>CM075652.1:10002500-20002500 GCA_037953625.1 Crotalaria pallida | reverse complement strand
TAAGTTTTGTGTTGATTTGGTGATGCATGTGTTTAATTTTTCATGATCTTGAAGCTTGAGTGCCTTGCATGTTATCTTTGTGATTTGATCTTTAATATTTGTACTTGGATGTTTTAAATTCTTACCTGTCCTTCACGGTTTTGCCTAGGATTTGTGTTTGAGCTTGTGTTTTGTCTTAATCTTGCCTTGCATATCTTGATCTAAATGCTATTCTTGAGAAAATGTGGAATTTGAGTTTTGTGTGCAAACTTTGATTTTCTTTAGTGCATGTTACGGTTCCCTAGGAAAAATAAGCATGAAAAGTTTTCATAATAATTTTGGTGAAAATCTATATGTATAATAATGATGATGATGATTCGGCTAATGCTTTAATAAAAATAAAGATGTTGTCCTAAGAGTGTTGCATGAGTGATCTTGATTTGATTAAGGCATGTGAAAATAAATTTGTAAGATTTCCCTTTATGCATGTAGTCATTCGGTCTAGTCTAGGAAATCATGCTAGATCCTTATTTCCCTTACATGCATGTTGAAATTTGCCTTATTAAGAGATTTTAAATGCATGCATGATGAGATTTAGGTGATCAAAGAATTTGAGTACATGCATGGAAATTTTAGAGATCAAAGAATTGTGATAGGACTTGGTCTTTGATGTGTTAAGAAATTAAATTTTGATTGATAAATCCTCATGGGGAAGCTCACGGTTTTGTGGGTATAAATGATTAAGTTAGTTCATTTTATTTTGCATGTGTGTTTTATAATAAGGACTAAGGATTTCTAAACCTATGGGACTTAAACCTTTTGATTTAAAGCTTTAAAGTAAATTTTTCATGATCCCATTCGGTTTAGGAACAAACCTTAAGCCATTTTATTTTCCTATGTGACATAATTTGAATTAGCCTTGAATAAATGGAATTGATTTGGTGTATGATTGTATTTTTCCTTGAATTTCATTCGGCTTTGGTATAAATTCCATTCAAACTACTTTTATTTTCTTATGATCTTATGTTATACTATTTGAGGTAATCTAGTATAAATGAACTGGATTTGATAAATGTTTGTGTTGAGTATTTTTCCTTATGTTCTATTCGGTCATGGTATGAAAATAAAGGAATTAAATTGATTTATCTTTGTGTGTTGGTTTATGTGATGAATAGCATGATTTTAATTAAGTGTATTCATTCCTTTAATTATTTAGGATGTGTACAAGAAGGATAACATACTTGTCATATGTGCATGTGCTAATGATCATTAGGCTTGAGCATAGAAATTAGGTATATGTGTTTGATTTTGTCTTATATGCATGAATGATGAATGGTTTGTGATTTTATACGTAACTGTGTGTGTGTGAATGATTTAAATATTCTTGAAAGGTTTTTATTTTAATTACTTTCCTTTGATCCGGTTTTAAAGAAAATAAAATGAATTAAATGATTTTATTAATTGAAAAAGTCTCGTTTTGAAAAAGATTTTCTTATGATTTCTGAAGCTCATGGTTTTAATTTAATAAAAGATTTTTTTTTAAGAAAACCTTAAGATAAATGTGTCCTTTTTAAGAGGCCAAGAAATTGTTCATGTTTTATTAAGAAAGTTTTTGAAAAGAAATGATAAAGTAATTTTGTTTTGGATAATTATGCAAGAACGATTTTTAATAAGAAAGAACTATTTGAGTTCCAGTAACAATCGGGAAGCGGTTACGGGCGTCGCCGTGGAAAAGCGAGGAGCGTATAGTGAGAGTCATCGTCAATCAGGTGAGAGAGAAGTTTCCCCTAAACAACGTGGTCTTTAGGTAACTTATTAAGTGTTTTGACCATCTCAAAAGTCGAAACTTAGTGTCCTGAGTCAGTACAAGTGGGTCAGTGATTTATTTATTTGTGTCTGCATGTTAATATATTGTTTAGTTGCTTACTCATAAAGTTCATTATGTATGATAAGAGCGGATCGATTGTGAAGCACGAGAATATTTTAAACGATAGTAATAATGAATAAAAGACATATATAAGAGATGGTAAATGAATAAAGAATGAAAGACTAAGTGATGAGAGCTGAATATTGAGCCAGAGCTTGGGGTGTCAATGTGGAATGATTGCTTTCTGAGGTCTTGCTACGAGGGGATATAAGGGTGAGTTGTGGAGTTGAACTCCTTTGTTCTTGTTTTAGTCTGGGAACTAGTGTTGAGTTGAGCTTGCTCCTCCACTAGCGCTCTGCAAAAGGTTATATTCTTGAAAAAGAGATTTTTGAAAGGATTTTGAAAATAATTTTTTTTAAAAGGATCTTTTGAGAAAGGTTTGGAGAAAGAGTTTGTAAAATACTATTTTCGAAAAGGTTGGAAAGAAACTTTTTGAAAGGATTTTCTAAAAGAGGTTGGAAAATCTCTTTTTTGAAAATTGTTTACGAAACATCATTTTTGAAAGAGTTTATAAACTCTATTTTGGAGTTTTTATTTTTGAAACCCTATTTCTTTTGGAAACATTATTGTTGGAAAGGATATTCGGAGAAGGTCTATTTGAAAAGAAGTTGTGGAAACTCATTTTTGAAAAAGAGTCAATGAAATGTTTTCTGAAAGGAGTTTTGTGAGGACACTGTTTTCGGAAAAAGGTTTTTGGAAAGGTGGTGGTAAAGGTTGGTGAAATATTATTTGAAAAAGATGTTGTTGTGTTGGAAGATGAGTTGAGGAAATTGATGTGTCATGGAAAGGCCAGCTCTGTGCTATGTTGAGATGCGAATTTTTCTGAGAATATTAGAGGTTGGGACTTATCGAAGGGATGTACTAAGGATGAGCCGACCAATAGGATAAGTTTTAATTATTAAAAGACTCTTAAAAGACATGTACTAACGCGGTGAGATATGAGAGTTAACCCGAAGTAGTGGAGAGGAAGGAACGATAGGTATCTGCGGATACTTAGGACGAGATTGCATTAGGGGAGGACAATGACGGTGATACGTCAAGAAGTCTAGAGTACTGTTCTAGGCGGGACAATTCCACAAGTGGCGCACTAACGTGGTGGGGACTGGGTCTAATGTCCTGTTCTAGGAAAGAGTAGGCGAAGGAGTGATCATGGCGATCGTGTCCTGTTCGGATTGGCATAAGCATTACATTCCTTCTTTCCAAGTTGCTACTTGATTCAACAACATTAAATACCCTTTAGAATTTAGCTCATGTAGCCAAGCCTTGTTGATTTTACCCCATTGTATTTGACAATGGAATAACCCCGAGATTGTTTTAATAAGAACGAACTAGAACCTTCCAAAGACGGCATATAAGTGTTTCGTCACGACGGTAAGTTCATCCGAGAATGAGGAAAAGACTGCTACGAGGAGATACGCACTCATGAACAAGACAGTTTCGCGCATCATTTCTCGAGGACGAGAAATCTCCAAGTTGGGGAGAATGTAACAACCCGCATTTTCTGGACTCAGATAATTCAATAAAGTCTGATTTAAGAAAGGTTTTCAGATAAGTGTTTTGGGAAAATGATTTTATTGATTTAGTGGAAACTATGATTTTGTTGGTCGACAAATGAATTTTCTCAAATGATTTTCGGAATTCAAGAAAGATTTTCAGATTAATGTTTTAGAAAATGATTTTTATTGGATTGTCTTCAAGAAAAATTTGATTTCAATTTTTTCATGTGGAAAACGAATCTTTCCTTCCTTTTTTCCAAGATGATTTGAGGTTTTAATTAAGATTATTCCTTTGAAGGATTCTTGTGTATGTGAAGATGAAAATTTTATAAGACTTTGTAAAATTTGTTTGGTAGTTAAGTAATACGGTTTGATTAATTTCCTTAGAAATTATATTCTTAAATTTGTGAATGTGTACTTATGTGATGAGCTATACATAAAATTTAATTAACTAATTTAAATATATGAATGCATGAATGATGCATATGTGTATGAGCCGTAGGCATTGAAGTATGAATTATGGTGTGTTGAAGTATATGGGTATGTCTAATATGTGTTGGATTGTATGCATTCTTTCATGATCCTATACTATGTGTTAAGTGTATGCATGGTCTCATGATTTTATGCTATGTGATGGTAACTTGAAATGAAAATGTATGTGTATGTGTGTGAGTGTGAGTGTGTTTCGGCCGAAGTATAGAGAAGAGGAACCAAATAGGAGCAATTTTCTTACCCATTAAGGAAATAGAAAAGAAAATAAGAACTAGGAGGAGAGAGTGTCCTCTTAAGTGGAAAGTGTATAAGGATTAGGAGGGAGTAGGGTGGTGACTCATGATAGCTATGGAAGACTTTCTTCCACCCTTGCCTCACCTTGACATGACCATTGCCATGCAAACTTTGAGTTGAACTAGATTACCCCTTGAACCACCCCTTGGACCGAGGCTAAGATAGGAAATTCCAATCCCTTGCTCTTGTTCTTTAAGTCGTAGGAAGGAGTGTATGTTGGCCAATTCATTTCCATTCTCTTCATCAAACTCACACACTTGGTCCAAGAGTACATAAACTCTTGTGACTTTAGAGAGAGAAGAAAGAAAGACCGTAAGGGAGAAGAGGGAGCTAGGAGTCCAAACCTAAAGATCTTAATCCAAACATCCCCAAATTCTTTCTCAACCTTATTTCCTTCCAAGATCGAGAAGAAAACCATCATCAACCTTAGAGAGAAGGAGATCGAAGAACCACCCCAGGAGGAGGAGAAGGGGACTTGAAGTTTATTTAGAACCTTGATCTAAGGTAGTTCTTTAAGAGAACATAGCTTAGTAATTTGGTTTGTAAAAGGACTTTAATATGGACATTTATTTGATGTAATAATTGTGATGCATGCCTTTATTTTCTTATGATCTTAAAGTTTTGATGTCTTGCATGCCATTTGTTTGATTTCATCTTGAATAAGTGTGCTTAGATGTTTCAATTTTCAATTGAGTTCTTCACGGTTTTGAGTAGATTTTGTATCAAGCTAAGTTTTGTGTTGATTTGGTGATGCATGTGTTTAATTTTTCATGATCTTGAAGCTTGAGTGCCTTGCATGTTATCTTTGTGATTTGATCTTAAATATTTGTACTTGGATGTTTTAAATTCTTACCTGTCCTTCACGGTTTTGCCTAGGATTTGTGTTTGAGCTTGTGTTTTGTCTTAATCTTGCCTTGCATATCTTGATCTAAATGCAATTCTTGAGAAAATGTGGAATTTGAGTTCTGTGTGCCAACTTTGATTTTCTTTAGTGCATGTTACGGTTCCCTAGGAAAAATAAGCATGAAAAGTTTTCATAATAATTTTGGTGAAAATCTATATGTATAATAATGATGATGATGATTCGGCTAATGCTTTAATAAAAATAAAGATGTTGTCCTAAGAGTGTTGCATGAGTGATCTTGATTTGATTAAGGCATGTGAAAATAAATTTGTAAGATTTCCCTTTATGCATGTAGTCATTCGGTCTAGTCTAGGAAATCATGCTAGATCCTTATTTCCCTTACATGCATGTTGAAATTTGCCTTATTAAGAGATTTTAAATGCATGCATGATGAGATTTAGGTGATCAAAGAATTTGAGTACATGGATGGAAATTTTAGAGATCAAAGAATTGTGATAGGACTTGGTCTTTGATGTGTTAAGAAATTAAATTTTGATTGATAAATCCTCATGGGGAAGCTCACGGTTTTGTGGGTATAAATGATTAAGTTAGTTCATTTTATTTTGCATGTGTGTTTTATAATAAGGACTAAGGATTTCTAAACCTATGGGACTTAAACCTTTTGATTTAAAGCTTTAAAGTAAATTTTTCATGATCCCATTCGGTTTAGGAACAAACCTTAAGCCATTTTATTTTCCTATGTGACATAATTTGAATTAGCCTTGAATAAATGGAATTGATTTGGTGTATGATTGTATTTTTCCTTGAATTTCATTCGGCTTTGGTATAAATTCCATTCAAACTACTTTTATTTTCTAATGATCTTATGTTATACTATTTGAGGTAATCTAGTATAAATGAACTGGATTTGATAAATGTTTGTGTTGAGTATTTTTCCTTATGTTCTATTCGGTCATGGTATGAAAATAAAGGAATTAAATTGATTTATCTTTGTGTGTTGGTTTATGTGATGAATAGCATGATTTTAATTAAGTGTATTCATTCCTTTAATTATTTAGGATGTGTACAAGAAGGATAACATACTTGTCATATGTGCATGTGCTAATGATCATTAGGCTTAAGCATAGAAATTAGGTATATGTGTTTGATTTTGTCTTATATGCATGAATGATGAATGGTTTGTGATTTTATACGTAACTGTGTGTGTGTGAATGATTTAAATATTCTTGAAAGGTTTTTATTTTAATTACTTTCCTTTGATCCGGTTTTAAAGAAAATAAAATGAATTAAATGATTTTATTAATTGAAAAAGTCTCGTTTTGAAAAAGATTTTCTTATGATTTCTGAAGCTCATGGTTTTAATTTAATAAAAGATTTTTTTTTAAGAAAACCTTAAGATAAATGTGTCCTTTTTAAGAGGCCAAGAAATTGTTCATGTTTTATTAAGAAAGTTTTTGAAAAGAAATGATAAAGTAATTTTGTTTTGGATAATTATGCAAGAACGATTTTTAATAAGAAAGAACTATTTGAGTTCCAGTAACAATCGGGAAGCGGTTACGGGCGTCGCCGTGGAAAAGCGAGGAGCGTATAGTGAGAGTCATCGTCAATCAGGTGAGAGAGAAGTTTCCCCTAAACACCGTGGTCTTTAGGTAACTTATTAAGTGTTTCGACCATCTCAAAAGTCGAAACTTAGTGTCCTGAGTCAGTACAAGTGGGTCAGTGATTTATTTATTTGTGTCTGCATGTTAATATATTGTTTAGTTGCTTACTCATAAAGTTCATTATGTATGATAAGAGCGGATCGATTGTGAAGCACGAGAATATTTTAAACGATAGTAATAATGAATAAAAGACGTATATAAGAGATGGTAAATGAATAAAGAATGAAAGACTAAGTGATGAGAGCTGAATATTGAGCCAGAGCTTGGGGTGTCAATGTGGAATGATTGCTTTCTGAGGTCTTGCTACGAGGGGATATAAGGGTGAGTTGTGGAGTTGAACTCCTTTGTTCTTGTTTTAGTCTGGGAACTAGTGTTGAGTTGAGCTTGCTCCTCCACTAGCGCTCTGCAAAAGGTTATATTCTTGAAAAAGAGATTTTTGAAAGGATTTTGAAAATAAATTTTTTTAAAAGGATCTTTTGAGAAAGGTTTGGAGAAAGAGTTTGTAAAATACTATTTTCGAAAAGGTTGGAAAGAAACTTTTTGAAAGGATTTTCTAAAAGAGGTTGGAAAATCTCTTTTTTGAAAATTGTTTACGAAACATCATTTTTGAAAGAGTTTATAAACTCTATTTTGGAGTCTTTATTTTTGAAACCCTATTTCTTTTGGAAACATTATTGTTGGAAAGGATATTCGGAGAAGGTCTATTTGAAAAGAAGTTCTGGAAACTCATTTTTGAAAAAGAGTCAATGAAATGTTTTCTGAAAGGAGTTTTGTGAGGACACTGTTTTCGGAAAAAGGTTTTTGGAAAGGAGGTGGTAAAGGTTGGTGAAATATTATTTGAAAAAGATGTTGTTGTGTTGGAAGATGAGTTGAGGAAATTGATGTGTCATGGAAAGGCCAGCTCTGTGGTATGTTGAGATGCGAATTGTTTTGAGAATATTAGAGGTCGGGACTTATCGAAGGGATGTAGATGAGCCGACCAATAGGATAAGTTTTAATTATTAAAAGACTCTTAAAAGACATGTACTAACGCGGTGAGATATGAGAGTTAACCCGAAGTAGTGGAGAGGAAGGAACGATAGGTATCTGCGGATACTTAGGACGAGATTGCATTAGGGGAGGACAATGACGGTGATACGTCAAGAAGTCTAGAGTACTGTTCTAGGCGGGACAATTCCACAAGGGGCGCACTAACGTGGTGGGGACTGGGTCTAATGTCGTGGCACGTCCTGCTTTGCAAGCTAGAATCAGTACTGTCGCCCCCTAGATTGAAAATCGAGAAGAGTGAGAGAGACTGGAGTGGGGCATTTTGTTTGCCACTGCGAGGCAGTGAGCCTGATTATTGAATTGATATTATTGAGGCTGAGTCCTCCTGGTCTGGGACCATTTGTGTTGACAGTTGTCGTGCCCGCACGGTAAAGGTCCTGTACTCCTGTTTGCTTCCGATTAGGTTGGGCGGTGTACCGAGGAGATGTAGACGAGTGTGCTAACTTGATAGCGTTTTCCTCAATGATGATTTTAAATCCCCCGCATCATTGATGGACTTGAATTCATAAAACTTAATTAAGAAAAGAAAAGAATATGTATATATATATATAAGAAAGTATAGTTGTGAATAATCTTTGAGAGAAAGTATGAGAGTGGATGAGCCCGTATGGTGATGAGATCAGAGTACGCAGCGGAAGCTTTTTATGGAATGTGATGAGAACATGCATAAGGTAGTAAGGAAAGAAAGGTAGTGGTATGGAGTAAGTATTCCTAAGATTATACTCATGTGTTGTTTGTCGTATGGTTTGTCTATCTTAATATTTTACCTACTGTAATTCCACATTGTTGGCATGACATGTCTGGGAATACTTACTCTCTCAAATTCTTCTGTTCTGTATATGTGTCCGTTCCTATGATGTCACCCTATAGCCTATGGATCCCGTTAAGTTCACGTTTGAGATTCGTGACGAAGGTCGGTGGGAAGTGAACCGACGTGGATGGGAATGGCGTGGAGTATCCGAAGTCCGTATCGTTGACCCCGACCATACCCTTAGAGGGACTGCACCCGATTCTCGTAGATGCCGATTTGTGCTTTCGGATTTGCAAGTTGGTGGACCGGCGGATTACCATGGTGGGTATCCAATGCCCTTGCCAGCACGTATCGACCCTGAGGCGGAGGAACTTGAGGAGCTTGATGAAGCTTTGAATGAGTTGTCTGATGACGCATTTGAGGCCAAGGAAGAGAGCGAACCCGAGGAAGAGCCTGAGGAAGACCCTGACGAGGAATTTCCAGACGCAGAGGTGATCGATGTCGACCCAAGTGAAGCACCTCCGGCTGATTCTTCGTCATCAGCTTAGAAGAGTCGTAGGTAGTTCTTTTTCTTATTTTGGAGTATTATATTTCTTTGTATTCGCTCCGCTAAACCATTGCGGTATCCTGATGTAATTCCCGAACTGATTCTAATGAAAGTCATTCTGGGCACCACTAACATTGATCACAAAAGTTAACGGGCAATGACACTCGAGTTGAGAAGGTTCAAGTTGCAAAGTGTGGTGTCACGTGACACTTCGGTTTGGAACTTGAAGCTTGGCATGAGTTGTGGAGACACTACCCTTTTTAAGAAAGAGTTTTGAAATGGTAATGAAGAAACCGCAATTGGTGGTTGGAGAGACAAAGGAACCCTAGGAACACCTAGAAGGGGGTTGAATAGGTGTACAAGATACCTTGAAAGATTTTCGAACGAAACAAATCGAAACAATTAAAACAAAAGATTTTTGCAATTTTGTTCAGGTTTACTCGAGTAGATTTCAGAATACTCGAGTAGTACTCGATTTCGAGTAGTACTCGATTAAAGACTCGTTTACTCGAGTATATCTGACAGAAACCAGAAAAATCAAGTTTTCACTCGCATACGAAAATCAATCAATTCACATGAAAGATCAGAGATTCAGCGGAGATGATTAACACCTATATTCTTATTGATTAACCTAGTTATGAAAATGATTTTCCCCAAGTTAATTTGAACAATAAAGATTCTATTCAATCAATTATGAAAATCAATCTTTCTAGGTTTTCAACCAAGAACGCAATCAAATGACTTGAATATAAAGAGTAAGGGTTTAGAGATACGACACAGCGATTTATCCTGGTTCACTTTCATCCGCTTGAAAGCTACATCCAGTCCCCTCTTCAACCAAGAGAGATTCTTCACTATGAGGAATTAGAGTTCTCAAATTACAAGTGATTGCCTCACAAGACTTCCTTCTTGCTAGCCTACAAGAGATAACCGACACCCTTGCCTTGTAATCCTATTGATCTTCTCTCTAATCTAACCTCTACCCCTTGTTGATAATCGACACAACAAGTCTTCAATTGCTTGATGATAATCCACACATCAAGGCTTCTCCTTGCTTGATTCACAACCAAGACTTTCTTCTTCTCCAATGAGATTTGCTTGATGATAATCGACACACCAAGGCTTCTTTGTTTGTTGTAGTGGCTTGCCTTATTGCAAAGATTACAACTCAATGAATACACATAACAATCCTAATGAATCTCAATCAATAGCTATGACAAATCACACAAGAGATTCAAAGGTTCTTGATCAAAGAATATGAAAATATGAAAGCTTTGATCTTTGAAATTGAGAGAGAATAGAGTGGCTTGATTCTTTGTAAAATGAATATCAGAATGATGAGTTATGATCACAAAGGTTAGGAAAAGGTTTATATAGAATACCCAAAAGTTATGGCACTTAAAAACTGATTTTGAGAAGTGAAAAACGTATTTTAAAAAACCAGTTCAGCAGTGTTTACTCGAGTAAATTGCAGCATACTCGAGTACTACTCGATTAAATCTTGATTTACTCGAGTAGATTTATACTGCACTTGTTTAAAACTTGTTTTCTCAAAAACCAACCTCTCCTTTAAAACCTTTAAGCCACCTATTGATTCTAGGTTAAGTGAAAACTCAAATTATGATTAAATCATGACTTATGAATGAGATTCACTACCCTCTAAACAAACTACCCAAATGAAAACCTATGAAGCTTGAGAGGCAAAAGATAAAACAAAAACAATTACACTCAAACTTAAGTCTTCATGAGCTTGTTCTCTCTTCTTCACTTGATGTTTGTTGTTGCTTGTTGAACTTGAACTTGATCATCACATGATAGCTTGTTCAAAACACTTTGTCATTATCAAAACATTCATCATGGAACTTACAGGTAACAGTTCTCCTAATCATGCAACTCAACTATGTTTTAAAAAAAAAAAAAATTGGCCCATATTTTACCTCATTTTATATAAAGAGGAAGAGTGGTTTCAAGTTGCCAGATCGGGGTGTTACATATCTCCTCTTTAACTTTTCTTTAATCCATTTAGAAAAAAGCCATCAGCGGCATAGCCACTTTGCGATGGTTGTAACTTGTTCCATTTTCTTAACTTAGTAATTTCAGAAAAAGGCCATCAGCGGCATAGCCACTTTGCGATGGTTTTAGAAATAGTATTTTATTATTTCTTTTGTGGTCCATCGGGGCATAGCCTCCTATTGATGGTTATTGCAACGACCCCATTCGGGACTCCCATAGGAAAATATCAACTGTAACATCCCCGATTTTATACAATAGCTATGTGCCTTAGTTAGTGGTAATAGGTTTAGAGTGTAGAAAAAGGAATATGTTAGGTTAAACTCGTGGTTTAGAAGGGTTATTTAAGAATTAAGAGCATAGGACTTTAGGAAATTAGAAATGGAAGGTCTATAGCTTTAAACCCAAATTCCACCGTTGGATATGAAGTTGGACTTATTAGGAAGCTTGCTTTCAAATTTGAGCAAGATCCGACGGTTAACGTAGAAGTTATGACACTTTGAAGTGCAAAGAAATGGTGGACTGAACCAGTTAATCGATTAAACCTTGAGTTAATCGATTAATGCCTGACAGCTGATTTGGCCAACAGTTACACTGGTTAATCGATTAACCACCCAGTTAATCGATTAACCACTACAGAACAGGCTTAAAAACGTGTTTTAATCAACCCAATCGATCATTCTTTCTCTCCTTCTCTCTTGCATGATTTTTCCCCAACATAAACCCTAGAATTCAATCATCAAAGTTTAACCCAAAAGCACCACAAATCATCATCCCAAATTCATTCTCCATCGCAAATTCATGATTCTCTTTCATTAAACCTCCATAAATCTCTCTCTCCTCTCTCAAATCCACCAATCCCTCCTGAACCCTAAACCCCCAAATCAAGTGTTCTTGCCTCAATAATCAAATAAGAAGGGTAGAAGGAGTTTGGGATCAAGGAGAATAGGAGCTAAGGACTTGTAGATTGAAGTGGGTGTAGTGGGTTTAAAAAACCCCAATTTTCTATCTCTCTCTTTCTCTCTCTACAAAGGTAAGAGGGGAGGTATTTTTTTTAATTAGGGGAAGGGATTAATTATGATAGTAAGTATATAATGATATGTGTTTTTAATTTGTATGTTTGATTATGTGTAAAGTGTGGAATTAATTAGTGTTTAAGCTTAGGGTTGATTATGTTTAATGATGATGATGCTCCTTGAATTGATGAGGTGAATTCTTGAATGTTTTCAATTGAATGAATAAACGTTAATAGGATTGAATGTTAATAGGAACGATATAGTTATTTAAATGTTAACCATGGTAATGATGATAATGTTGATTGAATGGTTATGAATTTGAATGGTTGAATGTCATTGATCCTTTTAAGGGTATTGTTATATATATATATAATTGGTGATTATTGTATTGCTATGGCCAAATGCTCTGGGGTAGAAAACCCTCCAAATTTAATGATAAAAGTAAAGGATTGAGTTTCCAACAACCATAAAATGAACTAGAAACACGTGCATTTACGGAGTACGGTGGACCTTAGGAAATTGGGAAAGATAATCGAATCCAGGTTCTACGAACTGAAGAACCCTCCTACGGGGAGAATGTGAAGGTTCATAGAACTAGTGGACGTGAGTAGATAGTGATTTGATTGTGTTTATGAAACAATCACGGGAGTTACTATAGGGGACTTTGATCACCCTAGCAGAGACTGGTACGATGGATGCGATACGTGAAGTACTGGTTGAATTGGTGATTGGTCCTGTGCACACTATAGTAATTCTATCGGTCACTTCCCTACTTCGTAGCTACGGAGGGTGGTTCCTCCCCAGTATGATGTACGCGATACGTGAAGTACAGCGGGGCTTGCATTGTATGAAGAACCCTCGTACGGGGAGAATGTGAAGTACAATGTAAGCAAAGGTAGAGGGACATTTACTCCTAGTCGATCTTTCCCAAAGTGTGGAGGGGATGTGAGGAAAAGTGTTATAAAGTGTACATTGTACGAAGAACCCTCCTACGGGGAGAATGTGAAGTACAATGTAGGAAATTGTTAAAGGACAAAGTGAAAAGTGTTAAAGGTTAAAGTGGAAAAGTGTTAATACAAAGGTTAAAGGAAAGGGGTGGCATTGTATGGTAATAGCATTGTATTCTAATTATGCATTATCGTTAATAGTGCTAGATCCACTGAGAAGGTTTTGATAATGACAAAGGTTTTGAACAAGCTACAAATGTTTTAATCAAGCTCAAGTCATGAAGAAGTTCAACAAACAAACAACAATCAACAATGATGAAGAGAGAGCAAGCTCATGAAGATTCATTTGTGTATTTTATTGTAATATCTTTACTTTGAGTCTTTTAATTTGATGAGTTTTGGTAGAGTCATTAGAGGGTAGTGCATCTCTATCAAGCGCATGATTATATTATAATTTGAGTATTCACTTAACCTAAAATCAATAGGTGGCTTAAAGGTTTGAAAGGAAAGGTTTAGTTTTGAGAAAACAAGTTTTTAGAAGTGTTTTACAGTGGCTTATCGATTAATGCGTTGAGTTAATCGATTAACACACATGTTACCGTGGTTAATCGATTAATGCCATGTGTTAATCGATTAACACCTGTAAAACTGGTTTTTAAAATACGTTTTTCACTTCTCAAAATCATTTTGTAAGTTTCCTAACTTTTGGGTATTCTATATAAACCTTTTCCTAACCTTTTGTGAATCATTAGATCAAATTAACATCATTTTCATATCAATTTTACAAAGTTCAAAGCCACATTATTCTCTCTCACTTTCTCATAGATCAAAGCTTTCACTTTTACATTCTTTGATCAAGAATCTTTGAATCTCTCATGTTGATATTTTCATAGTTCTTGAAAGAGATTCATAGGATTGTTATTGTTTTCATTTGGGTTGTAATCATTGCATAGAAGGAAAGCTATCTACAACAAAGGAAGACTTGGTGGTTATTCATCAAGCAAAATCGTCTTGGAAGTCTTGTTGTGTTAACAAGCAAATTGGAAGTCTTGGTGTGAGGTATCATCAAGCAAATTGGAAGTCTTGTTGGGTTAACAAGCAAATTGGAAGACTTGTTGTGGGGATATCAACAAGCAAGGGAAGGTTAGATTAGATTTCAATAGGGTTGCATGACAAAAGTGTGGTATCTCTTGGAGGCTATCAAGAAGGGAGTCTTGAGATGCATTTGCTTGTAATTTGAGAAACTCTAATTCCTTTAGTGAAGAATCTCTCTTGGTTGAAGAGGGGACTGGATGTAGCTCACGGTGGTTGTGAGTGAACCAGGATAAATCACTGTGCAGTATCTCTATTCCCTTATCTCTTACATTCTTGTCATTTCATATTGTCCTTAGTTGAAAACCTAGAAAAGATTGATTTTCATAATTGAATGAATTAAGCTTTTAATTGTGCAAATTGATTTGGGGAAAATCATTTTCATAAGCTAGGTAATCAATAAGAATATTGGTGTTAATCATTTCCGCTTTATCTCTGATTTTACGTGTTAATTGATTGATTTTCGTATTTGATTGAAAAGTGATTTTTCAGTTTTAATAGTGATTAATCGATTAACTGAAGGTGTTAATCGATTAACCAAAAGACTGCTTTCAGGCACTAATCGATTAACCTGTTTGATTAATCGATTAACTTGTGTTTTTCAAGAGTTAATCGATTAATAGCCTTGCTTAATCGATTAAGGGCTGAAACTTTTTGTAAAAATCATTTGTTTTAATTGTTTCGATTCGTTTCTTTTGAAAATCTTTCAAGGTTTCTCTAACACCTATTCAACCCCCCCTTCTAGGTGTTCTCCTAGGGTTTCTTAGTTATTTCACCCACCGATGGTAGTTTTTACAATTGTTATCAGAGCTCGGTCGAAAGACACGAGCATAGAGCTTTTTCGTTAAGATCCTTGGGGAAACTACAATGGGTTCTACGAATCCCTTTGGTGGTGAAGGTGCTTCAATAAGTCATCCTCCTTTGTTTGGTGGAGAGGGTTATGCTTATTGGAAAATTAGAATGAGAATTTTTATAGAAGCCATAGACATGAACATTTGGGAAGCCATTGAGAGTGGTCCTCATATTCCCTCAACTCAAGTAGAAGGTGTATCTCAACTAACTCCCAAAGATAAGTGGACCGATGATGATAAAAAGAAAATTCAATATGATTTAAAAGCTAAGATTATCATCACCTCCGCTCTATCTTATGATAAGTTCTTTAGAGTCTCCCAATGTCATAATGCCAAACAAATGTGGGACACCTTGCAAGTCACACATGAAGGCACTAGTGAAGTTAGGCGTGCTAGATTAAATTCTTTGATGCATGAATATGAATTGTTTTGCATGTTTCCTAATGAATCTATATGTATTATGCAAAACCGTTTTACTCATATTATTAATCATCTCATTTCTCTTGGAAAGACTTTCATGAATTGTGAACTTGTTAACAAAGTTTTAAGATGTCTAAGTAGGGAATGGCAACCTAAGGTTACCGCAATTGTTGAATCAAAGGACTTGGACACCATGGACTTAGCTACACTTTTCGGAAAGCTTCAAGAACATGAAATGGAGCTTGGACGTTTGCATATGCATGAAGAGTCGGATAAGAACAAAGAAAGAAAAGGAATTGCTCTTAAAGTCAAAAGTTCATATAAAAAGGAAGAGAGTTTTGATAATGATGATAGTGAAGATTCCGATTCGGACATTAATGAAGAAGAGATGAAACTTCTACTAAGAAAGTTTATCAAGCTTCTAAGGAGAAAAGAAAGGTTGAACAAAGACAAAAGTAAAGATAAGAATCCCCCACACTACAAGACCAAGACAACAAAAGAAGGAGTGGTTTGCCATGAATACGGAAAACCCGGTCATCTCAAATACTCATGCTCTAAGTATCTCAAGAAGAAGGAGAAAGAAAATAAAAATTCAAAGCATAAGAAGGCATACATCATTTGGGATGATGAAGAGGAAAAGAAAAGCACATCAAGTAGTTCTTCGGATGATGAAGAAATTGCTAATCTCAACTTGATAGCTCTAGAAGATGAAGAAGAAAGTTCAAATGATGAATCAAGTGAACAAAGCGAGGATAGCGATGTAAGTGAAACTAAATCCGAAATTTCTTCAAAATATGAAATTTTATATAATGCTTATGAAGAAATGCATGAACACCTCAAGAAACTAGCCTTGAAAAACATTGAAAGGAAGAAGCTCATTTTGAAGCATCAACAAGAGATTTTAGAACTTCAAAAACAAATTTATGAGCTTAATCTTCAAAATGAAACTCTTGATCTCATTTATGCTAGTTCTTCTTGTGATTGTGCTAGTAGATTGAATGTTATGGTTGATTGTGAGAGTTGCAAGTTGCTTAAAGATGAAAATGCGATTTTGAAAAATAAGCTTGCAAGTTTCACAAGTGGTGATATTAGATTGCGCACATTGTTAAATTTTCAAAGAGAAAATTCAAACAAGTTTGGTTTGGGTTATACTAATGCTAAGAGTAAGTCTCATAGAAATGTTGTTGATTTTTCTAAAGTTGATTTTTCAAATACACCAACATGTTTCTATTGTGGCACTCATGGACATACTTCAAATGTGTGTTATGTTAAAGTGCATGGTATACCTAAAGGAAATTTTGTTTGGGTTAAGAAGGGTGAAAATCCCTTAACTAACAAAAATGTATCCAAGACTATTTGGATACCAAAAAGCAAAGCATGATTGTTTTTGTAGGTATGATTCAAGAGCAAAAGGGCTTAAAAGTGTTATTCATTCATTTGCTTCTTCAAGTATTAAAGAGAATGTCCTACAAAATTCTTACAATTGGTATTGTTGAAGTTTTACAATTGGTATTACTTCTATAAAGGCTCACATATGGTATCAAGTGAATTTCTCACAAGAAATAGCAAGTATTCACAATTGGACTTACTTTTGGTATATTCTAATCTTATCATTAGTCTTTTACAATTGGTACTTACTATTGATTCCATTGATATTTGCATTGGTGTTGAAAATTCACAAGTATTATTATGTCATATTTTCTCCAATTGATATCATTGTGTGGTCATCATGTGATTATCATGCTATTGTTGATATTGTGATATTTCTTTACTATTGATATCTTACTTTGTTAAGTGATGTTATGACTTTTTATTTCCAATTGGTATCACATCTCAAAGTATGGTGACAATTAGTTTCATTTGGTATCATTGATTAGTTGGTATCAATGTTGTGAAGAAATGAATGTTGATTTCTCTATTTTGGCTTAGAATTTTATATTACAATTGGTATATATTACTTTTTGATAATGCCAAAAGGGGGAGAAGAAGTTGTTTTGTTGTTTTATATAGGTTGAGAAAAGTTGTTGAAGATAGGGGGAGAATCAAGCTTATCTCAATTGGATTTCAAATGTCAAAAGCATTTATTGAGGGGGAGCAAGAGTCTCACCAGGTGATCAAATAGTTCAAGCATCAACAACTTCAAAACATGTTGTCATTTTCAAAAAGGAGGAGATTGTTAGATCTAGTGAGAAGGTTTTGATAATGACAAAGGTTTTGAACAAGCTACAAATGTTTTAATCAAGCTCAAGGCATAAAGAAGTTCAACAAACAAACAACAATCAACAATGATGAAGAGAGAGAAAGCTCATGAAGATTCATTTGTGTATTTTATTGTAATATCTTTATTTTGAGTCTTTTAATTTGATGAGTTTGGGTAGAGTCATTAGAGGGTAGTGCATCTCTATCAAGCGCATGATTATATTATAATTTGAGTATTCACTTAACCTAAAATCAATAGGTGGCTTAAAGGTTTGAAAGGAAAGGTTTAGTTTTGAGAAAACAAGTTTTTAGAAGTGTTTTACAGTGGCTAATCGATTAATGTGTTGAGTTAATCGATTAACACACATGTTACAGTGGTTAATCGATTAATGCCATGTGTTAATCGATTAACACCTGTAAAACTGGTTTTTAAAATACGTTTTTCACTTCTCAAAATCATGTTTTAAGTTTCCTAACTTTTGGGTATTCTATATAAACCTTTTCCTAACCTTTTGTGAATCATTAGATCAAATTAACATCATTTTCATATCAATTTTACAAAGTTCAAAGCCACATTATTCTCTCTCACTTTCTCATAGATCAAAGCTTTCACTTTTACATTCTTTGATCAAGAATCTTTGAATCTCTCATGTTGATATTTTCATAGTTCTTGAAAGAGATTCATAGGATTGTTATTGTTTTCATTTGGGTTGTAATCATTGCATAGAAGGAAAGCTATCTACAACAAAGGAAGACTTGGTGGTTATTCATCAAGCAAAATCGTCTTGGAAGTCTTGTTGTGTTAACAAGCAAATTGGAAGTCTTGGTGTGAGGTATCATCAAGCAAATTGGAAGTCTTGTTGGGTTAACAAGCAAATTGGAAGACTTGTTGTGGGGATATCAACAAGCAAGGGAAGGTTAGATTAGATTTCAATAGGGTTGCATGACAAAAGTGTGGTATCTCTTGGAGGCTATCAAGAAGGGAGTCTTGAGAGGCATTTGCTTGTAATTTGAGAAACTCTAATTCCTTTAGTGAAGAATCTCTCTTGGTTGAAGAGGGGACTGGATGTAGCTCACGGTGGTTGTGAGTGAACCAGGATAAATCACTGTGCAGTATCTCTATTCCCATATCTCTTACATTCTTGTCATTTCATATTGTCCTTAGTTGAAAACCTAGAAAAGATTGATTTTCATAATTGAATGAATTAAGCTTTTAATTGTGCAAATTGATTTGGGGAAAATCATTTTCATAAGCTAGGTAATCAATAAGAATATTGGTGTTAATCATTTCCGCTTTATCTCTGATCTTATGTGTTAATTGATTGATTTTCGTATTTGATTGAAAAGTGATTTTTCAGTTTTAACAGTGATTAATCGATTAACTGAAGGTGTTAATCGATTAACCAAAAGACTGCTTTCAGGCACTAATCGATTAACCTGTTTGATTAATCGATTAACTTGTGTTTTTCAAGAGTTAATCGATTAATAGCCTTGCTTAATCGATTAAGGGCTGAAACTTTTTGTAAAAATCATTTGTTTTAATTGTTTCGATTCGTTTCTTTCGAAAATCTATCAAGGTTTCTCTAACACCTATTCACCCCCCCTTCTAGGTGTTCTTCTAGGGTTTCTTAGTTATTTCACCCACCGATTGTAGTTTTTACAAATAGTTGATAAGTGTGATGATGGTTATGTATAGTTACTAAAGTGGATAAATTGTTAAGGAAGAAGAGATAGTTACGAATTTTATATTCTTTTAGTTCTTAACTGTTTAAAGGCATGCATTTCTATTATGTCTTATTATCGTTTTTAGTTGTTTCCCTTGATTTTGAATTAATATCTCACCCTCTTAATTGGACATTTTAGGTACCTTGATCGAAAAAGTCATAAGGGCACAAATGCTGAGGATGAATGCATTCCTCCTAGTGGAGTGTACTTTACACTATGATTATGTACATCATAGTTGATGCAACCACTAGGCTGTTATCATGTAACTTTTGAAAATGTATAAATTTAGTTATGTTTGAAAATGTTTTATTTTCCTAAGTTTAATATGTGGATGTTACTCGGAAAGGACATCTAAATATCCTCCTTTTGTTTAATAATGTATTGTAAATGTTTAAGTTTTTCCTGTTTCTGGATCTGACAAGTTGTCTTTTAAAACTATTAAAAGGAAAGATCCATATTTTAAAGCAAACTCTGCCAAAATTTTTATAAAGTTTTCATTATTTAATTACTTTTACAATGGAAATAAAAAGTAGGATGTTACATTATGGTATCAGAGCAATGGCTGCATTCCTCAGCTATGGAGTATGGTTTTCCTACTCCTAAGGTGTTGCTCCACATGAGAGTAACATAGAACGTAGTTAGCATATAGTTAAGTGTTGTTGGGAAGTAGCTAAATAGCTAGATGTAGTAGGTAGATAGTTATCTAGTAGTTATCCGAAATTAAGGAAATAGTTAGAACTAGCTATTAAATAGTTAGATGTCTAGAGTATACATAAGTCTTTGGGTAGCTGGGTATAGTTTATTGATTCCAATAGTGGTCAAGTTTCTTACCAATCTCATCCAAATTTCAGATTTAGAAAATGGAAACTCGAAGTAATCGAGTTATGGAGAGTCTTTCAGATGCTCTGGAGAACCTCTCTCAGATTAATGCTAACCAGACCGATGTTTTGAAAAATCTGGTCCAAGCTAGTGCCAATCAAGTCAACCAAGTCAATCCACCTCAGCAGCATGCTAACAACCCTGGGGTAGCAGAGTTTAAGGAATTAGATCCTCCTAGTTTTGAAGGTGGCTTCGATCCTAAAGGAGCCCTAAGGTGGTTATGGGAATTAGAGAAAATCTTTCAGTCCATGCCTTACACGGATGCGGACAAGGTGGCTTTCTCTACATTCATGATAGCGGAAGAGGCCGAGTACTGGTGGGAGGATACTAGACACATCCTTGAGGCGGAAGCAAGGCCAATTACCTGGGAACTCTTCAAGGAGAAATTTCTGGAGAAATATCTTCCTGAGACGTAAGGCGTAGGAAAGAGTTAGAATTCCTAGAATTGAAGCAAGGTGCTATGACCGTGGGTGATTATGCCTCCAAGTTTGAAGAACTCATCAAGTTCTCACCCTATCACCAATATCACCCCGATGAAAGGTCAAAGTGCATTAAGTTTGAAAATGGTCTCCGTCCAAAGATCAAGATGGCCATTAGTTACCATAGCTTTCGTAGTTTCCCTCAATTGGTTAATATGTGTTCACTTATGAAGGAGACCCGAAAGCAAAGGAAACCCATGAGAAAAGTGTTAGCCTCACCAAGGGAATAGTGAATCTGCCCATACGAAGGACAAGGAACCTGTTTTCAACCTAGATCCCTATCCAATTCCAGAAACTGTTCAAGGAGAAACCTCAGGAGAAGTTTCTCCTGTGCTAATGGATCCTCCTCTACGATGTCCTCGCTGTAGGAAGGATCATCCAGGCTTTTGTCAGAGAGGTTTGAGTAAAGGAAGGGAGATAGTCTGTTTCTTATGCCTACAACCCGGACATGTTATCTCCAGTTGTCCCCACAACCCTGATGTGGGAAAGAGAGGAAAGGATGAAAAGTCTAGTGTGAACCAAACCTCTATCCAAGGAAAGGCCCCTTCTACTTCTGGAAGGAAGACAAGGAAATTTCAGAAGCCGACGTAAGGTAAGAAATAGTAAAGTAGATAGTTTTGAACCTTTTGCATAATGCATTGTCTAGTGGTAAAGATTAAGTCTTAGGATACCAGCATAATCTTTTGGCATATAGTATAAGCTAGTAAGGATGCATTTCCGGTTTAAGTAGAGTGAGTCCAAACTCTTTTCGAAGAGGTAACTTTGTCATATTTAGAAGTAAACAGAAAGTTGAAACTAAGGAAAATGAAAACTCCCAACGGGCCAGAGCATGAATTGCTACCTCAGCGGGAAGGACTCTGATCCTTAGTTTTAGACTAAGTATGTTAATTCCAAATGTGACAAAGAATGTAAAGCCTGTTATGAAACTCAAGTACTAAAAATGATTTTATCCTCAATATAATGTAGATTCGAGACTGATCACCTCGAGATTTACATTTATTGACAGATAGTATTATCGAAGTCCTTGAGTTCAATCAAATCTTATAGGTGCCAAACTTCTTTATCAGAGTGCGCAGCGGAGGTAATTAGGTGTAAACCAATCTATGATGTTTCCTCCCTAAGTCTATAGGTAAGATTAGCAACCCTTAAGTCTCATAAGGTATAGTCCTGCATAAGAAGAGTCCCGTCAAGAGACCTTTCCCTTTAGGATGAGAATTAAAAATTAGTTAGGCTATTTAGCAAAGTTAAGTTAAGACCTACATTTAGTCAGATAGTGTACTTAGGTGAAATATGTTTGTGTGCATGGTAATTTATTTTCATGTACATATGTATATATATATGATTGAAGTTTATACTAGTATGTGATTTTTCTATCCAAATTATAATCTCTTATTAAGTTAATTTTCAAAAGACAATCATTATGTTTACCTTCTATAACAACCCTTATTTTCTATCATCTGCACACCTAATGATTTTATTAACAAAACTGTATCTTCTTTAACTCTAATTGTTGTCTTAAGAAAACTTTTACTAGGAAATTGATATTTCTATTTTGAAGTATTTTCTCTAAACTCTTAGTAATCTAAAGTATATAGATATCAAACCTTATTTTCGCTATACTTGTAAAGTTTTGTTAAAATTGAACCTATTTTTCTTTGGTTGCTCCACAACAATCTTTTCTGGATATTTTACTTAAGTTTGAGTATTATGTATATCTCTTTTAGTTACAAACCTACCAACCGTGATAATATAAGTATTATATCTTTACCTTTGTGAATCGGTTGGTAATCTAAATTTCCAATTATGTTGTATTAAAATTGTGGTTGCACAAAACTCACACCATTGATTTCAAATCACAACCGCTTACCCATTTCTTCTCTCTAGCTTTTTGTTTTATCCATTCACCGTGCACCCAATCTTTTTAAGTCTTACCCTTGTCACACTCTTTTATTTTGATTACCTCCAATGTAATCTAATTTGAAACGATTTAAGTATGTTTATTGGTAGACCTTCTCACTTGTGTTTTGTGTATGTTGTGTTTCCATTTTAATATTGTACTCTTGGATGAGTTTTTCAGATGAATGATCTTTTGAATGTTTTGGTATGTGTTAGGTTCTTTCTCTGACTTGTGCTTGAATTATAATTTTGGCTGCATTAATTTCTCTAGAGATGCTTGTCTTATGTTTTGTTTCTCTTTAACCATATGTTTCTATTGGTTAAATCAAATGAATCTTTGCTTTTTGTTTCTTGTAGAATCCTTGCTTTTACTATACTAATACTCCCATCTAATAATTTGAACTTATATGTTGCTTTAGAATATGCTATGATTGAATGTATGATTTTCTTATGCTATGGGTGTGAGTATTGTAATGGGTTATACCTCTAAGGGTTTAATCATGGGTAATTAGTGAAAATCCTACGTAAGTAGAGACTTCATTAGTGATTGGGTAGTACGCAATCCTAAATTCGTGGGAGAGCAATACCCAAAGAGTAAGGAAACTTTCTTTCTTGCAATTAGAGTTTCCATAAGTTTCCTTTTGTAGTTAAGCCGAATTTCGGGGACGAAATTCATATAAGTGGGGGAGTATTGTAACATCCCCGATTTTATACAATAGCTATGTGCCTTAGTTAGTGGTAATAGGTTTAGAGTGTAGAAAAAGGAATATGTTAGGTTAAACTCGTGGTTTAGAAGGGTTATTTAAGAATTAAGAGCATAGGACTTTCGGAAATTAGAAATAGAAGTTCTATATTTTTAAACCCAAATTCCACCGTTGGATATGAATTTGGACTTATTAGGAAGCTTGCTTTCAAATTTGAGCAAGATCCGACGGTTAACGAAGAAGTAATGACACTTTGAAGTGCAAAGAAATGGTGGACTAAACCAGTTAATCGATTAAACCTTGAGTTAATCGATTAGGACCTGAGTCATGCACATGACTTAATCGATTAAGCCTGAGATTAATCGATTAATGCCTGACAGCTGATTTGGCCAACAATTACACTGGTTAATCGATTAACCACCCAGTTAATCGATTAACCACTGCAGGACAGGCTTAAAAACGTGTTTTAATCAACCCAATCGATCATTCTTTCTCTCCTTCTCTCTTGCACGATTTTCCCCCAACATAAACCGTAGAATTCAATCATCAAAGATTAACCCAAAAGCACCACAAATCATCGTCCCAAATTCATTCTCCATCGCAAATTCAAGATTCTCTTTCATTAAACCTCTATAAATCTCTCTCTCATCTCTCAAACCCACCAATCCCTCACGAACCCTAAACCCCCAAATGTTGGGATTCTGGCAAGTGTACCAGATCGTACAAGTAATATAGACAATGAAGTCCGAATATCGTACCCAAGGGAGTGACCATTTAATTAATTCCACCTAATTAATATTACTTAGTGAACAAGACAAAGGATTTATGATTTTGTAAATAAAAACAGAAATTAAAATAAATGACTTTTTGACAAGGGAAAAAGCGGGATGTAGTTTCGATGCAGGTTTCTAAATATTCTATAACAAATTAATTTATTTTCCTTGATTCTGAATTTGTTTTGCAAAGGTAGAAAACGCCTAATGTCTTAGCACGTCTCCGTATTTTAGACATTAATCTCCCAATGATGTCTCAAGAGAGCCTTAAAAACCTAACCCTTAATTAAGTTCAGTCAAAACTTCTTTTTATAAAATTACCCAATTCATAGAAAACATGTCTGTGCCTATGCAATTGAACTGTTTGATTAAATGACTAAATCCTAAATTCATATATCTATTCATAAAGGATTTTCAAAAGTCATGAAACAGCTTCTTTCATGAGAAACAAATAAGAATAATCAAACACAGAATTCAATAACGGAAAACAAAATTAATTTATTACTAGAAATATTGAAAAGGTTCCATACATCTACTCCTACATCCCAAGGATGGAATTAGTTCATACTTACAAGAGAAAACACAATAAACATGATAAAAATAATTACCATGAATCCTTGTGCTAACTTCGTGTTCTTCACAAAAACCTCCAATCCTTGTTCCTTCTCCAAGTCTCAAATCCTAATCTACTATTATTCTATGGAGTTGTATGAGTGTCTCTTCTCCCTTTCTTGGAATCCTATTATTATATAGATAAAAACTAACCTAATTTCCAATCTAATGTGATAAGATAAAACTAATCCTAAATCTGAATATAATATGATAAGATCCTATTAGAATAAACTAATCTCTAAGAATCTTATCTACAAATAGAATTTATCATTAAAATCCTTCTAGAATCCCGTATTTGTGTCTGACAGCAACTTCGGCACTGATTTTGACCCCCAATATGGACGAATTTGAGCAAGGCTATTTCTGGAAAAGTTGTAGATCTTTTCCTTAGCTTTAAAATGATATATAGATCGCCTCATTTGGATAAGCGTAGCTCAAGTTATGATCAAAACAGCGAACAGTGTCACTTTCTCGCATTTTGCTCGCCCAGGCGAGAATAAGGCTCGCCTGGGCGAGTTTTCCACTGAGAAAATTGGCTCTTTGAACCCCTTTTTTAAAGCATGAAAACCCCACTCGCCTGGGCGAGTGTTAACCTCGCCTGGGCGCACTACGGTCAACTTTTCTTCATTTTTTTCCTCTTTTTCTTCCCAAATCAAGTACCAAACTCTCATTCTTCATTCCTTTGCAAAAATCATTGTTTTAAGAGCTTAAATACCTGAAAACAAACCAAACACATCAAAAGGTTCTAGAAATCTTATAAAGACAAAATTCCATTGTTTTATTCCAATTTACTCAAGAAACAAGCCACTTACTATGTAAAAGGGAGGCAAAAAAAGTACAAAAACATCACATATTAGACCCCAATCACACCCCCAAACTTCGCATTTTGCATGTCCCAGGCAAAAGTAAAACAAAAATTCAGAGCCTAAGATTCTCCCCTCTCAAGGTATAGCAACCTAACCATAAATTCCAACTCGCCTACCCAAGATACCTTTCTTCACTAGCAAATCACCGCAATGAAAACTAGTTGAAAAACAAACTCAAAGTGAGCAAAAGATTAGTGACCACACCACCTCTCAATATCTCTCATGTGTATGGGTAATAATTACCAATTCACTCAAGTTCAAACAATGAAAGTATGTTACCATAAGCTTGATTATCGACCTACATCTCCACTGAATTTATTGAAAACATGCACAAATCATAAGGTCTTTATTTGGTTGTAACGGGGTCATGGCTAAAAGCGTCAGGTGGGATAAAAGAAGCAAAGGATAACACAAAGGGCTTATTTTAATAAAATCACGAATCTTCCCTTTTGACTCATGAAATGAGCAATGAAAGTGGTTACCTACACACAACTCAGCTCATTTGTTTCCCTTTTTCTTTTTTTTTTCCTATTCTCTTCTTTTTTTTTCACTTTTTCAGCACATTTTTATTATGCTCTTTTTTTTTAAGAGAAATAGAAACATCAAATTTTCAGCACTTACACTTCCACCAATTTCTAACATTCCACTTAATTGCTCATTCACAATTTCAAAGGTACTTCACAAGAATAATTCAATTAATGTAGGGTACCAAAGAAAATCATTAAATCTCAAAGCTCAAAATGGGCAACTAAGGGATCATTATGTCTCAAAAATTTGTTGAAGGCCACAAAAACACAAACCTAAGTGCCTTAATCATGTTCATGCATGCAATCAATTGTCAATTTTGAAAAGGTCACAAGTCAAGTTCTAGAACAAACAACCAAAGTGAACAACACTCATGAAAGAAATAGGAGTTTCATCACAATATTCATTAAGCATTACTCCTTCAAGTGTATAGGCTCAAAATCTCACTGGTTAAGGTCAATTCACTAATCAATCATTCACAACAAGTTTGCCAAACAACTAATTTTCAAAAATCTTCAAAGCTAAATCCATTTAGTATCTAGGTAAAACAAGTCGAAAATCACAATCAAGCATTTACACCTATCAAAGGGACAAATCTAACACCTAGAATTAGTGCCTACTCATGCCAAGACACAAACCAACACAAAGCCAGGGGAGAAATCAAGATCAGAAAATTTTTATTTTGTTACCCTCACCCCCAAACTTAGAATGTGGTTTGTCCTCAAGCAACAAATCTATCCTAAACTACAAAATAAAAATTAAAACTAAAAACAAAAGCAAGGAGTTAGAGACTTCCCTTTGTAGCACAGGATTCTCTCTTGATGCACCATGGAGGAGACTCCCCCAAACTTATTCATCTATGTCACATGAACAACTAAAAATAGTGCTAGAAGCACCCCATTAGCAGTTACATATAGAAAACTCTAAACTCTTTATTCAATCTCCTAATTAAAAATTTAAATCCTACACTACTACAAAACTGAAGAAAATCCACCAGGATCCCAAATCCTATAGCTCAACTTCCATGTTATGCAGCAATAACAAGTTATTCCTGGATCCCATGGAAATATGCACGAATGATGTTGGAGCAAATGTTTAAAAATAGTTTTAAACCCTCCCGGGTCAAATGGTGCATTTTTCACTCCAAGCATCATCACATGGTGCTTGTCTTTTTCATCATGCATGGAGTCTATGAAAGTGTAAACTCCATGACTTAGCAAAGTTGCCTTTTCAGGCGCTAAAAAGGAGAACAATGGTTTATCATCATCATGATCATCAGGGAAGTCATAAAAAATTAAGGGGTAAATTGAAGGAAATTTTTTTGAGGGTTCCACATATTCATGCAATCCAATACATTTAGCAAGAGCAGAAAATTCATCATGCAAAGTGGACCTTAATTCAACCCCTAGACTCACTCCATCATTCAATTTATCTTGTTTCACTTCCTCAATCTCATCATGCACAATTTCTTCTTTTTCTATGGGTTTAGAAAGGGAAACACTTTGGTCTTTCATAATAGAAAATTTTTGTACCACCTCCTCTAAAAGACCATCAAAAACTTTAATCTCATCAACAATATTTTGTGCATAACAGGATGGAATAGGTGACGACAAAATAAATTTTAAAATTTCTATGTCATCATGAGAATAAGCCATGTTACATAATAATAAAATAAAGAAAAATAAAAATATATACCCAAGTTACACTAAGTAAAATTAAATTAGTACCAAAATTAATTTAAACAGAATCACTCCCCGGCAGCGGCGCCAAAAACTTGTTGGGATTCTGGCAAGTGTACCAGATCGTACAAGTAATATAGACAATGAAGTCCGAATATCGTACCCAAGGGAGTGACCATTTAATTAATTCCACCTAATTAATATTACTTAGTGAACAAGACAAAGGATTTATGATTTTGTAAATAAAAACAGAAATTAAAATAAATGACTTTTTGACAAGGGAAAAAGCGGGATGTAGTTTCGATGCAGGTTCCTAAATATTCTATAACAAATTAATTTATTTTCCTTGATTCTGAATTTGTTTTGCAAAGGTAGAAAACGCCTAATGTCTTAGCACGTCTCCGTATTTTAGACATTAATCTCCCAATGATGTCTCAAGAGAGCCTTAAAAACCTAACCCTTAATTAAGTTCAGTCAAAACTTCTTTTTATAAAATTACCCAATTCATAGAAAACATGTCTGTGCCTATGCAATTGAACTGTTTGATTAAATGACTAAATCCTAAATTCATATATCTATTCATAAAGGATTTTCAAAAGTCATGAAACAACTTCTTTCATGAGAAACAAATAAGAATAATCAAACACAGAATTCAATAACGGAAAACAAAATTAATTTATTACTAGAAATATTGAAAAGGTTCCATACATCTACTCCTACATCCCAAGGATGGAATTAGTTCATACTTACAAGAGAAAACACAATAAACATGATAAAAATAATTACCATGAATCCTTGTGCTAACTTCGTGTTCTTCACAAAAACCTCCAATCCTTGTTCCTTCTCCAAGTCTCAAATCCTAATCTACTATTATTCTATGGAGTTGTATGAGTGTCTCTTCTCCCTTTCTTGGAATCCTATTATTATATAGATAAAAACTAACCTAATTTCCAATCTAATGTGATAAGATAAAACTAATCCTAAATCTGTATATAATATGATAAGATCCTATTAGAATAAACTAATCTCTAAGAATCTTATCTACAAATAGAATTTATCATTAAAATCCTTCTAGAATCCCGTATTTGTGTCTGACAGCAACTTCGGCACTGATTTTGACCCCCAATATGGACGAATTTGAGCAAGGCTATTTCTGGAAAAGTTGTAGATCTTTTCCTTAGCTTTAAAATGATATATAGATCGCCTCATTTGGATAAGCGTAGCTCAAGTTATGATCAAAACAGCGAACAATGTCACTTTCTCGCATTTTGCTCGCCCAGACGAGAATAAGGCTCGCCTGGGCGAGCTTTCCACTGAGAAAATTGGCTCTTTGAACCCCTTTTTTAAAGCATGAAAACCCCACTCGCCTGGGCGAGTGTTAACCTCTCCTGGGCGCACTACGGTCAACTTTTCTTCATTTTTTTCCTCTTTTTCTTCCCAAATCAAGTACCAAACTCTCATTCTTCATTCCTTTGCAAAAATCATTGTTTTAAGAGCTTAAATACCTGAAAACAAACCAAACACATCAAAAGGTTCTAGAAATCTTATAAAGACAAAATTCCATTGTTTTATTCCAATTTACTCAAGAAACAAGCCACTTACTATGTAAAAGGGAGGCAAAAAAAGTACAAAAACATCACATATTAGACCCCAATCACCAAATCAAGTGTTCTTTCCTCAATAATCAAATTAGAAGGGTAGAAGGAGCTTGGAAGCAAGGAGAATAGGAGCTAAGGACTTGTAGATTGAAGTGGGTGTAGTGGGTTTAAAAAACCCCAATTTCCTATCTCTCTCTTTCTCTCTCTACAAAGGTAAGAGGGGAGGTATTTTTCATAATTAGGGGAAGGGATTAATTATGATAGTAAGTATATAATGATATGTGTGTTTAATTTTTATGTTTGATTATGTATAAAGTGTGGAATTAACTAGTGTTTAAGCTTAGGGTTGATTATGTTTAATGATAATGATGCTCCTTGAATTGATGAGGTGTGTAACACTCCTAATTTTCTTCTCCCAAATAACAAAGAAATTAGTTATAATAGTTATTTTATAATTGATTTATATTAGTTTTGAAAGTTTTACTTTTTGTACATTATGTGTTTTTATATAAAAATATGAGATATATTTTTATATGGTTATTTTGTACAAAAATATGAATATTGTAATTTAGTCCTTGGGTTGGGACCTAATTGCAATATTAGAAAGGTTTTTGAAGAAATAGTAATTAAATTATTAATTTTTGAAGTTTTATCAGTATGTAACCGGTTAGAAGGGCTCTGTAACCGGTTACACGATGAACTCAGAAACCGGGTTAGTGCGTTTGATGAGTAATCACGTGTTTTAACCCAGAATTCGCCACGAAATCATCTTAATCTTAGTGGGGAAAGACGTGTCAACATGCATGGAACTCTGATTTTGCTATATATAGCCTTGTGTTGATGAAATGAAACCCATTTTTGCTCTAAGTTGAAATTCTGTTTTGTTTTAGGGTTCCTGAATTCATTCCTTCGATTCTCTCTTGTCCTTGTGAGTTAGAGTGTGAGTGATACACCTCTACAAAGCTTAAATCAAGGGCTTTGTATTGACTTAAAAATCGTGAGTTGAGAGTCCCTGAATCGAGAGAACGAAGCTTGCAAAGTAAGGGTGTTGAAGCTGTCAACACTGATTCTGAATTTCTGGAGCTTACTTCAAGCTTCGATTTGAGTAAGTATACACACTTTTTGAGTCTCAAATCTGTTCAAATCTTTAGTGCATGTTGCATAGAGTGAGTATTGATGGTTTTCCCCAATTTGTTTGTCCATTTCATGTGTCAAATCTTATAGTTTTTGGACCCTGTCGAACCTATTGTTGGCTGAAAATAGAGATTTTGGATTCTGGGGAGATCTTGCAAATTCCAGTGATTAAACTCATCAAGCACAACTTAGAGGTAAGGGGGAAGCTTACTATTTGCTAGAGTGAGAATAAACATGTTTGGTAAATAGAATGAGTCACCAAGAAGACTCTAAGGGCATAGTTTGAATTAGTTTAATGGCTTGGAGGCCAACTTTAGCTCATTTATGATTTTGAGCAATTATAATATGATGCATGCAACCTATTGTGATGACAATTTCATGACTTATTTGGATATTATGTGAATTGATGCATTAAGTTGTGAAATATGTGATTTATGCACTTTTGGTGCATGATGATTTTGATTGCATGAATTTGTGATATGTTTAAGTGTTTAAACACATGTACTTTAAGGTATTAAACTTTGGTTAATGGTGAAAATAGGTTAAATTTGAGTATTGGAAAGAATGGTATGCAAAATCCCACTTTTCAGTGTATTTTCTGCATAATCTAACCGGTTAGTCTGAAGCTGTAACCGGTTAAATACTATCAGTTTTCAAAAGAAAAAGGTTTCTGAAATTGGCCAAGTGTTCATACCATTTATACTCAAGTTTAAGCTAGAATTTCATATAAAAACTAATCTGAAACTATGTGATTGAGCACTGTTTGGTTTAGATTGGAGGTGATGAGTTAATACCTTAATATTAAATGATAATTTCAAGAGGAAATTATGCATAAATGAAATTGGATTATGACTTAGATCTTTTGAATGATAATATGTGTTGAACTTGAGGTAGTCTGTTATGCTAAGACCCTGTTATTGGATTGAGTAGAGAATTCAAGAAAAGATTCTTTGAAAATCAGTGGTTTTAAGTTCAGGTCTGTAATTCTAACCGGTTAGGTTATGATGTAACCGGTTAGTACCTGAGACTTAAAAATAAAAGTTAAGTTTTTGAGTAAGGATTGTTAATACCAATGGTTATATTCTTTCAATCCAGGTCTATGAGCATATGTTTAACTTAAATTCAAGGGTGAATTTTATGAGTAAAGTTATACCTCAAGATACCATTCAAAAGTTGTGTTTTCTAAGTCATAATAATGGAATTAATGGAAAGACCAACCTTAATAATTATGTGTGTATTCATGCATGGTGAAAGGTGATGAAATAGGTTGGCAAGGATCGTTTGTCATGTTCTGGGAACGTGAGGAGGGTACTCTGGGAGTACCAAATTGATGCAACCTACTTGATGACACATTCTGAGAATGTGGCCAGTGTCTGGGACATGGTTTCTTTGATGTTTTATGGGAACACATTAGTGTGCAACCTACTTGATGACACATTCTGGGAATGTGGCCAGTGTCTGGGACATGGTTTCTTTGATGCGTTCTGGGAACGTGATGCACACTCTGGGAGTGGTGCTTGTTTATATTCCAAGTATGGTTTGCTATACGTTCTGGGAACATGATGCACACTCTGGGAGTGGTGCTTCTTTATATTCCAAGTATGGTTTGCTATACGTTCTGGGAACGTATGTTAGTGTTCTGGGAACACACTGGTGTAATGGATGGACGTTGTAACACCCCTAATTTTCGTCTCCCGAATAATAGGAAATTAATAATAAAAGTTTTATTATTAATTTATAGAAATTTTCCAAGTTTATATTTTGTATTTAATTAGCCTTCAAAATAAAAATAAGTTGAAATATTTTTATAAGGCAAATAAATGCAAAATATAAGGATATTGCATTTTGGTCCCTGAATGAGGACTTAAAGGTAATATTAAAAAGGTTCTTGGAAGGAAAGATTTAAAAATATTAATTTTTAAATTTTGTACTAATCTAACCGGTTAGTAATGCCCTGTAACCGGTTAGACGATGAACCCAGAAACTGGGTTGGTGGAATTTGATGAGTAATCACTTGATTAATCCAATTAATCGCCACGAAATCAGCCATAGATAAGTGGAAACCACGCGTCGGTATGCATGGCATTGAAATTTCTCTATTTAAGCCTGTCTTGTGGACGAATTTAGGGTTGGATTTCTGAAATTGAGAAGGGAGGCTCTGTTTAGGGTTCCAAGCTTCATCTCTGAAATTCTTCTTTGATTTTGAGAGGTAGGCTCTGAGTGATACACGAACACGAAGCTTACATCCAGAGCTTCGTGTTGATACCAAATTTGTAAGTCTAGAGTGTGTGTGGAAGAAGGAATCAATTTGGGAAGCTAGGAGTTGGAAACTGAGTTCTTTGTCATTCCTGTTCTGGGAGCTGAATTCTAGATCTGATTTTGGGTATGTACAGCCACCATTAAGCTTCCAACCTTTTCTATTTCCTAGTGCATGTTACCTATTTTGAGTCCTAATCGTTTTCCCCAATTTCTTTGGCCATTTGCTATGTCAAAACTTCTGGTCTTTGGACCCTGTTGGTGGAATTCGTGGCTGAGAACAGAACCTTGGGTTTGTGAGAAATCTGTGGAGATTCTTCAAGTTTTGTGTCAATCTTCATCAAACTCAGTCTTAAGGTATGGGAGAAGTCTACTTTATACTAGATTTAGACTAAAATTCAAGTGATTTAGGATTTGAGTTAACAAAACTCAAAAAGGGCATTATGTGCAATATGGCACAAAGGCTTGGAGGCCAAAGTTTTTCTCACTGTGGTTTTGAGCAACTTTATATTGATGCATGCAAAGTATATGGAAGCTGAATTATGAATTTGAATGTCTATTATAAGTTTTGTTGTATTAAATTGTGTTTATGTGAATTTTCATGCAATTTGATATCATAAACTTGACGCATGCTATTTGAATGTGTTTCTGGGTATAAACATGTTTATCTTAAGGCATATGAACTTTGTGAATATTGAGATTTGGTTAGATTTGAGAAAAGAAGAAAATGAATTGTTAAAACTCTTGTTTTAATGGACTGACTGCATAATCTAACCGGTTAGATACTGCAGAATTTCAAAGAAAAATCAATTCATTAATCAGTCCTGAAATTTTAGTTGTTTCTGCTCAAATCTATGCTTTAATCTCATTATACCTGATCTGAACATGAGTTGTTATAATGTCAAGGTTCAGATTTGAAAGATTAGAATTAATGCCTTAAGTTAATGAAATAATTTCAAGAAGAAATTATGTTCATTGGAAAGTGAAAAGTGATTTAGACACTTTTGAATGATAAAACTGTAATTTTTGAGGCATAAAACAATGTTTAACTTGTTTATGGATTGGGTAGCAAATTCAAGAAAGAGGGTTTTTCTGAATTTCAATGGTAAACAGTTCAGGTCTGTAATTCTAACCGGTTAGCCTGAGACTGTAACCGGTTAGTACCTGAATCTGAAAAATAAAAAGTTAAGTTTTTGAATACCATTGACTTTGTTTTACCTAATCTAAGTTTAAGGGCATGTTTTGAGAAAATTCAAAGGAGAATTTTATGCCAAAGTGTATGCCTCAAATAAATCATTCAAAAGGGAAATTGGAATATTTCTAAATCACATTAATTAATGTAAAGATAAAACCAACCCTGATATTTGTGCATCCATATAGACTGGAAGTCTGGTTGGTAGGAACGTTTATCATATTCTGGGAATATGAGGAGGGTACTCCGGGAGTACCAAATTATAACCTACTTGATGACACATTATAGATATGTGGCCAGTGTCCGGGACCTGGTTTTTTTATGCGTTCTGGGAACGTATGCGTTCTGGGAACGTGGTGCACACTCCGAGAGTGATGCTTATTATCCAAGTATGGTTCGGCATTATGTTCTGGGAACAAATGTCGGTGTTCCGGGAACACAAGGGTGTATTGGATGGACGTCCAAGATGGACTTTTAGAGGCCTCAGTTGTTGATAGAAAATCATACATCATGCCACTTGCATTATAAGAGTTATGATGTTGAAAACTGGTGTGCTCATATGTATTTGCATTATGATCTGTCCATGATATAATTGTGATTGTAATTTAGTCTTTATCAATTATGTATATGTGTATACTTACTCCCTGTGCCCTGTTTAGGTGATGGCCAGATACCTAGCTTGCATCGAGATACGCCCTATCCCTAGCGGTATATGGACGTATGAGGAGCACCGTGCCACTTTTGAGGGGGAGGTTGAGATCACTCTCTACCACCCTAACCCTCTGGTGCGAGTGCGACCTCGTCGATTTAGGATTCCCTTAGTCTACACTATGCATGTTCCACCTTTTTATACATATAGAGGACCACCCCCGGCTCAACCTATGCGTCGTTTCCATAGTTTTCGTTTTAGAACTGCCACTCGTTCCCATCCTTCCTCCCATAGAGTTGTCACTGAGGAGACTCCTTCTCCTGGTCCGACTGACTTGGATAGGACTGCTTCTGCAGACCTTAGACCCAGTGGTGGGGTCTCTACACAGTCGGGCGAGGTCGAGGAGGACCCTGTGGAGGATGAGAGCGAGGAGGAGGTGCATGTTGAGCCGACTGTTTCTGCGAGAGGTGGACCCGCTGGTTGATAGGAGCTTGCATAGCATAGATGTTTTGGATCCTAGATCCTAGGGATAGAGCTGTGGCGGATCTGAGGAGCTGCTGAGGACACGGATGACTTGCTCTGGGACTTCTATTTTGGATTTTGTTATATATATATATATTGTATATATATGAGAGGTCTTGGAATGAGCTTTTATTTTATGCAGCTGGTCTGTATATGTTTCATCAAAACTTGCTATCTCGACTTTTTATCACTTGCTACAGACTGTACTGATGGGGTTATGTGGTGACTATTATATATATATATATATGATGTTTTTCTTTACCTCGGTAGTGCCCCATAAGTATCATTTTTACTTCCGCGAACTCTGAAATATATTGAGAAAAGATTCGGTGATAAGTTTATGCTTTATATATTCAAATTCAACTCGAGAGGCAAATGGTATGTTTTAATATTAACTATGAAGAGTATTTTCTATAGTTAAGGAAATGTTATCTCGAGAGCCTTTTCGAAACTAAGATATTGTTAAGCCGAACTTAAAAAAAAAAGAAAAAAAATGGTTTATGTTCAAAAAGGGTTTATGAACGAGCAAGTACTAGTTCTAAAAAGAAGAAAAATTTTCTAGCCCAAATTTTGATAGCAAGTATTCAATTATTTGAAAATATTAATTATTTTCAAGTTAAAAAGAGAGCGTCACAAACGTCCGTGATTGATTAGTATTGGAGGCCTCAGGATTGTGAGATAGAAAGCATGCATCATGCCACCTGCATTGAAAGACTTATTATGATTAACCGGGTGTGCTCATATGGTTATGCATTCTGATTTGCTACATGATTACTTGTGTATGTTAGTTTTATTCTCATTTGATTATGCGAATATGTATAGCTAACCCCCAAGCCCTCATTAGGTGTTGATCGTATATCTAGCTTGCATAAAAGTCAGTGAAGGAAGATGACCCTTAGGTGCATGCAGAGTATAGATAGTGTGTGTTGGGAACCCTTTGTGCAGATATCGAGGATCCGGCCAGATGAATGTTTGGACAGAGGACCAGTGAGCAGCTCTATAACCTCTCTGTTTATAGTAGTAATTATATTAAACATATTTTGAGAGAGGTATCATAGAATGAATTTAGTTTTATAATAATACTTATTTGGTATCCATGGACTTGTTACACTTGATATATTTTGAGAGTATAATATAATTAATTTATTATGTTTCCGCAAACTCTGATTTCATTAGTCAAATTCATTACTAATCAAATTCTTGTAAAAGGAACTTTCAAGTGAAGGGAAAATTATTATTTTCAGATCTTTTTCCAACAATGACAAGTCCAAGTAATCATAAACTTATTACTTTTCTTATAAAGTAAGAAGATATACAAGGAGTGTGACACTTTGATGGTATCAGAGCAATGGTCCTGACTTTTGGTCCTTGGGTGTGTGGTCCAATACGCTGCTGATCGAGGCCGTACCCGATACAAATAAAAACAGTTAAAGTATAGTACTAGGAAGTGACTCCTAGGTCGTCTCCCAAGGAATATCTTATCAAGCAAAAGGTCGAACACATAGTATGCATAGAAAACAGGGGGGGGGGGGGGTTTGTATTGAATATTGAATAATTGAAATCAAAACAGAATTAAATCAAAACGAAGAAATAGATAAGGAAAAGCGGATAAACCCCTTTGGCTCGCGTTCACAACTCTATCATCGGTCACAAAAGATCAATTTCTTTCCTCTTCACTGTCCAACTCGTGAGAATTAAATACTAAGCGAAAATTCAATTCTCACCCCAAAACCCAAACCTCTAATTAAGCATTAAAAGCCAAAGCATGGAGTTTTTACGAGTTTGCATAAATTAAGCATTCATACACATGGATTATCTCTATATAATGGAACTAAGCGAACCATAACATATCAATAAGCATGAAAACAGTGAATAAAAACGAAATAGCATTAAGAATAAAACCTCAAGAGTATGTGATACATTACCAAAGGGATTTAACCTAAGAGTTTAGCCTTCCATGAAGAAAAATACCAAAAACGTGTAGAAAAGGGAAGAGAGAGAAACCCTAGCAGCCACCACAAGCTTGGAGAGCAAAACTAAGCCTTCTCTAAGAGAAAGAATGTAAGAAAAACGTGAATGGAAGGTCTCTCCAGGGTTTACACGAATTTGGCTTTTTAAATCACAAAACGGGCCTAAATCATGGGCCCAAATCCTAAGGAAAGCTTATCTCTAAATTAAATCTAAAAATATCTTATAGATAAAATCTAAATCTTAAAAGATATAACTAAATCTCAACTAATCCTAAAGATAGATTACAATCTTCACTTCATCATATATCTTCTCTTCCAACATTAAATCTTCATTCCCAAAATGTCCAAAAAACCCTTGTGCCAAATATGACCTGAAAATAGAAATAGAATTAATTAGGCTAAATAATCCCAAATTAAACAATATTCAGAATATTAGTCCAATAAACTCTAAATCACTAAATCAAGCTAAACAATGTCAAATAGGCAACAAGTATCAATAATAGGAGTAAAATAATCCAAGGAAAAATGGGAAATAAAATGCTCATCAAATACCCCCACACTTATCCTTTTGCACTCCTGGGCAAAACTAAGAAATAGGACTGAGAAGATCAATATGCACCAAAGTGAATCATGCAACAAGATTACTACAGCTAATGAATGCAAACCTAAGAGATTACATACTTCACAATGAATTCTAGGAAATGCAAAGAAATGGGCAAAATCGAGCACACGAAGAAAATAAGGACCAAAGAATCAAGGCATTCATGAACATCATCCAATTATTTCAAATATGCAAAGAAAACCAATGACATCAAGAGGGTAGTCACAAAGATGATAGAAACTCACAAGGATCACTCAATAGTGTTTACACTCAAGTGTTTAAGGTTAATCAGTGTTTACACTCAAGGCACATCATGAAAAACAAACACAACCATAGGCTTGACAAGCCTCTAACATCAACAATCAACACACATGCACATTAAGATCAAAAGGTCTTTTCAGGGTTGTAATGGGGCCAAGGACAAGGTAGGATAAAAATATGGGAAATGTAGCTAAAACCCAGGGAATAGAGGAGCAATGGGGAACAAGTAAAAAAATAAGCACAATCCACCCCAGAATGAAATGGTAAACATAACAACAACCTCTAATTCCAATCCTCCATGCCTCAATCAACCTTTTATACCATTTTTTTTTCTTCTTCTTTTTCTTTTTTTCTTTTTTTTTTTTGAATTGCATTACATTGCAGAACTTCATGAACGAAAGAAAAGAAGAAACAATAAAAATGGCATAATGAGATAAAGCCATAATTACATCACCGACCATAGAGGCAAAACCCAGAACTCACAAGAGATGAAGAACAAAGCACCCTCGCTTACTTAATACCCATTCCCAAAACAATTCCAAAGCTCCAACATTCCCTAAGGTTAGGACAATCATGGTTTTTCAGTCATAGGCTTGTAATGAGCTAAAGAACAAAGAAAAGGGATATAAAGGCTCAAAGGGGCTATCAAAGGATAAATTCATTCAAGGTAGGCTCATATGGCTAGTGACTTATTCAAGAAAAAACAATGCCTAAATCATTTCAAAATGTGCATGGGAATATCAAGTATCAACAAGAGTCAAGTCAAGTTCTAGAGTGCAAGTAATCCAGAGTGCAATCACACATGAAAGAAAAATTAGGTGGCATATATAGCAATCCACCCACAATTAAGGCTCAAATCCTCACAAAAGGGACAATTCTATCACAGTGTTACCACCTCTTAATTATCAAAAGCAACTTTACACACAGAAATGCATGAATTCAGACACAAGATACCAAGACTCTACTAAAATGAAGCAAAAACATGCAAGAAAATGCCCAAAACTTAGCAAAACCTAAAAAAAATCAAAGCAAAAATATGCAACCTAAACTACTCTCCCCCCCACACTTAAATCACACATTGTCCTCAATGGAAAACAAATAGTAGAATCAGACAGATATAGACAAGTGGAATAAAAGTAGTAAATAAGGAGAAAAGAAGACTCCCTAAATCATGGTGGGTCAAAAATGGGGTCGACCAATGAGGCTTCCTCCACAGGTGCATCATCCAAAGTAGGAGAGGTTAGGAAAGGCTTGAGTCGGTGGCCATTGACTTTGAAGCTCTTGTCTGTGGACTCACTCTTGATCTCCACAGTGCCATAAGGAAACACCTGGGTGACTACAAACGGTCCAATCCATTTAGAGCGGAGCTTTCCACTCATGATTCCAAGCCTAGAGTTGTAGAGCAACAATTTTTGACCAACCAAGAACTCCTTTCTGCAAATTGAGCTATCATGGAGCTTCTTGGTCTTCTCTTTGTAGAACTTGGAATTCTCATAGGCCTCCAAACGGATCTCATCTAGCTCACTCAACTGCAGCTTCCTCTCCTCACCCGCTTGATCAAGAGCTAAGTTACATCGCTTCACAGCCCAATATGCACGGTGCTCTATCTCCACAGGCAGGTGGCATGCCTTACCAAAAACAACCCGATAAGGTGACATCCCTATGGGTGCCTTGTAAGCAGTCCGATGGGCCCATAGAGCATCCTCCAATCGTGTGCTCCAATCCTTTCTATTAGGCTTCACCATCTTCTCCAAAATCCACTTGATCTCTCTGTTTGAAATCTCAGCTTGCCCATTGGTTTGGGGGTGATATGGTGTAGAAACTTTGTGCACAACCCCATACTTCTTGAGCAAAGCTTGCATGGATCTATTGAAGAAGTGTGTGCCATGATCACTGACTATGGCTCTAGGTATGCCAAACCTGCAAAGGATATTAGTCCTGACAAAATCTACAACAACCTGAGCATCATTAGTCCTGGTGGCCTTAGCTTCCACCCATTTGGATACATAATCCACAGCAAGTACGATATAATAAAAACCAAAAGAAACAGGAAAGGGGCCCATGAAATCTATACCCCAAACATCAAACACCTCACAGAACAACATAGGTTGTTGCGGCATCTGTTGCCTCCAAGATAGGGTGCCTCCTGCCCTTTGACATTGCTCACATGAGCTGCAGATTTTGCTTGCATCCTTGAAGATGGTAGGCCAATAAAATCCAGAATCCAGCACCTTTCGTGCTGTCCTTTGAGTGCCAAGGTGGCCTCCAACTGGTGAAGCATGGCAAAATTGGAGAACCGATTGGATCTCCTGGTCTGGAATGCACCTGCGAATGACCTGATCACTGCAAAAACGCCACAAATAGGGTTCATCCCATACATAATACTTGGCATCGCTCTTCAATTTGTCTCTTTGAGCTTTGGATGCCAAGGGTGGAAAAACAGATGCAACTATATAATTTACAATATCAGCAAACCAAGGAATAAGGGGAGGGGGATGTGAAACATGCAAAACTAAAAGCTGCTCATCCGGGAAGTCATCCCGGATAGGAAATGCATCCTCCTCTCTCTCTATTCTACTCAAGTGGTCTGCGACAAGGTTATGTGCACCACTCCGATCCTGAATCTCAAGATCAAACTCCTGGAGGAGCAACATCCATCTAATCAACCTAGGTTTGGAATCTGTCTTTTTCAAAAGATACTTCAGAGCAGCATGATCAGTATACACCACAACCTTATAACCTAATAGATATGATCTAAACTTATCAAGTGCAAAGACAATGGCTAACAACTCTTTTTCAGTTGTGGTGTAATTAACTTGTGCTGAATCTAAAGTCCTAGATGCATAATAAATCACATGAGACATCTTACCAACCCTTTGGGAGAGAACTGCTCCCAAAGCATAATTCGAGGCATCGGTCATGAGCTCAAATGGGAGAGTCCAGTCAGGTGGTTGGATGATGGGAGTGGTGGTGAGTGCTCTCTTTAGCTCATCAAATGCCTTCTTGCATTGGTCTCCAAACTCAAATGCGGTATCCTTTTGAAGCAAGTTGGATAGTGGAAGGGCTATCTTGCTAAAGTTCTGAATAAACCTGCGATAGAAACCTGCATGGCCAAGAAAAGAACGCACCTCTCGCACGCAAGAGGGGTAAGGCAAATGTGATATTACATGCAGCTTAGCAGGGTCAACCTCTATGCCCTTATGCGAAATAATGTGCCCTAAGACTATGCCTTGTTCTACCATAAAATGACATTTTTCAAAATTCAAGACAAGGTTAGTCTCAATGCACCTATTAAGCACCTTAGACAAACTATCAAGACATGCATCAAAAGAGGAACCATATACACTAAAATCATCCATGAAGACCTCTATGCAATGCTCAAGTAAGTCATTAAAAATACTCATCATACATCTTTGAAAAGTGCCAGGAGCATTGCATAGGCCAAAAGGCATCTTCCTATAAGCAAATGTACCAAAAGGACAGGTAAATGTAGTCTTATGTTGGTCCTCTGGTGCAATACAGATTTGGAAATAACCAGAGAAACCATCTAAGAAGCAATAGTGAGATTTACCTGCCAGGCGCTCCAACATCTGATCAATGAAGGGAAGAGGAAAGTGATCCTTGCGGGTCGCCTGGTTGAGCTTCCTATAATCAATGCAGACTCTCCAACTGTTCTGCACTCTAGTGGGAATCAGCTCATCCTTCTCATTTTTGACAACTGTCATCCCAGACTTCTTGGGAACTACTTGAACCGGGCTTACCCAAGTGCTGTCTGAAATGGGGTAGATAATGCCAGCTTGCAGCAGCTTGGTGACCTCTTTCTTCACTACATCAAGAATCTGGGGGTTCAACCGTCTTTGGGGTTGTCTCACTGGTTTAGCCCCATCCTCCAATAAAATCCGATGCATGCATATGGAGGGGCTAATACCAGGTATGTCTGCCAAAGTCCATCCTATTTCCCTTTTGTTTCCTCTAATCACATCCAGCAGCTTCTTCTCTTGATCAACAGAAAGGGAGGTAGAGATGATCACTGGAAGTTTCTGCTCAGCCTCCAAGTAAGCATATTTGAGATGAGGAGGAAGGGGCTTCAGGTCCAATAAAGGTGCCTGCATCACAGATGGAACTAAAGGAGCAGCAGAATTGGATTCTGCCGCCTGCACCTGAACAAGTGAATTAGACTCATGCAAAACAGAAATGGGGTTAGCATGATCTGAATCTATATCATATGAATCAACAGATGCAGTAGCAGAATTTAAAAACTGGTCAATTTCAATGCATGCAGTGCACATTTCGGAATCAGAACATGCAGAACAAGTAAATGAGCTAGTGAAAGATGGCAAATCATAATCATGCAAAAAGTCTAGAACATGCTCATCAATCAGATCATCAATCAAGTCAACATGAAAAACAGAGTGGTCATCAGAAAAATGTTTCATAGCATCAAAAATATTGAATCGAACCACACTGTCATCAAATTCCATGGAAAGTGTACCTGCATGCACATCTATCTTGGTTCGGGCTGTTTTCAAAAATGGTCTCCCTAATATGATAGGGACAGCACTACGAGAGGTGTCCTCTTCCATATCAAGAATATAAAAATCAGCAGGAAAGATAAGCTCTTCAACCCGAACCAGGACATCCTCTATCAAACCTGCGGGGTAGGCAGTAGATCTATTTGCCAAGTGAATAACCACACCCGTAGGTTGAAGGGGTCCAAGTGAAAGAGACTTGAAAACAGACATAGGCATAACATTAATAGATGCTCCTAAATCTAGCAAAGCATTCTCAAATTTAGTATTACCTATGATACAAGGCACAGAGAAAGTTCCAGGATCCTTACACTTTTCAGGAATATGAGGGACGGGTTTACCTATAAGAGCAGAGACATTTCTTCCCATGTTGATCCTCTCATTGCCCTTGAGCTTCCGTTTGTGTGTGCATAGATCCTTCAAGAACTTTGCATACCTTGGAATCTGCTTGATTGCATCAAGAAGGGGTATGTTGACTTCCACCTTCCTGAATGTGTCAAGTATCTCTTTGTCAATCTCTTCCATTTTCTTGCTTTGAGTCACCCCCCTTGGTGGGAAAGGAAGAGGAATGGGGGGTGGTTGTTGGGCAGCAGCAGGTGTTGTGCTTGTGGAAGGCTGAGCTGGATGGGATTTTCTGGTACTTGTGTGCTCACTCTCCTCGACCATTTGGCTCTTCTTGTTGGTTGAAACTAGATCATCTTTGTTGAGGTCAGATTCTAGTGTGGGTGTGACAATCTGCTTCCCTGACCTTAGACTAATGGCATTCACATTCTGGTTTGGATTGATCACTGTTTGGGATGGCAACTTGTTAGAATTCTGAGATTGCATAGTGTTGATTGCTGTTGCCATCTGTCCCATCTGATTGGTCAAAGATTGAATGGAGGCCTCTTGTCTTTGAATGGATGCTCTAGTTTCCTGTTGGAATTGGAGATTTTTCATGGTCATCTGTTTCATCAGCTCTTCCAATGAAGGCTACTGCTCAGTACTAGGAGCTGGTGATGCAGAATTAGCCTGTTGTTGTCTCTGTTGCTGGACTGGAGGAGGTACATATGGTGGTCTAGAATTGTTCTGAAATTGAACCTGTGAAGGTTGCTGCTGATCAGACCATCTCAGGTTGGGATGGTTCCTCCAACCAGGGTTGTATCTGTTGGTAGAGAGATCAAAGTTCTGTGGCTGCTGGTTTCTACTGTTGAAGATGTTGGCGGCATATGCCTCAGGTTGGTCAGCACCAGTCGTGGGCTGCTGCACAGAAGGGCATGCATCTGTGGGGTGCTCAGCGGATGTGCATATGCCACATAATCTAGCAGGCAGGGACAACTTCTTCTGGTTGATGGCCAATTGAGTGACCAAAGTTGTAAGTGAATCTATCTTCTGTTCAAGCTTCTCAACCTTACCAGAACTTGTGCCAACATCATTCACTCCTCTCACTATGATTGCATCGCTGTTGCCCCTTGCATGGAATTGTTGACAATTGGAAGCCATCTTCTCAACCTTGACTCTGGCTTCTAAAGGTGTCATGTCTCCTAGGGCACCACCACTTGCAGCATCAAGCATGTTTCTCTCCATGAGGTTGAGACCTTCATAGAAATATTGAATAAGCAGCTGCTCTGAGATCTGATGGTGGGGGCAGCTCGCACACAATCTCTTGAATCTCTCCCAATACTCATAGAGACTTTCTCCACTTTGTTGCCTGATGCCTGATATATCCTTTCGAATTGCTGTTGTTCTGCATGCAGGGAAGAATTTCTCCAAAAATGCCCTCTTTAGGTCATCCCAGACTGTGATAGAACCAGGGGCCAGATCGTACAACCAATCCTTGGCTAGCCCCTCTAGGGAGTGTGGGAATGCCTTAAGACAAACATGATCCTCTTGCACATCATGTGGTTTCATAGTAGCACAGACAATATGGAACTGCTTGAGATGTTTATGAGGATCCTCACCTGCAAGACCATTAAACTTGGGCAACAAATGAATTAGTCCAGACCTTAGCTCATACGGGTCATCGGGATACTGGATGCACAAATCATCAATAGTGAAATCAGGTGCAGCCAGCTCCCTCAATGTCCTCTCACGTGGTGGAGGTTGAGCCATATTTTCAGAATAATCAGAATAAGAATCAGAATTTATAGGAATAGAAGAAAAAGAAGCAGACTCACTATGTAAAGACTCAATAGACTCACTACCTATGGACTGGTTCCTATTTTGTCTAACTAGTCTGTGATAAGTTCTATCAATTTCAGGGTTATATGGATGCAAGTAGTTTGGGTTGCCCCTAGTCATGTACTGAACAGAACACCATGTAGCATAGCAAACTGTCACTAATATACATGACCAAAATAGGCAACAAAAGTTTTTTAATTTTTAAAATTTTTTTTCTTTATTTTTTTCAGCACCCTAAAATCATGAAAACATACCACAAAAAGTTTGAGGACAAAATTCAAAAGGGAACCAAGTCAAACAATTAAATCAGAGACCAAAAACTAAGAAAATAAAACTTGTAAAATAAAAAAGAAATAGTAAAACGGCTTTTTCAGGATCCAGACGAAGGAGTTTTCTGACGAAATGAGAAAAATCAGATTATTCAGAAAATTCCCTTCGATTTGATATAAAATTCGTCAAATTCCGAGTTACGGGTCAAAAGTTGCGACGATTTGAAGAAAGTGCTGCTAAAACTTGGAAAATTTTTCTAGAACTCACAACCAGTGATGATCTGAGTGATCGTGGTGCCTCGAAACCTTTTTATATGATAAAAATAGTGTGGATATAAATTTTCGTGGAAAAATTCCACCCACAACTATGTGAACTAGCAACCACAGAATCAATCAAATACACTAATTGCAACAAAATAGCAAAACAGCAAACAGTGCAACTTCAACCGGTTATCAGAATTGACTACTAAACCCTAAATCAGACACGACACACTATAATAACTATACTAACTACGACACTAACTAACTACTAATGACCTTTGGCAAGAACCGATACTCCCCGGCAACGGCGCCAAATTTGATCGAGGCCGTACCCGATACAAATAAAAACAGTTAAAGTATAGTACTAGGAAGTGACTCCTAGGTCGTCTCCCAAGGAATATCTAAAGGTCGAACACATAGTATGCATAGAAAACAGGGGGGGGGGGTTTGTATTGAATATTGAATAATTGAAATCAAAACAGAATTAAATCAAAACGAAGAAACAGATAAGGAAAAGCGGATAAACCCCTTTGGCTCGCGTTCACAACTCTATCATCGGTCACAAAAGATCAATTTCTTTCCTCTTCACTGTCCAACTCGTGAGAATTAAATACTAAGAGAAAATTCAATTCTCACCCCAAAACCCAAACCTCTAATTAAGCATTAAAAGCCAAAGCATGGAGTTTTTACGAGTTTGCATAAATTAAGCATTCATACACATGGATTATCTCTATATAATGGAACTAAGCGAACTATAACATATCAATAAGCATGAAAACAGTGAATAAAAATGAAATAGCATTAAGAATAAAACCTCAAGAGTATGTGATACATTACCAAAGGGATTTAACCTAAGAGTTTAGCCTTCCATGAAGAAAAATACCAAAAACGTGTAGAAAAGGGAAGAGAGAGAAACCCTAGCAGCCACCACAAGCTTCGAGAGCAAAACTAAGCCTTCTCTAAGAGAGAGAATGTAAAAAAAACGTGAATGGAAGGTCTCTCCAGGGTTTACACGAATTTGGCTTTTTAAATCACAAAACGGGCCTAAATCATGGGCCCAAATCCTAAGGAAAGCTTATCTCTAAATTAAATCTAAAAATATCTTATAGATAAAATCTAAATCTTAAAAGATATAACTAAATCTCAACTAATCCTAAAGATAGATTACAATCTTCACTTCATCATATATCTTCTCTTCCAACATTAAATCTTCATTCCCAAAATGTCCAAAAAACCCTTGTGCCAAATATGACCTGAAAATAGAAATAGAATTAATTAGGCTAAATAATCCCAAATTAAACAATATTCAGAATATTAGTCCAATAAACTCTAAATCACTAAATCAAGCTAAACAATGTCAAATAGGCAACAAGTATCAATAATAGGAGTAAAATAATGCAAGGAAAAATGGGAAATAAAATGCTCATCAGCTGCTCATCGATATCTGCAATGTTCCTGGGAAGTATGCTTTCATATACTTCCAAACTATATCTAAGGTTATGTGTAATGGCTCTAGATAAGTAGCTTAGTCTGCTATTAAGAAGTGTTCTATGTAGTCTAAGTAGAAGTATGATAGTTGTATGCTTCTCTTTAGACATGTTGTAAACCCAAAACCATAGTGTTGGTTTATTACGTTCTCATAGAACCAGGGATAAGGAAATCTTAAGGAGTTGTAGTTAAGTCCTTAACTCTGGGGAAGAATGTTTACCCTCACTAGTGTTAAAAGTTAATCAACTTCTCAGACCGAGTGCAGGGCAGTCATCTTCTTAAAGATCAACCTTGTTGAGTTTGTTAAACTCTAAATCTATCCTTTCTTTTGTTCCTTATGGATACGGGTATTGATCAAAGTCGCTCTATGTCTTATCTAATCTGCTATCTCAAAGTAGAGACTCCTACAAATCTTCTTGTAGTTGTTTCCAATCTATGCCTGAATTGTTCTATTAAGGTATTAGACTTTGTCTATCTACCTATGTCATGATTACATTTGATCTTAGACACAGTTTGGAAGCCGAGAGATCAAGTAATCATGATTAATGATGATAGAACAACCCTGTATTGGGATTCCCAAGCTTCGAATCTGGAATCCAATGGATCCATGTGTTTGCTTCTGGGCAGCAGTGAAGGAAAAAGGGGTTTAAAGAAATCTTGGTTACAAGAAATGATGTCGGGTTTATCCTTGAGTAAAAGATATAGAGTTTGGAATCAAGTTAATTCTTGAAACTGATTCTATCTCTACTACCCTTATAATATGGTACCATCGGGAATGGTCAAATGGAAGAAACACGTAGAGAAGTTGCTAAAAAGGTTATGGTTGGATCAGGTTAAAGGAGTCTAAGTGTTTTCTAAGATTGATTAGAGGTCGGATTCACCCCAAATCAGGATTCGGGACAGGGATACACCTAAGACTGCATTTTGATCTCGATACGGACATTATGAGTAGGAAATAATGCCGTTCGGATTGACTAATGCACCTGTTCTTTTATGGATTATAAGAACGGGACCTTTAGATTATATTTGGATTCGTTTGTGGTTTATTCTAAGAATCCGGAGGAGCATGAGGAACATCTCAGGATTGTGTTGAGAATCCTGCAGGAGGAGTAGTTGTGTGCTAAACTCACCAAGGAGGAGTTTTGGTTGAGCAAAGTTAAGTTCGCAGGGCATGTGATCTTTAAAGAAGAAATTGTGGTGGATCTAGCGAAGGTGAATTCAGTGGTGTAATGTGTTGGAAGTCAAGCTAGTTGGAAGACATGCTTCAAACTCTCTATGGACTTCAAGTTTAATTCAAGAAAGTGTTTTGATGATAACAAGCCAACTCAAGTTCAAGCTCACAAGTGCAAGTGTCATTCAAGATTGAAGGCTCAAGCAAAGCAAAGATTATTAGAAACCTTCTTCTTAGATCAATTGTAAGGTAATGGAGTTTTTATTTCCTTAAGAGTTACAAAAGCCAATAAGTTTTTCATTTTAGGAGAGAAGAAGAAAAACGTGTTTTTGCATGAAAAATTTTTTCTGCATTGAATCTTAGTAAAAATACTTGATGTTACAAAACTCTGTATATTTGTATGTTTGCAAGAAAGAGTAATCGATTATCTCATAAAGTAATCGATTAACTTTGTTGCATCATAGAAAAATCAGCGAGGTTGTAATCGATTAATTGAATTTTGTTAATCAGTTACTTTTCTATGAAAGTAATCGATTACATGGGTCAAGTAATCGATTATAATTGTTGCATCATATATTTTTCAGAGGCTTAGTAATCGATTACAAGCTCTGCAGTAATCGATTACATGATGTTGCATCATATGCATATCAGAGGCTCAGTAATCGATTAACTATTCTTGGTATAATCGATTACATGGTTTTCAAATGAATTTAAGAATTACTATTTTTGAAGGAATAATCGATTACCTTCATAAAGTAATCGATTACTTCATGTTTTATTGAAAAACGTGTCAGAATCATTTTGATTATTTCCTGATTTGTTTTTATATAAAAGATTCTGATTTATTTTATAAAATTCGAAAATTATTTTAAATTTGAAATATTTCCTTTTTGGTTTTAAGAATCAAATCTTTATTTTATTTTGTAAATCATTTTGATTTAGTTTTGATTTTAAAACTTATTTCAAATCTTATTTTATTTTATTTTGATTTTGTTTTACTTATTCAAAATCCTTTTTGATTCTAAAAGGTTTTCTTTTTAAAATCAAAATCACTCCAACATTGAGGCAATTTCATTTTCATTCGATCAGATCATTCATTCATTTTTTCTAAGCTTCGCGTTTCTCTCTTCTTCTTCTTCACAAGTCTTCTGCTTTTCACGTTCATATTTTTGAAGAACAAAAAATCCTTATTGGCTGAGTGACTTCTAGAGAAACAACTACTTCATTATCATAGTACTTGATTGTTGCATCTGTGTTGTTGAAGAACACATCAAACTATTGTAATCACTCTCATTGTATTCGTTCTAAACCTTAGTGATTAGGGAGAGAATCCCTTAGTGGACATTTGATATGTCGTAGGGCGAGGAACCCTGCTGTGTGATTGAGGCCCCTAGCGAACGGAGGTTCCTAGTAGTGTGCGGGGTGCTCTTGGTTGTAATAGGGTGCGGCTCTATTGCTTGGTATAAGAACTCTCAGGCGAGTCGCTTGGGGACTGGACTAGGCCTTTCGACGGGAAGGCTGAACCAGTATAAAATTCACCGGTGCAAGCTTTTCTATCCCTATCTCTTTTAATTTCCGCATATTTCAATTTTTTACGTTTCCGCGCTACTCGTTTATTATTATCAATCGTTTTCGCGATCCGTTTCAAACGCTTAATCTCTCCATCTCAAATCATTTTTTAATTTGTAACGATTTTTACAATACATTAATAAAACTCGATTCACCCCCCCTCTCGAGATTTTGAGGCCAAAACCAACAATTGGCATCAGAGCTAGTCTCTTGTGTTAAGACTTAACCGTCTCAAGAGTATGGCTTCAAACTCTCTGTTTGGTGATGAAGGGAGTTCTATTAACCGTCCTCCAATGTTTGATGGGGTAGGGTACGCGTATTGGAAAGCTCGTATGAAAATTTTTATTCAAGGAGTTGGATTAAAAGTTTGGGATGCTGTCGTAAATGGTCCCTATGTTCCTACCTATGTGGTTAATGGTAACACAGTCGATAAGCCTATGGCTGAATGGACGAAGGAGGAGGAACGTAGAGTCTAGTACGTCTTGAAAGCAAAAAATATTATAACATCTGCTTTGAGCTATGATGAGTTTTTCAGGATATCAACATGCGAGACAGCACAACAAATGTGGGATACGCTGGAAGTCACGCATGAAGGTACAACTGAAGTAAAGAGATCGAGAATCAACACGCTGACTGGTGAATATGAGTTATTCAGAATGAAAGATGGAGAATCTATTCAAGAAATCCAAAAATGCTTCACAATGATTGTAAATCAGCTGACGACATTGGGGAAGAAATTTACCAATGAGGATCTCATCAACAAAGTCCTAAGGTGCTTGGGAAGAGAATGGCAACCCAAAGTGACAGCGATTGCTGAATCAAGAAATCTTTCAACTATGACGCTGGCAACTCTCTTTGGGAAATTACAAGAACACGAAAGTGAATTAAAAAGGTTGGCTCAGCATGAAGAAGAAAACAAGAAGGTTAAAAGTTTGGCGTTCAAAGCTGAAGCACCTGCACCAGAAAGTGACTCGGACAAAGAATTGCTAAATGATGAACACATGGGTCTTTTGGTCAAAAAGTTCGGGAAATTTCTGAAGAAGAAAAATTTCAACAGAAGAGACAACAACAAGAGTGGAGGCTCAACCATTACATGTCATGAGTGTGGCAAGCCTGGTCACATCAGAGCAGATTGCTACCAACTGAAAAAGAAAGAAAATTCAGAAAAAGGCACCTGTAATTCAAAGAAGGGGAAGCAAGCATACTTGGCATGGCTGGACAATGAAGGAAGTTCAGATGAAGATTCAGACGAATAAGAGGAGACCGCCAACATATGCTTAATGGCTCACGGAGAAGAGGTAACTTCTGATCTGAATTTTTCTTATGATGAATTACAAGAGGCATTTGAAGAATTGCATGAGGAATCGATGAGGTTATCCTTATTGGTTTCTCTAGAAAAGAAAAATTCAGCTTCTCTTTTAGAAAAGAATAAAAACCATATTAAAGAAAATGAATTTTTGAAAAATCAAAATAAGGAGCTGAATTTGACTTTAAAAAATTCTTCAAACACCTTGAGTAATGACATTAAATTTAAAGCTAGTTCTTCTTCTTGTAAATTCTGCAAGGATTTGGTTAAAGAAGTTGAGGATCTAAAAGAAACCCTTGCTAAATTTACAAAAGGTAGAAATACTCTAAATTTAATGCTAGGGAGACAAAAAATTTTCTTCAATAGAGTGGGTTTAGGATATCAACCCGGTAGGCATCAAAAGAAATTAAGTACCACTTTTGTCCCTGCTAGTAATCATAAGAAACCGTTAATTATTTGTCATATTTGTGGTAAGAAGGGTCATGGTGCACATGAATGCATACACCGAAAAGTGAAGTTCGTTAAACCGAACAATGAAACTAGAAGGTGGCATGATTTAAACTATGGCTATACTAATGCTCAAGGACCCAAAAAGACATGTGTACCTAAAAAGAAACCTTGAACTCTTTGCTTGTATGTTTCTCCGGAAGAAAGGAAGTCGTGGTGGTACTTGGATAGCGGATGCTCAAAACATATGACTGGAGATAAATCTAAATTTTCGCATCTCGTGCCAAAGGACCAAGGACATGTGACTTTCGGAGATAACAATCAAGGAAAGATTCTCGGAGTCGGTAAAATTGGTACACCTCCTAACCCTTGTATTGAAAATGTCTTACATGCTGAGGGCCTAAAACACAATCTGCTAAGTATTAGTCAATTGTGTGATAAGGGCAATAGGGTTATTTTTGATTCCGATAGATGTATTATCGAGGGTAAAATTGATAATCTTATTAAGCTAATTGCTCGCAGGATAAACAATGTTTATGTTATTGATTTTAATTCAATACCCTCAAATGATGCGAAATGTTTATTATGTAAAGAGGATGAATCGTGGCTATGGCATCGTAGAATAGGTCACATCCACATGGCTCATTTAAATAAAATTTCTTCTAAAAACTTAGTAGTTGGTCTGCCAAAGCAAAATTTTTCTATTTCTGAAAAATGTGATCCTTGTTCAAAATCCAAACTCACGAGGGCATCTCTTCCTTCTAAAAACCTTGTTTAATCTCAAAGGCCCTTGGAACTTTTACATATGGATCTTTTTGGACCGTGTCAAACAAAAAGCTTTGGTGGCAACTACTATTGTTTAGTTGTGGTGGATGACTATTCTAGGTATACATGGACACTTTTTATTACTCATAAAAATGATGCATTTCATGAATTTAAAAAGCTAGCCAAGATTATTCAAAACCAATTGCATCTGTGGTTTGCATCCATTAAAACTGATCATGGTGGAGAATTTGAAAATCATCTTTTTGAAAAATTTTGCGAAAAACATGGAATTAAGCATTATTTTTCAGCTCCAAGAACTCCTGAGCAAAACGGAGTTGTGGAGAGGAAAAATCGTTCATTAAAAGAGCTTTCGAGAACAATGCTTAATGACATGAATTTGCCTGCATACTTTTGGGCCGATGCAGTGAGTACAGCTTCTTATGCTATGAATCATGTTTTAATTAGTCCTATTTTAAAGAAAACCCCCTATGAGCTGTACAAGGGGAGAAAACCGAATATTTCCCATTTTTCGTGTTTTTGGATGTAAATGTTATGTGCATAATAATGGTAGAGAAAATCTAGGAAGTTTTGAGGCTAGAGCTGATGAGGGCATATTCCTTGGATATTCTATTTCGAGCAAAGCATATAGGATTTACAATAAATCTTGTAATACTATTGAAGAATCTATTCATGTATCATTTGACGAATCCGATCCCAGAAAGTTGGGAAAGGTATCTGTTAATGACATTTCAGGTATTCTTGGAGATTTGTTCATTGATGAGGATAAGGAGCCAAATGCTAAAGGAAAGGAGCATTCCGAAAGCAAGGAAAAATCAGTTGAATTAGTTGAGGAGAAAAATCAAGAACAATCCATGGAACTCAACGCTGATTTCCCTAAGGAATGCTCCTTTCCTTTAGCATTTGGCTCCTCATCCTTTAAGAGACTCGAGTATTTTGTGCATCAAACGAAATGAAAAGAAATGCATAAATGAAAAGAAATGCATAAATGTTTTGTTGGTTTGATTATTCTGCTATCTTTTTTGTAATTGCCCCAGTAGATGGGTTTAAACTTGTATTACTGTTTCATTTGGAATATTTTATAATATCCGTAATCATGTTATGCTTCTTTTTACGCTCTTTGTTAAGAATTCAAGTGTTAAGATCTCGGAACTCCAGCACTTTAGTTGAGGTGGGTTCCTCTATCCGCAATATAAAATGATTCGAAAAAATCATGATTTAATCGGGAATCTTATTAAAAGTACTTGACGAGTTATAAGCTCTTGTTAGAGCTGTTTATAATCGTTCGCGTCATAAACGGTGGCTAATCGAGTATGAGGAAAAGTACGTAATACAATGAATTCAATAACAAGTCTTTTTATTAATCAGAAGCAGAAAGTACAATGGGCTCTGAATTCCACCGAGCGTACACCATCATTAAAAAGAAATAAACGATACAATAAAAACAATTGACACTAAAATTGAAATGAAAGAAAAATTCTAACTATAGTATGCTCTGAGCTATGCCGCGTTCCAAGTGTTGTTGATGAGGGTTCCCGAGAGAGTTTCGAGCTGGTAGGCTCCTGTTCCAGTCTTAGAGGCTATTCGGTATGGTCCTTCCCAGCTTTGGGCCAATTTTCCGTCCTTTGCATTTTTGAGACCAATATCAGCTCTTCTTAAGACAAGGTCGCCTAGCTCGAACTCTCTGGGCACAACCGTACGATTATATCCTTTCGCTTGCATCGTCTTGGCATGCTTCTCTCGTTCGGCGGCTAAATCCCTGACTTCCTCCCACAAAATCAGATCCTCACACAATATAGTGCTGTTGAGGGGATTCGGCTGTTGCATAACTCGGAATGAAGGGATGATTGTTTCAATGGGAATGACTGCGTCAGACCCATAAGTGAGCCGATAAGGTGTTTCTCCTGTTGAGGTTTGTATGGTTGTGCGATACGACCAAAGTACCTCATACAAGTTTTCCAGCCAATTCCCCTTCGCACCTTCGAGTCTTCTTTTGATTCCCTGAATGATGGATTGGTTAACGGATTCTACTTGCCCATTAGTCTGGGGATGCTCGACTGAGGAAAAATAGTGCTTAATGCTCAGAGCGTTGACCAAATCCTTGAATGCCTTTGCCGCAAATTGGGTTCCATTGTCTGTTACTACCACTTGCGGAACTCCGAATCGAGCTACGACCTGTCTCTCGAAGAACTTCTGAACCTTTGCTGATGAAATGGTAGCAAGCGGCTCAGCTTCAACCCACTTTGTGAAATAATCAATGGCCACTATCACCCACTTGATCTGTCCTGGTGCGGTAGGGAACGGTCCGATTAAATCCATTCCCCACTGATAGAAAGGATATGGAGATGAAAGTGAATGGAGTTCCTCAGGGGGTTTCTGATATACATCACTGTGGAACTGACATTTCTCACATCTCTTCACATGGTGGATTGCATCTTGTTGAAGGGTCGGCCAGTAGTATCCTGCCCTTAGGATCTTTTTAGCCAGTGATTTCCCCCCAACATGATGACTTCCAACCCCCCCGTGAACTTCCTTCAGCGTTTGTTTTGCTTCGGTAGGGTCCAAACATCTGAGCATTGGGCCGCTAACCCCTCAGCGAAACAGGACTCCACTTACAAGGGCAAACTGCGATGCTTTTCTGACGAGTTTCTTGGCCTCGACTGGATCAGTTGGCACAATCCCTTGTTCCAAGTAACCTACAATTGGAGTGATCCAGCTCGAATCCACTGAAATGGAGAGGACAACACTAGGTCCATGCACCATTTCTTGAATCAGAGTTTTGTTGTTTTCAGACTTTTTTGTTGATGCGAGTTTGGAAAGAATATCCGCTCGGCTATTACTTTCCCTCGGAATGTGGCAGATTTCGACCTTCATAAATTCGGAGGATAGGAACTTTAGCTTTTCCAAGTATTTTTGAAGGATAGGTTCCTTAGCCTGAAACTCGCCCTTGACCTGTGAAACCACCAACTGAGAATCACTAAAAACTTTTACCTCTCGGGCCCCCACGTCTTTTGCCATCCTCAATCCTGCCAAAACGGCTTCATACTCCGCTTGATTGTTCGACGTTGAAAATCCGAACTTCAAAGAGTACTCGAGGGTGACTCCCTCGGAGTTCTCCAAAATTATTCCTGCCCCTACTCCAAGTTTGTTACTTGATCCATCCACATAAATGTTCCAATCCGAGGTTGAGCTCGTCAATGGCTCAGTAAACTTGGTAAGGAAATCAGCCAAAGCCTGAGACTTCATCGCCTTTCTTTGTTCGAAAGTGATTTCAAACTCGGAAAGCTCAATTGCCCAGGTTACCATCCTTCCAGCCAAATCAGGTTTCTGCAATATTTGACGGATCGGCTGGGCCGTTCTGACCGTGATATGGTGGCTTTGGAAATACTGGCGCAGTCGTCTGGCAGTAACAATCAAGCAGAAAGCTAATTTCTCCACTTTTTGATATCTCAACTCTGGTCCCTGGAGAGCTCGGCTAACAAAATAGATGGGCAACTCTTTACCAGATTCCTCCCGAACCAAAACCGAACTGATCACCGAGTCTCCCACTGATAAGTATAGGAAAAGAGTTTCCCCATTGTTCGGACTAGACAAAATTGGAGGTGATGCCAAATAATGCTTAAGATCAGTAAAGGCCTTTTCGCATGCTTCATCCCATTCAAACGCCTTTTCCTTCTCCTTCCTCAACAGCTTGTACCAGGGAAGGGCCTTCCTAGCTGATTGAGATAGAAACCTTGAGAGAGCTGCAACCCGACCCGCCAGTTGCTGTACACCCTTGATATCCGACAGACTCTTCATCTCCAGAATAGCTCGACACTTTTCTGGATTTGCCTCGATTCCGCGCTCAGTAAGCATGAATCTGAGGAAGGACCCTGCCGGAACTCTGAATGTGCATTTTTCCGGGTTCAATCTCATATTGAATTGCCGGATCCTTCCTAAGATTTCCTTAAAATCTTTAGCATGATCTTCCTCCTTTAAGCTTTTTGCAATCATATCGTCTATATAAACCTTCATCCTCGGCCCAACCAGAGGACCAAACACCTTGTTCATCATCCGCTGGTAAGTTGCCCCAGCATTCTTCAACCCAAACGACATCACATTGTAACAATATGTGGCGTTTTCTGTGATAAACGAGGTCTTTACCTGATCCGGGGGGTACATTGGGATTTGATTGTACCCCGAGTAAGCATCCATAAAGGACAGCCTTTGATAACCTGCCGAGCTATCCACCAGTTTATCAATGCAAGGAAGTGGGTACTGGTCCTTGGGGCAAACCTTGTTCAAATCTGTGTAGTCCACGCACATCCTCCACTTCCCATTGGATTTCTTGACTAACACGGGATTGGCCAACTAATCAGTGTACACTACCTCTCTGATAAACCCTGCTTCCAATAGCTCGGCTACTTTCTCATCTGTCGCCTGTGCCTTCTCGATTCTGACCCTTCTCTTTTTTTGACACACTGGCTTAGCGCCAGGATACACACTTAACTTGTGGCAGATGAAGTTAGGATCGATTCCCGGCATGTCTGCCGAAGTCCAGGCAAACAAGTCCTTATTTTCCACTAATAATTCAGCAAGCTCCTTTTCTAGTTCCTCAAATAGGCCAACTCCGATCTTGACGCAACGAGATGGCTCGGGGCCTAGGATTACCTTTTTGAAGTCCCCCTGAGGGGTCGGTCTAGTTTCATCCTCCTCTCTTACGTCGAGATCAGCCAAGTTGACACTTCCTTTGTTCAACGGTTCCTGCATCACTTTCTCATCATCCAGCTTTAACTTCCCCAAGCTGATGTTGTAGCACTTCCGAGCCAACTCCTGTTCGGACCGCACTGTTACTACCTTGTCATCCGACCGCGGGAATTTCATGGCCAAGTGTACCGTCGAAACAACGGCGCCGAAGGACTGGAGTGTCGTTCGTCCAAAGATAGCATTGTACGCCGAGGGAGCCTGGACAACTAACCACTTCACCATTTCAGTCCGAGCAGAAGGTGGTTCCCCCATGGTCACTGGGAGGTGAATATGGCCTAAAGGAACAATTGAATGTCCCGTGAAGCCGATCAAGCTTCCCTCGAACGGGGTGAGATCGGACCTTTTCAACTTCAATTTTTCGAACAAATCCAAAAACATGATGTCCGCCGAACTCCCTTGATCGACGAGAATCCTTCTTACTTCGTAGTTTCCAATCCTTGCTGTGACGACCATTGGGTCATTGTGGTCCTGTAGGATGTCTTCAAAATCCTCATCGCTAAAACTGATGACCACACTTTTCTTTCTGGGTTTTTGTATCGGTCGGCTTGCCACCGAGAGAACTTGTCCCACATACTTCTTGCGATCGCACTTCTTTTCCCCACCCCCAGCAAATCCTCCAGCAATGGTGCCAATGAGGAAATCGTTGCCTTTCTTGGATTGCTGGATAGGGGCTCCGCCCGCTGGTGGTGAAGGGCTTTTATTCCTCTTCTGTTCAGTTCTGGGGGGCGAGGGGATTTTCCTTCTGGAACGCTTGCGCAACGCTTCTCCAATATAGTGTTGAAGCTTACCATCCCTAACCATCTCTTCAATCAAATCCTTCAGTTGGATACATTGGTCGGTGGTATGCCCCCATCCGCCATGATGATCGCAATACTTCGTCCTATCCTTTTGGGCCGCCTTTCTTAAGGCTGGTGGCCGAGTGATGTTACGCATCTCTGTATGCATAGTCTCACGAAGGATTTGACTCCTCGGGACTGTTAACTAGGTATGTTCATCATACTTGCCTTTGGGAGGCAGTTTTTCTCCTCTCTCTTCTCTCTTATCTTTCCTTCCCCTATCTCGGAAACGATCATTCTGACGAGCCTCGTTTTGGCGAGGACGTTGCTCATGTCATCCTTCGGCACTCCTTGCTGCAGTGCTAATCCTTCGGAACTCCTCTAGATTAACATATTTCCTGGACCTTTCTCTCAGTTCCGCCATGTTACTAGGTGGTTCCCCGATCAGACAATCCTTGAAATCTCCATCTTGCAGTCCTTGGGTAAGCAGAAGGACGGATACCCCCGACTGCAAACCAGATATGCCACTGGCCTCTTGCTGATACTGAGCCAGATAGTCGCGTAAAGACTCGCCAGGTCTTTGTGCAACTCCAGCTAATGAATGGTCTGATTTGGGCTGTGACATGCTGGCTGTATATCGATTCAGGAAAATTCTTCTAAGCTCAGCCCAAGAACTAATGGAGTTAGCTGGTAGGGAGTTGAACCATCTCAACGGCGCCGGGCCTAACGTCATTGAGAAAGCTCGGCATTTCATTTCATCCTCTCCTCCATAAAATATCATGGAAGACTCGTAAGATGCAATGTGATCCATCGGATCGGTCGTCCCATTGTACCGGGAGACATTCTGATGGCCCATATAAGTTTGTGGAGTCCGAAATGCCATAATTGCTGCTGTAAAGGGGTGTCCAGGATGGGGTTCTTTAACTGCCGGTTCGGGTGTCACATTCAAATTGAGGGGTGGCGGTGGGGGAAGGTTAATTGGGTTGCCGAAAGCCGCGCGAGGGCCTTGCTCGGCAAGTCTAGCCATGCTTTGCTGCTATAGAGTAGCAATAGCCTGGTTTTTCTTTTCAATCAATGAAGTTTGGGTTCTCAGTATTTCCATAATTGACTCCTCTCTCCTCCTGGCCGAAGAGGTTGTCATGTAGGATCTTCCTTGAGATCCGGAATGTTCGCCACCCTGAAGCGTTCCAAAGCGGCCTCGAGCAAACTGTGGTACTCCCCTATCAGATCGCTCGACTCGGGAGTTATCGCGAGCGTGACGTTCGACTCGTCGGTCCTCCCCAGTTCGTGATCCAGCAGGGGCCCTCCTAGATTGACGTGGCCCAGAATCCGCTGTGTCACGCCATTCCGACACATGGCCATCAGAAACGCGACGCGGCTGAGATCGTCGTTCGTGGCCTTCAACAACCGGAGGGACGGTGGCTGGCGCTTGGACCTCCGGAACAACTGGATCAGTAAGCTGGACAACTGGAGGATCCTGGGGATTTTCAACCTGGTTGCCCTCAGGGGGTCCTCCAGGGGCAAGTCTATCCCTTACATTCCTTCCACCAACATTCCTTGGTCCAGCGTTCTTTGGTGGCCTTCCCCTAAGGCGACGGCAGAGGTCTCCTTGGTTGTTGTCATTATCATTCGCCATTAGTGCGGTGAGTGGTGGGGATACTGATTATTCGTTTCCCACAGATGGCGTCAATGTAGTGTCCTTGAACACTATGTTCTTAACCCTCTAAGTGCTCAAGATTATGGAACCAGGAGCCCCAGAGAGGATCAAGTGTTAATATGTGACTTTATGGTGTTTCTGCAGTTCCAGTTGGGAAAAGCAGGGTTTCCCCAGTCAACAGGTGTGTGCAGAGTGTCAACTTAGGGATGAGAGTAAGTACCTGAACCCTAGCTGTAGTTAGCTATTTATAGGGTTTGAGGAAGCTGATATGGGCCGTATGGGCCTTGTACCAGAGTTGAGCTGAACCAGGATTCTGTGAGATAATATCGGAGGTTTATGCTCTTAGAATCTGGATAGGATCAGCTTACGATCCCATGTCTAGGCTGTTGCGAGATTCCAGGAGAGATTTGCGGAAGGGATAGGAAGCTGTGGTAACTGAATCTATCTTCCAGCCGACGTTATATCTCGGCCCTGGAGTCCCGAGCCGATGGGCTGAAGACCATTGGCGAGGCTCGGCCCCATCAAATCCGAGCCTGGTCTTTTATTGTACTCGGAACCAGCGAGTCCGAGTGAGGGACGTTTGTGCTGAGTAAACCGAGGGAGGGGTCCTTGAAGAATCTCTTATATAAGACTTAATCCTTATTCGGTCGGCAGACCCTACAGTTTTCTAAAGATAGAATTAAACAAGAAAAAAAATTTCATTAAAAAGATACTCTATTTAAGTTTTGGGTATTTTATTTTGAAACTCATTAAAAAGATACTCTATTTGGAAACTGTCTTCTTTGAAACTTAAGTTGAAGTGTTTCATTGTTTGGAACCATCGTCATTCTAGGTATAAGTACTAATTCACCAACTCTATTTCCAGTTAAGATGAGACATTGAAGCACATGATTTCCCATTTTTCTTATTTGAAGCCTAGTTCCATTACATAGACCATTTAATTGGTCCACATTCCTCAGTAACATGATCGGAACTCCTTCTTTTAGTTTGACTTGATAAATCAGATGGTGAAATATTTGGCCTAAATCCATCTTCTCCATATGGAAAAAGTAATGGATATTGTAGACCAAGGTATGAAGGGTGGTTGACATTTATCCTTTGAAGTCGTTTTGATTGTGTTTCTAGGAGAATGTCTCTATCAGCAAGCGATCCATCTATATCTCCAACAATAAGAGCAGCAACTTCTGAAGCTGTTTTCTGGTCCCAAATTTGTCTATTCTCCATGGCATGTACTGAATAGCAAGTCACTATCAGATTAGATGCAGTCAAGTATTGATCACCTTTTTAATTCTCCATGGCATGTACTGAATAGCAAATCACTATCAGATTAGATGTAGTCAAGTATTGATTGTAACACCCCTAATTTTGTCCCTTGAATATTTATATTTATATAATAAAAGTTTATTTTCCAAATTAAAAAGTTTTCTTTTAATTGTTTAATTATATAAATAATGTGCGTTTAAATAATAAATATTTTAAATGAGTAAATTATGTGAAAATATAATTTTTATAGTTTAATCCTTGAAATAAGACCTAATAATAATATTAGAAAGGTTTTTGGAGGGAAAATAATTAAAAACTGAATTTTTGAATTTTACACAGCATCTAACCGGTTAGATGTGCCCTGTAACCGGTTAGACGATGAACCCAGAAAATTGAGTTAGTGTGTTTGATGAGTAATCACTTGATTAATCCGTTAATCGCCACGAAATCAACCATAAACGCAGTGGGGAATACGTGTCGATCTGCATGGCAATGAAATTGATCTATAAATAGCCCTTATTGATCAAGGTTTTGGGTCATTTGTTTATCTGAAGTTGTTGAAGCTCTGTTAGGGTTCCTGAATCCGTTTTTCCAATTCTTCTTGTTCTCTGAGAGTTTGAGTGTGAGTGATACACCTTTACAAAGCTTAAATCAAGGGCTTTGTATAGATATAAAAATCGTGAGTTGAGAGTTCCTGAGGTAGGAGAAATTGAAGCACGAAGTTGAAGCTTTCAAGCTGTCAACACTGGTTTTGAGTTCGTGGAGCTGTCTTTGAGTTTCGATTTTGGTAAGCTCAAGTATTCTTTTGACCTCAAATCTATCCAATTCTGTAGTGCATGTTACATAGAACACAATCTAACCACTTTCCCCAATTTGTTTCTCTTTTTCATGTGTCAAAATCTCTGATTTTTGAACCCTACCAAAACTGTTCTGCATGAGAACAGAATCTGTGATTTTGGAGTGTCTCTGTGTCAATCTTGTTGTGGCTGTGTTGATTGTCATCAAGCAAGAATCAAAGGTAAGGGAGAAGCTAATTAATTACTAGAATAAGAATAATGAATAGGAATTTAGGTATGAGTCACCATGAGACTCATAAAGGGCATAGACTTTAAAGGTTAAAGGCTTGGAGGCCAATTTCCCGTGTTCCAGGACTTAGAGCAAGTTTTAATAAGTGCATGCAAGCTGAATATATGACTAATTGGTGTTATATTTCAGCATATGTGAATTTGATATGCTAAGTTGTTATTTATACCTTTTTCATGCAATTTGATATGTGTATTTGAAATGCACGTGTGTTGGATGAAAGCAAGTGTTGGAACATGTTTATTTCCTGGAATTGAAGCTATGTTTATGGTTAAATTTGATTGGAAATGAGTGGACTGGGAAATAGCATGAAAAATCCCAAAACAGTGTTCTGTACTGCATGTATTAACCGGTTAGGTTATCGTGTAACCGGTTAGAACTGACAAACATGGAAAATGAAGTCCAAAAATTTAATCATTGATTTTTATAATATTTTCAATGAACTTTTCTAATCAAACTTAATTGTAATCTATCTATTATGAACTGAGAATGTTGATGGACTTAAGGTTTTATAATTGAGTTCCATATTGTAATGGAAGTGATGTCATTGATTTGGTTTTGAAAAATAAGTCCAATTGAGATTGAGTTCTATGAGACTCTCAATATAAAAACAAGATCAATTTGAGGCATATGAATTATTCCCAACCTGTTTTGAATTTGGGATTTGATTGGGAATTAAAATGGCATCAAACATTAAAGAAATTCTGGTTTGGCTGCAGGTTCTAACCGGTTAGAATCTGTTGTAACCGGTTAGAGACTGACAGCAGTGAAAAATCAATTGAATTATAACTTAACCTTTCTTGTGCCATTTTAATTAACCTTTTTCAATTTAATACTAATTTAATTACCTTAAATACAAAAGTGTGATTTTATGGGATAATTCATAGAACCTCAAGTTAAGCTATCTTACTAAGTTGTTGGTTTTGGCCTCAAAATCTCGAGAGGGGGGTGAATCGAGTTTTATTATGTATTGAAAAATTCGTAATAAATTAAAAAATTGATTTGAGATGGAGAGATTAAACGTTCGAAATGGATCGCGAAAACGATAGAAATAATATAATAATTGAGTAGCGCGGAAACGTAAAAGAATAAATATGCGGAAAGTAAAAGAGAGAGGGATAGAAAAGCTTACACCGGTGATTTTTATACTGGTTCAGCCTTCCCGTCGAAAGGCCTAGTCCAGTCCCCAAGCGACCCGCCTGAGAGTTCTTATAACCAAGCAATAGAGCCGCACCCTATTACAACCAAGAGCACCCCTCACACTACTAGGAACCTCCGTTCGCTAGGGGCCTCAATCACACAACAGGGTTCCTCGCCCTACGAACGCCTCAACGTTCAACTATGGGATTCTCTCCCTACCACTAAGGTTTAGAACGATTACAATGAAAGTGATTACAATAGCTTTTTGTGTTCTCACAACACGGATTCTACAATATGCTCTTATGATAATGAAAAAGAAGTTTCTCTTAGGATTTACTCAGCCAACAAGGTTTGTTAAAAAAAATAGAACAATGAAAACCAGAACTCTTAAAGAAGAAGAAGATGAAGAACGTGAGAATGAATGAATAAAAATCCCTTAACGTAAAACTTGTTGGAGTGACTTTATTTAAAAAGAAAAACTCTTTTGAATCAAAAACGATTTTGAATTAATAAAACAAAATCAAAATAGAATAATAAAAGATTTGTAATAAGTTTTAAAATCAAAATAAAATCAAAACGATTTTCGAAATAAAATAAAGATTTGATTCTTAAAACCAAAAAGGAAATAATTCAAAATTAAAATCATTTTCGAATTTTATAAAATATATCAGAATCTTTTATATAAAAACAAATCAGGAAATAATAAAAATGATTCTGACACGTTTTTCAAAAAATCAAGAAGTAATCGATTACTTTAGGGAATAATCGATTATTTCTACAAAAATAGAAATTCTTAAATACATTTGAAAAACATGTAATCGATTAGGCTAAGAATAGTTAATCGATTACATCACTCCTGTTCATTATATGATGCAACTATGATAATCGATTACACTAATGAGTTAATCGATTATTAAGCCTCTGGTTTGCATATGATGCAACATCATGTAATAGATTACTACAAGACTTGTAATCGATTACAAAGCCTCTGAAAAATATGGGATGCAACAATTATAATCGATTACTTGACTGTTGTAATCGATTACTTTCATAAGTAATACTTGTCTTGTAGTATTACAATAGCTTTGTAGTATTACAATAGCTTTGTTAATCGATTACAGCTTCTCTGATTTTTCTATGATGCAACAAAGTTAATCGATTACTTTGAGAGATAATCGATTACTCTCCTTTGCAGTCATATAAATATGCAGAGTTTTGTAACATCAAGTATTTTCACTAAGGTTAAATGCAGAAAAACATTTTATATGAAGAAAACACGTTTTCTTCTTTTCTTCTAAAATGAAAAACTATGTTGGCTTTGTAACTTCTAAGTAAACTACAACTTCATTACCTTACATTTGATCTAAGGAGAAGGTTTCTATTCTAGGCTTGCTTGAGTCTTCAATCTTGAGACTTGACTTGCACTTGTGAGCTTGAACTTGAGTTGGCTTGTTATCATCAAAACATATATTTGCATTACTTTGAAGTCCATAGAGAGTTTGAAGCATGCCTTCCAACCAGCTTGACTTCCAACACTCCCCCTTTTTGATGATGACAAACAATCATTCTGATATGCTCTTTTATTATGTGCATCACAAGTGTTATACAAGCAGAAATAGATATATAATAATAAAACCTTCCTTAGTATCACTAAATACAGGAAATATAATGGATTAATTTTTTCTCCCCCTGTATGAATGCTTAAAAAACATATATTTTGATATCAGAATATCATCCTTCAGAGTATCTCCCCCTGAATATATTAGCCAAATATATTAGCCAATATCAGAATCTCTCTCCCCCTTTTGTAATCATCAAAAAGATGTGTAATCTCCCCCTGAAACACTAAGGAGATGCGTCAATAATAACATGAGAGATAAAAGATTCACATATTCAAAAGAGGTGAGAGGAAGAAGTTAAACCAATTTCTCTACGAATAAAAAAGAAATTTTCTTTTGGAAGCGGTTTCGTAAAGATATCAGCTAACTGCCGCGAAGTATCCACATACTCAATAATGCAATCACCCTTCTGAATATGATCACGAATAAAATGGTGTCGAATCTCTATATGCTTCGTGCGAGAATGTTGCACTGGGTTTTTGGTAATAGAAATAGCACTGGTATTATCACATTTAATAGGAATGTGATCTAGACTTACACCAAAGTCTAGGAGTTGCTGTTTTAACCATAAAATCTGGGCGCAACAACTACCCGCGGCTACATATTCAGCCTCAGCTGTAGATAGGGCAACACTAGACTGCTTCTTACTAGCCCATGATACCAATGAATTGCCAAGAAGATGACAAGTGCCGCTAGTGCTTTTTCTATCTACTTTGCAACCAACAAAGTCAGAATCAGAATACCCAACAAGATTACACGAAGAACCTTTGGGGTACCATAAACCCATATCAGTTGTGCCAGACAAGTATTTCATTATTCGCTTGGCAGAAACCATGTGCGTTTCTTTTGGATTCGACTGGAACCGGGCACAAAGACACACACTAAACATTATATCCGGCCTACTTGCCGTTAAATATAGAAGGGATCCGATAATACCTCGATACTTTGTGATTTCTACGGATTTACCTCCTTCGTCTTTGTCCAAGTAACATGATGTGCTTATCGGTGTCGCTACTGCCTTGGCCTTATCCATGCCAAATCTTTTCAGTAATTCTTTGCAGTATTTGGTTTGACTAATAACTATTCTGTCCTTTGCTTGCTTTATTTGTAATCCCAAGAAAAAGTTCAGCTCGCCCATCATAGACATTTCGAACTCTTCCTGCATCATACTAGAAAATTCCTTGCAAAGGATTTCATTAGTAGCACCGAAAATAATGTCATCAACATAAATCTGAACTAAAAGAATGTCCTTTCCTTTCTTTTTGATAAAAAGTGTGTTATCAACCTTCCCTCTTTCAAAGTTATTTTCCAACAAAAATTGCTAAGACGGTCGTACCACGCTCTAGGAGCTTGTTTTAGACCGTACAAAGCCTTTTTCAATTTATAAACATAATCAGGGTGTTCATAACTTTCAAAGCCAGGAGGTTGACACACATAAACTTCTTCATTTATAAAACCATTAAGAAAGGCACTCTTTACGTCCATTTGATATAATTTAAAATCTAGAATACATGCAAATGCTAATAGCAGTCTTATGGCTTCCAACCTAGAAACAGGGGCAAATGTTTCCTCATAATCTATCCCCTCTTCCTGATTGTAACCTTGTGCAACTAGCCTAGATTTGTTTCGAACAATTAAACCAGCCTCATCAAGTTTATTTTTATAAATCCACTTAGTTCCAATAATCGGATGAGACTCAGGCCTATGAAACAAGTTCCCACACCTGATTTCTTTCGAACTGGTTTAATTCCTCTTGCATTGCCAAAAGCCAATTCTCATCAAGCATAGCCTCAGAATAATTCTTTGGCTCTACTTGAGAAACAAATGCAAAGAAGTTACACAGATTGCTAATAGAGTTGCGAGTACTTACACCTTTTGAGATATCCCCGATAATCTGATCTATAGGATGGTGCCTTGATGTTCTCCATTCCTTAGGCAAATTAGCGTTGAGTTCCATGGATTGTTCTTGATTTTTCTCCTCAACATTTTCAACTAAATTTCCATTGCTTTCGGAATGCTCCTTCCTTTTGGCATTTGGCTCCTCATCCTCATCAATGAATAAATCTCCAAGAATACCTGAAATGTCATTAACAGATACCTTTCCCAACCTTCTGGGATCGGATTCGTCAAATGATACATGAATAGATTCTTCAATAGTATTACGAGATTTATTGTATATCCTATAAGCTTTGCTCGAAGCAGAATATCCAAGGAATATACCCTCATCAACTCTAGCCTCAAAACTTCCTAGATTTTCTCTACCATTATTATGCACAAAACATTTACATCCAAAAACTCGAAGATGGGAAATATTTGGTTTTCTCCCTTTGTACAGCTCATAAGGGGTTTTCTTTAAAATAGGCCTAATCAAAACACGGTTCATAACATAACATGTTGTACTAACTGCATCGGCCCAAAAATATGCAGGCAAATTCATGTCATTAAGCATTGTTCTAGAAAGCTCTTTTAATGAACGATTTTTCCTCTCCACAACTCCATTTTGCTCTAGAGTCCTTGGAGCGGAAAAATAATGCTTAACTCCATGTTTTTCGCAAAACTTTTCAAAAAGATGATTTTCAAATTCTCCACCATGATCAGTTTTAATGGATGCAATGCTCAAATGCAATTGGTTTTGAATAATCTTGGCTAGCTTTTTAAATTCATGAAATGCGTCATTTTTATGAGTAATAAAAAGTGTCCATGTATACCTAGAATAGTCATCCACAATAACTAAACAATAATAGTTTCCACCAAAGCTTTTAGTTTGACACGGTCCAAAAAGATCCATATGTAAAAGTTCCAAGGGCCTTTGAGTTGAAACAAGATTTTTAGACGGAAAAGTAGCCCTTGTGAGTTTTGATTTTGAACAAGGATCACAATTTTCAGAAAAAGAAAAATTTTGCTTTGGCAAACCAACTACTAAGTTTTTAGAAGAAATTTTATTTAAATGAGCCATGTGGATGTGACCTATTCTACGATGCCACAGCCACGATTCATCCTCTTTAGATAATAAACATTTCGCATCATTTGAGGGAATTGAATCAAAATCAATAACATAAACATTGTTTATCCTGCGAGCAATTAGCTTAATAAGATTATCAATTTTTCCCTCGATAATACATCTATCAGAATCAAATATAACCCTATTGCCCTTATCACACAATTGACTAATGCTTAGCAAGTTGTGCTTTAGGCCCTCAACATGTAAAACATTTTCAATGCAAGGGTTAGGAGGTGTACCAATTTTACCGATTCCGATAATCTTTCCTTGATTGTTATCTCCGAAGGTCACATGTCCTTGGTCCTTAGGCGCGAGATGCGAGAATTTGGATTTATCTCCAGTCATATGTTTTGAGCATCCGCTGTCCAAGTACCATCATGCCTTCCTTCCTTCCGGAGTAACCTACAAGCAAAGAATTCAAGGTTTCTTTTTAGGTACCCATATCTTTTTGGGTCCTTGAGTGTTAGTATAGCCATAGTTTAAATCATGCCACCTTCTAGCTTCATTGTTCGGTTTAACGAACTTCACTTTTCGGTGTATGCATTTATGTGCACCATGGCCCTTTTTACCACAAATATGACATATAATAAGAGGTTTCTTATGATTACTGGCAGGGACAAAAATGGTACTTAGTTTCTTTTGATGTCTTCCGGGTTGATATCCTAAATCCGCTCTATTAAAGAAACATTTTTGTCTACCTAACATTAAATTTAAAGTATTTCTACCTTTTGTAAATTTAGCAAGGGTTTCTTTTAAATCTTCAACTTCTTTAACCAAGTCCTTGCAGAATTTACAAGAAGAAGAACTAGCTTTAAGTTTAATGTCATTACACGAAGTGTTTGAAGAATTTTTTAAAGTCAAATTTAGCTCCTTATTTTGATTTTTCAAAAAATCATTTTCCTTAGTAAGTTCTTTACTCTTTTCTAAAATGGAAGCTGAATTTTTCTTTTCTAGAGAAACCAATAAGGATAACCTCATCGATTCCTCATGTAATTCTTCAAATGCTTCTTGTAATTCATCATAAGAAAAGTTAAGTTTAGTAGTTACCTCATTGTCGTGAGCCATCAAGCATAGGTTGGCAGTCTCCTCTTGTTCGCCTGAATCCTCGTCCGAACTTCCATCATTGTCCAGCCACGCCAAGTATGCTTGCTTTCCCTTCTTTGAACTCGAGGTGCCTTTTTCTGAATTCTCTTTCTTTTTCAATTGATAGCAATCTGCTCTAATGTGACCAGGCTTGCCACACTCATGACATGTGATGGTTGAGCCTCCACTTTTATTGTTATCTCTCTTGTTGAAATTTTTCTTTCTCAGGAATTTCCTGAACTTTTTCACCAATAAACTCATGTGTTCATCATTCAATAATTCTTTGTCCGAGTCACTATCTGGTGCAGGTGCTTCAGCCTTGAATGCCAAACTTTTAACTTTCTTGTTCTCTTCTTCATGTTGAGCCAACCTTTTTAGTTCACTTTCGTGTTCTTGTAATTTTCCAAACAGAGTTGCCAACGTCATTGTTGAGAGATTTCTTGATTCAGCAATTGTCGTCACCTTGGGTTGCCAATCTCTTCCCAAACATCTTAGGACTTTGTTGATGAGATCCTCATTGGTGAATTTCTTCCCCAATGTTGTCAGTTGATTTACAATCATTGTGAAACGTTTTTGGATCTCTTGGATTGATTCTCCATCTTTCATTCTGAATAATTCATATTCACCGGTCAATGTATTGATTCTTGACCTCTTTACTTCCGTTGTACCTTCATGCGTGACTTCAAGTGTATCCCACATCTGTTGTGCTATCTCGCATGTAGAAATCCTGAAAAACTCATCATAGCTCAAAGCAGATGTTATAATATTTTTCGCTTTCAAGTCGTACTGGACTCTACGTTCCTCCTCCTCCGTCCACTCAGCCATAGGCTTTTCGACGGTGTTACCATTAACCACATAGGTAGGAACATAGGGACCATTAACAACAGCATCCCAAACTTTTAATCCAACTCCTTGAATAAAAATTTTCATACGGGCTTTCCAATACGCGTACCCTACCCCATCAAACATGGGAGGACGGTTAATAGAACTCCCTTCACCTCCAAACAGAGAGTTTGAAGCCATACTCTTGAGACGGTTAAGTCTTAACACAAGAGACTAGCTCTGATGCCAATTGTTGGTTTTGGCCTCAAAATCTCGAGAGGGGGGTGAATCGAGTTTTATTATGTATTGAAAAATTCGTAATAAATTAAAAAATTGATTTGAGATGGAGAGATTAAACGTTCGAAATGGATCGCGAAAACGATAGAAATAATATAATAATTGAGTAGCGCGGAAACGTAAAAGAATAAATATGCGGAAAGTAAAAGAGAGAGGGATAGAAAAGCTTACACCGGTGATTTTTATACTGGTTCAGCCTTCCCGTCGAAAGGCCTAGTCCAGTCCCCAAGCGACCCGCCTGAGAGTTCTTATAACCAAGCAATAGAGCCGCACCCTATTACAACCAAGAGCACCCCTCACACTACTAGGAACCTCCGTTCGCTAGGGGCCTCAATCACACAAAAGGGTTCCTCGCCCTACGAACGCCTCAACGTTCAACTATGGGATTCTCTCCCTACCACTAAGGTTTAGAACGATTACAATGAAAGTGATTACAATAGCTTTTTGTGTTCTCACAACACGGATTCTACAATATGCTCTTATGATAATGAAAAAGAAGTTTCTCTTAGGATTTACTCAGCCAACAAGGTTTGTTAAAAAAAATAGAACAATGAAAACCAGAACTCTTAAAGAAGAAGAAGATGAAGAACGTGAGAATGAATGAATAAAAATCCCTTAACGTAAAACTTGTTGGAGTGACTTTATTTAAAAAGAAAAACTCTTTTGAATCAAAAACGATTTTGAATTAATAAAACAAAATCAAAATAGAATAATAAAAGATTTGTAATAAGTTTTAAAATCAAAATAAAATCAAAACGATTTTCGAAATAAAATAAAGATTTGATTCTTAAAACCAAAAAGGAAATAATTCAAAATTAAAATCATTTTCGAATTTTATAAAATATATCAGAATCTTTTATATAACAACAAATAAGGAAATAATAAAAATGATTCTGACACGTTTTTCAAAAAATCAAGAAGTAATCGATTACTTTAGGGAATAATCGATTATTTCTACAAAAATAGAAATTCTTAAATACATTTGAAAAACATGTAATCGATTAGGCTAAGAATAGTTAATCGATTACATCACTCCTGTTCATTATATGATGCAACTATGATAATCGATTACACTAATGAGTTAATCGATTATTAAGCCTCTGGTTTGCATATGATGCAACATCATGTAATCGATTACTACAAGACTTGTAATCGATTACAAAGCCTCTGAAAAATATGTGATGCAACAATTATAATCGATTACTTGACTGTTGTAATCGATTACTTTCATAAGAAAGTAACTGATTAACAAAATTCAGTTAATCGATTACAGCTTCTCTGATTTTTCTATGATGCAACAAAGTTAATCGATTACTTTGAGAGATAATCGATTACTCTCCTTTGCAGTCATATAAATATGCAGAGTTTTGTAACATCAAGTATTTTCACTAAGGTTAAATGTAGAAAAACATTTTATATGCAGAAAATTCGTTTTCTTCTTTTCTTCTAAAATGAAAAACTATGTTGGCTTTGTAACTTCTAAGTAAACTACAACTTCATTACCTTACATTTGATCTAAGGAGAAGGTTTCTATTCTAGGCTTGCTTGAGTCTTCAATCTTGAGACTTGACTTGCACTTGTGAGCTTGAACTTGAGTTGGCTTGTTATCATCAAAACATATATTTGCATTACTTTGAAGTCCATAGAGAGTTTGAAGCATGCCTTCCAACCAGCTTGACTTCCAACATAAGTAAGTATGGAATTCTTAGTAATGTTATAAGCTTTATATATTGAGAATGGAAATTGAGAAATCAATTAATGGCCAACCAAACTGAGAAAAATATTATATGCATTCATGCATGGTGAAAGGTGATGAAATAGGTTGGCAAGGAACGTTTGTCATGTTCTGGGAACATGAGCAGGGTACTCTGGGAGTACCAAATTGATGCAACCTACTTGATGACACATTCTGGGAATGTGGCCAGTGTCTGGGACATGGTTATTTGATACGTTTTGGGAACGTGATGCACACTCTGGGAGTGGTGCTTGTTTATATTCCAAGTATGGTTTGCCATACGTTCTGGGAACGTATGTTAGTGTTCTGGGAACACATTGGTGTATTGGATGGACGTCCGAGATTGATTAGTATTGGAGGCCTCAGGATTGTGAGATAGAAAGCATGAAAATTCTGGTTAACTCAAATTTAACAGATAGCAAGCAGAACCATGTCTAGAATAGATTTTTGACTTCCATTTTGTAGTAAATGTTGATATCCAGAGTCTTATTATTCGAACCCTGATTTTCCATGAAGTCTTGGAATTTGTTGTGTTAATATCTTTGATCATATGTTGATCTGCCATTTTTAATATTGGATGTAGTTTTGATTCAACTTTAAGTTGGAAAATATTATTTATAATTGGAGAGCAAGAAGAAGCCTTATTTGAATAACAATAAATTGAACTTGTGTGATCTACTATTTAAATTGATATTAAGTTGGTTGAAAAGTTTAAATTAAAGTTTAAAAAATGAGGGACCACCGTGATAGGAGTAAGAAGATGCCTTATTTAACAGTTTAAATTGATCTCATGCACGGGTAACGTATCTTATTTGAATTTTGAATTAATTTTAAATTAATTTTAAATTCATCTTATCAAATTAGTTGTACAATTTAAATTAATTTTAAATTGATCTTATCAAGTTAGTTGCACAATTTAAATTGATTTTATCTCATGCACAGTTTAAATTGATCTTATCAAGTTGGTTTTCAAAATTGGAGAGTAAGAAGATGCCTTATTTAACAGTTTAAATTGATCTCATGCACGGGTAACGTATTTTATTTGAATTTTGAATTAATTTTTTAATAAAAAATTGGCCAAAATTATTAGGAAGTGACACAAAATCAATTATTGTTTTGAAGGTATTCTCTTTTTATTTGAATAACAATAAATTGAACTCGTGTGATCTACTATTTAAATTGATCTTATCAAATTGGTTGAAAAGTTTAAATTGATTTTATTTTGTGTACAGTTTAAAAAATGAGGGAACATCGTGATAGGAGTTAGAAGATGCCTTATTTAACAGTTTAAATTGATCTCATGCACGGGTAAATTAATTTTAAATTGATCTTATCAAGTTAGTTGCTATTCTTTTTAAATTGATTTTAAATTGATCTTATCAAATTAGTTGCACAGTTTAAATTGATTTTATATCAAGCACATTTTAAATTGATCTTATCAAGTTGGTTTTCAAAATAGGAGAGTAAGAAGATACTTTATTTAACAGTTTAAATTGATCTCATGCACGGGTAACATATTTTATTTGAATTTTGAATTAATTTTTTAATAAAAAATTGGGCAAAATTATGAGGAAGTGACTCCTCATCAATTATTTCCTTGAAGGTATTCTTTTTTTATTTGAAAAACAATAAATTGAACTCGTGTGATCTACTATTTAAATTGATCTTCTCTAGTTGGTTGAAAAGTTTAAATTGATTTTATTTCGTGTACAGTTTAAAAAATGAGGGAGCACCGTGATAGGAGTAAGAAGATGTCTTATTTAACAGTTTAAATTGATCTCATGCATGGGTAACGTATCTTATTTGAATTTTGAATTAATTTTGAATTGATTTTAAATTGATCTTATCAAGGTAGTTGTTGTTCTTTTAAATTGATTTTAAATTGATCTTATCAAGTTAGTTACACAGTTTAAATTGATTCTATCTCATTAACAGTTTAAATTGATCTTATCAAGTTGGTTTTCAAAATTCGACAGTAAGAAGATGCCTTATTCAATAGTTTAAATTGATCTCATGCACGAGTAACGTATTTTATTTGAATTTTGAATTAATTTTTTAATACAAAATTGGGCAAAATTATGAGGAAGTGACACCTCATCATTTATTGTCTTGAAGCTATTCTCTTTTTATTTGAATAACAATAAATTGAACTTGTGTGATCTACTATTTAAATTGATCTTATCAAGTTGGATTAAAAGTTTAAATTGATTTTATTTCGTGTACAGTTTAAAAAATGAGGGACCGCCGTGATAGGAGTAAGAAGATGCCTTATTTAACAGTTTAAATTGATATCATGCACGGGTAACGTATCTTATTTGAATTTTGAATTAAGTTTAAATTGATTTTAAATTTAAATTGATTTTAAATTGATCTTATCAAGTTAGTTGCACAGTTTAAATTGATAGTATCTCATGCACAATTTAAATTGATTTTATCAAGTTGGTTTTCAAAAATGGAGAGTAAGAAGATGCCTTATTTAACTGTTTAAATTGATCTCATGCACGGGTAACGTATTTTATTTGAATTTTGAATTAATTTTTTAATAAAAAATTGGCCAAAATTATGAGGAAGTGATACAAAATCAATTATTGTTTTGAAGGTATTCTCTTTTTATTTGAATAACAATAAATTGAACTCGTGTGATCGACTATTTAAATTGATCTTATCAAGTTGGTTGAAAAGTTTAAATTGATTTTATTTCGTGTACAATTTTAAAAGTGAGGGAACACCGTGATAGGAGTAAGAAGATGCCTTATTTAACAGTTTAAATTGATCTCATGCACGAGTAAATTAATTTTAAATTGATCTTATCAAGTTAGTTGCTGTTCTTTTTAAATTGATTTTAAATTGATCTTATCAAGTTAGTTGCACAGTTTAAATTGATTTTAAATTGATCTTATCATGTTATTTGCACAGTTTAAATTGATAGTATCTCATGCACAGTTTAAATTGATCTTATCAAGTAGGTTTTCAAAAATGGAGAGTAAGAAGATGCCTTATTTAACAGTTTAAATTGATCTCATGCACGGGTAACGTATTTTATTTGAATTTTGAATTAACTTTTTAATAAAAAAATTGGGAAAAATTATGAGGAAGTGACACCTCATCAATTATTGTCTTGAAGGTGTTCTCTTTTTATAATATATAATTGATTGATTGATTGATGATTGATTTATAGGAATCATTATTAGTTTATCATATTTGAGATTTGAAACAGTATCTGTTGTGGGGTGTTATCCCACATGTACCGGCAAGCCGGTTTGTTGGTGTACGACGATGATAACAGGTTCTCGGTTAAAGAGCTCCATGATCGAGTCAGGATATTTGGGGTGGTGTATGTGCCGTGTGTAAATAACGGAATGAGAGTGTATGTTCATCCATACCTTTGTTATTACCTTATTTATATAGAGGTGAATAGGAGGCCTTGGATTGATGAGACATAATGGGCATTAAGGCCGAAGAGTAACGGCTCCATGAATGTCATCATTAGCAGTATAATGACGAACCGTTATGTCGGTTATGTATTGATTGACTATTGATGCCGAATTGCCGGTATGCCGAATTGATGCTTGTTGGTCCGTGATAACGGTTATTATTTGTCCATGATACCGGTCCATAACAGTAGCCCCCAGCTCAATGTTGTGACGTAAGGAGGAGCGTCGAGGTATGAATAGGAAAGACCAGTATAAGCGTTGAATTTTTTTTTACTATGAAACGGATCCTTATTTCCGAATAAATTATTCAACTCTTTCAATGGATTTCAAAGGAGGGAAAACAATACAATATTCTCAATGTCCGGAACCAGAGTTTGAAGGGGGAACTCGGTGCAAGGTTTCTCGAGTCGTCTAGTGAGTTCGAAGGAAGAAATCTAGCATGAAGATTCCTTGCTTGACGGATACAAGACCTAAAGGGGAAACCCAATTGAGGGTTCCTCACTCTTGGCAAGAGTCCGGGAAGAGGAATTCAACATGAAGTTCTTCTCATTCTGAACCCTAAAGCGAATAGGGAACCTCGACACAAGGTTCCTCGCCGTCAACAAATGAGTCTGGATAAGGGAATATAGCAAAGTGCTCCTCATCTTTGGAAGCATATTGAATATTGAAGAAAATATCAGAGTTATGTCCGCATAGAGGACTCTCGAGATAGTGATCGTAAAAAATCATGTATCTCTCTAATCGCTACTAAATCGATGGCTAATCGAATTAGGGGAGGTACATTTTTTAAACATCTTGGGCTAGAATAATCTTGATGGGGAATATTTTTTATTCTCCTCTTGAAAAGCTTATTGTCCGTTGGCTAGAATCCCGGAGTCTTTTTTAGACTAATCCTGAGAAACTTGGACTATCGTATTTGTACCTTTCAATATGTATAAAAATAGACATTAGAAATTGTCCTTAAATTGTCAATTTGGAACAGAGATAACCACAATAATAATAGTTATTAACAATTGTACAAATATATATCACACATAATAAAAGATACAATTTTAATTGTCATAGACAATCTTTAATGCCATTCAAATGATAGCAAATGGTAACTTATGATGATAAAAATGGTTATAAAAGCAATAATGGTATATAATTATACTAAAATAAGTTATCACGATATGTTGTATATAATTCCCTTTTATCATTTTTTTTGGCACAAGCCCTCTTCCCTCCATCACCTTCTTCTTTCGTTTCTGAATATGAAGCCACACTGCATGAGAAAGATACGAGGATGGCGTGAAGAATTCTAGAGTGGAAGGGGCATGGTGGCAATGGCGGACCGTAAGAAGTGATTCGATTTCGTCAAGGTACTGTGATGAATGATGCCATGGACCATGAGAGCGTTGCAGTTGGACTTCATGAAGGTTCCGCTGCTACTTTATGATTTAGATGGTATTTAAAACCGTGACATTGAAACTCATGGTTTTATTGGTGGAAACCAAGCATGAATGCGGATCATGATCTCATCCCTCATTGCTATGTGATGCATTTTTTTGCGCGTAGTGATCAAATCTCGTTACTTTGCGATGGTAACGGTTGCCTGGCATGGTGCCAGTTACGGTGGCTTCAAGAGGAGTGGTTGTCTGGTTTTGATGTGTCGATCACCTCTAGGCATGCAATGGGTCGTCCTTGTCTGCGTTGTTCACACCGTAGCAGGCACCGTTGTTGGGTTCCTGGATTCTCAATCACGAACTAGGAAGGGTTATTGTTGCCTTCGTCTGGTTCTAGAATGCCGGTTCAGGAGTGACAATGATAAGGAGGTGGTGGGAATTAGTTTGCCGCTCCCACTGTGGTCGCCAATGTTGTGGGGTGTTATCCCACATGTACCGGCAAGCCGGTTTGTTGATGTACGACGATGATAACGGGTTCTCGGTTAAAGAACTCCGTCATCGAGTCGGGATATTTGGGGTGGTGTGTGTGTTGTGTGTAAATAACGGAATGAGAGTGTATGTTCGTCCATACCTTTGTTATTACCTTATTTATATAGAGGTGAATAGGAGGCCTTGGATTGATGAGACATAATGGGCATTAAGGCCGAAGAGTAACGGCTCCATGAATGTTGTGGGGAGTTATCCCACATGTACCGGCAAGCCAGTTTTGTTGATGTACGATGATCATAACGGGTTCCCGATTAAAGAACTCCGTCACCGAGTCGTGATATTTTGGGGGTGGTGTGTGTGTCGTGTGTAAACAACGGAATGAGAGTTCGGTCATACCTTGGCCACTACCTGTATTTATAGGGTGGTTGGAAGGAGACACTGTAATGATGAGCCATGATGGGCATTAAGGCCGAAGAGTAACAGCTCCATGAATGTCATCATTAGTAGCATAATGACGAACCATTATGTCGGTTACGTATTGATTGACTATTGATGTCGAATTTCCGGTATGCCGAATTGATGCTTGTTGGTCCGTGATAACGGTTATTATTTGTCCATGATACCGATCCATAACAGTATCATGTAAGAATATTACTTTTATTTGAAATTTGAATTTTCTGATTGTTAAGCTGATGACTAAGTCGATTGGTTAGAATATTAATTTTATTTCAATCTCTATTTGATTTGTATTAGTGGCTCTTCGAGTGGCCATTGACATTAATCAATGTGATTTGAAATAGATAGCAAGCAGAATGAGTATATCATAAGAGACTGCTGAATGACTATAGGGGAAGGAAGGAAGAATGAATTTGAACACTTTGCGGTGGGATAAATTTTTTTCTTTCTTTTGATTTTGGGCTCTTGGACCCTTTATGCAAACCAAAAAAAAAAAGGTACCATTTAACAAAAAATATATGTGATTGAGATGGGTAAAATTAATCTCTATATCTTATTGATTATAGTAGGATTTTATACTTAGGTGATAAATATAAAACAGCAAGTTAGGATTTTAAAATTAGTTATTGAGTTGATAATTTTTGTAAGAGTTCTTATCTAATAAGGATTTTATAGTTATTAAGATAAACCAATCAGGAATTATTCAACTATTCAAAAATTTGGATTGATTCTTGTATTATAGTATTTAAAATAGTTATTATCCTCCTTTTCTCGGTATAAGTAAATGGAAGAAAGGCCCACAAAATATGATAACAAAAGGATTAAATGGTTTTTCATGAAAATGAATAGTTGGTGCATACAGAGTTATAATGAGAAATAAACAATAAAGAGTAGAAAAGGCCAAAACAAAATTGAGTTTTTCGATAAAAGATAAAGGTGAAATCTCATGTATGAGATAAATCACTTTTGAGATCCACGTGGACATTTGGAACATTATTCAGTCATTGTTAACAGAAATGAGTCCAATAGAGAAAAAAAAAGTTTAACACAACCTTATCAACATATATTAAAATAGGTGAAGTTGAGGGGTATTTTTTACTTTCCCTCCATGATAGTTTTTCCCTCCAAATTTGTTTCTAATCCTAGCCATCCATTGCAAATAAATCACATCCGTTCATATCCCTCCTAAATTTCATTCTAATCCTAGCCATCCATTGCAAGTAAATCACATCCGTCCATATATTTTTAATCTTTTCATTTTCCTTTCATTTTATGACTGCTTACAATTGAAACAATTAGTATTTTTTATTATATCCTTTCAATGTGCGATGCAACAAATGCTATTCTGACCGCTTACAATTGATAGTCATGGAAAGCTTGAAAAGTGACAAGGTTACATTAAACATATGAACAGTTAGTATTTTTTTTTTTTAATTGGTAGAAAGCCTTCTTTTCAATTAGTATTTTTTCCAATTTTTTTTGGTATTTTTAAGTGTTTGAATTTTGCTCAAACATTTCTTAATACAGAGACTTGAGACTTGACAGAGACATGAGACTTGATGGTGCACAAAAGAAGATCAAAGAATGTGAAGAAGTAAGTGAAATTCTTTTCAATATTGCGTTGATCTTTAACACAATATTTCTTCTCAATATTTCTTTTTTTATAATATGTTGATCATGAAAGCCTTCCTTTCAATTTATCATTTAAATTTTTGTTTAAACATATTACCTTGATGATTTCAATGAAATTCACTTCTTTGGTGACCAAACTTACAAGGTAGTCCATCAGAATATTAGGCAATTTTTTTATTTTGTCAAAGCTACTATGTGCACCATCATACATTTCCTGCCCTTCTAGGCCTCTACAATCTGCATATATATATATATATATATATATATATATATATATATAAATGCTTGGTCATTTTGTTTTCTATTTAAAACTTATTTGTTACCGGCCTTTCGTCTTTCAATGGGAATTTTATTTTTTATTTTTGGTATCAAAATGCCACTTGAAAAAAAAAACGTATAAAGAAGGAAACCTTGGTTGTTTGAGCATATGAACAGTTAGTATTTTTTTATTTTTTATTTTTTAAATTGGTGGAAAGCCTTCATTTCAACTGAAATTATTTCTTTATTTCCTTATTTGTCATAAACATTAAGCATATGAACAGTTAGTATTATTTTTTTTAATTGGTAGTTAGAAAGCTTTTTCATTTTTTTTGGTATTTTTAAGTGTTTGAATTTTGCTCAAACATTTCTTAATACAAGGACTTAAGACTTGATGGTGCACAAAAGAAGATTAAAGAATGTGAAGAAGTAAGTTAAATTCTTTTCAATATTGCGTTGATCTTTAACACAATATTTCTTCTCAATATTAATTTTTTTATAATATGTTGATCATGAAAGCCTTCCTTCCAATTTATCATTTAAATTTTTGATTAAACATATTACCTTGATGATTTCAATTATTATTATTATTTTTTTTTTGGGTATCAAAATGCTTCAAGTTGCCTCACAAAAGTTGTTGTAAATTGTAACATGCAAGTTGTTGGCATTTTTACCCAATTCTGGATGTTGACACGAATCCTCTTTCTTGCTTTAAATTATTCCTTTAATGCCCAGATAACTATAAACGTGTGTATAATAATATTTCTTTTCAATATTGTGTTGATCTTTAACACAATATTTCTTCTCAATATTTCTTTTTTTATAATATGTTGATCATGAAAGCCTTCCTTTAAATTTATCATTTCAATTTATTCAATCACATGTAAATAAAATTAATGTTTAATGTTTGAACAAATGGAAAGCCCTTCAAAAAAATGGGAAGGATAGGAAAATTTAAGACCCGTGCATCACACGGGCAATTTTCCTAGTTTAATAAACATTCATAATCCAAACTACTTAGAGCCAAATTTTTGCAAGGTTAGGAGCCATCATGTCCGTTCAATTTTGATTCCTTTCTTTCCCTTGGTTGAAGACATATTAAACTCCTTATCAATTACTTCGCTGATATCTATAGATATGTCTTCAATTGGCCTTTTCGAAGGTGTAAGATATTGTGGTGGACTTGGAAAAAGGACCTGACCCAAGACCTCGGAACAAGGCCTGAATAGCCTTGACCGAGCTGGGGGGCTTATGTGGTGGACTCGACTTAGCCGAGCTCCTTGGAACTCTCACCCAAGGCCTGATGACCCTTTAGGAAGCCCTCTGTGTGCTTGGCCGAGCTCAAGGCTCAACGGCCGAACAGACATCAGACACGGGCCGATCTTATGCTCCTACCAAGGTTCGACTTCCTTGTCCGACATCACGCAGAGATTCTGATATCAAGGACAGGATGACGTACGCACCTTATCTACAAGGACAGCTCATCCACTCATAGCTCATTACAGCCTGACCCTACTTGGGCCTCAAGCAAGCCCATTAGGGCAACCAGCTCCCCCTATAAGTAGCTCCGTACTACATGGGGCTCAGGTACGTCCTCTAACCCTAATTTCCACCTTCACACACCAGTGATTAGGGTTACTTCTTGGCCTCCTACCTTGCCACTTGAGGACACCCACAAACATCACAGATAAACCCTAGACAGAGGCTTCCTTAAGGTCTTCTTCCCTTACCTTGAGGTCCTCTCAGTCTTGGACATCACATTGGAGCCGTCTGTGGGGAAGAGCAAGACTTCATCCCCACCCAAAGAATCTACCATGGCTGATATACCACCAATTCAGAGGAGGAGGAGGGGGCGTCCAAGGAGGGTGCCAACAACAGAGGACCTGCTCCTTCACCTTGAAGCCAATAAAATAGCAAGGTCCCCACAACCACCCCCTCCACCACCTCCACCTCCTCCCCCACCCCCACTCCCATCATCACCGCCACTTCCACCTCCCCCACCACCCCCAGAGTTAACCCACACCCATAGTGGACCTTACACCATCCACACTGGAGATACCTCAAATCCAACTCAGCACCATGAAGGAGGTCGGCGCGTGCAGCTACGCTCCCAACTTGGGGAAACCAACACAGAACAGCACCGCCTACACGGCGAACGTGCCTGTAACACCCCGCATTTTTCCCATACGTGCGTAAACGATTTCGTCGAAATAAACCTCAGTGTTTTGGTGATATAAGAAATTTTCAGAAAATATTTTATGTGAGAAACAAATAAAGTAATGATTTTCAAGGATTTTTATAAACCAAAAATGTTTTCATAAAGGAGAAGTGAATGGTTTTGTTGAGTTGTGATTTTATTAAAAGCAATTTTTATTCGAAATGAAGTTTTTGGGTCTGTTATCTTGGAAAATTCATAACTTTCTAACCGTAACTCGGATTTTTACGATCTTTATATCAAAACGATCGTCTTGAAACATAGATTTTGAAAATGTAATTTTCAGATTTTTCTGGGTGGTTTTATAAAAATTTATTTTCGGAACTAAGAAATACGAATTTTGGAATTTGTATTTTTAAGAAAACAAATTTATTGATTTGGCTTAAATTTTTATGTGATGAATGCTTGGATGGATATGTGTTTGCTGTATGATGCATGAAAATAATTGCATGAATGTGAATTCTTTGAATTAATTGCCTTGTTGTGTGAATTGATGAATTTGAATAAATAAGATTAAGAAAATAAAAATGTGAAGTATGTATGTGTGATGTGTGTGCTACGGTATGTGTATGTATTTGTGTGTATATGTGTGTTGTACGTGTATATATGTATGTGTGTGTTAGGAGTATGATTTCTAAAAGACTTGGTGAGTAAGTAAAGTCAAAACCAAACCAAGTGAACCAAACCAAACTAAGTTGAAAAACCCTAACTATTTCCTAAATAAGTCTTAGCCCTAGAATGACCCTTAAGCTCTAGCCCATCCCACCTTGTCTCCTTACATTTGCTAATCTCCACCCATGCAAAATTTTGAAAGCCCAAATCTACCCCTCCCAAGGTGCATGGCCGAACCACCCAACAAAGGGCACAAGGAGGAAAATAATTTTGCTTATAAATAAGGGAGAGCCTTAGTTCATTTCCCACTTCACTTTTCTTCACCCATTCTCATTTCTTCTACCAACACAAACACTACTTCTAAGAGCCCATTTTACTCTTAGAGAGAAAAAGAGAAAAGAAATAGAGAGAGAAAAAGGGGGTATGGCCGTGAGGCCTAGAGGAGAAGGAGAAGGAAGTTTGAAGCTTGATCAAGTCCCATTCTTGAAGATCCAAACATTAGGAATGCTAGGAGATCAACCTCTTTTCACGGTAGGAACCGAAGATCAAGAAGAAGATTTTGTAATAATTTAGTTTTCCTTTTTAGTTTATAAATCTTTATTTCTTTTCTTCTTGCATGTTGTTATTATATGTTGATCTTGCTTGATCAAGAACTTTTAAGGACTTTGAATAATTTGTAATATGTGATCTTGATGCTTTATGTTTCGGTTCATAGTGATCTTGATGGATCTAATGTTTTTCTAAACTAAACCTTTAAAGATCTAAAGAAAACTAAGTTTTTGTAAAGCCAAAAATAAATCTTCCTTGCATGTTTGATTTTCCCTCTCTAAAACCATGATTTATATATGTTTATGTGATGATTGGATGATAAAGTGAAGTTTGTGTCTTTGCATGTTAAATTTTTTTATAAAACCGTGATCTATGTGTGTGTTTGTGGTTATTTGCTAAAGTAATTTCATGATCTAAGTTTGTTTTTAGTTTTGCATGTTATTTTTGTGATGGTTCTAGTTGATCTAAGAATGTGTATGTGCTTATCCTTATTTGATGAATGAAAAATGTTTAGATCTTTAGTTGCATGTTAATTTTCAAGAGAAAAGATTATTTTTTCTTCTTTGTATTATTCGGTTTTAAGGAGAAAATTAAGGTAACAAGTTTTAAATTAATTTTTGAGTATGAATATGTTTACATCTAGTGTAGTTATGTGCATAATTTGATTTAATACTTGATTTTTTGTGTGTGTTATATTTTGTGAGGCCATTCGGCCATACTTGATTTAAAAAGGAATCCATGTTTTTATTTTATAAGGAATTGATGCATGTTTATTCTAAGATTAGATTTACTAATTTTATATTCATGCATGTTGTTTTCATAAAGTTAAAATTAAATCTTTATTTTTGGTTTGAGGAATGATGATGAACTTGAAGTTATTTGTGTATGTAAGTGCTTTGACAATTTGTCTTAAAAGTCTACATGAGTTGATTTGATTCTTGCATGTTTAAAATGAATGGAAAACATGTGTGGTGGTTTGTGATTTAAATTGTTGTGTTGATTTTGTTATGAAAATGAAATTAAAATTGTTTATTTTTCCTATGGCATGCTCACGGTTTTAGCATTAAGATAGGGAAAATGATTTCATGATTTCATGTCTTTACTTGTGCATTAATTTTTGCAAAAATTGTATGTGTATAATTCGGCCACTGTATGTTTAATTAATAGGAAAATTATTTTCATAAAATGACTTGTGATTGTAGCCATATGCCTAGATGCTATGTGAAAGTGATATGTGCTTACTTTCATCTTTTTTATTTTAGAAAATAAATAAGTTGGTTTGATAAAATGGAATTTTCATGATGATGATTCAATGATTTTAGTTTTAAAATTTATTTGTTAATCATGTGTATGATTCGGTTGTGTTAAGATAGATTAAAAGATTAAGTTAAATTATTTTACTAAGGGTAATTGAACTAATGTATTAAGATTATGATTTAATTAATTTAATAATTGTAAAATATAACTTCTGGTGTACATGTCTGGGAATGATTTGAATGGTTTGAAATTTGTATGTGTTGTTTTTCATGCTGATTGAGTGTGGTGGAATTTTGTTTTGAATCTGTTTGTGAACAAGGTTGTGAAAAAAAAACCTATTTTTGGGTTTCAAAAAGGATTTGAGAAAAATGATTTATTTAAAAAGTGTAATTTGAACAACTTAAATTGATTGGAAAATCTTAAAGAACCCCCTTTGATCAGTGTTTGTTGATGTATGATGTTTAGAAATTTAATAAATTAATCTGATTGGTTTTGAAGTTTTACCTTTGTTGAATTTTTGTATTTGATTTAAGAAAGATTTTCAGAGAGTTGTTTTCCTAAGATTTCATTCAATGTTTAAAGAAAATAATTTTTCAACCGAAGTGTTTTAAATTAAGAAGAATGGAATTGTTTTAATAAAAAGATTATTATTTCAAAGATTTCTTGAAAACTCTTTTGAGATTTGATTTGAATTTGAAACCTTTTTGGATATTGGCAATGTGCTTTTAAAAAAGGAATTGTTTCAAAGTACTTTTAAAAACAAAATTAAGAATTCACGTAAATCGTTTCTAACGCACAGGGAAAAATGTCTAGTTCGGGTTTCTGACGCGAAGGAAACGTGGCAAGGTTAGCAACTGGAAATCTTGGAAAGTTTTTGGATGTGTCGTCATCCAGGTGAGTGAGAGTGTTGTGGTCCCGTAACGTGGTTGCTCACAATCCGAATAGAAGGATTGTGAGAGTGCTGCGAATTAGGCGATACAAATATGTGTGTTAGATGTTCTATTTGCATACTAAATGTTTACTTGCTATGCATCACTAGATATTTACTTGTTGTGCATACTTTATTTGGTTTAAATATTGTTTAATTTTGTCTGGATAGCAAAATGGTGATAATGGAATTGTGAAAGTAATAAGGTGAGACCGAAAAGAGAAAAGGGAAATAAATAAGAAACATGAGAAATAATTGAGAAAGAAACAAGTGATGAGTTGAGAATGAAGAGAAAGTATGAGAATGATTGAGAAAGAGATGAAACGCGACGCGAACGAAATTGTAAAAGATATACCGAGTTGAGATTTGAAAGAGTACATGGTTATGAAAGTGAGATGTAGTTTGAATGGAGATGTGATTCCTCGTTCATGTTTTTGGAAAGAAGCCTAGTGTTGAGTTGAGCTTGCTCCTCCATTAGCACTCATCCAAAAATGTGATTTTTGAAAACAGTTTTGAAAAAGAGATTTTTGAAAAGCTTTTGTGAAAACCATATTTTTGTGAAAGTTTTGGAAATATTATTTTTGAAAAAGTTTTGCGAAAGGATTTATGAAATGAGGTTTCTGAAAATGTTTTGTGAAGCAAAGGTTTTGTGAAATCATGTTTTCGAAAAAGTTTTGCGAAAGGATATTTTGAGGAAGACGAGGAAAAGATGCTGATGATGTTGATGAGAAATATGTTGAGAATGAGTTTATGAGAATCATGATAGCGAGATGAAAGTGATTTGAGGCAAGATTGCCATTGGGATTTAGGGGGAAAGGATCGCGATTAGTGGTCGGGCTTCGTTGAAGGGATGCACCAAGGACGAGCCGACTTTTAGGATTAAGCCGCTAAATAAAACGTGAAACTTTAAAAGACTTTAAAAGACATTTATAAACGCGGTGAGGCATGAGTGTCGTATCGAAGTAGTGGAGAGGAAGGAACCATAGGTATCTGCGGATACTTAGGAGGAGATTGCATGAGGGGAGGACGATGACGGTGAAACATCAAGAAGTCTAGAGTACTTTCTAGGCAGAACAATCCCACAAGTGGCGCACTAACGTGGTGGGGACTGGGTCTAATGTCGTGGCACGTTCAGCACCGGAACTAGAATTGTACTGTCGCCCCCTTGATTGCAAATCGAGAACAGTGAGAGGGACTGGAACGGGGCATTTGTGATTGCCGCTGAGAGCGTGCCTTAATTATATGCTATGAATTGAATTGATTTGAGGCTGAGTCCTCCTGGTCTGGGACCATTTGTTTGTGTGACAGTTGTCGTGCCCGCGTGGTAAAGGTCCTGTACTCCTTTTTGCTTCCGACTAGGTTGGGTGGTTGACCGAGGAGATGTAGACGTGTGTGAGCTCAATGATGTTCCCCCATCATCATTGATGCTAATCGAAACAATAAAACTTAAAAGACAAAGAGTTTCAAAGAAAAGTATATCAAAGCATTAAGCATCGAATAAGATTTATAAGATGAGTGAATTCTTGGAATAAGTAATAAGTGTGGAAATTATGAGGAAAGAAGGATTGAGAACAATTGTGAAAGCTCATGAGAAAGATGTTGGGAATGAGAACTCGAATAATGTAATGGTGTTTATGATGATGATGATGATGATTATATTATTGTGGTGATTCATGCTATGTGTATAACATGCTAGATGCATTTATGTTGGTGATGATTGCATTCTTTAGTATGTTGTTTTAGATATATAGTTATGTTATATCATCTGTCTCTCTACATCGAATCTACTCTAAGACCGCAAGGTCAACCCGTTAGTGTTCGGAACACTGACTCTCTCCTACCTTGTTGTCGTATTGGCAACCGCTGATATTGCAACGGGTAGATGGCGCGGTGGAAGCGTGGTGGGCTTCATCAACCAAAGTCCGGAGTTAGACGACAAGTAATAGGAAGCATGACTAGAAGCTAGGAATTCCCCTGGCGGAATGTACTCCATTGTAAGTTCTTAGTTACCTTAGCTCTACCATACTGTACCCCGGCAAATGTTTTATTCAATATTGATGTTTTGAAACAAGTACATGGGCATTATTTTTAAAATGATGTTTTCGAAAACGGGTTTCCAAGTGCAGTATCTTGTGACATCTCGGTTTGGAACTTAAAAGGTTTTACGCAACATGAGAACATGAGTTTTAAAATGTAACTATGTTTTGGAAACCGAATGTTCTCATCTTGTGTTATACTTGTATTTAAAAAAAATGGCCCTAATTTTCACTACTTTGAGTTTAAGTTTCAAGTTGCCGAATCGGGGTGTTACAATTGTGGTATCAGAGCAATGGTTAAACTAAGTAACCTCTGCATGGACTTACATACTTTGCTGTATGACTTCGTGTGTGCGTTAGTATTAAGATAGCGATAGATGAGAATAGGAACGTTAAGGGTACGCGGATGTTTTCCTGGAAGAGCGTCAACTTTGTCTACAACGGGAACGAGGAGCAGAGATCAGTGTCGTTATGGAATGTTGATGCGTGATTCGGAATCTTCTTTCGTTGAATCCTCCTTTGATATGAACCCCTTTTGTTTGAGATAACCCCTGAACTCTTGATATGAGACTTTGTTATGTGACTAGAACCCTTCTTTTCTTGTTGAAGCTTTCCTTGTGTAAACCCTATGCATCACCAGATCGCTTTGGCATGGCGTTTGAAAGAACCTTTTTCTGAAAATATTAGACCCAGTTTTTGACAAAGCCTTGATTGTTGCTAAACTCAAAGCTTCTTTTGATCTTCGATCAGACAAATATCTGTTCCTAAAATTTTGGGTAAAAATATTTGGACCCTAACACCCTATCTTGGTCAAGCAGAAAGTTCTAGAATAGAGAGTTAGTATGAAGTGGTGATGAAGAAAGTATGAGTCTTAGAAGAAGTAGGAGTTTTAGATGAGTGGTGAGCTATGTGAAGTGGTTAGATTTAAGAGTTTTGATGTTCGTAATGGTTTAGGTGGTGATAAGATGAGGAAGAAATGGAGGTGATAATTAGGGTTTAGATTCGTAAGTGTCTTGATTTGAGTCGTAAATGGACGAATAGAGGTGAATAAGTGATGATACGGTAAAGTCGAAGTGATAAAATGGGGGAACTTGTGGTTAGAATCCTTAAGTGTTGACTCAAGGTTAGGTAAAAAGCTAGGATTTGATGTGGTAATGATAATAGGTCTCTGAATTGAGGAATTTTAATAGTTTAGAATCTGAGGAAAATTATGGGAAATGGGAAAAGGTTTAGAATTGTCTAAGTTGTATGATTGAGTGTGTGAGATAAGGAGTGAGATAGTGTACATTTCTTGAGGTTTCATGGTTGATTAGAGTAACGGGAAGATTTAATAGTAGCCATAGAAGTCTGATAAGGGCAATTGTTTGGTGAGATATAATGCAATAAGAGGATAGATTGAAGCTAAGTAATGGGAAATTTTGTAAGATTGATAAAAAGGTGGTGAAAGATAGGAGTATTTAGAGGCTAAGTCTGTGATGATACATGAGGTTTAGAGAGATATGAATCTTTCAAGTTGGGGAGTAGATGGGAAATGTGAGGTTTTGAGGAGTAGTTTGTTTAGGTTTGAATTGATGAGAAGAGTGTAATCTTGAAGTGTAGTAGTGTCTTGACCCCAAACGGCCGTAACCATGTTGCTTTTGAATCCTATTTTGATGCCTTTGAACCCATTAGTCCTCTGTTGTCAATGAGACCGTATTGTTTTTCACCGACCCTATTTGTTATTGAAAGTTCTTCGAGGGATTATTTTTGCAAGTGATCTGTTTGATTTGCTCGTAAACGCGATGAATAGATGGTACATGTTCGAAGATGCGACGATTGCGATAGTTAAAGAAGGAAATAAATTTCTTCAAGGAGCTACGCGTCCGCGAATTAGCAAGACTCTACACGGCATTTCTCGAGGACGAGAAATCTTCAAGTTGGGGAGAATGTAACACCCTGCATTTTTCCCATTAGTGCGTAAACGATTTCGTCGAAATAAACCTCAGAGTTTTGGTGATATAAGAAATTTTCAGAAAATATTTTATGTGAGAAAGAAATAAAGTAATGATTTTCCAGGATTTTTATAAACCAAAAATGTTTACATAAAGGAGAAGTGAATGGTTTTGTTGAGTTGTGATTTTATTAAAAGCAATTTTTATTTGAAATGAAGTTTTTGGGGCTGTTATCTTGGAAAATTCATAACTTTCTAACCGTAACTCGAATTTTTACGATCTTTATATCAAAACGATCGTCTTCAAACGTAGATTTTGAAAATTTAATTTTTAGATTTTTATGGGTGGTTTTATAAAAATTTATTTTCAGAACTAAAAAATACGAATTTTGGAATTTGTATTTTTAAGAAAAAAATTTATTGATTTGGCTTAAATTTTTATGTGATGAATGCTTGGATGGATGTGTGTTTGCTTTATGATGCATGAAAATAATTGCATGAATGTGAATTCATTGAATTAATTGCCTTGTTGTGTGAATTGATGAATTTGAATAAATAAGATTAAGAAAATAAAAATGTGAAGTATGTATGTGTGATGTGTGTGCTATGGTATGTGTATGTATTTGTGTGTATATGTGTGTATATGTGTGTTGTACGTGTATATATGTATGTGTGTGTTAGGAGTATGATTTCTAAAAGACTTGGTGAGTAAGTAAAGTCAAAACCAAACCAAGTGAACCAAACCAAACTAAGTTGAAAAACCCTAACTATTTCCTAGCTAAGTCTTAGCCCTAGAATGACCCCTAAGCTCTAGCCCATCCCACCTTGTCTCCTTGCATTTGCTAATCTCCACCCATGCAAAATTTTGAAAGCCCAAATCTACCCCTCCCAAGGTGCATGGCCGAACCACCCAACAAAGGGCACAAGGAGGAAAATAATTTTGTTTATAAATTAGGGAGAGTCTTAGTTCATTTCCCACTTCACTTTTCTTCACCCATTCTCATTTCTTCTACCAACACAAACACTACTTCTAAGAGCCCATTTTACTCTTAGAGAGAAAACGAGAAAAGAAATAGAGAGAGAAAAAGGGGGTATGGCCGTGAGGCCTAGAGGAGAAGGAGAAGGAAGTTTGAAGCTTGATCAAGTCCCATTCTTGAAGATCCAAACATTAGGAACGCTAGGAGATCAACCCCTTTTCATGGTAGGAACCGAAGATCAAGAAGAAGATTTTGTAATAATTTAGTTTTCCTTTTTAGTTTATTAATCTTTATTTTTTTTCTTCTTGCATGTTGTTATTATATGTTGATCTTGCTTGATCAAGAACTTTTAAGGACTTTGAATAATTTGTAATATGTGATCTTGATGCTTTATGTTTTGGTTCATAGTGTTCTTGATGGATCTAATGTTTTTCTAAACTAAACCTTTAAAGATCTAAAGAAAACTAAGTTTTTGTAAAGCCAAAAATAAATCTTCCTTGCATGTTTGATTTTTCCTCTCTAAAACCGTGATTTATATATGTTTATGTGATGATTGGATGATAAAGTGAAGTTTGTGTCTTTGCATGTTAAATCTTTTTTATAAAACCGTGATCTATGTGTGTGTTTGTGGTTATTTGCTAAAGTAAATTCATGATCTAAGTTTGTTTTTAGTTTTGCATGTTATTTTTGTGATGGTTCTAGTTGATCTAAGAATGTGTATGTGCTTATCCTTATTTGATGAATGAAAAATGTTTAGATCTTTAGTTGCATGTTAATTTTCAAGAGAAAAGATTATTTTTTCTTCTTTGTATTATTCGGTTTTAAGGAGAAAATTAAGGTAACAAGTTTTAAATTAATTTTTGAGTCTGAATATGTTTAGATCTAGTGTAGTTATGTGCATAATTTGATTTAATACTTGATTTTTTGAGTGTGTTATATTTAGTGAGGCCATTCGGCCATACTTGATTTAAAAAGGAATCCATGTTTTTATTTTATAAGGAGTTGATGCATGTTTATTCTAAGATTAGATTTAGTAATTTTATATTCATGCATGTTGTTTTCATAAAGTTAAAATTAAATCTTTATTTTTGGTTAGAGGAAAGATGATGAACTTGAAGTTATTTGTGTATGTAAGTGCTTTGACAATTTGTCTTAAAAGTCTACATGAGTTGATTTGATTCTTGCATGTTTAAAATGAATGGAAAACCATGCCCTTTTTCATAATGATATTCGGCCAACCTAGGATTAGGTAGGTAGCCATGTTTGTCCCTCATATAGGTTGCATACATGATAAGGATAATTGACTTTAAGGTTTAAAAAAAAATGCATGCATGAGTTAATTGAATTTAAAAGAAAATATGTGTGATGGTTTGTGATTTAAATTGTTGTGTTGATTTTGTTATGAAAATGAAATTAAAATTGTTTATTTTTCCTATGGCATGCTCACGGTTTTAGCATTAAGATAGGGAAAATGATTTCATGATTTCATGTCTTTACTTGTGCATTAATTTTTGCAAAAATTGTATGTGTATAATTCGGCCACTGTATGTTTAATTAATAGGAAAATTATTTCATAAAATGACTTGTGATTGTAGCCATATGCCTAGATGCTATGTGAAAGTGATATGTGCTTACTTTCATCTTTTTGATTTTAGAAAATAAATAAGTTGGTTTGATAAAATGGAATTTTCATGATGATGATTCAATGATTTTAGTTTTAAAATTTATTTGTTAATTATGTGTATGATTCGGTTGTGTTATATAGATTAAAAGATTAAGTTAAATTATTTTATTAAAGGTAATTGAAATAATGTATTAAGATTATGATTTAATTAATTTAATAATTGTAAAATATGACTTCCTATGTACATGTCTGGGAATGATTTGAATGGTTTGAAATTTGTATGTGTTGTTTTTCATGCTGATTGACTGTGGTGGAATTGTTTTGAATCTGTTTGTGAACTTGGTTGTGAAAAAAAAATCTATTTTTGGGTTTCAAAAAGGATTTGAGAAAAATGTTTTATTTAAAAAGTGTAATTTGAACAACTTAAATTGATTGGAAAATCTTAAAGAACCCTCTTTGATCAGTGTTTGTTGATGTATGAAGTTTAGAAATTTAATAAATTAATCTGATTGGTTTGGAAGTTTTACCTTCTTGAATTTTTGTATTTGATTTAAGAAAGATTTTCAGAGAGTTGTTTTCCTAAGATTTCATTCAATGTTTAAAGAAAATAATTTTTCAACCGAAGTGTTTTAAATTAAGAAGAATGGAATTGTATTAATAAAAAGATTATTATTTCAAAGTTTTCATGAAAACTCTTTTCAGATTTGATTTGGATTTGAAACCTTTTTGGATATTGGCAATGTGTTTTTAAAAAGGGAATTGTTTCAAAGTACTTTTAAAAACAAAATTAAGAATTCACGTAAATCGTTTCTAACGTACGGGGAAAAATGTCTAGTTCGGGTGTCGGACGCGAAGGAAACGTGGCAAGGTTAGCAACTGGAAATCTTCGAAAGGTTTTGGATGTGTCGTCATCCAGGTGAGTGAGAGTGCTGTGGTCCCGTAACGTGGTTGCTCACAATCCGAATAGAAGGATTGTGAGAGTGCTGCGAATTAGGCGATACAAATATGTCTGTTAGATGTTCTGTTTGCATACTAAATGTTTACTTGTTATGCATCACTAGATGTTTACTTGTTGTGCATACTTTATTTGGTTTAAATATTGTTTAATTTTGTCTGGATAGCGAAATGGTGATAATGGAATTGTGAAAGTAATAAGGTGAGACCGAAAAGAGAAAAGGGAAATAAATAAGAAACATGATAAATAATTGAGAAAGAAACAAGTGATGAGTTGAGAATGAAGAGAAAGTATGAGAATGATTGAGAAAGAGAGGAAACGCGACGCGAACGAAATTGTAAAAGATATACCGAGTTGAGATTTGAAAGAGAACATGGTTATGAAAGTGAGATGTAGTTTGAATGGAGATGTGATTCCTCGTTCATGTTTTTGGAAAGAAGCCTAGTGTTGAGTTGAGCTTGCTCCTTCATTAGCACTCATCCAAAAATGTGATTTTTGAAAACAGTTTTGAAAAAGAGATTTTTGAAAAGCTTTTGTGAAAACCATATTTTTGTGAAAGTTTTGGAAATATTATTTTTGAAAAAGTTTTGCGAAAGGATTTATGAAATGAGGTTTCTGAAAATGTTTTGTGAAGCAATGGTTTTGTGAAATCATGTTTTCGAAAAAGTTTTGCGAAAGGATATTTTGAGAAAGACGAGGAAAAGATGCTGATGATGTTGATGAGAAATATTTTGAGAATGAGTTTATGAGAATCATGATAGCGAGATGAAAGTGATTTGAGGCAATATTGCCATTGGGATTTAGGAGGAAAGGATCGCGATTAGTGGTCGGGCTTCGTTGAAGGGATGCACCAAGGATGAGCCGACTGTTAGGATTAAGCCGCTAAATAAAACATGAAACTTTAAAAGACATTTATAAACGCGGTGAGGCATGAGTGTCGTATCGAAGTAGTGGAGAGGAAGGAACCATAGGTATCTGCGGATACTTAGGAGGAGATTGGATGAGGGGAGGACGATGACGGTGAAACGTCAAGAAGTCTAGAGTACTTTCTAGGCAGAACAATCCCACAAGTGGCGCACTAACGTGGTGGGGACTGGGTCTAATGTCGTGGCACGTTCTGCACCGGAACTAGAATTGTACTGTCGCCCCCTTGATTGCAAATCGAGAACAGTGAGAGGGACTGGAACGGGGCATTTGTGATTGCCGCTGAGAGCGTGCCTTGATTATATGATATGAATTGAATTGATTTGAGGCTGAGTCCTCCTGGTCTGGGACCATTTGTTTGTGTGACAGCTATCGTGCCTGCGTGGTAAAGGTCCTGTACTCCTGTTTGCTACCAACTAGGTTGGGTGGTTGACCGAGGAGATGTAGACGTGTGTGAGCTCAATGATGTTCCCCCCTCATCATTGATGCTAATCGAAACAATAAAACTTAAAAGACAAAGAGGTTCAAAGAAAAGTATATCAAAGCATTAAGCATCGAATAAGATTTATAAGATGAGTGAATTCTTGGAATAAGTAATAAGTGTGGAAATTATGAGGAAAGAAGGATTGAGAACAATTGTGAAAGCTCATGAGAAAGATGTTGGGAATGAGAACTCGAATAATGTAATGGTGTTTATGACGATGTTGATGATGATTATATTATTGTGGTGATTCATGCTATGTGTATAACATGCTAGATGCATTTATGTTGGTGATGATTGCATTCTTTAGTATGTTGTTTTAGTTATATAGTTATGTTATATCATATGTCTCTCTACATCGAATCTACTCTGAGACCGCAAGGTCAACCCGTTAGTGTTCGGAACACTGACTCTCTCCTACCTTGTTGTCGTATCGGCAACCGCTGATATTGCAACGGGTAGATGGCGCGGCGGAAGCGTGGTGGGCTTCATCAACCAAAGTCCGGAGTTAGACGACAAGTAATAGGAAGCATGACTAGAAGCTAGGAATTCCCCTGGCGGAATGTACTCCATTGTAAGTTCTTAGTTACCTTAGCTCTACCATACTGTACCCCGGAAAATGTTTTATTCAATATTGATGTTTTGAAACAAGTACATGGGCATTATTTTTAAAATGATGTTTTCGAAAACAGGTTTCCAAGTGCGGTGTCTTGTGACATGTCGGTTTGGAACTTGAAAGGTTTTACGCAACATGAGAACATGAGTTTTAAAATGTAACTATGTTTTGGAAACCGAATGTTCTCATCTTGTGTAATACTTGTATTTAAAAAAAATGGCCCTAATTTTCACTACTTTGAGTTTAAGTTTCAAGTTGCCGAATCGGGGTGTTACAGCGCCCACTCCGTCAGTACTACACATTGTTCTCACTCACGTCAATCTTCACGCTCTCGTGATGCAGAGATCTTGGCCATGATGAGACAACAAATGAGGATCATAGAGCAGCAAGGCCAAGCCATAGCAGATCTTCAGCAGCTTACCATGCAATGTTTGGCTGAACGAGCTGTCATACAAGCTCCAGCCCCAAACGAACTTCCACAACCTTTGGGACTTCCAGCTGAACGGGGCACTGTGGTACCCCCAGCTCAAAACTTACCACCACCACCACCACCACCGTTAACACCACAAACGTTAACAACACCACATACCGTCATCGCCCTACTAACACATACACCACCTCTCCGTGACCATCAACAACCCGACTTAGATGATTCTCACCCTGGACACCCTTTCACAGCAGCTGTTATGTCCTATGAACCACCACCAGGATACCTCGGACCTAGCAACATACCTAGGTATAATGGCTTGACAGATCCTCAAGAGCATGTAACACTTAAACTTAATTACGATAGCTCTAACGCAATTAGTGAAATTAGTGAGGAAAATTTTTGCAAGGTTTCGTTTATAAATCGGACTTTCTCAAGTAAAGCAGAAACCTGTCAGAAACCAGAATATTCACATATATAACATTTAGTTTAGGGTCATCATTACACGACTATTTGATTTACAAAGTTCATAAAGTTTCTACATAATCCAAAATATAGGTTGTGGTTTGTCAATTATACATCAAAAGAAAAGGATGAATACACATCCTCACAACCTTTTTACATAACACATATTTACATCAAAATAGAAAAGTATTTATGCGTGCAGCTGACATGAACTAAGGTAATGCAGTTACACTCCCTCAAGTCGGAGTGTAAGGATCCTCGGCAGAGGGAATAGTAGCTGGGTCCTCGTCAGGGGTACCTAAAATTGTCAACATGTAAGGGTGAGTAAACTTGAATTTAGATTAGAGAAAACATTTGAAAATAACAATAAGTAATAACTAAGCATATTCACACTCATCAAGCAATTAGTAAGGCAATTTTAAGGATAATATCTATGTATATATAATATATACTTATAGTGCAATGCATCATTGTACAAACACATGGTTATGCAATGCACGTCCCACTGTAGGGATCTAATTCATGAATCCAACATTAAACAATTTATTTTCACTTTCCTAACTTTAACAATTTAATCGGATTCAATGAATTAGTCCTTATGCATTTCTGTCACACCTTCACTTTAACATTTCCAATTTAACTTTAGCTTTAACTTTAACTTTAACTTTAACTTTTCCCTTTTCAATACCATTTCAACAACCTCACATACACCCTCCACTCTGGGGAAAAATCGACCAGGAGTAAGCATTTCTCAACCTCTGATTGGGTGCTTCACATCCTCTAGGAATGTCGATCACCCGCTTGCACAATACGTCACACTCCTCAAGGGTAGTGTTCAACGTACAATTTGGCTTGATTGACCAAATTGGCTCTAGCAGAAATCACTATCACTGGCCAAGAAGAACTCTAAAGTAATGGAATTACTATAGTTTGCATGGAACCAATCCCCAACACAGGAATCAAACCATGTCCTTTGCAGGATCAAAGTTCCCTATAATAATCCCAGTGATTTACTTCAGTCCTCACGAATAGAAACGTATGTTTTCCCCTACTCCTAACGTCCCCGGTACTCCATGAATGATGCAATTCGCAAGTGCTTTCCAATTTAATTGTAAACCCATTTATACTTTAGAAAATTACATTAGTTTGGTTCAAACTAAATTGGAAAGTATTTTTCCCTAATTAATGCATAACTATTAATACTTTACCTTATTATTTATAAATATATCAGTACACACAATATCATATCAATTAACAATATTGGACAAATTATAACAAATTCAAAGCATAAACAACAAAATAGCAACTATAACCTAACCCTAACTTGGGATTTTCTAGCTAATCCATACCCTCCTAATTCTAATCTTAATAGAACACCTAAATATACATAATTAAGTCCTTATTACTAGTTTCAAATATTTCCCCCAATCTAAACCCAATTTAAACCCCTTACCTCTTGAAGGGTAGAGGAGACTTTGAAACTTCAAGAAATAACCACCAAAATCCTAAGACCAAGCTCCTTAGCACTCCTTCCTTTGATTCCTATTGATTTCCAAGCTCCTATGATGAAGATAAGGCTTTTCTTGAGTTGATAGCTCAACTTAGTTCTTGGTGGAGGTTGGGGGGTTTTTGAGAGAAAAGAAAGGAATAACACCAAGATGGAAGAGGAAGAAGATGATTGGGTTCAATGATGATGATGGATAAACACTTGTTCTTTCTTGCTAATGGATGAGAAGAAAAACTCTATGAAGAAGGAGAAGAAACTCGTTGGAGAAGAAGAAAGAAAAAGAGGGAAAGCTTTGTGATGTTGATGATGATGAATGAACTTATCTTTTTCTTTCTTTTCTTTTTTTTTTTAACCACATGTCTTGGCCACCATGGGATTTGTGTGGCTGAGATTGGTTGCTTCCAAAGCAACCCACGAGTTATGTGGTCCCTGCCTCTTATTTTTTTTCAGACTTTTCAAGCAGTAATCGATTACTTCCCCTAGGTAATCGATTACTCCCTTTGATGCAACATTTCCCATACAATTTTCAGAGGACACATAATCAATTAAACCCTATGATGTAATTGATTACTGTATAAAATAATCGATTATTTTGACCTTGATAATCGATTATTATGCTGCAACATTTTGTGTACTCATACCTGAGAGCATGTAATCGATTACAAACCTCAATGTAATCGATTATCTTAAACAAAACTCCAAACTTTGATGATTCCTAACTCTCCTTCATTTCCGTAAGTTCCTAAACTAACCTATGCTTGGATTTCTGCATCAAACCTACTTCTATACTAAGGAATCCTCACAAATACTTAGCTTAAATCACATTATACTGAAATCTAAATTGAGGATGTTACAATTCTCCCCCACTTACCGGAATTTCGCCCTCGAAATTCAAGCTGCCTGAAATAAAAGGGGATGAGAAGCTTTGAACTTGTCCTCCAACTCCCATGTAGCTTCCTCTACGTTGTTGCGATTCCAAATCACCTTTACCAAGGGAATCTCTTTGCTACGAAGCTGTTTAATCCTTCTATCCTCAATTCTAACTGGCTGCATCTCAAAAGTCAGGTTCTCCCTCACCGGAACCTCTTCTTCTGGGATGACATGAGAAGGATCAAACACATACTTGCGAAGCTGGGAAACGTGGAACACATCATGCAAATTGGATAACTGAGGAGGAAGAGCTATTCTGTACGGCATTGATCCGACCCTTTGCAGAATCTGATACGGACCAATGAATCTGGAAGTGAGCTTCTTGGGTTTCAACACCCTTCCAACACCTGTGGTAGGAACCACCTTAAGAAACACATGCTCACCCACTTCAAATTCCAAAGGCTTCCTCCGCTTATCTGCATAACTCTTCTGTCAATCCTGTGCTGCCTTCATTCTTTCCTGAATCATCTTTACTTTCTCCGTTGTGTCTTGGACAACATCAAGACCCATCAACTGTCTCTCCCCCACTTGGAACCAGCATAGGGGAGTCCAACATCTTCTACCATATAATGCTTCATAAGGAGCCATTCTGATGCTAGAATGGTAGGAGTTATTATAAGTAAACTCTACCAAAGGCAACAGTTGCTCCCAACTCTTCTGGTGTTCCAAAACACAAGTCCTAAGCAAATCTTCTAGGGATTGAATAGTCCATTTAGTCTGTCCATCTGTCTGAGGATGGTAGGCAGAACTGAGTTTCAATTCTGTCCCTAAAGCTTGCTGAAGACTCTGCCAGAATCGTGAAAGGAACCTTGGATCACGATCTGAGATGATATCAGAAGGCACCCCATGCAACCTGATAATCTCCTTAACATATAACTGTGCCAGCTTCTCCATAGCTTCATATTTATGGGAAGAAAATGGGCAGACTTTGTCAATCTGTCCACGATCACCCACACTGCATCCAATCCAGCTGTGGTCCTTGGCAACCCTGAGACAAAATCCATTGTTATACTGTCCCATTTCCACACTGGAATCTTCAAAGGATGCAACACACCTCCAGGTTTCTGGTGCTCTATCTTGGACTTTTGACAGGTTAAACATCTAGCCACATAACCTGCTACATCTTGTTTCATGCCTGGCCACCAGAACAATTTCCTTAAATCCTGATACATCTTCGTCGTGCCTGGATGCAAACTTAATTTGCTCTTGTGTGCCTCTTCCAGAATAGATTCTTTCAACTCTGGATTGGATGGAACATAGATTCTATTCCGGAATCTAAGAACTTCATCCGCACCTTCATGAAAATCAGGCTCGTTCTTGCCTGCGGCTACTCTTTTTCTTTCTTGCAATTCAACATCCTCAAGCTGCTTCTGTCGAATCGCATCCAAAAATGTGTTGGTTATCTGCAACCTCCCAACACTTATGCTCTCTTTGTTGAATTGGATCCCAAGATTGAGATTTCGAAAATCCTCAATCATCTCCAATTCTTTGACCATCATGCAACTGATATGGAGGGCTTTTCGGCTAAGTGCATCAGCAACCACATTAGCCTTTCCAGGATGGTACTGCAAGCTGAAATCATAATCCTTAAGAAACTCCACCCATCTCCGCTGTCTCATGTTCAACTCCTTTTGGTCGAACAAGTACTTAAGGCTCTTATGGTCGCTATACACTTCAAATCTCGTACCATAAAGATAATGCCTCCATATTTTGAGAGCAAAAACGATAGCTGCAAGCTCCAAATCATGTGTAGGATAGTTCTCCTCATGCGGCCTCAACTGCCTGGAAGAATAAGCAATCACTCTTCCTTCTTGCATGAGAACACATCCCAGTCCTTGACTAGAGGCATCACAATAAACATCAAAATTCTTCGTTGGATCCGGAAGAACAAGAATAGGAGAAGAAGTCAACTTGTCCTTGAGTTCTTGAAAACTCAGCTCACACTTCTGATCCCAAACAAAAGTTGTCTCCTTTCTTGTCAACTTGGTCAATGGCGAAGCTATCTTGGAAAAATACTTGATAAACCGTCTATAATAGCCTACCAATCCAAGGAAACTCCGAACCTCCGTCACTGATTTAGGCCTTTCCCACTGCAATACGGCCTCAACCTTAACAGGATCCATTGCAATGCCCTCTTTGGTGATAACATGGCCCAAGAAATTGACCCTCTCAAGCCAAAACTCACACTTGGTAAATTTAGCATACAACTGTTTCTCCTTCAATGTCTTTAGGACTATCCTGAGGTGCTCCCGATGCTCACTGGGATCCTTTGAGTATACAAGAATATCATCAATAAAGACAACTACAAAGGAATCCAAGTAAGGTCGGAAAACACGGTTCATATAGTCCACAAAAACTGCGGGGGCATTGGTTAGACCGAACGGCATTACCACATACTCATAGTGGCCATACCATGATCTAAAAGCAGTCTTGGGTATATCCTCTTCCTTCACCCGGATTTGGTGATAACCAGATCGAAGATCGATCTTAGAAAACATCGCTGCACCACGCAATTGATCCATCAAATCATCGATGCGTGGGAGAGGATACTTGTTCTTGATCGTCACCTTATTCAGCTGCCTGTAATCTACACACAACCTGAGGCTTCCGTCCTTCTTCTTGACAAAAAGAACCGGTGCACCCCAGGGCGAGACACTAGGCCTGATGAACTTCTTTGCTTGCATATCCTCTATCTGCTTCTTCAATTCTTCCAACTCAACTGGAGCCATTCTATGCGGAGCCAAAGAAATAGGTCTAGTTCCTGGCACCAGGTCAATACTAAACTCCACCTCACGTACTGGTGGTAAACCAGGAACTTCATTTGGAAAAACCTCCGGGAACTCATTCACTATTGGGATCTGGTGGATTAATGGTTCTTTGTGGGTTTCTATAGCAGTGAGATTTAACTTTGGTTCTTTGGGTGGATTAAAGATTATGGTCTTTTTGTGGCAATCTATTAGGACATGGTTTTCTGACATCCAGTCCATACCTAAAATTATATCTAATTGGGTCAAAGGCAAACATATAAGGTTTATCTGGAAAGTGTGGTCATTTACTTGAAGAGTACACTTAGGACACATTTGGGATGTAATGACTGAAGGGTTAGTTGGGGTAGTTACTATGAGTTTAAAAGGAGCTACCATAACAGGTAAATTTAATCTACTAACACATTCTAGGGATATAAATGAATGAGTTGCACCACTATCAAATAAAATTCGGCAAGGCATTCCATTAAGAAGACCAGTACCTCAGATCAGCTCCTCTGACTGCTCTGCCTCCACACCACTCATAGCATACACTTTGCCATAAACCGCAGGCTGAGCTTGACCTGTCTGCCCCACTGGAACATCCCTTCCTTGACCTTGGTTTGGACAATTAGCAGCACGATGTCCAAACTGTCTGCACAAGAAACATGGACCCACTTGACCTGGATACAACAACCTCCAGCACGTACCCCCATGGCATTTTCCACAATGTTGGCATTGTGGAAAAGATGGAACAACACCAGGAACAGCAACAGGAACTAACTTGCCTGCAACAGGAACTGCTGCTTTCCCCGCAACTCCCTTAACCCTGTTATCTCCACCCCTGGAATTTGGGTAAGGGTAGTTCCTCTGGATGGAAGGTCCCTTACCTTTGTCCCTCACTGGACCAGCAACCCTCTGAGCTGCTCTTATACTCCTGTCATTTGCTTCCTTCACTAACAAATCCCCTTCATACATTCTGCACATATCAACCAGCTGTGAATAATTTCTGATCCTCTGGTACCCAAGAGCCAACTTGATATCGGGTCAAAGACCGTTCTCAAATTTGACACATTTAGAACCCTCATCTGGATGGTGCTGGTAATATGGAGAAAACTTAATCAGCTCTTCAAATTTGGAGACATACTGCCCCACCGACATACCCCCTTGTTTCAATTCCAAAAACTCAATCTCCTTCTTTCTTGTGACATCTTCCGGAAAGAACTTGCCGAAGAACCTCTCCTTAAACAATTCCCATGTAATCTGCTTTCCTTCTGCCTCTAGGAAATGACTAGTGTCCTCCCACCATGCCTCCGCCTCACAAGAAAGCATGAATGAGGCATACGCCACCTTCTCCTCATCTGTACATGGCAAGGATTTGAAGATCTTCTCTATATCTTTCAGCCATTGTTGTGCTCCTGTTGGATCAAACCCACCCACAAACCTTGGGGGGTCCAACTTCTTAAAATCAGCAATACCATGAGCTTGCACTTGTGGCTGGGGTTGAGGAGACTGATGATTATTAAAATTTTGGGCCTGCTGAGCACTGGCCTGAACCAAATTCTCCAAAATGTTGGTTTGATTGGCATTGGTCCGAGATAGGTCCTCCAAGACCTCGGATATTCTTTCGAATACTCGATTTTGTCGAGCCGCCATTCTAGATCTGGAATCACAGAACGATTAGTAAGAATCACATCTGCTAAGAAAATTAAAACTAGAACTAGCTACTAATTACTTAAGAAATGAAAATGAACTATTTATTAACTACTTTGATGATACTCTCATGTGGAGTAGCACCTCGGGAGTAGGAAAGCCATACTCCACAGCCGAGGAATGCAACTAATGCTCTGATACCATAAAATGTAACACTTAAACTTAATTACGATAGCTCTAACGCAATTAGTGAAATTAGTGAGGAAAATTTTCGCAAGGTTTCGTTTATAAATCGGACTTTCTCAAGTAAAGCAGAAACCTGTCAGAAACCAGAATATTCACATATATAACATTTAGTTTAGGGTCATCATTACACGACCATTTGATTTACAAAGTTCATAAAGTTTCTACATAATCCAAAATATAGGTTGTGGTTTGTCAATTATACATCAAAAGAAAAGGATGAATACACATCCTCACAACCTTTTTACATAACACATATTTACATCAAAATAGAAAAGTATTTATGCGTGCAGCTGACATGAACTAAGGTAATGCAGTTACACTCCCTCAGTCGGAGTGTAAGGATCCTCGGCAGAGGGAATAGTAGCTGGGTCCTTGATCGAGGCCGTACCCGATACAAATAAAAACAGTTTAAGTATAGTACTAGGAAGTGACTCCTAGGTCGTCTCCCAAGGAATATCTTATCAAGCAAAAGGTCGAACACATAGTATGCATAGAAAACAGGGGGGGTTTTTTTGTATTGAATATTGAATAATTGAAATCAAAACAGAATTAAATCAAAACGAAGAAACAGATAAGGAAAAGCGGATAAACCCCTTTGGCTCGCGTTCACAACTCTATCATCGGTCACAAAAGATCAATTTCTTTCCTCTTCACTGTCCAACTCGTGAGAATTAAATACTAAGCGAAAATTCAATTCTCACCCCAAAACCCAAACCTCTAATTAAGCATTAAAAGCCAAAGCATGGAGTTTTTACGAGTTTGCATAAATTAAGCATTCATACACATGGATTATCTCTATAGAATGGAACTAAGCGAACCATAACATATCAATAAGCATGAAAACAGTGAATAAAAACGAAATAGCATTAAGAACAAAACCTCAAGAGTATGTGATACATTACCAAAGGGATTTAACCTAAGAGTTTAGCCTTCCATGATGAAATAAGTCAAAAACGTGTAGAAAAAAGGGAAGAGAGAGAAACCCTAGCAGCCACCACAAGCTTGGAGAGCAAAACTAAGCCTTCTCTATGAGAGAGAATGTAAAAAAACGTGGAATGGAAGGTCTCTCCAGGGTTTACACGAATTTGGCTTTTTAAATCACAAAACGGGCCTAAATCATAGGCCCAAATCCTAAGGAAAGCTTATCTCTAAATTAAATCTAAAAAATATCTTATAGATAAAATCTAAATCTTAAAAGATATAACTAAATCTCAACTAATCCTAAAGATAGATTACAATCTTCACTTCATCATATATCTTCTCTTCCAAAATTAAATCTTCATTCCCAAAATGTCCAAAAAGCCCTTGTGCCAAATATGACCTGAAAATAGAAATAGAATTAATTAGGCTAAATAATCCCAAATTAAACAATATTCAGAATATTAGTCCAATAAACTCTAAATCACTAAATCAAGCTAAACAATGTCAAATAGGCAACAAGTATCAATAATAGGAGTAAAATAATGCAAGGAAAAATGGGAAATAAAATGCTCATCAAATACCCCCACACTTATCCTTTTGCACTCCTGGGCAAAACTAAGAATTAGGACTGAGAAAATCAATATGCACCAAAGTGAATCATGTAAAAAGATTACTAAAACTAATGAATGCAAACCTAAGAGATTACATACTTCACAATGAATTCTAGGAAATGCAAAGAAACGGGCAAAATCGAGCACACGAAGAAAATAAGGACCAAAGAATCAAGGCATTCATGAACATCATCCAATTATTTCAAATATGCAAAGAAAACCAATGACATCAAGAGGGTAGTCACAAAGATGATAGAAACTCACAAGGATCACTCAATAGTGTTTACACTCAAGTGTTTAAGGTTAATCAGTGTTTACACTCAAGGCACATCATGAAAAACAAACACAACCATAGGCTTGACAAGCCTCTAACATCAACAATCAATACACATGCACATTAAGATCAAAAGGTCTTTTCAGGGTTGTAATGGGGCCAAGGACAAGGTAGGATAAAAATATGGGAAATGTAGCTAAAACCCAGGGAATAGAGGAGCAATGGGGAACAAGTAAAAAAAAATAAGCACAATCCACCCCATAATGAAATGGTAAACATAACAACAACCTCTAATTCCAAACCTCCATGCCTCAATCAACCTTTTATTCCATTTTTTTTTCTTTTTCTTTTTCTTCTTTTTTTTTCTTTTTTTTTTCTTTTTTTTTTGAATTGCATTACATTGCAGAACTTCATGAACGAAAGAAAAGAAGAAACAATAAAAATGGCATAATGAGATAAAGCCATAATTACATCACCGACCATAGAGGCAAAACCCAGAACTCACAAGAGATGAAGAACAAAGCACCCTCGCTTACTTAATACCCATTCCCAAAACAATTCCAAAGCTCCAACATTCCCTAAGGTTAGGACAATCATGGTTTTTCAGTCATAGGCTTGTAATGAGCTAAAGAACAAAGAAAAGGGATATAAAGGCTCAAAGGGGCTAACAAAGGATAAATTCATTCAAGGTAGGCTCATATGGCTAGTGGCTTATTCAAGAAAAAAAACAATGCCTAAATCATTTCAAAATGTGCATGGGAATATCAAGTATCAACAAGAGTCAAGTCAAGTTCTAGAGTGCAAGTAATCCAGAGTGCAATCACACATGAAAGAAAAATTAGGTGGCATATATAGCAATCCACCCACAATTAAGGCTCAAATCCTCACAAAAGGGACAATTCTATCACAGTGTTACCACCTCTTAATTATCAAAAGCAACTTTACACACAGAAATGCATGAATTCAGACACAAGATACCAAGACTCTACTAAAATGAAGCAAAAACATGCAAGAAAATGCCCAAAACTTAGCAAAACCTAAAAAATCAAAGCAAAAATATGCAACCTAAACTACTCTCCCCCCTACACTTAAATCACACATTGTCCTCAATGGAACACAAATAGCAGAATCAGACAGATATAGACAAGTGGAATAAAAGTAGTAAAGAAGGAGAAAAGAAGACTCCCTAAATCATGGTGGGTCAAAAATGGGGTCGACCAATGAGGCTTCCTCCACAGGTGCATCATCCAAAGAAGGGGTAGTAAGGAAAGGCTTGAGTCGGTGGCCATTGACTTTGAAGCTCTTGTCTGTAGACTCACTCTTGATCTCCACAGTGCCATAAGGAAACACCTGGGTGACTACAAACGGTCCAATCCATTTAGAGCGGAGCTTTCCACTCATGAGTCCAAGCCTAGAGTTGTAGAGCAACACTTTTTGACCAACCAAGAACTCCTTTCTGCAAATTGAGCTATCATGGAGCTTCTTGGTCTTCTCTTTGTAGAACTTGGAATTCTCATAGGCCTCCAAACGGATCTCATCTAGCTCACTCAACTGCAGCTTCCTCTCCTCACCCGCTTGATCAAGAGCTAAGTTACATTGCTTCACAGCCCAATATGCACGGTGCTCTATCTCCACAGGCAGGTGGCATGCCTTACCAAAAACAACCCGATAAGGTGACATCCCTATGGGTGCCTTGTAAGCAGTCCGATGGGCCCATAGAGCATCCTCCAATCGTGTGCTCCAATCCTTTCTATTAGGCTTCACCATCTTCTCCAAAATCCGCTTGATCTCTCTGTTTGAAATCTCAGCTTGCCCATTGGTTTGGGGGTGATATGGTGTAGAAACTTTGTGCACAACCCCATACTTCTTGAGCAAAGCTTGCATGGATCTATTGCAGAAGTGTGTGCCTTGATCACTGACTATGGCTCTAGGTATGCCAAACCTGCAAAGGATATTAGTCCTGACAAAATCTACAACAACCTGAGCATCATTAGTTCTGGTGGCCTTAGCTTCCACCCATTTGGATACATAATCCACAACAAGTAAGATATAATAAAAACCAAAAGAAACAGGAAAGGGGCCCATGAAATCTATACCCCAGACATCAAACACCTCACAGAACAACATAGGTTGTTGCGGCATCTGTTGCCTCCAAGATAGGGTGCCTCCTGCCCTTTGCATTGCTCACATGAGCTGCAGATTTTGCTTGCATCCTTGAAGATGGTAGGCCAATAAAATCCAGAATCCAGCACCTTTCGTGCTGTCCTTTGAGTGCCAAGGTGGCCTCCAACTGGTGAAGCATGGCAAAATTGGAGAACCGATTGGATCTCCTGGTCTGGAATGCACCTGCGAATGACCTGATCACTGCAAAAACGCCACAAATAGGGGTCATCCCATACATAATACTTGGCATCGCTCTTCAATTTGTCTCTTTGAGCTTTGGATGCCAAGGGTGGAAAAACAGATGCAACTATATAATTTACAATATCAGCAAACCAAGGAATAAGGGGAGGGGGATGTGAAACATGCAAAACTAAAAGCTGCTCATCCGGGAAGTCATCCCGGATAGGAAATGCATCATCCTCTCTCTCTATTCTACTCAAGTGGTCTGCGACAAGGTTATGTGCACCACTCCGATCCTGAATCTCAAGATCAAACTCCTGGAGGAGCAACATCCATCTAATCAACCTAGGTTTGGAATCTGTCTTTTTCAAAAGATACTTCAGAGCAGCATGATCAGTATACACCACAACCTTAGAACCTAATAGATATGATCTAAACTTATCAAGTGCAAAGACAATGGCTAACAACTCTTTTTCAGTTGTGGTGTAATTAACTTGTGCTGAATCTAAAGTCCTAGATGCATAATAAATCACATGAGACATCTTACCAACCCTTTGGGAGAGAACTGCTCCCAAAGCATAATTCGAGGCATCGGTCATGAGCTCAAATGGGAGAGTCCAGTCAGGTGGTTGGATGATGGGAGTGGTGGTGAGTGCTCTCTTTAGCTCATCAAATGCCTTCTTGCATTGGTCTCCAAAATCAAATGTGGTATCCTTTTGAAGCAAGTTGGATAGTGGAAGGGCTATCTTGCTAAAGTTCTGAATAAACCTGCGATAGAAACCTGCATGGCCAAGAAAAGAACGCACCTCTCGCACGCAAGAGGGGTAAGGCAAATGTGATATTACATGCAGCTTAGCAGGGTCAACCTCTATGCCCTAAGACTATGCCTTGTTCTACCATAAAATGACATTTTTCAAAATTCAAGACAAGGTTAGTCTCAATGCACCTATTAAGCACCTTAGACAAACTATCAAGACATGCATCAAAAGAGGAACCATATACACTAAAATCATCCATGAAGACCTCTATGCAATGCTCAAGTAAGTCATTAAAAATACTCATCATACATCTTTGAAAAGTGCCAGGAGCATTGCATAGGCCAAAAGGCATCTTCCTATAAGCAAATGTACCAAAAGGACAGGTAAATGTAGTCTTATGTTGGTCCTCTGGTGCAATACAGATTTGGAAATAACCAGAGAAACCATCTAAGAAGCAATAGTGAGATTTACCTGCCAGGCGCTCCAACATCTGATCAATGAAGGGAAGAGGAAAGTGATCCTTGCGGGTCGCCTGGTTGAGCTTCCTATAATCAATGCAGACTCTCCAACTGTTCTGCACTCTAGTGGGAATCAGCTCATCCTTCTCATTTTTGACAACTGTCACCCCAGACTTCTTGGGAACTACTTGAACCGGGCTTACCCAAGTGCTGTCTGAAATGGGGTAGATAATACCAGCTTGCAGCAGCTTAGTGACCTCTTTCTTTACCACATCAAGAATCTGGGGGTTCAACCGTCTCTGGGGTTGTCTCACTGGTTTAGCCCCATCCTCCAATAAAATCCGATGCATGCACATGGAGGGGCTAATACCAGGTATGTCTTCCAAAGTCCATCCTATTGCCTTTTTGTTTGCTCTAATGACATCCAGTAGTTGCTTCTCTTGATCAACAGAAAGGGAGGTAGAGATGATCACTGGAAGTTTCTGCTCAGCCTCCAAGTAAGCATATTTGAGATGAGGAGGAAGGGGCTTCAGGTCCAATAAAGGTGCCTGCATCACAGATGGAACTAAAGGAGCAGCAGAATTGGATTTTGCCGCCTGTACCTGAACAAGTGAATTAGACTCATGCAAAACAGAAATGGGGTTAGCATGATCTGAATCTATATCATATGAATCAACAGATGCAGTAGCAGAATTTAAAAACTGGTCAATTTCAATGCATGCAGTGCACATTTCGGAATCAGAACATGCAGAACAAGTAAATGAGCTAGTGAAAGATGGCAAATCATAATCATGCAAAAAGTCTAGAACATGCTCATCAATCAGATCATCAATCAAGTCAACATGAAAAACAGAGTGGTCATCAGAAAAATGTTTCATAGCATCAAAAATATTGAATCGAACCACACTGTCATCAAATTCCATGGAAAGTGTACCTGCATGCACATCTATCTTGGTTCGGGCTGTTTTCAAAAATGGTCTCCCTAATATGATAGGGACAGCACTACGAGAGGTGTCCTCTTCCATATCAAGAATATAAAAATCAGCAGGAAAGATAAGCTCTTCAACCCGAACCAGGACATCCTCTATCAAACCTGCGGGGTAGGCAGTAGATCTATTTGCCAAGTGAATAACCACACCTGTAGGTTGAAGGGGTCCAAGTGAAAGAGACTTGAAAACAGACATAGGCATAACATTAATAGATGCTCCTAAATCTAGCAAAGCATTCTCAAATTTAGTATTACCTATGATACAAGGCACAGAGAAAGTTCCAGGATCCTTACACTTTTCAGGAATATGAGGGACGGGTTTACCTATAAGAGCAGAGACATTTCTTCCCATGCTGATCCTCTCATTGCCCTTGAGCTTCCGTTTGTGTGTGCATAGATCCTTCAAGAACTTTGCATACCTTGGAATCTGCTTGATTGCATCAAGAAGGGGTATGTTGACTTCCACCTTCCTGAATGTGTCAAGTATCTCTTTGTCAATCTCTTCCATTTTCTTGCTTTGAGTCACCCCCCTTGGTGGGAAAGGAAGAGGAATGGGGGGTGGTTGTTGGGCAGCAGCAGGTGTTGTGCTTGAGGAAGGCTGAGCTGGATGGGATTTTCTGGTACTTGTGTGCTCACTCTCCTCGACCATTTGGCTCTTCTTGTTGGTTGAAACTAGATCATCTTTGTTGAGATCAGATTCTGGTGTGGGTGTGACAATCTGCTTCCCTGACCTTAGACTAATGGCATTCACATTCTGGTTTGGATTGATCACTGTTTGGGATGGCAACTTGTTAGAATTCTGAGATTGCATAGTGTTGATTGTTGTTGCCATCTGTCCCATCTGATTGGTCAAAGATTGAATGGAAGCCTCTTGTCTTTGAATGGATGCTCTAGTTTCCTGTTGGAATTGGAGATTTTGCATGGTCATCTGTTTCATCAGCTCTTCCAATGAAGGCTGCTGCTCAGTAGTAGGAGCTGGTGGTGCAGAATTAGCCTATTGTTGTCTCTGTTGCTGGACTGGAGGAGGTACATATGGTGCTCTAGAATTGTTCTGAAATTGAACCTGTGAAGGTTGCTGCTGATCAGACCATCTCAGGTTGGGATGGTTCCTCCAACCAGGGTTGTATCTATTGGTAGAGAGATCAAAGTTCTGTGGCTGCTGGTTTCTACTGTTGAAGATGTTGGCGGCATATGCCTTAGGTTGGTCAACACCAGTCGTGGGCTGCTGCTGCACAGAAGGGCATGCAGCTGTGGGCTGCTCAGCGGATGTGCATATGCCACATAATCTAGCAGGCAGGGACAACTTCTTCTGGTTGATGGCCAATTGAGTGACCAAAGTTGTAAGTGAATCTATCTTCTGTTCAAGCTTCTCAACCTTACCAGAACTTGTGCCAACATCATTCACTCCTCTCACTATGATTGCATCGCTGTTGCCCCTTGCATGGAATTGTTGACAATTGGAATCCATCTTCTCAATCTTGACTCTGGCTTCTAAAGGTGTCATGTCTCCTAGGGCACCACCACTTGCAGCATCAAGCATGTTTCTCTCCATGAGGTTGAGACCTTCATAGAAATATTGAATAAGCAGCTGCTCTGAGATCTGATGGTGGGGGCAGCTCGCACACAGTCTCTTGAATCTCTCCCAATACTCATAGAGACTTTCTCCACTTTGTTGCCTGATGCCTGATATATCCTTTCGGATTGCTATTGTTCTGCATGCAGGGAAGAATTTCTCCAAAAATGCCCTCTTCAGGTCATCCCAGACTGTGATAGAACCAGGGGCCAGATCGTACAACCAATCCTTGGCTAGCCCCTCTAGGGAGTGTGGGAATGCCTTAAGACAAACATGATCCTCTTGCACATCATGTGGTTTCATAGTAGCACAGACAATATGGAACTGCTTGAGATGTTTATGAGGATCCTCACCTGCAAGACCATTAAACTTGGGCAACAAATGAATTAGTCCAGACCTTAGCTCATACGGGTCATCGGGATACTGGATGCACAAATCTTCAATAGTGAAATCAGGTGCAGCCAGCTCCCTCAATGTCATCTCACGTGGTGGAGGTTGAGCCATATTTTCAGAATAATCAGAATAAGAATCAGAATTTATAGGAATAGAAGAAAAAGAAGCAGACTCACTATGTAAAGACTCAATAGACTCACTACCTATGGACTGGTTCCTATTTTGTCTAACTAGTCTGTGATAAGTTCTATCAATTTCAGGGTTATATGGATGCAAGTAGCTTGGGTTGCCCCTAGTCATGTACTGAACAGAACACCATGAAGCATAGCAAACTGTCACTAATATACATGACCAAAATAGGCAACAAAATTTTTTATTTTTTAAAATTTTTTTCTTTATTTTTTTCAGCACCCTAAAATCATGAAAACATACCACAAAAAGTTTGAGGACAAAATTCAAAAGGGAATCAAGTCAAACAATTAAATCAGAGACCAAAAACTAAGAAAATAAAACTTGTAAAATAAAAAAGAAATAGTAAAACGGCTTTTTCAGGATCCAGACGAAGGAGTTTTCCAACAAAGTGAGAAAAATCAGATTATTCAGAAAATTCCCTTCGATTTGATATAAAATTCGTCAAATTCCGAGTTACGGGTCAAAAGTTGCGACGATTTGAAGAAAGTGCTGCTAAAACTTGGAAAATTTTTCTGGAACTCACAACCAGTGATGATCTGAGTGATCGTGGTGCCTCGAAACCTTTTTATATGATAAAAGTAGTGTGGATATAAATTTTCGTGGAAAAATTCCACCCACAACTATGTGAACTAGCAACCACAGAATCAATCAAATACACTAATTGCAACAAAATAGCAAAACAGCAAACAATGCAACTTCAACCGGTTATCAGAATTGACTACTAGACCCTAAATCAGACACGACACACTATAATAACTATACTAACTACGACACTAACTAACTACTAATGACCTTTGGCAAGAACCGATAATTCCCCGGCAACGGCGCCAAATTTGATCGAGGTCGTACCCGATACAAATAAAAACAGTTTAAGTATAGTACTAGGAAGTGACTCCTAGGTCGTCTCCCAAGGAATATCTTATCAAGCAAAAGGTCGAACACATAGTATGCATAGAAAACAGGGGGGTTTTTTTTGTATTGAATATTGAATAATTGAAATCAAAACAGAATTAAATCAAAACGAAGAAACAGATAAGGAAAAGCGGATAAACCCCTTTGGCTCGCGTTCACAACTCTATCATCGGTCACAAAAGATCAATTTCTTTCCTCTTCACTGTCCAACTCATGAGAATTAAATACTAAGCGAAAATTCAATTCTCACCCCAAAACCCAAACCTCTAATTAAGCATTAAAAGCCAAAGCATGGAGTTTTTACGAGTTTGCATAAATTAAGCATTCATACACATGGATTATCTCTATATAATGGAACTAAGCGAACCATAACATATCAATAAGCATGAAAACAGTGAATAAAAACGAAATAGCATTAAGAACAAAACCTCAAGAGTATGTGATACATTACCAAAGGGATTTAACCTAAGAGTTTAGCCTTCCATGATGAAATAAGTCAAAAACGTGTAGAAAAAAGGGAAGAGAGAGAAACCCTAGCAGCCACCACAAGCTTGGAGAGCAAAAGTAAGCCTTCTCTATGAGAGAGAATGTAAAAAAACGTGGAATGGAAGGTCTCTCCAGGGTTTACACGAATTTGGCTTTTTAAATCACAAAACGGGCCTAAATCATGGGCCCAAATCCTAAGGAAAGTTTATCTCTAAATTAAATCTAAAAAATATCTTATAGATAAAATCTAAATCTTAAAAGATATAACTAAATCTCAACTAATCCTAAAGATAGATTACAATCTTCACTTCATCATATATCTTCTCTTCCAAAATTAAATCTTCATTCCCAAAATGTCCAAAAAGCCCTTGTGCCAAATATGACCTGAAAATATAAATAGAATTAATTAGGCTAAATAATCCCAAATTAAACAATATTCAGAATATTAGTCCAATAAACTCTAAATCACTAAATCAAGCTAAACAATGTCAAATAGGCAACAAGTATCAATAATAGGAGTAAAATAATGCAAGGAAAAATGGGAAATAAAATGCTCATCAGTCCTCGTCAGGGGTACCTAAAATTGTCAACATGTAAGGGTGAGTAAACTTGAATTTAGATTAGAGAAAACATTTGAAAATAACAATAAGTAATAACTAAGCATATTCACACTCATCAAGCAATTAGTAAGGCAATTTCAAGGATAATATCTATGTATATATAATATATACTTATAGTGCAATGCATCATTGTACAAACACATGGTTATGCAATGCACGTCCCACTGTAGGGATCTAATTCATGACTCCGACATTAAACAATTTATTTTCACTTTCCTAACTTTAACAATTTAATCGGATTCAATGAATTAGTCCTTATGCATTTCTGTCACACCTTCACTTTAACATTTCCAATTTAACTTTAACTTTAACTTTAACTTTAACTTTAACTTTTCCCTTTTCAATACCATTTCAACAACCTCACATACACCCTCCACTCCGGGGAAAAACCGACCAGGAGTAAGCATTTCTCAACCTCTGATTGGGTGCTTCACATCCTCTAGGAATGTCGCTCACCCGCCTGCACAATATGTCACACTCCTCAAGGGTAGTGTTCAACGTACAATTTGGCTTGATTGACCAAATTGGCTCTAGCAGAAATCACTCTCACTGGCCAAGAAGAACTCTAAAGTAATGGAATTACTATAGTTTGCATGGAACCAATCCCCAACACAGGAATCAAACCCATGTCCTTTGTAGGATCAAAGTTCCCTATAATAATCCCAGTGATTTACTTCAGTCCTCACGAATAGAAACGTATGTTTTTCCCCTACTCCTAACGTCCCCGGTACTCCATGAATGATGCAATTCGCAAGTGCTTTCCAATTTAATTGTAAACCCATTTATACTTTAGAAAATTACATTAGTTTGGTTCAAACTAAATTGGAAAGTATTTTTCCCTAATTAATGCATAACTATTAATACTTTACCTTATTATTTATAAATATATCAGTACACACAATATCATATCAATTAACAATATTGGACAAATTATAACAAATTCAAAGCATAAACAACAAAATAGCAACTATAACCTAACCCTAACTTGGGATTTTCTAGCTAATCCATACCCTCCTAATTCTAATCTTAATAGAACACCTAAATATACATAATTAAGTCCTTATTACTAGTTTCAAATATTTCCCCCAATCTAAACCCAATTTAAACCCCTTACCTCTTGAAGGGTAGAGGAGACTTTGAAACTTCAAGAAATAACCACCAAAATCCTAAGACCAAGCTCCTTAGCACTCCTTCCTTTGATTCCTATTGATTTCCAAGCTCCTATGATGAAGATAAGGCTTTTCTTGAGTTGATAGCTCAACTTAGTTCTTGGTGGAGGTTGGGGGGTTTTTGAGAGAAAAGAAAGGAACAACACCAAGATGGAAGAGGAAGAAGATGATTGGGTTCAATGATGATGATGGATAAACACTTGTTCTTGCTTGCTAATGGATGAGAAGAAAAACTCTATGAAGAAGGAGAAGAAACTCGTTGGAGAAGAAGAAAGAAAAAGAGGGAAAGCTTTGTGATGTTGATGATGATGAATGAACTTATCTTTTTCTTTCTTTTCTTTTTTTTTAACCACATGTCTTGGCCACCATGGGATTTGTGTGGCTGAGATTGGTTGCTTCCAAAGCAACCCACGATTTATGTGGTCCCTACCTCTTATTTTTTTTTCAGACTTTTCAAGCAGTAATCGATTACTTCCCCTAGGTAATCGATTACTCCCTTTGATGCAACATTTCCCATACAATTTTCAGAGGACACATAATCGATTAAACCCTATGATGTAATCGATTACTGTATAAAATAATCGATTTTTTTGACCTTGATAATCGATTATTATGCTGCAACATTTTGTGTACTCATACCTGAGAGCATGTAATCGATTACAAAACTCAATGTAATCGATTATCTTAAACAAAACTCCAAACTTTGATGATTCCTAACTCTCCTTCATTTCCTTAAGTTCCTAAACTAACCTATGCTTGGATTTCTACATCAAACCTACTTCTATACTAAGGAATCCTCACAAATACTTAGCTTAAATCACATTATACAGAAATCTAAATTGAGGATGTTACAGAGCACATACTCTCTTACGAGGGAGCTATGAACTTCTATGGCGGTGGAGATATGCTCAAATGGCGAGCTTTCTCCATGACCCTCCAAGCTCCAGTTCTCCGATGGTATGCGACATTACCTAAGAATTCTATTAACTGCTGGGCAGAGATGAAGCGCGCGTTTCTCAACAATTACACTGCTAGCTGTGTGCAACCAAGATCCGACCACACACTAGCAACAGTGACACAAAAACCTGACGAATCGCTACGTGCTTAACTACATAGATTTCATAACGAGTCCAGCTCGGTTCCCAACTTATCTCCCAAAGTGGTCGTCCTCCTTTTTACTCAAGGTCTTGCAGAGGGTGGGTTCAAAGACTCACTAATAGGTAAGCCACCAAGAGATATGGCCGAGCTCAGACAAAGATCCAACAAGTATATCAACCTGGAGGAGTTCAGCAAAGGTCAAACAAGCAGGATGGAGAATGCCCAAGCTGCTTCACAGAATGCCCTTCCTCGAGGTCGCCCTCGAGGAAACAGGGACGACAGAGGTGGAAGGGTGGACTAAGGTGACCGGCGACGTCCTCATGTCGGCCAGCAGGATGACCGCCGACGTCCTTATGGCACCAAGTATGATAGTTATACCCCACTGACAGTTCCGAGGTCACAAGTATGGAGGGAAACCATGCAGACTGAACTCAGACATGTACCCAGGCCACCTTTCCTTAGAAACCAAAATAGCTTCAGAGACAAATCTAAGTACTGCAACTTCCATGATGGATATGGCCACCATACCGACCAATGCACCTGGCTTCGAGACGTTATCGAAGACATGGTGAGACAGGGTAAGTTGCAACAGTACGTACGAGAAGCTGTGGAGAGAAGAGGCCGAAGGCGGTCTCGGAGCCCGAACAGAGACAAAGGAAAAGCCAAGGCTGACCCATCTCCAGAAAAGAAAACCGAAGAGCCACAACGAGTGAATATGGTCGTGGTGCAGGATTTGGATAAGTCACCGGAAAATTTCAGAGTCGAAACCATCTCGGGAGGTTTCGCCGGTGGTGGTGAGAAAAGATCAGAAAGGAAGAGGTATGTCAATCAAGTGTTAGTTGTTCATCATAAACCCATCTGTAAGAAACCATCTCGGAACATCCCCATTATTTTCTCCGATCAGGACATGGAGGACATCATCCCGGATCACAATGACCCAATGGTGATCACGGCGTTGATTGGTAACTTTGAAGTCGCCCGAGTATTCATTGATCAAGGAAGCTCGGCTGACATTCTTTTTCTCCACACCTTTCAAGCACTAAAGTTGAGGTCAGCTGACCTCGTCGAATTTGAAGGCAATCTTATTAGCTTCACGGGAGAGGCGATTCGCCCCCTAGGAGCCATCCACCTCCCGGTGACCTTAGGTAAGCTGCCTTTGGCCCGAACGGAGATCATTAAGTTTCTAGTTGTCAATTCAGAATCCCCCAATAATGTGATACTGGGAAGAACTTGCCTGCAAGCCTTTGGGGCGGTTGTTTCAACGGAACATTTAGCTATGAAATTTGTTGGTTCAGACGACAAGGTCGTCACTGTCAAAGCCGACCAGGTCAGGGCCCGACTCTACTACAACGCGAGTCTACGGGGAATAAAAAAGAAACAAGAAGAAGAGCTGACTGGTCCGACGTTGGCCAAAGGAAGAGTTTTATTAGCTGAGCTGGATGTTCGGGCCGAACAGGATGATCTTAGGCCTTCCCCTCAAGGGGAGTGGTTGGCAAATCCCATTGATCCTTCCGATCCCAACAAAACTATTAAGGTGGGAGCCGACCTCCCTCAGAAAATCCAAGTCGAGATCATCAACCTGTTAAGGGCCAACCGAGATTTGTTTGCTTGGACCTCGGCCGACATGCCGGGAATTGATCCGAATTTCATTTGTCACAAGCTCAGCGTGGATCCGAAAGCAAAGCCAGTAGCACAAAAGAAAAGAAGAGTTGGAGCAGAAAAAGCAAAAGTGATTCAGGAAAAGGTCTCCGAGTTACTCGAAGCTGAGTTCGTCAGAGAGGTGCCATATGCTGAGTGGGTTGCAAACACAGCCTTGGTAAGTAAGGCAAATGGCAGTTGGAGGATGTGTGTGGATTACACCGATCTCAATAAAGCCTGCCCCAAGGATCAGTACTCGCTGCCGATTATAGATCAGCTCGTTGATAGTTCGGCAGGTTACCAACTGTTGTCATTTACAGATGCCTATTCAGAATACAATCAGATCCCAATGTATCCTCCTGACCAGGATAAAACCACATTCACGACTGGAAAGGCGACATACTGCTATACTGTTATGCCTTTCGGTTTAAAGAATGCAGGAGCAACTTATCAAAGAATGATGAACAAGGTCTTTGATGGTATCATTGATACCACCATGGAGGTTTACATTGATGACATGATTACAAAGAGCAGGAAAAAGGAGGACCACGTCCGAGATCTAATCATGGTTCTGGAAAGGGTAAGGGCACACAGTATGAGGCTGAATCCAGAAAAGTGCACCTTGGGGGTCCCCGCGGGCGCCTTCCTCGGCTTCATGCTATCCGAGACGGGGATAGAAGCAAACCCCGACAAGTGCCGAGCTATCTTAGATATGAGGAGTCCTACCGATCTTAAAGGGGTGCAATAGTTAATAGGCAGAATGACAGCACTGTCATGGTTTCTCCCTCAAGCCGCAAAAAAGGCTTTACCCTGGTACCAACTTTTGAAAAAAGGAACAACTTTCAATTGGGATCAAAACTGTGAAGCATCATTCCTGGCACTTAAAGAGTATCTCGCTTCTCCTCCAGTTCTATCTAGTCCTCTGCAGGGAGAGAGTCTTTTCATTTATTTATCTATTGGTGATTTTGCCCTCAACTCGGTGTTGGTTCGAGATGAGGGCAGAAATGAGTTTCCCATTTACTTCATAAGCCGAGCTCTACAAGGTCCCGAGCTCCGGTATTCCAAGGTTGAAAAATTCGCATTTTGTTTGATCCTCGCTGCACGGCGGCTACGACAATACTTCCAGAGTCATCCCATTGTCGTAAGAACCGCCCAACCCATTAAGCAAGTTCTTCAGAAGCCCGACCTCGCCGGGAGAATGATGGCATGGGCAGTCGAACTTTCCGAGTTCGATATTTCCTACGAACCGAGGAGGGCAATTAAATCACAAGCGTTGGCAGATTTCGTGTCCGAGTTCACAGAGCCCCACCAAAGCTCTAGCTCGGACACTTGGGTAATATATGTTGATGGTTCAAGCAATCAGAGGGGAGCAGGAGCGGGGGTGATCTTGGAGAACGCGAAAGGTCTCAGCATTGAATATTCCCTGAAATTCGAGTTCTTAACCTCGAATAATCAGGCTGAGTACGAAGCGGTCCTTGCTGGCCTCCGTATGGCTAAAGAGCTCGGAGCAGTTGAAGTTCAGATACTAAGCGACTCCCAGTTGGTGGTTTCCCAGGTCATCGGAGATTACCAAGCGAAAGAGCCCATTCTGCAAAAGTATCTTGATAAAGTTAAGACTCTGACTCAGGACTTTGCCAAATTCTCCATCACCCACATTCCTCGTTGCTCAAATTTCCGCGCTGATGTGCTTTCCGAGCTGGCAAGCACAAAAGGAGCAGGGAATAACAGAAGCCTCATTCAAGAACAGATTTCGGCTCCTAGTGTAATAATGGCTATTTCTGTATCACCGAACTGGATGCATTCGATCAGGGCATATTTAGAGCATAAAATACTCCCCGCCGACCAGAAGGAAGCGAAGAAGCTGACCAGAAAAGCGGTCGAGTATGTCATTGTTGATGGAATCCTCTACAGGAGAGGAATGTCTTCCCCACTCCTCCGATGTCTCACCTGTAACACCCCGTAAAATCCTCATATTAAAGTAAAACACTAAAGAGATTATTTTCTTTAAAAAGCATTTTGAAAATGACCATTTTCTTAAATGATTTTTTTAAATTTCACGTTTTAAGCTAACGAAGGATTTTAAAAAAAATGATTCCCTAAAATAATGTTCAAAATTTAGAAATTGGACTTAAATGTTTGTGATTTGAGTGTCTTGTGGTGAATTAGAATTATTTCTTAGGAATGTGTATATACGGTTTGACATACATAATTATACTTAGATTTTTGAGGGATTTAATTATAGGCAAGATGTAATGAATTTGTGGATGCATGTGAATATACATAGGCACATGTGTATCCAAGAATATATATGTATGCATGGACAATGAGTGATGCATGAATGAGTGAATATATGTGCATGTGCCGTGTTAATTGTGCATACTTATGTGTGTGTCAAATGTATGCATAAGTGCATGATTATGTGTTGATGAAAATGAGATTGCATGTGTATGTGTATGTATGTGTTTTGGCCATGAGAGAATAGAAGGGCCAAAAAAGGGTGCATTCCCTTAAACATTAAGGAAACCCAATTTAAATAGAAAAACAAGAAAAGGAGTAGGAGGGGTGAGTCATGACACTAGGGGAGATGAGTCATGGAGCCTAGGGAGACTTCCCTCCACCCTTGTCTCCCACGAAGGACCTCCCCCCATGCAACAATGTGGGATGGTCAGAATTACCCTTAGAATTCCACCTTGACCCAAGGCTAAAATAGGGAAAATTCCACCCCTTGTTGGTTCTCAAAACCGTGTATGAGTATGTGTTGCCTTCGGCTCATATTCCATTTCTCTCATTCACTCCCTTTTCCATATCAACACAAACACATTCCCCTCAAGAGCATCATTAAGCTCTTGAGACACTTAGAGAAAGGAAGAGAGACCGTGAGAGGAGAAGAAAGAAAGAGAGTAAAACCTCAAAGTCTCTAACCAAAACTTCCATAATTCTTTTCTCAACCATTATTCTCCATCCAAGACCAAGGAGAAAACTCCATCAACCCTAGAATAAGGGGAGGCCGAGGCAAACCAAGGAGAGAAGAAGAAGAGAGTCCAAGGCTTAAGCTAGGATTTAAGGTAGATAGAGTTTTAATTAAATGATTTAGTGATTGTAAAGGACTTTAATTTAATTTTAGGTGGTTCATGTATTTAATCTTGAATGATTTTGAGGTTTAAAGGTCATATTTCTATACCTTGATCTTGAATCTTGATGTTGAAAAGTTTTGATCTATTGCTTGTAATTTTCTTCATCACGGTTTTAAGTCAAAATTGTGTATAAGTCCATTCTTCGCTTTAATCTCCTCATGCATGTTGATTTCGTGGTTTGATGACCCTTATTTTCCTTTGCATGTTCTTCTTATGTTTGATCTTGAAATTGCTATGAGTGAATGAACTTATAAATCACCCAATCAATAACTAAGTGATTCGGTCATAAGTAGAAATTATAGGTCTTGATGTTTTAATTTGATCTAAGTGAATTCATGCTAAATTATGTTTAGAAAGGTTAATTTTTAGCCTATTCTCCATGATTCATTTAAGGATTTGGGTTTATGTCTATGATTTTGCTTTGATTGTCTTTTGCATGTCTTAATCCATGAGTAATTTTTAAGTAGACATAAAGCTTGAATTTTGTGTGAATATAAAGTCTTAATTCCTCATATATATGTCACAGCTTTCATAAATAAAATAAGCTTTAAAAATAATCTCTAGTATGAAAAAGAAATTAAATCAAGGTTTGTGTGTGATTATGATGATGATTCGGTCAAGACTAGGGAGGAATAGGAAATCATGTTTTTCTTACATGCATGTCTCACCTAGAATTTGGTAGGTGCATGCATGTGATTTCTTAAAGGATGAAAACTTTGACATAATCCATGATTTTATTGTGATAAGAAATTAAACTTTTGTTGTTAAATTTCTTGTGTGCTACTCACGGTTTTACCAAGAAAATAAGAAAACCAAGTTTTTGGAAAATTATCTTTGCATTAGTCTAAATTCTATGTGCATACATGATGAATATCTAACCTTGTCCTACCATGATGTTATTCGGCCTAATCATTTAGTTAGCCTAGGATCCTTTTTCAATGAAATGACTTAAAAGGGCATAAGTATGTTCTTAAGGGATAGTGCTAGAATAGATTTGTGTTGTAGATATCTATTTTCAAATCGGTTCCTTAAGTAAAGTTAAAAAGGAATAAATAAATTTAATTAATCTAGGAAGAATATATGTTTGAATGAATATGTGTTTATGTGTGTTGTGTGTATTCGGTTGGGCTTAAAGGAAACTAGGACTTAAATACCTCCACTAAAATAAGTTGATTCATGTGATTTAAATTGTGTTATTTGATTTATTTTCCTTACTCCACTCGATTATATGACCTAAATGAATTTAGGGAGTTAGATTGCATGGATAAGAGGTAAATGGAAATAAATGTTGAAGTGTTTGGTTTGAAACTTGATTTGTTTGATTTATGAATTCTTGCATGGCTAAGTGTTCTATGAAGATTAATTATGCGTGTGGATTCATAATTGCTTTGAGGATCAAACTATTCAATTGCTTCAAATAAATTCAGTGTTGATTGTTGATTGTTGTGTGTATACGGTTTTGAATTGAGTTGTTTAAGAAAATTTGATTTGCTTTACTTTAGATTTTTCAATTATATTCGTGGCTGACCCAAAGGTCTTTTATGATTAAAAACTTGAGTTTTAAAGCGATGATTTTAAGTTAAGGAGCTAATTAAAGTAAAAGATATTTTATAATGTTTTCGGAGTTTTATTAAAGTGATTTTTTAAAAAAATATGCTTGTTGTCCAAGGATTAATTGGACGTACTTTTGATGATTAAAAATGTTTTCATATGAGTTGAAGCTAAGCTTTCAAATAACACATGACTTTAGATCTATTTTCAAAAATTTTCCACAAAGAAAAGGACGAGTATTAGTTTAAGAAAAGGTTTTCTCAAAACAATTTAATAATGTAAAGTGTTCTATTTAATATGAGGAACGATAGAGAAAAGAGGTTGAGGCAGATGGCAGCACAAAGGACCAAAGAGAGCACACATTCGCTGGCAGGACCTCAGGTGAGAGAGAAGCCTTCCTAAGACACCATGGTAGCTAGGTGATTTATTAGGACGTTCCGTATCATCTCAAAGATCGGAACTGTGTGGTTGGCGTCAGTAGTATAAGTGGCAATTGTTTGCTTTGTGTGGCCACTTATACGAAGGTGACAAAGACCACAATTCTCTTGTGTGATGTTGTGTGTTGATAGCATGCTTTTGTTATTTATTAAATTATGTTGATACTGTTTATTGATGTTGGTTATGATAAGTAAATGGTGGATGAACGTTTGTCACGATTTAAATAAGAGAATGAAAGAGAAGAGAAAGATTTGAGAAAGTGACGAAATGGAAATGATGGACTGATAAGAAAGGAATAAGAGATTATGTGGAAGAAAGATAAGAGTTGAACCTGAGAAAGAGAGTTAAGGATAAGGTTGAGATCGAGCCAGAGCTTGGGAAGAGTGATGTTGATATGAGAGGTGAATTGAGCGGAGCTGGGCTCCTTTGTTTTGGGGTTTTAGTCTGGGACTAGTGTTGATTTGAGCTTGCTCCTCCATTAGCGCTCAGCATGGTTTTAGTCTGGGAATTGGTGTCGAGTTGAGCTTGCTCCTCCACTAGCGCTCAGCAAAAATGTGTTTTTGAAAAAGGGTTTTTGAAAAAGGGAATTTTCGAAAAATATTGGTGAAAAGAAATTTTTATAAAGAGTTGGGAAAAGAAATATTTTGAAAAAGGTTGATGAAACCAATTTTTGAAAAGGTTTTTGAGAAAAGATTTTTGAAGAAGCTTGTGAAACAATATTTTGGGCAAGTTTTACGAAATGATTTCTTTGAGAAAAGTTTGTGAAAATAATGCTTTTGTGAATGTTGGTGAAAATAAGGTTTTGAAAAGGTTTTGAAAAGAGTGTTGTAGAAAGTTTGAGAAATGAGGTTCCAGAAGGTGGTGGAATTAAAGGTTTTGAGAAGGATGGTAAAAAGGAAGAATTGAGAAAGATGATGTGAATCAATTGAGATAGTCCCAGCTCTGAGCTATGTGTGATTTTAATGAGAGAAAGATTGTGCAAAGTTAGTGGTCGGGCTCACCGAAGGGATGCACTAAGGGTGAGCCGACCGTTAGGTTAAGTAAATAATTAAAAGATTTTAAAAGACATTAACAGCGAACGCGGCGAGTCATGAGTGTTAATCCGAAGTAGTGGAGAGGAAGATACTATGGGTATCTGCGGATACTCAGGTGGGGATTGCAGGAGGGGAGGACGATGATGGTGAAACGTCAAGAAGTCTAGAGTATTGTTGTAGACAGAACGAATTCCATAAGTGGTGCACTAACGTGGTGGGGACTGGGTCCAATACCGTGGTGAGTTCTGTGCGCGCACTACAACAATACTGTTGCCCCCTCGATGCAAGTCTACAACAGTGGAGAGGAACTGGAACGGGGCAATGTGTTTTGATTATATGATATGTTTTGAGGTTGAGACCTCCTGGCTTGGAGCCATTGTTGAGACAGCTGTCATGCCCGCGTGGTAAAGGTCCTGTACTCCTGTTGGCTTCCGACTAGGTTGGGTGGATGGCCGAGGAGATGTAGGCTTGAAATACGAGTGCTAACTACGAAAGGAAACGCGTACCTCGATGATCCTTTAACTCCCTTGGTCATCGATGGTTTTAATTCAATAAGACATTAAAAGAAAAGATTGTCCAAGAAAGAATGAGCGTTGAGAAGTGTAGGGGACGAGAAAGAGGTTGAGAGTAGAAATGTGGAAAAGAAAGTAAGACCCGTGAGTAGGAGTGAGAATCAAGAACGAATAAAAATAAAGTAAGATAATGATGAGGATAAAATGTTGCATGTTGTTTTGTATGTGTTGGGTGCTATTTGTGTGTGTCCTATTATTTTGCCTACCGTAATTCCACACCGTCGACGCTACGCGTCTGGAATGCTTACTCTCTCATGTTCGTTGGCACATTGGTGTCGCTGGTGATTCCAACGGGCAGATGGAGTGTTGTATAGACGTCACTACGTGGAGCAAATCTGGGAGAGAATGGAAGCGTACCGCCAGAGGCTGGGTATGGACCGGCCACACTCAGATTGTAATCCCCGACCCGGAACATCAATTGAGCGGGACAGACTTAGGAGCGTGCTTGAGACAAGTTACGGTTCGCGGATATAAGAACTATAGAAAGAAGGTACGTTATGAGGAACGGTGGAACTATACTACCAGAGATGAAGCAACGATGGAATCCGACGACCCAGCAGAGACATCAACTCGTAAGGTAGCATTCCCTGGGAAGAAGAAAGGACACAAGAAGAAAGAGGACCTTCATCCGATTGCCTTTGATAGGGTAGTGTAAGAATAGTCTAGTTATTTTAGATCTTGATGCTAGGTTTGTACTCAGGATTACCAAAAGTGATGAACTATTATTGTACTCTAACTATTTTGAAGCAGGCCCGACGTTTTATGACAACACTCTTTTATGAAATATACTTAAGATCTTGTCGGGCAATGAATGAAAGAGTCTAAGATGAAATCAAACTGTTTCCTGAATGAAACATTTTCGACAAATAAAGTAAAGGAGTTGGATCCAAGTAACAACTCGGTTTTCAAAAGAGATGGTTAAAGAACATCAACCACTTTTCAAGTATGTTCTCGATTCCCTTCAACAATAAGTTACAATAACGTTTTCAAAAAAAAAATAATGGCCTCATTTTTGCAACCTTAATAAACAAAAGTCAATTATTTTAGTTTCCGAAAACCGGGCTGTTACATCACCTCCGAGGAAGCCCAAGAAACCTTGAACGAGGTTCATGGAGGAATGGGGAGCCACCATGTGGGAGGCAAGTCCTTAGCAAGGAAAGTATTAAGGGCTGGTTATTTTTGGCCTACCTTGGTAACAGATTCCATCGATCATGTCAGAAAGTGTCCTCAGTGCCAATTTTTTAGTGATGTGTACCAGAAGCCCGCTGAGGAACTCCATTCTCTTGCTTCCCCTTGGCCTTTCAGTATGTGGGGAATGGACATTGTGGGACAGTTCCCAACAGCTCCAGGTCAGCTAAGGTTCATTGTGGTAGCAATAGACTACTTTACTAAATGGATTGAGGCCGAACCATTAGCAACCATCACTTCTGCAAGAATCCAAAAAATTTTTGTAAAACAAGTCATTTCTCGTTTCGGACTTCCACTCACTCTGATTACTGACAATGGTAGCCATTTTGCTGCCAACAACTTCCAAATATTGGCTGAAAACCTCGAAATCTCTCATCGGTTCTCCTCGGTCGAACACCCCCAAACTAATGGGCAAGCCGAAGCTGCTAATCGGGCTATTGTTGATGGCCTCAAAAAGAGAATTATACAGGCTAAAGGAGGGTGGGCCGATCTACTACCTGAGATCCTCTGGTCGATCAGGACCACAGTACAAACCTCAACAGGGGAGACCCCTTTTAGACTCACTTACGACTGTGACGCGGTCATCCCCATCGAACGAAGGATCCATACCTTCCGAATGAGGGACAGGCCCGAGGAAGAAAATGAGAATCTGATCAAAGAAGACCTAGTATTGGCCGAGGAGATCCGAGAAGCCGCTTCAGTTAGAGAGAAGAAAGCGAAAGAAAGACAAGCAAAGCAATACAACAAGTCAGTGCAACCCAGGTCCTTTGAGGTCGGAGACCTCGTACTCCGAAGAGCAGACATTGGGCTCAAAAATCGAAGGGATGGAAAGTTTGCCCAGAATTGGGAAGGCCCCTACAGAGTCGTTTCAAAAACACACTTTGGGGCATACAAGTTAGAAACCCTCGAGGGAGTCGAGCTCAAGAATTCCTGGAACGTTGCGAAGTTGAGAACCTATTTCAGTTAGGATTACCTTGGATATCATCAGCAATCACCTGCACCTTCAGTTCAAGTTCAAGTTTAATTTCATTTTAGTTTCTGTTAAAGTCTTCACATCTGCTTCCTTTGTTTACATCTTGTTCCATTGTTATATACTCACTTTTAAATTCCCTAAATGGCAATGAACTCATATTTGTGATCAATGAAATAGTACAAACTTGCCCTTACTCAAGTGCCACAGTTTTATATACGTACGTACTAGCTTCTCATTTAGCACTAGCCACCTAAATGTTGCATGGCGCTATGTACAGTCAACATCTTGTAAATGAGATCGGCTCATAAGCACAGTGTACAAGGGACACCCGATAAAGTACAGCTTGCTGTGAAATGTTCTCACATAACTTCACTCAGCAACCTCTTTAACATCGGGGAAGAGCATACCCACCTTGGCTATGGTGGCTGGATCCGAGATCCCTACCGTATGCACTTATATACAGTACCTTTTTTCAGAGGAAAACTTATAAGATTACTGCACTTACTGAGTCGTCCGAGCACAACCTAATTATTTATTTTAAGTTTTAACGAAGGACAACAAAATTGTATTTATCATGTGTTTTTTAGGTCCGACTAAATCCGAATACAACAAGTAAAAAAGGACTTGTATTCTTAAAAACAATTTTACTCGGTTACCTAACAGCTGACCACAGCTCAGGCCCGACTAAGTCCGATCACAACAGGCAACTAAACAAAATGCAACAAGTCTCAAGGACTTGCGTTTTTAACAGAACAAGTTTCCTTGATGACCCGACAACTAATCGCAATTTGGATCTGAGGTATCAATAGCAAACATGCAACGAGTTAACAATATAAACTCGCATTATGCAACAAGTTAAAGAAAAGACTTGCATAAAAACGATCTCGGATACATTATATATGCAACAAGTTAAAACGAAAAACTTGCATAAAAATGACATGATGCAACAAGTTAAACAAAATAGAACTTGCATTAAACAGAAGGAAATGTTATACAAAGACAAAACCAGCAAAATAAAACAGTTCCAATGCTGTCAAACATGTTGTACAAAAACATTGACAAAATACAAGCTGCCCAACATAAGGGACTTACGTTGCATCATCTTCAATATCAGAAAGCTGGACCTTTGTCGGATCGAACTCTTCCTCAGGGTTCTCTTCCAAGGGGTTGGGAAGGTTCTCTTCAGGTTGGTCGAGATCTACCTCGGCTCCATCATCTTCAAAATCCACCATTTTCCCATCAACGAACCCAAACCCAGGACTGGCGCCGACAACCCGAACTCGGATCTCCTTGTTCAAAAATTGAATCTGCTCAACAGCATTGGCAAAGATCTTACTTCTCTCCTTCTCAAAATCGAAGGTTGCCTCTGCCGCAGCTATCTTATGTTTCAGTGCTTGGGCAGCCCTTTTCTTCAGCTTAGATCTGACTCTCTCAACCTCGCCAAGGCCTTCCTGCCGACCTGCTTCTTTAGCAGCCTCCTCAGCCTTTTGGGCATCTTCTTTAACTTGGGCCAGCGCCTCCTCATGGTTTTTGAGAAGCTCCTCCATTTGCCGACGGTGCTTCTCCTCCAATTCGGCCAGTTTCTGGTCGATAGAATCTCGACTACTCCTCAAGTCAACCACCTCATCCGCCAACTCAGCTCTGGCCTTCTTCTTAACAGGAGATACACCCTCAGCTACATCATCCGAGACCTCCGCCAACACATTAAAAATGGTGGTCGACCGCTTCAGTTGGCAGACAAGCTCCTCGGCCATTTTCTTTCATTCCACCCCGGACATCTTGATCAAAGTGTCCTTAACCTAGGGTTTGGCAGTGGTGGTTGGCGGCCTTGGAAGAATATCAGTTCCCCTCCTCGGACCTGACGATGAAGAAGGGAGATCAGCAGCAGTAACCACCTCGGTGTTAAGGCTCGGAGACCGAGGAGGAGGAGGGGCAAAAATCATTGGAGGAGGATTAGGTCGCGGCTGAGGAGCTGAGTCAGTGGAGGCCGTGTTAGTAGAGACTTCAGCAGACACGGTTTCGTTGGAAGAGCTGTCAGTCCTCTTCCTCTTTCGGGCCTCCATGGCAGCTTTGAGCGCCTTCGATGACATGTCCGACCAGTATTTGTCTGAAAACAAAATAATAAAGAAAACCAGTCAGGAGGTTAAAAGAAAAAATACAAGTGCAAGAGTAAAGTTAACTACCAATCTTTGTAACGACTTCATTATCAGGACACTTCAGAAACACCCCGATGTCAAGCTGGAACTTCCTGGCCCGGTACTCGGACTGGAAGTGATTGGTCGTTACAGCTTCATCGGCATCAAGAGTTGCAGCCGACCACCTCCGCGGCGTGTCGACGTGGCGAGTGAAGAACTCCTGGGTCCATTCCAAGGGAAACTTCGATCCCGTCTCGGCCCGAAACCAAGGTCGCTCCGTACCCACATACTTATACTTAAAAAATCTTGGCTTGAAATGCTTCCAAGAGTCAGTGAACATGCCGAAGAGCCCGAAATGACCTCGGGCCTTGGTCGACACCCAAAGCCGACCAGTTACCCCTTCTTTGTTACTCACGAAAGGGTTGTACAACCATAAGAAAAGCCGAAGTGTACACACTAATCCTTTGGCTCCACAGTATTTTTGGAAGGCTCGAAGAAATGACCAAGTGTTGGGATGTAATTGCGAAGGAGCCAGTCTGAGTTCATTTAAAACCCTCATTGTAACACCCTCACAAATGTTTAATTAAATTGAGTTTTTCAAAAATATGGACTTGAAAATTTCGTTTTAAATCTTAACGAAAATCCGACAGAGTCTCCTCTGTTTATCGGACTTTCCCAAAAATAACTTTTATAAACCTGTCAACCAGTACAGTTCAGAAAATATTTATAAACATACTAATTTAATTTTTTATGCCCTGCTAATCCAATAAAACATATTCAGGGCTTGCACGAATGAAATATAACAAATCCAAAGAAAACTAAATTTTAAGATAATAAACAACTCTCTCTTCTAATTAATTTTACAACACTCCACGGGGTGGAGTGTAGTCCTGCTCGGCCAATAGTATTGCAAGCTCAAACCTCCGTACCTGTGGAAATAGTAAGGAGTGAGCATTACACATAAAATGGGGAAACAGTTTCCAAATATGACATAATGCTATACCAAGCCAAACCCATTTAACAATTCGATGACAATAAATTAAGACTCAATATATCACAATTCATTATCAAAGTTTTCATAAGTTTTCACAAACTCAAATATTCCCACTTTTCTCTTAATCTTTGCTTTCATCAAGTCTTCTATTCTATACACTTCCATTATATTCACATTTCTTTTTATTTTTTCCCAGGTCACGACCTACTGCGTCCGCACTAATGTGCTGGTCACGACTTACTGCGTCCGGGTATATTTCATTTCTCCCCTGGTCACGACCTATTGCGTCTGCACTCCTGTTCACTCACGTCTTACTGCGTCCGGGTATATATTTTCATTCTCCCCTGGTCACGTCCTACTGCGTCTGCACTCCTGTGCACTCACGTCTTACTGCATCCGGGTATATTTCATTTCATTTTACCACTGGTCACGACCTACTGCGTCTGCACCCCTGTGCACTCACGTCTTACTGCGTCCGGGTATATATTTTCATTCTCCCCTGGTCACGTCCTACTGCGTCTGCACTCCTGTGCACTCACGTCTTACTGCGTCCGGGTATATTTCATTTCATTTTACCACTGGTCACGACCTACTGCGTCTGCACCCCTGTGCACTCACGTCTTACTGCGTCCGGGTATATTTCATTTCATTTTACCACTGGTCACGACCTACTGCGTCTGCACCCCTGTGCACTCACATCTTACTGCGTCCGGGTATATTTCATATTCATTCTTCCCTGGTCACGACCTACTGCGTCCGCACTAATGTGCTGGTCACGACTTACTGCGTCCGGGTATATTTTTCATACTCATTTTCCATAATAACATTTCCTCTTATTCATATCAACCATTTCATTACTCCTTTCAACCACTTAAACTATTTAACAAGTACCTTATTCAAACCAGTCACAACATAGCACCTTTACATTATCAAATCGTCCCAATTATGTCTTATAATTTTAATTAGCACAAATCAACAACTTTATTAATATCATCACCATTAACCTTAATTCATACTTAATTTCCATTCTTTGCCTTGGTTTTTAAAATAAAATCATAACTCAATCATTTAACGAAATTAGCAATTCAATTATAAACAACACCAAGTCACAAGCTTATATACCAAATATTCAAAATAAAGCATATCATCATCTAATTAATTTTCCTATGTCATAAGCTCTAGTTATTTATTACCCTATAGTATAACAACCTAAACTAACACATAACTCTTAGTACCCATTATATGCATATTGTAAACTAAACCCCAGAGTAAGGTAATACTCACTATAACCCACTCCTTACCTTGCTTTTCCTTAGACACTTCCAATTTGCACGATAACGTCCGATCATACCAGGGTCCATTGCCTACGCGCAGTGACAGGTTCTAGAGCTTCTTCGTCGTCTAGCCATATTATATAAATCAAAGAACAGTCAAAATAACGCACTAAGGACCAAACAAGCGCGATAATAAGACGATCACCTAAACCTTGATTGAAAACGTTATAAAACATAATTCTTTTTTTTTTCAGTTATACGCAATAAGCTCGCGAAGTATTAAAATAGAGATCTTTCGGGGTTAACTAAAAACAAGTTTTAGAGATAAATTAATAACTAATAGCGGCGACAAAACCCTCGATTATAGTTCGTAAACCAAGGTTAACCAAGTTTAGAATGAGAGTCAAGGTCTTCACAAAATAGTTTGGTTTCTCATTGAAAAGATATTAACTTTCAACTACTTTAAACATTAAAAATACGCTGAGATCACATAGTTTTAACTTCAATTCCCAAAAATCGCTTAAACACTAATGATTCCTTATTGAAAACACTTTAACTTTCGAAACTACATGTTTATCAAAAATAATTTAGAATCAAATAGCTTTAATCACGATTCACAAAGTCAAATGCATATGATACTTGACAGTATGAATTCCGAATTGAAAGAGTGTCCTTTGATAGAAAATAAGTCTAAACTAATTTCCAAAGTCCAAATAGGTACACTCCCCTTCAATTTGGAATTGAAGCTCAAGGTTTAAACTTAATACGAAATCATTATACAATTAAATTTCCAAAACTATAATAGGGTTCCAAAACACTAACTTCCCAAAATAATCCAACACTTTATAATTATCACAAATAACATTAAAATTAGTAATATTAAAATTGAAACACAACATAGAGTAATTAAAAAGGTATTAGGAATATACCCTCAAATATGGTTTTTGAAGCCACCGAGGGGATTTACTTGGTTTCCTTGCTCCACTCTAATCTGGTTCGAAGCACGGTCACAATAACGGTGACGGTAACGGTGATACCGGCATCGGTTCGGTTCAGATCCGGTCCGCAACAAACATAGCAGCGGCAACACCCTCATCACTGCACCCCATGGCTGAGACGGGGCGGATCCGTGACCGGAGGGAGGCGACGGCGCGGCGGTCTTCTCCTTGGCAGCAGCGGCCAGGAACAACCATCTATAGCGACGGTGGTTCGTTCTTTACCATGGAGGAGCGCACAAGAAGGCGCGTGGCTTGAGGGGCGAGAGCGACACCGTCGAGCGGCGGTTTCGGAAGAGCGAACGAGAGAGAGAACAGGACCAAGAGAGAGAGTGTTCGTGAGTGAGAGAGCAAGAGAGAGATGTGCCTGCAATGGCGAGCGGCAGCGGCGACTGCGGAGGATCGAAGGAAGGTGAGAGAAAGCTCGAGTATTGAGAGAGAATTGGGGGTTAGAACGGAGAAGAAGAATATTGAAGGGGAAGGGGGGTGGCGGCTCCAATTGGCAAAGAGGAAGAATAGGGTACACAGCACACACACACTTGCACGTTTCTTTTTTTTTAATATACTTTTGTTTATTTGTTTAATAAATATAGTAAATAGAAATCAATTTTATTTTTAAGAGTATCTAAAAATAGAATTCAGTCTTCAAATCAATTAAGTAAATATATTTTTAAGAATGTCCTAGAGTCAAATATTTAAAAACACAACATAATTCATTGTTGAATATATATAAACATTATGTAAAGTATTTAAAACGTTAAGCATTATTTTAATATGATAATTTTTCTCTAAAATAATTAACTTTAAATATAATTAGATACTCTTTCATAATTAATGTAATGTATTTTTATGTAATACCCAACCACTAAATGATCGATTTCAAGAAAAAAATATTTAATTCATTAAAACTTGTAATTATATTAGGGATTAAAATTAGGGATGTTACAATTCTCCCTTACTTAGGAGAATTTCGTCCCCGAAATTCCGATTGGTTCAAGTGAATGAAAAGCCATCACTTAAATAGGGCTTCTAACTATTACATCTAACTCTTTTCGGGTTCACTCCCCTACTTATGATGCTCCTAGAGCGATACTCTTTGGTGTTTCTCATATCTATTTCCGACCCATCAGCCCCAAATTCCATCTAAGGTCGAACCGATAGAAACAATGTAGGAACATGTTATGCAAATTCTATGCCTCTGCGTGCAGAGGTAGATGTTTTTGTGGTGTAGCATTAAATACTTCTTTACATTGGGAATTGTTTTAGTACCTAATGTTATAATGCTAGCGGTAGATATATAATGGTGAAAATGAAAAGGAACCTGACTTGATGAAACATGCAGGAACCTTCTACGAGAAGATCAAGATTTGCTAATTCAAGAATTTAGATAGTTAGATAGGTAGATGGGTATGGACAAGGAATGAAACTTTAGGCGAATATAAATATGCTTAACTCCTTTACTTTGGGTCTTTCTATGTCAACTCTAAGGGTTTCCATGCTAGCTCTAATTCGTTTCTAACGTCTTTCCCCTTACTCCCTTATCTCTTCCTCATGCCTAGGGTGATCCATTTCTATTTGACCTTAAGTTTGGTTACCTTTATAAAATATTTCTCCACACATTCAACTTCAAGCGAGAAAAGCCTAAGATGTATGTCTATGCATGACAATTGCTCCTATGAAATGCATAACACACTTAGTCATAATCAGGCATCACATTCTTAAACATACCAAGTCTATCTTACCACATATCACAAATTGATTCATAGTGTGCAGCCATGTGTTCAAACATATCCAAGCATAGAGTTCATCATTACTAGACAAACAATTAGCATATGCATATGGTTATGCATTTAGGACATAAAAGGAAAATAAAGCATGTCACATCACCCCTACCTAACATCTTGCATGCTCGCAACTTTCACTTCCAGAGGCAACCTAATAATATCACAAGTACAGCCAAGTAACTGAGAACTTACACATAACACATTTAGGACGTATATAAAACTCATGTCATACCCTCTCATATTTATTTGAAATTTGTCCTACTTCACATGAAAGTATTCAAAGGTAACATATTCGAAAATTAGTTCAAAAGGAGTTCGGGAGGTATGGTGTTCACTATTTGCCCGAAAGCCCGAAAACCGGAAAAATTACATGGCTGTAGTAAAGATGCATTTTTGAAAAACACCAATTCAATTTCAAACTCTGTGAAAATTTATAGGTAGTGTCCCTACATATAGAAGAACAACGTGGTAAATTTTCAGGTCGATCGGAGTCCGTTAGGTTCAGTTTTAACCCTCCGACCACTTTGTCAAAAACACCGTAAACATTGGGGGCTGAACCTAAGTTAGATTTATTTAAAGTAGTAAACAAACTCCAAATGACCTCAAAATTTACAGGGACATCAGATATACTTAGCCAAAGGTTTTGTAAAATTTTAAGATCGATCGGAGCACGTTAGACTCGATTTTTCCCCTGCGTTCAGAGTGTCGGAGACACCGGAACTGCCTGGTCTGATTGTGAAAACCCATTTATTTAAAGTACTAACTTGCTCCAAGCAGCTTGAAATTTTACATAAAACATGAATTAAACTTCAGGAGGCTCACATAAAAATTTCATGTCAATTTGAGCATCCTAAGCCCGAAAACTCAGTTTTCCATTATATTAAAAACCCCGATTTCCGACAAACACTTTGCGACCCAAAAATTCAAATAAATAACAAATCATTTTCAAATCATGTGCAACCTTCCAGAATCAGATACTATTACGTAATTACACCCAAGAATGACACATCAAATTTATAGAGCACAAAAAGTTGGGAGACTAACACTCCCTATAACTTCACGTACACACCTCAATCCTAAAAATCACCAACTCAACATTATATCATTTTCTTATTATGTTTCATGCTTAACCATCCTAAACAGCCCCTAAATCTTCTCCAACATGCATAAGGTTCAACATAAAGCACCAATAACTATTCTAGGCATGAATAAATCAGAAACCCCCAAACACCCACTATCATAAGCCCTTCATATCTAGTAAAACCACTACCTATACTAATAAAACTACTCCCTATAAGTAAGAATTTTACAAATTCTAAAACGCTTACCGAAACTCAAGGACTAGATGATTATATCTCCCAATAGATATATATATATTTGAGGTGATCAGTCTCAAGTATAAATCCCATCAGTGATAAGACCATCCTCATGTCACCTAAGTTTTGGTTAGGGGACTCTAAAAAAAATTTTCTGGATTTCTTTTCAAATTGAAAAAATACCAAAGTCTTGATTTGTGTTGCCATGTTTAGAATTGGCTCACTTGGTCCGAGACTAAAGATTACTTTCTCCCGGTGGGGTAGCAACTTTGTGCTCTAGCCCGTTGGGGTATTTCATTTCCTTAGCCTCGTCATTCATCCATTTCTAAATATGAAACATCGATTTCCACAAGATTTCAGGTTTGCATGGTAAGCTTCACATAATTTAGATGAACTTGAAAGAGGTTTTCAAATGCTTACCACGCTTCCCAAATAGTTAAAAGAAAACATACAAGAAAGCTTAAACACTCACTATACCTTAAAATAAACTCTAGTTCTAACTCTAAGTTACTCGCTTGGTGAGTAAACTGCAGGAGTAATAAGTTACTCCAATAGGCCGAGGAAAAACTGCTCTGATACTACAATGTAACACCCTCACAAATGTTTAATTAAATTGAGTTTTTCAAAAATATGGACTTGAAAATTTCGTTTTAAATCTTAACGAAAATCCGACAGAGTCTCCTCTGTTTATCGGACTTTCCCAAAAATAACTTTTATAAACCTGTCAACCAGTACAGTTCAGAAAATATTTATAAACATACTAATTTAATTTTTTATGCCCTGCTAATCCAATAAAACATATTCAGGGCTTGCACGAATGAAATATAACAAATCCAAAGAAAACTAAATTTTAACATAATAAACAACTCTCTCTTCTAATTAATTTTACAACACTCCACGGGGTGGAGTGTAGTCTTGCTCGGCCAATAGTATTGCAAGCTCAAACCTCCGTACCTGTGGAAATAGTAAGGAGTGAGCATTACACATAAAATGGGGAAACAGTTTCCAAATATGACATAATGCTATACCAAGCCAAACCCATTTAACAATTCGATGACAATAAATTAAGACTCAATATATCAAAATTCATTATCAAAGTTTTCATAAGTTTTCACAAAATCAAATATTCCCACTTTGCTCTTAATCTTTTCTTTCATCAAGTCTTCTATTCTATACACTTCCATTATATTCACATTTCTTTTTATTTTGTCCCAGGTCACGACTTACTGCGTCCGCACTAATGTGCTGGTCACGACTTACTGCGTCCGGGTATATTTCATTTCTCCCCTGGTCACGACCTACTGCGTCTGCACTCCTGTGCACTCATGTCTTACTGCGTCCGGGTATATATTTTCATTCTCCCCTGGTCACGTCCTACTGCGTCTGCACTCCTGTGCACTCACGTCTTACTGCGTCCGGGTATATTTCATTTCATTTTACCACTGGTCACGACCTACTGCGTCTGCACCCCTGTGCACTCACGTCTTACTGCGTCCGGGTATATATTTTCATTCTCCCCTGGTCACGTCCTACTGCGTCTGCACTCCTGTGCACTCACGTCTTACTGTGTCCGGGTATATTTCATTTCATTTTACCACTGGTCACGACCTACTGCGTCTGCACCCCTGTGCACTCACGTCTTACTGTGTCCGGGTATATTTCATTTCATTTTACCACTGGTCACGACCTACTGCGTCTGCACCCCTGTGCACTCACATCTTACTGCGTCCGGGTATATTTCATATTCATTCTTCCCTGGTCACGACCTACTGCGTCCGCACTAATGTGCTGGTCACGACTTACTGCGTCCGGGTATATTTTTCATACTCATTTTCCATAATAACATTTCCTCTTATTCATATCAACCATTTCATTACTCCTTTCAACCACTTAAACTTTTTAACAAGTACCTTATTCAAACCAGTCACAACATAGCACCTTTACATTATCAAATCGTCCCAATTATGTCTTATAATTTTAATTAGCACAAATCAACAACTTTATTAATATCATCACCATTAACCTTAATTCATACTTAATTTCCATTCTTTGCCTTGGTTTTTAAAATAAAATCATAACTCAATCATTTAACGAAATTAGCACTTCAATTATAAACAACACCAAGTCACAAGCTTATATACCAAATATTCAAAATAAAGCATATCATCATCTAATTAATTTTCCTATGTCATAAGCTCTAGTTATTTATTACCCTACAGTATAACAACCTAAACTAACACATAACTCTTAGTACCCATTATATGCATATTGTAAACTAAACCCCAGAGTAAGGTAATACTCACTATAACCCACTCCTTACCTTGCTTTTCCTTAGACACTTCCAATTTGCACGATAACGTCCGATCATACCAGGGTCCATTGCCTACGCGCAGTGACAGGTTCTAGAGCTTCTTCGTCGTCTAGCCATATTATATAAATCAAAGAACAGTCAAAATAACGCACTAAGGACCAAACAAGCGCGATAATAAGACGATCACCTAAACCTTGATTGAAAACGTTATAAAACATAATTCTTTTTTTTTTCAGTTATACGCAATAAGCTCGCGAAGTATTAAAATAGAGATCTTTCGGGGTTAACTAAAAACAAGTTTTAGAGATAAATTAATAACTAATAGCGGCGACAAAACCCTCGATTATAGTTCGTAAACCAAGGTTAACCAAGTTTAGAATGAGAGTCAAGGTCTTCACAAAATAGTTTGGTTTCTCATTGAAAAGATATTAACTTTCAACTACTTTAAACATTAAAAATACGCTGAGATCACATAGTTTTAACTTCAATTCCCAAAAATCGCTTAAACACTAATAATTCCTTATTGAAAACACTTTAACTTTCGAAACTACATGTTTATCAAAAATAATTTAGAATCAAATAGCTTTAATCACGATTCACAAAGTCAAATGCATATGATACTTGACAGTATGAATTCCGAATTGAAAGAGTGTCCTTTGATAGAAAATAAGTCTAAACTAATTTCCAAAGTCCAAATAGGTACACTCCCCTTCAATTTGGAATTAAAGCTCAAGGTTTAAACTTAATACGATATCATTATACAATTAAATTTCCAAAACTATAATAGGGTTCGAAAACACTAACTTCCCAAAATAATCCAACACTTTATAATTGTCACAAATAAAATTAAAATTAGTAATATTAAAATTGAAACACAACATATAGTAATTAAAAAGATATTAGGAATATACCCTCAAATATGGTTTTTGAAGCCACCGAGGGGATTTACTTGGTTTCCTTGCTCCACTCTAATCTGGTTCGAAGCACGGTCACGATAACGGTGACGGTAACGGCGATACCGGCGTCGGTTCGGTTCAGATCTGGTCCGCAACAAACACAGCAGCCGCAACACCCTCATCACTGCACCCCATGGCTGAGACGGGGCGGATCCGTGACCGGAGGGAGGCGACGGCGCGGCAGTCTTCTCCTTGGCAGCTGTAACCAGGAGGATTACTCAAGTCATTGGAGATCCCTTAATGGAAGTGGGATAGCATTTCGATGGACTTTGTATCAGGTCTACCAAAGACGAGAGCAGGGCAGGAAGCCATTTGGGTTGTGGTGGACCGACTTACAAAGTGCGCTCATTTCTTGCCGATCAACATGAAGTACAGCTTGGAGAAGCTGACGCAACTATACATAAAGGACATCGTCAGACTTCATGGTGTTCCGAGCAGTATCGTGTCAGACCGTGATCCTCGCTTTTTATCTCGATTCTGGCAGAGTCTGCAAGAAGCCATGGGTACAAAGTTGAGGTTTAGCACTGCTTATCATCCCCAAACTGACGGACAATCCGAGCGCACCATTCAGACTCTTGAGGACTTGCTGAGGACATGTGTGCTTGAACAGTCGGAAAGCTGGGAAACACTATTGCCGTTGGTCGAATTCACCTACAACAACAGCTTCAATTCAAGTATCGGAATGGCTCCTTTCGAAGCCTTGTATGGTCGGAAATGCCGAACGCCGCTATGCTGGTTCCAGATAGGAGAAAACTTATTGATTGGTCCCGACATTGTTCATGAGACAACTGAGAAGATCCGAATGATACAAGGGAAGATGAAAGCCGCTCAGGACCGACAGAAGAGCTATGCCGACAAGAGAAGGAAACCCTTGAACTTCATCGAGGGAGATCATGTATTTCTTCGGGTATCCCCTATAACGGGTATCGGCCAAGCTATCAAATTAAAGAAGTTGACCCCTAGGTTTGTCGGACCTTACCAGATATCGGAGAAGGTCGGACCAGTAGCGTACAGAATCGCTCTACCTCCCCACTTGTCTAAGCTCCACGATGTGTTCCATGTCTCGCAACTTAGAAGATACATTCACGATCCCTCGCATGTGATAGCAGTGGACGAACTGCCGCTAAGAGACAATCTGACCTTCGTAGTCCGACCAGTCCGAGTTGAAGATAGACAAGTCAGACGACTCAGAGGAAAGGAAATCCCCTTGGTCAAGGTAGTATGGAATCTAAATGGCGTGGAAGAAGCTACTTGGGAACTCGATGAGAAGATGAAGCAGTCATATCCGCAACTGTTCAATGCTGACTAAATTTCGAGGGCAAAATTTCTGTAAGTGGGAGAGGAATGTAACATCTCGAAAATCAATATTAAATAATATGATTTTAATATATAAATATCTATTTAAGGATAGGATTAAGCCTTAGAAACTGTACAGGGTTAGAAGGGTAGTATGAACATAGGCCGACCTAGGATGTAAGATTAAGGCCTCGGCCCGACCCTGGCCGAGCTACATAAGATTGTGTGCTTATGAACCAAGTTGAAAGGGGGGGGATCCAACGTAAAACCCATTGTCATATCCGAGAACGAAGCTCGGACTACTGCTGTTCCTACAAACCGAGCCAACGTATCCTAGCCGACGTACCCGAGCCAACACATCCTAGCTCTTTCGTGCCAGCTCATGTTGAGCTGTTGACTTTTTGGTTTTCGTACAGCCCGTACGGTACTATCTTTCACTTTATGTCACTATCATTGCTTTATGTCCCTTTCAATGCACTGTTCATGGCTTCCTCAAGAAGCCAATAAACCCTGTCCACGCATTCTAGCTTCCCCAAGAAGCCAATGAATCTTGGCCACACAAATATTTTCCCTAAATGAATAAAAGAAGGCCCAAAACACCACATATCACACTTTGCATTTCTCATCCTCTTCCTCCTATGAATCTCTCTCTTCCTCCTCCAAAGCTTCAGCAAACAAAACCCCAACACTTTCCTTCTCCCTCTCTTTTCACAAAACGGAACCCTCCTCCTCTCTGTTCTCTCCTGTTCCGGCGTCCCTGGACCGTGGTGGTGCTGTGGTGGCAGCAAGGAGGACACAGATTCGAGCGGTGTGAAGCTCACAAGGTCAAGGTCTAGGCCAAGGAAGTCATTCTCAAGCTCTCAACTCTTATCTCACACGGTTTGAGGTAAGGAGTGAGTGTTACCTCTACTTGAGTTTGGGTTTCTAGGGTGTTCATAAAGGGTACTAAGAGTGGGTGTTAGATTAGGAAATGGGTCTAGGTTAATGTAGAAAGGAAATGGTAAAAAGGGAAAAAAGGGAACTAATAAACGAATTAGAAACTTGAGTTTGAAGTAGGGATGAGTATCGTTATATGCTATATGTTGGTATTTTCATGATGGATTGGGTGAGTGTTTTATTCTTATTGTTGTTGCTTTTGTATAAGTGATTATGAACTTTGTGTATAAATGTTTATGAGCATTGATATTTATGATCCATGTCTGTGGCCGAGCTGAGTGACTTCGGGAATGGGTATGAGAAAATGGTAGAGATGGAAAGTAGGAGAGATAGAGTAATAAGGCAGAAAATGAGTAAGGTTAATGGAAAGAGGGAATGGTTACCGAATTTAGCCGAGAGAGAGGCCGAGCTAGAAAGATGGTTAAAGGGATAAGTAGAGAGGTTGAGCCGAGAGAGGCCGGGCTAAGTAAATAATGAAATTAATGCAAAGAGGAATAAATTAGAGGTGAACTGAGATGTGCCGAACTAAAAGTAATGGTTAATAAGATAAGGGGAATTAAAGAGAAATGGTTGTGTGGTCGGGTCATAGCAGACGCGTACTGGGTGCGTGCATTGATCGCGTAAGACGAGCATTGTGGTGCTCGCAGCTGTAAGACGAGCATTGTGGTGCTCGCAGTTATGACTCACACAAGGTTCCGAGAACGGAATCGGTGGGATGTGTTCCTGGTCATAGCAGACGCGTACTGGGTGCGTGCATTGATCGCGTAAGACGAGCATTGTGGTGCTCGCAGCTGTAAGACGAGTATTGTAGTACTCGCAGTTATGGACACTCCTTACTCCATAGAATGAGCGGTGGTAGTGTTCCTGGTCATAGCAGACGCGTACTGGGTGCGTGCATTGATCGCGTAAGACGAGCATTGTGGTGCTCGCAGCTGTAAGACGAGTATTGTGGTACTCGCAGCTATGGACACTCCAATATCCGACTTAAATGGTGTAAGACATGCACTGGGTGTATGCATCCGAGAAGAGTAAAAGATTGTAAACTATGTGAAAGTAGAATAATGAGTAATGAATCCGAGATAGAGATGGTAATCCGAGGTAAGAGAATGTGAACCGAGGTATAACTAATAGGTAATAGAGCCGTTGGAAATCATGTGAGCCGAGCTAAATTAGAGTATATGATGTGAGCCGAGCTAGATGACATTGTGTTTATGTAACCGAGTTAAATGAGATAGTATGCATGAGATATATGGGATTGATTACTTGTGATTTATTTGCTATTTGACTACTTGTGTTTGGCTTGGTAGTCCGGTATGTCATTTTAGAAACTGCTTATTTAAGTTCTGTGTAATGCTCACCTCCTTACCATTTTTCAGGTGCTGAGCCCGAGCAAACTCTGTACCCGGCCGAGCAGGATCACTCTCCCCCACAGGGAGAGTAAGTTATTTAGAGTCATAGATGTCGATAGGTCCGAGCTAAAATATTTGTTTTGTTTTTGGTCCGAGCTAAAACACGCTTTTGTATATTTTGATCTCGGCCCGATGGCCGAGCTAAACATCATTTTTGTAATTGGAACTAATGAGCTCGGTGTAGCTATGTTTCTCAACTCTTGTTTAATGATTAATGAAGTCTTCCGTTTTATTAACTCTGATGTTTTTATTATTAATGAAAGGAAATATTATTTTGGCAAATATCATATTCATCTTAAAAGAAATTTTAAATCCTAATTTTGGGGTATTTAAGGGTAATTATTATATAGGGTGTTACATTTTTGGTATCAGAGCAGTTTCTCCTCGGCCTATTGGAGTTGCAAAGGACTCCAGTGGTTACTCACCAAGAGAGTGACAAATAAGTAAAGTCTAGAAGTCTAAGCCAGACAATAGAGCTTATAGGTATACATGTCTAAATATATATGTACTTGATTAATCGGAAGTTAATTGGCTTTCTCTCCATGACCAAACAGCATGGCTGGGAGACGAGCTGATAACGACCGAATTGCCACTGTGTTGGAAACCCTGGTTCAGCTACAACAGAACCAAGCGCAGGCTCAGCAGAATCAGGCTGAGAACCTCGCTCAAAACATCGCCGCGGCCGCAGCAGCTGCAACTGCAGCCCTTCAGCCTCAACCTCCGGCTCCAGTCGAGATCGACTGGATGAGCCGATTTAGGAAGAATGAACCACCTCGGTTCGAAGGGGGTTATAATCCTGATGGGGCTCAGAGATGGCTCCAAGATGTTGAAAATATCTTCCGATCCCTACAACCGCCCTATGAGTACAGAGTGAGGTTAGCCGAGTTTGTGCTGGTTAATGAAGCCGAGCACTGGTGGGAGCAACAGAGCCGAGGACTGGAAGCGGCTAATGAGGTCATCACTTGGGACTTATTCTGAGCTCGCTTCCTCAGAAAGTACTTTCCCGAGGATGTAAGGAGAGAGAAGGAGCTCGCTTTTCTCAAGCTGGAACAGAGGAACTTGAGCGTTGGGGAGTATGCCGCTCAGTTCGAAGATTTGATCCGTTATTCAGGAAGCTACCAAGATGCTGATGAGCGTACCAAGTGCATCAAGTTTGAGTCTGGTCTCCGTGACGATATTCGGCTCGCATTCGAATATCAGAACGTGGCCAATCTCTCGCAATTGGTGAACATGACTAGCACTTATGAGAAGGGGCTCCAGAGGAAATCTGACGGAAAAAGGAATAGGTCGGCACAGAAAGCAGTGGGTCCGATCAGAGGAAAAGGAGCTGTTCAGAGATCTGCCCCCTATGTGAATCCGAGCTCAAGAGTGGCAACAACTCAAAGGAGCGGTGGTCAGATGGTGATTGTCCCTGGCCCCTATCCGATCTGCCAACACTGCGGAAAGCAGCACAAGGGAGAATGTTGGAATCTGGATCCGAGCAAAACCAGAGGATCCTGTTTCCGATGTGGCAAGCCTGGCCATTTTGCAGCTCGGTGTACCGATAATATTGTGAAGGAAGAAGTCAACGTGACCAAGGCTCATCAGACCGGTATTAACCGACATATGCAGAGAGGCAAAGTTTACACTATGGATGGAGAAGAAGTGACTGATGCTGACGAACTGATCCGAGGTACTTGCCAAGTAAACAGTATTCCTTGTGCCGTGCTATTTGACTGTGGAGCCACACATTCTTTCATTTCCCTTGACTGTATGAATAGACTAAAACTATTCCCAGTAGAAATGCCTTACAAACTATCCATTTCTACCCCAACCAATTCTTCCGTAATCACTTCTAAAATGTGTCTAGAGTGTCCTATCCAAATATTAGGCAAAGAATTTAAAGTCAATTTGATTTGTCTACCCTTAACCAAGCTAGATATTATCCTTGGCATGGACTGGATGTCTCAACACCATGTCTTACTCGATTGCCGAGAAAAGACCGTAATCTTTAGTGGCCCTTCTGTTGCGAAGTTAGAGACAACAGAGGAACCGGCCTTAGGCCAAATTCCGGTAGTCGGAGAATTTCCTGAGGTTTTCTCGGACGAAATGCCTGGCTTACCGCCGAACAGAGAAGTGGAGTTCAGTATAGACCTTCTTCCGGGAACTGGCCCGATCTCAATTGCTCCGTACAGAATGGCGCCTCCCGAGCTAAAAGAACTTAAGAAACAGCTGGAAGAACTTTTGGCCAAAAAGCTAATCCGACCAAGCGTATCGCCGTGGGGAGCCCCAATCCTGTTTGTGAAAAAGAAAGATAGTAGTCTTAGAATGTGCACTGATTATAGGAAGCTCAATGCAGTAACGGTGAAGAACAAATATCCCCTCCCTCGGATTGATGATTTATTGGACCAACTCAAGGGAGCGTCGGTGTTTTCAAAGATAGATCTCCGATCTGGATATCACCAAATCCGAGTCCGAGAAGAAGACATTCCGAAGACAGCCTTCCGATCAAGGTATGGGCATTTTGAGTACGTGGTTATGCCCTTCGGACTTACCAACGCCCCAGCTATTTTCATGGACTACATGAATAGGATCTTCCGACCTTACCTGGACTCATTTGTCATAGTCTTCATTGACGATATCCTCATCTACTCCCAAAATCCGAGTGAACACGAGCAGCATCTGAGAACGGTGTTGCAAGTTTTGAAGGATAAGAAACTCTACGCTAAGCTCTCTAAATGCAGCTTTTGGCTCACCGAGGTTTATTTCCTCGGGCATGTGATATCCGAGCAAGGTGTATCAGTTGACCCTTCCAAGGTGGAAGCGGTACTTAAGTGGGAGAGACCGAACTCGGTGACCGAGATCAGGAGTTTCCTCGGTCTTGCAGGGTACTACAGAAGATTCATTGAAGGATTCTCTAAACTGGCGCTACCGTTGACCTCGTTAACTAGAAAGGATGCCCCATACCAATGGTCCGAGGTGTGTGAACAGAGCTTTCAAGAGCTAAAGAAAAGGTTGACGAGCTCGCCCGTGTTGATTTTACCCGATCCGACCAAAACCTTTGACGTATTTTGTGACGCCTCAAAGCAGGGCCTTGGCTGTGTGCTGATGCAACAAGGAAAAGTGGTGGCGTATGCGTCTAGGCAACTTCGGCAACACGAGCAGAACTACCCTATGCATGATCTCGAATTGGAAGCCGTGGTGTTTGCCCTTAAGAATTGGAGACACTACCTGTATGGCACGAAATTCGAGGTGTTCAGTCACCACAAGAGTCTCAGCTATCTGTTCGACCAGAAGGAACTCAATATGAGACAGCGCAGATGGGTGGAATTTTTGAAAGATTATGATTTCAACTTGCACTATCATCCTGGAAAGGCCAACGTGGTGGCCGACGCACTGAGCAGGAAGAGTCTTCACTTGAGCAACATGATGGTCCGAGAGATGCAGCTGATGCAAGAATTCAGTGATCTTAACCTCGGCATACAGAAAAAGGAAAACAGTGTTGTCTTGGAAATGCTGCAGGTAACCAATGATTTTGTGGGTTTCATTAAAGAAAGACAGACTGCCGACCTAGAGCTCCAAAAGCTATTAGAAAGAGCCGGAGACAAGGATGAACCTGACTTCACTAAAGGACCTGATGGTCTCGTACGATTTCGAGGCAGAGTTTGCATCCCCATGGACTTTGAAGTCCGAAGAGAGTTGATGGAAGAAGCCCACAAGACAAAGATGAGTCTTCATCCAGGTGCCACGAAGATGTACCAAGATTTGAAGAGGTTATTTTGGTGGCCGAAGTTGAAGACCGACGTGGCCGATTATGTGTCCCGGTGCTTGACATGTCAGAAAGCCAAGATTGAGCATCAGAAACCAGGAGGATTACTCAAGTCATTGGAGATCCCTCAATGGAAGTGGGATAGCATTTCGATGGACTTTGTATCAGGTCTACCAAAGACGAGAGCAGGGCAGGAAGCCATTTGGGTTGTGGTGGACCGACTTACAAAGTGCGCTCATTTCTTGCCGATCAACATGAAGTACAGCTTGGAGAAGCTGACACAACTATACATAAAGGACATCGTCAGACTTCATGGTGTTCCGAGCAGTATCGTGTCGGACCGTGATCCTCGCTTTTTATCTCGATTTTGGCAGAGTCTGCAAGAAGCCATGGGTACAAAGTTGAGGTTTAGCACTGCTTATCATCCCCAAACTGACGGACAATCCGAGCGCACCATTCAGACTCTTGAGGACTTGCTGAGGACATGTGTGCTTGAACAGTCGGAAAGCTGGGAAACACTATTGCCGTTGGTCGAATTCACCTACAACAACAGCTTCCATTCAAGTATCGGAATGGCTCCTTTCGAAGCCTTGTATGGTCGGAAATGCCGAACGCCGCTATGCTGGTTCCAGATAGGAGAAAACTTATTGATTGGTCCCGACATTGTTCATGAGACAACTGAGAAGATCCGAATGATACAAGGGAAGATGAAAGCCGCTCAGGACCGACAGAAGAGCTATGCCGACAAGAGAAGGAAACCCTTGAACTTCATCGAGGGAGATCATGTATTTCTTCGGGTATCCCCTATAACGGGTATCGGCCGAGCTATCAAATCAAAGAAGTTGACCCCTAGGTTTGTCGGACCGTACCAGATATCGGAGAAGGTCGGACCAGTAGCGTACAGAATCGCTATACCTTCGCACTTGTCTAAGCTCCACGATGTGTTCCATGTCTCGCAACTTAGGAGATACATTCACGATCCCTCGCATGTGATAGCAGTGGACGAACTGCCGCTAAGAGACAATCTGACCTTCGAAGTCCTACCAGTCCGAGTTGAAGATAGACAAGCCAGACGACTCAGAGGAAAGGAAATCCCCTTGGTCAAGGTAGTATGGAATCGAAATGGCGTGGAAGAAGCTACTTGTGAACTCGAGGAGAAGATGAAGCAGTCATATCCGCAACTGTTCAATGCTGACTAAATTTCGAGGGCGAAATTTCTGTAAGTGGGAGAGGAATGTAACATCCCAAAAATCAATATTAAATAATATGATTTTAATATATAAATATCTATTTAAGGATAGGATTAAGCCTTAGAAACTGTACAGGGTTAGAAGGGTAGTATGAACATAGGCCGACCTAGGATGTAAGATTAAGGCCTCGGCCCGACCCCGGCCGAGCTACATAAGATTGTGTGCTTATGAACCGAGCTGAAAGGGGGGATCCAACGTAAAACCCATTGTCATATCCGAGAACGAAGCTCGGACTACTACTGTTCCTACAAACCGAGCCAACGTATCCTAGCCGACGTACCCGAGCCAACACATCCTAGCTCTTTCGTGCCAGCTCATGTTGAGCTGTTGACTCTTTGGTTTTCGTACCGCCCGTACGGTACTATCTTTCACTTTATGTCACTATCATTGCTTTATGTCCCTTTCAATGCACTATTCATGGCTTCCTCAAGAAGCCAATAAACCCTGTCCACGCATTCTAGCTTCCCCAAGAAGCCAATGAATCTTGGCCACACAAATATTTTCCCTAAATGAATAAAAGAAGGCCCAAAACACCACATATCACACTTTGCATTTCTCATCCTCTTCCTCCTACGAATCTCTCTCTTCCTCCTCCAAAGCTTCAGCAAACAAAACCCCAACACTTTCCTTCTCCCTCTCTTTTCACAAAACGGAACCCTCCTCCTCTCTGTTCTCTCCTGTTCCGGCGTCCCTGGACCGTGGTGGTGCTGTGGTGGCAGCAAGGAGGACACAGATTCGAGCAGTGTGAAGCTCACAAGGTCAAGGTCTAGGCCAAGGAAGTCATTCTCAAGCTCTCAACTCTTATCTCACACGGTTTGAGGTAAGGAGTGAGTGTTACCTCTACTTGAGTTTGGGTTTCTAGGGTGTTCATAAAGGGTACTAAGAGTGGGTGTTAGATTAGGAAATGGATCTAGGTTAATGTAGAAAGGAAATGGTAAAAAGGGAAAAAAGGGAACTAATAAACGAATTAGAAACTTGAGTTTGAAGTAGGGATGAGTATCGTTATATGCTATATGTTGGTATTTTCATGATGGATTGGGTGAGTGTTTTATTCTTATTGTTGTTGCTGTTGTATAAGTGATTATGAACTTTGTGTATAAATGTTTATGAGCATTGATATTTATGATCCATGTCTGTGGCCGAGCTGAGTGACTTCGGGAATGGGTATGAGAAATTGGTAGAGATGGAAAGTAGGAGAGATAGAGTAATAAGGCAGAAAATGAGTAAGGTTAATGGAAAGAGGGAATGGTTACCGAATTTAGCCGAGAGAGAGGCCGAGCTAGAAAGATGGTTAAAGGGATAAGTAGAGAGGTTGAGCCGAGAGAGGCCGGGCTAAGTAAATAATGAAATTAATGCAAAGAGGAATAAATTAGAGGTGAACTGAGATGTGCCGAACTAAAAGTAATGGTTAATAAGATAAGGGGAATTAAAGAGAAATGGTTGTGTGGTCGGGTCATAGCAGACGCGTACTGGGTGCGTGCATTGATCGCGTAAGACGAGCATTGTGGTGCTCGCAGCTGTAAGACGAGCATTGTGGTGCTCGCAGTTATGACTCACACAAGGTTCCGAGAACGGAATCGGTGGGATGTATTCCTGGTCATAGCAGACGCGTACTGGGTGCGTGCATTGATCGCGTAAGACGAGCATTGTGGTGCTCGCAGCTGTAAGACGAGTATTGTGGTACTCGCAGTTATGGACACTCCTTACTCCATAGAATGAGCGGTGGTAGTGTTCCTGGTCATAGCAGACGCGTACTGGGTGCATGCATTGATCGCGTAAGACGAGCATTGTGGTGCTCGCAGCTGTAAGACGAGTATTGTGGTACTCGCAGCTATGGACACTCCAATATCCGACTTAAATGGTGTAAGACATGCACTGGGTGTATGCATCCGAGAAGAGTAAAAGATTGTAAACTATGTGAAAGTGGAATAATGAGTAATGAATCCGAGATAGAGATGGTAATCCGAGGTAAGAGAATGTGAACCGAGGTATAACTAATAGGTAATAGAGCCGTTGGAAATCATGTGAGCCGAGCTAGATGACTTTGTGTTTATGTAACCGAGTTAAATGAGATAGTATGCATGAGATATATGGGATTGATTACTTGTGATTTATTTGCTATTTGACTACTTGTGTTTGGCTTGGTAGTTCGGTATGTCATTTTAGAAACTGCTTATTTAAGTTCTGTGTAATGCTCACCTCCTTACCATTTTTCAGGTGCTGAGCCCGAGCAAACGCAGTACCCGGCCGAGCAGGATCACTCTCCCCCACAGGGAGAGTAAGTTATTTAGAGTCATAGATGTGGATAGGTCCGAGCTAAAATATTTGTTTTGTTTTTGGTCCGAGCTAAAACACGCTTTTGTATATTTTGATCTCGGCCCGATGGCCGAGCTAAACATCATTTTTGTAATTCGAACTAATGAGCTCGGTGTAGCTATGTTTCTCAACTCTTGTTTAATGATAAATGAAGTCTTCCGTTTTATTAACTCTGATGTTTTTATTATTAATGAAAGGAAATATTATTTTGGCAAATATCATATTCATCTTAAAAGAAATTTTAAATCCTAATTTTGGGGTAATTAAGGGTAATTATTATATAGGGTGTTACAGCAGCAGCTGCCAGGAACAACCATCTACAGCGACGGCGGTTCGTTCTTTACCATGGAGGAGCGCGCAAGAAGGCGCATGGCTTGAGGGGCGACAGCGACACCGTCGAGCGGCGGTTTCGGAAGAGCGAACGAGAGAGAGAACAGGACCAAGAGAGAGAGTGTTCGTGAGTGAGAGAGCAAGAGAGAGATGTGCCTGCGATGGCGAGCGGCAGCGGCGACTGCGGAGGACCGAAGGAAGGTGAGAGAAAGCTCGAGTATTGAGAGAGAATTGGGGGTTAGAACGGAGAAGAAGAATATTGAAGGGGAAGGGGGGTGGCGGCTCCAATTGGCAAAGAGGAAGAATAGGGTACACAGCACACACACACTTGCACGTTTCTTTTTTTTTTAATATACTTTTGTTTATTTGTTTAATAATTATAGTAAATAGAAATCAATTTTATTTTTAAGAGTATCTAAAAATAGAATTCAGTCTTCAAATCAATTAAGTAAATATATTTTTAAGAATGTCCTAGAGTCAAATATTTAAAAACACAACATAATTCATTGTTGAATATATATAAAGATTATGTAAAGTATTTAAAACGTTAAGCATTATTTTAATATGATAATTTTTCTCTAAAATAATTAACTTTAAATATAATTAGATACTCTTTCATAATTAACATAATGTATTTTTATGAAATACCCAACCACTAAATGATCGATTTCAAGAAACAAATATTTAATTCATTAAAACTTGTAATTATACTAGGGATTAAATTTAGGGATGTTACACTCATCTCCAAGTCAGTGAAAGGGAGGGTCACGCCGAGGTTATGTATCAAGTCGGCATAGAAGAAAAACGAGTTCTCATCGGTCCGCGAGCATATCCTATCATTCACGGAGCAAGGCAAAACTTCATAGGAGTTTCCAGTAGTATCCCTAGAGCATGGCAGCACAGCCCTCTTTACATCCGCAAGTTTGTCCTCGGAATCTAGGCTGGACCGAACTCCTTTGGGCTCAATATCAACCCACTGGTAGTGATCAGCATCAGGAGGTGCGGGGTAGAGCTCAGGGTGAGTGGTGCACTTCCGGGGTGGCATGTTACCTGTGGAAGAATAGGGGAGCTCGGTGTTAGTCCTACGGGTTACGAAAAATAACCCCCCAGAAAATCCCCTCGAAGTTGTTCCGAGGGGCGAGCATATCCCCTCTCCCACAGGAACCCCCCGCTCAAACAGCCTTTCTCTGTTCATCATTTCAAAATCGTAACTCTCCCTACCATCGATGAACTGTGCCTTTTAATTTTTAAATATAAATTTAAAAATGTTATAATACATACTTTAGCAATGTATTTAGATCGTAGATCATTTGCACTTATTTGCAAAAACCTTGCAGCCTCGCCATCGTATAGAATGTATGTTGCATAATCCATGTACCTAGGGATAAAGGACATTGGATAGTTCTCACATTTATTACAGAAAAAGCTTGTTGGTTGCTCAACCAAACCTGTCTGACATTTTTTGTAACCTTTGTACCACTAGTTAAGAGGAGATTGAATGTCTCTTATAGTTCCAACGGTGACTGTGGTGGACTCGGCTAGGCCGAACTCCCCATAACCCTCGCCAAAGACCTAAGGACCCTTCAGGAAGCCTTCTGAATGCTTGGCCGAGCTCAAAGCTCAACGGCCGAACAGACGCTAGATACAGGCCGACCTTGTGCTCTAACTCAGGTCCGACGTCCAAGTCCGACACCTTCCCAAGTCCGACACCAAGGACATGATGACGTCTTCCCTTCTTATCCACAAGGACAGCTCATCCACTCATAGCTCATTATAGGCTGGCCCTACTTGGGCACCAAACAAGCCCATTAGGGCAACCAGATCTCCCCTATAAGTAGCTCCATACTACATGGGGCTCAGGTACGTCCTCTAACCCTAATTATCACCCTCACACCAGTTATTAGGGTTGCTTCTTGGCTCTCCCCTTAGCCACCAGAGGACTCCCACCAAACATCACACAGAACCCTAGACTGAGGCTCCTTTGAAGGTCTTCTTCCCTAACCCTTGGAGGACCTCACCGTCTAGGACATCACATTGGCGCCGTCTGTGGGAAAAGATAAACTCCATTCCCAGAAATTCTACCATGTCTGAAGCACAACCAGATCAGAAGAGGGGGAGGGAGCGCCCAGGGAGAATCCTGTCAACTGAGGACTTGCGATCACACCTTGAGGCTAACAGGGCAGCAAGGTCTCCACCACCCCCCCCTCCTCACCCACCGTCACTGTCGTCGCATCAGAGATTGCCCGTGCGGCATCCCGCCGAACGAGCCACCGTTCAAGCCTCAGCCCCCGATGGGTCCCAACAACAACCAAGAAATTTTGTTGTACAAGATCTGTTTAAGACACCGGAAAATATCCGGGTGGAAACTATCTCTGGAGGTTTCGCCGGTGGCGGCGAGAAGAAGTCGGAAAGGAAAAAGTACGTTCAGCAAGTATTAGCTGTTCACCACAAGCCTATTGGTAAAAAACCATCTCGGAATATCCCAATCAGTTTTTCTGATCAGGATCTAGGAGATATCATCCCGGATCACAATGACCCAATGGTGATCGCAGCGATGATCGGCAACTTCGAAATCGCCCGAGTTCTCGTCGACCAAGGAAGCTCGGCTGACGTTCTTTTTCTCCACACATTTCAAGAACTGAAACTAAGGTCTACCGACCTCGTACATTTTGAAGGGCATCTTATCAGCTTCACGGGCAAGGCAATACGCCCCCTTGGAGCCATCCTCCTCCCGGTGACCTTGGGCAAACTGCCTTCGGCCCGAGCGGAGATTATCAAGTTTTTAGTGGTTGATTTTGAATCCCCATACAATGTGATACTGGGACGAACCTTCCTGCAAGCCTTCGGGGCAGTGGTCTCAACAGTTCATTTAGCAATGAAATTCGTCGGTTCTGATGACAACCTTGTCACCGTCAAAGCCGACCAGCTCAAAGCCCGACTCTGCTATAACGCGAGTCTACGGGAAACTAGGAAAAAGCAAGAAGAACTCTCTGGTCCAACATTAGCCAAAGGGAAGGTCCTTTTGGCCGAATTGGATGTCCGGGCCGAACAGGATGATCTCAGACCGTCTCCTCAAGTAACACTAAGTAGTAGTTCCCTACAATTAAACATTGCCTTGCCTTTTAAGTAACACTAAGTAGTAGTTCCCTACAATTAAACATTGTCATTATTCATAAATTAATGCTTTTATATGGTTCAACACCATTAATTTCTCTGACATATTTTTAATACATGTCATTTATCATAATTAGTACGCGTGATATATTTAAAAGCATGCTTCTTTTCATGTGCAATCTTGTATGATTTTCGGGCATTTAATTCCCAATAATCGTCACGATCATGTTTATTTCGTATGATATTTTTAAAATCATACTACTTTTATACTGATAAGATATCATCTCTTTGCCAATAATTGTCATTATTGCTATTTAATTGTTATACATCATCAATCTAACGACGATTGCTAATTATTAATTGTGTTTACATATGCGAGGTACATGTATGATGACCCTTTTTCCCTAAGACAACCCATTTCGAGTTCCTCGTCATTGCGGAAACGGTTTTCCAAGTACTGGGAACACGTCGACATGTTCGGAATCCAGCTGACGACGGCGAAGATGAGGTGGCAAGGACCCACGTGCCAAAACTTCGCCAAAGCTTCACGATTAATCTTCGATCTCGTGTCCTGAACAAAAAGGGCTCATGTTCGATTCACAATTCTGGATGCATGTGACAAGCGCGGCGGGCCCTCATCAGGCAACCCCTCTTTTTTCATAACCATAAATTCGAAGCATCAGGAACCAGAGAAGAGCCTTCTCCCTTCAAAGTCGTTAGACGATTGTCACCACTCTTCCACCGGTTTTCGACTAGCCTCCTACGCCTGTGGTTGAACACCGGGCTATGGAGATAACATTTTGTCTCCTGTGGATCCTCTCCAAAAACGGACGAGGACCGAAAAGGGGAGCCGGTAGTCGTTAAATCCTTAACGAGGGATGTTCTTATTGAGGAAGACCGAGAAATCTCGACAATCTGGTGATGTGCTCCCAACATTCTCGGTCTGGGTTTAAATGTAGTGAACCAGACTTCAGTCCGATCGATATTGCTTCAGGCCAACCAATTCAGGATTGAACCAGTGAGCACCGACCACGAATTTGGTCGGAACCATGTCTTACCGAGCTAGGGACACGAGTGGATTGAGACTTACGGGATCACGACCGAGCATAGGATCCTCATCCCTATTTAAACCAGTTACGGTCCCAACAGTCCAACCTCCACTCCTATATTCCCATATAGCTTGAGGACACTTGGGATAATGGCACTCTCGGAGTTCCGGACGAAGGATCGAAAGAATTCTGCCATCATTCTCACAAAGCAGTTATCGAACAACGCTTCCACTATCGAAATGATTCTCAACACTGTCGAGCATGTCCCAGGAGTCCATGTTGTCATCACATCATGATCTAATCATCATCCATAAACACAACTACGAAGGTCGAGCAAATCACCGGGAAGTAACCGACTGGTTGTGACCTCTTTTTCAGCTTCCAATCGCTAACGATATCCTTAAATTAATCGGTGTCATACAAACTTAGTCATTCTTGGCGTCTAATTTTACAGCACGTCACTCTGGGCGTCTAATATTACATCATCTTCAACATGATTTCGGCAAAATCTCACGATGACATCACTGTCTCCTCTGTTGAACATGCTTACTGTGACTATTTATATTATTGCTCGATTGACATCCTTCCTAGCAAGTGAAACATCATGCTGACCCTTCTACCTATGCCATCACAAAATTAGTTCGGCACTCAACTCTTCTCGTTGGCCAAGCACGGACCACCATGGTTTATGGTGGCCTCGATCTTTAGGTCGAACCGCTCATAGGATCGTTTCTGAACACCATGAAAGAAAAAGAAGGTACAAGTATGATCACGCAAGATGCTCAAAGAACTCCAAAAGCAAGCCACTTCGAGATTCTCCCAACAGACAGCATGTTCTGCAAGCACAACAAACACTTTGTTTCGTTCCTCCTTCCCAGAATTATTTTCGCGATGGCGAGGAACCACACATCGGTCATCTCCCCTTGGTTTCATTAGTCAGCATCCGTACGAGCTTGACTGGTTTCGTCCATCTCCTCTCGGATTCATAAGGCGCCGACCTAAACACTTTGTTACGTATCACTGGACTTTTGAACTCGGCACAAGCCTCTTCAGGCTTTATCGGGTTCGAATTTGTTATGCAAGGGAGTAGAGGTCTACTTCAGCTTCGTTATTTGAATAATCTATCACCTTGCCTTCGACGACCTCATAACATGGATCTGCCCCAATTATTCCGATTTCCGAGGGGTTCAGCAGTTATAGTTGATTAACAGCATTGACGAGAGAAATAGCGCTACTTGTTTTCTATCCACAAGGAATTTTCTCAGAATGTTTTCTTGGCTTTGTTGAAGATGATCTCACTTTTCGCCCTCTCGGCTTAATTTCTCGGCTTCAACATCGGCTTATTTCTCTATCTCGACAACATTGTTCTCCAACATTGAGCACATCTCAGCCAACTGGGGTCTAAGGACTCCCTCTCGAGTAGCCACACTCTGCCACATCGTCCGCTGCTCGGGAGTAGCAACGTACTCTAAATCCTTAGAGTCATCTGGGAAGAACTGTAACAAAGAAGTATCCATGCTCGCCATGCGTTGACAATCATTGCTACCGACCAATATCTTTAGGAATTCTTTCGGACCCAGATCGAGTTCGAGGAAGCCTCAAACATCAACAGTTAGCGTCTCACAATTATCATACAATCGACACAAGCCTCAACGACCTTTCCCGATCACGGCCTCTTTCAGGTGAAGGAGGCGGGCACAAAGTTGATCTGAATACTCCAACCTTTCTTCACTCGCTGTGGCCCCGAGAGCTTCATAGATTTTATGACCCGGCACAAGCCTTTTTCAGGCTCTACCGAGTGGGGGACTGGTATGTGATATAGTATGCGCATAGCCGACGTAGGCTGACTCAGATACTGGCACCATATGATGATCAAGATCATACCCTATCGTATAAGGGAGGTAACAACGTTTCCCACCCATCGCTGTCAGATTTGGTATACGCCTCTCTCATCAAGGTATTACTTTAATACATTCACTCATTTCGGATCACGTCCCGACGCACTTGCCTACGATCTCGGTTGGCCGACCAGATCGGCGTGGGTACAAGTGAAAATGGGGATTGCTACCTCGATAACTTAGCCATCGGCCAAATACGTCGCAGGATCGAGGAATGCACCTCGGCCAAGGCAGTCATTCCGACAGCATCCACCGTAGACGTTACGATCCAATTCATGATATTACTTTTAACATACCCCGATGAGAGAGGTGTAAGAATCTCCAAATCGCGATACTTATCCGAGTAAAAGACCTCAGCTGCAAACTGTCTTTTACGTCACCACCAAAGCCTCGGAAAAGAACGTCTGATCGACCCAAAAGGGCTCTCAACTCGGCACAGAGTCTCTCTGACTCTTCTCGAGCTGGGGGGCTTATGTCGTGGACCGGACTCCGGTCCGACCTACCCCCATCTTAACCGACCGTACGCCAAACTCTTCGACATTTTACGGGCCACTGGATTACAGCTATGAAAAGGCTACCAACAGCCTTATCTGACTAGCTACAGTCCCATCGCCCTAGTTTTCCTCCTATAATCGGTCGGTTAACTGCTCGGCTAACCCATTAACTCTGTTGGAAAACTACACTCGGTGGTTGAAACAAATAGGAACACTAGGAGAACACCTAGAAGGGGGGTTGAATAGGTGTTATAGAAACTTTGAAAGATTTTCGCAAGAAACAAATCTAAACGATTAAAACCAATGAAAATCAATCAATTAACAAATATTATATGATCAGAGATTAAGCGGAAACAATCAACACCAATATTCTTATTGATTCACCTAGTTATGAAAATGATTTTCCTCAAATTAATTTGAACAATAAAGATTCAATTCAATCAAATATAGAAAAATCACTTTTTCTAGGTTTTCAATCAAGAACACAATTAAAGACTTGAATTGTAAAGAGTTAAGAGTTTAGAGATACGACACAGTGATTTATCCTGGTTCACTTTCATCCACTTGAAAGCTACATCCAGTCCCCTCTTCAACCAAGAGAGATTCTTCACTATGAGGAATTAGAGTTTCTCAAATTACAAGTAAATGCCTCACAAGACTCCCTTCTTGCTAGCCTACAAGAGATACCACACCCTTGCCTTGTAACCCTATTGATATCTAATCTAACCTCTTCTCTTTTGCTTGCCGATACCCCACAACAAGACTTCCAATTGCTTGCTTCACTCACAAGACTTCCAAATGCTTGATGAAATGCCTCACCAAGGCTTCCAATATAACTTTGCTTGATTCACAAAATCAAGGCTTCCAATGTTGTAGATAGCTTGCCTTTTGCAAAGATTACAACTCAAATGAAAAACAATAACAATCCTATGAATCTCTTTCAAAAGCTATGAAATATCAACATGAGAGATTCAAGGTTCTTGATCAAAGAATATGAAAATGAGAGCTTTGATCTTGAGAGAGTGAGAGAGAATAGTGTGGCTTTGATTCTTTGTAAAATTGTGTATCAAAATGATTCTAGTTGATAGAAATGATTAGGAAAAGGTTTATATAGAATACCCAAAAGTTGGAGCAACTTAGAATAGCTTTTGAGAAGTGAAAAACGTATTTAAAACAGTTACAGACCCTGTTTACTCGAGTAAAATAAGTGTTAATCGAGTAATACGAAAGCAAGATAATTTTCACTCAAGTGAGACCAAAAATACTCGAGTAAAGGTGCAGTTAATCGATTATCAAAAGTTTGTTAATCGATTATCAGTTCAAAATACACTGTTAATCAATTATCAAAATCTGTTAATCGATTATTAACATTAAAAATCACTTAAAACTTATTTTCTCAAAAACTAAACCTTTTCTTTCAAACCTTTAAGCCACCTATTGATTTTAGGCAAAGTGAATACTCAAAATATGATAAAATCATGCAATCAAAAGAGATTCACTACCCTGTAATAAACGCTACCCAAACTCATAAACTAAAAGACTTGTGAGGCAAAAGATAAAACAATAAAACATAAACTACCAAACTAAGTCTTCATGAGTTGGTTCTCTCTTCATAACTTGATGTTTGTTGTTGCTTGTTGAGCTTGAACTTGATCAACACATTTGTAGCTTGTTCAAAACCTTTTGGCATTTATCAAAACATTCTTCATGGATCTTACAATCTCCCCCTTTTTGAAAATGACAAACATGTTTTGAAATTATGAAGTTCATTGAAGTTGTTGATGCTTGAACCATTTGATCACTTGGTGAGACTCTTGCTCCCCCTCAATTAATGCTTTTAACATTTGAAATCCAATTGAGTAAGCTTGATTCTCCCCCTATCTTCAACAACTTTGCTCAACCTACATAAAAACAACAAAACAACCTTTCTCCAAACATACCATTTTAAAAAATTTCTCCCCAAAATGATAATATTTCTCCCCTTTTTAAAATCTTTCAAATACAAATCTCCTCTTTTTCAAAACATCATATTTCTCCCCCTTTGGCATTATCAAAAAGAAATATATACCAATTGTAACTAAACAAATACCAATTGAAATAAGATCTAAGCCAAAATAGAAGAAATATAACCAAAACATCATCAATAGATGGTTACCATGCTTTTATTCAACTCAATGATATCAATTATAACAAATTGTATACCAATAACATGATACTAATTGTAAAAAAATTGTAAGAATTTGATAACAATAGTATTTTCTCAATAGTATAAACAATATCACATTATAAGAAATAATACCAATTGAGAGAACTATGAGCAATATCCAACAATATCAATTGTGGATACCAATTGTATAATATCAAATGTTACCAATTTGTAGGATTTTCTTCTTGATACCAATTGAAGAAGATCAATAATGTCAATTGTATCAAATGTGTATAGACCTTCATTTGCTTCTTCAATCATACCTACAAAACAATCATGCTTTGCTTTTTGGTATCCAAATGGTTTTGGATCCATTTTTGTTAGTGTAGGGACTTTCACCCTTTTTCATCCAAACAAAATCTCCTTTAGGTATACCATGCACTTTAACATAACACACATTTGAAGTATGTCCATGAGTACCACAATAGAAACATGTTGGTGCATTTGAAAAATCAACTTTAGAAAAATCAACAACATTTCTATGAGATTTACTCTTAGCATTAGTATAACCCAAACCAAACTTGTCTCTTTGAAAATTTAACAATGTGCGCAATCTAATATCACCATTTGAGAAACTTGCAAGCTTATTTTTCAAAATAGCATTTTCATCCTTAAGCAACTTGCAATTCTCACAATCAACCACAATATTCAATCTACTAGCACAATCACAAGAAGAACTAGCATATATAAGATCAAGAGTTTCATTTTGAAGATTAAGCTCATCAACTTGTTTTTGAAGTTCTAAAATCTCTTGTTGATGTTTCAAAATGAGCTTCTTCCTTTCAATGTTTTTCAAAGCTAGTTTCTTAAATTGTTTATGCATTTCTTCATAAGCATTATATAACATTTCATAAACAAGTTGATTCATCCTTGAAGATTTAGTAAGACTTACATCGCTTTCGTCACTTTGCTCACTTGATTCATCATTTGAGCTTTCCTCTTCATGTACTTGAGCTATCAAGTTGAGACAAGCGACATCTTCATCATCCGAAGAACTACTAGTTGTGCTTTTCTTGTCTTGTTCATCATCACTATTCCAAACTATGTATGCCCTTTTGTGTTTTGCATTTTTCTTCTCTTTCTCCTTCTTCTTGAGATACTTAGAGCATGAGTACTTGAGATGACCGGGCTTTCCACATTCATGGCAAACTACACCTTCTTTTGAAGTCTTGGTCTTGTAGTGTGGGGGATCCTTCTCTTTACTTTTGTCCTTGTTCAACCTTCCTTTTCTCCTTAGAATTTTATTGAACTTTCTTAGTAGAAGCTTCATCTCCTCTTCATCAATATCCGAATCGGAATCTTCATTATCATCATCAACGGAACTCTCTTCCTTTTTATATGACCTTTGAGCTTTAAGAGCAATTCCTTTTATCTCTTTGTACTTATCCGACTCTTCATGCATTTGCAAACGTCCAAGCTCCATTTCATGTTCTTGTAGCTTTCCGAAAAGTGTTGCTAAGTCCATGGTGTCCAAGTCCTTTGATTCAACTATTGCGGTAACCTTGGGTTGCCATTCCCTACTTAGACATCTTAAAACTTTGTTAACAAGTTCACAATTCACGAAAGTTTTACCAAGAGCAATGAGATGATTAACAATATGAGTAAAACGTTTTTGCATAAAACATATAGATTCATTAGGCAACATACGAAACAATTCATATTCATGCATCAAAGAATTCAATCTAGCACGCCTAACTTCACTAGTGCCTTCATGTGTGACTTGCAAGGTGTCCCACATTTCTTTGGCATCTTTACATTGGGAGACTCTAAAGAACTCATCATAAGATAGAGCGGAGGTGATGATATTTTTTGCTTTTAAATCATATTGAATTTTCCTTTTATCATCATCGGTCCACTTATCTTTGGGAGTAAGTGTAAGCACACCTTCTACATCTTTTGAGGGAATATAAGGACCATTTTCAATGGCTTCCCAAATGTTCACATCTATAGCTTCTATAAAGATTCTCATCCTAATTTTCCAATAACTATAACCCTCTCCACCAAACATAGGAGGGAGATTAATTGAAGCACCTTCACCACCAAAAGGATTCGTAGAACCCATTGTAGTTTCTCAAGGATCTTAACGAAAAAGCTCTATGCTCGTGTCTTTCGACCGAGCTCTGATACCAATTGTTGGAAAACTACACTCGGTGGTTGAAACAAATAGGAACACTAGGAGAACACCTAGAAGGGGGGTTGAATAGGTGTTATAGAAACTTTGAAAGATTTTCGCAAGAAACAAATCTAAACGATTAAAACCAATGAAAATCAATCAATTAACAAATATTATATGATCAGAGATTAAGCGGAAACAATCAACACCAATATTCTTATTGATTCACCTAGTTATGAAAATGATTTTCCTCAAATTAATTTGAACAATAAAGATTCAATTCAATCAAATATAGAAAAATCACTTTTTCTAGGTTTTCAATCAAGAACACAATTAAAGACTTGAATTGTAAAGAGTTAAGAGTTTAGAGATACGACACAGTGGTTTATCCTGGTTCACTTTCATCCACTTGAAAGCTACATCCAGTCCCCTCTTCAACCAAGAGAGATTCTTCACTATGAAGAATTAGAGTTTCTCAAATTACAAGTAAATGCCTCACAAGACTCCCTTCTTGCTAGCCTACAAGAGATACCACACCCTTGCCTTGTAACCCTATTGATATCTAATCTAACCTCTTCTCTTTTGCTTGCCGATACCCCACAACAAGACTTCCAATTGCTTGCTTCACTCACAAGACTTCCAAATGCTTGATGAAATGCCTCACCAAGGCTTCCAATATAACTTTGCTTGATTCACAAAATCAAGGCTTCCAATGTTGTAGATAGCTTGCCTTTTGCAAAGATTACAACTCAAATGAAAAACAATAACAATCCTATGAATCTCTTTCAAAAGCTATGAAATATCAACATGAGAGATTCAAGGTTCTTGATCAAAGAATATGAAAATGAGAGCTTTGATCTTGAGAGAGTGAGAGAGAATAGTGTGGCTTTGATTCTTTGTAAAATTGTGTATCAAAATGATTCTAGTTGATAGAAATGATTAGGAAAAGGTTTATATAGAATACCCAAAAGTTGGAGCAACTTAGAATAGCTTTTGAGAAGTGAAAAACGTATTTAAAACAGTTACAGACCCTGTTTACTCGAGTAAAATAAGTGTTAATCGAGTAATACGAAAGCAAGATAATTTTCACTCGAGTGAGAGCAAAAATACTCGAGTAAAGGTGCAGATAATCGATTATCAAAAGTTTGTTAATCTATTATCAGTTCAAAATACACTGTTAATCAATTATCAAAATCTGTTAATCGATTATTAACATTAAAAATCACTTAAAACTTATTTTCTCAAAAACTAAACCTTTTCTTTCAAACCTTTAAGCCACCTATTGATTTTAGGCAAAGTGAATACTCAAAATATGATAAAATCATGCAATCAAAAGAGATTCACTACCCTGTAATAAACGCTACCCAAACTCATAAACTAAAAGACTTGTGAGGCAAAAGATAAAACAATAAAACATAAACTACCAAACTAAGTCTTCATGAGTTGGTTCTCTCTTCATAACTTGATGTTTGTTGTTGCTTGTTGAGATTGAACTTGATCAACACATTTGTAGCTTGTTCAAAACCTTTTCGCATTTATCAAAACATTCTTCATGGATGTTACAAACTCGGCACAGGCTCAAATCGCCTTACCGAGCTAGGGGGCTTATGTATCGGACCTGACTCCAGTCCGATCAGTTCAATCTTATGCCGACCAATTAGCACTAAGTTTATGAGCACCGACCATAAACTGGTCTTTTCCCAAACGCATGCTCGGCTCACCTTTCAACTCGGCAAGGCTCAAATCACCTTACCGAGCTTGGGGGGCTTATGTAGTAGACCGAGAGTATATCCGACCGTCATCATCTTGATTCGACCAGTTGAACGCTGGAACAAGGCATACAGACCAGCATGCGGTCGGCGCATTCTACCAAGCCAATGGGCACTTAGGGGACGTTACAAGCTTATGAGATTATGCTCAAGCACAGGATCTTCATCCTTATCGCTATCGCTATCACTAACAGTCTCAATTAGCTTAACAACTCCTCCTATATTCCCACGTTACTTGGTTTGATAACATGATAAGGATAAGAATTCATCATAAACGAGATTTACGAAGGCAACCATATCAGGACCTTCACTAATCCAAATCAAACACTTCTCTTCACGGGCCTCACCAGAAAGCCTAAGAACACACGTATCAGGTAATCCCCTATAAGAACCACCATGTTATAGGGGCTAAGGTATGTTCTCTCATCCCTACTCTCAAGAACTACGTGTGGCTTGGTTCCCTTTTCACTAGGGATACATAAGACTGGGGTCACCCTCGCCAGCTACAACAACCCATCATACACATCCTGGTGTTTCATCAATATTGGAACACAACAAGTATTGTTCATTATTGCATTTTGAAACATTAATAATTATAATAAAAGAAAATGAAACGAAAAAAAAATACCTCTTCATCAAGAATAACCATGTCTAGAATAGATTTTTGACTTCCATTTCTAGTAAATGTTGATTTCCAGAGTCTTATTATTCGAACCTTGATTTTCCATGAAGTCTTGGTATTTGCTGTGTTAATATCTTTGATCATATGTTGATCTGCCATTTTTAATATTGAATATAGTTTTGATTCAACTTTAAGTTGGAAAATATTATTTATAATTGGATAGCAAGAAGAAGCCTTATTTGAATAACAATTTAATTGAACTCGTGTGATCTACTATTTAAATTGATCTGATCAAGTTGGTTGAAAAGTTTAAATTAATTTTATTTCGTGTACAGTTTAAAAAATGAGGGACCACCATGATAGGAGTAAGAAGATGCCTTGTTTAACAGTTTAAATTGATCTCATGCACGGGTAACGTATCTTATTTGAATTTTGAATTAATTTTAAATTGATTTTAAATTGATCTTATCAAGTTAGTTCCAAATTTTTAATTGATTTTAAATTGATCTTATCAAGTTAGTTGCACAGCTTAAATTGATTATATCTCATGCACAGTTTAAATTGATCTTATCAAGTTGGTTTTCAAAATTGGAGAGTAAGAAGATGCCTTATTTAACAGTTTAAATTGATCCCATGCACGGGTAACGTATCTTATTTGAATTTTGAATTAATTTTAAATTGATTTTAAATTGATCATATCAAGTGATTTTAAATTTTTAAAACAAAAAATCATAGAAATTATTTGTTGAATTTTCAATTATTTTTAAAATATAAAATTGTCAAAATTCTATGGAAGCGCCACCTCAACAATTTTTGAATTGCAGGTATCCTCTTTTTATAATACTAGTATTATACCCGTGCATCGCACGGGGTATAGTTCTTGGGTGGGGTAATTATTTGATAAATATTTTCACTAAGTTTTATCTATATTAATCAAAATTAACAAATTTTTTAACGGTCGTGAAATTTTATAAATGTCACTAATTTTTTTTATAAATATATTAGATTTACTTCTTTCATCCCATAACTTATATTGTTTTAGAAATTTCATATAGATTAATAAATGAGTAAATGATGTAAGAATTTGGTATATTTTGACTAAATTACCACATTTAATAATAGGAGAGAGTAATAATAAATGTATGAATATTATATTGAAGAGAGATGAATGAATGAGTAATGAAAAACAGAATATAATAAATAAGGGTATGATTGAAAAACAAAGTATAAATGACTATTGGATTTCTAAAATACATAACTTATAGAACCAACTAAAATGACTAAATAAATATAACTTATGGGAGGGATAGAGTATACTCCCTCCGTCTCTTATCATAAGACTCATTTGAATAAAAAAAAATTGATTCTAAATATAAGATCTTCTTCTAATTTATTTTTCAGAATTACCCTTGATATTTAATGATAATACTCTAAGTTTTAGTGAAAAGACATATATAAAATTGTATTGAAAAATGCAAATATTTTGCAAACCGTGTAATTTTAATGTTGTAGGTGGTGGAGGTAAAGTAAGAATTAAAGTCAGTATTGAAGAGTCAAAAAATTTATTATGTTCTAATAATTGATAAAATCGTATTTTTGAAATAACATATCAATTTTAGTATAAAATTTATAATCTTGCTGAACGTAAAAGTATGTAAACGGGTCCTATAATAAGGGACAGAGGGGGTATATAGGAGGAGACATTTAAAAAAATGCTTAATTATGTCATAAGTCTATGAAATTTGAAATACTTTTGTCAGATACACTTATTCTTTTTTTTTCAATGTCTGCTTCCCAGAAGTTACTTTTGGGTTTGTCATATACCCTTATTATCAATTCTGGCCAATTTTGCTGACATGCACGATCAGAGTCCTAGTCAGACCATGAGGTTGGTCATGTGGTCCCGCGTGATGTCACACGGGTGAAGACGACCTCTTTCTTCAATTTTTTTTTCTTTTTTTTATTTAAATAAAAATATAAAAATATTAAGTTTTTTAGTTTTTTTAATTTTTAAAAAAAAGGATCTTCGCCTACGGGGCACCACGTGGCTAATCTCTTGCGTCTGATCAGGATTCTGATGTTACATATCAGCAAAATTGACCAGAATTGGTAGTGAGGGTATATAACAAACCGAAAAGTAACTTTAAAGAGTCAAACATTGAAAAAAATAAAAATATATAACAAAATATCCCAAATTTCAAAAATTTATGACATAATTAAATCTTTCGAACTATCTAATATGAGAAGGAGTTGGGAAACAAAATAGCCAAAGGAAAACACGTGTATTAAAACAGGAGCTGCTATATCAATGCACTCAATTAAACTAAGCCACCAAACACTTCCTAGTTGGGCAGGCTCAAGTCTTGTAAGATAAGCATTTGTTTATTTCGAGTATTACATTGTACTTCGTCTTCTTTATTGAAAAAAAAAAAAAAAAAAACTACCGCCACAATTATTAAGAATGTTAGTTAAGTGCATTCACACTATTTTAGAAAATTTGCATCGAGAATGAAACAAAAATTAAATATTATAACCATTTTGTAGAGATATTTTAAGAATGATTATATTGAGAATAGAAAGTTGGTTAATTTTTGTTATATTTAAAATCATTGATAAGATTTTTTTTAATGAGATAGGAGGAAATACTTTATCAAGTACAGTAGAAAATTAAACCCAAAAACCATTGGCTTATATTCTTTCCTATCTTTTTCTGGTAGTTTCTTCAGCTGCGCCCACAGTGCCAAAGTTAAAACCAGAAACCAGTCATCGGTTTTCTCTGAAACCGTCTTTAATTCCCGAAAACCAGGAGCTTTTTTTTAACCTTATTTTTTTTGTTTTCATTCAAATACCACTGCAAAATGGGCCCATATTCCCTAAGATGTGGCGATTCGACCGCACTCTGACATCTGAACGTGTCTGCCACGCGCCCCGTTACTCAATTCTTAAATTTTGTACCCATTTGCATGTAACCTGACACGCCTCTCATACCCTTTTCACCCTTCAACTTTTTTCCTCATCTCAACGGGAGATTAAGTAATTTATGACTCAACCAGATGGCAATTTTGCACACAGACACAAACCCACATTTATCGAAGTTCATTTTTCTGTTCACAAAGTCCAGCGAGTTGAATATGGGTTCACTGGACTAAATAAAAATGAATGATTATAAAAAAATATAATCAATAAAAACATAATTAATATATTAAAATTTATATAATAATTAGATTTTTAAAATAATATCTTTTGTTTAAAATAAGTTAAATAAATAAAAACGGAGAATAAATAGCAGAAAAAAAAAACTAGAGTTACTGCACTAAAGCTCTACCTAGACTTACAATAGCTAGAGATATTTTTAAAGATTCAACCTAGATCCCAAAATCAATTCAGATAATGATTTATTTAATATTTAAAATTTAATTCTTTTTAGTTTTAAAATTAATACTCCGTAATCCGTATTACATTTTTAAGTTTTTCATATATTTTTTAAAGTAATAATAACAAAACTCGTTTATAAATTATTCACCATTTTTAACTCCAAAATGAGAATCAAACTCTTACTTCTAAATAGGGATGACAATGGGAGATTGCAGATGGGAATTTCCGCAGGGAACGTCCCGTTCGGGTACTCGAGTTTGGGGATTTTTCTCCAGCGGGGGCAGGGATGGGGGGATTTTTCCCCCGAACAGATTTTGGGGCGGGGAATGAGATTGATTCCCCCGTCCCCGACAATTTTACTTATATGTCCTTAAATATTTAGGCTTTATATAGTTAAAAAATAGGTTTTTTTAGTAACTTCACATATATTATTATAATTATAATTATTATTATTATTATTAACAATTATTTTAACGATATTTTTAAATTGAATCTCTTGAATTTTAACGATTATTTTTCTGTAGTGTACAAGTTTAAAAATGTTATTTGACGTTGTGAATTTTATAACATGTCAAATTGAAATTAGGTTCCTTGTGGGGATCCGTGGGGACCCGTGGCATGGTGGGGAATGGGGATGGGGTTTAATCAACCCCCGACATGGGGAATGGGGATGGAATGGGGGCAAATGAGACCCGAGGATGGGAAATGGGAAAGGTCTCCCCGAGCGTTCCCCGCCCCGTTGTCATCCCTACTTCTAAATGAATGAAAGCTGCTTTTGAAAAACTTGTAGGACTTAAAAAAGTTAATTAGTTCTTTTAGTAATTTTTAAATGGATAATACTAGATATATAATTTTTAAATTATCTTCATACTAATTATTGGAATTTTAAAAAATTATTCTCATAATATAGAACTTATAATAAAATTATCAACATAATTAATATTACTAATGACTAAAATAAAAACTTATAAATAGAACAAATTTTGTTTTTAAGAGAAGGTTAACTTAATGAAAAATCAATACTTTCTCCCATTTTAAATATAAGTTCATTTGACTAAAAAAATATACTATTTAAAAAAATTTATTAGTATTATTATTATTATTAAAACTCTAAAAAGTGTTGATTAAATAAGAGTGTTTGTAAATAAAAAATAATTAATTATTAATTATCATTTAAAATTGAAAATACTCCCTCTGGTTTGACATATAAGAAAAAAATATAATTTTGTTTAAATATAAACAAAAGTAACTAAATTTCTTAATTTTTTTTAATTCTCAATGTTACTTTCGTAAAAAATAATTGTTATCTCATTTAATTTTTGTTTCATTTCCAATATCAATCTCTTAAAATACCTCTATTTTTCATGATTTTAATAAAATTAAATATAATCAACCAACTTTCTTAATATGGGTGATTTTAGTTTTTTTTCTTATATTTTTAATCGGAAGGAATATTGCTTATATTTAAAAAGTACTCCCTTCGGTCTCAAATATAAGCACAAAAAAATACTCTATTAATGGTTTATGTATAAGCAAAAGTAAACGAACTTTATATTTTTAATATAATTATATTTAAAATATGCGTACAAAATAGTTGTAACATTTATTTTTTTTTATTTTCAATAAAAGTTTCCTAAAATAGTCAATTTTTATATAAATTTTAAAAAATTAAAAATACCAAACTAACCTTCTTAATAAACATGAAATTAGTTATTTTTATTTGGCATAGAAGCGTGTAAAATGTCTTGAAAAGAACATATAAAAAAAATGGAGTAAACAAATTATGAATAAATTTTTTAAAAATGCTAATGATTAAAATATTGAAAGAAGTAAAATGTTATTTCCTCTGGTTTTATTTATAGGATATATTCTAGAAGAATTTTTTGGTTATATTTATAAGTCATTTTGCATTTTCTAGGAAACATTTATTGCTATTTTTTCTTATTTTCCCTTTATTCATTAATGTGAAATAATACATTATGAAATTTCCAATACAAGATAAGAGAGTAAAATTGTAATATTAAAATATTTTTTTAAAGTTTCAAGAAACTTAATTATTTTTCTTGATCCGTGTGATATGGATAAATGTACCCCATAAATAAGACTAAGGGAGTATTAATAAATGGTGTATTTAATAGATTGATAAGTTTTATAGGTATATTTCCCATGTTTGCTTTTTATAAATTACTTAAAAATATTTTTAAAGCACTACTCCCTCCGTCCTTTAATATAGGGCACCATTTTGGTAGAATTAGTGTTCCTTTTTATATGTCGTTTTAGAATAATTATGTAGTATTAAAGAGTTTATTCCAAATACACCCTCATAATTGTATAGGGGTGATAGGGTAATAATTACAATAGAGAGATAAATGAATAAAGTTGTAAAGTTTTAAATAGGGATAACCTTGAAATGACAACATACTTTTTTGATAAATTTGAGAGTAATAATTATTTTTCTTAATCTTCGTGAATTAGGTAAAAATAACTTATATTAAGAAAAAAAAACAGTAATCAGCAAGATTTTAAAATTTTTTTTATCGATATGAACTAATTTTCGTCCCTTGTCTAGTCACATACTACATCAAATTCTGATCTTCGAGATGTTCATTAAATTGTGTGGCATCTGGAACATAATCCACGTGGGTTGATAAGGCCCCATGATTGGGAGTTACATACACGCGCTGGAAATAAGAGTGGGTTTCGTTGCTCCTCAACACAAATGGGAAATGGATTTTATTATTTTAATAATAAACCTTTGCTTCAAACTAGAAATTGGTCCAAACCCCCCAACCTCCTTGAATGTGGAAAAACCATTTCCCTTTGTTAGAAAAACAATTTCTATGAAACAACTGCGTCCCCTAGAACCTTTGAAATCCAGCAGCGCCTTCTAACCCCAACAACTATATAGATTCCTCCTCCTCTCTCTCTCCCTCTCTCACTTCACTACAATTCCAAAATCACAAGCTCTTTCCCCTTTAAAAACATACTATCTTCTTCTTCTTCTTATTCTTTACCTCTCTTTCAAAAATTCCCGAAGTGGTACCAAAAATGCGGATGAGCTGTAATGGATGCAGGGTCTTAAGAAAAGGATGCAGTGAAGATTGCAGCATCAGACCCTGTTTGCAATGGATCAAGAACCCAGAGTCACAAGCTAATGCTACTGTCTTCCTTGCTAAGTTTTATGGTCGGGCTGGCCTCATGAACCTCATCAGCGCTGGTCCTGAACACCTTCGTCCAGGTTTGTTGCCTAACAAATTTATTTTCTTATTCACCTCAAGCACAGTTGCTTTATGAAAAAAAAACACCTTGTGCCCAATTCAAAACATAAAATACTTTCTCCTGATCGAATTATGTTACACGCAAAAATAATTAATTTTATTCTTATTAATGAAATTAGTTAATTGTATTTAATATTTTCAAATTTATAATAAATAATAGAAGTATTTTAGTAAAATAATATTGAGAATGAAAAAAAAATTAATTATGATAACAATTTTCTGGGATGTTTTAACAAGATGGTATCGGAAATGAGATAAAATTAATAAAGTTAGTTAGTTTTACTTGTATTTTAAATCAAAAGAAGTACCGCCTTCGTCCCTAATTATAAGGCATTATTGGGCATTTTTACGTCCACGTTGAGTTTAATTCTATATTAAAATTGATATGTTTTTTCAAAAATACCCCTTTACTAATTATTAGAACATAATAAATTTTTTTTCATTTTTAAATAATTTAATTCCTAAATATTTTATCATGTATATTTAATGTTGTGAATCAATTTCTAAGTCATTTACAACATTAAACAAGTTTCATTAAACAAGCTCTATTTCATATTCCAATACAATTTTATTTATTTTTTTTTCAAAAAACTTAGATAACAATGATTGGATATTTGGATGTATGAGTAATTTTGGAAAAATTATAAGAGGATCTTATATTAAGGATCAAATTTTTTTACAAAATACAAAAGAGGGTCTTATAATTAGGGATTAAAGGGAGTATGTTTTTTTATTATCATTCTAGTTAATTTTGCTTACTTTTAAACTATTTCTTATAATTCGACTCGAAGTGAGTAACTAACAATTTTTATTTTATTTTTTTTTAAAATATTTTTTATAATAGTAATTAATAATTGTTTTGTATTTTTTTTTTCTTGCAGCAATTTTTCGATCTTTGCTATACGAGGCATGCGGGAGGATAGTGAACCCAATCTATGGGTCCGTGGGTTTATTATGGTCCGGGAGCTGGCAGCTGTGTCAAGCCGCGGTCGAAGCCGTTTTGAAGGGCGCGCCTATCACTCCCATAACATCGGAGGCTGCTGCGAACGGGCGGGGCCCACCGCTCAAGGCCTATGACATACGCCACGTGTCAAAGGACGAGGACTCGGCTGCTTCGAAAGAAGCTCAGCGAGCCAAGACTCGAACCCGGTTCAAGCGAATCGGAGCTGAACCCGGTGTTGATCTTGGTGTCAAGACTAAGGTTAACAAGCGAACCGGATTTGGTCCGGTTCAACCGGATCATGAGGTGACGATGAACCGGTCGGCTAGCCACGAGTCGTCGCTGAGCCACCAGTCTGAGGAGGCGGCGGTGGTTGCGGAGGGAGAGAGCAAAGAGAGCGAGAGCGCGGTTTCGGTTGAAACTTCGGTTCTTTTCCATGATGAACCGGAGTCTGATGCAAAGTCTGGTGGTGGTCGAGCCGAAGAAAGTGGTGAGGAGGTTGGTTTGGAATTGACTCTTGGACTTGAACCAGTGTCAGGTGTCCATCACGTGGTTCCAGTGAAGAAGAGAAGGATTGAGTTTCTTAAGGATCGTAGCGGTAGCGCTGAGGAGAGTGGGCCCACATGCAAGATGGAGCTGGGTCTTGAGTGTTCAGGTTGAACCGCTCCTGCTTTGGCCCTTGGCTCAGTTTTGACTTAATCGGCTTCTCATGTGACTAGTAGAAGAGATCAGAACTGTTTTTATTATGTGTTTTTTTTTTTTTAAATAATTTTAGTATTATTTTAAATATCACACATCTTTTTATATTTTGGTTATTAATCATGTGAGTGAATGCGGTGATGTAAAGACATGGTTGGTATGTAGAGGAGAAAGTAAATTTGAAAATTACAAGTATTTACTACAGAATAATTCTACTACAAATTCAAAAAAAATATAAAAAATTCTACTACAAATAGTGTGGTGCTCCCTCCATTCCTATCATTGCTTTTGGATTTTCTTTTACTTCTTTTTATAATTAAGTACATTATACTACTCCCTTTTTTTTATTATAAGTCACTCATAATCGAAATACATGGATAAAAAAAATCTATTAAGGGTAGTAGTACATTTCATCAATAATACTAATTGAATTTCCTAAATATGATCCATATTTTTGAGGGAGCATATTTTTTTGTACAGTCTCTAAAAGGGCAATTGTTCGTGGAATCTACTACCTATATTTTATTTATATATATAAAAGGATCTATTTTCGAGGCATCACGTTTGTCGGAGAAATTTTCGAGACACCACATTTGTTCCGTGAAGCTTTCCTCACACTAGAGAGTTTGTAGGTAGATAATCATTATCTCTAATCAAAATTACAATTTAAAATTAAATAAATTATTTAATTATTATATGTATGTAAAATTATTATCAATTATTTTTTGGAAAAAAAAGTAATCATTGTCCTCAACAAAAGTATTTAAAAGAATATTAAAAAATCACAAATTTATTTAATCATTATCTGTACGTGAAATCATTATCCTCGATTTTTTAAAAAAATAATCATTATGCTCAATAAAAATATTAAAAAATTTATAATAGTGATCATTAACCAAATTACAATTTGAAATTAAATTAATTATTTAAATTTATATAATCATTATCTGTATGTGAAATCATTTTCCTCAATTTTTTGAACAAATCATTATCCTCAACAAAAATATTTAAAAAATATTAAAAAGATCACTATATCTACTATACTTATATAAAAACATCCATTTTCGAGGCTACACATTTGTCAGAGAAATTTTCGAGGTATCACGTTTATTCGCTTAAGAAATACTCGCACCAGAGCATTTGTAGGTAGATAACGTCGTCTTTAATCAAAATTAAATAAATTATCTATCCTCAAAAAGATGATGCTTGAGTTCATGATAAACCCAACTATCTTTTTAGTTATCACATATTTCAAACTTTTCAAACTATAAATATGATGATTTCTCAAGTCATGAAAATCACCTTCTTCATCATTCTCTTCTCTTTTTTATTGTTCATGAATCATCGCTTCTTCCAATGTGTCACCATATAAGTTGCAATCCCACTGCACGCATTCATCATCACCATTGCAATTTTGCATTGACAGAAGCTTCATCTATAGCAATGAATATATAAGAAAAAGGTAAGTATTATTACATTGTTAAATATTATCGTCCTCAAAACATAATTCATTATTTTTAAGGTCATCTCATAATTCATTATTTTTAAAGGTCACGTTATCTCAGTATATCACTGTTCACTGCCGTCAACACAATACTGTGTAATTAAATTTTCATAAAATCTTAAATGATGACCGCAAAATTACAAAGTTTTACGATACGTGCTTTAATAGTAATGACCACTCTATTCAAAATCTGGTATCTAACTTAGTTACAATCCAAAAAAACCAGAGCATGTACTATTATTAATGTGCTGATAGATATAAATAAGCAAATGCCTCTCATTGTTAGAAATTCGGGGTAAAAATTAAGTTAAATAGATTATTCAAATTTTCAAAATCATTATTCCAACAACATTAAAATCTCATCATTAATTATATTTAGTAAATAAATTAAAATTAAAATCCTATAAATAAGTCCCATAATATATAAAAAGATAACAACAACATTAAAAAAAAACATCACTTTATCAAGCCTCTTATTCTATAAACTTTCATCATATTTACTTTTCTTTTTATTTTATCCCTGGTCACGACCTACTGCGTCTGCACTCCTGTGCACTCACGACTTACTGCGTCCGGGTATAATTCATTCTCCCCTGGTCACGACCTATTGCATTCGCACCACCGTGCGATCACGACTTACTGCGTCCGGGTATAATTCATTCTCCCCTGATCACGACCTACTGCGTTCGCACCACCGTGCGATCACGACTTACTGCGTCCGGGTATAATTCATTCTCCCCTGGTCACGACCTACTGCGTTCGCACCACCGTGCGATCACGACTTACCGCGTCCAGGTATAATTCATTCTCCCCTGGTCACGACCTACTGCGTTCGCACCACCGTGCGATCACAACTTACTGCGCCCGAGTATGTTTCATTCTCCCCTGGTCACGACCTACTGCGTTCGCACCACCGCGCGATCACGACTTACTGCGCCCGGGTATAATTCATTTCATTCTTTTATCATTATCAACTCTTAAACTCTTTGACAATTCCATTACTCAAGTTAATCCCAACATTACACATTTACACTATCCAATCATCACAATTACGTAATGTAAATCAATTATCAGAGTCCAGACATGTTATCAACATCATCACTATTTTATATTCTATAATTCAAATAACATAATTTAAGCACATTCTTGTTATCATTCCTATTATTCCTAGCTCACAAATTCTATTTATTAATTAACCTGTGGTGCAATATCCTATCTAGCACATAATTCTTAGTACTCATTATATTCATATCGTAAACTAAACCCCAGAGTAAGGTAATACTCACTATAACCCACTCCTTACCTCAAATTAGTAAGAAGTAAATAGAACCTTTATGCCTTAGCTCAAAACCTTGGGAACTTGAATTTCCTAAGCTTTACTTGCCACCTCAACAGAGATATGATGAAGTGATGATATACAATCCTATTTGAGAGAACACAAGATGGTTGATCCTTGCCCTTGTCTTGGTTAGGATTAGAAGGCATGAAATAGAGTTCTCCAACAATGGTGGAATTTGAAAACCAAGAAGAAGGAAGGAGGGAGCAATTCGTGAGTCAAGGGAGAGGGAAGGAATGAGACTTCAATCAAAATCCATGATGCAAGCTTGATGGGTTTGGTTGATTTTGGGTTTGAGGTGCCCAAGAATCAAGTGTTTGAGAAGGAATGGTGATGGAGATGATCTTGGAGTTGAGAGAAAGTTGATGAAGATGATGGGGTGCAATGGTGTTGAAGGTTGGTGAGATGAAGTGTTTTTGGTGTTTTATTTGCCTCCCAAAAAGCTGAGACAATCGTGTGGCCATGGTTCCATGCTTTGCCACCAAGTTTAAATTTCGACGCACCGGATTTGATCTGGTGTGCGTCGCTCGCTTGGGCGAGCCTATCACTCGCTTGGGCGAGTCCTGGCACCAGCTGGTGCACCTGATGCGTGCGGCTGGTGCGTGTGGTGCGGATTTGCGCTCGCCTGGGCAAATTGGTGCCTCGCCTGGGCGGGTTTTTCACTGTCTGGTGCACCAATGAACAGTGCACCCGCCTGGGCGAGCTGGAAGCGTGCCTGGGCGAGAATCATACTTTCAATCTTCGATTCGCCGTAACTTTTTTCGTTAACCGTCGGATCGGGTCCAAATTTTTAGATAAGCTTCTTCACCCCATAAACTTCATATCCAACGGTGGAATTTATTTTCTTAGCATCCTATAATAAATTTCTAATTTTCTCTTTTTGGTCGATTTCTAACATCTAAAACGCCGATTTAACTCCCGATTTCGCTTAGTTAATTTCGCTCGAAGCTACCATTGCCTTCTATACAACCCCTAGGACTTATATTTACTACTCACCTATCTACCAAAATTCGTTAAGTCATTATTCCAATTTTTTCTAGGTTTTTAATAATAATTCCATTTAAAATAAGGTTTAGGATGTTACAATTCTCTCCCACTTACCAGAATTTCGCCCTCGAAATTCGTCGAACAATTGTGGATGAGACTGCCTGATCTTGTCCTCCAGTTCCCATGTAGCCTCCTCCACATTGTTCCTGATCCAGATAACTTTCATCAAGGAGATTTCCTTGCCTCTGAGCGGCTTCACCTGCCTGTCTTCAATTCTAACTGGCAGAACTTCAAAAGTCAAATTCTCCTTCAAAGGCAAATCATCTAAGGTAACCACATGCGAAGGATCATGGACGTATTTCCTTAATTGTGAAACATGAAACACGTCATGAAGCCTTGCTAAGTGAGGGGGTAAGGCAATCCTGTACGCCACCGGGCCGACTTTCTCCAGAATCTCATAAGGCCCAACAAACCGAGGAGTTAGTTTCCTGGACTTAATTGCCCTACCAATTCCTGTGACCGGAGACACTCTTAGGAACACATGATTCCCAACATCGAACTCCAAAGGTCTCCTTCGCCTATCAGCATAACTCTTTTGGCGATCCTGTGAAGTTTTCATTTTATTCTTGATCATTGTGACCTTCTCAGTTGTTTCTTTCACAATGTCAGGACCTGTCAACAGATTTTCACCTATTTGGAACCAACACAAAGGCGTCCTACATTTCCTTCCGTAGAGAGCCTCAAATGGTGCCATGCTGATGCTAGAGTGAAAACTGTTGTTGTAAGTAAACTCCATCAAAGGTAGTAACTGCTCCCAACTACCGGCTTGCTCCAGAACATACGCTCTCAACAAATCCTCAAGTGTCTGGATAGTACGCTCAGATTGCCCGTCTGTCTACGGATGATAAGCCGTACTAAATTTCAGCTTAGTACCCAATGCCTGCTGAAGACTCTGCCAAAATCTGGACAGAAACCTCGGATCGCGATCGGATACTATACTGGTAGGAACACCATGCAACTTCACTATGTCCCTGATATACAACTGAGTCAACTTCTCAAGAGTATATTTCTTGTGGATAGGAATGAAATGAGCACACTTTGTAAGACGGTCCACCACCACCCAAACTGCATCACATCCTTCAGCAGTCCTTGGTAAACCCGTCACAAAGTCCATAGCTATACTATCCCATTTCCACTCCGGGATATCAAGTGATCGCAAAGGACCACCAGGCTTCTGATGCTCAATCTTAACTTTCTGACAAGTTAGGCAATGAGACACATGATCGGCCACATCGGTCTTCAACTTCGGCCACCAATAAATCCTTTTCAAATCATGGTACATCTTTGTTGCACCAGGATGAAAATTCATTTTGGTTCTATGTGCTTCCCATAGAATGTCTCTTCTAACTTCAAAGTCCATAGGGACACATATCCGACCCCTAAATCGGATAATACCATCAGAACCCTTCACGAAGTCGGGCTCTTCATTGCCCGATGCCCCTTCTAACAACTTTTGCAGCTCTACATCATCGGCTTGCCTTTCCTTAATAAGACCAATCAAGTCATTGGTAACCTGCAACATTTCTAGAACAATGCTCTTCTCTTTCACTTGCATGTTCAAGTTGAGGTCACTGAACTCTTGGATTAATTGCATCTCCTTCACCATTAGATTGCTGACATGCAAAGTCTTGCGACTTAGTGCATCAGCCACTACATTGGCTTTGCCCGGATGATACTGAAGATCGAAGTCATAGTCCTTCAGAAATTCCATCCACCTCCTCTGTCTCATATTCAACTCCTTTTGATCAAAGAGATAGCGAAGGCTTTTATGATCGCTGAAGACTTCGAACTTTGAACCATATAGATAATGCCTCTAGATTTTCAAAGCAAAAACTACTGCCGCCAACTCAAGATCATGAGTGGGATAGTTCTGTTCATGCTGCCTTAATTGTTTGGACGCATAAGCCATGACTTGCTCTTGCTGCATCAACACACAACCCAACCCTTGTTTAGAAGCATCACAATACACCACGAAGGATTGAGTCGGGTCCGGCAAAATTAGCACTGGGGAACTAGTCAACCGCCTCTTCAATTCTTGGAAACTATCTTCACATTTCGGGGACCACTCAAACGGAACACATTTCCGTGTAAGAGTTGTCAAAGGAAGGGCCAATTTAGAAAATCCCTCAATAAATCTCCGATAATACCCAGCCATACCAAGAAAGCTTCTGATCTCAGTAATGGACGTGGGTCTCTCCCACTTAAGTACCGCTTCCACCTTGGAAGGATCAACAGCAACGCCCTTCTCAGAAATGACATGCCCCAGAAACTGCACTTCATTCAACCAGAAACTACATTTGGAAAGCTTTGCATAAAGCTGTTTGGCCTTGAGAATTTGCAGCACAATCCTCAGATGTTCGGCATGCTCACTTGGACTCTTAGAATAGATGAGAATGTCGTCGATAAAGACTATGACAAAAGAATCCAAGTACGGCCTGAATATTCTGTTCATATAATCCATGAAGATGGCCGGAGCATTCGTGAGACCAAAGGACATAACCACATATTCAAAATGTCCATATCTCGACCTGAATGCCGTTTTAAGGATGTCCTCCTCTCGGATACGGATTTGATGGTATCCAGATCGAAGGTCAATCTTAGAAAACACGGCTGCCCCTCGCAATTGGTCCAGCAAATCATCAATGCGAGGAAGAGGATATTTGTTTTTCACAGTCACCGCATTCAATTGCCTATAATCGATGCACATTCGGAGACTTCCGTCCTTCTTTTTAACAAAAAGAATCGGAGCTCCCCAAGGTGACACACTCGGTCTAATCAAGCCCTTAGCCAAAAGCTCCTCTATCTGCTCTTTCAACTCTACTAACTCCAGAGGTGCCATTCTATACGGGGCTATTGAAATAGGACCTGCACCAGACATCAGATCAATACTAAACTCCACTTCTCTGTTCGGCGGTAATCCAGGAATCTCTGCAGGAAAGACTTCTGGAAATTCGCAGACTATCGGAATCTGACTGATCTCTGCCTCCTCATTCATTTCCAGGGAAGATAAAGAAAGATCGCTGATAGTAATTGATTTCTGATGACAGTCAATCAGAACATGGTGCCGAGACATCCAGTCCATGCCCAGAATGATGTCCAGCTTAGTTAGAGGCAAACAGATTAGATTTACTTTGAATTCCCGCTCCAATACTCGAAGTGGGCAATCCAAACACATCGTTGATGTGACTACAGATGAATTTGTAGGGGTAGAGACAGATAATTTATAAGGCATTTCTGTTGCAGACAACCCTAACTTCTTCATGCAATCCGCAGAAATAAATGAATGAGAAGCCCCACAATCATAGAGAATACCACAAGGAATATTATTAACATAACCGATACCTCTAATTAGTTCATCAGCATCCGTAACTTCTTCGCCATCCAAAGTATACACCTTGCCCTTCCGAGTCACCCGATTGTCACCAGCTTTCTGAACCTTGGCCACATTCACCTCCTTCTTAACTACAATTTTAGGACAATTCATCACAATGTGACCCGGCTGCCCGCACTTGTAACAGGTTGGACCCTTACTCGGATCTAATGTCCAGCAATCTCCCTATGGTGTCTATCACAATGTGGACAAGTCGGAATAGGACCATAGGTACTCACTGCCGGGCCTGTTCTAGGCTGGGAGTAAGGACCTGGTCGCCGCACCGAACCCTTGCCCTTGATAGGACCTCCAGCCTTCTGAACATTCTTGCTGCATTTCTCAGCTGCATGCTGCTTCCTGCTCTTTTCATAAGTACTAGTCATGTTGATTAGTTGAGACAGGTTGGCGATGTTCTGATATTCAAAAGCCATCTTGATTTCAGAACGAAGTCCGGTCTCGAACTTGATGCACTTGGTCCTTTCATCAGCATCCCTATAACTCCCTGCATATCAGATCAAGTCCTCAAACCTAGCAGCATACTCCCCAACGCTCATGTTCCCTTGCACGAGCTGCAGAAAAGTTATCTCCTTCTCTCTACGAACATCTTCAGGAAAGTATTTGCCCAGAAAACGATTCTTGAACAAATCCCATGTGATCGCCTGATTGTCCGCCTCTAAACCCCTCCGCATTTGTTGCCACCAGTGTTCCGCTTCACTAGTCAGCATGTACTGTGCTAGCAGAACCTTCTGTTCCTCCGATGGTGCCATGGTGTTCAGGATCTTTTCAATCTCCTGCAACCAAAGCTGTGCTCCATCGGGATTGAACCCACCTTCGAACTTTTGCGGATCGTTCTTTCTGAACCGTGCAAGCCAATCGATAGCAAATGGAGCTGGGGGTTGAGGATTCATTGCGACTGCTGCGGCCGTTGCTGCTGCTGCAGCTGCTGCTGCTATGTTCTCCCCCTGGTTATGATGCACTTGTGCTATGTTAGCAGCCTGATCCTGTTGCATCTGTACCAGATGTTCCAGAATAGCGCGGATCCCGTCATTTTCGACTCGCCTACCAGCCATTCTGTTCAGTCATGCATCAGGCTGACAGTTAATGCTTATTAGCATAATTAATAGTATAAACATCCTATCAATAGACTCTAGTCTCTAAACTATAATTATCGATTACTCGCTCGGTGAGTAATCACTGGAGTAGCTCATAACTCCAAAGGCCGAGGGAAACTGCTCTGATACCATAAATGTAACACCTAGGATTATTTACCCTTTTAAACCCTAAAATAAAATAGTGAATTTAAAATTTCCTTTTTAAGCTTATAAAATCTCCCGTCAAACAGACAGAGTTTCGTTTGTTTTTAGGACTTTCCAAAAATTTCCGGATTTTCCTGCGACCTGATAAACAATAACATTTTCAAATTTCAGAAGCCAGCAGGGCTATATACAAATATCACAACTGATGCAGCATCGTGCACACATCAGAAAAGCAAAGTATGAAACATCAGAGTTAAGCGGAAATATAAACAAGTTGTGGAAAATAGTTCTTTTCCCAAAATAGGACTCCTACCCAAAAGGAGTCATCCTGGGCCCCCAAAAAGCTATTTACATTATACACAACAAAAATGAATCAAATCATATCACCGGGCCCAGGACATTCCCATGTCCTACATTGATAAAAGTAACCTACTCTCCCTGTAAGGGAGAGTACTCCTGCTCGGCCTGATCAGGTGCAAACTCTTCCTCAGTACCTATAGTGATAGTAAGGAGTGAGTATTACGCATAAAATGGGGAGGCAGTTTCCATTTATGACATAATGCAACACCAAGTCAAACACATTTAACAATTTAATCACAATATAGTAAGACTCAACACATCACAAAAGATTCATCAATTATCACAATTCAATTATTTCCGCATGCACTTAATCATCACTTTATCAAGCCTCTTATTCTATAAGCTTTCATCAAATTTACTTTTCTTTTTATTTTATCCCTGGTCACGACCTACTGCGTCTGCACTCCTGTGCACTCACGACTTACTGCGTCCGGGTATAATTCATTCTCCCCTGGTCACGACCTACTGCGTTCGCACCACCGTGCGATCACGACTTACTGCGTCCGGGTATAATTCATTCTCCCCTGGTCACGACCTACTGCGTTCGCACCACCGTGCGATCATGACTTACTGCGCCCGAGTATGTTTCATTCTCCCCTGGTCACGACCTACTGCGTTCGCACCACCGCGCGATCACGACTTACTGCACCCGGGTATAATTCATTTCATTCTTTTATCATTATCAACTCTTAAACTCTTTGACAATTCCATTACTCAAGTTAATCCCAACATTACACATTTACACTATCCAATCATCACAATTACGTAATGTAAATCAATTATCAGAGTCCAGGCATGTTATCAACATCATCACTATTTTATATTCTATAATTCAAATAACATAATTCAAGAACATTCTTGTTATCATTCCTATTATTCCTAGCAATTCTATTTATTAATTAACCTGTGGTGCAATATCCTATCTAGCACATAATTCTTAGTACTCATTATATTCATATCGTAAACTAAACCCCAGAGTAAGGTAATACTCACTATAACCCACTCCTTACCTCAAAATAGTAAGAAGTAAATAGAACCTTTATGCCTTAGCTCAAAACCTTGGGAACTTGAATTTCCTAAGCTTTACTTGCCACCTCAACAGAGATATGATGAAGTGATGATATACAATCCTATTTGAGAGAACACAAGATGGTTGATCCTTGCCCTTGTCTTGGTTAGGATTAGAAGGCATGAAATAGAGTTCTCCAACAATGGTGGAATTTGAAAACCAAGAAGAAGGAAGGAGGGAGCAATTCGTGAGTCAAGGGAGAGGGAAGGAATGAGACTTCAATCAAAATCCATGATGCAAGCTTGATGGGTTTGGTTGATTTTGGGTTTGAGGTGCCCAAGAATCAAGTGTTTGAGAAGGAATGGTGATGGAGATGATCTTGGAGTTGAGAGAAAGTTGATGAAGATGATGGGGTGCAATGGTGTTGAAGGGTGGTGAGATGAAGTGTTTTTGGTGTTTTATTTGCCTCCCAAAAAGCTGAGACAATCGTGTGGCCATGGTTCCATGCTTTGCCACCAAGTTTAAATTTCGACGCACCGGATTTGATCTGGTGTGCGTCGCTCGCTTGGGCAAGCCTATCACTCGCTTGGGCGAGTCCTGGCACCAGCTGGTGCACCTGATGCGTGCGGCTGGTGCGTGTGGTGGGAGTTCTGGCGCGCCAACGCGAATCTGGTGCGTGTGGTGCGGATTTGCGCTCGCCTGGGCGAATTGGTGCCTCGCCTGGGCGGGTTTTTCACTGTCTGGTGCACCAATGAACAGTGCACCCGCCTGGGCGAGCTGGAAGCGCGCCTGGGCGAGAATCAGACTTCCAATCTTCGATTCGCCGTAACTTTTTTCGTTAACCGTCGGATCGGGTCCAAATTTTTAGATAAGCTTCTTCACCCCATAAACTTCATATCCAACGGTGGAATTTATTTTCTTAGCATCCTATAATAAATTTCTAATTTTCTCTTTTTGGTCGATTTCTAACATCTAAAACGCCGATTTAACTCCCGATTTCGCTTAGTTAATTTCGCTCGAAGCTACCATTGCCTTCTATACAACCCCTAGGACTTATATTTACTACTCACCTATCTACCAAAATTCGTTAAGTCATTATTCCAATTTTTTCTAGGTTTTTAATAATAATTCCATTTAAAATAAGGTTTAGGATGTTACACATACTTACTTTGATTATTCTTTGTTGAAAGAATATGCAAATAATTGATCTTTTTCTCTTTTCAAAGAAGAGAAGGGCTCTCCTAGGATTAGGAAGAAATACCTTGATTGTATTCCGGTGAGAAATAATTTTGGTGAGTCTTTTGCCTATTTGAAGAAACAATGTTTTTCGATTTATTTATGATTTTTTTTTTCGTTTTTGTCATGAGATAAGATAAATGATGAAAAAGATCAAAATATTTAAATATGAATAATAATAATAAATGTGATAATTATATTAAAAAAATAATAATGGTAAAAAAATATTAATTTATCCATCAAATAAATATAAGAAATATCTTATAATATTATCCAATAAAAAAAATCAGAATTTATAATTTTGGTTTAATTATGTATAATTTTTCATATTAGATGTGATAATTATATTTAAAATATGCTAAATTATCATGTCTTATGCAATCAAAAATATTTTGATTTATCTTTAAATCTACTCATAATACCATCAAACAAAAAAAATATAAAAAAAGTTTAATTTTCATTTCACTCTAATAATTAATCATAATATCATGATAAAACGTGTTAATTCATCGATCAACTAAATAAGGAATACATTAATTTAATACTCATATATACATAGACAAATATAATATTAAATATATATAAAAAAGAGCCAACATTATATTCATAATAAAATGCAATGTGTTAACCAAGATAGTCAAAAATAACAATTTCAATGTCGTTTTCATGTTCTATGAAATAGTGGATATTCCAATTTATCCTTAAATTTTCTCATAATACCATTAAACAAAAGAGATCAAAATATTTAATTCTGATTTGTTTTTAATTATCATAATAAAGTTGATAAGCATATAAAAATATTAATTTATCTATTAAATAAATAAGGAAGATCTAGTTCTTATTTACTTTTGATTCATCATAATAAAGTTAATAATCATGTAAAAAATTGTTAATTTATTCATTGAATAAATAAGGAAAATCTCAGAAAAAAAATGTTATTTTTTATTTATAAGGAAGTACAAAATATTTCAACAAGCTCATTTTTTGTTGTTGTTTAATAATAATCTTTACTTTAAAATATTTAAATATTAATAATCCGTGCATTGCACAGGATAAAAATAAAAAAGTTTAATTTTGATTCCACTCTAATTAATAAAACATGCTAATTATCGATATTAAAATAAGGAATACATTAATTTAATACTGATCTATACATAAATAAATATAATATTAAGAAACGAACTGTCATTATCTTCCAATGAATTCATGTCCAATGAAATAAGGGATATTATGATTTATCATTAATTATTCTCATAATACCATCAAACAAAAAAAATCAAAATAATAATAATAATTTTTGATTTATCATGATAAAGTATATTGAATAATCCTTTTTTTAAAATTATTTTTGTTATTGTTTAATAATAATCTTTACTTTATAATGAAAATAATAATAATCGTTAATTTAAAATATTTAGTATAAAAATATTTAATATCAACAACCCGTGCATTGCACGGGGAAGAGCTAGATTTATGATATTAACAAGGTGTAATGGGTCAGATCTTTTGGAGGAGGTTAGTACTGATTTGATAGTAAATTTGAGACCTAACTTATAGTACTTGATTAAATTGGAAAAAAAATTTAAATCCAACCTCTTAAACCAATCTAATTTTTTAAATATGGGTTGGTTTAATTTAGATTTAATGGTGTGTGGGTCAATTTGAATCTTCTTATGCCCCTAGATTTGAAAGATACTCGTGAAAAAAATAAAATAAAGAGTGAAGGGGCACTTTGGTCCCTCAAGTGTTTCGACAGGAACACTTTAGTCCTTCAAGAAATTTAATTCATTTTTAGTTCCCAAAGTTTTCCAAAAGTTACAATTTAGTCGTTGTTCAATTTCCGTTAGCCATTTCGTTAAGAGACTAAATTGGTATTTTTGGAAAACATGAGGGATTAAATTGGTACTTTTGGAAAACATGAGGGACCGAAAATGAATTAAATTTCTTGAGGGACGAAAGTGTCCCTGTCGAAAAACTTGAGGGACCAAAGTGTTCCTTCACTCTAAAATAAAATAAAAAGATACTAGTCTTTTACGATAGGCATTTCAAAGATAATCTGAGTCAGGGTGAGTATGTTTAGTCTCGATTTTGATATTTAGATAAGGATCTTCGAAAAAGTGTGCAAGCCTGTTAGGTATATGTCTATTCTCTTTGAGGTCACTTTGTGCAAAACATTAAGAGGTTATTTTCTAATGGCAAATGCTAACAATATTAAGGCTATGTTTGACAACACGAAATAAAAGCTTTTCAGTTAGTAGATTCAGTCAATAAATTCTTTACTGAGTTTTTATTTATTTGTCTATTTTGAATAAAATATATTTTTTAAGAAATATAATAATTGTCTAGATTTTCAATATATCATTTTTTTCCATTATACATTTTCTCTTTTTATAATTATTAATTTTTCTCCACTAGATACATAACTAAAACCTTTTAAATAGGAGTAAACATAACAAATAACATTTATTACAATTTTGAAATCCTCAAAAGGATAAATAAAAAGGAACAAGAAATTTATCTAAAAGATGACAAATACTAATAAAGAAGAAGTATCACTTATCATTGTTCTTTGGGCCAAATTGGGATATTGAAGTTTGGAATAGAGTACTGGATTTTATTTTATTTTATTTTTTTTATAAATTAAAGCTTTTCTTTTTAATGGAAAAATTATATATCGGATGAAAAAGTCTTTTAGATTACCAGGATGTTGGTCCGTGCGATGCACGAGATTTAATTTTGCATATTTACTTTGTGCTGATTTGAAGAAAAAAAAAAAACTTCGGTAATGTGCTTTCCCGTATGGGAATAAATATTTGATTTTTTGTTATTTCAAGTAAAGATTTTGATATTTTCTTTTTTTTTTTTGTAAAAGGAAAGGTTAATAAAAATATTTTTGTATTACTCCTTCCATCCCATAAAGTTAGTAAAAAACATAGAAAATTTTGTCCCAAATTAAAGTTAAAATAATGAATTAAAAAAAACTGAAGTTGCATCATATATTCTATGATTGGTTCATTAAATAAACATGCATTAAATACTTATTTTGGTAGTTGGTTGATATGGGGGACAATGTATTAAAAAGATATTCCCTTATTTTTATTAAAATTTCAAAAAGTTACTAACTTTTTGGGACAGAGGGAGTATAATAATGCAACATGATTGAAAGAATAAAAATAAAGATTGTGTCTAATCTTTTTGTTTTAATATTAAATTCATAATTCATTCATAATTACAAATGTATGGATTTGAAATGTGACGAATAAAATTAGAATATTGTGTTAGAATTGACAGCCGTCACCTAAGAGGGGGAGGGGGGGGGGGGGTGAATTGGGTTTTATAAAATCGTTGGCAAATGTTCGAATTAAATCGTTTTCAATAAAACAAATATGATTTGCAGCGGAAAACTAAAATAACGTTGAAAACGATTACGCGCAAGCGGATAATAATAATAATAATAATAATAATAATAATAATAATAATAATAATAATAATAATAATAATAATAATGATAATATAAAAACTACTATGCGCGGATACGAATATATCAAAAACGTATGAAAAGCGTTGTCGCACAATAATTAATTTAAAACAATTAAATTAATATATAGATAAAATAATCATTATGTTGCAAGAATGATAATAATAGCAACTACGCACAAGCAACAACAACAACGATAAATAAAGAAGATAAGGGATATAGAGATTGCACTAGAGATTTTATACTGGTTCAGTATTTCCAGCGAAAGACCTACTTCCAGTCTCCAAGCGACCCGTTTGAGAGTTTATCAATTAACCAAAGACGTACGCCTCACATCCCAATTACAACCAGAGGATGCCACACCCTCACACTAAGGTAGTCTATCTACTAGGTGTCCCACCTTTCGTCTAGTTACTACCCCAGAATACAACAAGGGTTCCTCACCCTACAAAACACGAACGTGCCACACGTCCAAACTGAGGAAACCGCAATTGGTGGTTGAAACAACTAAGGAACCCTAGGAACACACCTAGAAGGGGGGGTTGAATAGGTGTAAAAGAAACCTTGAAAGATTTTCGAAAGAAATGAATCGAAACAATCAAAACAAATGATTTTTGCAAATTCTACAACATTTAATCGATTAATCTGAAATTTAATCGATTAAACCTGAAAGTTGAAATTGTCTTAATCGATTATTCTGAAATTTAATCGATTAAACCTGAAAGTTCAAAAGTCCTTAATCGATTAAACGAACACTTAATCGATTAAATCTATCAGAAACTGAAAAATCACTTTTCAATCGAATACGAAAATCAATCAATTAACACTTAAGATCAGAGATTCAGCGAAAACAATTAACACCTATATTCTTATTGATTATCCTAGTTATGAAAATGATTTTCCCTTTATCAATTTGAACAATAAAGATTCAATTCAATCAATTATGAAAAATCACTCTTTTCTAGGTTTTCAACCAAGAACACAATCAATGACTTGAAGGTAAAGAGTTAAGGGTTTAGAGATACGACACAGTGATTTATCCTGGTTCACTTTCATCCGCTTGAAAGCTACATCCAGTCCCCTCTTCAACCAAGAGAGATTCTTCACTATGAGGAATTAGAGTTCTCAAATTACAAGTAAATGCCTCACAAGACTCCCTTCTTGCTAGCCTACAAGAGATACCACACCCTTGCCTTGTAATCCTATTGATCTTCTCTCTAATCTAACCTCTACCCCTTGTTGATAATCGACACAACAAGTCTTCAATTGCTTGATGATAATCCACCACCAAGGCTTCACTTTGCTTGATTCACAACCAAGACTTTCTTCTTCTCCAATGAGATTTGCTTGATGATAATCGACACACCAAGGCTTCTTGTTTGTTGTTGTTGGCTTGCCTTCTTGCAAAGATTACAACACAATAGAAAACACAATAACAATCCTATGAATCTCAATCAATAGCTATGACAATTCACAATAAGAGATTCAAAGGTTCTTGATCAAAGAATATGAAAATATGAAAGCTTTGATCTTTGAAATTGAGAGAGAATAGAGTGGCTTGATTCTTGTAAAATTGATTATGAAAGTGTTCTAATTAATCACAAAGGTTAGGAATAGGTTTATATAAAATACCCAAAAGTTGTAGCACTTGAAAACTGATTTTGAGAAGTGAAAATCGTATTTTAAAAAACCAGTTCAGCAGTGTTTAATCGATTAAATCTTCACTTAATCGAGTAGTAATCGATTAAATTCATCCTTAATCGATTAAATCCATACTGCACATTTTAGAAACTTGTTTTCTCAAAACTAAACCTTTCCTTTAAAACCTTTAAGCCACCTATTGATTCTAGGTTAAGTGAAAACTCAAATTATGATTTAATCATGACTATGATAGAGATTCACTACCCTCTAAATAAACTACCCAAATAAAAGACCTAAGAAGTTTGAGAGGCAAAAGATAAAACAATTACAATTACACTCAAACTAAGTCTTCATGAGCTTGCTTTCTCTCTTCTTCATTTGATGTTTGTTGTTGCTTGTTGAACTTGAACTTGATCAAAACATTTGTAGCTTGTTCAAAACACTTTGTCATTATCAAAACATTCATCATAGAACTTACAATCTCCCCCTTTTTGAAAATGACAAACCATGTTTTGAATTTGATTGAAGTTGTTGATGCTTTAACAATTTGATCACTTGGTGAGAAACTTGCTCCCCCTTAATCAATGCAATTTACATTTGAAATCCACTTGATAGAAGCTTGATTCTCCCCCTATCTTCAACAACTTAGCTCAACCTACATAAAAACAACAAAACAACCTTTCTCCCAAAAACATATCATTTTCTCCCATTTTTCAAAACATACCATTTCTCCAAAACATACCATTTCTCCAAAACATACCATTTCTCCCCCTTTGGCATTATCAAAAAGTAATATATATACCAATTGAAATATAAAATACTAAGCCAAAATAGAGAAATTCACATTTATTTCTTCAAAGAAATATATACCATTATCAATTGAAATATAACAAGTACTATACTTTGAAATGTGATACCAATTGGAAAGAAAATATAACAATGAATTATGAACCAATAGAAATACTAAGAAATCATAATACCAATTGAGATATCATCAATGTAAAGAAATATCACAACAATAATAGCATGATAATCATCTAATCATAAAAATTAGTAGCATTGAGTGATCAATATCAATTATACCAATTGAACTTTAGAAAAGAAATTGAGGAGATGCCAATTGAGAAGATACTATAATCATCAATATCTAACAATATCACTTGTACCAAATTTGTAGGACTTCTTTTGAGATGCAAATGTAATACCAATTGAAGATGCAAATGTATGAATAACACTTGTAAGCCCTTTGCTCTTCAATCATACCTACAAAACATTCATGCTTTGCTTTTTGGTATCCAAATGGTTTTGGATCCATTTTTGTTAGTGTAGGGACTCTCACCCTTTTTCATCCAAACAAAATCTCCTTTAGGTATACCATGCACTTTAATATAACACACATTTGAAGTATGTCCATGAGTACCACAATAGAAACATGTTGGTGCATTTGAGAAATCAACTTTAGAAAAATCAATAACATTTCTATGAGAATTACTCTTAGCATTAGTATAACCCAAACCAAACTTGTTTGAATTTTCTCTTTGAAAATTTAACAATGTGCGCAATCTAATATCACCATTTGTGAAACTTGCAAGCTTATTTTTCAAAATAGCATTTTCATCTTTGAGAAACTTGCAATTCTCACAATCAACCACAATATTCACTCTACTAGCACAATCACAAGAAGAACTAGCATAGATAAGATCAAGAGTTTCATTTTCAAGATTAAGCTCATCAACTTTTTTTTGAAGTTCTAAAATCTCTTTTTGATGTTTCAAAATGAGCTTCTTCCTTTCAATGTTTTTCAAAGCTAGTTTTTCAAGTTGTTCATGCATTTCTTCATAAGCATTATATAACAATTCATATTTAGAAGAAATTTCGGATTTAGTATGACTTACATTGCTTTCCTCGCTTTGATAACTTGATTCATCATTTGAACTTTGTTCTTCATCTACTAGAGTTATCAAGTTGAGACAAGCGGCTTCTTCATTATCCGATGAACTACTCGATGTGCTTTTCTTGTTATCTTCATCACTATCCCAAACTATGTATGCTCTTTTAGATTTAGAATTTTTCTTGTCTTTCTCCTTCTTCTTGAGATACCTAGAGCATGAGTACTTGAGATGACCGGGTTTTCCGCATTCATGGAAAACTACTCCATCTTTTGTAGTCTTGGTCTTGTAGTGTGGAGAATCCTTCTCTTTACCTTTGTCTTTGTTCAACCTTCTTTTTCTCCTTAGAAATTTGTCAAACTTCCTTAGTAAAAGTTTCATTTCTTTTTCATCAACATCCGAATCGGAATCTTCACTATCATCATCATCGGAACTCTCTTTCTTTTTATATGATCTATTGACTTTAAGAGCAAGTCCCTTTCTTTCTTTGTTCTTATCCGACTCTTCATTGATACTTAAACGTCCAAGCTCCATTTCATGTTCTTGAAGCTTTCCGAAAAGTGTTGCTAGATCCATAGCATCCAAGTTTTTAGATTCAACAATAGCCGTTACTTTTGGTTGCCAATTCCTGTCTAAACATCTCAACACTTTGTTAGAAAGTTCACCTTGTAAGAAAGTCTTACCAAGAGCAAGTAAATGGTTAATAATATGAGTAAAACGCTTTTGCATATCATTAATAGATTAATTTGGAAGCATTTGAAACAATTCATAATCACGCATTAAAGCATTCAATCAAGCTCTCCTAACCTCACTAGTTCCTTCATGAGTCACTTGTAAAGTGTCCCACATTTCCTTAGCACTAGAACATTGAGAAACCCTAAAGAACTCATCATAGGACAAAGCAGATGTGATGATATTCTTTGGCTTATAATCATATTGAACTTTCTTTCTATTATCATCTTTCCACTTATCCTCGGGGATTAAATGCACTACGCCTTCAACTAAACTAGAGGGGATATGAGGATCTTTTTCAACTACTTTCCAAATTTCACTATCTATGGCTTGGATAAAGATTTTCATTCTAACTTTCAAATAAGCATAGCCTTCTCCGACAAACAATGGAGGACGATTTATTGAATAACCTTCACCACCAAAGGGTACGAATCCCATTGCGATTTTCTTAAAGGATCTTTACGAAAAAGCTCTTATGCTCGTGTCTTTCGACCGAGCTCTGATACCAATTGAGGAAACCACAATTGGTGTTGAAACAACTAAGGAACCCTAGGAACACACCTAGAAGGGGGGTTGAATAGGTGTAAAAGAAACCTTGAAAGATTTTCGAAAGAAATGAATCGAAACAATCAAAACAAATGATTTTTGCAAATTCTACAGCATTTAATCGATTAATCTGAAATTTAATCGATTAAACCTGAAAGTTCAAATTGTCTTAATCGATTATTCTGAAATTTAATCGATTAAATCTGAAAGTTCAAAAGTCCTTAATCGATTAAACGAACACTTAATTGATTAAATCTACCAGAAACTGAAAAATCACTTTTCAATCGAATACGAAAATCAATCAATTAACACTTAAGATCAGAGATTCAGCGAAAACAATTAACACCTATATTCTTATTGATTATCCTAGTTATGAAAATGATTTTCCCTTTATCAATTTGAACAATAAAGATTCAATTCAATCAATTATGAAAAATCATTCTTTTCTAGGTTTTCAACCAAGAACACAATCAATGACTTGAATGTAAAGAGTTAAGGGTTTAGAGATACGACACAGTGATTTAGCCTGGTTCACTTTCATCCGCTTGAAAGCTACATCCAGTCCCCTCTTCAACCAAGAGAGATTCTTCACTATGACGAATTAGAGTTCTCAAATTACAAGTAAATGCCTCACAAGACTCCCTTCTTGCTAGCCTACAAGAGATACCACACCCTTGCCTTGTAATCCTATTGATCTTCTCTCTAATCTAACCTCTACCCCTTATTGATAATCGACACAATAAGTCTTTAATTGCTTGATGATAATCCACACACCAAGGCTTCACTTTGCTTGATTCACAACCAAGACTTTCTTCTTCTCCAATGAGATTTGCTTGATGATAATCGACACACCAAGGCTTCTTGTTTGTTGTTGTTGGCTTGCCTTCTTGCAAAGATTACAACACAATAGAAAACACAATAACAATCCTATGAATCTCAATCAATAGCTATGACAATTCACAATAAGAGATTCAAAGGTTCTTGATCAAAGAATATGAAAATATGAAAGCTTTGATCTTTGAAATTGAGAGAGAATAGAGTGGCTTGATTCTTGTAAAATTGATTATGAAAGTGTTCTAATTAATCACAAAGGTTAGGAATAGGTTTATATAAAATACCCAAAAGTAGTAGCACTGGAAAACTGATTTTGAGAAGTGGAAATCGTATTTTAAAAAACCAGTTCAGCAATGTTTAATCGATTAAATCTTCACTTAATCGAGTAGTAATCGATTAAATTCATCCTTAATCGATTAAATCCATACTGCACATTTTAGAAACTTGTTTTCTCAAAACTAAACTATTCCTTTAAAACCTTTAAGCCACCTATTGATTCTAGGTTAAGTGAAAACTCAAATTATGATTTAATCATGACTATGATAGAGATTCACTACCCTCTAAATAAACTACCCAAATAAAAGACCTAAGAAGCTTGAGAGGCAAAAGATAAAACAATTACAATTACACTCAAACTAAGTCTTCATGAGCTTGCTTTCTCTCTTCTTCATTTGAGGTTTGTTGTTGCTTGTTGAACTTGAACTTGATCAAAACATTTGTAGCTTGTTCAAAACACTTTGTCATTATCAAAACACTCATCATAGAACTTACAATCTCCCCCTTTTTGAAAATGACAAACCATGTTTTGAATTTGATTGAAGTTGTTGATGCTTTAACAATTTGATCACTTGGTGAGAAACTTGCTCCCCCTTAATCAATGCAATTTACATTTGAAATCCACTTGATAGAAGCTTGATTCTCCCCCTATCTTCAACAACTTAGCTCAACCTACATAAAAACAACAAAACAACCTTTCTCCCAAAAACATATCATTTTCTCCCATTTTTCAAAACATACCATTTCTCCAAAACATACCATTTCTCCAAAACATACCATTTCTCCCCCTTTGGCATTATCAAAAAGTAATATATATACCAATTGAAATATAAAATACTAAGCCAAAATAGAGAAATTCACATTTATTTCTTCAAAGAAATATATACCATTATCAATTGAAATATAACAAGTACTATACTTTGAAATGTGATACCAATTGGCAAGAAAATATAACAATGAATTATGAACCAATAGAAATACTAAGAAATCATAATACCAATTGAGATATCATCAATGTAAAGAAATATCACAACAATAATAACATGATAATCATCTAATCATCAAAATTAGTAGCATTGAGTGATCAATATCAATTATACCAATTGAACTTTAGAAAAGAAATTGAGGAGATACCAATTGAGAAGATACTATAATCATCAATATCTAACAATATCACTTGTACCAAATTTGTAGGACTTCTTTTGAGATGCAAATGTAATACCAATTGAAGATGCAAATGTATGAATAACACTTGTAAGCCCTTTGCTCTTCAATCATACCTACAAAACAATCATGCTTTGCTTTTTGGTATCCAAATGGTTTTGGATCCAGTTTTGTTAGTGTAGGGACTCTCACCCTTTTTCATCCAAACAAAATCTCCTTTAGGTATACCATGCACTTTAATATAACACACATTTGAAGTATGTCCATGAGTACCACAATAGAAACATGTTGGTGCATTTGAGAAATCAACTTTAGAAAAATCAACAACATTTCTATGAGAATTACTCTTAGCATTAGTATAACCCAAACCAAACTTGTTTGAATTTTCTCTTTGAAAATTTAACAATGTGCGCAATCTAATATCACCATTTGTGAAACTTGCAAGCTTATTTTTCAAAATAGCATTTTCATCTTTGAGAAACTTGCAATTCTCACAATCAACCACAATATTCACTCTACTAGCACAATCACAAGAAGAACTAGCATAGATAAGATCAAGAGTTTCATTTTCAAGATTAAGCTCATCAACTTTTTTTTGAAGTTCTAAAATCTCTTTTTGATGTTTCAAAATGAGCTTCTTCCTTTCAATGTTTTTCAAAGCTAGTTTTTCAAGTTGTTCATGCATTTCTTCATAAGCATTATATAACAATTCATATTTAGAAGAAATTTCGGATTTAGTATGACTTACATTGCTTTCCTCGCTTTGATAACTTGATTCATCATTTGAACTTTGTTCTTCATCTACTAGAGTTATCAAGTTGAGACAAGCGGCTTCTTCATCATCCGATGAACTACTCGATGTGCTTTTCTTGTTATCTTCATCACTATCCCAAACTATGTATGCTCTTTTAGATTTAGAATTTTTCTTGTCTTTCTCCTTCTTCTTGAGATACCTAGAGCATGAGTACATGAGATGACCGGGTTTTCCGCATTCATGGCAAACTACTCCATATTTTGTAGTCTTGGTCTTGTAGTGTGGAGAATCCTTCTCTTTACCTTTGTCTTTGTTCAACCTTCTTTTTCTCCTTAGAAATTTGTCAAACTTCCTTAGTAAAAGTTTCATTTCTTTTTCATCAACATCCGAATCGGAATCTTCACTATCATCATCATCGGAACTCTCTTTCTTTTTATATGATCTATTGACTTTAAGAGCAAGTCCCTTTCTTTCTTTGTTCTTATCCGACTCTTCATTGATACTTAAACGTCCAAGCTCCATTTCATGTTCTTGAAGCTTTCCGAAAAGTGTTGCTAGATCCATAGCATCCAAGTTTTTAGATTCAACAATAGCCGTTACTTTTGGTTGCCAATTCCTGTCTAAACATCTCAACACTTTGTTAGAAAGTTCACCTTGTAAGAAAGTCTTACCAAGAGCAAGTAAATGGTTAATAATATGAGTAAAACGCTTTTGCATATCATTAATAGATTAATTTGGAAGCATTTGAAACAATTCATAATCACGCATTAAAGCATTCAATCTAGCTCTCCTAACCTCACTAGTTCCTTCATGAGTCACTTGTAAAGTGTCCCACATTTCCTTAGCACTAGAACATTGAGAAACCCTAAAGAACTCATCATAGGACAAAGCGGATGTGATGATATTCTTTGCCATATAATCATATTGAACTTTCTTTCTATCATCATCCTTCCACTTATCCTCGGGGATTAAATGTACTACGCCTTCAACTAAACTAGAGGGGATATGAGGACCTTTTTCAACTACTTTCCAAATTTCACTATCTATGGCTTGGATAAAGATTTTCATTCTAACTTTCCAATAAGCATAGCCTTCTCCGGCAAACAATGGAGGACGATTTATTGAATAACCTTCACCACCAAAGGGCACGAATCCCATTGCGATTTTCTTAAAGGATCTTTACGAAAAAGCTCTTATGCTCGTGTCTTTCGACCGAGCTCTGATACCAATTGAGGAAACCGCAATTGGTGGTTGAAACAACTAAGGAACCCTAGGAACACACCTAGAAGGGGGGTTGAATAGGTGTAAAAGAAACCTTGAAAGATTTTCGAAAGAAATGAATCGAAACAATCAAAACAAATGATTTTTGCAAATTCTACAGCATTTAATCGATTAATCTGAAATTTAATCGATTAAACCTGAAAGTTCAAATTGTCTTAATCGATTATTCTGAAATTTAATCGATTAAATCTGAAAGTTCAAAAGTCCTTAATCGATTAAACGAACACTTAATTGATTAAATCTATCAGAAACTGAAAAATCACTTTTCAATCGAATACGAAAATCAATCAATTAACACTTAAGATCAGAGATTCAGCGAAAACAATTAACACCTATATTCTTATTGATTATCCTAGTTATGAAAATGATTTTCCCTTTATCAATTTGAACAATAAAGATTCAATTCAATCAATTATGAAAAATCACTCTTTTCTAGGTTTTCAACCAAGAACACAATCAATGACTTGAATGTAAAGAGTTAAGGGTTTAGAGATACGACACAGTGATTTATCCTGGTTCACTTTCATCCGCTTGAAAGCTACATCCAGTCCACTCTTCAACCAAGAGAGATTCTTCACTATGAGGAATTAGAGTTCTCAAATTACAAGTAAATGCCTCACAAGACTCCCTTCTTGCTAGCCTACAAGAGATACCACACCCTTGCCTTGTAATCCTATTGATCTTCTCTCTAATCTAACCTCTACCCCTTGTTGATAATCGACACAACAAGTCTTCAATTGCTTGATGATAATCCACACACCAAGGCTTCACTTTGCTTGATTCACAACCAAGACTTTCTTCTTCTCCAATGAGATTTGCTTGATGATAATCGACACACCAAGGCTTCTTGTTTGTTGTTGTTGGCTTGACTTCTTGCAAAGATTACAACACAATAGAAAACACAATAACAATCCTATGAATCTCAATCAATAGCTATGACAATTCACAATAAGAGATTCAAAGGTTCTTGATCAAAGAATATGAAAATATGAAAGCTTTGATCTTTGAAATTGAGAGAGAATAGAGTGGCTTGATTCTTGTAAAATTGATTATGAAAGTGTTCTAATTAATCACAAAGGTTAGGAATAGGTTTATATAAAATACCCAAAAGTTGTAGCACTTGAAAACTGATTTTGAGAAGTGAAAATCGTATTTTAAAAAACCAGTTCAGCAGTGTTTAATCGATTAAATCTTCACTTAATCGAGTAGTAATCGATTAAATTCATCCTTAATCGATTAAATCTATACTGCACATTTTAGAAACTTGTTTTCTCAAAACTAAACCTTTCCTTTAAAACCTTTACCCACCTATTGATTCTAGGTTAAGTGAAAACTCAAATTATGATTTAATCATGACTATGATAGAGATTCACTACCCTCTAAATAAACTACCCAAAGAAAAGACCTAAGAAGCTTGAGAGGCAAAAGATAAAACAATTACAATTACACTCAAACTAAGTCTTCATGAGCTTGCTTTCTCTCTTCTTCATTTGACGTTTGTTGTTGCTTGTTGAACTTGAACTTGATCAAAACATTTGTAGCTTGTTCAAAACACTTTGTCATTTTCAAAACATTCATCATAGAACTTACAATCTCCCCCTTTTTGAAAATGACAAACCATGTTTTGAATTTGATTGAAGTTGTTGATGCTTTAACAATTTGATCACTTGGTGAGAAACTTGCTCCCCCTTAATCAATGCAATTTACATTTGAAATCCACTTGATAGAAGCTTGATTCTCCCCCTATCTTCAACAACTTAGCTCAACCTACATAAAAACAACAAAACAACCTTTCTCCCAAAAACATATCATTTTCTCCCATTTTTCAAAACATACCATTTCTCCAAAACATACCATTTCTCCAAAACATACCATTTCTCCCCCTTTGGCATTATCAAAAAGTAATATATATACCAATTGAAATATAAAATACTAAGCCAAAATAGAGAAATTCACATTTATTTCTTCAAAGAAATATATACCATTATCAATTGAAATATAACAAGTACTATACTTTGAAATGTGATACCAATTGGCAAGAAAATATAACAATGAATTATGAACCAATAGAAATACTAAGAAATCATAATACCAATTGAGATATCATCAATGTAAAGAAATATCACAACAATAATAGCATGATAATCATCTAATCATCAAAATTAGTAGCATTGAGTGATCAATATCAATTATACCAATTGAACTTTAGAAAAGAAATTGAGGAGATACCAATTGAGAAGATACTATAATCATCAATATCTAACAATATCACTTGTACCAAATTTGAAGGACTTCTTTTGAGATGCAAATGTAATACCAATTGAAGATGCAAATGTATGAATAACACTTGTAAGCCCTTTGCTCTTCAATCATACCTACAAAACAATCATGCTTTGCTTTTTGGTATCCAAATGGTTTTGGATCCATTTTTGTTAGTGTAGGGACTCTCACCCTTTTTCATCCAAACAAAATCTTCTTTAGGTATACCATGCACTTTAATATAACACACATTTGAAGTATGTCCATGAGTACCACAATAGAAACATGTTGGTGCATTTGAGAAATCAACTTTAGAAAAATCAACAACATTTCTATGAGAATTACTCTTAGCATTAGTATAACCCAAACCAAACTTGTTTGAATTTTCTCTTTGAAAATTTAACAATGTGCGCAATCTAATATCACCATTTGTGAAACTTGCAAGCTTATTTTTCAAAATAGCATTTTCATCTTTGAGCAACTTGCAATTCTCACAATTAACCACAATATTCACTCTACTAGCACAATCACAAGAAGAACTAGCATAGATAAGATCAAGAGTTTCATTTTCAAGATTAAGCTCATCAACTTTTTTTTGAAGTGCTAAAATCTCTTTTTGATGTTTCAAAATGAGCTTCTTCCTTTCAATGTTTTTCAAAGCTAGTTTTTCATGCATTTCTTCATAAGCATTATATAACAATTCATATTTAGAAGAAATTTCGGATTTAGTATGACTTACATTGCTTTCCTCGCTTTGATAACTTGATTCATCATTTGAACTTTGTTCTTCATCTACAAGAGTTATCAAGTTGAGACAAGCGGCTTCTTCATCATCCGATGAACTACTCGATGTGCTTTTCTTGTTATCTTCATCACTATCCCAAACTATGTATGCTCTTTTAGATTTAGAATTTTTCTTGTCTTTCTCCTTCTTCTTGAGATACCTAGAGCATGAGTACTTGAGATGACCGGGTTTTCCGCATTCATGGCAAACTACTCCATCTTTTGTAGTCTTGGTCTTGTAGTGTGGAGAATCCTTCTCTTTACCTTTGTCTTTGTTCAACCTTCTTTTTCTCCTTAGAAATTTGTCAAACTTCCTTAGTAAAAGTTTCATTTCTTTTTCATCAACATCCGAATCGGAATCTTCACTATCATCATCATCGGAACTCTCTTTCTTTTTATATGATCTATTGACTTTAAGAGCAAGTCCCTTTCTTTCTTTGTTCTTATCCGACTCTTCATTGATACTTAAACGTCCAAGCTCCATTTCATGTTCTTGAAGCTTTCCGAAAAGTGTTTCTAGATCCATAGCATCCAAGTTTTTAGATTCAACAATAGCCGTTACTTTTGGTTGCCAATTCCTGTCTAAACATCTCAACACTTTGTTAGAAAGTTCACCTTGTAAGAAAGTCTTACCAAGAGCACGTAAATGGTTAATAATATGAGTAAAACTCTTTTGCATATCATTAATAGATTCATTTGGAAGCATTTGAAACAATTCATAATCACGCATTAAAGCATTCAGTCTAGCTCTCCTAACCTCACTAGTTCCTTCATGAGTCACTTGTAAAGTGTCCCACATTTCCTTAGCACTAGAACATTGAGAAACCCTAAAGAACTCATCATAGGGCAAAGCGGATGTGATGATATTCTTTGCCTTATAATCATATTGAACTTTCTTTCTATCATCATCCTTCCACTTATCCTCGGGGATTAAATGTACTACGCCTTCAACTAAACTAGAGGGGATATGAGGACCTTTTTCAACTACTTTCCAAATTTCACTATCTATGGCTTGGATAAAGATTTTCATTCTAACTTTCCAATAAGCATAGCCTTCTCCGGCAAACAATGGAGGACGATTTATTGAATAACCTTCACCACCAAAGGGTACAAATCCCATTGCGATTTTCTTAAAGGATCTTTACGAAAAAGCTCTTATGCTCGTGTCATTCGACCGAGCTCTAATACCAATTGAGGAAACCACAATTGGTGGTTGAAACAACTAAGGAACCCTAGGAACACACCTAGAAGGGGGGTTGAATAGGTGTAAAAGAAACCTTGAAAGATTTTCGAAAGAAATGAATCGAAACAATCAAAACAAATGATTTTTGCAAATTCTACAGCATTTAATCGATTAATCTGAAATTTAATCGATTAAACCTGAAAGTTCAAATTGTCTTAATCGATTATTCTGAAATTTAATCGATTAAATCTGAAAGTTCAAAAGTCCTTAATCGATTAAACGAACACTTAATTGATTAAATCTATCAGAAACTGAAAAATCACTTTTCAATCGAATACGAAAATCAATCAATTAACACTTAAGATCAGAGATTCAGCGAAAACAATTAACACCTATATTCTTATTGATTATCCTAGTTATGAAAATGATTTTCCCTTTATCAATTTGAACAATAAAGATTCAATTCAATCAATTATGAAAAATCACTCTTTTCTAGGTTTTCAACCAAGAACACAATCAATGACTTGAATGTAAAGAGTTAAGGGTTTAGAGATACGACACAGTGATTTATCCTGGTTCACTTTCATCCGCTTGAAAGCTACATCCAGTCCACTCTTCAACCAAGAGAGATTCTTCACTATGAGGAATTAGAGTTCTCAAATTACAAGTAAATGCCTCACAAGACTCCCTTCTTGCTAGCCTACAAGAGATACCACACCCTTGCCTTGTAATCCTATTGATCTTCTCTCTAATCTAACCTCTACCCCTTGTTGATAATCGACACAACAAGTCTTCAATTGCTTGATGATAATCCACACACCAAGGCTTCACTTTGCTTGATTCACAACCAAGACTTTCTTCTTCTCCAATGAGATTTGCTTGATGATAATCGACACACCAAGGCTTCTTGTTTGTTGTTGTTGGCTTGACTTCTTGCAAAGATTACAACACAATAGAAAACACAATAACAATCCTATGAATCTCAATCAATAGCTATGACAATTCACAATAAGAGATTCAAAGGTTCTTGATCAAAGAATATGAAAATATGAAAGCTTTGATCTTTGAAATTGAGAGAGAATAGAGTGGCTTGATTCTTGTAAAATTGATTATGAAAGTGTTCTAATTAATCACAAAGGTTAGGAATAGGTTTATATAAAATACCCAAAAGTTGTAGCACTTGAAAACTGATTTTGAGAAGTGAAAATCGTATTTTAAAAAACCAGTTCAGCAGTGTTTAATCGATTAAATCTTCACTTAATCGAGTAGTAATCGATTAAATTCATCCTTAATCGATTAAATCTATACTGCACATTTTAGAAACTTGTTTTCTCAAAACTAAACCTTTCCTTTAAAACCTTTACCCACCTATTGATTCTAGGTTAAGTGAAAACTCAAATTATGATTTAATCATGACTATGATAGAGATTCACTACCCTCTAAATAAACTACCCAAAGAAAAGACCTAAGAAGCTTGAGAGGCAAAAGATAAAACAATTACAATTACACTCAAACTAAGTCTTCATGAGCTTGCTTTCTCTCTTCTTCATTTGACGTTTGTTGTTGCTTGTTGAACTTGAACTTGATCAAAACATTTGTAGCTTGTTCAAAACACTTTGTCATTTTCAAAACATTCATCATAGAACTTACAATCTCCCCCTTTTTGAAAATGACAAACCATGTTTTGAATTTGATTGAAGTTGTTGATGCTTTAACAATTTGATCACTTGGTGAGAAACTTGCTCCCCCTTAATCAATGCAATTTACATTTGAAATCCACTTGATAGAAGCTTGATTCTCCCCCTATCTTCAACAACTTAGCTCAACCTACATAAAAACAACAAAACAACCTTTCTCCCAAAAACATATCATTTTCTCCCATTTTTCAAAACATACCATTTCTCCAAAACATACCATTTCTCCAAAACATACCATTTCTCCCCCTTTGGCATTATCAAAAAGTAATATATATACCAATTGAAATATAAAATACTAAGCCAAAATAGAGAAATTCACATTTATTTCTTCAAAGAAATATATACCATTATCAATTGAAATATAACAAGTACTATACTTTGAAATGTGATACCAATTGGCAAGAAAATATAACAATGAATTATGAACCAATAGAAATACTAAGAAATCATAATACCAATTGAGATATCATCAATGTAAAGAAATATCACAACAATAATAGCATGATAATCATCTAATCATCAAAATTAGTAGCATTGAGTGATCAATATCAATTATACCAATTGAACTTTAGAAAAGAAATTGAGGAGATACCAATTGAGAAGATACTATAATCATCAATATCTAACAATATCACTTGTACCAAATTTGAAGGACTTCTTTTGAGATGCAAATGTAATACCAATTGAAGATGCAAATGTATGAATAACACTTGTAAGCCCTTTGCTCTTCAATCATACCTACAAAACAATCATGCTTTGCTTTTTGGTATCCAAATGGTTTTGGATCCATTTTTGTTAGTGTAGGGACTCTCACCCTTTTTCATCCAAACAAAATCTTCTTTAGGTATACCATGCACTTTAATATAACACACATTTGAAGTATGTCCATGAGTACCACAATAGAAACATGTTGGTGCATTTGAGAAATCAACTTTAGAAAAATCAACAACATTTCTATGAGAATTACTCTTAGCATTAGTATAACCCAAACCAAACTTGTTTGAATTTTCTCTTTGAAAATTTAACAATGTGCGCAATCTAATATCACCATTTGTGAAACTTGCAAGCTTATTTTTCAAAATAGCATTTTCATCTTTGAGCAACTTGCAATTCTCACAAATAACCACAATATTCACTCTACTAGCACAATCACAAGAAGAACTAGCATAGATAAGATCAAGAGTTTCATTTTCAAGATTAAGCTCATCAACTTTTTTTTGAAGTGCTAAAATCTCTTTTTGATGTTTCAAAATGAGCTTCTTCCTTTCAATGTTTTTCAAAGCTAGTTTTTCATGCATTTCTTCATAAGCATTATATAACAATTCATATTTAGAAGAAATTTCGGATTTAGTATGACTTACATTGCTTTCCTCGCTTTGATAACTTGATTCATCATTTGAACTTTGTTCTTCATCTACAAGAGTTATCAAGTTGAGACAAGCGGCTTCTTCATCATCCGATGAACTACTCGATGTGCTTTTCTTGTTATCTTCATCACTATCCCAAACTATGTATGCTCTTTTAGATTTAGAATTTTTCTTGTCTTTCTCCTTCTTCTTGAGATACCTAGAGCATGAGTACTTGAGATGACCGGGTTTTCCGCATTCATGGCAAACTACTCCATCTTTTGTAGTCTTGGTCTTGTAGTGTGGAGAATCCTTCTCTTTACCTTTGTCTTTGTTCAACCTTCTTTTTCTCCTTAGAAATTTGTCAAACTTCCTTAGTAAAAGTTTCATTTCTTTTTCATCAACATCCGAATCGGAATCTTCACTATCATCATCATCGGAACTCTCTTTCTTTTTATATGATCTATTGACTTTAAGAGCAAGTCCCTTTCTTTCTTTGTTCTTATCCGACTCTTCATTGATACTTAAACGTCCAAGCTCCATTTCATGTTCTTGAAGCTTTCCGAAAAGTGTTTCTAGATCCATAGCATCCAAGTTTTTAGATTCAACAATAGCCGTTACTTTTGGTTGCCAATTCCTGTCTAAACATCTCAACACTTTGTTAGAAAGTTCACCTTGTAAGAAAGTCTTACCAAGAGCACGTAAATGGTTAATAATATGAGTAAAACTCTTTTGCATATCATTAATAGATTCATTTGGAAGCATTTGAAACAATTCATAATCACGCATTAAAGCATTCAGTCTAGCTCTCCTAACCTCACTAGTTCCTTCATGAGTCACTTGTAAAGTGTCCCACATTTCCTTAGCACTAGAACATTGAGAAACCCTAAAGAACTCATCATAGGGCAAAGCGGATGTGATGATATTCTTTGCCTTATAATCATATTGAACTTTCTTTCTATCATCATCCTTCCACTTATCCTCGGGGATTAAATGTACTACGCCTTCAACTAAACTAGAGGGGATATGAGGACCTTTTTCAACTACTTTCCAAATTTCACTATCTATGGCTTGGATAAAGATTTTCATTCTAACTTTCCAATAAGCATAGCCTTCTCCGGCAAACAATGGAGGACGATTTATTGAATAACCTTCACCACCAAAGGGTACAAATCCCATTGCGATTTTCTTAAAGGATCTTTACGAAAAAGCTCTTATGCTCGTGTCATTCGACCGAGCTCTAATACCAATTGAGGAAACCGCAATTGGTGGTTGAAACAACTAAGGAACCCTAGGAACACACCTAGAAGGGGGGTTGAATAGGTGTAAAAGAAACCTTGAAAGATTTTCGAAAGAAATGAATCGAAACAATCAAAACAAATGATTTTTGCAAATTCTACAGCATTTAATCGATTAATCTGAAATTTAATCGATTAAACCTGAAAGTTCAAATTGTCTTAATCGATTATTCTGAAATTTAATCGATTAAATCTGAAAGTTCAAAAGTCCTTAATCGATTAAACGAACACTTAATTGATTAAATCTATCAGAAACTGAAAAATCACTTTTCAATCGAATACGAAAATCAATCAATTAACACTTAAGATCAGAGATTCAGCGAAAACAATTAACACCTATATTCTTATTGATTATCCTAGTTATGAAAATGATTTTCCCTTTATCAATTTGAACAATAAAGATTCAATTCAATCAATTATGAAAAATCACTCTTTTCTAGGTTTTCAACCAAGAACACAATCAATGACTTGAATGTAAAGAGTTAAGGGTTTAGAGATACGACACAGTGATTTATCCTGGTTCACTTTCATCCGCTTGAAAGCTACATCCAGTCCACTCTTCAACCAAGAGAGATTCTTCACTATGAGGAATTAGAGTTCTCAAATTACAAGTAAATGCCTCACAAGACTCCCTTCTTGCTAGCCTACAAGAGATACCACACCCTTGCCTTGTAATCCTATTGATCTTCTCTCTAATCTAACCTCTACCCCTTGTTGATAATCGACACAACAAGTCTTCAATTGCTTGATGATAATCCACACACCAAGGCTTCACTTTGCTTGATTCACAACCAAGACTTTCTTCTTCTCCAATGAGATTTGCTTGATGATAATCGACACACCAAGGCTTCTTGTTTGTTGTTGTTGGCTTGACTTCTTGCAAAGATTACAACACAATAGAAAACACAATAACAATCCTATGAATCTCAATCAATAGCTATGACAATTCACAATAAGAGATTCAAAGGTTCTTGATCAAAGAATATGAAAATATGAAAGCTTTGATCTTTGAAATTGAGAGAGAATAGAGTGGCTTGATTCTTGTAAAATTGATTATGAAAGTGTTCTAATTAATCACAAAGGTTAGGAATAGGTTTATATAAAATACCCAAAAGTTGTAGCACTTGAAACCTGATTTTGAGACGTGAAAATCGTATTTTAAAAAACCAGTTCAGCAGTGTTTAATCGATTAAATCTTCACTTAATCGAGTAGTAATCGATTAAATTCATCCTTAATCGATTAAATCTATACTGCACATTTTAGAAACTTGTTTTCTCAAAACTAAACCTTTCCTTTAAAACCTTTAAGCCACCTATTGATTCTAGGTTAAGTGAAAACTCAAATTATGATTTAATCATGACTATGATAGAGATTCACTACCCTCTAAATAAACTACCCAAAGAAAAGACCTAAGAAGCTTGAGAGGCAAAAGATAAAACAATTACAATTACACTCAAACTAAGTCTTCATGAGCTTGCTTTCTCTCTTCTTCATTTGATGTTTGTTGTTGCTTGTTGAACTTGAACTTGATCAAAACATTTGTAGCTTGTTCAAAACACTTTGTCATTTTCAAAACATTCATCATAGAACTTACAATCTCCCCCTTTTTGAAAATGACAAACCATGTTTTGAATTTGATTGAAGTTGTTGATGCTTTAACAATTTGATCACTTGGTGAGAAAATTGCTCCCCCTTAATCAATGCAATTTACATTTGAAATCCACTTGATAGAAGCTTGATTCTCCCCCTATCTTCAACAACTTAGCTCAACCTACATAAAAACAACAAAACAACCTTTCTCCCAAAAACATATCATTTTCTCCCATTTTTCAAAACATACCATTTCTCCAAAACATACCATTTCTCCAAAACATACCATTTCTCCCCCTTTGGCATTATCAAAAAGTAATATATATACCAATTGAAATATAAAATACTAAGCCAAAATAGAGAAATTCACATTTATTTCTTCAAAGAAATATATACCATTATCAATTGAAATATAACAAGTACTATACTTTGAAATGTGATACCAATTGGCAAGAAAATATAACAATGAATTATGAACCAATAGAAATACTAAGAAATCATAATACCAATTGAGATATCATCAATGTAAAGAAATATCACAACATAATAGCATGATAATCATCTAATCATCAAAATTAGTAGCATTGAGTGATCAATATCAATTATACCAATTGAACTTTAGAAAAGAAATTGAGGAGATACCAATTGAGAAGATACTATAATCATCAATATCTAACAATATCACTTGTACCAAATTTGAAGGACTTCTTTTGAGATGCAAATGTAATACCAATTGAAGATGCAAATGTATGAATAACACTTGTAAGCCCTTTGCTCTTCAATCATACCTACAAAACAATCATGCTTTGCTTTTTGGTATCCAAATGGTTTTGGATCCATTTTTGTTAGTGTAGGGACTCTCACCCTTTTTCATCCAAACAAAATCTTCTTTAGGTATACCATGCACTTTAATATAAAACACATTTGAAGTATGTCCATGAGTACCACAATAGAAACATGTTGGTGCATTTGAGAAATAAACTTTAGAAAAATCAACAACATTTCTATGAGAATTACTCTTAGCATTAGTATAACCCAAACCAAACTTGTTTGAATTTTCTGTTTGAAAATTTAACAATGTGCGCAATCTAATATCACCATTTGTGAAACTTGCAAGCTTATTTTTCAAAATAGCATTTTCATCTTTGAGCAACTTGCAATTCTCACAATTAACCACAATATTCACTCTACTAGCACAATCACAAGAAGAACTAGCATAGATAAGATCAAGAGTTTCATTTTCAAGATTAAGCTCATCAACTTTTTTTTGAAGTTCTAAAATCTCTTTTTGATGTTTCAAAATGAGCTTCTTCCTTTCAATGTTTTTCAAAGCTAGTTTTTCATGCATTTCTTCATAAGCATTATATAACAATTCATATTTAGAAGAAATTTCGGATTTAGTATGACTTACATTGCTTTCCTCGCTTTGATAACTTGATTCATCATTTGAACTTTGTTCTTCATCTACTAGAATTATCAAGTTGAGACAAGCGGCTTCTTCATCATCCGATGAACTACTCGATGTGCTTTTCATGTTATCTTCATCACTATCCCAAACTATGTATGCTCTTTTAGATTTAGAATTTTTCTTGTCTTTCTCCTTCTTATTGAGATACCTAGAGCATGAGTACTTGAGATGACCGGGTTTTCCGCATTCATGGCAAACTACTCCATCTTTTGTAGTCTTGGTCTTGTAGTGTGGAGAATCCTTCTCTTTACCTTTGTCTTTGTTCAACCTTCTTTTTCTCCTTAGAAATTTGTCAAACTTCCTTAGTAAAAGTTTCATTTCTTTTTCATCAACATCCGAATTGGAATCTTCACTATCATCATCATCGGAACTCTCTTTCTTTTTATATGATCTATTGACTTTAAGAGCAAGTCCCTTTCTTTCTTTGTTCTTATCCGACTCTTCATTGATACTTAAACGTCCAAGCTCCATTTCATGTTCTTGAAGCTTTCCGAAAAGTGTTGCTAGATCCATAGAATACAAGTTTTTAGATTCAACAATAGCCGTTACTTTTGGTTGCCAATTCCTGTCTAAACATCTCAACACTTTGTTAGAAAGTTCACCTTGTAAGAAAGTCTTACCAAGAGCAAGTAAATGGTTAATAATATGAGTAAAACGCTTTTGCATATCATTAATAGATTCATTTGGAAGCATTTGAAACAATTCATAATCACGCATTAAAGCATTCAATCTAGCTCTCCTAACCTCACTAGTTCCTTCATGAGTCACTTGTAAAGTGTCCCACATTTCCTTAGCACTAGAACATTGAGAAACCCTAAAGAACTCATCATAGGACAAAGCGGATGTGATGATATTCTTTGCCATATAATCATATGGAACTTTCTTTCTATCATCATCCTTCCACTTATCCTCGGGGATTAAATGTACTACGCCTTCAACTAAACTAGAGGGGATATGAGGATCTTTTTCAACTACTTTCCAAATTTCACTATCTATGGCTTGGATAAAGATTTTCATTCTAACTTTCCAATAAGCATAGCCTTCTCCGGCAAACAATGGAGGACGATTTATTGAATAACCTTCACCACCAAAGGGTACGAATCCCATTGCGATTTTCTTAAAGGATCTTTACGAAAAAGCTCTTATGCTCGTGTCTTTCGACCGAGCTCTGATACCAATTGAGGAAACCACAATCGGTGGTTGAAACAACTAAGGAACCCTAGGAACACACCTAGAAGGGGGGGTTGAATAGGTGTAAAAGAAACCTTGAAAGATTTTCGAAAGAAATGAATCGAAACAATCAAAACAAATGATTTTTGCAAATTCTACAACATTTAATCGATTAATCTGAAATTTAATCGATTAAACCTAAAAGTTGAAATTGTCTTAATCGATTATTCTGAAATTTAATCGATTAAACCTGCAAGTTCAAAAGTCCTTAATCGATTAAACGAACACTTAATCGATTAAATCTATCAAAAACTGAAAAATCACTTTTCAATCGAATACGAAAATCAATCAATTAACACTTAAGATCAGAGATTCAGCGAAAACAATTAACACCTATATTCTTATTGATTATCCTAGTTATGAAAATGATTTTCCCTTTATATATTTGAACAATAAAGATTCAATTCAATCAATTATGAAAAATCACTCTTTTCTAGGTTTTCAACCAAGAACACAATCAATGACTTGAATGTAAAGAGTTAAGGGTTTAGAGATACGACACAGTGATTTATCCTGGTTCACTTTCATCCGCTTGAAAGCTACATCCAGTCCCCTCTTCAACCAAGAGAGATTCTTCACTATGAGGAATTAGAGTTCTCAAATTACAAGTAAATGCCTCACAAGACTCCCTTCTTGCTAGCCTACAAGAGATACCACACCCTTGCCTTGTAATCCTATTGATCTTCTCTCTAATCTAACCTCTACCCCTTGTTGATAATCGACACAACAAGTCTTCAATTGCTTGATGATAATCCACACACCAAGGCTTCACTTTGCTTGATTCACAACCAAGACTTTCTTCTTCTCCAATGAGATTTGCTTGATGATAATCGACACACCAAGGCTTCTTGTTTATTGTTGTTGGCTTGCCTTCTTGCAAAGATTACAACACAATAGAAAACACAATAACAATCCTATGAATCTCAATCAATAGCTATGACAATTCACAATAAGAGATTCAAAGGTTCTTGATCAAAGAATATGAAAATATGAAAGCTTTGATCTTTGAAATTGAGAGAGAATAGAGTGGCTTGATTCTAGTAAAATTGATTATGAAAGTGTTCTAATTAATCACAAAGGTTAGGAATAGGTTTATATAAAATACCCAAAAGTTGTAGCACTTGAAAACTGATTTTGAGAAGTGAAAATCGTATTTTAAAAAACCAGTTCAGCAGTGTTTAATCGATTAAATCTTCACTTAATCGAGTAGTAATCGATTAAATTCATCCTTAATCGATTAAATCCATACTGCACATTTTAGAAACTTGTTTTCTCAAAACTAAACCTTTCCTTTAAAACCTTTAAGCCACCTATTGATTCTAGGTTAAGTGAAAACTCAAGTTATGATTTAATCATGACTATGATAGAGATTCACTACCCTCTAAATAAACTACCCAAATAAAAGACCTAAGAAGCTTGAGAGGCAAAAGATAAAAAAATTACAATTACACTCAAACTAAGTCTTCATGAGCTTGCTTTCTCTCTTCTTCATTTGATGTTTGTTGTTGCTTGTTGAACTTGAACTTGATCAAAACATTTGTAGCTTGTTCAAAACACTTTGTCATTTTCAAAACATTCATCATAGAACTTACAATCTCCCCCTTTTTGAAAATGACAAACCATGTTTTGAATTTGATTGAAGTTGTTGATGCTTTAACAATTTGATCACTTGGTGAGAAACTTGCTCCCCCTTAATTAATGCAATTTACATTTGAAATCCACTTGATAGAAGCTTGATTCTTCCCCTATCTTCAACAACTTAGCTCAACCTACATAAAAACAACAAAACAACCTTTCTCCCAAAAACATATCATTTTCTCCCATTTTTCAAAACATACCATTTCTCCAAAACATACCATTTCTCCCCCTTTGGCATTATCAAAAAGTAATATATATACCAATTGAAATATAAAATACTAAGCCAAAATAGAGAAATTCACATTTATTTCTTCAAAGAAATATATACCATTATCAATTGAAATATAACAAGTACTATACTTTGAAATGTGATACCAATTGGCAAGAAAATATAACAATGAATTATGAACCAATAGAAATACTAAGAAATCATAATACCAATTGAGATATCATCAATGTAAAGAAATATCACAACAATAATAGCATGATAATCATCTAATCATCAAAATTAGTAGCATTGAGTGATCAATATCAATTATACCAATTGAACTTTAGAAAAGAAATTGAGGAGACACCAATTGAGAAGATACTATAATCATCAATATCTAACAATATCACTTGTACCAAATTTGTAGGACTTCTTTTGAGATGCAAATGTAATACCAATTGAAGATGCAAATGTATGAATAACACTTGTAAGCCCTTTGCTCTTCAATCATACCTACAAAACAATCATGCTTTGCTTTTTGGTATCCAAATGGTTTTGGATCCATTTTTGTTAGTGTAGGGACTCTCACCCTTTTTCATCCAAACAAAATCTCCTTTAGGTATACCATGCACTTTAATATAACACACATTTGAAGTATGTCCATGAGTACCACAATAGAAACATGTTGGTGCATTTGAGAAATCAACTTTAGAAAAATCAACAACATTTCTATGAGAATTACTCTTAGCATTAGTATAACCCAAACCAAACTTGTTTGAATTTTCTCTTTGAAAATTTAACAATGTGCGCAATCTAATATCACCATTTGTGAAACTTGCAAGCTTATTTTTCAAAATAGCATTTTCATCTTTGAGCAACTTGCAATTCTCAAAATCAACCACAATATTCACTCTACTAGCACAATCACAAGAAGAACTAGCATAGATAAGATCAAGAGTTTCATTTTCAAGATTAAGCTCATCAACTTTTTTTTGAAGTTCTAAAATCTCTTTTTGATGTTTCAAAATGAGCTTCTTCCTTTCAATGTTTTTCAAAGCTAGTTTTTCATGCATTTCTTCATAAGCATTATATAACAATTCATATTTAGAAGAAATTTCGGATTTAGTATGACTTACATTGCTTTCCTCGCTTTGATAACTTGATTCATCATTTGAACTTTGTTCTTCATCTACTAGAGTTATCAAGTTGAGACAAGCGGCTTCTTCATCATCCGATGAACTACTCGATGTGCTTTTCTTGTTATCTTCATCACTATCCCAAACTATGTATGCTCTTTTAGATTTAGAATTTTTCTTGTCTTTCTCCTTCTTCTTGAGATACCTAGAGCATGAGTACTTGAGATGACCGGGTTTTCCGCATTCATGGCAAACTACTCCATCTTTTGTAGTCTTGGTCTTGTAGTGTGGATAATCCTTCTCTTTACCTTTGTCTTTGTTCAACCTTCTTTTTCTCCTTAGAAATTTGTCAAACTTCCTTAGTAAAAGTTTCATTTCTTTTTCATCAACATCCGAATCGGAATCTTCACTATCATCATCATCGGAACTCTCTTTCTTTTTATATGATCTATTGACTTTAAGAGCAAGTCCCTTTCTTTCTTTGTTCTTATCCGACTCTTCATTGATACTTAAACGTCCAAGCTCCATTTCATGTTCTTGAAGCTTTCCGAAAAGTGTTTCTAGATCCATAGCATCCAAGTTTTTAGATTCAACAATAGCCGTTACTTTTGGTTGCCAATTCCTGTCTAAACATCTCAACACTTTGTTAGAAAGTTCACCTTGTAAGAAAGTCTTACCAAGAGCACGTAAATGGTTAATAATATGAGTAAAACTCTTTTGCATATCATTAATAGATTCATTTGGAAGCATTTGAAACAATTCATAATCACGCATTAAAGCATTCAATCTAGCTCTCCTAACCTCACTAGTTCCTTCATGAGTCACTTGTAAAGTGTCCCACATTTCCTTAGCACTAGAACATTGAGAAACCCTAAAGAACTCATCATAGGACAAAGCGGATGTGATGATATTCTTTGCCTTATAATCATATTGAACTTTCTTTCTATCATCATCCTTCCACTTATCCTCGGGGATTAAATGTACTACGCCTTCAACTAAACTAGAGGGGATATGAGGACCTTTTTCAACTACTTTCCAAATTTCACTATCTATGGCTTGGATAAAGATTTTCATTCTAACTTTCCAATAAGCATAGCCTTCTCCGGCAAACAATGGAGGACGATTTATTGAATAACCTTCACCACCAAAGGGTACAAATCCCATTGCGATTTTCTTAAAGGATCTTTACGAAAAAGCTCTTATGCTCGTGTCTTTCGACCGAGCTCTGATACCAATTGAGGAAACCGCAATTGGTGGTTGAAACAACTAAGGAACCCTAGGAACACACCTAGAAGGGGGGGTTGAATAGGTGTAAAAGAAACCTTGAAATATTTTCGAAAGAAATGAATCGAAACAATCAAAACAAATGATTTTTGCAAATTCTACAGCATTTAATCGATTAATCTGAAATTTAATCGATTAAACCTGAAAGTTCAAATTGTCTTAATCGATTATTCTGAAATTTAATCGATTAAACCTGAAAGTTCAAAAGTCCTTAATAGATTAAACGAACACTTAATCGATTAAATCTATCAGAAACTGAAAAATCACTTTTTAATCGAATACGAAAATCAATCAATTAACAGTTAAGATCAGAGATTCAGCGAAAACAATTAACACCTATATTCTTATTGATTATCCTAGTTATGAAAATGATTTTCCCTTTATCAATTTGAACAATAAAGATTCAATTCAATCAATTATGAAAAATCACTCTTTTCTAGGTTTTCAACCAAGAACACAATCAATGACTTGAATGTAAAGAGTTAAGGGTTTAGAGATACGACACAGTGATTTATCCTGGTTCACTTTCATTCGCTTGAAAGCTACATCCAGTCCCCTCTTCAACCAAGAGAGATTCTTCACTATGAGGAATTTGAGTTCTCAAATTACAAGTAAATGCCTCACAAGACTCCCTTCTTGCTAGCCTACAAGAGATACCACACCCTTGCCTTGTAATCCTATTGATCTTCTCTCTAATCTAACCTCTACCCCTTGTTGATAATCGACACAACAAGTCTTCAATTGCTTGATGATAATCCACACACCAAGGCTTCACTTTGCTTGATTCACAACCAAGACTTTCTTCTTCTCCAATGAGATTTGCTTGATGATAATCGATACACCAAGGCTTCTTGTTTGTTGTTGTTGGCTTGCCTTCTTGCAAAGATTACAACACAATAGAAAACACAATAACAATCCTATGAATCTCAATCAATAGCTATGACAATTCACAATAAGAGATTCAAAGGTTCTTGATCAAAGAATATGAAAATATGAAAGCTTTGATCTTTGAAATTGAGAGAGAATAGAGTGGCTTGATTCTTGTAAAATTGATTATGAAAGTGTTCTAATTAATCACAAAGGTTAGGAATAGGTTTATATAAAATACCCAAAAGTTGTAGCACTTGAAAACTGATTTTGAGAAGTGAAAATCGTATTTTAAAAAACCAGTTCAGCAGTGTTTAATCGATTAAATCTTCACTTAATCGAGTAGTAATCGATTAAATTCATCCTTAATCAATTAAATCCATACTGCACATTTTAGAAACTTGTTTTCTCAAAACTAAACCTTTCCTTTAAAACCTTTAAGCCACCTATTGATTCTAGGTTAAGTGAAAACTCAAATTATGATTTAATCATGACTATGATAGAGATTCACTACCCTCTAAATAAACTACCCAAATAAAAGACCTAAGAAGCTTGAGAGGCAAAAGATAAAACAATTACAATTACACTCAAACTAAGTCTTCATGAGCTTGCTTTCTCTCTTCTTCATTTGATGTTTGTTGTTGCTTGTTGAACTTGAACTTGATCAAAACATTTGTAGCTTGTTCAAAACACTTTGTCATTATCAAAACATTCATCATAGAACTTACACAAACTAGGGAGCCACTCCCTAAAAGCTACGAATCACACACTCCTTTACAACACTGGTTATGATAAGAGATTGGTACAAGTAACAATTATGCACTCTATGTAGTGCAGATACAACAATAAGGCTCACTAACAATATTGTGTTTTAAACAATACGGATACAACAATTAAGCTTTATGGCAATGAAATCAAGTACAAGTGTATATAGGTCAAAGGTAAGGTTTTCTTCTCAAAAGATATGAACGTGAAAAACTTGTTGAAGAAGAAGAAGAGAAGAAGAAGAGAGCGTTCAGAAAGGTTGAAAATAAAATAGGATTGATTCAAATCAATTTTAAAACCAACAATTAAAACATGTTTTAAAATCAAAAACCAAATCATAAAGATTATAAAAATAAAACTAAAGATTTGATTCTTAAAACAAAAAAAGGAATTAATTCAAAAATCATATCTAAAACGAATTTCAGAAATAAATGAAAATCAATTAAGTAAAAACAAATCTGGAAACATTTCAAATTGAATCTGACACGGATTTCAAAATTACTTAAAAGTAATCGATTACTTTTCCAAGGTAATCGATTATCCCTTTTCTGTGAAAACAGTGAAATCAACTTTTTAAGAAAGTAATCGATTTTTAAAACAAAGTAATTGATTATCAACCTACTGTCAGGTAGGTAATCGATTAGAAAAACAAAGCAATCGATTATTTCCTTTCTAAAATACATAAAAAGCTACAGATATGTAATTATCGATTATCCCATCATAAGTAATCAATTATTACTTCTCTGATCTCTCAGGTTACAACTCAGAGGCATGATAATCAATTATCCAGGGAAGATAATCGATTACTTCTGCTAATTTTCACAAAATTGATTTTCTAAAGAATAGTTTGTAACCAGATGTTTTCCCAAACAGTTTTCACTTAAAAACTGTAAAACAATCTTAAAACATTTTTCACAAAAACATTTTTCTTCTCCTTATTCGTAAAACACACTTTGGCCTTATATACTTAGATTGATGATTTCATTACCTTACAAATTATCTTATGGGAAAAGGCTATGCTAAATCTTCATTTGCTTGAGCTTGAACCTTGTCAGCTTGTTTGACTTGAAGCACAACTTGACTGTAATCATCAAAAAATTCCAGCATGAAACTTGAGGTCCTTGGGAAAACTTGACTTCCAACATTCCCCTTTTTGATGATGACAAACTCATTCTGAATAATCTACATCACAAGTGTTAAGCAAACAAGTATATAGCAAATATAAACATATCCTTCACCCAAATAGGAAATTGAATTGAAATATAGGCAAATATAATAACAATATATGAACTCCCCCTATAGAGATGCATAAAATAATATGAAATTATTAACCCCCAACATCTCAGAGTCTTCTCCCCCTTTGTCAACATCAAAATGGAGGGAAGACCACTGGGGTGCCTGAAACTTGTATTATACTCCCCCTGAAACACTGAATAAATACATTAATAATAACAAGGGAGTAAAACATGCATAGGCATAGTAAATTTTCCTCCCCCTATTTGACATTAGCAAAAGTAATTATGGGATAAAAAGAAATTCTTCCCAATACACAATAAAAAGCCGCATGATGTCAAAATGGGACGAAGAATCAAAACATGTTTTCAATGCAACTATTCAAATAAATTTTTTCTCCCCCTTTGTAAAAGAATTTTTCAAAACAAGCATAACATAAAGGGAGATAAAAAAATGCATCATCAAAACATGTGAATGCTCACTATCATCAAAACTTTAACCCTTTGTTTGGTTGGGGTGATTTTGGGGGAAGGGATTTTGGGAAGAGAGAAAATAGGGAGAAAACAAAGTTTTCTCTTTGTTTGGTTGAGGAGAGAAAATGAGGGAGGAAAGAAAATGTGGTGGGTCCCATGAGAAAAAGTTTTCTCTCCTCAAGAGAAAAGAGATGGAGAGAAAACTGAGATTGACACATAAAATTACTCATTTGTCCTTCACTTATTCACTTTATTTGATTTTTATAAAAAAAATAAAGCATATTTATTCCAATAAAAAAAAATGCTTTTTTTAATATTTTGGACTCAAAATTTTTATTAAACAAAAAATAATTGAAGGGGAATTTTTTTTTTGTTATTTTAAATATACATACATGTGAAAAAGAAAAAAATATATTTATTTATATTTTTTAAAATAAGGGTGTAGTTGTCTTTTGACAAATTTATTGTTTTCTCTCTTTCCACTTTTCTCTCCAACCAAACGAAAGGGAAGAAAACTTAACTTTTCTCTCTTCCCTATTTCTTCACATTTTCTCTCATACCAAACAACCACAAACTCTACTCATTTTCTTCCTATAATCTCTTTTCCCTACTTCTTTCTTCCCTATTTCTCTCTTCTCATTTTCTCTCGCGCAACCAAACAAAGCATAAAATCCTATATGTCATGACAATAATAACATATAATTCATGACAACACATATTGTCATATAACGAATATATCACATACACAAGTATCATAAAATAAAATAAAAAATTAGGAGAAATAATACTTATTGTAGGTGATGCTTTCCCATGTAATAGGGACTGCTAGCTTTGGAGTTCCTTCCATTTGCAAATTCATCATTTAGTATTTCAAGGAGGTCTCCTCTTATTCAACCTGTTGCACTTCTTCCATTCCAAGAGATCATTTACAAATTGCAATATCACTTTCAAGTTCTTGAATATTGCTAAGTCCTCTCTTCAATTGACAACGATGATCATAAAATTCTAGAGAATATTGCATGGTTGATTCTTGAAGTAATACCTGCAAGACTAATTAGCAATGTTTCTCTTGGTATCCAACATAATAGGATCCTTAAGGATTAGTAGCACCTCTTCACGACTATCAAGGATATTGTGAAGGAAAAATATGAGTAAGCAATTAAGCATATGCACTAATCACAAAGAATGAGTCATGCTCCATGCAAGATATTCAAAATAAATCAAGCATGCTCATGAACACACATGAATGTCCTTATATATCAATGTACTGTAAAAAGACCACACATAGAATGTACTTATATGCTAACTCAATTGAATTGAGCTCTCATAAAGTATCACATTATGAGTGATATGTACGACTATGCCAAGAAAGATAATCATGTGACAAAGGGTTTTACAAAAAAAATTTAGCACACATGATTTAGTTTCAATTATGGGTAAAACTTGGAATAGTCTAGGTACACCATTGTATAGTCATTGATATATGAGGAATGTGATTTAGTTATGTAGTGGACCGAACCTCGGACCGACCCTTAAGAGGCTCCACCGACCACGCACCGCCATCAAGGCACCTCGGCCACCACGTGCCGAGTATACCACGAGCGCCTCGCCTTATCAGTCTCGGACCGGGAAGGGCCTTCATTGCCGAGGACCAGAGGCCAAGGACCTGAGCAGCCCGTATGACTTAAAGGATAAGGATAAATTCTCTAGTACAGGATAAGGATGAATGACTCATCCCAGTTATCCTCTAAGAGCCACGTCAGCCCTACTGGGCCAAACAGGCCCATAAGGCACTATAAATACACCCCTTCCACAAGGGCTAAGGTATGACATTCTCTACCCTATTCTCAAGAACTACGTGTGGCTTGATTCCCTTTTCATTAGGGATACGTATGACCGGGGTCACCCCCGCCAGCTGCAACAACCCCCAAACACATCGTGGTGTCTCCCTAATATTGGAACGCCAAATTGGCGCCATCTGTGGGGATCGTTAAACTTCAATTCTCATCCACATTAAAAAAACAAAAAACAAAAAGCAAAAAAATAAAAAAACGTGTCTCGGCGAGGGTCCTCATCATTTCCTCTGGGCCGCCGCCGCCAGGCGTTGCCGTGGCCGCCGGCATTGTGGCTACTGTTGTTCGAAGATGAGCAGTTGTTGTATGAACCAAAAAGATGAGCATCATCACCGCCCATTTGACTCTTGATAATTTCTCCTTTTCTCCTCCGCTTGGTTCATCCCATTGCTTTGTGCTTGAGGTCCTCGACCTTATGTTTTTACCATTTTGCATGTAAGAAGCTTTAATTTGGTTGAGAGCATCTTTCTCCTTTACCATATAGCTTATTTTTGAGTTGTTGACCTATTGACTTCCACTTTTCTTGTCCAACTAGTTCTTCCTTTTGTTTGAATTCCTGCACATTTACAACACTAGAAGAACTTTTTTGGTACCCATTTCATCTAGGGTCCTTGGGTGTTAGTCTTAGGTTCCTTAGGTAACTTTGAAACCCATTGCAAATTATTTCTCAGGTTATATTTTGTACGATAAAAGCATAAATGAGAAATATGTCCTAAATGTCATGTCTGGGACACGGTGTATCAGATGCTTCCCTAGCTCTAAGGTATCGTGAGACCCAAGAACTAGCGGATAAACTGAAGTTAGTATATGATTATCTAGGTATACTAGAGGTCCAGTTGGGACAACTAGGGTTTCCCTAATCACAGTGTGTGCAGTTGTGCAATTAGGGAGAGAGAACGTACCAGAGCCCCTTGCTGGAGACAGCTATTTATAGGGGTGGCATTGTACCTTGTGGGCCTGTACGGAGGGCCAGCAAGGCAGCTGACGTGTCCCATTTAGGATGTAGGATGAGTCATTCATCCTTATCCTGTACTGGAGAATCTTATCCCTGTTGGCAAGTTAGGCTCACGCGCCCCTAGCTCGGACTCCTTGGGGGGGTAAGCCCCATGTGGTCGGTCCTGAGGCGCCAGGATGGGTCCTAGGACAAGCGCTCGGCCTGGGTAGGCGTGACCTGTCAGATAGGATAATCTGGTCGACCGAGTATGCTAAGGGTAGACCGAGGGTCGGTCTACCACATAAGCCCCCTAGCTCGGTAAGACTTTTTGAGTCTTGAGCCGAGCTGATAATTCTTCGACGGTGTCCTTTAAAGGAACCGAGCGTTAGGGTCGGGGCGAGGTGATGAGTGCAGGACAGCTCAAAGTGCCTCGCTATCCCTTCTACTGACTGAGAGGACGTTTGAATGTCCTTTTATTGACACGTGCTGCTTGTGTCAGGTGTCATTATTATGCATGCTGCCCTTTGGGTTTTTGAAATGCTTCTTTCCATTAATTATGTGCCACGTGGCCTTTTCGTGGCGCGATGTAGGCTTTTGGGCTTTTGTGATTTAGGCCCAAATTTTCAAACGTGAGGGGAAGTAACCCCTTCAACTACTCTTCTTTCCTCCTTTTTTCATACTTTCCTTCAAACTCAGACTTCTGACATTCCTCTTCCCTCTGAAATTCGTCTTCTTGGATTTTGGATTATAATTTCTCTATTCCATTACTCTTCTGTTCTTGATTCCCCAGTCCGTTCGTGCCAGTTCTCATCTTCAAATCTCAGGTATTTTGATTTTCTTCTTCTGTTCCTGTTTTTTGTTTTTCTTTCCTTCTCTGCTGAACCGTATTCTCCATAGGTTCTGGGTTTTTGGTTGAAGATTTTGTTTCTGTATTTGCTAGTTTTCTGGGTAAGTTAGACTTCATTATGAGTATCAATTGGCTTCAGTATGAGGAGTGGTCTAGGATTCTGGGTTTGAGTGATCTTGAGGATTCTTCCTCTTCTTTTTCTTCTTCTTCTTCTTCCTCCGATCTGGAGGTGCTGGACTCCCTGCCCTCACCTTTCCGCCATCGCATGGCAGATCCGATGGCGGAAGTACCATTATCAGTAGACTACCCTCGGAATTCCGAGGAGGAGGAAAGTAGGAAACTGCTGTATCATGCGGCGGAAGAGCGGGCCCAAGTATCCCGCCGCCCGTCGAACCGTTCCTGGGAGAAACCCTTCTGGGGAAAAGCTATTAGGGTTAGGGGAAGGTGTAGTAGGCTCGGCTATAGGACTAATAAACCTAGGGTTAGGTTGTTTAAAAATTTTGATTTTATAGACTCTGACGCCGAGTGTTCCCTTTCCCCAGGTATGGTTCGAAGGTGCGTCACACATCCTCAGGAGTTCCTTGTGCCTCCGAACTCTGGAGATTATGACTGGGTTGATTTGGAGGTGCTCGGAACCCCGTTAGCTTTGGTCAACAGCAGTCTAAGTCATATCCGAGCCCACATACTCCCCTGCCCCACGCATAAAACTGGGACTTCCTATGTAATAAGTTCACCGGGAGCCAACGACCGAGTATGTACAGCGATTGCCGCGGATCGTAAAGAGTTTTTCATGTATGAAGAAGTTGTCATTCGGCTGGGGGTGAAGTTGCCCTTTACTGAAATAGAAATAGAGCTGCTGCGTCGGTTACGCTTGGCTCCTACTCAACTACACCCTAGTGGTTGGGCCTTTATTCGAGCCTTTCAAAAGTTTTGCGAAGCTCAAAAGTTGACTTGCTCGCTCCGAGCGTTTCTATGGTTGTATATACCGCAAGTGAACATCTTTGAGAAGGGGTCGCACAAGAGATTGTGGGTGTCGTTGAAAGCACGCAACGGACATGCCCTTTTTGATAAATTTACAGATTCATGGAAGACCTTTAAACCTTTATACTTTAAGTATCAATTCGTCGAAAATGGGGACTGTTGGTTTATGGAGGGTGATCAACCTCGGTTTCCGTTGTCTTGGTCGCCCGATTTTTTCAATCGCAACCCCAAACTTTACCAGTATCAATACGAGTCCGAGCTATCGGTAGCCGAGAGGATAACTTGTGATACCTTCTTTTCCTATCTTAGGCGGAACGGTCCAGTAGATATCAGGAATATCATTCTTTTTCCCCAAGAGCTTGTAAAAGCCGAGCTTGGTACATTCTTTTTTTTTTTTTTTTTTAACACTTGGACTCTTGGTTTTGCAGAAAAATGGCTAAGGAAAACAAGGCGGTTGCTCGTATAAAGGAACTTGCTAAAGCAAAGGCGGCTACTGGGTCAACTGGTTCTCGGAGTGGAGACATGTCCTCGGAAGCCACTCGCTCGGTGACTGTTGCCGAAACTTGTCCTTCCGAGGTTGAGGTGGTGCAGGTTGTTCGACCTGGGCCGACTAAGGGGGGGGGGGGGGGAAATAGCTACGGGGATCCCGTTGGTGCAAGTGGAAGAAAAGGAGGATGAAGAAGATCGGGTGCCTCTTGCCAAAAGGGCTAAGTTGGATAAAGGCAAAGGCAAGGCCGTGGAGGTGGTAAAGACGAAGGTTGCCGACCTTCAAAGGACCAATCTGTGGTTCGATATGTCTGACCCGGACGAGGAGAGTGTTTGGGCTAGGAAGCTAAATGAGAAATTCGTTGGCTTGGTTTATACGCCAAACGATGAAAAAAGGTTATCGGATCAGACGGCTAGCACCTTAAGGTGCCATTGTGACCTCTTGGGCCGAAACATGCTGAGGGCTGCGAGTTATATGTTTCATTTAAGCAAAAATGCTGAAGACATCAGTGCTACCCTCTCGTCGACTAAGAAAGAGAAGAGGAAGGCTGCTGCTGCCGAAACTAAACATCTGTTAAGTCAAGTTAAGGAAAGTGAGGCAAATCTCCGAGCTCTAACAGAAGCAAACGCCGAGCTACAAAAAAGATTTGACGCTTCTGAGAGAGCTCGAGAGACTGCTCAAAAGGCCCTGGAGGATACGGTTGGAAAGGAAGCTGAGAATGGAAGGTTGTTGCAGGCGGCCCAGGCGAAGCTGACTGAATCTTGTCAAAGGGTTAATGATCTGGAAGGTGTTGCTGGTCGTTTGATGAGTTCGGAGGCGGAAGTGACTAGGTTACAAGGGGAACTGGCCGAAGCTCAAAAGGAGCTGATCAAAACTCGTCGGAAGGCTTTGAAGCATAAGGTGCTGGCTTGCAAGAACCACTTCAACTGGGATCATGGTGTTGTTGACTCTTTTATAAATGCTGTGAAACAGTTAACGCTCTTGAACCCTGGAATCCGAGTGGTTGGGGCTAGCCCATACTATGGGGTTGATGGTGATCGGATGATCGATTATCGTGATGATGCTGAAGTGGATTTATCAGCACCCAACCTGCCGAACCCCCTGGAGTTGGAGCAAAGAGAAGAAGATTTTGATGGGTCGTCCATTTCCTTGTCCGAAGACGAGGATTAACTCTTTTGAGATGTACTTTGTTGTATTTTGCTAAGTAATTTTGTAATTTGAACTTGTTTAGATTTCCTTTTGCAACATTGCTCTGTAAGAAGTGAATCTTATTCTGTTCTTCATGATCTAACATTGTGTTTTATCTCGTTATAAACTGTTGTTTAGATTTCGAATCTCCGACCTATGGCCTAGGTGGGATCCTCGGTCCTCGGCACTACGAAACTGTTTTTAGTTTTTGGCCGGGCATCTTATTAAAGTACTTGCAATTGTTAGTTTATATGTCCTTGTTAGAAGGTCATGTATAAACACCCAAGTTCGCCTCGGTGGCGAGCCGAGGGGAAATGGATAGTACGTTTAACAGTAAGAGAGTATGAGAGATAATTGAAACAAAAGACTTCATTGAATTTCCTTGATCCGTTTGTAAACAGGAGTCAAATACAAAAAAGGATAACTAAGAGCATGCTAAAGATAAATGACAGGAATTTTAAATGATAAAATTTCATCTTTGCAGACAGTGTTGTGACTCCCACTTAGCTATAGTAGGGTTTGAGCTTGGTGGCGTTCCAGGAGTTGTTCAACTGTTGATTGGTTAATGTTTCGAGTCTGTAGGCCCCCGAGCCTGTCTTTGAGATTGAAGAAACCGCAATTGGTGGTTGGAGAGACTTAGGAACCCTAGGAAAACACCTAGAAGGGGGGGTTGAATAGGTGTTGAAGCTACCTTGAAAGATTTTCGAATGAAACAAATCGAAACAATCAAAACAACAGATTTTTGCAAATTTTTACTAACTTAATCGATTAACTTGCAATTTACTCGAGTAGTAATCGATTAAATTTGAACTTAATCGATTAGATATGTCAGAAAACAGAAAAATCAATTTTTCATTCGAATACGAAAATCAATCAATTCACATGCAAGATCAGAGATTCAACGGAAATGATTAACACCTATATTCTTATTGATTAACCTAGTTATGAAAATGATTTTCCCTTTATCAATTTGAACAATTAAAGATTCAATTCAATCAATTATGAAAATCAATCTTTCTAGGTTTTCAACCAAGAACGCAATCAAATGACTTGAATATAAAGAGTAAGGGTTTAGAGATACGACACAGTGATTTATCCTGGTTCACTTTCATCCACTTGAAAGCTACATCCAGTCCCCTCTTCAACCAAGAGAGATTCTTCACTATGAGGAATTAGAGTTCTCAAATTACAAGTGATTGCCTCACAAGACTTCCTTCTTGCTAGCTTACAAGAGATAACCGACACCCTTGCCTTGTAATCCTATTGATCTTCTCTCTAATCTAACCTCTACCCCTTGTTGATAATCGACACAACAAGTCTTCAATTGCTTGATGATAAACCACACACCAAGACTTCACTTGCTTGATTCACAACCAAGACTTCTTCTTCTCCAATGAGATTTGCTTGATGATAATCGACACACCAAGGCTTCTTGTTTGTTGTAGTGACTTGCCTTCTTGCAAAGATTACAACACAATAGAAAACACAAAACAATCCTATGAATCTCAATCAAGAGTTATGACAATTCACCATAAGAGATTCAAAGGTTCTTGATCAAAGAATATGAAAATATGAGAACTTTGATCTTTAGAAAATGAGAGAGAATAGAGTGACTTGATTCTTTGTAAAACTTGTATGAAATGATTCTAATTAATCACAAATAATAGGAAAAGGTTTATATGGAATACCCAAAAGTTGTAGCACTTGAAAACTGATTTTGAGAAGTGAAAAACGTATTTTAAAAATCAGTTCAGCAGTACTTAATCGATTAAGTTGCAGACTACTCGAGTAGTACTCGATTAAGTTAGTCACTTAATCGATTAAGTTGGTACTGCACATGTTCAAAACATGTTTTCTCAAAATCCAACCTTTCCTTTAAAACCTTTAAGCCACCTATTGATTCTAGGTTAAGTGAAAACTCAAATTATGATTAAATCATGACTTATGAATGAGATTCACTACCCTCTATAATAATCTACCCAAATAAAAAAACCTATGAAGCTTGAGAGGCAAAAGATAAAAGAAATACAAATACACTCAAACTTAGGTCTTCATGAGCTTGCTTTCTCTCTTCTTCATTTGATGTTTGTTGTTGCTTGTTGAGCTTGAAACTTGATCAACACTTGTAGCTTGTTCAAAAACACTTTGTCATTATCAAAACATTCATCATGTTCATCATGGAACTAACAGAGATCACTCGGTAGGGGCCTTCCCAGTTCCTTGCCAACTTCCCTTCTCTTGAATTTTTCAGTCCAATGTCAGCTCGTCTAAGGACCAGGTCTCCCACAGCAAAACTCCTTGGAACCACCCATTTGTTGTATTCTCGGGACTGCCTTTCCTTGGCTTTTTTCTCTAGGTCCGAGGCTAGAGATCGGATTTCCTCGCTGAGGGTTAGCTCTTCCTTTATCAAATCTTCGTTTACTTCTATTGGTCGCTCGGATATACGAAAGGTAGGGATCCGAGTTTCAATAGGTAGCAGAGCCTCACAACCGTAGGTCAGTCGGAATGGGGTTTCTCCTGTTGAGGTGTGTATGGTTGTTCTGATTGACCATAATACCTCGGGAAGGAGGTCAGCCCATGAACCCTCGGCATCCAACAATCTTTTCTTCAAACCGTCAATGATGGTTTTATTCGCAGCGTCAGCCTGCCCGTTGGTTTGTGGGTGCTCGACTGATGAGAAGTGGTGGGTGATATGGAAGTGGTTGACAAGTTCCTGGAAAACCTTAGCAGTGAATTGGGTACCGTTGTCGGTGACCAGGGTGTGTGGGACACCGAAACGGGTGATGACTTGTCTGAGAAAGAACTTCTAAATCTTGGCGGAAGAGATTGTAGCCAATGCCTCGGCCTCAATCCACTTTGTGAAATAATCAACCGCGACCACCACAAACTTTAGCTGCCCCGGAGCTGTTTTGAATTTTCCTATGATGTCCATGCCCCACTGATAGAAGGGCCATGGTGCAATCATCGAGTGTAGCTCCGTTGGGGGGCGTTGAAAAATCTTTCCATGAAGCTGACAGGATTCGCATTTTTTAACATGTTCCGAGGCGTCGCTGAGGAGTGTAGGCCAGTAGTAGCCCGCTCGGAGCACCTTGCGAGCCAATGCCTTTGCACCCACATGGTGGCTCGAGATTCCTTCATGAACCTCGGCCAGTACCAGATCAGCTTCCACTCGGTCCAGACACCTTAGCATTGGGGAGTCTATTCCCCGTTTGTACAAAATGTCGCCGACCATTGTATATTGAGCCGCTTGCCTGACTATCTTCTTTCCTTGGGAGGGGTTGGTAGGTAGGATTTGGAACTGGAGATACTGCTTAATGGAGTCCATCCAGCTGGTGGTCAAAGATATAGCTAAGATAACACTCGGCTGGTGAACAGTTTCTTGGACTAGGGTTTTGTTGTTCTCAGGTCCTTTATTACTGGCAAGCTTTGACAGGATATCTGCTCGGCTGTTATAAGACCTAGGGATGTGGGTGATAGAGAATTGGGGGAAAAGATCTGTGAGAGTTTTGACTTGTTCTAGATATTTCTGAAGGATTGGTTCTTTGGCTTGGAACTCACCTTTGACTTGAGACACAACTAGCTGGGAATCACTGAAGACTTCAATTTCTAATGCCCCCATTTGATGGGCCATTCGCAAGCCGGCTATCACCGCCTCGTATTCTGCTTGGTTGTTCGAGGTGGGGAAGTCGAACTTGAGGGAGTACTCCACACAAATGCCTGCTGCGTTTTCAAGGATTATCCCTGCTCCTGCCCCCTTATTGTGGCTGGAGCCATCAACATAAATTTTCCATGGTTGGGAGGAGTTGGAATAAGTAGAATCTGATAGCTCTGAAACAAAATCTGCCAAAATCTGGGACTTGAGAGTTTTCCTTGGCTCGTAGGTGATGTCGAACTCTGATAGTTCAACAGACCACGAGACCATCCTTCCAGCCAAGTCAGGTCGGTTGAGAACCTGCCTGATCGGCTGAGTTGTTCTGAGTACTATGGGGTGGTTCTGAAAGTATTGCCGGAGTCTCCTAGCAGCAACCACCAAAGCAAAGGCGAGTTTTTCAATTTTGGAATATCTTATCTCAGGCCCTTGGAGGGCCTTGCTGACAAAGTAGATGGGACGCTCGGTTCCTGAGTCGTCTCTGACCAAGACCGAGCTAACAGATGTCTCACTTACGGACAAATACAAAAACAAAGTTTCCCCTTCCCGAGGACTGGTGAGGACGGGAGGGGCCGAGAGGTATTGCTTGAGCTCTGTAAACGCTTGTTCACAAGAGTCGTCCCAATGAAAATTCTTGTTTTTTCTGAGTAATTGGTACCATGGTAAAGCTTTCGTGGCTACTTGAGGTAGAAATCTGGAGAGGGCTGCCATCCGACCAGTTAGCTGATCGAGGCCGTACCCGATACAAATAAAAATAGTTTAAGTATAGTACTAGGAAGTGACTCCTAGGTCGTCTCCCAAGGAATATCTTATCAAGCAAAAGGTCGAACACATAGTATGCATAGAAAACAGGGGGGGTTTTTTTGTATTGAATATTGAATAAATGAAATCAAAACAGAATTAAATCAAAACGAAGAAACAGATAAGGAAAAGCGGATAAACCCCTTTGGCTCGCGTTCACAACTCTATCATCGGTCACAAAAGATCAATTTCTTTCCTCTTCACTGTCCAACTCGTGAGAATTAAATACTAAGTGAAAATTCAATTCTCACCCCAAAACCCAAACCTCTAATTAAGCATTAAAAGCCAAAGCATGGAGTTTTTACGAGTTTGCATAAATTAAGCATTCATACACATGGATTATCTCTATATAATGGAACTAAGTGAACCATAACATATCAATAAGCATGAAAACAGTGAATAAAAACGAAATAGCATTAAGAACAAAACCTCAAGAGTATGTGATACCTTACCAAAGGGATTTAACCTAAGAGTTTAGCCTTCCATGAAGAAAAATACCAAAAACGTGTAGAAAAGAGAAGAGAGAGAAACCCTAGCAGCCACCACAAGCTTGGAGAGCAAAACTAAGCCTTCTCTATGAGAGAGAATGTAAAAAAAAACGTGGAATGATTAGTGGCTCCTAGGGTTTACACGAATTTAGCTTTTTAAATCTCAAAACGGGCCTAAATCATGGGCCCAAATCCTAAGGAAAGCTTATCTCTAAATTAAATCTAAAAATATCTTATAGATAAAATCTAAATCTTAAAAGATATAACTAAATCTCAACTAATCCTAAAGATAGATTACAATCTTCACTTCATCATATATCTTCTCTTCCAACATTAAATCTTCATTCCCAAAATGTCCAAAAAGCCCTTGTGCCAAAAATGACCTGAAAATAGAAATAGAATTAATTAGGCTAAATAGTCCCAAATTAAACAATATTCAAAATATTAGTCCAATAAACTCTAAATCACTAAATCAAGCTAAACAATGTCAAATAGGCAACAAGTATCAATAATAGGAGTAAAATAATGCAAGGAATAATGGGAAATAAAATGCTCATCAAATACCCCCACACTTATCCTTTTGCACTCCTGGGCAAAACTAAGAATTAGGACTGAGAAAATCAATATGCACCAAAGTGAATCATGCAATGAGATTACTACAACTAATGAATGCAAACCTAAGAGATTACATACTTCACAATGAATTCTAGGAAATGCAAAGAAATGGGCAAAATCGAGCACACGAAGAAAATAAGGACCAAAGAATCAAGGCATTCATGAACATCATCCAATTATTTCAAATATGCAAAGAAAACCAATGACATCAAGAGGGTAGTCACAAAGATGGTAGAAACTCACAAGGATCACTCAATAGTGTTTACACTCAAGTGTTTAAGGTTAATCAGTGTTTACACTCAAGGCACATCACGAAAAACAAACACAACCATAAGCTTGACAAGCCTCTAACATCAACAATCAATACACATGCACATTAAGATCAAAAGGTCTTTTCAGGGTTGTAATGGGGCCAAGGACAGGGTAGGATAAAAATATGGGAAATGTAGCTAAAACCCAGGGAATAGAGGAGCAATGGGGAACAAGTAAAAAAAAAAAAATAAGCACAATCCACCCCAAAATGAAATGATAAACATAACAACAACCTCTAATTCCAATCCTCTATGCCTCAATCAACCTTTTATTCCATTTTTTTTCTTTTTTTCTTCTTCTTCTTCTTCTTCTTCTTTTTTTTTTTTGAATTGCATTACATTGCAGAACTTCATGAACGAAAGGAAAGAAGAAACAACAAAAATGGCATAATGAGATAAAGCCATAATTACATCACTGACCATAGAGGCAAAACCCAGAACTCACAAGAGATGAAGAACAAAGCACCCTCGCTTACTTAATACCCATTCCCAAAACAATTCCAAAGCTCCAACATTCCCTAAGGTTAGGACAATCATGGTTTTTCAGTCATAGGCTTGTAATGAGCTAAAGAACAAAGAAAAGGGATATAAAGGCTCAAAGGGGCTATCAAAGGATAAATTCATTCAAGGTAGGCTCATATGGCTAGTGGCTTATTCAAGAGAAAAAAAAAGCAATGCCTAAATCATTTCAAAATGTGCATGGGAATATCAAGTATCAACAAGAGTCAAGTCAAGTTCTAGAGTGCAAGTAATCCAGAGTGCAATCACACATGAAAGAAAAATTAGGTGGCATATATAGCAATCCACCCACAATTAAGGCTCAAATCCTCACAAAAGGGACAATTCTATCACAGTGTTACCACCTCTTAATTATCAAAAGAACTTTACACACAGAAATGCATGAATTCAGACATAAGATACCAAGACTCTACTAAAATGAAGCAAAAACATGCAAGAAAATGCCCAACACTTAGCAAAACCTAAAAAATCAAAGCAAAAATATGCAACCTAAACTACTCTCCCCCCCACACTTAAATCACACATTGTCCTCAATGGAACACAAATAGCAGAATCAGACAGATATAGACAAGTGGAATAAAAGTAGTAAAGAAGGAGAAAAGAAGACTCCCTAAATCATGGTGGGTCAAAAATGGGGTCGACCAATGAGGCTTCCTCCACAGGTGCATCATCCAAAGAAGGGGTAGTGAGGAAAGGCTTGAGTCGGTGACCATTGACTTTGAAGCTCTTGTCTGTGGACTCACTCTTGATCTCCACAGTGCCATAAGGAAACACCTGGGTGACTACAAACGGTCCAATCCATTTAGAGCGGAGCTTTCCACTCATGAGTCCAAGCCTAGAGTTGTAGAGCAACACTTTTTGACCAACCAAGAACTCCTTTCTGCAAATTGATCTATCATGGAGCTTCTTGGTCTTCTCTTTGTAGAACTTGGAGTTCTCATAGGCCTCCAAACGGATCTCATCTAGCTCACTCAACTGCAGCTTCCTCTCCTCACCCGCTTGATCAAGAGCTAAGTTGCATTGCTTCACAGCCCAATATGCACGGTGCTCTATCTCCACAGGCAGGTGGCATGCCTTACCAAAAACAACCCGATAAGGTGACATCCCTATGGGTGCCTTGTAAGCAGTCCGATGGGCCCATAGAGCATCCTCCAATCGTGTGCTCCAATCCTTTCTATTAGGCTTCACCATCTTCTCCAAAATCCGCTTGATCTCTCTGTTTGAAATCTCAGCTTGCCCATTGGTTTGGGGGTGATATGGTGTAGAAACTTTATGCACAACCCCATACTTCTTGAGCAAAGCTTGCATGGATCTATTGCAGAAGTGTGTGCCTTGATCACTGACTATGGCTCTAGGTATGCCAAACCTGCAAAGGATATTAGTCCTGACAAAATCTACAACAACCTAAGCATCATTAGTCCTGGTGGCCTTAGCTTCCACCCATTTGGATACATAATCCACAGCAAGTAAGATATAATAAAAACCAAAACAAACAGGAAAGGGGCCCATGAAATCTATACCCCAGACATCAAACACCTCACAGAACAACATAGGTTGTTGCGGCATCTGTTGCCTCCAAGATAGGGTGCCTCCTTCCCTTTGACATTGCTCACATGAGCTGCAGATTTTGCTTGCATCCTTGAAGATGGTAGGCCAATAAAATCCAGAATCCAGCACCTTTCGTGCTGTCCTTTGAGTGCCAAGGTGGCCTCCAACTGGTGAAGCATGGCAAAATTGGAGAACCGATTGGATCTCCTGGTCTGGAATGCACCTGCGAATGACCTGATCACTGCAAAAACGCCACAAATAGGGGTCATCCCATACATAATACTTGGCATCGCTCTTCAATTTGTCTCTTTGAGCTTTGGATGCCAAGGGTGGAAAAGCAGATGCAACTATATAATTTACAATATCAGCAAACCAAGGAGTAAGGGGAGGGGGATGTGAAACATGCAAAACTAAAAGCTGCTCATCCGGGAAGTCATCCCGGATAGGAAATGCATCCTCCTCTCTCTCTATTCTGCTCAAGTGGTCTGCGACAAGGTTATGTGCACCACTCCGATCCTGAATCTCAAGATCAAACTCCTGGAGGAGCAACATCCATCTAATCAAACTAGGTTTGGAATCTGTCTTTTTCAAAAGATACTTCAGAGCAGCATGATCAGTATACACCACAACCTTAGAACCTAATAGATATGATCTAAACTTATCAAGTGCAAAGACAATGGCTAACAGCTCTTTTTCAGTTGTGGTGTAATTAACTTGTGCTGAATCTAAAGTCCTAGATGCATAATAAATCACATGAGACATCTTACCAACCCTTTGGGAGAGAACTGCTCCCAAAGCATAATTCGAGGCATCGGTCATGAGCTCAAATGGGAGAGTCCAGTCAGGTGGTTGGATGATGGGAGTGGTGATGAGTGCTCTCTTTAGCTCATCAAATGCCTTCTTGCATTGGTCTCCAAACTCAAATGTGGTATCCTTTTGAAGCAAGTTGGATAGTGGAAGGGCTATCTTGCTAAAGTTCTGAATAAACCTGCGATAGAAACCTGCATGGCCAAGAAAAGAACGCACCTCTCGCACGCAAGAGGGGTAAGGCAAATGTGATATTACATGCAGCTTAGCAGGGTCAACCTCTATGCCCTTATGCGAAATAATGTGCCCTAAGACTATGCCTTGTTCTACCATAAAATGACATTTTTCAAAATTCAAGACAAGGTTAGTCTCAATGCACCTATTAAGCACCTTAGACAAACTATCAAGACATGCATCAAAAGAGGAACCATATACACTAAAATCATCCATGAAGACCTCTATGCAATGCTCAAGTAAGTCATTAAAAATACTCATCATACATCTTTGAAAAGTGCCAGGAGCATTGCATAGGCCAAAAGGCATCTTCCTATAAGCAAATGTACCAAAAGGACAGGTAAATGTGGTCTTATGTTGGTCCTCTGGTGCAATACAGATTTGGAAATAACCAGAGAAACCATCTAAGAAGCAATAGTGAGATTTACCTGCCAGGCGCTCCAACATCTGATCAATGAAGGGAAGAGGATAGTGATCCTTGCGGGTCGCCTGGTTGAGCTTCCTATAATCAATGCAGACTCTCCAACTGTTCTGCACTCTAGTGGGAATCAGCTCATCCTTCTCATTTTTGACAACTGTCACCCCAGACTTCTTGGGAACTACTTGAACCGGGCTTACCCAAGTGCTGTCTGAAATGGGGTAGATAATGCCAGCTTGCAGCAGCTTGGTGACCTCTTTCTTCACCACATCAAGAATCTGGGGGTTCAACCGTCTCTGGGGTTGTCTCACTGGTTTAGCCCCATCCTCCAATAAAATCCGATGCATGCACATGGAGGGGCTAATACCAGGTATGTCTGCCAAAGTCCATCTTATTGCCTTTTTGTTTGCTCTAATCACATCCAGCAGTTGCTTCTCTTGATCAACAGAAAGGGAGGTAGAGATGATCACTGGAAGTTTCTGCTCAGCCTCCAAGTAAGCATATTTGAGATGAGGAGGAAGGGGCTTCAGGTCCAATAAAGGTGCCTGCATCACAGATGGAACTAAAGGAGCAGCAGAATTGGATTCTGCCGCCTGCACCTGAACAAATGGATTACACTCATGCATAACAGAAATGGGGTTAGGGTTAGCATGATCTGAATCTATATCATATGAATCAACAGATGCAGTAGCAGAATTTAAAAACTGGTCAATTTCAATGCATGCAGTGCACATTTCGGAATCAGAACATGCAGAACAAGTAAATGAGCTAGTGAAAGATGGCAAATCATAATCATGCAAAAAGTCTAGAACATGCTCATCAATCAGATCATCAATCAAGTCAACATGAAAAACAGAGTGGTCATCAGAAAAATGTTTCATAGCATCAAAAATATTGAATCGAACCACACTGTCATCAAATTCCATGGAAAGTGTACCTGCATGCACATCTATCTTGGTTCGGGCTGTTTTCAAAAATGGTCTCCCTAATATGATAGGAACAGCACTACGAGAGGTGTCCTCTTCCATATCAAGAATATAAAAATCAGCAGGAAAGATAAGCTCTTCAACCCGAACCAGGACACCCTCTATCAAACCTGCGGGGTAGGCAGTAGATCTATTTGCCAAGTGAATAACCACACCCATAGGTTGAAGGGGTCCAAGTGAAAGAGACTTGAAAACAGACATAGGCATAACATTAAGAGATGCTCCTAAATCTAGCAAAGCATTCTCAAATTTAGTATTACCTATGATACAAGGCACAGAGAAAGTTCCAGGATCCTTACACTTTTCAGGAATATGAGGGACGGGTTTACGTATAAGAGCAGAGACATTTCTTCCCATGCTGATCCTCTCATTGCCCTTGAGCTTCCGTTTGTGTGTGCATAGATCCTTCAAGAACTTTGCATACCTTGGAATTTGCTTGATTGCATCAAGAAGGGGTATGTTGACTTCCACCTTCCTGAATGTGTCAAGTATCTCTTTGTCAATCTCTTCCATTTTCTTGCTTTGAGTCACCCCCCTTGGTGGGAAAGGAAGAGGAATGGGGGGTGGTTGTTGGGCAGCAGCAGGTGTTGTGCTTGTGGAAGGCTGAGCTGGATGGGATTTTCTGGTACTTGTGTGCTCACTCTCCTCGACCATTTGGCTCTTCTTGTTGGTTGAAACTAGATCATCTTTGTTGAGGTCAGATTCTGGTGTGGGTGTGACAATCTGCTTCCCTGATCTTAGACTAATGGCATTCACATTTTGGTTTGGATTGATCACTGTTTGGGATGGCAACTTGTTAGAATTCTGAGATTGCATAGTGTTGATTGCTGTTGCCATCTGTCCCATCTGATTGGTCAAAGATTTAATGGAGGCCTCTTGTCTTTGAATGGATGCTCTAGTTTCTTGTTGGAATTGGAGATTTTGCATGGTCATCTGTTTCATCAGCTCTTCCAATGAAGGCTGCTGCTCAGAACTAAGAGCTGGTGGTGCAGAATTAGCCTGTTGTTGTCTCTGTTGCTGGACTGGAGGAGGTACATATGGTGGTCTAGAATTGTTCTGAAATTGAACCTGTGAAGGTTGCTGCTGATCAGACCATCTCAGGTTGGGATGGTTCCTCCAACCAGGGTTGTATCTATTGGTAGAGAGATCAAAGTTCTGTGGCTGCTGGTTTCTACTGTTGAAGATGTTGGCGGCATATGCCTCAGGTTGGTCAGCACCAGTCGTGGGCTGCTGCTGCACAGAAGGGCATGCATCTGTGGGGTGCTCAGCGGATGTGCATATGCCACATAATCTAGCAGGCAGGGACAACTTCTTCTGGTTGATGGCCAATTGAGTGACCAAAGTTGTAAGTGAATCTATCTTCTGTTCAAGCTTCTCAACCTTACCAGAACTTGTGCCAACATCATTCACTCCTCTCACTATGATTGCATCGCTGTTGCCCCTTGCATGGAATTGTTGACAATTGGAAGCCATCTTCTCAATCTTGACTCTAGCTTCTAAAGGTGTCATGTCTCCTAGGGCACCACCACTTGCAGCATCAAGCATGTTTCTCTCCATGAGGTTGAGACCTTCATAGAAATATTGAATAAGCAACTGCTCTGAGATCTGATGGTGGGAGCAGCTCGCACACAGTCTCTTGAATCTCTCCCAATACTCATAGAGACTTTCTCCACTTTGTTGCCTGATGCCTGATATATCCTTTCGGATTGCTGTTGTTCTGCATGCAGGGAAGAATTTCTCCAAAAATGCCCTCTTCAGGTCATCCCAGACTGTGATAGAACCAGGGGCCAGATCGTACAACCAATCCTTGGCTAGCCCCTCTAGGGAGTGTGGGAATGCCTTAAGACAAACATGATCCTCTTGCACATCATGTGGTTTCATAGTAGCACAGACAATATGGAACTGCTTGAGATGTTTATGAGGATCCTCACCTGCAAGACCATTAAACTTGGGCAACAAATGAATTAGTCCAGACCTTAGCTCATACGGGTCATCGGGATACTGGATGCACAAATCTTCAATAGTGAAATCAGGTGCAGCCAGCTCCCTCAATGTCCTCTCACGTGGTGGAGGTTGAGCCATATTTTCAGAATAATCAGAATAAGAATCAGAATTTATAGGAATAGAAGAAAAAGAAGCAGACTCACTATGTAAAGACTCAATAGACTCACTACCTATGGACTGGTTCCTATTTTGTCAAACTAGTCTGTGATAAGTCCTATCAATTTCAGGGTTATATGGATGAAAGTAGCTTGGGTTGCCCCTAGTCATGTACTGAACAGAACACCATTAAGCATAACAAACTGTCACTAATATACATGACCAAAATAGGCAACAAAATTTTTTATTTTTTAAAATTATTTTCTTTATTTTTTTCAGCACCCTAAAATCATGAAAACATACCACAAAAAGTTTGAGGACAAAATTCAAAAGGGAACCAAGGCAAACAATTAAATCAGAGACCAAAAACTAAGAAAATAAAACTTGTAAAATAAAAAAGAAATAGTAAAACGGCTTTTTCAGGATCCAGACGAAGGAGTTTTCTAACAAAGTGAGAAAAATCAGATTATTCAGAAAATTCCCTTCGATTTGATATAAAATTCGTCAAATTCCGAGTTACGGGTCAAAAGTTGCGACGATTTGAAGAAAGTGCTGCTAAAACATGGAAAATTTTTCTGGAACTCAAAACCAGTGATGATCTGAGTGATCGTGGTGCCTCAAAACCTTTTTATATGATAAAAGTAGTGTGAATATAAATTTTCGTGCAAAAATTCCACCCACAACTATGTGAACAGCAACCACAGAATCAATCAAATACACTAATTGCAACAAAATAGCAAAACAGCAAACAGTGCAACTTCAACCGGTTATCAGAATTGACTACTAGACCCTAAATCAGACACGACACACTATAATAACTATACTAACTACGACACTAACTAACTACTAATGACCTTGGCAAGAACCGATATTCCCCGGCAACGGCGCCAAATTTGATCGAGGCCGTACCCGATACAAATAAAAACAGTTTAAGTATAGTACTAGGAAGTGACTCCTAGGTCGTCTCCCAAGGAATATCTTATCAAGCAAAAGATCGAACACATAGTATGCATAGAAAACAGGGGGTTTTTTTTGTATTGAATATTGAATAATTGAAATCAAAACAGAATTAAATCAAAACGAAGAAACAGATAAGGAAAAGCGGATAAACCCCTTTGGCTCGCGTTCACAACTCTATCATCGGTCACAAAAGATCAATTTCTTTCCTCTTCACTGTCCAACTCGTGAGAATTAAATACTAAGCGAAAATTCAATTCTCACCCCAAAACCCAAACCTCTAATTAAGCATTAAAAGCCAAAGCATGGAGTTTTTACGAGTTTGCATAAATTAAGAATTCATACACATGGATTATCTCTATATAATGGAACTAAGTGAACCATAACATATCAATAAGCATGAAAACAGTGAATAAAAACGAAATAGCATTAAGAACAAAACCTCAAGAGTATGTGATACATTACCAAAGGGATTTAACCTAAGAGTTTAGCCTTCCATAAAGAAAAATACCAAAAACGTGTAGAAAAGAGAAGAGAGAGAAACCCTAGCAGCCACCACAAGCTTGGAGAGCAAAACTAAGCCTTCTCTATGAGAGAGAATGTAAAAAAAACGTGGAATGATTAGTGGCTCCTAGGGTTTACACGAATTTAGCTTTTTAAATCTCAAAACGGGCCTAAATCATGGGCCCAAATCCTAAGGAAAGCTTATCTCTAAATTAAATCTAAAAATATCTTATAGATAAAATCTAAATCTTAAAAGATATAACTAAATCTCAACTAATCCTAAAGATATATTACAATCTTCACTTCATCATATATCTTCTCTTCCAACATTAAATCTTCATTCCCAAAATGTCCAAAAAGCCCTTGTGCCAAAAATGACCTGAAAATAGAAATAGAATTAATTAGGCTAAATAGTCCCAAATTAAACAATATTCAGAATATTAGTCCAATAAACTCTAAATCACTAAATCAAGCTAAACAATGTCAAATAGGCAACAAGTATCAATAATAGGAGTAAAATAATGCAAGGAATAATGGGAAATAAAATGCTCATCATTAGCCTTTGAACTTCTTTGACATTAGATGGGCTGTGCATGCTCAGAATAGCTTGACATTTCTCTGGGTTGGCCTCGATACCCCTCTCCGTGAGCATGAAACCGAAAAAGGCCTTGGCTGGGACCCCAAAGGTACACTTATCGGGGTTCAGGCGCATGTTGAATTTTCTGATTCTTCCCAAAATAGCCGCTAGGTCCCGAGGATGGTCCTCCTTCTTCTTACTCTTTGCTATCATATCATCGATGTACACCTCGAGAGTAGGTCCGATCATTCCTAAGAAGATCTTGTTCATCATACGCTGGTAGGTTGCGCCAGCGTTTTTCAACCCGAAAGGCATTACCGTGTAGCAGTAAGTTGCCCTTTCAGTGATGAAGGCCGTTTTCTCCTGATCAGGAGGGTATATCGGGATTTGATTATATCCCGAGTATGCATCCATGAAAGATAGGAGTTGGTAGCCAGATGAGTTGTCCACTAGTTTGTCGATGATGGGGAGGGGGTACTGGTCCTTTGGGCATGCTTTGTTCAAATCGGTATAGTCGACGCACATGCGCTATTTCCCATTCGATTTCTTGACCAGAACGGTGTTGGAGAGCCACTCCGAGTAGCTAACCTCCCTTATGAACCCGGCGGAAAGGAGCTCGGATACCTTCTCCTCTATCACTGCAGCCTTTTCGGTGCCAACCCTTCTCTTCTTTTGGGCGACCGGTTTGGCGGTCGGATGAACGCTGAGCCGATGACGGATCAAGTTCGGATCAATCCCCGGCATGTCTGCCGAGGTCCAAGCGAAAAGATCTTTGTTCTTCTTTAAAAGCTCGAGCATTTCTGCTCGTATTTCTTCTGGAAGGTTGGTTCCTAGTTTCACTCTTCTGTCTGGTAGTTTTTCATCTAAAACAATGAACTCCCATTCTCCTTCAGGGGTCGGTCTTGAATCATCCAAATCGGACCTAACATCTAGGTCCGTCAAGGGTACACTTCCCTTGTTCAAACTTAACTTTGGCTGAATTTCTTCTGGAATCTTGATCTTTGCCAAACTGGCATTGTAACACAGTCGAGCCTTCTCCTGTTCGGCTCGGATGGAAACTACAGTCCTGTCAGTGCCTTCAAACTTCATAGCCAGATGGACAGTTGAAACCACCGCGCCGAAAGCCTGCAAGCATGTCCTACCAAGGATGGCATTGTATGCCGACGGGCAATCGACGACGAGGAACTTGATAATCTCGGTTCTTGCCGAGGGGTGGTTTCCAAGGGTCACTGGCAGCTGGATGTGTCCTTTGGGAACCACTGCATCTCCAGTAAAGCTGATCAGCTTTCCCTCGAAAGGGGTCAGGTCCGAGGTTTTTAGTTTCAGTGCTTCAAAAAGGTTCATGAACATGATATCTGCCGAGCTACCCTGATCGATGAATACCCTGGCAACCTCATAGTTACCGATCAACGCCGTGATGACCATAGGGTCGTTATGACCCGGGATCACCCCTTCGAGATCATCATCAGAAAAGCAAATGGGAACACTTTTTGTGGCTCTCTTTCGGATTGGATGGTTGTGAACTGCGAGGACTTGATTGATGTATTTCTTTCTGTCGGACCGTTTCTCTCCTCCTCCCGCAAAACCTCCAGCAATGGTGTTGACTCGCAGGTTTTGCGGGGATCGATCCGTCGTGGCTACCTCTATCATGGCCACTCTCTGCTGATTGGTTGGTTGTTGTTGGTTGGTGTTTTGATCGGCCTGCCTGGTTGACGACCGGCCATTCCTATCTGGGGATGGAGTTCTTCTTCGAGTATGTCGGTCAAGTGCTTCCCTGACATACTGCTGTAACTTGCCGTCCCTAATTAACTGCTCGATCACATCCCTGAGCCATGTACATTCATCTGTAGTGTGCCCATACCCACCATGATACGAGCAAAATTTGGAGCGATCCTGTCGATGACTTCTCTTCAAGGGGGGTGGTCTTTCTACTGTTTGGAGGTCAGTCTGCATTGTTTCCTGCAGAATTTGGCTTCTTGGAACTGTGAGAGGGGTGTATTGCTCGAATTTCCCTCGGGGAGGTCCAAATCTCTTCTCCCCTCGGGGTCCTCTCCTTTGATCCTTTCTTCTGTCATCTCTTCTCTCGTCTTTTCTTGATCTTCCCTGGGAGGATGGCTCCCCACGCTCGCCTCTGTCTCTGTTTCTTTGCCATTTGCTGAATTCTTCTAAGTTTATGAACTTAGTAGAACGATATCTCAGCTCCGCCATATCCCTCGGCGGTTTGCCCACTAGTGAGTTTTTGAAATCTCCGTTTCGGAGACCCTGAGTGAAGAGAAAGACTGCAAAGCTTGGTTCTAAATTAGGAACGGTCCCTGCCTCCGAATGGAAGCGTGAGAGATATTCCCGCAAAGGCTCTTCGGGTTGCTGCATAACGCCTGCTAGTGCGTGGTCGGACTTTAGCTGGACGCAACTAGCGGTGTATCTGTTCAGAAAAACTCTCTTCATTTCTGCCCAAGAGTTAACAGAGTTCCTGGGCAAGGCGGAGTACCATCTTAAGACGGGTGGTTGTAGAGTCATGGAAAAGGCTCTGCATTTCATCATGTCTCCACCGTCGTAAAAGTTCATAGCTCCTTCAAAAGACAAGATATGCTCCAAAGGGTCGGTTAACCCGTTATACTTGGAAACACTCGTTGGGCCGAGAAATGCTGAGGGTGTCTCGTATGCCATGATTCTCGGAGTGAAGGGATGGCCAGGGTGAGCAGTGTGGTCGGTTTCATATGTGTCTTCTAGGGTTGTGTTTATGGGGGGTGATGGAGGTAGAGTGGTGGTTGGGTGGGGGATCAGCTGAGTTGCTGGGGTTGTTGCTAATGCCCCTCCGGCCACCGCCTGCATATGGAGCTGTTGGAGGTCGGCGATGGCCGTTCCCTGCTGTTCCAGGATCTTAGCTTGTTGCTTAATGATTTCTTCTAACTGGCGCTCCCTTTGACCACGGGAGTAATCCCTATCACCTCCAGAAACACGGGCGTCGATGGACCGGCCTGATCCGTGGTTTTGTGCATGATTGGGGTTAAGAGGGTTTGGGTTTTCAGGGTTCGTTTGCCTGGAATGGACGGTGTAAGGACCACTATGCGTGCGAGCTGGAATGGAGTGGTGGCTCCGGGCTGGAATTTGTCTTACTGATGGCATGCTGGGATGTGGAGGGTTTCTCCCGTCAAGATCTCTGCCGTTGTCGCCACTGCCTTCTTGCAAACTCTGACGGTTTCGCCCTGCTTGGCGATTTGCACCACGCGATGTGGCGTTTCCTCGCGTCTCTACCATTTTGGGGTGGGAATAGCAGTTTATGGTTCCCCACAGACGACGCCAAATGTCATGTCTGGGACACGATGTATCAGATGCTTCCCTAGCTCTAAGGTATCGTGAGACCCAAGAACTAGCGGATAAACTGAAGTTAGTATATGATTATCTAGGTATACTAGAGGTCCAGTTGGGACAACTAGGGTTTCCCTAATCACAGTGTGTGCAGTTGTGCAATTAGGGAGAGAGAACGTACCAGAGCCCCTTGCTGGAGACAGCTATTTATAGGGGTGGCATTGTACCTTGTGGGCCTGTACGGAGGGCCAGCAAGGCAGCTGACGTGTCCCATTTAGGATGTAGGATGAGTCATTCATCCTTATCCTGTACTGGAGAATCTTATCCCTGTTGGCAAGTTAGGCTCACGCACCCCTAGCTCGGACTCCTTGGGGGGGGGGGGTAAGCCCCATGTGGTCGGTCCTGAGGCGCCAGGATGGGTCCTAGGACAAGCGCTCGGCCTGGGTAGGCGTGACCTGTCAGATAGGATAATCTGGTCGGCAGAGTATGCTAAGGGTAGACCGAGGGTCGGTCTACCACACTAAACAACCCCCAATAATTACATGTAATGAGTTTAGATGTTGATTTGACTTTTTCATTTTCATGAAACTTGGAATTTTTGTCATATTGAAAAATTTCATTGTCAAACACTTTGCTTGATTTTTGAATATCAACATCATTTTCAATTTCACTTTCAAGCAAGGAATTTGAACAAATAGATTTTTCATTTTCATCATATTCAAAAAGTGCATCCTCAACTTGTTTTTCAATATGTAAGCAATTTTCAAAAATAGTTGAGGAGCTATTTTCTAAGGACAACACTGTAACATCCCGAATTTTAATTCCAAAAATAATTAGAATAATAATAAGATTAGAAAATTATAATTTATGCTCAAGAGGAACTAAGGTGATGGATTAAGATCCCTTTGAGCGCCATGAAGGAATTAGAAAGCGTTGGCATCGGATAGGAGAATTAAAGATGAACAAACGAGTGTAGGAAATAGTGTTTTCGGTGTTGGAAACACCCTATATTAGGAAATTATAAATAAAATATTTACAACTCCAAACATAAATTCCACTGTTGGATATAAATACTAGTATGTAGGGAAGCTTGCTTTCAAATTTGAGCAAGATCCGACTGGTAACGAAGGAGATATGGCACTTTGAAGTGCAATGGAATACAAGAAAATAAAAAGAAGCAGTTCACTAACCGGTTAGCCATTCCACTAACCAGTTAGTACGCGACAGACAAGAAAAAAAAGGAACTTGGGGGCCACGAATTGGCCCTTAAGTGGCAAGCTTCTTGGGCAAGCCTGGCCATCACACACACATATTTCCTACCCTTTTTTTTTGGTAAAATAAATAATTTTATTTAACCACAAGCAAAAAAATGAATCATACAAATCACTCCATGGTCCAAGTGCCACCTTCTAGGAAGGGTTCACCAGACCAGGAGGATTAAACCAAAAATGACCACCACCAGCCCAAAAAACAAAACTGGCCCAGAAACAATACCAACCCAAATGACCAAAAAATAAGGCAACTAGAGTTCAGACATTATTCTATTAACTAGAGTGCTGTCTTTCCATGTTCTGAATTGGGGAAAGCAGAAAGAGATTCGCATCGCCATCTCCTTCCTCAACACATGCATCACCACTGCAATCGATCTACTCATACCCATGAAGATTCGTTTATTCCTCTCAGTCCACACTGCATAGAGAACTGCTGAATACAAGGTAAACAAGCACTTTCTCCTTGATTTATCCTTGAAAGCATGAATAATCCATTTGATCCAATTCGTGAACTTAAAAGGCCAATTGTTGGTACCAATCCACAGGCAAGCTGATTCCAGCAGCTCTTGCGACCAAGGACATTCAAAAAAGAGGTGATTCCGCATTTCATCATTTCCATTACATAGAACACAGGTACGGTCTTGTATAAACAATCTGTCCTTTGTTTTTAATTTATTGTGAACAGCTAGCCATGAAATAAACATGTGTTTAGGAATCGAGGTAGAGTTCCAAACAAAACGATGTAAGTGAAAAGAAGGAACAGATCCTAGTAAGAATAGATAGCCACTTTTGATAGTATAGAGCCCTGTAGAATTTGCATTCCAGTAGTCCCCAGCAAATCCAGAAACTAGCTTGTTCTTAACCTTAACAATTTGTTTCCAGTGCCAACTATCCCCTTTCCTTGTGTCAGCCTGCCAGAAATCTCTGTCTTTTAGATAAATGGAACTTATCCACTTAACCCACAGATACTCCTTCTTAGCTCCAATATGCCAAACTTGCTTCCCTATAGCAGCCATGTTCCACAAAATAGCATTTTTAAAACCCAAACCTCCATTCTTCTTAGGCCTACACACTGTTTCCCAAGCCACTGAAGCATGATACTGCCCTTCTGAATTCACACCCCATAAAAATTCCCTACACTTCTTCTCTACACCCTTTAAAACTGCTTTAGGAATGATAAAAATAGAGACCCAGTAAGTGTGAAGAGACAAGAGCACAGAATTAATTAGGGTACACCTTGCCTGATAAGATAGATTCTTAGACTTCCAAGAATAGATCCTGCTGCTGATTTTGTCAACTAGGATAGAGCATGTAGAATTTGACCACTTCTTAGCTGATATAGGGATACCAAGATAACTGAAAGGAAAAGCCCCTTTCTGGAATCCAGTGATATCAAGAATATCACTCTCCCTAGCATGATGAACCCCTGCCAAAAAAACCTGGGATTTGTCCCTGCTAGGCTGCAAACCTGAGCTTTCAGCAAACTCCTTAATTGTTGAACAAACAATGCTCACACTGGCTGGATGCCCCTTGCAAAAAACCATCAGATCATCAGCAAAAGCAAGACTGATTAATCTATGGGTTTTGCACAAGGGATGGAATCGAAAATTCCTATTAAGAGCAGCCTTTTGTAAACCTCATGTTAGTACCTCCATTGCTAAGACAAAAAGGAGAGGGGACAAAGGGTCACCTTGTCTTATCCCTCTAGATCCCTGAATGGTCTCTGAATCCTGGCCATTAATGCAAATTGAATAGGAAGCAGTAGTTATACACACCACAACCCATCTTCTGAATTGCATAGGAAATTTGAAAGCTATAAGCATATCTTCAATAAAGCTCTAGTCCAGAGTATCATATGCTTTCCTGATGTCTATTTTCATTAGACATCTAGGAGAGCAATTCTTCCTACCATATAGCCTTAATAGCTCCTGAGAAATCAATATGTTATGAATAATGCTTCTTTCCTTTATGAAGGCAGTCTGATTCTCCTGAATAATGCTAGGTAACACTAAACCCAACCTTAAGCATAAAAGCTTGGAAATACATTTATAAAGGAAGTTACAACAGGCAATAGGTCTGAAATCCTTAACCTGAGAAGGCCTTTCCACTTTAGGAACCATAACTAAAGTTGTTGCATTAAGGCTTTTAGGCATAATAGAAGTTCTGAAAAATTCACTAATAGCCTTAATACAATCCTCACCAACAATATTCCAAGCAGACCTATAGAAGCAAACACCATAGCCATCAGGCCCTGGTGCCTTATCCTTATGAATAGAGAACACCGCCTCCTTTATTTCTTCATGAGAGAAAGGCCTCAACAGTGACAACTGCTGCTCAGCAGATAGAACAGGACCACAATCAACTATCCCCTCATTCCACTGATAAAATTGCTTCCTGGTGAATAGGCTAGTGTAATAATTAGTGAATTGCTCAGAGACTGCCTTCTGACCTGAAATATAACTACCTCTCTCATCAGAGATAGAAATGATTCGATTCCTATATAATCTCTGTCTGATGGCTTGATGGAAAAAAGCAGTGTTCTGATCCCCTTCTTGAATCCAGCACACCTTAGCCTTCTGCTTGAGGAAAGAAAAGGCTACAAGGCTAGCTTTCCTGTGCAATTTAGTAACTTCCTTCTCTTCTTGCTGAAGTAAAACATTTGCTGGATCAGTCCTCAAAAGAGACTGAACACACTCTAGCCTTCCTCTAATATCTTTTTCTTTATTAACAATATCAGAATAGCTAGTTTTATTAAGATTAAGAAAATCTCTCTTTAACAATGCTAGCTTCTTTATGATTTGCACCATAGGATGGCCAGTAACATGCTTACTCCACCCAGCCTGAACAATAGCTAAGAAATTTTCATCCTCAGTCTACATATTAAAGAATTTGAACTTAGGTCTAACAACTTCAACATTCTGATTCCAATCAAGAACAATAGGACAATGATCAGATAGCCCTGGATTCATGAAATTAGCTTCTGAACCTGGCCATTCATCAATCCATCTTTGATTCACCACCATCCTGTCCAGCTTACAATAGATTCTATTATCACCATCTTTCTTGTTACACCATGTAAAATAGTGCCCTGTAGACTTCAGGTCCATCAAGTTGCAGTCATTAAACCAGTCCCTAAGATCTTCAAACTGACTCACATCCAGAGGGATACCCCCAAGCTTTTCCTCAGGCTGCAGCATTGTATTGAAATCACCAAGAATAATCCAAGGTAGATCAACAAACCTTTCAACTCCTTTTAGAACCTCCCAAAGCTCCTTCCTTTCCAAGATGTCATTTGAGGCATATGAAAGTGGCATAGAAATATTTGTTAGCAATTCTCTCTGTTATCAAACAGTGAGTATATTGTCCTGATCTGGCCATCACTACCACATTAAACATGTCCTTCCTCCACATCACCAGAATCCTCCCAATAGCACAAAAATCAGAGTCTGCAAAGAAACCCCAACCTGGTGCAATATTCCCCATTACATAGTCAATAGCATCACTCCTAAGCTTATTTTCCAACACTCGTAGTAATCCTACTTTATTCAATCTAAGGAAGTTCTTCACTTCCTTCTGCTTAGAGGGCCCATTTAGCCCTCTAATATTCCAACTAGCAATTTTATCCATGGTGCTGTAGGTGAGAACCCTCACCCCTCAGCTGAGTCCTGCTTCTTGTTTTTAATGGAGTCCAAGGACCTCCCTGATCGTTCTCAGAAGTTGCTATAGACTTATTACCACCAATGTTCATACTAGCTTTTGAATTGCTTCCAGTAGTCACCATCTGCATTTGATTCCCTCCAGCTTCACTCAATTTTCCTGGTCCCAGATTCCTAGCATCCCCTGACTCTTCAGCAGTTTCGGTAGGAGTTGAAACCACTGTCCCCTCTGTTTGGATAATATTTCCTCCCATATTCTCCTCAGAATTAACTTCAGTCACCTGAGCTTGGAGCTTAAGCCTGTCATCCAATTCCTCAATTTCCTCTCTTGATGGCTTCTTTTTTTCCACCCATTGCTTCTTCACATTCCTTCTACACATCTTACCATCATGACCATACATTGAACACTTGGAACATAGAACAGGTTTCCATTCATAAGTTACCCCTTGAGTAATGATATTCCCTTTATCATCTTCAAAGAAGACTTCTTCAGGTAGAGCTGCAGGGTCAACCTCCACTAGAACTCTGGCAAAATTTATTCTATTTCTTTCCTGGGTAATTTTGTCAACCATAATTGGGCTACCCACCAAACTTGCTATCTTGCTAAGAGCCCCAGCACCACAAAACCGAGGGCTTAGATTAGGGAATTGAATCCAAATAGGCACACGGTCAATAAAGCTTTTTGACATAGTCCTACCAATCCGTGGGGCCAAAATAATGGGTTTTTTTTTATCAAAGTGATAAACCCCTATTTCTAGGACAGTATTCCTTGCCTCAAGGGAATTAAATCTAACAACAACTGTCCCATCACCATTCATAAGAATTTTATCTATGCCATATTGACCCCAAACCTTTTTTATAAACCCACTAATTACTGAGTAAGGAGGCCTAGCACCCAACACATAACACGTTAGGGCAGACTCCCAGTACTTTAGTTATGGTTCAACATCAATTGACTCTATTTTTCCAATGGACACACCCTCTTTTAACTCTGGCTGTATAAAAGATAGTTTCTCACCTGAATTACAAAGTTTTGTGATATCAAAGGAGTCCCATACAGATGCTCTCCTTCCTTGATTGGCATCCGATTGATTGGCTGCATTAGAACCATTATTCTCAATACCTTTATCAATCGCACTATTTTCCTCTACTGTTTTCCCTTTTAATTTTGATCTGATCAGATCAAGGCTTTTCAATAGGTCTGTTGATTGCTTGGCGCTCAAGGTTTCCAGTTTTGCAAGGTCTTCTTCATCAATGTTAGAGAAGTCCAGAAAAGGATCATTGTCATCTTTTTGTTTCCCAGCAGTAGACGGAGAGGCAGGGGGCCTCCCTTTTTTCTTAGCCATCACGGCGCAGGTGGTGGCCTGAGAGACCACCACAAGAGGGAGAGAAAAGGGATGCTCTGCTAGGGTTTTTAAGTTGAAATCCTACCCCTTTTCTTCCATAGCAAACACCTCCATCTTCATCTTGGTTTCCTCTCCCTCTCAAGCTCCCTACCACCATCATCATCACCCACCACCTCCATCAAGCTCTCTCCCTCTCTAACTCAACATCACCCATGGATTCACTCACTCACTCTCTCTCTCTCTCTCTCTCTTTCTCTCTCTCTTTCTCTTAACCCATCACAACCAAGCTTCCTCTTGAAGCTAAAGCTCCATATCTCACATCCTAAAGGGTTTGATTCAACATCCAAGGCACCCACACCATCAATCTCTCATATTTTCTCTCTCACACACTCAAATCCCCAATTTCCCTCTCCTCTCTTGGAAGAACACCACATCATGGGAGATCACCATCTTTAGGTAAGTTTGAATCAAGTTTACTTCCTTTCTCCTTTGATTTGCATGAAAATCGTCATCATCCTTAACCATTGTCACTTCTATTATGTTATGGTGGATTAGGGTTCACTTTCCCTCTTTCATCCTTCTCCTCTTAAAGTTCGAACTACACCACACATGGAGAGCCCTTGAAATCAAGCCTTCATCCTTGTCCTCACTCTTCATTTGCTTGGGTTCACACACACTTGGTACTTGTTGGGTTGAGGCTCTAAAGGGGTGACATTCTAAGAGCTAGATCACAAAGGAAAAGCTAAGGTTCTAAAGGTTTCTTTATTTCTCTTCGCATTTGAGGTAAGGAGGTGGTATTACCGGTTCTTTAGGGCATGGGTTCTAGCTTGAGTATAGTGATGGCTAGGAGGGATGGGTAGTGATAGTGTAAAACCTTAGGGTAATGTACTTGAATAGGGATAAGTAGTTAGAGTTGGGATTATAGAAATTGTTGCGATGATTGTTGAATGTATGCTTGTGTGATGTTATGTACTTATGTATGTTCTAGTTACTTGTATGAGATAAGGTATAGTGTACAGACATTAGCAAGTCTCTAGATAAGCTAGATTTATGTTGGAACTAGGTAGAAGCTTGAGTAAATCCCTAAGTAAGGTAGGTTTGTGATAGACTAATATAAAAAAACTAGAAGATGAAGACTTAATAGAGTAATAAGAAGATAATTAGAGTTATTGGACTAAGGAGTAGTTAGTAAGAGAAATAAGGACACTTATGGCAAGAACTTAAGGAGTAAGTAATAAATAGATAAATTAATAGAATAGGATTGGACCTTAGGGTAGTATAAAAGGAACACCAACTGATTAAAAGGAAAATAGGAGGTTAAATCAACTTTAATAAAAGAACTTAAGTAGTAAATAAGAAATAGGTAAATCAATTAGAATAAGTGAATAGCTGAGGGTGTGCACATATAAGTATAGGAATCGACCCTTAAATTAGTTGAGGTTAGAACAAAGGACTTAAGTTTATTAGACCTAGATAAGACTAAATAAAGTGAGCCAAGACATGAGGGAAGTTAATAGAAGATAGATCTAATTTAGAATTAGCTAAAAGACTTAAACATAAATGAATGACTAAGATGAATTAGATTGAGTTAGGAAGTAATAGAGATTAGAATAGAAAACTTAGGTAGGAAATAGGGGTTAAGTTACTAATAGGAAAAAACTAAGATAAATTAGAAAATGGTAGAAAAACACAAGAGAAACTAGAAAATGGTAACAAAGAAGTGAGTTATGGATTAGTAAATAATAAGTTACGAAATGAAAAGAGTAAGAATTAAAAGAGAATAAAGAATGAGTAGCTATTGAGATATAGTTAAGAATAATGCAAGAGCATAGAAAAGGGAAATAAGAATTTAGTTGGAAAGAAAAGAAGAGAAAGAGAAAAAGAATAGGTAAGAAACAAAATAGGAGTAAGAGTAAAGAGATAGAAAAGGTAAACCCATCTCAAGTTGGTCAAGTGACCCTGTGATTTGAGATATAGGACATAGGTTGGTCAGGTGACCCTGGGGACAGGATAATAGAGACACATCACAGGTTGGTCAGGTGACCTTATTAATAGAAAGCACGTTGCAGGTTGGTCAAGTGACCCTGTGACTAGGAACTCATCGCAGGTTGGTCAGGTGACCCTGTGATTAAGAACACTCATCCCAGGTTGGTCAGGTGACCCCGTGGAAAGAGATTTAATTGCTGAAAGTATGAATAGGGCAAAGAATGAAAATAGGTTGACTAGAATTAATTGTGGATATAATTGTGTATTGTGAGATATGAGTTATGATTAAATGATGTGTATGTTCTTAGTTGTTACTATGTCTTGTTAGACACTATTTTCTAAGTTCTGTGTAATGCTACCCTTCTTGCCTTTTTTATACAGGTACGAAGCTGGAGCTTACACTATGCATGGCCGAGCAGGAGGATAGTAAACTAGGAATTGAGAGAACTAAAAACTAAGTAGTGTAAATAATATGGTTTAGTTTTTGGAGCCCATAACTTGTTTTATTTTTGTATCAGGGCATTAGGATATTCTGGCTGTGTTTAATATTTAAGTTTAAGTTTTAATTTACTCTGATTTGACAGGTTTATAAAGTGTAAATTTTGGGAAAGTCCGGTAAACAGTGAAAACTCTGTCGGATTTTATATAGAAATTTTCAAGTCCTAATTAATCTCTACCTAATTATTAGTAATTAAGCTATTTAATTGTGAGGGTGTTACAAACACTTTATCAAAAATATTTTCATTTTTCAAAATATCAATTTTATTTTCAATTAAGGATAATTTTTTAAAAGAGTCCAAGTTTCTATTTTCCAAAGATATCAAATAATCGTTCAAATCATTATATGAAAATTGTAGTTTATTAAAACAAGGACTATTTTGAATTACCTCAAGGTCCTCATGTAACAGTCCGATTTTCGTAAACCAAAATAATTGACTTTTACTTATTAAAGTTGTAGAAATGAGGCCAAATTTTTTTTTGTAGACATTGTTGAAGTGTTCGAAAACGTCATGGAAAAGTCTTGGTGTTCACAACACCCTTCAATGAAAACCAAGTTGTTTTAAATACTTGAGTTTACAAAAGCATTTTTCAGAAAAAGGTTTAGTTCCAATTCCAAGTAATTCTTTGTATTTCAGGAAAAGGGCTATTGAACATTCTTCACAAGATGGTATAAAAATAGGGCACGCTTCAGGACAAGTTAAGTTACATGAATGATTCATCACTTAGGTAATCCTTGACTCAACAATCATCACAACCTAATTTAACCATACTATCCTTAAACTATCCTATTGGAAACAACTGGGTAGAGTTCCTTCTTCTTCTTGCGTCCTCTCTTTGCTCTCGAAGATGCTACCTTCCTTGTTGGGATTCCCTCCTCGCTAGTAGATTACGGTTCTGCTCCATTGAGGATGGTGGAGTTCCCTCGAGCCTCCTACCGAATCTCCTCTTTGTAGTTCCTGTAGCCTCGTACGGTGACTTCCATCCAATACTCCATCTGCCCGTTGAGATACCAGCAGCACCGATATGCCAACGAACAGGAGAGAGTAAGAGTTCCGAACGACGGATCGTCGACGGTGTGGGATTACGCTAGGCAAAATAATAGGACCATGCAAGCATACAATATAACACACGAGCACACAACAACCAAACATATCATTATCATTATCATTCCCTTTTATGCATTTCTCACGGGTATTCTTTCTTTCTTTCTTTATTTCCTTTACTTCCGTTAATTTCTCATTTTCTTTTCACCCAGTCTTATCAAATTACCCTCTTTAATGCTTTGGGGAAAAAATACCATACATCAGAATATTCATTTTGTTCTCGACTATCACTCACGTCTACATCTCCTCGGTCATCCATCCAACCTAGTCAGAAGCAAACAGGAGTACAGGACCTTTACCGTGCGGGCACGACAGCTGTCACACACAAATGGTCCCAGACCAGGAGGACTCTGCCTCAATAATATCAATTCATAATAATCATGGCTCACTGCCTCGCAGTGGCAAACAAGATGCCCCACTCCAGTCCCTCTCACTGTTCTCGATTTGCAATCTAGGGGGCGACAGTATGTTTCTAGTGGGCCCGCAGAACTTGCCACGACATTAGACCCAGTCCCCACCACGTTAGTGCGCCACATGTGGAGTTCGTTCTGCCTAGAAACATACTCTAGACTTCTTGACGTTTCACCGTCATCGTCCTCCCCTAATGCAATCTCGTCCTAAGTCTCCGCAGATACTTATCGTTTCTTCCTCTCCACTACTTCGCACTCTCATACCTCACCGCGCATGTCTTTTTAAAGTCTTTTAGTCTTTTTAAAGTCTTTTAATCTTTTTAATTATCCTAAGGTCGGCCCGTCCTTCGTGCAACCCTTCAACGAGTCCCGACCACTATCTTCGCACAGACTTTCTCTCATCAAATCTCACATAGCACAGAGCTGGATCACATCACACTCTCAAATCTCATTTCTCAACTTTCTCAACATCCCTTCATTTCTCGTAAATCATCTCATTTCAAATCCTTCTCTCATAGCAATCTTTTCAAAAGCTATCTCAAATCTCCATTTTATAAACTTTCACAAAACATTATTTCATAACCTTTTTCATCAAGTTCCCTTTCGTAAATTTTCTCAAATCGGGTTCCACATCTTCTGAAAATCTCTTTTCTCAGGTTTCAAAAAAAAAATCTCCTTTTTAAGAACCTTTCACAAAATTTTACTTCAAAAGCTTTTCCAAAAATAGTTTCTATAATATTTTTCTCAAAAACCTCTTTTCAGAACATTTTCAAAAGAATTTATTTTCAAAAACCTTTTTCAAAAACCGGTTTTCAAAAACCTTTTCAAGAATCACCTCTTTGCTGAGCACTAATGGAGGAGCAAGCTCAACTCGACACTAGTCTCAGACTAAAACCAAAAACACAGGAGCCCAGCTCCCCTCAATTCCCATCTTGTTCCAACAACAATACTTTCCCAGCTCTGGCTCGTTCTCAACATTATCATCAATTCATTCCCCAATCTCAACTCTTTATTCCCTTTCAAATCCATCTTATCACTATTCTTTTCTCTTTACATCTTTATTTTCTTCCACTTACTGATCTCATTTTCATTTTCCTATTCAGGACGTGACAGACGTCCATCAGCATGTTACTCATTTAATTAAACAGAATAAATAATCATCAGGCATAATTAAATAAATATATAAAAGCATGCTATTATTCACACAAACATCACACAACATAATGTGATCATCGTCACCTTCGTAAAAGTGGCCACACAATCAAACAATTGCCACTTATACTACTGACTCCAACCACTTAGTTCCGATCTTTGAGATGATACGGAACGTCCTAATAAATCACCTAACTACCACGGTGTCTTAGGAAAGCTTCTCTCTCACTTGAGGTCCAGCTATTAAGTGCGTACCGTTGCTTCGGATCCTTTGTGCTACCGGCTGCCCCAATCCCTTGTCTTTAAGATTCCCTCGTATTAAATAAAATACACTTATGTTATTTTCTTGCATTAAGAAAATCTTTTCTTAGTTCGTGACACTTTCCGTTCTTAGTCGAAAGGCTTAAAACACTATCGTCTTATCAAAACAACTCTCATATTTCCTAGCACTTTAATTATTTTAAAATCACTTGAAAACATTAAATAAAATGGTTTAAATCATTTGGTTGGATTGCTGGCCCGATTTGGGCAGCCCCTTAAAACACGTTCGAAAACACCGAAAAATGTCCCGTTTTCCATCCAGGTTTTTTTTTCTTGAATCAAATATCACTTGACAATTCTATTGTAAATTAGTTGAACACATTTTCAAAGTTAGAAAACACTATTAAATAATCTTGGACAGCAAGGATTATCCCATGAAATCACTTTACTAAAGGTTTGAAAACCTCAAATAAGTCAAATGGAATTTTCTTAAAATCAATTAATTTCAAAACCACTTTCACATTCACATACTTTTCAAACATCAACTAACACATAATCAGCAAACAACGTTTCATAAAACCAACTTAGTTGTCATCAAATCAATCATACAACTCACCAATAATTCAATCTTATAAAACAAACCTCTAGTCATGCATACAAACCGAATAGATTCAGAGATATAAACCAAACGTATTTTATATTTTTCTTTCTTACTTTAGACAACTTTATCCTTATCAGGTGCATTTTATTTCATGCAATTAAACTTCCTAAATGTATTTACTCTATGTGGCAGAATGATATCAAAGAAACAAGTTAGAAATTACAATTTGAAACACATAAAGCAACTTGATTTATTTCAAGCATTTAAACTCTATTTTCTTTCTCATGCAACTAAATTACTCACTCTTTCTTCTATTCCTACCCGAATACACATACTTGCACATACATTCATTTTAATACAATACTTTTCCCAAAATCATTTAATTCATTTATTTCCTTTATTTTTAAATAAAAAAAACCGAATGTAAATTAAATAGCCACAACACAATTTTAAACATATTAATTTAGCAATAGTTTTTGAGACATACTCATTACCCTTGGTCCATTCATGAGAAAAAAGGATCCTAGTCCACTTATTAAGCCTAGGCCGAACCTCCTTTTGACAAAAACACAAGACCCCTTAATCTAAAGAAATCAACATGTATGTGTCTTTTGTCATGAAAATAAAACATGACTCCCTAATCCTAGAATTTGACCGAATACACGCCATCATGAATCAAGGTTTTATTTTCAAATCTTTGACATGCATGCACATAGAACATGAATCAAGACCAAAAATCTTTCTTCAAAAGCTCATTTCTTTGGTTCTTTATGAAACCGTAAGGTTCATTATGAGAATGAAATATTTTTGCTCAAAAAGCACGTGCATGTATCTAAATCTTATAGATCAAGTCACGGAATTTATTATAATAGCACAAATCAAAGATAAAAATTGCTTTGAGTAAGAAGGGAAAAACAAAACCGTGACATACATGGATAGAAAATTAAATCTTTTGTTTGAAAATCACATATTTAATTCAATGATCAAAACCTTTTCAAGAATTGGGGCAAGATCAAAGCTTTTAGAAAATTAATGTTCAAAGATCAAACATTTCAACACCTCCAATCAAATTTCCTAAACATGAATTTAATATACAACCACTTAGATTAGATCAAAAACATCAAGATTCATAGTTCTAGTCAAGGCCGAATCATATGGCTCTTGATCTAGGGTTTTTAGGAGTTTATTCATCCCTAAAAGTTTTAGGTCAATACATAGACAAGACATGCATATACTCAATCCATCAAGATCAGCATCATACTAACATGCATGAGCTCCAATCGAAGTAGAAATCATTATGACCTAGTTTCCTAGTCATGGCCGAATGGTAAAGTCCATGGTTTAAGGTTCTACAAGTTTGTTAGGTTCTTGAAACTCAAGATCAAGCCAAATAAGAACTTATAAGCATAGATCTACAAAGAAATCAAACATGCAACACATCTAAACTTTACAAGACTTGGAAAATCAAGAACTACTCTTAGCACTCTATGATCTTCGAATAGACAAGGAAATAGAGAAGATCCTCAACCTTCTTCACTTAATCTTCAAGGATCCTAAGGCTTTTGGGCTTGATCTTCTTCTTCTCCTCTTGGTTTTGCTACGGTTTCTTCTCTTCTAAGGTTGATGGGGTTTTCTCCTTGATCTTTGAAGAAAGATGTGTGTGGAAGGAAGAAATTAAGGATGTTTGGGTTAAGGGTTTGGATTCTCACTCTCTTTTCCTTCTCTTCTCCTCACGGTCTCCTCTCTTCTCTCTTTGTCCCAAGAGCTTGATGATGCTCTTGAGAGAAAGTGTGTTGGGGTGTGTTGAGGGAAATGGAAATGAACTAGCTAAACACATACTCACCCACACGGTTTTTCCTAGATCAAAGGGTGTGGAGATTTCCCACTTTGTCCTCGGTCCAAGGTGTAGAAGGAAAGGCAATTTGGTCTAGTCATAAAGTTGCATGGGAGGGGTCATTCGTGGGAGACATGGAGGAAGGAAAGTCCTCCTAGGTTCCATGACTCACACCACCTAGGTTTCCACTTGTTTCCCATTCCAATTTTCTAATTAATTTTCATTTTCTTAATTCTTAAGGAAAAAGGCTTCTACTTGGTCCTTCTATTCTTAATATAGCCGAACCACATACACTAGCACACACACATACTTATGCAATTTACTTTCATGTCGGTCACATAGCATGGATTCATGGAATAATGCATACATGTTCATCATGCACACACTCACTTACACGCCTAACACATATACACATGCATACTCAACACATACATTCATGCATACACCATCATATATTTTTCACTAATTACATTTGTACATAATCATAAGCATACACACACACGTTACACATACATACACATATACACATACACACATACATACAATTAATTATTTTTGAGGCACATATCATACACACATACACGTATTATACCTATACATATATACATTCATGCATCATACACATATCCATTTTTCTTTGTTCATTTAAGCCTTATGAAATCCTAAGCACGTACACATACATATACAAGTATTACACACATGTTTAGAAAATAGTTCTTTCCCATCATAAAATGACTTGAACAAAAATCACAAAGATTTTTATAAAAACATCAAGCACATAGATTTTCCCAAAAACTAAATTTCTAAGTTTCGGACTTTACTTAAAGAAATCATCTCTTTAAATTCCTTTATGATTTTGAAAATGTGAATTTAAGAAAATCCTTTAAGAAAGTACGCTTTCAAAGCACTTTTCTCAGAATAATTTTCTTTAGTGTTTTAATTTAATACGAGGAATTTACGGGGTGTTACATTCTCCCCAACTTAAAGATTTCTCGTCCCCGAGAAATTCGTTACGGATTGGGCAGCAGGGTACAGAATTCTCACATCACCTTGACTTTCATGAGAGTACTTTCCTCTGGCTTCGTGGTCGTATTCCCTTTTCACTGGTCTACTTCGTCTTACCATGTTCCTCGTTCGTCGCTTTTAGACGAAGAAGTTCCATTCGTACCACCAATTGTGTGTCGAATCGGGTTAAGTCCAACGGACTAGCTGATCGTTGTCGCAGAAAGTCCAACCATAGGTACGGACTTAAGGGGAATTCAAACAAACAAGCATTCACACATCTCCAAAAGTATAGGATTTTATCTAAAAATCCTTAAATATTCACTATTCACTACGACTTGGGTTCCTACTACTTCACAATGATCATTCCTTCCTTCAATTCTCCTTCTAACTCTAAGGCTTTCGTCCATCATTTTCCTAGCTTAAGGGGGCTCTGTCACAACCTGGGTGTATTGACTTCCTTAAACAACCTCACCTTCCTCCTTAGATTCTTCCTAAACATTAATCAAACTTATCACCTCTACTGTCTAAACCTCTACTTATGGCATGTGGCAATTCTAATCCTCAAGTTTTTTTTTCAAAATTTCCTCTAACAACTGATGACATACTCCGCTTTCTTCCTTGTAACTCCCCAACTTTGGTCAAACTTATAACTAAGTTCACCGTGACCTTGTACCCTTTCTTGGTTTCAACTATTTGTCCTTCCTTAGTCGTTCAAGCCTAAGCAATCTGGGTAACTATGGTACTTCTAATCCCGCTATTTGGACCAAGGAATTTTAAATAGGTTAGATGAGGCTACGGGTGGATAATAGAGCATCATGATTCGGATTTTAGCAATGCTAACTGTTTTGTTGAAGCAATTCAACAAACACGGGATTTCAGAAATAACATCCTATGTCCTCAAAGATACCAACTATTCCTTGAGCAAAGGTATGTCTAGGTCAACAGACTGGATTTGGCAAACACTGAAGAAATATCAAAGGTTAAAGGGTCTCAACATACTCACTTTCTATGTTCCTCAATCTACAAGAGGAACAGGTTCCTTAAACTAACTCGGCCGACACTAGGCTACAAACAAAGTCGCACGTCCTAGAAATTTTGAGAACCTAAACTTATGCTCCTAGTCTCATACTAGCAAATACACAGAGTCACACAAACAAAGCATGTAAGCCCATGCTTAAGGCCACTAAGGATTACCATAAGCTTTGATACCATTCTGATGAGCATTTTATTTCCCATTATTCCTTGCATTATTTTACTCTTATTATTGATACTTGTTGCCCATTTGACATTGGTTAGCTTGATTTAGTGATTTAGATTTTATTGGACTAATATTCCAAATATTGTTTAATTTGGGATTATTTGGCCTAATTAATTCTATTTCTATTTTCAGGTCATATGTGGCATAAGGACACTATGGGCATTTTTGGAAATGAAGAAGATTGAAGTATTGAAGTGAAGATTGTAATTTGCATTTAGGTCCCTTTTTAATTGTAATTTTCAGAATAGTGTTTCTTAGGACTTGGGCCCATGTTTTAGGCCCATTTTCATGACTAATGAGGGGAAATTCGTGTAACCCCCATGAACACACTCCCATTTTCAGATTTCTCACTCTCTCTCTAGGTTAGAACTTCTCTCTTGGCTCTCCATAGCATTTGGTGGCTGCTAGGGTTTTGTTCTTCCCCCTTTCTACACGTTTTTCTTGATTTATGACCATGGAAGGCTAACTTCAAGGGTTAATCCCTTTGGTATTGTATTATCTACTCTTGAGCTCTTGTTATTAATGCAATTTCGTTTTATCTTCTCTGTTTTCATGTTTATCAATGTGTAGTGGTTTGCTTAATTCCATTTCGTAGAGATAATACATGAATATAAATGCTTAATTTGTATTAACTCGTAAAAACTCCAATTCTAGTTTCTGATGCTTAATTAGAAGTTAGGGTTTGGAGTGACAACTAGATTTTCGCATAGTATCTGATTGTCACGAGTTGGAAAGAGGAGAGGAGAGGAATCTATCTTTAGTGAGCTAGGATTGAGTAGTGTACGTAGCCAAAGGGGTTTGCCCGCTTTTGTTTCTGATTTTCTTAGTTTTTATATTCTGTTTATGTTTTGTTCTTCACATTTGTCACACACAAACCCCCCCCTTTTTACTGCACACTACGTGTTTGATACTTTGTCTAGACCGATATTCGCTGGGAAACGACCTAGGATCACCTTCCTAGTACTACAGAATAAACCCCTTTTATTTTGATCGGGTACGACCTCGATCAAAATTTGGCGCCGTTGCTGGGGATTATCGGTTCTTGCCAAAGATCATACAGTAGTTAGTTAGATTAGTTTGTGTAGTTAGTGTGTGAATAAGAATTCTGATAACTGATTTAAATTTCCCTGTTTGCTGATTTGTTGTTCTGCATAACTGATGTTATTTTAGTGATTCTGTGAGTGCCATTCAACATAGCTGTGGGTGGAATTTTTGCATGAAAATTGGTATGCACACTTGTTTCATCATATATTAGTGTGTTGATGCATCACGGACACTCAGATAGGCACTGGTTGTGAGTTCCAGAAAAATTTTCCAAGTTTCAACAGTACTTACTATAAATAGGCGTAACTTTTGATCCGTAACTCGGAATTTGACGAATTTTATATCAAATCTAAGGAAATTTTCTGAATAATCTGATTTTTCTCACTTCGTCAGAAAACCCCTTCGTTTGGATCCCGAAAAAGCGTGTTTACTATTTATTTTTTATTTTACAAGTTCTATTTTCTTAGTTTTTGGTCACTGTTTTAATTCTTTGACTTGGTTCCCTTTTGAATATTGTCCTCAAACTTTCTGTGATATGTTTTCATGATTTTAGGGTGATTAAAAAAATAAATAAAAAATTTTAAAAAAATATAAAATTTTGTTGCCGATTTTGGTCATGCATATCTGTTACAGTATGCTATGGTTGATGCTATTCTGTTCAGTACATGACTAGGGGCAACCCAAGTTATTTGCATCCTTACAACCCTGAAATTGATAGAACTTATCACAGATTATTTAGACAAAATAGGAATCAGTCATTAGATAGTGAGTCAGAGTCGTCTTATAGTCCTAATTCTGATTCTGTTTCTGTTTCTTCTATTCCTTCTGCTTCTGTTGAATCTGATTTTGTACATTGTGATAACATGGCTCAACCCCCACCAAGGGAAAGGACACTTAGGGAGCTGGCTGCACCTGACTTCACTATTGAAGACTCGTGTATCCGGTATCCTAATGAGGATGTTCCTTTTAAGCTTAGAACAAGACTAATCCATTTGTTGCCCAAGTTTCATGGTCTTGCAGGTGAGGATCCTCATAAGCATCTTAAGAAATTCCATATAGTGTGCACCACAATGAAACCGCATGATGTGCAAGAGGATCATGTCTGTCTCAGAGCATTCCCACATTCCTTAGAGGGTCTAGCACAAGATTGGTTATCTGACTTGGCCCCTGGTTCCATCACAAGCTGGGATGACTTGAAGAGGGCATTTCTGGAAAAATTCTTCCCTGCAAATAGGACCACTGCAATCAGAAAGGAAATCTCTGGTATCAGGCAACAACATGGAGAGAGTCTCTATGAATATTGGGAGAGATTCAAGAGGTTGTGTGCTTCCTGCCCCCACCATCAGATCTCAGAGCAGCTGCTTATTCAATATTTCTATGAAGGTCTCAACTTCATGGAGAGAAACATGGTAGATGCTGCAAGTGGTGGTACATTGGGAGATATGACACCCTTACAAGGCAGGAGCAAAATTGAGAAGATGGCTTCCAACTGTCAACAATTCCATGCAAGAAGCAACAGTGATGCAATAGTTGTGAGGGATGTAAATGATGTTGGTGCAGACTCGGGCAAGGTTGAGAAGCTTGAGCAGAAAATTGATTCTCTTACAACATTGGTCACACAATTGGCTGTCAATCAGAAAAAGATGATACTTCCTGCTAGAGTGTGTGGCATATGCACATCCATTGAGCACCCCACAGATGCATGCCCTTCCCTTCAGCAGCAACAGCCGATGACAAGTGGTGACCAACCCGAGGCCTATGCAGCAAACATATACAACAATAGAGGCCCACAACAACACAATCATGACCTCTCTTCCAATAGATACAACCCTGGATGGAGGAACCATCCCAATTTGAAGTGGTCTGATCAACAACAACAACCTCCTCCTAATGTTCCATTTCAGAACACCGCTGGACCGAGCAGACCACCATATGTACCTCCTCCAATCCAGCAGCAAAGGCAACAACAGCAGCAGCAAGTGGTTCATCCTGCACCATCAGCCCCTCCATCCAACCAACCTACCTTGGAGGAGTTGGTGAGGCAAATGACCATGCAAAACCTCCAATTTCAACAAGAGACTAGAGCATCCATTCAGAGACAAGAGGCATCCATTCAGACTTTGACAAATCAGATGGGTCAAATGGCAACTTCTCTCAACAACTTGCAATCTCAAAATTCTAACAAGTTGTCATCCCAAACTGTGATCAACCCTCAGAATCAGAATGTGAGTGCCATCAACCTGAGGTTGGGAAAGCAGATTGTCACACCCACACCACAACCTCACCTCAACAATGATGCTCTAGCTTCCTCTAAAGGGAAGAGCCAAGTGGTAGATGAAGGTGAGCATGCTAGCACCAAGGAGAATCATCCAACTCAACCTTCCTCAACTTCAACCACAAGCCCTGCTATTGTTCTACAACCTCCTCCTGTTCCTCTTCCATTCCCACCAAGAGTGCCTCAAAACAAAAGGGTGGAAGAGGTGGACAAGGACATTCTTGACACATTCAGGAAGGTGGAAGTCAACATACCCCTTCTTGATGCAATAAAACTGATTCCAAGGTATGCGAAGTTCCTTAAGGAGTTGTGCACTCATAAGAGAAGACTCAATGGCAATGAGAGGATAAGCATGGGAAGGAATGTCTCCGCTCTCATAGGTAAACCTATCCCTCACATTCCTGAAAAATGTAAGGATCCTGGAACTTTCTCTATACCTTGCATCATAGGCAATGTTAAGTTTGAAAATGCTATGCTAGATTTAGGAGCATCCATAAATGTCATGCCTATGTCTGTTTTTAAGTCTCTTTCTCTTGGACCTCTTCAACCTACGGGTGTGGTGATTCAATTGGCAAATAGAAGTACTGCCCACCCCGCAGGTTTGATAGAGGATGTCTTGGTTCGGGTTGAAGAGTTGATCTTCCCTGCTGATTTTTACATACTTGATATGGAAGATGACTCTCCCCGTAATGCTGTTCCTATTATTTTGGGGAGGCCATTTTTGAAAACAGCCCGAACCAAGATAGATGTGCATTCAGGTTCACTTTACATGGAGTTTGATGGCAGTGTGATCCGATTTGACATTTTCCATGCTATGAAACATTTTCCTGAGGATCACTCTGTTTTCCATGTGGACTTGCTTGATGATTTGATAGATGAGCATATGCTTGACTTTTTGCATCATGATTTTGAATTGCCATCTTTCACTGATTCATTTACTTGTCCATCATGCACTAACTCTGGATGGTGCACCGCATGCACCGAAATAGCCCAGTTTCTAGACTCTGCTACTGCATCTGATGATTCATATGTTATAGATTTAGATTATGCTAACCCTAACCCCATATCTGTTATGCATGAGTCTGATTTACTTGTTCAGGTGCAGGCAGCAGAATCCATTTCTGTTGTCCCTTTAGTTTCATCTATTATGCAGGCACCCTCATTGGACCTGAAGCCCCTCCCTCCTCATCTGAAATATGCTTACTTGGAGGATGAGCAGAAACTCCCAGTGATCATCTCTACCTCACTTTCCGTTGATCAAGAGGAGAAACTGCTGGATGTGATAAGAAAGAACAAGAGGGCATTTGGATGGACTTTAGCGGATATTCCTGGAATTAGCCCCTCCATGTGCATGCACCGCATTTTGTTGGAAGATGGGGCTAAACCAGTGAGACAACCCCAAAGACGATTGAACCCCCAGATTCTTGATGTGGTTAAGAAAGAGGTCACCAAGCTGCTCCAAGCGGGTATCATCTATCCAATTTTAGATAGCACTTGGGTGAGCCCGGTGCAAGTTGTCCCCAAGAAGTCTGGTGTCACAGTTGTCAAAAATGAGAAGGATGAGCTGATTCCCACTAGAGTGCAGAACAGTTGGAGAGTCTGCATTGATTACAGAAAGCTTAACCAGGCGACTCGCAAGGATCATTTCCCTCTCCCCTTCATTGATCAGATGTTGGAGCGCCTGGCAGGTAAATCTCATTATTGCTTCTTAGATGGATTCTCTGGTTATTTTCAAATTTGCATTGCACCAGAGGACCAACATAAGACCACATTTACCTGTCCTTTTGGCACATTTGCATATAGAAAGATGCCTTTTGGCCTATGCAATGCTCCTGCCACATTTCAAAGATGTATGATGAGTATTTTTGTTGACTTGCTCGAGCATTGCATAGAGGTCTTCATGGATGATTTTAGTGTTTATGGCTCCTCATTTGATGCATGTCTTGATAATTTGTCTAAGGTGCTTAACAGGTGCATTGAGACTAACCTTGTTTTGAATTTTGAAAAATGCCACTTCATGGTAGAACAAGGCATAGTCTTAGGGCACATTGTTTCGCACAAGGGCATAGAAGTTGACCCTGCTAAGCTGCATGTAATATCACATTTGCCTTACCCCTCTTGCGTGCGAGAGGTGCGTTCTTTTCTTGGTCATGCAGGTTTCTATCGCAGGTTTATTCAGAACTTTAGCAACATTGCCCTTCCTCTTTCCAAGTTGCTTCAAAAGGATGCCCCATGGGAATTTGGAGACCAATGCAAGAGGGCATTTGATGAATTGAAGAAAGCACTGACCACCACTCTCATCATCCAACCACCTGATTGGACCCTCCCATTTGAGCTCATGACTGATGCTTCAAATTATGCTTTGGGAGCAGTTCTCTCCCAAAGGATTGGTAAGATGTCGCATGTGATTTATTATGCTTCTAGGACTTTAGACGCAGCACAGGTTAATTACACAACAACTGAAAAAGAACTTTTGGCTATTGTTTTTGCACTTGACAAGTTTAGATCATATTTGCTTGGTTCTAAGGTTGTAGTGTACACTGATCATGCTGCTCCGAAGTATCTTTTGAAAAAGACAGATTCCAAACCTAGGTTGATTAGGTGGATGTTGCTCCTCTAGGAGTTTGATCTTGAGATTCAGGATCGGAGTGGTGCGCATAACCTTGTCGCAGACCACTTGAGCAGGATAGAGAGAGAGGAGGATGCATTTCCTATCCGGGATGACTTCCCGGATGAGCAGCTTTTATCTTTACATGTTTCCCATCCCCCTCCCCAAACCCCTTGGTTTGCAGACATTGTTAATTATCTGGTTGCTTCTGTTTTTCCTGCCTTGGCATCCAAAGCTCAAAGAGACAAATTAAAGAGCGATGCCAAGTATTATGTATGGGATGACCCCTATTTATGGCTTTTTTGCAGTGATCAGGTCATTCGCAGGTGCATTCCAGACCAGGAGATCCAATCGGTTCTCCAATTTTGTCATGCTTCACCAGTGGGAGGCCACCTTGGTACTCAAAGGACAGCACGAAAGGTGCTGGATTCTGGATTTTATTGGCCTACCATTTTCAAGGATGCGAGCAACATCTGCAGCTCGTGTGAGCAGTGTCAAAGAGCAGGAGGCGCCCTATCTTGGAGGCAGCAGATGCCGCAACAACCTATGTTGTTTTGTGAGGTGTTTGACGTCTGGGGTATAGATTTCATGGGCCCCTTTCCTGTTTCTTTTGGTTTTTATTATATCTTACTTGCTGTGGATTACGTATCCAAATGGGTGGAAGCTAAGGCCACCAGGACTAATGATGCTCAGGTTGTTGTAGATTTTGTCAGGTCTAATATCCTTTGCAGGTTTGGCATACCTAGAGCCATAGTCAGTGATCAAGGCACACACTTCTGCAATAGATCCATGCAAGCTTTGCTCAAGATGTATGGGGTTGTGCACAAAGTTTCTACACCCTATCACCCCCAAACCAACGGGCAAGCTGAGATTTCAAATAGAGAGATCAAGCGGATTTTGGAGAAGATGGTGAAGCCTAATAGAAAGGATTGGAGCACACGATTGGAGGATGCTCTGTGGGCCCATCGGACCGCTTACAAGGCACCCATAGGGATGTCACCCTATCGGGTTGTCTTTGGTAAGGCGTGCCACCTGCCTGTGGAGAAAGAGCACCGTGCATATTGGGCTGTGAAGCAATGTAACTTATGTGACACCCTTCCGGATTACCCAAATATAATAAAGTAATTAAGCTTTCATATTGGATAATGTATGGACTTGTGAGTGTTAAGAAAATAGGGAAAATAAGATTTTCTTTCAAAGCGGGTGCACAAATCGTCATTTGGAATTCTTGGAGAATAAACTTTAAACCATTTCAAAACATTTCTATCGAGTTCGGCGATCTCTAAAACCTTTTCACAAATAGGGTAACATTCGCTCTTTGGAAACCTCTTTGTATCATACAAGTAATCAAAGTTACCCATGCTTTGTTCGATAAAATTAAGGCCATCAAATAATATTTATAGCCGAGCTCTTAAATAGATTAAATCAGAGTAAGCGGAAATTATTGGACTATGCAACTGATAGTAATATAAACATAGGTTTTATACATATATGATAAGAGTCATAATACATAGTCCCATCATGATAGTCTCCAAGATCCAAAAGTACAAGTCTATAAAAACGGATCTACATCACAGTGTAATTGAAGCCATAGAGTATTCCAAAAGTATATCTACACTATATATATATATACATAATCAAAATACAACTCCAGGGGTAATCACATAGATCCGGCAGCATCAGATGTAGTAGTAGTAGCAGTCTCCAAAAACACAAGTAGAAAGGTAGTAGCATCATCATCAACACAGCAGCAGCAGCAAGTCTCCTCCACAGCATCCACACATCGGACCCACTGATCCTCATTACATACCATATGCATATACCTAGGGATCATCGTCCCTCCAGTCACTCCCAGTAGAATGCACGACAGGCTCGCTCCCACTCTCGTCCTCCACCGGATCCTCCTCGATCTCGTCCGAGGGAGAGTGTACCCTACCACTGGGTACCGGGTCAGGGGATGGTGAAACCCTGACTGGGCTCCTCGGATCAGAAGGGGGAGTCTCCTCGCGGACGACTCTCGAAGTAAAAGGGTGAGAGCGGGTAGGTCGAAAACGAAAACTATGGTAAGAGCGAGCTGGTCGCGTGGGAGGTGGTCCATGGTAAGTGTAAAACGGGGGTACATGCATAGTGTATATGATGGGAATCCTAAATCTACGAGGACGAAATCGGATCAACGGGTTCGGGTGGTAGAAGGTAATCTTTACCTCACCCTCGAACACCGCGCGATGGTCCTCATAGATCCATGTGCCACTAGGAAGTGGCCGGATCTCGATGCAAGCAATGTAACGAGACATCACCTACAAGGGCATAGGGGTAAGCAATTCTATACACGTAACCAATAGAGAATAAATTGTGCAATATGAATATGTAAACATGCATCAAATAACAACAATCACATATAACACTTAGCAGTTAGTGAATGCACATAGGATGCTCACACTTATTTCATTTATCATCATTAATTTAAATGAGTGGCATGATGCATGACTTTAGCTCTCAAGCCTATCTCCATCATACTATGTCACTCTCTGACGTCCATCCCTGACAACCCAGCACTCAACAGTGCGTTGTATTCCTAGGTATACAACAATTCGTACATTCACCTAGAATGTACACGACAAGCTTGGTATCCATGCCACCCGAGCATATCCCGTCATCCAAACGGACCATCATCCAAACAGTATAACCATATCGGCATTCCCTCAGCCGACCACGTCAACGACGTGTCATCAAGCAAGCGTATTGGCACTCCCAGAGGCCCTCCACATGTTTACCAAAAACATGATATACGTCCTACCAACCAAACTCTAGAATGAATGCATTACCTTACTTAAAAGAGATTGATTGATGTTTTATCCTTTTATTAATACATTACGTGCCTCCCGAGCAACGTATCATTATCCAAATGAAAACATCATAACGTCAATCAATTTCCTCTAAGTCCAGGATCACTTGGTTTATTGTCCTCTAAGAGTTACAAAATGACTTAGAATTAAAAATGGTATTTTTAAGTATCTGACTAAAAATACTCGAGTTTTTCCCAAAATACTTGAGTAGTTTATCATTTTCCAGATTCTACTCGAGTTGTTCATAATTATACTCGAGTCGTTCATGTCTTTTCAGAGATTTAGGGTTTCAGGTCTTCATAAATATACTCGAGTAATTCATGAGATACTTGAGTATTCCATTACCCAGAATACTCGAGTAGTTCATACATTACTCGAGTGTTCAATCTGATTCCCAAGTTGGTGCGCCAATTTTCACTCTGGTGCACCACGAAATACTCGAGTATTAAGCCAAATACTCGAGTATCTGTAGACAGAACAGAGTGAAACTTGGTTTTTATATACCATTTCAATTTCTAAACATTTTTAACCCAAAGCAGTGATCACAATAGTTCATATACCACATATTGAACATGTTAACATACTCATTTCATATCAAATAACAAATTTGACAGAGAATCAATCCATTATGCATGAAATATACAATTTAGCAACTCAACACTTCAAATTGCAAAATAAGCACAATATTCATGAAACAAAGTTCATTTAAGCTTGCATGCATGATATAGAACTTGCTCATCACAGTCATAGAGCATGGATTGGTCTCCAAACCAAAGTTCCTATTCAAACTAAGCCCTTAGAGCCTCTTGGTGGCTCTTTAACACATTTAATGAAATTAAACTCTATCTAGTGAATATAATTACTTCCCCTTACCTCTCAGATGTTTTCCAAACAAGAATTGACAAGAAAAAGGCTCCAAAATTCTCAGACCAACTTCAAATGCCACATGCAGAGCATTTTGAGTACCACACCAAAATGGAATTGGTTTGTACATGAAACAGAAGATTAAATTGGGGAAATTAGATTTTCTGGACTCTATGCAACATAATCTAACTAAAGGAATCGAATTTGAGACTCAAGAATTCGTGAGCTTACCAGAAATCAAGATCAAGCTCCAAGCAACACTTTGATAGAACAAGCTCCAACTTCTCAGCTCCAATTCTCTCAACACACTCACTCAATCCTCACGATTTTACTCTCTATACAAAGCTAAAGATGTAAGCTTTGTATTCGTGTATGATTTGTGTTTCAATTTGACTCTGAGAAAGAGAATCGAAGAGGACAATCTAGGAACCCTAACTTGAAGCAAAACCCACGAATTTGGAAAATAGAGGAATTGATTCGTCAACCACAGCTTATATAGCTCGATTGAACAATCATGCAGCTCGACACGAAGCACAGGACGTGTTGAAGAAGACGATTTCGTGTCAACACACGAGAATCGTTGGTGCTGACTCACCAAACGCACTAACTCGTGCAATTTGACCCAAAATACTCGAGTTTTTTAGAAAATACTCGAGTATTTTTCCCAATTTTTGAAAAATAATTATTTTATTTACTTTCCCTCCAAAATCTTTCCTATAATTACCTCTAAGTCCCAACCCAGGGACTAATATGCAAAATACTCATCTTAGGCATTTATTATATTTATTAAATCAATTCACACACATATACCAACTATATAAACACATATTTTAATCAAGGATTAATATGGAAATAATTAATTATAATTAATTTATAATTAACATTTCATTAATCGGGGATTAAAATTTTGGGGTGTTGCACTACTCCCCCACTTACAAGGAATTTCGTCCCCGAAATTCAACTCATACAAACAAGTCAGGATAACCTGACGCACCTTATCTTCTAATTCCCACGATGCTTCCATTACATCGCCACACACCCAGACGACTTTGACCAGACGAATGTCTTTTCCTCTAAGCTGCTTAATTCTTCGATCTTCAATACGAACTGGCACAGCTTTGAAGGTTAGGTTCTCATGAATTTCTAAGTCATCAGGTTGGATTCTAAGGACAATGGTGGGGTCATGGACATATCTTTTAAGTTGAGACACATGGAATACATTATGAAGGTTAGCTAATGACGGAGGCAAAGCCAATTGATAAGCTACTGGGCCGACTCTTTTGAGGATTTGGTAGGGACCAATGAATTTAGGTGATAGTTTCTGAGTTTTCAAGGCTCTACTAACACCTTTGGTTGGTACTATTCTAACAAATACATGGTCTCCTTCGGTGAACTCTAATGGTTTTCTTCTCTTATCAGCATAGCTTTTCTGCCTACTTTGAGCTGCCCTCATCTTCTCTTGTATCATCCTGATCTGTTCCGTGGTCTCTTGCACAAAATCTGGTCCAACCAGAGAATTCTCCCCCACTTGGAACCAACATAACGGCGTCTGGCACTTTCTCCCATACAAAGCTTCAAATGGTGCCATTCCAATGCTCGTATGGTAACTATTGTTGTAAGTGAATTCCACGAGTGACAACATCTGTTCCCAATTCCCTTGTCCTTCCAAAGCACAGGCTCGTAGAATGTCCTCCAATGACTGAATAGTCCTCTCCGTTTGGCCATCAGTCTGAGGATGGTATGCAGAACTCAGTTTCAATGTTGAACCCAAGGCTCTATGCAGATCTTCCCAGAACTTCGATGTAAACCTCGGATCGCGATCAGATACAATGCTTGATGGTACACCGTGCAGACGAACAACTTCTTTGATGTACAACTGGGTGAGCTTTTCCAACGAATAGCGCATATTCACGGGAATAAAATGCGCCGACTTGGTCAAACGATCCACTATCACCCAGATTGCATCATGACCAGTAGATGTCCTTGGCAATCCCGACACGAAATCCATCGAGATGCTATCCCATTTCCACAACGGAATCTCCAAAGGAAGTTACTCTCCTCCTGGCCTTTGATGTTCCACCTTGGCCTTTTGACACACCAAACAACAGGCCACATACTCAGCGATGTCTTTCTTCAAACCAGGCCACCAAAATAGCTTCTTTAAGTCCTGGTACATTTTGGTAGCTCCCGGATGCATACTCATCTTACTCCTATGCGCTTCATCCAGAATCATCCTTCTTACTTCTAAATCATCAGGCACACAAATCCTTGTTTTAAAGCGAAGGATTCCATCCTTCCCTTCTTGAAACTCCAATTCCTTGCCTTCTTCCCTCAACTTCCTCTTTTCTATGAGCTTCTCATCCTTGCCTTGCAATTCCCGAATCCTTTGTAGAAACTCATTAGCAATCTGCAGCATCCCCATCTTGATACTTGTCGGCTCCACTTGCATCGTCAGACTCAAATCCCGGAATTCCTCTATCAGTGCAGCTTCTCTGACCATCATTGCACTGATGTGCATTGCCTTCCTACTCAATGCATCTGCCACAACATTGGCCTTTCCAGGATGATAATGGAGTTCAAACTCATAATCCTTCAAAAACTCCATCCATCGGCGTTGCCTCATATTCAACTCCTTTTGATCAAAGAGGTACTTTAAACTCTTATGGTCACTGAACACCCGGAACGTAGTGCCATAGAGATAGTGCCTCCAAATCTTTAAGGCAAACACCACCGCTGCCAGCTCCAGATCATGGGTTGGATAGTTCATTTCATGAACTTTTAGCTGTCTCGAGGCATAGGCGACGACTTGTCCCTCTTGCATCAAAACACACCCAAGACCTTGTTTCGACGCGTCATAATACACATCAAAACTCTTTTGTGTATCGGGCAGAACCAATACAGGAGACGATGTCAACCTTTCCTTCAACTCTTGAAAACTCCTTTCACATTTCTCATCCCATAGGAATGGTTGATCTTTCCGAGTCAACTTCGTCAGAGGCAGTGCGATCTTCGAGAAACCTTCGATAAACCTTCTATAATAACCAGCCAAACCAAGAAAGCTTCTCACCTCCGTGACCGACTTTGGTTGCTCCCATTGCAAAACCGAACTCACTTTCGTCGGATCAACGGCTATTCCCTTGTCCGAAATCACATGCCCCAAGAACTTAACCTCCTTCAGCCAGAACTCACACTTTGTAAGTTTGGCATACAATTGCTTCTCCTTTAGGATGCTCAACAGTATCCTCAAGTGTTCGGCATGCTCCTCCAGGCTCTTAGAGTAAATGAGAATATCATCAATGAACACAACCACGAACGAATCTAAGTAAGGTCTAAAGATTCGATTCATGTAGTCCATGAAAATGGCTGGTGCATTAGTCAATCCGAACGGCATCACGACATACTCATAATGTCCGTATCGAGATCGAAATGCAGTCTTAGAGATATCCTCTTCTCTTATCCTGATCTGATGGTATCCTGACCTCAAATTGATCTTAGAAAATACTGAAGCTCCACGAACTTGATCCATAAGGTCATCTATCCTCGGCAATGGATACTTGTTCTTGATGGTGACCTTATTCAGTTGCCGGTAGTCGATGCACATCCTCATACTACCATCTTTCTTCTTGACAAACAAAACCGGAGCACCCCAAGGTGACACACTTGGTCGGATCATCTGTTTCTGTAACAATTCCTCAATCTGCTTCTTCATTTCCGCCATTTCCGGTGGTGCCATTCTATAGGGAGCGATAGAAATGGGACCAGTTCCCGGAACTAAGTCGATACCGAATTCAATTTCTCTTCTTGGTGGTAGACCAGGGATCTCATCAGCAAAAACTTCCGGAAAGTCTCTGACAATGGGGATCTCTTCCATCCTTGGACCATTCTCCTCCACCTCAGAGTTGAACAGGCACACGTAGCCGGAGGGTTTTGGGCTTCTATAGGTCACTACTTTTCTATCACAATCAATGGTTACTTGGTTTTGACTTAACCAGTCCATTCCCAAGATCACATCTAATTGTACTAAGGGTAAGCAGATCAAATCTAATTTAGAGGTTTGTCCTAACACTTCTATGCAACAGTTAAGACATGCTCTAGAAACTACAACAGGAGCATTGTTAGGGGTTTCTACTTTGAGAGCATAAGGCATTTCAGACATCATCAAGCCTAACCGGTTTACACATTCATACGAAACGAATGAATGCGTTGCACCAGAATCAAACCAAACATAGCAAGACTGACCATTAAGCAAGTATTTACCTTGCACCAGATCAGAAGACCGACTTGCTTCCACACCACTAAGGGTGAAAACTCTCCCTTGAGCCATAGGCCTATCAGCAGCCCCTCTTGAGTTGGCCTTGGCCGGTTCCTTGCAGTCCCTTGCGAAATGTCCCGGCTTTCCACAGTTAAAGCAACCACTTGTCCCCCAACACACACGGCCATAGTGATTGCGCTTGCACTTGTCACAGAATGGAGCCTCGCTCTGATAATCCCTTCTATCAGAACCACCAGCTTTTCCTTTGCCTTTCACTCGGCGATCATACGGTCCTTTGCCTCGGTTGTTGAAACCTTTACGCCTCTGAGGTCCATAGCCTTGACTGTCCTTCTTCTCTGAGACTTGCATCTCCTCAGCCTTGGTATCATCTTCATACATCCTACACATGTCTACCAGTGCAGGAAAGCTTTGAATCCGCTGGTAACTGAAGATCGACTTCAACTTTGGCCTCAAGCCTCTTTCAAACTTTATGCATTTACTCCTCTCATCTGGATTGTTCTGATAATATGGAGAATATTTCATCAGCTCCTCAAACTTAGCTGCATACTCACCCACACTCATGTTTCCTTGCTTCAGCTGCAAGAACTCTACCTCCTTCTTCCTTCTCAAGTCCTCAGGGAAATACTTTTGGAGAAACTTCTCCATGAATACTCCCCAACTTACCTCTCTTCCTTCATATTGCAGAAGCTGCATCGTGTGATTCCACCAGTTCTCAGCTTCCTCCTCTAACATGTAGGTTGCATACGCCACCTTTTGAACATCAGAACACTCCAACGTTCTCAAGATCTTGTCCATGGTGTGAATCCACTTGTTGGCCTCTTCCAGTTTAAATCCTCCTTCAAACTTTGGCGGATTACAGCTTCTAAAATCAGCCAAAGTCTTCGCTTCAGCGTTACCCACATTACCTTGATAAGACGGGTTGACCGGTTGAGATGGTTGTTGAGACTATCGTTGCATGGCTTCCAGCACCGTGGTGATCCTTTCTAGCATCGTATTAGTGTGATTTTGGTTTCTAGTTGCCATATTAGACCTGCGCTATGGGCTTATGGTCACATATGTTGAACCAAAGAAACTTCCATTACACTACCTATTCTAAGGCTCTATCTTATTAAATCTACAATCAATTGTGTCTTGTACTCAAAGAGACAAGATACAAACAAATCAAGGGTATTTAAACCTCAACAAACATAAAAACATTCAAAGTAATGTAATTGCCTTGGAGATACCTGCTTGATGTTGATGGCTACCTTTCTGAACTACTTCCACTACTACAGGATCTGACTTTTGCTCTGATACCACTCAGTGTGACACCCTTCCGGATTACCCAAATATAATAAAGTAATTAAGCTTTCATATTGGATAATGTATGGACTTGTGAGTGTTAAGAAAATAGGGAAAATAAGATTTTCTTTCAAAGCGGGTGCACAAATCGTCATTTGGAATTCTTGGAGAATAAACTTTAAACCATTTCAAAACATTTGTATCGAGTTCGGCAATCTCTAAAACCTTTTCACAAATAGGGTAACATTCGCTCTTTGGAAACCTCTTTGTATCATACAAGTAATCAAAGTTACCCATGCTTTGTTCGATAAAATTAAGGCCATCAAATAATATTTATAGCCGAGCTCTTAAATAGATTAAATCAGAGTAAGCGGAAATTATTGGACTATGCAACTGATAGTAATATAAACATAGGTTTTATACATATATGATAAGAGTCATAATACATAGTCCCATCATGATAGTCTCCAAGATCCAAAAGTACAAGTCCATAAAAACGGATCTACATCACAGTGTAATTGCAGCCCTAGAGTATTCCAAAAGTATATCTACACTATATATATATATACATAATCAAAATACAACTCCAGGGGTAATCACATAGATCCGGAAGCATCAGATGTAGTAGTAGTAGCAGTCTCCAAAAACACAAGTAGAAAGGTAGTAGCATCATCATCAACACAGCAGCAGCAGCAAGTCTCCTCCACAGCATCCACACATCGGACCCACTGATCCTCATTACATACCATATGCATATACCTAGGGATCATCGTCCCTCCAGTCACTCCCAATATAATGCACGACAGGCTCGCTCCCACTCTCGTCCTCCACCGGATCCTCCTCGATCTCGTCCGAGGGAGAGTGTACCCTACCACTGGGTACCGGGTCAGGGGATGGTGAAACCCTGACTGGGCTCCTCGGATCAGAAGGGGGAGTCTCCTCGCGGATGACTCTCGAAGTAAAAGGGTGAGAGCGGGTAGGTCGAAAACGAAAACTATGGTAATAGCGAGCTGGTCGCGTGGGAGGTGGTCCATGGTAAGTATAAAACGGGGGTACATGCATAGTGTATATGATGGGAATCCTAAATCTACGAGGACGGAATCGGATCAACGGGTTCGGGTGGTAGAAGGTAATCTCTACCTCACCCTCGAACACCGCGCGATGGTCCTCATAGATCCATGTGCCACTAGGAAGTGGTCGGATCTCGATGCAAGCAATGTAACGAGACATCACCTACAAGGGCATAGGGGTAAGCAATTCTATACACGTAACCAATAGAGAATAAATTATGCAATATGAATATGTAAACATGCATCAAATAACAACAATCACATATAACACTTAGCAGTTAGTGAATGCACATAGGATGCTCACACTTATTTCATTTATCATCATTAATTTAAATGAGTGGCATGATGCATGACTTTAGCTCTCAAGCCTATCTCCATCATACTATGTCACTCTCTGACGTCCATCCTTGACAACCCAGCAGTCAACAGTGCGTTGTATTCCTAGGCATACAACAATTCGTACATTCACCTAGAATGTACACGACAAGCTTGGTATCCATGCCACCCGAGCATATCCCGTCATCCAAACGGACCGTCATCCAAACGGTATAACCATATCGGCATTCCCTCAGCCGACCACGTCAACGACGTGTCATCAAGCAAGCGTATTGACACTCCCAGAGGCCCTCCACATGTTTACCAAAAACATGATATACGTCCTACCAACCAAACTCTAGAATGAATGCATTACCTTACTTAAAAGAGATTGATTGATGTTTTATCCTTTTATTAATACATTACGTGCCTCCCGAGCAACGTATCATTATCCAAATGAAAACATCATAACGTCAATCAATTTCCTCTAAGTCCAGGATCACTTGGTTTATTGTCCTCTAAGAGTTACAAAATGACTTAGAATTAAAAATGGTATTTTTAAGTATCTGACTAAAAATACTCGATTTTTTCCCAAAATACTCGAGTAGTTTATCATTTTCCAGATTCTACTCGAGTTGTTCATAATTATACTCGAGTCGTTCATGTCTTTTCAGAGATTTAGGGTTTCAGGTCTTCATAAATATACTCGAGTAATTCATGAGATACTCGAGTATTCCATTACCCAGAATACTCGAGTAGTTCATACATTACTCGAGTGTTCAATCTGATTCCCAAGTTGGTGCGCCAATTTTCACTCTGGTGCACCACGAAATACTCGAGTATTAAGCCAAATACTCGAGTATCTGCAGACAGAACAGAGTGAAACTTGGTTTTTACATACCATTTCAATTTCTAAACATTTTTAACCCAAAACAGTGATCACAATAGTTCATATACCACATATTGAACATGTTAACATACTCATTTCATATCAAATAACAAATTTGACAGAGAATCAATCCATTATGCATGAAATATACAATTTAGCAACTCAACACTTCAAATTGCAAAATAAGCACAATATTCATGAAACAAAGTTCATTTAAGCTTGCATGCATGATATAGAACTTGCTCATCACAGTCATAGAGCATGGATTGGTCTCCAAACCAAAGTTCCTATTCAAACTAAGCCCTTAGAGCCTCTTGGTGGCTCTCTAACACATTTAATGAAATTAAACTCTATCTAGTGAATATAATTACTTCCCCTTACCTCTCAGATGTTTTCCAAACAAGAATTGACAAGAAAAAGGCTCCAAAATTCTCAGACCAACTTCAAATGCCACATGCAGAGCATTTTGAGTACCACACCAAAATGGAATTGGTTTGTACATGAAACAGAAGATTAAATTGGGGAAATTAGATTTTCTGGACTCTATGCAACATAATCTAACTAAAGGAATCGAATTTGAGACTCAAGAATTCGTGAGCTTACCAGAAATCAAGATCAAAGTAAGCTCCAAGCAACACTTTGATAGAACAAGCTCCAACTTCTCAGCTCCAATTCTCTCAACACACTCACTCAATCCTCACGATTTTACTCTCTATACAAAGCTAAAGATGTAAGCTTTGTATTCGTGTATGATTTGTGTTTCAATTTGACTCTGAGAAAGAGAATCGAAGAGGACAATCCAGGAACCCTAACTTGAAGCAAAACCCACGAATTTGGCAAATAGAGGAATTGATTCGTCAACCACAGCTTATATAGCTCGATTGAACAATCATGCAGCTCGACACGAAGCACAGGACGTGTTGAAGAAGACGATTTCGTGTCAACACACGAGAATCGTTGGTGCTGACTCACCAAACGCACTAACTCGTGCAATTTGACCCAAAATACTCGAGTTTTTTAGAAAATACTCGAGTATTTTTCCCAATTTTTGAAAAATAATTATTTTATTTACTTTCCCTCCAAAATCTTTCCTATAATTACCTCTAGGTCCCAACCCAGGGACTAATATGCAAAATACTCATCTTAGGCATTTATTATATTTATTAAATCAATTCACACACATATACCAACTATATAAACACATATTTTAATCAAGGATTAATATGGAAATAATTAATATAATTAATTTATAATTAACATTTCATTAATCGGGGATTAAAATTTTGGGGTGTTACAACTTAGCTCTTGATCAAGCGGGTGAGGAGAGGAAGCTGCAGTTGAGTGAGCTAAATGAGATCCGTTTGGAGGCCTATGAGAACTCCAAATTTTACAAAGAGAAGACCATGAAGCTTCATGATAACTCCATTTCCAGAAAGGAGTTCTTGGTTGGTCAAAAAGTTTTGCTCTACAACTCTAGGCTTGGACTCATGAGTGGAAAGCTCCGCTCTAAATGGATTGGACCGTTTGTAGTCACCCAGGTGTTTCCTTATGGCACTGTGGAGATCAAGAGTGAGTCCACGAACAAGAGCTTCAAAGTCAATGGCCACCGACTCAAGCCTTTCCTAACCACCCCTTCTTTGGATGATGCACCTGTGGAGGAGGCCTCATTGGTCGACCCCACTTTTGAACAACCATGACTTAGGGAGTCTCCTTTTCTCCTTCCTTACTCTTTTTATTACACTTGTCTATATCTGTCTGATTCTGCTATTTGTGTTCCATTGAGGACAATGTGTGATTTAAGTGTGGGGGGAGAGTAGTTTAGGTTGCATATTTTGCTTTGATTTTTTTTAGGTTTTGCTTAGTTTTGGGCATTTTCTTGCATGTTTTTGCTTCATTTTAGTAGAGTTTTGGTATCTTGTGTCTGAATTCATGCATTTCTGTGTGTAAAGTTGCTTTTGATAATTAAGAGGTGGTAACACTGTGATATAATTGTCCCTTTTGTGAGGATTTGAGCCTTAATTGTGGGTGGATTGCTATATATGCCACCTAATTTTCTTTCATGTGTGATTGCACTCTGGATTACTTGCACTCTAGAACTTGACTTGACTCTTGTTGATACTGGATTGCTCATGCACATTTTGAAATGATTTAGGCACTTTCTTTCTTGAATAAGCTACTAGCCATATGAGCCTACCTTGAATGAATGTATCCTTTGCTAGCCCCTTTGAGCCTTTTTATCCCTTTCCTTGTTCTTTAGCTCATTACAAGCCTATGACTGAAAAACCATGATTGTCCTAACCTTAGGGAATTTTGGAGCTTTGGAATTGTTTTGGGAATGGGTATTAGGTAAGAAGTGTGCTCTATGCTTCAATTGGTTGAGTTCTTGGTTTTTCCTCTTTGGTTGTTGTAGCTATGGCTTCATCTTCATGCCATTTGTGTTGTTTCTTCTTTTCTTTTTGTATATCTCTCAAAAACAAAAAAAATAATAGAAAAAAAATTGCAAAAATAAAAAAAAAGAAGAAAAAAAAAGAAAAAAAAAGTGAATAAAAGGTTGTTGAGGCAAAGAGGATTGGAATTAGTGGTTGTTGATTTTGGGGTCGATTTTGCTTACTTTTTACTTATTCCCTGATGAGCATTTTATTTCCCATTATTCCTTGCATTATTTTACTCCTATTATTGATACTTGTTGCCCATTTGACATTGATTAGCTTGATTTAGTGATTTTGAGTTTATTGGACTAATATTCCGAATATTGTTTAATTTGGGATTATTTAGCCTAATTAATTCTATTTCTATTTTCAGGTAATATTTGGCACAAGGACACTTTGGGATGTTTGGAAATGAAGATTGAAGCATTGAAGTGAAGATTGTAATTTGCATTTAGGTCCCTTTTTAATTGTAATTTTTAGAATAGTGTTTCTTAGGACTTGGGCCCATGTTTTAGGCCCATTTTCATGACTAAAGAGGGGAAATTCGTGTAACCCCCAAGACACACTCCCATTTCAGATTTCTCACTCTCTCTCTAGGTTAGAACTTCTCTCTTGGCTCTCCCAAGTGGTGGTGGCTGCTAGGGTTTTGTTCTTCCCCATTTCTACTCGTTTTTCTTCATTTTATGGCCATGGAAGGCTAGACTTCAAGGGTTAATCCCTTTGGTATTGTATTATCTACTCTTGAGCTCTTGTTATTAATGCAATTTCATTTTCTCTTCTCTGTTTTCATGTTTATCGATGTGTAGTGGTTTGCTTAATTCCATTTCGTAGAGATAATACATGAATATAAATGCTTAATTTGTATTAACTCGTAAAAACTCCAATTCTGGTTTCTGATGCTTAATTAGAAGTTAGGGTTTGGAGTGATAACTGAATTTTCGCTTAGTATTTGGTTATCACGAGTTGGACAGAGGAGAGGAGAGGAATCGATCTTTAGTGAGCTAGGATTGAGTAGTGTACGTAGCCAAAGGGGTTTGCCCGCTTTTGTTTCTGATTTTCTTAGTTTTTATATTCTGTTTATGTTTTGTTCTTCACATTTGTCACACACAAAACCCCCCCATTTTACTGCACACTACGTGTTTGATACTTTGCCTAGACCGATATTCGCTGGGAAACGACCTAGGATCACCTTCCTAGTACTACAGAATAAACACCTTTTATTTTGATCGGGTACGGCCTCGATCAAAATTTGGCGCCGTTGCCGGGGATTATCGGTTCTTGCCAAAGATCATACAGTAGTTAATTAGATTAGTTAGTGTAGTTAGTGTGTGAATAAGCATTCTGATAACTGATTGAAAGTTGCCCTGTTTGCTGATTTGCTGTTCTGCACAACTGATGCTATTCTAGTGATTCTGTGAGTGCCATTCAACATAGCTGCGGGTGGAATTTTTGCACGAAAATTGGTATCCACACTTGTTTCATCATATATTAGTGTGTTGATGCATCACAGACACTCAGATATGCACTGGTTGTGAGTTCCATAAAAATTTTCCATGTTTTAGCAGCACTTACTATAAATAGGCATAACTTTTGATCAGGTTGTCGGAATTGGACGAATTATATATCAAATCGAAGGGAAAAATTCAATAAAGAGATAATTTCGCCAACGGCGGAATTAGAGAAAATATTGACCCCAAAACCCTTCGTTTACTATTTCTTTTTTATTTTACAAGTTTTATTTTCTTAGTTTTTGGTCCCTGTTTTAATTCTTTGACTTGGTTCCCTTTTGAATTTTGTCCTCAAACTTTCTGTGATATGTTTTCATGATTTTAGGGTGCTTAAAAAAATTAAAAAAAAATTTAAAAAAATAAAAAATTTGTTGCCGATTTTGGTCATGCATATCTGTTACAGTATGCTATGGTTGATGTTGTTCTGTTCAGTACATGACTAGGGGCAACCCAAGTTAATTGCATCCTTACAACCCTGAAATTGATAGAACTTATCACAGATTAGTTAGACAAAATAGGAATCAGTCATTAGGTAGTGAGTCAGAGTCATCTTATAGTCCATCTAATTCTGATTCTGTTTCTATTTCTTCTATTCCTTCTACTTTTATTCAATCTGATTCTATACATTGTGATAACATGGCTCAACCCCCACCAAGGGAAAGGACACTTAGGGAGCTGGCTGCACCTGACTTCACTATTGAAGACTCGTGTATCCGGTATCCTGATGAGGATGTTCCTTTTGAGCTTAGAACAGGACTAATCCATTTGTTGCCCAAGTTTCATGGTCTTGCAGGTGAGGATCCTCATAAGCATCTCAAGAAATTCCATATAGTGTGCACCACAATGAAACCACATGATGTGCAAGAGGATCATGTCTGTCTCAGAGCATTTCCACATTCCTTAGAGGGTCTAGCACAAGATTGGTTATCTGACTTGGCCCCTGGTTCCATCACAAGCTGGGATGACTTGAAGAGGGCATTTCTGGAAAAATTCTTCCCTGCAAATAGGACCACTGCAATCAGAAAGGAAATTTCTGGTATCAGGCAACAACATGGAGAGAGTCTCTATGATTATTGGGAGAGATTCAAGAGGTTGTGTGCTTCCTGCCCTCACCATCAGATCTCAGAGCAGCTTCTCATCCAGTACTTTTATGAAGGTCTCAACTTCATGGAAAGAAACATGGTAGATGCTGCAAGTGGTGGTACATTGGGAGATATGACACCCTTACAAGCCAGGAGCAAAATTGAGAAGATGGCTTCCAACTGTCAACAATTCCATGCAAGAAGCAACAGTGATGCAATAGTTGTGAGGGATGTAAATGATGTTGGTGCAGACTCGGGCAAGGTTGAGAAGCTTGAGCAGAAAATTGATTCTCTCACAACATTGGTCACACAATTGGCTGTCAATCAGAAAAAGATGATACTTCCTGCTAGAGTGTGTGGCATATGCACATCCATTGAGCACCCCACAGATGCATGCCCTTCCCTTCAGCAGCAACAGCCGATGACCAGTGGTGACCAACCCGAGGCCTATGCAGCAAACATATACAACAATAGAGGTCCACAACAACACAATCATGACCTCTCTTCCAATAGATACAACCCTGGATGGAGGAACCATCCCAATCTGAAGTGGTCTGATCAACAACAACCTCCTCCTAATGTTCCATTTCAGAACACCGCTGGACCGAGCAGACCACCATATGTACCTCCTCCAATCCAACAGCAAAGGCAACAAATGCAGCAAGTGGTTCATCCTTCACCATCAGCCCCTCCATCCAACCAACCTACCTTGGAGGAGTTGGTGAGGCAAATGACCATGCAAAACCTCCAATTTCAACAAGAGACTAGAGCATCCATTCAGAGACAAGAGGCATCCATTCAGACTTTGACAAATCAGATGGGTCAAATGGCAACTTCTCTCAACAACTTGCAATCTCAAAATTCTGACAAGTTGCCATCCCAAACTGTGATCAACCCTCAGAATCAGAATGTGAGTGCCATCAACCTGAGGTCGGGAAAGCAGATTGTCACACCCACACCACAACCTAACCTCAACAATGATGCTCTAGCTTCCTCTAAAGGGAAGAGCCAAGTGGTAGATGAAGGTGAGCATGCTAGCACCAAAAAGAATCATCCAACTCAACCCTCCTCAACTTCAACCACAAGCCCTGCTGTTGTCCTACAACCTCCTCCTGTTCCTCTTCCATTCCCACCAAGAGTGCCTCAAAACAAAAGGGTGGAAGAGGTGGACAAGGACATTCTTGACACATTCAGGAAGGTGGAAGTCAACATACCCCTTCTTGATGCAATAAAACAGATTCCAAGGTATGCGAAGTTCCTTAAGGAGTTGTGCACTCATAAGAGAAGTTCCTTAAGGATAAGCATGGGAAGGAATGTCTCCGCTCTCATAGGTAAACCTATCCCTCACATTCCTGAAAAATGTAAGGATCCTGGAACTTTCTCTATACCTTGCATCATAGGCAATGTTAAGTTTGAAAATGCTATGCTAGATTTAGGAGCATCCATAAATGTCATGCCTATGTCTGTTTTTAAGTCTCTTTCTCTTGGACCTCTTCAACCTACGGGTGTGGTGATTCAATTGGCAAATAGAAGTACTGCCCACCCTGCAGGTTTGATAGAGGATGTCTTGGTTCGGGTTGAAGAGTTGATCTTCCCTGCTGATTTTTACATACTTGATATGGAAGATGACTCTCCCCGTAATGTTGTTCCTATTATTTTGGGGAGGCCATTTTTGAAAACAGCCCGAACCAAGATAGATGTGCATTCAGGTTCACTTTCCATGGAGTTTGATGGCAGTGTGATCCGATTTGACATTTTCCATGCTATGAAACATTTTCCTGAGGATCACTCTGTTTTCCATGTGGACTTGCTTGATGATTTGATAGATGAGCATATGCTTGACATTTTGCATCATGATTTTGAATTGCCATCTTTCACTGATTCATTTACTTGTCCATCATGCACTAACTCTGGATGGTGCACCGCATGCACTGAAATAGCCCAATTTTTAGACTCTACTACTGCATCTGATGATTCATATGTTATAGATTCAGATTATGCTAACCCTAACCCCATATCTGTTATGCATGAGTCTGATTTACTTGTTCAGGTGCAGGCAGCAGAATCCATTTCTGCTGTCCCTTTAGTTCCATCTATTATGCAGGCACCCTCATTGGACCTGAAGCCCCTCCCTCCTCATCTCAAATATGCTTACTTGGAGGATGAGCAGAAACTCCCAGTGATCATCTCTACCTCACTTTCTGTTGATCAAGAGGAGAAACTGCTGGATGTGATAAGAAAGAACAAGAGGGCAATTGGATGGACTTTAGCGGATATTCCTGGAATTAGCCCCTCCATGTGCATGCACCACATTTTGTTGGAGGATGGGGCTAAACCAGTGAGACAACCCCAAAGACGATTGAACCCCCAGATTCTTGATGTGGTTAAGAAAGAGGTCACCAAGCTGCTCCAAGCGGGTATCATCTACCCAATTTCAGATAGCACTTGGGTGAGCCCGGTGCAAGTTGTCCGCAAGAAGTCTGGTGTCACAGTTGTAAAAAATGAGAAGGATGAGCTGATTCCCACTAGAGTGCAGAACAGTTGGAGAGTCTGCATTGATTACAGAAAGCTCAACCAGGCGACTCGCAAGGATCATTTCCCTCTCCCCTTCATTGATCAGATGTTGGAGCGCCTGGCAGGTAAATCTCATTATTGCTTCTTAGATGGATTCTCTGGTTATTTTCAAATTTGCATTGCACCAGAGGACCAACATAAGACCACATTTACCTGTCCTTTTGGCACATTTGCATATAGAAAGATGCCTTTTGGCCTATGCAATGCTCCTGCCACATTTCAAAGATGTATGATGAGTATTTTCGCTGACTTGCTCGAGCATTGCATAGAGGTCTTCATGGATGATTTTAGTGTTTATGGCTCCTCATTTGATGCATGTCTTGATAATTTGACTAAGGTGCTTAACAGGTGCATTGAGACTAACCTTGTCTTGAATTTTGAAAAATGCCACTTCATGGTAGAACAAGGCATAGTCTTAGGGCACATTGTTTCGCACAAGGGCATAGAAGTTGACCCTGCTAAGCTGCATGTAATATCACATTTGCCTTACCCCTCTTGCGTGCGAGAGGTGCGTTCTTTTCTTGGTCATGCAGGTTTCTATCGCAGGTTTATTCAGAACTTTAGCAACATTGCCCTTCCTCTTTCCAAGTTGCTTCAAAAGGATTCCCCATGGGAATTTGGAGACCAATGCAAGAGGGCATTTGATGAATTGAAGAAAGCACTGACCACCACTCCCATCATCCAACCACCTGATTGGACCCTCCCATTTGAGCTCATGACTGATGCTTCAAATTATGCTTTGGGAGCAGTTCTCTCCCAAAGGGTTGGTAAGCTGTCGCATGTGATTTATTATGCTTCTAGGACTTTAGATGCAGCACAGGTTAATTACACAACAACTGAAAAAGAACTTTTGGCTATTGTTTTTGCACTTGACAAGTTTAGATCATATTTGCTTGGTTCTAAGGTTGTAGTGTACACTGATCATGCTGCTCTGAAGTATCTTTTGAAAAAGACAGATTCCAAACCTAGGTTGATTAGGTGGATGTTGCTCCTCCAGGAGTTTGATCTTGAGATTCAGGATCGGAGTGGTGCGCATAACCTTGTCGCAGACCACTTGAGCAGGATAGAGAGAGAGGAGGATGCATTTCCTATCCGGGATGACTTCCCGGATGAGCAGCTTTTATCTTTACATGTTTCCCATCCCCTTCCCCAAACTCCTTGGTTTGCAGACATTGTTAATTATCTGGTTGCTTCTGTTTTTCCTGCCTTGGCATCCAAAGCTCAAAGAGACAAATTAAAGAGCGATGCCAAGCATTATGTATGGGATGACCCCTATTTATGGCGTTTTTGCAGTGATCAGGTCATTCGCAGGTGCATTCCAGACCAGGAGATCCAATCGGTTCTCCAATTTTGCCATGCTTCACCAGTGGGAGGCCACCTTGGTACTCAAAGGACAGCACGAAAGGTGCTGGATTCTGGATTTTATTGGCCTACCATTTTCAAGGATGCGAGCAACATCTGCAGCTCGTGTGAGCAGTGTCAAAGAGCAGGAGGCGCCCTATCTTGGAGGCAACAGATGCCGCAACAACCTATGTTGTTTTGTGAGGTGTTTGACGTCTGGGGTATAGATTTCATGGGCCCCTTTCCTGTTTCTTTTGGTTTTTATTATATCTTACTTGCTGTGGATTACGTATCCAAATGGGTGGAAGCTAAGGCCACCAGGACTAATGATGCTCAGGTTGTTGTAGATTTTGTCAGGTCTAATATCCTTTGCAGGTTTGGCATACCTAGAGCCATAGTCAGTGACCAAGGCACACACTTCTGCAATAGATCCATGCAAGCTTTGCTCAAGAAGTATGGGGTTGTGCACAAAGTTTCTACACCCTATCACCCCCAAACCAACGGGCAAGTTGAGATTTCAAATAGAGAGATCAAGCGGATTTTGGAGAAGATGGTGAAGCCTAATAGAAAGGATTGGAGCACACGATTGGAGGATGCTCTGTGGGCCCATCGGACCGCTTACAAGGCACCCATAGGGATGTCACCCTATCGGGTTGTCTTTGGTAAGGCGTGCCACCTGCCTGTGGAGATAGAGCACCGTGCATATTGGGCTGTGAAGCAATGTAACTTAGCTCTTGATCAAGCGGGTGAGGAGAGGAAGCTGCAGTTGAGTGAGCTAGATGAGATCCGCTTGGAGGCCTATGAGAACTCCAAATTCTACAAAGAGAAGACCAAGAAGCTTCATGATAACTCCATTTCCAGAAAGGAGTTCTTGGTTGGTCAAAAAGTTTTGCTCTACAACTCTAGGCTTGGACTCATGAGTGGAAAGCTCCGCTCTAAATGGATTGGACCGTTTGTAGTCACCCAGGTGTTTCCTTATGGCACTGTGGAGATCAAGAGTGAGTCCACGAACAAGAGCTTCAAAGTCAATGGCCACCGACTCAAGCCTTTCCTAACCACCCCTTCTTTGGATGATGCACCTGTGGAGGAGGCCTCATTGGTCGACCCCACTTTTGAACAACCATGACTTAGGGAGTCTCCTTTTCTCCTTCCTTACTCTTTTTATTACACTTGTCTATATCTGTCTGATTCTGCTATTTGTGTTCCATTGAGGACAATGTGTGATTTAAGTGTGAGGGGAGAGTAGTTTAGGTTGCATATTTTGCTTTGATTTTTTTTTTAGGTTTTGCTTAGTTTTGGGCATTTTCTTGCATGTTTTTGCTTCATTTTAGTAGAGTTTTGGTATCTCGTGTCTGAATTCATTCATTTCTGTGTGTAAAGTTGCTTTTGATAATTAAGAGGTGGTAACACTGTGATAGAATTGTCCCTTTTGTGAGGATTTGAGCCTTAATTGTGGGTGGATTGCTATATATGCCACCTAATTTTCTGTCATGTGTGATTGCACTCTGGATTACTTGCACTCTAGAACTTGACTTGACTCTTGTTGATACTTGATTGCTCATGCACATTTTGAAATGATTTAGGCACTTTCTTTCTTGAATAAGCTACTAGCCATATGAGCCTACCTTGAATGAATGTATCCTTTGCTAGCCCCTTTGAGCCTTTTTATCCCTTTCCTTGTTCTTTAGCTCATTACAAGCCTATGACTGAAAAACCATGATTGTCCTAACCTTAGGGAATTTTGGAGCTTTGGAATTGTTTTGGGAATGGGTATTAGGTAAGAAGTATGCTTTATGCTTTAATTGGTTGAGTTCTTGGTTTTGCCTCATTGGTTGTTATAGTTATGGCTTCATCTTCATGCCATTTGTGTTGTTTCTTCTTTTCTTTTTGTATATCTCTCAAAAAAAAAAAATAGAAGACAAAAATACAAAAAAAATAAAAAAAATGCAAAAATAAAAAGAAAAAAAAAAGAAGAAAAAAAAAAAAGAAAAAAAAGTGAATAAAAGGTTGTTGAGGCAAAGAGGATTGGAATTAGTGGTTGTTGATTTTGGGGTGGATTTTGCTTACTTTTTACTTATTCCCCATTGCTCCTCTATTCCCTTGGTTTTAGCTACATTCCCATATTTTTATCCTACCTTGTCCTTGGCCCCATTACAACCCTTAAAAGACCTTTTGATCATTTTGTGCATGTGTGTTGATGGTTGATGTTAGAGGCTTGTCAAGCTTATGGTTGTGTTTGTTTTTCATGATGTGCCTTGAGTGTAAATAATGATTAACCCCAAACACTTGAGTGTAAACACTTTTGAGTGATCCTTGTGAGTTTCTATCATCTTTGTGACTATCCTCTTGATGTCATTGGTTTCTTTGCATACTTGAAGTAATTGGATGATGTTCGCGGATGCTTTGACTCTTTGATCCTTAACCATTTTGTGTGCTTGAGTTTGCCCATTTCTTTGCATTTCCTAGAATTCATTGTGAAGTATGTAATCTCTTAGGTTAGCATTTCTTAGTTGTAGTCATCTTGTTGCATGATTCACTTTGGTGCATATTGATCTTCATAGTCCTATCTTTTGGTTTTGCCCAGGAGTGCAAAAGGATAAGTGTGGGGGTATTTGATGAGCATTTTATTTCCCATTATTCCTTGCATTATTTTACTCCTATTATTGATACTTGTTGCCCATTTGACATTGATTAGCTTGATTTAGTGATTTTGAGTTTATTGGACTAATATTCCGAATATTGTTTAATTTGGGATTATTTAGCCTAATTAATTCTATTTCTATTCTCAGGTAATATTTGGCACAAGGACACTTTGGGATGTTTGGAAATGAAGATTGAAGCATTGAAGTGAAGATTGTAATTTGCATTTAGGTCCCTTTTTAATTGTAATTTTTAGAATAGTGTTTCTTAGGACTTGGGCCCATGTTTTAGGCCCATTTTCATGACTAAAGAGGGGAAATTCGTGTAACCCCCAAGACACACTCCCATTTCAGATTTCTCACTCTCTCTCTAGGTTAGAACTTCTCTCTTGGCTCTCCCAAGTGGTGGTGGCTGCTAGGGTTTTGTTCTTCCCCATTTCTACTCGTTTTTCTTCATTTTATGGCCATGGAAGGCTAGACTTCAAGGGTTAATCCCTTTGGTATTGTATTATCTACTCTTGAGCTCTTGTTATTAATGCAATTTCATTTTCTCTTCTCTGTTTTCATGTTTATCGATGTGTAGTGGTTTGCTTAATTCCATTTCGTAGAGATAATACATGAATATAAATGCTTAATTTGTATTAACTCGTAAAAACTCCAATTCTGGTTTCTGATGCTTAATTAGAAGTTAGGGTTTGGAGTGATAACTGAATTTTCGCTTAGTATTTGGTTATCACGAGTTGGACAGAGGAGAGGAGAGGAATCGATCTTTAGTGAGCTAGGATTGAGTAGTGTACGTAGCCAAAGGGGTTTGCCCGCTTTTGTTTCTGATTTTCTTAGTTTTTATATTCTGTTTATGTTTTGTTCTTCACATTTGTCACACACAAAACCCCCCCCCCCCCATTTTACTGCACACTACGTGTTTGATACTTTGCCTAGACCGATATTCGCTGGGAAACGACCTAGGATCACCTTCCTAGTACTACAGAATAAACACCTTTTATTTTGATCGGGTACGGCCTCGATCATTCCCCATTGCTCCTCTATTCTCTTGGTTTTAGCTACATTCCCATATGTTTATCCTACCTTGTCCTTGGCCCCATTACAACCCTTAAAAGACCTTTTGATCATTTTGTGCATGTGTGTTGATGGTTGATGTTAGAGGCTTGTCAAGCTTATGGTTGTGTTTGTTTTTCATGATGTGCCTTGAGTGTAAATAATGATTAACCCCAAAAACTTGAGTGTAAACACTGTTGAGTGATCCTTGTGAGTTTCTATCATCTTTGTGACTATCCTCTTGTTGTCATTGGTTTCTTTGCATACTTGAAGTAATTGGATGATGTTCGCGGATGCTTTGACTCTTTGATCCTTAACCATTTTGTGTGCTTGAGTTTGCCCATTTCTTTGCATTTCCTAGAATTCATTGTGAAGTATGTAATCTCTTAGGTTTGTATTTCTTAGTTGTAGTCATCTTGTTGCATGATTCACTTTGGTGCATATTGATCTTCATAGTCCTATCTTTTGGTTTTGCCCAGGAGTGCAAAAGGATAAGTGTGGGGGTATTTGATGAGCATTTTATTTCCCATTATTCCTTGCATTATTTTACTCTTATTATTGATACTTATTGCCCATTTGACATTGGTTAGCTTGATTTAGTGATTTAGAGTTTATTGGACTAATATTCCGAATATTGTTTAATTTTGGATTATTTGGCCTAATTAATTCTATTTCTATTTTCAGGTCATATGTGTCACAAGGACACTATGGGCATTTTTGGAAATGAAGAAGATTGAAGTATTGAAGTGAAGATTGTAATTTGCATTTAGGTCCCTTTTTAATTGTAATTTTCAGAATAGTGTTTCTTAGGACTTTGGCCCATGTTTTAGGCCCATTTTCATGACTAATGAGGGGAAATTCGTGTAATCCCCATGAACACACTCCCATTTTCAGATTTCTCTCTCTCTCTCTAGGTTAGAACTTCTCTCTTGGCTCTCCATAGCATTTGGTGGCTGCTAGGGTTTTGTTCTTCCCCCTTTCTACACGTTTTTCTTGATTTATGACCATGGAAGGCTAACTTCAAGGGTTAATCCCTTTGGTATTGTATTATCTACTCTTGAGCTCTTGTTATTAATGCAATTTCGTTTTCTCTTCTCTGCTTTCATGTTTATCAATGTGTAGTGGTTTGCTTAATTCCATTTCGTAGAGATAATACATGAATATAAATGCTTAATTTGTATTAACTCGTAAAAACTCCAATTCTGGTTTCTGATGCTTAATTAGAAGTTAGGGTTTGGAGTGACAACTAGATTTTCGCTTAGTATCTGATTGTCACGAGTTGGACAGAGGAGAGGAGAGGAATCTATCTTTAGTGAGCTAGGATTGAGTAGTGTACGTAGCCAAAGGGGTTTGTCCGCTTTTGTTTCTGATTTTCTTAGTTTTTATATTCTGTTTATGTTTTGTTCTTCACATTTGTCACACACAAACCCCCCCCCCTTTTTACTGCACACTACGTGTTTGATACTTTGCCTAGACCGATATTCGCTGGGAAACGACCTAGGATCACCTTCCTAGTACTACAGAATATACCCCTTTTATTTTGATCGGGTACGACCTCGATCAAAATTTGGCGCCGTTGCCGGGGATTATCGGTTCATGCCAAAGATCATACAGTAGTTAGTTAGATTAGTTAGTGTAGTTAGTGTGTGAATAAGCATTCTGATAACTGATTGAAAGTTGCCCTGTTTGCTGATTTGTTGTTCTGCATAACTGATGCTATTTTAGTGATTCTGTGAGTGCCATTCAACATAACTGTGGGTGGAATTTTTGCACGAAAATTGGTATCCACACTTGTTTCATCATATATTAGTGTGTTGATGCATCACGGACACTCAGATAGGCACTGGTTGTGAGTTCCAGAAAAATTTTCCAAGTTTCAGCAGTACTTACTATAAATAGGCGTAACTTTTGATTCGTAACTCGGAATTTGACGAATTTTATATCAAATCGAAGGAAATTTTTAGAATAATCTGACTTTTCTCACTTCGTCAGAAAACCCCTTCGTTTGGATCCCGAAAAAGCGTGTTTACTATTTATTTTTTATTTTACAAGTTCTATTTTCTTAGTTTTTGGTCACTGTTTTAATTCTTTGACTTGGTTCCCTTTTGAATTTTGTCCTCAAACTTTCTGTGATATGTTTTCATGATTTTAGGGTGCTTAAAAAAATAAATAAAAAATTTTAAAAAAATAAAAAATTTTGTTGCCGATTTTGGTCATGCATATCTGTTACAGTATGCTATGGTTGATGCTGTTCTGTTCAGTACATGACTAGGGGCAACCCAAGTTATTTGCATCCTTACAACCCTGAAATTGATAGAACTTATCACAGATTAGTTAGACAAAATAGGAATCAGTCATTAGATAGTGAGTCAGAGTAGTCTTATAGTCCTAATTCTGATTCTGTTTCTGTTTCTTCTATTCCTTCTGCTTCTGTTCAATCTGATTTTGTACATTGTGATAACATGGCTCAACCCCCACCAAGGGAAAGGACACTTAGGGAGCTGGATGCACATGACTTCACTATTGAAGACTCGTGTATCCGGTATCCTGATGAGGATGTTCCTTTTAAGCTTAGAACAGGACTAATCCATTTGTTGCCCAAGTTTCATGGTCTTGCAGGTGAGGATCCTCATAAGCATCTCAAGAAATTCCATATAGTGTGCACCACACAATCAAACAATCGCCTCTCAAAAATAGGGCACGCTTCAGGACAAGTTAAGTTACATGAATGATTCATCACTTAGGTAATCCTTGACTCAACAATCATCACAACCTAATTTAACCATACTATCCTTAAACTATCCTATTGGAAACAATTGGGTAGAGTTCCTTCTTCTTCTTGCATCCTCTCTTTGCTCTCGAAGATGCTACCTTCCTTGTTGGGATTCCCTCCTCGCTAGTAGATTACAGTTCTGCTCCATTGAGGATGGTGGAGTTCCCTCGAGCGTCCTGCCGAATCTCCTCTTTGTAGTTCCTGTAGCCTCGTACGGTGACTTCCATCCAATACTCCATCTGCCCGTTGAGATACCAGCAGCACCGATATGCCAACGAACAGGAGAGAGTAAGCGTTCCGAACGACGGATCGTCGATGGTGTGGGATTACGCTAGGCAAAATAATAGGACCATGCAAGCATACAATATAACACACGAGCACACAACAACCAAACATATCATTATCATTCCCTTTTATGCATTTCTCACCGGTATTCTTTCTTTCTTTCTTTATTTCCTTTACTTCCCTTAATTTCTCATTTTCTTTTCACCCAGTCTTATCAAATTACCCTCTTTAATGCTTTGGGGAAAAATACCATACATCAGAATATTCATTTCGTTCTCGACTATCACTCACGTCCACATCTCCTCGGTCATCCATCCAACCTAGTCGGAAGCAAACAGGAGTACAGGACCTTTACCGTGCGGGCACGACAGTTGTCACACACAAATGGTCCCAGACTAGGAGGACTCTGCCTCAATAATATCAATTCATAATAATCATGGCTCACTGCCTCGCAGTGGCAAACAAGATGCCCCACTCCAGTCCCTCTCACTGTTCTCAATTTGCAATCTAGGGGGCGACAATATGTTTCTAGTGGGCCCGCAGAACTTGCCACGGCATTAGACCCAGTCCCCACCACGTTAGTGCGCCACATGTGGAGTTCGTTCTGCCTAGAAACATACTCTAGACTTCTTGACGTTTCACCGTCATCGTCCTCCCCTAATGCAATCTCGTCCTAAGTATCCGCAGATACTATCGTTTCTTCCTCTCCACTACTTCGCACTCTCATACCTCACCGCGCATGTCTTTTTAAAGTCTTTTAATCTTTTTAATTATCCTAAGGTCGGACCGTCCTTCGTGCAACCCTTCAACGAGTCCCAACCACTATCTTCGCACAGACTTTCTCTCATCAAATCTCACATAGCACAGAGCTGGGATCACATCACACTCTCAAATCTCATTTCTCAACTTTCTCAACATCCCTTCATTTCTCATAAATCATCTCATTTAAAATCCTTCTCTCATAGCAATCTTTTCAAAAGCTATCTCAAAACTCCATTTTATAAACTTTCACAAAAATATTATTTCATAACCTTTTTCATCAAGTTCCCTTTCGTAAATTTTCTCAAATCGGGTTCCACATCTTCTGAAAATCTCTTGGTAAAGCTTCCCTTGAAAATCTCTTTTCTCAGGTTTAAAAAAAAAAATCTCCTTTTTAAGAACCTTTCACAAAATTTTACTTCAAAAGCTTTTCCAAAAATAGTTTCTATAATATTTTTCTCAAAAACCTCTTTTCAGAACATTTTCAAAAGAATTTCTTTTCAAAAACCTTTTTAAAAAACCGCTTTTCAAAAACCTTTTCAAGAATCACCTCTTTGCTGAGCACTAATGGAGGAGCAAGCTCAACTCGACACTAGTCTCAGACTAAAACCAAAAACACAGGAGCCCAGCTCCCCTCAATTCCCACCTTGTTCCAACAACAATACTTTCCCAGCTCTGGCTCGTTCTCAACATTATCATCAATTCATTCCCCAATCTCAACTCTTTATTCCCTTTCAAATCCATCTTATCACTATTCTTTCCTCTTTACATCTTTATTTTCTTCCACTTACTGATCTCATTTTCATTTTCCTATTCAGAACGTGACAGACGTCCATCAGCATGTTACTCATTTAATTAAACAGAATAAATAATCATCAGGCATAATTAAATAAATATATAAAAGCATGCTATTATTCACACAAACATCACACAACATAATGTGATCATCGTCACCTTCGTATAAGTGGCCACACAATCAAACAATCGCCACTTATACTACTGACTCCAACCACTTAGTTCCGATCTTTGAGATGATACGGAACGTCCTAATAAATCACCTAACTACCACGGTGTCTTAGGAAAGCTTCTTTCTCACCTGAGGTCCAGCGATTAAGTGCGTACCGTCGCTTCGGATCCTTTGTGCTGCTGGCTGCCCCAATCCCTTGTCTTTAAGATTCCCTCGTACTAAATAAAATACACTTATGTTATTTTCTTACATTAAGAAAATCTTTTCTTAGTTCGTGACACTTTCCGTTCTTAGTCGAAAGGCTTAAAACACTATCGTCTTATCAAAACAACTCTCATATTTCCTAGCACTTTAATTATTTTAAAATCACTTGAAAACATTAAATAAAATGGTTTAAATCATTTGGTTGGATTGCTGGCCCGATTTGGGCAGCCCCTTAAAACACGTTCGAAAACACCGAAAAATGTCCCGTTTTCCATCCGGGTTTTTTTTCTTGAATCAAATATCACTTGAAAATTCTATTGTAAATTAGTTGAACACATTTTCAAAGTTAGAAAACACTTTTAAATAATCTTGGACAACAAGGATTATCCCATGAAATCACTTTACTAAAGGTTTGAAAACCTTAAATAAGTCAAATGGAATTTTCTTAAAATCAATTAATTTCAAAACCACTTTCACATTCACATACTTATCAAACATCAACTAACACATAATCAGCAAACAACATTTCATAAAACCAACTTAGTTGTCATCAAAGCAATCATACAACTCACCAATAATTCAATCTTATAAAACAAACCTCTAGTCATGCATACAAACCGAATAGATTCAGAGATATAAACCAAACGTATTTTATATTTTTCTTTCTTACTTTAGACAACTTTATCCTTATCAGGTGCATTTTATTTCATGCAATTAAACTTCCTAAATGTATTTACTCTCTGTGGCCGAATGATATCAAAGAAACAAGTTAGAAATTACAATTTGAAACACATAAAGCAACTTGATTTATTTCAAGCATTTAAACTCTATTTTCTCTCTCATGCAACTAAATTACTCACTCTTTCTTCTATTCCTACCCGAATACACATACTTGCACATACATTCATTTTAATACAATACTTTTCCCAAAATCGTTTAATTCATTTATTTCCTTTATTTTTAAATAAAAAAAACCGAATGTAAATTAAATAGCCACAACACAATTTTAAACATATTAATTTAGCAATAGTTTTTGAGACATACTCATTACCCTTGGTCCATTCATGAGAAAAAAGGATCCTAGTCCACTTATTAAGCCTAGGCCGAACCTCCTTTTGACAAAAACAAGGTTTTTGATCCACTTTTTCACATGCAAAAACACAAGACCCCTTAATCTAAAGAAATCTACATGTATGTGTCTTTTGTCATGAAAATAAAACATGACTCCCTAATCCTAGAATTTGACCGAATACACGCCATCATGAATCAAGGTTTTATTTTCAAATCTTTGACATGCATGCACATAGAACATGAATCAAGACCAAAAATCATTCTTCAAAAGCTCATTTCTTTGGTTCTTTATGAAACCGTAAGGTTCATTATGAGAATGAAATATTTTTGCTCAAAAAGCACGTGCATGTATCTAAATCTTATAGATCAAGTCACGAAATTTATTATAATAGCACAAATCAAAGATAAAAATTGCTTTGAGTAAGAAGGGAAAAACAAAATTGTGACATACATGGATAGAAAATTAAATCTTTTGTTTGAAAATCACATATTTAATTCAATGATCAAAACCTTTTCAAGAATTGGGGCAAGATCAAAGCTTTTAGAAAATTAATGTTCAAAGATCAAACATTTCAACACCTCCAATCAAATTTCCTAAACATGAATTTAATATGCAACCACTTAGATTAGATCAAAAACATCAAGATTCATAGTTCTAGTCAAGGCCGAATCGTATGGCTCTTGATCTAGGGTTTTTAGGAGTTTATTCATCCCTAAAAGTTTTAGGTTAATACATAGACAAGACATGCATATACTCAATCAATCAAGATCAGCATCATACTAACATGCATGAGCTCCAATCGAAGTAGAAATCATTATGACCTAGTTTCCTAGTCATGGCCGAATGGTAAAGTCCATGGTTTAAGGTTCTACAAGTTTGTTAGGTTCTTGAAACTCAAGATCAAGCCAAATAAGAACTTACAAGCATAGATCTACAAAGAAATCAAACATGCAACACATCTAAACTTTACAAGACTTGGAAAATCAAGAACTACTCTTAGCACTCTATGATCTTCGAATAGACAAGGAAATAGAGAAGATCCTCAACCTTCTTCACTTAATCTTCAAGGATCCTAAGGCTTTTGGGCTTGATCTTCTTCTTCTCCTCTTGGTTTTGCTACGGTATCTTCTCTTCTAAGGTTGATGGGGTTTTCTCCTTGATCTTTGAAGAAAGATGTGTGTGGAAGGAAGAAATTAAGGATGTTTGGGTTAAGGGTTTGGATTCTCACTCTCTTTTCCTTCTCTTCTCCTCACGGTCTCCTCTCTTCTCTCTTTGTCCCAAGAGCTTGATGATGCTCTTGAGAGAAAGTGTGTTGGGGTGTTTTGAGGGAAATGGAAATGAACTAGCTAAACACATACTCACCCACACGGTTTTTCCTAGATCAAAGGGTGTGGAGATTTCCCACTTTGTCCTCGGTCCAAGGTGTAGAAGGAAGGGCAATTTGGTCTAGTCACAAAGTTGCATGGGAGGGGTCATTCGTGGGAGACATGGAGGAAGGAAAGTCCTCCTAGGTTCCATGACTCACACCACCTAGGTTTCCACTTGTTTCCCATTCCAATTTTCTAATTAATTTTCATTTTCTTAATTCTTAAGGAAAAAGGCTTCTACTTGGTCCTTCTATTCTTAATATAGCCGAACCACATACACTAGCACACACACATACTTATGAAATTTACTTTCATGTTGGTCACATAGCATGGATTCATGGAATAATGCATACATGTTCATCATGCACACACTCACTTACACGCCTAACACATATACACATGCATACTCAACACATACATTCATGCATACACCATCATATATTTTTCACTAATTACATTTGTACATAATCATAAGCATACACACACACACGTTACACATACATACACATATACACATACACACATACATACAATTAATTATTTTTGAGGCACATATCATACACACATACACGTATTATACCTATACATATATACATTCATGCATCATACACATATCCATTTTTCTTTGTTCATTTAAGCCTTATGAAATCCTAAGCACGTACACATACATATACAAGTATTACACACATGTTTAGAAAATAGTTCTTTCCCATCATAAAATGACTTGAACAAAAATCACAAAGATTTTTATAAAAACATCAAGCACATAGATTTTCCCAAAAACTAAATTTCTAAGTTTCGGACTTTACTTAAAGAAATCATCTCTTTAAATTCCTTTATGATTTTGAAAATGTGAATTTAAGAAAATCCTTTAAGAAAGTACGCTTTCAAAGCACTTTTCTCAGAATAATTTTCTTTAGTGTTTTAATTTAATACGAGGAATTTACGGGGTGTTACACCTCATGAGCCAAGTAATCGGATGCTTCATTTTCATCTTCCATTGATTCCTCATCCGAAAAGCTTGATTCCTCCATTGAGTCCATGAAGCTTTCAAACAGTGTCTCTAGTTCATCCCCATCGCTTATTGAGCTACTCCCCACGCTTTCAGTTTCATCATCATAATCTTCGTCTAGGGAGTTTGACATTCCACGCTCTTTATCACTTTCTTGTTGTTGTATTTCATCTTTCCTATGGACGCTAACACTTTCATGAAGATCATTAGTAGCATAGTGTGTATTCAAAGTGTCCCAAATTTCCTTGGCATTCAAACAATTTTCAATTATAGCATATGCATCATCGTTCAAAGCATTTTTCAAAATATGCATAGCATGAATATTGAATGAAGAAGATTTTTCATCAAAATCATTTAAAACATGTTTTGGCTTAAAATCAAAACCATTAAGAACAACATGCCATAAAGGAAAGCTAATATATTGTAAAAATATTTTCATTCTAGCACTCCAATAATGAAAATTATTTCCATAAAAAATTGGTGCTTCATTGAATGTAAATCCCTCCATCTTAAAACAGATAAAAATAATCCCAATGCTGCCAATTTCCTTGGATTTTTCAACTCGGGCTATTAAGCCTTTAAACAGAGCACGAAGCTCTGATACCAATTGTTGGCAGCGTCACCCAAGAGGGGGGGTGAACTAGGTATTTATAAAATCATTGGCAAACATTCGAATTAAATCGTTTTCAATAAAACAAATATGATTTGCAGCGAAAAACTAAAATAACATTGAAAACGATTACGCGCAAGTGTATAATAATAATAATAATATAAAACTACTACGCGTGGATACGAATAATACAAAACGAATGAAAAGAGTTGTCACGCAATAATTAATTTAAAACGATTAAATTAATATATAGAGAAAATAATTGTTATGTTGCAAGAATGAAAATAATAACAACTACGCACAAGCAACAACAATAATGATAAATAAAGGAGATAAGAGATAGAGAAATTGCACAAGAGATTTTATACTGGTTCAGCCTTTCCAGCGAAAGACCTACGTCCAGTCCCCAAGCGACTCGCCTGAGAGTTTATCAATTAACCAAAGACGCCTCGCGTCCCAATTACAACCAGAGGATGCCACACCCTCACACTAAGGTAGCCTATCTACTAGGTGCCCCACCGTTCGTCTAGCCACTACCCCAGAATACAACAAGGGTTCCTAACCCTACAAAACACGAATGTGCCACACGTCCAAACTAGGGAGCCACTCCCTAAAAGCTAAGGGTCACACACCCCTTTACAACACCGGTTATGATAAGAGATTGGTACAAGTAACAATTATGCACTATATGTAGTGCGAATACAACAATAAGGCTCACTAACAATATTGTGTTCTAAACAACACGGATACAACAATTAAGCTTTATGGCAATGAAATCAAGTCACAAGTGTATATAGGCCAAAGGTAAGGTTTTCTTCTCAAAAGATATGAATGTGAAAAACTTGTTGAAGAAGAAGAAGAGAAGAAGAAGAGAGCGTTCAGAAAGGTTGAAGAGAAAATAGGATTGATTCAAATCAATTTAAAACCAACAACTAAAACATGTTTTAAAATCAAAAACCAAATCATAAAGATTATAAAAATAAAACTAAAGATTTGATTCTTAAAACAAAAAAAGAATTAATTCAAAAATCATATCTAAAACGAATTTCAGAAATAAATCAGAATCAATTAATTAAAAACAAATCTGGAAACATTTCAGATTGATTCTGACACGGATTTCAAAATTACTTAAAAGTAATCGATTACTTTTCCAAGATAACCGATTATCCCTTTTATGTGAAAATAGTGAAATCAACTTTTTAAGAAAGTGATCGATTATTAAAATAAAGTAATCGATTATCAACCTCCTGTCATGAAGGTAATTGATTAGAAAAACAAAGTAATCAATTATTTCTTTTCTGCAATACATAAAAAGTTACAGACATGTAACAATCGATTATCCCATAATAAGTAATCGATTATTACTTCTCTGATCTCTCAGGTTACAACTCAGAGGCATGGTAATCGATTATCCAGGGAAGGTAATCGATTACTTCTGCTAATTTTCACAAAATTGATATTCTAAAGCACAGTTTGTAACCAGAGGTTTTCACAAACTGTTTCACTTAAAAACTATAAAACAATCTTAAAACATTTTTCACAAAAAGATTTTTCTTCTCCTTATTTGAAAAACACACTTTGGCCTTATATACTTAGATTGATGACTTCATTACCTTACAAATTATCCTATGGGCAAAGGCTATACTAAATCTTCATTGGCTTGAGCTTGAACCTTGTGAGCTTGTTTGACTTGAAGCACAACTTGTTTGTAATCATCAAAACATTCCAGCATGAAATTTGAAGTCCTGGGGAAAGCTTGACTTCCAACATATTGTAAAATCATTTTTTTTGGATAAAACAAATTGATTAAAAGACGAATTAAGCATAAGGAATCTTTTTTACTGATAAGTTTAAAGAACAGAGTATAAAAGAAAGATACATAACACATAACACCAAAAACCACTCCTTGGTATTGTTTTTGGAAATTCTGATTTTGAATTGAAGAAACTTATTGGGACAATGATTCGGTGTTATGCATGTTTTATTAGTGTTGTGTGTATTGACTAAATGAACGGTGATAGATGAGGTTTGGGAAATCAACGGTGAAAAATTATGGTGAGATGAATGGTGAGAAATCATTAATTTAACCTTTTTGAGAGGGAAAAGTGAAGATGAAAATTCTCCTATTTTATAATATATTGATTCGTATAAGTTTTTTTAATTATTATATTGTAGTTAAGTTTATTTTTTAAGTGGGAATAGGTCAGGTTAACTTTTGGGATTTATGGCTCAGTTTACTTAAACTATATTTTGCTTAAATTTTTTTAACAAAAAAGTTAAGCTTAACTTTGTATATGACTTTATTTCTTTGTAATGTGTCATGTAATAGATGCATTACCCATAGCACTACATTTGATAAGATAATCTACAACTGAATTTGCCTCTCGCATCTTTGTGTTTTCTTTAGTCTAAATTTCGTTTGATTCTATTTCGTTATCATATAGTTTGAGTGTATGAGACTTTTTTATATTTTTATTTAAAGGTGAATGTTTTATTGAATAACAGACTTTTTAGTGGGCTTCTTTGCAAGGTCAAATCTAATGTTAAATAGGTCGAGTTAAGACTTGAAATCTGAGATCTAGTTTTTCGATCCCCTAAAAATTACAGAAACCCAAAAACACCCCTCTTCAAATATTTAGGCAGCCACTTCCCTCCTTCCTTATTCACCTAACCTACTCCCAAACCCTATCCCCTCCCCCTCCCCTATCTTATGAACACTTTCACCAAACTCACTCTCAAATCCTCTTCTATTCTTCACTTCACTCTCTTCCTTACATCTTCAACTCGACCTGTAGTGGATCTGAGAAATAGATCCACCACGATGTGTGTTTGCGGTTGTTGCAGCTGACGAGGGTGACCCCGGTCCTACGTACCCCCAGTGATAAGGGGATCAAGCCACACGTAGTTCTTGAGAGTAGGGATGAGAGAACATACCTTAGCCCCTATAGCATGGCGATACTTATAGGGGAAGTTGTGTTGTGGTGCCTTATGGGCCTGTTCGGCCCAGTAGGGCTGACGTGGCTCTTAGAGGATAAGAAGGATAAGTTATTCACCCTTATCCTGTATTAGAGAGCTCATGCTTATCCTGTAGCGGTAGGATTTATTATTGGTTAACCCTACAAGCCCCCCAAGCTCGTATAGGCTCGAAGAGCCTGTGCTGAGCTTCTGAGAGTTGGTGGTAACATAAAACATTGTTTGCAGGCGTGGTCTTCCGCTCGAAAGAGTGTTGCGGATGGTTGATAGTGCTCTTTTGTGCTCGGATGATGAAACTGAAAGAGTAACCCAATCTCGAACCGAGTTCCCGCGGGGGGATCCGCCACAAGCTCGGTGAGGCTCATCTCGAACCGAGTACAAGCTCGGTGAGGAACATCTCGAACCAAGTACAAGCTGGGTGAGGAACATCTCGAGCCGAGTTCAAGCTCGGTGAGGCTCATCTCGAACCCAGTGCAAGCTCGATGAGGCTCATCTCGAACCGAGTGCAAGCTCGGTGAGGAACATCTCGAACCGAGTTCAAGCTCGATGAGGCTCATCTCGAACCGAGTGCAAGCTCGGTGAGGAACATATCGAACCGAGTGCAAGCTCGGTGAGGCTCATCTCGAACCGAGTGCAAGCTCGGTGAGGCTCAACTCGAACCGAGGCTCATCTCGAACCGAGTGCAAGCTCGGTGAGGAACATATCGAACCGAGTGCAAGCTCGGTGAGGCTCATCTCGAACCGAGTGCAAGCTCGGTGAGGAACATCTCGAACCGAGTTCAAGCTCGGTGAGGCTCATCTCGAACCGAGTTCCCGCGGGGGGAGTTCCAGAATAGATTTGGGGATGCTCCGAGATGAGGGTGATGAAGTTATGAGTGTAGTCAAAGTCGAATTGGACTATTGTCTTAAAAGTCACGTCATTTTTAAGGAGACATCCTTTTATGCGCTTGCCATGGAGAAAGCCGAAAGGCTTGTACCAATGTATGCTGGCACGACTCAAACTGTTATTTGAGTTCGAGGTGTGCTAAGATTATCACCAATTGGACCGTAACGTTTACGAGGGATTGTCGTCGGAATGACAACCTTAGCCGATGTGTATTCCTCGATCCATGATGTATTGAGCCATATATGAGCCGAGAGGCTAAGCCAAGCTATCGGGTCGCAATCCTCGTTTCCACTTGTAGCCTCGCCGATCTGGCCGACTAACCGAGATCGTGGGCAAGTGCGTAAGAACATGATCCGGAGTGAGTTTAACATATGTCCTTAATAAGGACGGTAAATGATCAATTTGGTGCCTCTTGGGACGTGGTGGTCCTCTTTGGCACGACATTTGATCTCGAGTAACTTATGCATCATATAATACCAGTGTCAAGGTCGGCCAATGTCAACTATGTATATGCCTCATCACATACTAGTCCCCTACTCGGTAAAGCCTGAAAAGGCTTGTGTCGAGTTCATAAGGTCTGTGAAACGCTCGGGGATCAAAGTGGGCCTCGGACTCGGATTAATCATAGGTCATCATGCTCGGTAGATCCGATCGTTATGTTTGTACCTTTTTACGATGTATAAAAACAACGATTAGAATATCAAGTAATAGATGATATGTAATGACATTAATTAGCGAAGTATGAATTAGTTCACTGTTAATTACGATTATTATCTAAGATAACACATGTCATGTGGTGAGTGATTCAATAATAATGAATATGACAATTAAACCATGAAATTGAAATAATATTAAAGGGGTAATGAGAAAGATCCTTCCCTGTTAGTCTTCGTGGTTAGACTATTTCTGAATAATGTTGATATGTTCGGCATCCTTTTGGCATTGAGGCCTTTCTTCTTCTATCACTAAAATGTGTGGTTAGCCGGTATTCCTCACCCTTTTTCATCCAAAACCCCTGTACGCCATTATGGGCAAATCACTATGTAGCACTCGTGTGAGGAACGCTGGATCCCGAGGAGGGACGTTAACAAGGATGTCTTTTGGCTGTAAGTAACCGTGAGAGGCAAGGGTGTCATGGCAGAGGGTGCGAGGATGTGGCAGGCTTTGGCACGTTGAAGACACTGTAATATTAGACGCCAATAGTGACTGAGCAGTTTAGCACCAATTAATTTTGAGGATATCTTTTGGCGGTCTGAAGCTTGAAATGGGCTTTGTAGAGAAATGGGTCATCATAATCGTACCTCGTATGTGTGAACAAAATTAATAATTGGTAATCGTCGTTATTTAACAATTTATAACAATTAAATAATAATAACAATTATTGGCAAAGATACGATGTATAATATCGGTATAGAGGTAGTATGATTTAGTAATATCGCACGTAATAATATAATTAAATACCGTGCAACCAGACAGGATTGCCTATGAAAAGACAATAGTTAAACATCGTGCCAATGGACAAGATTGCCCATGAAAAGACGCATAATTTCAGGTATATCATGCGCAATAATTGTAATTGAAGGACATTTATAAATATGTCAAAGCATTTAATGACAACAAGTCAAGTGATGAAAGCTAATATTATTATCCTATCACGACAGGAAAGACAGACATTTAAAAATATGCCATGCACCATCATGTATGAAAAATCATGAGTATAGTATAAGTGACATTAAATGAAATTAAAAGAATACATAAAAGCATTAGGAGCATATGTCAACAGCATTGCATCAAGTAAATTAATATTAGCATGTGTTCGAAGTAATCACTTAAAATGCTAAGTAAATAAGAAAGTAATGTAGGAATGAGAATTCCTTCCCTGATTCGCCGAGGTGAGGAATGTTGGATTGAAGACTGTTGGATTGAAGTCTTCTGTTAATCCTTTCCAAATGAGCTCCGTCGAACAGTTGACTTAAGTAGGGAACATGGTGCGAGATTTCCGTAGTTGTCTTATGAACCCGAGGTAGTGCATGGCTTCCTTTATTCTGAATGTATGAGATACCAATAGGGGGACGCTGTCGAGGGTCCGCACGCAGTTGGCACCTGTATTCGAAGTGGGGAACCGAGCACGAGGCTCTTCATATTTGGGGATGAGATCAAAGAAGGAAATTTGGCGCGAGGGTCTTCGCTGTTATCACCATGTGCCGAATAGATTGACATGATTGTATTCATGGTGCTCGGAAAATAATATGTCCAGTGATAAGAATTTTGAAATGGGTGGTCTAATAGCTCGGACCGTTGAAATGGGTGGTCTAATAGCTCGGACCATGTACCTCATATATATGTACGAAAACAATGATTAATTAGTTATTGTCGTCCAAGTTGATAATTTATAACCACAATAATGATAACTATTGGCAGTTTATATAATATATAATATTGCTATAAAAATAGTAAGTGACACGTAATGACATTAATTAGCAAAAGTATAATTTATTTTTGTTGTTAACTAATAGTCATGTGAGTCAATAAAATATTTGTGAAATAATTAAAAAATAGAAAGAATAGCTTCCCTGATTTAGAAGTAGTTTGCTGTTGTTGGGCCATTGACATGTTGAGGCCCGTTTCTTCTTTTTGGTGCAATTTGGGCCAGCAGCCCGTTAGGGCTTGGAGAACCCTCACCTAGCAGCAGCTGTGTTAGGGCCTGTTGAGGCCTTTTTCCTTTTTTTTTTAGGGCCTGTTGAGGCCCTTTTTCTTTTTTCTTTTTTTTATTTTTTTTTATTTTTTTAAGGGCCTGTTGAGGCCCTTTTCTGTTTTTTTTATTATTTTTTTATTATTTTTTTTAGGGCCTGTTGAGGCCCTTTTTCTGTTTTTTTTGGGCCGATGGCCCATTAGGGCCGTTGGGAACCCTAAGGTTCCTTCTTCCTCTTCGAGCGGCAACAGCTGCTGCACGCTAACAAGGATGCGGCGGCGGCAAGCACGGGGCAGCGAGGGGCGCCGTAGCATGAGTGACGGCGGAGGATCAAGCGGCGGTGGGTTGCGGGCTGGAAGACGACGGCAAGAGGCGAGTGTCGCCGTGGCCACCGTGAACGAAGGGAGACGCGCCTGAGAGGAGTGAGGACTGCTTGCTGTTGTTCACGGAGGTGCTGCGTCTGGACCACTAAAGGCGGTGACGGTGGCTTTTTTGCTCTCGTTTTGTCCCTCACGAAATCGCAAAACCGAGGTCGAACCGCAAGCCTCATGAAACCGCGAGACCGACGCGCCCTGGGTCGATCTGCTGCGAATGAAGTTGATGCTTCTTGTCCCCGGTTCGGATTCGATGAGGGAAAGGATCTGGATCTGGGTTGTGCCTTCCCAACCACCACTTCGTGATGAGCGTGTGTCACCGTGCGCATTGTTGATGATGGTGTTTGCTGTGGTTGATGGGTGTGACCACGTTTGACGGTGGCTGAAGAATCCTGGAAAGGGAGGAGGGGAGCCAGCGACCGCATCGCACCAGCAGCAACCAAGTGAGTGGCAACGGTGGGTGGTGGTGAGGACGGGAACATGTACGGCAGCGTCGATACCGGCGGCACCACCATGGCCTCGTTCAGAACGCCATTGTTTTTCCTCATGGAAGGAGATGGCGGGTGGTGGCTTTTGGGAGGAGCAGCGGCACCGTGGCCACACCCATCAACCACAGCAAACACCAGTATGCTGACCCCCCTCCCCCCTAAACGTACTATGTGAATTTAAAAAAGAAAAAAAACACATACGCTGGGGGTTAAGCATATTGGGTACTTTTTTTGGAATGCTTGTCTAGGAGAGTACGAACCTTATTGTAAGAGGCTCTAGAAAATCACAGTGGGTCTATCAAGTTTAGCACACTGAAGTGTTGGAAACCAACAAGCGGGCTAAGCAATTACTAGAGGGGGGGTGAATAGTAATTTGAAGCAGTAATACCAAATATTTTGAATGATATTAAAAGAATTAAGCTGAAACTGATTTTTCTGGAACAGACTCGAAATACTCGAGTCTTTCTTGAAATACTCGAGTGTTTCAGGAAGAAAAACTCGAGTTTTTCAAGATATAATCGAGTCTTGAGCAAGAACTACTCGAGTATTCTAAGAAATACTCGAGTCTTTCGTATCAGATATGAGTTAAACCAGAAACGAAAAATCAGCAATTCACTTCAAATCAATCCGATACAAAACAGAAACTTATCTAACAGAATAGCAAGCAAATGAAATGACTTTTAACAATATAATAACACTTAGATTTCTTGAACTTGCTACCCAATTAGACAAATCCTATTTCTTTGAAAAGCTTTAAGTTGTTTGAGCAAGAATGTAAATTGAAAGCTATAAACCAACACTCAAGCAATTTTATCCTGGTTCACTCAAACAATGAGCTACATCCAGTGCTCCTAATCACCTTAGGAGATTTTTCTATAAATCAAATTGTTAGAAATTACAAGGATTACTTGAGATAGCCTCACTTAACCCAACCCTTCAAGACTGTACCAAACTCTTGATTTCTACCCCAATTTGATTCCGGTGATGAAGAACTCTTCTAAAGCTTCCTTGAACTCCCTTCAAGAAGCTCCACCGGGCTAGGAACCTCCTAGTCTTGTGCTTGAGAATCTCTCAAGACTTCCAATACCCTAAGCCACTTAGGGTTTTGCTTGGGAACAATCCAAGACTTGAATCAACAAGCTTTTGTATGTGTATTACGAATCTCGCAATGGATTCGCACAAATAAGCACAGCTCAATATACAAATTGAGACCTAAACTCAACTTGAGAAGAGAATAACAATATGAGTGCAAAGTTGAGTTTTGTAAATCAACACTTGAGAAGAATAATTAATGAAAGCTTGTAATGATTTTGAGCTTGTTGTCTTGTTTTTTCTTGTGCAAAATCAAAGAGAAATTTTACAATGAAGTTCTGAAATTGTTCTCTAGAGTTGGGAAAGACTCAAGTGCCCTGACATGGGTTTTTGAGTCTTTCCAACGTCATTTTTTTTGCTGACTGGACCTAAAGACTTGAGTCTTTTGACCAATACTTGAGTCCTTTGGCCAGGCTGGAAAGATCCGTTGCACGAACAAGACTAACGGCTCTATTTGCTGATCTGGCATAAATACTCGAGTCTTTTTCAGAATACTCGAGTAGATACTCGAGTCTTCTTCAAAATACTCGAGTATTTTGATCAGACATATCAAAAATTAATTTTCCTTTCTATTTTTCTTCTCAAGTATTAATTTTGGTTCATCTCAACCTAATAATCATATTACTTATTTTATTCTTAGAAGAGATTAACTATTTCTACCCACTCTCAACTAAATGAAAAATTACAATTACAATCCGATTGAGAATGTGTGAGCACTTGTCTTCTTTCTTGAATTCTTGTTGTTGTTGATGTTGCAATGACTTCAAGGCTAGATTATTAATTACTTTGTCATCATCAAAATCAAATCCACATAATTAGGAGCATTGAATTTACAATCTCCCCCTTTTTGGTGATGACAAAATAATTAACACTTGTTGAGCTTGATACCACTTGAAGATGCTTACACATGAAGATGCTTGTGAGGTAACTCCCCCTCACTATAAGATCCTCTTAACCTGTGTAAAATTCAGCTTGTGCTAGCAAAGAGTTATAACATTTTGATTACAACAACAAACTTATTACAGGTGCATATTATGGTATCAGAGCAACCATCAGAGATCAGAGCAAATACCATATCATGAAGTGCAATATCAGAAAATATATGAAAATTTAAGTGCAGCAACATTTTAACAAGATTCAAGACAAGATTCTAAACAAGTGTTGTCTCTCCCCCTTTTTGTCATGAGCCAAAAAGATGTAACATTTTGAGAAAAAGATAAGGGGAGGAGAACAACATATTTGGAAACCCCATAACCAAATATGTAATAAAACATATATAATGTAAAAACGAAGAGCTCCCCTCGAAGCTTTGCAAAAAAAAAAATAATAGATTTAAATATAAATAACATAGAGTTTCAAAGACCAACTTCCAAAGTACATAAAGTTCATCAAAGACATAAGACTTAAAACCAATATAAAAATATAAAAACAACAACTTCAAAACATTAAAGGAGGAGCATCATCCGGAGGAGGATAGAATCGAGAAAAGGCCGCCATCATCTCATCAAACCGACGGTTCATCTGATCCGAGTGCTGATCCAGGCGGGAGTAGAGCATAGCAGACTGTGCACCCATCCTAGCATCTAGACTCACAATCTCATCGTGCTGGGCATCTACAGCAGACGCAAGAGAATCCACCCTCCCATCGAGGGTATCCAGCCGCGAGATAACATTTTCCCTCCACTCCGAACTATCAAACCCAAACTGAGAACCAGTAAAATCATCAAAGTTAATCTCATCCTCAATTGGGTTCCCACCTTCAGCTTCCTCAAATGCTGCAGCTTCTTCCTCCAATTGCTCAACATCAACCCCTTGTTGAGCTGCAACATTTTCAGCCCTATCCAGATTCGCTATATCCGATTGGTACAAGTACTCGCCAGAGGGTGCATGAAATTCCATGCCTTGAAGTTTGAGAGTACCATTGTTTAGGCAATGCTGGTTGACATGAAGGGTCATGGACTCTTCATTGGGTGGTATAGGAACTTGGAAGTGGGTCAAGAGTCTAGATACATGCATAGGATATGGCAGGGACTTAGGGTGCTTAGATCGGGCAGCAGCTAGCATCCTATCCATAATGATGCGACACCAATTCAACGGCTCATTGTTAAGAATGGCACTCACAATCCTAAGCTCATTGTTGGTTGGCTTCGCATAGTTCGATAAGGTTTGAGGAACTAGCTGGTGGCAAACAATATAATGCAGGACCCTAGACAGTGTGGTCATCATGGATGAGTGCTTGATCCCTTCGGTCCAGACACGACCGGGGCGCAAAAGACTTTGAAAAATTTGATCAGCATTGGCCCTTAAAGAGTTGTCCCCGTGTCGTGAAGGCCCGAAGACATGGTATAGATCCTTAACTCTAATAGCAAATATGACATCTTCAACCATGGATTCCATAACATTGTTGTTCAGTCTAAGGTTAGCATAGAATTGTCTAACTAATCTAGGGTAAACAGGACCATTAAATTCCAGAAACCGGATGAGTTTTTGTTCCTTAAGATTAGGGATAAAAGAGAACCCCTTACTCTGAAGAAATGCACAGTTTACCCAGGTGATGACTCCAAACCCTCTTGAAGAAAAACCATTGAATCTGTCCATGCACTCAGCCTCTTGATAATATTCAGGGATATCTTTGTCGGACGATGATTCAGTGATCCTTACTCGTTTCCATTGCCTAGAGGATGAAGCCATTGAAGAGATTTTTGAAAAAGTTGAAGCGTTTGGAAGTTAGGGTTTGAAAAGGGGGTAGCGAATTTGAAGATGAAAACGGTTGAAATTTGCGAAATAATTGAGGAAAAGTGTTTGAGAGATGTTAATCTAATGATATTTGGCAAAAATTTGGAATAAATCTGAGTTTGGATAAGAAAATCGCTTGAAAACCGAGAGAGAGAAGGAGCAGTTCGAAGAAACTTGAGTGGAATGAAGAGAATGGTGCTGAAGATATATATAAAGGTTGCGAAATACTTGAGTATTTTTCTCAATACTCGAGTAGTTCTTAAAGAACAGCTCGAGTCTTGAAGAACATACTCGAGTCTTTTAAGACTCAGCACCAGGGTCAGCCCAAATACTCGAGTAAAATGGAGGGACTCGAGTTTGGTCAGAAAATCAATTTTTCAGGAAAACAAAGTGACTCGAGTCTTTATGAAAAACTCGAGTTTGGCCAGAAAGTGCCAATTTTGAGATTTTAGAAAGACTTGAGTGTTTTTGGAAACACTCGAGTGTTTTTGTCAGACCCTCAATAAAAACTTTTTCAATTTAAAACCGAATTAATTTGATTTAAAACACTCGAGTCTTTTTGACAGGTAAGGATTTTGAACACAGTTTTAAATGAGCAAACACAAATCAAACACAATGAGCTTCAATGCCAACTTGGAATTCAATATAGAATCATACACAATTAATACACAATATTCAGAGCATCATCAAGGACAATCTTAACTAAGAATCAAGAACAAATTAGAATAAGACTAATATGGTGATTTTTCAAAATGACACAAAATGCAATTGGCCTATATTAGATTCATCTAAGATACCAAGTTCTCTCCTTATATGATAGAAAGTGTCCCTTGGCAGAGGTTTTGTAAAAATGTCGGCTAATTGATTTGTGGTACTAACAAATTCAATTGTACAATCACCTTTTTGCACATGATCTCTCAAAAAGTGGTTTCTTATTTCAATGTGTTTAGTTCTTGAGTGATACACCGGATTCTTAGTTAAATTGATTGCACTCGTGTTATCGCATCTAATAGGAATATTTTCAAGTTTCAAACCAAAATCCGATAATTGTTGTTTCATCCATAATAGTTGAGCACAACAACTACCGGCGGCGATGTATTCTGCTTCGGCGGTAGAAAGAGCAACACAAGCTTGCTTTTTAGAAAACCATGACACCAATGAACTTCCCAAGAAATGGCAAGTACCACTAGTGCTTTTGCGATCAAGCTTGCATCCCGCGAAATCGGAATCCGAGTAACCAATTAAACTAAGATTGGCATCAGCAGGATACCATAAACCAGTGTTAATTGTTCCTTTTAGATACTTAAATATATGCTTAACTGCGGATAGGTGAGATTCTTTAGGATTAGCTTGAAATCGAGCACAAATGCATACACTAAACATAATATCCGGTCTAGATGCAGTGAGATATAGGAGACTACCTATCATTCCCCTATACTTACTAACATCAACCGGGGTACCTTGTTCATCCTTGTCTAGGTAGCATGATGTACTCATTGGAGTGTAGGCTTCTTTGCATTTGTCCAATCCAAACTTTTCAAGGAGCTCTTTGCAATATTTCCCTTGATGCACAAATGTCCCCTCCTTGACTTGCTTTATTTGTAAGCCTAGGAAGAACTTGAGCTCTCCCATCATTGACATTTCAAATTCCTTTTTCATCAAATTGGAAAACTTTCTATAAAGAGACACGTTAGTAGCACCGAGTATGATATCATAACATAGATTTGTACCAACAATATGTCATCTTTGGTTTTATAAATGAATAGTGTATTACCAACCTTCCCTCTTTGAAACTTGTTTTCTAATAGAAAGGATCTCAATCGATCGTACCAAGCTCTAGGGGCTTGTTTCAATCCATAGAGTGCCTTTTTCAAATTATAAACGTGGTTTGGAAATTCACTATTTTCAAAACCGGGGGGTTGTTTGACATAAACTTCTTCATTTATAAACCCATTCAAGAAAGCACTTTTAACATCCATTTGATATAAAATGAATTTCATGATTGACGCAAAAGCGAGTAAAATTCGGATAGCTTCAAGACGTGCAACCGGAGCAAAGGTCTCATTATAATCGATACCTTCCTCTTGGTTGTACCCTTGAGCTACTAGTCTAGCTTTGTTTCTTATAATCAACCCGGATTCATCAAGTTTGTTTCTATAAATCCATTTAGTGCCAATTATGGTATGATCATTGGGTTTAGGGACTAGATCCCAAACTTCATTTTTTTGCAAATTGGTTCAATTCTTCTTGCATAGCAAGAACCCAATGTTCATCCTCAATGGCCTTTTTAATTGAATCAGATTCAATTTGAGAAACAAAGGAGACATAGTTGCAAATATTTTGAATAGACCTACTAGTTAGTACTCCCTTTGACATATCTCCTATGACATTGTCTATAGGATGAGCCTTGACCGATTTCGAAGTTGGAGGAAGTTCTTGTTTAACTTCACCTTCATCATTTTTTGATTTCTCTCTCTCTTTTTCTTCATTTGAAAAATCAATGCCATCTTCACTAGCATCACATAAAACACTATCTTCTTTCAAAGACTCATTAAAAACAACATGAATTGATTCTTCAATTGTTAAAGTTCTTTTGTTGAAAATTCTATAAGCTTTACTATGAGAAGAATAGCCAAAAAATATGCCTTCATCGGATTTGGAATCAAACTTGCCAAGGTTTTCTTTTCCATTGTTTAATACAAAAACTTTGCATCCGAAGACATGAAAATTGTAACACCCCGCAAATTCCTCGTATTGAATTAAAATACTAAAGAGATTTATTTTGAGAAGAGTGTTTTGAAAAGAATATTTTCTTAAATAATTTTTCCTAAATTCACGTTTTCAAAGTGTTTAGTGATTTTAAAGATAAGGTTTTAAAAAGTTATAAGTTTTAAAGTTGAGTCTAGAAAAATAATTAGATGATTAATATTTTCATGCTTTGAAGAAATAGTGAATTTCAAAACAAGAGTTATTTTATGAGAAAGTAATTGGTTTTCCGCATTTATGTGATTGATTTATATGTGTTTGGTATATGTTAATATGGTTTTTAGAAAATGTCTAAATTATTATGTAGGCTTGGTGATTATATGTTTTAGAGTATAAATGATTAAGGAATAAAAACATAATGTATGAATGAATGCATGCATATGTACGGTTTTGTATGAATGTATGAGTGAAAATAGTATGTGTATGCATGTATGTATAGTACGTGTAAGTGTGTGTGCATGAATATGTGAATATATGTGTGTATGCCGTGTGAGTGTATGTGAGTGTAGGAAGCCTAGGAATCTCCTTAAGTGTTAAGTAAACAACTAAGTTGTAACCAAGTGAGTCAAAATCCTAACCAAATTCTAACAAAACTCTAACCAAATAGTAGAAGCCCTAAGGATGAACCAACAAGTCAACAAACCTAAGTGGCCCCTAAACACCTAATGTCTCCTACATTGTTCCCTTTGGAATTTGCTAAACTCCACCCATCACTACTACAGAATTGCAAAAAAGTAGCCAGATATTAATCCCGGTCTTGTTCCGGAATTGGGATTAATAGACAAATGATAGTTAAAAAATACCATGAATTTATTGATCCCGGTTATAAAAAACACGGAACCGGGATCATTGTTATAACATATATAATTTTTTTATTTTTAAAAATTAAAAATAACACAAACCTTATTTATCCCATTATTTTACTTCAAACGGAATGAATAATAATAAAACGGAACCGGGATCAATATTATCAAGTACAGGGAACCCTAATTTTTTTCTCTTCTTCCCTTGGCCTTTCTCCTTCGTGCATTATATTCATTCTCCCCAGAAAGAGAATCTCACTATTCCCTTTGATTTCCCCCGATTCCTGGATCTGATGGCCAAGCACATGAAACTTGAGCCTTTCGATAGCCAGCTCCGCGCGATGCGTTCAAGGTTTTGGACAAGGACTCCACCGGCTTCGTCTCCGTGATGAAGCTCCGGCACATTCTCACCAACAGCCACGAAGACGGCGGCCCCAACATTCACGACGATGGCGCGCTCCCCCAGAAGCCACGGCGACTGTGCCCAGCACCCACGACTACGACTCCGACTCCCTCCCTGTGACCAGTGCCTTCCCCAGGTTCGTGGTGCATATTTCTTCTTCCTCTTTTCCATCTCTCAGTTCGTGGTGAACACATGAATGTGAGTGATTTTGTCTTTTCTTTCTAACAAAATAAAGTAAGGTTAGAGAAGCAGTTGGTTCTACAGTCATAGGGTTAAAGCTGTTCCCTGTGACTTGAAATGCAAAAATCAGAGCAGGATCAAAAAACGTACTCTAAGATTGTGTTGATGCTGGTTACTGATTTAGGGTTTTATGGTTTTTTTAATTGTGAATGGGGGTGTTTATGTGAATGTGACTATGGGAATGATTTATTTCGTGTTATGGAATTTGGAAGCCTAATTTTATTTTATTTTTGGTTTTGAACATGGTTGTAAGTATCAACGAGTGTTCTTATGCTTTGTAAATTTTATCCTTTAACTGTTAGGGAAGAATGTTGCTGCAAGACATTCAACCTGATGAACTGCATGTAAAAGTTCAAGATCCCAACTTTTTGGAAGAGGCACAGTTAATTGATGTTCGAGAGCCTAAAGGAGTGTATGCCTATATTTCATTCAAGTTGATTAGTTTTGGAAATCGTTGAAACACATTCTTATGAATTGGTTCCTGCTTCAGTTTTTTGGGTTTGAATTTCTAGAGGCCTTTCTTTTTATGCGTAAGAAAGCATGGATATTTTTAATTTAAAATTTCAAACTCATTTATCTAAAAGTTGACTCTCAAGCCACTGATGCGGCTTTTGTTGCCTCCTAGTGCACATTTGATTACTTGATATTTCATACCTTTGGCTTTGTGCTTTTTTCTGTATCTTTAGATGAAATTATAGTTTAGTTGAACTTCATTGAAGCTGTCAAGTTAATTTTGTGGTCCTTCCATGGATTTTGTGGAAATCTATGTAGTCATCTACCAAGTAGAAAATGAAGACCGTGTTTAGTCCAAAGGCTCTTTTTTTTAATCCATGTTTGACAGCTATCTAATAACTTAAACAATTTTGTAGATCTCCATAATAGAATCATGGCCTTAATTTAATTATCTTCTGTTGCTATTCTTTTGAGGATAGCTCATTCATGGAGATAATTTTAATCTCTTTGCTGAAATGTCCGCTTTGGAGTATTCTTTCATCTTGCTCATTGCACTTTCTCTTGTAGCATTTGTATGCCTCTTTGATGTGATTGAAGCTGCATTTGACTGAACTGGTTTTTGGTCTTGTAGGCCTTTTTTATTTTTGTTGTTGCATTATGTTTCTTTTGGCTGTTGTTTTGTTGCAGCTTTGCTTTGTTTTGTGTGAAAATGATGAGGGCTTGCCTTTTGTTCCGTGATCTGCTTTCTACCTTTTTTCTTGCTTTGGGCTAGAAGTATCTCTTGTACTTCTTAGTTCTTTTGGAATAAAATCTTGTCTTCTAAAAAAAGATCTAATTTATGGAAGCTTTTTTGGGTTGATGTAGTTCACAACACTGCTGCTTCTGCTGCAGCTTAGTTAGGCATTTTAGCTTTGCAGATAAAAGCTCAGAAAAGTTTGTACAGCTGTGCTATAATTTTAGCTTCTTTCCTATAACTTTCCTTTTTTTTTCATTACTTTCACTACCTACACGCTGTGCTATTGTTAATTACTGTCTACATATCATTTATTGTTTATTGATGATGATGAATAGTTTACCTTACCCTCTCTTCCTCCTTATATTTTTCTTCTCTCTCTCTCTCTTTACTTAATACTTATTACTTCAACATTGCCACTTTCCTTCCTATGTAGTTTGTGTTTTTGTTTTTGTTGGTGATATATTTTTTTCTTGTCTTGTTTTGTTCTGCAGCAGCCACTTTCATTGTTTGGACTAGCTAGCATCTTGCACTGCACAACACAGGAAACGTGTTTTAGGTAAATAAAAAGTGGGTTTTCTCCAATTTCTCAAGGGCCAAAGCTTAAAGTAGTAAGTAGCCTAATTCTGATGCTTAATTTGAAAATACAAGTTCTTGTTCTAGTCTAGGAGACCAACTAGCATCTGGAGTGTGCAATTCTTGTTTTGTAGAGCTCAATCTTTAATGTAATGTCAAATCTGTCCAGAATTGAACTGTAGGTGAATTCGAGAGTTTCATCAATTTTTTAAACTGATTTCCGTAATGATTCATGAAAAAGTCTAAACTAAACATTTGTTTCCATTTAAATAAGCTTCAGTTCGATATATAGTTTGTAAAATTTGAATGAGCAGGGAACAAGTTATACCCTATTTACCAAATTAGTTTATGATTGTTCAATTCTAGACCTCTGCATTTTTCAATTGTGCATGCCTGGATTTCCATGAATCATAACGCATTCAATACAAGCCCAAATCTTGCAAACTTGATGTCTAGAGAATCCTCTGTTTGTCTAATTTGATTGTAGCTAAGGGTGAACCTCTAAAACTCTTTCTTTTGTTCTGTGTCAATTTATGTCATGAAACTATTGCTCATTTATGTCTAATCATGAAGTTATTGCTCATTTATGTCATTCTTATATATGGCACCATGATTCAATAGTTTCTTACGTGGGATATGCAGATGCTGAGAAAGTTAAGCAAACAACTGAGTGATGAGGATTGGTCATGGAACAATTTGAACACACTATGTTGGGCAATAGGATCCATATCTGGTTCAATGATGGAAGAACAGGTATTGTGTACTTCATGGTCTAGCTTTATTCTCAATCTTACCAGATGTGCATGGGTCACCTTTAAAGTTAACAATATGAAGAATTATCTTTATCTGTTGCTCCTCTTATTTGAACATAATTGGTTTGAATCTGACCAATGAGGGTGTATGTTGTAGAAGAGCTTTACAAGCTAAAAAGGGGTTAACGTGTGAATTAAACTGAAATCTGAACTTGGAGGTTCAGATATGCAAAGAAACATAATTAATAAGTCTGATTTCAAATTTAAAAGGGTTTTAATGAATGATCTTCACCGTTACTTAATGGATTGAGTTTAAATTTATGGAATTGAAGTTATAATCTTTATATACTACATGGCTAAGTTCTAATATTATACTTAAACCTTTATACTACTACAATGAAACATTCCTATTACTATATGTAAGGCAAAATTAAGCCAATACAGTATGGTGACATGATTCCACTATTGGTTTTTAATTTTCATTATATGGTTTATGTTTGCCACATATTTGTTAATAAATATATCGTTGAGTTTATCAACACAGTTCTAATTCCATTTTCTATTAAATTGTATAGTATTTTGAAGATTGCCAGTACACCTACTACTCTGATGAATTGCTGAACGAAGTCAAGGATGAATGGGCAACATATGTTCTTGACGAGTTACCTTAGCTTAGTTTTGAATTTAGGGCACCATATATATTTTTGAATGTGACTATGTAGCATCTATATGATCGAGCTTGTTTAGCCTTTTGTATGTATGGAGCCATTTGTTTTGGTTTGGGAGTTATTTATCTTAAATGTGTATTGACATTTACGTTTCTAATGTATATAATTATGGCATTTCTTTGTTGCAAAAAAAAATGTTGGCAATTTATTTAAATATATGGAAATAGCAAATATTATAAATTAAAATATATATATATATATATACTAAAGATCCCGGTTCATTTTAAAAAACTCAACAGTGATCATATACACTAAACATCCCAGTTCATTATTAAAAATCAACAGTGATCATATATGCTATTGATCCCGGTTCCTTGTTTTTTATTGATCCCGGTTTCGTGTTTTCTAAAATAACTGGGATCATAAGAGTCAGACTTGTTATACCAGGGGATACAATCCCGGTTCGGAACCGGGATCAATAGGTATGCGGAACCGGGATCTTTTAGCTATTCTGTTGTAGTGCATGCAAAAAAATTGGAAGACCGAATTTACCCTCCCATTGGCACCCTTGGCCGAATTTCCCAAGGACAAAAGAGGAAACACATGAGCTTCCTATATAAACCATCACCCTTAGTTCCTTCCACCCATTTTCTCATTCACTTCTTCCATTTCCCTTCACTCCTTAAACACAATTGTTGAAGAGCAAAAGCAAAGCTCTCAACACACATAGAGAGAGAGAGAGAAACTGTGAGGATAGAGAAGAGAAGGAGAGTGAAAAATCCAAGTTCCTTGACCAAATTCCCTTGATCCTTCTTCTTCACCCACTTCCTTCTTCAAACTCAAGAAGAAAAATCACCCATCAACCCCAAAGGGAGAGAGGGCCGAGACAAAAAACTTAGAAGAAGGAGAGAGATCTTGAAGTTTGAAGTTTAGATTTTTGGTTTAAGGTAGTTGTTTGAACTTTTGAGAGTTTTAAGTGTAATAATTTTATGTGTAAAGGACTTTGTGATAAACTTGGTTTAAATTTAAAAGTTTGTGATGCATGTTATTAATTTTGAAGTGATCTTGAAGTTTAAACTACATGCATGCCATTTCTAAGTGTTGATCTTGAAAATCTATGCTAAAAAGTCTAGATCTTTAACTTATGGTTTTCTTTGTCACGGTTTTAACAAAAAGTTGTGTTTAAAGTTATTTATTTGTCTTGATTTTCACTTGTATGAGTTGATCTATGGTCGATCTATGCCTTGATCTTGAAATTTTAAGAGTAAATGAACTTGAAAAATGGTAGATCATGAATTATATGTTTCGGCCATAACAAAAAGTATAGGTCTTAACGCTTTTTAATTTGATCTAGGTCATTGCATGTTAGCTTTATACCTAGATAAGTTATTTAAGCTGTTGGAATGTTTGATTTTTGATTTGATCTTGGCGAAACTTTGATTTTTGGTCTCGATCTTTAAAAAGCTTTAATCTTGGCTTTAATTTTGAAAAAGTATTGACCTTGAGTCATGTATATGGTTTTCAAACAAAAAGCTTAACTTTTTTTCCATGCATGTCACGGTTTTGGCATTTTCTACTTAAAATGATTTTCACCTTTGATTTGTATTATTATAATTGATTTCATACATGCATGTGATTTCTTTTTAAGGATTTTTAAAGTGCTTGATTTGATTCATGAACCTTGATGAGTGCATGTTAAAAAAAACCTTATTTTGGTCAAGATGTGATTCGGCCTATGTATCCTAAATAGATTAGGGTTCTTTTCCTCATGAAATGACTTGGAGCAACGAGTATGTCTTGTGAACTTAGGTTAAATTAATTGTTTGAAATTGCATTGTGATTATTTTCTTCCAATTCGGTTTTAATTGAAAAGATAAAAGAAGGATAAATGATTTTGGTTTCATGAAAAAGAAAACAAGGTTTAAAGTGCTTGAATTAAACTAAGTTGATGCATGTGTTTTGGATTTATAATTTTTAACTTATTCCTTTAATTTCATTTGGCCCTATAGCATAGTTAAGCCTAGGAGATTTAGCTACATGAAAATAAATGTACATGGTGACTTTTGAAAGAAATTAAGTTGTTTAATGTAAAAGAGAAATGAATATGTTTGGTTTATGGTTTCATTCGGTTTGTGAGTGTATGTGTGTGTCCAAGTGTTTGTGTTTTATGAAAATGAAGATGTTTAGAAAATAATCAAGCGTTTGGTTAAGTAATTAAATGATATGATTTATTAAAGTGTTGTTGGGTGATATGTGTTTGTGATGTTTGAAAGAATGCTTGTGTACATAATTAGTTTTTAAATTTAATCGATTTTAAGACAATTTGATTTGATTTATTTGGTTGATGGATTTCATTTAGTGGTTGTCCAAGGATTGTTTTATGATAAAAACTTGAGTTTTAAAGTATTAGTTTGAGCTAAAGAATTGTTTTCACGATGTTTTGAATCTTTAATGAAACGATTTTGTAGAACAAGCCTTTGCTGTCCATGATTATTTAAAATGTTTTCATGTGATTTAAAGTGTGGTTTTCAAGTGATGTTTGATTTAAGAAAAACCTGGATTGAAAATAGTGCATTTTTCGGTGTTTTCAGACGTGTTTATGGTGCTGTCCAAAACGGACCAGCACCCAAACTAAATGGTTTAAATAACTTTTCATAATGTTTTCAAATGATTTTTGAAAGTACTTAAGGTGTTATAAACATCTGAGTTGTTTGAAAGAAAACGGTTATGTTTTAGGTTTTGACGAGGAATGAGAAGTGTCTAGATTATGAAAAAGGTTTTCATAATATAAGTTAATAACCTAAACGTATTTTATTTAGTACGAGGAATAATCTTAAAGATGAGGGATTGGGGCAGCCGGCAGCACAAAGGATCCGAGGCAACGGTACGCATTAAATTGCTTGACCTCAGGTGAGAGAGAAGCTTTCCTAAGACATCGTGGTAGTTAGGTGATTTATTAGGACGTTCCGTATCATCTCAAAGATCGGAACTCAGTGGTTGGAGTCAGTAGTATAAGCAGCAATTGTATGCTTTGTGTGGCTGCTTATATGAAGGTGACAAAGACCACAATGCTCTTGTGTGATGTTGTGTGTGGATAGTATGCATTTATTTAATTATGTTTAATAATGTTTATCACTGATGATTATGATAAGTAAACGGTTGATGGACGTCTGTTACGTCCTGAATGAGAAAATGAAAATGAAAGAAACAATGATGAAAGATATGAGAGAGAACAGAAAGAAATAAAAGATGTGTGATTGGGGAAAGATCGAGTGTTGATGTTGAGAACGAGCCAGAGCTGGGAAGAGTGAAGTTGATTTGTTGGAATGAGGTGCGAATTGAGTGGAGCTGGGCTCCTTTGTTTTCGGTTTTAGTCTGGGACTAGTGTAGAGTTGAGCTTGCTCCTCCATTAGCGCCCATCAATGGTGTGAAGTTTGAAAAAGGTTTTTGAAAAGCGGTTTTTGAAAAGGTTTTTTTTTTTTGAAGAAAGATTTTTGAAAGACCTTGTGAAAAGAGACTTTGTGACACCCTTCTTGCTTATCCAAATATAATATAGTACTTAAGCTATAATATTGGATGATATATGGACTTGCGAGTATTAGGAAAATATGGAAATAAAATTTTTCATTTAAAAGCGGGTGCACAAATCGACACTTGGAATTCTTGGAGAATAAACACTAAATCATTTCAAACAGTTGTTTCGAATTTGGCGATTTCTACAACCTTTTCAAAAGTTGGGTAACATTCGTCTTTTGAAATCAAATTTGTTTAATAAAAAGTAAACGAAGCTACTCTTGCTTGATTTGATAATACTGATACCATCGAATACTTTTCTCAGCCGAACTCTTAAATAGATTAAATCAGAGTAAGCGGAAAATTATCGGACTATGCAATTGATGGAAATATAAACATAGATTTTATATATAAAAGAGTCATAAGTACATAGTCCCATCATTAAGTCTCCAAGATCCAGAAATACAAGTCCATAAGCAGATCTACATAGTAATGTAACCAAACCCTAGAGTACTCCAAAAGTATATCTACAACATATATACATAACCAAAATATAACTCTAATGGTGGTCACGTAGATCTGGCATCATCAGATGTAGTAGTAGTGATAGCAGTAGTCTCCAAGAAGCAAAAGTAGTAAGGTAGTAGCATCATCATCAACACAGCAGCAGCAAGATCTCCTCCATAGCATCCACACATCGGATCCTCTAATCCTCATCACATACCCTATGCACATACCCAGGGATCCTCATCCCTCCAATCACTCCCAGTAGAATGCACGACAGGCTCGCTCCCACTCTCGTCCTCCACCGGATTCTCCTCGATCTCATCCGAGGGAGAGTGTACCCTACCACTGGGTACCGGGTCAGGTGATGGTGAAACCCTAACTGGGCTCCTCGGATCAGAAGGGGGAGTCTCCTCGCGGATGACTCTCGAGGTAAAAGGGTGTGAGTGGGTAGGTCGAAAACGGAAACTGTGATAAGAGCAAGCTGGTCGCGCGGGAGGTGGTCCATGGTAAGTGTAAAACGGGGGTACATGCATAGTGTATATGATGGGAATCCTAAATCTACGAGGACGAAATCGAATCAACGGGTTCGGGTGGTAGAAGGTAATCTCTACCTCTCCCTCGAACATCGCGCGATGGTCCTCATAGATCCATGTGCCACTAGGAAGTGGCCGGATCTCGATGCAAGCAATGTAACGAGACATCACCTACAAGGGCATAGGGGTAAGCATGTCTATACATAATCAACAGAGAATAAATTGTACAATGTGAATATGTAAATATGCAATCATAAATAACAATCACATTTAGCACTTAGCAAGTATTGAATGCAAGTAGGATGCTCACACTTGTTTATTTATCACAATTAATGCAAATGACTGGCATGATGCATGAATTTAGCTCTCAAGCCTATCTCCATCATTCTATGTCACTCTCTGACGTCCATCCCTAACAACCCAGCACTCAACAGTGCGTTGTATTCCTAGGTATACAACAATTCGTACATTCACCTAGAATGTACACGACAAGCTTGGAATCCATGCCACCCGAGCATATCCCGTCATCCAAACGGTATAACCATATCGGCATCCACTCAGCCGACCACGTCAACGACGTGTCATCAAGCAAGCTTATTGGCACTCCTAGAGGCCCTCCACATGTTTACCAAAAACATGATATACGTCCTACCATCCAAACTCCAGAATGAATGCATTACTTTACTTAAAGGGGAATTGATTGATGTTTTGTCCTTTTATTAATACATTACGTGCCTCCCGAGCAACGTGTCATTATTCAAATAAAACATCATGACGTCAATCAATTTCCTTTAAGTCCAGGATCACTTGGTTTATTGTCCTTTAAGTGTTACAAAATAACTTAGAATTGAAAATGGTATTTTCAATATCTGACTAAAAATACTCGAGTAATTCATCAGTTTCCAGATTATACTCGAGTGGTTCATAATTAGACTCGAGTCGTTCATGTCTTTTTAGAGACTTAAGTTTTTAGATCTCCATAAATATACTCGAGTAATTCGTGAGATACTCGAGTAGTTCATTGCCCAGAATACTCGAGTAATTCATGTATTACTCGAGTTGTTCTTCAATTTTTACTCTTGTTGCGTCTGAAATACTCGAGTGCCAAGCCTGATTCTCAAGTTGGTGCGCCAATTTTAAAACTGGTGCACCACGAAATACTCGAGTGTTAAGCCATATAGTCGAGTATTTTCAGACAGAACAGACTGAAGCTTGGTTTTTACATACCATTTCAATTTCTAAAAATTTTTAACCCAAACCAATGATCACAATAGTTCATATACCATATATTGAACCTGTTACCATACTCATTTCATATCAAATAACAAATTTGACAGAGAATCAATCATTTATGCATAAAATACACAATTTAGCAATTCAACACCTCAAATTGCAAAATAAACGCAATACTCATGAAATGATATTCATTTAAGCTTGCATGCATGATTTAGAACTTGCTCAACACAGTCATAGAGCATGGATTGGTCTCCAAACCAAAGTTCCTATTCAAACTAAGCCCTTAGAGCCTCTTGATGGCTCTCTAACACAATTAATGGAATTTAAACTCTATCTAGTGTAAGAAATTACTTCCCCTTACCTCTCAGAAGTGAATCAACAAAGGATTGACAAAGAAAAGACTCCACAACTCCCAGAACAACTTCAAGCATCACATGCAGAGCAGTTTGAGTGCATCACCAAAATGGAATTGGTTCACACATGAAATAGAGAATAAAATTGGGGAAATTAGATTTTATAAACTCTATGCAACATAAACTAACTAAGGAAACCGAATTTGGGACTCAGGGATTCATGAGCTTACCAGAAATTGAACCCAAAGTAAGCTCCAGACCAAGGCTTGTCCAGAAACAGCTTCACTTCCAATCTTCAATTCTCCCAACACACTCACTCAGTCCTCACGATTTTATTCTCTATACAAAGATCGAGATGTGAGCTTTGTATTCGTGTATAGTTTGTGTTTTGAATCTGAACAGAGAAGGAGAATCGAAGAAAACAAGTTCGGAACCCTAACTTCAACAACTATTGCAAGATTGATCAAAATTCTCAGCCAAATGATGTTGATGAGCTTAAATAGAAAGGGAGAGGGCTCATGCAGGTCGACACGACATCCATGGCATTGACATGGTGGTGATTTCGTGTCAACGAAGGGGAATCGGTGGTGGTGACTCACCAAACGCACTAACTCGTGCAACTCTGTCCAGAATACTCGAGTTTTCCGAGAAATACTCGAGTATTTTGCCCTATTTTTGAAAAATAATTATTTTATTTACTTTCCCTCCAAAACCTTTCCTATAATTGCTTCTAGGTCCCAACCCAGGGATTAATATGCAAAACATTTATTTTATGCATTATAATATTTATTAAATAATTTCACACACATAAACTAGTTACGTGAACACACATTTTAATCAAGGATTAATATAGAAATCATTAATTATAATTAAATTATAATTAACATTTCATTAATCGGGGATTAAAATTTTGGGGTGTTACACTACTCCCCCACTTACAAGGAATTTCGTCCCCGAAATTCAACTTATACAAACAACTCAGGATAATCCTGACGCATCTTATCCTCTAATTCCCAAGATGCTTCTATCACATCACCACAAACCCAGACGACTTTGACCAGACGAATATCGTTCCCTCTAAGCTGCTTGATCCTTCGGTCTTCAATGCGCACAGGCTTAGCTTCGAAGGTTAGGTTCTCATGAATTTCTAAGTCATCCGGTTGGATTCTAAGGACAATGGTGGGGTCATGGACATATCTTTTCAATTGAGACACATGGAATACATTATGAAGGTTAGCCAATAACGGGGGCAGAGCCAATTGATAGGCTACTGGGCCGACTCTTTTGAGAATTTGATAGGGACCAATAAACTTAGGTGATAGTTTCTGGGTTTTCAGGGCTCTACTAACACCTTTGGTTGGTACTATTCTAATGAATACATGGTCTCCTTCGGCAAACTCTAAAGGTTTTCTTCTTTTATCAGCATAGCTTTTCTGCCTACTTTGAGCTGCCCTCTATTGGAAACCAACAAGCGGCTCAATATAGTCTAGAGGGGGGGTGAATAGAATATTGAAGCCTTATTACAGATTTTTCGTCCACCTAAGAGAATGGTTTTATGAAAATAAATTTTCTTAAAAATTCAAGTCAGATTACTCGAGTAACTCAAGACTTCACTCGAGTAATACGCAAGCAAAAATAATTTCACTCGAGTATTCAGCAAATCACTCGAGTATTACGAAAGCTATTTTTAAATCACTCGAGTAACAGAAAACCTACTCGAGTAATGTTCATAAACTGAAAGCAGATTACTCGAGTGACAAGAACTTTACTCGAGTAAACTGGGTAAAATTCAATTAAAACTCAGTTTTCAATGGAGTTCTTCAAGAATAACAATGCTATGATGATTCAACAAATTATGAATGATTAATATGAACAATTTCAAGTAATATTAACATGCAATTTTAGATCAATTGAGTTGAATTAAGAAAACCCCAATTCTAACCTAAAAATGCAATTGTTAATGAATTAATGCAATACAAGGAATGAAAAATAAAAGAGACACAAGGATTTATCCTGGTTCACTTTCACCCACTTGAAAGCTACTCCAGTCCCCTCTTGAATCAAGAGAGATTCTTCACTAGAAATCTTCAAATGTAGATTTTACAATGTTTTAAGATGCAACTAGATTCTTAGTTCTCCTATCTTAAAACCCAACACAAAGTGTGTACCAAACACTTTGATCTAATCTACCCCTTTTGAGTATTCTAGATTTCCTTGCTAATTGATTGAAGATGCTTCCAACCAATCCTCTCTTCTTGCTTTGATTTGATCCTCAAAGTCTTCCTTGTGAGATTCTTCACTTGTGTTGAAACTTCAATAATGCAATCACAAATTGCAAATCTTCAACAACCACTAAGAACAAAAATTATGATCTCAAGAATATTTGAACAATGAAAGAAATAGAGTGAAGAATGAAAAGTTCTTTGTTGAATCTTGATAGATCTTGAAAGATGTAAAATAGCTCTTGAATTGCTTTTCAAAGTATATAGAAAATTGTAAGAATGAATGTATATCATATGTGAAAGAGAAAATTATGTCCTTTTATAATTTTCCAAAAACTGATTGAATTACTCGAGTAAACCATATAACATTACTCGATTAAAACATGTCAGATTAAGTTACTCGAGTGATGTGTAAACCATTACTCGATTAACCTGTCATGACATAAATTACTCGAGTGAACCAATACTCATTACTCGAGTGAACTGATCAGAATCTGAATAAAAACAAGGTTTTTCTAAAAGGATTTTCACAAAGCTTTTAATAGAGCTATTTAATCAAGATTTAAAGTATCTTCACTCTTAATCAAACATTATTTAAATATTCTTAAAATAACCTAAGCTACCCACACCAATGAGATGCATTGCATAAAAATAAAGATTACATTGAAATAGAATTAATAAAAATCCTAATTCTAATCTTCATGTGGTGTAGCTTGCTTGTTGCCAATGTTGTTGCTTGGAGAGAAATTGTTAGCATCAAAACATGAGAATCCTACAAACTCCCCCTTTTTGATGATGACAAACCTCCTTTTCAATTAAGCACTAAGTTTTAACATACTCCCCCTAAATGTAAAACACCTAGGAAAAATATAATAAAACTTAACCTACAAGAACAACATCAACAAAATATTCTCCCCCTTTTGGCATCATTAAAAAGATATGAAAGTTGAGAAAAGTCCTTTGCCAAAAGTTGAAGGTAAGTAGTTCACAATGGTAAAAAAAATATAACAATAAAAACAATACCAAAATAAACCATAATAGTGCCACAACGAATATAAACGCACAACGAATATAGCACCATAATCCATAATAGCAGAGTATCACACTAAGCAGCAAATCATAGTGTAAAACAAAAAAGATATCAACCATAGCAAATAAGCAAACGAAACTATCCAAACTAGACCATACACAAGGTCCTAAAACATAGTAGTAACAGAGTCAGAAACATGAAACAGAAACATAAACATAACATAGTCAGAAATATGCATATGAAACATGAAACAGAAGTCAATCAGCAAAACATCATCAGCATCCACAGGTCTAGGAATCAGGTGGAGGAGGAGGGAAATGGTGAGAAAATAGGCCAGACATATAATCCATTAAACGATGCTCCATGGCAATATTCTTCACATCCTGTCTCATCTCCAACTGAGCAAATTGAGCATTGATGTGCTCAACCAATGACTCATGAGCACCCTGTGCATCAAATGGAGTACCAAGATTGTCCAAATTGATATAGTCCTCAATGCGATCGGTATCCATCGGATCAGTAGAAGAAGGAGGAGCAGAAGAAGATGCACCAGCCCTATCACCAAGTAAAGTCCTTTTCCTAGAACCTGAAGCTCTTGCAGCCTTTGCAGCTTCAACCATTTCCTTAATCTGTGATTTCCATAACCAAGTGCGACTTTCTCTATGCCAAGCAATTTTCATATAACTAATGTGTGAATCATTAAGACACCAGTTATTTTTCTTTTCCGTCACAGCTGGCTCATCATCAGGGATTGGAACACGGTAATACCTCATTATTTTGGTAACATGCATAGGATATGGCAAGAATTGGGTAGGAGGAGATTGAGCAGCAGCTTCCATACGAGCTAAAAACATTTTATTCCAATTCATCTCATATCTCTTTTTGATCCCATGAAACAAAATAAGATCATCATCTCCCAATTGTGCATAATTTTGATTGCATTTTGGAATCAAACAATAAGAAACAATGTACATGAGCACTCTATCCACAGCATGCAAAGGTGATACAGTTCTAGTAGTCCTATCACTCCAAGATTCACCAGTACGCAACAAATCAGTATAAATCTTATTAGTATCCACATCCAAATCCAAACAGTCATCATCACCAATAAAAGTTCCCTTGTTTTCTAAACCAAACAACATTGTCAAATCTTCAGGCTTTATAACAAAATGATGTCCTCTAACCAGTGTTTGATACTCACCATCTAGCTTAGTAAAATTCTGATAAAATTGTCTGACAAGCCTAGGGTAATAATGAGTCTCAAATTCTAAAAACCTCTTCAAATTCTGAAATTCCAAATCCTCTACAAATGAAAATTGCTCCTTATGCAACCAAGCAAACTTAACATACCTTGTAAGACCAAAAGAGCGATTGATAAAATTCGGTTCCCGCAAGTCTCGGTTGATTCCAGAAAACCAGGGGTCATTACGGCCTGCTCCTTGCTTTGCTTTCTTTCGAGGAGGTTGAGATTGTGAGGAAGAAGACATTGATTCAGAAAGTGCAGATTCGGTTTTGGGGTTAGGGTTTTGATTTGGGAATTTTCGGATTTTGGGTAAAATTGGTGAAAATGATGAATGAAATGAGTAGAAATGATGATATAATGATGAAATATGGAAGAAATTTGTATGATTTGAGAAGATTTGTGGCTGAAAATGATGATTTGATGAAGAACCGTATGAGAGAGAAGAGAGAAATACGAACAAGAGAGAGAAAGAAACGTGAAAAATGATGCAGTTTCAACAGTTCAGTTTTTAAAATCACGTAAGTTACTCGAGTGATGTTCATGCATTACTCGAGTGATTCGAGCAGTAATCGAGTGAAAAGAAATGTTACTCGAGTGTGCCGAAGATTAAAAAATATTTACTCGAGTGATGGATGAACTAATCGAGTGATACGAAAGTCGTTTTAAAATTAATCGAGTGACAAACAGAATTACTCGAGTAATACGAAAGAGATTTTAAAATTACTCGAGTGAAATATCTGTTACTCGAGTGAACTGTCCAGAATTTAAAAAATTTCAATTTTTCATGCAAAAACATTTTTCATACACAAACACATAGAAACACTTAGCATTTAGCAAGTAACACACATACAAATAAAGCAATTAACATATTATAGAAAACATACACACATAACTACATATAAAAAAAAATAAGAAACACTTTAATAAGATACAACAACTCAAAATACAAATCACATTGAAATAGGCTTGAAGGTGATTTCGAAAAGCATCAAATACAATTAGCTAATAGTTGATTCATCAAAAATACCAAGTTCTCTTCGAATCTTATAAAATGTGTCCCTTGGTAATGGTTTTGTAAAGATATCAGCTAATTGATCCGAAGTTTGAACAAACTCAATAACACAATCACCTTTTTGAACATGATCTCTCAAAAAGTGATGCCTAATTTCAATATGCTTTGTCCTTGAGTGTAATACTGGATTTTTAGTCAAATTAATTGCCGAAGTATTATCACACTTTATAGGGATTTTTGTCAAATTTAAACCAAAATCAGATAATTGTTGTTTCATCCAAAGGATTTGAGCACAACAACTACCGGCTGCTATGTATTCGGCCTCCGCGGTTGATAAAGCTACACAATTTTGCTTTTTAGAAAACCACGATACAAGTGAATTACCAATTAAATGGCATGTTCCGCTTGTACTTTTTCGCTGAACTTTACAACCGGCAAAGTCAGAGTCCGAATAACCTATAAGTTTTAGAAAAGCATCCCTAGGATAATAAAGTCCAGTATTCGTTGTACCCTTTAAGTATTTCATAATTCTTTTGACAGCAGTTAGATGCGACTCTTTCGGTTTTGCTTGAAAACGTGCACACATACATACACTAAACATGATGTCAGGCCTAGATGCAGTTAAGTATAACAAACTACCAATAATACCACGATACTTCGTTACCTCTACCTCTTTTCCAGCCTCATCTTGATCTAGGTAGCATGCAACGCTCATTGGTGTAGAAGCGGATTTGCACGAATCCATCCCAAAACGTTTGAGAAGCTCTCTACAATATTTACTCTGATGAATATAAATGCCATCATTAAGCTGCTTTATTTGAAGGCCAAGAAAGAATGTAAGCTCTCCCATCATCGACATCTCGAATTCGCTTTGCATCAAGTCTGAAAACTTCTTACACAAGTTCTCATTAGTAGCACCAAATATAATATCGTCAACATATATTTGAACCAATAAAATATCCTTACCGGAACGTTCAATAAAAAGTGTAGTGTCAACAGTGCCTCGTTTAAAACCTTTTTGTAATAAAAAATTGCTTAGTCGGTCGTACCAAGCTCTAGGAGCTTGTTTCAAACCGTACAAAGCCTTTTTCAGTTTGAAAACGTAGTCCGGATGCTCAAAACTCTCGAATCCAGGAGGTTGTGACACGTAAACTTCCTCTTGAATGTATCCGTTAAGAAAGGTGCTCTTAACATCCATTTGATACAATTTAAAATTCATTATCGAAGCAAAAGCGAGAAGAATACGAATAGCTTCTAGTCTAGCAACAGGAGCATATGTCTCATCGTAATCGATTCCTTCTTCTTGACTATAACCTTGTGCTACCAACCTAGCTTTATTCCTAACAATAATACCCGATTCATCTAACTTATTCCTATAGATCCACCGAGTACCAATTACAGGACGATCATCGGGTTTTGGCACAAGCTCCCAAACTTGGTTTCTTTCAAATTGATTTAATTCTTCTTGCATGGCCATAATCCAGTGATCATCTTGAACAACCTCTTTGATACTTTTAGGTTCTATTTGAGATACAAAGGCAACATAATAACAAAAATTATTTAAAGTGCGTCGGGTTACCACTCCCTTCGCAATGTCACCTAAGATGTTAGAAATCGGATGATTTTTGTTTGATTTCCAAGCTATTGGTAATTGAGATTGAATCTCTTGTGCTAAGTCTCTATCTTGTGCTTGCACCTCTCCATATTCAATTTGATTCTCTTCCATTTGTTGTGGTGTTGACTTCTCATGATCAAAAAATGTACCTATATTATCATCATCACAAGAAACAACACAATCTTCTTTCGAAGATTCATCAAATACAACATGCACGGATTCCTCAACGGTTAATGTTCTTTTATTGTAGACTCTATATGCTTTGCTATGGGTAGAATAACCTATGAATATGCCTTCGTCGGCTTTGGAGTCAAACTTGCCGACCGGTTCCTTTCCGTTATTTAAAACAAACACCTTACACCCAAAAACATGAAAATGTGAAATATTTGGCTTTCGCCCTTTTAAAAGTTCATAAGGTGTTTTATTTAAATGCGGATGAATAAGAACCCTATTAAGCACATAACAAGCAGTGTTTACTGCATCAGCCCAAAAATATTTAGGAACATTTGATTCTATCAACATAGTACGAGCAAGTTCCACTAATATTCTATTTTTCCTTTCTACAACTCCGTTTTGCTCCGGAGTCCTAGGGGCCGAAAATTGATGATCAATACCAAACTTATCACAAAAAGCATCAATCCTAGTGTTTTCAAACTCACCTCCGTGATCACTTCTAATAGACACAATTTTCAAACTTAGTTGATTTTGGATGAGTTTGGCAAACTTTTTAAAACATTTATAAACTTCACTTTTTGTGGATAAAAATAAAGTCCATGTGAATCTAGTAAAATCGTCTACTAAAACAAATCCATAGTAATTGCCACCTAAACTTTTAATTTGTGAAGGGCCAAACAAATCCATATGGATTAGCTCCAAAGGCTTTGTTGTGCTTATCACATTTTTAGGTTTAAAAGAACTTTTAACTTGCTTGCACTTTTGACAAGAGTCACAAATGCCATCAAGCTTAAAATTTAGTTTAGGCAAACCAATCACTAAATCTTTTCGCAAAAGTTTGTTTAATTGATTCACATTCACATGAGCAATTCGTCTATGCCAAAGACGAATTTCATCATTAAAAGATTTGAAACATTTTGAAAATAGTGAAGTTATCTCATCCAAATCAATTAAGTAAGTGTTATTAGAGCGACGACCAACAAACTTAACACTATCATCTATAGAAGACTTAATGAAACATAATTCCGGGGTAAAAGTCACATAATTGCCCATATCGCATAGTTGGCTTATACTAAGCAATTTGTGTTCTAAGCCTTCTACGTATAAGACATTTTCTATGACAAGGTTAGATACGTTACCGATCTTCCCGACTCCTAGAATTTTGCCCTTGTTGTTGTCGCCGTATGTCACAAATCCATCACTTTTCGGAGTAAGTTCCATGAAGTGCGTTTTGTCTCCCGTCATGTGTCTCGAACAACCACTATCCAAGTACCATTTGCGCTCTTTGGTTCGAAGACACACCTACAAGAAAGATATCATTTGGTTGACTTAGGTACCCAAGTGGTCTTGGGTCCTTTGTTGTTAGCATGGGGAGAAGTCCCCTTAACAATCCAAATATATTCACCGCTTGGTATACCAAATTTATTTATATTACATTTATTCGTGGTATGCCCAAAGATCCCACAATAATGGCAAGTTGGGTTTTTAGAAATCTTATTCTTTGAAAATCCACCAACTTTGCGATAATTGCGTTTCTTAGGTTTGGTATAGCCAAGACCGGATCTATTGCTATTGTTCCTTTGAGTTGAAAGCAAATGATCTAATGAAGTATCTCCTTTCATGAGCCTTGCAAGTCGATCATTCAAATTAAAAACTTCTTTTTCCAAAGACTTGCAATTTTCACAAGATGGAGTCTCATTTGATTTCAATTCACAATTGCATGTAGAGTTTGCATAAATGAGTTCAAGAGTTTCATTTTGAAGCTTAAGTTCTTCTAAATCTTTTTGAAGTTCAATTATCTTTTCATGTTGCTTCATTATGAAATTCTTTCTTTCAACATTTATTTTAGCAAGTTTCTTCAACTCTTTATGCATCTCTACATACACATTGTACAACTCATTGAATGAAGGAGAATTAGAACTAGAGCTAGCATCGGAAAGATAATCTACCTCATTGACGTTGTTACTTGATTTAATGCTCGAAGATTCCTCTTCATCAAGCTTCGTCATCAAACATAGATTTGCAAGTTCTTCATCATCCGATGAGCTAGATGTTGATTGACTCTCCTCTTCATCCCATACTATGTAAGCCCTTTTTCCTTTAGATGAGTTGAACTTAGAGTTGTCACCTTCCGACTTATTAGAATGAGTTGGGCATTTTGATCGATAGTGACCAAGCTTTCCACACCCATGACACTTGATGTAATCCTTGTTAGTCTTATTTCTTGGTTGTGAGTCCTTAGAATCTCTTTGTCTATTCTTATTAAAGTTTCCCTTACTCTTAAAGAACCTACCAAGCTTTTTAACTAGCAAGCCAAGGGTCTCATCATCTATATCGGAGTCCAAGTCATCCACTTGAGAGTTTTCCTCTTGTGCCTTAAGAGATTTTGAAGTTGATTTAAGAGCAATCCCCTTTTTCTTTCTATCGGCATCTTCATTCATGGATAACCGTCCAAGCTCCATTTCATGCTCTTGAAGTTTTCCGAATAGAGTTGCTAAATCAATTTGATCCACGTCTCTAGCTTCCATAATGGCCGTCACCTTAGGTTGCCATTCCCTGCTAAGACATCTCAAAATCTTATTAACAACTTCACCATTAGTAATAACTTTTCCAAGTGCAGAAAGATGATTTATGATATGAGTGAACCGCTTTTGCATGTCACCTATGTTTTCATTAGGTAGCATACGAAAGAGTTCATATTCATGCATGAGTGTATTTAACCTAGCCCTTCTAACCTCCGAAGTGCCCTCATGTGTGACTTGTAATGTGTCCCACATTTGTTTAGCATCAACACATTGAGATACTCGAAAGAACTCATCATAAGAAAGAGCGGACGTGATGATATTTTTAGCTTTTAAATCAAATGCAACTTTCTTCTTATCATCATTGTCCCAACTCGATTGAGGTTTGACCGAAACAACATCATTTACTTTCGTTTGAGGAACAAAAGGTCCATTCTCTATGGCGTTCCAAATTTCCATATCTATGGCTTGAATAAAAAATTTCATGCGGACCTTCCAATAAGCATAACCCTCACCATTGAATAGTGGAGGACGACTAATGGAAGTTCCTTCACCACCAAAAGGATTTGAAATTGAGCCCATTGTTTCCAAGTAAAAGGATCTTTTCGAAAAAGCTTTTTAAGGCTCGGATTTTTCGTCCGAGCTCTGATACCACTTGTTGGAAACCAACAAGCGGCTCAATATAGTCTAGAGGGGGGGTGAATAGAATATTGAAGCCTTATTACAGATTTTTCGTCACCTAAGAGAATGGTTTTATGAAAATAAATTTTCTTAAAAATTCAAGTCAGATTACTCGAGTAACTCAAGACTTCACTCGAGTAATACGCAAGCAAAAATAATTTCACTCGAGTATTCAGCAAATCACTCGAGTATTACGAAAGCTATTTTTAAATCACTCGAGTAACAGAAAACCTACTCGAGTAATGTTCATAAACTGAAAGCAGATTACTCGAGTGACAAGAACTTTACTCGAGTAAACTGGGTAAAATTCAATTAAAACTCAGTTTTCAATGGAGTTCTTCAAGAATAACAATGCTATGATGATTCAACAAATTATGAATGATTAATATGAACAATTTCAAGTAATATTAACATGCAATTTTAGATCAATTGAGTTGAATTAAGAAAACCCCAATTCTAACCTAAAAATGCAATTGTTAATGAATTAATGCAATACAAGGAATGAAAAATAAAAGAGACACAAGGATTTATCCTGGTTCACTTTCACCCACTTGAAAGCTACTCCAGTCCCCTCTTGAATCAAGAGAGATTCTTCACTAGAAATCTTCAAATGTAGATTTTACAATGTTTTAAGATGCAACTAGATTCTTAGTTCTCCTATCTTAAAACCCAACACAAAGTGTGTACCAAACACTTTGATCTAATCTACCCCTTTTGAGTATTCTAGATTTCCTTGCTAATTGATTGAAGATGCTTCCAACCAATCCTCTCTTCTTGCTTTGATTTGATCCTCAAAGTCTTCCTTGTGAGATTCTTCACTTGTGTTGAAACTTCAATAATGCAATCACAAATTGCAAATCTTCAACAACCACTAAGAACAAAAATTATGATCTCAAGAATATTTGAACAATGAAAGAAATAGAGTGAAGAATGAAAAGTTATTTGTTGAATCTTGATAGCTCTTGAAAGATGTAAAATAGCTCTTGAATTGCTTTTCAAAGTATATAGAAAATTGTAAGAATGAATGTATATCATATGTGAAAGAGAAAATTAAGTCCTTTTATAATTTTCCAAAAACTGATTGAATTACTCGAGTAAACCATATAACATTATTCGATTAAAACATGTCAGATTAAGTTACTCGAGTGATGTGTAAACCATTACTCGATTAACCTGTCATGACATAAATTACTCGAGTGAACCAATACTCATTACTCGAGTGAACTGATCAGAATCTGAATAAAAACAAGGTTTTTCTAAAAGGATTTTCACAAAGCTTTTAATAGAGCTATTTAATCAAGATTTAAAGTATCTTCACTCTTAATCAAACATTATTTAAATATTCTTAAAATCACCTAAGCTACCCACACCAATGAGATGCATTGCATAAAAATAAAGATTACATTGAAATAGAATTAATAAAAATCCTAATTCTAATCTTCATGTGGTGTAGCTTGCTTGTTGCCAATGTTGTTGCTTGGAGAGAAATTGTTAGCATCAAAACATGAGAATCCTACACCCTCATCTTCTCTTGTATCATCTTGATCTTCTCAGTCGTCTCTTGCACAAAATCTGGTCCAACCAGAGAACTCTCCCCCACTTGAAACCAGCATAACGGCGTCCGACACTTTCTTCCATACAAAGCTTCAAATGGTGCCATTCCAATACTCGTGTGATAACTTTTGTTGTAAGTGAACTCCACGAGTGGCAACATCTGCTCCCAATTCCCTTGTCCTTCCAAAGCACAGGCTCTTAAGATGTCTTCCAGCGACCGAATAGTCCTCTCCGTCTGACCATCAGTCTGAGGATGGTATGCAGAACTCAACTTCAATCTTGAACCCAAGGCTCTATGCAGATCTTCCCAAAACTTCGATGTAAACCTCGGATCGCGATCTGACACGATGCTTGATGGTACCCCATGCAGACGAACAACTTCCTTGACATACAACTGAGTGAGCTTTTCCAAAGAGTAGCGCATATTAACGGAAATGAAATGCGCCGACTTGGTTAAACGATCCACAATCACCCAGATTGCATCATGACCAGTAGCAGTCCTTGGCAATCCCGACACAAAATCCATCAAGATACTATCCCATTTCCACTACGGAATTTCCAAGGAAAGTAACTCTCCTCCTGGCCTTTGATGTTCCACTTTCGCCTTCTGACACACCAAACAACATGCCACGTACCTAGCCACGTCCTTCTTTAAACCAGGCCACCAAAATACCTTCTTCAAATCCTGATACATTTTGGTAGCTCCCGGATGCATACTCATTTTTCTCTTTTGTGCTTCGTCCAAAATCATCCTCTTTACTTCCAGATCATTAGGAACCCAAATCCTTGTTCGAAAACGAAGGATTCCATCCTTCCCCTCTTGAAACTCCAACTCCCTGCCTTCTTCCATAAGCTTCTTCTTTTCTTTAAGTCCTTCATCTATATGTTGCAATTCCCGAATTCTTTGCAGAAATTCATTAGTAATCTGCAACATCCCCATCTTGATATTGGTTGGCTCCACTTGCATTGTCAGACTCATATCTCTAAATTCCTCTATCAGTGCAGCTTCTCTAACCATCATCGTACTGATATGCATTGCCTTTCGACTCAATGCATCTGCCACTACATTTGCCTTCCCAGGGTGGTAATGGAGCTCAAACTCATAATCTTTCAAGAACTCCATCCATCGACGCTGCCTCATATTCAACTCCTTCTGATCGAAGAGGTACTTTAAACTCTTATGGTCACTAAATACCCGGAACATTGTGCCATAGAGGTAGTGCCTCCAAATCTTTAGAGTGAAAACAACCGTTGCCAACTCGAGATCATGAGTTGGATAGCTCATTTCATGAACTTTTAGCTGTCTCGAGGCGTAGGCGACGACTTGCCCTTCTTGCATCAAAACTCTTCTGTGTATCGGGCAGAACCAATACAGGAGACGACGTCAACCTTTCCTTCAACTCTTGAAAACTCCTTTCACATTTCTCATCCCATAGAAATGGTTGATCTTTCCGAGTCAATTTCATCAAAGGCAGTGCGATCTTCGAGAAACCTTCTATGAATCTTCTGTAGTAACCAGCCAAACCCAGAAAGCTTCTCACCTCCGTGACTGACTTCGGTTGCTCCCATTGCAAAACTGAGCTCACTTTTGTCGGATCAACGGCTATTCCCTTGTCCGAAATCACATGCCCCAAGAACTTAACCTCCTTCAGCCAGAATTCACATTTTGTAAGTTTGGCGTACAACTGCTTCTCCTTCAGGATACTCAACACTATCCTCAAGTGTTCAGCATGCTCCTCTGGGCTCTTAGAGTAAATAAGGATATCATCAATGAACACAACCACGAATGAATCTAAATAAGGTCTAAAGATTAGATTCATGTAGTCCATGAAGATAGCTGGTGCATTAGTCAATCCGAACGACATCACGACATACTCATAATGTCCGTAACGAGATCGAAATGCAGTCTTAGAGATATCCTCTTCTCTAATCTTGATCTGATGGTATCCTGACCTCAGATCAATCTTGGAAAATATTGAAGCCCCACGAACTTGATCCATAAGGTCATCTATCCTCGGCAACGGATACTTGTTCTTGATGGTCACCTTATTCAGCTACCGATAATCGATGCACATCCTCATGCTACCATCTTTCTTCTTGACAAACAGAACCGGAGCACCCCAAGGTGACACACTTGGTCGGATCATCTGTTTCTGCAATAGTTCCTCAATCTGCTTCTTCATTTCCGCCATTTCCGGTGGTGCCATTCTATAGGGAGCGATAGAAATGGGACTGGCTCCCGGAACTAGATCAATACCAAATTCAATCTATCTTCTTGGTGGCAAACCAGGGATCTCATCAGCAAAAACTTCCGGAAAGTCTCTGACAATAGGGATCTCTTCCATCCTTGGACCATTCTCCTCCACCTCAGAGTTGAACAGGCACACGTAGCCGGAGGGTTTTGAATTTCTATAGGTCACTACTTTTCTATCACAATCAATGATTACTTGGTTTTGACTTAACCAGTCCATTCCCAAGATCACATCTAATTTTGCCAAGGGTAAGCAGATCAAATCCACTTTAGAGGTTCGTCCTAACACTTCTATACAACAGTTAAGACATGCTCTAGAAACAACTACAGGAGCATTAGTAGGGGTTTCTACTTTGAGGGTACAGGGCATCTCAGACATACTCAAACCCAAACGTTCTACACATTCATATGAAACAATTGAATGCGTTGCACCAGAATCAAACAAAACAAGACAAGGCTGACCATTAAGCAAGTATTTACCTTGCACCAGATCAGAGGATCGGTTTGCATCCACACCACTAAGGGTGAAGACCCTTCCTTGAGCCATAGGTCTATCAGGAGCTCCTCTTGTGTTAGCCTTGACCGGTTCCTTGCAGTCTCTAGCAAAATGTCCCGGCTTCCCACAGTTGAAACATCCACTTGTCCCCCAACAAACACGGCCATAGTGATTGCGCTTGCACTTGTCACAGAATGGTGCATCACTCCGAAAATTCTTTCCATCCGAACCACCGGCTTTTCCCTTGCCTTTCCCTCGGCGATCATACGGGCCTTTGCCTCGGTTGTTGAAACCCTTACGCCTCTACGGTCCAAAACCTTGAGGGTCTTTCCTTTCTGAAACTTGCAACTCCTCAGCTTACCTCTCTTCCTTCATATTGCAAAAGTTGTACCGTGTGATTCCACCAATTCTCAGCTTCATCCCCCAACATGTAGGCTGCATACGCCACCTTTTGAGCATCAGAACACTCCAACGTTCTCAGAATCTTATCCATGGTGTGAATCCATTTATTGGCCTCTTCCGGTTTAAATCCTCCTTCGAACTTTGGCGGATTGCAACTCCTAAAATCAGCCAGAGTCTTCGCCTCAGCGTTACCCACATTACCCTGATGAGACGGGTTAACCGGTTGAGATGGTTGCTGAGTTTGTCGCTGCATGGCTTCGAACACAGTGGTGATCCTTTCTAACATCGCGTTGGTGTGATTTTGGTTTCTAGTTGCCATATTAGACCTGCGCTGTGGGCTTATGGTCATATATGTTGAACTAAAGAAACTTCCATTACACCACCTATACTAAGACTATAACCTAAACGTCTAAATCTACAATCAGTTGTGTCTTGTACTCAAAAGAGACAAGATACAAACAAATCAAGGGTATCTAAAGCTCAACAAGCAAAATAATAACATTCAAAATAATGTACATACCCTGGAGATACCTGCTTGGTGTTGATGGCTACCTTTCTGGTACTACTTCCACTACTACAAGATCTGACTTTTGCTCTGATACCACTCAGTGTGACACCCTTCTTGCTTATCCAAATATAATATAGTACTTAAGCTATAATATTGGATGATATATGGACTTGCGAGTATTAGGAAAATATGGAAATAAAATTTTTCATTTAGAAGCGGGTGCACAAATCGACACTTGGAATTCTTGGAGAATAAACACTAAATCATTTCAAACAGTTGTTTCGAATTCGGCGATTTCTACAACCTTTTCAAAAGTTGGGTAACATTCGTCTTTTGAAATCGAATTTGTTTAATAAAAAGTAAACGAAGCTACTCTTGCTTGATTTGATAATACTGATACCATCGAATACTTTTCTCAGCCGAACTCTTAAATAGATTAAATCAGAGTAAGCGGAAAATTATCGGACTATGCAATTGATGGAAATATAAACATAGATTTTATATATAAAAGAGTCATAAGTACATAGTCCCATCATTAAGTCTCCAAGATCCAGAAATACAAGTCCATAAGCAGATCTACATAGTAATGTAACCAAACCCTAGAGTACTCCAAAAGTATATCTACAACATATATACATAACCAAAATATAACTCTAATGGTGGTCACGTAGATCTGGCATCATCAGATGTAGTAGTAGTGATAGCAGTAGTCTCCAAGAAGCAAAAGTAGTAAGGTAGTAGCATCATCATCAACACAGCAGCAGCAAGATCTCCTCCATAGCATCCACACATCGGATCCTCTGATCCTCATCACATACCCTATGCACATACCCAGGGATCCTCATCCCTCCAATCACTCCCAGTAGAATGCACGACAGGCTCGCTCCCACTCTCGTCCTCCACCGGATTCTCCTCGATCTCATCCGAGGGAGAGTGTACCCTACCACTGGGTACCGGGTCAGGTGATGGTGAAACCCTGACTGGGATCCTCGGATCAGAAGGGGGAGTCTCCTCGCGGACGACTCTCGAGGTAAAAGGGTGTGAGCGGGTAGGTCGAAAACGGAAACTGTGATAAGAGCGAGCTGGTCGCGCGGGAGGTGGTCCATGGTAAGTGTAAAATGGGGGTACATGCATAGTGTACATGATGGGAATCCTAAATCTACGAGGACGGAATCGAATCAACGGGTTCGGGAGGTAGAAGGTAATCTCTACCTCTCCCTCGAACACCGCGCGATGGTCCTCATAGATCCATGTGCCACTAGGAAGTGGCCGGATCTTGATGCAAGCAATGTAACAAGACATCACCTACAAGGGCATAGGGGTAAGCATGTCTATACACATAATCAACAGAGAATAAATTGTACAATGTGAATATGTAAATATGCAATCATAAATAACAATCACATTTAGCACTTAGCAAGTATTGAATGCAAGTAGGATGCTCACACTTGTTTCATTTATCACAATTAATGCAAATGACTGGCATGATGCATGAATTTAGCTCTCAAGCCTATCTCCATCATTCTATGTCACTCTCTGATGTCCATCCTTGACAACCCAGCACTCAACAGTGCGTTGTATTCCTAGGTATACAACAATTCGTACATTCACCTAGAATGTACACGACAAGCTTGGAATCCATGCCACCCGAGCATATCCCGTCATCCAAACGGTATAACCATATCGGCATCCACTCAGCCGACCACGTCAACGACGTGTCATCAAGCAAGCTTATTGGCACTCCCAGAGGCCCTCCACATGTTTACCAAAAACATGATATACGTCCTACCATCCAAACTCCAGAATGAATGCATTACTTTACTTAAAGGGGAATTGATTGATGTTTTGTCCTTTTATTAATACATTACGTGCCTCCCGAGCAACGTGTCATTATTCAAATAAAACATCATGACGTCAATCAATTTCCTTTAAGTCCAGGATCACTTGGTTTATTGTCCTTTAAGTGTTACAAAATAACTTAGAATTGAAAATGGTATTTTCAATATCTGACTAAAAATACTCGAGTGTTTTCCATAATACTCCAGTAATTCATCAGTTTCCAGATTTTACTCGAGTGGTTCATAATTAGACTCGAGTCGTTCATGTCTTTTTAGAGACTTAAGTTTTCAGATCTCCATAAATATACTCGAGTAATTCGTGAGATACTCGAGTAGTTCTTGCCCAGAATACTCGAGTAATTCATGTATTACTCGAGTTGTTCTTCAATTTTTACTCTTGTTGCGTCTAAAATACTCGAGTGCCAAGCCTGATTCTCAAGTTGGTGCGCCAATTTTCACACTGGTGCACCACGAAATACTCGAGTGTTAAGCCATATACTCGAGTATTTTCAGACAGAACAGACTGAAACTTGGTTTTTACATACCATTTCAATTTCTAAACATTATTAACCCAAACCAATGATCACAATAGTTCATATACCATATATTGAACCTGTTACCATACTCATTTCATATCAAATAACAAATTTGACAGAGAATCAATCATTTATGCATAAAATACACAATTTAGCAATTCAACACCTCAAATTGCAAAATAAACACAATACTCATGAAATGATATTCATTTAAGCTTGCATGCATGATTTAGAACTTGCTCAACACAGTCATAGAGCATGGATTGGTCTCCAAACCAAAGTTCCTATTCAAACTAAGCCCTTAGAGCCTCTTGATGGCTCTCTAACACAATTAATGGAATTTAAACTCTATCTAGTGTAAGAAATTACTTCCCCTTACCTCTCAGACGTGAATCAACAAAGGATTGACAAAGAAAAGACTCCACAACTCCCAGAACAACTTCAAGCATCACATGCATAGCAGTTTGAGTGCATCACCAAAATGGAATTGGTTCACACATGAAACAGAGAATAAAATTGGGGAAATTAGATTTTCTAAACTCTATGCAACATAAACTAACTAAGGAAACCGAATTTGGGACTCAGGGATTCATGAGCTTACCAGAAATTGAACCCAAAGTAAGCTTCAGACCAAGGCTTGTCCAGAAACAGCTTCACTTCCAATCTTCAATTCTCCCAACACACTCACTCAATCCTCACGATTTTACTCTCTATACAAAGCTCGAGATGTGAGCTTTGTATTCGTGTATAGTTTGTGTTTTGAATCTGAACAGAGAAGGAGAATCGAAGAAAACGAGTTCGGAACCCTAACTTCAACAACTATTGCAAGATTGATCAAAATTCTCAGCCAAATGATGTTGATGAGCTTAAATAGAAAGGGAGAGGGCTCATGCAGGTCGACACGACATCCATGGCATTGGCATGGTGGTGATTTCGTGTCAACGAAGGGGAATCGGTGGTGGTGACTCACCAAACGCACTAACTCGTGCAACTCTGTCCAGAATACTCGAGTTTTCCGAGAAATACTCGAGTATTTTGCCCTATTTTTGAAAAATAATTATTTTATTTACTTTCCCTCCAAAACCTTTCCTATAATTGCTTCTAGGTCCCAACCCAGGGATTAATATGCAAAACATTTATTTTATGCATTATAATATTTATTAAATAATTTCACACACATAAACTAGTTACGTGAATACACATTTTAATCAAGGATTAATATAGAAATCATTAATTATAATTAAATTATAATTAACATTTCTTTAATCGGGGATTAAAATTTTGGGGTGTTACACTACTCCCCCACTTACAAGGAATTTCGTCCCCGAAATTCAACTTATACAAACAACTCAGGATAATCCTGACGCATCTTATCCTCTAATTCCCAAGATGCTTCTATCACATCACCACAAACCCAGACGACTTTGACCAGACGAATATCCTTCCCTCTAAGATTAACACCTTTACCTTTTAACTTCTCGGATGAGAAGCATGCTTTCACTGTTAAAGGGGGAGAACGATGATCATGAAAATTTTCTTCCTTGGTTATCACTTTAAAGTCTTAAGGGGGAGAACAGTTTTGTTTTTAAATCAACAAGTGGTACATTACTATCAAGTGCTTACAGATAAATGTAATTCTCTTTTTTTAAAAAAGGGGGGAGAAAGGTGTTAATCTTTTCTTTAGTTTTTTTTTCTCTCTCTTTTGGCGAATGTGCTTAATCTTTGGCTCCTTTTTGATCATGCCAAAAGGGGGAGAAAAGGTGTGTTTGTTGTTTGTTTTTAATGTTTCAGATTTTGCGAGCATAAATTCAGGGGGAGTGTTTGACGAGCTGCTCCTGCTCCACATTTTTACATTCTTTCAACAAATGGAAGGGGGAGAAAGATCTGATAAGTACATTTTCATGTGCAACATGTGGTGTATTTTCGAGCAAATTCCAATCAGTGTCAAGTCAAATCAGCTTACGAGCATATAGTCAGGGGGAGAACACAAAAAGCAACAAACTGTTAAAGAATATTTGTCATCATCAAAAAGGGGGAGATTGTAGACTCACAATGAAGAATCAAAGAACTTTTGATGATGTCAAATAAAAAGACTCGGGATGTGCTTAGCGTTAGACAAGTCAGACTTATCAGCGCAAGCGTTCAGCTAAAGGTACAAGCTCTGCAGAGGCTCGGAATCCTTGTTTTGCGTATGCGTTCCGCCAAAGGAAGAGGCTCGGCAGAAGCTCAGAAAACTAGGGTTCTTCGCTACCTGCATCAAGTCAGCTTTTGTAGCTCAAGCTCGGATTTGACTCGGCCCGTGATCAAGGCCAAAGTTCATCCAAGTTTGCAAGCTCGGCTCTTCATTTCAAGGAAGTAAGCTCGGATGATGATTTGCTCGGTATTCGCTCGGATTAAGCTCGAAACAGCCACAACATCTGATAGAGTAAATAAGCTCGGGTTGATCGTTCTAAACTTGACTATTTGCCGACGCTCAGATCAAGCTCAGAAACACCAAGCTCGATCAAAGCCAAAAGCTCGGCAATCTCTGTTCATCGTCTTCAACAATGCATCGTCTTCAACCTTCGGACTCTGCTCAACTGTTCCGTACTTTTTATTACCGTTGAGTCTGGGTAGAAGTCCTAGGTTTAGCTCCTATGCTCTGACAAGTTTGAAATTCAAAATGAGTTTAAATCAAAGGTTGGTGAATTGTCACCATCACTGCTCTGCTATCTAAATGTTACCGTTGGAAACTCCATCTCTGTGCAGCTCTCTTTCTCTCTTTCTCTGCAGAAGAGAGGAGACTATAAAAGAGGGGGTCTTCAACGTTAACAGGGGATTGAGAGCTTAACAACCATTTTTCTCAGAACCAAAAACTTTCATTTTTACTTTAAAACATTGCAGAAATCAAAAACTCACAGAGAAGAAAAACATTCGATTTTCATACGAACTTAGAGACTTAAATCTTTCAAATCTTAACTCTAAGTTCAAATCAGTGCTTCTCTCTGAAATCCTTCTAGAATTGACTCACTCTTGTTATTCAATCTTTCATCATATTCGAAGAGTGTTTCGAATTTGAGCCATACACTTTCATCATCTTCTTCGTTGTATTTGCTGTTGTGAGAAGTTGGTCTCTGATCGAGAAAGCTTCGATTTGCAAAGGTTCCAAAGAGGTTCTTTGGTCATCGATTTGTTGTGGGTAGTTTGTCACGAGTTTGGTACACTCGTTTGACTGGATAGGTCTAGAGGGGTAGACTCTTGTAAATCCTTTGTAACCTAGAAAATCGATTTTTAGTGAAAGCTCTCTGAAAGGTTTTCAGAGGGGACTGGACTAGCTCTCAGGGTGAGAGTGAACCAGGATAAATCTCTGGTGTTCTTTCTTTACTGCTTATCTGTTGCTGCCAAGCATAACGTTAATTCCGCTAATCTTCATTTATCTAAGTTTGAACTATTATTTTTCTTAGCTCGGCCCTTTGAGTGTTGTTCTTCGAACTTAAGTCAAAAACCAGCTCTACCTTGAAGCAGCTCGGTTAACTGATTAACCATTTTGTTTATCTGATTGGTTAATCATTTAACCTTGTCTGCTCGGAAAGAAGCTCGCATTTTCTTTTAAAACCGAACAACATCAGGTTAATTTTCAATAAATCGAAAAATAGCCATATTAGCTTCAATCTCCTATTCACCCCCCCCCCCCCCTCTACTCGATTGTTAGGCCTCTTGTTGGTTTCCAACAAGTGGTATCAGAGCTTGGTCGAAAGATCGAGTGTAAAAACTTTTTCGAAAAGATCCTTGAGGAAACCGAATGGCTACTAATAATCCCTTCGGAGGTGAAGGCTCTTCCATAAACAGACCACCACTATTCAATGGTGAGGGTTATGCTTATTGGAAAGCTCGAATGAAAATTTTCATTGAAGCCATAGATATGGAAATTTGGAAATCTATTGAAAATGGGCCATTTGTCCCTAAAAGAAAAATTAATGATGAAGTTGTAGAAATCCCGTGGGAAAGTTGGGATGATGATGACAAAAGAAAAGTATCTTTCGATTTAAAAGCCAAAAACATCATCACCTCAGCTTTGTCCTACGATGAATTCTTTCGAGTGTCAAGTTTCAAATCTGCTAAAGAAATGTGGGACATTCTACAACTTACTCATGAAGGGACAAGTAAGGTCAGACGAGCAAGATTAAATACTCTGATGCATGAATATGAGTTATTCCGAATGCTGCCAAATGAAAATATAAATTATTTGCAGAAACGGTTTACTCATATCATAAACCATCTTAATGCTCTCGGCAAAACTTTTCAAAATGTCGAGATAACTAACAAAGTGCTTAGATGTCTTAGCAGAGAATGGCAGTCGAAGGTCACTGCCATCATGGAAGCTAAAGACTTGGACACAATGAGTATAGCCACTTTGTTCGGCAAGCTGCAAGAGCATGAGATGGAGCTCGGCAGACTGACCATGCATGAAGAATCTGATAAGAAGAAGAAGGGAATTTCCCTCAAAGCTGCTATAAAGGCAACCAAAGAATCCTCTGAAGATGAGTCCAGCTCGGACATGGATGAGGAAGACTTTGGTCCCATGGTCAGGAAGTTCAGCAAATTTTTTAAAGGCAAAAAGAACTTCATAAACAAAGCAAGAGATACCAGAAGCACTCACCACAAAGGCTCAAGTTCAAAAGACCGAGTTAGATGCCACGAATGTGGTGAAACAGGTCACATTAGAACTTACTGTCCAAGATTACAAAAGCAAAGTGGTGAAGAAATAAAGAAGAACAAAGACCACAAGAAGAAGAGAGCTTACATAGTATGGGATGCACCCAACAACAATACCGACTCAAGCTCCAGCTCAGGCGATGAAGAAGAAAAAGCAATTCTGTGCTTAATTGGAAGGGAAACTGTGTTCAGAAGCCCGAGCCAAACGAGCCCCGAGCAAGAATGGTGCTCGAACCGTGAAAAGGAAGTATCGAGCTCATTACTCAGAATAGATGAACAAGATCTCCCTGTATATGACTCTTGCTCGGAGTGTGAAGATGAGGAAGTTTGTTCGAGTCTCAGATATACCGATCAAGAAGACTCATCGAGCTCGACTTTTGGCACAATTAATCAAAGATCAAATTTCAAATGCTTAATGGGCAAACACAGCGAGGAAACCTCAGCCAGCCGAACAATGTCTGAACATAAAAACACTGAGGTAACCTCTACATCTGATTCTGACTCTGAATCTGAATTTAATGACTCTGATGAATTGTATTCTGCTTATCTTGAAATGCAAACCGAATTCAAGAAGCTTGCTAAAAATTTCATTAAGTTGAAACTCAGTCTTTCAAAATACAAAGAGCAAGTTCTTGATTTGGAAAATTCAATTGAAATTCTGAAAAGCAGAAACGGGTCATTAGAAAACACTATCACTCAGTTGAAAAATGAAAATCTTGACTGCTGCACTAAATATGAAAAGGAAATTTCTGACCTAAAATTTAAAAGTGCAACTGTCATCAAGAGTGATGGCTTGTTTGATCGGCTTTTAGCCGAACATAGGAACTACTCGAACAAAACTGGCCTCGGCTACACTCAGACCAAGAAGAAAGCAGTAAGGAAACTCGACTATGTCTCAAACTTTAATAACTCAAAACGGCTGAGCTGCTCTTATTGTGGCCTTCATGGTCATACACCCAATGAATGTAAAATCCGACGTCACGGTGTAACCAAGGGCAACTTTGTTTGGGTAGTCAAAAAGAAAGATCCAACTGCTAACCCCCAGGGACCCAAAACAATTTGGGTACCCGAATCAAAGAAGTAATATTTTTGTGATGCAGGTGTGCTTCCGAGCAAAGGAGAGCAGATGGTACCTTGATAGTGGATGCTCGAAGCACATGACGGGGGACAAAAATCTATTCATTGAACTTTCACATTCAGATAAGGGCTACGTCACTTATGGTGATAACAATCGAGGTAAAATATTGGGTGAAGGTAAAGTCAGTAACTCTGTCAACTTGGTTATCAATAATGTTTTACTTGTAAAAGGGCTAGAACACAATCTTTTAAGTATTAGCCAACTTTGTGATATTGGTAACCATGTTGTTTTTACCTCTACCCATTGCATTATTAAAAGTGACGAGGACAACTCTATCAAATTTGTTGGAAAACGATTTAACAATACTTATTTGGTTGATTTGAATGAAATCACCTCTTTGGTAACCACTTGCATGGTTAGCAAAGAAAGTGACACATGGTTATGGCATAGAAGGATAGCTCATATAAATGTAAACCAGTTAAAGAAACTACAATCAAAAGAATTAGTGATTGGTTTACCAAAGCTAAATTTTAACATTGAGGGAGTTTGCTCTTCATGCAAGAAGTGCAAACCGATCAAAAAGAAAAACGATTTTCCATCTAAGTTGATGGTCTCGACAACGCATCCGTTGGAAATGTTACACTTGGATTTGTTCGGACCATCACAAGTCAAAAGCTTTGGTGGCAATCTCTATGCCTTAGTAATTGTAGATGACTTTTCCAGGTTTACATGGACTTTATTTTTAAAATCAAAAAGTGAAACTTTTGAAACTTTTAAAGAGCTTGTCAAGCAACTCCAAAACCAAGCTAACCAAAAAGTAGTTGTAATCCGAACAGACCATGGCGGTGAGTTCGAGAACTACAAATTTGACAAGTTTTGTTCTAAGTTCGGAATAGAACATCAGTTTTCCGCTCCTCGGACTCCCGAACAAAACGGAGTTGTGGAACGGAAAAACCGAGTTCTAGAAGAACTAGCCCGAACCATGCTAAATGAATACAATTTACCACACTATTTCTGGGCCGATGCGGTGAACACAGCTTGCTATGTAATGAATCGCATCCTCATTAGACCAATTTTAAAGAAAACTCCATATGAACTTTATAAGGGTAGAAAACCAAAAATTTCTCATTTCCATACATTTGGCTGCAAAGTCTTCATTTTAAACAATGGAAAAGAGCATCTCGGCAAATTTGATTCTAAAGCCGATGAAGGAATATTTTTGGGTTATTCTACTTATAGTAAAGCATTTAGAGTTTTTAACAAAAGGACCTCCACTGTGGAAGAGTCCGTGCATGTGGTATTTGATGAGTCTCCTCGGAGAGACAATGTTAGTTGTGCAGATAGAGAGGATCATCATATGGCTGAACTCGATCCGAGCACAACAACTGAAAGAGCTCAAAAGGATGAAACTGCTGAAGACAGAGATCGGAGGGACGAGCTTGTTCCGAGCCAAACAAACAAGGAACAAACCGAACTCAGTCCAAGCCAAATTCAAAACAGTCAGTCTGAACTCATTCCAAGCCGAGCAGAGCAGTTTGAACTCAGTCCAGCCTGGAAGAGAGTCAAGGACCATCCGATAGAGAATGTGCTCGGCGACTTGAATAAGGGAGTTTTAACTCGTCGTTCTATTCAGAACTTTTGCAATTTCGCTTCCTTTGTTTCTCAAATTGAACCTAATTCGATTGATCAAGCAATTGATGATGAACATTGGGCGATTGCCATGCAAGAGGAACTAAATCAATTCATCAGAAATGATGTCTGGGAATTGGTTCCTCGGCCCAATGATCATACGATAATTGGCTTGAAATGGATTTTCAGAAATAAAACAGATGAATTAGGCTCAATTATAAGAAACAAAGCAAGATTAGTTGCTCAAGGCTACAACCAAGAGGAAGGTATCGATTATGATGAAACCTTCGCTCCAGTTGCTAGGCTTGAAGCAATCCGAATTTTACTTGCTTTTGCATCTATTATGAATTTCACCCTTTTTCAAATGGATGTAAAGAGTGCTTTCTTAAATGGCTTCATAAATGAAGAAGTATATGTGAAACAACCTCCTGGCTTTGAAAATTTTGAATATCCAAACCATGTATTTAAACTCAAAAAGGCTCTTTACGGTTTGAAACAAGCTCCGAGAGCTTGGTATGATCGTTTGAGCTCATTTTTACTCGAACAAGGGTTTGAGAGAGGGAAGGTTAACACAAATCTATTCATTTATAAATCCAAAAAGGACATATTGTTAGTACAAGTTTATGTTGATGATATAATTTTCGGTGCTACTAACATGTCTCTTTGCAAGAAGTTCTCTGAATCAATGCAAGGTGAATTCGAGATGTCGATGATGGGAGAACTCACATTCTTCCTTGGGCTGCAAATAAAGCAAGTTGATGAAGGAACCTTTGTGCATCAAGGAAAATACTGCAAGGCACTCCTCAAGAAATTTGGCTTAGAAAATTGCAAAGAAGCTGCCACTCCCATGAGCACATCCAGCTATCTCGGCAAGGATGAATCAGGTAAAGCTGTGGATGTGAGCAAATATAGAGGCATGATAGGAAGCCTTCTATATTTGACTGCGTCTCGGCCAGATATTATGTTCAGTGTTTGTTTATGTGCTCGTTTTCAAGCTAATCCCAAAGAATTTCATCTTTCGGCGGTTAAGCGAATTTTTAAATATTTAAAAGGAACTGTGAACACTGGTCTGTGGTATCCTAGGGATGCCAATCTTAGTTTGATTGGGTATTCGGACTCAGATTTTGCTGGGTGCAAGCTTGACCGAAAAAGCACAAGTGGAACTTGTCATTTGCTCGACAGTTCCCTTGTGTCGTGGTTTTCTAAAAAGCAAGCTTGCGTTGCTTTGTCAACAGCTGAGGCTGAATACATTGCTGCTGGTAATTGTTGTGCTCAAATTCTTTGGATGAAACAACAGTTATCAGATTTTGGCTTAATTTTAGATCACATTCCTATCAAATGTGACAATACAAGTGCAATCAATCTAACTAAGAATCCAGTGTATCACTCTCGAACAAAACACATTGAAATTAGGCATCATTTTCTTCGAGATCATGTTCAAAAAGGTGACTGTGTCATAGAATTTGTAAGTACTGAAAATCAATTAGCAGATGTGTTTACTAAACCTTTATCGAGGGAAACTCTTTATAAAATTCGGCGTGAGCTCGGCATTCTAGACGAATCCAGTGTGTGCTCAGCGCAAGCTCGGAATCCTGGATAAGTTTAGCATGTGCTCAGCATGAGCTTGGTTTTCAGTATATCATAAATTTTGATCACCTTCATAGTCTCGATCTTTTCGTTCAATTGTGTATTTGTTTAAATTTCCTGAAATTTCACATCCTTCAAAACTTTTTCCCTTCCTCTAATTTTTTATCCAAGGGGAGAAGAGTGTTGTTTTTACTATTTGAACTTTCACATTTTGTTATTCGTCATTCTCACCTTTACCTTTTAACTTCTCGGATGAGAAGCATGCTTTCACTGTTAAAGGGGGAGAACGATGATCATGAAAATTTTCTTCCTTGGTTATCACTTTAAAGTCTTAAGGGGGAGAACAGTTTTGTTTTTAAATCAACAAGTGGTACATTACTATCAAGTGCTTACAGATAAATGTAAATCTCTTTTTTTTAAAAAGGGGGGAGAAAGGTGTTAATCTTTTCTTTAGTTTTTTTTTCTCTCTCTTTTGGCGAATGTGCTTAATCTTTGGCTCCTTTTTGATCATGCCAAAAGGGGGAGAAAAGGTGTGTTTGTTGTTTGTTTTTAATGTTTCAGATTTTGCGAGCATAAATTCAGGGGGAGTGTTTGACGAGCTGCTCCTGCTACACATTTTTACATTCTTTCAACAAGTGGAAGGGGGAGAAAGATCTGATAAGTGCATTTTCATGTGCAACATGTGGTGTATTTTCGAGCAAATTCCAATCAGTGTCAAGTCAAATCAGCTTACGAGCATACAGTCAGGGGGAGAACACAAAAAGCAACAAACTGTTAAAGAATATTTGTCATCATCAAAAAGGGGGAGATTGTAGACTCACAATGAAGAATCAAAGAACTTTTGATGATGTCAAATAAAAAGACTCGGCATGTGCTTAGCGTTAGACAAGTCAGACTTATCAGCGCAAGCGTTCAGCTAAAGGTACAAGCTCTGCAGAGGCTCGGAATCCTTGTTTTTCATATGCGTTCCGCCAAAGGCAGAGGCTCGGCAGAAGCTCAGAAAACTAGGGTTCTTCGCTACCTGCATCAAGTCGGCTTTTGTAGCTCAAGCTCGGATTTGACTCGGCCCGTGATCAAGGCCAAAGTTCATCCAAGTTTGCAAGCTCGGCTCTTTATTTCAAGGCAGTAAGCTCGAATGATGATTTGCTCGATATTCACTCGGATTAAGCTCGAAACAGCCACAGCATCTGATAGAGTAAATAAGCTCGGGTTGATCGTTCTAAACTTGACTATTTGTCGACGCTCAGATCAAGCTCAGAAACACCAAGCTCGATCAAAGCCAAAAGCTCGGCAATCTCTGTTCATCGTCTTCAACAATGCATCGTCTTCAACCTTCGGACTCTGCTCAACTGTTCCGTACTTTTTATTACCGTTGAGTCTGGGTAGAAGTCCTAGGTTTAGCTCCTATGCTCTGACAAGTTTGAAATTCAAAATGAGTTTAAATCAAAGGTTGGTGAACTGTCACCATCACTGCTCTGCTATCTAAATGTTACCGTTGGAAACTCCATCTCCGTGCAGCTCTCTTTCTCTCTTTCTCTGCAGAAGAGAGGAGACTATAAAAGAGGGGGTCTTCAACGTTTACAGGGGATTGAGAGCTTAACAACCATTTTTCTCAGAACCAAAAACTTTCATTTTTACTTTAAAACAGAGCAGAAATCAAAAACTCACAGAGAAGAAAAACATTCGATTTTCATACGAACTTAGAGACTTAAATCTTTCAAATCTTAACTCTAAGTTCAAATCAGTGCTTCTCTGTGAAATCCTTCTAGAATTGACTCACTCTTGTTATTCAATCTTTCATCATATTCGAAGAGTGTTTCAAATTGGAGCCATACACTTTCATCATCTTCTTCGTTGTATTTGCTGTTGTGAGAAGTTGGTCTCTGATCGAGAAAGCTTCGATTTGCAAAGGTTCCAAAGAGGTTCTTTGGTCGTCAATTTGTTGTGGGTAGTTTGTCACGAGTTTGGTACACTCGTTTGACTGGATAGGTCTAGAGGGGTAGGCTCTTGTAAATCCTTTGTAACCCATAAAATCGATTTTTAGTGAAAGCTCTTTGAAAGGTTTTCAGAGGGGACTGGACTAGCTCTCAGGGTGAGAGTGAACCAGGATAAATCTCTGGTGTTCTTTCTTTACAGCTTATCTATTGCTGCCAAGCATAACGTTAATTCCGCTAATCTTCATTTATCTAAGTTTGAACTGTTATTTTTCTTAGCTCGGCCCTTTGAGTGTTGTTCTTCGAACTTAAGTCAAAAACCAGCTCTACCTTGAAGCAGCTCGGTTAACTGATTAACCATTTTGTTTATCTGATTGGTTAATCATTTAACCTTGTCTGCTCGGAAAGAAGCTCGCGTTTTCTTTTAAAACCGAACAACATCAGGTTAATTTTCAATAAATCAAAAAATTGCCATATTAGCTTCAATCTCCTATTCACCCCCCCCCCCCTCTACTCGATTGTTAGGCCTCTTGTTGGTTTCCAACAAAAGGATCCGAGGCAACGGTACACATTAAATTGCTGGACCTCAGGTGAGAGAGAAGCTTTCCTAAGACATCGTGGTAGTTAGGTGATTTACTAGGACGTTCCGTATCATCTCAAAGATCGGAACTCAGTGGTTGGAGTCAGTAGTATAAGCAGCAATTGTATGCTTTGTGTGGCTGCTTATATGAAGGTGACAAAGACCACAATGCTCTTGTATGATGTTGTGTGTGGATAGTATGCATTTATTTAATTATGTTTAATAATGTTTATCACTGATGATTATGATAAGTAAACGGTTGATGGACGTCTGTTACATCCTGAATGAGAAAATGAAAATGAAAGAAACAATGATGAAAGATACGAGAGAGAACAGAAAGAAATAAAAGATGTGTGATTGGGGAAAGATCGAGTGTTGATGTTGAGAACGAGCCAGAGCTGGGAAGAGTGAAGTTGATTTGTTGGAATGAGTTGCGAATTGAGTGGAGTTGGGCTCCTTTGTTTTCGGTTTTAGTCTGGGACTAGTGTAGAGTTGAGCTTGCTCCTCCATTAGCGCCCATCAATGGTGTGAAGTTTGAAAAAGGTTTTTAAAAAGCGGTTTTTGAAAAGGTTTTTTTTTTTTGAAGAAAGATTTTTGAAAGACCTTGTGAAAAGAGACTTTCAAAAAGATTTTTGAAAAGAGATTTTCGAAAAGATTTTTGAAAAGAGATTTTTGAAAAGATTTTTGAAAAGAGATTTTCGAAAAGATTTTTGAAAGGATACTTCTGAAGAAACTTGTGAAAGGAGAGTTTTGAAAAAGAATCGTGAAAAAGAGATTTTGTAAAGAATGGTGAAAAGAGAATTTTAGAAAAGGTTTTGTGAAGAGAAATTCTTTTGAAAGTATTTATGAAATGAGGTTTTATGTGAAAGTTTATAAAATGGTACCTTGAGATAGTCTTGAACAGATTGTTTGAGAAAAGATTTTGAAATAAGATGATCGTGAGAAAGGGAAATGTTGACAAAGTTTGAGATATGAGATGTGAGATTGTGATGTGATCCCAGCTCTGTGCCATGTGAGAAATGATGAGAGAAAGTTTGTACAAAGTTAGTGGTCGGGACTCGTTGAAGGGTTGCACGAAGGACGGGCCGACCTTAGGATAAGTAAAAGATAAAAGACTTAAAAGACATACGCGGTGAGTTATGAGAGTACGAAGTAGTGGAGAGGAAGAAACGATAAGTATCTGCGGATACTTAGGACGAGATTGCATTAGGGGAGGACGATGACGGTGAAACGTCAAGAAGTCTAGAGTGTGTTTCTAGGCAGAACGAACTCCACATGTGGCGCACTAACGTGGTGGGGACTGGGTCTAATGCCGTGGCAAGTTCTGCGGGCCCACTAGAAACATATTGTCGCCCCCTAGATTGCAAATCGAGAACAGTGAGAGGGACTAGAACGGGGCATTGTGTTTTGCCACTGCATGGACAGTGAGCCTTGATATTATTGAAATGATTTGAGGACGAGATCCTCCTGGTCTGGGACCATTTATGTGTTGTGACAGCTGTCGTGCCCGCGTGGTAAAGGTCCTGTACTCCTGTTTGCTTCCAACTAGGTGGGGTGGATGACCGAGGAGATGTAGACGTGAGTGATAGCCGAGAACGAAATGAATTCCCCAATGATATCTTATGATTCCCCAGAGTAAAGGGATGAGATGAATTGATGAGATCGAAAAAGAAGAAATTCTGAGAATGATAAGGGAAAAGAAATTGAGAAAGAAAGAATAATTAAGAGAAGCGGAACTAAATTTAGAAGGAAAAGTTAAAGATAATAATAAAGACAATAAGACTGATAATTGTTGTTATCATGATTGTTATGTGTTTGTATGTTGTATGTTTGTATATTCCTTCTATCTCGCCTATTGTAATTCCACACCGTCGACGATTCGTCGTTCGGATCGCTTACTCTCTCCTGTTCATTGGCATATCGGTGTTGCTGGTATCTCAACGGGCAGATGGAGTATTGGATGGAAGTCACCGTACGAGGCTACAGGAACTACAAAGAGAAGATTCGGTATGAGGCTTGAGGGAACTCCACCACTCTCAACGGAGCGGAGCCGGAATCTACTAGCGAGGAGGGAAATCACAACAAGGAGGGCAACACCTTCGAGAGCAAAGAGAGGACGCAAGAAAAAGAAAGAGAACCTTCACCCCATAGTTCTCAATAGGATAGTTTAAGATTAGTGTGGCTAGTTTAGATTGTGGTGATTGTATTGATTTAAGGATTACCGAAGCCATGAGCCATTTATGTAATCGAGCTAAGTTTTAATTTGATATGTGGAACCTGCTTTTATTCAAAGTTAATTCATGAAAGGTTTTTGAGAATTGTCAAGATGATTTTGAACCAAGCTCTTTTATGAGAGCGAACGTTTTATGAAAAGAACGGTTTTGGTAACAACTCGGTTTTCGAACAAAAGTGTGGAAGAACATCACGACCTTTTTAATAACAGTTCCAAACTCTTCCACAATGTTTAAAAAAAATTGGCCTCATTTTTGCAACCTAAATGAAATAAAGTTGGTTATTTTCAAGTTACGAAAATCGGGCTGTTACAAAAATGAGATATATTTGGCTTTCTTCCCTTGTAAAGTTCATAGGGGGTTTTATCTAAAGAGGGCCTTATCAAAATTCGATTTAAAACATAACAAGCCGTATTGACGGCATCGGCCCAAAAGTATTGAGGTACTTGAGAATCATTTAACATGGTTCTAGCAAGTTCCTCTAGCACCCTATTTTTCCGCTCTACCACTCCATTTTGTTTCGGAGTTCTTGGTGCGGAGAATTGGTGCTCAATACCATTTTTAGCACAAAACCTATCAAATTTGTGGTTTTCAAATTCTCCACCATGATCGGTACGAAGAATAATTACTTTTTGATTCACTTGGTTTTGCAAAAGTTTGACATGATGTTTAAAGGATTTGTAGGTCTCACTCTTTGTAGATAAAAATAGAGTCCAAGTAAACCTAGAGAAGTCATCAACAATCACCAATGCATAATAGTTACCACCAAAGCTTTTTACTTGTGATGGTCCAAACAAGTCCATATGAAGCATTTCTAATGGCCTTGATGTGGACATCACCATTTATGATCCAAAGGTGTTTTTAGTTTGTTTACATTTCTTGCATGGAGAACAAACACCTTCAATAGAAAAATTTAGCTTTGGTAAACCAACTACTAGATCTTTAGATTGTAATTTCTTCAATTGGTTTACATTTATGTGAGCGGCCCTACGATGCCATAACCAAGTATCACTTTCTTTGCTCACTAAACAAGTAGAGACCAAAGAAGTAACTCTGTTCAAATCAACTAAGTAAGTATTATTTGGCCTTTTACCAACAAATTTGATGGATTCATCTTTGTCACTTTTAATGAGGCAATGAGTAGAGGTAAATAATACAAGATTACCAATATCACATAATTGGCTTATGCTCAAGAGATTACGTTCTAATCCTTGAACATAAAGCACATTATCAATAATCAAGTTTGAAGAGTTTCCGATTTTACCAATACCAAGGATTTTTCCTTTGTTATTGTCCCCATAAGTGACATAACCCTTTTCCTTCGGAGTAAGCTCAATGAAATGCCGCTTATCTCCCGTCATGTGCCTTGAACATCCACTATCTAGATACCACAATTCCTTTCCTATTCGAAGGCACACCTACAAGATGAAATCACTTGTTCATTTTGGGTACCCAAACTATGTTGGGTCCCTTAGGGTTAGTGTTGGGACTTTCTCCCTTCTTAATCCACATATAAGTGCCCTTTTTCATTTCAAAATTCTTAATATGACACTCAATGTTGATATGTCCAACTTTTCCACAATAAGTACAAGTTGGCTTCTTTGATGAATTTTTCTTAGAAAATGATCTAACCACCTTGTACTTTTTGTTCTTTTTATGAACATATCCTAAACTGGTTTTGTTATGATTATGACTTTGAGAGTTCAATAACCGGTTGAGGTTTCTATCACTATGTGAGATTGTGAGTTTGTTTTTCAACTCTTTCACTTCCTTTTCAAGTTCACCACATTTCTCACATGGAGTGATAGTTTCCTCATGATTTGCACAATCACTTTGATGACTAGAATTAATAAGTTCTAAGGATTCATTTTGAAGTTTCAACTCATTTATAGATTTTTGCAATTCATCAATTTCTTGTTGAAACTCCAAGATTTTCTTTCCTTTTTCCTTATTAATTTTAGCAAGCCTTCTAAATTGAATTAACATTTCATTGTAGGCTTCTTGCAAATCATCATAAGAAATGGAGTTTGAAGAAGAACAAGAAGAACTAGAAGTTACTTCATCATCACTTTCACTCATGTCATATTTAGCTCTTGATGAGGACTCATTGTTGTTCTTGGCCATGAGACAAAGGTTTGCATTTTCATCACCGGAGCTACTTGAGGATGATCCATTACTCTTCTCCGGTGCATCCCAAACAATATATGCTTTCTTCCCCTTGCTCTCTTGGGTATTCTTGTCATTCCTTTTCAAGAATGTGGCACATTCCATTTTAATGTGACCAATCCCACCACAATCATGACACTTCACTCCATCATTGGAACTCTTTTCTCTTTGTTTGGAGTCTTTGGTTCTCTTCATCTTTGATGGGAAACTATTTTTACTTCCCTTGAAGAATTTATTGAATCTTTTGACAAACATCCCAAATTCTTCTTGATTGGGTTCACTATCAGAATCCTCACTTGTAGAGCATTCTTCAACTTCTTTTGTGACTTTGGTTGAAGCTTTGAGAGATATGCCCTTTTTCTTCTTGTCGAACTCCTCATTAGTGTTGAGTCTTGATAGTTCCATTTCATGTTCTTGAAGTTTGCCAAACAAGGTGTCTAACTCCATTTTGTCCAAGTCCTTGGATTCCACGATGGCCGTTACTTTGTGTTGCCATCTCCTATCAAGACATCTCAAAACTTTGTTAGTAGTTTCACCATCATGAAATGTTTTTCCTAAAGCAATCAAATGATTAATTATGTGAGTGAATCTCTTTTGCAAGTCATTGATGGACTCAATTTGGAAGCATGCGAAATAATTCATATTCATGAGTTAAAGTATTTAATCTTGCACGTCTTACTTCGCTTGTTCCCTCATGAGTAACTTGCAAAATATCCCACATTTCCTTAGAAGATTTACATGGAGAAACCTGGAAAAATTCATCATGAGACAAAGCGGAAGTGATGATGTTTTTGCCTTTTAAATCATATGATACTCTTTTCTCGTCATCATCACTCCAACTAGCTCTTGGAATGATTACGGTTTCATCATTTATCAATCTCTTGGGAATGTAAGGTCCATTCTCAATAGCATCCCAAATATCCATATCAATTGCTTCAATAAAAATTTTCATTTTGACTTTCCAATAAGCATACCCTTCACCATTGAATAGTGGAGGGCGGTTTATTGAAGAGCCTTTTCCTCCAAAGGGATTGCTTGAGCCCATAGTTTCCAAATAGGATCTTTTTCGAAAAAGTTGTTACACTCGACCTTTCGACCGAGCTCTTATACCACTTGTTGGAAACCAACAAGCGGGCTAAGCAATTACTAGAGGGGGGTGAATAGTAATTTGAAGCAGTAATACCAAATATTTCGAATGATATTAAAAGAATTAAGTTGAAACTGATTTTTCTGGAATAGACTCGAAATACTCGAGTCTTTCTTGAAATACTCGAGTGTTTCAGGAAGAAAAACTCAATTTTTTCAAGATATACTCGAGTCCTGAGCAAGAACTACTCGATTATTCTAAGAAATACTCGAGTCTTTCGTATCAGATATGAGTTAAACCAGAAACGAAAAATCAGCAATTCACTTCAAATCAATCCAATACAAAACAGAAACTTATCTAACAGAATAGCAAGCAAATGAAATGACTTTTAACAATATAATAACACTTAGATTTCTTGAACTTGCTACCCAATTAGACAAATCCTATTTCTTTGAAAAGCTTTAAGTTGTTTAAGCAAGAATGTAAATTGAAAGCTATAAACCAACACTCAAGCAATTTTATCCTGGTTCACTCCAACAATGAGCTACATCCAGTCCTCCTAATCACCTTAGGAGATTTTTCTATAAATCAAATTGTTAGAAATTACAAGGATTACTTGAGATAGCCTCACTCAACCTAACCCTTCAAGAGTGTACCAAACTCTTGATTTCTACCCCAATTTGATTCCGATGATGAAGAACTCTTCTAAAGCTTCCTTGAACTCCCTTCAAGAAGCTCCTCCGGGCTAGGAACCTCCTAGTCTTGTGCTTGAGAACCTCTTAAGACTTCCAATACCCTAAGCCACTTAGGGTTTTGCTTGGGAACAATCCAAGACTTGAATTAACAAGCTTTTGTATGTGTATTACGAATCTCGCAATGGATTCGCACAAATAAGCACAGATCAATATACAAATTGAGACCTAAACTCAAATTGAGAAGAGAATAACAATATGAGTGCAAAGTTGAGTTTTGTAAATCAACACTTAAGAAGAAGAATTAATGAAAGCATGTAATGATTTTGAGCTTGTTGTCTTGTTTTTTCTTGTGCAAAATCAAAGAGAAATTTTACAATGAAGTTCTGAAATTGTTCTCTAGAATTGGGAAAGACTCAAGTGCCCTAACATGGGTTTTTGAGTCTTTCCAACGTCATTTTTTTTTGCTGACTGGACCTAAAGACTCGAGTCTTTTGACCAATACTCGAGTCCTTTGGCCCGGCTGGAAAGATCCGTTGCACGAACAAGACTAACGGCTCTATTTGCTGATCTGGCATAAATACTCGAGTCTTTTTCAGAATACTCGAGTAGATACTCGAATCTTCTTCAAAATACTCGAGTATTTTGATCAGACATATCAATAATTAATTTTCCTTTTTATTTTTCTTATCAAGTATTAATTTTGGTTAATCTCAACCTAATAATCATATTACTTATTTTATTCTTAGAAGAGATTAACTATTTCTTCTCACTCTCAACATAAATGAAAAATTACAATTACAATCCGATTGAGAATGAGTGAGCACTTGTCTTCTTTCTTGAATTCTTGTTGTTGTTGATGTTGCAATGACTTCAAGGCTCGATTATTAATTACTTTGTCATCATCAAAATCAAATCCACATAATTAAGAGCATTGAATTTACATGAAAGACTTGTTTGGTAGGGTTGTGCGAAGATGTTAGTATGAGATCACTACAAGGTGATATCTCTTGTACCCGATGGAAACCACCTTATTCACGCACGAGTAATAATTCCATAAGATGCCACTTCTTGAATACCTTTGCTGATTTGGGTGTCATTGATAAATATGCATCGGTGCCAATGCACTGGCGTATTTGTATGACCACCTATCGTTCACATGCAAGGTGAAAAAGTTGTTATTGGCTGGTTATATGTTGCTATTACAAGTGAAGAGGTTTATATTAGTTGTTGACACCTAATTTTGTCCTCCTCAAAATTTAAAAAATAATAAATAGCAAAAAAATGACAGTGAATATAAAAAGCAAGATTTCAATAAAAAAAGATTTGTCTGAAAATTGCCCAAAAAAATGAATAAAAATGATGTTTTGGCTCTTTTAATAAAAACCAATTATGGAAAAAAATTAATTTTTGAAAATTTGTTTTTAAGAAAAATGTTGATAGATTCATAATCTACACAACAAAAGCTTTCCGGAATGATATATTTGTCTCAATTGAACTCCAAAAAAAAAATCATAAAAGAACCAAAACCTTGTAAAAAAACAAAAATCAAAATTCCTTTCAATCAACTTTTTCATTTAAAATTAAAAAAAAGAAGAAAAGACATAAGAAGAATGAGATAAGCTGAGAAAAAAAAAGAGGAAAAAGAGGAAGAAGATAGGATAAGCTAAATAGATAAAAAGTGTGATAATAGGCTGATAAAGCTAAGAAAATGTGTTGGAGCGTATAATGGTATTGGCATGATAATTGGGGGGGGGGGGGGGGGGGGGGGGGGCGGAGTTGAGTTGCTCTATAAATGCACTCCTATCTTGAAACTAAAAGGAAGAGAATGAAGTAGGAAAGGAGAATATACTGAGAGAGTTAAAAAAAATACAGGAGAAGAGAGGAAGATAATAGAAAAAAAAACAAGAAGATTGGGAGAGGGAGGTAACTGATAAAAAAAAAGGTTGAGCAGAGAAGAGAAACTGAAAAAGGAGAGAAATGCAGATATGAGAGCAAAGCTGAGGAAGAGACGGAGAAAACAACTTTCTAGAAGAAGAAATTTGGCTTATATGTACTAAGTATTTGGAGATTTTCTTGTTCTCACAACTCAGTAAAGAAGGTAAACACTTTTCAACCGTTTGATTGACTTAATATCTGGATCTAACGGTTCATATCGCGAGGGTGCATCATAACCCAAGTTCCCTCCCGTATGCTAACATCAACTCCGAAACACAGACTGTTAGATACATTTACACATGATCTAACGGTACCAAAATTAAATGGTGCATGGACTCCTATAAGCCTCCCCACACTGAATTCATGACTTTTTAATCTCAGCCGTTCATTTAAATTACCAGATGGAATCAGGATCGGTGGATTGGCGCGTGTATCACACGCGATACACGGGCCAACGGTCAACAGTCGCTCCCCGGAGCTAAATACGAGCTGCAACAGCGTCCAGTCAGTGGATGCCATGTGGCGGGCCTATCCCCCACGTTCACTGCTGCGGCTGTAGCATCATCCAACTAGCGGCTACCAGCCGTGTCCCCCTTTGTTGACCGGTTTTGTGAGAACCAAAATTTTACCCAATTTATTTTTGATATTTATTTCGTTTTATTTCATTTTATTTGATTTGATTTTTAATTAAATTATTTGTTCATGTTTTATGGTACCTCGAATTATAAAAATATTGTTTGAAGTTTGCATGTTTATATATATATACACACACACGGGTGGGGTATATATACTTATATGTATATACCAATGTTTTCCTTAATGAATTTAAATAGTATTCTTATCATGAAAATATTTTTATAAGGTATAGTATTTTATTTGTTAAATAATAGAATATGAAACGATTTTTGAAGGATTATAGTGTTATATCTTCAAAAATTCATATCTTTTTAACCATAAGTCCAAAAATTACAAACTTTATGTCAAAACGATCGTATTGAAATTTAAATTATTAGAATGTAAAGATTTGGATTTAATTATGGAGTTTTCGAATTTTTATTCCTACTACTGTAGAATTCTATTTTTGTTATTAATAAGTTTGGGAATGCATTTTTAAGTCATTAAATGACTCTTTGACCAAGAGATATTTTTATTTGCATGAAAAGTTTATTTTTTGAGTTCCCATTGGGTGAACCGTCCAGACCTGGTATTTTTCTTTTATTTTTGAATTTTTAAATTGTTAGAATATTATTTGATTGGTTGATGAATGTGGCAAATTAATGATGGATAAAAAGCAAAAATTTTTCCTTCTCCTCCAATGATATACACGCCTATCAACTCAGTCCAGGAGGGAATGTATTTTCGATTTTAACATGTGAAGAAAATTTGAATTCAAAAGTGCATAGTTTTTGTGAAAAGGCTTTAATGCAATTTATATTTTTCATGATTTCAACTTGATGGCCAAGCATAAGAAGTAAAAACTTTCCTTCTTACCCCAGCCCTAAAACCGTGTGGCTTCTCATATTTTTGGGGTGTGAAGACAATTTTTACTTCCTATATAAAGAGGTCTTATACCTTTGCCATTTTTACACAAAATCAAACTTAAGAACAAAAGAAAAAATAAAAGAAACCTAAGGAAGGGAAGAGTGGGGTGTAACACCCGCACAAATATATAGCTTAATTACTATTAATTAGGTTGAGATTAATTAAGGACTTGAAAAATTTTAATAAAATCCGGCAAAGTTTCCTCTGTTTATCGGACTTTCCAAAAATTCCTGCTTTTGCACCTGTCCAGACCAAAATAATTTAAAACATAAACTTAAGTACTAAAAACAGCCAGAATATCTAAATGCCCAGATACAAAAATAATACAAGTTGCGGACTCCAAAAACTAAACTATATTATTTACACCACTTTGATTTTATTTCTCTTAGTTCCTAGTTTACACTCCACATCGTGGAGTGTACTCTTACTCGACCATGACTCGGGTAAGCTCCTTCTGTACCTGTAATAAAAATAGCAAGAAGGGTAGCGTTATACACAGAACTTAGGAAAATAGTGTCTAAATAAGCATAGAAATAAACTAAGCACAACCATTGAGCAAACCACATTCACAATTCATAAACATACATTCAACTATCTTATTTTCCATTAGTTTCCTTATTCATTTCAATTTGATTCCATTAATCCTTATCCTTTATAATTCTCTTTATCATGTACGTCTTCCCAGTTATGGGATACCTGGTACATTACCCTTTTACCACGTACGTCTTCCAATTAAGGGATACCTGGTACATTACCCTTTGCCCTGTACGTCTTCTCAATTAAGAGGTACCTGGTACAGTTCTATTCATGCTCTACGTCTCCTCAATTAAGAGGTACCTGGTACAACCTGTCCTATCTACGGTGCATGTCTCCTCAATTAAGAGGTACCTGATACAACCGTTCCTCTTTACGGTGCATGTCTCCTCAATTAAAAGGTACCTGATACAATCGTTCCTATTTACGTGCATGTCTCCTCAATTAAGAGGTACCTGATACAACCGTTTCTGTCTATGGTGCATTTCTCCTCAATTAAGAGGTATCTGATGCAACCGTTCACCCTATTTACGGTGCATGTCTCCTCAATTAAGAGGTACCTGATACAACCATCTCTGTCTACGATGCATGTCTCCTTAATTAAGAGGTACCTGATACAACCATTCACCCTATTTACGGTGCATGTCTCCTCAATTAAGAGGTACCTGGTACAACCATTTCATTTCTTCCTCCTTAGTCTATTCCTTTCTTTTCTTTGTTTTAGTTATTCTCTTATCCAATTTATCTCTTTACTATTTTCTAACCAATTCTATTTCTCCTGCACGTCTTCCCAATTAAGGGATACCTGGTGCAGAAATGCTCTATCGTTCTTATCTTATCCTCTTATATTTATTCTTTCCGCTTTCCTAAGTCATTATATTTCCTTTCCATTTATACTCATCCTAGTTTTATTCTTAACTCTTCTTACACACTTACTCATTCTTTATTCCCCGTTAATTCTTACCCTTATTTTCTTATTACTTATTAACTGTTGTTACTTTTCTTTCCACTTCATGGTTAATTACCCATCAATTACTCTTATTGTTTCTTAGCTTATTAATTAACTAGTCCATTATCCACTTCGTTGTTACCCCCCCTCTAATTTTCCTTATATCTTTCTATTAGTATCTTGACCCTCCAATTCATACCTAAGTTCTTTATTCTAATCCCTATTAATCCAAACTTCTTCCAATATACCTTGGTTCATTCGTTTCTGTTTAAGTCTTTTTAGCTAATCCTCACTTAGGTCTATTTTCTATTTAACTTCTCTTATGGTTTATTCACCCTAGTTAACCCCAATTAATTCCATTAAACCTACTGCCATTCTCTAATCTCGATTGTTTTATCTACCCAAAGAACCGTTACTTAACTTCCTATTTCCATCTATCCACCTAGTGTCTGTTTTTGTAAGACCCAAGACTGATGAGGGCGGGAAATGATCGTCAGTGCAAGAGGCACAGACAAGGAGCGGCTCCTAGCAGGCTTCTAAGGGAGGGGTGCATGAATGAACCAACACATCGGAATGAGAGGGTGATCCTTAGACTGTGTAGGAATATGACTATATAGTACAAGAAGGCTTAAATGAATTGATTGGTACTACCCATATCAACAAGATGCATCTTCTTTTCGGTAGTCCATCACTTAAGAACTCCATAGTTAAGCGTGGTTGACTTGGAGTAATTCTGGGATGGGTGACCTCCTGGGAAGTTTTCCTGGGAAGTGTGCGAGTGAGGACAAAGCATGCTGAAAAGACCCGTGTTGGTATGTGGGGATAGTCGCAATCCATTTGCCTGCGAGGGGCGTTACAGTTTCCATCTACCCTAAGGTTCAATTTGAATCTATTTGTGCACATTCTTAACTATTCACCTATCCCAAATAATCTATCTATTCTACTCTCTTACTCCTTAGCTCATTACTTAGGTGCTTTCTACTCTTTATTTACTTACTTTTTAACCTAACAAATTTTAACTATCTTATTATCTTTTTATTAAGTTTTCCCTTTTGACTTTTACTCAGTTTTATTACAATCCTATCACTACTAGTATTTACTCATACCTTCCTATTACTCATTATCACATAAGCATTAATAAAATCTATTCAAGCATATAGCAATTCAAGCACATAATAACATAGCTATATTCATTCAACACAATAGTGGGTTCTATCACCCAAACACTAAAATACCTCATTTCTAGTCAAACACAGTACCCTAAGGTTTATCACTATCTATTTTTACCTACACGTAGCTACCCCTATACTCTACTTAGAACCTACTTCCTAAGCAAAGGTAATACAACCTCTCTACCTGGGAGTCCTGACAATAGAAACAATGTCACGTTCACGTCCGCGCCTTACTCGAGGATCAGGGTCAACAATAACGTATTGGATCTAAACAAGGACACACGTTAAAACTAATTATAACATTAAAAGTGTGTGTATATATATATATATAAATATCAACTAAATTCATTTTTGTCAAAATAATAAATATATATTATTATACAATAAAAATATATGACTTTTTCCCAAAACATATCTTTATTTGAAAATATAGGGATAATAAAAATATTGATGGATCGTCAAATAAACTACATGGATGGATAGAGGGAGTTTAGAAAGTTATTTACCTAAGACAAATTTGAGATTGAACGGTCGGATCTTGAATAATCTGACCGAAAAGTTTCAAAGAAGCAAAATTTGTTTCACTTGTCGCAAACTCTCTAGTTCTACTCTCAGCCTTCTTTCTTTCTTCCTTCTGTTCTCTGTTTAATGTTTAAGTTAGCCTCCCTTTTGTTTTCTTTGGCTTTTAACGTGGTGGCCTTAGGGCCACACATTTCATTTTTTTTAATTGTTGGGTTGGCACGGGTTTTGGGTAGTTTAGGAATTTTATATATATATATATATATATATATATATATATATATATATATATATTATTTTATGTTTAGTTCTCATTTATAGTTCAATGTGTAGATATTTTGAATTATAACCAAAGGTTTGTCGATCCTAAAAATAAGGTACATTTAAGTACAACAATATTGTATTCTTAATTATTTAAAACTGATTGAAAAATAATTAAGTTACTGGTCCCTACAGATAGCTATTGCATAAGAAAAGTATGGAAATTCAAAAGTAAATATGTTTTCTCAATCTTGATGTTAAACTCGATAAATTATAATATTTATAATTTTGAAATAGAAGATCATTATATGTAACTTGTACCGGTAATATATTAAAATCAGTGTGGGAGCTAAAGATAAAACAGTCTCAAAATGCTATGAAAATTTACAACAATGTTCAAAATATTAAATTAAACATATTTTTCTAAAAAAGCGATTTATGAAAATGCCCCTAAGGCTTGCCAGTTGAGCTCTCTGTCAAAATATTTATTAAACTAAATAAAAGTACTCTTTTATTTTTGAGAAACGTATGATAACAAATTTATATTTATTTTACCTAGAAACATATTTCAATTATAATGATGAAATTAAAATTTTATTACAACACTCAAATCTTGAAAATATCATATTAAACCATTTAATTATTTTATTCTTAATTTTATACTATTATATGTTTCTAACGCTAAAAGATCCATTTTTAACACTCATTTAACCTTGTTATTATTATTACTATTATTCAAATCTCGCTATTATGCTAATTATAATTGGGATGTTACATGGGGTGTGGCATCTAGGAGCAGAGGAGGAGAAGATTTGCACATCATTGAAGTATTTTTCTTTGCTTAAGAAAAAGGTATTTCTATTAACTTATAATCTATTGTTTTTACTTTGTTTTAAGCTTTTCTTATGGAATTTTATGAACAAACAGTAAAGCTTTGTGTTTTTGTTTTATGCTTCTATTCATGAACACTCATATGCAGATTTAAATTTTATTTTAAGTGTTTAAAAATATTTTTATTTATGGTCATGTGAATAAGGATTTAAAAGGGATCGAACTAAAAAGAGGTTTAAAGAAACAAAGTTTCCCCTTTTATTTTTCTTATGATGGCTGAATATATGAAGATGAAATAAGAACGTGGAAATTTTATTTAAGTCATATGAACATGTTTACGTGATTTTTGGAATATTGAATGATGAATGTTTGATGTTTTATCATGAATTTTTAAAGGAAATAATCATGATGAGTAAACAAAATTGTATTTGGAAATTACTGTAAAAATTATTTTATTTTACTGGGTAGGCCGAGACCTACATGTTGAATCAAAGGTTTTGATGAAGACAAATGAGCAAGCTCGGTTCAAATGTACAAGCTCGGCTTGATAAAGACATATGAGCAAGCTCGGTTCAAATGGACAAGCTCGGTTTGATGACGACAAATATATCACGTGCTTGGTTCTCGGCCATGGTTTGATGAAGCCAAATGAATCAACAATGAAGTATCCTGGAAATCAAATCAGCTCGGTATGTTGACAAGCTCGGTATGAATCAACTCGGTGCGTACTCGGAAGTGATCAATCCAAGCTATCTCTCAGAGAAGACTCAGTCAGTCGACGTCAAGCTCGGCAACATTATCGATCAGAGCAGACTTGGTTAGCCGACATCAAGATCGGCAACAGCTATCGCTCAAAGCAAACTTGGTCAGCCGACGTCAATCTCGGCAACACTTAGCGATCAAAGCAGACTCAGTCAGCCGAGAAGAAGCTCGAACATTTGTAAAGATCAGATCAGCTCAGCTTATATAAGAGAAATCACTCAAGTCCCCAAGGACGGTGCCGATGTCAAGCTCGGTGAAGATGTCAAGCTCGGTGAAGATGTCAAACTCAGTGAAGATTTCAAGTTCGAACTTTCGTCCAGCTCAATGACGTCCTCAAGCTCGGTTCAGAAGACCTCAAGCTTGACATCAAATTAGTTCAGTTCAGAAGTCTTCAAGCTCGGCAGGCCTCAAGCTCATCATCAGATCAACTCAGTTCAAAAGTCTTCAAGCTCGGCAGTCCTCAAACTCGGCATCAGGTCAACTCAGTTCAGAAGTTTCCAAGCTCGACTTAAGGAAGTCGGCTAGAAGATTAGCTCGGTCAGCTCAGAACAGATATATCTCTCAAGTCCCCAAGCTCGAACTAGTTATCAAGCTCGGCATAACTATTCTTCTTCTCCAACCTTTAGCAGCACGTCGCCACATGCACCACTTCGTCTCTGTACTGACATTATAGTACTATGCGTGGCTGGCAACTTTGTCCTTATCTCAACAGCACCAATATGTCACCATCCTTAAGATTTCAAAATTGGAAATTCAAATTAGCAATGCAAGAGTGACAAATTCAGAACGTTACAAAGAAGGGGAAACAGCTAGACAAAGGACAAACGTGTTCTCTGTATAGTGCAGAAATTGTCTAGTATATCTGTTGCAAAGGACAAGATATTTTCCACTCTCTCTCCTACCTCATGCATGCTGGCATCACTATAAAAGGATGAGTTTTCCTCTTTAGAACAACAAGAGAAAACAAGAGCAAAAATTTCATATCCATTCTCTTTGATAAACACAGAAGCACAACACAGCAAAGAGAACGATTGAGCAAAAGTGAAACTGTTATATTCAGAACCCAAGTCTCAAATCGTTCTCTACAAAAATCCATTCTCAAACACTTAACCGAATACTCATCTGTTCACCAAACTTTCAGATTCAAACACACTTGAGTTTCGGGTTGGAGCCATCATCCTTCATTCATTTTGTTTGTAAAGTCTTGAGGTGTTCTCAAGCAAGTGAAAGTCTTGGAAGGTTTCCAAGCCATCTAAGAGGTTCTTAGTTGTTTTGTAAAGTCTTAGGAGGTTCCTGAGCAGAAATCCAAAGAGGTTCTTTGGTGAAAATCCTTGAAGGTTTCAAGGTGTCTTGAAGGTTTCAAGACTTGTCAAATTAGGTAGAAGCCAAGAGTTTGGTACTCTCTTGGTGGGTTAATTGATCCCTTGTAATTTCTATCAATTTGTAATTATTAAAGGCTCCCTAAGGTTCAGGCGGGACTGGACGTAGCTCACCGTGGTTGTGAGTGAACCAGTATAAAATCTCGGTGTCTCTATCTCTTTACTGCTTTCATTTTTATTCCGAGCATTTAGTCAGCTTACCTAGCTCTTAATCGGTTTTTTTAACTCGTATTTGTGCTCGGATAGAGCTTGCTTATTTCCGCTGCAAACCTGATCTTTGAGTGGCGCAGCTCGGATAATCGGTGCTCGGTTTAGATAACCGATTATCAGAATTTGCTCGGCCCAAAGTCAGCATTTTTAGTTTAACAGCAAGCATTATTCGACCTACTTCAATAACATCGCAAAAAATTAGTATTATTGCTTCCAACTACTATTCACCCCCCCTCTAGTATATTGTTAGGCCACTTGCTGGGTTTCCATCTTTTATAACAATTGGTATCAGAGCTCGGTCAAAAGATCGAGGTTAACAGCTTTTTCGAAAAAGATCCTAGGAAACCATGGGCTCTAACAATCCATTCGGAGGTGAAGGCTCTTCAATAAACAGACCACCACTATTTAATGGTGATGGTTATGCTTATTGGAAATCTCGAATGAAAATTTTTATAGAAGCAATTGATATTGATGTTTGGGATGCGAATAAAAATGGTCCCTATATTCCGAGATGGAAAATCGGAGATGATGTTGTAGAAATCTCTAGGACGAGCTGGGATGATGATGATAAAAGAAAAGTTTCTTACGATTTAAAATCTAAAAACATCATCACCTCGGCCCTGTCCTACGATGAATTTTTTCGAGTATCTCACTATAAAAATGCTGAGCAAATGTGGGATATTCTACAACTGACTCATGAAGGAACAAACGAAGTTAGAAGAGCTCGATTAAATACTTTAATGCATGAGTATGAGTTATTTCTCATGTTGCCAAATGAATCGATAAATGACATGCAAAAGCGATTTACTCATATCATAAATCATCTTATTGCTCTCGGCAAAACTTTTACAAATGTCGAGGTTCTTAACAAAGTGTTGAGATGTCTTAGCAGGGAATGGCAGCTGAAAGTGACAGCCATTATGGAATAAAAAGATCTAGATACCATGGACATTGCAACACTGTTCGGCAAACTACAGGAGCATGAGATGGAGCTCGGACGATTAACCATGCATGAAGAATCCGACAAAGAAAAAGAAAGGGATCTCACTCAAGGCCTCAACTAGGTCGGCTGAAGACTCCTCGGCCAGCGACTCTAGTTCAGACATGGATGAGGAAACCCTCGGTCATGTGGTCAAGAAGTTCGGAAAATTCTTCAAAAACAAAAGAAAATTTAAAGACAAAGGCACAAGCTTAAAAGACAAAATCAAGTGCCATGAATGCGGTGAACCGGCACACATCAAACCATATTGTCCTAGGTTGCAAAAGAGAAGCAGCACCGAGAAGAAGAAAAGCAAGAACCCCAAACCGAAGAGAGCCTACATCGTCTGGGATGCACCTGAACAGAATGAATCATCATAGTCAAGCTCCTCGGACTATGTAGAGAAGGCAAACCTGTGCTTAATGAGCAGATATGCCGATGAAGCCTCATCAAGCTCGGATGTCGGCTCCACCAAGAATGAAATCAATCACTTGTGCTTAATGGGAACACTTGGAACCTCTCCAAGCTCGGAGTTCGGCTCCACTGAGAAAGGAAATGAAAATCTGTGTTTAATGGGAAGACATCATTGCTCTTCGAGCTCGGAGGTCGGCTCAACCGAGCATGGAATCAAGATCTTATGCTTAAGGGGAAGACTTGATGAAGAAGCCACTCCAAGCTCGGTGTTCGGCTCAGCTGTACATGAAAATGAGGTATACTCGGATACCGAATTTGATACTGAGTCCGACCTCGATGATTATGAGGAATTATACACTACTTACACTAAAATGCAATCCGAGTTCGAGAAACTTGCTAAGAGCTATGCTAAGCTAAAAAGAAATATTTTAAATCATAAAGAGCAAGTTCTCGAACTGGAAAATCGCATTGAAACTTTAAAAAGCAGCAATGATTCCTTAGAATCTACTATCACTTCCATGAAAAATCAAAAGTGTGAAAGTTGCATCAAGTATGAAAAAGAAATTAAAAATTTAAAAACAACTTGTGAAACTTTCTCACAAAGTGATAGGATTCTAGACCGATTACGTGTTCAACAGAGAAGCAATTCGAACAAAACAGGCCTCGGCTACACACATGCCAAAAAGAAAACATTTCATAAAGTCGGCTCATTCTCAAATTTTAAACATGCTAAAAAGCCGACCTGTTCTTACTATGGCATGCTCGGCCATACACCAAATGAATGTAAGATCCGACGATATGGTGTGGCCGACGGCTCTTTTGTTTGGATTGTTAAGGGAGTAAATCCCATCACTAACAGACAGGGACCCAAAACTATTTAGGTACCCAAAATGAACAAGTAATATGTCTTGCAGGTATGCTTCCGAGCAAGGGAAAAATCTGTGGTATCTGGACAAAACTGCTCGGATTTCTTTTATTTGTTTCTAATTTTCAAAAGCTTGTCAAATTCTCCTCGTTACTCTTTTATAACATTTTCTGGGGGAGAAAATTTGTACCAATTGGCATCTATTTACTTATATTTTCAACAATTGGTATCAACAATTGGTATCTATAATGGGGAGAAAAGTAGTTATTTTCCTGCTCTCTGTTGTATACTCTTTTTGGCTATGTGCTTAATTCTTCGACTCCTTTTTGATCATGCCAAAAGGGGGAGAAAGGTAGTTGTTGTTTTTGTTATTTCAGATATTCGAATGTTGTTTGAACGATGCCAAAAAGGGGGAGAAAATAGAAAGTAACGATGTTGTTTTGATGGGAAGAAAAGAAAGGTAGTCGCTGAAGATCTTTAGAGTTTCGACCATATATCAAGGGGGAGAAAAGAGAAAGCTGATGTTCAAGGGGGAGTGATCTTCGAGCATATGTTCAGAAGAACCGATCAAGATCATCACAAAACCAACAAGCATTTGTCATCATCAAAAAGGGGAAGATTGTTGAATCAAAGGTTTTGATGAAGACAAATGAGCAAGCTCGGTTCAAATGTACAAGCTCGGCTTGATAAAGACATAGGAGCAAGCTCGGTTTAAATGAACAAGCTCGGTTTGATGACGACAAATATATCACGTGCTCGGTTCTCGGCCAAGGTTTGATGAAGCCAAATGAATCAACAATGAAGTATTGTAACATCCTCAATTTTATATTCATGAAGAATTGTTAGAAATTATAAGTTTAAAGTGTATAGGCTTAGAATTAAGTAGTTGTAGCTTGGAAATCACTAGAAAACATCTAAGAGTGAATTTTGTAGGCCATTAATCGATTAAGGCTATGGCTAATCGATTAAATTTTGGGAGACATTCAGGCACTACTCGATTAACATCTAGACTAATCGATTAACAAGTTGAAGACTGATAGGTCCTAATCGGTTAACCACTTGGGTTAATCGATTAACCCCTGTAGGGACAGACTTATAATACGTGAAAAGGGGCATATTTTCGTGGAAAACACACACACACAACACACGACCTTCTTGATCCTTCTCCTTAAGGTTCCATTGTCCCATCCAAAATCTTACTCAAAACTCCATCAAATCCTCTCATACTCTCTCATAATCAAGTCTCCATATCCTCCTAGGCATCATTATCATCTTCTTCTTCCTCAAGGGCAAGGTTTTCTTCTCTCTCTTCTCACTTCTCACTCCACCACCTTGAGGTAAGAGAGGAGATATTCTCCTAATTAGAGGAAGGGCATAATTATAGTAATAAATGCATGATCTTGAACATGTTATTGGTTGTATTTTGGTTGTTAGGTTAGTGCTAAAAAAACCCTAGGTTTCAACCCCATATAGAGATTAGTGTTAAGTGTAGTTTGGTTATGAATTATGTGCTAATTAATTTGGTACTTGTATGGTTGTTGATGTCATGGTTGCTATTTTATTTGGAAATTGGTTCTGATATAAGTTGGTTAGATTTGGAATCTTTAAATTATAGTTTTTATCTTACAAAATAATTAAGTTATAATGGTTGGGTAAATTAAATTTCTTAAAAGAATTAGAAACACGTAACTATTGAAGTGAGGAAGGATGTTAGGAAATTGGAAAAGATTCGTGAACAGACGGATACGCGAAGGTTCATAAAATGGACGGACGAGAATGGTATAGTGACGAGATTGTGTTAATCACACAATCACTAGAATTATCATAGTTGGACTTTGATCTACTAGAGAACGTGGAAAATGCACCATGTTGGGGATTGGTCCATTGCGCCCTATGATAATTCTATTGGTCACTTAAACATTTCTGGACTAGTTGAGGGTGGTTTCCGCTATAGCCAATTTGGGTAAAACGACCCAAATTGTACGAAGGACGAATACGCGAAGTACTGTGCAAGCATTGATTGGGGAACACTTACTCCTAGTTGATCTTTTCCAATAGTGTGGAGGGTGATGTGAGGAATTGGAATGATAACCAAGGTGGTATGGCTCATATATGAAAAAAAATGGACATGGAAATGCATAATAATGGATCATGGCAATTATAATGGGTTCTTGCATTATTGTATGTATGTATTTGTGTGCCATGTATACTATTATGTCTTATTATTGTTTTTATGTATTTCCTTTGATTTTGAGCTATATCTCACTCTCTTTGTTGATCATTTTATGTAATGAGGGAGGAGACGCTTCTGATTTCCCTATGGCCGGGGGTGGGTACACTTCTTCAAAGGAAGTGTAACCCTGTTGCATGATGGATTTACTCCTGCAGCTCAATCTTTGCTCTCATATCATATAAACCTAGGAATATTATGTATTTTGGATCTTAATACAATTATATGGATATCACCACTTGACTCATGTTAGAAAACTTATATGTACATCCTTTTTGGAATTGGTGATATTCCCTTTTTGGTTTGTAAACTTAAACTTATTTTTGGTGTGATCCTGAACTGTGATATTGTAAATTTTATACCATGATGCAAAGGAATGGACACACACACACACACACACACACACACACACACACACACACATATATATATATATATATATATATATATATATATATATATTTCTGAATTATCTGGCTGACAGGTGACAGGTTTCTTATAAGGGGAAAAGTTACAAATTTAAAACAAACCCTGTCAAAATTTTCTAAAAATTTCTATTTAATAAATATATAAAATATATTATAAATTCAAGGTGTTACAAGTATCCTGGAAATAAAATTAGCTTGGTATGTTGACCAGCTCGGTATGAATCAGCTCGATGCGTACTCGGAAGTGATCAATCCAAGCTATCCCTTAGAGCAGACTCAGCCAGCCGACGTCAAGCTCGGCAACATTATCGTTCAGAGCAGACATGGTCAGCCGACGTCAAGCTCGGCAACAGCTATCGCTCAAAGCAGACTTGGTCAGCCGACGTCAATCTTGGCAACACTTAGCGATCAAAGCAGACTCAATCAGCTGAGAAAAAGCTCGAACATTTGTCAAGATTAGATCAGCTCAGCTTATATCAGAGAAATCACTCAAGTCCCCAAGGTCGGTGCCGATGTCAAGCTCGGTGAAGATGTCAAACTCAGTAAAGATGTCAAGCTCGAACTTTCATCAAGCTCAATGAAGTCCTCAAGCTCGGTTCAGAAGACCTCAAGCTCGGCATCAGATTAGTTCAGTTCAGAAGTCTTCAAGCTCGACATCAGATCAACTCAGTTCAGAAGTCTTCAAACTCGGCAGTCCTCAAGCTCGGCATCAGGTCATCTCAGTTCATAAGTTTCCATTCTCGACTTAAGGAAGTCGGCTAGAAAATTAGCTTGGTCAGCTTAGAACAGATATATCTCTCAAGTCCCCAACCTCGAACTAGCTATCAAGCTCGGCATAACTATTCATCTTCTCCAACCTTCAGCAGTACGTCGCCGCATGCACCTCTTCATCTCTGTACTGACATTATAGTACTGTGTGTGGCTGGCAACTTTGTCCTTATCTCAATTGTACCAATATGTCACCATCCTTAAGATTTCAAAATTGGAAATTCAAATCAGCAATGCAAGAGTGACAAATTCAGAACGTTACAAAGAAGGGGAAACAACTAGACAAAGGACAAACGTGTTCTCTGTACAGTGCAGAAATTGTCCAGTATATCCATTGCAAAGGACAAGATATTTTCCTCTCTCTATATCCATTCTCTCTGATAAACACAGAAGCAAAACGCAACAAAGAGAACGATTGAGCAAAAGTGAAACTGTTATATTCATAACCAAAGTCTCAAATAGTTCTCTACAAAAATCCTTTCTCAAACACTTAACCGAATACTCATCTGTTCACCAAACTTTCAGATTCAAACACACTTGAGTTTCGGGTTGGAGCCATCATCCTTGATTCATTCTGTTTGTAAAGTCTTGAGGTGTTCTCAAGCAAGTGAAAGTCTTGGAAGGTTTCCAAGCCATCTAAGAGGTTCTTAGTTGTTTTGTAAAGTCTTAGGAGGTTCCTGAGCAGAAATCCAAAGAGGTTCTTTGGTGAAAATCCTTGAAGGTTTCAAGGTGTCTTGAAGGTTTCAAGACTTGTCAAATTAGGTAGAAGCCAAGATTTTGGTACTCTCTTGGTGGGTTAATTGATCCCTTGTAATTTCTATCAATTTGTTATTATTAAAGGCTCCCTGAGGTTCAGGGGGGACTGGACGTAGCTCACCGTGATTGTGAGTGAACTAGTATAAAAATCTCGGTGTCTCTATCTCTTTACTGCTTTCATTTTTATTCCGAGCATTTAGTTGGCTTGCCTAGCTCTAAATCGGTTTTGTTTAACTCGTATTTGTGCTCGGATAGAGCTTGCTTATTTCCGCTGCAAACCTGATCTTTGAGTGGTGCAGCTCGGATAATCGGTGCTCGGTTTAGATAACCGATTATCAGAATCTGCTCGGCCCAAAGTCAGCATTTTTAGTTTAACAGCAAGCATTATCCGAACTACTTCAATAACATCGCGAAAAATTAGTATTATTGCTTCCAACTACTATTCACCCCCCCTCTAGTAGATAGTTAGGCTACTTGTTGGGTTTCCAACTTTTCTAACACTACATGGTTTCAAAAAGAAAAATTTTATAATTGTTTGATGTTTATATGCATGGTTCATTCTTTGTTTATTGTAATTTGTAAATGGTTATAAAGATTATTGTGTGTATATGTGAAAAATAATTTGGTTATTGTTCTTATTATTTTGGTTTGGTTGAATCATTATGTGAATGGAATAGGTGTATGATTTTGATTTTTCTAAGTGTCTATGTGATTATATTATGTTTGTATTTGAATTGTTTGATGTGGTTTCAAGAAATAACAATTAAATAATTTATTTTTATTGAAAAGAAATAATTCTGGAAAATTTATTTTAATTGGGCCATGTGATTTAAAGTATTTTTTTATGTGTATTTGTGATGTGTTTATGTGTTTAGTATAACATACAGTATGAAAATATAAGTTTTAAAGTGAATAAAATTATTATTTTCTGGAAAATGATGTTGTTGTCCAGAATTGATGTGATTTAGAAAATATGATTATTTTTCTAAGTTAAGTTTATTTTTGAGTTGTAGATTATAGGCCTTTGTGTATAAGTGTTAGAACTTGAACAATAATGAATTTTTGAGTGAATGCAACCTGATTTGTGTGGCTGTCCAGCAAGCTTAATTTGTTTATTTGAATCAAACCTTGTGATATTTTTATAATAGAGCTTTTAATTAAGCTATAGGAAAAAGCGGCATAATTTTTAGGTTAATCGTTTAAGAGAAAAGTGATTTTCAAGATTTAAAACTAATGCTGTCCAAGAATTTTTAAATTGATTTCATCAATCTTAGAAATTGTTCTAATGTGATAAAATATGTTATTTTATGTGTTAGGAATTTAGGTGCATGATATGTGTGTACTGATGCTTGAAAAGTGATTTTTATATGATGTTTAGAATCTGTAATAAGTTGCATCAACTCTAGAAATTATTTTGAGTTTAGCAATATATGAGTTTATTTTCTATATGAATTGTGTATGATTTTAATGTGGTTTTTTGATTTTTAGAAGAAAATTTTGTACTGCCTAAGATTTGTTTAACTGTTGCATTAAATATAAGTAATTTTAAACTCCTGCTGTATGATTTGTCTGATAATGGTAGTTGTTATAAGGTGTTTGAAAATGGATTTTTAAGTAAATGAAGATTTGGATTTATTTTTGAGATGTTATAATTAATCTCTAAAAGTTATTTTATGTTTGGAAATGGTTTTCATGATTTAAAAAGCTAAAAACAAAAAGTGTTTTTACTGGAACAGTAATCTGTTTTTGAGTTATGGAAAAAGTTTCAAGTTACCGATACTGTTTTGTGTTTTTAAATTTTTCTAAGTACTTTTGAAAAAGGAAATCATTTCGTTTAATTTATTAAATTAAATATGTGTTGATTAGTCCTTTGGATTATATTTATCAATGATAAGGTTCGAGTGAAGCATAATCAGAATCATTTGTCTCTAGCTTCCAATCAAGGTGAGAGAGAAGCTTTCCTAAGACATAATGGCATCTTTGGGTAGCCTTAGGATGTTCTTGATCATCTCAAAGATCAGAATTTCGTAGTTATTTGTCAATATACGTGACGGCGATTGTTTGTGTGTGTGTTTAGCCGATCGGACGTTGAGACATTAACTTTGTTTGTGTGCTTGACTGTTACTATTATTTTGAATTATGTTTCATGATAAGCTTTGTGTATATGCTTTGAATAATGATATATTCTGGAAAGAATTGATGAAATGATTATTATGTTGTACCTGAAGAAATATTTGTGATGTTGGAATATCCTGTGATAATTGTTGATTATTCGGAAAAGAAATTATGATCTGGGAATTATAAAAGATTGAAAAGTAAGCTGTGATTGTATCGTCTAAAGTTAGTATACAGTGATGGTGCATCGTAGCACAAATAACCTTGTGATGTATATCCCAACCGCACTGTCTTCGGACGTGCTTGATTTTAAGTAGCTGGTCACTTGAATGACGTATCGTGGTTGCGAGCTTTGTCGATTCCACTGTATGTAGGGAGGTCTTTGTTTGTTTTCTTTTTAGAGGTCGAGGCTTGTTAGAAGCGCGACTTAGAATGGGTCGACCAATGATAGGTTGATGAAACTAAATCTTTTTCTAAAAGACATAAAATGCTTAAAAGACTTAAAAGCTTAATCTTTCCTAACTCTACGTTGAGATAGAAGTAGTGGAGAGGAAAGATACCGAATACTTGGAGGTCAGTGCATCCCTTCGAGTGGTGATTGCGATAGGGGAGGGCAAGGACGGTGAAACGTCAAGAAGCGTTGAGCGCTTCCCTAGGTGGGACAACGCTGCAATGATCAAGGTCACCTGCTGGGCATTGATCGTAGCAAGGACCGCAACGCGAACTAGGGATAGAATCGTCGCCCCCTTGAGCAAATCGGAGATGGTTGAGAGGGAATCTGAATCGAGGCTAGAGGTCACTGTTTTTCTTTATTGACCAACCGTGTGTGGTCCACATATTTTTCTTGTCGGCCAACAGTGTGTGGTTTCAGCTGGTACGTACCCTTTGATACTCTATGCCGGCGTGGTTAGGATTCATGTGCATCCCATCTGCTTTTCAAACTAGGTCGTGGTTGGATATTGAGGAGGAGATGTATCGTGTGTGCTGACTGTTTCCCCTGCCTCAATGATTTTTCCTCCCTAAATCATTGACGGCTATGTATTAGATTAAGATAAGAAAATTGTAAAGAGATTATTGGGAGAATATTGAAAATTCTTTTGAATCAAGTAAGGCTTAATGTAGAAGTTGTACTATGATGTCATGAGGTGCTGATTATGTGAAGCTGTGAAGTTATGAAGTTATTGATTATCTGTTTATCTTTCCTACTGTTTATGTATGTTGTATCCTAATGTGATCCCTTAGAGTAGGTCCATGTTGTCGACGATTAATTCATTCGGATCGCTTACTCTCTCTTCTTTCTTTCTGGTCTATCTTTCTTCAATGGTTGGAAATTAGATGGCGGATCACACTACGAGTCTGGGAGGCCAATGGACCAGGACAACTAGAGGATGGTTGTGGGAAGGATCTACGAGACTCAGTTTTGAGAACCCATATCACATATTGCGTGGAGTAGCTACCGATCGCGTAGAGATTCGTCTTGTGCTTCGAGACCTGATGCATGAAGGACCAGCTGACTTTCATGCTGCTCAGATGGCACCACCTGCTGTGTAGGAGATGATGATGAGGATCTTGTAACTGCTTGTGTAGTGGTGGTCTAGGTTGCTTTGTTGGAGTCTTGTAGGGCAGCCTTTCTGAGAACTGATGTAATCCCCAAGTTTGAACTGAGAAAGTTTATGTTTATTTAGTTAAGTATTTTCGGTGAATAATGACCTTAATGGTCGGAACAATGTTATTATCTTTTGAAGTAATGCAATGAAGGAATTTTATTTCCGCAAATTATAACTGTCGTATTTTTGGAATAATGATGTAATGTGACACTTCTTTTTGGAAAAGAATTTTTAAGTATAAGCAAATGAATCAAACTATTTTCAAGATGCAAACCCTTTTTGTTAAATGACTTTAGAAATAAAATGAATGTTTAAAAAAAAAAAGGCACAAATTTTTACGTAAAATTCTAATGTCCAAATTGGGATGTTACAGGTTTAATCCGGTTCAAACCGGTTCGGTTCAAGAACTTCACTGGTTCAACTCTTTTTCTTTTTCATTAAATAAAAATGGTTTTTTTATGAAATTAGTCCCTATAAATATTGGTTGTTCTGAAATGAGTCCCTAAACTTTATTTTTTTTCGTTTTGGTCTCCAAACACTATTTACGTTTCGAAGTTGGTCCCTGTAAATATTGTTCATTCTGAAATGAGTCCCTAAACATTTTTTGTTTTTTTCGTTTTGGTCCCCAAATCGATAACGTAAAAAGTGTTTGGGGACCAAAACGAAAAAAAATAAAGTTTCGGGACTCATTTCAGAACGACCAATATTTACAGGGATCAATTTCATAAAAAAAAACCAATAAAAATATATTAAAATTATTAAATTAAAAAAATAAAATTGTTAAAAATATATTTATTTATTTATTTATTATTTGAGATGTTTAATTATTATGCTTAAGATATTTTTTATTTTTTATTTAATATACCACTTGCAGTATCGAATCCAAAAAAAATTAATCTTTAAATTCTAATTATATCCTTAAATCCCTTTGACTTGGAATTTTAGAATATACTTTGAATTTAATTCTTGAATTTAAATGAAAAATAATCTGGATCTTAAATAAAATAATTAAATTTCATTTTGTTTGTAGTTACTTGTTCAAATGTAATTAAATTCCACTTTTTTTATATTTAATGATGTGCTAAGAAATAAAAAAATAAATAATCTCTCATTAGTTTTTGTGATATTTTTTTTTATGTTTGTTCATTGTATTTACCAAAAATATTTGCAAACAAAAAAATTAAACTTTCATTTCCATGAATGAATTATCATAATTTTTTTTCGGGACAAAAGACCAAAAGAATTTGATTTTCTCTTAATCACGAATCCATAAAAAAAATCTGAAAATCCATTTCAAAAATCAATTAATGATTAAAAAATAAAAATAAAAATCATTTTTAAAGGCACAAAAAAATGTCAAAAGAATTCAAATTTCCATTTTCAAAAATTATTTGTTAAGAACCGTTAAATAAAATTATCAATTACATTTTTGGGAAGTTGACTTTTTCTCTTTGCAAGATCTTTCGTATTTCCCTCTCTACGGTTGAGGAAATATATTCCTAAATGAAATTTTTTAAAAAGTTCAAATAAATCTGTAAAAATTAATTTTCTAACATAAAAAAGTTAAAAAAAATTATGCTCCCATTTTCATAGACAATTTAGTGAAAGCTTTAAAACAATAAAAATCTTAATTGCATTTTTTGGAAGTCGATTTTTTCCTATCTCTGAGATCTTTCGTACTCCCTTCTTTGCAGTAAAAAATATATTTATGTAACAACTAATATAAATTAAAATGATAATGTTAATTTCCCTTTGAATTGTATGTGTTTTTGACAAATCGACTTTTTCTCAGTTTTACGAGATCTTTCGTACTTCCTCTTCATGTAAAAAGAATTTTTCCAGAAAATTATTTAAAGAACTACATAGTCTTGATTCCTCATTCCGTGAGGGTATGTAAGATTGCGAGTAACTTCATCAACCACAAAAATAAAAAACAAATATTTTTAGGCAAATCAAATAATCAGGTTTATTAATTGAAGCCAATAAAAAAAGATATCGTTTTCTGATGTGCAAGGTAACACCCCGATTTGGTAATTTGAAAAATACTCTTTATTTAACAAAATTATAGTAAAAATCTGGTAAATCTTTTTTTTTTAAACACTTTATGACATGGTTCTAAAATATATTCGCACCAAAGTATACCCACCCCAAACATTTGCATTATTAAAAGTTAATTCGTCATGTCACACTACTTCGACCAAGTTCCAAACCAAGACCAACATCACACTTTGAAAGTCCTTTTACCAAGATTCACACAATATCTTATTTCCCAAAATGCACTATGGTTGATTTGTAAAATAAGAGATCTTACTGATTCATAGTTCCAAAACCTCAAATCATTTGTACCAAGTCACCATTTAAATGTTTAATTACTAATGTGAGTGCAAAATAAAAATGGGGTAACATGATGGTAGAGCAATAATGCCCTATCTAATATCCTCAATAAAGGTACAATACTATCATAAAACACTTAGACTAAAGGTCTTCATCCACCGTTGCTGCTTCCTCTAGATCGGGATCCTCCTCTGGATCCGCATAGATTCTCTCATTAACAAAGTGTTTTGTCTCCATCTGATGCTCCTGATTATCTCATGGTCCTCCATATCTATAGTCTTGTAACGTAAGTCTACCCATCATATCATCCAAAGCCATGCCTCTAAGAGTATGCTGAGGGTCGGCGATCTCCAGACATGTGTTACCTTTCCATATCCATCCATCACACATGATCTCCCAAACTCCTCCCTCTAGGGGTGACATGAATACTTCCACTCGGTATGCCATCTAGAGGGTAGCGACATCGAACATCAACAAGACAGAAACAAACGAGAGAGTAAGCGATCCGGACGAATTAACGTCAACGGTGCAGACTTACAATAGGCAATATATTAAGACATAAACACATAACAACACAGATCATGCATACCATTATTATCATCATTGAAATCATAAACTTATCATTAATTATCATCAACATCCTTCATATCATTCTCTAGCATATAACTTAAAACATTTTCCATACTCTTACTCTTTTCTTATTAAGTCTTATAGAATTGCGTCCATCGATGATATGAGGGAAAGGACATCATTGAGGAAAGGGTTTAGTTAGCACACATAGCTACATCTCCTCCAATATTCTCCCAAAACCTAAATCGGAAGTGAACGGGACGTACATGAACCTTAACCCACACAGGTCTAGAAGCCGAGAAACAATGTTATAACCACTACTCGGGCCAGCCAAAATAATCAAAATAATATTTTAGGATATCAGAATATCGTACCATGATATTACAGTGCCCAAAAACCATTGGAAGGCTAGCCTCGTTCAGGTTCCCTCTCACCATTCCAAAATTGATCAAGGAGGTGTCAGAACTTTTCTAGTCTGCAGTGCGGTACACACTACGATCCATTGGGTCTTAAGCCCCAATCACATATAGACTCGTCAAGCCTAGGAAAGTGCTCAAGGCTTCTTGACATTTCACCATCCTTGCCCTCCCCTATCACAATCTCTCGCTTGAGTACCCGCAGGTAACTCAAGGTAACTTTCATCTCTACTACTCCAAACTCATCTCGCAGAATTAGGGAAAAATATCGTTTAAGTTTTATTAATAAAAGGGGAAGTATTGGTCTACCCATTCTAAGTTGCGCTTCTAACGGTACTAGACCTTAGTTAAACTTTATAAACTTGCTCATCGTCCAACAACGTATTCGCATAGAGTGGAATCGGAATAGATTTCATCATCGTCGGCACGCCCTACGGATCGTGCAAGAAGAGGGAATCTTTCCACTAATTTCATATGCCCAAAGCATCTTCTTTGTACGGGTACAAATCTCGAATCGCATTAATGTCTTATGAATTGTGCCTTACTACATAAGGACTTGTGCCCAACAGGGACTTACAAAATTTCTATTGTATCTTTTATAATTCCAAAAACTCTTAAACATCATTCAACGTCATTCCTTCAATTGGGTTTTCATAACCAACAATGTATTAAGATATCTTTCATTAACAATAAAATCTCATAACCAGATATATTTATCTAAATAGGCATATATACATAAGCAGTTCACAATATCATCATACTATAACAAAGAAAGATCATGCATTTCAAATATCATTTAACATTATGTCGTCTTACTCTTTTTGCATGAGTGGCCAATCACACACTTACAATTTGCCACCATAGTACTAATTCATAGACCACTAAGTTCTGACCTTCGAGATTATCGAGAACGTTCTAATATAGAACCTAAATGCCAAGATGTCTTAGGAAAGCTTCTCTCTCACCTTAGAATTCAGTCACAATGATCAGTATGTTGGATAAAGCTAGGTCTGTTGCTCCACTCGCAACGCCTACTCCTTTGGTCCTCGAATTAATTAAAATTAATCACTGCGTTGTAACATTTATCTTATCCTATATGAATAAAATCAAATTCTTTTTAAACATAAACATACGTCAGACAATAAAAATTTTAAATTTCAAAATCTTTCCAAAACTTTTAGGTACTTCAAACACTTCATAATCCTATAGAAATCATGAATAAAATTCACTTTACATAATTAATTCAAACGCTGAAATTTTGGACAACATCAAATCATTTTAAGAATGTCACCTCAAACTAAATAAAATTCGCTCCCATCTTTTCCTAACATAAACACCTCGAAATCCTTAAACTTTTAGTTAAATAAAGCCATTTTAAACTCATGTTACCATTAAAATAAACCTTGGACTACATCAAACAACTTTGCACAAAATATTTTAAAGACACCAAAATGAGTTTCAGACTTTGTTTTCAAAGTATCATAAGAAATCTAGGCTTTTATCTCAATCAAACATTTTTCTAAGTACTAAAACATCATAAAACAAACTTGGACAACAATATAACACATTGCCAACATCCAAATAAAATCATTGGGAAAACTTTTATAAAATCAATAATTCCTCAAAATCATACTCCGTAAACATCAAACTAACTTGTTCTAAGTCTTAGAGACTTATTTAAAATTCTTGGGCAACATCATTATTTACTTTTGAAAATCACTTTTCAAACACCAAAAATTATTCCAAAGCATAAATCATATTTTTTATTAACTTCAATCAAGTTTTTGACTCAAAATTTATAGTAAAAACAACAACTTTCAAATACAAATTAAACTTGGTATGCTCTAAGAGGGGTTTGTATAAACTTTTGAAATAAAATAGTTCAAATAAATATAATCAAATCAAAATTTAGGTTGCTTGCTGTCCAAAATTGTTAGGTTACTTAAAAATTGATTTTTCACAATTTAACAACTCATATAATTAATTTCCTTAGTTCCTCTTAATCAAAAGTAACATGTTATCATGACTTTTCATGGACTATTCCTTAATTAAAATTTACTTTAGGTTGCCATTTTATATCATTATATTTTCCAAATAATTTACATTCCATAACTTTATCCTTTTAATCAATTAAAAGATTACTTGAACTCTTAAAACAATAAACCAATCTCACAATCTCACTTCAATAATATCAAGAAGAGCAAGTCTATCATGGTTATCATTAGAAAAAATAACACTGTTACGATCGTGGTCGAGATCATAGGACTAGCTTCATTATCGTGGCAAATTCCAAACAAGGAGCTACCCATATTAAAAGACTCCTCCACTGTGGGTCAGTAAGCAGAAGATCTAAAAGTATTGTTTAAGTAAGGAAAAAATATTTTTATTTTAAAAAGGTTTAAATAACAAAATGGTCTCCATAAATATTGACCTCTTTGAAATTGGTCCTTGTACAAAAAAACGTGTTGGTTTTAGTCCCTGCATTTACAAAACGTTTTGGTTTTTGTCCCTATATTTACAAAACATTTTGGTTTCGGTCCCTCCTGTTAAATGTGGACGGAAAACGCCGAAAACATAATGTATTACGTTATCAATTAAGAATAAGATTCTTGCATTAATTCTCAAGGGTAAAAAAACTTCTATTACATAAAAGAATCAATTTATGACAGTAGGGAGACCAAAACCTATGAAATCTAATAACAAAGGGATCAAAACCTATCACATCTATAATATATGGACTAAAACAAACTACCAACATGATTATGAGGACCAAAATTTAACAGGATGGACCAAAATCAAAACGTTTGGTAAATGCAGGAACCAAAACTAAAAATTTGTTTTAGAGGGACCAATTTCAAAGGAATCAACTTTTACAGGAACCATTTTGATATTTAAGCTTTTTAAAAAAATAATGTATTTAATATATTGAAAAAGTGTTGAACTTCATTTTTCAATATTAACATACTTCTTTTAAAAAACTTAAACAATAATTTTAGGACATTTCTTAGCACAACCTTAACTTAAATACCACATTTAACTTCTTTTTCTTGTAAGCACATTTAACTTCTTTTTCTTGTAAGCACATTTAACTTCTTTTTCTTCTATGCACATTAAACTTCTTTATTCAGTAAAAGGAAGAATCATAATAGCGTGCTTCCTATATGTACATTTCCTGTATTCACGATAACCCTTTCCCAATGATCCTAATAATAAAATGATAGTTGGAATTAAAGAATGAGAAAACCAAGTAGCGGGGAGAAGCAAAATCATGGTCAGGTAGAAACATATGATACGGAGGAAAAGAAAAACTTTAAACCTCCAAAATGGATATACTGACTACTCGTCTACTATTATAAGTCATGTTAACTACAAGTTGGAGTGTTTCATGATTGCAAAGTAGATTTTGTTGAATAAGAAAAACTATAATGACACTCCCTCATTTTATATGTAGTGTGTTTTAAGGTTACACACACGTTTTAATAAATGATTAAATGATATAAGAATTTGATGTATTTTGACTATAATTAATGCCCCTATATAATCATTATTGAAGAGATAAAGATATTGGAAGTGACAAAGAAAATGTAATAAATAGATGTGTGTTTGGAAAAAATAACATGGCTTAAATACCAAAATGGTCCCTATCAATATTGACATTTTTTAAATTGGTCCCTGTAAAAAAACGTTTTGGTTTTAGTCCCTGCATTTATAAAACGTTTTGGTTTTGGTTCCTGCATTTATGAAACATTTTGGTTTTGGTCCCTCATGTTTAACGTGGATGGAAAATGCCGAAAATGTAATGTATTACATTCTATGACCAATTAAGAAGGATATTTTTGCATTAATTCTCAAGGGTAAAAAAAACAACTTCTATTATATCAAACAACCAATTCAAAAACCGTGATAGTAGAGAGACCAAAACCTATAAAATCTAATAATAGAGGGACCAAAACCTTTCAAATTTAATAATATAGGGACCAAAACAAACTACCAACATAATTATGGGGACCAAATTTAACAAGAGGGACCAAATCAAAACGTTTTGTAAATGTAGGGGCCAAAATCAAAAGAATTTTTTTTATAGGGACCAATTTCAAAAAAAGTCAACTTTTACAGGGACCATTTTGATATTTAAGCCAAATAACATTAATTATGTATTGGGTTTTGTAAAAGAACAATACAAATGAAACATAGGATGAAACCTCTATAAACACTACATATGAAACGGAGGGAGTATCCTTTGGGAGAGGTTGGATTAGATGAGAAGAATGGGGTTTGATGAGAAGTGGAGAGGTTGGATTAGAAATTGCTTAGAATCTGCCTCAATTTCAGTAGTAGCCAATGGGAGTTTCACAAAGGAATTTAAGATGGAAAAGGGGTTAAGGCAAGGCGATCCAATGACGCCATTCTTGTTTCTAATTGTTGCATAAGGGCTAAGTTGTAACATCTCGCGTTTTTCCGACTAGGATAAATAAATTTGATTAAAGAGAAGTTTTGAAAAATTGTTTTACAAAAGGTTTTCAATAAGTGTTTTAATTAATTACGAAATAAAATATTGATTTTACGGAGTTTTGGTAAACAAATATTTTTATGGAGTTAGTAAAAATGATTTTTTATGAGAAATGATTTTTATTGTTGGTGATTTGTGAAAATGAATTTCTTTATGGATTTTCTTAGATGTATCAACTTTAGAAAATCCATAACTTTTTAACCGTAACTCCGATTTTGATGATCTTTATATCAAAACGATCGTATCGAAACGTAGATTTCAAAAATGTATCTTTAATAATTTTCTGGATTGGTTTGCTAAAATTATTTTCCAGTACTGTAAAGGACGAATTTTCAAGGAATTAACCATGAAAAAATAGTTTTTGATTTTTTATGAATTTTTCCTTTTGGTATTATCTTTAATATATTAAAGTATGATTTTAGAAAGTGAAATGAGGGCTATAATTGCAACCAATAAGTACATTTTATTATTTAAAGGAAAAAGTGTTAATATGTATGTTTGATTAAGTTAATTATTTTGTGTGCTTGATTGATAAATGTGTGCCAATATGTGCATGTATGATACATGTGTGATATGTGTATGTATGCTATGTGTGTGAATGGTGTGTGCATGTGTGTATTCATGAAGCCATTGCTTGGTGACTAAGTAAAGAAGAAAAAAAAATTGTAAGACATGTGTATGCATATATGAGTGCCACGGTTTTGTGTGTGCATGAATTGTAAGTTCCATGATGAATGTTTTGATAATGACAAAGTGTTTTGAACAAGCTATCATGTGTTGATCAAGTTCAAGTTCAACAAGCAACAACAAATATCAAATGAAGAAGAGAGAAAACAAGCTCATGAAGACTTAGTTTGAGTGCAATTGTAATTGTTTTATCTTTTGCCTCTCAAGCTTCTTAGGTCTTTTATTTGGGTAGATTATTTAGAGGGTAGTGAATCTCTATCATAGTCATGATTAAATCATAATTTGAGTTTTCACTTAACCTAGAATCAATAGGTGGCTTAAAGGTTTGAAAGGAAAGGTTTGGTTTTGAGAAAATAAGTTTTAAACAAGTATCAGACATGTTTAATCGATTAAGAACATATTTAATCGAGTATTAATCGATTAAATGTTGATTTAATCGATTAAGTACTGCTGAACTGGTTTTTTAAAATACGATTTTCACTTCTCAAAATCAGTTTTCAAGTGCTACAACTTTTGGGTATTCTATATAAACCTTTTCCTAACCTTTGTGATTAATAAGAACACTTTCATAATCAATTTTACAAGAATCAAGCCATTCTATTCTCTCTCAATTTCAAAGATCAAAGCTTTCATTTTTTTCATATTCTTTGATCAAGAACCTTTGAATCTCTTATTGTGAATTGTCATAGCTATTGATTGAGATTCATAGGATTGTTATTGTGTTTTCTATTGTGTTGTAATATTTGCAAGAAGGCAAGCCATCTACAACAACAAAGAAGCCTTGGTGTGTCGATTATCATCAAGCAAATCTCATTGGAGAAGAAGAAGTCTTGATTGTGAATCAAGCAAAGTGAAGCCTTGGTGTGTGGATTATCATCAAGCAATTGAAGACTTGTTGTGTCGATTATCAACAAGGGGTAGAGGTTAGATTAGAGAGAAGATCAATAGGATTACAGGGCAAGGGTCTGGTATCTCTTGTAGGCTATCAAGAAGGGAGTCTTGTGAGGCATTTACTTGTAATTTGAGAACTCTAATTCCTCATAGTGAAGAATCTCTCTTGGTTGAAGAGGGGACTGGATGTAGCTTTCAAGCGGATGAAAGTGAACCAGGATAAATCACTGTGTCGTATCTCTAAACCCTTAATTCTTTACATTCAAGTCATTGATTGTGTTCTTGGTTGAAAACCTAGAAAAGAGTGATTTTCATAATTGATTGAATTGAATCTTTATTGTTCAAATTAACTTGGGGAAAATCATTTTCATAACCTAGGTAATCAATAAGAATATAGGTGTTAATTGTTTCCGCTGAATCTCTGATCTTGAGTGTTAATTGATTGATTTTCGTATGCGATTGAAAAAGTGATTTTTCAGTTTCTGATAGATTTAATCGATTAAGAGAAGATTTAATCGATTAAGGACTTTTGAACTTTCAGGTTTAATCGATTAAATTTCAGAATAATCAATTAAATGCTGTAGAATTTGCAAAAATCATTTGTTTTGATTGTTTCGATTCATTTCTTTCGAAAATCTTTCAAGGTTTCTTTTACACCTATTCAACCCCCCCTTCTAGGTGTGTTCCTAGTGTTCCTTAGTTGTTTCAACCACCAACTGCGGTTTCCTCATGAATGAACCTAGGATTTTTATTTTCTAAGACAAGAGGCTTGGAGGACAGGTTAGAGTTAGGAGGAAACTAAGTTAAGACTAGTGTAACACCTACAGTTATCTACCCTTTAATACCCTTAATAAAATAGCGAATTTAAAATTTTCTTTTAAACTTATAAAATCTTCCGTCAAACGGACGAAGTTTCGTTTGTTTTTAGGACTTTCCAAAGTTCTGGTTTTTCCTGCGACCTGATAAACAAAAACATTTTCAAATTCCAGAAGCCAGCAGGGCTATATACATATATTACAGCTTGTGCAACATCGTGCACGCATCAGAATAGCAAGGTATGAAACATCAGAGTTTAGCGAAAATATAAACAAGTTGTGGAAAATAGTACTTTTCCCAAAATAAGACTCCTACCCAAAAGGAGTCGTCTTGGGCCCCAAAAAGCTATATACAATATGTACAACAAAAATAGATCACATCATATCATCGGGCCCAGGACATTCCCATGTCCTACATATATATATAAGTAACCTACTCTCCCTGTGAGGGAGAGTACTCCTGCTCGGCCTGGTCAAGTGTAAACTCTTCCTCAGTACCTGTGGAAATAGTAAGGAGTGAGTATTACACATAAAATGGGGAAGCAGTTTCCAAATACGACATAATGCTATACCAAGCCATACACATTTAGCAGTTTATTCACAATATAATAAAGCTCAACATATCACAATTCATTATCAAAATATTCCATTGGTTACTCAAGTCAATCTTGCATATTCATTCTTATACATCATTTTCATAAAGTCTTTTGTTCCTTACACTTTAATCATATTCATAATTCTTTTCAATCTGTCCCTGGTCACGACCTACTGCGTCCTCACTAACGTGCAGGTACGGCTTACTGCGCCCGGGTATGTTTCTTATTCCCCGGTCACGATCTACTGCGTTCGCACCATTGCGCGATCACGACTTACTGCGCCCGGGTATGTTTCACTCTCCCCTGGTCACGACCTATTGCGTTCGCACCATTGCGCGATCACGACTTACTGCGCCCGGGTATAATTCATTTCATTCTGTCCCTCGTCACGACCTACTGCGTCTGCACCCCTGTGCACTCACATCTTACTGCGCCCGGGTATAATTCATTTCATTCTGTCCCTGGTCACGACCTACTGCGTCTGCACTCCTGTGCACTCACGTCTTACTGCGCCCGGGTATAATTCATTTCATTATGTCCCTGGTCACGACCTACTGCGTCTGCACTCCTGTGCACTCACGTCTTACTGCGCCCGGGTATAATTCATTTCATTCTTTTAACATCATCACCTCTTAAACTCTTTAACAATTACATTACCCTCTTAAAACACTACATTTAAACATTCATTTTGCCCAATTATCACCGTTATATATTGAAAATCAATCATCACAGTCCAGGCATGTTCTCAACATTATCAACATTATATTCTATAACTCAAATAACATAATTCAAGCATGTTCTTATTATCATTCCTATTATTCTTAGTTCACAAATTCTATTTATTAAATAACCTATGGTGCAATATTCTATCTAGCAAATAAATTCTTAGTACCCATTATATGCATATCGTAAACTAAACCCCAGAGTACGGTAATACTCACTATAACCCACTCCTTACCTCAAAATAGCAAGAAGTAAATAGAACCTCTGTGTGCCCTAGCTCAAAACCTTGGAAATTTGAATTTCCTAAGCTTTGCTTGCCACCTCAACAAAGATATAATCAAGTGATGATAAACAACTCTATTTGGAAGATTGCAAGAGGGTTGATCCTTGCCCTTATCTTGGTTTGGATTGGAAGGCATAAAATAGAGTTTCCTACATATTCATGAGTGCAAGAAAACCCCAAGGAATTAAATACAATTCTATGAGCTAAAGTGAGTTGGAAAGGAAATTAGTATCATGACATAAAGCTCTACTTACTTCAAGTAATGGTGCAATTTGAAAACCAAGAAGGAGAAGGGAGGGAGCAACTCGTGTGAGATGGAGAGAGGAGAGTGAAATGAAACTTCAACCAACTTCCATGGAGTATGCATGATGGGGTTTGATGATTTTGGGTTTGAGGTGCCCAAAAATCAAGTGTTTGTGATGAGAGTGATGGAAACTTGATCTTGGGGTTGAGAGAAATGGTGAAGGTGGTGGGTTGAGGTTGGTGATGAAGCATGAAGGAATGAGGTGCTTTTGATGCCATATAATCAGCCTTGGGGGCAGCCACCATCGTGTGGCTTAGATCAAGACTTTGGCCCCAAGTCTCTAATCCAACACACCAGATCTGGTGCCTGCTGCGCGCGCGCGCCTGGGTGCACGTCTGGCGCGCCTGAGCGCGAGGACAGCACCAGCTCCTGGCCTGGTGCGTGGTGCGTGCGGCTGGTGCGGTCAGAAGTGGAATTGGCGCGCCAAAAACGGGGCTGGTGCGTGCTGATGCGATTTGCGCGCGCCTGGGCGCACGGAATGGTGCGCCTGAGCCTAAAACCTCCTGGCTCAGCACCAATGAACAGTGGTGCACGCCTGGGCGTGCACCGTTGCGCCTGGGCATGCACCAGAATTTCAAAACTTCGATTCGCCATAACTTTTTCGTTAACCGTCGGATCGGGTCCAAATTTTTAGACAAGATTCTTAATCCCTTAAACTTCATATCCAACGGTGGAATTTATTTTCTTAGAATCCTATAATAAATTCCTAATTTTCTCTTTTTGGTCGATTTTTAACATCTAAAATGCCGATCTAACTCCCGATTTCGCTTAGTTAGCTTGGCTCGATGCTATGAATGCCTTCTATGCAACCCATAGCACTTATAATTACTACCCACCTATCTCCCAAAATTCATTAACCTATTATTCCAATTATTTTTGGATTTTAGCATTAATTTCTTTTAAAATAAAACTTAGAATGTTACAACTAGAACCCAACTAAGTTAGTAAAAATCCTAACTAAAAAGCCAACTATCCCTTAAGCCTAAAGTGACCCCTAAAAGTCTAGCCATGCTACCTTGTCCCTTGCATATGATAATCTCCACCCATGCAAGTTTTTGAAAGCCCAAAATTACCCCTCCTAGTTGTGTGTATGGCCGAATTTCTTAAGGCCAAAAGAAGGGAAATTGTGTTTCACTCTTAGCCTATTTCTTTCCATTCATTCATTCCTTCGTTCCTTCATTCTTTCATTCCACTTCTTCCTTTCATACCAACACACACTTAGTCTCCAAGAGCAACCTTAGCCCTTGAGACATATATATATATATATATATATAAAAAAGAGGAAAGACACATAGAGAGAAAGAGAGAAAACTGTGAGGGAGAAGAGTAGAGGAAGATAGGAAGAGCCATGATTCTTAACCCATTTCCATTCATTTTCTTAGGTATAAGCTTGATCTTTGTTGATTCTTCCTTCTCTAGCATTTTTATTTTTGGATCTACATGTTTTTTTTTTTTAAATGTTGATTTGTCCAAAGCTTGTTCATGCATGTTAATTTATATTGTTGATCTATGTTTTTCAAAGACTAATGAACAAAGATTGAAGTTTTTTTTAAACAAAAATGAACATGCAAAAGGTTTGAAGATTAATTCGATTTTTATAACCATTTTGTGTAAATGACCCTTGTTTTCCTTGATGTATTTCGGTTTTGTAAAATAAATCAATTTTTAAAGTTGTTCCTTGATGCATGTTTGATTTTAAGCTAGATCTAGTGTTTCTATCTACATGCATGTGATTTTCTCAAATGGACCTTAATTTTTTTTACATGCATGTGAAAGATTTTCATTCAAAAATGAAAGATTAACTATTTTTAAGAACATGATGCCCAATTCGGTTTTAAAAGAATTTTTGTGCTCATGGTTTTATTTTCTTACTCGATTCGGTTTTGTGTGCATATAAAGAAAATTATCTTTTTTTAAAAGAGTTCAACTTGAAGCATGAAATTTTTGATAAAAAGAATTCATTTTTCTTGTGCATGTTTCGGTTTTGCTTAGATCTTTAGAAAAGAATTTTATTTGAAGTATTTGATGCATGCATGTAATGATCTAGAGAAAAAGAATAAGTTTTGATGTTGGTTTTGAAATTTTCTCTTAAAGTCTTGATTTGGTTCTTGAATGTTAATGTATGTATGATTTTTCTTATGATCTATAAATTTTAAGTATGTGCATGTTAGGATCTATCTAGGATAGTTTAATTGGATTCTTGATTTTTAGTTAAAAGGCTTAAATTTTTATTTGTAAATGTGATGCATGTTGTATTTGAATTAAAGAAAATTATTTTCATAATATGCTAATTCGGTTTTTTTGAAGAAAAATAATTGATGGACTGATTTTTTAATTGATTTGTATGTATGATTGTATCTTTGATTTTCATAAAAGAAAATGAATGAACAAGTTTATTTGATAATGTTTTGTGCTGAAAATTGTGATGTGTGTGTTTTTAAACTTTGATAAATGATTTTTTTGTATGTTCAATGATTCTGAAATTTTGTCACTGACCTAAGTATATTATAATGAACTTGTCTGAATTTTTAAATGATTTTTGGAATTGATTTTCTATCTCTATGAAAGCCAACTTTGTGAAAACGATTTTGAGAAAACAAGTTTTTCAGTCTAAAGAGGAACAGAATTTTAGAACTTGTGCTACTCTAAATTGCTTGAAATTTTTATGGTAGCTTCCTGAACATTTCTATATACTCTCTGTAAAATTTGAAGAGATTTGGAGTTGATTTGATATTTTTATTAAAAGCAAAACAGTGAACCGCTTGGTTCAGATTTTCTGGACTTAGTGACAAATTTAATTAGAAAAATATGACTTGCACAACTCCAAATAATCTGAAAATTTTATGAGATATTTATGACTGTATAAGGAAGACTTATACCAATTTTTATGCAATTCAGAGTTGAACAACTATTTTTAATCATAACGTTTTTGCCTCAGACCAGCAACAGTTCCATTTTGTTTTTCATGAGAAACTTGATTTGAAACCTAGCTTAGGATTGTTTAAATGACTTGAAAATTTTATATGATGAACTTTGGCATATATGTGTGTGTTCTGGAAATTTTTAGGATTAAGTGAATTTATTTGATATAGTTTTGGATTTTATCTTTTGTGTTTTACTTGTAATCACACTAAGATGTCATTTGAATGTTTTTGATGAATGTGAACTTTTATGCTTGATTTTATGACTTTTCTGGCTTGTATGATGATTATGATGTCTTGAAATGATTGAATGAGTGATTGTTTGATGATATGTTTAGGGTATGTATGAATGAATTATTTAATTAACCAAGGTATTGTGTGTTTGATTTTGTAATTGGTTTTGAAATAGTTTAGTCTTAATTTAATTAAAGAACCTTGGACTTAGTGGTTGCTGCCCTTAACTCATTTCACGGTGTTAAGTTTGAAAAATAAATCAATTAAGTGTTTATTTTATAACAAAGTCTTACATGAACAAAAGTTAAGTTTTTCGGTGTTTTTGGGTTTTGGTTAATGGCTGTCCGGAACGGACAAGCAACCAAAACTAATGGTTTTAAAGTGTTTTATCAATTGTTTTAAAAATATTTTGAGATGTTTAATGTATTTTCAAAAGTCGAATTTGATTTGAAAAAGTCTTGACATTTTACGATTTTCCGACGAGAAATAAAAAGAGTTTTCGAAAACACGTATTGATAATGAGTATGACGATTAATTAAATAGACTCGTAACGTTAGTATCGTCCATTTAGTACAAGGTGCGTACAAGTCGAGAAGCGGAACGGCTGACATGTTGGAAAGGACCCGCAACGATTTCAGATGCTGGAGCGAGAGGTGAGAGATGCAGTAGGCCTAAGTCATCGTGACGCGTAGACTCGGTTCTAAACTTAGTACATCGAGTCTAATTCGAGTAATTGTCATAGGTTGTGTTTGCATGATTATATGTGATATATATGTGCTAGATGTGTATCTGTTATATTAAATATGATGCATGTCTGATTTTATTATGTATTGAATTCTCTGTTATTATGTTGTTGAGTATGTCTTGCCCTGTCTGGAAAAGTTGAATATGGATATATGTAATAATGAAAATTATGAGAAAGAAATAAATCATGAGATGAACGAATTGTGAAAGAGATAAATAATAATAAATGAAAGAAAATTAATCGATGAGTTGAGAAAGAATTGAGAAGAAGAGATGATCTTCAAGACGATGAGGAGAAATACCCTACGAGGCGAGCGGAAGCGTGGTGATGATGAGCGATGCTGATGGTACCGTGGAGCAACAACTAAGGAGAGCAATGCTGATGATGCTGCTGAACAACAACTAAAGAGAAGGATGCTGATGATGCTGCTAAGCGATGGCTGCTGAGAAAAATGCTGAGGAATGCTGTTGAACATGAGCTGATGAGAATAGTGCTGATGAAATGCACGAGAACGAGATATGAGGCAAGATGCCATTGAGAATTTAGGGGGAACGGATTACGATTAGTGGTCGGGTTTCACTGAAGGGATGCACCAAGGGTGAACCGACTGTTAGGATTAAGCCGCTAATTAAGACTCTAAAACTTTAAAAGACTTTAATATACGCGGTGAGGTATGAGAGTGCGAAGTAGTGGAGAGGAAGATACCTTGGATATCAGGGATATTCGGGTTGTGAATGCAATAGGGTAAGCTAGGGCGGTAAAACGCCATGATGCTTTGAGTACTATTCTGGGCGGAAGGAATTCCATATGTGGTAGCCAGACGTGGTGGGGACTGGGTCCCAATGCCGTGGTAAGTTCTGCACCGCGAACCGGAATAGTATTGTCACCTCTATGGCATTTCGAGAACAGTGAGAGAGACTGGAATGGGGCATTTGAGATTGCCACTGTGAGTTTGAGATAGTGTGCCTTGATTATATGATATGAATGAAATGATATGAATTGAATTGATTTGAGGTTGTAGTCCTCCTAGCCTGGGGCCAATTGATTGTGAGACAGCTGTCGTGCCCACGTGGTAAAGGTCCTGTACTCCTGTTAGCTTCCGACTAGGTTGGGTGGATGACCGAGGAGATGTAGACGTGAGTGTTATTCCTCAGTGATGGTTCCCCCACCTCATTGAGTGAACCGAGTACGATAAAACATAAGATGATAAAAGATTTCAAGAATGAAAGCATGAAGAATTGAGAAAGATTCAAAGAAAGAAAGTATAAGTGATTGTTGGAAAGATTGAGAAAAATGGTGATGAGACTTGAATGTTCGAAGGCCTGTGGTGCCAAGTGCAGTAATGTATATTGAAATGAGTTATGATTTTGATATATTTGGTGTGCTATGATGTGCTTTGTAATAAGTGTTTTCTATATGCTTATCTGAATATATTTGTCATATGCATAGCATGAGTAATTTTTGTTGCATGATAATTAATGGATCCTATGTTTTTATTATATGCCTTTAGTCATGGTTACGTTCTAGTTAGTGATAAGTGTCCGTCAAGTCCTGCATTTTATTGACATAGTTTACTCTGTTCATTCTATCTCTATATAAAGTCATTATTATATTGTCTTGTCACATTTGTACTTCTGGAATGCTGACCATCTCTCCTATCATGTTGTCGTATCGGGTTACTCCGGTATTGCAACGGATAGATGGTCGACCCTGCAGTAAATCGGTACGTTATCTCGATAAGGCTGCTGCAGTGGACTTCAGTTAGGAAGAGTAGACATCCAGATTAGCAGTAGGTAATTTCCTTGAGCACTGTATCCCCTGAAACTACTTGGTTGACATTGCTATATCATTTTGTACCCCGTTTGGTATTGTATTAAGTATGGTTTCAAGGAACATGGTTTTATGAAACAAGATTTGAAAATGTTTTATGAAGTCAAGTTACAAAGTGCGATGTTAAGTAACATCTCGGTTTGGAACTTGACTTGTGATGTGTGACATGAGAATATTATTAAGTTAATGAAATGTTTTTGAACCTTAAGCTTCTCATGTCCATGTCACCTTATAAAAAAAAATTTATCCAAATTTTTACTATATTTTTGTTAAAGAGATGATGTTTTCAAGTTGCCGAAATCGGGGTGTTACATAAGTGGCCTCATGAAAAAAGCCGTCCAAAAAGGATACATAAAGGGCTTTGAGATGGGAAGGGAAAAAATTCAAATTTCTCATTTACAGTAAGCAGATGATACCCTACTAGTCAATGAAAGTAGCAGAAGCAACATGAAGGCAATCAAGTGTGTGTTGAGATGCTTTGAAATTGTTTCAGGATTGAAAATCAATTATCACAAAAGTAATTGGATTGGAATCAACATTGAGCAAGAAGAACTGGTGGAATGGGCAAAATTTTTAAATTGCAAAACTTCTAAAAGTCCTTTCACTTATCTGGGAGTATCCTTAAGTGCCAATCCCTTGAATCTCTCCACTTGGAATCCTATCTTGCAATCATTGAAAAAGAGGCTCTCAAGCTGGAAACAACGTAGCATATCCTTCGGTGGTCTTGTGGCTCTGGTTAAATCAGTATTGTCTTCTATCCATATCTATTTCCTTTCCTTTCCTTTTTTAAAGCCCCCAAATCTATCATTAAAAACATAAATAAAATAATTAGGAGGTTCCTTTGGGGTGAAAATGACGAAAGTAAAAAAATGTGTTGGGTAAGATGGGTTGTAGTGTGCAAAGATAAAGAAGAGGGGGGATTAGGAATTAAGGACATAAAGTTTTTTAATGCCGCACTGTTAGGAAAATGGAGATGGAGAGCAATCACAAAAAAAAAAAATTTCTTTGGTGTAGGATCCTTAGGTCCAAGTATGTGGAGGGCGTTTGTAATAATATAGAAAATGATTCTGTGTTCGAGAAGGGATCTAGATGGTGGGTAGATTTAGGTAAGTTGGGAGATTTGATATCGAGTGAAGGGATTACCGTGGCTAAAAAGCTGTGTCTATAGAGTAGTGGGGAGTGGAAATGAAACACTGTTTCGGGAAAATATTTGGGTGGGGAATGAGAGATTGAGGGAGTCTTTCCCTAGGTTGTTCTTAGTGTCAAAAAATAAAAAGGCTATCTTAGTGATATGGGTGAGTGAAGGGGTAAGGATTGGGTATGTAAATGGGAATGGAGAAGACCATTGTTCGAATGGGAAAATGCACAAATTTTAACACTATGCAGGTTCTAGTAAAAAACAAAAATTCAAAAGGAAAGAAAAGACTTCTGGGCGTGGAAGGCTTCCAAATGGCATATACACTATTAAGAGTGCATACAAGCTGCTGCTTCAACATGCGGAAGGAGATACAAACAAGGTCATTTTACAGGAATTTTCGGAAGCACAAGGTTTAACGACCTAAGTCGTAACGGGAATTATGTTATGTTAAATGCATATTATTAATGTGTTTTAAGGAAATGATGTTGATGTTTTTATGATGGTGCATAAAAATAAGAAAATAATTTAAAACGGAAACTTCCATATAACTGCATCTTTTATATTTCACATAAAAAGTTTGATTTAATGTACATCATTTTACATTGTTTTAGTCAAAAATATACTGCATCATAACTCTGAGTTAACTAATCTCAGTCAGTGCACATATACATATATATATATATATATATATATATATATATATATATATATAAGGTGTAACTCAGAGCAGTCCACAAAACTCTATAAGACACTAAAAGTCAGTCTACATACTAATGATATATACCTAGCATATAACCTCATGGCTCGTCAACCATCCACTGACTCCCACTCGATGGCACTACCTGATCACTCTCCCCTCCAGTCTGTATGGCATCGCCCCCAGCTGGCTCACTCTCGCCCTCCTCAGGATCCTCCTCCTCAGAGTCCACCTGAACCACCAGAGGCACACGTTCCGGTGATGGTGCAAATCTCACAGTCCGAGATGGACCCGGACGAGAAGGATCCTCGGGTGAAGCTCTCTCAGGAGGAGTGCGAGCAGGAGCAGCTGGTCGAAAACGAAAATGAGAACGACGATGTGCAGGCTGGGGCGGTGGAGTACCATGACGATAAGTAAAAGCAAGAGGTATATGCTGAGCATATATCATAGGTATGCAGAACCGACGAGGACGCATATAGGCCAAGGGGTTTGGGTGGAGAAATATCAGCTCCACTTCCCCCTCGAAAGTGGCTCTACGCTCCTCATACTCCCATGTCACTCTCACAGGACGCATCTCCAGGCATGCAAGGAATCGAGACATCACCTAACAAACAATTAGGGCAAAGGGAGCAAGATAGTATCATTCACGTACAAATGAATAATTAAATGAGCTAGGAATAAACAAACACCATTAGTCAAGTAGTAATTAAAGTCACATAAGCAAATAAGCAAACTCAAATAATCAATCGATAATTACTAAACAATAGATATCAAGCAATAATGTATGTTTCTAATGCATGTGCAATGCGATGCGATGCAAGTGCTCGATGCAATCTCCTCTGTGATATTCTACGAATATCATGCACTTGGCAATTTCACGTTTATCGATAACGTCCTCAACGATTCAATTTACATTTTATTGAAAACGTTCAAACGATTAATTTTTACGTTTTAACGAAAACGTTCAAACGCTCCACATACGTTTGACGACAACGTACCAACGATTCATACTAAATAGGAAAAGCAACAGGGAGTAAACGTCTTTCCACCAAGTATACAATTACAACTCCTGTGTAAGTTATACTAAAGACCGTCCTCCGCAATCACGAAATACCCCGATAGATCGATAGAATAAAATTATAGTCATTGTAAAATTATCCCGAGTCGAGTCTGCAGAACCCACTCATCATAGCACCATTTTACCTATAATTAATTCCCACGGTTATTTGACGTATCACCGTCATAAACCTAATCTTCGCTATTCTCATACCAATTTAATCAAATCAAATGTGTCTTTTCCTATTATCCTATCTTAACTCCTTAACACCATGCATGATTTCAATCACAACCAAAATATTAGGATTGACTTCAAATCATTTATTTGGTTATGAATTGATGTTAAAAGAAAGTGACACCAAAACATTCTTTTTAATAGTAAAAATAAAATTTTTATCTTAAAAGAAATAATTAAAAATATTAGTAAAATTTTGGATTAAAGAAAAATACATTTTTCAAGTTCTGTACAGTGTCTAACCGGTTAGGAAGTCATGTAATTGGTTGGTCACATTCAAATTTCCCTCTTTTCCAATTTTACAGTAACTAACCGGTTAGAAGTTGCAGTAACCGGTTAGTTCCTGTTGCTCAGTTCTGAAATGCCACTTTTCAACACCAATTCAAAAACCTTTCATTTTCAATCCTTATCAATCATTCACGGAACATATTTGGACATATTTAAACATGATCAAACTAATTTATAAATACCAATTTCATGAATTACATATAAATTCATCAAGTATGCATATAATCTCATATATGGCATTCAATATATCAAAATCAATTTCAGAGCTGCTCAAGTCAAATTTACAGTTTATTTAGCTCGTTTTAAGTTAATATAACATGTTTGAATGAGTTTTATAACCTATTTTGGTCTCCAAGCCGAAGTCCCAATTCAAAACCTATGGCCCTTGAGCTTGTAAAGCTCTTCTACATTCCAAGTCATTTAAGACTCATTCTAGCAAATGAATATCTTCTCCATTACCTATTGTAGCTGTAGGAGCCGAATTGGAAGCAAAGAAAAAGGATTGACACGTTTTGGGTAAAACCACACCTCAGCTGCAACTCTGTTTTTCAGTTTCAACAGGGGTTATTGATCAGAGATTTTTAACTCGAATAAGTGGAATAAACGTGTAAGAAAGGATTAGAATCAGAACTAGGATACACTAACTCAAGATTGAAACAAGTTTGGGTTCAAAAGTGAGTCTGAGCTTACCACACGAAATCAACAAAGATGGTTCCAGAAATTGATTAGTGCTCTGTTTTCCAGCATCAACAGAGTCAAGTTGCAGAGTTAATAACTTTCTCTATAGTGAAAAAAATCGAGTGGGACTTGTTTTTACTTCAAGAGGATTCAAAAAAATTTATTTTGATATGGAGTTTGTGAGTGTTGGTGCTTTAGAGAAAAAGAACGAACCCAAATACAGCCACACCAGAGAAATGAAATATGTGACGACCCGCAAATTCCTCGTCAGTTTTAAATAAATTTTTGAGATATATTTTATTAACAATAGATGTATTGATGTGAAGATGAGTATTTTCATGGACTCACAGCCGAAGATTTCATTATTTGAGATTTCTTTAAGAAGTGAAATTCTTTGAGAACCCTAATAGATTTGATAACTTTGAAAATTCATATCTTTTTAACCGTAACTCCGAAAATTATAATCTATATATGAAAACGATCGTCTTTAAATGTAGATTTTGAAAATGTAACTTTTATAATTTTATGGATTTATTTACGAAAATTTATTTCTGGGTGCGTTTTAAACGAATTTTGAGTTTATAAATCAGTAAAAATGGTTAAAGACCTCAAATGAACTTTTCCTTTTGAGGATCTCTTTTATATATGCAAATATGATTTTAGAAAATGAAATGAGGGCTATATCTCTAGCCAAGTGGTGCAGTTAATTTTTTTATTTAAAGTGTGCATTTTGGAGTTTTATTTGCTATTGTTGATGATGGTTATATTATAAAAGGAAAACTATTTTATGTAAGTCTTATAAACTGAATTTAAAAAAAATGAGTACTTGATATGATGTGTATGTGAATAATTGTGTGATGTGTGAATTCTTTACATCTTATTATTTTTCATTAAGGTGGCATGGCATTTTAATATTTGTATGGTGTGTGTGAATAGAAAAATGAAAATTAAAATGGTGTATAAGTGTGTATAGGTGGCAAGCATGCATGATGGGAGAGTAGGAAGTTTATTTTCTTCTAGGTTAATAAAATTAAAAAGTAAAATTTAATCCATGGAAAATAAATTAGGAGATGTGATGAAGAAAACAAAATGATGTGTGATAAGACCTAATGCCTTAAATTACTCCTTGATGCCTCCTTGATAAGATTCACCCATGCAACTTTTCAAGTGCCCAAAATTACCTTTCATCTTCTCACATGAACCAAAATCTCATCAAGAGCAAAGAATAAAATACGATTTGCCTATATATATAGCCAAGCCTTAGTTCATTTGCTCCAAACCATTTTCATTCCTTCACTTTGTAACCAAACACTTGGTTTGAGAGCACCATCAAGCTCTCAAACTCTAGAGAGAGAGAGAGTGAGGCCGTGGAGAAGAGGAAGAGAGAAAGAGAAGAAATTTCAAAGCTTTTCAAGATTTTCTTCAAGATCAAGTGTTTGGAGTCTAGGAGATCAAGTTTAGGTAGAAACCATTCTCTTTTCTTAGAGTTTGTTTCAAAGATCTCAAAGATCTAAGAGTTGTGTAAATTTTTGTAAGCATGTAATTAATTTCTTTGCATGTTAATTTTTATAGATTAAATCATGATTTATGATGCATGCATGTGATTATTGGGTTGATGAGTGTATGATCTAAACTTGGTTGGAGATAAAGTTGAGATCTTGAGCCTTGCATGTGGATTTTTAAGCTTTCTTATGATTTTCTACACCTATTTCTACTTGGATCTAAGAGTGTAATCAAAGAAATGAACATGCATCAACTTGAGGATGTTCACGGTTTTGGTCCCTTTTTACTTGAAATGGTTTTTGATCTTTGGTTTGTATTTTTATGTTGATTTTGTGACTTGATGTGTAAGATCTAAGTACATGCATGTTGATGTTTGATCTTGAAAAGTTATTTTTATGTTTCTTTGAAAAATAAGTTGAAAATGTTTATTTTGATCTATGATTGTTTTGATCCTTGCATATTTTGTGAAAAAGCTAAGACCTTGATGATTGCATGTTGGTTTTATGCTTGGATTAGTTGATTTAAGTGCATGCATGTCATGATCTTGACTTGATCTACGATAAAGCTTTAATCTTGAGTCTTGCATGTTATTTTTGAGCAAAAAGACTTGATTTTTCCTTGATGTTCATCACGGTTTTGAAAGAAACTAAGGAAAACAAGCTTTTGAAAATGATTTTGATACAAAAAGGACTTGATCTATGACAAAGCATGAAACTTGATCCTTGCATGTTAAATTTGAGTGAAAAGATTTGATCTTTCTTTGATGCATGTCATGGTTTTAAAGAAATAATTAGGGTAGCAAGCTTTAAAAATGATTTTTAGTATAAACAGGATTTGACCTAAGTGTTTAACCTTATGCATGCAAGAGATTTGAAATGAAACTTTGTTTGAGTGATGATAATGATTCGGTTTGATGCTTGAAAAAGGAAATGATGTTTTAAAATTTTGTGTGAGCTAGTATATGACTTGATCTATGAAATTTAATCTTTGCATGTTGTAAAATGAAACAAAAATCTTGCCTTTGGTATGATGATTTGGCCAAACCTAAAAGAAATGAGAAATCATGCTTTGATCATCATGAAAAGGCACATGCATGTTAATATTTGTTTAATCTAAGGATTTTGAATGCATGCATGAAATTACCAAGGCTTGAAAAATATGACTTTGATGTGGTATTTGAATTAATATGGTTGATTTAAGTTAAGAAAACAAATTAAAGTTTGATAATTTTCCAAGATTGAGCCCACGGTTTTTGAATTAAAAAGGAAGAAATGATTTCATGATTTTATGTCTTTGATGTTGAACAAATCTTTGCTTTGACTTGTGCATATATTCGGCCAATGCATGTCTAACTAGGTTTAAGAATCTTTTTCATGAAATGACATGTGATAATGAGTATGTTTCATGTGTTGATTTAAAGTATATGAACTTGTAATCTTGGTTATTTTGGCTTATTCAATTCGGTCCCGTTTTAATAATGTAGGTAAATATGAAAATGAATTATTTAGGAAAAGATTGTGAGTTGTATAATTGCTTTAGTGTTGGTTAATTGGTTATATGCTTCAATTTAATTAATAAAGTGTTGTTTTGATACCTTAAGGTTTGTTAAGAAAATCTATGAATATCGTTTAGCCTTGATGCATGATTCGGCCAAGACTAATTAAATAGGGTAGGACTTTATTTTGTTAAATGCTAATTGATATTTAAGAAGTATATGATGCATATGAATTGATTTATCAAAGTAGTGTTGCTATTTGAGTGTTAAGTAATTACTTGAGAATGTTTGTGTATGAAAATAACTTTGAATAACTTGAATTTATGGATTGCGTTTGATGGCTGCCCTAGCTTTATTTTTAGTATTGAAGCTTGAATTTTAAAGTAACAAAGTGTTGGTTTTGTATTAAGGAATGTTTGGAAACAAAAGTACTTCTTTCATTGTTTTCGGATTTTATTAAAGTGAGTTTGAAAAGCAATTCTTTGCTGTCCAGTTTTGTTTGGGTTTGTTTCTTAACTTTAAAAATATGTTCATGTGATTCAACGTATGGTTTTCAAGTGGTATTTGATTTAGGAAAAAGCCGGATTAAAAACGGTAAATTTTTCGGTGTTTCCGGACATGATTAAGGTGCTGTCCAAGACGGACCAGCAACCAAATCAATTGGTTTGAATTACTTTATTAGATATTTTCAAATGGTTTTGAAGTACTTAAAGTACTGGAAAAAGTTGGAGTTGTTTTGAGAAAACAATTATGTTTTAAGCTATACGACGAGAAATGAAATGTGTTTGAGTTAAGGGAAGATTTTCTTATACAAGTTAATGACGAAAACATGCTCTGTTTAATACGAGGAATTTTAGAGACGGGGGATTGGAGCAACTGACAGCGATAAGGATCCGCGGAGATCGTGTGCATTTATTTGCTGGGACTTGAGGTGAGAGAGAAGCTTTCCTAAGACACCGTGGTATTTAGGTGATTTATTAGGACGTTCCGGATCATCTCAAAGATCGGAACTTGGTGGTTCCGAGTCAGTAGTATAGTGGCAATTGTTTGTGTTGTGTGGCCACTTATACGAAGGAGAGAAAGACCACATGTTGTTATGTGATGGAATCATATGATGATGATTTGAAATAGCATGCTTATGTTTATTTGTTTACATGTTTAATTATGTCTGATGATATTTGAATTGTTGATTAAAAAGAGTATCATGCTGATGGACGTCTGTTACGTCTTGAAAATGAGATGATGTGAATAAGTTTGTGAAAGTGATGAAATATGATTGAAAAGAAAGACGAATAAGATATTAATAATGACGCGAGAAGTCTTGAAAGTGAAAGACAAAAAGAGAAAGATGTAATACCCGGTTGTGGTTTAAGTCCTTATTGAATAAGGCAGCTTTGATAAGACATTAAGAAAAGAAATAATGATAAGAGGTATAAGAATGATTGGAAAAGAGATATGAGCTGAGATTGAGAAAGAGTTGAGATGTAATGAAGATTCTTAAGATTGTGCTAAGAAATAACCTATGATGTGAATGAAAGTGTCGATGATGAGAATGATGTTACTGAGCAAGAGCTGATGATAATGAGGCTGATGAGCCAGAGCTGATGATAATGATGCTGATGAGCCAGAGCTGAGGAAAGTAATGTTGTTGATTGAAATGAGATGTGATATGAGTTGAGCTTTGCTCCTCTGTTGTTGTTTATTTGAAATGAGATGTGATATGAGTGAGCTTTGCTCCTTTGCCGAGAAAGTAAAGCCAGAGGGCTGATGTTCCAAAAAGAGTTGCGTTGTTGTTCTGAGAAAGTTTACGAGATGAGATGCAAGTATGTCAATGTGATCCCAGCTTTGTGCTTTGTTAAGAAAAGAAAAGAAAAGCAATGTTATAACTTAGTGGTCGGGACTCGTTGAAGGGATGCACCAAGGATGAGCCGACCTTAGGGTAATAACTAAACTCTAAAACTTTTAAAAGACATTGACGAATGCGGTGAGCAATGAGTGCGAAGTAGTGGAGAGGAGGATACCATGGGTATCAGGGATACTCAGGAGGATATTGCATTAGGGGAAGACAATGACGATGAAACGTCAAGAAGCCTTGAGTACTTTCTAGGTGGAACGAATTCCATAAGGGGTAAGGATGGGCCGATCCGATGTCGTGGTAAGTTCTACACCCGGAACTAGAATAGTACTGTCACCCCCTAGATTGAAAATCTTGAACCGTGAGAGGGACTGGAACGGGGCTCTGTGATTTTGCCACTGTACCCGATTTTTCTACAGTGTGCCTTGATTTTATGATTTGATTTGAGAATGGACCAGATTTTCTACAGTTCTCCTGGCATTATGTGATTTGTTGAGACAGCTGTCAAGCCCGCGTGGTAAAGGTCCTGTACTCCTGTTTGCTTTCGACTAGGTTGGGTGGATGACCGAGGAGATGTAGACGTGTGTGCTAACTGCGAACGAAACAAGTACCTCGATGATATTCTAATTCCCTAATCATCGATGGTTGTTACCCAGTAAGACTTGATAAGAAAAGTTTAAGAGTCATGAAAAGACTTAAAATTATAAGAAGCGAAATCTTATGGAATATTGATAATGAGAAACGAATTGAGAATGAAAGTGTGGAACAGTGAATGAAACCATATGAAAATGGAGATGAATGTAACTCAAAGATTCGTAAGATGTGATTGAGAAAGGAATTGAGAAAGAAAGAATGATCATGTTGAGAAGTGAAAATAAGTTGGCAGGATGATGATGATGATAATGATAAACTTGAATGTTATGTTTGTATTGTCTTAATATCTTGCCTATTATAAACCCACACCGTCGACGATGCGTCGTTCGGTATGCTTACTCTCTCCTGTCTCGTTGGCATATCGGTGTTGCTGGTATCACAACGGACAGATGGAGCATCGCATGGAGATCACTACATGGCGTCGTCAGGGAAATGGTTGGAAACCCACACGCTATGGATGGGTGTGGACGGGATGTACTCAGATTGTGATTCCGGATCCAGAACATAAACTGAGCGGGTTAACAGTAGGGTCATGCTTGGGAAGTGTCTCTATTCTGGGGCACGATGGTAATGAACCACCGTCACGGGATAAAGCTAAGGAGGAATCCGTAAAGTTGTTTGGAGTAGAGCTGAAGCCAAGTTCTGAAGAGGAGTCAGCAACGGAGATAGCATCATCCTCCGGTACGAAGAAAAGGTCAGGAAAGAAAAGGAAGCGGCAGCCGATTGTCTTCATTCGGAAGAATCGGGCGTAGTGTGTTTAGTTAAGATGGCCTTAATCCTTTCATAGTCTAAGTTTGTTGTTAATGCTTTGATTCAAGGATTACCCGAGCAATGAGTCATTTATGTAATTAAGCTAAGTTTTTAATTCTATCTTGTTGAGTACTTCTCCTTTGGAAGATTGGACAATGTAATCTTTTGGAAACGATCACGAATACTTTTGATACAATACAATGGATCATGATGCTTTTTGAATCAAGTCACTTTATGGAGATGAATGTTTTATGTAAAGGAATGTTTTAGTAACAACTCGGTTTTCAGTAAAGAATGTTAAGTGCAACAACGACATCTCAATAATGTTTAAAAAAAATTGGCCTCATTTTTGCAACTTAATGAATAAAAGTTGATTATTTGGTGTTACGAAAATCGGGCTGTTACAAAATCTGAACTTGGTTTATGAAATATTAAGAGTGAGTTGTGTGGTTTAGAACTGGTTTAAGTCATTAACAATCTTCACCACACGTTCTTATCATAGACAAGACATGTTTTCAGGCCAAGGTGGCTGATTTTTAAGCCAAAAACGTGTTCCCCTTTTTTCCAATTTGTGTTCTAACTGTCTCAGTTCTGGGTTTCTGAGAGCACTAACCGGTTACTCATATCACTAACCGGTTAGTGAGACACAGATCTGGAAAAATCTAAAGATATTATATTTTATTTCTTTTCTTTTCTTAATATCTTCTAAATTCTTCCTTTATTTTTACAAAAAGAAATAATTACCTTAATAAAATAATTTCCTTTAATTATTTCTTATTTAATTTTCACAACATAATTATATTCTAATTATCATAATTATATTATAATCACATTATAATTTTATAATAATTAACGTTATTTCATATAATTATATTTCTAATTGGGGATTAATTTTTGGGGTGTTACACAAGTTACCCTCAAGTTTGGTAGGACATGCTTGGCGTGTGCTGCATAATGGAATCCCTACGAGAATGAACCTTAGAGGTTGTGGATTAATTCAAACTGACATTGGAATAGGATGTGTGTTATGTGACTCTGAACAAAAAGATGCGGAACACGTCTTCTTTTCTAGCAAGTTTGCATACAACATATGGCAAACATGGTATGGTATGATAGGAATGGATTCTATATTACCCTGCAATCTACAAATGCACTTCAATTTACATTTAGGATTGTCAAAACTAAAAAAAGAGCTCATAAAGCATGGACACTTATCTGGTTCGTTGTTATCTGGACTATGTGGAACAAAAGAAACAAATCAATTTATGATGGTGAATCACCAGACATGGAGAAAACAATGGAGCTTATCAACTTGAAGACTTGGAGTACATTAAAAGCAATATTTGCAGACTTGACTTTAAACCCAATTTTGTGTATCAACCAATGTTCTGGTCTAGCTTATGCATAGGTGATTATTGGGTTTTACTCTATCTTGCTTTTGATATAGCAAAAGTTTGTTTTTTGGTTTTCTTTTTTTTTCTCCTAGTTTTCATTTCTCTTGTTCTGGATACTTTCATGTGAGTACTGCTGGTACTCTGTGTGGTTCATTGTTTTTGGAATAAATTTTTGCTTTATGCTGATAAAAAAAAAAAAGAAACAGAGGGAGTATTTATTACTCTCATTGTTTATGCAATGTGTTTTAAGATTATGTATAAATTTTAAAAAATGATTAAATAACATAAGAATTTTGGGTATTTTAACTATAATATTATTATATTATTATTGAAACTAAGTGATAAAAAGATATTAAAGGTAAAAAAGATGTAATGAATATTGGTATAATTGAAAAAAAAAATGCTATTAATTATGCATTAAATTTATAAAAGAATAATATAATGAAACAAGAAGAAAAATCTTTATAAACACGATATATAAAACAGGAAAAAGTACAATAAAACCATTGTGTAAGGCCCCTTTCAGGGTGGTTGCCAGTTTTTGATTTTTGGTTTCGAAATTGTATTTTCAACGCAAAACCTGTTCAGCAAAAGTTGAGTTGGAATGGTTTTTTTCCTTATTTTCAGAACAATTTCACCTCTATTCTCGAAACAACAAATAATGGTTTCATAATTTCAGTTTGGAGTTGCAAACTTATACCACTTCATCTTTTGTGACACTCAACCACCACCACCATCATCATCACTCCTCCCATTACCATAACTGTTGCGATCACTGCTACCACTATTACTGCCACCCAACTAACACCATGATGGCCGCCTAAACCCCAACCACCACCATGACCACCACAACCACCCTAACCACTACCGTCCTTAATGAAAACCACCACCACATTATAGTCACCCCAACCGCTACCACATCTTCACTTTCTACCATTGCCCCTCCATGGACCACAATTATCAAAACCCAGACCACCACCATCATAATGACCACCACCATCATCGCGACCATCACTACCACCTCAACCACCACCATCTCTCAAGACACCACCATCGACACCATCACCACCTCTATGTCCACCCTAATTATCACCTTTCGTCACCATCACCACCACCACATCCTTACTCCCCCCTCACCATCTCTCCTTCTACCAACACCACAAAAATTACCACTCTATATTGCAACCACTATAACAACGACCCCCACCTTCAACTAATAATGATAACAACCACATGGAAGCTGTTATTAAATAGTGACAGTTGTATACAAGATGGTGGTGTCTATGGTGGTACATAACATGGTATGTAGGAGTGCTATAAAAATTATAAGTTTGGAAATAATTTTGAAAACTAAAAACCAAAGAAATTTGAAACTGACATTATAAAACTAGAAATTAGTTTTGGTTTTTTTTTTAATTTTAAAACTCAAAACTAAGAGAGTTTTAGATTCCGAACCTCATAAAAGTAACCCCAAACCCCAATTTTAATATGGAAATTACCAAAATGCCCTCCTTAAAAAAATATTAGATACAAACCCCTAAAAATATCCATGAACCCCAACACTCTTTTCATCTCCATAAAAATATCCATGAAACCCAACTTTCAAACACCAATTCTCATCTTTTTCATCTAATCTTAGCTTTCATATCCATCATCACCTCCAAACCCCAAACTATCACCATACTTCCATCACCTCCAATCCTCACCCATGACAAACATTTTGTGGTCTCTCTTACCATAACTGTTTATCGAGGTACAGCAGTACCCCCTAGCACCCCAACGGTGGGGTGGTAGTTCACAGCGGAAAGCAAAGGAGAAGACACATACAGACCAGAAGGAGGAGGTGACGATGCAGCAAAACCCGGCGGCGCAAGGAGGAAAGGGGAGGTTGCGAGCAATCTCAGTTCGAACTCAAGTAGTGGCGGCGGCGATTGGGACCTAGGAGTCGCTGGCGGTGGTTAACGATGCGAGTTGGCGGCGATGGCTTGGTTCGACGACAGTGGAGGGAGAGAGCGAACGCGAGAGCAGTGACTGGAGAGAAAGACTACGCGACGGCGACAAGAACCAGAGGGATAAAGGTGGTGTTGGCTTGATGAGGGTGGGAGGCGGCGACGGTGTGAAGAACTTGGGGAATAGCGGAGGTGAGAGTGAGAGACGAAGGTAGGAGATAGAGGCAAAAGAGAGAGACCACAAAAGGGAGTATCACTGTATCAGGAAGGTTGAAGAAGAAAGGGAAGATGAGAAGTTGGGTGAGAACTTCCGTACGTGAGAGGGAGAAGAAAAGAGAATTTTGATTTAAAAACTCTTAGGGGTAATTTCGCCTTATCTAGTATAAAATTGGGGTTTGAGAATACTTTGTGGGGTTTTGAATCTAAAACTCAAACTAAAAACCACCCCGAACGGGCCTTAAGTGTTGTGGAGCGAAATAAAAGTAAGAGCCCCTTTAACCCATCAAAATGGTTATTTGGCTCCTACTTAATCTTTGTTTATTTACGAGGATTTACATGTTATCAAACATCACTTATAGCACAAGTATCATATTTATTCAAGATGGTGAAATTTCGCATTTAAGTTATTGTAAGAAAAATTTAAGATAGGGGGAAGTTATTTTTTGTACATCTTCCCCATCGGGGATACATAGTACGTTTCTTTTTATCTTTTGTTCATCTTCCCCACAGAGGATACATAGAACGTTCACTTTTATATTTTGTACATCTTCACCCTCGGGGATACATAGTACGTTCATTTTATCTTTTGTTCATCTTCCCCACAGGAGATACATAGAACGTTTACTTTTATCTTTTGTTCATCTTCCCCCTCGGGGATACATGGTACGTTCATTTTATCTTTTGTTCATCTTCCCCACAGGGGATACATAGAACGTTTACTTTATCTTTTGTACATCTTCCTCATCGGGGATACATAGTACGTTTCTTTTAACTTTCGTTCATCTTCCCACCGGGGATACATAGATCGTTTACTTTATCTTTTCTCATTTCTCTTTCTTTTCATTTGTACCTTATTATCATTTTCGTATTGTCTCTTAAGGGTTAACAAATAACTCATACATTCATAATAAACATACCCAAACACTTTCCTCTTCTTCCTTACTTATCATTATTCTCTTTATACTCCCTCCGTCCCTAAATATAAAGCCTCTTTGGGGGATTTCACGTCCACTAAGAAAGTGGAATAATTTAGTTAATTGTATTGGAAATGTGAACTTTTGATATGTAATTTCAAAATTACCCCTATTAATATTATTGGGAATCTAAAAAGTGTTAAATAAATAGGGGTGTTTGTGGAAAAAAGTAATTAATGATCATTGAAAATTGGTATGAGGCTTTATAAATATGGACAAAATAAAAGTGTCAAGAGGGCTTTATATTTAGGGACGGAGGGAGTATTAGTCAAGTTCTTTTGTTTTATTCTCATCATCAACTACTCATCTATTCAACACGCACAAGTATTTCCAAATCATCACTTTCTTGATAACAACAAATTAAACTTACACATACCAACACAACCACATCATTCACATATTTTACATTTAGCATCTCTAACTTGTATTCTTTCTTTAATTGGTTAAGTCATTAGTTAAGCATACAATTCATTTAAGACACACATGCACCTCAATTTAACCTCCAAATATTTATTCAAAGTTTTCTACTCTTATTATTATCATTAATTCTTCCTATATTCATTACATATACAAGTATCCTAACTCATCCCTTAATTTATCATGCTCATTAGCTTGTTATATCCTAGGTTCATTTCAAAACCCAACCCCTCATGCACTTCAACCCACATAACATCTTTAAAATATAATAACACAATTCATATGCACATACAATCACAAACTTCCAAGTGGTTTCATTTTCTTTAGTTCCCTACTTAGCTTTTTAACACTATTTTCATCTTCACAAAAATTATAAAACTACCTGGTGGGTTCTTTTCATTCATTCATATATTTTCTCTATTTTTTATATCAACTACCCTATGGTTTATTTTCATAACTATTTAACTACATTTAGCTACCACTATAAACATCCTAGAAACCATGCCCTAAATCGAGGTAATGCAACCTTCTTACCTTAGAGGAAGAGGAAACTTGATTGAAGCTCCAAGGACCTTGAATCTACCCCCGATCGACGTGGATTTCAACTCTCTAGGCCGATCTCCACTTGGTTCCATGGTTGGAGGGGAGAGAAAGTGCCCTAGGAGAGAGAAAGCACCATGGGAAGAGAGGGAAAGCTTGCATCCGGATGAGACCTACCAAATAGTTAGTGGGTATCCTGTCTAATGGAGAGTGTGATGGGGAAGAGCTTTCTCCTTCACTTGCTCTTGAGAAGCTCCTTGAGGCATGAGAGAGAGAGAAAGACTCCATTGATGAGTTATAGAGAGAGAAAGCTTGAAAGCTTTGATGGTGATGATGATGGTGGAGATGATGGAAGGCTTAGATGATGGAGGAAAACCTTGATTTTTGGCTATGGAAACTTGGATTCTCTTGGAAGTTTGATATACCAACTTGGGGGAAAGAATGGGGCATTTCGGGTGCCCCACGACCTTTATTTTTTTGCTAGTCTGGTCGAACTAATCGATTAGTTGAAGGAATACTCGATTAGTCTAGCAAATTTTCATTTTATTTATTTTCTTTGCATTTTAAAATGTCATAACTTCTTCGCTAACCGTTGGATCTTGCTCAAATTTTAAATCAAGCTTCCCTACATACTAATGTTCACATCCAACGGTGGAGTTATTGTTTAGAGTTTTAAATATTTTATTTTGAATTTCCCAATATAACGTGTTTATAACACCGAAAATGCCATTTCTAACGCTCGTTTTCCCAACTCACAACCTCTTATTCCTTGCTTAGGCTATCTAACAATTTCATAGCACTAAACTTGATCCTAGTCCATCACCTTAACTCTTCTTTAGCAAAATTATCATTTTTCTAATCTCATTATTATTTTGTTTATTCTTGGGATTAAAATTCGGGATGTTGCACTCTCAACCTTTAAATACTAAAACCATAAATTACCATGTGATAATGAATTTCCAAATAGAATCGTTGTTGTTCTGCCTTTTCTCTTATTGCCCATGATTGTTCCAAACTCTTGTATCTTTTTTTCCTTTCACCCGCATATGCGGACACCCTCTTTCTGGGTCTTCCTCTTTTCCTTCTTGTTTGACTCACTGATGGTTTTGCGATTTTATATTATGGCTGCACTTCATTGAAGGATGATTCGGGAACAATTACACTAGTTGTCAACAAAAATAATGAAACAATTTTTTTAACACAAATTACAATAATACAACATAATTTACACCCTGATCACATGTTATTATATTCATAAAAAAATTGTAACGAATCATAAGCTCTTAACATGCATTTAATATACAAGCTTTTCTCTTTCTTTTTTATTTAATTTGTGTTTCTGCTTGACTCAATCATTATTATTATAATTTTTAAACATTTTTAATTTATTTTTAAGAAAATTCGTTAATTGTTGATGTGATTGTGGATTGGGCTTTGACTCTTTTGCTCATGCGGGTCCGAATCATCTACGTCATCCTACCGATATATTCCATACTTTCACACGTGTATTTTGATGTAACGTTTCGTTAGCCACGTCAGTAGTTAACGAATTTTTCCTGCAAGGATTGAAACCAAATTTTCAAAACAATTAAGGATGAGTCAAGGTCAAAAAAATTTCCAGGAACCAAAACCAAAACACTCCAAACTTTCATGGACTAAAAACATAAATAAGCCTTTTAATTTTAAGAATTTTAATTACCTAGCCACCATCTCGGTCCAATGTTGTGAATAGCTCTTGAAATACAAAAAATAACCTTTTACAATAAAATTATAAATTACTTATTAATGGAAATCCCTTAAATTTGAATTCAAGTCAATTTAGAACTATATATCAAAAACCTAACTCATTGTACATTTATCGTGATGGAATGTGTAGTTTACATTATGAAAAGTTCATGTAAATTCTACAGCACTTTAAAATGGAGTTTCTGTAAATTCATTGTTTTAACATTTATTTATCAAAATCTGAACAATTATATATATATATATATATATATATATATATATAAATGTTTCGAACAGCTTGACAAGTTATACATGCTAGGTGAAATAACGCTAGTTAACATTGACGATTTTTGCTTTTTTTTTTTTAAAAAAAAAAAAAAAGATTTATACCTGGACCTGCATTGTGAATATTGATACCCTAATAGCGGTGGGAGAAAGAAATATTTGTATCGGTTGGAATTGGTAGTCATCACCCGAAAAGGAAAATTATTAGTATTAGTCGTGAATCATGTGGTCAATCAAGAACTCTTCTCAATTGTTCACATTTTAATTTTTAGTGAAAAAAATTCAAAAAGTAAATAATAGATGATAATGATTAATCTGGATCATGTGATCCCAAATCACTTAATAATTGCTCCACCCAAAAGAGGAGTGAATTGGGTGTTTTTAAAAATTTTTGCCAAATAATAAAATTAAATTGTTTTCAAATATTTCTCAAAAAATATACCGCGGGAAACAATACAATGCTAAAAACGATTGTGTAATACCCCGAATTTTTATCCCCGAATAAATAAAAGAAATGTTTAAACAAAATTAATTATATGGAATTAATTAGTTTTGTTTGTTAATCATGATTATATTTAAAGGATATATTGAGGGAAAATGCAAGAAAAATATTTTGGACCTTAAAAATAGTACTTTTGCAGTTTAGTCCTTAGGAAGGACTTAAGATGCAATATTGAAAAGGTATTTGGAGGGAAAGTGAATAAAATATTAATTTTTGAAAAACTGGTCGCGTTAATCGATTAACCCGACTGTTAATCGATTAACGATGATGTTGAAGCTGAAGATAGTGGAGTTTGATGACTCAATCAGCTGGGAACCATGAATTTGACACCTAGCAAGGCCAGAACACGTCCCTGCTACGTGTTGGTATGCATGGTGCTCAATCTTGGCTATAAATTCAGGGCCATGGTTGAAGGAATGGAAGAAAGAAGGAGTTACATGCTAAAACTCTGCAGAAATTTCATCTCAAGCACCCTTTGGTTTTTGATTTCGTTCTTCTTCCCTACCCACACACTTGCTGTGAGCTTCACACCATTTTGAAGCTTGCAGAGAGACCTTCGATTTAATCTATAGATCGTGTGTTTTGGTGGCTTGTGCTAGGAGGACTTGATCTGTGAAGTGGAGTGTTTGAAACTGAAGAGAGCAGTTTCAGGACTCGAGTTGCTTGCTTTGAGTGGAGATTGTGGTGAGTATAAGTCACCATTTTATGTCAAATTGATTTCTAATCAAAGCTTGCAATTTGTAGTTTCTATTTTGATCTCATTTGCTCATTTTCATGCCCATTTGGTTTGTCAAATTTGCTGCCAAATGTGCTTACCCGAATCTGTCTTGGACCTGAAAACAGAGCATTAAGAGGTTGGAGTTTTTGGCACTTTTCTTGTTGAAATTCGATTCAAAAAGCTTCATTGAGGTAAGGGAGAAGCTTTACTAATGCTAGAATAGATTGTGGTATTGAATTGAACTTAGGATGAACCACTATGAGGTTCAAAGGGAACTAGGATGAGGTGGAATGGCTTGGAGGCCAAATGGACCTGAAAACTGAATTAGAGCAAGTTAGAATATCCCCATAGAAGCTGTAGGAATGATCAATTTGGACTGAAATGGCTTGAATCAAAATATGACATGTTAGGTTGTGATTTTGATTAAATTGGGGAAAAATTGGGCAATTCTGTCAATCTGTGATTAATTGCTGAAATTGATGTTTTGTATGAGTTTAATGTGATGTATTTAAGTTGTACTTGAGGTTAGTTTTGATTAAAATTGAGTTGATATGAGTTTGGTATTCAAAAACCAGTTTCAATATTGTTTTACTGATATATTTAATCGATTAACCCGACTGTTAATCGATTAACACGAGTAAAGTTTGATCAGTTTGGAATTGTATACATGGGTAATCGATTATCAGGCTGGATAATCGATTAACAGATCAAATTTTGTAATAAAAATCAGGATTTAATTATTTAATCGATTAACAAGGTGTTCTAATCGATTAAAGGCTGAAACTGAAACTTTTTGACAAAGGTTTTGGAAATGATGAATTAGAATACCAAAGCATATATTATGTAACCTCAAGTAAACTTAAATGACACTTATGCTTGTGGATTCATGCATAGCATTTGCATTTTGGTTAGACACGTCCGTGAGGCGTGGGCATACCTCTTGGTTGGTGAAACTCGAGGGGCATTCGTGTGAATGTCAGCTGGGTTTCAGTGGGTGTCCATGGGGACGTCGAGGTATGTCGGTGACCGGGGTTGCACCTTTTGTTCCGGAAATACACGCGGAGGTGTGGGCATGTCTTCAAACGCCGGGCTCGAGAGACATAGTCTTGCGGGATACGTCGGTGTCACTTCTATGAGCTCTAGGAGTGTCGTTTAATGGCGGCTGAGTCCGAGAGGTACTCATTGGGGGTATCGGGCATGTTTTAAAGGTGCCACAGAAGCCTATTTGTTGTGTTGGCCAACGATCATGCATTGATAGACAAGAGGCAATGAGTTTGCATATAATGAATGTTGTTATTATTGGTAGTTATTAAATTTCAATCTTAATGATCATGATGTATATTGATAATTAAGACTTGAAAATAAATGTTTTAACATTTATGAACATTGATAATGAAATTAACAAACTATGACTTTTCATCATACGAAATTAATGTGATAAGGTTATTCATTTGAGCTTTAAAATAATTTATTATCGCTCTCTATTTGATTATGCGTTAGTAATTGTTGACTCCCTAGCCCTTTGTAGGTGATGGCTCGTTTTCTGGCATTCATCGAGATTCGTTCGCTCTGTAGCGGCGTTTGGGACTACGAGGGTCGTCGGGCGATTTTTGAGGGTGATGTGGATATCATATTCCGTCATCCTAATCCCCTGGCCCGCGTGCGACCCCGTAGGCTACGTCTTCCTATGGTCTACATCCTGCACGTACCACCGGTTTATACCTATCGTCACTGTACTCCGCCTCCATCACCACGTCCTGATTATCTTTTTACTACTCTCGTGTTAGGCGTCCCGCTACCCGCACTCGTCCTTCCACCAGTGATATTGAGACTGCCACTCGTCGCCCTGGTTCGTCCACTGGGGTGCATTTTGCACCTTCACCTGATGTAGTGCCTCACACTGCTGCTCCCACAGTGCCGGATGAGGAGGAGGAGGAATAGGACCCCGTAGAGGACGAGGACGGGGGAGCTGCGGACCATTCTTCTGGTAGCCAGTGGCGTGATGATGACCCCTGAGTATGGACAGAATGGGATCCATAGTATGACGCAGTAGTTGCAGCTTTTGAGGACTCAGAGATCAGACATCAGTGTGGGTGGATCATGGCACGACTCTCAGCATACTCCTTTATTTTGAGTTGTATTATACTGTATATATTCTGAGAAGAGTACGTGAGGGTTGTTATGTTATACTTACTGGTCTGTATCTCTATACTTTGCTATCTCGACTCTTGACTACTTTTGATGTACTGGTTTTATATATATATATATATATATATATATATATATATATATATATATATATATATATATGTATGTATGGGCTCTAGTTGCGTGTTGATCTTGATATCTCTTTTATTTACTCGCAACCAACATAAAGGTTTTAAAATCGTTTCCACTGAACTCAAATTTAGTACACAACTATTTCATTGAATTCGAAAGTAGTTTTCAAAAGCAGTTTTTATAAAGGAAATTATTTTCCACGAAAATTCTATAAGATTATTTCACTACTAATGTGTACTCTATTTAATATATATATATATATATATATATATATATATATATATATATATATATAAAGTTATGTTTTCAAATAGAGTATATATTTTTGAGGGTGCCGCAGATTGCGCATAAGCGATTATTAAAAAAATAATAATAATAACAACAACAACCATTAGCAGAGCATAAACAATTAAATTAACAAGTATGAAAACGATTATGCGCGAACCTCAATTATAAAATAAATTGAAAACCATTACCACCCGTTATAATAAATAAATATAAATTGCGAGTTGCACGATAACAATGGATAACAAAAAAAATAAACGCAACAAAAATATAAAAATCGTTAATAAAACATTAATGTACTGAAATTATATGATTTTATACAAAGGTGGGCAATAAAAGATGGGAATTTGGGATGGAAAAATTAACGTGGACCAAACCTGACACTCGCATTGTTTGTCCCCAATTTTTATCAAATGCACTATCTTCATAGACTATTGATGATTCTATTAAGAGTGATTTTTTATGCTCTATTTTTAGTTTTTGTCTCTCCTTGGTATGGTATTGATTTAGTAATTAAATATGTTGATATTTGAGATTAAAAATTAAAATAATGATAAATGAAAATATTGACTATCTTAAGATAAGTAGGTGATTACTGACATCGATTATTTTTTTGAAAAATTGTAGAGGTTAAAGATGTCATGAGGTTGGTGAAACGGTTGTCATAGGTAAACAAAAATATAACAATAATACTAATGGGGTAGGGCGGATGATGTTGAAATATTTACAATAGGATAAATTAATAAATAAAATTTGAAGTTAAAACCATATTAAAAAAAATTATGAGTAAAAATTAAAAATTGTGAATGAATATAATTTTTTTAAGAGAACATCAAAGAATGTTTCATGTTTTCATATATAGTTGTCTTGTAGAACAACACAATGTAACAATTTTCGTTTTCAACAAATAAAATTCCGTAAATCTATCACTTATTTTTTATCTTATTTATGTATGTATGTAAGCGTCTTAAAAACAATTGTCCAAGTACAAAAAATACAACTTTTTGTTGTGCATGAAAATTATATTTAAAACATTTCTTTTTGATAAATTCTTTCATACTTCATTTCATAAACATTAATAAAAAATAAAAAAAAACACCCTCTATTTTCTTTACCAACTTAGATCACATTTTTATATTAGTGCGCATATCCTAACCCTTACAATCATGGAAAATTATTTGATATTTCTTTTTTTAAATAATACTCATGCACTTTTTTTATTTTGTTCATGAAAAATAAATTTAGCGTTGTTTTTAATCACAAATTTATCCATTTTTATCTTATGGTAAATAATTCAATACCACTTACCTTACTCTATCACTGTTGTCACCATATCTAGTCAATTCAAGATCATTTAAGACAGTCATTATACTAACATGATATTATTATTGACCTTAACGATTTTTTAAAAATATCATAGATGTCGTCATCTTTTATTAGTACTTATCTTAATTATTCATTATTTCAATTTTTAATCTCAATCATCAAAGTTTTTATTTATGTAAGAGGGGGAACAACAAAGAATCACTCATGCATAATTCATTATTACTTAGTCTTTCTTACGTGAAAAACTTGCAAATTTAAAACCAACCCAAAAGATCACCAAAATGCTCATTAACATGATCTAAATTAAACTTCCCCTATGTACTATGGAAATTAAACTGTCCAGTCTTCAGAATGAATGATTATGTCTCATGGTTCTAAGGGCTTCAAACAAACTTGAACTCCATATTTGGGCTTAATAGTGAGGACAACCACGGGTGCATGCCTATAATTCTCCGAAATGGTGAAGCTAAACCGAGAGATCAACATGGCTAATATGATCTTAGCTTCCATCATGGCAAATGATTGCCCAACGCAATTTCTAGGGCCAGAAGCAAATGGTATAAAACGGCCAGGCATGAATGACTTTGAAGCAAACCTCTCTGGATTGAATTCATTTGCATCTTTACCCCATAGTTCTTCACTATGATGAATAGCCAAAACTGGAATCCAAATTGATAGGCCTTTAGGGATATAAAGGTCACCTAATACTATGTCTTGAAAGGCCATTCTAGGGAGCACAGTAGCTGGAGGATAAAGCCTCATTGACTCGTTAATCACCATATGTAACTGAAACACAACATCAAATAAAATCCAAGGTTAGTTGATTACCGTGTTGGCCAAGGAATTGCCAAAAGCAGCTTTAATTATTTTTCGGTTATAGTAATGCTTTAAGCTAATAATGCTGATTCTTTGACCACCTTGCAAAACCTAGACTTCAAAAAAATAATAATTTGTACTACACTTGTTTGGTTCACCTGATTTTCCTATTAGGTTTTCCAAGCTTTATGAGTAGAGAAAAATGCTTATAAATTTCGGAAGTGGGAAACCATAAAACCATATGATTGAGTAGAATAGGGTCCACTATTTTTTTTTTTCCCATTTTCGTTCTCCTTGTATTGATGGCCCACTTTGGTATTTTTTTCCTTCCAAGAATGAGAAAAATGTTGATGAGAAAGACATGGTGTTACAATTCATCTATAATATATACAGAGTTTTACAAAAATCATCATATAAATTCTACCTAAAATATAATATAATATGATTCAATCATATTACCTACCCTATTTACTTTTATGCAAGTAGAGCTATATATATATATATATATATATAATTAATTAATTACTGGAAATATATAAGTAAATGCAAGAGAAATATTGGTTGAAATTCAAATGTAATGAACATATCAAATTTAATACAGTACTGAGATATATAATTGGTGGAAATATTTTTTTATATATATATATTTCAATAACTAGGGCGAGCAAGTAACTGAGGGAGAAATCCAACCCATCTCACCAACCCATCTTGACTCAATTTATTTTGATGGGTTCATATTGAAAAAAATTGGGTCAATATGAATTTTGGTTGTAGTAACCCCAATAACCCAACCCATCTCATTGCCCAATGGTATTTCAAAATATATAATTTTCTTTTAATGAAGTATAAGTTATAAGACTTTTTGACTGAAATTTTTTTTTTTAATATTTAGGAATACTATATATAGTTTGAAATATATCATAAAATATACTTTAATTTTGAGTTTTACTTTTTTTTAATTATATGATTTAACTATACAAAATATTCAAATTTATTTATTATATTAATATATCGAATTAAATTAGTTTCATCTTAAATGCTATTGAATCAAAATCAAATCAAATTAAAATTCAAACAAATAATGCAACCTAACTTTTAATTCAGATTCTTCCGGTTAAATCAAATCCAATCCAAACCCAACTCACACTAACCTTTGGTGTGACTCTAAAATTTAAGCCTTCTCGTACTGAATTAGTTTTAACTTTTCAGCATGTGGACGCTATAAAAGAATGATAGCCCCCAATTTAAATATTCTTGCGGATAACACCAACTCTTTTGGTTCACGAGTGCAATGATTTTTTATCAATTCACGAGTGCAAGGATGATCTTTATAAAGTCAATTATATTTAGTAGTTTGTTTCTTTATCGATTCTTGTCCTAGCATTAGACTATAATATTTCTAGATTGCCTTTTCTGAAAATCGACCTAATACCTAGGATCTTTATGCATAATCAAGAATCTTTATGCATAATTTGGCTTTTGCAAATAATGTACTCTCCGATTTCAAATATATATATATATATATATATATATATATATATATATAAAGATATACTTATTTTGGTCTAAAATTTAAAAAAAAATGTTAATTAACTTTCTATTCCCAATACAATTATTTCTAAAATATTTTTAGAAAGTAGTGATTTTATTTAATTTTTGTTTCATTCTTAATACAATTTTTCTAAAATAGCTATACTTTTTATGAATTTGAGAAAATTAAATGCAATCAACTAACTTTCTTAATAAACACAATTTCAGTTAATTTTTCTTATAATAGAGATCGAAAAAAGCACATATAGAGATTAAACAACCAATAAAGAAACTACACTAAAATGCTTGAAAGTATTTGTAGTTTCTATGATGTACTACAGTACTAGGTTATTTTGTTCACTCTAATTTAATTTATTTTGATTTTCTTGCGGGACATTGCAATAGGATCCGGATTTAATAAAAACAAGCATAAATTAACCACGCAAGGAAAAAAGGATTTACCTAAATGAGAATCGGTTATTCCCATAAAAATCTGCTTGTACGGATATTATAGTACCTAACCTGCTTTATGCTCACACATACATAATCATCAATTGATGATATGTTGAAATTAACCAAATTCTAAATTTATATGATATTGCCAAATAAAAAATTGATTGATAATGCAGTAATTCAATTGCTATGTTAAGTTGTTACTCCTTCCGTCATTAAAAAAATGTAAAAAAGTATAAAGAAAATCGAATTGTATTATTAAAAAATTCGATTTTCTTATTCAACCCTCTCCTTCTATATCTCCTTCCTCTCTTTGTCTCCTGTCTATTTTCTCTTTCTTTTACTACTCACTCACCCTTTACCATCAAAGCTCCTCTCGTCAACACGTTGCACAATCAACGACCATTCTCATAGAATCCCTTTCGCTCTCTCAATATCTTTATGGCGAACAATCATCACTATCAAACTCTCCCTCCTTTTAATTTGCCGGTTCATGAAGTGAACGGGTTAAGGGTGAGTTAAAGCAGAGTAGAGGTGCCTCTGTTAGTTTGGTTAGGATTTTTGCCTTTTATTTTTTAATTTTATGGGTTGATCCGATATCACATTTCTTCCGATTTTCCCCGATTTTAAAGATTATTTTTCAGTTTTTCCCAACGCAAAAGGACTTTGAAAAAGATTGAATGTCCGACTAAATGACGGTTGAACCGGTCAGACCGTTCAATCATGTCCTGCTATCATAACATGAGTTAGTTTAGTCAATTTTTATAACAAAGTCATAAAATTAAAATAACATATATACCCAATTATTTTAACTTCTTAATTCTCATTTCAAAATACGATAGTTTTAACAGTCTTTATTAAAAAGAAATTGATTTTCATATTTAAAAATTTATTAACCTCAGATCTTAAGAAAAAAAGATAAATTTGTATTGAAAACTTATGTTTTTTTTTATAGGCAAAGTTGTTTTTTTATTTTTTATTTTTTTTACGGGGATAAGAGAAAGAAAATTAAATCCACCAAATGGTAGTGCGCCTAGGATCGAACCCGAGTCTTCTAATTCCCAATTCCGAAACCTTAAAACTTAAAACTTAATACATGACCATGTAATCTTAAGTTTATTTTATTGATAATTAAATTCTTTACTTTCTCATAAAGTTTATGTAATTTTAATTCCTTAACCCCAACATTAGATGAATTTTTTATTTGGGGATTAGTTAGAGGATATGATTTTAACTAAATTCTCACATTTATTATTGAGGTGAGGTGTATGTATAGACACAAAGCTAAGGTACTCTTCATGATTTTTATAATAAAATATTATGATTTCGGTGATTTTCTAAAACATTTAATACTTTTTATACAATATTTAATATTTTTTTCTTCTTATTTATCCTTATTCAAAGTTTTATCTATAACCATGCCCAAGTGTCTTGTTGGTTTGAAGTATTGGCTTACAACATACTTATCTTATATCCTTGGCTATAATCTAGCGAAGAGAGAACATTTTTTATTTGAATATGTATGATTTCATGGAATAAGCAACAATAAAATTATGAATTTTTCAGAAAGACACAAGGTAAAATTGTACTTAAGTACTCTTATCATCTTAAATAGAATTAATTACTTTTGCTGGCACACGTATTTTAGTTAGAAGTGTTTTCTAACAAGAACAAGAGGGAAAATGAGAAGAAATAGAGTGATTTGTTACTTACCACAGTGAGCTTGGATAGTTGATCCACAGAAGGAGTTCCCCCATTGAAGACCTCTTTAACCTCTGCTCTTACTTTGTCTTGCCAAAATGTATTGCTAGCTAGCAACATAGTAGCCCAAGTGAGTAAGAGGGCAGTGGTTTCATGTCCAGCAAAAAAAAATGTTTTGCATTCATCCATAACTAGCTGTAGATTCAAGCTGCCACCTTTGAACTTTATCTCATCCAAGAGCATTCCTAATAAATCACTCCCGTAGGAATCGCTTCTTCCCATCTCCATACAATCTTTCCTACTTTGTATGATCTCCATCAAAAGTCTATCCACTTCCGTTTTCAAGGATTTAATCTCTTTGTTGTAAGTACTAGGGAAAAACCTACACATATAAACCTAAAAGCATTAAAAAATTGAGAACCTAGATTCGGAATAATAATGCTTGGAAATCAAAAGAAATGACTCTGCTCATAAAATTAAGAGTTTTGTTACTCTAGTTTTGAATTTCGTAATTATATACTCTTTCCGATTTTATTTATATGCCATATTCTATAATAATTATTCAGTTTTATTTATAAATTACTTTAAAGAGGTATTTATTATTTTTTTCTTCTTTGTCTTTTGTTCATTAATATAAAACAATTCATTATGAAATTTGCAATGCAAATTAAGAAGGTAAAATTATAATATTATAGTACCTGTTCTGTCATAGAATCTTGGGGCTTGAACTATACGGTCAAGCGTCCAATTCCTTTACTTGTTGCTATTAGACGGAAGAATGACACCTTGATTACCAAGATACCAGCTCTCTTGTCGTGTATTTGAGTGTTGTGTGTGTCAGTGTGAGTAGGTGAGGTGCATACCTGCTATCATTGCTACACTTATATAAGCCTTCCATCCTTACCATTGTGTTCCCTCTTCATCAATGGGTTTTACCGGATTCCCACTAACAGTAGGTGGTTAATGACAAGTATAATGAAGATGGAATTCTATGCTGAACGGCTACCTTGGGTTTATTGCTGGTATCATTGCAAAGGGAATCCTAGGCCAAGCTTGTTAAGACTTATCATGACCGTTAGGTATCTTGAGTTACCGGCGGTATACCAGTTTGGAGAGGTCATTGGGCCTTTCGGGGCTTCATACCGGTATACCGGATAGAAGACATACCGGTAAGAAGGATAGAAGACTTGAATTGGGCCACTTGGGGCCTCATTCCGATAAGAAGGATAGAAGACACACCAGTAAGAAGGATAGAAGACATGGATTGGGTCACTTGGGGCTTCATTCCTGTAAGAAGGATAGAAGACATACCGGTAAGAAGGATAGAAGACATGGATTGGGCCACTTGGGGGCCTCATACCGGTAAACCGGTTAAGAAGTGTACTTGGGTCTCATAGGGACCTCATACCTTATGCCGGTAAACCAGATTCATGATCTAATTTCCCGGTCCATTATAGTTGCCCCCAGACCAGGGTTTATCCTGATGAATTGTGCTTTGATTGTTCTCTTAAGACAGGGAAACTCTTTATCCTTATACTCCCAAGAATAAAAGAATGGACTTCAAGGTTTAACCGGTTAGCCTCAAATGTCCAGTAGGCCGGTTAACCAGATAACCGGTTAGTGGTTGTTAAATCGCTGATCTTGTGATCTTGCTTGTATTGATACGGTTACTAGTTGGAGTATACAAAGTTCAACGAATGGCTTCTCAACGGTTAGATGCCCAGCATTACCAATTGGCAGGCTCAATCCAGTTTGCCGGTATGCCGGTTCCATACCATGTTTGGCCTCTATGGGGCCTCTTGGTCGAATTGTCGGTATACTGGTTTACACCAGTCCGAGCCTCTATGGGGCCTCTTGGCTGAATTGTCAGTATACCAGTTTACACCAGTCTTAGCCTCTATGGGGCCTCTTGGCTGAATTGCTAGTATATGGGGGTGCAGGAGTCTGGTCCATAAGAAATCCGTAAAGCTGGTTTGAGAGAGGAGCCACTCTGGTTGGGGATCTTTATTTGGTTGCTTCTAATTATTACTCAAAATCTTTATTTTGACACGAATAACTCTACCTTAGCCAAGGTGGTATTCTTACACTGACCGAGTTGCTTTATATCGCTCGGACGGTGTCATAAATTTTGGTACATGGGTGGTGACAGCTGTGCGGGTCATCACTTCCCATTTGCATGTCCCCCCGGTGGTTAGTCGGGTGAAGGGTGTACTTATTTTGAGTAGTCAAGATGTTGCGCTACTCAAGACTCTCTTAGGATTCTTTTCAAGGGTTGAATACGATCATTTTTTTCATTATTTGGAACATGGATGAGTTACAATTTATTTTATTACGTGACCTTTATTTCTAAACAACTTGAAATCAATCATTTAATAGTTTATTCAAACATAAAGTACTAACTTCGTCGCACCTTTCCTGGATATTAACGGAACCCAACTACTTTATTTGCCCTCTCCAATTTCCTTTGAACTCATCTTCCTAGTATATCCTTCGATATTCATCCAAGTGTATATATGCTTCAACCTTTTTCATGATCTCATCAACGGATTTTATCTTGTGCATCACCAGATAGTTAGTGAACTTCTCGGACTTGAGTGCCATCATGAGAAGATGTACCGCAACCGACAGTTCGATGTCATTAATTGACAAATACTTGGTATTGAACCGCGTAAGGAAATCTCTCAAAGATTCTCCTTCCTCTTGCCTGATCTGGGAAAGGTGATGCTCAGACTTCGATTGTGCCTTGTTGGTCGTGAAGTGTCCAAGGATTTTGGCAGCCAAATCCTTCTAGCAACCGATCGAGTTTGGCTCTAGCTTGGTATACCATCGCAGTGCTGCCTTCTTCAATGTTAATGGAGACGTCCTGCACTTGTATGCATCCTTAGGTCCCTGACAAGTCATTGCCACTAAGAAATTGTCCACGTGCTCTTGGGGGTCAGTGTTACCATAGTAAGGCTTTACATTCGCTGGAGCTTTATGGTTTTGGGGCATCAAATACGCCATTATAGCCTCAGAAAATGGGTGATCAGAACCCTTCCCCTCTTCATAGCTTTATTTCAACAGTGTCTCCTTACTCCCTTCCATCTTCCCATGGGAGGCTTCTCCCTTCTTCAACTCATTAATCAACTTGTCTTGGGCGTCCAGACGCTTCCTCAACCGTAAGAGTTCCTCCCCCAAATTCGCGATCCTCTATCCTCATGACGGGAACGCGAGGAACACCGTCTCCATGGGGGAATCCGTTGACGTGATTTCTCCTGGTCACTTTGAGGGGGATCTCTCCGCTTCGAGTGCTCGACTTCAGTATGCCTCATTCCTTCGCTTAATTGATCCTTCAAATCTGAATAGTGAGAGGGTGCCCTGCCATTGCTCAGACGGTCCCTCAAGTCCACCACACTGAGATGGCTTGGCTCTGGATTCTTCCCATTAGACCAGCTCTCCATCTTCAAAGGGTGGTGGGAATAAGTTTTTCGCTCCCACTGTGGTCGCCAATGTTCTGTCGTAGAATCTTGGGGCTTGAACTATACGGTCAAGCGTCCAATTCCTCTACCTGTTGCTATTAGACAGAAGAATGACACCTTGATTACCAAGATACCAGCTCTCTTGTCGTTTATTTGGGTGTTGTGTGTGTCAGTGTGAGCAGGTTAGGTACATACCTGGTATCCTTTCTGCACTTATATAAGGTGAAGCCTTAGTCCCACATCGGCTGGTAAGGAGAACGAAGCATGCCTTATATAGGGTGTGGATACCTTACCTCACGTGGACGCGTTTTGGGGCTCACTGTTCGTGTGAGACCAAGAGCAAAACCGTGAGGGTGAAGGATGCCCAAAGCGGACAATATCCACGTGGCGGTGCGTTGGGCCCTAGTGCCCAGTACCGTACGGCTGGCTGGGGCTGGGCTATTACATTTGGTATCAGAGCCAGGGCCGGGTCGGTGTGCCAACGGGGACGTTGGGCCTCCATGGGGGTGGATGTAAAGGGCAAGCCTTAGTCCCACATCGGCTGGTAAGGTGAACGAAACATGCCTTATATAGGGTGTGGATACCTTACCTCACGTGGACGCGTTTTGGGGCTCACTGTTAGTGTGAGACCAAGAGCAAAACCGTGACGGTGAAGGATGCCCAAAGCGGACAATATCCACGTGGCGGTGCGCTGGGCCCCAGTGCCCAGTACCGTACGGCTGGCTGGGGCTGGGCTGTTACACTTATCGTTGTGTTCCCTCTTCATGAATGGGTTTTACCAGATTCCCACTAACGATAGGTGGTTAATGACATGTATAATGAAGATGGAATCCTATGCTGAACGACTACCTTGGGTTTATTGCTGGTATCATTGCAAAGGGAATCCTAGGCCAAACTTGTTAAGAATTGTCATGATTGTTGGGTATCTTGAGTTACCAGTATATCGGTTTGGAGAGCTCATTAGGCCTTTCGAGGCTCCATACCGGTATACCGGATAGAAGACATACCGGTAAGAAGGATAGAGGACTTGAATTGGGCCACTTGGGGCCTCATTCCAATAAGAAGGATAGAAGACATACCGGTATGTGAAGGATAGAAGACATTGATCGGGCCACTTGGGGCCTCATTTCGGTAAGAAGGATATAAGACATGGATTGGGCCACTTGGGGGCCTCATACCGGTAAACCGGTTAAGAAGTGTACTTGGGTCTCATAGGGACCTCATACCTTATGTCGGTAAACCGGATTCATGGTCTAATTTCCCGGTCCATAACAATACCTTTTAATTTTAAAGTTTTAAGAAATATAACTACCTTTTGGTTTATGTGATATGGTTATAAATAGGATCAAAGAAAATACTCCCTCCATCCCTATATATATATATATATATATATATATATATATATATATATATATATATAAAAGACCCTTTTGATAGGTTTCAAGTCCATTAAGAAAGTTGGTTAATTTAGTTAATGATATTAAAAATGTGAACATTTGATTTTTTTTTTCAAAATTACCACTATAAATATTATTAAAAATATAAAAAGTGTTAAGTAAATAGGGATGTTTGTGAAAAAAAAGTAGTTAATTATCATTAAAAATTGATATAAAATATTATAAATAAAAACAAGATAAAAGTCTTAAATGAATCTTATATTTAAGGACCGAAGAATTATTTATTTTTGTCTTCCATATATTTTTTGCGTTCTTTATATTTATGCATAGAAAATTTACATAAAAAATAAAAAAAAAGTTCGTGAAACATTTCTATGAAGCTTAAATTGCCTTTTTTTTCCTATGCAAAAGAAATTGTATTAAATAAGTATAATTGTTTATATACAATGGTAGGTGAATGAACTAAATCTCTCCACAACTTTATATATAAAATCGCAAATATAAAATAAAAGGATCTCGGATACTTGTTAAAATTTTTAAAAATGGAAAAAAATCATAAGTTTTTTTTTTGTTTGTTAACAAAATCATAATAAGTTTTAATATCTTCTTGTTTTAGAAAAATAAAAAAGACGCTTCTTAATAATTATTTGATTCTTTAACAAATATATTTTTTTTAACATTTATCTAAAATAAAAAAAAATAAACTAAAGAGAGAACGAAATGAAAGAGGGTGATTAGAAAAGCGGTGAGTTCTAATAAGTAATAATAAACTAACGTACCGGCTTCCAGGAAAGCAAAGATGGCGAGTTGATTTAGCACAACGACTCTGCAGCTCTGTGAGGAGGTGGAATATTTGCTTCCCCTTCTGGTAGCTTGTTCCAAATTCGGTTCGAGAGATAATATCAGCAGTGAGGTTAGTTAAGTAATCTCCGATCTCCACCTCAGTTTGACCACACTCAAATGCAGTTTGCAGTGATTGGATCATCTCCATGGTGCATTCCACCATGTGCCCAGAGTAGCCCTAATGTCCATCAAAATTTTGAGACCAACAATTTGTAACCACATACCAATCAGTAATAAACCCCAAGAATTTTTTAAAAACAAAATTAAAAAAAAAGAAAGTGGAAAGAAAAATACTCCCTCCATTTCATACGTAAATGTTGTTTTAGCCTTTGTACTATGTTTCATAAGCCCTGTTATTTTATAAACTCAATACATAATTAATGCTATTTTTTCAAACACACCCCTATTTATTACACTCTCTTTTTCATTTTCAATACCTTTTTTTCTCTTCAATAATGATTATATAGGAGCATTATAGTCGAAATACAACAAATCCTTAGATCATTCAATCATTTTTTAAAACTCGTGCATAACCTTAAAACACACTACATATGAAATGGATGATGTAGTACCGATATGTGTGACTTGTGAGCATAAATTATCAATAGTGTTTTAATTGTGGTTTGTAATCACAATTACATACAATGGACAATCTCCCTCTTCGCAATTTAACTAGGGTCTTACCAACAACTAACAAGTGTCCTTAGATCACTTATTAAGTTCTCTTAGAAGTAGAAAAAAATCACAACTTCCATTTTTGTCTTCTCTCAAAAATTTAAAAAAGTTTCAATATTTTTAAATTACATTTAGTTTCTTAAGGACAGCCCTTATAATTATATCACAACTTTTTCACAATAACAATAAATGTAACATAACTGCAATCGCGATCCCAACTAATGCTAATATCCTGAAGATTAATGTTAATAATACCTTGAGTCTATCTCCCATGAATGAAGGAGCAACGGTGTGACGTTGGTTGTACCAATCTTCACCATTTGCCATCAGCAAACCTTTTCCAATGAAATGTTTGGAGCCTTGTTGTTGCTGCCAGGATTTCCCAGAAACGGTACTGTACTTTGCCAAGAACTCTTTGATCAAATCAGTGTCTGTTAGGCACAGCCTGGGCTCTATACCATTAAAATATATAAATCTCTTTCCTGCATAATCACATTGATATAACCCATTAACACGAAGGAAATTAAAATGCTTCATACAAAAATCAAATCACAAAATACTTTACCAGTAACTTATCTATAATATTGATGAAAGCAATTATAGCCATATTTCTCCAAATGACAACCAATATTTAACATTAATAAATATATATAATATGAAATGGCATATATACATACATACATACATACATATATATATATATATATATATATATATATATATATATATATATATATAGCGATGGAGTACCATATTGGGTGGACCAAGCAACAAAATGAGGCAAAAGGCGACCAACAATGTCGTGGTTGATGGTTTTCATGTCTTGGGAAATGGAAGTTGAAACAAGGGAGGCCATGTCAATGATGTTGCCAGTGAGAAAGCGCGGTTTTGGGCCACGCACGCCTTGCCTCTCCATGATTTTCTTGATGCGTCTTGGAGTAAGCCAGTAACATAAGATGGTATCATAGGCAACTTTAAATACAAGAGTCACAAAAATGACCAAAAGGGTTGTTAGGAACGCCATAACCATTATGATCAATCGTACAAAGGATGTGGTAGTTTGGGGGCTGAAGATGATGGATGCTATGTGTGCATTGAATTTGATACATAGTGGAAATTTGACGAGGATTCCCTACATTTATATAATATTCACATTTTATATAACATTTTGTAAAAAAAAAATAAAATAAAAAATCAAATAGTATCATTGATAAAATAAAGTGTTTTTTTTTTACGTGTACTCATATTAAGAAATTTATAATTGATAAGTTTATATCAAAAATTGATATAATTAATGCATATAAATTTCGTAAATGTTTAAATTTCAAATTTAGACGTACTAAATATGTGTTTCTTAACATATAGGACACACATTAGAAACATAAAAAAATAATATATATATATATATATATGGTATATAAATAAAATAAATAAAATAAAATATTGATATAATAATAAACATTTATGGTACATAAATATAATACTAATTTAATTGATAAAATAATAATGTGGTACATAAATTAATAATATAATTTTAGTGTATATAATATAATATATTTATAAAAAAAAGTGTACATAATATAATATAATATAATATATTGATATGTTAATAAAACATTTATGCTACATTGAAGTAATAATAATTTAATTTCAATTAATTAAAAAATAATGGTGATTTAAAAAAATACTCATCTGTCCTAAAAAATGTTTAAAAAATGCAAAGAAAATTTGTCTCAAATAATTAGTCACAAAAATAAATTAAAAATGTTTAAAAATTATAAATTATAATAATGATTGAGTCAAGCAGAAATACAAATTAAATGAAAAACGAAAGAGAAAAGCTTGTATATTAAATGTTAAGAGCTTATGATCTGTTCAATTTTTTTTTTATGAATATAAGAATATGTGATCAGGGTGTAAATTATGTTGTATTATTGTAATTTGTGTTAAAAAATTGTTTCATTATTTTTGTTGACAACTAATGTATGTAATTGTTCCTGAATCTTCCTTCAATGAAGCGCGGCCAGAATCTAAAATCGCAGAACTAGTGAGTCAAACAAGAAGTAAAAGAGGAAGACCTATAGAAACAGGTGAAAGGAAAAAAGATACAAGAGCTTGGGAACAATAATGAGCAATAAGCTAAAAGGTAGAACTGTAACACCCTCACAATTAATTGGTTAAATTAAGATTTATTAAGATAAGTATTTGAAAATTTCTTAAGAAAAATCGGTAGAGTTTCCTCTGTTTTTCGGATTTCCCAAAAACTTCATCTTTTATACCTGTCAGACTAGTAAATTAAAAACTTAAACTTGAATTTAAGTTACAACCAACGTATATATCCTATTGCCCTGATACAAAAATAATATAAGATGTGGGCCATAAATATTAAACTACACAAATTACACCACTTTAATTTTTACTTTACTCAATGCCCTAATTTACACTCCACGGTGTGGAGTGTATCCCTGCTCGGTCATGCATAGTGTAAGCTTCATCTTCGTACTTGTATAAAAATAGGTAAGAAGGACAGCATTACACAGAACTTAGGAAAATAAATTCTAAAAAGTATAGCAATAAACTAAGCCTAACCTTATTACTAGCAACAAAACAATCGTAAACATTTTCATACTTTCGTTCTCATTTACATGGTTTCTTAACTCTTTTATTTTTCATATTTACTTCTTTCTTATATCTTTCTCTTTCTTTTCCCTTTTGTTCTCACTCATAACCATCTATCATGTCTTACATTATCTTTATTCGACCTTCTTTCCTCGTTCTCTTTGTTATTCACCTTTTTCATGTCTTTTAGAGAAGCGCACACACCTAGTATGCGTCTTACACTTTCTTATGCTCGGCGACGCACACCCAGTGTACGTCTTACACCTTTTTATTCTCGGCAGCGCACACCCTGTGTACGTCTTACACTTTCTTTATTGAAGTTATGGAGTGTCCATCATTGCGCACACCCCCGCATACGTGATGCACGTCTTACAACTGTGCATCTCGTGCGATTTACGCGATCATGGCATACGGCCCCCCGCACGTCTTACACGACCAGGAGCACGTCCTAACCGATTCCGTTACTCGGAATCTTGTGTGTGTCATTACTGCGTGCATTCTCATGAGGCATGTCTTACCGATGCACATTCCATGTGTCTTACTCGGTCATTGCACTCGGTCCGCTTGCGACTTACAACACACATTATCATGCGCGGCTTATTGCACCCAACCGAAATGTCTAACTTGACCCGTCTCACACAACCATTATTCTTTACTTAATCTTTTACTTTTATTCATTCATTCTTGATTTCTCTCATCTCACTTCCCGTTACCATTTCACTCGCATTCTGGTGACAGTTTCTATTCTTTAGTTATTATTCCTCCTTTAACCTTTTCCCTAGCATTTTTACACCATCTATCAAATTCGGCCACCTATGGTCGGCACACATGTTAATCAAACAGTATCAAACATGAATAAAATAGTTATCACATTTCACGCATATTTATAACAGTAGCCATGATATCAAACATACACATATTTCACATTTAATCTACTGGGTTCTTTTTATTTATTTTCGTTCTACTATAGTATTCTATATCCACTATCCTACGGTTCAATATCCTAATCTAACACCCATTCTTAGTACTCACTATGAGCACACTAGAAACTCAAACCTAAGCAAAGGTAACACTCACTCCTTACTTATTTACTTAGTTCTTATTCTTATTTGTGTCTCATACTATCATCCTACTTTCTTTGGTTTTATTCTCATTATTATTTCATTTACAATTACTGAACTAAACTTATAACATCATTTACTCACGTCACCTACTAGTCCTTCATGCACCTACACATACATCGCGTCTTCAAACATATTAACACATATAATCACAAACATCAAAGTGATTTCATTTTCTTTATTTTTATTTTCAATTACAATTAACATTTAACTTAGCATGCATATCTCTATGTTCTTCCTATTGTTATTCGTTATCTTTATTTATAACTAATTCACAACAATTCCTAAACATACAACAATTTTATATCTAACTACAACCATAACAAATAACCATCTTGCACATACTAATTTCTTATTTAGTTTCACTTTCCATTCTAAGTTTCCTATATTCTTTTATCCTATTTCATAGGGTTCTATTCGTTTTTCAGTTATCCTCATTCTATTACCCATTCTTAATTATTATGTAATCACTTACAATTATTTAACTTTATCAATTTTCTCTATCATCATTTCCTCATCTTTTATCTATTTAATCAAACATTCCATTTTTTTAACAAACGTATAGACTCATTCTTATACATTACATATGTAATTCTTTCTCTTCTTACTAACTAATTCTTTTATGGTAAATATTATCACCCTAAGGTTTTATGTTCTACCTATCCTACTATCCCTAGCCATCACTATAATAGAAGAGAACCAATTTCCAAAGCTAAGGTAATACCACCTTCTTACCTTTAAATACTTTAACTCTTAGCTTTTTCGTAAACAAATTCCTTTTCGTATGCCGATACTCGAACATGTCGTGGCCCATTGCTATCGCTTGCACTTGTCCTAAAGCTCCTTCGTAGTCTAACTATATTATTAAATCATATAGTAATCAATTTAATGTGCCAAAACCGACTCAATTTGAAATCTCAATGGTTAACATATTTCAAAGTAGAGTATTTCATAGGTTTTCCAAATCACGAAATCATTCAATTATAATTTACAAACCAAAATAACATAGGATTTCAAATTAAAATTATTGTCTTCTCAATAAAATAGTATAGTTTTTTATTGAAAATACTCTAACTTTCGAAACTAACATAACCACCAAAAATTCATTAAAGTTAATTAATTTTAGTTTCAAGCCACAAAAATCAAATGCTGTTACTTGACACAAATTAATTCCGAACTAAAAGGAAATGCCCTTGATTCAAAATAAGTCAAAATCACATTTCTAAAATTTAGGTAATTCGAAATTAAAGTTCAAGCCTTTAGCCCGAATTAACGTATGTCGAATATATATCGGATTCCTATTTAATTGGTTTATTGTTAGTTTTGGGACAATCCAGTCCAATTAACCTACAACCCAATTACTTAGGAACCTGTTCTGTCGTAGGATTATAGTTCTTAGACAATCCGGCTAAGAGTTCGACAATCCAACTTTTGATGTCAGACATGAAGTGAGCACCTTGAATACCAAGATACACACTCTCTTGTCGTTCTAATTTGGGGGGTGGTGTGTGTGTTTGTGTGAGATAAGTTAGTCCATACCTGCTTGCCTTACCAGGTATTATATACGCATACCAGCATATACCGTATTGATTGCCCCTTTCATGTGGCGGGTAAGATTCCTTCTAAACGACACGAATGTAATGGTGGGTATTAAGTCCAGTAGTATCCTATGCTGGTGCGGACAACGGAATTCTTCAGATTCCCTAATGCACGTGTCCGAATTCATATCGGTATAAGGTCACATGTTCAACACTTATCCTGATACCGGTATATAAATCCGGTCTTCTAAGACCTCTTAGGATTCCATTCTGATATGTGAATCCGGTTTGATTGGGTATCTGATAGCCTCTATCCGGTATCCGAATCCGACCTGGTGGGCCTCTTAAGGCCTCAATCCGGTATGTGAATCTGGCCCTAATGGACCTCTCTGGCCTCATACCGGTATCCGGATCTTGTATCCTTAGGCCTCTTAGGACTTTGAACTGTTATCAGGATCGGAACTTATTGGGCCTCTTATGGCCTCAAGCCGGTATCTGAATCCGGCATACCGGTTCTGACTATCCGGTCCATAACAGTAGCCCCCCAAGTCATGGTTCATGCAATGTGCCATGATTTTCAGAGTAGCTTCATCAATTCTGATGTCGATTCCCAAGTGTATTGGACAGACCGGATTGTTGACTTCAGGATGCCGGTTTTAACTAGGACTTCATCAGTTGCTCCTTAATCCGGAAGTTTCGAGGGCCCAGTCTTCAAGGATTCCGAATTCCTACTTTCCCATAATTATGTCTGCTTTTGTTTCCCGAGATGGTGATTTCAGCATCCTAATATCGGGAACTTGAACATGCACATTCAAATTCGAATTCAAAATTTGAATTTGGTATCTTTCCAAGACTTCACAGCTCCCAAGGATTAGATTTCCAAGGCATAGGCTCTTGTTTACAGACTCAACTTTAATCTGACATAAGTCAGAATTCTTCATGGCCACCTTTATGTCTTGTCTAAGCTATTTTGTAATCCACTTGTCTTTAGAGAGTTATTGGAAACCGAACCTTTACTTGTATTGTACTCAATCCAGCCATGAATTCGGATTCGGCTGCCCAATTTAAACTTCTGAGGAGATGCAATAACTGATCAGCAGTTTCCTTGGGAAGATGAAAAGGGGTGATCTTTTTCTGTAGCTATGGTGAATTTTCACTTCAACTGACATGCCTTTTGTGACGACCCAACTTTTATTCCAAAGTAAAATATTTATATTTAGAAAATACGACCATTTTTTTTCTTTGAAACTAAAAGTCAGTCATCATCCATTATCAAATCTTGCGGAATTATATAAACATCGAGTCATGAAGACAAGTGATGTAACATCATATTTCATTCATATTAAAAGGGTTACATACCACATTCTTCATTTAAACAAAATACATAATTACTTGATTTAACACTCTAGGCCATTACATTATATTACATATATTACAACAAAATTCATAATAACCTAGAGCATATGGTTCATGACTCAAAATATAAAATAGTATAGATAAGAGAAAACCTGATGGATAATCTCATTCACATTCCACCCCACAACTTAACTCAGTCGTCAGTTCCCCACTGACTTCCAGTTGAGTTGTCCATAAAGTCATCCACCATCTGATTCGCATTATCCACCGGATCCTCATCCTCGATTGGATCCTCCTCCTCCTCTTCCTCCTCCTCTTGTGCCAAATCATCAGGCACGTATATCGGAGTTCGGGATCGAACTCGAGGGGAAGGACTAGGACGAGTAGGAACCTCTAAAATGATTCTTTCTGAGGAGAATGTTGGGCTCGGTGGGATAGTGCGTCTCGGAAAACGTCTCGGTGGTGGTGGAGGGGTTCCATGTCGCATAACAAAATTTGGTGGAATGTGCATGACGTAAACCATCGGGATTCTTGATCTAAGCGGACGCATACGGGAATATGGATTAGGATGGCGGAAAGTAACTTCCACATCCCCCTCATATGTCGCCCTATGGTCCTCAAAATTCCACTCCCCATTAGGGAGCGGCCTCATCTCCATGCAGAACATGTTTCTCGCCATCACCTACACAAGGGACTGGGAGTGAGTCATAGCTAAAAGCAATAACAAATGAGTATAACAGCGGCTAGAAATAACAAACACAAGTTATCATGTAGCAATAATAAATGCATATGTATATGCTCAAAACTGTCTTTTATAATATCTCGATTAGTGTTATGATGCATGCCTACTCCTCATTCATGCTACACGGTTTGGCATCCGAGTATCTCAAGCTCGGGATATTCTCAATCCTATGGTCATCAAACCGGAGCAATTCATATTCAAGCGTCACGATCGATTGGGAACTCGTGTAAGTTCCATGCTGAATGTTTTGATAATGACAAAGTGTTTTGAACAAGCTATCATGTGTTGATCAAGTTTCAAGTTCAACAAGCAACAACAAACATCAAGTGAAGAGAGAAAGCAAGCTCATGAAGACATAGTTTGAGTGTAATTGTAATTGTTTTATCTTTTGCCTCTCAAGCTTCTTAGGTCTTTTATTTGGTTAGAGTTTATTTAGAGGGTAGTGAATCTCTATCATAGTCATGATTAAATCATAATTTGAGTTTTCACTTAACCTAGAATCAATAGGTGGCTTAAAGGTTTTAAAGGAAAGGTTGGTTTTTGAGAAAACAAGTTTTAAACAAGTGCAGTATCAGTTTACTCGATTAAGTATGGATTTACTCGAGTATTACTCGATTAAACTGAAATCTACTCGAGTAAACACTGCTGAACTGTTTTTTTAAAATACGATTTTCACTTCTCAAAATCAGTTTTTAAGTGCTACAACTTTTGGGTATTCTATATAAACCTATTCCTAATCTTTGTGATCAATATACATCACTTTCATAATCAATTTTACAAGAATCAAGCCACTCTATTCTCTCTCAATTTCAAAGATCAAAGCTTTCATATTTTCATATTCTTTGATCAAGAACCTTTGAATCTCTTATTGTGAATTGTCATAGCTATTGATTGAGATTCATAGGAGTGTCATTGTGTTTTCTATTGTGTTGTAATCTTTGAAAGAAGGCAAGCCAACTACAACAACAAAGAAGTCTTGGTGTGTCGATTATCATCAAGCAAGTGCATTCTTATTGAAGAAGAAGAAGAAAGCCTTGGTTGTGAATCAAGAAAATTGAAGACTTGGTGTGTGGATTATCATCAAGCAATTGAAGACTTGTTGTGTCGATTATCAACAAGGGGTAGAGGTTAGATTAGAGAGAAGATCAATAGGATTACAAGGCAAGGGTGTGGAGTATCTCTTGTAGGCTAGCAAGAAGGGAGTCTTGTGAGGCATTTACTTGTAATTTGAGAACTCTAACTCCTCATAGTGAAGAATCTCTCTTGGTTGAAGAGGGGACTGGATGTAGCTTTCAAGCGGATGAAAGTGAACCAGGATAAATCACTGTGTCGTATCTCTAAACCCTTAACTCTTTACATTCAAGTCTTTAATTGTGTTCTTGGTTGAAAACCTAGAAAAGAGTGATTGTCATAATTGATTGAATTGAATCTTTATTGTTCAAATTAACTTTGGGAAAATCATTTTCATATCCTAGGTAATCAATAAGAATATAGGTGTTAATTGTTTTCGCTGAATCTCTGATCTTAAGTGTTGATTGATTGATTTTCGTATTCGATTGAAAAGTGATTTTTCAGTTTTTATCTGTCATAATCGATTAAGTGAATATTTAATCGATTAAGGAAAATTGTTCTTTCTGGCTTAATCGATTAAAGTTCAGATTAATCAATTAAATTTCAGTTTAATCGATTAAGTGCTGTAGAATTTGCAAAAATCATTTGTTTTGATTATTTCGATTTGTTTCGTTCGAAAATCTTTCAAGGTTTCTTAAACACCTATTCAACCCCCCCTTCTAGGTGTGTTCCTAGGGTTCCTTAGTTGTTTCAACCACCAATTGCGGTTTCTTCAATTGGTATCAGAGCTCGGTCGAAAGACACGAGCATAAGAGCTTTTTTCGTAAAGATCCTTTAAGAAAATCGCAATGGGATTCGTACCCTTTGGTGGTGAAGGTGCTTCGATAAATCGTCCTCCATTGTTTGCCGGAGAAGGCTATGCATATTGGAAAGTTAGAATGAAAATCTTTATCCAAGCCATAGATAGTGAAATTTGGAAAGTAGTTGAAAAAGGTCCTCATATCCCCTCTAGTTTAGTTGAAGGTGTAGAACAATTGATCCCCGAGGACAAGTGGAAGGATGATGATAGAAAGAAAGTACAATATGATTATAAAGCAAAGAATATCATCACATCCGCTTTATCCTATGATGAGTTTTTTAGAGTTTCACAATGTACTAGTGCTAAGGAAATGTGGGACACTTTACAAGTGACTCATGAAGGAACTAGTGAGGTTAGGAGAGCTAGATTGAATGCTTTAATGCGTGATTATGAATTGTTTCAAATGCTTTCAAATGAATCTATTAATGATATGCAAAAGCGTTTTACTCATATTATTAATCATTTACTTGCTCTTGGTAAGACTTTCTTACAAGGTGAACTTTCTAACAAAGTGTTGAGATGTTTAGACAGGAATTGGCAACCAAAAGTAACGGCTATTGTTGAATCTAAGAATTTGGATGCTATGGATCTAGCAACACTCTTTGGAAAGCTTCAAGAACATGAAATGGAGCTTGGACGATTAAGTATCAATAAAGAGTCGGATAAGAACAAAGAAAGAAAGGGACTTGCTCTTAAAGTCAATAGATCATACAAAAAGAGAGTTTTGATGATGATGATGATAGTGAAGATTCCGATTCGAATGTTTATGAAAAAGAAATGAAACTTTTGCTAAGGAAGTTTGACAAATTTCTAAGGAGAAAAGGAAGGTTGAACAAAGACAAACGTAAAGAGAAGGATTCCCCACACTACAAGACCAAGACATCAAAAGAAGGTGTAGTTTGCCATGAATGCGGAAAACCCGGACATCTCAAGTACTCATGCTCTAGGTATCTCAAGAAGAAGGAGAAAGACAAGAAAAATTCAAAACACAAAAGGGCATACATAGTTTGGGATAGTGATGTAGAAGAGAAGAAAAGCACATCGAGTAGTTCTTTGGATGATGAAGAAGCTGCTTGTCTCAACTTGATAACTCTAGTAGATGATGAAGAACAAAGTTCAAATGATGAATCAAGTTATCAAAGCGAGGATAGCAATGTAAGTCATACTAAATCCGAAATTTCTTCTAAATATGAATTGTTATATAATGCTTATGAAGAAATGCATGAACAACTTGAAAAACTAGTTTTGAAAAACATTGAAAGAAAGAAGCTCATTTTGAAACATCAAAAAGAGATTTTAGAACTTCAAAAACAAGTTGATGAGCTTAATCTTGAAAATGAAACTCTTGATCTTATATATGCTAGTTCTTCTTGTGATTGTGCTAGTAGAGTGAATATTGTGGTTGATTGTGAGAATTGCAAGTTGCTCAAAGATGAAAATGCTATTTTGAAAAAGAAGCTTGCAAGTTTCACCATTTGTGATATTAGATTGCGCACTTTGTTAAATTTTCAAAGAGAAAATTCAAACAAGTTTGGTTTGGGTTATACTAATGCTAAGAGTAATTCTCATAGAAATGTTGTTGATTTTTCTAAAGTTGATTTCTCAAATGCACCAACATGTTTCTATTGTGGTACTCATGGACATACTTCAAATGTGTGTTATATTAAAGTGCATGGTATACCTAAAGGAGATTTTGTTTGGATGAAAAAGGGTGAAAGTCCCTACACTAACAAAAATGGATCCAAGACAATTTGGATACCAAAAGGCAAAGCATGATTGTTTTGTAGGTATGATTGAAGAGCAAAGGGCTTACAAGTGTTATTCATACATTTGCATCTTCAATTGGTATTACATTTGCATCTCAAAAGAAGTCCTACAAATTTGGTACAAGTGATATTGTTAGATATTGATGATTATAGTATCTTCTCAATTGGTATATTTGAATTTTTCTCAAATAGTATTACTTTTCTAGAGTTCAATTGATATCATTGAGTAATGATTAGATGATCATCATGCTTTTGTGGTTTTTGTGATATATTGTCACTAATTGATATTTAGTTTTTCAATTAGTTTCTAAATTGGTATCACAATAAGTGACAATTAGCTTTTCAATTGGTATCATTGATTATTTTGATTCTTATCTTAATTGATATCAATGTTGAAAAGAAATGAATGTTGGTCTCTTCTTATTTTGGCTTAAAATATTATATTTCAATTGGTATATATTACTTTTTGATAATGCCAAAGGGGGAGAAATATGATGTTTTGAAAAAGGGGGAGAAATGGTATATGGTATGTTTTGAAAAATGGGAGAAATATAATGTTTGTTTGGAGAAAGGTTGTTTTGTTGTTTTTATGTAGGTTGAGCTAAGTTGTTGAAGATAGGGGGAGAATCAAGCTTCTACCTAGTGGTATTCAAAAGTTAAATGCATTGATTAAGGGGGGAGCAAGAGTCTCACCAAGTGATCAAATTGTTAAAGCATCGACAACTTCAAAGAACTTCAAAACATGGTTTGTCATTTTCAAAAAGGGGGAGATTGTAAGTTCCATGATGAATGTTTTGATAATGACAAAGTGTTTTGAACAAGCTATCATGTGTTGATCAAGTTTCAAGTTCAACAAGCAACAACAAACATCAAGTGAAGAGAGAAAGAAAGCTCATGAAGACATAGTTTGAGTGTAATTGTAATTGTTTTATCTTTTGCCTCTCAAGCTTCTTAGGTCTTTTATTTGGTTAGAGTTTATTTAGAGGGTAGTGAATCTCTATCATAGTCATGATTAAATCATAATTTGAGTTTTCACTTAACCTAGAATCAATAGGTGGCTTAAAGGTTTTAAAGGAAAGGTTGGTTTTTGAGAAAACAAGTTTTAAACAAGTGCAGTATCAGTTTACTCGATTAAGTATGGATTTACTCGAGTATTACTCGATTAAACTGAAATCTACTCGAGTAAACACTGCTGAACTGTTTTTTTAAAATACGATTTTCACTTCTCAAAATCAGTTTTTAAGTGCTACAACTTTTGGGTATTCTATATAAACCTATTCCTAATCTTTGTGATCAATATACATCACTTTCATAATCAATTTTACAAGAATCAAGCCACTCTATTCTCTCTCAATTTCAAAGATCAAAGCTTTCATATTTTCATATTCTTTGATCAAGAACCTTTGAATCTCTTATTGTGAATTGTCATAGCTATTGATTGAGATTCATAGGAGTGTCATTGTGTTTTCTATTGTGTTGTAATCTTTGCAAGAAGGCAAGCCAACTACAACAACAAAGAAGTCTTGGTGTGTCGATTATCATCAAGCAAGTGCATTCTTATTGAAGAAGAAGAAGAAAGCCTTGGTTGTGAATCAAGAAAATTGAAGACTTGGTGTGTGGATTATCATCAAGAAATTGAAGACTTGTTGTGTCGATTATCAACAAGGGGTAGAGGTTAGATTAGAGAGAAGATCAATAGGATTACAAGGCAAGGGTGTGGAGTATCTCTTGTAGGCTAGCAAGAAGGGAGTCTTGTGAGGCATTTACTTGTAATTTGAGAACTCTAATTCCTCATAGTGAAGAATCTCTCTTGGTTGAAGAGGGGACAGGATGTAGCTTTCAAGCGGATGAAAGTGAACCAGGATAAATCAATGTGTCGTATCTCTAAACCCTTAACTCTTTACATTCAAGTCTTTAATTGTGTTCTTGGTTGAAAACCTAGAAAAGAGTGATTGTCATAATTGATTGAATTGAATCTTTATTGTTCAAATTAACTTTGGGAAAATCATTTTCATATCCTAGGTAATCAATAAGAATATAGGTGTTAATTGTTATTGCTGAATCTCTGATTTTAAGTGTTGATTGATTGATTTTCGTATTCGATTGAAAAGTGATTTTTCAGTTTTTATCTGTCATAATCGATTAAGTGAATATTTAATCGATTAAGGAAAATTGTTCTTTCTGGCTTAATCGATTAAAGTTCAGATTAATCGATTAAATTTCATTTTAATCGATTAAGTGCTGTAGAATTTGCAAAAATCATTTGTTTTGATTGTTTCGATTTGTTTCGTTCGAAAATCTTTCAAGGTTTCTTAAACACCTATTCAACCCCCCATTCTAGGTGTGTTCCTAGGGTTCCTTAGTTGTTTCAACCACCAATTGCGTTTTCTTCAACTCGGTCTTCCTAGCATCCTTGTGCTAGGGATATTTTGATTTAACCTTACCGAAGTTTTGAATCTAGATCGGAGCAACTCCTCCTCCATGCATGATAATGCCACACAAACTTTTCGTCTTCTTTCTTTCTTTTAAATCACATCCTTGAACATCATGTCTCCAATATAGAGACCCAAAGTTCATAATCCTTCTCAATCTCAAATCCATCTTTTCTTTTAGCATTAACTGGTGCTAGTGCTTTCTAAAAATTCCATCAGTGGCCCAGCCACTTTGTGATGGTTTTATATGATAGGAGTTTAATCATTTTATTATTAGTTAATGCAACGACCCCATTTAGGACTCCCAAAATATCAAGCAAGTGGGTAAAGACTTCCACTGGGACGTGGGAAAATAATCAACCAAATGGGTGTACGCACTTCCATTGGGACATCCTGTCCGAATGTATCAGCCACTGAATAAAATTCCAGTAGGACTCATCCAGGATTAAAAATCCACCAATGCGAATAAAATAAACTTATACATTTATCCATTGGGACTCCTGTCCGAATATATCAACCACTGAATAAAATTCCAGTAGGACTCTTTCAGGATAATAATCGACCAATGGAATTCAAATAACTTATACATCTATCCATTGGGACTCCTGTCCGAATATATCAACCACTGGATGAAATTCCAGTAGGACTCTTTCAGGATAATAATCGACCAATGGAAAAACATATAAGAATTAAGTATTTAATATTCTTGAGAAAAGTAAGTATTTTCTTCAATTTTGATCAAAAATACTCGAGTGTTTTATAAAAGACTCGAGTGTTCTTCACTTTTTTCCAGATTACTTGAAGTCTTTGAAGAAAGACTCGAGTTGTTCTTCATTTACCCAAAATACTCGAGTGTTTCTCAAAAGACTCGAGTGTTTTTACTGCAACAACACCAGTTTCTGCATTTTAAGTTCCAATTCAAATTCTATGCATTGTTTTTCCATTCTTATGCAAAACAGAGGCATAAACACATATAATGAACATGTTAGAACACAAAAACAAGTACATAATAACATAAATCAACATCAAATCATAGAATCAATACAAACTTGGAAAATAACCATTTCAAGATATGAAATTCATTTCCACTTGATTTTAACTTCAAAAAATTAATTCAGTAAGCATTATTAGGTCCATTTAAACTTGTTTGAATCAGAAAACCTTAGGTTTATGACCTCCATGTCATATCCCCAATTCCAACTTCATCCCTTGATGAACCTTGTGAGGTTCCTACATTTCTAGCTTGAGATTACTCATTCTAGAAATTAGATAACTCCTCCCTTACCTCAGAGAAGCTAAACAACATATTAAACAACAAGGAACTTGGCTGGATAAAAAATTCGAATTCTGGACTTTGTGAAAAAGGGGTTGAACAGGCTGACTTTTGTAACACCCTAATAAATATTACCCTTAATTCCCAAGTATTAAAAATGTGAACTTAAAAATTCATTTTTAACTTATGAAAATCAACCGTCAAACGGACGGAGTTTTGTCTGTTTTTCGGACTTTCCAAAATTTAACCTGTATAAACAATTTTCAAATAAACAACTAATAGCCAGCAGGGCTTCAGATTATATTTCTAAATCATATCAAGGCCCCATGGGCTCCAAATATATCAGAGTAATAGCGGAAAATACTAAGTTTGAGTGTCATAACCAAAACATATAACTTGTCAAAATAAAACATCCTAAGCCTCACTTAAAATATGAATAACAAATTTTACATCAAAATAGTGTAGGAGGCTTAAGTTCATATTATTCTTCCATATCCCATAATAACCCTACTCTCCCTGTAAGGGAAAGTACTCCTGCTCGGCCGGGGGCTGTGCCAGCTCAATCTCCGTACCTGAAACTGTAAGGGAGTGAGCATTGCACATGAAATAGAAAGCAGTTTCTAACTAGACATAACAACCCACTAGGTCAAACACATTTAGCAAATAAGCAAATATTCACATATTTCACAACATACTCATTTCCTTATTTCCATATTCACTATTCATTTCAACATCCACTTCCGTTATTCATTTCAACATCCATTTCTTTTACTTTTATATCTTTTCACACACTTTCTTCATATAGGTACATCACCTCAAATCAGAGGCCAATGCACAGTTTCATTCACCACAATTATCACTTCAAGTCAGAGGCTCTCATTCATTTCCTTATTTAAATTACGTGTCCCTCAGGTCAGAGGTCAACACCCATTCATTATACTTCATTCTGTGTCCCTCAGGTCAGAGGTCAACACTTCAATCTCTTAATTCGTGGTGTGTCTCTCAGGTCAGAGGTCAACACACCCATACACATTCTATCCAGTGTCCCTCAGGTCAGAGGTCAACACCCAACTCATTATTTAATCCGGTGTCCCTCAGGTCAGAGGTCAACACTCATTAACATTCATTTCATCTTGTGTCCCTCAGGTCAGAGGTCAACACTCAATTACTTTAATTCATTTTGTGCCCCTCATAGCAGAGGTCAGCCTAATCATCACTTTCCATTAATCGTCACCTCAAATCAGAGGCCAACGCACTTATCACATTTTCATTTACCATTACCTCACATCAGAGGCCAAATCATACATTCATCTTCTTACACAAACAATTATAACATATACATTTGCTCATTAATACGATATCCACATTCTTAACACAATTAAATACAATGGCACACATTCAACACCTAATCATTCTCATCATAAACCATTTATCACAAGTTAAGAAATGCCACCTCAAAACAGAGGCCAACATATATACCACATTCTCAATATTCGGCGCCTCATTTCAGAGGCCAAGAATTATTCACGTTCTTGTCCAATCAATTTTAACACATTTAAATACAACAACACACATTCCACAACTAATTATTCATGTAATCACCTTATTCATTTCCTTTCTCAGTTATCACAATCATACAAAATAGTATTATCTTTCATAGTCCAACATTTATATTACACTTCATTTCAAGTTACATATTTCACCTTCTTACCTATTTGCTTTATCACCACATAATAAAATCACCTTTTACTTTTTGTTTACACAAAATCATTTGCTTCCATATCCGATATTCACACGTTCAATTCATAAGCCATGACCTTTGTTCACAATTTACAAATATTTAACATTTAAACTCATTTAGCATTTAGATACAAACACGCACATTCATCACATATAGTCATTTCCATTCCATTTTTTCTTCCTATATCAATTTACTCCATAGCACCTACATTTACTTGCAACATCAATCAATTATTATTTTATCCACAACTTGACAATTAAACCAATAATCATAAAAATCATTTATGTCAACTTCACTTTCACATTACCCAATTTCTCATGTACTTCAATATAATCCTTAACCAAATTTCATTTATCAAATAATTCATTCTTATATTATTGGGTTTCCTTTTCCTAGCCTTAACATCCAATCATCATGCACATTTAATTAATTAGAATTTCATATTCAATAACCTAAGGATTTATAATCTAATGTTCTCCCCTAACACATAACCCTAACAAGCATTATATACTAACTAGAACCTACTCCCTAGAACAAGGCAAAGCTCACCATATCCACTCCCTTACCTTAACCAAAGAGAGGGAAAGTGGAAGAACCTAAGCCTTCGCTCCGCACGCTCTCAAAACAAAGAGCTCCAACGCACGAAGGTAACGAGAGTAATGATAATCTTCCCTAAATCAAAGGAATGGGATGAGGATGAAATTATTGCCCCATTTCAAGAGGAAATTCGAATTTCCCCAAAGAAGGGAAAGAGAGAGAGAGCAAATCCAAATTAGAGAGAGAGGAACTTCAAGAATCATGAATACTTACTTGGAGAGACAAGGAGGGACTTGATAATGGACCTTGGTGTGATTCCCTTAAGGTTTGGTGGATTTGGGATGAGAGGTTTTGTGCCCTAGAGAGAGAAATTTCGACTTCTTTGGCCAAAATCACGCGTGAAATGCTTTTATTTTTTTCCACTGCAGGGTCGTTTAATCGATTATTAATCGATTAAGGGTTTCAAACATTCTGGACTTAATCGATTAAGCTGCAGCTTAATCGATTAAGTTGCAGGATTTTCAGCACCCCGACTTTGAATGGTCATAACTTCTTCGTTACCCGTTGGATCTTCCTCAAATTTTAAAGCAAGCTTCCCTACATACCAATCTTCACATCCAACAGTGGAATTTGTGTTTAGAGTTGTAAATCTTTTATTTTGAATTTCCTAATATCCTATGTTGTTAACCCTAAATCAAGCCTTCAATCCACTATTTTTAACTCAATATCATCATTTCCTTCACTCTAAGCTTGGCCATCATCAATTATACTAGGAATTAAATTTGGGATGTTACAATTCTCCCCCACTTATTGGAATTTCGTCCCCGAAATTCCGTTAGGTTCTGTAAATGGAGAATCACCCCGGTAATAGGACTCGCGATTCCTATCTTTAATCCCCTTTGGAAGACTTTAATCCCCTTTGGTTTCTTCCGTCAGTCCTTCGATTTGCCCTTACCTAGACAGAATTTAAATTAGGGTAGGAAGTGCTCCCCCACTTGGCATCAACATACCCAATTAACGCTTTGCTAAAGGGTGTGGGATCGGGTTAATCCGCCTCCGATCGTCCTTCGGATAGATGCAAGACAGGAGTTGCATTAGCTAGATACGGGAAAAATCAAAATATTTAGCATTTCCAGAATAGTTTTAGAATCTTTCCCAGAACAGATACCCTGGGATCGAGGCATGCGAAGATTTTTGTAGGATAGAACGCCTTAGAGTTTATCTTCTCACCAGGATTGACTAGCACCGGTAAGGTTTAGGATCTTTCAAAAACACAAGCATTCATGAACAAGAAGCACCCCAATGCTTAGTTGATTAGAGCATAAACAATTCCTACTAAATGCCCCACAATCAACTTCTTCCATGAATCGACTAAAAAGATTAGGAAGGAAGAAGTCCACGTTAGTTCCAAGATTTACCCAACTACCAAATGTGAAGGGTACGACAACTTGCCGTTGGCTGAGTCAATTATTAAGATGTTTGGTCTCAATGTAGGGATTTTACAAATTCGGCAAAACCGGCTATTCTTATGAGTGGTTATCTAAGAACCGGGAAAAGATTCGAAGCAACTGTCAAATTGCTTCAAGATTGATTTAGTTGATATGATGGTTAAGAATAACTTCTGGAGAGCTGTCTTAACTCATCCAAGGGATTAGCACTTAGCTATACTACTTCGGAACAAGTAGCATATACCAAGACTTATTTTCTTTAGAACTATTTTCTATCTACTCTCTAACTCTATATGAAGCTTTTGAACGAATGTTTCGGGGTAAGGTTGACTTCACTTACAAGAATTATTTTCCTTGGATGTCACTTCTTTGGTTGTCTACTTTCACTTTAAAGGTTACAATGATAGCATTTATTGATAGATGCAAGAATTGAGGTGATCAATCCCATCCTCACGTCTACCAACAACACATCACTGTCGGGTTCTATCAATAATGTCATCATTTAACAAATGCAAGGATTAGAGTGATTAGTTCTAACCTTACATTACGTCAAATAACAACATCACAACATAGTATTGGTCACTTGATACTAGAGTTCTCAAATTTAAGAATTCTTTCTAAGGTCTTTCATATGTTATCTATAAGAACAGAATTGTATTTGGAAAGGCAGATTTCCAACATGTTTTTAAGCAGTTCTAATCTAAGACATTACTAATCCCCTATTTAGCTAACTAAGGAGAAAACTATCTCCACCACAATCGAACTTAGAAACATTACGCATGGACTTGGCAAACATTAGTTACCTGCAACCATATCCGCTGGGTCCACCTCGTCACCCTCGACGGTGAATAACTTCCCCTTCTGCAATGATGGACCACCACGGGCCTTCTGTGCCTTAGCAGCATTAATTTCCTTCTTCATTGTGTTCTTAGGACAATTTGAAGCAAAATGTCCGGGTTGTCCACAGTGAAAGCATAACCCCTCCTTTCGACCCAATGTCCAGCACACTCCCCTATGCATCCGGCCGCAGTGCTGACAAGTCGGTATTGGACCATAAGCATTCACTGTTGGTCCGGATTCCCTAGGAAACGTGACCCCGGAATGAGAGTATGGACCAGACTTCTGAATCGGTCCCTTGCCCCTAATAGGACCAGACAATCTCTGAGATGCCCTGCTTCGCTCCCCTGCTTGTTCCTGCTTGAGAGAATCTTCATAAGCACTGGTCATGTTCACAAGTTGAGAGAGATTAGAGATGCCCTGATAGACAAAGACAATTTTGATCTTGGAATTGAGACCAGCCTCAAACTTGATACACTTAGTGCGTTCATCTGCATCCCGATAGCTGCCAGAATAACGAATGAGATCCTCAAACTGAGCTGCATATTCTCCAACACTGAGGCTCCCTTGCTTCAGCTAAAGAAAAGCCACTTCCTTCTCCCTCCTTACATTTTCCGGAAAGTACTTTCCCAGAAAACGGATCTTGAAAAGATCCCATGAAATAAGCTCATTAGCTGCTTCCAGACCTCTCCTCTGTTGGTCCCACCAATGTTCCGCCTCGCCCATCAGAACATACTCCACTAGTCGCATATACTGATCACCCGGTGGCTGCAACGAGCGAAACACCTTTTCCATCTCTCGGAGCCATCTTTGAGCTCCATCGGGATTGTAACCCCCTTCAAACTTCGGCGGATCGCTTTTTCTAAAGCGGCCCATCCAGTCAATCTCCACTGGTGGTGGTGGAGGAGGCTGGAGTGCTGCTGCAGCAGCTACAGCAATGTTCTGGGCTTGATTCTGCTGCATGTTTGCAAGATTATCAGCTTGTTGCTGCTGAACTTGGGCTTGGTTCTGCTGCAATTGAACCAGAGTTTCGAGAATTGCAGCAATCCTATCATTATCAGCCCGTCTCCCTGCCATACTGTTGAGTCATGGAAGGGAAACCAGTTAATGATAGAATAATTAAATAAAACTACTAATATCCTATAACTTCACTTAGACAATAAACTAAGCAATTGGGTTACTCGCTCGGTGAGTAACCATAGGAGTAGTGAGTTCATACTCCAAAGGCCGAGGGAAACTGCTCTGATACCATAAATGTAACACCCTAATAAATATTACCCTTAATTCCCAAGTATTAAAAATGTGAACTTAAAAATTCATTTTTAACTTATGAAAATCAACCGTCAAACGGACGGAGTTTTGTCTGTTTTTCGGACTTTCCAAAATTTAACCTGTATAAACAATTTTCAAATAAACAACTAATAGCCAGCATGACTTCAGATTATATTTCTAAATCATATCAAGGCCCCATGGGCTCCAAATATATCAGAGTAATAGCGGAAAATACTAAGTTTGAGTGTCATAACCAAAACATATAACTTGTCAAAATAAAACATCCTAAGCCTCACTTAAAATATGAATAACAAATTTTACATCAAAATAGTGTAGGAGGCTTAAGTTCATATTATTCTTCCATATCCCATAATAACCCTACTCTCCCTGTAAGTGAAAGTACTCCTGCTCGGCCGGGGGCTGTGCCATTTCAATCTCCGTACCTGAAACTGTAAGGGAGTGAGCATTGCACATGAAATAGAAAGCAGTTTCTAACTAGACATAACAACCCACTAGGTCAAACACATTTAGCAAATAAGCAAATATTCACATATTTCACAACATACTCATTTCCTTATTTCCATATTCACTATTCATTTCAACATCCACTTCCGTTATTCATTTCAACATCCATTTCTTTTACTTTTATATCTTTTCACACACTTTCTTCATATAGGTACATCACCTCAAATCAGAGGCCAATGCACAGTTTCATTCACCACAATTATCACTTCAAGTTAGAGGCTCTCATTCATTTCCTTATTTAAATTACGTGTCCCTCAGGTCAGAGGTCAACACCCATTCATTATACTTCATTCTGTGTCCCTCAGGTCAGAGGTCAACACTTCAATCTCTTAATTCGTGGTGTGTCTCTCAGGTCAGAGGTCAACACACCCATACACATTCTATCCAGTGTCCCTCAGGTCAGAGGTCAACACCCAACTCATTATTTAATCCGGTGTCCCTCAGGTCAGAGGTCAACACTCATTAACATTCATTTCATCTTGTGTCCCTCAGGTCAGAGGTCAACACTCAATTACTTTAATTCATTTTGTGCCCCTCATAGCAGAGGTCAGCCTAATCATCACTTTCCATTAATCGTCACCTCAAATCAGAGGCCAACGCACTTATCACATTTTCATTTACCATTACCTCACATCAGAGGCCAAATCATACTTTCATCTTCTTACACAAACAATTATAACATATACATTTGCTCATTAATACGATATCCACATTCTTAACACAATTAAATACAATGGCACACATTCAACACCTAATCATTCTCATCATAAACCATTTATCACAAGTTAAGGAATGCCACCTCAAAACAGAGGCCAACATATATACCACATTCTCAATATTCGGCGCCTCATTTCAGAGGCCAAGAATTATTCACGTTCTTGTTTAATCAATTTTAACACATTTAAATACAACAACACACATTCCACAACTAATTATTCATGTAATCACCTTATTCATTTCCTTTCTCAGTTATCACAATCATACAAAATAGTATTAGCTTTCATAGTCCAACATTTATATTACACTTCATTTCAAGTTACATATTTCACCTTCTTACCTATTTGCTTTATCACCACATAATAAAATCACCTTTTACTTTTTGTTTACACAAAATCATTTGCTTCCATATCCGATATTCACAAGTTCAATTCATAAGCCATGACCTTTGTTCACAATTGACAAATATTTAACATTTAAACTAATTTAGCATTTAGATACAAACACGCACATTCATCACATATAGTCATTTCCATTCCATTTTTTCTTCCTATATCAATTTACTCCATAGCACCTACATTTACTTTCAACATCAATCAATTATTATTTTATCCACAACTTGACAATTAAACCAATAATCATAAAAATCATTTATGTCAACTTCACTTTCACATTACCCAATTTCTCATGTACTTCAATATAATCCATAACCAAATTTCATTTATCAAATAATTCATTCTTATATTATTGGGTTTCCTTTTCCTAGCCTTAACATCCAATCATCATGCACATTTAATTAATTAGAATTTCATATTCAATAACCTAAGGATTTATAATCTAATGTTCTCCCCTAACACATAACCCTAACAAGCATTATATACTAACTAGAACCTACTCCCTAGAACAAGGCAAAGCTCACCATATCCACTCCCTTACCTTAACCAAAGAGAGGGAAAGTGGAAGAACCTAAGCCTTCGCTCCGCACGCTCCCAAAACAAAGAGCTCCAACGCACGAAGGTAACGAGAGTAATGATAATCTTCCCTAAATCAAAGGAATGGGATGAGGATGAAATTATTGCCCCATTTCAAGAGGAAATTCGAATTTCCCCAAAGAAGGGAAAGAGAGAGAGCAAATCCAAATTAGAGAGAGAGGAACTTCAAGAATCATGAATACTTACTTGGAGATACAAGGAGGGACTTGATAATGGACCTTGGAGTGATTCCCTTAAGGTTTGGTGGATTTGGGATGAGAGGTTTTGTGCCCTAGAGAGAGAAATTTCGACTTCTTTGGCCAAAATCACGCGTGAAATGCTTTTATTTTTTTCCACTGCAGGGTCGTTTAATCGATTATTAATCGATTAAGGGTTTCAAACATTCTGGACTTAATCGATTAAGCTGCAGCTTAATCGATTAAGTTGCAGGATTTTCAGCACCCCGACTTTGAATGGTCATAACTTCTTCGTTACCCGTTGGATCTTCCTCAAATTTTAAAGCAAGCTTCCCTACATACCAATCTTCACATCCAACGGTGGAATTTGTGTTTAGAGTTGTAAATCTTTTATTTTGAATTTCCTAATATCCTATGTTGTTAACCCTAAATCAAGCCTTCAATCCACTATTTTTAACTCAATATCATCATTTCCTTCACTCTAAGCTTGGCCATCATCAATTATACTAGGAATTAAATTTGGGATGTTACAACTTTGGCCACAGATTTCGCCACGGATTTGGCATGAAAAAGAATGAAACAAGTTAGTTTAACAAACTAGGATATACTAACTCCAATCAAGAACAAGTTTGACACAAAAAGGATTCCTAAAATTACCAAACGAATTCAATGAAGATGAATACTTGATGCTGAAAACTACTCTGTTTTCACAGCTTTGGACTTCAAACTTTGATGATCTAGAACTCGAACTAAAGGGGCTTATTTGATGTGATTCTTGGTTCTAATTCAAAATTGGAACTAGAACTTTAATTTGTGTTTTGGTTTCGAAGGATTTGATTGAGAAACGAAGGAGAAATCAGAGATCAAAGTGTGCTCTGAAAAACTGAAAGTTTGAAACTGAAATTCGGGTTTTGGAGGATTAAGGGTGTTGAATTCCTCAACCAAGCACTTATTTATAGTCTAGGAATACTTCAAATCGAAGTAAAGTCCAGCTCTATGCTTGAAGATTCGAGAAACCACGTTTTGGTGCGAAAATTAAATGAAAACCGACTTATACACGTTCAGGTCTGCATAAAATACTCGAGTGTTTTCCAAAATACTCGAGTTTTTATTTAAAAATTCAAATTTCCAAACAACTACTTAAAATACTCGAGTCTTTCCTAAAATACTCGAGTGTTTTTGCTAAAATAGGGAAAATTAACTATTTTAATGATACTAATATTGATAAAATACTTTTGTTTCATATATTAAAATATAGGACCTTACATTCTCCCCCACTTATTAGAATTTCGTCCCCGAAATTCCGACTATATAAACAATTGTGGGTACTCTTCTCTCATCTTAGATTCTAATTCCCATGTAGAGTCAGATGCTCCATTATGACCCCAAAGGACTCGAACTAACGGAATCTCTTTCCCTCACAATTTCTTGATTCGTCTATCCTCTACTCGCACCGGTCCAACATCGAACGTGAGATTCTCTTTCAGCGGTATCGCGTCTTGTTGCAGCTGAACGATCAAAGATGGGTCTTGGATAAACTTGCGAAGCTGAGAGACATGGAAAACATTGTGCAGATTTGACAGGAACAGGGGTAAGGCGATTTGATACGCGACTGGACCAACTCGTTTCAAGATCTGATATGGGCCTATAAACTTTGGAGATAATTTCTTCGGTTTCATTACTCTTCCAATACCAGTCGTCGGCACTACTCGCAGAAATACATGATCTCCTTCTTGAAATTCGAGTTTGGATCTTCGTTGGTCGGCATAACTCTTCTGACGACTTTGTGCACTCTTCATTTTCTCTTGGATTACCTTGATCTTCTCGGTCGTCTCTTGAACTAACTCGGGTCCGATAAGAGCATTCTCCCCCACTTGGAACCAACATAGTGGGGTCCTACATTTCCTTCCATAGAGGGCTTCGTACGGGGCCATATCGATACTTGCGTGATAACTATTATTGTAAGTAAATTCCACAAGCGGTAACAAACGATCCCAACTTTCTTGATACTCTAAAACGCAAGCACGAAGCAAATCTTCTAAATATTGGATTGTTCTCTCTGATTGACCGTCCGTTTGCGGGTGATAAGCCGAACTCATCCTTAGCTGCGTTCCCAAAGCTTGATGCAAACTCTTCCAGAAGCGAGACACGAAACAAGGATCACGATCCGATATGATACTCGAGGGAATACCATGCAATCGGACAATCTCCTTGATATACAGTCTTGCAAGCTTTTCCAATGGATATTGCATGTTGATGGGGATAAAATGAGCTGACTTCGTTAAGCGATCAACCACGACCCAAATCGAATCGAAACCTTCTTTTTTTCTCGGAAAACCTCTTACAAAATCCATAGCTATTCCATCCCACTTCCATTCTGGTATGCTCAAAGGTTGCAATTCTCCTCCGGGCTTCTTATGTTCAATCTTCGCCTTTTGGCAAACAAGGCAAGATGCAACATAAAACCCAACATCTTTCTTCAATCCGGGCCACCAAAACATCTTCTTCAAGTCTTGATACATCTTCGTAGTTCCAGGATGCATGCTCATTTTGCTTTTGTGGGCTTCTTCTAATACAGCTTTCCTTAGTTCTTGATTTGCCGGGATGCAGATTCGATCCTTGAGTCTCAAAATACCATCAGATCCAAATTGGAAATCCGGTTCCACTCCTTCCATCCCTAGTCTTTTCTTCTCTATAAGCTCTTCATCTACTTGTTGTAAGTTTCGGACTTGACCCACAAACTCATTTGTGATTTGCAATATTCCTAACTTGACGCAATTTGGTTTGAACTGAATTGCCAAATTCAAGTTTCGGAATTCTTCAATTAATTCAGCTTCTTTCACCATCATTAATTTCATATGCAGAGTATTTCTACTCAACGCATCGGCTACGACATTGGCTTTGCCGGGGTGGTAATGTAATTCGAAGTCATAATCCTTCAAGAATTCCATCCACCTACGTTGCCTCATATTCAGTTCCTTTTGGTCAAAAAGATACTTTAGACTTTTATGGTCACTGAATACTTGGAACGTATTACCATATAGGTAATGTCTCCATATTTTCAAAGCAAAGACAATAGCAGCTAATTCCAAATCATGGGTAGGATAATTCTCCTCATGCACTTTCAGTTGTCGCGACGCATAAGCAATAACTCTTCCTTCTTGCATCAGAACACAACCCAAACCTTGTTTTGATGCGTCACAATAAACATCAAAACTTTTCTGGGGATCAGGCAAAGTTAACACTGGAGACGATGTTAACCTGTCCTTTAAAGTTTGGAAACTAACTTCACACTTCTTGTCCCAAACAAAAGGTTGCTCCTTCCTAGTCAGGCGGGTTAAAGGAAGAGCCAACTTAGAAAATCCTTCAATGAACTTTCGATAGTAACCGGCTAAACCAAGAAAACTTCTAACTTCAGTAACAGACTTAGGCTTCTCCCATTTCAACACTGCTTCTACTTTAGCTGGGTCTACAGCAACACCATCTCTTGAAATTACATGCCCCAAGAAATTGACTTTTTCAAGCCAAAATTCACACTTGGATAATTTGGCATATAATTTCTTTTCCTTCAAAGTCTCCAAGACAATCTTCAAATGATTGGCATGTTCCTCCGGGGTCTTTGAATAGATGAGTATATCATCTATAAACACCACAACAAAGGAATCCAAATAAGGTTGAAACACTCTATTCATGTAATCCATGAATATGGCAGGAACATTGGTTAAACCAAAAGGCATCACCACATACTCGTAGTGTCCATACCTTGATCTAAAAGCTGTCTTCGGAATATCTTCCTCTCTCACTCTGATTTGATGATATCCTGACCTCAAATCAATCTTCAAAAACACAGAAGCTCCTCTAACTTGGTCCATCAGGTCATCTATTCTAGGCAACGGGTACTTATTCTTGATAGTGACCTTATTTAATTGTCTATAGTCTATACACATTCGCTTGGATCCATCTTTATTTTTGACAAATAAAATAGGTGCACCCCATGGTGACACACTGGGTCAGATGAATTGCTTCTTCAGCATATCTTCTATTTGCTTCTTCAATTCCGCTAACTCGGTTGGAGCCATACGATAAGGAGCGATAGAAATAGGACCAGTACCAGGAACTAAATCGATACTGAATTCTATTTCTCGATGCGGTGGAAAACCAGGAACTTCGTCAGGAAAGACTTCGGGAAAATCTCGAATAATCAGAATTTCCTCTAACTTCGGCTCATCTTTCTTTTCTTCTACTTCCGCAGAAAACATACAAACGTACCCTTCAGGTTGCACCTCAGGCGACTTTTTACCAGGAAAAACAATCGTTCGAGTCTTGCAATCGATCACCACTTGGTTAGTTGCTAACCAATCCATCCCCAAAATAACGTCGAGCTGGGATAACGGTAGACAGATTAAATCTACCCTAGAGGAAAAACTTCCTATACCGACGGAACATCCAAAACATGCTCTTGACGTAGTCACCGGCACATTCGAAGGAGTACACACCTTAAGTCTAAACGGTGTCTGCGAAACGGGTAAACACAAATGCTTAACGCATTCCTCGGAGATGAAAGAATGCGTAGCACCAGAATCGAATAAAAAGCGACAAGGCATGCCATTGAGAAGATGGGTACCTTGCACGAGATTGTCTACCTGCTCCGCCTCTGATCCGGACATGGTAAAAACCTTCCCATTAATCCATGGCTTGTTTCCCGCACCTTGATTGTCTTGAAGTTGGGGTTGATGACAGAGACGAGCTATGTGACCAGTCCTTCCACAGTTGTAGCAGATCGGTGGCTTGTCTCTCCAACACTCCTTTCCAGGATGGAATCTTTGGCATTTGTTGCATACTGCACCAGGGGCTGGGAGAGTGGGTGTTCTAGAAGATGATGTACTTCCTTTTCTTTTCTGTGGATAAGGACCTCTCCGGTTCTTGTTACCATACCTATGCTGATTGCGATGTGGCCCAAAACCTCCTTGTCCAATGTCCTTCTTGACACTATTCCTTTCAAAAATGCGGCAAGTACTAACCAGCGTTGGATAGTGTCGGATCCTTTGCACACTCACAGCTAATTTGATGTCGGGTCTCAGTCCGTTCTCAAATCGCGTACACTTGGAATGTTCATTGGGATGATACTGGAAGTATGGCGAGTACTTCATCAGCTCTTCAAATTTCTCAGCATACTGGTCAATCGTCAGGTTTCCTTGCTTTAGATCAAGGAATTCCATTTCCTTCTGCAGTCTGATATCATCCGAAAAATACTTCTCGAGAAACTTCTCAGTGAAGATCTCCCAAGTAAACACTACTTGATCGAACTCCAGGAATTGTCGAGTTTGGTTCCACCAAGTAGCAGCTTCACCAGTGAGCACGTAAGCAGCAAACGTGACCTTTTGCGATTCCGACAGAGTCAACGTTCTAAAGATTTTATTCATCTCGTCAAGCCAGAATTGAGCTTGTTCGGGACGGTGACCACCCGAAAAGCTAGGGGGTTTGCACTTTCTAAAGGAATCTAAGCCTTGAAACTCCGCTGGGGTTCCATTGCTTGGAGGACGGTTGTGCTGCATATTCTCTAGAACTGCAGCCATACGAGTCAAAGCCTCCGCAATGTTCGCGTTATTTCTTCCGGCCATCTAGTCCTACAGAATCCAAAGGGGAAACTTAATTAGATTCTACGAATTCTAGTCTTATTCTACAAACATCATGTCATGATATGCAATGGTTAGTGTGTAAGGCCACACTCCAAGGCCGAGAGTCGAACCATTGCTCTGATACCACTAAATGTGACGACCCAACTTTTATTCCAAAGTAAAATATTTATATTTAGAAAATACGACCATTTTTTTTTCTTTGAAACTAAATGTCAGTCATCATCCATTATCAAATCTTGCGGAATTATATAAACATCGAGTCATGAAGACAAGTGATGTAACATCATATTTCATTCATATTAAAAGGGTTACATACCACATTCTTCATTTAAACAAAATACATAATTACTTGATTTAACACTCTAGGCCATTACATTATATTACATATATTACAACAAAATTCATAATAACCTAGAGCATATGGTTCATGACTCAAAATATAAAATAGTATAGATAAGAGAAAACCTGATGGATCATCTCATTCACATTCCACCCCACAACTTAACTCAGTCGTCAGTTCCCCACTGACTTCCAGTTGAGTTGTCCATAAAGTTATCCACCATCTGATTCGCATTATCCACCGGATCCTCATCCTCGATTGGATCCTCCTTCTCCTCTTCCTCCTCCTCTTGTGCCGAATCATCAGGCACGTATATCGGAGTTCGGGATCGAACTCGAGGGGAAGGACTAGGACGAGCAGGAACCTCTAAAATGATTCTTTCTGAGGAGAGTGTTGGGCTCGGTGGGATAGTGCGTCTCGGAAAAAGTCTCGGTGGTGGTGGAGGGGTTCCATGTCGCATAACAAAATTTGGTGGAATGTGCATGATGTAAACCATCGGGATTCTCGATCTAAGCGGACGCATACGGGAATATGGATTAGGATGGCGGAAAGTAACTTCCACATCCCCCTCATGTGTCGCCCTATGGTCCTCAAAATTCCACTCCCCATTAGGGAGCGGCCTCATCTCCACGCAGAACATGTTTCTCGCCATCACCTACACAAGGGACTGGGAGTGAGTCATAGCTAAAAGCAATAACAAATGAGTATAACAGCGGCTAGAAATAACAAAAACAAGTTATCATGTAGCAATAATAAATGCATATGTATATGCTCAAAACTGTCTTTTATAATATCTCGATTAGTGTTATGATGCATGCCTACTCCTCATTCATGCTACACGGTTTGGCATCCGAGCATCTCAAGCTCGGGATATTCTCAATCCTATGGTCATTAAACCGGAGCTATTCATATTCAAGCATCACGATCGATTGGGAACTCGGTCTTCCTAGCATCCTTGTGCTAGGGATATTCTGATTTAACCTTATCGAAGTTTCGAATCTAGATCGGAGCAACTCCTCCTCCATGCATGATAATGCCACACAAACTTTTTGTCTTCTTTCTTTCTTTTAAATCACATCCTTGAACATCATGTCTCCAATATAGAGACCCAAAGTTCATAATCCTTCTCAATCTCAAATCCATCTTTTCTTTTAGCATTAACTGGTGCTAGTGCTTTCTAAAAATTCCATCAGCGGCCCAGCCACTTTGTGATGGTTTTATATGATAGGAGTTTAATCATTTTATTATTAGTTAATGCAACGACCCCATTTAGGACTCCCAAAATATCAACCAAGTGGGTAAAGACTTCCACTGGGACGTGGGAAAATAATCAACCAAATGGGTGTACGCACTTCCATTGGGACATCCTGTCCGAATGTATCAACCACTGAATAAAATTCCAGTAGGACTCATCCAGGATTAAAAATCCACCAATGGGAATAAAATAAACTTATACATTTATCCATTGGGACTCCTGTCCGAATATATCAACCACTGAATAAAATTCCAGTAGGACTCTTTCAGGATAATAATCGACCAATGGAATTCAAATAACTTATACATCTATCCATTGGGACTCCTGTCCGAATATATCAACCACTGGATGAAATTCCAGTAGGACTCTTTCAGGATAATAATCGACCAATGGAGAAACATATAAGAATTAAGTATTTAATATTCTTGAGAAAAGTAAGTATTTTCTTCAATTTTGATCAAAAATACTCGAGTGTTTTATAAAAGACTCGAGTGTTCTTCACTTTTTTCCAGAATACTTGAAGTCTTTGAAGAAAGACTCGAGTTGTTCTTCATTTACCCAGAATACTCGAGTGTTTCTCAAAAGACTCGAGTGTTTTTACTGCAACAGCACCAGTTTCTGCATTTTAAGTTCCAATTCGAATTCTATGCATTGTTTTTCCATTCTTATGCAAAACAGAGGCATAAACACATATAATGAACATGTTAGAACACATAAACAAGTACATAATAACATAAATCAACATCAAATCATAGAATCAATACAAACTTGGAAAATAACCATTTCAAGATATGAAATTCATTTCCACTTGATTTTAACTTCAAAAAATTAATTCAGTAAGCATTATTAGGTCCATTTAAACTTGTTTGAATCAGAAAACCTTAGGTTTATGACCTCCAAGTCATATCCCCAATTCCAACTTCATCCCTTGATGAACCTTGTGAGGTTCCTACATTTCTAGCTTGAGATTACTCATTCTAGAAATTAGATAACTCCTCCCTTACCTCAGAGAAGCTAAACAACAGATTAAACAACAAGGAACTTGGCTGGATCAAAAATTCGAATTCTGGACTTTGTGAAAAAGGGGTTGAACAGGCTGACTTTGACCACAGATTTCACCACGGATTTGGCATGAAAAGAATGAAACAAGTTAGTTTAACAAAATAGGATATACTAACTCCAATCAGGAACAAGTTTGACACAAAAAGGATTCCTGAAATTACCAAACGTATTCAATGAAGATGAATACTTGATGCTGAAAACTACTCTGTTTTCACAGCTTTGGACTTCAAACTTTGATGATCTAGAACTCGAACTACAGGGGCTTATTTGATGTGATTCTTGGTTCTAATTCAAAATTGGAACTAGAACTTTAATTTGTGTTTTGGTTTCGAAGGATTTGATTGAGAAACGAAGGAGAAATCAGAGATCAAAGTGTGCTCTGAAAAACTAAAAGTTTGAAACTGAAATTCAGGTTTTGGAGGATTAAGGGTGTTGAATGCCTCAACCAAGCACTTATTTATAGTCTAGGAATACTTCAAATCGAAGTAAAGTCCAGCTCTATGCTTGAAGATTCGAGAAACCGCGTTTTGGTGCGAAAATTAAATGAAAACCGACTTATACACGTTCAGGTCTGCATAAAATACTCGAGTTTTTATTTAAAAATTCAAATTTCCAAACAGCTACTTAAAATACTCGAGTGTTTTTTCTAAAATAGGGAAAATTAACTATTTTAATGATACTAATATTGATAAAATACTTTTGTTTCATATATTAAAATATAGGACCTTACACCTTTTCCCTTCAAGCATTATGACTTCTCATTCCCAACTGACATGACTTCTGAGTGGTCATCTACTTAATGCAAACATCCTTCCATCTACCTCCTATTAAAAACCGAACTCCTCTTATAAATAGAGAGATATCTTCAGTGAAAAAACTCACTTCTTCATTCCTCCCTTGCTGCATACGAACTCCTTCTCTCCCTCTTCCTTCCTTCATTCTCAGGTACTTAACTTCTTATCTTTTACTTTTTCTTTTATCATGGAGTCACTTCCTCCCAACAAACTCTCATGCTCTTCTTCTTCCAATTCGTCAAAGCCCTTTTCTGCCTGTAAGATCCATGAAGAATGTTTTGATAAATGCCAAAAGGTTTTGAACAAGCTTCAAGTGTGTCGATCAAGTTCAAGCTCAACAATCAACAACAAACATCAAGTTAAGAAGAGAGAGCCAACTCATGGAGACTTAGTTTGGTAGTTTGTGTTTTAATGTTTTATCTTTTGCCTCACAAGTCTTTTAGTTTATGAGTTTGGGTAGAGTTTATTAGAGGGTAGTGAATCTCTTTTGAATGCATGATTATATCATATTTTGAGTATTCACTTTGCCTAAAATCAATAGGTGGCTTAAAGGTTTGAAAGAAAAGGTTTAGTTTTTGAGAAAACAAGTTTTAAGTGATTTTTAATGTTAATGATCGATTAACAGATTTTGATAATTGATTAACAGTGTATTTTGAACTGATAATCGATTAACAAACTTTTGATAATCGATTATCTGCACATTTACTCGAGCATTTTTGGTCTCACTCGAGTGAAAATTATCTTGCTTTCGTATTACTCGATTAACACTTATTTTACTCGAGTAAACAGGGTCTGTAACTGTTTTAAATACGTTTTTCACTTCTCAAAAGCTATTCTAAGTTGCTCCAACTTTTGGGTATTCTATATAAACCTTTTCCTAATCATTTCTATCAACTAGAATCATTTTGATACACAATTTTACAAAGAATCAAAGCCACACTATTCTCTCTCACTCTCTCAAGATCAAAGCTTTCATTTTTACATTCTTTGATCAAGAACCTTGAATCTCTCATGTTGATCTTTTCATAGCTTTTGAAAGAGATTCATAGGATTGTTATTTTGTTTTCATTTGAGTTGTAATCATTGCAAAGAAGGCAAACACTCTACAACAAAGGAAGTCTTGAAGAAGTTATTCATCAAGCAAATTTATTTGGAAGCCTTGGTGTGGCATTTCATCAAGCACTTGGAAGCCTTGTTGTGTTAACAAGCAATTGGAAGTCTTGTAGTGAAGCAAGCAATTGGAAGTCTTGTAGTGAAGCAAGCAATTGGAAGTCTTGTTGTGGGGTATCGGCAAGCAAGTGAAGAGGTTAGATTAGATATCAATAGGGTTACAAGGCAAGGGTGTGGTATCTCTTGTAGGCTAGCAAGAAGGAAGTCTTGTGAGGCATTTACTTGTAATTTGAGAAACTCTAATTCCTCATAGTGAAGAATCTCTCTTGGTTGAAGAGGGGACTGGAGTAGCTTTCAAGTGGATGAAAGTGAACCAGGATAAATCACTGTGTCGTATCTCTAAACTCTTAACTCTTTACACTCAAGTCATTGATTATCTCCCCCTTTTTTAAAATGACAAACATGTTTTGAAATCGTTTGAAGTTCATTGAAGTTGTTGATGCTTGAACCATTTGATCACTTGGTGAGACTCTTGCTCCCCCTCAATAAATGCTTTTGACATTTGAATCCAATTGAGTTAAGCTTGATTCTCCCCCTATCTTCAACAACTTTGCTCAACCTACATAAAAACAACAAACATCAAGTTAAGAAGAGAGAGCCAACTCATGAAGACTTAGTTTGGTAGTTTGTGTTTTAATGTTTTATCTTTTGCCTCACAAGTCTTTTAGTTTATGAGTTTGGGTAGAGTTTATTAGAGGGTAGTGAATCTCTTTTGAATGCATGATTATATCATATTTTGAGTATTCACTTTGCCTAAAATCAATAGGTGGCTTAAAGGTTTGAAAGAAAAGGTTTAGTTTTTGAGAAAACAAGTTTTAAGTGATTTTTAATGTTAATAATCGATTAACAGATTTTGATAATTGATTAACAGTGTATTTTGAACTGATGATCGATTAACAAGCTTTTGATAATCGATTATCTGCACATTTACTCGAGTATTTTTGGTCTCACTCGAGTGAAAATTATCTTGCTTTCGTATTACTCGATTAACACTTATTTTACTCGAGTAAGCAGGGTCTGTAACTGTTTTAAATACGTTTTTCACTTCTCAAAAGCTATTCTAAGTTGCTCCAACTTTTGGGTATTCTATATAAACCTTTTCCTAATCATTTCTATCAACTAGAATCATTTTGATACACAATTTTACAAAGAATCAAAGCCACACTATTCTCTCTCACTCTCTCAAGATCAAAGCTTTCATTTTTACATTCTTTGATCAAGAACCTTGAATCTCTCATGTTGATCTTTTCATAGCTTTTGAAAGAGATTCATAGGATTGTTATTTTGTTTTCATTTGAGTTGTAATCATTGCAAAGAAGGCAAACACTCTACAACAAAGGAAGTCTTGAAGAAGTTATTCATCAAGCAAATTTATTTGGAAGCCTTGGTGTGGCATTTCATCAAGCACTTGGAAGCCTTGTTGTGTTAACAAGCAATTGGAAGTCTTGTAGTGAAGCAAGCAATTGGAAGTCTTGTTGTGGGGTATCGGCAAGCAAGTGAAGAGGTTAGATTAGATATCAATAGGGTTACAAGGCAAGGGTGTGGTATCTCTTGTAGGCTAGCAAGAAGGAAGTCTTGTGAGGCATTTACTTGTAATTTGAGAAACTCTAATTCCTCATAGTGAAGAATCTCTCTTGGTTGAAGAGGGGACTGGAGTAGCTTTCAAGTGGATGAAAGTGAACCAGGATAAATCACTGTGTCGTATCTCTAAACTCTTAACTCTTTACATTCAAGTCTTTGATTGCGTTCTTGATTGAAAACCTAGAGAAAGATTGATTTTTCTTAATTGATTGAATTGAATCTTTATTGTTCAAATTGATAAAGGGAAAATCATTTTCATAACTAGGGTAATCAATAAGAATATAGGTGTTAATTGTTTCCGCTGAATCTCTGGTTATACTTGTTAATTGATTGATTTTCGTATTTGATTGAAAAAGTGATTTTTCAGTTTCTGTCAGATCTACTCGAGTAAGAGAGAATTTAATCGAGTAATACTCGAGTAAATATCAGAGTACTCGAGTAAACCTGAGAGTTTTTTCAAAAATCATTTGTTTTGATTGTTTTGATTTGTTTCTTTCGAAAATCTTTCAAGGTATTTTGTACACCTATTCAACCCCCCCTTCTAGGTGTTCTCCTAGTGTCTCCTAGTTGTTTCACCCACCGATTGTAGGTTTCCACACTGCCAACCTTGGTAATTTTTCTAGCCAACGTAGTGGTCTTCAAAACTCTTCTTTCTCTGAACATGAAAAGGAAGCTTTAGACGAAGTAGTGAAGAAATGGATCATTAGGGACATGTTTAGTGAAGTCTCCAGCATTTCTTCTAAATTTTCCTTCCACACTTCCTCTCAGGAATCGATCATGGGGAAAAAGAGGTCTGAAACGAACCCGGAGGAATTCATCCTTCCTACTGACATTTCCGGATACGAAGATGTAGACCTTGATGCCTTAGGCAGACCCTCCATCTTTGTAGACGTCCAATTATTACAGGAATACCATAATACTGCCGACCTTGCAACTCCAGGACTTACTCCGAACTTTTATGCCTTAGAAGCCCCTTCTTCTCATAATCGAATCTGTTCTGTAGGAAACCCTCTCGAAAATTTCTTCTTCATGTATGTAGTTCTTTTCAAGACTTGTGGAGTCCGAATTTCATTTACTGACTTCGAGTGTAGGGTCCTCAGTCACTTGGAGCTTGCTCCAACACAACTCCATCCTAATGGGTGGTGTTATCTGAGAGCTTTCCAACTTTCTGCAACCATTTCAACTTAGCTTGTACTCTCCCAGTATTTTTCACCTTCTTTGGACCGTTTGCCTCAAGTAAAGTTAAGGGGAAATGGTCTTGGGTTACCTTGAAGTCCCGTCTCAACTGGAAAGTTTTTGAAACTTACTCAGAGACATGGAAAGGGTTCAAAAGTGAATATTTCAAGATAATAGGAGCCCCACATTCCTGGCCTTTCTTCTTTGACCATGGGGGAAATCCATATTTCCCGCTCTTTTGGTCTGATAAAAACTCGTGAATTCCGGCTCGTTCTTTCCTTACCCCCAACAACGTTCTTACTGACGTTGAGCGATCTACTATAAAATTTTTCTTTGCCTGGTATGAACGTTTCAGGTACATCAGTACCAGGAAGATAGTGGATGTGGAACCTGAATCCCTTCGTTCGTTATTCGGTAGGATACCTGATGTATATATATTTTACTTGCTTTTGTTGCTCTTTTGAATTATTAATGCTTTTGTACTGACTTTATGCAGAAAAAATGGCAAGCCCTAAAGACCCCGCCGCTCTCGCTGCTGCCCTCGGAAACGCCCCAAGGAAGCCTGCTAAACGCAGCAAAACCACTGCTACCCGTCCTCCTCCGGATGCCGTAGTCCTTGATATTCCTGAAGCTGCTGCCAGAAAGAGGAAAAATCAAGAACCTCTCCTATCCGGTTCTCCAACTGGATCTCACTTTGATGCTGGTCAGGGGTCTTCTGGTTTCACTTCCTCAGTGAGGGAGGAAAACCTAAGCGAGAATTTTGGGCGTATGTTGTTGATTGATTCTGACTCCCATCGCTTCCAAGGAATGAAACGCCGGGAATTTGTAAATTTGATGAAGTCTTTGAAGAAACACCAACTTCGTGCTGCCTCCACTCTCCAGTTTTTAGAGGATAATGCTGAAAAGGTTTTGTTTGTTGGGCAAGAGGCTGTGGATTTGACTGCCTATGTTAAAAAGGAGGCTGAAATGGCTGAACAGATTGCATCCCAAGCGGCTGAATTGAGGAAGACCAAACAGGCCCTTTCCCAAGCTGAGGAAGAATTTGCAAAGAGGATGAATGATAAATTGAAGGAAGTGAATGATGCCAATGATGCTGCCCTAAATACTCTAAGGGATGCCCTCGAAGAGGCTGAAAATCAGAGGGATATGTACAAAGAAAAATAGATTGGATCAGTTCAATCTTCCTTCATGAATGTAGTGGAGCAAGCCAATTTCCTTAACAACAACTTCTCTGCCAAGGGTATGCACTTCTTGCACAAAGTCGAAGATGGAGCACTTTACAACTACCTTCGAGATGGGAGTAGGGTGCTTGTCAACTTGGATGATGAGGACTGCCCTAACCCCTTAGCCCCTATAGATGACGAGGATACTGAAGATGAGGGTGTTGAAGGACATGAGGATGATGGAGATGATGGTGCTGCTGCTTAGATTTTTAGTTTAATCTGGTTTATTTCATGTTTTTATGTTATGTTGTTGTTTCTGCATTTTGTTTTTTCCCTTTCTACGTTTCAATCCAAATTTTGCTTTCTACTTTCCCTTGGCTGTATTTTGTTTCTGACTTTTCTTAGTTGTAATCCGAATTGCACTTGTACTCAGACTTTCCAATCAATGTATTCGGTTTAGTATTTGTGTTATATTTCCTTTGTGTATCCATCTTCTTTATAGATCCATGGAAGTCCTATTCTAGCCAGCGAGTGGTTTTCCATTTAACTTATTAGCTTTCTGAAACTAATAGGGATCATTGTATGTACATGGGCGGTGTTCATTTTAACATAGAACATCTCCTTACCCATTTCACTTCTTATCTGATGGCTAGTCAGACAAGTGGTGTATCAGGTATTGGATACATAGGATTTTTCCTTAAGTTTTTCTAAGTATAAGATTCCTGATACCAAATTCTGATACCAAATTCGGACATCGGATTGTTGATTCAAATTCTGAACGATTTTCAAAATACCAATTTAAACACTAAGCATGAGCTTCTAAATACTGGATCCTGATACCGGATTCCTGGTATCGAATCCTGATACCGGATTCTTAGTACTTCAAAATATAAACATGTTACTAAGCGGAGGATTCCTGATATCGGATTCCATAACCGAATTCGTGAAACCGAATGCTTGATACCGAATTGTCTTCTTCCATTTTTTTGAATTCCTGATATCGGTTTCCTGATACCGGATTCCTTATACCGGATTCTTGATATCGGATTCTTATATTCGAATGAAAGCTATTACTTTGAGCAAACCATCTCACTGGGGTATTATACTCAATTCTGTATCTCATGGAACTTTATAATTCTCATTCATAAAATAGAAACCACATATAATCATAAACCAAATACAATCATAACTTAACCCAAACAGAGGTCTATGGGTGACCTTCTTTTCAAAATAGAAATGAACTAGACCTATGACCATGGTCTGTAGGACCTTCTTGGAAAGCAAACAACTCTTAAGAAATCATTAAACAAAGAACAGAATTTAACTATAATAGAGGCGAAGCTTAGCTGCATTCCACGGGTTCTTGATGCCTCTGCAAGTAAGCGTTTCCAGAAAATACGCTCCTTTTCCAGTTTTCGATCGGACTCGATATGGTCCTTCCCAATTGGCTGCAAACTTCCCATGTGCAGGCTCATTTCCATGTACGTCGGCCCTTCTCAACACCAAGTCACCTTTGTTGAAGGTTCTGGAAATTACCTTTAAATTGTACTGCTTGGCCGATTGCTGTTGGATTGTGGCCATGCGGACAGTTGCCATCTCCGTGGATTCTTGCATGAAATCTAAATTTTCTCTGATGAGTCGCATGTTAGCTTCGGGATCAAAATACCTTCACCTCATATTAGTGGATCCTACTTCCAACGGAATCATGGCCTCACTCCCATATGTAAGTTTAAATGGCGTCTCTCCAGTAGTAGAGTGGGGAGTGGTTCTGTAGGACCAAAGGACATCATCTATACAATCTATCCACTTACCTTTGCTATCTTCCAGCTTTCTCTTCAACCCTCTTAGAATACATCTGTTGGCTGCTTCGGCTTGCCCGTTAGTTTGCGGGTGCTCCACAGAGGACAGACGTTGTTTAATTCCCAACTTCTGGGAGAAATTCTTTGAAAGCTTTGCTAGTAAACTGAGTGCCATTGTCTGTGACTAATACAACTGGAACTCCGAATCGGGATATGACTTGGTTGCTGAAAAATTTCACGATTTGATTAGAAGTAGTAACAGCGACTGCTTTAGCTTCGATCCACTTGGTGAAATAGTCGACTGCCACCACTAGATGGGTCACCTGTCCTGCTGCTTGCGGAAATGGTCCCAACAAGACAATCCCCCACTAAAAGAATGGCCATGGGGCAGACATGGAATGGAGTTCCTCTGGTGGTGCCAAGTGAACATCAGCATGCTTCTGACAGCAATCACACTTCTTCACATGCTTCATGGAATCTAACTGTATGCTGGGCCAGTAGAATCCTGCTCTCAGTACCTTCCTCGCCAGACTTCTTCCTCCTAGATGGTGACTGCATCTTCCTTCGTGCACTTCTTTCAGGACCAATTCGGATTCCCTTTCAGTCAGGCATCTGAGTAGAGGTGAAGAGAACCCTCTCCAATAGAGCAGTCCATCTTGTATGACAAAGTGAGGAGCCATCTTTCTTATTTTTCTTGCGGCGTCGTCTTCACTTGGAAGGACTCCATGAAGCAGAAACGCTAGGATAGGGGAAGCCCATGACTCTTCATCCTCAACTGCTAATGTTGCACTGGGGTGAAAGATGGCTTGTTGAATTACGGACCTGTGATTTCCTGGTTTCTTGGTACTAGCCAGCTTGGATAGGACATCAGCTCTGGAATTCTGATCTCTCGGAATGTGCTGAAAATCCGCGCTGTCAAACCTTCCTGCCAACTCCTTGCACTTGGTGAGGTACTTCTGAAGCAAAGGCTCCTTGGCTTGGAAATCTCCTTTAATTTGAGAAATCACCAGCTGCCAATGGCTGTAAAGTACAATTGAGTGCGCTCCCAAATCCTTGGCCATCGTCATCCCAGCAAGGCAGGCTTCATATTCAGCTTGGTTGTTGGAAGTAGAAAAATCGAACCTTAACGAATATTCAATAGATACTCCTTGAGCATTTTCCAATATCACACCAGCACCTCCACCCGTCTGATTGGATGAACCATCAACAAACAAGGTCCAGACTTCAGAGTCCTTCTTTGGTGCCAATTCTACGACGAAGTTTGCCAAAACCTGAGATTTGATTGCTATTCTTGACTCGTAGCTGATCCCATATTCGGACAATTCCACTGACCAAGCGATCATGCGACCTGCTAAGTCCGGTTTTTGTAAAACTTGCGGAATAGGCTGATCCATTCTGACGATGACTGGATGGCTTTGGAAATATTGTCTAAGACGCCTTGTCGAGACCACCAGCGCGAACGCCATCTTTTCAATCTTTTGATACCTTCTTTCAGTTTCTTGCAACACTTTACTGACAAAATACACCGGCCTTTGCCCTTCCTCCAAATCCCAGACCAAAACAGCACTCATTGCTTCATCATTTACAGCCAGATATAAATAGAGGGTCTCACCTGGCTCAGGTTTGCTCAGGATAGGAGGATTGGAGAGGTAATGCTTGAAGTCCTGAAAGGCTGCTTCACACTCATCAGTCCATTTGAATTCTTGGTCCTTCTTAAGCAATTGGAATAGTGGAAGGGATTTGTAAGCTGACTTCGACAAGAATCTCGTCAACGCGGCTATGCATCTGGTTAGTTGCTGAACTTCCTTCACGGAATTTGGGCTCCTCATCTGCGTGATTGCATCACACTTTTCAGGGTTAGCCTCTATTCCTCTGCTAGTAAGCATAAAACCTAGGAATTTTCCTGCTGTGACACTAAAGGCGCACTTCAGCGGATTTAAACGCATATTATGCTGACGTACCTTACTGAGGACAACTTCCAAATCCTACTTGTGGCTTCCTGCCTCTGTTGACTTTACGATCATGTCATCGGCATAGACTTCCAATGTCGGTCCTATCAGCTCTCCAAAGATTTTGCCCATCATCCTCTGGTATGTTGCACCTGCATTTTTCAGACCAAACGGCATTACTGTGTAACAGTATGCTGCTTTATCAGTCATAAAAGCGGTTTTTTCCTAATCGTCACTAAACATGGGAATTTGATTTTAACCGGAGTAAGCATCCATGAAAGAAAGTAACTGATACCCAGCAGATTATCAACCAACTTGTCAATGTTGGGAAGAGGATACGTGTCTTTGGGACACTCTTTGTTCAAATCGGTGTAGTCCACACACATGCGCCATTTGCCATTGGATTTTTTGACCAGAACTACATTAGAGAGCCAGGTAGTGTAAGGGACTTCCCTGATGAATCAAGCTTGTAAGAGTTCCTCCACATTTGCAGCAATCACCTTCTGTCGTTCATTGCCCATCTTCCTTCTCCTTTGTGATACTGGTTTGAACTTGGGATCAACTGATAGGTGGTGACAAATAAAATCCGGATCTATTCCTGGCATATCTGTTGTTGTCCACGCGAATAAATCCTTGTTTTCTTTTAGCAGTGCAACCAACCTGACCTTCTCTTCGCTTGACAAGTCTTTCCCAACTTGAGTCCACTGTTCCGGTGCATCTCCGATTTGAACTTTTTCTAACTCCCCTTCAGGCTTGGGTCACTCCTCTTTGATATCATCCCGCATGTCCAAGTCTACCATCATGACCCTGGAGGATGAGGCGGATCCCTTGGTCTGTTTCGCTTGTACCTGCTTCTTGGTGTTCTCTTTTGTTGCTTTCAGACTAGCTATGTAACAGGTCTTGGCTTGCATCTGTTCTGCCCGTATTGTAACAACTGAACCTTTCTCATCTGGGAATTTCATAGCCATGTGCAAGGGAGAGGCGACCGCCTGGAATGCCTTCAAAGTGGGCCGAACCAAGATTGCATTGTAAGCAGAGGGGCAATCCACCACCAGGAAGCATACCTTCTCAGTCCGACACTGAGGGGGTGTGCCTAAAGTTAACCTGATATCAATGTATCCTCTGGGTCTGATAGTGTCACCTGTAAACCCAATTAACTCTTTCTGGCAGGGATGCAGATCTGCTGACTTCAACTTCAAGCGGTCAAACAGTTCTGTGAACATGTTATCTGATGAGCTACCTTGGTCTACCATCATGCGGCAAACACGGAACCTGTCGATAATTCTAGTTACCACCAGTGGATCGTTGTGATTGGGAATCACTCCTTCCAAATCGGCTTCAGTAAACGTGATCGGAGGGTGTACTTCTTTCTGCCTCTTTGATACAGAAACCGCCATAGTTGCTAGCTTCAATTGTTTCTTATGGGACGTTATGGATTCCCCTTCCACCGTCAAACCGCCAGCAATAGTACTAATTACCTCGAGATCTTCATTGTTGCTTTTGCCAGCATCTTCTTTTTTCGTCGGAGAATTCCTAGTTGCGGCACGCCTAGGAGTTCTGCTCCTCCTTGGGGGTGTTCGGGATCTCCTTCTAGGTGGGATTCTTGTTCTCCTTCTGACTGGACTCCTGACCCTTGTTGTGGGGGTACGCTCATTGGGACCTCCTCTAAAGGATCGAGTGTAACGTTTCAGTCTTCCTCTTCTTACTAGAGTTTCCACAGCGTCCTTGAGTTGAACACACTCGTCATCGGTGTGTCCATAACTGCCATGCCAACTACACCTTTTGTGCTGGTTCTCCTTCGTTGGAGGCCTCCTCAACTGATTTGGGCTCAATAAATGATGTTTTTGGATGATAATTTACCCTCTTTCTTAGTGATTTTGGCTTGTTTCTCAAGTAATTGTAGGAAAAGATTGAGTTTTTTTCTATTAACGAGTTGGAATGAGATCCTTTAGGATTTTGTACCTTTTTGGTCTTAATTTCATGTTTTGGAGCAATAATTTGATGAATTGGAGCTGAAGAAAAAAGAAACAAGTCTTGAAACTATGAAATTGGAGCAAAAAAGGACAAAATGGTGAATTTAGCAGGCGTGCGCCCAAGCGCGCGTCACTCGCACCCAAGCGTGGGTGGTCAGCTTGTCAACAATTGGGGTGCAAATTGCTAATTCTCTCAGGTAGATGCACGCTTAAGGGCAAGTCAGGGCGCGCTCAAGCGTGCATGGGGTCAGTCAGCTTAAAAAGGGGGTCAAATATTCAATTCGTGAGCAGAATGAGCAGGCGCGCTCAAGCGCGGAACCGTGTGCTCAAGCGTGCGGCGTCAGATTAAAGATAATAATTTTATCTTTTCAGCAATAGATAGGGATTTAGTTCTAAACAGTTTTATTAGGGATTTTTAGGTTTTCTGAGTTAGTTATCATAATTTTAGAGATAGGCATAGTGGGAGAGCTTTTGGAGGCAAGTTGAAGGATTGCACTTTGTGATTGGAGATTGGGGTAATTCCATGTCTCTCATTTTGATTTTCATTATTCTTCTTTCTTCTTCTCTAATTATGTGTAACTAAACTCCTTTTTGGGAACATGTGGATTTGTATGGAACCTATATAGTTTTTGTTTAATGAATTGATGTTTTTCCATTAAGTACTGTGTTTGATTATGTTTTAATTGATTATCATAATTTTGACGTCGATTGTGATTTGGTAATTCTAATTGAATAGGAATATTGAATTAGGATTTAGACCTTTAATCAAACAATTCAATTGCATAGGGATATATTTATGTCTATGAATTGGGTAACTATTTGATAATTTTGCTTGAACAATAATTGTTAGATTAGGATTTAAGGCTCTACTTAAGGAATTAAGAGAGATTAAATTACTAAGAAACAAAGTTGATCTAAGGAATTAGGCGGCTTTTACCTTTGCAAAATTGGTTCAATACTTAGGAAATTCATTGATTTGTTAACAATTGCTAGAGGAACCTACAATGAAACATGTGCCCAAGCTTTCCCAAACCTTTTCACAACTATTTTTAATTTAAGTTTTTGTTTTTCAATTTAATTTAGTTTAAAGTTTCAGCAATCAATCGAATCTTAATTTAAATTGCACTTAATAACTACATTTAGGTGAGAATTGTTAGAGTCTATTTTAGTCCTCGTTGGGAACGACATCCCACTTTCACTCTTATTACTTGTACGATCTGGTGCACTTGCCAGAACCCCAACATCAACGGGGGTGGACGATCTACTTCCATCAGTTCTGCATTCATAATCTCACGAAGGATTTGTGATCTAGAAGCGTTTAAAGGCATATAATCGTCATATTTACCTTCGGGCTTTTTAGCCCCCAAATCATGTCTGTTGTTCTTGTCTCCTTCTCGCTGACCTTTCCCTGATCCCTTGTTGAAGAAAGCCTCTTTCTTTTTTCCAGATGCCTCACCAGCAAAACCATCTTGTGCTTTCTGATATTCCTCCAAGTTGATATATTTTTCAGCTCTTTCCATGACTTCATCCATGGTTTTGATTTTGTGCATCAGCAAGTGGTCTGTGAAATCCCCTGGTCTTAATGCGCGCATCAAGAGATGCAAGGCTACTGAGGCCTCTATGTGACTGATTGAAAGGTATTCAGTATTGAAACGAGTGAGGAAATCTCTCAATGATTCCCCTTTTTCTTGCTTAATTTGATATAAATGGTGTTCAGACTTTGGCTGTGCTTTGCTTGTTGTGAAGTGTCCCAGGAATTTGGCAGCTAAGTCCTTCCACCCTGTTATCTAGTCAGGTTCCAATTTAGAATACCAACGCAAAGCTGCTTTTATCAGAGTTAGGGGGAAAGTGCGACATTTGTACGCGTCCTTTGCCCCTTGGCATGACATTGCAACCAGAAAGCTGTCAATATGCTCCTGTGGATCTGAATTCCCGAAATAGGGATCTACATTGGCTGGAGCTTTGAGATTTTCAGGCATGGGGAAAACCATTATGCTTTCAGAAAACGGATGGTCTTTTTCTTCAGGTTCTCCTACCAGTTCCACCTCATTTCCTTTGCCAACGCCCGACTGGGATGTTCCTTTCCTCAATTCCTTCAGCAACTTGTCCTGTTCATCTAGCCGCTTGCGCAGACGAGCCAATTCCGTCTCCATGCTTGCTTTCCTCTGTGAGCATCCGCCAGATGACTCCTTACTCTCATGTCGGGAATGCGAAGGGCTTCCTCCTCTGGTGGGGGGCCTCTGTCGCAATTTTTCCTGTTCATGATGAGAAGGTTCCTCTTGTCTCGTATGTTCTTGTTCTGCCCTTCTCCTTCCTTCGCTTAACCGTTCCCTGAGGTCCTTCTGACGAGAAGGCGCTTGTTCTCCACTTGGGTTTTTCCTCAATTCCAGCACACTGTGGTGGCTGGGTTCAACACGTTCTCCCTGTGACTGATTCGCCATGGACTTCTTCAGAAGGTGGTGGGAATAAGTTTCTCGCTCCCACTGTGGTCGCCAATGTTCTGTCGTAGGATTACAGTTCTTAGACAATCCGGCTAAGAGTTTGGCAATCCCACTTTTGATGTCAGACGTGAAGTGAGCACCTTGAATACCAAGATACACACTCTCTTGTCGTTCTAATTTGGGGGGTGGTGTGTGTGTTTGTGTGAGATAAGTTAGTCCATACCTGCTTGCCTTACCAGGTATTATATACGCATACCAGCATATACCGTATTGATTGCCCCTTTCATGTGGCGGGTAAGATTCCTTCTAAACGACACGAATGTAATGGTGGGTATTAAGTCCAGTAGTATCCTATGCTGGTGCGGACAACGGAATTCTTCAGATTCCCTAATGCACGTGTCCGAATTCATATCGGTATAAGGTCACATGTTCAACACTTAACCTGATACCGGTATATGAATCTGGTCTTCTAAGACCTCTTAGGATTCCATTCTGATATGTGAATCCGGTTTGATTGGGTATCTGATAGCCTCTATCTGGTATCCGAATCCGGCCTGGTGGGCCTCTCAAGGCCTCAATCCGGTATGTGAATCCGGCCCTAATGGACCTCTCTGGCCTCATATCGGTATCCGGATCTTGTATCCTTAGGCCTCTTAGGACCTTGAACTATTATCAGGATCCGAACTTATTGGGCCTCTTATGGCCTCAAGCCGGTATCTGAATCCGGCATACCGGTTCTGACTATCCGGTCCATAACATAACCCAACGCATTTAACAAAAACACTTTCAAAACCCATCCTTCATTCGACATAACGTTTAATTCGACGTTATAACAAATCAAAGTAACCAATTAAAATCATCATTAATAATAGTATAATTAAGATTAACACAAAATCATAACACAATTAAATTTCCAAAACTATAATAAGGTTCCAAAACAATACTCACTTTCCAAAACAATTTAACACTTTATAATTATTACCAATAACACTAAAATTAATATTATTATTATTATTACTATTAATATTACTATTATTATTTAAAACACAACACAGTGCAGTTCAAAAGGTATTTGTGATTTACCCACAGATGAGATTTTTGAAGCAGCGAAGAGATCGACACTGATTCGATCAATCTCAACCCGATTAGCTCACGCCATAGCAGCAAGTAAAGAGCACCACCGCGAGCTTCGACCCCCGGTGACGACATCGGTTCGCAACTCGCGAATCTCCCCCCAACAAGAATGGTGATGGTGACACAAAGAACTCATGGAGGAAGACGAAGATGGAGATGGTGGCATCGCTCTAAGGCGACGGCGGTCAGCGAGCTCCGTGTGTTAGGATTGGCCTCAAACCTCGAGAGGGGGAGGGGGGTGAATCGAGTTTTATTAATTTATTGAAAATTACTCGAATGTTTTAAAAAAATTTTGAGGAGAGGTTAGAAATTTGAACGTGAATGCGAAACGTTAGAAAAAAATAATTTAATAGAGTTGAGCGGAAACGATTTAAAGCAATAAAATAGCAGAAAGTAAAAGAGATAGGGAAGAGGAACACACAAACCAATTTTTATACCGGTTCAGTCTTTCCCGCGAAAGACCTACGTCCAGTCCCCAAGCGACCCACTTGAGATTTTTATAAACTTGAATTGAGCCACACTCAATTACAACCAGAGCGCCCTGCACACTACTAGGAACCTCCGTTCGCTAGGGACCTCAAATCACTCAAGGGTTCCTCACCCTACGAACGTGCCACACGTTCAACTAGGAGATACAATTGATGTGTTCTGAAAAACACTGATACAACATTATAGCACTATAGCAATGAAGATTTAATTCACAAGTGTAAAGGCCAAATAAATTTTCTCTCTAGAATAATATGAACGATGAAGTTTTTGTTCTTGGAGAAGAAGAAGAAGAAGAAAATGTGTTGAAGATCAGAAGAGTGAAAAATAGGATTGGTTAACATTATTCTTTGAAATTCCAATAAATAAAAGGATTCTTAAATCTTGTTGAATCAAAAAAGGATTTAATAAATAAAATAGAATAAATTTTAAAATCAAAACTAAATAAAAAAAAGATTTCAGAATATAATAAAAATGAATTAGACATAAATTAGAATCAAAATCAGAATAAAAAAAATTTAAAAAATAAATCCAAGATTTGATTCTTAAAACAAATATGGAATTAATTCAAAAATAAAATCAAATTCGAATTTTGAAAATAAATCAGAATCAATTATGTAAAAACAAATCTGAAAACATTTTAGTTTGATTCTGACACGGATTTCCATAAAAACTGAGGTAATCGATTACTTGACAGAAGGTAATCGATTATCTCCTTTTTGTGAAAAATGGTGAAATTCATTTTTATAAAGATAATCAATTATTAAAGCAAAGTAATCGATTATACACTTTCTGTGAGAAAGGTAATCGATTATGAAAAACAAGGTAATCGATTATTAGCTTTCTGTGAAAAAGGTAATCGATTATTTAGAAATGTAATCGATTATTTTTAATTAAAACTCCCAGGTCACAGCTCAGAATGTTGGTAATCGATTATTCATGAAAAATAATCGATTATCTCTGTCAATTTTCATAAAATTAATTTTTCTAAGACTGAGTGTGTAACCAAGGTTTTTCAGAGGCAATTTAGTCAGAAAATAAAGTTAAAACCATTTTCTATGAAAAAAAAACATTTCATTTCTTCTCCTTAAACTTGAAAAACTCAAATTGGCCATAAACACTTGTAAATAAAAATTCTTCATTACCTTACAAATTTCCTATGGGGTCAGGCTATACTAAACATGATGCTTGAAGCTTGAGCCTTGACTTTAGCCTTGAAGCTTGATGCTTGAACTTGATGCAACTTGATGCTTGAAACTTGAAACTTGTTTGTAATCATCAAAACTCTATCTTCTAGAATTCTTCTAGCATGACTCTTTACGTCCTTTAGGGCAAGCTTGACTTCCAACACTCTCCCTTTTTGATGATAACAAACCATTTTCTTAAGTTTCTGCATCACAAGCGTTAAGCAGCAAATATAGCACAATATAATTAAATAATATCATAGGAAATTCCAATAAATATAGAGAATAATTGAGTAAGCAAGATAAAAGTATCTCTTCATTCTCATAATCTCCCCCTGCATATATGGTTAGTATACACAATGAAGCTCAGAATTCTTCTCCCCCTTTTGTCAACATAAAAAAGATGGAGAATATACGCATACTCCACCATTTGTTACTCCCCCTGAAACACTGAGTAAATGCATTAATAATAACAAGGGAATAACTATGCATGACCTATAAGTGATGCGCAAGTTAAGCCGAATTCTCCACGAATATAAAAGAAGCTTTCTTTCGGAAGCGGTTTCGTTAAAATATCAGCTAAGTGCTTTGTGGTATCCACATACTCAATCACACAATCACCTTTAGCTATATGATCGCGAATAAAATGGTTACGAATCTCTATGTGCTTTGTGCGTGAATGTTGCACTAGGTTTTTGGTTATATTGATTGCACTAGTGTTATCACATTTTATGGGAATGTGATCTAGACTTAAACCAAAGTCTAGGAGTTTCTGTTTTAACCATAAGATTTGTGCACAACAGCTACCCGCAGCGACATATTCAGCCTCAGCTGTAGATAGGGCTACACTAGAGTATTTCTTACTAGCCCATGACACTAAAGAATTGCCTAAAAGATGACAAGTAACGCTCGTGCTTTTCCTATCTATTTTACAGCCAGCAAAATCAGAATCTGAATACCCAACAAGATTACAAGTGGAACCTTTGGGATACGATAAACTCATATCAGTTGTGGCCGATAAATATTTCATTATCCTTTTGACAGAAACCAAGTGCGTTTCTTTTGGATTCGCTTGGAAACGTGCACATATGCAAACACTAAACATGATATCTGGCCTACTTGCAGTTAAGTAAAGGAGTGAACCGATCATACCTCTATATTTTGTGATTTCAATTGGTTTACCTCCTTCATCTTTATCAAGATAACATGAAGTGCTCATGGGTGTTGCTACTGCTTTGGCCTTAATCCATGTCGAATCTTTTCAAAAGTTCCTTACAGTATTTTTTTTGACTAATAAAGATCTCATCCTTTGCTTTTTTAATTTGTAATCCAAGGAAGAAATTCAGTTTGCCCATCATAGACATCTCGAACTCTTCCTACATTATACTAGAAAATTCCTTGCAAAGGATTTCATTAGTAGGACCGAATATAATATCATCAACATATGTCTGAACTAAAAGAATGTCCTTTCCTTTATTTTTAATAAAAAGTGTGTTGTCAACCTTCCCCCTTTAATTTCAAAATCCTTTTCTAGGAGCTTGTTTGAGACCATAAAGAGCCTTTTTCAATTTAAAAACATAATCAGGATGTTCAAATTTTTCAAAACTAGGAGGTTGACTAACACACACTTCTTCGTTTATAAAACCATTTAGAAAGACACTATTTACGTCCATTTGATACAATTTAAAATCTAATGCGCATGCAAATGCTAAAAGTAACCTAATTGCTTCCAACCTAGCAACAAGGGCAAAAGTTTCATCATAATCTATCCCCTCTTGTTGGTTGTACTTGTAGCCTTGTGCAACAAATCTAGCCTTGTTTCAAATAATTATACGAGCCTCATCAAGTTTGTTTTTAAAAATCCATTTTGTTCCAATAATTTGATGAGAATCAGGCCTAGGAACAAGTTCCCAAACTTGGTTTCTTTAGAACTGATTTAATTCTTCTTGCATAGCCATTAGCCAATGTTTATCAATTGAAGCCTCAGAAATATCCTTTGGCTCCACTTGAGAAACAAAAGCCATATGATTACACAAATTACTAAAGGAATTACGAGTACTTACACCTTTGGTTATATCACCTATTACTTGATCGATTGGATGGTGTCGTGATGTTCTCTATTCCTTGGGTAAGTCTGAATTTGGTTCTGCGGAGTCTCCCTGAGTTTCACCCTCATTTGTCTCATTTGACTTTTCATTGCTTTGAGTTTCCAGAATTTCTTTCACGGCAAGTTCATCATCCTCATCAAGATATAAGTTCTCGAGAATACCTGCAACATAATTAACAGATACCTTTCCCGGCTTTCTAGGATCGGATTCATCAAATATAACATGAATAGATTCTTCAATTGTAAAACGAGATTTATTGTAAATCCTATAAGCTTTACTTGACGCCGAATAACCGAGAAATATACCCTCATAAGCTCTAGCATCAAAATTCCGTAGATTGTCTCTACCATTATTATGCACAAAACATTTACATCCAAAGACTCTCAAATGGGATATGTTAGGCTTTCTCCCCTTAAACAATTCATAGGGGGTTTTCTTTAAAATGTGTCGAATTAAAACACGATTCATAACGTAGCAAGCAGAATTCATAGCATCAGCCCAAAAATATGCCGGTAAATTCATGTCATTAAGCATCGTTTGAGAAAGTTCTTTTAAAGATCTATTTTTCCTCTCCACAACCCCATTCTGCTCTGGAGTTCTTGGAGCTGAAAAATAATGCTTAATTCCATGTTTTTTGCAAAACTTTTTGAAAAATCGATTTTCAAATTCACCACCATGATCAGTCATAATGGATGCAATGCTCAAATGTATTTGGTTTTGAACAACCTTTGCTAGCTTTTTAAATTCATGAAATGTATCATTTTTATGAGAAATAAATAGAGTCCATGTATACCTAGAATAGTCATCCACAATTACCAAACAATAATAGTTGCCACCAAAGCTTTTAGTTTGACAAGGTCCAAAAAGATCCATATGTAAAAGTTCCAAGGGCCTTTGAGTTGAAACAATATTTTTAGGAGGAAAAGATGCCCTTGTGAGTTTTGATTTTGAACAAGAATCACATTTTTCAGAAATAGAAAATTTTTGTTTTGGCAAACCAACTACAAAGTTTTTAGAAGATAATTTATTTAAATGGTTCATGTGGATGTGACCTATTCTACGATGTCATAGCCAAGATTCATCCTCTTTACTTAATAAACATTTAGCATCATTTGAGGGAATTGAGTTAAGGTCAATTAAATAAATATTGTTTACCCAGCGAGCAATAACCTTAATAAGATTATCAACTTTTCCCTCGACAATACAATTTTCAAAATCAAATATAACCCTATTGCCCTTATCACATAATTGACTGATACTTAGCAAATTATGCTTTAGGCCCTCAACATGTAACACATTTTCAATACAAGGGTTAAGAGGAATACCTACTTTACAAATGCCAAGTATCCTTCCTTTGTTGTTGTCACTGAAGGTCACATGTCCTTGGTCCTTGGGAGTGAGATATGAGAATTTGGATTTGTCTCCAGTCATATGTTTAGAGCATCCACTATCCAATTACCAGCAATATTTTCTGTCCTCCGACATGACCTACAAAACAAGTTCAAGTTTTTCCTTTAGGTACCCATACCATCTTGGGTCCTGGAGAGTTAGCAGTACCATAGTGCCTTTTGTGCCACCTTACAGCATCATTGTTCGATTTAACGAACTTAACCTTTCGGTGTTTGCACTCATGTGCGCCATGACCCTTTTTACCACAATAATAGCATAAAATAAGAGACCTGTGCGCCCAGGCGCGCGAGTGTCGCAGAAGCCCAATTGGGCTGATTTCTGATCAGTTTTGTTTCTTATCAATTGGGATTAGTTTTAGACTTTAAATATATGTTTTTCCATTAGGTTAGGTTGACTTTTCAGAGCCAAATTAGATATTAGAATAGAACTAGGATTAGAGAAGAGAGACTGTTCTGCAATTTAGAGTAAGGAGGCAAGACACAAAGATTGAAGATTGGAATATTGAATATCTCTTGGGGGTAAATTGATTATTGTCTATAATGATTTGTTTTTCCCATCCTTGTATTTCTTCTTCCAATATGTATATTGAACATCTTGTTAGGAATATGGTGGATTTATATGGATCTTAATTTGGTTGTTTATTCATGAATTAATGTTTTTCCTTTTAAATCAATTGTTTGGTTGTGTTTTAATTACAATTCATAGAATTAGCTACTTTATGTTTTGCTTTGGTAATCTGAACTTTAATTGGAAAATTAGGATTAAGATTAGGCCTTTCAACCAAACAATATAATTATTCAATTTGTAGGAATACTTTTGGGTAATTGTATAACTCTTATAAATTAGAACTCACTTAAGGGATTAAGGGGTAAGAAACATAATTGCCATGAGAGATCTAGCTTTTATTGTTTCTGGAGTTTTTGATTTATTGGAAAACATATTTTCATAATTAATAACCTGATCCTACAATGAAACCAAGTTCATAACTTTTTCCATATTTGTTTCTAAATCCTTTTTAGTTTCTGAATTGTTTCATTCCTTTAATTCTGCACTCCTATCTCGTAAACTCTAAACCAATAAGTTATACATAGTAATCGCAATTAGGTGAAAGAAATTAGAAACAATTTGCAATCTCCGAATGGAACGATAATTTTACTTACTTTTTATTACTTGTGCGATCGATACACTTGCCGAATTGCCAACAACTACCAAACTAGAAATGAAAATAAGTAAAACGACAAAGAGCTATTCAGCAGCCCATAAAGGAATCCTCGATTACTAGGAGACTTTATTTGTTGAATCATTGAAGGAAGACAAGCTATAATTGTTACGGTGAAACTAAGAACTTTGAGTGACTCTGATGTAAGCAATCTCTTCCACTAGATGAGAACTGAAGAGGCACACCAAAAGTTGACAATAAATCACCTATATTACCTTTCAACACATAGACATGGCAATGAATCGCCTAAGCACCAGCAATAGATCCCTTGAATCCATCAAGGACCAAATGTCCTAAAAGAATAAGGTAGGTGATGGCCTAGGAATAATATTGTTAAAATATCTAGAAAGATCTAGTAATATTTTAAATATCATGGAATTGATTGTGATTGATTCTATCATTATAGATAATCAAGTTAGGATCAATTATGTTATTGTGAGTAATTATTTTGGGATTCTATATGTGTTTTGCTATTGGCCTGTAAATAGGACCAATCCTTTGTACTTTTGAATATAACTTCAATAATATCATATTAATATCGTCATATTATTTTGATTCTCTATCCTCTCTTTTCCTCTTAACGTAAAACCTTTCAATTCAACAAATATTTTAAGATCTCCTAGCAAGCTCCCTGAGACAAGGTTTTATTATACGGTTGAAGCTTTGACAATGAACTCACCCATTTGACATAGGCCTGAAATTTAAGTATGAAGAGTGAGAGCATTAAAAGACCAAACTCTAGATCACACTTAGTCATATAGGCTCTAATACCATATCAGGGACAAACTCCTAGCTTAAGTTACTTGTCCAACTCTCGGACTACTTCCATTAACATGCAATTTGGACTGCATGATTAACTCAACCAAGATGATTATGAGTCATTGTATAGACAATTCAGCAGTCACCATGCAGGACTAAATAATAAAATCAAGTATTCTAAATGCAAGAAAGCAAAAATTTTAACTATCTACCATCATGCAAAGCTTTCTGACTATACAAATACAATATCAAGTTACAACAGTATTCAAGACAAAACCCAATCACAAGGCTTTTAGTAGCCCAAGTTGGATTCAGTTGCCTGTAAGAATATTATATAACAAATGAAAAGTAAAGAACCAATTCATCTTTATAATGGCCAACAATAACAATGTTACCACCAAAATGGAATGTGTTGAATGTAGACAAGGCCACCACACAGCTGCAAAGGTCCCCAAAACTTACAACCCCAGTCTTGACACCTCAAGGAGTGGATGCTTACGCCTCAAGCATTTACCCAGGAGATGACTGAAAAAAGCAGGGGCAAAATATGCACTCATCTAGAAAAGAATACATAGCAACAGTTATCATGCCAACAGAATTCACTGTCACAAAGACATCAAGATTGGTCTTGTAAAATGTTTAGAAATTTTATTTGATTCAAACATCTGCAGAGGCGAATGGCTCTATCAAGATTAAATTCAGGATATGCAAATTAGCTAATAAATCATAAGAATCAACAAGAGAAAAATAAATATAGGCTTCAAATCCAATCAATTGCTGTGTGCACTTTATTGCCAATACCACAAACAGGACAAGTAAATGAATGAAGCACCTAGCAGGCAAGTGCATGCAATGACCTTTTATGCGGAAAAGCTGTATCTAACAATATAAGCACATTCTAAAAATTTGCACAACATTTCCTCTTTGGTAGTGTTAAGCAATCAACATTCTAATATAGACTATGTAGTATCTAGAAGTAATTAGACTAATGGAATGCAACGACAAAAGAGATTAACCTGTTTATGATTTAGAGACAGACAATACAGGAAACAAGCAACAAGATCTTTCCCAGAGAGGATAGCAGCAACTGCTCCAATAGTTAAGCCCAAACTGATGCAGTTAAACTAAAATTAAAAAAATGCAACATTAAAAAATGAAGAAGTCACAAAAACCATGTCTGAAAAATAAGTAAATAGCTCACAAAAAAAAAAAAAAAAGAATTCTGTAACCTGAAAGTGACCGTGATCAATTAAGATCAAACATGGGTTTAGTAAAATCAGGGCAGTGTACCATGCTATGTCAGTGTTACGGCTCTTAGAAAATTGATTGTAATAGACAATAACAAAGTAAAGGTGTTGGGTTCTGGCAAGTGCACCGGATCGTACAAGTAATAAAATGGAAGTGACATGTCGTTCTCAACGAGGACTAAAATTGACTAAAATAATTCTCACCTAAGTGTAGTTACTAAGCGAAATTCAAATTAAGATAAAATTGATTTGAGAACTTTTAACTAAATTAAATTGTAAAAACAAAAACACGAATAAAAAGTGGTTGTGAAAAGATTTGGGAAAGCTTGAGAACTTGTTTCATTGTAGGTTCCTAAAGTAATTGCTAGCGAATCAATAAATTTTCTAAGTATCGAACCAATTTTGCAAAGGTAAAAGCAGCCTAATTCCTTAGGTCAACCTTGTTTCTTAGTGATCTAATCTCTCTTAATTCCTTAAGCAGAGCTTTAAATACTAATCTTACCAATTAATGTTCAATCAAAATTATTAAATGGTTATCCAATTCATAGACATATTCCTATCCCTATGTAATTGAATTGTTTGATTACAGCTCTAAATCCTAATTCAATATTCTCATTCAATTAGAATTACCAAATCATAAACGGTACCAAATTCATGATAAACAATGAAAACTTAATCAAACACGATACTTAATGAAAAAACATTAATTCATTATGGTTCCATACAAATCCACATTTTCCCAATATGGAGTTTAGTTACACATAATTAAGGAGGAAGAAGAGAGAAGAATAATAGAAATCATAACAAGAGACATGAAATTACCCTAATCTCCAATCACAAAGTGCAATTCTTCCAACTTGCCTCCAAAATGTCTCTCAATATTGCTCTCTCCAAAAACGTGGTAACTCACTCAGAAACCTAAAAATCCTAATTAAAAAGAGTTCAAAACAAATCCCCAATTAAATCTGAAAAGATAAGATTTTTAAAATCTATAATTCAGCGTCGCGCGCTTGGGTACACGAGATCAACCATTCAATTCACTAATCAATCATTCAAAACAAGTTTGCCAAACAACTAATTTTCAAAAATTTTCAAAGCTAAATCCATTTAGTATCTGGGTAAAACAAGTCGGAAATCACAATCAAGCATTTATACCTATCAAGGGAACAAATCTAACACCTAGAATTAGTGCCTACTCATGCTAGGACAAAAACCAACACAAAGCCAAGGGAGAAATCAAGTTCTGGAAAAAAAATTATTTTGTTACTCTCCCCCAAACTCAGAATGTGGCTTGTCCTCAAGCAAACAATTCTAACCTAAAATACAAAATAAAAATTAAAAACAAAGGAAAATGGAAAACTTCTCTCACATTGAATTGGTCCCTGTAAAGCACATGGGAGAACTCTCCCCCAAACTTATTCACCTGCATAATAAATAATCTCAAGGTGCAAGAGGCACCTCACATATCATAGGTAAAAAACACAATAATAATCACCAAAAATATGAGGAAAATTAAACCATAAAGAAAGCTAACAAATGTTTTTGGGTGGTATAGGTCCATAAGTACGAAACAGAGTACTAAGTCATATCATAGTTTCAACAAGAAAACCATCTACAAATTGTTACCTACTCCAACTACCCATCCAAAGAATTGCCTAACCCAACATAAAACATCCCCCAGCCAACTCACATCCCAGCACCACCATCCTGCATGTCATCAGAAGACGAGGAATTATTCAGCATCTGCAATTCATCATCAGTATAGGGAGCAAGGTGGAAAGGAATAGCCATCTGCTCGCCCATCGCTCGCAGCTGAGCATCCCTACCCTGATTCCTCTACATCTCCATATGAAAATATTGAGTGTACCTGTTCTGACAAAGCAATAGCTGCGCCATCATGCGAGTCATATCGGCCATCACCCCATCCTGGGGTGCATTTGGTGCAGGAACTGGCTGGACTGCAGGGGCAGCAGGGGCGGTGCCAGCTCTCCTTGCCCGAGCTCTTCCCGAGCTATCTTTCTATACTTCTCCAGATGCTTGCGAGTCATCTGGGCCGAGCGCTTGAGATCGTGCAAATCATCAACAAAATATAATCCAGCATCATCACACAACTTGGTAATCAACCAAGGCAAACCAAAAGTACCCGGTTTGGTCTCCCGGGCCAAGTGGAAGATATACTCAGACATCAACCAAGCTGCATCCATCTGCATCTCATCATATTTCTCATAGACAATGCGCAGAATAGAAGGCTTGCACTCGAACTCATGAGATTGGGGATAGATATTATGCATGATGAAATGAGCCCAGAATCTTGCCCAAGGCTCTAAGTGTTTGGAAAAGACATGCTTCACCGAGTTCTTGGCACCGTAGTTCCAGTCTTTCCCTTCCAGAAAAAGGGCGGTTTTCAAATTGTTATAATCATCATTATTAATTGAGGAGCGACGATAGTACTCAACAAAATCGGTGTCAGCGGGATAGTCGGGCAGCTCTAAGACTCTAGCTATGGTATGTGGGTCATATGAAATTTCCTTCCCCCTAACCCAGCTTAAGCGACATCCAGGAGTTCTCACCTCACGATAGTGAGCATGAGTAAAGAACTCCCAAACCAGGGTCTTACTAAAAACAGAATCAGGTTCTTTTGTGAAGGCGGTTGTCCACTGGTTGTAATTGATGCGTGGAGCAATGAAATCACTGGTAAGGAAATAGGGGTTTTCAAGACTACCCTCGGCCACAATCCCCTTGCCCTTGCATTGGCTCTCATAAAATACCTTGACTTCCGGGTGTTCATAGAGTCTCCTACCTGATGAAGATGGTGGATTAACTCTAGGTCTCTTACCCTTATCCCTGCTAGTGGACATTGTGGCTAAAACTCTCTCAGACAATATAACAAACACCTAGTGTTCACTAAAAAGGAAATGTCTCTAGAACTCAAATCTAAGGTCAAGACTCCCTAATAATCACTAATCCAAACCAGAGGTACTAGGAATCAAGAGGGAAACTAAGACTAACACCTAGGAAAGTGAGAAATAGAGAGAAATTTGAATTAACTTACCCCTTTAAAGAGAAACCCGAATGGAGATAAAGAGACCAAAACATGCACCAAGATGGAAGAGAAAGGATAGAGGGACTTGGATTTGTGAAGGAAATTGGGTGGAGATGGTGTATTTGTGGAGGATATGGTGGAACGGAGTAGTAGGGTTTGGAGGGGTTGAGAGAAGAAGGAGTTCGAATGAGAAGAAGAGGGATGTTATGAGCTTAGGGTTCGAAACCCCCTTTTTAGTTGCTGCATCTGACGTCGTGTGCTTGAGCGTGCGACTCGTGCGCTCAGGCGAACGAATTTAAACCCCCTTTTTTATTTTCTGAACCCCAGAGCGCTCAAGCGCGTAGTGACGTGCGCTTGAGCGCCAAACTACCTGAGTTGGTCCCTTTTTTTCTTTAATTAAAATTGGTTTCCACCCCCCCTTTTTTGCTCGTGTGACCCCACCACGCTTGGGCGTACTTGAGACGTGCCCAAGCGTGTTGTACAGACCTGTACCAATTTTTTTTTTAAAAAAATTTAATAGAAAAAATCCTACTCTAAAAAATAATAAGTAAAATAAAATAATATACGAAAGGAGTAGTTACCACTGGGTTGCCTCCCAGAAGCGCTTGTTTAACGTCCCGAGCCTGACGAATGACACTTTCTCAAGAACTAAGGGTCTTTGAGCTCCACTGTGGATGAGCTTTTATCAATCACTTCACCATGGTACACCTTAAGCCGCTGTTCATTCACTTTAAAAACATTTCCACTTATAGGATTCTTAATTTCAACAGCACCAAAAAGAGATACCTGTACAACAATATATGGACCTGACCATCTAGATTTAAGCTTTCCAGGGAAAAGCTTAAGTCTAGAGTTATACATAAAAAATTCTGTCCAATATGCTTAAGTCGTGTTCTGAATAGTCGTGTTCTGAAAGGATAGAGGGACTCGGATTTGTGAAGGAAATTGGGTGGAGATGGTGGATTTGTGGAGGATATGCTGGAACAGAGTGGTAGGGTTTGAAGGGGTTGAGAGAAGAAGGAGTTCGAATGAGAATAAGAGGGATTTTATGAGTTTAGGGTTCGAAACCCCCTTTTTAGTTGCTGCATCTGACGTCGCGCGCTTGAGCGCTCGACTCGTGCGCTCAAGTGCACGAATTTACACCCCCTTTTTTATTTTTTGAACCCCAGCGTGCTCAAGCGTGTAGTGACGTGAGCTTAAGTGCCAAACTAATTGAGTTGGTCCCTTTTTTTCTTTAATTAAAATTGGTTTCCACCCCCCTTTTTAGCTCGTGTGACTCCACCACGGTTGGGCGTACATGAGACGCGCCCAAGCGTGTTGTACAGACCTGTACCAATTTTTTTTTAAATTTTAACAGAAAAAATCCTACTCTAAAAAAATAATAAGATAAAATAAAATATGAAAGGAGTAGTTACCACTGGGTTGCCTCCCAGAAGCACTTGTTTAACGTCCCGAGCCTGACGGATGACACTTTCTCAAGAACTAAGGGTCTTTGAGCTCCACTGTGGATGAGCTCTTATCAATCACTTCACCATGGTACACCTTAAGTCGCTGTCCATTCACTACTTTAAACTCATTTCCACTTGTAGGATTCTTAATTTCAACAGCACCAAAAGGAGATACCTGCACAACAATATATGGACCTGACCATCTAGATTTAAGCTTTCCAGGGAAAAGCTTAAGTCTAGAGTTATACATCAAAGCATTCTGTCCAATATGAAAATTCTTAATTGACTATTTTCTTGTCATGCCACCTTTTTTTTGTTTCTTTAAAAATTCGAGAAGTGTTATATGCCTGCTCTCTAAACTCAGTGAGTTCATTGAGTTGCAATAACCGCTTCTCTCCAGCTTGTTGCATATCATAGTTTAAAAATCGAGTTGCCCAATATGCCTTATGAACTAGTTCAACATGCAAGTGGAAACTTTTCCCATAAACCACTTGAAAAGTTGACATTCCAATTGGAGCTTTGAAAGCTGTCCTATATGCCCAAAGAGCATCATCTAATTTCTTAGACCAATCCTTCCTAGAACTATTCACAGTTTTTTCAAGGATTCTCTTAAGGGACCTATTAGACACTTCAACCTGACCACTAGTCTACGGGTTGTATGGGGTTGCAATTTTGTGATGCATCCCATATTTGGTTAAGACCCTTTCCATCTCTTTATTACAAAAGTGACTCCCACCATCACTAATGAGCACTCGTGGCACTCCAAACCTGCAGAAAATATTCTTTCTCAAAAATTCTATCACAACTGCAGAGTAATTGGTGGAAGTGGGAATTGCCTCTACCCACTTAGAAACATAATCTACCCCCACAAGAATGTATTTATTGTTGTATGATGGTGGAAAGGGGCCTACAAAATCTATACCCCAAACATCAAAAACCTCCACCTCCAAAATACTGTGGAGGGGCATCTCATCCTTCCTAGAAATATTACCCATCCTTTGGCATTTGTCACATTTCACACAAAGTCCCTAGCATCCTTAAAAAGAGTTGGCCAATAAAAGCCACATTGCAGAAGTCTATATAATCTCCTGTAGTCTATATAAACTCTCCACCCTGAGACAGTGCGGGTGGGTATCAATTCATTTTTTTCATTTTTAATCATAGTTAAGCTACCCTTCTTAGGGACCACTTGCACTGGGCTTACCCAAGTGCTGTCGGAGATGGGGTAAATGATTCCTGCATCTAAAAGTTTTACCACCTCCTTTCGCACTACCTCTTGGAGAGTAGGATTATGTCTCCTTTGAGGCTGAATGACCGGCTTAAAATTCTCCTCCAGGAGAATCTTATGCATGCAAAAACTGGGGTTAATCCCCGTGAGGTCATCCACACACCATCCTATCGCAGATTTATATTGCCTTAACACCCTCATTAATTTTTCAGTTTCTAATTCAGTTTAGGCATTATTAATTATGTCAGGATAGTAATCAGAGTCATCTAGAAATGCATACCTAAGATTGGTTGGAAGAGTTTTTAGCCCAGGTTTTGTTCTGGCCTCCTTTTTATGCCGTCTCAGATCCTTGACCTGAGAGCTTGTGTATTTTGGAGTTGCATCTAGCTGAGATGCCACTTTGTCAATGTCTGGCTCGTCACACTCTCCTTGCACTAATGATGCTTCTATTTGGTCCCCATGACAAGTCTTCTCAAAGGTAGATGTGACTAAGGCATCAATCACATCCACCATAAATCAATGCTCCTCTTCCTTAGGCCTTCTCATGGACTCATACACATTGCAAGAGACTTCCTCTTCATGAACTCGAAGCTTGAGCTCGCCCTGTTGCACATCAATGAGGGCTCGCCCAGTTGCCAAGAATGGCCTCCCAAGAGAAGTGGAATGGCAGCATCCTCCTCCATATCCAGGATCACAAAGTCAGCGGGGAAGATGAACTTCTCCACCTTGACAAGAACATCCCCCACCTTCCCATAAGGTCTTTTAATGGAGCGATCCACCAACTGTAGACACATCATGGTTGGTTTCACCTCTCCAATACCCAATCTCTTGAAGATGGAGAGAGGCATAAGGTTGATGCTGACCCCCAAGTCACATAAAGCATTTCCAATATCAAATCCACGAATGTTGCACGGAATTGTGAAACTTCCTTGATCCTTTAGTTTTTGAGGAAGCTTCTTTTGTAATATGGCACTGCACTCTTCAGTTAGCACAACTATCTCATCATCTTGCATTTTCCTTTTTTGCTCAAAAGTTCTTTCATGAACTTCGCATAGGTGGGCATTTGCTCAAGAGCCTATCCAAATGGAATATTAATTTGGAGTCTCTTGAACACCTCCATGAACTTAGCAAACTGCTTCTTGGTCTCTTCCTTCTTCAACCTCTAAGGGAAAGGAACCTTGAGGGTAATTTGTGGTTGTTTTTCTTTTTATTTTTCTTGGGGTGCAGTTGTATTCTGGTTTTGTTGCACTTCAGGAATCGGCTCCTCAGGTTTCCGTTCCTTCTCATCTTCTACCTTAATTACCACATCATCACTATCCTTCTGTGGCTCCTCAAGAGACTTGCCACTTCGAAGAGTAATGGCCTTGCAATGCTCCCTGGGGTTAGGAACTGTATCACTCAGGAAGGATCCAGGTTGCCGCTCTAAAAGTTGCTTGGAAATTTGGCCCATCTGAATCTTAAGGTTACGAATGCTAGCACCCTGATTCTTCAAACTTGCTCTAGTCTCCTCTGCAAGATTATTTGTTGTTTGAGCAAGCTTCTCAATTGCTACTTCCCATGGTGCCAGATGTTTCACTTGTGGTGGCTGAAGTGCAGAACTGCACCAGGAGAAGGCAGGATGATTTTTAAACCCCGGATTGTAAGTGTTTGAGTAGGGATTATTCCTCTGACCTCCTCCTATGAAATTAGCCTCTTCATTACCTGAACTGTTACCAACCTCAAATGCACAATCCCCATTCTGATGGTTACCCTTGCAGAAGTCATAGGAGAGCACTACCCCAGAAGCATCAGAAGCACCCATGTGGACCTGGCTCAATTTCTGGGTTAACGCAGCTATTTTGTTGCTGCATCTCCTTATTCTGTGCGAACAAGGCTTGCACATTCTTAGGCTCCAAATCACTCTTCTTCATTATACGCTTCCTAACAATGGCACGACTGCTGTTGTGATCCATCTTTTCAAACAATTGTCTGGCCTCTTCGGGTGTCTTGCTTTCCAAGGAACCTTGTGATGCACAATCAACCATATGCTGATTGGAGGAACTCAACCCATCATAAAACAATCGCATTTGCATCAAATCAGGTACAGAATGATTGGGGCACCTCTTGAGCATTTGCTTGAACCTTTCCCATGCCTCATGTAAGGATTCGTCATCCTGTTGAGCGAAGGAATTGATAGCTTGCCTAAGCTGAGCTTCTCTGGTAGGTGGGAAGTACTGATCAATGAACTTCATGGCCAGATCATCCCATGATGTGATGCTCCCTTGTGGTTGAGTACGGAGCCACTGATTGGCTTCCCCCCTTAATGACAAAGGGAAAAGTCTTAGTCTGATTGCCTCATCAGTAGCACCTTGAATTCTGAAAAAATCCAGGTAGATCAAGAAGCTTGCAATGTGATCATCCGGGCCACCACTGAACTGATTCTGTTGTAACAAGTTTAAGTATGCTCCCTTGATGTCGAAATTTGGTGTGTCGACAGCATGTCGCACTATGCTGGTGCCACATGCGTTCAAGTTGACTAAGGCGTAATCAGCCAAGGTACGCCTATCAGGTGCAGGCTCGCATTCGCGCTCAGTTTCGCGCTCACGCTCACGTTCAGTTTCGCGCTCACGCTCTTCAGCCATTGCTCATGCTTGCCTCTTTTTCTCTTGTTGTGCTTGTTTCCTTATCTTCTTTGCTGTCAACTCGATCTCAGGATCGAATTGAAGACTGCTGTAATCACCTGCAGAGCGCAAGTGTATATACCAATCTAGGAAAAGAGGGGTTAAAAGCATCTATTGAATATGAATAGAGACAATTAAGAATAAAAAGGCTAAAGTGAAATTCCACTAAGTAACTACTAAAAAGTACCGAAAAATTATTATAATCTAATTTTAATCCCCGGCAACGACACCAAAAACTTGTTGGGGTTCTGGCAAGTGCACCAGATCGTACAAGTAATAAAATTGAAGTGGGATGTCGTTCCCAACGAGGACTAAAATTTACTAAAATAATTCTCACCTAAGTGTAGTTACTAAGCGAAATTCAAATTAAGATAAAATTGATTTGAGAATTTTTAACTAAATTAAATTGTAAAAACAAAAACACGAATAAAAAGTGGTTGTGAAAAGATTTGGGAAAGCTTGGGAACTTGTTTCATTGTAGGTTCCTAAATTAATTTCTAGCGAATCAATGAATTTCCTAAGTATCGAACCAATTTCGCAAAGGTAAAAGAAGTCTAATTCCTTAGGTCAATCTTGTTTCTTAGTGATCTAATCTCTCTTAATTCCTTAAGCAGAGCCTTAAATCCTAATCTTACCAATTAATGTTCAATCAAAATTATTAAATGGTTATCCAATTCATAGACATATTCCTATCCCTATGCAATTGAATTGTTTGATTAAAGGTCTAAATCCTAATTCAATATTCCTATTCAATTAGAATTACCAAATCATAAATGGCACCAAATTCATGATAAACAATGAAAACTTAATCAAACACAATACTTAATGGAAAAACATTAATTCATTAAACAATAACTATGATGGTTCCATACAAATCCACATGTTCCCAATATGGAGTTTAGTTACACATAATTAAGGAGGAAGAAGAGAGAAGAATAATAGAAATCATAACAAGAGACATGGAATTACCCTAATCTCCAATCACAAAGTGCAATTCTTCCAACTTGCCTCCAAAAGCTCTCTCAATATTATTCACTCCAAAAACGTGGTAACTCACTCAGAAACCTAAAAATCCTAATTAAAAAGAGTTCAAAACAATTCCCTAACTAAATCGAAAAAGATAAGATTGAAAATCTATAATTCAGCGTCACGCGCTTGGGTGCATGAGACCCACGCTTGAGCGCGCCTATTATTCTGCACACGATTGGAAGTTTGACCCCTTTTTTTAACTGGCTGACCCCATGATTCGCTTGAGCGCGCTTCTCCTTGCATTTGAGCGCCAAACTACCTGAGAGAATTAGTAATTTGCACCCCATTTCCTGGCTTTTTGACCACTAGCGCTTGGGCGCGCCTAGCCAGCGCTTGGGCGTACGAACACTAAAATTCACCATTTTGCCCTTCTTTGCTCCAATTTCATAGTTTCAAGACTTCTTTCTTTTTCTTCTATTCCAATTCATCAAATTATTGCTCCAAAACCTGAAATTAAGACCAAAAAGGTACAAAATCCTAAAGGATCTCATTCTCCATCATTAATAGACAAAAACTCAATCTTTTCCTAAAATTACTTGAGAAACAAGCCAAAATCATTGAGAAAGAGGGTAAATTAACATTCAAAAACATCATATTTTAAGCTCCAATCAAAAGGACAGCGGGGAAGAATATCAGGGCATCAGATGACAACACTATCCATCTCATGAGTAGTTTTCTGCAAAAGTCACAGTTAAAAAATAATAGTTAAAATCTAGGCTACTTAGCAACAAAATTGAAAGTACTAGAATATTGGCAAATGAAAGGATCTTAAATGGATAAACTGTAATTTGGTCCTTAAAAATGTGTAACACCCCTAAATTTCATCTCCCGAGTAATAGGAAATTAATAATAAAAGTTTTATTATTTTCCAAGTTTATATTTTGTATTTAATTAGCCTAAAATATAAAGATAGGTTGAAATATTTTTTTATATGGCAAATAAATGCAAAATATGAGGATATTGCATTTTGGTCCCTGAATGAGGACTTAAAAGCAATATTAAAAAGGTTCTTGGAAGGAAAGATTTAAAAATATTAATTTTTAGATTTTGTACTAATCTAACCGGTTAGTAATGTCCTGTAACCGGTTAGACGATGAACCCAGAAACTGGGTTAGTGGATTTTGATGAGTAATCACTCGAATAACCCCGAATTCGCCACGATTATAGCCAAATTCTAGTGGAGAACCACACGTCGCCCTGCATGCAACCCTAATTTGTCTATAAATAGATGAATTTCTGAGGATTTGAGGGTTGATGCAGCTGAATTCTTGTTGAGGAAGGGAATTAGGGTTCCATTTTCGTGTGGAGAAATTCGCCTTTGTTCCTGAGAGTGAGATCGAGATCCATACACCATTGCAAAGCTTACATCTTGAGCTTTGTAAAAACACCAAATTTGTGATATGAGAGTCTGTGTGGAAGGAGAAATCGATTTGAGAAGTTGGGAGTTGAATTCTGAATCCTCTGTTGTGCATGTTCTGGAAGCTGAGTTCTAGAACTGATTTTGGTAAGTATAGTCAATCCTTAAGTCTCAAATCACTTCCATTCCTTAGTACATGTTACCTATATTGAGTCCTAATTGGTTTCCCCAATTTCTTTGGCCAAATGCTATGTCAAATATTCTGGTCTTTGGACCCTGTTGATGGAAATCGTGGCTGAGAGCAGAACCTAGGATTTGTGGGGAATCTATGTTGGAGCCTTTCTCTCTGCAATGTTTTGGATCAAGCACGAACCTAAGGTAAGGGGGAAGCTTACTATTTGCTAGAATGAGAATAAATTGTGGTAGAATATAGGATGAGTCACCAAGAGACTCAAAGGGCATAAGTTGAAATGGTTAAATGGCTTGGAGGACAATTTGAGCTCAATTGTTGTTTTGAGCAATGTTATCTGGATGCATGCAAGCTATGTCGATGCTTAATTCTGAGTTTAAGTGCTTAATCTAAGTTTTGTCGTATTAAATTGTGTTTATGTGAATTTTCATGCAATTTGATACCATAAACTTGATGCATGCAATATGAATGTGTTTCTGGGTGTAAACATGTTTATTTTAAGGCATATGAACTTTGTGCATATTAAGTTTGGGTTAGATTTGAGAAAGGAAGAAAATGAGTTGTTAAAACTCTTGTTTTAATGGACTGACTGCATAATCTAACCGGTTACAAGATATTCGTAACCGGTTAGACACTGCAGATTTTCAAAGAAAATTAGTTTATTAATCAGTCCTGAAATCTTAATGGTTTTTGCTCAAATCTAAGCTTTAATTTCAGTATACATGGTCTGAATATGAGTTGTTATAATGCCAAAGTTCAGATTTGAAAGATTAAAGTTAATACCTTAAGGTGATGAGATAGTTTCAAGAGGAAATTATGCTCATTGGACAATGAAAGGTGATTTAGACTTTTGAATGATATAAACAGTGGGTTTGAGGTATAAACATTGTTAAACTAGTTTATGGATTGGGTAGGGAATTTAAGAAAAAGGGTTTTCTGAATTCCAATGGTAAACAGTTCAGGTCTATAATTCTAACCGGTTAGCCTGGAACTGTAACCGGTTAGTACCTGAATCTGAAAAATAAAAAGTTAAGTTTTTGAATACCATTGACTTTGTTTTACCCAATCTAAGTTTAATGACATGTTTTGGGATATTTCAAAGGAGAATTTTTGTGTCAAAGACTACCTCAAATAAATCATTCAAAAGAGAAATTGGAATATTTCTAAATCACAGTAATAATGGAAAGACCAACCTTAGTAAATTATGCATGCAATACATGCATAGAGAAAGGTAATGAAATAGGTTGGCAAGGATAGTTTGTGATGTTCGGGTACTTGACCCTGTACTCTAGGAGTACTAAACTAATGCAACCAACTTGATGACACATTCTGGGAATGTGGCCATTGTCTGGGACATGGTTTCTTGGACACGTTCTGGGAACGTGATGCACACTCTGGGAGTGGTGCTTGATTTTATTCCAAGTTTGGTTTGCGATACGTTCTGGGAACGTATGTGAGTGTTCTGGGAACACATTGGTTTAATAATGGAATTAAACATAAAAACCAACCTTGATGATTGTGCATTCATATAGAATGGAAGTTTGGTTGGTAGGAACGTTTATCATATTCTGGGAATATGAGGAGGGTACTCCGGGAGTACCAAATTATAACCTACTTGATGACACATTATAGATATGTGGCCAGTGTCTGGGACCTGGTTTTTATACGTTCTGGGAACGTATGTTAGTGTTCTGGGAACACTTTGATAAGCAACCTACTGGATGACACATTATAGATATGTGGCCAGTGTCCGGGACCTAGTTTTTATACGTTCTGGGAACGTATGCGTTCTGGGAACGTGATGCACACTCTGGGAGTGATGCTTATTTATCCAAGTATGGTTTGCTACACGTTCTGGGAACGTGATGCACACTCTGGGAGTGAATGCTTATCATCCAAGTATGGTTCGGCATTACGTTCTGGGAACGAATGTCGGTGTTCCGGGAACACAACGGTGTATTGGATGGACGTCCAAGATGGACTTTTAGAGGCCTCAGTTGTGGAAGGAAATCATGCATCATGCCACCTGCATTGAAAGAATTATTCAGATTAACCGGGTGTGCTCATATGATTATGCATCATGATTTGCTACATGTTACCTTGTCGATGTTAGTTTTATTCTCATTTGAGTATGCGAATATGTATAGCTAACCCCCATGCCCTTATTAGGTGTTGATCGTGCATCTAGCTTGCACAAGAATCAGTAAGGGGAGATGTCCCTTAGGTGCTTGCAGAGTGTAGAAAATGTGGGTTGGGAACCCGTTGTGCAGATATCGAGGATCCGACCAGAAGGATGTTTGGACAAAGGACCAGTGACCAGCTCTATAACATTTTTATTTTTAATAGAATTTATATGATACATTTTGGAAAAAGGTATCATAAGAGGAATTCAGTTTCATAATTATACTTATTTGGTATTAATGGACTTGTTACACTTGATAAATTTTGGGGGTACAATATGATGACTTTACTATGTTTCTGCAAGCTCTGATTTTGTTAGTCAACCTCATTACAAATCAAGTGTTTGTGAAAAAGAATTTTCAAGGGAAGGGAAAATTATTATTTTTAGATCTTTTTCCAACGATAACAAGTCCAAGTTTTCATAAACTTCTTACTTTTCTTATAAACTAAGATGACATAAAATGAGTGTTACAAAATGTACCACACTATTAGTCCTTAATTTAATTTAAATTACAATATGATTTAGTCCCTAAGTAATTCAAATCAATTGCTATCTCTAGTAGTTTCTAAGGTGAAACAAGTTTGAACCATTCCAGGACTGAATATCATAAAGATAATTAAAATCAGGGACTCAGTTGCAGAAATACATTACAAATTCCAAGCTCAACAAGACACAACAACCAATTCTTTTCCTATTAGGTGAGGTCAGCTACATAGATTAAACAACATCATAATGTCCTATGTCTATAGATATGGCCCAGGGCATAGGACTCCCATTTGGTGGGGATACATGGAGGGTAAATGTATGCATCTTACACCTGCAAACAGAGAGGTTGTTTCCAGGATTTGGCAATGTGACCTCCAGATAAGAATGTAGCATTTCAATTTCAATCTATCCTATCCTGTTTGCAACACCCCAAAAATTTTAATCTTGGATTAGTAGAATATTGATTATAAAGTTTATTATTATAATTATTATTTCTATTTTGAATCTTTAACTAAGACCTTTGTTTATATTGTTAGAATTTATTTTGGTAACTATATTTGCGTATAAATAAATATTTTTGCATATTAGTCCTTGGGTTGGGACCTAGAGGTAATTATAGGAAAGATTTTGGAGGGAAAGTAAATAAAATAATTATTTTTCAAAAATTGGGTGAAATACTCGAGTATTTGCTGGAATACTCGAGTATTCTGGATAGAGTTGCTCAACGTTAGTGCGTTTTGATGAGTCACCACCGAGTTACCGCCGCCTTGACACGAAAACACCCTCCACAACACGTCCCTGTATGCGTGTCGACGTGCATGGACATGTTCCGTGTCTATATAAACCAATTGGACTCAGATTGAGAGCCATTTGGTCAAATTGAAGAAGAGTTAGTGTGTTAGGGTTCTTGAATCGTTTCATTCGATTCTCCCTCTGCGTGCTGATCTGAGTGATAAATTATACACCAATACAAAGCTCACATCACGAGCTTTGTATAGACACTAAAATCGTGAGGATTGAGTGAGTGTGGTGGAAGAATTGGGGCTTGGAAGTTGGGACTGTTATCTGTCAAAGTGGTTTTGGGAGCTCACTTTGATTTCGATTTCTGGTAAGCTCACGAATTCTTGAGTTCCAAATTCTATTTCTATAGTTAGTACATGTTGCATAGAGCTTAGAAAATCTAATGTCCCCAATTCGTATCTCTGTTTCATGTGTGAACCAATTCCATTTTGGTGGTGCACTCAAACTGCTCTGCATGTTGGTGCTTAAAGTGATTTTTTGTGTTGTGGAGCTTTTCTTTGGAATTCTTTGTTTGATTCACGTCTGAGAGGTAAGGGGAAGTAATTTATTACACTAGATAGAGTTTAAATTCCATTAATTGTGTTAGAGAGCCATCAAGAGGCTCTAAGGGCTTAGTTTGAATAGGAACTTTGGTTTGGAGACCAATCCATGCTCTATGACTGTGTTGAGCAAGTTCTAAATCATGCATGCAAGCTCAAATGACCATTGTTTCATGAGTGTGATGTTTATTTTGCAATTTGAGGTGTTGAATTGCTAAATTGTGTATTTTATGCATAAATGATTGATTCTCTGTCAAATTTGTTATTTGATATGAAATGAGTATGGTAACATGTTCAATATATGGTATATGAACTATTGTGATCATTGGTTTGGGTTAAAAATGTTTAGAAATTGAAATGGTATGTAAAAACCAAGTCTTCAGTCTGTTCTGTCTGCAAATACTCGAGTATATGGCTTAACACTCGAGTATTTCGTGGTGCACCAGTGTGAAAATTGGTGCACCAACTTGAGAATCAGGCTCGGCACTCGAGTATTTCAGACGCAACAAGAGTAAAAATTGATGAACAACTCGAGTAATACATGAATTACTCGAGTATTCTTGGTAATGAACTACTCGAGTATCTCATGAATTACTCGAGTATATTTATGAAGATCTGAAAACTTAAATCTCTAAAAAGACATGAACGACTCGAGTATAATTATGAACCACTTGAGTAAAATCTGGAAACTGATGAATTACTCGAGTATTATGGAAAACACTCGAGTATTTTTAGTCAGAAACTTAAAAGAATACCATTTCCAATTCTAAACCATTTTGTAACACGTAAAGGACAATAAACCAAGTGATCCCAGACTTAAAGGAAAATTGATTGACGTTATGATGTTTTCATTTCAATAATGATACGTTGCTCGGGAGGCACGTAAGGTATTAATAAAAGGATAAAACAATAATCAATTCCTTTTAAGTGAAGTATGCATTCATTCTGGAGTTTGGATGGTAGGACGTATATCATGTTTTTGGTAAACATGTGGAGGGCCTCTGGGAGTGCCAATACGCTTGCTTGATGACACGTCGTTGACGTGGTCGGCTGAGTGGATACATATATGGTTATACCGTTTGGATGACGGTCCGTTTGGATGACGGGATATGCTCGGGTGGCATGGATGACGGGATATGCTTGGGTGGCATGGATTCCAAGCTTGCCGTGTACATTCTAGGTGAATGTACGAATTGTTGTATACCTAGGAATACAACGCACTGTTGAGTGCTGGGTTGTCAGGGATGGACGTTAGAGAGTGACATAGAATGATGGAGATAGGCTTGAGAGCTAAATTCATGCATCATGCCAGTCATTTGCATTAATTGTGATAAATGAAACAAGTGTGAGCATCCTACTTGCATTCAATAGTTGCTAAGTTCTAAATGTGATTGCTATTTATGATTGCATATTTACATATTCACATTGTACAATTTATTCTCTGTTGATTATGTGTATAGACATGCTTACCCCTATGCCCTTGTAGGTGATGTCTCGTTACATTGCTTGCATCGAGATCCGACCACTTCCTAGTGGCATATGGATCTAAGAGGACCATCGCGCGGTATTCGAGGGGGAGGTAGAGATTACCTTCTACCACCCGAACCCGCTGATGCGATTCCGTCCTCGTAGGTTTAGGATTCCCATCATATACACTATGCACGTACCCCCGTTTTATACTTACCATGGACCCCCCTCCCATGCGACCAGCTCGCTCTTATCACAGCTTTCATTTTCGACCTACCCGCTCTCACCCTTTTACCTCGAGAGTCGTCCGCGAGGAGACTCCCCCTTCTGATCCGAGGTGCCCAGTCAGGGTTTCACCATCACCTGACCCGGTACCCAGTGGTGGGTACACTCTCCCTCGGATGAGATCGAGGAGGATCCGGTGGAGGACGAGAGTGAGAGCGAGCCTGTCGTGCATTCTACTGGGAGTGATTGGAGGGACGATGATCCCTAGGTATGTGCATAGGGTATGTGATGAGGATCAGAGGATCCGATGTGTGGATGCTATGGAGGAGATCTTGCTGCTGCTGTGTTGATGATGATGCTACTACCTTACTACTTTTGCTTCTTGGAGACTACTGCTATCACTACTACTACATCTGATGATGCCAGATCTACGTGACCACCATTAGAGTTATATTTTGGTTATGTATATATGTTGTAGATATACTTTTGGAGTACTCTAGGGTTTGGTTACATTACTATGTAGATCTGCCTATGGACTTGTATTTATGGATCTTGGAGACTTAATGATGGGACTATGTACTTATAACTCTTATATATATAAAATCTATGTTTATATCAATTGCATAGTCCGATAATTTTCCGCTTACTCTGATTTAATCTAATTAAGAGTTCGGCTGAGAAAAGTATTCGATGGTATCAGTATTATCAAATAAAGCAAGGGTAGCTTCAGTTATTTTCTATGATATAAATACGATTCCAGAAGACGAATGTTACCCAACTTTTGAAAAGGTTTTAGAAATCGCCGAATTCGATACAACTGTTTTGAAATGCTTTAGAATTTATTCTCCAAGAAATTCCAAGTGTTGATTTGTACACCCGCTTTAAAAAGAAAAATTTCACTTACATATTTTCTTAATACTCACAAGTCCATATATTATCCAATATAATAGATTAAGTACTATATTATACTTGGGTAATCCGGAAGGGTGTCACACTTAGTGGTATCAGAGCAAAAGTCAGATCCTGTAGTAGTGGAAGTAGTTTCAGAGAGGTAGCCATCAACATCAAGCAGGTATCTTCAGGGCATTTACATTATTTTGAATGATATTATTTTGCTTGTTGAGCTTTAGATACCTTTGAATTGTTTGTATCTTGTCTCTTTTGAGTACAAGACACAATTGATTGTAGATTTAGACATTTAGGTAATAGTCTTAGTATAGGTGGTGTAATGGAAGTTTCTTTAGTTCAACATATATGACCATAAGCCCACAGCGCAGGTCTAATATGGCAACTAGAAACCAAAATCACACCAATGCGATGTTAGAAAGGATCACCACGGTGTTGGAAGCCATGCAGCGACAAACTCAGCAACCATCTCAACCGGTTAACCCGTCTCATCAGGGTAATGTGGGTAACGTTGAGGCGAAGACTCTGGCTGATTTCAGGAGTTGCAATCCGCCAAAGTTTGAAGGAGGATTTAAACCGGAAGAGGCCAATAAATGGATTCACACCATGGATAAGATTCTGAGAACGTTGGAGTGTTCTGATGCTCAGAAGGTGGCGTATGCAACATACATGTTGAAGGATAAAGCTGAGAATTGGTGGAATCACACGGTGCAACTTTTGCAATATGAAGGAAGGGATGTGAGTTTGGGTGTATTCATGGAGAAGTTTCTCCATAAGTATTTTCCTGAGGATCTAAGGAGGAAGAAGGAGGTGGAATTCTTGCAGCTGAAGCAAGGGAACATGAGTGTGGGTGAGTACGCAGCCAAATTTGAGGAGCTGATGAAGTACTCTCCATATTATCAGAACAATCCGGATGAAAGGAGCAAGTGCATAAAGTTTGAAGGAGGCTTGAGGCCCAAGTTGAAGTCGATTTTCAGCTACCAGCGGATTCAAAGCTTTCCTGCACTGGTGGACATGTGTAGGATGTATGAAGACGACACAAAGGCTGAGGAGGTGCAAGCCTCAGAGAGGAAGGACAATCAGAGCTATGGACCCCAGAGGCGTAAAGGTTTCAATAACCGAGGCAAAGGTCCATATGATCGCCGAGGGAAAGGCAAAGGAAAAGTGGGCGGTAGCGATGGAAGGGATTCCTGAAGCGAGGCTCCCTTCTGTGAGAAGTGTAAGCATCATCATTATGGAAGAATCTGTTGGGCAACAAGTAATTGTTTCAACTGTGGGAAGCAGGTTCATATTGCACGTTACTGCAGAGAACCTGTGAAAAGTAACCCCATCATACCTGCTAGCAAACCAACAACTCAAGGCAGAGTGTTTACCCTTAGTGGAATAGAAGCTAAACAACCCTCTGATCTTGTGCAAGGTAATTACTTGCTAAATGATCAGTTTGGCAATGCATTGTTTGATTCTGATGCTACGCATTCATTTGTTTCTTATGAATGTGTAAATTGTTTGACTTTGTTTGCATTTGAATTGTCCTGTGCTGTTATGGTAGAAATTTCTTCGAGCGTTCTTGTAGATATTTCTAAGGCAAGTCTTAACGGTTGTATAGAAGTGTTAGGACAAGTCTTAGAATAAATTTGATCCGTCTAACCTTATCGCATGGGGATGCGATCTTGGGAATAGACTGGTTGAGTGCTGTTTTGAGACCATAAGTGGACTTCCCTAAGCCAAGTACATTTAACCGAGGTAACCTGGAAAGATTAGCCTTTCATATGGAATAGGGCATGCATCGAGGATTTTCTGTAATCAAAGGGAAGGTTGACATCCTCTCCTACATTGCTCTTTCTAGATTCATGCGAGGGTATTAAAGAATAATTTCATGTATTAAGGCAAGGACTCGGAAGAGGATAGTCTAAGGAAGGAAGGTGGGGGCGTCAGCATCAAAACGATCGAATACACTCATGATAAGCTTTTGCTGAGTGACTCGGAGCTTGCAACGAGTATGTTTACTCTAAAAAGATCTGGAAGCTTTGTCTTTCTGACACCATGTTTTAGGAGTTTAGAAACCAAAGGAGTATGAAGGAAGGGATTCAATCAGAAGAAGAAATTGAATTAGAGTCATCATCAATAGTTGGGGTTTGAAAGATTTGATTTCAAGCTCCATCACCTACTTAGTAAAGTGAAAAGAAATGACATACATTGAGTCAAAGAACAATTCATGAGAACTTTAAGGTGACTAAAGAGGCTATTCTAAGTAAGGAAATTGAAAAGAAATAAGAGATTGACTTTTGGAAGCAAAGGGAACCGTTTAGGACGGATGTTGGAGTAAAGGACGGATACGCCGCTTGAATATCAATCGAAAAGAAGTCTTTGGAAACTGAAAAAGAATTCTCAAGAGGAAGGAGGAAGGTACAAAGTATTGATTGCTAAATATAAACGAGAAGGCATTGTCAATTGAAAAGATAGGTTTCATAACAACCTTGATGAGAGGTTCAAATATGTGCAGTTTAGAATGGGTTGTGCCCGAACCTCAAACCACCTATCAATCATCAGCGAATGAGGAATTTTCCGATATTGGAAGAATGCGTGGAGTTTATAAGTACGGTGGAAGGGCATAAGAGTTGGTAGAATGAATGTCCAAAACTAGTAAAAAGGGCATTCCAATAAAAGAAGAGGAAAGAGGGTTAAGTGAATTAAATATGGAAGAATGGCAAATTAAAGGGACCCCGATCGTGGGAATTATTGAATATGTTAATAAGAGGTAAAGAACTTGCCCAACCCCATGTGTAAGGAAGGAGGTGCGGCACTTTGGACTAAGTAGTAGGTATACCTATAAAAATGTTCGGTTACAGCTGTAAGAGACTGAGATTTTAATTCGCCAGATTCAGCAAGGATTAAGAGTGAGAAGGGAATGGACATCAAGCAAGATAAGTTTGGATGGATGTTTAACCTGCTGGGATGCAAGTTAGATCTATGTGTAGGCAACCCGAGTTTATCCTTTCTCTGATCGGAATTAACGTAATCAATGTTTCTGATTGCGTTAATTAAATCGGTTGTAATCTGAAAACTTGAACAGATATTGGACTGGAATATCCGTGATCGAAACCCTTATCACAGTTGGATGTGATAAATATCTTTGGGCGCTACAGAAAGAGAAAGATTGTTTAAGATTAGAGAGACTAACAACCACCGGGAAAGGACAAGTATTTGTCTCCTCAACGGAAATGTCTCTAGAAATTGACAATCTGTCTAAGTCTGATAGTGGCAATAATACTCCTTATCTGAAGTTCACCTAACTTCAAGATATATCGTATAGTCTTTCTTGAGAAAGATTGTATCTGAAAGGGATGATTTTATTATTAACAAGTTAAAATATTAGGATTGATCACCCTAATGTTTATGATTGTTAAGGAATAAAGTCATATAAATGATTCTTTACTCGTGCTTGAATGATCAGAGTGCGCAACGGGTCAAGTTTCTCCTTAGAAATATCTTTGGAAAATGTTTTAACTGAGTATTATATATGTATTTAAAAGGTATTATTCAAAAAGGCTTTAATCAAAAGATTTCATTTGAAGTAATTGCAAAATGTTTTAATTATGAAGTTGAAATGCGGTTTTCAGAAAAAGTTTTCCTCGAAAGGTCTATTGGGAAAAGTTTTGATCTAAAGTTATGTATTTGAGGTATCTTTTCTAGAAAGAGGTAATCAAAAGACTTTATTTGAGTTAATTACGACATAATTTTCGGAGGAGTTTAAGAAAACTCTTTTATAAGAAAAAGGATTGGTATATGCTTTCGAACGCAAAAGTGTTAGTCGAGAAAAAGTTTTAATTGAAGTATTTTGAGTCAGAGAATTTAAAGAAGTGTAAGCAAAATTCTTTTAAGTGGGGAAGGATTTTCCCTAATGATATGATAACATCAAAATAGTCTTTTATTTAATTATGAAAATGTGTAATTTTGAAGAGTGAATTTCGGGGACGAAATTCCTTTTAAGTGGGGAAGTAGTGTAACACCCCAAAAATTTTAATCTTGGATTAATAGAATATTGATTATAAAGTTTATTATTATAATTATTATTTCTATTTTGAATCTTTAACTAAGACCTTTGTTTATATTGTTAGAATTTATTTTGGTAACTATATTTGCGTATAAATAAATATTTTTGCATATTAGTCCTTGGGTTGGGACCTAGAGGTAATTATAGGAAAGATTTTGGAGGGAAAGTAAATAAAATAATTATTTTTCAAAAATTGGGTGAAATACTCGAGTATTTGCTGGAATACTCGAGTATTTTGGACAGAGTTGCTCAACGTTAGTGCGTTTTGATGAGTCATCACCGAGTTACCGCCGCCTTGACACAAAAACACCCTCGACAACACGTCCCTGTATGCGTGTCGACGTGCATGGACATGTTCCTTGTCTATATAAACCAATTGGACTCAGATTGAGAGCCATTTGGTCAAATTGAAGAAGAGTTAGTGTGTTAGGGTTCTTGAATCGTTTCATTCGATTCTCCCTCTGCGTGCTGATCTGAGTGATAAATTATACACCAATACAAAGCTCACATCACGAGCTTTGTATAGACACTAAAATCGTGAGGATTGAGTGAGTGTGGTGGAAGAATTGGGGCTTGGAAGTTGGGACTGTTATCTGTCAAAGTGGTTCTGGGAGCTCACTTTGATTTCGATTTCTGGTAAGCTCACGAATTCTTGAGTCCCAAATTCGATTTCTATAGTTAGTACATGTTGCATAGAGCTTAGAAAATCTAATTTCCCCAATTCTTATCTCTGTTTCATGTGTGAACCAATTCCATTTTGGTGGTGCACTCAAACTGCTCTGCATGTTGGTGCTTAAAGTGATTTTTGGTGCTGTGGAGCTTTTCTTTGGAATTCTCTTTTTGATTCACGTCTGAGAGGTAAGGGGAAGTAATTTCTTACACTAGATAGAGTTTAAATTCCATTAATTGTGTTAGAGAGCCATCAAGAGGCTCTAAGGGCTTAGTTTGAATAGGAACTTTGGTTTGGAGACCAATCCATGCTCTATGACTATGTTGAGCAAGTTCTAAATCATGCATGCAAGCTCAAATGACCATTGTTTCATGAGTGTGATGTTTATTTTGCAATTTGAGGTGTTGAATTGCTAAATTGTGTATTTTATGCATAAATGATTGATTCTCTGTCAAATTTGTTATTTGATATGAAATGAGTATGGTAACATGTTCAATATATGGTATATGAACTATTGTGATCATTGGTTTGGGTTAAAAATGTTTAGAAATTGAAATGGTATGTAAAAACCAAGTCTTTAGTTTGTTCTGTCTGCAAATACTCGAGTATATGGCTTAACACTCGAGTATTTCGTGGTGCACCAGTGTGAAAATTGGCGCACCAACTTGAGAATCAGGCTCGGCACTCGAGTATTTCAGACGCAACAAGAGTAAAAATTGATGAACAACTCGAGTAATACATGAATTACTCGAGTATTCTTGGTAATGAACTACTCGAGTATCTCATGAATTACTCGAGTATATTTATGAAGATCTGAAAACTTAAATCTCTAAAAAGACATGAACGACTCGAGTATAATTATGAACCACTCGAGTAAAATCTGGACACTGATGAATTACTCGAGTATTATGGAAAACACTCGAGTATTTTTAGTCAGAAACTTAAAAGAATACCATTTCCAATTCTAAACCATTTTGTAACACGTAAAGGACAATAAACCAAGTGATCCCAGACTTAAAGGAAAATTGATTGACGTTATGATGTTTTCATTTCAATAATGATACGTTTCTCGGGAGGCACGTAAGGTATTAATAAAAGGATAAAACATCAATCAATTCCTTTTAAGTGAAGTATTCATTCATTCTGGAGTTTGGATGGTAGGACGTATATCATGTTTTTGGTAAACATGTGGAGGGCCTCTGGGAGTGCCAATACGCTTGCTTGATGACACGTCGTTGACGTGGTCGGCTGAGTGGATGCCGATATGGTTATACCGTTTGGATGACGGTCCGTTTGGATGACGGGATATGCTCGGGTGGCATGGATTCCAAGCTTGTCATGTACATTCTAGGTGAATGTACGAATTGTTGTATACCTAGGAATACAAAACACTGTTGAGTGCTGGGTTGTCAGGGATGGACGTCAGAGAGTGACATAGAATGATGGAGATAGGCTTGAGAGCTAAATTCATGCATCATGCCAGTCATTTGCATTAATTGTGATAAATGAAACAAGTGTGAGCATCCTACTTGCATTCAATACTTGCTAAGTGCTAAATGTGATTGCTATTTATGATTGCATATTTACATATTCACATTGTACAATTTATTCTCTGTTGATTATGTGTATAGACATGCTTACCCCTATGCCCTTGTAGGTGATGTCTCGTTACATTGCTTGCATCGAGATCCGGCCACTTCCTAGTGGCATATGGATCTATGAGGACCATCGCGTGGTATTCGAGGGGGAGGTAGAGATTACCTTCTACCACCCGAACCCGTTGATGCGATTCCGTCCTCGTAGGTTTAGGATTCCCATCATATACACTATGCACGTACCCCCGTTTTATACTTACCATGGACCCCCCTCCCATGCGACCAGCTCGCTCTTATCACAGCTTTCATTTTCGACCTACCCGCTCTCACCCTTTTACCTCGAGAGTCGTCCGCGAGGAGACTCCCCCTTCTGATCCGAGGTGCCCAATCAGGGTTTCACCATCACCTGACCCGGTACCCAGTGGTAGGGTACACTCTCCCTCGGATGAGATCGAGGAGGATCCGGTGGAGGACGAGAGTGGGAGCGAGCCTGTCGTGCATTCTACTGGGAGTGATTGGAGGGACGATGATCCCTAGGTATGTGCATAGGGTATGTGATGAGGATCAGAGGATCCGATGTGTGGATGCTATGGAGGAGATCTTGCTGCTGCTGTGTTGATGATGATGCTACTACCTTACTACTTTTGCTTCTTGGAGACTACTGCTATCGCTACCACTACATCTGATGATGCCAGATCTACGTGACCACCATTAGAGTTATATTTTGGTTATGTATATATGTTGTAGATATACTTTTGGAGTACTCTAGGGTTTGGTTACATTACTATGTAGATCTGCCTATGGACTTGTATTTCTGGATCTTGGAGACTTAATGATGGGACTATGTACTTATAACTCTTATATATATAAAATCTATGTTTATATCAATTGCATAGTCCGATAATTTTCCGCTTACTCTGATTTAATCTAATTAAGAGTTCGTCTGAGAAAAGTATTCGATGGTATCAGTATTATCAAATAAAGCAAGGGTAGCTTCAGTTATTTTCTATGATATAAATACGATTCCAGAAGACGAATGTTACCCAACTTTTGAAAAGGTTTTAGAAATCGCCGAATTCGATACAACTGTTTTGAAATGCTTTAGAATTTATTCTCCAAGAAATTCCAAGTGTTGATTTGTACACCCGCTTTAAAAAGAAAAATTTCACTTACATATTTTCTTAATACTCACAAGTCCATATATTATCCAATATAATAGATTAAGTACTATATTATACATGGGTAATCCGGAAGGGTGTCACACTGTTGCCATGGCTCACCTATCCTATGTTTGTTGGAAAACAATATTGAAAATTAGAATATGAGAAAATAGAAAGTTTGAGACGTGTACTTGACATTATCCTTAAGGATTATTTTGCCTCAATCACGAAACTCCCCCAGGATTTGACAAGCTCTTCTAGAGAAAAGTTCCAGAAACAAGAAAAACAAGATAGATAATTTGTTTGAACTCAATATATTTTGTGTGAGTAGAAATGAGAAGAAATTCTGATCGTGTTTTTCTCATTGATGTCCAAAAAGGAAAGTTTGGAATGCATATAAATACACCAAGTATCTTCTCCAAAGTAATTGCCCTTTCCCATTTTGTAATAATAATTCAAAAATGGTAACAATAATAATCACATGTCAATAAAGAGATGAAATGTCATTCCAAATCAGAAACAAAAATATATAATCTTAATTGAAAAGGAATCCGTTAATCAAAGAGAACATATTGCCATAAAAGACCATCCATTATATTAATAACCGAAATCATTCATTCTCAACGTCAAGAAATAAGTCAAACTATTAATTTGATATAGCAATAATGAATAAAAGATTTGAGCACATGTTAATCATTTGAATTTAAAATAGACAATGAAATGAATAAGTTGCTAAGTTTTACCCCATATGATAAGTGTTTTATGAGTTGCTTACTTAGAATCAACCAATTTATGAGTTGATGAGTTTTACTCCATGTGATAAGTTTATGGTTCCTAGGCTAGGTTAATTCACCATGTTTAAGATGAAAGGTGACCTTGTTTAGAGAAAATATCAAGTATTTCGTGGTTAATCACCTTGTTTCAAGCAAGAGGTGGTCTTTCTAAAAGATAAAATAAAGTCTCACTCTTATAATTGCCTTGGAATTTGGAAACTTAATGCATAAGTTTGCAGTTTAACCGATTATTATCCGTGTTAACAGGTTATCGGGCTTGAATTGACACATAATTGGCCAATTTTACACTGTGATAATCTGTTATCATTTTCTGATAATCGGTTATTGGGTTCAAATTATGTTTAAATTAGGCAAAATTGACTAAGATAATTGGTTACCCTAACTGGTAATAAGTTATCTCAGTTAAACAAAATTCAAAAATTCAATATATAAATTAATATGAGGTTTCCCTCTACAATATTTTATTATTATTACATGTTAAAATATTTTCATTATTTAATATAAAAAATGTAAAAATCAATATAATCATCACATTATAATATATCAATCATTCATAGAATTAATTACATAATTAAATTGGGAATTAATTCTAGTGGGTGTTACGTGTACCTTTCAAGCTGGCTTGTTGATGTATGACGGTGGTGATTGGATCTCAGTTAGAGGACTTCATTAGTCAAGTCAAGGAATTTGGGTGTGTATGTGTGTGTATGTATTTGTGTGTATAAGTTGGAGTGATCGTACATTCGTTCCTTACCTTCTTTTATAGGTGATACCCCGGTTTCACTAAATAAAAGCCAATTTAATTATGATGGACCCATCATATTTGCTAACGGTGAGTGTCACATTGCCGGTTGTTAGCTATTCCACGGCCATTAAGATTCCTTAAGGGATACCTTAGTCTAACGAAAACATGGTGATACTCACTTCTCTTAACTGGTTTAATTTGTCGATTCATCGATGGGCAGGTTCATATTAGGCTAAAGCTCTATGGGTCGACCTCTAAGAGTTCTCTCCATCTACAAGTGGGCTTCGTGAGCTGTCTATTTGCAATCCGTCATACTGGTTACATGGTGGGTTGCTTGAGTCGTTCGTTAATTGTGGTAGTCATTAATTCATTGAACTATTATTACGTTGTGCATGAAATCTCCGTTAAGCCATTAAATCTGCGTGGAGTCTTGGAACCTTGGAATCATAAAATATGATGGGGGTCGTTAACATGCGTTGAACCGTTGTACATGTGTTCACTACATCGATCCATAACAATCAACAACAACAACAACTAAGCCTTTGTCCCACTAGGTGGGGTCGGCTACATGGATCAAACGACGCCATAAAGGCCTATCATAAATCATGTCTTTTGATAAGGCATTGAACATCGATCCATAACAATAACGATCATTAAAATTATAACAATAATATAGGATTTTCTAACATATGCATCATGCATAGGATAAGAAAACATATATTTAAATGGTAAACTTGTATTATAAAACTAAATAATTATTTCTTAATTCATCAAATGTACCATTTTTAAACAAAAACATGCTTATTTAAAATTTGATTATCATATGCACATGGTATATACGCTAAAATACTCATATGGCATGAGATTTGTTTTTAGTACTTTATCTCCAGCCTACCAATAACATATGATTTATTGATCATGTAAAAAAGTACATTAATAATACATCAAAATTAGATTTTTTTTTGCAGTCCATCATACCGGTTACATGGTGGGTTGCTTGAGTCGTTCGTTAATTGTGGTAGTCATTAATTCATTGAATTGTTATTACAATGTGCATGAATCTCCGTTAAGCCATTAAATCTGCGTGGAGTCTTGGAACCTTGAAATCATATAATATGATGGGAGTCGTTAACATGCACTGAACCGTTGTACATGTGTTCATTGTATGGATCCATAACAATAACGATCTTTAAAATTATAACAATAATATAGGATTTTCTAACATATGCACCATGCATAGGATAGAAAAAATATATTTAAATGGTAAACTTGTATTAAAAACTAAATAATTATTTCTTAATTCATCAAATGTACCAATTTTAAACAAAAACATGTTTATTTAAGATTTGATTATCATATGCACATGGTATATACGCTAAAATACTCATATGGCATGAGAATTATTTTTAGAACTTTATCTCCACCTACCATGATATATGATTTATTAATCATGTAAAAAATTACATTAATAATACATCAAAATTTGATTTTTTTCCTTATATACTATAATTTTTACTTATATATTACTACCTTTAGAAAATATTGTTGCATTTAAATCAAATTTTGGATAGTTGCACAACAATCTCTTAATGAACCAATATTTACTTGCCAAGTCAGCTAATTTGACTTATTTAGAGCTGACGTGGCAATGACATGAACTAATTAGCTTACTTGTAAAACAAACATTGGTTCATAAGGAAATTGTTACGCAACAATCCAAAGTTTTAGGTATCTTCCATTCTCTGTTTTTGTTGTTTGTTGCTGCTAGATACCAAGATTCGAGCTTGTGAATTGGATGACAAAGGACCTTATAAAGGCCACTAAGCTACCAAGCTCTACTCGTTTCCATTCTCTTGTTTTATTTACTTTTTGGTTGGTAAGACACTTTTATATATTGTTATGTTTAATTTTCTGATATGTATCTATATTATATAATATATATTGTTATAGTTTCAAACATTGATCAATGTAAATAATAAAGATGCGCAAAGTCGTTCTCAACATTTTCGAGGCCCTAGGCAAAAATAAAAATAGGTGCCCTCTCTTATAATGCAACCGTTGTCCCTGACTCGATGTACAGTTGTGCCGTTGTTGTTGTACAATTGCGTCATCGTCGTTGATCACTTGAGTAGTTGAGTTGTTTCTTTTCTCTTCGTTCTCCTTGACTCCCTCTGTCCCTTTGTCTTTGTTCTCCACCTCTTTACTTTTCTCTTTGTAAATTTGAAGTTGTTATTAAGTACTTCGAGTCTCTGTTTTGTAGCCTTGTGGCTTTTCTATACTTTCAAATGTCAATACGTGTTTTCTTTATTTATTTTATTACTTCATTTTTTTTTAATTTCAGCTATAAGTAAAAAAAAATTGGGCCCCTAAGGCAATTGCCCCTCTTGCCATGGGCATAGGGACGGCTCTGAAGATCCATTACTGATTCGTTTTTTTTTTGTTCTTTTCTTCAGATTTTGTAGAAAGAATCTACAATATGGCTTTCCCTAGTGCTACACCCGTAAGAAAGAAGAAGATTCTTTTCATAATGGGCTCAACCGGCAGTGGAAAAACCAAGCTCTCCATCAACCTGGGCACCAAGTTTCCCTCTGAGATAGTTAACTCTGACAAAATCCAAGTATACAAGGGCCTCGATATAGTGACCAACAAGATACCAGAGTTTGAGCGTTGTGGCATTCCCCATCACTTATTAGGGATCATTGACAATCCTGATTATAACTTCACTGTTGATGACTTCTGCAAACATGCTCTTGCTTCTATAGATCTCATTCTTGAAAATGGACACCTGCCCATTATTGTCGGAGGATCAAATAATTACCTAAAAGCCCTAGTGGAGGATCCCAAGAATTATTTTTATTCCAAATATGAATGTTGCTTCATTTGGCTTCATGTCTCTTTGCCTGTGTTGTTTCAATATTTAGAGAAAAGGGTTGATGAAATGGTGGATGCAGGGTTTGTTGATGAGATCCGAGAAGCTTATGTCCCTGGGGCAAACTACACAAATGGTATTAGAAGAGCCATTGGTGTTGCTGAGTTTGATCAATATATTCAGGTAGAGAAAGAAAAGCATGATGAGGCTTATAAGGAAAAGATGCTACAAGCCGCTATTAAGAGAACAAAAGAAAATACTATTAAGTTGGCTGAAGATCAACATAGGAAGATTCATAAGCTTAACTATGAGCTTGGATGGGGAATGAACATAATTGATTCAACTCAAGTGTTTGAAGCTATTTTAAGTGAAGAAGTCTATGCAGATTTGTACCAGGAGATTGTATTCAAACCAAGCATGAATATAGTACAAAGGTTTCTGGAGGAGTCAACTCAACAAACAGTTTAAGAGTCTTAGGAGTCAGCATGACAAAGCTAAATTAGTATACCGGAGTAAGAATAATGAACAATTAATCTCCAAAAGGTGTTCTCTTATGAATGTTTCTTAAAATAATAATGAATAAATACTCGAATATATTATTTATTTTCTTGGGTATAACCAACTATTTTATTCAAGATTCTGATTTGCTCTTTCAAAAAATATTTACATTTAATTTCTTTGTATAACCTTATTTTATTTAGTTTTATAAGTTATACTACAAATCATATACACCAAATAATACATTATAAGTTTATAACTAACATATATATTTTATACATTATTGTATATGAGCTAAACACCAACCATATAGCATATGTGTCACTCTATTTGATACCTCTAAAAGAGAACAATAGCCATAACCTCACCTTAAAATCTCATTCCAAATTGATAGACAATAAGAAATGTTTGGTTGATAAGAAAATATGAGAGAAATTAAAGTTTTAAGAAAAGTGTAGAGAAAGTTATAAGAAAAGTGAGAAAATTTTGAGAATGAATCTAATAGATTCAGTTTTTCATCCATTAATTAATGATTACATTATGACGAGTATTTATAGCACCTATCTTGTACTAACATTCTAAATAATTTGTACAGGTGATTAGTGTAACACCCCTAATTTTCGTCTCCCGAATAATAGGAAATTAATAATTAAGAAGTTTTATTATTAATTCATAGAATTTTTCTAAGTTTATGTTTTGTATTTAATTAGCCTTAAATATAAAAATAAGTGGAAATATTTTTATATGGCAAATAAATGCAAAATATAAGGAAATTGCATTCTGGTCCCTGGGTGAGGACTAAAAAGCAATGTTAGAAAGGTTCTTGGAGGGAAAGATTTAAAAATAATAATTTTTAAATTTTGAACTGATCTAACCGGTTAGTAATGCCCTGTAACCGGTTAGACGATGAACACAGAAACTGGTTTAGTGGATTTTGATGAGTAATCACTTGGATTACTCGTTAATCGCCACGATTGTTGCATGAATTGAGTGGCAATACACGCGTCAAGGTGCATGTAATCTGGATTTGGCTATAAATAGGTGGATTGTTGATGGATTGGGGGTTGATCAACTGATTCTTGCTGAAGAAGGGTGAGTTAGGGTTTTGATTTCGTGAGGACGATTTCTCCTTCGTTCTTGAGAGTTTGAGAGTGAGAGATACACTTCTGAAAAGCTTACATCAAGAGCTTTTCATTGATATATACCTTGTGAGTTAAGGGTTCTTGTGTGTGGATAAATCAACCTTAGAAATTGGAGCTGGAGAACTGAACTCTGTTTTCTCTTGGTTCTGGAAGCTGAGTTCGAGCTTCGATTTTGGTAAGCACAGATCATGTTTAAGTTTCAAATCACTTTTATTTTCTAGTGCATGTTACCAAGATCAAGTTCTAATCGTTTTCCCCAATTTCTTTGGCCAAATTCCATGTTAATTTTGATGATTTCTGGACCCTGTTGCTGGAAAACGAAACTGGAAACAGAACTTTGGTTCTGAGAGGATCTGTGGAGTTTCCTGCAAATCAGTGTCAAACTTTCATCCAAATCAACTTAGAGGTATGGGAGAAGTTTCACTATACTAGATTTAGACTAAAAGTCAAAGGATTTAGGATTTGAGTTCATGAAACTCAAAAGGGCATTATGTGTTTTTAAGCACAAAGGCTTGGAGGCCAATTTCTTGCTCACTGTGGTTTTGAGCAAATTTTAATTGATGCATGCAAGCTAAATGATGACTGAATTCTGTGTTTAAGTGTTTGATTTCAGTTTTGTGGTGCTAAATTGAGTTTATGTGAATTTTCATGTAATTTAATTCAATAAACTTGATGCATGCAATATGAATGTGTTTCTGGGTGTAAACATGTTTGATTTAAGGCATAAAAACTTGGTGTATGCTGGAAATTGGTTAGATTTGAGAAAAAAGGAAAATGAGTTGTTAAAACTCTTGTTTTAATGGTCAGACTGCATAATCTAACCGGTTATACGATTTTCGTAACCGGTTAGACACTGTAAATTTTCAAAGAAAAATCAGTTTGCAAATCAGTCCTGAAACTTCCAATGGTTTTTACTCAAATCTAAGCCTTAATTTCCATACACAGAGTCTGAATATAAGTTGTGATAATGTCAACAAATTCAGATGGGAAAGATCTCCATTTGTGCCTTAAATTGATGGAATAATTTCAAGTGAAATTATGGTTGTTGGAAAAGGATATGTGATTTGGACTTTTGAATGATAAAACAATGGTTTTTGAGGTATAAGAATAAAGTTGAAAGTGTTTTGGATTGGGTAGAGAATTCAAGAAAAAGGGTTTTTCTAAATTGCAATGGTAAACAGTTCAGGTCTGTAATTCTAACCGGTTAGCCTGAAACTGTAACCGGTTAATACCTGAATCTGAAAAATAAAAAGTTAAGTTTTAATTACCATTGAAGTTATACTACTCAATCTGGGTTTTATAAAGGCATATTTTGAGAGAATTCAAAGGGGAATTTTTATGCCAAATATTATACCTCAATTAAATCATTCAAAAGTAGAAATTGGAATATTTCTAAATCACATTAATTAATACAAAGATAAAACCAACCCCGATGTTGTGCATACATATAGACTGGAAGTCTGGTTGGTAGGAACGTTTATCATATTCTGGGAATATGAGGAGGGTACTCCGAGAGTACCAAAGTATAACCTACTTGATGACACATTATAGATATGTGGCCAGTGTCCGGGACCTGGTTTTTGTGCGTTCTGGGAACGTGGCGTTCTGGGAACGTGGTGCACACTCCGGGAGTGATGCTTTTTATCCAAGTATGGTTCGGCATTATGTTCTGGGAACTAATGTCGGTGTTCTGGGAACACAATGGTGTAGTGGATGGACGTCCAAGATGGACATTTAGAGGCCTCAGTTGTGGATAGAAAATCATACATCATGCCACTTGCATTATAAGAGTTATAATGTTGAAAAATTGGTGTGCTCATATGTATTTGCATTTTGATCTATCTTTGATATATTTGTGATTGTAACTTTAGTCTTTATCCATTATGTATATGTGTATACTTACTCCCTGTGCCCTGTTTAGGTGATGGCCAGATACCTAGCCTGCATCGAGATACGCCCTATCCCTAGCGGTATATGGACGTATGAGGAGCACCGTGCCACCTTTGAGGGGGAGGTGGAGATCACTCTCTACCACCCTAACCCTTTGGTGCATGTGCGACCTCGTCGATTTAGGATCCCATTAGTCTATACTATGCATGTTCCACCTTTTTACACTTATAGAGGACCACCCCCGGCTCGACCTATGCGTCGTTTTCATAGTTTTAGATTTAGAGCTACCACTCGTTCCCATCCTTCATCCCATAGAGTTGTCACTGAGGAGACTCCTTCTCCTGGTCCGACTGAGTATGATAGGACTACTTCGGCGGATCCTAGACCCAGTGGTGGGGTCTCTACTCAGTCAGGCGAGGTCGAGGAGGACCCTGAGGAGGATGAGAGCGAGGAGGAGGTGCATGTCGAGCCGTCTGTTTCTGCTAGAGGTGGACCCGCTGGTTCATAGGAACCTGCATAGCATAGGGGTTTTGGATCCTAGATCCTAGGGATAGAGCTGTGGAGGATCTGAGGAGCTGCTGAGGACACTGAAGACCTGCTCTGAGACTTCTATTTTGAGATCATGTGATATATTGTATATATTTTGAGAGGTCTTAGAGTGAGGTTTTTATTTTATTCAGCTGGGTTGTATCTATTTTATAAACTCTTGCTATCTCGACTGATGTTACTTGCTACTGCTGTACTGATGGGGTTATGTCGTATGACTTTTATCATATATATATATATATGTTTTATTTTCCTCAGCAGTGCCCCATAAGTACTATTTATATTCCACGAACTCTGATTTTAATTACAAATGGATTCGGCAATAAGTTTATATTCTATAATCAAGAAAGTGCATTTTCGAGAGTGTTTCTAAAACCTAAGATATTACTATGCCGAATTCAGGTAACGATTTATGTTGAAAAGAGGTTTTTGATTGAGCAAGTAATGATATTAAAAAGGAAAAATTTTATAGTCCTAAATTTTGATAGCAAGTAGTAAACTATTTGGAAATATTAATTATTTTCAAGTTAAAAAGAGAGTGTCACAATTAGTGCAGTACATTTACAACTAATTGTGTAGAACAACTTACTCTTAGCAATATCGTTGCATTAGTTAATTCTTGTGGTGCAAGTCATTTACAAAATGCCTAGGCCAACTGCTTAGTTATTCTAACAAAAATGAACCAAATTACATAAAATCCAAACACCATTGAAGCATATTCTAATTTCTTTCCTTTCACCAATAATCCTCTATCACTACTACAATGAAGACTTTTAAAATCAAGATTTTGACATTGAATGTATAATAACCATTGTTAAAAGTGGACGTGGGCGACAAACTTATAAATATATAAAGGGTAATTTTAATAGAAGTTTCCTCCGCCGGTACCCTCCGAAAGAAAAAAGAGTTGTCATACCCTCTTTAGGTATTCCAATAAAAAAAATGCCATATGTGTTAGTATAAAACATAGTGTCACATCAGTTAGACACACATACAAATTTCAAATTTTGTAATAACAATTATTTAAAACAAAACACTCTTAAAATTCAATCAAGTTGATATTCTTTCCACTTCCTCAATACTCGTCACTTTCCTTCGACACTTTTTCTTCCATGAGAGATAGTGTTCATCACTCATAGTAAACCCAATTTCGTATTGCAGTCTCAATTTTTAGTGATTTTTTTAATCTAATCACCAATCTTAGCATATAATTCAATTTTGTATATTTGTAAAGATGATTCACTGATCGAGAAAGTAAATACGATTCATAACTAGGTTATGAAACATGTATTCCAGTTTGAATCAGAACTAATTAGTATAGATTATTATAAATGATTATTGAAATTATAGTTGAAGAAGATATTCCTTTTATACAATATCAATTGTTCAAACACATAGTAATTCAATAACACACCAAAAACATCCCACATTTTTCTCTTGTATCTTCAACATAAGATGCGATGGGGGATTGAGGAAGGAGAAGGAAAATCAGGATGATTAAGGCGATGTGTCCGAAGCGACGAGGGAATCAGAGAATCGGATGAACTAATTATCCTAATTTGTTTTCTTTTGTTTGAATTTCGAGGGCAAAATTCCTTAATGTGAGGGAGAATTGTAACACCCACTGGAATTATCCCCGAATTATATGTAAATATTAATTAGAAAATAATGACATAAAATATAATTATGTTGTAGAAATTATTGTTTTATTATTTTCTAATATTTTCAATTAATTTTATGGATGAAATCGATATTTTATTATTTTGGAGGTAAATGCATGATTGAAGTATAACATTTTGAAATTTTGAACGCAATAATCAGTTGACAACTTTTGGACAATCGATTATCACCGTTTTACAGCAACACAGGTTGAAGCGGTGAACGGTGAAAACAAAGTGTAATTCATGGAATAAGCCACGAATTTCCACCGCCTGCTTAACTTGGACGGTAATTCAGTGCAGATGGTGGAATTTGAGAGTTGGTTGTGTGATGTCCCTAGGCCGGAAGCACCATATGAGGTATTTGGGGGTTGTTGCAGCTGACGAGGGTGACCCCGGTCCTACGTATCCCATGAGAGGGGAATCAAGCCACACGTAGTTCTTAGGTTAGAGAGACGTTCCTTAGCCCCTAGGGAGAGGGGGATATATATAGGAGAGAGCTGGTTGCCCTAATGGGCTTGTTTGAGGCCCAAGTAGGGCCAGCCGGTAATGAGCTATGAGTGGATGAGCTGTCCTTGTGGATAAGGAGGGAAGACGTCATCATGTCCTTGGTGTCGGACCTTGGGTGGTGTCGGACTAGGAGGTCAGACCTTGGGTGGAGCATGAGGTCGGCCCGTGCCTGATGCCAGTTCGGCCGTTGAGAATTGAGCTCGGCCAAGCACACAGGGAGGTCGGACCTTAGTAGGAGGATGAGGTCGGCTCGTGCCTGATGTCAGCTCGGCCGTTGAGCATTGAGCTCGGCCAAGCACACAGAGAGCCTGCTGAAGGGTCCTCAGGTCCTGAGTGAGGATCACGTGGAGCTCGGCTAGGCTGAGTCCACCACAGGTTGTTGATTAAAAAGGGTGTTGAGTCAAAAATCCTCTCATATTCCCTGGTTTTCATTTAGTTCTAAGGAAAAGATCATCAACTGATTTATTTCTCCACAAGACTCTTTTAACCCTATAAACCATATACACTTCATGTACTATATCCAATCTTGATATAGACACCTTAAAAACAAGAATCCATCACCTAGAATTAGTTCGAAGCTCCCAAGGTTGTCTTGGTTAATCTGTGAAGTGGCTTTTTCTGATTCGTCAACCCTTGTTCCTCATAGTATTGTGGTAAGATTAAGTCACCTCAAACTCTCAAATTCGTTTCTATCTTTACTTTTCTTGTCATAGAATAGAATCTAACATTTTCACCTAATTTTTATGACCTGTATTTGTCTATAAATCCCTGCGACGAAACCCTGTTGAGTCAGTTTATGTTCCTTCTCAATTACTGTGTTATTGAGGATTTCACCAAAATCCTGCTTTTCTCAACTTTTTAATCCTTCGATAATCTTAAGGTGGTAAGGATCAGAGAAGTTACTCATTTCGCTAGAATAATAATTAATGGACTAAAAATATTGAAGAACTCTTAAAGAGTTCAAGGGCAACTAAATGAATAACTTGAAATGGATTTATGACTTAGAGGTCAGCTTTAACAAAATTAATGATTTGAGCAAACTCTAAATCACTTATACAAGCTATATTAATCCTGAACATGTTTTAATTCTCTGTAAAATGAAATTTGATATATGAGGTTATGATTTATATGTTTTGTGAATAATTATGTGAACATATATGGTACTTGAGTTATGTTCTTAATTGAACCTTGGAGCATGTATATTTTTACTTGTTCTGGGACTGTTATTAACTCTTGAATGATTTAAAGAAGTATGCCAAATTTCAATGTTGTGAATCTCAAGTTTCAGTTCTATTTTTTGCATAACAATCAATTATTGAGTATTGATAATCGATTATCGAGCCAGAATTTTGAATAAATCATAGAAATTTTCAACTTAAAATAATTGTCTTAAAACGATAATTGATTGTAAAGAGTTAACATTCGATTATCCTGAGACCAGTTTCACAATATCAGATATTTGGTGATACTTCTTTATACATGGAGTTAAATGATTGTATATGGGATAATATAGTGATAAAGTAAATATAAAAATGAATAATTATGGGAAATGCACACAAGCATGGAGTTTGGAGGTAAGATAGGTAAGTGGGAAAATACACATGAGGAATTCTGGGAATTCTAAGTGAAAATGATCTGGAGGTTAGGTCTTCGCAATGATTTCTCGTATGATCCCTAGGAATTATTATGGGTAGAATGGTCCTAAGATGCGATGGTCCTGCAAACCTCGCCCGAGATAGTTCTGTTTAACTGTAATATATTATATTAACCTCTTAGTCATATTATGACTTGCGGAAGACGGTCCTTTGTTTGGCCTTTGATCTTTGGGAGATTCTTACAACAAGTGGTTGTAATGGCGTACGTGGAAGAAAGACGTTCACTCCCAGTTGCTTTTCCTAACTGTAGCATAGTATTATGACTATGGAGAAGAGTCTAATTTTTTTGGATCCAAAAGAGAAGTGGTTATGATGGAAACATGCATCATGCCATATAATTATAATATAAATGAGTTGTAAACTGGGACTGCTCATATTTACATGCATGATTAATGTCATATTTACCTTTATTTGTTTTTGTATATTTTTAGTTTATTTAATTGTGATTTATTATGCGAATGACCATCACTTACTCCCTACCCTATTTGTTTGTTAGGCTATGGCGAGGAACATGCTATGCTTGGATGTCCGCCCTCTCCGTAATGGAGAATGGGAGTACGAGGAGCAACGAGCAACTTATGAGGGTGACGTGGAGATTATCCTATGCCATCCTAACCTTAGATCTCGGATGTGCCCTCGCAGAGCTAGGATACCGATTATGTACATGCAGTATATACCACCAGCATACATATTGTCATGGCTCTCCACCTCTACCACCTCGTAGAGCACAACGTTTTTAGAGAAACCCTATTCCACCGAGTACTCCTCCCAGGTCTAAGAGAATTATTAGGGAAGTATCTCCTAGTCCTGGTCCTTCTCGAAGAGTCAAGTTTGATCCATCACCTGACGATGTGCCTAGTAGGAGGGCACCTTCGTATATGGAGGAGGACGAGGAAGAGGAGGAGGATCCCATAGAGGATTAGGACCCCGTGGAAGGCGAGGGTGAGGATCCGGTGAAGTATTCTTTCGGTAGCCAGTGGAGAACGACCAATGACTGAAGCTGTGTATCTCAGTGAGTATGCTGTGTGGAAATCATGGTTTTTGTAGTTTCTTTTTTATGTTTAGAGTTATGTGATCTTTGCTCTGGGTTAATGGGTAGTGTTTGTGTTTAAATAATATTAACTAGGGAGTTGGAAGGGGAAAAACCTAGGTTTCTCTAGATTTCTCCCCAAAAGTTGATCCAAGGTGCCTATATAGTGTGGCACAATTTGGGACCTCTTCTTATGCAATCCTCTTAAATTCCAAGTCTCACACACACAATCCCTCCAAACTCTTCTAAAACCTTTTCCAAACTTCCAAACCACTCCAAAATCAAGTGAAACACAATTCATTGGGAAAGTTCAGTGGCAAATAGGAGTGTAGGATATGAGGAAAAGTTGATTTCAAGCTAAGGAGAAAGCCTAGAAGCTAAGTCTAGTCACTTATCTTCCCTTGAGGCAAATGAGGAGTCATTTCTCTTAGAATAATGATTAGGATGTGATTTAGGAAACAATAACTAAGAAGAAAGAAATGATTGAGATAGGTATTAGTGGTTAACTATGAATTTAGAAATGGTTTGAAATACATGTGTTAATGAATTGATTGAGTATGTATATGGTAATTGACCTATGTTTGTGTATGTGATAATTGAGATATGCTTGAGTATGTTGAAAGTACAAGTGAATTATGTTGGAATTAGTTTTGAGATTTGTAAAACCTGCATTTTCCCCCATTTTAATAAATTGATTTTTTGAGATTTCTGATAGGTCGATTCTTTTTGAATTTAGATAAAAATATTATTTGATTTATAATTGTAACATCCTCACTTTTAATAGTTAATTTTAGTTTTTAATAAAATCAGAGTTTGAAAATTCTTTTTAGCATTTAATTACTTATGAAAATTCTTTGGAAAATCCGGCAGAGTTTCCTCTGTTTTTCGGACTTCCCAAAAATTCCTGCTTATAAACCTGTCAGTCCAGAATTATATAAAAACATAAACGCAACAGATTAAAAACCAGTTCAGATCCTAACGCCCGATTAGTACCAGTCTCAGGGCATATAACTACACATATTATAAATTACAAAAACAACAGTTTTTAAAATAAAATCCGCTCAGGGTATCACAAATTCACTCCACGTAGTGGAGAGTTCCCAGTTTGGCCCGCAACAGTGTAAGCTCCGCTCCCGTACCTGTAAAATGATATCAAGAAGGGTAGCATTACACAGAACTTAAAAAGATAAATTCTAAAAGAAGACATAGCAAATAACTAAGCCTACATTATTATTAATACAATTTTATTCATAATTATTCATATAGATAATCTCTTTTGGTTCTTCACTTATTCTCACATTCTTTTAATTATTGATTCTCTTTTCATTCTTTCTTTCCCATTCTTTATTCTTTTTCCATTTTTCATTAGGTAGTCCAGCCCCAGCCAGCCGTACGGTACTGAGCGCTAGGAGTTCCCTTATTCATTATTCATTTCTTATTATTCTTATTCTCTAATCATTTTTACATTCTCTTTTCTTTTCTTTTTCTTCTTCTCTTCCTTTTCCTTTTCTTTTTCTTTTCTTTATCTCTTTCTTTTTCTTACGACTGAGTCCAACAGACCATCAGCCCCTTTACCTTTTGTTTTTGACTGAGTCCAAAAGACCATCAGCCCTTTTCTTTCTTTATGACTGAGCCCAACAGACCATCAGCCGTTTTCCTTTCCATTCTTTTTTTTCCTTTTGATCGACACGCCTTCCTAGGCTCGCACCGGACTTTTATTTTATTTTTAATCGTCATTTCTTTTCTTTTAATCGACACGCCTTCCTAGGCTCGCATCGATACCTATACGCCTTCCTAGGCTCGCACCGGACTCTTATTCTCTTTTTTAATCTTTTTAATCGACACGCCTTCCTAGGCTCGCATCGACGCCGATACGCCTTCCTAAGCTCGCACCGGACTTCCATTTTTCATTTTTAATCGACACGCCTTCCTAGGCTCGAATCGATACCGATACGCCTTCCTAGGCTCGCATCGGGCTTTCTTTTTCTTATATTGCTTTCTCTTTCTTTTACTTATAATTTAAATAATTCTTTTATACTCATCCGAATCCTTTTAGCCTTTATCTTCATTTATGACGTATCACATTTTCCCACGTTTTCTACTTTTCTACTTCACTCTTTTTCCTTTTATTAAGTTCCCTCGATTTTATCCAACTCTAATTAATTCGGTCAAGTATAGTGTATCCCACTTCTCATTACTAATTCTTAGTTAATTCTCAGTTTCCTTGTCTCAATTAATTACTCAACTCATTATTCTTATTTCATTAACTATATTATTTCTAAATGTTCTATTCACTCATTCTAGCATTTTCAATTCTTATTACCTTATTTTACCTAACTTCCCTCATAATGTACTCTCTCTTCGCTTTATTAACTTTTTATCAATCCTCTTACCGGTTTCCTACTTTCTTATAAAGCTAATTCATTATTTTGTTTCTCTTCCCCAATTTACTCCGCATATATTCATTATTTACTATTTTAATCTCTCTTTTACCCTTTTTGTTCCTTTACTTCACTTTACTCTTCGGGCACTATTATACTTATTATCTTTTAATTTACTAATTCCACTCTCTCTTTATCTATTTCGTTTACCCTCTTGTTCTTTTACTTCCCCTATGGTTCTACTTTTATGATTGCTCACGTTTTTATTTTATTCGCACTATTTTAATATTCTACTTTCGCTCATTCATTCCGGGCCTTATCCTGCGCACATACAATCTATTCCCTAGGGTGTGGTTTCTCATCACAATTTTATTTACTTTATCTCTGCCAACAGGGGTACCCTAAGGTTCTTTAACATACTTTAAATTATTCTATTCCTAGCTACCACTATATAATCCTAGAATTTACTTCTTAAGCAAAGGTAACGCGAACCCTCTTACCTCGGGCTTTTTAAATAGAACCTGGATTGTAGCTCGGCGACGATGACGGCGTCGGAGTTGCTCCTCGCTAGTGGGGAACGACCGTGACAAAACCGAGGCAAAGCTTCGAGCTCCGAGGTTCCCGACACGAGCCCAGAACGATCACGGACCGGGAACGGCGCCGGGGAGATCCGTGAGGAGAGAGAGAGAGCTCGTGGATGAGGGAGAGGCTATGGTGGTTTGGTGCTGGTGGTGGTCGCCACCGCGAGTGGCGATTGTGGTGGTGAGGGCGACGGTGTATGTGGGCGGAGAGGGAGAGAGAGAGAAAGCTTGAGGGAAGGATTCACGGGGAGGGAGGAGTCGGTGTTGATGTTGATGATGATGGTGGATAGTGGTGGAGGCGGTGGTGGCGGCCTCGGTGGCGGCAGCCGGTTGATGGTGGGTGAGAGGGGAGGAGAGAGAGCAAAGGGAGACAAGGGAGGAGAGAGAGAGAGACCAAGGTGGATGGTGATGTTGGGCGGCGGTTTAGGGCGGCTCCGACGGTGGTGGAGCTGGACGGAAGGAGGAGGAGGAGGAGGATGGAGAGAGGTGAGGGTTTTGGGGGAAAATGGCCCCCAAAACGCGTTTTATGCTGGTTCTGCACGAAGTATCCGGATACTTTGGCTGGTATCCGGATACTTTTACCAGATGCCTGATTTATTTTTTTTCTATTTTTCAGCTATTTTCTCCCCAACTTCAAATAGCCATAACTTCTTCGTTCACCGTCGGATCTTGCTCAAATTTGACGAGCAACTTCCTAAAAATCATATCTTCATATCCAACGGTGGAAATTGTGTTTGGAGTCTTAAATCTTTTATTTTAATTTTTCCTTTGTTATTATGTTTATTATCGAATTATCTATTTTCTGGCCCGATCCTAATTTCGATTTAACGCTCCTCTCTTCTCTAATTCGCTTAGTATTATTATTATTATTTTCTTTTAATACTGGAATTCTCATTTGGAATACCTATTGGTGGTTTGTTATTTTCATTTTAATTATTCTAGTTATCATTTATTTATTTATCTTCGGGTTTAAAATTTGGGATGTTACAATAATTATACGTGAAAATGAGTAAATTATTTTAAATTGATTAAATACTTGATTCTTGTGATTTATTGATTTAAAGGATTTATTTTGTAGTGATAAATCATTTTATTTTGTGTTTTGGAGAAATTGTTATTCATGGATTTCTTTGATTTATTTAATTTTAAAAATTCATAACTTTTGACTGGTAAATTGGAATTTAACGAATTTACAGTCAAAACGATCGTAATAAAATGTATAATTTATTTTTGTACAGTTAGGAATTTATTTCGCAATCCACAAAATTTTTACATTTTTGTAGGAAATTATAACGTTTTATTATTTAAGAAAATTGAGTTATGGTTTTAAGTGTTACATACTGTAGTAGAAAAATATTACTTTTGCTGTATGAGTGTTGTACGGTTTTGGGATGTTTATTTATCCATTTTGAATTTTGAATAGTTAGACATTCATTTAAGTGTGCACAAGACCCTAGGGTAATCCAATTAAATACAATTCACTCTAATTAAAGTGTAGCCACCCTATATATACCCTATGGGGGACATGTAATTAATGACCCTATCTAGATGAGATTTTTAGCCAATGCATGTCCTTGCCCTTTATCCCTTTGTTTTATTCAATAATGCCCTACATAAAACCTACTTATACTTCATTAAATTACTACTCATACGCAATTAATAAAATTGCAAAGTTCCACCTCATTTGTATTAAGAAAACCGTGAGGGAGTAATGGAAATATGGGAAGAGGCTCTTGAAATTTTTATACCCCATTTTTAGAGGCTTCCTATAACATCCTCAATTTTCGATTTCGTTTAGAAGAGTTAATTCATATTAGTATTATTAAGTGTTTAAAATTAGAATTTAGCTAAGTGTATGATGGAATGAGTTAAGAATAGGTTAGATTATGTTTAGAGTGTAGGCCTTAGTGATTAGATAAGTTAGATTGGGAGGTGATAGCTTAGAAGCCTTAGAAGAATGAAAGAAAGCCAATTTTCAATGAGTTAATCGATTAATGAGAGCCTTAATCGATTAGATTTTAAGCCACATTCAGCCACTACTCGATTAAGGAGTGGCTTAATCGATTAATTTTTGAGGCACTTTCTGGAACTAATCGATTAAGGGCCATGTTAATCGATTAAGGGCTGAGTTAATCGATTAACCGCTGTGTTTAAGTTATGAAACACGTGTTTCCAAACATTATTTTTCAGTGTTCATTCTCTCTCTCTACTCGAGTTTCCATTTCTTTTCCCTCTAGGGCTTTCAATTTCTTCATATGATAATCAAAGTTTTATGAAATTAAAACCCCAAATCAATCCCCCATCATCCTCTTACTAATTCTCTACCCATTGATCTCTCAATTTCTATCTCTTCTCATTTTCCCCAAATCACCCATAAACCCCATGTAACAGCCCGATTTTCACTCCCAAAACCTTAACTAATTTATTATTAATTTGTTCCAAAAATGAGGCCATTTTTTTTAAAAAAAAAAACATAGGTTCATTAGTAATTAACGTCACCCTTTGAAAATCGAGTTGTCACTTTCGAAACTTCCCACTCAAAACACCATCATTGAAACTTAACATCACTTTCATTACAAATAAAACATGAGCCATAAGTATTGGAGTCACCCTCCAAAAAGTTTTCCAAAAGTAGGCCATGATTACAAAAGATTACAACCATAATTTAAAAGTAGCTTAATTACATCCATGGTACGTCACAAGGTAATCCTCGATTGGAACTTAGATCCTAGACACACTACATCCTCTAGACACAGAACACAGGACATCACTCCTCAGCGGAACTAGCATCCGTCTCCATGTCTTCACTCGAATCCGCCTCCGCTTCGTGATCAGAGTCACTAGCGTTTTCTTCCTCCATCGGTTGAGGAATCACAGCCGCCAAAGGTGCAGGACCACCGTCATACTCGTGATGCTCCCTCGGACCACCGTCTTGATAGTCACGGAGAGTGACCTGTCCTACGTGCACGTCCAAACTCGTCCCTCGCAGAATGTGCCTTGGATCGTCAATCTCCAACCGAGTTTCACCTCTCCAAATCCAACCTTCAGGAACCACCTCTCATGCTCCTCCCTGAAGAGGCCACATGTGGATTGCTACATAATACTCCATCTACCCGTTGCAATACCGGCAAATGCCAATATGACAAACAGGTAAGAGAGAGTCAGTGTGCCATACACTAACTAGTTGACCGTAAGGTCTCAGGGTAGACTCGATAGAAAGAGATACAGATGACAATGACAATTGATAGGTATACAGAACGAGACAAGATACCCAGAGTGTAGAGGATAAACAAAATGTAATGAATAGACAGAACAGAACAGCAGTGCAAGTAACATAATACGAACAGAGCTTAATAAATTAAATATGCAAAGTATATAAACAACATATAAGGCACATAAAAATAAAGCACAATCAATCAATTGGATTCATGGTTGCATCTCTGAACGACACCATACTTTCCCAATCTTTTCCAACATTCAATCATATCTTTATTCTTTGAATATTAAGTCTTATCATAACTCAGTTCACTCAATGAGGTAGGGGAAAACCATCACTGAGGAAAACGCACATGTCTACAACACATAATTGGTCCCAGACCAGGAGGACTACAACCTCAATCAATTCAATCACATAATATCATCAACGCTCACTGTACACGCACTGGCAAATCACGATGCCCCGTTCCAGTCCCTTTCACTGTTGTAGACTTGCAATCAAGGGGGTGACAGTATTATTTCTAGTTAGCTATGCGGAACTTACCACGGCATTGGACCCAGTCCCTACCACGTTAGTATACCACTTGTGGGATTCGTTCCGCCTAGAAACATACTCTAGGCTTCTTGACGTTCACCGTCTTTGCCCTCCCCTCATGCAATCCCCACCTAAGTATCCGCAGATACCCATAGTATCTTCCTCTCCACTACTTCGCACTCTCAGTTCTCACCGTGTATGTTAAGTCTTTTAATGTCTTTTAAAGTCTTTTAATGTCTTTTAGTTAACCTACGGTCGGCTTGTCCTTAGTCCATCCCTTCGACAAGACCCCACCACTAAGGGTTATCTCTTGTCCCCACATTCGCATAACATACTTTCACTTTCTCAAGCCACTCGGGCACAATTCCAACACATCATTCCTGTAGGAATTCACATAGCTCTCGTTAACAATCATTTTCATCATGGATTCCACTAGCACGATCTCAGCTCCACGAGCGCAATCTCCTCGTCCGGTGCATTGTTGTTCCACCACATTTCTTTGAATCACATCACGTATTGCTCATTCACTTATCTTTACACTTTACTTTCTCTTTTACTTCCTTCTCATCATTCATCATAACATCCAGACTCATCACACAGAATAGAATATTTTCATAATAGAATAGTAAAGGAACCAACCTAAAACAAAAATAAGCATGCATCGATTCAATGAAACATAAAACACATAACACATAACATATCGCATAAATCTCATTTCACCACCGTCCGGGCAACCACGTTACGGGCTCACCGCACTCTCACTCACCTCTTAGTCCAGCAAGAGAAACACTTTGACCTCGGAAATCTCTAGCGTCTCTTTGAGAATCGTTCCCACCGTCCACTGAATACCTCGAGGTAAATAAATACACTTTTATTAAAAACCATTTCAATTAAAAAATCACAAATTGGTCTCTTCAATAAAAGTCCTTTACTTTCTTTATCCTCTTCTTAAAATATAAGTGTTTATCAAAACAACTCTCAATCTTTTCTAATACTCGAAATCCATTAAAAACCATTTGAAAACTCATACTAAAATAAATAAGATAAATGGTTTATGTGGCTGTATGGAAAAGTCCAGCCACCTCTTTCAAGTTGTAAAACATGGAAAAATCCACAATTTTCACTCTAACTTTTTAATACATCAAACAACACTTGAAATCCACACTTTTCACAACTCAAAAACACTTTTTAAAATTGAAATACCTTGAAATAAAATCTTGGACAGCAAGGACTAAAAATCAAAAGCATGAAAATACTTTTAGAAAATAATCAAATACATTTACCCATTTTCATTATCAAAACCGAATTGAATAAAACTAAAACAACACAATTTAAGTAATTTTTTTCTCAAAACAAAGTCACAAGACACAATCATTTCAATAAGTCAATCACATGCAAAAAGAATCTAGCCTATTAAATCTAGTATAGGCCGAATCATCACTATAGGAAAAACAAAGAGAAAAAATTTCAACATGCAAAACCTTAAAAGTAACAAACCAAAAACATGCACTTCAAACACATGGTTTTAGAAAAATACTACTCCCTTTTTCTTTACAAAAACGTGACCTATTAGTCACTTCAAACACATTCTCATTTTTATTTCTCTTTGCATGTGCTTTTAAAATCATTTGAAATAGAAAAGAATCACATGCTAGAAGCTTTTTGTGAAAAACAATCATGATCTTTTGTTTTCAAAGATTGACCAAATCTCATCAACAAAATTAAGAGAAAGGACTTAAATTTTTAGCTTTGAAACACACATAGATTTAGATTAAAATAAAAACTATTTTGCAAAAGTTGTTTTTCCTTACTTTCTCCTCAAAACCGTGACATGCAATCCAAGAAACAAGACTTTTTGAGTAAAAGAAATCACATGCAAGACTTAAAAATCAAAGCTATTGAAAAATCATGGCAAGAATCAAATAGATCAAAGCCTTTTTGAAAATAAAACCAAAGATCAAAGCTTAGAAATTCAAAGTTAAAATCAAAGCATTCAAACCACCTAGATCATCTTCAGCAATCATCAAACTAACATGCATGAACCCAAAAAAAAATAAAAATCATCACAACCTAATTTTCTAGACATGGCCGAATGGTAGAGTCCATGGTTTAAGGTTCTACAAATTTGTGTGGTTCTTGAAAACTCAAGATCAAAGCTAAACAATTACTTACAAACATAGATCTATAAGAAAATTAGACATGCAACAACAATTAAACCTTACAAGACTTGGAAAATTAAGAACTACTTCTAACACCCTATGATCTTCAAGTAAACCAAAGAAAAAGAGAAGGTCTTCAACCACCTTTGCTTAATCTTCAAAGAATCCTAAGGCTTTTGGGCTTGATCTTCTTCTTCTCCTCTTCTCCAAGCTCACGGTTTCACTCTCTCTCTATCTCTCTCTATTTCTTTCTAAGAGCTTGATGACACTCTTAGAATAAGTGTTTAGTTTTGGAATGAAATGTGAAGGAAAGAGTTGGAAATGAACTATGGCTTTGGGCTTAAATAAGCACACGAGTAATTCCCTTCTTGCCCTTGAGATAATTCGGCCAAGAGTGTTGCTTAAGGGGCAATCTTGGCTTCACAAAAGTTTGCATGGCTTAAGGCCAAGGCATGAGACAAATGGAGTAAAATTAGGCTTAATCCTTGATTTTATTGGTTGGTCAATCCCTTAATCACACTTTACACTAAACCAAACCTAGATGCTACTAGACTACTATCTTAGGGTTCAAGAAAGTCAAGGCTTCATCATGCATGCACCTACACACACATACGACCGAACATACACATGCACACACATACACATAGAAATCATTTTTATTTTCTTCCTCATAAAATCACAATTTTTCTTCAAATACAAAACATTAAATACTTAATTATTTCAATTCAAAACTCATAGTATTTTCTCACAAAAATCATTTTCTTCAAAATCCTTTATCACTTGAAATCATAAAAGAAATTCAATTCAAGAAATATTCTTTAAAAACACTCTTTTTAAAACACTTTCTCCAAATAATCTTTTTATGATTTAAAACAAATATGAGGTATTCAGACGGGGTGTTACACCCCAAATATGTGCAATCCTATATTTGAGGTCTTCTAGTCATCAAGGAGCTTGGAGAAAGGCTAAGGGGAAAGGATTAAGGAGCTAGGAGTTTTGTTTGGAGCTTTCTCTAGGATTTGGGAGGTTCTCCTCTACCCTTCAAGAGGTAAGGGAGTTAACTTGGGATTAGTTTAGGGGAAGTGTTAGGAACTGGTAATTGGAACTTAGTTAGGTATATTTAGATAATTGGTTGTATTTAGGATCAAGAGAAAATAGTTAGCCTAGAAAACCCTAAGTGTTGGTAGACTATGTAATTGTTTATGTCTAATGCTTTAAATTATGTGTATTTGATAATTGTTGCTTTTACAAATGTTGTGATATGCGTGTTAATCATGGACTTAATGTAATATTAGTTATGCATAACCTAGGGGCAAGTAATTTCTATTTGAGTTGAGCCACTTTAAAGTGATTTTTGATAGAACAATAAGGGCTTCAATCTCAAGTGGAAAATACTTGATTATTAAATCATGCATGGTGAAAAGGGGACGTTAGGAGTCGGGACAAAACACATGTCTTTTGATTGATGAGGACAAAAGTAAATTGTTAGAATTATTATGGGGAACTTTGATCTTGCACAGGACATGGGTTTGATTCCCGTGTTGCGGATTGGTTCTATGCAAACTATAATAATTCTATTACTTTGGTTCCTTTTGGCCAGTCGAGGGTGATTTCTGCTAAAGCCAATTTGGACAAATCAACCCAAATTGCACGAGGGATCCTTCATAAGTGGAGTTGAAGTGTTGTGAAGCGAATATGAGGGACCTTCCTAAGTGGAGGTGAAGTATCCAACTATAGGTTGAGAAATACTTACTCCTGGTCGGTTTTTTCCCCAGAGTGGAGGGTGTATGTGAGGATATGAAATTGTTAATGAAAAGGTAAGAGTAAATTGTTAAAGTGTTAAAGTAAAGTTAAAGTGTGGAAGAAGAATGCATAAATGGGTTAATTCATTGAATCCGACCAAATTGTTCAAGTTAAATAAAATGGAAAAAATTATGTAATATCGGATTCATGAATTAAATCATTTAAAGTGTGACGTGCATAGCATAATCATGTGACTGATACTGCATTATTATACTATGAGTGTGTATAATTTTATATTGATTATTGCTATTGTTAATTTCATTTCTAAAGTGTTTGATAATATGTGTATGCCTAGTCAAGTCTTATTATTATTTTCTAATGTTTTCTCTAATCTAAATTCGAGTTACTCACCCTTACATGTTGATATTTTAGGTACACGTTGCGAGGATCCACCTACTGTTCCCTCTGCCGAGGATCACTACACTCCTCCTGATGGAGTGTAGTTGCATTTGCATACATTGGACTATCTGCACTCTGTAGTTTCCTATTTTGATGCTTACTCTATGGTTATTATTTTGATGTAAATATTCTTATGACATGTAAAGGTTGTGACGATGGCTAATCATCCATTCTTCTGATGTAAATTGTAGTTTCTCAAATCACAACCTATTTTGGATTGTATGCAAACTTATATAAGCTTTTATGGACTTGTAAAACAGATAATTTCATGATGATGACTCTCTTATGCTAGTGAGCATAAGTAATGAAAGAATGTATAATTATAAATGTCTGGTTTCTGACAGGTTTTTATATTTAAACATTTGGAAAGTCCGAATTATAAACGAAACCTTGCGAAAAATTTTCTTAATTTTCCTAATTGCATTAAAATCTAGTAAAATAAAAATAGGGATGTTTCATTTGGTATCAGTGCACTGGTTGCATTCCTCGGCTATGGAGTACGGTTTTCCTACTCCTAAAGTGTTACTCCACATGAGAGTAGCATTAAAGTAGCTAGTAATTAATCTATTTTTCATTCCTAAGCAATTAGTTAGTTAGTTCTAGCTTTAAATTTCTTTAGTAGACGTGATCCTTACCTATCGCTCTTTGATTCCAGGATTAGTATGGCGGCTCGACAAAATCGAGTATTCGAAAGAATATCCGAGGTCTTAGAGGACTTATCTCGGACCAATGCCAATCAGACCAATTTTCTAGAGAATTTGGTGCAGGCCAGTGCTCAATAGGCCCAAAATGCTAATCACCAGCCTCATGCAGCAGCTCATGGTATAACAGAATTTAAGAAGCTGGACCCCCCAAGGTTTGTGGATGGGTTTGATCCGACAGGAGCCCAGCAGTGGTTGAAGGAAATAGAGAAGATTTTCAAATCTTTTCCATGTTATGATGCACAGAAGGTGATGTATTCCACCTTCATGCTTTCTGGTGAGGCGAAATCTTGGTGGGGGGACACCAGTCATTTCTTAGAGGCAGAAGGGAGACAGATTTCATGGGAGTTGTTCAAGGAGAGATTCTTGGACAAGTTTTTCCCAGAGGATGTTCGGAGGAGGAAAGAGATTGAGTTCTTGGAGTTGAAACAGGGGGCTATGTCAGTTGGAGATTATGTCTCCATGTTTGAAGAGTTGATCAAGTTCTCTCCATATTATCAGCAGCATCCTGATGAGGGCTCCAAATCTATCAAGTTTGAGAATGGTCTTCGACCTGAGATTAAGTTGGCGATTGGATACCAGGGGATTCAGAATTTCCCACAGTTGGTGAACATGTGCAGGATGTATGAAGGAGATTTAAAGGTGAAGAAGGCAAATGATAGGAGCATTAGAGTGGCTCAGAGGATTGTTGGGCCAGTGAGGGACAAGGGTAAGGGACCTTCAATCCAAAGGAACCACCCTTATCCAACTCCCAAGTTTGTGGATACCAAGGCTAAGGTGGTAGTGGGGAAAGCAGAAGTGCTAGCTACCGTTCCTGGATTTGTTCCATCTTTTCCACAATGCAAGCATTGTGGAAAGTTCCACAGGGGTACTTGTTGGAGGGTGTTGTATGCTGGTCAACTAGGTCAAATTGGTCCTTGATTCATTTGTAAGCAAGTTGGACATCGTGCTGCCAATTGTCCAAATCAATTCCAGGGAAAGAGTGCACAAGTGGGTCAATCTGGAGGGGTTCAACCAGCAGTGTATGGTAGGGTGTATGCTATCAGTGGTGTGGAGGCGGAGCAGTCAGAGGATCTCATCAGAGGTATTGGTCCTGTCAATGGAATGCCTTGCAATGTTTTATTTGATAGTGGAGCAACTCATTCATTTATATCCCTAGATTGTGTTACTAGATTAGGGTTGTCTATTATAGAAGTTCCATTTAAACTCATAGTGTCTACCCCAACAAACCCCTCAGTGTCTACCTCTCAAATGTGTCCAAACTGTACCCTCACAATACATGACCACACATTCCATATTAACCTCATATGTTTACCCTTAACCCAATTAGATATTATCTTAGGGATGGACTGGATGTCAGAAAACCACATTATGATAGATTGCCACAAAAAGACCATGAACTTTCCCCAACCCAAAGAACCAAAGTTGAGCTTAGCTGCTTTAGAAACCAACGAAGAACCAACCCTTCACCAAATCCCTATAGTGAATGAGTTCCCAGAGGTGTTTCCTAATGAGGTGCCTGGTTTACCTCCGGTGCGTGAGGTAGAGTTCATTATTGATTTGGTACCCGGTACTGGACCTATTTCTGTGGCTCCGCATAGAATGGCTCCAGTTGAGTTGGTGGAGTTGAAGAAGCAGCTGGAGGATATGTTGGATAAGAAGTTTATCAGGCCTAGTGCCTCACCCTGGGGTGCACCGGTCCTTTTTGTTAAGAAAAACGACGGGAGCCTCAGATTGTGTGTGGACTACAGGCAGTTGAATAAGGTGACAATCAAGAATAAGTATCCTCTTCCACGCATCGATGATTTGATGGACCAATTACAAGGTGCTGCGGTGTTTTCCAAGATCGATCTCTGATCTGGCTATCACCAAATCAGGGTTAAAGAAGAGGATATACCCAAGACTGCTTTTAGATCACGGTATGGCCACTATGAGTATGTGGTAATGTCGTTCGGTCTTACAAATGCCCCTGCAGTTTTTATGGACTATATGAATCGGATATTCCGACCTTACTTGGACTCCTTTGTAGTTGTCTTCATCGACGATATTCTGATATACTCAAAGGACTCCAATGAGCATCGGGAGAATCTTAGGATAGTCCTAAGAATCTTGAAGGAGAAGCGGTTGTATGCTAAGCTTGCCAAGTGTGATTTCTGGCTTGAGAAAGTAAGATTCTTGGGCCATGTGATTGCTAAGGAAGGCATCGCAGTAGATCCTGCAAAGGTGGAGGTCGTGTTGGAATGGGAAAGGCCTAAATCGGTGACGAAGGTTCGGAGCTTCCTTGGGTTAGTAGGCTATTATCGGAGGTTTATCAAGGATTTTTCTAAGATAGCTTTGCCTTTGACCAAGTTAACAAGAAACGAGACGACATTTGATTGGAATGAGAAGTGTGAGCAGAGTTTCTTAGAACTCAAGGACAAATTGACTTCCTCTCATGTTCTTGTTCTTCCGGATCCGAAGAAGAATTTTGATGTTTATTGTGATGCTTGAAGGCAAGGATTAGGATGTGTTCTCATGCAAGAAGGAAGGGTGATTCCTTATTCTTCCAGGCAGTTAAGGCCGCATGAGGAGAACTATCCTACCCATGATTTGGACCTTGTAGCTGTTGTTTTTGCTCTCAAGATATGGAGGCATTATCTTTATGGAGCAAGGTTTGAAGTGTTTAGTGATCACAAGAGCCTTAAGTATTTGTTCGACCAGAAGGAGTTGAACATGAGACAGCGGCGATGGATGGAGTTCCTCAAGGATTATGATTTTAGTTTGTAGTACCATCCAGGCAAGGCTAATGTGGTTGTGGATGCACTTACTCGCAAAGCCCTCCATATCAGTTGCATGATGATTAAGGAATTGGAATTGATTGAGGATTTTCGCAATCTCAATCTTAGAGTCCAATTCAAGAAAGAGAGCATGAGTGTTGGGATGCTTCAGATCACCAATACTTTCTTGGATGCACTTCGGCAGAAGCAGTTGGAAGATGTTAAATTGCAGGAAATGAAAAGGGAAGCTGTAAGCAGGAATGAGCCTGATTTCCATGAAGGTGCAGATAGAGTTCTAAGGTTCCGGAATAGGATTTGTGTTCCATCCAATCCAGAGTTTAAAGAAGCTCTTCTAGAGGAGGCACACAAGAGCAAGTTAAGCTTGCATCCAGGCACAACGAAGATGTACCAAGATTTAAAGAAGTTGTTCTGGTGGCCCGGTATCAAGAAGGATGTAGTAGGTTATGTTGCTAGATGTTTGACCTGTCAAAAGTTCAAAGTAGAACACTAGAAGCCAGGAGGTGTGTTGCATCCGTTGGAGATTCCAGTGTGGAAGTGGGACAGTATAGCTATGGACTTTGTCTCTGACTTACCAAGAACCACAGCTAGACATGATGCAGTGTGAGTGATTGTGGATAGATTGACAAAATCTGCTCAGTTGTACATCAGAGAGATTATTAGGTTGCATGAAGTTCCATCAGATATCATCTCAAATCGTGATCCAAGGTTCCTTTCACGATTCTGGTAGAGTTGTCAGCAAGCTCTAGGATCAGAATTGAAGCTCAGTTCTGCCTATAACCCCCAAACTGATGGACAGACTGAACAGACCATTCAATCCTTAGAAGATTTGCTAAGGACTTGCACTTTGGAGTATCAGAAGAGTTGGGAGCAGCTGTTGCCTTTGGTGGAGTTTACTTATAATAACTCTTACCATTCAAGCATCGGAATGGCTCCTTATGAAGCTTTGTATGGAAGAAGATGTCAGACTCCCCTATGTTGGTTCCAAGTGGGGGAGAGCCAGTTAATTGGTCCTGATGTTGTCCAGGAGACAACGCAGAAGGTGAGGGTGATTCAGGAAAGAATGAAGGCAGCCCAGGATCGGCAGAAGAGTTATGCGGACAAACGGAGGAAACCTTTGGAATTTGAAGTGGGTGAGCATGTATTTTTGAAGGTGGTTCCAACCAAAAGGGTCGGAAGGGTTTTGAAACCCAAGAAGCTCACTTCTAAGTTCATTAGTCCTTATTAGATTTTGCAAAGGGTTGGATCAATGGCATATAGAATTGCTCTTCCTTCGCAATTATCCAATTTGCATGATGTGTTCCATGTGTCCCAGATTCGCAAGTATGTGTTTGATCCTTCCGATGTCATCACAGAAGAAGAGATTCCAGTAAGGGAAAACCTGACTTTTGAGTTGCAGCCGGTCAGGATTGAGGACAAAAGGATTAAACAACTTCGTGGCAAAGAGATTTCATTGGTTAAAGTAATTTGGAATCGCAACAATGTTGAGGAAGCCACATGGGAGCTAGAGGACAAGTTTAGGGTTTCTAATCACCACCTTTTTGAGGTGGCTTGAATTTCGAGGACGAAATTCCGGTAAGTGGGGGAGAATTGTAACATCCTCAATTTTCGATTTCGTTTAGAAGAGTTAATTCGTATTAGTATTATTAAGTGTTTAGAATTAGAATTTAGCTAAGTGTATGATGGAATGAGTTAAGAATAGGTTAGATTATGTTTAGAGTGTAGGCCTTAGTGATTAGATAAGTTAGATTGAGAGGTGATAGCTTAGAAGCCTTAGAAGAATGAAAGAAAGCCAATTTTCAATGAGTTAATCGATTAATGAGAGCCTTAATTGATTAGATTTTAAGCCACATTCAGCCACTACTCGATTAAGAAGTGGCTTAATCGATTAATTTTTGAGGCACTTTCTGGCACTAATCGATTAAGGGCCATGTTAATCGATTAACGGCTGAGTTAATCGATTAACCGTTGTGTTTAAGTTATGAAACACGTGTTTCAAAACATTATTTTTCAGTGTTCATTCTCTCTCTCTCTACTCGATTTTCCTTTTCTTTTCCCTCTAGGGATTTCAATTTCTTCATATGATCATCAAAGTTTTATGAAATTAAAACCCCAAATCAATCCCCCATCATCCTCTTACTAATTCTCTACCCATTGATCTCTCAATTTCTATCTCTTCTCATTTTCCCCAAATCACCCATAAACCCCAAATATGTGCAATCCTATATTTGAGGTCTTCTAGTCATCAAGGAGCTTGGAAAAAGGCTAAAGGGCAAGGATTAAGGAACTAGGAGTTTCGTTTGGAGCTTTCTCTAGGATTTGGGAGGTTCTCCTCTACCCTTCAGGAGGTAAGGGGGTTAACTTGGGATTAGTTTAGGGGAAGTGTTAGGAACTAGTAATTGGAACTTAGTTAGGTATATTTAGATAATTGGTTGTACTTAGGATCAAGAGAAAATAGTTAGTCTAGAAAACCCTAAGTGTTGGTAGACTATGTAATTGTTTATGTCTAATGCTTTAAATTATGTGTATTTGATAATTGTTGCTTTTACAAATGTTGTGAGATGCGTTTTAATCATGGACTTAGTGTAATATTAGTTATGCATAACCTAGGGGCAAGTAATTTCTATTTGAGTTGAGCCACTTTAAAGTGATTTTTGATAGAACAATAAGGGCTTCAATCTCAAGTGGAAAATACTTGATTATTAAATCATGCATGGTGAAAAGGGGATGTTAGGAGTCGGGGAAAAACACACGTCTTTTGATTGATGAGGACAAAAGTAAATTGTTAGAATTATTATGGGGAACTTTGATCTTGGACAGGACATGGGTTTGATTCCCGTGTTGCGGATTGGTTCTATGCAAACTATAATAATTCTATTACTTTGGTTCCTTTTGGCCATTCGAGGGTGATTTCTGCTAAAGCCAATTTGGAAAAATCAACCCAAATTGCACGAGGGACCTTCCTAAGTGGAGGTGAAGTGTTGTACAAGCGAATATGAGGGACCTTCCTAAGTGGAGGTGAAGTATCCAACTATAGGTTGAGAAATACTTACTCCTGGTCGGTTTTTCCCCAGAGTGGAGGGTGTATGTGAGGATATGAAATTGTTAATGAAAAGGGAAGAGTAAATTGTTAAAGTGTTAAAGTGTTAAAGTAAAGTGAAAGTGTGGAAGAAGAATGCATAAATGGGTTAATTCATTGAATCCGACCAAATTGTTCAAGTTAAATAAAATGGAATAAATTATGTAATATCGTATTCATGAATTAAATCATTTAAAATGTGACGTGCATAGCATAATCATGTGAGTGATACTGCATTTATACTATGAGTGTGTATAATTTTATATTGATTATCGCTATTGTTAAATTCATTTCTAAAGTGCTTGATAATATGGGTATGCCTAGTCAAGTCTTATTATTATTTTCTAATGTTTTCTCTAATCTAAATTCGAGTTACTCACCCTTACATGTTGATCTTTTAGGTACGCATTGCGAGGATCCACCTACTGTTCCCTCTGCCGAGGATCACTACACTCCTCCTGATGGAGTGTAGTTGCATTTGCATACAATGGACTATCTGCACTCTGTAGTTTCCTATTTTGATGCTTACTCTATGGTTATTATTTTGATGTAAATATTCTTATGACATGTAAAGGTTGTGAGGATGGCTAATCATTCATTCTTCTGATGTAAATTGTAGTTTCTCAAATCACAACCTATTTTGGATTGTATGCAAACTTATATAAGCTTTTACGGACTTGTAAAACAGATCATGATGATGACTCTCTTGTGCTAGTGAGCATATGTAATGAAAGAATGTATAATTATAAATGTCTGGTTTCTGACAGGTTTTTATATTTAAACATTTGGAAACTCCGAATTATAGACGAAACCTTGCGAAAAATTTTCTTAATTTTCCTAATTGCATTAAAATCTATTAAAATAAAAATAGGGATGTTTCACTTCCACCCTAATCCATTGGTTCTCTATAAATACCCCACCCCATAACCCACCTACACTCTTGCAAAAGGCTCATAACTGAAGATAAAATAAGAAAGAAAGAGAGAGAAGGTGTAGAGAAAGAGGAGAGGCCGTGAGGTGAAGGAGATGGAGGAGGAAGAGGAACTTTGCTTTCTTACCCATTTTTCATTCTCCATCTTGGTATTGATTTTAAAACTTGATTTTTCTTCTCTTTTTCCTTTGTATTTTTCGGTTTTTCATTTGAAGTTCATGGTGGTTTTTGCGCTTTGATCCAAAGAAGCTTTTGCATGATGATTTTCATTGTTTCTCTTTACTTTCTAAGCTTAAATATACATGGATTTGAGTTTGAAAACAAAAAAAATGAACATGCATCCATGATGGAGGGCTATACAGTTTTGCCCTTGTTTATGACCAAATAATTTTTGTTTCATTTTAATAAATTGATTTGTGTTTAGCATGAAGAAATAAGAGTTGGTTTTTATTGATCTTGAACTATGTGTCGTTGTGTTGATCTATTTTGTAAAAATTTCTAACATTTTCCATGTGTATGCTTCGACCAAGAGAAGAAATAAAGGGAAATGACTTTTGTTCTTCATGCATGTTGATTTTCCAGGTTCTTTGTTGATTTTTAAGCCTTAATGTGTAGGGATTTGAGTTTAAAAGGTTTGAAATGAACTTGCTTTGTGGTCCATACGGTTTTCATTATATTAGTACCCAAATGATGTTGTTCTACTTTAATGATTTGATTATTGATCTTGAAATGCATGTTAGAGTGTTGAGTTATTTTGCAAAAATTTCTAATCTTCCTATGCATGTTTCGGCCAAGCTAGGAAAAAAATAAAGGAAAGGATTTTTTTTCTTGATGCATGTTAATGAAATGTTGTTGTTAGTGATTGATGGTTTATGTGATGCATGCATGAATTGATTGTGAGTTTTATGGAAATGCTATTTGAAGGAAATAACGAGTTTTTGGATTGGAAGTAATTTTCCCATTAGGACCGAATGGGTCTAAGGGGAAGTCGATGATTATACTTTGAATTTTAATCTTTAAATTGTGTTAGTAATAAAGTTAGATTTTTCAGTTGAGAAAATGTTTTGTTGATTTTGAAAAGAGAACCGAAAAATGTATAAGTATGTGTTTTAAGGAAATTATTTTTGTTTGGTGAACATTGTGATTGATTATGTGTTGTTTGTAACACCCCGATTTAGCAACTTGAAAATATAATTTCTTTAAGTCAATGTAGTGAAAATTTGGGCCAATTTTTTTTTCACATAACATGGACATGAGAATCTCCAAGTTCCAAAATAGTTTACAACAGAAAATTGATTCTCATATCTCATGTTATACTTCAAGTCCCAAACCGAGATGTTACGAAACATCGCACTTGGAAACTTGCTTTCACAAAAACACTTTTAAAAGCCCATCCCTTTTATGTTAACCAGAAAACTTAACATTGATTATCCAGCTTTTTAAAACATGTTTCGGGTGTACATGTGGATGCAGCTAATGATGTCTAAGTACCTGCTAAGGGAGTACAACACTTGAACATAGGTGTTATGAAAGTAGACCTCCGTCCAACGCAATGCTCCTCAGGAGGGTCGAATCATCAACCATCGTGTCCTCAAGCCAAGCTTGACCTTCTTCTCTTTCGAGACTCCATCTCGGTCTTGTCCTCGTAGGCCGTCACTTGAAACGCCGACTCCCAAGATAATTTACTTTCTCTGTCACCTGTGGACATCATCACAGAATTCCACAGGGAAGGGGGAAGACAGAGAGAGTAAGCATTCCGAACGACGTATCGTCGACGGTGTGGGTTTATGATAGGCAAAATATTAACACAATACAAGCACACAACATTACATATTCACAGCACAACAATGCAAGATAAAAACAACACCACAAAATAACATATTAACTGTAACATCCCTAATTTAATTCCAAATGTAATTAAAATAAATATGAGCTTAAGGTGTAGAGAAGTGATGATATTAAGCCAAAACTAGTGGAGTAGAGAGCCAAATTAGAGTTAAAAAGCATGAGACTTTAGGAAATTAAAAATAGAAGAATTATATCTCAAAACAAAAATTCCACCGTTGGATATGAAGTTTAGTGAAAGGAGAAGCTTGCTTTAAAATTTGAGCAAGATCCGACGGTTAACGAAAAAGTTATGAAGTTTTGAATGTGAGAGGTCCATTAAATGAAAATAAATTTGTGGCCTTGAGTAAAGCCAAGTAAACTTTAGGATGTTAGTTGAGATTTTTCCCTCTAGTTGAAAGAGTAGAACGGAAGACTAAACTAAATTAAATTATTGAATAAAAGAGAAGAGATAAGATTGATTTAATCGTATTAAAATGAGGAATGAGAATGTGATAAACAATTGAGTGTAAGAGAAATGGAATGTGATCAAATAACGAAAGTAAAGAAAAGAAAGAGAATGTGATAAAGATTAAAGAATTTGGGTATGCGAATGCCAGGCCAAGTAAGTACGCCTCGCTGTGTGCATTGGTTGCGTAAGCCACACGATTTAATGGCGTGCGCAGCGGTAAGACGCCCGATTCATGGAGTCGTACGCAGTGGTGGGTTCAAATGTACTCTGATAAGATATGCAGATACGGTCTATGGATGTCAGGCCATGTAAGTACGCCCCGCTGGGTGCATTGGTTGCGTAAGTCGCACGATTTAATGGCGTGTGCAGCGGTAAGACGCCCAATTCATGGAGTTGTGCGCAGCGGTGGGTCCGTAGTACCCTAATAACGGTTTTGCGGATGTCAGGCCAAGTAAGTATGCCCCGCTGGGTGCATTGGTTGCGTAAGCCGCACGATTTAATGGCGTGCGCAGCGGTAAGACGCCCAATTCAGGGAGTTGTGCGCAGTGGTGAGTTCGCAAAGACCCCAAGAGTAAAAGATGCGATGCACAAAGAACAGAAAAAAAAAGAAACAAAAGAAAAGAGAGGAATAGAGAAAAGGAAAGAAATGATACAAAAGAATGGAAAAAGAAAAAGAAGAATGTGTTAGTGAGAATAAAATGATAAGTGTTTGTGATTGAAATAATTGGGATTGAATTGTCTGATAATTATGTGATTAATTGCTATTTGTCTATGACTTAGTTATTATTATGCCTATTTAGATTTCATTTGCTAAGTTCTGTGTAATGCTCACCTCTTAATTGTTTTCACACAGGTATAGAGCTTGAGTTAGCGCAGCCTCAGGCCGAGCAGGAGTGCTCTCCCTCACAGGGAGAGTAGATAGTAGCTGTCCTATTTATTTTGTCAGGTCTTGGGCTGGTTTTGTGTTGTACTTATGCACATGAGCCTTCTTTTTGGTGACACCTGTATATGTATATGTGGATGTAGATTCTCAGCAGGGTCGGCCCAGATCGTGTCTTTTGGGTTTGGGTTATTTTTTGGTGATAGAACTACTTTCACAAACTTGTTATTTACCTGCCGATGCATTGACGGGGTGTATGCTATTACATCATATCATGTGGCATGATATGGTCGAATATGATGTGATATGATATGATATGGCTGCTGATGTCTGGTTTTATCTGAAATATATCTGGTTATAACAGGAATTTTTGGGAATTCCGAAAAATAGAGGAAACTTTGCGGGATTTTTGTAAAAATATTTATGAGTAACTAAATTTTTAAGTTTAAAAATTTTTAAATGGCTAATTTTGGGTAAATTAAAGTAGGGTGTTACAATTTGGTATCAGAGCAGTTTCCCTCGGCCTTTGGAGTGTGGACTCACAACTCCAATGGTTTACTCACCAAGCGAGTAACCCAAAAGTTAGTGTCAAGTATATAATAAATAAAATAGGTATTTATGTAGGTACCTACACTTAGCGAAATGATCATTTCATTATATGTAAAATAACTAGTTCATTCTTCAGGACCAAGTTGCTATGGCCGGAAGACGTGCGGAAGCGGATCGTATGGCTGCTATTCTCGAGAATCTGGTCTAGATGAACCAGAACCAGGCCGCAAACATAGCACAAATGCAACAAAACCAAGCTCAAATGCAACAAAATCAAGCTGACAATATAGCAGCAGCAGCCGCCGCAGCAGTGGCGGCTATTAATCCTCAACCACCACCACCAGCTCCTGTTGAGATCGATTGGTTGTCCAGATTTAGAAAGAGCGAACCACCTAGGTTCGAGGGGGGATACAATCCAGATGGAGCTCAAAAATGGCTCCAAGAGATTGAGAAGATCCTCCGATCTTTACAGCCACCTGCCGATCATAGAGTTCGCTTGGCTGAATATGTTTTGACCAGTGAGGCCGAACACTGGTGGGAGCAACAGAGGAGGGGCTTGGAAGCAGGGGACCAAGAGATAACGGGATCTATTTAAGAACCGATTCCTTGGCAAGTATTTTCCCGAGGATGTTAGAAGGGAAAAAGAGATAGCATTTCTCAAGTTGGAGCAAGGAAACTTAAGTGTTGGTGAATATGCAGCACAGTTCGAGGACTTGATCCGTTACTCCAGCAGCTATAGAGATGTAGACGAACGTGCTAAGTGCATCAAGTTCGAGTCCGGTCTCCGCACAAAGATCAGACTTGCTTTTGAGTACCATAACATTGCAAATCTTTCACAGCTGGTAAACATGACAAGCACATACGAAAAGGGGCTCAAGCAAGACCTAGCTGAGGAGAGGAGCAAGGCAGCACAGAAAGCAGTTGGTCCCATCAGGGGAAAAGGCCCAGTTCAGAGACCCGACCCTTATTCCAGCCCTAGAGCAGCAGCTCCTATGGCGGCAGGACAGAGTGTGCCCCCATCAAGCCCTATATCTCCATGTGCTACTTGTGGGAGACTTCATCGGGGTGTTTGTTGGTCTAGGGATCATCACAGGAGAGAAGGTCTTTGTTTCTTCTGCGGACAGCCTGGCCATTATGCTTCTAATTGTCCTAAGAACTCGCTCAAGAAAGAGGTGATTGAGACTCGAGCACAGCGGGCAGGTGGTAGCCAGCCCATTCAACAGGGCAAGGTTTATACCATGGATGGGAAGGAAGTGGAACTATCTGACGAGCTCATCAGAGGTACATGTTCCATTAACAATATATCTTGTGGAGTGCTTTTCGATTGTGGTGCTTCTCATTCTATCATCTCTTATAATTGCATGAAGAAGTTAGGATTATCAGCTGTTGAGATGCCTTTTAAATTATCTGTATCTACTCCAACTAGAACTTCAGTTGTCACATCTCAAGTGTGTCTTGATTGCTCTCTTCGGGTGCTGGATCGAGATGTCACAGTGAATCTCATTTGTCTTCCCCTAACTAAGCTGGATATCATCTTGGGCATGGATTGGATGTCTACCCATCATGTCTTGATTGATTGTGAGAAGAAATCTATTGTCTTTTATTCTCCATCTCTCGTTGCCATGGAAGTTAGTGAAGAGATTGATGTGAGCAGGATCCCAGTAGTCAAGGGGTTTCCATAAGTCTTTCCGGAGGAGATCCCGGGACTACCCCCTCACAGGGAAGTTAAGTTTAGTATTGATCTGGTTCCTGGAGCAGGACCAGTCTCCATAGCTCCTTACAGGATGGCACCTACTGAACTAGCAGAATTAAAGAAGCAGTTGGAGGAGTTATTGGCGAAAGAGTTCATTCGGCCTAGTGTATCTTCATGGGGAGCTCCAGTTCTTTTTGTCAAGAAGAAGGACGGAAGCTCTCGGATGTGCATAGATTACAGGCAGCTCAATGCGAGGACAGTGAAAAACAAGTATCCCCTTCCCCGCATTGATGACTTATTGGATCAACTGAGAGGTGCTGCGATTTTCTCAAAAATTGACCTTCGACCTGGATACCACCAGATTCGCATCAAGGAAGAAGACATTCCTAAGACTGCTTTCAGGACTCGTTATGGGCACTTTGAACATGTTGTGATGCCCTTCGGTCTAACAAATGCTCCTGCAATATTCATGGACTACATGAATAGGATCTTTCGACCCTTCTTAGATTCTTCGTTATTGTGTTTATTGATGATATACTAATCTATTCTAAGAATCCTATCGAGCATGAGGAGCACTTGAGAATTGTGCTGCAGGTTCTCAAGGAGAAACAACTTTAGGCAAAGCTGTCTAAATGCAGCTTCTGGTTGCAGGAAGTACATTTCTTAGGCCATGTGATTTCTGAGAGGGGTGTTATCGTCAATCCCTCCAAGGTGGAAGCAGTACTAAAGTGGGAGAGACCCACGTCGGTGACAGAAATCAGGAGTTTTCTTGGCATGACGGGTTACTACAGGAGATTCATTGAAGGGTTCTCCAGGTTAGCTCTTCCGCTAACCAAGTTGACCAGAAAGGACGCACCTTATCAGTGGTCACCACAGTGTGAGCAAAGCTTTCAGGAGTTGAAAAAGAGGTTGACTAGCTCCCCAGTTTTGATATTGCCAGATCCCGACCAGTCCTTCGATGTTTATTGTGATGCCTCCAAACAAGGTCTAGGGTGTGTGTTAATGCAGCAAGGGAAAGTCATAGCCTATGCATCCAGGCAGTTGAGGTAGCACGAGCAAAACTACCCCACTCATGATCTAGAGTTGGCAGCAGTAGTCTTTGCACTGAAAATCTGGAGACATTATTTGTATGGTTCATGGTTTGAAGTCTTCAGCGATCATAAAAGTCTCCGCTATCTCTTCGATCAGAAAGAATTGAATATGAGACAGAGGAGATGGATGGAATTTCTAAAAGACTATGACTTCAATCTCCAATACCATCCGGGCAAGGCTAATGTTGTGGCCGATGCTCTAAGCCGCAAGACTCTACATGTCAGCAATTTGATGGTGAAGGAGATGCAGCTGATACAAGAATTCACTGATCTCAACCTGAACATGCAAGTGAAAGAGAAGAGCATTGTTCTGGAGATGTTGCAGGTTACCAATGAGTTGATCGATCTTATCAAAGAAAGACAGGCTGATGATGAAGAGCTTCAGAAGTTGTTTGAAGGAGCATCGAACAAAGAAGAGCCCGATTTTATAAAGGGTTCTGATGGTATTATTCGGTTTAGGGGTCGAATATGTGTTCCTATGGATTTTGAGGTCAGGAGGGATATCCTATGGGAAGCTCATCGAACAAAAATGAATTTTCATCCGGGTGCAACAAAGATGTATCAATATTTGAAGAAAATTTATTGGTGGCCAAAGTTGAAAACGGATGTAGCCGACCATGTATCTCATTGTTTGACCTGCCAGAAAGTTAAGATTGAGCACCAGAAGCCAGGTGGTCCGTTGCGATCACTTGAGATCCCTGAATGGAAATGGGATAGCATAGCCATGGACTTTGTGACGGGTCTACCTAGAACTGCTGCAGGATGTGATGCCGTTTGGGTTGTTGTAGACCGTTTAACGAAGTGTGCTCACTTTATTCCGATTCATAAGAAGTACACTCTGGAGAAGTTAACTCAGTTGTATATTCGGGACATAGTGAAGCTTCATGGTGTGCCCACCAGTATAGTATCCGATCGTGATCCGAGATTTCTGTCTAGATTTTGGCAGAGTCTCCAATAGGCTTTGGGTACTAAGCTGAAATTTAGTACGGCTTACCATCCACAGACTGATGGACAATCTGAGCGTACTATCCAGACACTAGAGGATTTGTTGAGAGCATGTGTGCTGGAACAGACTGGAAATTGGTAGCAACTTTTACCGTTGATGGAATTCACTTACAACAATAGCTTCCATTCTAGCATCGGAATGGCACCCTTTGAGGCACTTTACGGTAGGAAGTGTAGAACGCCTCTCTGTTGGTTCCAGGTCGGTGAGAATTTATTGACTGGACCAGAACTTGTGCAAGAAACGACTGAGAGGGTCACTATGATTAAGAACAAGATGAAAACTTCTCAGGATCGTCAAAAGAGCTATGCAGATAAGCATAGGAGACCTCTGGAGTTTGATGAGGGTGATCATGTCTTTCTGAGAGTGTCCCCTACTACAGGAATTGGTCGGGCGATCAAGTCCAAGAAGTTGACGCCGAGATTCATCGGACCGTATCAGATTCTGGAGAAAGTCGGGCCAGTAGCCTACCGGATTGCTTTGCCTCCACATCTTTCTAATCTACACGATGTATTCCACGTCTCTCAACTTCGGAAGTATGTTCATGATCCCTCACATGTGATAGCACAAGATGAATTGTCGTTGAGGGAGAACCTGACTTTCGAAGTTCAGCCTATCAGAATTGAGGATCGGCGGGTTAAACAGTTAAGGGGCAGGAGATTTCATTAGTGAAGGTTATTTGGAGCCGGAAAAATGTAGAGGAGGCCACATGGAGCTGGAGGACAAGATTAAGGAGTCTCATCCGCAATTGTTCACTCCGATCTGAATTTCGAGGACGAAATTCTGGTAAGTGGGAGAGGATTGTAACATTCCTAATTTAATTCCAAATGTAATTAAAATAATTATGAGCTTAAGGTGTAGAGAAGTGATGATATTAAGCCAAAACTAGTGGAGTAGAGAGCCAAATTAGAGTTAAAAAGCATGAGACTTTAGGAAATTAAAAATAGAAGAATTATATCTCAAAACAAAAATTCCACCGTTGGATATGAAGTTTAGTGAAAGGAGAAGCTTGCTATAAAATTTGAGCAAGATCCGACGGTTAACGAAAAAGTTATGACGTTTTGAATGTGAGAGATCCATTATGGCACCGGCCACGCCCGGGCGCACCGTGCCACCCGCGCAAGCGCACCCGTGCGTGTCTACAGACCCATGGGCGCCCAGGCGCCAGTGCCCACCGCCCAGGTGCACCGTGCAGAGGACTGGTGCGAAAATCAGCACCAACAAGGGCAAAAACGTGATTTGGCCCATTCCAAACCCATTTTTAGTCACTCATTTCTCCCTTCAAAGCTAAGACTCATTTCCATTCCTCATTTCCTCTTCACCTTCGTGGGTTCTAGGGCAAGAAGAGTTGGAGCATCATCCTCCTCATCATACAAAACTCCATTGTTGCCAAGCTTCAAGGTCCATCATCATCTTCAAGCTACATCTTATTTTCATCTCTTTGGTTGGTTCAAGAACATCAACCACCATCATCCTCTCTCTTAGGTTCTTCCCTCACATCAATTAAACCTCAAGGTGAGAGTTCTAGAGCTTCTCTTTCCTTTCCTTCTCAACACACAACACCATCATCATCTCTAAGCTTTCCATTTCCTATTTTCTTTGTCTCAAGGATCATGGCTTTTCTCTCTTTTTGATACTACCATCATCACTAGAGAAAAAGGGGGGAGCACCTCAACATCATCATACTTTGCTTCTCATCCCGGTTACAAAGTTCAAAGGCTAGGGTCTTAAGACTAAGGGTTAAGGTTCGCTTTATTTATCGCTTCTAAGGTAAGGGGGAATGTTACCTTAGCTTAGGAAATGTACATCTAGTTAGTGTATAGTGATGATTGAGATTGGGTGAGTTTTTATTTTAATGAACCCTAGGGTAACCGGTAATAATAAATAATAATGACTTAAGAGAAGAGTAGAAACCCCACATGATATTTATATCTTCTATCCATGACTTGATGATTGGATTTTAATGTTTGACATTTATATGGGATTTCTGTATTATATGCATGACTTGATGTTTTATGACGTAATTATTGGATATTTGATTATTTGCTATGGAAATATTAATATGTACTTGGTTGTTTTAAATGAAAATAAATTTGTGGCCTTGAGTAAAGCCAAGTAAACTTTAGGATGTTAGTTGAGATTTTTCCCCCTAGTTGAAAGAGTAGAACGGAAGACTAAACTAAATTAAATTATTGAATAAAAGAGAAGAGATAAGATTGATTTAATCGTATTGAAATGAGGAATGAGAATGTGATAAACAATTGAGTGTAAGAGAAATGGAATGTGATCAAATAACAAAAGTAAAGAAAAGAAAGAGAATGTGATAAAGATTAAAGAATTTGGGTATGCGAATGCCAGACCAAGTAAGTACGCCCCGCTGGGTGCATTGGTTGCGTAAGCCACACGATTTAATGGCGTGCGCAGCGGTAAGATGCCCGATTAATGGAGTCGTACGCAGTGGTGGGTTCACAGTACTCTGATAAGATATGCAGATACGGTCTATGGATGCCAGGCCATGTAAGTATGCCCCACTAGGTGCATTGGTTGCGTAAGTCGCACGATTTAATGGCGTGTGCAGCGGTAAGACGCCCAATTCATGGAGTTGTGTGCAGTGGTGGGTCCGTAGTACCCTAATAACGGTTTTGCGGATGTCAGGCCAAGTAAGTACGCCCCGCTGGGTGCATTGGTTGCGTAAGCCGCACGATTTAATGGCGTGCGCAGCGGTAAGACGCCCAATTCAGGGAGTTGTGCGCAGTGGTGAGTTCGCAAAGACCCCAAGAGTAAAAGATGTGATGCACAAAGAACAGAAAAAAAAAAGAAAGAAAAGAAAAGAGAGGAATAGAGAAAAGGAAAGAAATGATACAAAAGAATGGAAAAAGTAAAAGAAGAATGAGTTAGTGAGAATAAAATGATAAGTGTTTGTGATTGAAATAATTGGGATTGAATTGTTTGATAATTATGTGATTAATTGCTATTTGTCTATGACTTAGTTATTATTATGCCTATTTAGATTTCATTTGCTAAGTTCTGTGTAATGTTCACCTCTTAACTGTTTTCACACAGGTACAGAGCTTGAGTTAACGCAGCCTCAGGCCGAGCAGGAGTGCTCTCCCTCACAGGGAGAGTAGATAGTAGCTGTCCTGTTTATTTTGTCAGGTCTTGGGCTGGTTTTGTGTTGTACTTATGCACATGAGCCTTCTTTTTGGTGACACCTGTATATGTATATGTGGATGTAGATTCTCAGCAAGGTCGGCCCAGATCGTGTCTTTTGGGTTTGGGTTATTTTTGGGTTATTTTTGGGTGATAGAACTACTTTCGCAAACTTGTTATTTACCTGCCGATGCATTGACGGGGTGTATGCTATTACATCATATCATGTGGCATGATATGGTCGAATATGATGTGATATGATATGATATGGCTGCTGATGTCTGGTTTTATCTGAAATATATCTGACAGGTTATAACAGGAATTTTTGGGAAGTCCGAAAAACAGAGGAAACTCTGCCGGATTTTCGTAAAAATATTTATGAGTAACTAAATTTTTAAAAGAAATTTTTAAGTTTATAAATTTTTAAATGGCTAATTTTGGGTAAAATAAAGTAGGGTGTTACATTAACATCATTACATTTATAATCATGATCACAATTAATTAATCCTTCATTAACATAAATTTACTTTCGTTTATCAATATCGTTAATCTCTTCGCGACGTATAATTCTTTCTTTCTCACGTGCTCTTCTTGATTACCTCTTGCGAATCTTTCATTTAAGGGAATCTCTTAATCGGTTTATCTCATGGGATCAAAGTCTCTTTGTCCATATTTCTCGAGTCCATAATATCGGAAGTTCAGGCTTTATGGTTTTGGGTCTACATCTCCTCGGAATCCATCCACCTAGTTCGGAAGCAATCAGGAGTACAGGATCTCTAACCACACCGGCTTTTACTGGATGGCACAATAAATAAATTCATAAAATGTCCCGGGAAATAAGCACATCCGGCCGTGTTCGAGCATCCCTCTCACTGATCAAGATTTAGTCAAGGGGGTGTCAGTCCTCTGTCTAGTGATCATGTGGTACTTCGTCCACACCACTGAGTGACCAGCTCCGACCGGTTTAGCCAGGGCCCCTATGGTTTTTCCCACCTAGACAGACTTCCCAAGGCTTTTGACGAATCACCGTCAATACCATCCCCTATCTTAATCATCCAGCTGAACACCACAAGGGTAATTCAGGTGTATCTTCCTCACCACTACTTCGGGTTAGGGTTTTAAGTCGTGAGGTTATACTCGCTTGTCCTAACGTCGACCCATCCTAAGTCATCTCCGTCATACAGCTCCGACCATATGCGGAATGCTTCTGTGGGACTCGACCTATATGTCTGACGGGCACCGACCCATCCTGAATCACTTTCGGCATATGGCTCCGACCATATGCGGGATAACGATAATCATTATGACGGGCTCCGACCCACTCAGAATCACCTTTGGCATATAGCTCTGACTATATGCAGGATATCAATAATCATTCTGACGGGCTCCGACCCATTCAGAACCAACTTCGGCATATAGCTCCGACTATATGCGGGATATCAATAATCATTCTAACGAGCTCCGACCCATTCAGAACCAACTTCGGCATATAGCTCCGACTATATGCGGGATATCCATCAATCTTTGATAGATAGGCTCCGACCTATCTTAAATCACTCCAACATATGGCTACGACCATATGGGGATTGTCTCTGTAGAACTCTGCACTTGTTGCGTCCGCGTCCAAAGGCATCGTCGCCGCCCATATGCTAGTCCTTTAGCCGTGTCATCAGCTCGATCCACGTACTTGGGTGCATCAGCATCATCCAATTCCGTAGCGTGTCTTATCCGTTAGAGTTCCGTTCTATTCTTTGGGGGATTTCTTATAGTTTTCTAATGTCTTTACTATTCTTATTAATCAACAATTCAAATATCATCATGCATAATTAAACATTTAAGCAGATAGACATAAGCATGTTATTTCACAACAACGACACACAATCATCACACAACACAATGTGGTCTTTGTCACCTTCGTATAAGTGGCCACACAACACAAACAATTGTCACTATACTACTGACTCGGAACCACCAAGTTCCGATCTTTGAGATGATAGGGAACGTCCTAATAGATCACCTAAATACCACGGTGTCTTAGGAAAGCTTCTCTCTCACCTCAACTCCAGCAAATACCTCGTCCGAAATTGTTGCGGGTCCTCCCAAATGTCAGCTGCTCCAGCTTCCTGACTTATACGCGCCTTGTACTACATAGGAGATACTAACGTTACTAGTCTATTTAAACAACCGTCCTACTCAGAATCAAAACGTGTTTTTCGAAAACTCCTTTCACTTCTTGTCGGAAAATCGTAAAACGTCAAGACTTTCTCAAATCAAATCCAACTTTCACCGTTCTTTAAATACTTTGAAATCATTATAAGAAATCAATGAAATCATTTTAAACAATTGGATCGGTTGCTGGTCCGTCTTGGACAGCAGCTCGCTCAATCCCGAAAACATCGAATAACGTCACTTTTGAAATCCAACTTTTCTTAAATCACGTACCATTTAGAACTTAAACTTTAAACCAACCAAACACATTTTTAGGATTGAAAAACAATTTAAATAAAATCTGGACAGCAGAGATGCTAGTCCATAAACCACTCTTTAGAAAATCCGAAAACACCGTAAAATCGCATTTTTCAAACCAACTTTATCTTATATTAAGTACCCATCAAAACTCAACTTCAAATCATTTTGAAAACATTTTTAAATAAGGAATACCATTTAGAAAAACTCTGGACAGCATCATATTCTAAGTCTCAAATTCATTTTCCATTGTCCGAAACCAATTTAAATCCATAGACAAGCTAAATATCTTGAAAACAATTAAATAAACACTTTGATCAACAATTTCTCAATCAAATAAAGTAGTTAAACTTATAGGCACATACAAACCAAATCATACTCATATAAACACTTTAAATAAATGAATTGGTTGCTGGTCCATTCCGAACAGCCACAACCAAGATTCGGAAACACCGAAAAATCGTTCTTTAATCTATTTAATACTTCATGTTAAAATGAATATTTGAAATGATTTATTTTCAAAAATAATACCAGGAAATCAAATAGGGCAGCAACCAGTAAGCCCAATACTTTTTCAAATAACCAAATTCTTTTCAAAAATCAATCAATCTTCAAAAGATCAATTATTATTAAATAACTCATTTTCCTTCACTTCCTTTATCAAATAAACAATTCCAAGACACTTAAACAAAGTAGTTCAATTAACATGCATTACCTAAAACAAACCATTTGGCACATAGCACATAGCACATTCTCAAATCATAATTTCAAACAAATAGCCTAGACCGAAACACCGTAAACAATTATCTTGCAAACTCATTCATGCATATCCTAAACATATCACCAAGCAATCACTCATTCAATTATTTCAAGACATTATGATCATCATACAAGTCCATCCAAGTCACAAAACAAAGTACAAAATTCATATTTGTCGAAAACATTTAAATAAAGCTTTTGTTCGATTACGGGAAAGCTCAAAAGAGAAAATATAAAACTATACCAAATCAATTTGTTTAATCCTCAAAATTTCCAGAACATACACATATATTTAAAATTTCATCACATAAAAATTTCAAGTCATTTGAAAAACCTTAAGCTAGGTTTCAAATCAGATTTCGTATGAAAAGCAAGATATGACTGTTGCTGGCCTGAGGCCAAAATGCCATGGTTAAAAATAGTGTTTCAACTCCGAATTGCATGAAAATTGGTATAAATATTCCTTTCACAATAAAGACCATCTCATAAAAATTTCAGATTATTTGGAGTTGTGAAAGTCATATTTTTCCAATTAAATTCGTCACTAAGTCCGGAAAATCTGAACCAAACGGTTCACTGTTTTGCCTTTAGTAAAATTATCAAATCAACTCCAAATCTCTTCAAATTTTTCAGAGAGTATCTAGAGAGGTTCAGGAAGCTACCATAAAAATTCTAAGCAATTTAGAGTAGCACAAGTTTGATAATTCTGTCCATCTTTAAACCGAAAAACTTGTTTTCTCAAAATTGTCTTCACAAAGTTAGCTCCCATAGAAGTAGGAAATCAATTCCAAAAATCATTCAAAAATTCAGAGAAGCTTACTTTAACATACTTAGATCAATGACAAAATTTCAAAATTATTGAACATGTACAAATATCATTTATTCACTTAAGTACTTTCTCATACCAAACCAAATAGCATTTATACACACAAATCAATCACAAAATTAATCCATCAATTATTTTCCTTTCAAAAACCGAATCAACATATCAAGAAAACAATTTACTTTAACTTAAATACAACATGCATCAAATCAGTTTATTTCAAGTTCAATTTCGACATGCATGTACTTAAAAGCACTAGATCTAGTCTTGAAACAATCATGCATCAACATTCATAAAAAGATCAAGTCTTTTAAACAAAAAAAACAAGGATCGAATTTAAACTAACCTAGATCTTGACATGCACATACTTAGAATTAATAAATCTCAAAGAAAACCAAACATGCATCAACACTCAAGAATCAAAATCAAGGCTTTAAGAGTAAAATCAAAACTAACACCAAAGCATACTTCTTTTCATTAGATCTTTACATGCATGCATTTAAAAATAGTAGATCAAGACAAAAATGAACATAAAATCATTTTCCTTCCAATCAAACTTTAAACGTGACATGCAAAAGAAAAATAGGAAAGATTTGTGCAAATCAACAACTCATAGTTTAGGAACTCCATAGATCAACTCATAATCAATCATGAAATTGCAAATCAAAGATCAAAATCATTTTGAACCAAAAAGGCCAAAACCGTGAGCATCATCCTTGTGGATGCATGTTCATTTTTTCTCTTTAAATTCAAACACAAGTAAAAACAATCTTAGAAAATCATAAGAAAACTTAAAAATCCTCATGCAAAACTCAAAATCAAACTTTTTCTTAAAAACATTTTAAGAAATCAAGAAGAAAATGGATGAGTTCATGAGATAACTCAAGATCATGAAAGAAAATACTTTCTTAGCAAAAGTTTTAAAATCAAGTTTAGAAATCAACATGTTTGTAAACAAAAACACTAGATCTACCTTGAAAACAAACATGCATTAACATTTTCAAACAAAAATCAAGACTTTATAAAGAAAACATGAAAACCGAAAATGAATCAAAGAAAAGAGATTAAGAACATTAAGATCATGAAATAAAAATGCTTACTTAATCAAAAGCTTCAAAATCAAGTCCAAATCTTTAGGTTGTTCTTTGGTTCCTCTTCTTACTCCCCACGGTTCACTCCCTCTTTCCTTTAAGTCCATGGTTTCTCATTTTCTTCTTCACTCTCTTGGTTTGATTTTCTTTACTTAGGTTGTGTTTGAGATTGGTGTTGTGTTTAGGGTTTAGTTCTTCTTCTCTTCCTCCCTCACGGTTCTCTTCTCTTTTTCTCTAAGGGTGTTGAGCTTGATGATGCTCAACCCTATGTGTGTTTTAGGAAAATGAATGAAGAAGTGGAAAAACAAGTGAAGGGTGTATGTGGATGTTTAAATACACATAGGATTTTGGGCTTGGGCTTGCTTCATTTCTCTCCCCCACGGCTCACCTTTCTTCTTCTTCTCTTTTTCTTTTCTTTTTCTTTTCTCCTTAAGGTCATGCTTAGGTCACTATGGTGAAATCATTTGCTTGGCCACTAAGTAAGCCAACTTGGAGACCAAGTAAACAAACTTGGAGACCAAGTAATGCACATGAGAAGGTTCATTCGGGTTTGGGGGTTTAAGGGTAGATTAGGTTAGTTAATCTAGGTTTAAGGTGCTAATTAGGATCTAATCATGATTAAGGTAGGATTAGGAAAACTAAATAAGGTTTAGTCCACTAATCCTTAGAGTTTAGGGCTTAATCAAGGATTAAGGCACTAATCCAAAGACTTAATCCATACTAGTATAGGTTTAGGGAAAACTAATTCTAGGTTAGTTCACTAACCTTGAGGGTTTAGAGTTTAAGAGAGTGATTAAGTACTTAATCAAGGATTAGGAACTTGATTAAGGTTTAATCAAAGATTAGAGATGCAAATTAGGGTTTCTAGAGATGATTCTAGATTAAGGGTATGATAAGATACTTGGACTTTGATTTTTGAAACTTAGGGTAGAAATAATTTTCCATCTTAAAACCATAAAATCTTAGTTAAAACCTTAAGTAACATAATTCATTGAAAACCTTAAAAAAACAAACACATGAAATTTTAACACAAGTGGATTAAATTCCAAAGTGTAGAAATCCATCATGCAATCAAAACTCCTTTAATCAATTCTTAAATCAATTAGGTTAAATTTATAAAGATGCACAAAGAAATTCATTTCTCAAAGGAAATCACAAATAATAAAATTACTCCAAACTCAATAAAATCATTTGCTTGAACTCTATAAAAATCTTTGTTTGCCAAATTCCATAAAATCGAAAATTGATTACGTAATCGAATAAAATACCCATAAAAAATCCTTTGTAAAACAATATCTCAAAATTCTTCTTTAATGAAAACTTATTTATATTAATCGGGAAACTACGGGATGTCACACTCTCCCCAACTTGAAGATTTCTCATCCTCGAGAAATGCTACGCGGGATCACACTATCAAAGAATGTCGAGCCCCTTGGAGTGATTCTTGCGGTCTTTAGTAGTCGTAGTCTTCGAGTCGCCAATTATGTACCATTCTCTGAAGGTTCTTGGGAGTAAGTCAAATTGATTACTTTCAAAAGTAATCCTTCGGACCATTCCATTATCAGATACAATGGAATATTAACGGTTTAGTTTTGTCAACAAAAGTTTAAGGGTTCAAAGGTTTTGAAACAAAATTAAGAAAGAATAGCATACTTATGCCAATCCTAACAAGGGTACTACTATTCTCATGGTCCTTCTCCCTTAATTTGACTCTTCTCATCCACTTAAGCCTAGGCGGTTATTACAATCCTCAAAATCTCCGCTTACTCCCCAACTTTGATGAATCATATTCCTATACATCATATCTATCCAATAGCATTTGACAGAGACTAAAACCATAAAATTTTCCAACATTCACCAATTCCAGTTTATCTTACAAAACTTCCCATCACTTTATTCAAGCCTATCGGAGTATCGCCTTAAATTCCGCATGCTAGACCAAATTTTCTCCTTTTAGGACTCATCTTCGGGTTCTAAACCATCAAAAGCTCTCTAACTCAGGGATTCATCCTTTAGAGTAACGTTCTTAACACCTAATGACACCTTTTATTCTACAGTTTATGGTCACCTATGTCCATTAAAATGTCGAATCTTAGTCATTTAACCTAATTTTGGACGTCACTTAAGGGTTCCATCCGTTAATTTTACCACCCCATATATTCAATCTCATGGTCCTATCCTAAGTTCACATCCACTCCAATCGTTCACCTACTCCAACTAGAACCTTTCTAATTCTAAATCTTTCAGACTGGTCTTAGATATCTACCACCTTAACGTTATCCATATCATTTCTTTGGGTAGACTACTACCAAACTTATTGGTTTTAATCCTTTTGTACATTCCACTATCATACTTATGGCTCTAAGGGGTACTCTTACCTTACTTGGTTCATACTTACTTATCCCTCAACCATCATAACTTTTCCTTAGCTACACCTCACTGTCCACCTCATAATTGGGAAATATCTACTTGATTGGCATAAGATGTCAAGGTCGAAAAATTGTCACAAAGGTTCTGAAGAAGAAAGTCGTTTTGTCAAAGTTCAGGAGATGAAACTTTGGGTTCATCAGCAATCATAGTCTTGTCAAGTTGCTTGACAGAACAGGGTCATTTTCGAAAGACATGCCAGGCCGCCAAGGACGTTGGCCATGATCACAAGAAATGGGTTCGTATCGAAAGAATATTTAACAACAAGGTTTCAGGTCAGGATTTCAAAAGTTATTGCAACAAAAGGGGTTCTCAACAAAGAGGGCTTCAACAAACAAGAGAAGGTTCAGGTCACACAAAACAAGGTCTCACGAGGACGCTAGTCTCTGTTCTTGGTACGCATCGTAGACAAATTCCCGAAGCACTCCAGAGATAGAGAGATAGAACGATAGAGACAGAACGAGCGTTCACACAACTTCGTACTTTTATTCTCACTCATCGTAATCCTAACACTAACACACAAACAAATGCACACAAACAAAGCATGTAAGCCCATATATCAGGCTACTTAGGACAACCATTGCTCTGATACCACAAATGTAACACCCCAATTTAGCAACTTGAAAATATAATTTCTTTAAGTCAATGTAGTGAAAATTTGGGACAATTTTTTTTTTCACATAACATGGACATGAGAATCTCCAAGTTCCAAAATAGTTTACAACAGAAAATTGATTCTCATATCACATGTTATACTTCAAGTCCCAAACCGAGATGTTACGAAACATCGCACTTGGAAACTTGCTTTCACAAAAACACTTTTAAAAGCCCATCCCTTTTATGTTAACCAGAAAACTTAACATTGATTATCCAGCTTTTTAAAACATCTTTCGGGTGTACATGTGGATGCAGATAATGATGTCTAAGTACCTGCTAAGGGAGTACAACACTTGAACATAGGTGCTATGACAGTAGACCTCCATGCAACACAATGCTCCTCAGGAGGGTCGAATCATCAACCATCTTGTCCTCGAGCCGAGCTTGACCTTCTTCTCTTTCGAGACTCCATCTCGGTCTTGTCCTCGTAGGCCGTCACTTGAAACGCCAACTCCCAAGATAATTTACTTTCTCTGTCACCTGTGGACATCATCACAGAAGTCCACAGGGAAGGGGGAAGACAGAGAGAGTAAGCATTCCGAACGACGTATCGTCGACGGTGTGGGTTTACGATAGGCAAAATATTAAGACAATACAAGCACACAACATTACATATTCACGGCACAACAATGCAAGATAAAAACAACACCACAAAATAACATATTAACATCATTACATTCATAATCATGATCATCATTAATTAATCCTTCATTAACATAAATTTACTTTCGTTTATCAATATCGTTAATCTCTTCGCGACGTATAATTCTTTCTTTCTCACGTGCTCTTCTCGATTACCTCTTGCGAATCTTTCATTTAAGGGAATCTCTTAATCGGTTTATCTCATGGGATCAAAGTCTCTTTGTCCATATTTCTCGAGTCCATAATATCGGAAGTTCAGGCTTTATGGTTTTGGGTCTACATCTCCTCGGAATCCATCCACCTAGTTCGGAAGCAATCAGGAGTACAGGATCTCTAACCACACTGGCTTTTACTGGATGGCACAATAAATAAATTCATAAAATGTCCCGGGAAATAAGCACATCCGGCCGTGTTCGAGAATCCCTCTCACTGATCAAGATTTAGTCAAGGGGGTGTCAGTCCTCTGTATAGTGATCATGTGGTACTTCGTCCACACCACTGAGTGACCAGCTCCGACCGGTTCAGCCAGGGCCCCTATGGTTTTTCCCACCTAGACAGACTTCCCAAGGCTTTTGACGAATCACCGTCAATACCATCCCCTATCTTAATCATCCAGCTGAACACCACAAGGGTAATTCAGGTGTATCTTCCTCTCCACTACTTCGGGTTAGGGTTTTAAGTCGTGAGGTTATACTCGCTTGTCTTAACGTCGACCCATCCTAAGTCATCTCCGTCATACAGCTCCGACCATATGCGGAATGCTTCTGTGGGACTCGACCTATATGTTTGACGGGCACCGTGTGAGACCCACAATTTTACCCAATTTATTTGTGATTTTATAATTGAAATTAGGAAATTATGCTTGATTTTGATACCTGGATTTAATTAAAAATCATATGAAATATATATATATATATATATATATATATATACGTGACATATATGTATATATTATATATATACCAATGTTTTCCCTAGCCTATTTAAATGAAATATTTTAAAGTAAAGTATTTGATTTAAATGATTTTTAGAAGATGAATTGTCTTTTGATGGATTATAGTATCCTATCTTTAGAAATTCATATCTTTTCAACCGTACGTCGAAAAATTACAAATGATATGTCAAAACGATCGTATCGAAATCTAGATTATGAAAATGTAAAGCTTTGATTTTTATTTTATAGTTTTCGAAATTTTATCACTGCTACAGTAGTAAACGAATTTTTGAGTTTTAAGAATCAATGTATGGTTTTAATGCATTTAATAACCTTTTGACTCAAGTATAATTATTTTTAAAATAAAAATACATTTCTGAAGTTGTATAATGTATTATCATTTAAATAAAATTTATTTTCGTATTTTTCTTATTTTAAAATATTTGAAAAGCTTAGGAAGTGTATTTTTGAAGAAATGACCTTAGGACTTCAAAAATTCATAATTTTCAAACCGTAAGCCCAAAAATTATAAACTTTATATGAAAACGATCGTATTAAAATGTAGAATCTTAATATGTAAAAATAAATTTTTTATTTTTTATATTTACGAAAAATTTTGTACAGTAGGTAGAAAATCAAATTTTGATAGTTAATATGATTGGATAATTATGTAGGCACCTCCACAATGAACCAATGAAAAATTTTCTCTCCTATTTTAATATACATGTACAGTCCAAAAATAAGGTGGAAAGAGGGGAAGAATAGTTCTGAAGTTTGTGAGAATAAACCATGAATTAAAAGGCTTTAGGAATCAACAAAATCCCATTTAATGCTAGTTCATGTTCCAAGTAGTATTTGAAAATTTTTGACCAAGAATTGATGAAGAGGGACCGAAATTTGAGTCTGAAAATTGAGGGAAATGGATCACTTCAACACCTATAAATAGATAGCCTTAGTTCCCACATTTTTCACACACAAACCTTGATGGTTTCACAAGAGAAAAAAAAAAAATTCTAAGAGAGAAATAGAGAGAGAGGGACGAGTAAGCTAGGAAGAAGGGAGGATTAGCTTGGTTGCTTGAAGTTTTCTAAAAAGCTTAAGGAGTAGAGGTAACCCAAAATCACTTATTTATTTAAGTTATTTTTAAGTTGTTTGTTTATATTTTGTTTAAATCTTCTAAATTTCTTCTATGGTCAAGTTCTAAATTTCCTTTTCATTTTAAAGTTATTTTTGAATATATGAAATTGTTCTTAAGTCATATGAATTAAGAATGAGAAAAGGGACACAAAAAGGGGTGTTTAAAGGGATTTATCTCCCCTTTTCTTTAATTCTTAAGATGGCTAAAAGTTTTTGATAAGTTTGAGTAATTTAATTTCTGGGTTTATTTTAATTAGAATATAAGAATTGTAGAGAATTTTGTGTGAACAAATAAAGTTTTTATTCATTGTCTTTTTAATTGTTTTGTTCTTTGTTTTAAGGAATGAAAAAGAAATAAGTAAATAACAATGGAAAATAATAATTTCTAGTATATATACATATATATATATATATATATATATATATGAACCGTGTGACATATTAGAAAAAATGAGGATTGATTGTGTATTTTAATATGTGTATTGTGTTGTTGTTTAATATAATAAAAGAGAATAGAAATGAATAAAAGATTTAAAATGGATTTTTATTTTTGGTTTTTATTTCTTTTCTTTTCTGGACCGTGTATGTATGTATGTATATTGTGTGATAATTGTTGTTATTTCATGTATATTTGAGTTATAATTAAGTCTCTAAAAAGAATGAAAACAAATAAGTATTTTCCTTAAAGTAGAAATGAAATGAAAATGACTTAAAGGAACTAGAAATGATTTTTTTAGAAATAAAATTAATTCTGGAAAATTTTGATGTTCTTGAAGTGTATGGAATTATATGTTATGTAATTTTTATGTAATTGTTATTGTTTGATTGTATGTTATTTCCTTTTGTTTGATTTAAGTAAATGAACAAAAAAAAAATTTCTGGAAAAATAAAAATAATAGACCGTGAGGTCTATGATGTTGTTTTGAAATTATTTTTGGTAAATTGCTTGTTGTTTGATGTGTAATTAAATTATAGTTAATTGTTTAAAAGAAATAGGAACAAATGGTAGTTGTTATAAACTTATAAGAACATGTATTTTTGAATAATTGTATGAGTATGTGGTTGATGTGTTTATAAATATTAGTTGCTGGAAAAAGTGAATTATTTTCTAAAAGAGATCTATTTTATATTTTGTTAATGATTAAACCTCTTATTTTTAGTATACCAAATGATGTAATTATATTATATAGATGCTTTAGGAATTGAAAATATTTTTCTGACTTTTCTATATGCTAGTCGAATTTTAGAGAAAAAGGAATACAAGTAATTAAATTTTTCTAATTGATTTGATGATTGTTTTAGTATGTTTAGGGAATATATTACATGTTTATATGGAAAAGATTAATTTTGAAAGTTTCATTTTAATTCTGGAAATTTAAACTTTAATCTGAAAATTTTATTTATTTAAGACCCCAAATGATTATTTTGAGAATGTTAATGATACCTTGTTTATATGTGCAAATGTAATATAGAAACAAATAGAAATAAGTATTTTTGAGTGATTAAAGTAATGTAAATAAAAATATTAAGTTGCTGTCCAGAATTTAGAATTAATGAAAAAGTAATATTTTATTAGAAATAATTGTAGTTATAAGTCTTTGGCATAAGTTAGAATTGTATATAATTGTTTTGGATTGTTTTACTTGAACTTATTGAAGTAATGCAACTTTTCTTTGGCTGTACAGCAGATGCAACTATTTTATTTTGTTTAATTTTGTCATTTTATTATAGTAGAAGTTGTAATAAGAATTTAGGAAGAAACGACATGTGTTTTCGATTTTCTGTTTGAGAGAAATTGAATTTTTAAGTTTAAGTATGCATGCTGTCTAAAAATCTAAAGTGTGTGGCACCAATGATAGAAATTGTTTTGGATTAAATCAATATGTGAATTTTATGCTAAGACTTTTTATATATAGAATTAAAAAGGAAATATAAAAATGACTTTGTAAATGTATGCCTTAATGTTCTAGTTGTTTACTAAATTGCTGTCTTACTGGTGCTTGTATGATAATTGTGGAATGTCTTGTAAAAATGATTTTGAGTTTGTATTATAATGTTGTCCAAAATTTTAGTTTGAGTTACATCAACTCTAGAATTTGTGAATGAATTTATATTTTAGAATGATTATTGATGTGTTAAGTGTTTTTGGGTAAATGTTAAAATTGACTTTTAAAGAAGGTGTTTCTTGACTGTCCAAATTATTTAAAAGGTTGCATCAAGTTTAAGTTATTTGTTTTAAGTGGCTTATGTTAATCCTTGAGCGGTAGTTGTTATTGATTTTCTGAGTTAATGAAAAAGTATGAAATAATCTCTTTTGATTTAATAATTAGTTCTAAAAATTTCCATTGACGTTTTAAAGGTTTTGATTTTGTAAAGTATGATTTATTTTAAGTATTGAAAGTTTTCGTTCAAGTCTTCTTGATACCTAAAAGTGATAAAGGAAATTGTTGTTAAGGATATGTGTCTTGTGGTTTGTAACACTCTCACTTTTATTAGTAATTTTTAGGTTTTATTAAAATCAGAGTTTGAAAATTTCTTTTTAATACTTAAATTTCTTTAAAAGGTTTTACGAAAATCCGGCAGAGTTTCCTCTGTTTTCCGGACTTCCCAAAAATTTTCTTCTAAAAACCTGTCAGTCCAGAATTGTTTAAAAACGTAAACAACAACAGTTTAATAGTTATAACAGATCCTAACGCCCGATGGATATAAATCTCAGGGCAAGCTACTAATTCATACATAATTTACAAAAAGTAATTATCCACTCCAAAATATGTAAAATACATTCCACGTAGTGGAACTTAAAATCCTGTTCGGCCAGCACTTGTGTATGCTCCGCTTGTGTACCTGAAAAATAATAACCACACAGGGGAAGCATCACACAGAACTTAAAAGAGAGATTTCTAAGCAGATATATACGACACGCCAAAACCATTCAAGCCTATGCTATGCTACTCAATTCATGTTCTTCTTTCCTCTTTACCTTCTAACTGTTTCCCAATTCTTTTTCTTCCTAATTGTTTTCTTTTAGATAATCCTTAACCTCTAATTATTCTTGTTCCTCATTACTTTCGTTATTTTCCTTTTTATTCTCATTTTCCATTTGTATTTCCATTTTAATTTCTTTTTCATTTCATTCTCATTACCCTTTATCCTTTCCATTTTCCTTTATTCCCTTTTTTTTTAATCGACACGCCCTCACAGGCTCGCATCGATGCCGATACGCCTTCACACGCCCGCATCGGACTTCCATCTTTCCTTTCTAATCGACACGCCCTCACAGGCTCGCATCGATGCCGATACGCCTTCTAAGGCTCGCATCGGACTTTCATCTGTCCTTTCTAATCGACACGCCCTCACAGGCTCGCATCGATGCCGATACGCCTTCTAAGGCTCGCATCGGACTTTCATCTGTCCTTTCTAATCGACACGCCCTCACAGGCTCGCATCGATGCCGATACGCCTTCTCAGGCCCGCATCAGACTTTCATTTCTCCCTTTTAATCGACATGCCCTCACAGGCTCGCATCGATGCCAATACACCTTCTCAGGCCCGCATCGGACTTTTATCTTTTACCTTTCTTTCTCTTACTTTTTCTTTCTCTTTTTCTTTTCCTTAGCCTCTTTTTCTGGTTTGCTATATCATTCTCTTTTCTCTCGTTCCGTTACTTAGGAACTTATTATCACATTACTTATTTTCCACTATTTCCAATATTTCTCTTTACTAGTTTATTCTTACTTTTAATTAACTCTACCTAACTTGATCATATGCTTTATATTTTAACTCTTGTCACTAACTCTTAATTAATTTCATTCCCTTTCTTTTCTTTTTCTTCTTCTCTTCCTTTGATTCTTTTTCCTACATCACTCATATTTAATAATACCTAGCTCATGCACTTAGAACCAATTATATTATTTCTTCTTCCGTTAACTCTCTCTTTCTTATTTTCTGTTTATTTCTTTCCTCTAATGGCTAATTACTCATCCACTCCATTTATTTCTATTAACCTTATTTTATCCTAATTTAGTTCTCAACTCATTCCTACACTTTCTTTATTTAATTCCGGCTCTCCATAGTTAATCTCTAATTTCTCCCTTTTCTCACTTACGCTACTCACTTGTTCTTATAATTCCGTTTATCTATTTCTTTCTTATTATTCCGTATATTTCGTTGCTAATTGTTTCAACTCTTCTTTAACTAAATTTTCTTTCCTAATTATCTTCCTTCATTATTAGCGGGCTACTCTAAGGTTCATTAACAATTAACATTTTCCCCCGGTCCTAGTGATAGATATAACTACCCAGAAATACACCCCTTAAGGACTGGTAATGGAACCCCTTACCTCGGTTGACGAAGGTAAAGAGAGAACCTCAACTCCGAAGAGGGAGCGGCGATCCGTGAAGCTTTAGCGATCCGGGCGATGAACGGGTTGACGGGGATCGACGCCGGTGGTGAGAACAACCCCGGCTGAACCTAGGCAAGAGCTCCAAGCTTTGGCGCACCCGACACGAGCCCGACACTATCACGGGTCGGTAACGGCGCCGGTGAGATCCGTGAAGAGAGGGAGGAAGCTCGGCCGAAAGGGGAAGGAGAAAGGGGTGAGGGTGCTCACCGTGATGGTGGCCACGGTTCTAGGCGGTGGCGGCCGGAGAGGGGGAAGGTAGGCGGTGGAGAGAGAGAGCTCACGGTGAGAGAGAGAGAGGGTATGAGGGAGAGAGAGAAAGAGGGCGGATCTATGGGGAAGGAGGAAGAGCCAAGGAGGTGGCGGCGGTTTTGGGTGGTGGAGGATGGAGGAGGCCGGAGTTGAAAGAGGAGGGGCGGAAATGAGGGTTTTGAGCCCTAGAGAGAGAAAGCAAAAGGGGAATGAATGGAGAAGAAGACTCAACGCGTTTTATGCTGTTTCTGCACGAAGTATCCGGATACTTTGGCTGGTATCCGGATACTTTTACCAGATGCCAAATTTATTTTTTTTATTTTTCATCTATTTTCTCCCCAACTTCAAACAGCCATAACATCTTCGTTCACCGTCGGATCTTGCTCAAATTTGACGAGTAACTTCCTAAAAATCATATCTTCATATCCAACGGTGGAAATTGTGTTTTGAGTCATAAATCTTTTATTTTGAATTTCCTAATGTTGGGTGTTTATAACACCGAAAAATCGATTTTTAACACCCGTTTGGTCTTCTTTAAATTTGCTTTTCGATGCCAATGCTCCTTAACTCCTTCATGGCACTCGAAGAATTCCTAATCCATCATTTTAAATCCCTTTTAGGATAATCCTTATTTCCAAATATTATTATTATTCTAATTATTATTAGAATTAAAATTCGGGATGTTACATTTCTCCCCCACTTATTTAGAATTTCGTCCCCGAAATTCCGTTCAATTCCTTCAAATGGAGAACCATCCCATTGGTGAGCTTCTGACTACGATTTTCACTTCCCTTCGATTTTTGTTTTCCACTCCATAGGTGGTTAGGGCCATGCCCATTTCGACGTCTGTCTTCTAGCCCCACGTACTAACTCTATCTACGTAGTATCGTCAGTTTTCTTATTATTAAAGTTCCATCTCCCATTCCTTGGATTGAAATCTTCCCCCACTTAGCATTGACATACTTGATTATATCCATGCTAGGGGGCATGCTCATTTGTTGCTCGGAATAGAGTACGCAGGTTCCTGACCGGTATCCAAGGTTGAAAAGAGGACACGTGGGTGACGATCTATTGGTAGGCATAGAACTATGCCGGGTTTCTACGACTTGGCAAATTCTCACTTATGCATATGAGATGCTTGAAGCTTGAAGAGAGAGAAGGTGAAAAGGAGAAACATGAAGTACTCAAGAATGAGTCTCATGGTCTTTGCAAGATGACCCAAGATAGACTGGATACATGTCAAGCAAGAAGACAATGGAGATTATTCCCCAAAGTATGCATTTTCAGCAGAGAGTCGTCGAAGGATGCGTTTCTATGGATCTGCGGCTAACTGGTTGGTCTTGGTCAATCGGGGTCCTATCAAATGCACAAGGTCCCAAAAGACTGAGATTATCACTTGCGGTGTTCCGACGTAACGTCTTGATTGAGATTCCACTTCGTGACTTCACTTTTATTCCGTTCACCTTTTACTCCTTCAAGTGAGTCTAGCAAAGTCCATTTTAGAATCGATCTTCACCACGTTCGCATTCTACTCCGATGCTACTTCATTCCCATTCGTTTGACAATTCCAATTCGGTAAAAGAATTCCTAGAGATCGATTCCACTTGAGGGTCAAGGTCAAGGTCTAGTTTTTCCTCTAGTTTAACCCTCATTCGATCATCCGCAGAGCGTTTGGAATTATCTACTTGGTAGTCCTATAGCTTTTGATATGGTTACGAGTTATTGTCGCTCGGATAGGATCCGAATCGAGTCGTCAAGTCTCCCCCACTTATTATCAACATACCTAAGTAGGTTGAAGGCAAGGAGGAAACTAAGCTAATTCCAAGAACTGATTAACTGGGTTCTTAATTGATTGGAGAGGTGGTACATGGAATTAAGTTGACCGTTAATTGGTCTAATCGGTGTGGTTTCGAATTTTCTATGATATGACGACTCTTCACACCTACGCATACGACTAAGTTCTCATACGGGTTAGAAGGGTGGTTCAATTACTGAGTTGAATGTTCTCGGTGGAAATATAGAATAAGAGTGCCTTGAATGGGGTTGGTTTGTGAATCACTGTTCATGAGTCTTAGGAAAGATCCTATAGGATTAAAGTTCAATCGGGCTCTCGACAGAGATAGAATTCCTCGATGGTTGATTCGGATTTTCAACTAGATGATTGCAACAATATAGCATGTCAATAAACGCGAAGACCGAGGTGGTCAGTCCCAATCTCACATTTATTAACTGTACATCACTGCGTTATTGAATGATAGCATTATCTTTTAATAGATGCAAGAGAAAGGACGACCAATCCTGACCTCACATTCTGTCAGAGGATGACACTATCATAATTGAGCTTGGTGGAATTTCTAACTAAGGATTTAACACTTATCGACTCCTTCTAGATCACACTACTCACACTTACTCTAGGCAAAGACGCTAAAGTAACTAGTTGATGCAGCATTAATATGAAAAGTACCTTGGATTAGCTTATTCGCTCCCTTCTCCGATACGTCTCGGACAGTTCGCCCCAATGTGTCCCGGTTGTCCGCACATATAGCAGAGACCCTGTTTTCTGCGTTGTTTCAACATCAGGCACAGTTTCCGATGGACTCCCCCACATAGTGTGCATGGTGGCCTGGCTCTCGGGGCATTCACATTAAAGGCCACGTCCCTCGGTACTACTTCCATAGTGTTGATGTCAAAGCGTGCTTCTGATTCATGAGCCAATTCCTTACCCCTGTTAAGACCTACTTCATTCGGTATATTCTTGCTCCTTTTCTCTGCTTCATGCTGATTCAAACTCTTCTCATAAGTGCTAGTCATATTCACCAGCTGAGAGAGATTAGCTATACCCTGGTGCACAAAGATAGTCCGAATCTTGGCATTGAGACCTGCTTCAAATTTAATACACTTGGTGCGTTCGTCTGCATCCCGATAACTGCCAGAATAGCGAATCAGATCTTCAAATTGTGCCGCATACTCACCGACACTCATACTTCCTTGCTCCAGATGAAGAAAAGCGATCTCCTTTTCCCTACGAACATCCTCAGGAAAATACTTCCCCAGGAAGTGAGCCTTAAACAGGTCAAAAGTGATATCCTGGTTAGCTGCCTCCAATTCTCTTCGCACTCGTTCCCACCAATACTCTGCTTCATCAGTCAACATATACTGCGCTAACAACACAGTTTGTTCAGCAAGTGGAGCCATGGTGCGAAGGATCTTCTCAATTTCCTTGAGCCATTGCTGAGCTCCATCAGGATTATACCCTCCTTCGAACCTAGGCGTTTCGCATTTCCTAAATCGAGCCATCCAATCAACTTCGACAGGAATGGGCGGTGGATTCAATGTTGCTGCTGCTGCGGCTGCGGCTGCTGCGATGTTTTCAGCTTGGTTCTGTTGCATTCGGGCCTGGTTCTGATTCATTTGAATCAGGTTCTCCAATATAGCAGCCATCCGCTCATTTTCGGCGCGTCGCCCAGCCATTCTGTTCGGTCATGAGGGAACAGTCAGTTAAAGACTGAATACTTAATCACCAACCTAATTATCCTATTCCTAGACTTCGACTCTTACTAAACGAATCAGTTACTCGCTTGGTGAGTAACCATCGGAGATGTGAGTCCACACTCCAAAGGCCGAGGAAAAACTGCTCTGATACCAAAATGTAACACTCTCACTTTTATTAGTAATTTTTAGGTTTTATTAAAATTAGAGTTTGAAAATTTCTTTTTAATACTTAAATTTATTTAAAAGGTTTTACGAAAATCCGGCAGAGTTTCCTCTGTTTTCCGGACTTCCCAAAAATTTTCTTCTAAAAACCTGTCAGTCCAGAATTGTTTAAAAACGTAAACAACAACAGTTTAATAGTTATAACATATCCTAACGCCCGATGGATACATATTTCAGGGCAAGCTACTAATTCATACATAATTTACAAAAAGTAATTATCCACTCCAAAATATGTAAAATACATTCCAAGTAGTGGAACTTAAAATCCTGCTCGGCCAGCACTTGTGTATGCTCCGCTTGTGTACCTGAAAAATAATAACCACACAGGGGAAGCATCACACAGAACTTAAAAGAGAGATTTCTAAGCAGATATATACGACACGCCAAAACCATTCAAGCCTATGCTATGCTACTCAATTCATGTTCTTCTTTCCTCTTTACCTTCTAACTGTTTCCCAATTCTTTTTCTTCCTAATTGTTTTCTTTTAGATAATCCTTAACCTCTAATTATTCTTGTTCCTCATTACTTTCGTTATTTTCCTTTTTATTCTCATTTTCCATTTGTATTTCCATTTTAATTTCCTTTTCATTTCATTCTCATTACCCTTTATCCTTTCCATTTTCCTTTATTCCCTTTTTTTTTAATCGACACGCCCTCACAGGCTCGCATCGATGCCGATACGCCTTCACAGGCCCGCATCGGACTTCCATCTTTCCTTTCTAATCGACACGCCCTCACAGGCTCGCATCGATGCCGATACGCCTTCTCAGGCCCGCATCGAACTTTCATCTATCCTTTCTAATCGACACGCCCTCACAGGCTCGCATCGATGCCGATACGCCTTCTCAGGCCCGCATCGGACTTTCATTTCTCCCTTTTAATCGACACGCCCTCACAGGCTCGCATCGATGCCGATACACCTTCTCAGGCCCGCATCGGACTTTTATCTTTTACCTTTCTTTCTCTTACTTTTTCTTTCTCTTTTTCTTTTCCTTAGCCTCTTTTTCTGGTTTGCTATATCATTCTCTTTTCTCTCGTTCCGTTACTTAGGAACTTATTATCACATTACTTATTTTCCACTATTTCCTATATTTCTCTTTACTAGTTTATTCTTACTTTTAATTAACTCTACCTAACTTGATCATATGCTTTATATTTTAACTCTTGTCACTAACTCTTAATTAATTTCATTCCCTTTTTTTTCTTTTTCTTCTTCTCTTCCTTTGATTCTTTTTCCTACATCACTCATATTTAATAATACCTAGCTCATGCACTTAGAACCAATTATATTATTTCTTCTTCCGTTAACTCTCTCTTTCTTATTTTCCGTTTATTTCTTTCCTCTAATGGCTAATTACTCATCCACTCCATTTATTTCTATTAACCTTATTTTATCCTAATTTAGTTCTCAACTCATTCCTACACTTTCTTTATTTAATTCCGGCTCTCCATAGTTAATCTCTAATTTCTCCCTTTTCTCACTTACGCTACTCACTCGTTCTTATAATTCCGTTTATCTATTTCTTTCTTATTATTCCGTATATTTCGTTGCTAATTGTTTCAACTCTTCTTTAACTAAATTTTCTTTCCTAATTATCTTCCTTCATTATTAGCGGGCTACTCTAAGGCTCATTAACAATTAACATTTTCCCCCGGTCCTAGCGATAGATATAATTACCCAGAAATACACCCCTTAAGGACTGGTAATGGAACCCCTTACCTCGGTTGACGAAGGTAAAGAGAGAACCTCAACTCCGAAGAGGGAGCGGCGATCCGTGAAGCTTTAGCGATCCGGGCGATGAACGGGTTGACGGGGATCGACGCCGGTGGTGAGAACAACCCCGGCTGAACCTAGGCAAGAGCTCCAAGCTTTGGCGCACCCGACACGAGCCCGACACTATCACGGGTCGGTAACGGCGCCGGTGAGATCCGTGAAGAGAGGGAGGAAGCTCGGCCGAAAGGGGAAGGAGAAAGGGGTGAGGGTGCTCACCGTGATGGTGGCCACGGTTCTAGGCGGTGGCGGCCGGAGAGGGGGAAGGTAGGCGGTGGAGAGAGAGAGAGCTCACGGTGAGAGAGAGAGAGGGTATGAGGGAGAGAGAGAAAGAGGGCGGATCTATGGGGAAGGAGGAAGAGCCAAGGAGGTGGCGGCGGTTTTGGGTGGTGGAGGATGGAGGAGGCCGGAGTTGAAAGAGGAGGGGCGGAAATGAGGGTTTTGAGCCCTAGAGAGAGAAAGCAAAAGGGGAATGAATAGAGAAGAAGACTCAACGCGTTTTATGCTGTTTCTGCACGAAGTATCCGGATACTTTGGCTGGTATCCGGATACTTTTACCAGATGCCAGATTTATTTTTTTCTATTTTTCAGCTATTTTCTCCCCAACTTCAAACAGCCATAACTTCTTCGTTCACCGTCGGATCTTGCTCAAATTTGACGAGTAACTTCCTAAAAATAATATCTTCATATCCAACGGTGGAAATTGTGTTTTGATTCATAAATCTTTTATTTTGAATTTCCTAATGTCGGGTGTTTATAACACCGAAAAATCGATTTTTAACACCCGTTTGGTCTTCTTTAAATTTGCTTTTCGATGCCAATGCTCCTTAACTCCTTCATGGCACTCGAAGAATTCCTAATCCATCATTTTAAATCCCTTTTAGGATAGTCCTTATTTCCAAATATTATTATTATTCTAATTATTATTAGAATTAAAATTCGGGATGTTACATGGTTTGCTTAATTGTAATTGAGTAGTTATTTATGAAATTATTTTGTAAATATTATGTGGTAAAGGCTTTCGTTCGGATTTGGGTGACGTGACTTCAAAGCAAGAGGACACTAATTTTGTAGCTTCAACTCAAGGTGAGAGAGAAGCCTTCTTAAGACATAGTGGCATGTAGGGTAATATTAGGACGTTCCGTATCATCTCAAAGGTCGGAACTAGGAATCTATCGGTCGAGTAGTAAAATGGCAATTGAGTGTGTGTCCCTGCCGTTTATACGAAAAACACGATTCCTCGATATTTATTGTATGTCGGTTGCTAATTGCTTATGCTATGTTGTATATTTTTGTATATTATATTATATTTTGGAAATAATGGTTCATCTTATGGAAAGAAAATTAATGTTCGGTGGTTCCTATGAAAAGAGTTCTTTGTGTTTTTCGATCGGTTTTTCCATGAAATGGAATTGGCATGTTTTGTAAATACTAATATGAAAATATGAGAATGATCAATGAAATTTGTAAGCGATATTAGTGTACAGTGATGGTGCAAACGGCACGATAACTTTGGAAATATTCCCTTTAAGTGACTGGCCACGTGGATGACTGTGCCGTGGTCTAAGTCTTATGGATTCCACTGTACTTTAGAAGGGTGTTTGATGTTTCTCTTAGAGGTCGAGGCCCGTTAGCAGCAAGGCTTAGAATGGGTCGACCAAAACTTAGGTTTAAGAAAAGACTTAAAAGACTTAAAAGACTTAAAAGACTTAGGAACCCCTCTCCTAAACCTACGCGTTGAGAGTGAAGTAGTGGAGAGGAAAGATACCGTATACTTGGAGGTAGGTGTCTCTTCAAGTGGTGATTGCGATAAGGGAAGGCAAGGACGGTGAACGTCAAGAAGCCTCGAGTGCTTCTCTAGGCGGGACAAGAATACAAGGACTTGTCTTTCGGTTGTAGGTAATGTCGTAGCAAGGAACTGCGCGACCAACTAGAGATAGCGCTGTCGCCCCCTGGAACAAATCTTAGATGGTGAGAGGGAACCCGAATGGGGCTAGATGTCGCTGTATTTTGGTGAAGCTGTACAAAATGATTTTACTTCGGTTGTTAGAAACTTTTGGTGCGTACCCTTCGACATCGATGCCAGCATGGTTAGGGTTCCTGTGCGTCCCATCTGCTTTCCGAACTAGGATGTGGTTGGAATGATGGAAGAGATGTAACGTGAGTGCTACCAAATCCTTGAGCTTCGGTGGTGGTACCCCTTCTCGAATTTCCGGTGGTTACGATAATAAAACTTAAAGCCTAAAGATAATTAAATATAATGGATATGGTTTCATGATAATTACCCTTTTGGTCTTAATATTCCCCTATTGTAAGCCCGCGCCATCGACGGTCATATCATTCAGAAGTGCTTACTCTCTTTATTTCCCTTTCCTGTGGACATTGAGGAACAATGTTCACAGATGACAGATCATGTACTATCTCGAGTAGCGGTTGCTCAAGTCGAAAGAGGATCACGAGACGACGTACATACGAGGAGGAAGCAGAAGCAGCAATCAAAGAATATTCCAGACAATTGCGGTAGAGGAAAATGATGAAGACTAATAGTCTAGGATAGTTTTTGTTTTGTATTCCATCTTTGGATGGGTAGGACATGATTACTCTATCCCGAATGTAACCCCAGTTGTAATATGGATTATTTTAAATGAAATAAAAGAAGTTTCTTTGTTATATAGAATGTTCATAAAGTAATTAAACTATTTTTCCGCAAGTTAACCATCGACTAAATATGACATTGAGAAAATGAATTTTTGGAAATGTGTTGGATGTTAACATCTCCTTTTGGGAACAGAATTTTATGACGCAAGTCTAAGTACCAAAACATTTTTGTAAACGAAATGAATTAAATTGTATTTATGAAAATCTTTTTGTAAAAGAATTAAACCGAATTGACTTAGATAATGTTATAAAAAAAATGGCGCAAATTTTTAGTGAAAATTCTATGTCCAAATTGGGGTGTTACACACCGACCCATCCTGAATCACTTTCGGCATATGGCTCCGACCATATGCGGGAAAACGATAATCATTCTGACGGGCTCCGACCCACTCAGAATCACCTTCGGCATATAGCTCCGACTATATGCGGGATATCAATAATCATTCTGACGGGCTCCGACCCATTCAGAACCAACTTCGGCATATAGCTCCGACTATATGCGGGATATCAATAATCATTCTGACGGGCTCCGACCCATTCAGAACCAACTTCGGCATATAGCTCCGACTATATGCGGGATATCCATCAATCTTTGATAGATAGGCTCCGACCTATCTTAAATCACTCCAACATATGGCTACGACCATATGGGGATTGTCACTGTAGAACTCTGCACTCGTTGCGTCCGCGTCCAAAGGCATCATCGCCGCCCATATGCTAGTCCCTTAGCCGTGTCATCAGCTCGATCCACGTACTCGGGTGCATCAGCATCATCCAATTCCGTAGCGTGTCTTATCCGTTAGAGTTCCGTTCTATTCTTTGGGAGATTTCTTATAGTTTTCTAATGTCTTTACTATTCTTATTAATCAACAATTCAAATATCATCATGCATAATTAAACATTTAAGCAGATAGACATAAGCATGTTATTTCACAACAACGACACACAATCATCACACAACAACAATGTGGTCTTTGTCACCTTCGTATAAGTGGCCACACAACACAAACAATTGTCACTATACTACTGACTCGGAACCACCAAGTTCCGATCTTTGAGATGATACGGAACGTCCTAATAGATCACCTAAATACCATGGTGTCTTAGGAAAGCTTCTCTCTCACCTCAACTCCAGCAAATACCTCGTCCGAAATTGTTGCGAGTCCTCCCAACTGTCAGCTGCTCAACCTTCCTGACTTATACGCGCCTTGTACTACATAGGAGATACTAACGTTACTAGTCTATTTAAACAATCGTCCTACTCAGAATCAAAACGTGTTTTTCGAAAACTCCTTTCACTTCTTGTCGGAAAATCGTAAAACGTCAAGACTTTCTCAAATCAAATCCAACTTTCACCGTTCTTTAAATACTTTGAAATCATTATAAGAAATCAATGAAATCATTTTAAACAATTGGATCGGTTGCTGGTCCGTCTTGGACAGCAGCTCGCTCAATCCCGAAAACATCGAATAACGTCACTTTTGAAATCCAACTTTTCTTAAATCACGTACCATTTAAAACTTAAACTTTAAACCAACCAAACACATTTTTAGGATTGAAAAACAATTTAAATAAAATCTGGACAGCAGAGATGCTAGTCCATAAACCACTCTTTAGAAAATCCGAAAACATCGTAAAATCGCATTTTTCAAACCAACTTTATCTTATATTAAGTACCCATCAAAACTCAACTTCAAATCATTTTGAAAACATTTTTAAATAAGGAATACCATTTAGAAAAACTCTGGACAGCATCATATTCTAAGTCTCAAATTCATTTTCCATTCTCCAAAACCAATTTAAATCCATAGACAATCTAAATATCTTGAAAACAATTAAATAAACACTTTGATCAACAATTTCTAAATCAAATAAAGTAGTTAAACTTATAGGCACTATAACACCCTAACATTTATATAGCTTAATTACAATTAATCAAGTTGATTTTTAATTTGGACTTGAAAATTTCTTTTTAAATCTTGATGAAAATCCGGCAGAGTTTCCTCTGTTTTTCGGATTTTCCAAAAATTACATTTTATACACCAGTCAAACCAGTACAGATCAGAAAATATTTATAAATATACTAATTTGATTTTCATGTCCTGCTAAGAAAGTAAAACAAAACTCAGGGCTTACAACGAATTGTTTCAACACCAAATTAAATTAATTATAATAAAAAGAATATAATTCCCTCTTAACTAAATTACACTCCACGTTGTGGAGTGTACCCTTGCTCAGCCGGAAACTGTGTCTGCTCAAACTTTGAACCTGTAAAAATGGTTGCAAGGGTGAGCTTTACACATGAAGTAGAGAATAGCTTCTAATTAGACATAATAACCTACAAAGTGAAACACAAACATTTCACGTAGTTCAGAACATAGCAAACTCAAACAATTCAAATTCATACACATCTATAATCTTTTTTTTCGTCCATCATTCTGATCACTTTTCTTAATATACATTCTTTTTCAAATCTAATACATTTCTCTTTTCTTTACTCTTTTCTTTCTTTTCATTCATTTTTGTTATTTTCTTGCTTTCACTTTTCTTTTCTCTTTTTCCTCTGGGTTACAGCTAAACTGCATCGCCCGTATTCTTTTTCTCTGGGTTACGGCTTAACCGCATCGCCCTTTTTCCTATTCTCTGGATTACGGCTTAACCGCATCGCCCTTTTTTCTTTTTCTCTGGGTTACGGCTTAACCGCATCGCCCTTTTTCTTTTTCTCTGGGTTACGGCTTAACCGCATCGCCCGTTTTCTTTTTCTCTGGGTTACGGCTTAACCGCATCGCCCTTAGTTCTTTACCTCTGGGTTACGGCTTAACCGCATCGCCCTTATTCTCTTTCTATTCCATATATATACATGTATTCATTTTCACACATTTCCACAACACACACTAGTAAATAAGCAATCATGCACGTCTAGCACCGAACATACTCATTTCATATTTAAATCATCTTCCTTGGTTTATACTTTTACTCTTTAATTGTTGTATCCATTAATTACCAATTGTACTCCACACATATATCTCAATTATCATTCGTGCATAAGTACACTTCAAGAATTCGCATTTTATCAGTTAGGTCTACACATTAATAACTAACACTTAGCACGCCCATTAAATTACACATCAATTCAAATCCCTTTTCTTTTAAGTTCATGATTTACACTTAGGTCTATATTATCCATTCTAAATACCAAGCATAAGCATATAATTCAAATTCCCCTTTTACCTTTATTCAATATCTTTATTTATTATTCAACATATCATCATCATCTACAATCAACTTAATTACAATCCAAGCACATTTTTGCACATAAAACACATATTTCAAATCACACTATCCAGTTAGATTTTCTTTTGTTTATTTTTATCCTTTACTTTTAGTCTCGATTAATTACCCTAAGATTCGTTAACAAACATACCCATATATTCTTCGCAGGTATTATAACTAACTAGAAAGTACTCTCTAAAGCAAGGTAAAACACCCCTTACCTTGCGTTTCGATAGACCCGTTTCCTTTCATATAGTGCTGCCCAAACCTAGCGCGGTTCAGTGCTATCGCTTGCGCTGATCCTAAAGCTCCTTCGTCGTCTAACTGGTCATACAAATTAAATGATAATCAATAACATGCGTTTTACGAAAAAGGGACTTTAACTTGAAAATCGAGACAAGTTAGTTTCGAAAACATTTAGTTATTCCCAAATCAGAGTAACTAATTAAAATATCAAATAATAATCTAATTAAAAACCGACATTAAATCACAATATCATTCATTTTCCAAAATAATAATAATAATAAGGTTCCAAAATACTAACTTTCTAAAACAATTTAACACTAAATAATTATTACCAATATCATTAAAATTAGTATTAATATTAATATTAAAATTAAAACATAACATAGAACAATTAGAAAAGTATTAGGGGTTTACCCTCAAATCCGATATTCGAAGCAACACCGATAACGGGGATGGTTGGGTCCTAGCTCCTTCAATGGTCACGGGCACAGCGGTACCGGCGTCGGTTCACAACCAACAATGAATCACGCTGAGAACTTCGATCCCGGTGATGTCGGTGAATGCAGTTAGGGCCAGCAACTCCTTTAACGCACCCCAACAGCTCCGGTGGCGGCGGTGACAAACGGCAATGCAAGGACCAATGGCGGCAGCAGCAGCGACTAATAGGGGGGCGGTGGTCACAACACCGGCAACGAACCAAAGAGGAAGAGGAGGCAACACAGGCTTCTGATCATGGTGGTTCTGTTTGTGAAGGAGACCGCAGCGACGAACGGCAGCGGCTGCAGTAGCGAGAAGCGCCGGTTCCGAGAATTGAGGGAGGCGAGTCGCGATTCGCGACTCCCCTGGCTGGCGGCGGCGCGAGCATCTGGTCACGGTGAAGGAGGAAGTCGCGATTCACAGACCCAACAAATAGAGAGATCGACGGGAAAGAGAGAGGAAACACGAGAGCGGCGGCCGGAGAAGAAGGACGTCGCGAGGGAGGCTGAGAGCAATGGGGTGATCGGTGGCTAGTGGAGAGAGAACACGAAGGAGGGAGGAACGAAAGAGACAAAGGGGGAGGAGGAGGATGGGGCGGCTGCTCACAAATTAGGGCCGGCTGAAGCAAATGGAGGGGTGTCTTAGGGTTCCTTTTCTTCACAGCACACACATACATTTTTTTTTACAACAATTACACATATACATACTTTATAATTTTTATTTATTTAAAATAAACACTAAGACACTTTTATTTCTTTTCAATTCTAGTAAATACCTTCAATAAAATTTTATTATATATTAAATACACATAAGAAAGTATAAAGTTAGAAGTTTAGGAGCATTAGAAATAAAATGGTATATAATATATCAAAAGCAAAGTAAAGCATAACAAATACATTTTTCAGATAAGGTAATTTCTTTAAATGAATCTACTTTAAAAATATATAATTAAATATACTTTCACAATTAACATAATATATTTTTATGAGAATACCCAACACTCAAATAATTTGATTTCAAGAATCAATTATTTAATTTGATAAAACTTATAATTATATTAGGGAATAAAATTAGGGATGTTACAATCCTTCCCCCAAAAAGAAATTTCGTCCTCAAAATATGATTAGTGAAAACCATAAGGTTAGGATTTGAGAATTTTAATCATCATTCCAATCAACGTAGATAAACACAATTAAAACCAACACTACAAATAGCACAAGAGTCTCCATAAATCATTTTATTTAACAAGAGAAATAAAACCATAGTGGTAATACAATGTAACTGTAGCAAAAGAATTTCAATAACTGGCTAAGCAAAAATGTTCTCAAATTCAATCAAAGAGGAAATCTTTTTTTTCGTAACAATGCCAAATAGAGAAATCATCGCTTGGTGTACAAAATAGTAACTACAGTTAAGTCAGTTCCAAACAAAATCATCTCAATTCTCAAAACTGAAAAATAATTTTAACATTTAACAGGTGATAGCTATTGAAAGGATATTTTGACTCTGTCATAAATGTAAAACGAATTCAAATCTCAAAGAGGCAATATGGAATATAAAGCAAAATAGGACCTTTAAAAACCCAATTGGTCTAAACAATATCAGTATTAAGCATATGGTTTAAATTCGGATAACAAGTTCAGCACCTAAAATGATACAATATCTGAATATCTTATTGAGAACTATTTTTGTAAGAAAAACACAATTCACTTACACATTCAACAGAGTGGCATTTTTTTTTTTAGAAATAGAACATGAAATAAAATCTATGCAAGATTTAAGATCCCAAAAAAAAATAGGAATTAGTACTTATGACTCAACCTATAGAGTGTCATTTTCTTAAATGAATGTCAGTTTAAATACAAGGAGAAAACTGAAACCTTAAAAGAATTAAAAATTCATTAAGCTAACGTTCAAAAACATTTTCCCTTACATAACAATTTTGGAAAACTTCTTGTAATAAACTAAAAACTAAGTAACATAATAGGTTGCCATTGGCCAATACTAATATAAAAATTCATGAGAAATATGTTAAGCAAGAAATGCTATTGGTTGAAACTCATTTAACAATTTTCGTTCAAAAAGACGAAACCAATGGCTCAAAATCCAAGATTCATCATTTTCAAATACATGTGCATGCAGTCATGCAAAATCAGGAAACAAATTCATTTAAACTAAAAGTCAACAAATCTAGCTTGTATTTTACATAAACTCTAAAACAAAAATCCACGAGATTAAGATTTTAGAGACTAAGTCAAAAAGGAATTCCAAAAGCAAGAAGAGCTAACTATGTAGAAGTGTAAGAGATAAATCTTTGACAAATAAAGCTAATTATCATCTTATCAAACATATTCTTTCAAGTGGATTGGAGGTAAGGTAGTAAATTAAGGAATGTAAAAGTAACAAATCTTTGAAGTCCATAATCGAATAAAATTATATTCAATAAAATCCAATATCTAACACTTCGTCAAAGCAAAAACATAAACGAGTGTTTTGGAAAAAGAAAATCATGTGTATAAATTAGACTTTAGTAAATCATATAATATGCTTTATGAAGACTTGACTTTCTTTAAGTAAACAAAATGAACCATTCAACGAGACCCTCATCGGAGGAAAGGATCACGTATGAAGATTCATAAAAACCTGTTCGGCTGAAAAGAACAATTATCTAAGCATAGGATTTGCTATTACTAAACAACCAAACTAGCATACACATAGCACATTCAAGACATATAACGAAATCATATCATATCAATTCATTTTTATTTGAAATTTGGCGTACTTCACATGCAGGTATTCAGAGGAAACATATTCGAAAATTAGTTCAAAATGAGTTCGGGAGGTATGATTTCCATTATTTGCCCGAAAGCCCGAAAACATGAAAAATTACATGGCTGAAATAAAGATGCACTTTTGAAAAATACCAATTCAATTCTCAACACTATGATGATTTACAGGTAGTGTCCCTACATATAAAAGAACAACGTGGTAAATTTTCAGGTCGATCGGAGTTCGTTAGGTTCAGTTTTAACCGTGTGACCACTTTGTCAAAAACACCGTAACATTGGGGGCTGAACCTAAATTACAGGGACATTAGATATACTTAGCCAAAGGTTGTATAAAATTTTCAGACCAATCGGAGCACGTTAGACTCGATTTTTCCCTTGCATTCGCAGTGTCGGAGACACCGGAATTGTCGGGTCTGATTGTGAAAAAGCATTTGTTTAAAATACTTACTTGCTCCAAACAACTTGAACTTTTACACACGACATGGATTCGAACTTGGGATGCTCACATAAAATTTTCCATGACATTTTGAGCATCCTGAGCCCGAAAATGAATTTAACTTTATATGAAAAACCCCAATTTCCCTTAGACTTTCACAAAACTTCCAAAATAATTTTCCGGAACTTAAAGGTCGAATGATTTTATCTACCAATAGGTATTTATATTTGAGGTGATCAGTCTCAAATATACATACATTAGTGATACAATTATTCTCATGTCACCTAAGTTTTTGATTAGGCGACTCTTAGTTCCCAGACTTCATGACAAGTTCAAAAATACCAAAGTCTTGAGTTTTGTTGTCACATTTAGAAGTGGCTCACTTGGTTCAAGACTAAAGATTAATTTCTCCCGGTGGGGTAGCAACTTAGTGCTCGAGCCCGTTGGGGTATTTCATTTCTTTAATCTCGTCATTCGTCCATTTCTAAATATGGAACATTCATTCTCACAAGATTTCGGGTTTTGCTTGGTAAATCTCAAATCAATTTATTAAAACCAACACATCAAGTCAAACACTAAGCATTTAGACACCTATCAAGTCAAAACAAACACTTAGCATGCATCATAATAATCACAACATAATTTCATTTTCATTAAACAAACTCCTATCCTATTTGTTCATTAAATGGCCGAATGCATCCAAGCAAGAAATTATTACGCATGTGCTCAAAATCGGAATCAAGCTAAGCCCTTATCATGCCTCAACTCTAACACTAGTCTAGGACCAAATATTTCAATCAAAATATAACTCAGTCAAGTCCAGCAAATGCACACATCATCATTAGCACTTACAAAATGTTAATTGGTGCAATGAGTCAAATGCAAAAATTTAAGGAAATGCAAATGCACAACCATTTCTATTATGACTTTAGCAATACACAAATAGATACTAGAATAAACTGCTATTAACTAAAAGTTACTCGCTTGGTGAGTAAGCACAGGAGATGTGAGTCCACACTCCATAGGCCGAGGGAAACCGCTCTGATACCAAAATGTAACACCCTAACATTTATATAGCTTAATTACAATTAATTAAGTTGATTTTTAATTTGGACTTGAAAATTTCTTTTTAAATCTTGATGAAAATACGGCAGAGTTTCCTCTGTTTTTCGGATTTCCCAAAAATTACATTTTATACACCTGTCAAACCAGTACAGATCAGAAAATATTTATAAATATACTAATTTGACTTTCATGCCCTGCTAACAAAGTAAAACAAAACTCAGGGCTTACAACGAATTGTTTCAACACCAAATTAAATTAATTATAATAAAAAGAATATAATTCCCTCTTAACTAAATTACACTCCACGGTGTGGAGGGTACCCTTGCTCGGCCGGAAACTGTGTCTGCTCAAACTTTGAACCTGTAAAAATGGTTGCAAGGGTGAGCTTTACACAAGAAGTAGAGAGTAGCTTCTAATTAGACATAATAACCTACAAAGTGAAACACAAACATTTCACGTAGTTCAGAACATAGAAAACTCAAACAATTCAAATTCATACACATCTATAATCTTTTCTTTCGTCCATCATTCTTATCACTTTTCTTAATATACATTCTTTTTCAAATCTAATACATTTCTCTTTTCTTTACTCTTTTCTTTCTTTTCATTCATTTTTGTTATTTTCTTGCTTTCACTTTTCTTTTCTCTTTTTCCTCTGGGTTACAGCTAAACTGCATCGCCCGTATTCTTTTTCTCTGGGTTACGGCTTAACCGCATCGCCCTTTTTCCTATTCTTTGGGTTACGGCTTAACCTCATCGCCCTTTTTTCTTTTTTTCTGGGTTACGGCTTAACCGCATCGCCCTTTTTCTTTTTCTCTGGGTTACGGCTTAACCGCATCGCCCTTTTTCTTTTTCTCTGGGTTACGGCTTAACCGCATCGCCCGTTTTCTTTTTCTCTGGGTTACGGCTTAACCGCTTCGCCCTTAGTTCTTTACCTCTGGGTTACGGCTTAACCGCATCGCCCTTATTCTCTTTCTATTCCATATATATACATATATTCATTTTCACACATTTCCACAACACACACTAGTAAATAAGCAATCATGCACGTCTTGCACCGAACATACTCATTTCATATTTAAATCATCTTCCTTGGTTTATACTTTTACTCTTTAATTGTTGTATCCATTAATTACCAATTGTACTCCACACATATATCTCAATTATCATTCGTGCATAAGTACTCTTCAAGAATTCGCATTTTATCAGTTAGGCCTACACATTAATAACTAACACTTAGCACGCCCATTAAATTACACATCAATTCAAATCCCTTTTCTTTTAAGTTCATGATTTACACTTAGGTCTATATTATCCATTCTAAATATCAAACATAAGCATATAATTTATTGTACATATCCTCATACAATTCAAATTCCCCTTTTTACCTTTATTCGACATCTTTATTTATTATTCAACATATCATCATCATCTACAATCAACTTAAGTACAATCCAAGCACATTTTTGCACATAAAACACATATTTCAAATCACACTATCCAGTTAGATTTTCTTTTGTTTATTTTTATCCTTTACTTTTAGTCTCGATTAATTACCCTAAGATTCGTTAACAAACATACCCATATATTCTTCGCAGGTATTATAACTAACTAGAAAGTACTCTCTAAAGCAAGGTAAAACACCCCTTACCTTGTGTTTCGATAGACCTGTTTCCTTTCATATAGTGCTGCCCAAACTTAGCGCGGTTCAGTGCTTTCGCTTGCGCTGATCCTAAAGCTCCTTCGTCGTCTAACCGGTCATACAAATTAAATAATAATCAATAACATGCGTTTCACGAAAAAGGGACTTTAACTTGAAAACCGAGACAAGTTAGTTTCGAAAACATTTAGTTATTCCCAAATCAGAGTAACTAATTAAAATATCAAAATAATAATCTAATTAAAAACCGACATTAAATCACAATATCATTCATTTTCCAAAATAATAATAATAAGGTTCCAAAATACTAACTTTCTAAAACAATTTAACACTAAATAATTATTACCAATATCATTAAAATTAGTATTAATATTAAAATTAAAACATAACATAGAACAATTAGAAAAGTATTAGGGGTTTACCCTCAAATCCGATATTCAAAGCAACACCGATATCGGGGATGGTTGGGTCCTAGCTCCTTCAATGGTCACGGGCACAGCGGTACCGGCGTCGGTTCACAACCAACAATGAATCACGCTGAGAACTTCGATCCCGGTGATCTCGGTGAATGCGGTTAGGGCCAGCAACTCCTTTAACGCACCCCAACAGCTCCGGTGGCGGCGGTGACAAACGGCGATGCAAGGACCAGTGGCGGTAGGAGCAGCGACTAATAGGGGGGCGATGGTCACGACACCGGCAAAGAACCAAAGAGGAAGAGGAGGCAACACAGGCTTCTGATCATGGTGGTTCGGTTTGTGAAGGAGACCGCAGCGACGAACGGCAGCGGCTACAGTAGCGAGAAGTGCCGGTTCCGAGAATGGAGGGAGGCGAGTCGCGATTCGTGACTCCCCTGGCTGGCGGCGGCTGTAACACCCCAAAATTTTAATCCCCGATTAATGAAATGTTAATTATAATTTAATTATAATTAATAGTTTTCAAATTAATCCTTGATTAAAATATGTGTGTATGTAATTAGCTTGCATGTGAGAAATTATTTAGTAAATAATTTAAATGCCTAAAATGTATATTTTGCATATTAGTCCCTGGGTTGGGACCTAGAAGCAATTATAGGAAAGATTTTGGAGGGAAAATAAATAAAATAATTATTTTTCAAAAATTGGGAAAAATACTCGAGTATTTTCTGAAAAACTCGAGTATTCTGGGTCAAATTGCACGAGTTAGTGCGTTTGATGAGTCACCGCCAACGAGTTCCCTCCGTTGACACGAATACTCCGTCGTCAACAGCTGAAGGGTGTCGTGTCGTGATGCATGATACCCCTCCATGTCTATATAAGCTTATCAACCACGAATTCGTGGGAATTTTGCTCAATCTTGCTTGTGTTGACATAGTTAGGGTTTCGAATTCGTCTCGTTCGATTCTCTTTTGATTCTAAGTGTTAGGCTTCGAGTGATACACCAATACAAAGCTCACATCACGAGCTTTGTATAGACAACAAAGTTGTGAGGTTTGAGTGTGTGGATTGAGAGAATCGAAGGCTTGAAGTGAAGCTGTCCTTGCTTGAGTTGGTGTCTGGAGCTTACTTTGATCATCGATTTCGGTAAGCTCGTGAATCCCTGAGTCTCAAACTTAATTCCTTTAGTTAGTTGATGTTGTATAGAGTCTAGAAATCTAATTTTCCCCAATTCTTATCTCTATTTTGTGGGTAAACCAATTCGGTTTTGGTGATGCACTCAAAACTGCTCTGCATGTGAAGTTCAAGTTGATTTCTGGTGTTGGAGCTCTTTTCTTGGATTTCTTTCTGTTGATTCACATCTGAGAGGTAAGGGGAAGTAATTATATTCACTAGATAGAGATTAAATTCCATTATTTGTGTTAGAGAGCCACCAAGAGGCTCTAAGGGCTTAGATTGAATAGGAACTTTGGTTTGGAGACCAAGCTTTGCTCTAAAACTGTGTTGAGCAAGTTTTATACCATGCATGCAAGCTTAAATGACCATTGTTCTATGAGTGTTATGCTTATTTTGCAATTTGAGGTGTTGAGTTGCTAAATTGTGTAAATTATGCATAAATGGTTGATACTCTGTCAAATTGGTTATTTGATAAGAAATGAGTATTGCAACATGTTCAATATATGGTATGTGAACTACTGTGATCACTGGTTTGGATTAAAAGTGTTTAGAAATTGAAATGGTATGTAAAAACCAAGTTTCACTCTGTTCTGTCTGCATATACTCGAGTATTTGGCTTAACACTCGAGTATTTCGTGGTGAACCAGAGTGAAAATTGGCGCACCAACTTGGGAATCAGATTGGACACTCGAGTAATGTATGAACTACTCGATTATTCTGGGTAAGGGAATACTCGAGTATCTCATGAATTACTCGAGTATATTTATGAAGACCTGAAAACCTAAATCTTTGAAAAGACATGAACGACTCGAGTATAATTATGAACCACTCGAGTAGAATCTGGAAAATGATAAACTACTCGAGTATTTTGGAAAACACTCGAGTATTTTTAGTCAGGCACTTAAAATACCATTTTCAATTCTAAGTCATTTTGTAACTCTTAAAGGACAATAAACCAAGTGATCCTGGACTTAAAAGAAACTGATTGATGTTATGATATTTTCATTTGAATAATGATGACACGTTGCTTGGGAGGCACGTAGTGTATTAACAAAAGGACGAAACATCAATCAATTCCTTTTAAGTAAAGTTAATGCATTCATACTGGAGTTTGGATGGTAGGACGTATATCATGTTTTTGGTAAACATGTGGAGGGCCTCTGGGAGTGCCAATACGCTTGCTTGATGACACGTCGTTGACGTGGTCGGCTGATTGGATGCCGATATGGTTATACCGTTTGGATGACGGTCCGTTTGGATGACGGGATATGCTCGGGAGGCATGGATACCAAGCTTGTCGTGTATATTCTAGGTGAATGTACGAATTGTTGTATACCTAGGAATACAACGCACTGTTGAGTGCTGGGTTGTCAGGGATGGACGTCAGAGAGTGACATAGTATGATGGAGATAGGCTTGAGAGCTAAAGTCATGCATCATGCCACTCATTTAAATTAATTGTGATAAATGAAATAAGTGTGAGCATCCTATGTGCATTCATTAACTGCTAAGTGTTATATGTGATTGTTGTTAATTGATGCATATTACATATTCATATTGCACAATTTATTCTCTATTGATTATGTGTATAGAATTGCTTACCCCTATGCCCTTGTAGGTGATGTCTCGTTACATTGCTTGCATCGAGATCCGGCCACTTCCTAGTGGCGTATGGATCTATGAGGACCATCGCGCGGTGTATGAGGGGGAGGTAGAGTTCACATTCTACCACCCTAACCCGCTGATGTGATTCCGTCCTCGTAGGTTTAGGATTCCCATCATATACACTATGCATGTACCCCCGTTTTATACTTATCATGGACCACCTCCCATGCGACCAGCTCGCTCTTACCATAGTTTTCATTTTCGACCTACCCGCTCTCACCCTTTTACTTCGAGAGTTGTCCGCGAGGAGACTTCCCCTTCTTATCCGAGGAGCCCCGTCAGGGTTTCACCATCACCTGACCCGGTACCCAGTGGTAGGGTACACTCTCCTTCGGATGAGATCGAGGAGGATCCGGTGGAGGACGAGAGTGGGAGCGAGCCTGTCGTGCATTCTACTGGGAATGAATGGAGGGACGATGATCCCTAGGTACATGTATATGGTGTATGATGTGGATCCGAGGATCCGGTGTGTGGAGGAGATGTGCTGCTGCTGCTGTGATGATGATGCTACTACCTTATTACCTATGTTTTTTGGGAGACTACTGCTGCTACTACTACTGCATCTGATGCTGATGGATCTACGTGACTATCCCTGGGGTTGTATTTTGATGATGTATATATTGTACATATGTTTTACTCTAGGGTTATAGTATCATAGTGATATAGATCTGTTTATATGGACTTGTTATATTTTGGAACTTGGTGACTTATCTCATGGACTATGTATGTATGACTCTTTCGTATATATGAAAATCTATGTTTATATTATATCAGTTGCATAGTCCAGTAATTTCCGCTTACTCTGATTTAACTTATAAATGAGCTCGGCTATAAGTATTAATTGACGGTATTAGTTTTATTGAACCAAGTATGGGTAGCTTCAATTGATTGTGAAATGTAAAGAAATTTCTAAAGAACGAATGTTATCCTGCTTGAGAAAAGGTTTTAGAAATCGCCGAACTCGATACAAGTGTTTTAAAGGATTTTAGAATTTATTCTCCAAGAGTTCCATTAGATGAATTGTGCACCCGCTTTAAAGAAAATTTTATTTACCATATTTTCTTAGCTCACAAGTCCATATATTATCCAATATAAAGCATAAATACTATATTATATTTGGGTAATCCGGAAGGGTGTCACACTTAGTGGTATCAGAGCAAAAGTTAGATCCTGTAGTAGTAGAAGTGGTTCCAGAAAGGTAGCCATCAACATCAAGCAGGTATCTCCAAAGTATTTAGTACTTTGAATGTTATTAAATTACTCATTGAGTTTTGTATTACCCCTGATTTGTTTGCATCTTGTCTCTTTTGAGTACAAGACGCAATTGATTGTAGATCTAATAAGCTTAGGATAGAGCCTTAGTATAGGTGGTGTAATGGAAGTTTCTTTAAGTTCAACATATGTGACCGTAAGCCCATAGCGCAGGTCTAATATGGCAACTAGAAACCAAAATCACACCAACGCGATGTTGGAGCGAATCACCACGGTATTGGAAGCCATGCAAAGGCAGTCTCAGCAACCATCTCAACCGGCTAATCCGCCTCATCAGTGTAATATGGGAAACACTGAGGCGAAGACTCTGGCTGATTTTAGGAGCTGCAATCCGCCAAAGTTTGAAGGAGGATTTAAACCGGAGGAAGCCAACAAATGGATTCATACTATGGACAAGATTTTGAGGACGTTGGAATGTTCGGATGCTCAGAAGGTGGCATATGCAACCTATATGCTGGAGGATGAGGCTGAGAATTGGTGGAATCACACCATGCAGCTTTTACAATATGAAGGAAGGGAGATAAGTTGGGGAGTATTTATGGAGAAGTTTCTCCAGAAGTATTTTCCTGAGGATCTGAGAAGGAAGAAGGAGGTGGAGTTTCTGCAGTTGAAGCAAGGGAACATGAGTGTGGGCGAGTACGCGGCAAGGTTTGAAGAGCTGATGAAGTACTCTCCATACTACCAGAACAATCCAGACGAGAGGAGCAAGTGCATCAAGTTTGAAGGTGGATTGAGGCCAAAGTTGAAGTCAATTTTCAGCTATCAGCGGATTCAAAGTTTTCCTGCACTCGTGGACATGTGTAGGATGTAAGAAGACGACACCAAAGCTGAGGAGGTGCAAGTCTCGGAAAAGAAGGACAATCAAGGCTATGGATCTCAAAGGCGTAAAGGTTTCAACAACCGGGGCAAAGGTCCGTATGATCGTCGGGGAAAAGGCAAAGGAAAAGTTGGTGGTTCTGAGGGAAGGAATTATCGGAGTGAAGCCCCATTCTGCGACAAGTGCAAGCGCAATCACTATGGTAGGGTATGTTGGGGAACCAGTGGATGTTTCAACTATGGGAAGCCGGGGCATTTTGCAAGAGATTGCAAAGAACCGGCCAAAGTCAACTCCAGAGAAACTGCAGATAGACCGGTGACTCAAGGAAGGGTCTTCACCCTTAGCGGTGTGGAAGCGAATTGATCTTCTGATATGGTGCAAGGTAAATACTTGTTTAATGGTCAGTTTTGCCATGTTTTGTTTGACTCTGGTGCAACGCATTCATTTGTTTCACATGAATGTGTAGACCGTTTAGGCTTGATTGTGTCTGAGATGCCTTATACTCTCAGAGTAGAAACTCCTACCAATGCTCCTGTAATTGTTTCTAGAGCATGTCTTAACTATTGTATAGAAGTGTTAGGACAGACCTCTGAAGTAGATTTGATCTGCTTACCCTTAGCACAATTAGATGTGATCTTGGGGATGGACTGGTTAAGTCAGAACCAAGTGATCATTGACTGTGATAGAAAACTGGTAACCTATAGAAACCCAAAACCATCTGGTTACGTGTGTCTGTTCAATGCTGAGATGGAGGAAGTTGGTCCGAAGATGGAAGAGATTCCTGTTGTCCGAGAGTTTCCGGAAGTGTTTACTGACGAGATTCCTGGTCTGCCACCAAGAAGAGAGATAGAATTTGGCATCGATCTAGTTCCGGGAGCTGGTCCTATTTCTATCGCTCCCTATAGAATGGCACCACCGGAAATGGCAGAGATGAAGAAGCAGATTGAAGAGTTGTTGTAGAAACAGATGATCCGACCAAGCGTCTCACCTTGGGGAGCTCCTGTCTTATTCGTCAAGAAGAAAGATGGTAGCATGAGGATGTGCATAGACTATCGGCAGCTGAATAAGGTCACCATCAAGAACAAGTATCTGTTGCCGCGGATAGATGACCTTATGGACCAAGTGCGTGGGGCTTCGGTATTTTCTAAGATTGATTTGAGGTCGGGGTACTATCAGATCAGGATTAGAGAGGAGGATTTCTCTAAGACTGCATTTCGATCTCGACACGGACATTATGAGTATGTCGTAATGCCGTTCGGATTGACTAATGCACCAGCTATCTTCATGGACTACATGAATCGAATCTTTAGACCTTATTTAGATTCATTCGTGGTTGTGTTCATTGACGATATTCTGATATACTCTAAGAGCCCCGAAGAGCATGCTGAACATTTGAGGGCAGTGTTGAGCATCCTGAAGGAGAAGCAATTGTACGCCAAACTTACAAAATGTGAGTTCTGGCTGAAGGAGGTTAAGTTCTTGGGGCATGTGATTTCAGACAAAGGAATAGCCGTTGATCCGACGAAGGTAAGTTCGGTTTTGCAATGGGAGCAACCAAAGTCGGTCACGGAAGTCAGAAGTTTTCTTGGTTTGGCTGGGTATTATAGAAGGTTCATCGAAGGTTTCTCGAAGATTGCACTGCCTCTGACGAAGTTGACTAGGAAAGATCAACCATTTCTGTGGGATGAGAAATGTGAAAGTAGTTTTCAAGAGCTAAAGGAAAGGTTGATATCGTCTCCTGTATTGGTGTTGCCCGATACACAGAAGAGTTTTGATGTGTACTGTGACGCGTCGAAACAAGGTCTTGGGTGTGTTTTGATGCAAGAGGGGCAAGTTGTCGCCTACGCCTCGAGACAGCTAAAAGTTCATGAGATGAACTATCCAACTCACAATCTGGAGTTGGCAGCTGTGGTGTTTGCCTTAAAGATTTGGAGGCACTATCTCTATGGCACTACGTTCTGGGTGTTTAGTGACCATAAGAGTTTAAAATACCTCTTTGATCAAAAGGAGTTGAATATGAGGCAACGCCGATGGGTGGAGTTTTTGAAGGATTATGAGTTTGAGCTCCATTATCATCCTGGGAAGGCAAACGTTGTGGCGGATGCATTGAGTAGAAAGGCAATGCACATCAGTGCAATGATGGTCAGAGAAGCTGCACTGATAGAGGAATTCCGGGATTTGAGTCTGACGATGCAAATGGAGCCGACAAGTATCAAGATGGGGATGCTGCAGATTGCTAATGAGTTTCTACAAAGGATTCGGGAATTGCAAGGCAAGGATGAGAAGCTCATGGAAAAGAGGAAGTTGAGGGAAGAAGGCAAGGAATCGGAGTTTCAAGAAGGGAAGGATGGAATCCTTCGCTTTGAAACGAGGATTTGTGTGCCTGATGATTTGGAAGTAAGAAGGATGATTTTGGATGAAGCGCATAAGAGTAAGATGAGTATGCATCCGGGAGCTACTAAAATGTACCAGGACTTAAAGAAGCTATTTTGGTGGCCTGGTTTGAAGAGAGAGGTAGCTGAATATGTGGCATGTTGTTTGGTATGTCAGAAGGCCAAGGTGGAACATCAAAGACCAGGAGGAGGGTTACTTCCTTTGGAGATTCCGTTGTTGAAATGGGATAGTATCTCGATGGATTTTGTGTCGGGATTGCCAAAGACATTTACTGGTCATGATGCAATCTGGGTGATCGTGGATCGTTTGACTAAGTCAGCGCATTTCATTCCCGTGAATATGCGCTACTCATTGGAAAAGCTCACTCAGTTGTACATCAAGGAAGTTGTTCGTCTTCACGGTGTACCATCAAGCATTGTATCTGATCGCGACCCGAGATTTACATCAAAGTTTTGGGAGGATCTGCATAGAGCCTTGGGTTCAAGATTGAAACTGAGTTCTGCATACCATCCTCAGACTGATGGCCAAACGGAGAGGACTATTCAGTCATTGGAGGACCTTCTACGAGCCTGTGTTTTGGAAGGACAAGGGAATTGGGAGAAGATGTTGCCACTCGTGGAATTCACTTACAACAACAGTTACCATACGAGCATTGGAATGGCACCATTTGAAGCTTTGTATGGGAGAAAGTGTCAGACGCCGTTATGCTGGTTTCAAGTGGGGGGGGAATTCTCTGGTTGGACCAGATTTTGTGCAAGAGACCACGGAACAGATCAAGATGATTCAAGCAAAGATGAAAATGGCTCAGAGTAGGCAGAAAAGCTATGCTATTCCACTTGTCTATATCTGTTTGATTCTGCTATTTGTTTTACATTGAGGACAATGTGTGATTTAAGTGTGGGGGGAAGAGTAGTTTAGGTTGCATATTTTTGCTTTGATTTTTTTTAGGTTTTGCTAAGTTTTGGGCATTTACTTGCATGTTTTTGCTTCATTTTAGTAGAGTCTTGGTATCTTGTGTCTGAATTCATGCATTTCTATGTGTAAAGTTGCTTTTGATAATTAAGAGGTGGTAACACTGTGATAGAATTGTCCCTTTTGTGAGGATTTGAGCCTTAATTGTGGGTGGATTGCTATATATGCCACCTAATTTTTCTTTCATGTGTGATTGCACTCTGGATTACTTGCACTCTAGAACTTGACTTGACTCTTGTTGATACTTGATATTCCCATGCACATTTTGAAATGATTTAGGCATTGTTTTTCTTGAATAAGCCACTAGCCATATGAGCCTACCTTGAATGAATTTATCCTTTGATAGCCCCTTTGAGCCTTTATATCCCTTTTCTTTGTTCTTTAGCTCATTACAAGCCTATGACTGAAAAACCATGATTGTCCTAACCTTAGGGAATGTTGGAGCTTTGGAATTGTTTTGGGAATGGGTATTAAGTAAGCGAGGGTGCTTTGTTCTTCATGTCTTGTGAGTTCTGGGTTTTGCCTCTATGGTCGGTGATGTAATTATGGCTTTATCTCATTATGCCATTTTTGTTGTTTCTTCTTTCCTTTCGTTCATGATGTTCTGCAATGAAAAAAAAATTGAAAAAATGAATGATGAAAAAAAAAGAAGAAGAAGAAGAAGAAAAAGAAAAAAAATGGAATAAAAGGTTGATTGAGGCATAGAGGATTGGAATTAGAGGTTGTTGTTATGTTTACCATTTCATTCTGGGGTGGATTGTGCTTATTTTTTTTACTTGTTCCCCATTGCTCCTCTATTCCCTGGGTTTTAGCTACATTTCCCATATTTTTATCCTACCTTGTCCTTGGCCCCATTACAACCCTGAAAAGACCTTTTGATCTTAATGTGCATGTGTGTTGATTGTTGATGTTAGAGGCTTGTCAAGCCTATGGTTGTGTTTGTTTTTCATGATGTGTCTTGAGTGTAAACACTGATTAACCTTAAACACTTGAGTGTAAACACTATTGAGTGATCCTTGTGAGTTTCTATCATCTTTGTGACTACCCTCTTGATGTCATTGGTTTTCTTTGCATATTTGAAATAATTGGATGATGTTCATGGATGCTTTGATTCTTTGGTCCTTATTCTCTTCGTGTGCTCGATTTTGTCCATTTCTTTGCATTTCCTAGAATTCATTGTGAAGTATGTAATCTCTTAGGTTTGCATTCATTAGTTTTAGTAATCTTGTTACATGATTCACTTTGGTGCATATTGATTTTCTCAGTCCTAATTCTTAGTTTTGCCCAGGAGTGCAAAAGGATAAGTGTGGGGGTATTTGATGAGCATTTTATTTCCCATTTTTCCTTGCATTATTTTACTCCTATTGTTGATACTTGTTGCCTATTTGACATTGTTTAGCTTGATTTAGTGATTTAGAGTTTATAGGACTATTATTCTGAATATTGTTTAATTTGGGATTATTTAGCCTAATTAATTCTATTTCTCTTTTCAGGTCATATTTGGACAAGGGCTTTTTGGACATTTTGGGAATGAAAATTTAATGTTGGAAGAGAAGATATATGATGAAGTGAAGATTGTAATCTATCTTTAGGATTAGTTGAGATTTAGTTATATCTTTTAAGATTTAGATTTTATCTATAGGATATTTTTAGATTTAATTTAGAGATAAGCTTTCCTTAGGATTTGGGCCCATGATTTAGGCCCGTTTTGTGATTTAAAAAGCCAAATTCGTGTAAACCCTAGGAGGGACCTTCCATTCACGTTTTTTACATTCTCTCTCATAGAGAAGGCTTAGTTTTGCTCTCCAAGCTTGTGGAGGCTGCTAGGGTTTCTCTCTCTTCCCTTTTCTACACGTTTTTGGTATTTTTCTTCATGGAAGGCTAAACTCTTAGGTTAAATCCCTTTGGTAATGTATCACATACTCTTGAGGTTTTGTTCTTAATGCTATTTCGTTTTTATTCACTGTTTTCATGCTTATTGATATGTTATGGTTCGCTTAGTTCCATTATATAGAGATAATCCATGTGTATGAATGCTTAATTTATGCAAACTCGTAAAAACTCCATGCTTTGGCTTTTAATGCTTAATTAGAGGTTTGGGTTTTGGGGTGAGAATTGAATTTTCGCTTAGTATTTAATTCTCACGAGTTGGACAGTGAAGAGGAAAGAAATTGATCTTTTGTGACCGATGTTAGTTCCATGATGAACATGATGAATGTTTTGATAATGACAAAGTGTTTTTGAACAAGCTACAAGTGTTGATCAAGTTTCAAGCTCAACAAGCAACAACAAACATCAAATGAAGAAGAGAGAAAGCAAGCTCATGAAGACCTAAGTTTGAGTGTATTTGTATTTCTTTTATCTTTTGCCTCTCAAGCTTCATAGGTTTTTTATTTGGGTAGATTATTATAGAGGGTAGTGAATCTCATTCATAAGTCATGATTAAATCATAATTTGAGTTTTCACTTAACCTAGAATCAATAGGTGGCTTAAAGGTTTTAAAGGAAAGGTTGGATTTTGAGAAAACAAGTTTCGAACATGTACAGTACCAACTTAATCGATTAAGTGATAACTTAATCGAGTACTACTCGAGTACACGACTTGCTTAATCGATTAAGTACTGTAGAATTTGTAAAAATCATTTGTTTTGATTGTTTCAATTTGTTTCGTTAGAAAATCTTTCAAGGTAGCTTCAACACCTATTCAACCCCCCCTTCTAGGTGTATTCCTAGGGTTCCTAAGTCTCTCCAACCACCAATTGCGATTTCCTCAATTGGTATCAGAGCTCGGTCGAAAGACACGAGCATAAGAGCTTTTTCGTAAAGATCCTTTAAGAAAATCGCAATGGGTTCTACGAATTCCTTTGGTGGTGAAGGTGCTTCAATAAGTCGTCCTCCATTGTTTGCCGGAGAAGGCTATGCATATTGGAAAGTTAGAATGAAAATCTTTATCCAAGCCATAGATAGTGAAATTTGGAAAGTAGTTGAAAAAGGTCCTCATATCCCCTCTAGTTTAGTTGAAGGTGTAGAACAATTGATCCCCGAGGATAAGTGGAAGGATGATGATAGAAAGAAAGTACAATATGATTATAAAGCAAAGAATATTATCACATCCGCTTTATCCTATGACGAGTTCTTTAGAGTTTCTCAATGTTCTAGTGCTAAAGAAATGTGGGACACTTTACAAGTGACTCATGAAGGAACTAGTGAGGTTAAGAGAGCTAGATTGAATGCTTTAATGCGTGATTATGAATTGTTTCATATGCTTCCAAATGAATCTATAAATGATATGCAAAAGCGTTTTACTCACATTATAAATCATTTACTTGCTCTTGGTAAAACTTTTCTTCAAGGTGAACTTTCTAACAAAGTGTTGAGATGTTTAGACAGGAATTGGCAACCAAAAGTAACGGCTATTGTTGAATCTAAAAATTTGGATGCTATGGATCTAGCAACACTTTTCGGAAAGCTTCAAGAACATGAAATGGAGCTTGGACGATTAAGTATCAATGAAGAGTCGGATAAAAACAAAGAAAGAAAGGGACTTGCTTTTAAAGTCAATAGATCATACAAAAAGAAAGATAGTTCCGATGATGATGATAGTGAAGATTCCGATTCCGATGTTGATGAAAAAGACATGAAACTTTTGTTAAAAGAGTTTGACAAGTTTCTAAGGAGAAAAGGAAGGTTGAACAAGGACAAAAGTAAAGAGAAGGATTCTCCACACTATAAGACCAAAACTTCAAAAGAAGGTGTAGTTTGCCATGAATGTGGAAAGCCCGGACATCTCAAGTATTCATGCTCTAGGTACCTCAAGAAGAAGGAGAAAGACAAGAAGAATTCTAAATCTAAAAGAGCATACATAGTTTGGGATAGTGATGAAGATAACAAGAAAAGCACATCGAGTAGTTCATCGGATGATGAAGAAGCCGCTTGTCTCAACTTGATAACTTTAGTAGATGATGAAGAACAAAGTTCAAATGATGAATCAAGTTATCAAAGCGAGGATAGCAATGTAAGTGAATCTAAATCCGAAATTTCTTCTAAATATGAATTGTTACATAATGCTTATGAAGAAATGTATGAACAACTTGAAAAACTAGCTTTGAAAAACATTGAAAGAAAGAAGCTTATTTTGAAACATCAAAAAGAGATTTTAGAACTTCAAAAACAAGTTGATGAGCTTAATCTTGAAAATGAAACTCTTGATCTTATCTATGCTAGTTCTTATTGTGATTGTGCTAGTAGATTGAATGTTGTGGTTGATTGTGAGAGTTGCAAGTTGCTCAAGGATGAAAATGCTATTTTGAAAAATAAGCTTGCAAGTTTCACCATTTGTGATATTAGATTGCGCACATTGTTAAATTTTCAAAGAGAAAATTCAAACAAGTTTGGTTTGGGTTATACTAATGCTAAGAGTAAATCTCATAGAAATGTTGTTGATTTTTCTAAAGTTGATTTTTCAAATGCACCAACATGTTTCTATTGTGGTACTCATGGACATACTTCAAATGTGTGTTATGTTAAAGTGCATGGTATACCTAAAGGAAATTTTGTTTGGATGAAAAAGGGTGAAAGTCCCTACACTAACAAAAATGGATCCAAAACCATTTGGATACCAAAAAGCAAAGCATGATTGTTTTGTAGGTTTGATTGAAGATGCAAATGAATGACACATGTTCTCAATTGGTCTCAACTATGAATGTCTATATTCACATTTTCAATTGGTATCACACTTGCATCTTAAGTGAATGTCCTACAAAGTGGTAATATTTGATATTGATATATTATCTTAATTGGTATCTTCTCAATTGATATTACTTTTCTAAATGTTTAGTTAATTCAATTTGTATCATTGAGAGATTATTAGTTGATTATCATGTTTTTGTGATTATTGATATTTCTTTACATTGATATCTTCTTTGTTAAGTGATATTATGATCTTTTTAGTTCTCAATTGGTATTATATTTTATTGTTATATTCTCTTACCAATTGATATCACATTTCAAAGTAAAGCTCTATTGTATTTGTTCAATTGGTATCAATGTTGTGAAGAAATGATCATTGATTTCTTACCTTGGCTTAGATGTTATATTTCAATTGGTATATATTACTTTTTGATAATGCCAAAGGGGGAGAAATATGATGTTTTGAATTAAATGAAATGTTTCTCAAAGGGGGAGAAATGGTATGTTTTCAAAACATGAGAGAAATATGATATTATATTTGGAGAAAGGTTGTTTTGTTGTTTTTATGTAGGTTGAGCTAAGTTGTTGAAGATAGGGGGAGAATCAAGCTTCTATCTCAATTGGATTCAAGTGTTATAGCATTGATTGAGAGGGAGAAAGAGTCTTCTCAAGTGATCAAATGTTTCAAGCATCAACAACTTCAAATGATTTCAAAACATGGATTGTCATTTTCAAAAAGGGGGAGATTGTTAGTTCCATGATGAACATGATGAATGTTTTGATAATGACAAAGTGTTTTTGAACAAGCTACAAGTGTTGATCAAGTTTCAAGCTCAACAAGCAACAACAAACATCAAATGAAGAAGAGAGAAAGCAAGCTCATGAAGACCTAAGTTTGAGTGTATTTGTATTTCTTTTATCTTTTGCCTCTCAAGCTTCATAGGTTTTTTATTTGGGTAGATTATTATAGAGGGTAGTGAATCTCATTCATAAGTCATGATTAAATCATAATTTGAGTTTTCACTTAACCTAGAATCAATAGGTGGCTTAAAGGTTTTAAAGGAAAGGTTGGATTTTGAGAAAACAAGTTTTGAACATGTACAGTACCAACTTAATCGATTAAGTGATAACTTAATCGAGTACTACTCGAGTACACGACTTGCTTAATCGATTAAGTACTGTAGAATTTGTAAAAATCATTTGTTTTGATTGTTTCAATTTGTTTCGTTAGAAAATCTTTCAAGGTAGCTTCAACACCTATTCAACCCCCCCTTCTAGGTGTATTCCTAGGGTTCCTAAGTCTCTCCAACCACCAATTGCGATTTCCTCAACCGATGATAGAGTTGTGAACGCGAGCCAAAGGGGTTTATCCGCTTTTCCTTATCTGTTTCTTCGTTTTGATTTAATTCTGTTTTGATTTCAATTATTCAATATTCAATACAAAAAAATACCCACCCTGTTTTCTATGCATACTATGTGTTCGACCATTTGCTTGATAAGATATTCCTTGGGAGACGACCTAGGAGTCACTTCCTAGTACTATACTTAAACTGTTTTTATTTGTATCGGGTACGGCCTCGATCAAATTTGGCGCCGTTGTCGGGGAATATCGGTTCTTGCCAAAGGTCATTAGTAGTTAGTTAGTGTCGTAGTTAGTATAGTTATTATAGTGTGTCGTGTCTGATTTAGGGTCTAGTAGTCAATTCTGATAACCGGTTGAAGTTGCACTGTTTGCTGTTTTGCTATTTTGTTGCAATTAGTGTATTTGATTGATTCTGTGGTTGCTAGTTCACATAGTTGTGGGTGGAATTTTTGCACGAAAATTTATATCCACACTACTTTTATCATATAAAAAGGTTTTGAGGCACCACGATCACTCAGATCATCACTGGTTGTGAGTTCCAGAAAAATTTTCCAAGTTTTAGCAGCACTGTCTTCAAATCGTCGCAACTTTTGACCCGTAACTCGGAATTTGACGAATTTTATATCAAATCGAAGGGAATTTTCTGAATAATCTGATTTTTCTCACTTTTTTAAAAAACTCCTTCGTCTGGATCCTGAAAAAGCCGTTTTACTATTTCTTTTTTATTTTACAAGTTTTATTTTCTTAGTTTTTGGTCTCTGATTTAATTGTTTGCCTTGGTTCCCTTTTGAATTTTGTCCTCAAACTTTTTGTGGTATGTTTTCATGATTTTAGGGTGCTGAAAAAAATAAATAAAAAATTTTAAAAAATAAAAAATTTTGTTGCCTTTTTTGGTCATGTATATTAGTGACAGTTTGCTATGCTTCATGGTGTTCTGTTCAGTACATGACTAGGGGCAACCCAAGCTACTTGCATCCATATAACCCTGAAATTGATAGAACTTATCACAGACTAGTTAGACAAAATAGGAACCAGTCCATAGGTAGTGAGTCTATTGAGTCTTTACATAGTGAGTCTGCTTCTTTTTCTTCTATTCCTATAAATTCTGATTCTTATTCTGATTATTCTGAAAATATGGCTCAACCTCCACCACGTGAGAGGACATTGAGGGAGCTGGCTGCACCTGATTTCACTATTGAAGATTTGTGCATCCATTATCCCGATGACCCGTATGAACTAAGGTCTGGACTAATTCATTTGTTGCCCAAGTTTAATGGTCTTGCAGGTGAGGATCCTCATAAACATCTCAAGCAATTCCATATTGTCTGTGCTACTATGAAACCACATGATGTGCAAGAGGATCATGTTTGTCTTAAGGCATTCCCACACTCCCTAAGGGGCTAGCCAAGGATTGGTTGTACGATCTGGCCCCTGGTTCTATCACAGTCTGGGATGACCTGAAGAGGGCATTTTTGGAGAAATTCTTCCCTGCATGCAGAACAACAGCAATCCGAAAGGATATATCAGGCATCAGGCAACAAGTTGGAGAAAGTCTCTATGAGTATTGGGAGAGATTCAAGAGACTGTGTGCGAGCTGCCCCCACCATCAGATCTCAGAGCAGCTGCTTATTCAATATTTCTATGAAGGTCTCAACATCATGGAGAGAAACATGCTTGATGCTGCAAGTGGTGGTTCCCTAGGAGACATGACACATTTAGAAGCCAGAGTCAAGATTGAGAAGATGGCTTCCAATTGTCAGCAATTCCATGCAAGGGGCAACAGCGATGCAATCATAGTGAGAGGAGTGAATGATGTTGGCACAAGTTCTGGTAAGGTTGAGAAGCTTGAACAGAAGATAGATTCACTTACAACTTTGGTCACTCAATTGGCCATCAACCAGAAGAAGTTGTCTCTGCCTGCTAGATTATGTGGCATATGCACATCCGCTGAGCACCCCACTTATGCATGCTCTTCTGTGCAGCAGCAGCCCATGACTGGTGCTGACCAACCTGAGGCATATGCCGCCAACATCTTCAACAGTAGAAACCAGCAGCCACAGAACTTTGATCTCTCTACCAATAGATACAACCCTGGTTGGAGGAACCATCCCAACCTGAGATGGTCTGATCAGCAGCAACCTTCACAGGTTCAATTTCAGAACAATTCTAGACCACCATATGTACCTCCTCCAGTCCAGCAACAGAGACAACAACAGGCTAATTCTGCACCACCAGCTCCTAGTACTGAGCAGCAGCCTTCATTGGAAGAGCTGATGAAACAGATGACCATGCAAAATCTCCAATTCCAACAGGAAACTAGAGCATCCATTCAAAGACAAGAGGCCTCAATTCAATCTTTGACCAATCAGATGGGACAGATGGCAACAACAATCAACACTATGCAATCTCAGAATTCTAACAAGTTGCCATCCCAAACAGTGATCAATCCAAACCAGAATGTGAATGCCATTAGTCTAAGGTCAGGGAAGCAAATTGTCACACCCACACCAGAATCTGACCTCAACAAAGATGATCTAGTTTCACCCAACAAGAAGACCCAAATGGTCGAGGAGAGTGAGCACACAAGTACCAGAAAATCCAATCCAGCTCAGCCTTCCACAAGCACAACACCTGCTGCTGCCCAACAACCACCCCCCATTCCTCTTCCTTTCCCACCAAGGGGGTGACTCAAAGCAAGAAAATGGAAGAGATTGACAAAGAGATACTTGACACATTCAGGAAGGTGGAAGTCAACATACCCCTTCTTGATGCAATCAAGCAAATTCCAAGGTATGAAAAGTTATTGAAGGATCTATGCACACACAAACGGAAGCTCAAGAGCAATGAGAGGATCAGCATGGGAAGAAATGTCTCTGCTCTTATAGGTAAACCCGTCCCTCATATTCCTGAAAAGTGTAAGGATCCTGGAACTTTCTCTGTGCCTTGTATCATAGGTAATACTAAATTTGAGAATGCTTTGCTAGATTTAGGAGCATCTATTAATGTTATGCCTATGTCTGTTTTCAAGTCTCTTTCACTTGGACCCCTTCAACCTACGGGTGTGGTTATTCACTTGGCAAATAGATCTACTGCCTACCCCGCAGGTTTGATAGAGGATGTCCTGGTTCGGGTTGAAGAGCTTATCTTTCCTGCTGATTTTTATATTCTTGATATGGAAGAGGACACCTCTCGTAGTGCTGTCCCTATCATATTAGGGAGACCATTTTTGAAAACAGCCCGAACCAAGATAGATGTGCATGCAGGTACACTTTCCATGGAATTTGATGACAGTGTGGTTCGATTCAATATTTTTGATGCTATGAAACATTTTTCTGATGACCACTCTGTTTTTCATGTTGACTTGATTGATGCTCTGATTGATGAGCATGTTCTAGACTTTTTGCATGATTATGATTTGCCATCTTTCACTAGCTCATTTACTTGTTCTGCATGTTCTGATTCCGAAATGTGCACTGCATGCATTGAAATTGACCAGTTTTTAAATTCTGCTACTGCATCTGTTGATTCATATGATATAGATTCAGATCATGCTAACCCCATTTCTGTTTTGCATGAGTCTAATTCACTTGTTCAGGTGCAGGCGGCAGAATCCAATTCTGCTGCTCCTTTAGTTCCATCTGTGATGCAGGCACCTTTATTGGACCTGAAGCCCCTTCCTCCTCATCTCAAATATGCTTACTTGGAGGCTGAGCAGAAACTTCCAGTGATCATCTCTACCTCCCTTTCTGTTGCTCAAGAGAAGCAACTGCTGGATGTGATTAGAGCAAACAAAAAGGCAATAGGATGGACTTTGGCAGACATACCTGGTATTAGCCCCTCCATGTGCATGCATCGGATTTTATTGGAGGATGGGGCTAAACCAGTTAGACAACCCCAGAGACGGTTGAACCCCCAGATTCTTGATGTGGTGAAGAAAGAGGTCACCAAGCTACTGCAAGCTGGCATTATCTACCCCATTTCAGACAACACTTGGGTAAGCCCGGTTCAAGTAGTTCCCAAGAAGTCTGGGGTGACAGTTGTCAAAAATGAGAAGGATGAGCTGATTCCCACTAGAGTGCAGAACAGTTGGAGAGTCTGCATTGATTATAGGAAGCTCAACCAGGCGACCCGCAAGGATCACTTTCCTCTTCCCTTCATTGATCAGATGTTGGAGCGCCTGGCAGGTAAATCTCACTATTGCTTCTTAGATGGTTTCTCTGGTTATTTCCAAATCTGTATTGCACCAGAGGACCAACATAAGACTACATTTACCTGTCCTTTTGGTACATTTGCTTATAGGAAGATGCCTTTTGGCCTATGCAATGCTCCTGCCACTTTTCAAAGATGTATGATGAGTATTTTTAATGACTTACTTGAGCATTGCATAGAGGTCTTCATGGATGATTTTAGTGTATATGGTTCCTCTTTTGATGCATGTCTTGATAGTTTGTCTAAGGTGCTTAATAGGTGCATTGAGACTAACCTTGTCTTGAATTTTGAAAAATGTCATTTTATGGTAGAACAAGGCATAGTCTTAGGGCACATTATTTCGCATAAGGGCATAGAGGTTGACCCTGCTAAGCTGCATGTAATATCACATTTTCCTTACCCCTCTTGCGTGCGAGAGGTGCGTTCTTTTCTTGGCCATGCAGGTTTCTATCGAAGGTTTATTCAGAACTTTAGCAAGATAGCCCTTCCACTATCCAACTTGCTTCAAAAGGATACCACATTTGAGTTTGGAGACCAATGCAAGAAGGCATTTGATGAGCTAAAGAGAGCACTCACCACCACTCCCATCATCCAACCACCTGACTGGACTCTCCCATCAGAGCACCGTGCATATTGGGCTGTGAAGAAATGCAACTTAGCTCTTGATCAAGCGGGTGAGGAGAGGAAGCTGCAGTTGAGTGAGCTAGATGAGATCCATTTGGAGGCCTATGAGAATTCCAAGTTCTACAAAGAGAAGACCAAGAAGCTCCATGATAGCTCAATTTGCAGAAAGGAGTTCTTGGTTGGTCAAAAAGTGTTGCTCTACAACTCTAGGCTTGGACTCATGAGTGGAAAGCTCCGCTCTAAATGGATTGGACCGTTTGTAGTCACCCAGGTGTTTCCTTATGGCACTGTGGAGATCAAGAGTGAGTCCACAGACAAGAGCTTCAAAGTCAATGGTCACAGACTCAAGCCTTTCCTAACCTCTCCTACTTTGGATGATGCACCTGTGGAGGAAGCCTCATTGGTCGACCCCATTTTTGACCCACCATGATTTAGGGAGTCTTCTTTTCTCCTTCTTTACTACTTTTATTCCACTTGTCTATATCTGTTTGATTCTGCTATTTGTTTTACATTGAGGACAATGTGTGATTTAAGTGTGGGGGGAGAGTAGTTTAGGTTGCATATTTTTGCTTTGATTTTTTTTAGGTTTTGCTAAGTTTTGGGCATTTTCTTGCATGTTTTTGCTTCATTTTAGTAGAGTCTTGGTATCTTGTGTCTGAATTCATGCATTTCTATGTGTAAAGTTGCTTTTGATAATTAAGAGGTGGTAACACTGTGATAGAATTGTCCCTTTTGTGAGGATTTGAGCCTTAATTGTGGGTGGATTGCTATATATGCCACCTAATTTTTCTTTCATGTGTGATTGCACTCTGGATTACTTGCACTCTAGAACTTGACTTGACTCTTGTTGATACTTGATATTCCCATGCACATTTTGAAATGATTTAGGCATTGTTTTTCTTGAATAAGCCACTAGCCATATGAGCCTACCTTGAATGAATTTATCCTTTGATAGCCCCTTTGAGCCTTTATATCCCTTTTCTTTGTTCTTTAGCTCATTACAAGCCTATGACTGAAAAACCATGATTGTCCTAACCTTAGGGAATGTTGGAGCTTTGGAATTGTTTTGGGAATGGGTATTAAGTAAGCGAGGGTGCTTTGTTCTTCATCTCTTGTGAGTTCTGGGTTTTGCCTCTATGGTCGGTGATGTAATTATGGTTTTATCTCATTATGCCATTTTTGTTGTTTCTTCTTTCCTTTCGTTCATGAAGTTCTGCAATGAAAAAAAAAATTGAAAAAATGAATGATGAAAAAAAAAGAAGAAGAAGAAAAAGAAGAAAAAGAAAAAAAAATGGAATAAAAGGTTGATTGAGGCATAGAGGATTGGAATTAGAGGTTGTTGTTATGTTTACCATTTCATTCTGGGGTGGATTGTGCTTATTTTTTTTACTTGTTCCCCATTGCTCCTCTATTCCCTGGGTTTTAGCTACATTTCCCATATTTTTATCCTACCTTGTCCTTGGCCCCATTACAACCCTGAAAAGACCTTTTGATCTTAATGTGCATGTGTGTTGATTGTTGATGTTAGAGGCTTGTCAAGCCTATGGTTGTGTTTGTTTTTCATGATGTGTCTTGAGTGTAAACACTGATTAACCTTAAACACTTGAGTGTAAACACTATTGAGTGATCCTTGTGAGTTTCTATCATCTTTGTGACTACCCTCTTGATGTCATTGGTTTTCTTTGCATATTTGAAATAACTGGATGATGTTCATGGATGCTTTGATTCTTTGGTCCTTATTCTCTTCGTGTGCTCGATTTTGCCCATTTCTTTGCATTTCCTAGAATTCATTGTGAAGTATGTAATCTCTTAGGTTTGCATTCATTAGTTTTAGTAATCTTGTTACATGATTCACTTTGGTGCATATTGATTTTCTCAGTCCTAATTCTTAGTTTTGCCCAGGAGTGCAAAAGGATAAGTGTGGGGGTATTTGATGAGCATTTTATTTCCCATTTTTCCTTGCATTATTTTACTCCTATTATTGATACTTGTTGCCTATTTGACATTGTTTAGCTTGATTTAGTGATTTAGAGTTTATTGGACTATTATTCTGAATATTGTTTAATTTGGGATTATTTAGCCTAATTAATTCTATTTCTATTTTCAGGTCATATTTGGACAAGGGCTTTTTGGACATTTTGGGAATGAAAATTTAATGTTGGAAGAGAAGATATATGATGAAGTGAAGATTGTAATCTATCTTTAGGATTAGTTGAGATTTAGTTATATCTTTTAAGATTTAGATTTTATCTATAGGATATTTTTAGATTTAATTTAGAGATAAGCTTTCCTTAGGATTTGGGCCCATGATTTAGGCCCGTTTTGTGATTTAAAAAGCCAAATTCGTGTAAACCCTAGGAGGGACCTTCCATTCACGTTTTTTACATTCTCTCTCATAGAGAAGGCTTAGTTTTTCTCTCCAAGCTTGTGGAGGCTGCTAAGGTTTCTCTCTCTTCCCTTTTCTACACGTTTTTGGTATTTTTCTTCATGGAAGGCTAAACTCTTAGGTTAAATCCCTTTGGTAATGTATCACATACTCTTGAGGTTTTGTTCTTAATGCTATTTCGTTTTTATTCACTGTTTTCATGCTTATTGATATGTTATGGTTCGCTTAGTTCCATTATATAGAGATAATCCATGTGTATGAATGCTTAATTTATGCAAACTCGTAAAAACTCCATGCTTTGGCTTTTAATGCTTAATTAGAGGTTTCGGTTTTGGGGTGAGAATTGAATTTTCGCTTAGTATTTAATTCTCACGAGTTGGACAGTGAAGAGGAAAGAAATTGATCTTTTGTGACCGATGATAGAGTTGTGAACGCGAGCCAAAGGGGTTTATCCGCTTTTCCTTATCTGTTTCTTCGTTTTGATTTAATTCTGTTTTGATTTCAATTATTCAATATTCAATACAAAAAAAAAACCCCTGTTTTCTATGCATACTATGTGTTCGACCTTTTGCTTGATAAGATATTCCTTGGGAGACGACCTAGGAGTCACTTCCTAGTACTATACTTAAACTGTTTTTATTTGTATCGGGTACGGCCTCGATCATTCATATTGCACAATTTATTCTCTATTGATTATGTGTATAGAATTGCTTACCCCTATGCCCTTGTAGGTGATGTCTCGTTACATTGCTTGCATCGAGATCCGGCCACTTCCTAGTGGCGTATGGATCTATGAGGACCATGGCACGGTGTATGAGGGGGAGGTAGAGTTCACATTCTACCACCCTAACCCGCTGATGCGATTCCGCCCTCGTAGGTTTAGGATTCCCATCATATACACTATGCATGTACCCCCGTTTTATACTTATCATGGACCACCTCCCATGCGACCAGCTCGCTCTTACCATAGTTTTCATTTTCGACCTACCCGCTCTCACCCTTTTACTTCGAGAGTTGTCCGCGAGGAGACTCCCCCTTCTTATCCAAGGAGCCCCATCAGGGTTTCACCATCACCTGACCCGGTACCCAGTGGTAGGGTACACTCTCCTTCGGATGAGATCGAGGAGGATCCGGTGGAGGACGAGAGTGGGAGCGAGCCTGTCGTGCATTCTACTGGGAGTGACTGGAGGGACGATGATCCCTAGGTACATGTATATGGTGTATGATGTGGATCCGAGGATCCGGTGTGTGGAGGAGATGTGCTGCTGCTGCTGTGATGATGATGCTACTACCTTATTACCTATGTTTTTTGGGAGACTACTGCTGCTACTACTACTGCATCTGATGCTGATGGATCTACGTGACTATCCCTGGGGTTGTATTTTGATGATGTATATATTGTACATATGTTTTACTCTAGGGTTATAGTATCATAGTGATATAGATCTGTTTATATGGACTTGTTATATTTTGGAACTTGGTGACTTATCTCATGGACTATGTATGTATGACTCTTTCGTATATATGAAAATCTATGTTTATATTATATCGGTTGCATAGTCCAGTAATTTCCGCTTACTCTGATTTAACTTATAAATGAGCTCGGCTATAAGTATTAATTGACGGTATCAGTTTTATTGAACCAAGTATGGGTAGCTTCAATTGATTGTGAAATGTAAAGAAATTTCTAAAGAACGAATGTTATCCTGCTTGAGAAAAGGTTTTAGAAATCGCCGAACTCGATACAAGTGTTTTAAAGGATTTTAGAATTTATTCTCCAAGAGTTCCATTAGATGAATTGTGCACCCGCTTTAAAGAAAATTTTATTTACCATATTTTCTTAACTCACAAGTCCATATATTATCCAATATAAAGCATAAATACTATATTATATTTGGGTAATCCGGAAGGGTGTCACAGCGGCGCGAGCATCTGGTCACGGTGAAGGAGGAAGTCGCGATTCACTGACCCAACAAATAGAGAGATCGACGGGAAAGAGAGAGGAAACACGAGAGCGGCGGCCGGAGAAGAAGGACGTCGCGAGGGAGGCTGAGAGCAATGGTGTGATCGGTGGCTAGTGGAGAGAGAACACGAAGGAGGGAGGAACGAAAGAGACAAAGGGGGAGGAGGAGGATGGGGCGGCTGCTCACAAATTAGGGCCGGCTGAAGCAAATGGAGGGGGGGTCTTAGGGTTCCTTTTCTTCACAGCACACACATACATTTTTTTTTACAACAATTACACATATACATACTTTATAATTTTTATTTATTTAAAATAAACACTAACACACTTTTATTTCTTTTCAATTCTAGTAAATACCTTCAATAAAATTTCGTTATATATTAAATACACATAAGAAAGTATAAAGTTAGAAGTTTAGGAGCATTAGAAATAAATGGTATATAATATATCAAAAGAAAAGTAAAGCATAACAAATACATTTTTCAGATAAGGTAATTTATTTAAACGAATCTACTTTAAAAATATATAATTAAATATACTTTCACAATTAACATAATATATTTTTATGAGAATACCCAACACTCAAATAATTTGATTTCAAGAATCAATTATTTAATTTGATAAAACTTATAATTATATTAGGGAATAAAATTAGGGATGTTACAGGCACATACAAACCAAATCATACTCATATAAACACTTTAAATAAATGAATTGGTTGCTGGTCCATTCCGGACAGCCACAACCAAGATTCGAAAATACTGAAAAATCGTTCTTTAATCTATTTAATACTCCATGTTAAAATGAATATTTGAAATGATTTATTTTCAAACATAATACCATGAAATCGCATAGGGCAGCAACCAGTAAGCCCAATACTTTTTCAAATAACCAAATTCTTTTCAAAAATCAATCAATCTTCAAAAGAGCAATTACAACATCATAACTTATTAAATAACTCATTTTCCTTCACTTCCTTTATCAAATAAACAATTCCAAGACACTTAAACAAAGAAGTTCAATTAACATGCATAACCTAAAACAAACCATTTGGCACATAGCACATAGCACATTCTCAAATCATAATTTCAAACAAATAGCCTAGACCGAAACACCGTAAACAATTATCTTGCAACCTCATTCATGCATATCCTAAACATATCACCAAGAAATCACTCATTCAATTATTTCAAGACATTATGATCATCATACAAGTCCAGCCAAGTCACAAAACAAAGTACAAAATTCATATTTGTCGAAAACATTTAAATAAAGCTTTTGTTCGATTACGGGAAAGCTCAAAAGATAAAATATAAAACTATACCAAATCAATTTGTTTAATCCTCAAAATTTCCAGAACATACACATATATGTCAAAGTTCATCACATAAAAATTTAAAGTCATTTGAACAACCTTAAGCTAGGTTTCAAATCAGATTTCGTATGAAAAGCAAGATATGACTGTTGCTGGACTGAGGCCAAAATGCCATGGTTAAAAATAGTGTTTCAACTCCGAATTGCATGAAAATTGGTATAAATATTCCTTACACAATCAAGACCATCTCATAAAAATTTCAGATTATTTGGAGTTGTGAAAGTCATATTTTTTCAATTAAATTCGTCACTAAGTCCGGAAAATCTGAACCAAATGGTTCACTGTTTTGCCTTTAGTAAAATTATCAAATCAACTCCAAATCTCTTCAAATTTTTCAGAGAGTATCTAGAGAGGTTCCGGAAGCTACCATAAAAATTCCAAGCAATTTAAAGTAGCACAAGTTTGAGAATTCTGTCAATCTTTAAACCGAAAAACTTGTTTTCTCAAAATTGTCTTCACAAAGTTAGCTCCAATAGAAATAGGAAATCAATTCCAAAAATCATTCAAAAATTCAGAGAAGCTTACTTTAACATACTTAGATCAATGACAAAATTTCAAAATTATTGAACATGTACAAATATCATTTATTCACTTAAGTACTTTCTCATACCAAACCAAATAGCATTTATTCACGCAAATCAATCACAAAATTAATCCATCAATTATTTTCCTTTCAAAAACCGAATCAACATATCATGAAAACAATTTACTTTAACTTAAATACAACATGCATCAAATCAATTTATTTCAAGTCCAATTTCAACATGCATGTACTTAAAAGCACTAGATCTAGTCTTGAAACAATCATGCATCAACATTCATAAAAAAATCAAGCCTTTTAAACAAAAAAAACAAGGATCGAATTTAAACTAACCTAGATCTTGACATGCACATACTTAGAAATAATAAATCTCAAAGAAAACCAAACATGCATCAACACTCAAGAATCAAAATCAAGGCTTTAAGAGTAAAATCAAAACTAACACCAAAGCATACTTCTTTTCATTAGATCTTTACATGCATGCATTTAAAAATAGTAGATCAAGACAAAAATGAACATAAAATCATTTTCCTTCAAATCAAACTTTAACCGTGACATGCAAAAGAAAAATAGGAAAGATTTGTGCAAATCAACAACTCATAGTTTAGGAACTCCATAGATCAACTCATAATCAATCATGAAATTGAAAATCAAAGATCAAAATCATTTTGAACCAAAAAGGCCAAAACCGTGAGCATCATCCTTGTGGATGCATGTTCATTTTTTCTCTTTAAATTCAAAAACAAGTAAAAACAATCTTAGAAAATCATAAGGAAACTTAAAAATCCTCATGCAAAACTCAAATTCAAACTTTTTCTTCAAAACATTTTAAGAAATCAAGAAGAAAATGGATGAGTTCATGAGATAACTCAAGATCATGAAAGAAAATACTTTCTTAGCAAAAGTTTTAAAATCAAGTTTAGAAATCAACATGTTTGTAAACAAAAACACTAGATCTACCTTGAAAACAAACATGCATTAACATTTTCAAACAAAAATCAAGACTTTAGAAAGAAAACATGAAAACCAAAAATGAATCAAAGAAAAGAGATTAAGAACTTTAAGATCATGAAATAAAAATGCTTACTTAATCAAAAGCTTCAAAATCAAGTCCAAATCTTTGGGTTGTTCTTTGGTTCCTCTTCTTACTCCCCACGGTTCACTCCCTCTTTCCTTTAAGTCCATGGTTTCTCCTTCTCTTCTTCACTCTCTTAGTTTGATTTTCTTTACTTAGGTTGTGTTTGAGATTGGTGTTGTGTTTAGGGTTTAGTTCTTCTTCTCTTCCTCCCTCACGGTTCTCTTCTCTTTTTCTCTAAGGGTGTTGAGCTTGATGATGATCAACCCTATGTGTGTTTTAGGAAAATGAATGAAGAAGTGGAAAAACAAGTGAAGGGTGTATGTGGATGTTTAAATACACATAGGATTTTGGGCTTGGGCTTGCTTCATTTCTCTCCCCCACGGCTCACCTTTCTTCTTCTTCTCTTTTTCTTTTCTTTTTCTTTTCTCCTTAAGGTCATGCTTAGGTCACTATGGTGACATCATGTGCTTGGCCACTAAGTAAGCCAACTTGGAGACCAAGTAAACAAACTTGGAGACCAAGTAATGCACATGAGAAGGTTCCTTCGGGTTTGGGGGTTTAAGGGTAGATTAGGTTAGTTAATCTAGGTTTAAGGTGCTAATTAGGATCTAATCATGATTAAGGTAGGATTAGGAAAACTAAATAAGGTTTGGTCCACTAATCCTTAGAGTTTAGGGCTTAATACAAGGATTAAGGCACTAATCCAAAGACTTAATCCATACTAGTATAGGTTTAGGGAAAACTAATTCTAGGTTAGTTCACTAACCTTGAGGGTTTAGAGTTTAAGAGAGTGATTAAGTACTTAATCAAGGATTAGGAACTTGATTAAGGTTTAATCAAAGATTAGGGTTTAATCAAAGATTAGAGATGCAAATTAGGGTTTCTAGAGATGATTCTAGATTAAGGGTATGATAAGATACTTGGACTTTGATTTTTGAAACTTAGGGTAGAAATAATTTTCCATCTTAAAACCGTAAAATCTTAGTTAAAACCTTAAGTAAGATAAATCATTGAAAACCATAAAAAAACAAACACATGAAATTTTAACACAAGTGGATTAAATTCCAAAGGGTAGAAATCCATCATGCAATCAAAACTCTTTTAATCAATTCTTAAATCAATTGGGTTAAATTTATAAAGATGCACAAAGAAATTAATTTCTCAAAGGAAATCACAAATAATAAAATTATGTTGGAAACCAACAAGAGGCCTAACAATCGAGTAGAGGGGGGGTGAATAGGAGATTGAACCTAATATGGCAATTTTTCGATTTACTGAAAATTGATTGAATGTTGTTCACGGTTTTAAATGAAATGTCGAGCTTCTTTCCGAGCAGACAAGGTTAATTGATTAAACGAATAGATAAACAGAATGGTTAATCAGTTAACCGAGCTGCTTCAAGGTAGATCTGGTTTTTGAGACTTAAGCTCGGAGAACAACACTCAAAGTCGAGCTATGAAAAATAACGATTGAAACTTGGTTGCATGAAAAATAGTGGAAAAATAGTTAAGCACGTCAGCAGCAGATAAGCAGTATACAAAGAACACAATAAATTTATCCTGGTTCACTTTCACCCTAGGAGCTAGTCCAGTCCCCTCTAAAAACCTTTTAGAGAGCTTTTACTAAAAATCGATTTTCTGGGTTACAAAGGATTTACAAGAGACTACCCCTCTAAACCTATCCAGTCAAACGAGTATGCCAAACTCGTGACAAACTACCCACAACAAATCGATGACCAAAGAACCTCTTTGGAACCTTTACAAACCAAGGAAGCTTTCTCGATCAAAGACCAGCTTCTCACAACAGAAAACATGATGAAGACGATAATGAACGAGGATGGCTCCGATTCGAAACACTCTTCGAATGCGTTGAAAGATTGAATATCAAGAGTGAGTCAATTTCAGAAGGGTATCACAGAGAAGAACTGATTCGAACTTAGAGTTAAGATTTGAAAGTTTTAACTCTATAAGTTCGTATGAAAATCGAATGATCTTCTTCTCTGAGAGATTGTGATTACTGCTCTGTTTTTCGAAGGTAAAATGAAAGTTCAAGTTCAGAGAAAAATGGTTCAAAAATGTGTGTTGAAAATTCTCCTTCATGTTACTGTTGAAGACCACCATTTATAGTCTCCTCTGATCTCCAGAAAACAGAGAGAGAGAGAGAGAAAGCCGTACGAAAATGTCATGGGGTTTTCAACGATAACAATGACAGAAGAGCAGTGATGGTGACACTTCACCAACCTTTGCTTTAACTCATTTTGAATTTCAAACTTGTCAAAGCGTTGGAGTTAAAACCTAGAACTTCTACCCAGACTCAACGGTAATAAAATGTACGGAACAGCTGAGCAGAGTCTGAAGGTTGAAGACGATGCATTGTTGAAGACGATGAACAGAGATTGCCGAGCTTTGAGCTTTGTTCAAGCTTGGTGTTTCTGAGCTTGATCTGAGCGTGGGGCAATCAGACAAGTTGAGTGCGATCAACCCGAGCTTATTTGCTCTTTCTGATGCTGTGGCAATTTCAAGCTTAATCCGAGCGAGTACAGAGCAAATCATCATCCGAGCTTACTGTCTAGAAAAGAAGAAACGAACTTGTAAACTTGGATAAACTCAGCCGTGATCAAGGGCCGAGCGCATACCGAGCTTGAGCTTCAAATGCTGACTTGTTGCAGGTAGCTTAGAATCCCAATTTTCCGAGCCTCCGCCAAGACTTTGCCTTTTTCGGAACGCATACGCAAAATTAAGTTTCCAAGCCTCTGCAGAGCCTTTGCCTTTAGCGAAATGCTTGCGCTGATAAGTCTGACGCCTTAGCATAACTCGAGCTTACTTATTTGACATCATCAAAAGCTCTTTGATTCTTCAGTCTCATCAAAAGGTCTTTGATTCTACAATCTCCCCCTTTTTGATGATGACAAATAATCTTTAAAAGTTTGTTGCATTTTGTGTTCTCTCCCTCTGACTGTATGCTCGTAAACTGATTAGACTCAGTACTGATCGGAATTTGCTCGAAATCATACCACATGTTGCTATGAAAATGTACTAATCAGACTGTGTACACTTGTTGAAATTATATGATAAGAAGAATGTGGAGCAGCTCGTTAAACACTCCCTCTGAATTCATGCTCTCAAAAACTGAACACCTGCATTTTGGTCAAAAACAACAACAAACGCCTTTCTCCCCCTTTTGGTATGATAAAAAAGGAGCCAAAGTTTAAGTACATGTGCCAAAAAGAGAGTTAAAAAAAATATCACCTTTCTCCCCCTTGATATCACTTGATGATAACAAAGAAAGAAAAACTTTTCTCCCCCTTAAGAATTTGAAAAAGATTATGAAGGAAGAAAATTTTCATGATAAGGACATCATCGTTCTCCCCCTTTAACAGTGAAAACATGCTTCTCGTCCGAGAAGTTAAGTGTAAAGGTGAGAATGACGAATAACATAATATGAAAGTTCAAATAATAAAACAGCACCCTTCTCCCTTAAAAAAAATTAAAAGGAAAGGAAGAAGAGTTGAAGGATGTGAAATTTCAGGAATTTAAACAAATACACAATTGAATGAAACAATAGAGATTATGAAGGTGATCAAATTTATGATATACTGAAAACCTAGCTCATGCCGAGCACATGGTAAACTTATCCATGATGCCGAGTTTATGTCAAGCACACACTGGATTCATCCAGAATACCGAGCTCACGCCGAATTTTATAAAGATTTTCCCTCGGCAAAGGTTTTGTAAATACGTCGGCTAATTGATTTTCAGTACTAACAAATTCAATGACACAGTCACCTTTTTGAACATGATCTCGTAGAAAATGATGCCTGATTTCAATGTGTTTTGTTCTAGAGTGATACACTGGATTCTTAGTTAGATTGATTGCACTTGTATTGTCACATTTGATAGGAATGTGATCTAAAATTAACCTAAAATCTGATAACTGTTGTTTCACCCAAAGAATTTGAGCACAACAATTACCAGCAGCAATGTATTCGGCTTCAGCTGTTGACAGGGCAACGCAAGCTTGCTTTTTAGAAAACCATGATACAAGGGAACTGCCGAGCAAATGGCATGTTCCACTTGTGCTTTTTCGGTCAAGCTTGCACCTAGCAAAATCTGAGTTCGAATACCCAATCAAACTAAGATTGGCATCCCGAGGATACCACAGACCAGTGTTCACAGTTCCTTTTAAGTATTTAAAAATTCTTTTAACCGCCGAAAGATGAGATTCTTTGGGATTAGCTTGAAAGCGAGCACATAAACAAACACTGAACATAATATCTGGCCGAGATGCAGTCAAATATAAGAGACTTCCTATCATGCCTCTATATTTGCGTACATCTACAGCTTTACCTGATTCATCCTTGCCGAGATAGTTGGAAGTGCTCATGGGAGTGGCAGCTTCTTTGCAATTTTCTAAGCCGAACTTTTTGAGGAGTTCCTTGCAATATTTTCCTTGATGCACAAAAGTTCCTCCCTCAACTTGCTTTACTTGCAGCCCGAGGAAGAATGTGAGTTCTCCCATCATTGACATCTCGAATTCACCTTGCATTAATTCAGAGAACTTCTTGCAAAGAGACATGTTAGTAGCACCGAAAATTATATCATCAACATATATTTGTACTAACAATATGTCCTTTTTGGATTTATGAATGAAGAGAGTAGTGTCAACCTTCCCTCTCTCAAACCCTTGCTCAAGTAAAAATGAGCTCAAACGATCATACCAAGCTCTTGGAGCTTGTTTTAAACCGTAAAAAGCCTTTTTGAGTTTATACACATGGTTTGGAAATTCAAAATTTTCAAAACCAGGAGGTTGTTTTACATACACTTCTTCATTTATGAAATCATTTAGGAATGCACTCTTTACATCCATTTGATACAGGGTGAAATTCATAATAGATGCAAAAGTAAGCAGAATTCGGATTGCTTCAAGCCTAGCAACTGGAGCAAAGGTTTCATCATAATCGATACCTTCCTCTTGGTTGTACCCTTGAGCAACTAATCTTGCTTTGTTTCTTATAATTAAACCTAATTCATCTGTTTTATTTCTGAAAATCCATTTCAAGCCAATTATCGTATGATCATCGGGTCGAGGAACCAATTCCCAGACATCATTTCTGATGAATTGATTTAGTTCCTCTTGCATGGCAATTGCCCAATGTTCATCTTCAATTGCTTGATCGACTGAATTAGGTTCAATTTGAGAAACAAAGGAAGCGAAAATGCAAAAGTTCTGAATAGAACGACGTGTTAAAACTCCCTTAGTCATGTCACCGAGCACATTCTCTATAGGATGGTCCTTGACTCTCTTCCAGGCTGGACTGAGCTCAAAATGCTCTGCTTGGCTTGGAATGAGTTCGGACTGACTATTGTGGGGTTGGCTCGGACTGAGTTCAGTTTGTTCCTTGTTTGTTTGGCTCGGAACAGGCTTGTCCCTCTGATCTCTGTTTTCAGCAGATTCATCCTTTTGAGCTCTTTCAGTTGTTGTGCTTGAATCGTGTTCTACCATAGGCTGATCTTCTCCATCTGCACAACTAACATTGTCTCGCCGAGGAGACTCAACAAATACCACATGTACGGACTCTTCCACAGTGGAGGTCCTTTTGTTAAAAACTCTAAATGCTTTACTATGAGTAGAATAACCCAAAAATATTCCTTCATCGGCTTTAGAATCAAATTTTCCGAGATGCTCTTTTCCATTATTTAAAATGAAAATTTTACAACCAAATGCATGGAAATGAGAAATTTTTGGTTTTCTACCCTTGTAAAGTTCATATGGAGTTTTCTTTAAAATTGGTCTGATGAGGATGCGGTTCATTACATAGCAAGTTGTGTTCACCGCATCGGCCCAGAAATAATGTGGCAGATTGTATTCATTAAGCATGGTTCGGGCAAGCTCTTCAAGAACTCGGTTTTTTCGTTCCACAACTCCATTTTGTTCAGGAGTCCGAGGAGCAGAAAACTGATGTTCTATGCCGAACTTAGAACAAAATTTCTCAAATTTGTAGTTCTCGAACTCACCACCATGGTCTGTTCAGATTACAACAACTTTTTGGTTAGCACGGTTCTGGAGTTGTTTGACAAGCTCTTTAAAATTTTCAAAAGTGTCACTTTTTGATTTTAAAAACAAACTCCATGTAAATTTGGAAAAGTCATCTACAATTACTAAGGCATAGAGATTGCCACCAAAGCTTTTCACTTGTGATGGTCCAAACAAATCCATGTGTAACATTTCCAATGGTCGATTTGTTGAGACCATCAATTTAGATGAAAAATCATTTTTCTTTTTGGTTGGTTTGCACTTCTTGCAAGATGAGCAAACCCCCTCAACATTAAAATTCAGCTTTGGTAAACCAATCACTAGGTCTTTTGATTGTAGTTTCTTTAACTGATTTACATTTTGTTAGCTGTCCTTCTATGCCATAACCATGTATCACTTTCTTTGCTAACCATGCAAGTGGTTACCAAAGAGGTGATTTCATTCAAATCAACCAAATAAGTATTGTTATATCGTTTTCCAACAAATTTGACAGAGTTGTCCTCGTCACTTTTAATAATGCAATGGGCAGCGGTAAAAACAACATGGTTACCAATATCACAAAGTTGGCTAAAACTTAAAAGATTTTGTTCTAGCCCTTTTACAAGTAAAACATTATTGATAACCAAGTTGGCAGGATTACTGACTTTACCTTCACCCAATATTTTACCTCGGTTGTTATCGCCATAAGTGACGTAGCCCTTATCTGAATGTGAAAGTTCAATGAATAGATTTTTGTCCCCCGTCATGTGCTTCGAGCAGCCACTATCAAGGTACCATCTGTTCTCTTTCGCTCGGAAGCACACCTGCATCACAAAAATATTACTTCTTTGATTCGGGTACCCAAATTGTCTTGGGTCCCTGGGGGTTAGCAGTTGAATCTTTCCTTTTAACTACCCAAACAAAGTTGCCCTTGGCTACCCCATTTCGTCGGATTTTACATTCATCATTAGGTGTATGACCATGAAGACCACAGTAGGAGCAACTCGGCTTTTTCGAGTTTTTAAAGTTTGAGACATACCCGAGTTTCCTTACTGCTTTCTTTTTGGTCTGTGTGTAGTCGAGCCCAGATTTGTTCGAGTAGTTTCTTTGTTTGGCTAGAAGCCTATCAAACAAACCATCACTCTTGGTGACAATTGCACTTTTAAATTGAAGTTCAGAAATTTCTTTTTCATATTTAGTGCAGCAGTCAAGATTTTCATTTTTCAGTTGAGTGATAGTGTTTTCCAATGACTTGTTTCTGCTTTTCAGAATTTCAATTGAATTTTCCAACTCAAGAACTTGCTCTTTATAATTTGAGAGATTCTGTTTTAATTTAATGAAATTTTTAGCAAGCTTCTTGAATTCGGTTTGCATTTCAAGATAAGCAGAAAACAATTCATCAGTGTCATTAAATTCAGATTTAGAGTCAGAATCAGATGTAGAGGTTACCTCAGTTCGGCTAGCTGAGGTTTCCTCGCTGTGTTTGCCCATTAAGCATTTGAAACTTGATCTTTGCTTAGTTGCGCCAAATGCCAAGCTCGATGAGTCTTCTTGATTGGCATATCTGAGACTCGAACAAGCTTCCTCATCTTCACACTCCGAGCAAGAGTCATATACAGGAAGGTCTTGTTCATCAATTCTGAGTGCTGGGCTCGATACTTCCTTTTCACAGTTCGAGCACGATTCTTGCTCGGGACTAGTTTGGCTCGGGCTTCTAAACACAGTTTCCCTTCCCATCAAGCACAAAATTGCTTTTTCTTCTTCATCGCCTGAACTGGAGCTTGAGCTGGTATTGTTGTTGGGTGCATCCCATACTATGTAAGCTCTCTTCTTCTTATGGTCTTTGTTCTTCTTCATTTCTTCACCACCTTGCTTCTGTAATCTTGGGCAGTAAGTTCTAATGTGACCCGCTTCACCACATTCATGGCATCTAACACGGTCTTTTGAACTTGAGCCTTTGTGGTGAGTGCTTTTGGTATCTCTTGCTCTGTTTATGAAGTTCTTTTTGCCTTTGAAAAATTTGCTGAACTTCCTGACCATGAGACCAAAGTCTTCCTCATCTATGTCCGATCTGGAATCATCTTCAGAGGATTCTTTGGTTGCCTTTATAGCAGCTTTGAGGGAAATTCCCTTCTTCTTCTTATTAGATTCTTCATGCATGGTCAGTCTGCCGAGCTCCATCTCATGCTCTTGCAACTTGCTGAACAAAGTGGCTATGCTCATTGTGTCCAAGTCCTTCGCTTCCATGATGGCAGTGACCTTCGGATGCCATTCTCTGCTAAGACATCTAAGCACTTTGTTAGTTATCTCGGCATTTTGAAATGTTTTACCGAGAGCATTAAGATGGTTTATAATATGAGTAAACCGTTTCTGCAAATCACTTATGTTCTCATTTGGCAGCATCCGGAATAGCTCATATTCATGCATCAGAGTATTTAGCCTTGCTCGTCTGACTTCACTTGTCCCTTCATGTGTAAGTTGAAGAATATCCCACATTTCTTTTGTGGATTTGCAACTTGACACTCTAAAGAATTCATCATAGGACAAAGCTGATGTGATGATGTTTTTGGCTTTTAAATCAAAGGAGACTTTCCTTTTATCATCATCATCCCAGCTTTCCCATGGGATTTCTACAACTTCATCATTAATTTTTCTCTTAGGGACAAATGGCCCATTTTCAATAGATTTCCAAATTTCCATATCTATGGCTTCAATGAAAATTTTCATTCGAGCTTTCTAGTAAGCATAACCCTCACCATTGAATAGTGGTGGTCTATTTATGGAAGAGCCTTCACCTCCGAAGGGATTGTTAGTAGCCATTCGGTTTCCTCAAGGATCTTTTCGAAAAAGTTTTTACACTCGATCTTTCGACCGAACTTTGATACCACTTGTTGGAAACCAACAAGAGGCCTAACAATCGAGTAGAGGGGGGATGAATAGGAGATTGAACCTAATATGGCAATTTTTCGATTTACTGAAAATTGATTGAATGTTGTTCACGGTTTTAAATGAAATGCCGAGCTTCTTTCCGAGCAAACAAGGTTAATTGATTAACCGAATAGATAAACAGAATGGTTAATCAGTTAACCGAGCTGCTTCAAGGTAGAGCTGGTTTTTGAGACTTAAGCTCGGAGAACAACACTCAAAGCCGAGCTATGAAAAATAACGATTGAAACTTGGTTGCATGAAAAACAGCGGAAAAATAGTTAAGCACGGCAGCAGCAGATAAGCAGTAAACAAAGAACATAATAAATTTATCCTGGTTCACTCTCACCCTTAGAGCTAGTCCAGTCCCCTCTAAAAACCTTTTAGAGAGCTTTTACTAAAAATTGATTTTCTGGGTTACAAAGGATTTACAAGAGACTACCCCTCTAAACCTATCCAGTCAAACGAGTATGCCAAACTCGTGACAAACTACCCACAACAAATCGATGACCAAAGAACCTCTTTGGAACCTTTACAAACCAAGGAAGCTTTCTCGATCAGAGACCAGCTTCTCACAACAGCAAACACGATGAAGACGATAATGAACGAGGATGGCTCCGATTCAAAACACTCTTCGAATGCGTTGAAAGATTGAATATCAAGAGTGAGTCAATTTCAGAAGGGTATCACAGAGAAGAACTGATTCGAACTTAGAGTTAAGATTTGAAAGTTTTAACTCTCTAAGTTCGTATGAAAATCGAATGATCTTCTTCTCTGAGAGATTGTGATTTCTGCTCTGTTTTTCGAAGGTAAAATTAAAGTTCAAGTTCAGAGAAAAATGGTTCAAAAATGTGTGTTGAAAATTCTCCTTCATGTTACTGTTGAAGACCACCATTTATAGTCTCCTCTGATCTCCAGAAAACAGAGAGAGAGAGAGAGAGAGAAAGTCGTACGAAAATGTCATGGGGTTTTCAACGGTAACAATGACAGAAGAGCAGTGATGGTGACACTTCACCAACCTTTGCTTTAACTCATTTTGAATTTCAAACTTATCAAAGCATTGGAGTTAAAACCTAGAACTTCTACCCAGACTCAATGGTAATAAAATGTACGGAGCAACTGAGCAGAGTCTGAAGGTTGAAGATGATGCATTGTTGAAGACGATGAACAGAGATTTCCGAGCTTTGAGCTTTGTTCGAGCTTGGTGTTTCTGAGCTTGATCTGAGCATGGGGCAATCAGACAAGTTGAGTGCGATCAACCCGAGCTTATTTGCTCTTTCTGATGCTGTGGCAATTTCAAGCTTAATCCGAGCGAGTACAGAGCAAATCATCATTCGAGCTTACTGTCTAGAAAAGAAGAAACGAACTTGCAAACTTGGATAAACTTAGCCATGATCAAGGGCCGAGCGCATACCGAGCTTGAGCTTCAAATGCTGACTTGTTGAAGGTAGCTTAGAATCCCAATTTTCCGAGCCTCCGCCGAGCCTTTGCCTTTGTCGGAACGCATACGCAAAATTTAGTTTCCGAGCCTTCTGCCAAGCTTACTTATTTGACATCATCAAAAGCTCTTTGATTCTTCAGTCTCATCAAAAGGTCTTTGATTCTACAAATTACTCCAAACTCAATAAAATCATTTGCTTGAACTCTATAAAAATCTTTGTTTGCCAAATTCCATAAAATCGAAAATTGATTACGTAATCGAATAAAATACCCATGAAAAATCCTTTGTAAAACAATATCTCAAAATTCTTCTTTAATGAAAACTTATTTATATTAATCGGGAAAATACGGGATGTCACATTGTTTTGTGTTTGGAATAGGATTAAAAGCAAATCGGGGCTGTATGTTGAAGATTAATATGAGATGTGTTTTGATACGCCCGCAAGCGCACGGGTTATGTCAAGTAGTAGTATAAAAAGATATCGTCTCCACAGGGATTTTGTTTGTTAATTACCAACTAATTACAAGTATAGATTAGCTAAACGAATCTATTAGAGATATGAAAAAAATAAAATAAAAGATTGGATTGAGATATAAAATAAAATAAAATAAATCTAAAGATATGATATAAGATAAGAATTAAATCTTCCAAGGATTAGTTTCACCGCATATCAACGTTGACAATCAATTAAAGATATATCTCTTATTAAATTAGATTTACTTTGAAGGTGAATTATCCTCATGTAGAATACTAGTTCCTTTCAGAATCTTAGCACCGTACCTAATGAGGCCTAATTCCTACTTTCATGGTAATTAGGGTACATTAAATCTATTAAGTTCTATGATAATTCATTGAATCCTCTCAAGGATTAGAACTACTTTCGTGATCTAAAACCTTAAGTTTAATTATGTATTTTCTAACACTAAGGTTCACCTTTCGGTTCTTCCCTTACTATCTGGGATCATGCAATAGTGGGATCCAACACAATCACAAGCATTAAGAACACCATAATTAAATCTAAAATAAATAAATAATAATAAGATAAAATAATCAAATCATCATGTCAATGCCTCCATGGGCTAATCATAATCCTTAGAAACGGAAAACTACTCAATCATATACATAATACAAACCAAAAAATAAGAATAAAGGAATAAAAGGTAGAAATAACCAAAAGATGAAAGATGAGGAATTTCTTCCGTCTTCAAACCCCTTCTAGTTCTTCATGGAGAGAGTTGCGCAACCTTGAATCCTTATTTTCTAATTTGTTTCTGGCTATGATAGAGAAAATAATCCTAATTCTAATTCTAATCCTACTACTACTACTAAAATTCTACTACTACATGTTATGACTAATGTTGTTTTTTAGGGTTTCTATCTTCCTCCTTTTATAGATTTTCCTTCCTCCAAGTGTTGGGCCCAAATAGCAAAATAAATCCATAAGCAATCTCCTTCCTCTCACATGCCTATGTCTCTATCTTTTTCTAGATTTCTGCTCACAATATCTCTTAGCATATCTTCTTTAATTTATTTCTTTATTTTCCAATGCTCCAAGCCTCAAAATAAGCAATCTACACATTAAAAGCACAAGATACCTTTCCAGGTGAAATATGAATTAAATGCATGCTAAATTAGAATAAAATGCATGAATATTTATTAAAATAAATACAAACTAATAAGGAAATAATATGTATGCTACGCACACATCATGTTTATGTGCTAGTATGCTGAAATTTTGAATTATAGGTGATTTCCTTGCAAGAGGCTTTGATAAATACTAGTTGTGCTAGTTGGATTGCCTTGAAAATTTCGTGTGTTGTTCCTGGAACTATTTGAATTCATTCTGGAAATTTTGGTTTGGTTTGGAATCGATTTGGCGTTTTAAATCTCTTAAATTTTGTGCGATATTTAGAAATGATTTACTAATTTTACAAAGATTGTTTTTAAGAAAACAATTTCGGAAAAACGGGGTTTTCGGGTTGAATGTGAACTGAAATTTCGAACCTGCGCTACTCCAAAGGACTTTTTATGGTAGGACCCTATACATGTTATGAGACTCTCTGTAAAATTTGAGGTTGTTTGGAGTTGATTTGGTATTTTATTTAATATAAAATAGTGAGCAAACTCTGTTCATATTTTTCAGGACTAGAGAAAAATTTAATTGGTAAAATGCAACTTAGACAACTCCAAATAATCTGAAATTTTTAGGGTATAATCTTGGATATGTGTAGGTGTTCTATGCCAAATTTCGTGTGAATTAGAGTTAGTTTACTATTTATAATAATTGCATTTTCGCTTCAGGTTTTTGCTACAGGTCTAATTTGGTTTCTAGGGCAAATCTGAATAAAAACTTGTGTTTTGAGTGTTGGTCTGACTTGAAAATTTTATGATTTGAACTTTGGAATATGTTTCAGTGTTCTGCAAATTTTGGGAGTGAAACTCTTTGGCTTGATGTGATTTTGAATTTTCCTTTTTTGTCTTTCCCGTATTTGATTTGATACTTCATTTGACATTTTGATGTGTTTAGTGCCTTGTATGGACTTGGCTGGACTTTTCACTTTGATTGTGATACTTGGATGTGATCATATAGGTGTAGAAGATTTATTTTATTTTGATAAAGAGAGTTGTATGCCGTGTGACTTAATTGGTCTAAGTGCTATGAATATGTATGCCCTAATTGGTTTATGTCCATGTTTCGGTTCCTGTTTAAGTAATCATGTGACTGTGATGAAATTTGGTTGTTCTAAGTGCATACTTTTCAGACATGATTTGTTTTAAGTTGATTAATCACTACTACAGAATAGCAAAAAAGTTCCCAGATATTAATCCCGGTTCCGTTTCGGAACTGGGATTAATAGACAAATGATAGTTAAAAAATACCATGAATTTATTGATCCCGGTTATAAAAAACACGGAACCGGGATCAATATTAAAACATAAATAATTTTTTATTTTTTAAAAAATTAAAAATCACACAAACCTTATTTATCCCATTGTTTTACTTCAACGGGGATGAATAATAAAAAACCGGAACCGGGATCAATATTGTAAAATAAATATTTTTCCGTTTCATCTCTTTCAACTCACGATCGAAACTCTCTCTCTTTCACTTTCCTCTTATCTCTCTTCCGCTATCTCCGCCGTTCTCCGCTCTCTCCGCCGCCGCGATGTGGCTTCTGCTACCTTCTCCGCCTTTCGTTGGGTAACTTCCCTTTCTCATTTCTCTCTGGTTTCGATTTTCGTTTGTTACTTGTGGCGGTGGTGGTAGTTGCTCTTATTCCCCCTATTCCTAAAACAAAACAGAACAATCCCAGCCAGCGTTCTTCGTCCCTCCGTTCTCCAAACCCAGCGCGACTCTCGGTTCCCTCCGTTCTTCCCTCCGCCGTCGTCTTCCCTCCGTTCTTCTTCTTTGTTTCACAACCGTCTCCTCTCCAGTTCGTCTCCTCTCCGCCGCCATTCGCTTCTCTTCGACGACGTCTTCTCCACTGAAGTTCGCTTCGACCTCAATCGCAGAAGAAGAAGCAGCAGCCGCACACTCAGCATACACTCAGTAACCATTTTAGTGTTTTTAGCTTTCTCCCATTGCTCATTTTTTATGATTTCTGCTATGTACTATTTTTTACTGTTCCATCTGCTTTTTTTTGCAACCGTTTTATTTTATTTTTATTTTTTGTAATTTTGTGCTTTTGGGATCCTTGATTCATTTTTAAATCCGTAGAAACTATAGATCTGAAATCGGTGTTGTTGTGGTGTGTCCTGATCCAAAATTTCTTCATTAAAGCTTTATCTGTTTTACGTTCCCTTTTTCATTGTGTGATTGAATGGATCTTTTTTTTGTTTATGCCACTGGTCTATGCATTTCTTGTTTGATAGTAGAATTCTCAAAGAATATATTGAAGATCAAGACCTCTTTATTTTCAATCTGCACATCCCTTGTGGTAATTATTTTCCTCTGCCAATATTTTGTCACCATCTCCTGCTTTTAAGAAGTATGTTTCAGTTTCTACTCTTCAATTGTTCCAGTAATCCAGTTTAGTTTGCATTAATGTGGCTTCTTTGGATATATAGGTCAGAGGCTCAGAGTCTCTTTACCACCCTTCAATGCATGTGATTAGAAGGATGATTGAAACAGTGTTATTATGGCCTTGTCTGAATTCTGATTCAGGTATGAAACTATTTAGTTTGTAATTTTCGTTTTATTCTATATAAATTAGAACAAATTTTGATGGGTATAACTTTTTTCTCACAGTTTCTAAAGCACAACATGGATGCATTGATTGTCTAGCATTGATGATATGTGTTAAACTACAAGCTGAGGAAGACTCCATACCATAAAGAACCAGTGTTGTTCGGAAGAAAGGTAATAACGATGTTACATAAGCAAGAAAATGTTGCTGGGTATTTATGAATGTGACTTCGTCTCGATCATATTGAGTCTGTTGCTGCAGGGAATTCTGTTGTCTCCTATGTGATCAATCAGTTCTTTAATGACAAGGAAAGTATTTCAACTCCTGTCATTATTGCTTTGTTATTAAACAAGTATATTTTTTTCGTCTACAGTTTGAAAAGAAGTCAGAGATTATAGCAGCTTGCATCCAGGTCTTGTTTTCAGCTGTCTATCATCTAAGATCTGCAGTTCTTCCTTATGCATCTGACCTTCTCAAATTAAAGTCTCATTGAAAGCACTGAGAAAGAAGTCAGACAAGCTATCTTTGCTCTTTCACGTTAGTAATAACATATACATGATTTTATTGGGATCAAGAATTTGACACAAGTTCTTATAAAAAAACAATTTGACACAAGTATAGTAGCTTAAAAGAAATTTGAGTTTGATGATTGATATTGAAATAGCTTGTGGTATGTATTTTTATTCCTTTTCCGAGTGTATCCATATTACTTAATGAATGTGAAAAATGCCATATCATAACTAAGATTGGTGTATTTATTAATGTTAAACAGGAGAGGATGGCAGGTGCAAAGCTAATAGCATCTCTCATGGCCAGTGAAGATGTGATTGTGGCGAACATATCGGGTGGACTGTTAGAAACAAGGTCTATACTCTCAACCATATCTTCATCAGATCCTTCGCAGAGCTGCAACAGCTTTGCAGCAAGTTGCTAGCATGCATATCTTCATGAATTGTGTCAAACAGTTTTTCTCTTTGCAATATCAATTAGAAAATTATCACTCCCTCCCCTCTTTATTTAGTTATTTGCTAAATGTAGATAAATTTACTTTAGTATGTTCAAATGAAGTCATTTTGAAATAGGTTGCATATACTACTTGAATTAAATAGTTATGAATAGAAGATATGTATTTTTTTGGTCTTCATAACCATTATTCCCATGCCATCTGTTGTGTGTGGCTGTTGTATTTTCTATCAATTTTTTTGTCAGTTGTTGCATGGGATGAAAAGGACTTGGTATTGGAACTGTAGAGATTGGACAATAGAGGACAGTGAGCACAACTGTATAGGAGCTAACTACATAATGATCCTTACGGGGGGAGCTGAAATGGGAGATAAAATGATCCATGTATTTGATCAAGCATTGCTAAATCATGGTGTCTTGCTTGTGGGATATGTTGCAAAATATGTTGCAAAAGGCTTCGCTATTCTTAGTACAACTATTGGATTATCATGATTCCTGTAACACCCCACAAATTCCTCGTACTGAACTAAAAATACTAAAGAAATTTATTTAGAGTAAAGTATTTTTGAAAAGATATTTTCTTAAATAAATTTCCAAACTAACGTTTCCAAAGTGGTGAATGATTTTTTTTAAGGGATTTTTCACAAAATGATGCTATGAAATTTAATGTTGAGTTTTTGGGAGTGAGTATGTGTTTAAAATTCTTTTAATGAAATGGTGAAATTTTCAATGAGAAACTATTTTATGAAATTGTGCTTTGTTTCCTACAATTATATGCTTGATATTTTTGGTATTATTATGATACATGAATGATTTATTTTGTATGTATGCATGTGTATGTACGGTCTCGGATATATATATGTGTGTGCCTAGGAATATATAAAATTTAATTAACAAATGAATATGATAATGTATGCATGAATGTATGTGAGTAATGTGTAAATATGTGTGAATGCATGAATATAACTATATGGGTGTCGTGTATGTATGTGAATGAGTGTAGAGTGAGCCTAGAAATTTCCTAAGCTGGAACCAAGCCCTAACCAAGTGAACTAAATCCTAACCAAATCCTAACTAGGCGAAGTGATGAATATGCATGTGTATACGTGTGAGTAATGGGTGTGTGCATGTGTATGCTTGACCGAGGGTTTGTATATGCATGAGGATGCATAGGTGTCGCCGTGTGTGTGTGTGTGTGTGTGGTGCATGCATGATGCAACTTTGTTGACTTACTTGCACCCTAGGCTAGTGGACTAGTGATCCATAGGTTTAGAATTAGTGATAAGTGTAGTTAAGAGTTTGACCAACCAATGGGATGAAGGGTTAGCCCTAATCTTATTCCATTTATCTCATGGCTTGGTCTTAAGCCATGCAACTTTTTGTGAAGTCAAATTTGCCCCTTAAGCAACTCTTTTGGTCGAATTGTTCCAAGGGCAAGAAGGGAATTACTTAAGTGCCTTTTATGCCATTAACCGTAGCACTCCTATCCATTTCCTTCACAATTGCATTTTCCAAACCAACACACACTTTCTAAGGGTAACATCAAACTCTTAGAGAAACATAGTGAGAGAGATTGGAACCGTGAGCTTCAAAAGGAGGAGGAGAAGGAGATCAAGCCCAAAAACCTTAGGATTTCTTGAAGTTTAAGTGAAGAAGGTTAAAGATCTTCCCTATTTCTTTAGTTTACTTGAAGATCATAGGGTGTTAGTAATAGCTCTTAATTTTCCAAGCCTTGTAAGACTCAATTGTTGTTGCATGTCCAATTTCCTTGTAGATCCATGTTTGTAAATACTTGATTAGCCTTGATCTTGACTTTCAAGAGCCACCTAAACTTGTAAAACCTTAAACCATGGACATTATCATTCGGCTATGTCTAGAAAATTAGGTGTGATGATCTTTATCTTGAACTCATGCATGTTAGTTTGATATGTGTTGAAGATGATCTAAGTGGTTTGCATGCTTTGATTGTAACTTTGAATTTTCTAAGCTTTGATCTTTGGTTTCCTTTTCAAAAAGTCTTTGATTTTTTTTGTGTTGATCTTGAAAAAGGTTTGATCCTTGTCTTGATTTTCCATGACTTTGATTTTTAAGTCTTGCATGTGATTCTTTTGCTCAAAAAGTTTTGTTTCTTGTCTTGCATGTCACGGTTTTGAGGAGGAAACAAAGGAAAACAACTTTTTCAAATGGTTTTGCCTTGATCTAAATCTATGTGTGTTTCAAAGCTAAAAGATTTAAGCTTTCTTCTTGATTTCGTTGATGTATTTTCGGTCAAGCCTTGAAAACAAAAGATCATGATGGTTTTCATGAAAAAGTTTCTTACATGCAATTTCTTTTTTTGATTTACATGATTTTTAAGTGCATGCAAAGGAAAATGAAAATGAAATTTATGTTTGAAGTGACAAAGTAGGTCACGGTTTTGAGGAAGAAAAGGAGTGGTATTTTTCTAAAAACCATGTGTTTAAATGTACATGTTTTTGACCTAATATTTCAAGGTTTTTTCATAAAGAAACGTGCATCAAGGACTTTGTTTTCTCATGATAATGATTCGGCCTATACTAGATTACATAGGCTAGATTCTTTTTGCATGAGATTGTCTCCTTGAATGATTGTGTTTTATGACTTTGTTTTAAAGAGAAGTTTATTTGGATTGTGTTGTTTTGTTTTTGGTTCAATTCTGTTTTCAAAAAGGAAAAGGATCAAACGAATTTGATTGTTTTCTAAAAGTGTTTTCATGCTTTTGATTGTTAATTCTTGCTGTCCCAGATTTTATTCCCAAATATTTCAATTTTAAAAGTGTTTTTGAGTTGTGAAAAGTGTGGATTTCGAGTGTTAATTGATTTATAAAAAGTTAGAAAAGTTTTGGTGAACATGTGTGTGTGTGAGAATGTATTCGATTGAGAGTCAAAGAAAGAGTAAATGATTTGGCTTTATGAAAAAGAAAATGGGATTAAAATATTTGAAATGAATTAAGTTGATGTATGTGCTTTAAATTGCAATTCCCAACTCGTTTTCTTAAAGATTCTATTCGGTCATGTAATGTAAATGAGTTTAGGAAATTTAATTGCATTAAAATAAACTCATGTAACGATTTTTGAGAAGAGTTAAGTTGTTGTGTTTGGTTTGTATCTTTATAAGTATGTGAATGCCTAAGTGTTTTGTTTTAATTAAATGAATGAGTGTTTGATTTATAATTAAACTACATGATTCATTTTGTGTTGCTTGTTGTTGTGTGTTAAGTTAATGTTTGGAAAATGATTGAGTGTGTAATTGATTTTGAAAACAAATTGATTTAATTTATTTGAGATTTTGGGATTGTGTTTATGGTTGTCCAAAGTTGGTTTCCTGATGAGAATTTGAGTTTTAAAGTGTTAATCTTAAAGTAAAGAGTCCTTTAAAACGAAAAGTGTTTTTACGATGTTTTCGGAGTTGTATCCAGGTGATTTTTAATATAATTCTTTGCTGTCCGGAATTGTTTGAACTTGTTTCTTAAACCTTAAAAATGTGTTTATATAATTTAAAGAGTGGTTTTCAAGTGATAATTGATTTCAGAAAAATCCGGACCAAAAACGATAAATTTTTCGGTGTTTTCAAACGTGTCTAAGGTGCTGTCCAAAACGGACAAGCACCCAAACTAAATAGTTTAAATAACTTTTCATAATGCTTTCAAACGATTTTTGAAAGTACTTAAGGTATTATGAACATACGAGTTGTTTGAAAGAAAACGGTTATGTTTTGAGTTTTCCGACAAGGAATGAGAGGTGTTTAAATTACGAAACAGATTTTTCCTAATACAAGTTAATAACAAAATGTATTTTATTTGGTACGAGGAACCTTAAAGACGAGGGGTTGGGGCAGCCGGCAGCACAAAGGATTCGAGGAGACGGTATGCATTAAAATTGCTGGACCTCAGGTGAGAGAGAAGCTTTCCTAAGACGCCGTGGTAGTTAGGTGATATATTAGGACGTTCCGTATCATATCAAAGGTCGGAACGAAGTGGTTAGAGTCAGTAGTTTAAGTGGCAATTGTTTGATTATGTGGCCACTTATACGAAGGTGACGAAGACCACATTGTTGTGTGATGTTTGTGTGAGTGATAGTGTGCTCTTATTTAATTATGCCTTATGTTATTTACTGCTGATAATGAAAATGAGTAATATGTTGATGGACGTCTGTTACGTCCTGAATAAGGAAACGAAATTAAAGAAATTGAAAGTAAAGTCATAAGTATGAGAAAGAAATAACGATAAGATACCATGAGAAAGGAATAATGACTGGAAACAAGTATGTGTTGGAAAAGAAAGAAAGAATTGAGATTGGGGAAAAAATGAATGATAATGATGAGAACGAGCCAGAGCTGGGGAGAGTGATGTTGTTTGATTTGAGATGTGGTTTGAGTGAAGCTGGGCTCCTTTTTGTTTTTGGTTTTAGTCTGAGAAATTAATGTTGAGTTGAGCTTGCTCCTCCATTAACGCTCAGCATGGTTTTAGACTGGGAACTAGTGTTGAGTTGAGTTTGCTCCTCCACTAGCGCTCAGAAACAATGTGTTTTTGAAAAAGGAATTTTTGAAAGGATTTGGGGAAGGAGACTTTTGAAAAGAAGTTTTTGGAAAAGGGTTTGCGAAAAGAGATTTGTGGAAAATATTTATTAAAAGAGATTTTCCCTTAAAAATTTTGTGAAAGGATAGGCTTTTGAGAAAAGTTTTGTGAAACAATCCTTTTGAAAGAGTTTTGTGAAAAGAGGTATTTTGAGGAAAGTTTTGGGGAAACAATCTTTTTGATAAAGTGTTTTGAAATGATATTTAAAGAAAGTCCTTTGAAATGATAATTGGGGAAAATCTATTTGGAGATCATATTTTTGAGAGAAGTTTGTGGAAACTATGTTTTTTTGTGAAAGCCTATGAAAAGAGATTTTGTGAAAGTTTTTGAAATAGTACTTCGGGAAAGCATGGTGAATGAAATTGAGAAATGAGATGAGAACTTGTTGATATGATCCCAGCTCTGTGCTATGTGAGAGTTGATGAGAGAAAGATTGTGCCAAGTTAGTGGTCGGGACTCATTGAAGGGTTGCACGAAGGATGGGCCGACCTTAGGATAATTAAAAAAGATAAAAAAACTTAAAAGACGTGCGCGGTGAGGTATGAGAGTGTGAAGTAGTGGAGAGGAAGAAACGATAGGTATCTTCGGATACCTAGGACGAGATTGCATTAGGGGAGGACAATGACGGTGAAACGTCAATAAGTCTAGAGTATGTTTCTAGGCAGAACGAACTCCACATGTGGCGCACTAACGTGGTGGAGACTGGGTCTAATGCCAGGGCAAGTTCTGCGGGCCCACTAGAAACATACTGTCGCCCCCTAGATTGCAAATCGAGAACAATGAGAGGGACTGGAGTGGGGTGTAACACCCCAATTTGGACATAGAATTTTCACTAAAAATTTGCGCCATTTTTTTTTATTAACATTATCAAAATCAATTTAGTTTAATTCTTTTACCAAAAGATTTTCATAAATACAATTTAATTCATTTGGTTTACAAAAATGTTTTGATACTTAGACTTACGTCATAAAATTCTATTTCCAAAAAGAGATGTTATCATCCAACACATTTCCAAAAACTCATTTTCTCAATGTCATATTTAGTCGATGGTTAACTTGCGGAAAAATAGCTTAATTACTTTATAATATATAACAAAAGGAACTCCTTTTATTTCATTTAAAATAATTCCATATTACAACTGGGGTTACATTCGGGATAGAGTAATCATGTCCTACCCATCCAAAGATGGAATACAAAATAGACTATCCTAGACTACTAGTCTTCATCACTCTTCCACTACAACTGTCTGGAATATTCTTTGATTGTTGCTTCTGCTTCCTCCTCGTATGTAGGTCATCTCGTGATCCTCTTCCGACTTGAGCAACCGCTACTTGAGATAGTACATGATCTGTCATCTGTGAACATTGTTACCCAATGTCCACAGGAAAGGGAAATAGAGAGAGTAAGCACTTCCGAACGATATGATCGTCGACGGCGCGGGCTTACAATAGGGGAATATTAAGATCATACAAGCATATCATAGCGTACATCATTATTATCATTACCTTATTCCATTTATTACCATAAAGTCCTTCCAAAAAGGATATACCTCATGACTGTTATAATTATTTATCTTTAAGCTCTAAGTTTTATTATCGTAACCACCGGAAATTCGAGAAGGGGTACCACCACTGAGGCTCAAGGGTTTGGTAGCACACACGTTACATCTCCTCCATCATTCCAACCACATCCTAGTTCGGAAAGCAGATGGGACGCACAGGAACCCTAACCATGCTGGCATCGAATGTCGAAGGGTACGCACCAAAAGTATCCAACAACCGAATTAAAATCATTTCATACAGCTTCACCAAAATACAGCGACATCTAGCCCCATTCGGGTTCCCTCTCACCATCTAAGATTTGCTCCAGGGGGCGACAGCGCTATCTCTAGTTGATCGTGCAGTTCCTCGCTACGACATTGCCTACAACCGAAAGACAAGTCCTTGTAGTCTTGTCCCGCCTAGAGAAGCACTCGAGGCTTCTTGACGTTCACCGTCCTTGCCCTCCCCTATCGCAATCACCACTTGAAAGTACACCGGTCTCCAAGTATTCGGTATCTTTCCTCTCCACTACTTCACTCTCAACGCGTAGGTTTTGGAGAGGGGTTCCTAAGTCTTTTAAGTCTTTTAAGTCTCTTCTTAAACCTAAGTTTTGGTCGACCCATTCTAAGCCTCGCTTCTAACGGGTCACGACCTCTAAGGGAAACATCAAGCACCCTCTACAGTATAGTGGATTCCACAAGACTTAGACCACGGCACAGTCATCCACGTGGCCAGTCACTTAAAGGGGATATTTATCAAAGTTATTTTGTGCCGCTTGCACCATCACTGTACACTACTATCGCTTTCGCAATTCCACATTATTCTTTAATCATTCTTATATTTCATAATAGTATTTCCAAGATATGCCAAATCCTTCTCATGGAACAACCGATCGAAAAACACAAAGAACTCTTTTCATAGGAACCACCGAACATTAATTTCCTTTCCATAAGATGAACCATTATTTCTAAAATATAATATACAATAAAAAGATATACAACATAGAATAAGCAATTATCAACCGACATACAATAAATATCGAGGAATCGTGTTTTTCGTATAAACGGCGGGATACACACTCAATTGCCGTTTTACTACTCGACCGATAGATTCCTAGTTCCGACCTTTGAGATGATACGGAACGTCCTAATATTACCCTACATGCCACTATGTCTTAAGAAGGCTTCTCTCTCACCTTGAGTTGAAGCTACCAAAGTTAGTGTCCTCTTGCTTTGAAGTCACGTCACCCAAATCCGAACGAAAGCCTTTACCAAATAATATTTACAAAATAATTTCATAAATAACTACTCAATTACAAGCAAGCAAACCACAAGACTTAGGTCCTTAACAACAATTTCCTTTATCACTTTTAGGAAATCCAAAAGACTTGAACCAAAACTTCCAATACTTAAAATAAATCATACTTTACAAAATCAAAACCTTTAAAATGTCAATGGAAATTTTTAGAACTAATTATTAAATCAAAAGAGATTATTAACTCAAAATCAACAACAACTACCACTCAAGGATTAACATAAGCCATTTAAAACAAATAACTTAAACTTGATGCAACCTTTTTAATCATTTGGACAGCCAAGAAATACATTTTTAAAATCAATACAAACACTTAACACATCAACAATCATTCTAAATTATGAACTCATTCACTTATCAAGTCAAAACAAGTTCTATTTTAAATATCATGCAACTATATATATATAAGAATCTTCTCTGGACAGCAACATGAAATAAAGTTGCATTACTTCACAGTTACTCAAAAATTCATTCATTTCAATTTCCTAATAACAGATTCACATCCAAATTCTAAAAATAAAATTAAGCTCAAGAAATAATATTTTTCCATACTTATTCAATTATGGGCAGCACTTAAATTATTTCAATCCACCTAAATCCCATAGACCTACTACTAAGGTCAATATAAAACAAATCTGGACAGCCACTCAAACAAATTGCACTTATCTAATGAAATACTATAACTTGCCTAAAAACTCTTAACATTATATTTTTACATCAAAATACAATCCACTTCTTATTTATTAAATTCAAACAATATGATAACCATACCCAAACATACACACATACATTAAAATCATTACTTTAAACCAATTTATCAAATTTGGACAGTATATAATACAAACTCAAAATCACTTTCACAAGACATTCCACAATTATCATACAAGCACCAGTAAGACAACAATTTAGTAAACAACTAGAACATTAAGGCATACATTTACAAAGTCACTTTTATATTTCATTTTTACTTCTAAACACTTATACTAAAATCTTAGCATGAAATTTACATATTGATTTAATCCAAAACAATTTCTATCATTGATACAACTAATTTAGAATTTTCTGACAGCATACATACTCTAACTTAAAAATTCAATTACTTGCAAACAGAATATCGAAAACACATGCCGATTTTTCCTACATTCAAATCACAACCTCTACTATAATAAAACAACTAAAATTAAATAAAACAAACTAGTTGCATCTGCTGTACAGCCACAGAAAAGTTGCATCAATTCAATTAAGGTTCAAGCAAACAATTCAGATACAATTCCTACTTATGCTACAATTTTAAAAAAAATACAAATACTTCAAATAAAATATCAATTTTCATGCATTCTAAATTTCTAGACAGCAACTAAATATTTTCATAAGATCAAAGCAATTAATCAAAACACTTATTTCTATTGATTTCTATATCATATTTGCACATACAAACAAGGTATCACTAACATTCTCCAAAAATAGTCATTTGGGATCTTAAATAAATAAATTTTTCAGATTTTAAAAATAAATTCCTAGAATAAAAATGAAACTTTCAAAATTAGTCTTTTCCATATAAACATATAATATATTCTATAAACATACTAAAGCAATCATCAAATCAATTAGAAAAATTCAATAAAATTTAATTTCTTTTCCTAACAAAATTTTGACTAGCATGTATATAAAAATTAGAAAAATATTTTCATTTCCTAAAGTATCCTTATAATATAATTACATCATTACATATACTAAGAACAAAACAATACAAGAGATCAAATTCTTAGCAAAATATAAAATAAACATCTTTTTAGAAAATAATTGATTTTTTTTCCAGCAAATAACATTTACAAATATATAAATCACATACTCATATAATTAATCAAAAGAATACATGTTCTTATAGGTTTATAACAACTACCATATTTCCTATTCCTTTTAAACAATCAAATATAATTTAACTACCAATCATACAACAAATAAATTACAAAAATTATTTAAAATATCATCATAGACCTTACGGTCCAAAATTATATTTTTTCCAGAAAATTTATTTTTTATTTATTCAATTACTCATTGTTCTTAAACTTAAATCCAGACAGCAGAAAATCCAATAAAATCAGACAGTAACAACTACATAAAAATAAATTTCATGACATATGATTCCATATACTTTATTTGCATCAAAATTTTCCAGAATATTATTTTATTTCTAAAAATCATTTTTAATTCCTTTCATCAGTTTCATTTCTTTCTTTAAGAAATTACTTATTCTTTTGAAGATTAACCAAAACTCAAGCACACATGAAATACAACATATAATATCATCTAATCATATATATACATACATATATGTCACACGCCCAAAATAAAGAAAATAAAATAAAAAATCCTTTTTAATTCCTTTTTAAATTTTCTATTCCCTTTATAAATCAACAATACAAATACACATACCAAAACACACAAATAAATCTTCAATCTTTTTACTATACATACCACGGTTCATACATATATATAGATACCAGAGATTAAAATTTTTCTATTTATCATTTACTCATTGATTATTATTTCTTAATACAAAGACATAAAACAATGAAAAGAAGAATACCAAATTATTTAATCTTACAAATTTTTTTCCAAAATTCATATGTTCTAAGAAACAAAATAAACCCAGAAAAATAAATTAATCAATCTCATCAGAATATTTAGTCATCTTAAGAATTTTAAAAAAAAGGGAGATGAATCCCTTTAAACACTCTTTTGTGTCCCTTTTCCCATTCTTAATTCATATGACTTCAAAAATAATTTCACATACTCAAAAGTAACTTTAAAATGAAAATAAAAGTTCAGAACATAACTATAGAAAATTTCAGAAGATTGAATCAAAACTAAAATCAGAATAACTTAAAAATAGCTTAAATACAAATGTGATTTTAGGAATACCTCTACTCCTTAAGCTTTTTAGAAAACTTCAAGCAACCAAGCAATTCCTTCCTCCCTCTAGCTTACTCGTCCCACTCTCTCTATTTTTCTCCTTGGAATGTATTTTTTTTCTTTGTGAAACTATCAGAATTTTGTGTGTGAAAGAGGTGAAACTAAGGCTCTCTATTTATAGGTGTTTGGAGGTGCATTCCCCTTCATATTTCTGACCTAAATTTCGTGGCCCCTCCTCCAAGTTCCATTCAAAATTTTTCAAATACTACTTGGAACATGAACTAGCATTAAATGGGACTTTGTTGATTCCTAAGGCATTTTAATTCAACGATAACTCTCACAAACTTCATAACTATTCTCCCCCTCTTTCCTATGATTTTTGGACGGTGCATATATATAAAATAAGAGAGAAAAATTCTCATTGGTTCATTGTGGAGGTGCCTATATAATTACCCAATCACTTAATTATTTAAAACTTGATTTTCTACCTACTGTACAAAAATTTTCGTAAACAGTAAAATAAAAATTTTATTTTTACATATTAAGATTCTACATTTCAATACGATCATTTTCATATAAAGTTTGTAATTTTTGGACCTACGGTTTGAAAGTTATGAATTTTTGAAGTTCTAAGATCATTTCTTCAAAAATACACTTTCTAGGCTTTCCAAAAATTTAAAAATAATAAAAATACGAAAATACACTTAATTTGAAAAATAATACATTAAACCACTTCAGAAATGTATTTTAATTTAAAATAAAAGAAACTTTTAGTCAAAAGATTATTAAATGCATTAAAACCATACATTGGTTCTCAAAACTCAAAAATTCGTTTCTATTGCAGCAGTGATAAAATTTTGAAAACTCAAAAATAAAAATCAAAACCTTGCATTTTCATAATCTAGATTTCGATACGATCGTTTTGACATATCATTTGTAATTTTTCGACGTACGGTTGAAAAGATATGAATTTTTAAAGATAGGATACTCTAATCCTTCAAAAATCAAAAATCATTTAAATCAAATACTTTACCTTAAAATATTTTCATTTAAATAAACTAGGGAAAACATTGGTATATAATATATATACCTATATATATATATATATATATATCACGTGTATATACATATATACCCATATTTTTAATTAAATCCAGACATCAAAATCAAGCATAATTTCCTAATTTCAATTATAAAATCACAAATAATTTGGGATAAAATTGTGGGTCTCACATGGGGCATCTTGTTTGCCACTGCGAGGCAGTGTGCCATGTATATTGATATGATTATGATTGAGGCTGAGCCTCCTGGTCTGGGACCATTTGTGTTGACAGTTGTCGTGCCCGCACGGTAAAGGTCTTGTACTCCTGTTTGCTTCCGACTAGGTTGGGGTGGATGACCGAGGAGATGTAGACGTGAGTGATAACCGAGAACGAAACGAATGCTTTGATGAGATTTGAAAGTTTTCCCCTTAACATAAAAGAGCGGGAATTGATAAGAAGGAATAAGATAGAGGCATGGTTATGATAAGAAATGAAGAAGAGAATGTGAGAAAGTACATGAAAAGCAAAGATAAGGTAAAAAAAAGGAAATGAGGATTATAATGATGATCAAAGAAAACAATAATGTACTTGATTGTTGTGTGTGTGCTTGTGTGTTATATTGTATATTGTATGGTCCTTCTATCTTGCCTAGCGTAATCCCACACCGTCGATGATTCGTCGTTCGGATTGCTTACTCTCTCCTGTTCGTTGGCATATCGGTGTTGCTGATATCTCAACGGGCAGACGGAGCATCCCGTGGAGATCATCATTTTAAAAGAAGTGGAGCTGGAGCCCATCAACTACAAGAAGGAAGGGACAGAAGTGACTTCATTCTAGAGGTGCCAAGAGGGCGCAAGAAGAAAGGGAGGCTTGATCCAGTTGCCTTCATCAGAGTAGCGTAGCGAAAGCGAAAGTAGCAGACTTAGTTTAAGGTTATGACTTGTGTTTGAGTCAAGGATTACCAAGCAATGTGCTACTCATGTATTCAAGCCAGACTTTTATATTCTGTATTGAGGCCTTTTCATTTTTGAATCCTGAACAATGTAATCTTTTGGAAAACATCAGTTGATTTCGAAGTAAGTCCTTTTATGACAACGAAAGCTTTAAGAAAACAAATGTTTTAGTAACAACTCGATTTTCAGCAAAAGGACTTTTAATTACAACCAAGACCTTTCAATGTAAAAAAAAAAATTGGCCTCATTTTTGCTACTTTAATAAGTAAAAAGGTAATTATTTTTGGTTTACGAAAATCGGGCTGTTACAATTCCAGATTACCGTCGTTGTTGTTGATGTGGTTAGTGTGTTGGTAGGAGTTTTGATGATGTAAATTTTAAGATTTTAGTGTAAGTTGAAAACTAAAATCTTTTGCCATTTGTAAAAGTGAAATGATAGAACAATTGCAAATTTAGTGATACCGAGATATTGGTATTTTTTTAATTTTTTTTCCAAGTTTCATGTTTTTTCCATCTTATATATATATATATATATATCTTTTAATAATAAAACTTATTTGTTGATAAAATAAATAAATAAATAAAAGACATCAAGAACAAAATTATAAAAATTAATATTGATTATAAGTATTATTGATCCCGGTTCTTTATTTAAAACTTAACAGTGATCATAAGAATTATTGATCCCGGTTCCTTTAAAAATTTCATCAGTGATTATTCAGTATTATTGATCCCGGTTCCTTGATTCTCTGTAGATCCCGGTTTCGTTTTTTCCAAAACAACAGGATCAAAAGCGTCATTCTTGTTATACCAGGGGATACAATCCCAGTTCGGAACCGGGATCAATAGGCATGCGGAACCGGGATCTTTTAGCTATTCTGTTGTAGTGAATGCATGCAAAATAAAGTTAGGATTAATTGTAAATCATGATGCATGTGTCGGTCTCAAGAAGAAAGAACTAAGAAAACGAATCTTTGTCTTGATTTCACTTGTCTACATGGTCCAAATGTGACTAAATGTGAACTTGGATTTGATTGCCCTAAGTGTTGCATGTTAATTGAATTCCTTGAACTAAATTTGTGTATGATTAAGTTAGGATGAGTCTAGGGATTGAAAATGATTTGCTTATTTAACTTTGTGTAAATTATTTAAGTATAGGGACATGAAAACTAAATTGTTTTGAATTGATTACGTGTTATATGTTTGATTCCAAGCTAGTTAATAGATTGTATGTTAAATTTTGGTTGAAAAGGTGTGAATAAGTGCTTTTAGGAAGCGTTAGAAAAGAAATTGATTTTTGGTTCATTTTGGTGCATGTTTCGGTCCGGGCATGTTCATAAGAAAAGGGAATTATTTTGTTAAGTGCTAAGTGTTAAATGGAGTTTGCTTAGTTTATGTGAAAATGAAATGGAAGAGTTAGTGTTGTTGTTTATTTTCGGTTAAGTGTTTAGTTTAGAACTTAATTGATTTATTCTAAGTACTACTTGAATGCTTAATTAGTTATGCCTTCACTTGCTTAATTTAATTATATACATGAATGAACATGATTTGTTGGCTATGTGATTTGATTAGTTAAAGTATTGTTTGTCGTTTATAAGTTTGATTGATATTTGAAAAGGGTTTCATTACGTAGCTAGTTCTTGAAAAGTAATTGTTTTTGAGTTGGTTAGTGGTTGTGATTGAAAATTTTTAGATATGCGTAGTGGCTGCCCAAGTTGTATTTTGGTGCCAATGTTTGGAAAATAAAGTGTTTAAGTGTTGGTTTTATGCCAAAGTGCTATATGAATAAAAAGGTGACTTTGCGATGTTCTCGATTTTTCTAAAAGTGATTTCTTGGACTTAATTCTTTGCTGTCTAGAATTCATTTGACTTGTTTTTCACTTCTAAAATGTGTTTGATTGATTTAAAGTTTAAGTTTTAAGTGGTATTTGATTTGAGAAAAAGATGGATTGAAAAGTTAAGTTTTTCGGTGTTTTCGGGTCCGAGCGAGCTGCTGTCCAAGACGGACCAGCAGCTAACCATTTTGTTTAAGATGTACTTGTTAATGGTTTTAAAAGTGTTTTGATGTGTTTAAGTTATTATGTTACTTTAAAATAAAGGTAAGAAAAAGAGTTGTGTTCGATTTTACCTAAAGGACTTTAATATGGGTTTTCAACGGATGATTTTATTTATGAACTTGATGCTTGATTCAAATTGTGATATTAATATATAATGTATGTCTTGAGAATGTAGAAGGTGTCAGTTGTGGACGCGTGTACGAGGACCGCACTCGTAAAGGCTCTTTGGATTTTTATCATCATTCGAAGTGAGAGAGCAGCTTTCCTAAGACACAGTGGTGTGTAGGTAACATATTAAGATGTTCCTGGCCATCTCAAAAGTCGGAACGTGGAGTCTAAGAGTCATTTGTATAGTGGCAATTGAATGCGTGTGTATGGCCACTTATACGCAGGACTAAGACATCCCTTTTTGTTATAATATCATGACATGATGTTATCTATTTATGATGATGGAATGGTATGATCTGATAATTTATGCTTTTTGAGTTTTATCTGAAATTGAAAGTATTCATGCGATATACATTATGCTGCTCTGTTTGATTAATTATGCTAATAAAAATGGTGTGAAAATTCTGAAATGTTATGATGAGTATTAGAAGAGTTTAATAAAGGTGAAATTCGGCTAAGACAAGAAGATTGTTAAAATAATGGAAGTAAAGTAGACTTGTACAGAAAGTGTGATTGGAAAGAATGAGTTGTTGCAGAAATTATGGAGACGTGAAAGTGAATTTCACTGATGTGCACCAAGGTGGATTTTGTGCTTTTCAGGTTGAGCTTGTGTTGGCCACGTGTGCAGTATGCCCGTGTGTCCGAGCCCTGATGCGTTAAGCAAAAGTATTGTTGGAAAAGATTAACGCGAAAGATTTCACTAGAGGTCGAGGTTCACCGAAGGGTTGAACAAGGGTGACTCGTCCGAATCTAGGGTTAATAAAAATACTAATAAGACTTTTAAAGACATTAAGTATAATGCGGTGAGATGAGCGTGAAGTAATGGAGAGGAAGAAACCCTATCTATCTGCGGATATTCAGGTGTGTGAATGTGATAGGGGAGGGTGATGACGGTGACTCGTCAAGAAACCTAGGGTGCTTTTCTAGGTGGAACTTGTAACACCCTCACAATTAAATAGCTTAATTACTATTAATTAGATTGAGTTAAATCAGGACTTGAAAATTTATTTCGAAAATCCGACAGAGTTTCCTCTGTTTATCGGACTTCCCAGAAATTGACAATTTTTAAACCTGTCAGTCCAGAGTAAATTAAAACTAAAACTTAACTTTAAGTTACAACAAAATATCCTGATGCCCTGATACAAAGATAATATAAGATGAGGGTCATAACTATTAAACTATACAAATTACACCACTCGAATTTTTAGTTCTCTCAACGCCCTAATTTACACTCCACAGTGTGGAGTGTACTCCTGCTCGGCCATGCGTAGTGTAAGCTCCATCTTCGTACCTGTAAAAAAAATAGGCAAGAAGGGTAGCATTACACAGAACTTAAGAAATAGTGTCTAACAAGGCATAATAATAACTAAGATCATGCACAACATTCAATCATAATTTATAATACAATATACACATTTATTTCTAATTGACTTATTCTCATTTTCTGACTTAACCCTATTCTCAGTAATTACTTCTCTTTTCTTTTTACCTTTTCTCTTATCCTTCTTTCTCTTTACACTCTTGTCCACAGGGTCAACTGACCAACTTGTGTCCAATATCACATCCACGGGGTCATCTGACCAACCTGGGATGTGTGTTCTTAATCATAGGATCATCTGACCAACCTGCGATGGGTTTCTAGTCACAGGGTCAACTGACCAACCTGCAACGTGTCTCTATTGTTCTATCCCCAAGGTCAACTGACCAACCTGGGTCTTATTTTAAATCACGGGTTCAACTGACCAACCTGCGATGAACCTAGTCACAAGGTCAACTGACCAACCTGCAACGTGTCTCTATTGTTCTATCACCAGGGTCAACCGACCAACCTAGGTCTTATTTTAAATCACAGGGTCAACTGACTAACCTGCGATGAACCTAGTCATAGGGTCAACTGACCAACCTGCAACGTGTCTCTATTTTTCTATCACCGAGGACAACTGACCAACCTGGGTCCTATTTTAAATCACAGGGTCAACTGACCAACCTACGATGAACCTAGTCACAGGGTCAACTGACCAACCTGCAACGTGTCTCTATTGTTCTATCACCAGGGTCAACTGACCAACCTCGGTCCTATTTTAAATCACAGGGTCAATTGACCAACCTGCGATGAACTTAGTCACAGGGTCAACTGACCAACCTGCAACGTGTCTGTATTGTTCTATCACCAGGGTCAACTGACCAACCTGGGTCCTATTTTAAATCACAGGGTCAACTGACCAACCTGCACCGTGTCTCTATTATTGTTCTATCCCCAGGGTCAACTGACCAACCAGGGTCCTATCTTAAATCACAGGGTCAACTGACCAACCTACTATGGGTCTAACTTTTCCGTCTCTTTACTCTTATTCTACTCTTTCCATCTAAATCCTTATTCTCCCTTTTTCTATTCTCACGTTCTATTCTTAACTCTTAATCTATACCTACTCATTCTTTATTCTCTTTTAATTCCTACTCTTCTTTCCTTTACTTTATTAACTATTCTTGCTTCTCTTTCATTCTCCGTTGCTAATTGCTTACTTACTACCCTTGTCCTTTCGTGACTTATTATTTACTAATCCATTCTCTCCTTTTATTACCATTTACAAATTTCTCTTAGGTTTCTCCTATTAATAAACTAACCCCTATTTCCTACCTACTTTTTCTATTCTAATCTCTATTAATTCCTAACTCAATCTAATTCATTTTAGTCATTCATTTATGTGTAAGTCTTTTTACTAATCCTAAATTAAGTCTGTCTACTATTAACTTCCCTCATGTCCTAACTCACCTTATTTAATCTTGTCCTGATCTAATGTATTTATGTCCACTACTCTAATATCAACTAATCTATATATTTTAATTAAAGTTGATTAACTTCCTATTCCCTCTATACACTTAGTGTTCCTTTTCTATTACCCTAAGGCCTAGTCCTATTCTATTTATGCACATCTTTAACTATTCACCTATTCTAATTGATTCATCTATTTCTTACTTACCTCTTTAATTTGTTTCTTAAGTGTTCCTATTTCACTTGCTAGCTACTCCTTATTACAACAATCCTAACTATCTCTTTATTATTTTATTAAGTTTTTCATCTTCAAGCTTTTACATTATTTTATCACAAATCTAACTTACTTAGGGATTTACTCAAGTTTTTACCTAGCTCTATCACAAACTTAACTTACCGTGGGGTTTTCTAATGTCTTTATACTACACCTTATCTCATACAAGCAACTAAAACATACAGAAGTGCATAACGTCTCACAAACGTACATTCAACAATCATCACAACAATTTCTATAATCTCAATTCTAACTATTTAGCCCTATTCAAGTATGTTACCCTAAGGTTTAGCACTATCACTACCATCCCTCTTAGCAATCACTATACACTAGTTAGAACCCATGCCCTAAGAACAAGTAATACCACCTCCTTACCTCAACCAACAAAGAGAGAGAAATAAGTACCAAACCCTAGCTTTTAGAAGCTTTAAAATTAGCACCGGGGGAACCAAGTGTGACGATGTAGGAGAGAGTGGTTGGGAGCCAAATAATTGAGTGTTGATGGGTCCTCCTCCTTCACTTGAAAGAGAGAGAAAACCTAGAGAGATAAAGTCATTAAAACCTCATTTAAACTAAAGAAATAGCAAGGATTAGTGATGATGATGATGGATTCGTGTGAAATGAAGGAAGGAAAGAAGAAAATTTGCTCTCACATACCTTGAGCTTATTGGAGATGGTGGAGCCAAGAGAGAGATTGCTCTAGAGAGAGAAGCATCAAGAGAGAGTGTGAGAAGAAGAGGTCGACACTTGGGACCTTGAGGATGATGATGGAGGGCCACAAAAACTTGAGCCTACAAGGTTTCTAGTCATGGAATGAGTGTTCTTGGGTGTGGGGAAGAAGGAGAATCGAGTTAGGGCTCAAATGGGGGTTGATCCCATTTTATTTTTTCTGGGTCTGCACAAAATACTCGAGTCTTTCCCAAAAGACTCGAGTATTATTCCCAGTTACACTTTTATTTATTTTCTATTTTCCTTTTATTTTCTTCCTGCTTTCTAATCGACATAAATTCTTCGTTAACCGTCGAATCTTGCTCAAATTTGAAAGCAAGCTTCCTAAAATCCTTATCTTCATATCCAACGGTTGAATTTGTGTTTAGATTTGTAAATATTTTATTTTTAATTTTCCTAATATAGGGTGTTTATAACACCGAAAACACCGTTTTTAACCCTCGTTTGGTCTTCTTTAAATTTCCAATCCGATGCCAACGCTTCTTAACTCCTTTATGGCATTCGAAGAAATCCTAATCCATCACCTTAAGTCCTCCTTTAGAAAAAGTAGGGAATAGCAGGACTATTCTACATGCGATGTTGATGCATATGAATGATACTATGAATAAATTAAAGAGGACCAGAACCTTCTGGCAAAACCGTGAAGGAGATCTGGATACTATGAATAAAATTAAAGAGGACCATAACCTTCTGGCATAGCCGTGAAAGATATCTGGATACAATGAATAAAATTAAAGGGGACCAGAACCTTCTAGCATAGTCGTGAAGGAGATCTGGTGAGGGAGGAAGAGGAAAATGAAAATAAACAAAATTAAATTAAACAAAATTAAATTAAATTAAATTAATTAAATTAAATTAAATTATATAATTATACATAAATAAAAATTAAAAAAAAATATCTTAGTATTGTAAGAACATATTTGAATTCAATAACTAAAAGCAGCAGTACCGTACAATTGAGGAGCAGGACAACAGTTTGAAGGCTCGAGTACTATAGAACATGGAATGGCAGGAAATAGAATGACCACCGATGTGATGACTAAACACAAAAATTTTAGGAGAAAGAGAGAGAAAAAGTGCATATTGTTATAAACAATTCATATTTATCTAATTAGTGGATGACTATCTATTGGATTGTGTTTATATTTAGTTGATACTATTCCATATTAAGGTGGATTGTGTTTATATTTAGTTGATACTATTCCATATTAGGGTTTACTATCTCCCTGTAAATAGGACTCAACTATGATGTAAAATGTACACCGAATATATCACAATATATTGTTTTCTCTCTTCTTCCTTATTTTCATACGTTTCATAACACGTTATCAGCACGATCGTTCTTTGCTCCAAAAGGTGTTGAAGCTAATTCATCAAAAGCAAGGTAAATTCTAATATTATTAATGTTTTATTTATTTATTCATTTTTCTTTTCTTTTGATATATTATATATTGATCCCAAAGTATCAATATTATATGGACATGAACATTTTATAAGAGATACAAGTTCTTGAGAATTATTGTAGCATTTATAATGTCCATCATTAAAAAAAAGAAAAAGAAAAAAGGAAAAAAAGAAAAAAAAAGATGCAAATCGAAACAGATTTCAAAAGATGCAAACAGAAGCAAGCGTTGATTGTATGTATAGTTCTGGAAAAAAAAAGTACTCGCAGTACTTTTTTTTTTTTTCAAAGGAAGCTACTCGTAGTACTTGAAGGATCTAAAAGATCCCATAATATAATAGTGCGGAAGTCCAAAAAGGTTGCCTAAAACCAACGCTGATGTCAATATCACCATACTGTTGTATGGCTTGAACGCACTAATTCACAAATTCAAAGCATTAATTCATTAATTCTGCCACCCCATCACCTACTTGGTGGAATTGGAATTCAATTCATTAATTCAAAGCAGAACAAAGGCATCTTATACTTATTAAATGATTACAGCCCTACAATTGTTGCTTACTACATCGACAATTTTTACTCCAAAAGAAAGAAACTACTACTACACAATGCAATGCATTTTTTTCGCTTCTTTTTCATTTTTTTTAGTTACTGTTCAATCCAAATCTACTTGTCTCATTAATAAAACATCAAGACAATGCAATGCTAACACATTATAAAATTATTACTACTATAAAATTGATAATTTTTTATAAAATATCAACTACCATTCACTTGATAATTTTTATTTATTGTAAATAATATTTTTGGATGTTATCTAATTTATTTATTTTTCTTATTTATTATAGAATCAATATGTCAAACCTTGCAAATCTTGAATTTTTTTCCCTTGATATCACTGGCAAGAATTATTTGTCATGGGTTTTAGATGCTGAAATTCATTTAGATGCAAAAGGTCTTGGAGAAACAATAAAAGAGGGTAATAAGGCATCTAACCAAGATAAGGCTAAGGCTATGATTTTCTTACGCCATCACCTCCATGAAGGGTTGAAAACAGAATATCTCACTGTTAAGGATCCACTTATTCTTTGGAATAACATAAAAGAGCGCTATGATCATCAAAAAACTGTAATTTTGCCTAAGGCCCGTTATGATTGGATGCATTTGCGCTTACAAGATTTCAAAACTATAAGTGAGTATAACTCGGCCATGTTCAGAATTACATCTCAGATGGAATTATGTGGAGAAAAAATCACTGATTATGATATGTTAGAAAAAAACATTATCCACATTTCATGCAAAACAATTGCTCCTTCAGCAACAATATCGTGAAAAAGGTTTCAAGAAATACTCTCAATTAATTTCCTGTCTTCTTGTGGCTGAACAAAATAATGAGCTGTTACTGAAAAATCATGAATCCCATGCAACGGGCACTGCTCCATTCCCTGAAGCGAATGTAGCAACACACAGCCACAATTCCCATGCACAAACTCGTGGCCGCGGTAGTTATCATGGTCGTGGAAACGGTTATAGTGGATATGGACCCAGTCGTGGTCGTGGATATAAACAAGGTAGACATAATCGTGGTGGTTATTCGAAACACACATGGAAAAGGGGTGAAAATAATGAAAAAGGTGCTCAAATTAGCAAAAATAATGAAAAAAATGTGATTGTTGTGGTATCAAAGGCCATTGGGCTCGTGTATGTCGTACAACTGAACATCTTGTCAAGCCTTACCAAGAATCAATCAAGAAAAAAGGGAAAAATATAAAAACAAATTTTGCTTTTGAAGAAGACAATCCTGAATACAACCATATGAATACCACCTCTCTAGATGTTTCGGATTTCTTTACTGATCCAAATGAAAATTTTGATTTTCTATCTGGAGATGGAACTGCCAAAATTTAATTAGATGTTATTGGTTTTAGTTTATTTTTGCTTAGTTTATTTTTGTTTTTCCCTTTTTCCAATAAAGTATTTAGGTCTAGAATGTGTTTTCCTTTCTCTAATGAAGCAATAAAATTTTTATTTTCAAGTTTTACCATTTCATTTTTAAGAATTCATATTAATTATCTATTTTCTTTGTATCGTAGTAAGAATGAGTATCCCTTTACGTGCTTCAAATAAAGAAATGTATCTTGCCGATAGTGGAACAACTCACACAATTCTCAAGGATAAAAAATATTTCTCCTACCTAGTAATGCAAGAAGCAAACGTTAATACAATATCTGGTAGTACAAATATAATTGAAGGCTCTGGAAAAGCAAATATAAAACTCCTTGGAGGAACAAAATTGTGTATCAATAATGCATTACTCGCTACTAAGTCTCAAAGAAACTTATTAAGTTTCAAGGATATTCGCCAAAATGGATATCACATAGAGACAACGAATCAAGGAGGTACTGAATTCCTTTATATCACAAAAGTGATTTCAAATAAGAAATGCATAGTAGAAAAGTTGCCTACTTTTTCCTCTGGTTTGTACTACACGTACATTAGAACAATTAAGATACATCATGTCGCAAACCAAAAGTTTGTGGATAATAATAAGTTCATTGTTTGGCATGACCGGTTAGGCCATCCCGGATCTATTATGATGCGAAAAATAATTCAAAATTCTTGTTGACACCAAATGAAGAACCAAAAGATTCTTCAAACTAATTGTCTTTCATGTGTTGCTTGTTACCAAGGGAAGTTGATTGTAACACCCCTAATTTTCGTCTCCCGAATAATAAGGAAATTAATAATACAAGTTTTATTATTAATTTATGTGAATTTCCAAGTTTATGTTTTGTATTTAATTAGCCTGAAATATAAAAATAAGTTGAAATATTTTTATATGGCAAATAAATGCAAAATATAAGAATATTGCATTTTAGTCCTTGGTTTAGGACCTAAAGGTAATATTGAAAAAGTTCTTGGAGGGAAAAGATTAAAAAATATTAATTTTTAAATTTTGTACTGATCTAAACGGTTAGTAATGCCCTGTAACCGGTTAGACGATGAACCCAGAAACTGGGTTAGTGGATTTTGATGAGTAATCACTTGATTAATCCGTTTAATCGCCACGAATACAGCCCTAATATAGTGGATAACACACGTCGGTATGCATGTTCCTTCAATTGATCTATTTAAGCCAAGATTGTGGAGGAATTGGGGTTGATTTCTGAGTGTTGGTTGAAGAATTGCTTTGTTAGGGTTTGTGAATCGTTTGGCTTAATTCTCCTTCTTCTTTGAGTATTAGAGCGCGAGAGATACACTTCTGGAAAGCTTAAATCAAGAGCTTTCCATTGATATAAAGCTTGTGAGTCAAGAGTGTGTGTGTGTGGAGGAATCAACCTCAGAAGCTAAGAGTTGGAGACTGAATTTTGTGTTCTTCTTGTTCTGGAAGCTGGATTTCAGCTTTGATTTTGGTAAGTACAGTCCACCATTAAGCCTCAAATCTCTTCTATCTCTTAGTGCATGTGACCTAGATTGAGTTCTAATCGTTTTCCCTAATTTATTTGGCCAATTACTATGTCAAATTTGGTGGTTTTTGGACCCTGTTGCTGGAAATCGTGATTAGGAGCAGAACTTAGGAATTGTGAGGAGATTGTAGATTTTCTTCAAGTTCAAAGGTTATACTCATCAAAAACAACTTAGAGATATGGGAGAAGTCTACCTTATACTAGATTTAGACTAAAAATCAAGTGAATTAGGATTTGAGTTAACAAAACTCAAAAAGGGCATTATGTGTGTGAAGCACAAAGGCTTGGAGGCCAAATTTCAGCTCAATGTTGTTTTGAGCAATTTTATATTGATGCATGCAAGTGATTTTAATGTGGAAATCAGAAACTAAATGTATAATATGTGATTTGATGTATTGAATTGTGTTTGTATGGGTTTTTTATGCAATTTGATGCACTAAACTAAATGCATGCAAAATTATATGTGTTTCTGTGCTTAAACATATTTATTTAAGGTATATGAACTCTAATTAAAGGTTGAAATTTGGTTAGATTTGAGTAGTGAAGAGAATGGTTTGTTAAAACTCATGTTTTAGTATCTTACTGCATAATCTAACCGGTTACTCGAGATTCGTAATCGGTTAGACACTGTAAAAATGCAAAAGAAAATAAGTTTACAAAATCAGTATTGTGGTCTTATAAATCCTACTCAAATCTAGGCCTCAATTTCATGGATAACAATCTAAAAATAAGTTGATTTCGCTGTGATAATTCAGATTGCAATCAAAGAGTTAATACCTTAGTGTAATGAGATAATTTCAAAAGGAAATTAGGCTCATTGGAGAATGATATGTGATTTAGACCTTTGAATGATAAAAACATTGGTTTTTGAGGTATAAAACAATGTTAAACTTGGTTATGGATTGGGTAGAGAATTCGAGAAAAAGGGTTTTTCTGAATTACAATGGTAAACAGTTCAGGTCTGTAATTCTAACCGGTTAGCCTGGAACTGTAACCGGTTAGTACCTGAATCTGAAAAATAAAAAGTTAAGTTTTTGAATACCATTGGTTATGTCTTTCCCAATCTAAGCTTAAGGGCATGTTTTTGAAGAGAATTCAAAGAAGAATTTTGCGCCAAAGATTATGCCTCAAATAAATCATTCAAAAGGGAAATTGGAATATTTCTAAATCACATTAATTAATGTAAAGATAAAACTAACCCTGATAATTGTGCATCCATATAGAATGGAAGTTTGGTTGGTAGGAACGTTTATCATATTCTTGGAATATGAGGAGGGTACTCCGGGAGTACCAAATGGTAACCTACTTGATGACACATTCTGGGAATGTGGCCAGTGTCCGGGACCTGGTTTTTATGCGTTCTGGGAATGTGGTGCACACTCCGGGAGTGATGCTTATTATCCAAGTATGGTTTGGCATCACGTTCTGGGAACGAATGTCAGTGTTCCGGGAACACAAGGGTGTATTGGAAGATGGACTTTAGTGTTGGAGAGTGCCCTAGTGGCAATCGTATTTTCTCTTTTACTTGTACTTATTTCATGTTTATGGATTATTACTATTAATAATAATGAGGCATTTCATTTATTATATTTATGCTTTAATTGTATAATTAAAATAAATGTAATAAAGTCCTTAGGATTATAAGTTCAATGTCATAAGAATATCAAGTATATGACTTGATAGTGAGATCTTATTGATTGATAATTATCCTTAAAGATTCCCTAGTCGAGTATTATAGTTAATAAGGACAACTATAATACATCGAGACTAGTATGTGGCAGACTGATGACTGTATCTCACCGATCATGGATATGGGATATCAAGTCTTCACGTAAGTACACATTGGGACAATTGTGTACTGGATTGACCCGCCATGAGAATGCTACATGGGTTATTAAGTGAGTGTCATAAGCGATTCTCATAGTGACAGTGGTGTACATGGTCCTTCGACCTGAAGTCGCTACGGTTTCCAACATGAGGAATTATATGCTTTCACGCAATCAAACGTCATCTTTAACCAGGTGATCATAACAGTTGTAGTCGGGTATATGACAAATCATGTAGAGGGATGTGAGTGACGTAGATGGGATTTGTCCTTCCTTATCAATAGGAATTATATCTCTGGGCCCCTTGATTGAGTAAGACGGTGAAATGTATGGCCATACTCAAGACAGTCAATATGAGATATTGACGAGACTTGTTTAGACGCGTCTACTCAGGGATCAAGAAACCATAGGTTACACTATTCATGGGTGACATGTTCCATGCCATGAGTGTAACTATGATATTTGGACAAAGGGATTAAACTTACACATGTTCATTGGTCACAGTAAAAGGTTTAGTCAAATCACAGACATTCCTGTTACTTGGGTAGCAATGATGTGTTGCTAGATACCGCTCATTGCTTGTAAAATTAAAATGTGATTTTAACATTACTGCCAATGTTACAGGAACCTATAGGGTCACACACTAAGAGCAGATAAAATTGGAGATATTACATTTGATAAAAATACAATAGTTGTATTTTTATAAAATTAAATCTTTCTGATATGATTAAGATATGATTCGTTTTATCTTTATGTATAAGATATAAATTTGATTTTATCTTCTACATATAAGATAGAATTCGAATTTATCTCTTAAAAGCCCAACCAGTTGGTCTGATAATATTATAAATATAATATTATTAGCTTTAGGGAAAAAATAGAGATGTGTGAGACACAGAACGGTAACCCTAGCCGTCATATTAGAGAGTGGGTGATACACAAACTCTCTCTTCTCTGCTAGCATTGAGAAGAGAGACGTGACTCCAATTGGGAATTTTGTTCGTGTGGATACCAATAGAGGCACAACACATTGATGTGCTCGTGATTGACGAAGCGTTCGTGATAAGACTCGTTGGTCTCCTCTTCCCTGCAAAAGGTAATTTTATTCCCTATCTCAAATCATGATTTCACATGGATCCTGGATGGAAATAGGAAATTTTTTTTTCCGCTGCGTTTGTCGCATCCTATTTCCTAACATTTAGAGGCCTCAGTTGTGGATAGAAAATCATACATCATGCCACTTGCATTATAAGAGATATAATGTTGAAAAATGGGTGTGCTCATATGTACTTGCATTGTTATCTGTCCATGACATACTTGTGTTTGTAATTTTAGTCTTTATCAATTATGTATATGTGTATACTTACTCCCTGTGCCCTGTTTAGGTGATGGCCAGATACCTAGCTTGCATCGAGATACACCCTATCCCTAGTGGTATATGGACGTACGAGGAGTACCGTGCCACTTTTGAGGGGGAGGTGGAGATCACTCTCTACCACCCCAACCCTCTGGTGCGAGTGCGACCTCGTCGATTTAGGATCCCTTTAGTCTATACTATGCACGTTCCACCCTTTTATACATATAGAGGACCACCCCCGGCTCGACCTATGCGTCGTTTTCATAGTTTTCGTTTCAGAGCTGCCACTCGTTCTCATCCTTCCTCCCATAGAGTTGTCACTGAGGAGACTCCTTCTCCTGGTCCGACTGATTTCGAGAGGACTGCTTCTGCAGATCTGATGAGCATTTTATTTCCCATTATTCCTTGCATTATTTTACTCCTATTATTGATACTTGTTGCCTATTTGACATTGTTTAGCTTGATTTAGTGATTTAGAGTTTATTGGACTAATATTCTGAATATTGTTTAATTTGGGATTATTTAGCCTAATTAATTCTATTTCTATTTTCAGGTCATATTTGGCACAAGGGCTTTTTGGACATTTTGGGAATGAAGATTTAATTTTGGAAGAGAAGATATATGATGAAGTGAAGATTGTAATCTATCTTTAGGATTAGTTGAGATTTAGTTATATCTTTTAAGATTTAGATTTTATCTATAAGATATTTTTTAGATTTAATTTAGAGATAAGCTTTCCTTAGGATTTGGGCCCATGATTTAGGCCCGTTTTGTGATTTAAAAAGCTAAATTCGTGTAAACCCTGGAGAGACCTTCCATTCACATTTTTTACATTCTCTCTCATAGAGAAGGCTTAGTTTTGCTCTCCAAGCTTGTGGTGGCTGCTAGGGTTTCTCTCTCTTCCCTTTTCTACACGTTTTTTTGGTATTTTTCTTCATGGAAGGCTAAACTCTTAGGTTAAATCCCTTTGGTAATGTATCACATACTCTTGAGGTTTTGTTCTTAATGCTATTTCGTTTTTATTCACTGTTTTCATGCTTATTGATATGTTATGGTTCGCTTAGTTCCATTATATAGAGATAATCCATGTGTATGAATGCTTAATTTATGCAAACTCGTAAAAACTCCATGCTTTGGCTTTTAATGCTTAATTAGAGGTTTGGGTTTTGGGGTGAGAATTGAATTTTCGCTTAGTATTTAGTTCTCACGAGTTGGACAGTGAAGAGGAAAGAAATTGATCTTTTGTGACCGATGATAGAGTTGTGAACGCGAGCCAAAGGGGTTTATCCGCTTTTCCTTATCTGTTTCTTCGTTTTGATTTAATTCTGTTTTGATTTCAATTATTCAATATTCAATACAAAAAAAAAACCCCCCCCTGTTTTTTATGCATACTATGTGTTCGACCTTTTGCTTGATAAGATATTCCTTGGGAGACGACCTAGGAGTCACTTCCTAGTACTATATTTAAACTATTTTTATTTGTATCGGGTACGGCCTCGATCAAATTTGGCGCCGTTGCCGGGGAATATCGGCTCTTGCCAAAGGTCATTAGTAGTTAGTTAGCGTCGTAGTTAGTATAGTTATTATAGTGTGTCCTTTCTGATTTAGGGTCTAGAAGTCAATTCTGATAACCGGTTGAAGTTGCACTGTTTGCTGTTTTGCTATTTTGTTGCAATTAGTGTATTTGATTGATTCTGTGGTTGCTAGTTCACATAGTTGTGGGTGGAATTTTTGCAAGAAAATTTATATCCACACTACTTTTATCATATAAAAAGGTTTTGAGGCACCACGATCACTCAGATCATCACTGGTTGTGAGTTCCAGAAAAATTTTCCAAGTTTTAGCAGCACTTTCTTCAAATCGTCGCAACTTTAGACCCGTAACTCGGAATTTGACGAATTTTATATCAAATCGAAGGGAATTTTCTGAATAATCTGATTTTTCTCACTTTGTCAGAAAACTCCTTCGTCTAGATCCTGAAAAAGCCGTTTTACTATTTCTTTTTTATTTTACAAGTTTTATTTTCTTAGTTTTTGGTCTCTGATTTAATTGTTTGACTTGGTTCCCTTTTGAATTTTGTCCTCAAACTTTTTGTGGTATGTTTTCATGATTTTAGGGTGCTGAAAAAAATAAAGAAAAAAATTTTAAAAAAATAAAAAATTTTGTTGCCTATTTTGGTCATGTATATTAGTGACAGTTTGCTATGCTTAATGGTGTTCTGTTCAGTACATGACTAGGGGCAACCCAAGCTACTTGCATCCATATAACCCTGAAATTGATAGAACTTATCACAGACTAGTTAGACAAAATAGGAACCAGTCCATAGGTAGTGAGTCTATTGAGTCTTTACATAGTGAGTCTGCTTCTTTTTCTTCTATTCCTATAAATTCTGATTCTTATTCTGATTATTCTGAAAATATGGCTCAACCTCCACCACGTGAGAGGACATTGAGGGAGCTGGCTGCACCTGATTTCACTATTGAAGATTTGTGCATCCAGTATCCTGATGACCCGTATGAGCTAAGGTCTGGACTAATTCATTTGTTGCCCAAGTTTAATGGTCTTGCAGGTGAGGATCCTCATAAACATCTCAAGCAGTTCCATATTGTCTGTGCTACTATGAAACCACATGATGTGCAAGAGGATCATGTTTGTCTTAAGGCATTCCCACACTCCCTAGAGGGGCTAGCCAAGGATTGGTTGTACGATATGGCCCCTGGTTCTATCACAGTCTGGGATGACCTGAAGAGGGCATTTTTGGAGAAATTCTTCCCTGCATGCAGAACAACAGCAATCCGAAAGGATATATCAGGCATCAGGCAACAAAGTGGAGAAAGTCTCTACGAGTATTGGGAGAGATTCAAGAGACTGTGTGCGAGCTGCCCCCACCATCAGATCTCAGAGCAGTTGCTTATTCAATATTTCTATGAAGGTCTCAACCTCATGGAGAGAAACATGCTTGATGCTGCCAGTGGTGGTGCCCTAGGAGACATGACACCTTTAGAAGCCAGAGTCAAGATTGAGAAGATGGCTTCCAATTGTCAACAATTCCATGCAAGGGGCAATAGCGATGCAATCATAGTGAGAGGAGTGAATGATGTTGGCACAAGTTCTGGTAAGGTTGAGAAGCTTGAACAGAAGATAGATTCACTTACAACTTTGGTCACTCAATTGGCCATCAACCAGAAGAAGTTGTCCCTGCCTGCTAGATTATGTGGCATATGCACATCCGCTGAGCACCCCACAGATGCATGCCCTTCTGTGCAGCAGCAACCAACGACTGGTGCTGACCAACCTGAGGCATATGCCGCCAACATCTTCAACAGTAGAAACCAGCAGCCACAGAACTTTGATCTCTCTACCAATAGATACAACCCTGGTTGGAGGAACCATCCCAACCTGAGATGGTCTGATCAGCAGCAACCTTCACAGGTTCAATTTCAGAACAATTCTAGACCACCATATGTACCTCCTCCAGTCCAGCAACAGAGACAACAACAGGCTAATTCTGCACCACCAGCTCCTAGTACTGAGCAGCAGCCTTCATTGGAAAAGCTGATGAAACAGATGACCATGCAAAATCTCCAATTCCAACAGGAAACTAGAGCATCCATTCAAAGACAAGAGGCCTCCATTCAATCTTTGACCAATCAGATGGGACAGATGGCAACAGCAATCAACACTATGCAATCTCAGAATTCTAACAAGTTGCCATCCCAAACAGTGATCAATCCAAACCAGAATGTGAATGCCATTAGTCTAAGGTCAGGGAAGCAGATTGTCACACCCACACCAGAATCTGACCTCAACAAAGATGATCTAGTTTCAACCAACAAGAAGAGCCAAATGGTCGAGGAGAGTGAGCACACAAGTACCAGAAAATCCCATCCAGCTCAGCCTTCCACAAGCACAACACCTGCTGCTGCCCAACAACCACCCCCCATTCCTCTTCCTTTCCCACCAAGGGGGGTGACTCAAAGAAAGAAAATGGAAGAGATTGACAAAGAGATACTTGACACATTCAGGAAGGTGGAAGTCAACATACCCCTTCTTGATGCAATCAAGCAGATTCCAAGGTATGTGATCGAGGCCGTACCCGATCAAAATAAAAGGTGTTTATTCTGTAGTACTAGGAAGGTGATCCTAGGTCGTTTCCCAGCGAATATCGGTCTAGGCAAAGTATCAAACACGTAGTGTGCAGTAAAATGGGGGGGGTTTTTGTGTGTGACAAATGTGAAGAACAAAACATAAACAGAATATAAAAACTAAGAAAATCAGAAACAAAAGCGGGCAAACCCCTTTGGCTACGTACACTACTCAATCCTAGCTCACTAAAGATCGATTCCTCTCCTCTCCTCTGTCCAACTCGTGATAACCAAATACTAAGCGAAAATTCAGTTATCACTCCAAACCCTAACTTCTAATTAAGCATCAGAAACCAGAATTGGAGTTTTTACGAGTTAATACAAATTAAGCATTTATATTCATGTATTATCTCTACGAAATGGAATTAAGCAAACCACTACACATCGATAAACATGAAAACAGAGAAGAGAAAACGAAATTGCATTAATAACAAGAGCTCAAGAGTAGATAATACAATACCAAAGGGATTAACCCTTGAAGTCTAGCCTTCCATGGCCATAAATGAAGAAAAACGAGTAGAAATGGGGAAGAACAAAACCCTAGCAGCCACCACCACTTGGGAGAGCCAAGAGAGAAGTTCTAACCTAGAGAGAGAGTGAGAAATCTGAAATGGGAGTGTGTCTTGGGGGTTACACGAATTTCCCCTCTTTAGACACAAAATGGGCCTAAAACATGGGCCCAAATCCTAAGAAACACTATTCTGAACATTACAATTAAAAAGGGACCTAAATGCAAATTACAATCTTCACTTCAATACTTCAATCTTCATTTCCAAACTTCCCAAAGTGTCCTTGTGCCAAATATTACCTGAAAATAGAAATAGAATTAATTAGGCTAAATAATTCCAAATTAAACAATATTCGAAATATTAGTCCAATAAACTCTAAATCAATAAATCAAGCTAATCAATGTCAAATGGGCAACAAGTATCAATAATAGGAGTAAAATAATGCAAGGAATAATGGGAAATAAAATGCTCATCAAATACCCCCACACTTATCCTTTTGCACTCCTGGGCAAAACCAAAAGATAGGACTATGAAGATCAATATGCACCAAAGTGAATCATGCAACAAGATGACTACAACTAAGAAATGCAAACCTAAGAGATTACATACTTCACAATGAATTCTAGGAAATGCAAAGAAATGGGCAAACTCAAGCACACAAAATGGTTAAGGATCAAAGAGTCAAAGCATCCGCGAACATCATCCAATTACTTCAAGTATGCAAAGAAACCAATGACATCAAGAGGATAGTCACAAAGATGATAGAAACTCACAAGGATCACTCAAAAGTGTTTACACTCAAGTGTTTGGGGTTAATCATTATTTACACTCAAGGCACATCATGAAAAACAAACACAACCATAAGCTTGACAAGCCTCTAACATCAACCATCAACACACATGCACAAAATGATCAAAAGGTCTTTTAAGGGTTGTAATGGGGCCAAGGACAAGGTAGGATAAAAATATGGGAATGTAGCTAAAACCAAGGGAATAGAGGAGCAATGGGGAATAAGTAAAAAGTAAGCAAAATCCACCCCAAAATCAACTACCACTAATTCCAATCCTCTTTGCCTCAACAACCTTTTATTCACTTTTTGTTCTTTTTTTTTTTTTCTTTTTTTTTTCTTTTTATTTTTGCATTTTTTTTTATTTTTTTTTGTAATTTTGTCTTCTATTTTTTTTGTTTTTGAGAGATATACAAAAAGAAAAGAAGAAACAACACAAATGGCATGAAGATGAAGCCATAACTATAACAACCAATGAGGCAAAACCAAGAACTCAACCAATTAAAGCATAAAGCATACTTCTTACCTAATACCCATTCCCAAAACAATTCCAAAGCTCCAAAATTCCCTAAGGTTAGGACAATCATGGTTTTTCAGTCATAGGCTTGTAATGAGCTAAAGAACAAGGAAAGGGATAAAAAGGCTCAAAGGGGCTAGCAAAGGATACATTCATTCAAGGTAGGCTCATATGGCTAGTAGCTTATTCAAGAAAGAAAGTGCCTAAATCATTTCAAAATGTGCATGAGCAATCAAGTATCAACAAGAGTCAAGTCAAGTTCTAGAGTGCAAGTAATCCAGAGTGCAATCACACATGACAGAAAATTAGGTGGCATATATAGCAATCCACCCACAATTAAGGCTCAAATCCTCACAAAAGGGACAATTCTATCACAGTGTTACCACCTCTTAATTATCAAAAGCAACTTTACACACAGAAATGCATGAATTCAGACACGAGATACCAAAACTCTACTAAAATGAAGCAAAAACATGCAAGAAAATGCCCAAAACTAAGCAAAACCTAAAAAAAATCAAAGCAAAATATGCAACCTAAACTACTCTCCCCCCACACTTAAATCACACATTGTCCTCAATGGAACACAAATAGCAGAATCAGACAGATATAGACAAGTGTAATAAAAAGAGTAAGGAAGGAGAAAAGGAGACTCCCTAAGTCATGGTTGTTCAAAAGTGGGGTCGACCAATGAGGCCTCCTCCACAGGTGCATCATCCAAAGAAGGGGTGGTTAGGAAAGGCTTGAGTCGGTGGCCATTGACTTTGAAGCTCTTGTTCGTGGACTCACTCTTGATCTCCACAGTGCCATAAGGAAACACTTGGGTGACTACAAACGGTCCAATCCATTTAGAGCGGAGCTTTCCACTCATGAGTCCAAGCCTAGAGTTGTAGAGCAAAACTTTTTGACCAACCAAGAACTCCTTTCTGGAAATGGAGTTATCATGAAGCTTCTTGGTCTTCTCTTTGTAGAATTTGGAGTTCTCATAGGCCTCCAAGCGGATCTCATCTAGCTCACTCAACTGCAGCTTCCTCTCCTCACCCGCTTGCTCAAGAGCTAAGTTACATTGCTTCACAGCCCAATATGCACGGTGCTCTATCTCCACAGGCAGGTGGCACGCCTTACCAAAGACAACCCGATAGGGTGACATCCCTATGGGTGCCTTGTAAGCGGTCCGATGGGCCCATAGAGCATCCTCCAATCGTGTGCTCCAATCCTTTCTATTAGGCTTCACCATCTTCTCCAAAATCCGCTTGATCTCTCTATTTGAAATCTCCGCTTGCCCGTTGGTTTGGGGGTGATAGGGTGTAGAGACTTTGTGCACAACCCCATACTTCTTGAGCAAAGCTTGCATGGATCTATTGCAGAAGTGTGTGCCTTGGTCACTGACTATGGCTCTAGGTATGCCAAACCTGCAAAGGATATTAGACCTGACAAAATCTACAACAACCTGAGCATCATTAGTCCTGGTGGCCTTAGCTTCCACCCATTTGGATACGTAATCCACAGCAAGTAAGATATAATAAAAACCAAAAGAAACAGGAAAGGGGCCCATGAAATCTATACCCCAGACGTCAAACACCTCACAAAACAACATAGGTTGTTGCGGCATCTGTTGCCTCCAAGATAGGGCGCCTCCTGCTCTTTGACACTGCTCACACGAGCTGCAGATGTTGCTCGCATCCTTGAAAATGGTAGGCCAATAAAATCCAGAATCCAGCACCTTTCGTGCTGTCCTTTGAGTACCAAGGTGGCCTCCCACTGGTGAAGCATGGCAAAATTGGAGAACCGATTGGATCTCCTGGTCTGGAATGCACCTGCGAATGACCTGATCACTGCAAAAACGCCATAAATAGGGGTCATCCCATACATAATGCTTGGCATCGCTCTTTAATTTGTCTCTTTGAGCTTTGGATGCCAAGGCAGGAAAAACAGAAGCAACCAGATAATTAACAATGTCTGCAAACCAAGGAGTTTGGGGAAGGGGATGGGAAACATGTAAAGATAAAAGCTGCTCATCCGGGAAGTCATCCCGGATAGGAAATGCATCCTCCTCTCTCTCTATCCTGCTCAAGTGGTCTGCGACAAGGTTATGCGCACCACTCCGATCCTGAATCTCAAGATCAAACTCCTGGAGGAGCAACATCCACCTAATCAACCTAGGTTTGGAATCTGTCTTTTTCAAAAGATACTTCAGAGCAGCATGATCAGTGTACACTACAACCTTAGAACCAAGCAAATATGATCTAAATTTGTCAAGTGCAAAAACAATAGCCAAAAGTTCTTTTTCAGTTGTTGTGTAATTAACCTGTGCTGCATCTAAAGTCCTAGAAGCATAATAAATCACATGCGACAGCTTACCAACCCTTTGGGAGAGAACTGCTCCCAAAGCATAATTTGAAGCATCAGTCATGAGCTCAAATGGGAGGGTCCAATCAGGTGGTTGGATGATGGGAGTGGTGGTTAGTGCTTTCTTCAATTCATCAAATGCCCTCTTGCATTGGTCTCCAAATTCCCATGGGGCATCCTTTTGAAGCAACTTGGAAAGAGGAAGGGCAATGTTGCTAAAGTTCTGAATAAACCTGCGATAGAAACCTGCATGACCAAGAAAAGAACGCACCTCTCGCACGCAAGAGGGGTAAGGCAAATGTGATATTACATGCAGCTTAGCAGGGTCAACTTCTATGCCCTTGTGCGAAACAATGTGCCCTAAGACTATGCCTTGTTCTACCATGAAGTGGCATTTTTCAAAATTCAAGACAAGGTTAGTCTCAATGCACCTGTTAAGCACCTTAGTCAAATTATCAAGACATGCATCAAATGAGGAGCCATAAACACTAAAATCATCCATGAAGACCTCTATGCAATGCTCGAGCAAGTCAGCGAAAATACTCATCATACATCTTTGAAATGTGGCAGGAGCATTGCATAGGCCAAAAGGCATCTTTCTATATGCAAATGTGCCAAAAGGACAGGTAAATGTGGTCTTATGTTGGTCCTCTGGTGCAATGCAAATTTGAAAATAACCAGAGAATCCATCTAAGAAGCAATAATGAGATTTACCTGCCAGGCGCTCCAACATCTGATCAATGAAGGGGAGAGGGAAATGATCCTTGCGAGTCGCCTGGTTGAGCTTTCTGTAATCAATGCAGACTCTCCAACTGTTCTGCACTCTAGTGGGAATCAGCTCATCCTTCTCATTTTTGACAACTGTGACACCAGACTTCTTGGGGACAACTTGCACCGGGCTCACCCAAGTGCTATCTGAAATTGGGTAGATGATACCCGCTTGGAGCAGCTTGGTGACTTCTTTCTTAACCACATCAAGAATCTGGGGGTTCAATCGTCTTTGGGGTTGTCTCACTGGTTTAGCCCCATCCTCCAACAAAATGCGGTGCATGCACATGGAGGGGCTAATTCCAGGAATATCCGCTAAAGTCCATCCAATTGCCCTCTTGTTCTTTCTTATCACATCCAGCAGTTTCTCCTCTTGATCAACAGAAAGTGAGGTAGAGATGATCACTGGGAGTTTCTGCTCATCCTCCAAGTAAGCATATTTGAGATGAGGAGGGAGGGGCTTCAGGTCCAATGAGGGTGCCTGCATAATAGATGGAACTAAAGGGACAGCAGAAATGGATTCTGCTGCCAGCACTTGAACAAGTAAATCAGACTCATGCATAACAGATATGGGGTTAGGGTTAGCATAATCTGAATCTATAACATATGAATCATCAGATGCAGTAGCAGAGTCTAAAAACTGGGCTATTTCAGTGCATGCGGTGCACCATCCAGAGTTAGTGCATGATGGACAAGTAAATGAATCAGTGAAAGATGGCAATTCAAAATCATGATGCAAAAAGTCAAGCATATGCTCATCTATCAAATCATCAAGCAAGTCCACATGGAAAACAGAGTGATCCTCAGGAAAATGTTTCATAGCATGGAAAATGTCAAATCGGATCACACTGCCATCAAACTCCATGGAAAGTGAACCTGAATGCACATCTATCTTGGTTCGGGCTGTTTTCAAAAATGGCCTCCCCAAAATAATAGGAACAGCATTACGGGGAGAGTCATCTTCCATATCAAGTATGTAAAAATCAGCAGGGAAGATCAACTCTTCAACCCGAACCAAGACATCCTCTATCAAACCTGCGGGGTGGGCAGTACTTCTATTTGCCAATTGAATCACCACACCCGTAGGTTGAAGAGGTCCAAGAGAAAGAGACTTAAAAACAGACATAGGCATGACATTTATTGATGCTCCTAAATCTAGCATAGCATTTTCAAACTTAACATTGCCTATGATGCAAGGTATAGAGAAAGTTCCAGGATCCTTACATTTTTCAGGAATGTGAGGGATAGGTTTACCTATGAGAGCGGAGACATTCCTTCCCATGCTTATCCTCTCATTGCCCTTGAGTCTTCTCTTATGAGTGCACAACTCCTTAAGGAACTTCGCATACCTTGGAATCTGTTTTATTGCATCAAGAAGGGGTATGTTGACTTCCACCTTCCTGAATGTGTCAAGAATGTCCTTGTCCACCTCTTCCACCCTTTTGTTTTGAGGCACTCTTGGTGGGAATGGAAGAGGAACAGGAGGAGGTTGTAGGACAACAGCAGGGCTTGTGGTTGAAGTCGAGGAGGGTTGAGTTGGATGATTCTCTTTGGTGCTAGCATGCTCACCTTCATCTACCACTTGGCTCTTCCCTTTAGAGGAAGCTAGAGCATCATTGTTGAGGTTAGGTTGTGGTGTGGGTGTGACAATCTGCTTTCCCGACCTCAGGTTGATGGCACTCACATTCTGATTCTGAGGGTTGATCACAGTTTGGGATGGCAACTTGTCAGAATTTTGAGATTGCAAGTTGTTGAGAGAAGTTGCCATTTGACCCATCTGATTTGTCAAAGTCTGAATGGATGCCTCTTGTCTCTGAATGGATGCTCTAGTCTCTTGTTGAAATTGGAGGTTTTGCATGGTCATTTGCTTCACCAACTCCTCCAAGGTAGGTTGGTTGGATGGAGGGGCTGATGGTGCAGGATGAACCACTTGCTGCTGTTGGTGCCTTTGCTGCTGGATTGGAGGAGGTACATATGGTGGTCTACTCGGTCCAGCGGTGTTCTGAAATGGAACATTAGGAGGAGGTTGTTGTTGTTGATCAGACCACTTCAGATTGGGATGGTTCCTCCATCCAGGGTTGTATCTATTGGAAGAGAGGTCATGATTATGTTGTTGTGGGCCTCTATTGTTGTATATGTTTGCTGCATAGGCCTCGGGTTGGTCACCACTTGTCATCGGCTGTTGCTGCTGAAGGGAAGGGCATGCATCTGTGGGGTGCTCAATGGATGTGCATATGCCACACACTCTAGCAGGAAGTATCATCTTTTTCTGATTGACAGCCAATTGTGTGACCAATGTTGTGAGAGAATCAATTTTCTGCTCAAGCTTCTCAACCTTGCCCGAGTCTGCACCAACATCATTTACATCCCTCACAACTATTGCATCACTGTTGCTTCTTGCATGGAATTGTTGACAGTTGGAAGCCATCTTCTCAATTTTGCTCCTGGCTTGTAAGGGTGTCATATCTCCCAATGTACCACCACTTGCAGCATCTACCATGTTTCTTTCCATGAAGTTGAGACCTTCATAAAAGTACTGGATGAGAAGCTGCTCTGAGATCTGATGGTGAGGGCAGGAAGCACACAACCTCTTGAATCTCTCCCAATAATCATAGAGACTCTCTCCATGTTGTTGCCTGATACCAGAAATTTCCTTTCTGATTGCAGTGGTCCTATTTGCAGGGAAGAATTTTTCCAGAAATGCCCTCTTCAAATCATCCCAGCTTGTGATGGAACCAGGGGCCAAGTCAGATAACCAATCTTGTGCTAGACCCTCTAAGGAATGTGGAAATGCTCTGAGACAGACATGATCCTCTTGCACATCATGTGGTTTCATTGTGGTGCACACTATATGGAATTTCTTGAGATGCTTATGAGGATCCTCACCTGCAAGACCATGAAACTTGGGCAACAAATGGATTAGTCCTGTTCTAAGCTCAAAAGGAACATCCTCATCAGGATACCGGATACACGAGTCTTCAATAGTGAAGTCAGGTGCAGCCAGCTCCCTAAGTGTCCTTTCCCTTGGTGGGGGTTGAGCCATGTTATCACAATATATAGAATCAGATTGAATAAAAGTAGAAGGAATAGAAGAAATAGAAACAGAATCAGAATTAGATGGACTATAAGATGACTCTGACTCACTACCTAATGACTGATTCCTATTTTGTCTAACTAATCTGTGATAAGTTCTATCAATTTCAGGGTTATAAGGATGCAAATAACTTGGGTTGCCCCTAGTCATGTACTGAACAGAACAGCATCAACCATAGCATACTGTAACAGATATGCATGACCAAAATCGGCAACAAAATTTATTATTTTTTAAAATTTTTTTCTTTATTTTTTTCAGCACCCTAAAATCATGAAAACATATCACAGAAAGTTTGAGAACAAAATTCAAAAGGGAACCAAGTCAAAGAATTAAAACAGTGACCAAAAACTAAGAAAATAGAACTTGTAAAATAAAAAAGAAACAGTAAACAGGCTTTTTCAGGATCCAAACGAAGGGGTTTTCTGACGAAGTGAGAAAAATCAGATTATTCAGAAAATTCCCTTCGATTTGATATAAAATTCGTCAAATTCCGAGTTACTGATCAAAAGTTATGCCTATTTATAGTAAGTGCTGCTGAAACTTGGAAAATTTTTCTGGAACTCACAACCAGTGCATATCTGAGTGTCTGTGATGCATCAAAACACTAATATATGATGAAACAAGTGTGGATACCAATTTTCTTGCAAAAATTCCACCCGCAGCTATGTTGAATGGCACTCACAGAATCACTAGAATAGCATCAGTTGTGCAGAACAGCAAATCAGCAAACATGGCAACTTTCAATCAGTTATCAGAATGCTTATTCACACACTAACTACACTAACTAATCTAATTAACTACTGTATGATCTTTGGCAAGAACCGATAGTCCCCGGCAACGGCGCCAAATTTTGATCGAGGCCGTACCCGATCAAAATAAAAGGTGTTTATTCTGTAGTACTAGGAAGGTGATCCTAGGTCGTTTCCCAGCGAATATCGGTCTAGGCAAAGTATCAAACACGTAGTGTGCAGTAAAATGGGGGGGGTTTTTGTGTGTGACAAATGTGAAGAACAAAACATAAACAGAATATAAAAACTAAGAAAATCAGAAACAAAAGCGGGCAAACCCCTTTGGCTACGTACACTACTCAATCCTAGCTCACTAAAGATCGATTCCTCTCCTCTCCTCTGTCCAACTCGTGATAACCAAATACTAAGCGAAAATTCAGTTATCACTCCAAACCCTAACTTCTAATTAAGCATCAGAAACCAGAATTGGAGTTTTTACGAGTTAATACAAATTAAGCATTTATATTCATGTATTATCTCTACGAAATGGAATTAAGCAAACCACTACACATCGATAAACATGAAAACAGAGAAGAGAAAACGAAATTGCATTAATAACAAGAGCTCAAGAGTAGATAATACAATACCAAAGGGATTAACCCTTGAAGTCTAGCCTTCCATGGCCATAAATGAAGAAAAACGAGTAGAAATGGGGAAGAACAAAACCCTAGCAGCCACCACCACTTGGGAGAGCCAAGAGAGAAGTTCTAACCTAGAGAGAGAGTGAGAAATCTGAAATGGGAGTGTGTCTTGGGGGTTACACGAATTTCCCCTCTTTAGACACAAAATGGGCCTAAAACATGGGCCCAAATCCTAAGAAACACTATTCTGAACATTACAATTAAAAAGGGACCTAAATGCAAATTACAATCTTCACTTCAATACTTCAATCTTCATTTCCAAACTTCCCAAAGTGTCCTTGTGCCAAATATTACCTGAAAATAGAAATAGAATTAATTAGGCTAAATAATTCCAAATTAAACAATATTCGAAATATTAGTCCAATAAACTCTAAATCAATAAATCAAGCTAATCAATGTCAAATGGGCAACAAGTATCAATAATAGGAGTAAAATAATGCAAGGAATAATGGGAAATAAAATGCTCATCAGTATGCAAAGTTCTTGAAGGATCTATGCACACACAAACGGAAGCTCAAGGGCAATGAGAGGATCAGCATGGGAAGAAATGTCTCTGCTCTTATAGGTAAACCCGTCCCTCATATTCCTGAAAAGTGTAAGGATCCTGGAACTTTCTCTGTGCCTTGTATCATAGGTAATACTAAATTTGAGAATGCTTTGCTAGATTTAGGAGCATCTATTAATGTTATGCCTATGTCTGTTTTCAAGTCTCTTTCACTTGGACCCCTTCAACCTACGGGTGTGGTTATTCACTTGGCAAATAGATCTATTGCCTACCCCGCAGGTTTGATAGAGGATGTCCTGGTTCGGGTTGAAGAGCTTATCTTTCCTGCTGATTTTTATATTCTTGATATGGAAGAGGACACCTCTCGTAGTGCTGTCCCTATCATATTAGGGAGACCATTTTTGAAAACAGCCCGAACCAAGATAGATGTGCATGCAGGTACACTTTCCATGGAATTTGATGACAGTGTGGTTCGATTCAATATTTTTGATGCTATGAAACATTTTTCTGATGACCACTCTGTTTTTCATGTTGACTTGATTGATGATCTGATTGATGAGCATGTTCTAGACTTTTTGCATAATTATGATTTGCCATCTTTCACTAGCTCATTTACTTGTTCTGCATGTTCTGATTCCGAAATGTGCACTGCATGCATTGAAATTGACCAGTTTTTAAATTCTGCTACTGCATCTGTTGATTCATATGATATAGATTCAGATCATGCTAACCCTAACCCCATTTCTGTTATGCATGAGTGTAATCCATTTGTTCAGGTGCAGGCGGCAGAATCCAATTCTGCTGCTCCTTTAGTTCCATCTGTGATGCAGGCACCTTTATTGGACCTGAAGCCCCTTCCTCCTCATCTCAAATATGCTTACTTGGAGGCTGAGCAGAAACTTCCAGTGATCATCTCTACCTCCCTTTCTGTTGATCAAGAGAAGCAACTGCTGGATGTGATTAGAGCAAACAAAAGGGCAATAGGATGGACTTTGGCAGACATACCTGGTATTAGCCCCTCCATGTGCATGCATCGGATTTTATTGGAGGATGGGGCTAAACCAGTGAGACAACCCCAGAGACAGTTGAACCCCCAGATTCTTGATGTGGTGAAGAAAGAGGTCACCAAGCTGCTGCAAGCTGGCATTATCTATCCCATTTCAGACAGCACTTGGGTAAGCCCGGTTCAAGTAGTTCCCAAGAAGTCTGGGGTGACAGTTGTCAAAAATGAGAAGGATGAGCTGATTCCTACTAGAGTGCAGAACAGTTGGAGAGTCTGCATTGATTATAGGAAGCTCAACCAGGCGACCCGCAAGGATCACTTTCCTCTTCCCTTCATTGATCAGATGTTGGAGCGTCTGGCAGGTAAATCTCACTATTGCTTCTTAGATGGTTTCTCTGGTTATTTCCAAATCTGTATTGCACCAGAGGACCAACATAAGACTACATTTACCTGTCCTTTTGGTACATTTGCTTATAGGAAGATGCCTTTTGGCCTATGCAATGCTCCTGGTACTTTTCAAAGATGTATGATGTGTATTTTTAATGACTTACTTGAGCATTGCATAGAGGTCTTCATGGATGATTTTAGTGTATATGGTTCCTCTTTTGATGCATGTCTTGATAGTTTGTCTAAGGTGCTTAATAGGTGCATTGAGACTAACCTTGTCTTGAATTTTGAAAAATGTCATTTTATGGTAGAACAAGGCATAGTCTTAGGGCACATTATTTCTCATAAGGGCATAGAGGTTGACCCTGCTCAGCTGCATGTAATATCACATTTGCCTTACCCCTCTTGCGTGCGAGAGGTGCGTTCTTTTCTTGGCCATGCAGGTTTCTATCGCAGGTTTATTCAGAACTTTAGCAAGATAGCCCTTCCACTATCCAACTTGCTTCAAAAGGATACCACATTTGAGTTTGGAGACCAATGCAAGAAGGCATTTGATGAGCTAAAGAGAGCACTCACCACCACTCCCATCATCCAACCACCTGACTGGACTCTCCCATTTGAGCTCATGACCGATGCCTCGAATTATGCTTTGGGAGCAGTTCTCTCCCAAAGGGTTGGTAAGATGTCTCATGTGATTTATTATGCATCTAGGACTTTAGATTCAGCACAAGTTAATTACACCACAACTGAAAAAGAGTTGTTAGCCATTGTCTTTGCACTTGATAAGTTTAGATCATATCTATTAGGTTCTAAGGTTGTGGTGTATACTGATCATGCTGCTCTGAAGTATCTTTTGAAAAAGACAGATTCCAAACCTAGGTTGATTAGATGGATGTTGCTCCTCCAGGAGTTTGATCTTGAGATTCAGGATCGGAGTGGTGCACATAACCTTGTCGTAGACCACTTGAGTAGAATAGAGAGAGAGGAGGATGCATTTCCTATCCGGGATGACTTCCCGGATGAGCAGCTTTTAGTTTTGCATGTTTCACATCCCCCTCCCCTTATTCCTTGGTTTGCTGATATTGTAAATTATATAGTTGCATCTGTTTTTCCACCCTTGGCATCCAAAGCTCAAAGAGACAAATTGAAGAGCGATGCCAAGTATTATGTATGGGATGACCCCTATTTGTGGCGTTTTTGCAGTGATCAGGTCATTCGCAGGTGCATTCCAGACCAGGAGATCCAATCGGTTCTCCAATTTTGCCATGCTTCACCAGTTGGAGGCCACCTTGGCACTCAAAGGACAGCACGAAAGGTGCTGGATTCTGGATTTTATTGGCCTGTCATCTTCAAGGATGCAAGCAAAATCTGCAGCTCATGTGAGCAATGTCAAAGGGCAGGAGGCACCCTATCTTGGAGGCAACAGATGCCGCAACAACCTATGTTGTTCTGTGAGGTGTTTGATGTCTGGGGTATAGATTTCATGGGCCCCTTTCCTGTTTCTTTTGGTTTTTATTATATCTTACTTGCTATGGATTATGTATCCAAATGGGTGGAAGCTAAGGCCACCAGGACTAATGATGCTCAGGTTGTTGTAGATTTTGTCAGGACTAATATCCTTTGCAGGTTTGGAATACCTAGAGCCATAGTCAGTGATCAAGGCACACACCTCTGCAATAGATCCATGCAAGCTTTGCTCAAGAAGTATGGGGCTGTGCACAAAGTTTCTACACCATATCACCCCCAAACCAATGGGCAAGCTGAGATTTCAAACAGAGAGATCAAGCGGATTTTGGAGAAGATGGTGAAGCCTAATAGAAAGGATTGGAGCACACGATTGGAGGATGCTCTATGGGCCCATCAGACTGCTTACAAGGCACCCATAGGGATGTCACCTTATCGGGTTGTCTTTGGTAAGGCATGCCACCTGCCTGTGGAGATAGAGCACCGTGCATATTGGGCTGTGAAGCAATGTAACTTAGCTCTTGATCAAGCGGGTGAGGAGAGGAAGCTGCAGTTGAGTGAGCTAGATGAGATCCGTTTGGAGGCATATGAGAATTCCAAGTTCTACAAAGAGAAGACCAAGAAGCTCCATGATAGCTCAATTTGCAGAAAGGAGTTCTTGGTTGGTCAAAAAGTGTTGCTCTACAACTCTAGGCTTGGAATCATGAGTGGAAAGCTCCGCTCTAAATGGATTGGACCGTTTGTAGTCACCCAGGTGTTTCCTTATGGCACTGTGGAGATCAAGAGTGAGTCCACAGACAAGAGCTTCAAAGTCAATGGCCACCGACTCAAGCCTTTCCTAACCTCTCCTACTTTGGATGATGCACCTGTGGAGGAAGCCTCATTGGTCGACCCCATTTTTGACCCACCATGATTTCGGGAGTCTTCTTTTCTTCTTCCTTACTCTTTTTATTGCACTTGTCTATATCTGTCTGATTCTGCTATTTGTGTTCCATTGAGGACAATGTGTGATTTAAGTGTGGGGGGAGAGTAGTTTAGGTTGCATATTTTTGCTTTGATTTTTTAGGTTTTGCTAAGTTTTGGGCATTTTCTTGCATGTTTTTGCTTCATTTTAGTAGAGTCTTGGTATCTTGTGTCTGAATTCATGCATTTCTGTGTGTAAAGTTGCTTTTGATAATTAAGAGGTGGTAACACTGTGATAGAATTGTCCCTTTTGTGAGGATTTGAGCCTTAATTGTGGGTGGATTGCTATATATATGCCACCTAATTTTTCTTTCATGTGTGATTGCACTCTGGATTACTTGCACTCTAGAACTTGACTTGACTCTTGTTGATACTTGATATTCCCATGCACATTTTGAAATGATTTAGGCATTGTTTTTTTTCTTGAATAAGCCACTAGCCATATGAGCCTACCTTGAATGAATTTATCCTTTGATAGCCCCTTTGAGCCTTTATATCCCTTTTCTTTGTTCTTTAGCTCATTACAAGCCTATGACTGAAAAACCATGATTGTCCTAACCTTAGGGAATGTTGGAGCTTTGGAATTGTTTTGGGAATGGGTATTAAGTAAGCGAGGGTGCTTTGTTCTTCATCTCTTGTGAGTTCTGGGTTTTGCCTCTATGGTCGGTGATGTAATTATGGCTTTATCTCATTATGCCATTTTTGTTGTTTCTTCTTTCCTTTCGTTCATGAAGTTCTGCAATGAAAAAAAAAAGAAAAAAAAATTGAAAAAATGAATGATGAAAAAAAAGAAGAAAAAAAAAATGGAATAAAAGGTTGATTGAGGCATGGAGGATTGGAATTAGAGGTTGTTGTTATGTTTACCATTTCATTTTGGGGTGGATTGTGCTTATTTTTTTTTACTTGTTCCCCATTGCTCCTCTATTCCCTGGGTTTTAGCTACATTTCCCATATTTTTATCCTACCTTGTCCTTGGCCCCATTACAACCCTGAAAAGACCTTTTGATCTTAATGTGCATGTGTGTTGATTGTTGATGTTAGAGGCTTGTCAAGCCTATGGTTGTTTTTGTTTTTCATGATGTGCCTTGAGTGTAAACACTGATTAACCTTAAACACTTGAGTGTAAACACTATTGAGTGATCCTTGTGAGTTTCTATCATCTTTTTTACTACCCTCTTGATGTCATTGGTTTTCTTTGCATATTTGAAATAATTGGATGATGTTCATGGATGCCTTGATTCTTTGGTCCTTATTTTCTTCATGTGCTCGATTTTGCCCATTTCTTTGCATTTCCTAGAATTCATTGTGAAGTATGTAATCTCTTAGGTTTGCATTCATTAGTTTTAGTAATCTTGTTACATGATTCACTTTGGTGCATATTGATTTTCTCAGTCCTAATTCTTAGTTTTGCCCAGGAGTGCAAAAGGATAAGTGTGGGGGTATTTGATGAGCATTTTATTTCCCATTATTCCTTGCATTATTTTACTCCTATTATTGATACTTGTTGCCTATTTGACATTGTTTAGCTTGATTTAGTGATTTAGAGTTTATTGGACTAATATTCTGAATATTGTTTAATTTGGGATTATTTAACCTAATTAATTCTATTTCTATTTTCAGGTCATATTTGGCACAAGGGCTTTTTGGACATTTTGGGAATGAAGATTTAATTTTGGAAGAGAAGATATATGATGAAGTGAAGATTGTAATCTATCTTTAGGATTAGTTGAGATTTAGTTATATCTTTTAAGATTTAGATTTTATCTATAGGATATTTTTAGATTTAATTTAGAGATAAGCTTTCCTTAGGATTTGGGCCCATGATTTAGGCCCGTTTTGTGATTTAAAAAGCTAAATTCGTGTAAACCCTGGAGAGACCTTCCATTCACGTTTTTTACATTCTCTCTCATAGAGAAGGCTTAGTTTTGCTCTCCAAGCTTGTGGTGGCTGCTAGGGTTTCTCTCTCTTCCCTTTTCTACACGTTTTTTTGGTATTTTTCTTCATGGAGGGCTAAACTCTTAGGTTAAATCCCTTTGGTAATGTATCACATACTCTTGAGGTTTTGTTCTTAATGCTATTTCGTTTTTATTCACTGTTTTCATGCTTATTGATATGTTATGGTTCGCTTAGTTCCATTATATAGAGATAATCCATGTGTATGAATGCTTAATTTATGCAAACTCGTAAAAACTCCATGCTTTGGCTTTTAATGCTTAATTAGAGGTTTGGGTTTTGGGGTGAGAATTGAATTTTCGCTTAGTATTTAGTTCTCACGAGTTGGACAGTGAAGAGGAAAGAAATCGATCTTTTGTGACCGATGATAGAGTTGTGAACGCGAGCCAAAGGGGTTTATCCGCTTTTCCTTATCTATTTCTTCGTTTTGATTTAATTCTGTTTTGATTTCAATTATTCAATATTCAATACAAAAAAAAAACCCCTGTTTTCTATGCATACTATGTGTTCGACCTTTTGCTTGATAAGATATTCCTTGGGAGACGACCTAGGAGTCACTTCCTAGTACTATATTTAAACTATTTTTATTTGTATCGGGTACGGCCTCGATCAAGATCCTAGGCCCAGTGGTCGGGTCTCTCCACAGTCGGGCGAGGTCGAGGAGGACCCTGTGGAGGATGAGAGCGAGGAGGAGGTGCATGTCGAGCCGACTGTTTCTGCTAGAGGTGGACCTGCTGGTTCATAGGAGCCTGCATAGCGTGGATGTTTTGGATCCTAGATCCTAGGGATAGAGCTGTGGAGGATCTGAGGAGCTGTTGAGGACACGGATGACCTGCTCTGGGACTTCTATTTTGGGGTTATGTGATATATTGTATATATTTTTAGAGGTCTTAGAGTGAGGTTTTATTTTATGCAGCTGGTTTGTATATATTTTTATAAACTCTTGCTATCTCGACTTATGTTACTTGCTACTGATGATATTGGTGGGGTTTTATCTTGATATATATATATATATACATATGATGTTTTATTTACCTCAGCAGTGCCCCACAAGTATTACTTTTTACTTCCGCATACTCTGATTTTGACGTAAAAAGGATTCGGCGATAGGTTTATATTCTACGCACTCGATCAAATTCAAGAGACAATAATAATTTTCAGGAAATGCTATGAAAATGTTTTATTATATTAGAAAAATATTGTCTCGAGAGTCTTTTGTAATTAAGGTATTATTAAGCCGAATTCAAATGTTTGTTTCCGATTAAAAGTGTTTATGATTGAGCAAGTATCAATTAAAAAGGAAAAATTTTCTAGTCCTAATTTTGATAGCAAGTATTTCACATTTGGAAATATTTATTATTTTCGAGATATAGAAATGAGGGTGTCACATTGATCATTCGGCCATCACCTGGAAAAATTGAGTATGAATCACTAACATTTTTGGACGTATACAAGGTGATATATGTGGGCCAATAGACCCATCATGTGGACCATTTAGATATTTCATGGCTTTAATAGATGCATGTTCACATGTATGTTTATTGTCAACTCATAACCATGCATTTGCAAGATTACTTGCTCAACTAATTAGACTTAGAGCACATTTTCCTGATTACCCAATTAAGAAAATACGCCTTGACAATGCTGGTGAATTTACGTCCCAAACTTTTAATGATATTTGCATGTCTATTGGCATTGATGTTGAACATCCTGTAGCACATGTTCATACACAAAATGGACTTGCGGAATCACTTATTAAACGATTACAAATAATTGCAAGGCCATTACTTATGAGATCAAAACTTCCAATAACTGCTTGGGGACATGCAATTTTGCATGCTGCAGCACTAATTCGCATCAGGCAACAAGTTTTAACAAATCATCCCCTTTACAAATGGTTTTTGGTCAGGAACCTAATATTTCCCATCTAAGAATTTTTGGATGTGTGGTATATGTTCCTATTGCTCCACCACAACGCACTAAGATGGGACCTCAAAGAAGGTTGGGAATATATGTTGGATATGAATCTTCATCCATAATAAAATATCTCGAACCAACAACGGGAAATTTATTCACGGCTCGATTTGCCGATTGTCGTTTTGATGAATCTATTTTCCCAACATTATGGGGAGAAAATAAGCAGCCGGAAAAATAAATTATTTGGAAAGAATTATCATTATCTTATCTTGATCCTCATACAAAACAATGTGAACTTGAAGTTCAAAAGATAATTCATTTTCAAAATTTAGCTAACCAATTGCCAGACTCATTCACTGACCTAAAAAGAGTGACTAAGTCACATATTCCAGCTGCTAATGCTCCAATAAAAATTGATGTCCCTGTTGGACAAAATACAATTGCAAATGAGTCTGAGGCACGTCTGAAGCGTGGCAGACCCATCGGTTCCAAAGATAAAAATCCTCGAAAACGAAAAGGAGCTAAGAAAGAAGATGGTCAATTCGAGGATATAATGGCTCTTGAAGAGCCTTCAGACATAATTAATAGTTCAATTCCAGAAGAAACTCAGGTACCTGAAAATTATGAAAACAAAGAGATCTCAATAAATTATGTCATGAATGGAATTCAATGGAACTGAAATGAAATCGACGTCGACGATATTTTTGCATATAATATAGCGCTTGAAATTATAAATGATGAGGATCATGAACCAAAGTCTATAACAGCCCGATTTTCGTAACTCAAAAATAACCAACTTTTCATTCATTTATGTTGCAAAAATGAGGCCAAATTTTTTTTTTTAAACCTTGTTGGAGTCTTCGAAAACATTATTGAGAAATTGTTAATACTCTCCAACAGTTTCCTTCGAAAACCGAGTTGTTACTTAAATCCAAAACTCATTCACCTGGTTTTCCGAAAACATTTTATTAAGGAAACAGTTTAGTTCCATTCATCTCCTCAAAAGGATTCAAACGTGTTTCATAAAAAGTATCCTTTCATTCCCTAAAAGTCGGGCATGCTTCAAAATAGTTGAAGTACAGCAATAGCTCATCACTTAGGTAATCCTGGATACAAAATACAAACCACAACTTATCCTAAGTTCCTTACTGACTCTCTCTTCTATTAAAGACAATCGGGTTCAACTTTCTCTTCTTCCTTGCTGGTGCCTTGGTACCGGAGGATGATGCAGCCACACTTGTTGACTCTCCTTCGGAGCTCGGTTTAAGCTCTACTCCGAACAGCTTCACAGAGTTCTCCTTAGCTCCATCCCGCACCGGCGGTTCGGAATTATATCCCATAAAGGATACACTTCCCAAACACGATCACGTTGTCATTCCACCTAGCTTGTGCTCCGGGTCGGCGATCACCAATCGGGTATGTCCCATCCACACCCATCCATAGCGTGAAGGTTTCCATCCATTTCCCTCGAGAAGCCACGTAGAGATATCCAAACGACGATCCATCTGCCCGTTGGGATACCAGCAACACCGATGTGCCAACAAACAGGAGAGAGTAAGCGATCCGGACGACGTAGCGTCGACGGTGTGGAATTACGGTAGGCAAAATAATAGGACCACACAAATAACATACAACACACACACAGAACAACATACAAGCATATTATCTTTTGCATTAATGACCATTCACATTATTCCATCTTATCAGGGGGGTCTTAATTCTGCGTTCGTATATTTCCACTCGCAATATCTTCTCATTCTTCACCTTTCTTAAACTCTTGCTCTTACGAGTACAATTTTTTTTCCTCTTATAATGTTTTACTCGAATTATAACCATCGATGATCAGGGGAGTTAGAATATCATCGAGGTACGCGTTTTCTTCGCAGTTAGCACACACGTTTCAAGTCTACATCTCCTCGGTCATCCATCCGCCTAGTCGGAAGCAAACAGGAGTACAGGACCTTTATCGTGCGGGCACGACAGCTGTCTCAAACTCAAATGGTCCCAGACCAGGAGGACTCAGCCTCAAATCATAATCATATCAATCAATTCATATCAAGGCACACTGTCTCACAGTGGCAATCAAAATGCCCCACTCCAGTCCCTCTCACTGTTCTAGATTTGCAATCTAGGGGGCGACAGTACTGTTCTAGTGCGCGCGCAGAACTTGCCACGGCATTGGACCCGGTCCCTACCACGTTAGTACGCCACCTGTGGAGTTCGTTCTGCCTAGAACAATACTCTAGACTTCTTGACGTTTCACCGTCATCGTCCTCCCCTAATGCAATCTCCTGCTAAGTATCCGCAGATACTTATGGTTCCTTCCTCTCCACTACTTCGGGTTACTCTCATGCCTCACCACGTTCGCTGTTAATGTCTTCTAAAGTCTTTTATCTTTTTAATTAACCTGATGGTCAGCTCATCCTTCGTGCATCCCTTCAATGAGTCCCGACCACTAACTTTGCACTTTCTTTCTCTCATCAACTCTCTCATAGCACAGAGCTGGGATCACATCGACGAATTCGCATCTCATTTCTCAATCTTCCTTTTTACCATCCTTCTCAAAAGAAATTTTATTTCACAACTTTCTAAAAATACTATTTCCAAAAATTTTCACAAAATCTCTTTTCACCAACTTTCGCAAAAATGTTGTTTTCACAAACTTTTCTCAAATGGATTATTTCGTAAAACTTTCTCAAAAATATCATTTCGAATAAACCTTCTCAAAATATCATTTCAAAGAGGCTTTCTCAAAAGTATGGTTTCCAAAATACCCTTTCATAAAACTTTTTCAAAAGGTCGTGTCATAAAACTCCTTTGAAACTATTGTTTCGCAAGCTTCTTCAAAAATCCCATTCCAAAACCTTTTCAAAATTTCCTTTCAAAAATTTATTTTCACAACTTTTTACAAAAACTTCTTTTCGAAAATTCCTTTTTTCAAAAAGAACCTTTTTTCCAAAAACACATTTTTGCTGAGCGCTAATGGAGGAGCAAGCTCGACTCAACACTAGTTCCCAGTCTAAAACCGAAAACACAGGAGCCCAGCTCCACTCAAATCACCTCTTGTTCCAACAATCCATATCACTCTCCCCAGCTCTGGCTCTATCTTATCATTATCATCAACTTCTCTTCCTCATTCCACTCTTATCTCTCTTTCACTTAATCTCTTATCCTTTATCGTTACTCGCTTATTATGCCATCACTTTCGCTTTCATCACTTTCTCAACTCTTTCCAATTCGTTTTCATTTTCTTATTCCAGACGTTTCAAACGTTTACCAGCACATTATCCATATTATTCAACAACAATAATATCAACATGCATAATTAAATAAAACGTAAAAGCATACTGTCAATCACACACTCATCACACAACAATAGTGTGGTTTTTGTCACCTTCGTATAAGTGGCCACACAAAACAAACAATTGTCACTTATACTACTGACTCCAACCACTTGTTCCGATCTTTGAGATGATACGGAACGCCCTAATAAATCACCTAGCTACCACGGTGTCTTAGGAAAGCTTCTCTCTCACCTGAGGTCCAGCGATTTAATGCGTGCGCTCTCCTCGAATCCTTGTCGCTGCCAGCTGCCAACTGCACCCAACTCCTTTTTCTATATCATTCCTCGTATTTAAATAAAACACTTTTTACTTTAAATAACTTTTTAACTTAAACTTAACACTTTAAAATCCAAGTTTTATCATAAAACGACTTTGGACAGCCAAGACACAATCCAATAATCCTAAACAAATCAAACCAAAACTATCCTAAAATCAATGAATTTCAAGGTTAGTCACATATTCAATCATCTTCCAAACATTACTCAAATATTTTCCAAGCATAACTAACATACAGCGTCAAACAACACCTTAACAATTTATTAGATGCATTTAAACAATCAACATCAAAGCAACTATGCAACTCATGTAACACCCCGTCTGAATACCTCATATTCTTTTGAAAACCCTAAAAAGATTATTTGGATAAAGTATTTTAAAAGGTGTGATTTTAAAAGTATTTTCTTGAATTAAATTTATTTTGTGTTTTCAAATGATTTTGAATTTTTAAGCAAATGATTTTATTTGAGACAAACCTTATGAGTTCGGATTTTCTTGCATTTTTGGATTGAATTCCTTAAGCATTTTATATTTTGTATTTTTATGGAAAATGTGATTTTATAAGAAAAGAAAATAAAAATGAATTGGTGCATGTGTGTGCATATGTGTCGCCGTGTGGTGTGTGTGAGTGGCATGCATCATGCAAAAATTTGACTTTCTTGCACCCTAAGCTAGCAACCCATTAGCACCTAGGTTTAATTAGTGTTAAGCATGGTTAGTAGTTTGATCAACCAATAGGAAGCAAGGTTAGCCCTAATTTTACTCTATTTGTCCAATGGCTTGGCTTGAGCCATGCAAGCCTTAATGATGCCAATTCTACCCTTTCTAGTTTCACTCTTGGCCGAATTGACTTAAGGGTAGGAAAGGAATTGTGAGTTGCTCCTTATAACCCCAAAACCGTAGCCCTCCAACCCATTTTGCTTCTCATTTCCATTTCCAAACCAAAACACAATTCCTAAGAGTCTTCAACAAACTATTAGAGAAGCTTAGAGAGAGGGAGAACCCGTGAGCTCAAGGAGAAGAAGGAAGAGGAAGATCAAGCTCAAAAGCCTTAGGATTCTTGAAGAAGGTTGAAGATCTTCTCTACTTCTTTAGTTTATTCGAAGATCCTAGGTTGTTCTAAGTGGTTTTAATTCTCTAAGTCTTGTAAAATTCTTTGTTGTTGCATGTTTAAGTTCTTTATAGATCTATGTTTGTAGGTGTTTGTTAAGCCTTGATCTTAAGTTTCAAAAACTCTACAAACTTGTAAAACCTTGAACCATGGACATTCCTATTCGGCCTTGCTTAGAAAATTAGGTTGTGATGACTTTCATTTCATTATAAGTTCATGCATGTTAGTTTAATGCTTGATGAAGGTGATCTAAATGGTTTGTTTGCTTTGATTTTAATTTCGAATTTTCTAAGCCTTGATCTTTGATTTTGTTTAAAAAGGTTTTTGATCTAATACTTTGATCTTGGAAAAGGCTTGTTTTCTTGTCTTTATTTTCAAAGCTTTTGATCTTGAAGTTTGATTTATGATTTTTGAACTCAAAAATTTTGATCCTTTACATGCATGTTTCGGTTGTGAAGAGAAACGAAAGGAAACAATTTTCTTTCAAATGATTTATGTTTTGATCTAATTCATGTGTATTTAAAAGTCAAGGATTTAAGTTTCTTTCTCTTGATTTTGCTAAAGTACCATTCGGTCAAGCTTTGGAAACAAAGAAACATCATGATTTTCATGAAAGAGTTTCTTGCATGTAATTTCTTTTTGATTTCCATGATTTTCAAAAGTGCATGCAAAGGAAAATTGTGTTTTGAAGTGACTTATATGTCACGGTTTTGAAGAAGAAAAGTGTTGAGATTTTCTAAAACCATGTGCTTTACAAATGCATGTTTTGATTTAATATTTTCAAGATTTTGTGAAGAAAAGATGCATCAGAAGTCTTGTTTTGCATAACCATGATTCGGCCTACATTAGGTTGAAGAGGCTAGATTCTTTTGCATGTATTTGTATCTTTGAAATGATTATGTTTCATGACTTTGTTTTAAGAAAAATTTGTTGGAATTGTATCATTTTGTTTTGATTCCATTCGGTTTGATAAAGGAAATGAATAAATGAATTTGATTATTTCTTAAAGTAATTTCATGATTTAATTTCTTTTATTCCTTGCTGTCCAAGATTTTATTTTCAAGTATTTCAAGTTTAAAAATGTTTTTGAGTTGTGAAAAGACATGGATTTCAAGTGTTATTGATTTATAAAAATTTGGAGTGAAAAATGATGGATTTTCAATGGTTTTACAACGTGAATAAGGGGCTGGACTTTCCCATACAGCCACATAAACTATTGTTTTATTTATCCTAATATGAGTTTTCAAATGATTTTCAAAAGGCTTTAAGCCATAGAAAAGATTGAGAGTTGTTTTGATAAATTTCAATATTTTAATAAAGAATAAAGAAAGTAAAGGGTTTTGGATTTGAGAATCAAGTGATGATTTCTAATTGAAATAGTTTTTAATGAAAGTGTATTTATTTATTTGAGGTTATTCAGTGGACGGTGGTGACAATTCTCAAAGAGAAGTTAGAGACCTTCAAGGGCAAAATTATTTCTCTTGCTGGAATAAGAGGTGAGTGAGAGTGTGGTGAGCCCGTAGCATTGTTGATGCACGTGGTCATATGAGTTTACGAAATCTATTCTGTTTTCTATCTCTTTGGATTAATGCATGTTTACTTCTACCTTATGTTGGTCCTTTTCTATTCTATTGTAAATCGTTATATCTCGTGTGATGAGTTTGAATGGAAGAATAAACATGTGAAAATGAGTGAAGAAATGGTATGTGATGTGATATGAGGAATGTGATGAAATGTCAATGTGTTGGATAAGGACATGGTGCTTGTGAAGTTGAGATTGTGTTAGAAACATGTTGTGCTAGTGCAAAGAGCAATGTGATTTATAAGAAAGTGATGAGGTGAGATGTTTGCCCGAGGGGCCTGGAAAGTGAATGTGTGATTTTGTGAAAGTGGGGAAAAGATGTTTTAGTGGTCGGGACTTGTCGAAGGGATGGACTAAGGGCAAGCCGACTATAGGTTAGCTAAAAGACTTTAAGGTTCTAAAAGACTTTAAGAATATTAAAATACATTAAAAGACATTAATATTCGCGGTGAGATATGAGAGTGTGAAGCAGTGGAGAGGAAGATACTATGGGTATCTGCGGATACTCAGGTGGAGATTGCATGAGGGGAGGGCAATGACGGTGACTCGTCAAGAAGCCTCGAGTACATTTCTAGGCGGGACGAATCCTATAAGTGGCACACTAACATGGTGGGCACTGGGTCTAATGCCGTGGTAAGGACCGCATAGCTAACTAGAGATGATACTGTCACCCCCTTGAATGCAAGTCTACAATAGTTGAGAGGGACTGGAACAGGGCAATGTGTTTTTCCACTGCGAGGCAGTGAGCCGTGATTATATGTTTTGAGGACGAGATCCTCCTGGTCTGGGACCATCTATGTTGAGACAGCTGTCGTGCCCGCGTGGTAAAGGTCCTGTACTCCTGTTGGCTTCCGACTAGGTGGATGGAGACCGAGGAGATGTAGAGTGCACGTTCCTCAGTGATGGTGATTTCCCCTACCTCATTGAGTGATTTAAGTATGATAAAACTTAATAACAAAAGAATAAAGAAATGCTGAATATTTAAAAGGATGGGCAAAGTATGATGATGTTCAGTTGTGGTACACGGTGGTAATGGTTAGCGAGTATTGCTTTTATGTGTGGTTTATTTATATCGTGAGTACCTTTATTTATTATGTTGAGTTTGATTTGGGAAAAGTTCTTATCCTTCAAGTGCTCGATTTCATTCTGGTTCTTGTGTCCTGTTCTGTGTATATTTGTTCGTCAAGTGTCCTTGGTACTGTGCGTCTTTCTATCGTGTCTATTCTGCGACCTTGCGGTCAACCTGATACGTATGGCGCGCTGACTCTCTCCTACCTGGTTGTCGTATTGGCATTTGCCGGTATTGCAACGGGTAGATGGCGTATCATGTAGCGATCCACATGTGGCCTCTTAAGGGAGGTGCATGGGGGGTGGTACCCGATGGATGGATCTGGAGAGGAGATACTCATCTGGAGATCGACGATCCGAGGCATATTCTGCGGGGAGCAGGCATGGACGTGCATGTTGGGAAAGTCACTCTACGAGATTATCAAGATGGTGGACCACGGGAACACCATGAGCTGAATGGTGATCCTGCGCCCTTGGCAGCAATGGTTCCTGAACCTATGGAAGAGGAAAGTGCTAGCGAATCCGATCATGTTGTGGAGACAGATCCAAGCGAGGATATGGAGACGGAGGCTAGTTCTGCTGATGAGTGACGTCTTGCAATCCGTGTCTAGAGGATGTCTTGTGTCTAGGATCTGAGTTTTCAGTCGAGGATTATCTCGTAATGAACTAATGATGTAATCAGCTACCTTTTATATTTTTTGGTTTGTAAGTTCTTTTGTAATGATGGCCTACTTTTGGAAAACACTTGGAGTGTCACTCAAATACTTGTGGCTCATGTTTTTAATTTAAATGAAAACAGTTTTATATTCCAATGATGGTGTTTGAGTGGAAAGTTTCGAAAGTGACAACTCGATTTTCAAAAGGGTGGATTACGTATTGACAAATTTATATAAAAAAAAATGGCCTCATTTTTTTACAAGAAAGTAATCATAATTCAGTTAAGTTTTGGGGAGTGAAAATCGGGCTGTTACAGAGTTGGTATCAGAGCAATGTTAATCCTCAGTGGCCTTAAGGCCAGTCTTGCGTGTGTTCTCTGTGTACTCTGTGTGTCTAGAGTCTAGGATTCCGTGTTATTGTGTGTTGAATTCTCTATCTGGTTTATTTTAAGATGAGTCGTACGCGTGGAAGACCTTCCGGCTCGAGTTCGCGAAACCCTGGTGAGGATGCTGATCACTCGGATGCGGCAGACTTCATGACTCGAATGGCAACCATGATGACGGGAGTCAACGATAATCTCCAAGCGTTGCATCGTCAGGCGCAGCAGAATTTCAACACTCAGCAGCAAGCCCAAAATCTGGAAGCCCAAGGCTATAAAGGATTGGACGAGTCTTGTCGTCGAAATCCGAAGGAATTTGCGGGAGGCTTTGCTCCAGATGCAGTCGTAGAGTGGATTGAGGATCTAGAGCGTATTTTCGGGGGTATGGTTCAGTGTAATGATGAGCAGAAGTTGGCTTAAGCTGGGTATATGTTAACAAGGGAGGCTGCAGCATGGTGGCGAGTTACTAAGCAGGTGATGGTAAATCAGGGAGAAGCAATGACTTGGGAAGCTTTTAAGCAGAGATTTCTTCAGAAGTATTTCCTGATGTATTTGAGAACTGAGAAGGAGATGGAATTTCTGAGGCTTACTCAAGGGAATTTGTCGATCGATAAGTATGCTTCGAAATTCGAGGAGTTAGTTAAGTATGTACCTCAGTATGCTGGAGGAGAGAACGAGCGATCTAAGTGTGCTAAGTTTAGGGATGGTCTTAAGCCTGAGATTAAGTTAGCTTTTTCTCATTTAGAGATAGATGATTTTGCTAGTCTGGTGAACCGCTGTCGTATGTACGAAGGAGGTTTGAAAGCGAGGGGAACGGCTGTGAACCCTTCTTCATCCCATGGACCGGTTCGTAATTTTCCTTTTCACCGAGATGCTGGTGGAAGGTATAGGGCTCCGCACCCATATTCTGGTGGAAGGAGAGACCTACGTTTTGGAGGAAGTGGACAAGGTGGAGGCTTCGGAGGCAACGGTAATCGCGGTGGAACCCGTGGGGGCAGCAATTCTGGAGGGAATCGCATGGATCGTGGTGATCGCAGCAATTTCGGTGGAGCTAGATCAGGGAGTGTACCTCCTCGTTGCAACAAGTGTGGCCGGAATCATTTTGGCCCGATATGTCCATCACGAAGTGTGAATTGTTTCAACTGTGATAAGCCTGGTCACATTGCGAGAGATTGTCGGGAGCCTAAGCGAGCGGCTAATTCAGGGAATGCTAATCGTCCTAATATGCCAGGACGAGTGTTCACAATGAGGGGAATTGAAGCTGCAAATGCTGCTAATCTTATCCAAGGTGAATGTCTCATCTATAAGAATTCTTTATTAGTATTGTATGATTCGGGTGCAACTCATTCTTTTATTTCTCATGATGTGGTGAGTAGATTAAATTTGACAGTAGATGTTTTACCCTATAACTTAATTGTTTCTACCCCTACTGACAAACCCGTGATAGTGTCGACTTATTGTCTCAATTGTCCCTTAGAGATAGAAGGAAACACCTATCTTGTTGATTTGATTCAACTACCCCTTTCTCAAATAGACGTTATCTTAGGAATGGACTGGCTTACTAGGAATCGTGTTCTTCTGAACTGTTCCGAAAAGTCGTTAGTCTTTAGTGAAACCCAATCTTCTTTGCCTAAACCTGATGACCTTGAGCATTTATCTGCCAAGAAAATTCAAACTTCATTGAAGGACGGCGCGGTAGCTTATATGTTTCTGGCTTCACTAGATGTCAAGAAGGACAAGGAACTGCATGAGTTACCCGTAATTCGGGATTTTCTTGAAGTTTTCCCGGAAGAGATACCTGGTTTACCGCCAATTCGAGAAGTGGAATTCTCAATTGACGTGATCCCTGGAACCGGACCGATTTCAAAAGCACCCTACAGGATGGCACCAGCGGAGTTGGCAGAACTAAAGAAGCAATTGGAAGAGATGTTGGAGAAGAAAATGATAAGACCTAGTGTTTCACCCTGGGGAGCACCGATTTTATTCATCAAGAAGAAGGATGGTAGTATGCGTTTGTGCACGGATTATCGACAATTGAACAAGGTGACAATCAAAAACAAGTACCCTCTACCCAGAATCGATGATTTGTTGGATCAACTAAAGGGAGCGACTGTATTTTCTAAGATCGACCTCAGATCGGGATATCATCAGATAAGAGTAAAGGAGGAAGATATTCCCAAGACTGCTTTCAGAACTCGTTACGGTCATTACGAGTATCTGGTTATGCCTTTTGGTGTAACAAATGCTCCTGCAATATTCATGGACTACATGAATAGAATATTTCATCCTTACTTGGATTCATTTGTTGTCGTTTTTATCGATGATATTTTGATTTATTCCAAGTCTAAGGAGGAACATGCTGAGCATTTGAGAGTGGTCTTGACGACGCTGAAGGACAAGCAGCTGTACGCCAAGTTGTCAAAGTGCGATTTCTGGTTAGACTCAGTGCATTTCTTGGGGCATGTGATCTCGAAGGATGGAATCTCAGTAGATCCTGCAAAAGTAAATGCTGTGTTGGAGTGGAAGACACCGACGTCTGTAACGGAGATTCGTAGTTTTCTAGGACTAGCTGGGTATTACCGTCGATTTATCGAAGGATTTTCCCGTTTGTCTTTACCTTTGACGAAGCTGACAAGGAAAGGACAACAATTCGAATGGTCGGCGAAGTGCGAGGAGAATTTTCAAGAACTGAAGAGGAGATTGACAACTGCACCAGTATTAGTCTTACCGGACACAACGAAGTCTTTCAATGTGTATTGTGACGCTTCGAAGCAAGGTTTAGGATGTGTGTTGATGCAAGAGCGGAAAGTGGTGGCCTATGCTTCACGGCAACTGAAGACTCATGAGCTCAATTACCCAACCCATGATTTGGAGCTGGCAGCAGTAGTGTTTGCTTTGAAGATTTGGAGACACTACTTGTATGGCGTGAGAGTCGAAGTCTTTAGTGATCACAAGAGTTTAAAGTACCTGTTCGAGCAAAAGGAGCTGAATATGCGTCAGAGAAGGTGGATGGAATTCTTAAAGGACTATGAGATTGAGCTGCAATATCATCCCGGAAAGGCGAACGTAGTTGCTGATGCCTTGAGTAGGAAGTCGTTGCATGTTTCTGCACTAATGATCAAGGAGATGAAGTTGATTGAAGAATTTCGAGACCTGAATTTGGGAATGGAGTTAGGACCAAGGAGTATGATGTTGGGGCAACTAACTGTTTCGAGTGGATTCATGGAGCGGATAAAGGAACTCCAACCGAAGGACGAGGAACTTCAAACTAAGAAGGAGCTTTCGGACAAAGGAAAAGAAGTGGAATTCAAGGTTGGTGGTGATGGAGTGTTGAGATATAGGGATCGTGTTTGTGTACAGAATGATTTGGAGATAAAGGGAATGATTTTGGAGGAAGCTCACAAGAGTAAATTGAGTTTACACCCTGGTTCACAAAAGATGTATCAGGACCTCAAGAAGATTTTCTGGTGGCCTGGAATGAAAAGGGAAGTAGCGGAGTATGTATCGCGATGTTTGACGTGTCAGAAGGCGAAGGTAGAACATAAGAAGCCTGGTGGTGAGTTAAGACCGTTGGAAGTACCAGTGTGGAAATGGGACTGTATCACTATGGATTTTGTCTCTGGTTTTCCCAAGACTCGACGAGGTCATGATGCTGTTTGGGTAATAGTGGACAGACTGACGAAGACGGTGCGATTTATTCCTGTCAACATGAAGTACTCAATGGATAGACTGGCTGAGCTATATTTGAAGGAAGTAGTAAGATTACATGGAGTACCCTCAAGTATAGTACCAGACAGAGATCCACGATTTACCTCGAAATTTTGGGTCAGTTTGCAAACAGCAGTCAGAACCAAGTTGGATTTAAGTTCCGCGTATCACCCACAGACAGACGGACAGTCAGAGCGAACTATCCAGACGTTGGAAGATTTGTTGAGAGCCTGTGTGATTGAGAGTATTGGTGATTGGGATTCTTTTCTGCATCTGATTGAGTTTACTTACAACAACAGTTTCCATTCAAGCATCGGAATGGCACCGTATGAAGCTCTGTATGGCAGAAAATGCAGAACGCCGTTGTGTTGGTTCGAGACTGGCGAGCATCTGATGATTGTGCCAGACATAGTTCAGCAGACGACTGAAAAGGTGAGGTTAATTCAAGACAGGATGAGGACTGCTCAAAGTAGACAAAAGAGTTACCAGGACAAGAGGAGAAGTCCGCTAGAATTCAATGAAGGAGATTTTGTCTTTATGAAAGTAGTGCCAACTACTGGAATTGGTAGAATGCTCAAAACCCGAAAACTTACACCTCGTTTTATTGGACCTTACCCAATTCTCAAACGAATAGGACCCTTAGCCTATCAAATTGCCTTACCTCCTTTTCTTTCAAACTTGCACAATGTCTTTCATGTATCCCAATTGAGAAAATATGTTCATGATCCCTCACACATCATTGAACCCGATTCGGTACAACTAAAAGAGAATCTCACATTTGGGACCTTACCTCTAAGGATAGATGGTAGTAGTGTTAAGAAGTTGAGAGGGAAGGGTATTCCCTTAGTTAAAGTAGTATGGAGTCGGAATAATGGGGAAGATGCGACATGGGAGCTTGAGAGCAAGATGAGAAGTTCTTTTCCGCACCTGTTTGATTCAGGTACTGTATTTCTCGGGGACGAGAAATCTCTAAGTTGGGGAGAATGTAACACCCCGTCTGAATACCTCATATTCGTTTGAAAACCCTAAAAAGATTATTTGGATAAAGTATTTTAAAAGGTGTGATTTTAAAAGTATTTTCTTGAATTAAATTTATTTTGTGTTTTCAAATGATTTTGAATTTTTAAGCAAATGATTTTATTTGAGACAAACCTTATGAGTTCGGATTTTCTTGCATTTTTGGATTGAATTCCTTAAGCATTTTATATTTTGTATTTTTATGGAAAATGTGATTTTATAAGAAAAGAAAATAAAAATGAATTGGTGCATGTGTGTGCATATGTGTCGCCGTGTGGTGTGTGTGAGTGGCATGCATCATGCAAAAATTTGACTTTCTTGCACCCTAAGCTAGCAACCCATTAGCACCTAGGTTTAATTAGTGTTAAGCTTGGTTAGTAGTTTGACCAACCAATAGGAAGTAAGCTTAGCCCTAATTTTACTCTATTTGTCCAATGGCTTGGCTTGAGCCATGCAAGCCTTAATGATGCCAATTCTACCCTTTCTAGTTTCACTCTTGGCCGAATTGACTTAAGGGTAGGAAAGGAATTGTGAGTTGCTCCTTATAACCCCAAAACTGTAGCCCTCCAACCCATTTTGCTTCTCATTTCCATTTCCAAACCAAAACACAATTCCTAAGAGTCTTCAACAAACTATTAGAGAAGCTTAGAGAGAGGGAGAACCCGTGAGCTCAAGGAGAAGAGGAAGAGGAAGATCAAGCTCAAAAGCCTTAGGATTCTTGAAGAAGGTTGAAGATCTTCTCTACTTCTTTAGTTTATTCGAAGATACTAGGTTGTTCTAAGTGGTTTTAATTCTCTAAGTCTTGTAAAATTCTTTGTTGTTGCATGTTTAAGTTCTTTATAGATCTATGTTTGTAGGTGTTTGTTAAGCCTTGATCTTAAGTTTCAAAAACTCTACAAACTTGTAAAACCTTGAACCATGGACATTCCTATTCGGCCTTGCTTAGAAAATTAGGTTGTGATGACTTTCATTTCATTATAAGTTCATGCATGTTAGTTTAATGCTTGATGAAGGTGATCTAAATGGTTTGTTTGCTTTGATTTTAATTTCAAATTTTCTAAGCCTTGATCTTTGATTTTGTTTAAAAAGGTTTTTGATCTAATACTTTGATCTTGGAAAAGGCTTGTTTTCTTGTCTTGATTTTCAAAGCTTTTGATCTTGAAGTTTGATTTATGATTTTTGAACTCAAAAGTTTTGATCCTTTACATGCATGTTTCGGTTGTGAAGAGAAACGAAAGGAAACAATTTTCTTTCAAATGATTTATGTTTTGATCTAATTCATGTGTATTTCAAAGTCAAGGATTTAAGTTTCTTTCTCTTGATTTTGCTAAAGTACCATTCGGTCAAGCTTTGGAAACAAAGAAACATCATGATTTTCATGAAAGAGTTTCTTGCATGTAATTTCTTTTTGATTTCCATGATTTTCAAAAGTGCATGCAAAGGAAAATTGTGTTTTGAAGTGACTTATATGTCACGGTTTTGAAGAAGAAAAGAGTTGAGATTTTCTAAAACCATGTGCTTTACAAATGCATGTTTTGATTTAATATTTTCAAGATTTTGTGAAGAAAAGATGCATCAGAAGTCTTGTTTTTCATAATCATGATTCGGCCTAGATTCTTTTGCATGTATTTGTATCTTTGAAATGATTATGTTTCATGACTTTGTTTTAAGAAAAATTTGTTGGAATTGTTTCATTTTGTTTTGATTCCATTCGGTTTGATAAAGGAAATGAATAAATGAATTTGATTATTTCTTAAAGTAATTTCATGATTTAATTTCTTTTATTCCTTGCTGTCCAAGATTTTATTTTAAAGTATTTCAAGTTTAAAAATGTTTTTGAGTTGTGAAAAGACATGGATTTCAAGTGTTATTGATTTATAAAAATTTGGAGTGAAAAATGATGGATTTTCAATGGTTTTACAACGTGAATAAGGGGCTGGAGTTTCCCATACAGCCACATAAACTATTGTTTTATTTATCCTAATATGAGTTTTCAAATGATTTTCAAAAGGCTTTAAGCCATAGAAAAGATTGAGAGTTGTTTTGATAAATTTCAATATTTTAATAAAGAATAAAGAAAGTAAAGGGTTTTGGATTTGAGAATGAAGTGATGATTTCTAATTGAAATAGTTTTTAATGAAAGTGTATTTATTTATTTGAGGTTATTCAGTGGACGGTGGTGACAATTCTCAAAGAGAAGTTAGAGACCTTCAAGGGAAAAATTATTTCTCTTGCTGGAATAAGAGGTGAGTGAGAGTGTGGTGAGCCCGTAGCATTGTTGATGCACGTGGTCATATGAGTTTACGAAATCTATTCTGTTTTCTATCTCTTTGGATTAATGCATGTTTACTTCTACCTTATGTTGGTCCTTTTCTATTCTATTGTAAATCGTTATATCTCGTGTGATGAGTTTGAATGGAAGAATAAACATGTGAAAATGAGTGAAGGAATGGTATGTGATGTGATATGAGGAATGTGATGAAATGTCAATGTGTTGGATAAGGACATGGTGCTTGTGAAGTTGAGATTGTGTTAGAAACATGTTGTGCTAGTGCAAAGAGCAATGTGATTTATAAGAAAGTGATGAGGTGAGATGTTTGCTCGACGGGCCTGGAAAGTGAATGTGTGATTTTGTGAAAGTGGGGAAAAGATGTTTTAGTGGTCGGGACTTGTCGAAGGGATGGACTAAGGGCAAGCCGACTATAGGTTAGCTAAAAGACTTTAAGGTTCTAAAAGACTTTAAGAATATTAAAAGACATTAAAAGACATTAATATTCGCGGTGAGATATGAGAGTGTGAAGTAGTGGAGAGGAAGATACTATGGGTATCTGCGGATACTCAGGTGGAGATTGCATGAGGGGAGGGCAATGACGGTGACTCGTCAAGAAGCCTCGAGTACATTTCTAGGCGGGATGAATCCCATAAGTGGCACACTAACGTGGTGGGGACTGGGTCTAATGCCGTGGTAAGGACCGCATAGCTAACTAGAGATGATACTGTCACCCCCTTGAATGCAAGTCTACAACAGTTGAGAGGGACTGGAACGGGGCATTGTGTTTTGCCACTGTGAGGCAGTGAGCCGTGATTATATGTTTTGAGGACGAGATCCTCCTGGTCTGGGACCATCTATGTTGAGACAGCTGTCGTGCCCGCGTAGTAAAGGTCCTGTACTCCTGTTGGCTTCCGACTAGGTGGATGGAGACCGAGGAGATGTAGAGTTCGCGTTCCTCAGTGATGGTGATTTCCCCTACCTCATTGACTGATTTAAGTATGATAAAACTTAATAACAAAAGAATAAAGAAATGCTGAATATTTAAAAGGATGGGCAAAGTATGATGATGTTCAGTTGTGGTACATGGTGGTAATGGTTAGCGAGCATTGCTTTTATGTGTGGTTTATTTATATCGTGAGTACCTTTATTTATTATGTTGAGTTTGATTTGGGAAAAGTGCTTATCCTTCAAGTGCTCGATTGCATTCTGGTTCTTGTTTCCTGTTCTGTGTATATTTGTTCGTCAAGTGTCCTTGGTACTGTGCGTCTTTCTATCGTGTCTATTCTGCGACCTTGCGGTCAACCTGATACGTATGGCGCGCTGACTCTCTCCTACCTGGTTGTCGTATTGGCATTTGCCGGTATTGCAACGGGTAGATGACGTATCATGTAGCGATCCACATGTGGCCTCTTCAGGGAGGTGCATGGGGGGTGGTACCTGATGGATGGATCTGGAGAGGAGATACTCATCTGGAGATCGACGATCCGAGGCATGGACGTGCATGTTGGGAAAGTCACTCTATGAGATTATCAAGATGGTGGACCACGGGAACACCATGAGCTGAATGGTGATCCTGCGCCCTTGGCAAGAATGGTTCCTGAACCTATGGAAGAGGAAAGTGCTAGCGAATCCGATCATGTTGTGGAGACAGATCCAAGCGAGGATATGGAGACGGAGGCTAGTTCTGCTGATGAGTGACGTCTTGCAATCCGTGTCTAGAGGATGTCTTGTGTCTAGGATCTGAGTTTTCAGTCGAGGATTATCTTGTAATGAACTAATGATGTAATCAGCTACCTTTTATATTTTTTGGTTTGTAAGTTCTTTTGTAATGATGACCTACTTTTGGAAAACACTTGGAGTGTCACTCAAATACTTGTGGCTCATGTTTTTAATTTAAATGAAAACAGTTTTATATTCCAATGATGGTGTTTGAGTGGAAAGTTTCGAAAGTGACAACTTGATTTTCAAAAGGGTCGATTACGTATTGACAAATTTATATTAAAAAAAAATGGCCTCATTTTTTTACAAGAAAGTAATCATAATTCAGTTAAGTTTTGGGGAGTGAAAATCGGGCTATTACAACTCACACATAATTCAGGTGCACAACATAAAACACTTAGGCACGCAAATATTCATAAATCAAGTTTCAAGCCAAACACATCAATAATTATTTTCCTCACTTTAGACAATTTATATCCTCCTCAAAATCATCATGCATATCTTATTTCATGCAACTAAACTCCCCAAACCTATTTAAACTATATAACCGAATGGGATCAAATAAAGCAAGTTAAACATCTTTATTTAAATCACATGAATCAACTTGGTTTGTTTTAGGCATTCAAGATTCCATTTTCTTTTATTCTCAACCGAATACATATACACACACATTCACACATATATTCAATCAAACACAACACTCTTCTAAGATTAATTCAATTTATTTATTTCCTTTATTTCTACACAAAGAACCGATTAGAAAGTAAATGCTCACAACACAAGTTCAAGCAATTTATTTTAGCCTAATACCTTAAAACATACTCATTCCTTTTAAGTCATTTCATTGGAAAAAGGGATCCTAGCTTAACTATCATGAATAGGCCGAATATCATCATGGTATGCACAAAGAACATGGATCAAAGCAAAGATCATTTTTCAAGTACTTGTTTTCTTTATAAAACCGTGAGTTTCACAAGAAAGTTAACAAACAAAAATTTAATTTCTTAACACAATAAAATCAAGAATTATGCCAAGGTCTTTAATCTCTAAGAAAATTCATGCACTTAAAAATCTCTAGGTGGAACAATTTTCAACATGCATGTAAATAAAATGATGATCTAGCATGGTTTCCTATTCTCCCTAAGCTTGACCGATTGATGACATGCAAGAAGGCAAAGTCTTATAATTTTATTTTCACATGCAATTATCCAAATTCATAGATCATATCATGCAAGACTTAAAAGCATCACTGTATTTTTCAAACTATCAACCGAATCATCTTCAACAAACACAGACAAAATCTTGATTCAAACTCTCTTTATACTAAAATTTATTTTCAAAGCTTGTTAGGCTTATTTTCCTTTGAAAACCGTGACATGCACAGAAGAAATCAAGACTTTTCACTAAAAATTAGACATACAAAGTTCAAGTTTCATGTTTTCTCAAAGATCAACCATAGATCAAGACATGCAAAAGAATATCAAGGCAAAAACATAAACTTAAACTCAAATCTTCAAACAAACCGTGAGGAACAAGTTAGAAATTAAAGCATCTTCACTAACTTTCTAAGCATAGAATTAGCATGGAACCACTTAGATCAAATTAAAAGCATCAAGACCTAAATTTTCTACTCATGGCTGAATCACTTAGTTTTTGATTTGGTGATTTATGAGTTCATTGGTTCTTAGAAATCCAAGATCAAGACATAAGGAGGACATGCAAAGAAAAATAAGAATCATAAGGCCACAAAATCAACATGCAAGAGAAAATTAATACAATATAGGAATCTTAAACACAACTTTAAACAAAACCGTGATGACGAAAATTTGCAAGCAAGAGATCAAAGCTTTTCAACATCAACATTCAAGATCAAAGCTCAAAAATAACATGCAAAACACTTAGACCTCAAGATCACTCAAAAATAATTACATGCATCACGAAAATTAAATAAAGTCCATTAAAAGTCCTTTACAACACCAAAAGGATTCAATTAAAACTCTCTCTACCTTAATTCCTAACTTAAATCTTCAAATCTCCTCTTCTCTTTCTTTAGGGTTTGCTTCGGCCTCCCTTCTTCTAGGGTTGATGGGTGAATTTCCTCCTTGATCTTTGAAGAAGGATGTGAGTGAAGAAAGAAATCAAGGGTATTTGGGGTTAAGGATTTGGGTTCTCACTCTTTTTCTCCTCTTCTCTCTTCACGGCTTTACTCTCTTTCTCTCTATGTCTCAAGAGCTTGATGGTGCTCTTGGGACTAAGTGTTTGTGTTTGTGATGAAGTGAAGAAATGAGTCCTAGCCAACACTCACTCCTACGGCTTTAAGGACAAGGGCAAGGGTGTGGAGATTTCCTTTTCTAGCCTCGGTTTATGGTGTGAACTTAAGGGCAATTCGGTCCAACTCATTTGTTGCATGGGAGGGGTCATTTCGTGGGGGACATGGTGGAAGGAAAGTCCTCACTAGGTATCATGACTCACACCACCTAATCTCCTCCTATTTTCTATTTAAATTTCATTTTCTTAATATATAAGAAAGTCACTCCTACTTGGTCTTTCTATTCTATGCTTGGCCGAATCTCATACATACACATACATACACATGCACATTCAATTTATTTTCATGTTCAACACATAGCATGAATCCATAGAATAATGCATACATCATGCACATACACGTATCATACATATTCATACATGCACATGCATTATATTCTTTTCAATAATTAAATCCTCATATATCCTAAGCATACTTATACATACCAAAACCGTGTATGCACACACCTATCTAGAAAATAATTCTTTTTCATCAAAAGGTGACTCACAAATATTTTTATAAAAATATCAAGCATATAGACTTTTCAAAAACTCAATTTCTAAATGTTGGACATTAATTCAGAAAATCATTTCCTTTTAAAATCACCTACTATTTAAAAACGTGAATTAAAGGAAATTATTTAAGAAAATACTTTTTCAAAAAACTTTTCTCAAAAATAATTTCTTTAGTGTTTTAAATTAATACGAGGAATTTGCGGGGTGTTACAAAGTCTATTAAGGAATGTAGACAAAGAAATGATTGGCCAAAATGGAAAGACGCAATTGAGGCAGAATTGAAGTAGCTTGAAAAGCGACAAGTATTTGGACCTCTAATTCGTACACCTAAAGGCGAAAAGCCAGTTGGATACAAATGGGTTTTTGTGCGAAAGCGAAATGAGAAAGGAGAAACTATGAGATATAAAGCAAGATTAGTTGCCCAAGGTTTTTCGCAAAGACCTGGCATTGATTTTGAGGAAACATATTCTCCTGTGGTGGATGCAAGTACTTTTCGATACTTAATTAGTCTGGCAGTACGAGAAGGGCTCGATTTGCGTCTAATGGATGTCGTTACAGCCTATCTGTATGGCTCTCTTGAAAATGACATTTATATGAAACTTCCTGAAGGATTTAATTTACCTGAAGTATATAATTCAAATTCTCGAGAAGGTTACTCAATTAAATTGAATAAAAGCCTTTATGGATTAAAGCAATCTGGACGCATGTGGTATAATCGCTTAAGTGAATATTTAATCAAGGAAGGATATAAAAATGACCCAATTTGTCCATGTATTTTTTTGAAAAGGTGTGGCAAGGAATTTTCTATAATTGCTGTTTACATTGATGATTTGAATATTATTGGAACTCCTAACGAGCTTCCAAAAGCTGTAAATTGCTTGAAGAAAGAATTTGAGATGAAGGATCTGGGAAGAACAAAGTTTTGTCTTGGTTTACAAGTGGAATATTTAAATAATGAAATTTTGGTACATCAAGAAACCTATACTGCAAAGGTTCTTAAGCGATTCTACATGGACAAATCACATCCATTATGTAGTCCAATGGTTGTAAGGTTACTTGATGTGAATAAAGATCATTTTAGACCTAAAGAAGAAGATGAAGAACTACTTGGTCCTGAAGTACCATATCTTAGTGCGATTGGGGCATTAATGTACCTTTCTAGTCACACACGACCAGATATATCATTTTCTGTTAATTTATTGGCAAGACATAGCTCTTCGCCTACAAGGAGGCACTGGAATGGAGTTAAGCATATACTCCGTTACCTTAAAGGTACAATGGATATGGGTTTGTTTTACTCAAACATGACTAAATCAGACCTTATCGGTTATGCCGATGCAGGTTATCTATCTGACCCTCATAATGGTTGATCGCAAACCGGTTATGTATTTACATGCGGTGACACAGCTATTTCATGGCGATCTATGAAACAAATGATTACTGCCATTTCGTCTAATCATGCGGAAATTTTAGCGTTACATGAGGCAAGTCGAGCATGTGTTTGACTAAGATCTGTAATTCAACACATACAACAAAATTGTGGTATATTATTTGGAAAAATGAATCCAACCATTCTATATGAAGATAATGCTGCATGTATTGCCCAATTGAAAGAAGGATACATTAAAGGAGATAGAACAAAACATATTTCACCAAAAAAAATTTATGCTCATGACCTACAGAAGAATGGTGACATAAGTGTTCAACAAGTTCGTTCAAGCGAGAATTTAGCAGATCTTTTTACAAAGTCTTTACCAACTACAACATTCCAGCAACTAATACTGAAGATTGGTCTTCGTCGTTTCAAAGATATTTGTTCACATGAGGGGGAGCAATAAATACGCACTGCACTCTTTTTCCCTTAACCACGGTTTTATCCCATTGGGTTTTCCTGGTGAGGTTTTTAATGAGGCAGTATTCATTTGCGTATCAAAATTATGTATTTTTTTTAGTAAAGTTTTTAATGAGACATATTTTTGTAATAGTCATCCAAGGGGGAGTGTTATAAACAATTCATATCTATCTAATTAGTGGATGACTATCTATTGGATTGTGTTTATATTTAGTTGATACCACTCCATATTAGGGTGGATTGTGTTTATATTTAGTTGATACCACTCCATATTAGGGTTTCCTATCTCTCTATAAATAGGACTCAACTATGATGTAAAATGTACACTGAATATATCACAATATATTGTTTCCTCTCTTCTTCCTTATTTTCATACGTTTCATGACACAGATTTGTTTTTTGTTTTGACAAAATTACTAGATTGGTCATGTAAGTTATTTTTTGGTTGCGATTTCGTCCCTTAACTTTTTTTCGTTTAAAATAAATCCGGAAGTTTGTAACTTGTTTCAAATAAATCCTTTCGTCCAATTTTGTCTTAACACCATTAATGAGAGCCTCCTACATGGCAACCAATGGTCTTACAAGGCTAAAACTCAACGTTACACCCCAAAACGATGTCATATGAGGCCAAAATAGAAGTTTATTGGGTTATCCCTAATTGTTTAGGTTTTTTATTTTGGCCTCATATGATATCATTTTAGGGGTGTAATGTTGAATTTTAGCCACGTAAGACCAATGATTGCCACATATGAGGCTCCCATTAATGGTGTTAAGACAAAATTGGATGAAAGGATTTATTTGAAACAAGTTACAAACTTCCGAATTTATTTGAAACGAAAAAAAGTTAAGGGACGAAATCGCAACCAAAAAATAACTTACAGGACCAATCTAGTATTTTGCCTTAAAAAAAAAACTTACACATGATGCCACTTGTCCATTATTCATTGGCTGGAAGAATAACACGTCCACTTGCTAATGGAGTTGCCTAGAAATTAATGAAGGATTTCTGATAAAATAATGAAAAGTTAAAGGACCCATAAAAAAAACAAGAATTAAATCCAAATACCCCTAAGTTCAAGGACTTGAAAATTAAAAAGAAAAAAAGGCTTAAATTAAATAAATTGTGCCGCCCCGAACATGCAAAGACTCCTCTACTCATCTCGAAATCTCTTTTCCCATTCCCTTTAATCACTAGCTTCGGTTCGTAAGCTATATCCTCTTCTCTCACATCACAGCGGTATCTTCCATTCTCTGTTTTTTTTTTTTTTAAATTATTTATTTATTTTCGGATTGATATATAATTGTTACTATTCCTTGACCTTGTAGGTTTTACTTTTTCTTCGAAGTGCGGTGGAACCTAAAGTGAAACCAGGTATGTTATTATTCATATAAAGATTATTACTTTTTCTTGGCCCGTTTCTTTTTCTTTTATTCTAGAAATTTTGTTCGCCTTGTTTCATTGTTTTGTGTTAATTATTTGATTTACATGATGCTCTTTGAGATTGTTTTGATTTAGTTTTGAGCAAATTCTGCGGTGTGAGTGACTTATGTTTATAATTTTGTATTTTTTTAAGTTAGGGATTGGGTTTTTATATTTTAGTTTTTTTAATATTAGTAGGAATTTCGTGATAATGCAGAAAGAAGGATGGGGGAGTGGTAGCCATGTTGTTTATACTGAAATGTTGGGTTTAAGTATTTTTACTCCTAACTGATGTGTATCCCTGGTTCTTTCTATATGTTGTATTTCATTGCCGATGCGATGTTTCTTCCCTTTAAGGAAGTGTTTGGATGATTTGTTTCAAAAAAAAAAATTGAGAATTTAAAATCTAAAGGATGGAATTGGCACGATTCAATTTTCTTAATTCGTAAATTTTCTCATCTTGGATGGTTATTTGGTAAAATTAGAATATAAGTAGAAGGAAGGATTGCGGGGAAGGAGGAAAAGGTTGGTTGGATTCAAGCATTTTGATTCCTAACTGATCTGTATCTCCAATTCTTTCTGTTTGTTGTACTTCCTTATTGATTCGACGTTTCGTCCCTTTAAGGAGGTGTTTGGATGATTCATTTCAAAAATTTTGGTAATTTAAAATCTAACGGATGGAATTGGCGCCATCCAATTTTCCAAATTCGTAAATTTTCTTACTTTGGATGGTTATTTGGTGAAATTAGAATATAAGTAGGAGGAAGGATTGCGGAGAAGGGGGAAGAGGTTGGTTGGATTCAAGCATTTTGATTCCTAACTGATCTGTATCCCTAATTCTTTCTGTTTGTTGTACTTCCTTACTGATGCGACGTTTCGTCCCTTTAAGGAGGTTTTTGGATGATTCATTTCAAAATTTTAGGTAATTTAAAATCTTACGGATGGAATTGGCGCCATCCAATTTTCCAAATTTGTAAATTTTCTCAATGGAGTTTGTTATCAAGAATCAAGATGAATGAGAGGGTTAATGTCTTATTGGTTAGAAATACCTTCAAACTTTAAATTCTTGGGTTAAATATCTAAGCATGTCTTTTCTTGGAAGTTATATTTTATCAAAAATCATTTAATATCCTCTATTGAAAGGACGTACAATTCCTCCATAAAATATTCTATCTTAACACAAGATAACCACCATTGTTACTTGAGTTGCTGATGGAATTGCCTAACATCTGTGCTCTATGTTGCACGGGTATGCTGTTCCATAGGGTGTTCATGTGTTATATAGGGTTTTCAATTTTTCATTCTTGCTGCTCTACTTGAGTCTTCATTCTTGCTCTCTGCTGTTCTGTAAGTAATTCTTTGTTCATGTCGAATTGTCGATACAGATGTTGTCACAAGAATATAGAGTTTGATGTTTATAGTTTCGTTATGCTTTTGTGATTGAACCATATTTCTTTTGGGATTGATGAATTGTGTTATGTCTTATTGACATTTTGGACATGTTAAGTTTTTTTTTATTATATGCTATGAATTAACTTTGCTTTAATTTTTGTGCAATTTTGATATAGTTTGTCATATATATATATATATATATATATATATATTATATATTAACGTACCTGTACTCTAGTTTTTACAAAAATACCGTACCCTCATACCTACTTGGTACGTATCCATATATATATATATATATATATATATATATATATATATATTATATATTAACGTACCTGTACTCTAGTTTTTACAAAAATACCGTACCCTCATACCTACTTGGTACGTATCCGAACCTGTGCAACATGGTATGTGCTTAATACTGTGCTTCATTATATCAGTTTACTTCCATGGTTACTTTGCATGATCTGTGAAGTCCTAATTATGGATCAGATTTACTTTACAAAGTTCTGTCACTTTCAGCTAATTTTTAGTTATATTATCTGACATAAGAAAGCCTGTTTTTTTTGGTGCAGGAGTGTAATGTGTGAAGGTTGGATTGCCTGGACTATTTGATAAAGATGAACAGCATCCAAGTTAACCCGTGCAAGCCTAGGTTTTATGCCAAAAATGGATCTCAGCCTCACATTTCCCCTTCTAAATCATGTGTATTAGCAGTGGATGCCAGCCCCCTGTCTGGGACATCTCTGAACCTGAGATTAAACCCTTCATTTGGCTTGCTATGTATGCCTGTTTTAAAGTCTCAGCGACCTCTCCATGTTTGTTCAGCCGGTGGAAAAGGAATGATGGAAAACAATGAGGTGATGCATCTCCATTTGAGTGATACTATACGTTTTGCTTTTATCGGTTGTTATATTATGGAAGCTTAATTATCCACTGGTTGTTGGCTCTTATCATAATTTGCTCTGCCTCTACCGGGAATATTTTTACCGTCATAACTATGCATAATGTGCTGAGAAGCATCTGGTTTGGGTAGAGGAATGGGGTTAGTCTAGTCCAAAAATTGTTTATCATTACTTTTTCAAAGCCCAAGTTCTTAACCAGAGCCAACACAGGTTGATGGACTTGAAGCAGCCCTTTCTTTTAATGACTCTCAAGTTTTCTTTGTATTGTTAACCTCTCTATGAAGCATGTTCTTGTGGTGTTAGTAGGAGTAGATGCTCGGAGTATAATATTTTAGTTTCATTTTTTTTGTTTGAATATTTTATTTTACTAAATGCTAATAATGTTATTAGGATTCTCCATGGAAATCTCTTGAGAAAGCTATGCAAAATTTTAAGGGACAGTCAATAGAGGATGTATTACGACAGCAAATTCAGAAGGGAGAATACTATGAAAATGGTGGAAATGGGGGCAAGCCACCAGGAAGGGGTGGTGGTGGTGGCGGCAGTGGACCTGGTGGATCAGAGGATGGAAGGTTTCCTGGGATGTCAGATGAGACTATCCAAGTCGTTTTAGCAACAATTGGCTTTTTACTTCTGGTACTCTCTCTCTCTCTCTCTCTCTCTTTCTCTCTCTCTCTCTCTCTTTCTCTCTCTCTCTCTCTCTCTCTCTCTCTCTCTCTCTCTCTCTCTCTCTCTCTCTCTCTCTCTCTCTCTCTCTCTCTCTCTCACCCACACATTGTGTGTGTAATGACTGGTGGATGAGTGTCCACTTAATTTATTCATTAGGGTCACTGTTAAGCAGTCTTTATTTTGTTTGCGAAAAGTGAAAGAAAAGCCTGAAGTGATGTACCTAAGCTATAAGAATGGTAGTAATTGTGTGTGCTTGTGTGTAATTAATGGATGACTGCAAATATAAACTGCTTTGGAATAAATAACTTGTATCTGGACAGTGGAAGCTACATGCTGAAGTCCTTATAGTGCATGAGGCTGTTGAGCTTGAAATATATTCATATGCAATTAAAACCATGCAGGATTACCTTAGACAAGATTAACAAAGTTGACAGGTTTTATATGTGCCATATCTCATTTGATAACATCCTACTTTCTTTCCAGTATGTTTGTGTCAACGATGGAGTGGAACTTGCCAAGCTAACTAGGGACATCATCAAGTTTCTTTTTGGAGGAGGCCAGAGTCCTCGTTTACGGCGTGCCATCTACAAATGGACACGGCTCTTCCAGAACATGACAGAGAAGAAGGAAGTTGTTAAGGATGCATCAGAGAAGGCACCAACTGGGTGGTTTGAGTCACCAACTAGCTGGTTCAAACCTGATCACGGGGATGTCATTAGGAGTTTCATGAGATCGGATTCAAATAGTAATGTTTCTGCTTGACTTTGTATCTTACTGTTCTCCATTATGATCAATGGAGCCAGGATTGCAGTTTAAATAATTTATATTGAGCCATGATTATTTTCATCTTTAGGACATGAGGACCACAGTCAACATCATTCTTCGGGAAAACCTGAGAATCAAGAGTTTAAAGACTTCAAATGACACTAGTTGTTATATTTTGCATTGTTTAGTATCATTTATATTTCTGGTAACTATTCTGATTTCTCTTAGCATCACTGATTATTATACCAAACACCCTCCTTTACCCTGCATAAATCTTCGTGTACTAGTTGCATAACCCAACACCCTTTATTAATTGCAGAGTCCTTGCATCATATACTGTCCAACTGTGTAACAGAGGTAAGTGTGATTTTCAAAGCAAAAGGATTGTAGGCTATATTAAGTGCTAACATGAGGGGTGGTTAACCACTGTATATTGTGCTAATCACTTGCTGGTAACTGATAAGTTGTTGGTTTCATCAACATGGGGTGACCTATGAGCAATTAGGTTGGATTTGTATCCCACGACAATAAACAGTAGATATGTTGTATTCTATATTTTCATTTGAACATGCCTCATACTGAATTGCTTGTGTGTCCTCGATGCTAGATTGAATCACACCGCATTGTTATATGAATCCACCCTGGTATCATTTCGGCTGATTGCGGTTGTCCTCATTACAACTCAAACCCCTAGTTAAACGAGACTACTCATGATAGCAGCAAAGGTGAAGGCCAATGTGCTGAGCTGAGCCTGAGATTGTGATGCTTTTCCAAAGGAGCAATGCGTGGCTATATTTTCTGAAGTACGGCTAAGATGCATAGGCATGCCCTCAACTTATACCACTTGGAGGTGTGCATGTTAGGCAATGCTTGTGATGATGAACGAATTTCATGGCTCCTATCTTATTACACTTTCACTGACTTAGCATTTGAGTATCTTGCAAATATAAAACATCATTTGCAACACTTTGAGGAAGCATCAAGGAAAATGTTAGAAATATAAGTGCTTCCACTTGATTAGAAAATACAACACTCCATTACCTATTTCTGTTCTAAAGGTAGCTTTGGAGATGGAGAAGCATTATGATCTTTGGTGATCATCCTTGGATAGCGAGAAACATTCGGCATAAGAATTCTTATGATGATAGTAGGCTTATTTAAGTTTTTGGTCCCCGAAAGTTGACCGTGTTTTGGTTTTAGTCCCTATCTTTTTATTTGACTGGTCCTAATCCTTAAAAGTTCAAAAAAAATGGGTTTTGGTCCCTGCCGTTAAATTTTGCCGTTAATGCTGACGTGGCAAACGGAATTTAAAAAAAAAAATAATTAAAAATAATTAAATTTATAAAAAAAAATAAAAAAAATTATTTAAGTTTTTGGTCCCCGAAAGTTGACCGTATTTTGTTTTAGTCCCTATCTTTTTATTTGATCGGTTCTAGTCCTTAAAAGTTCAAAAAAATTTGGTTTTGGTCTCTGCCGTTAAATTTTGTCGTTCATGCTAATGTGGCAAACAGAATTTAAAAAAAAAATAATTAAATTTATAAAAAAAAAATTTAAAAAAAAACCCCAAAACCCGTACCCAACCCCACCCCACCCTCCCTCCCCTCTTCCTCTCTCTGTCTCTCAATCACTTGGCTCTCTCCCTCCCCCACGCCCTCCATCACGCCACCGTTCTTCCCTCTCTCAAGAACACAAATCGCGTCTCTCTCCCTTCCTCATGTTACTGCTCTTCCCTCTCGTAATGCAAAATCGCGTCTCTCTCACCTCTCACCAAGGCCTCACGGTCTCATCTCTCTCACTCACGTTTTCCCTCTCCTTGCATCTTCCCTCTCTTCTTCCCTCATCAAGGCCTCTTCCTTCATCTCCAATCGACACATGCAAGCTCACAAAGTGATGTCTCTTCCCTCACAAATCACGCCCTTATAAAGCTCCGATCGGCACATGCAAGCTTCTGCATCTCCGATTTGGGATTATATGATGTATTTCTAGAATTGACGGTGGAGAACGATGGATCTCCATGGTGCATCTCTGATTTGGAATTGATTCTTTTTTTTTTGGGATTTTATCATTTCTTTTTCATTATTGATTTGTATTCTTAATCTAAATTAATGGAATTGACGGTGGAGAACGGTGTATTCTGATAGCAAATAATAATATAGGCGGTGGCGGCAGATTGACGGTGGAGAAAGAGAGAGGAAGAGGGGAGGGGATGGGTGGTGGTGGGGGGTTTCATGGGGGAGAGAGGGAGAGGAAAAGGGGAGAGTGGGTGGGGTGGGGTTGGGTTGGGTACGAGTTTCATGGGGGAGAGAGAGAGGAAGAGGGGAGGGTGGGTTGAGTTGGATACGTGTTTTTTTTCTTTGGGGGGGTTAATTTTTTAAATTTTTTTATAAGTTTAATTATTTATTTTATTATTTTTTTTAAAATTCTGTTTGCCACGTCAGTATTAACGGCAAAATTTAACGACAGGGACCAAAACCAATTTTTTTTAACTTTTAAGGACTAGGACCGGTCAAATAAAAAGATAGGGACTAAAACCAAAACACGGTCAACTTTCGGGGACCAAAAACTTAAATAATTTTTTTTAATTTTTTTTTATAAATTTAATTAATTTTTTTATTATTTTTTTTAAAAATTCTATTTGCCACGTCAGCATTAACGGCAAAATTTAACGGCAGGGGCCAAAATCAAATTTTTTTGAACTTTTAAGGACTAGGACCGGTCAAATAAAAAAATAGGGACTAAAACCAAAACACGGTCAACTTTCGGGGACCAAAAACTAAAATAAGCCATGATAGTATATCTAATTAATGATGAGAATTTACGGGAGGTGCATAAATACTACTCCCTCCGGTTTGGAATATAAGAAAGAAAAAAAAACATTTTTCTTTGTTTAAAATATAAACAAAAATAATCAATTTTAAATTTTGTTTTATTCTCAAAGCTACTTTTCTAAAATATATTTAGAAAATTGTTATTTTTGTTTTATTCTCAATACTATTTTTTTAAAAAAAATACATCTATTTTTGATGAATTTAAAAAAATTAAAAGCAATCAATTAACTTTCTTAATAAGCGTAGTTTTAGTTTTTTTTCTTATATTTTAAATCGGAGGAGTATTTGAGACAAACAAAATCAAGTCCATGTATTAAGTGCAAAGGTTATTCCTTGAGTAAGGGGTGTGCAGGACCCGGACTGCCCCGGTGATCCGGACCGGACCCGGTTGGTTTGGGTCGAGTTGGATCCGGTCGCATATGTGAAAAGGAGACGAGTTCGGTCCAAATAAAGCTACCCGGCACCGGGTACGGGTCGGGTTCGGGTTTGCCTCAAGGTTACCCAACCCAACTCGATATATGTAAACATTTTATATATATATATATTAATGATATAAACATGTTTTTATTTTATTTTATATTATATATTTATACAATACATCATATATTAAATGACGTCATTTCTAACTTAGCAATTTGATTACTTTTTATTTATTTATTAAGTAACACTTTATTACTTGACTTCACTACCAAAAGTCTCATTTTGTTATCTTTGTTGTACTATATTATATAAATGGCATTTTGTAAATAATATTTCCCTAGTTCAATTATTTTTTGTAGCCATAAGTGAAATCTTGAATCTAAATTTAGCATAGTTTTTTCGTTCACATCAAAACTTAGTATCTAGTAATGACTTGCTTTACTTTGATCCCACTTTTAGGCTTGTCATTCTTGTTCCGGGTAAACCCGAACTCGTCCTCATCTTGACCCGTCTTACTTAGACCCGCATATATTCGGGTTTTTCCGGGTTTAGGGCCAGGTACGAGTTTAAAAATTGACCCTACTAATATTTTCGGGTCGGGTGACGGCCACACCAAACCAGTCCCACGCTCACCCCTACCTTGAGTATCCAAGACTTGCATGTCTAGCCCATGTGGAATGATCACGGTGAAAGTGGTTGATAAAGTGAAGGATTAATATGTGAAGGTTGTCTTTGACCCTGTTAAGTTGATGATAAAGACTTACAACTCAACTTTATACGTCAATTTTAGTTTATTTTAAGTTTAAATCAGTTGTAATAAGAACTACTTTGATTGCGCAAGTTTTTGTGATAAAATTGATTCAGTATCCTTAATTTTAAGTGTGTTAGTGGGATGCCTCAAGTTGTGCTCGAATTGCATGACTTATGTGGTTGATTACTTGATTACGGGTGATTTATTAAGTTTAATAAACTAAGATAAGCATTTTGCCTGATAGTGATAAGTACATGGCAAATTTCCTAACTCTTAAATCTTAATAGGAGACAGGGGTGCATGATCACAGGATTTAATAATATAGGGAATTTTTTATCAATAAAACAATGTAATTAAGCCTATTTATATTAATACATTGGGTAAACTTGATTTAGTACGAAGTATTATAGGGTTTATTTCATATTGAATTTAGGTCCAAGCAAATGTTCTCATCAAATTTTCAAATTTAGTTAAAGTTTAGTTGAATTCTCAACTCACTTCACACATATCCGATCTGTCTTGTATATTATGAAATTATAAAAGAAAAAAATAATTTGAATCACATTTAACGTTTTTAAAAATTAAAGTGAATTTTTTTTATTTGGTTCAATACAATTGATAAACAACTAAGTTTTCTTTAAACATGATATTAAAGATTTTATTTTTAAATTTTCATTTCCATAATTTTTACATACTTTTCAAAATGGATAAATCTCTGTTGATACTCAAAAATAAGTGGTCCATTAACAAGGCCCAAAATACAAAGCCCAAATCCACCATGAGGCCAAGGAACCACCAAAAGCCGGGAGGAAGCACGCAACGAGTACCTGCAGTGCGAAGGCGCCCTCCACTGCACTCCTTCCCGAGGAAAAGGACACGAAACACTTTGTCGACATAACCAGAAGGAAAATAACTGGCAACGCCGCAGAAAACGCTAAGACTCAAGAAGAGTGGCCACAGATAAGAGAAGGCGCCAGAAATGCCAAAGTTACGGGTAAAGGTGTACCCAGCCCAGAGCGTGCACTTATGTTCAAACGAAATAGCCAGCTGTCCGAAAGAATCTTTGCTTACTTCATGCGGCCCTTCCCAAGGCAAAGCCCAAGATGGAAAGACTTGCACCACTCTCCTTCTGCAGCCATTGAATGACGAAGCCAAGAAGAGAAAACAAACAAAAGAGACCTGATAAAGAAGGAATCTGCAGCTACGAAAGGGGAAAAGTGTCAGGAACCAAAGGGTAAAGCAAGAGGAAGCAGTGACCAGCAGACAAAAGGCACATTATAAAAGGAGGAACAGAGAGAACAACAACAACAGCACACAAAAAAAGACGGGGAAAGTGATCAACTCCAAGAAATAACAAAGCGGCCAGAAATATACAAAGTTCGCCGAAAAGCCCAGAAATAAACTCGAGAGAAATATGAGTGAAAAGAATACGCTAGAGAGCGCACCCTCCCAGCTAGTGTCTCAGCACCAACGATATCCCAGAGGTGAACATAAGTTCTCCCCTTCAGCAACTCGAAGGAGAAACACAAGAGAAAGAGAAGAGTATCAAAGAGCGAGGGAGCCCTGAAGGCGAGCAATGCAGTGCACGCCTCTCATCCTTCGTAAGCCTATCTGAAGCAGCCGAATCAACTGAGGGAAGGCGAGCAATTCAATCAACTCCATGGAGTATCAAACACAGAGAAAACGCCGATCCCACTCCCCAAAATGAGGAGAAGGAACACCTGAAGAAACAAATAATGAGAAAGCGAACGAGAGAATGGACGGAAGCCAAAAGCGCACAGTATAACAGTAGCAAACAACACTGACAGCGCCCGCTCATTCAATATTATCTGAAGTATTTACATATTTGTAATGGGCGTCCCCGTAAAATCGGGCTAATCAAAGGCACATCTCCTCCCTTCTTTTTGCTGTAGAAATAATATCGCATTACGAACCCTCAATAATCTCTCAATAATTATACCTTTTCAATAAAAAAGATCCGAAACAATCTCTAACCCTAAAATAGAACACACACATCAACGGGGTTGTCTTAAGTGGTGTTATCCTGCCAACTTGAGAACTTACAAATGGGTCTGCGTATCATGTTCAATTTTCGATAAACACACCCCGCTGGGAGAGGCATAAGAACACGACCTCATACAAAATTAGTTTCAAATGTTCCTTATATTAATGGTGATCTTGGAGGGTAGGGTGCAGAAAAGGAAAAACAGAACACACACGTGTTTAATAGGAAAATAAAGTGAAATTAGGTGTGCACTCTCTCATGATAATAGTTTATGCGAGTGAATGTGATTGATAAAATCAGGTGGTGGTGCTGGCAAGTGTACTTTCCACTAGGGTACAAAAAGAAACTCGCACTCAGTCTATCACTCTCCCACTTATCACTCTGCTTCAACCAATTCCTTTCTTCTTATCTTTTTCCTCTCTCTCACATGATGGATTCCAATTCTACAATCATTGCTTGGTCTCTCACTCTCACCCTCTCTGTTTCTTTGTTTTCTTATACCACAAAATGGCCACTCACGGTTTTTTTTTAATGTTTTCAGGGGCTCAGGCGAAGATGGGCAACTAGGCATCGGCATCAACGAAGAGAAAGAATGGGTGTGCGCCGTCAAATCTCTCCAACCTCATCGCGTCCGCTCCGTCGTCGCTGGCAGTCGAAACTCCCTCGCCATTTGCCACGATGGCAAGGTTCCCCCTTTTATTTCATTTCTCATCTCTTGTTTTATTTAGTATATTTTACATCATTTTTTAATATATATTAAACATCATAGTCCTTGAAAAAAAGAGTTATAATAAATAAACTTACAAAATCAACCTATAAACAAACCTATGATATCAGAAATTGACATATGATATCAGAAATTGACATGTGTCATCTGGTAACCAATTAATAATAAGTCATTGAGTTAATAGTCACATAGGTTCCCGAAAGATACATGTGGAATCAGTTAGGTCCGTGGAATCTCTTAAACCCCTCAAAGATCATTTTGGCATCACATTAGTCCACCCATTCAATTTCGTCAAGATGGACCTGACGTAATTCTACGTGGCACGTTAAATGCTTTGTCGGCCCCAATGCGATGTTGGAATGTTAAGAAGGTGCCATGTTTGGGCCAACAAAGCATTTAATATGTCACATAGGATTCTGTTAGGTCCCTCGTGATGTCAAATTGATCTTTGGGAGTTTAAGAGATTTCACAAATGTTTCAGGGACCTATCTTATTCCAAAATGATCTTTGAGGGTTTAAGAAATTCCACTAATTTTTCAGGGACCTAATTGATTCTACAGGTATTTTTCGGGGACCTATGTGACTATTAACTCTAAGTCATTTTCTTTGTGATGTAGGTCTATTTGTAGGTTAATTTTATCCGTGTATCAATCATTTTTGTTAAAAGAAAGAGTTATCATCAAAATAAGTCCCGGAAGTTTAGATGACTATCCAGTAAATACAAAGAAGGTTGGCTATTTAATCTATTACTTATTGTAACGAGGCTAATTCATCAAACGGATCAATGATATAACTCAATCACAATAATGCTTAATTTGTAGATATGATGTAATAAGCAATGATAAGAAGGAAGGGGACTAACGAGAAGAAGGGTACATGACAGAACAGGGAAAGTGAGAAGAGGCCGAGAGATAGAGTAAGAGAGTCCAAGAGGACTAGTCATAATTCTTCACCCTTTCTCTTGATGTTACACATATATAATCATCTATAGCAACTCTTGTCCAGATTATCTTGCTGACGTGTTCTACGTGTATTACCGAGTTACTTTCCCTTGTAATTCATCTTTTAGGTTATTTGATATCACTTATTTGGTAATCATTTTCTTTTTCTTTGGAGAATTGACTTGGTGGCCATTATATATTTGGAGGACTAAATTGATGTTTTATTCTATTTTGGCTAATGCTTCATGTTCCATAGCTCTACCAATTGAACTTGGGGAAGTTTTTTTTTATTTAGTTGTTTTTAATTTATGGTATAAACCGTATAATAATTATAATTATAATTATAATTTGGTGTAGTTGTTCACATGGGGTTGGAATCAAAGAGGAACACTTGGACACCCACCTGAGACCAAGACTGAGAACATTCCTAGCCAGGTCAAAGCACTTGCCACTGTTAAAATTGTTCAGGTAAATACTCTATTCCTCATTCTCATATCCTTAGTCCTCACTTTGTTTTATGACTCCAATAATATGATACAAAGTGGCATGTGTCGCTTTCTTGCAGTGTAGGCTAATTTGTAGATTGATTTAATAGCATGATATATCATTACTCAAATATTTAAGTAATCAATTTTTACTTTAAAAGGTAGATTATCAACGTAGATTATAATATAAAGCTGCTCTAAGTAGATTATTTTGAGATATTATTGAAAAAAATCTTACCCAAACATATCTCAAATCTTATTCAAAGTAGATTATTATCTGAAGTTATTTTTTATTTATTCAGATTTTGGTATGATGTAGAAGCTATATGTGCTTGGTTAAAATGAAAATAATCAATTTTTACTTGAAAGTAAATTATAATCTAAAGCCAGTCAAAGTAGATTACTAGAATAATCAGAAATCTGATTGCTTTTAGATTCTGATTGTTGAGAAATCTTACCCAAACATATGTCAAATCTTTAAAGTTTAAAAAAAAAAGGGTAATTTTGTTGAGAAATAGCCCCGAACAAACAGGTTCTAGATCAATGCCTGTTGACCCGAGTAGCAATTAACTCAATGATTCTATTCCCTTTAAGAAAGATCTTGAGTTTGAGTCTTGTAAACAGAAAAAAGAACTGTTTAGTGAGTTTTTCCCCCTTTTAATGGGTTTTACTTGCTTGACTCAGATTAATTGGGGTCAAACTCCAAAGTGACTTCTAAATACTGAGGGTTTAGGATGAAATGAATAACAGATGGTATCCAACCCCACTAACATAAATCTATTGTGTCCCACTTGGTGTCAAATCTGAGGTAAAAGAACATTATTGGTATTATAATATTCCAACTCATTGGTGTTTTATTCACTGGTACGTATTTTTGGTAAATGATGATGATGATTAAATTGTGGTTATTTTACCCTGTCTGTTAGGCGGCTATTGGTGGATGGCACTGTTTGGCTGTTGATGATCATGGCAGAGCCTATGCCTGGGGTATTTCACACCATCATCTTTATATTTATAGTTTTTGGTTTTCTAATGCTATGAGAGTATTGAGGACTGTAATTTGTTGTTTTTTTAAAAAATTGACATAATGATGGAAAGAGGCAATGTGATTAAACATTAAACATTAATTTTCTATTCATTTTTCCTGTTCAAGCAAACAAAGAGTGTGTTCCGACTTCTGATAGCATACTTTCTTTTCATATTTTGCATCTAGTTTCTTGTCCTCAATCTTTACTGTCTTGTCGCCGACTAGTTGAATGACATTTTATTTTTGAATAATAACTTAAAGATAAGTGTAATTACATATTTTTTGGCTTTTGTTGATCTATATATATACAATATTTGATGCCTATGTTATCAGACCCCATCTAGTGGGAAAAGCTTTGTTGTCGTAGTATGTATTATCATATAGTGATAAGAGCAAATATAATTGTTGTCAGGTGGAAATGAATATGGTCAGTGCGGTGAAGAACCTGAGCGCAAGGATGACACAGGCAGACCTTTGAGGAGAGATATTGTGATCCCTCAACGTTGTGCTCCTAAGCTTGTTGTTCGCCAGGTAACTTATGTATGCCAATGCCGCGCAACGATGGAACCAAAAATGTTCTGCCTCTTTTGTCTCGGAGCTAATCATTAGTGATTTTCCTATGTTACTCTAATTCCTATTTTAATATTGTAGAATACTACACTTGACACTGATTTTGTTACTAGTTACTATAGAGAACAAACTCTTTCTGTATATTAACTTTAGCATCTCTATCTTGATGAACATATCATCTGCATATTTCATACTGTTGCTTTATCTAAATTGCTGTTTGGTATTTTTCTAATTGCTTGAGGTGCAGGTTGCCGCAGGTGGAACTCACTCAGTGGTACTTACCCGTGAAGGGCATGTTTGGACATGGGGTCAACCATGGCCTCCCGGTGACATGTAATAAAGAGTTAATCTTGATTACTATTTATATTTTCTTTGTCTTGTTTAATTAGCCATATATTTTTTTTATTTAATTTTGAATCTAGCAACATATTAAGATACTTTTCCTCATCTTAGGTACCTGTATAGTTTCTTCTACAAAGACTAACTTCTAATTCTTGCATTCATCATGTAGAAAACAGATTTCAGTCCCTGTTCGGGTACAAGGTCTTGATAATGTGAGGCTTATTGCAGTTGGGGCGTTCCATAATTTGGCTCTTCAAGAGGATGGTACTTTATGGGCATGGGGTAATAATGAGTATGGACAACTCGGAACTGGAGATACACAACCAAGATCACAGCCTATTCCTGTCCAAGGACTTTCTGGACTAACACTGGTTTGTATCTCATTCTCCAAATCATCTTGTTAATTTAAAGTTCTCTTCCAGCAGACAGAATAAGATGTTTGCTTTAGTACAAACTGATGCTGATTTCTGGTTGAACCTTGAATATGAAATTCAAGGATGGTTTGTGGAATTGTGCTCTTATTTTTTTGTAGCAAGTGACAGAGGATGTATTCCATCAGATGCCTCTGCAAAAGAAATTATAGTTATCTGATACGCTCCTTCCCAGAAATTATAGCAGTAGAGGATTGGGGACCATTGTGGGGCAGAGGGAAGAATCAGGCAGTAGGAATGGAATAAAAAGAGAGGAGAGATGGTGTTAGTATCCAGAGTGAGCGAGAAAATTGGAGGGAGAGACTTGTGTTGGGATTGGCAGCCATCACCCAAGACGGGGTGAATTGGGTGTTTGTAAAAATCTTGATCAACTATAAAATTTAAATCAATTTCGAATATTTCTCACAAAATAGGCAACGGAAAAAACAAAGGATTATGAAAACGATTACAAAGGAACCTCAACTATTAAATAAATTGAAAAATGTAGGAGCATGTTAAAACAAATAAATATAAATGTCATGTTGAGCGAAAACAATGAATAACAACAAAAATAAATGCAATGAAAAATATAAAAGAGTAAAGGGTAGAAAAAATGCAAACCAAGGATTTATCCTGGTTCAACCTCCGAGTGAGTCCTATGTACACATTAGGTGCCAGAAAGGCCTACGTCTAGTCCTTGAGCAGCATGCTTAGGATTGGCTTGTACCTTTTGGAAGTTTCGAACCCCAATACACCTAGAGCGCCCCACAAACTATTTGGTTTGACCTTTCGTAAGGAACTTCAGTCACACAAGGGTTCCTCACCCTCTTACAGAGAGGATGCTACACCCTCTTACTAGGGAAGCCCCTCTCTCTAGACTCTAAGGTAGCCTAACTACTAGGTGCCCCACCGTTCGTATGGAATTTCTACCAAAAGGGTGACTCATCCAATTACATAGAAAAGGGAAGACGAACACTTTAATTAGAGCGGATAGTACAACTTGAAGACCTATAACAATGGTGCATGGTAACACGTCCCTTATGAAAGGGTTCTATATGCTTTGGTACCTTTTCTAATGCCCCAAGTAGCACAATTGGCCAAAACACAACATGAATTTTAGGTCAAATTATCCTTCTAGTCCTTTAGCTGGTGCTTGTATATTGTATACACCCTTGTAGTCCTTTAGCTGGTGCTTGTATATTGTATACTTAGCAATCTAGAGTTAACCTTTTTAATAAGAGTTGAGATGTCAAGTTTATTTCCTCAGCCTCTGTCTAGTTTCACGTCGTCAGTAAAGAGATAGCAATATAAATAACATATTATTTATTGAGATATAAATTGTGTTCTGCAGAGATAATCAAATATTCCTCTTTGTAAACTTGGTAAATAGAATATAGGTATGTATCATTGTAATGATTTATTTGGATGAGTAAGTGTAATTGTGATGTGCTAGCAAATATATAGTCTATGCATGTTGGTTGAATGGCTGGTAAATTAAAGATGGGTTTTTCTAATATTGCCCAATGGCACATTTTAACTTACCCCAATGTAGTAAGTGTGCATTGGGAAGTAGTGTTAATGTGCATCAATATATGGAAATTCTATTCGCACCTGGGAATGGTTGCTTGCACCCATTGGTTGGCCTATCCTATAGTGCAAAGTTTTTTATGGCCTACCTGAAAATGAAAAAAAAAAAAAAAAACATTGTCATATAGTCTATCCGGAAATTTGTATTGGTGTATATAAAATTTCTCTCAATAAATATGTTTACCAATTCCCACTGTAAACTTTCCTTTTTGGGTAAGTTAAAATATACTGACACATCAGAAAAACCATTTTAAATATATGCTTTTTTGTCTATTGTCTACTATGATAGTACTAGACTTTTAAATAAGAGAACTGCTTATCTGGAGTCTACCACTAGATCAGAATGCAAAGAACTAGGCTTTGTGGATTCTTTTTTGTTTGAAATAGAGTTTTCTCTTCTTGAATTACTGAATACTTCTTTCAATTTTAGTCATGAAAATTGATCCTCGGAAATTCCAGGCCTTATTTTTGGGGATTTGTATAAGAAATTCATCTGGAAAAGGAGCGTTTATTAAAAAAAAATTTAATTGGTTATTTCTCAGTATTTTCACTTTTCAGTGGCTTATTGTCTGTTTACGTTTGGTTGAGTTGGGGCAATGGTAGGGGGATCATTGTGTACAAGTACCTCGCCAACCAACAATTATAGTTGAAAATTGCAAATCTTTGCAGTGATAAAATGGTTAGATGTGTGTGTTTTAAAGTTCATTCATTTGTAAAATAGCTTCTCTAATATATTTTCTTAATATCTTTCGAACTTTAGGTAGACATTGCAGCTGGTGGATGGCATTCTACTGCATTGACAGATGAAGGAGAGGTGCTCTATTTCTGCTTTTCTTGAATCTATTAGGCTTAATATTTTTTTTTCCAAGAAATCATTGTAAAATATTTGAATTCTTTGTCTTTAACACCATACATGTTTAAAGTTTTTGTTTTCCTCTTTCTTCTTCTGAAAATATTTGAAGCAGAAAATCATAAATACATCATTCTTTAGTTCTTTGAAACAAATTTTGCTCTAAATTATTAACTGCCTGGTACACCTTTCATTTTTTAAACTTTCATTTATTTTTTATTTTAAAAAAAAATGTGATGCAATCTTTACTATCCGTGCATATGGATTTCAGCCTAATTGTTGTAAAGCCATCAGCGATTAATAATATCTTTATCGATTTCCTGTTTCTAGAATTAATTAATACACCCCTCTCATCTGTGGTATTTAAGCATTTAGCATGTTACTGGAAGACAGCGATTTGATTGAAGTGAAGAAAATTAATTATAAAAATAAAAGCAAAAGTGGAAGATATTATGGATGTGATTGTATAACGTTAAGGTTGTGATTTTAGTTTAGTTGGTCAATGATAAAGCCGGATGAATTAGTGAAAACATAAATACTTGTAACGGTTTTAATCTGAAGGTAGCAGTCAATGGAGATAAACAATATTCTTAAAACACTTGTTTGATTTCATGCTGCATATCTCTCTCAATTTTTTGATGGCCATGCTTTCCCAGTTGGAGTAGACTACAGTATTATCTTTGCTCTTCCTTTATATCTCAGGTATATGGCTGGGGAAGGGGGGAACATGGCAGGCTTGGATTTGGTGATAGCGACAAGAGCAGTAAAATGGTTCCCCAGAAGGTTCAACTTTTAGCTGGTGAAGATATTGTTCAGGTACTATCTATGTAATTATAATTTTTTTTGGTAGAAAAAAAAAACTTCATTACCACAAGCAAAATTAACAGACACCTAAAGTCCAACTTAATCCATTGCCACCTTCTAGGAAGGGTTCAATGAAAAAAGGTGACTGCAAATTCAAATTACAACTATGTATCATTCTGTCAATAAGAATACTATTTTTCCATCTATCAAGCCTAGGAAAACAGTGTAAAAGCGGATAGCAATTTCTCTTTTCACAATATCAAAAATTTGCCTTGGATGAGCCTTTATCATTTGGAACTTCCTTCATGAACTGCCTTAATCACCCATTGTTTCTTCTTTTGTTCATTTTTTTCTACACTGTTTCACATCATGTCCATACCTATCACACTCCATACAAAGCATTAGTTTCCACTCATAAACAACCTCCTGAGTGATTATGTTCCCCAACTCATCCTCGAAAAACACTTCATCAGGCATCATGTTGGCATCTACCTCTATTAATACCCTTGCATAATTAATCCTTTCCCTTTCTTTGGTCATTTTATCAACCATAATTGGCTGACCCACCAGGGAGGATGTAGCACACTAGTGCACTTTCCCAGTAGCTCATCTCTTCTTTCACATCTGCAGGCTCTATTTTTCCAATAGGCTTTCCCTCCTTCATCTCTGGTTGATAAAAGGTGAGCTTACTACTAGCATTCCTCAACTTTGAAATATCAAAGTGATCCCACACTGAAGCTTTTGTAGTCTCTCTTTCTGGTTCATTCAAATCTTTTCTCAGTTCTGATTCTTCATTTTTATCCTCCAATTCAGTTTGATCAGCCCACAATTTTCTAGTTTTCTCCTTCATCCTAGTTACAATACTTTCCATCTTAGAAATGAGAGCTATGGACTCTTCTTGGTCTAGCAATGATCCGCCCTTGGGCAGTGGATTGCCTGCTTCTCTAAGACAATGCGCAAGAATGAATATATTAGTAAGGCAAGGAACTGCAAATAGCAATTGAGTTAGCAAGACTAGCCGCTTTTTCATTCATACCCAGTGTTTGCAAAAAAAGCTGTGAACACAAAACATAACATAAAGAAAGCGTTTTGCGGGACTCACAGAGTAGAGATGCCTGAGAGGTATCCGTAATCGCTGCAGCGACTAGGACATTGGCTTAACAGGCCACCTTAGCCTTAGGGCAACATAATCGAAAACCTTCCAGACAAGGCCGACGGCACATCAAAAAGGGCTGGCCCGTCAAACGTCCGGTTCCTTCGCGAACGAAGTTGGGATAGATACCTTTGGCAGCTAATCCTCTTGATAGTACGGTAGTGGCATCTAAATGTGCAAATGTCGTGGCAGGAGCAGGATCCGTCAAATCGTCTGCCGGTACATAAACTGCTTGAATAGAAGTTTAGAGTGCCTTCATCTAACACTTTTTCCACCACACTCAGATCCAAATCAAGCTTCTTTCTCGAAGTGATATGAGTTGCAGATGAGCTTCCCATATTCTTACCATCATGATTTCCCTTTGTTATTGATTTTGGATTCGTCTTCGGTGATGCTTTGCCGTATCTTCTTCACCGTTTGGCCATGCCGCGGTGTAAGTTAGCAAAGGTTGCTAACGTGTGCTGAGAGAGAAAAAGGAAAGGTAGTTACAGCTCATCGTTTTTTGTTTGTGTGACTCCATTTTGGCTCTTTAATGTTATAATTTCTTTTTACCATATTATTACCCATAATTAGCTCCTATTGAATTACAAACTTACTACTACTCACTGATTAAATATTGGAGTGCTGCGATAATTATCTGTTTTTCATTGTAATCAAAAGCCATATACCATAAGAAAAGTGATACCACCTTTGAGCATCAATTTTTGAAGTATGAGACATGTCTCACTTTTGCATTATTGATGCTCCAAAAATGGAGAACCCAAATGTCCAAAACTCATACTAGAAATGCCCTTATGGATAATAAAATTTGACATATTTGTCCTGCTATTTTAACTACAGTAGAACCTCTATAAATTAATACTTGATAAATTAATAACCTCTCTAAAATAATAATTTTTCTCGGTCTCGTCTTGAGCTCAAGGAATAAATTAATAATTTCGGTAAATCAATAAGATAATAATTTTTCGGAAGATCCTTACATAAATTTATGGTCCCTTCAATATTATAAATGAATAATTTTATAAAATTACAAATATAACTATGACAACATAGTAAAATATGATTCTATTGTTGTTTGCTTCTTAAAATTTAAATCTAATTGTATTTCATCTGTAATTTTCCTTACTGCATCCAAAAGCTCCGGTGTTACGCTCTCAATAGAAGCTCCGGTGTTAGGCTCTCGATATTGTACTTAGACTAACTTTCAAATGAAAATTTTCATCAATCCAGTGTTGCAAATCTTTTTGAGGGCATGTGGGGTGTTCTCTCTCTTGTACTTATATAGTGCTTTACGTATTTGATCTGGTTGATTTTTGGACACCTTTTAGATGAGAAGCCATGGTTGGTTGGTTTTTGATTAGTTAGGAATGTTTGATGTTTATATAGTAGTTGATTTCCTTACCATATATATGAACTTGTATTAAGTTTTAACTAGTACTACAATGAACTTTGTTTTTTTAGGGGATGTATTATATTTAATTAGTCACATTGTACATGAACATCATTCATTTAGTCAATACAGTATATATGTTTTATTCATGAAGAATAACATAAGTTCATTGAATCGGAAAAAATCTCTTTAAATTAATAAATTATTAATTTTTCGATTAATTAGTACTCCCTCCGTTCCTTATTATCTGTCGTTTTTTGGAGAGATTTTTGTTTCTTTTTATCTGTCGTATTGAGGATTTCAAGAGTGTAATAAATGTTATTTTCCATGTTTGCCCCTATTTAATATGTCTTGGTTTATGTAAGTAGTTGAGAAAATTTAATGATTATAGAAAGAGAAAGGGTATAGTGGGAAAAAACATAATTAATGTATTGGAAATCTGAGTAATGATTAGATTTCTTAAAGGATGTGTTTTGTTTGAAATATGACAGATAAATAGAAATGGAGAGAGTACTTTTTTAAATTAATAAAATTACGTGATCCCGACATTGTTATTAATTTATAGAGGTTTTACCGTATGAAGTTGTAAATTTAGCTTGTAATATATGACACATTTTGGCATCCGGATTGTTTTCATATCCCCTACAAAGCATGCTATCTTACATATGAATAGGAAAAAATGTACAAAATGGAATAAACGATTTTTTTTAAACAGATGAAGATAAGATTATTCAAAATAATCTGTTTATAGTTTGAAATGAAGTTTATTATTGTTTTATGGTTAGGTGTCCTGCGGAGGTACTCATTCTGTTGCATTAACCCGGGATGGGCGCATGTTTTCTGTAAGTACTTTTTAATATCATCTTCCACCTGTTTTGATGATTTGGTCAAATGATGGTATATCTCAATCACAGCTTCATTATGTTATTTTCTAGCCTTTTTCATTTTTTGATTTTGTTGGTGATATCACTTTGCCCATCTCACTGAGTTAATCATGCACAAGTGTTTTCTCAAACAAGATATTTTTGATATATTTAAATGATGCTAGTATAACGTTTATTGGCTTAAATATTTGCAGTTTGGTAGAGGCGATCATGGACGCCTTGGATATGGGCGGAAAGTGACTACTGGTCAACCAATGGAGGTACCTATAGACATCCCTCCTCCACAGAATAGCAGTACAGATGAAGGACATTGGATAGCTAAACTTGTAGCTTGTGGTGGCCGCCATACTTTGGCACTAGTAGAATGGGAAGCAGATGAATCAAAAGATTGATTCATAAATAAAATGGAAACTGGGAAGTAGATGAGGCAATGACTGATTTGGAACTGAGTACTGTTGCTAGAATTTGAATGGCCATTAAGAAAAAGATACATAATAAAGTCATCAAAAGACAAAGATACCACACTATGAAAGAGAAACTTGCATCCCCTTGTGGCTTCTTTGAAAATGTATCTCATTCTGATGTAACTAGATAGGCCAAATAATTGAGAACCAAACTAAGTGTCAACTATCTTTAATTTCCTTTCTTTTAAGCATAACACAATGTTGAAAAAAGTGTACCTTCCAATCAATCTGCAGAACAACCTCCATACCAAACCAATCACTTGCATCATACAAATTGAGAGAAAATGCATGAGAAAATAACATGCGTGGTATCTGAGAGCAAATTGCAAGGAGAGAAGGATCCAAATTATTTATTTATTTAGTTTATTTTTAGAGGTGTAACGGTTCGGTCTGTGAGTCATATTACGGATCGGATCACTCAATTTAGTATGGTTTGGTCCGGTTCGGTCCCAATATTATTTATCCTCAAAGACCGGACCAGATCGGATCGTTCATGAATGGTCCGATTCGATCCGATTTATTTTGCTTTTTTTTCCTTTAAAATCAAGCACAAATTATTCAACAGTGGGCAAATAAAGCTATATCCATTCGTGTCTGTGGCTTCAAAACACACAAAAATTATTCACTTTCACTTGCATTAGATAAGAAAAAGTAAATTAAAAATATTAGATGTATGATATATATCCTGCCATTTCCGCCAAGCTATGAATCTAATCTTCGAAAACAGATCCGCTTAGCTTCAAACTGTAGTTTTGCAAGCAATGCACCTAGATGAAGAGTTAATGATCTACTTGAATAGAAGAAAACTTAGTCTACATAAGATACTTGAAAGCCAGATCAGCAAAGCCTCAAAGGAGAAGGGAGAAGCAAACCAGAGGAAGCAGAGGCGACGGCGGAGACTCGAATGAAGGGGACGACGGCGGCGAACGGCGAGAGAGGAATGAAGGCGACGAACGACAAGAGAGGAACGAAGGCGACAGCGTTTGAGAAGCGGATCTGGGAGGACGGTGTTGGACGACGTCGGCGTCGGCGTCGGATCTGTGTGAGGGTGGCGGTTGACGGGCGAGTGAGAACTGAGGAGTGAAGAGACTTCTAGGGTTGTGAATTGTGAATGACTGAATGTGACTTTAGTCTTTAGGAATTACTAATTAGGATCTGTAGGTTCTTTTTTTTAATTATTAACCCTGTCGATCCGGTCCGGTCCCAGCGGTCTACAAATATCTGGGACCGTGGACCGGACCGTTCAAGTATGGTCTGACTTTTTTGGGATCGGACCGGACCACGAGACTGGATCGGACTGCATTTTTTGGTCCGATCCGAGCGGTCTCGGACCGGATTACTTACATCCCTAGTTATTTTAAAGATATCTTGATATATCATAGCTTAACAACTTACATAGTAGATAGATAAGTTGTCGCCTACCCTCTTCCGTCTATCAATCCAATTTTGCAGCATAACAATGGTATCAATCAAAAAAAGAATATTACACTTCTAAAGTTCTATATCCAATCTTGATATAGAAATTGAAACCACTCGAATTCTTCTCCTGTAACGCAAGTTTGAAGCTTGTGAAGTTCAGATGTTGAGTCTGAAACTAGAGAAACCAGTTTTGTGCACCCAAGTTCATTAGTGTTTAATGGTAAGCTCAAGATGCCTCATAGTCTAAAACTTGTTTTAATATTGTTCAACATTTCCTAGTTTATGTTTTAACTAAGTTTCATTATTTCTCTTAACAAATACTCACTCAAACTCCTTCGGGAAATCAGCCTGTTGAAGTTGTAATAGAGTTGTTGCAGCTGAGTTGTTGCTATGTGATTTCATACCAAACCATCTTTGTCCCGTCTCAAATCAGTTCAAACACTTCGTATTGGTAAGGGAGAAGTTAACTGAATCGCTAGAATAATAACTGAATAACTAAATATGTAGATACTCTTTGGAGTTCAAGGGCAAAAACCAAAAATGGAACTTGAAAGTGGAAACTGACTTGGAGGTCAGTTAAAGCTCAAAGCTTAATTTGAGCAAGTTTAAAATGACAAATATTTGTTAAAGGAACACTGAATTAAGGTTAATTTGCAAAGGGAATGATTTTGACATATCAAGTTGTGATTTATGCATGATTTAGAATTGGTTGATGAATTATTGATTAATTGTTGAATTGAATGTGTTAACATGTCCAATATGTGATGTGAAGTTGTTGTTAAGTGTTGAAATTGGTTGAAGGAAAGTGCATCAAATTTTGGTATGTCAAAGCCTCATTTTTCATTTCTGTAGGATAATCGATTATCGACTACATCTGAGACCAAGAATTTTGAATTTGAACACGATAATCGATTATCACCAGTGGACAATTGATTATCCTTTGATCTAGAATGTGATTTACCAAATTTGAGTATGCTTATCTTTAACGAAGCTTGATGATGAATTATGCGAAGGATATATTTGAACATTTGAGACTTGAAAATGATAAATATGATGATGAAACGAATATCGTGATGAAAATAATGATTAAAATAATAGAGAAATTATATGTGTAACGTCCCTGGCAGACAAATGGATTGCGACTATCCCTACATACCAACACGGGTCTTTTCAGCGTGCTTTGTCCTCACTCGAACACTTCCCGGGAAAACTTCCCAAGAGGTCACCCATCCTAGAATTACTCCAAGTCAAGCACGCTTAACTATGGAGTTCTTAAGTGATGGGCTACCGAAAAGAAGATGCATCTTGTTGATATGGGTAGTACCAATCAATTCATTTAAGCCTTCTTGTACTATGTAGTCTCATTCCTACACAGTCTTAGGATCACCATCTCATTCCGGTGTGTCGGTTCATTCATGTACCCTTCCCTTAGAAGCCTTCCAAGAGCCGCTCCTTGTCCGTGCCTCTTGCACCGGCGATCACTCCCCGCCCTCGTTAACCCAGGGTCTTACAATTTGCATTATGCACATGGTGTTGCGGTTGGTGAGATAGGATGGTTGGAAAAGACACAGATGGTTTTGAGAACCGGATTGAGGATGCGCAGAGGTTAGGTATGATGGTGATTCGTCTAGTGACCCCTGAGAATTATTACGGGTGAGACGGTTCTAAGATGGGCTGGTTCTACAAACCTCGCCCGGGATAGTTTTGCTTAACCCACTACAACATTTTTGGCTTTAGGCAACACTGAAATTTCAACGGTTCAAAAACCGTTGCCTATACATGGAATAAGCAACGGTTTTTCGTGTGTAGCCAACTGATACGAATTAGCAATGGTTTTTATTCATATTTGTTGTGAGCTACTTCATATCAACATATCCTTCCATTTAGGCAATTGTTTTTTAATTGTTGATGGAAAGGACCACGTTTTTAAACCGTTGCCTAAAACTTGATAAGAAAACCGTTGTTTTTTTAAAAAATAAAACCGTCGCCTAAAATTTGATAAGAAAAACCGTTGCTTTTTTTTCAAACAAAACCGTTGCTTTTTTTTACAGGAAGAAAACTGTTGCTGAAAATGCTAATTTAAGTTAAAATCCCCAACCCTACTAGTTTCATTTCTTCCTACGCAGCAGCCACTGCTCACTCCGTTGCACAATCCTTCTTCTTCTCCTTCGAAGACCGCTGCTCACTCCGCCACCACCACGACACGCAGCCACCATCAAGCCACGCCACGCCACGCCGCACCACCAACATTAGGTTAGTTTCTCTTTTCTACGTTATCTTCTTCGCGTTTCTTCTTTTTTTTTAAGTTTCTTCTCTTCACTGTGCTCACCGTTGCCTTCTTCTTCTTCTCACCGCCATCGCCGTCGCCGTCGCCATCGCCATCGCCATCGCCGTCCTCTCCCTCTCCCTCGTCAAAGTCAATCCCCCTCTCTCTTCGCATTTTAAGATTTGGGTCTCTCTACTCCGATCCCAACGAAGCAAGGCTCCATGGGTAAGGCTCGGCTGTGAGCCCTAGCAGACGCCTCCGTTCGCTGCCCTCCCCCCTCCACCGTCCGCTCTATGCCTCACCCCCAATCGGTAAGGGTCATTCCTTCTCCACACTAACGCACTTCTCATCCTTTCTCTGATTTGTCACGTGGAACTAGAAATTAAGTAGTTTTCTTATTTGTTCCCCAATTGTTTGACATAATGTGGTGTGAAAATCGGAACCCACTTTACTTTTCATTTATCACCATATGTGGATTACCCCAACCAAATTTGGTAATTTTTGTGTGTAACTAATTGCTCTCCTAATTCTGGGCTGAGGTTGTTTGTTAGGATTTGAGCCCTTGACAATGCAAAATATGGGAATATGTAGAGAAGCTAGTAAATTTGCACATTTCCAAGTTCAATTGTCCTTATTTTTCTACATGACTGCTACTGACCATGCAAAATACAGTTCTGAAAGATGGCATATTCATTAGTATTGTCTTATACAGTATCATGCTTGCAGTTACCTTGGACCCTCTGTGTTGATAAGATAGATATGATTTCATTCTGTTTACCCTTTGAATGTATAAATTTCATATAAGATTCTAGGCATATGATATAGCAATAGACATAGTGGATTGGAATTATTATTAGAAAATTGGTGCAATGATTATTATAAGACTATCACCTACCTGGTGCAACTGGCTCAGGGTTATGACTTTTATTTGAAGCTCCTTTATGCACATTGGGTGGAACATTTCCATGTTGAGTAGGTTGACTGATAGTTGAATTTTTTTTCTGTAGTTGCTGGAGGCATTGCAACTGTGGCTGTTCAATATCCAATAGAAGAGCAGATTTAGGATCAATACCAATTGGAAATTGGTAATGAAAAACAGAATCATCTTAATCTACTTGGTAGTGTAAGTTTTTAATGTAAGATTTTTGTTTCCAGTTATGATATGTTTGGTTTCATTCAGCGGTTCTTGTTTTGCATCATCCAGAGCATGGGCATGTAGTTGTACTTCCTATTATTTCGTGTATTATGGATGGTACACTATTCTATGACAAGATTAGCCCTCCATTTACTTCTTTCGTATCTTTATTTTGCCCAAAAAGTGAGGTATAGTCCCTTGTCTCTTATTCTGATTTTCTCATATATAGTTCATATTCATTGAAAGTTTATAGTTTGCCAAATGCAACATTATTTGCATTAAAAATATTTCAAGACTTTCAGTTCTGAAGTAATTAAGTATACCATTTAGTCAGCTTCAGTATCTGCTAAGAAGTTCCATGTTAATCTTTTCATTTATTATGTCTAATTTTCCAGAATGAATACTCAGAACAATGGGTTATGGCTTGTGGTGAAATCTTGCGTATTTTAACTCATTACAATCTCCCTATATACAAAACTGAAAGACAATATTGTGAAACAGAATGAAGCAGTGACGGAAGCCATGCATTGACTGGCGATTCTCTAGATAGGGAGTCTAGCCATAATTCTTTGATGCAGCAGGAAAAGAAACCTATAAGGCCCTTGACACCTTGGATTACCGATACATTGCTCGCTGCATCTTTAGGCAGTAAAAGTGACTATTTTCGGTGGTGGGTATTCTTTTAGTTTATTAGTTATGCATGCCAAATGACATATGGTTTTCTTCTTCTTCTTCATCTTTTGATTTTTATAGATTGCTGATTAAAAAAAACATGTAGATTATATTATGTATGCTTTAGCTATATGTGCAAGTTTTAGGGGTTTACACGGTCTAGTCCGCTTCAGTTCAAGGTTCACAAGTTTCAGGAACCAAACTAAATCAACAGTCACGGTGGAGTTCAGTTTTTAATCATCCTCTACGAATGTTTCAAGTTTGACGTTGTCAATGACTCATAAATTCAAAGGGTGCAGGCCAATAGCAATAACAAAGTAAAATACCAATATTTTATTCAACACAAGTTTTGGAAGAGCTCAGTAAATAAATTTGAATAATTTTCTTGAAAATCTGTGTATTCTCTTAGATCCTTGATCCCTCGCCACAATGAATGTTCTCTTGACCATTTCTGTATCTAGATAAGCTGAAGAAGGAGAAAAGGAGGTTGTTGGAACAAATTAGTATAAGTTAGCTTAAGTTAGAGACTTAAATTAGTTGATCATCTTTCAGAGCAGTGCAAAGGATGTTTTTGGATTCTTGCTCATTTGGTTAACATGACATTTCATAATTTTCAATCCGTAGCATATACGTATTATGATTTTAGTATCTCAGCCTTTTGGTTTGATTCTCTTCCCTTTGTCACTGTATGAAGTAGTTTGGTTATACCAATCAATTGAATTTAAGATTCCTCATTCTTGAGTTATTGTTCCCCTTGAACTCAGTATACTTTTGCTTAAGTCAATGGAAATTGCCATGCATTAACAGGTGCAGTGGTGTTATGGGAAAATATGCAGCAGGAGAACTCAAACCTCCTACAATTGGTACGCTATATCTTAAGTTTTATTTTGGAATCTATTATGGTTATAGACAGTATTGTTTGAACAATTATATAAAAATATTTTTTTGAGATAGTGGAGAGTTTGTTTGAATTGTATGTATCTTGCCTCATTTTTCTATAGTTTGACTACTTTTATGCTTACAGTTTTCATTCACATATTAGTTATTAATGTACTTAGTCCCGAGCATTACCTTATTCCTTTATGTTAATAAGGGTAAGCTATATCATCTTGTTAAATGGACAATATTTTGTGATGATAGCATTGATTGACACACCACTTTATCATCGTTATGGCTTATCAAACACTTCTAAGTGAATGTTGTGAAAAGTCATCACTGTCAAAAATAATTACACTGCAAAAAAAAGTTGTGATGTGGCAATATGTAGGTAATTTACTTTAAAAATCTTTTGTCACTTATGAACAGATGCATTACACATTTTAAACATGTAATGGGATCACCGACTACAAGATGGCATACCATTGTGCATATTAATGTTTTCATCTGAAAAAACTTTGTTAAAGCTTTTTAACAATTTGACTGATTCACTTTATAACAATTTTTGGATTTTGCTTTCTAGTAGAGGTTAATTACCATAGTTGTTTTGATAACAGATTCGATACTTGGAGTTTTATACTAATTCTCTTAGTGAATAACAAGATGGATGTTGTTGTGGATAAACTGGTAATTCCTTGACCACTTATCGTCCTTTTTTACTTGTTTTTTAAATTTCTAATCTACACTTGTTATTTCTTTATATATAATCTTGGTTTTTTTTCTCCCTTCAAGTAGAACTTGTTAACTGGGCAGTTAAAAAGATTTTTTTATTTATTTTATGTTATCTTGACCATTATGCTTTCATCTTGCCATTACTTAGCAACTTAGTTAGAATCTATATTTTTGCTCTCCCTTCAACAGTTTTCCCTGTTTTGCAGATGCCAGTTCCTGCACTGTAAGTGGAGTGTTATCGGAGCGGCAACGCTTAATTTGCCAAGGAAAAGTTCTAAAGGATGATCAACTCCTGTGATTGGCAATGCAAGAATATATATATATATATATATATATATATATGTGTGTGTGTGTGTGTGTGTGTGTGTGTGTGTGTGGATTATTTTAGCTGAGTTTTTTTCTTTTTTTTTGAACTTTAGCAAAAAATTATGTTGTTAATTAGCAAGTACTTAATTTGGTCTTGTACTCTTTAGATTTTTTTGTTGACTTTGTACTCTTGAGATTATAGAATAATATAATTTTATGTTATTTTGGTATGTATGGTGATTATAATTTAATTTCATTATATATATACACACACTACTGCATTTAATTTTATTAAAAGTGTTGCATATAGAGTGAAAGTAAAATAAGTGTTGCCTATGTGAAGTTGGCAATAGTTACATATCTGTTGCTGAAACATAAGGCAACGGTTTCATCAGTGTTGCATATGCTATAGATTAATAAAACCGTTGCTGTTTATAATAAAGGGCAACGGTTAGGAAAACCGTTGCAAATTATAAAAGAAGAAACCGTTGCCATTTATAAGCCAAAGGGCAACGATTTTCTTAATAAAACCGTTGCATATTATGAAAGAAGAAACTGTTGCTGTTTATAAGCCAAAGGGCAACGGTTTTGCAAAATTGTTGCCAAATACAAAAAATCGTTGTCATTGACAATAGGCAACACTCACATAGATAACAGTTCGAAAATCGTTGCCTAAACTTTCAGCAACGGTTTTTGTACTTTCAGCAACGGTTTTGTGTCATTGCAGAAAATCAAAAATGTTGTAGTGACCGTAATATATTCTATTGACCTTTGGGGGCATATCTTGTCTGCGGAGGACATTCATTTGTATTGCCTTTATCCCTGAGAGAATGGATACGCATTACTGTTGCGATGACATACGTGGATGAAAGGCGTTTACTCCTGGTTGCTTTCCCTTACTTAGAATAATGACTGTGATTGAAGGGTTATCATCGATATTGAATCCAAAAAGTGTGAAGATTCGCATTAGTGATCATACATCATGCCACTTAATTATAAGATGATGTTATTAAGAATGGTGTGCACTTATTATTGCATCAATGCTTGATTAATTGTTTATTTGTGATTGTTATTTTTAGTTCATTTCGATTATTGCTTGTAAGCGTTTGGCTATGACTTACTCCCTGCCCTTTTTGTTTGTTAAGTCATGGCGCACAATCTTTTCTGTGCGGAGATGCGTCCACTCCCTAATGGGGAGTGGCACTACTAGGGCCACCACGTATTGTATGAGGGTGATGTGGAAGTTACCTTCCGCAATCCTAATTCTCTTTCCCTTATGCGTCCTCGAAGGCCAAGGTTTCCAATGGTGTATGTTATGCACGTTCCAGCCGCTTTTACCTATCGACATGGTTCTCCTCCATCACCACTTGGACAAAATCGTAGGCGCTCACTTCCAGCGAGTCCTCCTCCCAACACTGAGAGGATTATTCGTGAGATCCCTTCTCGCCCCGGCCCGTCACGAAGGTTCAGGTTTGAGACCCCTCCTGAGTATGTGCCAAGTGGCCGGTAGGGCATAGTCTGGTGAAGGAGAGAACGAGGAGGAAGATCCCAAGGAGGATGAGGACCCTATGGAAGGATAGAGCCCAACGGGGGAGGAGGATCCTGTGGAAAACTCGATTGGGAGTCAGTGGGGAACTAACGACTAAGCTGAGAATGAGATGGTGGTAGGTGCATGACGGTATGCCTATGGAACCCTTGATTCTTGTTATCTTTTAAGTTTTTATGGAGTTGAACTACGCTCTGAGTTATTATCTTTAAGCTGTAATATAATGTAATATAGTATAATAGCTCAGAGTCTGTCTAAGTGTGTTGCTGATGCTGCTACTGATGACATAGAACTTATAATGTTTCGAAAAATATAATATAACATGATGTATATTATTTTCAGATGTATAATATATGTGTGTTTTCCGCAAGTTGACCAGTAATGACTTATGCTTAATAAAAAAAATTGTTTGGGATTTTTAATGAATAAAATAATGGTTTTAAGTTTAGGTCGTTACATATTACATAGATGAAAATAATGTACATCATATTACATTATACTTTTCAAAACATCATAAGTTTTACATCATAGTCAGCACCAGCAGCAGTACAACTTAGACAAACTCTGAGCTATTACATTATATTACAACTCAAAACGATAATAACTCAGAGCATAGTTCAACTCCATAAAAGCTTAAAAGAAACAAAGAGTGAAGGGTTCCTTAGGTATACCGTCCTGCACCTACCACCATTTTATTATCGGTTTAGTCGTTAGTACCCTACTGACTCCCAGTCGAGTTCTCTACATGATCCTCCTCTCCCACCGGGCTCTCTTCTTCCATCGGGTCCTCATCCTCCTCCTAGTCCTCACTCTCATTGGGTTGTGCCCTACCACTTGGCACATACTCAGGAGTGGTCTCAAACCTGACCCTTCTCGACGGGCCGGGACGACAAGAAGCCTCTCAAATAACTCAGTGCTGGGAGGAAAACTCACTGGAAGGGAGCGCCTACGATTTCGCCCAGGTGGTGGTGGAGGAGAAACGTGTCAATAAGTATAAGCGGGTGGAATGTGCATAACGTATACCAATGGAAACCTCGCCTTTCAAGGACGCAAACGCGAGATTGGATTAGGGTGACGGAAGGTAACTTCCACATCACCCTCGACCATTGCACGGTGGCCCTCGTAGTGCCACTCCCTATCAAGGAGTTGACGCACCTCCACACATAAAAGATTGTGCGCCATGACCTAACAAACAAAAGGGTAGGGAGTAAGTCATAGCCAAACGCTCACAAATAATAATCGAAATGAACTAAAACTAACAATCACAAGTAAACAGATAATCAAATATCGATGTAGGAGTAAGTAGCGCACACCATTTTTCACAATAACATTATCTTATAATTAAGTGGCATGATGCATGATCACTAATGCGAATCTCCACACTTTTTGGATTCAATATTAACAATCATTCATCCATAAACATTGCTCTAAGTCAGGGAAAGGAACTGAGAGTAAACGGCTTTCAGCCATGTGTGTCATTGCAACGGTCATGCGTATCCACAATTCCAAGGATAAAGGCCACACAAAGGACCCTCCTCCGCGAGTCATAATATGCCTAAGAGGTTGATAGAATGTATTACGGCTAAGCAAAACTATCCCGGTCGAGGTCTGTAGAACCAGCCCATCTTAGGACCATTTCACCCGTAATAATTCCCAGGGGTCACGACGAATCATCGTCAGACCTAACCTCCGGATCATTTTCACTTAGGTTCCCAAAACCCTCGTGTATCTTTCCCAACCATCTTATCTCACCAACCGCAATACCGCGTGCTTGCAAATAATTTCTCTTTACTATCCCATAATCATTATTTCACTTTCATATCGACTTTTATCATATCCAAGCTCAAGTACTCAAATATACATTACACATAATCCATTATTATGCTTGGTTAAAGGTAAGCATACTCAAATTTGGTAATTCACATTCTGGACCAAAGGATAATCGATTACCTACTGGTGATAATTGATTATCACGTTCAATTTCAAAATCCTTGGTCTCAAATGCCATCGATAATCGATTAACAAAACCTGATAATCGATTATCCTACCGAATTCAGAACTTAAAATTTGAGTTTTGACGAACCAAAGTTTTGTATACTTTTCTTTAACCAATTCCAACACTTAACAACAGTTATACATCATATATCGAGCATGTTAACACATTAATTTCAATAATGAATCACCAAGACATCAATCATTTCTCAAATAATTCAAATAATGCATAAATCACAACCCAACATGCCAAAATCATTTCTTTCACAAAATGTCCTTGGTTCAGTGTTCTTTTAGCAAGTATTCATCATTTTAAACTTGCTCCAATCAAGGTTTGAGCCTCGGCTGACCTCCAAGTCAGTTTTTTGTTTCCTGATTCATTTTTAGTTTTTTCCCATGAACTCCAAAGAGTTCCTACATTTTTAATCATTCAATTATTATTCTAGCGATTCGGTTAACTTCTCCCTTACCAATATGAAGTGTTTGAATGGATTCGAGACTGGAAAGAGTGGGTTTGGTATGACAAGACACAACACCAACTCTGCTGCAACACACCAATTCAGCTTCAACAGGCTAACTTCCCTACGGATTTTGAGTGAGTATTTGTCATGAGAAATAAGAAAACTTAGTTAAAACATAAACTAGGATGTGTCAACTATAGATTAAAACGAATTTCAGGTCTTGAGGTACCCTGAGCTTACCACAAAACGTTGAAGAAATTGAGTACACGAATTTGGTTTCTGGTTTTTCTGACTCACAGAGGTAACTTTATCACCTTTAAATTCGATCTGTAGTGAGTAGATTCAAGTGGATCTAGTTTCTATATCAAGAAGGGACATAGAACTTCAAATGTGTATGGGTTTGTGGCTTAAGGTTGCTCAGAGAAAGAGAACGAAGGTGAAGAAGTATGCACCAAGAATTGAGATAAGTTATTTCAGAAATGGGTTTTTGATTACAAATGGGGCAAATTCCTTCACTATGAAGGCTTAAAACACGTCCCATCCTCAGGCTTGATGGATTGACAAGCATGAGGTGGCACAAGAAGGGTGAAAACGCATTTAACCTCTGTCAAATCACTCAACACTGCCTTAATCGATCAGTTGCAATCTCGCGGTAATTGATTAACGGGTTAACGGGTATCGATAATCGATTATCAGGCCAAAATTTTAAATATTCAAAATATTATATTTTATTCATTTTCGTCTAAAATGATTAAAATACTATTTTAATTCTGAAATTAATTGAAAATCATTAAAAATTCTAGAAATTATTTTAATTCATATTTCTTTATTTATTTACATATTTCAAAATAATATTTTACAAAATATTTATATTTATAAATTCGGAGATAATTTCTATGGGTGTTGCAATAGAGTTCTCTCGCAGGGTAGAATCTAGTGTCACCAGGTGCTGGAAGGTCAAGTTAAGGATTTTGATATCCAAACATATCTTCAATAACGTTTGGTAAGGTATGATCACTACTAAAAAAATGCAATTTTAGTGACCAAAATTTGTGACCGAAATGGAAACGGTCACAAATAGTGACCAATATCGTGACTGAAAAGGAAACGGTCACAAATAGTCACCGATTTAGTGACCGCAATGAAAACGATCACAAATAGTGACCGATTTAGTGACTGCAATGAAAACGGTCACAATTTGTGACCGATTTAGTGACTAATTTTGGTGAAAAAATTTTTTTGACCGAAATAGTGACCGAAAATTTCAGTCACAAAATTGTGTCACTAAATCAGTCACTAAACATGTTTTCATTTTTATTTAAAGTACAATTTAGTGACTGAATAAATTCAGTCACTAAAATCAGTCACTAAAACTGGTGAAAAGCATAACCGGGGAAATATCCCGCTTTAACACATACTACTCTGACTAACACTTTTCACTCTCCCTCTCACTAACACTAACACATTTCACTCTCACTCTCACTAACACGACTGTAGCTGCTTTCACTCGATCCGCCGCCACACCTCGCTCCTTCTCCTCCGATCCACCGCCACCACCTCCCTCCTTCACGGCCACCGCCACCACCTCCCTCCTTCACGGCCACCGCCACCTCTCTCTAAATCCCTAAATCCCGAAATCCCCCAATCTCTCCAAATCCCTAAATCCCTAAATCGTCATCGTCAATTTATTGGCTCACGGCGGCGTTGAGAACCCCATCTCACTCTGCTCCTCTTCTTGCTTTGCTGTCTCTGAAGCCTTCGATTTCATTCATTTCTTCGGTGAGTTCCTTTCTCACTCTCGGTTATAGCTGCTTCTTCTCATTTCTTCGATTTTGTTTTTTGTATTTTTTGTTTAATGTTTAACTGTTTTTTTTCATTTTGATGTTATGTGGTCTTATGAACATTAGCAGCGAGATGGTGTGAGGGATTAATTAATAATCTAATTCGTTGGTTGTCAATGCTTGTGATTATTTTGTTATGCATTGCATTTCTTTCTTTTTTAAGTTTGCTAAGAATATGCTGAGAAACTGGTAGAAGGTGTCTTGTAAACCCAAAAGACATTTGATATTTTAGTATGACCCTTGAATGTTTTAGTAAGGGAAAAATAGAAGTAAAGGTTGGATTTTTTGGTTTTAAATGGTGATTGTGGTTACATAATTGCAGTCAATATTGCAATATGTCGGGTCTGTGGTTTTGAGAGGGAAAAAAAATGTCGAGATTTCGAAGATTGGTGGATGCTTCAGTCAATGCTACTAAGAGAGCATTGTCAGGGACCTTTGATGATTTGATGCCTCCACCTGAGAGATACATATTCAATTTCAATTCCAAGAAAGAGTTAAACAAGCGGCACTTGTATTCTGATTATGAATTAGGAGGTTTGTCAACTGCTTCTTTGGAGATAACTGAATCTGATAATGGACCGAGCACGGGGATCTGCTTTGTGTTTGAGTGGTTCTGTATTTGTGGCCTGTGCGGTTATTTAAAGATTCCCTATTTATATATATATATATATATATATATATATATATATATATACACACATTATGTTTTTGTTTGTAAGAGTGAGATCTTTGAATTTCTGAATCTTGTTGTTTTGTTATGTTGTTTCAGTCTCAGTCTCTAAGTGCAAGAGACTCTGGCCACTTGAATCTGCTACCCCAGGTAAAGTTCCCTTTTTTAACTTTTATTTTTTCCCTTCTAAATATTATGACTATTTGGGGAAGAAATTTTACTTTTTTAGTGCATATAATTAGTGCTGAATCTGTGACAATTTATTGCTGAAATCGTTCTTTTTTTGCATATAGGAAACTTCAAGTGTCCTTAAAGAACCTGTTGGGGTTGTTTATACTGAGGACTCAACTAACACTAAGAATTTGCCTAGAGGTATTTTGTTTGGGCTTGCTTTTCTGTTTAGTAAGATTTTGGTATTTTGTCCCTTTCGATGATTTTTTTTTATTTTTATCTAATCTAATTGTCATGTTGCTCTAGACGTCCTGAGAATTCTGGAAAGCTCATTGTGGTGAGTTTATTTGTTCTGAACATATTGGCATTCTTTTATGTTGTTTTCATGGTAGTTCCCTTCACATTTTATAACACTTATAATTTTACTGAAAACATTACTCTATAATAATTCTTTTCATCATTGTGTCAATCATATACTACCTTGTACCAAATGAGCCTCTGATTGGTCTTCTGTAAATCGTCATTTGCCTTTCCGACGATTTCTTGTTGCTGCACAATTTGGACAGAACCATTTTCCTTTTGGCTTTTCTTTATTTTATTAAAAGCAAAGTGACTTTATTTGCCAAACTCAATTTTATGCACTTATTGTTAAGAAAATGTGATATCTCTTTTCATAAGGCTTTGGGGGTACATTGTTGGAATTGCCCAAATTTGGTGCTGGTATATACAATGTGATTGTTTAAGTATTCCTTGCTGGGTTGCTTCCAAAATAATGTTGGACAAAATAATGAACATTATTCCTTGCTGGGTTTAGGGGGAGGGGGGGGGGGGGGGGGGGGGCAGTGTTGGACAAAATAATGTTCTAATAGTGACCATTGCAAAGTTTGTATTTATCTAAGTATAATAGTTACTTTATCAAGGGCACTGCCCAGATTCCTTCATTAAAAAAAAACAGGGTTTTCGTCTGCTTTTTTTAAAAAATTTTAAGCTTGACTAATGGAGAAGTTAGAATTATGGTTGGATTTTTGTCCCTATTCATGAATGATTATGTTATCCATTGCTGAATTTTTGTTAGATAATAATATATTACTATTACTAAGGATTTAATATTGATCAAGTGTAAAAGTTTGTACACTGTTTAGTTATCTAAAGTAATAATTATTGTACATGTCATATGATAATGTATGACATTGTGTTCAACATGCTGTATACTTCTGCTCTTGTATCTAAATCTGCTATTGATATTATTAGCCCTGAGATCTTAACATCTAGGAATCTTGTTGATAAAATTGCATTATTGATTTCAAAATACTTAATACTTATGCTTCTGTATTTAAATTGATATTAATATCAATAATCCTGACTGCCATATATAATTTTTTTTACATGACAATGTATCAAAATTAAATTCTTCAGTTGGTACGTGCAATTGTTGACTGAGGTTATTTTCCAGGAAGTGCCTGAAGGGAATTGGTTCTGCTGCTCAGATTGCGATCACATTCATACCACTCTGCTTAATATGGTGACTTGTGGGGAAGAGAAACTTCCAGATTCCCTTAATAGTTTGATTAAAAAGAAGCATGAAGAAAAAGGTTTAGAAACAGGGGCTGCTCTTGATGTAAAATGGAAGGTTCTGAACTGGAAAATGGTTGCTTCTGATGAGATTAGGCAACTGCTTTCTAAGGCTGTTGCTATCTTCCATGTAAGTATATTAATGTCTCTCTAATATTTAGTATTCATTTTTGGTCAGTTGCTCTTTTTGATCTTATTGGATTACAAGCCAGTTGATATTTGTTGGATTACCTTAGATAGTTATATGTATGGGTATAGCTTGAGGGGTTTAAGCTTATATTCAGAATGGAATCTTTGTCTTTCAGGAGCAATTTGATCCTATCGTTGATTCTGCTTCAGGAGTTGATTTCATTCCAGCAATGCTTTATGGGTAAAGCAGCATTTTTTGTGCTATGGATTTTCCTTTTTGACATTTATGCACGTGTTAATGAAATTTCCTTTTTGTTGGTTTGGATTTCCATAGAAGGAACATCAAGGATCGTGATTTTGGTGGAATGTTCTGTGCAATGCTCACTGTCAAGGCTGAGATTGGAGTGACTTTTTGCTAAATGCATAATTTGTTTGAGGAGATACCTCATTTTGGTGTATATTTTATGTTTTCTTTGCAGCCAAGTGGTTGTATCTGTTGGAATTTTTCGTATATTTGGGCCAGAACTGGCAGAGCTTCCCCTGGTGGCAACAATTGCAGATTGCCAAGGACAGGTTGTTTAATTTAATTCAACAATGAACATACTGAGTTTAAAATTGTGGAGTTATTTAAAATCAATGAACATTGGGTGCACAAATATTCTAACAGATATTATTATGATTTTCTTTAGGGTTATTTCCAGTCCCTATTTTCTTGCATCGAGAGGCTGCTGGGATCACTAAAGGTGAAACATTTGGTCCTTCCAGCTGCTGAGGGAGCTGAGTCGATAAGGACGGGTAAATTTGGATTTACCAAACTAGTCCAAGATGAGGTATGTAACTTTTTATGTTGGCTTTGGAGTTTAACTGGTTAATTCTTGTCAAATAAACTCACTGTCATTTTCATTTTTACAGATTAACAACTATAAGAGACGGTATCACATCATGGGATTTCAAGGGACCCCATTTCTGCAGAAGCCAGTTCCTGCAGTGTGAAGTAAATTTAAATATAAATTTCCTGCATTGTGAATACTCTCAGATATTCAATATGAATTGTTGTATTATTAGTTTCTATTTTCTTTTCTTGGAGAAATACTTATGAGATATCCATTGCTTATGTAAATTGTTAGATTTCTTACATTTTAGTTCTTTTTATTCAAATGATTATATTGTAAAATTATACTGAATATCTGAGATTTTTTATAGCTAAATGTGATGTATGATCACTATTATAATATATTTTCTTTAATCAATTTATTTGGTGCAGAGATTTCTTCAAATTTTTTTTTGACCGTTGGAAATGGTAACAATTCTTGTAGTGAATGTAGCTAATATATATTGCGATAAAAACAGTCATTAGTAATTCAAAAAAAAAAAGTCATTAGTAATAAAAAGTTGTGGTCACAAATTTCTTAAATAGTGACCGAATTTTCCGTCACAAACTTCACAAATCCGTCACTTTTAGTGACTGTTAGTAATTAGTGATCGAACTTTCCGTCACGAAAGTAATATTTCCGTCACTAAATTGGTCCTGTTTTACCTTTTGCAACCATTTTAGCGACGGTTAGTATTTAGTGACGGCTTTTTCGGTCACTAAAGTCAAATATTCCGTCACTAAACTTGTCCCTTTTTCATTTGTAACCACTTTAGCGACGGAATAAATTTTTTTGTGACTCCAAATTTCCGTCACAAATTTGTGACGGAATAATTTTCCGTCACTAATTACTTTGTGACGCCACTTTTAGCGACCGCCCCTATTCGGTCACTATTTCAGTCACTAACAAGTTTAGTGACCGAAATTTGCTATTTAGTGACCGAAATTTGCGGTCACTAAAAATAAAATTTTTAGTAGTGGATATCTGCTTTGCTCCAATGATCCGCCAAAAAATTTCGGATGGTTCGGTTGGCGATTCTGGCTATGATGATCATTGGGTCATTGTGAGGGAAGATAAGAACATGAGCGTTTGACATGTTAATCACCAAGTGTGATGTTTCTAATTTTCTCTTGGTTGATTCTAGCGGAAATTTGGCAAATCAAACTTTTTTGTAATTTTTTTTATCGGTTTGTCAATCTTCCCTCAGGATTCCTCCAAATATTGAGTATATAGGTTGGAGTTTGGCCATCGTCTCTTGGGTCTGTATTATTGGGTTTCATATTGTGTACGAGGTGGGGTTGGAAGTTTATCGTTCAAACAGATGACGCCAACGTTGTGGTACACAGAATTAGGACCTACAACAAACTGTTAGTATAGTTTGGTGAGAGGAAACTCCTAGTCATATGAACCTGTTGAGCCTTAACTCTTGGTACTCGAGATTTTGTAATTCTTAGTTTTAATTTTGGTTGATGCTTTCCCATAAAATACGGGTTTACTATCATGTGATATCGTTAATTCAAGTTGTGAAAAGAGGTAATGACTCCTCTTTACCTATGAACAATATAATGTAGTATCGTTCAAGATGTTGTTGTAACGTCTCTGGCAGACAAATGAATTGTGACTGTCCCCACGTACCAACACGAGTCTTTTCAGTGTGTTTTGTCCTCACTTTCACGTTTCTCGGGAAAACTTTCCAAGAGGTCACCCATCCCAGAATTACTCCAAGTCAAACATGTTTAACTATGAAGTTTTTAAGTGATGGACTACCAAAAAGAACCCAATCATCTACCAACTGTGCTAGGCTTTGTTGGTTAAACTTATCATGTCCAATTAACATAAAATGTCCACAAACTAGTCCAGTATATATGTTCCAACTTTAGATGAGAAAATAGGTTGACTAGAAGTGCCTCCTTCTTTCTTGGTCGATGTAATCTTAGCTTTACTGATTACATTTCAATATATAAGTACATTATTTCACAATAGAATATGAGAATATAGTGGAACTATATTTTATTATAAGTATATTTCACATAAAAATACATTTCACATTAGGATATAGCAAACTATATACTCGTCTGAGTTTTTGCAGAAATCTTTCTTGCAGCTATAATTATCGTCTCAAAAGAATTCTCCATACACGATTTGATCTTTTGCTTGTCGATAAAGCCTTTCTCCATGCCAAACGCAATTCTTAACTTTCCCATGTAGCTCATGATTGTTATGGTGAGACTCTGCAACTCACAAAAATTAAAGCAAAAATACATTATATGTATGCATACTAAAATTATGCTAATTATTAAGTTCAGTAGTTTTCACTGTTTTCTATTATTTCCCTTTCTGAAAAAAAAATGCAGAGTATAAATAATTAAGTTTTGTTATTGTCTTTGCTTTTTGTGATAATGCAATCCAAATAAGAATAATCATAAAGTAGGTTTTCAATACTGTGTTGTGGAATGTGTGATATGTATATTAAGAATTGACATCTATATGTATATTCGCTTGTCATATGTTCTGCACATAAGAAGCAGGTCTTATGTTCTGCATATAAGACAAGCAGATGTACATCCTGATGTCAATTTTGGATGTATATGAAACATTATTGTTATGTATAGCATATCAAAAGAGTAAAAATTGATTAATGATCATTAAGTTTTTAACGCATTTAATTTGATACATTAATTTATTGTTAAATTATTACAATTAAAATCTTATTTACTCTATCTGTCTATATATATGAGACCTTTTTGATAAATTTCACGTCCATTAAGAAAGTTGGTTAATTTAGTTAATTGTATTGGAAATTTAAAAAAATATTAAATAAATAGGGGTGTTTATGGAAAGAAGCAATTGTTTGTTATTGAAAATTGGTATAAGATCTTAAAAATAAAGACAAAATAAAAATGTCAAAAAGGACTTATATCGAGAGACAAAGATAATATTACACTTTTCAATAGCATTTTTTTTTTTTAATTTCTCAACACTCATTAACATTTTCCTTTATTTGATTTATCCAATTGGAGGACCAAACAGTATGTATTTTATAATTAAATACTTCATCCGTTTCTATTTATTTGTTATATTTCAAACAAAACACACTCTTTAAAAAATCTAATTATTACTCATATTTCTAATACATTAATTATGTTTTTTTTCCACTATACCATTTCTATCTCTATAATCATTAATTTTTCTCTACTACTTACATAAATAAAGACATATTAAATAGGGGCAAACATGGAAAATAGTATTTATTACACTCTTAAAATCTTCAATACGATAAATAAAAAAGAAACAAAAAATCTATCCCAAAAACGACAGAAAATAAGGAATGAGAGAGTAATAAATTAAAGATATATGTTGACGTGGATGAATGCCACCAACTACACCTATTACAAACACCCCAATTATTTATGGGTCATTGATTGCAAGGAACATTGAGAGAAAAGCTGTCTCCCTTCTATTTTATACATGTCCATTTAAAAGTTTTATACTAATAAAAAAAATTATTTAATATTTTAATTTTTAAAATAAGAATAAGATAATTTTATATTGCGTTCTTCATTATCTATTCTTTTGTTAGAAAGATTTTTTGTTCTTTTCTATAATTTATGTATTAAGTATGATTAGATTTTTTTAAAGAGTACTTTTGTTTGAAATAGAACATATAAATAGGAATTGAGGGAATATATTATTCTTACACTACATTAATTATCACATATTTTACATATTTTAAAATGTTCAAAAACAAGATTGAAGTTGGAAAAAAATTAATTAATGCATCATTGAATTTCTAAAACGATAAATAATTTAGAAATAGTTAAAAATGCTAAAATGACAAATAAAGTGAAACAAAAGAAGTAATTTATAATGAAAATGAAATAGATATGCTTCTTCTATAAATAAAAAGAAAAAAGGGCAAAAGCCAGCATAGTGAATATGATGCAGGAAATAACAGCTATGTTATTTATACATCTATTTTTAACATCAATAGTCAACACCCAACTTTATTTTTAAAAACAAATGCATATGGGTTGGAGTACTTTTTTTTTTTCCTCTCCAAATGCATATGGGTTTAACTAGAGCATGTATGTGTCATGCGATAGGTGTAACAATATGCAATGTTCAGCAAACATTTCCGGAAAGATATATCCTCTACGAATCTACGATCAATCACATATGCCTCTGGAATTATTTTAAAAACAAAATCACATACCTCTGGTGGTCCAACGACCATGAAGTATAAACCTTTAACCGGATGATTTGCCAATGACATTTGTTCCACTGGTCCAATGATGTTTGAGATTGTTGTGCTCGAGTTTCTTAAAGTACTGTGCACGTATCTTGCTGCTGCCTGAAAACCCCATATATAATGAGGGGAACTAATTACCTTATTGGATACAATTAATTAAGATAAGAATAAAATTAGTAAAAAGGGTTTTTTTAACTGATTCCTAAAGAACAGAAGTGTTTTATGAAAAATTATGTACTTAAAAAGTTAAAGATTTTATATGTTTAGTTTTTTGAAAAAATCTTTTACATTTTTGAACTTTTATCCACGATCCTTAATTTGTTTATATGATTGAAATGGGTTTAGTAAGGACTATCTTTTACCTTGATATACTTTAAGAATTTTTAAAAGATATACTTTAAAAAAATTTACCTTGATATAATTTAAAGAAAAGTAAGTATTAATATTTTTTGAAGTATATATCTTTCTGGACAGTCTACTTTTGAAATTTTGAATAAAGTATATACTACTCCCTCAGTTCTTCTCGTTCAATATATAAAATCTTTTTGGCATTTTTATTTTGATTTTATTTATAAGATTTTATTTCAACTTTTAATAGTATTTACTTATTTCTTTTCATAGATATCAATATTTACTCAATATTCCACATTTTAAAGTCCTAATATAATTATATGAATAATTTTCAAAAATATATTAAATTTTTGTATTTTCAATTCCTCTGATAAATTTAAATTAAAAGTTCAAAAGGTCTCCTGTTTAAAACCGCATGGAGTAATAATTAAGCGTAACTACCCCGATTCAAAATAAATAAACCGTAGCTGGCAAGCTACCTACCTCTGGGCCCCTGAGTTTCTTCATCATACTTAGAAGCATGCCGGTAAGAGGTGTAGCCAAAGAATTTTTCTTCCTCGTGATCTCTTTATGAGCCTCCAATATAAACTCAAGTGGGTTTTCAAATCTGGCATCACTTAATTCAGGAATTGGCACATGCAAAAAGGCAAATCTATTCCCCCATGAGGCACCTTTATTGGTATTGTCAACCATCTCCTTAACAGACTTGTACCCTTTTATGTTTCTTGCATTGAGCAACACCAATGCTGTAGATTGTGCTTTGCTTGATTTGAGATTAATTTCTTGCATATATAATCGAAGTCCGAAGAAAATTAAGCCAGCAATCACGTCATTTAAGCTCTGTATTTTGGTGGGAAAAAATAGTTCAGCAAATAAAATAATAGTTTAATTGTAATGCTAATAACTTTTTTTAGGAATCTATTAATCGATGAGTAATTAGCACTACCATCCCATATTCATAATCCTCCATAACTAACAAAATTTAAGAGTGAAAATTTAAAATTATGAGTGTTGGGTACAAAATGTAAAAGCAAAACAAATGTCCTACATTTGGAATCACTTAATGTTTCAAAGATTTGTGATTAGTAGAAAAATTATAACCTATTAAAATTTCAATTAAATTTATTATATTTTGAACAATAACAAAACTTTAGTCTATGAAATAATTCAAAATGGTGGATACCATTTCATTAAAAAAATATTGACCTAAGTCGTGTGTTTAGTCATATCATATTATTAAAAAAATATTGACCTGAGTCACATGTTTAATGATATACGATAGGTTGATAATGTAAATAACTTTAATTAACCAAAAAATTGCACGGAAATTAAACTCTAAAATAATAAAATTTCAATTAAATTTATTATATTTTGAACAATAACAAAACTTTAGTCTATGAAATAATTCAAAATGTTGGATACCATTTCATTAAAAAAATATTGACCTAAGTCGTGTGTTTAGTCGTATCATATTATTAAAAAAAATATTGACCCGTTTCACCAAAAAAAAATATTGACCCGAGTCACATGTTTAATGATATATGATAGATTGATAATGTAAATAACTTTAATTAACCAAAAAAATGCACGGAAATTAAACTCTAAAATAATTAACAAGATTAAACTGTAAGTGAAAAATTATTAGTGCTATTTGAGAGAATTAATTCACCTACCACACCAAGGATAGATTTCACTTCTTTGATGTGATCCAGACAAAAGGAGACACTTGAGATGTCAACATGGCGAAGCTTGATGTCTTCCTCCCTAGACCTTATTGGAGTTTGATCATCTTCAACCAAGCTACTTTTTAATATACTCCATCCAAAATCTGAAATAGTGTGGAATGCAAAGGAGAAAATGGATGGCAATCTCTTGAAAATAGTTTTTGTATTAAAGATTGATAATTGAGGCAATTGGCTTGATTTAGGGAGTGTTAAGGGAAGAGAAGGGTTGTCAGCTCTTTGCAAACATGAAAGAAGGGCACCCATGAGAGAGTAACCGTCCCCAAGGGCATGATGAAGTTTAAATACCAAGGTACCAGCTCCACTACTTGTTGGATATTTAATTATATGAATTTCCCAAAGTGGTCTATGTTGTGGTAAATGTTCCATTGCTATTTTGGACATATACTCATCAAGATATTCATCATAGATTTGGGTGGATGACTTGCCGATGGGGAATGTGGGCACGTTGATATGTTCCTCCAACTTCACTTCAACTTTCTTCCACTTTTTCTCTCCATTGTTGTCCTTGATCTATTCAAGTACTACATGATTAGTTCTATTTTTTTGGAGCAAATAATGGAACTTAATGGGTAAAGGTATACTATATTGTTAATGATGTGTGTCTATATAATGCATTTCAATATTTTGAATTGTATTTAATTTATAAGAATGAAGGAATACAACTATATATAAGAAGGGACCTTTTGGTCCTTTGCAATACAGTAGTATAAACTTTAATTTTGACTTAAATTACGAGAAAATTCACATTTTATGTTATTTGATCTTATTTGTAGGTTATTTTTAATTACATCACACAAATTAAGGAGGATAAATGCAATTTTTAAAATTTTAAAAATATACTTTTACATTACAGTTTTATCATCATTTTAATTTATTCTAAAAATTTCACAATATATTTGTATTTCATATTCAGTAATAAACAAAGAACAAATAAGAGAAAAAATAATAAATATCTCCTTTAAAATAATTTATAAATATAAGATCAGAAAATTTGTTTTAAAAACAGCTTTATTCTTTCACCCCGAAGATTAATCCGCTCCAATGCGTAGAAATTACCGAAGTGGGTTTTACCTCTACTAACAAAATATTTTTCATACTCACGATAAGGATCAAACCCCTAACATTATACTTAAGGAACTCAGTCATATACCAACTGTTCTGAGTTTTGTTGATTATTTGCTTTTTAATTTATACAAGTTCGTATGTAAAATAGGTAGGATTAAACCTACTCTTTTATTTTATCATTATTATTATTTTATTATTATTATTATTTTGCAATGAGGGGCCGAAGCCTAAGAGATTTATTCAAAAATAAATGATGAGATTTCACGGGGTATGGAAACCCGGAAAGATCATTGAACACAAGTCTAGATAAAGGATTAAACCCACTCTTAATTTAATATTTTAATTTTTAAAAATTAAATATAAAAGCCTATCTTCGTATAGCATAATAACGGACAGCAGAAGAAAGAAATTAAATGATCTATTAAAATTTCTACCACTTATTTTTTTTAAATGTAATAATAATGTCTGCATTTCGCATCTATACAACGATTATTTTTATAATTATTCAATTTTCTAGTCAAATTGAAATTAAAAATGAAAACAATTCTAACGATGACAATAGTAATAGCTAGTAATTACTACATTTCTTTAAAAAAAAAAAAAAACTATAGTAATACGTTCTAAAAGCTTTCCGAATATTCAAGAAGGTGCAATCTGATTGAGACAATGCCATTCTCACTTATGTTTCTATTCTTGTATGTTGGTACCAAGAATATCTCTTATTTGGTGATGATATTCTTAGATTATATGTCAAAGACTACCAAACTAAAAGACTTTGGAATAAGACGGTCAAAACTAACCTACCATCTTCTATTTAAGAAAGTAAATGTTAAAATAGGACACTTATTAAATATCCAAGTATAATAAATAAATAGTAAAAAATATAATTTATAGAATCTTGGAAAAAGAAATTAATATTGATTTATTGTATTTTTTCTATCTTTAATAATTTTAAAAAGTGTTTGTTAGCAAAATCTTTTAAAAAATAATTGTTTTTAGTTATATGTCCCTATTAAAATTTCAAAACTGCAATAATTGATATTTTCATGTTTATTTTTATTCAATAAGATATTAATTTATATAAGTAACGAAGAAAATTAACAATTAGACAAAAAGAAAGGGCACATTGAAAAAATAAATAATATTTTAAAAATCAAAATAATTATTAAATTTTTTAAAATAAAAATACGAGTAAGATTTTATTTTTACATGAAAAATTAATAGATCGAGTCCCTCGTAACTTTATTTTTATTCATCATTAACTCTAATACTTCATTTGTTTCTAATTGTATGTTATTTCTGAAAGAAATTTTTTATTCTTGTATATACTCTATTTGGTTTCAAATATAAGAAATAAAAACACTTTATTAATGATCTCAAATATAAGCAAAACTTAATTAACTTTATATTTTGAGGACAATTGTTTCTAAAATATGTCAATAAAGTGGTTGTATCATTTAATTTTTGTTTAATTCCCAATACATATTTTTTAAAGCAATTTATTTTTTTTATGATTTCGAGAAAATTATTAAATGTAATCAACTCATTTCTTTGATAAGTGCGAAATTAGTTTTTTTTCTTATATTTGAGACAGGAGAGAGTATGTCCTATCTAGACATTCAAGAGTACAATAAATGTTATTTTTGATATTTAGTCTTATTTAATATTATATTTTTTTCGGTAAAAGAAATAATTCATTACCACTTGCAAAATTCAAAAACAAAATCCAAGGGCATATTACAAAAGTTTTGCCACCTTCTAGGAAGGGTTCAAGGCTAATGCAACAGTCTGCAACCAAAGCTTATTTTGCCACCTTTCAGGAAAGGTTCAAACACAACCAAAGGCCTAGAGTATAATACAAATAAATCTAAAGCTCTTGTCTAATTCTACCAACTACCGAGCTTTCATCCAATCTACAAAATTTGGAAAACTAATATTATATTCATTTACATAAATAATAACGAAAGTAATGATTACATATAGAAAAAGAGTATGTTAAGAAAAAAACATAATTGATTTAATAAAAATCAAATTAATCATTATTGCATTTTTATAAAAATGTGTTTTTTGAAAAAAGGATAAATAAATAAAAACAAATGTATGAATGATGATGATTAAGCTTAAGTAAATCCATTAAATATCAATGATACAAATAAATCTAAAGCTCCTGTCTAATTCTACCAACTAACGAACTATTCATCCAATCTACAAAATTTGGAAAACTAATATTATATTCATTTACATAAATAATAACAAAAGTAATGATTACATACAGAAAAAGAGTATGTTAAGAAAAAAACATAATTGATTTAATAAAAATCAAATTAATCATTGCATTTTTATAAAAATGTGTTTTTTTGAAAAAAGGATAAATAAATAAAAACAAATGTATGAATGATGATGATTAAGCTTAAGTAAACCCATTAATTATCAATGATGTATCAAATCTAACACTTTCATTTAAGATCTAACATTCAAAACACGAATAATAAATATCATAGAAACTACGTACCCTCCAAATGTTTGTTTTTTTTTAATTTACAACAATAATGCATTTGGACATTAATATTTAATATTTAAGTTAAATATTCATCATTTGGATAAAGAATAGATGATATTCAATTTATTTATTTTTTTATTATTTTTTACATTTTTATTCAAAATGATAAATATTAAACCTGTATGTTAAACATAAATGTCAAAATAACATTAGTATTAAATTTACAAAGAACATCAGAGATTTTCTTATATGCTCTTTGAAGAAGGGATCTATAGATAAACAATGTGATATACGTTAGTATAAATGAAGAGGAATATACAGTAAAATAATGTAATTACCATAATGGAGGAGAAGCGTGTATTGATGGGAAGGAAGACATCATGAAGGAGTGACATGGTTTGGAAGTCATCAATTGGAATCTCAAACTCCAAGACACCAAGAATGTATACACATAGTGCTGAGCTATTCAAGTATTGCCCCGTGGGACTCACTGGCTCATTAAACTCTTCCTCATAGCTCTCCATTCTCTCAGTAGTTTTGCAACTTGCTTCTTAGGCAATTTGAATGGAAGATGATTATGTTTTGCTACTATGGTCCAGTTCTTGTTGATTGAGTTGTGCTAGGAAGCTAGATGTATATAATGGAGAGAGAGAGAGAGAGAGAATGAAAGAAAGGTAGTGGCCTTGTGACATAAATATCTGAGTTGTTTGGTACTCTTAATGGTTCAACAGCTAACGCCCTATATGCCCTTTCAGTAGATGAGATCATTTACTAAAAACACGGTAATCTCAAACATTTTGGAGCCCAATACCATTATAAATAGGTAAGCTCCATTAAATATAAGGTAAAATAATAAAATAAAATTATGTCTGTTACATCCAGTGAGAAGGTTTTGATAATGACAAAGGTTTTGAACAAGTTACAAATGTTTTGATCAAGCTCAATGCATGAAGAAGTTCAACAAAGAGCAAGCTCATGAAGATTCATTTGTGTATTTCATTGTAATATCTTTAGTTTGAGTCTTATAATTTGATGAGTTTGGGTAGAGTCATTAGAGGGTAGTGAATCTCTATCAAGTGCATGATTATATTATATTGAGTATTCAATTAACCTAAAATCAATATATAGGTGGCTTAAAGATTTGAAAGAAAAGGTTTAGTTTTGAGAAAACAAGTTTTTAATTGACCTTTAGCAGTGGCTAATCGATTAAGAGAAGTGGTTAATCGATTAACATGTTTTTAACAGTGCTTAATCGATTAACATGATGAGTTAATCGATTAACACCTGCAGAACTGTTTTTTAAAATACGTTTTTCACTTCTCAAAATCAGTTTTTAAGTTTCCTAACTTTTGGGTATTCTATATAAACCTTTTCCTAATCATTGTGATCGACAAATATCATTTTCATATCAATTTTACAAAGATCAAAGTCACGCTATTCTCTCTCACTTTCTAAAAGATCAAAGCTTTTACTTTTACATTCTTTGATCAAGAATCTTTGAATCTCATGTGTTGATATTTTCATAGTTCTTTAAAGAGATTCATAGGATTGTTATTGTTTTCAATTGGGTTGTAATCATTGCAAAGAAGGCAAGCTATCTACAACAAAGGAAGACTTGGTGGTTATTCATCAAGCAAAATCGTCTTGGTGTGAATTCAATGCTCCTAATTATGTGGATTATGTTTTGATGATGACAAAATAATTAACAAATCATGCCTTGAAGATATTGCAACATCAACATCAACAAGAAGTCAAGAAAAGAAGACAAGTGCCCAATCATTCTCAATCAAATATTAATTGTAAATTTCTAATTTATGTTGAGAGTGGTTGAGAGTGGGTAGAAATAGTTAGTCTCTTCTAGGAATAAATTTTTATATGTTTATTAAGTTGAGATTGACCAAAAATTAATACTTGAGAGGAAAAATAAAATTGAAAAATAATTTTTCCCATATCTGATCAAAATACTCGAGTATTTTGATAAAGAATCGAGTATATACTCGAGTATTTATAGAAAAACTCGAGTATTTGTGCCAGGTCAGCAATTATGACCGTTAGTCTTGTTCGTGCACCAATTCACTCGTGACCGACCAAAAAGACTCGAGTATTTACCAAAAGACTCGAGTATTTTTGTCCAGTCAGCAAAAATGAACGTTGGAGAGACTCAAAAACTCAATTGAGGGCATTTGAGTATCATCCAACCCAAGAGAGCAATTCAGAACCTTATTGTAAAATTTCTCTTTGAATTTGTGCAAGAACAAACAAGACAGCAAGATCATATTGATTCAAGCTTTCTTAATTTCTTCTTCTCAAGTGTTAATTCCCAAAAAGCTCAACTTCTCACTCATATTGCCATTTTATTCCAAGTTGAGTTTTAGGCCTCAATTCTTACATTGAGCTGTGCTTATTTGTGCTAATCCATTGTGAGATTAGTAATACACATACAAAAAGCTTGATTATTCAAAGTCTTGGATTGTTCCCAAGCAAACCCTAAGTGGCTTAGGGTGTTGGAAGTCTTGAGAGGTTCTCAAGCACAAGACTAGGAGGTTCCTAGCCCGGTGGAGTTTCTTGAAGGGAGTTCAAGGAAGCTTTGTGAAGAGTTCTTCAATCACCGGAATCAAATTGGGGTAGAAATCAAGAGTTTGGTACACTCTTGAAAGGGTTAGGTTGAGTGAGGCCATTCTCAAGCAATCCTTTGTAATTTCTAACAATTTGATTATTAGTAGAAACTCCTAAGTGATTAGGAGGACTGGATGTAGCTCATTGTTGGAGTGAACCAGGATAAAATTGCTTGAGTGTTGGTTTATTGCTTTTAATCTACTTTCTAGCTCAATAGACTTAAGTCATTTCAATCAATTAGGATTTATACAATTAGGTAGCAAGTTCAAGGAATCTTTGTGTTAAAAGTTATTTAGATTACTTGCTATTCTGTTGGATAAGTTCCTGTTTATTATTGAATTGATTTGAGTTAAATTGCTGAATTTTCGTTTCTGGTTTTTCTGCTATCTGATAGTAAAAACTCGAGTATTTCAGAAAAGACTCGAGTTGTTCATCCTGAAAAACTCGAGTATTTCACAAAAGACTCGAGTCTTTTGTTTCTGATTCCAGAAAATTCAGTCTAAGCTCCATTCTTCAATTATCAATCGAAATATTTGGTATTAGTGCTTCAAAATACTATTCACCCCCCTCTAGTATTTGCTTAGCCCGCTTGTTGGTTTCCAACAAGTGGTATCAGAGCTCGGTCGAAAGATCGAGTGTAACAACTTTTTCGAAAAAGATCCTTTTGGAAACTTAATGGGCTCTAGCAATAACTTTGGTGGAGAAGGAGCTTCAATAAACCGTCCTCCACTATTTAATGGTGAAGGATATGTTTATTGGAAAACTCGCATGAAAGTTTTTATTGAAGCAATTGATATGGATATTTGGGATGCAATTGAAAATGGTCCTTTCATTCCCAAAAAGAAAATAAATGATGAAATTGTTGAAATTCCAAGGAGTAGTTGGAATGATGATGAAAAGAGAAAAGTCTCATTTGATTTAAAAGCTAAAAACATCATCTTTTCGGCTCTATCCCATGATGAATTTTATAGAGTTTCCCAATGTAAATCGGCAAAAGAAATGTGGGATACTTTGCAAGTCACACATGAGGGAACAAGTGAGGTTAGAGATGCAAGATTGAATTCTCTAACTCACGAATATGAATTGTTCCACATGTTGCCAAATGAATCCATTAGTGACTTGCAAAAGCGATTCTCTCACATTGTTAATCATTTGATTTCCTTGGGAAAAGTATTTCGCAATGGTGAAACTACTAACAAAATTCTAAGATGTCTTGATAGGAGTTGGCAACCCAAGGTAACCGCCATCAAGGAATCAAGAGACATAAATAGCATGGACTTAGCCACTTTGTTTGGCAAACTCCAAGAGCATGAGATGGAACTTACAAGACTTGGGATGCATGAGGAATCGGACAAAAAGAAAAAGAGCATAGCACTCAAAGCTTCAACCAAAGCTACAAAAGAAGTTGAAGAATGCTCTACAAGTGGAGATTCCGATGGTGAATCAAATCAAGAAGAATTTGGGATGTTTGTGAAAAGATTCAACAAATTTTTCAAAGGGAAGAAAGGTGGATCTTCATCCAATTTCAAGAGAACCAAAGACTCCAAACAAAGAGAAAAGAGTACCAACGATGGAGTTAAGTGTCATGAATGTGGTGGGGTTGGTCACATAAGAATGGAATGTGCCACATTCTTGAAGAAGAATGACAAGAAGACCCAAGAGACCAAAGGGAAGCGTGCATACATTGTTTGGGATGCACCGGAGAAGAGCAATGAATCATCTTCAAGTAGCTCCGGTGATGAAAATGCAAACCTTTGTCTCATGGCCAAGAACAATCATGAGTCCTCATCAAGAGCTAATCATGGCATGAGTGAAAGTGATGATGAGGTAACCTCTAGCTCTTCTTGTTCATCTTCAAACTCCATTTCATATGATGATTTGCAAGAAGCTTACAATGAAATGTTAATTCAATTTAAAAGGCTTGCTAAAATTAATAAGGAAAAAGGAAAGAAAATTTTGGAGTTTCAACATGAAATTGATGAATTGCAAAAATCTATAAATGAGTTGAAACTTCAAAATGAATCCTTGGAACTTATTAATTCTAGTCATCAAAGTGATTGTGCAAATCATGAGGAAATTATCACTTCATGTGAGAGATGTGATGATCTTGAAAAAGAAGTGAAAGAGTTTTTCACCGAAAAAAAAAAAGAAGTGAAAGAGTTGAAAAACAAACTCACAATCTCACATAGTGATAGAAACCTCAACCGGTTGTTGAACTCTCAAAGACATAATCACAACAAAACCGGTTTAGGATATGTTCATAAAAAGGACAAAAAGTACAAGGTGGTTGGAACATTTTCTAAGAAAAATTCATCAAAGAGACCAACTTGTACTTATTGTGGAAAAGTTGGACATATCAACATTGAGTGCCACATTAAGAAGTTTGAAATGAAAAAGGGCACTTATATGTGGATTAAGAAGGGAGAAAGTCCCAACACTAACCCTAAGGGACCCAACATTGTTTGGGTACCCAAAGTGAACAAGTGATTTCATTTTGTAGGTGTGTCTTCGAATGGGAAAACAATTGTGGTATCTTGATAGTGGATGTTCGAAGCACATGACGGGAGATAAGCGGCACTTCATTGAGCTTACTCCAAAGGAAAAGGGTTATGTCACTTATGGGGACAACAACAAAGGCAAAATCCTTGGTATTGGTAAAATCGGAAACTCTTCAAACTTGATTATTGATAATGTGCTATATGTTCAAGGATTAGAACATAATCTCTTGAGCATAAGCCAATTATGTGATGTTGGTAATCATGTAGTTTTTACCTCTACCCATTGCCTCATTAAAAGTGACAAAGATGAATCAATCAAATTTGTTGGTAGAAGGTCAAATAATACTTACTTAGTTGATTTGAACAAAGTCACTTCTTTGGTCTCTACTTGTTTAGTGAGCAAAGAAAATGACACTTGGTTATGGCATCGTAGGACCGCTCATATTAATGTAAACCAATTGAAGAAAATACAATCTAAAGATCTAGTAGTTGGTTTACCAAAGCTAAATTTTTCTATTGAAGGTGTTTGTTCTCCTTGCAAGAAATGTAAACAAACTAAAAACACCTTTGGATCAAAAATGGTGATGTCCACATCAAGGCCATTAGAAATGCTTCATATGGACTTGTTTGGACCATCACAAGTAAAAAGCTTTGGTGGCAACTATTATGCATTGGTAATTGTTGATGACTTCTCTAGGTTTACTTGGACTTTATTTTTAACTACTAAGAGTGAGACCTACAAATCTTTTAAACATCATGTCAAACTTTTGCAAAACCAAGTAAATCAAAAAGTAATTATTATTCGAACCGATCATGGTGGTGAATTCGAAAACCACAAATTTGATAGATTTTGTGCTAAAAATGGTATTGAGCATCAATTCTCCGCACCAAGGACTCCGGAACAAAACGGAGTGGTAGAGCGGAAAAATAGGGTGCTAGAGGAACTTGCTAGAACCATGTTAAATGATTCTCAAGTACCTCAATATTTTTGGGCCGATGCCGTCAATACGGCTTGTTATGTTTTAAATCGTATTTTGATAAGGCCCTCATTGGATAAAACCCCCTATGAACTTTACAAGGGAAGAAAGCCAAATATATCTCATTTTCATGTTTTCGGATGCCAAGTTTTTGTTTTAAATAATGGAAAAGAACACCTTGGCAAGTTTGATTCCAAATCCGATGAAGGCATATTTTTAGGCTATTCTTCTCATAGTAAAGCTTATAGAATTTTCAATAAAAGAACTTTAACTATTGAGGAATCAATTCATGTGGATTTTAATGAGTCTTCAAAAGAAGATAGTGTTTTATGTGATGCTAGTGAAGATGGCATTGACTTTTCAAAAGAAGAAAAAGAGAGAGAGAAATCAAAAGTTGATGAAGGAGAGGTAAGGGAAGAACTTCCTCCAACTTGGAAATCGGTCAAGGCTCATCCTATAGACAAAGTCATAGGAGATATGTCAAAGGGAGTACTTACTCGTAGGTCTATTCAAAACATTTGCCACTATGTCTCATTTGTTTCTCAAATTGAACCCGATTCAATTAAAAAGGCCATTGAGGATGATCATTGGGTTCTTGCTATGCAAGAAGAATTAAACCAATTTGAAAGAAATGAAGTTTGGGATCTAGTCCCTAAACCCGATGATCATACCATAATTGGTACTAAATGGATTTATAGAAACAAACTTGATGAATCCGGGTTGATTATAAGAAACAAAGCTAGACTAGTAGCTCAAGGGTACAACCAAGAGGAAGGTATCGATTATGATGAGACCTTTGCTCCGGTTGCACGTCTTGAAGCAATCCGAATTTTACTTGCTTATGCTTCAATCATGAAATTCACTTTATATCAAATGGATGTTAAAAGTGCTTTCTTGAATGGGTTTATAAATGAAGAAGTGTATGTCAAACAACCCCCCGGTTTTGAAAATAGTGAATTTCCAAACCATGTTTATAAATTGAAAAAGGCACTCTATGGATTGAAACAAGCTCCTAGAGCTTGGTATGATCGATTGAGTTCCTTTCTATTAGAAAACAAGTTTCAAAGAGGGAAGGTTGATAATACATTATTTATTTATAAAACCAAGGATGACATTTTGTTAGTACAAATCTATGTTGATGATATCATTTTCGGTGCTACTAACGTGTCTCTTTGTAGAAAGTTTTCAAATTTGATGAAAAAGGAATTTGAAATGTCAATGATGGGAGAACTCAAGTTCTTCCTAGGCTTACAAATAAAGCAAGTCAAGGAGGGGATATTTGTGCATCAAGGGAAATATTGCAAAGAGCTCCTTGAGAAATTCGGATTGGACAAGTGCAAGGAAGCCTACACTCCAATGAGCACATCATGCTACCTAGACAAGGATGAACAAGGTACACCGGTTGATGTTAGTAAGTATAGGGGTATGATAGGTAGTCTCCTATATCTCACTGCATCTAGACCGGATATTATGTTTAGTGTATGCATGTGTGCTAGATTTCAAGCTAATCCTAAAGAATCTCACCTATCCCCAGTTAAACATATATTTAAGTATCTAAAAGGAACAATTAACACTGGTTTATGGTATCCTGCTGATGCCAATCTTAGTCTAGTTGGTTACTCGGATTCCGACTTCGCCGGATGCAAGCTTGATCGCAAAAGCACCAGTGGTACTTGCCATTTCTTGGGAAGTTCATTGGTCTCATGGTTTTCTAAAAAGCAAGCTTGTGTCGCTCTTTCTACCGCCGAAGCGGAATATATCGCAGCCGGTAGTTGTTGTGCTCAACTGTTATGGATGAAACAACAATTATCGGATTTTGGTTTGAAACTTGAAAATATTCCGATTAGATGCGATAACACGAGTGCAATCAATTTGACTAAGAATCCGGTGTATCACTCAAGAACTAAACACATTGAAATAAGACATCACTTTTTAAGAGATCATGTACAAAAGGGTGATTGCACAATTGAATTTGTCAGTACCACAAATCAATTAGCTGACATTTTTACAAAACCTCTACCAAGGGACACCTTTTATCATATTAGGAGAGAACTTGGTATTTTAGATGAAGCTAATATAGGCTAATTGCATTGTGTGTCATTTTTTTGAAAAATCACCATATTAGTCTTACTCTAATGTGTTATTGATTCTTAGTTAAATTGTTCTTGATGATATTTGAAATTGTATGTGTTAATTGTGTGTGATTCTGTACTGTATTCCAAGTTGGTAGTGAAGCATTTGTGTTTGATTTGTGTTTGGTCTTTTAAAACTGTGTTTTTACTCTCTGTTCTGTCAAAATACTCGAGTTTTTTCAAAAACACTCGAGTATTTTAATTCAAAATTAAATCAGTTTTAAATTGAAAAAGTTTTTAATCAGGGTCTGATAAAAATACTCGAGTGTTTCTCAAAACACTCGAGTCTTTATTAAAATACTCGAGTGTTTTTCAAAACACTCGAGTCTTTCGAAACCCCCAATTTTTGAACTTTCAGACCAAACTCGAGTATTTTCCAAAAACTCGAGTATTTTGCGTTTTCCTGAAAATTGAACTTTCGGACCAAAGTCGAGTTTTTCAATTTTTACTCGAGTTTTCTGGGGAAATCTGGGCTGAGTCATGAACGACTCGAGTATATTCTCAAACACTCGAGTATTTTGTAACGAACAACTCGAGTATTGTTGAATATACTCGAGTATTTTGGCGAGTTTATATATTCTCCAGCCCCCATAAACTCGAGTTTCACGAACCCCTTTCTCTTCTCTCTCGGTTTTCTCATATCTCTCTCCTCAAAACTCCGTTTTTACTCAAATTTTTGCCAAATCTTACTAGTTTTACATCCTCTAATCACTTTTCTACCATTATTTCAACGAATTTCAACTCTTTTCAACCTCAAATCCGTCACCCCCTTTTCAAACCCTAACTTTCCAAAACTTCAATTTTCATCAATTCCTCTATGGCTTCATCATCTGGCAAAGGAAAGAGAGTAAGGATTGCTGACTCATCTTCCGAGGAGGAAATTTCCGACTACTATCAAGAGGATGAACGCTTGGAAAGGATGGAAGGCTTTGCCACCAGAGAATTCGGAGTAATCACATGGATCAATAGTACTTTCCTTGAGAGTAAGGGTTTCCATTTTGTTACTAACCTTAGATATCAGAAACTGATTCAATTTCTGGAATTTCATGGACCTATATATCCTAGGTTAGTTAGAACATTCTATGCAAACCTTAGGCTAAAGGACAATGTCATAGAAACAATGGTTGACGGTGTTCGTTTTAAAATTAGCACTAAGGACCTCTTTGTAGCTTTTGGGACAACACGTCACGGGGACAATTCTCTAAAGGCCGATGCGGACGGCATTTTTCAAAGTTGTTTGCGCCCCGGTCGTGTATGGACCGAAGGAGTTAAGCATTCCTCATACATGACTGTCCAATCTAGGGTGTTGCATTATATTGTTTGTCATCAATTAGTGCCTCAAACCTCACCCAATTATGCCAAACCCACAAACAATGAACTTAGGCTTCTTAGTGCCATCCTGAACAATGAGAAGCTGAACTGGAGTCGCATAATTTTGGATAGAATGCTCCTTGCTGCTAAGTCTAAACACCCAAAAACCCTGCCCTATGCCATGCATGTTTGTTATCTGTTGAGTTACTTCAAGGTGCCTATCCCACGCAATGAAGAGAAAAAGACTCTTCATGTGAACCAGCATTGCCTCAACAAAGGCACCTTGAGTCACCAGGACATGGCATTCCATGAACCCTCTGGTCAATACTTGTACCGATCTGATATTGCTGAGCTAGAGAGGGTTGCAAATGTGGCAGCTCAACAAGGGATGGATGCCCATCAGATGGAAGAGGAAGCTGCTGCATTTGCCCAGGCTGAAGAAGGGGATCCTATTGATCAGATTAACTTTGATGACTTCGCTGGATCTCAATCTGGGTTTGACAACTCGGGCTGGAGAGAGAATGTGATCACACGTTTGGACACTTTAGATGGGAGAATGGACTCCCTTGTGCATGCTATGGACGGCCAGCGTGATGATTTTGTTAGCCTAGACACTAGGATGAGTGCAGAGTCTGCCATGTTTTATTCTCATTTGGATCAGCACTCGGCCCAGATTAATGCCCGCCTGGACCAGCAGTCAGGGGAGATGCACCGCCGGTTTGATGAGATGATGGCGGCCTTCTCTCGATTTTATCCTCCTCCAGATGATCCAGCTCCTTCCATGTTTTGATGCTGCTGCTTATGGATTTTCTATTTTAGTTTTCATTATGTTTTCATCATGTTGATCTTGTTGCATTTTCTGTACTTTGAGAACTTGGTGTTTTGCGACTTTGGGTTTATTAATTGCACCTTCGGTTTGGACCTTTTATGATGTTTTTATGATAATGATTTTGGTTTTCATTCTGATGTTTGTGCAAAGCTTCGGGGGGAGCTCTTTATTGTTATTATATCTCCGTTTTATTTGCATAGTTGGTTATGGGGTTTTCCGATTATGCACCTCTCCTCCCTTGATCTTTTTCTAAATTGTTACATCTTTTTGGCGTATGACAAAAAGGGGGAGAGATATTACACTTGTCTTGTCTTGATATTGTTGCACCTAAAATCTCTAATTATGGTATATACTCTGATAATTGTTAAATTCTCTAATACCATAGGCTTGGTGCTAAAATTAAATTGTCATAACATCTTGCTCAAGCTGAATTTTTAGATAGGTGAAAAGTATCATATAGTGAGGGGGAGTTGCATCTCCAAGTGGATCAAGCTTAACAAATGGATCAAGTGTTAATTATTTTGTCATCACCAAAAAGGGGGAGATTGTGAATTCAATGCTCCTAATTATGTGGATTATGTTTTGATGATGACAAAATAATTAACAAATCATGCCTTGAAGATATTGCAACATCAACATCAACAAGAAGTCAAGAAAAGAAGACAAGTGCCCAATCATTCTCAATCAAATATTAATTGTAAATTTCTAATTTATGTTGAGAGTGGTTGAGAGTGGGTAGAAATAGTTAGTCTCTTCTAGGAATAAATTTTTATATGTTTATTAAGTTGAGATTGACCAAAAATTAATACTTGAGAGGAAAAATAAAATTGAAAAATAATTTTTCCCATATCTGATCAAAATACTCGAGTATTTTGATAAAGACTCGAGTATATACTCGAGTATTTATAGAAAAACTCGAGTATTTGTGCCAGGTCAGCAATTATGACCGTTAGTCTTGTTCGTGCACCAATTCACTCGTGACCGACCAAAAAGACTCGAGTATTTACCAAAAGACTCGAGTATTTTTGTCCAGTCAGCAAAAATGAACGTTGGAGAGACTCAAAAACTCAATTGAGGGCATTTGAGTATCATCCAACCCAAGAGAGCAATTCAGAACCTTATTGTAAAATTTCTCTTTGAATTTGTGCAAGAACAAACAAGACAACAAGATCATATTGATTCAAGCTTTCTTAATTTCTTCTTCTCAAGTGTTAATTCCCAAAAAGCTCAACTTCTCACTCATATTGCCATTTTATTCCAAGTTGAGTTTTAGGCCTCAATTCTTACATTGAGCTGTGCTTATTTGTGCTAATCCATTGTGAGATTAGTAATACACATACAAAAAGCTTGATTATTCAAAGTCTTGGATTGTTCCCAAGCAAACCCTAAGTGGCTTAGGGTGTTGGAAGTCTTGAGAGGTTCTCAAGCACAAGACTAGGAGGTTCCTAGCCCGATGGAGTTTCTTGAAGGGAGTTCAAGGAAGCTTTGTGAAGAGTTCTTCAATCACCGGAATCAAATTGGGGTAGAAATCAAGAGTTTGGTACACTCTTGAAAGGGTTAGGTTGAGTGAGGCCATTCTCAAGCAATCCTTTGTAATTTCTAACAATTTGATTATTAGTAGAAACTCCTAAGTGATTAGGAGGACTGGATGTAGCTCATTGTTGGAGTGAACCAGGATAAAATTGCTTGAGTGTTGGTTTATTGCTTTTAATCTAATTTCTAGCTCAATAGACTTAAGTCATTTCAATCAATTAGGATTTATACAATTAGGTAGCAAGTTCAAGGAATCTTTGTGTTAAAAGTTATTTAGATTACTTGCTATTCTGTTGGATAAGTTCCTGTTTATTATTGAATTGATTTGAGTTAAATTGCTGAATTTTCGTTTCTGGTTTTTCTGCTATCTGATAGTAAAAACTCGAGTATTTCAGAAAAGACTCGAGTTGTTCATCCTGAAAAACTCGAGTATTTCACAAAAGACTCGAGTCTTTTGTTTCTGATTCCAGAAAATTCAGTCTAAGCTCCATTCTTCAATTATCAATCGAAATATTTGGTATTAGTGCTTCAAAATACTATTCACCCCCCCTCTAGTATTTGCTTAGCCCGCTTGTTGGTTTCCAACACTTGGAAGTCTTGTTGTGTTAACAAGCAATTGGAAGTCTTGTTGTGAGGAATTGACAAGCAAATTAGAAGTCTTGTTGGGTTAACAAACAAATTGGAAGACTTGTTGTGGGGATATCAATAAGCAAGGGAAGGTTAGATTAGATTTCAATAGGGTTGCAAGACAAGAGTGTGGTATCTCTTGGAGGCTATCAAGAAGGGAGTCTTGAGAGGCATTTGCTTGTAATTTGAGAACTCTAATTCCTTTAGTGAAGAATCTCTCTTGGTTGAAGAGGGGACTGGATGTAGCTCACGGTGGTTGTGAGTGAACCAGGATAAATCTCTGTGCAGTATCTCTATTCCCTTATCTCTTACATTCTTGTCATTTCATATTGTTCTTGGTTAAAAACCTAGAAAAGATTGATTTTCATAATTGAATGAATTAAGCTTTTAATTGTGCAAATTGATTTGGGAAAATTATTTTCATAACCTAGGTAATCAATAAGAATATTGGTGTTAATCAATTCCGCTTAATCTCTGATCTTATGTGTTAATTGATTGATTTTCGTATTTGATTGAAAAGTGATTTTTCAGTTTTAACAGTGATTAATCGATTAACTAGATGTGTTAATCGATTAACCAAAAAGCAGCTTTCAGGCACTAATCGATTAATTGGTCAGCTTAATCGATTAACTTGTGATTTTTCAAGGGTTAATCGATTAATCAACTTGCTTAATCGATTAAGGGCTGAAACACTTTGTAAAAATCATTCGTTTTAATTGTTTCGATTCATTTCTTTCGAAAATCTTTCAAGGTTTCTTAAACACCTATTCAACCCCCCTTCTAGGTGTTCTCCTAGGGTTTCTTAGTTACTTCACCCACCGATTGTAGTTTTTACAATTGGTATCAGAGCTCGGTCGAAAGACACGAGCATAGAGCTTTTTCGTTAAGATCCTTGAGGAAACTACAATGGGTTCTACGAATCCCTTTGGTGGTGAAGGTGCTTCAATAAGTCGTCCTCCTATGTTTGGTGGAGAGGGTTATGCTTATTGAAAAGTTAGAATGAGAATTTTTATAGAAGCCATAGACATGAACATTTGGGAAGCCATTGAGAATGGTCCTCATATTCCCTCAACTCAAGTAGAAGGTGTATCTCAACTAACCCCCAAAGATAAGTGGACCGATGATGATAAAAAGAAAATTCAATATGATTTAAAAGCTAAAAATATCATCACCTCCGCTCTATCTTATTATGAGTTCTTTAGAGTCTCCCAATGTCATAATGCCAAACAAATGTGGGACACCTTGCAAGTCACACATGAAGGCACTAGTGAAGTTAGGCGTGCTAGATTAAATTCTTTGATGCATGAATATGAATTGTTTCGTATGTTGCCTAATGAATCTATATGTATTATGCAAAAACGTTTTACTCGTATTATTAATCATCTCATTGCTCTTGGAAAAACTTTCATGAATTGTGACCTTGTTAACAAAGTTTTAAGATGTCTAAGTAGGGAATGGCAACCTAAGGTTACCGCAATTGTTGGATCAAAGGAATTGGACACCATGGACTTAGCAACACTTTTCGGAAAGCTTCAAGAACATGAAATAGAGCTTGGACGTTTGCATTTGCATGAAGATTCGGATAAGAACAAAGAAAGAAAAGGAATTGCTCTTAAAGCCAAAAGCTCATATAAAAAGGAAGAGAGTTCCGATAATGATGATGGTGAAGATTTCGATTCGGACATTGATGAAGAGGAGATGAAACTTCTACTAAGAAAGTTTAACAAGCTTCTAAGGAGAAAAGGAAGGTTGAACAAAAACAAAAGTAAAGAGAAGAATCCCCAACACTACAAGACCAAGACAACAAAAGAAGGAGTGGTTTGCCATGAATGCGGAAAACCCGGTCATCTCAAATACTCATGCTCTAAGTATCTCAGGAAGAAGGAAAAAGAAAAGAAAAATTCAAAGAATAAGAAGGCATACATCGTTTGGGATGATGAAGAGGAAAAGAAAAGGACATCAAGTAGTTCTTCGGATGATGAAGAAGTCGCTACTCTAAATTTGATAGCTCTAGTAGATGAAGAAGAAAGTTCAACTGATGAATCAAGTGAACAAAGCGAGGATAGCGATGTAAGTGAAACTAAATCCGAAATTTCTTCCAAATATGAAATTTTATATAATGCTTATGAAGAAATGCATGAACATCTCAAGAAAATAGCTTTGAAAAACATTAAAAGGAAGAAGCTCATTTTGAAATATCAACAAGAGATTTTAGAACTTCAAAAACTAGTTGATGAGCTTAATCTTCAAAATGAAACTCTTGATCTCATTTATGCTAGTTCTTCTTGTGATTGTGCTAGTAGATTGAATATTGTGGTTGATTGTGAGAGTTGCAAGTTGCTTAAAGATGAAAATGCTATTTTGAAAAATAAGCTTGCAAGTTTCACAAGTGGTGATATTAAATTGCGCACATCGTTAAATTTTCAAAGAGAAAATTCAAACAAGTTTGGTTTGGGTTATACTAATGCTAAGAGTAAGTCTCATAGAAATGTTGTTGATTTTTATAAAGTTGATTTTTCAAATGCACCAACATGTTTCTATTGTGGCACTCATGGACATACTTCAAATGTGTGTTATGTTAAAGTGCATGGTATATCTAAAGGAAATTTTGTTTGGGTTAAGAAGGGTGAAAGTCCCTTAACTAACAAAAATGGATCCAAAACTATTTGGATACCAAAAAGCAAAGCATGATTTTTTTTCTTGTAGGTATGATTGAAGAGCAAAAGGGCTTACAAAGTGTTATTCTTCATTTGCATCTTCAAGTATCAAAGTGAATGTCCTACAAATTCTTACAATTGGTATTGTTGAAGATTTACAATTGATATTACTACAAAGGCTCACATTTGGTATATAATAAGTGAATTTCTCACAAGAAATAGCAAGTATTCACATTTGGCTTTACATTTGGTATCTTCTAATCTTATCATTAGTCTTTTACAATTGGTACTTACTATTAATCTCTTACAATTGATATTTGCATTGGTGTTGAAGATTCACAAGTATCATTATGTCATATTTTCTTCAATTGATATCATTGTGTGATCATTATATGTTCATCATGCTATTGTGGTTATTCTGACATTTCTTTACAATTGATATCTTACTTTGTTAAGTGATGTTATGACTTTTTCTTTCCAATTGGTGTCACATTTCAAAGTATAGTTTCAATTAGTTACATTTGGTATCATTGATTAATTGGTATTAATGTTGTGAAGAAATGAATGTTATATTCTCTTATTTCGGCTTAAGGTTTTATTGTCAAATTACTTTTTGATAATGCCAAAAGGGGGAGAAGAGGTTGTTTTGTTGTTTTTATATAGGTTGAAAAAAGTTGTTGAAGATAGGGGGAGAATCAAGCTTATATCTCAATTGGATTTCAAATGTCAAAAGCATTTATTGAGGGAGAGCAAGAGTCTCACCAAGTGATCAAATGGTTTAAGCATCAACAACTTCAAACAACTTCAAAACATGTTTGTCATTTTCAAAAAGGGGGAGATTGTTAGATCCAGTGAGAAGGTTTTGATAATGACAAAGGTTTTGAACAAGCTACAAATGTTTTGATCAAGCTCAAGGCATGAAGAAGTTCTACAAACAAACAACAATCAACAATGATGAAGAGAGAGCAAGCTCATGAAGATTCATTTGTGTATTTCATTGTAATATCTTTAGTTTGAGTCTTATAATTTGATGAGTTTGGGTAGAGTCATTAGAGGGTAGTGAATCTCTATCAAGTGCATGATTATATTATATTTTGAGTATTCACTTAACCTAAAATCAATAGGTGGCTTAAAGGTTTGAAAGAAAAGGTTTAGTTTTGAGAAAACAAGTTTTTAATTGACCTTTAGCAGTGGCTAATCGATTAAGAGAAGTGGTTAATCGATTAAAATGTTTTTAACAGTGCTTAATCGATTAACATGATGAGTTAATCGATTAACACCTGCAGAACTGTTTTTTAAAATACGTTTTTCACTTCTCAAAATCAGTTTTTAAGTTTCCTAACTTTTGGGTATTCTATATAAACCTTTTCCTAATCATTGTGATCGACGAATATCATTTTCATATCAATTTTACAAAGATCAAAGCCACGCTATTCTCTCTCACTTTCTAAAAGATCAAAGCTTTTACTTTTACATTCTTTGATCAAGAATCTTTGAATCTCATGTGTTGATATTTTCATAGTTCTTGAAAGAGATTCATAGGATTGTTATTGTTTTCAATTGGGTTGTAATCATTGCAAAGAAGGCAAGCTATCTACAACAAAGGAAGACTTGGTGGTTATTCATCAAGCAAAATCGTCTTGGAAGTCTTGTTGTGTTAACAAGCAATTGGAAGTCTTGTTGTGAGGAATTGACAAGCAAATTGGAAGTCTTGTTGGGTTAACAAGCAAATTGGAAGACTTGTTGTGGGGATATCAACAAGCAAGGGAAGGTTAGATTAGATTTCAATAGGGTTGCAAGACAAGAGTGTGGTATCTCTTGGAGGCTATCAAGAAGGGAGTCTTGAGAGGCATTTGCTTGTAATTTGAGAACTCTAATTCCTTTAGTGAAGAATCTCTCTTGGTTGAAGAGGGGACTGGATGTAGCTCGCGGTGGTTGTGAGTAAACCAGGATAAATCTCTGTGCAGTATCTCTATTCCCTTATCTCTTACATTCTTGTCATTTCATATTGTTCTTGGTTGAAAACCTAGAAAAGATTGATTTTCATAATTGAATGAATTAAGCTTTTAATTGTGCAAATTGATTTGGGAAAATTATTTTCATAACCTAGGTAATCAATAAGAATATTGGTGTTAATCAATTCCGCTTAATCTCTGATCTTATGTGTTAATTGATTGATTTTCGTATTTGATTGAAAAGTGATTTTTCAGTTTTAACAGTGATTAATCGATTATCTGAAGGTGTTAATCGATTAACCAAAAAGTAGCTTTCAGGCACTAATCAATTAATTGGTCAGCTTAATCGATTAATAACTTGTGTTTTTTCAAGGGTTAATCGATTAATCAACTTGCTTAGTCGATTAAGGGCTGAAACACTTTGTAAAAATCATTCGTTTTAATTGTTTCGATTCATTTCTTTCGAAAATCTTTCAAGGTTTCTTAAACACCTATTTAACCCCCCCCCCCCCTTCTAGGTGTTCTCCTAGGGTTTCTTAGTTATTTCACCCACCGATTGTAGTTTTTACAATGTCATATAAGTTAATCATTGTATATATACGAACTATTATATAGTTTTCCAACCCTTGAAAAGTATTTGAATTTTTACTTGAAAAGTATTCTTGTTTTAGTTTTCTTTGATACAAAATCATCAATTAAATCCTCGTATTCAGTTTTCTCCAAGATTTCATTATCAAGGGCTATAAACACTAATCCATTTTGTCTTTCTTATGACATTGTAAAATGCAAATAGGACTAACAACTTTAATTTGGATAAAAATCTATTTGCATATGTGACGGTAACAAGAATAGTAATCAACATAATTCGGTATGAGAGTATTACATTAGGCAAACAATCTGCACTGCAGTAGTCAACGACGATAGTAGAATTATAGGGGTTGAGGTGACTGCTGTCTAGGAGTTGGGGTGGATTGCGGTCTGCAGAGCTGGGTTTTGCGAAAGGAATAGGAAACTCGTATGCGTTAACAGGGGGTAATAAAAGGAACTTAAAGAGTCAAAGAGGAAGCTTTGTTGACACTGATAATGAGATTCCTTTTTTTTACAACATAAAAGTGAAATTCACTTGCAAATGTGTAATTTTTTTCCTTCCTCATCCCTATAGGACTTGTTTGATAGTCAGAGTAGGGATATTATAGGATAAAGAGCAAGATATGATATGAGCAAGATAGCTCTTATCATATCCAGTATGTATTTGGTACACACGAGATAACAATTTCATTGATGAGGTGGTGATGATAGTGGTAGTATAATGATGGTGGTAGCACCGGTGTCATTGTGAGGGAGGTATGAGAAAAAAATGCATCATTACATCATTTTCATTCCTAACTCACTTCCCCCCATAGGATAGGAAATACACTAGGCAAACAATATTGGATAGGCCAACAAGATATAATTAACTATCCTACCATGCTGACTCACTAAATTATGGATAGTAACTGGATACGACAAACTATCTTATCATGTCTTTCTTATCCTATCCATCAAATGAGTCCTTAGTTTCACCATGAAATATAGGACGGGAATTTCTTTTTCTTACTTTCAGCCAAATGCCCAAAGTTTATGAGATTGAACTCTATTGTTATATAAGATTGTGTATTTAAGTATTTTTAATTTTTAAATATAGTAATGATGACTAATAATAGTTTTTTAATATTTAGAAGTATGCTCTAGTAATAGAGTATAAAGGATAATAAAAAAAATTTTGAGGGACCCTAAAAAATGAGGCCCCTATGCAATCGTACATGTTTGCATATGTGGCGAGATGATCATGTTTGATAATTAAATTGTTGACACTCTCACTTGTCATTTACAATTTTCTTTTTTTCTTTTTTCTTTTTTTTTTTATAAACTCAGAGCTTGATTGACAAAAGGATAAGATAAACAAGATAGGATAATACTCCCTTTGTCTCTAAATATAAGCACTAGATAGTGGGTTTTGCTTGTCTCTAAATATAAGCACTCATCTCAATTTCTAATGAGTACTTCTTTTTCACAAACACTTCTATTTAGTCAACATTTTTTAGAATCCCAATGAAAATCATATGGGCAATTTAAAAAAATATATTAAATATTGTCATTTTCAATACCACTAACAATATTAATTAGTTTTCTTAATGCAGGTGAAAGTCCACTCTAAGTGCTTATATTCAGAGACGGAAGGAGTATCTCCCATCATATATTACTAATTACTCTCTTGATTCTTATTTATTTGTCCTATTTTAAAGAAAGTACACTTATTAAGAAATGTAATCATTTCTTAGATTTCTAATATATTAATTGTGTTTTTCCTCACTATATAATTTCTCTCTTAATTTTTTTTTCCATTACTTACGTAAATCAACACCTATTGAATATGGATAAACATGGAAAATAACATTTATTACACTCTTGAAATTCTCTAAAGAACAAATAAAAATGAACAAATAAAAATGAACAATTTTTTTTAAAAAAAAAAGACAAATAATAATGAACAGAGGAAGTATTATTCAGAGTTTGATGAGTCATTAACATGATATAATACTGTTATCCTATTGTTATCCTATTGGCTTATTCTATCAATTTTTTAAATATATTTTATACCTTAAGTTATGGAAATAGTTGAGTCAGAAATTAACATGATAAAATAGTACAATTTTTCCTTTTATTTTTCCACACATTAATATTATTGTTGCAACAATCATTACACTACCATTGATGTCACTATATCACATTAATGTCACCAAATACTTAATAAAATTATCTTGCTCTTTATCATATAATGTTAATATCTTATCCTCATCATCAAACAAATCTTAAGTGTATCTCTTAGTTATATCTATTTAGCAATGAATTAATTAATCCTTCTTGGCTTGTGTTGCTTCAATACAATAGGATTGTGAATCCATAATTTAAAAATAATTTTGACCTTTGTATGACACCTTGAGGATCTAGTAGCATATTAAACTATTGGATATTTTATTAATAAGTAATATTTTTTTTCAAAATAAAAGTTATAATTTAATTACTTATAGAGGTGTTAATAAATAATTTAAAATATTATTATTATTATTATTATTATTCCTTACTTATATGTATTTTTTAATCTTTGATTTAATATATTTCCACCATTCTTATATATAAGTTCTTGGAGTGGACTTTCGCTTGAATTAAGAAAATTAGTTAATATTGTTAATAATATTGAAATTTATAACATTTGGTATGTTTTTTTCAAAATTATCTCTATTATTATCCTTGGAACTCTAAAGAGTGTGGAGTAAATATGAGTATTTATGGAAAAAAAAAGTAATTAATACTATTGAAAATTGTATAAATGCTTATAAAAAGGATCAAAATACTCTCACTATTATTTTTTTTTTTGGAAATACTTTCACCATTTAGTGTTTATATTTAAGAACAGAGGGAATATAACTATGACAAATGCTAATAAGTACTTTAATATAAACAAATTATTAGAAATTATAATTTTTTATGTTTCGAAAAAAGAAGAAATTAAAACTTATAATATTTTTTTTCATTTGTAAAAACGTGTATATTTGTTAACAAGATCCCGAAAATATACATAGCTATGAAACAATGTCTGATTTATTTATGTGATACTTAGTAACCCAAGTTTGAATTCTCACCATATTATATTAATGTTTTTTTTTTTGTCACGAACAAAATTGTGTCTTGCAAAATACGAGTATATGTCAATTGTTACTCTTTTCATCCCAAAAAATTTATATAATTAAAAAAATTAGGGAAATATCATTCCAAATCAAAGTTATATAATAGAGAATAAAAAATAGTTATATTTTTTAATATATTATTAAATAATTAATTTTATAATTAGTTGACAAAATATAAAAACTTGATCTTTTTTTTGAAATGAACTTGATCCTTTACTACCTTGGTTTTTCAAAACTTTATTAACGTTTAGGATTGAGAAATTATTAAATTAACTTTTGGGCCGGTGGTCATAATTAAGTACTCCTTTGATTCTAAATTTCACATAAAAAAATTATTTAATATTTCAATTTTTAAGAGAAAAATAAAATAATTTTATTATATTATCTTCACATTATATATTTATTATCATATATTTCACATATTTTAAAATATTTAAAAATTAAATTAAAATTAAAAAATATTAATTAATGTACTATCACATTTCTAAAGCGATAATTAATTTAATAGGATAATTAATTTAAAATAAATAGAAGATGCTAAAATGACAAACAAATAAGAATGAAATGAGTAGGGCTTTCGTGGAAATGACAACTTCAATATAATAATATTCCAACTTCTGAATAAAGTTTGCCTATGGTGAAAGTGATCATTCGACTGGTATGAGCTGATTTACTGGTATCATTCAGCGTTGTACTTAATCTGCGATACAGTTCACACTACACGAAAGCGAGAGTGAAAAAGGGGAAAATAGGTTTAGAACAAGTACAGAAATTTAATACTCCACCGAAACCAAAAATACAGCCACGATTATGGTTGAAATAATTAAGGCTACTGGCAACCGCTTGCAAAAGTGCTTAGGACATAAATTCTTTCCTTCATACTAACTCCGTTCCTATGGCAATTAAAATGAGACATATAAATATCAGGAGAGGCTTGTATATAAGGATGCGTTTTGTGTCTTTTAAACATGTGATTACGGGTTTGATCTCTGACTCATACAAATGAAGAGTGTCTTGTTGGGAATATTACCTTCAAAAGAACTCAATCGATATGCGAACGAATTAATCTTTCAATTGCGTGGATGGTCATCGTGGATTCACCAAAAAGAAACATATAAATAAAATAGGAAAAAAGTACAATTTTTTTTCTCTGCAAATGTTAAATATTGTTAACCGTTAACTAATACCTTAAGAACATTAACATTAATTAAAAAATGTAATAAAATGAAGTTTGTTTTAAAAATTCAAATTTCCTAACTCCGGAAATATATATGTAATCGCATGCTTTTAATAAATAAAAATAATTGCAAAAATATTTGATTTAGTAAAATGAAAATAAAATTTTAATGACATCGTCCATTGATGCTGAAAATTTAAACCAAATAAAATTTCTAAAAATAAAGGATTATCGTAAATATTTTATCATAACATCAATTTTTCTTCAAACAATAAAAAAAATATTTAGATTCAAATACCAAAATGGTCCTTATAAATATTAACTTCTTTGAAATTAGCCCCTGCAAAAATTTTTTTTTGTTTTGGTCCCTGCATTTACAAAACGTTTTGGTTTTAGTCCCTTGTGTTAAATTTTGGTCCACATAATTAGGTTGATAGTTTGTTTTGATCCCTCTATTATTATATTTGATAGATTTTGGTCTATGTTATTAGATTTGGTAGGTTTTGGTCCATCTATTATCATGGTTTTTGAATTGGTTCTCTTATATAATGGAAGTTGTCTTTTTACCCTTGAGAATTAATGCAAGAATATCATCCTTAAATGGTCATAGACACTATGCAACAAAGAAGTTTTAACAACACACATTTTACAGCATTTGTGTTTAAGATGTTGTAAAAAATCCGTTTATACATAAGGTGTGATTTAGGATTACACTTTTAACAACATTTACTTAAGAAAATGCTGTAAAAATCCTTTAAAAAAATTATAACACATATTGGACTGCACTTCGTTAAGCAAGTGCTGGTGATTGTATGATGCGGAATTTACACTTCTCCCGCGCTGATTTACTTAGAGCGCTGTTGTTTTTTTAATTTGAAATAGTTTTTATTTTGGAATATTATTTTAATTAATTAATTAAAAAAACCCACTCATCAACACTCTCCCTCCATCTTTCTCTTTGGTTCCTTTGGCCTCCCCCTCCATCTTTTCATTTCCCTAGTCACTCAGCCCAATCGCTAGAGCAAGTTGGTTTCCCGCTTGTTGGTGTGGTTGAAGGCATAGCTGGGCAGACACGGTTAAAGGTATGAAAAAAAACCTCAATTTGTCTCAACTGTGTTTACTAGATGAGGATTACATTGCTTATGTTTGAGCTCTGAAGTTATTTCTTCATGTAGGTATTAGTCTAGTCACTAGTGCAGCGTTACTAATTGTTCAGCTTTGCGCAACTTGAAAAGGGATAGATAAATAATACTACAAGGTTGGTTTGTTTAGGGCTAATCTTGTTCACTATTGAACTCCAATTTTAATCATTCTTATTCACTATATCTGTTTTGTTGTGCCTTACTCATTGTTGATATATAGAACTTCAGGTTAGGGCTTCTTGATTGATGTTATAAATATTTCAATGGGAAGAGTTTCTTCTTTTTAAAGATTCGATTTGATAATTAGTAAATTTTCCGCCATAACTAATTAACTAATAATGCATTGTTAGTGTGTTTCTTCTAGATGATTATAGGATAAGTTTCAGAAGTATCTGCATTTTGCAGAAGATAGCAAGATGTTTGTTCTGTTCAGCAAGTTTACTCTATAATTAAGCACTTAATAATCCATGAAGTGTACCAAATCTTTGTATTTTACTTAACTTCAATATTCTGCCTTCAAAATTCAAAATTATGACCTTGAATAGTGAACCAGAATAGGACTTGGTAACTTAGTATATGGAAATTGATGCCCTTAGTTTCCTTTCATTTTTCAGTCATTTGGACAACAATGAAGCCATAAGTGATCAAATTGGTGGTACTCATGTTGGATGGTATATTAAAATTCAGTCTTTTATGATTGAACTTAATCTAACTAAATCACAATAAAATATAGAGTGCATAGTTCGCTAGGAAAAGGAAGAGGGATTCAGTACTTGTAATTTCAGTTCGTGATAGAATTATTTCCTATAATCTTGTGGATTATACTTTTAGGGAGCTCTCAAGTTTTCAACCTTGCTTACATCATGATGAGTAATTTTGATTTCATTTTTGCGAAAAATTTTAAGTAACTATGCCTATGTTAGTAAACCCTTTTTGTTATTACTATATGAATATTATGTTGTTCACGCAGTTTCATGGTTGATAACATTTTAGTTATGAGGTCTGATTCAACTGGAATTTCTTATCCATGTAGCTTTTTTTTTTACTTGAGTGAAAATGTTGATTAGTGGGTTATTTTTGGGTGATCAATAAAGGATGATGGTTCCATTTCATGGAGGAAAAGGAAGAAGCATTTTTTTGTTCTGAACACAAGCTTGTTGGGTTTTCAGTAACTTCGCAAGCAATCATTTCCTTTGTGGAGAATGGGTGTTGTGGCTGTCATTATTCTGGTTATAGTCTGATAGTTTCTCATTACTGCAATGCTCCTGGACTATATGTTTGATCGATGCTTGTTTGCATATAATTTGAGAAGGACTTCTGAAACCTTTTGTTTTTCTCATGTTTTCAGGGGCGATCGTGTCAAATCGGTGAGGACTGGGAAGCATCAGATATGATTTCTCTCATAGTTTTTTGTTCATGTATATATATAGTTTCATTTGTGAAATGCTTAAGAGTTACTACTTCAAGAGCCATTGCTTATCTGTAAAGTGTAAATTAGATATGGTGGCTATATGCTTTGCTTTTTAGTAGCTAAGCTGCTCTTCTCATGTTATGCAGTGTCTAGGAGAAAGAGACTATATGTTAGCCCTTGCTTTACTGATAAAATGCTTTGATGTTGTGAAATTTTATTTCGAACTTATAGTGTTGGTGGTTTTTCTTGTGAAAGGACCAATTTACGTAGTTTGCATCAGCTGCACTAAAGAGCCTTATGAATCATTGAGGGGGCAATTGGAGCTTATTTATGGCCAGGTATAATTTAGTTTTAAACCTATGAACAAAAGAAAATCTTAATTTATTTGCTTGCTAACTGTTTCTGCATGCATATTCAGCTTTGGTGCTTCTCAACTTAGCCGTGCATTTTCGTTTAATCACTTAAATAATGGTCCAGTTTTGTTGTGACGATGATGTAATACATCCCCGTTGTTGATACATATGCAGATGATTGTTATACTAACCAAGTCAGTAAACAGATGTTTTGAGAAGAATCCAAAGTTTGATATGACACCCTTGCTTGGTGGAACAGATATTGTCTTGTCGTCACTAATCCACTATTTTAGTTGGTTTGTTTCTCTGCTCTGAATGCATATGATCTTGTTATTTTTAAAGGAAAATTAGTAAAGTATTTTCTCCGGGATGAGGTTTTTTTTAGGTGCTTTTTATGTAGTTTTCTGGGTATTCAGGTGGAGTGGAGGTTGTTTGTTTATTAAATATTCCTTTTTTCTTTCAGATAGCATATTACAAATGGTTTGATGGTATACTTTACTCAACATAGTATCCTGTTGATGTTTGATGGTATGTTGTACTCTTTCTTTAGTTATTTCACTGTAATTGTCCTGTTGTTATTTTTCCCACAATCAGCAAAACAGATTAGGTCTTATGCAATATGAAATTGTTTGAATGTTTCGAATTCCTTTGTTGTATCATAGCCTTCTGCACTTTCTTATTCTCTTTCTTGGGCTACAATGTGCAACTAATAGTTTAATTAAAAAAAATCAGGAGCTGTAAGAGAAAGCAATAGAAGGAGGAATATATTTCTCTTAGCTATGTTTCTGTTTATGCTATAGAAGAATTTTTAGTTGTCAAAGTTATGTGGCTGTTCGTGTGAGGAATTGGATAATACAATGGATGTTTTTGATATTTCATTTATTTCTCTTATTATGTTTTTGATTTGATCAAGGATTCTGGATTATTAGAGATGTTTATTTATATTAATTAGAAACCCTTTCAATTATATTATGTAATTTTAGTAGTTTTTGCAATTCAATTGAAATTTATTTTACTTTTTTTTTTATCAAATTGATTTCAATAATATATGCAATAACAAGTTTAAAAATTAATTTGTTAAATAAAAAAATTAAAAAACACAGCACTTTCTCAAACAAATGCAATAAAATATGAGGCCAAATTTTTTTAAAAAAATATATAGATAAATAAAAACATTTACAGCGCTTAGTGTAAAAAATGCTGTAGAAAATAGTCACTAAATTCACATTTACAACATTTATTTAAGCAAGTGCAGTAGAAAATATGCAAATTTATAGCATTTCCCTAAACAAGTGCGGTAGAAAATAGCCACTAAATCCACATTTACAACGTTTATTTATGCAAGTGTTGTAGAAAATAAGCGAATTTACAGCATTTTCTCTAATGTGCTTTGTAAATTGTGCATGTCAGCTGCGCGAAAATGGACATTTAAAGCATTTGTGAAGCGCCCTTGTTTCATAGTACCACTTTCTATTGCACGCGAATTTACAACGTCTGCAAATGTTTTTTAAGCACTGTAAATTTAATTTTCTGGCGTAGTGGAATGTAATACATTACGTTTTCGACGTTTTTCATCCACATTTAACATGAGGAACTAAAACCAAAACGTTTTGTAAATGTAGGGACAAAAACCAAAAGAAAATTTTTGCAGGGACCAATTTCAAAAATGTCATTATTCACAGGGACCATTTTGCTATTTAAGCCAAATATTTAAAACTATTACTTCCTCGTTCCATTTTAACTGTCATTTCAATCCTTTTTATTAGGGGTGTTCGCGGTCCGATTCGGTTCGGTTTTGAGACGAAAAGTCATCTGATCCAATCATAAAATATACATGCGGTTCGGTTCGATCCAATTATATCATCACATCCAATACCATCCAATCCAAAAAAAAACATGCGGTTTCGGTTCGGTTCGGTTCGGTTTTGATTTCTTAACATTTTTATGATATTTTATAAAAATTAATTATATAGCCATAAACAACATATATTTTTATGTTACAAGTCACAAACATATATGCATGAAAGTAACTATCATTGTTATTGACATTCATAATAATTAGCACAAACTGAGATATTATTGTCTATATGTGCAGTGCGTAAGTATTAAGCTCAATCTAGTGTGTTTTATGTGTATATAATATATTTATAACTAGCGGTCCAGTTCGGTCCGAATTGGCTTTTAGAATTAAAACCAAAAACCAAAATGAACCAATCAGTTTTCCAATAATCAGTCCAAAAATAACCAAACAAATTCGGTTTTTTTTTTGTTTCCGTTTTTTTGGATTGGTTTGCGGTTTTTCTTTAGATCAGTTTGGATCTGAACGCTCCTATTTTTATATATTCCATGTCATCTGTCACTTTATGAATTCAAGAAGCAATATATATATATATATATATATATATATATTTCTTTTCATGTTTGTCCTTGTTGGCTTACCATGCCTTTAATGATGACAATGAGTTGTTGAAGGTACTTTTGTGAAAATATATCATTTTACATTGATATTGATATTGACACATTCAATCATTGTCTTAGTCTGGTTTTATCTAAAAGGACATTTAAAATTAGAATGAAGGGAGTAACTTCTTAGAAAAATCCTAAATTGCATCATGTTATCTACTCAATTTTGTTTTCCATGGGAAACCTGACCTTGCTCTTCTTTTTAACACTATTACAAATTAACTTTTTTAGACCGATTTCGAACAGCATTTAAGACCGGTCTCGAACTGATTTTAAAATACCAATTTTGTAAATGTGGCTTAAAAAGAGATTGGTTTCCAACTAATCTTGTTTTAAATTAATGAGACCGGTTTGGAATCGGTCTCAAATACAATTTGGAACCAGTGTTAAAAATCAATTAGTCATGGTTTTAATCTTGACTAAATTAGGAACCACTCTCTTAAATATTTTTTAACGGCATTTCTTTATCAGTTAGCCACGGTTTTAATTGTGACTAAATTAGGATAATATATATATATATATATATATATATATATATATATATGCACACACACACACATAATTAGTCCTAAAATATCATTATTTAGATGAAATCATTTACAAATACCAACTTGAATGCAATTAAAGGCTGGTAAAAAGTTTGGTATGAAAATATTATAGGAAATTGAATCAAAATGTATACAATAGGGACTTTCTACGGGCCATCTAAATTAGTTCTGTGAACTGCAAGACCCGAGTTAACAAAGGTGGGGAGTAATCATTAGTGCAAGAGGCATGGATAAAGACAGGCTCATGGCCGGCTTCTAGGGAAGGGAGGCATATATAAATGAACCGTTAACCCACCAAAATGAGAGGGAATCTTGACTGTGTAGATATGAGACTATATAGTAAAGGAATGCTTAAATGAATTGATTGGTACAACCCATATCGAGAAGATGCATCTTCTTTTAGATGCATCTTCTTTTCAATATCCCAATACTTAAGAACTCCACAGTTAAGTGTGTTTGACTTAGAGAAATTATGGGTTGGGTGACCTCCTAGGATGGTTTCACTGGGAAGCATGTGAGTGGGGACTAAGCATGCTGAAAAGAACTATGTTGGTCTATGGGGACAATCATCAATCCATATGGCAACCAGGGATATTACATGAACTGATGTTAGATCACTAGGCTCGGCATTGTGTTTGCCAAGTTTTGTCCCTTCAATATTGAGCTAGGGATATTACATGAACCGATGTTCGATCACTAGGCTCAGCATTGTGTTTGCCACGTTCTGTCCCTTCAATATTGAGCACACTTTTCTTTGTTACTGGGGCTGTTAGGTATATAGGCACCTATTTAGGCCATGAATCGAGCTTCACACACCTATTTTGAGAATGGAAAACTTTCAATGAAAGGAATTGTAATGAAATCCTTCAATGAAATCATTTTGACATTGAAGCACAACATTGATAGCATTTTTAAGATAGGGACTGTAATGGAATCTAACAGACAGAGGATTACTGTAACACCCCTTTATATACCCCTTATTTAATTACTAGTAATGTAATTATTATTATAATTATTATTATGTTAATTAGTTATTAGGTTATGAAAATATGAAATTATTTGAACTTTTTAAGATAGTTGTCAAAAGACGTCATCAAAACTTAATATTCATATTATTTATTATTCACAAAACATTTAGTTCATTTTACATATCAAAAGCTGATTCTAGGTTGTAGTTATACATATAATGCAGTAGAACATAATTTATATATATTAGTCGTAAGCCCAGAGCCAATGGTTTTGCATCGGAAAATAAACTTAGTCTATTATAGACTAAGTGTATAAACTCATACTCCTTGTCCAGAAGGAGTATGATTCTCCTCAGCTGTAGGAAGTGAGAAGACACTTCTGGTACTTCGGGAAAACAGGGAGTAAGTCATCAACTTATAGTTAAGTAAATAGTAACTGAAATAGTACAAGTTAACTAATTATGATTATCATCAAGAAAATATAGTAAAAGCATAATGAAATACAATATATGAATGCATGTAGATTCTCGGTATACCGCTTTGAGTATGTTGTTTCTATTAGACAAATATGTACATTGGGTTCACACATGTGCAACGCCTTGCCTCTCACCGGCGATGTAACACCCATCGACCTTTCTATAAAGTGCTACACTATATCAGGTAGGCACATTGAGTTTACGAATGTGCATCGCCCGACCTCTCATCGGTGGTTAACACTCGTCCGACATCTCATTGGTATGAAGTGCTACGCAAGATCATATAGGCACACTGGGTTTACAGGCATGCACCGCCCGACCTCTCATGGGTGGTGTGTAACACTCGTTCGACCTCTCACCGGTACGAAGTGTTACACAATATTTAATATGCACATGGCTTTATAGGTGCGCCCCGCCCGACCTCTCGCTGGTGGTGTAACACTCGTCTGGTATCTCACCGGCGCAATGTGCTACACAATACTTTGTCCGCATCTCATGGACTATTTCTTTCGATCTAATATTTCTATCTGTATCTCACGAATTATTCATATATATATACACACACACACACACACACGCACACACATATATATATTATATATATGTCTCTTACAAACACATACTTGAATAATCATGTGATGTAATATATTTGCCAAGCCGTTCTAAGTCCAATCATTTGGAACCCTCGGAAACAAAGAAAGTATTGAAAGTCCATCTTGTATAACTATTCATTACAATGGCCAGTCAAAACCGTGGTTGGAAATTGGCTACGAATGTCTTAGACCATTTGGGAGCAAGTATGTCAATTATTCAAATGATTTTGTTAGGAACTGTCATATCTTGGAATCATAGTTTGCCAACGAGTAGCATTATGGTTTTCAACGATGGTGCATAGTACGAAAGAAATGAGTAAATACAAGTTTCGTCTGATTTTTTTGCGTTGGGGCTTGAATTGAGATTTTCTTGAAGATAAATTCGACTATTTGAGAAAGCAAATAGAAAATTGGTTGAGGCCAGGGAGCAATGCGATCAAGACATAGTGGTTAGATATGCTGCCACATTTTTTTGGACTTTTTCTTTTTGAACCCCACCCTTTATTCATTGGTCCCCACCGCCTGAAACAAGTCGGAAGATTCTTTCCGCTTGAAACAAGGCGGAAACAAAATAAAACATTTTTCGCCTTATGCAAGTCGTATTATCTTCTGTCTTTTCAAAGTCGTAAATAAAATAAAGTATTCCGCCTCTCATTAGGCGGAAAACATTAAAAATTTGTTATAATACCAAAATTGCCCCTTCATTCATTCACGTACAAAACAATAAAAAGAAGGGAGGTGGAGGGTTTACGGAGGGGCATTTCTGGGATTTCAACACTTTAATTGTTCTGTTTCTTAAAAGTTGGAAGTATTTCCGCTTTGAAATAGTCGGTAATTCTTCCGCCTTATGCAAATCGGTACTAATGAGTGGGGGCCAAAAAGTTTATCCGATTTGTTTCAGGCAGTGGGGGCCAATGAGTAAAGGGTAGGGTTCAAAAAGAAAAAGTCTTTTTTTAAGACACAGTCGTGCCATCCTGACATGGCCTCAAAAGAACCATCGAGTCTTGTGACTAGCATTGGCAATTAGGGCCAATGGGCGAGCATGGATCGGGCCCGCATTCGCCCGCAATTTAAACGGGCCGGCATGGGCGGCCCGTTTTGATTTTAGGGTGGAAAATCCTCGCCCTACCCGCCCATGTTTTTTACGGGCGGGCGAGCGGGCCGCCCATTTTTTTTTCCAAAAATAAAAAATTTAAGTGAATTCAGCATTTGCAATTTGCACTACTTAAATAAATTCAGCATTTGCAATTTGTCTCTAACATTTGATGTCCCACTGTCCCAAAAATTCATCACTAAACCATGACCAAATCAGCAGCAAACAACGACCACGAGCAGCAGCAAACAACAGTGACCACGAGCAGCAGCGACCACGAGCAACAACAACGACCACGAGCAGTAGGGAGCAACAGAACGACGAGCAGAGCAGCAACACGGCGAGCAGAGCAGCGAGCAAGGCAGCAGCAGCAGATGCGGAGGCGCGAGCACAACAGCAGAGAGCAGAGATGTTGAGGCGTGAGCATGGCAGCAGCGAGGGCGGAGGCAGCGCGATTCAAAGGAGGAGAAAAACCCTAGACGGCAGCCGCATGAATGAGGGAAATGGTGATTGGTGATGGTGAATGACTGAGGAGAGTGAGTCTGCTTGGGGATAAAACCCTAGTCTGATTGCTAATTGGGCCTTTTTTTCAGGTGGGCCAAAAAAAACAAAAGTATTTCATTAGCCTGCGGGCCGCCCGCGGGCAGCCCTAATTTGTCCGTAAATTTAACGGGCGGGCATGCTCGGCCCTAAATGAAAAATGGGCTGAAAATTTAGGCCCTGCCCGCAGGCTTGGACCCTAATTGCCAATGCTACTTGTGACATAAAAACATGTGCTCTATATTTTGGTTCGTGAAAGGATTTACTATTATTGTTCTTTCTTGGTGGCAAATATAGCAAAGATTCCTTAGTGAATATTGGAGAATAAACTAAATGATGAAAGATAAAAAGTATTATCAGTTATCACGCATGTGTTATCAATGTAGTTTGCTAGAATAGTTAATTTGTGAGGTTCCGCCCACCAGTGCAGCGTTTCCCCCCATCATTTTTTAGTTTGTTAATTTTTATTAGCATCAATTTTTATCTTCACCCCATTGGATGTAATGTTCAAAGTTGCAGACTTATAAACTTTATATTTCTTATGGTACTTGTATAACTATTCATTAATGTTTTCAAAACTTCAAAATTTATAACTTTGAGAAATCAAATCCTATTAAAAGATACATATTACTTATATAAGGATTACACAGAGTTTAATTTGGATAGGGAAAGATCCTTTGTAGGATGGAGACATGGATTTTGTACCTAATTTTTGGATTCAAAAGACTTCATAGATAGAGAAAGATCAATATCTTGAAATTGATAGGTCTTTTTTGAATAACATGTTTCTTGGATTTATAAATCTTCATTGTTTATTGTCCTATTTATATCATTTTTCATTGGTATTTACCCTTTTTCTTGATTTTTGGCTTGTTTCCTAAGTGTTTTGTAAATTTTAGTAAGTTTTGATCGAAGGGAGTAAAACATAAAATATTTTCATGGAGAAGAATGATTAAAATATTTTCCTTCTACCCAAGTGGATAGGCATAGTGAAAACTGACTGGGCGCTTCGGGATTTAGGTTCAAAGGCTCGAGTCCCAACTTATAGCTTTGAGATTATAACTGATAGCTGTGAACTTAACTTATAGCTGTGGGATTATAGATGAAAACTTGTAGCTGTATAGCTAGCTTATTAAACTGAAGCTGTCTGGCAAAACTAGATATGTAACTAATTTAAACATGTTAAATGACTGAAAAGGATGAATAATAATATAATTTAGTAAAAAAAAAAAGGTAAAATTGAGATATGATATATTGAAAGCTCTTGTTTTTTTCTCAAAGTTACCTGATGTTGCTTTCTAAAAGCTAGTTTTCAAAAGCTATAAGCTTCTTTTATTCTTTGTTCACCAAATAGCTCTAGTAGCTTATTGACCAGATCCATACGCTAAAAGCTACCAGATAGAGCTGTCGGGCCAGCCGGGCCGGGCCAAAAAGCCCGAAAAATCATAGGCTCGGGCTCCTTAATATAGCCTATATATTCAACTCGGGCTGATCGGGTTCGGGTTCGTATCCGGCCGAGTTTGGGCCGGCCCAGCAGGCCAGAAAAAAAAGAAAAAAAATCACATTTTTTTACTTTATATGTGCATGTGTTTATTATAAAAGGAAAAAAAACACACTTATTATTGGTTAAAAAAATATGTGTAAAAAATAAAGGAAGTTTATTCATTAATTTTTTTGAAGTGGTTGAATTGTAAAAAAAAAAAAAGAGATGATGTGGGCCGACCCGCGCCCGGCCCGAAGCCCGCTTAGGGCGGGTTTGGGTTTTATACTAGGGTATTCAATTGACAACCGGACTTTTTGACCGATTTGGCCCGAACCCGAAGCGGGCCTGTCCGAACCCGGCCTGCAGGCCCGTTTTGACAGCTCTACTACCAGATAAGCTATAAGTTTGTTTCACCAAACACAGCCAAAATATCTTCAAGGAGTATTTGCCATTTGGATCATCTGAACATGCCATCCATCTAAGTGGGCCTTGTGCACAGGCCACCCCAGCCCAACTTAACACAAAAACCCTTCCTCTCATCTCATCCTGTTCCACTTTTATATATCCTCCCTCACTCATTCCACTCTGCTGCCTCCGCCAACTCGGAACTAGGGTTTCATCATCTTCCCTGCCATTTCCAACGATCTTCTCTCCTCCGCGCCACCATGGTCGCCGCCAAGAAAACTGTAATATTTCGTTTCTAATTCCCATTTCTAAAGGTTGTTTTTTTTATTTTCTTGATCTGTCGCTGTTAATGGATATTTTTTTTGTTTTGTTTTGTGTGTTTGTGCAGAAGAAGACACATGAGAGCATTAACAACAGGCTCGCTCTCGTGATGAAGAGTGGAAAATACACTTTGGGTTACAAAACTGTTCTCAAGTCCCTCAGGAGCTCCAAAGGTATTCAATGAATATTGGATCTTTGTATTGGCATTTACATTTCTCAGATTTATTGGTTTGCTTTATCAGTTCTAATCTAAGAATAAGTTGCAAAGTCAAATTTCAAATTATTTTTTATTGTTTGGGTTTGGTTTTGTATATTGGAGATTGGAACCCATTTGCAGTGATCAAGATCTCTGAACATACATTATTATGATTTGTAGCTAGATTTTGTATAATCTTTTTAAAACTATTTGCAGGGAAATTGATTATCATTGCCAACAATTGCCCACCATTGAGGAAGTCAGAGATAGAGTACTATGCTATGTTGGCCAAGGTTGGAGTTCATCATTATAACGGAAGTAAGTTCTTGTGTCATCTTTTAAATTTAACTGAGAGATAAGTGCGGTGTAATTGTTTGATTTGAGAGTTTATCCAATGTCTTTTATTCAAAACCAATTTTGTGTTTAGCCTTAAGAACAATTTTGTGTTTAGTTGATGCTTTTCTTTGCTATATTTGATTTTTGGATTTTTCATTGTTCTTGATTTTAGGTCAGTAAAATGATTTGATTTATGTATCGGGTTTATTGTAAATTAAGCCCATCATATAGGGTATCTGAGTATCTCTCTAATAGCTTGAACTTCCTTTTAAAATGCCACTCTTGAACTTTGTGATCACGTCGAAAGGCGATTTGCACCTTGTATAGCGGTAGTCAGAATAAATCATCATTCTTTGAGTTATATTAAATCATCGTGATTCTATTGTCAAAGTTGTATCCTTGTCTATGGAAACTATTAGCTGTTACATTTAGAACCAATATGAAATGAAGAATCTAATGTATCTTTTTGATCTATCGCACTGATCATCTAAACTTTTGCATTTGTATTGCCATTATTACATATTTTTGGAGAATTGGTCACAGTCCTTGATGTATCTTGCTGTTTTCCTTTTTAAATGTACTATTCTGTTTGGTGTCAAATGTTCTTATTATATTCTGTAATTGTCAAATGTTTGATGAATGTATCTGTTCTATTTAACATCTGTTAACAAAGTGTTTTTTGTCTATAGACAATGTTGATTTGGGTACAGCATGTGGCAAATATTACAGAGTTTGCTGCCTCAGCATCATTGATCCTGGTATCTGATATTGTTTTAACTAATTAATTTTTGAAACTAATTTTATGCCTTTTGTTTTTCTAACTGTGTTTATTGTTATTTTCAGGTGATTCGGATATCATCAAGACAATGCCTACTGAGCAGTAGACTTGTATTGAATCCTCTTTTTTTTTTGTCCTTAGAAAAGTTCGATTGAGTTGCTGTTTTCAGTTTATTCAGACTTTCGTTGAAAGGAAATTTATCTTAGTCTTGAACTATCTGGTTGTATGTGCCGTTACTGTTTTTGATTATTCTACCTCTTTGAGCTTTAAGTAATTTTGATTTACCAGTTTTTGATTAAAAATGGTTTAATGAGCCAATATGCTCTGATAATGAGCCAGCAGCTTCAAATGTGTTTAAAATTGATTACCATTTATTGCCCTTTTATTGTATCTTGATTCTTGGGAGATCTCAAAGTAAAAAGAAATTTTTCAAGTATTATGTGTTTGATATTTCAGAATTTTAGCGTAATCTGAAAAGAATATTCATTAATGCATAGAATTTTTTCCTTTAAAAAATCCTATTCAATTTTTATTTTAATATATTAAAATACAAATAGAATAATTTATATGCTGAAATTTCTTTTTTGCAGCCAATAAGTTAAACAATATTCTGATTCAGAAGTTTGTTGGCCAAAAATAAGCTTTAGAGTGCATATTTTGGGAAAATTCCGTGGATAAATCTTTATATGCATTCTTGAAATACGAATGTGAAACCCGTTTAGTTTATCTGTCCTATCTTGAACTTGCTTCCGTTATGAGTATATAGTAACCTCAATCCTCTTTGTTATGAGAGCATAAGAAAAATTTTAACTGTCCTCAGTATGCATGTTGTAAATGTTAAGTTCACGAAACTTTCAATTACAAGACGACGCAACGACGCACCTCCCATGTTAATATGTTTATGAAGATTACGATATCTTATGCAATCGTATCCAGCCCTAATAAAACATTGAGAAAAATTACACTTAACTCTTGCGTTTATCCAGATTACAACCAATATTTTTCTTGTTTTCTCCCTAAAAGTATGGGAGTTAAATATAACACAATCCTAGGGTTTACAACGCGCCGAAATGAATTTGGTTTAGCTCGGTTCAATTCGTTAACAAATAGTTCGAATTAGACTTGAACCGTGCTTTGCACTGATCTACTTTTTATGTTTGAGTTAGGTTCAATTGAGTTTGCGAACTGGTCTTGAACTATTTTTGAACTGTTCACTTCCTAAGTTCAAAATAATTCACTTTGTTAGCTCGAATAATGATTAATTTTTTTTTTACAAAATATATTACATAAAATAATATACCAAATAAAAATATAAGGGTGGTAATGCAATCCTACTAATAAGATGAGTATCAAGCATAATTTTGAAAACTCTTAACTAAATTAGTATTATTTTTCCTAAAATACTTGATCAATTTAAAGGTTTATGAGAGTTTCCTTTGACTCTTGCAAAAAAAATTGGAATAAAAAAGTTATAACCCATAGTTTTTTCTCTCCTTGACATTAGGAATGGAGGGAGGAGAGTGCAAGCAAGGGTCTCAACCTTCTCTCATTCATTTAGGGCTTGTTTAGATACGATAAAAATACGATGATAGAAAGTAAGATAAGAGCAATATATGGTATCATGTTTAGTGTTTCGTGCACATTATATAACAATAACATTGATGATGGTGATGGTAGGATGGTGATGGTAGTGGCAGTAATGTTGTATGAGGGAAAAAATGAATTATAATATTCTACTCATTTCTAACCCAGCTTCCTACATAGAATATAAAATACACTAGCAAGATAGAATAAGATAAGCCACTTAGATACCATTATTCTATCGTGCTGGCTTACCAAACTCTCTATGGTGACAAGATTGGACATATTATCCTTTCTTGTCATTAATATCATGCCCACCAAACGAGCCCTTATTTTCTTCATTTTTATGTAAATGTGTCCATTTGGTATTAAAATATTTTTTTTTGGGTGAATTAAGTTTTTGGTCTTTATAAATAGGGTCAATTTTCGCATTTAGTTTCTATATTTTTTTTTTGTTTTTTTAGTCCTTGCCAGATTCAAAGTTTTGGAATAAGTCCCCCTGTCTCTCTGGTTTCGTTAAGTGCTGACGTCGCAGACGAAAGTTCATGTTAGCATTGCCAGTCATCCACATATAACATACAAATTTTTGTATTGTTTTTATATTCGATAAATACATGGAAAACACAGATGTATTTTTTCACCACTTTTGATTTTTTTCCGTTTATTTTTTAATTTTTCTACTCCATCTAGTCCTATTTATAAGACCATTTAGGAGTTTTTATTTTGGTCCTATTTATATGAGCCTATTTTAATTTTCAACAGCGTTTAATTACTTAATTCCTCAAATACCCCTATTAAGTTAATATTTTTTAGAGTTCCAATACTAGTTATAGGAGTAATTTTAAAAAAGTATATCAAATTTTCACATTTCTAATGTCACTAATAAATTTAATCACTCTCCTTGATAGGAGTAAAAAACCTCAAAAGGAACTTATAAATAGGACAGGATGAAGTATTATTTATTGAAATAAAAAAAATTGTGTCATGCATAGCGGTCGATGTGGTAGTGCTTACGTGTATTACTGTCTATCACGTTAGCACTTAATGAAATTAGATAAATAGAGTAATTAATTTCAAAATTTTCCACTTTGCAAAGATTAAAATCTTAAAAAAAAAACTTCTAAAAACTAAGAAAAATTGATGATGTTTATGGCTCTGAAGCATGAGTACTCCTATCTAACTACCGTACACGTATCGGGTACGTCATACCCATACCCGGTATGCCTTGGGTACTCCTGGGTACGTACCGGGTGCGTACCCAAACCAAAAAAAAAATAATAATAAATAAAAAATTGGGAACTTAAATGGGTACTTGAATGGTTACGTACCCACCATGTGGTATGACTGAACATATATTTTTTCTCAAACGATGTGTCTTGTTCACAAGGATAAGGGAAAACCATCTTTATTCAATATTTTTCAATTATCTTCTCACCCTCTTTCATTTTAACCCGAAAAACCACTCTCAAGACTCAAATTTTTTTCTCCTTTCGCTGACTTGATCCCCTCTGTCCCTCACTATGCTTTACCCCCTCCATCCCTCGCAGTACCCCTCATTATGCTTCTCTCCTTCATTAGTTTGGTGTCTCTCTCTAAACTGTCTACCCTGTCTTTGTTTCCCCTTTCTCTGTTTTGTTCCCTTACTAACTGGTACTTCCGTTTTTAATGTTCTATAAATATTTCTCTATTTTCTTTTTCTTTGTTGTGATGGAATAATGAATACTATATTGATTTAAAACAGCAAAAGTGGTTTGATACTCATTTTGTTATGATTTTTTTTGCACACCAAGTGTTTAAACTAGTTTAGGAATTGAACAACTCTTTTTTTCCTATTATGCATCGCCTTTTTTTCCCCTATTTTGTGTTATTTTTTGATGTTTTTGATTTTCTTATTAATTGTTACATAGTGCAAACATTATAAGTTGTGTGGTAGGAAATTATTAATTCCTATGAATTTTAATTTATTGAATGTATTTTTTATTTTTGCAATTTTATGTTTTTAAATTTTTATATAATTATATTTATAAATTAAATATATATATATATATATATATATATATATATATATATAAGAACGTACCTGTACCCTAATTTTTTTAAAAATGCCGTACCTCGTACCCGTACCGGGTACCGGTATCGTACCCGTACTCATGCAACACAGATTTATGGAAACCATAAACTTAATTAACCCCATTTTTTTCTGGGTTTTGGAATTTCCACCCCATACTTTATCCCCATACCCCAATTTAAAGAGTGAAATTACATTTGTATCCTTTATTAAAAATTATCAGTTTTTATACCCCAATTGTTATCCTCACACCCCATGAAATTAACCCCACACCCCATCCCTTTCCTCTTCCAAAACCCCACTAAATATAACCCTTCCTACACTTCAACACTTCAACACTTTAATCAAATCCTTATTTTCTTAAAACATCTCATAACCTCCAACCTTTCATCTTCCCATCAACCTCCCAACATTCTTATCATATTTTGCTCCATACCAAATTTGAAGGTTGCTTCTCTCGGTGCATTGCTCTTGTGCTCCATGCTTCCTAAGGCATGTGCGTTTTTTTTCACTGTTCGTTACTATTCCGACGAACCAGTTTCAGAAAAATAAGTGCTTTTCCGACTCGGATATATTAGAATTTGGAAATTTATTTAAAAATAGAAACTTATTATTTCCGAAAGTATGGTATTGGTATTGAATATTTCTGATAGACGCAATTCGGAAATTTGAAACTATTTTCGACTATTAGTTTTCAGAATTTTCTGATATGTGTGTTTTTTTCTTTTAATACAGAAAATTATATGATATTTTAAAATTTCCAAGTGTGAGTTCTATATGAGTGTTCGGTTCATTCGGGTACGCGGTTCCTTATTTTTTACATTATTTATAGGACTTTCTGTAAGGTGAATATGGTAAGCGATATGGTGAATTCCACACATATAACTATGGTTCTCGCATTCGCACATCAAGTTTACCATTAAAAAAAGTATTGTAATAATAATATAAAAAATATGAACCGTGTGCTCAAATGAAATGTGTGCCCGTATTCATACTGCGTTCTTTCCTAGTAACTATGTTTATAGGATGAATCTGTTTTGTGCATACCCTTTTGGTTTTCAGCTGAGAAACTGTTTTTTTTTAAGCAGATGGTTAAGGGGTGTTGGGAATTTCCAAGTGTGAGTTATGTTATGATAAAAGAAAAAAACACACATATCAGAAAATTCCGAAAACTAATAGTCGGAAATAGTTTCAAATTTCCGAATTACGTCTATAAGAAATATTCAATACTAACTCCATACTTTCAGAAATAATAAGTTGCCATTTTTAAATAAATTTCCAAATTCTGATATACCCGAGTCAGAAAAGCACTTATTTTTCTGAAACTGGTTCGTCGGAATAGTAACGAACAGTGAAAAAAAAACGCACATACCTTAGGAAGCAAGGAGCACAAGAGCAATGCACCGAGAGAAGCAACCTTCAAATTTGGTATGGAGCAAAATATGATAAGAATGTTGGGAGGTTGATGGGAAGATGTAAGGTTGGAGGTTATGAGATGTTTTAAGAAAATAAGGATTTGATTAAAGTGTTGAAGTGTTGAAGTGTTGGAGGGGTTATATTTAGTGGGGTTTTGGAAGATGAAAGGGTGGGGTGTGGGGTTAATTTCATGGGGTGTGGGGATAACAATTGGGGTATAAAATCTGATAATTTTTAATAAAGGATACAAATGTAATTTCACTCTTTAAGTTGGGGTGTGGGGATAAAGTATGGGGTGGAAATTTCAAAACCCTTTTTTTCTTGCTATCTTGTGCAACCTATCAGAGTTGATTGACGGGTGTGGTGGTGACTCATGATTGCAAGCGTAAAATGTATGAGGCGTGGTAGAGTGATGAAGACGGTAAATGGGACGGCAAAGTCAATGCTCAAGGGATATGATATTGGGTAGAGTGCTTATGATCTTAACAGCATCTTCACCCGTTAACGGTTTTTTCGTTCTTAAATGGACCTCACATATTATTTTATTATGCAAAGGATCACTGGTTTAATATCTTCGGTTCACTGGTTCTTTGAAGATTTCGGTTCAGTTCTGGTTCAAGACTGGTTTTGGGTGCTTCGGTTCAGTTGGTTCGGTTCAGTTTTCTCTCTGGTTCAGCAGTGTTGGTATTGGTTCTCTTCGGTTCAGGTTGGTCTAAAGCTTCTTCTCCTCTCTAGCCACGATACTACTACTTTCATGGTATGATGCTGATGAAAGAATCCTTACTTCTGAAGTAAAGGGCCGGAAAATCAGAATTACTATGGATATCTGGACAAACCTCACTCACCTCCCTTTGGATGACGTGTACTTCACTGGAACTGGTCCCGATAATCTGTGGGGTGATGAATATAACAAGAAGGATGCTAAGGATGAGTTCATTGATCCTAACATTCTGATTGGCAAAGCTGTAACTTCAGGAAATCTGAGATTTGAATATCGACTGTTGCGCTTCATTCTGAACAGATGCCTGATTCCTCGACAAGGAAATTATTTCAGAGTCATGGATGCTGACTACATCATTCTTTGCGCTTGGTTTCATAACAAACCCATCAATTGGGGTTGGTATGTGCTTTATCACATGACAGAGACTGCCAACAAAGTTCGACGCTCGATCGACAGAAACATGAAGCTGAAAACCACCTGTCTTCCATATGCTACCTTGATTACTCTGATTCTCAAGCATTTCCGAGTTCCGTTGAATGGAGAATCTAGGACTGTTCCAACCGTAGACATGTGCATGGATGCTACTTTTGTTGGAAATATGGGTTGGAACTGCATGGAAGGAAGGGGTTAGGCGCCGAAGGTAATGCGTCGAGAGCGTAAGTCGGCACTGGACAATGACTCGGAAGATGAACAAGAACAAGCTCCTGCTCATGATCCCGATCTCCCACCTCTTCAAGCTATTTTGCCACCCGATCATATTCCTCCCTACATGCAGACTTTCATGGATGATGTCCACGGGTACATGCAACGCTCAGATGATCACATGAGGCGTCATGAAGCCCATATGCTTTCTGTGGACATCGGTCTTGCCCAGCTTACATCTGACATGCACAACATGAACATGAGCATGGATTCTATGCGGCAAGATATCTATGATCTGCGACATCAGAATAGGGAACCTTTCAACCGTGGCATTTAGCTTGTGGGATCTCGCCTCTATATTTCTTGAACTATGATTATGTTCTTGCTTCTGCTTCTGACCCCCTAGTTTTAAAATTGCTTAACTGTTTCTGGTTCTGTTTTTTGCTATATTTTGGTATAACTCTGGATATTTTTATTATGATTCCTCATGACAATTTCTATTTGGTTATATTATGTTATGTTATGTCATGTCATGTGGTGTGATTATATTTTTATAAGTTTATGCCACCCTTTTTGATGTTGTCAAAAGGGGGAGAGAAAAAGTGATATACAAAACAAGACAGAGGACAGGTTACAGGTCTCAGGGGGAGAGCATAGCAAAAGGTTTATCATAAGTTCAGGGGGGAGCTTATGAGCTTATGATCTTTGAGCTTAAAGCTTAAAGCATGTTAATGCTTATCTTATCATTTGATAGATTATGTCTATGTACTAACCTTTGTTTTGCAGGAAGTGTTTGTCATCATCAAAAAGGGGGAGTGTTGAAGATCATGTTCCCCATGATGATGTTTTGATGATGACAACATAAGCATATCATATATTGAACAGGTACATTGATGATATCGAAGCAGTTGTGTGTGCTTGTAGAATTCAACCTTTTAGGGTTTAGTTATTTTCTGTAAAGCAACAATTAGTCTAAGCACTCAAGTTCGATCTTATTTTTGTTAAGAGAAGATGATGATGTTTTTCATGTTAAAACTAGAAGAAGATTTTTTTATAACTTAGCTCTTGGAAAAGTATTTTGAGAAAAACTTTTGCGAAAACCTCTGGTTACAATCTTTTTATGAAAATCTATTTTTAAACTAAAGTAATCGATTAGGCCTTTGGAATAATCGATTATCTTTGGCCAGTTTTGTAACCCGAGAGCAAGTAATGGATTACTTAACTTCTTGTAATGGATTACTTCCTTGGGCTAATCACCCGAGTGTAGGTAATCAATTACTTGAAGATAATAATCGATTACTTTTGATGCTGCAACATTTTTATCAAAACCAGTGAGTAGGTAATCGATTACCTAGACCAAAGTAATCGATTACTGATGCTGCAATTTTTGAAAAACAAAACCAGGGAGCAGGTAATCGATTACCTATACCAAAGTAATCGATTACTCATTTTCAAATTTTGAAAAACGTGTTGAAATCAATTTGATTCACAAAATGATTTCTTTCCTTATTTGATTGATCACGTTTCTAATTAAAACTCATTCTTCTACCTTTTTGAAAACTCTCTTTTACACTTCATTGAAACATCTTTTGAAAAACCTCTTTTTGGAGAAATAATTCATCATCATCATCTTCATCTTCTCTTTTTTCTAAAAAGAACAAAAACTTGAGTGTCTTAGAACTAAGGGTTGTTATAGGATCGATATTGTTGTATCCGCTCTATTTAGAGAGCCTTATTGTTAGTTGCACCAAAATTTCATTGGTAAACCTTTATTTGTAAGGGGAGTGTTACCCTTAGCGATTAGGGAGTGTTATCCCTTAGGTTGAACGTGTGTCGCGTTCTTAGGGTGAGAAACCATTGTGTATTGGGTAGTGTCTAGACGAACAATGGGGCACCTAGTAGTTAGGCTATCCGGGAAAATCTAGGAAGTGGCTTCCTAGTTGTTTGTATTGAGGTACCTAGCGAACGGAGGTTCCTAGTAGCGTGCGGGGCGCTCGTGCTCGTGCTTGTAATTGAGGCTGGTTGTCTCTGTTGTGTTTAGTGAAGAAATTCTCAAGCGGGTCGCTTGGGACTGGACGTAGGTCTTTTGCTGGAAAGGCTGAACCAGTATAAAAACTACGGTGCACAATCTTCTATATATCCCTTATCTTTTTACTATTACGTTGCAAGTTTTTATTTTTGCGATAAGATTATTTTCTATGACGTAAAAACTATTTTAACGTTTTAAAGTAACTAGCGCGAGAATTGCTTTTTAGTGTTGTTAATCTTTTCAATCTCGCGAGTATTAGTTTTTCTATTATTAATATAAATATATTGTTTTGCTTGCGCTCAAACGTTTTCAATTGTTCTTTAAGTCTTCCGCTGTATAAACTCTTTAATCTTTTTAAGAACGCTTTGAATCGAACGTTTTCCAATATTTTTGTAAATACCCAATTCACCCCCCTCTTGGGTGACGGCTGCCAATTCTAACAACCCGGGTATATAATTATATATATATATATATATATTAATTATAATTATTATTCTAATTTCTGAAACCTAAAACAGTAAAACCTGTGGAAAAAAAATAAAACAGACCCTAATTACTAAGTACTATGTGTGAACGTGGGTGTGTGAAACTAAACATATAATAGGTCTTCGAACTTATACCCATATCTATTGCTTATACAACTTCTTTTGTCCTTTCTTGAATATATATATATATATATATATATATATATATATATATATATATATATATATATATATATATATATATATATAAAACCAAACATACAGTATGCATTTGATCATTGATTCTGCAGAAGCTAGCAATCTTATCTTTTTGATTTGTAATTTCTTTTTAATGAATTCATTAGCTAAATTTTATATTATTTTTAGAAAGATTATGCAAATTTCAAAATTTGAATGGTTTGAAATTTTTTTTAATGTTATTCATCCGTGTCCCAGGTGAATCCGGACCCGCCCCTATAAGGACCCGTCCTATTTTGGACCAGTCCTTACCTTGTCTCTCTCTAATTAGGGACGGGTTCGGGTTGAAAAATTAACCCGAGCAATATTTTGGGACGGGTGAGGGACAAGCCTAACCCGTCCCAACCCGTCCCATGCTCACCCTGACCCGTGGCAGCTGGTATGGATTTTCATTAACCATGTCAGCAAATAACTGATTTTTTGTAACGTAGGGGACCAAAACCAAAATGTTTGAAAAATTAATGACTAGTCCCGGTCGAAATAACTTCTAGGGACTAAAACCAAAACACGTTGAACTTTTGAGGACCAAAACCATAAATAAGCCTTTTTTTATAGGTTAATGTATTACAATTAAAATCATACTATTTCTTTTGGTTTAAAATAATAAAAGTAACTAACTTTCTTAAATTATGCTTCTTTCCAATGCTACTTTCGTAAAATATATCTAGAAAATTGTTATATTATTTTATTATTGTTTAATTCTCAGGACTATGTTCATTAAATACCTATTTTTAATAAATTAAAAAAAAATTAAATACAGTTAACTAACTTCCTTAATAAATACTCCCTCCGTCCCTAAATATAAAGCTTCTTTGGGGGATTTCACTTCCATTAAGAAAGTGGAATAATTTAAATTGTATTGGAAATGTGAACTTTTGATATGTAATTTCAAAATTATCCGTATTAATATTATTGAGAATCTAAAAAGTGTTAAATAAATAGGGGTGTTTGTGAAAAAAAGTAATTAATGATTATTAAAAATTGGTATGAGGCTTTATAAATAAGGACAAAATAAAAGTGTCAAAAAAGACTTTATATTTAGGAACGCACACCTTGTTTGTTTCAAGAGAAAATGGGTAGAAAGAAAATGGGAGGAGAGATTTTGGAGAGAAAACTTCATTTTCCCCTGTTTAGTTTAGGAGAGAAAATGGAGAGAAGAGAAAAAAACACATGGGACCCACAAAAAAAGTTTTCTCTCCCCAAATGAAGAGATTTTGGAGAGAAAACTGTAATTGACATGTAAAATTACTCATCTGTTCTTCACTTGTCCATTTTACTTCATCTTTTTTCTTTAACTTTTTAATTCTTTAATTGAAAAAAAATAAAACATTTTTATTTTAATAAAAAACTATTTTTATAATATTTTGGATTCGAAAATTTTATTATGTAATAAAGAATTGAAGTAAAAAAAATCTTTTGACCATATGAAATATAGATATATATGAAAAATAAAAAAAATATTATTTATATTTTTGAAAATAATGGTGTAATTGTCTTTTGACAAATTTATTATTTTCTCTCTGTCCACTTTTCTCTCCAACCAAACAAAAGGAAAGAAAACTCAACTTTTCTCTCTTTCCAATTTCTTCACATTTTCTCTCATACCAAACAACCATAAAATCTACTCATTTTCTCTCCATAATCTCTCTTCCCTATTTTTTTCTTCTCATTTTCTCTCTTCCTATTTTTTCTCCGTTAACCAAACAAAGCAGCAGGGAGTATCATTTTATTTATTTTTTTTTGTTTCTCCTCATTTTTTGTTCTAAACCAGAGGGAGTACATTTTAGTGCTCCTTTAAATAAGTTTTAAGCCACATATTTTTTATGTTAAGGAATCCTTAACAGATTTTGAGGTACTTGAGCATGCAACGTGTAAGATTGATTAGTGGGTACTACTGGGTCCAACCGAATCTCATTTTATGCATTTATTGGTGCATGCACTATCATATCTCTTGTTACAAAACGTGAATGGCTAAACAAAGATAAGATATAATGACTGAGAAATTATCGTTGTTGTTGTGGTTTAAGGGTTCATTATCAAACAGCTATCACTAAGCTGTTATTAGCCATTAATGGAAGTACTACTTACTAGTAGTGCTTTTTCTTAACTACCTTATTCCTCTTTGGGAATTCTGAAATGTTATATAACAAAATAAACTTGCATCAGTAGAGGTAGGTCCAACCTTTCATTGGTGGCTTTCAGCTTCTTGGTTCTGTGCATTTTGGTAGCTTTAAAAGGTACCCTTTTCTTTCTTTCTTTTTTTTTTTTAAAAAAAAAACACTATGAATTTGAGTTTCAATCCTTGAGTTTTGAGTTTTTTACAGTGAAAAAATACTGGTGTTCATTTTGCCAAGTGTTTATTTCTGCAAAATTTCAATTTGTTAATTAGTTTTCAGGTAAGATAAAGAAGGTCTTAAGATAACCATGTTCTATTTTGTATAGAAGTTGATATGTTTATACTTGCTAGGTAAAGCTATTATCTTATGTTGAAGAACGAAAATCTTAGTGCACATTTTGAAGTATAAGTGCAGAAATGAAGTCAATTAATCAAAACCAGAAGAATAATATTACAGTCACAAACTGTAAAGATTCAATAATAGATCTTTAGATCTGTGACTATTGCTTTTGTTTTGAGCATCATTTTTTGGTACATCTAATAAGTTAGAAAGACTAGATCTCAATGCAGTGTTCTTTTTTTGTATGTTTTCAGAGTTTAGACCCAATCACATGGTTATTTAATTCATGCTGATTCAGTGTTTCTTGCTTGAACTGAAGCCTGTATCATTTTGTGTTCTTGAAACTAAAATATCACGAGACCTATATTGTATAACATTACAGGAGGGAACCACAATCAAAAACACTAATTGAGATTGTATTTAACCTGTATTGGGTATCTTTCAGATGTTACTTATCCTTTTCTTTTCTTCTTTTTTCTTCAGGTTTTCATGGCTGCATTTCCAGTATGTTACAAAACACGTTACAAGCACCATAGTGTACCAATCAAGAGTGTGATAAGACAGAATGAAAAGAGGTTCATGTATGACTGCGATAATATGTTGCGGTCGTTCGTTTCTATTTCTAGTCACAGTCATCCCTCATATAAACTCAACAATATCCTTCCAAAATCAAACACACAAGAGACAAATGGTCCTAGGTGCGTAGTTCATGGCAGCCATTCTCTGCATAAGACCGTTGCAGAAGTAATTCAAGGATATTATTCGAAGAGAGCAAACCTTTCCACAGTTTGGTGTTCAGCAGAATCTAGCTCTATCAAGAAGCAATTAAGATCATTAGATTCTTATTTTCGTAAACGTCAAGATAACCCAAAATTATGTACTTTTGATTCATTGAACAAGGAGATGCAAGAAGACCGCAGAGATGGTCAATCCAGACCAAAAACTGGACTGGCATCTCTTGATGAGTATCTTGTCAAACTAAATCACGGTAAAGTGTAAAAATACTTTAAGTTTTTCAGTATCTTCTCACTTATCTTCCTTCTGGTATTTAGGGGATTCTCTTCTTAATCACTTAAACCTAGTGTCAACTGAGAAAAGAACAAGTATGATTCAAAGCTTTGAGTAAAAAAGATTAATCAATTCCTTTGCAAGTCTGCAACCAAATATTTGACAGCACTTGGCATAAATTCTTAAATTTGTAAATGCTAAATTGCTAATATTGGAATTTCTAGAAAATTATATCCTTGAATAATAGTAAAAATCAACAAATTCATCTACCCCTTCCTTCGTGTCATGAGAGCTGAATGCAAAATTCTGTGTGTGTGTCTTCATTCACTTAATGCTTTCTGCAAATGTGGACTTCCCAACTCCCAAGTACTTTTACATGCAGGTGTAAACCAAGAATCTCGTATGCCATCCTCGTATGTTGAGAATCTTAGAGAAGAAGAGAATATAGCACCACAACAATCTTTCAGCAAAGATACCGCAAGAGCAAACTTTAGGAAACGGAATGATTATATGGATACAAGAAGACTAAAAGGTCTACGTGGTCTAAGGTCCACTATAGATTCACAGCCGAATGATGATACTTCCAGTCTCTACATAATGTTAGTCTTACTATGTCGTGATTCATGTTTATCTGTTCAAAGACTTCTATTGCTGCCATCATACTAAGATAGTGTTTGGTGCTTAGAAAGGACAGAAAGGAACAATCTTCTGTTTTCTTCTCTTTGGTTCCACCCTTTTAGTGGAACGGGGTGGAACCAAAATGTCTCACTTTCTAACCCTAATATCATGTTCTGTTCTATTTATAAAATAGAAGGAATAGAATAAAATGCATACATCCTGTTCCGTCCTGTTCTAACACATGTACCAAACAATAACTTTTTCTTATTAGTTGTTCAATACCTGACATATTATGAATAATTCTCTTGTATCCTTCTCTGTTATTGTCTGGCTGCAGCGGCATATTGGCTTCTGTAAACATAGCAGTCTTTCTATTTGAAATAGCAAGTCCTATAAGGAATGCTGACCTAGAGCTGTTTTCAATTCCACTACTCTACGGAGCAAAGATAAATCATTTGATCGTGGTCGGACAATGGTGGAGGCTTGTAACACCAATGTTTCTGGTACTCGATTGAGAATTGGGTCCGTGTTTTCATTCCACATGGTTATGGTTATAGTGCTGTTTACAATAACACTCATCATCATGTGGGAGAATCTTGATTTCAATTTGTATTGTGTTTACGCCACATATGATTAAAGTTGATGGAAATGGCATAATGCATTATATGATTAAAGTTGATGGAAAGTCTAGAAACTAGAAACTCTTCACAAAATAAAATAAAATAACTGTCTTGTCTTAAGATATATGCTTAAAGATCATTTCCTATATTATTCTCAAGGAGATTGTGCTTCTTAGCAATTTTCTTTATGTGCAGCATGCAGGAATACTTCACTTGGCTCTCAGTTTTTGGGCCCTCTTATCATTTGGACCTCAAGTTTGCAGAGGCTATGGCTCATTTACATTTTTCTTGATCTACATACTGGGAGGAGTTTCTGGCAACTTGACTAGCTTTCTACATACCCCAGATCCAACTGTTGGTGGGACAGTGAGTATCATTCTTCAATTTTAAACCGTCATCCTTTTCGTTCAACAATGCTCTTTTTTAGAATGTCTTTTAATAATTAAGCTATGATATTTCATTTTTCAATTAAAATGAGTTTTTAGAGAATTAATCTGAATTTTTAAACTATGGTAGAGTTCTGTTTTTCCCCATAATATGTGTGCAACACGAACCTGATATCTGATATTAATCCCAATTATATTGGCTTTCTATGTGCACAAGTTCTCAAGCACTGAAGGAAATAAACAGCGGATGCTTTTGTTAAATCAAACTAAGAAGACTTATAATGCAGGATTTTCTGCCAATGATGTATCATCAATAAGTTTAAATAATGTTTAAGCAATATCTAAGAGTAACACTATGTAATTTAACTCTCACAAAATTTGTTCAAACTAAGAAAAGAATGATGGAAGTTATTAAACAAACAACCATATAGTTTGATATTATAATAAGGATTGAATTCCATGTGCATTAACCATAATATGATCCCACATAATTCAGTATTCTAGTCTCTAGAGTAGGACTAATGGAAACATGTCCTGCTAAATTTTCTTTCTATATTTCATTCCTTTTGTGACCTGGTTTGTCTCCTCCTTAAGAGTTTTTGAAACTGTACTTTGCCCTTATGCAAATAATTTATTTAACATAATTAATTTTTGCATTACTTTTTTTTGCATTAATTTTAGCAAATAAATTTATTTTTTTGTATTTTTTTTTTTTTTTTTCATTTCACTGTGTCTGACATCAACTTGCACTCAGGGACCAGTATTTGCAATAATTGGTGCTTGGCTCATGTATCAAATTCAAAACAGAGATGTTATTACAAATGATGCTTGGGAGAACATGTTCGGGAAGGCAATACTTGTTACAGCTCTTGGTTTCATATTAAGCAACCTTGGTCCAATTGATGATTGGTATGGCTTAGGCTTACATTATTCAGACAATGTAGTTTATAGAATTTAACTTCAACAAAATATCAAAGGGATATAAATTCAAAAGGATAATACAGACAAGTAAATGACTTGGATCTCAAGTATGAAAAGGTTATATGAGTTAATATGCTTGATAATTTAAATGTCAAAAATATGCATGAGAACTCAAACTAGTGGAATGAAAGGAATACAGATTTCCAAAATGTGCTTACAATTGTGAAATAGAAACCTTTACTTGGTGGTTGACTGGTTTGCAGGACACACTTTGGAGCAGCTTTCACGGGCATGGCATATGGCTATTTAACAAGTCCAACTCTTCAGCTGGATGATGCATCCACAGGTTTGGGTCAAGAAGAAGGACTCAAACTTGTTAGACAACATGGTGATTCTTGCAAATCACTAATTGTATTCACAATATTCATCATTGTTTTAAGTTCGTTCCTTTTCTTTATGGAGCCCCCCCTCAATGCATTGGCATCTGACTATGCAGCAGCAATAGACTACTTGGTATAGTTGTATATATTTCGGTTGATGCAACTTGTCATGGACTCAGCAGGTTTTTCAAGCAGATTTACCTTGTAGGAAGGAAAGCAAATGTCTGCAAAGACATGTACATTGTAAAAAGGAAAGAAAAAGTTTTAAGTGGTAAGGTTGATTCGTAGCGGCACTTATCACTGAGTTTGGGGTGTATAAGGGTTATGAAATTATAAATGTATAAGCTGTGTTAAAATATCTAGACAAAATTACTTTTGTAATGTAGAATATTTTAGAATATCTTAAACGATCACCTTTTTTGGTATATATTTTTTTTATCAGCAATTACCAAGCCTTTATTAATAGAGGAGCATCAGCAATACTCCAAAAGAGACAATTACCAAAATAAAGTGAAAGACAAAAGAACAAGAGGTCAAACACAGTAACAGTTTAAAAGTAAAAGAAAGAAACAGAAACTGGATTCTACTAGAGCACCAAAGAAAAAGCAACTACTCTATTAATGGTTTAGAGGGACTGCCATTTACCAGTATGACATTGTTGTTGACTCAAGGCAACTCCACGGCCCATTTTGTTTAGCATTTAATCCAGAAAACTCCAACTAATCGAATCATATGCCTTTTTAAAGTCCACTTTGAAGATAAGGCATGGATCCTTCTTTGACTACGAATGCTCAATTATCTCATTTGCTATTACTGCTTCTTCTAAAAGATGTGTTGACCCTACAAATGCAGATTGGGAACCAACAACTTTCTTTAACCTTTCGGCCAACAATTTTGCAATGATCTCATGGATGCACCCTACCAAAGAGATAGGGTTTATATTCACCAAGACCTTGCAAATTGTCAGATTTTGGAATTAGAGCCACAAAGGATGCATCATGCATTCCTCTCCCTAGGAAATTTTCCATTGGCATGGAAGTCCTTCACCATTTTTATGATTTCCTTCTTCATGCAAGACCATAATTTCTTTATGAAGTTGAAGATAAAGTTGTCGCGTCTAGGGCTTTTATCCTCATCATAATCACAAACATGTTTCTAATTTCCTCTTCAACAAATTATGTTGTTAGGAAGTTCTTCTTTGCATCAATTCCAAGATTTGGCTAAGCTCCACTCCATTTAAGATGGAATATTGCACTCTTCATCATTGTACCTTTCCACGAAGTGGCTTCGAATATGGTCTTTAATTGCCTCCAGGTCTTCCAACCATTGCCCATTAGTCATTAATCTGATCATACCACTTGACTTCCTCACTAAAGAGAGCAGTTTTCAACAGAGCACCAAAACCAAATTGGTTGACATATGAAACAACAATGAAAATTGGGAAAATTAGTTCCTAAACCGAATTGGTTGATATATGAAACAACAATGAAAATTGGGAAAATTAGTTCCTCTAAACTCTCTGCAACATGTACTAGTTAAAGGAACAAGTTTGAGATGGAATGGTTGCTTAAGCTTACCAGAATCGAGCCCTAAAGTAAGCTCCAGGAAATTGAAGTTGGGCAGCTTCAACACCTCCAAAAGATCAGCCTCGTTCTCGATCAATACTCAACCTCAACTCACAAACTCTATATCTTTGCAAAGCTCAAGATGTAAGCTTTGCAATGGTGTATCACTCTCAGCTTATCTCTCAAAATCGAAGGAGAATCGATAGAAGGAAGGTGGAAACCCTAACTTGGTGCTTTAGAACCTCTACATGCAAAATGGAGGCAATTTCATCAACCCAAATGCTTAAATAGATAAATTTATGATGCATGCAGCTCGACACGCCATCATAGACACGTTGTTGGGCTGATTCATGTCAATGTTTGAGGTATTTGAGTGGTTGACTCATCAAACGCACTAGTAACTCTATACGCAAACTCGAGTATTTTGACCAAATTTTGAAAAATTAATATTTTATTTCCTATTTCTCCAAAATCTTTCTAATATTGCTTTTAGGTCCTAAAACAAGGACAAATATGCAAAACTCCTATTTTCACACAAAAATAATTATCAAATTATTTTCCACATATTTCCTCTAACATAACACACCTAATTAATTAAAGATTATATAAAAATAATTTGATTATAAATAAACCATTATAATTAATTTTTATTAATTAGAGGTTAGAAATTTGGGATGTTACACCTATCATTGAATCACCCCTTTTTCTTGTGTTTATAACTTTCCATGTAAAAAAAATTCCTAACGATTGCGTTAAAAGCAATGAATAAAAAAATTACTAAAGAGAAATTGAAGAAGCTTTCAACATAAGGGTCTCAAGGAACTATCAGTGTCTCAAGTTTATAGGATAATAAATAGAGAGTTAGCATTAAGATTTAGTTTAGTTTATACTTTCAATGAGTTGCATAGTTCTATTGTTCTTAGAATTCAAGAGGAACTTTAATTTTTTTGGTTTTTAGCCTAGATTGATTCGGTTGCAATCTTCATAATACGGGTAACTTAATCAACCTAGTTGTATTTTGTTTTTGAATTTTTGATTGTTGGAATGAAGTTTCTCTTCTTAAAAAAAAAATAATAACAAAATTTATTTTGTTTGACAATATCCAGATTGTTGTCTACATAAAGTAAACCAAATTTGAAAGGAATGCATGAAGTGTTTTATGAGTTTGTAATAAGAGGAGCTAAATGTTGAATAACAAAGTATTTCCTCCGATTTTATTCATAAGATCTTTTTGGGGTTTTTTACTTCCATCAAGGAAAGTGGTTAAATTTGTTAATGACATTGGAAATATAAAAATTTGATATACTTTTTCAAAACTATCCATATAATTATTAATAGAACTCTAAAAAGTGTTGACTTAATATGAGTGTTTGTGGAAAGAAGTAATTAAATGCTATTGAAATTTGAAATTGGGTCTTATAAATAGGACCAAAATAAAAACCCCAAAAGGGTCTTATAAATAGGATCGGAGGGAGTATAATATATATTTTTTAATCATATAAAAATAATATATTTGTTATGAATTACTCCCTCTGGTCCTATATATATGACACCTTCTAGAAGAAATTTTTGGTCCTATATATATGGCATTTTATATTTCCTTTGTATCATTAATTGTCCTTTTTTTCTTCTTTTTTGCCCTTATTTTAATGCTTTGACTAACTATGTTTTTTTTGTTAATTAATGAATGTGAACTTTTAAAGTAAAATGGAGGGGGTATAATTGTAATGATACAGTATATTCTCACAGAACTCACAAAACTAGCTAACTGCTTTCCTTAGTCTGAGGAATACGGTTAAGTATGCCCTATATATAGGACCGGAGGGAGTAATGAAAATAAGAAGACATAAGAGATTGAGCTAGGGAGAAAAGAGAAGTAAGGAGAAATTATATTTCACTTCTTAAGCCCAAGTTTAAAATACATATGAGTCCTATTTTATAGGAAAATATGAAACCCTATCATGAATTTGTTTCAACTAAAGATAAACATAAAGTAGGGATAAACTCAAACATAGAGTCATCCACTTATTAGAAAAATACAAATTGTTCATAACACTCCCCCTTGAATGACTATTAAGAGAATATGCCTCTTTAAAAACCTTCATAAGAAAAACCCTATGAGAAAAATTAGTGAAGGAAAAAGAGTACACAATTCTTCTTACGCAATTGGATGATGCCTCATTAAAAACCTTGCCAGGAAAACCCATCGGGAAAAAAACCGTGACTAAGGGAAAAATAGTGCAGTGCGTATTTATTCTCCCCCGGATGCGAAATTATCTCGGAGATATTACACTATTACCTTCACAGCATAGGTTTCATGATATACCAAAATTTCAATAAATATTCCATTTGTAATGCAAGACAAAATTTTGTTGTTTCCAAATCCTTCATTTCAAACTCTTTCTTTAAGCAATTTACAACATTTGGCTAAGCTCCACTCCATTTAACACGGGAATATTGCACTCTTCATCACTGTACCTTTCCACGAAGTGGCTTCGAATATGGTCTTTAATTGCCCCCGGGTCTTCCAACCATTGTCCATTAGTCTTTAATCCGATCATACCACTTGACTTCTTGTTCCTATTTATCATTGAATGGAAGTACCTTGAATGGCAATCCCCCTCCTTAATCCACTTTATTCTTGATTTTTACATAAGGGGGCTCTTTTTGTGTTTTAAAAGCCTACACAACTCTCCATGTTAACTTCAAATTGTCTTCTTCATTAACCTCCCTTCAAGTCCTCTGATATTAATTGTGAGTATTTTCATTTTGTATTATTGGGATTTATGACCCCTCTTTGATTGTATTTGTATGTTTTGTTTCTTTGCTCCATTTCAATCAATCTAGTTTTCAATTCTTCTTCGTTGCCACAATTTGTTACCCCAAGCTCGACCTGTCTTCGATAATGCATTTGCCTACTACTCAATTTGATTTTGAATGCTCGTCATTGATTATTATTTAGTTGCAGCATCAATCGAAATCTGTTCAGATTGTATTAGGTAATGAGGATAAAAATTAAAGAGTGGGGATAAAAATCATTCATGCTTTAATGTGAAATTTCTTAAATACATTACCTCCTTCATTTATTCAGTTCAATATGAACGCTTGAATTCAAAACAAAAGTTTACCTCTTCTTGCTTTGTATGGGTTGGATCTTACATACAATCATAGCCTTATGATATCGAATGGGATTCTCTATTGTCATTGATAATATAATTTTTATTTTGAATGAGTTGGATTCCTTATAGCCCAAACATAATTGGAGAGTCACCTGTCCTTCCTTTGATCATGTCCTAGTTTGTGAAAGCAAAATGCAGTTTTGACTTCATACGTTGACCCCTAAATTTATCTATGTTTCACAATCCTTGCAATTTCTTATATTCTAAGAAGTTTGATTGATTGGTAATTCTTTTCATTTCCAATTGCATCGTGATTTATTGGTAATTTAGGAAAATAGTATTGAGAATGAAAAAAAAATTAACCGAGGTAACAATTTTTTAGGTATGTTTCAGGAAAGTAGGTTGATTAACTGAGATAACAAAAATTAACTGAGATAACAATTGAGAATGAAACAAAGAAGGTTGATTACTTTTGCTTATATTTTAAACCAAATGAGGGCCCAAGTAAAAGTCCCTAAAAAAGCACACAAATAACATAAAATTTTTCATCTTCCCTTATAGCTTCCACCATACCATCAGTGCCTTCAATAATCACTCCAACCTCAATCCCTTATAGCTACCAAAACCCCAACCATGTGGAAACCCCAATAAAGCACCGTACCGGACCACCGCTCGACCTTTGCTCCAACCTCCACCAGTCCCTTCATTTTGCTCCAACGCTCGACCACCACTCTAACCTCCACTGACCTTCGCTCTGACTTCGCTACAACCTCAGTCTTGGATGTTTGATGATATTCGTTCTCCACCGGCGACCTACGACCTTCGATCTTCATTCGGTTAGTATTTGCTTTTCAATTTCGTGCTCTCTCTAGTGACGTTGTCATTTCTGCATGTTAAGCCATCTTCTCATTTTCCTCTAATTTCATATTCCCTATTTAGGACCTTGACCAGTGATGAATAGACTATGAGTATATCTCATAGTACATGGCCTGTCATGTTGATGGCATACAATCTTCCGCCGTGGCTGTGCATGAAGTCCGAATATACTATGATGTCATTATTGATTCCAGGACCACAATCACCTGGAAATAACATCGATGTGTACCTTCAACCCTTGATTAAGGAGTTGAAACAGTTATAGGAACCGGGAGTAGAGACATATGATGCCTCTAAAAATCAAACATTTCAAATGAGGGCAGCTTTGTTGTGGACTATTAGTGACTACCCTGGGTATGCTATGTTGTTTGGTTGGACTACCCTGGGTACACTATGTTATCATGACACTTCTTCGATTTATTTGAAACATAGTCATAAGACGTGTTATATGGATCACCGTGTCTTTTTGCCAATGGATCATCCTTCGAGATCTAAGAGAAAATCTTTCAATGGTGAAAAAGAATTTAGAACTGCTCCACCCTTGTTAAAAGGGACTGATATCTTACAAGAGTTAGAATTTTTCATCAATGCTTTTGGGAAGAAGAACAAGAAAAAAATTGATGGGCAATGGAATAAGTTGTCAATTTTTTTTGAATTGCCATATTGGGCCAATATTACTTTACGTCATAATCTTGATGTAATGCACATAGAAAAGAACATACTGGACAGTATTATTGGCACTCTTTTGGAAATCTTGGGGAAGACAAAAGATCATCGTGAAGCTCGTTATGATTTACAAGACATGGGAATTAGAAAGAATCTTCATCCGCAAAATATTGGTGAAGGTCTTGTACAGTTTGCGAAAGCTTGTTTCTCCATGACTTCGAAAGAGAAAGCTATTTTTTGTGGTGTTTTGGTCCCTTACAAAATTCAAAAGCTAAATTACGTATTTGGTCCCTTACATTATTTTTCAATTTAAAATTCGTCCCTTGCGTTGTTTTGGTATCATATTGGTTACTCATGTTTCTTTTTGCTATCAAATTGGTCCCTAAGTCACCGTTCATCCTACGTGTCAACATCTTATTAGTTCACATTTGCAATGTTGGAGACAGTAACAACATGTGTGCGTATTTTATTGGTCTACATACCATGAATAGTGATTCAATGACCAAATTGATAATGAAAAGAAACATGAAGAACCAATATGATACCAAAAAAAAGTAAGGGACTAATTTGAAATTGAAAAATAAGGTAAGGGATCAAATATGTTGTTTAGCCTTTGACTTTTTCATTTCTTTCAAGGAAGATAGTTAAATTTGTTAATAACATTAAAAATGTGAAATTTTGATTTTTTTTTAAATACCCATATCATTATTATTGAAACTCTAAAATTTGTTTAATAAATAAGAATGTTTATGAAAAGATGTAAGGGTTTTGCTAACAAGTGCCCTAAGGTTATTATATATGAAAAAAAAAACATAAGTCCTCATTCACCACTCTCTCGAAAACATAAAAATCACATTTTTCAATAACTTTTATCTATAATTCTTACCTTAACAAGTGCCCGACACTTGTTAGCATTTTCAAAGAAGTAATTATATGCTATTATAAATTGAAATATGATTTAAAAATAAGATCAAAATCAAAATCCTAATAAGATCTTATACATAAGACAAGAGAGAGTATCATGTAACTACTTCTTTCTGGACTAGAGGGAGTATTTAGCTACGAGGCTTTATTCTTTATTATAAGAGTCAAAATTAAGAAAAAGTATATGGATACGATAAATCTAATTTATTAAAACAAAATAGTATTTTCTTCAATTCTAAACTTAAGACATTTTATAAAATATTTTTGGTTTAATTTTATTTGTAAGACTTTATTTTAATATTCAATTATATTGAATTACTTTTTTTTTCAAAAACATCATTTTTAAATTAAGCCGTTTTAGGATTTCAATAACAATCATAAGAATAATTTAAAAAAAAACATATATTAAATATTGGTCTTGCTAGCATGACACCTGTTAAGGTTATCAAGAGTAGTAAAAGAATCACAAGTTAGTATTAATCATTATCTCGAAAACCCCAAAAATCACATTTCTCTATGACAATATATTACACTACTAAAAAAATCAAGTTTTAGTGACCAAAATTTGTGACCGAAATAAAAACGGTCACAAATAGTGACCAATATAGTGACCGTTTTCATTGTGGTCACAAATAGTGACCGATATAGTGACCGCAATGAAAACGGTCACAAACAGTGACCGATTTAATGACCAATATTGGAACAAAAATATTTTGTGACCGAAACTAAATAGTAGTCACTAATTCAGTCACCAACATGCTTTTTTTTTTAAAAGTACAATTTAGTGACCGAATAAATTCAGTCACTAAAATCAGTCACTAATTATACTAAAATATTGGCTCCGTCTCATTTTTATTTCGCGCTTAGCAGACCTCGTTTAGGCTCCAATGCTCCATTTCAATAGAAACCCGAAAGCTAAAAGTCCCTCATTTAGGCAAACAGAACAGATCGAATAAAAGCCCATCGGTAACCACTAGCCGCCGCCGCTGCCAACGTTTGTTCTTCTTCTCCTTCGTTCTCCTTCTCCTTCGCAGTCCCAGCCGTCGCTCTTCTCCTTCGTCTCCTTCTCCCAGTCGTCGCAGCCGTGGCACATCCAGGCCACCGACCCTCGCTTTGTAGTCTCTATCTCTTTCTCTCTGCTGCAGCCCTCCACAGTCGCCAACCTTCATTAAGCCACCATCGATGTCGCTTGCTCTCTCCCTCGTCCCTCAATCCCGCCACCACCACTCTCCACGCCGCCGTCACCATGAACCAGCCCAAGCAGCGGCGGCGACCAGGTCGGGGACAGCGATCGCGATATTCACCGGCGCCGCCTCCCTCTTCCTCCTTCGATCCGTCCTTCTAGTCTCGTGTCTCTCTCCATCGATCCCTTTCTCTCGCCCAAGCTCCATCCCTTTCTTTCCCTCTCAGCTTTCTCGTCGTTCTTTCCCTCTCACGGTGAGTATGATTTCACTCTTCATTCTTCTTATTTGGAGTTTTGTTTGATTCCATTCTCATTCTCTTTTGATTTAGGGTTCTATTCGATTTGAGGTTCTTTTGTTTTAGGGTTATATATCATCTACACATATTGGCTAAATTTTTGCAGGAACTCTGACTTGATCGAGACCATTGAGTTGAAAAATCTTTTGATAAATGCTTAGTTATGCTTAATAGAAGACACATGACTTTGTTGGCCTCCATCTCTGTATGTCGTATGGACAGATTCTCATTTTGATATGTTTTTTCTACTTTCTTTAGTAACGTTATTCCTATTCTTGACTCCTATTATGATTTGGCATGATGTGGTGTATGATGAATTCAGCTTGCTCTTTCAAACTTTATTGGTTACTGGACAAAAACACTTATGCTGTTTTTTGATTTCATACTCAGGTCTTATTTTGCTTTCTTTTGATTTTGATTTTCACATTAGTGTGTTTTATGTTTTAAGTTCTAACCATTCTTACTGTTTAACCTTTCTACTCATAGATTGTTGAAGTTACCAATGATATTCTAAAGATCAAACAAGATATAGAAGCAGAACTTTTTGGTGAAGCTCAAAGTTGGGGCCATGCAGAAAGCAACGTAAGTGTCTTTCCTGACTTCTATTTATCTTATCGTTAACTTCGTTAAGAGTCCTAACTCCTCCATCATTCCAGTTTAATTGTTGTCGATTGTTTTTCAGTTCCCGAATCTAAACAGCTTTAATTTTTTGTCCTTTGACAGAGTGAGGAGGCCCCCATTGATGATCTCATGGAACCCGTGCAACAGATGATGATCTTAGAATAAATATGATGAATTGAATAAGACAATGTGGAGGTTTATTCTTTTTTCTTCCATCTTGATAAATATTTTACTTTTATATGAAATTGATCAAAATCCAAACTCTCTTAATTACGTCTATCTGATTTAATTGTTGTCATTCTTTTTTGTATACAGGTTATTCATCAGAAGTATAGGATTTCCCTTGATGAAATCATTAATGATCTATGCCCTGTAAGTCTTCTTCAAGTGGTAATCAAGTGGGGCAACACTGCTTATTCTCTCTCTTTTCCTTAAGGAACTCACCGGTTTTCTTAATGACAGATGATGGTGGCCTTCTCCTCCCTTTTATCTAGTTTGGTAGCAGAGAGAATTGGTCAGAAGATTGGGTTGTGTTGTCAGTTTACACTCAGAATGTTTAATACTTGAAAGGAAGTTCCCATTCCACTTCTTTCACGTTGGCTAAAGTTCTGATGGCTATTAGTCTATACTCTTAGGGTTTTCAATTTGTATGGAAACAGTAGGTGGCTGAAGAGTCAAGTATTAAAATATTCTGCTTGATTATGAAAAGAAGGAAACCTTTGTGTGATGTGAAAGCGTTTTAATCACCTGTTGATGTTACTATTGTTGCTACTCTTGTTGGTCTCTATATTAAACATGTTTTGAATTCTAAGATGCCTCTTGTTGATGGATATATTGTTCTGTTGTTGCATTGTGCAATAATAAGGTTACTCATAGAAGTTTGATAATGTCAGAAATTGAGTGTTCTATTGATGATGTAATAATTCAAATACTAACATGATTCATAATGGGCAGGACAATAAAAAGGTTAGCAGGGTTGGTCTGTTGAGATTAGTTTATTCGTAAATGATGTTAATTACTAAGTGTGCATAACCTGCTCTGTTGTTATATGCTGAATACATGATATGTTAATTATTTTTTTGATGCAGGTAAAGCTTTCAATACAGAGGGACCTATTGGCATTGCAGCAAAAGTATAATAGCTAAGTTGAGGCTTTGGAGAGGTGAATATTTTTTTGTTTGCCACAAGTTATAAATACAACAAAAGTTTTCTTTTTTTTATTTATCATTGCCTTTTGGATTCAATATTGAATTGATCTTATAAGAAAGGATAGGAAGGTGATGTTCACTAATGGCTTGTGGTGTTTGCTGAAAAGTACCCTTTGCTTTTCTATTCTGTGATTTCAACTTGGTTCCTACTAATTGGTGTGCTGGTTTCAACTTGGTTCCTACCGAAGCAAGTGTTAATCATCTTTGTTGTTTGCAGTCTAGGGAGTAATCTGCATGTTGTCCTAAATTCCTAATTTGTTTACTGTTATCAGATGTGAGAGACTACTTTTGCTTCCAATCCTACTTTTCAAGTGTTTTTTTTCTTTTTCATTTGGTATGTAGTATCACAAAAACTTTTATTGTGCATCTCTTTTGATCTTTTGTGATTAGATGGTTAAACAATGAATCTTGGTGCCAAGTATTAGATGGATTTGCTTCAAGATCTGTTGAACACTACAAGCAAGGTGATCAAGCGGTAAGTACTTCTTCAATGTCTTTTAAGACAATTACTTGATGATAAGATGCAGAAGAATTTAGTTTAAATGAATACATCTCATTTATATTAGTAGAAGTAGCAGAATATGACTGAATTGTAGCATTATTGAATCTGTTAGAGGTGATTTTAGCTGGTTAGTTAGGAAAGTGATATAAAGAGGAGAAAGGAGAGAGGGAAATAGACATTGAGTTGGTTAGTTGGAATTTGGTAGGAGAGACTAAAAGATTGTTAAAATCTTGAGGTGTACAAGGTATTATTTTTTATTCCACACTTTTGGGTACTCCATTCTTAAACTCTGAGGTTGAGAGTTATATTCAATAAAGAAACCCACTATTCCTCGTCTTTTACTCTTTCAATCAGACTGAAGGAAACCATGGATAAGTTTATTTGAAGATTCATTCAATTTTATATCATAAAAAATCTTTGTTTAGGTTTCTTAATAGATATCAAACATTGTATGTTTCCAAGATTGTGCTTGGGTGATGCCTGGTCATTATTCCAAAGGGTAGACTAGAGCAAGGACCATACACTCCAAAACTCTTACTGCTATTTTACAAAGCAGTGTTTGGTTGAAAATGTGAAAGAAAATCCTCTTCACTCACAATTCACTTGCTAAGATGATAAAATTGAGACCTATAAATATAAGATGCACCTTATGTCTCCTACATTTAATTTTTTCTATCTTAAATTCTTATCATGATTTGGTTGAATGTGATGTTAATATAAATGAGCAATTCGACTAAGGAGGAGTTTGTGCTCGTTCTACTTTGGGTTGGGCATGGTTTTCTATACATGTCAGGTGCTCGTGCTCAATTTGTGCTCATTCTACTTTAGATTGGAAATGCATATGGTAATGAATTTTTTTGAATTTCTTTACTTCTATCTCCACTGTTAATTTGTGAAATTTATCATCCACGTATAGGCAAACTATAAAATGTATTTGTTTTTAGTTTGTTCCTTTGTCCTTTTCCAGGCATCGATGAGCTAGGGGTTATGCTTCTTATATGGCAGATAAACATCACCATAATTCTAAGCTTTGCTAGGGGTTATGCTTCTTATATGGCAGATAAACATCACCATAGTGCTAAGCTTTGCGGTAGTCTTCTTAGGTCTAGAGTTGATTTTATTTTCATCTATTTTGAGGAATGTGATAGATGGAAGTTGGATTATATTTGTTTTTGATGTAATACTGATTCTTATAATGTTTGTATGGCATTATGAAAGCAAGTTCAAGTATGAAATAAAATAGTAATTTCTGCTGGGATTGATTTACACTACTTTTATTCAATATATCTATTTTTTTTAAAATAATAATTTCCGTCGCTAAAATTTCAGCTATTTTTAGGCCATTTTGGACAGATTTTCCGATGGAAATAGTAACTGTGAAGTCACTAAAATTCGTAAATCCGTCACTAATTAGTGACCGAACAGTTCCGTCACTATTATTGCGGTCACTAAATCAAACAGTTCTGATGCGGTCACTAATAGTGACGGATTATTGCGGTTACTAAATCAAATAAATTCGTCACTAAATCGGTTTCATTTCCATTTCGGTCACCAATTTAGTGACAGAATTTTATTTGGTAGTGACTGAATTATTCGGTCACTAATTAGTGACGGAATTTGTTTTCGGTCACTAAATAGTTTGTGACGCCACTTTTAGCGACTGCTCACAAATTCGGTCACTAACAGTTTTTGTGACCGAAATTTGCGGTCACTAAAAAACAAATTTCTAGTAGTGTTAGTTTTAGTTGCTTAACAAGTGCCATAAGACACTTGTTAGCATTTTCCATTAAATATTTATATATTTCAATAATCGGGCAATGATTAAAAGACCTACATATGGAGACCTACATGCAAACCTACACACATTTTGACACTTATTATTTTTTAAATTAAAAAAATAAAATAAAAAAACATAAAATACAAATGTCATAATCTTGTGTGTAAATTTACATGTAAGTTTGCATCATATATCTAAATCATTTTTCATTTCAATTATATTAATAAAATTAATGAACATAAATTTCTCTAAAAGAATTTTAGATTTAAAATCTGAAGCGCAGTATAAGATAGAGGGAATAGAGGTGGATACAACATACACACACTCAAATCAAATTAGCATCCCTTGCTTAAACAACAAATTTTCTTTCCACCCACATTATTCCCGAGTATAGCTTAGTGTTGAAACAAATGTTATTTATAAAATGCACTAACACATCCTTTTTTATCTCTATTATAACAAAAAGAAAATATTTTCATAGATATTAAAGCAGTTAATTGAGTGCATTTATTTTGTTTAAATTCTTAAGAATAAAGCTACTTTAAAAAAAATTGCATTATGAAAACAATAAAAATAAAATAAAATAATTACTCTACAAGAAAATTTAAAAAATGGTTATATTAAGAATATAAAATTAATTAATTTTTTTTTATCAAACGAAGATAAATATGTTTTTTTCATTAAATTAGAGATGAGAGGGCGCATATATATAATAGAAACAAGCACATCTTAGCTTTGAGGAATTATTTCATAGCAGAATGGAATGACCATTATTTCAGGTCAGTTTATTTAGCTTTCATGATTGGTGGAACATATGAAAGTACACCAAATTAATCATGCAACGGAATGTGCAACAGGCACATTATTCTTTACGCCAGCATGACTGAAGCCTTTTAAATTTGAAGTAAAATACCATGAAAGAACATCATGTGTTTGAAATGCTTCAGCATCACCAACACCAGCAGAAAAACCAACGCTCACATACTCTGGGAGGATTGCCTTTAAATCAACAGAAGCGGTTATAATATTACTTGTTTCATCTGAAGGATAGGATAAAGATACTGTTAACGATTTAGTAGAAGCTTGATAGGTTATGACAACATTGGCTACTTCACCATCCCTCCAATCCCATACCACTGTTTTGATGGATTTAATAGAGTTGACATCTACTCCAATATGTTTATAATCTGGATCCCAGGGATTGTATGTTTTGCCAAAGTAATTATCAAATTCGACTGCAACAATTTGGTTAGCAGCATTATATTCTGAACTATTAAAAAGTCCAAAATATCCCGCGGCTGAACCTGAAGGGATTTGAGAATCAGCTGGAGCAAGAAAAAATGTTAAACCATCTGCAGCTTTCTTTGTGTTATTTGCTTTCACAACAAAGGAAAAGAAAGTGGCAAAGCTTGCTACATTGTCAGTGGTATTCTCCCAAATTTGGAAAGGAGCAGCATATAGAGCTCTGCCAATGGACCTTTTGGGTGGTTGGGTGACGTTTGTAAGTTGTAATACCCCTGTTGATGAAACAGAAGCAGCTCCTTGGAAGAGGAGGGTCTCTTGGTTTGGCACAAAGTTATCAAAGTAAAAGGTAAGGTCATTGAGAGAGTGCACTTTGCTAAGTAGCAAGAGGAAGAAAGCTATGAGGGTGGCAATAAGGGATTGATTTGGTTTTGAGTTTGAAGGAGCCATTGCGTACTTGATTAAGATTTTGGTGCAGAATGAGGACACCTTTGCTACTTATTTATACTAGCTAGTCTACTGAAGAGTAACACTCCAATTTTTTTTTTTATTTTTTTTTATGAGAGTATCAACTCCACGTGATTAGATTGGATTAGGATACATCTGGCACACACTGACACACATTCGCATGCATGGCACCACGTTACTTAAACAAAAGTGACGACAAAAGTGACGGTTGTAACACAAAGAAAGGTTGATGCTCTGACCCTAACAAATGATAATGATACAAGACACAAATAATAGAATATAATTAATTTAATTTTTTGAATTTCATCTCTTATGCTCAAACAATAGAATTAGATATTGAATTTGAAATTTCAATTCTACCCTGTAATTCTTTATTCAATCTAAATATAGAATCATAATTCCAACTCAATACCAATTCTGACGGAATTGGAATTGAAATTTCAATTCCAAACTGCAATTTCAATTCCACGCACCAAACAGCCACAAAAAGTAATATGAAAAAATATATCAAATATTCACATTTCAAATATTACTAACAACGTTAACGTTATAAATAAAATGGATAAAGTTTTTATAAAAAAAATCAAAACAAGGTGCACAACTAATATGAATATTCATATTTAGGTAAGGAGAGAGTATACGATTTTCTTATAACCAATTTTCACATTTTCATATTTCTCTGAAATAACTATTTTATTCTTTAACAAAATCTTTTTCATATAAGACTGGCGAGAGACTATAACATAGACAATAATTGAATCTAACACTTATTATTATTCATTTATTTTTACAATAAAAATGTTCATACTACTCCATCCATCCAAGAAAAGTAATTAAAGAAATTTATTATTCTCAAAGTTATAAAAAATTATTTGTATATAAAACCCAAATAAATATAATGTCGATTGATGCAGTAATTATTATAAGAAAATTTAAAATGTTTCTTGAAACGTATAATATAAAGTAAAATCATCAGGGATATATTTGGTATAGGATATTTAATGCTGCTTAGATATTACTCCCTCCGTCCCTAATTATAAGGCTCTCTTGACACTTTTATTTTGTCCCTATTTATAAGGCCCTTTACCAATTTTCAATGAGCATTAATTATTTTTTTCCACAAACACCCCTATTTATTTAACACTTTTTAGATTCCCAATAATATTAATAGGGGTTATTTTGAAAATACATATCAAAAGTTCACATTTCCAATATAATTAACTAAATTATTCCACTTTCTTAATGGACGTGAAATCTCCCAAGAAAACCTTATAATTAGGGACGGAGGTAGTATAAAATAACTAGTGTTTAAGGATAAATAAACTTTCAATAGGTGATTTATACTCACTCCTTTCCTATTTATTATCCGTCATATTTCAAACAAAACACATTCTTTAAAAAATGCTATCAAAACTTAAATAATTTTCAATACATTAATAATGTTTAATTTTTTCCTGATGTTTTCTTTCTCTTTCCGTAATCATTACTTTTTTCCACCAGTAATGAAAATCAATACCCTATTAATAAATAAGGGTAAACATGGAAAGTAAAATTTATTGATTTTCGAAATCATTAAAAGAACATATAAAAAGAAATGAAAAAATTTCTAAAAAAAAAGACAATTAAATAAGAATCGATGGAGTAAATAGACACCAAGCAAGCAATATTTTTGGACTTATTACTAGTACTAGTACAATTTTAAATTTCTTAACGGTTGCAATCAAGTTGGACAGCTCAAGGATTGAACGCTATTCCCTCCGTTTCACAATGTTTGGCCTTTTAAACTTTTTTCCTTGTTTCACAATGTTTGGCCTTTTACATTTTCAATACACAAACATATTTTTTTTCCAATATTAACTTTTCATTCAATCATTTCTCTTACTCCTCATTAATTCTACTTTTATCATCTCTCTCATCTCTAAACCACTATACATTAATTAATGGACACACTTACTAATAAAAATTAAATACTATTACAATTTTCAATAAGAATTAAATAGGGGCATTTTAGACAAACTATACATAATACTTACAATAATTAACACTTTCTTAATCTGTGTGCCCAGACCTAAAAGACCAAACATTGTGAAACGGAGGGAGTATCCTTAAGTATTGTACGGTTCAAGAGTTCAGCATGTGTTAAGGAAGGCAAATCATGTGGCAGATGGAATGGTTAAGTGGGGGTCTACTTGAGTGGCAGATGGATTGGTACGTAGTTCTGTAATTGTTCATTTAATGAGGAGAGCTGAGTTTTACTTTAGGATGGTCCATTGTCTCCTCTCAACTTTGGCTAGTTGGATTTTAATGATACTGAGTCCGATTCTACATATAAGCTCCCGTTAAAGATTTTTCTTTGGTCTTTAATATAAGTCTTATTTCAAGCTTTTAATGCATTAATTACTTTTTTTTTCTTCAAATATCCCTATTTACTCAACACTTTTTAGATTCTTAATAATAATCATAGAGGTATTTTTGAAAAAGTATATCAAATATTTACATTTTCAATACCACTAACAATATTAACTAAGTTTTTTAAAGGGTGTGAAAATTAGTCAAAGTGGTTTATAATAAGGACCGAAGGAAGTATTACCCCTGTCCCTAAATATAAACATTTTGACATTTTTATTTTCTCCCGATTTATAAGATCCTATATCAATTTTCAATGACATTTAATTACTTTTTTCCACAAATACCCCTATTTATTTAACAAATTTTAGATTATAAATAATATTAATAAGGATAAATTTGAAAATACATATCAAAAGTTCACATTTTCAATACAATTAACTAAATTAATCAACTTTTTTAATGAACGTGAAATCTCTCAAAAAGGTCATGGAGGGAATATCACATTATGGGATGTGATTGGATAATGAGAAAGAACTTAGAAATTATATCACGGGAAAATAGTAAGTTTGCTTTTTAATCCTTTTCAGGGTGAAAATAAAAATACTCTTCCAGTTCTTATATATTTCTATTATTTCAAACAAAACATATTCTTTAAAAAAATATAATCATTGCTTATTTAGATTTTTCAATACATTAATCGTGTTTTTTTTCAAAAAATATAATCATTTCTTATTTAGATTTTTCAATATATTAATCGTGTTTTTTTTAATACACCTTTTCTTTTTCTGGAAGCATTAATTTTTTTACACTATTGATGTAAGTAAAAATCTATTTAAGAGAGATAAAAAGGACAAATAAAAAAAATAAGAATTTCTCGAAAAAAGACAAATAATAAAGAACAAAGGGAGTATTCTTAAAAACTGAGGTCTTTATTAATCCTGGAGGTAATCCTGGAATCTCCTTTGGAAATACTTCAGGAAAATCTTTCACAATAGGGATCTCCTCAATCGGCTTCTCTTCTTCTTCTCCCATGGCAGAGAATAAACACATATATCCTTCGGGTTCAAGGGTTTTATATAGAATTGTCGTTTTATCACAATCGATGATCACTTGATTCTTCTTCAACCAATTCATGTCCAAGATCACATCCAATTGTGACAAAGGAAGACATATCAAATCTACTTTAGTGATGCGATCAAATATCTCGACACTACAGTCTAAACAGACTTTAGAAGCAAATACGGGTAATCCCGTAGGGGTCTCTATTTTAAAACAAATAGGTGAATCCGACACTACTAGATTCAACCTATTCACACATTCATATGAAACAAAAGAATGTGTAGCTCCTGAATCAAACAAAATCATGCAAGGTTGATTATTAAGCATATGGTTACCTTGCATGAGATTAGGAGATTCATTAGCTTCTGCTCCACTCAGGGTAAACACTCTGCCTTGAGCCATTGGTTTGCTAGCAGGTCCAGTGGAACTATTCTTCACAGGTTCTTTGCAATTACGTGCAATATGACCCTGCTTTCCACAATTGAAGCAATTACTCGTTGCCCAACAAATCCTTCCATAATGATGACGCTTGCACTTCTCACAGTAAGGGACATCACTGCGAGACTTTCCCCTGTCATCAGCTACAACGTTACCCTTGCCTCGGTTCTTATTGGAGTATGGACTCTTATTCCGATGATCAAATCCCTTCTTTCTTTGTGGTCCATAACTCTTACGGTTATTCCTTGCCTGAACAGCTAACACCTCAGCTTTCTTATCATCCTCATACATCCGACACATATCTACCAATGTAGGGAAACTCTTACTTTCTGATAACTAAAAAATGACTTCAACTTCGGCCTCAACCCACTTTCAAACTTAATACACTTACTCCGCTCATCAGGATTATACAAGTAGTAGGGAGAATACTTCATCAGCCATTCAGCAGCGTATTCTCTTACACTCATATCTGCTTGCTTAAGTTGCATAAACTCTACCTCTTTTTTCCTTCTTAAATCTTCCGGAAAGTATTTATTAAGAAACTTCTCAATAAATACTCCCCAGTTGATTGCTCTTCCTTCATAGTTTAGCAACTGAATCGTATGATTCCACCAGTTCTCCGCTTCTCCATCCAACATAAAGGCTACATATGCTACCTTCTGAACATCGGTACAATCCAGGGTTCGGAAGATCTTATCCATCTCATAAATCCACTTATTGGCTTCCTCGAGTAGTTCATCAAATACTCGAGTAGTTCATTAGTCTAGAATAATCGAGTAGTTCCTCAGGTACTCGTGTTAAGCTGAACTCCGAACATTCTACTTCAGACAATACTCGATTATTTTACATAATACTCGAGTATTTACTAACAGTAAATACACTGCAAAAAGATGTTGTATTTATGCATATTAAACATGTCTCCACACTTAAAACATGTTAATTAACAGAGAATCCAAATCTCACATCAATTATGCATAAAAACATGAATTTCAACAACTTCACATACCAAACTCAAATATACTCGTTTTTAACTTGATTTCAGCATTAATTAAGTTCACATGCAACATATTAAACTTGCTCCAACAAGCCTTAGAGTCCAATTTGGCCTCCAAGTCAAAAACCTATTTCAAACTAAGCCCTTACGAGTCTCATGGTGACTCCTTATACAAAACACAATAATTACTCTTATTCTAGTGAATGCAAAGCTTTCCCCATACCTCTAATTCGTGAAGAAACAAAAACTTGACAAGAATAAGCTCCAGAACTTCGAATCCCACAAACTCCTCACTGAACAGAGCAGTTTTTAACAGAGCACCAAAACCGAATTGGTTGACATATGAAACAACAATGAAAATTGGGGAAATTAGTTCCTCTAAACTCTCTGCAGCATGTACTAGCTAAAGGAACAAGTTTGAGATGGAATGGTTGTTTGAGCTTACCAGAATCGAGCCCTAAAGTAAGCTCCAGGTAACTGAAATTTAAGTTGGGTAGCTTTAACACCTCCAAAAGATCAGCCTCGTTCTCGATCCACACTCAACCTCAACTCACAAACTCTATATCTTTTCAAAGCTCAAGATGTAAGCTTTTCAATGGTGTATCACTCTCAGCTTATCACTCAAAATCGAAGGAGAATCGATAGAACGAGGAAACCCTAACTTGGTGCTTCAGAACCTCTACATGAAAAATGGAGGCAATTTCATCAACCCAAATGCTTAAATAGATGGACTTATGATGCATGCAGCTCGACACGCCATATAGACACATTGTTGGGCTGATTCGTGTCAACATTTGGGGTATTTGAGTGGTTGAGTCATCAAACGCACTATCGTTGAGAATTAGCATTAAGATTTAGTTTAGTTTATAATCTCAATGAGTTGCATAGTTCTATTGTACTTGGAATTCAAGAGGAACTTTAATTTTTTTGGTTTTTAGCCTAGATTGATTTGGTTGCAATCTTCATAATAGGGGGTAACTTAATCAACCTAGTTGTATTTTGTTTTGAATTTATGATTGTTGGAATGAAGTTTTTTTTTTAAAAAAATAATAACAAAATTTATTTTGTTTGACAATATCCATATTGTTGTCTACAGAAAGTAAACCAAATTCGAAAAGAATGCATGAACTGTTTTATGAGCTTGTAAGAGGAGCCTAAATGCTGAATAACAAAGTATTCCCTCCAGTTTTATTTATAAGATCTTTTTCACTTCCACCAAGGAAAGTGGTTAAATTTGTTAGTGACATTGAAAATGTGAAAATTTGATATACTTTTTCAAAACTATCCATATAATTATTAATGGAACTCTAAAAAGTGTTGACTTAATATGGGTGTTTGTGGAAAGAAGTAATTAAATCTTATAGAAAATTGAAATTGGGTCTTATAAATAGGACCAAAATAAAAACCCCAAAATGGTCTTATAAATAGGATCGAGGGAGTACAATATATTTTTTTAATCATATAAAAATAATATATTTGTTATGAATTACTCCCTCTGGTCCTATATATAGGACACCTTCTAGAAGAAATTTTTGGTCCTATATATAGGGCATTTTATATTTCCTTTGCATCAATAATTGTTTTTTCTCTTTTTTGGCCTTATTTCAATGCTTTGACTAACTATGTTTTTTTGTTATTCATTAATGAATGTGAACTTTCCAAGGAAAATGGAGGGGGTAAAATTGTAACGATACAATATATTGTCATAGAATTCACAAAACTAACTAATTTCCTTGGTCCGAGGAATACAGTTAAGTATGCCATATATAAAGGACCGGAGGGAGCAATGAAAATAAGAAGATATAAGAGATTGAGCTAGGGAGAAAAGAGAAGTAGGGAGAAATTGTATTTCACTACTTCTTAAGCCCAAGTTTACAATACATATGAGTCCTATTTTATAGGAAATGATGAAACCATATGATGAATTTGTTTCAACTAAAGATAAACATAAAGTAGGTATAAACTCAAACTATGATAGAGTCATCCACTTATTAGATAAATACAAATTGTTCATAACACTCCCCCTTGAATGACTATTAAGAGAATATGCCTCTTTAAAAACATTCATAAGAAAAACCCTATGAGAAAAATTAGTGAAGGAAAAAGAGTAGACAATTCTTCTTACGCAATTGGATGATGCCTCATCAAAAACCTTGCCAGGAAAACTCATCGGGAAAAAAACCGTGACTAAGGGAAAAAGAGAGCAATGCGTATTTATTTCTCCCCCGGATGCAAAATTATCTCTGAGATATTACACTATTATCTTCGCAACATAGGTTTCATGATAACCAAAATTTCATTAAATATTCAATTTTTAATTCAAGACAAAATTTTGTTCTTTCCAAATCCTTCAGTTCAAACTCTTTCTTTAAGCCACTTACAATATTTGGCTAATTAGCTCCACTCCATTTAACACGAGAATATATTGCACTCTTCATCACTGTACCTTTCCACGAAGTGGCTTTGAATATGGTCTTTAATTGCCCCCGGGTCTTCCAACCATTGCCCATTAGTCTTTAATTCGATCATACCATTTGACTTCCTGTTCCTATTTATCATTGAATGGAAGTACCTTGAATGGCAATCCCCCTCCTTAATCCACTTTTTTCTTGATTTTTACATAAGGGGGCTCTTTTTGTGTTTTAAAAGCCTACACAACTCTCCATGTTAACTTCAAATTGTCTTCTTTATTAACCTCCCTTCAAGTCCTCTGATATTAATTGTGAGTATTTTCATTTTGTATTATTGGGATTTGGGAGCCCTCTTTCATTGTCTTTGTATGCTTTTTTCTTTGCTTCATTTCAATCAATCTAACTTTCAATTCTTCTTCGTTGCCACAATTTGTTACCCTAAGCTCGACCTGTCTTCCATAATGCATTTGCCTACTACTCAATTTGATTTTGAATGCTCGTCATTGATTATTATTTAGTTGCAGCTTCAATCGAAATCTGTTCAGATTGTATTAAGTAATGGGGATAAAAATTAAATTGAGTGGGGATAAAAATCATTCATGCTTTAATGTGAAATTTCTAAAATACATTACCTCCTTCATTTTCAGTTCAATATGAATGCTTGAATTCAAAACAAAAGTTTACCTCTTCTTGCTTTGCATGGGTTGGATCTTACATACTTCTCTATTTTCATTTATAATATAATTTTTATTTTGACTGAGTTGGATTCCTTATAGCCCAAACATAATTGGAGAGTCACCTGTCCTTCCTTTGATCATGTCCTAGTTTGTGAAGGCAAAATGCAGTTTTGACTTCATACGTTGACCCCTAAGTTTATCTTTGTTTCACAATCCTTGCAATTTCTTATATTCTAAGAAGTTTGATTGATTGGTAATTCTTTTCATTTCCAATTGCATAGTGATTGATTGGTAATTTAGGAAAGTAGTATTGAGAGTGAAAAAAAATTAACTGAGATAACAATTTTTTAGGTATGTTTTAGGAAAGTAGGTTGATTAACTGTGATAACAAAAATTAACTGAGACAACAAATTGAGAATGAAACAAAGAAGGTTGATTATTTTTGCTTATATTTTAAACCAAATGAAGTATGTTTTTTTTTCTATTTCAAATTGGAGGGAGTATATTCTTTGATTTCATAAATATACTCCATTCGATTTTATATGTAAGATTCTTTTGAATTAGGCACTACAACATTTTTGACTTTAGGCAACACTGAAAATTTCAACGGTTAGAAAACGTTGCTTATACATGGAATAAGCAACGGTTTTTGTGCGTTGGAAATTGATACGAATAAGCAACGGTTTTCGAACATATGTGTTGAGAATTACTGAATATCAGCATATGCTTCTATATAGGCAACGATGTTTTGATCATTGATAGGAAAGACCACATGTTTTTAAACGTTGCCTAAAACTTCATAAAAAACCCTTTCCTGAAAATTCTATCCAGGTAAAAAAAAAATTGGAGGGCCTAAGTAAATTTTTTAGCGCCAAAATTTGATGAGGGCCCAAGTAGAAGTCCCTAAAAAAACACACAAATAACATAAAATTTTTCATCTTCCCTTATAGCATCCACCATACCATCAATACCTTCATTATTCGTTCCGACCTCAGTCCCTTATAGCTACCAAAACCCCAACCATGTGGAAACCCCAATAAAGCACCGTACCTGACCACCGCTTGACCGCTGCTCCAACCTCCACCATTCCCTTCATTCTGCTCCAGCGCTCGACCACCACTCCAACCTCCGCCGCTCTGCATTCGCTCCAACCTCAGTCTTGGATGTTTGACGATATTCTTTCTCCACCGGCGACCTTCGACCTTCAGCCGGTGAGTATTTTCTTTTCAATTCTGTGATCTCTCGAGTGACGTTGTCGCTTCTGCATGTTAAGCCATCTTCTCATTTTCCTCTAATTTCATATTCCCTATTTAGGACCTTGACCAACGATGGATTCAATCCATTTAGGACTATAAGTATATCTCATACTACATGGCCTGTCATGTTGATGGGATACAATCTTCCATCGTGGTTGTGCATGAAGTCCGAATATACTATGATATCATTGCTGATTCCAAGACCACAATCACCTGGAAAAAATATCGATGTTTACCTTCAACCCTTGATTAAGGAGTTGAAACAGTTATGGGAACTGGGAGTAGAGAAATATGATGCCTCTAAAAATCAAACATTTTAAATGAGGGCATACAGCTTTGTTGTGGATTATTAGTGACTACCTTGGGTACGCTATGTTGTCTGGTTGGAGTACCAATGGGAAGCTTGCATGTGCATGTTGCAATCATGACACTTCTTCGATTCATTTGAAACATAGTCATAAGACATGTTATATGGATCACCGTGTCTTTTTGCCAATGGATCATCCTTGGAGATCTAACAGAAATTCTTTCAATGGTGAAAAAGAATTTAGAATTGCTCCACCTTTGTTAAAAGGGACAGATATCTTACAAGAGTTAGAATTTTTCATCAATGCTTTTTGGAAGAAGAACAAGAAAAAAATGATGGGCCATTGAAGAAGTTGTCAATTTTTTTGAATTGCCATATTGGGCCAATATTACTTTATGTCATAATCTTGATGTAATGCACATAGAAAAGAACATATTGGACAATATTATTGGCACTCTTTTGGAAATCTTGGGGAAGACAAAAGATCATCGTGAAGCTCGTTATCATTTACAAGATATGGGAATTAGAAAGAATCTTCATCCGCAAAATATTGGTGAAGGTCTTGTACAGTTTGCGAAAGCTTGTTTCTCCATGACTTCAGAAGAGAAAGCTATTTTTGTGGTGTTTTGGTCCCTTGCAAAATTTCAAAGGCAAAATTACGTATTTGGTCCCTTAGATTATTTTTCAATTTAAAATTAGTCCCTTGCGTTGTTTTGGTATCATAATGGTTCCTCATGTTTCTTTTTGCTATCAAATTGGTCCCTAAGTCATCGTTCATCCTACGTGTCAACATCTTATTAGTCCACATTTGCAATGTTGGAGACAGTAACAACACGTGTGCATATTTTATTGGTCTACATAGCATGAATAGTGATTCAATGACCAAATTGATAATGAAAAGAAACATGAAGAACCAATATGATACCAAAAAAAGTAAGGGACCAATTTGAAATTGAAAAATAAGGTAAAGGACCAAATACGTTGTTTAGCCTTTGACTTTTTCATTTCTATTAAGGAAGATAGTTAAATTTGTTAATAACATTAAAAATGTGAAATTTTAATATTTTTTTTAAAATACCCTATCATTATTATTGAAACTCTAAAATTTGTTGAATAAATAGGAATGTTTATGAAAAGAAGTAAGAGTTTTGCTAACATGTGCCCTAAGGTTACTATATATGAAAAAAAAAATATAAGTCCACATTCACCACTCTCTCGAAAACATAAAAAATCACATTTTCCAATAACTTTTATCTATAATTCATTCCTTAACGGACACTTGTTAGCATTTTCCAAGAAGTAATTATATGCTATTATAAATTGAAGAGGAGGGATCCATTTACACCATGTTGAATTACACCAAATCTTACACCGCACATAACTCTTATACCAAATCAAATTTAATCCAATCAACCGTTGGATTGAAAGTTTCTATCATGTAGATCATCTATATCAAATTTCACAAAAATCCAAAATCATTTAGTACTTTATTTACATACGCCAAAATTAACGAAATATATATCTTAAAAGTATAAGAAAATGGAGCTATTTGAATTTATACTCAATGGTGTTTAAATTTTCTCAAATTTGACACAAATGATCTTGATAATGTATAGTTATTAATCAACGGATGGATTAATTAAATTCATATTGTATAAAAAGTTATGAGCAATGTAAGAGTTGGTGTAATTCAACATGGTGTAAACGGATCCCTCCTCTAAATTGAAATATGATTTAAAAATAAGATCAAAATCAAAATCCTAATTAGATCTTATACATAAGACCAGAAAGATCATGTAACTACCTCTTTCTGGACTGGAGGGAGTATTTAGCTACGAGGCTTCATTCTTTATTTATTATAAGAGTCAAAATTAAGAAAATGTATATGGATACGGTAAATCTATTTTATTAAAACAAAATAGTATTTTCTTCGGTTCTAAACTTTAAGTCATTTTATAAAATATTTTTTGTTTAATTTTGTTTGTTAGACTCTATTTTAATTTTCAATAATATTGAATAAATTTTTTTTTCAAAAACATCTTTTTAATTAAGCCGTTTTAGGATTTCAATAACAATTATATATAAGATTTATTTTAAAAAAAAACATATATTAAATATTGGTCTGTCTAGCATGGCACTTGTTAAGGTTACCAAGAGTAGTAAAATAATCATAAGTTAGTATCAATCATTCTCTCGAAAACCCCAAAAATCAAATTTTTCTTTGACAATATACTAGTTTTAGTTGCTTAACAAGTGCCCTAAGGACACTTGTTAGCATTTTCCATTAAATATTTATATATTTCAATCAAGCAATGATTGAAAGACCGACATATGGAGGCCTACATGCAAACCTACACACAATATTTTAAAACTTGTTATTTTTTAAATTAAAAAGATAAAATAAAAGAACATAAAATACAAGTGTCATAATTTTGTGTGTACGTTTGCATGTAGATCTAACTTAAGGAGATGTCTAAATCGTTTTTCATTTCAATTATATTAATAAAATTAATGAACATAAATTTCTCTAAAAGAATTTTAGATTTAAAATCTGAAGGAGTGTAAGATAGAGGGACTAGAGGTGGATACAACATACACACATTCAAATCAATATAGCATCCCTTGCTTAAACAACAAATTTTCTTTCTACCCACCTTATTCCCGAGTATAGCTTAGTGTTGAAACAAATGTTATTGATAAAATGTACTAACACATGCTTTTTGGATCTCTATTATAAGAAAAGAAAATATTTTCATACATATTAAACCAGTTAATTGAGTGCATTTATTTTGTTTAAATTCTTAAGAATAAAGCTACTTTAAAAAAAATGCATTATGAGTACAATAAAAATAAAATAAAATAATTACTCTACAAGAATATTTAAAGAAGAGGGCGATATATATAATAGAAACAAGCACATCTTTGAGGAATGATTTCATAGCAGAATGGAATGACCATTATTTCAGGTCAGTTTATTTAGCTTTCATAATTGGTGGAACATATGAAAGTACACCCCTGTTGGTGAAACAGAAGCAGCTCCTTGGAAGAGGAGGGTCTCTTGGTTTGGCACAAAGTTATCAAAGTAAAAGGTAAGGTCATTGAGAGAGTGCACTTTGCTAAGTAGCAAGAGGAAGAAAGCTATGAGGGTGGCAATAAGGGATTGATTTGGTTTTGAGTTTGAAGGAGCCATTGCGTACTTGATTAAGATTTTGGTGCAGAATGAGGACACCTTTGCTACTTATTTATACTAGCTAGTCCACTGAAGAGTAACACTCCAATTTTTTTTTAATGAGAGTATCAACTCCACGTGATTAGATTGGATTAGGATACATCTTGCACACACATTCGCATGCATGGCACGACTGTATTTATATATAAGATGCTTTTGCCATTTTTATTTTGTTCTTATTTATAAGATTTTATACCAATTTTTAATGATAATTAATTACTTTTTTCTATAAACACCCTTATTTATTTAACACTTTTTAAATTTCCAATAATATTAATAGATGTAATTTTGAAAATACATATCAAAATTCACATTACAATACAATTAATTAAATTAATCAACTTTCTTAATGAACGTGAAATCTCCCAAAGGAATCCTATATTCAGGGACAAAGCTAAGGGAGTATTATTCTTGGTAGTAAACCATTACAATATCTCCATAACATAAGTGATAGTTGTGACACACAAAAAAGTTGATGTTGTGACCAAAACAAATGATAATGACACAAGGCACAAATAATAGTATATAATTAATTTAATTTTTTGAATTCCACATCATATGCTTAAACAAATAGAATTAGATTTTGAATTTGAAATTTCAATTCTACCTTCTAATTCTTTACTCAATCCAAATATAGAATCATAATTCCAACTCAATACGTCGAAATTGGAATTGAAATTACAATTCCAAACTGTAATTTCAATTCCACGCGCCAAACAAACACTAAAAATAATATGAAAAGTATATCAAATATTCACATTTCAAATATTACTAACAACATTAACGTTATAAATAAAATGGATAAAGTGTTTATAAAAAAATCAAAACAATGTACACAACTAATATGAATATTTATATTTAGGTAAGGAGAGAGTATACGATTTTCTTATAACCAATTTTCACATTTTCATATTTCTCTGAAATAATTATTTTATTCTTTAACAAATTCTTTTTCATATAAGACTGGTGAGAGACTATAACATAGACAATAATTGAATCCGTGGTGGACTAAACCTATGACCGAGATCACAGGACGTCGAATCCTATCTGACCGAGATCACGATAGTCACCCACCAATACTAACGGGCCGAGATCAATGCCTTTCAGACAAACAGGCACAGCCTAAACGGGCCGAGCTCGCTCCCCCAACACGGCTCTCACGTCACTAAAGCCAACAAGGACAAGATGACGGCCGTGTATCATCTCGGTCATATCCTCTTACGGCTCGTAACGGGCTGGATCGTCTGGGCCACAACACCGCTAGCCCATTAGGGCATCCAACCACCCCTATAAGTAGTACAGTGCTACATGGGGCTCAGGTACGCTTTCTAAACCCTAAGTACACACTGCACACACTGTGATTAGGGCAACCCAAGTAATCCTACTGATACCTGTGAAACTCAGAGAATCATACATCAACCCTAGGTCAAACCGCCTCACTAGGTCTCTCTCTGTGACCTTCGTGAACGACCTGATCTAGAACAAGATAGAATCTTACACCTATTATTATCCATTTATTTTTACAATAAAAATGTTCATACTACTCCATCCGTCCAAAAAACGTAATTAAAGAAAATTATTATTCTCAAAGGTATAAAAAATTATTCCTATATAAAACCCAAATAAATATAATGTGGATTGATGTAGTAATTATTATAAGAAAACTTAAAATGTTTCTCGAAACGTAGAATATAAAGTAAAATCATTAGGGATATATTTGGTATAGGATATTTAATGTTGCTTAGATATTATAAAATAACTAGTGTTTAAGGATAAATAAACTTTCAATAGGTGATTTATACTCACTCATTTCCTATTTATCTGTCTTATCTAAAAAAAACACACCCTTTAAAAATGCGATCTAAACTTAAATTTTCAATACATTAATTATGTTTACTTTTTTTTCTGATGTACTCTTTCTCTCTCCGTAATCATTACTTTTTTCCACTAGTAATGAAAATCAATATCCTATTAAATAAGGATAAACATGGAAAGCAACATTTATTAATTTTTGAAATCATTAAAAGAACATATAAAAAGAAATAAAAAAATTTCTAAAAAAAAGGATAGTTAAATAAAAATCGATGGAGTAAATAGACATCGAGAGAGCAATATTTTTGGACTTGTTACTAGTACAATTTTAAATTTCTTAACGGTTGCAATCAAGTTGGACAGCTCAAGGATTGAACACTATCCTTAAGGATTGTACGGTTCAAGAGTTCAGCATGTGTTAAGGAAGGCCGATCATGTGGCAGAGGGAATGGTTAAGTGGGGGTCTGATACAGGACCTGTCATTGATGAAGCTTATGTAAATGGGCCAGAGGAGAATAGGCCCAAGAGAGCTACCAAGACACCCAAGTGGATGACTGATTTCATTACCAAATAGTCTAGTGACGTATTTCTTATTGTACTTGTCATTTACTTATCATTTGCATTTCATTACTTTATGCCACATGTAGCAGACTATATATATATATATATATATATCAGACTATGAATGAGAAAAGGACAAGAAAGTTGTTACATAAAATTCCCTTTTTCATTTCCTTTTCTGGAGACCTGGTCCCATCTCGAATAGGGATCATTCTTTCCATCACCTTTTCTCTTAACAAACTGGTGCTTTCATTCCGTTCATCATGCCTCCCAAAAACCAACAACCCTCTGAAGATCTCGTTGCTGCCATCACCGCACGCATGGAGGCCCTGCTCACCGCCAAGATGACGGAATTCCAAACTACCATGCAGGCCCGTCATGAGCACCTCACCTCCGCCGTCTCTGACCTCCAGCAACGCCTTCACCAACCCTCATCACCAGATTCCTCCTTCCATAACCGCAACCCCTTCTCTCACTCCAACCCTCCCACACCTCGACCCCCTAAAATACACCTCCAATCCTTTGATGGCTATAACCCCCTTGAGTGGATCTTTCAGGCAGAGCAGTTTTTTGAACTCTACTGGGTTGACATGGACCACCGCTTAGAGATGGTTCCCTTCTACATGACCGGTGTGGCCCTTAGCTGGTTCAAGTGGCTCGTTCATACTAACCAGTTAACCTCCTGGACTGCTTTCGTTCGCGCCTTGGAAACACGGTTCGGTCCATCTTCCTTTGAGAACCACCAAGCCACTCTGTTTAAGTTGCGTCAGCTTGGCACTGTTTCCGATTATCAACTCCAGTTTGAGAGGATCTCTAACCGTGTTTAGGGTCTTCCCCCTGAGGCCATCCTCAACTGTTTCATTTCTGGTCTCAAGCCAGAGATCCAGCGTGACATTGCAGTTTTCCAGCCTAACTCCCTCATTGCCGCCATCGGGCTTGCCAAATTGGTAGAGTCCAAACTCAACGATCGCCGCCCTTCCCCACATTTTCCACCTCGGTCCACTCCTATCCCACCCTCTCCATCCACCCTTAGCCCCAAACCCCTTTTACCCACACCCTCCACCCCTTCTCTTCCTTGGAGGAAATTGACACCCTCGGAGATCAACGACAAACGGGCCAAGGGACTTTGTTTCTACTATAATGAGAAGTATCATGTGGGCCATAATTGCCGTCCCAAGAAGTTCCTCCTCCTCCTCCCCGAGGATACCCCCCACCCGACGAATCTTTGAATCTTGAGTCACCACCGCCATCCCCTCATGACGACTCCGATTCTCCTTCTCCGGACGTCACCGTCAGTACAGACCTCACCCATTTTCAGCTCTCGACATGCGCTATCATGGGTGCTCATACCCCACGCACTCTGCGGATTTCGGGGACAGTCCATGGCCACGTTTTCACTGTGTTGGTTGATTCCGGCAGCTCTCATAATATCATCCAGCCACGCGTAGCTGAGTTCTTGAACTTGTCCATCACCAAGGCACCTCCGTTCTCAGTTATGGTGGGTAATGGCCAATTTATATATTGCTCAGGTGTTTGTGAAAATGTCCCTATCGTTTTGAATGGCCATCTCTTTACTATCCCTCTTTATGTTTTGCCAATTCATGGGGCTGATTTGGTGCTAGGTGTGCAGTGGTTGGGCTCTCTAGGCCCAGTGGTTACAGATTACTCTATCCCACAAATGTCTTTTAATTTTAATGAGACCACTATGACTCTGGTTGGTACTGATAATAACACACCTAGTGTGGCTTCATTCCATCAGATTACTCGAATGCTTGACACTAATGCTATTGCTGCCATCTACAGTGTCTCTATTGAGCATTCGACTGAGCCTATTGTGCCATGTGTTTCTCCACAGGATACTTTGCCCAGTTTAATGCCTGATGAAATGGACCCTGCCATGTTCTCCCTTCTCACCCGCTACAAAGTTGTCTTTGATAAACCTCATGGGCTACCTCCACACCGTCCCCATGATCACCACATCCACACTGACCCATTGGCAAAACCAGTCAATGTGAGGCCTTACAGGTACCCCCAATGTCACAGGGACACTATAACTAAACTCATTGCTGAAATGTTGACTGATGGGCTCATCAAACCAAGCACCAGCCCTTATTCTTCTCCTGTGTTGCTGGTGAAGAAAAAAGACGGGTCGTGGCGATTTTGTGTGGACTATCGGGCTCTGAATGCTATCACCGTTCCGGATAGATATCCCATCCCTACGGTTGATGAGCTTCTGGATGAGCTCCACGGTGCATGCTACTTCACCCGCTTGGAATTGTGTTCTGGTTTTAACCAGATACGGATAGCACCTGCTGATATTTCGAAGACAGCATTCAGGACAATTGACGGCCATTTTGAGTTTGTGGTGATGCCGTTTGGCCTTACGAATGCTCCCTCTACGTTCCAGGCAGCTATGAACGATTTACTACGGCCATTCTTACGTCGTTTTGTCTTAGTGTTTTCGATGATATCTTGATTTATTCATCTGACTGGGACTCTCACTCAGATTATTTACAGCAGGTTTTACAGATGTTACTTGATCACAAGTTCTTTGTGAAATACTCTAAGTGTGCCTTTGGAGTTAGTTCTGTTTCCTATTTGGGACATGTTATTTCTGGTGCTGGTGTACAGGTTGACAACTCCAAAATTAAAGCTATTCTGGAATGGCCTATTCCCTGTTCCATGACTGAGTTGAGGGGCTTTTTAGGCCTCACGGGGTACTACCGTAAATTTGTGCGTCATTATGCTTCTTTAGCAAGCCCACTGTAGGGTAAACCAATAATAAATCCTACCGCTACAGGATGAGCATGAGCTCTCTAGTACAGGATAAGGGTGAATAACTCATCCTTCTTATCCTCTAAGAGCCACGTCAGCCCTACTGGGCCGAACAGGCCCATAAGGCACCACAACACAACTTCCCCTATAAGTATCGCCATGCTATAGGGGCTAAGGTATGTTCTCTCATCCCTACTCTCAAGAAATTCGTGTGGCTTGATCCCCTTATCACTGGGGGTACGTAGGACCGGGGTCACCCTCGCTAGCTGCAACAACCCCAAACACACATCGTGGTGTTCCATCAATACCGGGACACTACATTGGTGCCGTCTGTGGGAATTGTTAAACTTCGATTCCCATCCACTAAAATAAAAATATAGAAAAAAAACGAAAAAACCCAACATATCGCATCTGTCAGATCAAAACCATCACCGCCAGGCGCCCCCGTGGCTGGTGCGGTTCCTGGCTAGGAGCTTGTCGGGCATCTGCCACTGTTCGCCGCCGCCACGACCACCATGTTCTACATCGCCAGGCACAACTGTTCAAAAGATCTGCATCTGCTCCGGTTCATTGTGGCATCTGGATGTTGTTCGCACAAACCAGCCATGAACCAATTAAAAAAACAGATCGAAGACCACCATTAAGATCCAGACGCCGCGAGCCCAGACACGACGGAAATCGGCGCATCTCGCAACAAGTTCGAGAATGGCAGCAGATACGGAGTTCGCAAAGCTATGGCAAGGATTTTGGGTGATACGGGTTCGAAACCGCCTCTGGTATGCCATCACCGTCAAGATGGAGAGGGCGAAGCGCTTGGCAAAGCCTCTGCTGCGCCTTCATCATCAACCGCTGCACCGACCGGAGAAGCAGTTTCCCGTGACAGCCACGGTTGAAGGAACCACCGCCGCATCGATTCACGACTCAAACTCGGGTTTGGGGGTCCTGGTTCTTGTCGCCGTCTCCTGCGCTGGCGATCTTCGGTCCCTGTTTGGTGCAGCCGTCACATAGCAGCAAATAGTTGCTGCGCTAGACCAAGCCGCCGGCGCCGGTGTTGAGGACGAACTACCCTCACCACAACTTGCTGCTGCTACGTGGGGTTTCCAAACCCAAAGGAAGACCTAATGGGCCAGTTGGCCCAAACTGCCCAAAGAAAAAATATGATGAACAAATGAAACAGGCCTTGATGCCTTTATGGGCCAAACAACAGCAACTCACTCTTAAATCAGGGAAGCTATTTCTTCTAATTTTTAATAATTTCACAAATATTTTATTGACTCACATGACTATTAGTTAACAGAAAAATCAATTACACTTTTGCTAATTATTTGAATTACATGTCATTTATTATTTATTATCTAATGGTTATAAATTGTCAACCTTGAACGACAATAACTAATTAATTATTGTTTTCATACACACTTGCGAGGTACATGTATGATGATCCATGCTATTCAGTAAATGATCTAGATGATCCAACCTAAACGGGCCAAACAGGCCCAAACAAAAAAAATACGGGCTTAATTGATACAGGCCCAAAGAAAAAAAACTATATGGGCTTAATTGATACAGGCCCAAATAAAATTCAACCTTCAAATAAGGAGCCGCCTCATCGGCAAAACAAGACTGACTCACGCCTCAAATCCAGGGAAGTAGTCTTTTTATTTTTATCATGTATATTGCCATATCATCATTCATATCATGATGCTATATTAGACTACTTGCTATTGTTCAACGTACTTACGATTAATTTAAATGAATATCTTGATATGCTCTTTGTAATTATCTGAAGAATTAAAGTTAAATATTTTTGCTAATTATTTTCATAATATGCTTCTTATTATTTGATAGTATATGATCATTTTATCTTTCTTTCTTTTAAGATACATGACATAATGCAAAATATTCTTCACAATAGCATATTATTATCTATAATTTACGATTATTAACATCATTATTATTATTTTTATAACGCGTGATATATTTATAATCATGCTTCTTTTCGTAGACAATCTTCTATGATTTACGAGGGTATTAACCTCAATAATTGTCATTATTATGTTTATTACGTGTGATATTATTAAATCATACTACCTATATACCGATATTATACATCGTATTGAAATAAATTGTTAAATAACGACGATTACCAATTATTAATTTTGTTTACACATGCGAGGTACAATTATGATGACCCATTTCTCTAAAAGGCCCATTTCGAGCTTCCGACCGCCAAAGATATCCTCAAATTAATCAGTGCTAGACTACTCAGTCACGATGGGCATCTAATATTACAGCGCTTTGAACAGGGTTTGGCAAAATCTCACGATGACATGGCTGTCTCCTTTATTACACATGCTTACTGTGACCATTTCAATTTATCATTGATTATGACCTCAACGTCACTACTCGGATTCCCGCTTCAAATAACACAACCAAAGCCTAGAACATCCTCGTACCCTCTGCCACGACACCCTTGCCTCTCACGGTCACTTAGAGCCAAAAGACGATCGTTGTCAAGATCCCTCCTCGGGATCCCGACCTTGCTCACACAAGTGCTACACAATGACTTGTCCATAACGGCATACAGGGTTTTTGGCAGGAAGAGGATGAAGAATACTAGGCAACCGCCCATTCTAAGAATAAAAGAGGAAATGCCTCACTGCCAAGAGGGTGCCGGGCATATCAACATTCAGAAATAGTCTAAACACGAAGACTGACAGGGAAAGATCTTTCTCATTACCCCACTAATATTATTTCAATTTCATGATTTAACTGTCATATTCATTACTATTGAATTAAGTAACTATCATACTTCGCTAATTAATGTCATTACATATCATCTATTACTTGATATTCTAATCGTTGTTTTTATACATCATAAAAAGGTACAAACATAACGATCGGATCTGCCGAGCATGATGACCTATGTTAATTCGAGTCCGAGTATGACGACCCAACTTAATTCAAGTCCTTCACACCGGTTGCCGATCATTTTTTCCTTGGTTTGCGCACCATCGCGACCTTACCTATATGGTAGAACGGTCCGCAGTGCCAACATCCAGTGATCTAATTCGGATCCCAGCATCTCCGAGGAACCACACAATGCTGATTCCACACCCACAACTCGCAAATATTCAACCTTCGCTCAGCGTTCGCCTACACATATCTGAATCCGATAGTCTCTCAAAGAGGCTTGGATGAACACGATCTAATTGGCGGAAAACAACTCACACCTTAAAGGACTTCTTAACTCGGCACAAGCCTCTTCAGGCTTTATCAAGTAAAGGGGTTGGTTATGCAATGGAGTAAAAGTTTGCTTCAGCTTTGTTATTATGATGATCTATCAGCTTGCCTTCGCCCTAATTACTTGGATTCAAGAGAGGTTCAACAATTGAAGTTGACAAAACAGTTCCGACAAGGGAAATGGTCGTCCTTGGCTTCTCTACCTGTTCTTGCCTCCTCGGTTTCATTCTTTCCCTTCTCGGCATCCTCGGCCGCTTCATCAGCTCGATAAACTTTCGATGACTTCCACTCGAGTGACCTTATTCGGCCATGAATCTTACTGCTCGGCGGATAGAATGGACTCTGAGTCTTGAAAGTAATTCGAGCCTCCAACTCTTCAGGTCGAGTGGCTATTCTCGAACACCATGTTCGCTGCTTCGGGGAAGGAACGGACTCCGACTCTACAAAATAATCCGAGAAGAACTGTAAAGCCCTGAGCAGCAGATGCTCCGACAATATTTGGGTGCTATCGCACCACATCGTTAGAACCTCTCACCGAGCTTTCGGACCTATACCGGGTCCGAGGGTGCCTCGAACAACAACAATAAATGTCTAACAATTCTTATATACCCGGCACAATCTTCTACGAGCTTTCTCGATCTCCTTTTTCAGGTAAAGGAGGGTGTACAGAGTTGATCTTGATACTCTAACCTTTCTTCGCCCACTTTGGTCCCGAGCGTTTCACAGACCTTATGAACTCGACACAAGCCTTTTCAGGCTTTACCGAGTAGGGGACTAGTATGTGATGAGGCATATACATAGCTGATATTGGCCGACCTTGATACTGGTATTATATGATGCATAAGTTACTCGAGATCAAATGTCGTGCCAAAGAGGACCACCACGTCCCATGAGGCAACAAATTGATAATTTACCTTCCTTATTAAGGACATATGTTAAACTCACTCACTTCGGATCATGTTCTTACGCACTTGCCCAGGATCTCGGTTAGCCGGCCAGATCGGTGAGGCTACAAGTGAAAACGAGGATTGTGACCCGATAACTTGGCTTAGCCTCTCGGCTCAAAGCCTCTCGGCTCATATCTGGCCAAATACATCGCGGATCGAGGAATACACCTTGGCTAAGGTTGTCATTCCGACAGCAATCCCTCGTAAACGTTACGATCCAATTGGTGATAATCTTGGCACACCTCGAACTCAAATAACAGTTTGAGTCGTGCCAGCATACCTTGGCACAAGCCTTTCGGCTTTCACCATGGCAAGCGCATAAAAGGATGTCTCCTTAAAAGCATCGTGACTTTAAAAACAATAGTCCAATTCGACTTTGAACTCAGTACATGACGATACACGACTAAGGGCCTTGACTGCGAACAGTCTTATACGTCCTAATCAACCATCCACGACACTCTTCCGAATAAAAAGTTATCAGCTGCAAACAATGTTTTATGTCACCACCAACTCTCAGAAGCTCAGCACAGGCTCTTCGAGCCTATACGAGCTTGGGGGGCTTGTAGGGTAAACCAATAATAAATCCTACCGCTATAGGATGAGCATGAGCTCTCTAGTATAGGATAAGGGTGAATAACTCATCCTTCTTATCCTCTAAGAGCCACGTCAGCCCTACTGGGCCGAACAGGCCCATAAGGCACCACAAAACAACTTCCCCTATAAGTATCGCCATGCTATAGGGGCTAAGGTATGTTCTCTCATCCCTACTCTCAAGAACTTCGTGTGGCTTGATCCCCTTATCACTGGGGGTACGTAGGACCGGGGTCACCCTCGCTAGCTACAACAACCCGAAACACACGTCGTGGTGTTCCATCAATCTCGGGACACTACACCCACTTATTGACATACTCAAATTACAAAAGTTTGAATGGAATTCAGATGCTGCTGCAGCATTTTTACATTTACAACATGCTTTGACAACGACCCCTATTCTACAGTTACCCAACTTTGCCATTGCCTTTGACTTGTAATGTGATGCTTCAGCCACTGCAATTGGTTCCATTCTCTCCCAACAGTCTCACCCTGTGGCGTATTACAGCAAGAAGCTCTGCCCACGTAAGCAAACCGCATCTGCTTATGCTAGGGAGATGTATGCCATTACTGCATCTGTCAAAAAATGGAGGCATTATTTATTAGGGAGGAAATTTCGCATTTACACAGATCAGAAAAGTTTAAAGAACCTGTTGACTCAATCTATCCAAACGCCAGAGCAGCAAAAGTGGTTAACAAAGCTACTAGATTTCGATTATGAAATTTACTACAAACCTGGTGTTGACAATAGGGGTGCAGATGCTCTATCCCGACGGTCACATTCTGATTCCATACTTCTCTCAGCAGTCACATCTGTTACTCCGGATCTTCTAGTGCACCTTCGTGATTTTTATGCTTCTAACACTGTGGGTCAGCAGTTGGTTGAGAAATGGCATGCAAATGACAGATTTAAGGCTAAGTTTACTTACGTTGATTGGTTGTTATTCTGTGACTCACGAATCCATGTCCCGCGTGAGTCGAATTTGCAGCAGTTACTCCTCACTGAATTCCATGACACTCCCGTTGCTGGGCACTCCGGTGTCAAGGCTACAGCTGTGCGTTTGGCTTCCTTTTTCCATTGGGTTGGCCTTTATAAGGATGTCAAAGCTTATATCCGCAACTGCCACACATGTCAGCAGTCCAAGTACTCTACTGCCAAGTCACCGGGTCTACTTCAGCCACTCCCTACTCCTTGCCAAGTGTGGGAGGACATCACCATTGATTTCATCACTCACCTGCCAAATTCGAGAGGGTTCACGACTATTTGGGTGATTGTGGATCGCCTTACAAAGTATGCTCACTTCCTACCTCTCCCCACTAGTTATTCCGCTGCTATGTTGGCTGCAAAATTTGTCTCTGATATTTGCAAGCTCCACGAGATACCCAAAACGATCGTTTCTGACAGAGATCGTTTATTCGTTAGCAAGTTTTGGAAGGAAACTTTTTGCCTTCTTGGCACTCAGTTGACATATAGCACTGCCTACCACCCTCAGACCGATGGGCAATCTGAGGTCCTCAACCGCTGCCTCGAGACATATTTGCGGTGCTTTGTGGCGGAAGAGCCACAACTTTGGTCCAGGGTCCTCCACCTCGCTGAATACTGGTACAACACCAGCTACCACTCTGCGATTCAGATGTCTCCGTTCCAGGCCCTTTACGGTCGACCTCCTCCATCACTAATGCCACTCCTATCTGGCTCCACAACCATCGCGTCGGTCGAAGAGACGCTCTTACAGCGTCAACAGCTCTTGCAGCAATTGAAAGCTAATCTGTCCCGTGCCCAACACCGCATGAAGCAACAAGTAGGTGCTCATCGACAAGATATTGTTTTCTTTGAAGGTGATTGGGTGTACCTCAAATTAACTCCGTACCGCCAGATTTTTGTTCAGAAACGCGTTTCCCAGAAGTTGGCTCGTCGGAACTTTGGCCCCTTCATGGTGATTCGTCGTGTGGGTAATGTTGCTTATGAATTACAGCTGCCCCCTGGCTCGAAGATACACCCTGTGTTCCATGTTTCGGTGCTCAAACGCTGCCATGGAGATCCGCCATATGAGACCCGTCCTCTCCCACCTTCCACCTTGGGACCTCATCCTTTACTCACACCAGCGAAGCTTCTGGGGTATCGCACTATTACTGTTGATGGCTCTCCCCTACCACAAGTTCTGGTTCAGTGGTCAACTCAAACTGAGGATGAGGCAACTTGGGAGTCATCGAAGTCACTTAAGGAGGCTTTTCCCAATTTGGACCTTGAGGACAAGGTCATTCTTGACGGGCCGAGTATTGATACAGGACCTGTCATTGCTGAAGCTTATGTAAATGGGCCAGAGGAGAATAGGCCCAAGAGAGCTACCAAGACACCCAAGTGGATGACTGATTTCATTACCAAATAGTCTAGTGACGTATTTCTTATTGTACTTGTCATTTACTTATCATTTACTTATCATTTGCATTTCATTACTTTATGCCACATGTAGCAGACTATATATATATATATATATATATATATATATATATATATCAGACTATGAATGAGAAAAGGACAAGAAAGTTGTTACATAAAATTCCCTTTTTCATTTCCTTTTCTGGAGACCTAGTCCCATCTCGAATAGGGATCATTCTTTCCATCACCTTTTCTCTTAACAGGGTCTTCTTAATGGTTTGGTCTTCTTCACCTAACTTCATTGTCTATTATTGTTCATTTAATGAGGAGAGCTGAGTTTTACTTTAGATGGTCCATTGTCTCCTCTCAACTTTGGCCAGTTGGATTTTAGTGATACTCATTCCCATAGTACATGTAAGCTTCTTTTAAAGATTTTTTTTATCTTTAATATAAGTCTTATTTTTAACTTTCAATGACATTATTATTTTTTTCTTCAAACACCCTTATTTACTCAATACTTTTTAGATTCTCAATAATAATCATAGGGGTATTTTTGAAAAAGTATACCAAATATTTACATTTCCAATACCACTAACAATATTAACTAAGTTTCTTAAAGGGTGTGAAATTTAGTCAAATTAAAGAGGTTTATAATAAGGACCGGAGGAAGTATTACCTCTGTCTATAAATATAAAACATTTCGACATTTTTATTTTCTCCCTATGTATAAGATCCTATATCAATTTTCAATGACTTTTAATTACTGTTTTCCACAAACACCCCTATTTATTTAACACTTTTTAGATTCTCAACAATATTAATAGGGATAATTTTGAAAATACATATCGAAAGTTCACATTTTCAATACAATTAATTAAATTAATCAACATTCTTAATGAACGTGAAATCTCCCAAAGAGATCCTATATATATAAGGATAGAGGGAGTATCACATTATGGGACGTGATTGGATAATGAGAAACGACTTAGAAATTATATCACGGAAAATAGTAAGTTTGCTTTTTAATCCTTATCAGGGTGAAAAAAAACTCTTCCGGTTCTTATTTATTTGTATTATTTCAAACAAAACATATTCTTTTTCTATAAGCATTAAATTTTTTTACACTATTGACAAAGATCTATTTAATAGAGATAAAAAGGACAAATAAAAAAGAATAAGAATTTCTCGTAAAAAGACAAATAATAAAGAACGGAGGGAGTATTATTAAAAACTGAGGTCTTTATTAGTCCCTCTGATCCTATATGTAAGATCCTTTTTAGAAAAGAATTTTGATCCTATTTGTAAGATCATATTCAAATATCCAATAACATTTAATTACTTCTTTTCAAAAATACCCCTATTATGTCAACATTTTCTAGAATCCGAATAATAATTATAGGGATAGTTTTTTTTTTAAAAAAAAGAATTAGTGATTTTTTAGAAGATGACTTCTTTACAAATAAATAAAATACATGATAAAAAAGTAATAAAACAAGAAATTTACTTTTTTTATTGACACTGTTCACATCCCATCATAACTTAAAACTCAAACTCCCTATTGTGACACCCTCTTTGAAAATACATTTTTAATACTACAATTATTTTTACTCTTCTTATTATGGACTTAGTGAAAAAATTAATAAAATTATTTTGCATTATAATAATGGTTTGTATTTCTCGAAAACACTTGGACTTGTGTTCAAACTTTAAATCTTCTCATATTAAATTAAATTGAATCCGACATAATAATCTTAGAAATATCAAAACTTGGATAACTCCTTAATCGGCAACATTTTCATTACTATAATAATAAGTTGGTATTATCAACTTAGTGTTGTCTCATAAGGCTATATATTATTAGCTAATAGCAATTGCCTGATTCATTTTTAATCAAAATCAGAGTGTGCAGAATAAAATAGTATCCAAGGATCAATAGTGAGATAAACATCATATATCTATATATATAATATGAAAAAGGATCCCATGAGTACAACTGATTACCATCGAAGTAAAGTAAGTCCAAGATACTGAATCCATAAGTTGAAGATATAAAAAGAGTACAAAATAAAAGACCTCAGCTCTAGTACATCTCAAAATTATATACTATATATCACATATCAAAAATAAAGATGTCCAAGAGCATGTCAAACTGGTTCTCCAAGCATCCAACTGGGTCCACTGCAGCTACACATCAGGTCCAGGATCCGTACTACCTATACTATGTTTATACCTAGGAACCACTCGGTCCTCCACAAGGCCTAGTAGCCGGCTCGACTGGTACCTCCTCCTCGCTCTCCCCCTCCTCAGGGTCCTCCTCAATCTCGTCCGACGGGGTAGAGGCCCTACCACTGGGCCTAGGATCTGCAGCAGGTGCAGTCCTAATAGTACCTGTCGAGCCAGGTGAGGGGACATCATCATCGGTGAAAACTCTAGAAGCAGAGGGGTGAGAACGAGTGGCTGTCCGGAAACGAAAACTATGGATTCTACGTACTGGTCGAGCTGGTGGTGGTCCTCTATAAGTATAGAACGGGGGTATGTGCATAGTATAAATGATAGGGATCCTAAACCTACGAGGTCGCACATGAGCGAGGGGGTTAGGGTGATAGAGAGTAATCTCCACCTCACCCTCAAAAGTAGCTCGGTGCTCCTTGAGTGCCCATATACCACTAGGGATGGGTCTCATCTTGACGCAGGCTAGGTATCTGGCCATCATCTAATAAGGGCACAGGGGTAAGCATATACATACACATAATCAAATAAGTATAACTGGAATTAAACATTCACATATAATCACGGTATCAACCAACATGTATATGCATATGATCAAGCCAGATTCATTTATAATTAAATTCTTTAATTATAATGGCATGATGCATGTCATCTCTCATTTCCTGAGATTCTCCAACTAATCACTCTCTCGGACGTCCATTCATAACCACAGCGTATTCCCAGAATACAATAAATATGTTATCAGAACGTATGGCGTACTTGCTCGGAAGTGATACACAACGTTACCCTATCTGGTGAACGACACATCGCAAAGATGTAATGATCACTTTGTGATACTTAACACTGCTTCTCTTGCGAGTGTCACGTTGCGAAGACGTAATAACCACATCAACAGTATATCACATACTGGCCACATCGTTAACCTTAATGTGTCATCGAGCAAGCAGTAACATCTGGCACTCCCAGAGGCTTGCCTCATGTTCCTCGAACATGACAAACATTAACTTATCACCATTCACCATGCATGAATGCAATGAATAATTTCATTAATATTATCCATTAGTCTCATCATTTGCACCACACACATTGTGGCAAGAGACAATACTAAACTCATCAAGCATGGCATAATTGATAACCAACATTATCAATGAACTGAGTATATCCTTTTCTTTAAGTATAATTAGGTTTAAATAAAAATGGTTAAGTTGAAAATGGTATTTTTAAACAATCTCAGACTTGATACTCGTGTATTTGTTCACATACTCGAGTGGTTCGTAGTGTTATAAAATTTTTTGCATCCGTTAATTCAGAATACTCGAGTAATTTATCAAATACTCGAGTAGTTCCTAAGGTACTCGAGTGTTAAGCTGAACTCTGAACATTCTACATCAGACAACACTCGAGTATTTTACATAATACTCGAGTATTTACTGACAGTAGATACATTGCAAAATGAGTTTTAGCATACCATTTTCGAATCTAACAAATTTTTATCTTAAATCAATGATCAACAAAGTTGTATTTATGCATATTAACATGTCTCAACGCTTAAAACATGTCTATTAACAAAGAATCCAAATATCACATCAATTATGCATAAAAACATGAATTTCAACAACTTCACATACCAAACTCAAATATACTCGTTTTAACTTGATTTCAGCATCAATTAAGTTCACATGCAACATATTAAACTTGCTCCAACAAGCCTTAGAGTCCAAATTGGCCTCCAAGCCAAAAACCTATTTCAAACTAAGCCCTTATGAGTCTCACGGTGACTCCCTATACAAAACACAATAATTGCTCTTATTCTAGTGAATGTAAAGTTTTCCCCATACCTCTAATTCGTGAAGAAATAGAAACTTGACAAGAAAAAGCTCTGAAACTTCAAATCCCACAAACTACTTACTGAACATAGCAGTTTTCAACAGAGCATCAAAATCGAATTGGTTGACATAGGAAACAACAATGAAAATTGGGGAAATTAGTTCCTCTAAACTCTCTACAACATGTACTAGCTAAAGGAACAAGTTCGAGATGGAATGGTTGCTTGAGCTTACCATAATCGAGCCCTAAAGTAAGCTCCAGGAAACTGAAATTGAAGTTGGGCAGCTTCAACACCTCCAAAAGATCAGCCTCGTTCTTGATCCGCACTCAACCTCAACTCACAAACTCTATATCTTTTCAAAGCTCAAGATGTAAGCTTTGCAATGGTGTATCACTCTCAACTTATCTCTCAAAATCGAAGGAGAATCGATAGAACGAAGGTGGAAACCCTAACTTGGTGCTCCAGAACCTCTTCATGCAAAATGGAGGCAATTTCATCAACCTAAATGCTTAAATAGATGGATTTATGATGCATGCAGCTCGACACGCCATCATAGACACGTTGCTGGGCTGATTCGTGTCAACGTTTGGGGTAGTTGAGTGGTTGACTCATCAAACTAACGCACTATCGTTGAGCAACTCTGTACGCAATACTCGAGTATTGGGTAGAAATACTCGAGTATTTTGACCAAATTTTGGAAAAATAATATTTTATTTCCTATTTCTCCTAAATCTTTCACTACAAGAAAAATGCAAAATAGCGACGGACAAATCCCTCGCAAATCCCTGGCAAAATCGAATTTGCGATTGATTTGCGACGGATTTGCGAGGGATGCGTCCGTCGCGTCTCATTCATCGCTAATTAGCGAGCACATGTTTCCCTCGCAAATTCCTCGCTAAAATCATGCTTTGCAAGGGAAATTTCCCTCGCAAATCCCTCGCAAGAGTCATTCAAGAAATTGGTCAAACTTATCATTTGGCCGTCGCTAATTAGCGATCAACAGTTCCTCGCAAATCCCTAGCAATTGATCAAGCCGTCGCTAATTAGCGACCAACAGTTCCTCGCAAATCCCTCACAATTGATCAAGCTGTCGCTAATTAGCGACCAACAGTTCCTCGCAAATCCCTCGCAATTGATCAAGCCGTCGCTAATTAGCGACCAACAGTTCCTCGCAAATCCCTCGCAAAATCCCTCGCAATTGATCAAGCCGTCGCTAATTAGCGACCAACAGTTCCTCGCAAAATCTCTCGCATATTTTTATCCCTCGCTAATTGGTGACAAAGACGATTTTGGGAGGATTTTTGCGTTGCTAATATTTTGTTAAAAAAGTTTGCGACAGTTAAAACTGCCGCTAAGCCAGAGAATGTGATACAAAGGAGATTTTCTTTAGCTACAGTTTAAAAGTTTTAGGCACAATTATAAATGTGGGTAATTAGAAAAGAAAAAAGAATAGATATATATAGCCACTTAAATCGTGGCTAAATTAGATATTTTTATTTTTACATTATCACTAATTCGAGAAATAAAATAAACACAAAATATTCCATTTAATATTATCCAATTTCAATGAATCATTATTCAAATAATAATCAACCCATATAGTAAAAGCATTTACTATATAATACAACAAACTATAGGAAAAAATACAAATTAAGTGATTAATTAAGTTTCATATACATAAAAAAAATGCAAAAATTCCACAGTAAGTGATAAGCATTTCTTTGTGAAGGCTCCTACACATATTTAGGAGGGGCATCCTCAAAGATAGTACTACTTCAATATTGTGGAGGACCATCCTGAAAACACAGCAAGACAAAAATCAATAAATCAAAAAGATTATTTGCATAAAACCACAAGACTTTACATATAATGGTGACATCAATCATCTATTAAGTAAACATTTGAATCTATTTCGTACAATAACACTATTCATATTAGCAAAATCATGCATTTAGACAACACCAACTTAGAAGGAACAAGAGAACACCAAACCACCCCAAGTAGGACAGCACCACAGACAACAAAAACCAGAGAGAACAGCAGCAAAAAGTGGCAATCTAATAGTATTATCATCAGGCTAAAAATTTTGACTAAGTAATTGTATAAAGATGATCGAAATGATCATTGACGATTTTTCAGCTTGTTCAAAAACCATTGCTAAGATGATGCCCATAGTCTTCAATCTTGTTTTCCTTTCTACAACGATTTCTTCATATAAAACAATTTCTTTTAAATGACACACTATGCATGGTTTGCATAACCTTATTATCAAGACAAAAAACTCACACGGCTTGGAGGAATATGTTTCCCACTGACAAGGTCAAGCAATCGCGTCCCAAAGCTATAAGTTACACTTTCTGGAGAAATTCTACCTGTATACAGGGGAAAAGAAGGAAGACACTTTGTCATCTTATGTTATGTTTATAATTAGGACAATAGACAAACGAATATTGTGTTAAATGAACCATCATGTCATGGATTTATTTATTGACCTTCTCATCACTATGAAGAGAAGAAAATGGAATTGAAATGTCTAATTATCCACAAATATGTGTATGGTACTGAAGCTCAACCACCAAACACATACATAGAAGGTCAAATAATATACATTTCTGGTTTGAAAGTAAACACATTTCTTGTTTAAGTAGGTACCTGTCCTCATATACTCTGGTGAAGTAAATGCAAGGTTTGTACTATAACACTTCCCATTTCTACTGTTTTTCATCAGACCAAAGCATGAAAGCCTAGCATTGCCTTCCCGAATAAAAGGAACATAAATGAGGATATTCAAGACTTAATATTTAAGTATTCATACAATTCCCTCAAACACACACATGCTGTACCATACATAGACTTTTATTTACCAATGGCTACTCTTCTATTTTGCTCATCAAAATCACAGCTTGACGTTTGAACACGATTTCCCAATTTTTTTATAGTTCTTTTTTTAATTATACATCTTGGTGCTCATTGACTTCATGGCTATATTCACAGGTCAATTGCTTTCAATTTTATCTGTTAATCCAAAACTGTATAAGTGCACATGGTCACATACAACTCTTGAATTCAAGAGAATTAGCTAACTAAACATATAGTATTTTGCTACAGCTTTTTAACAGAGATCAGAGTAGTAAATGCTAACAACAAACTTTTTAATAAGAGAGTTTTATTCCATTCCATTAATAAATAAAGCAACTTTCAGAAAAATGGTGTAATGGAACACCATTTCTAATATTGAGATGTGCAGAGAGAGAAAGGACCTGAATAGTGTAACACCCCGATTTGGCAACTTGAAAACCACAACTGTTTATAGTGAAATTTTGGGCCAATTTTTTTTAAAAGCAAGTGTTATGCAAGATGAGAACATTTAGATTTTCCAAACCATGTTACAAATTAAAACTCGTGTTCTCATAATGCATAAGACCTTTCAAGTTCCAAACCGAGATGTCACAAGACACCGCACTTTGAGACTTGTTTTTCAAAACATCATTTCAAATTAGTAGCCCATTCATCTTAATTCCAAAACATAATTACTGAAAATGATTTCAGTTGGGGTCACAGCGTGTTAGCACCATGACTCTAAGTAACTTGCAATGGAATTACAAAACTCTGAAAGGGAATGACCTAACCTCTAGTCATCTACTCTAACGCTTCCGCTGCGCTACTCTGATTCTTGGTAAGTCAAATCCTTGGGTCGCCAGCAGCATCATCCTCATCAGCCTCCTTAGCAATACTTTCCATAACCGCTTCTCGTGCTTTCTCCTCCTCCTCATAACGAGCTAACAGTCTCTTCATGATTTCCTTTCGATTTCGTTTCATCTCGATATAAACTATGACACGACCGGTCATAGTTATATTGTCTCCCTTTAAAGGAGAAGCTCCTATCTCCCGAATGAGCTGAAACTTCGCTATATTCTCCATCTAAAGACCATACAGAATTTTCCCAATACAAAACAGCAGTGCGAGAGAGTGAGCTACCCAAAACATGTAATGTCGACTATGTGGATTTACGATAGACAATTATTAAGATAAAGCAATAAATAGCAAACAAAACATATAAACAAACATCATCATCATCATATAAACATCATATTATCCTTACTTCTCAATCTCATTCAATACATAATACCATTACTATACCATTCTGTTTCAATCTTTAAATTTATTAAGTCTTATCATCTCAGTCCACTCAATGATTAGGGGAAACAAACATCATTGAGGCAAACGGCTCACACGTCTACGTCTCCTTGGTCATCCATCCACACCTAGTCGGAAGCAAACAGGAGTACATGACCTTTACCGTGCGGGCACGACAGCTGTCACAACAATCAAATGGTCCCAGACCAGGAGGACTCAGCCTCAAATCTATCAATTCAATTCATATACATAATCAAGGCACACTGTCTCACTACAGTGGCAATCACAAATGCCCCACTCCAATCCCTCTCACTGTTCTAGATTTGCAATCAAGGGGGCGAAAGTACAGTTCTAGTCTCGAGTGCAGAACTTACCACGGTATTAGACCCAGTCCCCACCACGTTAGTGCACCACATGTGGAGTTCGTTCTGCCTAGAACAGTACTCTAGACTTCTTGACGTTTCACCGTCATCGTCCTCCCCTCATGCAATCTCCTCCTAAGTATCCGTAGATACTTATGGCTCCTTCCTCTCCACTACTTCGACACACACTCTTATACCTCACTACGTTATTCATATCTTTTAATAGTCTTTTAAAGTTTTAAGATTTATTACTGACTTAATCCTGACGGTCGGCTCATCCTTAGTGCATCCCTTCAACGAGTCCCGACCACTAGTCTTTCAAACTGTTCCCCAATTCATTACATTACATTTTCCACATCTCATAACACACTCTTTCTCATCTCATCTCATTACACAAAATTCCTCTCTTTCTCAAGGCTCATTTCCTCATCTTTCTCAAACTCACTTCCTTATTTTTCTCCAAAATACTTTTCACAAAACTTTTTCAAAAACATAATTTCAGAAAACTTTCACTTCACAATTTTTTTTTTCAAAAATATCATTTCATAAATTTTCTCAAAATATCCTTTCACAAAACTTTCTCCAAAAATACTATTTCCCAAAAACTTTCACAAAAATCTGTTTTCACAATCGTTCACAAAATATTGTTTTCACAAACTTTTTCTCAAAGGGTCATTTCATAAAACTTTCTCAAAAATATTGTTTCAAAAGACTTTCTCAAAAATATCATTACCAAAAAGACTTTCTTAAAAATGTCATTTCAAAAAGATTTTCTCAAAAAAAAAATATTGTTTCGAAAGAATTTCCCACAATGTCATTTCAAGGACTTTATCAAAAGATTGTTTTTCCAAAACTCTCCTCAAAATATCTTTTCACAAAACTTTTTCAAAATGATTGGTTCACAAAACTTTTTCAAAAGATATCTTTTAACAAAAGCTTTTCAAAATCATTTTTCAAAAATCACATTTTTGCTGAGCGCTAGTGGAGGAGCAAGCTCGACTCAACACTAGTTCCCAGACTAAAACAAAAACACAGGAGCCAAACCACATCTCACTTCCATAACTCATCTTACTTTCATAACTCGTCTTACTTCCAGAACCACGTTCTCTTTTCCAATCTCAACTCTTTATCTCTTCTCTTACTTGCTTTATCTTTGTTATTACTTATCATATTCTCAATCACATTTCCTTACTTTCATAATTTATTCTTATCACATAATGACAGCGTACCAATGTTTCTTAACAACATCATAACTACTTAACCAATAAACAGATCATAAAATAATTCAAACATAATCAACCAGGAAATATGACATCATACTTAATAAACCAATCTCAGCCGTTCGGGTGGATAGCCAAGCAAACAATCAAACAATTGCTATCACATACACCACTACGCTAAATGAGATTGGAGTCCAACCTTTGAGATGATTGGACCTCTTAATAAGTTACCTAAATACCACGGCGTCTTAAGGGAAACCCCTCTCTCACCTCAAATGACGTAGCCTCCGAAAGCTTTCCGATTGCTAATCCCGCCTTGTTCCCTTTGCGTCGGTCGTCCGAACTATAGCATTTTTCCCCGTGCGTTAGGAACGTTTTTAACGGATTCATTAATTTGTTTTTAAAACACTTTGAAATCATTCTAGTTTGAAAACTCATTGTTTACATTCCAAAAGTTCTTAAATCCGGAAAATGTTTTCAAGAAAACTTACTTTAAAATGTTTATGTTATAAAAATCATTTTTCTCAATCAGTAAACAAAATTCAAAACTTAAGAACATAAAATTCCAAAATCAATTTAAATTTCTTAAATCATACTTTTTCAGTAAAACATTTTTCAAGCCTTTGGAATTTCAAATATAGAAAACACATCCAAACAACACATCATTAAAACATTCACAACTTCACACAATACAAGTCACATTAAAAATCATTTATTAAATCAATTTATTTATTTTATTTCTAAAAACCGAAAAGATCAAAACAAGCAACATATCAATCACTCACATAGCATCATGCATACAACACGTAGTCATTTATAAAGGTCATTCCATGAAGATGATTTTCCTAACTATACTAGCATACCTTGGCCGAATCACATAGGCATAAATTTTCAAAGATTCATGCACACATACAAGCACAAAACAATGGAATCATTTTCTTTTCTTTTTTGGACTAAAACCGAGAACATTAAAAAGAAAATTTAACAATCTTGAATCAAACAACAAATTAAAAATCACAAATCACTTCAAAGTTTCATTCACATATTCAATTACTTCATGCATGCACATTCTAAGCCTTTAGATTAATTTAATTTCTTCATACATGCATCCTAAACAAAGATCAAATATAATTCCCTATTTCTTTTCCTCATGGCCGAATATAAATCATGCAAGAACGTAAGGTTTTTAGTTCAATTTCAACATATAAAAATCACAAAACCAAATCAAGGCATCACACCACATCATATCAACATGCATGCACTTAGAATCATTAGATCTAGTCCTATCATGCACATGCATCAACTAAAAAGCATGAGATTCACTTTTATTTAACATGGCTGAATGGCCTCTTACAAAATAAAACATACATAAAAATCAAATACTTAAGTTAAATCAAGTTCACACTTTAAAAATCATTTTAAAACTTGTCCTTTAAATCTCTCTTACAAAACCGTGACATGCATCAAGTAAAAGCATGATTTTTCTACTTGAAATTAACATGCATGCTTTAAGGACATGGATCATAAAATACATGCACATAGATCAACAAGGTCATCATCAAATAGCATGTAAAACCAAGGATCTCAACTTATTTTAAAATAACTTAGATCATATATTCATTTATTAAGAAATCATACAAACATATTATAGATCATCATTTAAGCAAACAAAATTTAACATGCAAGACTAAAAATCATCATAGCTCACGGTTTTAACTAAAAATTCAACACGCAAGACCAAATAATTTATTTTACCATTTATTAAACTTAGATCATAAATCAATTTGTCACATAAACACATAAACACATATAGATCATGATTTAGAACAAGAAAAGCATACATGCAAGGAAGATCTATGTTAAGCTTCACAAATTCTTACACAAAACTTTAGATCTTTAAGTTTAGGTTAGAAAAATACTTAGATCTAACAAGAAAGCATAAACCGAAGCATACACATAGGGTTACACTTATTACAACTCACTTTTAGTCCATAAAAGTCCAAGATCAAGAAAGAATAACATATAAACTCACTTTACAAACCATAAGAATAAACATGCAAGAAAAACAAGGAAGGGATCTACAACTAAAAAGGAAAAAGATTAAACTATTACATTTCTTCCTCTTGTTCCTCGGTTCTTCTACCAAAATGGGTTAGTTCTTCAAGCTCCTAGTGCTTAGATCTTCAAAGGGTTGCTCTAGATCTAATTTGAAACCTCCTTCTTCTTTCCTCTACTTCTCGGCCTACTCTCTTTCTCTCTTTCTATTTCTTTTCTATTTCTCTCTAAGAGGTGAAGGAGCTCTTAGAGTGTTGTGTGTTTGTGTTGGAAAGAAATGGGTGGAAATGAAATGGGTGAAGGTGAAATGAACTAAGACTATATGCATATATAGGCCACGAGTAGTCTCTCTTTTTCCCTTGGTTTATTTTCCGCTAGCACACCAATAGAAGGGGCGGTTTTGTCCTCACAATTTTGCATGGCTAAGTGTAACGCCCCGATTTTCACCACCCGATAATAATCATCGTTTAATTAAAAAGTTGTTAAAAATGAGGCCATTTTTTTTAAAAACATTTTGGGAAGCCATTGGTGCATCTTTACACCCATTCTTGAAAACCGGGGTGTTACGTAAAACCTTTCCGCACTTCCACTTCCACATCTTTCAAAACGAGTTCATATTTCTTATCAAAACAAAAGTTTGGCCAGTTCACAAAATAAAAGTAGGGCACAGTTACCATAGTGATACATTGCTAAGAGAGTCCTTTGTCTCACACTTACAAACAACTTTAAAATAATCTACCCTACCTTTGGCTCTTCCTAATGAAAACTATAGGGTGCAGCTCATGATCCTCCTTCTTATGTCCTTGCTTGACACCAGAAGATGAAGCTATCCCAATTGCAGCTTGTCCACGATTCATGGGCACCCACTGCATCCTAGCTGGAGCAGAAGAAATCCTCGGAGCTTCACAGCGCAGCTTCTCCTCATAGTCTCCATATCCTCGGACAGAAACTTGTCCTAGCAGCGGTCCTAGATCAGCTCCGCAAAGTCGATGCTCAGGATCCGGAATCACAATCTGCGAATCACCAGTCCATACCCAACCAGATGGGGTACGCTTCCAGCCGCATCCATGTTTCATCCAGGTTGAAATCTCCATACGATAATCCATCTGCGCGTTGGAGTACCAGAAGCACCAATATACCAACGGGCAGGAGAGAGTTAGCGAACCGAACGACAAGTCGTCGACGTTGTGGATTTACCGCAGGCGGGATATCAAGACAGCACACACAAAACAAACAAAACACACACAACACAGCACTCAAACATAACATCACAATTCTCAATTGTTATTATATCTTTATTCATTACTTATCATCATTCTTACATAATCTTCCTTTCTCTCTTTTACTACTTCATTCTCATCTTCCAATCCTTCACTTCTTTCCTTCCCTTTCCAAGGGTCTCATTTCTTTCCTTTCACACTTTTCATCTCCATTCTCAAACCTCAAGCTTTACTTCTCTAATTATAATTCTTTTCTTATCAAATCTTATTAAATTATAACCATCGATGATAGGGGATATAAGGATCATCGAGGTACGCGTCCGTTCGTAGTTAGCACTCACGTCTCAAGTCTACATCTCCTCGGCCATCCATCCACCTAGTCGAAAGCAAACAGGAGTACAGAACCTTTACCGTGCGGGCACGACAGCTGTCACACAACAAATGGTCCCTGACCAGGAGGCCCAGCCTCAAATCATATCAATTCATATATAACAAGGCAGGCTCTCAGCGGCAAACAAAATGCCCCACTCCAGTTCCTCTCACTGTTCTCGATTTGCAATCTAGGGGGCGACAGTACTAATTCTAGCTGATCATGCAGAACTTGCCACGGCATTAGACCCAGTCCCCACCACGTTAGTGCGCCACTTGTGAAGTTGTTCTGCCTAGAAAAGTACTCTAGACTTCTTGACGTATCACCGTCATCGTCCTCCCCTAATGCAATCTCCTCCTAAGTATCCGAAGATACCTATGGTTCCTTCCTCTCCACTACTTCGGGTTATCTGTCATACCTCAACGCATTCGTTGTTAATGTCTTTTAAAGGCTTTTATCTTTAATTAACTTAATGGTCAGCTCACCCTTCGTACATCCCTTCAATGAGTCCTGACCGCTAACTTTGCATCACTTTTCATAACTCAAATTGGCACAGAGCGGAATCACATTCACAACTTGAATCTCATCACAAACTTTCCTCAAACAGAAAAATCTCACATCACAACTTCACCATTTCTCTTCAAAATTTCATTCCGTAAAATCTTTTCCAAAACTTCCATTCATCACCTTTTCTAAAAATAATTCATTTCATAAATCTTTTCCAAAATTTCTTTCAGAAAACTCATTTCAAAAATTTTCCTTTCGAAATCCTTTTTCAAAACCTCTTCTCACCATCACTTTCAGAAAATCGATGTTGGACAATTTTTTTTCTCATTTTGGGAATCCCTTTGAAATACATTTTGTAAACTCTTTTCCAAAAATCTCATTTTTGGGAACCCATTTCAAAATACATTTTCAAAAACTCGCTTCCAAAATTTCAATTTGCAAACTCTTTTAAAAATCCTTTTCATAATTCCTTCTCAAAATCTCATTTTCAAAAAAAAAAAACCCTTTCAAAAATTTCATTTCAAAAAGTTTTTCACAAAAACTTTCTCTTCTTGAGAACTAGTGGAGGAGCAAGCTCAACTCAACACCAGTCTCAATCCAAGAAAACACAACCAAAGAATCAAGTTTCACCCTCAACACCTTTTACTTTCCAAACACATCAACATTCTGTCCTCGTTCTGGCTCATTCGCATCATTATCAAACAAACATCTCCAATCTCATCTCTTTAACACTTTCAATCTTTCTTAATCCTCTTATCATTATCTCCACTCTCAATGTCTTATCAAGCTAAGGCTGCCTTGCTCCACAAGGACTTAAGCCAAACAAGGGATATCTCTTTTTTATTTGTAATCTCTTTTATCATCATTATCAATTATTTCACATCAACAATTCAATATCAACATTCATAAACAAACATAAACAACACATCATCACACATCACACACAATAATGTGGCCTTTGTCCTATTCGTATAAGTGGCCACACAAAGCATACAATTGCCACTATACTACTGACGCAGAACCACTTAGTTCCGATCTTTGAGCTGATACGGAACGTCTTAATACAACACCTACTACCACAGTGTCTTAGGAAAGCTACTCTCTCACCTGAAGTCCAGCTATTAGATGCACACAGTCTTCTCTGATCTCGGTTGCTGCCACTGCCTTAATCTCTCGTCTGTAACATTCCTCGGATTAATTAAAACACATTTTTATTATTAACTTGTTTCAAGAAAACTTTTCTTAACTTAAAACGTTTTTCATTCCTCGTCGGAAATCTTAAAAATAAGATTGCTTTCTCAAAACACTTTTAACTTTTCCTATTTCTTTAAATACTTTGAAATCTCTTGGAAAACATCAAATAAAATAATTTAAATTACTTGGTTAGGTGGCTGGTCCGTCTTGGACAGCACCATAACCTTATTTAAAAACACCGAAAAATCCACTGGTTTCAATCCGGGTTTTCTTAAAATCAATTACCTTTTAAAAACCAAACTTTGAGTCTCATGAACTCAATTTAGAAATCAAGAAAACAATTTTAAATAAACTTGGACAGCAAAGAAATACTTTACCAAAAACCAATTTTATTAAACCCGAAAACATCGTAAAAACTCCTTTTGTTTCAAAAACTCTTTAGATCAATACTAACACTTTGAAAACTCAACAAATCACAATCATAATTTCACAACTCAAATGAATCAAACCAAATAAATTTCAAAATCAAGCATACACACACACGGTCAATAACACACTTTGATAAATCAAGGCACATAAACTATTAATCAATTATTCAAGTTAATCACAAACAAACATTCATTCTCAAGTACACATTTTCACAATCAAACACTTAACTCAATCATGCAACACATAATTGACCTCAAAAACATTTTATCTTTATGACACAAAACACTTAGACACCTTCAAACCTACAAACCGAATACATACATATAAATTCAAGTAAATACAAAACTCATTCCTAATCAATTATTTAACAAGATACATTCATTGTTTCTATTTTATTTCATGGAAAAGAATACTAACCTAATTAATCTTACATAGACCGAAACACTTCACACAAAACAAGATTCATGCAATTATCTATTCCTTTCTTTAACAAAACCGTAAGCTCAATCATGGAAAATAATTCAAACTTTAATTTATTTTCTTTACTTAAATTAAATCAAGAAAGCATGCAAGAACATGGAACACTCATCAAATTTTCACAAAATAAAAGCATGGATTTTAATCTAAACTTGGCCGAATGCATCATGCACAAATTAAACACTTAGATTAAATCATGTTCATGCCCAAAAATCACTTCAAAACTTGTTTTTCCTTAATTTTCTTGCAAAATCCGTGACATGCAATTCAAGGGATCATAATCATTTTACTTAAAATTAGCATGCAAGAATGGATCTAAGGATTTTCCTAACAAAACATGCAAGAACCATAGATCACATAAACATTTTCAATTTATTTTCAAAGGAATCATAAAAATAACTTTTCTAAGTCAAACACTCACATGCATGCATATAAATCATATAGGTCAAGTCATGAATTTAGACATAATAACACAAATCAAGACAAAAATCATTTTAAGTAAGAAAAGGGTAAAACCGAGACATGCACAAGAAGAAAATATTCTCTTTTCATTTAAGATTAACATGCATACACTTAGATCAAGTAGATCAAGTTATGAATCCAAACATAAGAACACATATAGAAGACAAAAATCATTTTGAATAAAAAGGGACCAAAACCGAAGCACATCTAAAGAAAATACCAAAGCTTTGGTTTCAAGAAACACATGCAAAGCTTAAAATTAAAACAAAACTAAAGATCAAAACACAAAGCAAAGCTTTCATCAAACTTAAATTAAAACCGAGACATGCAAGGGTTCAAAATCACATGAATCATTTTCAAACAACATGCAAGACCAAGAATCATCAAACAAGTTTAGATCAAACATTAATTTAGCAAATAAACACATAAACATCTCATGATCTACGGTTTTAAGCACAAAATCTAGACATGCAAGAAGATCTACTTCAAGTTCACATAGATCATAAACAAAACTTTAGATCTAGAAGAAAAACATCAAGATCTAACATGAAGAGCACAAACCGAACCAACAATCACATATTACAAATTCATTTAAATCTTTAAAAGTCCATGGTTAAGAAAAATCTACACATAAGTGCATAAAAATAAACATGCAAGAGAAGAAAAGAAAATAAGATTACAAGATCAAGAACTAATTCTAAGGCTTCTAGGTCTTCGGTTTATACCAAGAAAGGAAAGATCTCCAACACTTCTAAGCACTTAATCTTCAAGAATTTCCTAGGTTTATGGCTTGATCTCCTTCCTCCTTCTTCTTCCTACCTCACGGTTTCTCCTCTTCTTTCTCTCTATTTTCTAATTTTTAGTCTAAGAGTTTGAGAGACTCTTAGAGATTGTGTTTGGGGTGGGTGTTGGGACGAAAGAGATGAAATGAGAATTAGAATGAAAGAAACAACCAAGGCTTCATCTATTATAAGCAAAGCATAGTTTCCCTTCTTAGCCTTCATGCAATTCGGCCAAGAGCTTTGGAGAAGGGGTAATTTCGGCCTTCCTTATTTTTGCATGGGTGGAGGTTAGCAAAATTCAAGAGGACAATGTAGGGGACATAAGAGCTTAGGGGTCCTTCTAGGTGCAAGACTTTTTGGTCTCCTTAGGGTTTCCATCATCTAGTTGAGGCTTAGTTAGGAATTGGTTAGTTCTTGGTTACTTGGTTGGCACTTAAGGAAATTCTAGGCTATACACACACACCTTCACACGGCACACACAAATTCATATGCATACACACACTTATTTACACGTTACACACACACACACACACATATATATATATATATATACATATATCATCCCATTCAATTACTAATTAAATTTCCACATAATTCCAAACATACACATACACACATATAAAATAAATTATTCATGCCTAATAATTATAATGACATCAAAACTCCAAGCACATATTTTCATAGGAAACAAAACACCTTTTCATCAAATAATTTCTTGTTGAAAATTCACCATCATTCTAAACACATAATCATTTCCAAAAACTTAAGCTTTAAAGTTTATCACATTATTTCATGAAAAATCATTCATTTAAAATCATTTATCATTTTGAAAACGTGTATAAAGAAATTTATTTAAGAAAATACCCTTTCAAAAATACTTTTCTCAAAAATAATTCCTTTTTAGAAATCAAACCGATACGAGGATTTTGAGGGGTGTTACACTAAGGGTCACTAAAGTCAAGGGGACAAAGTGAAGTGGGCTAGGGCTTTTAGGGGTCATCTAGGTCTAACTATTAGTTGGGTTCTAATTAGGGTTTTTGCCACTTAGTTACTCCTTAGTTTCCATCTAGTCTCTTGGTTTCTTACTCCCTAAGCACACACACACACACACACGGATATACACATAGTACACACACACCTACATGCAAAAACACAAACCGTGGCACTCTCAAACACACACACATGTCTTGCAAATTTTTATTTTTCTAAATCATTAATTTATTCCTAATCATTTTTACTTAGAAATTATTAATTCATTCAATCCATGCAATCAATTCCAAGAAATCATATTCACAACCATTTCCATGCATCACATATCACACACATTAAATTAAACACACAATACATAAGAATTTATGCCAAAACATCCTCACAAAACACATTTTCTTAAAAATTTCGTATTTCTTATATTCTGAAAATAAAATTTTTATAAATCACTCCAGAAAATTCCAAAAATTACAATTTCAAACCATTTTTCATCGCAACAAAATCATTCACTTTTCTTATAGAAAATATTTTGTTTGGAAAATTCATGAAAATCAACACTTCATTTCTTTCTTATGAAAATACTTTGTCTAAAAATCATGATTTCAAGGTTTCTTTCGTTAAAAATCGTTTACGCACGTACGGTAAAAATGCGGGGTGTTACATTCTCCCCAACTTGAAGATTTCTCGTCCTCGAGAAATGCTGCGTAGAGTCTGGCTAATCCGTGAACACGTAGCTTCTTGAAGAAATTCTGTCCCTCTTTAACTGCAGCAATCGTTGTATCGTTGAAATTAACACCGTAGATTCACCGCTCTCTAGGGCAATTCTGATAGATTACTGGCAAAAGTAACCTCTTGGGGTACTTTCAATAACAAATAGGGCGGGTACAACAATAAGGTTTTACGGGACACAAGGAACTGGGGGTTCAAAGGCATCGAAACGGTGTCTGAGGACAACAGGGTTTCATTTATTTAGGGTCAAGACACCATCACGCCTAGGGTTACACCCTTGTCAACAATTCAAACCTAAACAAACTACTCCTCAACTTAGATGACTCATACCTTTACATATCACCTTTATCTTCACAACTTAACCTCTAAATAACCCTATCCTTCATCACTCTTTGATCACTTCTTACAAAATTTCTCATCACTTAGCTCCAGTCTATCCTCTGATTACCTTAATTATTGTCCTCTTCAGACTCCCATGATCACTATTTCATCCTCCTTTTGCTCTAACAACCACTAATCCTCAAGAAACACGCACTATCTCACTTCTTATCCCAAACACTGGATCACATAACTTAGACATTCTAAACCTTTTTCCACCTTCTCACAATTTTCTTCTTATTCTAAACCATTAAAAGTCCTTAACTCAAAGACTTTATTACTCATTACCACATCAAATCTTAGATTTTTATCTAACCTTGGGTCAATACTTGAGGCTTTTATCCACCATCTTTTCAATTCGACTTTACCATATCATTACTTATTCACCTCTATCTAACCATTTACCAACTTGGATCAAGACACTTATGACCCTAAATTCTCATCATCACCTTAATTTCTCCCTCATCTTATCACCATCTAAACCATTAATTTAATCACTCCGACATCAAAATTCTTAATTCTAATTACTTTTCCAAAAAAAAAAGGATCCTCCTATTTCTCCCAAAACTCACACTTCCTTCATACCATCTAATCCTTATTTTCCTGGGTTCTTGCAACTCATCATTTCACAACTAACCGTCCAGTTTAAAACTTCCTGCTTGACCGATACTAGGTGTCAGAGCCCCGAATTCTCAACAGGATTTTAGGAAGGAATGGATGTTTAGTCAAAGATCAAAAAGTAGGCTTTGGGTTCATTAGCAATCAAGGCTTGGTTAAAATAATGATTTAAGATCCTCAGAAAAGGCTTCTTCAAATGTCATGCCAAAGCAATTTGGCACGCATAGGGTTTTCGCAGGAGAAGTTTCAATCAAGAAAGGAAGGGTTCTGGTCACAAAACAAATCTTATGGATCAAGGGTCAACGCAAACAAACAGGTTCACGTCAAAGAGAAATTCAACAAAGAAAGCTCAAACTGCGAACTAACGTTCCATGACGGCACTGATCACTGCTCCTCGTCTTTGCTGTAGACGAAAGCTGACACTCTTCGGGGATACGTCAGCATACTCCTAGCACTCCTAGTCTCGTCTATAGCTATCTTAATACTAACGCGCACACAGAGTATGTAAATCCATGCATAATGTTACTTAGAATCAAACACTGCTCTGATACCACTACTGTAACACCCCGATTTGGCAACTTGAAAACCACAACTGTTTATAGTGAAATTTTGGGCCAAAAATTTTATTTTTTTTTAAAAGCAAGTGTTATGCAAGATGAGAACATTTAGATTTTCCAAACCATGTTACAAATTAAAAGTCGTGTTCTCATAATGCATAAGACCTTTCAAGTTCCAAACCGAGATGTCACAAGACACCGCACTTTGAGACTTGTTTTTCAAAACATCATTTCAAATTAGTAGCCCATTCATCTTAATTCCAAAACATAATTACTGAAAATGATTTCAGTTGGGGTCACAACGTGTTAGCACCAGGACTCTAAGTAACTTGCAATGGAATTACAAAACTCTGAAAGGGAATTACCTAACCTCTAGTCATCTACTCTAACGCTTCCGCTGCGCTACTCTGATTCTTGGTAAGTCAAATCCTCGGGTCGCCAGCAACATCATCCTCATCAGCCTCCTTAGCAATACTTTCCATAACCGCTTCTCGTGCTTTCTCCTCCTCCTCATAACGAGCTAACAGTCTCTTCATGATTTCATTTCGATTCCGTTTCATCTCGATATAAACTATGACACGGCCGGTCATAGTTATATTGTCTCCCTTTAAAGGAGAAGCTCCTATCTCCCGAATGAGCTGAAACTTCGCTATATTCTCCATCTAAAGACCGTACAGAATTTTCCCAATACAAAACAGCAGTGCGAGAGAGAGAGCTACCCAAAACATGTAATGTCGACTATGTGGATTTACGATAGGCAATTATTAAGATAAAGCAATAAATAGCAAACAAAACATATAAACAAACATCATCATCATCATCATATAAACATCATATTATCCTTACTTCTCAATCTCATTCAATACATAATACCATTACTATACCATTCTGTTTCAATCTTTAAATTTATTAAGTCTTATCATCTCAGACCACTCAATGATTAGGGGAAACAAACATCATTGAGGCAAACGGCTCACACGTCTACATCTCCTCGGTCATCCATCCACACCTAGTCGGAAGCAAACAGGAGTACAGGACCTTTATCGTGCGGGCACGACAGCTGTTACAACAATCAAATGGTCCCAGACCAGGAGGACTCAGCCTCAAATCATATCAATTCAATTCATATACATAATCAAGGAACACTGTCTCACTACAGTGGCAATCACAAATGCCCCACTCCAGTCCCTCTCACTGTTCTTGATTTGCAATCAAGGGGGCGACAGTACAGTTCTAGTCTCGAGTGCAGAACTTACCACGGTATTAGACCCAGTCCCCACCACGTTATTGCACCACATGTGGAGTTCGTTCTGCCTAGAACAGTACTCTAGACTTCTTGACGTTTCACCGTCATCGTCCTCCCCTCATGCAATCTCCTCCTAAGTATCCGCAGATACTTATGGTTCCTTCCTCTCCACTACTTCGACACACACTCTTATACCTCACCGCGTTATTCATGTCTTTTAATAGTATTTTAAAGTTTTAAGATTTATTACTGACTTAATCCTGACGGTCGGCTCATCCTTAGTGCATCCCTTCAACGAGTCCCGACCACTAGTCTTTCAAACTATTCCCCAATTCATCACATTACATTTTCCACATCTCATAACACACTCTTTCTCATCTCATCTCATTACACAAAATTCCTCTATTTCTCAAGGCTCATTTCCTCAACTTTCTCAAACTCACTTCCTTATTTTTCTCCAAAATACTTTTCACAAAACTTTTTCAAAAACATAATTTCAGAAAACTTTCACTTCACAAATTGTTTTTCAGAAATATCATTTCATAAATTTTCTCAAAATATCCTTTCACAAAACTTTCTCCAAAAATACTATTTCCCAAAAACTTTCACAAAAATCTGTTTTCACAATCGTTCACAAAATATTGTTTTCACAAACTTTTTCTCAAAGGGTCATTTCATAAAACTTTCTCAAAAATATTGTTTCAAAAGACTTTCTCAAAAATATCATTACCAAAAAGACTTTCTTAAAAATGTCATTTCAAAAAGATTTTCTCAAAAAAAAAAATATTGTTTCGAAAGAATTTCCCACAATGTCATTTCAAGGACTTTATCAAAAGATTGTTTTTCCAAAACTCTCCTCAAAATATCTTTTCACAAAACTTTTTCAAAATGATTGGTTCACAAAACTTTTTCAAAAGATATCTTTTAACAAAAGCTTTTCAAAATCATTTTTCAAAAATCACATTTTTGCTGAGCGCTAGTGGAGGAGCAAGCTCGACTCAACACTAGTTCCCAGACTAAAACAAAAACACAGGAGCCAAACCACATCTCACTTCCATAACTCATCTTACTTTCATAACTCGTCTTACTTCCAGAACCACGTTCTCTTTTCCAATCTCAACTCTTTATCTCTTCTCTTACTTGCTTTATCTTTGTTATTACTTATCATATTCTCAATCACATTTCCTTACTTTCATAATTTATTCTTATCACATAATGACAGCGTACCAATGTTTCTTAACAACATCATAACTACTTAACCAATAAACAGATCATAAAATAATTCAAACATAATCAACCAGGAAATATGACATCATACTTAATAAACCAATCTCAGCCGTTCGGGTGGATAGCCAAACAAACAATCAAACAATTGCTATCACATACACCACTACGCTAAATGAGATTGGAGTCCAACCTTTGAGATGATTGGACATCTTAATAAGTTACCTAAATATCACGGCGTCTTAAGGGAAACCCCTTTCTCACCTCAAATGACGTAGCCTCCGAAAGCTTTCCGATTGCTAATCCCGCCTTGTTCCCTTTGCGTCGGTCGTCCGAACTATAGCATTTTTCCCCGTGCGTTAGGAACGTTTTTAACGGATTCATTAATTTGTTTTTAAAACACTTTGAAATCATTCTTGTTTGAAAACTCATTGTTTACATTCCAAAAGTTCTTAAATCCGGAAAATGTTTTCAAGAAAACTTACTTTAAAATGTTTATGTTATAAAAATCATTTTTCTCAATCAGTAAACAAAATTCAAAACTTAAGAACATAAAATTCCAAAATCAATTTAAATTTCTTAAATCATACTTTTTCAGTAAAACATTTTTCAAGCCTTTGGAATTTCAAATATAGAAAACACATCCAAACAACACATCATTAAAACATTCACAACTTCACACAATACAAGTCACATTAAAAATCATTTATTAAATCAATTTATTTATTTTATTTCTAAAAACCGAAAAGATCAAAACAAGCAACATATCAATCACTCACATAGTATCATGCATACAACACGTAGTCATTTATAAAGGTCATTCCATGAAGATAATTTTCCTAACTATACTAGCATACCTAGGCCGAATCACATAGGCATAAATTTTCAAAGATTCATGCACACATACAAGCACAAAACAATGGAATCATTTTCTTTTCTTTTTTGGACTAAAACCAAGAACATTAAAAAGAAAATTTAACAATCTTGAATCAAACAACAAATTAAAAATCACAAATCACTTCAAAGTTTCATTCACATATTCAATTACTTCATGCATGCACATTCTAAGCCTTTAGATTAATTTAATTTCTTCATACATGCATCCTAAACAAAGATCAAATATAATTCCCTATTTCTTTTCCTCATGGCCGAATATAAATCATGCAAGAAGGTAAGGTTTTTAGTTCAATTTCAACATATAAAAATCACAAAACCAAATCAAGGCATCACACCACATCATATCAACATGCATGCACTTAGAATCATTAGATCTAGTCCTATCATGCACATGCATCAACTAAAAAGCATGAGATTCACTTTTATTTAACATGGCCGAATGGCCTCTTACAAAATAAAACATACATAAAAATCAAATACTTAAGTTAAATCAAGTTCACACTTTAAAAATCATTTTAAAACTTGTCCTTTAAATCTCTCTTACAAAACCGTGACATGCATCAAGTAAAAGCATGATTTTTCTACTTGAAATTAACATGCATGCTTTAAGGACATGGATCATAAAATACATGCACATAGATCAACAAGGTCATCATCAAATAGCATGTAAAACCAAGGATCTCAACTTATTTTCAAATAACTTAGATCATATATTCATTTATTAAGAAATCATACAAACATATTATAGATCATCATTTAAGCAAACAAAATTTAACATGCAAGACTAAAAATCATCATAGCTCACGGTTTTAACTAGAAATTCAACATGCAAGACCAAATAATTTATTTTACCATTTATTAAACTTAGATCATAAATCAATTTGTCACATAAACACATAAACACATATAGATCATGATTTAGAACAAGAAAAGCATACATTCAAGGAAGATATATGTTAAGCTTCACAAATTCTTACACAAAACTTTAGATCTTTAAGTTTAGGTTAGAAAAATACTTAGATCTAACAAGAAAGCATAAACCGAAGCATACACATAGGGTTACACTTATTACAACTCACTTTTAGTCCATAAAAGTCCAAGATCAAGAAAGAATAACATATAAACTCACTTTACAAACCATAAGAATAAACATGCAAGAAAAACAAGGAAGGGATCTACAACTAAAAAGGAAAAAGATTAAACTATTACATTTCTTCCTCTTGTTCCTCGGTTCTTCTACCAAAATGGGTTAGTTCTTCAAGCTCCTAGTGCTTAGATCTTCAAAGGGTTACTCTAGATCTAATTTGAAACCTCCTTCTTCTTTCCTCTACTTCTCGACCTACTCTCTTTCTCTCTTTCTATTTCTTTTCTATTTCTCTCTAAGAGGTGAAGGAGCTCTTAGAGTGTTGTGTGTTTGTGTTGGAAAGAAATGGGTGGAAATGAAATGGGTGAAGGTGAAATGAACTAAGACTATATGCATATATAGGCCACGAGTAGTCTCTCTTTTACCCTTGGTTTATTTTCGGCTAGCACACCAATAGAAGGGGCGGTTTTGTCCTCACAATTTTGCATGGCTAAGGGTCACTAAAGTCAAGGGGACAAAGTGAAGTGGGCTAGGGCTTTTAGGGGTCATCTAGGTCTAACTATTAGTTGGGTTCTAATTAGGGTTTTTGCCACTTAGTTACTCCTTAGTTTCCATCTAGTCCCTTGGTTTCTTACTCCCTAAGCACACACATACACACGGATATACACATAGTACACACACACCTACATGCAAAAACACAAACCGTGGCACTCTCAAACACACACACATGTCTTGCAAATTTTTATTTTTCTAAATCATTAATTTATTCCTAATCATTTTTACTTAGAAATTATTAATTCATTCAATCCATGCAATCAATTCCAAGAAATCATATTCACAACCATTTCCATGCATCACATATCACACACATTAAATTAAACACACAATACAGGTTAAGAAACACACAATACAGGTTAAGAAAAACAACAATTCATTCTTCCCCATTGGATTAGATGATGAAATTGAAATTGGAAAAAGAAGAAGGGACCTTCCACTTCCACTTCCACTACCTAAATAGAATTCAGCCACAAATAGTATTTTGCTACAATGTGGGTTTTTATCTTATTAATGAAAACCATTTGCAAGTTAAGTGAAATGTACACGCCCTAATTTTTTTTTGTTAAGCTGTAGAAATTTTACCTCCATTGCAGGATTTGCAGCGTCGGGTCGTGAGATGAGCAACGGCGATGGCGACTAGTCCTGGTTGAGGGAGAAGCGACGACGACGGTTCTGCTTGTAAGGAGCGGCGGCGGCGACAAGCTTCGCTTTCCTTGGTTCGTTTGTGATGGAGGATGGACACTGGACTGTACTGTGGGTTGTGGCTCTCTATGAGAAAGAGATTAAGAGATTAGAGAAATAGAAGAGTTAAGATGTGAGTATTTGACTTGTGAGCAGAGATTTAGAGAAATAGAAAAGTATAGCCGTGGAGGAGAGAATCAGATAAATAGAAAAAAAAAGTTGGAGAGTTAGAGACTCTTTGGCTGGTGTGGCGTGTTGGTGAGTAGGAACGACGATCCTGGTTGAGAAGGCAGAGGCGGCGGCGGTTAAGGCAGAGGAGATCTAGGGTTTGTGAGTTGTCTTGTGACTTTTTGTGGCTGCTGCGTTTCAACTAAAAACACAACTTCAACTCTTCAACTCTTCAAGCATGTGATGAAGGAAGGCTGCGTTTCATATTTTTTTATGATAAACGGGGCCCAAGGCCCAAACACTCAGGGAACTTTAGACTTAGTGTATTTTAGGGTTAGTTTTTTTTATTGGGTTAGGTTTTAAAATAAATATAAATAATAATAATTTTTTATCATTGTGTAGTTTTTTTATTTAACTTATGCTCTTTAACTCGTACACACGACATGAGCAACTACACTAGTTAAATAATAAAGGATAGTTTAACAAAAAACTCTTCTTCAACAATGCTTAAATAACAATTTTTTAGTAGTAACATTTTAACTAACGGAATAATGCTTAAATAACAAAATAAATACTGGTCTTAAATAACAATTTTGTAGTAATGACATCAAAGTATAGAGAATGAAAAAGAGATTACGGTAAAAAATCATCACTTTCTTTTGTTTCAGCTAATGGTACCATGTATCTTCATTGAAACAACCTCCTTTGGTGAACTTACACATGATTAAATTTTCAGTGGATTTGTATTAGAATTTTTTATTTTTTATTATTTTTTACTATGAAAAAGGTAATTAAGTTTTATTAGAAATTGAAATGAGTTTATGCAAATTGGAAAAATAATACTATAGATACAAATGAATAAATATATATATATGGATTGATAATTTTTTTACTTTAATATTTTGTTTAATTTATATTTTTCTATCATTTTTATTAGTCTCGTTTAACGATATTATGTAATGCATTATAATTATATATATATATATATAAAGTATCATTTTTTAAAAATAGTTTTTTATTTAAATTTAACATTTTTTACCCTTAATATGTATTGATTGATAGCATTTATTATAAATATGTAGTGAAGAATACAATAATATATAGATATAGAAATGAAAAGATTAGAAATGATATGGAGGGATGTGATTTACTTGCAATGAATGGCTGGGATTAGAAAGGAAATTAGGAGGGAAAAACTGTCACTTGGAGGGAAAGTAAGATTAACCCTCAACTTCTCCTATTTTGTAATATGTTGATGATTACAATTTATATTTGATCCTAGTTATACACAAAATTGGGATTAAAATTTTGGTTATTTTAAATAGTTTTTATAATAGTGTTGTTATGGGAATGAAGTTAAAACTATGTTACTATAGTATTTTATCACCACTTACTCAATAATAAACGAGGATATTTTCAAAAACAAATTCTCTTCAATAATGCTCGGGATTCGCAAGGTCTAAGAGAGAGAAGGCTCACGAGTGGTCCCCCGAGAGAGAAGGCTCGCGGGAATGAGAAACAGTGGAGGGAGCCCGCGAGAGAAAGGAACGACGAGCAAGAGAAAAAGGAAAAGGAGCGGCCGAGTGGTGGCTCAGCCACGAGGACAAGGAAGAGGGAGAAACGAGACACTTTGGAATGAAGGAAGAAGAAGGAGTATAGGGGGAGGTGGTGGCAGCAAAGACTCAAGAAGAAAGAAGAATAGGATTTCATGGAATGAAGGAAGAAGAAGGAGTATAGGCCGATTTAGGGAACTTTAGACTTAGTGTATTCTAGGGTTAGGTTTTTCTTTTTTTCTTTTTTTTTATATTGGGTTAGGTTTTAAAATAAATATAAATAATAATTTTTTTATCATTGTAGTTTTTTAAAATATAGTTTCTTTTTATATAAATTTAGATATTGTAATTTTATGTCCCCCAACAAATTTTCGTTATTTTTAATTTTTTATTTAACTTATGTTCTTTAACCCGTACACACGACATGGATAACTACATTAGTTAAATAATAAACGAGGATAGTTTAACAAAAAAATCCTCTTCAACAATGCTTAAATAACAATTTTGTAGAAGTGACATTTTAACTAAAGGAATAATGCTTAAATAACAAAATAAATACTGACCTTAAATAACAATTTTGTAGCAATGACATCAAAGTATAGAAAATAAGAAAGGTATTACAGTAAAAAAGCATCACTTTCCTTTGTTTAGGCTAATGGCACCATGCATCTTCATTGAAACAAGCTCCTTTGGTGAACTTACACATGATTAGGGTTTCCTTTTGCTCCTCTGCCTCTTTCTTTTTTGTCTCTCTCTGTTTTTGCATTTATGCTCAATTCTTAGTGTCTTGAGTTTTGCATTTCTGCTATGTATATATATATATATACTGGTTGAATCGGAACCAGTTTTACCAGTTTAATCTGGATCAACTCGTTTTAGGTTACTTCTTCTTACTTGTTTTGGATTCAACTAGGTTTGTTATTATGGCTGTGGTCAGAACGGAGGACGTGGTTTTGGTGGTTAACGAAGTTGCATTAGTCGTCGGGTGGTGGTGAACAATGGACATGGCGGTGGATGTTGGGGACAAAATGGTTAGGGTATGATTTAGGTTAAAGTTATTCTCAATGGTGAAAGTGGTTAAGGGTTTAATTTGTGAAAGTAATTATGTTATTATGGATTTAATTTGGGTAGAGATATTATACTTATGATTTAGGATGCAAATATATATATATATGTACACACACCTAGAAACAACAAATAAAATAATATTTATTTCATTAAAATGCATACCTAGCTACGGATTTGCGAGGAAAATATTCCATCGCAAACGATTTGATAGCATAAAGGAATTTGTGGCGACAGATTTGCGAGAGAAACATACCCTCGCAAACTTTATTGTTATACAAATGTATTTGTAGCGATAGATTTGAGAGGAAACTATTCTCTCGCCAACAAATTGACTACATACGTAAAGGAATTTGTGGCGACGAATTTGCGAGAGAAAGATGCCCTCGCAAACTTTATTTCATTAAAATGCATACCTAGCGACGGATTGGCGAGGAAAATATTCCCTCGCAAACGATTTGATAGCATAAAATAATTTGTGGCGACGGATTTGCGAGAGAAATATGCGCTCGCAAACTTCAATGTTTTAAAAATGTATTCATGCGACGACTATAAGAGGAAACTATTCCCTCGCCAACAATTTCGAAAGTTTAAAGGAATTCGTGGCGACCGGCTTGTGACGAAAACATGCCCTCGCAAACTACCTAGCGACGGATTTGCGAGGAAAATGTCCCTCGCCAAAATTGCTTAAAATAATCTCTCGCTAATTTATCGCAATTCCGTCGCAAATGTTGTCTAAAGGAATTTGTGGCGACCGGCTTGCGACGGAAACATGCCCTCGCAAACTACCTAGCGACGGATTTGCGAGGAAAATGTCCCTCGCCAAAATTGCTTAAAATAATCTCTCGCTAATTTGTCTCAATTCCGTCGCAAAAGTTGTCTAAAGGAATTCGTGGAGACCGACTTGCGACGGAAACATGCCCTCGCAAACTACCTAGCGACGGATTTGCGAGGAAAATGTCCCCTCGTCAAAATTGCTTAAAATAATCTCTCGCTAATTTGTCGCAATTTCGTCGCGAATTTTTTTTGAAGGAATTCTTAGCGACCGGCTTGCGACGGAAACATGCCCTCGCAAACTATCTAGCGACGGATTTGCGAGAAAAATGTCCCTCGCCAAAATTGCTTAAAATAATCTCTCGCTAATTTATCGCAATTCCGTCGCAAATGTTGTCTAAAGGAATTTGTGGCGACCGGCTTGCGACGGAAACATGCCCTCGCAAACTACCTAGCGACGGATTTGCGAGGAAAATGTCCCTCGCCAAAATTGCTTAAAATAATCTCTCGCTAATTTGTCTCAATTCCGTCGCAAAAGTTGTCTAAAGGAATTCGTGGAGACCGACTTGCGACGGAAACATGCCCTCGCAAACTACCTAGCGACGGATTTGCGAGGAAAATGTCCCCTCGTCAAAATTGCTTAAAATAATCTCTCGCTAATTTGTCGCAATTTCGTCGCGAATTTTTTTTGAAGGAATTCTTAGCGACCGGCTTGCGACGGAAACATGCCCTCGCAAACTATCTAGCGACGGATTTGCGAGAAAAATGTCCCTCGCCAAAATTGCTTAAAATAATCTCTCGCTAATTGGTCGCAATTCCGTCGCAAATGTTGTTTAAAGGAATTCGTGCGACCGGCTTGCGACAGAAACATGCCCTCGCAAACTACCTAGCGACGGATTTGCGAGGAAAATGTCCCTCGCCAAAATTGCTTAAAATAATCTCTCGCTAATTTATCGCAAAGTCGTCGCAAATCCGTCGCAAAATGATTATTGTTTTCACGTTTTCGAACGTTCATCTCTTTGCGAGGGAATTCGCTTTTGCTCGCTAAACCCTCGCATGTCCCTCGCTAATTAGCGACCAATTAGCGACGGAAATTTGCCCTCTCTAAAATCCGTCGCTATTTTGGTTTTTTCTTGTAGTGTTTCTAATATTGCTTCTAGATCCTAAAACATGGACTAATATGTAAAACTCCTATTTTTACACAAAAATAATTATCAAATTATTTTCCACATATTTCCTCTAACATAACACACATAATTAATTAGAGATTATATAAAAATAATTTGATTATAAATAAACCATTATAATTAATTTTTTATTAATTAGAGGTTAAAAATTTGGGGTGTTACACTACTCCCCCACTTACAAGGAATTTCGTCCCCGAAATTCTAACTTATAAAAATAACTCTGGATACTCTCGACCCATCTTATCCTCTAATTCCCACGTCGCTTCCGATAAGTCTCTGTTTTCCCAAATAACTTTAACTAAAGGAATTTTCTTTCCTCAGAGCTGTTTGACTCTACGATCCTCTATCCTAACAGGTCCAGCCTCAAAGGTAAGGTTTTCTCTTAAGGTCAGATCATTAGGTCTAATTTGAAGAATAGCAGTTGGGTCATGCGCGTATTTCTTGAGTTGAGACACATGAAATACATTGTGAAAGTTGGCTAGGGACGGAGGTAAGGCTATTTGGTAGGCAACAGAACCAATCCGTTTGAGAATTTGGTATGGGCCAATAAACTTAGATGAAAGCTTTCAGATTTCAAGGCTCGACTAACACCTTTCATCTGAACAATTCGAAGAAACATATGATCCCCTTCCAAAAACTCTAATGGCCTCCTTCTCTTATCCGCATAACTCTTTTGCCGACTCTGAGCCGTCCTCATTCTTTCCTGAATCATCCTAATTTTCTCAGTCGTTTGGTGTACCATTTCCGGACTAACAATCGAGTTCTCCCCCACTTGGAACCAACACAGTGGGGTTTGACAGTTCCTCCCATATAAGGCTTCAAACGACGCCATCCCTATGCTGGCATAATAGCTATTATTGTAAGTGAATTCTGCAAGAGGTAACACTTGATCCCAACTTCCTTGTTCTTCCAGTGCACAAGCCCTCAAAATATCTTCCAAAGACTGAATAGTTCTCTCCGATTGACCATCAGTCTGAGGATGATATGCATAACTCATCCTTAACCTTGTACCCATGGCCTGATGCAAACTGTGCCAAAACCTCGAAGTGAATCTGGGATCACGATCCGAGACAATACTTGATGGCACTCCATGCAACCGAACTACCTCTTTAATATAAAGCTGGGTGAGTTTTTCCAAAGAATGGCACATATTTATCGGAATAAAATGCGCCGACTTTGTCAAACGATCCACTATCACCCAGATTGCATCATGATTTGCTACTGTCCTTGGCATACCTGATACAAAATCCATTGAGATACTCTCCCATTTCCATTGAGGAATATCCAATGATTGCAGCTTCCCTCCAGGCTTCTGGTGCTCGGCCTTAGCCTTTTGACACACTAAGCACGAAGCTACATACTCCGCTACATCTCTCTTAAGACCTGACCACCAAAATATCCTCTTCAGATCTTGGTACATTTTGGTCGATCCCGGATGCATACTTATTCTACTCTTATGAGCTTCATCAAGAATCAACCTCCTCATTTTCGAATCTTTCGGGATGCAAATTCCTGTTCGGAAACAAAGAATTCCATCTGGTCCATCATGAAAATCAACTTCCTTCCCTTCCGAAGTCAATCTTCTCTTTTCCACTAGTTCTTCATCCTTCTGTTGTAGTTCACGAATCCTATCCATAAACTCATTCGTGATTTGCAACATACCTAATTAAATGCCTGTGGGCTCCACTTCCATTGTTAAACTCAGGTCTCTGAATTCCTCAATCAGAGTAGCTTCCTTCAACATCATGTGACTCATGTGAATTGCCCTTCTGCTTAGCGCATCCGCAACCACATTCGCCTTACCAGGATAGTAATGGAGTTTAAAATCATAATCCTTCAAAAATTCCATCCATCGGCGCTGTCTCATGTTCAACTCCTTCTGGTCGAACAAGTACTTCAAACTCTTATGGTCACTAAACACCTGAAAGGTAGTGCCATAGAGATGATGTCTCCATATCTTCAAAGCAAACACGATCACAGCTAATTCCAAATCGTGCGTTGGGTAATTCACTTCATGCGTCTTTAGTTGTCGTGAAGCGTACGCAACTACCCGCCTTTCTTGCATTAACACGCTTCCAAGTCCTTGCTTAGACGCATCACAATACACCTCAAAGCTCTTGCAAGGATCTAGTAAGATCAACACAGGAGACGATGTTAACCTTTCCTTCAATTCTCGGAAACTCCTTTCAGACTTATCATCCCAAACGAAAGGTCGATCTTTCCGAGTCAGCTTTGTCAATGGCAGTGCTATCTTAGAAAATCCTTCAATGAATCGACGGTAATATCCTGCCAGCCCTAAGAAACTTCTTACTTCGATCACAGACTTGGGTTGTTCCCATTGCAACAAAGAATCCACATTTGCAGGATCTACTGCGATTCCTTCCTTTGAAATCACATGTCCTAAAAACTTAATTTCGCTCAACCAAAACTCACATTTGGAGAGATTAGCATACAACTGCTTCTCCTTTAGGATTTTCAACACAATCCTAAGGTGCTCCACATGCTCCTCCGGATTCTTAGAATAGACCAAAATATCATCAATAAACACCACTACAAACGAATTCAGGTATGGTCTAAAAATCCGATTCATATAACCCATGAATATAGCAGATGCATTCATAAATCCGAACAGCATTCCTACATACTCATAATGCCTGTATCGAGATCCGAATGTGGTTATGGGTATATCTTCCTCCCGTATCCTGATCTGATGATAACCCGATCTCAGATCTATCCTGGAAAATACTGAAGCTCCTCTAACTTGATCAATAAGGTCATTAATCCTTGGCAAAGGATACTTATTCTTGATGGTGACCTTATTCAGTTGTCTATAGTCCACACACATACGCATACTCCCACCCCTCTTTCTTACAAACAACATCGGAGCTCCCCAAGGTGACACGCTTGGTTTGATTAGTTGCTTTTGCAACAGCTCCTCCACTTTCTTCTTCAATTCAGCCATTTCCGGTGGTGCCATTCTATAAGGAGCGATAAAATGGGACCAGCTCTTGGAACAAACTCTATTCCAAATTCAATCTCCCTTTTTGGAGGTAATCCTGGAGTCTCCTCTGGAAATACTTCCAGAAAATCTTTCACAACAGGGTTCTCCTCAATCGGCTTCTCTTCTTCTTCTCCCATGGAAGAGAATAAACACATATATCCTTTGGGTTCAAGGGTTTTATATAGAATTGTTGTTTTATCACAATCGATGATCACTTGATTCTTCTTCAACCAATTCATGCCCAAGATCACATCCAATTGTGACAAAGGAAGACAGATCAAATCTTTAGTGACGCAATCAAATATCTCGACACTACTGTCTAAACAGACTTTAGAAGCAAATACGGGTAATTGTTGGGATTCTGGCAAGTATACCAGATCGTACAAGTAATAAAGTGAAAGTAGAGTATCGTTACCAACGAGGATTGAAATTGATTCTAAGAATTCTCACCTAATTGTAGTTACTAAATGAAATTTGAATTGAGATTTAATTGATTTGGAAATTGTTGATTAAATTAAATAAAAATAACGATTCTTAAACAGGGAAAAGAGCGGGACGTAGTTTCGATGAAGGTTCCTAAAATATTCAACAAAGAATTAAATTGTTTTACTGAATTCCAAATTTGTTTTTCAAAAGTAGGAAACACCTAATGTCTTAGAACGTTTCCGTATTTTAGAGATTAATCTCCCAATGATGTCTCAAGAAAGCCTTAAAACCTAACCCTTAATTAATGTTCAATCAAAACTCATAAAATTATTCAATTCATAAGAAATATATATCAATCCCTATGCTATTGAACTATTTGATTATTAGGCACAATCCTAAATTAATATGTCTATTAAATTAGGATTCCCACGTCATGAATCGCGCGCTTTCATGAACAACAATAAAAACATAATCAAACACAGAATTCATAATGGAAAAGACAACTTAATTCATTGCATAAATATTAACAAGGTGCCATAACCATCTACTCCTACATCTCCATATGAGTAATGTTTCCCTGCTTATTGATTATTCTTATGTAGACTAAGTTTTGTTAATGCTTAGTTATCAAAGAATTAAGAGCTTTCGTACGCTTTTAGACATGTGCAGAATGTATGAGGACAACAAAAAGGTTGAGACTCTGCATGTCTTGGAAGGAAACAAGGAACAACAAGGGTATGGACCACAAAGGCGAAAAGGGCATGATCATCGCCACAAGGGTCCTTATTCCCATAAGAATCGGGGGAAAGGCAAGATGACATGTGGTGACCGAAACAATTCTTACAATAATGCTCCTTATTGTGAGAAATGTAAGTGTCATCACTTTGGAAGATTTTGTTGGGCCACAAGTGAATGTTTCAATTGCGGGAAGCTTGGTCATTTCTCTCATGATTGAAAGGAACCACCAAAGAGCAGCCCAAAAGGACTTGCAGATAAACCAGTGATTCAAGGTCGGGTTTTCACTCTCAGTGGTGTTGAAGCTAATCAGACTCCTGAACTCGTGCAAGGTAATTATCTGCTTAATGACCAACCTTGTAAGATTTTGTTTGATTCAGGAGCTACCCATTCATTCATTTCTTTTGAATGCGTGAATCATTTAAGGTTGTCTATGTCTGATTCACCCTATTGCCTTAGGGTAGAAACCCCTACCAATCCTCCTGTGTTTGCTTCAAAGATCTGCCTTAATTGTAAAGTTAAGGTATTAGATCGAGTTTCTCGGGTAGATCTGATTTGTCTACCTTTGTCCCAATTAGATGTGATCTTGGGTATGGATTGGATGATTAGCAACCAAGTGATCATCGATTATGATAAAAAGATGATCCTTTATAAGAACCGTATTCCAGAGAAGTACCTTTGTCTATTCTCCGCCATTGGAATTGATGAGGAGGAGAAGTCTATTGAGGAGATTCCTGTTGTTCGAGATTTCCCTGAAGTATTCCCCGAGGAGATGTCGGGATTGCCACCAAAAAGGGAGATTGAGTTTGGGATTGAGCTGATTCCGAGAGTTGGTCCCATTTCTATTGCTCCTTATAGAATGACACCACCAGAAATGGTTGAGTCGAAGAAGCAAATAGAGGAGTTATTACATAAGCAACTCATAAGACTAAGTGTATCACCGTGGAGAGCTCCAGTTTTGTTTGTTAAGAAGAAGGACAGAAGCCTGAGAATGTGTCTAGACTACAGGCAGCTAAACAAAGTGACTATTAAGAACAAGTATCCTTTGCCGAGGATTGATGATCTTATAGATCAAGTTCGAGGAGCCTCTGTGTTCTCTAAAATAGATCTAAGATCAGGGTATCATCATATCAGAATTAAGGAAGAAGACATCCCTAAGACCGCATTTCGATCATGATACGGACATTATGAGTATGTTTAATGTCGTTCGGATTGACTAATGCCCCAACTATTTTCATGGATTATATGAACCGGATTTTTAGACCATATCTGGATTCATTTGTGGTGGTATTCATTGATAATATCGTGATATATTCTAAGAATCTGGAAGAGCATGTTGAACATCTCCAGATAGTATTGAAGATTCTAAAGGAGAAGCAGCTTTATGCCAAACTCTCCAAGTATGAGTTTTGGTTAAGAGAAGTTAAATTTCTGGGACATGTGATCTCAGAAGAAGGTATAGCCGTAGACCTAGCTAAAGTGGATTCGGTCCTGCAATGGGATCAGCCTAAGTCAGTTACCGAAGTTCAGAGTTTCTTAGGACTGGTTGGCTATTATCGGAAATTTATTAAAGGATTCTCCAAGATCGCGCTACCTCTCACCAAGTTGACTTGAAAGGATCAACCATTCCTATGGGATGAGAAGTGCGAGAAAAGCTTTCAATCGCTTAAGGAAAGATTAACGTCTTCACCTGTGTTAATCTTACCTGATCCTCACAAGGAGTATGAAGTGTATTGTGATGCATCAAAGCAAGCGCTCGGCAGTGTATTGATGCAAGAAGGAAAGGTTGTGGTGTATGCCTCCCGTCAATTGAAGATTCACGAGGTGAATTATCCCACCCATGATCTGGAACTTGCTGCAATAGTTTTTTCTCTGAAGATTTGGAGACATCATCTTTATGGAACTTTGAGTATTTAGTGACCATAAGAGTTTAAAATATTTGTTTGATCAAAAGGAGTTAAATATGAGGCAGCGCCGGTGGATGGAGTTTTTAAAAGTTTATGATTTTGAGCTTCGTTACCACCCTGGTAAGGCTAATGTTGTAGCAAAAGCTCAGTCGGAAAGCAATTCATGTAAGTTCAATGATGATGAAAGAAGCAGCTTTGATTGAAGAATTTCGGGATCTGAGTTTGGTGATGCAAGTAGAACCAACCAGTATTAAGATGGGTATAATGCAAATCTCCAATGAATTCCTGACTCGAATTCGTGAATTGCAATGAGAGGATGAAGAGTTAAAGGAGAAAAGGGAATTGATGATTGGGGAAAAAGAACCTAACTTTTCAAAAGGATTAGATGGAATTCTTCGTTTAAAAACGAGAATTTGCATACCAAAGAATTCAGAAGTTAGGAGGTTAATCCTGGATGAGGCGCACAAAAGTCAGATGAGTATTCATCCTGGATCAACTAAGATGTATCGGGACTTGAAGAACATGTTTTGGTGGTCGGGTTTAAAGAAGGACATGGCAGATTATGTAGCGTCTTGTTTAACCTGCCAGAAGATTAAGGTGGAGCACCAGAAACCTGGAGGAAGGTTGCAACCCTTGGATACCCCTCAGTGGAAATGGGATAGTATTTCCATGGACTTTGTAACAGAACTGCCAAGGACAGTTGTAAACCACGATGTAATTTGGGTAATTGTGGATCGTTTAACAAAGTCGGCGCATTTCATTCCGGTGAATATGCGTCATTCTTTGGAAAATCTCACTCAGCTTTACATCAAGGAAGAGGTACGATTGCATGGGATACCTTCCAGTATTGTTTATGATCGTGATCCGAGATTCATGTCAAGGTTTAGGCATAGTCTACATCACGCCCTGGGAACAAGATTAAAGATGAGTTCAGCTTATCATCCTCAAACTGATGGGCAAACAAAAAGGACCATTGACTCATTGGAACATATTCTGCGAGCTTGTGCATTGGAGGAGCAAGGAAATTGGGATCAGATATTGGCACTCGCTGAATTCACATACAACAATGGTTATCATGCAAGCATCGGTATGGCACCATTCGAAGCTTTATATGGAAGAAAGTTGTCAAACCCCGCTATGTTGGTTTCAAGTGGGGGAGAACCTACATCTTGGTCCTGAAGTTGTGCAACAAACGACTGAAAAGATTTGAATGATTCAAGAAAAAATTAAGACAGCACAGAGTCATCGGAAGAGTTATGCAGATCGAAGAAGAAGACCTTTGGAATTTTCCGAGGGTGACCATGTGTTTCTTAGAATTGTGCCAATGAAAGGTGTAAGTAGAGCCTTGAAACCTCAAAAGCTTTCACCTAAGTTTATCTGTCCCTACCAAATTCTTAAACGAATTGGTCCTGTAGCTTATCAGATAGCCTTACCACCATATCTAGCCAATTTGGACAATGTTTTTCACGTTTCTCAACTGAAAAAGTATGTGCATGACCCAACTGCAATCCTCCAAATCCGTCCTGACGATTTGACCTCACGAGAAAACCTAACCTTTAGAGCTGGCCCAGTCCGAATTGAGGATAAAAGGATAAAACAGCTTAGAGGAAAAGAAATTCCATTAGTCAAGGTTATATGGCAAAGCGGAGATATGTTTGAAGCAACTTGGGAATTAGAGGATATGATGCGTAAGGATTATCCTGAGTTGTTTATGTAAGTTGAATTTCGGGGACGAAATTCCTGTTAAGTGGGGGTGTAGTGTAACACCCCAAATTTTTAATCCTTGATTAATGAAAAAATTAATTATGAAGTTTGTTTATAATTAATTTCTTTTATTTTAATTTTGATTAATTATGTGTTTTGTGTGTGCATTTGATAAGTGAGAATGCATGAAAAATAATTTGATAGTTATTAATATGTGAAAATAAGGTTTTTACATATTAGTCCTTGTTTTAGGACCTAGATGTAATAATTATTTTTCAAAAATTGGCCGAAAGACTAGATTCTTATTCTGGATAGCAATGCATGAGTTAGTGTGTTTGATGAGTCATCAACTCGAATAACCTGTAAGATCCATGAAGAATGTTTTGATAAATGCCAAAAGGTTTTGAACAAGCTACAAATGTGTTGATCAAGATCAAGCTCAACAAGCAACAACAAACATCAAGTGATAAAGAGAGAGCCAACTCATGAAGACTTAGTTTGGTAGTTTATGTTTTATTGTTTTATCTTTAGCCTCACAAGTCTTTTAGTTTATGAGTTTGGGTAGAGTTTATTAGACGGTAGTGAATCTCTTTTGATTGCATGATTATATCATATTTTGAGTATTCACTTTGCCTAAAATCAATAGGTGGCTTAAAGGTTTGAAAGAAAAGGTTTAGATTTTGAGAAAACAAGTTTTTAAGTGTTTTTTGACCTGACTACTCGATTAGCCACTTGTTTACTCGAGTAGAATTTTGCAGTCTTGCGCAAATACTCGATTAAGGGGCTGATTACTCGAGTAGAATTTTGAAGCCTTGCGTAAATACTCGAGTAGTAACTCAGATTACTCGAGTAGTGAACACTGATTACACTTGTTACTCGAGTAATGACTTGGCTACTCGAGTAACACGAGCTGTTACTGTTTTTAAATGAGTTTTTCTCTTCTCAAAAGCACTTCTAACCATTCCTAACTTTTGGGTATTCTATATAAACCTATTTCTAACCTTTGTGAATCATTATTACAATTACCTATCATTTTTATATCAATTTTACAAAGAATCAAAGCCACTCTATTCTCTCTCACTTTCTCAAGATCAAAGCTTTAACTTTTACATTCTTTGATCAAGAACCTTGAATCTCTCATGTTGATATTTTCATAGCTTTTGAAAGAGATTCATAGGATTGTTATTGTTTTTCATTTGAGTTGTAATCATTGCAAAGAAGGCAAACACTCTACAACAAAGGAAGTCTTGAAGAAGTTATTCATCAAGCAAAGTTATTTGGAAGCCTTGGTGTGGCATATCATCAAGCACTTGGAAGTCTTGTAGTGAAACAAGCAATTGGAAGTCTTTGAAGAATATCAAAGCATTGGAAGTCTTGTTGTGGGTATCGGCAAGCAAGAGAAGAGGTTAGATTAGATATCAATAGGGTTACAAGGCAAGGGTGTGGTATCTCTTGTAGGCTAGCAAGAAGGGAGTCTTGTGAGGCATTTACTTGTAATTTGAGAAACTCTAATTCCTCATAGTGAAGAATCTCTCTTGGTTGAAGAGGGGACTGGAGTAGCTTTCAAGTGGATGAAAGTGAACCAGGATAAATCACTGTGTCGTATCTCTAAACTCTCTACTCTTTACAATTCTTGTTATTCATTGTGTTCTTGGTTGAAAACCTAGAAAAAGTGATTTTTCATAATTGATTGAATTGAATCTTAATTGTGCAAAATTGATTTGGGGAAAATCATTTTCATAATCTAGGTAATCAATAAGAATATAGGTATTAATTGTTTCCGCTGAATCTCTGGTTATACATGTTAATTGATTGATTTTCGTATTTGATTGAAAAGTGATTAATTCATTAACAGAGGCATTAATCGATTAGTTCATGTCATTAATCGATTAAGGCTAAAGAATTTTCAAGAAAATCATTTGTTTTAATCGTTTTGATTTGTTTCTTGCGAAAATCTTTCATGGTTTCTTTAACACCTATTCAACCCCCCTTCTAGGTGTTCTCCTAGTGTATCCTAGTTGTCTTACCCACCGATTGTAGGTTCTCACATAACCCACGAGTTGACACGAAAACAGCTCACGAACACGTTCCAGATGTCGTGTCGAGCTACGTGACTTCTTAACCTTGCTATATAAGCTCTTGGTTGACGAATCAATCAACCATTTTTGCCAATTTCGTGAGAAATCTGAGTGTTAGGGTTCGTAGTTTTCTCTCTCCGATTCTCAATCGTTTCTAAGTGTTGATACGAAAACCATACACCATTGTAAAGTTCACATCACGAGCTTCACAAAGACATAAAGATTTTTAGTTGAGGTTGAGTGTGCGTGGAGTAGTGAGCTTGCAAAGTGAGGGCTCTTTTCTGTCAAAGTGCAGTTCCTGAAGCTTGGAGCTAACTTTGGAGCTCGATTTCGGTAAGCATAAGCACCCTCTTGACCTCAAACTTGTCCCTATCTCTAGTTCATGTTGTAGAGAACATAATCTAACCATTTGCCCCAATTTTTATGCATGATTCAAATGTCAATTAATGTAGTTTTGAACCCCTGCTGAAACTATCATGCATGTTCGGGTCTGAAGTGGTTTGAGCTTTTGGTTGCTTTTCTCTGTGGAATTTCCATTCAAACACTGCCTAGAGGTAAGGTTGAAGCTATACATTCACTAGAATAAGATTAATATGTTGTATTTAATGTGTAGAGTCACCATGAGACTCTAAGGGCTTAGTTTGAAATAGGAATATGGCATGGAGGCCTTTCTGAGTTTAAAATTCAGTTTGAACAAGCTCAATATGTTGCATGTGTGCTGTTTGAAAACTATTTTCATGCCAAATGTGAGTAGAATTGATTTTGGTATCTTAAGTTGCACAAAATGTGGTTTTTATGCATAATTGATGAATAGCTTTGATTCTCTGTGTTTCGATGTAATATTAGCATTGAGACATGTTTAAAATATGCAAATAAAGTTTTGTTGATCATTGGTTTAAGTTAAAAGTGGTTAGAATCGAAAATGGCATGTCAAAACCCAAATTGTAGTGTTTCCTGCTGTCATAAAGACTCGAGTATTTCTTGATGCAGTTTCTCCAGATTTTCATGTAAGTACCCGAGTGTTTTAGGAAATACTCGAGGGTTCTGGACTGAATGAACTACTCGAGTATTTTATGAAAGACTCGAGTATAGATGAACAACTCGAGTATTTTTTAAAAGACTCGAGTGTTCTGGGCAATCCGATGCACAGTTTCAGAAAATGGATGAACTACTCGAGTATTTGAAGCTAACACTTCAATATTTTTCTTAAAATGCTGAAAAACATTATCTTTAATCTAACCATTTTTATTTAAATCCAATGACACTTTAAGGAAATGATACAATACTGCATTTGATAAAATTTGTTATGCATGAAGGATGCTATATCTCATTGCTATATTTATTGCATGTTGCATATAATGAGATTAATGACTAATCTTTAATGCATGGTGAATGGTGATAAGTTATCGTTTGTCATGTTCGTGGAACATGAGGAGGGTACTCTGGGAGTACCAAATTGATTGCAACTTGCTTGATGACACATTCCTAGGTGAGAATGTGGCCAGTATTGTGGGATATTGTTGATGTGATTATTACGTCTTCGCGATGTGAGTGACGTTATGTATCACGTTCCGAGCAAGTTTCGCTATACGTTATGGAAACGTATATTGTGCTCTAGGAGCATATTTGGGTTGTTTGGTTGGAAGTCCATCAAAGTGATAGTTTGGAGAATCTCAGGAACTTGAGAGATAATGAGCATGCATCATGCCATGATAATTAAAGAAGTCAATTGTAATTGAAAATGGTTTGCTCATATGTTTAACCTTTCGTTGTCATTCCCTACTAAGACATCTCAACACTTTATTAATAATTTCAGCATTCATAAAGGTTTTACCAAGAGCAATCAAATGATTAATGATATGTGTAAAACGTTTTTGCATATCGTTAATGGATTCGTTAGGTAGCATACGAAATAATTCATATTCGTGCATTAAAGCATTTAGTCTAGCACGTCTAACGTCACTTGTACCTCCATGAGTAAGTTGAAGAATATCTCACATTTGTTTAGCATTTTTACATTGGGATACTCTAAAAAATTCATCATAAGACAAGGCGGATGTGATGATGTTTTTAGCTTTTAAATCATAAGAAACTTTCTTTTTATCATCATCCATCCAACTTGTCCTTGGAATTTCAACAACTTCCTCATTTATTTTCTTTTTAGGTACATAGGGACCATTTTCAATTGCATCCCAAATATCAATATCAATTGCTTCAATAAAAAATTTTATTCTAGCTTGCCAATAAGCATATCCTTCACCATCAAATAGTGGAGGACGGTTTATTGAAGAGCCTTCACCTCCAAATGGATTGTTAGAGCCCATTGGATTCATTTAGGATCTTTTCGAAAAAGCTTTTACGCTCGATCTTTCGACCGAGCTCTGATACCACTTGTTGGAGACAAACAAGCGAGCTAACAATCTACTAGAGGGGGGTGAATAGTAGTTGCAAGCAATAATACCAATTTTTCGGATATAATTAATAATGGAAATAAAAGAACTGAAATATAACTAAATAACTGGATAAAATAGATACAAAACCAGACTTTAATCGATTGGCTGAATCGAATCGATTCTATGAATCGATTCTGTCGAATACAGAATACAGAGATATTAGATCAACTTGCTGCATAAATGAGTTTGAATGTTAATAACCAAGGCAGCAACAATACAACAGATAATAATTGGATAAAATAGAGTAAAGAACAAGTTCTAAATGCAGCGGAAATAAAACACCCAATCATCTAGCTTATGGTTCACTTAATGCAACAATGACAGAATAAAGGAAAACATTAAAAAGATGAACACAAGGGGATTTTATACTGGTTCACTCACAACCCTTGTGAGCTACATCCAGTCCTCCCTAAACCTTAGAGAGCCTTTAATTAAAATCAACAACAACAAAAACAACAACAACTAAGCCTTTGTCCCACTAGGTGGGGTCGGCTACATGGATCAAACGACACCATAAAGGCCTATCATAAATCATGTCTTTGGATAAGGCATTGATTGCCATATCCTTCTCAATTGTTTCGCCTATAGTTTTCCTAGGTCTTCCTCTTCCTCTAGCCCTTGTAGTACCCTCCATTTGGTCTACCCTCCTAACCGGGGCTTCCACCGGTCTCCTCCACACATGCCCAAACCACCTAAGATGAGATTCAACCATTTTTTCAACAATAGGAGCAACCCCGACTTTTTCTCGAATATACTCATTTCTAATCCGATCTTGTCTGGTATGCCCACTCATCCACCGCAGCATCCTCATCTCTGCAACATGAAGTTTATTCTCTTGTGTGCCCTTTGCCGCCCAACACTCTGTCCCAGATAACATCGCCGGTCTTACAGCAGTGCGGTAGAACCTTCCTTTAAGTTTAAGTGGTACCTTCTTATCACATAACACGCCCGAGGAACTCCTCCATTTCATCCACCCTGCTTGAATCCTATGATTTACATCCCCTTCTATTTCTACATCCTGCTGTAAGATAGAACTAAGATACTTAAACTTCGGGACTTGTGCTAAGACATGCTCTCCAACCTTCACCTCCCGAGTAAGGCCTATGTGCCTCTTGCTAAAATTACACTCCATATACTCTGTCTTGCTTCGACTTATCCGGAATCCAGACCCTTCTAAAGCTTGTCTCCACATTTCAATCTTCCCATTTATTTCCTCTCTAGTATCCCCAATAAGAACAATATCATCCGCAAAGAGCATGCATTTGGGCACTGGTTCTTGGACATGTTCCGTAAGCACATCCAAGACTAGTGTAAAGAGGTAGGGGCTCAAACTTGACCCTTGGTGTAGACCTATCGTGATGGGAAAATCTTCTGAAATCCCACTTTGTGTCCTCACGCTCGTCTTGACCCCGTCATACATATCCTTAATGGCTCTAATATAGGCAACACGCACCCCTTTCTTCTCGAGAGCCCTCCATAGTACCTCTCTAGGCACTCTATCATAAGCTTTCTCCAGATCAATAAAAACCATATGCAGATCCTTTTGTTGCCTCCGGTATTCCTCCATCAACCGGCGTAGTAAGTATATTGCCTCCATAGTTGATCTCCCTGGCATGAAGCCAAATTGATTCTCAGTAACATGAGTCTCCTGTCTCAATCTTCGCTCTATCACCCTTTCCCAAAGTTTCATGGTATGACTCGTAAGCTTAATCCCTCTATAATTCGCACAATCCTGTATGTCACCTTTGTTCTTGTAGATAGGGATTAAAGTGCTCCTCCTCCACTCGTCCGGCATCTTCTTGGATCTCAAGATCTCATTAAACAAGTTGGTGAGCCAAATGATGCCCCTCTCTCCCAAGGTTTTCCATACCTCAATGGGGATACTATCCGGACCAACCGCTTTACCATTATCCATCCTTCTCAATGCCTCTTTTACCTCAGTCTCCCTAATTCTACGGTAAAAGGTATGATTTTGGTCCTCTTCTCTAGTGACTATCTGATCAGGATGTGAACTTTCATGACCTTCATTGAAAAGCTTGTGAAAGTAACTCTTCCATCTTTCTTTTACATCCAAATCTGCGACCAAGATTTTGCCATCTCCATCCTTAATGCACCTCACTTGATCTAGGTCTCTCGTCCTCCTTTCCCTAAGTTTAGCAATCCTATAAATACTTCTTTCCCCTTCCTTAGTGCCTAGAGATTGGTATAGCCCATCAAACGCTATACCTCTTGCTTCGCTCACCGCTTTCTTGGTCTCTTGCCTAGCTGCTTTATATTTATCCCAACTCTCTGCATTTCTATTCAAGGACCAAGTTTTGAAGCATTCCTTTTTCTCCTTTACCTTATCTTGCACCCTTGCATCCCACCACCATGATTCCTTGCCCTTTGGTCCATAGCCTCTTGATTCACCGAGTGTCTCCTTTGCAATCTTCCTAATCCCTTTGGCCATATCCTCCCACATTTCACTTGCGCTTCCTTCTCCATTCCAACTTCCTTCCTCTAAGACCCTTTGTTGGAATCGTTTTTCCCCCTTCAATTTCCACCACCTGATTCTTGGAACCTTTTCTTGGATTTTTCTTTCCATCATTCTCTTAACCCTTACATCCATAACCAAGACACGGTGTTGGGTAGTCAAGCTCTCTCCAGGTATAACTTTGCAATCCATGCAAAGATTTCTGTCTGGTTTCCTCATAAGGAAGAAATCAATTTGAGAGAGCACTGACCCACTCCTATACGTGATAAGGTGTTCCTCCCGCTTTTTAAAACAAGTATTGGCTATTGTTAGATCGAAAGCTGAGGAGAAATTGAGAATGGTTTTACCTTCCCCATTTGCTATCCCTATGCCATGGCCTCCATGGAGTCCTTCAAATCCACGGGGGTCACTTCCCACATGGCCATTGAGATCTCCCCCTAAGAAGATCTTTTCTCCCATAGGTATTCCTTGGATTACCTCTTCCAGCTCCTCCCAAAATTGCACCTTAAGATGATCTTCCAACCCTGTCTGAGGTGCATAAGCAATAATCACGTTGAAAGTATCTCTTCCAGCTACCAACTTAAGAGCTATGATCCTATCCCCAACTCGCTTCACCTCCACCACATCCTTCTTCCACACCTTATCCACTATGATGCCCACCCCATTTCTCACTCTAATCTTACCCGTGTACCAAAGCTTGAAACCCGAAGAGTCTAATTCCTTTGCTTTTTCCCCAACCTACTTGGTTTCTTGTAGGCACATAAAATTGATCCTTCTCCTAATCATGGTGTCCACTACTTCCATTGATTTACCGGTAAGTGTGCCTATATTCCATGTTCCAAACCGAATCCTAGTGTCGTGAACTAACTTCTTTACCCGCACCCGTTCACCAAAATGCGGGAACCCTTGCTTATTTTTCACTACATCCAGGCGGCGATGCAGCGGCCCTTGCTCATTTGACAATGTAATCGAGCCATACATCGCGTTGCTTCCGGGCAACGACCTAGCATTAACCTTATAACATCGTTGATCCATATCATAGATTCGACAAAATTTTTCGTTGGCTGTCGAGGCCTAACACAACCTTCACCTTTTATCCGGGCTTAGGACCGGCTATGTAGCATACACCGCATAGGCAGGATTCCACCTATGCAGCATACACCACATAGGCAGGTTTACCTTTAATTAAAATCAAATTGCTAGAATTACAAAGGATTATTGAATGAACCTCACTCAACCTAACCCTTCCAAGAGAGTACCAAACTCTTGGATTCTACTCCAATTTGATTCCGGTAGGAAGAACCTCTTCCAAGCCTCCTTGAAACCTTCAAGTAGCTTCACCGGGCTAAGAACCTCTTAGTCTTTTGCTTGGAAACCTTCCAAGACTTCAATTGCTTGAGAACCTCTCAAGACTTGTGCTTAGGAACCTCCTAAGACTCACTTCACCTAAGAACCTCTTAGGCTAGCTTGGAAACCTTCCAAGACTTCAATGGCAGTGAATACAAAAACAAATAATGGCTCCAATACAAGAGAATAACTCAATCTAATTTTGAATGAAAAATAAAACAATTGATTGAGTCACACTTGAGAGAGAGTTTCAGCAATATGAAAATGTGTATATGTTTCTCTATTGAAACAAGGCTATGGAGCTTCAATTTATAGGCAAGGAAGTGGGTGAAAAGCCAAGTAGGAGCCTCTCTTCCACTTCCATGAAATGCTCCACGAATTTCTCCAATGTTCTTCCTTGTTTTCTGCAAAATGAGTTCCTTAAATTCTGATCTGGTGTCGATTGAATCGATTCAACCAAAGTTGAAATCGATTCCCCTAACTGATTCTAGTAATCGATTAAGCCAGCATCAGTTTTGTAAAAATCGAGTTTTCTTTGATTGATTTTATTTCTCTCAAGTGTAAATTAATAATTAACCTCAATCAATCCATATTAATTATTCTAAATTATATAGAGGATAATATCCTAATTCTACCACCCACACTCATATTAATATTACAATTACAAAGAGAGTGAGAGGCTTTTTGATTGTTGTTGTTTGTTGATTGAGCTTTAATACAAATCTCCAACTTGTTGATTTATTTGTTTTCATCAAAACCTTTTTAATTCTACAGAATATATATGATTCATACGATTTTTAAGCATGGGAGTTGATAAAAATTAAAATTAAATGATTACACTAACGTGTGCAGCAATTGATTTCAAATAAACCAAAAAGTGACTCCATTGAATGAAATGCTTACTAAGATTCTTATGTGTGCAGCAATTGTCAAATAATGTGTGCAGCAATTATCAAATAATTCTAGGCGGCAATTGGTCTCACAAATATAATATAGAAATTAATTTTGAGATATTTTTTTTTTCAAAATCGACCTAATACGAGTTGCAACACCCCTAAAATTATTTTGAACGAAAAAGAAATGTCTCACAATTTATTTTGATTTCAATTATTTTATATAATTTAATATCTTAAATTATTTTCTAACGTTGTAACTTTTATAAACAAGGAAAAAGAAGTTTTTTTTCATAAATTATAAGAAGGAAGTTACAAAAAAATTTAAGAAGGAAGTTAGTTTAATTTTTACAATAATTTCAGTACAATTTGCGAGAAAGAAGAAAGCATTTCATGTATCATTGAACAAGGGTGTGGTTTAATTCACGAGTTAATAGTCACATAGGTCCCCGAAACATACATGTGAAATCAGTTAGGTCCCTGAAAGATTAGTGGAATCTCTTAAACCCCCAAAGATCATTTTGAAATCAGTTAGGTCCCTGAAATATTTTTGTGGAATCTCTTAAACCCCCCAAATATCAATTTGGCATCACATTAGTCCCCCCATGAGGGACCTAACGGAATCCTATGTGACACAATAAATGCTTTGTTGGCCCAAACATGACACATTCTTAACATTCCAACATCGCATTGGGGCCGACAAAGCATTTAACGTGCCACGTAGAATTACATCAGGTCCATCCTGACGAAATTGAATGGCGGGGGACTAATGTGACGCCAAAATGATCTTTGAGGGGTTTAAGAGATTCCACAAATCTTTCAGGGATCTAACTGATTCCTCAAGTATCTTTCGGGGACCTAACTCTTTAATTCACTAACTTGCATAACGAATATACCTTCACTTACAAGGAATCTAAAAATATTAATTAAACTGGCTTTGCAATTTCCATGAAAATTATTGAAGTAAAAAAATATCTTAATTCAGGTTTCGATTTGCTTCCCTGTAATGCTTTATCATGACCAGGCTCAATGTTTTTCGTACACAGTGCACTTCCATCCCCTGTTTTACATGACTATTGTTTATGTTAAGAAGTTAATAGTTACGTAGGTTCTCCAAAGATGGCAGTGTCTATCATGCTCATTAGTGAGTTTGAAAATGTTAACTTGCAGTAAAAAAACACGGTAAAAAGTAAAATGAGACAGTAAAAAAGAAAAAATTACCCTAACTATTACCTTGCAAATAAGTCCCTCCAACCGGTTAAATCTAATTAGAAGTAAAAGGAAAAAAAATCTCAGATCGGATCTTCTTCTTCGTTCCATGGATCGGAGCTTCTCTTGCTTCTTCTTCCTTCGTTTTCTTCGTTCTCGGTGTGCTGCTGCCTTCGTTGCTTCGTGGTTCCTGCTTCGTGTAAGGGCGTGAACGCTTCTTGCTTCTCGGTGTTCTTGCTTCTTCTTCGTCTCAGACCGCGAGCTACCACCAAAGAGAGGCCAAAGTCTCCATCTCATCTCAGACCGGCATCCTTTTCATCACATAGTTTGGAGGTATACGAACTTCACCTTCATTTTTCACAGATGTTGTTTGCTATTTATGCATTAGGTTTAGTGTTTTCAATTCAATTTGTTGTTCCCAAATCCCCAAATCCCTAATTCAATTATGTTGTTCCCAAATCCCTAAAGTAAACATAATAATGCTAGTGTTAGAGAATGTTAAGGGCATTACTTATTAGGTTATGAGTCTTGTGTTTGTGCTATTCAATTCTTCATATGTGTGCTGTCCCATTCCTATTCTGCCTTGTTGCTGCACCAAATGCTACCTTAGTGTTAATAGCTATATAATGAGATCCTTCCTCTCTTATTGGTTTTTTTTTTTATAAATTCACGTTCTTATAAAATCCCTCTTGATAAGAATAATGAGAACCTCCCTCTCTTATTTATTAAATTTGACTGCTTATCGTAGTCGATTATTTAAACTCAATATTGGAGTATTTTTATGAATGCAGGAGTAACATGATGGATGTTGCTGACAATCTGTCTGCAGCAAAGAAGAATGAAATCCAACACTTAATGCATCTGGTGCAATTGGTTAGTATACTACCTGAATGTGTGCATGCTAATCAAATTATGCTGAAAGTGGACTACAAAATGAAACTTATTCACTGGTCGAAGGAATTGTACGTTGAGTCATTTGACACAACATTTTCACACGAAATTTTGTCCCTGGTTATCCTGTCTCAACCACCTAGGACAGAGATGCTCTTCTTCCTTCCAGTCTAGTTCTGTATTACAACGTTTCATATTTTTCCTAATTTTCATTAGGAGTTTATTTTGTAACCGTAGTTTTAAATTGCAGTCACCATTGTGGTTGCAGTTGTGTGGCAATTATCAATATTTTGGAGCTAGAAAAGCTGTTGCAGCCACAATTGTGGTTATGAAGACCATTATGGCAATATTGTGGCTGCAGCTGCAGTAGCGGATTGCAACATAAAACCCTATTTAAAACTCGATGATATTGCCAACATTTCTCCTCCTTTGATGTGTAGAATCCAGAAATAGTTATATTCACATCTCTATTGTCCACTGATGCTAATTCTTACAGAATCATAGTGCAAGTCCTGGCCCAGACTTCCTCTGCATAAAAATAAATGTCACAAAAACAATCAAGTGACAAAGGCCGTGAATTCAGTTGACTTTATTTTACACTAGAAAAAAAAATTGATTGTATAAAGTTGAAAAGCTGATGTCTTGAACTTGGAACAAAGGAAATTTGGCATGCAACAAAAGAAAATGTTTTAAAAGATTTGAGGCTTCCTTTATGCTCCAAGTTTTTGTTCTGGCCTTTTGTGTTATTTCTCTAACTACCATCTCATTCTGAAGGGAGAGGAACATAATCAAATGGTTCGCAAACGATTGCAACTCCTTTGGGAAGGCAGACAAGTCTTGTCTGGTGCTTCACAAGCCGTTGAGAAGGTGGAAGTTTACTTAACTTGGCAAACAACTATTGATTTTAATATGTTGTTGTTGTTATTATTATTATTATTATTATTATTATTATTATTATTATTATTATTATTATTATAAAGCTGACATTTGGTGGTTCATTTTGTTTTTTACATATATGATTAATTGGCAGTTCAGGAGCATGAATTTAAGTTACGGGACCAGCGGCGGTGATGGAATCCGTGATGTGTATTCTGGCTAGCTAGCACATGCTCTGCTGTAAATTACCAAAGTTTCATCCTCTGGTGGATCATTTTCGTGTTTATTTTGTTGAAAAGCTTACGAAGATTTAAACATTCATGTGAGTGAGTTTTCTCATGTGTGGTATCAAGCATCTGTTGTGGTATTGTACTCAATGAATTTGAAGAAAGGTGCTGTAAGCATTTTACTTTAGTATATATTATGGTCAGATGCTATTACTTATGTAAATGATTGTGATCAATTTAATTGTATTTTGCTCTTAATTTTGTTATATGCTACTCATGATATAGCACCACAAAGTTAGAATCAGGTGATTTCAACATCAGTAGCATATTTGATGTGGCATGTGATATGTAAAAATGGTCTTAGGTCCACACCTCTCTTTCAAGTGTGTTAATATGATACAAATTTAATGTTGTAAATTAACTAATTTTTCGCATACAAAGGACATTGGTTAATTGTATCTAAACGTATTTTTGGAAACTTGTTACGGAAATGAAAAATATTTCATTATGATAACATTTTTCTATCATGAATTTCAAAAAATAGCATTGGAAAAAAATTTGAGTTGGATATTTAAATAATTACAATAGGAGGGAGTACTAATAATTGCTCTTTCAAAATTGGATATAAACAACAAAAAAAAAAACCACTACATTACTCTTATATTTACAATCGAAGAAATTATTAATAACTTATGAGTTATATCCGTGTATATAAGACCCATTTTGATGACTTTACGTCCATTCAGAAAGTATATTAATTTAATTAATGGTATTCATAATGTCAATTTTGGATATATATTTACAAAATTATTCCTATTAATATTATTACAAATCTAAAAAATATTAAATAAATAGGGGTATTTTTCAATAAGTAATTAATCACCATTTAAATTTGGTATAGGGTATTATAAATATGAACAAAAAACAAAAATGTCAAAAGGGTATTATTTTTGGGACGGAGGGAATACAATTTAATACTCCCCTCGGTCTCATTTTTAAGCAAAAAAAATTAACTTCACAATTATTAAAGAGGTTAGTTGAGTGCATTTGATTTTATCAAATTCATAAAAAAAAAACTAATTTAGTAAACTTACATTGAGAATGAAATATAAAAATTAAATGAGTCAACCACTTTGTAGGGATAGGAATGATTGTTTTGTGGAAAAAAGTAATTAATAATCATTGATAATATATGATCTCAAAAACATAAACAAGGACAAAATAAAAATATTAAAAGGATCTTATTTTAAGGCATGTTTTAGGAGAATAATATTGAGAATGAAAATTGTGACATAATTAAGCCTTATTGAAAATTGCTAAATGGTTTTATAAATAACGACAAAAATTAAATGCAAAAAAAAAAAATCTTGAACCGGTTGGAAACCAGCTGCTTAGGTGACAGATCTCTTATGATAGTCGTTTATTGTCTGCAAGATTTAATCAAACGGTCCATCCTTTTCCACCAACTGTACAAGGGAGCATGCTACATATTCCACCTCCACTGAAAGCTACTGCACATGGAAACTTAAAACGAGGAATGCGCATATTAGACCTTTGCCTTGAAAGATACCCTGAAAGATTTGTGGAATTTTTTAAACTCCCTAAAGATCAATTTGGCGTCACGTTAGTCTCTCTATCCAATTTCGACATGAGGGACCTAACAGAATCCTATGTGGCATGTTACTCCCTCTGTTCCTATTTATCTGTCACATTTCAAACAAAACACACCCTTTAAGAAATCTAATCATTACTCAGATTTTCAATACATTAATTATGTTTTTTCCCACTATACTCTTTCCCTCTCTATAATCATTAATTTTTCTCCACTATATAAACCAAGACATATTAAATAGGGGCAAACATGGAAAGTAACATTTATTATACTCTTGAAATCCTCAATACGACAGATAAAAAGAAACAAAAAAATCTCTCCAAAAAACGACAGATAATAAGGAACATAGGGAGTAAATGCTTTGTTGACCACACTGCCATGATGGACTGTTAAAAAGGTTCCACGTTTGAGCCAAAAGAACATTTAACGTGCCACGTAGGATTCCGTGAGGGATCTAACATCATGTCAAATTGATCTTTCGGGGGTTTAAGATATTCCACAAATCTTTTAGGGACCTAACTGATTCCAAAATGATATTTGGGGTTTAAGAGATTCTACAAATCTTTCAAGGATCTAATTGATTCCACAGGTATCTTTCGGGGACCTATGTGACTATTAACTCTTAAAATATTATTACCTCCATGAGTAAGTTGAAGAATATCTCACATTTGTTTAGCATTTTTACATTGGGATACTCTAAAAAATTCATCATAAGACAAGGCGGATGTGATGATGTTTTTAGCTTTTAAATCATAAGAAACTTTCTTTTTATCATCATCCATCCAACTTGTCCTTGGAATTTCAACAATTTCCTCGTTTATTTTCTTTTTAGGTACATAGGGACCATTTTCAATTGCATCCCAAATATCAATATCAATTGCTTCAATAAAAATTTTTATTCTAGCTTGCCAATAAGCATATCCTTCACCATCAAATAGTGGAGGACGGTTTATTGAAGAGCCTTCACCTCCAAATGGATTGTTAGAGCCCATTGGATTCATTTAGGATCTTTTCGAAAAAGCTTTTACGCTCGATCTTTCGACCGAGCTCTGATACCACTTGTTAGAAACAAACAAGCGGGCTAACAATCTACTAGAGAGGGGTGAATAGTAGTTGCAAGCAATAATACCAATTTTTCGGATATAATTAATAATGGAAATAAAAGAACTGAAATATAACTAAATAACTGGATAAAATAGATACAAAACCAGACTTTAATCGATTGGCTGAATCGAATCGATTCTATGAATCGATTCTGTCGAATACAGAATACAGAGATATTAGATCAACTTGCTGCATAAATGAGTTTGAATGTTAATAACCAAGGCAGCAACAATACAACAGATAATAATTGGATAAAATAGAGTAAAGAACAAGTTCTAAATGCAGCGGAAATAAAACACCCAATCATCTAGCTTATGGTTCACTTAATGCAACAATGACAGAATAAAGGAAAACATTAAAAAGATGAACACAAGGGGATTTTATACTGGTTCACTCACAACCCTTGTGAGCTACATCCAGTCCTCCCTAAACCTTAGAGAGCCTTTAATTAAAATCAACAACAACAAAAACAACAACAACTAAGCCTTTGTCCCACTAGGTGGGGTCGGCTACATGGATCAAACGACACCATAAAGGCCTATCATAAATCATGTCTTTGGATAAGGCATTGATTGCCATATCCTTCTCAATTGTTTCGCCTATAGTTTTCCTAGGTCTTCCTCTTCCTCTAGCCCTTGTAGTACCCTCCATTTGGTCTACCCTCCTAACCGGGGCTTCCACCGGTCTCCTCCACACCTGCCCAAACCACCTAAGATGAGATTCAACCATTTTTTCAACAATAGGAGCAACCCCGACTTTTTCTCGAATATACTCATTTCTAATCTGATCTTGTCTGGTATGCCCACTCATCCACCGCAGCATCCTCATCTCTGCAACATGAAGTTTATTCTCTTGTGTGCCCTTTGCCGCCCAACACTCTGTCCCAGATAACATCGCCGGTCTTACAGCAGTGCGGTAGAACCTTCCTTTAAGTTTAAGTGGTACCTTCTTATCACATAACACGCCCGAGGCACTCCTCCATTTCATCCACCCTGCTTGAATCCTATGATTTACATCCCCTTCTATTTCTACATCCTGCTGTAAGATAGAACTAAGATACTTAAACTTCGGGACTTGTGCTAAGACATGCTCTCCAACCTTCACCTCCCGAGTAAGGCCTATGTGCCTCTTGCTAAAATTACACTCCATATACTCTGTCTTGCTTCGACTTATCCGGAATCCAGACCCTTCTAAAGCTTGTCTCCACATTTCAATCTTCCCATTTATTTCCTCTCTAGTATCCCCAATAAGAACAATATCATCCGCAAAGAGCATGCATTTGGGCACTGGTTCTTGGACATGTTCCGTAAGCACATCCAAGACTAGTGTAAAGAGGTAGGGGCTCAAACTTGACCCTTGGTGTAGACCTATCGTGATGGGAAAATCTTCTGAAATCCCACTTTGTGTCCTCACGCTCGTCTTGACCCCGTCATACATATCCTTAATGGCTCTAATATAGGCAACACGCACCCCTTTCTTCTCGAGAGCCCTCCACAGTACCTCTCTAGGCACTCTATCATAAGCTTTCTCCAGATCAATAAAAACCATATGCAGATCCTTTTGTTGCCTCCGGTATTCCTCCATCAACCGGCGTAGTAAGTATATTGCCTCCATAGTTGATCTCCCTGGCATGAAGCCAAATTGATTCTCAGTAACATGAGTCTCCTGTCTCAATCTTCGCTCTATCACCCTTTCCCAAAGTTTCATGGTATGACTCGTAAGCTTAATCCCTCTATAATTCGCACAATCCTGTATGTCACCTTTGTTCTTGTAGATAGGGATTAAAGTGCTCCTCCTCCACTCGTCCGGCATCTTCTTGGATCTCAAGATCTCATTAAACAAGTTGGTGAGCCAAATGATGCCCCTCTCTCCCAAGGTTTTCCATACCTCAATGGGGATACTATCCGGACCAACCGCTTTACCATTATCCATCCTTCTCAATGCCTCTTTTACCTCAGTCTCCCTAATTCTACGGTAAAAGGTATGATTTTGGTCCTCTTCTCTAGTGACTATCTGATCAGGATGTGAACTTTCATGACCTTCATTGAAAAGCTTGTGAAAGTAACTCTTCCATCTTTCTTTTACATCCAAATCTGCGACCAAGATTTTGCCATCTCCATCCTTAATGCACCTCACTTGATCTAGGTCTCTCGTCCTCCTTTCCCTAAGTTTAGCAATCCTATAAATACTTCTTTCCCCTTCCTTAGTGCCTAGAGATTGGTATAGCCCATCAAACGCTATACCTCTTGCTTCGCTCACCGCTTTCTTGGTCTCTTGCCTAGCTGCTTTATATTTATCCCAACTCTCTGCATTTCTATTCAAGGACCAAGTTTTGAAGCATTCCTTTTTCTCCTTTACCTTATCTTGCACCCTTGCATCCCACCACCATGATTCCTTGCCCTTTGGTCCATAGCCTCTTGATTCACCGAGTGTCTCCTTTGCAATCTTCCTAATCCCTTTGGCCATATCCTCCCACATTTCATTTGCGCTTCCTTCTCCATTCCAACTTCCTTCCTCTAAGACCCTTTGTTGGAATCGTTTTTCCCCCTTCAATTTCCACCACCTGATTCTTGGAACCTTTTCTTGGATTTTTCTTTCCATCATTCTCTTAACCCTTACATCCATAACCAAGACACGGTGTTGGGTAGTCAAGCTCTCTCCAGGTATAACTTTGCAATCCATGCAAAGATTTCTGTCTGGTTTCCTCATAAGGAAGAAATCAATTTGAGAGAGCACTGACCCACTCCTATACGTGATAAGGTGTTCCTCCCGCTTTTTAAAACAAGTATTGGCTATTGTTAGATCGAAAGCTGAGGAGAAATTGAGAATGGTTTTACCTTCCCCATTTGCTATCCCTATGCCATGGCCTCCATGGAGTCCTTCAAATCCACGGGGGTCACTTCCCACATGGCCATTGAGATCTCCCCCTAAGAAGATCTTTTCTCCCATAGGTATTCCTTGGATTACCTCTTCCAGCTCCTCCCAAAATTGCACCTTAAGATGATCTTCCAACCCTGTCTGAGGTGCATAAGCAATAATCACGTTGAAAGTATCTCTTCCAGCTACCAACTTAAGAGCTATGATCCTATCCCCAACTCGCTTCACCTCCACCACATCCTTCTTCCACACCTTATCCACTATGATGCCCACCCCATTTCTCGCTCTAATCTTACCCGTGTACCAAAGCTTGAAACCCGAAGAGTCTAATTCCTTTGCTTTTTCCCCAACCTACTTGGTTTCTTGTAGGCACATAAAATTGATCCTTCTCCTAATCATGGTGTCCACTACTTCCATTGATTTACCGGTAAGTGTGCCTATATTCCATGTTCCAAACCGAATCCTAGTGTCGTGAACTAACTTCTTTACCCGCACCCGTTCACCAAAATGCGGGAACCCTTGCTTATTTTTCACTACATCCAGGCGGCGATGCAGCGGCCCTTGCTCATTTGACAATGTAATCGAGCCATACATCGCGTTGCTTCCGGGCAACGACCTAGCATTAACCTTATAACATCGTTGATCCATATCATAGATTCGACAAAATTTTTCGTTGGCTGTCGAGGCCTAACACAACCTTCACCTTTTATCCGGGCTTAGGACCGGCTATGTAGCATACACCGCATAGGCAGGATTCCACCTATGCAGCATACACCACATAGGCAGGTTTACCTTTAATTAAAATCAAATTGCTAGAATTACAAAGGATTATTGAATGAACCTCACTCAACCTAACCCTTCCAAGAGAGTACCAAACTCTTGGATTCTACTCCAATTTGATTCCGGTAGGAAGAACCTCTTCCAAGCCTCCTTGAAACCTTCAAGTAGCTTCACCGGGCTAAGAACCTCTTAGTCTTTTGCTTGGAAACCTTCCAAGACTTCAATTGCTTGAGAACCTCTCAAGACTTGTGCTTAGGAACCTCCTAAGACTCACTTCACCTAAGAACCTCTTAGGCTAGCTTGGAAACCTTCCAAGACTTCAATGGCAGTGAATACAAAAACAAATAATGGCTCCAATACAAGAGAATAACTCAATCTAATTTTGAATGAAAAATAAAACAATTGATTGAGTCACACTTGAGAGAGAGTTTCAGCAATATGAAAATGTGTATATGTTTCTCTATTGAAACAAGGCTATGGAGCTTCAATTTATAGGCAAGGAAGTGGGTGAAAAGCCAAGTAGGAGCCTCTCTTCCACTTCCATGAAATGCTCCACGAATTTCTCCAATGTTCTTCCTTGTTTTCTGCAAAATGAGTTCCTTAAATTCTGATCTGGTGTCGATTGAATCGATTCAACCAAAGTTGAAATCGATTCCCCTAACTGATTCTAGTAATCGATTAAGCCAGCATCAGTTTTGTAAAAATCGAGTTTTCTTTGATTGATTTTATTTCTCTCAAGTGTAAATTAATAATTAACCTCAATCAATCCATATTAATTATTCTAAATTAGATAGAGGATAATATCCTAATTCTACCACCCACACTCATATTAATATTACAATTACAAAGAGAGTGAGAGGCTTTTTGATTGTTGTTGTTTGTTGATTGAGCTTTAATACAAATCTCCAACTTGTTGATTTATTTGTTTTCATCAAAACCTTTTTAATTCTACAGAATATATATGATTCATACGATTTTTAAGCATGGGAGTTGATAAAAATTAAAATTAAATGATTACACTAACGTGTGCAGCAATTGATTTCAAATAAACCAAAAAGTGACTCCATTGAATGAAATGCTTACTAAGATTCTTATGTGTGCAGCAATTGTCAAATAATGTGTGCAGCAATTATCAAATAATTCTAGGCGGCAATTGGTCTCACAAATATAATATAGAAATTAATTTTGAGATATTTTTTTTTTCAAAATCGACCTAATACGAGTTGCAACACCCCTAAAATTATTTTGAACGAAAAAGAAATGTCTCACAATTTATTTTGATTTCAATTATTTTATATAATTTAATATCTTAAATTATTTTCTAACGTTGTAACTTTTATAAACAAGGAAAAAGAAGTTTTTTTTTCATAAATTATAAGAAGGAAGTTACAAAAAAATTTAAGAAGGAAGTTAGTTTAATTTTTACAATAATTTCAGTACAATTTGCGAGAAAGAAGAAAGCATTTCATGTATCATTGAACAAGGGTGTGGTTTAATTCACGAGTTAATAGTCACATAGGTCCCCGAAACATACATGTGAAATCAGTTAGGTCCCTGAAAGATTAGTGGAATCTCTTAAACCCCCAAAGATCATTTTGAAATCAGTTAGGTCCCTGAAATATTTTTGTGGAATCTCTTAAACCCCCCAAATATCAATTTGGCATCACATTAGTCCCCCCATGAGGGACCTAACGGAATCCTATGTGACACAATAAATGCTTTGTTGGCCCAAACATGACACATTCTTAACATTCCAACATCGCATTGGGGCCGACAAAGCATTTAACGTGCCACGTAGAATTACATCAGGTCCATCCTGACGAAATTGAATGGCGGGGGACTAATGTGACGCCAAAATGATCTTTGAGGGGTTTAAGAGATTCCACAAATCTTTCAGGGATCTAACTGATTCCTCAAGTATCTTTCGGGGACCTAACTCTTTAATTCACTAACTTGCATAACGAATATACCTTCACTTACAAGGAATCTAAAAATATTAATTAAACTGGCTTTGCAATTTCCATGAAAATTATTGAAGTAAAAAAATATCTTAATTCAGGTTTCGATTTGCTTCCCTGTAATGCTTTATCATGACCAGGCTCAATGTTTTTCGTACACAGTGCACTTCCATCCCCTGTTTTACATGACTATTGTTTATGTTAAGAAGTTAATAGTTACGTAGGTTCTCCAAAGATGGCAGTGTCTATCATGCTCATTAGTGAGTTTGAAAATGTTAACTTGCAGTAAAAAAACACGGTAAAAAGTAAAATGAGACAGTAAAAAAGAAAAAATTACCCTAACTATTACCTTGCAAATAAGTCCCTCCAACCGGTTAAATCTAATTAGAAGTAAAAGGAAAAAAAATCTCAGATCGGATCTTCTTCTTCGTTCCATGGATCGGAGCTTCTCTTGCTTCTTCTTCCTTCGTTTTCTTCGTTCTCGGTGTGCTGCTGCCTTCGTTGCTTCGTGGTTCCTGCTTCGTGTAAGGGCGTGAACGCTTCTTGCTTCTCGGTGTTCTTGCTTCTTCTTCGTCTCAGACCGCGAGCTACCACCAAAGAGAGGCCAAAGTCTCCATCTCATCTCAGACCGGCATCCTTTTCATCACATAGTTTGGAGGTATACGAACTTCACCTTCATTTTTCACAGATGTTGTTAGCTATTTATGCATTAGGTTTAGTGTTTTCAATTCAATTTGTTGTTCCCAAATCCCCAAATCCCTAATTCAATTATGTTGTTCCCAAATCCCTAAAGTAAACATAATAATGCTAGTGTTAGAGAATGTTAAGGGCATTACTTATTAGGTTATGAGTCTTGTGTTTGTGCTATTCAATTCTTCATATGTGTGCTGTCCCATTCCTATTCTGCCTTGTTGCTGCACCAAATGCTACCTTAGTGTTAATAGCTATATAATGAGATCCTTCCTCTCTTATTGGTTTTTTTTTTATAAATTCACGTTCTTATAAAATCCCTCTTGATAAGAATAATGAGAACCTCCCTCTCTTATTTATTAAATTTGACTGCTTATCGTAGTCGATTATTTAAACTCAATATTGGAGTATTTTTATGAATGCAGGAGTAACATGATGGATGTTGCTGACAATCTGTCTGCAGCGAAGAAGAATGAAATCCAACACTTAATGCATCTGGTGCAATTGGTTAGTATACTACCTGAATGTGTGCATGCTAATCAAATTATGCTGAAAGTGGACTACAAAATGAAACTTATTCACTGGTCGAAGGAATTGTACGTTGAGTCATTTGACACAACATTTTCACACGAAATTTTGTCCCTGGTTATCCTGTCTCAACCACCTAGGACAGAGATGCTCTTCTTCCTTCCAGTCTAGTTCTGTATTACAACGTTTCATATTTTTCCTAATTTTCATTAGGAGTTTATTTTGTAACCGTAGTTTTAAATTGCAGTCACCATTGTGGTTGCAGTTGTGTGGCAATTATCAATATTTTGGAGCTAGAAAAGCTGTTGCAGCCACAATTGTGGTTATGAAGACCATTATGGCAATATTGTGGCTGCAGCTGCAGTAGCGGATTGCAACATAAAACCCTATTTAAAACTCGATGATATTGCCAACATTTCTCCTCCTTTGATGTGTAGAATCCAGAAATAGTTATATTCACATCTCTATTGTCCACTGATGCTAATTCTTACAGAATCATAGTGCAAGTCCTGGCCCAGACTTCCTCTGCATAAAAATAAATGTCACAAAAACAATCAAGTGACAAAGGCCGTGAATTCAGTTGACTTTATTTTACACTAGAAAAAAAAATTGATTGTATAAAGTTGAAAAGCTGATGTCTTGAACTTGGAACAAAGGAAATTTGGCATGCAACAAAAGAAAATGTTTTAAAAGATTTGAGGCTTCCTTTATGCTCCAAGTTTTTGTTCTGGCCTTTTGTGTTATTTCTCTAACTACCATCTCATTCTGAAGGGAGAGGAACATAATCAAATGGTTCGCAAACGATTGCAACTCCTTTGGGAAGGCAGACAAGTCTTGTCTGGTGCTTCACAAGCCGTTGAGAAGGTGGAAGTTTACTTAACTTGGCAAACAACTATTGATTTTAATATGTTGTTGTTGTTATTATTATTATTATTATTATTATTATTATTATTATTATTATTATTATTATTATAAAGCTGACATTTGGTGGTTCATTTTGTTTTTTACATATATGATTAATTGGCAGTTCAGGAGCATGAATTTAAGTTACGGGACCAGCGGCAGTGATGGAATCCGTGATGTGTATTCTGGCTAGCTAGCACATGCTCTGCTGTAAATTACCAAAGTTTCATCCTCTGGTGGATCATTTTCGTGTTTATTTTGTTGAAAAGCTTACGAAGATTTAAACATTCATGTGAGTGAGTTTTCTCATGTGTGGTATCAAGCATCTGTTGTGGTATTGTACTCAATGAATTTGAAGAAAGGTGCTGTAAGCATTTTACTTTAGTATATATTATGGTCAGATGCTATTACTTATGTAAATGATTGTGATCAATTTAATTGTATTTTGCTCTTAATTTTGTTATATGCTACTCATGATATAGCACCACAAAGTTAGAATCAGGTGATTTCAACATCAGTAGCATATTTGATGTGGCATGTGATATGTAAAAATGGTCTTAGGTCCACACCTCTCTTTCAAGTGTGTTAATATGATACAAATTTAATGTTGTAAATTAACCAATTTTTCGCATACAAAGGACATTGGTTAATTGTATCTAAACGTATTTTTGGAAACTTGTTACGGAAATGAAAAATATTTCATTATGATAACATTTTTCTATCATGAATTTCAAAAAATAGCATTGGAAAAAAATTTGAGTTGGATATTTAAATAATTACAATAGGAGGGAGTACTAATAATTGCTCTTTCAAAATTGGATATAAACAACAAAAAAAAACCACTACATTACTCTTATATTTACAATCGAAGAAATTATTAATAACTTATGAGTTATATCCGTGTATATAAGACCCATTTTGATTACTTTACGTCCATTCAGAAAGTATATTAATTTAATTAATGGTATTCATAATGTCAATTTTGGATATATATTTACAAAATTATTCCTATTAATATTATTACAAATCTAAAAAATATTAAATAAATAGGGGTATTTTTCAATAAGTAATTAATCACCATTTAAATTTGGTATAGGGTATTATAAATATGAACAAAAAACAAAAATGTCAAAAGGGTATTATTTTTGGGACGGAGGGAATACAATTTAATACTCCCCTCGGTCTCATTTTTAAGCAAAAAAAATTAACTTCACAATTATTAAAGAGGTTAGTTGAGTGCATTTGATTTTATCAAATTCATAAAAAAAAAACTAATTTAGTAAACTTACATTGAGAATGAAATATAAAAATTAAATGAGTCAACCACTTTGTAGGGATAGGAATGATTGTTTTGTGGAAAAAAGTAATTAATAATCATTGATAATATATGATCTCAAAAACATAAACAAGGACAAAATAAAAATATTAAAAGGATCTTATTTTAAGGCATGTTTTAGGAGAATAATATTGAGAATGAAAATTGTGACATAATTAAGCCTTATTGAAAATTGCTAAATGGTTTTATAAATAACGACAAAAATTAAATGCAAAAAAAAAAAAATCTTGAACCGGTTGGAAACCAGCTGCTTAGGTGACAGATCTCTTATGATAGTCGTTTATTGTCTGCAAGATTTAATCAAACGGTCCATCCTTTTCCACCAACTGTACAAGGGAGCATGCTACATATTCCACCTCCACTGAAAGCTACTGCACATGGAAACTTAAAACGAGGAATGCGCATATTAGACCTTTGCCTTGAAAGATACCCTGAAAGATTTGTGGAATTTTTTAAACTCCCTAAAGATCAATTTGGCGTCACGTTAGTCTCTCTATCCAATTTCGACATGAGGGACCTAACAGAATCCTATGTGGCATGTTACTCCCTCTGTTCCTATTTATCTGTCACATTTCAAACAAAACACACCCTTTAAGAAATCTAATCATTACTCAGATTTTCAATACATTAATTATGTTTTTTCCCACTATACTCTTTCCCTCTCTATAATCATTAATTTTTCTCCACTATATAAACCAAGACATATTAAATAGGGGCAAACATGGAAAGTAACATTTATTATACTCTTGAAATCCTCAATACGACAGATAAAAAGAAACAAAAAAATCTCTCCAAAAAACGACAGATAATAAGGAACAGAGGGAGTAAATGCTTTGTTGACCACACTGCCATGATGGACTGTTAAAAAGGTTCCACGTTTGAGCCAAAAGAACATTTAACGTGCCACGTAGGATTCCGTGAGGGATCTAACATCATGTCAAATTGATCTTTCGGGGGTTTAAGATATTCCACAAATCTTTTAGGGACCTAACTGATTCCAAAATGATCTTTGGGGTTTAAGAGATTCTACAAATCTTTCAAGGATCTAATTGATTCCACAGGTATCTTTCGGGGACCTATGTGACTATTAACTCTTAAAATATTATTACCTCCATGAGTAAGTTGAAGAATATCTCACATTTGTTTAGCATTTTTACATTGGGATACTCTAAAAAATTCATCATAAGACAAGGCGGATGTGATGATGTTTTTAGCTTTTAAATCATAAGAAACTTTCTTTTTATCATCATCCATCCAACTTGTCCTTGGAATTTCAACAACTTCCTCATTTATTTTCTTTTTAGGTACATAGGGACCATTTTCAATTGCATCCCAAATATCAATATCAATTGCTTCAATAAAAATTTTTATTCTAGCTTGCCAATAAGCATATCCTTCACCATCAAATAGTGGAGGACGGTTTATTGAAGAGCCTTCACCTCCAAATGGATTGTTAGAGCCCATTGGATTCATTTAGGATCTTTTCGAAAAAGCTTTTACGCTCGATCTTTCGACCGAGCTCTGATACCACTTGTTAGAGACAAACAAGCGGGCTAACAATCTACTAGAGAGGGGTGAATAGTAGTTGCAAGCAATAATACCAATTTTTCGGATATAATTAATAATGGAAATAAAAGAACTGAAATATAACTAAATAACTGGATAAAATAGATACAAAACCAGACTTTAATCGATTGGCTGAATCGAATCGATTCTATGAATCGATTCTGTCGAATACAGAATACAGAGATATTAGATCAACTTGCTGCATAAATGAGTTTGAATGTTAATAACCAAGGCAGCAACAATACAACAGATAATAATTGGATAAAATAGAGTAAAGAACAAGTTCTAAATGCAGCGGAAATAAAACACCCAATCATCTAGCTTATGGTTCACTTAATGCAACAATGACAGAATAAAGGAAAACATTAAAAAGATGAACACAAGGGGATTTTATACTGGTTCACTCACAACCCTTGTGAGCTACATCCAGTCCTCCCTAAACCTTAGAGAGCCTTTAATTAAAATCAACAACAACAAAAACAACAACAACTAAGCCTTTGTCCCACTAGGTGGGGTCGGCTACATGGATCAAACGACACCATAAAGGCCTATCATAAATCATGTCTTTGGATAAGGCATTGATTGCCATATCCTTCTCAATTGTTTCGCCTATAGTTTTCCTAGGTCTTCCTCTTCCTCTAGCCCTTGTAGTACCCTCCATTTGGTCTACCCTCCTAACCGGGGCTTCCACCGGTCTCCTCCACACATGCCCAAACCACCTAAGATGAGATTCAACCATTTTTTCAACAATAGGAGCAACCCCGACTTTTTCTCGAATATACTCATTTCTAATCTGATCTTGTCTGGTATGCCCACTCATCCACCGCAGCATCCTCATCTCTGCAACATGAAGTTTATTCTCTTGTGTGCCCTTTGCCGCCCAACACTCTGTCCCAGATAACATCGCCGGTCTTACAGCAGTGCGGTAGAACCTTCCTTTAAGTTTAAGTGGTACCTTCTTATCACATAACACGCCCGAGGCACTCCTCCATTTCATCCACCCTGCTTGAATCCTATGATTTACATCCCCTTCTATTTCTACATCCTGATGTAAGATAGAACTAAGATACTTAAACTTCGGGACTTGTGCTAAGACATGCTCTCCAACCTTCACCTCCCGAGTAAGGCCTATGTGCCTCTTGCTAAAATTACACTCCATATACTCTATCTTGCTTCGACTTATCCGGAATCCAGACCCTTCTAAAGCTTGTCTCCACATTTCAATCTTCCCATTTATTTCCTCTCTAGTATCCCCAATAAGAACAATATCATCCGCAAAGAGCATGCATTTGGGCACTGGTTCTTGGACATGTTCCGTAAGCACATCCAAGACTAGTGTAAAGAGGTAGGGGCTCAAACTTGACCCTTGGTGTAGACCTATCGTGATGGGAAAATCTTCTGAAATCCCACTTTGTGTCCTCACGCTCGTCTTGACCCCGTCATACATATCCTTAATGGCTCTAATATAGGCAACACGCACCCCTTTCTTCTCGAGAGCCCTCCATAGTACCTCTCTAGGCACTCTATCATAAGCTTTCTCCAGATCAATAAAAACCATATGCAGATCCTTTTGTTGCCTCCGGTATTCCTCCATCAACCGGCGTAGTAAGTATATTGCCTCCATAGTTGATCTCCCTGGCATGAAGCCAAATTGATTCTCAGTAACATGAGTCTCCTGTCTCAATCTTCGCTCTATCACCCTTTCCCAAAGTTTCATGGTATGACTCGTAAGCTTAATCCCTCTATAATTCGCACAATCCTGTATGTCACCTTTGTTCTTGTAGATAGGGATTAAAGTGCTCCTCCTCCACTCGTCCGGCATCTTCTTGGATCTCAAGATCTCATTAAACAAGTTGGTGAGCCAAATGATGCCCCTCTCTCCCAAGGTTTTCCATACCTCAATGGGGATACTATCCGGACCAACCGCTTTACCATTATCCATCCTTCTCAATGCCTCTTTTACCTCAGTCTCCCTAATTCTACGGTAAAAGGTATGATTTTGGTCCTCTTCTCTAGTGACTATCTGATCAGGATGTGAACTTTCATGACCTTCATTGAAAAGCTTGTGAAAGTAACTCTTCCATCTTTCTTTTACATCCAAATCTGCGACCAAGATTTTGCCATCTCCATCCTTAATGCACCTCACTTGATCTAGGTCTCTCGTCCTCCTTTCCCTAAGTTTAGCAATCCTATAAATACTTCTTTCCCCTTCCTTAGTGCCTAGAGATTGGTATAGCCCATCAAACGCTATACCTCTTGCTTCGCTCACCGCTTTCTTGGTCTCTTGCCTAGCTGCTTTATATTTATCCCAACTCTCTGCATTTCTATTCAAGGACCAAGTTTTGAAGCATTCCTTTTTCTCCTTTACCTTATCTTGCACCCTTGCATCCCACCACCATGATTCCTTGCCCTTTGGTCCATAGCCTCTTGATTCACCGAGTGTCTCCTTTGCAATCTTCCTAATCCCTTTGGCCATATCCTCCCACATTTCACTTGCGCTTCCTTCTCCATTCCAACTTCCTTCCTCTAAGACCCTTTGTTGGAATCGTTTTTCCCCCTTCAATTTCCACCACCTGATTCTTGGAACCTTTTCTTGGATTTTTCTTTCCATCATTCTCTTAACCCTTACATCCATAACCAAGACACGGTGTTGGGTAGTCAAGCTCTCTCCAGGTATAACTTTGCAATCCATGCAAAGATTTCTGTCTGGTTTCCTCATAAGGAAGAAATCAATTTGAGAGAGCACTGACCCACTCCTATACGTGATAAGGTGTTCCTCCCGCTTTTTAAAACAAGTATTGGCTATTGTTAGATCGAAAGCTGAGGAGAAATTGAGAATGGTTTTACCTTCCCCATTTGCTATCCCTATGCCATGGCCTCCATGGAGTCCTTCAAATCCACGGGGGTCACTTCCCACATGGCCATTGAGATCTCCCCCTAAGAAGATCTTTTCTCCCATAGGTATTCCTTGGATTACCTCTTCCAGCTCCTCCCAAAATTGCACCTTAAGATGATCTTCCAACCCTGTCTGAGGTGCATAAGCAATAATCACGTTGAAAGTATCTCTTCCAGCTACCAACTTAAGAGCTATGATCCTATCCCCAACTCGCTTCACCTCCACCACATCCTTCTTCCACACCTTATCCACTATGATGCCCACCCCATTTCTCGCTCTAATCTTACCCGTGTACCAAAGCTTGAAACCCGAAGAGTCTAATTCCTTTGCTTTTTCCCCAACCTACTTGGTTTCTTGTAGGCACATAAAATTGATCCTTCTCCTAATCATGGTGTCCACTACTTCCATTGATTTACCGGTAAGTGTGCCTATATTCCATGTTCCAAACCGAATCCTAGTGTCGTGAACTAACTTCTTTACCCGCACCCGTTCACCAAAATGCGGGAACCCTTGCTTATTTTTCACTACATCCAGGCGGCGATGCAGCGGCCCTTGCTCATTTGACAATGTAATCGAGCCATACATCGCGTTGCTTCCGGGCAACGACCTAGCATTAACCTTATAACATCGTTGATCCATATCATAGATTCGACAAAATTTTTCGTTGGCTGTCGAGGCCTAACACAACCTTCACCTTTTATCCGGGCTTAGGACCGGCTATGTAGCATACACCGCATAGGCAGGATTCCACCTATGCAGCATACACCACATAGGCAGGTTTACCTTTAATTAAAATCAAATTGCTAGAATTACAAAGGATTATTGAATGAACCTCACTCAACCTAACCCTTCCAAGAGAGTACCAAACTCTTGGATTCTACTCCAATTTGATTCCGGTAGGAAGAACCTCTTCCAAGCCTCCTTGAAACCTTCAAGTAGCTTCACCGGGCTAAGAACCTCTTAGTCTTTTGCTTGGAAACCTTCCAAGACTTCAATTGCTTGAGAACCTCTCAAGACTTGTGCTTAGGAACCTCCTAAGACTCACTTCACCTAAGAACCTCTTAGGCTAGCTTGGAAACCTTCCAAGACTTCAATGGCAGTGAATACAAAAACAAATAATGGCTCCAATACAAGAGAATAACTCAATCTAATTTTGAATGAAAAATAAAACAATTGATTGAGTCACACTTGAGAGAGAGTTTCAGCAATATGAAAATGTGTATATGTTTCTCTATTGAAACAAGGCTATGGAGCTTCAATTTATAGGCAAGGAAGTGGGTGAAAAGCCAAGTAGGAGCCTCTCTTCCACTTCCATGAAATGCTCCACGAATTTCTCCAATGTTCTTCCTTGTTTTCTGCAAAATGAGTTCCTTAAATTCTGATCTGGTGTCGATTGAATCGATTCAACCAAAGTTGAAATCGATTCCCCTAACTGATTCTAGTAATCGATTAAGCCAGCATCAGTTTTGTAAAAATCGAGTTTTCTTTGATTGATTTTATTTCTCTCAAGTGTAAATTAATAATTAACCTCAATCAATCCATATTAATTATTCTAAATTAGATAGAGGATAATATCCTAATTCTACCACCCACACTCATATTAATATTACAATTACAAAGAGAGTGAGAGGCTTTTTGATTGTTGTTGTTTGTTGATTGAGCTTTAATACAAATCTCCAACTTGTTGATTTATTTGTTTTCATCAAAACCTTTTTAATTCTACAGAATATATATGATTCATACGATTTTTAAGCATGGGAGTTGATAAAAATTAAAATTAAATGATTACACTAACGTGTGCAGCAATTGATTTCAAATAAACCAAAAAGTGACTCCATTGAATGAAATGCTTACTAAGATTCTTATGTGTGCAGCAATTGTCAAATAATGTGTGCAGCAATTATCAAATAATTCTAGGCGGCAATTGGTCTCACAAATATAATATAGAAATTAATTTTGAGATATTTTTTTTTTCAAAATCGACCTAATACGAGTTGCAACACCCCTAAAATTATTTTGAACGAAAAAGAAATGTCTCACAATTTATTTTGATTTCAATTATTTTATATAATTTAATATCTTAAATTATTTTCTAACGTTGTAACTTTTATAAACAAGGAAAAAGAAGTTTTTTTTCATAAATTATAAGAAGGAAGTTACAAAAAAATTTAAGAAGGAAGTTAGTTTAATTTTTACAATAATTTCAGTACAATTTGCGAGAAAGAAGAAAGCATTTCATGTATCATTGAACAAGGGTGTGGTTTAATTCACGAGTTAATAGTCACATAGGTCCCCGAAACATACATGTGAAATCAGTTAGGTCCCTGAAAGATTAGTGGAATCTCTTAAACCCCCAAAGATCATTTTGAAATCAGTTAGGTCCCTGAAATATTTTTGTGGAATCTCTTAAACCCCCCAAATATCAATTTGGCATCACATTAGTCCCCCCATGAGGGACCTAACGGAATCCTATGTGACACAATAAATGCTTTGTTGGCCCAAACATGACACATTCTTAACATTCCAACATCGCATTGGGGCCGACAAAGCATTTAACGTGCCACGTAGAATTACATCAGGTCCATCCTGACGAAATTGAATGGCGGGGGACTAATGTGACGCCAAAATGATCTTTGAGGGGTTTAAGAGATTCCACAAATCTTTCAGGGATCTAACTGATTCCTCAAGTATCTTTCGGGGACCTAACTCTTTAATTCACTAACTTGCATAACGAATATACCTTCACTTACAAGGAATCTAAAAATATTAATTAAACTGGCTTTGCAATTTCCATGAAAATTATTGAAGTAAAAAAATATCTTAATTCAGGTTTCGATTTGCTTCCCTGTAATGCTTTATCATGACCAGGCTCAATGTTTTTCGTACACAGTGCACTTCCATCCCCTGTTTTACATGACTATTGTTTATGTTAAGAAGTTAATAGTTACGTAGGTTCTCCAAAGATGGCAGTGTCTATCATGCTCATTAGTGAGTTTGAAAATGTTAACTTGCAGTAAAAAAAACACGGTAAAAAGTAAAATGAGACAGTAAAAAAGAAAAAATTACCCTAACTATTACCTTGCAAATAAGTCCCTCCAACCGGTTAAATCTAATTAGAAGTAAAAGGAAAAAAAATCTCAGATCGGATCTTCTTCTTCGTTCCATGGATCGGAGCTTCTCTTGCTTCTTCTTCCTTCGTTTTCTTCGTTCTCGGTGTGCTGCTGCCTTCGTTGCTTCGTGGTTCCTGCTTCGTGTAAGGGCGTGAACGCTTCTTGCTTCTTGCTTCTTGCTTCTCGGTGTTCTTGCTTCTTCTTCGTCTCAGACCGCGAGCTACCACCAAAGAGAGGCCAAAGTCTCCATCTCATCTCAGACCGGCATCCTTTTCATCACATAGTTTGGAGGTATACGAACTTCACCTTCATTTTTCACAGATGTTGTTTGCTATTTATGCATTAGGTTTAGTGTTTTCAATTCAATTTGTTGTTCCCAAATCCCCAAATCCCTAATTCAATTATGTTGTTCCCAAATCCCTAAAGTAAACATAATAATGCTAGTGTTAGAGAATGTTAAGGGCATTACTTATTAGGTTATGAGTCTTGTGTTTGTGCTATTCAATTCTTCATATGTGTGCTGTCCCATTCCTATTCTGCCTTGTTGCTGCACCAAATGCTACCTTAGTGTTAATAGCTATATAATGAGATCCTTCCTCTCTTATTGGTTTTTTTTTTATAAATTCACGTTCTTATAAAATCCCTCTTGATAAGAATAATGAGAACCTCCCTCTCTTATTTATTAAATTTGACTGCTTATCGTAGTCGATTATTTAAACTCAATATTGGAGTATTTTTATGAATGCAGGAGTAACATGATGGATGTTGCTGACAATCTGTCTGCAGCAAAGAAGAATGAAATCCAACACTTAATGCATCTGGTGCAATTGGTTAGTATACTACCTGAATGTGTGCATGCTAATCAAATTATGCTGAAAGTGGACTACAAAATGAAACTTATTCACTGGTCGAAGGAATTGTACGTTGAGTCATTTGACACAACATTTTCACACGAAATTTTGTCCCTGGTTATCCTGTCTCAACCACCTAGGACAGAGATGCTCTTCTTCCTTCCAGTCTAGTTCTGTATTACAACGTTTCATATTTTTCCTAATTTTCATTAGGAGTTTATTTTGTAACCGTAGTTTTAAATTGCAGTCACCATTGTGGTTGCAGTTGTGTGGCAATTATCAATATTTTGGAGCTAGAAAAGCTGTTGCAGCCACAATTGTGGTTATGAAGACCATTATGGCAATATTGTGGCTGCAGCTGCAGTAGCGGATTGCAACATAAAACCCTATTTAAAACTCGATGATATTGCCAACATTTCTCCTCCTTTGATGTGTAGAATCCAGAAATAGTTATATTCACATCTCTATTGTCCACTGATGCTAATTCTTACAGAATCATAGTGCAAGTCCTGGCCCAGACTTCCTCTGCATAAAAATAAATGTCACAAAAACAATCAAGTGACAAAGGCCGTGAATTCAGTTGACTTTATTTTACACTAGAAAAAAAAATTGATTGTATAAAGTTGAAAAGCTGATGTCTTGAACTTGGAACAAAGGAAATTTGGCATGCAACAAAAGAAAATGTTTTAAAAGATTTGAGGCTTCCTTTATGCTCCAAGTTTTTGTTCTGGCCTTTTGTGTTATTTCTCTAACTACCATCTCATTCTGAAGGGAGAGGAACATAATCAAATGGTTCGCAAACGATTGCAACTCCTTTGGGAAGGCAGACAAGTCTTGTCTGGTGCTTCACAAGCCGTTGAGAAGGTGGAAGTTTACTTAACTTGGCAAACAACTATTGATTTTAATATGTTGTTGTTGTTATTATTATTATTATTATTATTATTATTATTATTATTATTATTATAAAGCTGACATTTGGTGGTTCATTTTGTTTTTTACATATATGATTAATTGGCAGTTCAGGAGCATGAATTTAAGTTACGGGACCAGCGGCGGTGATGGAATCCGTGATGTGTATTCTGGCTAGCTAGCACATGCTCTTCTGTAAATTACCAAAGTTTCATCCTCTGGTGGATCATTTTCGTGTTTATTTTGTTGAAAAGCTTACGAAGATTTAAACATTCATGTGAGTGAGTTTTCTCATGTGTGGTATCAAGCATCTGTTGTGGTATTGTACTCAATGAATTTGAAGAAAGGTGCTGTAAGCATTTTACTTTAGTATATATTATGGTCAGATGCTATTACTTATGTAAATGATTGTGATCAATTTAATTGTATTTTGCTCTTAATTTTGTTATATGCTACTCATGATATAGCACCACAAAGTTAGAATCAGGTGATTTCAACATCAGTAGCATATTTGATGTGGCATGTGATATGTAAAAATGGTCTTAGGTCCACACCTCTCTTTCAAGTGTGTTAATATGATACAAATTTAATGTTGTAAATTAACTAATTTTTCGCATACAAAGGACATTGGTTAATTGTATCTAAACGTATTTTTGGAAACTTGTTACGGAAATGAAAAATATTTCATTATGATAACATTTTTCTATCATGAATTTCAAAAAATAGCATTGGAAAAAAATTTGAGTTGGATATTTAAATAATTACAATAGGAGGGAGTACTAATAATTGCTCTTTCAAAATTGGATATAAACAACAAAAAAAAAACCACTACATTACTCTTATATTTACAATCGAAGAAATTATTAATAACTTATGAGTTATATCCGTGTATATAAGACCCATTTTGATGACTTTACGTCCATTCAGAAAGTATATTAATTTAATTAATGGTATTCATAATGTCAATTTTGGATATATATTTACAAAATTATTCCTATTAATATTATTACAAATCTAAAAAATATTAAATAAATAGGGGTATTTTTCAATAAGTAATTAATCACCATTTAAATTTGGTATAGGGTATTATAAATATGAACAAAAAACAAAAATGTCAAAAGGGTATTATTTTTGGGACGGAGGGAATACAATTTAATACTCCCCTCGGTCTCATTTTTAAGCAAAAAAAATTAACTTCACAATTATTAAAGAGGTTAGTTGAGTGCATTTGATTTTATCAAATTCATAAAAAAAAACTAATTTAGTAAACTTACATTGAGAATGAAATATAAAAATTAAATGAGTCAACCACTTTGTAGGGATAGGAATGATTGTTTTGTGGAAAAAAGTAATTAATAATCATTGATAATATATGATCTCAAAAACATAAACAAGGACAAAATAAAAATATTAAAAGGATCTTATTTTAAGGCATGTTTTAGGAGAATAATATTGAGAATGAAAATTGTGACATAATTAAGCCTTATTGAAAATTGCTAAATGGTTTTATAAATAACGACAAAAATTAAATGCAAAAAAAAAAAATCTTGAACCGGTTGGAAACCAGCTGCTTAGGTGACAGATCTCTTATGATAGTCGTTTATTGTCTGCAAGATTTAATCAAACGGTCCATCCTTTTCCACCAACTGTACAAGGGAGCATGCTACATATTCCACCTCCACTGAAAGCTACTGCACATGGAAACTTAAAACGAGGAATGCGCATATTAGACCTTTGCCTTGAAAGATACCCTGAAAGATTTGTGGAATTTTTTAAACTCCCTAAAGATCAATTTGGCGTCACGTTAGTCTCTCTATCCAATTTCGACATGAGGGACCTAACAGAATCCTATGTGGCATGTTACTCCCTCTGTTCCTATTTATCTGTCACATTTCAAACAAAACACACCCTTTAAGAAATCTAATCATTACTCAGATTTTCAATACATTAATTATGTTTTTTCCCACTATACTCTTTCCCTCTCTATAATCATTAATTTTTCTCCACTATATAAACCAAGACATATTAAATAGGGGCAAACATGGAAAGTAACATTTATTATACTCTTGAAATCCTCAATACGACAGATAAAAAGAAACAAAAAAATCTCTCCAAAAAACGACAGATAATAAGGAACAGAGGGAGTAAATGCTTTGTTGACCACACTGCCATGATGGACTGTTAAAAAGGTTCCACGTTTGAGCCAAAAGAACATTTAACGTGCCACGTAGGATTCCGTGAGGGATCTAACATCATGTCAAATTGATCTTTCGGGGGTTTAAGATATTCCACAAATCTTTTAGGGACCTAACTGATTCCAAAATGATATTTGGGGTTTAAGAGATTCTACAAATCTTTCAAGGATCTAATTGATTCCACAGGTATCTTTCGGGGACCTATGTGACTATTAACTCTTAAAATATTATTACCTCCATGAGTAAGTTGAAGAATATCTCACATTTGTTTAGCATTTTTACATTGGGATACTCTAAAAAATTCATCATAAGACAAGGCGGATGTGATGATGTTTTTAGCTTTTAAATCATAAGAAACTTTCTTTTTATCATCATCCATCCAACTTGTCCTTGGAATTTCAACAACTTCCTCATTTATTTTCTTTTTAGGTACATAGGGACCATTTTCAATTGCATCCCAAATATCAATATCAATTGCTTCAATAAAAATTTTTATTCTAGCTTGCCAATAAGCATATCCTTCACCATCAAATAGTGGAGGACGGTTTATTGAAGAGCCTTCACCTCCAAATGGATTGTTAGAGCCCATTGGATTCATTTAGGATCTTTTCGAAAAAGCTTTTACGCTCGATCTTTCGACCGAGCTCTGATACCACTTGTTAGAGACAAACAAGCGGGCTAACAATCTACTAGAGAGGGGTGAATAGTAGTTGCAAGCAATAATACCAATTTTTCGGATATAATTAATAATGGAAATAAAAGAACTGAAATATAACTAAATAACTGGATAAAATAGATACAAAACCAGACTTTAATCGATTGGCTGAATCGAATCGATTCTATGAATCGATTCTGTCGAATACAGAATACAGAGATATTAGATCAACTTGCTGCATAAATGAGTTTGAATGTTAATAACCAAGGCAGCAACAATACAACAGATAATAATTGGATAAAATAGAGTAAAGAACAAGTTCTAAATGCAGCGGAAATAAAACACCCAATCATCTAGCTTATGGTTCACTTAATGCAACAATGACAGAATAAAGGAAAACATTAAAAAGATGAACACAAGGGGATTTTATACTGGTTCACTCACAACCCTTGTGAGCTACATCCAGTCCTCCCTAAACCTTAGAGAGCCTTTAATTAAAATCAACAACAACAAAAACAACAACAACTAAGCCTTTGTCCCACTAGGTGGGGTCGGCTACATGGATCAAACGACACCATAAAGGCCTATCATAAATCATGTCTTTGGATAAGGCATTGATTGCCATATCCTTCTCAATTGTTTCGCCTATAGTTTTCCTAGGTCTTCCTCTTCCTCTAGCCCTTGTAGTACCCTCCATTTGGTCTACCCTCCTAATCGGGGCTTCCACCGGTCTCCTCCACACCTGCCCAAACCACCTAAGATGAGATTCAACCATTTTTTCAACAATAGGAGCAACCCCGACTTTTTCTCGAATATACTCATTTCTAATCTGATCTTGTCTGGTATGCCCACTCATCCACCGCAGCATCCTCATCTCTGCAACATGAAGTTTATTCTCTTGTGTGCCCTTTGCCGCCCAACACTCTGTCCCAGATAACATCGCCGGTCTTACAGCAGTGCGGTAGAACCTTCCTTTAAGTTTAAGTGGTACCTTCTTATCACATAACACGCCCGAGGCACTCCTCCATTTCATCCACCCTGCTTGAATCCTATGATTTACATCCCCTTCTATTTCTGCATCCTGCTGTAAGATAGAACTAAGATACTTAAACTTCGGGACTTGTGCTAAGACATGCTCTCCAACCTTCACCTCCCGAGTAAGGCCTATGTGCCTCTTGCTAAAATTACACTCCATATACTCTGTCTTGCTTCGACTTATCCGGAATCCAGACCCTTCTAAAGCTTGTCTCCACATTTCAATCTTCCCATTTATTTCCTCTCTAGTATCCCCAATAAGAACAATATCATCCGCAAAGAGCATGCATTTGGGCACTGGTTCTTGGACATGTTCCGTAAGCACATCCAAGACTAGTGTAAAGAGGTAGGGGCTCAAACTTGACCCTTGGTGTAGACCTATCGTGATGGGAAAATCTTCTGAAATCCCACTTTGTGTCCTCACGCTCGTCTTGACCCCGTCATACATATCCTTAATGGCTCTAATATAGGCAACACGCACCCCTTTCTTCTCGAGAGCCCTCCACAGTACCTCTCTAGGCACTCTATCATAAGCTTTCTCCAGATCAATAAAAACCATATGCAGATCCTTTTGTTGCCTCCGGTATTCCTCCATCAACCGGCGTAGTAAGTATATTGCCTCCATAGTTGATCTCCCTGGCATGAAGCCAAATTGATTCTCAGTAACATGAGTCTCCTGTCTCAATCTTCGCTCTATCACCCTTTCCCAAAGTTTCATGGTATGACTCGTAAGCTTAATCCCTCTATAATTCGCACAATCCTGTATGTCACCTTTGTTCTTGTAGATAGGGATTAAAGTGCTCCTCCTCCACTCGTCCGGCATCTTCTTGGATCTCAAGATCTCATTAAACAAGTTGGTGAGCCAAATGATGCCCCTCTCTCCCAAGGTTTTCCATACCTCAATGGGGATACTATCCGGACCAACCGCTTTACCATTATCCATCCTTCTCAATGCCTCTTTTACCTCAGTCTCCCTAATTCTACGGTAAAAGGTATGATTTTGGTCCTCTTCTCTAGTGACTATCTGATCAGGATGTGAACTTTCATGACCTTCATTGAAAAGCTTGTGAAAGTAACTCTTCCATCTTTCTTTTACATCCAAATCTGCGACCAAGATTTTGCCATCTCCATCCTTAATGCACCTCACTTGATCTAGGTCTCTCGTCCTCCTTTCCCTAAGTTTAGCAATCCTATAAATACTTCTTTCCCCTTCCTTAGTGCCTAGAGATTGGTATAGCCCATCAAACGCTATACCTCTTGCTTCGCTCACCGCTTTCTTGGTCTCTTGCCTAGCTGCTTTATATTTATCCCAACTCTCTGCATTTCTATTCAAGGACCAAGTTTTGAAGCATTCCTTTTTCTCCTTTACCTTATCTTGCACCCTTGCATCCCACCACCATGATTCCTTGCCCTTTGGTCCATAGCCTCTTGATTCACCGAGTGTCTCCTTTGCAATCTTCCTAATCCCTTTGGCCATATCCTCCCACATTTCATGTGCGCTTCCTTCTCCATTCCAACTTCCTTCCTCTAAGACCCTTTGTTGGAATCGTTTTTCCCCCTTCAATTTCCACCACCTGATTCTTGGAACCTTTTCTTGGATTTTTCTTTCCATCATTCTCTTAACCCTTACATCCATAACCAAGACACGGTGTTGGGTAGTCAAGCTCTCTCCAGGTATAACTTTGCAATCCATGCAAAGATTTCTGTCTGGTTTCCTCATAAGGAAGAAATCAATTTGAGAGAGCACTGACCCACTCCTATACGTGATAAGGTGTTCCTCCCGCTTTTTAAAACAAGTATTGGCTATTGTTAGATCGAAAGCTGAGGAGAAATTGAGAATGGTTTTACCTTCCCCATTTGCTATCCCTATGCCATGGCCTCCATGGAGTCCTTCAAATCCACGGGGGTCACTTCCCACATGGCCATTGAGATCTCCCCCTAAGAAGATCTTTTCTCCCATAGGTATTCCTTGGATTACCTCTTCCAGCTCCTCCCAAAATTGCACCTTAAGATGATCTTCCAACCCTGTCTGAGGTGCATAAGCAATAATCACGTTGAAAGTATCTCTTCCAGCTACCAACTTAAGAGTTATGATCCTATCCCCAACTCGCTTCACCTCCACCACATCCTTCTTCCACACCTTATCCACTATGATGCCCACCCCATTTCTCGCTCTAATCTTACCCGTGTACCAAAGCTTGAAACCCGAAGAGTCTAATTCCTTTGCTTTTTCCCCAACCTACTTGGTTTCTTGTAGGCACATAAAATTGATCCTTCTCCTAATCATGGTGTCCACTACTTCCATTGATTTACCGGTAAGTGTGCCTATATTCCATGTTCCAAACCGAATCCTAGTGTCGTGAACTAACTTCTTTACCCGCACCCGTTCACCAAAATGCGGGAACCCTTGCTTATTTTTCACTACATCCAGGCGGCGATGCAGCGGCCCTTGCTCATTTGACAATGTAATCGAGCCATACATCGCGTTGCTTCCGGGCAACGACCTAGCATTAACCTTATAACATCGTTGATCCATATCATAGATTCGACAAAATTTTTCGTTGGCTGTCGAGGCCTAACACAACCTTCACCTTTTATCCGGGCTTAGGACCGGCTATGTAGCATACACCGCATAGGCAGGATTCCACCTATGCAGCATACACCACATAGGCAGGTTTACCTTTAATTAAAATCAAATTGCTAGAATTACAAAGGATTATTGAATGAACCTCACTCAACCTAACCCTTCCAAGAGAGTACCAAACTCTTGGATTCTACTCCAATTTGATTCCGGTAGGAAGAACCTCTTCCAAGCCTCCTTGAAACCTTCAAGTAGCTTCACCGGGCTAAGAACCTCTTAGTCTTTTGCTTGGAAACCTTCCAAGACTTCAATTGCTTGAGAACCTCTCAAGACTTGTGCTTAGGAACCTCCTAAGACTCACTTCACCTAAGAACCTCTTAGGCTAGCTTGGAAACCTTCCAAGACTTCAATGGCAGTGAATACAAAAACAAATAATGGCTCCAATACAAGAGAATAACTCAATCTAATTTTGAATGAAAAATAAAACAATTGATTGAGTCACACTTGAGAGAGAGTTTCAGCAATATGAAAATGTGTATATGTTTCTCTATTGAAACAAGGCTATGGAGCTTCAATTTATAGGCAAGGAAGTGGGTGAAAAGCCAAGTAGGAGCCTCTCTTCCACTTCCATGAAATGCTCCACGAATTTCTCCAATGTTCTTCCTTGTTTTCTGCAAAATGAGTTCCTTAAATTCTGATCTGGTGTCGATTGAATCGATTCAACCAAAGTTGAAATCGATTCCCCTAACTGATTCTAGTAATCGATTAAGCCAGCATCAGTTTTGTAAAAATCGAGTTTTCTTTGATTGATTTTATTTCTCTCAAGTGTAAATTAATAATTAACCTCAATCAATCCATATTAATTATTCTAAATTAGATAGAGGATAATATCCTAATTCTACCACCCACACTCATATTAATATTACAATTACAAAGAGAGTGAGAGGCTTTTTGATTGTTGTTGTTTGTTGATTGAGCTTTAATACAAATCTCCAACTTGTTGATTTATTTGTTTTCATCAAAACCTTTTTAATTCTACAGAATATATATGATTCATACGATTTTTAAGCATGGGAGTTGATAAAAATTAAAATTAAATGATTACACTAACGTGTGCAGCAATTGATTTCAAATAAACCAAAAAGTGACTCCATTGAATGAAATGCTTACTAAGATTCTTATGTGTGCAGCAATTGTCAAATAATGTGTGCAGCAATTATCAAATAATTCTAGGCGGCAATTGGTCTCACAAATATAATATAGAAATTAATTTTGAGATATTTTTTTTTTCAAAATCGACCTAATACGAGTTGCAACACCCCTAAAATTATTTTGAACGAAAAAGAAATGTCTCACAATTTATTTTGATTTCAATTATTTTATATAATTTAATATCTTAAATTATTTTCTAACGTTGTAACTTTTATAAACAAGGAAAAAGAAGTTTTTTTTCATAAATTATAAGAAGGAAGTTACAAAAAAATTTAAGAAGGAAGTTAGTTTAATTTTTACAATAATTTCAGTACAATTTGCGAGAAAGAAGAAAGCATTTCATGTATCATTGAACAAGGGTGTGGTTTAATTCACGAGTTAATAGTCACATAGGTCCCCGAAACATACATGTGAAATCAGTTAGGTCCCTGAAAGATTAGTGGAATCTCTTAAACCCCCAAAGATCATTTTGAAATCAGTTAGGTCCCTGAAATATTTTTGTGGAATCTCTTAAACCCCCCAAATATCAATTTGGCATCACATTAGTCCCCCCATGAGGGACCTAACGGAATCCTATGTGACACAATAAATGCTTTGTTGGCCCAAACATGACACATTCTTAACATTCCAACATCGCATTGGGGCCGACAAAGCATTTAACGTGCCACGTAGAATTACATCAGGTCCATCCTGACGAAATTGAATGGCGGGGGACTAATGTGACGCCAAAATGATCTTTGAGGGGTTTAAGAGATTCCACAAATCTTTCAGGGATCTAACTGATTCCTCAAGTATCTTTCGGGGACCTAACTCTTTAATTCACTAACTTGCATAACGAATATACCTTCACTTACAAGGAATCTAAAAATATTAATTAAACTGGCTTTGCAATTTCCATGAAAATTATTGAAGTAAAAAAATATCTTAATTCAGGTTTCGATTTGCTTCCCTGTAATGCTTTATCATGACCAGGCTCAATGTTTTTCGTACACAGTGCACTTCCATCCCCTGTTTTACATGACTATTGTTTATGTTAAGAAGTTAATAGTTACGTAGGTTCTCCAAAGATGGCAGTGTCTATCATGCTCATTAGTGAGTTTGAAAATGTTAACTTGCAGTAAAAAAAACACGGTAAAAAGTAAAATGAGACAGTAAAAAAGAAAAAATTACCCTAACTATTACCTTGCAAATAAGTCCCTCCAACCGGTTAAATCTAATTAGAAGTAAAAGGAAAAAAAATCTCAGATCGGATCTTCTTCTTCGTTCCATGGATCGGAGCTTCTCTTGCTTCTTCTTCCTTCGTTTTCTTCGTTCTCGGTGTGCTGCTGCCTTCGTTGCTTCGTGGTTCCTGCTTCGTGTAAGGGCGTGAACGCTTCTTGCTTCTCGGTGTTCTTGCTTCTTCTTCGTCTCAGACCGCGAGCTACCACCAAAGAGAGGCCAAAGTCTCCATCTCATCTCAGACCGGCATCCTTTTCATCACATAGTTTGGAGGTATACGAACTTCACCTTCATTTTTCACAGATGTTGTTTGCTATTTATGCATTAGGTTTAGTGTTTTCAATTCAATTTGTTGTTCCCAAATCCCCAAATCCCTAATTCAATTATGTTGTTCCCAAATCCCTAAAGTTCCCAAATCCCTAAAGTAAACATAATAATGCTAGTGTTAGAGAATGTTAAGGGCATTACTTATTAGGTTATGAGTCTTGTGTTTGTGCTATTCAATTCTTCATATGTGTGCTGTCCCATTCCTATTCTGCCTTGTTGCTGCACCAAATGCTACCTTAGTGTTAATAGCTATATAATGAGATCCTTCCTCTCTTATTGGTTTTTTTTTTTTATAAATTCACGTTCTTATAAAATCCCTCTTGATAAGAATAATGAGAACCTCCCTCTCTTATTTATTAAATTTGACTGCTTATCGTAGTCGATTATTTAAACTCAATATTGGAGTATTTTTATGAATGCAGGAGTAACATGATGGATGTTGCTGACAATCTGTCTGCAGCAAAGAAGAATGAAATCCAACACTTAATGCATCTGGTGCAATTGGTTAGTATACTACCTGAATGTGTGCATGCTAATCAAATTATGCTGAAAGTGGACTACAAAATGAAACTTATTCACTGGTCGAAGGAATTGTACGTTGAGTCATTTGACACAACATTTTCACACGAAATTTTGTCCCTGGTTATCCTGTCTCAACCACCTAGGACAGAGATGCTCTTCTTCCTTCCAGTCTAGTTCTGTATTACAATGTTTCATATTTTTCCTAATTTTCATTAGGAGTTTATTTTGTAACCGTAGTTTTAAATTGCAGTCACCATTGTGGTTGCAGTTGTGTGGCAATTATCAATATTTTGGAGCTAGAAAAGCTGTTGCAGCCACAATTGTGGTTATGAAGACCATTATGGCAATATTGTGGCTGCAGCTGCAGTAGCGGATTGCAACATAAAACCCTATTTAAAACTCGATGATATTGCCAACATTTCTCCTCCTTTGATGTGTAGAATCCAGAAATAGTTATATTCACATCTCTATTGTCCACTGATGCTAATTCTTACAGAATCATAGTGCAAGTCCTGGCCCAGACTTCCTCTGCATAAAAATAAATGTCACAAAAACAATCAAGTGACAAAGGCCGTGAATTCAGTTGACTTTATTTTACACTAGAAAAAAAAATTGATTGTATAAAGTTGAAAAGCTGATGTCTTGAACTTGGAACAAAGGAAATTTGGCATGCAACAAAAGAAAATGTTTTAAAAGATTTGAGGCTTCCTTTATGCTCCAAGTTTTTGTTCTGGCCTTTTGTGTTATTTCTCTAACTACCATCTCATTCTGAAGGGAGAGGAACATAATCAAATGGTTCGCAAACGATTGCAACTCCTTTGGGAAGGCAGACAAGTCTTGTCTGGTGCTTCACAAGCCGTTGAGAAGGTGGAAGTTTACTTAACTTGGCAAACAACTATTGATTTTAATATGTTGTTGTTGTTATTATTATTATTATTATTATTATTATTATTATTATTATTATTATTATTATAAAGCTGACATTTGGTGGTTCATTTTGTTTTTTACATATATGATTAATTGGCAGTTCAGGAGCATGAATTTAAGTTACGGGACCAGCGGCAGTGATGGAATCCGTGATGTGTATTCTGGCTAGCTAGCACATGCTCTGCTGTAAATTACCAAAGTTTCATCCTCTGGTGGATCATTTTCGTGTTTATTTTGTTGAAAAGCTTACGAAGATTTAAACATTCATGTGAGTGAGTTTTCTCATGTGTGGTATCAAGCATCTGTTGTGGTATTGTACTCAATGAATTTGAAGAAAGGTGCTGTAAGCATTTTACTTTAGTATATATTATGGTCAGATGCTATTACTTATGTAAATGATTGTGATCAATTTAATTGTATTTTGCTCTTAATTTTGTTATATGCTACTCATGATATAGCACCACAAAGTTAGAATCAGGTGATTTCAACATCAGTAGCATATTTGATGTGGCATGTGATATGTAAAAATGGTCTTAGGTCCACACCTCTCTTTCAAGTGTGTTAATATGATACAAATTTAATGTTGTAAATTAACTAATTTTTCGCATACAAAGGACATTGGTTAATTGTATCTAAACGTATTTTTGGAAACTTGTTACGGAAATGAAAAATATTTCATTATGATAACATTTTTCTATCATGAATTTCAAAAAATAGCATTGGAAAAAAATTTGAGTTGGATATTTAAATAATTACAATAGGAGGGAGTACTAATAATTGCTCTTTCAAAATTGGATATAAACAACAAAAAAAAACCACTACATTACTCTTATATTTACAATCGAAGAAATTATTAATAACTTATGAGTTATATCCGTGTATATAAGACCCATTTTGATTACTTTACGTCCATTCAGAAAGTATATTAATTTAATTAATGGTATTCATAATGTCAATTTTGGATATATATTTACAAAATTATTCCTATTAATATTATTACAAATCTAAAAAATATTAAATAAATAGGGGTATTTTTCAATAAGTAATTAATCACCATTTAAATTTGGTATAGGGTATTATAAATATGAACAAAAAACAAAAATGTCAAAAGGGTATTATTTTTGGGACGGAGGGAATACAATTTAATACTCCCCTCGGTCTCATTTTTAAGCAAAAAAAATTAACTTCACAATTATTAAAGAGGTTAGTTGAGTGCATTTGATTTTATCAAATTCATAAAAAAAAAACTAATTTAGTAAACTTACATTGAGAATGAAATATAAAAATTAAATGAGTCAACCACTTTGTAGGGATAGGAATGATTGTTTTGTGGAAAAAAGTAATTAGTAATCATTGATAATATATGATCTCAAAAACATAAACAAGGACAAAATAAAAATATTAAAAGGATCTTATTTTAAGGCATGTTTTAGGAGAATAATATTGAGAATGAAAATTGTGACATAATTAAGCCTTATTGAAAATTGCTAAATGGTTTTATAAATAACGACAAAAATTAAATGCAAAAAAAAAAAATCTTGAACCGGTTGGAAACCAGCTGCTTAGGTGACAGATCTCTTATGATAGTCGTTTATTGTCTGCAAGATTTAATCAAACGGTCCATCCTTTTCCACCAACTGTACAAGGGAGCATGCTACATATTCCACCTCCACTGAAAGCTACTGCACATGGAAACTTAAAACGAGGAATGCGCATATTAGACCTTTGCCTTGAAAGATACCCTGAAAGATTTGTGGAATTTTTTAAACTCCCTAAAGATCAATTTGGCGTCACGTTAGTCTCTCTATCCAATTTCGACATGAGGGACCTAACAGAATCCTATGTGGCATGTTACTCCCTCTGTTCCTATTTATCTGTCACATTTCAAACAAAACACACCCTTTAAGAAATCTAATCATTACTCAGATTTTCAATACATTAATTATGTTTTTTCCCACTATACTCTTTCCCTCTCTATAATCATTAATTTTTCTCCACTATATAAACCAAGACATATTAAATAGGGGCAAACATGGAAAGTAACATTTATTATACTCTTGAAATCCTCAATACGACAGATAAAAAGAAACAAAAAAATCTCTCCAAAAAACGACAGATAATAAGGAACAGAGGGAGTAAATGCTTTGTTGACCACACTGCCATGATGGACTGTTAAAAAGGTTCCACGTTTGAGCCAAAAGAACATTTAACGTGCCACGTAGGATTCCGTGAGGGATCTAACATCATGTCAAATTGATCTTTCGGGGGTTTAAGATATTCCACAAATCTTTTAGGGACCTAACTGATTCCAAAATGATATTTGGGGTTTAAGAGATTCTACAAATCTTTCAAGGATCTAATTGATTCCACAGGTATCTTTCGGGGACCTATGTGACTATTAACTCTTAAAATATTATTACCTCCATGAGTAAGTTGAAGAATATCTCACATTTGTTTAGCATTTTTACATTGGGATACTCTAAAAAATTCATCATAAGACAAGGCGGATGTGATGATGTTTTTAGCTTTTAAATCATAAGAAACTTTCTTTTTATCATCATCCATCCAACTTGTCCTTGGAATTTCAACAACTTCCTCATTTATTTTCTTTTTAGGTACATAGGGACCATTTTCAATTGCATCCCAAATATCAATATCAATTGCTTCAATAAAAAATTTTATTCTAGCTTGCCAATAAGCATATCCTTCACCATCAAATAGTGGAGGACGGTTTATTGAAGAGACTTCACCTCCAAATGGATTGTTAGAGCCCATTGGATTCATTTAGGATCTTTTCGAAAAAGCTTTTACGCTCGATCTTTCGACCGAGCTCTGATACCACTTGTTAGAGACAAACAAGCGGGCTAACAATCTACTAGAGAGGGGTGAATAGTAGTTGCAAGCAATAATACCAATTTTTCGGATATAATTAATAATGGAAATAAAAGAACTGAAATATAACTAAATAACTGGATAAAATAGATACAAAACCAGACTTTAATCGATTGGCTGAATCGAATCGATTCTATGAATCGATTCTGTCGAATACAGAATACAGAGATATTAGATCAACTTGCTGCATAAATGAGTTTGAATGTTAATAACCAAGGCAGCAACAATACAACAGATAATAATTGGATAAAATAGAGTAAAGAACAAGTTCTAAATGCAGCGGAAATAAAACACCCAATCATCTAGCTTATGGTTCACTTAATGCAACAATGACAGAATAAAGGAAAACATTAAAAAGATGAACACAAGGGGATTTTATACTGGTTCACTCACAACCCTTGTGAGCTACATCCAGTCCTCCCTAAACCTTAGAGAGCCTTTAATTAAAATCAACAACAACAAAAACAACAACAACTAAGCCTTTGTCCCACTAGGTGGGGTCGGCTACATGGATCAAACGACACCATAAAGGCCTATCATAAATCATGTCTTTGGATAAGGCATTGATTGCCATATCCTTCTCAATTGTTTCGCCTATAGTTTTCCTAGGTCTTCCTCTTCCTCTAGCCCTTGTAGTACCCTCCATTTGGTCTACCCTCCTAACCGGGGCTTCCACCGGTCTCCTCCACACATGCCCAAACCACCTAAGATGAGATTCAACCATTTTTTCAACAATAGGAGCAACCCCGACTTTTTCTCGAATATACTCATTTCTAATCTGATCTTGTCTGGTATGCCCACTCATCCACCGCAGCATCCTCATCTCTGCAACATGAAGTTTATTCTCTTGTGTGCCCTTTGCCGCCCAACACTCTGTCCCAGATAACATCGCCGGTCTTACAGCAGTGCGGTAGAACCTTCCTTTAAGTTTAAGTGGTACCTTCTTATCACATAACACGCCCGAGGCACTCCTCCATTTCATCCACCCTGCTTGAATCCTATGATTTACATCCCCTTCTATTTCTACATCCTGATGTAAGATAGAACTAAGATACTTAAACTTCGGGACTTGTGCTAAGACATGCTCTCCAACCTTCACCTCCCGAGTAAGGCCTATGTGCCTCTTGCTAAAATTACACTCCATATACTCTGTCTTGCTTCGACTTATCCGGAATCCAGACCCTTCTAAAGCTTGTCTCCACATTTCAATCTTCCCATTTATTTCCTCTCTAGTATCCCCAATAAGAACAATATCATCCGCAAAGAGCATGCATTTGGGCACTGGTTCTTGGACATGTTCCGTAAGCACATCCAAGACTAGTGTAAAGAGGTAGGGGCTCAAACTTGACCCTTGGTGTAGACCTATCGTGATGGGAAAATCTTCTGAAATCCCACTTTGTGTCCTCACGCTCGTCTTGACCCCGTCATACATATCCTTAATGGCTCTAATATAGGCAACACGCACCCCTTTCTTCTCGAGAGCCCTCCATAGTACCTCTCTAGGCACTCTATCATAAGCTTTCTCCAGATCAATAAAAACCATATGCAGATCCTTTTGTTGCCTCCGGTATTCCTCCATCAATCGGCGTAGTAAGTATATTGCCTCCATAGTTGATCTCCCTGGCATGAAGCCAAATTGATTCTCAGTAACATGAGTCTCCTGTCTCAATCTTCGCTCTATCACCCTTTCCCAAAGTTTCATGGTATGACTCGTAAGCTTAATCCCTCTATAATTCGCACAATCCTATATGTCACCTTTGTTCTTGTAGATAGGGATTAAAGTGCTCCTCCTCCACTCGTCCGGCATCTTCTTGGATCTCAAGATCTCATTAAACAAGTTGGTGAGCCAAATGATGCCCCTCTCTCCCAAGGTTTTCCATACCTCAATGGGGATACTATTCGGACCAACCGCTTTACCATTATCCATCCTTCTCAATGCCTCTTTTACCTCAGTCTCCCTAATTCTACGGTAAAAGGTATGATTTTGGTCCTCTTCTCTAGTGACTATCTGATCAGGATGTGAACTTTCATGACCTTCATTGAAAAGCTTGTGAAAGTAACTCTTCCATCTTTCTTTTACATCCAAATCTGCGACCAAGATTTTGCCATCTCCATCCTTAATGCACCTCACTTGATCTAGGTCTCTCGTCCTCCTTTCCCTAAGTTTAGCAATCCTATAAATACTTCTTTCCCCTTCCTTAGTGCCTAGAGATTGGTATAGCCCATCAAACGCTATACCTCTTGCTTCGCTCACCGCTTTCTTGGTCTCTTGCCTAGCTGCTTTATATGTATCCCAACTCTCTGCATTTCTATTCAAGGACCAAGTTTTGAAGCATTCCTTTTTCTCCTTTACCTTATCTTGCACCCTTGCATCCCACCACCATGATTCCTTGCCCTTTGGTCCATAGCCTCTTGATTCACCGAGTGTCTCCTTTGCAATCTTCCTAATCCCTTTGGCCATATCCTCCCACATTTCACTTGCGCTTCCTTCTCCATTCCAACTTCCTTCCTCTAAGACCCTTTGTTGGAATCGTTTTTCCCCCTTCAATTTCCACCACCTGATTCTTGGAACCTTTTCTTGGATTTTTCTTTCCATCATTCTCTTAACCCTTACATCCATAACCAAGACACGGTGTTGGGTAGTCAAGCTCTCTCCAGGTATAACTTTGCAATCCATGCAAAGATTTCTGTCTGGTTTCCTCATAAGGAAGAAATCAATTTGAGAGAGCACTGACCCACTCCTATACGTGATAAGGTGTTCCTCCCGCTTTTTAAAACAAGTATTGGCTATTGTTAGATCGAAAGCTGAGGAGAAATTGAGAATGGTTTTACCTTCCCCATTTGCTATCCCTATGCCATGGCCTCCATGGAGTCCTTCAAATACTTCCCACATGGCCATTGAGATCTCCCCCTAAGAAGATCTTTTCTCCCATAGGTATTCCTTGGATTACCTCTTCCAGCTCCTCCCAAAATTGCACCTTAAGATGATCTTCCAACCCTGTCTGAGGTGCATAAGCAATAATCACGTTGAAAGTATCTCTTCCAGCTACCAACTTAAGAGCTATGATCCTATCCCCAACTCGCTTCACCTCCACCACATCCTTCTTCCACACCTTATCCACTATGATGCCCACCCCATTTCTCGCTCTAATCTTACCCGTGTACCAAAGCTTGAAACCCGAAGAGTCTAATTCCTTTGCTTTTTCCCCAACCTACTTGGTTTCTTGTAGGCACATAAAATTGATCCTTCTCCTAATCATGGTGTCCACTACTTCCATTGATTTACCGGTAAGTGTGCCTATATTCCATATTCCAAACCGAATCCTAGTGTCGTGAACTAACTTCTTTACCCGCACCCGTTCACCAAAATGCGGGAACCCTTGCTTATTTTTCACTACATCCAGGCGGCGATGCAGCGGCCCTTGCTCATTTGACAATGTAATCGAGCCATACATCGCGTTGCTTCCGGGCAACGACCTAGCATTAACCTTATAACATCGTTGATCCATATCATAGATTCGACAAAATTTTTCGTTGGCTGTCGAGGCCTAACACAACCTTCACCTTTTATCCGGGCTTAGGACCGGCTATGTAGCATACACCGCATAGGCAGGATTTCACCTATGCAGCATACACCACATAGGCAGGTTTACCTTTAATTAAAATCAAATTGCTAGAATTACAAAGGATTATTGAATGAACCTCACTCAACCTAACCCTTCCAAGAGAGTACCAAACTCTTGGATTCTACTCCAATTTGATTCCGGTAGGAAGAACCTCTTCCAAGCCTCCTTGAAACCTTCAAGTAGCTTCACCGGGCTAAGAACCTCTTAGTCTTTTGCTTGGAAACCTTCCAAGACTTCAATTGCTTGAGAACCTCTCAAGACTTGTGCTTAGGAACCTCCTAAGACTCACTTCACCTAAGAACCTCTTAGGCTAGCTTGGAAACCTTCCAAGACTTCAATGGCAGTGAATACAAAAACAAATAATGGCTCCAATACAAGAGAATAACTCAATCTAATTTTGAATGAAAAATAAAACAATTGATTGAGTCACACTTGAGAGAGAGTTTCAGCAATATGAAAATGTGTATATGTTTCTCTATTGAAACAAGGCTATGGAGCTTCAATTTATAGGCAAGGAAGTGGGTGAAAAGCCAAGTAGGAGCCTCTCTTCCACTTCCATGAAATGCTCCACGAATTTCTCCAATGTTCTTCCTTGTTTTCTGCAAAATGAGTTCCTTAAATTCTGATCTGGTGTCGATTGAATCGATTCAACCAAAGTTGAAATCGATTCCCCTAACTGATTCTAGTAATCGATTAAGCCAGCATCAGTTTTGTAAAAATCGAGTTTTCTTTGATTGATTTTATTTCTCTCAAGTGTAAATTAATAATTAACCTCAATCAATCCATATTAATTATTCTAAATTAGATAGAGGATAATATCCTAATTCTACCACCCACACTCATATTAATATTACAATTACAAAGAGAGTGAGAGGCTTTTTGATTGTTGTTGTTTGTTGATTGAGCTTTAATACAAATCTCCAACTTGTTGATTTATTTGTTTTCATCAAAACCTTTTTAATTCTACAGAATATATATGATTCATACGATTTTTAAGCATGGGAGTTGATAAAAATTAAAATTAAATGATTACACTAACGTGTGCAGCAATTGATTTCAAATAAACCAAAAAGTGACTCCATTGAATGAAATGCTTACTAAGATTCTTATGTGTGCAGCAATTGTCAAATAATGTGTGCAGCAATTATCAAATAATTCTAGGCGGCAATTGGTCTCACAAATATAATATAGAAATTAATTTTGAGATATTTTTTTTTTCAAAATCGACCTAATACGAGTTGCAACACCCCTAAAATTATTTTGAACGAAAAAGAAATGTCTCACAATTTATTTTGATTTCAATTATTTTATATAATTTAATATCTTAAATTATTTTCTAACGTTGTAACTTTTATAAACAAGGAAAAAGAAGTTTTTTTTCATAAATTATAAGAAGGAAGTTACAAAAAAATTTAAGAAGGAAGTTAGTTTAATTTTTACAATAATTTCAGTACAATTTGCGAGAAAGAAGAAAGCATTTCATGTATCATTGAACAAGGGTGTGGTTTAATTCACGAGTTAATAGTCACATAGGTCCCCGAAACATACATGTGAAATCAGTTAGGTCCCTGAAAGATTAGTGGAATCTCTTAAACCCCCAAAGATCATTTTGAAATCAGTTAGGTCCCTGAAATATTTTTGTGGAATCTCTTAAACCCCCCAAATATCAATTTGGCATCACATTAGTCCCCCCATGAGGGACCTAACGGAATCCTATGTGACACAATAAATGCTTTGTTGGCCCAAACATGACACATTCTTAACATTCCAACATCGCATTGGGGCCGACAAAGCATTTAACGTGCCACGTAGAATTACATCAGGTCCATCCTGACGAAATTGAATGGCGGGGGACTAATGTGACGCCAAAATGATCTTTGAGGGGTTTAAGAGATTCCACAAATCTTTCAGGGATCTAACTGATTCCTCAAGTATCTTTCGGGGACCTAACTCTTTAATTCACTAACTTGCATAACGAATATACCTTCACTTACAAGGAATCTAAAAATATTAATTAAACTGGCTTTGCAATTTCCATGAAAATTATTGAAGTAAAAAAATATCTTAATTCAGGTTTCGATTTGCTTCCCTGTAATGCTTTATCATGACCAGGCTCAATGTTTTTCGTACACAGTGCACTTCCATCCCCTGTTTTACATGACTATTGTTTATGTTAAGAAGTTAATAGTTACGTAGGTTCTCCAAAGATGGCAGTGTCTATCATGCTCATTAGTGAGTTTGAAAATGTTAACTTGCAGTAAAAAAACACGGTAAAAAGTAAAATGAGACAGTAAAAAAGAAAAAATTACCCTAACTATTACCTTGCAAATAAGTCCCTCCAACCGGTTAAATCTAATTAGAAGTAAAAGGAAAAAAAATCTCAGATCGGATCTTCTTCTTCGTTCCATGGATCGGAGCTTCTCTTGCTTCTTCTTCCTTCGTTTTCTTCGTTCTCGGTGTGCTGCTGCCTTCGTTGCTTCGTGGTTCCTGCTTCGTGTAAGGGCGTGAACGCTTCTTGCTTCTTGCTTCTTGCTTCTCGGTGTTCTTGCTTCTTCTTCGTCTCAGACCGCGAGCTACCACCAAAGAGAGGCCAAAGTCTCCATCTCATCTCAGACCGGCATCCTTTTCATCACATAGTTTGGAGGTATACGAACTTCACCTTCATTTTTCACAGATGTTGTTTGCTATTTATGCATTAGGTTTAGTGTTTTCAATTCAATTTGTTGTTCCCAAATCCCCAAATCCCTAATTCAATTATGTTGTTCCCAAATCCCTAAAGTTCCCAAATCCCTAAAGTAAACATAATAATGCTAGTGTTAGAGAATGTTAAGGGCATTACTTATTAGGTTATGAGTCTTGTGTTTGTGCTATTCAATTCTTCATATGTGTGCTGTCCCATTCCTATTCTGCCTTGTTGCTGCACCAAATGCTACCTTAGTGTTAATAGCTATATAATGAGATCCTTCCTCTCTTATTGGTTTTTTTTTTATAAATTCACGTTCTTATAAAATCCCTCTTGATAAGAATAATGAGAACCTCCCTCTCTTATTTATTAAATTTGACTGCTTATCGTAGTCGATTATTTAAACTCAATATTGGAGTATTTTTATGAATGCAGGAGTAACATGATGGATGTTGCTGACAATCTGTCTGCAGCAAAGAAGAATGAAATCCAACACTTAATGCATCTGGTGCAATTGGTTAGTATACTACCTGAATGTGTGCATGCTAATCAAATTATGCTGAAAGTGGACTACAAAATGAAACTTATTCACTGGTCGAAGGAATTGTACGTTGAGTCATTTGACACAACATTTTCACACGAAATTTTGTCCCTGGTTATCCTGTCTCAACCACCTAGGACAGAGATGCTCTTCTTCCTTCCAGTCTAGTTCTGTATTACAACGTTTCATATTTTTCCTAATTTTCATTAGGAGTTTATTTTGTAACCGTAGTTTTAAATTGCAGTCACCATTGTGGTTGCAGTTGTGTGGCAATTATCAATATTTTGGAGCTAGAAAAGCTGTTGCAGCCACAATTGTGGTTATGAAGACCATTATGGCAATATTGTGGCTGCAGCTGCAGTAGCGGATTGCAACATAAAACCCTATTTAAAACTCGATGATATTGCCAACATTTCTCCTCCTTTGATGTGTAGAATCCAGAAATAGTTATATTCACATCTCTATTGTCCACTGATGCTAATTCTTACAGAATCATAGTGCAAGTCCTGGCCCAGACTTCCTCTGCATAAAAATAAATGTCACAAAAACAATCAAGTGACAAAGGCCGTGAATTCAGTTGACTTTATTTTACACTAGAAAAAAAAATTGATTGTATAAAGTTGAAAAGCTGATGTCTTGAACTTGGAACAAAGGAAATTTGGCATGCAACAAAAGAAAATGTTTTAAAAGATTTGAGGCTTCCTTTATGCTCCAAGTTTTTGTTCTGGCCTTTTGTGTTATTTCTCTAACTACCATCTCATTCTGAAGGGAGAGGAACATAATCAAATGGTTCGCAAACGATTGCAACTCCTTTGGGAAGGCAGACAAGTCTTGTCTGGTGCTTCACAAGCTGTTGAGAAGGTGGAAGTTTACTTAACTTGGCAAACAACTATTGATTTTAATATGTTGTTGTTGTTGTTATTATTATTATTATTATTATTATTATTATTATTATTATTATTATTATTATTATAAAGCTGACATTTGGTGGTTCATTTTGTTTTTTACATATATGATTAATTGGCAGTTCAGGAGCATGAATTTAAGTTACGGGACCAGCGGCTAGCACATGCTCTGCTGTAAATTACCAAAGTTTCATCCTCTGGTGGATCATTTTCGTGTTTATTTTGTTGAAAAGCTTACGAAGATTTAAACATTCATGTGAGTGAGTTTTCTCATGTGTGGTATCAAGCATCTGTTGTGGTATTGTACTCAATGAATTTGAAGAAAGGTGATGTAAGCATTTTACTTTAGTATATATTATGGTCAGATGCTATTACTTATGTAAATGATTGTGATCAATTTAATTGTATTTTGCTCTTAATTTTGTTATATGCTACTCATGATATAGCACCACAAAGTTAGAATCAGGTGATTTCAACATCAGTAGCATATTTGATGTGGCATGTGATATGTAAAAATGGTCTTAGGTCCACACCTCTCTTTCAAGTGTGTTAATATGATACAAATTTAATGTTGTAAATTAACTAATTTTTCGCATACAAAGGACATTGGTTAATTGTATCTAAACGTATTTTTGGAAACTTGTTATGGAAATGAAAAATATTTCATTATGATAACATTTTTCTATCATGAATTTCAAAAAATAGCATTGGAAAAAAATTTGAGTTGGATATTTAAATAATTACAATAGGAGGGAGTACTAATAATTGCTCTTTCAAAATTGGATATAAACAAAAAAAAAAAAAAAAAACCACTACATTACTCTTATATTTACAATCGAAGAAATTATTAATAACTTATGAGTTATGTCTGTGTATATAAGACCCATTTTGATGACTTTACGTCCATTCAGAAAGTATATTAATTTAATTAATGGTATTCATAATGTCAATTTTGGATATATATTTACAAAATTATTCCTATTAATATTATTACAAATCTAAAAAATGTTAAATAAATAGGGGTATTTTTCAATAAGTAATTAATCACCATTTAAATTTGGTATAGGGTATTATAAATATGAACAAAAAACAAAAATGTCAAAAGGGTATTATTTTTGTGACGGAGGGAATACAATTTAATACTCCCCTCGGTCTCATTTTTAAGCAAAAAAAACTAACTTCACAATTATTAAAGAGGTTAGTTGAGTGCATTTGATTTTATCAAATTCATAAAAAAAAAACTAATTTAGTAAACTTACATTGAGAATGAAATATAAAAATTAAATTAGTCAACCACTTTGTAGGGATAGGAATGATTGTTTTGTGGAAAAAAGTAATTAATGATCATTGATAATATATGATCTCAAAAACATAAACAAGGACAAAATAAAAATATTAAAAGGATCTTATTTTATGGCATGTTTTAGGAGAATAACATTGAGAATGAAAATTGTGACATAATTAAGCCTTATTGAAAATTGCTAAATGGTTTTATAAATAACGACAAAAATTAAATGCAAAAAAAAAAAAATCTTGAACCGGTTGGAAACCAGCTGCTTAGGTGACAGATCTCTTATGATAGTCGTTTATTGTCTGCAAGATTTAATCAAACGGTCCATCCTTTTCCACCAACTGTACAAGGGAGCATGCTACATATTCCACCTCCACTGAAAGCTACTGCACATGGAAACTTAAAACGAGGAATGCGCATATTAGACCTTTGCCTTGAAAGATACCCTGAAAGATTTATGGAATTTTTTAAACTCCCTAAAGATCAATTTGGCGTCACGTTAGTCTCTCTATCCAATTTCGACATGAGGGACCTAACAGAATCCTATGTGGCATGTTACTCCCTCTGTTCCTATTTATCTGTCACATTTCAAACAAAACACACCCTTTAAGAAATCTAATCATTACTCAGATTTTCAATACATTAATTATGTTTTTTCCCACTATACTCTTTCCCTCTCTATAATCATTAATTTTTCTCCACTATATAAACCAAGACATATTAAATAGGGGCAAACATGGAAAGTAGCATTTATTATACTCTTGAAATCCTCAATACGACAGATAAAAAGAAACAAAAAAATCTCTCCAAAAAAGACAGATAATAAGGAACAGAGGGAGTAAATGCTTTGTTGACCACACTGCCATGATGGACTGTTAAAAAGGTTCCACGTTTGAGCCAAAAGAACATTTAACGTGCCACGTAGGATTCCGTGAGGGATCTAACATCATGTCAAATTGATCTTTCGGGGGTTTAAGATATTCCACAAATCTTTTAGGGACCTAACTGATTCCAAAATGATCTTTGGGGTTTAAGAGATTCTACAAATCTTTCAAGGATCTAATTGATTCCACAGGTATCTTTCGGGGACCTATGTGACTATTAACTCTTAAAATATTATTATCTATATATAAAAAAAATCTCTTTTCGAGACACGATAATTAGAACAATTAAAATAAAGATTTTTTAGGATCAAATCTTAGGATTAACTTAAGATAAGATAAAAGATCAAAAAGATCAAAATATTTAAATAATAATAATAATAATAATAATAAATGTGATAATCATATTAAAAAATGATAATTGTAAAAAAAATATTAATTTATCCATTAAATAAATATAAGAAATATCTTACAATATCATCAATAAGAATAATCATAATGTATAATTTTGGTTTAATTATGATTTTCATATTAAAGGCGATAATTATATTCAAAAGATGCTAAATTATCGTGTTCTATGAAATTGAAGATATTTTGATTTATCCTTAAATATACTATTAATACCATCAAACAAAAAGTATAAAAAAGTTTAATTTTGATTTTACTCTAATTAATCATAATATAATAGTAAACGTAATAATGATATCTAAAAACGGCGTGTTAATTCATCGATCAACTAAATAAGAAATACATTAATTTAATACTCGTCTATACATAAACATATAAATATTAAATATATATATATATATATATATATATATATATATATAAAAGGAAGGCATTATATTCCTAATAAAATGCAATATGTTAACCAAGATAGTAAAAAATAACAATTTCAATGTCGTCTAAATGTCTTGTAAAATAGTGAATATTATCGTTTATCCTTAAATTTGCTCATAATATCAACAAACAAAAAAGATAAAAATATTTAATTCTAATTTACTTTTGATTCATCATAATAAAGTTGATAATCATATAAAAAAATTTAATTTATCCATTAAATAAATAAAGAAGATATCAATAAAAAGTGTTATCTTTTATTTATATAAAGAGTAAGTACAAAATTTCTCAACAAACTGATTCAAATTAATTTTTTTTAAGTGTAGGGTTTGATTTGAATCTTTATCTTTTTGTATAATTATTTTTTTATTGTTGTTCAATAATAATATTTATTTTAAAATATTTAATACAAAAAGTTTAAATATTAATACCCGTGCTAGTTATGTATCCGCTATACTCAATTTGTGTAAACCCTATAATGTCACGTAGATAAATAAGCAGTTGAAGACATTCACAAAATTTGTAGAAAGACCCGGCTGTCTCCGGTGACAGATTCTGTGTCAACACTGCCATTTGGAAGATCTTAATTTTTACTTATTTTAGCTTATCTTATTATATAAGTATTTTAGTGTTTGAAAAATAAGTATTTTATTATATAAGTATTTTTTTTTTTAATAAGCTACTTATGCCTCATTTCCATAAGCTCTCCATACAAGCTTACGAATAATAGCTTATATTGCTTATGCGGAGGACACACAAATTAAGAGTAGTACCCTCTTCGAACCTCTTCGAAATCTACCAAAGCTACGTTGCATGGCTATTTTTTATACTTATTTTTGTTTTTAAACCGCAGTACAATGTATCGTCCTATACCCTTATATATTAGTAATTATTATATCAATAAATTAATTGATGAGTGGCATAATTTTTTTTTTAAATTCAACTAGACAAAGACATAATAATAATAATAATAATATTTTTATTATTATAAATATGGTAATAAATTTTAATTTTAATTATTAATGATAATATTCATTTTATTAACTAAGGATATAGGATATTTTGTGAGTAAGGATCTAATCTTTTTTAGGGTGTGTGGTTAACCCTAGAATTAGCAAAATAGTTCGATCTTGACTAGACAAATACAAAAAGTTTAATAAAGGCTTAAATATTCTTTTGGTCCTTTATCTTATGTATAGGTTTCAATTTGGTCCTTTATCTTTAATTAGAGTCAATTTGGTCCTGTATGTTTTTAATGTTTGTCAATTTCATCATTATGCCATGACAATGTTAAATTTTCACTGGAATATACTGATTTTGTCTGAGATTTCTTTTCTGATCACCATAATCTACATTGTATCGTCGTAATTTGTAATTTTCTAAACAAAAAAGGCAAAAATGTGAGCGAATTTTCACCCTAAAAAAGTGGAACGACATTGAAATTTTAAAAATCAAAGTATCAAATATGATTAAAAAATGTAGATTTCGACAATAAAATGCATATTCTAGTGATTGGAATAAGAAACCTATGACAAAATCAGTATATTTCGGTGAATTTTAAACATCATCATGACAAAAGGATGAAATTGACAAATATCAGAAACATGAAGGATCAAATTGACTCTTTTTAAAGATAAAGGACCAAACTGAAACCTAAAAATAAGATACAAGACCAAAAAAGTATTTAAGCCTTTAATAAATAAGTGGTTTAGAATCTCAAAATTTAATTCAAATAGATTCTAGATATTTTTGGTCAACTTAAAAAAAATTGAACCTATCGAAATACGAACTCAAAGCATTACTAATAATAATAATATGATAATATATATGATGAAGAAAATGATAAATATTAATTTTAAATTAAAAAAGATTTTTTTTATCAATATTTAAGAATTAAGACAAATATCAATAAGTATTTATGCAATGATACATCCAAACAACTTCATTGTATAATTGTTTTTCAAAGTATGCATCCAAACGCATGGAGCTTAGGCTCTAAGTGCTTATGTCGTAAGCTCTTATTGCTCTCATCTGATAAGTACTTATGTCATAAGTGTTGTTTGTATGCAAATGAGACAATTTCCTAAAAGCTAGGTTTTGTTGGGGAAGTTGACCATTGACAAATGCTAAGACTTTAGTGTCTATCAAAATTGTGTCCTCGTCTTTAAACTCTCCTCTGATAATATCTTTGACAAGTTTATTTTCCACATTTTGACATTTTGCTGAATCACTCGCTTGATTGGCCTAGCACCATAATTGGGATCATACCCCAAACTTCCTATAAGTTTGATAACAGCTCCTATTACTTGGATTTTCATATTGCGATATGCAATTCTCGTCGGTACTCGTTCCAACCTTAATAAAATAAATAAACAAGTTATTCTTGGGGTATAAATTGTGAAATACCATGAAACACTTCACAAATCTTGCTTGCCAGAAGACTTCATGAAGTTGAGTGGTTTCTTACCTAGTAACTTCGACACCAAATATGTGATAGCTAAAATGCCATTTGGTTGGAACTCATTAAAAAAAGAGGAAATTGCACATAACTCCTTAAGGTTTGACTTAATCGCACAATCGCACACCATAGTACTCCTTGTTTCAAGAGAGGCGAGGATAAATATAATAACCACCCCTTCAAGTGTTTCAAGAGGCGAGGATAAATACAATAACCACCCCTTCAAGAAAGATACTTCCTCCGTCCCATTATCTTGATAAAAATATGCTAAAAAATTTGTTCCATATTAAAGTAAAAAAATAAATAAAAAATCTTAAAAATTATATATTGTATCGATGATTGATAAGTAAGTAAGGAAAACACATTTAAAGATTTTTTTGGAGACAATATTGCAATATGTATTAATTGTAATGATATGAAATTTTGTATAATATCAATTTGTAATTAATGAATGAATCATGCATTATATTAAAAAGATACTCTCTTATTTTCATTGACTTGGTTGACTTTTACCAAGATAATGGGACGGAGGTAACATGTGCAATGATAACATGTAATTTTCAAAACAAGATGCCGAACGTGATTAAGCTAAAGGTGAGGTGAGTCATGAGTGTAATTTCCCCTGCAAATAAAACAAGTGAAGTTTAGTGGGAACTTGGCTGTCTCTATAAAAAACACTTGATGCGACCCATCCATCCTAAATTCATAAACTAATGTCCTTCTACTAAATTCATAAACTAATGTCCTTCTAACCAGAATTCTGGATGATTTTCTTCATCAATGTTCAAATAAATGGACAAAAATAATTTTTCCAAAAAAAAAAAAAAAAAAGAAAAACACCTGGGAGAACTCTTATCAAGGATGTATTTAAGGAGTCGAGAAAGAATTACCTGTAACCTGACAATGCTACTTATTTGGTCATGGTCTAGAGGCTGGAAAAGAATATAGTCATCAACTCTGTTCATGAAGTTGGGACGAAAGATGGATCTTGCAGCATCCATTACCCTATGCTTAATGGTTTCATAAGCTAATTCTTTGGGCACAGTGTCATCATCTGTGTTGAGAATGTACTGTGATCCAACATTTGAAGTCATGATGATAACAGTGTTGGTAAAACTTACGGTGCATCCCTGTGAATCAGTTACTCTTCCATCATCTAGAATTTGAAGGAATACATTGAAAACATCAGAGTGTGCTTTCTCAATCTCATCAAACAAAATAACAGCATATGGTCTGCGTCAAATGGTCTCTGTTAGTTGCCCTCCCTCTTCGCAACCAACATATCCAGGTGGAGCCCCAATCAATCTCGAGACTGTATGCTTTTCCATGTATTCACTCATATCAATTCGTACAAGTGCTTCTTCAGTTTTGAACAAGTAGAAAGCAAGGGCCTTAGCTAGCTCCGTCTTTCCCACACCTGTTGGTCCCATAAACATGAAGCTAGCAATGGGGCGATGAGGATCAGAAAGACCAGCTCTTGAACGCTGGATAGCCTCAGCTACGGCCTTGACAGCAGGATCTTGACCTATAACATGCCTATGGAGTTCACCCTCTAAATGCAACAACATCTCTCCCTCGGATTCTTGAAGTTTTGAGATGGGAATACCAGTCCACTTGCTTATGATTTCAGCAATGTCATTTCCATTAACTTCCTCTCTCAGCATAGATTTCCTAGAGTTCATATATTCATGTAACTCTTTTTCTGCACTTACAAGTTGTCGCTGCAAGGAACTTAGACTGCCAAACTTTAATTCAGCAACACGATTAAGATCATACTCCCGCTCAGCCTGTTGGCTCTCTAGATTCACCCTGTCTATCTGCACATATAAATAAAATGATCAGCATCACATTTTGATCTTTCGCTTACTATAAAATAATTATTTATATAAGTAAATTTCTAATGATGATGCGAATGATTGTTAAATCAATCTGTACACTTGCTCTAGTTCAACGTAATGAAAACACAACAAAAGGCTATGTTCAGATGATCCTATACGAAGTTCACTTATTTAAAGGGATGAGCACCTTTATAAAAACCTAAAAAAATATCTCTTAACGCACCTCTTCCTTGATTGATTGAAGACGAGTCATTACAGACTTTTCATGCTCCCATTGCTCAGTTAGTTCATAATGTTTCTCTTTTAAGAGGGAGAGCTCTGTTTCAAGACGATTTAACCTATCTTTAGAAGCCTTGTCTGTATCATTCATGAGAGAGAGTCTCTCCATCTCTAGTTTCAAAACTGATCGGTTAATCTCATCAAGTGCAGTAGGTTTGGAAGTAATTTCCATTTTCAGTTTCGCAGCTGCTTCATCTACCAGATCAATAGCTGCAATTTAGAAAAAGTTAGTAATAAGTGCTGTTACAAGCATCATTTGAAAATGAGTAAAAATATGGTTCATAATTTTAACAAAGTAAACCATTAAAAAAAAAAACAAAGCGAGCTGTATATTGATCATTCAAACGCAATCCTTTGAAAGTGAGTTTGACTCTTGTCACATGTATGCCCCTAACAGCAGGAAAGGGGAAAGTGCTACAGCTTTAAAGATCTATACAAAACAATTTCAATTATATTCTCTAAGCATTGGCATTTACATGGACTTAGGAGGAACTGGGACTACATTCTGCTTTAACAAAATAGTATTCGAAAGAGAAGAGGGAGAAATGGTAGACCATGACACAATTGTGTCAGGTCACTATCCATGACATATACATAGGTAAAGGGTACAATTACAGGATACATAAAAGAGTAGAGTTCCCTAAAGCATTTTACACCTTTAACATCAGTCATTATCATTCTTAACAATATGAAAATTAATAAGCTTCCATAAATAATCAAACTCCCATATCTTCTTTCTGCATGCTTAAATCAGTCAGAAAATGGACTAGTCCAGAATCTAAACTTCATAGCACTACAATAGTAATTATTTACTAGAGTAAACGTGAATGCTACTGAAATTACCCAATTCTACTTCAGAGTATTCACCCTACATAGAGTTCGTAACCAGTAATTAATACCTTTGTCAGCCAAAAATCTCCCACTAATGTATCTATCAGAGAGAATGGCAGCTTCCACAAGTGCACTTTCAGAAATGCGCACTCCATGATGAAGCTCATATCTTTCTCACAGTCCCCTTAGTATTGAAATGGTATCTTCAACTGTAGGTTGGTCAACATAAACTTGCTGGAAACGACGCTCAAGTGCAGGATCCTTCCCAATATACTTCCGATACTCATCCAGTGTTGTTGCACCAATACATCGCAGCTCCCCACGACCAAGCATAGGTTTTAACAGATTACCAGCATCCATAGCACCATTTGTAGCACCTAGCATATGATTTTTTACAGTTGCATTCAAATTCAACATATACATGTTAATTTCAAATCACCAGCTGTGAGTATCGGCTACAAACAGATGTAGCATTTTAAGAAAAATATATGAATTGAAAATTTGTAATGTATCATCGTCAATGATATGAATATCCATTGATCATAACAATTACCTGCCCAAACAACTGTATGGATCTCATCAATGAAAAGGATAGTCTGACCATCAGATTCAGTTACTTCTTTCAGAACAGCTTTCAGCCGATCCTCAAATTCCCCCCGATACTTTGCTCCAGCAATAAGGGCACCCATATCAAGGGATATAAGCTGAATAGAGACAAGTGTATCAGATCAATTTTACAACTCCTGGCCAGCACCCAATTTTGAAAATAAGATATTTATTGCATTTATATGAAACAAACCGAAGTAATTAAGACTACTAGACTAGGACTTGTAAAGGGTAAGATAGAGATCCATATAGTGAAATAGTGAAGATAACGTCTTAAAATGCCAATTGTTATCCCACGGTCATTGTTGGTTCTCTTTCTTCCATTTTCAGCTTCATCAACAATACTACAATGTCTAAATATCGCACGTACCTTTCGTTTTATTAAAGCTCGAGGAACATCTCCTTGAACAATTCTCTGAGCAAGTCTGTTTCAAAGGCCGAGTTAAGTCAATATGCATGACATATCAATGAAAACTAACAACGCCATCCAAATAAGATCAGAAAGTATTTTAACCTACTCTTCTTCCAACAAAATCATGAGAAAAACTTGGATCTGTGGCTCAACAAAAATATTCCAATGGAACCAATGTCAATACTAAGTACATAGTATAGTTTCAAATTGAGATCCACATCACTTCATGTGGCCTCCCTCGATATTGCAGTTGTGGACCTTGGTAGTGTCTGCAACCACATCGCCCCGCAAATTGCATGTTAATCTCACAATAAAATTGCAACATCACCACAACGGCCACAGATAGCAGCTTTTGTTTAAAAATTAAAATTTCACAGTTGAAAGTAGAAAAATTTCGCAGCCACATCGGGCAGAACATTGTAGTAACAGCAACCGCAATTTAATAACATGGTACTGGGATATTTGAAGTGGGTGCCATTCTTGTATTTATGAAGCGGTTTACACATGAAATTAAGGTAACAAATAATGGTAGAACAAGCTAAATTTAATTCAAACCATATTTTAATAATTAAAAAATGCTCTAGTAATACATACGAAAGGACCAGTTAGGAGGAAGACCCGAGCACTTACCCTTCAGAAACTGCAGTCTTTCCAACTCCACGTTCACCAATTAGCACAGGATTGTTCTTCGTTCTCCTGGAGAGAATCCGAATGCACCTGCGTATTTCATCGTCTCTTCCTATGACTGGGTCGAGCTTTCCCACTTTAGCCATCGCTGTCAAATCTTTCCCATATTTTTCCAATGCTTCATACTTCCCTTCAGGATCTATAATTACAAATGTAAGCTTAAGCACATACAAGAGGTTTGGAATGAAAAATGTAATGTACACTTCCTAACAACAACAACAACAACTAAGCCTTTGTCCCACTAGGTGGGGTCGGCTACGTGAATCAAACGACGCCATAAAGGCCTATCATAAATCATGTCTTTTGATAAGGCATTGATTGCCATATCCTTCTCAATTGTTTCGCCTATAGTTTTTCTAGGTCTTCCTCTTCCTCTAGCCCTTGTAGTACCCTCCATTTGGTCTACCCTCCTAACCGGGGCTTCCACCGGTCTCCTCCACACATGCCCAAACCACCTAAGACGAGGTTCAACCATTTTTTCAGGCACAACCACCTAATGTACAGTTCCTAACATCACATAGAAATGTCAGGCACAACATGAATCCATGGGTCACAACACCATCCAAAAATAAAAGAGGGTATCAACTAACAAGGGGGACAATTAATAAAAAAAAAACAAAACACAAGCAGCTGTATATTATAAATAAAAAACTGATAAATAGTAAATTACTTTGGTCAATAACTGATTGGCGTCCCCTAATGGACTCAATGGCAGATTTTAGAGCTTGCTCAGATATTTGAAAATCTCTAAATAATATCTTCCCAAATTGTTCATCTTGAGCAAAACCAAGAAGCAAGTGCTCAACTGACACAAACGAGTCCCCATATTCTTTCTTGAAGTCTCTGGCTCTCTGAATCAATGCCTCCAAATCACGGCCCAACTCCGAACCACCTGAATCCCCTAGGATCTTATTGAAGAGTTCAACAATCATGTTCTTCGGCTGCGGAGTGCAGATACAGGTAGTAGTTAAATCAAGCAACAAAAAAAATACTAGTGTCATATTTTAAAGGCATCTAAAAAGGTTCAATGAGTAACCATGAATTCGCTCCACATCATTAGCTTTGGGCATCTGCTCAAAGCCATATATTAACATCTAATAATGAATTGGGGAATTCAGATTAAAGTATCCAAGGATAGTAAATAATATAAAAGAACCATCACAAATATAAAAGGACAAAATTGTTGCTTTGGTCTAAGACATTGCAAGGTGGTATCCCTTTCGTCCTTGAGATTTCGAAAATTCCTATTTAGTTCCTGAGATTGTAAAATGCTACTCATGTTAGTCACGATGCCGTTTAATTCCTCTTTCAATTCAATCCCTAACTTATAAACATTTAATTCAATATGATTCCTAGGATTGCAAAATATATTTCAATTATATCCTTGAGATGGTTGCTAAAGACCTATGTGGACTAAGGTAAGTAACGTTTTACAATCTCAGGGACTAAAGAGAAATGTTAAAAATCTCAGGGACGAAAGTGAAACCACCATGTAATGTCGAGGACCAAAGTGATAGTTTTGTCAATAAAAAGGTGTCCTCCAACACAGAACCAGAAGTGAAAAATCAAAGCAATATTGGATGAAGAGTGGGGACCGGGGATAAAGAAGAGATTCCACCCACGTAAATGGCATCATTTGATTGAAGTAAAAGTGAAAGGGTATGAATTGCATATGATCATCCTTTGACCAGAGGGATCAAAATTCAAAATTAATTTTGCATTTAACTCCTGTCCACAATAATTCATTACCTGCCTATTTTGTGCTTATGCTATGTATAGCAAGTCCTAAGTCCGGATAAAAGGTGAAGATTGTGTTAAGTAGTCGACAGCCAACATAAAACTTTCTCGAATCTTAAATACTTAACTCCTGTCCATAGTAATTTTTGTTTGAATGAGAGCAAGGCTTCGTAAACTTGGAAGATTGGACAGACCATAACCAAATTACATTATGGTATCCTGAAAGTTTCACCTCAATGTTAAGCCATTCCAAAAACAAAGTTCTATTACTTCTCTTCCAAGTTTTTGTTGTCAAGCTTGCATTTTTACTAATTCCTTCAAATTTCACTTCTACCATCAAAATGTTGAGTTAACGCAGTTTCTATTTAGGTCTTAACTATTAAGAAGAAAAAGCATGCCATAGATTAATAAAATCCCACACCTAAAATGAATGCAAACAGAAGGAAGTCAAACTACTATCACAAGCTAAAGACATAACTATAACCATCAAAGCATGCATAAAAGGATTAAGAAAATTTGTCTTGGTCAATCACCTTGGGTTGCCGCTGAATGTGCTTATCAGTAGCCTCTAGAAGTCGAGTGTTATCTACCCCAACCTTGGAAAATATCCGGCGAGCAAGCCAATTCTTTTGCTCTAACAAAGCTTTCATCAAGTGCTCTGTCTCCACAATCTGATGCTTGTTCTCCTTTGCCACTTCTGGAGACGAGACAATCGCTTGCCATGCCATTTCCGTGAATTCTTGCTGTGTGATCTGCAGTTGCATCAAAACCCAATATCAACATCACACTTCTCAAGCCCCAAACAGACCACAATTACAAACAATCCAGATTGCCACAATTACAAACTAGAAGGTACAAACAGAGCATGTTTGAATATCAAGTTTTCAACTTCTACACCATCAGCAACTAGGAATTAGTCAACTTGAGTCAAGCTAACTAATTTTTTGGTACACTCTACACGAATCCTAGAACATTTTTTTGTTCAGTTCCGTAATTAGAGAACCATCCCACTGGTTAAGCTTTTGACTACGGGTTTTAATTCTCTTCTGTTTCGTTCTCCCGCCTAGGATATTCCTCGATCTATGCTCCTTTGTGCTTTTCAGCTTACGCTAGCACATTCTATGCCTTGTTCTCGCCCATATTTCCTTCTCATTTTTATCTGTCAACACTTCGTTTCGTTATCACTCGGACAAAATCCGAGTTGGGTTACTAAGTTCTCCCCCACTTGGCATTGACATACCGGTTTATATCAACGACAGGAAGTAGGGAATTGAATGCGTTAGATCCTGATCGTCTTTCATACAACTTTCGATGAAGAATGTAAGAATCTAACAACGAAAGGAAATATAATCTTTGGAATTCCACGAGGAATTTGTGCTTTTTCTTTAAGAAAAATAGCCTAAGATCATGCGATCCAAAGACTTTTCGTAGGATGCAACAACTTATGGTTAGAACTTTCCTTGGCAAAGAGGAACCGTACTGAATAAACAAGACTAAAAATCCTGGAATGATTGATATTTAAGGGTGAGAGACAAGGAGAAGATTGCGAGTTCACAATCTTTAGTCGGTTGGAGCGAGAAAACCTTTGATAGTGATCAAATTGCTGCTTTAGAACTAAATAAGACCAAAGAGGAATAAGAAGCAAGAGGTTCCTTTGCAAGAATTGCGACACTGATCTAGGTCCAACCAAAGCACTAAGAAAGCCTTGAGTGACACTTGGTGGCCACTTGTTGGGATAGGCAAATCCTCTTGAAATTTAGACGCTTTATTAGGCACTATTTGAGATCTACGACACTTAGGTCACACCTTGGGTGTATGCCAGCAATCCCATTTAAACTTATTTTGAGTTGGATCTTGAGAGAAGTTTGAACGAATTTGACACAGACTAAGAATGCTAATGGAATCCGACCCTTTTAACACTCTTGAGGCTTACATTACTCTCGAAATCGAGAGCCGTGTTGGGTTGACTACCCGTTGGTGGTCATTCATTCAACTTGTTTGGTCTCTGTGTAGATACTTCATGAAGTTGCCAATTTGGCTTTTCTAATGGATGATCGTTCAGGAACCTCGGTAAAATTCCCAATAAGTCTTAGGGTATCAATATCTGGTTTGGCTTTTATGATGGTTAGGGGTGGTTCCTATAGAATTTGCTCAATTCTTTCGAGGATTCAATACTCGGCTACGCTACCCTTATGTAGATAAGATAGCTTGAGGTCCTTATCCTATAATTTGGTTCTATGTCTACTTCTCGATTTTGTGCAAAGGTTCGGAAAGAATACTTTCCGGGCTAGCTTATTTACTTCTAAAGGATCTATTTCTTGGTGAGCTGCTATTTCGGTTGTCTTGGTTTTCACTTAAAAGGTTGCAATGATATCATCCGTTAATAGATGCAAAGATTGAGGTGATCAATCCCAACCTCACGTCTATCAACAACACATCATTGACGAGTTTTTGCTGATAATATCATCACTTAACATATGCAAGAGTTAGATTGATCAGTTCTAACCTTACATTCCATTAAACGACAACATCATCGCGGGATTTGGTTAGATTTCAACTAAGCTATGAAACTTATTAATTCTTTTTAATGTTTTCCATGGCTTCCTAAAAGCTGGACTAAACCTATGTACCCTTTAAGTTCCATAGTCCTCCGATTGAGGGATTAAAGATCTTCATTCTTTTCCTCTCGCTAATGGCTTCTAGGAAGACATTTCTCTCGGAAGTTTATCCTAAGGATAGTTATCGTAGGACAAATCCGCTTCACCAGTTAGCATGTACTACACCAACAACACTTTCTGCTCAACTGGTGGCGCCATGGTTCGGAGTATCTTCTCGATCTCCTTGAGCCAACGTTGTGCTCCATCAGGATTATATCCTCCTTCGAACTTGGGTGGCTCATTCTTCCTAATTCGTGCCAACCAATCGATCTTGGCTGGAGCTGGGGGTTAAAGGTTTCAGTGCTGCTGATGCCATATTCTCTGCTTGGTTCTGATTCATTCATCTGAACCAGATTTTCCATAATGGTAGGAATCCTGTCATTTTCAGTGCCTCTCCAAGCCATACTGACTAAGTCCTAGAGAAGATACAAGTTAATACTTGTACTAGCAATTAATTGCATAAGAATCCTATTTGTCTAACTTAGACACTTGACTATATACATTGGTTACTCGCTTGGTGAGTAACCACTGGAGTTGTGAGTCCACACTCCAAAAGCCGAGGGAAACTGCTCTGATATCATTGTGTAACACCCTCACATTTAATTAGTTAAGGTTTATTAAAAACGGTACTTGAAAATTTCGACGAAAATCCGGCAGAATTTCGTCTGTTTTTCGGACTTTCCCAAAATTTCCTGTTTGTACCTGTTCAGACCAGAGGCATTTTAAAGCATAAAACATAATAATATTACAACCAGGTTAATCCTAACGCCCGATTATTACAAGTTTCAGGGCATACACTAATACATATTTTAATTTCCAAAATAACATTAATAATATAAACTATGGTCCGCTCTTGACAACATTACACTCCAGGTGGTGGAGTGTACTCCTGCTCGGCCTGCACTGGTGTAAACTCCGCTTCTGTACCTGTAGAAAAAATAGCAAGAATGGTAGCATTACACAGAACTTAGAAAGGTAAATTATAAAAAGTATATCAATAAACTAAGTCCCTAACACTTGACTTAAATCAATCACAATTACTAAACAATTCGTATAGGGTTAGTCTGAAATGCCTTTTGGTTTTAGGGGTTTGATATATTTTTAATGCTATGTGTTATGGGTATTTCGCCAATCACACGTTGATTTGATTTGAATATTGTATATGCACTCATCTTGTTTGAATATTTTAATTGTTCAGTGTTTTTTTGTTTGTGTTTTTATTGTAAAATAATACTCCTATTTAGTTTTTTTACCTGTTGTGGAGATATTTTTGAAAGGGAGAGTTGAAGTTTTTAATTTTTCTTAACTAATATAGATTTTTTTTTGTATTTTTGTTGTAAGATTGTAAGTAAAGTTGTGTGTGCAGGTTTTTGTAGGGTATCATGTGTAACATCCCCAATTTTATTAAATAGTTATATAATTATAAGAAATAGGAATTTTAATATTTTAATGTTATTTTATTTTTAGAGAGGTTTTGGAATGTATTAGATTGTGGTTTAAAAAAAAAACCTTGAAGTATCTGAATACTTTGGTAAGTATCCGGATACTTTTCCCAGTTTTTAAACTGGTGCTACAGAAAACAGCACAGAACGCAGCATTCTTTCCCTCTTCTCTCATATGCGAATTTTCTCCCTCCAAACCCTAGGCTTTCAATCATAAAAATCCAACCAAAATCTGTAACACCCCGATTCGGCAACTTGAAAACTACAGTAACTTAAATTAAATCTAGTGAAAATTTGGGCCATTTTTTTTAAACATAAACATGAGAACACTTAATCCTTAAAAACATGGTTACATTTAAAAGCTCATGTTCTCACGTTGCATAAAAACTTTCAAGTTCCAAACCGAGATGTCACAAGACACCGCACCTTGAAACTTGTTCGCAAAACATTGTTTAAATACACAACCCTTCTACTTATTTCAAAACATCACTACTAAACAAACTTTAGCCGAGGTACAGTATGATATAGCTATGGCAACCAAGAACTTTCAATGGAATACAAGGCTCTGAGGGGATTACCTATCATCCAGTCATCTACACTAAGACACGCCATCGAACTCCGAATCTTGACAGGTCAAGCTCTCAAACCACCAGCAGAGTCGTCCTCGTCCGCTGCCTCAGGAATTTCTTCCATAGTGTCGTCTTGCGTTTGCTCCTCCTAATTCTCACGAGCCAAAAGCCTCTCCATAATTTCTTTCCTTCGTCGTTTCATCTCTATGTAGACTATGACACGTGCAGTCATAGTTATGTTGTTCCCTTTCAATGGAGATGCTCCTATCTCCCGAATGAGCTGGAATCTCGCTATATTTTCCATCTAATGATCATACAGAATTTTCCAATGCAAAGCAGAAGTATAGGAGAGAGTGAGCTACCCAAAACAGCTATGTCGACTATGTGGAATTACAATAGGCAAATATTAAGACAAGACAATAAACATCAAACATACCAAAACAACAACATAATCATCAAATAATTAACACAATTCTATGCTCAGCTTTCCACAATCACTTTCTTAAAATCTTTTTTTATAAATTTTCACAATTCCTTTATCAATTCTTTCTTCAATCATTATCTCAAAATTCATCAATTATTCCAGGAATTATTTCTCATACTCGTCTCATAAATATTATTCAATACTTGATATCTTTAATGTATTTTTCTTTTGATTAATTTTAATCTCTTAAGTCTTATCGTTCCGGTTCGCTCAATGATGCGGGGAAAGCATCACTGAGGAAGACACACACGTCTACATCTCCTCGGTCATCCACCCATCCTAGCCGGAAGCAAACAGGAGTACAGGACTTTTACCACGCGGGCACGACAGCTGTCTCGACAAATGGCTCCAAGCCAGGAGAACTGTAGAAATCTCATGTATAGCCTTAAATCATTTCATTTCAATATCATATCATATCATTTCATATAATCAAGGCTCACTGTAGAAAACTCGGGTACAGTGGCAATCACAAATGCCCCGTTCCAGTCCCTCTCACTATTCAAGATTTGCAATCTAGGGGGCGACAGTATTTTCTAGTTGGCCTGCAGAACTTACCACGGCATTGGACCCAGTCCCTACCACGTTCGTATGCCACATGTGGAGTTCGTTCTGCCTAGAAACATACTCTAGAATTCTTGACGTTTCACCGTCGTCGTCCTCCCCTAATGAAATCTCCACCTGAGTATCCGCAGATACTCATGGTTCCTTCCTCTCCACTACTTCGATACGACCCTCATGCCTCACCGCGTTCGTTAATGTCTTTTAGAGTCTTTTAAAGTTTTAGAGTTTTGATTAACGGCTTATTCCTGATGGTCGGCTCATCCTTGGTGCATCCCTTCAACGAGTCCCGACCATTAATCGCAATCCATTCCCCAAAGAATCTCAGCAGCATCTTGCCTCATATCTCTTTCTCGTGCATCTCGTCAGCTATTGCTCGTCAGCATCAACAGCATCTTTCTCCTCAGTGGTTGCTCAGTAGCACCATTAGCGTCACTCTCCTCAGTTGTTACTCAGCAGCACCATCAGCGTCACTCTCCTCAGTTGTTGCTCAGCAGCACCATCGGCGTTACTCTCCTCAGTTGTTACTCAGTTGCACCATCATCTTCTTTCTCCTCGTCTTCTCCACGCTTCCGCTCGCCTCGTCGGGTATTTCTTATCACCATATTGAAAATCATCTTAACTCTTTCTCAGTTTCAACTCATGATTTTCTTCCCATCGTTATTTATTTCTTTCATAGTTTTATTCACATCATGACTTATCTTTGTCTCAATCATTTCTCATATTTCTTATTCATATCTCTTTTCTCTTTTCAGTCTTAATCCATTACTTCCATTATTTCGTCATTATTATTTCATGCTTCAGAGTGTAATCGAACATTTTCCAACAGATACTTAAACCATTTCACATACTAAAAGAAATCAAGTAACTCATGCATAATTAATAAAAGCAGAACACCATACTATTTCAGCAAAACATATTAGCTATAGGCAACAATCAATCTCAGCGATTCGTATGGATAGCCAAACAAACAACAATCAAACAAACAATTGCTATCCCACTACATCGCCTAACGAGATTGGGGTCCAATCTTTGAGATGATTGGATGCCTTAATATGTTACCTAAATACCACGACGTCTTAAGGGGATCCCCTCTCTCACCTCGAATGACGAAACCCCCGAAAGCTTTCCAAGATTCCCTAGTCGCTAGCCTTGCCTCGTTTCCTTCGCGTCTGTCACCCGAACTAGAACATTTTTCCCGTGCGTTAGAACGACTTCGATAAATTCTTAATTTCGTTTTGAAAACACGTTGAAATAATTCCCTTCTTGTAGACACGTCGTCAATATCCAAAAAGGTTTCAAATCCAAATCAAATCTATAATAAAAAGGTTTTCAAGTAAACTTTGAACAATTCTAAAATAATCTCTTTATTAAAACAGAATTCATTCCTTTTACTTTAAAACATTCCGATTATAAAAATCATTGTCTTTAAGCTTTAAAACAGGATTAAGAAATTCAAGAAAATAAAATGTCAAGACGAAATCACATTGATTCATTAAATTCTCGAACTTCACAATATTGTAAGATACTGTTTAAAGAATATCATAGAAAATTTTTCAAATCACTTTAAGTTGTTTAAATTACACTTTTTCAAATAAAACATTTTTCAATAATACAATCAGACAACATAAAGCATTCACAACTACATACAGTAAATCACATTTTCAATTATTCAAAACCATTAATTAAATTATAATCTTAATAAAATAATTTAGACTTAATCTTCTAATTAACTCAACAAAACCGAATCACACATGGTTAACAATTTCCAGTCACCAACAATTATAAAAACTTAAGATCATTAAATCATCATCATGAAAATTTCTTTTTACATAGTTAAATTAACTCATTCACTTTCATACCTAAAACCAAGGAAATCATAGAAAACAACACATCACTTTACACATAGCATCATGCACCTAGAACATAGCCAGCATCAAATGTCATTTCATGAAGAAAACTTTTCAACCACATGAACATGTATTAGCCAAATCATGCACATAAAATTTTGCAAGGATTAATGCACAAATAAATATATATAGGATCATGAAATCATTTTCTTTCTTTTAGGACCAAAAACCGTGAGCATTCGAAAAGGAAAACTTAACAAGTTTAATTAATTTCTTAACTTAAATCAAGACAACAATTAGAATCACAAACCATCTCAAGATTCACACATATTTTCTTTTTTAAAACTTGATTATTTTATGCACATGCTTTAAAGTTCTTAGATTAAAAATAATTTTCTCATGCATGCATTCAAAATGATAAACAAACATAGCCCTCTACCTATTCCTAGGTTGGCCGAATGTCAACATGCAAAAAGTCACAAAATTACATCAACATGTGTTCACCTCATCAAGTCAAGATTTTCATTAAAGATTTCCAGTAAAACTTAAGATAATCTTTTAATCTTAAAAAAAATCAAGATTACATTTTAAATTTCTAAAAATGACATGCATGAACATAAAATCACTAGATCTAGCTTTAAGACACTCATGCATCCACTTTTTACAAAATAAAAACTTGGATCTTATTTCTTTTCAAGCATGGCCGAATGGCCTTATGAAAATATAACATGCATGCTTCAAGATCTTAACTTTCCATCCATCAAACAAAGATAATCACATGCACACACTCAAATCAACCAAGATCATCATCAAATCAACATACAAGACTAAAGACTTTAACTTTTTCATTACTCAAGCTTAAATCATATTTTTGTTTATTAAGAAATCACATAAACACATCATAGATCATCACTTAAGCAAGAAAATTTAACATGCAAGACTAAAGATTCAACTTTATTATTAATCAAGTTCAAATCACAAATTTCTGTATCAAATCATTTCTTAAAAGCTTCACAAATCACGGTTTTAGCAAGGGATTTCAACATGCAAAGAGATTCATTTTAGTTTTCACAAAATTCTTAAACAATACTTTAGATCTTTAAGTTTTAGTTAGGAAAACGTTAGATCCATCAAGGAAACCTCAACCGAAACATCAAGCATAAGGTCTAACATATTACAAATCATTTTGAGTCCTTAAAAGTCCAAGATCAAAGGAGATCAACACATAAAATCCTCTTTCCAACCATAAAATTAAACATGCAAGAAGAAAAGAAATAAAGATCCACAAACAAAAGGAAAAATCTAAACTATTACAATCTTCTTCTTACCTCTCAGAAACGAAGGAGAATTGCAGGGACGAATCTCAGAACCCTAATAACAAAGTTTCAGCACTTCACCCAGAAAATCAACCCAATTTCATCAACAACTCAGGTTTTTATAGAGAGATCAGGTTTGCATGCACGAGGACGCGTGTTTTCCACTAATCTTGGGCTGAATTCGTGGTGAATTCGTGGATTAATCAAGTGATTACTCATCAAAACGCACTAACCCAGTTTCTGGGTTCATCGTGTAACCGGTTACAGAGCATTACTAACCGGTTAGATCAGTGTAAAATTTAAAAATTAATACTTTTAAAACCTTTCCCTCCAAGAACCTTTCTAATATTACATTTAGGTCCTCACCCAAGGACTAAAATGCAATATCTATATTTTTGTATATATTCACCATATAAAAATACCTTCACCTATTGTTATATTTCAAGGCTAATTAAATACAAAATATAAACTTGGAAAATTTATATTAATTAATAATAAAACTTTATTTATTATTAATTTCCTTATTATCCGGGAGACGAAAATTAGGGGTGTTACAAACGGGGTGCTAATACCTTCCCCGGCTCGTAACCGACTCACGAACTTGGAATCTATCTAGTTCGAGACCAATCTTTATCCATTTTAATTAATAATTATTGAGATCTTAATTATTAATTTTATGAATCCTTTTAATTGCTGAATAATAAATAATTTTGCATCAAAGTACAGATTTGATATTTAAATTCTAATTTTATCCTTAAATCAATGTATTTGTGTTTTAGGATATCTTATGAATTTAATTGTTGAATTTAAATCAAATAATTTGGGATCATTAATTTTAATAATTAAATCTCACTTTTTTTTTAAAAAAAAAGGATTATTGAATATGTTTTGGCAAGCCGGATTTTTCTCACCCATTTAGTGGAGGGATCTCTCGGGCTTTCCTCTTTGTATTCAACAACATAGTAAACATTTTTTTTATTACTGGGTTTTAAAATAAAATAGATCAAATTTTTTTTATATAAACTTTAATAAATTTTATTAATTAAGAATTCTAATGCGTTTTGCAAATTCATCTTTCCTTGACTAAATGTTGAGGTCTTTTGCATATTTCCTCTTGGCATCAAAAACATTTTTTTTTAAAAAAAAAACATTAAAAATTAATTAAGAACTACGTAGCCTTGATTCCTCATTTTATGAAGGTACGTAGGACCACGGGCAACCTTGTCAGGCACAACAATAAAAAACAATTATTTTTTGGCAAACCAATTATTTAGGTCTTTTAATTAAAATCAATCAAAGGTACCATTTTCGAATGGGCGAACGGGGTGCTAATACCTTCCCCGGCTCGTAACCGACTCCCAAACTCGGAATTTATCTACTTCGAGACCAATCTTTATCCGTTTAAATTAGTAATTATTTTTTCCGCGTTTTTGTAACAAAATGCGGTGGCGGCTCCATATCAGGTCAATCGACCCTCACTCGTAGGCGAGGCCCCGAGGGCAACCCGAGACCCCGGCCGCGACAGCTGGCAACTCCACTGGGGACATAATTTAAAAAAGATAGTCAGGCCTAAATGATTAATTATTTATAATAGACCTATTTTCTTTTTCTAATTTGTTTGCTTAATTAATTGTTTATTGTATATATCTGTTTAATTATTTTTTTTACATATTTGTTTAGTTGTATATTTATTCTTTATTGTAATTTCTTTTGTTTTTGTATTAAAAAAGATTTGTATGCCTCCGAAATAGGTTTTTTACATTGATCTTGGCACACAGGGAAACCCTATACCCGAGTACTATTATTTAAACCCTAAGTCTAGGGGTGCTTTTGCCCTACCTTTGACTTACCAAGTGTATGGTCTCTTGTAGTGTGCGAAAATAACACTCGGATTGAGAACCATTTCTTGTAAACACGACCTTTGGAAGGTACGTCTAACCTATTTTGGGAGGCGTAGCCAACCTCTTGTCGACCGTTTGCGAAATGGGTCCTCACCTTTAAGAGTGAGGGCGATCCGAGGGCCTTTAGAGGTCTAGAGCCACCATGGAGTACACTTTGTGTAGCATTCTATTTTGAAACATGAATAAGTCAGTCATGGTTCCCCTTCATTCACTATCAAAGATTAAGAGGTGTCAAAACAGTTAATCTGTTACCTACTTAACCTTGGAAAAAGCTGTGGGGATTGTGTCAATCAAAAATTAAAAAATATATACAATTTTTCAAGTTATCAAATTAGAGTGTTACACTTTAGCTATACCATAGAACAATGTCGTAGGACTGTGGCCAATAAACATCCCAAAAACCTTGTAGGATCTACCATGTGGGGCATATTCTCTATCTTTTATCGCATTTTGTTTAATATAAGTCGGGATCATCATCCCACAAAAGTTTGGTGACCCACCGTCATCCAAGGCAGAATGATGTAAGGGGCACCATTGCACTTTAGTTGTGACACCCTTCTTGCTTATCCAAATATAATATAGTACTTAAGCTATAATATTGGATGATATATGGACTTGCGAGTATTAAGAAAATATGGAAATAAAATTTTTCATTCAAAAGCGGGTGCACAAATCGACACTTGGAATTCTTGGAGAATAAACACTAAATCATTTCAAACGGTTGTTTCGAATTCGGCGATTTCTACAACCTTTTCAAAAGTTGGGTAACATTCGTCTTTTGAAATCGAATTTGTTTAATAAAAAGTAAACGAAGCTACTCTTGCTTGATTTGATAATACTGATACCATCGAATACTTTTCTCAGCCGAACTCTTAAATAGATTAAATCAAAGTAAGCGGAAAATTATCGGACTATGCAATTGATGGAAGTATAAACATAGATTTTATATATAAAAGAGTCATAAGTACATAGTCCCATCATTAAGTCTCCAAGACCCAGAAATGCAAGTCCATAGGCAGATCTACATAGTAATGTAACCAAACCCTAGAGTACTCCAAAAGTATATCTACAACATATATACATAACCAAAATATAACTCTAATGGTGGTCACGTAGATCTTGCATCATCAGATGTAGTAGTAGTGATAGCAGTAGTCTCCAAGAAGCAAAAGTAGTAAGGTAGTAGCATCATCATCAACACAGCAGCAGCAAGATCTCCTCCATAGCATCCACACATCGGATCCTCTGATCCTCATCACATACCCTATGCACATACCTAGGGATCATCGTCCCTCCAATCACTCCCAGTAGAATGCACGACAGGCTCGCTCCCACTCTCGTCCTCCACCGGATCCTCCTCGATCTCATCCGAGGGAGAGTGTACTCTACCACTGGGTACCGGGTCAGGTGATGGTGAAACCCTGACTGGGCTCCTCGGATCAGAAGGGGGAGTCTCCTCGCAGACGACTCTCGAGGTAAAAGGGTGTGAGCGGGTAGGTCGAAAACGGAAACTGTGATAAGAGCGAGCTGGTCGCGCGGGAGGTGGTCCATGGTAAGTGTAAAACGGGGGTACATGCATAGTGTATATGATGGGAATCCTAAATCTACGAGGACGGAATCGAATCAACGGGTTCGGGTGGTAGAAGGTAATCTCTACCTCTCCCTCGAACACCGCGCGATGGTCCTCATAGATCCATGTGCCACTAGGAAGTGGCCGGATCTCGATGCAAGCAATGTAACGAGACATCACCTACAAGGGCATAGGGGTAAGCATGTCTATACACATAATCAACAGAGAATAAATTGTACAATGTGAATATGTAAATATGCAATCATAAATAGCAATCACATTTAGCACATAGCAAGTATTGAATGCAAGTAGGATGCTCACACTTGTTTCATTCATCACAATTAATGCAAATGACTGGCATGATGCATGAATTTAGCTCTCAAGCCTATCTCCATCATTCTATGTCACTCTCTGACGTCCATCCCTGACAACCCAGCACTCAACAGTGCGTTGTATTCCTAGGTATACAACAATTCGTACATTCACCTAGAATGTACACGACAAGCTTGGAATCCATGCCACCCGAGCATATCCCGTCATCCAAACGGATCGTCATCCAAACGGTATAACCATATCGGCATCCACTAAGCCGACCACGTCAACGACGTGTCATCAAGCAAGCGTATTGGCACTCCCAGAGGCCCTCCACATGTTTACCAAAAACATGATATACGTCCTACCATCCAAACTCCAGAATGAATGCATTACTTTACTTAAAGGGGAATTGATTGATGTTTTGTCCTTTTATTAATACATTACGTGCCTCCCGAGCAACGTATCATTATTCAAATAACAACATCATGACGTCAATCAATTTCCTTTAAGTCCAGGATCACTTGGTTTATTGTCCTTTAAGTGTTACAAAATAACTTAGAATTGAAAATGGTATTTTTCAATATCTGACCAAAAATACTCGAGTGTTTTCCATAATACTCGAGTAATTCATCAGTTTCCAGATTTTACTCGAGTGGTTCATAATTAGACTCGAGTCGTTCATGTCTCTTTAGAGACTTAAGTTTTCAAATCTCCATAAATATACTCGAGTAATTCGTGAGATACTCGAGTAGTTCATTGCCCAGAATACTCGAGTAATTCATGTATTACTCGAGTTGTTCATCAATTTTTACTCTTGTTGCGTCTGAAATACTCGAGTGCTGAGCCTGATTCTCAAGTTGGTGCGTCAATTTTCACACTAGTGCACCACGAAATACTCGAGTGTTAAGCCATATACTCGAGTATTTTCAGACAGAACAGACTGAAACTTGGTTTTTACATACCATTTCAATTTCTAAACATTTTTAACCCAAACCAATGATCACAATAGTTCATATACCATATATTGAACATGTTACCATACTCATTTCATATCAAATAACAAATTTGACAGAGAATCAATCATTTATGCATAAACTACACAATTTAGCAATTCAACACCTCAAATTGCAAAATAAACACAATACTCATGAAATAATATTCATTTAAGCTTGCATGCATGATTTAGAACTTGCTCAACACAGTCATAGAGCATGGATTGGTCTCCAAACCAAAGTTCCTATTCAAACTAAGCCCTTAGGGCCTCTTGATGGCTCTCTAACACAATTAATGGAATTTAAACTCTATCTAGTGTAAGAAATTACTTCCTCTTACCTCTCAGACGTGAATCAAAAAAAGAATCCCCAAAGAAAAGCTCCACAACTCTCAGATCAGCTTCAAGCATCACATGCAGAGCATTTTGAGTGCAACACCAAAATGGAATTGGTTCATACATGAAACAAAGAATAAAATTGGGGAAATTAGATTTTCTAGACTCTATGCAACATGAACTCACTAAGGAAACCGAATTTGAGACTCAGGGATTCATGAGCTTACCAGAAATTAAGATCAAAGTAAGCTCCCAGACCAAAGCTTGACAGAAACAGCTTCACTTCAACTCCTTGAATCTTCCACCACACTTACTCAATCCTCACGATTTTGGTGTTTATACAAAGCTCGTGATGTGAACTTTGTATTCGTGTATCACTCGAATCCTAACACTCAGAATTGAAGAAGAATCGAAGGCAACAACTTCAGAACCCTAACTTCTCTAATTTCTACAAGTTTGATCAAAATTCTCAACCAAGGGACGTTGATGAGCTTAAATAGACAAGGAGGACTTCCATGCACAACGACACGAAAGCCTTGAGGTTTTGAGGAGGGAGTATTCGTGTCAATGGAGGGGAATCGGTGGTGGTGACTCACCAAACGCACTAACTTGTGCAACTCTGTCCAGAATACTCGAGTTTTCCGAGAAATACTCGAGTATTTTGCCCCATTTTTGAAAAATAATTATTTTATTTACTTTCCCTCCAAAACCTTTCCTATAATTGCTTCTAGGTCCCAACCCAGGGACTAATATGCAAAGCATTTATTTTATGCATTATTATATTTATTAAATCAATTCACACACATATACTAACTATATGAACACATATTTTAATCAAGGATTAATATAGAAATAATTAATTATAATTAATTTATAATTAACATTTCATTAATCAGAGATTAAAATTTTGGGGTGTTACATTAGTAACCTTATGCCATGAGGAAGGCCTTTTCTTTGCACGCACATTAAACCCGCAATAGGGCCCACCGCCCTAAGGGTAAATTTCATTTTTCATATCCATCATTTCACTTGGGATAGATAATCAATCATTGTTCCAAGTGGGCCTGAACTATATGGTTATTGTCAATTCATTATGGCATTCCTTTTTTTGTAATGAAGGTTTAATTGCTCCCAAATAGGGTCACTTACCCTAGGGGCAGGCATCTGCATTTGTACCATAATATTCCATTTCAATAAGACAAATAAAATTTTGGAGCGATCCACCGTCGTTCTGAAGTTGGCCAGAACTATATGAATGCTATCAATCCATCCTGATACCTCATATTGGTAATGAAGGCTTAATCGCCCCCAAATAGGATCTTTTGGATTCTAAGGGAACTGCATCCTACATTTTTGCATAATCATATATTCATATTCATGTGCATCATTCATAAAGAAAAAAATCTAAAAAAAATATTTTTGAACAAGTCCAGGTTTTGTCACTATTGCTCATAAACAACAATACCAAACCAGACTAAGAACCAAGATCATGGCTGCTAAAAGTGAGAGCACAGAAGAACTTCGAGCGGAAATGCTCCGAATGAAGGAGCAAATGAATACGATGGGTCATTCAGTGGATCAAATGACTAAGGTCGGTCAAATGCTAGAAAGATTGATGAGGGTGAATTTCGAGATGCCTAATGAAGATGAACAACCTGTCACAAATCTTAGAGATTCCTCTCAGCCTCCAAAAGATCCACAACCCAAGGTTGTTCCCCATTTTGATCCTTCTAAAAAGTCCCCATCTGACAAGCTCGATTCTATTGCAACCGACAAAGTGGAAAAGACTTACTCAGACCCCGTGACCAGAGAATTGCTAGAGTCTCTAACAGCCCGGTTGGAAGTCGTGGAAGGGAATAAGCCATCTTGGATTAAAAGCACCATGGATATGTGTTTAGTGCCTGGGCTAGTGGTGCCTCCTGACTTTAAGGTGCCTGATTTCGAAAAGTATATAGAGGGACCACTTGTCCTAAAGAGCATTTGACCATGTATGCAAGGAGAATGACCAATCATGCTGAAAACGACAAGATGATGATTCATTTTTTTACAAGACATCCTTGTTGGAGCTGTATCAAGTTGGTACATGAGGTTGGAAAAAGGAAAAATTCGTACTTATGAAGATTTATCTGAAGCTTTCATCAATCAATACAAATTCAACATGGATATGGCACCAGATCGCACCCAACTGCAGAACATGGCCAGAAAGAACTTTGAAAGTTTCAGAGAATATGCTTTGAGGTGGAAGGCTGTGGCTGCTCAAGTAGACCCTCCATTAACCAAGAGGGAGATGAACTCAGTGTTTTAAGATACTTTGCCAAGCTCTTATTATGAGAAGATGGTCAGTGTCATAACTGCAAACTTTGTTGATATGATGGTAGTGGAAGAAAAGATCGACGGAGGATTCATATTTAGAAAGATGACAAGTAGAGATCAAGGGAATCCTTTTGACACCAAGAAGTTAGGAGAAACCAATGTCGTGATGATTGAAAGAGGAGGCAAGAAGCACCACCAAAACCAAACCAAACCCACAAATAAAAGAAACTCATATACCCCACAAGATCATTCTTCACCAGTCATTAACGTCAAACCATCCTATACTAGCCAAGAAAAACCAAGAAGACAGTTTGACCCTATACCTATGACCTACACTGAACTTTATGAGTATTTGCTGAAGCATGGAGCAGTTGAACCACAACCTGGAAAAATCCCATCACTTGACCCACCACCTCCATGGTATAAAGCTGATCAACGTTGTGCTGTTTGTGTTTGAAGCATCAAGTTATGAATCCACATGGGTCAAACCACATGGGTATTGTTGGACATGGGTATTGTTGGACACTCTCTATGGTATAATCCCATCACTTGTGCTTGAAAAATCCCATCACTTGGACATGGGTTTGTGCTTGAAAAATCCCATCACTTGACCCACCACCTCCATGGTATAATCCACATGGGTATTGTTGGACACTCTCTAGAGGGCTGTTTGTGTTTGAAGCATCAAGTTATGAATCCGATTGATAGTGGCTTATTGAACTTTAAAGTCAACGCTCCTGATGTAAACAACAGACCTCTACCAGATCAGACAAGCTAAGTAATTTTGAAGTGGGCACCGGATGTAGAAGACAAACCATATTGCTTAGCTAAATAGTGTGCAACCATGCTTTCCATACTCTCTTCAATAAATGTAGGCCAAGTTTGGCCATCTCAAAGTTGTTCCCCAATGAAATTTTCATTTTTCGTTGCATATCTCTTTAACAATTATCTATTAATGTTTTGATCATGTAAATAAACCATCTCACCATGTTTTCATAAAATCATTAACGAAATTGATTCCTGTATTAACTTGAGATATTTGATTCAAATTTGAAATTAGAGAAGGATGATGCAATTGAAAGACCCAAAAATAGCGTGGACCCTCAAATAGGTAATTCCAGTGATACAAGGCTTCGTTGAATTCCTAAACACTAAGGAGATACCCCTAGTCACCCCTTTGAGCCTAGACATTTTGAAGTGGAGATCATTTCTATCAAACCAACAAAATGTGATCAACCGGGATGGGTAGTTTTCAACAGTTTTTGCCAACATGCGAATATCAAAAAGAATTACTTTTTCTTTCATAAACCCAAACACATATCATCCATTCTTCACCCCATTGGGCCTCAACAGAAAAATTTTCTTCTTTTAAACCCAAAAAATATTTTACCCGAGTATTAATGAGAATCAAACCAAGAAAGGCAATTACTATGGTCAAGAGCGCCATCATAAAAAAGATCCAAAATGGATGTTGGCAAGCACAAATAATTAACCAAAAAAAAGCAAAAATAAAGTGTGTTTGTCTAAATAAGGCAAAGCCCATAGATCCATTATGTAATGAAAAAGAACAATTTCAATCCTTCTGAATGAAAGATTCTCATTAAAAACTCAACACAAATTTTGGGCCTTTATATCCATTCTTTCATTAGCCACATTATTACTCCCAGACCATGTTACAACCATTTGGAAAATCCTCTTGATGATTTGAGTGTTGTGCAAAATCTGTTGAGAAAATAGGGAATAGAAGAGAAAGGAGAAAGGAAGGGAAGGGAAATAAAAATTTGAGCCTTATACCTTTTATTTTCAACCCTTAGCCAGGCCACATTACAAGCTTTAAAAGGCCTCGTTGAGGATTGGTTTGCTTGAGTTACACACTAGGCGAAGAAATGTTGACTTCATTAAAAAACTAATTGAAACTTTGATGAAAATTATCTCATTTTAATGCATAAATTAATTGATTCCATCATCTAAACTGTAAGTTCCATGATGAATGTTTTGATAATGACAAAGTGTTTTGAACAAGCTACAAAGATGTTGATCAAGTTTCAAGTTCAACAAGCAACAACAAACATCAAGTGAAGAAGAGAGAACAAGCTCATGAAGACTTAGTTTGAGTGTAATTGTAATTGTTTTATCTTTTGCCTCTCAAGCTTCTTAGGTCTTTTATTTGGTTAGAGTTTATTTAGAGGGTAGTGAATCTCTATCATAGTCATGATTAAATCATAATTTGAGTTTTCACTTAACCTAGAATCAATAGGTGGCTTAAAGGTTTGAAAGGAAAGGTTTAGTTTTGAGAAAACAAGTTTCTAACATGTGCAGTGTGGATTTAATCGATTAAGTCATAATTTAATCGATTAATACTCGATTAAGCTGAAATTTAATCGATTAAGTACTGCAGATCTGATTTTTTAAAATACGATTTTCACTTCTCAAAATCAGTTTTCAAGTGCTCCAACTTTTGTGTATTCTATATAAACCTTTTCCTAACCTTTGTGATTAATTAGAACACTTTCATAATCAATTTTACAAGAATCAAGCCACCCTATTCTCTCTCAATTTCAAAGATCAAAGCTTTCATATTTTCATATTCTTTGATCAAGAACCTTTGAATCTCTTGTGTGATTTGTCATAGCTATTGATTGAGATTCATAGGATTGTCATTTGTGTTTTCTATTGTGTTGTAATCTTTGCAAGAAGGCAAGCCAACTACAACAACAAAGAAGACTTGGTGTGTCGTTTATCATCAAGCAAGTTCATTCAAGTAATTGAAGAAGAAAGTCTTGATTGTGAATCAAGCAAAGTGAAGCCTTGGTGTGTGGATTATCATCAAGCAAGTGAAGACTTGTTGTGTCGATTATCAACAAGGGGTAGAGGTTAGATTAGAGAGAAGATCAATAGGATTACAAGGAAAGGGTGTGGAGTATCTCTTGTAGGCTAGCAAGAAGGGAGTCTTGTGAGGCATTTACTTGTAATTTGAGAACTCTAATTCCTCATAGTGAAGAATCTCTCTTGGTTGAAGAGGGGACTGGATGTAGCTTTCAAGCGGATGAAAGTGAACCAGGATAAATCACTGTGCCGTATCTCTAAACCCTTACTCTTTACATTCAAGTCAATTCATTGTGTTCTTGCTTGAAAACCTAGAAAGATTGATTTTCATAATTGATTGAATTGAATCTTTATTGTTCAAATTGATAAAGGGAAAATCATTTTCATAACTAGGATAATCAATAAGAATATAGGTGTTAATTGTTTCTGCTGAATCTCTGATCTTACATGTTGATTGATTGATTTTCGTATACGATTGAAAAGTGATTTTTTCTGTTTCTGATAGATTTAATCGATTAAGCACATTCATAATCGATTAAGGAAAAGTTTACTTTCTGTCTTAATCGATTAGAATTCAGATTAATTGATTAAAGGCTGTATAATTTGCAAAAATCATTCGTTTTAATTGTTTCGATTTGTTTCGTTCGAAAATCTTTCAAGGTTTTTTTTTACACCTATTCAACCCCCCCTTCTAGGTGTTCTCCTAGGGTTCCTTAGTTGTTTCAACCACCAATTGCGGTTTCCTCATAAACATTTTTCATGTTCACATGATCATTAAATTAGTTTTTTTGTTAATAAAATATGTGAGGAAAAGAAGTTGAAAGGAACTTGATCGGTTGAATATAGTTAAAGATCTTTTGTTATTAAGAACATGTTCTCTGAGAGAGTCCTAACCTTGAGTGGAATGAATGAAAAAGATTTTCCTCCAGTCAATTCAAAAGCAATTGATAAATTATTGTGTTTGAGGAAAAAAAGATGAATTAAAATAAAAGGCTCGCTAGGTTGAAAATACGAAAAAAGGATGACCTAGGCAAAAGTTAGAGCGATCCGCTAAGTTGCAAAACACGAAAGGGGCGGCTTAGGCAAAAATTAGGATCATGATATAAAAGCCAGTTAGGAACCTACATTGGGTTTCCTAGGCAAAATTCTTTTAAAAAAAATCCTCAAACACAAACCAGCTTGTTCTTAACAAAGAGATGATGGAAATTGCAAATAGGACCTGAAAAGATTCCCTATCCTCGGTTAAACATTGCTTAAACTGGAGCAGTCTTGTTGCTCACTAAGCAAACTGGGACAGTTTTGGAAATTTTTAAAAAGTCCTAAAAGAAATACTGGGGCAATTTTGAAGAGAGATCAAGCAAATTGTTCGTTCCCTTGCAAATGTAATCAATTGGGGCAGTTTTGGAAACTTTTGTTGATAAACCCTAGAATGAGATACTGGGGCAGTTTTTGAAGAGAAATTAGAAGCATCAATCATTCCCTTGCATTTGTCTATGAGACATTACACTGGGGCAGTTTTTGAAGAGATTCATTGTTGACCTCTAGATGAAAAATATTGGAGCATTGCTTTGAAAAATTGATTCCCTAATAATTATTTTAAGCACACTACACTTGGACAGATTTTGGACAAGTTTAGGTTGTTTGATAATGATTAATTATTGACAAATGTCAGATTACTGAGTTTTCAAAAGATGTTATTAAAGAAGAATATTGCTAAAGATTTGCCCGTGCCTGTCTTGATCAGATTGTGGTATGAAACGGTATTGGTGTTCAAGACCAAAAGAGTTGAAACCAGTTTATCTTGTTAAAAAAAACCTTTCGCGTTTTAGACGCATTAATTCCTTATGGGTTTACATTAGAAAAAAGTTAGAGTTGCATTGTTGATTCCAAATCATATTCATTTTATTGTCATTCACATCATTTGTGTTGAGTTCATCTTGCATTATGCATGTTTGACATCATTTGCACCAGTTACATTATCCATTGCATTATACCAGTTGCAACATACCAGTTTTTCATTAACAATATCATTTGCATTGGTTGCATTCTATTAATTACGGTTTGCATTGTTTGCATCAACAAAACATGCATACTCAAAACTAATAAATTTAAAAAAGAATCATTTTAATTGGGCTTTTCAGAAGCTTTTGTTTTGCCGAAGATTATTGATGTTGGTTGGGCTTTTTGATGCCCCGACAGAAATGTCGGAAATCATTTTGGGTCTTTCGACGCCCGGCATAAACGCTGAAGTCATTTTGATATTGGTTGGGTTTTTTGATGCCCCGACAGAGATTTCGGAAATCAATTTGGGTCTTTTGACGCCCGACATAAACGCTGAAGTCATTTTGATGTTGGTTGGGCTTTTTGATGCCCCGACAGAAATGTCGAAAATCATTTTGGGTCTTTTGACACCCGATGTAACACCCCGCATTTTTCCCGTACGTGCGTAAACGATTTTCGGAAAGTATTTTATGTGAGAAGGAAATAAAGTATTGATTTTCGAGGATTTTTATAAGCAAAGTTATTTTTATAAAAAGAGAAGTGAATAATTTTGTTGGTTTGATTTTTTTTAAAAATGGATTGTGATTTTTCTAAAAAGTGATTTTTGTTAGAAATGAAATTTTTGGGGTCTGTTAACTTGAAAAATTTGTAACTTTTAAACCGTAACTCGGATTTTTACAAGCTTTATATCAAAACGATCGTCTTGAAACGTAGATTTTAAAAATGTAATTTTCAGGTTTTTCTGGGTTGTTTTATAAAAATTTATTTTCAGAGTAGTGAAATACGAGTTTTAAGAATTGTGTTTTGAAGAAAGTAAATTTATTGATTTGGCATAAATTTTTATGTGTTATGTGCTTGATTTAATGTGTGTTTACTGTGTGATATGTGGAAATAATTATGTGGATGTGATTTGTTAGAATTGATTGCCTTGTGTGTAATTGTAATTGAACAAGATTAAGAAAATAAAAATGTGAAGTATGTATGTGTGATGTGTGTGCTACGGTATGTATTTGTGTATATGTATGTGTATACTGTACGTGTATATGTGTGTGTATGTATGTTAGGAGTAGAATTTCAAGAAGCTTATGAGTTAAGAAATTGGAAACTAAAGGAACCAAACCAAGCCAACTAAGTTAGAATCAAACCAAACTAATGTCAAAACCCTAACTAATTGTAAGCCTAAGGTGACCCCTAAAAAGCCTAGCCATGCAACCTTGTCCCCTTGACTTTGATGACCCTTATCCATGCAACAATTTAGAAGCCCAAAATCGCCCCTCCTTGTGTGCATAACCAACATCTAAGCTTAAGGGCACAAGGGGAATTTGTGAATGGCTTATAATTTAGTGGAGCCTTAATTCATTTCCCATTTTCACTTCCCTTCACCATTTCATTTCCTCTTCCACCATACCAACACTAGAAACACATCTCTAAGAGTCTATTTTACTCTTAGAGAAAGAAAAAGAAAAGAAAAGAGAGGGAGAGAAGAGTGAGGAACCGTGGACATGGAGGAAGTGAGAAGAAGGAGATCCAAGTTCACCCAAGCTTTTCCCTTGTAGATCAAGAGCCTTAGGAGCTAGAAGGCCAATTCCTTTTATGTTAGGAACCGAAGCTCAAGAAGAAGAATTTGTAATAGCTTAGTTTTCTTTTCTTAGTTTGTAGATTTTCTCCATTTTCTTTCTTTGCATGTTCATTTTTATGATTGAGAGATGATCTTTTGTGTTGATCTTCTTTAATCATGGACTTTAAGGACTCTAAATAATTTGTAAAATGCTAAACTTGTGCTTGATTGTTATCGGTTCATAGTGTTTTGTTAGATCTAATAATTTTCTTCACTAAATCTTCAAAGATCTAAAGAAAAACTAAGATTTTTATGAAACCTAAAACAAATCCCTTGCATGTCTATTTTTCCTTCTCTAAACCGTGGACTATTTGTGTTTATTTGATGATTTGGTAAATAAACCCATGATCTAAACTTATGTGTTTATAAAGTATAATTTTTGGTTGTTGCATGTTAAATCTTTTTGTTAAATCATGATCTATATGTATTTTCATGTTTATTTGTTGAATAAATTTATGATCAAAACTTGATCAGTGAAGAAGTTGAGGTTTTTATTCTTGCATGTTAAGTTTGTGATTATCTTGGTTGATTTAAATTTGTGCATGTGATTATCTTTGTTAAATATATGAAAAATGTTTAGATCTTTATTTGCATGTTAATTTTTAAGGGAAAAATCATGTTTTCCTTTTTGTGTATGTTTCGGTTTTTAGAGAAAAGAATTAAAGAAACCAAGTGTTAAAATAATTTTTCAAAGTATAACTCTAATTTGATTAAGTGATTATTTTGTATATGTTATATTTTTTAGAGGCCATTCGGCTATATTTAATTAAACTAGGATCCATGCTTTTATTTTGTAAAAAGTTGGTACATGTTTGTTTTAGAATTAGATCTAGTGATTTTATGAACATGCATGTTATTTTCATGAAAATAAAAGTAAACTTTTATTTTTGGTTTGAGAAAAGTTATGATCTTAAGTTATTTTTATGCATGTTTGAAAAGGATTTTATTCTAAATATATTGATGCATGTTGATGTGATGTTGTGACTTTTGTGTGTGAATGGGAAAACCTTGTCTCCTTGTATGTTGACTTTAAGCTATCCTAGGAGTGAGTAGGAAACTATGTTGTCTCTCATTTAGGTTGCTTGTATGAATTAATAAAGTTTAAAAGAAAATGTGTGTGAATAATTGAGATAGTTGTGACTCTAATTGTTGCTTTGATTTTTTCTTAAAAATGAAATTTAATTTGTTGATTTTCTTTGCTGGATGCTCACGGTTTTGGTTCTAGAATAAGGAAAATGATTTCATGACTTTATGTCTTTATTTGTACACTAAATCTTTGCACTGTTATGCATGTATAATTCGGTTAATGTATGTTAACATGGTTGGAAAATTGTTTTCATGAAATTATGTGTGGTTATGGCGATATTCCTAAATGTGTAAGTGATATGTGTTTACTTGGTGATTTTAGAAATAAATAAGTTAATCTGGTTTGGTAAAAAGGATTTTTTGTAATGTTGATTTAATGATTTTTAGTTTTAAAATTAATTTGTAATTAGAAAATAATGACTATGTGTGATTCGGTTTTTGTTAAATTAATTAAAGGATAACTTCTAAATTATTTTCTTAAGTGTAATTAAATTAAGATTAAAATTTAATTACTAGTTTTGAATAATTGAAAACGTGATTCTTGCATTATGTGTATTTGTGAATGCTTTGAGTGCCTTAAAACTTGCATGTACTGTTTGTGTATGTGATGAATTGAAATTGTTTTATACTGTTTGTGAGTGCTTTGAATTTGTATGTGATGTTTTTCATACTAATGGAATTATTTTGGATCTTTTTGTGAACTTGGTTGGTGAAAATACATGTTTGAATTTTAAAGTAATTGAAAAATGTTTTATTTAAAAAGAATGATTTAGATAACTTAAATTAATTTGAGATTTTTAATTGATGTTCTTTGGTCAGTGTTTGAGGATGTTGTACAGTTTAGAAATTAAATAAGTTAATTTGATTGGTTTTGGAATTTTTCCTTCTTGAATTTTTGTATTTGATTTAAGAAAGGTTTTCAAAGAGTTGTTTTTCATTTGATGTTTAAAGAAAATGATTTTCTTTAACCAAAGTGTTTTAAACCAAAAGAAATAGACTCCGTTTTGGAAAATAAATAGTTTTAAGAAGTTTTTCTTGGAAACATTTCATAAAGGAAATGATTTGGATTTAAAGTCTTTGGATATTGGCAATGTGCCTTTAAAAAGGGAATTATTTCAAAGTATTTTAAAACGAAATTAAGAATCTACGTAAATCGTTTCTAACGCACGGGGAAAAATGTCTAGTTCGGGTGTCGGACGCGAAGGACTCGTGGCAAGGTTAGCGACTGGAAATCTTAGAGAGTCTTTGGATGTGTCGTCATCCAGGTGAGTGAGAGTGCTGTGGTCCCGTAATGTGGTTGCTCGCAATTCGAATAGACGGATTGCGAGAGTACTGCGAATTAGGCCATACAGATATGTGTGTACTAAATGTTTTGGTTTGCATATTAAATGTTTATTTGTTATGCATTACTAGATGTTTACTGTTGCGCATATTTTATTTTGTTTAAGATGTTATTTGATTTGTTTGAATAGTGAATGGTGATGATGGGACTGTGAAAGTCATAAGATAAAACTGAAAAAGAGAAAAGAGAAATAGATAAGAGACACGAGAAACAATTGAGAATGAAATAAGTGATGAATTAAGATTCAAGAGAAAGTTATAAGAAACGATTGAGAAAGAGATAAAGGTGATGTGAGTAAAGGAAAGAGGTAAAGAGTTGAGATTGATCTGAGAATGTGATTATGAAAGTGAGAAAGTGGTTGAGTAGAGATGTGATTCCTCGTTCACGTTTTTGGGAAGAAGCTTAGTGTTGAGTCGAGCTTGCTCCTCCATTAACACTCACCCAAAAATTGTGATTTTTGAAAAAGATTTTGAAAATAAATTGTGAAAAGCTTTTGTGAAAATGATATTTTTGTGAAAGTTTTCGGAAAGATTATTTTTGAAAAAGTTTTGTGAAACCGTGTTTTCGAAAAGTTTTGCGAAAGATGTTTTGGAAAGACGAGGAAAATCTGTTGATGATGTGAATGAGAATGAGTTTTGAGAATGTTGATGATGAGATGAGAAAGTAATTTGTGGCCTGGGACCAATGAGATTTAGGGGGAATAGTTTGCGATTAGTGGTCGGGCTTCGTTGAAGGGATGCACCAAGGACGAGCCGACTGTTAGGAATAAGCCGCTAATTAAAACTCTGAAACTTTAAAAGACTTAAAAGACATTTACAAACGCGGTGAGGTATGAGTGTCGTAACGAAGTAGTGGAGAGGAAGATACTATGGGTATCTGCGGATGCTCAGGTGGGGATTGCAGGAGGGGAGGACGATGACGGTGATACGTCAAGAAGTCTAGAGTACAATTCTAGGCAGACAACTCCACATGTGGCGCACTAATGTGGTGGGGATTGGGTCTAATGCCGTGGTAGTTTTGCACCGGAACTAGAATTGTACTGTCACCCCCTCGACGCAAGTCTAGAACAGTGAGAGGGACTGGAACGGGGCATTTGTGTTTGCCGCCGAGAGCGTGCCTTGATATGAATTGAATTGATATGATTTGAGGCTGAGTCCTCCTGGTCTGGGACCATTTGTTGTGTGACAGCTGTCGTGCCCACGTGGTAAAGGTCCTGTACTCCTGTTTGCTTCCGACTAGGTTGGGTGGTTGACCGAGGAGATGTAGACGTGTGTGAGCTCAATGATGTTTCCCCCTCATCATTGATGCTAACCGAATCAATAAAACTTAAAAGACAAAGATGTATCAAAGTAAGGTGTAAATAAGTTATCAAGTGTCGAATAAGAATTGTAAGTTGAGCATGAGAAATGATTCGTGGTGTAATACATTCTGAGGCAAAGATTTGAGAAAGAATGGAAAAGGAATTGTGGGACAAGCGTAGTGAATGATTTGGCCATGAGTGAGAATGTTTATATGCTTGGAAATTGATGTTATGTTTTGTTATATGTGATTCATATCTGCTAGGTGCATGACATGTTGCAATGTGATTGCATTAGAAACGTTTATGTTAAGTTGTTCTAGTTCGGTTTCATTATTTGTATATTTTTTTTTATACCCTGAGACCGCATGGTCAACCAGTTAGTGTTCGGAACACTGACTCTCTCCTACCATGTTGTCGTATCGGCACTTGCTGATATTGCAACTGGTAGATGGCGCAGCGGAAGCATGGAGAGCTTCATCGACCAAGGTCCGGAGTTAGACGACAAATACCAGGAAGCATGACTAGGAGCTAGGAATTCCCCTGGCGGAATGTACTCCACTGTAAGTTCTTAGTTACCTAGCTCGATCATACTGTACCTGTAACGCCCTCAAAATAACCCAAGTAATTAATACAAAATGAATACTATTACTTGAGAATATATGGACTTGCAAAAATGTTAGAAAATACTGGATTCAAAATTTTCTTTTATATTTTCCAAATAGTCGGGTGCACAAACCCAAAACATAGGATGTTTGGAGAATAGTTTACGTATTACTTTTAAAATCGAATTCGGCATTTACTTTGCTCAAAAGGTAATTTCGCAAATCTTGGATAGCATTCTCTTTGAGGATAAATGTACTCTATTTCATATAAAGGAACTCAAGTATTGCCATCCAGTTTTCGTCTAGCCAAGCGATACCATTTCCAAAATGTCATAGCCGAATTCTTTCAAATCAATATCAGAGTAAGCGGAAATATCAGGACTATGTAATAGACTTTAGTATAAGCATGGATTTTATTTATATCAAAAGGTACGTAATACATAGTCCGGCGGTAAGGATCTCCAAAATTCCAGAACAAGTCCATAAGGCTATGTATTTGTATGTACATCAAAATAGACCATGGCTCCAGAGTTTTCAAAAGAAATTCCCACAATATATAAAACTCCCAAAGCTGGTCTCATAGCACTGGTCGCGGCAGTAGTAGTAGAAGTCTCCAAGAAGTAGCAGCAGCCATCATCCAACATCAGTATCAACAGCTAATCTTCTCCACAGCATCCGTCACACCGGATCCTTGATCCTCATCATTTACCTTATGCACATACCTAGGGATCATCGCCTCTCCATTGACTCCCGATAGATTAAACGACAAGCTCGTTTCCGCTCTCGTATTCGACAGGATCCTCCTTGATCTTATTTGAAGGAGTAATTATCCTACCACTGGGTACAAGGTCTGATGAAAACGGGACCTTAATAGGACTCCTTGAAATAGACGGGGAAGTCTCCTCTCGAATGACTCTAAGAGAAAAAGGGTATGAGCGGATAGGTTCGAATTGAAAACTGTTAGACAAGCGAGCTGGTCGAGTGGGAGATGATCCATGGTAAGTATAAAAAGTAGATACATGCATAGCGTATATGATGGGAATCCTAAACCTACGAGGATGTGACCGAACCAGTGGATTAGGGTGATCGAAGGTAACCACTATCTCACCCTCATACACTACTCGACAATCCTCGCAGATCCATATGCCACTAAGAAGTGGGCGGACCTCGATGCAAGCGATGTAACGCGACATCACCTACAAGGGCATAGGGGTAAGCAAATCTATACACATAATCAGTAGAGCTTAAATGTAGAAGTGATCATGATTATGCACATATAACCCCAAATCAGTTAACAGCCATGGTTAACACTTAGTAGCACTTAATGCAGATACGACATTCATACTCATTCTTAATATCAAACCTTAGCTCAAATAAGGTTAAGTGGCATGATGCCTGACCTTCTTCCCTTTCTGAGATTCTCCATCTAATGTCCTCACGGACGCCAATCCAATACCACAATGCATTTCCAAATCACGAATACGTTACCAAAACGTATGGCGTACTAGCTCGGAAGTGATAAAAACGTCACACTACCTGGTGAACGTCACGTCGCCCAAGGACGTAAACCTATCACTTCTCAACATACAATGGGTGTGATAAAAAACGTCACCACATCTGATGAACGTCACGTCGCCTAAGGACGTAAACCTTATCACTTGTGATACACGACAGAGGTGATAAACAACGTCACCATGTCTGATGAACGTCACGTCGCCTAAGGACGTAAACCTTATCACTTGTGTGCACCACACCCTTCTCAACAAACAACGGGTGTGATAAAAAACGTCACCACATCTGATGAACGTCACGTCACCTAAGGACGTAAACCTTATCACTTGTGATACACGACAGAGGTGATAAACAACGTCACCATGTCTGATGAACGTCACGTCGCCTAAGGACGTAAACCTTATCACTTGTGTGCAACACACCGTTGAACCATCAAATCAACAGTATACCACATACTGTCCACATTACCAAAATGTGTCATCGAGCTAGCCACACGACTATGCCTGGAACGTGGTCCATAATACCAACATCTATGTGCACATTTCGTCACCAAGACGAACATCCAACGTTCGCAGCAACCAATGCTGGTCACATTACCAAAATGTGACTACAGGCAAGTCATAACCAAATTGGTATTCCCAAAGGTCCTTCACATGTTATCATAACATGGTAAACGATCTAGCATTCGAACTCTTCACTTAAAGAATTGATTGGGATATCTCAATTGTATAACGTGCCACCCGAGCAACGTTATGACGTGCCACCCGAGCAACGTCCCGTCATCCAAACGGAATAGTCACATCATCAATCAATTTCTTTCAAGTTTTAGATCGCTTGGATTATTGTCATTTAAGTATTGATCAATGGTTCAGAATTGAAAATGGTATTTCTAATAGTTTGAGTAAAACTACTCGAGTGTTCTGCATAGTACTCGAGTGTTCTTCAGATTTTACCAAATTACTCGAGTATTCTTAATGATACTCGAGTGTTCTTCATTTTCCAGAAATTCATGTTTCAATTTTTGGGTCGAATACTCGAGTATCAACCCCAATACTCGAGTGTTTTCAGACAGAGAACACTGTAATTTGCATTTTAACATACCATTTTCAATTCTAGCCAATTCTAATCCAATCCAATGATCAACAAAGCTTACATTGTACATGTTAAACATGTTCCAACACAGAAACCACCAATTATTACATTGAACCAAATCTGAGCAACAATTATGCATAAAACACATTTTTAACAACTCAACATATCAAATTCAGTTCCAACCACTTTTGGCATGAAAACAACTTGCATATAGCTCACATGCAACATATAGAACTTGCTCAGAACCATTTTAGAGTCCAGGTTGGTCTCCAAACCAATTTCCCTATTCCAACTAAGCCCTTAGAGCCTCTTGGTGGCTCTCTAATCAAATGCATGCAATTTAAACTCTATCTAGTGAATAGAGAGCTTCCCCCTTACCTCTTAGATGTGAATCAACAGAGACTTTACCCCAAACTTAGCTTCCAAGCTGAATTCCCCAAAATCCACACTGAAACAGAGCAGTTTCAGCAGAGCACCAAGATTGAATTGGTTGATGCATGAAATAGCCATAAAAATTGTGGAAATTAGTCTCTATATACTCTCTACAATTCATACTAGCTAAAGAAACAAGATTCACATGGGGAGGTTATCTGAGCTTACCAGAATCAAGCTCCAAAGTAAGCTCCAGGAACCTGAGACGGCCTGTAACACCCCGATTTGGCAACTTGAAACCACTCTTCATCTTAATACAAAATAAGGTAAAATATGGGCCAAATTTTTTTTTTTAAACACGGTTGTGTAGCATGATTGTGAGAACCGTCAAGTTTTCAAAATTCTTTTAACTAAAGATAGAGTTCTCACGTATCATGTCCAGCTTCAAGTTCCGAACCGAAGTGTCACGTGACACCACACTTTGCAACTTGAGTCTGCACAACTCGATTATCATTGTTTGTTAACTTTTGCAATCAGAGTCAGTGGTGACCAAAATATCATTCATTGAAAATTAGTTCGGGGCTTACATCAGGATACGCAATGGTTTAGTGGTAGCGAATACAAGAAACATATACTTATAGATAAAGAAAAGAAACTACCAACGCGTCTCTTATGATGATGGAGAATCAGCTGGAGGTGCCTCACTCGGGTCGACCTCAATCTCCTCAGCATCCGGGTACTCCTCTTCCATGAACTCCTCGGGGTCTTCTTCCAGCTCACTTTCCTCCATGGCCTCAAACGCATCGTCGGACAATTCGTTCATGACTGCGTCTAGCTCCTCTAGCTCTTCTGCTTCTGGGTCAATACGTGCAGGTAACGGCATCGGATAGCCACCATGGTAGTCGGCTGGACCACCCATCTGCAGATCCGACAACACAAAACGGCATCTACGAGAGTCGGGTTCGGTTCCCCTAAGGGTGTGATCAGGGTCAAAGATACGAACCTCAGCTGCTCCACGCCATTCCCATCCGCGACGATTCACTTCCCATCGTCCTTCGTTGTGTACCTCAAAGGTAAACTTAATTGGGTCCATGGGCTACGGGTTGACAACATAGTGATAGATACATAGACACATACAGAAAAATTGAGAGAGTAAGCATTCCCAGATATGTTATGCCAACAGTTGTGGAATTACAGCAGGTAGAATATTAAGCATAAATGAAAATCAGGTAAGGAAACAACATATAGAACAAACATCCATACTTAGACAATTACTTGCTCATTCCAACCACAATTCATAAGTCACTTCCGCTGCGCACTCTGATTTCACCTCCATATAAGTTCATTCTCTGATCCGGACTTTCACTCAAGATTTATTAATGTAGTACGATTGTCACTCATTCTTTTCTTGCTTAAGTTTTATGAATTCGAACCATTAATGATGCAGGGGTTTAAAAGCATCATTAAGGAAAACGTTCTCAAGTTAGCACACTCGTCTACATCTCCTCGGTACACCAGCCAACCTAGTCGGAAGCAAACAGGAGTACAGGACCTTTACCACGCGGGCATGACAGCTGTCCAAACAAATGGCTCCAAGCCAGGAGGTCTCAGCCTCAAATACATGTGATATCACAATCAAACACACATTGCCCCGTTCCAGTCCCTCTCACTGTTCTCGATTTTCAATCTAGGGGGCGACAATACTAATTCTAGTTTGCAAAGCAGGACGTGCCATGACATTGGACCCAGTCCCCACCACGTTAGTGCGCCACTTGTGGAGTTGTCCCACCTAGAATAGTACTCTAGACTTATTGACGAGTCACCGTCATTGTCCTCCCCTAATGCAATCTCGTCCTAGGTATCCGCAGATACCTATCGTTCTTTCCTCTCCACTACTTCGAAACGACACTCAGACCTTACCGCTTTAGTATATGTCTTGTAAAAGTCTTTTAGTTAAAACTTAACCTATTGGTCGGCTCATCCTTAGTACAACCCTTCAACGAGTCCCGACCTTTATCAATTCGTATCTCAACATAGCACAGAGCTGGCCTTTCCATGACACATCAACTCCCTTAACTCATCATCCGTCACAACACATCTTTTCAAAAACATATTTCACAAACATTTCACTACTTCTTTTCAAAACCACGGTTCTCAAATTCCTTTTCAAAATCCTTTCAAATACTCTTTCACCCAAAATCTTCGTAAATGATCTTTCACAAAAATCTTTTCAATACTCTTTCATCCAAAACCTTTGTTTTTGCAAAAAGTTTCACAAAGATCTTTTTCTTTACAATGACATTTTAAAAATAAAATACTTTCAAGGTAAAGTTCTAAAAGTCTTTTCAAGAATGAGGTCTCACAACCTTGTTTCAAAATTTTTTTCCATAAATCTTTTCGAAAACTCCTTTTCCAAAAATTTCTTTTCACAATCTTTTCACAAATCATTTTCAAAAATCATATTTTTGGGTGAGTGTTAATGGAGGAGCAAGCTCAACTCAACACTAAGCTTCTTCCCAAAAATAAAAACTTGTTGGGCGCTAATGGAGGAGCAAGCCCAGCTCAACACTAGCTCCCAGACTAAAACCAAGCAAGGGAATTCAATTCCACAACTCCGCCCTTATGTCCCCTCGTAGCTAGACCTCAGAAAGCAATCATTCCACAATGACACCCAAGCTCTGGCTCAACATTAGCTCTCATCACATAGTCTTTTACACCTTTCCTTTATTTAATTTTCACTTCATCATTGTTTTATTAGTTACTTTTCACAAGGTCCTTCTTAACAAATAACCTCAACGCCTCAACATCAGGATTACTTAACCAACGAATAAATCGTCACCGAATAGGAAACTAAAATAATGCATGTAAAAGTAATTAATCAACATAACAACACAATCAATAAACCAATCTCATCCGTTCGGGTGGATAGCTAAATCAATCAAACAAGCGCTATCACGTACACCACTACACTAATTAAGATTGGAGTCCAACCTTGGAGATGATTGGACCTCTTAATATTTACCTACATACCACGGTTGTTTAGGGGAAACTTCTCTCTCACCTCGGTTGACGATTACACTCTTGACGCGCTCCTTGCTTTTCCACGGCGACGATCGTAACCACTCCCGATTTATGACTGGAACTCAAATAGTTTTACTCTTATTAAAATCGCTCTTATAAAAATTATTTCAAAAGCAAAACACCATTTGTAAAACTCTTTTCCTGAAAATCAATTCGGTTTTGCTCAAGTATAAGTGTTTGTTAAGTTAAAACCATGAAAACAATTCTTAGAAATCATCTCATTCCTTTTGTTTTTCTTAAACCGAATCAAGAAAATAGGTCAATTCAAAATTCTTTTGAATTCACAAAATCCTTTTGGCTTACTTTGTTTTTCTTAAAAACCGAATTGAAACAAATAATACAAGTTTAAATCAAAAACCTTTCTTAAAATATTAATCACTCAAATTTATTCTCAAACACCCATAAACAAATATTAAACATCTAAATCATTCAAGCACATTCATAATATCATAAACCATTCAAAATTCATGCACTTAAGACAAAACAAAGCACATGCATCTAATTTCCTACACATGACCGAATTCTATCTTACATGAGACAAGGCTTATACTTCAATTACTAATGATTACTAACGCATGTATTTAGGGAGGGTAACACATACTATCATATTTCAAAAGAGAAGGACACACTTTCTTAGAATAATGCTAATCATCATGTAAATCAACACACAATTGGGAATTTAATTTATTTCCTTTACCTCTATACCCAAACCGAATAGACCACAAAGGAAAATCATGCAAACACACACTAATCCACTTAATTTATTCAAAGATCAACCCAAACCATATAGCATAAGAGATAAAAATACTTAGATTAGGGAATTGGTGCAAGAACCGAATGGGAACAAACACCTCAGCACAACAACATTTATCAATTCAACTTTATTCATACAAAATTAATTCAAATGATCACACAAAGAAAATGAAATAGCTTAATTAGGATTTATTCCTAAACCGAATGGAACATAAAATTACTTTTAGGTTTTTATCCAAAATTCAAGTCCCATGGGTTTAGAAATCCTTAATCCTAATCATAGAACACACATGCAGGATTAAAATGGACTAACTTAGGCTTTCCTACATGCAAAACCGTGAGCTTCTCATAAGATTTTATTTACCAATTTAATTCCTTATCACACTAAAATCAAAGATCATGTCAAACATCTAAGGAAATGCATGTACTCAAAACTTCTAGATGAGACAAATTTCATCATGCACGTAAGAGAAATAAAGATTTAGCATGATGTCCTAGACTAGACCGAATGACCACATACACACACACAAGGCAAGACCTTCACAAATTTGATTTCACATGCAAGGATCAAACTCAATATCAAATCATATGAGATTTCAAAAGAATCATTTCATTTTGCAAGCTATCACCGAATTATCATCATATACAAGAATTGGGTTTTAAATTCTTTTTATACAAAAATTATCTCTAAACTTGTTGAATTCCTTTTTCCTTAGAAAAACCGTGACATGCATCAAATAAAATCAAGACTTATACACCCAAAACAAACATAAAGATTTAAGGTTCTCATTTTCTCAAGGTCAAGCATAGATTAAAACATGCAAAGCAATATCAAGGCAAAAACACAAGCTCAAATACAAGACCTAGGCAAAACCGTGAAGATCAAGATGGAAATTAGAACATCCAAGTACTAATATTTAAGATCAAATCAAAAAGATCACATGCAAGGCACTCAAGCTTCAAGATCATGGAGGATTAAACACATGCATCACAAAATCAACACAAAACCTAACTTAAACCCAAAATCTACTTAAAACCATGAAGAACTCAATTGAAAATTAAAACATCTAAACATGCTTATTCATGATGAAATCAAACAAATAACATGCAAAATATCAAAACTTTAAGATCAACATAAAGGCATGCATCACAAATATTACACTCAAAGAATGTCCATAATAATGTCCTTTTACAAACCAAAATAACTACACTAATCCTTCTCAAATAACTACCTTAGGTCAAGGCTTCTAACTACAACTTCAAGCTTCAAATCTTCTTCTCCTCCTAGGGTTGTGCTTCGGCCTCCTTCCTTCTAAGGTTGAGGGTGGATTTTCTTGGTTGGTCCTCGAAAGAAATAGGGTTGAGGAAAATTTGGGGTTGTTTGGGTGAAGAACCTTAGGCTTGGTACTCTTGTTTTCTCTTCTCCCTTACGGTTTCTTTTTCTTTTCTCTCTAAGGTCACAAGAGTTTGAGGTACTCTTGGACTAAGTGTTTAGGTTGATGAAGGAGTTGGAATGGAATGGCCAACACTCACTCTTCCTACGGCTTAAAGGATAAGGAGTGGGCTTGGAATTTTCCTATTAAGTCCTTGGTTCAAAGGCTTGGTGGAGGGGCAATTTGGACCACCCCAAAGTTTGCATGGGAGAGGTCTTGTCATGGTGAGGCAAAGTGGAAGAAAGTCTTCCATAGGCATAGTGAGTCATCAACCCTAGCCCTTCCTCTTTCCTCCTTCTCTCGCCACTTAAGAGGTGGCATCTCCTTGGCTTCCTAATTTTATTTCAAGTTCTAGTTTCTTACTAACTAAGGGGTTGCATCCTATTTGGTTCCTCTTCTTCTATACTCGGCCGAACATACACTCACACACATGCACATAGATTTTCATTTTTAATTATCATCACATAGCATGAAAATTATGAGACTATGCATATTAGACATACACATACACTTCAACACACCATAATTCATGCATTCATTCATTCTAATTTCCTAGTAACATTCGTCATGCATAAACACATATTCACATCATACATACTTTTGCAAATCACGCATAATTAAACACACAAGCATACACTCATCATGCATATAACACTTAACTCATTATATTTGCTACTTAAGACATACGGTACACATACCACATACATGCATTCGTTCATTTAAATCAATTAATTAAATTTCACATACACACACCTATATGCATTTTTATTTAAAAATTTCCTAGTAGAATTCGTCACATACAATCACACACAAACACACCAAATTAAAATATAGTTCATAAGAAAATCGTTAATCCGAATCAATTAGAAAAATTATGAATTCATATAATTCAAGGAAATTATTGTTTATCCTTTATAAAAATCAAATCTCAAAAATAAAGAAATCATTTATAAAGTAGTTTGACCAAAAATCCAGAAAAATTGTTTTGAAGAAATTCACTTGTTAACCTACAAAATCATGGTTTTCACTAAATCAATTTCAAATAAAATCATTTTCCAAAACATCTAACTGAAAACTTTTCTTACTTCAAACTTTATTTAAATTATTTGAGTCCAGAAAATACGGGATGTTACACAGCCAACCAACTCCAACTTCTAAGCTTCGATTCTTCCAATCTACGAACTCTCAATTCACAATCTTGGTATATTTGTGAAGCCCTGAATGTGAGCTTCTCAATGGTGTATAGTTTGTGGTTCGAATCAACCCAGAGAGGGAGAATCGATTGAATCAATTCAGAAACCCTAACTCAATCAACACACCCAAACTTGGCCAAATCCTTCACGAATTCGGTGTTGATTGGTTTTTATAGACTTCAATGGAGTACATGCACGACGACACGACCTCCATGGACGTGGAAGAGTACTGATTTCGTGTCAACAAGACGAACTCGTTGGTGGTGACTCACCAAACGCACTAACTCGTCAACTCTGACCAGAATACTCGAGTGTTTCCAAAACTACTCGAGTATTTTGACCAGTTTTTGAAAAATATAATTTTTATTTTCCTTCCCTCCAAAATCTTTCTAAAATCACTTCAAGGTCCCCAAACAGGGACTAATGTGAAAATATTCATTTTCTCGTATTAAAATTCTTTAATATCATCATTCATAATAAATTACATGAAATCAAGACTAAAAATAATTAATTATAAATAAACTTTATAATTAACATTTTATTAATCAGGGGTTAAAAATCAGGAATGTTACAGTACCCCGGCAACAGTTTTATTTGACACTGATGATTTGAGACAATTAAATGGGCCAAGTTTAAATGAAGTTTTGAAAACGGGTTTCAAAGTGCGGTGTCTTGTGACATCTCGGTTTGGAACTTGAAAGAGTTTATGTAATGTGAGAACACGAGTTTTAATTGTAACTATGTTTTAAAAGTCTAGTGTTCTCACGTTCACATAACACTTGTTTTTTTTTTTTAAAATGGCCCTAATTTTCACTACTTTGGATTTAAGTTTTCAAGTTGCCGAATCGGGGTGTTACACCCGGCATAAACGCTGAAGTCATTTTGATGTTGGTTGGGCTTTTGATGCCCCGACAGACATGTCGAAAATCATTTTGGGTCTTTTGATGCCCGGTATAAACGCTGAAGTCATTTTGATGTTGGTTGGGATTTTTGATGCCCCGACAGAGATGTCGGAAATCATTTTGGGTCTTTTGACGCCAAGCATAAACGTTGAAGTCATTTTGATGTTGGTTGGGCATTTTGATGCCTCGACAGAGATGTCGGAAATCCTTTTGGGTCTTTTGATGCCCGACGCAAACGCTGAAGTCATTTTGATGTTGGTTGGGCTTTTTGATGCCCCAACAGAGATGTCGAAAATCATTTTGGGTCTTTTGATGCCCGGCATAAACGCTGAAGTCATTTTGGTGTTGGTTGGGCTTTTTGATGCCCCGACAGAGTTGTCGGAAATCATTTTGGGTCTTTTGACACCCGGCATAAACGCTGAAGTCATTTTGATGTTGGTTGGGCTTTTTGATGCCCCGACAGAGTTGTCGGAAATCATTTTGGGTCTTTTGACGCACGGCATAAACGCTGAAGTCATTTTGATGATGGTTGGGCTTTTTGATGCCCCAACAGAAATGTCAGAAATCATTTTGGGTCTTTTGACGCCTAGCACAAATGCCGAAGGTCATTTTGAGGAATATTTATTATATATTTCTTCAATAGGAATTTCCAGATCTAACAGGTATGTTTCTCGTTTCTTTCCCAAACAAAATTGGTGTCTATTTCTTTACTCGTTCCTTACCATGATAGCATGCAAACCCCGGTTTGCCTGCTCTCTAATAAGAAACAAGTAAAGAGGGACAGCTGTAACTAGAGCCGGCAATTCGGGCCGAGCCGAATAAGCCCGCATCATATCCGAGTTTATACAAGAAAATGTGAGCCCAAAATATATCCGGGCCTTTTTAGCCCGGCCCGAAAAAGCCCGAGCCCGAACATGGTTTGAACCGGGCTAGCCCGGCCTGGCCGGCAGCCCGGTTAATTTTTTTTTTAAAAAAAACCACTTGTTGTGCACCTACAATAGCAGCACAATGGTTGAGAAAAAAAATTAATGGCCCATTAAGGGCCAAGGCCCAACACGTAGGACCTTGCTAGTTCTAGGTCTTCTTCGCTGTTGGCTTGTTGCCTTCTTGGTACTTGGTACTTTCCTACTTGGTACCTTATCCTTCTTTAGTTCCTCTTCCTCATGACACAACAACATTCTGTTGGAAGTCAAGCTGGTTGGAAGGCATGCTTCAAACTCTCTGTGGACTTCAAGTTTAATGCAAGTTTATGTGTTTTGATGATAACAAGCCAACTCAAGTTCAAGCTCACAAGTGCAAGTGTCAAGATTGAAGACTGAAGCAAGCTTAAGAATAGAAACCTTCTCCTTAGTTCAAATGTAAGGTAATGAAGTTTTTGTTTCCTTAAAGAGTACAAAGCCAATAAGTTTTTCATTTTGGAAGAGAAGAAGAAAAACGTGTTTTTGCATATAAAAATGTTTTTCTGCATTTAACCTTAGTAAAATACTTGATGTTACAAAACTCTGTATATTTGTGTGTTTGCAAAAGAGAGTAATCGATTATCTTCTCAAGTAATCGATTAACTTTGTTGCATCATAGAAAAATCAGAGAGGTTGTAATCGATTAACTGAATCATGTTAATCAGTTACTTTCCTATGAAAGTAATCGATTACATTAGTCAAGTAATCGATTATAATTGTTGCATCATATATTTTTCAGAGTCTTAGTAATCGATTACAAGCTCTGTAGTAATCGATTACATGATGTTGCATCATATGCAAACCAGAGGCTCAGTAATCGATTAACTCCCTAGTGTAATCGATTATTATGAGTTGCATCATACAATGAACAAGAGTGATGTAATCGATTAACTATTGTTAGCCTAATCGATTACATGTTTTTCAAATGAATTTAAGAATTTCTATTTTTGAAGGAATAATCGATTACCTTCAGAAAGTAATCTATTACTTCATGTTTTATTGAAAAACGTGTCAGAATCATTTTGATTATTTCCTGATTTGTTTTTATATAAAAGATTTTGATTTATTTTATAAAATTCGAAAATGATTTTAAATTTGAATTATTTCCATTTTGGTTTTAAGAATCAAATCTTTATTTTATTTTGTAAATCGTTTTGATTTTGTTTTGATTTTAAAACTTATTTCAAATCTTATTTTATTCTGTTTTGATTTTGTTTTACTTATTCAAAATCCGTTTCGATTCAAAATATTTTTTCTTTTTAAATAAAGTTCACTCCAACATTCATAACGTAATTTTTTTTTATTCATTCATTCTTCTGCACGTTCTCTGTTCTTCATCTTCTCAAGTTTCTCTGATCTTCATTGTTCATAGTCTTTTGAAGAACAAAACTTTTATTGGCTGAGTAAACTTCTAGAGAAACACTACTTCACTATCATAGAGCTTATTGTTGTATCCGTGTTTTGAGAACACAAAAAGCTATTGTAATCACTCTCATTGTATTCGTTCTAAACCTTAGTGGTTAGCGAGAGAATCCCTTAGTGGACGTGTGATACGTCGTAGGGCGAGGAACCCTGCTGTGTGATTGAGGCCCCTAGCGAACGGAGGTTCCTAGTAGTGTGCGGGGTGCTCTTGGTTGTAATAGGGTGTGGCTCTATTGCTTGGTATAAGAACTCTCAGGCGAGTCACTTGGGGACTGGACTAGGCCTTTCGACGGGAAGGCTGAACCAGTATAAAATTCACCGGTGCAAGCTTTTTTATCCCTATCTCTTTCAATTTCCGCATATTTTATTATTTACGTTTCCGCGCTACTCGTTTATTATTTTCTTCTATCGTTTTCGCGATCTGTTTCGAACGTTTAATCTCTCCATCTCAAATCAATTTTTAATTTGTAACGGTTTTTACAATACATTAATAAAACTCGATTCACCCCCCCCCCCCCCCCTCTCGAGATTTTGAGGCCAAAACCAACACATTCTCTCACTGTTCATTTCTGTCACCATTGTTTTCTTCATTTTTTTTTGCACCCGTCATTTTCTATCTTCTTTTTCTTTGCACTGTCTTCTTCTTCTTTGCACCTACCCGTCGGCCATCTCGACTCTTGTGTTACCGCCACAAGGAGTAAGGGTCGTCGTTGTGCACCACCAAGACCAAGGCATCATCTTAGCTATTTTGATTCCATTCCTTCTTCCTCAGGTATCTATTACTTTCCTTCTCCCTCTCTCATTTTTTGTTATTTTCTGTGTTCATTACTTAATTTGGGGCTAGGGTTTTTTACTTTTTTTATTAATTTCTTACTCTGCTAATTTTATTTTTTTTTGGTATTACTCTGCTAATTTTTTAATAACCTGTTTTAGTTCTTTAAAATTTAAATGTTCATTACAAATTTGCAGTTAAAATTTATTTTGATTAGGAGTTTAATGTTCATTTCAGTTTGAAATATGGATGATGATTGTGAAATACTTGAAACCCCCCCACCACCAATAAGTAACTTAAATCAAGAGGTGCAACTATCTAAAAAGGCTAAGATACTAACCTCCGATGCATGGAAATATTTTACCAAAGTTGGTATAAGAGATGGAAAGGAAAAAGCTCAATGCATGGGGTGTGGTAATTTTTTGGGATGTAAATCATCACTTGGAACTAAGCATTTACTTCGTCATATAAATAGTTTTGATTTAGCTCGTAAGAAATATCATGATGTAGGAGATTTACTTACTGAGGCTGCTGAAAGGTCCCAAAAAAAAATGTTTGACCCCAAGGTTAATCGTGAACTTATATCAGAAATGATTATTTCACATGGTGTCCCATTTAACATAGTTGAGGGGAGAGTGTTTAGAAAATACCAAAAGTTTTTTAATGAAGATTGTAGGTTCATATCTAGGAATACCGCTAAAGCTGATGTGTTGAGGACTTATGACATTGAGAAACAAAAGTTAAAAACACAATTAGCTGAAATTCCTGGGAGAATTTGCTTGACTTCAGATTGTTGGACTGTAACACCTAGACTTTTTCTACCCTTAACTACCCTAAAGTAAAACAGTGAAATTAAAATTTCCTTTTTAATTTATAAAAATCTCCCGTCAAACGGATGGAGTTTTATTTGTTTTTACGACTTTTCCAAAAATTAAAGTCTTCTGCAATCTGCTTAACATTTCATAAATTCCCATTCAAGCCAACAGAGCCATCAACATATATATATATATATATATATATATATATATATATAACACATTATCAGTATATCAATTTTCAGAATATGCAGCATAAACCAGATGTTAAAATTTTAGTTTATCAAAAGAACTCCTTTTTCTCAAGGAGTTGTCCTGGACCTCCAAAAAGCTAATATGTACATATTTACATCAAAATAGAAAGTCACATATCCATCAGGTCATGAGATCCAGGACACCATCACCCCCTACTAAAATAAACCCCCTACTCTCCCTGTAAGGGAGAGTACTCCTGCTCGGCCAGATCGAGTGTAAGCTCCGACTCAGTACCTGAAAAATAGTAAGGATGTGAGCATTACACATAAATTAGGAATAGCAGTTTCTGATATGCTATAGTACCCCACTAAGTCAACCACAAATAGCACAAAGTATACATATAATCACAAAATCAAAGTATATCATGCTCACTTACAAATAAAGCCATTTCCTACAATTGTCATTCTTAAATACTACCTCCCCTCAAAGCTTAATCTTTTAAAAGTTTTCTTGTATTCTATTAAAGTCTTAGATAGTATTTTCCTCTCTTTAAGTTGACTCGTTTATATTCGTTAAGTTTTTGTGCAGCTATCCTCTTCGCGTACTAACCGATTCGCATAAAATCGCAGTCGGCCCCGGTTCGCATAAAATCGCAGCCGGCCGCAGGAGGATAGTGTTTAGTCCCTTTCGCGTACTAACCGATTCGCGTAAAATCGCAGTCGGCCCCGGTTCGCGTAAAATCGCAGCCGGCCACAAGGGATTATATATGTTTTATGCGAGTTTCCTCTTCGCGTACTAACCGATTCGCGTAAAATCGCAGTCGACCCCGGTTCACGTAAAATCGCATCCGGCCGCAGGAGGATTAGTGTTTAGTCCCTTTCGCGTACTAACCGATTCGCGTAAAATCGCAGTCGGCCCCGGTTCGCGTAAAATCGCATCCGGCCGCAAGGGATTATATATATGTTTTATGTGAGTTTCCTCTTCGCGTACTAACTGATTCGCGTAAAATCGGAGTCAGCCCCGGTTCACGTATAATTGCATCTGGCCGTAGGAGGATTTGTGTTTAGTCCCTTTCGCGTACTAACCGATTCGCGTAAATTCGCAGTCAGCCCCGGTTCGCGTAAAATCGCATCCAGCCGCAAGGGATTATATATATGTTTTATGTGAGTTTCCTCTTCGCGTATTAACTGATTCGCGTAAAATAGCAGTCGGCCCCGGTTCGCGTAAAATCGCATCCGGCCGCAGGAGGATTAGTGTTTAGTCCCTTTCGCGTACTAATCGATTCGCGTAAAATCGCAGTCGGCCCCGGTTCGCGTAAAATCGCATCCGGCCGCAAGGGATTATATATATGTTTTTTTTTATAATTTACTTCTCTCCTTAACTCGAGTTATTCTATTATTTCCTTCTTAATTAATTTTCTCCATTCTAACTAATTAATTATTAATTACTACCATATTTTCTACACCTCTAAGCACTAGAACATTGAGCAAAATAAACACATATCACAGAGTTAAGGCATAACATCACCAACAAATACATTCTTATAATTTTTTTCTTAGTTTTTAGGCTTTATTTATCAATCTCATCAACTACCCTATGGTGCAAAATACTAAACTAACAACAAATTCTTAGCAAGCACAATATACACACTAGAAACTTATCCCTAAAATAAGGTAATACTCACTCCTTACCGCAAAATACCAGGAATTATGAAAATTTACTTTGCCCTAGCTTAAAACCTTGGAACCTTATACTTCCTTAGCTTAGCTCGCCAGCTTGACAAAGCCAAACTCCCAAGTTGATAGATAACCCTATTGTGAGTGTTATATGAAAGAGGATTGCTATTCTTCCCTTGTTCTTGGTTAGGAAACATGAAGTGGTGGATTCTCCATGGTTGGACGCTTGAAAAATCAATGGAGGTAAAGAGAGAGAGAGGGAGTCGAATGGGGGAGGAAGGAAGGAAATGGTTTTTAACTCATTTTCTTACTTGATGGTGATGAATATGATGGTGGTGGTTGAGTTTGCTTGATGCTTGATGTGTTTGCTTTGTGAGGATGGTGATGATGTGTTTGAACCCTAGGAGGAAGAGGATGACATGAGGTTGATGGTAGAAATGAAAAAATGGTGTAGTGTTGGTGCCCAAAATTGGCTTATGCAAGAAGCTAAATTGAATATGTGGTGGGGAAGTGGTGGCTTCTCGAAGAAGCCACCCATTTGTGGCCCAAAATGGTGCTTTCACGCACCAACTTCGTCCAGCGCGCGCCTGGGCGCGATTCATGGCACACTTGGGTGTGATTCTTGCTGTGAGATCGGCTAAACTGAGAGCTGTCGCGCTTGGGCGTGCTCCGGTGCGCATGGGCGTGCCCTGAGTACCCTGTCTATGAACTGCCATACCTTCTTCGTTAACCGTTGGATCTTGCTCAAATTTTGAGACAAGCTTCCTAAGACACTCATCTTCACATCCAACGGTGGAATTTGGGTTTAGAACTATAAATCTTCTACTTCTAATTTTCTAAAGTCCTAAGCTCTTAATACTCAAATACCTTTCTAAACCGCAAACTTTAACCTATCATATTCCATTCTCTTAACTCTAAACCTATTGCTACCCTAATCATGCTTGGAATTAAATTAGGTATATTACAATTCTCCCCCACTTATTGGAATTTCGTCCTCGAAATTCGTCCGATTCCTCCAATGGAGAACCATCCCTAATACCAGGTCTCTCGCCCACGGTACTCGCTTCTCTTTGATTTCACTCCCCCACATGAATTAGGCATATCACTTGGCATTATGCACCACTAATTTCTTGCACTCAACGAAGAGCACGAACTATGGTTCAACTTGGTTAGTCTCGGTGTGGAAACTCTATGAGGTTTTCTAGGTTGGTCTTTCTCGCGGCTAAACGCTTCAGGAGTCTTGCTAGAAGGACTCTCCCTGATTCTTGGATTTTCAAAATTTGGTTTAATTCTCCAAGAAAGTTGAAGAGGTTTTTTTTTCTAGGGTCAACCTAATTCCCTCAAGAATTTTGCGGAAAGGGTTTGGAAAGGATACTATTACGCTCCATTAAACGACAGCACCATCATGGGTTTGGTTAAATTCTACCCAGAGTTCTACAAATTATTTACTACTCCTAAGCCGTAGTCAAACAAATTCATCATTCAAGCGATCAAATATTATATAGGCATCATTCCAAAATCATACATACACAACAACATTTCGCATCAGCACATGCTTACCAACATCAACATGAGTTCAATCCCTACCTCCTTCTAATCTAGTCATTGTCTACCTTACCTAATTTATGGTTCAAACTTACATCCACACACATATTCATAACAATCATCACATATTCGAAAGTTGGTTCAAAAGGAATTCTGGAGATAGGGTTTTCATGATTTGTTTCAAAGCCCAAAAACCAGAAAAACTACATAACTGCAATAAAGATGCATTTTTGACAAAAATATCAATTCAATTCCGGATGTTATGAAAATCTACAGGTAATGTCCCTGCATTCGTAGTGTTGGAGACACCAGAATTGTCAGGTTTGATTGTAAAGAAAGCTTTTTTTTTTAAATCCTAGCTTGCTCCAAGCAACTTGAAATTTTACATAAAACATTAATTCAACCTTAGGAAGCTTACATAAAAAAGTCCCAAATCAATTTGAACATCCCAAGCCCGAAAACTCAATTTTCCATTATATTAAAACCCTGATTTACCGGCAGACACCTAACCACATCCAAACATATACATCAAAATCTTTAGTACTAACAACCAGTATGTATGGGAATTAAAGTTCAATATATAAAACCCCATACAGGAAAAACATTTATACATTTATAAAAATCAAAGTCTTTGAAAATCAAGTTCCTTTCTTGATGGAGAAACATTTATTTTTATTTTAAAAGTTCAGTAAAACTTTCAATATTACAAATTACTATGTACTCTAAAACATTTATATATATATATATATATATATATATCAACTAAATAGTTCGTATTAAATTCTAAAAACAGACTTTTTAAATCAAGCCATATCTTTCAAGAAGAAACACCTTCATCTAACTTCGTGAGAATTTAGAGGGAGGAGTGCAGAATTACTTAAGATTGTCAAACTCAGGGACAAAGGAAATATGTCTTTGGCTAGAAAATTTATCTCAGTACATCTTCAAAAGTTGGAACAATTACATTCCCTTTGTTCTCGAGTTTGAAAGATGAGTTTCATTATGCATTGATTGGTGTCGCATATGAAGTGTTCCTATTTAATTGGCGTGTGACTTGATTAAAACATGAGTTAACTCACCGCTCGATTACTTAGGAATCTTTGCTTTCCTTACTACCTTCTCAAAAATTTTGTCGTGCGACTTAACGATCAATTTGGAATGATTCTAGTTCAGTTCTACACATTGAAATTTACCTTAAATACCATTATACTTAAAAAGATCACTTAACTCCTGATATTAACACCATTCCACAACAAAAAATTTTAAAAAAAAGTTTTGGGCCAAAACAAGTTCAACATTCACATCCTATAACAAATTCTCAAATAGTTGCAAATATCATCAAGGTTCACAATTATCATGTAGGCATCCCTATAGAAACATTTAGCATCAAGTACATCTAACATCAGACATACACAATTATTCACCATTATAATTTTAGAGACTCACACCGTCAAACAAACATTTATTATAATAACATTCAATCACAAGCATCGATTAGAATTCATTTTCATTGATTAGCATAATCACAATATTATCATTTTATCTGTCCTAGGGTTTCACAAACACCACACCAATCACATAATTCAAGCAACTCATTATGAACCAACTAGAACCCACTTTCCTAGGACAAGGCAACACCCACCATGCTTCCACTGCGCCACTCAAATTCGAAAATATCAAAACCTGCGGAGTGGGGCCTAAACCACTAACCGTTACTCCTCCTAGATTTGGGACATTACAAAATTCCCAGAATGCTCACCGAAACTTAAGGACAGGATGATTTTATCTCCTAATAGATGTACCCTTGAGGTGATCAGTCTCAAACATACATCGTATCAGTGATAAGACCATTCTCGTCTCACTTAAGTTTGGGTTAAATGACCCCTTTAGTTTTCAAAAAAATATCGAAGTCTTATTTTGTGTTGTCACGTTTAGAATTTGCTTACTGTCCCGAGACTAAAGATTACTTTCTCCCAGTGGGGTAGCAACCTAGTGCTCAAGCCCGTTGGGGTATTGTTTTTCCTTAGTCCTTTCATTCGTCCACTTCTAAATGTGAAACATCCATTATCACAAGGTTTTCAGGTTTTTCTTGGTAAGTTTCAAACAACTTTATCAAGTCAAACACCTAACGTTTAGATACACCTCAAGTAAAGTCGAACAATTAGCATACATTCATTTAAAACAAGAGCACACACATTCACTTAACTTTCAGGCATTTAAATATACCACTCATTTTCCCCGAACAAGCTTTCTCCTAATACTAGCAACCCAATTTGCATAGCTTAGACCACTTTCAAATGAATTACACAAGCAATCATTCATCATCTCAAACACTTACATGCATCACGTATAACCATCACGTGCTTCATTTCTATCAAACAAAGCTCCTAACCTATTTATTCACGCAATGACCAAATGCATCCGAGCAAAAAAAAAATCACCATTATTTTGTTATCATACAACATGCGATGACTCAAAAATTGATCTCCCTAATTATACCTCTAAACCGAAGATCAAGAAATACTTAATTAATCTTAACTATTTCTTCCAAAGACAATTGAAAACTTATCATCTAAAACAAGAAATCATTATGCATATGCTCAAAACCAGAGATCAAGCTAAGACTTTAACATGCATCAACTATAGCTCTAACTTAGCTATGACCAATTATTTTAATCAGAGTACAACCCAGCCAACTCCAGCAAATGCATCCAACATCATTAGCACTTAGGGAATGTCAAATAGTGCAATGGCCAAATACATAAAATTTAAAGAAATGAGAATACACAATCATGTCCAAATTCACTCACTACACTATAATTTACAATCATTCCTACTATAACTCCAGCAATACACAAATATATGCTAGAATAGTTTGTCACTAACTACCAGTTACTCGCTTGGTGAGTAAACTTCAGGAGTAATGAGTTACTCCAAAGGCCGAGGAAAACTGCTCTGATACCATAAATGTAACACCTACACTTTTCTACCCTTAACTACCCTAAAGTAAAACAGTGAAATTAAAATTTCCTTTTTAATTTATAAAAATCTCTCTTCAAACGGACAGAGTTTTATTTGTTTTTAGGACTTTTCCAAAAATTAAAGTCTTATGCAACCTGCTTAACATTTCATAAATTCCCATTCAAGCCAACAGAGCCATCAACATATATATATATATATATATAAAACACATTATCAGTATATCAATTTTCAGAATATGCAGCATAAACCAGATGTGAAAATTTTAGTTTCTCAAAAGAACTCCTTTTTCTCAAGGAGTTGTCCTGGACCTCCAAAAAGCTAATATTTACATCAAAAAAGAAAGTCACAGATCCATCAGGTGATGAGGTCCAGGACACCATCACCCCCTACTAAAATAAACCCCCTACTCTCCCTGTAAGGGAGAGTACTCCTGCTCATCCAGATCGAGTGTAAGCTCCGACTCAGTACCTTAAAAATAGTAAGGATGTGAGCATTACACATAAATTAGGAATAGCAGTTTCTAATATGCTATAATACCCCACTAAGTCAACCACAAATAGCACAAAGTATACATATAATCACAAAATCAAAGTATATCAATCTCACTTACAAATAAAGCCATTTCCTACAATTGTCATTCTTAAATTCTACCTCCCCTCAAAGCTTAATCTTTTAAAAATTTTCTTGTATTCTATTAAAGTCATAGATAGTATTTTCCTCTCTTTAAGTTGTCTCGTTTATATTCGTTAAGTTTTTGTGCAGCTATCCTCTTCGCGTACTAACCGATTCGCGTAAAATCGCAGTCGGCCGCAGGAGTATAGTGTTTAGTCCCTTTCGCATACTAACCGATTCGCGTAAAATCGCAGTCAGCCCCGGTTCGCGTAAAATTGCAGCCGGGCGCAAGGGATTATATATGTTTTATGTGAGTTTCCTCTTCGCGTACTAACCAATTCGCGTAAAATCGCAGTCGGCCCCGGTTCACGTAAAATCGCATCCGACCGCAGAAGGATTAGTGTTTAGTCCCTTTCGCGTACTAACCGATTCGTGTAAAATCGCAGTCGGCCCCGGTTCGCGAAAAATCTCATCCGGCCGCTAGGGATTATATATATGTTTTATGTGAGTTTCCTCTTCGTGTACTAACCGATTTGCGTAAAATCGCAGTCGGCCCCGGTTCGCTTAAAATCACATCCGGCTGCAGGAGGATTAGTGTTTAGTCCCTTTAGCGTACTAACTGATTCGCGTAAATTCGCAGTCGGCCCCGGTTCGCGTAAAATCGCATCCGGCCGCAAGGGATTATATATATGTTTTATGTGAGTTTCCTCTTCGCGTACTAATCGATTTGAGTAAAATCGTAGTCGGCCCCGGTTCGCGTAAAATCGCGTCCGGCCATAGGAGGATTAGTGTTTAGTCCCTTTCGCGTACTAACTGATTCGCGTAAAATCGCAGTCGGCCCCGGTTCGCGTAAAATCGCATCCAGCCGCAAGGGAATATATATATATATATATATATGTTTTTTTTTATAATTTACTTCTCTCCTTAACTCGAGTTATTCTATTATTTCCTTCTTAATTAATTTTCTTCATTCTAACTAATTAGTTATTAATTACTACCATATTTTCTACACCTCTAAGCACTAGAACATTGAGAAAAATAAACACATATCACAGAGTTAAGGCATAACATCACCAACAAATACATTCTTATAATTATTTTTCTTAGTGTTTAGGCTTTATTTATCAATCTCATCAACTACCCTATGGTGCAAAATACTAAACTAACAACAAATTCTTAGCAAGCACTATATACACACTAGAAACTTATCCCTAAAATAAGGTAATACTCACTCCTTACCTCAAAATACCAGGAATTATGAAAATTTACTTTGCCCTAGCTTAAAACCTTGGAACCTTATACTTCCTTAGCTTAGCTCGCCACCTCAACAAAGCCAAACTCCCAAGTCGATAGATAACCCTATTGTGAGTGTTATATGAAAGAGGATTGCTATTCTTCCCTTGGTCTTGGTTAGGAAACATGAAGTGGTGGATTCTCCATGGTTGGAAGCTTGAAAAATCAATAGAGGTAAAGAGAGAGAGAGAGAGAGAGATAGTCGAATGGGGTAGGAAGGAAGGAAGTGGTTTTTAACTCATTTTCTTACTTGATGGTGATGAATATGATGGTGGTGGTTGAGATTGCTTGATGCTTGATGTGTTTGCTTTGTGAGGATGGTGATGATGTGTTTGAACCCTAGGAGGAAGAGGATGACATAAGGTTGATGGTGGAAATGAAAAAATGGTGTAGTGTTGGTGCCCAAAATTGGCTTATGCAAGAAGCTAAATTGAATATGTGGTGGGGAAGTGGTGGCTTCTCGAAGAAGCCACCCATTTGTGGCCCAAAATGGTGCTTTCATGCACCAACTTCAACCAGCGCGCTCCTGGGCGTGGGTCATAGCGCGCCTGGGCATGACTCTTACTGTGAGATCGGCCAAACTGAGAGTTGTCGCGTCTGGGCGTGCTCCGGTGCGCCTGGGCGTGCCCTGAGTACCCTGTCTTTGAACTGTCATATCTTCTTCGTTAACCGTTGGATGTTGCTCACATTTTGAGACAAGCTTCCTAAGACACTGATCTTCACATCCAACGGTGGAATTTGGGTTTAGAGCTATAGATTTTCTATTTCTAATTTTCTAAAGTCCTAAGCTCTTAATACTCAAATACCTTTCTAAACCGCGAACTTTAACCTATCATATTCCTTTCTCTTAACTCTAAACTTATTGCTACCCTAATCATGCTTGGAATTAAATTAGGGATGTTACATGGACCGCATGCACCAATCATGGGTTCATTTCTTTAACTGCACATTATGTTGATAGTGAGTGGAGATTGAATAGTAAAATTCTTGCTTTTGCTCATATGAAACCCCCACATACCGGGCAAGAATTAGCTAATAAGGTTTTGGAATTTCTTAAGGATTGGGGTTTAGAGAAAAATGTTTTTCCCTCACATTGGATAATGCCTCTTCAAATGACGGCATGCAAAACATATTGAAACAACATTTAGGATTGGTGAAAAATGGCTTGTTGGTTAATGGAGAGTTTTTTCACATAAGATGTTGTGCTCATATCTTGAATCCAATTGTTCAAGATGGTTTGGCGGTAGCTAAGGATGCATTAGAAAAAATTCGACATAGTGTGCATTATGTGAAGGTAACAGAAAGTAGGACAATTCAGTTTTTTAAATGTGTTGAAGAAGTTGGTGATATTGATACTATGATTGGGTTGAGATTAGATGTCCCCACTAGATGGAACTCTACTTTTCTATGCTTGATAGTGCGATTAAGTATCGTCGTGCCTTTCATAGTTTAAGTTTGTATGATACAAATTATAAGTGGTGTCCATCAAGTGATGAGTGGAGAAGAAGGGAAATAATATGCAATTTCTTGAGACCATTTGACAATATTACCAACATGATATATGGATCTTCCTACCCCACGTCAAATTTGTATTTTGGAGAAATATGGACAATAGAATGTCTTTTGAAATCCAACTTGGCAAATGAAGATTTTTGTATTCGAAGCATGGCACAGAAAATGATAGAAAAATTTGATAAATATTGGAGTGATTATAGTATGGTGTTGACTTTTGGGGCCATTCTTGATCCAACTAAGAATTTGAATTTCTTGAGATATACATATGCTAAGCTTTATCCCCTTGACTATGAAGTCAAGGTGGGAGCCATCACGGATAAGTTATATAAACTTTATGGTGAGTACGTCAACAATGATGTTCATTGCAATATGAGTCATTCAAAATCACAAGTCCATGCTTCATCTTCACTTGGAGAAGGAAATAGGAAGAAGGAAGCAGTCTTTTCTTTAATAGATCAAGTCAGTTATATTGTGACATTTATATTGTTCTTTTTCTGTATATTATTCTGATTTTTTAAATTAATTAATTTGGCTGTGAATATTCTGTAGGTTTTCAAATTCGAGAGTCTACGTAGTCTCGTTTTGCTTAGGTAAACTCGAGTCGTAAACTCGTTTCGCAAACTCGTACGAGTTTACCTAAAAAAAATTACATCTATATTGTAATGACTTGTGACCTATTAATAATCAATATTCATAATTTCAAACTTAACGTAATAACAAAATATGGTAAGATATTATTCATTGATACTAATAAGTAATATAAGATAATATATCCATCAATATTCAAACATCAAATTCAAAACATAATAAGATAACATATCCGGTCTAATTTTAATTTCAAACTAACATAATAATGCTTCACAAATAAAATAATGAAAATTAATTATCAATTTCTAAGCAAGTTGTAACATCCTGAATTTTAAACCCAAAGATGAATAAGTAAATAATAATTAGAATAAAGGAAATAAGGATGGTAAGCTACAAGTTATTCGAAAGAAGTATTTTAACATTAGGAAAGGATAAAAATAATAATAATAATAATAAGGTTAGAAAAGAAGGGAACATTAAATTGAAGTTAGGAACAGGCCAGAAGAAGAGATAATTCGGTACGAAAACATAACAAAGAGTAAAAAATTAAAATAAAAGATTTAAGACTCAGAACACAATTTCCACCGTCGGATATGAGGATATGATTTTTAGGAAGCTTCTCGTCAAATTTGGGCAAGATCTGACGGTTAACGAAGGAGATATAGCATGGTCAACTCAAGTCAACCTTTAGGCGCTCAAGCGCGAGAAGCCCGCGCCCAGGCGCGAGTTGTGCATCAGACCTGGAAAAAAAAAGGGGCTCGCGCTCAAGCGCGAGAGCCGGCGCTCAAGCGCGAGAGCCGGCGCTCAAGCGCCAGTGCGCGAATCTGTCGCACCAGCCAGCATAAAAGCTCGGGCTGGCCTCCCTCTCCCTCCATTAATTCTGGTCCCAAGCTCCTCCCTCCTCACCCAAACCGCCCAGCTCCACCACCGCCGCCCTAAACCACCGCCCACTGTGGCCTCCCTCCTCCTCCTCTCTCTCAACCCGTCTCTCTCTCCCTCTCTCTTGCTTTCCCTCTCTTCCCTCACAAGCTCTCTCTCTCCTTCCGGCCAGCCACCATCACCACGACCCCCCACCACCCTCATAAGTCCCTTGATCTCTTTCCCCCCTTTGGCCTTGCTCTCTCTCTCCCTCATACCCTCTCTCTCTCACCGTGAGCCCTCTCTCTCCTCCCGGTGTCGAAGAGCAACACCGTCACCGTGATCGAGATCGATTGTCCCCACCGTGCTTGGAATCGAAGATTGGGGAAGCTTAGGATCAAGCTGGAGCCGAGCTAAAGCGTGGGTCGGGGAGTAAAGCGCCAGATTAAGGTTATCCCCCAATATCACTGATTGAGGTAAGGGGTTTCGTTACCAGTCCTTAAGGGGTGTATTTCTGGGTAGTTATATCTATCGCTAGGACCGGGGGAAATGTTAATTGTTAATGAACCTTAGGGTAACCCGCTAATAATGAAGAAAGATAGATGGAGTAAATAGGGGAAACAAATAGTGATTGAATAAAAGATAGGTAATAGAATAACTAATCAATTAGATCGGTAGGGTGTGGCAAAAGAATAGAAATGGTGAATAGGGAAATATATTTAGAAATGAACAAATGAGAGTAAAGAGAATTTAGTGAGACTACTGAGTAGAATATGACTAATGATGTAATAATAGGATATGTAATAAGGAAGATAATTAGGAAAAGAAAAGTTAGATAAAGAAGAGTTAAAACAATTAGTAACGAAATAAACGGAATAACAAGAAAGAAATAAATAAACAGAATTATAAGGAAGAGAAGAATAAAAAGAAAAGAAAAAGAATAGGTAAACAACTAAGAGTTAGTATGAGAGTAATTTAGTAACGAAAAGTACTTAAGTATAAGATGGCAAGGAAATAATAATAAGTCGTTAAGGGAAGGCGTGAGCTAAGTGAGACATTAATAGAGGATAAGGAAGTGTTAGGAAACTAAAAGTATTAGATAGAATTAAGGAACTAAAAGTAAAGGGATAAAACTAATACGATAATAAAGAGATAATAAGAATGGTAAATGTCGCAGGTGGTTGTATTGACCCTGTGGCACGGCGCAGGTGGTTGCATTGACCCTGTGGCCAAATAAATATGGTACATGTCACAGGTGGTTGTATTGACCCTGTGGCACGGCGTAGGTGGTTGCATTGACCCTGTGGCCAAATAAATATGGTACATGTCACAGGTGGTTGTATTGACCCTGTGGCACGGCACAGGTGGTTGTATTGACCCTGTGGCCAAATAATAACAAGGTAAGGGAAGTTTATGTAGATCTCTGTTTGAGGTTACATAAACGAGATGGGTCTATACAGATCGCTGTTTGTGGTTGTATACACGTATGCAGATCACTGTCTGTGGTTGCATACACAGCGTTTGCAGATCACTGTTTGTGGTTGCAGACACGGTGTGTAGATCTATGATTGAGGTTACACATAATGGAAAATGAATGAAGGAAATAAATAAAAAATGGAAAGCGGTAAAGGAATTAAAGGGAATGAATAATGGTCAAGGTAATGCAAAGAGTCAGGAAAAGGAAAAAGGGATAACGGAAACGGATAGGGACATATCATTGATTAATGGAAAAGGGTAATGAAAATGGAATAAAAATGAAATAAAAATGGGAAAGGAAATGAAAATGATAACGGAAAGGAAAAATGGCTAATAGAGTGGTTATGGGAAAAGAAGAAAAGAAATAGGTTAGCTGGAAAGAGGGGGAATAGGGAAATTAGGGTGATTAGGAAAAAGGAGTAAACAGGATAGAGCGAAAGTAATGAGGAATAAGAATAATTAGAGGTTAGGGATTATTTAAAGGGAAACAATTAAAAAGTAAAAGAATGGGGAAACAGTTAGGAAGTAAAGAGGAAAAGAAGAGCATGAATTATGTAGTATAGTATAGGTTTTAATGGTCTTGGTGTGTCGTATATATCTGCTTAGAAATCTCTCTTTTAAGTTCTGTGTGATGCTTCCCCTATGTGGTTAATATTTTTCAGGTACACAAGTGGAGCATACCCCAGTGCTGGCGGAGCAGGATTTTAAGTTCCACTACGTGGAATGTGTTTTACCTATTTTGAGTGGATAAATACTTTTGTAAATAATATATAAATTAGTAGTTTGCCCTGAAATTGCATTAATCGGGCGTTAGGATCTGTTATGACTTTTAACTGTTGTTGTATATGTTTTTAAACAATTCTGGACTGACAGGTTTTTAGAAGAAAATTTTTGGGAAGTCCGGAAAACAGAGGAAACTCTGCCGGATTTTCGTAAAACCTTTTAAAGAAATTTATGTGTTAAAAGAAAATTTTAAATCTCCAATTTTAAAAAAAAACCTAAAAGTAACTAATAAAAGTGAGAGTGTTACATTTTGCTATCAGAGCAGTTTTCCTCGGCCTTGGAGTTTGGACTCACAACTCCTGTGGTTTACTCACCAAGCGAGTAACCGATATGTATAGTCAAGTGTCTAAGCTAGGCGAATAGAATACATATATAACTACCTATTTATAGATGTATTCACTTACTATCTTCTCCAGGCTTAGGTTGTGACAGCAAAAGACTATAGGATGTTAGTTTGAACTCAACTGGATCCCTCGATGGTGTTGTCGTTTAATAGAGTGTAAGGGTAGGATTGGTCATCCTTACTCTTGCAACTATTAAGTGATTATATCGTCAGCAAACCTGACAATGATGTTGCTATTGATAAATGTGAGATTGAGACAGACCATCTCGATCTTCGCGCTTGTCGATTGTCAATGTCATTGAAAGCTTCGAAGTAGCACAAAAACCAATCCAACATAAGATTTCATGAGAAGTATCACCTTTAGAAGAAAGTAGGCCGACTTGAACGATTCCTTCTTCGGATTCTTCACGTGAAGTTCTTGAGGGAATCAAGCTCACCCTAGACACCATCTCCAGCTTCTCTAAAAAGCTAGATCAGACTTTGACAGTTCGAAACCTACTGGGAGTCTTACCAACAAGATTCCTGAACGGTCGCCCGCGAGAAAAGCAAGTCTTGACAACCTTACCAAGTATCCCCGCCGAGACCAACCAAGGTTGAGCAATTGAACAATGGCCTTCGGTAAAAATAAGAACCCGACAATGGTGCCTGTTGATAGACGTGAGGTTGAGATTGATCACCTCAATCTTTGCAACTATTAACGGATGATATCATTGCAATCCTCTTAATGAAATTGAAACCATAGAAATGGAAACTCTCCAAGGGAGTAGATCCTTTGGAAACACAGAAACCAACCCGAATGGTGTTCTTTCCAAGTTCCTTAAACGGAAGCGGATAGTAGGCCCAAAACGAAACCAAAGCATAAGAGCCTTATGCCATCTTATCTATTTAAGAGTAGCGTAATCGAATACTCTATCTTAGAAAGGATGGAATAAACTCTATAAGAACCACCCCTAACCATCAAAAAGCCAAACTGAAACTTAGATAACCCAAGTCTCATCGGGAATCTTACCAAGGTTCCTGAATAGTCATCTATTAGAAAAGCTTAACTGATAACCTCTTGAAGTCTCTACACAGAGACCAAACAAATTGAATGAATGACCACCAACGGGTCGTCCACCCAGCACGAATCTCAATTTCTAGAATAGTGCGAGTCTTAAGGTGATAGAAAGGACAGATCCCATTAGTTTTCTTGTTCTGTAACAAATTCATTCAAGCTTTCCTTAAGATCCAACTGGAAATAGGTTGTAAGGGATTGCTGACATACATCCAAGGTATCCCTTGAGTGTCATTGATCTTAAATGATGCTTAATAGAATGTTCAAAAGTCAAGAACGTCTGTCAACCTCAATTCGTGATCATCAAAAATCATTTAAGACTTTAATAGTAATTCTGAAAGGCTTAGTTAGTACCTCAATTCGTGCAAGTAGATCTCTTCCTCCTTATTCTTCTTGGTTTGACTTTACCTTGAAGTAGCGACTTTTGATTACGGATCAAAGATTTCTCGCTCTAATCTACTGAACATTGTAAACTTACGAGTTTCTCCTTGTTTCTTATCCTGGAATACCCATCGTTCTTGGAGTTCCAGTCGTATTTATTCGATCCGATTCCTCGTGGACGAGGAAATTTCTAGTAAAAGGCTGCTACAATCTGCAAAAAGTCCTTGGATCGCATAATCTTAGGTTGTTTTTCTTAAAGCGAAAGCGCAAATTCCTTGTGAATTCCAAAGATTACGTTTCCTGCTATTGTTAGATTATTACACTCTTCATTGAAAGTCGTATGAAAGGCAGTCAGAAGCTGACACGTTCGATTCCCTACTTCCTGACACCGGCATAATCGGGTAAGTTGATAATAAGTGGGGGAGACTTAACGACTCAATTCAGGTCCTATCCGAGCGACAATAACTAGTAATCATACCATAAGCCATAGGACTACTAAATAGATAATTCCAAATGCTTCACGGAGGATTGAATGAGAGTTAAACTAGAGTTAAAACCATACCTCCCCGAAATAACACCGAATTGAGGAGTAACATCTAGGCCTTGACCGAGACCAATCAATTAGCCGCAGATCCATAGAAAACGCATCATTCGACGACTCTCTACTGAGAAGGCACACTGTGGGGATAATCCCCATTGTCTTCTTGCTTGACATGTATCCAGTCCATCCTGGGTCATCTTGCAAAAACCATGAGACTCACTCTTGAGTGCTTCATGTTTCTTCTATTCATCTTCACTCTCTTCAAGCTTCAAGCATCTCCGATGCATAGGTGAGAATTGCCAAGTCGTAGAAGCCCAGCATAGTTCGATGCCTACCGATAGACAGTCACATACGTGTCCTCTTCTCAGCCTTGGACACCGGTAAGGAACTTGCGTACTCTATTCGGAGTAACGAATGAGCATACCCACCTAGCATGGATATAATCAAGTATGTCGATGCTAAGTGGGGGAGGATTTCAATCCAAGAAATGAGAGATGGAACTTTAATAATAAGAAGACTGACGATGCTACGCAGATAGAGATAGTACGTAGTATTAGAAGACGAGCATTGAAATAGGCATGAACCTAACCACACCTGGAGCGGGAAATAAAAACAGAAGGGAAGTGAAGACCGTAGTCAGGAGTTTACCAATGGGATGATTCTCCATTTAAGGAATCGAACGGAATTTCGAGGACGAAATTCAAATAAGTGGGGGAGAAATGTAACATCCCGAATTTTAAACCCAAAGACGAATAAGTAAATAATAATTAGAATAAAGGAAATAAGGATGATAAGCTACAAATAGTTATTCGAAAGAATTATTTTAACATTAGGAAAGGATAAAAATAATAATAATAATAAGGTTAGAAAAGAAGGGAACATTAAATTGAAGTTAGAAACAGGCCAGAAGAAGAGATAATTCGGTACGAAAACATAACAAAGAGTAAAAAATTAAAATAAAAGATTTAAGACTCAGAACACAATTTCCACCGTTGGATATGATGATATGATTTTTAGGAAGCTGCTCGTCAAATTTGGGTAAGATCTGACGGTTAACGAAGGAGATATAGCATGGTCAACTCAAGTCAACCTTTTGGCGCTCAAGCGCGAGAAGCCCGCGCCCAGGCGCGAGTTGTGCATCAGACCTGGAAAAAAAAAAAGGCTCGCGCTCAAGCGCCAGTGCGCGAATCTGTCGCACCAGCCAGCATAAAAGCTCGCGATGGCCTCCCTCTCCCTCCATTAATTCCGGTCCCAAGCTCCTCCCTCCTCACCCAAACCGCCCAGCTCCACCACCGCCGCCCTCAACCGCCGCCCACCGTGGCCTCCCTCCTCCTCCTCTCTCTCAACCCGTCTCTCTCTCCCTCTCTCTTGCTTTCCCTCTTTTCCCTCACAAGCTCTCTCTCTCTCTCTCTTCCCTCACAAGCTCTCTCTCTCTCTCCTTCCGGCCAGCCACCACCACCACGACCCCCCACCACCCTCATAAGTCCTTTGCTCTCTTTCCCCCCTTTGGCCTTGCTCTCTCTCTCCCTCATACCCTCTCTCTCTCACCGTGAGCCCTCTCTCTCCTCCCGGTGTCGAAGAGCAACACCGTCACCGTGATCGAGATCGATTGTCCCCACCGTGCTTGGAATCGAAGATTGGGGAAGCTTAGGATCAAGCTGGAGCCGAGCTAAAGCGTGGGTCGGGGAGTAAAGCGCCAGATTAAGGTTATCCCCCACTATCACCGATTGAGGTAAAGAGTTTCATTACCAGTCCTTAAGGGGTGTATTTCTGGGTAGTTATATCTATCGCTAGGACCGGGGGAAATGTTAATGTTAATGAACCTTAGGGTAACCCGCTAATAATGAAGAAAGATAGATGGAGTAAATAGGGGAAAAAATAGTGATTGAATAAAAGATAGGTAATAGAATAACTAATCAATTAGATCGGTAGGGTGTGGCAAAAGAATAGAAATGGTGAATAGGGAAATATATTTATAAATGAACAAATGAGAGTAAAGAGAATTTAGTGAGACTACTGAGTAGAATATGACTAATGATGTAATAATAGGATATGTAATAAGGAAGATAATTAGGAAAAGAAAAGTTAGATAAAGAAGAGTTAAAGCAATTAGTAACGAAATAAACGGAATAACAAGAAAGAAATAAATAAACAGAATTATAAGGAAGAGAAGAAGAAAAAGAAAAGAAAAAGAATAGGTAAACAACTAAGAGTTAGTATGAGAGTAATTTAGTAACGAAAAGTACTTAAGTATAAGATGGCAAGGAAATAATAATAAGTCGTTAAGGGAAGGCGTGAGCTAAGTGAGACAATAATAGAGGATAAGGAAGTGTTAGGAAACTAAAAGTATTAGATAGAATTAAGGAACTAAAAGTAAAGGGATAAAACTAATACGATAATAAAGAGATAATAAGAATGGTAAATGTCGCAGGTGGTTGTATTGACCCTGTGGCACGGCGCAGGTGGTTGCATTGACCCTGTGGCCAAATAAATATGGTACATGTCACAGGTGGTTGTATTGACCCTGTGGCACGGCGCAGGTGGTGGCATTGACCCTGTGGCCAAATAAATATGGTACATGTCACAGGTGGTTGTATTGACCCTGTGGCACGGCGCAGGTGGTTGTATTGACCCTGTGGCCAAATAATAACAAGGTAAGGGAAGTTTATGTAGATCTCTGTTTGAGGTTACATAAACGAGATGGGTCTATACAGATCGCTGTTTGTGGTTGTATACACGTATGCAGATCACTGTCTGTGGTTGCATACACAGCGTTTGCAGATCACTGTTTGTGGTTGCAGACACGGTGTGTAGATCTCTGATTGAGGTTACACATAATGGAAAATGAATGAAGGAAATAAATAAAAAATGGAAAGCGGTAAAGGAATTAAAGGGAATGAATAATGGTCAAGGTAATGGAAAGAGTCAGGAAAAGGAAAAAGGGATAACGGAAACGGATAGGGACATATCATTGATTAATGGAAAAGGGTAATGAAAATGGAATAAAAAGGAAATAAAAATGGGAAAGGAAATGAAAATGATAACGGAAAGGAAAAATGGCTAATAGAGTGGTTATGGGAAAAGAAGAAAAGAAATAGGTTAGCTGGAAAGAGGGGGAATAGGGAAATTAGGGTGATTAGGAAAAAGGAGTAAACAGGATAGAGCGAAAGTAATGAGTAATAAGAGTAATTAGAGGTTAGGGATTATTTAAAGGGAAACAATTAAAAAGAAAAAGAATTGGGAAACAGTTAGGAAGTAAAGAGGAAAAGAAGAGCATGAATTATGTAGTATAGTATAGGTTTTAATGGTCTTGGTGTGTCGTATATATCTGCTTAGAAATCTCTCTTTTAAGTTCTGTGTGATGCTTCCCCTGTGTGGTTAATATTTTTTAGGTACACAAGTGGAGCATACCCCAGTGCTGGCCGAGCAGGATTTTAAGTTCCACTACGTGGAATGTGTTTTACCTATTTTGAGTGGATAAATACTTTTGTAAATAATATATAAATTAGTAGTTTGCCCTGAAATTGCATTAATCGGGCGTTAGGATCTGTTATGACTTTTAACTGTTGTTGTTTATGTTTTTAAACAATTCTGGACTGACAGGTTTTTAGAAGAAAATTTTTGGGAAGTCCGGAAAACAAAGGAAACTCTGCCGGATTTTCGTAAAACCTTTTAAAGAAATTTATGTGTTAAAAAGAAATTTTTAAATCTCCAATTTAAAAAAAAAACCTAAAAGTAACTAATAAAAGTGAGAGTGTTACACAAGTGCTCTTTAGTCAAAGTAACACTTAAAAATACTGACAAAGTAAATGAGTTATGATTTAAGGACAACGCTAAAAAAGTAACACTGAAAATTGAAAAGCGTGTTAATTCAATCTTCTTAGTAATTAATTTTTGATGTAGGTTTTGATGATGATAAAATAATTAAATCAAGTCTTGAAGTTAAAGTTGCAAATGGTCAAGAAATCAAGACTTTATCTCATGCTCAAGATTCGACTTTGTTGTAATTTTCTATTTATTGTTGAGCGTGGGTAATTTTTGTAGGATTAATCTTTATCTAGTTTGATTAGGTTATATTATGATTGATTGATTGAGATTAACCTAAGCTTATCACTTGAGAGAAAGTTAATCTTTTAAAAGAAAAGCAATTTTTACAAGCTGAAGTCGTGGACATCGATATCATCCTGCTGATATCGATGTTGGACATCGATGTGCCCCTGTGGACATCGATGTGCACGATTTCAGAATTTGATTTTCAGATTACACCGTTGCTGAAATCTTGGAAGAGGGAATGAAGGGAATCATGGAGGATTTTCTGACCGTTTTTCTCTGTCCTCAGCTTTAAAACTAAATCTCCATGAACCCTGAAAGGGGGGGCACATTTCCTAAACACATTCAAGCTATATTCTTTCTCTCTCAAGTGATTTTCTTCAAAAACTCAATCTCTCATTCATAGTGTAGCAATTTCATATTAGATTGAGTTAAGACCCTTTGTGGGCTGAGCTTATTGTCACGAATTCTTTTAAGAAATTCGTTATACACAAATTCATTCTCTTGTAATCAAAAGTCTTGGGGTGTGCCAAGCTAATCCAAGTGTTTCTTGGGTTATTGGAGTCTTGAGAGTTCTCAAGAAAGAAGACCAAGAGTTTTTGGCTTGGTGGTGCTCTTGAATCGGATTCAAGGAGCTGTGGAAGTTGGACTTCTCCATCAAAATCAATTGGGGTAGAATTCCAAGAGGTTGGTACTCTCTTGGAAAGGGGTTAGGCTGAGTGAGGATCTCAAATTAATTCCTTGTAATTCTTCTAGTCAATTGATTAATAGAAACTCTCCTAAGTGGCTTAGGAGGACTGGACGTAGCTCATTAGGAGTGAACCAATATAATAATTCTCTCGTGTTGATCTCCTTATCACTTTCCTTGCATTCTACCATTTGTGCATTAATTGAACCATAGGATAGGCATTGGAGATTTATTTTTCCGCTGTTCTGATTTGCTATAACTCTGTGTTCATCAAGATTATCATATTGCTTTTGCTGCTATATTGAATTGTTCTCTTTAACCAGTTGTTGCAGCAAAACAGTTTCATTTTTCTGTCTCTGATATCAGTGGACATCGATATCCACTCTCTGACATCGATATCCGACATCGATATCCACCTCAGGATATCGATATCCTCGTGTGTCAGTGACCAAAATTCACAGGTTATCAGTTTCTTTCATTTCATTTCTTAACCTTTTCAATAACAATCGAAAATTCTATATCTCTGCCACAATATACTATTCACCCCCCCCCCTCTAGTAATTGTTAAAGCCCGCTTGTTGGTTTCCAACAAAGCGGAGAATGCATTTTTGCTTAAAAGTTAAAAATTAAAATGATTTATATAAAGCTACTCATCTTTTCATGAAGGTCATAGCTCATAATCAAGCATTCATCAGATTATCATACCAACTTAACGAAGAAGAAAACAGGAAAAACGAAAATAAAGGAATAAAGGGAAAAGGCAGTAAACAATTACCAAATAAAGGGAGAAAGTAAGAAAGGCGTGGGGCGTGGGGTGTGGGTTGCGCGGGCATGCGTGCGTGCGTGCGATAGAAGGAGAAAATTGATGATTGAAGAAGTTTTTGAATGAGAAGGAAAAGATAAAACTAATTTAAAGGTTTTTTTACCCCAAAAGCGTAACAAATATGATAAAAATGACCTACAAGATTTTTATTTGAAAAAAAAATTGAAAAACGATGTCGGATTGGACATTTAGGGCTCAAGAATGCTAACTCACTAACTCGGCCACAAACTCGCGAGTTTACAAGAGTCTACCAGTATCCACCCGAGTCTACCCGAGTCATTTCACTCCGAGTTTCCATTAGTTTCAACTCATTTTCCATAGGTAGATTCGTAGATTCGTAAGTTTCTAAGTATTAACACTAGTTTTTGACAACCATATAATGAACAATATGAAAGCACAACATCTAGCACTTGTGGAAAATCAGAACTTGATACTTATTTGGAGCAAGAAAGAATTCCACGATCATATGATTTTGATGTGTTAATTCATTGGAAGAATCAAAGTCGTGCATGTCTCAATCTTTCAAGGATGGCCCGTGATGTATTGAGCATTCCAATAACTACCATGGCATCGGAATCCGCTTTTAGTATTGGCTCTCGAATTGTGAATAAGTATAGAAGTTCTTTGAAGGATGAAACAATACAAGCTCTCTTATGCACACGTAGTTGGTTACATGGTTTTGCCGGTAAGTTTATTTAAGCTTTATCATTTTTTAGTATTTGAAAGTAAATATTTAATTTATACAATAAATTATTAACATGATCAATTTTATTATTCTAGAATTTGATGATGAAGATGATAATGATAAGTGTGAGACACTTGAAGTTGAAGATGCAAAGCTTGCTTCAAGAGGGTTAAATTCCATTTGAAATGACAAGTTATATATTTTCCATTTGAAATTGATATTGGGTTTTTTTTGCTGTAATATATGTTATCCATTTGTAATAGGAGATTATTTTAATATAGTGCTAATTAGATACTTAAATCTGAAATGACAGGTTAATCTACCATTGATTAAATGGATGGAGGATTTATATGGAGAGGAATGAGGATTGTGTGCACATTTCCTTTGTTGTACTTTGGACATGTAAAGTATTATGTCATAGCTGCTGAAGTGCTGAAGTTTTATTTTATTTTATTTTTTTGTATGGCACTATGGTTGACAGCAGGAAGTATTTGTATGGCTACTCATTACTATGTCACAGCTGATGAAGTGTTGAAGTTGTATTATTTTTGTTTGTATGGCATTATGGTAGTATGTTGGCAGCATGTAGTATATGTAATTTTGTATGGCTACTCGGTACTCACTACTATGTCATAGCTGCTGAAGTTTAAAATTGTTGAAAAACAAATTGTTTATTTTTTTTTTTTTGAAATTTATGTATAAAATTTTTATGTTTTATTAAAAAAAAAGAAAGAAAAAATTGTCGGGCTGCCCGCTACCCGCTACCCGCATAGGACGGGCATGGGCATGAATTTAGAGGCCCAAATTTTAGTCGGGCCTTTTTAGCCCGACCCGGTCATGGCCCGAGCCCGAAGCGGGCCGGCCCGAACCAGATCGGGTAGCCCGAATTGCCAGCTCTAATTGTAGCCACCCAATTTTGTCCGAGGTCAAAAATTATTTTTATTTTTTTAAAAATTATTTTGGTTGACAAAAAAATGTCTAATGAGATTGCACCTAATCTTGTGTCGAGTTACATTACAGTGAAGAATGATCTAACTCTTGAATCTTATGAACTAATTAATGAACAATTGAATTGTGAAATGTATGAATTTCACAAAAGTAATCTTTGATCTCTTTGAATTTTTGTTGGCCTCTTTGCTAGGGTTTCGTGTTTTGAGAATTTGATAACGAATGATCAAGAAGTTAGTTGATTGAAACAAAAGTAATTGACTATTTATATCAATGATTCTTTTGTTGTTAACTGTCGTGATAACCGGTTAAGAACATTAGTTAACCGTTTAGCATTCTTTTAAACTGAACAATAACTGCTATTTTCAACACTTGATAACCGGTTAAGGGTTCATGCTTAACCGGTTATTATAACATTAATTTGTTAATGGTAACAGCAAAATTGGTCAGTTAATAGATTAGAGGAAAGGCTTACCAATTAACGGTTTTCGATAGTTAATTAACTTTAAGTTTAAAAAAAAACTATATAACCTAAGTTATGTATTAAACAAATACTAAACTTATATTTAGGCCAACAAATGATGCAAGTTAAAATGAATGAACACTTAAAAATGTAATGCATCAATTTAAAAACTACGGATAATGAATGAACTCATGTTTGTTTATCCAATTGATTAAGCTTATGAGATTAATTAGTTATCTTTATTAGGACTTAATAATGTGAAGGCAATTTAAAACTCTTGTCCTAATTAACTTGATTTTAGTCTTGAATCTTTGGTGTTATTGTTGTAGTTCTTTATCTTTGTCTTCATCAAAATTCTTGCTAAGCACACTTGCTTCACAAAACTTGCTAAATAGGCCTGTTAATTGAGTACATAAACTAGTGGAAAGTTTGAAAACACTTATAGCATAGGCTAGTATTGTTTGGGTAACTGCATTGATCGACACTTCCTTGCCCGCCCAAGATAAGAAATTGTGGATTTCTAGTTGGATTGGTTCCCTATTCATCTTTATTGTGGACCCTGGATAGTTCATGGCAGTAATCCCACAACTTCCCATGTTTCTCTAACTCATTTCCTTCCACAAATTTCCTTTCTCTTACCATTGATCTATATATATCTTATTGTCATCCAAATGAACCCCAAACTTTATTTTGAAATACTCCTTATCCTCGTGAGACTTCATAAGTTGCTAAAATTGAAAAGCTGGTGTTGGAATTTTATAGGATGAAATTGAAATAAGTTACTAAAATCTTGGGATGAAAGATAATTAAATATTTGTAATTCAGGGACTAAACTAAAACACGATTCTAGATACTAGGACGTCATTTGTACAAAAAATGACATCGTTTTACCTTTTAACGTCCCCTATCGGCTCAAAGAGCCAAGGACTAATGTACATAACAATTTTCAAATTCAGGTAGTTAAAAACATTTTTTTTTGTAATTTTATGGACCAAAGTGAATATTGAGTTCGTTTAAATTCATGGACCAAAGTGACAATTTATTCATAAAATAAAGTGTAAGAAAAAGTCCATTTTTATGGGAGTGGTAAAACTAAGTCATAGAGATTATCATGTCGTGCATGTGTATGCAATTTCATAATTAAAAAAAAAGGTCTTGCTAAGGATACTAAAAGTGGAAAAATTCGTAAGTCCAAGGTATTTACTCTCTCTCGAATCCAAAAAAGTGCATTTTTCCATAACTTTTAACCACATTTAATCACTTAACAAGCGCCCTAAGGGCACTCTTTAGCATTTTCCTAATATATATATATATATATATATATATATATATATATATATATATATATATTATTACATGTCGGGATGGATATATGAGATTTCCATTAGCGTAAATAGTCTTTTATATCTCCCAAAATACATATGGCATCAGTTTAGTCCCCGAAAGATTTTTTGAATATATAAATCCCCAAAAATCAGAATGACATCACGTTAGTTCCTACATCCATCAATTTGTCAATCCCTCCATTAAGTGCCACGTGACGCACTCTTGTTGGTTATCTTTCTCAACGCATTTACACACGGAACCACATAATAATTCCTCATTTGAATTTTTAACGTTAGACATAAATTATATCCGATTCATAATTTAAGATGAAATTTAAAAAAAAAATCATTCCATTCAATTTTAATCATTGGATATATCCAATAATTTAGATTTTAAAAAGAAAAAAAAACTCCTCTTTATTTTCAACCTTCCATCACCACCACACCATCGGCGCCCACCGCTACCCTTGTTGTCATGCCACTCTCCCTCACCCGTCAAGCTTAACCCTTTCATTCACCCTTCTTTCACAAAAAGAAAAAACCAGTCTCATGTTAAGATCGCACCACCAGAGTATATTGCAACTTGCCGAGAGAGCTTCACACTGGACAAATTGAATTACATATAAATGAGATGATGCAGACTCGTAGGTACAAGGACTAGGGTATAGGTTGGTATAAGAAACATACTCCTTTCGGTTTGAAATATAAGTGATAAAAAACACATTTTATTTAATTTAAAATATAAGTAAAAGTAACTAATTTTTTTAAATTTTATTTCATTCTCAATGTTACTTTCTTAAAATATATCTAAAAAATTGTTATCTTATTTATTTTTTTTTCATTCACAATATTACTTTCTTAAAATAACTATATTTTTTTTATAAATTTGAAAAAATTAAATACAATCAACTAATATTTTTAATAAGCTTAAAAGTACTAATTAAATTGTAATAAAAAAAGTACTAATTAAATTTGCTCATATTGTAAGTAACAAGAAGGTGTACTTATTTCAAAGAGTTAAATGGGCGCAGCAAGTGCCTAAAATGGCGATCATTTTTATGCCATGGCCATGTGATTGTACAATACGATACAAAAGATATTTTAGGGAGTTAAATGGGCGTTAGTGCCTAAAATGGCGACCATTTTCATGTCATGGCCATGTGATCAAACATATTGTTATATTTATGAGACCAAATACTGGATGCAGAGAACTTCTCACAAAATAGAGTTTTCAGAGCAAAAGTTGGAAAAATAAAAGGCAATAAGGTATGTCACATGTCCTCAAAATATAAAATAAATTATGTATAAGTGCAAAAAAGTGAAAAGATATGTTGTTTTAACGATGAAGTGCTACGTCGTTTCAACAATGAAGTGATACATTGTTTCACAATGAAGTGATATGTGTTTCAACAATGAAGTTATACGTCCTTTCAACAATGAAAATAATATGTCGTTTCAAAGTGATATACTGCATTAACTTAGTACCTTTTGAAATATATGACACATTGTTTCAAGAGTGAAGCAATACATCACTAACTCGGTAAATGTTGTTGTGGAAAAAAAACCTTTTACATGCTGTTGGTAGGGGTGGAGTTCTGGTCTCCATTATTCAATATCCAATATGCAGATGACACCATTATACTCCAGAAGTTACTCGAGAAAATTTCTGGTTGGTTAAAGCTATTCTTCGTGGTAGTATTGGCAAAACGGGCGGGCGGACAGGCATGGCCTGAGCACGCACTCGGCCCGCATGCCCGCCCGTTAAAATATTAGGGCCTAATTTTCAGGCACTGCCCGCCCGCATTGCGGGCAGGGCGGCCCGCATTAAAAAAAATTAAATTAATTTTTTTTCTTTATTTTTAGCACAAATTTTAAAAAAAGAGTGCGGACAGCCCGCCCGCCCGCAAAATGCTCGCAAATCGCCCACAAATATTCAAATATTCAATAATTTTTTTTATTTTTTTTAAATATTCAAGCCCGCGGGCCGCCCGCAGCCTGCCCGCAAAAAAATAATTTATTTTTTTGACAAAGCTTGTGCCCTGCCGCAAAAAATTGCGGGCGGGCGGGGCCTGTGGGCCGCGGCCCGTTTTGCCAATACTACTCCGTGGGTTTGAATTAACATCTAGTTTGAAAATAAACCTCCGTAAAAGTAGCATGTATGGTGTTAACTTTGTCCGGAGTCAATCCAATTGGTCATTTTCCTCTCTCTTATCTTGGAATTCCTTTAACTACAAATGCTAAACTTTCAAAAACAAGCTGTCTTCTTTGAAAGGTAAAAACTTGTCTTTCGAAGGTAAAATGATCAACTCTCTTCTATCAAATTTGTCCATATATTTCTTGTCTTTTTTATCTCTTCATGAAGAGGAAGAGGTGCATGAGATTTTAGCTAAAATTCAGAGAATTTTTTTTGTGGGGTGGGTGTGAGGATAGGAAAAAAGGGGTGGGTGTGAGGACAAGAAAAAATATTAGATGAGATTTAGTATGTCAAATTAAATAAAGATGGCTTATGAGGAAAAGATCTGTTAGCAAGTAAGTGGAGGTGACGTCTGGTTGTATGGAGGGGCTTTGGGAAAAAGTGTCGTATAGTAAGTTTGGGAGCTTGATCCTTCAAATTAGAAAAACTGGGAATAGGAGTGTAGGGTGGCAGTGGTTGAAGGATGTCTGTAATTTAAGGGTGGGGTTAGAGTTGGGGGAGAATGGTTTGATAAAAGTCTTTCTAGAATCTTAAGCAGTGAAAATTCTTTAAAATTTTGAGAAGACTCTTTGTTTGGTGGCAAGGCTATTAAGGATATGTTTCCAACTCTAATTTTTATTTCAAATGCTAAAGACCGAATGATGAAAAAGAAGTATTTACATAGTAAATCTTGAAAGTATATAGAACTTCAGATGGCGGAGGAGACCATTTGATTGGGAGCTTGCTCAAATTGAGGAATTAAATAATTTAATGTATCTCTACATGATGGATGGAGAGGACTCTTTCTGTTGGGGTATTGGAAATAGTGGTATTAAGGCTATTAAGAAAATGTTTCCAACTCTTAATTTCTTGATGGATCAAATGTTCTCTAATTTGGGAGTGATATTTGGTCTGTTATTTGCATTGAAGAAAAACGGGAAATCAAGGTGTATGCAAAAATTCAAGCATTTATGTAGTAGTTACTTGATAAAATTTCTACTAAAATTAAAATTAATATGAAGAAGAGAGGGGTATTGGTGCATGTGGAATATGAGATGTGTAATAATAATAATAATAATAATAATAATAATAATAATAATAATAATAATAACAATGCTAAGGAAGATTCATCTCACTTATTTTGTGGAGTAATAAAGAAAGGGTGTGGGAAGAAATAATGCTTTGGCTTCAAATCCACTCATCATTCCATATGATGCTTCTCTTGTAAGGCTTTCCTGCATTTTTCGGGAATTTGGTCAGGAAGAAACAAAATTCCAAGGCGGATGTTGTTATTTGGTTTACAGTAATTTGGCTGGTGTGGCTTAACATGAATAAAAAAATCATTCAAGATATTTCTGGTTGGTTAAACCTATACTTTGTGGGTTTGAATTAACATCTGGTTTGAAAATAAACTTTCATACAAATAGCACTTATGGTGTTAACGTTGTCCGGAGTCAATGTTGGAGGGATTACTGCCTCCAAAATTGGTCATTTTCCTCTCTCTTATCTTGGAATTTCTTTAACTGCAAATGCTAAACTTTCAAAAACAAGTTGTCTTCTTTGAAAGGTAAAAACTTGTCTTTTTGGAGGTAGAATAACTCTGATCAACTCTGTTCTATCAAATTTGCCCATATATTTCTTGTCTTTTTATCTCTTCGTAAAGAGATGCATGAGTCTTCGTAAAGAGATGCATGAGATTTTAGCTAAAATTCAGAGAAATTTTTTGTGGGGTGGATGTAAGGATAGGAAAAAAATATTAGATGAGATTTAGTATGTCAAAGTAAAGAAGAAGGGTTTAGGAGCAAAAGATATGTTAGTATTTAACAACGCTTATTTAAGTAAGTGGAGGTGACGTCTGGTTGAAGGGAGGGGCTTTGGGCAGAAGTGTTGTATAGTAAGTTTGGGAGCTTGACCCTTCAAATTAGAAAACTTGGGAGTAGGAGAGTAGAGTGGTGGCAGTGGTAGAAGGATGTCTGTAGTTTAAAGATGGGGTTAGAGTGTGGGAGAATGATTTGATAAAAATCTTTCTATAATATTAAGCAGTGGAAATTCTTTAAAATTTTGGGAAGACTCTTTGTCTGGTGGCAAGACTATCAAGGATATGTTTCCAACTCTGTTTTTATTTCAAATGCTAAAGACTTATTCATGAAAAAGAAGTATTTACATGGTAAATCTTGAGAGTAGATAGAACTTCAGATAGCGGAGGAGACTATTTGATTGGGAGCTTGCTGAAGTTGAGGAATTAAATAATCTCATGTATCTTTACATTATGGAAATGACTCTTTCTGTTGGGGTCTCGGAAATAGTGGTTATTAAGGATATGTTTCCAACTCTTAATTTCTTAATGGCTCAAATGTTCTCTGATTTGGGAGTGATATTTGGTACAAAAACTAGAAAATCAAGATGTATGCAAAAGTTCAAGCATTTATGTTGTGGCAGTTACTTTGAGATAGAATTTCTACTAAAATTAAAATTATCTGAGAAAGAGAGGAGTATTGGTGTGCACGTGGAATATGAGCTGTGTAATAATGCTAAGGAAGATTCATCTCACTTATTTTGTGGAGTAACGAAGAGGGTGTGGGAAGAAATAATGCTTTGACTTCAAATCCACTCATCATTCCAGATGATGCTTATGTTTGTAAGGTTTTCCTACGTTTTTTGGGGATTTGGTCAGGGAGAAACAAAAGTCCAAGGCGGCTGTTGTTATTTGGTTTATAGTAATTTGGCTTGTTTGGCTTAACATGAATAAAAAAATCTTTCAAGACCATGATATTGATACAGTGGAATTGGTGGAAGAAATCAAGTAGTTAAAATCCAGTGGATTAATGTTTTGGGAGTTGGTGCTTCTTCTTATACTGATTGGCGTATGTGTTCCTGTCGTAGCTAACTAAGTAGCTTGTGGATAAGTTAGGTGTCAATGCTTCCTATATTTGTAACATTTTTTACCTATATTATTGAAGCAGACGTAATGACAGGGATAAAATCGGGTGTAAAAGTCTTCGTTCCTCGATAGTCATGGTCCCATCACGAAGTAAATGGAAGATAAGGCAATTTCCAATTACTTATTGTTATGCAATAACTGTTAATAACATAACATCTAAGGACAATTTCTTTGACCAATGTTATACTATATCTGGCATATCCAGTTTTAACTCATGGTCAATCATATGTTGCTATCTAACGAGATAAACACAGATATAGTTTGACATGAAGATTCCAAAACGTGCAACATAATTTTCAATAACTATTATTATTTATATATACTGTATTGCATATATTATTATTTTATATTAATTGTTTATATCAATCATGTAACATCTATATTAGTTCGCTTATAAAATATTACATGTTAATTAGTGACTATCATTGTTTAATTTAATTAGTGTAACATTTTAACTCTGAGTTGATATTATTCAATATTTACTTTATCATGTTGATAGAAAAGTTTGAATGAATTGGTGGAGAAGATAAAAATTATATGGTCAAAAAGAAAGACTAATATACGATGTATGTCCCTCTTTGAATGACAAACAAATGCAATTCAAAGCATGTTATCTTATTGCCTTTAGATTTGAGGAGTCTTAGTTTTGTGATTTGACTGTAAAATTCATGTAGATACACAATTGTTGCATGTGCAAGTGCATCCCCTATCTTGTACTTGGGGTTATGTTCTATTTTTGTTTCGATTAGAGTTTTACATTCCGTACACTTTTCGAGAAGAGTATTATACTTCTACACTTTTTTATTGAATTTTTTTATCTTATAAAAAAAATCCTAAATATTATTAAAATTAATATATATATATATATATATATATATATATATATATATATATATATATATATATATATATATTCGAGTTCAATCCTTGCAAAATTCTAAATTCAAAGTTATTGATAATATCAATTATTTCTTTTTCTGTAAAGTCTACCTAGACTATCATAAATTTAATTATATATTTTTTTAATGCTAAATTGAATGTATTTAATTTTTTAAACTATTTGATTTTAAATAACAATTACAATGATTGATATATATCGTGCATTGAACTAATGATAGTATTTAAAAAATTATTATTATAGGAAAAATATTCGTACAACCCGTGCATTGCACGAGTTAAAAACAAGTTGTCCAATATGATACACCGTACAACGCAAAAATGAAGAAAAAAATTTCTTATATATTTTTTTGTCTGTACTCTTTGGCCAGTACCACAGGGGACACCAAGAGCACTCTTAATATCAGGGAACCCTTGAGGCTAATCCTGTACGAGGTCGTGTTCCAATTCTCTTCCAGCGGGGTGTGTTAACCGGGAATCGAACCTGAGACTTCTTAGTCTCAGGCCCCATTCTCAAGTTCTCAAGTTGGCAGGATAGCACCACTTGAGCCAACCCCGTTGGTAAAATTAATTTATCTGTCTCATTTTAAAAAAAAAATATTTTGTTTGTATGTTTTTTTAAAAGTTCAAAAATAAAATACTCTCTCCGTCCCACAAGGATGGTAAAAAATCACTAAATTTTTGACCCAAACTATAGTTAAAATAATTAATGAAAAGTTTGGAAATTGTAAACTTTGAATTGTGATTGGTTGATCCATGCAAAATGCATTAAATTAGTTGTTTAATAATTGGTTGATGTATTAGACAAACCATTAAATACATGTCTCTTAATTTTTTGATTTTTGAATTTTTTGACTATCCTTGGGGTCGGAAGGAGTAATTGTTGTTTTTCTTGTTTATCTCTGTTAAATAGGGTCTTAATTTATCTAAATAATGAAGAAATATTAAAAATTATAGAGTGAAGAACCACTTTAATCCCTCATGTTTTTCGTGTGGGACAGTTTAGTCCCTCAAAAAATGGAAAAACATTTTAAGTCCTTGAAGATGTTGAAGGGACACTTTGGTCCTTCCGTCAATACCGTTAATGCCATCATCCGTGAACGTTAACACTGGTATTGACGGAAGGACCAAAGTGTCCCTTTTTCAACATCTTCAAGGACTTAAAATGTTTTTTCATTTTTAGAAGGACTAAACTGTCCCACGCGGAAAACATGAGGGACTAAAGTGGGTCTTCAATAAACTAAAATCGCTTTCAGAAAAGAGTGAATAAAAGTGTTTTTGAAAAAGAAGTAATTAATGTCATTATAAATTAAAGAACACAGAAAACTCAAAGCATATTTTTTTAATATATTATATTTATTAAAAAAAAAAGAGTCGGAGCACCAAAAACTGGTGCATGGTAGAAGCACCATTGTTTTATATTTTACTTGTTTGGACCATTACGTGTGTCAAGAAGCATGTAATAAAAAAAAATCAAATCCAAATAACAAAAACATGAACATAAGAAGAACGCAGAAAACCCAAAGCATATTTTTTAATATATTAGATAAAAAAATAAAAAAAAGAGTCGGAGCACCAAAAACCGGTGCATGGTAGAAACACCCTTGTTTTATATTTTACTTGTTTGGACCAAGTTAGCTTCTCAAGGAAGCTTGTTCAGTGAAAATAGTGGGTGATAGTACTATTTGGGCGGGATTTTTTGGCTCCATTGTGATAGTACTACTTTGCATTGTTACTCTATGAACGGGAATGTTTGCTAATTTTATATTATGTAGATTAGTAAATAGACATGTGCTATGCATAGAAAACATACGATGTACTAGTATTTTGGTAATATATTTTAATAAGAAAAAAATGTACAATTATATAAGTTGAAATTATTGTGAAAAAATGATATCAAAATGAAAAAAGATAAATGATGAATTGATATCATTAATTTGTTTATTTGTACTATTAAGAGACTATCGACAATAAACAATTTATTTTTTTAGCATTTTTTTGATTTATTTTCTTTTATGGAGAAGTAAAGTCATTAATGTATGTATTTCGTTGTTGATAGTTAAGAAAAATATATAAAATTGAAAGATCGCTATCGATGCTAAGACCCACTTTAGTCCCTCATGTTTTTCGCGTGGGACAGTTTAGTCCCTCAAAAAAAGGAAAAACATTTTAAGTCCTTGAAAATGGGACACTTTGGTCCTTCCATCAATACCAGTGTTAACGTTCACGGAGGATGGCGTTAACAGTATTGACGGAAGGACCAAAGTGTCCCCTTTTCAACATCTTCAAGGACTTAAAATGTTTTTCCATTTTTTTAGGGACTAAACTGTCCCACGCGAAAAACATGAGGGACTAAAGTGGGTCTTCACTCAAAATTATAAAAAGAAATGATATATTAAAAAATGATTAATATATTGCAAATCAAAATAATCATTACAACATATAAAAAAAAATATTTTTATTTTTAATGGCACAAATAAATAAGAACGAATCATACTTGATATCAATATGTATTATACAGTAGAATATGTGAGTCATGATAAATCAACATACAAAATTAACCTACAAACAAGTTTACATTATAAGAAAGTGACATGTGTCACTTGTTAACCAGTCAATAATAAGCAAGTGATACTAACAAGTGACACATTTCACTTTCTTTGTGATATACTGTAACATATAAGTCTATTTGTAGATTAATTTTATAGTTTGATCAATCATTTTTCAATGTGGGTTTTTGTCCTTATTAATGATTAGCATACAGATAATACTACTCCTTCGTCCCTAAATATAAGGACAGAGGGAGTAGTATTATCTGTATGCTAATCATTAATATGGTTAAAAGTTATGAAAAAATGCACTTTTTTGGATTCTCGAGAAAGTAATTACCTTAAACTTATGAATTTTTTCCACTTTTATTAGCATCCTTAACAAGTGCCTAAACAAGTGTCTAGGCACTTGTCAACAAAACCCTTAAAAATATGGGCCTTGCTAATAAGTGTCATAAGGATACTAAAAGTGGAAAAAATTCCCAAGTTCAAGATACTTACTCTCTCGAGAATCTAAAAAAAATGCATTTTCCCATAAGTTTTAACCATATTTAAGCTTTTGACAAATGTCCTAGGGGCACTCTTTAGTATTTTCCTAAAAATATATATATTGTACTCCCTTCAGTCCTATATATAAGCACATTTTGAAGACTTTTTTTTGTTCTTAATATAAGACTCATTTTCAATTTCCAATAGCATTAATTACTTCTTTTCCACAAACACCTTTATTTACTCAACACTTTTAATTTCCAATAATAATTATAGGGGTACTTTTGAAAATGTATACCAAATATTTACATTTTCAATACTACTAGTAATATTTACTAACTTTCTTAAAAAGGGTAAAATTGGTCAAATAGTGTTTATATCAGGAACCGCAGGAAGTACTTTGTTATTCAACTTTTAGGCTCCTCTTACAAGCTCATAAAATACTTCATGCATTCTTTTCAACTTTGGTTTACTTTCTGTCGACAACAATCTGGATATTGGCAAACGTAATAAATTTTGTTATTGATTGCTTTTAACGCAATCGTTAAGAAATTTTTTTACATGGAAAGTTAAAAACACAAAAGAAAGAAAAAAGAGACTGTATTTTAAATGAACAACACCAGAACTACCAATCTCGAACGCAAAGACAATTTATTTAGGTGAAGAAGACCAAACCATTTATTTACTATCATTGTAAGTTGACCCCACTTAACCAATCCATCTGCCACTTGATCGGCCTTCCTTAGCACGTGCTGAACTCTTGAACTTTCCAATCCTTAAGGAAAGTGTCCAATCCTTGAACTGTATGTCCAACTTGATTGCAACCGTTAGGAAATTTAAAAGTGTACCAGTAATGAGTACAAAAATTTTACTCCCTCCATCTTTATTTATAAATCACATTTTCGAAAGTTTATTTACTTTTAAATATAAGTTATTTAATATTCTCTCCGTTCCAATTTAACTGTCACTTTAGAAATTTCACACGGATTAAGAAAGTCATTTAATATTTCAATTTTCAAAAGAATTATTAGATAACTTTACTATAATACCCTCAAATTATATTAATTATCACCCATTTCACATATTTCAACACATTAAATGCAAGGTTAAAGGTGGAAAAAATCAATTAATACATCCTCGAATTCCTAAAGCGACAAATAATTTGGAACAAGTTAAAAATGCTAGAGTGACAGATAATATGGAACGGAGGGAGTAATATTTAGGTAGAATTAAATATTTTATACTAAATATATTTCTAATGATTCTACTTTATATTTCACGTTCCAAAAAACATTTTAACTTTTTTCATAATAAATAATAATTACATCAATCCACATTGTATTTAATTTTATATAGGGGTAATTTTGAAAGTTTGATATATTTTTTATAACTTTTAGAATAATAATTATCCTTAACTACTTTTCTTAATTATTTTAACTAAATATAATACTCCCTCCGTCAAACAAGAATGGTAAAAAATGACTAAACTTTTTGTCCTAAACTATAGTTAAAATAATTAATGAAAAGTTTAGAGATTGTAAACTTTGAATTGTGATTGGTTGATCCATGTAAAATGCATTTAATTAGTTATTTAATAATTGGTTGATGTATTAGACAAACCATTAAATGCATATCTCCTTAATTTTTTGATTTTTGAATTTTTTAACTACCCTGTGTGACGGAGGGAGTAATTGTAGTTTTTCTTGTTTATCTCTATTAAATAGGGTCTTAATTTATGTAAATAGCAATGAAATATTAAAAATTATAAAAAGAAATGATATATTAACCAACGTGGGTTGGTCAAGTGGTAGCTCACTTGGTCCCTTAACTAACTGGTCTCGAGTTCGAGCCTTGGGTATGGAACAACCTCCGCTGGGAGACCCCTAACGCCTAATGCGAGCTCAGTTGGGGCGGACCGGATGAGTCAGATTCCGAGTAAACCAGATCCGGGTACCGGTTGGTGTACACCTTAAAGAAATGATATATTAAAAAATGATTAATTTATTACAAATCAAAATAATCATTACAACTTTTTAAAAAATCTATTTTTATTTTTAGTGGCACAAATAAATAAGAACGAATCATACTTGGTATCAATATGTATTATACAGTAAAATATGTGAGTGATGATAAATCAACGTACAAAATTAATCTGCAAACAAGCTTACATCATAAGAAACTGACACGTGTCACTTGTTAACTAATCAATAATAAGCGAGTGATACTAACAAGTGACACATGTCACTTTCTTTGTGATATAAGTCTATTTGTAGGTTAATTTTATAGGTTGATCAATCATTTTTTAATGTGGGTATTTGTCCTTATTAATGATTAGCATACAAATAATACTACTTCTTCGTCCCTAAATATAAGACATTTTTCACACTTTTATTTTGTCTCTATTTATAAGACCTTATAGAAATTTTCAATGACCATTAATTATTTTTTTTCCACAAACATCCCTATTTATTTAACACTTTTTAAATTCCCAATAATATTAGTATGAATAATTTTGAAAATACATATAAAAGTTCACATTTCCAATATAATTAACTAAATTAATCAACTTTATTAATGTACGTGAAATCTCCCAAAGGGGTCCTATATATAGGGACGGAGGGAGTATTATTTTTATATGATTAAAAAAAGGAAAATGCTAAAGAGTGCCCTTATGACCCTTGTTAAGGGATTAGATGTGATTAAAAATTATGAAAAAGTACACTTTTTTGAATTCTCGAGAGAGTAATTACTTTAAACTTATGATTTTTTTTTCCACTTTTAGCATCCTTAACAAGTGCCTAAACAAGTGTCTAGGCACTTGTCAACAAAACCCTTAAAAATATATACTCCAATACAATTAACTAAATTATTCCACTTTCTTAATGGACGTGAAATCTCCCAAGAGGCATTATAATTAGGGACGGAGGTAGTATATTGTACTCCCTCCGTTCCTAAATATAAGACCCTTTTGACACTTTTGTTTTGTTCCTATTTATAAGACCCTTTACCAATTTTCAATGAGCATTAATTACTTTTTTCCACAAACACCCCTATTTATTTAACACTTTTTAGATTCTCAATAATATTAATAAGGGTAGTTTTGAAAATACATCTCAAAAGTTCATATTTCCAATAGAATTAACTAAATTATTCCACTTTCTTAATGGACGTGAAATCTTCCAAAGGGGTCTTATAAATAGGAACGGAGGAGTACTTTGTTATTCAACTTTTAGGCTCCTCTTACAAGCTCATAAAACACTTCATGCATTCTTTTCAACTTTGGTTTACTTTCTGTTGACAACAATCTGGATATTGTCAAACGAAATAAATTTTGTTATTGATTGCTTTAGATTGCTTTTAACGCAATCGTTAAAAAAAATTTTACATGGAAAGTTAAAAACACAAAAGAAAGAAATAAGAGACTTACTGTATTTTAAATGAACAACACCAGAACTACCAATCTCTAACGCAAAGACAATTTATTTAGGTGAAGAAGACCAAACCGCATTTATTTATCATTGTAAGTTGACCCCACTTAACCAATCCATCTGCCACTTGATCGGCCTTCCTCAGCACATGCTGAACTCTTGAACTTTCCAATCCTTAAGGAAAGTGTCCAATCCTTGAACTGTCCAACTTGATTGCAACCGTTAAGAAATTTAAAAGTGTACCAGTAATAAGTACAAAAATATTACTCCCTCCATTTTTATTTATAACTCAACTTTTCAAAAGTTTATTTGCCTTCAAATATAAGTTATTTTATAATATTTGTAGTGTCTAAGACCTGTTCCTAGCTCAAGGATATTAAGAGATCTGAGAGCTAGAGAGTGATATGATGTTACTGTGTGATTTTCGTTGGTATTCTAGGTATCCAGTTGGGATAGCTAGGGTTTTCCTAATTACTGGTGTGTGCGATTGTTCAATTAGAGAGTGAGAGAACGTACATGAGCCCCTAGCTGGAGACAACTATTTATAGGGGTGACATTGTACCTTATAGGCCTGTACGGAGGTCCAGCAAGACAGCTGACGTGTCCCATTTAGGATAGGGGATGAGTCATTCATCCTTATCCTGTATTAGAGGGTCTTATCCCTGCGGCAAGTTAGATCCACGCGCCCCTAGCTCGGACCCTTAAGGGGTAGAGCCCATGTGGTCGATCCAAGGTCGCTAGGGTGGGTTCTTGAATAAATGCTCGGCCTGGATAGACGCAGTCTGTATAATAGATTATTTTGGTCGGCTGAGTATCGTAGGGGTAGGGCCGAGGTCGGTCCACCACAATATTTCGGTAGTATTAAATATCTTATACCAAATATATTTCTAATGATTCTACTCTATATTTCACATTCCGAAAATTTTTTTAACTTTTTTCATAATAATAACTACATCAATCCATATTGTATTTAATTTTATATAGGGGTAATTTTGAAAGTTTGATATATTTTTTTATAACTTTTAGAATAATAATTATCCTTAACTACTGTTGGGATTCTGGCAAGTGTACCAGATCGTACAAGTAATATAGACAATGAAGTCCGAGTATCGTACCCAAGGGAGTGACCGTTTAATTAATTCCACCTAATTAATATTACTTAGTGAACGAGACAAAGGATTTATGAATTTGTAAATAAAAACAGAAATTAAAATAAATGACTTTTTGACAAGGGGAAAAAGCGGGATGTAGTTTCGATGCAGGTTCCTAAATATTCTATAACAAATTGATTTGTTTTCCTTGATTCTGAATTTGTTTTGCAAAAGTAGAAAACGCCTAATGTCTTAGCACGTTTCCGTATTTTAGAGATTAATCTCCCAATGATGTCTCAAGGGAACCTTAAAACCCCTAACCCTTTCATTAAGTTCAGTCAAAACCTCTTTTTATAAAATTACCCAATTCATAGAAAACATGTCTGTGCCTATGCAATTGAACTGTTTGATTAAATGACTAAATCCTAAATTCATATGTCTATTCATAAAGGATTTTCAAAAGTCATGAAACAACTTCTTTCATGAGAAACAAATAAGAATAATCAAACACAGAATTCAATAACGGAAAACAAAATTAATTTATTACTAGAAATATTGAAAAGGTTCCATACATCTACTCCTACATCCCAAGGATGGAATTAGTTCATACTTACAAGAGAAAACACAATAAACATGATAAAAATAATTACCATGAATCCTTGCGCTAACTTCGTCTTCTTCACAAAAACCTCCAATCCTTGTTCCTTCTCCAAGTCTCAAATCCTAATCTACTATTATTCTCTGGAGTTGTATGAGTGTCTCTCCTCTTCTCTTGAATGAATCCTATTCCTCTTATTATATAGATAAAAACTAACCTAATTTCCAATCTAATGTGATAAGATAAAACTAATCCTAAATCTGAATATAATATGACAAGATCCTATTAGAATAAACTAATCTCTAAGAATCTTATCTACAAATAGAATTTATCATTAAAATCCTTCAAGAATCCCGTATTTGTGTCTGGCAGAAACTTCGGCACTGATTTTGACCCCCAATATGAACGAATTTGAGCAAGGCTATTTCTGGCAAAGTTGTAGATCTTTTCCTTAGCTTTAAAATGATATATAGATCGCCTTATTTGGATAAGCGTAGCTCAAGTTATGATCAAAACAGCGAACAGTGTTACTTTCTCGCATTTTGCGCGCCCAGGCGTGAGAATCCTGCGCCTGGGCGTGATGGCCTGCACCTGGGCGCACTACGGTCAACTTTTCTTCATTTTTTTTCCTCTTTTTCTTCCCAAATCAAGTACCAAACTCTCATTCTTCATTCCTTTGCAAAAATCATTGTTTTAAGAGCTTAAATACCTGAAAACAAACCAAACACATTAAAAGGTTCTAGAAATCTTATAAAGACAAAATTCCATTGTTTTATTCCAATTTACTCAAGAAACAAGCCACTTACTATGTAAAAGGGAGTCAAAAAAAGTACAAAAACATCACATATTAGACCCCAATCACACCCCTAAACTTAGCATTTTGCATGTCCCAGGCAAAAGTAAAACAAAAATTCAGAGCCTAAGATTCTCCCCTCTCAAGGTATAGCAACCTAACCATAAATTCCAACTCGCCTACCCAAGATACCTTTCTTCACTAGCAAATCACCGCAATGAAAACTAGTTGAAAAACAAACTCAAAGTGAGCAAAAGATTAGTGACCACACCACCTCTCAATATCTCTCATGTGTATGGGTAATAATTATCAATTCACTCAAGTTCAAACAATGAAAGTATGTTACCATAAGAAACGCACATGGTTGCTGCCAAGCGAATAATGAAATACTTGTCTGGCACAACTGATATGGGTTTATGGTATCCCAAAGGTTCGTCTTATAATCTTGTTGGGTATTCCGATTCTGACTTTGCTGGTTGCAAAGTAGATAGAAAAAGCACTAGCGGCACTTGTCATCTTCTTGGCAATTCATTGGTTTCATGGGCTAGTAAGAAACAGTCTAGTGTGGCCCTATCTACAGCTGAGGCTGAATATGTAGCAACGGGTAGTTGTTGCGCCCAGATTTTATGGTTAAAACAGCAGCTCCTAGACTTTGGTGTAAGTCTAGATCACATTCCTATTAAATGTGATAATACCAGTGCTATTAGTATTACCAAAAACCCAGTGCAACATTCTCGCACGAAGCATATAGAGATTCGACACCATTTTATTCGTGATCATATTCAGAAGGGTGATTGCATTATTGAGTATGTTGATACTTCGCGGCAGTTGGCTGATATCTTTACGAAACCGCTTCCAAAAGAAAATTTATTTTTTATTCGTAGAGAAATTGGTTTAACTTCTGCCTCTCACCTCTTTTGAATATGTGAATCTTTTATCTCTCATGTTATTATTGATGCATCTTCTTAGTGTTTCAGGGGGAGATTGCACATCTTTTTGATGATTACAAAAGGGGGAGAGAGATTCTGATATAAAATGGCTAATACATTCAGGGGGAGATACTCTGAAGGATGTTTTTTGTCTAAAATGATATATGTTATTTAAGCATTCATACAGGGGGAGAAGAATTAATCCATTATATTTCCTGTATTTAGTGATTCTAAGGAAGGTTTTATCATTATATATCTATTTTTGCTTGTGTAACACTTGTGATGCAGATAATAAAGAGCATATCAGAATGGTTGTTTGTCATCATCAAAAAGGGGGAGTGTTGGAAGTCAAGCTGGTTGGAAGGCATGCTTCAAACTCTCTATGGACTTCAAGTTTAAGGCAAATATATGTTTTGATGATAACAAGCCAACTCAAGTGCAAGCGTCAAGATTGAAGACTCAAGCAAGCCTAAGAATAGAAACCTTCTCCTTAGATCAAATGTAAGGTAATGAAGTTTTTGTTTACTTAGAAGTTTCAAAGCCAACAAAGTTTTTATTTTTGAAGAGAAGAAGAAAAACGTATTCTCTGCATATAAAATGTTTTTCTGCATTTCATCGGAGTAAAAATAGTTGATGTTACAAAACTCTGCATATTTATATGATTGCAAAAGACAGTAATCGATTATCTCTTGCAGTAATCGATTAACTCTGTTGCATCATAGAAAAATCAGAGAAGCTGTAATCGATTAACTGAATTTTGTTAATCAGTTACTTTCTTATGAAAGTAATCGATTACAACAGTCAAGTAATCGATTATATTTGTTGCATCATATATTTTTCAGAGGCTTAGTAATCGATTACAAGTCTTGTAGTAATCGATTACATGATGTTGCATCATATGCAAACCAGAGGCTTAATAATCGATTAACTCCTCAGTGTAATCGATTATCATAAGTTGCATCATACAAAGAACAGGAGTGATGTAATCGATTAACTATTCTTAGCCTAATCGATTACATATTTTTCAAATGTATTTAAGAATTTCTATTTTTGTAGAAATAATCGATTATTCCTTTAAAGTAATCGATTACTTCATGTTTTATTGAAAAACGTGTCAGAATCATTTTTATTATTTCCTGATTTGTTTTTATATAAAAGATTCTGATATATTTTATAAAATTTGAAAATGATTTTAATTTTGAATTATTTCCCTTTTCGTTTTAAGAATCAAATCTTTATTTTATTTCGAAAATCGTTTTGATTTTATTTTGATTTTAAAACTTATTTCAAATCTTTGTTTATTCCTTTTTGATTTTGTTTTATTAATTCAAAATCGTTTTTGATTCTAAAATGTTTTTCTTTTTAAATAAAGATCACTCTAACATTTCAACAAGTTTTTTAGTTTTACGTTCAGACATTGTTATTTTTCACGTTCTCTCTTCTTCTTCTTCTCAAAGTGTTCTGCTTTTCTTTGTTCTAACTTTTTAAAGAACAAACCTTGTTGGTTGCGTAAACTCTAAGACAAACTTCTTCTTCATTATCATAAGAGCTTATTGTAGAATCTGTGTTTTTGAGAACACGTGATACTTATTGTAATCACTCACATCTATTGTACTCAACCTTAGTGGTAGGGAGAGAATCCCATAGTTGAACGTTGAGGCGTTCGTAGGGCGAGGAACCCTGCTGTGTGATTGAGGCCCCTAGCGAACGGAGGTTCCTAGTAGTGTGCGGGGTGCTCTTGGTTGTAATAGGGTGCGGCTCTATTGCTTGGTTATAAGAACTCTGAGGCGGGTCGCTTGGGGACTGGACTAGGCCTTTCGACGGGAAGGCTGAACCAGTATAAAAATCACCGGTGCAAGCTTTTCTATCTCTATCTCTTTTACTTTCCGCATATTTAATTTTTTACGTTTCTGCGCTACTCGTTTATCATATTTCTATCGTTTTCGCGATCCGTTTCGAGCGTTTAATCTCTCCATCTCAAATCAATTTTTTAATTTGATACGAATTTTTCAATACATAATAAAACTCGATTCACCCCCCCTCTCGAGATTTTGAGGCCTAAATCAACAGAGCTTGCTAGAACTATGTTGAATGAATCTCAAGTACCACATTATTTTTGGGCTGATGCTGTCAATACTGCATGTTATGTTATAAATCGCATTTTGACTAGACCTATTTTAAAGAAAACTCCTTATGAACTTTACAAGGGTAGAAAGCCTTATATATCACATCTTCACGCTTTTGGATGCAAAGTTTTTATTTTAAATAATGGAAAAGAGCATCTTGGAAAATTTGATCCAAAAGCGGATGAAGGTATATTTTTAGGTTATTCTTCCCATAGTAAAGCATTTAGAGTTTTTAATAAAAGAACGTCTACCATAGAAGAATCAATACATGTTATGTTTGATGAGTCTCCGAAAGGAGATATGTTGAGTGGTGCAGAAAGTGCAGGTAGTTCTATGGACTTAGCTGATAATCTTAGAGAGAACATTCAAAACTCAACTGAAGAGGAAACTCAAAAGGATGATCTACCTCCCGCTTGGAAAACAAGCAAAAACCATCCAATCGACCAAGTTATAGGTGATATCTCACAGGGAGTATTAACTCGTCGTTCCATTCAAAATTTTTGTAATTTTGTTTCCTTTGTTTCTCAAATTGAACCTGATTCTGTTCAAAAAGCAATTGAGGATGAACATTGGGCTATTGCTATGCAAGAGGAACTAAATCAATTCATCAGAAATGATGTTTGGGATTTGGTTCCTAAGCCCCGTATGATCAAACTATAATTGGTACAAAATGGATTTTTCAAAATAAAATGGATGAATCAGGAATAATTATTAGAAATAAAGCGAGACTTGTTGCTCAAGGCTACAACCAGGAGGAAGGTATCGACTATGACGAAACCTATGCTCCAGTTGCACGCCTTGAAGCAATTAGAATTTTGCTTGCTTTTGCATCATTGATGAAATTCAATCTGTTTCAAATGGATGTTAAAAGCGCATTTTTAAATGGGTTAATAAATGAAGAAGTTTATGTTAAACAACCTCCTGGCTTTGAAAACCATGAATTTCCCAACCATGTTTATAAACTCAAAAAGGCTCTTTATGGTTTGAAACAAGCTCCTAGAGCTTGGTACGACCGATTGAGTTCTTTTCTTTTAGAACAAGGTTTTGAAAGAGGGAAGGTTGATACAACTTTATTCATTTATAAATCCAAAAAGGACATTCTTTTAGTACAAGTATATGTAGATGACATAATTTTTGGTGCTACTAATATGTCCTTGTGCAAGAATTTTTCAGATTTGATGAAAGGTGAATTTGAGATGTCGATGATGGGGGAACTCACGTTCTTCCTAGGACTTCAAGTGAAGCAAGTTAAAGGAGGGGTTTTTTTGAATCAAGCGAAATACTGCAAGGACCTCTTAAGGAAATTTGGAATGGACAAGTGCAAGAACGTAGCAACTCCTATGAGCACCTCTTGCTACCTCGATAAGGATGAGTCAGGTAAGCCGGTAGATGTAAGTAAATATAGGGGCATGATAGGTAGTCTACTATATTTAACTGCATCTAGACAGGATATAATGTTTAGTGTTTGCACGTGTGCACGTTTTCAAGCAAAACCAAAAGAATCCCATCTATCTGCTGTAAAACGTATTTTTAAATATTTAAAAGGGACTGAAAACACAGGATTATGGTATCCCAATGATGCTAATCTTAGTTTGATTGGTTATTCTGATTCTGATTTTGCGGGATGCAATCTTGATAGAAAAAGCACTAGTGGTACTTGCCATTTATTGGGAAGTTCACTAGTGTCTTGGTTTTCCAAAAAGCAAGCTTGTGTTGCTCTTTCTACCGCAGAAGCAGAATATATTGCAGCCGGTAGTTGTTGTGCTCAAATCCTTTGGATGAAGCAACAACTATCGGATTTTGGTTTAAAATTAGATCACATTCCTATCAAATGTGATAATACTAGTGCAATCAATCTAACTAAGAATCCTGTGTATCATTCACGAACAAAACACATCGAGATAAGACATCACTTTTTACGCGATCATGTTCAAAAGGGTGACTGTACTATAGATTTTGTAAGTACTGAAAATCAATTAGCTGATGTTTTTACAAAACCCCTGCCAAGAGACACCTTCTATCATATAAGAAGGGAGCTAGGCATTTTAGATGAATCTAGTGTCAGCTAATTGAATTAAGTATTTCTTTTTAGTCACCATGAGTCAAAGTCTTATTTCGATATGAAGTTGTTTGTGCACTCTCTTAAATATTTAGATTTAATCCTTTGGGCTTGAAATGTGCATCATAAGTGTTTCATTGACTTGCATTTGTTTAAAATGTTTTGGTAAAATGGTTTTTACTTTCTTCTTCTGGGCTCTAACTGCGGCTGAATATGCTATTTTTCTCGTACTACTCGATTAGTTCCTTGACTAATCGAGTAGTCCACTTAAAACTTGTTTTTCAGTCTCTTTGTCAGGACGAACTACTCGAGTAGTCCCATGACTAATCGAGTAGTTCGCAGATTCTGCAGCAATTAAAATCAGATCTGGTTATCTTCTTCCTCATTCTTTCTCTCTCAAAAACACATTTTTCCTCTCTCTCTCTCTCTAGAATCTCTAATTTTATGCACTATTTCACAAATTTCTTCCACAAAATCCTCTCTTTTTCAATTTCTATCTCTATTTCTCCACTCCATCTTCTCTATTTCTCCCTATTTATTCTCAAATTCGGTTTTCCCCTTTTTCAAAACCTAAAAATCCGTTTTCTTTGAGAACTCCAATGGCATGCTATATATGATTGATCTGTTCTTTGAGAACAAAAATCCGTGCTAATATGATTGATCTGAATCATTACTTCTCTCTTGCCTCCCGAAATGGTCGGTATGTACGCTTCTCATCAAGGGAGCCCGCTGAAATCCGCTGGATAAATTCTTTCTGGTTGTTTCATCAGCACCTACCGCGGGTAAATCTTCTTGCAAATACTGGTTTACAGCGTTTCCTAGAATACAATGGTTGTTTTTACATTAGGACTCTCAGACACTTTTATGCTAATCTGGTGAAACAAGGAGACACATATCACTCTTTTGTTCATGGCACTCGCATTGCATTTACTCTGGCTGACTTGCATACTCTGTTTGATTTACCTACTGCTGGGGCTTCATTGGTTAATAAGGGTTTGGACTGTGATATTTCTAGAACTTATTCTGAGACTCTTCGTCCTGGTTTAAGATGGTCTAAAGGTAATAAAAAGGTTAAGTCAATGTCTGTGGATAATAGGATTCTGCTTTACATCATTACCTACTGTGTGTTCCCAAGAACTTCCAAGAACTTTGGACAAGCTTTTGAGGATGACATTAAGCTTATGAATTGAATTATCAATAACATCCGCGTAAACTGGGCTTTGGTTATTGTGGAAAGGATGCTCATGGCGGCTAGTTCTTCGGGTACTGGATGGCTACCCTTTCCAATGCATGTTACTAAACTTGTTCAACATCTTGGCGTAACTATTCCTGCAAATGACCCAAGTACTCACTATGAGGATAATGAATATTGTATCAATGATGGATTCTTTCACCTAATTGGATTGTGCAAGCATGATCAGACTGGCATTTGGTATTGGAAGGCGGATCTTCAGGCCATAGAAGATGGTAATCTGGCTCCTCAGGATGAAGACAGGGAAGAAGAGGAACAAGCGTTTCAGGCAGCTGAAGAAGGTCTAAATGTAGATGACTTTATGGATGCTCAGCCTTCTCAGCCTCATGTGTCTCCCTCTCATGGCTCTTCATCATTTGATCTTAGAGCTATGCATGACTCTCTGATGTCTCATATGGATACTCACTTTGGGCGGGTCAACGATCGTCTAGATCACATTGACAGCCGTATGGATCAAATGGAGCTTCGTATGGTGGAGGACTATGATAACATGCAACAATTTCTCACTGATGCCTTTGGAGCTTTTCATCCTCCCCCATCCTCTTAAATGTTTTTTTAAATGCTTTTATCTTTTGTTGTTTTTCATCTTGGTGTTTTTGGTTTTTATCTTTGGATGTGTGTATCCAAAACTTTATGCTGATCTCTAGAGTTTCCAAGTTTAAGACTTATGTCTTTATCATTATTATGCTGATCTCTAGAATTTCATCCATGGATATGCATTGCATTCTGTTTGACTTTATCATTATTAAGGCTATTGCGTTTGATTTATTATCTCTCTTTTGGCACGTCCGTAAGTATTTTGGCTCCTTTTTGATCATGCCAAAAGGGGGAGAAAGGTTGTTGTGTTTGTTGGCTTATTTTTTTACAGGTATAGGTGCATACATTCAGGGGGAGTATGTAAAATCAACAAGCATTTGTCATCATCAAAAAGGGGAGACTGAAAGTGCAACAAGAAAAGCTTTATTTTGATGAAGACAAAGTGCCAAGGAAATCAACATCAACAACCATTTTTAGGAGTCTTCCATTTCCCACTCCCTTGTATTATTTTATATTTATGTTGAGTGTGGGTGGTAGACTTAGGTTGATTACTCAAGCGATTATGAGGTAGTTAGCATGAATACTAGTTAAGCTAATTAGTGGAAAAAGCTTAGAAAGGGACTAGGTGCTTTGGAAAATCATTTTTGTCACTATTCTTTAAGAAAGTAGCAGTAACTACTCGAGTAGTTTGTGCACTACTCGAGTAGCCTGAAATGAAGAAAATTGGTCTGCTCACTGTCTCCACAAACTACTCGAGTAGTCTGTTGACTAATCGATTAGTTCTCAACTAATCTATTAGTTGCTGCACTAATTGAGTAGTTTGAGAAATAGTGAGTCCACAAATTTTCTCACTACTCGATTAGTGCTCCAACTACTCGAGTAGTACGTATCAGATCTGTCAGTCTTTTATTTCTAATATGGCTGTTGAAGAGGCAATTAAGGGAGAATCTTTCCTAATTAGTTTTATCAAGCTCGTCCCTGATTCTGGCAATTAAAAATCACATTATAAGGATTACCTCTTCAACAATAGCGACTGACACTGATCTTGAATGAAAAACGTTTTTGAAATCCTTGCACACAAAATAGAACAATTTGATCCAATCCCTTTCTAAGAATCAATCTCTAGTATTCTAGCTTTTCTTACTCATCATCATTTGAGATTGTTTTGGAGCCTTTTCTCTGTGATCTGATTTCTCCATTGAAGAAAGGAAGGATATCTTGAAGGTTTCAAGGAGTCCTACAATTGGAAGCGTTGAAGAGGTTCTTCAACCAACAAGATCAACTCAAATTGGGGTAGACTTCAAGAGTTTGGTACACTCTTGAAAGGGATAGGTGTGATAGAGTGAGGTTCACTTGTATCTCCTATTGTAACCGATTTGAACTGATTTTAGTAGACACTCCCTAAGGTTTAGGGGGGACTGGACGAAGCTCTCAGTGGATAGAGTGAACCAGTATAATAATTCCCTGTGTCTATCTTTTATTGCTTTCGTTTATTTCAGTTATTTAATCTTTCTTCAGAACCTTAAGTTAGCAAATCATCCGCTTCTGTTCTTGGATTCGTGTTAGCGAAACCCCTCTTTTGAAAACTCTGTTCTCTGTCTGAAGTGCCTCGTACTACTCGAGTAGTCTCTGAACTAATCGAGTAGTTCATCACATTTTGGACAGAAAATTAATTTTGTTTTAAAACAGTAAGCGTGTTATTTGTTAATATCAATTACATTCGAAAAGTTAATATCGTTACTTCAATTTACTATTCACCCCCCTCTAGTAAAGTGTTAGGCCGCTCGTTGGTTTCCAACAAAGATAAAACCAACCTTAATAACTGTGCATTCATGCATAGAGAATGGAAGTTTGGTTGGTAGGAACCTTTATCATATTCTGGGAATATAAAGAGGGTACTCCGGGAGTACCAAATTGTAACCTACTTGATGACACATTCTGGGAATGTGGCCAGTGTCCGGGACCTGGTTTTTATGCGTTCTGGGAACGTATGCGTTCTGGGAACGTGATGCACACTCCGGGAGTGATGCTTATTATCCAAGTATGGTTTGGCATTACGTTCTGGGAACGAATGTCAGTGTTCCGGGAACACAAGGGTGTATTGGATGGACGTCCAAGATGGACTTTTAGAGGCCTCAGTTGTGGATAAAAAATCATGCATCATGCCACTTGCATTATAAGAGATATAATGTTGAAAATTGGTGTGCTCATATGTACTTGCATTGTTGTCTGTCCATGACATATTTGTGTTTGTAATTTTAGTCTTTATCAATTATGTATATGTCTATACTTACTCCCTATGCCCTGTTTAGGTGATGGCCAGATACCTAGCCTGCATCGAGATATGCCCTATCCCTAGTGGTATATGGACGTACGAGGAGCACCGTTCCACTTTTGAGGGGGAGGTGGAGATCACTCTCTACCACCCTAACCCTCTGGTTCGAGTGCGACCTCGTCGATTTAGGATCCCTTTAGTCTATACTATGCATGTTTCACCCTTTTATACATATAGAGGACCACCCCCGGCTCGACCTGTGCGTCGATTCCGTAGTTTTCGTTTTAGAGCTGCCACTCGTTCTCATCCTTCCTCCCACAGAGTTGCCACTTAGGAGACTCCTTCTCCTGGTCCGACTGATTTTGAGAGGACTGCTTCTGCAGATCCCAGACCCAGTGGTGGGGTCTCTGCACAGTCAGACGAGGTCGAGGAGGACCCTGTGGAGGATGAGGACAAGGAGGAGGTGCATGTCGAGCCGACTGTTTCTGCTAGAGGTGGACCTGCTGGTTCATTGGAGCCTGCATAGCATAGATGTTTTGGATCCTAGATCCTAGGGATAGAGCTGTGGAGGATCGGAGGAGCTTCTGAGGACATGGATGACCTGCTCTGGGACTTCTATTTTTGGATATTGTGATATATTGTATATATTTTGAGAGGTCTTAGAGTGAGGTTTATTTTATGCAGCTGGTTTGTATATGTTTCATCAAAACTTGCTATCTCGACTCATGTTACTTGCTACTGATGATACTGGTGGGGTTTTATCTTGATATATATATATATATGATGTTTTTATTTACCTCAGCAGTGCCCCACAAGTATTACTTTTACTTCCGCATACTCTGATTTTTGATTCAAAAGGATTCGACAGTAAGTTTATATTTTATATACTCGATCAAACTCAAGAGACAAATAATATATTTTAATAAGGACCACGAAACTGTTTCAATATGTTAGAAAAATATTGTATCGAGAGCCTTTTCGTAATTAAGGTATTATTAAGCCGAATTCAAATTATTCGTCCAGATTATTAAAAGTGCTTATAGTTGAGCAAGTACCAATTAAAAAGGAAAAATTTTCCAGTCCCAACTTTTGATAGCAAGTATTCTATATTTGGATATTTATTGTTTTCAAGATATAAAACGAGGGTGTCACACGTTTGGTGGTATCAGAGCATTGGTCCTGTCCCTCATGGCCCCGATGATGCAGCTAAGTATGGTATTCAATGTTATTTGAATATGTTTGAGTAAGTTAGTAGTGCTTATGCTTTAAAGACCTTTTTGTGACCCGAAGCCCATAGTGCAGGTCTTTCTATGGCAACCAGAAATAGAAATTATATGAACGAAATGTTAGAACGAATTACGACGGTACTGGAGGGCATGCAACAACAACAACAACAGCAGCCACCTCAAGGGCGAGCTGTTAACCCACATGTTGGCAATGTGGCGAATCATGATGCTAAGACTCTGTCGGAGTTCAGAAAGTGCAATCCACCAAGGTTTGAAGGAGGATACAAACCTGATGAGGCAAACAAGTGGTTGTACGAGATCAACAAGATTTTCAGAACTTTGGATTGTTCTGATGAGCAAAAGGTAACCTATGCAGTTTACATGCTTCATGGGGAAGCTGAGAACTGGTGGGATCATACTGTTCAATTGCTGAATTTTGAGAGAAGAGCAATCAACTGGGGAGTGTTTATGGAGAAATTTCTTAATAAATATTTTCCAGAAGATTTAAGGAGAAAGAAGGAGGTAGAATTCATGCAATTGAAGCAGGGGGATATGAGTGTAGGAGAATATGCTGCTAGATTTGAGGAGCTGATGAAATATTCTCCCTACTACTTAAATAACCCTGATGAAAGGAGTAAGTGTGTTAAGTTTGAAGGTGAACTGAGACCGGAGCTGAAGTCTATTTTCAGTTACCAGAGGATTCAGAGTTTTCCTGCACTTGTGGATATGTGCAGAATGTATGAGAATGACAAGAAGGCTGAGTTGGTAGGAAGTCAAGGAAAGGGGATTGGACAGAACTATGGACCACAGAGGAAGAAGAAATTTAATCATCAGAATAATGGTCCATATTCTCATAAGAATAAGGGCAAGGGCAAAGCTATGATGGATAACAAGAACAAGTCTCGCGATAATGTTCCTTATTGTGAGAAGTGTAGGCGTTATCATCATGGTCAATTCTGCTGGTCCACAAGAGGATGTTTCAAACGTGGAAAGCAAGGTCATTTTGCTCGTGATTGCAGAGAATCTGCAAAAGGTGATGCAAAAGGATCTGCTGGCAAGCCTATGATGCAAGGAAGAGTGTTTACCCTGAGTGGTAATGAAGCAACCCAAACCCCGAATCTCGTGCAAGCTAACTTTTTGCTTAATGCTCAACCTTGCAAGATGATGTTTGATTCTGGAGCTACACATTCTTTTGTTTCTCCTGAATGTGTGAAGAGGTTGAATCTTATTGTTTTCGATTCGCCTTGCTATCTTAGTATAGATACTCCTACTGGGATACCTATCTTTACCTCTAAGGTTTGCTTAGGGTGTAATGTTGAAATCATGGGTCGTGTCTCGAAAGTAGATTTGGTTTGTCTCCCTAAGTTACAATTAGATGTGATCTTGGGTATGGATTGGTTGATGAAGAACCAAGTGATCATCAATTGTGAGAGAAAGACAATCCAATATAGAACCCTTGAACCTGAGGTTATATGTGTTTATTCTCTGCTATCGGAGAAGAAGAGTCGATGCCGATAGAAGAGATTCCTGTGGTGAGGGAATTCCTGGAAGTATTTCCTGAGGAGATACCAGGATTACCTCCGAAGCGAGAAATAGAGTTTGAAATTGACTTAGTCCCTGGAGCTGGTCCCATCTCTGTTGCTCCTTATAGAATGGCACCACCGGAAATGACAGAAATGAAAAAGCAGATAGAGGAATTGCTGCAGAAGCAGATGATCAGGCCAAGCGTTTCGCCTTGGGGAGCTCCATTACTGTTTGTAAAGAAGAAGGATGGGAGTATGAGGATGTGTGTGGATTACAGACAGTTGAATAAGATCACCATTAAGAATAAGTATCCTTTGCCAAGGATTGATGACCTTATGGATCAAGTTAGGGGAGCTGCAGTATTTTCCAAGATTGATCTGAGATCGGGCTATCATCAGATCAGGATAAAGGAGGAAGATATACCCAAGACTGCATTTCGATCTCGATACGGTCATTATGAGTATGTTGTGATGCCGTTCGGATTGACTAATGCACCTGCTATTTTCATGGATTATATGAACCGGATCTTTAGACCATACCTGGATTTATTCGTAGTGGTGTTTATAAATGATATTCTGGTTTATTCTAAAAGTCCGAAGGAGCATGAAGAACATCTCAGGATAGTGTTAAAAGTCCTGAAGGAGAAGCAGTTATACGCCAAACTTACGAAATGTGAGTTTTGGTTGAATGAAGTGAAGTTTCTGGGGCATGTAATCTCTAAGGAAGGAATTGCAGTGGATCCAGCAAAAGTAAGTTCAGTGTTAAGCTGGGAACAGCCCAAGACTGTGACTGGGGTGAGAAGTTTCTTGAGGCTGGCTGGATACTATCGTCGGTTTATAGAAGGATTTTCCAAGATTGCGTTGCCTTTGACTAAGCTGACTCGGAAAGATCAACCGCTCGTGTGGGACGACAGGTGTGAAGTTAGTTTCCGAGAATTGAAGGAAAGGTTAACATCATCTCCTGTGCTAATCTTACCTGATCCTCACAAGAGTTTTGAAATGTACTGTGATGCATCTAAGCAAGGACTGGGGTGTGTATTGATGCAAGAAGGAAGAGTAGTGGCTTATGCATCACGACATTTGAAGAATCATGAGGCAAATTACCCGACACACGATTTGGAATTGGCTGCGATCGTGTTTGCCTTAAAGATATGGAGACATCATCTCTATGGCACTACTTTCCAAGTATTTAGTGGCCATAAGAGTTTGAAGTATCTGTTTGACCAAAAAGAGTTGAACATGAGGCAAAGAAGGTGGATGGAGTTTCTAAAAGATTATGACTTTAAACTCCATTATCATCCGGGTAAAGCAAATGTGGTTGCAGATGCTTTGAGTCGGAAAGCAATCCACATAAGTGCGATGATGGTGAAGGAAGCAGCGTTAATTGAGGAATTCAGAGACTTGAGCTTGTTGACGCAAGTGGAACCATCAAGTATCAAGTTGGGAATGTTGCAAATTACAAATGAATTTTTGGAAAGAATTCGGAAGTTGCAACAAGTAGATGAGGAGTTGATTGAAAAGATGAGATTAGGTTCAGAAGGGAAGGAACCTGATTTCAAGATTAGGTTGGATGGAATCTGTAACGCCCCCAAAATATTAAAGGTAAATAAAAATGCGAATTAATAAAAACCTTTTTCCAAAAGAGTGTGAAAACTAAAAGCATTGCTTATTAATATCATATTATATTACAAAACAGTCTGAGTGTAAATATAAGAATATAAAATTCTCAAAAATCCCTCTTTACACCCAGAGCATGGTCTTCACAACTCTATCCTTCAATAAGAGGATTCGGACAACAAGATGTCATCCAGGCTGTCTCTGCTAACGCTCCTTTAACTCTATCAGGAGAGACCTTTGACCTGTCATTCAAAAGAACCTACCACCACCAATGTGGTAGTATGGGAGTAAGTCACTTGTCATATCGCGTAAGCAGATTATATGATTGTTCAAACACAAGCATCACAGATATCATTTTAATGCAATGAATGCATGCTCAAGTGTCTTAACAAACAATAAATAATATTATTAATCTTTCATGCAATGCATGTACGTCTCTCAAAACATTCTTTTCATCACTTCCATAAAAACAACACTCTGGGATGGGCAATCGTGCGCTCGATGTTTCCACAACCTGTATAGCGGCCACACCGTTCTATACTGGAACCCCATCTACCACGATCCCAAAATGAACAAGGGGATGATCCCTGAACCATTGTCCACCAACAGTTCTAGGTCCTCGTCATTTCAACGTTGGCGGCCACACCGTACTATATGGTTTCCCAATCCCACATGCACCTTACTCATTTTACGATTCTCGTAACATCATGCATGAGATGCATATTCCATTAATTATCAACATTTCCATTATCAGGAATAATCATCATCGTTATACACATGGCGGCCACACCGTTCCATGTCTTCATATAGCGGCCACACCGTACTATATGAAATCATACACATATGGCGGCCACACCGTTCCACATGTCTTCGTATAGCGGCCACACTGTACTATACGGAATCACACACATATGGCGGCCACACCAGTCCACATGTCTTCGTATAGCGGCCACACCGTACTATACGGAATCATCTAAGCTCACGGTCTCATACCGGAGTTATTCATTCAGGCTCACGATCTCATATCGGAGCTATTCATTCACGCTCCACAATCTCATATCGGAGCTACATAATCGTCATGCATCATTATATTCGTCATATCCTCATTATTCATTGTCAATTCCATGAGGTCTCCAGTCAATAACCACTTGGTGTAACGTCTATGCAAAGCCCTCCATGATTATTGCAATGAATTTAGTTATTTATTCACTTCTCTCAGGCACTAACCGGTTACAATATCCACTAACCGGTTAGTGACAGCAAAACATATTGACTTTAAGTCCAAAAACCTTCCAATCTCTAAACTAATTCATTCCTACTCCTTATTTACCTTTTAAGACATAATTCTAAGCTTCTTGCAGGTCTCCTAACTACCAAAAACATATTTTAAATTCCTATGCCCATTAATGTCATATTCGAGAAAGTTTCATTGTTAAACCTTAATAATTACTATGGTTAATTAGCTTACTTGTTTCAAATTATGGTTCCCATATCATACCTATATTCTAAGATTACCATACTAAACTTAATTAACTTCACATTTCTTTTTATACTTATGCAATGTCAACCATGACTCTATGGTTATTACCAACTTTAGCCATATTACAAACTAATGTGTAAATTCTAAATCTGTCATTACAACATTGCACAAGTCTTATTATTATGTCATAACAATTACCATTATTCACTAACTTACTTACTCTAAATTATCAGTTATAGCAATTTGGACATGACTCTAAGGTTATAGCAAGACTTAAGCATATCAAATTACATTCCATTAGTTCTAAGTCCATCAATCTAATTTCCAATTAAAACTTTTATCAAACCATAACAAATTCCATCTCTCCCTAGCTTATTTACTCCCAATGATTTGTTCAATTATTAGTCCAAGTCTAAGTAATAACTATTCTCAATGATTGCTATACCAACATAAGAAACTGATGCATTCTGTCAGTCACTAACCGGTTACTGAGACCACTAACCGGTTAGTCTGCAGGTCTGAGAACAAAATATGCACTTTCACATGTGCAAACCTATTCAATACTCACAATAAACATTCAATCAGTCTTAAGTAATAACTAACACACAATCGCATACTTGTTTCAAGTCTCATTTCACTTGATATCCCAATTCATATTCATTGATTCATAATCAATTGTTCATGAACCTAATACTTTCACAATTTCAGCAATCATCACAAGGATCATAACAGAATTATGGCAGTACACTTCTCATTAATTTCAACTCTTGTTTAGGCCCTTAACTCAGTTGCATAACATAGGGAACCAAGGATTGTATTGGCCTCCAAGCCAACCAATTCTTGTCTTGGTTCCAACATCAAAATTCACAAATATCATTGCACAAACCAACAATCATAAATCCTAGCGATATGAATGAGATCTCCCATACCTTACACGAATTGGACAGCCCTAGACAAGCTCTAAAACACTCCAGGAGCAGCAGCTACATAGCACACAGCAGCAGCCACACCAGAAACAGGGCAAGAGCAGCACAAACCCCTTGATTTACAAGCTCTCACACTCACTAATCACAAACTAAAGGTGCAGCAACCAAGGGCTAGTTACTTGCACGAATTTGAGGAGGAATTTGGGCAGAGTTTCAGTAAGGAATTCGTGAGAAACATGCCCCAACAGCAGCAACCAAAACAGGGTATTTATAGAGAGGGAAAAGAGAGGAAAATTGAGGGAAGAGTGGAGCAAATCGTTCCACCCAGCTCTTCCTCACACCACACACTTAATTGGAGGTGCTGAGGGGTGCTATGTGGCTTAAAGGGAGTGAAACCACGTTTTTAGCTCGAGATTTCGAGCTAAACCGACTTAAAATTATGCAGATACAGATGTACTAACCGGTTACTGGTTTCACTAACCGGTTAGCCACTGCTTAAAAATTTAGAAATTCAAATATAAGACACTGCTTTGCTCAAAAATTAATTTAAAAATATTTACTTCTTAAAATTAAATTTCCACCATTGGATGTCAAGATAAAATCATTAGAAACCTTGTCTAAAAATTTGAGCAAGATCCAACGGTTAACGAAAGAGATACAGTCCAATCTTTACATGATACTTTACCCAAAATATCACTTTTTACATATTTCATTTAAATCTTTCTTTGCCAAAGCTATTTTATTTCTAAAATATGTTTCCTTGTGCTTATTTTTCCAAAATACTATTCTTCAAAATATTTTTCAATAATAAAATAATTGTTTATCCTTTTTATAAAAATGAGGGATGTTACATAATCCTTCGTTTCAGAACAAGGATTTGCATACCAAGAGATCAGGAGGGTAGAAGACTGATTCTTGATGAAGCACATAAGAGTCGGATGAGTATGCATCCAGGATCAACCAAAATGTATCAGGATCTGAAGAAAATGTTTTGGTGGTCTGGTTTGAAAAAGGATGTTGCGGAGTATGTGGCTTCATGCTTAATTTGTCAAAAAGCTAAGGTAGAACACCAGAAACCAGGAGGACAGTTGCAACCTTTAAGTATCCCTCAATGGAAGTGGGATAGTATCTCGATGGATTTTGTATCTGGTTTGCCAAGGACAGTGGCAAATCATGATGCAATCTGGGTGATTGTGGATAGGTTGACTAAGTCGGCGCATTTTATTCCAATAAATATGCGCTATCCTTTGAATAAGCTTACCCAGATCTACATTAAGGAGGTAGTTCGTCTTCACAGAGTGCCTTCGAGTATTGTGTCGGATCGAGATCCCAGATTTTCTTCACAGTTCTGGAAGAGTCTGCATGATGCTATGGGAACAAGATTAAAATTGAATTCTGCGTATCATCCACAGACGGATGGTCAGACAGAGAGAACTATTCAGTCTTTGGAAGATGTATTAAGGGCTTGTGCACTTGAAGAACAAGGAAGTTGGGATCAAGTGTTACCTCTTGCAGAATTCACGTACAACAATAGCTATCATGAGAGCAATGGGATGGCACCGTTTGAGGCCTTGTATGGAAGGAAGTGTCAAACCCCGCTATGCTGGTTTCAAGTGGGGGAGAATTTAGTAGTTGGACCGGAAGTGGTGCAGCAGACAACTGAGAAAATCAAAATGGTTCAGGAAAAGATGAAAGCGGCTCAAAGTCGGCAGAAGAGTTATGCTGACAAGAGAAGGAAACAAATAGAGTTTTCGGAGGGCGATCATGTGTTTCTTCGGATAGTTCCGATGAAAGGGATTAATAGAGCCTTGAGAACCCGAAAGCTATCACCTAAGTGTATAGGTCCATACCAAGTCCTTAAAAGAGTTGGTCCCGTTGCTTATCAACTAGCTTTACCACCCTCTCTATCCAATTTGCACAACGTCTTTCATGTTTCCCAGTTGAAGAAATATGTGCATGACCCATTGGTTATTTTGAAAATCCAACCTGATGATCTAGCTTTAAAGGAGAACCTTACCTTTGAAGCCAGACCGGTCCGGATAGAAGATCATGAAGTTAAGCAGCTCAGGGGGAAGGAGATACCTTTAGTTAAGGTTATATGGGAAAATGCGGACGTGTCTGAAGCTACATGGGAATTAGAGGAGAAGATGCGTCAAGAGTATCCGGAGTTGTTTATGTAAGCTAGAATTTCGGGGACGAAATTCCTTTTAAGTGGGGGAGTAGTGTAACACCCCTAATTTTCGTCTCCCGGATAATAAGGAAATTAATAATAAAGTTTTATTATTAATTTATATATATTTTCCAAGTTTATATTTTGTATTTAATTAGCCTGAAATATAAAAATAATTAGGAATATTTTTATATGGCAAATGAATGCAAAAATATAGATATTGCATTTTAGTCCTTGGTTTAGGACCTAAATGTAATATTGAAAAGGTTCTTGGAAGGAAAGATTTAAAAAGTATTAATTTTTAAATTTTGTACTGACCTAACCGGTTAGTAATGCCCTGTAACCGGTTAGACGATGAACCCAGAAACTGGGTTAGTGGATTTTGTTGAGTAATCACTGAAATTAATCAAGGAATCGCCACGAAATCAGTCCAGTGATAATGGGAAACACGCGTCAGTGTGCATGGAATGCGAATTCCTCTATAAAAGCCCTTAATTTCGATCAAATTGGGCTGTTTTTGCTCTGGTTTGGTGTGAAGCTCTGTTCTAGGGTTTTGAAATCGTTTCTTTCAATTCTCTCTCGTTTTTGAGTGTTAGCAATCGAGTGATACACAGTTGTAAAGCTTACATCAAGAGCTTTACAAAGACATAAACACTGCGAGTTGAGGGTTAGGGAGCTAGGAGAACAAAGACTTTGAAGTGGAGGAGTTCAAAACTGTTTATGCAAAAAACTGATTCTTGGAGCTTAGTTGGAGCTTCAATTTGGGTAAGTGTATGAACTCCTTTGACCTCAAAATCGTTCAATCTCTTGGTGCATGTTTCTTAGAGCAAACCCTAACCAATTTCCCCAATTTTTATGGTCTGTACATGCATGAAAAATTCTGGTTTCTGGACCCTGCTCAACTGTTGATGGTTGAGAACAGAGAATTGGGATTCAAGGGATTTCTTGCTAATTTCAGAGGTTATACTCATCAAAAACTACTTAGAGGTATGGGAGAAGTTTACCTTATACTAGATTTAGACTAAAATCAAGTGATTTAGGATTTGAGTCAACATAGACTCAAAAGGGCATTATTTGTTTAAGGCAAAAAGGCTTGGAGGCCAAATTCTAGCTCAGTTCTGTTTTGAGCAACTTTGTGTTGATGCATGCAAGTGATTTTGATGCTTGAATCATAATCTAAATGTTTATTATAAGTTTTGTGGTATTGAATTGTATTTATATGGGTTTTTATGCAATTTGGTACATTAAACTTAATGCATGCAAATTAAATGTGTTTCTATGGTTAAACATGTTTGTTTTAAGGTATATGAACTCTTTTGAGTGTTGAAATTGGTTAGATTTGAGTAATGAAAAGAATGGTTTGTAAAATCTCATGTTCAGTGTGCAGACTGCATAATCTAACCGGTTAGTCGATATTTGTAACCGGTTAGATACTGTAAAATTTCAAAGAAAATGAGTTTTATGAAATTAGTCTTGTGGTTTTATCAATTTTACTCAAATCTAGACCTTAATTTCATTGGAACTCAATCTGAAAATAAGCTGATTATACTGTTATGGTTCAGATTGAAATTGAGAGTTAATACCTTAGTGTAATGAGATAATTTCAAGAGGAAATTGTGCTCATTTGGAAATGGGAATGTGATTTAGACTTTTGAATGATGAAAACAGTGAATTTGAGGTATGAAACAAATGTTGAAACTTGTTTATGGATTGGGAAGAGAATTCAAGAAAAAGGGTTTTCTGAATTTCAATGGTAAACCAGTTCAGGTCTGTAATTCTAACCGGTTAGCCTAAGACTGTAACCGGTTAGTATCTGAAACTGAAAAATAAAAGTTAAGTCTTTTAAGTGAAAATGAATACCATTGGTTAAGTTTTCCCAATCTAAGCCTAAAGGCATGTTTTTGAGTTAATTCAAAAGTGAATTTTTGTGCCAAGGATTATACCTCAAATTAATCGTTCAAAAGGGAAATTGAAATATTTCTAAATCGCAAGTAATTAAAGTAAAGATAAAACCAACCTTAATAATTGTGCATTCATGCATAGAGAATGGAAGTTTGGTTGGTAGGAACGTTTATCATATTCTGGGAATATGAGGAGGGTACTCCGGGAGTACCAAATTGTAACCTACTTGATGACACATTCTGGGAATGTGGCCAGTGTCCGGGACCTGGTTTTTATGCGTTCTGGGAACGTATGCGTTCTGGGAACGTGATGCACACTCCGGGAGTGATGCTTATTATCCAAGTATGGTTTGACATTACGTTCTGGGAACGAATGTCAGTGTTCCGGGAACACAATGGTGTATTGGATGGACGTCCAAGATGGACTTTTGGAGGCCTCAGTTGTGGATAGAAAATCATGCATCATGCCACTTGCATTATAAGAGATATAATGTTGAAAATTGGTGTGCTCATATGTACTTGCATTGTTGTCTGTCCATGACATATTTGTGTTTGTAATTTTAGTCTTTATCAATTATGTATATGTGTATACTTACTCCCTATGCCCTGTTTAGGTGATGGCCAGATACCTAACCTGCATCGAGATACGCCCTATCCCTAGTGGTATATGGACGTACGAGGAGCACCGTGCCACTTTTGAGGGGGAGGTGGAGATCACTCTCTACCACCCTAACCCTCTGGTTCGGGTGCGACCTCGTCGATTTAGGATCCCTTTAGTCTATACTATGCATGTTCCACCCTTTTATACAAATAGAGGACCACCCCCGGTTCGACCTGTGCGTCGATTCCATAGTTTTCGTTTTAGAGCTGCCACTCGTTATCATCCTTCCTCCCACAGAGTTGTCACTGAGGAGACTCCTTCTCCTGGTCCGACTAATTTTGAGAGGACTGCTTCTGCAGATCCCAGACCCAGTGGTGGGGTCTCTGCATAGTCAGGCGAGGTCGAGGAGGACCTTGTGGAGGATGAGGACGAGGAGGAGGTGCATGTCGAGCCGACTATTTCTGCTAGAGGTGGACCTGCTGGTTCATTGGAGCCTGCATAGCATAGATGCTTTGGATCTTAGATCCTAGGGATAGAGCTGTGGAGGATCAGAGGAGCTGCTGAGGACATGGATGACCTGCTCTGGGACTTCTATTTTTGGATATTGTGATATATTGTATATATTTTGAGAGGTCTTAGAGTGAGGTTTATTTTATGCAGCTGGTTTGTATATGTTTCATCAAAACTTGCTATTTCGACTCATGTTACTTGCTACCGATGATACTGGTGGGGTTTTATCTTGATATATATATATGATGTTTTTATTTACCTCAGCAGTGCCCCACAAGTATTACTTTTACTTCCGCATACTCTGATTTTTGATTCAAAAGGATTCGACAATAAGTTTATATTTTATATACTCGATCAAACTCAAGAGACAAATAATATATTTTAATAAGGACCACGAAACTGTTTCAGTATGTTAGAAAAATATTGTCTCGAGAGCCTTTTCGTAATTAAGGTATTATTAAGCCGAATTCAAATTATTCGTCCAGATTATTAAAAGTGCTTATAATTGAGCAAGTACCAATTAAAAAGGAAAAATTTTCCAGTACCAACTTTTGATAGCAAGTATTCTATATTTGGAAATATTTATTGTTTTCAATATATAAAACGAGGGTGTCACACAAACACCACGTGGTTTCGAAAAAAATCTACATATACAAATCCAAAAATAAACTTCTAATTGTTGAAAAATTTATCACTATTATCTACTTCACTTAATATTTTTTATATATGTGTAAGGTCTCCCTTAAGATTTATATGTAGGAACAGATATAAAATAGACAAAGAAATAAAATGTATAGAAAAAGTGTTGAGCACAAATAATGTGTATATCTAGAGATGTATATAAAGACAATATTGACTTAAATTAAAGGACTATTTTGACACAATATGATAATAGTGCATCTATCCAAAAAAAATTAATAGATGACCGGGAAATAATATTTTTCCGGTCTTTAATATAAATATTTTTTTAATAGAAAATTCAGGTTTAATAAAAATTAGTTTATGTTGTTAGCGATATTTGAAATGTGAATATTTGATAAACTTTTTCAAATTACTTTTATATTTCTTTTATTACTTAACTTTTGGTCTTTTAAGTTTTTTTTTCGTTTCATTACTTTTGTCTTTTTTTAATTTCAATGCATAATCATATTTTTTTGGCTTATTTAAGTTTTTGGTCCCCGAAAGTTGAACGTGTTTTGGTTTTAGTCCCTATCTTTTTATTTGACCGGTCCTAGTCCTTAAAAGTACAAAAAAATTTGGTTTTGGTCCCTGCCGTTAATGCTGACGTGGCAAACGGAATTTTAAAAAAAATAATAAAAAAATAATTAAATTTATAAAAAAAATAAAAAATTAAAAAAAAATTATTTAAGTTTTTGGTCCCCGAAAGTTGAGCGTGTTTTGGTTTTAGTCCCTATCTTTTTATTTGATCGGTCCTAGTCCTTAAAAGTTCAAAAAAATTTGGTTTTGGTCTCTGCCGTTAAATTTTGCCGTTCATGCTAACGTGGCAAACAGAATTTAAAAAAAATAATTAAATTTATAAAAAAAAAATTAAAAAAAAACCCCAAAACCCATACCCAACCCCACCCCACCCACCCTCCCCTCTTTCTCTCTCTCTGTCCCTCAATCACTTGGCTCACGCCCTCCCTCACGCCCTCCCTCACGCCCTCCATCACGCCACCGCTCTTCCCTCTCTCAAGAACACAAATCGCGTCTCCCTCCCTCCCTCATGCCACTGCTCTTCCCTCTCAAAGCAAAATCGCGTCTCTCTCACCCCTCACCAAGGCCTCACGGCCTCATCTCTCTCACTCACGTTTTCCCTCTCCTGGGGTGGGGTTGGGTACGGGTTTCATGGGGGAGAGAGAGGAAGAGGGGAGGGTGGGTTGGGTTGGGTTGGTTTTTTTTTTTTTGGGGGGGTTAATTTTTTTATTTTTTTTATAAGTTTAATTATTTATTTTATTATTTTTTTTTAAAATTCTGTTTGCCATGTCAGTATTAACGGCAAAATTTAACGACAGGGACCAAAACCAAATTTTTTTTAACTTTTAAGGACTAGGACCGGTCAAATAAAAAGATAGGGACTAAAACCAAAACATGATCAACTTTCGGGGACCAAAAACTTAAATAATTTTTTTTTAATTTTTTTATTTTTTTAAATAAATTTAATTAATTTTTTTATTATTTTTTTAAATTCCGTTTGTCACGTCAGCAATAACGGCAAAATTTAACGGCAGGGACCAAAATCAATTTTTTTTGAACTTTTAAGGACTAGGACCGGTCAAATAAAAAGATAGGGACTAAAACCAAAACACGATCAACTTTCGGGGACCAAAAACTTAAATAAGGCTATTTTTTTTTTTCAATCCATAACTTTTGTCAATCATTTTATTACTCCTCATTAAATCTACTTTTATCATCTCTTTCATCCTAAACTATTATATATAAATTAATGGGCACTTTTCCTAATAAAAATTAATTACTACTACAATTCTCAATAAGGATTAAATAGGTAAATTTTGGACAAAACACATATAAAATTTACAATAATAAATATTTTCTTAATATGTGCCCGTCATTCTTAAAAGTCAAAAGTTAAGGAATGGTGAAACTATTATTATAAAAACTCTAAAAAATGTTGATTATATAAAGATGTTTATATAAAAAATAATTAGATAACATTAAAAACTATAATAAATCTTATTCATAAAACCAATTTTTATTTAAAAAATCTTATGTTAAAGACCGGGCTTGCGGTATTATTATTGGAGATTACCAAAACAAGAATAATAATGATTTGAACTCTTGCCTACAACAAAATAAAATATACTCCCTTGCTCCTTATACAAGACCTAGTGATAGATTTCACGTTTATTAAGAAAATTGGTTAATTTAGTTAATAGTATTGGAAAATGTAAACATTTTGATATAATTTTTCAAAATTACCCTATAATATTATTGAGAATAAAAAAAATGTTAAGTAAATAAAAATATTTGTAAAAAAAAGCTAAGTAATTAATTATTCTTGAAAATTAGTATATGATATTATAAATAAAGACAAAATAAAAATTTAAAAAAAAATCTTATATTTAAGAACAAAAGAATAAGAATTTTCATTTAGGAGAGAAAAGGCTGCAATGGCCTAGCCTTTCATTAAGCCAAAGAAAATTCCTAATCAAAAGAGTGTTAACATCATCATAATAATGTTAATCACATGTTATTTCTAAAAAAAATTAATGTTTTTATTAGATTAATATTTATAATTTTTTTTAGGTAAAAGAAAAATTTTATTATCCAACGAACAAAATATAACACCAATCCAACCCCTAAGCTATATGCCACCTTCTAGGAAGGGTTCATAAGCGAAAGGGAAGAGCTACACAAAATTAAAAAATTAAATTTTATTTTTTATACAAATATTTTTTTATTCAATTGATAATCATAAATTCATTATTAAATTTCCAAAAAAAAAATATATTTACATTAGAATATAATTATTATAAATTTGTGTTTTTATATTTTAATAATTATATTTGCATTCAAATAATATTTAAAAGTTAAAACTATATAAAAGTTAACATCACAATGGATTAAAATCACGTAGACCTAATTAAAATTATAAACTGTATCTAGCGGCTTTATCACGTCTCTCATTCTTAAATTATCATACATTAATCAATAAACATACTTTCATAATAAAAATTAAACGTTACTACAATTTTCAATAAGAATTAAATAAATATTTTTTGGATCAAAACACATAATATAACTTACCATAATTAACACATCCTTATTAATATGTGTTCAACATCCTTAAAGGACAAAAGTTAAAGAATGAAAGAAGTAGTTATTTAAGAATGTAGAAAGAATATACTTCCTCCGATCCTATGTATAAGCTCATTTTCATACGCTCAGGACGATCGATCCTATGGCCCTATCCCTGGGTCGGGCCTGTTGATGGCTTCTACCTTAGCATAGCTTATGTAAGAGGTTCATGGTTTGATTCTTCCCTCTATCATTTTTGTCTGCTATTTCATTTTGTGCCTTACATAATGTTTTCCATTATTTTGTTTAAATGTGTCTAAGCCTTCCCTTCCTCTATTGCTGGTCGACCATACTAAGTCAACTTGCTCGTGGAAAGGCAGGAGCCTGGATTTGGTTAGTATTTTGTAAGATTAAGTAGAATTTCTCTTGTGTTTCTTTATATGATTTTCTTAAAAAAATAATTGAGCAAAATAAGAAACTTTATTAATCTTATTAGTGTTATTGAAAATTAATATTTTCAAAATTGAAAATTCTTATGAATAAGACATAAAATATGTTCATAAAACGAGAGAATGAATATAAGTTTGATCCTTTCACTCACTCTAATTGTTTTTAATATATTTAATATTTTTAATCTCAACAAAAGTACAATGTCTGAGAATAAAAAACTTTTATACAATTATATGTTTCTTTGTAATTTAATTTTATTGATTAATTATAAATTTTAATTAATTAAATATAGCTAAATACATCCCCTTAATTTTAAATTGCAATTAATTTTTTCTTTCCACAAACATCCTTATTTACTCAACAGTTTTTAGAGTATCAATAATAATAATAATAAGGTAATTTTGGAAAAACTTATCAAATGTTGACATTTCTAATGTTATTAATAAAATCAATTAACTTTATTGGTATCTTTAATTTCTTTTTAATGACTCCGTGAATTGAATTATGATTAATAATTATAATCATTTCAGATATACATAGGATGCAATCATTATTGTTTTTAAAATTAAACACATATATACTATTTTTTAATTAATTTTTTATTAAATTAAGAGGTCCACATATATTTCTTGTCCTAAGACCTAGCAAATGTTAGGATCGGGCTTTAGATGTAGCGTTGATCATCTCTTTTTCTTTAATTTTTAGCTTTTTTTGGTAATTAGGTTGTTTTGATTATTTAACTCTTGTTTGTAGTTTTGCGTTGGTTGTTTTCCTTCTTGAAAGTTTTGATCTAAAATCTATACCACCTATTTAATAAAAAAAATTATAATAAAGTGCATCAAATAAAAAATAAAACATAATTCAAAAAACTTTTAATTTAATGAATGATTTTACCTAGTTCAACTACTATTAGCAAAATATAATGCTCAATTGAAGCGTGCCTGTGGACTAAAAATATATATTTTGTCCCACCTTTTTTTTAAATCATAATAACATGTATTTAAGAATAAAAGAAAATATATATATATATATATATATATTAGAATATTTATTACTATTATTATTTTTATTATTATTATTATTATTATTATTATCATTATTATTAGTTGATATATATTGATGGGTGACATAGAGTCAAAATAGAGGAAGTAAAAAAAATCTGAGCCTCAAATAATTTTAAGTTGAGTTTTTTAAAAAAAAAATTACTACTATAAGTTAAGATTGTGAAGGAGATTAGGGCAAAGTATAATTAAAGCATGAAAAATTAATTTTTAATCTAAACTCAAAATAATTGTAAGTTCCATGATGAATGTTTTGATAATGACAAAGTGTTTTGAACAAGCTACAAAGATGTTGATCAAGTTTCAAGTTCAACAAGCAACAACAAACATCAAGTGAAGAAGAGAGAACAAGCTTATGAAGACTTAGTTTGAGTGTAATTGTAATTGTTTTATCTTTTGCCTCTCAAGCTTCTTAGGTCTTTTATTTGGTTAGAGTTTATTTAGAGGGTAGTGAATCTCTATCATAGTCATGATTAAATCATAATTTGAGTTTTCACTTAACCTAGAATCAATAGGTGGCTTAAAGGTTTGAAAGGAAAGGTTTAGTTTTGAGAAAACAAGTTTCTAACATGTGCAGTGTGGATTTAATCGATTAAGTCATAATTTAATCGATTAATACTCGATTAAGCTGCAATTTAATCGATTAAATACTGCAGATCTGATTTTTAAAATACGATTTTCACTTCTCAAAATCAGTTTTCAAGTGCTACAACTTTTGGGTATTCTATATAAACATTTTCCTAATCTTTGTGATCAATTAGAACACTTTTATAATCAATTTTACAAAGAATCAAGTCACTCTATTCTCTCTCAATTTCAAAGATCAAAGCTTTCATATTTTCATATTCTTTGATCAAGAACCTTTGAATCTCTTGTGTGATTTGTCATAGCTATTGATTGAGATTCATAGGATTGTCATTTGTGTTTTCTATTGTGTTGTAATCTTTGCAAGAAGGCAAGCCAACTACAACAACAAAGAAGACTTGGTGTGTCGTTTATCATCAAGCAAGTTCATTCAAGCAATTGAAGAAGAAAATCTTGATTGTGAATCAAGCAAAGTGAAGCCTTGGTGTGTGGATTATCATCAAGCAAGTGAAGACTTGTTGTGTCGATTATCAACAAGGGGTAGAGGTTAGATTAGAGAGAAGATCAATAGGATTACAAGGCAAGGGTGTGGTATCTCTTGTAGGCTAGCAAGAAGGGAGTCTTGTGAGGCATTTACTTGTAATTTGAGAACTCTAATTCCTCATAGTGAAGAATCTCTCTTGGTTGAAGAGGGGACTGGATGTAGCTTTCAAGCGGATGAAAGTGAACCAGGATAAATCACTGTGCCGTATCTCTAAACCCTTACTCTTTACATTCAAGTCAATTCATTGTGTTCTTGCTTGAAAACCTAGAAAGATTGATTTTCATAATTGATTGAATTGAATCTTTATTGTTCAAATTGATAAAGGGAAAATCATTTTCATAACTAGGATAATCAATACGAATATAGGTGTTAATTGTTTCCGCTGAATCTCTGATCTTACATGTTGATTGATTGATTTTCGTATGCGATTGAAAAGTGATTTTTTCTGTTTCTGATAGATTTAATCGATTAAGCACATTCATAATCGATTAAGGAAAAGTTTACTTTCTGTCTTAATCGATTAGAATTCAGATTAATCGATTAAAGGCTGTATAATTTGCAAAAATCATTCGTTTTAATTGTTTCGATTTGTTTCGTTCGAAAATCTTTCAAGGTTTTTTTTACACCTATTCAACCCCCCTTCTAGGTTTTCTCCTAGGGTTCCTTAGTTGTTTCAACCACCAATTGCGGTTTCCTCAATTGGTATCAGAGCTCGGTCGAAAGACACGAGCATAAGAGCTTTTTCGTAAAGATCCTTTAAGAAAATCGCAATGGGTTCCATGAATCCCTTTGGTGGTGAAGGTTATTCAATAAATCGTCCTCCATTGTTTGCCGGAGAAGGCTATGCATATTGGAAAGTTAGAATGAAAATCTTTATCCAAGCCATAGATAGTGAAATTTGGAAAGTAGTTGAAAAAGGTCATCATATCCCCTCTAGTTTAGTTGAAGGCGTAGTACATTTAATCCCCGAGGATAAGTGGAAGGATGATGATAGAAAGAAATTTCAATATGATTATAAAGCAAAGAATATCATTACCTCCGCTTTATCCTATGACGAGTTCTTTAGGGTTTCCCAATGTTCTAGTGCTAAGGAAATGTGGGACACTTTACAAGTGACTCATGAAGGAACTAGTGAGGTTAGGAGAGCTAGATTGAATGCTTTAATGCGTGATTATGAATTGTTTCAAATGCTTCCAAATGAATCTATTAATGATATGCAAAAGCGTTTTACTCATATTATTAACCATTTACTTGCTCTTGGTAAGACTTTCTTACAAGGTGAACTTTCTAACAAAGTGTTGAGATGTTTAGACAGAAATTCGCAACCAAAAGTAACGGCTATTGTTGAATCTAAAAACTTGGATGCTATGGATCTAGCAACACTCTTTGGAAAGCTTCAAGAACATGAAATGGAGCTTGGACGATTAAGTATCAATGAAGAGTCGGATAAGAACAAAGGAAGAAAGGGACTTGCTCTTAAAGTCAATAGATCATACAAAAAGAAAGAAAGTTCCGATGATGATGATAGTGAAGATTCCGATTCGGATGTTGATGAAAAAGACATGAAACTTTTGCTAAGGAAGTTTGACAAATTTCTAAGGAGAAAAAGAAGGTTGAACAAAGACAAACGTAAAGAGAAGGATTCCCCACACTACAAGACCAAGACATCAAAAGAAGGTGTAGTTTTCCATGAATGTGGAAAACCCGGTCATCTCAAGTACTCATGCTCTAGGTATCTCACTAAGAAGGAGAAAGACAAGAAAAATTCTAAATCTAAAAGAGCATACATAGTTTGGGATAGTGATGAAGATAACAAGAAAAGCACATCGAGTAGTTCTTCGGATAATGAAGAAGCCGCTTGTCTCAACTTGATAACTCTAGTAGATGATGAAGAACAAAGTTCAAATGATGAATCAAGTTATCAAAGCGAGGAAAGCGATGTAAGTCATACTAAATCCGAAATTTCTTTTAAATATGAATTGTTATATAATGCTTATGAAGAAATGCATGAACAATTTGAAAAACTAGCTTTGAAAAACATTGAAAGAAAGAAGCTAATTTTGAAACATCAAAAAGAGATTTTAGAACTTCAAAAACAAGTTGATGAGCTTAATCTTGAAAATGAAACTCTTGATCTTATATATGCTAGTTCTTCTTGTGATTGTGCTAGTAGAGTGAATATTGTGGTTGATTGTGAGAATTGCAAGTTGCTCAAAGATGAAAATGCTATTTTGAAAAATAAGCTTGCAAGTTTCACAAATGGTGATATTAGATTGCGCACATTGTTAAATTTTCAAAGAGAAAATTCAAACAAGTTTGGTTTGGGTTATACTAATGCTAAGAGTAATTCTCATAGAAATGTTGTTGATTTTTCTAAAGTTGATTTCTCAAATGCACCAACATGTTTCTATTGTGGTACTCATGGACATACTTCAAATGTGTGTTATATTAAAGTGCATGGTATACCTAAAGGAGATTTTGTTTGGATGAAAAAGGGTGAAATTCCCTACACTAACAAAAATGGATCCAAAACCATTTGGATACCAAAAGGCAAAGCATGATTGTTTTGTAGGTATGATTGAAGAGCAAAGGGCTTACAAATGTTATTCATACATTTGCATCTTCAATTGGTATTACATTTGCATCTCAAGTGAATGTCCTACAAAGTAGTAAAAATGATATTGTTGAATATTTACAAATTGTTTAGTTTCATCAATTGGTATAATTGAATTGTTCTCAAATAGTATTACTTTTCTAAAGTTCAATTGGTATCATTGAGTGATGATTAGATGATTATCATGCTATTATTGTTGTGATATTTCTTTACATTGATGATATCTCAATTGGTATTATGACTTCTTAGTATTTCTATTGGTTCATAATTCATTGTTATATTTTCTTGCCAATTGGTATCACATTTCAAAGTATAGTACTTGTTATATATCAAAGTTTATTGGTGTTATATTGTTATTTCTTCAAACATTGATAATGGTATATTTTACTTTGAAGAAATAAATGTGAATTTCTCTATTTTGGCTTACTATTTTATATTTCAATTGGTATATATATTACTTTTTGATAATGCCAAAGGGGGAGAAATGGTATGTTTTGAAAAGAAAAACAAATGGGAGAAATGATATGTTTTTGTAGAGAAAGGTTGTTTTGTTGTTTTTATGTAGGTTGAGCTAAGTTGTTGAAGATAGGGGGAGAATCAAGCTTCTATCAATTGGATTTCAAATATCAAATGCATTGATTGAGGGGGAGCAAGTTTCTCACCAAGTGATCAAATTGTTAAAGCATCAACAACTTCAATCAAATTCAAAACATGGTTTGTCATTTTCAAAAAGGGGGAGATTGTAAGTTCCATGATGAATGTTTTGATAATGACAAAGTGTTTTGAACAAGCTACAAAGATGTTGATCAAGTTTCAAGTTCAACAAGCAACAACAAACATCAAGTGAAGAAGAGAGAACAAGCTCATGAAGACTTAGTTTGAGTGTAATTGTAATTGTTTTATCTTTTGCCTCTCAAGCTTCTTAGGTCTTTTATTTGGTTAGAGTTTATTTAGAGGGTAGTGAATCTCTATCATAGTCATGATTAAATAAAATTTGAGTTTTCACTTAACCTAGAATCAATAGGTGGCTTAAAGGTTTGAAAGGAAAGGTTTAGTTTTGAGAAAACAAGTTTTTAACATGTGCAGTGTGGATTTAATCGATTAAGTCATAATTTAATCGATTAATACTCGATTAAGCTGCAATTTAATCGATTAAATACTGCAGATCTGATTTTTAAAATACGATTTTCACTTCTCAAAATCAGTTTTCAAGTGCTACAACTTTTGGGTATTCTATATAAACCTTTTCCTAATCTTTGTGATCAATTAGAACACTTTTATAATCAATTTTACAAAGAATCAAGTCACTCTATTCTCTCTCAATTTCAAAGATCAAAGCTTTCATATTTTCATATTCTTTGATCAAGAACCTTTGAATCTCTTGTGTGATTTGTCATAGCTATTGATTGAGATTCATAGGATTGTCATTTGTGTTTTCTATTGTGTTGTAATCTTTGCAAGAAGGCAAGCCAACTACAACAACAAAGAAGACTTGGTGTGTCGTTTATCATCAAGCAAGTTCATTCAAGCAATTGAAGAAGAAAATCTTGATTGTGAATCAAGCAAAGTGAAGCCTTGGTGTGTGGATTATCATCAAGCAAGTGAAGACTTGTTGTGTCGATTATCAACAAGGGGTAGAGGTTAGATTAGAGAGAAGATCAATAGGATTACAAGGCAAGGGTGTGGTATCTCTTGTAGGCTAGCAAGAAGGGAGTCTTGTGAGGCATTTACTTGTAATTTGAGAACTCTAATTCCTCATAGTGAAGAATCTCTCTTGGTTGAAGAGGGGACTGGATGTAGCTTTCAAGCGGATGAAAGTGAACCAGGATAAATCACTGTGCCGTATCTCTAAACCCTTACTCTTTACATTCAAGTCAATTCATTGTGTTCTTGCTTGAAAACCTAGAAAGATTGATTTTCATAATTGATTGAATTGAATCTTTATTGTTCAAATTGATAAAGGGAAAATCATTTTCATAACTAGGATAATCAATAAGAATATAGGTGTTAATTGTTTCCGCTGAATCTCTGATCTTACATGTTGATTGATTGATTTTCGTATGCGATTGAAAAGTGATTTTTTCTGTTTCTGATAGATTTAATCGATTAAGCACATTCATAATCGATTAAGGAAAAGTTTACTTTCTGTCTTAATCGATTAGAATTCAGATTAATCGATTAAAGGCTGTATAATTTGCAAAAATCATTCGTTTTAATTGTTTCGATTTGTTTCGTTCGAAAATCTTTCAAGGTTTTTTTTTTACACCTATTCAACCCCCCCTTCTAGGTGTTCTTCTAGGGTTCCTTAGTTGTTTCAACCACCAATTGCGGTTTCCTCAATAAATTATTAAAAAAAAATTTCAAACAAATAGTGTCATATATTTCCTTTGATCCTTCATATAAGTACTTATTATTAAATTATTTTTTTATTTATAAACTTATTTTTTATTTTTCAATTGCATTAATTAGTTCTTCACCCATTTCAAAAAAAAAAATCTTCCTGTAACACCCTATATTAATTTACTCTTGATTAGCCATTAGCAAAATTATATTATAGGTTTGAAAATTTACTTTTAAAACTCGTAGTTAATTATATACTTATGAAAATCTCCGTAGAATTGGACGTGTAGGGACTACAACCGGTGGATGAATTAACTAGAAAACACTAGGAGAACACCTAGAATGAAGGGTTGAATATGTGTTAAAGAAACCTTGAAAGATTTTCGAATAAAACAAATCAAAATAATTAAAACGAATGATTTTCACAAAATATGCAGCTGTTAATCGATTAATAGAAGTCACTAATCGATTAATGCCAGATAGCTGATTTCAGTTAATCGATTAGCACCTTGAGTTAATCGATTAATCATTGTAGAAAACTGAAAAATCACTTTTCAAACGAAAACCAAAATCAATCAATTAACATAGAATATCAGAGATAGCGCGTAATTAATTAACACCAAGATTATTAATGATTACCTAGATTATGAAAAAGGCTTTCCCCAAATCAATTAGAACTATTAAAACCTATTTCATTCAATTATTAGAAAATCAATCTTTTCTAGGTTTTCAATCAAGAACAATTCAAATATGCAGAAATTAAAAGATTAAAGGATAGAGATACTGCATAGAGATTTTATACTGGTTCACTCTCCTCCATTGAGAGCTACATCCAGTCCCCTCTTCACAAGAGAGATTTCACTAAGGAATTAGAATTCTCAAATTACAAGTAATCCGCCTCTCAAGACATCCTTCTTGATAGCCTCCAAGAGATAACCCTTCTCTTGTCTTGCAATCCTATTGAACTTCTAATCTAACCTCTTCTCGTGCTTGGATGATCACAAACAAACCAAGACTTCCACTTTGCTTGTTAACACAACAAGACTTCCAAATGCTTGATGAACACCACCAAGGCTTCCACTTCAATTTGCTCGATGAACACCACCAAGACTTCTTCTTGTTGTAGATAGTTTGCCTCTTGCAATGATTACAACTCTATGAAAACAAAATCCTATTTGAATCTTCTTCAAGAAATATGAAAAATTAAACTTGAGATTCAAAAGCTTCTTGATCAAAGATATAAAAATAAGAACTTTGATCTTTGTAAAAGTGAGAGAGAATATTGAGAGAATAGTGTGGCTTTGATCTTTCTAAAATGATGTGAAAATGAAGTTTTTTTTTATCACAATGATTAGGAAAAGGTTTATATAGAATACCCAAAAGCTTGGAAACTTAAAAACTAATTTTGAGAAGTGAAAAACTGATTTAAAACACATATATAACTGTTTGTGTTAATCGATTAAGACATATAGCTAATCGATTAACCACTGTTGATTTTATGTTAATCAATTAATCACTTATGGTAATCGATTAAGACCTAATGAAAATTTTGTTAATCGATTAATCAACCTTGTTAATTAATTAAACACAGTAAAAATCAATTAAAAACTTTTTTTTCTCAAAATTAAACCTTTTCTTTAAAATGTTTAAGCCACCTATTGATTTTAGGTTAAGTGAAATACTCAAGATATAATATGATCATGCACTTGATAGAGTTTCACTACCCTCTAATAACTCTACCCAAAACTCTAAGACTCAAAATAAAGATATGTCAATCAATATACATATTGAAGTCCTTGAGATTGCTCTCTCTTCATCATAGTTGCTGTTGATACCTCAATATTTAGGGGCCCAAATTGCAAAGCCCAGTTTGTATAAAGGCCCAAAAATCATCAAACAAAAAGAAAACAATAAAGGACACTGATATAGGCGTGCAAGCACCAAGAACTGCCCAGAGCGTCACATGCTCAGAGCGACAGTCATCAAGGCGACACATTCTGATGATGTGCCCAGGAGAAAGAGCAAGACGTACTGATGACAGTGATCACAACATGTCCTCCCAAAGTGCCCCAGGTGTCATGGAAACTTGGGGAGAAAGTCATGATAAATGAGAGCGAACAGGGAATGAAGCTTGCGGAAGGCGCATACACGTACAAACAAAGGCAACCCAGCCTCCTAAGACTTCAACAGCTTGTGTAGGAAGCCAAGAGAGAATCTTTGCTTACCTCACTTGGCCACTCCCAAGGCAAAGCCAAGAATGGCATGACTTGCACAGCTCCTCCCTGCAGCCATTGAATGCCAATGCCCAAAATGATAAAGAAGACAAAGCTACTGAGAAGATGCCCTGAGCACATGATGCAAAGTGCTATTACCCAGCGAACAAAAGGTGAGCAACCAGTAACCACTGGTCTAAAGCACCATTATAAATAGGAGATTCTTCTCCTTCCAAGGGGACAACAGAGACGGGAGAGAGAGAAGCAATACACCAGAGCGACAATAACAAAAACACAAGGTTCTCTCCTCTGCAACTTAGAGGGAGAACACGAACAAGAGGAAAAAAGAGGAACTCAACGGAGGAAAACACATGATAAACACATGAAACACCAGTTCTCTTCTCTAAATATCAGAGAAGGAACATTAAAGAGAAGCAAGAGACAAAACACGAGAGAGATACAAGGAAGGAGGTGAGCCAGAGAGCGCACACGTCCAGCAACCACCATAACAACAACAACAAGAACAACTTCAACAACTCCAACACATGGAGAACAACACACAGCAATAACCACTAAATACAGAGAGAGATCTCTTCCAACGTAGAGGGCAATCTGAACCGAGGGAAGGGGAGACTAAGACTCCATTCAAATCAACTGAAATCCCAAGAGAGCATAAGAAAGAGGAGAGAATAGAAGCTTCTGTAAAAGCTTGAGTTTCAGAATACAGAGGAGAGTGTGAAAAGCTGAAGGCGCACACTCCCTCACTTTGCGTAAACACCATAAGTGTGAACCTCTCGCTCTTGTATTTTTCTCCCCAAGTCCCATTTCAAAGTAATAAAAGCCAAATGCTTCACTAAGCTTACGAACCCATTATCTTTGCACTGATTATTTACTTATCGCACAAAGCGGTCTGAAACAATTGGTGACTCCGCTGGGGAAGCTATGGCTTCCAACCATGAAGGAAATGAGACTCACGTTGTGCACCAGGTGCCTGTGGGAGATGCCGCTTCGAAGGCGCTACCCGCAGTTGCCATTCAAAACCCAGCATCCGGTCTTGCAAGCCGCAGAACGGGAGCAGATTCTAGGAGGCTGAGCTTCAGATCCAACAGATCAAGAAAGTTATGGTCCAGACAGTGAAGGAAATGCTCCTAGAAGCGCCGCTCCAAGGACGGCTATTGAAGGCACTCACTATGATTAACAATATCCGACTGAAGAAGCGTTTCAGTAAGGAGGTTGTCCTTCAGCCCAAAGGCGACCTTCTTGAAAGGTGGTCTTCTCCCCAAAAGGTGAGCTCCCTGGAAGGCGCTCCTCAGAGAGCGATCTTCCCAGAAGGCATGCTCACAGAAGGCGACCAGAAGGCGGTCACACAACCGAAAGGGCGAAAGTACGCTCTCACTGACGAAGGCGTACACAAAGTACGCTCTTAATGATGAAGGCGCCACAATACAGAAAGTAGAAACTCAGGAGCAAAGGCGCAACCAGAGTCTACATGGAAAAATGCTTCATAAGCTAAGTACATATAACTCTTAACTCAGTGCACATGCTAGTATGCCTTTTTCATGAATTTAATTATAATAGATGTGAATCATGACCAAATGAAAAATGTATCCAATCACGTATCAGTTGTTGTATGTATAGTTAAGAAAATATAGTTATTATATGCTCATTTTGTGCATCTATGTCCTAATAGGCTTTTCACGTGATATCATGCTTTACGTAGAGATTATCCTGATAACAATGATTTAATTTTACTTTGTCTAGAATAACATTGTTATGATATGTTATGGAGATGGTCTGACTCTAAGTTTGCCATGGCTGAGAATTGCATATGTATGATCGCAATCATGAATGTTGTCGCTCTGATATATGTCAAGTATTTGACTAGAAAAGCAGTAATTAGATAACTCTGTACATTTGAATGTTTGTTGTAGAACTAAAATTAGTATATCATACTAGTCGTTCTTGCCATAATCTTGTTAACCTTTCTTGCCTCAACCATGGCATGATGAAAAGAAACTATTTCCATCATGCAAAAACAACGTTTAAAGTTATAAATTGTATGATTTATATGTTGAGAAGGCATGCTCTAGAAAAGCATTACATGAAAACATGATCTTGGCAATGATACATGATAATGCATTATTAATCTTGTACATGACTTACTAGAAACAATTGAAAAAAAATGGGCTTGAATAGCATGAAAATGACCGAAAAGTGAAAATTGTTTATGTAGGAACAATAATTGATATCTTCCACACATTCAGGAAGTCCTAAGTATGCCCTTAGGCCATGATTTTCCATGTTTTGCTAAGATACTCAATGTCATGGGAGGACCGCTTCCTCCACTGAGAACAAGAAGCACCTGAGCTATCCAGATAGAAAAGATCAGTGAAAATCAAACAAACAAAATCAAGCAAAGATAAAGAATGAAATCACACCAGAAGGCGAACCCTGAAGTTGGTAGTAAGACGCATGAAATCCAGAACCAGAAGGCGAACACAGAGTCATGGCGGCAGGGCGCATGTCAGCCTTGCAAACAGAAGTAATCATGCATTTAGTATAAACTAATTGACGAGATGAAAGGCAGAACAAGCAAAGGCGAGGAAAGCAAAGTTGAATCAAAAACCTCATGTGAAGCAAAAAAGATGAAATCCAAGGCGCATCAGAAAAGAAACGGTACTAGAAATCCTGGAGAAGATGCAAACAGAAAGTTGCTAATAACAAACCAAAAACTAGAGAGCGAAGGTGCATCAGAAGCTGCGATCAAAAGCTAACAAAGAATTCAAACCGGAAAGACCAAAGCAACTTCAAAGCAAAAGCGTGCAAAAGATCACAAGCCAGAAAGTTAAAAGAAAATCAATGCAGATATCTGAGCGCAATTGCAAGACAAGATGAAAAGTAAAATGGTCATAACAAAACTCAAAAGGCGTACGACTTCAAGGCGTACAATTGCAAAGGCGTACACCTGCAAGGCGTACAATTGCAAAGGCGTACAATTGCAAGGCGTACATGAAAAGGCGTACATGCAACATGAGGGCGAATGCAAGCTTCGTAATGACCAATGCGAGTACAAGATCCTGAAAAGTATGTTACTCAAAGGCATACTTAAACACTGAAGCATTGAATCAGATGCAAGGGCAAGGTGCAAGATAAAATCAAGCTAGAAAGCATACAAGTGACTGACCCAAAACCGTTCCAAACATAACATAACCAAGGCAAGCTCGGTTTACCTGATGATTGAAGAACTACTAACGCAAAATCAGGAATTCATTCCAGTCTGCTTTCACAAACAAGCCAAAGCATCCCGACACAAGTGAAACGAAGAAGTCTATAGTAATAACAAAGCCCTTAAAGCAAGGCACATCTGAGCTCGTCTGTACGTCAAAACAGACCATGCGGAAATGAGCACGAGCACAAAGTCAAGAAGCCAGAACAATATAGAAATCCAAGTGCTTACAAATTGATGATATCAAGAAAAGCATAAAGAAAAGTAGCACCAACAACAAGAGGTGTTACGAAGCACAAGCAATCAGAGCTAAGCAATCAATCAGAAGCAAGGTACAATGCTAAAGCTTAAAGCGACACTGATGACATGAGGTGTCCCCGGAAAGAGCTCAAATGATACTGATGACATGAGGTATCGCTATATCAAAAACCCCTCAAACAGGGTCAATAATGCCAGAACGCGAGGTTCAACACTTCAAAAAAAAAAAGAAAAAGAAATGAAAGAACAGTGTTGGACCGTACCGCGGGCACAAGCGCCTTATCGCGGTACCCGGATAGACCTCCTCAAAAAGAGAAATTTTCGGGACAGACGCGGGCGAAGTATGCCATATCGCGAGACTAGAAAAGGTCCCAGGAAACAAGGGCCCTAGTCTTAAACGCGGGCGGAAAATCTGTAGAAAAAGAGATTGGCTAACGCAAGATCTAAAGCGATCCGTTAGTTTATGAAGCCCAAAGCGGCAAACTGAAAAAGTCCAAAGTGACAACTGAAAAGAAAAAGCCCAAAGCGGCAACTGGAAAGAAAAAGCCCAAAGCGGCAAACTGAAAAAGTCCAAAGTGACAACTGAAAAGAAAAGCCCAAAGCGGCAACTGGAAAGAAAAAGCCCAAAAGCGGCAGCTGAGAAGCCCAAAGCGGCAAAATCTGTAGAGCGTGCCCAACGTGCACCCTGAGATAAAATCTTTGGCACCGATGACATGAGGGGCCATTACTGAAAATAACCTGAAAAATCTTTGGCACCGATGACATGAGGGGCCATTACTGAAAATAACCTGAAAAATGTTTGGCACCAATGACATGAGGGGCCACTGAAGTCTGCAACAAGTTTGAAGCGCCCAAAGCGCGCTCCAAAAAAAAACGGGGGGGAGAGGGGAGGAAGAAAAGAAAACCTTCCTTGGGCACCCAATGACATAAGGGCCCTTGTTGTAAAAAAAAGAGAGAAAAAAAATGGGAAAGAAAAGAAAAGAAGAAGAAAAAGAAGAGATGTGCGCTATCAAGAAAAAGCACCAAAACTGGGAAGAGCGTACAAGAGCATAAACAAGCACAAGTGCAGTAACAAGCAATTATAAAGCTACGTTCACAAGACAGAGTTCAAACTACAATGGTGCCAAAGCGACAAAGCCGACAAGAGCGCACAAGAGCCAAAAGTGTACAACTTAAATACAAGCCTAAGAAGCAAGACAAACGAAGACACGTGAAGCAAAGCTGAGTTGTGCATAAACATTGTCAAGGTGGCAGCAGGCATACAAAAGCAGAGTCTAAGCCTGAAGAGCACACCACCACAAATAAGTACAACTTCAAGAAGTTCAGCAAAACAAATTCTGAAATACAAGTCCAAAAGCAACATAGCCTAAACAGCAACTATCAAACACTAAAAAGAGCATTCAGAAGTCACTTGTGCAAAGATGGGCTGAGAGTTCCTTTGAACGAGTAGCCAAAGCAGTGCAGCGCTCTTACAAAGGACGCTTGGTTTCAGCCAAGCCAGCGGCATCAAAGGGAGGCCGCAGTTTCTCCAATCTATCAATGGTACCATCAAGCCAAGTACCAGAATAGTGTTGAAACCTGATAGAATGGAGGCAGTCCAAGAGCTCCACCTTGTCCTCCCACGTCAAGGCATCAACATCAACAGAGCTCACCAAACCCAGCACTTGCACCATGGTATGTGCAGCGGACTCCCTGAAAAAGCGAGGGAACGAAGCACCTAGTGGCACCAAGTCAGGATGGGCAAGAAGAAACGAGTCAAGCATAGACTGCTCCTCCGCATCAAGAGAGCCACGAGACTTGGCAGAAAATGCCGCAGCAAAGCAGAAAAGAGCAAAGAAAAAAACAAGCGAGAAAAGCGACAAAATTTACAAATTAATTAAATATGTGAAGATTGATGTTAAATGTGAAGGAAACCCAAATTGATGCATGGTAAAAGGAACACTCACAAACTGAAGAAGAAGCTGGAGAAGCAACAACTTGTGCAATTTTGACAGAAGGAAGCCGAATGGGAGGAGTCTCATGCATGGGACGCCCTTCAGAAGAGCTCACAATACCCTTTGAAACTTCAGCTACATTTGCAGAACCTGCATTCCCTTCATCAAGAGGAGCGAAGCCAGTATCGCTCTCATGAACAGCATGATCCTCAATGGGAACCTCCACAGCAACATCAACTTGGTTTTCCTTGGGGGCAAGAGCGTCCGTTTCAGCGTCCAAGTCATCAAAAATAGTGTCAACAGGAACACCTTCACTTATAATGATATCAGCATCATTCACAGCAACATCTGAAGAAGCATCAGCAAGAGCGCCCTTGGAAATAATAGAAACGCCCTTAAAAGTGCCAACAGGGGGCATCAAAGGAGCAGTATCCTCACCAATAGCAGATTCAGAAGAAACAGAGGGGGGCAACGCCCCCACTAACAAAAGGATGACGGCGGAAGTCCAAGGAGCCCTCACCACCAAGGGTGGATGGAATTGTTGGAGAACTGACTGGAGTATGGACACCCTTAGAAATCTGAGGCGAAGGTGACGCCGAGGAACGACCACTAGAGCCACTTGTACCCAAAAGGAATATGAGAGAGGCAATGAGTGAGAAAACACTTAGAAAAGGCGAAGAAGGAGAAGTTGCTGCCAAATCAAGCACCAAAGCGCACTCGATCAGCTCAACAAGCTCACAAGAGCAATGAACCAACATAGAAGAACACAAGTTCTTCACAGTATCAAGAGAAGAACGAAAAAACGAACCAGAGAAGCATTCTTCACCTTGTTTCCTCACAGGAGCGACACAAGAGAGAGCGCATCCCTCTGCCCAGCAGCGACAACCGCTCTACTCCTCCTTGGCATCTCAAAACTAATGAACAGAAGCAACAGGAATAGCAACAGTGAAGTGAACAGAGTCTGTAGTAACTCTCTAGAAGAAAAGGAGAATAAATTGCGAAAGTCCCAGAGCGACCTCCGAGAAGCGTACGTCGCTCCCCAGAATAATAACTCCACCGCAAGAGCGATAAGAGCAACAACAGTAAAGAGTAATTAATCAATAATACATCAGAGAAGAAACCAAAGAGAATGGGAGTCACTATCCATCAGTGGTCGAAGGCGCACAACGAAAGCGAGCACCGAAGGCGCACAACGAAGGCGCACAACGAAAGCGCGCACCGAAGGCGCACAACGAAGGCGCACAACGAAAGCGCGCACCGAAGGCGCACAACGAAGGCGCACAACGAAAGCGCGCACCGAAGGCGCACAACGAAGGCGCACAACGAAAGCGCACACCGAAGGCGCACAATGAAAGCGCGCACCGAAGGCGCACAACGAAAGCGCGCACTAAAGGCGCCCTCAGTCCAGTACAAAGGGCGACACCTTGCCCGGTAGTAGCAGTATGAAGTATCTCTGTTCAGTCCCAAAGGCGACGCTCTACCCCATGTCATGCAGTCCGAAGGCGTCCCCTCAGTTCAACCTCAAACAGGAAAAAGAGAGAAGAAAGTGTGCAGGTCCAAGAGCGACATCTGAAAGCGCACGCCCCTGTCTAACTTTGATGCTCCCTTAAGGATGCATCTTTCTGAAATACGTCCTCAATCCATTCTTGCCACCCACCTGTGGTAGTGACCCTTACATGAAAGCACACCTCAGATCAAGGGAACTCAGAACAAAGAAGACAAGAGCGAAGAATGAGTGGAACGGAAAGAAGGAAAAGGAGAAACAGGTGAGAGGGGAAACAAGGTAGGATTTGCACTGAAAAGGAAATCCTTCCTTTCTCACTGCAAATGGGGCAATTGTTGATACCTCAATATTTAGGGGCCCAAATTGCAAAGCCCAGTTTGTATAAAGGCCCAAAAATCATCAAACAAAAATAAAACAATAAAGGACACTGATATAGGCGTGCAAGCACCAAGAACTGCCCAAAGCGTCACATGCTCAGAGCGACAGTCATCAAGGCGACACATTCTGATGATGTGCCCAGGAGAAAGAGCAAGACGTACTGATGACATTGAGCACAACATGTCCTCCCAAAGCGCCCCAGGTGTCATGGAAACTTGGGGAGAAAGTCATGATAAATGAGAGCGAACAGGGAATGAAGCTTGCGGAAGGCGCATACACGTACAAACAAAGGCAACCCAGCCTCCTAAGACTTCAACGGCTTGTGTAGGAAGCCAAGAGAGAATCTTTGCTTACCTCACTTGGCCACTCCCAAGGCAAAGCCAAGAATGGCATGACTTGCACAGCTCCTCCCTGCAGCCATTGAATGCCAATGCCCAAAATGATAAAGAAGACAAAGCTACTGAGAAGATGCCCTGAGCACATGATGCAAAGTGCTATTACCCAACGAACAAAAGGTGAGCAACCAGTAACCACTGGTCTAAAGAACCATTATAAATAGGAGATTCTTCTCCTTCCAAGGGGACAACTGAGACGGGAGAGAGAGAAGCAATACACCAGAGCGACAATAACAAAAACACAAGGTTCTCTCCTCTGCAACTTAGAGGGAGAACACGAACAAGAGGAAAAAAGAGGAACTCAACGGAGGAAAACACATGATAAACACATGAAACACCAGTTCTCTTCTCTAAATATCAGAGAAGGAACATTAAAGAGAAGCAAGAGACAGAACACGAGAGAGATACAAGGAAGGAGCTGAGACAGAGAGCGCACACCTCCAGCAACCACCATAACAACAACAACAAGAACAACTTCAACAACTCCAACACATGGAGAACAACACACAGCAATAACCACTAAATACAGAGAGAGAGAGATCTTCCAACGTAGAGGGCAATCTGAACCGAGGGAAGGGGAGACTAAGACTCCATTCAAATCAACTGAAATCCCAAGAGAGCATAAGAAAGAGGAGAGAATAGAAGCTTCTGTAAAAGCTTGAGTTTCAGAATACAGAGGAGAGTGTGAAAAGCTGAAGGCGCACACTCCCTCACTTTGCGTAAACACCATAAGTGTGAACCTCTCGCTCTTGTATTTTTCTCCTCAAGTCCCATTTCAAAGTAATAAAAGCCAAATGCTTCACTAAGCTTATGAACCCATTATCTTTGCACTAATTATTTACTTATCGCACAAAGTGGTCCGAAACAGTTGCTTTTGTTGTTCTTTGGTGAGCTTCTCCATGACTTGAGTTTGTTCAAAACATTGTCATTATCAAAACCATGCACTTGTATAATAGATCTAACAATCTCCACATGCACATGCATACTAGATCTAACAATCTCCCCATTTTTGATGATGACAAACATGTTTTGACGTTGTTGATTGTCGAAACATTTGATCACTTGTTGAGACTCTTGCTCCCCCTCAATAAATGCATTTTGACATTTGAAATCCAATTGAGTTAAGCTAGATTCTCCCTCTATCTTCAACAACTTTGCTCCCCCTATATAAAAAGAACAAAACAACCTTTTCACCCCCTTTTGGCATTATCAAAAAGTAATATAACAATGAAATCTTAAGCCAAATTATGAGAAATTAATAATCCTTTCTCTACAAAATTGATACCAATTGAACAATGAAATATAACTTCAAATGTGATACCAATTGAAAAGAACTAATTGAAAATATCGTTTGAAATTTGAAATCATAATATCACTTGACAAAGAATGATACTAATTGTGAAAACAATACCAATTGTAAAACAACACAAACACTTATGCAAAATAGTATGATAATCACATAATGTAAACCAAATGTAACATAATGATACCAATTGACAAAAAGTATATGACACTAATTGTAAATATCAATTGTAACAATTGTAAGATAAGTGTAAGCATTTGTTACCACTTGGGAATGTATAAAATGATCATGCTTGTGAATTGATACCCATTATATACTTTGAGGAGACGATAAGCATGTTGAAATTTCTCTTGATACTTGAAGATGCAAATAATGGATAATAATTGTAGATTTTTTTTGCTCTTCATTTGTTCCTACAAAATAATCATGCTTTGCTTTTTGGTATCCAAATGCTTTGCTTTGCTCACAACCAGATCATACTATCTAACCTGCGTTGGCCACAGGGTCTTACGACCAGATCCCACGATCTAACCTGCGCCGGCCCATTCTTTTATTAGTCTTTTATCAATTGGCCACAGGGTCTCACGACCAGGTCCTTCCGACCTAACCTGTGACAAGTATCCTTTTACTATTCTCATCCTCATTCCGTTTATCTTATTTAGTTATTCTTTTCATTTATTATCTTTTCTCTTCTTTAATTTCTTTATAATTATCCTTTTATCTCTTGCCTTTTATTATTAATTTGTTATCTCATTCGTCATTCAACACACATTTATCATGCAAGCATACACAACAATTTTCACACTCTACATTTTCAATTCCCTAAGTTTATGCCATAACGTTTTTAACTATTTCTATTCCTTAGTTCTCATTCTAGTTTACATCTCATACATACATACTTTCTTTTAGTTATTATTCAATTCATTATGCGATACACATTTAGCACACAAACATCACAATTCAACCACTTATATGATTCACATATATCTCTTTAAATCAACCAGACATACAAAACAATAATCACTTATAATCATTCACAATTAACAACCAGAGTTCCTGTTCTCCAAATAAACATACATGATAACATATAGCACTTAGCACTTAGCCTGTATATTCAATCACAAATATCAATTTATGGTTCATTTCATTTATTTTCTTACTTTATATTTAATCTAAATTAATTACCCAAATAATCAGTCACAAACATACCCACCTATTCTTAGCCAGTATTATATACTAATAAGAAAATACTCTCTAAAGCAAGGTAAAGAACCCCTTACCTCAGGGTTCTATTAGAACCTGACTTACGGCTCGGTGAGGCGATCCCGCTGCGGCTTACGTCGAACTAGTCCAAATCCACCAGCGGCAACTATTGCTTACACGACCGGGGTCGGTTTGACTCTAAAGCTACATGAGTCTCCGGCTCAGAGCACAACAAAGTGGTTCATTCAGACCCAGTTCAGAGAGAAATTGGCTCCAACGGTTGAACCCGATCTGAACCAACCATACAACCACCACAGCAAGGCCAAAAGGTTGGCGGTTGATCTTGACCCACAGCGAACACCACATACTGGAGGAGTTGGAGATGGTGGCTGGTCAATGGCCCTGGTTCGAGAGCTTCATGTACGGCGGCGGCAGTCGGTTCACGAGCAAGAGAGGTGACGGCTGCGATTGGCGCTGCGGTTAGGTTCGGCGGCGGCGATTCCAGGGAGAGGAGATGGCGACGGGGCTGGTTGCTTGCTCGTGGCGGTTGACTTCGGCGGTCCGATTTGCAGAGGGAGGGAGTCGCGATTCGCGACCCATAGTGAGAGAGAAATCGCGAGGCAGGAGAGGGAGAGAGAGAGAGAGAAGGACATGTGGTGGTGGCTTGCTTCAGGGCGGCGCCGGCGGGATTGAAGGCGGTGGAGGCCGTGGAAGAGGGGCCAGACGCAGGAGAAGGAGAAGTATGAAAGGGAGGTGGTGTTGCCCAAAGTTAGGGCCGGCTGGAGAAGAAGGAGGAGTGGGGGGGGTTTGAACCCCTTCCTCTTTATTATTTTTTTTTTAAATTTTTTATTATTATTATTATTACTACTACTACTACTAATATTACTATTATTATCTATTTATTTATTTTTAATCCAAAGAAATACCTACAATAAATTTTAAATCATCAAATGAACACACATAAAAAAAATCATAGAGTTAGAAGTTTGGAAATATTAAACATAAAATAATATTGAATATGTCAAAAACAAGTAACATATAAAAATGTATTTTTCCATATAGGGTAATTACTCTAAATGAGTTTACTTTTAAGGTATATAAATAAAATAGTCAAATAGAAATAATATAAGGTACTTTATGAAAATACCAACACTTTAATAAATATATATATATATATAAGAATTTATCATTTAATTTGATCAAACTAAAAATTTATAATACAAAAGAAAATCAGGATGTTACAATCCTCCCCCACTTACGGGAATTTCGTCCCCGAAATTCGGGTTACTTCGTAACGCGGAGAACCATCCAGCTAATGGGGTTCCTGTCGGTTCTATTTCCCCGCTTCTGATGTGTTTAGGTCCATTCTTCTTAGTATTGTCATGTCTGTCCTCGGAGACTACGTATCTCCTCTATCGCGACAGGATTCACCATTTCCTTATTATTAAAGTTCCATCTTCCATTTCTTGGGTTGAAATCCTCCCCCACTTAGCATCGACTTACCTGCTTATTCCGATGCCAGGAAGCAGGAAATCGAACGTGTCGGCTCCTGATTGCCTTTCATACGACTCTTAATAAAGAATGCAAGAATCTAACAACAATAGAAAATATAATCTTTGGAATTCACGAGGAAATTGCGACTTCGCTTTAAGGAAATAGCATAAGATTATGCGATCCAAAGACTTTTCGCAGAGTGTAGCAGCTTATGGCTAGGAATTTCCCGGAACCAGATCGAATAAATAAGACTGGAACTCCGGGAACGATGGATATTCTAGGATAAGAAACAAGAAGAAGTTCGTAAGTTCACAATGTTTAGTAGATTGGAGTGAGAAATCTTAGATCCGATCCGTGATCAAAAGTCGCTACTTCGAGGTCATGTCAAACCAAGAAGAATGAGAAGGAAGGGATTTACTTGCACGAATTGAGGTACTAGTTAAGGCTTTCAGATTTACTATTAAATTCTTAAACAATTTTTGATGGTCAAAGGTTGGAGGTTGGCAAGTATTCTTGATGTTTGAACATTCTATTAAACAATATTTTAGACCAACGACACTCAAGACATACCTTGGGTTTATGTCAGCAATCCCTTACAACCTTCTTCGAATTAGACCTTAAGGAAAGCTTGAATGAATTTGATACAGAACAAGAAAGCTAATGGAATCTGACCTTCTATCACCTTAAGTCTTGCACTACTTTCGAAACCGAGAGTCGTGTTGGGTTGACGTGTTTGAGAAGGTTGTGGTGTCTTACCGCGTATGGTTTTCTCCATACTGTATGGTGATTGGCGGGTCCAAGAGGGTCGCCAACATGACAAGAATTGGGTAGACACATGCATTGGAGACGATAACATGATTAGATACATGTCAAGCAAGAAGACAAAGAAGATTATCCTAAAGAATGCATTTCTACTAGATATTCATCCAAAAAGGCATTTCCTCCGAACTAATGGTTGACTTGTCCTTACTCCGGCACTTGTGAGTACCAACTTCGAATATTAGGGAAAGGTTCTTTCGGCTAAGTGTCCAGATATAATCAGCTAGGAGTAACGGATTCCAACTATGGTTCCTTACTCCCCCACTTGGCATTGACATACCACGTTACATCAATGTCAAGTAGTACACTTAATTGATAATAATAATCGGGTACGGGAGTTCTCGGCCGTTATTCGCGATCGGAAGTTACGAGGGGTTGACTATCCATAGGCGGTCTTTGAGTTTGTAATAAGTTCCTATGGGTTTTTGTTCGATTCTCACGAGGTGTCTACAATCTACCACTCTACCCCTAACATATACGGGCTTAATGTCTCTACATTTCGCTTTAATCTCAGGTTCCCTCCCTAATCCTATGCAAAGAGTTCGGAAGGAACTCTACTTGGGTTAATTCTATCCCTCTTAGAAAATCTATCGCTCTTAAGAATTATTAAGTTGATTAGTTCGGTTTTATTCAGAACGTGTCAATGAAATTCGAACCCTTTTAAGCTATACTAAGAACAGACATTTTAAATAAACCATTGGCACACTATTAACATAAAAAGTACCTTGGACCAGTTTATTCGCTCCTTCTAGCCTTTCGTGCGTTAACCGAGACCGTCTCCTTTCTCCAAGGTGTTCATAGGACATTTTGCAGCACGGTGTCCAGATTGTCCACAATGGAAACAAAGACCCTCCCGCCTATGCTGCCTAAACATCCAACATTTACGGTTATGGAACTTTCCACAATGTGGACATGGTGGCCTAGTTCTCGGGGCATCCATATTCAGGTTTGCAGCTTCTGGAGCCACGACTTCGACGCCAATGTTAGTGTATGGGTCTGATTCCCGGGCCAGTTCCTTGCCTCTGCTGGAACCTTCTGACCCATGAGTTATTTTGTTCCGCTCCTCAAGTAATTCTTGCTTGAGTGACTTCTCGTAGGCGCTTGTCATGTTCACCAATTGAGAAAAGTTGGCAATATTCTGGTAAACAAACATAGTCCTGATTTTTGCATGAAGGCCGGATTCAAACTTGATGCATTTGGTGCGCTCATCCGCATCCCGATAGCTGCTCGATTAGCGAATCAAATATTCAAACTGTGCCGCATACTCGTCGACACTCATGTCCCCTTGTTCTAATTTCAGGAAGGCTAACTCTTTCTCCATACGTACATCCTCGGGGAAGTACTTTCCCAGAAATGCCTCCTTGAACTTGTCCCAAGTGACCTCCTGATTGGCTAGCTCCATGCCCCTTCGCACATGCTCCCACCAATATTCTGCTTCTCCGCTGAGCATGTAAGTTGCCAAGGAGACTTTCTGTTCAACGGAAAATCTTCTCCAATTCTTGAAGCCATCCCTGAGCTCCATCCGGATTATAACCTCCTTCGAACCTAGGCGGTCCGTTTTTCCTAAACTATGCCAGCCAATCAATTTCGGCTAGGGCTGGACGTGCCTGGGCATACTGATTTACTACTGCTACCGCTGCTGCAGCTGCATTTGTAGCAGCAGTAACTGCTTCCGCCTGATTCTGGTTCTGCTGAACTAGATTTTCTAGAATCTTGGTAATCCTGTCATTATCAGCACGCCTCCGTGCCATGAGGTCTGATTCTGAAAATAAAACAAGTTAAGGCACACACACACACACATATATATATATATATAGGAATGAGTACATACTCAGCTAAGCATACTTACCTATATGCATCTATATTTATCCATCTAGTTAGTTAACATAAGACTTGACTCTATCTATTGGTTACTCGCTTCCTGAGTAAACCACAGGAGTTATGAGTTCACACTCCAAAGGCCGAGGAAAAACTGCTCCGATACCATAATGTAACACCCTCACAGGTATTTAGTTAATTTAGGATTTTATAAAAATTGGTACTTGAAAATTTCTTTTTAAATTAAAATACTTAAGAATATTTTTCAGGAAAAACGGACAGAGTTTCCTCTGTTTTTCGGATTTTACCAAAATTTCCAACTTTGTACCTACTTAACCTGTCCAGACCAGCGAACTTTTAAAACATAAAACGTTTAAATATTATCCAGAAATAGATCCTAATGCCCCAAATATCTCAAATAGGGGCGTACAACTAATACATATCTTTAAATTACAAAATAATAGTTTTTAACATAGCTAAAACTGCAGTCCACTCATAAAATAATAAACGGACACTCCACGTAGTGGAGGTTCAACCTGCTCGGCCAGAAACTGTGCAAGCTCCAAGCTCAGTACCTGAAAAATGGTTGTAAGGGTGAGCTTTACACATGAAGTAGAAAGTAGTTTCTAACTAAACATAATGACCTACTAAGTCAAACACATTTAGCACGTAACACATATTTTCAATCATCAAACCAAGCATGCATCACACACAAACAAGAATTCCCTTAGCCACTCGTAAACCCATATTCTTCGCTCTTTTATCTTTTTCATGTGTTGTTGATTCTCTTTTCTCTCACTCACATCCTATTATCTTTCAATCTTGCCTTCTCTCTTTATTTCTTTCTTTTATATTTTTCTTGTTTTCTTCTCTTTCTTTCTTGTATTCTTTCTTTTTATTAATTTGGCTATAGGGTCTCACGACCAGGCCCACCGACCTAACCTGCACCAAAATATTCTTTATTCAATTCCTTTCATTTAGCTGGTCACAGGGTCTAACGACCAGGCCCAACGACCTAACCTGCACCAGACAACTCTTTATTATCTATCCACAAGGTCTAACGACCAGATTCATATGACCTAACCTATGTCACAGGGTCTCACGACCAGATATTTCGACCTAACCTGCGCCATAGGGTCTCACGACCAGATCATACTATCTAACCTGCGTTGGCCACAGGGTCTTACGACCAGATCCCACGATCTAACCTGCGCCGGCCCATTCTTTTATTAATCTTTTATCAATTGGCCACAGGGTCTCACGACCAGGTCCTTCTGACCTAACCTGTGACAAGTATCCTTTTACTATTCTCATCCTCATTCCGTTTATCTTATTTAGTTATTCTTTTCATTTATTATCTTTTCTCTTCTTTAATTTCTTTATAATTGTCCTTTTCTCTCTTGCCTTTTATTATTATTTTGTTATCTCATTCGTCATTCAACACACATTTATCATGCAAGCATACACAACAATTTTCACACTCTACATTTTCAATTCCCTAAGTTTATACCATGACGTTTTTAACTCTTTCTATTCCTTAGTTCTCATTCTAGTTTACATCTCATACATACATACTTTCTTTTAGTTATTATTTAATTCATTATGCAATACACATTTAGCACACAAACATCACAATTCAACCACTTATATGATTCACATATATCTCTTTAAATCAACCAGACATACAAAACAATAATCACTTATAATCATTCACAATTAACAACCAGAGTTCGTGTTCTCCAAATAAACATACATGATAACATATAGCACTTAGCACTTAGCCTGTATATTCAATCACAAATATCAATTTATGGTTCATTTCATTTATTTTCTTACTTTATATTTAATCTAAATTAATTACCCAAATAATCAGTCACAAGCATACCCACCTATTCTTAGCCAGTATTATATACTAATCAGAAAATACTCTCTAAAGCAAGGTAAAAAACCCCTTACCTCAGGGTTCTATTAGAACCTGACTTACGGCTCGGTGAGGCGATCCCGCTGCGGCTTACGTCGAACTAGTCCAAATCCACCAGCGGCAACTACGGCTTACACGACCGGGGTCGGTTGGACTCTAAAGCTACATGAGTCTCCCAGTTAAGAGAGAAATTGGCTCCAACGGTTGAACCCGATCTGAACCAACCATACAACCACCACAGCAAGGCCAAAAGGTTGGCGGTTGATCTTGACCCACAGCGGACACCACAGACTGGAGGAGTTGGAGATGGTGGCTGGTCAATGGCCCTGGTTTGAGAGCTTCGTGTATGGCGGTGGCAGTCGGTTCGCGAGCAAGAGAGGTGACGGCTGCGATTGGCACTGCGGTTAGGTTCGGCGGCGGCGATTCCAGGGAGAGGAGACGGCGACGGGGCTGGTTGCTTGCTCGTGGCGGTTGACTTCGGCGGTCCGATCTGCAGAGGGAGGGAGTCGCGATTCGCAACCCACAGTGAGAGAGAAATCGCGAGGTAGGAGAGGGAGAGAGAGAGCGTGAGATGGAGAGAGAGAGAGAGAAGGACAGGTGGTGGTGGCTTGCTTCAGGGCGGCGCCGGCGGGATTGAAGGCGGTGGAGGCTGTGGAAGAGGAGAAGTATGGAAGGGAGGTGGTGTTTCCCAAAGTTAGGGCCGGCTGGAGAAGAAGGAGGAGTTGGGGGGGGGGGGTTTCGAACCCCTTCCTCTTTATTTTTTTTTAATTTTATTATTATTATTATTATTATTATTATTATTATTATTATTATTATTACTACTACTACTACTACTAATATTACTATTATTATCTATTTATTTATTTTTAATCCAAAGAAATACCTTCAATAAATTTTAAATCATCAAATGAACACACATAAAAAAAATCATAGAGTTAGAAGTTTGGAAATATTAAACATAAAATAATATTGAATATGTAAAAAACAAGTAACATATAAAAATGTATTTTTCCATATAGGGTAATTACTCTAAATGAGTTTACTTTTAAGGTATATAAATAAAATAGTCAAATAGAAATAATATAAGGTACTTTATGAAAATACCAACACTTTAATAAATATATATATATATATATATATAAAAGAATTTATCATTTAATTTGATCAAACTAAAAATTTATAATACAAAAGAAAATCAGGATGTTACACATTATATAATATTTCATACTTGGAAGAAGTTTCGGATTTAGTGTCACTTACATTGCTTTCCTCGCTTTGTTCATTTGACTCATCATTTGAGCTTTCTTCTTCATCTACTTGAACTAGTAAGCTAAGTGCAACGATTTCTTCATCATCCGAAGAACTATTTGATGTGCTTCCCTTTTCTTTTTCATCCCATACAATGTATGCCTTTTTGTGCTTTGGATGTTTCTTCTCTTTTTCAATCTTTTTGAGATACTTTGAGCACGAGTATTTGAGATGACCTGGTTTTCCACATTCATGGAAAACTACTCCTTCTTTTGTTGACTTGGTTTTGTAGTGTGGGGAATTTGTCTTTTTCCTCTTATCTTTGTTCAACCTTCCTTTTCTCCTTAGATGCTTGCTAAATTTTCTTAATAGAAGTTGCATAGTCTCTTCATCAATGTCCGAATCGGAATCTTCACTATCGGAACTCTTTTCTCTATTATATGAACTTTTAGCTTTAAGAGCGATTCCTTTTCTTCCTTTGTTCTTATCCGACTCTTCATGCATACTCAAACGTCCAAGCTCTAGTTCATGTTCTTGAAGCTTTCCGAAAAGTGTTGCTAAGTCCATGGTGTCCAAGTCCTTTGATTCTATAATTGCAGTAACCTTAGGTTTCCATTCCCTGCTTAGACATCTTAACACTTTGTTAATAATTTCACAATTCAGAAAAGTCTTACCAAGAGCAATGAGATGATTAATAATATGAGTAAAGCGTTTTTTCATATCACATATTGATTCATTAGGCAACATACGAAACAATTCATATTCATGCATTAAAGAAATTAATCTAGCACTCCTAACTTCACTAGTGCCTTCATGTGTGACTTGCAAGGTGTCCCACATTTCTTTGGCATTTTGACATTGGGAGACCCTAAAGAACGCATCATTACATAGAGCCGAAGAGATGATGTTTTTAGCTTTTAAATCATATTGAATTTCTTTTTATCATCTCGGTCCACTTATCTTTGGGAATGAGTTGAGATGCACCTTCTACTTGTTTTGAGGGAATATGAGGACCATTCTCAATAGCTTCCCAGATATTCACATCTATTGCTTCAATAAAGATTTTCATTCTAACTTTCCAATAAGCATAACCCTCTCCACCAAACATAGGAGGGCGGTTTATTGAAGCACCTTCACCACCAAAGGGATTCGTAGAACCCATTGTAGTTTCCTCAGGGATCTTTACGATAAAGTTCTATGCTCGTGTCTTTCGACCGAGCTTTGATAGAAATTGTAGGGACTATAATCGATGGATGAATTAACTAGAAAACACTAGGATAACACCTAGAAGGAGGGGTTAAATAGGTGTTAAAGAAACCTTGAAAGATTTTCGAATAAAACAAATAAAAACAATTAAAACGAATGATTTTCACAAAATCTGCATGTGTTAATCGATTAATAGAAGCCACTAATCGATTAATGCCTGAGAGCTGATATCAGTTAATCGATTAATCACTGTAGAAAACTCAAAAATCACTTCTCAAACGAAAACGAAAATCAATCAATTAACATAGAATATCAGAGATAGCGTGGAATTGATTAACACCAAGATTGTTAATGATTACCTAGATTATGAAAAAGGTTTTCCCCAAATCAATTAGAACTATTAAAACCTATTTCATTCAATTATTAGAAAATCAATCTTTTTTAGGTTTTCAATCAAGAACAATTCAAATATGCAGAAATTAAAAGATTAAGGGATAGAGATACTGCACAGAGATTTTATACTGGTTCACTCTCCTCCACTGAGAGCTACATCCAGTCCCCACTTTACAAGAGAGATTTCACTAAGGAATTAGAATTCTCAAATTACAAGTAATCCGCCTCTCAAGATACCCTTCTTGATAGCCTCCAAGAGATAACCCTTCTCTTGTCTTGCAATCCTATTGAACTTCTAATCTAACCTCTTCTCTTGCTTGGATGATCACACACAAACCAAGACTTCCACTTTGCTTGTTAACACAACAAGACTTCCAAATACTTGATGAACACCACCAAGGATTCCACTTCAATTTGCTTGATGAACACCACCAAGACTTCTTCTTGTTGTAGATAGTTTGCTTTTTGCAATGATTACAACTCTATGAAAAACAAAATCCTATTTGAATCTTCTTCAAGAAATATGAACAATTAAACTTGAGATTCAAAGCTTCTTGATCAAAGATATAAAAATAAGAACTTTGATCTTTGTAAAAGTGAGAGAGAATGTTGAGAGAATAGTGTGGCTTTGATCTTTCTAAAATGATGTGAAAATGAAGCTTTTTTTATCACAATGATTAGGAAAAGGTTTATATAGAATACCCAAAGGTTTGGAAACTTAAAAACTAATTTTGAGAAGTGAAAAACTGATTTAAAACACATAACTGCTTGTGTTAATTGATTAAGACACATAGCTAATCGATTAACCACTGTTGATTTTATGTTAATCGATTAATCACTTATGGTAATCGATTAATACCTGATGAAAATTCTGCTAATCGATTAATCAACCTTGTTAATCGATTAAACACTGTAAAAATCAATTAAAAACTTTTTTTTTCTCAAAATTAAACCTTATCTTTAAAATGTTTAAGCCACCTATTGATTTTAGGTTAAGTGAAATACTCAAGATATAATATGATCATGCACTTGATAGAGATTCACTACCCTCTAATAACTCTACCCAAAACTCTAATACTCAAAATAAAGATATTACAATCAAAATACATATTGAAGTCCTTGAGCTTGCTTTCTCTTCATCATAGTTGCTTTTGTTGTTCTTTGGTGAGCTTCTCCAAGACTTGAGCTTGTTCAAAACATTGTCATTATCAAAACCATGCACTTGTATAATAGATCTAACAATATCCACATGCACATGCACACTAGATTTAACAGGACGAAGTTTACTTTAATTTAGGGACATTCCCAAAATATACTTTTCCTGTTTGACCTGGATAAAAGCATTCAACTAAACAACAGTAGGCCAGCAGGGCCAAAATATAATTTAATGTGTTCATTTACATCATTTAATAAATTATTTATAAATCCGGAGTTAGTTTGATTTCCAAAAATATTATACTTTCAAAATTCCATAATACAACCCTTGACCAACACATGGTCGCCCAGAACTAATTACACTCCACGAGGTGGAGTGTACTCCTGCTCGGCCATAACTCATGTAAGCTCCTTCTGCACCTGTAATAAAAAATAGCAAGAAGGGTAGCATTACACAGAACTTAGAATAATAGCTCCTACAAAAGCATAGCAATAAACCAAGTTCCTACACTATGACTTACTGCCCAATTAGTTACTATCTCATCCATTTTTTTCTTTATCTTTCCTCTTACACGTATTCCTTTCTCAAGTTACTACTTTCATCCTTTCCTTCTATTTCACTAAGCTTTTTCCTACCCTCTCCTCTTTTATTCATTTTCATTCTATATTACTAGTTACTATAATTCATTTTATCTCTGAGTACTTCACCCTTATCAAAGGGTCCCTCATACACGCTTTCTATCTTAGTACTTCACCCTCCGCAACGGTACCTCGTACACACATCCTATTCCGATTACTTCACCCTCCAAAAGGGTCCCTCGTACACGCATTCTAAACCAAGTACTTCACCCTCCGCAAGGGTCCCTCATACACGCTTTCTATTTGAGTACTTCACTCTCCGCAAGGATTCCTCGTACACACATCCTATTCCGAGTACTTCACCCTCCGAAAGGGTCCCTCGTACACGCATTCTAAACCGAGTACTTCACCCTCCGCAAGGGTACCTCGTACGCGCACCCTATTCCGAGTACTTCACCCTCCGCAAGGGTCCCTCATACACGCTTTCTATCCGAGTACTTCACCCTCCGCAAGGGTACCTCGTACACACATCCTATTCCGAGTAATTCACCCTCCGAAAGGGTCCCTCGTACAATACCATTATTACCTTCCTTAGCTTTACTTATCAATTTACATTTTCTTTCTTATCTTTTGTCATATATCCTGAGTTTCTATCTCTTTTCATTATTTCCCTTTATCACTAATTTATTTTATGTTCTTGATTTCTATTTCCACCCCTTATCCTCACTCTATTATCTATTCTTATTTCTCTTTTATTCTCCTCATGAATATTCTACCTGATTGTTACTAGTCACATTTTAATATATTATTTATTTAATCATTCATTTCCAGGCTATCTATAAACATATTCTCTTACTCTCATAAATCTACATACGTTTTTCCTTCTCTTCTCACATACTATTATTTTCAATATTCATATCAACTACCCTAATGTTTTATACTCTACTTATTCCTATGCCCCTAGTCATCACTATAACATAAGAGAAACTACATCCTAAGCTAAGGTAACACAACCTCCTTACCTCAAGTGTGAAGAGAGATGGTGAACCTTAGAGCCTTGATCTTTTCCCTTGCCCTTAGTATCCTTAGAATTTGATCCCCCTTGAATCTCCTTGAAATCCAAACTAAGCGTTGTGGTTTGAACTTCCCAAGAGAAGGAGGAGAGAGAAAAGGCGTGAGGTGATGATGATGCTCTTGCTTGTGTTGGTGATGGAGTTGTGGGGCTTGCACTTAAACCGAGGGTTTGGGAGATGATGGTGCTAATGGGTGTTCTTTGTTCTTGCTCCTTAGACTCTTGAGAGAAAGAAGAGAAGAAGAGAATGAATGAATGGCAGATGGTGTTGATGCTGAATATTATAGAGCTCTTGAGTTCCTAAGCCTTGAGAGAGAGTGGCTTCATGAAGGAGAAGAAATGAGAATGACGAAGGAATACATTAGTGTTTGTTGTGTTGGCCTTTGTTGTTGTTTTATTTCCCTTTGGAAATAAACATGTGATCCTAGTGAGAAGTTTCCCTTGGAAGCTTGACAACCATGTGGTTATAAATTAATGGCTTCCTAAGGAAGCCATAAATGAGTGGTTGAGAGGGATCAAGGTCTGACGCGCGCGCCTGTGCGAGGAGAATGTTGCACCTGGGCGCAGAAAACGTTGTGAGAGCCATCTGTCTTGGCTCTGGTGCTAGGCCCTTGCGTGGTGTGTTATGAATCAGACCAGATCGTGGTCGGTGTGCGTAACTGAGTGCTAACTAGTCGGCGTACGATCGAATAGATCAGACTGGAGTCATGGGGACTGTGTTGGGACCTCGGTTCTCGGATCCCTGGAAGCACCTACTCGGAATGACACAGGTAAAGCGAAATGCTCGGCGCGTAAAGGCCGAGATATCTTGACGTCGGTGCAAGATCGGTTTAGCCTCTCTAACGAAATGCTAGGCACGTGGAGGACGAGATGCTTGACGTTGATGCAAGGTCGGTGTGACCTCTCGATGGTCGGTTCACAGTCCTTTAAACCCGAGAAGACTGGTTACTACTTAAGATCGGCTGACGCGAAGCGACTCGATGTGGTCGACTGATCGCTGCCGAGGGGTGTAACATGAAATGAGGTCGGTTCCCACGAGCTCGGTTCTAACTGTTTGGTTCTCACGAGCTAAGGGCTACATGCTCGGTTCTCATGAGCTCAGCGCTTAATGCTCGGTTCTAAAGTCCTTTAAACCCAAGAAGGCTGGTTACCTACAAGGGGTATGAGGCGGAACGAGGTCGGCTTATGACCCCGAACGTCGCTCGTTGGTCGGCTAAGACGGGTTTGGTCGGACCGAGGTCCGAACCACTACACTTAAATCCTCTTATTATTTTGTTTGTTCTTGGGATTAAAATTCGGGATGTTACAATTCTCCCCCACTTACTGGAATTTCGTCCCCAAAATTTCGTTCAATTCCTTCAATGGAGAACCATCCCAAAGGCAAGGTTTTTCAACTACGATTACTACTTTTTCTCGGTTCCACTCCCCCACTTAGCATTAGCATACCACTTTGCATTAGTACTCCACTAAGTTCTTGTACTCAATGAAGAGCACGGACTACGGTTCAATTGGGTTAGTCTCGGCGTGGAGACGCTATGAGGATGGCTAGGTCTATTTTTCTCGCTGCCGATTTGTTCAAGAGTCTTGTTAGCAAGACTCCAATGGGTCTTGGATTTCCAAAATCAGGTTTTACTCTCCAGGGAAGTTAGAGATGGTTTCTAGGGTCCACTTAATTCTCTCAAGAATTTTACTGGAAGGATTTGGAAAGGGTACTATCCTGGCTGACTTCATTCCTTCTTTGTCGGTTTGGTTTCTATTTTTAGCTTAGAAGCTTTCAATGACATCGACCATTAATAAGTGTAAAGATCGAGGTGGTCAGTCCCAATCCCACATTTATCAATAGCAACATCACTATCGGCTTGCGGATGATGTCATCACTTAACAGTTGCAAGAGTAAGGATGACCAATCCTACCCTTACACTCTATTAAACGACAATACCATCACAAAATTGTTTGTATTCTACCCAGAGTCCTACAACTTATTAACTGTTCCTAAATCCTTGATCAATCACATTCATCATTCAAACATTCATAACAACGTTTCACATCAACACGAATTCACAAATATTAACGTGGGCTAAATCTTGATATTCTCATCATCTAATCATTGTCTACATTAGCTAACTTAAGGTTCAATATTATTTCTACACCCCCATTCTTAGCAATCAACATAATTACATATATATTCACAAGTATCAAAATGAATGCTACTCATTCATATTCACTCCCTAACTATTAACTATTTATAAGTCTATTCATCCTATTCTATTATCATTCTACCAAATTTTCCTCTCAAGTTCTTACCTAATTCTTATTATAATCCTAACCTACTTGGAAATTCACTCACAATTAATATCGCACATACATACTTTCAATCATCATTCTAATGGGTTCTCTACCCCAACTCTAATTACTTAGACACTTGACTGTATACATCTATTACTCGCTTCGTGAGTAATGCAAAGGAGTTGTGAGTCCACACTCCAAAGGCCGAGGAAAAACTGCTCTGATACCAAACTGTAACACCCTATATTAATTTACCCTTGATTAGTCATTAGCAAAATTATATTCTTGAAAATTTCCTTTTAAAACTCTTAGTTAATTATATACTTATGAAAATCTCCGTAGAATCGGACGGAGTTTACTTTATATTAGGGACATTTCCAAAATATACTTTTCCTCTTTGACCTGCATAAAAACTTTCAACTAAACAACAGTAGGCCAATAGGGTCAAAATATAATCTAATGTGTTCATTTACATCATTTAATAAAGTATTTAAAAATCCTGAGTTGGTTTGATTTCCAAAAATATCATACATTCAGAATTCCATAATACAACCCTTGACCAACACATGGTCACCCAGAACTAATTTACTCCTGCTCGACCATAACTCGTGTAAGCTCCTTCTGCACCTGTAATAAAAAATAGCAAGAAGGGTATCATTACACGGAACTTAGAATGATAGCTCCTACAAAAGCATAGCAATAAACCAAGGTCCTACACTATGACTTATTGCCCAACTAGTTACTAACTAATCTATTTTTTTTATTTATCTTTCCTCTTACACTTATTCCTTTATCAAGTTACTACTTTCACCCTTTCCTTCTATTTCACTTAGCTTTTTCCTACCCTCTTCTCTTTTATTCATTTTCACTCTATCTTACCAGTTAATATATTTCATTTTATCTCCGAGTATTTCACCCTTAGCAAAGGGTCCCTCGTACATGCGTTCTATCCGAGTACTTCACCCTCCGCAAGGGTACCTCGTACACACATCCTATTCCGAGTACTTCACCCTCCGAAAGGGTCCCTCGTACACGCATTCTAAACCAAGTACTTCACCCTCTGCAAGGGTAACTCGTACGCGCGCGCATCCTATTCCGAGTACTTCACCCTCCGCAAGGGTCCCTCATACACACTTTCTATTCGAGTACTTCACCCTCCGCAAGGGTACCTCGTACACACATCCTATTCCGAGTACTTCACCCTTCGAAAGGGTCCCTCGTACACGCATTCTAAACCAAGTACTTCACCCTCCGCAAGGGTACCTCGTACGCCATCCTATTCCGAGTACTTCACCCTCCACAAGGGTCCCTCGTACACGCTTTCTATCCGAGTACTCCACCCTTCGCAAGGGTACTTCGTACACACATCCTATTCCAAGTACTTCACCCTCCGAAAGGGTCCCTCGTACAATACCATTATTACCTTCCATAGCTTTACTTATCGTTTTACATTTTCTTTCTTATCCTTTGTCATATATCCTGAGTTTCTATCTCTTTTCATTATTTCCCTTTATCACTAATTTATTTTATGTTCTTGATTTCTATTTCCACCCCTTATCCTCACTCTATTATCTATTCTTATTTCTCTTTTATTCTCCTCATGAATATTCTACCTGATTGTTACTAGTCACATTTTAATATATTATTTATTTAATCATTCATTTCCAGGCTATCTATAAACATATTCTCTTACTCTCATAAATCTACATACGTTTTTCCTTCTCTTCTCACATACTATTATTTTCAATATTCATATCAACTACCCTAATGTTTTATACTCTACTTATTCCTATGCCCCTAGTCATCACTATAACATAAGAGAAACTACATCCTAAGCTAAGGTAACACAACCTCCTTACCTCAAGTGTGAAGAGAGATGGTGAACCTTAGAGCCTTGATCTTTTCCCTTGCCCTTAGTATCCTTAGAATTTGATCCCCCTTGAATCTCCTTGAAATCCAAACTAAGCTGTGTGGTTTGAACTTCCCAAGAGAAGGAAGAGAGAGAAATGGCGTGAGGTGATGATGATGCTCTTGCTTGTGTTAGTGATGGAGTTGTGGGGCTTGCTCTTAAACTGAGGGTTCGGGAGATGATGGTGCTAACGGGTGTTCTTTGTTCTTGCTCCTTAGACTCTTGAGAGAAAGAAGTTATGAAGAGAATGATTGAATGATGGGTGGTGTTGATGCTGAATATTATAGAGCTCTTGAGTTCCTAAGCCTTGAGAGAGAGTGGCTTCATGAAGGAGAAGAAATGAGAATGACGAGGAATACATGAGTGTTTGTTGTGTTGGCCTTTATTTTTGTTTTATTTCCCTTTGGAAATAAACATGTGGTCCTAGTGAGAAGCTTCCCTTGGAAGCTTGACAAACATGTGGTTATAAATTAATGGCTTCCTAAGGAAGCCACAAATGAATGGTTGAGAGGGATCAAGGTCTGACGCACACGCCTAGGCGAGGAGAATGGTGCGCCTGGGCGCGGAAAACGCTGTGAGAGCTATCTGTCTTGGCTCTGGTGCTCGGCCCTAGCACGGTGTGTTATGAATCCGACTAGATCGTGGTCGGTGCTCGTAACTGAGTGCTAACTAGTCGGCGTACGATTGAATAGATCAGACTGGAGTCATGGGGACTGTGTTGGGACCTCGGTGCTCGGATCCCTGGAAGCATGGGGATTACTAAAAACATGCGGATTACCTGCAGATTTTTCTTGCGACTTTTATTCGCAGGTTTTTCCCACGGATTTTCATGCAGATTACTAATTTAATGAAATTTTTCTTGCGGATATATTTTCCGTAGAAATATTTGCAGATATTTTTGGCGCCATCTGGCGGAATAATGTTTAAAGTGAATTTTCTTGCAAATTTTGTAGGGTCAAATCCGTAGGTAATATCCGTGGGAAATTTCGCAAGAAATAGACTAACAAACTTCTCCCAACAACGAGCCAAGACGAATTCGCAGGAAAAGTTGTAGATGTTCTTCTTGGGTATTTACGTGCGGAAGTTTCATGCGGAATTTCCTGCAAATTTTTATTACATGCGAACGTTCCTACAAATTAATTTGTTGGGGATTTTGCTGCAACTAAGGTTTTTGCGGATTTATCTACGTATTCTAATTCTTGCGGATTTTCTTGCAAATCTATATTTCCTGTGGATTCACCTGCGAAAATTTTCATACAACTTTTCCTGCGGATTTAATTGCTACGGATTTTCTTGTGAATTCATATACCTGGTGATTTTCTTGCATATTTTTCTACAGATTTTCATGGGGATTTCACATTACTTATTATTTTAAGATTTTGTTATTTTATTATTATTTGAATTTTTAAATATTGTATATACTCATAAAAAATGTGAACTATTTGATATTATATATATATATATATATAATTTTTTTTAGATTAATTATAAATTTATTACTATATAATTTATTAAAATCTAATCCTCTTACTTAACGCTATGAATTTATTTCTAGAGCTAGACATGAAATATGCATTTCAAGATTAAGTTGATAAAAGTAAATAATCTTGATAAAAAAATAGGTAACAAGTAAAAATAAGATATGAGAGCTAGCTAATTATATTAGAATTTTACTCATACCAACTAATAAAAATATTATTATAGTAGTTACTTAAATAGATTACTTGGATAATCAAGCTAAGATTTACTGAGTCATGAGATAAATAATTTAGTAAAACATATATAACATATAGTTTGTTAAGTTGTGTTGGGTAAATAAGTAGGTTATTAGTAGGCAAATCATATATGACATAGAATCAATAAGATTTATAGTAGGTTTAGCTAGGGTTTATAGACTTAAGTAAATAGTTGTGATTGAATTAGATCTAATATAGGTTTGGGAGTTTGAACCTACTTATAAGATTCATCTAAACAAAACTACTATTTTATTGTACTTCCATTTTGAAGCAATATATATATATACATAGTAAGAACCTTATAACAATTAAAGAGTATTGTATGTTGAAATATATTAAAGAGTATTTATTGATGATTTTTTATATAGAATTTTAAACTTATTAATGTTTTTTTTTAAACAAAAGTTTAGGTGAGTTGGGTTTCGGAGTACACCAGGGCCATGATAAGCCTTCAGGGTCAAAGAGTGCTTAAAGAGGTACTTACAAATTATCCACCAATACTATTTTATTGTACTTACAATTAGTATTGGCAATTAGACACATGCCCGCATAATTATGTAATTGATTTTTTGATTTTTTTTTATATTAATCAATTTCCTTTAACTATTTTTGACTCATTTTGAAACTAAAACAATATTTTTTTTATAGTTTTTAAGAAATCTACAGTGACTGATATAGTTTTAACTCTTGGTTTACTTATTTGACCTAAAAGACTCTCTCTTTACTTTTAATCGTGCAAACAACCACTCTCCCTGTCAACTCACATTCAAACACTCACTCCATCCCTCTTCTCCTTCCAAACACTCACTCCGTCTCTCTTCTCCGTCACTCACTGCAGCGCTCACGCTCGTTCTCCGTACGCTGCTTTCGTTCTTCATCACTCGCTGTTTTCGTTCTCCCCGTCACTACCGCTAACTGCGATCGTTCTCCGTCACAACCGCGATCGTTCGCTCGTTGCTCATTGTGAACCCTCGCTTCTTGCTCGCTACTCGCTGTGGACCATCAATTGCTGCTCACCTCCACCGCTCTGTGAAACCAAGGTACCACTGTTCTTCATTTATTCATGTACTGCTTTGGAACAATTTATTTTTCGTTTTTTTTCCTCTTATGTTTGCTTTTTTTTTTAGTTTATCTGTGTAATATATTGATGTACTGTTCTGCATTTGTTCTTGTAATTTATTTTTTGGTTTGCCAAATGACTACTATTAATGTGCAAAAGAGTGGATTAGAATTCCTAATTCTATTTCTGCATTTGTTCTGCATTTGTTCTTCTTAGGGTTTATCTAATTATAATTCCTAATTCTTGTTGTTTTTTTTTGGTAAAAAAAGAAGAAGAAAAAGAACAACCATAAAAATAAAAAATGTGGGTATGAACCAGGAACTCGAATCATGTTATTGATTCTATTTCTATTTTTATTTTCGGTTTCTCACCTCATTCATTCAAAAACGAAAATACAAGGTTGAAGGCACCAACCATCCCTCACCGGCAGCTGTTGTCCCTCGCCGATCGGTTCATCGTTGTCTCACTCTCAGGTACAAGTTGCTTGTTCCTCTATCATTGTCTTGCTCTATTTTAATTTCTATACGTTTTGGGTGTTGTTGCTCTGTTTTTAGTGTTTTGCGTTTTCCTCTATGCGGCTGTGCCCATTAGCTCTATACTTTCTCTTTGATAACTTTGAGTTTCAGTGGCAGAGTTTTCCATTTGTGGAAGCTATTAATGTTTTCAATTTTAAATAGGAAGAAGTCTAATTCTGAAGTCAGGTTTTTTTTTAAAAGGAATTCTCAATACAGGTTGAATTTATGAGAAATCCATCTCTTGATCTACGGAAGTAAAATTTATGAAATTCACTTTTAGCATATGCATAAAACTCAACATCTCTTTCCCATAACATACTCTAAGTTCATGACCATTATATGTTTCAGAATCTCCGTGAGAGTCAAGTTTATGCAGAGCACAACTTGGGGCTCCTCCTGGTGCGTATCTCCTGATTAACAGACGCATGCTTGTTTCTTGGGTCCAGGCATTGGTCTTTTTCCATGACTAACATGTTATTTAGATGTTATCTGTTATTTTAGAAAATAGAAAGCTATAATACTGCATTACATGTCTTTGTTCGAAATATTTACATGTCTCTTTTCTGGGATGTTCAATTTAGGTGCAATTTTTTTTTTATTTCTATGAACGCAAATTGAACACCACAGATGTTGGTGTGTCTTGTAATGGAGCAGGCACTTTTTTCTCAAAGCGTAGCAAAGTATGGATATATTTTTTAATTATGGTGTATAGTTGATTTTAATTTGAAGTTGAATTTTCCCCTTGTCTTCATCTCTCAGGTTTACAAGCAAGGGACGGCCATTTCTTATTGGCATTGAAGATCCACAGGTTTTTCTTGTAGAACTGCCTTTTAGCTTTCATAAATTTAAATTTTTCCATATGGCCCATCAAATAATGCATGAAAGTGAGCTTTTTGAGATGGACTATAATATGCCTTTAGCTTTTTTTACATTCATTTGTAGGTAAAATTAATTTTTTTCCTTCCAAAATCCAGAACTATCATTGCCTTTTTTTTTCCATTTTCTGGATCAGGGTCTTTTTTTTCTTTCTGGTACTCTACTGAGTTTGTTTTAGATGAGTTCTTTTATTCAGAGAATTGGATTGCAATACTACATTGTTGTTTTCTTGAGCTTCTTCAGATCTCTCGCTATTTGTCACTTAAACGATATTTGATAATCTTTCTTCCCCCATCATACATTTTCTCTCTTTTTCTTTTGACAAAAGGTTGCAGTGATAATCTTTCTTACCAAGGCATAGTTGCTTTTTCTATCTACTTTTTGAAGGGTGGCAATTTTAACACCCCACATGCAAATTTATACACCCCACTATTTTAAAAAATACCAAAAATACCCTCTTTTAAAACAAAAACACATTTTTTTTCCCTTCCCTTCCCACCCCACCTCACCCCACAGCCCACCCCAACCATCCCATAGCCACCCCACCGCCACCCTAACCATCCCACAGCCACCTCATGACCCCAACCACCCCACCCCACAACCACTCCATGTCCCCAACCACCTCACCCTACAACCAGTGGGGTTGTGATCCTCTTCACAACCTGGGTCGTGACCCTCTTCACAACCCGAAGACCTGAATCGAGTCGTGAGCCCCTTCACGACCTTGGGTCGTAACCCTTTCAACAATCCAAGAAATAGTGTAGCCAACCGGGTCGTGAGCCCCCTCACTACCGAGGCCACCCCATTGTATAGGCCATGTCACAACCCCGGTAGTGAGGGGCCTCACGACCCCGGTAGTGAGGCTCCTCACGACCCGAGGTCAAAATTTGTTTTTAAAAAAAAAGAGAAAAGAGGAAGAAGAAGGAATGGAAGGGAAAGAGTGTGGTGGGGTGTGGGTGGTGCGGGTGTGTGTGGGGTGGTGTGGGGTGGGGTCATAACCACGATAGTGAGGGGCCTTACAACCCCGGGTAGTGAGGGGCCTCGCGACCCCTGGTAGTGAGGGGCCTCGCGACCCCTGGTAGTGAGGGGCCTCACGACCCGAGGTCGAATTTCTTTTAAAAAAAAAGAGACAAGAGGAAGAAGAAGGTGGGGAAGGAAAAGAGTGTGGTGGGGTGTGGGAGGTGCGGGTGTGTGTGGGGTGGTGTGGGGTGAGGTCATAACCACGGTAGTGAGGGGCCTCACGACTCGAGGTCGAATTTTTTTAAAAAAAAAGAGAAAAGAGGAAGAAGAAGGTGGGGAAGGAAAAGAGTGTGGTGGGGTGTGGGTGGTGCATGGTAGGGGAAGGGGTGGGGTGGCTGGGTGGTGCGTGGTGGGTGGCCGGGATGGGGTGGCTAGGTGGGAAGAAGATGGGTGACGGTGTGGGGTGGGGTGGCTGGGTGGTGCGTGGTGGGTGGCCGGGATGGGGTGGCTAGGTGGGAAGAAGATGGGTGACGGTGTGGGGTGGGGTGGAGAGAGAAGAAAATGAGAGAGAGAGAGAGAGTGGCGATGGAGAGAGAGACTCACAGTGTGGGTGGGGTGGGTGGAGAGAGAGAGAGTTGGTAGGGAAGAAGTAAGCAAAGGGCATTTGTGTATTTTCCCACCTAAAGTGGGGTGTAGAAATATTAGGGTGGGGTGGTAAATTTTTTTTCCTTTTTGAAAGCAATCCAAGTTACCATTTCAGTTTCCATATCCATGATCCGTTCTTTTTATTTTTTTTATTTATTTATTTTTTTTTTCAGCAACTGCTGAATGCTTGGTTAGCTTCCTTCTATCATTTTTTGTCTTTTTTCTAAGCCTGTGAAATTGATTTATCTAACCTTGGAAAAATCAATTGCTGTAGGTTGAATTAAAGATGTCAGGTTCCGGAAATCAATTGATGTCAGGTGAAATCAATTGCTTTTCCTTTTGTAGAATTACTAGTGGTCTTATTCTAGTTTTCCTTATTCTGCAATGTTGTCAATAGCAGCCTTCAGTACATCCATAAGTCCAAATTTACTGTCAGTACATCCATAAGTCCAAATTTACTGTCAGACATAAAATACTGGAACCATAATGCAGAATAGATAGCTAATACTGTTGAATTACAAACTGAGTGTATTTCTCAAGTTTACTGTTGTATCCAAATATAATAAACAGATAAATTAATTCAAGAAGAGAGACTATAAGAGAAACATAACTAGTCTATGCAATGAACATATTCGTTGCATAACAATCATTCGACATTTCATTTCTTAGTAGCTATTAAACTAGCATTACTGAAAAGTAATTAATCATCAATAACAGGAATGCAGAATACTATCTGGAATTGTTATAATTACTTTCGATACCATAATAATTAAAATATAATTATGAATGGGTGCTTATGCTAATTTTTTTGGGCTACTTTATATATATGCAGCTTAAGTGACCCCTTTATATGTTGATTTTTTTTATATGTTTATAACATTGATTTATTGGGTGTTATGTTTGTTGATATTGTGAATGATATTGGATGTATCTCTAAGATTTGTGGGAATGACTTAATAGATTATAAACATGTTGCATGCTCATATGGTTTGGTCGTTGTTATACATGATGACTTTGGTTGGCTCATGATGTTGTCATAGGTTCTTTTGGTATCATAGTAGTTAAAACATTATAATGTCAACTCATAAACATGATAAAGGTTATTTTTGTGTGGTTCATTGTTATTCAAAACTGTGGTGCAGGAAAAATTTCAACAAAAAAAGTTAGTGTTCTTCCCGAAGCTTGTCACCGTTGAGAGAAGATAACGGAGATGGCAGTCAGCAAACTAATGTTATGCCCTCCGATATGGATATATATATATATATATATATATGGGTAGATGCAAATGGTGGAAAGAATAAAGGAAAAATCTTTGGTCTTGGCTCTGTAGGCAGGACTCTAGTTCAATCTTCGAATATGTTTTCTACCCCTCCAGAAGATGTTGATGCAATTAGGACTCAAGTTCATGCTTTAAATGAGTCATTGCAAAAAGAACAACAAGAGAAGCTAGAGATGAAAAAGGAACTGAGTGAAACGAAACATCAATTACAACTATTGATGCAACACTTGGGATTTGCTGCCTCTTCTTCTTCTTCTCGGCAAAGTCATGACAATGACGATGATGAAGAGGAAGATTATGATTATGGATGGAAATGGAGATGAAGATGAAGATGAAGATGAAGATGAAGATGATGTTTTAGGGAAGGAGTAGGGCAAATAATATAAATCTTCTATGTTAAATGGCGAATTTATTAGTTAAAATATTTTGATGCTTTATGAATTTTAGAATTTTGTTTAGACTTAAGAATTTGTTCAATTTTGAATTATTGTTGGTAATTTTGTTCTAAAAATATTTAGCTACATCAAAAATTATATATGGAGAAAAAATGGTACGTTATATATGTGGTTGTTATTGCAAATTTAATATGAATCACATTATTTTTTAGGGATTTACATGCAAAATAAATTTTCTTACAAATATTAATTGCTGTAGATTTTCCTACGAATATACGAAATTCACTACCTTGGGATTTTCTTACAAATTGGTATTTCCTACAAATTACTTTCTTGCGGATTTTTCTGTGAACATTGTTCTTGCGGAGTTTCCTATGAAATATTTTCTTGCGGATTTTTCTGTGAAAAATGTTCTTGCGGATTTTCCTATGAAATTTCTTACGGATTTTTTAGCAAATTGAATAGTGGATAATTTTGCTGCAGAATTTCCCACGAATTAATTCATGCGGCTTTTCTTGCGAGTTTGCGTGCTGCAGATTTTCCTGCAAAAATCTACCTAAAGAAACCGCATGAACTTTCCATGTAAAATTGATAAATTTATGACAAAGATGTTGCGGATTATTAAACAAAATGCATAACAAAATGCGTAAGTAATTTCATGCGACTTAAAATTCGCAGCAAATAATTATCCACGAAAGAATTACATGCGTATTATTATTCGTAACAAAATCCGCAGGAAATGGATTTCCTGCGAATATTTACTCTATATTTACAAGAAAATTCACAGGAAATTAGCATATTTTTAGTAGTCGCGTGATCGCACCTGCTCAGAATTAGACATGTAAAGTGAAATGCTCGGCGCGTGAAGGCCGAGATATCTTGACGTCGGTGCAAGATCGGTTTAGCCTCTCTAACGAATTTCTAGGCACGTGGAGACTGAGATGCTTGACGTTGATGCGAGGTCGGTGTGACCTCTCGATGGTCGGTTCACAGTCCTTTAAACCCGAGAAGACTGGTTACTACTTAAGATCAGCTGACGCGAAGCGACTCGATGTGTTTGACATATCGCTGTCGAGGGGTGTAACACAAAATGACGTCGATTCCCATGAGTTCGGTTCTTACTGTTCGGTTCTCACTGTTCGGTTCTCACGAGCTCAGAGCTACATGCTCGGTTCTCACGAGCTCAGCACTACATGCTCGGTTCTAAAGTCCTTTAAACCCAAGAAGGTTGGTTACTGACAAGGGGTGTGAGGCGGAACGAGGTCGGCTTATGATCCCGAACGGTGCTCGTTGGTCGGCTAAGATAGGTTTGGTCGGATCGAGGTCCGAACCACTACACTTAAACCCTCTTATTATTTTCTTTGTTCTTGGGATTAAAATTTAGGATGTTACACTTCCCACAAAGATCATTATCTATTATTGTAACAAATACCATTAACAATATTAAGCAACTTCTTTAATTATAGCAAATTTTCCAAAATTCAAATTATCCTTAATTAATAGAGGGAGCACTATATTAAACTTCTCTTCTTTCTAAATCTTTAAGGAAGTCTTGTTAATGTACGATTTCGTTTAGAAAAATGATTTAGAGACCTACAAGCCTACAAAACTACACATAAGATTATGACACTTGTTATTTTTAAGTTAAAAAAAATTAAATAAAAAAACTTAAATGACAAATGTCAAATCCTAATGTGTAAATTTATGAGTATGCTTCTTTATGTAAGTTTCTTAATCATTGCTTGTTGATTTATGCAAATATATTATTCCAAATAAACGATGTACAAAGTATTTTACTCATTTTAATTTATATCTGCTTTAAAAAAAAAAAGTATTTTATACTAGCAGCTAGCCAGCTACGACCATGTGATGCACGCTAATAATGATTAATCAGTAATCACGTGAAGTTGATACTCCCATAAAAAAAACAATAATGTTACATGAATTGAAGTGTTACTCTTCAAACTAGTATAAATAAGTAGCAAAGGTTTCCTCATTCTGCACCAAAATCTTAATCAAGTACACAATGGCTCCTTCAAACTCAACACCAAATCAAACACTTATTGCCACCTTCTTCGTAGCTTTCTTCCTCTTGCTGCTTAGCAAAGTGTACTCTCTCAATGACCTTACCTTTTACTTCGATAAGTTTGTGCCAAACCAACCGAACCTCCTCTTCCAGGAAGCTACCTCTGTTTCATCAACAGGGGTATTACAACTTACCGACGTCAGCCAACCACCCATAAGGTCTACTGGCAGAGCTCTATATGCTGCCCCTTTGCAAATTTGGGAGAGTACCACTGGCAATGTAGCAAGCTTTGCCACTTCCTTTTCTTTTGTTGTGAAAGCAAATGACTCAAGCAAAACTTCAGATGGTTTAACATTTTTTCTTGCTCCTGCTAATTCTCAAATCCCTTCTGGTTCAACCCCGGGATATTTTGGACTTTTTAATAGTTCAGATTATAATGCTGATAACCAAATTGTTGCAGTTGAATTTGATACTTACTTTGGCAGTACATACAATCCCTGGGATCCAGATTATAAACATATTGGAGTAGATGTCAACTCTATTGAATCCATCAAAACAGTGAAATGGGATTGGAGGGATGGTGAAGTAGCCAATGTTGTCATAATCTATAAAGCTCCCACCAATTCGTTAACAGTATCTCTATCCTATCCTTCAGATGAAACAAGTAATATTATAGCCGCTTCTGTTGATTTAAAGGCAATCCTCCCAGAGTGGGTGAGCGTTGGTTTTTCTGCTGGAGCTGGTGATCCTGGATCATTTGAAACACATGATGTTCTTTCCTGGTATTTTACTACAAATTTGAATGGCAACAATCATGCTGCCATGAAGAATAATGTGTCTGTTGCACATTTCACTGCATGATTAATTTGGTGTACTTTCTTATGTTCCATCAGTTATGAAAACTAAATAAACTGACCCGAAATAATGGTAATTCCATTCTGCTATGAAACAATTTCTCAAAAATGTGCTTGTTTCTAAAGAAGGTGAATAGTAATAGCATCTGAAGCATGTGGCCTTCTTTTCATTTTATTTGTGTATTAAAAAAATGTTATAAAATAAACATAAACATGCAGCACATTCTGAATCATCGGATTCATCTCATGGTTTCTAATGCGTCTATGTTAGAGGGACAGACGCAAGTCACCATCTATAATTTGAGCAATTATTAGGTGGTCGGGGATCACATGGTCTAGGAGATTAACCATCATCCATTATTTAATTTTTGAATTTTTTTATTTAAAAAATAAACTATTAACGATCGACTAACTAATAATTTTCCCTATAATCTATTGTTAATTTGCTGCATGTAATGTCACAAACTAGTTACCATAATAATAGTAACATAACTTTTGACAAGCACCACCAAATTTCCAACCAGCTGTTACCACCATTATTGTTTGGTTATTGATTTGCGGTTTTGAAGGGTTCTTTTTTTCATTTATATCATATACACCGGTATTTAGACGATTCACGACGGGCGGTTCAAGGTTTCTCTGGACTGCATGGTTGTTGTCGGGATGGGTTTTTGGTGGTGGACAGTGACACATTATTCCCGCCCTGGAGGTTCTCAATGGTGATAGTTGTGGGTTGAGTTCATAGTCCGAAAAGCAGTTTTATGAGTGTCTTGAGGATCCATGCGAATCTGATGATAACCTGAACGTAAGTCAATCTTTGAAAAAATATTAGCATCATGTAGCTCATCAAGTAATTCATCAATGGTAGGCATAGGAAATTTATCTTTGACAATAATAGCATTTAGTGCGCGATAATCCACACAAAAACGCCCCATCTTCCTTTCAAGCGGCCATGAATGACCTTCTTCGACCACACTTGCGTCGGTTTGTTTTAGTTTTTTTTTACGATATTTTAATTTATAGCTCCTGTTTAGAAGATCATGTCCAGCACTTGCATATTGTATTGTCTTTACTAGCCTCTATCCAATTTTACGCTAAACTTTCCAAGTGTATTTTTGGTGTTAATTCCATTAGCTACCTAGGTCATATTATATCAGCAGGTATGGTTAGCCCCGATCGGGACAAGATCAAAGCAATGGCAGATTGGCCACCACCGCGCTCCCTCACCCAACCCCGCGGTTTCTTAGGTCTCACTGGTTTCTATCGCAAGTTTGTAAGGAATTATGCCACTCTCGCCTCTCCGCTCACCGACCTCCTCAAAAATAATGCTTTTACATGGACAGATGAGGCTCTTTTGGCCTTTACAAATTTAAAAAATGCAATGATGGGCACTCCAGTCCTTCGGCTGCCTGATTTCAGCAAGGACTTCGAGGTAGAAACTGATGCTTCGGGCGTCGCTATTGGTGTTGTTTTGTCCCAAGAAGGCCACCCTTTGGCTTATTTCAGCAAGAAGATGTCTTCCCGCATGCAAGCCGCCTCTGCATACGTTCGGGAGATGTTTGCAGTCACTGAATCTGTTAAAAAATGGAGACAATATTTAATCGGGCGGCATTTCAAAATAAAAACAGACCAGCAGAGCCTCAAACACCTTATGACACAGACACTCCATACCCCAGAACAACAGAAATGGGCCCCAAAATTAATTGGTTACAGCTATGACATTATTTACAGAACGGGGAAAACTAACCTGGTTGCAGATGCCCTTTCTCGGAGACACTCTGATGAGTCTCCCATCTTGGCTGCTCTTTCCTCCCCTTTCCCTGATCTGCTGCAAAACTTATCCACCTTCTATGCTTCCAGTGAGGGTCAGGCATTTATCCATAGTTGTGAATCAAAAGAAGAAGATCAGAAGTTGTTCCATCTTTCCAAGGGGTTGTTGTATTACAAGGATCGGATATTTATACCTGATTTACCGGGGTTGCGACAGTCACTCATTTCTGAATTTCATGCTTCCCCGCAGGCTGGTCACTCTGGTCTCAAACCAACCTTGGCTCGTCTTGCTTCTTGGTGCTACTGGCCAGGCCTTTACACTCAGACAAGGGACCACATCCAGTCCTGTTTAACCTGTCAAACACACAAATACCTACCACATAAACAACAAGGATTACTCCAACCACTACCTACACCAGTTCGAGTTTGGGAAGATTTATCCATGGATTTTATAGTGGCTTTACCTGCTTCTCATGGCCATACAGTGATTTGGGTTATTGTCGACCGCCTCTCCAAGTATGCTCATTTTGTGGCTCTACCATCCAAGTTTTCAGCAGAACACCTTGCAGCTCGTTTTGCTACTGAGATAGTCCGCCTCCATGGTGTGCCTAAATCCATAGTCTCCGATCGCGATAAGCTCTTTCTCAGCCACTTTTGGAAAGAGTTGTTTCGTCTACAAGGGACAACATTGAAATATAGCTCAGCATACCACCCCCAAACGGATGGTCAAACAGAAATTGTTAATCGTTGCTTAGAGACATACCTCAGGTGCTTTGCCAGTGAAAATCCCCGTACATGGTATCGCTTCCTTCGCTTAGCTGAGTACTGGTACAATACCTCTCACCACTCCTCCATCAACATGTCGCCCTTTCAAGCTCTGTATGGTCGACCTCCTCCTTCCCTCAAAGACTACGTCGCTGGCAGCAGCAAGATCCCCTCTTTGGACACATCCTTGGATGAAAGACAGCGATTAATACAGGATTTAAAGTTCCATCTCATCAGATCCAAGCAAAGAATGAAGGCACAAGCTGATTCAAAACGTAAAGATATTACCTTTGAGGTTGGAGAATGGGTCTTGTTGAAGCTATAACCCCACCGCCAACAGTCTCTTCACCGTCGGCCCTCACCGAAACTTTCTCGTCGTTTCTATGGGCCATATAAAATCTTGGACCGCATCGGACAAGTAGCCTACCGCCTGCATCTTCCTCCCTCCTCTCGAATCCACAATATTTTTCATGTAAGTCTCCTCCGTCGTTTTCACGGCGACCCAGCAACACAACACGTTCCGCTTCCCGCCACCGCCCAAGACGGTGCTTCGCTTACTATGGAGGAGCGTTCTCCACCTACTCCCACTTCTCCGGTGGTCATGGGTGCTCCTGGTATTGACAATACGTCTGGGGTTTTTGAAGAGAGGGCTGGGTTTCCATGCCCCATGAGGCAGCTGTTGGAAGAGAAGGCATTTACAGAGCCAAAACAACCGTGTTTTTTAGTGAACAAGGAGAAGAACACTTTGGTTGTTTCTAAGAAGAAAGAGCAGAAAGAGAAAGAGATAGAGAGTTTGTCTGAAACAAGTGATGTAAAGCCCTTTGATATTCAAACTTCTGGTCTCTCTAAGTACAAAAGTAATTGTGTAAGTACTTCCCCATGTGCTGGCCAGCTGGCTCTCGAGCCACGTGCACCGTCCTTGACACGCCACCCCTTGCCAACGGCTCCAACTTTAGGGTTTCCACCTTCCACTTCTCATTCCACTTTGCTTACTGGACCGGGTCAAGAGGCCCACTCTACTCATTCATCTGCTGCTGTTCCTACCCTTGAGGACAAGGGAACTGTTCAAGAGGAGGGCAATGTTGGGCCAACAGCCCGCATCAGAGTCAAACCCAAGTGGCTTAGTGACTACATACATTTAACTTTTCAGTATTTTATGTTTTAGTTGTATTTGGGTTTGGCCCATAGTTATTTGCTCTTGTGAACTAGGGATTTTCTCTATATCTATTTGCAGCTTGGCTGCCGTAAGCAAGAAAAGTGTTAAGTTTAATTTTATCTCTTCTCTCTTCTCTCTTGCTATCCCCTTCCCCTTCTATATTACCTAGTTCAGCCTAACAGTTGAGTTCATCTCTGTGGTGGTTCTAGTTTTGATCGAGACTAGAGGAACTATTCACGCGGCGGCGGCGATGACGCGATTGCTGGCGTCTGAGACGATGGTTCAATTGATGTCGAGCATGGCATTGAGGCAGTGACACTGTGGTAACTATATGGATATGCTCTTTTTGTATTTTGGTTTTTTTTTTTAATAAATAAAATATGCATGGCAGACTTTAAGTTATTGGATTAGCTATGTCAGAGGAACATTGGATTGGATATGTTAGACGATCCCAATCTAATTCTCCCTCTTGCTTGAATTATAAATCATTCTAATTATTTTTACATTTATTAAAGATGTTAGTTGATTATATTTAATTTTCTCAAATAACAGAGGTATTTTAGAAAAATAGTATTGAGAATGAAACAAAAATTAAATAAATAAAAATTTTCTAGAGATGTTTTAGGAATAAGACATTGGGAATGAAACAAAATTGAATAAAATTAGTTAATTTTGCTTATGTTTTAAACCAACATTAGTATGTTTTTTGTTGCTTATAATTCGAGCCGGAGGGAGTATCTTATTTATGTTATATGAAAAAATAATTACTTCTACATAGGCTAAATTACTCATTTGGTCCTTACCTTATTTTTCAATTTCAAATTGGTCTCTTACCTTTTTTTGTTTCATATTGGTCCCTTATGTTTCTTTTCGCTGTCAATTTGGTCCCAGAATCATTGTTTATCCTACGTGTCAATATCATATTGGTCCACGTATATATTGTTAGAGAGAGAGAGTGACACGTGTCTATAAAATATTGGTTCACATAGAATAAACAGTAATTCTGGGATCAAATTGACAGCAAAAAGAAACTTAAAGGACCAATATGAAACCAAAAAAATATAAGAGACCAATTTAAAATTGAAAATTAAGGGAAGAGACCAAATGAGTAGTTTAGCCCTTCTACATATAATATCAATTCTGGCAAATTCTAATGTACTCCTGCCTAAGTTTTTCTTAAAATGCTCCTACCTGTTTTTTTTTTTCATTTTAAATGTAGTCAATTAAAAAATATCCTAAGTATTTTCCTTTTCACAAAATATATATTTTTTTTTGTTTTCGGATTTAAATTTTTTTTATCCTGTGCTCTCTGACAAAGGTTAATTTTTTTTTAAAAAAAATCTAGTCAATTCAGAAATATTCTGTGTATTCCTTTTCATTGATATGCAGTAGTTTTTATGATTTGGATTAAACTTTTTTTTTTAATCTCTGCTCTGAAAAAATTATATTGAGTAAAAACTGTATTCAAAATTTACACATTCTAATAAATCTGTATACGAATCTGTGTAACAAAATATTCTGACTAAATCTTTGTTAAAAAATTTAGAAAAAAAAAAAGAAAAAGGTGGTCGGAGCACTAAAATGCTCCACTTTTGCCTGGAGTATTTTAGACTTTGCCATATTGTTATTGTATTATGATGGATACCAACCGTTTTCCTTTGTACTTTTGTAGCACCATAGAAAGAAAATAAATAATTCAACGAACGAGCGAAGTTTATCATGAAGAAACTCAGTAGATCACAAAGGCTAACATATCTTGGCTAACAACGGTGCACCGATATCATCCCATCACCCACCTTTATTGCTTTTGTGCTTCATCTCATTTCCATGCTAAGTGCATCGATGCCCTCACTTCTCAGTTCCAAAAGTGAAATATAATGTATTGGGAGACGTTTAGCCTGGTGCCTAAAGTCAAAGTCACATCGGTGGTGCCGGTTTGGTTACCTATTGGCGCCAGTTTTTCCTAGTTTAAGGACCTCCCCGTAAAAAGAGTTTAAAACGAAGGAAACGGTAATTAAAAGCTTGTAACCTTATGTTAGAAAGCAACTCCGTTTTTCGTTGAATGACCTGTCAACATCTTCTCAGATTGAATCATATGTGGAAGGGGAGACGTTTAGCCTGGCGCCCAAAGGCAAAGGCACACATATTACTTTGGTGATTTCTCTGTCCACATATTTTAGATCTGAAAAACTCGTCTTCTTTTCTCCAGCTTGTTCCACGTTATAGAGGCTCCTTTTCTCCGTCGTGTTGCTGAGCTAGCTCCATTGTCTTCCTCAGCTCATTTTTCTGGTGCAACAAACGAACTTTATCTTTGTTAAATTATTGTTTCCCAGCAAAAACGAACTTTATCTTCGTTACATTGTCGTTTCCCTACAAAAACGAACTTTAACTTTGGCGGTGTAGTTTCTTAGGTTCTTTCATGTGTATTACATGTTTTTTAGGTATCCCGTGTATGTTATGTGGAATAAATTTCTTTATGTGATTTGGTTGTTGCATTAGGTTTCGAAAATTAAACCTCAGATCTATTTTCTAGCAAAAACTCGTCTTTTTTTCTCCAGCTTGTGTAACATCCCTGACAGGCAAATGAATTGCGACTGTTCCCACATACCAACACGTCTTTTCAGCGTGCTTTGTCCTCACTCGCACGCTTCTCGGGAAAACTTCCCAGGAGGTCACTAATCCCAGAATTAACCCCAAGTCAAGCACGCTTAACTATGGAGTTCTTAAGTGATGGACTACCGAAAAGAAGATGCATCTTGTTGATATGGGTAGTACAAATCAATTCATTTAAGTCTTCCTGTACTATGTAGTCTCATTCCTACATAGTCTCAGGATCACCCTCTCATTCCGGTGCGTCGGTTCATTCATGTACCCCTCCCTTAGAAGTCTGCTAGGAGTCGCTCCTTGTTCGTGCCTCTTGCACCGGAAATCACTCCCCGCCCTCATCAGCCCGGGGTCTTACATGCCCACCAGCTTCCGCCTGGTTCGTCCCCGAACCACACCGTACTGGGAGAGAAGCCGTTCTGATAGTTAAGCGTGCTTGACTTGGAGTAATTCTAGGATGGGTGACCTCCTGGGAATTTTTCTCGGTAAGTGTACGAGTGAGGACAAAGCATGCTGAAAAGACCCGTGTTGGTATGTGGGGATAGTCGCAATCCATTTGCCTGCCAGGGACGTTACAACTTGCATTAGGACCTCAAATCGTGTACTTATTTTTGCTTGTGTTTATGTATTGCAAGAGTTAATTGAGAAAAATGTGTGAAGATTCAAGCTCTAACATTGTGCCCAACCCAACTGAATCTGATTTTGGAGATGGTGCAAATGAGGTAACATTTTGATTGTTGTGTGGTTACTATTTTATTGCCAATTTGACACAGTGAATATGTGTGGTTATTCATTTTGTAGTGACAAGGATGTTTTTTTTTCATTTTCTTGTGATGTAGTTTAAGGCTGATATGGAGTGTGGTGAAGATGTTACTCTGAACGGTGACGATTAGTATCACATTGATGGAATGGAGGATATTGGGATGGTGAGGTTCGATTTGTTAAATGCGGAAGAGATCTCAAAGTATCATTATATACGATAATGGTGTTGGTTATGACTTCTACAACACCTATGGGTTGGTTAGTGGATTTAGCATTCGCAAAAGCAAAATAGGAAAGAACGTGAGTGGAGATGTTGTTAGGCACAACTTTGTTTGCAGCAGCGAGGGGTATAGGCAACTTGGCATGATAGAGAACCGGCGTCGTGAGCCAAAGTCCATTACCCGTTACGGGCGTCAAGCATTCATGCGGATTAAATTGAATCAAGAGTCTTGGCGCTGGGTTGTGTTGTACTTTAACGACAAGCACAATCATCCGTTAATGGGTCACAAATTCAGTGGTATGTTACGTTCCTATCGAAGAATTGGAGAGGAAGATGCTGCTCAGTTGCGTGGGCTGCGTAGTGTTGGTATCAACACTCCCCAAATTTATTGTTTTATTGCGGAGCAAGCTGGTGGTTTTGATAAGATAGGTTTCTGCAAAAGGGACATGTACAACTTGATTCAGAGAGAAAGAATGAGAAGCGATGGACAAAAGAATAAGGCTCTCTGTTACCTAGATGATCTTGCATCAACAGACCCTGGCATGTATTGGTCTTGCACAACAGGAGATGATAATCATTGGAACAAAATTTTCTGGTGTGATGGATGCAGCCAGTTTGATTACGAGATATTTGGTGATGTTTTGGCGTTTGACGCTACTTATGGACGAAACAAATACAATTGCCCCCTTGTTGTATTCTCCGGGGTGAACCATCATAACCATACCATTGTGTTCGGGGGTGCTATAGTGAGTGACGAAAGCAAGAGCACTTATGTTTGGTTGCTCGAATAGTTTGACTGCCATGAAAGGCAAGGCTTCGATTGCTGTGATTACCGATGGTGACTTGGCTATGAGAAATTCCATAAGGAGAGTTTATCCAAATGCACATCATCGTTTGTGCGCTTGACATCTGTTAAAGAATGCGACAACCAACCTAGCCAACAAAAAGTTTACCACCATGTTTATAAATGTGATGCTAGGTAACTATGATGTTGGGGAATTCCGATGCAGGTGGAATGCCATGGTCGCCGATTGTGGTGTTGAGGGTCATAGGTGGGTCAATGACCTGTACAAAGGATATGTGGGCTGCTGCTCACATGCGTGGCAATTTTTTGGTGGATTTAGGACCACCTCTCGATGCGAGGGTCTCCATGCGCAGTTGGGCAGATATGTAAAGAATTCACATGATTTGGCTGAATTGGTTCAACATTTTCAACGCGCACTAAACAATTTGCACAATTCGGAGGTGGAGGCCGACTTCAAGTCTGCTTACGGTGATCCTGTAATGCAAAGCACAATGGAGGACTTGGAAAAGGATGTAGCGAAAGTGTACACAAGAGAAATGTTTTTCATGTGTCGCATTTACATGAAGAAAGCTGGTAAGATGAAAGTGGTTGGTTGCAAGGAAACCCCGTCTTACATGATATATACTGAGCGTATTATCGCAATGCTAGGAAGGCTTGGCGTGTTTCGTATGATGCTGATTCGCTTCAAATTAAATGTTGCTGTCAACGATTTGAAACTCATGGGATTCCTTGTGCACACATCTTTGCGATTCTATTTTTTCTTGATATTGGTGAGCTACCTAAATGTGTAATTATGTCAAGATGGACAAAGATGGCTAAGTAAGGACATGAGTTGGCTGCTGTTGAACAAGGGAATTGGATGGGTGATAATCTGATCTATAGCCGTCTTGGTGGGCTAATGTCTTGTTGTAGGCGGTTGTGCAATATTGCATCACGAAATATTGAGGACTACAAATCTGTTCGGAAGAAGGTTTGCAATGAAATTATCTTGCTGGAGGCAAAACACGAAGTAGATGATGGTGCAGCTTCTAGTTCTCAACCCAACTGTAGTGTGGTCATGGACCCCATCCCGCTGAAGAGAAGGGGTGGTGGTGGGTAAAGAAAAGCCTTTTCGTTCTGCTGCAGGTACTCTCAGTTATCAAAATAGGTTATCCTTTACCTACAGTTTTGAATAATCATAGATAAACTTTTATGAATTGAATCGAATTGAATTTTCAGGTCCTGTGATTCAGTGTTGGAGTCACATACATGTTATGCTTGTTGATTGAAGGTTCTAAGTAGTTTTTTAATTCATTGACATAGATTAATTCCTAAGATTAATCTACAAATCTTAATAATGTGTTGAAGTTTCTAAGTAGTTTTTTTAATTCCTAGGTACTTTGTTTGGAGAGTATTTACTAAGTTTGTTAGTAGTTTGTTATTTCCTTTGTAATTTGTTGGAGTACTTTTATCAGTACTTATATCTGTTTGTAGACTATTTCCTAAGTGTCTAAGTAGTTTGTTTCAAAGAGTTATATCTGTTTGGTCCTATTTATAATCGTAATTTGCATTGATTTGTATTCCATTAATTGTTTAAACCGTATGTGATATTTGATTGACTTGCATAGTTCGTGAAGATAAGATACAGGACCACCAACACTAGAAAATTTTTTAACACACCAAAACGGTGGAAGATGTTATTCATTGACATAGATTACATAATGTGGTGTTGATGGGTTTTCCTCCTTTCTTGAGGTAGAGAAAGAGTCATTACTCCCTTTTTATGAAACAAAAGAGATGATAATGATTAGAGGTGATGATGATATTTTTGTGTAAAGGAAGGAAAGGAAAGGTGGAAACTTGCTCAATCTTTCCTAAAGCTTGCTTGAGATGAGGAGAGAGAGATGTTGGGACTCTTTAGCAAGTATACTAAATCGTACACAAGTAATATAGTAGAAGTAAAATTATCGTTCCCACGAGGATTGCAAATTGTTCAACTATTTTCACCTAAGAGTAGTTTTAAGTCAAATCTATTAACTAAAATTGCTTTTTAAAAACCGATTTGGAATTAAAATTAAAAATAAAATAAATAAATACAAGAATTAAGTTGCAGTGGAAGAAAAGTGGTTAGGAACTCAGTTTCATTGCAGGCATCGTTTATTATTCTGAATTATTGTTTTTCCTTTAAATCAAGAACAAATTCCTAAATTAGCAATTACTAGATTCCTCTTGTGTAATTACTGTTTATTATCCAATTTGATAACTCTTAATCCCTTAAGAAATCAAACCATTGAATAACCTTAATTAGAACAGTGAATTTATGAAAAGTTGTATAAGAATCCAAAAGTATTCCTACAAGTTGGATAGTTATACTGTTTGATTGCAAGGCCTATTCTAAATCCTAATTTTCCAATTTAAGATTTAGAAATCCAAAACATTAAATTGATCAGGTTCATGCATAACAATTAAAACACAATCAAACGTTTGATTTAAAACTGGAAAAACACTAATTCATGAATTAAAATAAACTATCCATGTAAATCCACCATGTTCCTAATACAAGGGTTTTAGTTACACATAATAGAAGGAAGAGACAGAACAATAATAATGGCATTCATTCCTAAATTACCACTAAAACTGATCTGAAATCTTCAAGCTTCAATGGATTCCTCCTTCAAATGCCTCCAAGATGTGCAATCTCCCTTCTACCAAAGCTGCTAACCTAGTCTCTAATCCTAGTATAAATAAAAATACACAAAATCCTAAGAGAATCCTTCGAAAACACTCAAAAATTGGCCCAATTGGGCCTGATCGTGCGCCTGGTCTGATGGTGAGATTTAACGGGGCACGCGCGCTTGGACGTGCGGATCTGCACGCCTGGGCGTGTAATGCCTCTTCTGACTCCGTTTCGCTCCGTTCTTGCGCCATTTTCAAGGTCTTTTCGCCCTCTTTCAGCTCCATGATTATTTTCTCCAATTAAGCTCCAAAAGTACCTGAAACATACCCAAAATGGATCAAAACGTTCAAAGGACTCTACTTCTAATAAAAATCCTAAAACTAATAAAAATAACCTATATTTACCAGAGAAACAAGCAAAATTCATAGTAAAAGGAGGTGAATTTAATGCTCAAAACATCATATAATAGATCCAAATCAAGAGACTCCATGAATGATGAACTAGAGAGAGAAACGATGAAGCTTGGTGGCTATGGAGTCATCACCTTGAGAAAAGGGAAGGAAGGAAGCTTGATGACATGGGTGCCTGTGATGTTGAATCAAAACCTTGGATAATGGTTATGGAGTCTAGGGTTTGATTTGGGAACTTGTGGGTATGCTTAATGAAGAAGAAATGGATCAAATGAACGCTCCACACGGTTTTATTCTTTTCAGTGACCAATCGTACTACTCGAGTAGTTCATGCACTACTCGATTAGTTCAGGAAATCCCATTTTTCTTGCTCTCTGTTGGCAAGGGCTACTCGATTAGTGGATGCACGACTCGAGTAGTCCTTAAATTTTCATTTTACTTGGCACTTCAAAATGCCATAACTTCTTCGTTACCCGTCGGATCTTGCTCAAATTTGAAAGCAAGAGCAAGATTCTCTACACACTAAACTTCATATCCAACGGTGGAATTTACGTTTTGAGTTGTAAATCTTCTATTTTAAATTTCCTAACATAGCGTGTTTAAAACACCGCAAAAGTCGTTTCTAATTCTCGTTTTCTCATCTTTCAACCTCTTATTCTTTACCAATGCTTCTTAACTCCTTTATGGCACTCATAGGAATCCTAATTCACCATCTTAAAGCCTCCTCAACATAATTATCATTTTCCCAATCTTATTATTATTCTAATTACCCTTGGAATTGAAAATCGGGATGTTACAGAAGGTGCCATATATATAGGACCGGAGGGAGTATTTGTAACACCCCTAATTTTCGTCTCCCGGATAATAAGGAAATTAATAATAAAGTTTTATTATTAATTTATATAAATTTTCCAAGTTTATATTTTGTATTTAATTAGCCTGAAATATAAAAATAAGTGGAAATATTTTTATATGGCAAATAAATGCAAAAAATATAGATATTGCATTTTAGTCCTTGGTTTAGGACCTAAATGTAATATTGAAAAGGTTCTTGGAGGGAAAGATTTAAAAAGTATTAATTTTTAAATTTTGTACTGACCTAACCGGTTAGTAATGCCCTGTAACCGGTTAGACGATGAACCCAGAAACTGGGTTAGTGCGTTTTGATGAGTAATCACTTGATTAATCCATGGAATCACCAGGAAAACAGATCTAATCTAGTGGATAACACGCGTCATCATGCATGTTACTCCAATTCGTCTATAAAATGCTGAATTTCTGAGGAATTGGGGTTGATTTTCTCTGAATTCTGGTTGAGAGGCTGATTAGAGTTTCTGATTCGTGTGGGTAAATTCTTCTTCTTCTCTGAGTGATAGAGAGCGAGTGATACACTTATGGAAATCTTGAATCAAGGGCTTTCCATTGATATAAACATTGTAAGTTAAGAGTGTGTGTGGAAGGAGAATTTGATCTGGGAAGTGAAGTTGGGAAAACTGGATTCTGTTTTCTTCTTGTTCCTGGAAGCTGAGTTTGAGTCTGGATTTTGGTAAGCTCGTGTAACTTTTAAGTCTCAAACCACTTTGATTCTTTAGTGCATGTTACCTAGAGTAAGTTCTAATTGTTTTCCCCAATTTCTTTGGTCAATTTCTATGTCAAATTCTCTGGTCTTTAAACCCTGTTGATGGAAAACGTGGTTGAGAGCAGAACATAGGATTTTTGGGGAGTTTGTGGATTTTCTTCAAGTTTCAGTGCTAATACTCATCAAACACAACTTTGAGGTATGGGAGAAGTTTACCTTATACTAGATTTAGACTAAAATCAAGTGATTTAGGATTTGAGTCAACAAAGACTCAAAAAGGGCATTATGTGTTTAAGACCAAAAGGCTTGGAGGCCAAATTCTACCTCAGTTATGTTTTGAGCAATTTTGTTTTGATGCATGCAAGTGATTTTGATGCTTGAATCATAACCTAAATGGTTATTATAAGTTTTGTGGTATTAAATTGTGTTTATGTGGGTTTTTATGCAATTTGATACTTTAAACTTAATGCATGCAAATTAAATGTGTTTCTGTAGTTAAACATGTTTATTTTAAGGTATGTGAACTCTTTTGAGTGTTGAAATTGGTTAGATTTGAGTAATGAAAAGAATGATATGCAAAACCTCATTTTCAGTGTGCAGACTGCATAATCTAACCGGTTATTCGATATTTGTAACCGGTTAGATACTGTAAAATTTCAAAGAAAATGAATTTCTGAAATTAGTCTTGTGTTCTTACCATTTTTACTCAAATCTAGACTCTAATTTCACTTGAACTCAATCTGAAAATAAGTTGATTAATATTGTATGGTTCAGATTGAATTTGAGAGTTAATACCTTAGTGTAATGAGATAATTTCAAGAGGAAATTGTGCTCATTTGGAATTGGAATGTGATTTAGACTTTTGAATGATGAAAACAGTGGGTTTGAGGTATAAAACAATGTTGAAACTTGTTTATGGATTGGGTAGAAAATTCAAGAAAAATGGTTTTTCTGAATTTTAATGGTAAACCAGTTCAGGTCTGTAATTATAACCGGTTAGCCTGAGACTGTAACCGGTTAGTACCTGAAACTGAAAAATAAAAGTTAAGTCTTTTAAGTGAAAAGTGAATACCATTGGTTAAGTTTTCCCCAATCTAAGCCTAATGGCATGTTTTTGAGTTAATTCAAGAGTGAATTTTTGTGCCAAGGTAATCCTCAAATTAATCATTCAAAAGAAAAATTGAAATATTTCTAAATCACAGTAATTAAAGTAAAGATAAAACCAACCTTAATAATTGTGCATTCATGCATAGAGAATGGAAGATTGGTTGGTAGGAACGTTTATCATATTCTGGGAATATGAGGAGGGTACTCCGGGAGTACCAAATTGTAACCTGCTTGATGACACATTCTGGAAATGTGGCCAGTGTCTGAGACATGGTTTTTATGCGTTTTGGAAACGTGATGCACACTCTGAGAGTGATGCTTATTTATCCAAGTATGGTTTGGCATTACGTTCTGGGAACGAATGTCAGTGTTCCGGGAACACAACGGTGTATTGGATGGACGTCCAAGATGGACTTTTACTAGAGGCCTCAGTTGTGGATAGAAATCATGCATCATGCCACTTGCATTATAAGAGATATAATGTTGAAAATTGGTATGCTCATATGTACTTGCATTATTGTCTGTCCATGACATATTTGTGTTTGTAATTTTATTCTTTATCAATTATGTATATGTGTATACTTACTCCCTATGCCCTGTTTAGGTGATGGCTAGATACCTAGCCTGCATCGAGATACGCCCTATCCCTAGTGGTATATGGACGTACGAAGAGCACCGTGCCACCTTTGAGGGGGAGGTAGAGATCACTCTCTACCACCCTAACCCTCTAGTTCGGGTGCGACCTCGTAGATTTAGGATCCCTCTAGTCTATACTATGCATGTTTCACCCTTTTACTCATATAGAGGACCACCCCCGGCTCGACCAGTGCGTCGATTTCATAGCTTTCGTTTTAGAGCTGCCACTCGTACTCACCCTTCTTCCCATAGAGTTGTTACCGAGGAGACTCCTTCCCCTGGTCCGACTGATTTTGAGAGGACTGCTTCTACAGATCCTAGACCCAGTGGTGGGGTCTCTGCACAGTCGGGCGAGGTCGAGGAGGACCCTGTGGAGGATGAGGACAAGGAGGAGGTGCATGTCGAGCCTACTGTTTCTGCTAGAGGTGGACCTGCTGGTTCATAGGAGCCTGCATAGCATAGATGTTTTGGATCCTAGGTCCTAGGGATAGAGCTGCAGAGGATCAGAGGAGCTGCTGAGGACATGGATGACCTACTCTGGGACTTCTATTTTGATATTGTGATATATTGTATATATTTTGAGAGGTCTTAGAGTGAGGTTTATTTTGAGCAGCTGGTTTGTATATGTTTCATCAAAACTTGCTATCTCGACTTTGGTTACTTGCTACTGATATCATGTGGGGATGTTTTATATTATGATACATATATATATATATATATATATATATATATATATATATATATATGTGTTGTATTCCTTACCTCAGCAGTGTCCCACAAGTATCATTTTACTTCCGCATACTCTGATTTTGATTCAAAAGGATTCGACAATAAGTTTATATCCTATACATTCGATCAAACTCAAGAGACAAATAATATATTTTTAATAAGGGCTACTAATATGTTTTATTATGTTTAAAAGATATTGTCTCGAGAGCCTTTTCGTAATTAAAATAATATTAAGCCGAATTCAAATTATTCGTCAATGAAAAAGGGATTTATAATTGAGCAAGTAAACATTAAAAAGGGAAAAAATTTTCAGTCCCAACTTTTGATAGCAAGTATTCTATATTTGGAAATATTAATTATTTTCAAGATATAAAACGAGGGTGTCACAGTATTACTTTTACTTTTAATTAAATTACAAATTTCATCAAATTGTAAATTGTAAATTAAATTGTAAATTAGATTTTTATTAATAATTTTTATAATTAATACTATGCAATTATGACGCCACTGAAGGACAAAACAAAGAATATCACGCCATGGTGCCACAGAAACAGAGAATATGACGCCACTAAAGGACAAACAAAGGAACGGAAATTATTTAAACAAAACGGAACGGCAAAATATTGTTAACCTCGCCGTTGAAAATTGAGGCAACCTGCTGGAGCACCTGGAGTAGAAAATCGTAGCCGTTGAAAGCATGCAACCAAAATCTAACGTCTTCATGTGAGGGCACCACGGGTGTGCCTTTAACCGACGGCACCATGCTATACGTTGCCAATGTATTGAGTCTGCAATATGTTTTTTATGTTGGAAATTGGAAAATTAATACTCCCTCAGACTCAAATTATAAGCAAATTTAACAACTTTTACGTTTATTAAGGAGGTTAATTGATTGTATTTAATTTTTTTTCAAATTTATAAAAAATAAAGATATTTTAGGAAAGTAATATTGGCAATGACACAAAAATTAAATAAGATAATAATTTTCTAGAAATGTTTTAGCAAAGTGACATTGGGAATGAAACAAAATTTAATAAAGTTAGTCAATTTTGCTTATATTTTAAACCAAAAAAAATATGTTTTTTGTTGCTTATAATTCAAGTCGGAGGGAGTATGAGGTTTTTTTCCATACTAATTTTTCGAAGTATAAATTTTTTAATTTTTTATATTAATGAGTTTGAATATATTTTCGATAGAAATATGTAGTTGAAAACATAGTTTTTAAAATTGTTGATATCTCGAAATCAAAAACTACTTAATGCTGAAAGTATTTATGTGTTTTTCATAAATAACTAAGGGACCAAAAATTCAATGATGAAGAAAAAAATTATAACTATTATCTAAAAAAACTATTTTGAATTAAAAATAAAGAATTTAACACATAAAAAATCATTAAATTTAATTTTTCAATACTTATTCACTCATTTTGTATTCCAAACAATATTGTAGATGCATGCGTCACAGGAAAATCACGGAGACTTACAATATTTTTCACTTTATTTAATTTAATGTTCATCACCAAATCACATGCTTCATTATTTTTTCTTAAATACAATACTATAATAATGAATTCGTGAGTTCCTTAAATATATTTCTTCTAATATTTAATATAATATTTTTTTTTGAAAAAAATCGTGTTCATAAAAAAAAGAGTTGATTATTTTTGTTAGTAATATCAAGAATATAAAAAGTTGATAAGCTTTTTTAAATTTATTCTTATAATTATTATTGGAAATTAAAAAAATGTTGAGTAATTAAATAGAAGTATTCATGAGAAGAAGTAATTAAATATTATTGAAATGTGAAATAAAATTTTATAAAAAGAAGCAAAATAAAATTAAAAAAAGTCTTATATATAGAACAAGAAAGAATATAAAAAAAGAAAAGAATGACATACATGTAATTTACTTTCTTTTGAAATATTTAAAAATTTTCAAATAGAAAGAAAACTTGTTAAGTAATCCCTCATGTAATGGACCGGTGGTCCTAAATTCATTCTTGTTGGTCTACCAATCCATTGGAATTTTCACAAGGGTTTTCATTTTTTACCCTCGAATTTCTTTTTAACCCCCTTTACGCGTACGCTGGGGTCAGCGTAAGTGCATTTTTTTACACATACACTGGGAGGTCAGCGAATTGAACAAAAAATTGCACATACACTGATTCCCTCGGTGTATGTGTAAAGGGGGTCAACAAAGTAAACAATCGCGTAAAAATTGAATTCCCTTCCCACAAAGGAAGAGCCATGAGACCCAACTCCCTTTGGAACCGATGTAACGACCTAACCCAATATAATATAGGAGGTGCACAACCGGAATGCCGGTCCAACACAATGTCTGAGATTACTTGTTGGACCTAAATCCACATGTACAAGTATGACGGACAGAGGTCCTACATGGCCCAATACACCTAGGTACCTGTATTTATGCCCAACTTAAGATATATGTTCCGGTTAGTTTTTCTGTTTCGAATTGTTCCATAATAGTTTATGCTAATTCATTCACCCATTCTTGGATAATTTCTTCTCTATTGGCTATACAATCATATTAAGGGTGTTTTAGTGTATTAATCCTTCTTTTTTAGGTTGATATTCTTTTTTTAATCTGGATATTCCATATTGATATTTTGGATTCCAAAATTCATCATGTTTTCTTTGGTTTCTTTCGAAAGATTCATATTCTTGTTTTTCATTTTTTTAATCTTTCTTAAAAGATAACAATGGTTTTTCATTTTCTCCTAAATTATATTCTTCATCATTAAGCTAGAATAATACCCTATAATTATATCCTCATCTTCTAATATGTCAGAATTTTCATTTTCAAATCCTATTAGAGTAAAATTTTTATTTTCTTTAGAAAGAATGTCTAGTTTTTTCACTAAATTTTAAATTTCTTAAATATCATCATATTCTTGATTTTATTTTTTCTTCCTCTGATCTCTTCATGATACGGGACGTCTAGGAATTATTCCTTTTTCTTCCTTATTTTTTTATTTATATCAAAATAAGTTTTCATAAAGGTTTTATTTTTTAGTGTTCACTTTCTTTTTAAATGGATTAATATATCTTTTAATTTTTCATGAAATTTTTCTTCTTCTTGAAATAGTTGTTCTTGTTTTTATTTTACTTTAAAATATTCTATCATATTTTCCAATGTATTATCAAATTTTGTTTTTTGGTTCTGAGAAACATTTTCTAATACTTGAATTACTGTATTGTTTATTTTATGTGTTTTAGAGTGTAAATTTTTTATTTTTTCTAAATATTTTTTTATCATTATCTGAAACATCAATTTTAATATCTTTTAATTCCCTCGTAATTTTTTCAATTTTTCTTATTACTATTTCAGTTGTATTTTAAGTCTTTCTTATTCTATCATCTCCATACATTTTTTGTTTTATATTTTCTTGTAATTTTAAGTTACATATTAATCTTAATTTTTTATCATGTAAATATTTATCAAATTTAAAAAAAAAATACCAATCTTTATGAATTTTATTATCTCTATTTATTTTCTCTAAAGTAGAGCTGTTAAAATGGGCCGGGCCGATCGGGCCAACTCGAAAAATCATAGGGCTCAGGCTTCTTAATATAGCATATTTATTCAACCAGGAATTTTAGCCCTGTCCGATCAGGTTCGGGTTCGGGTCAGCCCGCCGACCCTAAAAAAAGAAAAAAATTCACTTTTTTGTTAACTTTACATGTGTATGTGTTCATTATAAAAGGAAAAAAACTTATTATTGGTTATAAAAACATGTGTAAAAAATAAAGGAAGTTTATTCATTAATTTTTTTGAAATAAAATATATAAAGTGTTAGTGGCATCAGTCCTAAGACTTCAGTCCTTATGAGTATATAGTACGAAATGGAAAAAAAATACTATAACTAATAAATAATGCACCACTTGAAAATTTAATTTATATATATATATATATATATATATAATTATATATTATATCACTTGCAAATATTGAACCAATCAACCTCCAAATAAAAAAAATAAAATCTGAATATGGTTGGATGAGGGAATCCAATTTCGGTGTGTAACAACCCAAAATTAAGTCCATTGAAAAATACGGGTTAACAAAAACTTTTTCCATAGAGAGTGTGTGAAAACCAAAAGTACTTTTCATTACGGTAATATTTATTTTACAAAATATTCTGAGTGTAAAACACTTATATAATTCAAAAGCCCAAAAACCCTTTTTACACCTAGAGCATTGATCTTCACAACTCGATCCTTCTGCAAAAGGATTCGGATGACGAGACATCATCCTGGCTGTTCCTCCTAGACACTTCCACTCCTATAGGAGTGACTTCAGTCTTGTCCTTTGAGAGAACCTACCACCACAAACATGGTAGATGAGAGTAAGTCACTTGTCATATCGCCTAAGCAGATTATATGATTGGTCAAACACAATCCTCACATATATCATTTCAACATAATAAATGCATGCTCAAGAGTCTTATCAAACAACATTAATTATAATCATTAATCTTTCATGCTATGCATGCACGTCTCTCAAATCATTTCTCCATAATCAACTCTTCCAGAAAACAACACTCTGGGATAAGCAATTGTGCGCTCGATGTTTCCACAACCTGTATAGTGGCCACACCGTTCTATACTGGAACCCCATCGACCACAATCCTAAAATGATACAAGGGGATGATCCCTGAACCATTGTTCACCAATAGTTCTAGGTCCTTGTCATTTCTACGGCGGCGGCCACACCGTTCCAACCGTCTCATGTAGCGGCCACACCGTACTACATGGTTTCCAATCCCACATGCACCTCACTGAACGATTCCCTGTACACCATGCATGAGATGCATCACACATATATTAATCATCACATTATGCACATGACGGCCACACCGTTCCATGCCTTCATATAGCGGCCACACCATACTATATGGAATCACACACATATGGCGGCCACACCGTTCCACATGTCTTCGTATAGCGGCCACACCGTACTATAGGGAATCACACACATATGTCGGCCACACCGTTCCACATGTCTTCGTATAGCGGCCACCCCGTTCTATACGGAATCCTTTTAGTGTAATGACTTCTTGCAGGAGTTAATTCACAACATATGGGAATCGGGGTGATTCCACTTATCCAACCTTCACATATCCAAATCGGAGCAACAAGCCCTAACGCATTTGGATTGGATCCTCATAATCAACAAGCATCACCACTCTTGCTTTAACGTTATTACTCCTTAAGTCATTATCCTCTTATGCTCCAAAACATTAATTATCCCGTAGGCTCAATAGTTTATTATCAAACACACAATCCTTAGATTGAGACCTTAGGCTTGCTCCACTTATCATTATGAGGTAATAATTTCTAACTGATGTCCTTTAAGCCATTAACTTCTTAAGTTCTAAGACATTGATTACCAAGTAGACGCAATCATGCTTTATCAAACCCTTGCTCAACATCATACCCAGATCATGAATTATCAATCATACTCTATATCCTCAAAGTAGTCATGATCATTTTTAATACAAAGAGGACATGATGGTTACTCCACAACTCGTACCATCATCAATCAATTTCTTTTAAGTCTTAGATCACTTGGATTATTATCATTTAAGTGTTAACAGAATGATTCAGAATTAAAAATGGTATTTTTAATTTCCTGTGCAGAAATACTCGAGTGTTCTTCAGAATACTCGAGTAGTTCTTCAGCCTTTCCAGATTACTCGAGTAGTTCATGGCTACTCGAGTCGTTCATGCTTTTCAGAAAAGTCAGGTTTCAGATCTTATAAAAATACTCGAGTAGTTCATGAATACTCGAGTGTTCTTCATCAATTCCAGAATACTCGAGTGGTTCATGCATTACTCGAGTGGTTCATCAAAAAGTACTCTTGTTACATTAGTCAATACTCGAGTTCTGGACCTGATACTCGAGTGTTGGAGCAAAAAGACACACTATTTTATCACAAAATAGTCGAGTGTCAAGCCAAGTATTCGAGTCTTTTCATACATAACAGACTGGAAATTTAGTTTTAACATACCATTTTCAATTCTAATTTCTAATCCAATCCAATGATCAATAGAGTTCATATAACATATAATAAACATGTTCAAGCACTTAGAGCACATCAAATTACACTGAATTGAATTTGAGCACCAATTATGCATAAAATCACATTTTCAACAACTTGACATGCCAAATTCAATTCTGAGCAATTCTAACTCAATCCAATGGTCAAATGAACTTTATTTACATATTTAAAACTTGTCTCAACACAGAGATTACAGCAACTCACAGAGAATCAAATCATGCTTCCATTTATGCATAAAAACCTCATATTATGCAACTCAACATAGCATTATCAATTATTCATCCACTTCATCATCACTTTATATTTTCAGCATAGCAAGAATAAGTCTAACAGATTCAATTCCAAATTCTCAAACCTCAAAAAGTCCAAATCAAGCATTCTTATAATCAAAGAATGACTTAGCTTCATCCAAAGGCAATTCCTTCAATTCATAAAATATAATTCAGTCAAGATTCATGAATTCCTTTGCTTAATTTCATTAATTCATTTTATTCCTTATGCAGATTATCAATTATATGACCAAGTGAATGTCTGCACCTCCAAGTCCAGCAATCATGTCTTGGTCCAAACCACATACATTCACATATCAAATCCACAATCTATAATCCTAGCAATATGAATGACTTCTTCCATACCTTGGACAACACTTAGACAAACTCCAAAACACCCAAGAACAGCAGCAGCCTCACAGTAGCCACCAACACCACCTCAAATCACTTCACCCACCAAAATGCAGAACAGTGTGAGCAGAGTCCAACAACCACATAGTTTGAGTGAGCAATCGTGCACAAAAATTGGGGAAAAAGGTTAGAATCTACTCTCTGCAACATGCATGAGAGATTAAAACCAATTTGAAATCAAGAGGGTTCACGAGCTTACCACAATTGAATATCAAAGTAAGCTCCAAGAACCAGTTGACAGCAAACAAACCCCCACTTTCGAGCTTCGATTCTTCTAACACTCAAACTCTCAGCTCACAATTTTGGTGTCTATACAAAGCTCTAGATGTGAGCTTCGTATTGGTGTATGATTTGTGTATCAATTCTCAAGAACAAGAGAGAATCGAATCAAAGAATTCAGGAACCCTAACTTCGAATTCTCAGAATAAATTGGCCAAACGAGTGATCTTCATCAACAAGTGAGTTTAAATACTCGAATTCATAGCTCATGCAGGTCGACACGAAGCCAAGGACGTGTTGCTGAGTTGATAACGTGTCAACTCGTGAGGTTTCTGAGTTGATGACTCAGCCAATGCACTCACTCGTGCATCACTGTGCAAAATACTCGAGTCTTTTCAGAAAGACTCGAGTCTTTTTGCTAAAATAATAAAAATAAATATTTTTATTTCCTTTTCATCCAAAATCTTTCTATTATTATTTTTAAGTCCTAAAACAGGGACTAATAATCTAATATGCAGAAACATTGTTTTAACATATTAATGATTTCCAAATCATTTTCATGCATAACAAATCATTTATAACCAAGGATATTAATAAAAATAATTAATTACAAATAAACCTTTATAATTAATGTTCATTAATCAGGAATCAAAAATTTGGGGTGTTACACTTTGTACTCATGTACTGATATTTTTGTAAACTATCAATTATCAGTGTTAAGAAAATTTAAATTAGAACCGTAAAAATTAAAAAATAAAGAAATAAAGAAGTTTGGACGGTTGAAATTTAAAAATAAATAAATAGGAACCATAGAAATCTTCGATATGTTAAACTATGTATGTGGAGTTGTTGAATTGTAGAAAATTTTCAGTATGTTAAACTATACATGTAAAGTTGTTGAATTGTACAAATATTATTAAAAAATAAAAAAGAGAGAATACGGGCCGGCTTGCACTGATCCCAAAACCCGCTTAGGGCAAGTTTGGATTTCATACTAAGGTACTCAATTTACAACCACACTTCTTAACCCAAACCCGATTTGACCTGAACCCAAAGAAGATCGGCTCGAACTCGGCCCTATAGTCGTTTTCAGAGCTATACTCTAAAGAGTGCATTTTACTTTCAATTATTGTTTTGTCTTTCTGTAACGATTTTTGTCTTTATTACCCGTATTGTATAAGTTTCCCAATAGACAAAGACGTCTGTGTCTGCATTTCAATACTTATCCTTCATATGCAGCAGTATCGTGGAAAAAAAGAATGCTATCATACGGGTGAAAAGACTATGATGGGTGAAGCTGAATATGACAATAATAGTGATAAACTAAGGTGTGTATTATTCGACTAATGGTAGCAAGATAAAAATAAATGAAATTTGAGATTGACATCAAAACTTAAAATGAATTTTTATGACAAAATCAAATACCTGCTTCTTTGATTTTCCAATGATGGTCTGGAAGAAGCTTAAATGATGGAAGGAAAAATCTCTCTCTAGAACAGGACGTGAGGCTCTCATTAAATCCGTTGTGCAATCTATTCCAACCTACATAATGAGTTGCTTTACTCTCCCCCAAGCTTTGTGCAATCAAATAGAATCTATGACTGCAAGATTTTATTGGAGTGGTTCCTCAGAGATGAAGCGTATTCACTGGCTAAGTTGGGACAAACTAAGTGTCTCAAAAAGGAATGGAGGTATGGGTTTCAGAAAGGTCCAAGCTTTCAACAAAGCAATTCTTGCAAAGAAGTGGTGGAGAATTAAACAGAATGACAGGTCTTTGCTCCATCAGTTTTATAAAGCAAAATACTTCCCAAACACCTCCCTTGAACAGGCAAAAAAGAATCCCAATTCTAGTTACACATGGTCTAGCATCTTTTCTGTCAGAATGATAATTGAAGATGGCACGATGTGGAGAGTAGGTGACGAGTCATCTATAAATATCTAGCAGGATAAATGGTGTCCAATCCTCACAGATGGTCTTCTTCATTCGGGCAATGAAGTTGCTCATTGTTGATACCCAAAAATGAGCGGTCCATTAACAAGGCCCAAAGTGCAAGGCCCAAATCCATCACAGGGGCTAAAAGTCACCAAACAAATAATGAGCTAAGAGGAAGCACGTGGCAAGCACCTGCAGTGCAAAGGCGTCCTCCTCTGTACGCCTTCCCAAAGAAATATGAAGCACCTCATTAACATAGCTAGGAGGGAAAGAGAGAGTGACTAGCAACGTTGCAGTAGTCGCAAAGCCCAAAAGAAATAGCTGTGGCAAAGAGAAGGCGTCAGAAGCACCGAAGTTACGGGTAAAGGCGCACCCAGCCCAGGGCGCACACATATATCCAAACGAAGGTAGCCAGCTGTCCGAAAGAATCTTTGCTTACTTCATTCAGCCCTTCCAAAGGCAAAGCCAAGGATGGCAAGACTTGCACCACTCCCCTTCTGCAGCCATTAAATGACAAAGCCAAAAAGAGAAAACAAACAAAAGGAACCTGATAAAGAAGGAATCTGCAGCTACCAAGGAGGAAAAGTGCCACAGACCAAAGGATAAAGTAAGAAGGAGTAATGACCAGTGGGCAAAGGGCACACTATAAGAAGAGGAAGCTTCATCCTCCAGAGAAGAGGAGAAGAGGAAGAGGAGGGGAGAAGAGAAAAAGAAGAAAGAAGAGACACATATACACGGAGAGAAAATAACGGCAAAGAGATGATCAATTTAGAAGAGCAACCGAAGTAACCCATATGGCTCCTCCAAGAGCTCAAGAACAAAATTCCAAGAGAAAACACAAGTGAGGGAGATGCACTAGAAAGCGCATACCCTTAACCACTATCCCAGCAAACAAAAATACACCGGAGTAGAACACAAACTCCCCTCCTCTGCAATCTGGAGGAAGAGTACAAGAGAAAGAGAAGAATACCCCAGAACCAGGAGGTCCTGAAGGCGAACAACAGAGTGTACGCCTTCCGTCCTCCGCAAATTCATTTGAAGCAACTGAGCTATCTAGAAGAAGACAATCAACTCCGTCAACGCCATGAAACACCAAACATGGAGAAAACATCGGGTCCACCCTCCAAACTCGGAGAAGGAGCACCCGAAGGAGCAACAGTGAGAAAGGCGAACAAAAGAAGGGGCGGGAGCAAGAGCGCACCACAGTAGAAACAACACTAATAACGCCCATTTATTCATATCATTTGTAGTACTTGTATGTTTGTAATGGGTGCCCCGCAAAACCGGGTTAATCGAAGGAGCACCCCCCCCCCCCCGTCTGTAGAAATAATATCGGCATTTCCACTTCATTGGAGCCAAACTTCATCAAGTTTACGAACCCCCTGTAATCTCTGAATAATTACATCTTTTCAATAAAAAAGATCTGAAACACTCATGATGTTCAAAAGGTTAGTGACTTAATTTGGCCCCATTCAAAATCCTGGAATATAAATTTGTTGCACAATATTTTCTCACCATTCGAAGTGGCTATTATTATTCAAATTCCTTTATCACTGAGGAACAATAAAGATTCGCAACTATGGAAGCATACTGAAAATGGTGAGTACTCGGTAAAGTCCGGTTATTGGCAAATAATTCAGGGAGAGACAAATGGAGATTCTTCAAACAACTCAAGGGAGAATTCGACTATTTGGAGGAAAATTTGGCAAGTGCAAACAATTCCCAGATGCAAAGAGCTAGCTTGGAGGGCCTGCAAAAATATTCTTCCTGTCAGGACAAGAATACAGAACAGGGGTATAGAAATCGATGGCTAATGCCCTCTGTGCGGAGAAGATGAGGAGACTATAACACATGCCCTCGTTACCTGTCAAATGGTGATTCCAGTCTGGTTTGCTTCACCACTTACAATTCGCATAGATCCAGAAAATACACTGTTTCAGTCATTGGCTTCATCAGATGCTGGAGGGGAGTAGTATTTCTGGAAGAGCTATGATCCTTGAACTGTTATATGCTATCTGGAATGCAAGGAATGAATGGTGCTTTAATGGAAAAAGAACTTCTGTGTTGAGAATGAGACCGAGCCGCAGGTTATATGCTTCCACCACCAATATTGATTCCAAAGCAGACACAGCAGAGTGATGGACACAACAAGAAGATAATTCTTATTTATTACTCATGTGGATGCATCAATGTCTCTTGGTTGTGGTATAGGCGTGGACTATATAACAAAGACTGTTGAAGGCTTGTTTATGGTGGCTGCTTGTGAACTTCTTCTAGAAGCCCAAAGCCCACAACTTGTTGAAGTAATTGGTCTTAGATGGGCATTACAATCTCTTAGCAACCTTGACATCTCAAATGTGAAGTTTGTTACTGACTGCATGGCTTTAGTGTTGGCTTGGCATAGAAAAAGTAGGAACAATACCTACTTTGATGAAATCATTCAAGATTGTCTTTTTTTAGCTTCCAAATTTAATTTTGTTGATATTTTGATTAGGGTTTAATATGTGATGTTTTTGTACCTTTTTTGCATCCCTTTTACATAGTAAGTGGCTTGTTTCTTGAGTAAATTGGAATAAAACAATGAAATTTTGTCATTATAAGATTTCTGGAACCTTTTGATGTGTTTGGTTTGTTTTCAGGTATTTAAGCTCTCAGAACAATGATTTTTGCAAAGAAATGAAGAAGGAGAGTTTGGTACTTGAATTGGGAAGAAAAAGAGGAAAAAATAAAGAAAAGTTAACTGTAGGCGCGGGTCCCACGCGGTCAGGCGCGGGCTGGGGTCAATTGGCAAATAATGGGGTGCATTTGGTTGATTTTTTCAGACAGCTGCACGTCCAGGCGCAGGAGTTTCACGCCTGGACGCGCAAAATGCGAGAAAGTGACACTGTTCGTTGTTCTGACCATAACTTGAGCTACGCTTATTCAAATGAGGCAATTTGAGTATCATTTTAAGGCTAAGAAAAAGATCTACAACTTTGCCAGAAATAACCTTGCTCAAATTCGTCAATCTTGGGGGTCAAAATCAGTGCCGAAGTTGCTGTCAGACACAAATACGGGATTCTAGAAGGATTTTAATGATAAATTCTATTTGTAAATAAGATTTTAAAGATTAATTTATTCTAATAGGATCTTATCATATTATATTCAGATTTAGGATTAGTTTTATTCAAATAAAAATCTTATCACATTAGATTGAAAATTAGGTTAGTTTTTATCTATATAATAATAGGATTAGGGTTCATTCAAACCAGAGAGTGAGTTACCACGGTTTTTAGAGAGCAACATTGAGAGAGTTTTTGGAGGCAAGTTTGAAGAATTTCACTTTGTGATTGGAGATTAGGGTAATTTCATGTCTCTTCTTATGATTTCTATTATTCTTCTTTCTTCTTCCTCCTTAATCATGTGTAACTAAACTCCTTTTTGGGAACATGTGGACTTGTATGGAACCATCATAGTTATTGTTTAATGAATTAATGTTTTTCCATTAAGTGTCGTGTTTGATTAAGTTTTTATTGTTATCATGAATTTGGTACCGTTTATGATTTGGTAATTCTAATTGAATAGAAATATTGAATTAGGATTTAGACCTTTAATCAAACAATTCAATTGCATAGGGATAGGAATATGTCTATGAATTAAATAACCATTTAATTATTTTTATTGAACATTAATTGGTAGGATTAGGATTTAAGGCTCTGCTTAAGGAATTAAGAGAGATTAGATCACTAAGAAACAAGGTTGACTTAAGGAATTAGGCTGCCTTTACCTATGCAAAATTGGTTCTAAACTAAGGAAATTCGTTTATTCGTTAACAATTACTCTTGAAACCTACAATGAAATCAAGTTCCCAAGTTTTCCATCGTTGAACAAATCTTATTTATTTTCAATTTTGTCTTTAAATTAGTTTAATTCAACAATTCTCAAATCAATTAAACCCAAATTTAGGTTTCACTTAGTTACTACAATTAGGTGAGAATTATTAGAGTCTATTTTAATCCTCGTGGGAACAATACTCTATTTATCATTATATTACTTGTACGATCTGGTATACTTTCCAGAACGCCAACAAGTTTTTTGGCTCTGTTGTCGGGGATTAAAAGTAGATTCTAATAATTTTTTGGTACTAATTTAATTTTACTTAGTGTAACTTGTGTATATATTTTTATTTTATTTTATTTTTAATTATTATGTAACATGGCTTATTCTTATGATAACATAGAATGTATCAAAATTATTTTGTCGTCACCTATTCCATCCTGTTTTGTACAAAATATTTTTTATGAGATTAAAGTTTTTGATGGTCTTTAAGAGGAGGTGGTACAAAAAACTTCTATTACGGAAGACCAAAGTGCTTCCCTTTCTTAACCCATAGAAAAAGAAGAAATTGTGCATGATGAGATTGAGGAAGTGAAACAAGATAAATTGAATAATGGGATGAGTCTAGGGGTTGAATTAGGGTCCACTTTGCATGATGAATTTTCTGCTCTTGCTAAATGTATTGGATTGCATGAATATGTGGAACCCTCAAAAAAATTTCCTTCAATTTACCCCTTAATTTTTTATGACTTTCGTGATGCTCATGATGATGATAAGCCATTGTTCTCCTTTTTAGAGCCTGAAAAGGCAACCTTGCCAAGCCATGAAGTTTACACTTTCATAGACTCCATGCATGATGAAAAAGACAAGCACCATGTGATGATGCTTGGAGTGAAAAATGCACCATTTGACCCGGGAGGGTTTGAAACTATTTTTAAACATTTGCTCCAACATCATCCGTGCATATTTCCATGGGATCCAGGAATAACTTGTTATTGTTGCATAACATGGAAGTTGTGCTATAGGGTTTGGGATCCTGATGGAAACCACCAAACGTCAGGCTCGTGACGTTAAACAAGCGCTTCTGGGAGGCAACCCAGTGGTAGTTAAAAAAAAAGAGGTTTGGTTTTGAGCTTTCTATATTTTTATTACTAATGAGGTGCTCCAAAGCACCACTTGTTAGTTTTCATGTGTGCAGGTACATAAGTTTGGGGAAGTTTCTTCCTTGAATTGTCACTTGGGTACTGCAAGAAAAAGGGAAGTCTCTTACTCTTTTTTTTTTTTGTAGTTTAGTTAGTTTAGTTTGCTTGAGGACAAGCCAACCTCTAAGTTTGGGGGAGTAGAACAAAATAAAAATAATTTTTTGCATGAACCCCTATTCCATTTTCCCTTAGTGTTGAGTTATGTCCTGGCAGAAGTATGTATTGTTGTATGACTATTTTTTCTATGAATGATGTAAATATCTGGTTTATGAATGTGATTCACCTTGATAATGTATTGATTTGATTGAATGAGTGAATTTTTCAAAATTTGGTTATTTGAACAAACTTGATTGAAACACTTGTTTAATGGATTTGACTTTACCTAGTGAGATTTTTAAGCCCACACACTTATTGGGGTGATTGTTTCTCTAACATTTTTTTTGCATGAACCCCTATTTCTTTCATGAGAGTTGTTCACTTTGATTATATGTTCTAGAACTTGACCTGTGACCATTTTAAAATTGATAATTGATTGTATGTTTGAAAATGACTAAGGCACCTAGGTTTGTGTTTTTGTGGTCTCCAACTAATATGATTGAATATTATTTCTTAGTTGCCCATTTTGAGCCTTACATGATTATGATACTTTCTTTGGTACCCTGTACCTGATTGCATATACATTGTATGAGTACCTTTGAATTTTTGAATGAGCAATTGAGAGGATAGACCCATTGGAGGTAAATAAAAGATGATCTCTATGTCTCTTCCAAGAAAAAAAGAATAAAAGGAAGAGACTATAAAAAAAATGAATGAAGAAGAAAAAGAAAAAGGGAAAGGAATAGAAAAGTGTGAGTGAGTGGGTTGTAAAACATCCTTTGCTCGTTCATAAATTGAAAAGGGAACTGTGTTTTTACATTTTAGCCCTTAGTTGTTATCCCTTCTTTCTTTTATCCTACCTTTCATTGATAGCCATGGTCCCATTACAACCAAATTTAAGACTTTTTTATTCTTACATGTTTTCAATAATTTCAGGGGAGATTTTGGTCTAAGGTCAAGCTTATGGTAACATGTTCTCATTGATTGAACTTGAGTGAAATTGCATCCTAACATACACATGAGAGAAAAAAATAGTGAGTTGTGTGTTGTCATTAATCAAGTGTTCTTTTTTGAAGGTTGTCTCTCTAACTTATTTTTGATTGAGTCACTTTTTCATCAAATTGATATGTACAATTGGGTGGATTAAATTCCTAGATTGGATTGAAATATTGTGAAACAGAAAGTAGTATTGAATTGTAATTTTTACTTTTGCCTGGGACATGCAAAATGCTAAGTTTGGGGGTGTGATTGGGGTCTAATATGTGATGTTATTGTACATTTTTTGCCTCCCTTTTACATAGTAAGTGGCTTGTTTCTTGAGTAAATTGGAATAAAACAATGGAATTTTGTCATTATAAGATTTCTGGAACCTTTTGATGTGTTTGGTTTGTTTTCAGGTATTTAAGCTCTCAAAACAATGATTTTTGCAAAGGAATGAAGAAAGAGAGCTTGGTACTTGAATTGGGAAGAAAAAGAGAAAAAAATAAAGAAAAGTTGACCGTGGCGCCCAGGCGCGGGCTGGGGTCAACTGGCCAATAATGGGGTGCATTTGGTTGATTTTTTCAGACAGTTGCACGCTCCGGCGCAGGAGTTTCACGCCTGGGCGCGCAAAATGCGAGAAAGTGACACTGTTTGCTGTTTTGACCATAACTTGAGCTAAGCTTATTCAAATGAAGCGATATGGGTATCATTTTAAAGCTAAGAAAAAGATCTACAAGTTTGACAGAAATAGCCTTGCTCAAATTCGTCCATCTTGGGGGTCAAAATCAGTGTCGAAGTTGCTTCAGACACAAATACGAGATTCTAGAAGGATTTTAATGATAAATTCTATTTGTAAATAAGATTCTTAAAGATTAGTTTATTCTAATAGGATCTTATCATATTATATTCAGAATTAGGATTAGTTTTATTCAAATAAAAATCTTATCACATTAGATTGAAAATTAGGTTAGTTTTTATCTATATAATAATAGGATTAGGATTCACTCAAACCAGAGAGTGAGTTACCACAATTTTTAGAGAGCAATATTGAGAGAGCTTTTGGAGGCAAGTTTGAAGAATTATACTTTGTGATTGGAGATTAGGGTAATTTCATGTCTCTTGTTATGATTTCTATTATTCTTCTTTCTTCTTCCTCCTTAATCATGTGTAACTAAACTCCTTTTTGGGAGCATGTGGATTTGTATGGAACTATCATAGTTATTGTTTAATGAATTAATGTTTTTTCATTAAGTGTCGTGTTTTATTAAGTTTTTATTGTTATCATGAATTTGATACCGTTTATGATTTGGTAATTCTAATTGAATAGGAATATTGAATTAGGATTTAGACCTTTAATCAAACAATTCAATTGCATAGGGATAGGAATATGTCTATGAATTAGATAACCATTTAATAATTTTGATTGAACATTAATTGGTATGATTAAGATTTAAGGCTCTCTTAAGGAATTAAGAGAGATTAGATCACTAAGAAACAAGGTTGACTTAAGGAATTAGGTTGCCTTTACCTTTGCAAAATTGGTTCGAAACTAAGGAAATTCGTTGATTCGTTAGCAATTACTCTTGGAACCTACAATGAAACCAAGTTCCCAAGTTTTCCATCGTTGAACAAATCTTATTTATTTTCAATTTTGTCTTTAAATTAGTTTAATTCAACAATTCTCAAATCAATTAAACCCAAATTTAGGTTTCACTTAGTAACTACAATTAGGTGAGAATTATTAGAATCTATTTTAATCCTGGTGAGAACAATACTCTATTTATCATTATATTACTTGTACGATCTGATATACTTATCAGAACGCCAACATATTTGTTTTATGCGAACGGATTCTAATAGGATTGCAGACATTACCTCTAAGCAATCTTTTGATACAGAATCTGATTTGTGGTATGATGTCCTTGGTTTTCTCGACAATTTCTTTGTAAATGTTGTAGCGCCTGGGACGGTTCAAGTTGAATAAAATTTCGGCCTAAGTTTTTTTTTAAAAAAAAGAATTTTTATGAAAAAAAGTTTTAAAAAAATACATAAATATCATTTTAAAAAATATCAAAGAATCACCCTTCTATCGATTATTTTGGTTTGTCTTTCTGTGACTATTTTTGTCCTTATTACCACCCGTATTGTATGGACAAAGACGATTGTGTATGCATTTCAATACTTATCCTTCATACCAAGCAATATCGTGGAAGAAAAGAAAGCTTAATTTTATTTTTGATTCTTTGTCAAATTTTCAAAATTCATTTTAGTTTTTTATTATTTTTTTAGTAATTTTTATCTTTTATCTTTTAAAAAAATTCAGTTTGATCATTCCATTGTAAAAAATATTAGATTTCACCTGAATATTCTGAAATATTCTGGGGATGAGGAGAAATATTCTGAAAAAATCTAATTTTTTTGTGACGGAAGGACTAAACCTTTTTAAAAAAATAAATAACCAAAATTATTAAAAAAATAATAAAGTACCAAATGAATCTTGAAAAACAAAATGTCAAATTATTCACCACCCCAGCTTGTTGTACACAACCAAACGATGAGAACAAAAACGAAAATCTTCGTAGCCTTAGTTTTCCCGGTCTTTGTGGCGGCGGTTCTTTACCGGCTCGACAACTTCGAACCGGTTCACTTCCCAACGGGTGAGTTGAGCCGGCACAGCGTGACGGTGGTAGCTCGTAACCCGCGTATGCGACAAGGATCAGAAGCTGTGGCAGAAGGAGAAGTGAAGGGACCCGAAGACTTGGCTTATGACGAAAAGAAGGGTGTCATTTACACGGGTTGTGAAGATGGATGGATAAAGCGAGTGACGGTGAGTGAATCGGTGGTCCACGACTGGGTCAACACCGGAGGAAGACCGCTTGGACTAGCTTTGGGTAAAGATGGAGAACTCATAGTGGCCGACGCTTACCAGGTACATCTTTCTATTTCGAAAAAATAACCCTATTTTTTTTTAGAAAAAAATATGAGAAAAAATTAATTGAATAAAATCATTTATAAAATATTTTTAATTTTTGTTTTATTTATAATGTATTTTTCCTAGAATAATATTTTTTTTGTCTATGACCGGAGTGTCCGACCACAGTGACTAATCTCTAATGGGTGGGACAGCTGGCCTCGTAAAATAATCTTATCTTCTATGAATTTGAGAAAATTAAATTCAATGAATTAAGTTTCATTTATAATAAGTGTCAAGTTAATTTCTTTTTCTTATAATAAAAACCACAATACTCCCACCAAGGAGAGTAGATAAATTTGTTAGTGGCATTGGAAATGTGAAAATTTGATATATTTTTTCAAAACTATCCCTATAATTATTATTGGAACTCTAAAAAGTGTAGAATTTATAGGGATGTTAGTGGAAAGAAGTAATTAAATGCTATTGAAAATTGAAAAGGGGTCTTATAGATAGGACCAAAATAAAAACCCCAAAAGCGTCTTATAAATAAGACCGGAGGGAATAATATCTTCTAATAAAATCAACACTTTTTTGAAGAGTCGCAATAATAATCATATTAAACATTTACATTTTTAATACTACTAATAATATTAACTAAAAAAACATAGAGTATCTCATAAAAGAGATCAAAACTAAAGGGAACCCAGACATAAATAAGAAAAAAATTACATTATTAATAATGATATATCGTCTAATAACTAAAAATTTTTAGATCCATTGCATCCGCACACAAGAATTATGCAAAAAATAATAATAATAAACAACATCTTTTCGGTTTCTATTCAATTCAATAAAGGACGAAGAAAAGAGAATTTGGTGGGGTACAAACACAAGCGAAAAGTGAAAATAGTTTGGTAGTCTAGTCCATTTACACTCCATCAAATCTCTATAAATAGAAATTCGATAGGGAGTTGTAGAAGTGACTAGTACAAGAGATGCATTAACTACTTAAAAAGCAAGCAAGATTTGTACAAAGGATAGTGCTAAAAATGGCTTGTACTTATTTTTTTATTATTTTTTGGTTTATATGGAGGTTTGGGACTAGAACCCATGACCTGGGGGAGGGGGAAATCCTGAGTATTCCTGCAGCCACCAACTGGGTTGTCTTACGCGGACAAATGACTTGTACTTATTATACTTGAAATAAATAAAAATAATTATTTGGAGTTGATTCTTCGGAAATGAGAAAGTATGATACAAAGCATCACTCACATTAGTTTTTCTTGTAGATATAAAAGGGATCTGACACCACATTTATCTATATACCAATTAGATTTATGAAATGAAATAATTTTAATTTATTTTCTTATTAGTTCCTACATTTCAGCCCTCAATTTTTTTCAATTATATAAAGCTCAAATATATTCGTCTTATCCCCATAAGTTATTTGCGTGCCTTAGTTCTTGGAGAGAAACTTATGAAAGATTAAGGATATGTTTGGTTTGTGAAAATATTTTCTATTTTCATTTCCTATTTTCATTTTTTGAAAATAGTTTTCATTTCAAATTTTTAAACTTGAGGAAATATGTTTGGTGTGATGTCTTATTTTCAATTCTCAGGAAGTGAAAATAATAAAAACATGATTTAAGTATTTTCAATAAATTGTGTTAAATCTTTTTAAATAATAAAAACATGTTTTACTTTCTTTTATTAACAAAAATATTTATATAAAGTGAGCGTAGATGGTAATTCAGCTCCTCCAAATAATTTCATCATGTACAACATGTTCATCTTCATTCTCCCAAATGAATTCTTCCTTGTGAACAAAACCATCTCATCGATCCATCCATCACCCTTAATCGACAATCAGAGATAGTTAAAATAGATTGTTTGTCCATTAGGTTTTTTTTTATAAGCTATTTGTCCATTAAGTTATCTACACACAATCTTTCCGCATCATCTACGTCCCAAATGCAAATTAAAGAGCCCATCAATGGTTGTGGTCTAAGAGACAACGTTTTTGTGAGGCATTTCGTCTAACAGTTTTTGGGCAATGACCACAATGAAATTGATGATGGAGATCCAGGAGACTGAATCCTTAATGGATATTTTCTTCCTCAACATCTTTTTAATTATCATAAATCATAGCCTCCTTCCCATCATTATCACCAGTAAAACTCTCTTTACTAAACCCAAAAAAAGCCCAAAACTACTATCAACGTTGGACTAAAATGGCACGTTGGATGATTTCACCTATATAATAGGCGAGGATGTTGGAATATGGTGGCTGTTGCAGCAAAGTGGAGATGAACACAATCTTGAGATGAACGATGAACATGAACATGTCACCGTCGGCTGGTACCACCTGCAATGTGGAACACGGTGGAGGTGCAAAGATGTTGTGGTGGGTTTGAACCGGTGTTTACAGTATGTTGTGACGTTGAATGACGGTGGTCAGTGTTGAGAATTGAGATACACGTGCATAGACAAAAAAGAGTGATAGCCTAACAGAGTTGTTTATAATTACAAAATGTGCCACCGCGTTTTCACTGTTTCCAAACTTTGAAGAGGAAACAGTGAAAATGACTTTTAAATGTTTTCAGTTTTGGACCTATTTTAGGAAATATTTCCACTAAAAATATTTTGAAAAACTAAACCAAACATATTTTTTCCTTCATTTCCTATTTTGAACGAAAATGAAAATAGAAAATACGCATAACAAACATATTTTTGCATGATTTAAAAAAAAATATATATATATATATATACACACATATATATATATTTATTTATTTATTAGAATCAGAATCTCCCAAAAAAATAATGGTAGACAAACTTGCTCATGATCAAATGTTGATAGACCAACTTGTCATGTTAGCCTTTTTGAAATGAAAAATTTTCTTATCCAAAAAAAATGTTGATAGACCAAAAATGCATTTAAAAAATATATTAAGCAGATTTACATATATCTTTATTTTATAAAAATTAATTCATTGTAGGAGAAGGAATGTCTTCAATGTCGCGATCTGTAGATATATCTGGACTTCTTTTGTGTGAACAACACCATTCAGTTTGGTAACACAACATGTTTATTTATTTATTTATTTTTTTAGAAAACTGAATTTGTTATTACTTGATTTAATTCGAGTTTGTTTAATTAATGATACAGGGATTGCTGAGGGTGAACACGAAAGGCGAGATTGAGTTGCTGGCAAATGAGGCTGAAGGCTTGAAATTCAAGTTAACAGATGGTGTGGATGTAGCAGATGATGGTACTATTTATTTCACAGATGCATCATATAAATACTCTTTGCACGATTTCTACTTTGATATTGTTGAAGGCAAACCTCATGGAAGATTCATGAGCTATAATCCAGCAACAAAGAAGACAACTGTGCTTGCCAGCAACCTCTACTTTCCCAATGGAGTTGCTGTCTCACCTGATCAACACTCCGTCATCTACTGTGAAACTGTCTTGTAAGTTACTCTTTTTTTTTTTATTTGGTGTACACCAACCGGTACCCGGATTTGGTTTACCCAGAATCCGACTCATCCGGTCCGATCCAACTGAGCTCGCACAAAGCGGTAGGAGTCTCCCAGCGGGGGTTGCTCCATACCTAAGGCTCGAACTCGAGACCAGTTGGTTAAGGGACCAAGTGAGCTACCACTTCACCAACCCAAGTTGTTTGTTGTAAGTTACTTTCTAGCCTAAAGTAGTAAATTAAAGTACCATTAAGGTGTTTTTTTCTTTTTAATTAAGGCACATAACTAGGTGGGTAGCTCATGGGAAAATAAAGTCAAGGAATAAAAGAAAATTTGAGGAAACTACCACTTTTGTTCTCGACTTTGCATCCATTTTGAATTTTGTTCAGGGTATTATTAAAAGGCTTAATTATGTCACAAGTTCCTGAAGTTTGAGGTATTTTTGTCAGATACCCTTATTATTTTTTTTCGATGTCTGACTCCCCGAAGTTACTTCTGGGTTTGTCATATACCCTATTATCAATTCTGGCCAATTTTGCTGACATGTAACATCGGAATCCTGGGCAGACACAAGAGGTTGGTCATGTGGTGTCGCGTGATGTCACATGGGCGAAAACGACAGCTTTTTTCAATCCTTTTTTTTTCTTTTTTTATTTAACTAAAAATATAAAAATATTAAGTTTTTTAGGTTTTTAATTTAAAGAAAAAAGGATCTTGGCCCACGGGGCACCACGTGTCTAACCTTCTGCGTCTGACCAGGATTCCGATATTACATGTCGGAAAAATTGACCAGAATTGGTAGTAGGGGTATATGACAAACCCAGAAGTAACTTCGGGGAGTCAGACATTGAAAAAATAAGAATAAGGGTATCTGGCAAAAGTACCCCAAACTTCAGGGACTTCTGACATAATTAAGCCTTATTAAAATTTCACGATCGTCTTTGATAATATTGACAAAAGTTATACTCCATATTTACATTAGTCTCTTACGCAAATCATTGTGTAATACTCCCTCCGGCTCGAATTATAAGCAAAACCAACTAATTTTACGCTTATTAAGGAGGTTAGTTGATTGTATTTAATTTTCTCAAATTTATAAAAGAATAGAGGTATTTTAGGAAAGTTGCATTGGGAATGAAACAAAAATTAAATAAGATAACAATTTTCTAAGGATGTTTTTGGAAAGTGGCATTGGGAATGAAATAAAATTTAAGAAAGTTGATTAGTTTTGCTTATATTTTAAGCCAAGAGAGATATGTTTTTTGTTGCTTATATTTCAAGTCGGAGGGACTACCTCCTAACAAAGTTCACATTGTCCTTAAATGAACACTCGTCTCTTTTGGCATTGACTTTAGTGATGTCTTGGAGGAGAAGTTTTTAGGGTAACTCCCAAATATGTTTGGGAAACTTTGGTAGCCAAAACATTTGATTGCACACTTCAATTCAATTTTTTAACATTTCCCTTCCACCTTAGCTTTATGCTAAAAACTAGAATGCTCGATCTTAAAATAATTCGTTGTTAGGGGTTATTCATCATGGTTTCACTAGGTTTTTTAATCTTAACTCGCTTGACCTGGCCACTAATCTTTTATATGACCCCTTTTAAGTTCCTTGACCTATTGTAATGAATTGAAAGTTTACAGCATTGGCAGAAATTGGTTAACAAGCTCTGTCCCTAAAACTATGCCAACCTCACTCCATTTGTTTTGGTCAAAGTTCAGTGTGGCATACATCATTTCCATGGATCAATTCTAAACAGGGGCAGTTTTTGAGTTTTACTAGTTCAAGTTTTGAGGGCAACGTGAGGATTTGTTGGGAAATTGATTTTGCTTGCAACTTTGTATATATGACTTTAAAAACAATGATGAGGAACTCCACAATAGGATACTCGGGTTTGCATTGATCTCATCGTAAGGATGACTAAAGTTTTTTTGGATAATGTTAGGGATTAATATAAATAACGCTCATCAATTCTAAAGAATAATGTTTAATTCGGTTTGGGCAAGGGGTTGATGTGAATAAAATCTATCGATTATAGGGATAGTTGTTGGGTAATTTTGATAATATCCAAGATGAAAGTGAATAAGCCATCGGTCCATTCAAAGTTGATGACATATGTTGTAGTTTTTATTTTTTTAAGTAGAATCAAGACTGATCTAAGATGCATTATTTTCTCTATTTTGGATCGAATAACTTCACAAAATGCTCACTTCATCAATATTACTAAATATAAATCGTTAGTTGAAGATCTAATACATAAATTTTAGATTTTGTTTTGATTCTATTATACTGCTAGACATCAATTTTTCGTCCAACCAATCAGATTAATGAAGTCACCAAACCCAAATCCATTTTCTTTCGAGTTCTATTATTTTGACACTTAAATTATAAAATTGTATATCTGAATCTCTGTCTTAGCTCTCACCTTATCTTTTCCCAGGAGATGGCTCATCTTCAATTTCAGAATAATAACTATAACGTTCTTACTTTTCCTCTATTCCTCCCTGTTTTCTTCAATTAATAATGGTCCGGATGAACTATATTCCACTTGAGCTTCTTTCCATTGAAACACATATAGCATGTTTAATAATGAATTTCTTTATTTTCCTTTCATGAGAGGTTCACCATAATTCCATTGATAAATTTGCACTTTAGTCTTTCAACTAAAGCTAGTTTAGGATGCAATGATAGTTATAGTGCACTACTAAAGTGTTTCTCGTCATCACAAGTATCAATCCTAATTGAAACTTCTGGTTGACAGATTCTTCCTTGATAAAGAAGACAAACATTTTAATCATGCTTCAAGAAACGTGCAGATTTTCAATATGAAGATTAAAAGAGATTGAAAACTTTCTTTTTTTCCTCAAAACTTTAATTTGTAATATAAGCATTCAAGATCATTCTTACAATTCATATCATGGAGACCATATAATATTGTGAAAGTTTAATTATTTCTGAATGTTCTGATTTTGCAGGAGGAGGTGCAGAAGATATTATATAGAAGGACCTAAAAAAGGAAAAATAGGCGAATTTTGTCATGACCTACCTGGCATGCCAGATAACATTCATTATGTTGGACAAGGACAGTATTATATTGCAATAGCCTCGGTAACTTACTCCTCATCGTCATCATTAACATTAAAATAATTAACTACTCTCACAATTATTACTAAATTCTCTTATTTAGTCTTCGTACCGAATTCGCAATATTGTATATGACGACTAATAAACTGCGTATCGGGTCACCATGACTAGTCCAGTATTTAAGTTTGTTACTCTGAAGGGGAAAAATTATTGAAATTATGTTCAGCTACCTAACTAATAATGGTACCGAACCAAAAGCAGAATATGGTCTATAAAATGGCAGCAATGACCAAAAGTTCTGCATTTTTTTTAATTTTATTTTTTTCAAAGAATGCATGTTCTTTCTGTTTTGTCAACTGAGATATTGTTTTATGTTTCATGCAGTCCTTAACTCCTCAATGGGATTTAGTACTTAGATACCCTTTCATTCGCAAAGCAGCAGCAATGGTTGCAAAGTATGTAGGAAGAATTCATATGGAGAAGAATGGAGGAGTTGTAGTAGTGGATTTGGAAGGAAACCCAACAGAACACTATTATGATCCTGAATTAGCATTGATTTCAAGTGGGATCAAAATTGGGAATCATATATATTGTGGCTCCCTTCCATATTCCTTTATATTACGTCTTGATATCAAGCAACGTCCTGCCCTCCCCGCCGCATGAACTCAAACAGGAGTGTCCCATTGAGACAAGTTGGCATAAGAAAGTGGGGGCAACATAGGAGGAGTTTTGCCCTGCACTCGCCCAGCGATTGATATTGGGTGAAAATCAACAACAGTCTAGAATTCAAACACCTTTTTTGCGGGTTCGTGTATGAACACTTTCTTTTATTTCTCTACTATAGTGTTGTAATGATGCACATACATGTCACTTTGAATATTTTTAGTATTTTTTTTTTTTTTACACCAACCGATACCCGGATCTGGTTTAACCAAAATCCGACTCATCCGGTCCGACCCAACTGAGCTCGCACTAAGCAGTAGGGGTCTCTCAGCGGGGGTTACTCCATACCCAAAGCTCAAACTCGAGACTAGTTGGTTAAGAGACCAAATGAGCTACCACTTGACCAACCCCGCTTTGATTATTTTTAGTATTTTTAGTACTTTGTTAATAATATATACTTTGGCTTATAAAAAAAAAATAACAACGGTCAAGAATCTTGACACTATTTTTTTCGTTTTGTATGTATTGTCTACATGGCATTTTTCTCACATTTTTTATATGTATTGTTTGTTTTTTACAAAATCTAATATTCCATAATTAATGTTTTTTTTAAAATATATCCTTATTTATTGTATCCTCTTTTTTCACTTCTACTTCCAATATCTTTTTCTCTTCTCAATAATGATTATATTGGGATATTATAGTCGAAAGGATTATTTAACGTTTTAATCCCTGAACTTATGTGCTCTTTTGAAATTAGTCCTTTAACTTTTTTTCGATGCTTTGAGTCTCTTAACTTTGTTCAATTTTTGGAAATGGTTCACTCGCTACTTAAATGATGATATATCCGTCGATATGTCACATCACTGTTACAATATCGACGAAGGATATGTTATGTAGCGTCACATGACACTAGATGATTTTTTTATTAAAAAATTATTTCTTTTAAAAATTATTAAAATATTCGATTTTCTTTTAAAAAACAATTTTTAATTATTTTAAATAAATTTGAATTTTTTTTAAATTTAAAAAATTCACGTGGCATCATTTAGCACATCACTTATCGATATGGCGAAGGTGACGTGACATGTTATCGATCATATCACCGCTTATGTGATGAAAAGACATTTCCAAAAATTTGAACAAAGTTTAGGGAGTCAAAACATAGAAAAAAAAAGTTTAAGAACTAATTCCAAAAGAGCACCTAAGTTCAAGGGCTGATAACTTAAATATGCCTAGTCAAAATACTCCTAATTTTTACATTATTTAACTATTTTTTAAAATTCATATATAACCTTAAAATACATTGTTTATGATATAGATGGTAACAATGCTAAGATGGTAACATGCTTCAATATGCTGAGTTGCTAACTTCTCCTTTTAACACATGGTCATTAACTTCTTCCTTTTATAACCGTGAACGTTCCATTCCATTCTTTCTATGGTATGGTTTATGGGCCATCTGCTAAGCCCAAATGAATTTTAATTTTCCCATGAAATAACCTTTAAAAAAAAGTTTAAATCCTAAATTGTCCTTATAAATGATATCATTTTGAAATTAATTCCCACATTTTATTTTTTTTGGGTTTTGGTTTGTATTTTTTTATTTCGTTTTGGTTTTAGACCCGACGTCAACTATGATTTAGGTTGTTCCTCTATTTTCACTATTCGATGATTTTGGTCACTAATTTCGTTTTGGTTTTGGTCGATGTTCTGTTAGGTCACATCAATATTTTTCATCCATGGTTGAAGACGGAGACAAAAAAAATTAGAAAAACAAGAACCAAAACCCAAAAAAATAAAATATAGAGATTAATTTCAAAGAAATGAACATTTATAAAAATGAATTTGGTATTTTAAAAAAAAGCAATGCTATTAAAAAAATATCCAAAAATATTTTTAAAAAACCGGAGTTAATGTTTTGAATATTTTATTGGCTCATTCTTTTAAAGTCATTTTTTTTTTGTCTGTATTCCTTGCGGAACCACAAGTATTCCCAAGAGCACCCTTAATACCAGGGAGCCCTTGAGACTAATCCGGAGCGAGCTGCGTGGCTGGCTCTCCCAGCGAGATGTTTTTTTAGTGGGAATCGAACCTGAGGCTACTAGCACCCGTGTCCCATTCCCAAGATTTCAGTTGGGGCCTTACACCAACTGAACCAAGCCTCGTTGGTCTTTTAAAGTCATTTGTGGTGTAGATTTATTTATAGATTGATTTTGTAGATCTATTAACCATTTTTTTTTTATATTTTTGCTAACAAATCCAACAAGCATCCGTTGAACACCATTAATACAAAATAAAAATACAAGTGCTTGTTTTCTCACCTTGACACTCGTCAACAGAAATAGGGAAATATTGCCGTAGTGTTTTTCTTCCCCTGGTAGTTAATCCGTAAAAGATGAGTACTTTTGCCTCCTCTGATTTGGATGAGTACTTTTCCCAAAAATTAAGGCATACAACCCAAAAACTTTTGTCTCCTCTGACCAACTTGAAATGTATGTATTCAACTGAGAAAAAATTAAAGTACTCCATTCCTATTTATTTGCTATTTTAGGAAATTTGAACGGATTAAAAAAATTATTTAATTATTCAAATTTAATAAAAAAAATCATAAGACATTTTTATAATATTATCATCGCACTGCATTGATTATCATATATTTCATATATTTGAAAATGTTTGAAAAATTCTAAAAGCACTGATAAAATACAGTTTACACTCATCTATATATTTTTAAAATTGAGGATTATGTTCAGCATTGAACAATAGCCTTTGAAATTTACAAAGGGAAACAGTAACATCATTGAAATTGAAACAGTGTTTTTGTCTCTGATTGTACTGTGCAATGAACAGTAAATTGTGTCTAAGTTGGTACTGTGCTGAAACAGTGAATTTGTGTGTACACTGTAGCAGGATTTCAAATTCAATAGCTTCTACGAGAAGCCTCTCCTCGATCTTCTCTTCCTTCTTATTTTCCTTCTTCACTTTTGGTACCTCTTTCCTTTCTCGATCTCTACCCTTCTTCCTCCTCCTCTCTTTTTCTTTTTTCTTAATTCATTTTGGTCTCTCAATCTCTCTCTCTCTCTTCTACTGCCTCCTCACTCTTTCTTCTTTCTTCTTTTCATTCTTAATTGTTAGTCCCTCTTTCTTTCTCTCTCTTTATTCTTTCTTTCTCTTTATGAATGTATGGTAAATTGTTGATTGTTGATGAGGGATGAATGGAGGGACTGAGATACTGTAATTTTTAGGAGGGCGATGGAGGAGAGTCACGGTGGTTGTGAATGAAAGCGGTGGCTTCATTCGTGGCACTCCACAGCAGATTCGCGATTGTGCAACACCAGGTTGAGCGATGGAGGTGAATGGTGGGTTCTGAGGTGAGTGTTCTTCCTTTTTTAATAATCCTTTATTAATTTTCTTTTGAGTATTGGATTTTATGTTGATCCAGAGAGTTAATTGACATTGTTGGAAAATCAAAAAGGAGATCCTTCACTTGGTAAAGGTATAATTTCTTGCTTTGATGTTGAGTTTAATTGCATAGTCCCTAAGTTTTAATTTAACTAAATTCATGTTACATAAATATAGATACCAAGTGTTTGTGAAAAGTTTCAAAAGAATGATATCTTATTTGCACCACTGATTATAAGAAGCCTTTCACCCTTTTCCAAAAGATTGTGTTTGCTTTTGGGTAAGTGTATGCAATTAATTTAAGTGTGGGAGCATACACTATATTTTGGGTAAAATACAAATTGGTTAATAGTTAGAGTTTAAGATATGCTGCCTGGTGTACATAAAAAGTTGAGACTAAGGTGCTAAGAAGGAGCATTAAGGCTTTTCTCACTAATGTAGCAAAGAAGAAAAATAAGCAAAAAGAAAAGGGATGGGGGAGGGGGGCCAAATTAGAACTGCATACATATTCTTTTTCATGTTTCTATATCTATATTAATGTTACATAAATATAGATACCAAGTGTTTCTGAATTAAATAAAATCAAACAATGAAGGCATTACGGAAAGAACAGCACAAATATATTGAAAGTTATCATTGTGTACAATTAACTTTTATTGAAATATGGGTGTATATAAAGCTCTGTGAAGACCTATAATGGATTAAAACTTACAACTTGATGCTTTATACAGTCAGGAAGAGTGTGCAGGATACTAATACCTTCATAATCTTTGTAATTTTTCTCATTATTATATGAAAGGAATAGCAACAAGTTTAAGTAGAAAGTTCGCTTGGATCTACTGCTATCCAGAAATGATATGGACTTGAATCTTTGAATTAAAGGTAGCCAAATATTGTCATGAAGGTAGGATTAACAATATAAATTTGTATCTGATTAGATAATCTTTGCTGTACCACTATATCAGTCACTTCTTTTGCTCGGATTTAATAAAAATTAGAGTTGTATTATTGTTAATATATTGTCATGATTCTGTTAATTAATTCAGTTCTATTTGAAGTTGGAAAAAAAATTGCATGCAAAGGAAGCAGAGATTAATCAAATGCAAGCTATATCACAGGTTAGTATATCTAAGTCAACTAATAATAGCTTCTAATTTGCAAAAACAGAGGAGATATGAATGGTTGTACATATGAATGCTCTGTTGCTTCTCCTTTCCTGCTCTTCTTCTTCTTTTTTTTCAACTAAAGATAATGAAGCTATGTCTCTTATGCAACCCATTGAAATTTCCCATATTAGCATACCAACATACACATCAACGCATAAATTCTGGCCAAAGATTAATATGCAGATCAGAGAAGGGTAATATGGACTACTTATGTATGAAGGACGTGAATAACTTATGTACTTATGTACTTCATATAACTTTCCATAGTAATATGCAGATCATTTCCCATAGTTTTCCATTGATTGTCATTTAGTGTTAATATGGACTACTTATGTATGTTAACCTGAAATCCGGGATTCGATGTCAGAAATTCTGGCAAAGATTAATCTGTACACATAAAATTTCCCATATTTGCTCTAAATTCTCATTTTATGTCCTTACTTTCACCTTAATTTCAGGTTGCTTTGATGCAAAGGAATGACAATCAATGGATCATGGTTTGATAAGAGCAAATTAGAATAAAAAAAGGTGAGATAAGAGTAAATTAGAATAAGAGTTTGTGGCTGCAAAAATGTCACAGATATATGCTGATGGGCCCATTTATACAGATATATGTTGTTGATAGCCTGGACCGTGAGAGACTTGGAATGGCAAAGCGGAAATTTCAGGTTATAAATAAATAAATTCATATTGACATGTATATATGTATGACTACCATGTCATTCCAAATAGACTTTAAATGAATCCCTGGATTACTTGCAGACAATCATAAATGACCCATTTATGCTCAACAGTGTCATCTTGGTGTTTGCCAACAAACAGGACCTAGTATGTCTATGTTACTTCTATTGTCTGTGTTCTTTCGGCTGAATGACCTGAGTATCTGGCATTTAAGGTTATCTCTATGAGTAAAGATCAAATTACAACTAAAGCATGTAAGTGGTTGACATTGTTTACCGAATATACTAAAACTAAAAGAGATTGGAGATAGAGCTGTTTTAGCATTTATAGAATATAACTAATGCATATGTGGATATACTACCATTGCTGGTAAAGTAGATTTTTTAGATTAGCAAAAGCATTGAAATAATTAAAGTAATTTGAAATTAGTTAGAAAGTCTATAAGAAGTTTTTCTGTCTGCCCAAGGGAAAACTTATAGGAATAATAATTGTCTTACCCCTATAACAATGTCTGCAGATCTTTGCTTCCAGATTTTGTAGTTGCCCATGTTTGCAGAACTTGCATTTAGAAATAGCTAAATCATCAAACGGAAAACAAATTAGATAAGGTGAGTGTTCTTCTTTTTTCAATAATCCCTTCTTTTACTTGGATTTTTATGACTTGGTGGGCAAGTTGGTTATGGTGGTGGTTATGGCGGGGTGCAATCTATTAAATTTGTTTTGTTGACATTATGTTATATTTAGTATAGTTAGGAAAATTGTAGAAGTAACCTTTCTTCTTTTTGGATTTGTTTTGGTGATTTTTTTAGGGTCAAGAATGTGGCAAGTTTCATTGGTGTGATGACAACAAGATTAAACAGCGGCCTCCTCCGCTGTATAAGTATCCTGAATGTGAATGCGGGGCGGGAGTGTGTCGAAAAGTGAAGGAAACAGTGAGGCCATATTTTACTTGCCCTGTTAAAGAGGTACGTGTAGGTGTGTTACTGTCTATGTACGTGTAGGCCATATTATGCCTTATATAAGCTTTACTGTTTCTTGGGAATGGCAGGTTGCTGGTTGATTTGATAGTGTATGTTGTGCAGTTGAAGTCATTTTATTAGTTTAGGATAAACTCAAGCAACTTTTAAGTAATTTATATGGTTTAATGTGATGAATGTTGTTAATTTTCTAGGGAAATATTCCATGTTTACTGGGAAATATTCCATGTTTACTACCCAAAAAAGGATTTTTTTCTTTAATGCCTTTAAACTATCTGATATAGATTTTTTTATAGGAATTGTGAAGTGGCTTCTTTTTTGGTAGTATTATTCATGACTTTCCTTTCTGGCTCTCTCTCTAATGTCATGTAGGATTTCCAAGGCAGAAGTGCTGCTGGAACTGGAAGTGCAGTTTCCATTCAACTTTTTGCTTGAATGGATTAGTTAATTTGAAGCTATGTTCTATATTTATTTTGTTCTGTTCATCACATTAAATTTGAAGGTTGCATTGTTTCTGTGCAGTTCTGTCTTCAGAGAGATGAAAAGATATCAAAAAGATTTCCCCAGCTGGTGTGGTGAGTGCAATCGCGAGAAAAAGGAAAGACAACGCTCCTTAATTGCTAGCAGATTGGTATATCCTTATCACTTCTTAATTCTTGATGCACATGCATCATTACATTCCAGTCAATTGTTATAAGTTTTATGCATAACACACATGCACACATGTTATTCACTTGGTTTCCAACTTTGTGACCATTATAGGTAGTCTTGGCTAATTGCTGCTAAACTGTTACCTAAGCATATTATTTCTTCCATTATGTGAAGGACAGAGGAATTGTGAAAAACTTGCGTTCAAATATATGTTAATATATTATATATATATTAAGAGTTGTAAAAAAAAATCCTCAAAAGTGAATAAGAATTATGATGAGAAAAAAGAGAATTTGAGTTAGAATTCATATTCATGAAGACATGAGTGAAAATTAAATTTGAGTTGAAGGAGTTAAGAATTCGACATTGTAAATTTCCATGGTGAAGGGCAATCTATTATAATGTTATGTGGACTATGCATTGGTAAAGCTAGGATCTGATGTGTCATTTGCAAGCCATGATTTCTCTTATCAAGTAGTTGTTAGCCTTTTACAAAGTTATATCTTCAGAACACAAGTTATCAAGTTGGGCGTCTTACCGCTGCGCACGCCATTAAATCGTGCGGCTTACACAACCAATGCACCCAGCGGAGCGTACTTACATGGCCCGACATTCGCATACCCAAATCCCTAAATCTCTTATCACTTTCTCTTTCATTTCTCTAACTCAATCATTCAACCACAATCTTCCTATTTCAGATACCACCCTATCATCGTTTCCTAAATCATTCTACTCTCTCTCCTAAGCCCACCTAAATAACCACAACTAATGCACTCGACCACCCACGCCTAGTTCCAAGGAAAATATCAAACATTAAATTCAAATCAACACATAACGCATGTTAAACATAAATGTCAAGTGAAGGTTTTCTATTCTTTTCCCTAAGTCATTATTCTTGATTATTACCGGTTACCCTAAGGTTCATTAACATACAAAATCACACATTCTTAATCATCATTATAAACTACCTAGATATGCATCCTCTAAGCTAAGGTAACATCCCCTCTTACCTCGGCCGCATAGAGGGAGAGAAAATACCAAACCCTGGCTTTAGAAATCGGCGTTGTATGATCCGAGTGTGGCGATGAAGAAGAGTAGTTGATAGACGAGCCGGAGAATGTTGAGAAGCCACAACAAGATGGGGTTGATGATTCTACCACTTATCTTGAAGGAGAGAGAGAGAGAGAGAATCAAGAGAGATAATGAGCCATAACCTCCATACAAGCAAATAGAAGACAAGATTAGAGATGATGATGCCAAATTCGTGTGGGGAAGGAAATGAAGGAAGGAGACTTGCTCAACTTACCTAGACTTGCTTGAGTGGAAGGAATCAAGAAGGATGATGGTGCTCTTGCCCTAAACCATGGAGAGAGGGAGAGAGCCAAAAAGAGAAAACTTGTATGCTAATGGTGGGAATGAAGTTACAGATGATGGGGATGATGATTATTGGCCATAAAAACTTGAGATCCTAAGGTCTAAGGGTCATGGAATGAGTGTTCTTGGAGGAAGAAGGGAAGAAAATCGAGTTTGGGATGAAATGGGGGCTTGATTCCCTTTTATTTTTTTCCATTCTGATGTGTGTTAATCGATTAACCAGATGGTTAATCGATTAACCAATGTATTTTATTTTTACAAGTTATCAGGTCTTAATCGATTAACCCCTCGGTTAATCGATTAAGCAACTTAGTTCTTCATTCCTATGCACTTCAAAGTGCCATATCTCCTTCGTTACCCGTCAGATCTTGCTCAAATTTGAAAGCAAGATTCCCTACATACTAATCTTCACATTCAACAGTGGTATTTGTGTTTAGACTTGTAAATCTTTTATTTTGAATTTTCTAATATAGGGTGTTTATAACACCGAAAACATCGCTTCTAACGCTCTTTTGTTCATCTTTCAACCTTCTTTCCGATGCCAATGCTTCCTAACTCCTTCATGGCACTATCCGGGATCCCAATCCATCACCTAAACTCTTATTTAGCATGATTATCATTCTTCTAACCCTATCATTATTCTAATTATTCTATGAATAAAAATTCGGGATGTTACAGAATGAGTTGAGGAACTCATCTATTTATAGGATAATGAAATGCATTAAACAATTCTATCAAGTGATGATTAATTAGCACATGCTCAATGAGATTCTGAATTTGAATTTTCTTTTGTGTTGGAGTTTCAGATTGTTGCCAAATTACAAGAAGAAAGATTGAGTTGTGATGATCAAACCATGTTGCAAGGCTAGAGGGAGAACTTGCATGGCTAAGGGGGTGAATCACCTCATCTTAGCAAAGAAACAACAGAGGGCGGTGATTTTTTAGGCCTAGTCACCTTGCTTCAGATGCAAGGTGGCTTTATTCAATGGTGAAAGGAGTTATCGTATGATTTTTGCCTTGATTTCTGCACTTTTATGCATATATAACCAATTATATTACTGGTTGTAATCGGTTATGGGCTTAATTTGGTACAGGTCTGGACAGAACAGATTCGATAACCCGTTATATTACCCTATGTAATCGGTTACAATGTTAAAAAATTCAAAAATTTAAAATACAATATTATATTCTCATCCTATTAAAATGTTAATTAATTATAAGAGATGTAAAATGACTATTTTATCCTTATAATACTTCAAAATATCCATTATCATAACTCATAATTTATTTTTTTGGTTTACATGGGAGGTTTGGGATTAGAACCCATGACCTGAGGAATGGGGAAATCCTAAGTGTCCTTGCAGCCACCAACTGTGCTGTCTTACGCGGACACTTAGGATTTATATAATATTATAATTACTTTGAGGATTAATTCTAGCAGGTGTTACAAATACCCCTATTCGCTTTACAATCTTTAGAGTCTCAGTAATAATATAAGGATAGTTTTAAAAAATATATCCATTATTAACTTTTTCAATGTCTCTAACCATATTAACTAATAACTTCTTTTGTATATGTGAATTTTTTTAAAAGGGTCTTACATTAAAATCCTATCAAAAATTGATATATTTGTAAAATTTATGCTCTTTCATAACATCGATTTTCTATGCAACTTACCTAAAATGTGACATAGGGCACATATTAGAAAAACTTTTTAAAAAAGTAACTTTTCTAGGACATTAACATAATCATATTTGCATGAATATGAATTATTTTTTTTTTAAAAAAATAATGATCATGGTTCATAAGAAAATACATTTACATCACCAAATTGCAAATTCATCCTTCGATACAATAATGGATGAATTGAATTCATTTTGTAAGATATGAATGAATTATTTTGCATTTTTGTCAAAGTCTATATTCTCCAAAGATTTTAGGAAATTTTTTTAATTTTTAAATTATTGTTTTTTAATTACATAATAAGTTTTCAAAAGTAGTAATTGTCTTTTATTAATTTTTTCAAATACAAGATAATTTAGTAAAATTAGCATTTATGATTTTTTATTTAAAAAATAATTATAAAAAATTATAACATAGATAATTAGAAAAAAGTAATATATAGTTATTTATTTATTACTTTTTTATAAAAAAAAATTTAAGTAAAAGTTGCAAATAAGTTTATTATTGAGGTTCATATTTGTAAATTTACTAAATGTATTCCCTCCATCCCACAAGTTATGATCTTTTGAAGATTTTTTTTGTACCATAAGTCATGATCATTTAGAAATCCAAGACTCATTTATACTTCTTTTTTCAAATATACTTTTACTTATTGCATTATCTTTTTCATCACTCATTTCTTCATATCTCTTCAATATAATCTTCATACATTTATTTTTACTCTCTCTCCTTTTATTAAATGGGGGTAATTTAGTCAAATTATACCAAATTCTTACATCATTTACTCATTTCTTAATCTGTGTGAAATCTCCAAAAAATCATAACTTATGAAACGGAAGGAGTATATATGATATTTACACAACAGGTTTCAAATATATGCAATTATTAAGTTAACACATGGTGCACTCAAACACCAAACATATTTGGTAGGGGTGTAAGCAGCTATGGATCAGACCACGAGACAGCTGAAATTGATCGAACTAGATCGAAAATTGCATTCCGATTCGGTCTCATGGTTCAGACAAGTCTCGGTTTTTCAAAACCATTACTTTATAGTCCGGTCCAAGGTCTAATAATTTTTTAGATCATCCAGATCGGACTGGATCGGTTAATCAATTTTTTAAAGCGTTGTACATAAGAAATGTTATTTTCAATTTTAATTTTATTTCCCAGTCAAGTAGCAATAGCAAAAGTAAGAAAAGTACGCTCGTTATTGGTTTAATTTTTGCTTTAGAAACAAAAACATTTTAGTACATCATTTATCCAAAATTCTTTTAAAAGAAATTAGAAGCGAATATTTTCATATTGGCAATTTGACATACTAATGTGTTATTTGGAATTTCCAAATTCAATATTTATGAATTTCTATATTTTTAAAGTGACATACTTTTTTCGATATTTAAGAATTTTTACAAGTCAAAAAAATATTTTAAATTTTAAATAAATGTCTAAGTGGACAGTTGGTTCGGACCGAACTAGACCTATGAACTATCTAGTTTGATCTTTGTAAATGAAATATAAATAGATCGAACTAGATCGAATTATTCTTATTTGATTGGTCCTATCCACTATATTTATCAAATACTGGATCATTGCACCTCTAAAATATCGTATATTTTTTTTTTACACTTACTAGTATCTCTTTTATTAATTAGGCGATGGTAAAATTGTAAAAATAATAGGAGTTATTAATAATTAATAATATATTGAATTTCTAAAGTGATACTAATTATTTAGTAATGAATTCAATTTCATAAAATAAAAATTATTTTAAAATGGAGAGAGGAGCAAAAACCTAAATGAATGGACCCTCAAAACGTCCCAAATTTCAGATTTGGCTAGTGTCGGTCCAGGAGGGAGGATGACAAGGGTGATCGTCCTGGATCCAAAAAATTTAGGGCCCATAATTCTTTTTAATAGTATATTTATTTTTGGAAATAATTTTAATAGTCATAAGTTTTATTTTTATCTTTGACTGATTATCAATAATTTTTAGCATAATATTTTAATTTATCTTTTTCATTTGCTTACTTAATTTATAAATAAATGAAATAATGAACTTTACTTTTGCAGCTCAACAAGAAAAATAATTTTTATTACCTCTTTATTTAATAACTTTTTATTTTATTCAAACCTTATTTTTTGATAACTAGTTTTATTATTGATTACTGTCATTGTTTTAATTCATTATTGAATGAAGTACCAATTTAATCACTGATTTTTTTCACTTTACCAACTTAGTCCCTGAAAATTTATAAATACACATTTAGTTCCTCAAGATTTTTGGATATACCAATTTGGTCCCTCAAGATTTCGAATGTCCCAATTTGGTTCTTAAAGCATGAGAGACCAAATTGGTATGTAAAAAAATCTTGAAAAACCAAATTGGTACATTCAAAAATCTTGAGGGACCAACGTTTATAAATTTTCAGGGTGTAAATTAATACAGTAAAAAAATTTACTTTTAATAATTTTTTTTAATGAATTAGGGGCTCAAATTTTTTAATAATTTTAAATTCTTTTTTTAATAGAACAGTGCCTGGATTCGGCCACAAATATCAAACACTCTTCAAGATGCTATTTCCCGCCACATAACAGTTGCAAGAGAAAATATAAGACCCCAAAATTTCACTTATTAACCTCTCCGTCTCTGTGCTTGCCAGGTTCATTTGACACCAACCCCAACAAAGATGTCAATGGAACTCTCTTCTGCGCAACAGAACCTTGAGATCGCGACTGAGGTTACCGGGAGGAAGAAGCGCACCACAAACCCCGGAATTCGAGTCGTTGGAAACAGAGTCTATGATTCTGCAACTGGCAAAACTTGTCATCAGGTACTTCTTTTTTGTTTTTTTAAGCTTTTTATGAATACCCATTTTGATTTTTTCAATTAAAGTTTAAATTCTGAATGTGGGTATGCGAGGGAATGTTGAAATGATGTGGAAAATGGTAATTTTGGCTGTTGGGGACGTAAATTCGCAATGCTTATTGGTTTGATTTTGGTAATTACTAGTTTGTTTGTGCAAGAGGGTGAGCCTCTAGGTCACCGGTTCAAATCCTGATAATGGCCTCTTCCTGAGAAGGGTAAAGCTGCGTACATCTGTCCTTTCGTGACCTACCTAGGTCGGAGCTTCGTGCATTGTGCTGTCCCAATTTGCTTTTGCAATTTATATCTGTGTTTGTTTCTATGAAAGAGAAACATATGAATGTGGGTATCTTATTAAACGTGGAAATGGAGGCGAAAACGGTAATCAGAAGCGTAGATTCCTAATGTTTATTTTATTTTACTTACTAGTTTGTTAATGCAATTTGTGTGTTTTATTTGTTTGTTTGGTTTTACTTTTGAGTTTGATTTTTTTGTTAGTGCAAGCTGTATGCGTGTTACTTTTCCCCAGATGTTGAGCTTATTTGTTTGCTTCATTTTTGTTCCAGTGCCGTCAAAAAACCACTGATTTGTCAGCTTCATGTAAGAATGTGATAAATGGGAAGCTTTGTACCAAGAGGTTTTGTCAGAAATGCCTCTTCAACAGGTTAGATTCACCTATATGACCATTTTTTTACTTTTTATAGTTATGCTAGTTTAGCGTGATGTATATTTGGATGTGTTTTCCATGCTGAGGGTTTTGTTATGTTGCATAAGATATGGGGAGGAAGTGGAACAAGTGGAGCTGTTGAGTGATTGGAGCTGTCCCAAGTGTAGAGACAAGTGCAATTGCAGCTGTTGCAGGTAAGTTGTTTATGTTTTGATTTAGTATTGTAGTTTCAAATTTGCACCATTTAAGTGTCTGTGTCTGATAGAAGTGTGATCGTGTAGGAAAAAAAATGGTAAACCACCTACTGGTCAACTTGCGAAGAAAGCCAAGGCCTCAGGTTTTAAGAGTGTGGATGAACTGCTTCTGATTGTCGATAATGATTCTGATTCACCTATGGAGGAAGCTACTTTGGAAAAGGTGGTAGTTTTGTTTCCACTTCCCTTCTCATAATCCATAGTTGTCGAATGAAGTTTACTATTTATGTGATAGTTAATGAAGCCTCTCTTCATGTATTCAATTCATAATGTTTTACTTATTAGTGCATCTTGTTTAGATTTTTGTTCATATACTGTTGCTTCATGTAGGGTCTTGAAATTATTCAATCTGTGGAAGCTGAGAAGGAGAATCCTTTAGATGGTAACAATGGTTTCAAACTTGACACTCTTAAGAATGAGAAGAAATCACCAAAGATATCTAAGAAAACAAAGCGGGAAGGGTTAATGGAAATATCTAATGGAAATAGTGTTGATGATGCTAGCGAAAGCAGGAGTCAAAAAAAGTCTAAGATCTACTACAAAGTTCCAGAGGAGGAATCTAAGAGAAAAGCAAATGATGGTAATAAACTTCCGAAAGAAGTGTCTGAAAAGAAAGTGAAAATAGCTAGGAATAATGACACTGTTGGAGAGAATGATGCTCCCAAGAATTGGGCTGCAAATGATTTTGCTGTGATTGCCAAGAGAGAGAAAATTGAGGAGGTTCCTCTGCCCCCTGGAACCACGTTAAAAGATATATTGGACATTGAGCTTGTTCCTGAAGATATTGGAAGTGCTTTGCAGTTTCTAGAGTTTTGCAGAGTGTTTGGAAAGGTATGCCTTTGTGTTGACTACTTCCTTAACAAATGTTGGCTGTATGGCAATGGCAGCGTGGTTTTGATGTTGTATTAATGAATTTTCTGTCAAATCTTGTTTGATTATTTGCAATTTATTGTTGCCTGTAGTAGTTGAGCTGATGGATATAAAATATTTGGCAAATACTTTTCATGATATAGTAATGATGCAAAATTGGGATTACTATCCGTTTATTAATGTCATGCAATTTAAAAATCAAATGTCAAATTTATCTTTTAGTCGATCGTTTTCTATAAAGCTAAAAGTATCTGTTTAACATAATTAGCCATTAATAGGAGTATCATCAGTGGATACTCATTCCTTGTATCACATGACATTATCTAGATATAGTGGTATTGCTATTGCCAAAATTAATTCTTGTTTTACACTGCGTGCCTGCATTTATAATCGCTTTATCAACTGTTTTAACATTTCTTATCCGATGTATCATCAGGCTCTTGAAGTCAAGAAAGGAGAAGCTGAAGCTATATTACGAGAAATGGTTCGTAAGCAAAGTTTGCGCCGAGGAGAAAACACCTTGGCAGTCCAATTCCATATTAGACTGCTGACTGTGATATTGGCAGATTCTGGAATTGCGTACGAGTCTATCCAATTAAGAAATGATTTCTTTTTTACATAAACTTTTTCTAATATACTTGAATAATCATTTTCCATCTGAATCACATTTGTGTAGGTCTCCATCCTTAACTACCAGCAATGGAAAAAATTCATGGTTGAAAGCCTTGGAGGAGCTAATTTCAGAATCTATCCTACTAAAGGAGTTTCCATCAGATTGGCTCGTTGAAGGCATGGTTGGATACCATAATTTAGATTTATCCAAGAAACTCAGTCTGCTGAATTTCCTCTGTGATGAAGCTTTGGGTACAGAGTAAGTAGCTTAAGTTCAATTAGAAAATAAATTTCCAGAGAACTTTGCAATTTTTTTATTTGTTTTTATTCCTGCATATCTATCTACCTATTTCTTACTTCCATTGCCCTAATAATAGTCCATGTTTTGTTTAAAGTGGTTGGAAATTTACTCTATGTCCAGGAAGCTACGGAGTTATATAGATGAACAAAATTTAGCATTTACTGAAGATATTAAAGATGCAAGATCCAAGGTTGCTTCAGCTAGGGAAAAGGTGATGGGAAACAATTTGGCATGTTCTTTGAATCGGAGTTAATGCTTTTTTTTTTTTTACATCATGTTCATAATTGTATACATGTTATCTACAGGTAAAATGTCTCAAGCATAGGCTTCAAGATGAGATAGCCAATGCTGCTATTTCAAATCTGACACTTTCTGAGCATGAGGCTCAACTCTCACAGATAAAAAGTGAAACAGCTAAAGCTCATGCTGAGTTGCTTGAGGCGAAGGGCACAGTTCCTCAAAGTATGTATTCAAGATTTATTTTGATGTTTTTATCCAAGTTCATGCCTAAAGGTTTTCAATGTTATCCTCTAAAAAATATTTGGGTGGTGATGTGAAGTTATGCAATTTTTTATTTTTTTTTTATATTTTGATAGGCAAATACTTGTTTTTCTTTCCATTTTTTTATGGGGGAGAGAAAGAAAGTGTCGTCACCAAGGTTTGAACCTGAGTTCCGGCTTTTCATATCTCGAAGCTCATAAAGTTATGCAATTGAACAAACTACCTGAATTACAAACTTATAATGAAGTAATAATTAGCACAAGAAAATGAAAAGAACTCAAGTTGGTTTTTTATGATCATACTTTAGTTAAGATTAATGTCTACACATAAGACAACACCTTTTAGTATCTATATATTCTTAGCTTAGGCTAATAAGTTACGTTTTCATGATTTATGATCTTCATTGTTGTACCAGTGAAGGGTAACACAGATGGTAAGGGATCTGTTGCTACTTAACCAAGTGGTCGGGGGTTGGATTCCCGGTTCTTGCGTATGTAAAAAGCCTTGCTGGGAGACTAGACCACGAAAGGGCGCGGCAATGTCGAAAGGATTAGTCATTCAGTTGTGCGGGTGGATAACTTGGGAAACAACAAAAAAATGATCTTCATTGTTGATATAATTTTATATCTTGTTTCTTTTCTCACAAGATAAACATTGACTAAATTCTATCATGTCAGAGTTTATTGTTTCAGCTATTCTATTGTAAGGATTGCTATTTTTGTTTTTAATTTTATAGGCAAACAAAGTTCTGATGCTAGTAGAATCGACCCTCTGCTTATGGACGATAGTGGTCGTATATTTTGGAAATTGAAAAGTTATACTGACAAAGATGATGTTTTGTTGCAAGGTAGTATTTTTCAATGAGTTAGCTTAATTTTTGTGAATGATATACCATTGTGATTTGGGCTCAACCAAGATTTCTAAAACTATGCAATGTACAGATATCAAAATAAATGCTGTGGATGGTACTGCTACAGAAGAAAAATGGTTTGTTTTTGATTTGGAGAAGAAACATGAGATTGACAAGTACATTTCTTCGAGGTAAGCTCTAATTAATAAACTCAAAGTAAGTAATTCCTGGGGTTTCTACTTTGGGATTTGTTCTTACAAGAGTATGTTTGATTTATTTCCAAGGAACATGGCCGTGCATTATTCTTTCTTCTTTTTTTTTTTTTTTCTGTATATTGGAGGTGAATACAGGACTAAATTTTAATTAGAACGGTTTTATTAGCAACATTGCCATCATTTGTCCAAAATTTGATGCAGGACTAAAGCACCTAAAGTTCACAAGGTTCCTCCTAATATGAAATGAAAGCTGTGCAGCATTTGTACAGGGAGGTTTTTATGGTTAGTATTGCTATCTTTGACCAGGAATTTACAGTTTTGTGACAATCTCCATAATTGCTTTGTTCAAGTACAAGTGTGTTTGTATATAATGGCCTAGAAGTCTAATAAGGTAATACTCTTTTGTCCCATTATTTTGGTAAAAAAAATTTTGTTTCAAATTGAAGTTAAATAGTGATGAAAATATGTCATATTCATTTTTAATTAATGCACTGCAATTACTTCTATTTTCTTTGATTTTTGAAACTTGCACCATGATTTTGGGACAAAGGGAGCATGTATTATTTGCTCATAAATTGTATTGATTAACATGAAATATTTGTCTTTTCTTGTTTTTTAAGGGCTTATTTTTATGGATTTAAATCTCCTCTCCATGTTCATTTAAATCTGCTTCATGATATCATTATGGTAAAGAATTTGCATGTGGAGATTCTGAAGAAGCTGGTGTTGTTTTTTACTAGTACCAATTTCATTTACCTTATTCTGTGTGCAGGAAACTAAAGAAGTTACTCAAGGTTTATACCATTGCTAGCTCTATTCAATGATGACATCCAATTTTTGGATGGTTGAGTTAAGAACTACAGTTTCTATCTTTCAGTGTAATCATCTTATAGTTTTTGAATTTTTGTCAAATTGTCATATCAAGTACTGTTTGTTGATAACAATCTTCGCTACAGTTTCTAGGTTTCAATGTAATCATTTATAGTTTTTGAATTTCTGTCAGATTGTCATATCAAGTACTGTTGATAACAATCTTCGCCATGGTGATTGAAGTGGCTTTAAGAATTAAATCAATTGAATCCTCAGTATTTACATAGAATGTATGATCTTTTTACCTCTTTGACATATTTAAATATTTTATTATAAGCATGTGCCTATTGAGCAAAAAATTTATACCAACAGGGTTTGGTTCAGTTGGTGTAAGGCCCTGAAATTCTGGGAACGGGACAAGGATGCTAAAAGCTCCAGGTTTGATTCTCACTAAAAATATTCCCCTGAGAGGGCCAGCCACGCAGCTCGCTCTGGATTAGTCTCAAAAGCTCTTTCCTATTAAGGGTTTTTTTAGATACCGGTGGTTCTCCAAAAAATTCGGGTAAAAAAAAAAAAAGCAAAGAACTTATGTTCAGTTGTCCCATGCAAGGTTGCTCAAGAGTAAGGTGAATGGAGCCCCCCCAAAAAACTACAAATTGCTAAATGGCGTCATATTGGGTACGTTATAGCATGGTGCCATTGGTCAATGGTCCAGCTATGGTGCAGGTTATCTAATCTACTACTACAGGTTTTTATTGCTACATTACCCAAAAGAAATTGAAAACACGGTAACAAAGTAATCTATACTATATACTCTCTCTATCCTTTAATATAAATCACTTTTATCTGATTCACATATATTAAGAAAAATAATTATTACTCTTAAATTTATCAAAAAATATGTTGTCATTCTAAAGTTATCCCTATTTAAAATTTTACAATTCTATTCATTTACTGTATCTTTTTATTGTAGTTATTACCGTATCACTCCCTATGTAATTATGAAGGGTGTATTTGGAATAAACTATTTAATTCTACCTAGATATTCCAAAACGACATATAAAAAAGGACAAAAATCTACTCAAATGATGCCCTATAATACGGGACTGAGGGAGTAATAGCCCACAAGTACTACTCCTTTCTTCTTCTGTTCTTTAATGGAAGTATTGCTTCTATCATGTATCGGTTTTTTGTGCTCCGACTTTTTTTTATTTTAATAAATCTAATATATTAAAAAAAATATGTTTTGGGTTTTCTGTGTTAGTTTTATGTACATGTTTTTGTTATTTGGATTTGAATTTTTTTTATTATATGCTTCCTGACAGAGGTAATGGTCCAAACAAATAAAATATAAAACAAGGGTGCTTATACCATACACCGATTTTTGTGCTCCGGCTCTTTTTTTATTTTTTTATTTTAATAAATCTAATATATTAAAAAAATATGTTTTGGGTTTTCTGCGTTCTTTTTTTTTAATTTTAATAAATCTAATATATTAAAAAAATATGTTTTGGGTTTTCTGTATTATTTTTATGTACAAGTTTTTGTTATTTGGATTTGAACTTTTTTTATTATATGGTTCCTGACGGAGGTAATGGTCCAAACAAGTAAAATATAAAACAATGGTGCTTATATCATGCACCGGTTTTTGTGCTCCGACTCTTTTTTTTATTTTTTTTATTTTAATAAATCTAATATATTAAAAAAAATGTTTTGGGTTTTCTGTGTTATTTTTATGTACATGTTTTTGTTATTTGGATTTGAATTTTTTTTATTATATGCTTCCTGACAGAGGTAATGGTCCAAACAAGTAAAATATAAAACAAGGGTGTTTCTACCATGCATCGGTTTTTGTGCTCCGGCTCTTTTTTTTTTATTTTTTTTATTTTAATAAATCTAATATTTTTTATTTTAATAAATCTAATAATATTACTACAAGTATTTTTGAAAATACGCATAATTTTAATGGATGTAAAATCTATAAAAAGGGTGTTACATTAAGGGATGGATGGAGTAATAACTACATTAACTACTTTTTTTTAAAAAAAAAAATATTCGTCTAGGAAATTCAACAACAAAAAAATAATCAGCAAATTTAATTTTTTAAAAAAAAGAAAAGGTGGCTTATGTTGCATTAGTTTTCATAAAAAAAAAAAACGTGATTAAAAAAAGAACGTGGCTTATTGTTAGAAATGGGAAACGAAATGGGAAAAAAAATTTAACTTCATATCACTCATTTTTTACTGCTACGGTTTGGAGTAAATGGAGTGCAAAATCTCAACTTTTCATATTATACACCTAACATCCAACGGAATATTATAATGGCACTATAGCTGGGCCATTGACCAATGGCACCATGCTATAACTTACCGTCATATTGGACCTTTATAAGCCTAAAATATAAAATATACAGTAAGTCGATAGTCATTTTGGTGCGTGAAAATTATACTGAACATCAAATTAGTTCTCAAAATTTTTTACATTAATTTAATTTCTTAAAAATCAACATGGCATCATATTAGTTTTTTTAGGGACTTATTTGGTGGTTGTATAAATTTTTTGGGATCAAAATTTACATTTTTTAATGTTATGTTGATCAATTGGAAAACGAAATTGATGTAAAATTTTTTTTTTTAGACTAGCTTGATCACGAGTGTATCTTTTAAAAACCAAAATCATTGTTTACTAAAAAAGATATACTTCCTCTGTTCTTTTTTTTAGAGGCCCTCTCTTCCTTATTGATTAACCTTTTTTTAAGAAATTTTTTGTTCATTTTTATTTGTTCTTTTGAGGATTTCAACAGTGTAATAAATGTTATTTTTTATGTTTATCCTTATTCAATATTTTGGTTTACGTAAGTAGTGAAAGAAAATTAATAATTATAGAGAGAAAAAAAATACAGTGGTTGAAAAACATAATTAATGTATTGAAAATTTAAGTGTACATTTCTTAAAAATTATGTTTTATTTGAAATATGACTGATAAATAAAAAAATAAAGGAGTACTATTTAACATTTTGTCTTAAAAAAACGACTCAACCTCCCCATCACAAAGCATGTTAGCTTGATCTTGCACCACTCAATTCAAGGGTTTGGATTTCATCATCGCTCTTCATTCATTTTCTCTCGATTATTTTTTTTGTCAAAAAATACATTTGATTGTACATTACGTTGATTTGTGCCACTCAATTCAAGGATATCTATTTCATTATCACTCTTTATCCATCTTTCAAATATTTTTTTTTTAAAAATACTATAAATTATACGTTATGTTTTATTTCAATAAAAAAAAATGTAATTTCTTTTAAAACAGTTACAATAAAATGGATTCTGAGCATGTAAGCTTGATGAGAGATTGAGAGGTATGTAGTAGAAAGAACCTTGGCTTTCAAAACTTGAAAAAGAACTGTGAAATACTACTAAAAGATTTTATGAGAAAAATGACTTGGAGTGCCTCGAACCATATTCTTGAGAGACTCTTGGACAATCGCTATTTAGTGTTAGGGTTTTGGTATTTTGAGTCGGGTGATGGTGGTTTTCTTGGTTTTTTGCAGTGGAAGGATATTGAAGAGGAAGGAGGAGTAGGGACCACTCTTAGTTGTTGGTAGGTCTTTCTCTCTCGTATTGGTTATTGAATGTATTTGGAGCCAAATGTTCTCTTTTATAGAGTTTAAAGAGGTAAAAGAGTAATAAAACTAATGGGTAATAGTAACAGTGAGAAACCCAAATGGGTTTGGCCTAGTGGAAGCATGCTAGCACCATAAGGATATTGAGAACTCATAAGATCACAAGGTCAGAGGCTCGAATCCTTGTGGAGAACATCCCTTGGGGAGGCACCCCACCCATGTTGCTCCAGGTGCTGGGCCTGTGAAGTTCCCCTCCACAGTTTTTGTAAATAAAAAAAAATAGTAATAGTGAGAATAATATTTAAAGCAGATAACAAAATGTTCATGTCCTAGAGCGAAATGGTCAAACCGGATCTAGGAGTGAACTCGTAAGAGAGCGACGCGATTCTTGGCCCTCTCCATCCCTTGTTTGTCATATAGGCACTTTCATAAGGCATAAACACCTTAAAAGTTTTTCTTCATCTAAAGCCTTCCAAACCACGATATTCGACAGTTCCCAACTTAATAAATATGTTAATATAATTGAATGTATAACTTAATATATATTTATTATATTGAATTTTAAATTTTTTGGTCCCAACATTTCGGTAAAACTTTGCTATAATATATATATATATATATATATATATATATATATATATATATATATGAACCAATTGCATGTAACAATTAGTAAAAAATCAATATCCTAACAAAGAGAATAATTATAAAATTGGTTTTAAAGATAATAATTTTAAAAACATGTGTTGATTATTTTTTTTTATTTTGAACTTTTATTGTTGCGGCATATGATTTTCGTATATGGTTTATATTTTGTAAGGATTGAATATCAGTTTTATCGCATTAAAAATTAGTATTTCATTTTGAAATTTTGGGCCTTTTTAATCTCAAGTTCTCAACCATCGAGGATAAGTATCTCAAAAGTAAATAAATTTTATATGAAATAATATCTTGAAAAATTCAAAGTTTATATGTTTATTTTTACTACAAAACATAAATATTTTTGGTATTGATACACACAAACACACACACATATTTATACATTTTTATAACCTACAAATTTATTTAGGGATGGATTCAGAAATTTTTAAGTGTGAGAGGGTACGCAACCCACATTACATAAGGTTAACTATATACCAAATTTTTATGATAAACTTGTATTACAATACTAAAATTTCAAAATAAAAGAACATGCATACTAACTTTTATAACTGATATCTACGATATTGTTTATTCATGTAAAAAATACTTCAATGTTTTTTTATTCACACTAATTTTTTTTTTTTATCCTAAACTTTCCTCAACTTTAACCTACAATTTTATGAGGCAATTCATCATATTCATCGGTCACCAATTTATCTGCGTCAAGGCTTGGATTTTAAAAAAATTAAAAACTCAAAGCCCGTTAATTAAACTTTTATTTCAAATCTATAAATATATATACTCCCTCCAATCTTAAATGTAAGTTTCCTTTGGACTTTTTTTAGTCCTTAAAGTAAGTTCCTTTCCAATTTTCAATGGCATAAACACTTCTATTTACTCAACACTTTTTAGACTTCTAATAATAATTATAAGGATAATTTGAAAAAATTATATCAAATATTTAAATTTTTAACTACACTAATAATACTAACCAATATTATTAAAAAACGCGTTTTTAGTATAAAGAAACTTACATTTAAGACGAGAGAAAATTATTATATATATATATATATTTGTAAAAAAATAAAAATTTAGTGAGGGCAATTGCTCTCACTATGGACCATGTAGGTCCGCCCTTGAATTTATGTTTGTGTCGTCCCTAAAATTAAAATTTTTTGGGACGTAACCCGTTAATTGGTCAAAAAGACGTGGTTTTAGCTTTACAATATATTAAAAATTAAGGGAGATGTTATTAACACCTGCTTCATTACTGCTTATACCCGGTTTTTATAAATTTTTGTACTTACCTATCGATATTACCCTTATATTAATACTTACATTTATATATCTAATACTCACACCTCTGATCTTATTATTTGCACCCAAAATCCTAAAAACCTAATACTTAACCAATTTTACTAGTCACACCCATCACTTTCAACCTCTCATCATCAATCTCATAATCATCTTCAACCTTTCATCCTTCTTATCCAATTCTATAAAAAAAATTTAGATCTAAAATTTGATAAATAGTTTTTTCACTCGAAATTATTAACCGGACTCAAAAGTAACCAATAATGACTTTATGTTGGTGAGGGGCTCTATGTTGACGAGGGGCTTTATGTTGGTGGATGGTCGGTAGGCTTCGCGCGATAAGATGTCACCTGGTGATCATGCTGCTATTGGTTGCACTGCTGAGTTCCCTAGGTTGAAGGAGTTTTTTGGGCTTCCTCTTAATACAGTTTTTTCACGCAAAATTTTTACTCTAAGTTATTTTGGTTCACAATGATACAAGCCTTGATTTAATGATTTAGAGACAAGCCTTGATCGATTGCTAAAAGTCATTATCGGTTACTTTTATTTGTGCCCAGTTAATAATTTAGAGTGAAAAAATTGTTTATCAAACTTTAAATCAAATAATTTTTATGAAATTGGATGAGAAAGATGAAAGTTGATGGTGAGAGGTTGAAGGTGGTGGATGTGAATAGTAATATTAGCTAAGTATTGGATTTTTAGGATTATGGGTGCAAATAATAACATTAAGGGTATGAGTATTAGATATATGAATGTAAGTATTAATATAAGGGTAATATCGGTAAACAAGTGCAAAAATTTATAAAAATTGGGTGTGAGTAGTAATGTAGTGGGTGTTAATAACATCTCCCAAAATTAATGCAAAATAAATAAATAAAAAAAACCTTAGTGTCATACATCTTTTTACTTCTTCACCAACATTAAACCATAATCAACATTAATGGTTATTTAGCTGGTCTCGAGTTCGAGCCTTGGATATGGAGCAACCCCGTTGGGAGACCCCTACCGCTTAGTGCGAGCTCAGTTGAGTCGGACCGGATGAGTCGAATTCTGGGTAAACCAGATCCGGGTGTCGGTTGGTGTGCACAAAAAAAAATTAATGGTTATTCCTCAATCACCTTCACAACCTATAAACCTTCAACCAAATCATCCTCATTCCCTCCCTCATGCCTTCTCCCTCTCAGCCTCTACCCGAATCATCCTCAATCACTAGAGTCATTATTGATTTCCCTTACCCACCACAACCACCATTGATCTCCATCTCCAGTCTTATATATTATGCTTTCTCAGACTTATCCCTCAATACTATTGCCCAAAACAACCCCGTGCAATAGAATATGGTTGTTATCGTTGTCGTCTCTAGAAGATGACTTGACGTCCGTATAAGTGAATATGTTCTCTTTTGTGTTTCGATATATTATGAGTTTGTTTTGGTTTGCTTAACTCTATTCGATTTGTTTTAGAATCACCCCTACCTTTATTCTTTGCCTTCCATTTATTATGGGTTTGTTTTGATTTTTCTCTGTTAGTAGGGTTTGTTTGAGTTTATTTGCAGGTTAGCTTGATTCAGTATTGATTTGTTGAAACTGATCCTCTCCGTTTACGTAACCCAAAATGACATCATTTTAGTCATTTAACAGTTGTGATTATAAGTTAAAAAAATTAAATTAAAAATAAATAAATTGAAATGACAAATATCCTTCTTCAACCTCATACCATCACTTATTCCTTAATTTCATTATGCCATCATCAATTGTTGAATGAATACCAGTGCATCTCACTCATCTTCACCATCATCAACCCCACCCATAACATGTGAAATTGTTAGTTGTTTACCTACCTCACCCACCCTAACAATCTAACACTATTCAAATATTGCAAATTTTTGCCTGAACCAGTGCCATTGCTATCGTATGATTGAAGGGTTTTAAGGTTGGTGGGTGGGGATAAAGAGGAGAGAATAAGAGAGTGTGAGTGATGGTCATAAACCAAGGGCTAAAAGATGAAAAATAGTAAAATGAGAAGGATAAAATTAGGACTAAACTGTCACTTTGACTCATCACTTTGTAAGGAACTTTCATTTTAATTTCTGACTTTTCAATAATTTATCTTTAGTTCCTCACTTTGAAAAAAAATTACTCACATTAGTCCAGGACAACTTTCTCCTTTTATAGATATTAATGTGTTACATACGTGGTCGTTAAATAACATATACGACGTCTGGTTGTTGTGTTGCTGCCACAGATCCAGCTACTGTATTTTCTATAGCTGTCACCACTTTAGTAGCCGCCTTATTTGTAGTTGTCTTAGCTGCCTCTTCAGCAGTCCTAGGTTCTTCTTCCTCCAATTTATGTTTTTTGAATTCAGCATCATGTGTAAGACGTCAACGACCACGTGTGTATAGGTTATTTAACGACTACGTGTGCAAGACGTTAACGTTTATAAACGGAGAAAGTTGTCACAGACCAACACGAGTAACTTTTTTCGAAGTAAAAGACTAAAGAGGAATTATTGAAAAGTCGGGAAACTGAAGTGAAAACTCTTTAGGGACTAAAGTAATAGTTTGGTCATAAAATTAGATTTTCATAAAATAAAAAAAAAATTAGAATATTGTATGGTGCAACACATCTTCACATGAGAAGCGCTCAACTATAAAAGCTGTCGTTGAATACCAATAAAGCTTAACACAATTGATAAATAACTAAATTCTAAATTTTTTAAATATGATTTCAGAGATTCAACCCCTGTCGTGAATATGGACAATGCTATACTTATTTTGATATCTCTCCATTTTAAAACATATTAACTTCTGAATATTGACTAGAGGACACCTAGGATGGCAATTGGACCCGGACCCGTGGGTACCCGCAGGTAATACCCGCAACGGGTCCGGGTCTGTGTCCAAAAAAGAGACCCGTGGATCCAAAGAATGGATCCATCTGGGTACCCGCTTTGTACGGGTCTGGGTCCGGGTCCGGGTCTAAGATATTCAGACCCGTGGATACCCGACCCGTTCATATTTACATATATGCATTATATATATATATAATCTTAGTATGTTTGTGTTTAACGAGAGAATTTATTTGATGTCAGCGAGTGTTTAGTGTTTAATGATGGTAGAGATTAATATTAAGTAGAGTGTGTAATGATGTATTAAGGATCCCTTGCTTTATCAAAAAGGACATAGAAATTAATTAAAAAAAATATTTTTTTCTTTAAAAAAATTGTTAATGGGTATCCGCAAAACCCGTATGGGTACCCGAAGACCCGTCTATCCATTATCCAGCGGGTACCCGCACGGGTCCGGGTGGGTCCGGGTACCCCATTACCCGGACCCACCCAGACCCATTGCCATCCCTAAGGACACCCTTAATTTAAATAAATAAAAAAAAAAACCCTACTGCCGGATCCTTATAGCAAAACAAAGGTAAAATAAAAACCTTCTCAAAAACGCTACATACCCTCGAAAACTTTCCAAATTTCAAATTTGGCCACAAATCTCAAAACACTTTTCAAACTCCTCAATTCCCGCCACCTCGCCATAGACGAGGGAAAATAAAAATCCCCAAACGGAGCCCAAAAATTCACTTATTAATCTCTCAGTCTCTGTGCTTGCCCAAGTTCAACTCAAAACTATACCTATCTTTCTCTCATCTCTTCCTATTCTTCATTCTACACCAACACCAACATGATGGCAATCGAACTCTCTTCTACCCAACAGAACCTTGTGACCGGGAAGAAGAAAGCCAAGCGCACCACAAACCCCGGAATTCGAGTCATTGGAAGCAGAATCTATGATTCTGCAACTGGCAAAACTTGTCATCAGGTAATTTTTTTTTTTTAAAGATTTTTATGAATGCCCATTTTGATTTTTTTAATTAAAGTTTAAATTCTGAATGTGGGTATGCGAGGGAATGATGAATGATGTGGAAAATGGTCATTTTGGCTGTTGGGAACGTAGATTTGCAATGCTTATTGGTTTGATTTTGGTAGTTTATAGCATTGGTGAATTGGTATGGTTGATTGCCTTACTAAACTCTAGGTCATCGGTTCAAATCCTGGAAATGACCTCTTTCTGAGAAGGGTAAAGCTGCATACATCTGTCCTTTCACGACCTCATTAGGTTGAAGCTTCGTGCATTGTGCCGTCCCAATTTGCTTTTGCAATTTATATCTGTGTTTGTTTCTATGAATGGGAAAAATCTGGATGTGGGTATCTTATTAAACGTGGAAATGGAGGGAAAAAAATAATAATCAGACGCATAGATTCATGATGTTTATTTTATTTTACTTATTAGTTTGTTAATGCAATTTGTGTGTGTTTTATTTGTTTGTTTGATTTTACTTGAGTTTGTTTTTTTGTTAGTTCAAACTATACGTGTTACTTTTCCCCAGATGTTGAGCTTATTTGTTTGCTTCATTTTTGTTCTAGTGCCGTCAAAAAACCACTGATTTGTCGGCTTCATGTAAGAATGTGAAAGATGGGAAGCTTTGTATCAACAAGTTTTGCCAGAAATGCCTCTTCAACAGGTTAGATTCATCTATATGGCCATCGTTTTTTTCTTTTCATAATTATGTTTAGCGTGATGTATATTTGGATGTGTTTTCCATGCTGAGGGTTTTGTTGTGTTGAATAAGATATGGGGAGGAAGTAGAACAAGTGGAGCTGTTGAGTGATTGGAGCTGTCCCAAGTGTAGAGGCAAGTGCAATTGCAGCTGTTGCAGGTAAGTTGGTTGTATTTTGATTTGGTATTGTGATTTCAAATCTGCACCATGTAATTGTCTGTGTCTGATAGAAGTGTGATCGTGTAGGAAAAAACAAGGTAAAGCACCTACTGGTCAACTTGCGAAGACAGCCAAGGCCTCAGGTTTTAAGAGTGTGGATGAACTGCTTCACAGTGCCAATAATGTTTCTGACTCGCCGATGGAGGAAGCTACTTTGGAAAAGGTGGTAGTTTTGTTTCCACTTCCCTTCTCATAATCCATAGTCATATGAAGTTTACTATTTATGTGATAGTTAATGAAGCCTCTCTTCATGTATTCAATTCATAATGATGACAGACGGAAATGACTGGTAACCATGGTTCAACCTGTGATAAGGTTCTTGTCAGCATTGATAATCCAGTTGCATCAGATAACGTTTGATTCTTCTTTTTTTGTTCTCAGTTATTGGCACATATGTTTTACTTATCCATGCTTATTGTTTAGATTTTTGATCATATACTGTTGCTTCCTGCAGGGTGTTGAAATTATTCTATCTGTGGAAGCTGAGAAGGAGAATTCTTTGGATGGTAACAATGGTTTCAAACTTGACACTCTTAAGAATGAGAAGAAATCACCAAAGATATCTAAGAAAAAAAAGCGGGAAGGGTTAATGGAAATATCTAATGGAAATAGTGTTGATGGTGCTTGCGAAAGCAGGAGTCAGAAAAAGTCTAAGATTTGCTACAAAGTTCCAGAGGAGGAATCTAAGAGAAAAGCAAATGATGGTACTAAACTTCCGAAAGAATTGACTGAAAAGAAAGTGAAAGTAGCTGGGAACAGTGACACTGTTGGGGAGAATGATGCTCCCAAGAATTGGGCTGCAAATAATTTTGCTGTGATCGCCGAGAGAGAAAAAATTGAGGAGGTTCCTCTGCCTCCTGGAACCACATTAAAAGATATATTTGACATTGAGCTTGTTCCTGAAGATATTGGAAGTGCTTTGCAGTTTCTAGAGTTTTGCAGAGTGTTTGGAAAGGTATGCCTTTGTGTTGACTACTCCCTTAACAAATGTTGGCTGTATGGCAATGGCAGTGTGGTTTTGATGCTGTATTAATGAATTTTCTGTCAAATCTTGTTTGATTATTTCCAATTTACTGTTGCCTGTAGTAGTGGAGCTAATGGATATAAAATATTTGGCAAATATTTTTAATGCTATAGTAATGATGCAAATTGGGATTACTATCTGTTTATTAATGTCGTGAAATTTAAAATTCAAATGTCAGATTTATCTTTTAGTTGATTGTTTTCTATAAGCTAAAAGTATTAAGTTAACATAATTAGCCATTAATAGGCGTATCATCAGTGGATATTCATTCCTTGTATCACATGAAATTATCTAGATAGTGGTATTGCTATTGCCAAAATTAATTATTGTTTTACACTGCGTGCCTGCATTTATGATTGGTTGATCAACCGTTTTCGCATTTCTTGTCTTATGTATCATCAGGTTCTTGATGTCAAGAAAGGAGAAGCCGAAGCTATATTACGAGAAATTGTTCGTAAGCAAAGTTTGCGCCGAGGAGGAAACACCTTGGCAGTCCAGTTCCATATTAGATTGCTGACTGTGATACTGACTGATTCTGGAATTGAGTACGAGTTGATCCAATTAAGCAATGATTTCTGTTTTACATAAACTTTTTGTCTAATATACTTGGATTAGCATTTTTTTTCTGAATAACATTTGTGTAGGTCTCCATCCTTGACTACCAGCAACGGAAAAAATTCATGGTTGAAAGCCCTGGAGGAGCTAATTTCAGAATCTCTCGGACTAAAAGAGTTTCCATTAGACTGGCTCGTTGAAGGCATTGTTGGATACCATAATTTAGATTTATCCAAGAAACTCAGTCTGCTGAACTTTCTCTGTGATGAAACTTTGAGTACAGAGTAAGTAGCTTAAGTTGAACTACAAAATAAATTTTCAGAACTTTGCAGGTTTTTTCCTGCTTTTTTTTCCCGCATACCTATCTACCTATTTTACTTCCATTACCTTAATCATAGACCTCATCTTGTTTATAGTGGTTTGAAATTTATTCTCTGTCCAGGAAGCTACGTAGTTATATAGATGAACAAAATTTAGCATTTACTGAAGATATTAAAGATGCAAGATCCAAGGTTGCTTCGGCTAAGGAAAAGGTGATGGGAAACAATTTGTCATGTTCTTTGAATCTGAGTTATTTCTTTTTTTTTTTTACATCATGTTCATAATTATACATGTTATCTACAGGTAAAATGTCTCAAGCAGAGGCTTCAAGATGAGATAGCCAAAGCTGCTATTTCAAATCTGACACTTTCTGAGCATGAGGCTCGACTCTCACAGATAAAAATTGAAACAGCTAAAGCTCATGCTGAGTTGGTGGAGGTGAAGGGCACAATTCCTCAAAGTATGTATTCAAGATTTATTTTGATGTTTTTATCCAAGTTCACACCTAAAGATTTTCATTGTTATCCTCTGAATAATAGTTTGGTGGTGATGTGATGCTATGCAAATATTTTTTATTGACAGGCAAATATTTTATTTTCTTTCCATTTTTATTTAAGCGTTGTCACCTAAGTTTGAACCCGAGTTCCGTCTTTTCATATCCTGTAGCTTCACCACTTGAGCTGACTGTTGTAGACGTGAAGTTATGCAATTGAAAAGACAACCTGAGTTACAGACTTAAAATGAAGTAATAATTAGCACAAGAAAATGAAAAAGACCTCAAGTTGGTTTTTTATGATCATATTTTCGTTAAGATTAATGTCTACACACAAGGCACCTTTTAGTATCTCATATTCTTAGCTTAGGCTAATAAGTTACATTTTCATGATATATGATCTTCGTTGTTGATATAATTTTATATCTTGTTTCTTTTTTCACAAGATAAGCATTGATTAAATTTCCATCATGTAAGAGTTTAATGTTTCAGCTGTTCTATTGTAACGAATGCTATTTTTGCTTTTAATTTTATAGGCAAACAATGTTCTGATGCGACTAGAATCGATCCTCTATTTATGGATGACAGTGGTCACATATTTTGGAAATTGAAAAGTTATACTGCCAAATATGATGCTTTGTTGCAAGGTAATTTTCAATGAATTAGCTTAATTTTTGTGAATGATATACCATTGTGTTTTGGGCTCAGCCAAGATTTCTAAAAGTAAGCAATGTACAGATATCAAAATAAATGATGTGGATGGTACTGCTACAGAGGAAAAATGGTTTGTTTATGATTTGGAGAAGAAACATGAGATTGACAAGTACATTTCCTCGAGGTAAGCTCTAATTAATAAACTCAAAGTAAGTGATTCCTGTGGTTTCTACTTTGGTATTTGATCTTGTAAGAGTTTGGTTGATTTATTTCCAAGGAACATGAAAAGTTGAAAACAGAAGAATGGCACAAGAAAGAGTCAATGAATTTATATACTTTAAGCACAAGACCATAGAAGAATGGCAGTAAGCCTACATAGAGGATGGAAACTACGTAATATGCTGAAACTTCTGTTTTGAATCTATTGCAAAACTTGTAATGTTAGATGTGGCCTTTTAATAGTTAATACCATTTCCTCACCTTTAACCACAGTGGCACAATTCCACTTACCCTTAAAAAAAATACATTATGCTACTTACAAACATTGCCGCCTCAACTACACAATTGCATGTTCTTGGTTTAAATGTGAATCATACATGAGTAATTTTAAGTAGGGCAATTTAAACTTGGCCATGCATTATTTTTTTTTCTGTATATTGGAGGTGAATACAACAGTTTTATTAGTAGCATTGCAGTCATTTGTCCAAAATTTGATGCAGGACTAAAGCACCTAAAGTTCACAAGGTTCCTTACCTACTTTCAAATGAAAGCTGTGCAGCAATTGTATAAGGAGGTTTTTATGGTTAGTATTGCTATCTTTGACCAGGAATTTACAGTTTTGTGACAATCTCCATAGTTGCTTTGTTCAAGTACAAGTGTCAAAGTGTGTGTATATATAAAGGTATAGAAGTCTAATAATATAATACTCCTTTGTTCCATTATTTTGGTAAAAACATTTTTTGTCTCAAATTGAAGTTAAAATAGTGATGAAAATCTGTCATATTCATTTGTAATTAATGCACTGCAATTACTTCTATTTTCTTTGATTTTTTAAACTTGTACCATAATTTTGGGACAAAGGGAGTATGTATTATTTGCTCATAAATCGTACTCATTAACATGGAAAATATGTCCTTTTCAGCTTTTCTTGTTTTTTGAGGGCTTGGTTTCTGGATTTAAATCTCCCTGTTCATTTAAATATGCTTCATGATATCATTATGTTAAAGAATTTGCATGTAGAGATTCTGAAGAAGCTGGTGTTGATGTTAACTAATATCAATTTCATGTATCTTATTCTGTGGTGCAGGAAGCTAAGAAGTTACTCAAGGTTTTTACCATTGCTAGCTCTATTTAATGTTTGACTTCCAATATTTGGATGGTAGAGTTCAGAACTACAGTTCCTAGGTTTCAATGTAATCATCTTATAGTTTTTGAATTTTTGTCAGTTTGTCATATCAAGTAGTGTTGATGGCAATCTTCGACATGATGATTGAATTGGCTTTAAGAGTTAAAATCAATTGAATTCTCGATATTTTCATAGAATCTATGACTATTTTGCCTGAGTTTGAAATATCAAAAGCTTGCCCAAATATTTGAGGTCTTCAATGTTTTTTTCATGTAGTTTGAGGTCTTCAATGTTTTTTTCATGTAGCATTTTGCCATTGAAATAATTTCCCTTTAATATAACTCAACTCTAAATATTTTATTGTAAGGATGTCTCTATTGAGCAAAGAACTTATGTTCAGTTGTCCCATGCAAGGTAGTTCAAGGGTAAGGTGAACAAAGCCCCCCAAAAAAAAATATATATATAAATTGCTAAATGGCGTCATATTGGATTTCATCATCACACTTCATCCGTCATTCGAATATATATTTTTTTTTTGTCAAAAAATACATTTAATTGTACATTGTCTTATTTTGGTAAAAACAGAAAAAGTAATTTTTTTTTAAACTGTTGCAATAAAATAGTCTCGGTACGTAAGCTTAATAAGGAATATGTAATAGAGACTTTTGTGGCTTAAAAAGAATGATGTAGCACTCATGATAGATTTTGTGGAAGAAATGACTTGGAGTGCCTCCAATCATATTGCTAGGAGACTCTTGAATAGGTGCTATTTAGTGTTAAAGTTATGGTATTTTTGGGCTTGGTCATGATGGTTTTCTTGGGTTTTTGGAGAGGAAGGATATGTAGAGGGAGTAGGGACCACTCTCTTAGTTGCTAGTAGGTCTTTCTCTCATATTGGTTCTCAATGTATTTGGAGCCAAAAGTTTTCTTTTTTAGATTTTAAGGGGTAAAATAATAATAAAATATAGGGGTATCAGTGAGAATAATATTTACGGTAGATAACAAAGTATTCATGTCCGAGAGCGAATTGGTCAAACTAGGTGAGGAACGAGGGTGTGGATTAGTTAGAGAGTGATAGTTCTAGATCGTTTCTATCTCTTGTTTATCATAAAGACACCTTCATCAGGCAGAGATGAATACCTTAGACGCTTTCCAAAGCTTTCTATTTTACGTTATTTAGTAGTTCTCTTTGCTTTGTGATGTTGTTGTTGCTTTTCCCTACTCTAAACGATATGGTTCACAAAGCAACTTGCTATAAAGTTTTCTATCTTCATCGTGATCACGCTTGCTTGCTTTATTTTCGAGTATTTAATAACTTTGTTGATCACATTTTTAATCATGTGAAATATTTTATTCCAAACATGTCTCAAAACTAAAATAAAAAGCAATTAAAAATGAAATTTGAGTCAAAATACCTGAGCCATTAGATCTTGATAAAGAAAGTACAGAAAGATGAATGAACATATCCAACTTTCTCAATTCATTTTTAAAAGCTTTTAAAACCAAGAGGCCTTTATGTTCCGAGGAATTATTAGGTGGTTAGGAATAAATGATCCCGAATGCATTAGGTAAAAGAGCAACAATTGTGGAGGAAGAAAAGGAAGAAACAGTGTCAAAGGGTATTAAGAACTATTGTGAAAAAAAATTTAAAAATTACAATATTAATTGTTCAACAGTCAGAATAAAATGGTTTAGCTTGATTTTTTATATTTCATCGATTCAGTATTTTAACATCCAATATTAAATGTTATATCGTCATTTTTTTATTTTTAATTAAGATTGTCTCTTAATTCCAATTTTTTAAATCCCGGCTACTTCTTTTATCTTTTATATTTTTTTATAGATGTGGTGGCTGGACTTGCCAAAGTGCCACTTTCTACGATGCCAAATATTTAGTGTAGAGTTAATAGTCATTTTGATTCCCAAAAGATATATTGGTTATCAATAGTGCCTAAAAGGTTTTTTACATTAATTTAATCCCCAAAAATCAATATGACATTAAGTAATGTAAGTTTTGGTCCCCGAAAGTTTCATATGGTCATCAAATAAGTCCATAAAAAGACCAATGTGATGCCATATTGATCTTTGGAGGACTAAATTGATATAGGAAATCTTTTGGGGATTAAATTAATGACCAATGTATCTTTCGAGAACCGAAACGACTATTAACTTTTTAGTGTAAGTACTTGGATTCAAACCTAATCAGCACATTCTCCCACTCCCCTTTGATAAAAATTAAGGGTGTGAGTGATCCGGTCCCGGACCGTGAGACCGGTCGGACAGGACCGAAAAATATGGTCCGGTCTGGTCTCGCGGTCCAGTCCGATCTGGATATTTCTAGATCGTTCTCATGTGGTCCGGTCCACGATCTCACAAATTTTGAGACCACCAAGACCGGACCGGACCAGACCGATAGCTGAAATATAAAAAAAAAAAAAACACAGTAAGTCAGTAACACACACTCACACAGCCCTCAAAACTCAAAACCCTATCTTAAACAATAAAGACTCAAACGTCGCTCTCTCTCTCTCTCTCTCAGTACACACTCTCACTTTCTCTCTTCACACGAACCCTAATCGCCGCCGCCCTCCCTCCGCCCTCCGTTCGTACTCCCTCTCCGTCCGCTCTCTCTCTCCCTCTGTCTCAAGCGCTTGCCACCTCTCTCTCCCTCCGTTCTCATTTCTCAAGCTCTCTCCCTCCGTTCAACGCTGCTCGACGCCGCCAGATCTCCCTCGCCGCCATCGTCAGTTCTCAACCCTCGCCGCTCGCCGCTCGTCTGCTCGCCGCTCGTCTTCTCACTTTCTTCTCACCATTTTCTCAACCGTTCGATCTCCCTCCGTTCGATCTCGCTCGATCTTCCTCTGCTCCGCCATGGTTCGCTCTCCCTCTATTTGATCTCGCTCGATGCTCCGGTCCGGTTTCTCTCTCCCTCACGCTGACGCTCCGGTTTCTCTCTCCCTCAGCCATCGCCGCTCCGCTCGCCACCGCTGGGTCTTTGTTCTGCACTTTCAGGTCTTATGGATGCTTCTGTCCCCCTTAGTTCTCACTACCACCATGATTCTTTAGAGGTCTTAGTGAAAAAAAGAAAAAAAAGGTGTTTTATTAATTTTTAATTATTATGGTCTAAATAGACCGGACCGGATCGAAGTGGTCCGGACCAAAACGGTCCGGTCCGGTCTTTGCATGTAGAAAACTTTCGGACCGAACCACAGTAATTTAAACGGTCCGGTCCCTGAAGTCCACCAAAGACCGGACCAGACCGGACTGTTACACCCCTAATAAAACATCATATTGGTACTACCAAAATATAATGACCACCAAATTAGTTTTCCAAAATAATGATTAACAAATAAGCCACTAAAACTTTAAATGGATTCCATATAGTGTAAATTTTTGTTTCGAAAGATTCACATGACCACTATATAGGTTACTAAAAGCATCAATGTGATGGCCATTTTACACTTTCATAATCTTATTCGGTGACATTTTTTTTAGGACTAACTTGATGGCTAATGGCTTGTATTTCAACTGTACTCTGTTGTGGTGAATGACCAGCAGTCTGACTTATTTATAGGTCTAGGGAAATCAGACAGGGAGATCCTGTTTCCCACCTTATTTTTATTTTGTCAATGGAAATTTTGACTAGAATGCTGCAGCATGCTACTTATAATAGGAATTTCAGATTTCATCCTTTATGTAAAGAGATGAGGTTTGTTAATTTAGCTTTTGCAGATGATTTAATGATTATTTGTAAAGGGCACTCTGCTAGTGTTAATATTCTGATGCAGGCATTTGATAATTTTTCCAATATGCCAGGTCTGTATGCTAGCAATGAGAAGTCCTCTATTTTTATGGCTGGTATCCCTCAACATAGGCAAGAGGAACTTATTGAGATTACTGGTTTTCATGAGGGTGTAAATTCAATGCTCCTAATTATGGCGATTATATTTTGATGATGACAAAGTAATTAACAAATCAAGTCTTGAAGTCATTGCAACATTCACAATAACAACAAGTCAAGAAAAGAAGACAAGTGCCCAATCATTCTCAATCAAATATTATTGTAAATTTCTAATTTATGTTGAGAGTGGTTGAGAGTGGGTAGAAATAGTTAGTCTCTTCTAGGAATAAAATTTTATATGACTATTAGGTTGAGATTAACTAAAATTAATACTTGAGAGGAAAAATAAAATTGAAAATTAATTTTTCTCATGTCTGATCAAAATACTCGAGTATTTTGAGAAAGACTCGAGTATATACTCGAGTATTTTGTAAAACACTCGAGTATTTGTGCCAGGTCAGCAAATATGACCGTTAATCTTGTTCGTGCACCAATTCACTCATGACCGACCAAAAAGACTCGAGTATTTACCAAAAGACTCGAGTATTTTTGTCCAGTCAGCAAAAATGAACGTTGGAGAGACTCAAAAACCAAATGGAGGGCATTTGAGTATTATCCAACCCAAGAGAGCATTTCAGAACCTCATTGTAAAATTTCTCTTTGAATTTGTGCAAGAACAAACAAGACAACAAGATCATAGTGTGTTCAAGCTTTTATAATTTCCTCTTATCAAGTGTTAATTCCCAAAAAGCTCAACTTCTCACTCATATTGTCATTTTATTCCAAGTTGAGTTTTAGGCCTCAATTCTTACATTGAGCTGTGCTTATTTGTGCTAATCCTATGTGAGATTAGTAATACACATACAAAAAGCTTGATTATTCTAAGTCTTGGATTGTTCCCAAGCAAACCCTAAGTGGCTTAGGGTGTTGGAAGTCTTGAGAGGTTCTCAAGCACAAGACTAGGAGGTTCCTAGCCCGGTGGAGTTTCTTGAAGGGAGTTCAAGGAAGCTTTGTGAAGAGTTCTTCAATCACCGGAATCAAATTGGGGTAGAAATCAAGAGTTTGGTACACTCTTGAAGGGTTAGGTTGAGTGAGGCCATTCTCAAGCAATCCTTTGTAATTTCTAACAATTTGATTATTAGTAGAAACTCCTAAGTGATTAGGAGGACTGGATGTAGCTCATTGTTGGAGTGAACTAGGATAAAATTGCTTGAGTGGTGGTCTATTGCTTTTAATCTACTTTCTTACTCAATCTACTTTAATCATTTCAAGCAGTTAGGATTTATTCAATTAGGTAGAAAGTTCAAGAAATTCTAGTGTTAAAAGTAATTTAGATTGCTTGCTATTCTGTTGGATAAGTTCCTGTTTAGTATTGAATTGATTTGAGATAAATTGCTGAAATTTCGTTTCTGTTTTTACTGCTATCTGATAAGAAAAACTCGAGTATATTCAGAAAAACTCGAGTTGTTCATCACTGAAAAACTCGAGTATTTCACAAAAGACTCGAGTATTTCGTGTCTGATTCCAGAAAATTCAGTCTTAGCTCCATTCTTCAATTATCATTCGAATTATTTGGTATTAGTGCTTCAAATTACTATTCACCCCCCTCTAGTATTTGCTTAGCCCGCTTGTTGGCTTCCAACAAGTGGTATTAGAGCTCGGTCGAAAGATCGAGTGTAACAACTTTTTCGAAAAAGATCCTTTTGGAAACTAAATGGGCTCTAGCAATAACTTTGGTGGAGAAGGAGCTTCAATAAACCGTACTCCACTATTCAATGGTGAAGGATATGTTTATTGGAAAACTGGCATGAAAGTTTTTATTGAAGCAATTGATATGGATATTTGGGATGCAATTGAAAATGGTCCTTTTATTCCCAAAAAGAAAATTAATGAAGAAATTGTTGAAATTCCAAGGATTAGTTGAAATGATGATGAAAAGAGGAAAGTTTCATTTGATTTAAAAGCTAAAAACATCATCTTTTCGGCTCTATCCCATGATGAATTTTATAGAGTTTCCCAATGTAAATCGGCAAAAGAAATGTGGGATACTTTGCAAGTCACACATGAGGGAACAAGTGAGGTTAGAGATGCAAGATTGAATTCTCTAACTCACGAATATGAATTGTTCTACATGTTGCCAAATGAAACCATTAGTGACTTGCAAAAGCGATTCTCACACATAGTCAATCATTTGATTTCCTTGGGAAAAGTATTTCGCAATGGTGAAACTACTAACAAAATTCTAAGATGTCTTGATAGGAGTTGGCAACCCAAGGTAACCGCCATCAAGGAATCAAGAGACATAAATAGCATGGACTTAGCCACTTTGTTTGGTAAACTCCAAGAGCATGAGGAATCGGACAAAAATAAAAAGGGCATAGCACTCAAAGCTTCAACTAAAGCTACAAAAGAAGTTGAAGAATGCTCTACAAGTGAAGATTCCGATGGTGAACCAAATCAAGAAGAATTCGGGATGTTTGTGAAAAGATTCAACAAATTTTTCAAAGGGAAGAAAGGTGGCTCTTCATCCAAATTCAAGAGAACCAAAGACTCCAAACAAAGAGAAAAGAGTACCAATGATGGAGTTAAGTGTCATGAATGTGGTGGGGTTGGTCACATTAGAATGGAATGTGCCACATTCTTGAAGAAGAATGACAAGAAGACCCAAGAGACCAAGGGGAAGCGTGCATACATTGTTTGGGATGCACCGGAGAAGAGCAATGAATCATCTTCAAGTAGTTCCGGTGATGAAAATGCAAATCTTTGTCTCATGACCAAGAACAATCATGAGTCCTCATCAAGAGCTAATCATGACATGGGTGAAAGTGATGATGAGGTAACCTCTAGCTCTTCTTGTTCCTCTTCAAACTCCATTTCCTATGATGATTTGCAAGAAGCCTACAATGAAATGTTAATTCAATTTAGAAGGCTTGCTAAAATCAATAAGGAAAAAGGAAAGAAAATTTTGGAGTTTCAACAAGAAATTGATGAATAGCAAAAATTTATAAATGAGTTGAAACTTCAAAATGAATCCTTGGAACTTATTAATTCTAGTCATCAAAGTGATTGTGCAAATCATGAGGAGATTATCACTCCATGTGAGAGATGTGATGAACTTGAAAAGGAAGTGAAAGAGTTGAAAAACAAACTCACAATCTCACATAGTGATAGAAACCTCAACCGGTTGTTGAACTCTCAAAGACATAATCACAACAAAACCGGTTTAGGATATGTTCATAAAAAGGACAAAAAGTACAAGGTGGTTGGGACATTTTCTAAGAAAAATTCATCAAAGAAACCAACTTGTACTTATTGTGGAAAAGTTGGACATATCAACATTGAGTGCCATATTAAGAAGTTTGAAATGAAAAAGGGCACTTATATGTGGATTAAGAAGGGAGAAAGTCCCAACACTAACCCTAAGGGACCCAACATTGTTTGGTTACCCAAAGTGAACAAGTGATTTCATTTTGTAGGTGTGTCTTCGAACGGGAAAACAATTGTGGTATCTTGATAGTGGATGTTCGAAGCACATGACGGGAGATAAGCGGCACTTCATTGAGCTTACTCCAAAGGAAAAGGGTTATGTCACTTATGGGGACAACAACAAAGGCAAAATCCTTGGTATTGGTAAAATCGGAAACTCTTCAAACTTGATTATTGATAATGTGCTCTATGTTCATGGATTAGAACATAATCTCTTGAGCATAAGCCAATTATGTGATATTGGTAATCATGTAGTTTTTACCTCTACCCATTGCCTCATTAAAAGTGACAAAGATGAATCAATCAAATTTGTTGGTAGAAGGTCAAATAATACTTACTTAGTTGATTTGAACAAAGTCACTTCTTTGGTCTCTACTTGTTTAGTGAACAAAGAAAATGACACTTGGTTATGGCATCGTAGGACCGCTCATATAAATGTAAACCAATTGAAGAAAATTCAATCTAAAGATCTAGTAGTTGGTTTACCAAAGCTAAATTTTTCTATTGAAGGTGTTTGTTCCCTTTGCAAGAAATGTAAACAAACTAAAAACACCTTTGGATAAAAAATGGTGATGTCCACATCAAGGCCATTAGAAATGCTTCATATGGACTTGTTTGGACCATCACAAGTAAAAAGCTTTGGTGGCAATTATTATGCATTGGTGATTGTTGATGACTTCTCTAGGTTTACTTGGACTTTATTTTTAACTACTAAGAGTGAGACCTACAAATCTTTTAAACATCATGTCAAACTTTTGCAAAACCAAGTAAATAAAAAAGTAATTATTATTCGAACCGATCATGGTGGTTAATTCGAAAACCACAAATTTGATAGATTTTGTGCTAAAAATGGTATTGAGCACCAATTCTCCGCACCAAGAACTCCGGAACAAAATGGAGTGGTAGAGCGGAAAAATAGGGTGCTAGAGGAACTTGCTAGAACCATGTTAAATGATTCTCAAGTACCTCAATATTTTTGGGCCGATGCCGTCAATACGGCTTGTTATGTTTTAAATCGTATTTTGATAAGGCCCTCTTTGGATAAAACCCCCTATGAACTTTACAAGGGAAGAAAGCCAAATATATCTCATTTTCATGTCTTCGGATGCCAAGTTTTTGTTTTAAATAATGGAAAAGAACACCTTGGCAAGTTTGATTCCAAATCCGATGAAGGCATATTTTTAGGCTATTCTTCTCATAGTAAAGCTTATAGAATTTTCAATAAAAGAACTTTAACTATTGAGGAATCAATTCATGTGGTTTTTAATGAGTCTTCAAAAGAAGATAGTGTTTTATGTGATGCTAGTGAAGATGACATTGACTTTTCAAAAGAAGAAAAAGAGAGAGAGAAATCAAAAGTTGATGAAGGAGAGGTAAGGGAAGAACTTCCTCCAACTTGGAAATCGGTCAAGGCTCATCCTATAGACAATGTCATAGGAGATATGTCAAAGGGAGTACTTACTCGTAGCTCTATTCAAAACATTTGCCACTATGTCTCTTTTGTTTCTCAAATTGAACCCGATTCAATTAAAAAGGCCATTGAGGATGATCATTGGGTTCTTGCTATGCAAGAAGAGTTAAACCAATTTGAAAGAAATGAAGTTTGGGATCTAGTCCCGAAACCCGATGATCATACCATAATTGGTACTAAATGGATTTATAGAAACAAACTTGATGAATCCGGGTTGATTATAAGAAACAAAACTAGACTAGTAGCTCAAGGGTACAACCAAGAGGAAGGTATCGATTATGATGAGACCTTTGCTCCGGTTGCACGTCTTGAAGCAATCCGAATTTTACTTGCTTATGCTTCAATCATGAAATTCACTTTATATCAAATGGATGTTAAAAGTGCTTTCTTGAATGGGTTTATAAATGAAGAAGTGTATGTCAAACAACCCCCCGGTTTTGAAAATAGTGAATTTCCAAACCATGTTTATAAATTGAAAAAGGCACTCTATGGAATGAAACAAGCTCCTAGAGCTTGGTATGATCGATTGAGTTCCTTTCTATTAGAAAACAAGTTTCAAAGAGGGAAGGTTGATAATACACTATTTATTTATAAAACCAAGGATGACATTTTGTTAGTACAAATCTATGTTGATGATATCATTTTCGGTGCTACTAACGTGTCTCTTTGTAGAAAGTTTTCAAATTTGATGAAAAAGGAATTTGAAATGTCAATGATGGAATAACTCAAGTTCTTCCTAGGCTTACAAATAAAGCAAGTCAAGGAGGGGATATTTGTGCATCAAGGGAAATATTGCAAAGAGCTCCTTGAGAAATTCGGATTGGACAAGTGCAAGGAAGCCTACACTCCAATGAGCACATCATGCTACCTAGACAAGGATGAACAAGGTACACCGGTTGATGTTAGTAAGTATAGGGGTATGATAGGTAGTCTCCTATATCTCACTGCATCTAGACCGGATATTATGTTTAGTGTATGCATGTGTGCTAGATTTCAAGCTAATCCTAAAGAATCTCACCTATCCGCAATTAAACATATATTTAAGTATCTAAAAGGAACAATCAACACTGGTTTATGGTATCCTGCTGATGCCAATCTTAGTTTAGTTGGTTACTCGGATTCCGACTTCGCGGGATGCAAGCTTGATCGCAAAAGCACCAGTGGTACTTGCCATTTCTTGGGAAGTTCATTAGTGTCATGGTTTTCTAAAAAGCAAGCTTGTGTCGCTCTTTCTACCGCCTAAGAGGAATATATCGCAGCCGGTAGTTGTTGTGCTCAACTGTTATGGATGAAACAACAATTATCGGATTTTGGTTTGAAACTTGAAAATATTCCGATTAGATGCGATAACACGAGTGCAATCAATTTGACTAAGAATCTGGTGTATCACTCAAGAACTAAACACATTGAAATAAGACATCACTTTTTAAGAGATCATATACAAAAGGGTGATTGCACAATTGAATTTGTTAGTACCACAAATCAATTAGCCGACATTTTTACAAAACCTCTACCAAGGGACACCTTTTATCATATTAGGAGAGAACTTGGTATTTTAGATGAAGCTAATATAGGCTAATTGCATTGTGTGTCATTTTTGGAAAATCACCAAATTAGTCTTACTCTAATGTGTTATTGATTCTTAGTTAAATTGTCCTTGATGATATTTAAAATTGTATGTGTTAATTGTGTGTGATTCTGTACTGTATTCCAAGTTGGTAGTGAAGCATTTGTGTTTGATTTGTGTTTGGTCTTTTAAAACTGAGTTTTTACTTTCTGTTCTGTCAAAATACTCGAGTTTTTCCAAAAACACTCGAGTATATTAATTCAAAATTAAATCAGTTTTAAATTGAAAAAGTTTTTAATCAGGGTCTAATAAAAATACTCGAGTGTTTTTCAAAACACTCAAGTCTTTCGAAATCCCCAATTTTTGAACTTTCAGACCAAACTCGAGTATTTTCCAAAAACTCTAGTATTTTGCATTTTCCTGAAATCTGAACTTTCGGACCAAACTCGAGTTTTTCAGTTTTTACTCGAGTTTTCTGGGAAATCTGGGCTGAGTCACGAACGACTCGAGTATATTTTAAAAAACTCGAGTATATCCTAAAGAACAACTCGAGTATTTATGAATATACTCGAGTATTTTGAACCGTTTATATATACTCTCAGCCTTCCAGACTCGAGTTTCTGCGACCCCCTTTCTCTTCTCTCGGTTTTCTCATATCTCTCTCCTCAAAACTCCGTTTTTACTCAAATTTTTGCCAAATCTTACTAGTTTTACATCCTCTAATCACTTTTCTACCATTATTTCAACGAATTTCAACACTTTTTAACCTCAAATCCGTCACCCCCTTTTCAAACCCTAACTTTCCAAAACTTCAATTTTCATCAATTCCTCTATGGCTTCATCATTTGGTAAAGGAAAGAGAGTTAGGATTGCCGAATCATCTTCTGAGGAGGATATTCCGGAGTACTATCAAGAAGATGAATGCTTGGAACGGTTGGAAGGCTTTGCCACTAGGGAGTTCGGAGTTATCACTTGGATCAACAGTTCATTCCTTGAAAGTAAGGGTTTCTCATTTGTTACTAACCTTAGGTATCAAAAACTTATTCAATTTCTGGAATTTAATGGCCCTATCTATCCTAGGTTAGTTAGAACCTTTTATGCGAACCTTAGGCTTCATAATGATGTCATAGAAACCATGGTTGAGGGTGTTAGATTCAAAATTAGCGCTAAGGACCTTTTTGTTGCTTTTGGGACTACACGACACGGGGAAAATTCTTTAAAGGCAGATGCGGACGGAATTTTTCAAAGTTGTTTGCGCCCCGGTCGTGTATGGGCCGAAGGAATTAAGCATTCCTCATATATGACTGTCCACACTAGGGTGTTGCACTATATAATATGCCATCAGTTAGTGCCTCAAACCTCACCCAATTATGCTAAGCCCACAAACAATGAACTTAGGCTTCTTAGTGCCATCCTGAACAATGAGAAGCTAAACTGGTCACGCATAATTTTGAATTGAATGCTACTTGCTGCAAAATCTAAACACCCGAAAACCTTACCTTATGCCATGCATGTGTGTTTCCTGTTGAGTTACTTCAAGGTACCTATCCCTAGGAATGAAGAGAAAAAGACTCTTCATGTTAACCAGCACTGCCTCAACAAAGGTACCTTGAGTCATCAAGACATGGCATTTCATGAACCCTCTGGCCAATATCTATACAGATCTGACATAGCTGAGTTGGAGAGGGTTGCAAATGTTACAGCTCGACAAGGGGTGGATGCCCATCAGATGGAAGAGGAAGCTGCAGCCTTTGCACAGGCTGAAGGAGGGGACCCTATTGAGGATCAGATTAATTTTGATGACTTTACTGGATCTGGGTTTGATAACTTGGGCTGGAGAGACAATGTTATCACACGGCTGGACACTTTAGATGGGAGAATGGACTCTCTTGTGCATGCTATGGACGCCCAACGTGATGATTTTATTAGCCTGGACACTAGGATGAGTGCAGAGTCTGCCATGTTTTATTCTCATTTGGATCAGCACTCGGCCCAGCTTAATTCCCGCCTGGACCAGCAGTCAGAGCAGATAAACCGCTGGTTTGATGAGATGATGGCGGCCTTCTCTCGATTTTATCCTCCTCCAGATGATCCAGCTCCTTCGATGTTTTGATGATGTTGACCTTTGCAGTCTATCTTAGTTTTCATTCTGTTTTTATCATGTTGGTCTTTGTTACATTTTCTGTATTTTGAGAACTTGGTGTTTTGAGACTTTGGGTTTATTATTGCACCTTTGATTTGGACCTTTTATGATGTTTTTATGTTAATGAATTTGGTTTTCATTCTGATGTTTGTGCAAAGCTTCAGGGGGAGCTCTTTATTTTTATTATTAAGTCTATTTTTTTTGCATAGTTGGTTATGGGGTTTTCCAATTATGCACCTCTCCTCCCTTGATCTTTTTCTAAATTGTTACACCTTTTTGGATCATGACAAAAAGGGGGAGAGATGTTATACACTTGTCTTGATATTGTTGCACCTAAATTTTTCTAACTATGGTATATACTCTGATAAATGTTGAATACTCTAATACCATAGGCTTGGTGCTAAAATTAAATTGTCATAACATCTTGCACAAGCTGAATTTTTTTAGATAGGTGAAAAGTATCATATAGTGAGGGGGAGTTGCATCTTCAAGTGGATTCAAGCTCAACAAATGGTACAAGTGTTAATTATTTTGTCATCACCAAAAAGGGGGAGATTGTAAATTCAATGCTCCTAATTATGGCGATTATATTTTGATGATGACAAAGTAATTAACAAATCAAGTCTTGAAGTCATTGCAACATTCACAACAACAACAAGTCAAGAAAAGAAGACAAGTGCCCAATCATTCTCAATCAAATATTATTGTAAATTTCTAATTTATGTTGAGAGTGGGTAGAAATAGTTAGTCTCTTCTAGGAATAAAATTTTATATGACTATTAGGTTGAGATTAACTAAAATTAATACTTGAGAGGAAAAATAAAATTGAAAATTAATTTTTCTCATGTCTGATCAAAATACTCGAGTATTTTGAGAAAGACTCGAGTATATACTCGAGTATTTTGTAAACCACTCGAGTATTTGTGCCAGGTCAGCAAATATGACCGTTAGTCTTGTTCGTGCACCAATTCACTCATGACCGACCAAAAAGACTCGAGTATTTACCAAAAGACTCGAGTATTTTTGTCCAGTCAGCAAAAACGAACGTTGGAGAGACTCAAAAACCAAATGGAGGGCATTTGAGTATTATCCAACCCAAGAGAGCATTTCAGAACCTCATTGTAAAATTTCTCTTTGAATTTGTGCAAGAACAAACAAGACAACAAGATCATAGTGTGTTCAAGCTTTTATAATTTCCTCTTATCAAGTGTTAATTCCCAAAAAGTTCAACTTCTCACTCATATTGTCATTTTATTCCAAGTTGAGTTTGAGGCCTCAATTCTTACATTGAGCTGTGCTTATTTGTGCTAATCCTATGTGAGATTAGTAATACACATACAAAAAGCTTGATTATTCCAAGTCTTGGATTGTTCTCAAGCAAACCCTAAGTGGCTTAGGGTGTTGGAAGTCTTGAGAGGTTCTCAAGCACAAGACTAGGAGGTTCCTAGCCCGGTGGAGTTTCTTGAAGGGAGTTCAAGGAAGCTTTGTGAAGAGTTCTTCAATCACCGGAATCAAATTGGGGTAGAAATCAAGAGTTTGGTACACTCTTGAAGGGTTAGGTTGAGTGAGGCCATTCTCAAGCAATCCTTTGTAATTTCTAACAATTTGATTATTAGTAGAAACTCCTAAGTGATTAGGAGGACTGGATGTAGCTCATTGTTGGAGTGAACTAGGATAAAATTGCTTGAGTGGTGGTCTATTGCTTTTAATCTACTTTCTTACTCAATCTACTTTAATCATTTCAAGCAATTAGGATTTATTCAATTAGGTAGAAAGTTCAAGAAATTCTAGTGTTAAAAGTAATTTAGATTGCTTGCTATTCTGTTGGATAAGTTCCTGTTTAGTATTGAATTGATTTGAGATAAATTGCTGAATTTTCGTTTCTGTTTTTACTGCTATCTGATAAGAAAAACTCGAGTATATTCAGAAAAACTCGAGTTGTTCATCACTGAAAAACTCGAGTATTTCACAAAAGACTCGAGTATTTCGTGTCTGATTCCAGAAAATTCAGTCTTAGCTCCATTCTTCAATTATCATTCGAATTATTTGGTATTAGTGCTTCAAATTACTATTCACCCCCTTCTAGTATTTGCCTAGCCCGCTTGTTGGTTTCCAATAGAGGGGATTTTCCCTTTTAGATATCTTGGTTTGTCTTTGTCTGCTAAAAAATGGTCTGTTTCCACTTGCCATCTTTTAGTACATAAGGTGATTAAGAGGATTAATTCATGGAAAACTAGGACTCTGTCGTATCAGGACAGGTGTTGTCTTATAAACTCAGTCCTCATGAGTTTGCATTCTTATTGGGCCACTATTTTTATTATTCCGAAAACTATGTTGTGTGATATTGAGAAGATTTGCAGAGGGTTTCTCTGGGGAAAAAAGGAAACATGTCATTATTCAGCTAATGTTGCTTGGGATACTGTTTGTAAATCTAGGAAGCATGGTGGGTGGAACATCAAGGCCAGGACAGTTGCATTTGGAACCTTGCAGCAATTGGAAAGCAGGTTTGAGACTTGGCTATGAAGAAGGATACTCTCTGGGTGAGATGGATGCATTCGGTTTATATAAAGTACCAAGATTTCTAGTAATGTAACTCATCTCAGAGATCTGGATGGCACTGGAAGCAGATTCTAAAAGTCAGAGATAAATTAAAGCCAGGCGTCTGTAATGATACTTGGAGTAGGACTCAGGATGGAATTTACACGGTCAAGAGTGGTTATTTGATGCTCAAAGACCAGCAAGGGATTTTCCTTTGCATAGAATGGTTTGGAACAATGTGAATGTTCAAAAGAATTGTTTTATTGCTTGGCTTGCCGCTCTTGGGAAGCTCCAAACTTTGGACAGATTATGTTTTATGACTATTCCTAATCATTGTTGTTTATTTCTATGTCTAGGAATCACTTATTTTTTGAATGTAATTGGAGTTGTAGTCTCTTTGATTACTGTTGTCTCTGGATAGGAATTGATAGGTGTCCATACAAGTATCACAACGGGACAAGGTGGATCTCTCATGCTTCCAGGGATAAAGTCTGTCACAAGTGTGTTTTTGCTATGTTTGCAGCATTGATTTATCACATATGGGAGGAAAGGAACAATCACAAATTTAAGAATCAGAAGAGTAGTTTGCAGCTTATTTTCAGTACTCTTAGGAGGGAGGTTGCTCTTAGGATTAGTTATTGTTTTCCTAATTTTGTAGATTGGATGAATAGTGTTGTAGTTGATAGAATCAGACAGGAACTCTAGTTATTATTTATTTGTTATTTTTTAGACCTTTGACTGTTTTGAACCCTTTTTAGAAGGTGGCAAAATAGCTTTGGGTTTCAGGCATTTGCATTAGTTTTAAACTCTTCCTAGTAGGTGGCAATGCTTTTGCTTATGACCTTTTTATTGTTTCTGAACTTGCACGTGGTAATGAATTATTTCTTTTACCGAAAAAAACTTGATGAATAGTGTAAATAAAGTAGTTTAAATGTATTTTTTAAAGTAAAATGCAACAAGAGTTAAAATAAATTTTAAAAAAATGAAATCAGAACTTAAAAATATGATTTTACTTATTTGAACTGCTTAAATAGAATAACACTACTTCCCTTGATTAACTTAAAAAGTCAAATTTATTTTTGCAAATTGGATTTGCCTTTTTTAAAAAATCATGAAAGCAAATTTTTATTTGAGTGAAGTACCACTTTGATCTCTCATATTTTTTTAGATGAGACACTTTAGTTTCTCAAAGTGTGGAAATTCACTTTTAGTCCCTGAAGATTTTTTTGTTGAGACACTTAAGTCCCTCAAGATTTTTTTATGGGACATTTAAGTCCACAATTGAGACAGTTGTCAGAGTGGACAGAGGGACTAAGTGTCACATAAAAAAAATCTTGAAGAACTAAAAGTGAATTTTCATATTTTGAGTAACTAAACTGTCTCATCTAAAAAAGCGAGGGACTAAAGTAATACTTTCCGTGACAGGAGAATACAAACATAAGCTTATAGACTTTACTTTCCTTCCTCTGCTTAAATGTATAATAGCTTCAGAATGAAGTTAAAGCTTGCTAAGATTTGTCATTGTCATCATTCTGAATCTGTTGTTCATTCACCACAGGAGTCAGAACAACAAAAGGAGACTTAATACATAAATATTCTATAAAGATAGTCAATTAATAACTAAGTTACAAACATAATTGAGCATAGTTAAACACGTACATAATGATACATGATTTGCGATATATGTACCAAACTAGTACACTTTGACCAATGAATTGCAGAAATGGTATAACTTTTGCAAAAATTACAAAAAGAGTATAATCGTTGATAGGATCCACGATTTATGTATAGGTGGCAAAAATCAAGTAAGGCCAATGCTAGAACTAGATGTTAGACACATACAATAAAAAGACAAAGACCTTATAAAGAAAGGTACGAAAATGAATAACAACCTTTCAGAAAAAGAAAATATTATTTTTCAAAGACAAGAAAGTTTTGACAAAAATTTACAAAATAAAAAATTAAAATTAATTTATAAATTAGAATTACCAGAAGGTATAAAACAACAAATAACTGAAAAATATATGGAAATAATAGAAAAAGAAAGAGTACAAGTACAATTAGAAAGATTAATACAAGAAGAGAGACAGCTAAAATTCTTATTCAAAGAATATAATAGGATTGAAAGGTATGAAGAAGCCAGAATAATGAATAATTCGGACTATACAGATTCAGACTAATTATGAGTGACTCAAGAATCTCAGAAAAATTAGAAATAATAATAAAAATGTTAAAAGAAATACAAGAGAGAGAAATAAATCTAAAAATAGAAGAAGTCAGAACTTTGGTTAGAATTATTAAAGAAGAAGAACAAAAGCAAATAATAGTTCCTTCAAACAAAGGAAAATTAAATTTGTTCGATAAACCACCATTAAGATAATATGGAAGATCTTTCAGATAAACTACAAGAACAAATGAATCAATTAGGTAGACTTATTGCTACTTTAAATATAGAAGAAGAAGAAGAACCTAAAGAACTAGTTTATGATTTTGACTCAGAGGATTTTAATCCATATGAAGATGAAGATTACGAACAGCCTAGTTTTGTAAAAGCTGAAGAAGGCCAAACTTCAGGCGAAAAACGAGGAACAAATACTAGACCAAATTATAACGAACCATATTATAAATGGAACGAGACTAAATTTAGAAAGATCCCTCAAAAATATACGCCTATAATAGAAACAACAATCCAAGAAAATATCCTTGATGTTGATTGTAGGATAGAACAAGATAAAATTATACATACTTGGTATCAAGAACTAAGCATTATGCTTAGTCTTCGAGAAGAACTAAGAAATTTGGACAGAAAAAATCAATGGAATTTTATTCTATACAAAACTAGAGGAATCACATCAGAATTTCTGCAAGATATCCCTCGAGAGGAAGTAGAAAAAATAATAGCAGATACAAGCTCTAAAGTTATCGATATAGTTTATCGAATCATAGTTGAAGAATTTATTAGGAAGAGAAGCAAACACAAGTGAAATAAGAACTCTAGAAATAAATAGAGCAATATGGCATCTTACAAATTTAAGAATTTGTAATATGTGTTATTTAGAAAATTTTATATGCGAATATAAAAAATTTTATTACAAAATAGAGAAGGGAATGAGCTCTCTTGGCTTAGATGATCTCTTTTATAATAAACTTCCGATATCGGTTGGAGAAAAGGTAAAAGACATGTTCCAAGAACAAGTGAATTTGGGACAAGCAAGTAAAACCCTTGGAGGACGAATATCAGTTCTTAACCAATGGGTACAACAAGAATGTGCTAAAAAGAGAGCACGAAGAGAAGGACAAATTAGTCTCTGTTGCTCAAAATTCAGAGATAGAGTGGGAGAATATGGATGTGAAAGACAACCATATAAGAAGCGAAGAACTTCGCATAATTATAGAAAAATTGATAAGCGTAGGTATAAGAAGTCTAAAAACAAGAAAAAATTCTTCAGAAATAGAGAAAAATATAAGAAAAATAAAAAGAATCATTGTCCATCAGGAAAGAAAACAACCTGTCGTTGCTGGATCTGCGACGAAGTAGGGCATTATGCCAATAAATGTCCCAAAAAGGGACAGGATAAAAAGAAAACAGAAACTTTAAGAATAGCCTTTGGAATAGAATATGAGCCGATAGAAGATTCTGACTTAGAATCCGATGATAGTTTACTAGAATTCTATAGTTCTAGTGAAGATGAGCAGAATCCTGAAGAATGGTAACCATAATGCTACCTTTATAAAAGTAGGGATAAATAAAAAGAAATTTTTGGCATATATTGACACTGGCGCAACTCTATGTTTCGCAAGAAAAAACATATCCAAAAATTGGAAACGATTAAGCAAACCTAAAAATATTATTATAGCAGATAAATCAATTCATGAACTATGGTTTTTCCTTGAAAATCAAAGCATACAAATAGAAGATTACATTTTCCAAGCAAAAACAATATACCTTCATGACTCAGGGGTAGATATAATTCTGGGAAATAACTTTCTAAAACTCTATGAACCATTTATTCAAATAAAAATACAATAAGTCTACATTGGTGGGACTTAGTTTCGAAATAAACCCAAAAGGAGGTAAGAATGAAAATCATTACAAAAAACGAAATTTTAAGAATGGTTTCTGAACAAGCAAAAGGAGTATATTCAATACTTCACGAATTATACTTCTTTTCGGTAAACCTGGAAGACGAACTTAAAAGGGTTTGTAGTGATCACCCTCTTGACCCAATAAAAAATAAGAATCAAGAATTGATTACTATTAAACTTAAAGATCCAAACCAAGAGATCAATGTACCTAATAGAATTTCATATTCTGTAAGAGACATTGAAGAATTTAAAGCTGAATGCAAGGAGCTACTTGAAAAGGATCTTATTCGAGAAAGCTCAAGCCCACATTCCGCACCAGCTTTTTATGTTGAAAACCATAATGAAATTAAAAGCGGTCGAAGAAGAATGGTTATTAATTATAAAAAGTTAAATAAAGCGACAATAGGAGATTCCTATAAGTTGCCAAGAAAAGACTACATTTTAGAAAAAATTAAAGGCTGTAATTGGTTTTCAACACTAGATGCAAAATCAGGATACTACCAATTAAGGTTATCAGAAGAATCCAAACCATTAACTGCATTTTCATGTCCACCTCAGAAGCAGTATGAATGGAATGTTTTGCCATTTGGCCTAAAACAAGCACCATCAATATATCAAAGATTTATGGATAGATCCTTACAAGGATTAGACCATATATGCCTTGCATATATCGATGACATAATCATTTTCACAAAAAGAACAAAGGAGGATCATGTTAACGCATGCCTCAAAGTTTTAAAAAGGATACAAGAAGTTGGGATAGTAATTTCAAAAGAAAAATCAAAACTTTTGCAGCAAGAAATTGAGTATCTTGGTTTAAAAATCGAAACCGAAGGAAAGATAAATTTATCACCACATGTTGCTGAAAAAATTCATCAATTTCCGGATGAATTAACAGATCGCAAACAAATTCAAAGATTCTTAGGAAGTTTGAATTATATTGCAGATCAAGGATTTTTCAAAAATTTGTCAAAAGAAAGAAAAATCTTACAGAAGAAGATTTCTGAAAAAATTCCATGGGAATGGACAGAAGATGATAGTAACGCCGTTAAAACTATCAAAGAAAAAACAAAGTTCCTACCAGAACTTTACAATTCAACAGAAAAAGATTTTTTAATTATAGAAACTGACGCTTCAGAAACCGTATGGGCTGGTAGTATGACAGCAATTCCTAATGGAAAGGCTATACTACAATTAGATGAATACGAAGAAAGGTTGGATTGCGGGAGTAATCTAGCTAAAAAAGATGTGGAAGTCCTTGAGGAAGGATATGCACATGAAATAAAAACTGCTATAAGTTCAAAACCAAAAAGCCTTCCAACAGAAAAGCACGAAAGAAAGCTATGTCGATATGTATCGGGCACATTTACAGATGCTGAAACACGATACACCATAGCAGAAAAAGAAACCTTAGCTTGTCTAAGGATCCTTGAAAAATGGAAGATTGAACTTCTACCGACAAGGTTCGAATTACGAACTGATTCACAGTATTTAACAGGTTTTTGGAGATACTTGCTTCAAGCCGATTTCAAAAAGGGAAGATTAATCAGGTGGCAATTAAAGCTCCACCAGTTCAATCCATACATCAAATATATCAAATCAGAAAAAAACGCATTCGCAGATACCCTCAAAAGAGAATGAAAAGCATCATAAAGCAATTACAAAATCAACTTAAACAGAAAGAAGAGCAGATTGTCAAAGCTGAAGACTCTATCAAAACTCTTAAGCAGGAGAGGGGGGAGATCCTTACAGCAATCTCAACCCTAAAAAACCAAAATTCAGAAGAATAAACTGCATCAGAAACTTCAGAAGCAATGACTGCTGTAGTGGATCTGAGAAATAATCCACCACGATGTGTTTTGGTGGTTGTTGCAGCTGACGAGGGTGACCCCGGTCCTACGTACCCCTAGTGATAAGGGGATCAAGCCACACGTAGTTCTTGAGAGTAAGGATGAGAGAACCTACCTTAGCCCCTATAGCATGGCGATACTTATAGGGAAAGTTTTGTTGTGGTGCCTTATGGGCCTGTTCGGCCCAGTGGGGCTGACATGGCTCTTAGAGGATAAGAAGGATGAGTTATTCACCCTTATCCTGTCCTAGAGAGCTCATGCTTATCCTGTAGCGGTAGGATTTATTATTGGTTAACCCTACAAGCCCCCCAAGCTCGTATAGGCTTGAAGAGCCTGTGCTGAGCTTCTGGGAGTTGGCGGTGACATAAAGCATTGTTTGCAGGCGTGGTCTTCCGCTCGGAAGAGTGTTGCGGATGGTTGATAGTGCTCTTTTGTGCTCGGATGATGAAACTGAAAGAGTACCCCGATCTCGAACCGAGTTCCCGCGGGGGGATCCGCCACAAGCTCGGTGAGGCTCATCTCGAACCGAGTACAAGCTTGGTGAGGAACATCTCGAACCAAGTACAAGCTCGGTGAGGAACATCTCGAACCGAATCCAAGCTCGATGGGGAACATCTCGAACCGAGTACAAGCTCGGTGAGGAACATCTCGAACCGAGTCCAAGCTCGATGGGGAACATCTCGAACCGAGTACAAGCTCGGTGAGGAACATCTCGAACCGAGTACAAGCTCGGTGAGGCTCATCTCGAACCGAGTACAGGCTCGGTGAGGAACATCTCGAACCGAGTACAAGCTCGATGAGGAACATCTCGAACCGATTCCATGCTCGATGGGGAACATCTCGAACCGAGTACAAGCTCGGTGAGGCTCATCTCGAATCGAGTACAAGCTCGGTGAGGTACATCTCTAACCGAGGTCCCGCGGGAGGGATCCGCCACCAGCTCAGTGAGGAACATCTCGAACCGAGTACAAGCTCGGTGAGGCTCATCTCGAACCGAGTTCCCGCGGGGGGAGTTCCAGAATGGATTTGGGGATGCTCCGGGTGATGAAGTATGAAGTTATGAGTGTAGGTCGGACCGGAGTCCGGTCCACGACACAAAGAGCCTGTGCTGAGCTTCTGGGAGTTGGCGGTGACATAAAGCATTGTTTGCAGGCATGGTCTTCTGCTCGGAAGAGTGTTGCGGATGGTTGATAGTGCTCTTTTGTGCTCGGATGATGAAACTGAAAGAGTACCCCGATCTCGAACCGAGTTCCCGCGGGGGGATCCGCCACAAGCTCGGTGAGGCTCATCTCGAACCGAGTACAAGCTTGGTGAGGAACATCTCGAACCAAGTACAAGCTCGGTGAGGAACATCTCGAACCGAATCCAAGCTCGATGGGGAACATCTCGAACCGAGTACAAGCTCGGTGAGGAACATCTCGAACCGAGTACAAGCTCGGTGAGGCTCATCTCGAACCGAGTACAGGCTCGGTGAGGAACATCTCGAACCGAATCCAAGCTCGATGGGGAACATCTCGAACCGAGTACAAGCTCGGTGAGGCTCATCTCGAATCGAGTACAAGCTCGGTGAGGTACATCTCTAACCGAGGTCCCGCGGGGGGGATCCGCCACCAGCTCGGTGAGGAACATCTCGAACCGAGTACAAGCTCGGTGAGGCTCATCTCGAACCGAGTTCCCGCGGGGGGAGTTCCAGAATGGATTTGGAGATGCTCCGGGTGATGAAGTATGAAGTTATGAGTGTAGGTCGGACCGGAGTCCGGTCCACGACACAAGCCCCCCAGCTCGGGAAGAGTCATAGAGACTGTGCCAAGTTTAGAGCCCTTTTGGGTCGATCAGTCGTTCTTTTCTGAGGCTTGGTGGTGACGTAAAAGAATGTTCGCAGCCAAGGTCTTTTACTCGGAAGAGTATCGCGATTCGGAGATTCATACACCTCTCTTATCGGGGTGTGTTAAAAGTAATATCATGAATTGGATCGTAACGTCTACGGGGGATGCTGTCGGAATGACTGCCTTGGCCGAGGTGCATTCCTCGATCCTGCGACATATTTGGCCGATGGCCAAGTTATCGAGGTAGCAATTCCCGTTTTTACTTGTAGCCAAGCCGATCTGGTCGGCCAACCGAGATCGTAGGCAAGTGCGTCAGGACGTGATCCGAAATGAGTGAATATTTATAATATCCGTTATGATTTTGTGCTTCTTTTTGTTCTTTTTGTTAAGAATTCAAGTGTTAAGACCTCGGATTTCCAGCACTTTAGCGAGGTGGGTTCCTCTATCCGCGATGTATACGATGATTGTTATAACAAATCATGTTCGAATCGGGAATCTTCTTTGGAGTACTTGACGATTTATAAGCTCTTGTTGGAGCTGTTTATAATCGTTTGCGTCATAAGCGGTGGCTAATCGGTTATGAGGAAAAGTACGTGATACAATGAATTCAATAACAGAACGTTTATTTAATTGAAGCAGTAAATACAATGGGCTTGTGGATTTAGACCTGTGGTCGGCTTGTGCATGTTTTCGGATGATAGGAATCCTGACTTGATTATGCGTGAAACACTCGAATCATTTTTGGCCATCGTGCTCGGGCTATTGCGCCCGGTAGTTCCGACCATCAAATTTGTACCTTTACATGATGTATAAAAACAGCTATTAGAATATCAAGTAGTAAATGATATGTAATGACATTAATAGCGAAGTATGAATTAGTTCACTGTTAATTACGATTATTATCTAAGATAACACATGTCATGTGGTAAGTGATTCAATAATAATGAATATGACAATTAAACCATGAAATTGAAATAATATTAATGGGGTAATGAGAAAGATTCTTCCCTGTTAGTCTTCGTGGTTAGACTATTTCTGAATAATGGCATTGAGGCCTTTCTTCTTCTATCACTAGAATGTGTGGTTAGCCGGTATTCCTCACCCTTTTTCATCCAAAACCCCTGTACGCCATTTTGGGCAAATCACTGTGTAGCACTCGTGTGAGCAACGTTGGATCCCGAGGAGGGATGTTAACAAGGATGTCTTTTGGCTGTAAGTAACCGTGAGAGACAAGGGTGTCATGGCAGAGGGTGCGAAGATGTGGCAGGCTTTGGTACGTTGAAGATACTAATATTAGATGCCAATAGTGACTGAGCAGTTTAGCACCAATTAATTTTGAGGATATCTTTTGGCGGTCTGAAGCTCGGAATGGGCTTTGTTTAAAAAGGTCACTACTCGAAATGGGCCTTTTAGAGAAGTGGGCTATTATACCTGTACCTCGCATATGTAAAATAATTGGTAATCATCGTTAAATTGACAATTTATAGCAATCAGACAACAATAATGACAATTATTGGCAAAGATACTATGTATAATATCGGTATAGAGGTATTATGATTTAGTAATATCACACGTAATAATATAATAATATCGTGACTGAAAAGACAATAGTTAAATATCGTGCAAATAGACAGGATTGGCCATGAAAAGACGCATAATTTCAGGTATATCATACGCAATAATTGTAATTGAAGGACATTTATAAATATGACAAAACATTTAATGACAACAAGTCAAATGATGAAAGCTTATCCATGAAAAACGACAATGCACAATTGCTGGAAATTACCTAATGCCATTCGAAAGGCAATGTATATCAAATATTATTATCCTATCACGACAGGAAAGACAGACATTTAGGGATATTCAGCAACAAAGAAATTTGGCTAACAATATGCTACATATCAGCATGTATACAAAAAATTTAGGGAATATCAAATAATTAGTGACATGTAATGAAGTTATAAGGAATAAGCATTAAAAGCACGTGTCAAAAGTATTGCATCAGGTAAACTAATATCAGCATGTGTATAGTAATCACGTAAAATGCCAAGTAAATAGGAAAATATTACAGGAATGAGAATTCCTTCCCTGAATCGCTGAGGTGAGGACTGTTGGATTGAAGTCTTCTGTTAATCCTTTCCAAATGAGCTCCGTCGAGCAGTTGACTTAAGTAGGGAACATGGTGCGAGGTTTCCATAGTCGTCTTATGAACCCGAGGTAGTGCATGGCTTCCGCTATTCTGAATGTATGAGATACCAATAGGGGGACGTTTTCGAGGGTCCGCGCGCAGTTGGCACCTGTATTCGAAGTGGGGAACCGAGTACGAGGCTCTTTATACTCGGAGACAAGATCAAAGAAGGAAATTTGGCGCGAGGGTCTTCGCCGTTATCACCAATACGTTTCGAATAGAGTAACATGTTATTGTGTTCACTATGCTCGGAAAACGATTTGGCCATTGATGAGAATCTTGAAATGGGTCACTCAGCTGCTCGGGCCATCATACGTGTACCTTGCATGTGTGTACGAAAATAATAATTAATTAGTTATTGTTGTTCAAAGTTAACAATTTATAACAGTAATGATAATTATCAACAATGACATGTAATCAAATTAACCATGCGCTAATAAGTGATATTGGCGATTGTATAATATGAGTAAAAATGTTACTTCCCTATTTTTAGGAAAGTGTTGTTGAGTTGTTGGGCCCGTTGTTGATATCCCTAAAAACGCCTTGTCAAGAATTCGTCCAGTTGGGCCAAATGAGCGCTGATAGTCCATTCCTCCCTTTTTTTTTAAATACTGGGCCATTGGCCTTTTTTTTTTGTTTGTTAGGGCCTGTTGAGGCCCTTTTTTTTTGTTATTTGTTAGGGCCTGTTGAGGCCCTTTTGTTTTTTTTTGTTTTTTTTATTGTGGCCGGTTTGGGCCACTGGCCCGTTAGGGCTTCCCTGATTCCCTGGTGTTCTGCAGCAGCGGATTTGGAAGCTGCTATGTGCAGCGGCGACGGAAGAGTAATATGCTTGCCGACGGTGACGGCGTGACGGTGAGAGGACCCGGTTGGTGACGGGTTCAACGATGTTCAAAGAGCCATGGACTCTGATCCACCATCTTCCAACGAACGCGGTCGTCTCGGCCTCCTCGGTTGTTCGATCGCCGCCCCCACCGTGCGAAGTTCTACGATGCCGATTGCGGTACTCCCCACTTGGACCTTCGTGACAGATCCAGAGAGCGTGAATCGCGTGTTACAGCGAAGGCGATGGAGGCTTTGAAGAACAAAGGAGAGAGAAGCGTCGGTGCTTGGCTGTTTCTATTGAAGATGAGGGTGGTGGCCGAGAGGCCTTTGCCGCCATGAACGCGATTAAAAGACCACGGAGACCGAATGGAGGAGCAGATGCCGATGGTAGGTTTCCCACGGTTCGCCGAGGACAGCAGCGGCGGTGCGAACAAAACGTCGCAGTGGCGGTCAGAAGCAGATGCTGATTCAAACCTCTATTCTGGGAATAGAGATGGAGCAGCGCAAATCGCTCGTCACCGATGCCACAATCGGGCCCAGCGTGAGCAGCGCCACCGAGGTGCAGCACCACGAGGGTGGGAACAGCACCACCGCACTACGAGGAGGTGAGAACAGCCGCTGCAACGTCGTGGTTCTTCCATGGTGAACGGCACCGTGAGAAACACCGTGACAACACCGTGAACAATATCGTTAACAACACCGTGACGGGACGGCACCGTGAACAGCAACACGTTGCCCCCTTTTTTTTTTTTTGAATTGTGGATGGGAATCGAAGTTTATCGTCCCCACAGACGGCGCCAATGTAGTGGATCTGAGAAATAATCCACCACGATGTGTTTTGGTGGTTGTTGCAGCTGACGAGGGTGACCCCGGTCCTACGTACCCCTAGTGATAAGGGGATCAAGCCACACGTAGTTCTTGAGAGTAGGGATGAGAGAACCTACCTTAGCCCCTATAGCATGGCGATACTTATAGGGGAAGTTGTGTTGTGGTGCCTTATGGGCCTGTTCGGCCCAGTAGGGCTGACATGGCTCTTAGAGGATAAGAAGGATGAGTTATTCACCCTTATCCTGTCCTAGAGAGCTCATGCTTATCCTGTAGCGGTAGGATTTATTATTGGTTAACCCTACAACTGCACTAGAAGAACTTCCTTCAACAGGACAAAAGGAAAATGAAACTGAAAAATGGTACGTTATCTTTGAAGGACCTCTTAAAGGAGTCTACAATAACTGGGGAATCGTAAAATCCCATGTAAGTGGAAAGAACGTAGCTTTTAAAAGCTATTTGAAAAAAGAAGAAGCAGAAAAGGCTTACAATGAAGCATACAAAACAATAACTGAAGCAAAAGATATTATGAAAGATAAAATGAAAGGAGTAATCCTAGGAAAAAAGAAAGATATCCCGGAAGGACATCTAAAAAGGATGATGAGCCTAACTAGAACAGTCACCCCTCTCAATTATGCAAAACAGCAGCAAACATGGCGGTTAGCAACAAAATACACCCAGGAGATGAACAGAGAAATGTTCTATCCAAGGCATAGGTATTTTGGCGCTAAAGTAAATATTTTGCCAGGAGCGGACCCAGAATTAGTATTCGATTTCTTCCAAACAGGAATGATCGACACTCTATATGTAGCAACTCCAGCAGGACGAGAAATTCCAGAATTAAAGTTCTCTCCAGAAGGAATCCGCAATATGGTAAAATATTTCAACAACAGATTTGCCAAGGGAAAAGAAATATATTTAAATTTTATTTCCTCATATCCAATAATCGACGACAGTGATACTGTTCAATTAGAATCCATCCAATTAATCAAACTTGGATACTCCAATGGAGAATATCAGGCAATTGAACAAAGTCATAAAGGAATGCCAATTAAAGAAGAAATGATCATTGAATCCATAATCGGGTTAATTCACGGTACGCTCAGGCTTGGTTCAGCAAGCACTGAGGGAATAAAAAAAATTTAAAATCGTATATGTCAGTGAAAAAATACTGATGTATTCTATAAGTAAAAGGGAAGCCTCAAAAGAAGACACAAAGTCCATAGAAGTCTTTGAAGAACCCATCATAACCCTCACCAAATACATGGAAAAGCTCGATAAAAATTACAAGCAGGCCTTGTGTGAAAGATTCAAGCACTTGGAACAACACCAATGCCCCCTCTGCATAGAAGAAAAAATCCTAGAAGATCTAACGGTCGAAGAATGCTAAAAAGTGTCGGCAAGATGTAGACCATAGATTAAACTGTCGGCAGAAACCGACAAAATGTAGCTAAAAATGTAATGGGGACCAAATGAGTCACCCACCAATAATAAGTGTCGGCAGTTGTCCTCTGTCTTATCTTCATCTTTTCAGGAGTGGATATGAACTATCCATGCATCCAGGTTGAAAACGCTTGCTTTGTGCGTATCCAACCTCACTTGTGATACATAAAGGGATGCTGAGACCCTATTGTTCTCAGAGCGAAATCATTCCATAAATAAACAAGTTTGTTTATCTTCCCTACTTCTCATATCTTCTTAGAGAAATAGGAGTTCTGCTTAGCAGAACTTAGGTTGAGTCTGCGAACTCCCTAAGCTGCCTTGAGGTCATACTCTGGAGGGCAACCACATCAAAAAAAGCTTGAGGTCATACTCTGGAAGCAATCAAAGAACATTTCAGAAAAGCCAAAGATCAGGTATTATACTCATCCATAAACTTTTATACTTAGTCATGACTACTGAAATCGAACAAAGTATAATAGAAAATCAAGAAGACCAAGATGGATACTATTTTGATACAATCTTTGACAAAAAGATAGAAAAGGAGGAATTTACTCTAAAAGCAAATGATAACTTTAAGAACAACATTATTTGCAGTTTAAGAAATATAATATCTAGAAGAAATATTTTAAAATTCGGAATGATGATAGGAGAACTTCCTGTCCCAATTGAAAAAACAGAAGGAGATGTTATGATCTCAATAATAAATAAGGCACAAATACAAAAAAGAATTAGATCTATCAGGGAAGAAGATAGACCCTAAATCCAGTATATTCATATATCTACTATTCAGATAATTTTGAAAAGTACATATATGAAAGGAATTGAATCCCCTATGGTTTTAGAAATATTAGATAATAGACTCATAGAAAAAGATGACGCAGTAATTGCGAAAGTGCAATGTAATTTAAAGAAAGGAAAAGTCAAATTTGATGTTAATCTTCAGATAGGACTATCAGGATAAAGATCTAGATAGACCCATAGTATTCCATTATGAATTACTTAGAAGGAACTTTATGAAAAAAGAAAATTCACCTTTTACAGTTGTTATAAGGTAAATTATGCCTTAAGCAATAGTCATCATAGTATTGAATTCAAGGGAAAAGATTTAATTTACATAAATGAATTATTTACCCCTTTGATCCAACTAGAAACACAAAAATTCCAAAAATTTGAAACTAAAGGATTATTTTTACCCTCTTATAAAAGAAGTGAATCAGAAAAAAAAGAGACTGATTTCCAAGAACTAAATAAGAGACTTATAGAAATTGAAAATAGACTATGAAGATTACAAAAATACATCCAGAAATAGAAAAATTTTGGAGAGTAGAAATTGAAACAAACTCTGAAGAATTTTGGATCAATAAAAGGATAGATTGCTATATAGCCTTCATAGAAGAAAAATTAATGATTATCAACCAATCAACTTCAATAAAAGAGGTTAACGAAAAAATCAAATTAGAATGGCTTAAAGAAGAGATCATTATATCCATAGTAAGGAAAAAATAGATCAAGAACTAGATGAAGCAGATTGGAAAGAATATTATGGTATAAAGAGCAAGATAATCACTTTAGTGATTACTATTGAAATGCCAGGCTATACATGGGATACTCTCTTTGAGCAAAAATATAGAGAAATTAAAGAAACAGATGAAACACTACATCATCTTGTAACATATGTTCAGGGAGAATATAATCAAAATCCACAAAATTTTGAATTAAGAAACATATATAATAGATTAGTAACACGAAAAATAATACTAGAAAGAGAAAAAAGAAGAATAGAGGACACTTTGTTAATTTTAGAACATATAGCAAATAAAGAATATAGACTAATAGATTATAAAGAAACTCTGAAAGAAAGAATTAGAATATCAACCGACATTAAGGCTACAATAAAAATTGTGAAATACGCTAAAAATATTAGCTTTGAAGAATGGCTAAATACGGCTTTGGAACTAAAAATCTGGTATCAGAGCTAGTCTACGGACTGGTTCTACATTAGAAATGGAAAGAAGGAGCGAATCCATAATTGAAACTCTTAAAAGAGATTTAAGAAAAATAAATACTGAAATAGCATGGCAACAAAAAACTATAGAAGAATTAATAAAATTAAAAGATTCAATAAAAATGGATTTAACTTATCTACAAGAAATAAATCAGTTAATTAGACATGCTAGGATGCGAAAAGAAATGGCAAAAGAACTAAGAAAAAGTATAATTCACAGACCAAGTTACGGTTTTTGAAATCGTGTACTCTTCACACGATTTATATAAAAACAAAAATATCGTGTATTACAAACATGATTCCTATAAATACAAAATTAATCACAGCTTTTTATTGGTTGTGTCCATAAGTATAAAAGTAGGAGCAATACATAGAATAAATAGCCCATATGAAACTACACCAGTTTTGCAATTTTATAAAAAGATACACTAGTCTGGTAATAAACTAGTCAAACTGCACTAGTTACGTAAAAAAGCCCATGATTTGCACAAGATTTTTAATAAAACAGTTGATAATTTATTAATCCCTAAGCAATATATGCGATCGATCACACACCCCTTGGGTGCAATCGTATTATGAAATCATAATAATTATTTATTATTATTATGAAATCCAAAATAGTACTATATGTTATCGATATCTAAATAGTTTACACATACCTTTAATTTTAATTATATATTTCTTTTAAAAAAGACTTTCTAATGTGTTTGAGTTTAATAATATTTTTAACCTACATTATTGTAGACAATGAATGCATTTTCTTCCCTTCCCGGTGCAAAAGTACTTCTTTGGTAACCTAGTTACTTATTTGTATCAAAATGGTTTTTCAAGTTAAGTTTTTTTTTTCCCCCGAAAGTGGTCCTTCAAATTTACTTCTGTTAGTAAAATTGGACCTTCTATTAATTTTTCCATCTTCTTTGTCTTCAGTTCTTTTCAGTAGGATTTTTGGCCAATGTTATTTTTTCCGACGTGTCTCCCACCCTTCCCATTTTGCTCTTCTTCCTCACCATGAACCTTCTCGATCTTTCTCATGGCATCTTCCATTTTCATGATGACATGTTTTTTTTGTATGAACTATGTGAAGAGGAAGAGGGAGTGATGTTTTATTTTGTTGCTAGGTTGTGGTTGAAAATGGAAAATGTTGTAACATCTTGGATTTTTAACGTTGAAAGTAAATAATATTTATATGTGTGTTTGATTTTTTAGTTCTTAACTTTAATCCAAGATTAGTAAGTAATTAAAAGTAATTGGAATAATATCAACAAAGCCCAGCACAGTTGGTAGATAGCTGGGTTCCTTAAGCATGATGTCAGGGGTTCGATCCCTGTCGTGGGCATGGAAAAGGCTTTGTCGGTAGAGGCAAAACCCACTTCGGTGATCTCTACGCCTCGGAGGGATTAGTCTTCGGCTGTCGGTCAAGGGATACCCTTGGTGTACACCAAAAAAAAAAGTAATTGGAATAATAGAAAAATGATTTTTAGCCTAAATATATGCTAATAACCGGTTAAGAAATCATGTAACCGATTATCTTGGAGAATTCTGGTATTTTTGGGAAAATCTTACCGTCAATAACCGGTTACTAAAAGCCTATAACCGGTTAAGCTTGTAGAAAATAACCAGTAATGGGCAAAATTAGATGACGATAACTAGTTACCCTATGAGATAACCGGTTATCCCGTGTTAAAATCACCAGAAATGTACTTTGATAATCGGTTACCCAAAGAAATAACCGGTTGCAATAGAAACCCAATTTTTTTGGAGAATTCAAGGTTGATGGAGGAAAATTCTTAGACATTTCCTTCCCTAGGCAACACCAAACCTATAAATACACCTTGGGAGTGATTTTGGGTATCACAAGCCCTCACACATCCCATACCAACTCCAAATCACCTCTTTGACTCTCCAAACTCTCTAAACAACCATATATGGCCTTATATGGCTCTATGACCAAGCAACAAAGCTACAAAAAGTTTATTGATTTATAAACGAAGTTAGGAAGTTGTCAGAGAATCAAGGAAACAGTGATTAGAAGTTCAAAACTAAGGTATGGGAGAAGTTATCTTATAATTAGGATAATAAGAAAATATTAAGTATAAGTCCAAAGAAAATGGATATTAATAGAATCGTGATATAAATGTGTGCTCATTTTACTTAGCAAAAGTAATAGAACATTGCCTCAATCATATACTATGGTGCATTGGCTTGTCATTCAATTACTTTAAATATTGAATTGATCAAATATTGAGATATAAGATTTAAGAGAATAAGATTGATTGGATAAATATATTCTTAGTATCACATAATCCTATGTTAATTGATTAAGAATCTATGAGAATGGGTACACCAAAAAAAAAAAAAGAATCTATGAGAATGCGTGAAATGAATTGGTTATGTGTATGTGATAAATTAAAGGTTGTTATGTGAAATCATGAGATACATTTTCATGGTAAAATATATATGTAAGTATAACAAAATAATGATAAAAGGACATACACATAATTATTAATCTGCCAAGAGATTATTGGAAAGGAATGATAATTGAAATCCTTATTATTAGACTGATATGTGCTTAACTTTGCCAAGGTAACCGATTGCCCTAAGGAAGTAACTGATTATCGTGGCATAATTTTGTGGTTTTTGAAGAAAAATACATACAGATAATCGGTTAACTGAGGGTAGTAACTGGTTATCCTCTATAAAAAATGCACTACACTGATGATTTTACACTGATTAACCGGTTAACCAACTGGATAACTGGTTATCTAATGTAGAACAACCTTATTAAATGAAATAATACAATGCTAAAGGATTTCAATTATCCTCCTTTGATTTTTATGAGACTAAACAATAAATCTAAGATGGAATTAATTAAGGATATGAACGTGGAAATTTTAAGTTGTATAAATGAATAATGTATTGTTGTAAGAGTTCATAAAATCGTAAAGCTTATTAGGGATATACTTATGCAAATGAATTTTAACCCAATGATGCAATGATACGTGGATAAAATATATATAGAATTAATTGACATGCTTTATAAATAAAATTGGGCGATTATGTTCTATAAATAATTATTAATTGCCTACAAGGCATGCATAAAATCAAATATGACCTTCCTATCTAATTGTAAGATGACTTACTCCCTGTATTCCCAATATTTTTAGTCCAGTCCATATGTTCGCCTCATGTCAAGTCAAAATACTTTCCCGTGGAGAAGGAAAAGAAATGAATGTATGTTGATATTGTACTTGGTACACATGTAACCCCGATGTTTAACTCGAAATTTACTTTTAAAATTTAATAAAAAGCCAAAATTTTTATTCGCTACCCAATATTTTACGAAAGTATTTTCAAATACATTATTATAAATTGGGGTGTTAGAGATGCCATGAGAGAGAGAGAAGGTGTATGCATGGTGGGGGAGAAGGGAGGGAGGGGAAGAAGAGAGGAATGAGAAAGGTGGGAGCCAGCACCAAAAAGATCACATTTGCCAGAAATCTCGCTCGAGAAGATGATTAGAGACAAAAAATTTTACAAAAGGATCAACCGTACTGATAGAAGTAAAATATATTTAAATTAAAGGTGATAAGTACAAGTGTAAAACAATGAAGAGTACTATGTGAAGTTTCACTAAACCTCAGGGGATGTATATGTAATTTATTGTACTTATAATTTTTATTAAGTTGTCCTTTGTCCTAATTAAAAGTTGAGGTTAAGTACCAAAAATGAATATATTGCATACATCTAAGTTAAAGAACCCAAAAGTGAATATGGTGGATGGGTAGTGATATAGTAAAACCTCTATACAATAATCAGGCCCACTCTTGACCTATTTAGGGCACTAGAGAGAAAAAAATTGAGGCACTTAATTCATCAAAAAAATATTAAAAATAAATTAATTAAAACATGCAATATATATATATACACACACACATCTAATCAAATAAAACAATGATATCAATAATAAAACTAGTTATTAACTAATACTACAAGAATTTACACGGATAGCTACGAAACGTTCCATAGCAATTCCGTAGCAGTTCGCTAGCAATTTCGACATTGCTACAGATTAGCAATGGAACAGCTATAACAAGATGCGTAGCATAAAACGCGTCGCTATTTTGCTACCGAATATTTTTGCAGCTATGCCGCATCTAAGAAATAAAATTTTGTAGCAAACCCGTTGCAACATGCCAGCTGATTAGTTGCTCATTTTTTAAGAAAAAAGTTACGTTTCCTTGCTAATTAGCTAGGAAAATTCCGTAGCTGTTCTGTAGCTAGTGTTTTTCCATTTGGTAGCAAACCTGCATTTATTTCCTAGCTGATGCATCATAGGTAACAAAATATTCCCTAGCAATTTGACATCTATTTTGTACCTCTTTTTCCTAGCTATTCAGTAAATCTGTAATTGCATATCATCGCAAAATTTTATAGGATTAAAAATTGAATCAAGAACATATGTAGGACATAGTTGTAAAACTGATAAAAACTGAATGATCACTGACATATAAGATCAAAAGTAATTAGGGTGTTCATAAACCATGACTTATGGAAGGGAACCAGTTATTAAGTAAATAAGATAAACTTGAATTCAAATTAAAAAGTTATTAAGTAAATATGGAAAAAAATGGGGCCCTTTTCATGTTGGATTTCAAAAGCAAAGAATATCATTTGACCTATTTATAAAAATCAAGTGAGCAAATGTAATAAAGAAATTAAAATATTAATATATTATAATGAAACCCATTGAAAATTGAAAAATAAAAAAGACTTACAGCTAGTTGTTTTTTTTAAGCAGTAGGAGTATCATTAATTTTTTTACAGGCCCCTAAACCTTTTGGGCCGGAGGCAGTTAAGCTCTTTGCCTTGCCTTAGGGCCTAACTGACAATTATATCCTCGAGGAGATTTAATCCCCAAACCCTTAATATTAACTCCCAAACTCCAATTTTCTTAATATTCCAGTAACATCCCTCACCCCTTCCGCTCTTTTCTTCCCTTGTTCAAAATCAAATCCCAAACCTCACTCTCCCCCCTCTCTCTGTCTCTGTCTCTCTTTCTCTACCGGTCCGGGTTGGTGACGAAAGCCACTCATTTCCATCAGCGGCGGCGAACGCGTTCGGTGGTGGCGGATCCAAAAGGGACGACAACGGAGGCAAGGAGCGGCGAAAACGGACATGGAAACATGGCAGATCTGAACCTGTGCAACTAAACTATTGAAACGATCGGCACAACCGTTAATGGCGGCGGTGAGTGGTCCTCCCTTTAGAACGGCTTCGACACTTGTCCAGGCGCCGAGTTCTTGAGAGAATCCGCTATGAGTCGCGAACGAGTCCATGTTCCGCTGTGAGCCGCGAACAATTGTTTTATATTACAATCACTGGATCTGAAAAAAAAAAGATATTTTCAAACAAAACTTGAAGTTAAAACCAAAACAACAAGCAGAGAATTCTTACACTGATTTAGAAGCTGTGAAACAAGTGCCATAGATCATACTCTCACCAAGGTCCTTAAAATGAACCAAAATTTTCAAAAAAAAAAAAACGAAGGTAATTAAATTATTCTGCTGGTGCAATTCTGACCAATAAATTAGGATTGGGGTTTGAGACTAAAATTATTGGGGTTTGGGGTTTGATTTTTGTAAGCAAATTAATAAGTAAGGACATTTCTGACATTTCACATTTAAATTGGGGTTTGGGGCTAATGTGTGGGGTTTAGGGTTGTTAAATATTGGGTAAGAGAAAAATTAAATATTGGGTTGTTATATTGTACTCATCTTTAGTGGATGAGTATAGAAACTCATTGGCTGAATCTATGGCCAATGTGTTTTTAAGACATTGGACGGCTGAAATTGATGGATGGGAGCATGGTGTATATATACACCTAGTTAAGTTGAGTGCACCATAAAAAATGGTCATTTATAGGGTTTTTTTTTCTTCAGTAAATTGTTTTTTTTAAATGATAAATTCTCCTATAAATAATGTGACCTTAAAAAATACACTAATCAAAATTTTTTGAATACTTTTTTCTCCTTAATATAGATTTCATTTCTAATTTTCAATGCTAAATTCTCAATCCCTTTATATATTTTTTTAAATTTTTAATTTTTTTTAAATATCCTATGTATTTTCCTTTTCACAAATATATTTTTTTTGTGTTTCAGATTTTTTTTATTTTTATTATGTACTCCCTGACAAAGGTTAAAATTTTTTTTCCTTGCTTTCAAATTTAGTCATTTCAAAAATATTCTATGTGTATTCTTCATCGGTGATATGCACTCGTTTTTATGATTTGGATTAAAAAATTTTTTACTCTCTGCTCTGAAAAAACTATATTGAGTAAAAACTGTATTCAAAATTGACATATTCTAATAAATCTGTATACGAATCTGTGTAAAAAAATATTCTGGGTAAATCTGTGTTAAATTTTTTTTTAAAAAAAAAGGTAATTATTTTTAGGAGAATTTATCATTTCTTAAAAAAAAAGTTAAAAAAAACCTACAGATGGTCATTTTCTATGGTGCACTCAACTTAACCAGGTGTATACATACACCATGCTTCCATCCATCAATCCCAACCGTCTACCTGATGACACAATCTATTGATGAAGCATTGAATATACATACTCATCCACAAACAATTACTATTGTATACAAACCCTTAAATATTATTACAAGGAGATTATTCTTAAATAAAGGTTTACATATAAAATTATAATTTAAAAAATTAACAAATATGCATTACAGAACGCATGGATACGTGTCCCTTCATACTTTAAAAATGAATTTAAATGGTATACAATATTTGCGAGTTAAAAAAAATAATATAGTGAAATAATTTTAAATATTTTATGTAGATATATAACTATATTTAAAATTTAATGACAATTTTAAATAATTTAAAAGGTATACATTATGTCTCTCTCTCTCTCTCTATATATATATATATATATATAATATAACATATTTAGAGATTCTTTCATGTATGTATCTAAGAAATGTAAAAAAAATAATATGTATGTATGTCATGTATGAATGTAATGTAACACATTATAGGGAAATAATTTTAGATATTTTATGTAGATAAAAACTATTTTCAAAATTTAATGTCATTTTATTAGTATATTGAGGCAAATTACTACTAAGGATGATACTAAAAAATATGGGATATTACAATGTAGAGTTTATTATTATTTTTTTTTGATCATCAATGTAGAGTTTATTTTTATTACTATAAGGAAGCTATTGTTATATAAAGCATTCTTATATACATGTTTTACGGCATATGAAACACAGACACTTATCTATATCAACTTTGTTACATAAACATCAGTATTTGACATCTATACGAGACACCTGCCTTTTTAAACAAAAACTTATGGATCCTGCAGTTTCTCTTTCTTACAGGATCCATCACTTTTTACCTAAAAAGGCAGGTGTCTGCCCCAGGTGTCAAATACAGATGTCAATATAACATTTTTGTATCTATATAGAAGTGTTCTCACTCATGTCTAACATGCGTCTGCTAGTGATATATCGACACTCCTCGTACTACAATCCTAGCTCCGATCCGTCCTTATATATATATATATATATATATATATTGATTATTTCTAATTATTATTTAAAAGTAAGATCTCGCTAAAGTGTACTTGTTAAGGTTATTAGAAGTGACTTTTAAAAAAAAAGTTATTAGAAGTGGTAAAATTATCATAAATCAACATTACATTCTCTTTTGAGAATCCAAAAAACACATTTTTCTATATGACAATTTAGTATATTTAATTTCTTAATAAATTTTGTGAATATACTTGTTAGCTAGCATTTATTTCCTCCGGCTCGGATTATAAGCAACAAAAAACATACTTATCTTGGTTTAAAATATAAGCAAAATTAACTAACTTTATTAAATTTTGTTTCATTCTCAATGTCACTTTTCTAAAACATCTCTAGAAAATTGTAATCTTAATTACTTTTTGTTTCATTCTCAATACTACTTTCATAAAATACCTCTATTTTTTTATAAATTTGAGAAGATTAAATACAATCAACTAACCTCCTTAATAAGCGTAAAAGTGGCTGAAATTGTTTATAATTCGAGCCGGAGGAAGTATTTTTTTAAAACACAAATGGTGAGAAAATATGGAAATGCTTCAATTATATAGAATCTCCTCTAGAGAAAAAAAAATCCTTTTGTGAAATAAATCAAAATCAATATTTATGTATTTTACGAAAATAGTTTAAGTTTTAAATTTATTTTTGTAGACGACCAAATTATAATAATTATAAATTACTTTTAATTCGAACTTATTTTAGATTATTTTTAAATTTAATCGTTTGAAATAGAAAAATTGGATCTAAAAGTATTCTATTAATCACAAATTTGAAACTATTAATTAATTAATATAATCCATTTATTATTAAATTTGTAAGGATTTTGTCTACCAAAAATAACTTGTGCAGATTTCATTCATCATTTCAATTTAATGATTTTCCTTGAGTTTATATTTGTTTCCTTTATAAAAAAATCTTATTTTTTTTTCCAAATAATGAACCATTACAATTGTTCATTTTCTTCATAAATTTGACAAAACATTGAAGAGTTTACAACAATGTTCCAAATTTGGCCACACCATTGAAGATGAAAAAACTGTTTCCAAGGATAGATCAAAATTCCACTAATATTTTTATAAGAGTGAATTATCACTTTAGTCTCTCATGTTTTTTATATGAGACACTTTAGTCCCTCAAAATGTGAAAATTCACTTTTAATCCTCGAAGATTTTTTTATGAGACACTTAAGTCCCTCCGTTCACTTTGCCAACTGCCTCAACTGCGAACTTAAGTGTCATAAAAAAATCTTCAAAGACTAAAAGTGAATTTCCACTTTTTGAGGGACTAAAGTGTCCCATCTAAAAAACACAAGGGATCAAATTGGTACTTCACTTTTTTTATAAAACATAATTGAACCCCATATATCTAACCATAGCCAAGTGAAGAAAATTCACTACTAGCGATATACCCATACGCAAAATACCCTACCACTAAAATTCACATTTGTGTGTTATTCTTTTATTGCAATGTTGACACTTTTTTCGATCTCCTCTCAACAACAACACAAGGTGATCGAAGCTCCAGTCACCAAGAAGAAGGGCAAACGTACAAAGAGTACTAAGACAAGAATTGTTGGAGGCAGGATCTATGATCCTGCAAATGGTAAAACATGTCATCAGGTATTATTTTTTAAAATATTTTATGAATATCTATTTCAATTTTTTCATTAAGGATGAAAATTTGAACGTGGGCATCTAAGAGAACATGGAAATGATGTGAAAAATATGGTAATGATTGTTGTGGGTAATGTAGATTCATTAGCTTTGTCAATTTGATATTACTTACTAGATTTTTTTTTTATCAATTTATGTGTTTATTTGTATGTGTATGGGGTGATATTTGTTTGTTTGGTTTTACTTACCGGTTTATTTTTTGATGGTGCAAGCAATTTATCTATTATATATATATTTAAAGTTTTTGAACCTGTTTTTATTGATAATAACTCTTTGTTTTCTTGAATTTTTGGTTGAAGTGTCGACAAAAAACAATGGATAAGGCAGCTTGGTGCAAGAATTTGAAAGATGGGAAGAAGCGGTGTACCCTACACTTTTGCTTCAATTGCCTCTCTAATAGGTTAGATTCAATAGTATGAACAAGGTAATCGGTTAATTTTTTTTTAATTATTTTTATTGTCGGACGCTTTGTTGTGTTGAATTAGATATGGAGAGAAAGTAGATGATGTGGCGGAATTGAGCAATTGGAATTGCCCCAAATGTAGAGACATTTGCAACTGCAGCTGTTGCATGTAAGTTGTTTATGTTTTTTTATTTGATATTGTGGCTTTTAATTTGTACAATTTATGTGTCTAAAATATGAGTGATCCATACACAGGAAAGACAAAGGTCATCAACCTACTGGTCAACTAGCGAAGTGGGGAAAGGCATTAGGTTTTAAAAGTGTGGTAGACATGCTTCCTCACCTCGATTCTTTAAAAGAAAAAGGTCTTATTCCTCGTCCTAAGACCAAAGTCGCTAAGAAAAAGGTATATTCATGTTATTCTCTTGTTCTTATTCTCATAATCTTTCTATTGTGCATTTTGTAAAGAAAAATGATTATTGAAAGACCTACAAAATCAATCTACATAATGTAAAAAGGAACATGTGTCACTTGCTTACTATTGATTGGTTAACAAATGATACATGTCACATTCTTGTTGTGTAGATTGATTTGTAGGTTGATTTTGAAGGTTAATTTATCATTGCTTTTTGTAAATGAAGTTTCCTTTTAATATTGATGGTTAATGAAGTTTCTCTTAACATATAATTTTGTTATTATGATATATGATAGGGGAAAATGATCGATGAAACCAATTCAAGTTCTAATAAGGTTCTTAGCATCAATGCTGCTCCAATTTTAAGGCCAGATGATCATTCTTATCCTAATAAAAGGCCGGTCCAAGTTTCATCGTTTGAGGTTCGATGGCTATATTGTAGTAATTGGTGCATATTTATTATTTAATTTTTAAAGATTTTTGCCATTCACACAATGTTGCTTCTTACAGGAGCTGATGAGTTTATCCAATGAAAGTTCATCTAATGGAAACAATTTTTTCCAACTTGACACTTCAAAAGATCTAGAGCAGATGACATCACTAGAGATATCTAATGGAGCTCGTGAAAGCAGAAGCCCAAAAAGGTGTAAGATTTCAAATGAAATTCAAGAGGAGGAGACAATAAGAAAAGCAAATGATGATGATGATGACATTGAACTTTTCAATGAAGGAACTTGGAACAACATTGATTTTGATGGAGAGATTGATGACGATCCCTCGAAGTGGGATGAAAAGAAGGTTTTTGATTCACTTGCATTTGCTGTAGACAGCTTTCTTAGTGATTTCAAATTTTAATTTGGACTTTAAAATGAGCCAGTTGATTGTCGATCAAAACATAAATAAGGCTTGATTGGGGTGTTGTTGTTTATCTACACCATTTAAAATAATGATACCATATTTCTTAGACATGTACTAAATAAATGTGAGCAAGAGAAACTATTCATGCTATTGTTATTGCTGCTTGTTGGTGTATGTATCGTTTTATAACGATAACATGAAAATAAATTGATTTCTATTCCTAACCAACTTCATTTATACATATAGTTATTTGTTTGTTTGTTTTTTTCATCGATAGTGTTAGGGTATCAGCGTTAAAGCGGAAGCGAAAGGATCAAATTAATTGGGAACTGAAAGAGAAATTAAAATAAAATATGCAAGATGAACACACAAGATTTAGCGTGAAAAAACATCTCTAATCTAGAGAGTAAAAAAACCACGACGATGAAAACAACTTTCACTATGAAAAAGCATAGCACAACAAATCCTCTTATAATAATGAGGATAAAAAAAGAAAAAAATGTTCTCACAAAATACTCTCTCAAATGGAACTGAATGAGCCTAAAATCCCAATATTTTCAGAGAAACAAAAATTGAGAATATAAAATATAACACTTGTGTTTTATGAAGCTAAAATACACAAGCTATATTTATGAGATGTGTATATTTTGTTGTGTGTTTAAGCTAAGATGTACAAATTATATTGTATTAGGATGATTTTAACACAGGCCCAAGTATGCCTTTTATAGGCAAAATAATGGAGTTGAGCATTTTTAAATGCTCTACGCGGTGCAGATTAGAGCTGTCAAAATGGGCAGGGTCAACCGGGTCGGGTCAAAAACGTCCAAAAAATTATAGGGTTAGGATTTTTCAATATAGCATATTTATTCAACTCGGGGTATTTGGCCATGTCCGATCGGGTTCATGTCGGCCTGCCGACCTTGAAAAAAAAAATTCACATTTTCTTAATTTTACATGTGCATGTGTTCATCTTTAATTTGGACTTTGGACTCTTTTTCTCTTGTCTCTTAATCAATATACTTTTTTACGGAAATAAATGAGAAAATATTTTAATTCAACAACAATTTTCAATATCTACATCACAATAATAGCACAATTTTGTGAACTAATGAGGATTACTTTAGTGTGAATATGTGCTTTCTGAGATTAAATTTTTCATAATTTTTTTTTAACAAATAAACTAAAAATTGTAACTATAATTTGTATTAAATGCTTCAATTAAAAGTTTTAAGTTTATATAAAAATATATCAAGATGTACATGGTATTAGAATTTATTTTATTTTTTTAATTTTAGGGTTATCTTAACTAATTGAATTTAAAGTTTATATAATATGCAAGTTTTTTATATTTTGTGGGACCCATTTTAAAGACAAAAGTAAGTTCATGGATGAAGAGAAAATATGGGATTTATCCTTAAGGTATGAGAAAATGTGAAAAATAATAAAATAATGAGTGAGTCCATTTAAGGACAAAGTAAATATCCATAGATGAAGATGCTCTTAGATTTTATCTCAGCTCTTTTAAAAAGTGACTGCCAAATGTAGTGGAGCAAAGTAGTGGTATTTATGTACATAACACAAGCAGCAGTCAATTCCAGAATTTCATTTTGGATGTTCAGATAACATTATATCGTCTTCGTTTCATATATAGTGTTCATAAAGTTTTTTTGTCCCGTGTTTTATATATATTGTTCTTTTACGAAATCCAATACATAATTAATGTTATTTTTCCCAACACACTCTTATTTATCACACTCTCTTTTTGAATTCCAATGGACATTACAGTTGAAATACCCCAAATTCTTACATCATTTAACATTTTTTAAAATTTGTGCATAACCTTAAAATACACAACTTATAAAAAAGGAGGGAGTACCTCTTACAATGCTTAAAATTATTTAATTTTCTTTTAATGGAGTTGTAAAAAATTGCAATTCATATTGCTAGCCTTACTTTTACTATAAAAAAGCATTGTATGGATAGATGACTTCCTATCTTGGTAATAGAATTTGATCATGACGATGCTATTGGACTTTCGGCTCTTTGAATAAAATGAGTCCCACTCCAAACAAAAATATTTTTGTGAGTAGTTATAAATATTCCCTTCGCTTCTATTTATAAGATTTTTTTGGATTTTTTATTTTGGTCCTATTTGTTGGAAACCAACAAGCGGCCTAACAATTTATTAGAGGGAGGTGAATAGTAAATGAAAGCTACAATACCAAATTTTTGAATATAGTTGAAATGGATTAAAGCTGAAACTGATTTTTCTCAAAAAGAGCAGGTTCTAATTGATTAGAAGAAGATCTAATCGATTAGGCTAATCGATTAGAAGAGAGTCTAATCGATTAGACTGTACGAGTTTCAGTGGCAGCTTTCAGTTCAGAGTGCAGCAAACAGAATCGAAAGATAAATTAACGGGGTAACAATAATCACAAGTGCATAATGAATAAAGCAGAGATAAGAAACTAAGTTTGGAGGATTAATTATTGATTTTACTTAAGATTTAGTAACCCCTTTCACTTACTTAGTTGGTTCAATTAATTGATTGATGATGAGATGATTAAAGCATAAAGAGAAAGAACACAACCGATTTTTATACTGGTTCACTCTCAAACCTTGAGAGCTATGTCCAATCCTCCCTTCCGAATTGGGAGATTTTCTATTAATCAAATTGTCAGAATTACAAAGGATTACTTGAATGAACCTCACTCAACCTAACCCTTCCAAGAGAGTACCAAACTCTTGGATTCTACCCCAATTTGATTCCGGTAGGAAGAACCTCTTCCAAAGTCTCCTTGAAACCTTCAAATAGCTCCATCGGGCGAAGAACCTCTTCGTCTTGTGTTTAGGAACCTCCTAAGGCTTCACTTCACCTAAGAACCTCTTAAGCACCCAAGCAAGCTCCTTGAAAACCTTTCAAGATCTCCTTGCAACAAGCTTTGAATTGAATGAAATATGTTTTGGGAACTTACACACAAATCCTAACTCAATCTAATTTGAATGAAAAATAAGAACAATTGATTGAGATAGAAACACTTGAGAGAGTTTTAGCAATTAAGAAATTGTGTATGCTTGTCGTTAAACAAGGGTGTGGAGAATCAAATTATAGGCATGGAAATTAGAAAGAGCCAAGGAGGAGCCTCTGATTTTATTCCCCTAACGTGCTCCACGAATTCCTCCAAGATTTCTTCCAAGATTTCTGCAAAAACGTGTTTCTTATTTTTAGTTTTGATGTCGATCTAATCGATTAGACTACCGCAAGTTTTCAAAAATAATTTTTCTGATTTGTTTTTCTTTGATTGTTTTTATTTCTCTGAAGTGTTTATCACTTATTAACCTCAATCAATGATCCATATTAATTATTCTAAATTAGATAGAGATTATTATCCTAATTCTACCACCCACACTCATAAAGATAGAATAATTAAAATTACAATGAGAGTGAATTAAATAGACTAGGTTGCTTCTTGTTTGTTTGTTGTTGTTGATCTTCAAGGCAAATGAATTCATCAAAATAACTTGTTGATCTATTTGTCTTCATCAAAACCTTTTTTATTCTACAATCTCCCCCTTTTTTATGATGACAAATCCTTGTTGTTTTAGTCCTTGTTGATTTGCATAAACTTCCTCTGACTTTGTGCATCATAAAAATCTGCACAAAACATCAAACAACAACCAACCCTTCTCCTCCTTTTGGCATGATAAAAAAGGAGCCTCAATTAAGAGCAATATGCCAAAGGAAGAACATAATAACACTTGTTGGATTATGAGCATTGATAACACTTGTTGATTTATAACCCAATTTAAAACAAAAAACTTTTCTCCCCCTAAAACAAATATACTTTTGAAGAAGCAATTTGAAATACAAACCATTTCAACACATTGCCCTTCAAAAGTGATTAAGCAAGAATTAAGTTTTGCTAGGGGGTACCCGAATTGTTTTGGGTTTATTGGGATTTTCTCCTTTCACAATCCAAATATAAGAACCGTTAGGCACACCATGAGATTTTATTCTACAAATATTTGAGGTGTGTCCATGAATGCCACAGTAAAAGCAAGTTGGCTTTTTAGAGAAATCTACATTTGAATATGAACCAACTTTTCTAAATTTCTTTTTCTTGGCATTAATGTATCCTAAGCCGGTTTTATTTGCATTGTTCCTTTGATTTACAAGAAGTTGATTTAACATTTTATCACCTCTTGATAAAGTTACAATAGTATTTTTCAAATTTGTAACTTCATGTTCATGACTTTTACAACTTTCACAAGGAGGGATTTCTTGAATTTTCAAAGAATCAATACTTTGTTGTAGTGCTTCATTTTTACTATTAAGCTCATCAATGCATTTTTCTAAATTCAAGACTTGCTCTTTTTATTTCAAAATAGTTCTTTTTCTTTCAACATTTAATTTAGCAAGCTTCTTGAATTCATTATGCATTTCAACATAGGCACTATATAATTCTTCATAATCAAGAGACTCAGATTCGAAATCGGAATTTACCTCGGTTCCTTGCTTACTTGAAGTGAAACTTGATGATGCATCGTCATCAAATCTACTAACCAAACAAAGATTGGCTTCTTCCTCATCACTTGATGAACTTGAACTTGTCTCTTCATTTTCATTTGGTGCATCCCACACCATGTAAGCTCTTTTGCCCTTTTTCTTTTCATCTTTATTTTTCTTGATATACTCTGGGCATAAAGGTCTTATGTGTCCTCTCTTACCACATTCATGACATTTTATTTTATCTTTTGAAGAACTACTTCTATGGTAAGAATCCTCAGGTTCCTTTATTCTATTTAATTCTCTTTTATTTTTAAAACATTTACTAAACCTCTTGGCTAGTTTTTGAAAAGTTTCATCATTAAGACTAGATTCGGAGTCACTATCAGAGCTAAAAGGATCTTCACATACCTAATGTGATTTGGTGGTGGCCTTTAGTGCGATTCCCTTCTTTTTCTTATCTGACTCATGTAAAGTTAGGCGTCCCAACTCCATTTCATGCTCTTGAAGCTTTCCAAAAAGTGTTGCTAAGTCCATTTGGTCCAGCTAATATGACAGTCCAGAATTCTCTAGAATTCTTTGTTTTGCTCGCTTAAGCGAGCCAGTTTTGCTGAAGCGAAAATGATAAGACCCAGAAAAAAAATATCTAGGCCTCAATCAACTTTGGAGGCCTATAAATAGGCATTGGCCCCTCCAAAATTGACATATAACACAAACCAACTGTAACATCCCGAATTTTAATTACAAGAATAATTAGAATAATAATAAAACTTGAATAATCTTAGCGATAACAATAGGTCTTAAATAGATGCTAAAAGGGAAGTTTTGGAGTTTTAAAACATATAATAATAATAATAAGAAATTAAAAATAAAAGATTCATAACTTAAAACATAGATTCCACCGTTGGATGTGAAGTTTGGAGTCTTATTAAGCCTGCTTTCAAGTTTGAGCAAGATCCGACGGGTAACGAAGAAGATATGACATTTTGAAATGTAAGGGATGAAAAATTGGCTAAGTAATCGATTACTTTGGGGAAGTAATCGATTATCTGGTCCCTGTGAGGAAAAATAAAAAAGAAAATTTTGGAAGTAATCGATTACTTTTGGAGGTAATCAATTACCTCAAGGTCTGACGCGAAAAAAAATAAGACTTGGGGAGCACGAATTTCCCTTTAAAGGGGAAGCTTCTCCAAGAAGCTTGGCACCAAAAACATAAACAAAACCCATTTCATTCCTCATACACAAACACACACATTCATATTCTTCTTCTTTACTTCATCTTCCTCCCTAAGAACTAAGAACCATTACCCACCATTACCAAGCTCCACCACACCACCATCATCATCACCATTATCACCATCTTCAAGCTTTCTCTCTCTTACTCTCCATAACCATGGAACCACTTTCTCTCTCATGCCACCACCCACACCATTGAAGGAGAAATCCCTTCCCTCTACCATCTCCATCACCAAACAACATCTCTACACATCTGTTGGTGGTTCCCATTAGATTGCAAGGAAAGCTCAAAAGGGTTAAGCTCTAAGGGGTTCGAAAGCAAAGGATAAAGCTTAAGAGTTGGGGTTTTGTCTCTCTCTCTCTCTCTCCATTTGAGGTTGCAAAGCAAAGGGGATCTAGAGTCTAGGGATCTTTGAGGAAGCATAAGGAAAGAGGACAAAGAGGATCCAAGACTTTACTCTCTCTATCTCCTCAAGGTAAGGAGGTGGTATTACCTTTACTTAGGGAGTAGATTCTAAATAAAGTATAGGGATAACTAAGTGTAGATTAATATGGATAATAACAAACCTTAGGGTATTGTATTTAGTTAGGAACTAATTACTTAGTGTTTAGGTGAGAGAACCCATTATGTTGATGAATGAATATAATTGTGATGCTATGTGCTCGTGTATGTTTTATTGATTTTATGAAATAATTAGTAATATGAAATTGTTAGCAAATCACTAGCTAGGTTAGGTTTGTAGTAAATCTTGAGAAGAAAACTTGATAAAATGATAATAGAATAAATTGGGATTATGTAGGCTAAAGGAATAGTTAAAAGTGAGTTAGAACCACCTAGGAAATGTGTCAAAAGAATAAGTGAAAGTAGAGTGGTCAACTGGGATAGATGGATAGTTAAGGACTTGACTACATAGAATAGGATAGAACCGTAGGGTAGTTGGAAGCGGACACTAGATGAATAGTATATAAATAGTAAGTTAACCGATAGTCTTATATTTTTTGGGGTCGATGAATCATTTGAGGTTAGCAAAAGGGATTTAAGCTTATGAGAATCAATTAATGTTAGAATAAGGGACTTAAGTTTATTGGAATTAGTCGAGGCTAGTTAGAGTGACTTATGCACAAGGAAAGTTAATAGGATGAGAATTAATTGAGGATTAGTTAAAAAGGTCTTAAGCATAAATGAACTAACAGTGGTAGATTGGATGAAATTAAGATTGATGGAGATTTGAGGAAAGAATTAAGCATGAATGGATTCTAGCCAACAAATAGGAAGAGGTAAGAGAATTTAGGGAATAGTAATAAAGAAATGGATGATGGATAAATTAGAAAGCAGGTTAGGAAACAATAGGAGTAACAGAGTGGATAGTTAATAATGGAAATGAAAGAGGACTAAGGATAGTTAATAAAGGAAGAGGGATAAAAATTAAGAAGGGAGAAAGGAATAAGTAAGTAATGAAATAGAATTAAGACTAGAAAGTGAGGGAAGAATAAGATACGATAGGAGTTCAGTTAGACTCAGTCAAAATAGAGCACAGGTGGTCCATGTGACCCTGCGGGCTAGAATAATGAGCAGAGGTGGTCCACGTGACCCTATGGGCTAGGATAGATAACCCAGGCAGTCCTATGGACCCTGTGGACAATTAATAAAACGAAACATAACCCAGGCGGTCCTATGGACCCTGGGGACAATTAATAAAGAGGGAAATAATGGAAAGAAATGTAGGAAATAAAAGAAATTAAAAGAGGAGTAAAATATGGAAATATGATTAAGAATGGGTAACGAAATCGAGAAAATATGAGAAGTAAAATGTGTGTTTAAATCTCGTATATGTTGTTTGCTTAATGTTTGTACTTGGTGTATCTCTATGCCTCTTTAGAAACTATTTTCCTATGTTCTGTGTAATGTTACCGTTCTTGCTGTTTTTATACAGGTACAGGAACAGAGCTTGCACTGTTTTAGGCCGAGCAGGAATACACTCCACCCCATGGAGTGTAACTTAGTTAAGAGAGGAGTACAGTATAGTTGATTAGGTTTAAGTCAGCTCACTTTGATGTAAAAATAATTCATTAGTTGTAGCCCTAAAACTTGTATTATTTTGTGATTCAGGGCATTAGTGAGAAGCTGGCTGTAGCCTATATATAATTTTATGTTTTAAAATATTCTGGGTGACGGGTATTAAGAAAGAAATTTTTGGAAAGTTTGAAAAACAGAGGAAACTCTGTCCAATTTTTAAATGAAATTTTCAATTAGCTAATTTAATAAAAGGTAATTAAGGTAATTAAAAGTGAGAGTGTTACACCAACCCCTAACAACACCCATAACACAAGACTCTTCCAAAAATTACTCCAAATCATCAAACTTTCATACAAAACACTCAATATCTTTATAGAATTCAAGAAAACAAAGGATCTTAGAGGAAAAGGACTTGGAATTAGATAAGAGGAGCATCATAGGAGCTTAATCCCAAGTCTCTCTTGTACAAGGTAAGGGAGGAGCCATTTCCTATTAACTAGGACTATTGATTTAATAAATATTTAATTAGAGTAATTGAATAAAACAATTACGTTGTAAACCATAATGAGGAAGAAAGAATAGAATGAATACCAAGTAGTTAGAACTTGAATAGTTGAAGTTTATATGAATTAAATGTTGATAGAACTGATTGATCAAAATGAATGTTAACGTCTATATGATTTGTTTGTTGGTTGATGACTTGGATATGCATGAGATTGGCATTGAATAATAAAGGAATAGTATTTAATTGAAGAATTATGTAACATTTTTAAGTGGAAATCAATAATATGGAATAGAGTTGAGATTTATTCCTTGAATGTAAAATCATGTATGATAATGATAGTATGAGGTATAATGGAAAAGTGTATGATTGATGGTGAAATGACTTGGAATTCTTGGATGAATATGTAATTACATAATTGTCCAAAGTCATTGGACATGAATAGGGTATTGGATTAATAAGACCAAATGTACCATCGGCCTAAGTTCTGATTCGTTAATCGGTTAAATGTGAACAAAACCGGTTAATGTGCATAAAGTAAATTACAACAAGGCAAAATTACGCAGAATTAACTGGTTAATATACATCGATAATCGGTTAACCTGATGTAATTCTGCATTGAAATTTTTTTTTATGCAAAGTTAACTGATTAGTCGATTACTTTAACCAATTAAGTATGCATAAATTGGGAATTAGGAAATAATTAAATACATAATACTAAAAATGAAACATTCCAATGACCTAGGACTGAGAATTGTACCGCATATGTGTGTGACATTCTGGATTGAACTTGGATTTGGATAAGTAAGGGAAAAACAATGTATAATGGCATACAAAAGTTATGCAAATGATAGTGGAAATTGAATTTAATAATATGGTCTGCGATACCCGCAATTTCCTCAATCATTTTCTTTATTTAAAAATGAAATAGAATTTATTTATTTGATTTATTGGTCGGAATTTTATTTCCATGATTTGATTAAATTAGTATTTGATTTGATTTTTCATGAATTTATTAAATTGTGAATTTTTGTGCTTTTATTTATTTGAAAACCATGGGGAGTATATTTATTTTATTTAATTTAGATTTTTTATTTTGTACTTTCTTTAAAGTGGAGAAGGAAAATTTTATTTCCCCTCTCATATGTGTTGTACGGTCATGACCTAGAGTAGGAAAAAAAAATTTATGCTTACCCTATAAGTTAAGTGAGGAGATGTATTTAGGCCAAAATTCGAATTCAAAATGAGGCTTAATTATTTGTTTTCTCCATAGAGCATCTTTTAGACAAAGCATTTATTACCCCATTGATTATGTCTCCCACTAAGCTAAAGTCGTCTTAAGACCTACACTTGCCAAAATTGCAAACAAGCCCTTATGACCCCTAGCATTATTCGAACCCCCCATTTTAGTTGGTAGACCCCAACTTAACCAACTTAATATAAATACCCCCATGCCTTATTCTTACACCCTTAGCTTCATATGTCTTAGAACAAAAAAAAAAAGAGAAGAGGTGAGAAGAAGAAGGAAGAATTCGTGGAGAGGAGGAGGAAAAAGGAAGAGGAGAACTTGATTTTTTGGCTCAATCTTTGTGCTTCCCTTAGGTATTCATCTTTGTGCTTTTTATTCTTTCTTCTTTTTCATTTTTTTTTGTTTCGGTTTTCATGAAGCTCCGAGAAGGTTTTTGTTGATTTTTGACTTTGAGCTTATGCTTGTTGATTCTTTCTATTCCTCTTGCTTTTTTGTACTTGGTTATACTTGGATTGAAGCTTAAAATCAAAAAAATGAGCATGCACCATGTCTTATGATGCTCACGGTTTTGACCCCATTGTGTTCAAAATAATTTTTGATCTTTGATTTATGTTTTTATGCTTGATTGTGAGTTGATTCATTATGTTCATGAACTATGAGTTTTTGATTTGCACAAATTTTTATTATTTCTTCATTGCATGTCACGGCCTAGGGTTTGAAATTGAGGAAAATGAAATTGTTTTCTCATGCATGTAATTGATCATTGATTCTTGCTATTTATTTGTTATAATTTTCGGTTTCTATGTGACAATGCATGAATAAATGAAATTTTGTTTTGATTTCTTGTTCTTAGGGCCATACGGTTTTTACCATTGAGTACATGCATGTGTGTTTGATAAATTTTGATATATGATTTTTGTTTAATAAGCATGTGTATGATCTATGTTTATGCATGTATTTATTTGATAAAAAAATGTATGCTCTTGATTTCGTATGTGTACATTCAGCCTGAGTATGAGGAAATGAATAAATAGTTTTGTTTGATAAAAAATTTATGTCTTTGTTCTTGCATACATGTATGTACGGCTAAGGCATGAAAATGTGCATAAATGACTTGGTTTGATGAAGTTTTTGTGCCTTTGTTCTTGTGTGTGTGTGTGTTTCGGGCATGAGAGAAAGAATGAGTAAATGGTTTTGTTTCATGAAAATAAAAATTGTGCTTAAGTGCTTGTCATGAGCTATGATGATTTAAGTGTTTAAATTCGTTATTTTTTTAGCTTATTTGTTCTTGATTAATTCGGCCATGCATGTGTTCATGAGTAAATGAACTTGATTTCTTGAAAATAAATTTGTATGTTGATGCTTGAACATGGGTTAAGTTGCTTGAAGCATGTAAAGTTTGTATTTCTAGCTAATTTCTTTGATTTGATTCGGTTTGAGAGTGTTTAAATGTTTAAGTGATTTTTATTCTTGAAAATGAACTTGCATGATAATGCTTTAAGTTGATTAAGTTGATTTAAAGTGTTTGAAACTTGTAGAATTTGATTTGATTTGGTTTGTTCAATTCGGCCCCTTCGAGTTTAAGTAGGTAAATATGAAAATGAAATTGTTTTAAGAATAGTTATGTGTTGTAGGAGTGATTTAGTGTTGATTAATTGATTATATGCTTGACTTTAATTGAAAAAGTGTTGTTTTAATGTTTTATGGAATGTTAGAAAAATTTATACATGTTGCTTTGCCTTAAAGTGAAATTCGGCCATGGTATGTTTAGGAGTATAGGAATTTATTTTGTTAAATGCTAATTGATATTTGAAAAGTGTATGACCTATGTGAAGATAAAAGTTAGGTGTTTGTGGTTGAAAATGTTTATTTAAAAGTGAAAGGTTGGTTTATAATCAAGTTAAAATGTTAAGCATGTTGTTTGATTTAGTGTATATGTATGTATGTTTAATTGATTAAGATCATGACTAAATATGCGCTATGTGATTATGTTAATTGATTTATCAAAGTGTTGTTTGTCGTTTCTGTGATTGGAAAATGTTCGGGTACATAATCAACTAAGAAATTAATTGATTTTAAGTTTATTTGATTTGATCTAATTGGAATTATTGATTTGATCTAATTGGAATTATTGGTTATGTTTGATCTAAGATGGATTCTGACAAATCGTTGACAACACTTATGTCGAAATTTGATACTATAATTGATGTAAGAGTGCTAGAAATGTAAGAGTTACAAAAAAGATATTATAAATCCCTTTTGTGGGCACAAGTTTTTACGTAGTAAGGCCCAGTTCATAAAACATTAATGTGATTTGAGATTTGTAAACCGTACAGTGAAGATGCCCTAGGCATATTAGAGTATGAGACTAATGGAAAGTTTTCCCCCTTTTCGCACGATTGGAATGACATGCCAATGATGATAAGATTATTTGGATTACACTGTACGAAGAAGTGTTGATGAACGATGAGAAAGTTTCTGAAAGTTTAATTGAGGTTAAGTCCTGTTAGAAGCTAGGCTTAGTATGGGTCGACTAAACCTCCTTAACAAAACTTAGAAGATTTTCCTAACCCTGCGAGTTGAATGCGAAGTAGTGGAGAGGAAAGATACCTTCGGTACCTGCGAGTACTCAGTTACAGATTGTGATAGGGGAGGCCAAAGACGGTGAAACATTAAGAAGCCTTGAGTGCTTCTCTAGGCGGTACGAAGCTACATGTGGTTTGGGCTGCTAGACCTGTTGAACCGTAGTAAGTAGTGCACAGCTAACTAGAGAAGTACTGTCTCCCCTCTTTATCAACTCGGAAATGGTAAGAGGGAACCTGAACGAGGCTAGATGTTCGATGATTTTAGGGCCCCTTTAATATTGTGGTACGATATTCTGATATCGTAATTTATTATTGGCTTAATTATGTCATAAATCCCTCAAGTTTGGGGTACTTTTGCCAGATACTCTTATTTTTTTTTCAATGTCTGAATCCTCGAAGTTACTTCTAGGTTTGCCATATACCCATGATACCAATTCTGGCCAATTTTGCTGACATGTAACATCGGAGTCCTAGTCAGACTCAGGAAGTTAGACACGTGGTGCCACGTGGGCGAATATGCCTCTTTTTTTAAAATTAAAAAACTAGAAAACTTAAGATTTTTATATTTTTAGTTAAAGAAAAAAGAAAAAAAAGATTGAAGAGAGAGGTCGTCTTCGCCTGGGTGACATCACGCGGCACCATATGGCCAACCTTCTGCGCCTGACTAGAATTCTGATGAAATCGGTCAGAATTGATGGTAGGGGTATAAGACAAACCCAGAGGTAACTTCGGGGAGTCAGACATTTAAAAAAAATGAAATGAGGGTATCTGACAAAAGTACCCCAAAATTCAGGGACTTGTAACAGAATTAAGCCTTTATTATTTGTGATCATTGCGGCTGGCCACCACAACATTGCGGATCTTATGTTTTTTTCCGACTTCGAGGCCTGTGAGGTTAAGGTTCTTGTACGTCCTATTTGCTTTCCGAACTAGGATTAGTTGGAACTAAGGAGGGGATGTAGTCGTGTATGCTAACTAAACCCTATACCTCGATGATGCTTTTTCCCTTATCATCGATGGACGGGACCCCATAAAACTTAATAATAAAAGATTAAGCTATGTGCCTTGGGTTAATATTTATGTCTATAATGATATTCAAGAAAGTGAAATTGGGAAGCTTTGGGCAGCAAGGTTGCGCTATTTCTGGATTGTTTTTCACCAACTTTACCATCAAAATTTGACATGGTTTAATAATGAAATTGAAAGAAATTAATTAGAATAGATACTATGCCATGAGGTCTATCATTAGGATCAAAACTTAGGGCATGACATGGACTGAGATGATCGCACAATACATCAAAGTGACCACGATGAATTCTGATGAATTTTTCCAGAAAAAGAGAAACGAGTTTTGTCCAACTTTGAACCAAAGTTTCAGCATGATTTTGTCATGAACACAAGAAACAACAATTGCAACACGTACTATGACATGAAATCTTTAATTAGAACTAAAATTTAAGGCATAATACGAATTGAGTGAATCATGGTATTCCTGCAAAGTAGCTATGGTGAAAACACTGTTTTTGTTTAAGAAAACAGAAATGATTTTTGGCTAACTTTGGATTCAAAATTTGGCATGGTTTCTCAATGAAAATTCATGAATTCAATCATAATCAAAACTTTGCTATGAGGACTTTAATTAGAAACGAAAATGAAAGACAATGGTGCCTGGAGGTTAACACACGAAAGTGAGGACCTTGGCATGCTGCGTAACTTCAATATATAGCATAACAGAATAACTTTGGTGCTCACTTTGAGGTAGAACCTCAAGTCAGATACTCAAGAACTCTCAGAGATACTTGAAAACAATTGTTTTATGTGTTGCAAGCTTGTGTTTAGAAGTGAATTGTGAGAACAATTGTTGTATGTGTTGCAAGCTTGTGTTTAGAAGTGAATTGTGAGAAAAAATGTTGAGGGAAGGGGGATATTTATAAGGGAAAATAAAGCATAAAATGTTTCTGTTTAATGATGTTCTTTGTCAAAATTGTGCCAATTTTCATGCGTATGTTGCAAGCTAGATAAGGGTTGATTCATCAAGATTGCAGATGCAAGGTGTCCTATGTTGATTATGGAAGGCTCTAAGAGCGGCAAGAGATGACAAAACAAGTGTAAAAATGGGTGAAAATTTACTGTATCACAATAATCATTTCTGTAGGCAGCACCCTTAACCAGTTATCAAGACCAGATAACCGGTTATCGGGTCTCAAATTTTTTTAAAGTCCGAATATACAATGACTCTTTTGCCCCTATATTATTTCAAAGTACTAATACATGATATAAGCCTGCCTATTGACCCATCATATGTTAAATTTAAGTCTAAACTCGATCTATTTCAAGGCTTTGCATGACCTGAAACCCAATTAAAAATATATTATTCAATAAAATTCTCATATTTTAGCACAAACAAAAAAATACCTCGTGCTCTCAAATTATGTGATCAAAATTAAATAAAGCGAAACGTAAACAACATCAAAACTCAAACTATATAGCAGCAAAAGTAACACCATACAAAAACATAAACTCCCTCGAGCCTTAAATTAATAAACCAACAAAAAAGTGAAAGAAATTATATTTTTATTTTTAATTATTATTATATATATATATATTTATTTATAAATTAATTTTTTACTTTAATTTAAATCATTTACAAAATATAATATATAAGTATTTATAAAGTTATATAAGTCGACCCAATGAACTTAATAGGCTTTTTATAATGCTTGGACCTGGCTTATTTAGATATATATATATATATATATATATATATATATATATAGGTTTTTTAAAAAGCTTAAACCTGATATTTTTATTAAATGAGCCAAGTTGAATCAGACTTTAAGTGAGTTGAGTCCCATAAGCTCACATTGAGTCAACCTGACTCATTCCCACTCCTAAATGTAACGACCTAAGTCGTAAATGCAATTATATTATGATAAATATATAAGATTAATGTATTTTAATGAAAAAGTGTTAATGTTTTTATGATGGTGCATGAAAATGAGAAATAATTTGAACCAAAAATTAATAGATAACTGCTTCTTTTATATTACACATAAAAGAGTTTCAAATTATATACAACATTTTAACGAATTATCATTAGTGCATTTATACATATACTAAAAGTGTAACTCAGAGCTATCCATAAAAACTCAAAACATGAACAGGGCACCCTCTATCATTATCCGCCTAAGATAGGTGGGAAATGTATATGGTGCAAACTATGAGAATCCTTAATCGGAGGGGACGTAACTGAGGAAGTGGGTTCAGGTGGTATATAGAAATCTCCACCTCCCCTTCCAGAAGAATGCGACGCCCCGCCCAGTGCCACTCCCCATCAGAGAGTATCCTTATCTCCACATGGATTGGATTTTGAGCCATGCATGACCTAACAAACAATTAGGGCAAAGGGAGTAAGACAACGTCATTCACGTACAAATGAATAATTAAATGGACTAAGAATAAACAAACACAAATAATATTCAAGTAGCAATTAAAGTCACATAAGCATATAAGCACACTCAATTAATCAACCAATAATTATCAAACAATAATGTATGTTTTCTAATGCATGTGCAATGCAATGCGATGCGAATGCTCAATGCAATCTCCTCTATGATATTCTACGAATATCATGCACTTAACATTTTACGTTTATCAAGAACGTACCAAACGATTCAATTTACGTTTACCGAGAACATACCAAACGATTCAATTTACGTTTTAACGAAAACGTACCAAAGCGCTCCACGTACGTTTGACGACAACGTACCAACGATACTAAATAGGAAAAGCAACTGGGAATAAACGTCTTTCCACAAAGTATACAATTACAACCCTTGTGTAAATTATACCAAAGACCGTCCTCCGCAGTCAAGAAATACCCCTAGAGACTGATAGAATTAATTACAGTCATTGTAAAACTATCTCGAGTCGAGTCTGCAGAACCCACTCACCATAGGACCATTTTACCTATAGTTAATTCCCACGGTTATTTGACGTATCAACGTCATAAACCTAATCTCTGCGTATTCTCATGTCGATTTAATTAAATCGAATGTGTCCTTTCCCATTATCCTATCTTAACTCCTTGTCACCATGCATGATTTCAATCACAATCAATATATTATGATCGAATTTAAATCCTTTACTTGGTATTGAATTGATGCTAAGAGAAAGTGACTGCAAAAATAACATTTTTAATAATCAAAAATAAATTTTTAACTTAAAAATATTAATTAAAAACATTAGTAAAATATTAGATTTGAAAAAAATACACTTTTCAAATTTTTCTACAGTATCTAACCGGTTAGAAAATCTAGTAACCGGTTAACCACTATATTATTTAATTCAAATTTCCCTCTTTTTCAATTTAACAGCATCTAACCAGCTAGAAAACTCAGTAACCGGTTAGATTATGCAATTCTCAGTTGTGAAATGTCACTTTTAAGCATCAATTCAACACCTTTTAATTTCCAACCTTAATCAATCATCAACAGAACATATTTGGGCATATTCAAACATGTTTAAACAAATAGTAAACATCAAGTTCATGAAATTCATACATAATTCATCAAGTGTACACATAATCACATATTTGACATTCAATATATCAAAATCATTTCCAGAGCTTCTCAAGTCAAGTTTTCAGTTTCTTTAGCTCATATTAAGTTAATATAACATGTCCAAGTCAGTTTTATAACCTATTATGGCCTCCAAGCCAAAGTTCCAATTCAAAACCAATTGCCCTTGATCTTGTAAAGCTCTATTACATTCCAAGCCAAATAATTATCATTCTAGCAAATGAATATCTTCTCCCTTACCTATTGAAGCTTTAAAGACTGATTTGAAAGCAAAGAAAAAGGATTGACACGTTTTGGGACAAAGCCACACCTCAGCTGCAACTCTGTTTTTCAGTTTCAACAGGGTATGTTCATCAGGGATTTTCATCATAAATAAGTCGAATAAACGTGTAAGAAAGGATTAGAATCAAAACTAGGATACACTAACTCAAGATTGAAACAAGTTTGAGGTTCAAAGATAGCTTGAGCTTACCAAACGAAATCAACAAAGATAGCTCCAGAGACTAATTCGTGCTCTGTTTTTCAGCATCAACAGAGACAAGTTGTGAGGCTTATATCTTTCTTTAGGGTATACGAAATTGGATGGGGTTTGTTTCTACTTCAAGAGGGATGAAAGAGCTTCAATTTCATATAATATTTGCTTGTGTTGGTGGTTCAGATAGGGAAAAACGAAGCAACACAAGTAATTGTTTCATATTTTTCATATATGAAGTGTTGAGAGTGAAATTGAGTGGCTTATGTAACATCCCGAAATTTAATTCTAATAATAATTATAATAATAATTAGAATCGGAAGTAAGGATTATCCTAAAAGGAGTTTAAAATGAGGGATTAGGAGCCCTCTAGGTGCCATAAAAGAATCAAGGAGCATTAGCATTGGAAGAGAAATTTAAAGAAGAGCAAAAGAGTGTTAAAAGTCGATGTTTCGGTGTTTTAAACACCCAAAATTAGGAAATTCAAAATAAAATATTTACATCTCAAACCATAAATTCCACCATTGGATGTGAAGTAGGAATTACTAGGGAGCTTATCTCCAAATTTGAGCAAGATCCAACGGTTAACGAAGAAGTTATAGCCATTTGAATTGCGAAAGGCGCTGTCACTTTTAACATTGGATATCTATATCCAACATAGGGATATTGATGTTGGATATCGATATCCACCTGCAGCACCATAAATGGTGCGCCAGCCACCCCCAAAACCCCATTCCAACCCCTCTTTCTCTCTCTCCACTCCCTCTCTCTCTCCGCCCCCATCACCACCTTCAACCACCACTGGAGCCGCCCCAAGGCGCCGCCCTCTCCTTGACCCTTCCTCCCTCCCCATAGATCCACTCTCTCTCTCTTCCCTCTTGGTTTCTTTCTCTCTCTTTCCCTCATCTCTTCCTCCTCTCTCCTCCGGCCACCACGAACCACCGCCCTTGAGCCACCACCACCACCATCAAAAACCTCTCTCTCTCCCTGTCTCCCTTCCCCTTTGGCCTTGCTTTCTCTCTCTCCCTCCCGAACCACCTCTCAATCTCTCTCTCCACCGGATCTCACCGGCGTCGTTACCGACCGTGATCGCACCGAGCATGTGTTGGGTACCCCGAGGCTCGAAGCTTTTGCCTTGATTCAGCCGCGATCGTTCTCGCTAACGAGGAGCAACACCGACGCCGTCATCGTCGCCAAGCCACAACCCAGGTTCTTTTTAAAAGAAAGCCCGAGGTAAGAAGGGTTGTGTTACCTCTACTTGAGAAGTAAATTCTAGGATGCTATAGTGGTGACTAAGAATAGGGTAACATGTTAATGAACCTTAGGGTAGTCCCCGTTGACATAAATGGAGTATTTAGAATTATTAATGGAAATCACCCCTTAGGGAATAGAATAAGTACGTGTAGGGCAAGGTCCGGATCGGATGAGCGTATTTAGGATATTAATTGGCTAATATTGAACGAAAATGTAGAAAAGTATACACTGTAACACAAGGGAGAATTTAAGGATAAACCAACTAAACTTGGGAGTAAAAGAATAAAAGGGTAAACGTAATAGGTAGAAAAAATAGAACTAATAAGCTGAAAGATAATAAGTAAAATAGTAAGTGAAGATTTAAATGGGATAAAAGAGGGATTAGAATGTGGGATAAGGAATACAAGCGGAGTCGAAAATGGGAATGGAAACAGAATAGTGAATTAGATGTAAAAGAAAATAGATAACCGGTAAGAGAAATTAATAAAAAGATACTAAAGCAAAGAGAGAATACGTTGTTAGGGAAGTTAGATAAAATGTTTTAAAATGATAGGGGAACTGAGCTAAGATAAAAAGGGGTAGTTAATTAAAATAGAGTATATGACCAAGTTAAGAGTTAATTATAAGTAAGAATAACATTAGTAAAGAGAAACACTTAAATAGAAAAATATAAAAGAAGGGTCAAGAGACTAAAAGAATTAAAGAGAACTAAGGAACTAAAAGTAAAGAGAAAAGACTAAGATGAATTAATGATGAGAAAGATAATAAAAGATAAATGGCGCAGGTTGGTCGTGGTGACCCTGTGGCCTGATAAAAATAAAAGATAAATGGTGCAGGTTGGTCGTGGTGACCCTGTGGCCGAGTAATAATAAAAGATAAATGGTGCAGGTTGATCGTGGTGACCCTGTGGCCGAATAATAATAAAATATAAATGGTGCAGGTTGGTCGTGGTGACCCTATGACCGAGTAATAATAAAAGATAAATGGTGCAGGTTGGTCGTGGTGACCCTGTGGCCAAATAATAATAAAAGATAAACGGCGCAGGTTGGTCGTGGTGACCCTGTGGCCTAATAAAAGTAAAAGGTAAATGGCGCAGGTTGGTCGTGGTGACCCTGTGGCCAAATGATAAAAGTGAAATGAAAAAGAAAAAGAAGGAAAAAAAAGAAAAGGTAAAGAAAGAGAAAAAGAAAAGGAAAAGGAAGAGAAGAAGAAAAAGAAAAGAGAATGTAGAAATAATCCGAGAACTAAGAATGGAAATAAATGAATGAATGAGGTAAACTGAATAGTAAATTGAGAATTGATAGAAATGACTAGCGGATCAAAAAGTGTAATGAAATGCGAGAACGGTTAGAGAATTAAAAATTAAAAGAATGTGAGAATAAGAGAAGAAATAATGGAAATTAAATGTACGGAAATTTATGAGTAGCGTATGTTAATAATAATGTAGGCTTAGTTTATTACTATGTCTTCTTTGAGGATTTATCTTTTTAAGTTCTGTGCAATGCTACCCTTCTTGCTATATTTTGCAGGTATTGAAATGAAGCTTACATGGAATATGACCGAGCAGGATTTTCATTCCACTACGTGGAATGTATATTGAATATTTTGAGTGAACAATTACCTTTTGTAATTTATAAGATGAAATAGTCGTTTGCCCTGAAACTTGTACTAATCGGGCGTTAGGAGCTGATCTGTTTATTGCTCTGTTGAGTTTTATATTTTTAAATATTTCTGAACTGACAGGTTTTAAGAAGTAAATTTTTGGAAAGTCCGAAAAACAGAGGAAACTCTGCCGGATTTTCGTAAAAATCTTTATTAGTAATCAAGTTTTAAAAGGAATTTTCTAACACCAATTTTATTAAAACCTATAAATTAACTAATTAATGTGAGAGTGTTACAGCTTAAACTTGGTTTAAGTCATCAACACTTATCACCATTTCTCACCACTCATTATACTCAGAGACAAGACGTGTTGAAGGTCAAAGTGGCAAGATTTTAGACCAAAAACGTGTTTCTCTTCTAAATTCGTGTTCAAAATTGCCTCGGCTCAAAATTGCCTCGGCTCTGTTTCTGCTGAGTGCACTAACCGGTTACACCTAATTCTAACCGATTACTGAGACACAAAAATCACCAAATATTATATTTTATTTATTTCTTTTTCCTTTTTCTTCTAATATCATTATTATATTCTTAAAATAAAATCCTAAATTAAGAAATTACCTTTCTCACATTATTTTATTTATTAACTTTATATTTTAATTTGTTTAATTACAAATGATTACATCATAATTACAGTAGTAATTAAAGTAATTACTCATGATTACTATTTTTAATTGGGGATTAAAATTCGGGTGTTACACTAAACATCATTCAAGCTAAGAAAAGAGAAGAGATAGCGATTCAGATTAAACAAAAGATTAAAAAACAATGCATTTTCGTTTTCAATAGCTAATATTTGGTGCATAATACACTAATACGAAATTAAAGTACAATTAAAAGCAGTGTTGTGAAACCGGACAGACCGGATGGTTCGACCAGTCCGACTGTCGACCGGACATGTTCCAGAAATGGATCCGGAAAAACTGGTATACAAACTGAATAGATCGGGTTAAACAAGGTTGAATCGGAAAACTCGGTGCCGGTTCAACCAGTATTAAATAAAATTTGGAACAAATGAGCGTCGTACAGAGGAGAAGAGGAACAAAGCCACCACCGTCAAACATAAGAGAAGAGGAACAAAGCCACCGTTAGTAGCTTATTTCAATTAGTAGCTTATTTCTCTGGTTAATTGTTAGTTGTTTCTCATTTCTCATTGTGAGTCATGGTTCCACATCTCCATATTGAGAGAGACAAAGCCACCACCATTGAAACAAAGAAGACAACGATTACACATAGTTCAACACTTCAATAGATGTGATTCTCTTTTTTATTAGGGTTTTGAAGATGGGCCAAGGCTTTGAGGTGTTGGGCTAAAGTCAGGTTGTGAATAAATTGAAAACAATTGAAGAGTAAACAAAATTTTAATGGATTTGAATTTAAATAAAAAAATTGAAAATTAGATTGCACAATATTTTTTTTAATATATATTACGGAGTCTTTTTCGGCTTGACATCCGACTCGGTTCTGACAACGTTGATTAAAAGTCATTATGATGTCTATCATAATTGGTGGACTTATTGAGTTGCCTAATTAAAATACAATATATGTTATTTATAAAAATAAAAAAATAGTGGAAAAAATATGTTAAATTATCTCAAAATAAAAAATATTAAAAATAATAAAACTTTTATTACTAAAGATCCAAATAGATGGTTGAAAGTTTTTCAAGATAAATTTGAATCTTGAAAAAAAAAATATAAAACTTGATAAAAGTTTTTCAAATTTTATTTAAGAAAAAAAATTAATTCTTGAAAATTTTGTTTTACGTCTATTTATATAAAAAAACCAAAATTTTAAAAAGTTAATTTTCTTGTCAATAAAACTCTAAAAGATCAATTTGTGCTTGTATGAAAATTTTCATTTAACCAAAATTATTTAAAATTAAATTCTACACACAAAAATTCAAAGGGACTTTTATTTGCTAAAAATTGGACACATGTTTCCCACGTGACCTTCATCTTCTTGCTTAAGTAGGCTTTGAACACACACAAAGAAGCAGAAAATGGCGGCACAAGAATAAGGTTAACTTAAATTTGGGGGAAATTTATTAAAATAATGCTAAAAAAAATAAAATTCGCAAAGTACTACCCTCCCATCTTTATTTCCCAATATGTGTCACCTCTGGAAAGTTGGTTCCCCAACTGCCGACTTCCCAACGTCCCTCTTTTTTTTCTTTTTTTTTTCCCTCTTTTTAGTTTTTTTGTTTATTTTATTTTTTAGGTGGTTTAGCGTTTGTTAGCTGTTTTGGGTTTTGTTAATCATTTAGTGTATATTTTAGGTAATTTAGGGTGATGTTATTTAACTAAGCTTATTTATTTTAATTATTTTTATGTTATAGTAATATTCTTTACTTAGTTAATATTATATTCCATCCGTCCCTAAATATAAGATATTTTTCACACTTTTATTTTGTCCCTATTTATAAGACCTTATACCAGTTTTCAATAATCATTAATTACTTTTTTTCACAAACATCTCTATTTAATTATCACATTTTAGATTTCCAATATTAATAGGGGTAATTTTGAAAATACAAGTGTTGAGTAAATTAAAGTGTTCGTGGAGAGAAGTAATTAATTGATATTGGAAATGAAAATGAGATCTTAAAAATAAAACCAAAATAGAAGTCCCAAATGGGGTCTTATAAATAAATTTTTTTTAAGTTATAATATTTTTTTACATAGTTAATATTATATATTTTTTGTAACTCTAAATAAATTACTCCAATCGATCTTATATATAATACCATTTTTCAATCAATGGGTGAAGGTAAAAAAAAAGAATTTACAACTAAAAGATTAAAGAGAATCAAATTAAAATTAACCATTTTGACCGAAAATTTAAAGTGTAGAAGTTGAAAATTAATCTAGATTAATTTATTGAAATTTAACATTACAAAGAGTACATAGATGCAGCATATAAGGTCACATCGATACTAGTCATGTCCTGGAGTCCTAACTGTAAAAATCATTCGTTTTAATTATTTCGATTCATTTCTTTCAAAAATCTTTCAAGGTTTCTCTAACACCTATTCAACCCCCCCTTCTAGGTGTTCTCCTAGTGTCTCCTAGTTATTTCACCCACCGATTGTAGTTCTTACAATTGGTATCAGAGCTCGGTCGAAAGACACGAACATAGAGCTTTTTCGTCAAGATCCTTGAGGAAGCTACAATGGGTTCTACGAATCCCTTTGGTGGTGAATGTGCTTCAATAAGTCGCCCTCCTATGTTTGGTGGAGAGGGTTATGCTTATTGGAAAGTTAGGATGAGAATTTTTATAGAGGCCATAGACATGAACATTTGGGAAGCCATTGAGAATGGTCCTCATATTCCCTCAACTCAAGTAGAAGGTGTATCTCAACTTACTGTGATGTCCTAGACGGTGAGGTTCCCTAAGGGTAAGGGAAGAAGACCTTCAGAAGAGCCTCTGTCTAGGGTTACTGTGTGATGTTTGGTGGTAGTCCTCAAACTTGGTCTACTCATTTTTCACAATTAGGTGTGATCTTGGACTTGGATTGGATACCCAAGAATCAAGTGATAATTAATTGTGATAGAGGGGCGAGAATTTGAAACCCAAGATGTTTGAGTGTTGTTCTCATGGTGGGATAAAGGAAGAGGGGAATTAAAGAGATTATGGTTACGAAGAATCTCCCGGATATTCTCTCATGAAGTGTCGGGTTCGAGCAAAAGTCAGATCCTGTAATGGCTAAAGTAGTTCTAGAAAGGTAGTTATCAGCATCAAGCAAAGTATCCACAGGATGAGATTTATATTCTACTTTGATCAAGTAATAGATACGAGTTGGATGTACCGTTTGAAGCTACAGCTTTAGTATAAGTTGTGTGATGAGTGTTTCTTAAGTCCACCATATATGACCACACGTCCATAGTGCAGGTCCGATATGACGACAAGAAACCGAAATCATACTAATGCAATGCTGGGGAGGATCACGGCTGTGTTGGAATCAATGCAGCAATGGCAACAGCAACAACATCAGCAACCACCACCACCAGTTAATCCGCCACATCAATGTAATGTCGGTAATGTTGAGGCTAAAAGTTTAGCGGATTTTCGAAATTGTAATCCACCTAAGTTTGAAGGAGGATTTAAGCCAGAGGAGGCTAACAAGTGGATTCATACAATGGATAAGATTTTTAGAACATTAGACTGCACGGAAGCTCAAAAGGTGGCATATGCAGTTTATATGTTAAAAGGAGAGGCTGATAATTGGTGGAATCACACGATTCAGCTTTTACACTATGAGGGAAAGGACGTCAATTGGGAGATGTTTATGGAAACGTTTCTCAATAAATATTTCCCAGAGGACCTGAGAAGGAAGAAGGAAGTTGAATTCCTACAATTAAAACAAGGAGATATGAGTGTGGGCGAGTACGCAGCTAAGTTTGAGGAATTGATGAAGTACTCTCCATACTATCAAAACAATCCGGATGAGAGAAGCAAATGCATCAAATTTGAAGGTGGTCTGAGACCTAAACTGAAATCTGTTTTCAGTTATCAGAAGATCCAAAGTTTTCCTAAGTTGGTTGACATGTGTCGGATGTATGAGGATGACAAGAAGGCTGAAGTAGCAACTGATCAGGCAAAGAGTAACCAACAGAGTTATGGACCACAAAGAAAGAAAGGATTTAATCATCGGAAAACGGATCCATATTTCAACCAGAGACGAGGCAAAAGAGAGTTGTAGACGGGAAAGGGGTTAAGACTCGCAGCAATACCCCTTACTGTGAGAAGTGTAAACATCATCATTATTGAAGAATCTGCTGGGCAACAAGTACTTGCTTCAACTGTGGGAAACAGGGTCATATTGCACGTTACTGCAGAGAATCTGTGAAAGGTAATCACACCGGAATTGCTAGCAAACCAAAGACTCAAAGGAAAAGTGTTTACCCTGAATAGAGTAGAAGTTAATCAATCACCTGATCTCGCGCAAGGTAACCATTTACTTCAAAACCAACTTTCCATGATTGTGTTCGATTCGGGAGTTACCCAATTCTTTGATTATTGTAAATGTGTGAATAGGTTGAAGTTGGATTCACCTAATTGTTTTAAAATTAGAGACCCTATGAAATTACCCAAATTTGTTTCTAAAGTCTGTTTAGATTATAGTGTCGAGATATTTGATCGCGACACTAAGTTAAATTTGATCTCTTATCCCTTATCACGCTTGGATGTGATTTTGGGAAGGGATTGATTGAATTATTTTAGGGGTGTTTAAGTGGACTTTCTAAAGTCAAATATTTTTAACCAAGGTAACCCGGAAGAAATAGCCTTTTATATGGAATAAGAAGAACAACAAGAATTTTCAGTCATTGGAGAGAAGGTTAACATTCCCTCCTGTGTTACTCCTACTCGATTCGTGCAAAAGTATTGAAGTGAATTTTCATGTGTCGAGGCCAGGACTTGGAGAGAGGTAGTTTTAAGAAAGGAAGGTAGATGTGTATGCATCAAAGTGATGAAATACACACAGGGTGATTCACTCGACGCATGACTTGAGCTTTGTAACGATCATGGTTGCTCTGAGGGCTTGAGGCCTTTTTCCCGTGTCACTATGATTTAAGTGTTAATGACCATGGAGAGTCGAAGTAATTGTTCAATCAGAAGGATTTGAACAAGGGACAACGCCGACGGGTAGAATTTTAAAGGCTCGTGATTGGAAACTCTGTCGTCGTCGTGACGAAGCAGAAGACGAAAGCAATTACAATGGGCCGAAAGGCAATTTATGTGAGCTTTACGGGGATTAAGAAAGTGTTTTTTTAAGAAGTCTAAGGGATACGAGTTTGAGGATACAAGTAGACCGACGAGAAGTAAGAAGGGAAGGTTGCAAATCACAATAGAATTCCTAATTCGAAGTCATGAATTGCAACAAAGAACTGAAGAGCTAAGGACAAATAAGAGATTGATTTCGAAAGGGAAGAAACCTAGGATCCACAGTGGACGTTTTAGGGACAAGAATTTGGAGTACGGATGATTTGGAAATTGAAGGTTAATTATGGAATTAAGCTAAATGGATGAGTAAAGGTTATACACTAATATGCTAAGTGGTGAAGCTAAAACATAGTGGAACTATGTAAATCTGATATTGGTAGCAAAGGAATGGCATGTCACTTGAGAATTATTCAAGGATGAAATCTTTGAAAAATTAGAGAAAGGAGATTGAATTTTTGTAAATAAGGTAGGGTAATATGAATCTCGGGGAAAACATTACCAAGTTCAAAAGATTGATGAAGTATATTTCATTGCAATTTTGATGGAAGGATCAATCATGCGGAGTCTGGAATGAATAATATCTGAATTCCAAACCAGATATCAACTATTGAGGAATAAGTGAACTAACTATGGGGACCAGAATTTCATGCATAAGGGGTTAGAGAAATCTCAATTGCATGAAAGTAACTGAAAAGCCAATGGAAAGAAATCATTTGTCAATTTTAAGGTGGGAAGGTGAGGCACATCATCATGGGCTGAGTGATGAAATACTAAAAGGAATATTTGATTTCAGTCGCAAGAAAATTAAGTCTTATTCGCCGGATTAATTGAAGAAGAAATGCAAGAAGAAAATGGTCAACCAGCAAATCAAGAGTGGAAGAGTTTTCCATCCTGCTAGGATGCAAGTTAGATTCGGATATAGGTAATCTGAGTTTATCCTTCCTCTGATCTGAATTAACGTAATCAATGATTTCGATTGCGTTAATTAAATCGTTCTGTGATCTGAAAATCTGGGCAGGTCTTTAACTTGAGTTTCTGTGATCAAAACCCTTATCACAGTTGGATGTGATAAATGTCTTTGGGCGCTACAGAAAGGGAAAGATCAGTTAAGACTAGAGAGATTAACAACCACCGGGATAGGACGAGCATTTGTCTCCCCAACGGAAATGTCTCTAGAACTTGATGATCTGACTAAGTCTGTTGGCGATGATAAAGTTCCTTATCTTTGAGTTCATCTAACTTAAAGATAGATCGTATAGTCTTTCTTGAGAAAGAATATATCTGAAAGGGATGATTTTATTGCTAATAGTTTAAATGATAGGACTGATCACCCTGATATTTATACTGTTAAGGAATAAAGTCATACAGATAATTCCTTACTCGTGCTCGAGTGATCTAAGTGCGTAGCGGAGAAAGTTTTCTTTGAAAGGTTCGTTGCAAATGTTTCAATATGTGCTTGGGGCATGTGTTTTAGAAAAGTTTTAATAAAAAGGGTTTCATTGTGAAATAATTTCAAGAAAGAATAAGGTAAACCTTTTTGAAGGATTTTGATGTGTGTTGGAAACGCAAAAGTTTATCCGAGAAAGTTTCATTTGAAAAATTTTATGTGACATTTTGGTGGCAGAGAGTTTAAAAGGAAAATATGTATATAAGAAAATTCCTTTTAAGTGGGGGAGAGTTCTCCCTAATTATGTTTTGCAAAATGATAACATCAAAACAATTTGTTATGAAAGTGTGGAATTTTAAAAGAATGAATTTCGGGGACAAAATTCCCTTTAAGTGGGGGAGTAGTGCAACACCCCAAATTTCGTCTTCCGAATAAATATGTTAGTAAAATGGTTTTATAAATAAATAATAATTTCATGTTTGATTTGGAAATATATTCATTATAAGTATTATGTGAAAAGATTTTATGATGTGGTTTTTCCATAAAATATTAAATTTTACGATTAAGTCCTTGGGAAGGACCTAAAAGCAATAATGGAAGGTCTCTTGGAGTTAAAATTAATTAAACAAAGTTTTTTAGTGAAAACTGATCAAAATACTCGAGTATTTTTGAAAATACTCGAGTATTCTGGACAGCATTGCACGAGTTGGTGCGTTTGGTGAGTCACCCACTCGAATACCTCACGAGTTGACACGTTAGCAACTCAGCAACACGTCCATGAACTCGTGTCGCTGTGCATGGGCACTCAATCGATCCATATAACGCCATGGTTGAGAGAATTGAGGGATTTTTGCTGAAGCTGATCTGGAAATCGAGTTTTAGGGTTCTAAACTTCGAGCTCTCAATTCATCTTCGTCCCTGAGTCTCCTAGAACAAATCATACACCGTTTCGAAGGTCACATCCAGAGCTTCGAAAAGAGTCATAAATTGCGAGCTAAGCTTGAGTGTGGTGAGAGTGATGAGCTCTGCAAGATAGAGATTCAAATCTGCCAAAAACAGAACTCTGTTCAGACCCGTCAACTTCGTGGCTTCGATTCTCTCTCCTCCTTGAGAGTTAACTCACGCCTGTTATACCATTGGAAAGCTCTTTCAACGAGCTTCGATTTGATACCAAGTTTGTTAGATTTGAGTCCCTGGTCAAAAAGTTATGGGCCTGCGAAGTTAGGTGTTGAAATCTGCCAAACTAGATTTTCAGATTCAGAGAGCCGACTTTGAGCTTCGATTGTGGTAAGCTCAAGCCTTCTCTTGGTCTGAAATTTATTAGTTTTCAAAGTTCATGATATAGAGAACATAGTCTAACCAAATTCCCCAATTTTTATGCATGATTGGAATGCCAAATAATGTGGTTTTGAACCCCTGCTGAAACTGTTAAGCAAGTTCGGGTGGGAAGTGGTTAGAGCATTTGGTTGCTGTTCTCTGCGGAGTTTTCGTTCAAGAACGACCCTAAGGTATGGGGGAAGCTTACCATTTGCTAGAATAAGATTAAATTGCACTAGAAAGTAGGATGAGTCACCATGAGACTCTAAGGGCATAGATTGAAATAGGAATATGGCTTGGAGGCCAATCTGAGGCATGCTACATGCTAAGGCAAGTTTATTTGGTTGCATGTGAGCTTAATCAATGCTGAAATTATGCCAAAAATGAGTAGAATTGAAATTGGTACTTTAAGTTGCATAATATGTGATTTTCATGCATAATTGATGAATGATTATGATTTTCTGTGAATTGATGCGATCTCTGTGTTGAGACAAGTTTTAAATGTATAAACAAAGTTCTGTTGATCATTGGTTTAAGTAAGAATTGATTAGAATTGAAAATGGTATGTTAAAACCAAGTTGTAGTGCATCTGCTGTCAAAAATACTCGAGTATTTGGTAAAACACTCGAGTATTCTGGGCTGAAAAATACTCTAGTATTTTGTGAAATACTCAAGTATTCTGATCTGTAAACTACTCGAGTATTTTGTGAAATACTCGAGTATTCTGGGCAGTCTGGTACACAGTTTCATGAAATTAAAGAACTACTCGAGTATTGAAGCTACTACTCGAGTCTTTTTACTAAAATGTGGAGAAAACACCATTTTTAATCTAATCACTTCCATTTAAACCTAATGACACTTAAAGGGAATAATGTGATACTTCCTTACATAAATCTCATCATCCTATACATGGAAATTGATATATCTCATTGATGAATTCATTACATATTGTATATAATGAGATTAATGAATAATCTTAAGGGAATCCTTGCATGCATACATGCACAATGAACGGTGATGAGTTATCGTTGTGTCATGTTCATGGAACATGAGGAGGGCCTCTGGGAGTGCCAAATGTTGCTGCTTGCTCGATGACACATTAAGGTGGACAATGTGGGCAGTATGTGGTATACTGTTGGTTTGATGGTTCAACGGTGTGTTGCACACAAGTGGTAAGGTTTACGTTTTGGCGACGTGACGTTCATCAGACATGGTGACGTTGTTTATCACCTCTGTTGTGTATCACAAGTGATAAGGTTTACGTACTTAGGCGACGTGACGTTCATCAGATGTGGTGACGTTTTTTATCACACCCGTTGTATGTTGAAAAGTGATAGGTTTACGTCCTTGGGCGACGTGACGTTCACCAGATAGTGTGACGTTTTTATCACTTCCGAGCAAGTACGCCATACGTTTGATAACGTATTATTTGTATTCTAGGAATACCATAGTGTTATGGAAGGACGTTCATCTGAGTGATTAGTTGAAGAATCTCAGGAATCGAGAAATGGGAAGCATGCATTATTCCACCTATTTGGAAAGAGAGATAAATGAAATGATGGGTGCTTACTTGTGGATGTTAGGACTTTATTCTTATTTGATAATGCGAATGTATCAGCTTACCCCCTGCCCTTAATAGGTTTTGACCAGGTACCTAGACTACCTAGAGATTAAAGGAATTGGATGACCCTTAAGTTCATGAAGTACTAAGTCATCATGGGATAGAGACTCTTTTCTACAACTCTGAGGACTCAACCAGATGAACGAAGGGATGAAGAACCAGTGACCAGCTCTGGAACGTCTCTATTTTTGATAATGGAAACAATGTATATATTTTGAGAGATGTATCCAAGAGGAAACCTAGTTTTCATACCTTAATATAATTGTGGTACACATCAAATTTATACACCTGATTTTATGAGTCAATGAACTATTTTAATATATTCCGCTCACTCTGATTTTATCGTTCGGCACGAAGGAAGATTTGTTAAAGTTTATTTCCTGGGATGACCTAAAAACTAAGTTATTTTTCGAAAGCTATTTTGTACTACAAAGGTTATCTCAAAAGGATTCTAAAATGTTCAGCAAATAATTACTCCTTCTACCGAATTTAGTTCCAATACATGGTTTAAATTTGAGTACCACATTAAAGGAAAAATTTTCATACTCAGACTTTTCCAACACGTTTCAATAATAAATGAAATTCTTTTTAAGAAACGAGGGATGTTACAGGATCCAGCTGTTTCTGACGTCCTTTCACTATGACGTGGCGGGTTAGACAGCTGTCTTCTCACCTGCTCCGAAGTGACGCTTGCTTTTTCCAGATCTGACGTGCGTCAGAAATCACATCCTTCGAAGCGTCGCCATCATTGCGACGTTGCTCGAGGTCCATGATTTCAGGTACTACGCGCCACGTGTCCCGGTACGTGTGGCTGCATGCTGGGTTGGGCCTTTTGGGCCAGGCCCATAGTTCGAAAGTGGAGGTAAAACGGTTTCTCTTCTCCTGCTTTTGACAAAACTGTTCCTCTTTAACTCTCCAAACAGTTACTCTTTCTCTCTCTCGCACGAATTCCTTCCCTTCTCAACCCGATTTTCTTCTTCTCTGCATTCGAAGCATTCTTTGCTCTTCATTCGAAACTGCTTCCTGAAACTGTCCTTCCCTTTCAACCGAAGATCAGTTGCAGTTGCGAGTCTTACTCTCTTTCCAATTCATCCCTCACGTTTGTATTCTCAAGGTACTTTCTTGCTTCATCTTCTTCATTTTTGTTTCTCCTTTCTTCTGTACTAATTTGCATGGGAGGGATTTAGGACTTTTGGGTTTTATATTTATATGGTCTTGTTCCTATGGATATGGGTGGTTTTCTCTTGTTTCGGGGTTTTGGGTTTGCGATTTTGGGGGATAAACTTTGGGGCTGTTAGTGTGTCTGGATTTGGGGTTTTTGGGATTTGGGGTGCTTTTGATTCGTGTTTTTGTGTTGGTTTTTCAAAAAACCAAAGAAGTGGATTGGGGAAATATGAATAGGGAGTGGTTTAGGAAATGGGCAGGGGTAGTTTTCCTGTCATCAAGTAGTAGTGAGGAGGAGCACGGCTCCTCCTCCTCGTCCTATTCCTCCACGGAGGTATACGAGGCGCTCCGTCGCCAAAGGGAATATAGGCGAAAGTATGAGAAACGGGTTCTGGAGGTTGATCCCGTTGAGGTCATCCATCCTCGGGATTGGGAGGAGAAGAGAGAACGGATACGGCAATACGCCTGGGCCGAGTTTGTTGACGGTAGGGAGTGTGCCGACATCGAGAGGATGGAGAGAGAGAGAGGACGTATGAACGGGGGGTATCTGTGGTAGAGGGGAGATGCTCGCCCCTCGGAACGACTTCGAGGGGGTTTTCTGGGGGGTTATTTTTTGTAACCCGTAAGACTAACACCGAGCTCCCCTATTCTTCCACAGGTACCATGCCGCCAAGAAAGTGCGTAAGTCGACCTGAACTTTATCCTGCACCCTCCGACGCCGATCAATATCAGTGGGTCGACGTGGAGCCGAAGGGAGTGCAATCCAGTTTAGATTCCGAGGATAAGCTCACCGGAGTGAAGAGAGCTGTACTACCCTGTTCGGGAGATGCCGCTGGTACTTCTTATGAAGTTCTCCCTTATTCGGTGAATGACAGAATATGAACCAGAACTGATGACAACTCCTTCTTTTTTTATGCCGATTTAATCCACAACCTCGGCGTGACCTTGTCGTTCACCGACCTAGAGATGAGGGTTCTGAAAGAGCTCGGACTGGCCCCTTCGCAACTTCATCCCAACACCTGGTCGTTCCTGAGGGCGTTTCAAAAGTATTGCGAGGCCAAAAGGTTGGTATGCACAGTTCGGCTCTTTCTGTGGATGTACAACCCGTTCGTCAGTAATAAAGACGGGGTTACTGGTCGACTTTGGGTATCAGCCAAAGCCCGAGCTCGTTGTGGGCTGTTCGGAATGTTTACGGAATCTTGGAAGCATTTTAAGCCCAGATTCTTCAAGTACAAGTTCGTGGGCACTGGTCGACCTTGGTTCCGGGACGAGACGGGTCCGAGGTTTCCCTTGGAGTGGACCCCGGAGTTCTTCGACCGCCACCTCGGCGCGCCGCAAAGGTGGTCGGGCGCGACTCTTGATGCCGACGAGGCCGTCACAGTCCACCATTTCCAAACTGAATATCAGACTCGAAAATTCCAACTTGATGTTGGAGTTTTCATGAGGTGTTCTGACAACGAAGTCTTAGCCAAAATTGGTAGTTAACATTGCTCTTCTACTCTTGTAATTTTCTTTCAATTCTCTTACTGATTTTTCTTTATCTTTTTGTTTGCAGAGGATTATTGGTCAGCCATGTCGTCTAAGGCACTGAAGGCTGCGTTGGGCCGCAAAAGAAAGAGGCCAGAGAGTACTTCCAATGAGGCCGCGACCGCTGATACAACGTCGACCGACTCCGCTCCTCCACACCCTACTCCACCTGCGGCGATCATTTCCCCACCTCCTCCTCAATCTCCGACTCCAAGTACCGAGCTCGTCAATATTGCCGGTACCCCAAGGCCGGCGACCCCCACTACTAGGGCCTCGGTCAAAGACGCTCTTGTAAAGATGTCAGGAGCCGAGTGGAAGAAGATGGCCGAAGGGTTGGCCTATCACTTGAAGAGGTCAACAAACATTTTCAATGTGTTGGCCGAAGTTGCGGATGACGTTGCGGAAGGCGTGTCGCCTGCCAAGAAGAGGGCCCGATCTGATATGGCAGCTGAGGTGGCTGAGCTGAGGAATAGTAAAAACACTGCCGAGCAAAAGTTGGCCGAGTTACAAGAGAAGCACCGTCAGCAGATGGAGGAGCTTCGGAAAGGTCATGAGGAGGCTTTGGCCCACGCGAGAGCGGATGCTAGGGAGGCTGGTCGGCAGGAAGGCCTGGCCGAGGTGGAGAAGGTGAGGACATTGCTGAAGAGAAGAGCCGCTCAAGCTCTTAAACACAAAGTAGCCGCATCTGAGTCGGACTTCAATCTTGAGAAGGCGGCGAGTAAAATTTTTACCAATGCGGTAGAGCAAATTCTTCACCTGAACCAAGGGCTCCGAATTCGGTATGTCGGCGCCTCTGCTGGGTTCGGGGTGGAGGACGGGAAGATGGTCGATTATGACAAGGATGGGCTCGAGGTTGACCTTGACCAGCCTGAGGAGAATCTGCCCGACCCTTTGGTGGAGAAACCGGATGAGGAGTTCAACCCAAGCTCGGTTGTCCTGTCCGATGTTGAAGATGAAGCAGCGTAAGTCCCTTATGCTGGGCAGCTTGCGATTTGTCTATGTTTTTTGTAACATGTTTGACAATGTTGGATTGTATTTTGCTTTGCTTATTGTGTATAACATTTTATTTTTGTGCAAGTTCTTTCTAGTTTTAACTTGTTGCATGCTGTTATATTTATGCGTGTTTTTATTCTAACTTGTTGCATACGTACTATGTCCGAGGTCGGAGTTATGCAAGCCTTTTCTTTAAATTGTTGCACGAATGCGAGTTTTACTTTACCAACTGATCGAGGCCGTACCCGATACAAATAAAAACAGTTTAAGTATAGTACTAGGAAGTGACTCCTAGGTCGTCTCCCAAGGAATATCTTATCAAGCAAAAGGTCGAACACATAGTATGCATAGAAAACAGGGGGTTTTTTTTATATTGAATATTGAATAATTGAAATCAAAACAGAATTAAATTAAAACGAAGAAACAGATAAGGAAAAGCGGATAAACCCCTTTGGCTCGCGTTCACAACTCTATCATCGGTCACAAAAGATCAATTTCTTTCCTCTTCACTGTCCAACTCGTGAGAATTAAATACTAAGCGAAAATTCAATTCTCACCCCAAAACCCAAACCTCTAATTAAGCATTAAAAGCCAAAGCATGGAGTTTTTACGAGTTTGCATAAATTAAGCATACATACACATGGATTATCTCTATACAATGGAACTAAGCGAACCATAACATATCAATAAGCATGAAAACAGTGAATAAAAACGAAATAGCATTAAGAACAAAACCTCAAGAGTATGTGATACATTACCAAAGGGATTTAACCTAAGAGTTTAGCCTTCCATGAAGAAAAATACCAAAAACGTGTAGAAAGGGGAAGAGAGAGAAACCCTAGCAGCCACCACAAGCTTGGAGAGCAAAACTAAGCCTTCTCTATGAGAGAGAATGTAAAAAAAACGTGAATGGAATCTCTCCAGGGTTTACACGAATTTAGCTTTTTAAATCACAAAACGGGCCTAAATCATGGGCCCAAATCCTAAGGAAAGCTTATCTCTAAATTAAATCTAAAAATATCTTATAGATAAAATCTAAATCTTAAAAGATATAACTAAATCTCAACTAATCCTAAAGATAGATTACAATCTTCACTTCATCATATATCTTCTCTTCCAACATTAAATCTTCATTCCCAAAATGTCCAAAAAGCCCTTGTGCCAAATATGACCTGAAAATAGAAATAGAATTAATCAGGCTAAATAATCTCAAATTAAACAATATTCAGAATATTAGTCCAATAAACTCTAAATCACTAAATCAAGTTAAACAATGTCAAATGGGCAACAAGTCTTAATAATAGGAGTAAAATAATGCAAGGAATAATGGGAAATAAAATGCTCATCAAATACCCCCACACTTATCCTTTTGCACTCCTGGGCAAAACTAAGAATTAGGACTGAGAAGATCAATATGCACCAAAGTGAATCATGTAACAAGATTACTAAAACTAATGAATGCAAACCTAAGAGATTACATACTTCACAATGAATTCTAGGAAATGCAAAAAAATGGGCAAAATCGAGCACACGAAGAAAATAAGGACCAAAGAATCAAGGCATTCATGAACATCATCCAATTATTTCAAATATGCAAAGAAAACCAATGACATCAAGAGGGTAGTCACAAAGATGGTAGAAACTCACAAGGATCACTCAATAGTGTTTACACTCAAGTGTTTAAGGTTAATCAGTGTTTACACTCAAGGCACATCATGAAAAACAAACACAACCATAAGCTTGACAAGCCTCTAACATCAACAATCAACACACATGCACATTAAGATCAAAAGGTCTTTTCAGGGTTGTAATGGGGCCAAGGACAAGGTAGGATAAAAATATGGGAAATTTAGCTAAAACCCAGGGAATAGAGGAGCAATGGGGAACAAGTAAAAAAAATAAGCACAATCCACCCTAGAATGAAATGGTAAACATAACAACAACCTCTAATTCCAATCCTCCATGCCTCAATCAACCTTTTATTCCATTTTTTTTTCTTCTTCTTCTTTTTCTTTTCTTTTCTTTTTTTTTTGAATTGCATTACATTGCAGAACTTCATGAACGAAAGAAAAGAAGAAACAATAAAAATGGCATAATGAGATAAAGCCATAATTACATCACCGACCATAGAGGCAAAACCCAAAACTCACAAGAGATGAAGAACAAAACACCCTCGCTTACTTAATACCCATTCCCAAAACAATTCCAAAGCTCCAACATTCCCTAAGGTTAGGACAATAATGGTTTTTCAGTCATAGGCTTGTAATGAGCTAAAGAACAAAGAAAAGGGATATAAAGGCTCAAAGGGGCTATCAAAGGATAAATTCATTCAAGGTAGGCTCATATGGCTAGTGGCTTATTCAAGAAAAAAAACAATGCCTAAATCATTTCAAAATGTGCATGGGAATATCAAGTATCAACAAGAGTCAAGTCAAGTTCTAGAGTGCAAGTAATCCAGAGTGCAATCACACATGAAAGAAAAATTAGGTGGCATATATAGCAATCCACCCACAATTAAGGCTCAAATCCTCACAAAAGGGACAATTCTATCACAGTGTTACCACCTCTTAATTATCAAAAGCAACTTTACACACAGAAATGCATGAATTCAGACACAAGATACCAAGACTCTACTAAAATGAAGCAAAAACATGCAAGAAAATGCCCAAAACTTAGCAAAACCTAAAAAATCAAAGCAAAAATATGCAACCTAAACTACTCTCCCCCCCACACTTAAATCACACATTGTCCTCAATGTAAAACAAATAGCAGAATCAGACAGATATAGACAAGTGCAATAAAAAGAGTAAGGAAGGAGAAAAGAAGACTCCCTAAATCATGGTGGGTCAAAAATGGGGTCGACCAATGAGGCCTCCTCCACAGGTGCATCATCCAAAGTAGGAGAGGTTAGGAAAGGCTTGAGTCGGTGGCCATTGACTTTGAAGCTCTTGTCTGTGGACTCACTCTTGATCTCCACAGTGCCATAAGGAAACACCTGGGTGACTACAAACGGTCCAATCCATTTAGAGCGGAGCTTTCCACTCATGATTCCAAGCCTAGAGTTGTAGAGCAACACTTTTTGACCAACCAAGAACTCCTTTCTGCAAATTGAGCTATCATGGAGCTTCTTGGTCTTCTCTTTGTAGAACTTGGAATTCTCATAGGCCTCCAAACGGATCTCATCTAGCTCACTCAACTGCAGCTTCCTCTCCTCACCCGCTTGATCAAGAGCTAAGTTACATTGCTTCACAGCCCAATATGCACGGTGCTCTATCTCCACAGGCAGGTGGCACGCCTTACCAAAGACAACCCGATAGGGTGACATCCCTATGGGTGCCTTGTAAGCAGTCCGATGGGCCCATAGAGCATCCTCCAATCGTGTGCTCCAATCCTTTCTATTAGGCTTCACCATCTTCTCCAAAATCCGCTTGATCTCTCTGTTTGAAATCTCAGCTTGCCCATTGGTTTGAGGGTGATATGATGTAGAAACTTTGTGCACAACCCCATACTTCTTGAGCAAAGCTTGCATGGATCTATTGCAGAAGTGTGTGCCTTGATCACTGACTATGGCTCTAGGTATGCCAAACCTGCAAAGGATATTAGACCTGACAAAATCTACAACAACCTGAGCATCATTAGTCCTGGTGGCCTTAGCTTCCACCCATTTGGATACATAATCCACAGCAAGTAAGATATAATAAAAACCAAAAGAAACAGGAAAGGGGCCCATGAAATCTATACCCCAGACATCAAACACCTCACAGAACAACATAGGTTGTTGCGGCATCTGTTGCCTCCAAGATAGGGTGCCTCCTGCCCTTTGACATTGCTCACATGAGCTGCAGATTTTGCTTGCATCCTTGAAGATGGTAGGCCAATAAAATCCAGAATCCAGCACCTTTCGTGCTGTCCTTTGAGTGCCAAGGTGACCTCCAACTGGTGAAGCATGGCAAAATTGGAGAACCGATTGGATCTCCTGGTCTGGAATGCACCTGCGAATGACCTGATCGCTGCAAAAACGCCACAAGTAGGGGTCATCCCATACATAATACTTGGCATCGCTCTTCAATTTGTCTCTTTGAGCTTTGGATGCCAAGGGTGGAAAAACAGAAGCAACCAAATAATTAACAATGTCTGCAAACCAAGGAGTAAGGGGAGGGGGATGTGAAACATGCAAAGCTAAAAGCTGCTCATCCGGGAAGTCATCCCGGATAGGAAATGCATCCTCCTCTCTCTCTATTCTGCTCAAGTGGTCTGTGACAAGGTTATGCGCACCACTCCTATCCTGAATCTCAAGATCAAACTCCTGGAGGAGCAACATCCACCTAATCAACCTAGGTTTGGAATCTGTCTTTTTCAAAAGATACTTCAGAGCAGCATGATCAGTATACACTACAACCTTAGAACCTAACAGATATGATCTAAACTTATCAAGTGCAAAGACAATGGCTAACAGCTCTTTTTCAGTTGTGGTGTAATTAACTTGTGCTGAATCTAAAGTCCTAGATGCATAATAAATCACATGAGACATCTTACCAACCCTTTGGGAGAGAACTGCTCCCAAAGCATAATTCGAGGCATCGGTCATGAGCTCAAATGGGAGAGTCCAGTCAGGTGGTTGGATGATGGGAGTGGTGGTGAGTGCTCTCTTTAGCTCATCAAATGCCTTCTTGCATTGGTCTCCAAAATCAAATGTGGTATCCTTTTGAAGCAAGTTGGATAGTGGAAGGGCTATCTTGCTAAAGTTCTGAATAAACCTGCGATAGAAACCTGCATGGCCAAGAAAAGAACGCACCTCTCGCACGCAAGAGGGGTAAGGCAAATGTGATATTACATGCAGCTTAGCAGGGTCAACCTCTATGCCCTTATGCGAAATAATGTGCCCTAAGACTATGCCTTGTTCTACCATAAAATGACATTTTTCAAAATTCAAGGCAAGGTTAGTCTCAATGCACCTATTAAGCACCTTAGACAAACTATCAAGACATGCATCAAAAGAGGAACCATATACACTAAAATCATCCATGAAGACCTCTATGCAATGCTCAAGTAAGTCATTAAAAATACTCATCATACATCTTTGAAAAGTGCCAGGAGCATTGCATAGGCCAAAAGGCATCTTCCTATAAGCAAATGTACCAAAAGGACAAGTAAATGTAGTCTTATGTTGGTCCTCTGGTGCAATACAGATTTGGAAATAACCAGAGAAACCATCTAAGAAGCAATAGTGAGATTTACCTGCCAGGCGCTCCAACATCTGATCAATGAAGGGAAGAGGAAAGTGATCCTTGCGGGTCGCCTGGTTGAGCTTCCTATAATCAATGCAGACTCTCCAACTGTTCTGCACTCTAGTGGGAATCAGCTCATCCTTCTCATTTTTGACAACTGTCACCCCAGACTTCTTAGGAACTACTTGAACCGGGCTTACCCAAGTGCTGTCTGAAATGGGGTAGATAATGCCAGCTTGCAGCAGCTTGGTGACCTCTTTCTTCACCACATCAAGAATTTGGGGGTTCAACCGTCTCTGGGGTTGTCTCACTGGTTTAGCCCCATCCTCCAATAAAATCCGATGCATGCACATGGAGGGGCTAATACCAGGTATGTCTGCCAAAGTCCATCCTATTGCCCTTTTGTTTGCTCTAATCACATCCAGCAGCTGCTTCTCTTGATCAACAGAAAGAGAGGTAGAGATGATCACTAGAAGTTTCTGCTCAGCCTCCAAGTAAGCATATTTGAGATGAGGAGGAAGGGGCTTCAGGTCCAATAAAGGTGCCTGCATCACAGATGGAACTAAAGGAGCAGCATAATTGGATTCTGCCGCCTGCACCTGAACAAGTGAATTAGACTCATGCAAAACAGAAATGGGGTTAGCATGATTTGAATCTATATCATAAGAATCAACAGATGCAGTGGCAGAATTTAAAAACTGGTCAATTTCAATGCATGCAGTGCACATTTCGGAATCAGAACATGCAGAACAAGTAAATGAGCTAGTGAAAGATGGCAAATCATAATCATGCAAAAAGTCTAGAACATGCTCATCAATCAGATCATCAATCAAGTCAACATGAAAAACAGAGTGGTCATCAGAAAAATGTTTCATAGCATCAAAAATATTGAATCGAACCACACTGTCATCAAATTCCATGGAAAGTGTACCTGCATGCACATCTATCTTGGTTCGGGCTGTTTTCAAAAATGGTCTCCCTAATATGATAGGGACAGCACTACGAGAGGTGTCCTCTTCCATATCAAGAATATAAAAATCAGCAGGAAAGATAAGCTCTTCAACCCGAACCAAGACATCCTCTATCAAACCTGCGGGGTAGGCAGTAGATCTATTTGCCAAATGAATAACCACACCCGTAGGTTGAAGGGGTCCAAGTGAAAGAGATTTGAAAACAGACATAGGCATAACATTAATAGATGCTCCTAAATCTAGCAAAGCATTCTCAAATTTAGTATTACCTATGATACAAGGCACAGAGAAAGTTCTAGGATCCTTACACTTTTCAGGAATATGAGAGACGAGTTTACCTATAAGAGCAGAGACATTTCTTCCCATGTTGATCCTCTCATTGCCCTTGAGCTTCCGTTTGTGTGTGCATAGATCCTTCAAGAACTTTGCATACCTTGGAATCTGCTTGATTGCATCAAGAAGGGGTATGTTGACTTCCACCTTCCTGAATGTGTCAAGTATCTCTTTGTCAATCTCTTCCATTTTCTTGCTTTGAGTCACCCCCCTTGGTGGGAAAGGAAGAGGAATGGGGGGTGGTTGTTGGGCAGCAGCAGGTGTTGTGCTTGTGGAAGGCTGAGCTGGATGGGATTTTCTGGTACTTGTGTGCTCACTCTCCTTGACCATTTGGCTCTTCTTGTTGGTTGAAACTAGATCATCTTTGTTGAGGTCAGATTCTGGCGTAGGTGTGACAATCTGCTTCTCTGACCTTAGACTAATGGCATTCACATTCTGGTTTGGATTGATCACTGTTTGGGATGGCAACTTGTTAGAATTCTGAGATTGCATAGTGTTGATTGCTGTTGCCATCTGTCCCATCTGATTGGTCAAAGATTGAATGGTGGCCTCTTGTCTTTGAATGGATGCTCTAGTTTCCTGTTGGAATTGGAGATTTTGCATGGTCATCTGTTTCATCAGCTCTTCCAATGAAGGCTGTTGCTCAGTACTAGGAGCTGGTGGTGCAGAATTAGCCTGTTGTTGTCTCTGTTGCTGGACTGGAGGAGGTACATATGGTGGTCTAGAATTGTTCTGAAATTGAACCTGTGAAGGTTGCTGCTGATCAGACCATCTCAGGTTGGGATGGTTCCTCCAACCAGGGTTGTATCTATTGGTAGAGAGATCAAAGTTCTGTGGCTGCTGGTTTCTACTGTTGAAGATGTTGGCGGCATATGCCTCAGGTTGGTCAGCACCAGTCGTGGGCTGCTGCTGTACAGAAGGGCATGCATCTGTGGGGTGCTCAGCGGATGTGCATATGCCACATAATCTAGCAGGCAGAGACAACTTCTTCTGGTTGATGGCCAATTGAGTGACCAAAGTTGTAAGTGAATCTATCTTCTGTTCAAGCTTCTCAACCTTACCAGAACTTGTGCCAACATCATTCACTCCTCTCACTATGATTGCATCGCTGTTGCCCCTTGCATGGAATTGTTGACAATTGGAAGCCATCTTCTCAATCTTGACTCTGGCTTCTAAAGGTGTCATGTCTCCTAGGGCACCACCACTTGCAGCATCAAGCATGTTTCTCTCCATGAGGTTGAGACCTTCATAGAAATATTGAATAAGCAGCTGCTCTGAGATCTGATGGTGGGGGCAGCTCGCACACAATCTCTTGAATCTCTCCCAATACTCATAGAGACTTTCTCCACTTTGTTGCCTGATGCCAGATATATCCTTTCGGATTGCTGTTGTTCTGCATGCAGGGAAGAATTTCTCCAAAATTGCCCTCTTCAGGTCATCCCAGACTGTGATAGAACCAGGGGCCAGATCGTACAACCAATCCTTGGCTAGCCCCTCTAGGGAGTGTGGGAATGCCTTAAGACAAACATGATCCTCTTGCACATCATGTGGTTTCATAGTAGCACAGACAATATGGAACTGCTTGAGATGTTTATGAGGATCCTCACCTGCAAGACCATTAAACTTGGGCAACAAATGAATTAGTCCAGACCTTAGCTCATACGGGTCATCGGGATACTGGATGCACAAATCTTCAATAGTGAAATCAGGTGCAGCCAGCTCCCTCAATGTCCTCTCACGTGGTGGAGGTTGAGCCATATTTTCAGAATAATCAGAATGAGAATCAGAATTTATAGGAATAGAAGAAAAAGAAGCAGACTCACTATGTAAAGACTCAATAGACTCACTACCTATGGACTGGTTCCTATTTTGTCTAACTAGTCTGTGATAAGTTCTATCAATTTCAGGGTTATATGGATGCAAGTAGCTTGGGTTGCCCCTAGTCATGTACTGAACAGAACACCATGTAGCATAGCAAACTGTCACTAATATACATGACCAAAATAGGCAACAACATTTTTTATTTTTTTAAAATTTTTTTCTTTATTTTTTTCAGCACCCTAAAATCATGAAAACATACCACAAAAAGTTTGAGGACAAAATTCAAAAGGGAACCAAGTCAAACAATTAAATCAGAGACCAAAAACTAAGAAAATAAAACTTGTAAAATAAAAAAGAAATAGTAAAACGGCTTTTTCAGGATCCAGACGAAGGAGTTTTCTGACGAAGTGAGAAAAATCAGATTATTCAGAAAATTCCCTTCGATTTGATATAAAATTCGTCAAATTCCGAGTTACGGGTCAAAAGTTGCGACGATTTGAAGAAAGTGCTGCTAAAACTTGGAAAATTTTTCTGGAACTCACAACCAGTGGTGATCTGAGTGATCGTGGTGCCTCAAAACCTTTTTATATGATAAAAGTAGTGTGGATATAAATTTTCGTGCAAAAATTTCACCCACAACTATGTGAACTAGCAACCACAGAATCAATCAAATACACTAATTGCAACAAAATAGCAAAACAGCAAACAGTGCAACTTCAACCGGTTATCAGAAATGACTACTAGACACTAAATCAGAAAGGACACACTATAATAACTATACTAACTACGACACTAACTAAATACTAATGACCTTTGGCAAGAACCGATATTCCCCAGCAACGGCGCCAAATTTGATCGAGGTCGTACCCGATACAAATAAAAACAGTTTAAGTATAGTACTAGGAAGTGACTCCTAGGTCGTCTCCCAAGGAATATCTTATCAAGCAAAAGGTCAAACACATAGTATGCATAGAAAACAGGGGTTTTTTTTTTTATATTGAATATTGAATAATTGAAATCAAAACAGAATTAAATTAAAACGAAGAAATAGATAAGGAAAAGCGGATAAACCCCTTTGGCTCGCGTTCACAACTCTATCATCGGTCACAAAAGATCAATTTCTTTCCTCTTCACTGTCCAACTCGTGAGAATTAAATACTAAGCGAAAATTCAATTCTCACCCCAAAACCCAAACCTCTAATTAAGCATTAAAAGCCAAAGCATGGAGTTTTTACGAGTTTGCATAAATTAAGCATTCATACACATGGATTATCTCTATACAATGGAACTAAGCGAACCATAACATATCAATAAGCATGAAAACAGTGAATAAAAACGAAATAGCATTAAGAACAAAACCTCAAGAGTATGTGATACATTACCAAAGGGATTTAACCTAAGAGTTTAGCCTTCCATGAAGAAAAATACCAAAAACGTGTAGAAAGGGGAAGAGAGAGAAACCCTAGCAGCCACCACAAGTTTGGAGAGCAAAACTAAGCCTTCTCTATGAGAGAGAATGTAAAAAAAAACGTGAATGGAATCTCTCCAGGGTTTACACGAATTTAGCTTTTTAAATCACAAAACGGGCCTAAATCATGGGCCCAAATCCTAAGGAAAGCTTATCTCTAAATTAAATCTAAAAATATCTTATAGATAAAATCTAAATCTTAAAAGATATAACTAAATCTCAACTAATCCTAAAGATAGATTACAATCTTCACTTCATCATATATCTTCTCTTCCAACATTAAATCTTCATTCCCAAAATGTCCAAAAAGCCCTTGTGCCAAATATGACCTGAAAATAGAAATAGAATTAATCAGGCTAAATAATCCCAAATTAAACAATATTCAGAATATTAGTCCAATAAACTCTAAATCACTAAATCAAGCTAAACAATGTCAAATGGGCAACAAGTCTTAATAATAGGAGTAAAATAATGCAAGGAATAATGGGAAATAAAATGCTCATCACCAACTCGTTGCATGTTTACTCGTTCGTCGTCGGATCTGAACTGCGATCAGTTAGGTAGTCACCAAGAAAGCTTTAAAAAAGAATGCAAGTGTTTGAGACTTGTTGCATTTTAGATAACCTAAACACGACTGTTTTTGAAAATACAAGTACTGTTTTCACTTGTTGTATTCGGGATTGATTATAGCTAAAACTGTCATGCTAGGAGCGTTTGGTCATATCAATAATGAGACCAAGCTCGGCCGACTCAATAAGTGCAGTAATCTTATAAGCTTTCCTCAGAAAAGAGGTACTGTATATAAGTGCATACAGTAGGGATCTCGGATCTACCCGCCTTAGCCGAGGTGGGTGTCCTCGTCCCCGATGTAAAAGAGAATGCTGAGTGAAGCTATGTGGAAACATTTCACAACAATTTATTCTTTATCGGGTGTCCCTTGTACACTGTGCATATGAACCGATCTCTTTTACAAGACGTTGGCTGTGCATAGCGCCATGCAACATTTAGGTGGCTAGTGCTAAATGAGAAGCTAGTACGTACGTATATAAAACTGTAGCACTTGAGTAATGGGAAAGTTTGTACTTTTTCATTAATTAAAAACATGAGTACATTGCCTATGAATTAAAAAAGTGGGTATATCCCAAAGTGGAAAATAAGAGCATGACTAGGGGAAGTAAGTGTAAAATGTTAACAGAAATGAAGATATAACTTAAACTTTTAGCTGGGGTCGCTGATAACATCTGAGGTAAACCTAGCTGAAGTAGGTTCTCAGTTTTGCAACGTTCCAAGAATTTTTGAGCTCAGCTCCTTCAAGAGTCTCTAGTATGTATGCCCCAGAGTGTGTTTTTGAAACGACTCTGTAGGGGCCTTCCCAATTTTGAGCAAATTTCCCATCTCTTCGGTTTTTAAGACCGATGCCAGCTCTCCTGAGAACGAGATCTCCAACCTCAAAAGACTTGGGTTGTACCGTTTTGTTATACTGCTTGGCTTGCCTTTCCTTTGCCTTCTTTTCCTGAGCAGAGGCGGCGTCCCGGATCTCTTCGGCCAGTATCAAGTTTTCTTTGATCAAATTTCCATTTTCTTCCTCGGGTCTGTCCCTCATTCGGAAGGTATGAATCCTTCGTTCGATGGGGATGACCGCGTCACAACCATATGTGAGTCTGAAGGGAGTCTCTCCGGTTGAGGACTGAACCGTGGTCCTGATTGACCAGAGGACCTCGGGTAGCAGATCGGCCCATGCTCCTTTGGCCTGCGTAATTCTCTTCTTGAGGCCGTCAACGATAGCTCGGTTGGCGGCCTCGGCTTGGCCATTAGTCTGGGGGTGTCTACCGAAGAAAACCGATGAGAGATCCCGAGATTCTCAGCTAATATCTGGAAGTTGTTGGCAGCGAACTGACTACCATTGTCGGTGATTAGTGTGAGTGAAAGGCCAAAACGGGAGATGACTTGTTTCATAAAAAAATTTTGGATCCTTGCCGAAGTGATGGTTGCTAGAGGCTCAGCCTCAATCCATTTGGTGAAGTAGTCTATTGCTACCACGATGAATTTTAGCTGGCCTGGAGCCGTTGGGAACTGTCCCACAATGTCCATTCTCCACATGCTGAAAGGCCAGGGGGAAGCTAGAGAGTGGAGCTCCTCGGAGGGTTTCTGATAAACATCGCTGAAGAATTGGCATTGAGGACATCGTCGAACATGGTCAATGGAATCTGTAACTAAGGTCGGCCAGAAATATCCAGCCCTTAGTATCTTCGTTGCCAAGGATTTACCTCCGACGTGGTGGCTCCCCAGTCCTCCGTGAACCTCGTTCAAGGTCTCTTGAGCTTCCTCGGAGGTAAGACATCGGAGGAGTTGGGAAGACATTCCTCTTCTATAAAGGATTCCATCCATAATGACATACTCAACCGCCTTTCTTTTAAGTTTCTTTGCTTCCTTTTGATCGGCAGGGAGTATTCCATGTTCGAGGTATGCCTTTATCGGATGCATCCAGTTCGGCAGTACTGAAATGGCCATTACTACACTTGGGGTCGAGATCTGTTCTTGAATGAGGCTTTTATTGTTCCCTCCGCCTTTCGTGCTTGCCAACTTGGAAAGCACATTGGCTCGTGAGTTTGAACTGCGGGGGATATGGGTGATGAAAATTTTTGCAAAATCAAGAGCCAAGGATTTAACTTTATCGAGGTATTTCTGCAGGATGGGTTCTTTTGCTTGGTAGTAACCACCAACTGGGAGTCGCTCATGATTTGGACTTCAGTTGCACCGAGCTCCTTAGCCATGCGGAGGCCGGCAATGACTGCTTCGTACTTGGCCTGATTGTTCAAGGTTAAAAACTCGAATTTCAGGGAGTATTCGATGTTGAGTCCTTCCACATTTTCCAAAATAACACCAGCTCCTGCACCTTTTTGATTGCTCGAACCATCAACATATATTACCCAAGTATCCGAGTTAGAGCTTTGGTGGGGCTCTGTGAACTCGGACACGAAATCTGCCAATACTTGTGACTTGATTGCCCTCCTCGGTTCGTAGGAGATGTCGAACTCGGACAGTCGGGCTTTTGCAGAACTTGTTTAATGGGCTGGGCGGTCCTTACGACAATGGGGTGGCTTTGGAAATATTGTCGTAGCCGTCGTGCGGCCAGGATCAGACAAAATGCGAATTTCTCAATCTTAGAATACCGAAGCTCGGGACCTTGCAGAGCTCGGCTTATGAAATAGACGGGGAACTCAATTCGGCCCTCGTCTCGGATCAACACCGAGCTGAGGGCGGAATCTCCTACGGAAAGATAAATGAAAAGATTTTCCCCTTCTCGAGGGCTGGAGAGAACTGGAGGGGAAGAGAGATATTCCTTAAGTGCAAGGAAAAAGGCTTCACAGTTCTGATCCCAGTTAAAAGTTGTACCTTTTTTCAAAAGTTGGTACCAAGGTAAGGCCTTCTTAGCAGCTTGAAGAAGGAATCTAGACAGTGCCGCCATCCTGCTAGTTAATTGTTGCACCCCTCTGAGGTCGGCAGGGCTCTTCCTTTCTAATATAGCTCGGCATTTGTCGGGGTTTGCTTCGACTCCCCTCTCGGATAGCATGAATCCGAGGAAGGCACCAGCGGGGACCCCGAAGGTACACTTCTCCGGATTCAACCTCATCCTATATGCTCTTACCCTCTCGAGAACCATGGTCAGATCTCGGACATGGTCTTCCTTTTTCTTGCTCTTTGTAATCATGTCATCGATATAGACCTCTATGGTGGTACCAATGATCCCATCAAAAACTTTGTTCATCATCCTTTGATAGGTTGCTCCAGCATTCTTAAGGCCGAAAGACATGACGGTATAGCAGTAAGTTGCCTTTCCGGTCGTGAATGTGGTCTTGTCTTGATCAGGGGGATACATAGGGATCTGATTGTATCCTGAATATGCATTAGTGAACGACAACAACTGGTAGCCTGCCGAACTATCGACGAGCTGGTCAATAATCGGCAGCGGATACTGGTCCTTTGGGCAGGCTTTGTTGAGGTCAGTGTAATCCACACACATCCTCCAACTGCCGTTTGCCTTTTTAACCAAAACAGTGTTTGCAAACCATTCGGCGTATGACACTTCTTTTATGAATCCGGCTTCGAGCAACTCGGACACCTTTTCCTGGATGACTTTTGCTTTCTCGGTCCCAACCCGTCTCATCTTCTGTGCTACTGGCCTTGCCTTCGGATCTACACTGAGCTTGTGACAGATGAAGTTCGGGTTGATCCCCGGCATATCGGCCGAGGTCCAAGCAAACAAATCCAAATTAGCTCGTAACAGTTCGACGATCTCACCCTGGATTTCCTTAGGGAGGTCGGCACCCACTTTGACAGTTCTGTCGGGGTTAGAGGGGTTAATTTGAACTGCCAACCACTCTCCTTGAGGAGAAGGCCTAAGGTCATCCTGCTCGGCCCGAACATCCAGTTCCGCCAATAGGATCTTCCCTTTGGCCAATGTTGGACCAGTGAGCTCCTCTTGCTTCTTTTTAATTTCCCGTAGACTCGCGTTGTAGCAGAGTCGGGTTCTCACCTGGTCGGCTTTGACTGTGACGATCTTGTCATCGGAACCGACGAATTTCATTGCTAAGTGAACTGTTGAGACCACTGCTCCGAAAGCTTGTAAGCAGGTTCGTTCTAGTATCACGTTGTAGGGGGATTCGGAATCAATAACTAAAAACTTGATGATCTCCGTTCGGGCCGAAGGCTGCTTGCCTAAGGTCACCGGGAGATGGATGGCTCCTAGGGGGCGAATTGCCTCGCCCGTGAAGCTGATAAGGTTGCCTTCAAATTCCACGAGGTCGGCTGACCTCAGCTTCAGCTCTTTAAAAGCGTGAAGAAAAAGAATATCGGTCGAGCTTCCCTGATCGATGAAGACTCGGGCGACTTCGAAGTTGCAGATCATCGCCGCGATCACCATTGGATCATTGTGATCTGGGATGATGCCTATCATATCCTGGTCAAAAAAGCAGATGGGGATGTTCCGAGGTGGTTTCTTACAGATAGGCTTGTGGCGAACCGCTAGTACTTGATTGACGTACTTTTTCCTTTCCGACCTCTTCTCGCCGCCACCGGCAAAACCCCCCGAGATAGTTTCCACTCGGAGATTTTCCGGTGACTTAACCAAATCTTGTACAACAAAATTTTTTGTTTGTTGTTGGAATTCATTAGGGGCTGGAGCTTGAACAACAGCTCGTTCAGCAAAACGCCGCACGGGAAACCGTTGAAGGTTAGCACTGACTTGGCTTTGGTGTTCTATGGTCTTCGTTTGGTGTCTCATCATGGCCAAAACCTCTGTTGCGCGAGGACGTAAATACGGTGGAGGTGGTGGCGGGGGGGAGGTGGAGGTGGTGGAGACCTTGCTGTCCTGTTGGCCCCAAGGTGCAATCGCAAGTCCTCCGTTGACGGGACCCTCCCTGGGCGCCCCCTCATCCTCTTCTGAACTGGTTGTGTCTCAGGCGTGGTAGAATTTCTGGGAATGAAGTTTATCTTTCCCCACAGACGACGCCAATGTGATGTCCTAGACGGTGAGGTTCCCTAAGGGTAAGGGAAGAAGACCTTCAGAAGAGCCTCTGTCTAGGGTTACTGTGTGATGTTTGGTGGGAGTCCTCAAATGGCTAAGGGAGAAAGCCAAGAAGCAACCCTAATCACTGGTGTGTGAAGTTGGCAATTAGGGTTAGAGGACGTACCTGAGCCCCATGTAGTACGGAGCTACTTATGGGGGGAGCTGGTTGCCCTAATGGGCTTGCTTTAGGCCCAAGTAGGGCCAGCCTGTATTGAGCTATGAGTGAATGAGCTGTCCTTGTGGATAAGGTGAGACACGTCATCCTGTCCTTGGTGTCGGACTCTGGGAGGTGTCGGACAGGGAAGTCGGACCTGGGCAAGAATATGAGGTCGGCCCATATCTGGTATCTGTTCGACCGTTTAGCCTTGAGCTCGGCCCAGCACACAGAGGGCTTCTTATAGGGCCGTGAGGCCTTGGGCAAGGGTTCTGAGGACCTCGGCTAGGCCGAGTCCACCACACTTACCCCCAAAGATAAGTGGACCGATGCTGATAAAAAGAAAATTCAATATGATTTAAAAGCTAAGAATATCATCACCTCCGCTCTATCTTATGATGAGTTCTTTAGAGTCTCCCAATGTCATAATGCCAAACAAATGTGGGACACCTTGCAAGTCACACATGAAGGCACTAGTGAAGTTAGGCGTGCTAGATTAAATTCTTTGATGCATGAATATGAATGGTTTCGTATGTTGCCTAATGAATCAATATGTATTATGCAAAAGCGTTTTACTCATATTATTAATCATCTCATTGCTCGTGGAAAAACTTTCATGAATTGTGAACTTGTTAACAAGTTTTAAGATGTCTAAGTAGGGAATGGCAACCTAAGGTTACCGCGATTGTTGAATCAAAGGACTTGGACATCATGGACTTAGCAACACTTTTCGGAAAGCTTCAAGAACATGAAATGGAGCTTGGACGTTTGCATATGCATGAAGAGTCAGATAAGAACAAAGAAATAAAAGGAATTGCACTCAAAGCCAAAAGTTCATATAAAAAGGAAGAGAGTTCTGATAATGATGATAGTGAAGATTCCGATTCGGACATTGATGAAGAAGAGATGAAACTTCTACTAAGAAAGTTTAACAAGCTTCTAAGGAGAAAAGGAAGGTTGAACAAAGAAAAAAGTAAAGAGAAGAATCCCCCACACTACAATACCAAGACAACAAAAGAAGGAGTGGTTTGCCATGAATGTGGAAAACCCGGTCATCTTAAGTACTCATGCTCTAAGCATCTCAAGAAGAAGGAGAAAGAAAAGAAAAATTCAAAGCATAAGAAGGCATACATCGTTTGGGATGATGAAGAGGAAAAGAAAAGCACTTTAAGTAGTTCTTCGGATGATGAAGAAGTCGCTACTCTCAACTTGATAGCTCTAGTAGATGAAGAAGAAAGTTCAAGTGATGAATCATGTGAACAAAGCGAGGATAGCGATGTAAGTGAAACTAAATCCGAAATTTCTTCCAAATATGAAATTTTATATAATGCTTATGAAGAAATGCATGAACATCTCAAGAAACTAGCTTTGAAAAACATTGAAAGGAAGAAGATCATTTTGAAACATCAACAAGAGATTCTAGAACTTCAAAAACAAGTTGATGAACTTAATCTTCAAAATGAAACTCTTGATCTCATATATGCTAGTTCTTCTTGTGATTGTGCTAGTAGATTGAATATTGTAGTTGATTGTGAGAGTTGCAAGTTGCTTAAAGATGAAAATGTTATTTTGAAAAATAAGCTTGCAAGTTTCACAAATGGTGATATTAGATTGCGCACATTGTTAAATTTTCAAAGAGAAAATTCAAACAAGTTTGGTTTGGGTTATACTAATGCTAAGAGTAAGTCTCATAGAAATGTTGTTGATTTTTCTAAGGTTGATTTTTCAAATACACCAACATGTTTCTATTGTGGCACTCATGGATATACTTCAAATGTGTGTTATATTAAAGTGCATGGTATACCTAAAGGAAATTTTGTTTGGGTTAAGAATGGTGAAAGTCCCTTAGCTAACAAAAATGGATCCAAGACTATTTGGATACCAAAAAGCAAATCATGATTGTTTTGTAGGTATGATTGAAGAGCAAAAGAGCTTACAAGTATTATTCTTTATTTGCATCTTCAAGTGTGAAAGAGAAAGTCCTACAAATTGGTACAATTGATATTGTTGGATACTTACAATTGTTATTTCTTCTACAAAGTTCAATTGGTATCATTGTGTGATCATTAGATGATTATCATGCTATTGTTGTTATTGTGATATTTCTTTACACTTGATATCTTAATTTGTTAAGTGATATTATGACTTTTTAGTTACATTTGGTATCATATTTCATTGTCATATTTCTCTCCGATTGGTATCACATTTCAAAGTTTAGTTCTTTAGTTTTTACAATTGGTATCATTGATTAATTGGTATCAATGTTGTGAAGAAATGATTGTTATAATTTCTCTATTTTGGCTTAGACTTTTATATTACAATTGATATACATTACTTTTTGATAATGCCAAAAGGGGAGAAGAGGTTGTTTTTGTTGTTTCTATATAGGTTGAGCAAAGTTGTTGAAGATAGGGGGAGAATCAAGCTTATCTCATTTGGATTTCAAATGTCAAAAGCATTTATTGAGGGGGAGCAAGAGTCTTGCCAAGTATCAAATGGTTCAAGCATCAAAAACTTCAAACAACTTCAAAACATGTTTGTCATTTTCAAAAAGGGGGAGATTGTTAGATCCAGTGAGAATGTTTTGATAATGACAAAGGTTTTGAACAAAGTTACAAGTGTTTTGATCAAGCTCAAGTTGTGTGAAGCTCACCAAAGTTCAACAAACAACAAATGATGAAGAGAGAGCAAGCTCATGAAGATTCAATTTGTATTTAATTGTAATATCTTTAGTTTGAGTCTTTTATTTTAATGAGTTTGGGTAGAGTCATTAGAGGGTAGTGAATGATTATATTATATTTTGAGTATTCACTTAACCTAAAATCAATAGGTGGCTTAAAGGTTTGAAAGGAAAGGTTTAGTTTTGAGAAAACAAGTTTTTAATTGAATTTAGCAATGGCTAATCGATTAATGGGTTAGGTTAATCGATTAACACACATGTTACAGTGGTTAATCGATTAAGCATTGTGTTAATCGATTAACACCTGCAAAACTGGTTTTTTAAAATATGTTTTTCACTTCTCAAAATTAGTTTTTAATGATCCTAACTTTTGGGTATTATATATAAACCTTTTCCTAATCATTGTGATTAACTAACATCATTTTCATATCAATTTTACATAGATCAAAGCCACATTATTCTCTCTCACTTTCATAGATCAAAGCTTTCAACTTTTACATTCTTTGATCAAGAATCTTTGAATCTCATGTGTTGATATTTTCATAGTTCTTGAAAGAGATTCATAGGATTGTTATTGTTTTCATTTTGGTTGTAATCATTGCATAGAAGGCAAGTTATCTACAACATTGGAAGACTTGGTGGTTGTTCATCAAGCGAAATCGTCTTGGAAGTCTTGTTGTGGGGATATCAACAAGCAAGGGAAGGTTAGATTAGATTTTCAATAGGGTTGCAAGACAAGAGTGTGGTATCTATTGGAGGCTATCAAGAAGGGAGTCTTGAGAGGCATTTGCTTGTAATTTGAGAAACTCTAATTCCTTAGTGAAGAATCTCTATTGGTTGAAGAGGGGACTGGATGTAGCTCACGGTGGTTGTGAGTGAACCAGGATAAATCACTGTGCAGTACCTCTATTCCCTTATCTCTTACATTCTTGTCATTTCATATGTTCTTGGTTGAAAACCTAGAAAAGAGTGATTTTCATAATTGAATGAATTAAGTTTTTAATTGTGCAAATTGTTTTGGGGAAAATCATTTTCATAACCTAGGAAATCAATAAGAATATTGGTGTTAGAACACTAGGAGAACACTAGAAGGGGGGGTTGAATAGGTGTTAGAGAAACCTTGAAAGATTTTTGAAAGAAATGAATCGAAACAATTAAAACGAATAATTTTTACAAAAACTTCAGCCCTTAATCGATTAAGTGTGCAATTAATCGATTAACTGCAATTAATCGATTAACACCTGAAAGTCTTCAAATGGTTAATCGATTAATACTTCAGTTAATCGATTAGTGTCTGAAAGTTTGCTTTTGGTTAATAGATTAACAGCTTCAGTTAATTGATTAATCACTGTTAAAACTGGAAAATAACTTTTCAATCAAATACGAAAATCAATCAATTAACACATAAGATCAGAGATTAAGCAAAAATGATTAACACCAATATTCTTATTGATTACCTAGGTTATGAAAATGATTTTCCCCAAAACAATTTGCACAATTAAAAACTTAATTCATTCAATTATGAAAATCACTCTTTTCTAGGTTTTCAACCAAGAACATATGAAATGACAAGAATGTAAGATATAAGGGAATAGAGATACTGCACAGTGATTTATCCTGTTTCACTCACAACCACCGTGAGCTACATCCAGTCCCCTCTTCAACCAAGATAGATTCTTCACTAAGGAATTAGAGTTTCTCAAATTATAAGCAAATGCCTCTCAAGACTCCCTTCTTGATAGCCTCCAAGAGATACCACACTCTTGTCTTGCAACCCTATTGAAATCTAATCTAACCTTCCCTTGCTTGTTGATATCCCCACAACAAGTCTTCCAATTTGCTTGTCGATTCCTCACAACAAGACTTCCACTTTGCTTGTTTATCCAACAAGACTTCCAAGATGATTTCGCTTGATGAACAACCACCAAGTCTTCCAATGTTGTAGATAACTTGCCTTCTATGCAATGATTACAACCCAAATGAAAACAATAACAATCCTATGAATCTCTATCAAGAACTATGAAAATATCAACACATGAGATTCAAAGATTCTTGATCAAAGAATGTAAAAGTTGAAAGCTTTGATCTATGAAAGTGAGAGAGAATAGTGTGGCTTTAATCTATATAAAATTGATATGAAAATGATGTTAGTTAATCACAATGATTAGGAAAAAGGTTTATATAGAATACCCAAAAGTTAGGATCATTAAAAACTAATTTTGAGAAGTGACAAATGTATTTTAAAAAACCATTTTTGCAGGTGTTAATCGATAAACACATGGCTTAATCGATTTGTAACATCCCTAATTTAATTCCAAGCTTAATTAACGAATTAATAGTTTTATAGTATAGAGAATAGGTAGATTAATTGTCTAAAGAATTTTGGGAGCAAGGTGACTAGTAATTTTAAGTACTAGGGATTGTGTAGGGTGCATCGGTAACAAGAAGTAGAATTATAGAAGTGAAATCGAGAGTTAAATCGGAGTTTTAAGTGTTAGAAACCATCCGGTGCAAGAAAATTAGGAATAAAATATCCACAGCTCTAAACCCAATTTCCACCGTTGGATGTGAAGTTTAAGGGGTTAAGAAGCTTGTCTAAAAATTTGGACCCGATCCGACGGTTAACGAAAAAGTTACGGTGAATCGAAGATTGGAAGTCTGATTCTCGCCCAGGCGCGCTTCCAGCTCGCCCAGGCGGGTGCACTGTTCATTGGTGCACCAGATAGTGAAAAACCCGCCCAGGCGAGGCACCAATTCGCCCAGGCACGCGGCGGATTATGTAGCACGCACCAGCAGTGCGTGGAGCGCGCGCAGGCGCACCCAGCACCGCGCCCAGGCGCGCAGCGCGACTCTGTTCGCATCAGGCCGCATAAAACGCGCACCAGCCTCCCATTTCTTCCATAATTCCGCACCACTCACCCTCTCCTCCACCCAAATCACCCCCAACTCCCACCAAGCACCAAAAATGATCACCTCCAACCCCTTTCACATGGAAATCATCTCCCCCCTCTTGTTCTTTCTCTCTTTCCCTCTCTTCCCCATGGCTTCTTCCTCCATGAAGCTCTTTCTCTCTCTCACCTCCATGACTTATTCTCTTTCTCAATCTCCATCAACAAACCAACAAATACCCACAAACCCATCTTAAATCATTCACCCATGAAAGTCTATCTCCTTCCCCATGTGTTATTCTTCATCTCCTTCCTTTGGTGTCTCTCTTTCTTCCCTCTTGAAGCTTTCTCTCTCCTCTAGGGTTTGCTTTCTCTCTCCTTCAATTTTTGGAATCAAATTGGGAACCGGTGTAGATAGTTGGAAATCAAGTAGATCAGAGGTAGATTACGGGTCCTTGGAGCTTCAATCGAGCTCTCTCTCTCTCTCTCCAAGGTAAGGGGAGTCTCTTTTCCACACTTTGAGTTAGGGATAGTTGGGGTTTATAATAGGATTTGAGTTTAATGGTTAAGTTAGGTTGTGGGTGATGGATTAAGAGGTAATTAGAATTAAAGAAGGATAATGGGAGTATATTGGGTAATGTTGTTAGTTTGGAAATTGTTAATGTTTAATTGTTGTATAATAAATAAGTAGGAAGTGAAGAACCCTAGGGAGATGATTTATTTTAAGCACTCTGAGACATACCTGAGTATGTCGACTGATTTGTGGATATATGTGAATTTCTTTAAGTGCTAATTGTGTTACTTGATTGAATGCTGGGAAGTTGGTGATGTATATGGCGAAGTATAAAAGGAAAGGAAATGCAAATGGAAATAATAGTAATGAAAGAATAGGGATTATTGATTTGCAACTTGAATAGAACTAAAGGTCATGAGTGGATTACGTGAAAATAAAAGGGAAAAAAAGTTGTAAAGGTGAATTGGTCAATGTGATAGAATATGATTATAAGTGTTAGTATCGAGTGTGGTTAAATGCAAATTGTGAATGTGACCCTAAATGTGAATCTCTGGAATTGTTTTTGATGATGAATGATACGTGATATTTATGAGTTGTTGGGTGTGATTATTTGGAGAATGCTTGTGATTATGGATTATAAATGAATGATATTAAAAGAACTAGAGACTGGACATGGAATTTATATGTGCAGGGTTATGATCATAGATAATAAATGTTTAATTGTGAATATATGTGTGATTGTTGGATTATGGAAATTAAATGAATGGACTGGTTTGTTGAGTAAGTGAAAATGGTAACTAAAGTGGAAACTGATCAGTGGGGCCCGGAACACTAGGTACCCGGCTAGGTGTTCCAATTACCTGTTAGGGCCAATTACCTGCCAGGCCAATTACCCATCAGGCCAAACCGCCCTGTAGGCGCCGGGTGACCCTCAGGATCAGTTTTCCACACCAATAATTTGACTAAATAAATGGATTGGTAAAAGTACATAGTCCTACAGGTTATGGTCTGGATGGGTGTAAAGTCCTGGGCAGGTGTTCCAAGTCCCTAGACAGGTGTGTCAATTACCTAGCGGGTAATCCAAATCCTAGTGGTGTACGGTAAAAATGGAAGTGTTTGCAGATCACTGTCTGTGGTTGCTTACACTGTGTGTAGATCTCTGTTTGGGGTTACACACATTAATGGAAAATGAATAATGGAAAGGTAAAAAGTAAAAAGGGAAGTTTATGTAGATCTTTGTTTGAGGTTACATAAAAGAGATAGGTGTATACAGATCACTGTTTGTGGTTGTATACACGTATGCAGATCACTGTTTGTGGTTGCATACACAGTGTTTGCAGATCACTGTTTGTGGTTGCAAACACGGTGTGTAGATCTCTGCTTGGGGTTACACACAAGGTTATGGTGTAGATCTCTGCTTGAGGTTACACTCAGTGGAAAAGGAATTAAAATAAAAGGAACTAATAATGGAAAAGGTAATGTAATGGTAATGGAAAGGATGAAGGAAATGAATAGGGTTAATGGAAAATAGATAAAAAGGAATGTATAAAGAAATGGGAATGAAATGAATTGGTTGATCCCTGACTTGATTTGATTGTTATTCTTGAGTTTATATTATGAGCTTTAAATTATCTTCTGATTCACTGTGTTGTGAAAAGGTCTCACCCTTATGTGGTTAACATTTTAGGTGTATGAGCAAGGAACTTGGAGATCAGGGTGCTCAGCGGATCAGTCGAAAGAAAGGAACTCAATGTGTATTATATTATATTGTAATTGAAAGCCCCCAACGTTATTTGCAAACTCTGATTTGTAAAAGAAAATTTAAAGTCCTATATTTATTTTTAAACGTTATTTATTATTATTCATTATAAAATCGGGGTGTTACACGATTGACCACTGTAACATGTGTATTAATCGATTAACCTAACCCATTAATCGATTAGCCACTGCTAAATTCAATTAAAAACTTGTTTTCTCAAAACTAAACCTTTCCTTTCAAACCTTTAAGCCACCTATTGATTTTAGGTTAAGTGAATACTCAAAATATAATATAATCATGCACTTGATAGAGATTCACTACCCTCTAATGACTCTACCCAAACTCATTAAAATAAAAGACTCAAACTAAAGATATTATAATTAAATACAAATTGAATCTTCATGAGCTTGCTCTCTCTCATCATTTGTTGTTTGTTGAACTTTGGTGAGCTTCACACAACTTGAGCTTGATCAAAACACTTGTAACTTTGTTCAAAACCTTTGTCATTATCAAAACATTCTCACTGGATCTAATACTAACACGATGTGGACATGTTGTTCTGGTATGACCTGCAATTTTACATAACCCACATAGTTTTGGATGACCCCTTTCCTTGAGGTCCATCTTTGTATGAATGCGAGTTGACTGTGGACGACCGCGAGGGATTCTTCGCATCTCTGGATTATGACACATAATATGCCCATGATAATTTGGCCAATACCCCTCATTTCCGACAACTCCAAACTCTTGACTATTAAAATTGAAGGTTGTTTCCACCTTGTAGACATCATCCACGAGTGTCATGTAATCAAGGTGAGTGTATGGGCATCTGGCAATAACATGCATACGGGAAATAAAGTGCTTGAAATAGTCCGCACTCACGTGTCTTGGTATTCAAGTTGACGATAAAATTCACTGCTGGTCGTCCTAGTCGTGGGTTGCATAGTTCTTCATATTGTTTGGCAAATTTGTATAGAGAATTGTGTCGTGCATCTATACATGGTGCATCATGCATAGTATTGGCAATTAGCCCCCACGCGCCCGCAAATAGCTCGCCCATATAAATTTTTAGGGCCAAAAAATTAGGTCCTGCCCGCCCTAACTGCGGGTAGGGCGGACATGCAGGTGGCTCGCGTTGAATTTTAAAAAAAATTAAAAAAGCCGAAAAATACAACACAACCACAAAAGCATAAAAAATGTTGGAGTATTAACCTCCTCATAATATTTCTAACTTCTATTTGTTACTGTGCTATTATCCATATAGCGAAAAATAGAATTGTGTTTTATTAAAATTACCTACTGAACGTGCAGCGGTACATATACTATATATGAGTAGTGGTCTTTACAAATTGATACTATCTGTTCAGACTCTTTTAATTTTAAGTTTCTTTGGGTTTTTTTTTAAATTTAAAGTGAATAAGGAAATTAAGGAACATATCATTAAAAGATATTTTATTTTTTTAATGGCCCGCATGCAGCCCGCCCGCATATGCTTGCAAAAAACACGGGCGGGTGCAGACAGGCATAAATTAAAATTTCGGCCTAAAATTGGTGCCCTGCCCGCAAAGAATTGCGGGTAGGCGGGCGGGCTCGAGGGCATATGCCCTAATTGCCAATACTAATCATGCATGGGTGGATGTCAAAAACTGTTACAACCTTGGGCATGGTACCGCTTGCCTTTCATTGCACCACGAGTCAAGAATGCACCTACGCATCCATTTGCATCACGGTGAACTATTTTTTCCATTATTATTATAGGTTTAAATAAATATCACCTATTATTAGTTAATTAATATCCCGCTTCACCTTGATATAGATGGGGTGGTGCAAGGCTGCAATTCACTGGAATTCAACGAGGAAGTTTGGCAGAGTACAGGTCGTGTATAGATCAAATAAAAATGCACGAGGTATGATTTCAAACATTTCTTTACCTTATACTAACAAACACCTTATGTTTTCTTTATTGAGCATGTATTTTCATCTCCTTTATTAGTTTCGATGGTTGCCATACAACCAATTTCTCGTTGCTTTACCACCTCATGTAGTCCAAGATGCAGGGATGTAGAACGCTTGTACCGTCCTAATTTGCTTCTCAATTATTGAGTGGCATGAAACTGACAAGGTTAGGCTACATACAATTTGGTTTGGTTCAACACATACCAAACATGCCAAGAAATTTAAATGAGCTCCACAAAGGCGATATGCGTGGTACTCACTTTAATAATTGGGTCGAGACCCATGTTGAATTGAGAAGTTTGGTCAAAGCGTTGTTGCTACATTTTCAAAGGACCATTGGTTCACGATCATGTTTACCATAACCAAGAATATATGAATTGGTTTATAACTAATTCAAAACCTTTTCTCTCATCAAATAGACAATTGCACGACCCACGAGACATCCTAAACACACATGCTACCCATCATGTACCTCGTCAACAATCCACCTCACATTACCTCACACTCGATGTGCCCGAGAGTAGCACACAACATCAAACTCTTGAACCACAAAAACAACAACATTATGACCATCGTTTAGACCCTCACCATCACTTTGATGTTGCCTCACAATTTTCCACTCCCCACATGCTTGAGAGTAGTTTGCAAAATGAAACTATCGGACTTGGTAGAATGTCATTTGCATACACTCCTACACAATACGATTATCATTTAGATCCTCGTCGTCACTCTTTTGCAACTTCTGATAGTGATTTCATTAACAACTTGTTTAGTGTAAATCTGGAAACACCAAAGTCGGCTATTGTCTATATGAATAACCTTTACTCTCAATCATCGAGTTTGTATCCTGCCACTGCAATTTCTTCAATGGGTAACTTCTTGAGTAACCGATAAATTCAAATTCCGAAGTTTGATTTAAATCAAGCAATGGTGCATGAAGATCATCCAATAGAATGTGTTGATGAATAACAAGGTGAAATAAGGCAACTTCGCCGGCAACCTGTTCGAAACAGGCATCGTCCTAGATGTGGGACTAGACATCACTTAGGAGATTATCTATTTTGTCTTCTAGATTTTTGCTTTTATTTACCTTTGTAATATAAATGTGATGTGATTTGAATTAGTCAACTACTTTAATTTTCAATTACTACTTAATATTACGATATATATATATATATATTATTGAATAATTATTCTAAATTTAAAATAATATAAATTAAAATTAACCTCAATATTTATATTAGAACATTAAGTCAAAATTGTTAATGTTAATTTGATTATCTTTAATATAGTAGTTGTAAATTGTTTTTTACCTTCACCCATTGATTGAAAAAGGGTATTATATATAAGATCGATTGCTCTAATTTATTTAGAGCAAGAAAGTATATCAAATTTTTACATTTTCAATACCGATAACAAATTTAACTACTTTCCTTAATGGCCTTGATGAAAGTGAAAAATCTCAAAAGTATCTTACGTATAAGATCAGATTAAGTAATTTATTTAGAGCTAAACAAATATATAATATTAACTAAGTAAGGAATATTACTATAACATTAAAAAAAAAAGCTTAGCCAAATAACATCACCCTAAATCACCTACAATATACACTAAACCATTAACAAAACCCAAAACCACAAACAAAGCCTAGACCACCTAAAAAATAAAATTAAAAAAAAAACTAAAAAGAGGAAAAAAAAAAAGAAGAAGTGGGACGTTGGGAAGTCGTCAGCTAGGAACCGATTTCCGAGAGGTGGCACATTTTGGGAAATAAAGATGGGAGGGTAGTACTTTGGGAATTTTATTTATTTTTAGCATTATTTTAATAAAATGAAAATAATTGAAGAGCAAACAAAATTTTAATGGATTGAATTTAAATAAAAAATTGAAAATTAAATTGCACTATATTTTTTTAATATATATTATATATACCGGTTTAACCTTCCAATTTAAATGGTTGATATTGTTGAACCATGTATGAAGTTTTTTCGACTTTGTGACGCTCTCTTTTTAACTTGAAAATAATTAATATTTCCAAATAGTTGAATACTTGCTATCAAAATTAGGGCTAGAAAATTTTTCCTTTTCAAAGCTAGTACTTGCTCAATCATAAATCCTTTTGAATTCGGCTCAGCACAATCTTAAGTTCGAAAAGACTCTCGAGATCGCATCTCTTTAGTTATAGAAAGCATTATTAGTAGCTATTATGACAACATATCATTTGCTTCTCGAGTGGGATTTGAGTATATAAAATATAACATATAACTTTATCGCCGAATCTCTTGTAACTTAAAATCAGAGTTCGCGGAAGTAAAAATAATACTTTTGGGGCTCTGCTGAGGAAAATAAACATCATATATTTATAGATCATAGCATAAAATAAAACCCCATCAGTACAATAGTAGCAAGTAACATCAGTCGAGATAGCAAGAGTTTCTAAAAAGATATACAACCCAGCTGTATGAAATAAAACCTCACTCTAAGACCTCTCAAAATATATACACTATATCACATGGTCTCAAAATAGAAGTCTCAGAGCAGGTCTTCAGTGTCCTCAGCAGCTCCTCAGATCCTCCACAACTCTATCCCTAGGATCTAGGATCCAAACACCTATGCTATGCAGGCTCCTATGAACCAGCGGGTCCACCTCTAGCAGAAACAGTCGGCTCAACATGCACCTCCTCCTCGCTCTCATCCTCCACAGGGTCCTCCTCGACCTCGCCCGACTGCGTAGAGACCCCACCACTGGGTCTAGGATCTGCATAAGCAGTCCTATCGTAATCAGTCGGACCAGGAGAAGGAGTCTCCTCAGTGACAACTCTATGGGAGGAAGGATGGGAACGAGTGGCAGCTCTAAAACGAAAACTATGAAAACGACGCATAGGTCGAGCCGGGGGTGGTCCTCTAAATGTGTAAAAAGGTGGAACATGCATAGTATAGACTAATGGGATCCTAAATCGACGAGGTCGCACACGCACCAGAGGGTTAGGGTGGTACAGAGTGATCTCAACCTCCCCCTCAAAAGTGGCACGGTGCCCCTCATACGTCCATATACCGCTAGGGATAGGGCGTATCTCGATGCAGGCTAGGTATCTGGCCATCACCTAAACAGGGCACATGGAGTAAGTATACACATACATAATTGATAAAGACTAAAATTACAATCACAGGTATATCATGGACAGATCATAATGCAAATACATATGAGCACACCAATTTTTCAACATTATAACTCTTATAATGCAAGTGGCATGATGTATGATTTTCTATCCACCACTGAGGCCTCTAAATGTCCATCTTGGACGTCCATCCAATACACCATTGTGTTCCCGGGACACCGACATTCGTTCCCAGAACGTAATGTCGAACCATACTTGGATAATAAGCATCACTCCCGGAGTGTGCACCACGTTCCCAGAACGCATACGTTCCCAAAACGCATAAAAACCAGGTCCCGGACACTGGCCACATATCTATAATGTGTCATCAAGTAGGTTATAATTTGGTACTCCCGGAGTACCCTCCTTATATTCCCATAATATGATAAACGTTCCTACCAACCAGACTCCCAGTCTATATGTATGCACAAATATCAGGGTTGGTTTTAACTTTACATTAATTAATGTGATTTAGAAATATTCCAATTTCCATTTTGAATGATTAATTTGAGGCATAATATTTGGCATAAAATTTTCCTTTGAATTTTCTCAAAACATGCCTTTTAACTTAGATTGGATAAAACAAAACCAATGGTATTCAAAAACTTAACTTTTTATTTTTCAGATTCAGGTACTAACCGATTACAGTTTCAGACTAGCTGGTTAGAATTACAGACCTGAACTGTTTATCATTGCAATTCAGAAAAACCCTTTTTTTCTTGAATTCTCTACCCAATCTATGCACCACTTAAACCTTGTTTTATGCCTCAAAATCACAGTTTCCATCATTCAAAATTAAAATCACATTTGTTTCCAATCATACATAATTTTCTCTTGAAAATTACTATATGAACTTAAGGTATAAACTCTTTACTTCTAATCTGAATCATAACACTTTATATTCAGATTATTTATAATGGATTTATAGTATAGATTTGAGCAAAACTCCTAAAACTTAAGGACTGATTTAATAAACTAATTTTTCTTTAAAATTCTACAGTGTCTAACCGGTTACGAAAATCGAGTAACCGGTTAGATTATGCAGTCAGTCCCTCAAATTGAAGGTTTTAACACACCATTTCCTTTAATTCTCAAATCTAACCGCAAACCATCATTCAATGAAGTTCATATACCTTAAACAAATATGTTTCATCATAGAAATCATATTCAAAGTGCATGCATCAAGTCTTTGCATCAAATTGCATAAAAACCCACATAAACACAATTTAACACAACAAAACTCATATTAATCATTCAAATCCAAAATTTAACATTCATACACTTTGCATGCATCAATCTAAACTTGCTCAAACAGGATTGAGCCAAAACTTTGGCCTCCAAGCCTTTGTGCTTAAAAACACATAATGCCCTTTTGAGTTTTGTTAACTCAAATCCTAATTCATTTGACGTTTAGTCTAAATCTAGCATAGTGAAGACTTCTCCCATACCTCTAAGACGATTTTGAGGAAGGTTTGACACTGGTTTGAAGAAAACTCCACAACTTCCTCTCAGACCCAAAGTTCTGTTTTCAGATTCGGTTTCCAGCAACAGGGTCCAGAAACCACCAAATTTGACATAGGATTTGACCAAAGAAATTGGGGAAAATAGTTAGAACTCAGAATAGGTAACATGCATGAGGAATTGGAAAAGATTTGGAACCTAATGGTGAGCTACACTTACCAAATTCAAGGCTGGAATTCAGCTTCCAGAACTGGCAAAACAGAGAATTCAGTTTTCCACCTCCAACTTCCAAGCTTGATTCCTTCTTCCACACTCACTCTTGACTCACAAATTTGGTATCAACACGAAGCTCTGGATGTAAGCTTCGTGTTTGTGTATCACTCGTTCTCTGACTCTCAAGGAAAAAGAAGAATTGCCCTCCATGAATTGAAAACCCTAATTTCAGCCTCTCAACAAGAAATCAAACGCATCAACCCTCAATCCTTCAGAAATCCATCAATTTATAGAGGGATTTGTTGACATGCAGGAAGACACGCGTCCTCCAACATGCATCAAGTGGGATTCGTGGCGATTAATCGAATTAATCCAGTGATTACTCATCAAAATCCACTAAACCAGTTCCTGAGTTCATCGTCTAACCGATTACAGGGCATTACTAACCGGTTAGATCAGTTCAAAATTTAAAAATTACTTTTTTTTTAAAATCTTTCCCTCCAAGAACCTTTTCAATATTACTTTTAAGCCCTCATTCAGGGACCAAAATGCAATATTCTTATATTTTGCATTTATTTGCCATATAAAAATATTTCAACTTATTTTTATATTTAAGGCGAATTAAATACAAAACATAATCTTGGAAAATTCTATAAATTAATAATAAAACTTTTTATTATTAATTTCCTATTATTCGGGAGACGAAAATTAGGGATGTTACAGACTTGACATCCGACTCGGTTCTAACAACATTGATTAAAAGTCATTATGATGTTTATCATAATTGGTGGACTTATTGAGTTGACTAATTAGAATAAAATATATGTTATAAAATATGATTTAGATGCCTACAATCCTACAAACCTACACATAATATTATAACACTTATTATTTTCAAGTTAAAAAAATAAATAAAAAAGCTTAAATGACAAATGTCAAGATCCTAATGTGTAAGCTTATGAGTAGATCTCTTTATGTTGGTCTCTCAATTATTGCTCATATGTTATTTATAAAAGACTATTAAAAATAATAATACTTTTATTACTAAAGATTCGATTGAAAGTTTTTTCACGATAAATTTGAATCTTGAAAAAAATATAAAATTTTATCAAAGTTTTTCAAATTTTATTTAAGAAAAATAATTAATTCTTGAAAATTTTGTTTTTCGTCGATTTATATAAAAAAAATCCAAAATATAAAAAAAAATATAAAAAATCCAAAGATCAATTTGTGCTTTTATGAAAATTTTGATTTCACCAAAATTATTTAAAATCAAATTCTACACACAAAATTTAAAGGGACTACTTTTATTTTCTAAAAATTGGGCACATGTTTCCCACGTGACCTTCATCTTCTTGTTCCTTAAGTAGGCTTTGAACACAACACACAGAGGCAGAAAACGGCGGCACAAGAATAAGGTTAACTCAAATTTGTTCTTAATATCTTCATTTTCTCCTAGGAAGAAGGGATGCGTTCGGCCAATGCAACAACACTATGATTCAACTGCAAAGAAGCTTCTTCTCCTCAGGCACCACCACTTCAGCTTCTTCTTCACCTCCTCTCTCTCTTCGCCACTTCATGGTCATCCTTTTTCTTCTTTCTCTCTCCTTTCAACTAAACAGCAGCTTTTTTAAACTCAAATATATGCTTCGTTTTAATTTCTTTGCTGGTTTGCGTAAAATTAGAAAAAGTAAACAGAGGATAAAAATCAGGCTTAAGTTTGGTTGTAGTACTCCCTCGTCCCGGTGTATAAGACCCTTTTGGTAGATTTCACGTCCATTAACAAAGTTGGTTAATTTAGTTAATGGTATTGGAAATGTGAACCTTAGATATGTATTTTCAAAATTACCTCTATTAATAGTATTGAGAATCTAAAAAGTGTTGGGTACATAAGTATGTTTGTGGAAAAAAGTAATTAATTGTCATTGAAAATTAGTATAGGGTCTTATAAATAGGAACAAAATAAAAGTCTTGAAAGGGTCTTATATAGGGAGAGAGGTAGTATATTAGTAATCCCTCCATCTGTATGTAGTATATTAGTACTCTCGTCGTCCCTACCCTCCGTCCCTGTATATAAGACCCTTTTGATAGATTTCAATTCTATTAAGAAAGTTGGTTAATTTAGTTAATGACATTGGAAATGTGAACGTTTGATATGTATTTTCAAAATTACCTCGATGAATATGTTAAAGTAAATAAGGATGTTTGTAGGAAAAAGTAATTATTTGTCATTGAAAATTAGTATAGAGTCTTATAAATAGGAACAAAATAAAAGTCTCGAAAGGGTCTTATATATAGGGGCGGATAGGGGCGGAGGTAGTATATTAGTAATCCCTCCATCTGTATGTAGTATATTAGTACTCTCTCCGTCCCTACCCTCCGTCCATGTATATAAGACCCTTTTGGTAGATTTCACTTCTATTAAGAAAGTTGGTTAATTTAGTTAATGACATTATGTATTTTCAAAATTACCCCTATGAATATGTTAAAGTAAATAAGGATGTTTGTAGGAAAAAGTAATTATTTGTCATTGAAAATCAGTATAGCTTCTTATAAATAGGGACAAAATAAAAGTCTGGGGAGAGTCTTATATATAGGGACGGAGGTAGTATATCATTTCGATCATAATCAGTGAGAGTAAAGCTTTTGAAATGAAACAAGTACTGAGTGTAATTAAACTAAAGCCGAGGTGGAGTGTATTAGTGTAATTTGTTCTTTCTTCTATATGTATTGGATTTTGGCAGTGTAATTAAGCCAAACATAAAGGGAGCTTAGTGTAATTTTACCTTTCTTCTGTGTTTATTGGAATGTGCGATAATAGTATACCGTGTTTTGATTAGTTTATTGGTTTCCACAGTTGCAATTCAGGGTGCTTCAGAGTTCTCCTAATCCGGCGTTAGGCATTGGCAACATTATTCAATGCCACCACCAAAAGGCTAAGTTTGGAGTGACGGCAATAAACCATTCTAATGTTCGACTGAGCTTTTGTTCTTTCGGCAGCACTAGCAATGGTTCTAGGTGTATGGCATCACTTAGTAATTTTGGTTTTCATTATCTTGGGAGTGGTGAAGGGAGGAGCTTAATCAGTGATGGGTTCTTTCCTAAGAGATTTTCGTCTCACATCAAGAAAGCGACAGATAGTAAACAGAAGAAGGGGGTGAAAGCTGCCGCTATTAATGGGAAAGATAAAGATGGTGCCTCTGCATCTAAAGATGTTGTTGTTAATGGGGTGGATTCGAGAAAAAGTCTGGATGAAGGCCAGAAAAATCTGAAGAAGGGTTCACCGGTGTCAACTCCACCAGTTGCAAGTGATAAGCAGGACTCTAAAGTAGCCGCCAAAAAAAAGAAGCCATCAAAACGCAATAAAAATGGTGAGGTTGCTGCTGGAGCAGAAGTTTCTACAAAATCTTCTAAAGGGAAGACATCTAACAGTGCATTAAATCAGAAGAGTTCGGCTGAGAGTAACCTTGATGAGGTTCCAGATAATAATGCTTCAAAGAAGCATCAGCTGAAGAAAAAAAGTGGGAACTCTATTCAGGCAGAACAGGTGAAATCATCCCTAGGGAAATTTACCAACAAGCCACTGTATCCTCCCACTGGAAAGTCTGTGTTGGTTGTGGAGTCCCTTACAAAGGCGAAGGTCATTCAGGGATACCTTGGTGATATGTATGAAGTGTTGCCAAGCTATGGTCATGTTAGAGACTTGGCTGCAAGGTCTGGATCTGTACGACCAGATGAGGATTTTAGTATGGTTTGGGAGGTTCCATCTCCTGCCTGGACTCATCTGAAGAGCATCAAGGTTGCACTGAGCGGGTACATTTTCTCATCCATCTTATCCAATTGTTCTTGGTTTTGATTATATATATTTTAGTAACACAATTACATATAATCTCTTGGGAGCTATTATTGTTGGCTGTCAAATGTGATATTATAGAGTAATGCAGATCTTCATGATTACATGATTAGATTGTTTCTGTTCCATTTCCATGTTGTCTTTATTCGTAATTGGTTGATAACATGTCTCCTGCTTAATTGATGTACCTTGTACCTCAGAGCAGAAAACCTTATTCTTGCATCAGATCCTGATCGTGAGGGTGAGGCTATTGCGTGGCACATTATCGAGATGTTACAACAACAAGGTGCTCTGCACGATAATATTTCTGTAGCAAGGGTTGTCTTTCATGAAATAACTGAACAATCTATAAAGAGTGCCCTTCAAGCACCACGAGAGATTGATGTTAGTTTGGTTCATGCTTACCTTGCGCGGCGAGCTCTTGATTATCTGATTGGGTTTAACATTTCACCATTACTATGGAGGAAGTTACCAGGTTGCCAATCAGCTGGAAGAGTTCAATCCGCTGCACTTTCTCTTATATGTGATAGAGAAATGGAAATTGATGATTTTAAACCAAAGGAGTATTGGACTGTGGAGGTCCAATTGAACAAAAAAGAGCTGGGATCAAATGAGGATCTTACTTTTCCTGCTCACTTGACTCATTTTGATTCAAAAAAGTTGAATCAATTTTCAATTACTTCCAATACAGAGGCAATGGATATCGAAAACAAAATAAACTTAACAGATTTTCAGGTTACTAGGTTGAAAAGAAGCGAAATTCGAAGAAATCCTCCTACACCTTATATAACATCAACACTTCAACAAGATGCTGCAAACAAATTACATTTCACAGCTAGCCACACAATGAAGGTACACCAATTTATTTCCCTATGTGATATAACTGCCGCTGTAATGAATGAAGTTTGTTTTTCCCACAGGATTAATATTTAATATTTAACCTTTTAATTTTTGATTGTCTTGTTTTGAATTTATCATTAATATCTGTTTCCTTTTAATCGCAGCTTGCTCAGAAACTCTATGAGGGAGTCGAACTGTCTGATGGTCAAGCAGCAGGTCTGATAACATACATCCGCACAGATGGACTACATGTAGGTATCACTTTGGTTCCACTCCTCTTAGTGGAACGGAGATGTCATGCTTTTTAATATTATGTTCTATTTTGTTTAAAAAATGCACCAGAATGGAATATAAATCGTATGTTGTGTTCAGTGCTGTTCTTACATGTCTGACAATGAAATGCACCAAACATGAAATTGAATTCATCTTATGTTTTTATCCCAGTGTAACATGTCTGCCATGCTACTGTTGGTTGCATGAATGTGGTGAAATGCTGTGAAATACTCTAGATTCATCTTATATCAGTATATCATTCATTGTTCATAAAAGCTGACCATGCCATCTCAATAATCTCTTTATCTCCCCTTTTTTGTTGTATTTCCACCGTTTAATATCGTATTCTTGTTTATCTGCTTAGTCATAAAATAAAAGCATGGTGCGCTGGATATATTAATTATTTACATTTATGAATTATATTAAAATTGTAAACTTAAATTTACATATTTATATTGTTGGCGAGAGAAGGCTAGAGCTTCCTAGAAAAGTCTATATTTTAAACCCTTTGCTTTTTTAAAGGATTACTCCTCCGGCTCGAATTATAAGCAAAACTAACTAATTTTACGGTTATTGAAGAGGTTAATTGATTGTATTTAATTTTCTCGAATTTATAAAAGAATAGAGGTATTTTAGGAAAGTTGTATTGAGAATGAAACAAAAATTAAATAAGATAACAATTTTCTGGAAAGTGGCATTGAGAATGAAATAAAATTTATGAAAGTTGGTTAATTTTTCTTATATTTTAAACCAAGAGAGATATGTTTTTTGTTGCTTATATTTCAAGCCGGAAGGAGTAGGAATCGATAACTGAGTAAGTTTATTTTTCTTTTTAGTAAGAATAATGTCATGAATCTTGTCTAGTTGTCTGATTAAGTGTTATTACTAATCTTCCTTCATACTTCCTGTATTAGGGATCATTATTATTTTGACTTTACTTGTGGGTTTGCACACGTGGATGACATATATAGAATTGTGTGCACATTATCATTTTAGTTTCTAACACTCCACTCTGAATTTTCTTCTTAGATTTCTGATGAAGCTGTTGCTAACATACGCTCCTTGATCATTGAAAGGTGGCGTACACATCCCCATACATTTTTTCACATATGCAAGTTTCATTCCTATTGATTGTATTATCTCTATACAACTGTAATGTTGCCAATTTTATTTATATTGATTCCTCACATAGTTATTATTACATAAAAGGTGCATTTTTCTAACAGACATGCAGTTAGGATTTTAGACCATTGAAACAGAAGAGATTATGGGGAAAATTGTGAGTGATTGCACTAGCTGGCTATATTTGTACACATCAAAGAATAAATACATTTTACATTTTTCAGGAAATAATTAGTAACTGTTTCGTATGACCCTAAATTTTTAATTCCTAATTAAAGCTGATTTCAATTTCTAGTCATCATCTCTGAGTTAGCTGTAACTAGACTGAAGCTACACATTAAACACGTTCTTTATTCTAACATGACCCCTTCAATCTGGAGCACATGTCATATGTGCAAAACTTGTCACAAATAAAACCAACACAAGGCCCTTTGTGGGATTTAGTAAATATATTAGCTGATGGTTCGCTGAGCTGACAAAGCCAGTTATAATCTCTCCTGAAAGAACCTTCTCTCTTAAAACATTGCAGTCATTCTCTATGTTTTGTCGTTTCATAAATAAGTGGGTTACATGCAATATGTAATGTAACTTGAATGTCAAAAATTAGTTTGATTTCCTTGAGGTCTCCTAATTTTAGCTGTTGAAGCAATTGCTTTAACCATGTAGGTTCATAGGTTGCTACCTAGCAACTGTTGTTTACTTCTTACTCCTTCATGAGTTTAAGCTACCTCCAACAAAGATATATTACCCACAGATTAATTTTCTATCTGATTGCAAACGCACCCAGTCAACATCAGAATAACAAACAATTTGAGTATTACCTTTGTTTTTGTAAAGATCCTTTCCCTGATGCCGAATGTCCCGATGACTGTCACAAGGAGCATTCAGAAACTAGCTTGCCACACTGACACCAAAAATAATGTCTGATCTATTTATCGTAAGATAATTTAATTTATTGTAAGATAATTAAGCATGACAATCACATGTTTATATATAGTACTGTTTATTCATTGTAAACCTTGTCCTAGTAGCAGTTTGATGTTGGGATCTGTGCAAATAAGAACTAGGGCGACGGTTCTTTGAAGAACCAACTCTCCCAAAACCTTAAGCTGTTGGGTTCCAACATGCCCCCCTCCACAAAAGTTTATTGGACCAGGCGAAAGGCTCTTTATGGCCCATGACAGAGAACTGGAGAAGTGGGGCTATGGCTCTGATACCATGCCAAGTGTAGTTTTATCTTCACCCAAGTCATTTAGTGCTAGTTGGTACTTTTCCTCAATGCAGCTAGCAACCGTCTGGGGTTGTGTTATTATTTTTCAAAACTGAATACTTATTTCTATATGTGGTTTAAAGCCTGTTCTGATATTTTTTTTATTGTACATTTACTTTATGCAGGTATGGGCAAGATTTTGCTGCACAAAGTGCACCTAAATATTTTAGAAAGGTGAAAAATGCACAAGAGGCCCATGAAGCCATTAGGCCGACCAACATACGCAAGTTGCCATGTAATATGATGTGTGCTTCTTTCATAAATATTTACTTTAATGGTGAATCACGGGTGACAGCTAATAGTAGAAATTCTTGATGGCTTGTCAGCAATGCTTGTTGGGGTACTAGATGAAGAATCCTTGAAGCTATACACACTTATTTGGTCACGAACAGTTTCATGTCAAATGGAACCAGCTACCTTTGAGCAGGTTATACTTCTGCATTTCCTTCAACATATAGTATATGGACCCTGATAGTAGATTTTAATGTAGCTACTTTTTTGCATGTTTGTACGCTGATGATTGACTGTAGATTCCAAATGCTGTCACCTTTTTCTTTAGATTTTCAGGGTGACAGTATTTTCTGAATTTGAAGTTATAGATACTTCCATAGCAGTGCAAATAATCTTGGTTGCTGATTGCTGGTTTAGTTGCCTGGGCTTGTTTGAGTAGCCCCCCCATAGGATCTGGTTGCTATGTTATTTATTTTGGGTCTTGGTTAGGTAGAATTAAAACCTTGTTCATTGTAATTCATTTTGCCGAATTATCTTCGCATAGCAACCAAGGTTAGATCTGATGTCTTTACTGTAGAGAAAGGTCACTTACATATTCCTTAATTCTTGAAATTATGTTTGGGTTCAGACAGTTTATCTGCTTCAATCTGATATTGTTACTTTAAGCAGATATGTCCCCTAACATCTTTTGATTTCAGATACAACTTGATATTGGAAATGATGCTGAGTCGATTATGTTACGATCTGCCAGCTCAAGGGTTTTCTTTCCTGGATATCGGGCAGTTTTTACGGTATGGTTTGTCTTTGTTCTATCGGATAAGTAATCTTGTGAAATCGTTTTTACTCAGTCTTATGTTGGGTTGCAACATTCTTGTACCAGTCGATAGCTCTGTAGTCTATCCCAGATCCCATAGCATCCCAGCCTTCCCCAAAAACGGGATAGCGGCTGGTATAGGGATGTTTAGGAAAGCAAAATAAGCAATTTATACTATACACATATGAAGGCCAAAAATAGAAAAATGCACAAAATTAAAGTCATAAGCTCAAAATCAATGACATAAATCTAGTAAAAGGTTCAGGGGTTTGTCGAAATGACCCATAGGTCCCAAACAAAGCTACACATCGTTTTAAAAATGAGTTCAAAATCGGGTTTTAACCCTGTTGTCCCTTTCGCAGCGAGATCCCAGTGGGAAACTGGGATTTCGGACCTGGGATACAAAAAATAATAACTTTTATTTGTTTATTATTTATTGCTATAGTTTTTTAATCAAATATTATTATGGTTAGTTTGTTACTTATAATAATTACCAGTTAGTAACATAGTTGTAATTGGACAAATCTAGTACAGTTAGATTTCAAGTTTAAAGTTAATGCATAAAAATAGATTTTCAAAGTTGTACTATATACTTTAGAGTAAATGTTTGGTGTATTTATAATCATGTTTTGACCTTGAACAAGATCCCATTATACAAAGACAAGATTCAGAGGGGAGGGAGGGGGAGAGAGAGAGCGGGGGGGGGGGGGGGGGGGGGGGGACTCATATTCATGTATTCTGCTTTGTGTGCATTGCTTGATAAAAGTTTAGTCTTTGCTTATAAACCAACACAATGCAACCAGGATTTTAGGGATTTAATCCAGTTTCCATTTGAATTTAAATTGCAATTGATCATTTCTAATTCTTTATTATAATGATGGTTTGAGATGGTTTTTTAATCTGGCCATTCTGTGTTAATTTAATCATACCAAGTACTTGAGAAGTTTAAGCTGCTCGGTGGAGATGTGATAGCTAAGGAAGTGGTAGATAATTGTCACATGCATCTATATATGATTAGGTCACCTAATCATATGTTTCCCAACTTTGTACCGTTCTAGGACATTGAAACCGAAGCCATTCAAGATAAAGAAAATGATGGATCCAATCGCGATCGATATTTTGGGGTTCTAAGTTCCTTCAAGGTAACATTTCTAAAAAATTATATTTTTGCTTATGCTATTGAAAAATATAATTGCACTCATTCTTATTTGGCGGCGTGTGCCCTTCTGTTGCATTCAGCGGCTGTTGTGATGATGTCTTCCATTTTTTTCTTGTTTCTGAAATCCCTTGCCCTCTCAAGGACCACTTATGCTGTTAAGCAGAAGCTCAAGAATAGCTTCATATATGACTATCTGACATGCGCTCTTGTGTGAGAGCCCTCCGGGTTTGAAGCGTGGACCATGCAAATGCCCATTTAAGTACTGAAATTCAATATTATGTGGAAGAACGGAAGTGCCAATGATTGAATTCTTAACCACTCACTCCATAGAGGGACCTCGATACCATGGCAAGGATAAACTTTTAAAAATTCTAAGCTGTTAGGTGCAGACTCGAGAATGTTTTTGCATCTCAAACAATTGTCTTTTCCCTTTGCTAATTGTTCTCACCTTCACTGTTTCTCTGTTTTGGTTTCTCAATCTGTAAATTTCATTTATGATGCTGAAAATTGTACAACTCAACAGGATATGGACCTATGTCACTGGTAGAAAGTGACTGATTCCTGGTTGTTTTCTTTGACATAATTCCTCTCGATTTTTGCCTGCAAGTTTTTGAATGTCATAAACTATGCAACTCATTGTCCTTCATTGACTTTATTTTTTAGCAAGGGGATCCATTACTACTCGTTCAAACAGAACTTAGTCAGCATTATACCCAACCACCACCACGTTACACTGAAGCATCGCTTGTAAGTCATTATGTTTCTTTCATTAATATTAAGGGGTAAATCATGGCAGGAGGGCAGAGAGCTTTTAGTTATTTGGCAATTTCTCTCCATTGTTCTCTTTTTGGGATTTCCCTCATGATATTGCATATAATAGGTTAAGAAGCTTGAGGAGCTTGGTATTGGAAGACCTTCAACGTATGCATCCACGTTGAAAGTTTTGAAGGTACTTGACTTGTGGAACAATCTAAGTTATTATTCCATATCTCATTTATTTTTTTATCTCCTTGAGCCTAACAATTTAAACTACAAGTTGTGATTTAGGATGATATTTATGTAAGTTATTCAGGGATTTGATTCTGCTAAAGTGTTTTCAAGTAACACTTAGGCCTTGCTCAGCCCCTCTACTTCATTTTTTTACCATTAACCAGATCAAAAACTAGTAGGAACTTGTTCTGAAGTGAGAGATCAAGGATAATAAAAAGAAACGTTGCGCCTCTTGGTGCTGAAGCGAAGAGGGAGTTTGGTGTACATGCAAGACACTTCAGCCCTCAAGTTATAGTTTTCACTAGGAGGGTAGTGAATGAAAGATGAGATCCATAGTTGAGTGGCTTAACCCCTTATCTATAATGCAGATTGCATGATTGGGGAGTAATCCACTAGAGAATATGTTTCCTTATAATTAGGAATCTCGGAGAACATGTGGGGTTTTCATCCCTTAATCTGCATTTATTGCGAGATTTTATTACAGCTCTAAACTCCTAGTAGGTGAACTTATTGGTGATTGGGTTGTTTCGACCTCATTCGGCATTAGATTTCAGATCCATAGACAAGGCTTGAGTCACGACTCATGACCTAGTGGACCTGATCTGGGAATCCTTAATCCAGTCGAGAATAGGGTTCAGTTGATGTGTCTATCTCATCCCATTAGCAGTTCCTATGATTGGTACATTGAGTACGCAAAAGATATTGCTTGTTCATGTCATATGGTTTCCAACCATTGTTGGTCTCTCAGTACATGGGCTATAAAATTGTATAATCAAAGAAGTGGTAATATAACATCTTATAAATTAGAGATTTTGTATAATACTAATATGTAAGCGTCCTCTAAATAAACTAATTGCTTGCTGTGATCATTTAGTTGGTGAAAATATTCTACTTAGGATTTTTTTAGCTGAAGAGATGAGCGATCTCCTTAATTCCATGTTCTGAAAATTTTCCATTTAATAGCTCTTCATGCGTTTAGGTAAAAACCAAATTCTTTGAAATTTTATGCAGGACTTTTCCTGAACTATTTTCACTTTTGCTTATTTTAAGGAAGGAATGGTGACTTTATGTAATAATACGAACCCAAGCCTCACAAGCAGAAAAACACTAAACAATGGAAAAGAGTATTTGTACAATTTCTGAATTTGGGAGCTACAGAGGGAGGAATCGATTCCTGCTGCCACAGAGCTAGGTCCTATGAGAGCTAATGCTCTCCATCCATAACCAACCAAAGATTTTCCTCAAAAGATGTCCTCTCTCACACACGCGACCTCTCTTTGTAACCAAAACATGCTCACCCTTTACCTAACCAACTCCCTGGTTACATTCTCTCTCTGCCACCACACCTCCACACCTGGTACCCTTCCAATGATCAGTTTTCCACATCTTAGGCCCATTGTACTCTTGTTGAATTAATTGGTCAGTTGGCCTTACGCTCTCACTATGGCTTATTACATTATGCATGTAGGATGTCTCTCTAAAGCCTAAAAGAGTACAGTTTAACGAATTTTGTTCCTTATAGAACTAAGTATTTATGAGTTATGTTGGTGTAGCTAGTAGCTACTGTTCTCTCTAAATAGTTACTATTTTTAAGATAGGGAGTTGTATGTAGAAAGCTACTGAATTTTTTATAAGCAACTATGCTGAAGATAAATTTGCACTTACAATCTAGTTCATGGTAGAGTGTTACATTGCTCTAGGTTAGTAACCTCAAGGAGCGATCAAGTAAAGCTTGAGGCGTAGTTTCAATTTTAACTGGAAATTAATGATTTCTCATTCAATATGCATAACAGAGCACATTGGTTTTAATGCTTCAGGAAGTTTAAGCGTCATATTAAAAATGAAGTGCCCTGGACACAAGAGACCTTATGAAATAAGAAGTAAATATATATCTATCAACTCTTGCATATGTTCGATTGTGACTTGTGAGTTTGTCTTTGTTGAGCTTGTGATACAGCGATAGTTCTCAATTGAAACAATTATCAATCAACTCTTTCCCTGTTTCTTTTGATTCTTCTCCCTATATATAATTGGATTTGATAATTATAGCATTCTGTTCCTGCTGTCAGTATTTCTACATGTTTACTGCATCATGCATTCAAATATCATTAATGTGTGTTACATTTAAATTTTATTTTGAAAGAATTTTAAGCCCTCAATTGTTTGTTGCCACAGGATAGAAACTATGTGATAGTGAAAAGTCGTGTTCTGTCTCCAGAATTTCGTGGTCGCATGGTAAGCTTTGGACTTCTATTTTTCTAATTTATCATTTTGTGGGAACAAAAATGCTAGTTATATTGCTGTACTTCAATATGCCCCAAAGAAGAGTTCAAACGAAGTGATTCTTACTCTTGGAAGGTTGAGGTTTTAGAGTCATATGGTTCCTTCCTGCTCTGAATTGTGTTGAAAATAAAAGGCTCATTAGTGAGAGATTGTGTTTCAATTAGAATATGGGTGACTGTGCTAATAATTTTACAAGTTCTGATATGCATGGGATAAGGATTCAGAGCATATTCAATCATCTCATTATTTAGAGAGTATAATAACAACAACAATCAATCCTTATTCCCACTATTTGGGGTGGGTTACTTGGATCAAATGACGTCATAATGCTCTGTCATAAATCATATCCATTAAGAAAGTGTTAATCTCTAGATCATTCTTAATTGTTTCGCTTATGATTTTCTTTGCCTTTCTCTACCTCTAGCAATCGGAATAGCCTCCGTTTCGCTTATGATTTTCTTTGCCTTTCGCTTATGATTTTCTTTGCCTTTCTCTACCTCTAGCATAATATTTGATCATTTTGTGATGTCCCTCGTTTCCTGTGTAGTGCTTTGTTATCTTTTTTTGGGTGTTTTCCTAATGTGAAGCTGCTTATCCCGTCCTTTGTGATGCAATCCTCCATGGGTATGGTATCCATGACAACAATTTGTTTTTGATTTTCCCTTGGTGACTAGGATGCTGAAATTAGGATCATTATTTGGTTAGTTTTAGGCTATGTTGCACAGGTTCGGGTACGTACCGGGTACGGGGGTACGACATTTTTGTAAAAACTAGAGTACGGGTACGTTAATATATAATAAACAAATAAAAAATAAAAAAATTTATATGACAAAATTGCACAAAATTAAAGCAAAATTAATGCATAACATATCATAAAAAAAAACCTAACATCTCCAAAATGTCAATATAACATAACACAATAGTGATGAATTTAAGTGACCTTTGGATTAGATGAAAGACTGAGATTATAACATCTCATTAAAATGCCTGCCCCACGTGCCACTTTCTTCTTTTCTTTATTTTTATTTATTTATTGTATAGCCACTTGCTTCTCATCTTATCTCTTCGGGACAACACTGCGGGCTGGGGCAGACTTCTTTCTTCTTCTCTATTCTTCTTTGTCAAACCCGTTTCAGATCCCCTTTGCCAAACCTGCTCAACACATCTTCAATGGCAAAATTAAAGACCCACTGTACTTCCATCATCGAAAATGGCGGTAGCGTCGGTGTGGTGCGGTGCGTTGGTGCTGTGCGGTGCGGTGCGGCGCGGTGCGGCGGCAGCCCGGTGTGGTGCGGTGGCGGCGTGGTGTGGGAGCAGAGATGAGAAGAAGGGAGAAGTGAGAAGTGAGAAGAAGATTAGAAGTATTGATCAGAAAGAAGATTAATTTGGGGAAATTAGGTCAAAATTGGTTGGGCCGTACCCCATTCGCGTATCCATTTGGCCCATTACGTACCCATCACGTATTCCGAAAAAGAGGACAAAGCCTCCCAAAATGCAAGAGTACTTTTGCTAAAACATCATTCTTATTCCAAATGAAAGCGGGAGTACATATATATAGGGGAAGGGGGCATCCAAGCTAAGCTACCTACATCCCTCCACTTTTTCACAATCAATACTCCCTCATAACTTCTCAAAACTATCCACTTAAGCGAATACATAAACCCCCTTTAACTTAATGAATGTATTTAAAGCTTGGCTTAATAAGGGTAATGATGCTTGTAACCACCATGAGAGTTCATACCAGAGTCATCCTTCTCAATTGTAGGCGTGATCTACATGATGATCCAAAGGATTGGCTGGTTAGGAGATTTGTTGATCATGAGGAAGTAGCCAAAAGCCTTCGTTCCTCTTCAATCTCTTCATTGCGCCATCTTTATGGTCTTAAAGCACAAATGTAACTTCCAATTAATTGGTCATGATGAGGAGTTAGAGAATCAATTGAAGATTATTGGCGGCAATGGCGAAGAGTTTACAAAGTGTGGAGTAAGTGGCTTGCATTAAATGCCATGAATGGCATTTTGTAACTGCTACTTAAATATGTTTTCCTGCACCTCTTCGTGCATTTGTGCACTTTATTCTTGTGATCCAAGCATATCAAATTCGTGCACACCTTGGGCAGCCCCATTTGCATAGTTATGCACTTCATAACATCACTAAAACGTTGGCAATGTGCCCTCCATTAGGTCAAAGATGTAGGACAGCTCCTTAGACATTGGTCGACCTCAATGGATTTTTAATTTTCAGTCCCATTGTTTCAGAGGATTTGATCACTTTTTCTGTAGCACTCTGCTTTCAAGTCACCAATCCTCTATTTATGTTACTCTCTGCAACCTTTTTTTTTTTTTTTTTTTTTTTTTAATATTGATCACTTTTAATTTTCGGTCCCAATGTTTTTGAGGATTTGATCACTTTTGCTGTAGCACTCTGCTTTCAAGTCACCAATCCTCTATTTATGTTACTCTCTGGAATCTTTTTTTTTTTTTTTTTTTTTTAAATATTGATCACCTTTCAATAAAAATGAGATACCTTAAAATATCATGCTGCAGATGCTAACATGTTAAAGTACACCTAAAAATAAAATATACCTCAAAAATAAACTTGTAGGTGGACTTCAAAATAGAAAACAATGCGATTATGCAAGATGCACAGTTGTTAACAACTTATGACAATATTAATGCAGGTCTCCTTATGCTTATTGATCAATAAGCTGCCATTAATAAGCCTTTTCATTTCAATTCCCTTCAAATCTCTTCTGCTCCTGAGATATAGGGAAATAGGATACAGAGTGCCTTCTCTCTTTCAAATATTTTGATTAATTCATGCTAGTATTATCTGTTGTCAATCATCTTTTTGCTCTGTAGAAGTATGAAATGTGCAGGGATTTTTGGTGAGTATTAATCCTTTTTTGTTATGTTTAGGTCTCGGCTTTCCTCTCTCATCATTTTTCAGAGGTCACGGACTATAGTTTCACGGCTGATATGGAAACTGAGGTATCCTAATTGTTTGCAATGTATGGCCTGTCAGGCACTACTAACCATATTTTAAAGTTAGAAAGATTGAACTTATACTTAAACTTTACTTTTGAGGCAAAAGCACTATTGCTTTTCATTTTCTTAATTTTTTTTAAAATTTATTGAACCCTTTCCCTTGCAATTTTTTTCTGAAATTCTCTCTTATACTGTCAAGCTAGTTGGTTGTTGTTGTTTACCTTCTATTTCGTATTGTTTATTAAATTTCTCATTCTTGATTCAGCTTGATAATGTTTCTGCCGGATTAACCGAATGGAAAGGCCTCCTTAGAGATTATTGGACACGGTTTAAATCATATTGTGACCGTACATTGAATGTTCATATTCACCAGGTATGACTTAATCTTTTACTCAAGGTTTGATATTGGGTGGTCTGAGTTCTCATTTTCTGGATATGCTGTGTTGGCAACGTTTTTCATTGCACTTTGTAGGTTTATGTATCCAGTCAATGACCATGATAGCCTTGAAAATAATGCGACTGCAACTTTGTTTTTTTTTAGTTTATCAACTCAATTGAAAAGGTAGCCATACTTGCAGGTGGAGAAGATGCTGGAAAAAAAGTTTGGGGACTATTTATTTGCTTCTCTCCCAGATCAGAGCCGGGTGTGTCCAAGGTAAGATATGCCATGTTAGGCTATTTCCCCTTATATGTAGGTTGAGTGTGGTGCAAGTTGAGATTTGAGAATCAGTTCACCATTTATTCGTATTCTTTAACCATTTCTTTATGTAACTCTTGGCATTTTGGAGAGTGTTGGGTTTGCACAATGTTCTAGGACCAGTTTCTGTTTTCTTGCTTACTTTAATTGGTTTTGGGATAGAGAAAGAAGCTAAGTTCTTGTGGCAATGTGCAATCTCTCCCCCTGTCTGGTGTATTTAGTTGGCGCATAATTCTTGCATATTTAGCGAGACTTATTTGGAGGATCAGCTCCATTGGGGGAAGATTAGGCGTTTAGTTTTTACATGATGTGTAGACCATGAGTTTTTTTTGATGAGTTTGCTCTCTTCATTAAAAATGTAACCCATTAAACTCTTTCTTCATTCAAGTATTCAGTTTTAAACCATTAGATGAATTTGTATCATTGGGCAAAGACCAAAGATCGCGAAAGTGTTGGAACTCTTGTACTGACGCAAGTGTTATTTATATTAGAAGATAATACATGTGATATTTTTTATGTGGTCATGTGTCCATTAAGTAATTTTTGATCTCTATCCATGTTTTGTCAATAATATTGGTGGAAAACATGCACAGTTACATTTCAGAAGACACTAGTCACTGTCTTATTTCCACATTTGATATCGGGATTGGAATGGTGGTAAATATAGCATGAAGAGTTTACCAGTAGAATAACTTGGATTGCCATTTTGAGCCTAATGATTTGGTCTTATTCTTCAAGTTGTCTCATGTCATGGGATATAGGTGGGATTGTGGCGTGGCATGTTTAAAAGTGGACTTGGATATAAAGCTTCATCTTGTGTCCCTCCAGATGCTGTACTTAATTCTGCTGCGCTATTTTAGCAGAAGTGTTGATAACATGACTTTAAATCCTTCACTGTGATTATGCTGATTTGCATGTTTGTAAAAAGTGGCATATTAATTACATTCATCATATGCTGGCTGATTTGTTTGTCAAATATTATCTTGATATCTTTCGATTGATCTTGTTTCAGTTGTATGGAAGGCACACTTATTTTTAAAGTAAGTAGATTTGGTGCTGGTTACTTTATAGGCTGTGATCAACATCCACGATGCAAGTGAGTACTTTACTGCATATTTAGTTTGTAGAATCTACGTTCTAATTCCTAACTGATACATGAATTTTGCAATGATGTATATGTTGTATGCTACTATACACAGGGAGTGTGGTGAACTATAATCTGTAATGTTTGGAAATCATATTATTTCAGTCTGTTTTTATTCTTCTTGTCAAAAAATAATTTATGATGCAAGAATCTGTGGCATTCCAAATATATTTTATGTAACTACTGGCCTGTTTAGTATTATTGATCTGAAAATCAAGCTCCACAGAGCCTTTAAAATGGAAAGAATACTAGACTCTACCCTCCAGAGCCAATGGCTCCTCAATGAAAATAATCCCTTTCCACACAATAGCTGATGATTTTTCCAGATCACAGAAATCCCCTCCTTCAAACATATACCAGCTTAAAACCCCCAATTTTAACTCTAACCACTTTAAACCTCATCAAACTACCTCACTGCCTAGATCACCTTCGTTCCTTCCGGAACAATCCTTTCATATTATGGGCCCATAATGATCTGTGCTACTGACCCTATCAGAAACAATGCATGTGTTGCGAATCCTTATTTTATCTACCATTAGAAGTGAAATATGTTCCTAATGGTGTGCTTTATTGTACTGTATGTTGCCTAATATGTTTTTCCCTTTAACATGCTAATAACCCCATTGAGTTGAAAATTTTGAAAGGGCCAAGCATTTTATTTTACTCTTCTGAGCTGTTATGTGGTGAATGAATTATTTAAACTCCTTCCTTGTACTTATGTTAAATTAAGACCCTATTTCGAATCTCTGAATGGATTGTTTTAATTTGCTATTGCTGCTATTAGTATTTTTCATGATTCAAGGTGTGCATTTAGGTATATGCTAAAATTCTATGGTATGTAGAATTTTTGTGAAATTTTGATTCATGGGATCTTGTCTAAATTTTGTGAATACTGTTTTTCTTGTTTACATACAAAATTGTTTTTCTTGTGTTACAAGTTACAGATGAATGCATCATAAATGGTTCTTGTCGTTGTTGAAAACAGGTATATTGCTAAAACATTATATGGTGCAGAAGAGGAAGAAGATTCACCTCAGCCAAACACTACAATAGAGGAACCCAAACTCCTAGGTGTTAGCAGTGGTTCAAATGAAAAGGTTTGCTCAAGATCCCGGAATTGGTTATATGTTATATGCTACTGGTGTAACTTATTTTGTTTGGACTGCTGAATATTACCTATTATTGTCATTATTTTTCCCTCAGGTTCTTTTGAAAAAGGGTCCTTACGGATTTTATGTTCAACTTGGAGAAGATAGGAAGGGATACATACCCAAAAGATCCTCTGCCTCTCATGTATGTTGACTCATTGAGCCATTTTGATATTTTTTTATGCTATTGATATGAAATGTTGTAGAGGGTGAGCCTTGGCGCAACGGTCAAGTTGTTGCTTAGTGGCCAATAGGTCATGGTTCGAATCCTGGAAATAGCATCTCAGCTTGCGGGGTAAGGCTGCGTACATTTACCCTCTCCAGACCCCACTAGGGGGAGCCTCGTGCACTGGGCCGCCCTTTGTTGATATTAGGTGTTGTAATAAACAAAAGTAATAACAGAATTTGGGTTGTTTCAGATCAAAGATGTGGACTCTATCACCCTTGAGGATGCACTTGAGTTGCTAAAATACCCTTTGACACTAGTACGTTTCTCACTTTTCGATTTAAGCTGTCATACTTATCATATTGATTTTGCATACAAATTATATCTGTTGAGATTTGGTCAGATTATTATATATTCTGTAATTAGTCATGATTGATTTGGTTTATGTATATATGTCATGTAATTATTTCAATCCCTACAATCAGGGGACTAACGATTGTTCTCAGCATATTAAAAATTCATCAGCTGAGTGTGTTAATCACTCAAGCAAATATACACAACTCATCTTTCTCAAGTATATGATTTATTTGAAGTGTTTCAAAAGTATAATTTGCGTTAAAAGGTTAAATCAATATAAGGTCCCTAAACTTTTTGGGAAAATTTAAATAGGCCCCTTAACCAAAAAAATTGCAATTGACTTCTGGAATGCATAAAAATTTGTGATTGGTATTTTTGACAGGGTTCTGTTAAGCTTCCTTTCTGTTTCCATTAAGTGGTCCATCTATTCTAATTCAGTCATCATTTTTGGGTCACTAAAGTTTTTGAAAATTTCAAATAGGTCCTTGACTTACTGAAATAATTCAAGTAGATCCTTATACTTTTGGGAGCTCTAACCGAATCCTACCGGAAAACTGTTGAGGGACCCTATTAAAATATTATATGCATTTCTGGACCCAATTACAATCTTTTTTAGTCAAGAGACTTGCTTAAATTTTCCCGGTAAGTTCAAAGACCTACAAATTAATTTAACCTTAAATATACTAGTATACCGTTAGACATCAAAACAACAAAGGATTTTTGTGCCCAGAATTTGACCTTCAAAATGTTACTCCGTAGTATTGCATTGACTTTTATTTGCTCACTAAATTGACAAACCATGTCTTTGTGTGTGTATTTAGTTGTTGATTCATTGATGTTTGCTTCTCTTTAGGGTAACCATCCCAAGGATGGACAGCCTGTCATATTAAAGCTTGCGAGGGTTGGGTTTGCTGTTAGACATCGGCGCACAATTGCTTCAGTTCCTAAGGTATGATTGTAGTTTCTTGCATTTCTATTGTAGATTTTATTTTCTTTTCTCATCTTTGTAACGAAAGGATTTAAACTCGGGCGAGTTTAACACTTCATGTCTCACGGTTCTACCAACTGAGCTGACTTTTGGGGCTAAAATTAGTTTGTACTTTTTGAATTGGTGATTTTAAGGTAGGGAATGAGGAAAAAGGGTGTTAAGGTTCCATCTAAAAATAAATTGGCAATGAGAGGAGAGTAGTACAACATGTATTTAAATCGTAGCACAATGAATGAGGCAGGTGACGTGGGACTTCCAACATGTCACCTCCAACGAAGCCTGCCGGACCAGACAAGGGGTAACTTTTGACCCACAACGGAAGGGCAACTCTTGGCCCATCGCAACCGGATAGAAGTTGGGCTCTGCCTCTAATACTATGTCAAGGTTCTTTCACAAAATCAATTGGCAATGAGAGGAGTAACTCAACATGTATTTAAACCATACCACAATGAATGAGGTAGACAATATGAGATTTTCAACAAAGGGGGTAAAGGCTCAATAATATGATTGATATTAATTTGATGTGATAATATGATTACAAAATAAAAATTCTAATTGCCCTATTCTTGAAAAATATTAGTTATATTTAAACAAGAAAACAAATAAGAAAATATAAATAGGAAAGAAATCTTTAAATTGTTACAATGAGTGATTGGTTCAGGTAGTGCATCTTTGTTTTCCCTTAAGCAAACTCTTGGGTTCAAGCCTTTTGCATATGGGAAAAACCGGATATGGAGTGATGGTCTTATCATGTCATAGATGTTCTTGAGCTCAAACAGGATTACCTTTCGTGAAAGATACTTCTTTCCCTTTATAGCAAAGTTTTGATTTCGGGTCTTGCGTATGAGAAAAACCCTCTGGGAGAGATATTCCTACCATTATGTCGTGTATGTTCTTGGCTCACCTTCTCTGAGAAATACCTATGTCCCTAGACCAAAAATGCTATAAGATATGAAAAAGACATTATGAGATGCTTTTGGAAATTCCAATAGTACTCTTTAAAATGAAACTAAATAATTTAAAGCATTACTACTGGCAAGAAAGGTGACGAAAAACATGATATAGCATTACTCTCGCTAACTCTCGTTGTGGGTGTTGGACCATGTTCTTGGATGTGCAACTGGTTAAATCTTGTTCAGGATGAAGCAAACAACTTAAGTATGTCTTATTATGTAAAACCTTAATTCTACTGTTACGTGTCTGCTTCACCTACTTATATATAAAGTAATCATCTCTGTTCTCTACTATTAGGATGCCTTTGGTGAGGCATGGAAGGGAATTTTAAGCCAGTTAACAGACTTATTTGACCAAAAATAAGCCTGTAGCCTTATTTGGTTAAATGAAATTTTTAGAGAAGCCCCCAGATTTATAACAGTGACTTGTGTCATATAATCCTCTGGTTTATATGCTCTTTCCCACCATTTTACCATTTTTCAATGAGTTTATTAGCTAGTTTTCCTAATATGTAAGCCTATTGGCTTTCAACCAAGGAAGCACTGACACCACATGGGATACTGATACGATACAACACGGGACACAGCGATACGACGAAAAATATAAAATGTTAAAATAAATGGTTAAAAGTGTCTAAAATGGATACGTGTTTGACACGGGACATAAGGGGACAAATATGAAGTATCGGTGCTTCCTTTACAACCTTCGTCTTTCAGCCAATTTTGCTAAACATAACCTTTATGTCTGTTTTTTAAAGTTTTTGGTGTACTAGATTAGATGCATTTTCGTCTTAACTAAGTGTGCTCTTTGACGTGAATTTTTCATTTGCATTTTTTCTAATCTGTATTCAGGAAATGAAGCCAAGTGATGTCACTTTCGAAAAAGCTCTTGAACTTTTGTCAGGTAAAGATGTGAGGCGATCTGGTCGGCCCAAAGGCAAATCAAAAGTTAAAGAAGTTGAAGCTATTGAAACTTTTTGACATGGATAAAAATACCTTTAGTCATTAGTATCTGCCTTTAACTGCAAGCACTGTTCAACGATTATCCTACCAAGAGTTATACACTTACGATCTCTAGAAGATTCTTATGTTGAGCTGAGTGCATATTAATTTTTGGACTAGTGAATTTTGTTGTACGTCTATTTTTTGATAGCTGTGTATAACCTTAGGCCAATCTGATATTTTTTATTGATAGATATTTTTATGAAATATTATTAAAAGTGAATCCGAGAGCCAGTTTTGATTTCTTAATTAATATTTGATTATTTGGTAAGTTGTATCTGGTTGGTGCTTGGTTATGAAAACTTGTATCTTATGTTTTGGGATGTCATATTAGAGGCAAAAATTGCTCTTTTGTTCCCTCGGTTTTTTTTTCCCGCAAAATAGTTCCTTAATTGAATTATTTTCTCAAATTGGTCCTTAATGTTAGTTTTTAGTATATTTCGTTAAAATATTTTATTAAATTGATTAAAATGATTATTTCTATAATGAAATATCATGTGTTTTTATGAATTAATTAATGGATTATGTCGAAAACTAGAGGTGGCAATCTGTGCTACCGGTCGTGCTCGTGTCCATCCGGTTCGGGTTTGGACTTTGATCGCGCTGTGCTTAAAAAACACAACTTAAAATCCTTCAAAAATGGTTTTTAGGTTCGCACCGTGCGTGTTTCGTGTTTATGTGTGTCTACTCAGCAATCATTTAAAAAAATATATTTGCGTATTATAATATCTGATAATTGGTAGTAGCACTGGTTATATGTATTAAATGACCTATATGTATTAGTAAATAAGTATATAAACATTGTATAGTGTAGTGGTTCAGTGAATTTTTTCATTTTTTTTCCAGTTTCAGCAAAAAAATTTTAGCAAATTAAAAATAAAATAAATCGGGTTGGCGTGTCGTGCCGTATCAGCCCGGCAAAAGCCTAATCGTGTTTCGTGCCTTTGCAGACCGTACTAAAAAAGCACTGGTATAATTCGTGCTCCAAAATTGTTGTCCAAGCTCGATATTTTCCCAAAGTTATTCGGGGCTAGCCCAGTCGTGTCGTGTTTTTTTGTCGACTCTATCGAAAACTAACATTAAAGACCAATTTGAGAAAATCAATACAATTATTTAAGATACCTCAATCAATATATTATGTTGGGTGCCTTGCTATTTGATATTTGATCATTTCTATCATTTGTGCTATCATTGTTTTTAGAAAGAAGTACCATTTTGACCCCTCATGTTTTTTAGATAGGGACACTTTAGTCCCTTAAAATGTGAAAATTCACTTTTGGTTCTTGAATATTTTTTTATGGGGCACTTAAGTCCTTCCGTCCATTCCGTCAACTGCCTCAATTATGAACTTATTTTTTTGTTTTTGTTTTATTATTTCTCCTGTTTCTCCTCTTCTTTTTTTTTTTCCTTTTCTTTTCTCCCTTTTTTTCCTTTCACGTTTTTCTCTTTTTCCTTTCCTTTCTTTTTCTTCTCTTGTTTTCGTCTCTCTTTCCCACATGTTTAGGCTTTCCGTCGACCATCCTACAAACGCCTTGGAGCGACCCTTTAAGCGTTTGCATTTTTTGTTTATCCATATCTTAAATGTAAAGCGCTTAGTTTTTTTTATTATCATCTTAAATGCTCATCAAGATGCATTAATCAAATTGCAATGAACTTAATGAACGATAAATGTTCTCATGCAAAAATCATATTTTCTCTAATAAGAATATATATTCAACCCTTTACTGAAATAACATGCTTATTATTCTTTCCTCTCCCATATATTCCTTGAGGCACAAAAGTATGTAGATGAACAAATCAAATCCTTACATGCCAAAATACTCTTTATAATCAATTTCGGATATGCTAGCAGGCAAGTAAAATGTATCAAGTTGATAGTCAAAGGTTATGAGTACTTAACTTTGTTGTATGAATTGAATGAATCCACTTTCCAATTAACTATTTTTCATGGCTCACTTTCTTGTTGTATCTCATCTTTCCATTTTCCCAACTTCCCGGTGTTTTCATTTTTTCTCGCATTTCTCGAGTTTTCAGCTTTTCTTGCTTTTCTAGTGTTTTCAGCTTCTCTTGTCTTCTCGATATTTAAAATTTCCAATAATATTAATATGAATGATATATATATATATATATATATATATATATATATATATATATATATATATATATATATATATATATATCAAATATTCATATTTTTAATATTAACTAAATTAACCAATTTTCTTCGTGTCAAAGAAACCTACCCAAATAAAATCTACAACTATACTAATATTGGGTTATCTTACTAAATTAGATATTATTCTTTAAAAAGACATATATGAAAGATAAAGAGGACACGTAATAAAAATTTTGGCGGTTGAGGAGTAACGACCACCTTCTCTCTTAGACTCTCTGTCTCCCACACAAACCAATTTATCCATACTCTCTGCTGCGAAATGAGAACAGCTGGTGGAGCCACCGTGTGTTCCGGTCACCGGTTTCTTTCTCCTCTTCCCAACTCAACTCGTCCCCAACTCACCAACGCGACTCGGTTCCGACCCGGATTTGTTCAGCTCCAACCCACTGCTAATGGTAATGTGGTTTTTGTGAAATTCAGTGATAGGTCGAGGGTGGTTACTAGAGCAGCTGATTCTTCAACTACTCAATCTCAGTCTGTGTCTTCCGTCGATGTTCTGAATAATGGCAAGACACTTATTCCCGATGATGAATTCTCCATTTCTAAGGTATCTTTTTGACTAATATGTCAGATTAGTTCTTGACTTTGTAAGCGTCGGTCAAGTTAGTCCATGACTTTATCGAAATATCAATTTAGTCCATGAGATTTCATTTTAATTCACCTACGTCCTTATCTTTATCTCATTTTAAAGCAAATACATCACTGCGATAGTGACACTAGGGACTAACTTATCTCAGGGATTAAATTGCTATTTCGATAAAGTCAGGACTAACTTGACCGACGCTTACAAAGTCAGGGACTAAAGCGTCGGTAAAGTTAGTCCGTGACTTTATTGAAATAACAATTTAGTTCCTGAGATTTCATTTTAATTCACATACGTCCCTATCTTTATCTCATCTTAAAGCAAATACACCCCTGCGATAATGACAACAGGGACTAACTTGATCGACGTTCTCCTATCTCTGGGACTAAATTGCTATTTCGATAAAGTCAGGGACTAACTTGACCGACGCTTACAAAGTCAGGGACTAATATGACATATTACTCGTATTTTTTTCTTTCCATTACTCTGTTACTGTGTGTGTGGTTACGTGGATAAGCACCAATGGACTCTAATAAGTGTCTTGTTTAGGTTTCAACAAAAGGGTATATTAGGAATTAGCAATTTAATCCTGGGAATTATCCTATGTGTATGAGCTTTTGTCTCCATACAATAATAAGGTTGTTGTTTTATGACAAGGTGGTCACGGATTCAAATCTTTTAAACATTTAGCAAGACCCTATATATTTATTTATGTGATACTTTTAAGAGAGTGAGCATGGTGCAATTGTAGGTTGCTTTTTGGTTGTGATTGGATGGCGGTCATGAGTTCAAAACTTCAAATCCAAGTTGTTTGTAGGGATAAGGTTATGTGCATATACTTCAACCAGATCCCACCAAGTGGGAGAGCCTTGTGCATTGGGCTGCCCTTTTATGAATTACTTCTTAAATTTATGAAACTAGTATTAGCTAAAGTTTTTTATTTTTTTATTTTTTTTATTTCTCACTTAAGTCCCTAAGAAGTAAGAACGATTGGCTAGACATGAGTTTTGTAACAAAAAAAGATGAGTTTTGCGAGTTCAGGGTTAACTTGTAGACATATATGATATATCTAAATTCAGCGATTCAAGACTAAGTTACAGGTTGATGTATACAGGACTATTTATTTAGTCTTCTATTTAATGATTTCATTATCACAGTTAGGATTTCTAATTTGCCTTCTTTTTATTATTTGGGGATTTTATTCTGGCTTAGAGTGTCATATTGAGATACTGTATATTTTGTTTTGTGATATCTTATTATAGCTTAGAATATTGAATATTCTGTTTTTTATTATATTTGTCTTTATTGTCTATAAATAGGCCTTCTGAATAAATATTTAGAATTTTTTAATGATTAATGCATGTTGATTTTCTTCAATTAATGAGTACATGAAACATGAGTCAGAGGAGTGGTCTGCCTTAGAGGAGTACTATAGGATTATTCAGGAAATACCTACCAAGAATTAAAGCTGAGTACTTTTTTGTTACACCCTACATCACTGATTTAGAGAAAATATTACTTTTGTTTAGAAGGTTCAAATTCAATTAATTGTTAGTTTATTATGTGACAGGTGCAGATTTCTCTATATCGCTCTTTTCTTTAATGTACTGGTATTTTTTTTTTAATATTACTCTGTGGAGAAATAATAGAGTGCTGATATATAGTATTAATGGATTTACTTTCTTGGGTCTATGCTTATTGCAATAATTGTTTGTTTTCTTCATAGCTGTGTTTGAACAATGATATATGGTAGGGGACAGGTAAACTGTAATTAATATCCTCCTGTTCATTGATGCAACTCTTATATGCTTTTGCAAGTTTCGGTTCATGTTGCTGAGCTATTTATTCTAAGGCTGTTTTTTAATTACTGCAGGTTTCATTTGGTGTGATTGGTTTAGGTGTTGGGGTCTCCCTCTTGTCGTGAGTTTGATTTTCTTTCTTGCCTTCTTCATTAATATCATATAATATATCAAGTTCTTCTGTTTCTTATGTTGGTCTTTTTTTCAAATATACAGCTATGGTTTTGGGGCATACTTTAATATTCTCCCTGGATCAGAATGGTCAGCTATAATGTTAACATATGGCTTTCCTCTTGCAATTATTGGCATGGCACTCAAGGTGATGAAAGTTTTCTTGGTGTGAAATGTGAATAACATTATAAGATGGATATTCATTATATCAATGTTGTATAAAGGAATTGTCAATCGTGTTAGGATCATGTCATTGCTTCATGGCTGTTATGGGTGCTCTTTTGAGTCTTGCACTCTTTGTTTCCTTCATATTTTGTCATTGAACCATCTATTGCAGTATGCAGAACTCAAGCCAGTCCCATGCCTCACATATTCGGATGCTAAAAGCTTGCAGGAAAAATGTGCAACCCCAATTCTTAAACAGGTAATATCATCATTTAAGAAAATTAGTAATAAGATGCTTAGTACTTCCTTTTAAACCCATTATCTGAGGGCAATCCATATTTGTTAATTGAAGGAAGCAAATAAGACAATACCTAGGTTTCGTTTATTTATATCAAGGTTTAAAATTACCAACTTGAGCTTCTTTCTTCCCTAAATTTATCATCTCTTATGTAAAAGGATTTTTTCTCTTTTTCTTTTTTTGTAAATTCCAAAAGTGTCATCAATAGGTTAAGTGTGTTGAGCATTCAAGTGTGAGATGAACTCCCACATTGAATAAGATGGGATGAGTGAGAAGGTTTATAAGTGGCAAGACCCATAGAACCATTGCTTTAAGGTTTTGGTTCAAGATGTGGTGTCTCACTTATAAGTGGCTCCTCACTATTACCATGACCCTAGAGCAATGTGACTGCCTGGTGGTTGGAGCCTCCCCGGTTGAAGGTCCTAACAAAGTGGACCTCAAAGTGATACTTGGACCTACTCGCTGCTAGTATATCTTTATCTAGATGCTTTTGAAAATGTTAAGTGGACTTTTTTTGCTTTCATAGGTGAAGAATGATGTTACCAGATATCGCTATGGGGATGAACAGCATTTGGATGAGGCATTGAAACGGATATTCCAGTATGGTCTGGTATGTTATTTGAACGAGTGATTTATCTTTTGTGCATTATATATTTCTCCATTATCATATTTTAGGGGATAAAATAAACTTTTTTTTTTCTTTTTCACTTGTGTTTGAAGTGGACCTCAAAGTGATACCTGGACCTAGGTCAACTTTTGACAATGACAATTTGTTGTAGGGAGCTTTTAAGAATAGAACCTATTTGTAAGCTAGGACCTAATATCTTAATTTTTGGATAGATTGGTTCTGGATAGGGGTAAATGGAATCTTAATATTTTCTTATATCATAATCTAGTACAGCATCATCAGCTATTTTCTGAGGAGGTTTCCACTATTTGCTTTTGTGTACTCTTTTTCTTCTTTCAGCTATGATATATTCTTAAGTTCTGACATCATTTTATCTTCATTATGTTTCAGGGAGGAGGAATACCAAGAAGGAGTGCACCTATTCTTCAAATGATTCGTGAAGAAGTATTTTGTCAATTTACATTAACTCACTAATCAGTATTATTACAAAAGTTTCCTTTAGCGCTTTCTTTATTTGACTTGCTATATCATCTGGCAATAAAAAGAAAATCATGATGTATATCTCATTTTCTAATTATAAAAGTTAAAAGTAGAACCTGTAAAGTTATAGCACAAGTTCAAGTCTCTTCTCTCTTCTCTCTTACACACACTCTCCCTCAATCTAGCTCGAGGGGCAGCAAAGGGCTTCTACAGCTCGTATGAGCTTTTGTCGCTAGAGGGAGTGGAGAGAATAAAGAGGGAACCGATTAACGTATAAAGGGGTTATGGCAAATGAACAGGAAGCTAGTTAAGAGTATATTTAAGGAAGTGGGGAGGAGGGTTCATTCTCAGATTCTCTTCTTTCTTCTTCTACTGTTGCTTCTGTGTCTACATTTTCTGTTTACTCTCGCTGTAATTGAAGCTTGACTCCTTGGTTTTCATTTTTTTTTTCTACTTTTAATACGAGTTCCTGTCATATTATTTGTTTGCTTTCAGCTTCATCTCTGCTATCTTTTGTTGTTATGTCGTCTCTGCTATTTTTATTACAAGTCCTGCCACAAGTTGAGCCTGTAACCTCTACTGCATATTCCTAAGACCCTGACCACCCTAACCATCTGAGTCACACCCTTAGACAAAATACATTTGAGTAAACTCAAGCACATTTGTTGTCTTTGAGGGTTGTTAGGTGCAACTAAATACCATATGTTTTGCCTCAATCTTTTTGAGGCTGTCTCAGAGTGTTTGTGTTGGCTCAAAGCATCTAATCTTCCTTTAATTGTTCACTTAGTTCATCTAAGTATATTAATATTGGCCTTAAAAGTTCTTTTTTAACCCTCTCTACATTTGTTTCAGATGATTTAAAGTATGTTCTAATTCTTCTATTTTGGCACATATGTTTTAATTCTTTTAGATTCAAATTTTTGGCATTTGTGCTATCTTTTCCATTAACTATTTCATCTTTTTATCATGTTAAATGTGTGTGTGTGTGTTCTAGTCTTCGGTAGCCATTATTTGGTTCCCTGCAATATTAAATTTTCATAGTAGACCTTGCCGAAGCCATTTTTATTACTCATGTTTTGTTTTTCATTACCTTTAATATAAAAAGACTGAGACATTATTTTTAACATATTCAACACATCACTTCCCAATAACAGTTCACCTTTTGAGTTCCTTAACCATAGCAAAACCATTTGTCAAATTTTCTGTAAATACAAAAGACTCATACTGATTAGTACTATTTGTGTTGAACAGAGATGTTACCCTGCATATCAGTTACATAATCTTCTTTGTTGATTAGACTCTGGTCATTCCCTTATTAATCCTGTCTCGTAATGTCATTATATCTTAGGTTACACAAGATGGTAAATACTCTTTGGTATTGGTTTTCGAGGCCAAGGCTCTGAAGCTGTCAGATTTTGAGCAAAGACAGGTATTCAACACTGCTTTCTTTTAGCATTCATATTTGACAGTCCTTGAACTTAATTGGACTCTGAATTGATGTTTGTTATCCTTGTGGCCTTTGGTTTATGGAGAGAAAATGAGTTGTAGAAACTAGATTGGATGAGAGTTTAATAAAGAATTCATGGAAAGAAAAGTGCAGAATAGTAGAGGCAAAGGAAAAATAAATACCAAAACTAAATATCATTACAGTTTGCCTTTTCAGCAACGAAATCTCATAAACAATCATTGTCAACAAAAAATGTTGCAATGATACTAATTCTTAGCCGGAAGCTCAAGCATTCCACTCTAACGAAAGCACCCAATCCAATAAACAGAGCGAATTTCTTCAAAGCCCTACTCCAATTATTTATACTAAAAGTGTCTCCGAATTTAAGAACACCTACCAAACTAACTCACAATGCAAGATTTAACAGGTTACTGGCGTTTGAACTCCGAAATTGCATTTCAAGAGATAAAATGTGATCTTCATAACTAGTTAGTAGTGTTAGGGTGTGATTGGGAAAAAATTTAATTTAGCGCTTTTTCTTGAATCAAGCTAGGAAGACCTTGCTTATCGAAACAAGCTAAAAAGAACTAATAGAACTGTCATAAATTTTATGACAAGTCCAAATAAGCTCTCCAAATTGTCCCATTAATTCTATTCACAATACCTTATAGACGAACAGAAAGCTTTAACCTTAGAGGGATACTGCTTTTAGAATTAAAATCAATTCTGTCTAAGATCCTCTGGAGTTCTGATATGAGAAATAGTTGCTAACCATGTCCCACTCTTCATTTGTGTTCAGGCTAAATTTACTTCATTCTTTGGTCCGGGAGTCACAGCTGAAGTTGGTGAGTCTGACAAATCAAACAACTCTGTTTATATGCTAGTCCTTAAGAATTAAAACGCTGCAAAGTGTGTATTAGTGAATGCACTCTGATTTCTGACATGATATTTCGGTTGCAGGTAACGGTGACAAAGATTTATACGAGGTTCGACTTATTTCGAATACAGACCCCAATGCACCTTCTTCATGAAGTTCTTGACTTATACATCCTTTGTATCTTACTTGATTCAGTTAATCACAGAACTTGGATCCTTGAAATATGTTCAAGTATTAGATCCTAAGGTATTTAAAAAAAGGCTATCAAATTATTGTATCCAGTGTAAATTTTGATATAGAATAGAAGGATAAGAAAAGCAATTGGAAAGAGAACTAAACCTATGAGGGTTGCATTATATACATTATTTTCATTTGATATACTAGAATTACTAAATACTAACACTACAATCTGCTTGGCAACTCGTTTAGGATTTGGGAGTGTTTCTAGCAAGATGTTAATATGAATGCCAAACTCTTGGCATGTCATATATTAGTATTGCCATTTGATGTAAAATTTTATCACCGCTAGTGTTGATAGCTTAGCGTGCCCTGTCCAAGTCGTCAAGCCTTACAATGGGGAGAGAGGGGTAGGTAGGGTAGTTAATCTCACGATGAAGTATAACTTAGTTCCTAAAAATGTATAAATATACATAGTTCCTCAAGATTTTTTAATGTATTAATTTAGTCCCTCAAGTTTTTTGGATGTATCAATTTGATTTTTAAAACATGAGGTACCAAGTCGGAATGTAAGAAAATCTTAAGAGACCAAATAAGTATATCCAAAATCTCGAGGGACTTAATGTATATTAATAAATTTTCATTAACCAAATTTGTAGGTGAGAAAATATCTAAGTTGATACTTCATTCTAAATATTAAAGTATCATATCTATCGGCATTTTCAATGTTGCTCAACTTGTTATGTTTGTCCAACGTGACACTTATTTTCCAATAAATGTGTTCGGACAATTATTAGATTTGAATTTGGTTTTGTTTAGAGGCAATATTTAGAAGTTGGAGGAATTAAAAAATAAATAAATAAAACTAAGGTTACGTTATTCCATCTTCAAAACAATAGTGTAAGAAATTCAATTTGTTGTTCTTTAATGAAGGGGAGAAAGAAAATGCATTTATTAAACTAAAACATTCTTTTGGATTTTTTCAAAGAAGACAATTGTTTTAAAAAAGTACACCAACATCCAATAGAATTTAGGTTAAAATGCATTTTTGGTTCTTTTAGTTTTTTATTTTAGTAGAACTAGTTCTCCTAGTGTATTTTGAGCTAAAATTATCCCTTAAATTAATCAATTGTGTAGATTTTGTCCCTCCATTGTGTTGTTAAGCAACTTGCAAAACTGTCTTATGTGCCATATATCGGCACATGACATTTTAATTATTTAATTATTAATTAAATATTAAATATTAAATTAATCAAAATAAATAAATAAATCAGAAAAACAAATAGCAAATAAAATAATTCAACAAATTAAAATTAAAATTCGAAAAAGTAAAATTGTTTTTGTTTTGAGGAGGTCCCTCAAGAGGCCCCACCTCCTTAGAAACCCCACACGTGGCAAATGAGTTGGCGACTGGTCCCACCACTTATGACCGATTTCGAGCCCTTCACTCACCTTGCAACCCATCCGATCCCATGACCGGAGAAGCGACCGTTTAGTAGCCTAGAGGCGTAACGATCTTGACCTCCACCTACCGTGCGACTGGCCCGGTCTAATGCGACTGATCCTATCACACCTCAGTCTAATCAAACGTCGCCACCTAACCTGCCCATCAGACAATCAAGATGTTTATTTAAATAAACATCTTGATAAATAAAGATGTTTATTTAAATAAATAATTAAATGTCATTAAAATTTGACATAATTTTATAAATAGGATTAAAAAAAAATCACAAAGATCTTATATCAAAAGACGGATAGAGGGGGTATAATTTAGCCAATCCTCAATGGAGATCAATGTATTTTAACTTTTAATAAAATGAGAGTTTTTTTAACTATTTCCAACAATTGAATGAAAACTTGATTAGTTGGCCCCTCTTTTCTTTAAGCACCCACCAAGAAAACAGAACATATACTCTAGAAATGCTCATGTTCTCAGTGTTAAGACCTACAAATAGACAACCAGATCAACAACAACAGGTCGAAACTCTAACTAGAACAGACATCATTCAGAATCCATATTGGAATCCGTATCCTCATCTACTGTCTTTGAATCCATATCCTCGTCCTCGTCCACTGTCTCTTTCTCTTTTTCTTTCTTTGCCTCTGCAATTTTAAAATCAATGACAGCCTTATCAAAAGTGCTCCTAACATGCTGGCACATAAGCATCAGATCCTGACATCCATCTTTTAACACTTCTCGTGCTGGATCCCCTACAGATGCAGTGATAACACATACAAAGGAAAATTACCAGTTAGTGTCAATAGCGAGTTGCATTAGAAGGATAAATTTATGTAAACATCTAATTCTGAAGGGTATTCTGATATGACGTTAAGAGACAAGAAATGAAAATGTTCAATTATGTGTGAAGCCCTTCAATTTTAGGATTATTTTATCGCAGGTCTTTGTTTTTTGGGCAAATTGCACTCACCTCCCCTAAGGTTTGCACTAATGACACAGACACCCCCTCTAGTTTGGAAAATCCCCTCCTTAGCAATCAACATTGCACTTACACCCCCTTCTTACAATAAATGGTTAGGTTATCAACGAAAATGTTATGCTTAGGATTAAAAAAAGACTTTTACCCCCTCCGCCATTGCGCTATAGCGCCGCTACATATCGCTATTGACTACCGAGATATTTAATTTAAATTAAAAATATTTACATAATTTAGAAAAAGGTGAGCAAATGTAAAGGTAGAAGAATAGAAGAGAAGGAAGACAGCCTTTACTAACAGTTTCAGAATCCGGAGAAGAAATCGAAGATCTATCTTTAATGGTCTTCAAATTAATCGATGATGGACGCGGTGGCGGTTACGTGACCAGCTGTTAGATTAACATTTTCTTTTCTAGCATAAGAGACTAGATTCAAAATTATAACATTTAAGAGGACTAAAACCAACAACAACAACTAAGCCTTTTTCCGACTGGATGGGGTCAGATACGTGAATCAAACGACGCCATAAAAATCTCATAAATCATGTCCTTTAAGACTAAAACCAACAAAGAAAAGGAGTTTAGGGACTAAAAACAAATATCGGCATATTTCTAGGGACCATTAACTTATTTAAGCCTATAAAATTCTATTCTAAATCTAACAAATACTGGGCGAACAGGATATATTAGATTGTAAACAAAATATGAAATTGGCTGCATAAGTAAAAGCACATGCGATTTTTTTAATGCAGATAAGGATTTGAAGTATTGGATTGTAGGAAACATTTGCAAATTACAGTCACGGTATAACCACTATGACAAATAGTACATTTGAAAGACTCTGCATATGTTACCTGTTGTTTGGACTCTGATATTAACACGATTATCTGAAGGGTGAGGAATGCTGTACCCACAAAATGTCACTCTTGGACTGCAAAACAACATTAAGGACCTCATTTCATCATTGATATATTGAACTTAACAAATGATGAGGAACAAGGGAGGCACAATAGGCAAGATACATAAAAGCTAATAAAACTGACAATTATAGTGTGAACTGTGAAGTCCAAGGATAAAAAGTTCTTCAAACTCAATTAAACATGCATGCAAATGGATTACTCAATCATGCACCACAAAAAGAATAGGATCAAATCAATATCAATAGGTGTCTTAATCTCGGGTCCTCTTCTTTCTCTCCAGGATAAGAGTAAAAGGGTGGGGATATGTCAACCTATTTATTGTTTCATCAAAACGAATTCCCTTCATGTTGGTTTTATAGATGCTCATATAATGCTTTTAGTGAGTTGTGCACAGCATTTGGAGCAACTTTTGATTGTTCAATGTAAAAATGGCTAAAATTTATGCGTTTATGGAGTCAAATGCTAAATTATTAAGGGCATTTCTTGGCCTCTAAACTTGCTATAGTTTATGCGTTTATGGATTTCTGTTGTGTTTTAAATTTTACTTCTCAAATCAAAAAATTTCTGCCATTGAAGATATCTTATCCTCCACCGGTTGTACTTTTGCTCTTTTGTCACTAAAATGATTTCTGTTTATATGAAATAATTAAAGATAGAAGAGCCAAAGATTGATATTGCATGAAGCCATGAACTTTGGAGGACTACATCAAAATGAAAATTAATTTGAATGGATTTCTGCTTTAACCACTATGAATGAATTCTCAAAAATAAAATAAAATAAAAGAACAAGAACAAGAATATGTAAGAATTTCCACGCTACTAACTCCTGATTTAAGGTAAATCTGACAGAATTTGCAAATGTATGATCCTCATCCGCAAAAGAAAAAGTTGATTTACTCTGATCGGAGAATGTCCCGTGTTCCATCACTGAAGATCAACCTGAAACACAATATAACATATTTAAGCGCAACCTTCAAAGATAACAACAGTTCATAGTAACCTTTACCAATCTAAATCAGATATCCTAGTATATAAATTTACCGAATGGCAAAAACAAACATTCCAGCAACAACAAGCATCGATGACATATTTACAGTTTACGCACGGTAAAACTATGAAGCGGCTTCACAACATACTTAAAACAAGTATAAAACTGCTTTTCAAGGATTCAAGTTTACAGTAAAATTTAGTCTTCTTAAGTTCCACCACTAACAACCAACCTGCAACCTGCAACCTCTTATTAATTAACCTGTTTTGTACACAACCCAACCTTAACAATAGAAAGCAAAAATACACAAAAAAGAAAATGGGGGGCCGGGTCCCCCACCTACAATCGAAGACCACTAAGCAACAATCTTACCGTTGCGCCAAGGCTAACCCTCTAACATTAACAATCAGAAGGTGTGCAAGCTTTAACCGAAGCAGCTACACCACTCATGAATTTAGCAATTAGCATGACTAAAATCACCATATATATATATATATATATATATATATATATATATAAAGTAATGGTTTATTTATGGTTTTAGTCCCTAAAAGTTCAGCGTGTTTTGGTCCTTAGAAATTATTTTGACCGGATTAGTCCTTAAATTTTAAAATATTTTGGTTTTGGTCCCTTCCATGAGCAAAAATTCGTTATTTGTTTATGTAGTTAGCGAATAAGTGATATGACGTGGATGATACAAATCTACGGAGGCAAAATGGTCCGATACGCAAAATGGTCTCGTACGCAAAATTTTGAGTTCATGGCATTGAATCATCTATGTCACATCACCTATTTGGCGCTACCTTACACCACGTGACTGCTGGTGTGGATTTTCCTTAATCATGTCAGCAAATAACAAATTTTTACTAATGGAAGGGACCAATACGAAAATATTTGAAAATTTAAGGACTAGTGCCGATCAAAATAACTTCTAGGCACTAAAACCAAAACACCCCGAAAGACTAAAACCATAAATTAGCCTAAAGTAATAATAATGAACAACAACTAAGAATAAAGCAAGTCCACAAACCCAAATGAGAAAATTAAAAATAAGAAGATATAAAGAGGAGACGACGAGAAGTAACGGGAATAGGTGAAGAAGAAACCTTGTATGTTGACTAAGAAGATAAATGTTCTCTTGAAAGTTGAAACCTTTCTTCGCTCCCGTGCCGCGCCACCCCACCGTAGGAGTTTTTCCAAGCGCGAGCGGCCGGCTAGGCTCCAAACAGGTTATGAAAGAGGGACTTAGTTTCTGGGGTATAATTTTTTTTTACGCTTTATTTAAGTTTTTAGTCCCTGAATTTAGGTGCTCTTTTGGAATTGATCCTTAAACCTTTTTTTTTCGATGCTTTGAGTTCCTAAACTTTGCTCAAATATTGGAAAGGGTTTTGCTTTGGTGCCAATTATATTTTAAATGGCACTCATGCCATCTACACATGTACTAATCACAATAGGACATGTATGATTTTTAAATCTAGTTGACATATGAAGTGTTTGCTTAGCTGTTACTCCCTCCGTTTCACTTTAAGTGTCTTTTTAACATCAAAATTTTGTTTCGAAATAAGTGTCTTTCTACCAAATTTAGGCAACATTTAATACTGTTTTTCCTTATTTACCCTTATATTTAATGTTGTTTTAGTTTTGAAATTTGTAATACTAGTAATGATGCATTGACAAAATAAAAATATTAAATAGGGGTATTTTTGACAAAATACACATAAAACTTACAATAATCATCATAATCAACACTTTCTTAATCTATGTGCAAAAGTCCAAAAAGACACTTAAAGTGAAACGGAGGGAGTACATAGTAAGGATTATTTTGCAATTTTTAAAAAAGTCTTAACTCAACCATAGTTAACAAAAAAATTTGAATTTTCAAATTAAAAAAAATAAAAATTATCTTCTCATCTTCCCTCTCACTCATTCTTCTTTATGCAGTTCCCTTCTTCTATGTGATGACACCAATAAATTTGATTTGGACAAACCAACACCAGGTTTTGCTTCCATCCCTGAGGCAATTGAAGACATTCGCCAAGGAAAGGTTGTTTCTCTTATTATGGGCAAAACAATTTCTTTCATTGTATAATTTTTTTTAGCACATCGGAGGTGCACATGTTAAACTTTTCCTTTGTGCCATTATATTGTTAGTTCTATATTATTTTATTAACTGATAGTGATGATGCAGATGGTAATGATTGTGGATGATGAAGATCGAGAAAATGAAGGAGACTAGATAGTGATTTCCTATAGTAGTTGTGAACTTGTTGGATTAGGATTAGGATTAGGTTAGTTTTAATTTTAATTTTTCTGTTTTAATTTTTTATTTTTAACCATGATTAAGTTTCAAGTTTAAAAATTTGTAAATTAATCCTTAAATACGACACATAAGATGATGATTGTGTAAAAATGACACAGGTGTCAATCTATAAGTGGTCCAATTGGATTGACATTGATGCATTCTCTCACTAAATGGCATGGAAGCATTCACCTATTGGAAATGGTCATTTAATCACTTAAATGGTGATATAATCGAGGATATGTCACGTCACATTCGCCACATAGATAGGTAACGTGTCAGATGATGCCATGTGAATTTTTTTAATTAAAAACATTTCAAATTTATTAAAAATAATTAAAAATAGTTTTTTTTTAGAAAATCGAATATTTTAATAAATTTTAAAAGCTCTACATAACATGTCACTCGTCAATATTGCGAAAGTGACGTGACATATCATCGGCTATATCATCACTTAAATGATGAAAGGACCATTTCCAAAAATTAAACAAAGTTTAGGGACCCAAAGCATCGAAAAAAAAGTTTAAGGATCAATTAAAAAAAAAACACCTAAGTTCAAGGAATAAAATGTTAAATAAGCCAAAAAAAATATATATAAGATTAGTCCCTCACATTGTTAACGATAATCAAATTAGTCCATGAGATTATCAAAATTTTAAATTAGTCATCGAGATAGGAAAATATGAATCACATTAGTCAATGTCGTTAATAGTCCAAAAATTTGAGGATTAATTTGACCAATGTCCACAATCTCAAGAATTAATTTGATCGATAGTCAACATTTTTGTATTGGCTAAAGTACTCATTTGGTCCATTACATTTTTTTTTCATATTGGTCTATCTTGTTTCTTTTTGTTATCAATTTGGTTCGTAAATCACTATTCATCCTACGTATAATATCATATTCGTCCATGCATGTATATATTGTCGGAGAGAGAAGATGGTAAGTGTCCATATCAAATTGGATGAACAATGATTAGGAGACCAATTTGATAGCGAAAAGAAACGAGATAGACTAATATGAAACCATAAAAACGTAACGGACTAATTTGAAATTGAAAAATAAGGTAAGGAATCAAATGAGTAGTTTAGCCTTTTGTATTTGTTTTTTACCAGAATGATGTCGTTTTTGTCATTCCGTTAGTCCACATTAAGGATCACTAACTGTCATTAACGTCAGAGACTAATCCGACTTACACTTTCCTTTCTCAAAAACAAATTTGCAACTTCGAAAATCTTAGGGATGAAATTTATCGATGCCCACAAAAGCAGGGATCGATTTGACATACTACTCTTTTTTTTCCCTATATTTCCTCCTAATGTATTTTATTTTAATAATTTTAGCCACATAATTTATTATGAGTCATGGAATTTGAATCTCAGTAGTTATCTCTAAATCTTGTTTTTAATTTTAATTCCAAAATTGTCTTTCTTTCTCCGCTCTCATTCTTCTTAAATACTTAAACTTTCCTCTACTATATTATCTTCTTCTTCTTCTTACACTTTTTGGTGCTTATTTCTCTTGATTGCAGTTCAATTTTTATTTATTAGTTTACTATTCCATGTTGGAAAACAATTCCCTGGAAAACACTTCAAATGGTGGCGGTGGTGGCTCACATTCTTATAATGATAAAGCAACAATTTATGGCAGGTTGAGTGTTTCTATGAGGTTCTCCTTCGTGCTCTTTCTCTCCCCCTCCTTATTTTTAAGATCTAATTGATTTTCCGACACTTAAGAATCTGAAATATTTTCTGATTGGAAATTGTTGAAAAAATTTCACCGTACAACTACTGCATCGAAAAATTGTTAAGAGTGCAAGCAAAATCTTAAAAACATCGATAAAGATGTTAAATGTCATATGAAATGACCTTCATTTAAGAGTCCACCATAAATATACATTATACCGCTACAAAAGTGCCTACCAAACTTGTCTTGCCTTATTTTCCGATAGGCATGTGTAGGAATTTTTTTCTAATGGGATGTAGTCGGAAATATAAGTTGGTTTATCAAGATTTTTTTTCGAATAAGGGATATCAAAAAAAAATTCCGGCACCTTTGAATCGGAAAATTTTTTAACAAGGGATATTTCGAGATTTTCAAACTTAAAATGGAGTTTGTGAATAAAAAACAGAATTTATATTCCAAAACTTATTTATTATTGATATGAAAGAGAGTTAGCAAATTATTTGCCCATAACTAAACTAGATCAACCTAGTCCAACTTAAAAACTTATTGGCTCGTGGTTGGCCAGCCTATATGGACCAAGCTGACTTGTTTAGACAACTCTAAATTCTAGTTTCAAATTATAAAGAATCTTTAACACAAAAAACTATCCAAAATTAAAAATAAAATTCATGCCAAATCCTTTGGCAAATTCCTAATCAAAGTCATGATTATCACATAAGGAATTCAAGCAAGTGGGAATCAATAAATTCTAGGCATCAAATAATTTGTGTATGTCATCACTATACAGGCATCTTCTTAGATTTATCATCATCCCAAGTGACTCTAAATGTAGTGGTTTCTGAATCGCCAAAACATACTTTAATAATATGATAAATTATTTAATGTAATTTCATAATGACAAAAGTTACAATAGTAGAATTTTTCTTTCTCAATTATAATAAATTTCGTAAGCACTTTCGAGGTTCTTGGGTTCAAAACCAAGTGATGTTCATCAAAGAGTTCTAGTGCAAACATACATGCATAAGTTTATGAAAACTATAAATTTCAAAAGTCATATTATCTTCGTCTAATGGTATAGGAACCTTGAATCCGCATAGCATCGTAGCCCAAAAATAAGAGTTAAGTATATAATCAGTTTGTCAATGATTCAAAAGGCCACACAATAGACACCAACATCATTCCTCTCAAAATTAAGGTTATAAATGTTGAGAAATTACGCAAAATTTCTCTTAATCAAATTTGTGAGAAAAATTATAAGTGGACAATAACAAAGCTCTTTTTATTATGCTACAGATACATTTAATAATAAAAGGAGAAAATTCAAACACTCTGCTTACAAAGCTCTTTTTCTCTTGAAATGTTTGAATGAACAAAAAGAAAAAACAACACATGCATTTATACATGCAAGAAACAATTGTCCTCCATTCATTTATTTTCCTATTTTAAAGATTCTATAATATTAATGGTTTCCTGCTTTTACGAAACCAAAAACTAAGGAATATGTTTCCTTAATTTTCTCTCAACAGAGAATGCATATGACCAATTCCAACAATCTCTCACTTGAAGATTGATTTTAATCTGTCTTTACAATTCGATCAATGCAGTAGTAATATTAGTTTAGCAGACCATCAGAAGTTGAGCACAACTTCAATTTTTCAATAGTTACAACTTTTGTTAACATATCTGCAGGGTTCTTGCTTCCAAGAATCTTTCTTAAAATTAACACCTCATCTTCAAGCAAAGATCTAATGAAGTGATGTGTTTTGTCCTAGAATGAAATATTGAATTCTTTTCCAGATGTATCGTGCTCTGACTATCACTGTGTAAAACACTCTTTTCTTGAATGAATCCCAACTCTGTTAACAGTCCTAAAGCCATATTAATTCTTTACTGGCTTCTGTTACTGCTACATACTCAGCCTCTCTAGTGGATAAGGCAATGATCTTCTATACCTGTGACATTCAACTAACAGCTATAGTACCAACAGTGAAAATGTAACCAGTGGTACTTCTTCGATGATCTACTTCACCGCCGAAGTCTGCATCTACGTAACCTTGTACTTTTAACTCTCCTTTGCTAAAGCACAAACACTTCTCTGTAGTGCCTCGTAGATACCTCAAAATCCATTTAACTGCTTCCCAGTGAGCTTTACCTGGATTTGACATAAACCTGCTAACAACTCCCACTGCATGATTAATGTCTGGCCTTGTACAGACCATTGCGTACATCAAACTTCCAACAGCTGAAGCATACAAAATCTTAGCCATGAACTCCTTGTCTTCCTCCAGCTGAGGGGACTGATCTTTAGAAAAACGAAAATGGCTAGCCAAAGGTGTGTTAACTGCTTTAGCGTCGCTCATGTTAACTCACTGCAAAACACGGTTAATGTACTCTTCCTGAGATAATTGCAAAATACCTTTTTGCTTATCTATCGTGATTTGCATTCCAAGGATCCTTTTTGCTGGACCTAAATGCTTCATATCAAATTCTTTTGACAATTGTTGCTTCAAGCTTCTGATCTTGTCCATATATAAACCAGCTACTAACATATCGTCGACATAAAGTAGCAAAATGATATAACTGGACTTATATCTCTTGAAGAAACAACAATGGTCGGCATTACACTTCTGGAAACCTTCGTTGTGCATGAAGCTTTCAAACTTCTTGTACCATTGTCTTGGAGCTTGTTTCAAACCATACAAGCTTTTCTTTAATCTGCACACCATGTTCTTTTTCTTTTCTTCTAAGAAACCTTCAGGTTGATACATGCAAATATCCTCATCTAAGTCTCCATGAAGAAATGCGGTTTTCACATCTAGTTGCTCAAGGTACAGTCCTTCACTGGCAACGATACTTAATACAAATCTTATAGTATTGAGCTTCACAACTGGAGCAAAGATTTCAGTGTAATCAACTTCTTCTTTTTGCTGAAATCCTTTAACAACTAGTCGAGCTTTGTATCTCTTGGATCCATCATGATCTTCTTTCACCTGATACACCCATTTGTTATGAAGTGCATTTTTCCCAGTAGGTAACTCTACTAGCTCCCATGTTTGATTGGATATTAAAAACTTCATCTCATCTTTCATGGCAAGCTCCCACTTACTGGCGTCTGTTGTCTGACATGTTTCCTCATGGTTTTCAGGCTCCCCTGTATCGGTTAACAATATATAATTAAGATATTTTTTGTTAGACACGGAAGGTCGAGAGGACCTTCTTAAAACAAGAGCTGGAATAGGAAGCTTTGGTGAGTCAAGTTTTTCATCGTCATTATTTTCAATTGATTCTTCTGACTGAGGAGTCTCAAATTCAGGAATTTTTGGGACATTATCCACCTCTGCATACACTGGCCTACTCTGTTTTGAGTTTTTAGTGCATGTGTTATCCCTATCTTTGTACATCACTCTTTCATTGAAGATCACATCTCTACTACAAATCATCTTTTTGTTTTCATTATCCCATAATCTATAGCCAAATTCATCTTCACCATAACCAATGAAAGTGCACTTCTTCGATTTAGGATCAAGCTTATGTCTACCTTGATCACTAATGTGCACATACGCTACACAACCGAAAACTCTAAGATGTGAGAGTTGTACCTCTTTTTGACTCCATACCTCTTCTGGTATTTTGTGCTCCAGTGGAACCGAAGGACCTCGGTTGATTAAGTAAGTTGTTGTGTTGGTTGCTTCTGACCAAAACTGCTTTGGTAAGCCTGACTGCAAACGCAAGCTTCTGGCTCTTTTCGTCAACGTTCAATTCATACACTCTGCCACACCATTGTGTTGAGGTGTACCTGGAACAGTCCTCTCCATTCTGATCCCGTGCTCATAGAAAAACTTCTTAAATTTGGTGTCTTCGTATTCACCACCATTATCGGTCCTAAGCTTTTTGATCTTCAATCCTGTTTCATTTTCTACCATGGCTTTCCAAATCTTGAAAGCCTCAAATACTTCAGACTTATGTTTTAAAAAATATACACATACCTTCCTAGAGTGATCATCAATAAAAGTCACGAAGTATTGTTGCCCACCAATGGATGGAACCGTGGTTGGTCCCCAAACATCAGAGTGAACTAACTCGAGTCTCTCCTTCTTCGGGCTTTTTCTACTTGTCTAAAAGCTAACTCGTTTCTGCTTTCCAAGTATACAGTCTTCACACATGTCAATTTCTATTGACCGAAGATTTGGTAGCTTACCCTTTGAGTGCATGATCTTCATCCCTTTCTCACTCATATGGCCTAACCTTTGGTGCCATAGATTGGGATTTTCATTTGTTGCAATTGCAATCAAATGACTTGCTCCAGCTGTCTTGTAAAGAGTACCACTCTTTCTACCACGAGCAATTGTCATTACACCCTTTGAAATTTTCCAATTATCTCCATGGAAGACTATTGTATAGCTTTCACTGCCCAACTGGCCTACTGAGATTAAGTTCTTTGTCAACTCGGAAATGTGTCTAACATTTTTTAATTCCCATACAGACCCATTTAACTTAATCTTAACTACACCTCTGCCCACAATCTCACAAGATTGTTCATTACCAAGGTACACTTTGCCAAAGTTACCAGGGACATAATTCTCAAATAAATTTTTTTTGTGAAGTCGCATGAAAAGATGCTCCAGAGTCTAATATCCAAGACTCTTCCTTGTTCTTTAAAGAACATATCAACGCATCATCTCCTCCTGAGGTAGAAGCAACATTTTCCTCTCTTTTCGTGGTTTGATTCTTCGGTGCACTCATGCACTGATTCTTTTAGTGCCCGGTCTTTCCGCAATTCCAACACTCAATTGTCTTTGAGCTATGAAGACTTCGATGATTCTTGGATCTAGACCTTCTCTCCTTGGATTTATCGCGTCCATTTCCTCTGGTTAAATTTCTCCCTCTTGACTCTGTATTTAAAACTGAAGAGGTTGAAGATTCACCCGACTCTCTCCATCGAATCTCTTCACTAAGAACCAGATCACAAACATTGTTGAACTTCAACTTATTGCTTCCTGACGAGCTACTCACAGTTGTGACAGTAGCGTTCCAACTTTCTGGTAGGGAAGACAAAAGTATCAATGCTCGTACTTCCTCATCAAATTCGATCTGAACTCAATTGGGTTGTGACTACATTGAGTTCATTGAGATGTTGCGCCACTGATGCACCTTTTGCCATCCGCAAATTAAATAACTGCCTTATTAAATGAACTTTGTTTGAGGCTGACAATTTTTCATACATATTAGAAAGAGCCGCCATAAGACCTGTCGTGGTAATTTCTTTTGCAATATTAAATGCAACATTGCAGGATAACGTCAATCGGATAACTCCAAGGGCTTGTCTGTCGAGAAGAGCCTAATCTTCACCTTTCATGCCCTCTAGTTTGCTTTCTGAGAGATGTTGATACAATTTTTTCTGATACAAATAATCCTCTATCTGCATCTTCCAAAAGCCAAAGTCCTCACCATCGAACTTATCAATTTTCACATTTCCTTCTTCTACAGCCATTTCTCCCACTCAAATCTGACTCCCTTTGAACCGGTTATTGTAATAATAAGTACAATTGGCTCTTGATACCAATTGTTGAGAAATTACGCAAAATTTCTCTTAATCAGATTTGTGAGAAAAATTATAAGTGGACAATAACAAAGCTCTTTTCATTATGCTACAGATACATTTAATAATAAAAGGAGAAAATACAAACACTCTGCTTACAAAGCTCTTTTTCTCTTGAAATGTTGGAATGAACAAAAAGAAAAAACAACACATGCATTTATACATGCATGTAACAATTGTCCTCGTTTCATTTATTTTCCTATTTTAAAGATTCTATAATATTAATGGGTTCCTGCTTTTACGAAACCAAAAACTAAGGAATACGTTTCATTAATTTTCTCTCAACAGAGAATGCATATGACCAATTCCAACAATAAAAATCTTGGAAAACCTTTATCATGGGCGTAGATGTAAAGTTGTTCATAAACATTTTTAAGTCATTCAAGAGAATTCTTCCACGCACATGTTCTTTAAAAATCCATTTCATTTTCGTGTAGATAAGTAAAAAAAAAAAAAGAAAAGAGAAAACTATAATTTTAAGGCACTGGATAGACTTCAAAGATCATTTTTTTTATTAATAATAACTTTCCAAATTTCCAAGCACAAAAGATATATTTTTAACCATAGCAACTGAGGCAACATTAAGCTAGAGTTCATATCTAAGCTAATGATTTAGAATGGATAGGTCCTAGTACATGGTCTCTCTAGTAAGTATGGGTATTAAACTACATTCTAAGACTTCTTCTCTGATAGCCTTTGTCATCCCAACATTTTCGCTTGCTTCCATGTGACACCACGAAGAATGGATCCTTTCATATAGAAAATAGGTGCCATTAACTCTAGGATTTTCACACTCATTTACTTCATCGTTCTCCCAGAAGGTAGTCCAGAGAGGGTTAAAGTCTTATGACCATGATCGCATTCACTAAAGCACAGTCATCCACATATAAGTAACAACCTTCTTGTCAAAATTATTGGTCCGACGATGTCCACGTAACCAATAATACTTCTGCCAGTATTAGGACTCTTACCATAAATCAAGTCAATATTTGCAATACCTCGAAGGTATCAAAGTATCCATTTCACAGTTTGCCAATGCATCTTGTCAAGATTTCCCATGTACCTACTAACAATACTAACATCATGTGATATATCTAGACAAGTGCAAACCATAGCATATATGATGCTTCCAACTACACTAACATAAGGAACACGTGACATTTGTTCCTCCTCTTCAATAAACTGTGGTGTCATCGCAGCTGACAATTTGAAATGGGTTGCCAATGAAGTGCTAATTGGCTTAACATTCTTCATTCCAAAGTGCTTCAAAACTTTCTCACTATACTTCTTTCGAGACAAGTATAATTTTTCAACATGTCTATCTCTGAAGATTTCCTTGCCCAAAATCTTCTTAGCCATGCCCAAATCTTTCATTTTAAATTCACAAACTAAGTTGAGTTTTCAACTTCTTTACCTCTGATATATCCTTAGCAACGATGAGCATGTCATCAACATAGAGCAACAAATAAATGAACGAACTATCCTGAATCTTCTTGTGAGAGACACAATTGTCATAGTCACTTCAGGAATAACTATGACTCAACATAAAAGTATCAAACATTTTCTACCAATGGCGAAGAGATTGCTTTAAGTCATATAATGACTTTTTCAAGATACAAACATGATCTTTCTTGCCTTCAACTACGAAACCTTGTGGTTGCTGCATGTTGTAACGTCCTTCTTTCCTAATTATCGGAGTCCATTTTTTTTAATTTTAATTACAGATTTCTATAAGGAGCACAAGGTAAGTGGAAATTTATAAGTAAAATATATAGAACTAATTTAATTTAAACTTCCCAACATATATGCATAGGGTACGACACTCATACATCCAAGATAGTGCTAGTTATATACATGAGAGACTACATCTCTTTCTTCTTATATATATATATATATATATATATATATATATATATCTTACAGGAAGTTTAACGTTAGGTAAAATTTACCATAAACAGGATTCACTACTACCTAGTTATTACCTATCGAGTGCTTATACTATTTTTATTTATTTATTTATTTTCCTAATCTTCAACCAGAACATGTTAAGCTATTTCTTCGTCTAGATTGTATCCCTAAGCTTCCTCGATAGGTGGAGGTGGAGGTGGCATGAGGTCTGGCGGTGGCAGGTAAATATCACAATAAAACTCCTGTGTTTGAACGATTACCGATATTGAGCTCCATAATCAAAGTACCAGTAAATACCACATATCCAAAAGCTGGATCGATCATATACTCTCCCAGACCCATTACGACTCGTAAGATACTAAATAGGGTGATGATTATTCTGGATGATTTGATTATTTTTTTCAGTCATATGAAATATCACGCTAGTGAGTAAAACTCGTAGAGACTAAACCAAACATAAGTATTATCAAACTAATGACATTTCAGGGATGCAACATCCAAAACATTTCCTTTTTTCTTTTATTTCCCTTATAAATGAAAAGGATTTAAAATGCAATAATTATTCTAAACTAAATCAACACTTTTCTAACATCATTTTTTTTCTAATAGACTAGTGCCATACTGAGACAAGTAAATGAAGCTTTTTCCCATATCTAGGATCATAATATTTGATTTATGCACCTTTCGTCCTTAAATTTATAAAGGGTATCTTTAATCTTAATTACGGACATAGTATTATATTTGTGTATGCATAAAACCGTGGGATTTTTCTTCGTCCTCCTTTGTCCGGTTAATTTCTTTGAGAATAGTTTGTGGCAGTATTTACTTTTAAAAGAGAAATCTTCATGGAGTCACCCAAGTTAGTATAAAATCAGCAAAATATTATTTATGCCTTCTTAGAATCATTAGCACTAAAATAACTAACAAAGCCCAGCACAGTTGGTAGATAGTTGGGTTCCTTAAGCATGATGTCAGGGGTTCGATCCCTGCCGTGGGCATGGAAAAGGCTTTGTTGGTAGAGGCAAAACCCACTTCGGTGATCTCTACGCCTCAGAGAGGATTAGTCTTTGGCTGTCAGCTGGGGGATACCCGTGGTGTACACAAAAAAAATAAAATAATAAATAAATGTAAGGGTCATGAGAAAAGCCTAGTTACCCCAAAGCAAAACTTAGAGACTTGAGAATTATCTAATATAACAAAAATAATACTATGGTCCTTTTATTTTCTTCAGTAGCGGCTTCAGTAGCTTGGGCATTGCATGGTTCCTTATTTTTTTCGTTGTTTTCTCATGTTATTGTATGTTACTGTATGTGGACTTCTTGTCCCCTTCATAAAATCTTTTGCTTATAAAAAATATAACATAAATAAAGCAAGAACTACCCCTGTTGATGTTTAGCTAGTAGACACTAATATGCAGAATTATTGGAATGTAATAATACTATAAGTAATATGGGTACATGTTTTTACCATATGCATAGCAGCACTTACATTAGCTTCATTAAAAAATTCAAACTTATGTTGTATGTATGTCTATGTATAAATTTTGTACTACATGCACCAACTGCATAAATTAAGACTTAACATTAGTGGGTCCTATATCAGTTGGAAAAAGATACTAAAATTGAAAATATAAAAAGTAATAAAGATTAAGAAAACTCATGTTGCATAAAATCTTTGTATCAGCATGAGGCAAGTTATAAGAGGAATATAGGGAGTAACTTTTGGACTGATTGGTTTGGCTAAATTTGGAACTTAGAAGAGGAATATCACTGAGAAGGAAATATGGTTTTTGTCCCTACCTTGTGAAAAGTGGTGCATGAAAATGACTTATTTCCTTCTAAGATGTTACGATGGAAGTCCTTGCATACTGAAGGCTTTATATAGAAAAAAGATAAGGATGCAAGGGTACTTTTGCTGGCACATTAGATAGGGATGGTAGTTAGCTTCTTTCCTTCCTCACTTTGATAACTTCACGTCTTCACCCATACAGGTGGTATGTTTTTAGCCAAAACTTTTCATTGTCCAGTAATTTCTCTCTACGTGGGAAATTTACATAATGACAAGCCGTAGATTTTTTTAATAAAGTGCTTCTATCCTATATATATATATCTTATGTTTAAAATATATATAGTAAAATTGTATTGAAAAAATTAGATATTAACTATCATCATTATTAGTTTATTGGTTTTTTTTAAATAACTTCTATTTAAGGTTTGATTCACCTATGTCTATAGTGCATAGGTTAGAAGGACCTATTTATTTGTGTAGCTACATATATACTATTATTTATCATTATTATTTTAATATAGATCAAAAAGGGTAGAGCTGTAACTTGATTATGATATGCTTATAGAGTGCAATATAGTATGTAAATTATGAGATGTTACATATGTTAATTTCTTCTTCAAGTTCACCATGAAGAAAAGCTGTTTTTACATCTTTGCTCAAGCTCTAGATCAAATAGAGCAACCATAGTTAGTAATACACGGATAAAACTATGTTTCACAATAGGGGAGAAAATTTAATTGTAGTCAATTCTTTCCCTTTGGCTGAAACCTTTTGCAACTAAACATGCCTTGTATCTAGCTAGCTGCTTGTACTCTAGGAGATCCTTCTTTTTCTTGAATACCCATTTGCAACTAACAATCTTCAATCTTTTTGGCGGTTTCACTAGCTCCCATGTTTGATTCTTGCGAAGAGATTCCATTTCCTCACCCATAACAGCAATCTACTCTGCAGACTCATCACTAGAGATAGCCTTGTTGTATGTTACAGGTTCTCGAGCTTCAATGCCCCCTCTGTAACTGATAACGCAAATGAGACTATGTTTGCATCACCATATCTCTTAGGTGGTTTTATCAGCCTCCTTTCTCTGTCTCTTTCAAGATGATTATTTTGTAGTAGAATCTCCTCTTGCTCTTAAACAACTTCTTGATCTTCCTTTTGAATAGGTTAATCAGAAGCACCATCTTGAACTTCCATTGATTGTTCAATATTAAACTCCACCTGCTTGTTGACATTATCTTCTTTCTCTGCATTGCCAACCTCCTTCGTCGAGTGAAGCAAGAATGATTCATTAAACTTAACATTTCTGCTGATTATGAATTTTGGTGGTTTAGTTTTAGTACACCATAATTTGAAACCTTTCACTCCATATGCATAACAAAAAAATTTGCATTTTTGTGCCATTCATTCAAGATTCCCACCTTTAATATGAGCATATGCAGGACATCCAAAAATTAAGTGTCAGACCACACTTTAGTAGGAGTCTTTAATTCAATTGTAGTAGATGAAGACTAGTTCACCAAATAACAAGCCATGTTTACAGCTTCTGTCCAAAAATCTCTTCCCAAACCAGCATTAGAGAGCATGCATCGAGCTCTATTTAAAATAGTTATGTTCATGCATTTTACAACTCCATTTTGCTGTGGAGTTTTCTGCACAGTGTGATGTCTCACTATGCCCGCATTCTCGCAATGCTTATTAAACCATCCTCCACAAAACTCCAAACCATTGTCAATTACGTTTGATTTTCTAATCCATAAAATTCTCAATCAACAATTTCTATTTTTTGAAAATGGAGAAAACATCACTTTGGTTTTCAAGAAAATAAACCCAAACTTTCCTTGAAAAATCATCAATGAAAGTTAATAGGTATCCAGCACCACCCTTTGTGGGATAGGCGTAGGGCCCAATAAATCAGAGTGAATATAATTGATTATACCCTTAGTCCTGTGAATGGTAATGTTGAACTTGACTCTGATCTGCTTCGATAGACACAACGTTCACAAAAGTCAAGTTTGTCAATCTTATGATCACCTAGCAATCCCTGTTTGCTTAAAATAGACATTCCGACTTCACTCATATGCCCTAGACACATATGCCACAACCTAGTAGTATCAAAATCTAAATCAAGGGAAGATGATACAAATTCAAATCCAACAACTATATTTTCTTAGAGTATGTAGAAACCATTGACTAATTTTCCTTTGATCACTATAAGAGCACCTCTGGAGACTTGTAGAACTCCACCTTGAGCAAAATACTTATAACTTTGAGAATCAAGAGTACCCAAAGAAATAAGATTTTTCTTCAAGTCTGTTATGTGTCGAACATCAGTCAAAGTTCTCACAATACCATTATGCATCTTGATTCGGACTGTTCCATTGCCAACAACCTTACACGACATATTATTTTCCATAAGAAAAATACCATCATCAATTGATCGGTAAGTTGTGAATCAATCCCGGTTTGGACACATGTGGTAAGAATAGCCAAATTCAATGATCCAAGCATCATCAAATGAACTAGCTGATACTTTGAGAACATTATCAGTATCTTCAACCACACTAGCTGAGTGACTCCAACCAGTCTCATTTTTTCTTTGAGTTTCGGATATTTGCTTTCCAATGCCCTTCTTTCTTGCAATATCTGCATCTCCCCTTGCTTTGTCTAGATTTAGACCTAGACTTGCCTCTGTTGAAACTACTTGAGCCAACCTTCTTTAATTTCCATCTAGTGAGCAAGCTTGCTGAAGGATCACTGTAACACCCTACCTTAATTTATACACTAATTACCCCGATTAGCTTAGTGACTTGAAAATTTTATTTTTAAAACTCTTAGTTGATTATATTACTTATGAAATCTCCGTAAAATCGGACGAAGTTTACTTTATTTTCTGGACTTTTCCAAAATATACGTTTCCTTTTTGTCCTGCATTAATACTTTCATATAAACAACAGTAGGCCAGCAGGGCCAAAATATATAATCGAGTTCATTCATTACATCATTTCCAAAAACATGAACCATTTCTTGGAGTTACTTAGCTCCCAAAAGATAAAGTAAATATTTACAACATAATTCTCAAAATAAAACCTCGGACCAATACATATGGTCATCCAGCTAACTAATTACACTCCACGATGTACTCTCGCTCGGCCATAACTTGTATAAGCTTCTTCTGCACCTGTAATAAAAATAGCAAGAATGGTAGCATTACACAAAACTTAGAATAATAGTTTCTACAAAAGCATAGCAATAAATTAAGGTACTACACTATGAATTGTTGCCCAATTAGTATAATAACTCATACTCCTTTCTATTCGTTTTCTACCTTTCTTATCCTTTTCATTATCATAATTTCCATATGTCTTTCTAATCTGTTCATTCTTTCTTATCTTTTCATTATCATTATTTTCCACATGTCTTTCTAATCTTTTTATTCTTTCTTATCTTTCATTCATCTCTCGACGGGTCCTATTACCATCATTTCACACACACCCCTAGGGCGGGTCTTATTTTTATCAATTTACGCACACCATAAAGGCGGGTCCTACTTACATTTTTCACACTCCTTCTAGGAGGGTCATTCATATATTTATTCTCGCTCTGTTATGGAGAGTCATTATTCTCGCTCCTTTATGGAGGGTCATTATTTATAGTCACGCTCCGTTATGGAGGGTCATTATTCACGCTCCGTTATGGAGGGTCATTATTTTCGCTCCTTTATGGAGGGTCATTATTTATAGTCACGCTCCCTTAGGGAGGGTCATTATTCACGCTCCGTTATGGAGGGTCATTATTCACGCTCCTTGTGGAGGGTCATTATTCTCGCTCCTTTATGGAGGGTCATTATCAATTATACATATTCTCATTTCCATTGGAAAGGTCATTCACACATTGTTCAATCGCACACATCATATTCATATATTCACACATCATAATCCTATATTCACGCACCATATTAGGTGGGTCCTTCTCACATTAGTAATATAATTCAATTTTCCATGTCTATCATAAATCTATATATCTTTACAGTCATTCAAACAAGTTTCTTTTCTTTATCTACCTTAGAATCTATATCATTATTATCTACTCTAGTTTCACTTTCCATTTTATCTCTTCTTTCTTAGTCTTTTATCTTACTTTCTAAATTTCTATTTCTTTTCATTATAATTATCACTCTATTATCTATCCTTATTTATTGTGTAGTTTCCTTATGAATATTCAACTTAGTTATTCTTATTACTTCCTAACTTACTAGTTACTTAGTCAATCATTCCTTTTATAACCATAATTATATACACTTATTTTCATACACTACAAATGGGTTCTTTCTCTTTTTACTAACTACTCCTTTTAATATCAATATCATCTACCCCAAGGTTTCATTATTCTACTTGTCCATCTACCACTAGCCATCACTATAACAAAAGAGAACCTATTTCCTAAGCTAAGGTAACACCACCTTCTTACCTCAATGAAGGTAGAGAGATGAAAAACCCCTAAAGCCCTAGCTTCCTCTTCTTGTGTTCTTAGACCCTTAAGCTTTCTCCTCTTTAATTCTCTTCACTTGGTCTTGGAAGAGAAGGCATAAAAGTGTGTTTCTCCATGGCTATGGAGTTTACAAATCCAAGGGAGATGAGGAAGGGAGGTTCAAATTTGAGAGGGAGTAAGGGGGTGGTTCTTGAACTTATTTTCTTGCCTAGGATTTGAGGGTGGTGATGAATATGAGGATGGGTGTTTGGATCATAGTGTGTAGGTGATGATCACGATGCTTGATTCTTGGTTCTTGGAGGAGAAAGTGAAGAATAATGAATGAAGAAAATGGTGTGTGTTTGTTGTTGTTGTTGTTGTTGTTGTTGTATTGCCTTTATTTTCAGTTTCTTGCCCAGGAGGAAAGGATGTGTGGTGTTAATTTAATGGCTTGCTTAGGAAGCCAAAAATGAGTGGCTGGGAAGAAATGATTCTGACGCGCGCGCGTCCTTGGTGCGTCTGGTGCTCTGGTTTTTGGCGCGCCAATTTGGTGCGTCTGGTTGAGGCTGGTGCGTCAGGCGCGCTTGGACGCGCTTATGTGTCTTAAGCTCCATTTTGCACCCCTCTCTGTCTGGCAAATACGAACCAGCGCGCGCCAGCGGGATAGGCTCGTGCTTGGGCGCGCTTGGGTGCACCAGTCTGATTAATATTTTCTATTTTTCTTTCATTTTTCTTTTATTTTCCTTGCACTGAAAACTCCATAACTTCTTCTTTAACCGTTGGATCTTGTTCCAATTTGGAAGCAAGCTTCCTAAAATCCTTATCTTCACATCCAACGGTGGAATCTATGTTTTGAGTTGTAAATCTTCTATTTCTAATTTCCTAAAGTCCTATGTTTTTAATTCTAAAACTACTCCTTTAATCCACTAATTTAAACTTAGTATTATCATTCTCTTCACCCTAAATTTATTGCCACGTTAATTATACTTGGAAATTAAATTAGGGATGTTACAATCATCACGTCTACTTTTATCGTGCTCCATCTTCTCACGACCCATAAGTGATTATTTAACCTCATCAATATTAAGGAGCAAAACAACAACATTGCTTGTTGCTCACTTGAAAATGACTCATTCATATTTTTCGACTCCATAGTTAATGAAGTGAACTCAGAAATGTGCGGTCTAATGGATACCCCTTCATCCATTCGAAGTGTGTACAAACGTTGCAACATACTAAGACAATTAGTCATTGTTTTCTTCGTATACAGGGATTCCAACTTTTCTCCGATAAAACCTTCTGCAAACATCGTCTGTAATGGATAATTGAATAGTAGATATAACTTTTGCATCTATGTCATCCCACCCAGAATCCTTCATTGTGCCGGGCTTTTTTCCTTTACCAAAAAGTGTTACCTTTAAATTTTGTTGGATCAAAACAGTCATCATGCGAACCTTCTGCATCCCAAAGTTGATGTGCTCATCAAACTGTTAAATATCAAATTTTGTAGTCACCATATTTTTTTTAATACACAGATTCCCGAGAACGTTATAAGCGCTCTGATACCAATTTGTTATATAATTAGCGTGGAAATAAAGTGAAATAGTGAACAAAAATGGTTTAGTTTATAGCTTACGTCCACATACAAAGATGATTATACAAAATGATAGTTATACTTGATAATAACCAAATCCCAAACACACACAAAATACCTCACCGTATTTTCTCATTATTGTATACATTCAACTCTCACAAATATACAAAGAAAAGTTATAAAGAAACAAAAGTTTGTCTCTGAGAGATAAAAGGGATATTAGATATGTTGTTGTTTGTTATTGTTGTCGTGTTTTACAAATGAAAGCCTACACAGGTCCGGCCCTGGGGGTGGGTATTGAGGGCCACCGCCCAGGGCCCAAAAATTTTAGGGGCCCCATAAATTTTTTTAATAGTACTTATACTTAAAAAAAATTATTAGTTTCATATTTTTTATTTTTCAATTATTAATAGTTTAGCATAATATTTTAATTTATTTTTTTTATTTGCTCACTTGACTTATAAATAGGTTAACTTATGAACTTTATTTTTATAATTTACTCCCTTTGTCCCTAAATATAAGATCATTTTGAGAATTTTATTTTGTCCTTATTTATAAGACCTAATACAAATTTTTAATAACAATTAGGTACTTTTTTCCACAAACACCCATATTTACTCAACAATTTTTAGATTCTCAATAATACTTATAAGGATAGTTTAAAAAAAAACATATCAAATGTTCACATTTTCAGTACAATTAACTAAATTAACCAACTTTAGTAATGAACGTGAATTCAACCAAAATGATATTATATACAAAGACGGAAGAAGTAACATGAAAACAATTTTAATTACCTTTTAATTAATAAATTTTTTTATTTTATTTCAACTCTATTTTATATAATACCTATTTTTATTATTGATTGTTATCATTGTTTTAATTAATCAAATATATAAATATATAGTGTTTTAATTGATTTATTTTTAATAAATTTTTTTAGTAGGGCCCAAAAAAATTTTCGTCCTAGGACCCAAGATAGGTTAGGACCGGACCTGAGCCTACAATACTTATAAGGTAAAGCTAATGCTATTAATAACTTTGGAAGAGAATGATTTTCTCTTCATTATAGAAACAAGAGAAAAAAAAAATGATAAAAACTCTCTCTGTTACTTTCATTTTAAGCCATATTATTAGCATGCATTAACTATTTAATTCACTAATGCCTTAAGCTGCTTAATGCGTGTAACAATAATCTAATGACTATATCCACTGATTGTTTATGTATTAATTTTTTAAGAACTATCCATGTATTTGCCATTCTTTATTTAATGAACTTCGCATAAATAAATTAAACTTTCAAAATATTCGAAAGAGGATAAGAGCTTGATTCACATTCAAAATGAACATACAACCAACGAGCTGTTGGTGCAGTGGTGCCAGGGGCTGCACTTGGTAGGGCAAACCACGGTTTGATCCCTCGCAACAACGTTGGGAGAGGAATAAAACCTTAATCCCGGGACCCCTCTCGAACTGGATTAGTCGGCCCAGTGAACTGGATACCAGGGTGCAAACCAAAAAAAAAAAAAATACAAAAGCCTGCACGTGAAGCCCAAACTGTCCATCAATTTTTCACCACGAGAAGTTCAAAACATATATATCGTCATTAACCAATAATGATTGATATCTAACAGAATCATCATCATAGAAAGATTAATACTATTGACAAACTTGCACACATCACGCACCACATACATTTAGACAGTTTTACTATCTGATTTTTTTTTTTTTTTTTTTAATTCTATAACTGCAACTTTTCATATATGAAAGAAGGAAGTGGTTAGATGAACCGGGTAACTTTTCATTTACCGTGCTCTTGACAGGTCTTTCATGATTTTTTTTAAGGTTGATTTATGAATTTGGTCCCTAAATATTGTTTTTAGTTCTTAGAAATTATTTTGATTGGAACTAATCTTAATTTTTCAAACATTTTGGTTTTGGTTCCCTCCAGTATAAAAAATAAGTTATTTGCTTACATGATTAATGAAAATCTACATCAGCTATCACGAGGTGTGACGTAGCGCCAAATAGGTGATGTGACATGATGATTCAGGCCTATGAACTCAAAATTTTGCATACGGGACCATTTTGCATTCATGGATCTGTATCATTCACGTTATGTCACCTATTTAGCGTCACTTCATACCACATGGGCGGCTAATGTGATGTTCCGCCAGCTACACAAACAAATAACATATTTTTATTAATGTAGGGGAGCATAACCAAAATGTTTGAAAATTTAAGGACTAATCCCGATCAAAATAACTTCTAGGAACTAAAACCAAAACACGCTGAATTTTTAGAGACTAAACACATAAATTTGAGTAAGTTGGATAACATGTTTTGAGTTTTTCTTTTTGCCAATATATCTTTATTTTTTTATTTTGACTTGTTAGCTAATGTATATAGTATTATTATTATTAGAATTTTCATAATCTTGAATTAAGAATAAAATGTCTTTACATTAAAAATCAAATATAAATACTTAAAAAAAATAATAGATTTATATTCTCAATGAACTTTTACCACTTTTTAACCTTTTATCCTCAGATTTTGGTTGAGGTTAAACAAATCCTTATTATTAATATTGGATAAGTTTGTATTGAGAATTGATATAATCAATGTAAATGAATTTTAAAAATATATTTATACCCAATGCAATCTTATCTAATATGAGTTTCTTAACATATATCTTAGGGCATACCTTAAAATAACCCTTCCTTCTAAATATTATATTATTACTATTAATTTTTTTTTCTATTGTGTACCCTATGACACATATTAAGAAACTCATATTAGATATATATGTATTGAAAATTGATGTAATTAATTAATACACTAAATTTTTAAATACGTTAATTTTCAACACAAACCTGCTCAACATAATTTTTTAACATGTTCCTTATCTCTTACTCCATCCAGTTTGAAATATAAGAAAAAAACATATTTCTAACGTTCTAAAATTTTGTTTCTCGATGCTACTTTCCTAAAACTTACATAGAAAATTGTTATCTCATTTCATTTTTATTTCATTTTCAATACTACTTTTCTAAAATACCTCTATTTTTGATAAATTTAAGAAAATTAAATATAATTAACTAACTCCTAATAAGCGTAATATTAGTTTTTTTCCTTATATTATAAACCTGAGCGAATACAATACATTTAAAAATTTCCCTTAATGATAATATTATGTACACCAATAATCAAATATCAAGTAAAAATAACAAAAATAAATGTATATTTTTTTAAATGAAAAATAAATGTATATATCAAAAAAAGGAAAAAAAACCCAAAATGTGTCTTCTAAATAATAAAATTTGTCTCTTAATAATAATAAATGGTTCTTTCCATGTGGGTACTGGCGTACTGCGCTAGCAAGATGTGGTGGAATCTTGTATGATAATCATGGTGCTTTTTTAGTGGTGTTCGCGGCCCACCTAGGGAGTTGTATATAGCACTATGCAGGCTGAGTTATGGGGAATTCTTCATGGTGTCAAACTAGCAACTCATTGAGGCTTTAGTAATTTTATCATTGAAACTAATTCCAGGACCGCGATACAATTTTTGTCTTCTGGATGTCATCCCCCCACCCTGCAAACCCATTGTTTGTGAAATCAAAGCGTGTCTCATTGGAAAAAAAATGCTATTTTTTGCTCATAATTTTTGGGAAGCTAACATGGTTGCGGATACGCTTGCTAATCAGCGCATAATCTTGACATTAAAATGAAGATCTATGATGTAATTCCTAATTTTATTATTTTACCTATGTTTGTTGATTCTTCAGCATCTATTTACTACATGGGAATGTAGTTTTTCTGGTTTGTTTGGGCTCTAGTCCCTTAGATAAAAAAAAAAAAAAAAAAGTGCCCGAAGTGGTAATTAGCCAGTGCATCAAAGTAAGATATGCCATTCCTTCTTTGATGTAGAGAGTACATTTGAACATTTTTGAGCTTAGCTTCTTGAATTTGTTTAGCAAACTTTGAAATGAGTGAAAAATATGTTATTCCTTCTTTGCCTTTCTTTCTCTCTCTGCCTTTTCTTCCTTATCCATGAAAAGCACCCACCTTGCCTGCAAAGTTGCTCATGATCTTTCTTTCTCCACTCATTCTTTTCTGTTTCTGCGTCCGTTTCTTTTGTTGTCTCCCATGTTTCTTTATCTTTCATTTCCACCTGCACATGCATTTCTAACTCACATCAATATCATATATATTTGGCATCTCGTATAAAGTTAGATTACATGCTAATCATACTCAGCATGTACCAAATGGTAAAAGTAACATAGATGCCGGGATACCGTTAAAAATCTGATATCTCACAATTAGGTATCAATTTATTAACTTAATATCTTTTTTGTTTTAATCATCCAATGTAACAATTACATGTACGGTTTTTTAAATAAAGGTTCAAGATAAAATGTTAAAAAAATATATTTGCACTTTAAAACTAAATGTTTGATACTCCGTACTTATGACAATTTAGTTTCTGAATATATATATATATATATATATATATATATATATATTACTTTTTTATTTTTTATCCTCCATCCTAACAAACTCTTATGGGATAACAAACTTTATCCCCTAGGTGCATTGGCTAGTCATAATTTTAGTTTTTATTTAATTTTTCAAAATTAGGATAAGTTAATAAAGCATGTCCCTTTATAGAAAAATAATTAAGAGACCTATTTAAAGAGACTCATACACAAGTCTACATTTAAGATTGTGACATTTGTGATTTGTATTTTTTTATTTTATTTTTGAAATTTAAAAAGTGACAAATATCAAAATCTTATATGTAAGTTTGCATATAGGTCTCTCTAGGAAAATTTCTAAATCATTTCTCCCATGTATCTAACCTTTACTCCCTGGTATCTTTAGTGCTTGCATCTTCAATTTAACAATGTAAAAATTAAAGTACACATCAGTTGCTACAATGCAGGAAGTTGTCTAGCTCTATGCTATTTATGCAGACTCCATTTTTCAGCAAAAATAAATGAATAAATAAATGTCACCATTCTTGAATGTAACCTTTTACTGTATATATATTCCTAATTAAAGAATAAGAATAATAGCATGAGTTCATGACGGCGAGCAGACATTTTCATTAATTATCATTTATCCATAAATGCTCGATGATAAAATGATGTGGTTGGATTTCAGAATCTCTGTATGAAGCAGGGGAAAGAGCTAGACCATAAGATATTATAATTTTGAGACAAAAATATATTTGCACAACTTAAAGCGACAATTTTTTTTTTTTTTTTACAACTTTAGATTTTACGAGGCAAAGTATAAATGTTATAAAGCTAAAAGTTGTTGCGTGAAGTCTTTGTACATATGACACTTCTGATTGTGGAATTGCTAAACAACTTGTCCAGAAGTTCATTCATCACAAGAAAATGACTTCCCAAGAAAACAGACGAGTGCAAGTGATTGTGAAAACAGCAGATAACTTTGGGGAAGTATGAAGGGACCAAAACAACAGTGGCATGTGCACATGAATCAGAGTGAGAGTGAGGGACCATTATATCATCTTTGTGCTATTTGATTTTGAACATGAAGTTCAGATAACACACCAATTGCATTTGAATATGATACATTTATTTCAATTTCATTTATGATTTATGATATTATTCCTTAATATCCAACCACAATTATATTGGTATATGATTTCCAACCAAGTGTCATACTCTAGTTCTGTCCCCACACTGATATCCTTATATGACAACTAGATTTGATTCTCTCTTATCTTGGAAAACGCACACTAGTCTCTCTTTTCTTGTATTTTGAATGAAAATTTGAAAACTGAAAAATTAAGCTTACTTTGGTAATGATTGTTTTGTACATTTTTTCATATATATGGATGGTGAAAATTGTATTAAGCTAACAATGAAGGGTGATTGTTCTTTCATATATGTGTAATCTCACAAAGGGCTGTGCTGTGCATTGGCACTGTTGTAATGATTGAGAACCCTCCTATGAGGTGGCTCATGAAAACATCAAAGGCCTCATGAATAATTTGTTTGTTCTTGGTATATAATTGACATCATTACTCAAAACAAAAACTTCTATAAAAAGAACATTTTAATTTCTGAAAATATTCTACTTACAAATTATTTTCTGTGGAGACTATTAGCTAGTATTAGTTATTACTCCCTCCTGTACTTATTATAGGTCACACTCTAGAAGATTTTCTTGGTCCTAATTATAAGTCACTTTATATTTCCAATGTATCATTTATTGCTTTTTCTCTTTTTTGCCCTTATTAAATGCTTTGACTATCAATGTGTTTTTGTTGTTCATTAATGAGTGTGAATTTTCCAAGAAAAGTTTAGAGGGTAAAATTGTAATGTTACAATATATTCTCATAAAATTTATAAAACTAACTATTTTCCTTGGTATGTGTAATTCAGTTAAGTATGCTCTATAATAAGGACCGGAGGGAGTAGAAGCTAAAAGAACGTTCCACTTTAAAATTTATAAAAGCCAATTAAAATGTTTTATTCATGAATGAATTGTAACATCTACGTATAGAAAAATTATAATTAAGTATCAGAGTCTTGCTAATTTAGGGCACTTGTTAAAATTACTACATATATTTAAAAAATATCAAGTTCATATTTATCACTCTTTTGGGAACATAAAAAATCACATTTTTCAATATTTTTATTTATTATTGATTTTTTAACAAGGTATTTGCCTAAGTATAATAGTAGAGGAAATAAAAATCACGAATCCGCTATTTTTTAGGAAAATCAATTCTATTATCAATTGTCACATAGTTTATGTCACTCTGTGTATAAAAAATTTTTAATTGGCCAAAATAGAATACATTGAAAATCTAATACATAACGGTTTTTGTTCAACAAATCTTTTAACATAAGGAATAACAAAAAAAAAAAAAAGTTAGTATTTTCTCTTCCATTAATAGCATTCATAAGGTAAAGATTGTCATTAATGTCACTCATATAAGGACCATAGAAAAATGAAGCTAAAATGATTGCAGTAAAAAATACTGTAAATATGAGGGGATCTTAATTGGAGGTCATAGATTTCTAAGCAACTCCATTGAAAATTAAGGAGAAAGAAAAATCTAGCTCATACCTCTTCCTCAGATTTCGTTTTGGAATTTGAATCAGTAGAGTCTTCAAATAGCTTTGACGATCCCTCTATGATGGATGGAGTTAAAACACTACTAGGAGTAGTGCTTGAACTAAAAGAAGGGGGTGTACTTTGAGTAGCTGCATCTCTTTTCATTCCCTCATTTTTCCTCTCTGTATACAAAGGTCAAGTAGTAGAATGATAAAGTGATCTAAAATATTTGTGAAAAGTTAAATGAACAGAAGAACATAGGTAACAGAAAATTATCATCTCACACTATTTTTTACACCATTTTTTTTTAAATGTTAATAATGCATGATATCATGGTCAATCATGTGTTCTGAGCGATCAATGAGATAACCATCAACAAGGAATGTACAAATTAATCAAACCTATAACTAATATGTGATTTATCACGAATTTATACATCAATAAACATATTTTAAAAACTGGTGCAAAAAAGAAAATTGTTTCGCATTTGGGCACGGTGGTTAAGATGTTAGTTGTCATCACTCTTGGTATAAAAAAATCAATAATGTTATATGTACATCCAAAATTGACATCTGGCGTAAAAAAATAGTGTGAAAATACAGAGGTTTCAAGCTAATGAAGTATGTGAACCTGGAATCTGAAATTGAAGAGCAACATCCTCTTGGGTGTAACTATAAGTGGATGGGTTTGTTTGAATTTGTCTTGAAGAATAAACTAGTGGAGCTGACATGGTAATTCTGTTTGTTGTTGAATTCCTAAAGAATCTTCCACTAAGAGTTTTTGCAGATAAACACTCCATTGGTACCTCCCCTGAAAGAGGGTTGCATATATATTTTTCTGCTTCATTCCACTTGGAATTCAATGCAAACCCATCTGGAGATGAACACTCCCAACTTCTATACCCTGACCTTGCTTGCAATGCTGCACATTGGGCCACCATGATTAAAGAAATTCAGCAAATATTATATTATAAAGCCAATATGCTACCCCTCATTATATCATATGGAAAATTTATTCCTATGGTACCTTTAAGAGCAGTAGTGAAAGAATATGTTGAAGGGTCTATTTCATCTGCAAAAGAAATGGGAGAATGAAAAAAAAAGTTGTTAAAAATTCATGAACTCATTGAATTGGACTGAGGAAAAAAAAAAAAGAAATGTACCTTTTAATGGGTATCCAGGTGAAGAAGCAGTGCTAGAAATTGTAATGTTTGATCTGAAAGACCTTGTGTCTTCTCTAAAGCTTCTAATATATGATGCTGAGTACCTTCTGGACTTGGTGTTCTCTCTACTGATTCTAGATTTGACTGCCCATTCTGTCAAATTGACGTTTGAATCATCTTGCTTCTTTGAATTATAATGAGATGGTTGCATTTCCACTGTGGAAGCCATCAAAGAGTTTGAATTTACTCTAATAGAATTGTTCTAAAGGTCAAGGTCTATACTCATATTTGTATAGGTTCCAAAGTGGCTTCAGCTTTATTACCTGACCAAAGAGACTTCATGGTTCAGAGTATGAAGTTTTTTGTCTAGGTAAACATTAGGTGGCTTGTGGCTTTTGTATCAATCATAATTAACTTGGATTCTCTTATTAACCCTATATATCAAATTCGTCATATCGCATATTAGATGCTGAGATTATCTTAAATTTTTTTTAATATAATAATATAAAAATTGAAAAATCACATATAAAATAAACGTTAATTAAGATATATATCGCATGTTTGGAATCGTGGTATCAACTCAAAAAATAACATTTAGCAAAAATGTCAAAATAAGATGAGATAAAATATGGGTTTTGTTCAATATTTGATATATAGAATGCGAGAAATTAAAAAATAAACATTTTGTTCCATGTTAGTTTGAGCTCAATAGTACCTAATAACAGTCTTAGAGCATGCCTAACTACTGTAATAGATGGCAGTATCAAATGTTGGTCTTTTACGTTTTGAATCTCCAAGTTGCAACTACAAGGTTCAAATGTCTTTTCTATTGCAGGTATAAATCCATCTTTTTATCTTTTTTTCGGTCTTTGCATTAAATTGATTAAAGTTCACCAGTAACTTTTCTTGTTCTTGGACCCCACCGGGTGAGGTTCAAATCTTGAAGTTTATCATGGGACACAAAAGGCCAAATGATTTATACACATCTCTGTTGAAGAAAGACAAATTATACATTTGGTCTATCTTTTCCTTCTAGTTCCATTAATGAGGATGCAGAAGTAATTTATATCGCAATCTATATAGCACATAAAATTCCTCGAGTTGTGACATTTTTAATAGGAATAAACTATCACCTAGTCTCTGAATTTATATCAATATTTATCTTAATCTCTACAATTATGAAACTTGCTTTTAGGTTTATGGATTTGCAAGATATTATGTACGTTCCTTCTTGACAATCAAAGCCTTTAAAGAATGTTAACGTCAAATTTACGTGAGTTTAGAACACAACTCTTTTACTTAATGTTTGATCCAACTGCAGCCGAAGAAGAAAAAGAACTAGCAAAAGCATATGATGATCATGATGATGATATACACTCCCTCCATTCTTATATATAAGATTTTTTTTGAGTAAAAAATTTTGGTCCAAAATATAAGACCCATTTATAATTTTTTTTTCCAAAATTACCCCTAGCATTTAATTGTAATTCTCTAGTTTTTAGTAGAAAAACATAAATCAAAACTACCATATTTCAATGCATAATTAGCATAAAGGGCATTTTTGGAACAATATGCTTAAACTTTTCAATTTCAATGCAAAATTTATTTTCCCTGGTGGACGTAAAAACTATGAAGATAGTCATATATATATATATAGAGAGAGAGAGAGAGATGGACAGAGAACGCCAAAAAGACAAAGTTGTTTGTAATTTGAACGAGGAAGAATTATTGCCAAGTGCAGCATAAAAAGATGTGCAACAACTCTTAAAACCAAACATCTCTTTGAGAGAAACCTCATACTTAAACCGGTGACTAATGAGTGTAATGTCACACCCTTGGTTAACACCAAAGAAAGAATCAAATTTTGATTTATTTCTTGCCAGAGAAGGAAAAGTGCATCGCTAATACCATAGTTGTGTCAAAGAAACGAGCACCTTGTCAAGAAAAAGGCTCTTTTGCACACTGAATGCAAAAAAAAAAAAAAACAAAGCCTTTTCTATCGGGTAAGGCTGTTGCATTGTTGAATCTAAAGGCCTCAAAACACCTCTTAATATCAACATCGAACATTCAACAACAATAACAATAACCATAAAGCAGTTCAAGCTCATGAAATGCAATATTCAAAAGATATTCAAACTAATCGAACTTCAAATTAAAAGTGACATGTAAATGAAATTAAACCAAAAAATTATAAGATACATGTCGCCTAAACATTCATATTTCACGTGTAACATCTACCACTTTTTCCCTTTATTAAATTATATAATATGACCATATCCCAAACAATAAGTTTTGAAGTATTCTAGTTATGTTTGAATTATAATAGTTTCATATGATTAAAAACATTTATATTGATATTGAAATAGTGTATGTGAATCTTAATTTCAATAAATAGAATGTCAATATTTGTGTTTGGATGCTTTTCTATTGTGTTTAGGTTAATAACAGTAATATCAAAAGATTAAAAACAATTAAGACTTGAGGAAAACCAAATTGCACTGATGATAATCGGTTAATACACCCCTAATAATCGGTTATCGTGTGTATTTTGGTGTACTTGGACAAATTACAAAGAGATAATCGGTTACCACAATGGCTTAACCGGTTATGTCAGTAGAAAGTTGCCCAAAAATAAGCAAAATTCAAGTTAATAATTGGTTACTCCTTGAGATAATCGGTTATGACAGTGTAAAATTAGGCAAATGTATTTGATAACCGTTAATTGATGTTCTAACCGGTTATCCTATCACAAATCTCTAGAAAATCAATGGCGATGAAGAAAATTTCTTGTCAATTTCCTCCCAAAGTCAGTTCCTACTCCTATAAATACCCCTAGGCAGTTATTTTGGGGAAAGACAAACACTCAAACATCCCTTACAATCACCAAAACACCTCACATACTCTCCAAACTCTCCCTAAACACAAACATAGCCTTCTAAAACTTGATAACCAAGCAATTGAGTTGCAAGAAGCTTAGGTATTCTTGAAAGGAGCTAGGGAGTAGCTGGTGAAGTTAGTAGGAGACTTAAAGACAAGTTCACAAGCTTCATATGTGCTAAGGTATGGGAGGAGTCTAACTATCTTATGGCTAGGATAGTATAAGAAAACTCAAAGTGACATGAAGTTCTCCATAAGCTTTAAGGGAAACTTAAATGATTAAACCCTTGGGATTAATTGACTTGGAGGTCAATATCATCATCTATAAGGTCACTTTGAGCAACCTAAAGATATAGACTATAAAGTACTTCCATTAACTAATTAGTAGAACAGTTAAACCAATAGAATGAGTGTAACACCCCTAATTTTCGTCTCCCAAATAACCAAGAAATTAATTATAACAATTATTTTATAATTGATTTATATTAGTTTTGAAGGTTTTAGTTTTTGTACATTATGTGTTTTTATATAAAAATATGAGATATATTTTTATATGGTTATTTTGTACAAAAATGTGAATATTGTAAATTAGCCCTTGGGTTGGGACCTAATTGCAATATTAAAAAGGTTTTTGAAGAAAGAGTAATTAAATTATTAATTTTTGAATTTTATCAGTATGTAACCGGTTAGAAGGGCTGTGTAACCGGTTACACGATGAACTCAGAATTTGGGATTAGTGCGTTTGATGAGTAATCAAGCCAAAACCCAGAAATTTGCCACGAATCAGCCTTCATACTTGGTGGGATACGCGTGTCGCATTGCATGCAAGCCTGAAATCTCTATATAAACCCGAATTGTTGATGAATTTGGGTTGATTTTCTAATTGAAGTGTTGAAACTCTGTTTTTAGGGTTCTGAGATTCGTCTCTGAAATTCTCCTTCGTTTCTGAGATTTAGAACATGAGTGATACACCATTACAAAGCTTGAATCAAGGGCTTTGTATTGATATACAGTTTGTGAGTTGAGAGTCCCTGAATCAAGAGAACGAAGCTTGCCAAGTTGAGGTGTTGATGCTGTCAAACCTCAGCTTCTGATTTCTGGAGCTGACTTTGAAGCTCGATTTTGGTAAGCACACAAACCCTTTTGGTTTCAAATCTATTCCTACCTCTAGTGCATGTTGCAGAGAACTCAATTTGACTATTTTCCCCAATTCTTAATTGGGTTTTGCATGTCAATTTCCCTGGTTTTGGTACCCTGTCCAACTCTATCTGCATATAGTGGATTTAATGGAGATCTATGTTGGAGCCTTTCTCTCTGCAATGTTTTGGATCAAGCACGAACCTAAGATAAGGGGGAAGCTTACTATTTGCTAGAATGAGAATAAATTGTGGTAGAATATAGGATGAGTCACCAAGAGACTCAAAGGGCATAAGTTAAAATGGTTAAATGGCTTGGAGGCCACTTTGAGCTCAATTGTTGTTTTGAGCAATGTTATCTGGATGCATGCAAGCTATGTTGATGTTGATTTCATGACTTAATTGGATATTATGTGAATTGATGCATTAAGTTGTGAAATATGTGCAATTATGTGCAATTTGAGTATCTAAATTGAATGCATGCAATATAGATAGGTTTCTGTGGTTGAACACACTAGTATTAAGGTATGTGAACTCTATTTATGAATGAAATTGGTTAAATTTGAGTATGGTAGAAAATGGTATACAAAACCTCACTTTTCAGTGTATTTTCTGCCTAATCTAACCGGTTAGTCGAAATCTGTAACCGGTTAGAGACTGTCAATTTTCAAAGAAAATGAATTTCTGAAATTGGCTAAATGTCCATACCATTTGTACTCAAGTTTAAGCTAAAATTTCATACAAAGACCAATCTAAAACTATGTGTTGAGCATTGATTGGTTTAGATTGGAGGTGATGAGTTAATACCTTAATATCAAATGATAATTTCAAGAGGAAATTATGCATAAATGAAATTGGATTATGACTTAGATCTTTTGAATGATATTATGTGTTGAACTTGAGGTATTCTGATATGCTAAGGCCTTGTGGTTGGATTGAGTAGAGTATTCAAGAAAAGATTCTTTGAAAATCAGTGGTTTTATAATCAGGTCTGTAATTCTAACCGGTTAGGTGATGATGTAACCGGTTAGTACCTGAAATTTAAAAATAAAAGTTAAGTTTTTGAGTAAGGATTTGTTATTACCAATGAGTAATTCTCTCAATCCAGGTCTATGAGCATATGTTAAATTTAAATTCAAGGGTGAATTTTATGAGTAAAGCCATACCTCAAGATATCATTCCGAAGTTGTGTCTTCTAAGTCATAATAATGGAATTAATGGGAACAGGACCCTGTACTCTGGGAATACCAAACTGATGCAACCTACTTGATGACACATTCTGGGAATGTGGCCATTGTCTGGGACATGGTTTCTTTGATACGTTCTGGGAACGTGATGCACACTCTGGGAGTGGTGCTTGATTTTATTCCAAGTATGGTTTGCGATACGTTCTGGGAACGTATATGAGTGTTCTGGGAACACATTGGTATAATAATAGAATTAAATATAAAAACCAACCTTAATGATTGTGCATCCATATAGAATGGAAGTTTGGTTGGTAGGAACGTTTATCATATTCTGGGAATATGAGGAGGGTACTCCGGGAGTACCAAATTATAACCTACTTGATGACACATTATAGATATGTGGCCAGTGTCTGGGACCTGGTTTTTATACGTTCTGGGAACGTATGTTAGTGTTCTGGGAACACATTGATTTGCAACCTACTTGATGACACATTATAGATATGTGGCCAGTGTCCGGGTCCTGGTTTTTATGCGTTCTGGGAACGTATGCGTTCTGGGAACGTGATGCACACTCTGGGAGTGATGCTTATTATTCCAAGTATGGTTTGCTATACGTTCAGGGAACGTGGTGCACACTCTGGGAGTGATGCTTATTATTCCAAGTATGGTTCGACATTACGTTCTGGGAAGGAATGTCGGTGTTCCGGGAACACAAGGATGTATTGGATGGACGTCCAAGATGGACTTTAGAGGCCTCAGTTGTGGAAGGAAATCATGCATCATGCCACCTGCATTGAAAGAATTATTAAGATTAACCGGGTGTGCTCATATGATTATGCATCATGATTTGCTACATGTTGACTTGTGGATGTTAGTTTTATTCTCATTTGATTATGCGAATATGTATAGCTAACCCCCATGCCCTTATTAGGTGTTGATCGTGCATCTAGCTTGCACAAGAATCAGTAAGGGGGAGATGTCCCTTAGGTGCATGCAGAGTGTAGAAAGTGTGGGTTGGGAACCCGTTGTGCATATATCGAGGATCCGACCAGAAGGATGTTTGGACAAAGGACCAGTGACCAGCTCTATAACATTTCTATTTTTAATAGAATTTATATGATACATATTTTGGAAAGAGGTATCATAAGAGGAATTCAGTTTCATAATAATACTTATTTGGTATTAATGGATTTGTTACACTTGATATATTTTGGGAGTATAATATGCTGATTTTACTATGTTTCCGCAAACTCTGATTTTACTAAGTCACATTCATTATCAATCAAGTGTTTGTGAAAATAAATTTTCAAGGGAAGGAATAAATTCTTATTTTCAGATCTTTTTCCAACAACAACAAGTCCAAGTAATCACAAACTTATTACTTTTCTTATAAAGTAAGATGATATACAAGGAGTGTTACAATGAGGTTGTCATAAAAAAACGGAAATAAGGCTAAATTCTAATGGATTTCACCTTCCTTTTTTATTCCAGTGATTATGAAATAATGAATTAAGATGAATATGAAAATAAGAACTCAAAATTGAATTGACATAAATGGATCAATGGAATAAGGAACATTAGCATACTAAAGGTACACGGGAAATGATGGAAATAATGTGGGATGTCATCCATGATCCAAAGTTCAACTAAGAGTTAATTGATTCATGCATCATATGTATAATGGTTTGGTGTATGTGATTGTTTATTTTAATGCTTATCCTTTATTATTTGCTTAGGCTATAAGACAATGACTCACTCCCAATTTTCCTAATGTTTGATAGATCTTAAAGGTACAACCCATGTGCCGGTCTCTCATCGGTTGGGAAGGGAAAGAAAGAATTGTATGTATATTGATATTATGCTTAATACAGATGTAACCCTAATCTTCAATAATTTGTTTAAAGACCTTATTTTAAATCAATAAAAAGCCAAAAATTTTATCTGCTGCCCGATATTTTCTTTGAAAATATTTTTAATTACTCTAAAGAAAACTGAAGGTGTTACATCATGCCCTTCCAAATTATCTCTCACCCTTTACAATTCAGATTGGACATTCCACTTTTCTTGGAGCTGCTCTATTTGACTTTACCTGGTTAAATAACTCTAATTGTATTTTCCCTCAAATCAAATTTAACCGCAAAACATTTTCTTCTAGAAAACCACATCGCTTTTAACCCTTAACACGTCACGTATTTCCGTCGTTAACGTCCTTTAACAACTCTGAAAGCTAGGAACGAACGGGCATAACATTTTAAAAGTAATTTTCGTAATTCTAGGAATTAAAATGAATGTTAAGCATAAATTCAAGACCTAAATAACAATTTAGTCTTTTAAAAATCTCATTCTTTCTTGTTTCAAAGATCGTATTGAATATTTATATCACAATCTATGGTCTAAGATTTTTTTTAGAATTTTTTTATTTTTATAATATTTTATTTCAATTTTTAATGACATTCAATTATATATTTTCATAAACACTCTTATATATTCAACACTTTTTTAAAATCTTGATAATAATTATAAAAGTAACTTTAAAAAAAATATATGAAAATTTTACATTTTTAATATTACTGACCATAATAATTAACATTCTCAATAACAATAAACAAGAAACTAACTTCCTTAATATGATAGACATGAATTATCTAAAAAAAATATTATACTATGGATCCAAGAGTGTATGATATACCCGCATAATACTAGTATAAAATTCTACTATCAAAATAGTGGATGATAAACTAAATTTAGTCAACACTTGAAGCTATCAACTTAACTCTAATCTAAACACTTTTAAACTAGAATTTTAATACATACATTTAAACATATTTTTTTTAATTATTTACACAGTTTATATAATTTTATTGAAATTTCTTACACTTGGAAAAGGGAAGCAAATGATAATATAAGAAAAAGAAAATATATTGTACTGACAGTAACTTGTGATCAAAATTAAACATAGAAAACAGACAAAAGGTTTTTATTTTACTAAAAAATAAATAAATAAACAAAAGGATACATGTCAGTGAGTTAAAGTATACAAAAGGGTATATAAAAATTAAGCACAGTCCCTCAATTCTTAATAATTATATTTTAGGACCACTACTTCAGGACAAAAAAAAGTACTACTATACTTTAGGAGAATACACAAAATTAACAAAAATAAATTTGGCCCATGCAGGTTTTGAACCTGCGACCTTCGCGTTATTAGCACGACGCTCTAACCAACTGAGCTAATAGGCCAATTGATATTATAATTTAAAAATTCAAGTTTTAATAAATACCGAGCATCTCTAATTTTTAAATTTGACAAGAACTTCCTTGATACAGTCTTAAATATCTTTTCAATATTATACTTCCTCCATTTCATATTTTTTTCTCATGTTTCATAAGTCTCATATTTCATACGTAGTATTTTTTTTTTTACAAAACCCAATACATAATTAATATTATTTTTCTCAACGCATTCCTATTTATTATACTTTTTTTTTTCTTTGAATATTTTTCTCTCTGTTCAATAATGATTAGTATATAAGAGCATTATAGTTGAAATACACCAACTTCTTACATCATTTAATCATTTCTTAAAATTCATATATAACTTTAAAATAAAATATATGAAACTGAGGGAGTAAAATAATCACTGTCAATGTAAAAAAATAAATATATATACTGACGACTTACATCCATAAAATTAGTGGCCACCATTTTTTTTTTATAGAATTTGTGGCAATCCGATATAGGCTAACATTTTGGTTTGAGATATTATATGATTTTTGATTTTGTGATAATATCAATCAATTTAGTTTTTGAGATTTTTAAAATTGGTTCATGAAATAGGAAAACGTGAGTCACATTAGTCCCTAACATTAATGATTATCAGTCATTCTTAATGTGGATTACCAGAATGACAAAAATGACATTGTTTTGACCAAAAAAAAGTTGTTGACTATCGATAAATTTGTCCTAGAGAACATGGATCGAATTAGTTTTTGACTTTCTGGATCACTAACTGGACTTACGTGACTCACGTTTTATTATCTTGAAAACTATTTCCTCTGTCTCTTAATATAAGTCACTTTTACCTAATTCACGCAGATTAAGAAAAATAATCACTACTCTCAAATTTATCAAAAAAAAATGTTGTCATTCCAAGGTTACTCCTATTTAAAAATTTACAACTCTATTCATTTCTCTTTCTATAGTAATTATTACCCTATCACCCCTATACAATTATGAGGGTGTATTTGGAATAAACTCTTTAATACTGCCTAGATATTCTAAAACGACTTATAAAAAGGGACACCAATTCTACCAAAATGATACCCTATATTAAGGGACGGAGGGAGTAATTTATAATTTCGATAATTTTAAAAACTAATATGAGTAAAAAAATCAGTGACGAATATAACAATTTATTCTTTATGATTAGGTTTTTGTTGTTTTGCACTTAAATAGGCCAGCACCGGCTTTAATGTGTGTCATGTAGTAAAATTGATGGCAGCAACGACATCAAAGATCAAACGCAAATTCAGTCTTGGATGAAGCCAATCACGGATTCATTTGTGATAACATTACCCAAAACCAAGCTGTGAAATCTCGGATAAATCCGAGTCGGATTCAAGAACTAGGTAGAACAATAGCTTTAACATATAAAACCAATAATACTCCTTCTGTCCCCCTAGTTATAACTTATAAGACCCTTTTGGAAAATTTCACGTAGATTAAGAAAGTCGATTAATTTAGTTAATTGTATTGGAAATGTGAACTTTTGACGTGTATTTTCAAAATTACCCATATTAATATTATTGAGAATCTAAAACGTATTAAATAAATAGAGGTGTTTGTGTAAAAGAGTAATTAATGATCACTGAAAATTGGTACGGGGTCTTATAAATAGGGACAAAATAAAAATGTCAAAAGAGTCTTATAATTAGGAACGAAGGGTATATTACATATACATTTATCATTGACATCTTAATGTCCATATGTTTGTCTTATATGCGAAAACAAATTGTTTATGCATATAAGACAAATAGATGTCAATTCTGAATAAACATTTAACAACACTCATAAAAAAAAACTTCGCTACAATGCGGACATGCAATTTTTCCGGTTTATGGCAATAAACATTTTCTAGTTTTTACAATAAGTGTGAATATTTCGATAAAATTACTATCGAATAATCAAATTGAATTTTTTGAAAACAAAAATAAAAGATCAAAATAAGAACCAAAATGAATTTTGAAAATAAGATAAAAGATAAAAATATAATTAAGCATCTTAAATTTTTGTAGTATTTATTTAATTTGTTTTTTACCTCTCTTTAATAATAATGTTTATTTTTCCCCATTGATGTCTTCTTTATTAATTAAACGATGATATAATTGTAAAAATAGTAATTAATATTATATTACAATTATAACTAAAGTGGGATGACAGAGGGGTTTGTGTTCTCTGCAATTCCGACGACGATGGATCTTTCACATGTGGTGCCTCCGGATGACAAGGGGGGTGGCAAGGGGAATGCTTGGACTAACATGGTCGAGGAGGGAGTATCTTTCAAGGACAAAATGTTGAGGGGAAAAGTCCCGCCTCCGTCAATGGAGGAAGTAGATCTTCTGAAAGAAAACTTGTTGTGGATTGAAATGGCTGGGGGTAATAGACTTAAACCAATGGTCTATTTAGATGATGTAGTTTTCAACAAGTTGTGCTTGCCTTATCAAGACGCCTTAGTTGTTAAGCTGCTAGGGAAGATGGTGGGCTACATGACTATGCGAGACAGATTGAAATCTTTGTGGAAGTTGAGTAGTGGTTTTGAAATGATGGGTGTGGGGAATGGCTTCTTTGTTGTCAAGTTTGAAGAGGAAGAAGCAAGGAAGAAGGTGATGGAGAATGGGCCTTGGATGACTTTTGACCATTGTCTATCTATGCAGAAGTGGGAACCAGATTTTGTGTCACCATCTACTCAGGTGAATAGGACATTGGTCTGGATCTGTTTCCCAGGATTGAACCTCATGTTTTATGATAAGAGTTTCCTGATGGGGCTGGCTGCTGCAGTGGGGGTGCCTGTTAGGGTGGATGTGAATACGGTGAACGTGGCTGGAGGGGAGTTTGCGAGAGTGTGTGTGGATAGATTTGACAGTGCCTGTGGTGGGTAAAGTCTGGTTTAGAGACCACTGGTATAAGGTGGAGTATGAAGGGCTTCATTTGATATGCTCTAGGTGTGGTTGTTATGGCCATGTGGGTAGAAACTGTAACTTGATCATTACGGAGGAAGCCACGGTGGCAAAAGGGGTCGTGACGGGGGAGTCAGCTGGAGCTGAGAAGGAAAAGGTGGTTCCGGAGATGACCGTAATTCACGCAGTTGGACAGGAGAGTGGTGAAAAGGAATCTTCAATCAGGGAGGAAGATTCGGAAGAGAATCTCCATGGAGATTGGTTAGTTGTTAAGAGAAAAAATAAAGGGAACAAGGAAAGAATTAAGGGACCAGGAACGAAAATAAAGGAAGGGAATGTTGGTACGAAACCCAAAAATACGGAGTTACCAATCATAGCAGGGAGTCCTCATTTACTCCATTACCCTTCCACATCAGCAGGGCAAGCACGTGGGCAGTTAACGCCAAGTGAGAAGAAAAGACCACGAAGGGAGAGACAATTCATGAGTAAAAATAATGAGGGAGAGGGGAGTCGGGGCCCACCAGGAGAACCTGCCATGCATGGTTCCATGTAAAAGAAAGAAGCGAGTAACGTGAAACCCGGTTCTGAGTCAAGGACGATGCATGAGGAGTCTAGTGATCTAACTCGGTCAAAGGGGATGACTAAAAGCAAGCGTATGGAGTGTGATGGGAATGGCTTGAAGGGAGTGAGGAACAAGGGGTTTGACCTGGGTACAGAGATTGTGATATCTTCAAACCTTGTGAGGGGATCTTATGTTGGGTCATCTAATGATCGCTCTTTAAAGGGGGAAGCCCCCATACCCCAATAGGAAGGAAAGACAAGGAAAAGGTGTGGCTCACGGGGTGAAGAGTGTTGATGCAAGGGAGAGTATATCTCATGAGCAGGATCCTCATGGTAACGAAGAGGAGGTCAGCATGGCGGTGTCCGAGATGGTGCTTGACTCGGGATAGGGTTAAAGAAGTTGGGGTTTTTCTTCGACTCATAAGTTAAATGATGATGATTTTTAAGAATTTTAAAATTATTTCGTGGAATATACGTGGTGCTGCTAAGGTGAGGGGCAAACGTCATGTTCGTAATCTTGTGCAGCAACATGACCCGTCCTTTTTTGTAATTATGGAAACCCATATCCAATTTGGTAGAGTGCAGCGTTTCTGGGAGTCCCTGGATTATCATCCAGGCGCGGTGGTAGAAGCTAATGGCTTCTCTGGTGGCATTTAGGTGATGTGTAAAAACCATCTGCAAGCATCAGTAGATGCCATTCAATTTTAATGTATTACATGTGGAATAACTCTGCTTGGTTGTTTAGTGCGGTGTATGCTAGCCCTTCTCCTACCTCTAGAGACCTCCTATGGAATCATTTGACTTCTATTCGGCAGGGGTTTACTGAGCCTTGGGTGTTGATGGGGGACTTTAATGAGATATTATATGCTCATGAGGTTCGGGGTGATCATTTGCTGCCTAATAGGACATAACGGTTTGCGGAGGTAGTGACGGAATGCAACTTGATTGATATTGGTGCTTCAGGGAATGCTTTTACTTGCGCTCGAAGGGAAAGCAATAGGAGATATATAGCTAAAAGACTGGATCGGATGTTAGTGGATATTAATTGGCGGGTGGCTTTTCCGGAAGCCTATGCAGAGAACCTCTGTCGTATCCAGTCTGATCACTCACCAATTCTTTTAAGGTGCAATGATGGGGTTCCTCCTAGGAGTGCTAGACCTTTCAGATTTCAAGCTGCTTGGACTATGCATGATGAGTTCTGTGATGTGGTAAATCAAGCTTGGAATAGAAGTAATGGTCATATTCGAGGGAAACTGGAGGTCATGAAGGAGAACTCTCTCCGGTTTAATTCTGAAACTTTTGGCAACATTTTCCACAATAAGAGAAGAATAGAAGCCGGATTGAGGGGAGTGCAACGTAGTCTTGAGTGTTACCAAACGAGTGATCTCATTCAGTTAGAGAAAAAAGCTCCAATGGGATCATGCAGTGGTCTTGGCTCAAGAAGAGTTGTTGTGGTATCAAAAATCTCGAGAGAATTGGGTGAAGTTTGGAGACAAGAATACCAAATTATTTCATGCTCAGACGATTATTAGAAGAAAGAGGAATAAGATTCATGGTTTGTACTTAGAGGATAACTCGTGGTGCACTGATGATAATCTCTTGAAGGTGGAAGCGAATAATTTTTATAAGAATCTTTTCTCTAGTCCCATTCCTGCTACTCCCCATTCGATGCGCCATATTCAAGTTCCTTGGCTTAGCAATGAAAGGAAGGAAGTCTTGACTGCAGATGTGACTTTAGAAGAGGTGCATAGGGTTGTGATGAGTATGAAGTCTTACAAGGCATCGGGGCCAGATGGATTTCAACCCTTTTTCTTTAAGAAGTACTGGCATGTTGTAGGTGTGGAGGGTCGTGAGGGAAGCCCTGTCAACAGGATCCTTGGATTATTTCCTTTGCGAAGCTTTGATAGTTCTTGTTCCTAAAACTCAGAACCTTGCTCACTTGACGAATTTTAGACTTATTGGGCTTTGTAACGTTGTGTACAAAATCATTACCAAGGTGCTTGTTAACCGTATTAGACCTTTCATGAACGACCTAGTGGGACCTCTGCAAAGCAGTTTTATTCCTGGAAGTCGAACGTCTGATAATGCTATTATAGCCCAAGAGGTTCTTAGAGTTATAAGAAAATCGCACCGCAAAATTGGCTCTTTTGCTTTCAAAATTGATATGGAAAACGCTTACGATAGGGTCAATTGGGATTTCTTACAGTGTAATTTGGAGGATTTTGGTTTCCCCTAGGTTACCACTTCTCTTATAATGAAGTGCGTGAGATCCTCTTCTATATCGGTGCTATGGAACGGGGAAAGGTTGGACAGTTTTATGCCGTGTCGGGGTCTTTGGCAGGGAGATCCCATGTCACCTTATTTATTTGTCTTGTGCATGGAGAAGCTTTCCTGCTTAATTCATCATAAAGTGGAGAGGAATCAATGGAAGCCTGTCACTGTGTCGAGGGGTGGACCGAAGATATCACATCTTCTTTTTGTTGATGATGTGTTCCTGTTTTGTAAAGCTGATATTAATCAAGCCAGGATGGTTGTGGAGGTACTTGGTGATTTCTGTAAAGCTTCTGGTATGGCACTGAATTACAAAAAGTCCAAGTGTTTATCTTCGAAGAGAGTTCCTCTTGAAGTGAAGGACTTGTTCAAGCAAGCTGTAACACCCCAATTTGGACTTAGAATTTTCACTAAAAATTTGCGCCATTTTTTTTTATTAAACATTTCCAGAATCAGTTTATTTTAATTCTTTTACAAAAAGTTTTTCATAAAACAATTTGATTCATTTGGTTTTCAAAATATTTGGTTCATAAACTCGCAACATAAAATTCCTTTCCAAAAAGAGATGTCACTAACACTTTTCCGAAAAGCTCATTTTCGTGATGCCAAAATTATTCGATGGTTAACTTGCGGAAAAACATTTAATTATTTAATGAGCTTGATACATACCAAAAGAACTTCTTTTATTTCATTTAAAATAATCCATATTACAACTGGGGTTACATTTGGGATAGAGATCATGTCCTACCCATCCAAAGATGGAATACAAGACAAAAACTATCCTAGACTATTAGTCTTCATCATTTCCTCCACCGCAACTGTCTGGAATATTCCTTGATTGCTGCTTCTGCTTCCTCCTCGTATGTACGTCGTCTCGCGATCCTCTTCCGACTTGAGCAACCGCTACTCGAGATAGTACATGATCTGTCATCTGGGAACATTGTTCCCCAATGTTCACAGGAAAGGGAAATAGAGAGAGTAAGCACTTCCGAACGATATGATCGTCGACGGCGCGGGCTTACCATAGGGAAATATTAAGACCACACAAACATATATACATCATTATTACCATTCCACTAATCACCAAAAGGAAAATTTTCATATAATCATAACCATTGTATTTAATTATCTTTAGGCTCTAAGTTTCACTGTCATAACCACCGGAAATTCAAGAAGGGGTACCACCACCGAGGCTCAAGGGTTTGGTAGCACACACGTTACATCTCCTCCATCATTCCAACCACATCCTAGTTCGGAAAGCAGATGGGACGCACAGGAACCCTAACCATGCTGGCATCGATGTCGAAGGGTACGCACCAAAAAGTATTCAACAACCGAAGTAACATCATTTCATCAATACAGTTTCAAAAATGCAGCGACATCTAGCCCCATTCGGGTTCCCTCTCACCATCTAAGATTTGCTCAAGGGGGAGACAGCGCTATCTCTAGTTGATCGTGCAGTTCCTTGCTACGACATTGCCTACAACCGAAAGACAAGTCCTTGTAGTCTTGTCCCGCCTAGAGAAGCACTCGAGGCTTCTTGACGTTCACCGTCCTTGCCCTCCCCTATCGCAATCACCACTTGAAAGTACACTGGCCTCCAAGTATTCGGTATCTTTCCTCTCCACTACTTCACTCTCAACGCGTAGGTTTTGGAGAGGGGTTCCTAAGTCTTTTAAGTCTTTTCTTAAACCTAAGTTTTGGTCGACCCATTCTAAGCTTCGCTTCTAACGGGCCTCGACCTCTAAGGGACCACAGCCATATTTACTTATAGTACAGTGGATTCCACAAGACTTGAAACTACGGCACAGTCATCCACGTGGCCAGTCACTTAAGGGGATTATGTAACAAAGTTATTTTTGTGCCACTTGCACCATCACTGTACACTAATATCGCTTACAAAATCCATTGATCGTTCTCATATTTTCATAATAGTATTTCCAAAATATGCCAATTCCTTTTCATGGAACGACCGATCGAAAAACACAAAGAACTCATTTCATAGGAATCACCGAACATTAATTATCTTTCCATAAGATGAACCATTATTTCCAATATATAATATACAATTCAAAAAAATATACAACATGGCATAATCAATAATTATCAACCGACATACATTAAATATCGAGGAATCGTGTTTTTCGTATAAACGGCGGGATACACACTCAATTGCCGTTTTACTACTCGACCGATAGATTCCTAGTTCCGACCTTTGATATGATACGGAACGTCCTAATATTACCCTACATGCCACTATGTCTTAAGAAGGCTTCTCTCTCACCTGAGATCCACGCTTACTCTGTTTTCAACCTTTGAGTCCACAACTCCAGCAGCTCGTTCACTTTTGATTCCTTTATTCTTGAATGATGAATGACATACAATTAATATCTAATGAGTACTTTGTACTACTTAAGTAAAGGCTAAACCCAAAGTACCAAAGTACCTTAAAACAGAAATCCTTTTAAAACAGAATGTCCTTTTTAAGGCGTCAAATAACTTAAAATAATCCCTTTTAAAATTCAAAAAATCCTTTTTTGCAAAACATAATTTAAAAATCATCTAATACTTTGAAAACTATTTAGAATACATTTTTATTTCTATAATACCATACTATATTACTTATATAACAACTACCACATGCACACACTTATACCAGTAAAAACAACAATTTATTTAAACAAATAACATCAAATCATACTTTCACAAATTCACTTTTATAATTTCTTTTTACTCTATACACTTATATTAAATGTCCTATCATAAAAATCCTCATACTAATTCATTCCAAAACAATTTTTATAGTTGATGCAACCAATCTAGAATTTCGGACAGCATACCCTACAAGTCTTGCAAAGTCACTTTTTCTTTTTAGCTTTTAAATTATTAAAATCATCTCCAATCATAATATAACCTTTAAAACACAATCATAACATCTTAAAAATAAACCTCAATTTTTTCTTTACTACATATCTCATTCTTAAGTACCTTATAACAACTACCATTTACAGGCTATTCATACAGCGTGAATTTAAAGTATTTTTCTTTTGATGCAAATTTTTACTCAGACTAAGCAGTAAACAAATTTTGCAAAATCATGTTATAAGCACATATAACTAAATGAGAAAATAAACTCAAGCATTCAAAGTTCAAAATACTTTTTCTATTATTAATTAGATTAAATTACAGACTACAAACAGTTTACAGAAAATCCACTTTCAAGCATCAGTACATTCACAAAATGACTTTTATACTTCCATTTTATTTTTAAATACTTATCATAAAGATTTTATCATAAAGCATACATTACCAATTATTTCAAAATGATTTTCATCCTTGATGCAACTATTTTACAATCTTGGACAGCACATACACTTTTTCTCAAAAATCAATTTTCTCCTAAACAGTTCATCGAAAACACATGTCACTTTTTCTTAAAAATTATTTACAAGTCCTACTATAATAAAATGATTAAATATGATTCAAATAAAGCATATCAGTTTGCTGGACAGACATCATAAGTCCAGTTGCATCACTTCAAAGATTTAAACTATCAGACTCTAACATTCCTATACATATGTAAACAGTTAAGCATAGTATACACCTATAAAAATTATTATTTGGGGTCTTATACCTTATGAAAATAATACTTTTCAGCTTTAAGAAAATTTCCAGATCTAAATATATTTTTATCATAATACACACTGATAACCATTTATTCACATAAAAAAATCAATTAAAAATAATCAAACATTTTTGTTTTTCTCTTCAATAAATTCGGCCAACATTATATACATAAAAGAGTACTTTTTAAATTTTCAAACACACATATATACTTTAGTCACTTAATTTCATATACTCAAAATAATCAATTTGACACAAGATAATCACTTTTCAAGAAAAATTACTTTTGTACAGTAACTAGTTTACAATTTATACTAACCACATAGTCAGACATTTATACAATCACAAGATAAAATTTACCTATTTACTCCTAAATTTACCAAACCAAATAATATAAACCATGTGTAACTTTTTATCAAAATCAATTATACATCACTGTTAACACCATAAAATCCAGAATTTCATTTGTTATCATAAAACTAATTTCATTTCACTATTACAACATCAGAGATCAAATAATCATCCAATAAGTCACATATAATAATAACAACTACTACCCCATATATATCATGACCAAACAATAACACAAGGCAAAAGACTAAAATTCTTCTTTTCTTTTAATGCTACATTAAATCTTATAGTTTCAGTAACACATAATTTTCAGAAGTTTCCATTTTGAATCCAAACAAAAAGAACTAAAATACTTCAAACATATACAAAATTTCTATAAAATATAAATGTCTGTATTGTAAGAACACAAAAATTTCAGAATATAATTTTTCCTTTTGTGCTACAAAATTCGGTCATCTCAAGGCCAAAGAAAAGGGGAGATTATTCTCTTTAAACAATTCATTTTGTCCCTTTCCTTCAAACCTTTATTCATTTGACCATAAAAACAAAATACCATCAACAAATACATAGTTCATCCTAATAAAAGAAGAAGTAGAAACTTTTAGTTCTTACTATATATAAAAAGAATTAGGGATTCTAATAACAGTAGAAGAAGAAATGAACTAAATTAAAAATAGAGACTTAGAGTTACCTCTCCTTCTAAAGCTAACAGACTTCCCCAAGGTGAGAAAATTTTCCTCCTCTTCCTCTATGTAACTAGCCACCTTCCTCTCTTTTTTCTCTTGGAATAATTTTTTTTCTCAAAGTAACAACAAGTAGTGTGTGTGAAATGGTGAGAGGTGTGATGGCCTATTTATAGGTGAAGAGAAGACAAATATTCTCCAAAAACCTGATCAGAAATTCACCCCCCTCCTAGTCCATGGTGAGTCATCAACTTTACTTCTTCACTTGGAACTTCACAAGCATTAAATGAGACTTTTCTAAAAACTATAGCTTCGTAACTCAAGGTTTATTCCTCACAATTTTTAGAAATTATTCTCTTCTCTCCTAATAATTGGACGGTGCACACATATAAAAATAAGGAGAAAAATTTCCATTGGCCCATTTTGAATTCACCACCTAATTGACCAATCACCTAAAAGCTTTCATTTTTTATAATTCAGAAATAATTAGGAAAATGCTAATATTTGGACTGTGAAATCAGTAGACATTTAAATAAATATTTCAATATATAAATAAAATTATTTTATAGCCCAATAATTTATTTCATACTCCAAAATAATTTTTTCTAAGCTAAACATACCAAAAATTCGTTTTTCTCTACTGTACAGTACTTTTTCGTAGAGGCCAAAATAAAAATTCTCTTTTCACATATTCAGATACTACATTTCAATACGATCATTTTCATATAAATTTTATAATTTTTGGACTTACGATTTGAAAGTTATGAATTTTTGAAGCTCTAAGATCATTTCCTTCCAAAAATGCACTTCATAAGCTTTCAAATAATTTTATAATAAGAAAAAAATACGAAAATATATTTTATTTGGATGGTAGTCCAATATAAAACCTCAGAAATGTATTTTTGTTTTCAAAATAAAATACACTTGAGTCAAAAGGTCATTAAATGCATTAAAATCATACCTTTACACTTAAAACTCAAAAATTCGTTCAGTACTGTAGCAGTGATAAAATTTTGAAAACTCCAGAATGAAAATCAAAGATTTACATTTTCATAATCTACGTTTCGATACGATCGATATGACATATCATTTGTAATTTTTCGAAGTACGGTTTAAAAGATATGAATTTCTGAAGATAGAACACCTTAATCCTTCAAAAAATATTTCGTTTTCTAAGATCATTTAAATCAAATACTATACCTTAAAATATTTCATCTTAAGAATATAAATTAAATACATTAGAGAAAACATTGGTTTGCATCTACTATATATATATATATACCACGTGTGTATATATATATATAGGTATAATCATACAATTTTAATTAAACCGAGGTATCACAATTTATCAAAAATCAAATACTAATATTTTAAATTTAAATATAAATTCCCAAATAAATTGGGTAAAATTGGGGGTCTCACAATCCTCCCCAACTTAGAGATTTCTCGTCCCCGAGAAATATGCACAGACACAAGCAAGGAAACAAACAAAGTTACCACCTTTTCTTTCTTCAAGAGTATTTCTTTCCCTCGATGTTCTTGTCGATTACTACTCTTTTACTGGTAGCGTCGTGCGGGAGTCGAATTGAGTCAAGTTAAAAGGTAGGCAATAGATATCAATTGTGTCTCATCTTCATAGTAATTTTGGGTCAGACCAGAAGTATTAAAGGTAAGTGGGTACGAATTGTTCATAAGGGATATTGGTATGTACATAATAGACTTGATAAGAAGAGCTTGTTATTTTTGAACTCGGTGTCAATCCAGAAGTAATTTCTTGTATGCATATCAAAACCATAATCATCGGCTGAGTTACTTCTTACTTCCATACTACTTATGCTACACGGGTACTTGTCACTACACTTCTTCTAACATGGACTCTACTTAACCTTTTGCTCCCCAACTTTGATCAAACTTATACCATCTATCACACAACTCGATATCCAATTTCACCTTAAGACTATAACTGCCCAACTTTTCACCGACTAAATCCCCTTCTTAGCACCACTCAGGGACTGACTCTAAACCATTATTCCAAAATTCCTAAGATTTCACACAATCATACCATCACCTTGTCCCTTCAGCCTTCTAAAACTCATGTGTTATGCATACAAGTGTTACTTCCTTCATAACTTTTATGAGGTAGGGTTCTGTTTTAGTCACGAAAATCCAAGAAAAGAACTTTGAATTTACCGAATTTTGGCAGTTGGTCGAATAGTTTGATGGAAGGTGATCATTAGATTGGGTATTTTCTGACAAAAGGAAGTCCTTTTTAGTTTGAAAGGGTCAAATTATCGCAAAAATGCGAAAATCAAGTTCAATAATCATACGAAAGGGTGATTGGGTTCTTTTCAAAAATCGAAACGAAGTAGGGTAATGTCTAGACTTGAACTCAATTCTCCTCTGGCAGTCTTTAAAATACCACACTTTTTCCAAGAACTGATTTCCATATTCATACCAGAAATTCTACACCTCATTTGCTTGTCGACGTGCCATTGCGATCCTACGTACAGGTTTAACTCTTAGACTAAGGAAACATCTATACACACAAAAGGACCAACTCACATCTACACACCAACTAAGGCAGAGTCACACAAGGAAAGCATATAAGGCTATGCTTAAGGCCACTAAGGACAACCATCGCTCTGATACCACTAAATGTAACACCCCAATTTGGACTTAGAATTTTCACTAAAAATTTGCGCCATTTTTTTTATTAAACATTTCCATAATCAGTTTATTTTAATTCTTTTACAAAAAGTTTTTCATAAAAAAATTTGATTCATTTGATTTTCAAAATATTTGGTTCATAAACTCGCAACATAAAATTCCTTTCCAAAAAGAGATGTCACTAACACTTTTCCAAAAAGCTCCTTTTCGTGATGCCAAAATTATTCGATGGTTAACTTGCGGAAAAACATTTAATTATTTAATGAGCTTGATACATACCAAAAGAACTTCTTTTATTTCATTTAAAATAATCCTGGGGTTACATTCGGGATAGAGATCATGTCCTACCCATCCAAAGATGGAATACAAGACAAAAACTATCCTAGACTATTAGTCTTCATCATTTCCTCCACCGCAACTGTCTGGAATATTCCTTGATTGCTGCTTCTGCTTCCTCCTCGTATGTACGTCGTCTCGCGATCCTCTTCCGACTTGAGCAACCGCTACTCGAGATAGTACATGATCTGTCATCTGTGAACATTGTTCCCCAATGTTCACAGGAAAGGCAAATAGAGAGAGTAAGCACTTCCGAACGATATGATCGTCGACGGCGCAGGCTTACCATAGGGGAATATTAAGACCACACAAACATATATACATCATTATTACCATTCCACTAATCACCAAAAGGAAAATTTTCATATAATCATAACTATTGTATTTAATTATCTTTAGACTCTAATTTTCACTGTCATAACTACCGGAAATTCAAGAAGGGGTACCACCACCGAGGCTCAAGGGTTTGGTAGCACACACGTTACATCTCCTCCATCATTTCAACCACATCCTAGTTCGGAAAGCAGATGGGACGCACAGGAACCCTAACCATGCTGGCATCGATGTCGAAGGGTACGCACCAAAAAGTATTCAACAACCGAAGTAACATCATTTCATCAATACAGTTTCAAAAATGCAGCGACATCTAGCCCCATTCGGGTTCCCTCTCACCATCTAAGATTTTCTCAAGGGGGCGACAGCGCTATCTCTAGTTGATCGTGCAGTTCCTTGCTACGACATTGCCTACAACCGAAAGACAAGTCCTTGTAGTCTTGTCCCGCCTAGAGAAGCACTCGAGGCTTCTTGACGTTCACCGTCCTTGCCCTCCCCTATCGCAATCACCACTTGAAAGTACACTGGCCTCCAAGTATTCGGTACCTTTCCTCTCCACTACTTCACTCTCAACGCGTAGGTTTTGGAGAGGGGTTCCTAAGTCTTTTAAGTCTTTTCTTAAACCTAAGTTTTGGTCGACCCATTCTAAGCCTCGCTTCTAACGGGCCTCGACCTCTAAGGGACCACAGCCATATTTACTTATAGTACAGTGGATTCCACAAGACTTGAAACCACGGCACAGTCATCCACGTGGCCAGTCACTTAAGGGGATTATGTAACAAAGTTATTTTTGTGCCACTTGCACCATCACTGTACACTAATATCGCTTACAAAATCCATTGATCGTTCTCATATTTTCATAATAGTATTTCCAAAATATGCCAATTCCTTTTCATGGAACGACCGATCGAAAAACACAAAGAACTCTTTTCATATGAACCACCGAACATTAATTATCTTTCCATAAGATGAACCATTATTTCCAAAATATAATATACAATTCAAAAAAATATACAACATGGCATAATCAATAATTATCAACCGACATACATTAAATATCGAGGAATCGTGTTTTTCGTATAAACGGCGGGATACACACTCAATTGCCGTTTTACTACTCGACCGATAGATTCCTAGTTCCGACCTTTGAGATGATACGGAACGTCCTAATATTACCCTACATGCCACTATGTCTTAAGAAGGCTTCTCTCTCACCTGAGATCCACGCTTACTCTGTTTTCAACCTTTGAGTCCACAACTCCAGCAGCTCGTTCACTTTTGATTCCTTTATTCTTGAATGATGAACGACATACAATTAATATCTAATGAGTACTTTGTACTACTTAAGTAAAGGCTAAACCCAAAGTACCAAAGTACCTTAAAACAGAAATCCTTTTAAAACATAATGTCATTTTTAAGGCGTCAAATAACTTAAAATAATCCCTTTTAAAATTCAAGAAATCTTTTTTGCAAAACATAATTTAAAACTCATCTAATACTTTGAAAACTATTTAGAATACATTTTTATTTCTATAATACCATACTATATTACTTATATAACAACTACTACATGCACACAGTAAAAACAACAATTTATTTAAACAAATAACATCAAATCATACTTTCACAAATTCACTTTTATAATTTCTTTTTACTCTATACACTTATATTAAAGGTCCTATCATAAAAATCCTCATACTAATTCATTCCAAAACAATTTTTATAGTTGATGCAACCAATCTAGAATTTCGGACAGCATACCCTACAAGTCTTGCAAAGTCACTTTTTCTTTTTAGCTTTTAAATTATGAAAATCATCTCCAATCATAATATAACCTTTAAAACACAATCATAACACCTTAAAAATAAACCTCAATTTTTTTTTACTACATATCTCATTGTTAAGTACCTTATAACAACTACCATTTACAGGCTATTCATACAGCATGAATTTAAAGTATTTTTCTTTTGATGCAAATTTTTACTCAGACTAAGCAGTAAACAAATTTTGCAAAATCATGTTATAGGCACATATAACTAAATGAGAAAATAAACTCAAGCATTCAAAGTTCAAAATACTTTTTCTATCATTAATTAGATTAAATTACAGACTACAGTTTACAGAAAATTCACTTTCAAGCATCAGTACATTCACAAAATGACTTTTATACTTCCTTTTTATTTTTAAATACTTATCATAAAGATTTTATCATAAAGCATACATTACCAATTATTTCAAAATGATTTTCATCCTTGATGCAACTATTTTACAATCTAGGACATCACATACTCTATTTCTCAAAAATCAATTTTCTCCTAAATAATTCATCGAAAACACATGTCACTTTTTCCTAAAAATTCTTTACAAGTCCTACTATAATAAAATGATTAAATATGATTCAAATAAAGCATATCAGTTTGCTGGACAGACATCATAAGTCCAGTTGCATCACTTCAAAGATTTAAACTATCAGACTCTAACATTCCTATACATATGTAAACAGTTAAGCATAGTATACACCTATAAAAATTATTATTTGGGGTCTTATACCTTATGAAAATAATACTTTTCAGCTTTAATAAAATTTCCAGATCTAAATATATTTTTATCATAATACACACTGATAACCATTTATTCACATAAAAAAATCAATTAAAAATAATCAAACATTTTTGTTTTTATCTTCAATAAATTCGGCCAACATTATATACATAAAAGAGTACTTTTTAAATTTTCAAACACACATATATACTTTAGTCACTTAATTTCATATACTCAAAATAATCAATTTGACACAAGATAATCACTTTTCAAGAAAAATTACTTTTGTACAGTAACTAGTTTACAATTTATACTAACCACATAGTCAGACATTTACACAATCACAAGATAAAATTTACCTATTTACTCCTAAATTTACCAAACCAAATAATATAAACCATGTGTAACTTTTTATCAAAATCAATTATACATCACTGTTAACATCATAAAATCCAGAATTTCATTTGTTTTCATAAAACTAATTTCATTTCACTATTACAACATCAGAGATCAAATAATCATCCAATAAGTCACATATAATAATAACAACTACTACCCCATATATATCACGACCAAACAATAACACAAGGCAAAAGACTAAAATTCTTCTTTTCTTTTAATGCTACATTAAATCTTATAGTTTCAGTAACACAGAAGTTTCCATTTTGAATCCAAACAAAAAGAACTAAAATACTTCAAACATATACAAAATTTCTATAAAATATAAATGTCTGTATTGTAAGAACACAAAAATTTCAGAATATAATTTTTCCTTTTGTGCTACAAAATTCGGTCATCTCAAGGCCAAAGAAAAGGGGAGATTATTCTCTTTAAACAATTCATTTTGTCCTTTTCCTTCAAACCTTTATTCATTTGACCATAAAAACAAAATACCATCAACAAATACATAGTTCATCCTAATAAAAGAAGAAGTAGAAACTTTTAGTTCTTACTATATATAAAAAGAATTAGGGATTCTAATAACAGTAGAAGAAGAAATGAACTAAATTAAAAATAGAGACTTAGAGTTACCTCTCCTTCTAAAGCTAACAGACTTCCCCAATGTGAGAAAATTTTCCTCCTCTTCCTCTATGTAACTCGCCACCTTCCTCTCTTTTTTCTCTTGGAATAATTTTTTTTTTCTCAAAGTAACAACAAGTAGTGTGTGTGAAATGGTGAGAGGTGTGATGACCTATTTATAGGTGAAGAGAAGGAAAATATTCTCCAAAAATCTGATCAGAAATTCACCCCCCTCCTAGTCCATGGTGAGTCATCAACTTTACTTCTTCACTTGGAACTTCACAAGCATTAAATGGGACTTTTCTAAAAACTATAGCTTCGTAACTCAAGGTTTATTCCTCACAATTTTCAGAAATTATTCTCTTCTCTCCTAATATTTGGACGGTGCACACATATAAAAATAAGGAGAAAAATTTCCATTGGCCCATTTTGAATTCACCACCTAATTGACCAATCACCTAAAAGCTTTCATTTTTGATAATTCAGAAATAATTAGGAAAATGCTAATATTTGGACTGTGAAATCAGTAGACATTTAAATAAATATTTCAATATATAAATAAAATTATTTTATAGCCCAATAATTTATTTCATACTCCAAAATAATTTTTTCTAAGCTAAACATACCAAAAATTCGTTTTTCTCTACTGTACAGTACTTTTTCGTAGATGCCAAAATAAAAATTCTCTTTTAACATATTCAGATACTACATTTCAATACGATCGTTTTCATATAAATTTTATAATTTTTGGACTTATGATTTGAAAGTTATGAATTTTTGAAGCTCTAAGATCATTTCCTTTCAAAAATGCACTTCATAAGCTTTCAAATAATTTTATAATAAGAAAAAATACGAAAATATATTTTATTTGGATGGTAGTCCAATATAAAACCTCAGAAATGTATTTTTGTTTTCAAAATAAAATACACTTGAGTCAAAAGGTCATTAAATGCATTAAAATCATACCTTTACACTTAAAACTCAAAAATTCGTTCAGTACTGTAGCAGTGATAAAATTTTGAAAACTCCAGAATGAAAATCAAAGCTTTACATTTTCATAATCTACATTTCGATACGATCGATTTGACATATCATTTGTAATTTTTCGACGTACGGTTTAAAAGATATGAATTTCTGAAGATAGAACACCTTAATCCTTCAAAAAGCATTTCATTTTCTAAGATCATTTAAATCAAATACTATACCTTAAAATATTTCATCTTAAGAATATAAATTAAATACATTAGAGAAAACATTGGTTTGCATCTACTATATATATATACCACGTGTATATATATATAGGTATAATCATACAATTTTAATTAAACCCAGGTATCACAATTTATCAAAAATCAAATATTAATATTTTAAATTTAAATATAAATTCCCAAATAAATTGGGTAAAATTGGGGGTCTCACACAAGCGACAAATATTACTCTAGTTTCTAACTTAGGGGCGTATTTAGGATTTCTCGTATTGATGGAAGGGTGAATAAGAATCTGTTTCTCCCGCTGGTTGATAAGTTGTGAGGCCGGCTGGGAACTTGGAAGCGAAATCTGTTGAATAGAGCTGGCAAGGTTTGCTTGGTTAAGTCAGTGTTAACATCTATTCCAACTTATACCATGCAAACTTTGTGGCTTCCACAGAATGTCTGTGACGATATTGACCGTATCTCGCGTAACTTTATTTGGGGTAGAGAAGGATCAACACGGAGTTTTAATTTTATTAATTGGAGGACTCTTACTAGCTCTCGGGTGCAAGGTGGTTTGGGCATTAGAGATACTCGAAGGGCTAATACAGCTCTGTTGGGAAAGCTGGTGTGGAAGCTTGTTTCGGGGGAGAACAGTCTCTGGGCTGAGATTTTGGACCACAAGTATCTCAAGAGAAGGAGTGTTCTGCTGATGGCTACACCTTCTTAGGTTTCGTATACTATAAGGGGAATTTTTAAGGCGGCCCACTGTTTACGGGAGGGGTATAACTTCAAATTTGGTATACGTCCTTTCGGTTTGGAAATTGCCATATCAGTGGCCCTTGGTGCGAGCAAGTTCACTTTGTGCACATTTCTGATTCGGAGCTTTCGGTGAAAGATGTGTGGCATGATGGAAGGTGGAATCTGGAGAATCTGTGTTCTTGGGTTCCGCAACAGATGAAGGATGAGTTGAATAAAGTGGCCATTGAGGGCTTTGCGGATATTAGAGATGTTTGGTGCTGGAAAGGAAGCATGGATGGGACTTATTCGGCTAGTAGTGGTTTTAAATGGTTGTCTCTGAGTGGGTTGTGGCTGGAGGGAATTTTAGTTGGTCTTGGATTTGGAAGCTTAATTGCCATGAGAAGATTAAGCTCCTACTTTGGCTTATTCTGCATGAAGCTGTTCCGACTAATGCGATGCGCTTTGGTCGAGGGCTTGGTCATTCTCCTTTATGTGACCGCCGTGATGATGCGGTGGAATCTATTTTGCATTGTTTCCGTGATTGCCCCCATGCTAAAGAGATTTGGTTGTAGTTTGGTTTTGGCGGAGGAGAGTTCTTTTCGCAGGATAGCAGGGATTGGATCATAACTAATGGTAGGGGCTTAAATGGTTATCAATTTATTGCTATTTTGTGGTGGGTCTGGAAGTGGAGGAATTCAGTAGTGCTGGCTCATGAGAGTTGGAACATTAGTCAAGTTTGCAGGATTATTCATGTGATGTGTATTGATATGGAAGTTAGTGGTGTCTTATATCAAGGTACCACGCATTTTCCTGAGGAAGTTTCTTGGTCAAAGCCTCATGTTGGTTGTGTCAAACTGAATGTTGATGGTAGTCTAAAACAAGGTGCTAATCGGATAGGATATAGTGGTTTGATTCGAGATAGCTCGGGAGACTGGATTTGTGGGTTCATTAGAGCTTGGCAGTCTTGTATGGTTCTTCAGGCTGAATTGCTTGGGATGAGATATGGCTTGGAGCTAGCTTGGGACAGAGGTTATAGAAATGTGATGTGTGAAACAGATTCTCGTGAGGCTCAAAGGTTGGTGATGCTGGAGGCTGCTCCCCTGCATCAGGTCCTTGGAGCAACTATTGTTGCTATAAAGAGTCTGCTTTCACGGGACTGGAGGGTTTAGGTGAACCACACCCCGCGTGAAGCTAATTTTTGTGCAGATACTCTTGCGAAGGCTGGAGGTGACCAATAGGAACGTTTTCTGGTGCTAGACTCCCCTCCTAGTACTGTGCTGCAGTGTTTGCTGGCTGATAGGATGAGATATTCTTTTATTAGAAGTTAGTTGCGTTTGTTTGCATTCCCTTATCACCAAAAAAATATTATATTACTTTTATAAAAAGACAATTAACTAGTATAATATCTCTGGCATGCAAATGGATTGACGACTATTTCCATATACCAACACGAGTCCTTTCAAGATGCTTTGTCCTCACTCACATGCTTCCTAGGAAACTTCCCAGAAAGTCACTCATCCCATAATTGCTCCAAATCAAGCACGCTAAACTGTGAAGTTCTTAAGTGATGGGCTACCGAAAAGAAGATGTATCTTGTAGATATGGGTAGTCCAATCAATTCATTTAAGCCTTCATGTATTATATGGTCCCATTCCTACATAGTCTCAGGATCTCCTCACATTCCGGTGTGTCAGGTTCATTCATGTACCCCTCTCCCTTAGAAGTCTGCCAGGAGCCGCTCATTGTCCGGTCTGTGCCTCTAGCACCGATGATCACTCCTCGCCTTCTTCAACCCGAGTCTTACAAATAGGAATAAATTTTTTTTCTAATTAATTTTTGTTTAATACAAAACATTAACTCTTGATACCAAATGCAAGAAGCATCTTTCAACTTCAATAAGATTAAGTTCAGAAGTTACATATTTTTCAACAATGATGAACTTCACTTAAAAAAAAACAATGATAAACTTGCATATGGAAAAGTGAAATAGTAAACGTCGGGAAGCTCTTAATCCTCAGAGAGCACACATAAAAATGGTGGTAAGGCATTCCCATTCAATTCAATCCAATCTAAGACGAAACTGCAAATTAATAAAAAAAAATCAAAAGTCAATGATAACTCTAAAGGACCATTTTAGATTAATTTTCCATTGAGTTCAAATTTCGGATATAAAACCAATCCAAACAACATGTTATAACTATGTATTCTCTCTGTCCATAAGTTAAGTAATTTAAGGTTATCTACATAAATTAAAAAAATGATTAAATGATGTAAGAATTTAGTTTATTTTGACTAAAGTATACCCTTTTAATAATTTGAGAGAGAATAATAATAAATGCATGAAGATTATATTGAATAAAGTTGGAGAAATATGTGGTGAAAAAGAGAAAGTGATAAATTAGAGTATGATTGGAAAAAGAAGTATAATTATTATTGGGTTTCTAAAACTACATAATATATGATACAAGACAAAATGAACAAAACAACATAACTTATGGGATGGAGAGAGTATTTATTCTACCCTAAAATAATATTCCCCGATCTCATTTATAAGACGTCTTCTAAAAGAATTTCCCAATCCTATATATAAATCACTTTGTATTTTATATGAGGTCATTATTGTTTTTTTTCTCTTATTTTCCCTATGTTCATTAATGTGAAACAATACTGTAATGTCCTTGAGCGACCGAGGTGTAAGGTAAGTGAGAGGCCTTAAACTTAAAGACCAAGACAAGGGATCAATTTAGGATTCTTTCCAGAATACCCAGCTGGAGTATCCTAGCTCTCACTAATCAACGAAGTGTGTGCAGAGTGTTAACTTAGGGATGAAAAAAACATACTCGATCCCCTTATTATGTTATGCTATTTATAAGGGGAGCTTCAATGTTGAGGTTGGGCCTGATTCGGCTAGGTGGGATAAAGGGGGTAATATCTGGAATGTTCTCCCAGCCTTTAAGAGTTGGCGCGCTCGTTACTATCCGTTACAGATATGGAGAGCGAGAACATAGGAGAGAATCTTGAAGGAGTGTAACTACTGCTAGATTCTCAGCCTCTCAACTGTCAATGAAGGCTTTAGGATTTGGTGGCGCATTGCTAAAACTCATAAGTGTCGAGGATTAGACATGGGACCGAGTAAAAATCACTCGAGTCTTGGACATCGTGTGCGTCTTCATCTCGGTTGGCCAGTGTTATGACTGGTGTGTGCTCGGATGTGATCGGCTAGTAAGCCTGGTCCATCACACAAGCCCTCGACTCGGGAAGGTCCGAAGGACCTGTGCCAAGTTCTGACAGGCTCAATGAGGACGATAGCTTTTTATCCGATCATCTAACTGACCTAGATGATGGATGATGTCCAACTTGCATGGTACCGAGATTCTCAGGCCATCTTGAGCTATCTTTTTAGCTGTTCGAGGTAACGTTTCTCCTTCTCGAGGAAAACACGTGTCCTGATCTTAGCTTGGTGGTTGAAAAGTGATGATTACATGGGTGGGAAAGACCATTATACCCTTTGGTTTGAATTTTGGGATATTTCGAGTTTACTTTTTATGGATTGTTTGGTGATTGATCGAGAGGCCTTGCTTGGTTCACGCAACGTTTCTTGTCAACTCTTCTCTCTCCACCTCCTGCGAAATATCTGACGATAGTCTTGACCCAAGAATTCTGAGGTCACTTTTCAGGATCATTCAAAGCTATTATCTTAACCTTTTGACGATTGTTAGGTTTTTCGTCAGGAGATGGGCTTTGTCTTCTCGAATGTATCTGGTTGGATTTTTCTGGAGATGGGGTTCTCCTACAATCTCTTCTATTGAAAGAATCTTAGATATACTTTTGTAGTTTTCCATCTCAGATCATTTCCTCAATTAGATCACGAAGCCAGGTGCATTCATATGCGGTGTGAGTGTAGCTTCTATGGTGTTCATAGTATTTCGAGCGATCAAATTGAGCGTGTTTAGGTAGGGCTAGAGGCATCCATACGTTTCTGAGCTCAGTGTCCGTCGTCATTGGTAAATTCCGACTCCTAGGGACAATAAGTGAAGTGTACTCGACATACCTTGCTCTTGGACGAGGCGGAGGCTTATGAATTTTTTTCGTATAGGAAGTTGTTTTCTCTTCTCGATTTCTACTGGGACAAGCTGCCTTCATTCTTGTTTTGGGAGGACCTCACCTTTTAACTTCTATTGAACTCTTCCAAGTTGATGTACTTTTTGCATCATTGCCTTAACTCGGCCATATCTCTTGGGGTTTTTTCGATTAAAGAGTTTCAAAAATCCGCAGGGAGTAATGTAAGGCCCAATATTTTAAATAAATAAAAGAAATAAAATATTTTATAAATAATGTTATTATATTGAATAAAATATTGATTTTTTTGATTTTTAGTCAAAAGACTCGAGTCTTTTGGGAAAGACTCGAGTATCGTAACTAGCAATTAGAAAATTTGAATTTCTAGTTAGAATACTTGAGTATTTTGGGAAATACTCGAGTAGTTCGAGCAGTGACAGTGTGTGTATAAGTCGGTTTCAATTCAAACTTCAAACCAAAACGCGTTTTCCTTAGTTCCAAGCACAGAGCTGGACTTTACTTCGAATGAGGGTAAGCTTAGACTATAAATAAGTAATTGGGAAAGCTAGGAACTCATCAAAATCACTCAAACCCGAATTTCTGTCCATAATCCTTTGTTTTCTGGAGCTGTCTTTGATCACTTCGTTCTCTCTCAATTCTCACCCATTCCCTCTGAAACCCAAACACAAATTAAAGTTCTAATTCCAATCTTGAATTAGAACCAAGAACCACTCCAAATAACCTCCTGTAGATCGAGTTCTAAGCTTTCAAAGTTAGGAGTTTGAAGCTGCAAAGAACAGAGTACAATCCAGCATCAAACACCCTTCTTTCTCGAATCGGTTTGGTAAAACCAGTAACCCTTTTGATTCCAAATTTGTTTCTGATTAAAGTTGGCATTTCCTAGTTGCTTAAGCTAACTTATTTCGTTCTTTTCATGTCTTATTCATGGTGCAATTGATTGCCAAAGTCAGCCAGTGCAATTGTTTTTGCACAGGACCAGAAACGAAATTTTGATTCAACCTCTTTTCTCTTCAAACAATCCTTTCTTTAGCTTTGTGAAGGTAAGGGAGGAGTTATCTAAATACTAGAATGAGTAATTTCAAGATGGAAATGTAGGAACCATTAAAGGTTCAAAGAGGGATGCAACTTGAATTGGGATTCTGACTTGGAGGTCAGAAACCCATGGTTTTAATATCCAAGCAAGTTTAAACGAACCTAATAATGCTCACTGGATTGTGTTTCGAACTTAAAATCAAGTGGAAATGAAATTCATATGTTGAAATGGGCATTTTCTAAAGTTTTGTGCAATCTATGATTTGATGCCATTTTATGTAGTTCCAGTAATGTTTAATGATTGCAATATGTTTATTTTATGTGTTTAAGCTTCTGTTTTGCACAGGAATGGAGTAATCAAGTGAGAAATTCGAATTGGTGCTAAAAATGCAAAAAACTGGTGCTGTTGTAGCAAAAAGACTCGAGTATTTCAAGAAAGACTCGAGTATTCTGGAAAGTTAAGAACGACTCAAGTATTTCTTTAAGGACTCAAGTATTTTTGCATGAACTACTCGAGTGGTTCATGAACTACTCGAGTATTTTGAACAAAATTGCATAAAACTCAGATTTTCTTTAATTTTCAGAATTTAACTCGTTTGATATCATAATTTGACATAACTTAATCCCGTTTGGTTGATAACTATCCTGGAGGTGTCCTACTGGAATTCTATTCAGTGGTTGATAATTTCCCTACAGGAGTCCCAATGGAAGTGCGTACACGCATTTGGTCGATATTTATCCTATAGATGTCCCAGTGAAAATTTTTATTCACTTGGTTGATATTTTCCTATAGGAGTCCCGAATGGGGTCGTTGCTATAACCATTAATAGGAGGCTATGCCCCGATGGATTACTAAATAAATAATTATATGCTATTCCTAAAACCATCACAAAGTGGCTGGGCCGCTGATGGACTTTTCTTGAAATTATTAAACGGAAATAGTTAAACCCATTACAAAGTGGCTATGCCGCTGATGGCCCTTTTTCTAAAAGCATCAGCACCAGCTAAAAGATAAGTTAAAGGTAATGGAATTATGGAATGATGAGGTATCTGACGATGAATCGCCAAGAATGCTGATGAGAATAATGAAAGAGTAAAATGAGACTTGAATGTGGCATTATCATGCATGGTGAATGAAGTTGCTCCGATTTTGATTCGGAATACTAGTTTAGGTTAGACGAATATCCATGGCACATGATGCTATGATGACTGAGAATATCCATGGCATAGGATGCTATGAAGACTAGTTCCCAATCAATTGTGATGCTTGTTATGGATCCGCTCCGGTTCGATGAAAATATAGGTATATGAAATGGAATATCCCAAAAGGATGTCGAACCGTGAAGCATGAATGAGGAGTAGGCATGCATCATATCACTAACAAAACGAAACAAGTGATTAAAACAATTTGAGCATATGTACTTGCATTTTTATGTTAATTGGTTATATGTGAATGTTATTTTTTAGCCCCTGTTATGCTCATTTGTTATTGTATTTAGTTATGACTCACTCCTAATCCCTGGTGTGTAGGACATGGCACGGAACATGCTATGCGTGGAGATGAGGTCGTTCCCTAATGGGGAGTGGAACTTCGATGGGTATCGGGCCATGTACGAGGGTGACGTGGAAATCACCTTTCGTCATCCTAATCCTTGGTCCCGGATGCGCCCACGTCGCACGAGAATCCCAATGGGGTATATCATGCACATTCCACCGAATTTTGTCTTTCGCCATGGAACTCCTCCACCACCACCAAGACGTTTTACTAGACGCACCCTTCCACTGAGTCCATCACCCTCAACTGAAAGAGTTGTTTTTGAAGTTCCCACTCACCCTAGTCCTTCCCCCAGAGTCCAACCTCGGACTCCGATATATGTGCCGACTGATCCAGCACATGAGGATGACGAGGAGGAGGAGGACCCCATTGAGGATGAGGACCCAGTGGAAGATGCTGATCAGGTGGCGGATGACGATCCCATGGAGAATTCAACTGGGAGTCAGTGGGGAACTGACGACTAAGTTGAATTTCTACTAGTGGAATATGAATGATATAACTCATCAGGTTTCTCTTCCTTTTGCTACCTGATGTTTTGAGTTGTGAACCATATGCTCTAGGTTATTATACGTTTTGTTGTAATATATTGTAATATAGTGTAATGACCTAGAGTCCTAACTAAGTTTTAATTAGTATTTGGCTTGTAGTTGCGAAAAATACGAACTGGTGTAACAGGAATTGTTCCTCTTTTGACTATAAAAGTTATAATATGAAGTTTGATATTCCCTTTATGATGACTGTGATTATTTCCGCAAGATTGAAAATGATGATGACTTAACTTTTGATAGGAAGAAAAAAAAACATGGTGGTATTTTTGAATATAAATATTAAGAGCATTAAAGTTGGGTCGTCACAAGTAAACCTTAGGTAAGAAGAAAAATGGACAACCCCTGATTCCAACCCTGTGACCCCATTTGCCTCGTCCCAATAATGAGCCATATAATCTCCTAGAGTTTCATCGGGTTTTTACTCAACGACCACGAGAGAAAGGTCATATTTCGGTTGTGTGATACTTGCATTATACCTGTTCAAGAAAACCTTCCTCATCTCGTCCCACAAGTTGATTGAATTCTGATAGAGAGAACTGTACCACTTTAGCATCGCTGGCTAAAGTGTTATTGAAAATGCTTGGCACTTCATCCGATCACCTTTACCATAAAAGTTCATCGCAGACTCATAAGAAGCGATATTGTCTTCAGGATCCATCAGTCCTCCGTTGGTAGGTCCCAAATATCCTTGTGGAGTTATGAATCCCATGATGTGGTCAATGAAGGGGTGACCGGAATGTGTTCTCCCAATTTCATGATCATGATCGTTCATCCCGACAACAGGCAAAACTTGATCGGACAGAGAGGGGTCGGACATTGAAGCCACAGTAAGGGCTTGTTCGGTGGTTCGGATCATATTTTGCTTTTGTAAGTCGATAATGGATTTTCCTTGCTTCTGGATAAGGGAAGTTTGTTGTCTGAGTAGTTCCATGATCGTGTCGTCTCTTGATCGGTAGGATGATGAAAGACGAGATTGTCGAGATGGACCGGGGGAATGCTCTCTTTGGCTAGGCTTAGCTTTTTCATTCTATGGGGCCTCCAACTTGTTGGCTTGGGCGACGGATTTGAGAACTGAGCCTAAACTTGCGGTATCACAGGTGTGGGACTCACTACGACAAGATCTCTTCATTTTGGAGCCTCTATGTGTGCCCATTCGTTCATCCCCTTTAAGAGGCTATTCTCTGTTCAGTGGCCCGATGAACCCGGACGCTAGCATCTCAGAGTTGGAAGTGGCTCCTCTTCCTCTATTAGTGTGGTTCAACTTCAACTAATTGTGGATATCTTCACCGCCCCGAGTTTTGTAACATCTCGAATTTTAACTCCAAGAATAATTAGAATAATAATAGGATTAGAAAATGATAATTATGCTAAAGAAGGTTTAAGGTGATGGATTAGGATTCCGATGAGTGCCATAAAGAAGTTAAGAAGCATTGGCATCAGATAGGATATTTAAAGAAGGACATAAGAGCGTAAGAAACGATGTTTTTGGTGTTATAAACACCCTATATTAGAAAATTAGAAATAAAATATTTAGAACTTAAAACACAAATTCCACCGTTGGATGTGAAGATAATGGTCTTAGGGAGCTTACCTCCAAATTTGAGCAAGATCCAACGGTTAACGATGAGATATGGCATTTTGAAATGCAAGGGATGAAAATTTGGCAAGGTAATCGATTACCTTCAGGCATTTTGAAATGCAAGGGATGAAAATCTGGCAAGGTAATCGATTACCTTTGAAGGTAATCGATTACCTCCTCTCTGGATGGAAAAAATAAAAAGGAATTCATGGGGTAATCAATTACTTTTGAAGGTAATCGATTACCACCTCGTCATACTTGAAAAAAATAAGTGACTTGGAGGCCACTCATGTAAGGCTTCTCCAAGAAGCCATTGTTTAACCACCACTCATTCCAAGCTTCTCAAGGAAGCCATTCCACTTCCACCACTCATTCTTTCTCGCATGAAACTAAACACACACACGCTCTCATTCATTCATTCACTTCTTCATTTCTTCTCCCTCATTCATGAACTAAGAGGAACAAGAGCACTAACACCCATCATCCTCACTCATCATCAAGATCATCAACCCTAAACCCTAAGAATACCAACACTCAACACACACCAACAAGAAGCAAGAACATCACCCCATCACCTACACCACCACACGCCACCCTCTCCTCAATTCCTCTTGAGTTTTCAAGCTCCATAACTATGGAGAATGACTCTCTCTCATTCCTAACTCTCAAGAGCAAGTGAAGGAGAAGCCTCTTCCTTCAACAAACTCCTCATTAGGCTTCGTCTCAACTCATCTATTGGGGGCTCTCTAGAGGTTTCAAGCTAAGGCTAGGAGGTTCAAGCTCTAAGGAGTCCAAAGCTAAGGAGTAAGGCTAGGATATTGAGGTTCTACGTCTCTCACATCAAGGTAAGAAGGTGGTAATACCTTGACTTAGGGAATAGGTTCTCTTTCGTCATAGTGGGGACTAAGGATAGGGAATTAAGTAAAGTAAAGAACCTTAGGGTATTTGATAATGATAGATTTTGGAGTAAATAAGTATAGAAAGGAACTTGTTAGTATGCTTGTAGAAATATATAATTATGATAAATATGGAATATGGAACTCTAGGGATGTTTGTGAAGTAAGAAAAGGAAAACATTAGTTGTAGCTTTGGTAGAATATAGATTAATGATGATTGTTGTAGAGAATGGCTAGGTTTGAATGTTAATAATGAATAAAGTGATTATGAATTGAATATGTTAGGAGTTCTAGTGCTTAGAATGAAATTTGAAGGAAACTAAGTAGTTAATGAATTAAGAGTGTTAATAAATGGAAAATGCAATTATACTACTAATGTGAGATGGACCCACCTAATGGGGTGTGTGAATCTAGGATTTGTGATGTGTGTAAACATAGGAGTTTAATAGGTGTGAATATATGACTTAGAATGTGTATGGGTATGGAATGTAGGATATGTGTGACCATAGGAATATGTTATGTGTGAACGTAAGTGTACAATGACCCTCCATAAAGGAGCGTGTATAATGGACCCACCATAAAGGAGCGTGTATTAATGGACCCTCCATAAAGGGGGTGTATATAAATGGACCCTCTATAAAGGAGTGTGTATAAATGGACCCTCCATAAAGGAGTGAGAATAAATGTATAAAGGTAGGGACCCTCCAAATAGGAGTGTGCAATAATTGTAATAAGGACCCGCCTTATGATGAGTGTAGATTGATAAGACTAGGGCCCGCCCTTAGGGTGTGTGAAGTGAGGAGTAATGATAATAAGATCGTCTTGAGGTGAGTGAAGGATAAGATAAAATGAAAAGGGTAGAAAGGCTTATGAAAGTTAAGACAGTGAAAGATAAGGAAGATTAAAAATGAATAAACAAGAATAGGGAACGTCATACTAATTGGGCAATAATTTATAGGGTAGTACCTTAGTTTATTGCTATGCTTTTGTAGAAATTATTATTTTAAGTTCTGTGTAATGCTACCCTTCTTGCTATTTTTTATTACAGGTGCAAAAGGAGCTTACATGAGTTATGGCCGAGCAAGAGTACTCTCCACATCGTGGAATGTAATTAGTTAGATGGGGGACCATATGTTGGTCTAGGGTTTTAATTTCGAACACTTTACGTATATGTAATATGTATTACCTTTTTGGAGAAAAATGTAACTAATACCTTTTGTTATTTTTAGCCCTGTTGGCTTACTACTGATTTTATAAAAGTGATCACAAAGATTTTACAGGGAAAACTAATATTTTGGGAATGTCCCTAAAACAAAGTAAAATCAGCTGATTTTACGGAGATTTTCATAAGTAATTAATGTAACCAAGAGTTTTAATGAGTAACTAAGAGTATTTAAAAGAAGTTTTGAAGTAACCAATTTCTAGTCGGGGTAATTAGTGTATTAATTAGGGTAGGGTGTTACGAGTTTGTTTGGAATCAAATGATCTTTCGAGTTCCAACGTGATTGATTCTCCCAATTTTCCAAAAGGTGGTCACAGAGATCTTCATGACTTGTTCCTGTGGTGGTTCCATTGTGGAAGTGGGAATGCTGGTTATTCATTCCCCATAGACGGCGCCAATGTAATGTTCCTGACCATCCGAGATGTAAGGCAAGTGAGAGGCCTTAAACTCAAAGACCAAGACAAAGGATCAATTTAGGACTTTGGTTTCAGAATACCCAGTTGGAGTATCCTGGTTCTCCATAGTCAACAGAGTGTGTGCAGAGTGTTAACTAGGGATAAGAAAAACGTACCTGAGCCCCATGTTGTGCTGAGCTATTTATAGAGGGAGCTTTAGTGTTGAGGTTGGGCCTAAATGGGCTAGGTGGGCTAAAGGGTGAACATCAGGAATATTCTCCTAGCCTTTAAAAGCTAGAGCGCCCGTTGCTAGCTATTGTGGATCAGACGGGCGAGAAAATATGAGAATCACGAAGAAGTGTAACTGCTGCTGGATTCTCAACGTCTCAGTTGTTAGTGAAGGCTTTAAGATTTGGTGGACCATTGCTAAATCTCACAAGTGCCAAGGATCGGATCTGGGACCAATTATTATTTGCTCGGGTCTTGGACATCATGTGCGTCTTCATCTCGGTTGGCCAGCATTATGATCGGTGTGTGGTCGGATATGTTCAGCTAGTAGGCCTGATCCATCACAAATAAAATGAAATTTACAATACAAGTTAAAAAGGTAAAAACTGTATTGTTAAAGTACATTTTTAAAGTTTCAAAAAATCTAAGTACCAATTCTTATCCATGAAAATAGGATTTGCAAAATAAAGTTAGTATAGTTAACGAGAGGGAACTCCACGTCCTACATATTTGTTAAGCCTTAACTTTTGGGACTCAAGTCCACGTAATTCTTAGGTTATGTAGGCATTACTACTGTTGCATAATGAAGTGGTTACTATCGCACGATTTCGTTGCCAAGTCAGTGGTTGAGATGCTCCTCTTACCTATGGCCAACAATATATCGTGTATGACAATGGGATGACCTTCGGTGGAAGGTGGTGAAAGGGTGGAGGTTACCCTTACTGCATGGATGGATGCACTAGCCATGGGATTTAGCCATCGTTTTTGTGTTGTTATGAGCTCTTGGTTCTTGGTTCTCTCTGTGTGTTTCATTTGTTAAGTATATTGATGAGTCTCTATTGTGGCTTTCCTTGAGGTTATATACTTATATATATATATATATATATATATATATATATATATGAGATTAATGAGTATGCATGTACTCACGGTGTAAAGATTTTTACACCATCTGTCAATCATCCACCATTCATTTGTATTACTTTAATTTGAAAGTCAACAACCATAAACGGATGAATGGTGGATGATGTAAAAAACTTTACACTGTCGGTGCATTTCCCATTTTCTCTATATATATATATGTACACATATATATATGCTTCTTCCTCCTCTAGGGTTAGTGGATTATCCTTGTTGAATCTGAGAATATTCCTCCTTTTTTCGTCTCTCTTATTTGATAATGTTGATCCTCTGTTTCATTATATAATCATGCATTTATTGCTACTAATCAAGTCATTATCTGATGTTCATTGGTGAGAGGTAATCATCTTAGGTTTATACATACTTTTTTGACAAGCTTCTTAGTCAACGACAAGCTACCATAAAAAAATGAGATCCTTAATCTTATAAGCGGACGGGAACACTACCCTTCTTAGTAGATCAAGTTGTGACTTTTTTCATATCATCTTTTATAGAAGTTATTATAGATTATCTCTAAGATAAAATAATTCATAGTATTGTTTTTGTTTGTTTATTTGAAAGATCACGATCAGAGAAATAACAATAAAAGCTTAAGGATTTATGTTAAAATAAAATATTGAGTCAATAATTTTGAAAAAAAAATGAGATAATAAGTAGAACATGATAGTAGAGAGGCTCGGCCTTCTCTCTTCTTCAGTCTTCTTCTCTTCTCTTCTCCGTTTTCCTCTCTTTTGTGATAGCGGTATAAGGGGATGGAGAATCTTCCTCCCCTTCCTTTGGTTGGTGTGTGGGTTTTTTTTTCTCTCAATTATATCTAGGTTAAATAAATAAATCTTGCCTTTGTGCAAGTGGTGTGGTTTTTCTTGTCCCAGTTTCATCTGAGTTTTGTTTTTGTGTGTTTGAGTGTGGGAAGGCTTTTTGTTTGTCTAGATTTGATGACCTTCCTATCTTCTCCAATAACTAGAAGACTGATATTCGGGACAGCTTTTCCCTTCCAGATCTCTGTCTTCTCCTCTGTCCAGTGGCTCTACCTCCTCAGATCTGAGATTCTTTGTCGCCGAACTGTGCTTACTTCCGGCATTGATGACATAGTTATATTGGAAATAAAGGTTGTTGAATCATCTCTTGTTAGAGTTCGAAATTGGACAATTTTTATTGTATGGAAAATATGTACTTTGTTATTGTAATGTTGGTTCTACTTGTACTATTTTCTGCTATAGAATGAATTACATATTTTCCTAAAAAAAAAAAAAAAGTAGAACATGATAGTAGAGATCTCGCATTTTATTTTAGTCCTAATTACGTAATTCTTTCATTCTATATCTTATGTTGTTTTGACTTTTTTTTATATCTTTTGTAGTTTTAGTTTTCTAAGGTATAATAAATACTCATTCCGGTGCTATTTATTAAATTTTTTCTTGGGTTTTTATTTTGGTTCTATTTATAAGACCTCATTTCAATTTTCAATAGCATTTAATTATTTATTTCCACGATCACTCATATTAATTCAACACTTTTTAAAATTCCAATAATAATTATAGGGGTAGTTTTGAAAAAGTATATCAAATTTTCACATTTCCAATGTCACTTACAAATTTAACAATATTCCTTGGTGGGAGTGAAAAACCCCAAAATAGTCTTATAAATAGGACCGGATGGAGTATTTTTTTTTCCAATTTTAACATTCATTCAATTATTTCTATCACTCTTCATTAATTATATTTTTTTCTCTCTCGTCTCTTAACTATTATACATTAATTAATGGACACACTTTCTAATAAAAATTAAATACTATTACAATTTTTAATAAGAATCAAATAAAAATATTTTAGACAAAACACATATATAAACTTATAATATACAATATATCCTTAATATGTATAAATCAACATTAAACTACATAATGGGTACTCATGTGTTGATTTATACATATTAAGGATATATTGTATATTATATAACCTACAAAAGATATATAATATACAATATATCCTTAATACTTCCATATTACAGTTTAGCATTATATCCAACATAGGTATATAACCTACATTTTTGGGTACTCATGTGTACTCCGTTAGTTTCGATTCTTATTATAAGCACCTTTTTTGTGAGAGAAAAAAGAGACTTATAATAAGGATAAGAGGGAGTACTATTTAGGTGACTTGTTGAAAGACCATGTCATTTAAAACCAAAAACTTGGAAGTATTTTTTTCTTTTCTTTTTAGCCATTCTGTAATATATAAGACTAAACTGTCACTTTAGTCTCTCACTTTTTAAGGAGCTTTCACTTTAGTTCCTGATTTTTCAATAATTCCTCTTTAGTCTCTCGCTTTGAAAAAAGCTACTCACGTTAATCCCTGACAACTTTCTCCTTTTATAGACTTTAACGTCTTACACATGTGGCCGTTATAACTTATACGACGTCTAGTTGTTGTGATGCTGCCGCAGATTTATTAGCTGCAGTATTATCTGCAGCTGTTGCCTTAGCTGCAGCTTCAGTAGGGATGGCAATGGGTCCGGATGAATCCGGGTAATGGGGTACCCGAACCCGGACTCGTTCATAAATTACTGGACCCAGACCCACTCTGACCCACGCGGGTACCCGCTGCATAATGGGTATGCGGGTCTTCGGGTACCCAGACGGGTTTTGCGGGCGGGTACCCATTAGCAATTTTTTTAGAGAAAAATTATTTTTTAAATTAATTTCTATGTTTTTTTATAGATTGAGGGATCTTTAATACATCATTACACACTCTACTTAACATTAATCTCTACCACCATTAAACACTCGCAGACATCAAAGAAATTCTCTTGTTAAACACAAACATACTAAAATTTTATATATATCTAATATGGACGGGTTTGGGTACCCACAGGTCTGAATATCTCAGACCCGTACCCAGACCCGTTCAAAGTGGGTACCCAAACGGGTCCATTCTTTGGACCCACGGGTCTCTTTTTTGGACCCAGACCCGAACCCGCGGGTATTCCAATTGTCATCCCTACTCTTCAATGGCTTTACTGCCTTAGCCTCTTTTTCCTCAAATTTTTGTCTTTTGAATTCAACATCATGTGTAATATGTTAACGGTCATGTGTGTATATGTTATTTAATGGTTACGTGTGTAAACGTTTATGTCTATAAAGATATGACTAATGTGAGTAACTTTTTTTCAAAGTAAGAAGCTAAAGATAAATTATTGAAAAATCAGAGACTAAAATAAAAAATCTTACAAAGTGAGAAACTATATATCGATCGAGTTTAAGCCACATAATCATTTTCACATCCTCACATCCTCATCCTAATATGGCATCCTCTATCAATGCAGACATTTATTTTAAGTAATGAATATATATATATATATATATATATATATATATATATATATATATATATATATAAATAAAGAGGACGATGTATACAAATCATTGTTAACTGTAACATGGACAATATCACCAATTTGAAAAAGGTACAAAGCATAGTATCGATGTTTGGTGCTGACATTGAGCCTATATACATCTATGTTTTTAGTCCTTGAAAGTTGAAGGTGTTTTGATTTTACTCCCTATAAACTTTTTTTGATATTGACTAATCCTTAATTATTTTGAAAATTTGATTTTAGTCCATAGGAAAAATCCGTTAACTGTGGATGTGGTTAACAGAATGTCACATCAACATATATGTGTGCAAGTATTGCATTCTACCGGTAATGATGATGTGGATGATCTAAACCCGCAAGAGCAAATGGGCAAAGCCTAATTCACAAACATATTTGGGTTGGACTTTGGCCCTTTTGCTCCTGTGGACCCAGATCATTCAAGTTATCCTACTGGTGGCACACAATACTTGCACACGTGTATGTCAATGTGGCATTTCATTAGTCACGTCAGCAGTTAACGAATTTTTTCTAATGGTAGGGACTAAAACCAAATTTTCAAAACAATTAAGAATGAGTCAATGTCAAAAAAACTTCAAGAGACCAAAATCAAAACACTCCAACTTTCAAAGACTAAAGACATAAATAAGTTTTTGTTATATATACTTAAACCTTTTATTAACATATACACTCGTACCATACAATTTTTTTTTTTAATAAATTGTTACATCTCATACCTATGCGTAGGGGTGTAAGTGGGTCAGAATTAGTCCGCGAACCCGATGAACCCAACCCATATTTGACGGGTTGGGTCGATTTAACGGGTTGGGTTGGTTTTTTATTTTGTAACCCAATCAAGTATGGGTTGGGTCACGGGTTTATTATCTTAAAAACCGATTAACCCAACTCAACCCACTAATATAAATATATTTTATTTATTTATTTATTTCTAACATATTTTATGCTTAATTTATCATAATTTGATGAAAAATTGTGTAACTGAATAGTTTATGGATAATATGGTTCATAATTATGTAATTTGGTTGATTTGGATAATATTTAATTACTTATTTATGTGATTTTTGTTCTATTTTTAATTTTATTTTTATATTTACTTAGATTTTTTTAGTTTTTATTTTATAAAAATCAAAATACATAAACCTAATCACCCAACCCAACCCAACCCGAATTTTCATGGGTTGGGTTGGGTCGGTTTTAACACTCAAATTAAGAATAACCCAGCCCAACCCAACTCAATTTATTTTGGTTGGGTTGGGTGTTAAACCTCATCAAAACCCAACCCAACCCGACCCGTTACACCCCTACCTATGCTATGTGCATCGGGTGTCTGAACCTAGCCTCATTTATCCAAGATAGGCACCTGGTAAATGCAGCCACTTATTTCTCTTTTTAAAAAATTTCACTTAGAACGAAATTTCCCTCCTTCGACTCCCCCAAATTTGAGCTACTTTCGTCTTATTGCAGCCTAGTGAAAGTCCAACGGTATGAATGAATAAATCTAGATTTTTACTGTTCATGTGTTTTTCACTTCTGGATATGGGACATAGGAATCTGATAGCATAATATCAGTTAGTAGTGCTAGGTTGCTTTCGGTGTGGGCTGGATGTGAAGTGAACTTTGTTAGGGTGGATGTCACTTGTCATAAGAGAAGGGAGTGGGAAAGACAGGTGAAGTGAGAATGTCTTTGTGGTTGTGCATGTGCATGCCACATGCATGTAGACATCAAAGTTAAATGAGTGAGGTAAGGGTCCTCACATTATGGAACAAGGGTCCCACCCTGGACCTTATCATAGTCCTCAGCTTTGTCTGATGTGTACGCCAAGTAGGCATCAAGAACGATTGGTTCTGTTGTTTGCCAGCTCTGGGTCCACATGTTTGATTTATTTCATCATGTTTTAGGGTGAGATTATTTGCACTTCATGATGAATATTGGTACTCCCGTATTTTCAACCTTTTCTTTGTTTCCCAAAATTAACCCTCATTTAAACACAGTCAAAATTGGATGGTCATTCAAGATCCAACATTTTATTAAATCATTTTATTAAAAAATTTTAGTTGGGAGGGTTACTGAGAGAAACAATACTCGAAAGATTAATCATCGTACTTGTGTCAATAGATACGTGGGAAACCAAAAAATTAACTACATCCTTGATCATTATTGTTTTTCATTAATAATTTTTTTTAAGGAAAATACTAAAGAGTGCTTTTAGGATAATGAGCAAAAAAGTGTTCTTAGGGCATTGATTAATGAAGCAAAAGAGATAATTTTATTTTGGAAAATGCTGAATTTCTAAGGGTGTGTTTGCTTTGTAAAAACATTTATTGTTTTTATTTTATAAAATTATTGATAGTTATGATTATGATCTCGTATTTTCATTTCAATTTTTGTTAATTATGAATTATGAATATGATCTAATGTTTTCATTTCATTTCTTATTTTCAAAGTTTTGTACAAGAAACGGTGAAAACAATAAAAAATTGTTTCCTCTATTTTCCTATATAAATATTTGAAAATAAGAAACAAAATGAAAATACCGAGTTACATTTGTAATTAATATAAATTATAAAGTAAACAAATGATCATAGTTATAATTATCAATAGTTTTATAAAATGAAAATAGAAAATGTTTTCGTAAAACAACCAAGCACTAATATTAAGGATTTCTTTACTTAGATTTTCAAGGCAAATTTTCTTTAAATATATTTTTGGCTTATTTATGTTTTTAGTCCCTGAAAGTTCAGCGTGTTTTGGTTTTAGTCCCTATAAGTTATTTTGACCGGGACTAGTCCTTAAATTTTCAAATATTTTGGTTTTGGTCCCCCTTCGTTATTAAAAATCTATTATTTGTTTGTGAAGCTAGCGAAACATCACATCAGCAGCCTATATGGTCTGAAGTAACGCCAAATAGGTGATATAATGTGGATGATACAGATCCACAGACACAAAATGGTCTGATACGCAAAATGGTCTCGTAGGCAAAATTTTGAGTTCATAAGCCTAAATCATCCATGTTGCATCACTTATTTAGCGCTACCTCACAACCTGTGGCAGCTGATATGGATTTTCATTAACCATGTCAGCAAATAACTGATTTTTTGTAACGGATTGGACCAAAACCAAAAATATTTGAAAAATTAAGGACTAGTCCCGGTCAAAATAACTTCTAGGGACTAAAACCAAAACACGTTAAAGTTTTAGGGACCAAAACCATAAATAAGCCTATATTTTTTAACCATTGCCCTTAGGGCACCGGTTAACAATACTTTTTTTTTTATAATCTTAGTTAACTTATATAACTTTCAAAATTTAAATTTTACAACTAATGTAATTACTAAAATATAATGTTAAATTAAAAAATAGATTTTATGAAGCAAGGTGGTATCTGTATATAGTATATAGTATATAGTATATACATTACATTTGCTCGTACATAACTTCAAGAATCAAGAGTAATAAATTGACAATTTTTTTTAAATATATGTAAAATATGGATGCATATCCTTTAGAGTATGTATCCCCCAATTATGTTATTCACATCTTTAAAAAATTATATTATTTTATTATTCTTGACTTTATGTATTTGCAAGTGTTATATACAAACACATACTAGTTGTTTGCTAAAAAATTATTTTTCATATACTTTATTTTAACAATTTATTATTTTAGAGAATTGTAAATTTTGAAGGCTATAATAAGCAAAAAGTCCACTTTGTGGTTTTGGCCATCAACGTGACTCCATTAAAGGGTGTTCCTTAATCATAATGCCAGGGGTCACTGCCGTGGACATGGAAAAGACTTTGTTGATAGAGGCAAAATCCACTTAGGTGATCTACGCCTCGGAGGGGATTATCCTTCGACTATCGGCTGGAGGATATCCTTGATGCAGACCAAAATAAAAGGTGTTTTATCTTATAGTTTGTTTGTTCTTACATTTTGGTTGCACTGATTTTGGGTTAACTTCTGCTTGCTCAATGAACTTTTTTTTTATATATAAAAAAAAACTAAATAAGTATTGTTAACAAAATATTGGTGCACAGCAAAAAAATAATAATAATTATATAGACTGAATAAGAATAACGTGGAAAAAAAAAAAGAATAACGTGAATGAATTGTCTTATCTTGGTACTTAGGGATAAGTTTTATCCCCACTTCTTAGTTCCCACTGAATTGACTAATCTTCTCCCTCCCATGTGCTCAAACATTTGCCTATGCAACAAGGTTGTTATAACCATTACCATTATTAAGCATTCCTTTGGAAAATAATATCCAGTAGACCAGAACCACGGACGACCTATCAAGATGACTGGTGGATTATTGCTTTCCAGTTTCCACTACTTTATCCAAAAGAAAATTCACGTTACAACTTTGGTGATGATTATTTGATATAAAAAGAAATGTTTAGTATTAGATAAACATAACGGAACACTTCATTCATTAAATAGAGCAAGACTATAGCAACACATTTATCCCACGTTCCATCATGTTCTGTTTACGCACCAAACAATACCTAAGCGATCCTTCCAAGTTCCAACCATTGTTTTCTCCAAATTTTGACTTTAACTTTTCTTTCTAGATGTACACAACTCACTTATCAGTTATTAACACCATACAAAAACCTTGGTGGTTAATGATAATTTCAATTCCCTTCTTCCTCTAATTTCCATTTCCCTCCACCCTTCTCAACACTGCAATTTAATCTATCCCTATTAAAGAAACCAATTGAAAAGTCTACAGCCAAAAGAAGAATGAAAGATAAATCCATTTTGATTTAATCAAAATAATGAGATACTTGCCCATTCTCTTCTCTTTATTTTGCCCAATCCCTACCGACTTTTCTCTAAGCAACCTGACTTTTGAATACTTGCCTCAGCAAAAAAAATTCGAAAAACCCACGTATGAGAGCATAAAGCCATAAATCCATTGTAATTAACAGGTAAAACATACCAGGCAAGGTATCATGATCGTCAAATTAAGTAAGGCAACAAAAGATAACAGGCAATTAAAGTATATAACTACGGCAGCAATACAAAATAGCTCTAACTCCACAAATATCTTTCATAACAGTACCATGGACTTGGCTAGAATGAGGAGAAGAAATTAAATAGACACTATTCCAACAAGCAACCCATTAACAAAGATTACGTCTTTTTTTATTGAACCCTGCTCGGTTCTCTGCCAGTAAGCCATGATTTCAGACAACCTCCAGAAGACAGCCATCAAACAAGTTGAGCGACAGCCAACAGTTTTGTGGGAGGCGTGAAGTCTTGCAGGTTACTGTAATACGCCTTGTAGGACAGTGGTTTCAAGCTGTTGAAAAACGCGACTCCGGAGTTTCAGAACCCCACATACATTTAACCAGTCCCACGATCATGCCAATCTAAAACCAAAACGAAATAAGTATTAGTAGCATTCATTATACACTCAGCCAATTTTATCTCCAAGGAAAAAAAAAACAATCATCAAATTCAATTCCAATGATCCAGTCAAAAAACTCAACATGAAACAATAATGCGCGAGACAAAATAATTATCATATTATGTTTTTCTGTCGTCTTCATCATCATCATATATATATATATATATATATATATATATATATATATATATATATTCTGTAATCAGTTCATATTAATTATAGGCAAAACTACTAGATTCCCTTTAGTTATTTTTTAGTTGCAATTTCGTCTCTCAACTTTTTTCGTTTCAAATAAGTCCTAAAGTTGTTGCCATTTAACAAATCAGTCATTTCCGTTAATTTTTTCCATTAAGTGACACGTGTCACCATAAGAAAATTTAAAAAAAAAAGTCATTAAACCATTTTTTTTTAATACGTGGCACCAATACTTGAGTAACACGTGCCACTTAATGAAAAAAATTAACAGAAAGGACTGATTTGTTAGACAGTAACAACTTCAGGACTTATTTGAAACGAAAAAAAGTTAACGACGAAATCGCGACTAAAAAATAACTTACAGAACCAATCTAGTGGTTTTGCCTTAATTATATCATTGATAACTTTGTCGTTCACAATCAAGAACCTGAACATATATCTCTAGCAACTATATACATACACCAAAAAAAGAGTTCTTAAAAATTGTTAATGAAGGAAGGTTACATCACACATAATTTGCATACCTTTCCAGAGCTCCAGTATCTTAAGGATAGCTTATATGATGGGAAAACGAGCACCTAGCACGAAAGTAAGGACAGGCCAGGTATGTTAATGAAATAATATGAGGATGAAAATACAAGGCTATTAATAGTTAGATTATGTTCTGGAACATTCCAGTGTTTGGACAAAACTGAAATAATTATAACTACTAAAATACTTACTATGATAGATAGCATTTATCCAGGAACCACAAAAGCATGCACTAGAATGTCAAGGTAGCCAGGAATGTTGATTTCCTACAAACAAGCATACATCAAAAGTTTGTAGCAGGTAAGAATTACTGGGCCATGAGCTCACATAATGAGGCAAATGCTTACCACTGAATAAGATTAAAAAAAATTGAAGCAGCTTCAGGAAATAGCATATGCATATAAGCTTCCTGTTGAGCACAGAAAAAGGATTACGTGCTGGTGAGTGATAGAAAATATCAAAGCAGGAACTTCCGAAAGGAAACAATCAAAAGTAGCTATAGATCCCTTGTACTACTTTATAGAATGAAACTAACAGCTGAATTAGATGGTGGAACAATACATGAGGCTTCCACCATTATGGACACCCTCAAGTCTTAAAGGAGGGTCAGAGTCGGACACAGGCAACTTACCCCCAATGAACAGAGATGCTGTTTCTGTGGCTAGCAAAACCACCACACTATATGCAAGAAATACATGCAAACGATATAGCCATTTTCCTAAACAAGATATGATACACAAGTGCCAAATAAAATCATAAATTCTTCACAGATATCATGTAAAACTTATTGCGTTTTTTCTTTCCATTATATTTTATAAAGGTTTGTTAAAGAAAGGGGGTGGATGAAAAACTGCAGCCTGCAGGAATGTCCTTGGAATAGAATTGAACAAAAAGTTACCCAGGAACAGAAAAGTAAATATTACCTTGTCCTAGAACCAGAATGGAATTTGAAGCTAGACAAATGACATCTTGGATCTTCTCACTGGAGAAAAGAACATGATTAACTGAAACAGAGAGGAGTTATTTTGGTTATGAATAAAACAGATGAAAGAGAACAGAACTACTAAAGTGTGTTCTAGGATCCTTCATTTGTATTGCCAGAAGAGAAATATGATAAGTGTAGCATTTTTGCAACAGCTTATCCACTCGGGGGAAATTTAGATGGAAAATACATATTGTCAAATGAAGCTTGTAAATCGTATGGGATTTTATAAAAGTTTTATTCATCTCAATTCTCAATTTTTACATTGACTAATTTTGGGTTTAAATATTCATGGGCTAAGCAATTGCACGTGTAGATCTAAATGTTACTTTTTATTGAAAATAACACCATAGCCATTGGAGACCGACTTTGTCTTTTCACTGATATTATGCTATTAGCAAAAACAATTGACAAATGAAGAGGAATGGTGTTTTGCTCTAGAATATCCATATTGTTCTGTGGTAGTTCTTTGTCAAGGTTTATAGCAAAAATTTCAAGATATAATCAATATTCAATAGTTACATTTAGACTTTAGTACACCCTAGAAAAGTGCTGATTGAAAACTTGAGAGAAGATGTTTCGATGGAGCTATTGAGAAATGTGAAATCAGTTTTGTGAGCATGTTATTGAAGTTCTTGACTTGAGCAATTCGGGACACTCAGATCACCTAAAAGATCACATTACACTGGAGCATCATTATAGACTATGCTAAACATATGCTCAATATCATTAGTTACAGCAGATAGGCAATTACAACTTGCAAGATTTAATCAGCAGGTTTTCTTGATTATAAGATATGCTGCTTTAAAATCCCAAGTATGCCTATATAGGTCACTAAAATTTGTGCTAATGACTTAAGACATTAAGTTTTATGTATATGTTCAAAGCATAGGGTTAAAGAATTAATTTAAATGAGATTATTCATTCTGGCTTCTAAAAAATTTCAGTTGAAGGTCTGCTATATAAGAAAAAATTATGTTTTTATTTTTTTCATTCATTCAAAGATTAGAAATAAGTACTGCAACTTGTAAATTACTAGTTCAATAATTCAATAATTTAATCAAGGTTAATTATGTCTCAAGTCCTTGAACTTTAGGGTCATTTTGTCATAGGTCCTTGTTTTTTTTTCCCAATGCATGACTCCTCGAAGTTACTTCTGGGTTTGCCATATACCCCTACTACCATTTCCGGCCAAATTTCGATGACATGTCACGTCGGAATTCTAGTTAGATGCAAGAGGTTAGCCATGTAGTGCCATGTGATGCCACATGGGCGAAGATCCTTTTTTAAAAAAAAGAATTTTAAAAAAAAAATTAATATTTTTATATTTTTAGTGTAAAAAAAATAAGAGGATTGGAGTGAGAGGTCGTCTTCGCCCACGTGGCACCACGTGGCACTTCATGACTAACCTCTTGCGTCTAACTAGGAGCCGGAATCGAAAATAGGTGTATATGACAAACAAGAGATAACTTCAGAGAGTCAGACATTGAAAAAAAAACGAGGACCTGTGACAAAATGACTCCAAAGTTCAAGGACTTGAGACATATTTAAGCCTTTAATCAAGAATGGTTATCAAAGTTTTTGAACCTGGGAGATGCATTAGCTTTTCATCACCATCACTTCCATCAGCTTCGTTTAAAGCATTTTCCACATCCGTTGCATTGAACAAATGCATAGAATGGCATCCATCTGATATCCAGACAATCCGGGATACTGCAAGATTATAACCAAATTTTAGTTGAGAGAATAAGGAACGTAAGCACAAATAACAGTCTTTCACGTGGGCATAAGTTACAACTAAAAACTAATTGAAGGACCATAACATTAACATTCTTCTTTTTATCTAAAGCGATGTGGACAATCTGAAGCTTTGTGTATGAACCAATCAAGAATCTATATGTTAATCCTTTCACTCTCTTGTCATTGTCATTTGAACCCATGAACATGCATACAGATCACGAGAAAGGTTTAACTTTCCAGCCACTGAAATAAGTCAACTATCAAGCTCCTTTTTTCTCTCGGGATAAATATTTTATCCCATGATACACCATTGTCACCAAATACGCGGCACAGGTAAGGGTACAGGTACACCATTTGTTACGGTATGAGGTTCGTCATTTTTTACATTACTATTAAAATACTTTGTTTAGGACAAACCAAGTACCGGTACTCGGTAAGGTAAATTCGATTCCTGGTACGTAGGGTTAAAGAGAGAATAAGGTAAATATGTGATTGACACACAATTGTTAATGTCTAACGCCAATCTCGTCTTAATATCTTATCTCTTATACAAAGGATCTTCCAACAGAAAGCCAACACTTCTAATAAGAGAAAAAATAGATCAGTGAACAAGGGCAAGCAGTAAAAAGTTCATAGTTACCGCAATCATGGTACATGGGATTATGCAGTACAGATACCCAGGTATCAAATTCGTCACTTCTTAAAATTATAGTACATTACTTTCTCGTTATGGTGAATCAGGTATGCGGTATGCAGTATGGTGAACACAGAATGTGATTCGCATGGAGGTTGAGCAAATCCAGTAACTATGAGCCAATTCATTTTGGTCAAGTTAAAGATTGAACATAGTAGGACATCATAAAGAGAACCTATATCTTTTCACTAATGGTCAAGCTATAAGTCACTGAAGCCAATCACATTAAGTTGGTTAATAGTTAGAACATAGAATACACAAATACATTCCAAATCGTAACAAATGAGAAGCCCCCTTGGTCAATCCTGGGTAGCGGAGCAGAGCGGCTGGAGCCAAAAAAACGCTATTCGCTATAGTGGGATGATTGCTATAAGGACATTTGGGGAAACAATATAAGTAATATTTATACTATACACATAAATGCTCAAAAACAAAAAACAGACAAAGTTTAAAGACATGCTCATAATTGGTTATCAAAATTCATTGTCACCAACTTTTAAATATAATATTAACTCAAATAAGTTTTATCCTCTAAGGGTAAGAAAAAAAGTAGAGTGTGTTTAGAAGAAGGGTGAAGAAAAACTCAAAAAAGGGAGAAAAATGAGCCCTAGTTGCGGGACAAGAACCCATATCAGTACATCACAATGAAACAATGGAGTTTAAAATAGTGCAGTACACTATGTGAAAGAAAAGCATTCCACACAAGACAAAACACACCGTACAAGTCTAAACCAAAATGCTCAGTACAACACACACTGCAAAAATATCAAGTTGTGAAGTTTTAGCAACAAAAAAGCACAGCATAAAATATCAAGTAAAGTTATTTAAAAAAATAAATAAATAGGGCTTCATTCTAGGTCATGATAGAAACAATTGCGAAACCCAACTACGATGCTCACAGAAAAAGCAGCAGCTTGAAGAATGGGGACATTCCCATGCGTCCTTGTTGCAGATGTTCACCACTCCAACTGCTATCTCAGCAGCTCCACCCACGATGCAACTGGTAATTAGCATCGCGACAACCGCCAAAATCGCTCTGCTGAACCACAATAGTATGCTATAGCACCGCTATTGCCTAACTCGGCACCTTGGTTCACTTTATAAACCTCATAAAGGTATTAGCCCAAAATGGCATGTTATTGTCATAATTTGATTACTACTTTTATTTAATGTTTTGATCATTTGCTAAAAAAAAATCTATTATGTATAAAATTGGTCATACGCTGCCAGGATCCGATTGCAAGGTCTGACTTGAGTACCAAATTAGAAGTATGGGATTTAGATTTGGGGTTTATATGACCTTGGACTCTCCAACCACTAATGGCTAGTTCTTGTGGTGCGGTTCTCCCAAGATTTTAATCAATTGGTATCATAACTTTGTACCAAGCGGGGAGGGTGGTGATGCTGACTTTGCAGTGCCAAGACTAGTCAAAAGTGTAGTGCATAACCAGCCTGCATGGGCATGTGGATTGGGAGCGTGGTGAAGTGTTAAGATCCAATTGCAATGTATGGGATGTAAGCCCCACATTGATGTGGGATTTATATGGCCTTGAGTTCTTCAACCACAATGGCTAGCTCCACATCGGTGTCAGCCCTACGTTTGTCATGCAGGCTCTCCCATGGTTTGTTACATGTATAACACATTACGGTTATAATTGACTACAATAGAATTAATTTTATGTTTGGATGTTAGCTAAAGAGAGATTTCAAAGAAGATTGTTTCATTTAGATTGGATAATATATTTTTTTTTTTTTGCTTTAATGCATTAAATTATCAAAAAGAGTATGAAATGATTTAAAATATTATTTTTCAAGATTAAAAAATGTATTTTGATTGCGGCCACATTGTTCAATAATCATAAACAAATAAAGCATGAAAGTCATATATAATATAAAAAGCCTCTTTTCTTCAAAACATAAGTCAACAACTGCTTTTAGCATTTTACCCAAATATGTCCTAAAGACCTAAACCAGATAGTTAAATCAGAATGAACTATAAAGCACCACCGTCATATTCCAACAATGGCATTCTTGTGCTTCATTTAGCTCAACCACAGCATGTTGGTCATGAAGAGTGGCAGATATCGATTTTTGGGTCCCAACTACAATATCAACAAACTTATATGTTCAGCAACTATTCAATTTTAAATTATAGACACATAATAAAGTATGATCCCTCCTCTCTTCCGTATCTACCTAACTGTTGGTCTCTTAATACGATATAAATCTTCTCAATTGCACAATTAGTTTATTTAAAATAATAAAACAAAATAATAAGCGAGAGAGAGCAAGGGAGATAAATTAAGCATAAGCTGCATCAGTTCGTAAAAGAAAGCCTTAAGAGCAAGTAACTGATCTCCCAATCTGATGGCTATCACGAAAGAAAAAAGATCTATGTTTTCAGCCTTGCCCATACCCCCTGAACCCTTCAACTCTTTTTTTTTTCAAGATGCTTACGTTGAAAGAGAGGGTGATTGAGAGAAACTGTCTCTCTAGGCTGCACACTGTTCCCATATTTATAATGTGATCAAGACTAATTATCGACCTGATTAGCACTGATATAGTCATCTAAGTCTCAGCAAGGACATGGTTATTTATAGTCAATACTGTAATTGAAGGAAATATTTTAATGGAATAATTCAGCTTCAACCCCGCCGAGAAGAATTCCATGTTTTGCTTCTTTTGCAAACATCAAATAAATCCTTGCTAATCATACACAAATCAAATTTTAAAAAGAAAAAATAATACAGATGAAGAGACACATACTTGTAGATACATCAGGAAGAACAGCCAGATTTTGCACTTTCATAGTATGAGTCAGTTGCCTAACATGACCGGTGATATCTACTCCTATGCCAGAATTTGACAGGCATAGCAAGTGTAAATCTCCATCTGAGTCCAAGATCAGAAACATCCTCTGGGACAGAGCTTGAATGGAAATAACTTTTATAGATATCGATACCTTTGTTATGGTTTTTTTTTCAACCTCCTTTCCCTTCAATGCCACAAAACATACACCTCCATTTTGTTTAACATTTGTCTGCTTTACTAAAAGGAAAAATACATAAATTAGATACATTAGTGAGGAATATTTGAATTAATTTACAATTTACATGGAATCACCAATCATATTATGAGATCCCTACAGATCTAAATTGTAGCAATTTAAAGGGAGATAACAAAAGTAGATATCCAGTTTGCAGGCAAAGTATTCCATTTCTAAGACAAGCAATTTAAAATACATCCTGTAGTTGAAGATCTGTTCTTAATATTTAGTAATTTAAAATCTAAAACACCTTGAGATTTAAACAAAGGAGCTCATGAATTGAGCCCATACCTAAGTCAACAAGAAATTCCCAAAACTGTGTTAGCAGAACATGTATAAACATGAATTGTCACATTAGGCCCGTGTAAGATCTTCGACTACTACTGCTAACAGTTAAGAGTGGGTTGTTAGGCCAAAAAACACTAGCTGATAGTTTCAATCATCATATAGCATTAATTATTGTTAGACAATGACAGAGATGGCAAAAGAACAGAGATAAATATCCATTGTATCCCATGGTTAAAAAAATGCCACCTATTAATTGTATCAAAGTTTGCATAAAATTACTTATCATTTTATCTAAAAAAAAGGTACTGTTAATTGGTCTCAAGCTGATCAAAAGAGATCAGAAATTGTCGACCAAATGAAGGATTTAATAGAAACTGGGCAGGAAGGTTTACAGACCCTCACAAGCATCTGTATGTGTTTCTGTCTTCATTTTGTTTATCAGTGTCGTCAGGGCAGACTATTCCTATTCCAAAGAGCTATACACCATTTTTATTGCTCGGTAATACAAGTTTCTCATTACTTCAGTTGTATCATGCACCTTCTAAACTTATAAAACATGCAATCACTACCCTCTTAGCATAAGGTTCAAAATAACTGGCATTGTATATTATCATGATTTTTGTACCTTTCAAGATTTGCATAAACATATTCCTTGCTCAAAAGGATGTAATTAAACATATTGTCCTTCTTTTCCAAAAATATTTTAAAGGCTTTGCTATTCTTACCTCTCTCCAACCAATTGAAACTGCATAACAGTTAAACCTAATTATATGAAGAACTCAAACAAGGAAAAAAAACCATACAATGCATTACGCTCTCTAAATTATCAATACATATCACTAAATCAAATATCATTCGAACCACATTCAAATCAAAACCAATAATAAGAATGTTTACTTTAACTCCAATCATTACAAAAGCGAAACTTGCTTAGATTACTGCACTTACCAGCAACACCATGTTTTCCGATTTTCCCTTCTCCATGCTTCGCAATAACACCATTCGGCAGCTTCGAATTCAAATTCGTATTCGAATTCCTAACCTTCTTAACCCTTCCTTTCACAAGCCGCCTTAAACCAAAAACCCTAACCCCATTCTCTTCCCCAAGAAGCAACAACCCGAACGAAATGCTGACTGACCAAACCGGCCTCGAACACTCAATCACAGCACACCTCATCAATCTCACCACCTCATCACCACCACCACTAGCAGGGGCGCCATCGTCGGTTTTCGCAGCGAAAACCCAAACCTTTGCGCAAGAAACAGAGTACATGGCGAAGTAATTAACAGAGCCGGCGAGCTTAATCGAGACCCCATGCTTTGAATTTACCAAAACGCCCAAATTGGATTCGAAGCGGAGATCCTTCTGAGAGCAGAGAACGTTACCCGCTGGAACGAAGGCGTTGGTTTTGGCGTTGAGGAGGAAGAAGCGGAGGAGGATTTGGGAGCGGTGGGGCCCGGAGACGATGAAGAGGACGCGAGGGGTAGAATTGGAATCTGGATTAGAGTTGGATTTGAGGAGGAGGAAGGTGGAGGAGGAGGAAGGGGAGGGGATTAGGGTTTGAGGGGAAGGAAGGGTAAAATGGGAAGAAGAAGAAGAGGAGGAGGGAGTGGAGAAGGAAGGGTAGAGAGAGATGGAGGAGTCAAAGTGAGTGAGGGCAAGAGAGAGGGAAGTGGGTTCAAAGAGGAGGGAGGTTGGTGTGTGAGGAGGGGAGGAGAGGGAGGAAGGGGTTGGGAGGGTGAGCTTGGAAGCTTGGACAAGAACCATTAGAGAGAGAGAGAGAGAGAGAGAGAGAGAGAGAGAGAGAGAAGAGTGAGCAGGAAACTAGAGAGTAGTGAATGTGGGGACTAAAAAGAAGGAGAAGGAAAGAAAGGGCATTGATTTGGTTGGAACTATGGTGTTGGAAGAGGAGAAACAGGAAGCAGGCAAGGAAATTTTGTCTTTAGATTGGTTGAATGTTTTAGCTTGTTCTTTCAAAAATAAAATAGTAGTATTGCTCATCTATTCACCCAAAAAAAAAATTAGTATTGCTCATCTCATCTTCTCTAAATCTCTGAATATGAGCAATTTTAGGTGATTATCTACTGAGATTAAAAAAAAATAGTTAATATTTTAAGTGATATTGAAATTAATAATTGATATATTTTTTTAAAAAATATACTTACAATTATTGTTTGAAATTTTAAAAAATATTAAGTAAATAAGAGTGTTCGTGAAAAAATGCAATTAATGTCACTAAAAATTGAAAGAAATATTTTTTAAAAAAGATAAATCACTCTCACTATTTAATACTTATGTTTAGAAAGAAATGGTAGAAAAAATGTCTTGTATAAAAATGTATTACTATCTCTTAAAAAAATTATAGTTAAAAGAAAATTATTTTGTGTCTGTATATTAAGATCAATCTTTTTTTTTTTACACCAAGAGTATTCTCTTGCCGACAGTCAAAGACTAATCCTCTCTAAGGCAAAGACTAATACTCTCACATTTATTAGCTAATTTTAGGTTTTATTAAAATTTGAGTTAGAAAATTCCTTTTTAAAACTTAATTTCTTTAAAAGGTTTTAGAAAATCCGGCAGAGTTTCCTCTGTTTTCTGGACTTCCCAAAAATTTTCTTCTTAAAACCTGTCAGCCAAAAATATTTAAAAACATAAATCATAACAGTTTAATAGACAGATTAGCTCCTAACGCCCAATTAATACAAGTTTCAGGGCCAGCTACTAATTCATAATATAATTTACAAAAAAAAATTGTCCACTCTTAATATCCAATAAACATTCCACGTAGTGGAATGAAAACCCTGCTCGGTCATATTCCATGTAAGCTCCACTTCGATACCTGCAAAATATAGCAAGAAGGGTAGCATTACACAGAACTTAAAAAGATAAATCCTAAAAAAGGCATAGTAATAAACTAAGCCTACCCAATACCTAGCATACATTATTCATTTAATTGCTCTCTTCTAATCCTTTAATTCTTCTCATATCCGTTTAATTTCCTATTTCTCTAAGCATTCTCTCATTTCCATTCTTTATCCATTTTCCATTTGCCACTTATACTTAGCATTTCCATAATTATTACCCTTATTTATTTCCTCTAATTCCTATATCATTCCCATTGTTCACTTTCTTATTTCCTTTTTCAATGTCCATTCTATTATTCATTTTCCCTTTTCATTACCATTTTCGTTACCTTTTCCATTTTTATTTCCTTTTTATTCCATTTCCATTACCTTTTCCAATTTTATTTCCTTTTTATTCCTTTTATGTGTAACCTCAAACAGAGATCTACACTTTCCATTCGGTGTAACCTCAAACAGAGATCTACACACCGTATTTGTAACCACAAACAATGATCTGCAAACGTTGTGTATGCAACCACAGGCAGTGATCTGCATACACTGTGTATACAACCACAAACAGTGATCTGTATACACCCATCTCGTTTATGTAACCTCAAACAGAGATCTACATAAACTTCCCTTTTACCTTTTTATTATTTGGCCACAGGGTCAATACAACCACCTGCGCCGTGCCACAGGGTCAATACAACCACCTGTGACATGTGCCATTTTATTTAGGCCACAGGGTCAATACAACCGCCTGCGCCGTGTCACAGGGTCAATACAACCACCTGTGACATTACCATTTTATTTAGGCCACAGGGTCAATACAACCACCTGCGCTGTGCCACAGGGTCAATACAACCACCTGTGGCATTTACCATTTTTATTTCCTTTTCCTTTTTATTTACGGTGTATGTATGTCTCCACCAAATCGAAGGCCTACATACATACACCATCGACGATGTATGTCTCCACCAAATCGAAGGCCTACATACATCGCCCCAGTTTCGTTGTATTGTCTCCCCCAAATCGAAGGCCTACAATACAACCCCTATTTACGATGTATTGTCTCCACCAAATCGAAGGCCTACAATACATCACCAACTACGATGTATATCTTCCCCAAATCGAAGGCCTATATACATCACCATATTTATCCAGTATTAGTTATCCATATTATATGTCATTAATTTGCCAACCAATTCCGTTTAACTTCTACCTAAACATTTCAAGCACAAGCATCATCACATATATATATAACCAAATAGCCATAATTTCACATTCATAATTATCCCCTGGTTTCCCTTATCTCATATTTTTATTTAACTTCCCTAATAACGTACCCTCTCTTTACTTTAGTGTCTTTGATTAATTTCTGTTACCGGTCCTCTATTTCCTTTTACCTCTAATTCACAAAATTGTTTATATCCCCATATTCGACTCCGCATATAATCCTGTTTCCATATTCTAATCCCTCTTTTATCCCATTTAAATCTTCACTTTACTAATTTACTTACTATCTTTCAGCTTATTAGTTCTATTCATTTTACCTATTACGTTTCACCATTTTTATTCTTTATTTCCAAATTTAATTTGTTTACCCTTAAATTCTCCCTTGTGTTACAGTGTATACTTTTCTAAATTTTCATTCAACATTAACCAATTAATATCCTAAATTTACTTATTCATTCCGAACCTTGTCCTACACGTACATATTCTATTCCCTAAGGTGTGATTCTCATTAATAATCCTAATTACTTCATTTATGTCAGCAGGGACTACTCTAAGGTTCATTAACATATTACCCTATTCTTAGTCACCACTATAGCATCCTAGAATTTACTTCTCAAGTAGAGGTAATACGAACCCTTCTTACCTCGGGTTTTCTTTTAAAAAGAACCTGGGTTGTGGCTCAGTGTCGATGACGGCGTCGGTGTTGCTCCTCGTTATTGAGAACGATCGCGGCCGGATCGAGGCCTAAGCTTCAAGCCTCGGAGTACCCAACACAAGCCCGGTGCGAATCACGATCGGTAACGACGCCGGTGAGATCCGGTGGAGAGAGAGAGATTGAGAGGTGGTTCGGGAGGAGAGAGAGAAAACAAGGCCAAAGGGGAAGAGAGACAGGGAGAGAGGGAGGCCTTTGATGGTGGTGGTGGTTCTTAGCGGTGGCAGGTTGTGGTGGCCGGAGGAGGTGGGGTGGTGGAGAGAGAGAGAACCGATTGTGAGGGAAAGAGAGAGAAACCAAGAGGGAAGAGAGAGAGAGGGCGGATCTAAGGGAGGGAGGAAGAGTCAAGGAGAGGGCGGCGGCCTTGGGTGGCTCTGGTGGTGGTAGAAGGTGGTGCTGGGGGCGGAGAGAGAGGGAGTGAAGAGGGAGAAATAGGGGTTTTGAATGGGGATTTGGGGGGGTGGCTGGCGCTGCATTTAATGGATCTGGTGCTGCAGGATCGTGGATATCGATATCCAACATCGATGTCCCTATGTTGGATATAGATATCCAATGTTAAAAATGACAGCACATTTAGCAATTCAAATGGCCATAACTTTTTCGTTAACCGTTGGATCTTGCTCAGATTTGGAGATAAGCTCCCTAGTGATTCCAACTTCACATCCAACGGTGGGAATTGTGTTTTGAGTCCAAAATATTTTATTTTAATTTCTTATCCTATATATGGTTTTATTATTATTGTTATCCTTTCCTAATGCTAAAATACTTCTTTTAAATAACTATTTGTAGTTTATTATCATTATTTCCTTTATTCTAACTATTATTTAATTATTCGTCTTTGGGTTTAAAATTTGGGATGTTACAAAACACACCTTGATATATCTATTCATTATTTAACCTGCTTCATATTTCCTGTGTGCATAATAAATAATAACCTTCGCCTGCATTAGCAGAAATTTTTAAAACTTTTTGATCACCCCGGAATCATCACTAATATAATCATATTTATATTAATTATTCAAAAATCCTTTTATAATATGAAACTTGTCTTGACTCTAGGCTACAAATTCAATAATACTATCTACCCTGCACAGAGTCATGGTTTAATCCAAAAGTGTACAAAACATTTAGTCCACTTGGGACCAATCTCTCATAATCTTGCAACAGGAGAAGTGTGAACCTCCTTGGCCTGGGGAAGTGCGAACACGCTTCCAATACCTAAAAATAGCAACAAGGGAGTTAGACTCTCTTTCAACATAGAATAAGAATTGGGATATATAATAATTATTCAATTATCCAATTCAACCATCACAAATATAGATAATAACATGTAATTATAATTCACAACCATGTAACATAATCAAGTACAACAAACACTAAACAGTTACATGCAAATGATGCATGCTCAATTACAATCAATGCATATTAATGCATGCTCGTCCCTCATACTAATCCAATCACTGGATGCATTATCTCCCGAATCCACTCTCTGGATTCAACTATTTATTCATCAAATCTGGATTTATTATAATTAGATCCAATCACTAGATTTTTCATATTTTTCATTTTTCCAATCTAGATTCCTCATTTCATTTCCAATCCATTACCTCACATCGCTCTCCACTTCTAGGAAAGACCAAACCAGAAGTAAGCGTCCCACAACCAATGGTTGCCTCAGTACTGATCACTCTCAGATCCAAGAACAACTCAGGATATACTCTCAAGTTAGGCTCTAACTGGAACCACCCTCAAACGGTCACGAAGTGCTTGGGCTACCGATAGAATTAATGTGGTTACCGCGGAACCGATCCTCGACACGGGTAGCTAATCCGACCCTCTAGTGGATCAAGGTTCTACCCACAATCAATTCCCGTAGATGTTTCATTAGCACATTCTAGTAACCATATCACTCTCGATTTTTGGTTCAAAGGATCGTCATGTCATATCTTTCTCATACCCTTACCGTTTACCTTATATCACCATGTATGATGCATGATATTCCTCAGATATTAAGGTCATTGGAAATAAACTAGGATTTGAATTCATTTTAGCTTTTCCTTAGTTACTAATTGTTCCCAAATTCCTTACGTCAATGCATACTTAACCGATTCCTTAAACTCGATTATCTGGTTAAGTTTGTATTGAAGTAACGCTTGGTCTAATGAATTTAATACTAATTTTTAAGAACATTATTCGGTCAATTCCAATAACCGTTATCCATCATATCATATTCATATCTTTATTCACTCCATTCATTCATGCATTTCAAGATTGTATCCAACATGATTCATGCCAAAATGTGCAATTCATTTTCATGAACCAAATCAATATTCACATTTCCATACTAACCAATAAATTCCAAATACTGGATATCATATCATACTAAGTCCCCAATTCATAATATCAATTCAATGTTCATATCACTATTTTAATTAACCCAATCCAAACATTAATCCAATATATATTAATCCATCAGTTCAAAGTATTCATTTAATGATTCATTCAACCAATTTCAAATATCAAGTATACATATCATCATGCTAACCATATTCATTCGATGATTCACTTAATTTATTCCAAATACCAAGTACATATATTGTCATACTAACCACTTTCTTAAGTGTTAATTTATGCTTTTAAAACAATCCATTATTTCAATCAAAGTTACAAGTAGCCATCATTACACTAATTAATCCAAGTGTCAAGGATTTATTCATTTTCAACCATACTCCATACCAAGTCCAATTCAAAATCCTCATACTATTTCAAATTCATTCATTCAAACAATCATATTCTAATTCCAATGTTCATTTATTCTAAAATCACATTAAACACTAATTTCGATTTCATAATCTTAATAATTTCTATTTCTTAGTTGGATTTCCACTTTAAACCGTTACTAACCCCTAACAATTTCTAATTCATAACTAGTTATCAATATATAATTCAATTCCTAAGTTTAGTATCCTAACACTCTAACCCTATTTTAAGAGAAAGAGGTCTCCTCCCTTACCTTAGTGGGAGAAGAGAAGAGTTGCCCTTGATCTTTGTTTGTGCTTTTGGACTTGAATACTAAGCTTCCTCTTGCTATTCCTTGGTAAGAGAGAGTTAGAGAGTGTTTTTGTTGGAGATTGGAGAGTATTTGAGTATGTTGTGTGTGTATGTAGTGATTTGGAGGGTATTTTTGGCATGAAGGAGAGCTAGGGTTCAAGCCCCCTTCATATTTATACTCCCTCCATTATCAATGGGGGAGGGATGGGGAGGAGACCAAGAATTTTCTAGGTTTTTCGCTCCCCACAGCCATATATTTTTTCTGGGTTCTGTTGTTGGCGCTCGAGCATGGAACCGGCGCTCAAGCGCGGGACCCTTTTTTTTTTTTGCGTTCTAAAACTTAAACAAACCTAAGATCTGTAACAACCCGATTTAGAAACTTGAAAATATTCTCTTTTAAATTATTCATGAAATACGGGTAAGATATTTTTTTTTTCATTGATGATGTGGACATGGGTTCACTCTTGTAAATGCGTTATCTTTGAAAACATTTCCACTATATAGTTAATTCATTCATGTCTCACGTCATCCGTCAAATTCCAAATCGAGATGCTACCAACATCGCACTTTGAAACCCGATCTGCCGTAAACAAAATCCTTCCCATACTGTCTCAAATATAAAGTTTGTAAAGCATGGCTACAAGTACGGGAGTTACATGGTATCTGATCAAAGTTATCAAAGTCTACCTAAACATAACAAGACTAAAGAGGATTTATGACCCTCGCCACCGGAAGCTGCTATCGACACCTTCTTCGTGTCATAATTCCACTTGTTCGCACCAGAGCACTCTACTGAAGGAGATCCTCTACTCGAGCCCTTCCTATTCCGTAGATCCGCCATCTAATCGGCCAACAAAGGATCGATAAAAATATACAACAGAGAGATATAGAGTCAACTTTTTCGGACGGATAAGCCGACGATGTGGAATTATAGCAGGCAATATATTAAGATAAAATAACAAAACAACAAACACATTAAGCATACATTCATATTTCATCATTCCCATTTATCATTTCGAATATTGCCATTCATCGTTATTATCTCTTTATCTCAACTCATTTCTTCACTTAATTCCCGACCTCAACATTATCACAAATATCTCTTCCTTGGCCTTATCTATAGTATTCTCATGGCTTGGTCATTCTCATTCTCATCATCAATTCCTGTATCATCCTTAGCTCATAATTCATTAGTCTTTTCAATGTTCTTAAACTATTCTTATCAAGTTTTATTAGATCCTATCCTCCAATCCTCCCAAACCTAAGCGGAAGCAAACGAGACGTACAGGAACCTTAACCCACGCAGGTCGAACAGCCGAGAAATCACCGTTCATCAAAGCCGCAACCGTACGGGCCGACTAGAGCTGTCAAAACGGGCCACCCGGCCGGGTTCGGGCCAGCCCGCTTCGGGTTCGGGCCAAACCGGGCTCGGGCCCAGAAGCCTGGTTATTAATTGAGTACACAAATGCTAAGCCCAAACCCGCCCTAAGCGGGCCACGGGCTTGTGTGGGCCAGCCCGCATCCCTTTTTTTTAATAATACCCCAGAAATTTAAAAAAAAAACCCAGAATTAAAAAAAAAACTAAGACTTCGATTAACATGTATTATATTTAAAAAAAACTAAGACTCATTATCAGTTTATCACTTATTCACTTCTTCTGTTATTCAGAAAGACAATTTCACTATGTACAGTAGGCGCTACACTAGTCACTATTGCAGTAGACAATTTCACTCTTCAATTAACATGTATTATATTTATGTTATAAACCCTGCAAAAAAATGCTAATCTATACTGCTATAGTACTAATACTAAATTACTAATACTAAGTAGTAAGTACTAATACTAAACAAAATTCATTCACCAATAAATTCAAAAGTTCATTAACCTGCTCAATAAAGTTCATTCACCCTCATAAGGTTTCATCACATCACTTTTTGCAGTATTCCTAGTAATAAACTTGCAATCTTCATTCAAATATTTTTGATATTTTCTAAATGCTCTCCACTCAACAATAGAAAATGGAACACCATGAGAAATTATAAGCTCAGATATAAGCTCACGGTTTACTTTAGGCTCAAATTTTCTCTTTTTTAATCCTCCAACCCCATCAAGTAATAATCCCCCCACATCTTGATCTTTATTAGTATTTCTTAAACAACGGTCAACATGACGAACCAAATGAGAAGTTCCATTCTTCGTTGCACAAGACAACCTACTTTTACATATTATGCACACACAAAGTTCTTTGCCATCTATAATACCAATTCTTTCGAGATAATTCCAACATTAAGAAGTATGAGATTTACCCTTGTTGTGAGGTGCTGGTTCAGAAGCAGCCTCAGTTCCCTTTTTCTCTTTCTCCTCAGGCTTTTGGTTTTGGTTGCCCTGTGCTGATGCAGAAGTTGAGATAATCTCACAATCACCAACACTGGAATCCACAGCATGAACACTAGAATCCATAGCAAACTACAAATAAAAAAATTTAGCCAACATTAGTATCTTACATACCAGAAAAAAAAGACAGCACAAATGCAGAAAAAAAGAAAAAACAAAATAGACAAACCAAACCATAAAAAATACACGAAAAATGCAAAACAATAAACAAACCAGAAAATAAATCAAGGAAAAAAATTAAACGAACTAGAAAAAAAAAGCAAAGCAAAAGAAAATAAAAAACAAAAAAAATGAAGCAAAAAAATATAAACAAACCAGAAAAAAAAATTAAACGAACTAGAAAAAAAAAGGAAAACAAAAGAAAATAAAAAACCAAAAAAAATGAAGGAAAAAAAATAAACAAACCAGAAAAAAAAAATTAAAGGAACTAGAAAAAAAAAAGCAAAGCAAAAGAAAATAAAAAACCAAAAAAAATGAAGGAAAAAAAAACAAACTTGGTACGAAACAATATAACTAGGTTGGACTGTTGGTGGTCGCAGACTGTGGACCGTGGTGGACCGTGGTGGTGTGGTGATGTGGACTGTGGACCGTGGTGGTGTGGTGATGTGGACTGTGGACCGTGGTGGACCGTGGTGTGGACGTGGTTGAATAAGGGAGAGAGTGATGGTCTGATGGAGAGTGGACTGGAGACTGGCTGCTGGTGCCTGGTAGGGGTGGTTACTGGCTGCCGCTGATGATGGAGAGTGGAGAGTGGAGAAGTGGAGTCTGGAAAGTGGAAAGATTAGGTTTAGACTAGAGGACAATGGGCAGTCAATTGAATCTATGGGTCAAACTTTGTCTCTTGCATTGGGCCGTTGGCATTGGGGAACCGGGGAGGGAAGGAAATGGGAAATTTTAAGTTTTTTTTTTTATTTATTAGGCCCGAACCCGGCCGAGCTTACCCGGCCCGAGCCCGGTTTTTTTAAAACCCGGCCGGACCTGTCTAAATAGCTCGGATTGCATAAATACCCCAAATTATGAAGCCCAAGCCCTATAATTTTTCGGGCTTTTTGGCCCGGCCCGGCTGGCCCGGCCCGTTTTGACAGCTCTAGGGCCGACCATCATCAAAATCAATATCTTATTTTACGCGATACCGCAAGGGCCCAAAACCATTTGACTACCCGCCTCGTTCAGGTTCCCTCTCACCGTTTCGAATTTGATCAAGGGGGCGAGAGTACTTTTCTAATTAGCTGTGCATAACACGCTACAATCCCTTGGGTCTTAAGTCCCGATCACATATAGACTAGTTCCACCTAGAAAGGTACTCTAGGTTACTTGACGAGTCACCGTCATCACCCTCCTCTATCACAATCGCTCACCTGAGTATCCGCAGATAAACAGGGTATCTTCCTCTCCACTACTTCACACTCAACTCACCGCATTATTTTATATCTTTTAATGTTTTATTAATATCTGCTTAGCCCTAAGGTTCGGACGAATCACCCTTGTCCATCCCTTCGATGATCCTCGACCTCTAAATAACAATCTTAGCTTTCACAACAATTCTTTTGCATCAATTATTTCGCAACGACTTTTTCCATAAACACTTGCTCATCAACCAAGGGCTCGGAACCACGGGGTACAGCTCACGTGGCCAACACAAACTCAACTTGGAAAGCATAAGAGCCCACCTCGGTGCACATCAGGGAGATGCGCTTTCATATTCCATAATATTCACAACATCTCATTATTTCCAAAATTCCCGCCTTTATAATTTCACTTTGATACATTATTTCATCTTAAAAATTCCACAAACTTTTGCCATCAATTCATCACGTATACCTTCACTTTTGTTAACTCAAAACCATCAATCATTTTCATCATAATTATGTCTCGCCATAAACAAAATCTTTTATTTCTCCTCAGGTAAATTCCAATATTTTCATCAGCATCATTGTTTCATAACACAAAGCAACTTCTTACACAACATGATTACTTTTAATTCTCAAATAAAAGTTCAGCAGGCATATAATCATCATGCCATACCATTTCATCATTACCCTATTAACAACATCAAGTATTCATCATGTAATATTAAAAAGGGAAGTCCTAGTCTTGCGTATGAGTGGTCATACTCACACATCCAATTGCCACCATATGACTGACTCATAGACCCCTACGTTCCGGCTTTTGAGATGGCCAGGAACATCTCAACGCATTACCTACACACCACGGTGTCTTAGGAAAGCTGCTCTCTCGCCTCGAATACCGATAGAAATCCAGAGAGCCTTTACGGGTGTGGTCCTCCAACACGCGTCCACAACTGGCACCTTCTACATCCTCAAGACAGACATTATATATTAATATCACAATTCGAATCAAACATCAAGTTCATAATTAAAATCATTCGTTGAAAACCCATATTAAAGTCCTTCGGGTAAAATCAAACACAATTCTTTTTCTCACTTTTATTTCAAAGTAATAAAATAGCTTAAACACATCAAAACACTTTTGAAAACAATTAAAAAATAAAATTTAAACAAGGTAGTTAGCTGCTGGTCCGTCTTGGACAATAGCTCGTTCGGACCCGATAACACCGAAAAACTCCACTTTTTAATTCTTCTTCTTCCCAAAATCAAATACCACTTAAAACTTAAACTTTAAATCACTTGAACATAATTTTAAATTTGAGGACAAGTTAAATACAAATCTGGACATCAAGGTTTTAAGTCCATACGTCACCTTTTAGAAAATCCGCAAACATCGTAAAGTCACACTTTTATTCATTCAACATTTCCGCATAAAATCAACACTCAAACACTTCATTTTTCAAACATTGGTATCAAAATAAGCTTGGGCAGCCACTAAACATGCCCAATATTTTCAATTAAACTAAGCCAAATCAACTCAAAATCAAATAATTTCTCAAATGCTAGTTACATAATTAAACACTTTCCAAACATTGCATACACACTTAAATGACAAACAATACTTTATCACATCAAATAATATAACCAAACAACATATGTTCATTCATGTATTTTCATTTAAATTAAGCAAGTGAGTATGTAAACAATTAATCATCCAAGCAACACTTAGAATAAAATCAAATTGAACCTAAACCAAGTACTTAACCGAAAAATACATATCAAACAACTAACTCTTCAATTTTATTTTCACATAGGCTAACACACTTCAAATATCACTTAACATTTTACAAAACAATTTCGTCCCCTCATGGTCATGTAAAAACCGAATCATGCATTAAAAGGAACCAAGATCAATTTATTTATTTTTTTAAACACTTCCTAGAAGTACTCAACCACACATTTTCCATCATAAAATCAACTAACTAATTTGAAATCAAACATATAACACATAATCAATTCAAAGAAAATTTAGTCTTCATGTTTCTATGCTTAAACCACTATCACAAAATCAAATCAAATAAACAAATCATTTCAAATCCATAAACTCATCCTAACCAAGTCATACACACATTTAGTTCAAAAAATTTAATTTGCATGTAACACTTAAAACAAAGCAAATCAAATTTCCCATTTAATCAAAACCAAACCGTATAGGTAAATGAAATCAAGGCAAAGATTCATTTCTGTAATTCTTTCTTCTTCAGACCGACACATGCATCATGATTTACAATTAATCCTAACTTTATCTTGCATGCATTAACCAATTTAAAACAAACCATGTCATCAAGTATGCATTTTAAAACAAGCAAAATCCCATGACTATATGCTCAGACATGTAAGAATTAAAACAAGAGGACAAATCAATTAGGGCATACTGTTGGAGAGTGCCCTAGTGGCAATCGTATTTTCTCTTTTACTTGTACTTATTTCATGTTTATGGATTATTACTATTAATAATAATGAGACATTTCATTTATTATATTTATGCTTTAATTGTTTAATTAAAATAGATGTAATAAAGTCCTTAGGGTTATAAGTTCAATGTCATAAGAATATCAAGTACATGACTTGATAGTGAGATCTTATTGATTGATAATTATCCTTAAAGATTCCCTAGTCGAGTATTATATTTAATAAGGACAACTATAATACATCGAGACTAGTATGTGGCAGACTGATGACTGTATCTCACCGGTCATGGATATGGGATATCAAGTCTTCACGTAAGTACACATTGGGACAATTGTGTACTGGATTGACCCGCCATGAGAATGCTACATGGGTTATTAAGTGAGTGTCATAAGCGATTCTCATAGTGACAATGGTGTACATGGTCCTTCGACCTGAAGTCGCTACAGTTCCCAACATGAGGAATTATATGCTTTCACGCAATCAAACGTCATCTTTAACCAGGTGATCATAACGGTTGTAGTCGGGTATATGACAAATCATGTAGAGGGATGTGAGTGACGTAGATGAGATTTGTCCTTCTTTATCAATAGGAATTATATCTCTGGGCCCCTTGATTGAGTGAGACGGTGAAATGTATGGACATACTCAAGACAGTCAATATGAGATATTGACGAGACTTGTTTAGACGCGTCTACTCAGGGATCAAGAAACCATAGGTTACACTATTCATGGGTGACACGTTCCATGCCATGAGTGTAACTATGATATTTGGACAAAGGGATTAAACTTACACATGTTCATTGGTCACAGTAAAAGGTTTTAGTCAAATCACAGACATTCCTGTCACTTGGGTAGCAATGATGTGTTGCTAGATACCGCTCATTGCTTGTAAAATTAAAATGTGATTTTAACATTACTGCCAACGTTACAGGAACCTATAGGGTCACACACTAAGAGCAGATAAAATTGGAGATATTACATTTGATAAAAATACAATAGTTGTATTTTTATAAAATTAAATCTTTCTGATATGATTAAGATATGATTCGTTTTATCTTTATGTATAAGATATAAATTTGATTTTATCTTCTACATATAAGATAGAATTCGAATTTATCTCCTAAAAAGCCCAACCAGTTGGTCTCATAATATTATAAATATAATATTATTAGCTTTAGGGGAAAGAGATGTGTGAGACACAGAACGACAACCCTAGCCGTCATATCAGAGAGTGAGTGATACACAGACTCTCTCTTCTCCGCTAGCACTGAAAAGAGAGACGTGACTCCAATTGGGAATCTGTTCGTGTGGATACCAATAGAGGCACAACACATTGATGTGCTCGTGATTGACGAAGCGTTCGTGATAAGATTCGTTGGTCTCCTCTTCCCTGCAAAAGGTAATTTTATTCCCTATCTCAAATCATGTTTTCACATGGATCCTGGATGGAAATAGGATTTAATTTTTTTTTTATTTTTTCCGTTGTGTTTGTCGCATCCTATTTCCTAACACATACAAAGTCATGGACTCTTAACTAATTAAATCCTAATCACGCATGCTCTCTTTATAAAATAAAGATCAATTCATACACTCATCTAATCACATCCCAACATCACATCTAACATGTAAGGTTCAGACTCATCATAGGAAAATGCACAAAGGATCACACACACCAAAAAGTATCAAATGAGATGTTAGATCAGATACGGGGAAATCAAGAAATATAAAATCCAAAATCGTATCAAATCAATGAGTTTCAGTTTCAAAATTTTCAGAACAATAAAACATATTCCAAAGTTCAACTCATAAAATTTTCAAGCCATTTGGACATTCAAAGCATATGTTTTTACTCAAATTTGTCATTAAATTTAAAATAGTCCTGCTGGGATCTGAAGCAAAAATACACTTATGAAAAATAGCAAACCAACTCTAAAATACACGAATTTTGGTACAGGACATCTCCACACATTCAAGATCATCTCCTAAAAATTTAAGATTATTTGGAGTTGCCTAAGTCACATTTTTCAAATTAAATTCCTATGAAGTTCTGAAAAATCTGAACAGGTGCTTAATGTTTTGCAATTAGTAAAAATACTAAATCAAATGAAAATAACCTCAAATTCTACAGAGAGTCTCCTAGCATATGCAAGATGTTACCATAAAAATTTCAATTTCATTGGAGAAGTATATGTACTAAAATTCAGCTCACATTGTACCCGAAAACCCCGTTTTTCCGAAATCGTTTTCATGAAAACAATTCTCGTAAAAATAATAAACCGATTCTAAAAAATCTTAAAAAAATTCAGAGAAGCCTATTTCATCCTAATCAATATAGAGGCCAAGTTTCACATTCAGCGGACATATGCAAGTGTTATTTTTTTCCAAAGCCTCTTGTAACCAAAACCACTAAGTTTCCTAATCACCACCAAACACTCAAAATTCATTTGAAATACCTAAACTAGTTCAAATCAATTCAAAATTTCCAGAACATACTTAAATAGCACCAAGAACGACATATCAAATTTTCAAGGCAATCTAATTAGAAGAAGTACTTCGTATCAAAACCTCCTGCAAGCTTAATGACATAGTTCTAAAAATTCAGCATATAACTAATTTGCTCTTTCTTACACTACTACTCAAAATCAACCTCTATCAAGCATCAAAATTATTTCCCTAACTCACTTATACTAAGAACCGAAACATACATAGAGCACCAAGTTGGGTATTTTGCAAAACAACTCAACAAATCAACATGCATAAAAGAATAACCACCAAAATCAATTTCTTTTCTACAAGTACTCACCTAAACCTAACTAATTCAAAGGAACAAAATTTATTTGTGCAAGGTACCAATGAAAACCGAAACATACATAAAGATTTAGGCTTGATTTTTTTTTTGCAAGACATACTAACAAAACAACATGCATCCAAGATCAAAATCATTCCCCTCATTCTTTTGCTTATGTTGAACCACTCATGGAGAAAGAATAGAAATTTTGTAAAACAAAATCTATACAAATCAATCTTTATTCACTCACCCCAAACATAAACCAAAGCATCAAAATAACACAATCACTTCCCTCAGGTTCTCATCTTGGCCAAACCTTTAATGGAGGAAGAATAGAAATTTTGCAAAATAAAACTAACATAACAACATGCATCTAAAAATCAATAAAAATCAACTCTGATTTCTTCATCTCAAACATAAATTAAATCATTGAAATAAAACAAAATCATTTGGGGCAAGAACAAGGAAAAACCGTGGGGATCTTAAGCATTCATGCATGTCCCTTTTTCATTTTTCAAACTCACATCCATACTTGAAAACAACCAAAAACCCAAGAAAAACATCAAAAATCAACATGCAATGGCTTTAGAGAATCAAACATTCAAACCCTCTATGGAACCAACATAAAACCGAAACTTAAAAAGGGAAAGAGAAAGAAAAATAAGTTAGAAGACCAATACCTAGGTTGGAGAATGAAAATGAGGTGAAAAACCAAAAGTCATTCTTCCTCCCTCCTTCTCCTCCCCATGGCCTCTCTCTCTCTCTCTCTCTCTCTCTCTCTCTCTCTCGTAAGTAAATGAGTTGTAGTAAGAGCATGTGAGTATGTGGGGTGTGGGGTATTTATAGAACTTTGGGGACTTGGGGTTGGTTTAGTTAGAAAATGGGGTCCAAAATTAAATTAGAGTGAGAGAGTGTGTAGAGATAAAAAGATAAGGTATTGTTGAAAATCTACTCTAGGATAGGGTCATTAATTGTGGGTCTTAAATAATGTGCTTTAGAGATAAGGTGCATTAATTAGGTTACCCTAGGGTCTTGTGCACTAATAAATGGATGTTTAACAATATAAAATTCAAAATGCATAAAAATAAATATAAAAACCGTGTGACACTAATACAGGTAAAAATAATATTTTTCCAATACAGTAAATGACATTTAAAAATCATACTTCCAATTTTTCTTAAATAATAAAACATTATAATTTCTCAAGAATGCAAGAATTTCAATATGATCGTTATGACTGTAAATTCGTCTAATTCCGATTTACCACTCAAAAGTTATGAATTTTCAAAGTTAAATAAACCTTTTAAATCGGTAGATCACAAAATAATAACTTATCAAAATAAATTATAAATGCACCACATTTATTTTCATAGGGAAGCCAAAAACATTAAATCACCCACAAGGAATAAATTCAACATTAAATAAGTTGGTTAAGGTGCCCTACATGCATTGGTCACCCTCCTTGGAAACTTGAATAACTTTAATTAATCATTCGGAAATTTGAAATTCAAAAACTTTAAAGAATAAAATCCCTCCAACACAAAATAAATATTTTATCATTATTTAATAAATTCTAAACTTTCGAATAGTTAGTTTTTTTTTTGGTGAAAAGGAAAAGTAGAACAAGGCTAACAGCGAACAAAGGTACGCCCTAGAGCATCATCATGCAGGGCTTTGGAGGAACATCAAAAACATGGAATGGTAGACTAAAACCAGAACCCATCTTCGCCAAAGAGTCTGCACAAGTATTGGCTTCCCTCAGCACATGAGAGAAAGCAACATCCCAATCATGAGCCATCAGCTTCCTAATATGCATCACCACCGTCCCAAAAGCATGACAATCCAGTGACACATTAGTTGAGACCAGCCTAAAAGCCTCCAAGGAGTCTGTTTCACAGCAAACATGCCTAAACCCCTTGTCCCACACAAGTTGAAGACCATGATACAGGCCCAATAACTCAGCTAAAAGAACACTAGTAGAGTGAAAGCAACCTGTGAAGCCTCCTAACCAACTCCCAGAAGCATCACGAATCAAACCCCCAAAACCAACCACCACATCTCCATTTCTGTAGCTGCCATCAACATTCAACTTCACCTTTGGCGCAACTGGAGTTTGCCACGCAACCACTCTCTCAACCCGAGTGTTAGATGATAAAATAGGAGACCATTTCTTCAAGTCACAAATCTGCTCCCTGACACGAAAACACACCTACTCAAAGCACCAAGAATCCGAACCCAACAATTCATTATTCCGCCACCACCAAGCCCACCAAATGACAGCAATGAAACTGATAGCATGAACACCCTCAACATACATGCGAATCCACTTCCAGGCATCATGAGTGAAGAAGTTGTGATCAATAAAACCAAAGTGCCTCCACAAATTTCTGCTAAAAGGGCAGTCACGAACACTATGCAGCACGGATTCAGCGACATCACCACATTTAGAACAAGCCGGAGACGTCGCAAGCCCACGATGAAAGCGAAAGCTATTAGTAGGGATAACATCATGAAGAATTAACCAAAGTAAGAATCTGGTTTTCTCCGGGCAATTAAATCTCCATAACCAAGACCAGGAATCATCCGTATGGAAATTTCCAGCTTTATAACAGAGCCATTTATAACCACTAGAAGCAGTGTACAAACCATCATCTCTATCAGTCCAACTCCAAACATCCTGAACCTCCCCAAAGCCAAGAATACTAATCTGGTTTACAATAGACGAGACTTCGGAAGGTATAACAGTGTATAAGGAAGCCCAGTCCCAAGTACCATTTCTCCATACATCCCGAATGGCCTTATCCGTGTCTGAAATATGAACATAAGGAACTAGTTCACATAACGGACCAGCTTTACACCAAGACCCATACCAAAAGGATGTGTTTCCTTCACCAAATCTGAAACCAAACCCATCCCTTAGTAAATTAGTAGCCCGAAAGACACCCTTCATAGTATTTGACATGTTTTGGCCTGGTTTAGCAGCCAAGAGACATCTCCCACAAAGATACTTGTGATCAAGCATTTGTTTCCAAATACATTGCTCATTGGACATCAACTTCGATACCAACTTACCTAACATCGATACATTTGCTAACCTCGTGTCACGAACACCCAAACCGCCAAACTTCTTCAGGCTTGTGACCTTTTTCCAACTCACCAGATTAAAGCTTCGAGAAGAACCCTCCTTGCCCCAAATAAAATTCCTGGACACTTTATCAATGTCATCACAAATACTTTGGGGCAACCACATCGTTTGAATCGTATATGTCGGAATAGAGCTAAGCACAGATTTAGTAAGACACACCTTTCCAGCCCTATTTAGCAAATTTCGTTTCCAAGAAGATAGACGGGTACGTAACTTCTCAACCAAGGGTAAAAAATGCTCCCTAGAAGCTCTACCAGGGATAAGATGAAAGCCAACGTATTTACCCAAATCTTGAGAAAAAGAAATATTAGTGGTTGATCGGAAAATCCCAATAGTTGCATTACTAACTCCCAAAGAAGCCACAACCTTGGATTTGTCATAGTTAACCTTCCTGCCAGAAGCAACACAAAAATCATCAAGCACATCCACTAACAACTCATGCTGCCCACTCTTAGCCTTGTAGAATAAAAGAATATCATCAACAAAGAGGAGATGAGAAATAGCAGGGCCACCCTTGGAAACACTCACAGGCAACCATTTTCTCTCCACAACTTTAGTATTAATAAGGGAAGATAACTTCTCCATGCACAAAACAAACAAATAAGGAGACATAGGATCACCCTGACGCAAGCCCCTTGACGGTGCAAAACTATCAAGTCTCTCACCATTCCATAACACCGAGAGCCTAGAAGCAGTAACACACGCCATAATTAGAGAAGTGAGGGAGCTAGGGAAACCAAAATCAAACAAAGTATTCTTGAGGAACTCCTAGTTAACACGGTCATAAGCTTTTTCCATGTCCACCTTAAAGGCCACTGAACCCACCTTACTCTTCGATTTCTTCATAAAAGTGAGGATCTCTTGAGCAATGATCGCGTTGTCCACCGTACCCCTTCCCGGAATGAAACTACTTTGCAAAGGACCAACCAACTTACTCATAAGGGGTCGTAACCGATTCACAATCACTTTAGTTATGATTTTAAAAATAACATTACAAAGCCCAATGGGACGAAGATGCTTGAATTCAGTTGGGTTTTGAACCTTAGGAATTAAAACAAGAAGAGTGTCACAAATCCTAGGATCAATCAAACCTGAATTGAAAGCATCAGCCACTAATCTCCAAACGTCTGTGCCTACCACATCCCAATACAACTTGAAGAAAATAGGTTGGAAGCCATCAGGACCCGGTGCCTTGTAAGACTTCATAGACATAACCGCACAACGCACCTCTTCTAAAGTAACAGGACTACTCAAAGCGTCAATATCAACACTCTCCAACCTTGGAACAGGAACATAACGCAAGGCTTCAGGTGAAGCTCCAATTGGGGTCGCAAACAGATTCATGAAGAAAGTATTAGCTTCCCGTTTCAGAGTAGGAACATAAGTACACCAAGAGCCATCATCAATAAAGAGACCTTGAATCTTATTGCGTCTTCTCCGAATCACCGTTTGTGTATGGAAAAAAGAAGTATTCCGGTCACCAAACTTCACCCACTTCTCCCTGGATTTTTGAAACCATAGCATTTCTTCTTGAACAAGAATATCAGCGTGCTCTTTTTGCAAATCTTTCTAACTTTTCTAAGTCACTGTATCTCTGAATCTCCAATGCCCTTTGGACACCCGAAAGCCTAGCTTCCACACGCCGCTTATTTCTAAAAACATTACCAAAAATGTCTTTATTGAAACGCAACGCGTCCTCCTTAACTCTCTCAAGACAATCCGGGATATGCCTAACCCCTCCAGACCAAGCTTGAGACACAACATTAGCAAAGTCCTCATGAAAAGTCCAAGCTGCTTGGAACCGAAAAGGTCTAGAAATGGGAGGAGGAACAAAACCACTACAACGCAGGAGAAGAGGGGAATGATCTGAGTGAATCCGGCATAAATTCTCAATATAAGCCTCTGGAAAGGAGTGACGCCAAACCACATCAGCCAAGGCTCTATCAAGCCGCTTCATAATGACCCTAGTATTCCTCTCACTGCGAACCCAAGTAAATTTAGATCCCATCTCACCAATATCAATAAGACCGCACTCTTCCATGATAGAATGGAAATGTTCAGCCCTGTTCCTTGAAAACGTTCCTCCATTCACCTCCGAAGGATGAAGAATCTCATTAAAATCCCCAATCAATAACCAAGGGACCACAACAGACCTTCTCAACGAATGAATATGCTGCCATAAGTATTCCCGAATAGTAGGCACTGGACTACCATAAACTGCTGAACATATCCACAACAAACCATGAGCAGACAAACTGACAGACACACACTGATGAAACAACTCGACCAAGTTAACCACCACACCAGCCTGGTCACGACACATGACCCAGATACCTCCTGAATGTCCCTGAGCCTCCATGATAGCACACGGATGATATCCCAGAGAATCCCAGAAGCTACTAGCTGTAGAATACTGAATATGAGTCTCAGCTAAAATAAACAAAGCAGGACTGAACTTACGAACAATATTCCTGACCTGACGTTTACCGCGACTATTCACAGCACCTCGAACATTCCAGAACAGAACTTTATAATCTTGGAAACCAATCATCAGAACAACTGGAAAAAAGAAAGAAACACCACGTTGAAACCTACTAATCCGAGTCCAAGATCATTCCAAAGACAGCATCCGTGGCATGGTCCACCAAATCATTCTTCCTTCCCCCTCCTTTGAGAACCCCATCAGATTTGGAACCCAAGGAACTAGATTTAAGAGAAGAATCAGGGGGTTTACCTTTGACACCTTTCCCTGCCTTTCCAAGAGTAGCTGTCCCATTCAAGAGACCAGGAGAAATAACAATTCTAGTACCAAGGTCAAAGCCCTTCATAGCAGCAGGCTTAGTCGTGGAGGTCTCCCCTTGGCCAAGACTATTGCCACTTGAAATGGGTTTGACACCGAGTTGACTCAATGAGTTAGCTTCCTTCCGCGTTGACTCAGAACCGAGTCTTACGTCTTTGATAAGAGACTTATGCATGGATGTGACCTTCTCCTTAGGTTTCCTTATTCCTCCACTTTCATTACTAAGAGTCACGTGAAGCAAATCCTTGCGGGCCCTCTTTTTAACATTAAAACCACGTGATGAGTTAATTTGGGAGTGATTGGCTGGAAAAGCCAACAAATGTGGGCTCCCCATAGTAACCTTGTCATGGGTCTGCAGTCTTGTTTGACTGACATCATTGGGCAATGATTGACCTTGCTTCTCCTTAAATTTCTCATTCCCCAATCCTTTCCTTCTTTCATTCCCCCCTTTTTTCTCCGATTCACCACTAACCACTCCCCATGCAAAGCATCTTCCGGATTTTCCGCCAAACTGACCATATCATGCTGATTTGTGGTAACCCAGAGATTCTCTCCCTGTGAGTGCACAGATTCCGCACCTCCAACAGTCTGGGTTTCCACCACAACAGGCGGCGGCGACACCACGGTAGGTTTAGGAGGGTTAGTAGTGCAATTCCTACTCAGGTGACCATAGCAACCACAAGAAGCACAAATCAAATGCAAGCCTTCGTATTCAACCTTGTACCAATGGTCCCTAAACCACACCTTTCCAACCACTAGTAATGTCAAATCAATTTCCACACACACTCTTGCGAATTTGCCCCTCGCCACATTCGCAGTTGGCATATCCACTCGGTTAGGAACACCCACCGCCGAAGCTAACCCAAGCAAAAAACTCTTATCAAAGAACATGAGATTTAACCCAGGGAATCGTATCCAAACAAGCGTACGGTTCACCTGAGTTGAAGGAGACACAAAATCCGGTGTCCATTTTTGGACTGATAAACAGTGATCAAATATCATCCATGGACCGCCTGACATGACCTTCACTCTGGCATCTTCTTCCTCAAACTTCACCACAAAGAAGCCATTTCCTACATCCATCAAATCAAACCCACTATTGAGATTCCATGCACGCTTTAAACGATCACGCATAGTGAGAAAGCCTAAATTTTTTCCAAGGAGTTTCACCACCAAAGCATCCCTCCATGGAAGACACATCTTCTCAAATACAGAATCATCCAAATAAACTCTAGGCTTGAGTCTATTTCCATCCTCCGGAATTATTTTCATGAGATTAGTCTTGACCAAGTCTACTTCCTCCATAGGTGGAGGAGGTGTCCTCCCTCCCATAGTCTTATCTCTAAAGGATATTCCTGCTTGGACTAAGCTAGAACTAGCTTTTCCATCCTTACTCCCAGAATGATCAGGGGGGTCCCCTTTGAGTTGATCAGAATGAGTGTCAGTCGCCATGAAAACAAATTTTCTCTAAAGGGGGGTCCCCTTTCGAATAGTTAGTTTCACTCAAATAATTTATTTATATAATTTCGAAAAGAATTGCCCAATCACAAATTTTCAAAAATCAATTTATTAAAATGAGGAAAATTGCAGGTATTACAAGATCCATGAGGAAACACTCCAAACATAATTTTTTTTTAAAATTTTATTAACTATAAATTATAAATAAAGTACATAACATTACAAGGAGCATCATGACATTCTCCATATCACTCATCAAGATATTCAAAGTCTCTAGATCAAAAATTTAAAGCTCATAGAGTAAATCTCTTCGCCACGATCAAAATAGGGAAGTAACAATTACACAATTTATTATTTGTTCAGTATTAAAATAATGAACTATTTACACAGAGTTAATTTATTATTTTCATGCATCAGAATAAAGTTTCTCTTGCTATGAGTAGGAAACTTATCTTAGCCCACTAAAAATGTGACATTTGGCATTAAAAAACAAATATTTTAAATCTTATCATTAAAGTGATCCTCCATTGTTAATGCCTCTTCCCCATCGTCATTTGGCCATGGTTCCATTAAATAAATTCCTTCTCTTGATTTGTGACCATAGATCATCGAAAACTGTAGGCATAAATATTGATTTATTCGCCATGATTTCTATTCACACATTGAGGAGTAAATTGGGACAAGTGTTGCGGCAGCACCAGCGATGAACGACAGAGGTTAAGGGGTTGGTTGTTGCAAGCTCGGTGGAGTGCGTCAGATCTGTGAATGACACCGCGCGATGATCACGAGTCGCCGACAGTGATGCATGTTTAGGCGATGTATATGGTGGGTGAAGGATTATTTGCTTTCTTCATTTTTGGTTCGTTTTTTGGTTGAAGGGTGAAGTTTGCTCTTAACAGAAAATTCGGGTATGAGTGGCTTTAATGGTTGAACAAAAACTTAATTTGAGTAAAGGGGAAATGATTTACAGAAGCCCCATACTAAGAGAAAGAGAGAGAGAAGAAGAAGAAGAAGAAGAAGATTTTGGTTTGGGGTTTGAGAAGAAAAAGGAAGAAGAAAGAAAAATGAATGAAGAGAAAGACTCTATGCTAAGAAGTAAAACGAAGAGAAGAAGAAAGTAAACGTTGGAGAGAGAATAAGATAGAGATAGATAATGTGGGAACGAATCTTTTTCTTTTTTTTTTGTCTTTTAGTGGGTAGATGAGATAAGTTCCTCCTGGTAACAGGAGGAACTTTATTCTGTGCATGCATACATGCTTTGTATAATGAATTAAATTGACAAATCTCAATTCAACTTCAAAGTTGATACATAATGTGATCCATATACTATTATGTATACAACAGTGATCTACAAGTGTTAAATGAGTCATCACAATAACAAAACATAAAAACATCCATGATGATGAAGTCCATACATAGTGTCATCATTCATGAAAAACATGTTTAAGTGTAACACCCACTAATATTAAATAAATAAAACAATATTTTTAAATAAAATAAATTATATTTTTATTATGACGCCTACAAATGCAATCCTTCGTATCTGCTTCGGGTCTCATCCCACGAGACACGTCATACCAGGATATAAACATTGATATATCGTGATCTCTCTCTATACCGCTTACAAATAGCACCTTACCAGCAACAGGTCCTTTTCCAAGGGACAAAGTATATCGGGATTTTTGATCTTCCGCTTACGAATAGCATCCTATTCGCAATAGGTCCTTTCCCACTGGGCACAATATACCGAGATTTTCATCATTATCATGTATACCCCTTGCAACCATTCCAAAATAAAATGTTCGTACCAAATGAATTCTTTCGTGCTTGGTACTCATACCAAGCCATGCATGATCGATCTTCTATCCTAGCATTAACTTTATTATTATTTCGTCATTGCTTTCTCAATATACTTATTTTCACAATACAGTTACATCATGAGTAAGTTATAGGTAGTTTAGTTAGACTTGAAATCGCAATAATCATCTTCTCTAACATTATTAAACTTTATTAGTTTATTTTATCAATCCTTGGACATCATCTCTTACTTCCGATAAATATATTTGATAATAAAAAGGGCTACTAATTGATTACTCATTATTGATAATCAACTATTTGCCTTAATTCTTTGATGTTGTCTAAGAAATAATTCAATATCATCTAATATTAAGCACGATAACCAGTTAAGCTCGTGGTTTAATCGGTTAAGCTGATGCCAGATTTTGGAAAATCACTTCTTTCTTTTGGGATTTCATTTCTAATTTAACCCCTAGCTTACCAAGCCTTCATATCCATTCTCCACTATCAATTTCTTATGTATATTATTACCTACAATTAATCATGTATTCATCAAAGTTACAAGTTATCACACATACTTTATTTAGGTATATAACACATAATCAATTGAATACACATAAGTCTATATTGATTAATGATTCATTCTCAATCTAAACTTACTGAATTTAGCATGTAATCATTCAACATCAAGCACAATATATACTAATGAGTATTGAATGAATTGTGTGTACCAAGATGGCTAGCTCCTTTATCTAATGAATTGTCTTGATAAAGTCGTAGTAGGTCTTCAAATAGTCATCGTGTAAGGTAGGTGTCCTTAGCTCACAACAGGTTAGAAACAATGAGTAACAACAGATTTATGGGAAAGAGCAAGACAAATAGGTCTAAGATTACAATGTAAAGAACAAATTTTAATAATTTTGTATGGTATAAAGAGTGTAATGAATTTGAGGAATAGATATTCCTAATTATAAGAATCATATGGTTTCTAAACTCATATTAGCACTTGATAATGCATCACTTGTTATGAGCATTGGATGTCAATTTCTTTGGTCATGGACCTATGAGAAAGATGATGAACCCAAAAGAGGTTTTGATTATGGACTTGAGAAGAAGATGACGATTAATAAGAGGAGAAATCCTGTTTTGATTAGCGGATTCAATCCATAAAAAGGTAATTAATTATTTTGTTTAAATTAAGTTTTTATATTTAATAAATAAAACTTGATTAAAGTTGTAGGAACCGAACAAAATAAAACAAAATATCATTCCTTAACAATAATGTATTGATGTGACATATCATATGATGGAACACATTTATGGTTGGCTTTTTTACAGTACCGAACCAATGTTTTACAAAGGCATTGAAGAAATTCTCTTTGGTCAAATTATAAACTACAATGTTGCAAATGTAACATTCCTAAAAACTTCAACTCAATAGTTAAAAAATAAAAATAAAACCTCCCCATCTTCATTCCTCAGTCAGTGAAACCAGAAATCACAGCATGAGGCTCACAGGCCTTAGCAGCAGGGTTGGGCTCGACACTTGGGCTGGGCTCAACAGGCTTGGCAAGAAGCTCCTGAGGCAAGTCCTTGATACCTCTGAGATAAAATGTGTAGAATAGCTTAAAGGGGAATATAATCTGCTGAAGTTTGACCTGACCATACACCCCTTCAAAGATACCAGATCCACCAGTCACAGCAAGATACGTGTCCTCATAGGTAAGGTATGATCCTTGTACCGCAATGTGACCATAGTCTCCAAAGTAGAAGCTGTAGATAGCTTCATACCTGTCCCCTTTCTTCTCAGCTTTGTTTTGAATCAATACACATATACCTGCTGTGATTCCCACGCGTTTTTGGAGGCATCCTGTGTACAACTGCATGTTCCAAAACCCACAATTTAATACTCCTCTGGTCGAGTTTATAGGACATATTTATCCATATCACACGGAACAAAAAAGATAGTTAAGTTTTTTTATAACTTTAAAAAATTACATTAATATTATAATTTTACTTTGTTATCTTGCATTAAGAATTTCATAATTCATTATTTCACACTAATGGATAAAGGGTAAATAAAATAAAATAACAATAAATACTTCCTAGAAAATGCAAAATATCTTATAAATACAACCAAACAATTCTTCTAGAATATGCCATGTAAATAGGACCTGAGGGAGTAACAAAATATCATACACCTAAAGAAAGCAAACCAACTGAACGTGCACATGATGAGACTTGAGAGTCACTATAGGTCTGTCAGCATTCTTATCTAATTATATTTTCAATTATTATTTGTCTCAAATACTTTTTCCTCTCACATGGTATTTATAAGTTAAGGTACATGTTTGAAATGTCAAACCAGGATTCAAATCCTGCTCAGAATACTTATAAAAAACAACTATGTATTTAATAATGAAAAAAGTATCTTTGAATAGATTATTAAAAAAAATAAAGAAGAGGATCGATGGCTTACTAAAAAAAGTGATATGCCAGCATGTTTGTGTGCACATATTTTCTTTTTATTCACATGGAATTTTTTATGATTATAAGCATCAAATGTACCTAAATATGAGTTGTTATCTCAAATAAATTAGACTAAACAAATACGATCTAGCTAATTAGTTTTCTGGTCGAGAATCAAAAAATTATTTTAATTTTTTTGGGGCACTAGATATCCTATTAATCAAACAAAATAACACATTAACACTTTAAAAAATAACTTTCACGATCAACTTTTAAAAGAATCAGGAAATTAAAATGGTCAGACATATAGAGAATAAAGTTTTAGATTAAAACAATTAAAGGAAGTAGGGAAAAGGATGACATGAAAAGTAAGAAACCTTGTTGCTAAAGGGGACTAGATCACCAAGGGAATTAACGGTTTTCTGGCTTAATCTAAGGTAAGCAGGGCTTCCACGATCTCTCTCATTGATCTCATACACACTCAGTTCTTGTACTTTTGCTGCAAGATCAAGCAAAGAAATCAAAAGGGTCAGCACAAAATCAATAAAAAAGAATATTTTATTTTTGCAGCAGAAAATTGGTTCATTATGTTAACCTGAGTCAGATGTATTATCAGCTTGGCTTCTGCAAGTGAAAGATTTCTTAGGAACTGAAAGGTAAGAGGGTTGTGAAGTGGTGTTTAGCTTAAAACTTTTTGTGAGAGATGGGTTTGATGAAGTGAAGTATGAGATTGTTTTGGTGGGTGAAGCAGTGAGAAATGCTCTTGTGTTAGTAGGTTTCAAAGAGAAAGAAGAGACTGTTTTCAAAGCAAAGATTGAGGTAGACATGATGATTGCTTATGAGTTGAGGATCTGGCTTTAGAGTGATGTTAATTTGGATGAGAATAAAGTGGAAGACTGATGTGAGAAAGTGAGGAGCCAAAGTGTTCTACATATAAGAGAAGAATCAAAAGAGACAAATTATTGGTGATCGAGTATTTGAAAAAAAAATAGTGACCTGTTAGCGGAGGCTGCAACAAGTAAGTAGAAAAGACTTCTGTCCCTCAAGCATGTGGTCGCAGGTTCGAGTTGTACCTCAGGCGCATGTGAATGGAGCAAGCCTTACTGAGAGCATCGCCCCAAAAGGGTCCGACCGTGATGCGAGGGATTAATCACCTAATTGCACGAATGGATACCCTGTTTCATAAAAAAAAAAAAATAAACCTCCATTATTATAGTGGTCCAATAAAACATAATTTTTTATGGTTACGTAATTAATTAATGCTTTATATGAATTTGTCACATGTAAGAGATGGAGGAAATAGAAGAAAGAATGTGCATGCTTTGATGGAATTTTGGTGTACGGTGGGACTTTTGGTGGACGGTAGTGTGAAATAATATATGACTCCGTACAAATAGTATAAGGGTGTCATGTAGGTGCTCCGACTTATTTTTTTTTTTTATTTTAATAAATCTAATATATTAAAAAAATATGTTTTGGGTTTTCTGTGTTCTTTTTATGTACATGTTTTTATTATTTGGATTTGATTTTTTTTATTATATGCTTCCTGACACAGATAATGGTCCAAACATGTAAAATATAAAACAATGGTGAGGTGCTCCGACTCTTTTTTTTTATTTTAATAAATCTAATATATTAAAAAGATGTTTTGGGTTTTCTGTGTTCTTTTTATGTACATGTTTTTTTTATTTGGATTTGAATTTTTTTTTATTATATGCTTCCTGACATAGATAATGGGCCAAGCAAGTAAAATATAAAACAATAGTGCTTCTACCATGCACCGGTTTTTGGTGCTCCAACTTTTTTTTTTATTTTTTTATTTTAATAAATCTAATATATTAAAAAAAATATGTTTTGGGTTTTCTGTGTTCTTTTTATGTACAATTTTTTTTATTTGGATTTGAATTTATAATGTCATTAATTACTTCTTTTTTAAAAACACTTTTATTCTATTTTTTTTAAAAGGGAATTTTTTAGTTTAAAAATATTACATACAAGAATGTTAATCGACTCTAATTTATCGACTCTTTCGTAAATAATAATATTAATCGACTCCTTCCTAAACAATTTTTTAACAAGAATGTTCACGTTATTATACTTTATTTACAATTAAACATAAATCATATTAAAATTCCTCAAAATTATTCAATAATAAATTAAAACTAATATTAATTGTAACTTTGTGAAATGTTTTATCAATACATTAAAACTAATATTAATTACAATTTTATTATGAAATGTTTTATCGATTTCGTATTTCTCTCCTGCATCGCACCGGGTTGGGGTTTAGTGTTATGAAAATGTGAAACTGTTAGATTTTAGAATGCTATGAACCGTGTTCAAGGTCCACCCACAATTCAATCATGGCCTGAACCATGAGCGGGAGTGGATGACCAAATTAGTGCTTTCTTGAATACTTACATGCCAGAGGAAGAGTGGACGGTCTAATAAGTGTTTTCTTGAATTCTTTACACGCACCCATCAAAAGTATTACTCCCTCCACGTCTCAAAGTATTATAATAGATTGAAAAAGTCAAAATATTAAATATATATATATATATATAATAATTTGACTAATACATTAATCAATTATCAAACTTTTAATTTAATGAATTTTACATTAATCAACCAATCATAATTCAAAGTTTACAATTTCTAAATTTTCTATTAATTACTTTAACTTTTGTTTGGAACAAAAATTTTGTCATTTTTTATCATCATGATGAGATGGAGCGAATAAAGACTAAGCTTTTTTTTTTTAATCCATATTGGCACATCATTTGATGTCTCTTAACGCTTAGGATATATTTTTGAAATAAGTGTATATAAATAAAATAAGGGTTTTCTTAACCTCAGCCCTTAGGGCTGAGGATAAACATCCCAAAGTGGTTGGGATTTCTTGAAAATGATGCATATAATAAATCAAAGGACTTATATTTTTATTTTTTCAAGACATATTAACCACTTTGGGGTGCTTATCCTCAGCCCTTAGGGCTGAGGTTAAGAAAACCCATAAAATAAAGGCTTATTTATGTTTTTATTCTTTGAAAGTTAGGAGTGTTTTGATTTTATTAGTTCCTAGAAGTTTTTTTGACCTTGACTCATCCTTAATTATTTTGAAATTTTGGTTTTAGTCCTTGGTGTTAAGAAAAATCCGTTAACTGCTGATGTGACTAACAACATACACGTGTGCAAGTATTGCAAGCCACCGGTAGGATGACGTGGATGATCTGGACCAGCAAGAGCAAAAGGGTCACTCAACCCAAATGTATTTGTGGACATTTGAGTTGAACTTTGGCCCTTTTGCTCTAGCTGATCTGGATCATCCCCGTCATCTTATCGGTGGTGAACAATACTTGCACCCATGTCACATGCATGCTGGCGTGGCATTCTGCTAGTCACATCAACTGTTCGGATTTTTCCTAAACGGTATAGACTAAAACCAAATCTTCAAAACTATTAAAGATGAGTCAATGTCAAAAAAACTTCTAGGGACCAAAATCAAAACACGCTCAACTTTCAGAGACTAAAGACTTAAATAAGATTAAAATAAAAATAAAAGATATAAATAATTGTATAAAATATTGAATGTTATGTTAAAAAGTTGATGTATATAAAACTTTACTTTGATTGTAAAGTTATATTGAATGAAAATATAACTTTGCTTAGAGCTTATTATAACTTTACCTACTCGGAGAGATACCCTCATGATCTTAAAACAGATTAATCTTAAAAATCTCCATTAATAATGATGAACCCTTGGAGATTTGTGGGCTTGCAAAACGCATAAACCTAAAAAAATCAGTAGCATTCTAAACTAGTTACAATATGGATCCAACAAATCTTACTCTCCATTTTATTTTAAATATTTGACTATATACTAACTAGTATAGTTAAATTAAAAAAATAAAAATAAAAAAAATCCCGGTATTGTTGTAAGATTGTTGTTGTGGGGTGTTATCCCACATGTACCGGCAAGCCGGTTTGTTGATGTACGACGATGATAACGGGTTCTCGGTTAAAGAACACCGTCACCGAGTCGGGATATTTTGGGGTGGTGTGTGTCCCATGTGAAATGGGAGATGAGAGAGTGTTCTCCATACCTTTGCTATTACCTTGTTTATATAGGGGTGAGTAGGAGGCCTTGGATTGATGAGGCATAATGGCCATTAAGGCCGAAGAGTAGCGGCTCCATGAATGTCATTATTAGCAGCATAATGACGAACCGTTATGTCGGTTACGTATTGATTGACTATTGATGCCGAATTGCCGGTATGCCGAATTGATGCTTATTGGTCCGTGATACCGGTTATTATTTGTCCGTGATACCGATCCATAACAATTGTTCATTAGGTTCGAGGAGTAGTTAAGTAAAACCTTGTTTCTATATTCAAACTTGGATCTTGCACTTTAATTTCGTCTAGGGTTATGATAAACTTTAAGCATGAATGTCTTTCATCACTAAAAAAATCTTTCTAAAGGTGATTATTTAATTTATGAGTTCCAAGTATTATCCACAAACTCCATTTTTAATTTTAATTACAAAATTGTCGTAAAACCCAACACTTCTTCTTTTTCTTTTCTACATACTTTCAAACCCCATTTTCTTTTTTCTCTTTCTTTCTCACATACTTTCAAACCCCATCCCATTTCCCAACTTCCATTTTTCCATTCCACTCCTCTAAAATCTTTTCCTTCACTTCAACTATTACTCCGAAATCTCCCTATTTATGTTTAGGGTTAGATTAAATTTGGTAGAGTTAAGTTATTGTGTCAAAGGTATTTTAATATTTTATAAATATATTGTGTGTCAATAGACACAACCCGCTTTCCTATTGTCGTATTTTTTTTTAAAGGAAATAAGTAATTTTCTATCATTAAAGATAAAAAGAATCTCTAATCATCATGAGTTGTAATAGAATGAGGAAAGAGTGAATGACAAAAACTTGGACAATAATTGATGACTTTGAAAGTGGCAAGGAAGGGGAAAAAATGATGAATTTGAATATTGCAAGTGATCTGTGTTTGCAGTTGTACGTATACATTCTGTTTTCTTTAGTTTACTATTCAGTTTCTAACAAACTGGTCATAATAATATTTTTCCAACACTTGAGTCTCGAAAAAAAAATTGAATGCAAAAGCTTTCCTAATCTATATATTGTGCATTACATTCACATGATGATCGAATTTTAAAAGTAGTATAATATATTTTTTATCAATTCTTATCAAGCACGGGAAAGGACCTATGCATTTTGAAAAAAGGCTATAGTGGATTGAAAAAGGCATGGTATATTCAACAAGTTTTTTCGAGAGGTGTTTTTTAAAAAAAAAATAAAATTTGAGGGGATGGTCTTGAAAAAATATATTGATGTAATATGATTGCTTTTTTTAATAAAGTATTATGATGGGACGCATACTCATTGGTTGGTTTTTTTACGGTAACGGAGCCCACTGTTTTACAAAGGCACTGAAGAAATTCTCTTTGTTCAAATTGTAAACTTCATTGTTGCAAAGGTAACATTCCTAAAAACTTCAACTCAATGGTTAAAATATAAAAATAAAAGTTCCCCATCTTCATTCCTCAGTCAGTGAAACCAGAAATCACAGCATGGGGCTCACAGGCCTTAGCAGCAGGGTTGGGCTCAACACTTGGGCTAGGCTCAACAGGCTTGGCAAGAAGCTCCTGAGGCAAGTCCTTGATACCTCTGAGATAAAATGTGTAGAATAGCTTAAAGGGGAATATAATCTGCTGAAGTTTGACCTGACCATACACCCCTTCAAAGATACCAGATCCACCAGTCACAGCAAGATACGTGTCCTCATAGGTAAGGTATGATCCTTGTACTGCAATGTGACCATAGTCTCCAAAGTAGAAGCTGTAGATAGCTTCATACCTGTCCCCTTTCTTCTCAGCTTTGTTTTGGATCAATACACATATACCTGCTGTGATTCCCACGCGCTTTTGGAGGCATCCTGTGTACAACTGCATGTTCCAAAACCCACAATTTAATAACAGAATATCATATTAAAGAAAGTAAACCAACTGAACGTTCACATGAGAGTCACTACAGGTCTGTCAGCATTCTTGTCTAATTATATTTTCAATTATTATTTGTCTCTAATACTTTTTCCTCTCATATGGTATTATTTATAAGTTAACGTACATGTTTGGATCAATTATATATAGGGGAACATGAAATATGAAATCAGGATTCAAATCCTGCTCACAATACTTATAAAAAACGACTATGTATTTAATAATGAAAAAAGTATCTTTCAATAGATTATTAAAAAAAAAAAAATTAAAGAAGAGGATCGATGGCTTACTAAAAAAATGATATGCCAGGTTTGTGTGCATATATTTTTTTTATTCACATGTAAGTTTTGATGATTATAAGCATCAAATGTACCTAAGTATGAGTTGTTATCTCAAATAAATTAGACTAAACAAATACGATCTAGCTAATTAGTTTTCTGGTCGATAATCAAAAAATTATTTTAATTTTTTTGGGCACTTAAAGAAAGACTTTCACGATCAACTTTTAAAAGAATCAGGAAATTAAAATGGTCAGACTTACAGAGAATAAAGTTTTAGATTAAAACAATTAAAGGAAGTAGGGAAAAGGATGACATGAAAAGTAAGAAACCTTGTTGCTAAAGGGGACTAGATCACCAAGGGAATTAACGGTTTTCTGGCTTAATCTAAGGTAAGCAGGGCTTCCACGATCTCTCTCATTGATCTCATACACACTCAGTTCTTGTACTTTTGCTGTAAGATCAAGCAAAGAAATCAAAAGGGTCAGCACAAAATTAATAAAAAAAAAATATATTTTATTTGCAGCAGAAAATTGGTTCATTATGTTAACCTGAGTCAGATGTATCAGCCTGGCTTCTGCAAGTGAAGGATTTCTTAGGAACTGAAAGGTAAGAGGGTTGTGAAGTGGTGTTTAGCTTAAAACTTTTTGTGAGAGATGGGTTTGATGAAGTGAAGTATGAGATTGTTTTGGTGGGTGAAGTAGTGAGAAATGATGTTGTGTTAGTAGGTTTCCAAGAGAAAGAAGAGACTGTTTTCAAAGCAAAGGTTGAGGTAGACATGATGATTGATGATGAGTTGAGGATCTGGCTTAGCGTGGTGTTAATTTGGATGAGAATAAAGTGGAAGATTGCTGTGAGAAAGTGAGGAGCCTAGGTGTTTTATAACCTCCTCTCCTATTTATAATACCATTTAGCGATTTTTATTTCGGTTCTGTTTATATGATTCTTTTGCAATTTTTAATAACATTTAATTACTTTCTTCCACTAATGCTCTTATAAAGCAATACTTTTTAGAGTTCCAATAACAATTATAGGGGTAGTTTTAAAAAAATATATCAGATTTTCACATTTCCAATGTCACTAATAAATTATCTACTCTCCTTAGTGGGAGTGAAAAGAGACACATTATTGATGACAAAGTATTACTCTCTCTGGTCCTATATATAGGGCATACTTAACCGTATTCCCCGGATCAAGGAAAGTGGTTAGTTTTGTGAATTTTATGAAAATATATTGTAATATTACAATTTTATCTCATCCACTTTACTTGAAAAGTTCACATTCCTTTATAAATAACAAAAAAAACATACTCCCTCCGGTCTTTATTATAAGCCCCTTTTTGTTAGAGAGAAATGAGCTTATAATAAAGACCGAAAAAAGTAATTAATCAATGCATTTAATTAGGGCAAAAAAAACAATTAATGACACATAATAAATATAAAATACCCTATATATATATATATATATATATATATATATATATATATATATATATATATATATATATATATAACGAAGATTTCTTTTATAAGCTGTCATATGCATAAAACAAGAGGGAGCATAGAAAAGTAGGACATTCGTGTATTAAAAATTGACGTGTTAGAACTCCATAGTTATAGAGTGGGCCAGCGAGAAAAAAAAAAAATAGTGACTTGTTATGTAAGAACTCCATTATTATAGTGGTCCAATAAAACTTTTTCCCTCTGTTTTATATGTAATATTATTTTAGCATTTGTATTATGTTTCATAAGTCTTGTTGTTTTATAAACCCAATACATAATTAATGCTATTTTTCCAAATACACCCATATTTATTACACTATCTTTTTCACTCTCAATATCTTTATCTCCCTTCAATAGTGATTATATATGGGCATTATAGTCAAAATGCAACAAATCCTTATATCATTTAACCATTTCTTAAAACTCGTGGATAACTTTAAAACACACTACATATAAAAGAGAGAGAGCAATTTTTTATGGTTACGTACTCCCTCCGTTCTTATTTATCTGTCATATTTCAAATAAAACACACTTTTTAAAAAATGCAATCATTACTTACATTTCCAATACATTAATTATATTTTTTGCTACTGTACCCTTTCTTTTTCTATAATCATTACTTATCTTTCATTACTTACGAAAACTAATACCCTATTAAATAGGGGTAAACATGGAAAGTAGTATTTATTATACCCTTAAAATCATCAAAAGAACAGATAAAAAGAAAAAAAAACTTCTCCTAAAATGTACAGTTAAATAAAAAAGGAGGGAGTAATTAATTAATGCTTTATATGAATCTGTCACATGAAAGAGATGGAGGAAACAGAAGAAAGAATATGCTTGCTTTAAAGTAGGTGGGTGTATAGTGGGACTTTTGGTGGACGGTAGTGTGAAATTTAGGAATCATGTTGTATATTATGAAAATGTGAAACGTTTAGAATGCCAAGAACCGTGTTCAAGGTCCACCCACAAGTCAATCATGGCCTGAACCATGGGGCGGTTTTAATGTGGTTCCGTGTGCATACGGCACCACCAGTGGAGACGTATTTTTACCGGTCTATGTAAGTCATAGTTGTGTATTATTGCAATTATAACCGGTGATTATTTGTTTAACTAAAAAGGAGTCTTTCTTTAGTTTTAATTAAAAACATGTTGCCTTGTCAGAAACTCCTCTCTTTTTCTCTTTCATTCCCTGCAACTCTTTCTCTTTCATTCTCTGCAACTTCTCTCTTTGTCTCTCTTGCGAAATGAACAACTTTGCAAAACCCAAATAGTTAAACCCGCCTACAAAATGAAACCCAAATTGCGGATTCGTGGATCAAGCTTTGTTGTTTTCAAGTTCGACTTTTTGTTTTTCCTCTTCAGTTCCAACTAATTAATATATTGTTTTCGAAAGGTTTCTTTAATGCAGCGAGTGAAGGAGGGAGAGGCAGCGAGTGGTCGTTATGAGGGAGGGAGAGCCACCGTTGATGGAGGGAGAAGAACGCGTGAGAGAGAAAGAAAATCTAGGATGAAAGAAGATAAAACATGTAGTTGAGGGAGTGTTTTATCTTTTATCTTTAATTTTTTTTTAAATTAATTTTCTACCATATTCCAGGGAAAATCTAGGATCAAAGAAGATAAAACATGTAGTTGAGGGAGTGTGTTTTATCTTTTATCTTTAATTTTTTTTTAAATTAATTTTCTACCATATCCCAATGTCTTCCAATGTGATACATTGAATAGAAAAAATTAAATGAGGCAATTCAAGAAGCATGAGGCAGTTGATGAATATACTAACGTGTTTTTCATATAAGTATTAACTATTAACGTGTACTGCTCCAATTTACAGCGAAGGGAAGAAATAAATACCATATTATTAAAAAAAACAAGTTTAAATATTACTCTCTCCGTCCCTAAATATATGATCTCTTTGGGAAATTTCACGTCCATTTGATTAATTTAATTAATTGTATAAGAAATGTGAACTTTTGATATGTATTTTCAAAATTACCCTTATTAATATTATTGGAAATCTAAAAAGTGTTAAATAAATATGAGTGTTTTTGGAAAAAAAGTAATCAATGATTATTGAAAATTGATATAAGATCTTATAAATAGAGACAAAATAAAATTGTTAAACGGGTCTTGGCAAAATATACCTTTTCAAGTTTTTAAATTTACATCCAAAACTTTTTTAAACAATACTCCCTCTGATCCTATATATAGGGTACATTCTAGAAGAAATTTTCGGTCATATATATAGGGCACTTTATATTTCCTATGCATCATTAATTGTTTTTTCTCTTTTTTGCCTTATTAAATGTTTTGACTAACTATGTTTTTTTGTTATTCATTAATGAATTTAAATAAAAATATTATTATAAAACTTTCTAAAGTGTCTTCGAATAATTAATTAAATAATTACACATAGATTATATATTGTTATGCATAATGTAATTTAATTATGTAAAGTTCAAATTATTTATGTTTATATCAATAACAAAAAAAAAAAGTTACCGCAACCGTTTTTTTCCTGGCCCAAGAACCTGCCATAACCATTAAAGGCCCATTTTGAATTTAGAATTTTTTTTCATAAATACGTATAATGTATTTTTATCCGTACAACAGTTTCCAGGTAATTAATCTGAACCATCCATCTCGTATTTGGTTGAGATCAATGTCTCAAACCAATGGAACCACCGTTGGCGCCACATCAAACGTTGCCTGAACCATGAGCAGGAGTGGATGACCAAATTAGTGCTCTCTTGAATACTTACTATGTGCCTCAGCCCTGAGGAAGAGGGGCGCTTTTAATGTGGGGACGTATACCTACGTCCCCATCGGTGGGAACGTATATTGACCTGTGTTTATAGGTTATAATTGGCTTCAGTTGCAAACTTTACAGGTAATATTTTTTATAAGGAAATGACAAGTTTGCCCTTCTAATACTTATTGGATCGAACTACTCCCTCTGTCTTCAGAGCATCTCTTTCCCTCTATCTCAAGTGCCTTCATCTCTTTCCCTCTATCTCAGATCTGAGAGCTGTCACCCCTACCCCTCACTCTTTCTTCTTCATTTTGCTTTCTCCCTTTGTATCTCTCTCTTTCCATTTCAGTCTCTCTCTCCTCTCCATGGAAGAAGCGAGCACCGCCAGCTTGCCACCGCCTCCCTTAAGTCGTCGTCGCGACTTCTCTCTCTCCTCAAGACCGCCGTTCGCGGTTCTCTCTCTCTTCCGCGTCCTCTCCCTTCGCGAACCGAACCGCCACTAGCGAGCCACCGTCGCCGTTGCTCGAAGCTCGCGAACCAGGGACATGGACCAGCCACGATCTTCGCTCCTCCTCCTCGCTCCGCCGACGTCCGCTGCGGGTTCAAATCGAACCGCCAGCCCTTCCCTTGCCGTGGTTGCTGGGTTGATGGTTCAAACCGGATGAAACCGGTTTGGACCCTTTTGCCGTGAACCGGATCTGGTGGAGCATTAGGACCGAACCGATCATCCCTCTATTCCTTCAAAATCAAAGTTGAGGTAACTCCCTAATACCTTTTTAAATGTTGTGTTTTAAATAATAATAATAATAATAATAATAATAATAATAAGAGCCAATTGGTGCCATAAGGTCTCTTTTCAAAATTAGGTTCATGCTAAAGCAAAGAAAAATGTTTGTTTGTGGAACATAAATATAAACTACGTTGTTTGAATGTATATGAGACTTTTGAGGATATATCTAAGCCAAATTGAGCCAAAAATGTGGTGCTAATTCCAAATTACTTTTCTTTGTAACTGTTAATTTTAGCAAGTATAAAAGCCAAAGTGATGAAAATGTGTTTCCTTTTAATTTTAAAATCATTTGTGAACGACTTTTCCAATGTTTTTTTATTTGTGTGTCTGATACCTTTCCTGTGGCACTTTTTGTTTTGTAAGTTTGATTTGCTTCCTAGTTTCTGATTCTTGATCTCTTTAATTGCGTTTCTTTGCTCAAGAGAATTATTTCTATCATTTTCTTGGTGATGTTTGTGAGAGTTAATTTAATCCCACTCTTGTGAGAAAATATGGAGCTCTTCATTCTTCAATTCTTCAAGTCTTTGGACTTTATAAAGTATCCCTTGAATGAAAAGACAAGTTCAAAGGCATTTCTCAAGGCTTAGACTCTTTTGCCATTGATAATACTTATATTGCATTCATGTTCTACATTGATACATTGTTTCTTTTTGGGTTGCACAGATTCACACATGTTTTACATTTGGTGCTGATGCTGATTTTCTTAAGAATGACATCCATGTTTTACATGCTTATGCTTAGCTAGTTTTTATTTGTTATGTTGAATCATTGTTTATTTGAGTAATTATTTATGTTTGATGTGTGTTGTATTAGATGTGAAAGCTAATCTGGATGCTGCTGTTAAGGAAAACGTGGTTACGGGAATGGGGTTGTTCATCTTCAGACATCATGAAGGCCAAATTCTAGCTGCTACTGTAAAGTCCTTTCGTGAGCTCCTCTTCCCTTGTGATGCAGAAGCACCTTGTCTATTATGGACTTTAAAGTTAGCATCTGACCTCTGCTTTACACATATTGAGATTGAATCTGAATGCCTTGAGTTGGTTAATGCTTTCAACAACAACTCGCAGGTCTTTCTTACTTCCATGAGATTGTGAAGGACAACATGAGATGCAAATCTTCCTTTCATTATTGCAGCTTTAAGAATATAAAGAGAGAGTGTAATAAGGTAGCTCATAGTTTAGCAAGTCTATAGCTTTTAAGTATAACTGGATGTACTGCATTGAGGAAGTTCCTAGCTAGTGAGGTTTCCTCCTTGATTCACCATTATGTAAACTCTGTATATGAATAAATTGCATCTCTTAACCCTAAAAAAAAAGTTGTGAATTATGAAAGCTAGCCACAATCAAGTTCTCTGTAACTGTACTTGTTACAGTATTATTAGTAATAATTATGAGTATTGATGTTAAATTTGTTCAACCAAAACAAATTAAAGTTATTAATATTGCCAGTCTCTTAATTTTAGCTTTAGCATAATCTAATCACATTACTATATATAAAGGAATGATTGAATAGGTGAATCGGTGCATGTTCTCTAATTTTGCAGTTTAAAATATATTTTGTTCACACCTAGTAGATAAAATGAATCAGTATTTTCTAATTACATACACAAGCAACATGATATTCACGTAAAGATTTAACTAATTAATTATATATTGCATGATACAGTGCAAGGTTTCTTTAATTTTTAACTACATATTATTGTTTTTCAAAAAATAACTAGAAATTCATCTCTGCTCATTTTAAGTACAATTGTAACTCTTTAAGAGGCAAACCACAAAATTATTATGGTGTTATTTTTAATGACCAAAAACTGTCCCATACGTAATAAAAAGTGAGTTACAAAAAGACTTCATTACTTTCTATTTTTAATTATTATTTGTAATACTTCTTCTATCCCTAAATATAAGATCTTTTTGGGTTATTTCGTGTTCATTAAGAGACTTCATGAATTTAGTTAATTGTATTGGAAATGTAAAATTTTGATATGTATTTTTATAACTATCCTTATTAATATTATTGAAAATCTAAAAAGTGTAAAATAAATAGGGATGTTTGTGGAAAGAAGTATTTAATGGTCATTGAAAATTGGTATAAGGTCTTATTAATAAGAACAAAATAAAAGTGTCAAAAATATGTTACATTTAGGGACATAGGTAATATAATATTAATAATTAATAAAACATTCCTCTACACTAAGGTTGGATTACCTTTGGTGCATCACCAATTCTGCATTTAATACCAGCCATTGATCACTTGAAATACGTATAATATACTCTCACCTATAGACAAAGTTACAGGTTGTCTAATAACAACCATTGATCACTTGAGACCCTAATTTTTATTTAATATGTATTAATTGTAATGATATGAATTTTTTTTTAATATGAATTTGTAACTAATCAATGAATCATGTATTGAATTAAACAAATACTCTCATATTTTTATTCAGTTGTTTGACTTTTACCAACACAATGACACTGATGGAGTATTTCACTTTTTTATTTTTTTTTTTACCTTACAACAATTTAACGTGCTATTTAATTACACTATATTAAATAGAGCTGCGTTCATATCCTCCGAATGAAATCATTTTTATCTAAATGCAATTTTTTCTTATAAATAAATTATTATTCAAGGTATAAAGGGCATGTTGGAATAATTGCCTTGTGCTGATTTAGTATACGGTAGGTATAAAGGCCATGTTCTTATAAAAGGGTTGTATTAATTGGATTGTGTTTATGTACGGGTCTTCTGGAAAAAAAAATTATTTTCTTTGTTGGCCCAAAAGAAAACCGGATTCTATGGCCCATTCTCTCATTTCCTATTAAAAATATTCTTTTAATCACAAATACATGTATATGTATTTTTACCTGTATAGCACTTACCAGGTAAAGGATCTCAACCCTCCATTATGTATTTTGTCAAGATCAATGGCTCAAACCAATGGATCCACCGGTCTAATAAGATCAATGTATTTTTGGCACCACATCAAACGTCATGGAGGAAGAGTGGTCGGTCTAATAAGTGTTTTCTTGACTTCTTTACACACAGCCATCAAAAGTATTACTCCCTTCGTTTTATGTAGAGTGTTTTAAGGTTATGCACGAGTTTTAAGAAATGGTTAAATGATGTAAGAATTTGTTATATTTTGACTATATATAATGTCCTTATATAATCATTATTGAAGAGAGAGAAATATATTGGAAGGAAAACAACTGAGAGTAAACGCCTTTCATCCACGACAGATCACGCAACTCATCTATGCGTACCCTTTTCTCTAGGGTCCGATCATTGCCAAAGGATCGCCCTCCGCAGTCATGATATGTACCTAGAGGCCGATAAGATATATTATGGTTAATCAAAACTATCACATGAAAAGTCTGCAGAACCCCCCATCATAGGACCGTTTTACCCATAATAATCCCCATTGGTTACTGACAAATCACCGTCGAACCTAATATCTGCACATTCCTGTCCCGACTTTGAGAATTCTATTTCCAATTCTAAGAATCGTCTTATCTTTCCCTATATCTTATCTCACCATCCGCAACTCCTCGTGCGAATGCAAACAATTTATCGTTTCACTTTTCATAATTAATTCATTTCATGATCATCAATTCACATTCATAATCATCCGTCATATAATCACGGTCATTTATTCACGAATATATTTCTCAAGTTCAACAAAGGGATTAGGTTAAGGCTAGGTGTAATAAAAATGAGCATTTTTCACTTCAGGGGTCTTGGTAATTGATTACTTGAGGGTGATAATCGATTACCACGTGAAATTCAAACTTTGGTACCAAATTTTAACCTGGTAATCGATTATCCTGCAGAATTTTGCACACTGAAATGAGGTTTTGATATGCCAAGTTTTGATACACTTCACTTTAACCATTCACAACCCAAAACAGATCAAAAATACATATATTTACACATGTTCATGCGTATCCCCAGCAATCAAACTATCATATTCACATTCAATTCATTCAAAATGCATAAAAGCTTAAAATCACAACAACATAGGATTTTCATTTCCTTTGCAAAACAGCCCAATTCAATGATTATTTTAGCTCATATTCATCATATAAAACTTGCTCAAATCAAGAAATAGGACTTGAATGACCTCCAAGTCATATTCCTACTTCAAGTTCCATTTTTCATACTTTGCCCTTGAGTTCAAGAGAACTCCTATATTTCTAGCCATAAGATTATTATTCTAGCACTGGGATAACTTCTCCCTTACCTATTTGAAGTGTTTGGAACTGATTTGGATTGAAAGAAAGAGGTTTGTTGGGAAAAATCACAAGTTAGGAGTTCAGCCTCCAAATACTCTGTTTTCATATTAACAAGGCAACAAGATCGGGGTTTTTCATCAAAAATAAGTCACAACAAATCGTGATCAATGATTAAAATCAAAACTAGGATATATTAACTTGAAAATAAAATAAGTTTTAAGCTCAAAGGATGCTCGAGCTTACCACACAAATCCAAGGAATAAGGCTACTTGAATCTGAAACTCAGAAATTTTAGACTCAAACACCCAACTTTGCAGGGTTGTAACTTCCTTTACACTCCACCAAATCACACAAACTTGGTATCAAATTAAAGAGGGTTGAACAAGCTTCAATTTTGTATATGATTTGTAAATATTTGAGGCTTGTAACTGGGAGAACAAGTCAGAGGAAGTTCATACCAGAAAAAACACGTTTTTGAGAGGGTTTTGGTTTGTTCTTGAGTGTTGGAGGGAGTATAACACTCAATTATTTAAATTAATCACTCCCAAAACGTCCTTTTCAATTAAGCATAGTGCCAAGGGTGATTTTTGTGCAAATTTGTGGTTGAAATCGTGTTAAATCTCAACCATTCATGCTTAAACCGCCCTACTGTTGACTCATCAGAGTCGTGGTAATCGATTACCACTATCTGGTAATCGATTACTTAGTTAAAAATTTGAAATATTATATATATATATATATTTTAAATAAAATACTAATAATAATAATAATAATAATAATAATAATAATAATCCAAACATGATTATTTCATTCTAATACATCAAAGATTATTTTCATATTTCAAAACTAAAATTCACATATAATTCACGTAATATCTAATTAATATCTACTTACTATCTATTTAATATCTACTTCCTATTTCATTTAATATTTATAAAATCAGTGTTACACCCACTAATTTTGCCTATAGGTTCATTGGTTTTGTCTATAGGTTCGCTGGTTTTGCCTTCAGGTCCCCTGGTTTCTTCTCCTTTTGTCTTTAATTATAAACGCCCACAAGAAATTACTGTTGTTTTAATTTTAATTTATCTTGTGTGTATACGCCCACTAGTATTGCGTATAGGTTCATTGGTTTTGCCTTCAAGTCCCCTGATTTTGTCTCCTTTTGTCTTTATAAGGCTTATTTAAGTTTTTAGTCCTTGAATTTAAGTGCTCTTTCAGAATTGGTCCTTGAACTTTTTTTTTTCAATGCCTTGGGCCCTTGAACTTTGCTCAAATTTTTGGAAATGATCATTTCGTCACTTAACTGATGATATGGCATGTCACCTTTGCAACATCAACACGTGACGTGCTATATAGCGTCACGTGGCACCACATGATTTTTTTTATTAAAAAATTAATTCTTTTAAAAATTAGTAAAAAAGGTTTTATTTCTTTAAAAAAATTGAATTTAAATTTTTTTAATATATTTAAAAATTCTTAAAAATCAAATTTTAATTATTTTTAATATATTTGATTGATTTTAATATAAAAAATCAACGTGGTATCATGTGACATGTTACCTATCGACGTGGCGAAGGTAGTCTGACATGTCGTCGGTCATATCATCACTTAAGTGACTAAATGATCATTTCCAAAAAAATTGAGGGAAATTCAAGGACCCAAAGCATCAAATAAAGTTCAAAAACCAGTTCCAAAAAAATACCCAAGTTCAGAGGCTAAAAACTTTAATAAACTTCTTTTTAATCTTATTTATTTGATTAATGTTCAACAAAAATCATCTGATTTGTATAAGCAGTAGAAAATAAGGAAATTGCTTTTTGGCCCCCATAAGTGATTTTTTGGCCCCCATTTCAAATTTTCATAGACCAAAATATCCTTAACAGTGTTGACATTTCCGGTTCTATGAAATCGGAAAAATCTTTCCGGTTTTGCTGAACCGGAAAAAAATCATGGTTTTCTTGAAACGGAAGACTTCCGGTATAGCACAACAGGAATTACCTTGTCTTGAAGGAGTAGCTTGATGTCGAGAAGGGCGCCTTCTTGTGGGGTTGAGGAAGATCGACAACAACGTTGGTCTCTCCTTGAATGATACGGATTGGGTTATGATGATCTTTTCATCAACTCGAATATGGGGGAAAATGCAGTGGAATGTAATGGGTTTTGAAGAAGAAGGGGAGGTTTTGGAGAGGAGTTATTTTTTTTTTGGTGCAAGGGAAGAATTAAACAAGACTTGTAGGGACTACAATCGGTGGATGAAATAACTAAAGAACACTAGGAGAACACCTAGAATGGGGGGGGGGGGGGGGGGTTGAATAGGTGTTAAAGAAATCTTGAAAGATTTTTGCACAAAACAAATCGAAACAAATAAAACGAATATTTTTCACAAAAATTTCAGCTCTTAATCGATTAGGCTAGAGATTAATCGATTAACACCTGACAGGCGAACTTTGGTTAATCGATTAATACACCAGCTAATTGATTAATCAATGTAGAACAGAGAAAAATCGCTTTTCAACCAAAACCGAAAATCAATCAAATATCATACGTAATCAGAGATAGCGCGGAATTGATTAACACAAAGATTGTTAATGATTACCTAGATTATGAAAAAGGTTTTCCCCAAATCAATTTGAACTATTAAAACCTAATTCATTCAATTATTAGAAAATCAATCTTTTCTAGGTTTTTAATCAAGAACAATATGAAAATGCAAAAACTGAAAGATTTAAGGGAAAGAGATACTGCACAAAGATTTTATACTGGTTCACTCTCAACCACCGAGAGCTACATCCAGTCCCCTCTTCCACAAGAGAGATTTCTTCACTAAGGAATTAGAGTTCTCAAATTACAAGCGATTTCCTCTCAAGATACCTCACTCTTGTCTTACAACCTTATTGAATCTTTAATCTAACCTCTTCTCTTGCTTGATGGTACCCCACACTAAGTCTTCCACTTGCTTGTTGATTTCTCACAACAAGACTTCCAAATGCTTGATGAACACACCAAGGCTTCCACTTCAATTTGCTTGATGAAACAACACCAAGACTTCCTCTTGTTGTATTAAGATTTGCTTCAATGCAAAGATTACAACTCAATGAATAACAAACACTCATTGAATCTCCTTCAAGAACAATGAACAAATAGAACTTGAGATTCAAAAGCTTCTTGATCAAAAGATATGAAAATGAGAACTTTGATCTTTGTAAAAATGAGAGAGAATGTTGAGAGAATAGTGTGGCTTTAATCTTTTCTAAAATGATGTAACAATGAAAATTAGTTAGTCATAATGATTAGGAAAAAGTTTATATAGAATACCCAAAAGGTTTGGAAAACTTAAAAACTGATTTTGCAAAGTTGAAAATCTGTTTTAAAAACTGAACTGCTCGTGTTAATCGATTAACAAATGGTCTTAATCGATTAACCACTGCAAAACTCAAGCTAATCGATTAACTGGCCTCTTAATCGATTAAAACCTGATGTCAAAAATAGGTTAATCGATTAATGGCTTCCTTAATCGATTAAAGGTTGTAAAAATGCTTCTAAAAACTTGCATTGTTTTCTCAAAATTAAATCTTTTCTTAAAAACCTTTAAGCCACCTATTAATTTTGGTTAAGTGAAATACTCAAGATATGATATGATCATGCACTTCATAGAGATTCACTATCCTCTAATAACTCTATCAAAATTCTAAGACTCAAAACAAAAGCTATAAACTATAAACTCGATGAATCTATAAGCTTGCTCTCTCTTCATCATAGTTGCTTTTGTTCTTCGACATTTGGTTTAATTTGTTCATGGTTGAACTTCTTCAAAACATTGTCATTATCAAAACCATGTACTTGCACACAAGGTTTAACAAGACTAACTACGAAGGAAGATACAACCAGCAACATCATCAGCTAAGGCTTTAGATAATCCCAGCGGAGGAGATTCATGCACCTGAAGAGTACAATGAATATGCGAGAATGAAACATTCCAATCACGTTTAAGGAAGCCTTGAATCTGCATGACAAAGAATCCAAAGGCATGACACGTTGGAGGATTCACAAGTCTAAAGGCCTCAAGGGAATCAGTTTCACAATACACATGTCTAAATCCCATGTCCCAAGCAAGACTTAGCCCATTCTTTATACCAAGCAACTCAGCAAGAAGCACATTTGTAGATTGAAAGCAACCAGAGAACCCCACAATCCACATACCAAAAGAATCCCGAATAAGACCACCAAAACCTACCACCTGCTCTCCGCATCTGTAGCTACCATCAGCATTTACCTTGACATTGGACATAGTAGGCTTGGTCCATGAGACCTCTTTCACCATACGGGTGCAATGAGAGCTAGGAGCCACCCATCTATTCAAATCATGCATTAAAGAGTTGATTTTGAAGCAAACCTGCTCAATTTGCCACATATCCAACCCCATCACATCCATGTTGCGCCACCTCCAAGCATACCACAGAACCGCAAGGAAAGTATATTAAAAAGTTTGGAGAAGAGGTTTGGGTGTGTGTTTGTGTGAAGAAAAATTTAAAAATGGTGAATGGGTGGAAGAAAAGTATATGAAGTAAAAAAATAAAAAATAAAAAGGGTATTTTAAAAAGTTTAAATAGTTATAAAATAATAGGTGTAATTAGTGAAAAATGGGTGTGGATAAAAATTTCCTTTTATAATATATAAAGTAATTGATTGATTTATAACATTATAACCGTGTTATTCATTTGATTGCCAATCTGCCCAATCAGATGGTCAAAAGTGCCTTTTGCTGTACCAAATGTGCCACACGCTCCTCCACCGACAGTGCCCGAAATTGAACTTATTTTAAAAGTTCGTTATTTCATTATTTTTTGAGATATTTAAAATATTTAAATTATAATTAATGTACAACACCCGATCAATGAAAGTTGATTCAGTTAGTAAAAGAATTGACTAATATCTTCTATGTTCAAAATAAACCCCTATACCTAACTTACCAGAAGTCCTAAACTTAATAGCTCATTAAAAAAAGCACTACAAGTACAACCCCTATAAACCATGTAAGTTTCAAACAATAATTCCAAGTGTTTGCTATCCAGATCTCTAACTTCTCTTTCTTTTTTATCTAGTCACAATCCTCCAGCATAGCAAATTTGCTCGATTTAAGAACATCCGTAATACAGGGAGATTAACTCTTTCAACGAAAAATTTTTCCATACACGTGACTTACCCGAATCTCAAACTAAATGTGTTGCCAAGCCATTGCACCTTTATCTTGCTCAAGGCCTCTTAATTTTCATAAGAGATTTAGTTCCCAGCCCCCATATTTTATCCCCAAACCCCATTTTAAAGTGGAAATGTCCACTTTGCCCTTACACATTCACAAACCCCCATTTCTTCTTTTTCATTTCACAAACCCCACACCCCACAACTCCCTTTTCAGTTCACAAACCCCACACCCCACAACTCCTCCACCCACTCAACTTCCACACCGCCACCGCCGCCGCCTTCTCCTCCTCTTCCTCTTTCTTCTTCTTCAGATCTAAAAAAAAAAACAAAAAAAAAAAAAACACATGTTGCTGCTGCTGCTGTCTTCTTCTTCTTCAGATCTAAAAAAATATATAAAAAAAACATGTTGTTGTTGCTGTCTTCTTCTTCAGATCTAAAAAAAAATAACAACAAAAAAACCTGCTACTATTGTCTTCTTCTTCAAATCTAAAAAAATAACAAAAAAAAAACAGATCTAATACGAACAATCTGGTTAAAATTCCGAGAACCCCGTGCCAGAATTTCAAAATTCTGACACTGGTTCATCGGAAATTATCAAAAACCCAAAAAAAAAAACAAATTCCGAGAACCCCGTGCCGGAATTTCAAAATTCCGACATTGGTTCATCGGAAATTATCAAAAACCCCAAAAAAAAAAAAAATTCCGAGAACCCCGTGTCGGAATTTTGAAATTCCGACACTAGTTCGTCGGAAATAATCAGCTACCAGAAAAAAACAGCGAGAAGAGAAGTCATGGTGCTGACGACGGCGGAGAGTGACGGCGGCGGATCTGGAACTGGAAGAAGGGAAGAAGAGTAGGGTTTGAGGTTCTGAAAGAGAGAGAAAAAAGTGGGGTTTGGGGTTTGATGTGGATAAGGGAAGAAGAAGTAGAAGGGGTGGGGGTAGTATTGGAATATTTGGAAAAATGGGGGTTTGGGGGATAAAATATGGGGGCAGGAAACTAAATCTCTTTTCATAATACTTTCACACCTTCGAGAGACCCATATCCACTCAACTTATAATGCAAACTTTTTTGTTGCAGATAAACCTACCACCTTCATTACCATACTTCCAAAGGTGCTGATGGGTGTATTTTTATTTTTGAGTAATATATCTGATTGGTTCCTGACTTTGTGCATCGATCAAATTAATCCCTGACTTTGTGGACACCGATCAAATTAGTCCATGAGATTATCGAAATTCCAAATTAGTTCTTGAAATAAGAACATGTCAGTCATATTAGTCCTTGACGTTAATGATCAATAAAGTCAGAGACTAATTTGAACGATACCCAACGGTCTTTGTTTATTTATTCATTTATTTTTTGTCAAAACGACGTTGTTTTGGCCATTCTGTTAGGCCATGTTAAGAACCACATACGGTCATTAATGTCCGGGACTAATATGACCGACGTGCTCCTATATCAGGGACCAATTTGAAATTTCGAAAATCTCAGAAACTCAATTGATCGGTGCTTACAAAGTCAGGTACTAATCTAACATATTAGTCTTTTATTTTTTTTTCTAATAGAACAAGAAAGTTCATAACCCAGAAAATAGAAGCTTTACAACTACAGGAGGCCCTCAAAGAACGAATACAAAAAGGGAGGAGCTCTAAATAAAACTAAATACCATAAAATCATTAAAGAGGGTGGGTGGAACACAGCTCTCCCATATCAACGTGACATCCTTAAAAATACAAGCACTATTTGCTAAGGATTGTAAAAAGACTGCATACACTGCACCTGGATACAACAAAAAATCTTACTATCCTTGTTTTTAACTTTTGGTACTCTGAGTGATCTCTGATAATTGTAAAAGGTTGCTCTGAAAGACCTTACAGTGCAAGAATAAATGACTTAACTTTTAGTTAAATCTGCAAATAAATGATAGTCCACTGAGGAACCTGACAACCAGCCAAGCAACATGGGAAGAAAGAAGCCAATAAGAGACTCTAAGCCATAGCCAAGTAAACTTCAACTGAGAGATAGTAGTCCCTAAAACTTGAGAAAAGAAAACAAAAAGTTCACAAAAGTATTAACAATCCTCTTTGAGAAAGAGAATTGTGTCATTAGCGAATGGAATGTGGGAAGGAAATTATTGCATCCTTTACAAACAACAGACTTAGAACATCAAACACTAATGTGAATAAGAAATGTGATGATAGATGTCATTTATTGCATAGAGATTAATAAATGTTACCCCAAGACAAACGGACCGATTTGTTAGGCATTATGACTATATATGGGAATATGTACAAGAGTACAAATCTAACAGAATATTGTATTCACAAATATTACAACTATATGTAGAATTTCTCGGGACCTGTCATTTGAATCAACAACTTATGTTCTTCAAATTAATTAAATTCTTTTCTTAATACTTTCCTCAAATGTAACTTAAGCCTATTGACACAAGTTGAGCTGCATGAAGAATTGGGATTGAAAGGAAAATTCTTTTTTAATGCAGAATATTTTTAGTCTAAGCACCCTGTGTTCCAGGGACGAAGGATAATAGGAGCAGGTGCTCTCCCCCTCAGATTTTATATAGTATGTATATATTAATAGCAATAGCAATGTGATCCGGACATTTGGCTCAGTGATTCTAAACTTTGGTGGTTAGATGCAAGTCACAAGTTCAAGTTTTACCTCTGCCACCAATTATCATGATTTTTGTTCATCTTTTGTTTAGAAATATGACGAAAATATATGGCAAAAATAATAGATAATAACTTCCAGATGAGTTTCAAACCGTGGACCTTCAAGACAATAAGGCAAGGTTCTAGTCCCACTACACTACAAAGACTCATTTACAAATTTGTGTAAATATATTATTTATTATCATATAGTCATGGAATTTTAGCACCCCTTAATTTTTCCTCAAGCTCTGCCACTGCTGTGTTCTATATATATCCATAACTTTGGCATATTGAGATCAAAATTTCAGAGTCCTGCATAAAACTGATTGCCATAATGAAATCTAACAAGGAAAACAATACATTTTCGACGTATGGATTATTGTGTATAAAGAAAAATCCTTACACTCTTTTTGGTGAGAAATAGGGAAGAGAGAAATTGATGAGAAAAAGGTGAGAAAATGAGTGGATTTGTTGGTTGTTTGGTTTTGGTACAAGAGAAAGTGAGAAGAAACATAAGAGAAATGAAGCATTTTTTCTCTCTTCCATGTTCTCTTCCCGGTTTTGGAGAGAAAAAATTTTTGATGGGTCCCGCCAATTTTTCTCCCTCCCCTCATTTTCTTCCCTCAACCAAAGGAGGGTGATTCCACATTTTCTCTCTATTCTCTCTCTCCCCAAAATCTCTCCTCTCAAAATCTACCAAACCAAACAAAGTGTTCAGCATTTTACACTATCCTACCCAAAGCCAAAAGCTAGAAAGAGGAGCACTTTAATCTAACTTATCAGGTAATGCATGTGAAGACAAAAGGTGCTCACTCATGTGCCTCCCTCCACCGAAACTTCAAAGCAAATGGTAATGGCATATTACATTGCTGCACTCCTAATTTTATCAAATAAATCTATTGGAAGCAATTAATGAATAAGGAGCACCCAGTACTTGATATAGCCCCCAGCCCTGATAATGTCATTGCCTTCTGCTAACTCTCACTGTCTCACCAGTATTAACACTTTGTTTGGTATGGATGATTTTGGGGGAAGAGAAAATGGGAAGAAAACTAACTTTTCCTTTGTTTGGTACAGCAAAGAAAATGAGGAGAGGGAGAAAAATCAGTGGGACCCATCCAAAATTCTTTTCTCCCCTCATGAGGCAAGATTTTGGGAGGAAAACACACTACTATGTTTGAAAAGCCCAAATTACCCTTTTTTCTTTCTACTACGTGGTGCTCTCCACTGCCCAATTGCTCCCAACACATTTCTACTTGTTTTTTTTTTTTTTGCAATACTCTTAACTGTGTTTTTTTAATTATTTATTATCTTTAACCTTAGTTTTTCAGTTATGTTTCTTAATTATTTTTTATCTTCAACCTTAAAAAATGATGCAATTTTTTTATATATATTTTTGAATCTAGAATTTTTATTATTTAAAAAATAATTGAAGTAAGAAAAAAATATTTGGTTATGTTAAATAGAGAAAAAAAAGAGAGAGAGAACAAATATTTATTTGTGCTATGTAAAACAAAGGGTATATTTGTCTTTCAACAAATTTATTGTTTTCTCTCTTCCCACTTTTCTCTCCAACCAAACAAAAGAAGAGAAAACTCAACTTTTCTCTCTCTCGCATTTCTTCTCATTTTCTCTCAAACCAAACAATCATAAAATCTACTCATTTTCTCATCATAATCTCTCTTCCCTATTTATCTCTTCCTATTTTCTCTCTTCCTATTTTCTCTCCGGTAACCAAACAAAGCCTAAATGATGCAAGTTTCGTTGTCTTACACTGGGACTTGGTGGAAAAAAGTCACCTCCAGAGAAGACTGTGCCTGCCTTCTCTTCACAGTTTTTACAGAAAATAAAATCATTTCAGTTTCTCAAGGGCACACCTTATTCACAGGAATGTAGCAACAAGAACTTCTACCAAGAAAAACATGTTTGACAATCGAACCACATTGGACACTACATGTCAAAGAAGACTTCAGCAAGCTCTGCCTGACTACAGATGAAATCAATTTCCAACCCAAAATCAATATCAATCTTAAAATTACATTAAAGCAAGAGAAAAGAAATGCTAATGTCCAAACACCAGAGCCAAAAGTTGCTCAACAAATGTGTCAATTCACAGATAATTGAACATCCAGCTATAGGGGCAGAAAAAAAGGCTATTTGAAGTCTGGTATATCAACAAGGAAATACAGAGAAAAAATCTGTTCAACCCTGATAAATATGGCCCGTTGACACAACTACATTCTGACAATCACCAGACGCAAAATACCTTAATTTATCAATGACGTAGGAAACAAAAATTACTAAAAATAAGATTGATCATCGATACGACATACCTGGGAACACCAAAGCAAGCTGGTTAGTGGAAAAGCCAGGATGGTACAAACCCTAAGTCATGAGGACATCGCCGAAAACAATGAGGTGAGCATGAGTGAAGTTATATAATAGGATCATTTATAAACCAACAGCTTATATAGTGTTAGTTATAAGCCCTCATCCCATCCCCCTAGATTATTCCATTAAAAGGTCTGAGGAACTATATGCAGTGACAAAAATAACCAATTGCTGTAACCAGAAAGTATAAAATATACTATCAGGTTCTGCATTACAAAACAAAATAAACATAACATGGCAAATAAAATTTGGAAGTAGAAAGTGAAGGAACAGTAAAAGAGAAAGAAAATAGAGAGAGAGAGGAAGAGAGAGATAGAAAGAATAACCCTTGGAAATGCAATGAATAAGATGTATGATACCATGATCCCTATCAAGAAGTACACCTCTGCCACAAAATTGGTTCAATATCAATTTCTCATTTTCTTTTCATCTTTTATGCCTTTTTACTTTCGCGGAGTTCATATATGTAAAAAGTACAAGCAAACTACTACAGTATCAAGAAGATAACAACAACGACGACCAAGCTTTCTTCCATGGACTCCAATGGGCTTATGTTCAATAAAATCATATAGAGCAAGGGCTTCTTTAATGGTTTCTGCTAATTTTTCTTCACTGTCCCACTATCCCCTTTAGCCATAATATCTTCCATTTGATTTGATCCTCTTTTCTCAATTTAGCCTAGATTGGTCGTTTTCTACATGACCAAACCACTTTGGTCGAGTTTCTGTCATCAACAAAATATCATGAACATAATCAGAAAAAGAAGATTTTCCTCATTGTTGGCAATCAGTAACTGAATTGAAATATAACATACCTGAACCAGGAAAAAATAACGACAAAGAAACAATCATTAGCTGAACTGCTTTTAGTGCAGAGCAAATGTGGAGCATACATTGAATGACGCTACAACATCGTGTGACGAAATCTAGAATCTTTCTTCATTTTCCGATCGTTCTCGAGTATCTTCTTAATAACTCCAAAGACAGGTCCTTTTCATTATTCTTCTGAAGACACTTCTTTATCTTCATGTACACTGGAAAATTAGGTTTAAGACCCTTATCCATCATCTCAAAAAGAATCCTCTGTGCAAGTAGCACATTTCCTGCCTTCAAATGAAGGCTAGCAAGTAAGCTATAATTTGCATTGCTGGAATGACTCCGCTTATCAGCAGAATCAACCACATGCTGGTGTGCTTCCTCAAATTTTCCTGATTCAAAATAAGACTTTATCACTGCAGCATGAGTCGAAATAAGAGGTTCAAGACCCTTCAAAGTCATTTTGTCAAGAAACTTCAAAACTAAATCAAACTGACCATCTTCACATAACAAGTTAATAACAATGTCAAAGGTACATGCATCAGGTAAACAATGGTCTTTCTCCATAGTGTCAATCATTTGGCAAGCTTCAGCAAATTTACCATTCTTGCATAGACAACTGACCAACAAATTATATGTACTCACGTTCGGGTCACATCCACTTCTCTTCATCTCCTTCACCAAATCCCCTGCTCTTTCATAATCACCTTGCTTACACATTGTCCTCATCAACATATTATAATAACTAACCTTTCTCCCTGCTGTTCTTATAACAAACTCAGCTATATCATACTGACCGGAGCCACTAAACATTTCTATAATTACCTGGACACCCGAACTTCGGCACACCCCACCAACCACATTTAGCACATCCAACACTTTCCTTAAACAATCCATACTAGAATCCTTATCCAAACACAAAACTAACAAAAAACCAAACGTCTTTCGTCCCAAGCACACCCCTTTAAGATTAAGTTCATTCAAAATTTCAACCATTGCCTCATAATTACCCAACAACCCAAGATTATTAACCATCAAACCAACTATCTCAGGGTCCCAACAAATCTCAGGATGTGTAGCTTTGAGCCAATGAAAGAATCTCAATCCCGAAACCCTCTCCCTCGATAAAACATGAAAAATCTCAACAACCGATGTCATAGACAAAGACACATTCATCAAATTCAATCTATACACCAAATCATTCACATCATTCTCTCTAATCAATGAAATAATGTAGTAAACCTGGTTGGGTGTAGCACACGGTCTACTACGATAATGAGAATACGGATACGGATACGTAGAAAAATACTTGTTAGAGTGTGTGATATAAGAAAGAGTAAAAGGGTATTTGGGGAGGTTAAGTTTGGAGGACCCAGTTGAGAAAAGGAAGGTTTTTGAAGAAAGGGTGTGGATTTTTGAAAAGAGGGTGTAAAAGGGTACTGTGTTAGAGAAGAGAAGGGTGGAGAAAGAAGAGTGGGGGAGTGAGGAGGAGAAGAACCTGAGAGTGAAGCAGAGGTTTCGAAATCGAAATCCCATAGGAGAGTGGAGAAGAGGGTGTTGGTGTTGATGTTGGCATCGGCGGTAACTATGATTATTATGAGTGTCTGTCTTTCTGCTCTGTTAGTGGCTTAGTGCCTCTTGTTTGGTGTTTTGGGGTTATGGAACATTTGTTTAATTGGGCCTAGCAGTTTGTTAATAGTGGGCTCATGGATAATTGGTTCAGAGAGTGTTTCAACTATGGATCCAATCAACATTTATATTGGATTATAAATCTCAAGTTTTATCCATGAACACCACTTTTATTTTAAATTGAGGTTTATTTCAAAATTATCTTTTTTCTTCCTTTATGCTTTGTTTGGTTGCACAAAAGAAAATGAGAAAAGAGAAACAGGAAAAAGGGAACTAGGGAAGAGAGATTATGATGAGAAAATGAATAGATTTTGTGGTTGTTTGGTATGAGAGAAAATGTGAAGAAATAAGGAAGAGAGAAAAGTTGAGTTTTCCTTCTTTTGTTTGGTTGGAGAGAAAATGAGAAAAAACAAATTTCTTTTTGGTATTCCTTCTCTCTATGTGAAAATGTATCATATTCTCATTTTCTCTCCAAAATCTCTCTACTTGAGGGGAGAAAATATTTTTTAGTGGTTCCCACCCATTTTTCTTTCCTCCCTCATTTTCTTTCCTTAACCAAAAAGGGAAAACCCCTATTTTCTCTCTATTTTCTCCTCCCCCAAACCAAACAAAGTCTTCCTCTCCTCTTTCTTCCTAGTCTCCATATTCTCTACCAACCACTCAGCCACCTCCTTTGTGACTGGTGTGTCGTTTATCACCGCGACCACCCAATGTCTTCGCTCACCCATTACCAATGACCATTATCCTCCAAAACCTTCATTAATAAGCACTTTACCTACTGAATGGAAGTGAACTTTGCAGTGTAGGAGATATAGAAAGAAAAAACAAAGATGGGATTTTTACCTTGAAAATAAATTTCAATTGGTGAAAGAAAAATGGCAAAGACTTGAAACCATCATCGCCAACAATGGAGGAACTCACGAGAACATACTGCAAATCCACCCACAGTCGTTCCTTCAAGACACACACCACTATTCCCACAAAAAGATGATCGAACAGTCGCTGGTCTAGTCGCTAGAATAAGCATATCCACTAGGCTTAGATAGAGACAGAGGTGAAAGAGAAAACTCGGATTCCTATGGAGACGATGATAAAAGAAGTGAACAAGGCTATAAATTTTAAGACAAGAAGATAGTTTTTTTTTTAAAAAAAAAGCAAAAAAGAAAGAGAGAAAGAGAGAAAAGGGAGCACAAGATATGAACTGTAACACCCCAAATTTTTAATCCCTAATTAATAAAAGTTAATTATAAAGTTTATTTATAATTAATTACTTTTATTATAATCTTTGATTAATTATGTGTATTATGTGCGTGTTTGATGAAAGAAAATGTGTGGAAAATAATTTGATAATTATTTTTATGTGAAACAGAGGTTTTGCTTATTAGTCCTTATTTTAGGACCTAGAACTAATATTAGAAAGGTTTTGGAGAGATAGGAAATAATGTAACAACCCGATTTATATTTAAAAATTTAACAAATTTAAGTTTAAAAATAAAATGGTGAATTAAAAATTTCTTTTTACAAAACAAGTTCATAATACACGTTGGGGAATTCATTAATAATATACATAGCTTCAACTGGAATTCCCTTCTTTCGAATTGTTCGCTGCGCACTTTGATCTTCAAGCTCCTTGATTATGCACCTAAAATGTTAACCACTAAGGGTGAGACCTTTTTACAACACAGTGGATTATAAGATAGTAAATAGTCATAATAGAAATTCTAGAATAATAACTAAATCAGACAATGGAGTAACCGAAATACAACACATTCAATTCAAAATTCAACACACATAAAATTCCAAATTCCATAATTTCATTGCTCATTTCCGTTATCCATTAGATATACAATCCCCCTTTCCTTAATTTCCATTTACCTTTGCACTACTAGGAATTGATGCACCTGCTAGGCAATTTGGCACCTACTAGGGACTTTAAACCTGTCAGGACTGAGACACCCATTAGGCATCACCCGTTAGGACAATGCAGGTTAATTTAATTAATTTAATTCCCATAAATTTCCAATTAACATATTATTCATTTTCAGGTGGTTATGCAGTGGGATTGATCCTTTGGCGCACCGACGCCTAACGGGAATTTAGGACCTAATGGGCAATTGGCCTGATAGGAATTTGGCCCTAGCAGGCAATTCACCACCTAGCAGGGCACCTAGTGTGCCGACTTGCCCAAGGATCAAATAACACTGCATTTCCTTTTATTCCATATCAAAACTCATTCACAAAAAGTCAAGTACACAAACGCATCATTCATCAAGTATTCAGATAGTTGCAAGTAGTATCCAATATTCACTTTCATCATTTTCAACAGACATAATCATTCCTTTAATTTATAAATCAAACCATAATTTACCAAGTATTTCACAAATCACATATTTCCAAACATTATTCACACACAAACATTTTCAAGTTATATCTAAATATAAATTCATTTCAAATTCCAATTTATTATTTCTTTTTACATCACATTTCCATTTTTAATGTTTATTCACATACACCATCAATTACTCACATGTAGGGTCACATTTCAATTAATCACATATAAAACCCTTAGCGAATACATCAATTTATCAACCATCAACCAATATCACAAATCAGTCGACATACTCAGGTATGTCTCAGAGTACTCGAATATAAGTCAACTCCCTAGGGTTCTTCACTTCCTACTTTAACATTAATAAAAGGGGAATTTAACATAAACAATTCAATTAATATGAAATCAACCATAAATATACTAACCTCTCCTAAGCCAACACTAAATCAAAAACCATTTTGCTACCCACAACCCGGTCTAATTATTATACCCAAATACTACTATAAACCCTAACTATCCCTAACCCAAATTGTGGAAAAGAGACTCCGACCTTGGAGAGAGAGGAAACTCCATTGATGCCCGATCTACTCGGATTCCCGCTCCCTAGCCCGATCTCCAATTAATTCCATGATCGAAGGAGAGAGAATAAAACTCTAGAGGAGAGAGGAACATCAAGGGAGGAGAGGGAAAGCTTGAACCAAGAGGGAAATAGTTTTCATGTGTATGATTTATCCTAAATTAGGCTTGGATTTATGAGTGAGGCTAGAAATTAAGGTTTGGGTGCTTACGGTTTGGGTATGGTGTGTGGGTATGTGAAGAGAGGGAGAGAGCCATGAGGAGAGGGAAAACCACCATGGAAGAGGAAAGTAAGAAGGAAATATGAAGAGGGAGATGATTTGCCATGGGGGAGAGTTTGGAGATGTGTTTTAGGGGTTCCATGGAGGTTGGAGGAGGTTTGGGGTGAAGGGAGAGGAGAATGGTGCGAAAATATGAGAAGGGAGGGAGCTGGGGTACCAATTTATACAGATTGGTGCGTGCAGATCCGCACTAAACTTGCTTGGGCGAGTAATCTGGCGTTGGAGCGAGCGCACGCGCAACATCAGATGCGCGCCACTGGTGTGCACTCGCTGGAGCGAGCTGACCGGCGCTGGCGCGAGCAAACGCGCATCAGATGCGCACAGGACGGCGCGAGTTCGCTGGAGCGAACTGGTGCGCGCTGGAGTGACTGGCGCTCGGAAATGGTGCATACTGATGCACCCTGGTGCGCCTGTGACGCACCGGCTCATGCTCGGGCGCACCGACAGCCCCGAAACACCGACTTTCGCCCTTTTCGACCCGATTCGAAGGTCCCTAACCCTTCCTAACACTAAATCAAACCCAATACATATTTAAACATATACAAAATATCAAAATCATAAATTTTAATAATACCAAACACATAAATCATAAACACAGAAAATCAAACGAACTAAGCACCAAATTCTAAACTTAATTCCTTTCTAATACTCGATCTAATCCGACCCACTTAAGGTAACTCTCTAACCTCCTCAATCTACAACTAATTACCTTTGAGGCATAAACAAATGGTTGGATAAATCTGATTGCCTCACAACACCCATTGCTTCCCGAGACACGATCGGAATGCGAGTTCGAAGGGAAATCGCCAGCATCAACACTAAGGCCTATACCTACGCTCAACAATCACATCTTAGGATTCTCTAACCATTCACTCCATCAAGGTCAAGGCTCTAGGAACGCTCATTCGAACTCTGATAATCCTAATACTCGAATCTACACAAATTTCGGGCACTCCTAGTTTAATCCACAAACACTTCAAGCCTATTCACCGACTCCTGTCAAATTTCCCAACCTATCTTAACCAAACCTTATACTACTATTATATATATATACACACACATACAAAAGGAAATAATTACAACCACCTATGCACATATATATATATATATATATCCACATATGAATGCACCTATGTATACTAGCTCGACACAACTGCACATGGATATGTATGCACACACACATACACCAAAAATATTATTACAAATACTTATACATACATATATTAGCTTAACATAGCCATATACTTATATTGTATATATTAAGAAAATAGTTATAAATCATTATTCATACATCACCTTCATTTAAATAAAACATATTTAAATATAATTATTAGATTTATAAAAATCAGATCGTTACAATTCTCCCCCACTTATAGGAATTCCGTCCCCGAAATTCACTTTTTGAAAAGAAAACAAGAATAAAGTGGGTTCGTCAAAATTTGTTTTAACTAAAATCTTTTAAAATCACAAAATACTTGAAGTTTCAAAAACTCATTTGGGTTTCCATAATAGTAATCATAATAATAAAAATACTGGTTTCTCCGAATCCTCCACAAATCTCAGATTCTATCCTCAGTATGCTCCCCCACTTAGTCTTTTGTTGTCCTTTCAAAACAAGCTCAGTGTTCTCCTCTGTCGAAAAGAGAGGTATTCTATGGGTCTGCGGAGAATGTCACTGACTATAAGGTATTTAGGTCCTTATTGGTTCTTCTGACTACTAAGATAACTGAGGTTCTAAAGGAAAGGCATTGTTTGACACCCTAAGTTGGTTCTAGCCAACAGGTCTCTGCCCTTGTTTTGTTCATTCCAATATGTATTGCACCATCTTAAGTTTCGGGATTTGTTCTAATATGGTTGGATGTAGTTCGAGGTGTGATGGTTCCTCAACAGATATTTTATCAACTAATGGTTTCTCTTCTCAGAACTTGCATAGAAATCAATCAAAAATTCCCTGATACTCTTCTGCTATGGGTTAGGTTTCCAACCTTAAGACATTGCTAGGACATGGTGGTCTACTACGAAGAGAGTTGTTCTCAATTCTTAATGATCTACAAGCTATAAAGTAGGGTTTACAACTCCCGGTTCTTGGGTTGGGTCCTCTAGTCTCTGTAGGTGGTGACTATCTTTGCTTACAATTCAACTATGGCATCATAGGCTTGATAATCCCCTAACTGTTTTAGCTTTTCTCCAATCTTTGGAAATTTGAGGGTACTAGGACATGTTACTTACAGGTTATTCTACTGTTCATCTTAAGTTTTGGTTTGTTATCTTTCTTAGGGTACTAACTGGTGCAGATTAACCTAGCATACTCTCGGGATAGCAAAACACAATCCTAATCCCTAGGCAACATAGTCCTGGGACACTTTACTCTAATCTGTTCCCAACAGGGTCTCAGTATGTCTTTTGGTTTCGTAATCTACTAAATTGGTCGGTGTTTGGTTGTGCTATAGTTCTCTTGTGGACATCAAGGGGAAGGTCAACATTGCAGAGTTCCGAAAATATCCTTTTTAAAACAGCACAAGGAAAACAAAACTTTACATATACATACTTGAACATACAAACATATATATATAGATACACATACATAAACATGCAATATATATATATATATATATATATATATATATATACATGCACTATTATTCATATTTTCAAAATTTAGTTTGAAAACCTCCTTAAAACAATCCAAGAAAACAATTCATATATAGGTATACATGTATATGAACATATTCAAAACACAATTTCCAAAAACAATACCTTTGATCATTTTTCAATTCAAAATTGTTTAAAACTTTTAAAAAAATGGTGACGAAAATCCAAAAAGCTCTTGGTTCAAATATTGTTGGAAACATCTTCAAAAGTTTAAACTCATCCCAATATAAACATATTCTTTATATACGTATATATAACTGTAAAGGATTCAATCGCATTTTCAATAATCATTTCAAATCGTAAAATAGAGTTTCCACTCATATCGGAAAGCTCCTTAAAAGAAATTTGAATTAAAACTAAACACAATGAGTTTGAAAATGGTTGTAAATCATTTCGCAAAAACGTAAAACAATTCGGTTCGTCAAAAATACCAAACACACTAATACAACAACAACACATAACAATAACTAAGAAACACGACTAACTACAATGAAACAATCCACATATATGCATATATACATATACCAAAGAAACTAATTACAACTACTCACTCTTATGAATGCACCCATATATATACTTATATGTGCACATGCACCTCTAAACTATTATAGGTCTATCCAGAATTCGGTACGAGAGCCTCCCGATTGAATTTAAAGCCCCTTCCAGACAAAGTAAACCTCTTTTCATTTATAAATCTTATTGTTAGAACTCGGGGTTCAAGTCCAATCGGTAGGAATTTCAACTTATCTTTCGTTTAGTATTAAGTTACCGGAATAAAATTAGTAGTGGAACCGACTACCAATCCCAGAAAAATGTTCTTGTTGTTTTTTGTGGATTCTAGTCTAACCGATGCAAACTAAATCACTCGGTTAGATTAGTATCGAGATAATAATTTATTTAAATTCTCCTGGCTCCACTTCTAATTTCCGTCCACTTACTTGAACGCTAAACTATCCCGCACATCAACATATTTCGAGGACCTTTTGGTTGAGTTCGAACCGCTTCCTAAATTGGATAAAAAGTTTCTTTTATGTTTTTTAAATCAAATTGGTATAGTTAAGCGGTTTGAATCCAATCGATCGGCACTCGATTCTTATTTCACATTTGGTGTCACAATTACTTGAATCAAGATTAGCTATGGAACCGACCATTAATTTAATTTAAACATTATTTTTCTTTCTCTTAGATACTAGTCTAACCGACGTGAATTGAATCACTCGATTGGATTAGTATCGAGGTCATAACTCATTTAATCCATGCTGTTCCATTTCAAATCTTCGTCCAATTACTTTGACACCAACCAATCATCAGACACGTAATCAAGCATACACATTTAAACATAACAGAGCAAAAAAAAAAAAAAAACAAAACGACTAGCACTGAGGTTTCATACATAGGAAATCGTTCACTAATTTACAATAATGCACAAACTCCTAGATTTCGACGACTTCACCTCCCGACAAATGCAACATCGGATTGGCCAGTTCCGACACTACATTCCATCAGTGGTAGTAGTCCTCGCCATCCAGTTTAAGTTTCTGTACTTCGTTTTGAAAGCCTTAGCATTAGCAGGATTTCCTGTGTAAGAAACTTCGACTCTCAAACAAATCAAAACTTGAAATTTTCACCCTTAAGCAAAATCATCTTGCATCAAATAAGTTTTCTGTTTGCAATTGGGTAACTCTTACAATATGTGTAACAGCCCGATTTTCGTAAACCAAAAATAATTAACTTTTACTTATTAAAGTGCCAAAAATGAGGCCATTTTTTTTAAAACATTGTCGGAGTGTTTGAAAACATCATTGAAAAGTCCTTTATATTCTTCAACACCCTTTTTTGAAAACCGAGTTGTTACTGAAGTCTTTCTTTTCATAAAACATTCGTTTTCATAAGAAAAACTTGATTCAAAAACATCATGACAGTTCTTATAAACTTTATATAGGTCAACCTTGCAAAAAGATGTACTCCACAAGTCAAATTAAAAACTTAGCTCAATTACATAAATGGTTCATGGTTCGGTAATCCTTAACTCAAATCACTCACAACAATCCTAAACTAAAGACACCAACCTAAATCTTTCCTATCGAAAACAATCGAGTGTAGTTCCTTCTTCTTCTTGCGTCCTCTCTTTTCTCTCAAAGATGATGCCTTCCTTGTTGTGATTCCCTCATTGCTAGTAGATTCCGGCTTTGCTCCATTGAGGGTGGTGGAGTTCCCTCGAGCCTCCTACCGAATCTTCTCTTTGTAGTTCCTGTAGTCTCGTACGGTGACTTCCATCCGATACTCCATCTGCCCGTTGAGATACCAGCAGCACCGATATGCCAACGAACAGGAGAGAGTAAGCATTCCGAACGACTGATCGTCGACGGTGTGGGATTACGATAGGCAAGATAGAAGGACCATACAAACACACAATAAAACATACAAGCACACAATGATCAAGTATATTATCACATTATCATCAGTCTTATCATCATTATTCTTATCTTTCATTATCTTCTCAAACTTAATTTCTTTCCTCATATACATTCTTTCCTTCTCAATCCTTTTCCTTCTCATGCTCATAATTTCCTCTCACACATTCTCATCAGATACTCATTTCGTTCTTGGCTATCACACACGTCTACATCTCCTCGGTCATCCACCCAGCCTAGTCGGAAGCGAACAGGAGTACAGGACCTTTACCACGCGGGCACGACAGCTGTCTTAACACAGAGATGGTCCCAGACCAGGAGGATCTCGTCCTCAAATCATTTCAATTTCATAATATCAAGGCTCACTGTCCACACAGTGGCAAAACACAATGCCCCGTTCCAGTCCCTCTCCACTGTTCTCGAAATGCCATAGGGATGACAGCACTATTCCGGTTCCGGATGCAGAACTTACCACGGTTTTAGGACCCAGTCCCCGCCACGTCTGACCACCACATATGGAATTCGTTCCGCCCAGAATAGTACTCAAGGCAACATGACGTTTTACCGCCCGAGCCTACCCTATTGCATTCACAACCCGAATATCCCTGATATCCGGGGTACCTTCCTCTCCACTACTTCGCACTCTCATACCTCACCGCGTTAATGTCTTTTAATCTTTTACTTATCCTAAGGTCGGCCCATCCTTCGTGCAACCCTTCAATGAGTCCCGACCACTAACTTGGCACAATCTTTCTCTTAACATCTCTCACATAGCACAGAGCTGGGATCACATCAATGAATTCTCAACCGGAATCTCATTCACCAAATACATTTCACCATTTCTCTTAACAATCTCAGTCGTTTCTCAAAACCATCATTTCACAAACTTTCTCAAATGCCATTTTATAAACTCTCACAAAACCTCATTTCACAAAGTTCCTAAAATCTCTTTTCACAGCCTTCCACAAAACTTCTTTTCATCAACTTCTTAAAAAAAATACTTTTTATAATATTTCTCAGAACCTCTGTTCAAAACATTTTCAAAAGAATTTCTTTTCAGAAACCTTTTCTAAAAATTTCTTTTCACCATTTTCCACAAAATCTCTTTTCAAAAAAAAAAAAATCTTTTCAGAAGTTCTTCTCAAAAACCTTTTCAAAACTGCTTTTCAAAAACCTTTTTCAAAAACCCTTTTGTAAAAACCTTTTTCAAAAATAATATCTTTGCTGAGCGCTAATGGAGGAGCAAGCTCAACTCAACACTAGTCCCAGTCGAAAACCAAAAACAAAGGAGCCCAGCTCCACTCAAATCACATCATCATCACTCTTCCCAGCTCCCGCTCGATCTCAACATTATCATCAATTCGTTTCCCAATATCAACTCTTTATCTCCTTTCAAGTTCATCTTATCATTATTCTTTCATCAATATTCCTTTCTCTTTACATCTCTATTTCCTTCACTTACTTGTCTTATTTTTCTCTTCTTATTCAGGACGTAACAGACGTCCATCAACGTGTTACACATTTCCTTTAACAATATTAAATTTCAGACAGCATAATTAAATTAGTAAATATAAGCATGCCATCAACACACAAACATCACACAACAATAATGTGGTCTTCGTCACCTTCGTATAAGTGGCCACAAAACACAAACAATTGCCACTTATACTACTGACTCCGGACCACTAAGTTCCGATCTTTGAGATGATACAGAACGTCCTAATATATCACCTAACTACCACGGTGTCTTAGGAAAGCTTCTCTCTCACCTGAGGTCCAGCTATTAAGTGCGTACTGTCACCTCGGATCCTTTGTGCTGCCGGCTGCCCCAATCCCTCGTCTTTTAAATTCCTCGTACTAAATAAAATACGCTTAGGTTATTAACTTGTATTAAGTAAATCTTTTCCGTAACTTAAACACCTCTCATTCTTCGTATTAAATAAAACACACTTATGTTGCTAATGCGTATTAAGAAAATCTTTTCTTAAATTAATTATCTCTTGAAAACTTTACTTTAAATCGCATGAAAACGTTTTTAAATGTAAGAAGTGGGTCCAAACAATTCTGGTTAGCAAAGAATCACTTTGATAAAACTCCGAAAACATCGTAAAAACACCCTTTTGTTTTAAATGACTCTTTTATTCAAAATTAACACTTGAAAACTCAAGTTTTTATCACAAAATACTTTGGACAGTCATGCACATAGTTTAAAGCCTCAAAGGAAATTTTCTTAAAACCGATTTATTTCACACTCAAATATTTTTCAAATATAGACTAACACACATCCACAACAATACTTAAATAAATTAGGTTACACAAGTAATTATAATCCAAACAAAACACTTAGGCCTTCACATCCTCAACCATTTTCCAAACATCAACTTAACTTACAGCAACCAACAACACAAAATGAATCATTTAATTCCAATTATAATTCAAACACTTAGTCACGCACATTTTCACAAATCAAATTCAATCAAGATTTAACCCCAAACATATTTATATTTCATGACCGAGTATAGTCAAGGAAAACAAATCAAACATCACAAATTTGAGTCACATAAGTCAATTTGATTTATTTTAAACTCTTAAATTCTATTTTCTTTTTCATACAACAAAATTACTTACTCCTTCTTTTATTCTTACCCGAATGCACATACCCATACATATATTTATTTAAACATAATACTTTTCCCAAAATCATTTAATTCGTATATCTCCTTTAAATCAAAACCCGATTAGAAAGTAATCATTTACAACACAACTTCAAACAATCTATTTTAGCCTAACTTCTTAAAACATACTCATTGCTTTTATGTCACTCCATTGAAAAGAACCCTAGTCTATTTCCCATGCCTAGGCCGAATCTAATTTGACAAAATAATGTTCTTGGTTCACTTTGTCAACATGCAAAAACACAAGATTCTTAAATCAAAAGAAATTAATCATGCATGCATCCTTTTTCATGAAAACAACATAATCTCTTGGTTTAAGGCTTAGGCCGAATGCTCCCTATTACAAATCAAGATTAAACTTCAAATCTTTAACATGCAAAACATGAATCAAGTTAAAGAAATCATTTTCCAAACTTGTGTCCTTGGTTTCTTTATTAAACCGTGAGGATCCTCAAGAAAAAATAAAATCTCTTTTCTCAAAAACCACACGCATGCACCTAGATCTTATAGATCAAGTCATGAAATCAACCAAAATGGTACAAATCAAAGATGAAAATCACTTAGGGTAAGAAGAAGTCAAAACCGTGACATGAAGTGAAGGGGAATTAAATCTTGTGGTTCAAAAACATCATGCATGTATCAAAACTCAAGACTTGTCCATAGATCAACACAAAATCAAAACTTTTTATCTATAAATTTCATGAAAAGACTTCAAGAACCAAAACTTTTCAAAGATCAAAACAAAATTAAAGCTTCATTAAGTTCAAGTTAAAATCAAACACTTCCAATTACTCAAATTGGCTTTTCTAATCATAAGATTAACATGCAATGGCTTGAATTAAATTAAAAAGCATCTAAGCCTACACTTTTGGTTATGGCCGAATCATTTAGTTTAGGATCTAGGACTTTACAAATCTATTTATTCTTAGAATTTTAAGATCAAGGCATAAACAAAACATGCATGTACTCAAATCATCAAGATCATCATCAAACGACATGCAACACCAAGATCTCAACATTATTGTTAAGAAAGTTTAGATCTTTCATTTATTTACCAAAGAAACTCAAAAACACATTATAGTTCACGGTTTTAAGAAAAGAGTTTAACACACAAGAGATATACTTTAAACTTTACAAAAATCACCAAAACTTTTTAGATCCTTGAAATTGATGTTGAAAAACTTTAAGATCTTTAATGAAGATCTTAACCGAGTTAGGAAATCCGGTAGTTAGACATTTACAAGTTATTTTTAGTCTTGAAAGTTCAAGATCAAAGATAAGACTTAGAAAATTAACATGCAAGGAAGGAAAGAAAGAAGATTACAAGATTAAAGAAAACTAAGCTATTACAATTTCCCTCATAATCTTCGAGTTACCCACCAAAGGAAAGTTGGTCATCTAACTTCTATGTGCTTGGATCTTCAAAGAAAGCTCTAGGTTTTGGCTTGGTTTTCTCTTCCTTCTTCCTCTCTAGTTCACGACCTTTTCTCTATTTCTTTAGGTGTGTGTTGAGAGCTTATTGTTTGCTCTCAACCAAAGTGTTTGGAAGGGGAAGGAAATGAAAGAAAAGGAATGAAAATGAACTATGGATGACGATGTATATAGGCAAAAGCAAGGACATGAGACTTTCCTCTTTTGTCCTCAAAAGAATTCGGCCAAGGTGTAGATGGAAGGGGTAATTTTGGCAACTCAAAGGTTTGCATGGGTGGATGTTAGCATTTCTAAGGGGACAATGTAGGGAACATTAGGTACTTAGGGGTCATTTAGGCTTTTGACTTGCGGTTTATCTTTAGGGTTTCCATCAACTTGGTTAGGGTTTAGTTAGGATTTGGTTACTACTTAGTTACTTGCTTAGGACATTTCTAGGATTCTCTACACACTCACACATACATGGCACACCCATATATTCATGCATACACATACTCATTTTCACACCATACACATACATTCACATACACACACGGCCAAACATACACATGCACACACACATTACTCACACGTATACACACATGCATATTCATACACTATCTTTTTATTTCTTTCTTAATTCTATTTTTAGAACATTTAATCACCATTTCACCTAGTAATTCAAATATTTCAAGGAATCACATAAACACAACCACACACATCAATCAATACATATATATTTAGAAAACCATCTCTTTCTTATGAAAATACCTTTGTTTAGAAATCACCTTTTCTTCAAGGCATAAAATCGTCTGACATATAATTAACTCTCAAAATCCATTTTAAAACTTATGACATCATTTTATGAAAACCTTTTCCTTAAAATCACTCTTTACCTTAAAACGTTAGTTAGGAAATTTATTTAAGGAAATATTCTTTCAAAAACACTTTCCCCAAAATAAATCTCTTTAGCATTTTAATTTAATACGAGGAATTTGTGGGGTGTTACAATATGCGATTCTTTGATTCCCTAAGGGATCCGCTTAGGTTCCAAAGAATTCCAATCTCTTTTCGCTTTCATATAAAATTCTATTAATTTGTCACTTATTAGTATTCCCCATTTGCAAACCCAAACCTACTCAAATATCACTTTAATATCAAAATTCCCACTTATATAAGTCTCACCTTTAGAGAAGAAACTTGAGATGAGAGTGTTCGCAACGAGATTGGGACAACTACTTTCCCTCAGGCCGAAAGGAAGGAACTGCTCTGATACCATAAATGTAACACCCCGATTTATATTTAAAAGTTTAACAAATTTAAGTTTAAAAATAAAATGGTGAATTAAAAATTTTCTTTTTACAAAACAAGTTCATAATACACGTTGGGGAATTCATTCATAATATACATAGCTTAAACTGGAATTCCCTTCTTTCGAATTGTTCGTTGTGCACTCTGATCTTCAAGCTCCTTGATTATGCACCTAAAATGTTAACCACTAAGGGTGAGACCTTTTCGCAACACAGTGGATTATAAGATAGTAAATAGTCATAATAGAAATTCTAGAATAATAACTAAATCAAGCAATGGAATAACCAAAATACAACACATTCAATTCATAATTCAACACACATAAAATTCCAAATTCCATAATTCCATTGCTCATTTTCGTTATCCATTAGATATACAATCTCCCTTTCCTTAATTTCCATTTACCTTTGCACCACTAGGAATTGATGCACCTGCTAGGCAATTCGGCACCTACTAGGGACTTTAAACCTGTCAGGACTGAGACACCCATTAGGCATCAGTCGTTAGGACAATGCGGGTTAATTTAATTAATTCAATTCCCATTAATTTCCAATTAACATATTTTTCATTTTCAGGTGGTTATGCAGTGGGATTGATCCTTTGGCGCACCAACGCCTAACGGGAATTTAGGACCTAATGGGCAATTGGCCTGACAAGAATTTGGCCCTAGCAGGCAATTCACCACCTAGCAGGGCACCTAGTGTGTCGGCTTGCCCAAGGATCAAATCACACTGCATTTCCTTTTATTCCATATCGAAACTCATTCACAAAAAGTCAAGTACACAAACACACCATTCATCAAGTATTCAGATAGTTGCAAGTAGTATCCAATATTCACTTTCATCATTTTCAACAGACATAATCATTCCTTTAATTTATAAATTATAAATCAAACCATAATTTACCAAGTATTTCACAAATCACATATTTCCAAACATTATTCACACACAAACATTTTCAAGTTATATCTAAATATAAATTCATTTCAAATTCCAATTTATTATTTCTTTTTACATCACATTTCCATTTTTAATGTTTATACACATACACCATCAATTACTCACATGTAGGGTCACATTTCAACTAATCACATATAAAACCCTTAGCGAATACATCAATTTATCAACCATCAACCAATATCACAAATCAGTCGACATACTCAGGTATGTCTCAGAGTACTCGAATATAAGTCAACTCCCTAGGGTTCTTCACTTCCTACTTTAACATTAATAAAAGGGGAATTTAACATAAACAATTCAATTAATATGAAATCAACCATAAATATACTAACCTCTCCTAAGCCAACACTAAATCAAAAACCATTTTGCTACCCACAACCCGGTCTAATTATTATACCCAAAAACTATTATAAACCCTAACTATCCCTAACCCAAAGTGTGGAAAAGAGACTCCCCTTACCTTGGAGAGAGAGGAAACTCCATTGATGCTCCAAGGACTTGGATTCTACCCCCGATCTACTCGGATTCCCGCTCCCTAGCCCGATCTCCAATTAATTCCATGATTGAAGGAGAGAGAATAAAACTCTAGAGGAGAGAGGAACATCAAGGGAGGAGAGGGAAAGCATGAACCAAGAGGGAAATAGTGTTCATGTGTATGATTTATCCTAAATTAGGCTTTGATTTATGAGTGAGGCTAGAAATTAAGGTTTGGGTATGGTGTGTGGGTATGTAAAGAGAGGGAGAGAGCCATGAGGAGAGGGAAAACCACCATGGAAGAGGAAAGTAAGAAGGAAATATGAAGAGGGAGATGATTTGCCATGGGGGAGAGTTTGGAGATGTGTTTTGGGGGTTCCATGGAGGTTGGAGGAGGTTTGGGGTGAAGGGAGAGGAGAATGGTGAGAAAATATGAGAAGGGAGGGAGCTAGGGTACCAATTTATACAGACTGGTGCGTGTAGATCCGCACCAAACTCGCTTGGGAGAGTAATCTGGCGCTGGAGCGAGCGCACGCGCATCCTCAGATGCGCGCCACTGGTACGCACTCGCTGGAGCGAGCTGACCGGCGCTGGCGCGAGCAAACGCGCATCAGATGCGCACAGGACGACGCGAGTTCACTGGAGCGAACTGGTGCACGCTGGAGCGACTGACGCTCAGAAATAGTGCATACTGATGCACCCTGGTGCGCCTGAGACGCACCGGCTCGTGCTCGGGCGCACCGACAGCCCCGAAACACTGACTTTCGCCCTTTTCGACCTTATTCGAAGGTCCCTAACCCTTCCTAACACTAAATCAAACCCCATACACATTTAAACATATACAAAATATCAAAATCATAAATTTTAATAATACCAAACACATAAATCATAAATACAGAAAATCAAACGAACTAAGCACCAAATTCTAAACTTAATTCCTTTCTAATACTCGATCTAATCCGACCCACTTAAGGTAACTCTCTAACCTCCTCAATCTACAACTAATTACCTTCAAGGCATAAACAAATGGTTGGATAAATCTAATTGCCTCACAACACCCATTGCTTCCCGAGACACGATCGGAATGCGAGTTCGAAGGGAAATCGCCAGCATTAACACTATGGCCTATACCTACGCTCAACAATCACATCTTAGGATTCTCTAACCATTCACTCCATCAAGGTCAAGGCGCTATGAACGCTCATTCAAACTCTGATAATCCTAATACTCGAATCTACACAAATTCCGGGCACTCCTAGTTTAATCCACAAACACTTCAAGCCTATTCACCAACTCCTGTCAAATTTCCCAACCTATCTTAACCAAACCTTATACTACGATTATATATATATACACACACATACAAAAGAAAATAATTACAACCACCTATGCACATATATATATATATCCACATATGAATGCACCTATGTATACTAGCTCGACACAACTACACATGGATATGTATGCACACACACATACACCAAAAATATTATTAAAAATACTTATACATACATATATTAGCTTAACATAGCTATATACTTATATGTATATATTAAGAAAATAGTTATAAATCATTATTCATACATCACCTTCATTTAAATAAAACATATTTAAATATAATTATTAGATTTATAAAAATCAGATCGTTACAAATAAAATATTAATTTTTCAAAATTTGGTCATAGTACTCGAGTATCCCAGCCCAATAGTCAAGTATCGTATGCAGAACTGTTCAGTGTTAGTGCGTTTTGCTGAGTCAACCATTGTTAACCCCAAACTTTGACACGAATTAAGCCCTTAAACACGTCCTATAACACGCGTCGGCCTGCATGAATGACTGAATTGCTTATCTAAGCCTTGTTGTTGAGGATTGAAGCCTCATTTTGCCAAATACTTCAAGAATTGCATGCATTTTCCTGAGTTAGGGTTCTATAATTTGAGCCTTTCATTCTCCCTAATCTTTGAGAGTTTTACACAAATTATACACCATTGTGAATCTCACATTCAGAGCTTCACAAAGACACCAAAATCGTGAGCCAAGAGTTCGTGTGTTAGGAGAATCGAATCTTGCAAGATGGGGTTCCATTTCTGCAGAAACGAAAACCTGAACCTTGGAGCTTATTTCCTGCTCTGATTGTGGTAAGCTCATGCAACCATTTGATCTCAAACTTGTTTCTTTAGTTAGTATGTGTTGTAGAGAGTTTAGAGAAACTAATTTCCCCAATTTTCATTGCTATTTCCTATGCCAACCAATTCGATTTTGGTGCTCTGCTCAAAATTGTTCTGCATGTGTTGCTGCCAAAGGGTTTTTGAGGAATTCGTGTGTGGGAGCTCTTTTTCTGTAAAGTTTCCGTTGAATCAAGTCTTAGAGATAAGGGGAAAGTTTTTCGTACACTAGATTAAGATTAAAGTATGTGTTTTCATATAGGGAGCCATCAAGAGGCTATAAAGGGCTTAGTTGAATTAGGATTTTGGTTTAGACACCTCAATGTGCTCTGTGAATGACTTGAGCAAGTTCCATTTGATGCATGCATGTTGTGTAAACCCTGAATGCATGAATCAATTGAGTAATTTGAGTTTTGGTATGTTGAGTTGTTGATTTTCTGGGTTTTATGCATAATCAAGTGAATGTATGCAATCTCTGTGAATTGATGTGTTCTAAGTGCTTGAACATGTTTAATATATGTTATGTCAACTCTGTTGATAATTGGTTTAAGTTAAAATTGGTTAAAATCGAAAAATGGTATGTTAGAACCCAATTTAGAGTGTTTTTGCTGTCATAAACACTCGAGTATTTGAGCCAATACTCGAGTATTGTCTGATGCAGAATTTCCAGACTTCAGCGTAATACCCGAGTATCTGATGAATTAATCGAGTATTCTGAGTTGATGAAATACTCGAGTACCTGATGAAATACTCGAGTATTCTGATATGTCTGATGCAAATTTTTCAACGAACTACTCGAGTATTGAGACAGAAAATGTTTAAAACACCATTTTTTAATTTAACCACTTTTATTTAAGCCTAATACCAGTTAAAGGAATATCATGGACTAAATATATGACTGAAATATGTCTGATTTGGTACTCTCTAATTTTCTTGAATGTATTCATGAAATGAGTTTTAATTACTTTGAGATAATGTTGGAAATTATCAAGTAATTCAAATACCAATCAACGAGTTAACTGTGATGCATTCATACATGGTGACTGGATGATAGTATCGATTTCATGTTTATGTAACATGAGGAGGGCCTCTAGAAGCGCCAAACACGTCTTGCTTGATGACACGTTTATGTGTTAGAAACGTGGCCAATGAAGTGAATACTGATTATGTGATTACTACGTTTGGGAACGTGACGTCTGCTAGGATTGCGACGTTTTGTATCAATACCAAGCTTGAGAGTAATACATTTGGGAGAATGAATTGAATTGTACCCCGCAAGGGTACCGAGTACGAAATGTACACCGGATGTTAAAGGATGGACGTTCGAGAGTGGAAATAGTTTATATGGAAGCTAGGATTGAGTGATAAAGACATCATACATCATGTCAATCACATTTAAATAATGATAATTGACGGATAACCTGAGTTTGGGCATATGATATGCATTATTATTTGTCATTGATTTATATGTGTTAATCTGTGTTTGATGACATATCTCTTTAATGTATGACTTACACATAAATCTTTATTCTCTTTCAATTATGTGTATGTTCTGCTTATTCCCATGCCCTTTTAGGTGATGTCTCGCTATCTCGCTTGCATCGAGATCCGCCCTCTCCCTAGTGGAGTGTGGGTCTATGAGGACCACCGAGCAGTGTATGAGGGTGAGGTGGAGTTGACCTTCTACCACCCTAATCCACTGGTCCGTGTTCGTCCTTGTAGATTCAGGATCCCCATTATCTATACTATGCACGTACCACCCTTTTATACTTACCATGGACCACCTCCTGCTCGACCTGCCTGTGCTTATCATAGTTTTCGTTTTCGTTTTGTTTACCGCTCTCACCCTTTTACCTCTTGAGTTGTCCAGGAGGATACTCCTACACCTGATCCGACGAGCCTGGTCAGAGTTTCACCATCACCTGACCCTGTGCCCAATGGTAGGGTACCATCCCCGTCGGATGAGGTGGAGGAAGATCCTGTTGAGGCAAGGAGCGGAGACGAGCCAGTCGAGCACTCTACTAGTAGCCAGTGGAGGGATGATGACCCTTAGGTATGTGCTAAGTATAGGTAGTGTGGTCAGGGACTCGATCTGCAACTGCTATGGATCTTTTTGGTAGATGGATGGATGTCTTGCTGGTGACTTGGGCTACTATTTCTGGATCAGCGCTGGAGCCTTTATTTTTGGGTTGTAATATATTGTACATATTTTTGGAGAGAGCTCTAGAGTGTTGATCCTTCTTTTTATATTTTCAGTTTATGGACTTGTATCTTGGACTCGGTTACTTTGCTACTTGGACTATGTACTCTTTATCACTGATATATATATATATATATATATGCGCTATGTTGATACCCATTACTCATAGTCCAATGATTTTCCGCTTACTCTGATAATATTTTCACAAGGATTCGATTATGTTATTTCTAAAGGATAATACCTTATGTTCTGAAAAGGTGAGAGATAGTCTCACCGATAATTTTAATTATGAAACTATACTAATTACTTAATGTTAAGCAAATGTTATCTCGCCCTTTATTTATAAGAATCTAAGTTTATTTTATTAGCATTTACGAACGCCAAATCCAATGTTTAATTAATGTATGCTCTATTTTCCGAGGTCCAAAGGTTTTGTGATCGCACATCCGACTCTATTAGAATTTAAAGGAAAGAGAAAGAAAAATTTATTTCCTGTAATTCTAATACTTTAACAAGTCCATACTATTTTCGAGTAATAATTACTTATTTATTCTTTAATTACTCGAATAATATATTAGGGTGTTTCATGAACAATATATGTGTGTGTGAGAGAGATATATGTGTGTGTGAGAAGGAACAATAGAGAAGTAGCAGCAATAAACCCTTTGATTAAAATAAAATGCATCCTATATAAGCCAAGGACAAGGGAGTGATGAGTACATAAAATCAAAGAGGGGGTGACTAAGTGGTTAGTAGGGGAATGGAGCACTTTCTGAATCTTGTATATTGGTGGTAACTTTCAAAATGCCTCGTAAGATTGTGATTTAGAGTCTACCTTTGTTTGAATCATTAGTTCATTCTAGCAATACACGCGGACTAAGAAAATTAGTTAATATTATTAGCGACATTGAAATTGATAATATTTAATATATTTTTTCAAAATTACCCTTATAATACTCATTGAAATTCTAAAAAAGATTAAATAATTAAGGTTTTTTTGAAAAAAATAAATAATATCATTGAAAATTAAAATAAAACCTTTAAATAAAAGGCGAAGACAAAATATAAAACTAGTGGTTATAATTAGAAATGGAAGGAGTGGTTGGTACTATTTTTAGTAGGGGTTTAGTCTTACGATCCCCTAATTAGTTTTTGTGAAGATATGATGTAGTTTGAAGTTTTGATGACAACAAACAAAGTCTTAAGAGTGGAGGGAGTAGTTGATACTATTTTTAGTAGGGGTCTGGTCTTATGATCCCATAATTAGTTTTTTTTAAAGATATGATGTATTCTGAAAATTTGATGATAACAAATAAAGTCTTAAGAAAGAGATCAAGCTTATGCATTCATCTTGGAAATCATGTAAGGCACTGTATCCTAAAACTCAAGCTAACAATTATAATACTAGAATATGGAGAAGAAGTAGTTAAAACTCTTTATAAAATGTCAATCCCCCTAATTGTAAATGCAACAAACATTTTTTTATCAATATCTTAATTGTTTGGAATGAGAAAATAAGCATGAAGTAATTGATTACTTTTGTGAGTTATTCGATTACTTTGTTGCATCATACAAATTCCAAGGAGTCTTGAATCGATTACCAATGATAGTGTAATCGGGTACTTTTTCCACAAGTAATCGATTACTTTATGACTGAATGAATTACTTTGTTACATCATACAATTATCTATAAAGTTTTGAATCAATCACTTTTACATGATGAATCGATTACTTTTATTTAAATAAATCAATTACTTTTTCCATGAACCGATTACTTTTTTGAAAAATTAGAATAATGATTCTAAATCAATTGTGTATTTATTATATGGATTATTTTTTGATTTACTATGCTAGATTTTTGAAAAATCAGTAGTTTTGGGTGGTCCTTTCACTTATCATGATATTCATCATCATGAGGTTCATGGAATTTGAAGACATATCAGACAAGGAAGAAGAACAAGAAGTAGAATCAGAGGAAGAAAAGAAGCAGCATCAGAAGAAGAACAAGAAGCTTTACAAGAAGACGAACAAGAAGAAGTGAATGAAGAGGAACAAGAAGGAGATCCACAAGATGAGGGTGTGTTGAATATGGAATCGGACAAGGAGGAAGGTTTCCTTGAGCCCGATGATATGAACAAGGATTTGGAGGTGCGGGAGACCCGAGATTAAGGATATTTTAGGTGAGGAACCTGTTGAGTGGGAGTTTGATCCAGATGAAGCACCAGCCTTAGAGAGCCGCGATGATGAGAAGTTCTATGTTCGTCTTTGGTCTTAGTATTTAGATTGAGTCTGTCTGCTCTGATAGGACTTATGTAACCTTGGATTTTGACATAGACCTTTGATTTGCTTATTGTTCATGGTGTCGTTTAGTTACTTTCATTATAACAAATCTCGTGACCTTGGTGGTCGTGACCTTTTATAAAGAAGTTTGGTGTTGGCAAAAGTAATTGTTTGATCGTAATTGTAAATCGTTATATTTTCTTGATTTCGTTATCTATCTACCGAATTCTTAAGAGATTATCAAATTTTTTCCGCAACGAACCATCGAGAAATTAATATTTTGAGAAAAAGAGTTGTGGGATGTGTTGGTAATATCTCAATTTGGAAAAGAATTAGAACGCAAATATTTCTTAAAATAGCTTAATTTATTTTATGTATAAAATGTTAAGCTTTTTGAAAACTAAAAATGAATGCTTTCGAAAAGTTATATAAAAAAATGGCACGAATTTTTGTTAAAATTTCTATGTCCAAATTGGGGTGTTACATGATTAACCAGTTAAATCAGCGCAAAATGGATCCTTTTTTGCAAATACTGATGTGTTAATCTGTTACAAGAACCTGTTAACTGGTTAATGGTGTAAAATTAAGCTTATTTTTCTCTATTTTGTACACGATAACCGGTTATCACCTCAGGATAACCGATTATCCTGACAGAACACTAAATAAATTTAGTGTTTCATTCAAGGATTTCAATTTCAATCCACTTCCAATGATTCTTGAGCAGTCTCTGTCACGCTCGCTTACCAAAGAATAAGTCTTTATTACTTTAGTAAAGATATATCATAGTTAATATGGACTTGATTCGGAGATATATGCATAAAAATGATATATAATATGGTAAATAAAATTTTCCTTATATAGATGTCGTTATCTTGAATCCTTTTGTGGAATATTTCAAAACCGAATAAAACGATTTAACATCAGAGTTTGCGGAAGTAAATCATGAACCTTGAGCTGATAAATATAAAATTAGTAGTCATATATATATATATATATATATAGAATATAAAAGCTGCCAAGGTACATCAAAGTCGAGATAGCAAAGTTTTGAGTAGTACAAGTCCATAAAAACTAGCATAAGAAAAGACTACTGTTGGAAGTCAAGCTTTCCCAAGGACTTCAAGTGCAAATATTTTATATGGTTTTGATGATAACAAACTCAAGCTTCTCAAGCTCTTATCAAGTGCAATCACAGGATCTTCATCCTTCAAGTCCAAGTTTCAAGTTGAAGATTCAAGCGAATGAAGTTGAAGATTCAAGCAAATGAAGATTTTAGCCTTTTCCCTTAGGACATCATGTAAGGTAATGAAGTTAAGGTTTATATTATGTTAAAAGGCCAATATAAGTTTTTCTAAATATATTTTCATAAATAAGGAGAAGAAAAAGATGTTTTGTGAAAATCAGTTTTTTATATCTTAGTTTTGGTGAAAATATATGATGTTACAAAACTCTGAATATTTTTATGTATACAAGAAGGAGTAATCGATTACTTGGCTGAGTTAATCGATTAACCTTGTTGCATCATAGAAAAATCAGAAAGCTTGTAATCGATTAAGTGAACTTTGCTAATCCATTACTTTCTGTATGAGAGTAATCGATTACCTGGATCAAGTAATCGATTAAAATTGTTGCATCATATATTTTCCTGAGACAAAGTAATCGATTATTGCTTTGAGATAATCGATTACATGATGTTGCATCATACAATTATCAGAGGCTCTGTAATCGATTATTAGAATAGTGGTAATTGTAACACCTTTAATTTTCGTCTCCCGAATAATAGGAAATTAATAATAAAATTTTTTATTATTAATTTATAGAAATTTTCCAAGTTTATATTTTGTATTTAATTAGCCTTAAATATAAAAATAAGTTGAAATATTTTTATAAGGCAAATAAATGCAAAATATAAGGATATTGCATTTTGGTCCCTGAATGAGGACTTAAAGGTAATATTGAAAAGGTTCTTGGAGGGAAAGATTTAAAAATATTAATTTTTAAATTTTGTACTAATCTAACCGGTTAGTAATGCCCTGTAACCGGTTAGACGATGAACCCAGAAACTGGGTTAGTGGATTTTGATGAGTAATCACTTGATTAATCCCGAATTCGCCACGATTACAGCTTGAATCAAGTGGAAAACCACGCGTGAATGTGCATGTAACCTGGGTTGGTCTATATATAGATGAATTGTTGATGAAATTAGGGTTGAATTTCTGAAATTGAGAAGGGAGGCTTTGTTCTAGGGTTCCATTTTCGTCCTGAGAAATTCGTCCTTGTTTCTGAGAGTGAGATTGAGAGCCATACACCATTACAAAGCTTACATCTTGAGCTTTGTAAAGATACCAAATTTGTGAGTTGAGGGTTTGTGTGGAAGGAGAAATCGACTTGGGAAGTTGGAACTGGAATAGCTGGAGTCTGAGTTTTCTGGTTCCGGAAGCTTAGTTTGGGACTGGATTTTGGTAAGTATAGTCAACCTTTAAGTCTCAAATCTCTTTGATTCTCTAGTGCATGTTACCTATTTTGAGTCCTAACTGTTTTCCCCACTTTCTTTGGCTATTTACTATGTCAAAACTTCTGGTCTTTGGACCCTGTTGGTGAAATTCGTGGCTGAGAGCAGAGCTGTGAGTTTGTGAGAAATCTGGGGAGTTTTCTTAAAGTTCTGTGTCAATCTTCATCAAACTCAGTCTTAAGGTATGGGAGAAGTCTACCTTATACTAGATTTAGACTAAAATTCAAGTGATTTAGGATTTGAGTTAGCAAAACTCAAAAAGGGCATTATGCGCAATATGGCACAAAGGCTTGGAGGCCAAATTCTTGCTCAATGTTGTTTTGAGCAACTTTATGTTGATGCATGCAAAGTATATTGATACTGAATTCTGGATTTAAATGCTTATGATAAGTTTTGTTGTATTAAATTGTGTTTATGTGAATTTTTATGCAATTTGATGCAAAAAGCTTGATGCATGCACTTTGAATTTGGTTTCTGTGATGAAACATGTTTGTTTAAGGTATATGAACCCTGTTGAATGATGAATAATGGTTAGAATTGAGAATTAAAGAAAATGATGTGTTAAAACCCTTATTTTGAAGGACTGACTGCATAATCTAACCGGTTACTCGATATTCTTAACCGGTTAGACACTGCAGAATTTCAAAAGAAAAATTAGTTTATGAAACAGTCCTGAAGTTTCACTAATTTTACTCAAATCTATACCTTAATTTCACTGGAAAGAATCTGAAAATGAGGTAACAATACTTTCTTGGTTCAGATTTTAAGGTAAAGGGTTAATACCTTAAATTAATGGAATAATTTCAAGAGGAAATTATACTTTATTGGACACAGAATGTGATTGGAACTTTTGAATGATGAAAACTGTGATTTTTGAGGCACAAAACAATGTTTAACTTGTTTATGGATTGGGTAGGGAATTCAAGAAAAAGGGTTTTTCTGAATTGCAATGGTAAACAGTTCAGGTCTGTAATTCTAACTGGTTAGCCTGAAATTGTAACCGGTTAGTACCTGAATTTAAAAAAAAAAAATAAAAAGTTAAGTTTTTGAATACCATTGATTTTGTTTTACCCAATCTAAGTTTAAGGGCATGTTTTTGAGAAAATTCAAAGGAGAATTTTATGCCAAAGTGTATGCCTCAAATAAATCATTCAAAAGGGAAATTGGAATATTTCTAAATCACATTAATTAATGTAAAGATAAAACCAACCCTGATATTTGTGCATCCATATAGACTGGAAGTCTGGTTGGTAGGAACGTTTATCATATTCTGGGAATATGAGGAGGGTACTCCGGGAGTTCCAAATTATAACCTACTTGATGACACATTATAGATATGTGGCCAGTGTCCGGGACCTAGCTTTTATGCGTTCTGGGAACGTATGCGTTCTGGGAACGTGGTGCACACTCCGGGAGTGATGCTTATTATCCAAGTATGGTTCGGCATTATGTTCTGGGAACAAATGTCGGTGTTCCGGGAACACAAGGGTGTATTGGATGGACGTCCAAGATGGACTTTTAGAGGCCTCAGTTGTGGATAGAAAATCATACATCATGCCACTTGCATTATAAGAGTTATAATGTTGAAAACCGGTGTGCTCATATGTATTTGCATTATGATCTGTCCATGATATATTTGTGATTGTAATTTTAGTCTTTATCAATTATGTATATGTGTATACTTACTCCCTGTGCCCTGTTTAGGTGATGGCCAGATACCTAGCTTGCATCGAGATACGCCCTATCCCTAGTGGCATATGGACGTATGAGGAGCACCGTGCCACTTTTGAGGGGGAGGTTGAGATCACTCTCTACCACCCTAACCCTCTGGTGCGAGTGCGACCTCGTCGATTTAGGATTCCCTTAGTCTACACTATGCATGTTCCACCTTTTTATACATATAGAGGACCACCTCCGGCTCGACCTATGCGTCGTTTTCATAGTTTTCGTTTTAGAGCTGCCACTCGTTCCCATTCTTCCTCCCATAGAGTTGTCACTGAGGAGACTCCTTCTCCTGGTCCGACTGACTTGGATAGGACTGCTTCTGCAGACCTTAGACCCAGTGGTGGGGTCTCTACACAGTCGGGCAAGGTCGAGGAGGACCCTGTGGATGATGAGAGCGAGGAGGAGGTGCATGTTGAGCCGACTATTTCTGCTAGAGGTGGACCCGCTGGTTCATAGGAGCCTGCGTAGCATAGATGTTTTGGATCCTAGATCCTAGGGATAGAGCTGTGGAGGATCTGAGGAGCTGCTGAGGACACGGATGACTTGCTCTGGGACTTCTATTTTGGATTTTGTTATATATATTGTATATATCTGAGAGGTCTTAGAGTGAGCTTTTATTTTATGCAGCTGGTCTGTATATGTTTCATCAAAACTTGCTATCTCGACTTTTTATCACTTGCTACTGACTGTACTGATGGGGTTATGTTATGACTTATATATATATGATGTTTTCTTTACCTCAGCAGTGCCCCATAAGTATTATTTTACTTCCGCGAACTCTGATTTCTATTAAGAAAGGATTCAGCGATAAGTTTATGCTTTATATATTCAAATTCAACTCGAGAGGCAAATGGTATGTTTTAATATTAACTATGAAGAGTATTTTCTATAGTTAAGGAAATGTTATCTCGAGAGCCTTTTCGAAACTAAGATATTGTTAAGCCGAACTTTCAAAAATGGTTTATGTTCAAAAGGGTTTATGAACGAGCAAGTACTAGTTCTAAAAAGGAAAAAAATTTTCTAGCCCAAATTTTGATAGCAAGTATTCAATTATTTGGAAATATTAATTATTTTCAAGTTAAAAAGAGAGCGTCACAGTAATCGATTATATGAGTTGCATCATATATTAAACAGAAGTGAAGTAATCGATTACATGCATGTGATAATCGATTACTGGTTTTTAAAATGAATTTCAAAGTTTCTATTTTTAAAGGGATAATCGATTACCTCCCTCAAGTAATTGATTACCTCAAGTTTTATTGAAAAACGTGTCAGAATCATTTTTATTATTTCCTGATTTGTTTTTATATATAAGATTCTGATTTATTTTATAAAATTCGAAAATGATTTTAAATTTGAATTATTTTCTTTTTCGTTTTAAGAATCAAATCTTTGTTTTATTTTCTAAATCTTTTTTATTTGGTTTTGATTTTAAAACTTAAATTATTTTATTTCCAAAATCGTTTTTGATTTGATTCTGATTCTATTTTCAAATTCAAAATTCAAATTTCAAATATTTTCAAATCTTTGGTTTTAATTCTTAAATCTTTTATTTTATCTTTTGATTTGTTTTTGATTTCAAAATCAAACTCTATTTATTTGTATTTAAAAATCAGTAACACTTCTACACAAAAGAACTCTGATCATCACGTTTCTTCTTCTTCTTCTTCTTTGGTTTTCACGCTCAATCTTTTTGAAGAAAAACAAAACCTTGTATTGGCCTGATAACACTTTCTTTAGACTTCATTGCCATAGAGCTTAATTGTTGTATCTGTGTTATCTAGAACACATATTTGTTAGAGTGGCCTTTATTGTTGTATATGCACTAAGAAGAGTGCATCATAGTGGTTGTACCCAATCATTCATCCGTAACCTGTGTTGTAAAGGGGTGTGTAACCCTTAGAGACTAGGGAGTGAATCTCCTAGTGCGGACGTGCTGCGTTCGTGGTTGTAGGGTGAGGAACCCTGTTGTTTGGGTAGTGCTAGACGAACGGTGGGTCACCTAGTAGTTAGGCTATCTGGAAATCTAGGAAAGGTTTTCCTAGTTGTGTATCGAGGTCCGTAGCGAAAGGAGGTTCCTAGTAGCTTGCGGGGTGCTCTGGTTGTACTTGGGGACGCGAGGCGTCTTTGGTATAGTGAAAGCTCAAGCGGGTCGCTTGGCGACTGGATGTAGGCCGGGTTTGCCGAACCAGGATAAAATCTCCGGTGCAATCTCTTCTATCCCTATCTCTTTTATATTCTGTTGTTATATTTATTTGTTGTGCATCATAACAACTATTTTCGTAATAATCTATTTTAAGCGAATTTAAAATAATAAGCGCGGTAACGGTTTTCGTTGTTCTTATTTAATTCGTATCCGCGCATATTAGTTTTTCATAATAGTATTAATATTATTCGCTTCAGCGCAATCGTTTTCATCGTTATAATTATTTTCGCTGCAAATCTCTTTAAATTTGTTGAAAACGTTTTAAAGCGAATATTTTCCAATGTTTTCGTAAACACCCAATTCACCCCCCCTCTTGGGTGTCGGCTGCCAATCCTATCAATAATTCTAACAACTACCTCTCTGAGATCTCTCAAAAATATATACAATATAAATACAGAGCAAAATATGAAATCCCAGATTGGCGATCTGACGATCCTCCTCCATAGCATGATCCTCCTCCATCAGGTCTCCAGCAAGAACTCCACACGTCCCACATACCAACTATCTATACTATGCATCATCCGGTGGATCCCCAACTCCCCACTGGCTCCCAGTGGAGTGCTCGACTGGCTCCCCCTCGCTCTTTGCCTCCTTAGGGTCCTCATCTGCCTCATCCGACTAAGTCGGTGCCCTACCACTGGGCACTGGGTCAGCTAAGAGAGTCTCATGATATGGAATCATCAGACTAGCTAAAGGAGTCTCCTCCCGAATCACTCGGGAAGCAGAGGGATGGGATCTAGTAGCTGCTCGAAAGCGAAAAGAATGAAATCGACGAGCTGGCCGAGCCGGGGGTGGTCCATGATAAGCATAAAACGGGGGTACATGCAGGGTATAAATAATAGGTATGCGGAACCTACGAGGACGGACACGAGCCAAGGGGTTGGGATGATAGAGGGTCACCTCTACCTCTCCCTCAAAAGTGGCTCGATGGTCCTCATAGTACCACACTCCACTAGGGAGTGGGCGCAACTCGATGCAAGCTAGATAGCGAGTCATCACCTACAATGGGCATAAGGGGTAAGCAATATAGTCCACATAATCGAATAAGAATAATGAAAGCATGTAAACAATCACATATACCAAGTAATCAAGTGATATGCATAAACATATGAGCAAGCCAAATTTCCATTCATAATTAATCCCTTTAATTATATGGCATGATGCATGCTCACTATCTCAAATTCCTAAGATTCTCCAACTATCACTTTATGGACGTCCAACCAAACAACCCATATACGTGTTTAAAACGTATACTGAACCTGCTCGGAACATAATCCATGACTTCACTACCAAAGTGGACGTCGCGTCACCAAGACGCAGCAGCACTACCAAAGTGCACATCGCGCCACCAAGACGCAACAACATTCCCCAATACTGCCCACATTACCAAAATGTGTCATCGAGCAGTTGTATCCAAATTGGTACTCCTAGAGTACCCTCCTCATGTTCCTCGAACATGACAAACGATATCCTATCGCCATCACACCATGTATGAATGCACATATAGGTTCCATTTAAGATTATCCTTTAATCTTGTTATGTGCAACATGCAACACATTCACCAATGTAATATCAATGTAATTTAACACATCGTATATTTTTTTTTTTGGAACATGACCCACCCTTTGGAATTCATCCTTAACTTAATTAAGATTTGACTTAGTTGAAAATGGTATTGTATTAGCATTCTGGTTAACAAGATTCGAGTAGAATTTAAAAGACTCGGGCAGAATTTAACTCTGTACAAAAATACTCGAGTGGTTCTTAGTAAGACTCGAGTGGATCTTGATTTTCTGAAAAGTTCAAGTCTTAGGTTTTTGTAAAGTACTCGAGTCGTTCATGAAATACTCGAGTCTTCTTCAACCCAGAAGACTCGAGTGGATCATGCAAGACTCGAGTGGTTCATCAGAAAAGTAAACCCTTAGCATCAGTCAGTACTTGAGTCCTGAGTCAAAGACTCGAGTGTTGGTGCCACCAGACGCACTGGTGCGTCCGAAAGACTCGAGTCTCGAGTCAAAGACTCGAGTATTGACAGTCAGATAACACTGAAAACTTGAGTTTTAACATACCATTTTCAAATCTAATCAAATCCAAACCAAACCAATGCTCAACAGAGCTAACATTATGTAAGTTAAACATGTTCCAACACAAGAATTACATTGTATTACAGTGAATCACAACTGAGCATCAATTATGCATAAAAACCACATTTTGAGCAACTTAACATACCAAATTCCATTCTAATCATTTTTGGCATGAAAATAACTTGCATACAGTACACATGCTGTAACATCCCCAAATTTACTAAGTGTTTAAGTGCCTTAGTGAATAGAATTGCCCTAAGTGTCATAGCATTTTAGGTTTCGATTTCAGTTGAAAACGTTAATTGGTATTAGAATTAGTGTGTGCTTAAGTGTTTAGAGTGTAGTATTGAGCTAAGAGTGGGTTTGTGTGAAGTAGAAATAAGTTAGAATAGGTTTAGAGTGTAGAGAAGGGAAAATGTTAGATTAAGAGTGCAATTTAGAAAGGTTATTTAAGGATTAAGAGCATAGGACTCTAGGAAATTAAGAATAAAAGACCCATAGCTCTAAACCCAAATTCCACCGTTGGATGTGAAGACAAGTGTCTTAGGATGCTTGCCTCAAAATTTGAGCAAGATCCGACGGTTAGCGAAGACAAGTGTCTTAGGATGCTTCCTCCTATATTATTTTGATGTAAATGTGTTGTATATACTTTTTGAGCGAGGCTTAGGATATATCTCTTTTGTTAAAAAGCTTAGGGTCTTTGAACGTATATTTCTAACTTGGTATTTCGCTGCTACTTTTAACTCTGATATGGAATTTATAATTTTGAGCCTTTGGGCCTCGTTATGATGCAAATATATTCTTGATGTATGCCCTGCTGGCTACTAAATGTTTATTTGATAAATGTTTTCACAAGTGAAATTTTGGATAAGTCCGAATTTCAAACGAAACTCCGTCCGTTTGACGGTTGATTTTATTAAAATAAAAAGGAATTTTTAAGTTCATATTTTTAAATGATGGGGTTTTAAGGGTAATAATCCTAGGTGTTACATTTTGATTGTCTTTATCTGTATTGTGTATGAGTATGTGTTGTGAAAGTTTGGATGCTTAGATTTTTGTTGAATAGTGTTAGATAGTGTGGATATAGGACTAAGTAGGTCTGTATTGTCAGATATTGCCCCTAGGCTTCGAACTTCATGTTTTGAGCCTTAAGGAACTAAGTGGGTCTTTATGGTAAAAGTCTCAATAGCAATCAAGTAGATATAGTAATAGAAACCCATCCGGAGTCGTATCCTAAGTGGGGGAGTGAATTCCCCAAAGTTGTGTCCATCCCGAACTAGGTTAAGATCTCTCCTTCAATCGAGCATATAGCTCCATATCTTCCCTATCCTTTGAAAGTGAGCCGAATTTCGGGGACGAAATTCATATAAGTGGGGGAGAATTGTAACATCCCCAAATTTACTAAGTGTTTAAGTGCCTTAGTGAATAGAATTGCCCTAAGTGTCGTAGCATTCTTAGGTTTCGATTTAAGTTGAAAACGTTAATTGGTATTAGAATTAGTGTGTGCTTAAGTGTTTAGAGTGTAGTATTTAGCTAAGAGTGGGTTTGTGTGAAGTAGAAATAAGTTAGAATAGGTTTAGAGTGTAGAGAAGGGAAAATGTTAGATTAAGAGTGCAATTTAGAAAGGTTATTTAAGGATTAAGAGCATAGGACTCTAGGAAATTAAGAATAAAAGACCCATAGCTCTAAACCCAAATTCCACCGTTGGATGTGAAGAAAAGTGTCTTAGGATGCTTGCCTCAAAATTTGAGCAAGATCCGACGGTTAGCGAAGAAGTTAGAGCGATTCGAAGTTCAAGGGGATAAGTGGACTGATCAGGTTAATCGAGTAACACTGTGAGTTAATCGATTAAATTTATAGCACCTTTCGGCCTTAATCGATTAAGACCAAGTTAATCGAGTGATCCTTTAAAAATTAACAAGTTTTAATCGATTAACCATCGGGTTAATCGATTAACCCCTGTTATATCAGCAAAAATCACGTTGAACTGAATCATTTTTATCAAGACTTTTCTCTCTCCTCTCACACGATTCTCTCTTCTCCTCCCCTAGGGCTTTTAATTTCTTCAAGTTCCCACCATAGAAAATCAAATTAAACACCCCAAATCACTTCCCTATCACTCCCTCATACATTCCCCTCTCTCAATTTTCAATTTCCCCTCTTTCTCATAAAAACCCCAAATCCAACCCAAACCCTAACTTTCCCAATCCACTCCATAAAGCTCTCTAATCATGCAAAGGAGTTTGGAATGTGCTTAAGGATAGGGAGTAGGAGTCTTAGGAGCTTGGATTGGAGCTGGGTGTGGGAGCTCCATCAAAACCCCAATTTCTCTATCTCTCTCTCTCTCTCTCTCTCTCTCTCTCTCTCCTCAAGGTAAGGGGTGTACTTTGGCCTAGTATTAGAGGAAGGGTTTAATTATAGTAAAAGAGTTATAATTGGGTATATTATTGATTGGTTAGGTTGATGGGTAGGAGGGTAGAGTATAGTTAGGAATCCTAAGTTTTAGTGATATGTTATTAATGTATGTTTATATTAATTGATTTTATAAATTGTAAAGTAGGAAGTGAAGAACCCTAGGAAGGTGATTTAAATTACAGCCCCTGAGACATACCTGAGTATGTCGACTGATTGTTGATTGATATTGTTTGTATTAATATTATTAAAGTGTATATAAGTAAATTGTAAATGACATTCATATAGTTATGCATTAAATAGGGCCAAGTACTTCTCAATTGAGTTTAAACCAATTAAACGACATTTTTCTAAAGAACAAAGAGGGCCTTAAATTCAATTGAGAAACACTTAGGATATTGGATCATGCATGGTGAAAAGGTGGACGTTAGGTGTCGGGGAAAAACACACGTCGCTTCGCGATTGATGAGGACAAGAGTAAATGTTAGGAATTATTATGGAGAACTTTGATCCTGCAAAGGATACGGGTTTGCTTCCCGTATTGGGGGTTGGTTCTATGAAAACCATAATAATTCTATTTACTTTGGTTTCTTTGGGCCAGTCGAGGGTGATTTCTGATAAAGCCCGATTTGGACAAATCAACCAAAATCGCATGAGGGACCTTCCTAAGTGGAGGTGAAGTGTTGTGCAAGTGGGTGAGCGAGGGACCTTCCTAAGTGGAGGTGAAGCACCCAACTAGAGGTTGAGAAATGCTTACTCCTGGTCGGTTTTTCCCCAGAGTGGAGGGAGGGTTGTGAGGTGGTTGTGTTATTATTGTTATGGAAAAGGGAAAGTGTATAGGTACATTGTGTGAGGAACCCTCCTGCGGGGAGAATGTGAAGCACAATGTACCCAATCGTTAAAAAAGTGTTAAAGGTTAAAGTGTTAAAAGTGTATAGGTACATTGTGTGAGGAACCCTCCTGCGGGGAGAATATGAAGCACAATGTACCCAATCGTTAAAAAAGTGTTAAAGGTTAAAGTGTTAAAAGTGTATAGGTACATTGTGTGAGGAACCCTCATGCGGGGAGAATGTGAAGCACAATGTACCCAATCGTTAAAAGTGTAAAAGTGTTAAAAGTAAAGTGAAAAGTGTGAAAGTGAAAGGGAAAGTGTGAATGAATTGTTATAGGAATTTAATTCGTTGAATCCGATCAAGTGTTAAAGTGTTTAAATTGAAATGAAATGTTTAATATCGGATTCAAGGATGAAATCACCTAAGTGTGACGTTAGTAGAGCATAACCATGTGGTTGCGCATTAATGCATTATATTAAAGATACACACACGTAGTATAGTCAAACTGGATAGAGTTATAATGTTGTACTTGATAAGTGAATTGTGATTTGCTTAATTGTTATTGTTTGTGTTTGAATATACCTATTTATGATTTATTACTGTTTTTAAGCGTTTTCTTTGATCTAGATTTCAAAGTACTCACCCTTACAGTGGACATATTAGGTACACCAAGGAGACATGCACGAAAGGTTCAAGGCCGAGAACGGTATACTCATAGTAGAGAGTATATTGGTTTAAGTGACCCAAGGGTCACGAGGTTGAGCAACCATGCATAGGTTTATATTGTAATAAAGAGAGTTTTGTAAATTTAATTGTAATTTAATGATCTTGTTTTGTTTAAGCGTTTTGTATATTGAAGAGTTATATGTATGTTATTATTTTGAATTGAAAGTTTTGATTTACTCGAATTGCAAACTGTTCTGGACTGACAGGTTTAATTCTGTTTGGGGAAAGTCCAATTTTAAAAGGAAACTCCGTCAAAATTTTTACAAACCTCGAATATTTTCACAAATAAATATTAAATTAAGTATTTTCTTAAAGTATAAAATTGTAGGATGTTACAGTTGGTATCAGAGCAATGGTTGCAATCCTCGGCCCGGAGTATGGATTTTTCCTACTCCCAAAGAGTTACTCCACAGGAGAGTTACTAGTAGATAGTCAATTAAGTTGTGCACTATAGTGTTCATGCATGCATCATTAGTGGGAATGAGTATAGTTTAGTAGGGTGAGTCGTAGTTCAGTAGTCATAGCAGTGTATTTTCAATTTAAAGTGGGCTAATTAAATCTTTCAAAGTGTAACTTTGTTGTATTTAGAAATGGACATAAAGTAGAGACTAAGGGAAAGGAAAACTCCCAACGGGATAGAGCATAGAATTGCTACCCCAGCGGGAAGAACTAACTCTTAGTTTTGAATTAATCGTGTCTATTTCAAATATGATAAGGAATTGAGATTTTCGCTTTAAGAGAAAATTTCAAAGCCTTTCTTTTGAATCGAAGACGAGTCATTCCTTTGTTTGATTGGAACTCAAGTAGCACGAAAACAATTTTGTCTCCAATGTAATATAGAATCGAGCCGGATCCCTCGTATTTTGTATTCATTGACAGAGGAAATCGTTAAGTCCTTGAACCCAACCAAATAATTGTTGGATTTATTTTCTAAGTCTAAGTATAGGATCGGTACTAGAAGTTGTCTAGTTTCTACATCCCGAGCATTCTTCATCAGAGTGCGCAGCGGAAGTGAATAGGTGTTAACCCATTGTAGTTGCCTTTAACTGTGATTACTAAGTGTAGTCTTAGTAGAACCTAATTTCCTTCTACATTTCCACATTATGTTTTTGTGATAAATGTACTCTGAATTTTAAGGTATGAAAGTGTTTTGCAATAGATTTTTCCAAGACTTTAATTTTGAAAAGTATTAATACTATGATTTGAAACGAATGTCAAGTACAGTAATGTTTTCACATTTTTCAAAGTATGGAATTGATTCACACTCTGATAATTGATTGAATGTCGTAACACTAAATTTTAAGAAAATCTTATTCACCATGTGAATTCCTAACTAATTGAATGATAGTGTGATTTATTTTTAAGTTACACTGATTATCAATTGATAGGAATTCAATGAAAGCGACATAAGTCAATTCGAACTTACAAACTAAAATAAAAGGAAAGGCATTCACTAGAATTTGGAAAGGTGAATGACATTAAACTTTTGACTGTAAATCTGTTCCTTTTATTTGAGTTTGACGAATATAGAGGATTCTTCCTTTCTTTGTCAGAGGAATCCTCAAGCTTCAGAATCAATTTCAAATGAATGCGAAATGATTTTGAAAATCTATATAAATGATTTGAAACTTACAAGTGCTTGACATGCTTTCCCTAAACAATGATTTCGTTTAAGTTTTAAATGAAAAGAATTTACAAAAAGCATAGAGTGTTTTTACTCATTTTAAAGAAAATGCAAATTCTTGAAAACTCTTTTATCACCAAGTACCAAACCTTTTACACCGAAATTGGTACTTTATCAGTTCCATTGTAATGTGGAAGTGGAAAATGTGAATCGAAGGTAGTGAGGTAAGTTAAAGGTAATGTAGTTACCCTAGAACCAAAGTCTAGTTTAGAACCAAACTAGAGTAATGGATGTTGATCCTTTATTCCTTTAAGTTCACATAGAACTCCAAGGAATTCGTTGTGTTATTGAACAAACTGTATTCCGGAAGTGCAAACAATTTTCAAATCATTTTCAAACCATTATTAACTCTTCCATGGAATGTAGTTTGTGAATGTCCAAGTTCTAGTCTTAGCATCCATTATAAAAATTTGTAGCACCAAAGTCTAGTTAACAATAAGGAAGTTTTATCTAGAGCTTAAGGTTAAGTCTTAGTTGCGCGATCTTTAAGCCTAAGGAACCAATTAGGAAACCTTAAACCTTAGGAGGGCTAGTGAGCGTAGTACTAGTTGGAGTCTTGCATTGTAGAGTTCTCTTAGGTTGAGTGTATAACCTCAATAGTTTTCATCCATTGACTGAGTGATAGAAGTTAGGTTAGATTCGTTGAGTCCAAGAATTTAAGCATAGGTGTGTAGGCATATAGATTTGCATGTAGGAAGCGGGTTTTAAAATGTTTTTGAACACGGGAATTATAAATATATGTATTTACAATTTTGATCTTATTAGGACTATATGTTAAGTCCAAACGTTTTCATGAACCTTTTCTTATGATTTTGGGTAGTTCCCCAACTTCCAAATTCTTTAAAGTCTTTTGTTTATTATTTCAAATTGATTTTTGACTAAGATTATTTTTACCTCCTACTAAAAGTAATTTTAAAAGAATACTATATCAGTTCTATTAACTAGTTATCAAATCAAATTTTCAAAGTTAAATTGCCTTGTGTTTCCTCGCATGGTAATTTAGAATTTCTCTCTCTTCCTCTAGTGTATGTATATCTTCCAAAGTAACCTTTTGGAGAAAACCTTACAAGTGATAAACTTGTAATGGAAAACAACAACTTATTTTCTATACCTATGATTAAAAATGTATTTTTCCATTACATGTCTTAAACATATTCCCAATTTTACTATGGATACATATATATAGTATTCAACTATTTAAGTTTCTCAATGAATGTTTACATTTGTTTTGGGAAGCCGATGCATTTAACTATTTCCTTTCAAAACCTTACTCTCATCCATACGCCAATCATAATTCCCTGTGATCCTAAGGGAGTCTTGCTATCTGCAACTTTTCAAACACTTTTCTCCTCCTCAATGCAAAACTCCTTTTGGTGTGTATGGATTGTTTTTACTTGATCTTGTGTTGAACTGATGTTTTAGTTTTCTTTTAAGAAATGTACTCTTTAATAAAGTTTAATTTAAATTTGAATGATGTTCTTTTACTCAATTTATGTTTGATTTTAAAATGAAAATTTTTTATGCATTATAATACTTTGATGCTTTGTTTTTTGTATTTGATTTTACCTTTAACTTATGTTTAAATTATAATATTGTGACATTGATTCCTTTTGTAAATGATAAATGTTTTGTGTTTTGTGTAACATCCCTAAGTTTAATTTCGGTATAATATGATATATGCCAAGCATTTAGGAGAATTATCAAGCTTTAAGAGAGGATTTTAAGTAGTAATCAAAGCCTGAATGAGAATGGGGGCCTAAGGAAATGGATTGGAGTTAGAAAATCATCAAAATCTGACTTTTCACTGAAGTAACCGATTACTCTGCAAGGCAGTAATCGATTATAAGGCCTCTGGTGGAAACACTTAAGATGTTGCAACAAATTAATCGATTACAAGGGTAAAGTAATCGATTACTTTGAGTAGTAATCGATTACATTCAGGGGGATAATCGATTACTTAGGCTCTGGTGAATGTACTGAGAAATGTTGCATCACATGGGTAATCGATTATTTGGAGTGAGTAATCGATTACTCACTGGAAAAATCAGAAAAAAAATATAACACGTGGGAGCCACCCGTTCGTGACTTAATTGAGAAGCATGCCTTCTCAGCCACACAAACCAATGGGAGGCTAAGATCAATGCATAAAAAAGAAAAGAAAGAAGTAAAAACAAAACAACAACATAAAGAACCCTCTTCTCCTCTCTCTTCCTCCTTCAACTTCGAACCCCTCTTCTTCTTCTTGGGTTCCTACTTTCCATTATCAACCTTTAACCAAGAAGCAAAAAGGGGTTTCCATCAACTTCATCATCAAGGAGCCATGAGTTAGAAGCTTCTCCTCCTCTTTTCTCTTAAGTTCCACGCCTTTCTCTCTCTTCTCTAAGGTTTCTCTTCTCATCAATACTCATCCAAGAAACCAGAAGTGATCATCACCCTCATCAATAATCATATTCCTATCAAGCTTCAAGTAAGTGCTTAAGTTCAAAGCATCCTTCCTTTTCCTCTTTAACTTAGTCGATCTCTATCCCTTTCTCATATTCTGGATTTCCAACTCAAATCCATGAAAACCTCACTATTTTATGGATTCTAACAAATAGCCAGATGATAATAGTAACCTTTGTTTTACAACCCTCACAATAGGTTATTCATCAACTTTGGCATAGTACCTCTTTTGAGGTGGAAAGCTAAGTGGAGAAAGCTCAAGGTTTCAAGATTTGTAAGCTAGGACAAGTTGGGCAAACACTCTATCTCTTAATATTTTGAGGTAAGGAGTGAGTATTACCTTAATTTAGGGATGAGTTTCTAGTATGTATATAATACTTGCTAAGAGTTAAGTGTTAGTTAGGGTATAAACCATAGGGTAATGAATATTAGTAATGATTACAGAATTGAAGTAAAGGAATTTAATTAATCATGATGTTGTGTATAAGTGATTATTTCTGAATATGTGTATGTTTGAATTTAAGTGTATATTGTGGAATTGTTGGTGATGATGCTAAGTAGTTTAATGATGTGTTGCTGGCCTTGTGACTAAATGAATAATGGATTATGGAAATAAATGAATGGGATTAGTGTTGACAATACTTGGAAAGTGAATTGATTAAGAGATTAGAGAAAAGGGGAGTGATGGTTAGAAAAGTGATGTGAAGGAGTGGAGAGGGAATTATGAATGAATAAAGGAATGAAAATTTAATAAAAGCGAAGGTCATAAAGACCCAGCGCGACCATTTAGAATTTATGTTGCGAAGGTCACGGTGACCCAGCGCGATGAAATAAACTTAATAATGCGAAGGTATATGTACCCAACGCGATATGCGAAGGTCATATCACCCAGCGCGATAAGAAAACAATAATAATGCGAAGGTATATGTACCCAGCGCGATATGCGAAGGTCATATCACCCAGCGCGATAAGAAAACAATAATAATGCGAAGGTATATGTACCCAGCGCGATATGCGAATTTCATATCACCCAGCGCGATAATAAAACATAATTATGCGAAGGTTATATCACCCAGCGCGATAATAAAACATAATTATGCGAAGGTTATATCACCCAGCGCGATAATAGAACTTATTAATGCGAAGTTCTTATCGACCCAGCGCGATCATTTATATTTAATAATGCGAAGGTCATATCGACCCAGCGCGATCATTTATACTCAATAATGCAATGGTCACATCGACCCAGCGCGATCATTTATATTTAATAATGCGATGGTCACATTGACCCAGCGCGATCATTTATATTTAATAGCGCGAGGCCGACACCGACCCGACGCAATAAAAGGTTAAAAGAGGGGGAAATAAAGTAGACCTATAGCATGATAAATTAGAGAATAAGAATGAGCTGATTAGAAAGAAAAGACAAAGGTATAGAGATAAAAGAATCGTTGGCATTTGTTTGTACTATTGCTTCCATGTGTGAATGACTATGTGAAATACCTAAACTATATGTGTTTGGCTTGGTCGGTTATTATGTCATATGAGAAACTGCTATTCCTACTTTACTGTGTAGTGCTCACCTCCTTACCATTTTTCAGGTACTGAGCTGGAGCATACACCAGATTCGGTCGAGCAGGATTACTATCCCTTATAGGGATAGTAGGGGTGTTAGGGGATAGGATATGGCACTGGACCTAAGCCTCCTATATTATTTTGATGTAAATGTGTTGTATATAATTTTTGAGCGAGGCTTAGGATATATCTCTTTTGTTAAAAAGCTTAGGGTCTTTGAACGTATATTTCTAACTTGGTGTTTCGATGCTACTTTTAACTCTGATATGGAATTTATAATTTTGAGCCTTTGGGCCTCGTTATGATGCAAATATATTCTTGATGTATGCCCTGCTGGCTACTGAATGTTTATTTGATAAATGTTTTCACAGGTGAAATTTTGGATAAGTCCGAATTTCAAACGAAACTCCGTCCGTTTGACGGTTGATTTTATTAAAATAAAAAGGAATTTTTAAGTTCATATTTTTAAATGATGGGGTTTTAAGGGTAATAATCCTAGGTGTTACATTTTGATTGTCTTTATCTGTATTGTGTATGAGTATGTGTTGTGAAAGTTTGGATGCCTAGATTTTTGTTGAATAGTGTTAGATAGTGTGGATATAGGACTAAGTAGGTCTGTATTGTCAGATATTGCCCCTAGGCTTCGAACTTCATGTTTTGAGCCTTAAGGAACTAAGTGGGACTTTATGGTAAAAGTCTCAATAGCAATCAAGTAGATATAGTAATAGAAACCCAACCGGAGTCGTATCCCAAGTGGGGGAGTGAATTCCCCAAAGTTGTGTCCATCCTGAACTAGGTTAAGATCTCTCCTTCAATCGAGCATATAGCTCCATATCTTCCCTCTCCTTTGAAAGTGAGCCGAATTTCGGGGACGAAATTCATATAAGTGGGGGAGAATTGTAACATCCCCAAATTTACTAAGTGTTTAAGTGCCTTAGTGAATAGAATTGCCCTAAGTGTCGTAGCATTCTTAGGTTTCGATTTCAGTTGAAAACGTAAATTGGTATTAGAATTAGTGTGTGCTTAAGTGTTTAGAGTGTAGTATTTAGCTAAGAGTGGGTTTGTGTGAAGTAGAAATAAGTTAGAATAGGTTTAGAGTGTAGAGAAGGGAAAATGTTAGATTAAGAGTGCAATTTAGAAAGGTTATTTAAGGATTAAGAGCATAGGACTCTAGGAAATTAAGAATAAAAGACCCATAGCTCTAAACCCAAATTCCACCGTTGGATGTGAAGACAAGTGTCTTAGGATGCTTGCCTCAAAATTTGAGCAAGATCCGACGGTTAGCGAAGAAGTTAGAGCGATTCGAAGTTCAAGGGGATAAGTGGACTGATCAGGTTAATCGAGTAACACTGTGAGTTAATCGATTAAATTTATAGCACCTTTCGGCCTTAATCGATTAAGACCAAGTTAATCGAGTGATCCTTTAAAAATTAACAAGTGTTAATCGATTAACCATCGGGTTAATCGATTAACCCCTGTTATATCAGCAAAAATCACGTTGAACTGAATCATTTTTCTCAAGACTTTTCTCTCTCCTCTCACACGATTCTCTCTTCTCCTCCCCTAGGGCTTTTAATTTCTTCAAGTTCCCACCATAGAAAATCAAATTAAACATCCCAAATCACTTCCCTATCACTCCCTCATACATTCCCCTCTCTCAATTTTCAATTTCCCCTCTTTCTCATAAAAACCCCAAATCCAACCCAAACCCTAACTTTCCCAATCCACTCCATAAAGCTCTCTAATCATGCAAAGGAGTTTGGAATGTGCTTAAGGATAGGGAGTAGGAGTCTTAGGAGCTTGGATTGGAGCTGGGTGTGGGAGCTCCATCAAAACCCCAATTTCTCTCTCTCTCTCTCTCTCTCTCTCTCTCTCTCTCCTCAAGGTAAGGGGTGTACTTTGGTCTAGTATTAAAGGAAGGGTTTAATTATAGTAATAGAGTTATAATTGGGTATATTATTGATTGGTTAGGTTGATGGGTAGAAGGGTAGAGTATAGTTAGGAATCCTAAGTTTTAGTGATATGTTATTAATGTATGTTTATATTAATTGATTTTATAAATTGTAAAGTAGGAAGTGAAGAACCCTAGGAAGGTGATTTAAATTACAGCCCCTGAGACATACCTGAGTATGTCGACTGATTGTTGATTGATATTGTTTGTATTAATATTATTAAAGTGTATATAAGTAAATTGTAAATGACATTCATATAGTTATGCATTAAATAGGGCCAAGTACTTCTCAATTGAGTTTAAACCAATTAAACGACATTTTTCTAAAGAACAAAGAGGGCCTTAAATTCAATTGAGAAACACTTAGGATATTGGATCATGCATGGTGAAAAGGTGGACGTTAGGTGTCGGGGAAAAACACACGTCGCTTCGCGATTGATGAGGACAAGAGTAAATGTTAGGAATTATTATGGAGAACTTTGATCCTGCAAAGGATACGGGTTTGCTTCCCGTATTGGGGGTTGGTTCTATGCAAACCATAATAATTCTATTTACTTTGGTTTCTTTGGGCCAGTCGAGGGTGATTTCTGCTAAAGCCCGATTTGGACAAATCAACCCAAATCGCATGAGGGACCTTCCTAAGTGGAGGTGAAGTGTTGTGCAAGCGGGTGAGCGAGGGACCTTCCTAAGTGGAGGTGAAGCACCCAACTAGAGGTTGAGAAATGCTTACTCCTGGTCGGTTTTTCCCCAGAGTGGAGGGAGGGTTGTGAGGTGGTTGTGTTATTATTGTTATGGAAAAGGGAAAGTGTATAGGTACATTGTGTGAGGAACCCTCCTGCGGGGAGAATGTGAAGCACAATTTACCCAATCGTTAAAAAAGTGTTAAAGGTTAAAGTGTTAAAAGTGTATAGGTACATTGTGTGAGGAACCCTCCTGCGGGGAGAATGTGAAGCACAATGTACCCAATCGTTAAAAAAGTGTTACAGGTTAAAGTGTTAAAAGTGTATAGGTACATTGTGTAAGGAACCCTCCTGCGGGGAGAATGTGAAGCACAATGTACCCAATCGCTAAAAGTGTAAAAGTGTTAAAAGTAAAGTGAAAAGTGTGAAAGTGAAAGGGAAAGTGTGAATGAATTGTTATAAGAATTTAATTCGTTGAATCCGATCAAGTGTTAAAGTGTTTAAATTGAAATGAAATGTTTAATATCGGATTCAAGGATTAAATCACCTAAGTGTGACGTTAGTAGAGCATAACCATGTGGTTGCGCATTAATGCATTATATTAAAGGTATACACACGTAATATAGTCAAACTGGATAGAGTTATAATGTTGTACTTGATAAGTGAATTGTGATTTGCTTAATTGTTATTGTTTGTGTTTGAATATACCTATTTATGATTTATTACTGTTTTTAAGCGTTTTCTTTGATCTAGATTTCAAAGTACTCACCCTTACAGTGGACATATTAGGTACACCAAGGAGACAGGCACGAAAGGATCACGGCCGAGAACGGTATACTCATAGTAGAGAGTATATTGGTTTAAGTGACCCAAGGATCACGAGGTTGAGCAACCATGCATAGGTTTATATTGTAATAAAGAGAGTTTTGTAAATTTAATTGTAATTTAATGATCTTGTTTTGTTTAAGCGTTTTGTATATTGAAGAGTTATATGTATGTTATTATTTTGAATTGAAAGTTTTGATTTACTCGAATTGCAAACTGTTCTGGACTGACAGGTTTAATTCTGTTTGGGGAAAGTCCAATTTTAAAAGGAAACTCCGTCAAAATTTTTACAAACCTCGAATATTTTCACAAATAAATATTAAATTAAGTATTTTCTTAAAGTATAAAATTGTAGGATGTTACACATGCAACATAACAAACTTGCTCAAATCAAAGTTAATGCTCAGAAAGGCCTCCAAGCCTTAAACCTATTTCAAACTATGCCCAAAGAGTCTCATGGTGACTCCACACATAAAGTCCTACCAATTAAACTTATTCTAGTGAACAAATAGCTTCACCCTTACCTCTAGGCCATGAATCAACAAAGAGATTGCAGAGAAATTGACTGGAGCACTCTAACCCACAAAACCCTTTGCATGCAGCCATATTCGAACAGAGTCCAAAAACCAAAGATTTTGACATGCAAAAACAGTTTAGAAATTGGGGAAAATGATTAGGAACGATTCTCTGCAACAAGGACTAGAGGTAGAAAGGAATTTGAGGATTGGAGGACTCATATACTTACCAAAATCCGAGCTCAAAGTAAGCTCCAAACCTCAGTTTTCTAAACTTGACAACAACAACACCAATTTTTCGAGCTCCAATTCTTCCTCTATACAAAGGCTCAACTCATAATCTATGTGTCTTTGTAAAGCTCAAGACGTGAGCTTCACAATGGTGTATATCACTCAACTCAACTCTCAGAAACGAAGGAGAACGTTGAGGACGAAATTGAGAACCCTAACCTCTGAATTTTGGAGCAATTCGACATAAATGGTTGATTTTCATCAAAAACTATGCTTAAATACTCACTTCATTTCCCATGCATGTCGACACGAATCCCACTATCAAGACCAGAGGTTGATTTCGTGTCAACGATTAAAATCGTTGAGTGCTGACTCATGAAACACACTAACGAGTTCAACACTGACCAGAATACTCGAGTCTTTCCTGAAAGACTCGAGTCTTTTGGTCAAAATTTGAAAAATAATTATTTTAATTCCCTTCCCTCCAAAATCTTTCTAATATTACTTCTTGGTCCTAAACCAGGGACTAATATGCAAAAATCCATCTTTTGCATATTATTAATCATTAATATATTTCCCGTGCCTTTTCACTTATCACAAGCACACACATAATCACATAATTAATCTAAATTAATTATAAAAATAATATTTATGATTTAAGGAAATAATTTCCAATAACTTTTATAATTATAATTCCATTACATCAGGAAACGAAAATTTGCGGTGTTACAGTCTCAAATTCATTCATACATAAATCACATATCTTTCATGACACTTTGAAATCATAAATCCACAATAACTTTAGTGTGTGCATAGAACATTACTTGTATTCTAAGTTATAATCATAATCTTTAAATTTTTCAACTTTCATTGGCTAATCTTACTTGGGACAACATTCTTCATTTAATTATAGCATCACATTCATGGCATCGCATCTTTTATGCTTTTCTAATATTAAACATATAATCATACAATAATCAACCCATGTAATCACATAAGGACTAACCATACAATCGTATATCTTATAATACATAATCCTAATTCTGTTATTAATCAAATAGACCATACTTTCAAGTATATATTCGTTATTGTTATCATTTTATTATTCTTCAATTCTAACTACAAGGATAGCTCATATTGCGTATATTTTGAATTATCACTCAATACTTAGTTTATTATTCATACATACAAAACCAAATCAATTATGTTAGCATCCATTTCTATTAAGTATAGTATTCAATCACTATCCTAATTATAAGGCAACTCCTCTCATACCTTAGTTACGACTCATAATTATTGCTTCCTTGCTTCTTTAGTATCTCCCTAACTCATATTCGATAATTCCTTAGCTTCTTGCATCCTAATTGTTTGGTTATGAAGTTAGGAAAGGGCTATTTTTATGTTTGGGAAGTTTGGAGAGCAGTTGATTTGTTATGGGGTTGGTTGGGATATGTGAGGGATTGTGATGCCCCAAAATCACTCCCTAGGAGTATTTATAGGCTTATAAACCGACATTGGATGGAAATATCAAAGAATTCCCATCCACCGACGTTGAATTCTTCATAGATTTTTGGGTTTTTTGTCAGGTTAACTAGTTAATTCGTGCAGTTAACCGGTTATCGTGTGGAATTTTAGGCCAATTACCCTAAGTTAGCCGGTTATCGTCCCCTAGAATTCTCTGGACTGACATTCTCGCTTAAGAAAAACTCGTTCCCTTAAGCATGTTTATCTTCTCGCTTAAGCGCTACCCTAATTTTTATTAGAGTTTGATGCAGGACAGATGTCGCTTAAGCCAGATCTGGCTGCTTAAGCGAGAGAGTTTCCTGAGCTTCCGAAACTCCGTTTTAAGCTTATTTTTACATACTAAAAGGATCTAAACACTTGCTAACACCCAAATAAACATTTAAATACTTAAATATTCATGGAAAATTCTACATGTAACACCCACTGGAATTATTCACGAAATAATATATATATATATATATATATATATATAATTATGGTTATTTATTTTTATGTTTGAGTTTTATAAGTTTAGTAATTTAAAAATATTTAATTAAAAATATTAAGAAAACAATACTAGGAAAAGAGAAATGAGTTAAAAATAACTTTTTGGCCTTTCAGCCAAAAAGACTCGAGTATAATTTGGACTACTCGAGTCTTCTTTGGTGTTGCTGACTAGTTTGAGCTGGTGCGCCAAAAAGACTCGAGTCTTGGGCAAAAGACTCGAGTAGTTCGAGCAGTGGCTGTGTGAGTATAAGTCGGTTTCAATTCAAAATTCGCACCAAAACGCGTTTTCTCTTGGTTCCAAGCACAGAGCTGGACTTTACTTCGAAGGAGGGTAATCTTATACTATAAATAGGTGATTAGGGAAGCCACAAACTCATTCAAATCTTCCAATCCCGAATTCCTATTCTCATTTCATCTGTTTTCTGGTGCATACTTTCCGGATTCGATTCTTCTTCCTCAATAAACCAAATCCAGTACAACCGAAACATAATTCGAGTTCTAATTCCCCTTTCGAATTAGAACCAAGAACCACACAAATTGACTTCCTATAGATCAAGTTACAAGCCCTTAAAGTTGAGTATTCAAGTCTGAAAAACAGAGTACAAACAGTCTCTTAAGTACCAATCTTTCTTGAATTGGTTTGGTAAGTACACTAAACCATTTCATCCCCAACTTGTTTCTAATCAAAGTTGTTACTTCCTAGTTGCTAAACAAATCGTTTTCTTGTATTTTCATAACCTGTACGTGATGAACAAAGTGATCAAAGTTAGCTCGTTGCCTCAGGTTGCAGAGTTCAGAATTGAGCTTTGAAGCTCAAAATCCGTTTCAGATCTTTTCTTCCTCAACCAATCATTCCTTTAGCTTATCTAAGGTATGGGAGAAGTTATCTAATCTCTAGAATAATAATTAATAAGCTAAATTCATAGGAACCACTTGAGGTTCATGGGTAACGTAACTTGAAATGGGAATCTGACTTGGAGGCCAGAAACTCATGGTTTTTATGTTCAAACAAGTTTAATTGGACCTAAGGAAACTCACTAGATTGATTTACAAACTTAAAATCAAGTAGAAATGAAATTCATATGTTAAAATGGACTTTATCTATGTTTTTATGAAATTTGTGATTTGATCCTGTTATTTGTTGATTTGATGTTATTTGATATGTGTAACATGTTTGTTTTATGTGTAGTAACTTCTGTTTTGTACAGAATTGGAGTAAACAAACAAGGAATTCGAATTGGTGCATAAATTGCAGAAAAACTGGTGTTGTTGCAGCAAAAAGACTCGAGTATTTTGAGAAAGACTTGAGTATTCTGGGAATTGAGGAACGACTCGAGTATTTATTCAAGTACTCAAGTATTTTTGCATGAACTACTCAAGTATTTTGATCAAATTTCATAAAATTCATATTTTCTTTAATTTCCAGAATTTAACTCGTTTAATTTCATAATTTTCTAAACTTTAAACATCACCATGAGAATTATGACTTAATCCCGTTTGGTTGATAACTATCCTGGAGGTGTCCTACTGGAATTTTATTCAGTGGTTGATAATTTCCCTACAGGAGTCCCAACGGAAGTGCGTACACCTATTTGGTCGATATTTATCCTATAGATGTCCCAGTGAAAGTTTTTATTCACTTGGTTGATATTTTCCTATAGGAGTCCCAATGGGGTCGTTGCAATAACCATCAGTAGGATGCTATGCCCCGATGGATTATAAATGAAATAATTAAATACTATTTATAAAACCATCACAACGTGGCTAGGCCGCTGATGAACTTTTCTCAAAACTGTTAAATGGAAACAATTAATCCCATCACAAAGTGGCTATGCCGCTGATGGCCTTTTTCTGAAAGCATCAGCACCAGCTAAAATAAAAGTTAAAGATGAGATTAACGGATTGAAATATGGAATGATGGACTATGTCCTGAGTTGATATCAACGATGATAATGAATTGATAAGAAGGATTGGTAATAGATTATGTTTGCATTCATGCATTGATTGCTCTAGTTTGCGAGGATTTTCCCTGTTATACTAGTTACGCTGGGCGGAGGAAGCCTATAAGTCGGATACGCCGGGAGATGGGAACCCGTAAGTCGTAAGTGCAGGGCTAAGCCCGTAAGTCCTATGCAGAGCGAAGCTCGTAAGTCATGAGTGCAGAGCGGAGGAAGCTCGTAAGACCTACCACCCTCCAAACTGTGATGCCCCAGGAAATTGTTGAGATCAGCATGCATCATGCCATTAACAATAAGATCAATTGCTTGAATAAAAAGGGTTTGACATATGTATATGCATGGCAGAAATTGTTATTACCTGAATACTTCTGTTTCCTGTTTTTAGCCACTATTATCTATTATTCATTTTAACGTGATTAGCTATGACTTACTCCCTTGTTGCCCTTGTAGGTAACGAAGGTCTTGTCTTCCAAGGGGAAGAGTAGTGCTGGCAAGGGATTTGGGATTCCCTTTCCAAATGATGGAGTTTGAAGAACCATGCTCTGGGTTACGATTAGTGTCTTAAGTAGCTCAAAGTCTATTTGGTATTAGGATAAATTAGTTTGAACTATTGTGTCTTGTTATTGGATTAAATTCTGTTGTTTTGCTTCCGCACTTGATGATACTTGAAGATTTGCTTCTGCAATTGAATAATAAAGTTTTGAAATTTTGCGAAAAATTATTCTCTATTTTCATTATAATAAATAAATCAAGGTTAAAGAGTCGGGATGTTACACTACACACAACAATATTTTCATTTTATTTTGATATTAAAAATTTGGGATGTTATGTTCAACAATAAGAGAGCCAAACTTTTGATATCTCACACGATGGCTGTTGCATCCAAACCCACCTAGGGATGGCAATAAAACCCACACCCACGGGTACCCACTTGAAACCGACTCGATTTTGGTGAGGAAAACCCGTTCTGATTGGGTTTGTAGAAACCTGAAACCGAAATCCGCTTTAAAAAAGATTAGGCAGGTGGGTCTAGTTGAGTCTGGTATTTTAAGTATCCGCCCCGCCCCTACTCCCAAACCCGCTCTGATATAAATTTAAATAATTTTCATTATACTTATAGTTAAATGGTAAAGTCAAATTAACATATTTAGCTAAAACCATGACTTAATTCTTAATGTTTTTAGATATTTTTTAAATTTGACGTTTATTACTACATATTATTTAAATTATAAAGTATTTTAGATGTGATTTTTGTTTAATACAATAAAAAATAATTTTAAAAAATAATTGGATGGGGTTTCCCCAAACCCGACGGGGATGGGTTTGGGTTTCACTTTTTCATACCCGCTCTCCTTAAACCCGCACCCGAATCTGTCCCGCTCTTGATGGGTGCGTGATTGGTATTGCTAAAACCCACCCCAAATCCGATCCATGCCAAAGGTTACTCAGCCAACATTTAGTACTTAGAGTTTTAACCTCAGGATCCAAAGCGGTGTACCATCTCATTCATACAGGAGTCAACAAGTCGCTTAAGACCTCCGTAAGAGTAGGGGGCATATTGTTAACTACTCTTAGGGACAATTCAGAGCTTTCTTACTCCCCCTTGTTGCACTATTCCAACGTGCTTGATAGAAGTACGTAGTCTTAATCCCCATAACCTAGTTCAAACGGGTACGTAGGACCAAGAGTCCACTCTTGTCAAACTAAATATCATTAACAAGGATTCCTGTTCTAATTGGAAATAATTGATACCTTGTTATATAAAAAATGGAAAATTCTGTTCACACTCTATTTTTGCTAATTGCACCCTTTATCAAGTAAAATTCCAAAATTGTCCTTACATTAATTTTTATGCTTTTTGTTTTGTTTTCGTTGTACATTCGAAAAGACTATCTGATTGGAATGACTATCCGATCTGAAAGATTTTCTGATTAGAAAGACTATCACAATGTAAATTTTCTTTTTAATAATGTCTCCTTGTCACACTCACACCTATGCCTATTTTTTCCATCATTGTTGTTGCACATTCTAAAAACTATCTGATCGGAACTTTCTAATGTTTCGATCAGATAGTCCTTTTGAATGAACAATAAAACGCAAAATGTGGAGGCAATTTGAGAACTTTAAGTGAAAAAAAAACTTAAGAACCCAGGTTCGGCTAGCAAAATCCGGGTAGGTATAAATATAATTTTCGAAAAAATTACTTTCTTTGTTTGTTTCTAAATATAAGCTCTTGGGATGACTTTGTACATCCATTAAAGAAGTTATTTAATAATACTTTGATATACATTTTCAAAATTACTCCTATAATTATTATTGGAATAATAAAAAGTGTTGAGTAAGTATTTGTGTAAAAGAAAACTCAGGTATATTTAAAATTTTCCGAAAAACTACTTCCCTAATCCCTAAATATAATCTCTTGGGATTATTTTGCAAGCACATTAATGAAGTTGGTTAATACTCCCTCCGTTTCATTTTAAGTGTTTATTTGGACTTTTGCACATACATTAAGAAAATGTTGATTATGATGATTATTGTAAGTTTTATGTGTATTTTGTCAAAAATACCCCTATTTAATATTTTTATTTTGTTAATGCATAATTAATAGTATTACAAATTTCAAAACTAAAACAAAAACTCCATTAATATGATGAAAACCGTGCGGTGCATTTCCCATGGCCAACTCATTCCATCCACATTTTTCTATTGAGTAGTACTACTCCACAGTACTGTAATGTAGTAGTGCAGTGTTTTAAGATAAGGGTAAATAAGGAAAAACAATATTAAATGTTGCTTAGATTTGATAGAAAGACACTTATTTTGAAACAAAATTTTGATATTAAAAAAACACTTAAAGTGAAACGGAGGGAGTAATATAGTAACTAATACTATTAGCGATATTGAAATTGAAAATATTTGATATACATTTTCAAAATTGCTTCTATAATTATTATTGGCTTTATAAAAAATATTGAACAAATATCTGTGAAAAAGTTATTGTTATTATAAATCGAAATTGAAAATTATAATAAATTTCAAAATAAAATTTAAAATTAATACTTATATTTTAGAAAAGACAAAATATAAGCATGAACTTTTCCCATGCAATGATGCTTTATTGCTTCGGCACGTCTTTAGGTTGGGAAATTCTACGCTGCTTCGGGCTTATAATGCAGATTAATATTTTTTTTATACAAATTTTAAAGCAAATTTATTAAAATATATCAATTTTTAATATAGATTTGCTCAATATAATTTTTTAAACCTGTGTCCGAAAGCAAATAATAAAAAAAATTCAAATTTAAATAATAAAACAATGTATTTATTAGTAAAACAGAAAACTCAAAACGTATTTTTAAGGTCCCGTTCGGGGTGGTTTTAGGTTTTAAGTTTTAAAATTTTAAAAAACTAAAACTAGTTTCCAGTTTTATAATGTCGGTTTCAAATATTTTGGTTTTCAGTTTTCAAAATTAATTTCAAATTTATAATTTTTATAGCACTCCTACAATGTTATACACCATCATCTTGTATACTAGCACAATAATTTAATAACAACTTCCACATGGTTGTTGTTATTACTAGTTGAAGGCGGTGGTCGTTGTTATAGTGATTGCAGTTTCGAGTAGTAACTTTTGTGGTGTTGGTTGAAGAAGAGATGGTGGGGGAGGGGGGTGAAGCTGTGGTGATGGTGTTAAAAGGTGATAGTTGTGATGAACATAGAGGTGGTGGTGGTGGTGGTGGTAGTGAGGTTGCGATGGTGGTGGTGGTCATGCGAAGGCAATAGTGATTGGGGTGGTCACTATGGTGGTGGTCCAAGTAGTGATGATGGTTGTTGGGTGGTGGTTGTCCGAATAGTGATGATGGTGGTACAAGGAGGGACAATGGTAACAGGTGAGAATGTAGTTATGGTTGGGGTGGCTATAAGGGTCAATGTGGTGGTTGGGGTTTAGACGGTTACAATGGTATTAGTTGGATGACAGTCATGGTGGTAGCAATGACCATAATGGTTATGGTAGTGGGACGAGTGATGATGACGGTAGTGGTGGTGGTTGAATGAATGAGTGATGATGGTGGTGGTGGTGGTGATTGAATGATGCAAAAGATGATGGAGCGATATAAGTTTGCAATTCAAAACTTAAATTATGAAACCTTTATTTGTTGTTTTGAAAATAGAGGTGAAATTGTTCTGAAAATGAGTAAAAAACCATTTCAGCTCAAATTTTGTCGAACAGGTTTTATTTTGAAAATACACTTTCGAAACCAAAAACCAGAAACTGACAACCACCCCGAACAGGGCCTAATTTATTAGATTTTGGAAAAAAAAAAAAAAAAACCTAATATCCTAATCATCAAAAGTCGGAGTATAATAGAAGCACCCAATGATGTTTGTACTTCTGTGGAGCGACAATTTTCTTTATCTGTGTTAGTGAGAAGTTAGCTTTGGTTAAAAGAGAGCCAGCTACCATCAGCTATTCCAATATGCGACTATTTTCTAACTCTGCCATAACCGTCACTGACTACGTCCAAGAAAATACTAGCTATCATTACCACTGTCATCTTGTAATGATTATTTTTGACTTAATAAATCGCAACCATTTAGTTCAATTATCTTTTAATAACCAGTTTTATCCGGTTAAAAAATGTATGAGTAAGAGTGAAATTTTTTCCCTGAAAACTATTTTAGTTTTTCTATTTTTCATAATTTTGGTGTTAGTTATTAATAATGACGTCGTTATTTGTAATATGTACTATAATATTAATGTCAGGAAAACGCTTTCATGGCATCTAAATATAAAAGCGATTCTATAATCTTTTCACTTTAACCAATTAAATCATAAAACTTCTATAGATTTAATATAGTGAGCATCTGATGATTATATATATATATATATATATATATATATATATATATATATAGTGAGCATCTAAATGTCAATGCTTACATGTCATATTATATAATAATAATTTTACGAATTTTAAAAATTTTAACCCAATCATAATTTTTAAAAAAAACTCTACTACTCCAAAAAATAACAAAAACAAAAAAAAAACACCTAATTCTAAATTAAATCAAAACTAAATCAGTAGAATGATGAATAAAAAAAACCCAGAAATGCCCCATAAGTCCATATTCTTATCGGACAATTGGTCAATAATTAATCATGCTCTCATTTCAATTTTACGTGTTACTGCTGCGTCTAAGATTGAATAATACACCAACAAAGCTCATTACAGTTGGTAGATGACTGAGTTTTTTAAGCATGATGATATCAGATGTTTGATCTTTGCCGTGGGTATGAAAAATGCTTTGTTGGTAGAGGCAAAATTCACTTCGATGATCTCTACGCCAAAGAAGGGATTAGTCTTCGATTGTCGACGGAAAGATACCCTTGTTTAAAAAAAATTGAATAACAAGACTTCACCCAAAAAATTTAATTACATGAAACGTTGTCTCTTTGTATTTTATTTTACTAAATGAATATATATATTATTTGTTTCGTAAGTAGTGTATTTTAATATTATACACGAATTTTAATAAATGATTAAATAATATAGGAATTTGAAGTATTTTGACTATAATATCCTTGTATCATTATTCAAATGACAGAATAATATTGGAAATGAAAAAGAAAGTGTGATAAATAGGGTCATGTTGAAAAAAATAACATTAATTATGTATTGAATTTTATAAACAAATAATACATATGAAACAAAAAAGAGAAAACTATATGAAATAATACATATGAAACAAATAGTATTTAATTAAACGATTTTTCTAAACTATGCACCAAATGCATAGAATTAACAAACTTTAAAAATAAGTATTTATGAAAAATGATATATTTAATAAATTAAAAATGATTGTTTAATTTTTCAACACATCTTTTTTTTTTGGTATAAGAAAAAATCTATTACCACTTGAAAATATGAAACAAAACTAAAGGCCATTTAAGAGAGCTTTGCCACCTTCTAGGAAGGGTTCAAAGCCTCAAAAATGCCAAAGATCAAAGTTCAGCTCTAATTCTATTTACAAGAACCTTATTAGACCAATTAATAAATAATGGGTAACAAAAGTTAACTCTAATAGCCACTTCTTGCTTAATACGTGTCACCAGGTGAGCCTTCGAATGCATGTGGTGAGTGAACAGCCGCTTGTTTCTTTCAGACCACAGAGAGTAGATTATGCTAGCAAACAAAGCATACACACTTCGTCTTCTTCGTTTGCCCGGGAAGGCTCTAAGAATCCAAAATCTCCATCGCTGGAATTTGTAGTGCATCACATTCAAGCAAAACCAATTGCAGCACTCCTCAAAGACCGATCGAGTCCAACCACATTCAAAGAATAGATGCTCATGCGTTTTATTCTCTACGCCACAAAACATACAGAGAAGATCAGGTACATGCATCCGATCCTTAGTCTTTAACCTTTTGTGCATAGCTAACCATACAATGAATTGATGCTTTGGAACTGAAACTTGATTCCACACAAATCGATGCCAGGGAAAAGATTAAAGAGGACCCAGCAAGAATTGATAAGCGCTGGATATTGAGTATTCTCCAGATTGGGATAAGGACCAGGTATTATTCACAAACCCAGGCCTTAATTTGTCTCTAATTTTGATTATTTGTTTCCAATGCCAACTATCAGTAGGTTTAGAAACATGCCCCCAGAAATCAGAATCTTTTAAATAAATCGAGCTTATCCACCTAATCCATAAGCTTTCAGAGTTGTTGTTTAACTGCCAAATCTGTTTTCCCAATGTTGCGTAATTCCACAAAATAGTGTTCTTGAAATTTAAGCCACCTTTGGATTTAGGTCTGCACACTGATTCCCAAGCTACATCTGCTGTGTAGTGTCCATTCTGATTCTTCCCCCAAAGAAAAGCTCTGCATTTTTTCTCAACCTCACGAAGCACAACTTTAGGGATAATAAAAATACTTGCCCAATACACATGTAGAGACATAAGAACTGAGTTGATTAAACAACACTTGGCCTGATAAGATAGATTCCTTGAGCTCCAGTACATAATCCTGCTGCTGACCTTATTCACCAGAATTTGGCATGTGCTATTAGACCATTTCCTAGCTGAGATAGGCATGCCTAGATATCTAAAAGGAAAAGAACCCTTAGAAAACCCAGTTAAGTCTATAAGCTCAGCCTATTTGATCTCATTTAACCCATGTTGGAAACCAACAAGCGGGCTTAGCAATTACTAGAGGGGGGGGGGGGTTAATAGTAATATGAAAGCAACAGTGACTAATTTTCGGTGCAATTAAAAGATAATTGATCAAAAGCTTGATTTTCTGAAACTGGGCAATTTATTCGAGTGATTTTAAGAACACTCGAGTGAAAACCTACTAAATACTCGAGTGATTTGGAAAACACTCGAGTGTTTTATGCAGAACAGAAAAATTCAGTTTCAGAGAAATTTAGCCAAATGATTCAATATCTTAAAGACTAGGAAAAAGCTGATATTAATCAAAGTAGAGGGAAATTAAATGAAGGTATAACAAGTTGAAAACAATTTAATTGCTACCAATTTCTACTTGAATTGTAAAAGCCCCTTTCTAGAGAACTTAGGGTTTGGTTTTTCTTGAAATCTAAGAAAGCTATAAAGAGATAGACAACACCAATTTATCCTAGTTCACACTCAATCTAGAGTACTAATCCAGTCCCCCTAATCAACTTAGGAGTTTCTACTAGTAATCAAATTGTTAGAAATTACAAGGCTAAATTGAGATTCCTCACTCAATCCTAACCCTTTTCAAGAGTGTACCAAACTTTTGAAATTTCTACCCCAACTTGATTTGGTGATGAAGAGTCCCTTCTTCTTTTGCTCCTTGGAACCTCCAAGAGCTCCACCAAAGCTAAGAACCTCTTAGCCCTTGCTTGAGAACCTCTCAAGTCTTGAATGAACCTAAGATCCACTTAGGTACACTTGGTTACCAACCAAGATTTTTTAGAACAAGAAGTGTATGAGTGTTTGAGAATTGTACAACAAATAATTCTCTTACAATTAAAGCACACTCTCTTAACTCACTAAGACAATAATAAAGATGAATGCTTGGTTGAGTTTTGAGAGAGAAAAGATTTTAACACTTGAGAGAGATGGAAATCAATGAAAGAGTATTGGCTTCTCGTAGTAAATGAGGTCAACACTTCAGAATATAAGTGAGGGGACAAAAGGGAAGGAAAAATCAAGTTATTCTCCCTTTTTGTCCTCTTCTAACGTTTAGAAAAATTGCTGTCAGACCCAAAACACTCGAGTCTTTTTGAAAACACTCGAGTGTTTTGGTCAACTCTGATAGGGTTGCCTTTTTACTTTATCCAACGGCTATATTACTGAAAATTCATAAATCACTCGAGTGTTTTGAGAATCACTCGAGTGAATTGCTTAATGTTGGAAAAATTAAGTTTTTCTAACATTGTTTTCAATTCTCTCTTCAAGCCTAATTGGTTTTAATCTCAACCTTTCATGCATAATTATCATGTGACCTTATGTGAGAATAAAAACCTAAACTACCCACTCTCATAAATAAAATAAAATACATTAAAATAAAATGAGAATGAATAAATAACTAAGCACTTGATCTTCTTTAATGTTGGGCTTGCATTCTTCACTTTAAGTCCATAATTTAATTACATTGTCATCATCAAAATTAATCCGCCTTAATCGGAGACTTGATTTTACAATCTCCCCCTTTTTGATGATGACAAAATAATTAAACCTCTAGCACTTGAGAGCTCCCCCTCAATCTAGGAACCTTTTTAACCTGTACAATCCAGAAACTGCCAAGCACAACGTAATACAATAATAAACATAATCAAGTGCTCATTGGTATCAGAGCAAGAGCATAAGTCATCAGAGTATAAGCAAGAAAGCGGAAAAGAAATATGCTCTTTCTCTTTAATCTCCTTTCTCCCCCTTTTTGTCATGATAAAAAAAAGATACAATTTGGAAACAAGGTGGAGAATGAGGGATACCAATAAGAAAACTTACCCTTGAAGAGTAAATAATAAGAAAAATATGACTATGAAGCAATAAAGAAACTTTGAAGAACATGAAAATTATGAAGAAAACATGAGTAATGCATAGATGTCATAAATTCATCATTCCAACAAACCATAAATAGACCATAAAACTAGAGTTTGAATCAAAGTACACCCAACTCCAAAAACAACAAAATACTCAAAAAGTTCAACATAGCTAAAATAAAGACATAGTCATAAAAAAAAAAGAAGTGCAAAGGAACATCCGGACTCAGACAGAGGGTGGCTGCTGATCATTATCACGAGGATATGGCTGAAATCGCCCAAGAGCTGACAGAATCTGACTGAGGTCGGAGCGCACATGGCCAAAGCTAGCATCCATACGATCGGAATGTGCGTCAAGTCTACCATGAAGAGCAGAATGTTGGAGATCCATCTGAGCTCTCATGTCGAATAAGGTTGCCCTTTGCTCTTGAGCTTGGATTTCCAAAGCATCCAAGCGTCCATCAATCCTATCAGCCCTACCAGTCATAATGTTCCTAAACTCCTCAGCCTGATGTCCCATGGAGGCAAACTTCCCATCAAAAATATCCAGCCTCTCATTCATATAGACCCTGTGCTGTGCAAATTGGGAGTTCTAGGACTCCGGCATATCAAAATTAATTCCATCAGTAGGGTCATCATGGGGCACACTCCCACTCCCTCCGGCCTGCTGGTCAAAAGCAGCCTGCTCCTCCTCTAGCTGCTGAGAATCAACACCCAGCTGATCCGCAGCCTGCTGAACGTTCCCCTGAGCCTTCAGAATAGCCGCCTCATCAAAATAGAAACATCGATTACCGTAGTATTCGATGTCCATCTTTCCCAAAGAAATGTCAGAAAAGGCATGAGTCTTCTCAGGTAGACGAACAACAGACTCGATTTCAGGAATTTGAACATCAAAATGTTGAAGGAGTCTGCACACATGCATTGGGTAAGGGAGGTGTTGCTTGGGTTTAGAGTCGGAGGCTTGGTTCATCTTGGCAAGGATAATGGAAGCCCAATTCAAAACATTACCATTTAAAATGGCATCCATAGCTCTAAGTTCAATTTGAATAGGGAGGGAGTAATTTGGAGAAGTTTGGGGCAACAAAATATGGCTAACAATATAGTGAAGGACTCTATTGTCGGCGGTCATTTGGTTCGCTCTCTTCTCGCCCTTGAGATATGCACGATCGGGGCGGAGTAGTTTTCGGAAAATAGGGTCAACCTCCCCTTTTGATGTACCTTCGCCCGATCGTGAAATCCCAAAGACTTGGAATAAAGCCTTGGGGGTAACCTCAAAACGTTTTCCTAACACGGAGGTCTCATAAGAATTCCCAACCGGCCTAAAGTTAGCATAAAATTGTCTAACTAGCCTAATGTAAATAAGGCCATTAAACGATATGAAACCCATAAGCTTTTGAGTTTTGAGGGCATCTACAAAAGGGAATCCTCTACTATTGAGATAAGCTTCACTTACCCATGTTTGAGTAGCATAATCGTTGGAAGCTAACTTTCTCTCCCTCTCAATGCAATTTGCTCTATGGTAGAAATCATCCTCCTCTTCAATTGGTTCCTCCATTCTAGGCTTCTTCCCTTTTCTTCTATCCGATGATGAAGCCATTTGCACTTATAATTGAAAACTAGAAGAAATTTTGAGAAAATTGGGGTTTTTGAAAGTTAGGGTTTTGAAAGGGAATGATGAATTTGGGGGTTAAAAATGTGGATTTGATGTGAAATAAAGGATGGGAATGAGTTTAGAAGATGAAATCTTGTTGAAAAATGAAAGAAATATTGATTTTGGGTGAAGTATGTGATGAAAGAGGTGAGAGAGCTGAGAAAACTCGAGTGAGAAGAGAGAGAGATTCGTGCAAAACTGGGAAAAATCGCAGCAGCATCAGACTAAATCTGATGAAATCACTCGAGTGATTTTTAAAACACTCGCGTGTTTTTCAGAAAACCTGAAAAACACTCGCGTGAATTGAAATTCACTCTCGTGCTTCCCGAAAGTTTGATTTTCAGAAAACTGAGATTCACTCGAGTGAAATGGGATTCACTCGAGTGTTTGACGAAACACTCGAGTGATTTATAAAACACTCGAGTATTTTCCATCGGACCTGCTCAAAAACTTTTTTAATTAAAACTGATTTAATTTTGAATTAAAATTACTCGAGTGATTTTAGGAACACTCGAGTCTTTTTATCAGTTAAGCTTAAAACACAGTTTTTAAAACACAAAACACAAAATCCACCGCAAATAATGAAGACAATAGATAGGAAACATAATCACACACAGTTAAAACATAGATTTATAACATCTCAAGGTCCAATTGTTCATCAAACACCAATGCACATGAAATGAGACATGCTTGGTGATTTTTCACAAACACAAATCAATTAGCTAATGCTTGACTCATCTAAAATTCCAAGTTCCCCTCTTATATGATAAAAGGTATCTCTTGGCAATGGTTTTGTAAAAATGTCCGCTAATTGATTTGTGGTACTTACAAATTCAATTGTGCAATCACCCTTTTGAACATGATCCCTTAGAAAATGATGTCTAATTTCAATGTGTTTAGTCCTTGAGTGATACACCGGATTCTTAGTTAAGTTGATTGCACTCGTGTTATCGCACTTAATAGGAATATTTTCAAGTTTCAAACCAAAATCCAATAGTTGTTGTTTCATCCACAAGAGTTGAGCACAACAACTAACGGCGGCGATATATTCTGCTTCGGCGGTGGAAAGAGCAACACAAGCTTGCTTTTTAGAAAACCATGACACTAATGAACTTCCCAATAAATGGCAAGTACCACTAGTGCTTTTGCGATCAAGCTTGCATCCCGCAAAGTCGGAATCCGAATAACCAACCAAACTAAGACTAGTATCACTAGGATACCATAATCCGGTGTTAATTGTTCCTTTAAGATATTTAAAAATATGTTTGACCGCGGATAGGTGTGATTCCTTAGGATTGGCTTGAAAACGGGCACACATGCATACACTAAACATAATATCCGGTCTAGATGCGGTAAGATATAGAAGACTACCTATCATGCCTCTATATTTACTAACATCAACCGGTGTACCTTGTTCATCCTTGTCTAGGTAGCATGATGTGCTCATGGGAGTGTAGGCTTCTTTGCATTTGTCCATTCCGAATTTTCCAAGGAGCTCCTTGCAATATTTTCCTTGATGCACAAAAATCCCCTCCTTGACTTGCTTGATTTGAAGTCCTAGGAAGAACTTGAGCTCCCCCATCATAGACATCTCAAATTCCTTTTTCATCAAATTAGAGAACTTGCTACACAAGGACACGTTAGTGGCACCAAAGATAATATCATCTACATATATTTGCACTAACAAAATGTCCTTTTTGGTTTTATAGATGAATAGGGTATTATCAACCTTTCCTCTTTGAAAGTCATTTTCTAATAAAAAGGTACTTAATCGATCATACCAAGCTCTAGGAGCTTGTTTTAATCCATAAAGAGCCTTTTTCAATTTATAAACATGGTTTGGAAATTCATGACTTTCAAAACCGGGTGGTTGCTTAACGTACACTTCTTCATTTATGAAACCATTCAAGAAAGCACTCTTGACATCCATTTGATAAAGAGTAAATTTCATAATTGATGCAAAGGCAAGCAAGATTCGGATTGCCTCAAGGCGTGCAACCGGAGCAAAGGTCTCATCATAATCAACACCTTCCTCTTGGTTGTACCCTTGGGCAACAAGTCTAGCTTTGTTTCTTATAATCAAACCCCGATTCATCAAGTTTATTTCTATAAATCCATTTTAAACCAATTATGGTATGATCATCGGGTATAGGCACTAATTCCCAAACATCATTTCTAACAAATTGATTTAGTTCTTCTTGCATGGCCATAACCCAATGTTCATCCAAAATTGCTTCCTTAATTGAATTTGGTTCGATTTGAGAAACAAAGGAAACAAAATGACAAATATTTTGAATTGTCCTACGAGTTAATACTCCCTTTGAAAGGTCTCCTATGACATTGTCAATAGGGTGAGCTTTCACCGTTTTCCAAGCCGGATCAAGGTCATTTTTGACTTCTCCTTCATCCTTTAAAATCTCCTTCCCTTTTTCCTCTTTTGAAAACTCATAACCTCCATCACAACCATCACTTAAAACACCATCTTCTTTCGAAGACTCATTAAAAACCACATGAATAGATTCTTCAATAGTCATAGTTCTTTTATTAAAAATTCTATATGCTTTACTATGTGAAGAATAACCCAAAAATATTCCCTCATCGGATTTGGAGTCAAATTTTCCAAGATGATCTTTTCCATTATTTAGCACATAAACTTTGCATCCAAAAACATGAAAGTAGGATATATTTGGTTTTCTTCCTTTGTAAAGCTCATAGGGGGTTTTCTTGAGCATGGGCCTAATTAGAATTCTATTCATGACATAGCAAGCCGTATTGACGGCATCGGCCCAAAAATAATGAGGTACTTGAGAATCATTTAGCATGGTTCTTGCAAGTTCCTCTAACACCCTATTTTTCCGCTCTACCACTCCATTTTGTTCCGGAGTTCTTGGTGCGGAATATTGGTGTTCAATACCATGTTTATCACAAAATCTATCAAACTTGTAGTTTTCAAATTCACCACCATGGTCGGTTCTAATAGTAATTACTTTTTGGTTTACTTGGTTTTGCACAAGTTTAACATGACGTTTAAAAGATTTGTAGGTCTCACTCTTTGCACTTAAAAATAATGTCCATGTAAATCTAGAAAAGTCATCAACAATCACCAAACCATAGTAGTTGCCACCAAAGCTTTTTACTTGAGAAGGTCCAAACAAGTCCATATGAATCATTTCTAATGGTCTTGTTGTGGACACATCATTTTTAGAACCAAAATGGTTTTTGGTGTGCTTGCACTTCTTACAAGGAGTACAATCACCTTCAATTTTAAAATCTAGCTTTGGTAATCCAACTACTAAGTCTTTTGATTGTAGTTTCTTTAATTGATTTACATTAATGTGAGCGGTCCTACGGTGCCATAACCAAGTGTCACTCTCTTTGCTAACTAGACAAGTAGAAACCAAAGAGGTGATATTGTTTAATTCAACCAAGTAAGTATTATTAGACCTTTTGCCAACAAATTTGATAGATTCATCTTTGTCACTTTTTGTGAGACATTGGGTAGAGGTAAATAATACATGGTTACCAATATCACAAAGTTGACTAATGCTCAAAAGATTGTGTTCTAATCCTTGAACATAAAGTACATTATCAATAACCAAGTTGGAAGAATTACCGACTTTACCAATCCCAAGAATTTTGTCTTTGTTGTTGTCTCCATAAGTGACATATCCACCTTCTTGAGGAGTAAGCTCTATGAAGTTCCGCTTATCTCCCGTCATGTGCCTTGAACATCCACTATCAAGATACCACGGTTTCTTTTCGGTTCTAAGGCACACCTACAAGACACAATCATTTTCTCATTTTGGGTACCCAAATTATGTTGGGTCCCTTTGGGTTAGCTTTTGGTGCTTCTTCCTTTTTAATCCAAACATAAGTGCCCTTTTGAATTTCAAAATGTTTTATGTGGCACCTATTGTTTGTATGTCCAAACTTTCCACAATAAAAGCAAGTTGGTTTCTTTGTATAATCAATTTTAGAAAATGAACCAACCTTTTTATTGTCCTTTTTATTATGGACATATCCTAAACCGGTTTTGTTTGAATAATTTCTTTGAGAATTAATTATCCGGTCTAGGTTTCTATCACTATTTGATATTGTGAGTTTGTGTTTCAAATCTTTTATTTCATTTTCAAGAAAGTCACATTTCTCACAATGAGTGATAGTTTCCTTAGGATTTGCACAATCACAAACATGACTAGAGCTAGCAAGTTCTAAGGATGCATTTTGGAGTTTCAAATCATTTATGTATTTTTCCAATTCATTGATTTCTTTTTGATACTCCAACATTTTATTTCCTTTTTCCTTGTTAACCTTAGCTAGTTTTTCAAATTGTGTCAACATTTCATTATACTCATTGAGCAAATCATCGTAAGGAATAGAGGAAGAGGAAAAGCTAGAACTTTGAGATGATACCTCATCCTCATTTTCACTCTTGGCACTTGAGGCTTCATTGTTGCTTCTAGCCATGAGACATAGATTTGCAACTTCATCATCCGAGCTACTTGATGATGAGTTTGCTTCCTTCTCCGGTGCATCCCACACAATGTAAGCTCTCTTGCCTTTCCCCTCTTGGGTCTTCTTTTCACTCTTTCTCAAGTATGTAGGACATTCCATCCTTATATGTCCAATGCCTCCACATTCATGACACTTCACTACATCACTTGAAGTCTTGTTCTTTGATTTTTGTTCCTTGGGTCTTCTATCTCTTGATGATGAGCCACTCTTCTTACCCTTGAGGAATTTATTGAATCTTTTCGCAAATAATCCACTTTCCTCCTCATTGAGTGCATGATCGGAGTTCTCACTTGTAGAGTCATCTTCAACCTCTTTTACAACTTTGGTTGAGGCCTTGAGAGAGATGCTCTTCTTCTTTTTGTCCAACTCCTCATGTGAGCTAAGTCTTGATAGATCAATCTCATGTTCCTTGAGCTTCCCAAACAAGGTTGCCAAGTCCATAGTGTTCAAATCCTTGGACTCCTTGATGGCGGTGACCTTTGGTTGCCATTTTCTATCAAGGCATCTCAAAATTTTGTGAGTAGTTTCACCATCACGAAATTGCTTTCCTAGAGAAATCAAGTGACTAATGATATGTGAAAACCTCTTTTGTAAGTCATCAATAGATTCATTCGGGAACATGTGAAATAATTCATATTCATGTGTTAAAGAATTTAATCTAGCATTTCTTACTTCACTTGTTCCTTCATGTGTGACTTCCAAAGTGTCCCACATTTCCTTAGCCGACTTGCATTGAGAAACTCGATAAAATTCATCATGGGATAAAGCTGAGAAGATGATGTTCTTAGCTTTTAAATCATAGGATACTTTCTTTTTATCATCATCACTCCAACTTTTCCTAGGAATTTCAACGACTTCCCCATTTATCATATGTCTAGGAATATATGGACCATCCTCTATTGCATCCCAAATATCGGTGTCTATTGCTTCAATAAAAACTCTCATCCGAACCTTCCAATAAGCATACCCTTCACCATTAAAGAATGGAGGGCGGTTTATTGAAGAGGATCCTTCTTGATAATTGCTAGAGTCCATAGTTTCCAAAGGATCTTTTCGAAAAAGCTTTTACGCTCGATCTTTCGACCGAGCTCTTATACCACTTGTTGGAAACCAACAAGCGGGCTTAGCAATTACTAGAGGGGGGGGGGGGTGAATAGTAATATGAAAGCAACAATGACTAATTTTCGGTGCAATTAAAAGATAATTGATCAAAAGCTTGATTTTCTGAAACTGGGCAATTTACTCGAGTGATTTTAAGAACACTCGAGTGAAAACCTACTAAATACTCGAGTGATTTGGAAAACACTCGAGTGTTTTATGCAGAACAGAAAAATTCAGTTTCAGAGAAATTTAGCCAAATGATTCAATATCTTAAAGACTAGGCAAGAGCTGATATTAATCAAAGTAGAGGGCAATTAAATGAAGGTATAACAAGTTGAAAACAATTTAATTGCTACCAATTTCTACTTGAATTGTAAAAGCCCCTTTCTAGACAACTTAGGGTTTGGTTTTTCTTGAAATCTAAGAAAGCTATAAAGAGAGAGACAACACCAATTTATCCTGGTTCACACTCAATCTAGAGTGCTAATCCAGTCCCCCTAATCAACTTAGGAGTTTCTACTAGTAATCAAATTGTTAGAAATTACAAGGCTAAATTGAGATTCCTCACTCAATCCTAACCCTTTTCAAGAGTGTACCAAACTCTTGAAATTTCTACCCCAACTTGATTTGGTGATGAAGAGTCCCTTCTTCTTTTGCTCCTTGGAACCTCCAAGAGCTCCACCAAAGCTAAGAACCTCTTAGCCCTTGCTTGAGAACCTCTCAAGTCTTGAATGAACCTAAGATCCACTTAGGTACACTTGGTTACCAACCAAGATTTTTTAGAACAACAAGTGTATGAGTGTTTGAGAATTGTACAACAAATAATTCTCTTACAATTAAAGCACACTCTCTTAAATCACTAAGACAATAATAAAGATGAATGCTTGGTTGAGTTTTGAGAGAGAAAAGATTTTAACACTTGAGAGAGATGGAAATCAATGAAAGAGTATTGGCTTCTCGTAGTAAATGAGTTCAACACTTCAGAATATAAGTGAGGGGACAAAAAGGAAGGAAAAATCAAGTTATTCTCCCTTTTTGTCCTCTTCTAACGTTTAGAAAAATTGCTGTCAGACCCAAAACACTCGAGTCTTTTTGAAAACACTCGAGTGTTTTTGTCAACTCTGATAGGGTTGCCTTTTTACTTTATCCAACGGCTATATTACTGAAAATTCATAAATCACTCGAGTGTTTTGAGAATCACTCGAGTGAATTGCTTAATGTTGGAAAAATTAAGTTTTTCTAACATTGTTTTCAATTCTCTCTTCAAGCCTAATTGGTTTTAATCTCAACCTTTCATGCATAATTATCATGTGACCTTATGTGAGAATAAAAACCTAAACTACCCACTCTCATAAATAAAATAAAATACATTAAAATAAAATGAGAATGAATAAATAACTAAGCACTTGATCTTCTTTAATGTTGGGCTTGCATTCTTCACTTTAAGTCCATAATTTAATTACATTGTCATCATCAAAATTAATCCGCCTTAATCGGAGACTTGATTTTACAACCCAGCCATGAACAATTGAGATTTCTCCACATTAGCATAGAGGCCAGAGCTATGAGAGAAAGCCTTAAATCCATCACAAATAATCTTCACACTTGCTGGATGACCTTTACAAAATAACATAAGGTCATCAGCAAAAGCTAAACTGATGAGCTTGGTGACCTTACACATAGGATGATACCTAAAATTCCTATGAAGGACTTCCTTCTGAATTCCTCTAGTTAAAACTTTCATAGCCATAACAAAGATTAGAGGAGAAATAGGATCCCCTTGTCTAATGCCACAAGAACCCTGAAACTTCTCAGAAGCATTGCCATTGATAATGATTTGGAAAGAGGCAGTTGAGATACAAACCATCACCCAATTTGTGAACTTGTCAGGAAACTTAAAAGCCCTGAACATATCTTCAATAAAATTCCAATCCAAAGTGTCATAGGCCTTACGAATATCTATCTTCATTAAGCATCTAGGTGATACATTACGTCTACCATAGAGCCTGAGCAGCTCCTGAGTGATTAGAATGTTGTGCACAATACTCCTGTTTTTCACAAAGGTGTTGGGATTCTGGCAAGTGTACCAGATCGTACAAGTAATAAAGTGATAAATAGAGTATCGTTCCCAACGAGGACTGAAATTGATTCTAACAATTCTCACCTATTCGTAGTTACTAAATGAAAATTAAATTGGAATTCAATTGATTGAGTAATTGTTGATTTAAATAAATTAAAATAAATAAATAAAACGATTCTTGAACAATGGGAAAAAGTGGGACGTAGTTTCGATGAAGGTTCCTAAAACGTTTAACAACGAATTAATTTGTTTTCCTAAATTCTGAATTTGTTTTGCAAAAGTAGGAAACGCCTAATGTCTTAGAACGTTTCCGTATTTTAGAGATTAATCTCCCAATGATGTCTCAAGAGAGCCTTAAAAACTAACCCTTAATTAAGTCCAATCAAAACTCAGAGAAATTATTCAATTCATAAGAAATATGTCTATCCCTATGCAATTGAACTGTTTGATTATTGGGCATAATCCTAAATTAATATGTCTATTAAATTAGGATTCCTAAGTCATGAACTGCGCACATTCATGAACAACAATAAAAATATAATCAAACACAAAATTTATAATGGAAAAACAAAATCAATTCATTGCATAAACATTAACAAGGTTCCATATTCATCTACTCCTACATCCCAAGGAAGGATTTAGTTCATAATTGAGAGAGGAAAAGCAATAAAAGTGATAAAGAGTGACATAATTACCACTAATCCTTGCCTCTTAATCTCCGTTCTTCAAAAAAACCAATGCACAAACTCTCTTCCAAGTGTTCTGAATAATTCCTAATTACCAATCCTAGTATTTTAAAGTCAAAAGATGAAACAAATCCCTTCCAAAATCCTAAAAGATATGAAAATCGTATTCCTGGTCTGCGACATTCTCGCCTGGGCGAATTTTTGCCTGAGAGATTTGACCCTTTGAACCCCAATTTTAAAACGCATAACCCCACTCGCCTGGGCGAGTGATAACCTCGCCTGGGCGAGTCTGTCACTTTCTGCACTGTTTTTCACCGCTTTGCTCCGAACTCTTGATTTCAAGGCTTGCTTTTTCCTTCTTTTCCATAAATCATCAAATTAAGCCTCAAAAACCTGAAATTCACAACAAATCGATACAAAATCCTCAAGGACCTCGTTCTTTACATTAGTCATCAAAATTTCCATCTTTTTCCTAAAATACTTGAGAAACAAGCTAAAATTACTAAGAAAGAGGGTTAAAAAACATCCAAAAGCATCATATATTGAGCTCAAATCACTCCCCCAAACTTAGCATTTTGCATGTCCCAGGCAAAAGTAAAACAAAAATTCACAACTTAAGACCCCTTCCTCTATCAAGATAAATCAATCCAATCAAGAAACTCGACTCACTTTCTTCAAAACTTTTCTTCACAAACAAATAATCCAATCAAAAACTGGTTAGAGGGGCAATCTCCAAAAGAACTCACAACTCACACATCCCTCTCATGTGTATCAAGGTTTAAAATTCTGCACTCAAGTTGTAACAATTACAATGTGTTACCATAAGCTTGACTATAGACCTACATCTCCACTGAATTTATTGACAACATGCACAAATCGTAAGGTCTTTATTTGGTTGTAACGGGGCCATGGCTAAAAGTGTCAGGTGGGATAAAAGAATAAAAAGGATAACAAAGGGCTTTATCAATGATATCACAACACTTCCCTTTTAAATTATGAAATGAGCAATAATGTACTTACACAATCACAACTCAATTCACTTGATTTTTCCTTTTCTTTCTTTATTATTTTTTTCTATTTCTATTCTCTTCTTCTTTTCAAATTTTTTATTTTATTTTATTTTTTTCTTTTTTTTTTCAAGAAGAGAAATAGAAACACAAATTTTAAGCACTTACACTTTCACCATTTTATTTAACGTTCCACTTACTTATTCATTCACAATTTCAAAGGTACTTATTAAAATATTCAATTCATGTAGGGTACCAAAGAAATTCCTTAAATCTCAAAGCTCAAAATGGGCAACTAAGGGATCATTATGTCTCACAATATGTTGAAGGCCACAAAAACACAAACCTAAGTGCCTTAATCATGTTCATGCATGCAATCAATTGTCAATTTTGAAAAGGTCACAAGTCAAGTTCTAGAACACATAGTAAAAGAGAACACACTCATGAAAGAAATGGGGGTTTAAAAATTCAGTCATCAATTATCGATTACTACCCCTTTTGTGTATAAGCCCAAAATCTCACAGGTAAGGTCAGTTTGCTAAACACATATTCTCAAAGAGTTTGCCCAAGTAACCAATTTTTAAAAGAAATACACATTTAATCCCAGCAGTTTATGTTAGAGTAGTGAGCTTCATTCCTAAACCAGACATCTAAACCTATCAAGAGAAAGAAAATCCTAAGCCTAGAATAATCACCTACTTCTACCAGGACATAACTAACACAAAGCTAGGGGAAATCATCAAGTCAAGAATTTTTTTTTAATTTTGTTAAACTCCCCCAAACTTGAAAGTGAGCTTGTCCTCAAGCAACACACTAATCCTAAACAACAAAATAAAAATAAAAATAAATAAAAATAAAAGATAAAAGAAACAAAAGATAAGAGACTTCCCTCTCGAAATGCAATCGGAGAGGCTAAGGGAGACACATGTCCTCCCCCAAACTTAACACCTGCCACTAACAAATAAATCCAAAGTGCATTAAGCACTACAACAAATCACCTGTGACAAATGAAATCCAACTACAAAAGCGAGTAAAGTCAACACGACACACAAACTAAAATAACCAAAGTATCTGAAAACACAAAAGTGCCACACCAAGGCACAAGCAAAAGTACTACAAGTCTGATTAAAAGTCTCCAAAGTAAAATGAAAACCTAAATCAACTAGAACAAACTGCCTCCAACAACAGCAAACCACACATCTCACACCCCACCAGCATCAGCATCCTCATCCATGCCATCCTCATCAGACTGATCCAGGACCTGCAAATCCTCCTGAGAATATGGAGGCAATGGAAAAGGAATATTCATCTGATCAGTCACAGCTTGCAAGGCATCCTGGATTATCTGATTCTTGCGCATCTCGCGCTGGAAATACTCATTCTGACGGCTCTGCCTGCGAAGAAGCCGCTCCATCATACCAGTCAGACCAGCCATATCCCCGGCAACGGCGCCAAAAACTTGTTGGGATTCTGGCAAGTGTACCAGATCGTACAAGTAATAAAGTGATAAATAGAGTATCGTTCCCAACGAGGACTGAAATTGATTCTAACAATTCTCACCTATTCGTAGTTACTAATTGAAAATTAAATTGGAATTCAATTGATTGAGTAATTGTTGATTTAAATAAATTAAAATAAATAAATAAAACGATTCTTGAACAATGGGAAAAAGCGGGACGTAGTTTCGATGAAGGTTCCTAAAACGTTTAACAACGAATTAATTTGTTTTCCTAAATTCTGAATTTGTTTTGCAAAAGTAGGAAACGCCTAATGTCTTAGAACGTTTCCGTATTTTAGAGATTAATCTCCCAATGATATCTCAAGAGAGCCTTAAAACCTAACCCTTAATTAAGTTCAATCAAAACTCAGAGAAATTATTCAATTCATAAGAAATATGTCTATCCCTATGCAATTGAACTGTTTGATTATTGGGCATAATCCTAAATTAATATGTCTATTAAATTAGGATTCCTAAGTCATGAACTGCGCACATTCATGAACAACAATAAAAATATAATCAAACACAAAATTTGTAATGGAAAAACAAAATCAATTCATTGCATAAACATTAACAAGGTTCCATATTCATCTACTCCTACATCCCAAGGAAGGATTTAGTTCATAATTGAGAGAGGAAAAGCAATAAAAGTGATAAAGAGTGACATAATTACCACTAATCCTTGCCTCTTAATCTCTGTTCTTCACAAAACCAATGCAAAATCTCTCTTCCAAGTGTTCTGAATAATTCCTAATTACCAATCCTAGTATTTTAAAGTCAAAAGATGAAACAAATCCCTTCCAAAATCCTAAAAGATATGAAAATCGTATTCCTGGTCTGCGACACTCGCCCAGGCGAGAATAAGGCTCGCTTGGGCGAATTTTTGCCTGAGAGATTTGACCCTCTGAACCCCAATTTTAAAACGCATAACCCCACTCGCCTGGGCGAGTCTGTCACTTTCTGCACTGTTTTTCACCGCTTTGCTCCGAACTCTTGATTCCAAAGCTTGCTTTTTCCTTCTTTTCCACAAATCATCAAATTAAGCCTCAAAAACCTGAAATTCACAACAAATTGATACAAAATCCTCAAGGACCTCGTTCTTTACATTAGTCATCAAAATTTCCATCTTTTTCCTAAAATACTTGAGAAACAAGCTAAAATTACTAAGAAAGAGGGTTAGAAAACATCCAAAAACATCATATATTGAGCTCAAATCAAAAGGCAGCTTGGTTGTCTTGAATGATACTAGGCAGAATAGCACTCAATCTAGAACAGAGCAATTTACAAATGCATTTGTAAATCACATTACAACATGCTATAGGTCTGTAGTCAGTTACTGAATTAGGGCAATCAGTTTTAGGCACCATAACTAAAGTAGAATTTATCACTTTCAACATTCTTCCTGTGATAATAAACTCTTTAACTGCCTTCATACAATCTAAACCCACTATCTCCCATGCAGCCTTGAAAAATCCAGCCCCATATCCATCTGGCCCAGGGGCACTATCAGCACTAATAGAAAAGAAAGCATTCCTGATCTCTTCATTAGAAAATGGTTTAATGCTCTGAATCTGCTGCTCTAAACTCAGACACCTTCCCTGTTCAACAACATCCTCTTGCCAATGGTATCTAGACTTCCTGGCAAATAGGGATTTGTAGTAGTTAACAAAAACTCCTGAAATTTGCTGCTGACCTGAAACAATATAACCTTGAGCATCCTTAATAGAGATAATTCTGTTCCTGTATAATCTTTGTTTAGTTGCTTGATGAAAAAACTTTGAGTTATGATCACCCTCTTGCAACCAATCAATTTTAGCCTTTTGTCTTAGAAAACTATGAGCATCAACACTGGCTTGCCTATGCTGGGAGTAAAGCCTCCTTTCTTCAGCTTGAAGAATAAGATCATTAGGACTAATCAATAATTGAGCTTGAGCTGCAAGCATTTTCTCCTTTAACTCTGCCTCTTTAATTACAACATCAGCATAACATCTTCTGTTCAAATCAGACAAAACCCTCCTTAGATTCTTAAGCTTCTGAGTTACCTGAAACATGGTATAACCCTCCACTGAATTAGACCAAACTGAGTTCACAATAGTCAAGAAATCAGGATGAGAGGACCACATATTGTAGAACTTAAATCCTGATCTTACTTTCTCACTATTCTGACACCATTCCACCAAAATAGGGGAATGATCTGAAACTCCTGGCAACAAGAAATTAGTTTCAGAATATTGCCATTTATCAATCCAAAGTTGATTAACAATTGCTCTGTCCAATTTGCAATGAATCCTTGCCCTTCCATCTTGATTATTGCACCAAGTGTAATAGCTACCTTTATATTTCATATCCTCTAGCATACAAGATTGCATACAATCTCTCAGATCCTCACATTGCACCACCTCAAGAGGCACACCACCATCTTTTTCATTAGGGTTAGCCATAGAATTAAAGTCTCCAATCAATACCAAGGCAAGTCAACAAAGTAACTCACCCCTTTGAGAAGACTCCACAATTCCTTCCTTTCAGTAGCATCATTAGAGGCATATATGAAAGTAACATAGAATTTGCAATTATCAACTTTAGAGGTTACCAAGCAATGGGTGTACTGGCCCGATCTAGCCATGCCCATAACATCAAACACATCCTTCTTCCACATCACCAAAATCCTTCCCACAGAACAAATGTCAGCATCAGAAAAATAACCCCAACCAGGAGCCATATTCTGCATAACAGTAGCTATAGAGTTGATCCTAACTTTATTTTCCAAAACACCAAATAAACCTACCTTATTCTTCAAATAAAAACTCCTAACCTCCTTTTGTTTAGAGGGGTGGTTAAGCCCTCTTATATTCCAAGTAGCAATATTATCCATGGTTTAGAAGGGGAGAAGACTCACCCTTTTGAGAAATTACCTTAGTAGCATTTTTTACTTCTAGTTTTCACAGGAGTCCACCCTTGATTATCCTTCTCACCTCTACTGCTCTCATCAGAACCTCTGACATCTTTGTTACTTTTCTGACCCTGATTACTCTCTCCATGATCCTGTGACCCTAATCAGACAATACCATAATGTGACAATCCCCTTGGCTCAAGTCTTTAACTTGATCCATGGCTGCCTCTCTATTATCCTGTGGGATCAGATCTTCCTCTAAGGCCTTCTTTAGTTTCAATCTAGAATCTAGATCTTCAATATCCTCTCTAGTAGGCTTCTTCTTCACCACCCATTGCTTCTTCACATTCTTCCTACACATCTTGCTATCATGACCATACATAGAGCAATTACCACACATAACTGGCTTCCATTCATAAGTGACTTGTTGTGTGATAATATTCCCTTTATCATCCTCAAAGAAAATCTCACCAGGAAGAGTGGCAAGGTCTACCTCAATCAACACCCTTGCAAAATTAATCCTGTTCCTGTCTTGTGTTACTTTATCCACCATAATTGGCAGCCCTACTAAGCTTGCAATCTTACTCAAAGCTGCAGCCCCCCAGAATCTTAGACTTAAGTTAGGGAATTGAATCCAAATAGGAACTCTGTCCAATTGACCCTTAGACAAAGGTCTTCCAGTCCAAGGTGCAAGAATTATAGGCTTTTTATCAAAATGAAACACCCCTATCTCCAATACTATATTTTTGGACTCCAAGGAATTGAATCTGACTACAATGGTGCCATCATTATTCATTAAGATTTTGTCAATTCCATATTGCCCCCACGCTTTTTTAATGAATCCACTTAACACAGAGTAAGGCGGTTTAGCACCTAAGACATAGCATACAATAGCATTCTGCCAAAATTCAACCTCTTGTTCCACATCAGAAGGCTCAATCTTCCCAATAGAAATCCCATCTTTCAAGTCTGGCTTAACAAAGGATAATTTCTCCCCAAAATTCCTCAGTTTAGAGATGTCAAAAGATGCCCACACTGAGGCATATCTTGCTACATTAGCATTCACTGCATCCTGATTACTCACCTTAGGGACCTGATTATCCACTACTGTTGGATTAGGATTAGGGTTTGACATTGTAGAAGCATTACCATCATTATCACTCATGTTTGTTTGTCCTTGTGCAGGATTCACAATCGCCTTCCCCTTAATTCTTGCTTTAATCACATCAAGGCTGTTCAATAATTGTTGCGCTTGCTTAGCATCCAAGTTATCAATTTTGGCAAAGTCTTCCTCTTCCACAAGTGATAAATCTAACAAAGGATCAATAGCAGAGTCTGCTGCTAGTGACTTTTTGGATGAGGATGGTGGTGTTGCTGGAGGCCTCCCCTTCTTTTTAGCCATGGCGGCGCCAGTGGTAAACAAGGTTTACCACGAGAAGAAGAGAGAGAAGAGAGCGTTTTTTAATAGGAATTTTTATAAGAGTGATATTTAACACATATTTATTATTATTATTATTATTGTTTATTTATCTTATACACTTATAAAATAGTTTAAAAGGATCCTTTAACTAGATTGATGATAGATGAAGGCATGTCATCTTCTTCCTTGTGCCAATTAATGATAAAGATAGTCACTAATGAACAAGAGATGTTTTAATTTGTGAATATAAGCCTCGCAAGAGTCTCATAAGATATGAACAACATGAGATGCTCATTTTTTTTAATAGTCAAAACTGAACAATACGATATGCATGTTGTTATGTACAAATCTGATAGAGGTTTTTATTAAGGAAGAGGGTCCTTATTAAGAATTTTTAGTCTGGTAAGAGTGGATTCTTAGTTCTACACACCTATTTGAAAGGTTCTGGGGATCGAAACTATGTAGTTCTGTCAGGTACATTGAAATAGTGCATTAAGGGAAAACAAGACAGGTTCAAACTGTTTCTTAGAGTAGTGCCCCCTACACTTAGGAAGGTTGTTTGTGGTCTAAGATCTCCTGTTGTAATGAGGTGGCTCACTGCTTTGGATCTTGAGGTTAAGACTTTCAGTACTGTTGGGGGATGAGCCTAAAATGGTCGTTGAACCTTCGTGGTGGGGTTGAATGCAACTACGATAGTGAGAGTTTAGCTCTTTTATTGCTAAATATCTCTCTTTGGGGAGTGTTGATGATGCTCTCAAAAAGTATGAAATTGTATGTATTAATTCTAAATTGATGTGTTGAAGGTATATCTCAGCCCCTGTATGAGGTTGGTATCTATAGAATTAGGATGACCCCTTAATTCGATGTTGATTTGGTTCTAATATATGATGTTTTGAGCATGATTTAGACTCCCTTTTACTATGGATTTGGCTTGTTTCTCTTGTAAATTTAGGATTTTTTGTTAGTTTTAGGATTTTGTTATTAGTTTAGAATCACTTGAACGTTTTGATCCGTTTTGGGTATGTTTCAGGTACTTTCGGAGTTTAATTGAAGAAAATAATTATGGAGCTGAAAAGAGGACGAAAGGATCTTGAAAATGGGGCAAGAACGGAGCGAAACGGAGCCGGAAGCAGGCTGGCACGCCCAGGCGTGGAGCTCCGCACGCCCAGGCGCGCAGCCCCTGTTGTCCACCAACAATCAGACCTGGTGTGCCCAGGCGCGCGTTCCCCGTCCAAGCCCAGTTATGCCACTTTCTGATGCGTTTTTGAGGGATTTGTTTAGGATTTGTATTAATATATTTATTCTAGGTTTAGAATTAGGTTGAGCAGCTTTTAGAGAGGGAGATTACATAATTTTAGAGAGTTTTAGAAGAGGAGAAGATCAAGGATTGGAAGATCCAAGGCTTTTCCATGGTAATCATGTATTCTTCTATTGCTTTTGTTCTTATTTTCTCAATGTGTAACTAAAATCCTCGTGTTAGGAATTTGTGGATCTGTATGAATTAGTTTATTGATTTCATGAATTGATGTTTTTCCGTTTCTAAATCCAGTGTTTGATTGTATTTTCACTGTCATGCATGGAAGTAGCTAATCAATGTTTTGGATCTCTAATTCTTCAATTGAGAGATTAGGAATTAGAATAGGCCTTCAATCAAACAATATAATTATTCAACTTGTAGGGATAATTTTGGGTAATTATATAACTTTTCAAAAATTCCACTGTTCTTAATTAATGGTTATTCAATGGTTTAATCACTTAAGGGATTAAGTGTTATCAAATTGAATAATAAACAGTAATTGCATAAGAGGAATCTAGTAATTACTACCTTAGGAATTTGTTCTTGACTTAGGGAAAAACAGAGATTCGTGATAAATAAACAACGCCAAACAATGAAACCATGTTCCTAACTCGTTTTCTTAATTGCTCAACACTTTAATTTATTTTCTGTTTTGTTTTTTATTTTATTTCAATTCAATCTTAATTAATTAATTAGAAACCAATAGATTTCGCTTTTAACTACTTTTTGGTGGAAACTAATTGAACAATTTGCAATCCCTGTGGACGATATCTGGTCTTATTGACTATATTACTTGATGACCCGGTATACTTACCGGTGTCCCAACAAGTTTTTGGCGCCGTTTCCGGTGATTAAATTTGTTTCAATTAGTTTTTGGTGCTTAGTAGTAGTTTTAGGTGAAATTTATTTTTTTAGTTAGTTATTTGTCTCAACAGGTGCTGCGTAATTTTTCTTTTGTTTTTGTGTTGTGCAGGAATTTATATCAATTTACGTGCAAAGGGGAGAAAAAATCAGCACTAGAAGAGGGGAAAGAACAAATTTGAAGATGGCTGAAGGAGGAGGACCTCATGGATCCTCTCCGCCTCCTCCTCCCCGGAAGACTTTGGCGGAATATGCAACCGTGGACCCGGACTTCCTTGCTTCCAGCATAGTCCGACCAACCATCATTGCAAGTGCATTCGTGATCGATCCACAGTACATCCACCTCATCATGCAGGATCAGTTCAGTGGTGCGCCGCATCAAGACCCCAGGGCATGCTCGAATTCTTCAAGATCGAGGGTGCTACAGACGAGGCCATCAGAATGAGGATGTTGCCTCTCTCATTGAGGGGCGAGGCGCTAACGTGGGTGAATAACCAAGCACCAGGGAGCCTTTCTAGTCTCCAAATTCATGGATAAGTTTCTTGCAGCTGGGAAACAAGCAAAGCTGAGGAAGGATGTTCATTCATTCATGCAAGAGGACGACGAGCCGTTGCATGAAGCTTGGCAGCGCTACAACCAGCTACTGAGGAAGTGCCCAACATATATGCAAGACTGGCAGCAGATTCAATTGTTCTATAACGGGCTCAACCGATTCAATCAAAGCATGATTGATGCAGCAGCTGGTGGATCGCTGATGAAGAAGACTGTTGAAGAGGCCAAGGAAGTTATTGCAAACATGGCATTCAGCAGCAGCCAGGGACTAAGGACCCAGGTGGAGCAAAGCGTCCTGAAGAGTTATGATCTGGACTCTACTCAAGCCCAGATCTTAATTCATCAAAACAAGCAGATGCAGCAGCAGATTGCTGCTCTGATGAAGCAGATGAGCCAGATCAGTTTGTCAGTTGCATCTAGCACTCTAAGGTGCGACTTTTGTGGTGATGGTCACTGGAATGGTGATTGTGCTTTTGAAGTCATAAAGGGTCCAGCCACCATTGAGGAGCAAGCTAATTCTGTGGGTGGTGGAGTACCTAAAAATAACATGTACTCCAATATCCACAATCTGGGGAAAATCAGTCAGTCTCACACCTCATGGTCCAGCCCAGCACCCAATCCATCGCCGCCACAAAAGCAGGGCTGAGAGAAAGCACTTTAAGCAATGGCTACCACAACCAATACCTTCATGGCAGAAGCCAGGGCGAATTTCGCCAATCAGCAAGTCAACATTCACAACTTGGAGGTGCAAGTGGCTCAAATAAACAATCAGATATTAGAGATCGCAACCTACACCAAGTAGAGGTGCATGGCGGTCACCCTTCGAAGTGGCAAGTCGTATGAGGAGCCATAGAAGAAGGGTGATGCAACTGAGCCTGAGAAGAAGGATGAGGGGCCAAAGCAACCAAGTGGAGAAGGCTCAACTGCAATGCAACATATGCAGGATCCACCTGCGGATCTCGAGAAAGAGAAAGGCACACCCAAACCAGCACTACTACCTTCGAGGATTCCTTATCCTCATAGGCTGAAGAAAGAAGAAGACTAGAAGCAGTTCTCAAAATTTTTGGAGATGCTATGGAAGGTGGAGATCAACATCCCGTTTGCAGAGGCTCTCTCACAAATACCTCTGTACGCGAGATTCATGAAGGAGTTGCTGCCAAAGAAGAAGCGGATGCTCACTGAGGAGACTTTCCCGATAGCAAAGAAGTGCATCAGCATCATCAAATCCAACCTTCCACCAAAGCTGAAGGATCCAGGTAGCTCACCATTTCAGTTAGCATAGGCAAGGAGTACTCAGGTAAGGCTCTCTGTGACTTAGGAGCTAGTGTTAATATTATGTCATTGTTTGTGTGTGAAGCATTAAACTTAGGAGAGGTTAAGCCTACCCCGGCATTACTTCAGTTAGCTGATAGAACCACTCTCCGCCCATATGGAGTGGTGGAAGATATTCTGGTTAAGGTGAATGATTTTATCCAGCCCTTGGATTTCATGATCTTAGATGTAGAAGAGGATGAAAATATTCCTCTAATTTTTGGAAGGCCATTCTTAGCCACAGCAGGGGCAGTGATTGATGTGCCTAGGGGAGAAGTAATTCTTCGAGTGAAAGGTGAGCAAACTACACTTAAAATTTTTGAAAAACCACCAATCGTTGCGGAGAATTTCGCTCCTCTCATGTGCATTCAGCACTCGAATGGAGAGAGTGTTGGAAAGAAGTGGAGAAACACGGTGCCACCCTTGAAAGGATCTTGGCAACCACCTTAACCTCTGAAAAGAGGTGACCCGTCAGGCTCGTGACGTTAAACAAGCGCTTGTTGGGAGGCAACCCAATGTTAAGTAGCTCCCTTAGATTTTATCTTTTTAGGGTAGTTTAGTTTTAGGTAGTTTTATATAAAAAAACTGAAGTGCAGCTCAAGCCACGCCCAAGTGTGGAGAGGGTGCAGAATCTAAAGTTTGGTGGAGTGACTCCATTTGCTCCCATTAGTTCCCAATATGTCACCCCAGACCTGGTACTTCACAAAAATACTGTCCTGTTTTTCTAGGTAGTTTTTAATTTTTATTTTGTAGTTCTAGTTTAGATTAGTTTGCTTGAGGACAAAACCTCTAAGTTTGAGGGAGTGTACAAAATAAAAATTTTTCAGAGCTGAATTTATCTACCATATTTGGTGTTGGTTTGTGTCTTTGGTAGGAGTAGGTAAATATTCTAGACTTAGGACTATTTTTCTGATGATAGGTGTAAATACTTAGTTTAGGATTAGACTCATTGATTTTTGACACTAATTGATTAAGCCGTAAATATTTTTGAAATCTGGTTATTTTGAAAAACTTTTTGAGAACTTGAGATTAGTAAACTGACCTTTAGCCTAGTGAGTTATTTGAGCCTATACACTAGAGGGGTATGATTTATGGAGATATTTTGATTTGAAACCCCTATTTCTTTCATGAGTGTTGTTCACTTTGATTTTGTGTTCTAGAACTTGACCGGTGACCATTTTGAATTGATAATTGTTTGCATGCATTAAGATGATTAAGGCACTTAGGATGTGTTTTTGTGGCCTTCAACTGATTTGCATTGATAATGTTCCCTTAGTTGCCCATTCTGAGCCTAATGACTATATGATTTTTCTTTGGTACCCTGCATTAATTGCATAATTTTTGTGAGTACCTTAGGAATTTTGAATGAGCAATTGAGAGGAATAAATAAGAAAAATTGAATGAATGGTACAAAGTGTTGTAAGTCTACTTCTCTTCCATGAAAAAAAAATAAATAAAGAGAAATTTGGAAGAGAGTAGAGGAAAAAGAAGTCAAAAGAAAAAAGTATGAAATTGATTGTGAGTTGAGTGTGAGTCCTCTTTTGTATTCATTGCTCATTCATAATTTTTAGAGGGAAATTTGTTTTTGCATTTTAGCCTTAGTTTTATCCCTTCTTTCTTTTCTCCAACCTAACACTTTTAGCCATGGCCTCATTACAACCAAATATAAGACCTTTTGATTTTTGTGTGCATTCAATAATTTCAATGGAGATTTGGGTCTATGGTCAAGCATATAGTAACACATTGTTATTGTATGAACTTGAGTGAATCACATATATATAAACCTTGATACACACGAGAGATACACACTATGAGGTTGAGAGTGTTCACTAGTCCTGAGTTCTTGTTGAGTTTGTTTCTCTAACCAGGTTTCAACTGTATGAATTGCTTGTGAAAATGAGTGTCTGAGTCTGTGAGTCGAAGTCCTAGATTAGGTGTGTACATTTTGATATAGAGGGTAATCTTGTGTTCTAGAGTTTTTATTTTACTTTTGCTTGGGACATGCAAAATGCTAAGTTTGGGGGAGTGATTTGGTTCTAATATATGATGTTTTGAGCATGATTTAGACTCCCTTTTACTATGGATTTGGCTTGTTTCTCTTGTAAATTTAGGTTTTTTTGTTAGTTTTAGTATTTTGTTATTAGTTTAGAATCCCTTGAACGTTTTGATCCGTTTTGGGTATGTTTCAGGTACTTTCAGAGCTTAATTGAAGAAAATAATTATGGAGCTGAAAAGAGGACGAAAGGATCTTGAAAATGGGGCAAGAACGGAGGGAAACGGAGCCGGAAGCAGGCTGGCACGCCCAGGCGTGGAGCTCCGCACGCCCAGGCGCGGAGCCCTCGTTGTCCACCAGCAATCAGACCTGGTGTGCCCAGGCGCGCGTTCCCCGTCCAGGCCCAGTTAGGCCACTTTCTGATGCGTTTTTGAGGGATTTGTTTAGGATTTGTATTAATATATTTATTCTAGGTTTAGAATTAGGTTGAGCAGCTTTTAGAGAGGGAGATTACATAATTTTAGAGAGTTTTAGAAGAGAAGAAGATCAAGGATTGGAAGATCCAAGGCTTTTCCATGGTAATCATGTATTCTTCTATTGCTTTTGTTCTTATTTTCTCAATGTGTAACTAAAACCCTCGTGTTAGGAATTTGTGGATTTGTATGGATTAGTTTATTGATTTCATGAATTGATGTTTTTCTGTTTCTAAATCAAGTGTTTGATTGTATTTTCACTGTCATGCATGGAAGTAGCTAATCAATGTTTTGGATCTCTAATTCTTCAATTGAGAGATTAGGAATTAGAATAGGCCTTCAATCAAACAATATAATTATTCAACTTGTAGGGATAATTTTGGGTAATTATATAACTTTTCATAAATTCCACTGTTCTTAATTAATGGTTATTCAATGGTTTAATCACTTAAGGGATTAAGTGTTATCAAATTGAATAATAAACAGTAATTGCATAAGAGGAATCTAGTAATTACTACCTTAGGAATTTGTTCTTGACTTAGGGAAAAACGGAGATTCATGATAAATAAACAACGCCAAACAATGAAACCATGTTCCTAACTCGTTTTCTTAATTGCTCAACACTTTAATTTATTTTCTGTTTTGTTTTTATTTTATTTCAATTCAATCTTAATTAATTAATTAGAAACCAATAGATTTCGCTTTTAACTACTTTTTGGTGGAAACTAATTGAACAATTTGTAATCCCTGTGGGACGATATCTGGTCTTATTGACTATATTACTTGATGACCCGGTATACTTGCCGGTGTCCCAACAGATGTATTCTTTGGATGAATCTTTTATCTTTGAGAATAACCTTCGTGTAATCTTATCTTTAAGGTGGTAATCAGTGATCTTATCTAATTGTTAATAATCCATCAATAATTGTAGTGGATATGAAATAAGAGAAATGTTCTTGATCTTATGATCCTAGGACCAGTGTCTCATGGCCTTTGAATCAGTGAAGAATCAAGCAATTAATATGTGACGTATATAGAAATATCTGGATATCCAGTCGGGATACCCAGGGTCTCCCTTTGTCAACAGAGTGTGTGCAATAGTGTCAACTTAGGGATGCAAGAATGTACCTGAGCCCAAGACAACGTTATGCCTTTTATAGGGGGTGTACGTTTGAGGCCTGTATGGAGGCCCTTTTTAGGGTTTCTATGCTGACGTCATGGCTTTGAAGAGCGAAAGGAAGATGATATCTGCGGAACTCCCTTGGTCCACTAGGAGTCTCTCCACCTGGTATTTTCCAATGCGCGCCGTGACAACCATAGGGTCATCATGGTTCTGTAATATATCTTCGAAATCCTCGTCTATGAAGCTTAATGGGATGTTTTTTCTTGTTTCTTTAGGTATCTATTCCTATCCGCCCTCTTCTCTCCCTCGTTGGCAAATCCTCCACCGATTACAATAACCAAGTAATCGTCTGGGATGCCTCGGGCTCCTCAAACAGATTTACTCCAGATGGGTGGTTGTTTGTTTCCCTCGAGGTGTGGCTTCTCTCTCTTTCTCTTTGGATGGGTTTTGGAGGTGTGATGCTCCTCCTTCTGCTCCTTGGGGGTGACATACTACATCTTTCTCTCCGATCGACAACATCCTTGATGTATCGTCGGAGTTTTCCATTTTTGATCATCTCTTCAACGAGGTCCCTTAACCATGTGCACTGGTCGGTTGTAGGACATAATCGTCGTGGTGCTCACAATATCGGGACCTGTCTTTTTGGTGTGCTTTCTTTAGGGCCGGAGGCCTTGTTACATTCCTCATTTCAGTTGTCATTGTTTCTTTAAGAATTTGGCTTCTTGGGACAATCAGAGGAGTGTACTCGTCGTAATTTCCTCTTGGGGGGCCTCTTCTATCTCCCCTCGGCCTCCTGTTCTCTTGAGACTTCTCATCCTTCCTTCCTGGGTTCTGGTCTTCTTTTTCCGCCATTCTAGATGCTTGGCCTCGTTGGAATTCCTCCAGGTTCACAAACTTCGGGGATCTTTCTCGGAGTTCATTCATGTTCTTAGGTGGATTTCCGATCAAGGAGTTCCAAAATGCCCCGGGGAGGAGTCCTTGGATGCAAAGAAAGACCGAGACCCTCGCTTTCAGCCCCGTGATGTGACTGGCCTCGTTCATGAATCTGGTTAGATATTTCCTCCGCGTTTCCCCTATTTTTTGCCTCATCCCGATCAGGATGTGATCCGATTTGGGGGGAGCCATGCCGATTGAATATTTGTTAAGAAGGCATGATTTAGTTCGTCCCATGATCGGACAGACCTCGGTGCCAGGGTATTGAACCAAGTGAGTGCACCTTCATCCAGAGTCAGAGAGAAGGCCCGACACTTCTTGTTGTCCCCTACGCCATAGTAGACCATCGCCGATTTGTAGTTGGCGATGTGGTTGGCAGGGTCAGTCGATCCCGTGTACCTAGGGATATTCGCTGGCCAGGGGTAACATTGAGGTGTTTGGAAAGCCACTATGTCTTTAGTGAAAGGGTGTCCTGGGTGGGACAACATGGCGTTTTACTCGGGGTGGACCATAGAAGTAGGGAAGGAGTTGAGAGAGGAAGGTGAAATCCTTTGTGGTGGAGCCATCAAGGTTGTAAGTTGTGGAGGTGGTGGTGTGTACTGGAAGATTCATTTTGGCAATCTATGCCATTGTGGTTTGCTGGAGGTCGACAATGACTCGGTTCTATCACTCGATTAGGGTTGTTTGCCTTTTCAAGTCGTCCATGATCTCTTCGGTCCTGAGTCTGGTGGAGCCTGCAGACTGTCTAGAGTGGCCCTTCGATCGGGGTGGTCTCGGTCCACCACGCAACGTTCCGAATCTCCCTTCAGACCACCTCGGTTCGTTGTGAACCCTTGATCTGGGTTCCTCTGTCCTCTCCGTCCTGAGCTCCGTTCTTGCTGCGTCTGTTTCAGCGGAGCGGTGAAGCTGTGCTACTGTTCTCCTCCCTTCATTGCTTGAAGGGTGGACTCTGGAGGAGATCTATGGAGGTCTGGACGCGACGGTGTCATCCTCATCAAATGTCACGAGTCCTTCGACGAAGCGTTGGTGGGGGAGTTCCCCTGTCTTGCCTCGGGAAGGGTTATGCCCCTCCCTGGCTGTGGTGACCCCCGGAGGCGAGGGTGGAAGCTCCGATCCTTTGAGGCGGAGCGGTGACTGCCCCTGGTTTCTGCGGCCTCACCCCCTTCCTCTTTGACGTCCGCGTCCAGGGCCACCGCTGCGACACCCCTCCTGGTGGTTATCACCACTGTTGTATTCTGTACTATTGATCATGCTTGTGTAGTAAAGAATGGGGTGGGGATGCTTTGTTATTCAATCCCCATAGACGGCGCCAATGTAGTGGATATGAAATAAGAGAAATGTTCTTGATCTTATGATCCTAGGACCAATATCTTATGGCCTTTGAATTAGTGAAGAATCAAGCAATTAATATGTGACGTATATAGAAATATCTGGATATCCAGTTGGGATACCCAGGGTCTCCCCTTGTCAACAGAGTGTGTGCAATAGTGTCAACTTAGGGTTGAGAGAACGTACCTGATCCCTAGGCAGCGTTATGCCTTTTATAGGGGTTGTAAGGATAGGGCCTGTAAGGAGGCCCTTTTTAGGGTTTCTATGTTGTTGTCAGGCTCTGTAAAATATCTGCAAAATATTTGGGATCCTTCCAGAATGGGGACAATGCATCATATTCTAGAACCTGGACAACACAACACGTACCCTTCTCATGTCTAGCCCGTTAAGGATGAGGAGGTGTGACACGTGGCCTGTACGGCTTCCCGAGGCCAAGTGGACCCATCTATCCATAGTGAGCCACTCGAGAATCCCTAAGGGGAAGTCTAGGGTGAACAGTTGGCTGGTGACCGTGTGGGGGCCATCCTGTTTGAGGTCGGCGTGTGTCCCGATAGCAGAGGCCTTTGGTCGGCCAAGGGTTGTTCAACTATCGTCTTGTAGTCGGTCTTAAGGCATTATTGGTTATCCCTACAATAATCTATCATCAATTTCGATAATTGAGTTGTTTATCTTCTGGAGATTTACTTCAGGAATAACTCTCATGATTTTCTGCATGTCAAGTCTGTTTCTAAGTTTCTCCGAGTTGATGTGGGCTTAAAGTCCCTTCTTGTAGGTCGTCTGAGCTCGGTTCATGTCATTAGCTAGGTCCTCTTGTAAGTAACAGTAGGTCTTCTAGAGGTCATCATGTGAGATAGATATCCTTAACTCGCGACAGACCCGAAATATATGTGGTAATATGCAACAAATGTTTTTTTTATTATTTTAAAATAAAATTTTAATGATAATTATAATCAAGTTAAAGTGTTTTTTTAAATTACAAAATAGTCTTTATTATATGATACGCAAGCAGACAGTTCACATGTAAACTGGACGTTGACTCTGTTTAAAATATCATATGTGTCGCACTGTGATTTGTACATATAAAAATAATGTGGGTGCCATTCAAAACTTAAGTAACACTAAAGCTATTCCCATCAATTGTTAATATGGTCAATTATGATCTTGACACGTCATCGATAGATATTTAACCAAAGTTTTGGAAAATAGAATGAGTATAATTAGGGAAAAAAAAATATGAGACTGAAATCAAAACTCACTATATTTACAAGAAATAAAAATTTACTTAAGCATATTTAAAGTGTACACGACATTATTATTTTTTCTAAACACATTCTTCTACAATTGGGCATTAAGTAAAATAAAACAGTTTTTACATAATGCTAATACTTATTTTTTATTTAAACTATAGACAACCTCCGTTAGTCAAAAGAGGTTTTGTTTAAGCCGAATAAAATTAATATAGATGACAAAATTTTCTTTACTGAGTAATGTTATTTAGATAGAACATTCATTGAGACATATTTTTTTCCATATTAAACTATCAACTAAAAAAATAAAGGTCAACCAACAAAGCTCAGCATAGTTGGTAGATAGCTGGATTCCTTATTAGTAAAAAGACTTTATCGTGGGTATGGAAAAGACTTTATTAGTAAAGGCAAAACTCACTTCGGTGATCTCTTCTCCTCGGAGATGATTAGTCTTCGGTTGAAAGATACCATTGATGCACAAAAAAAGAAAAAAAAATAAAGGTCATATACTTATGACATACAAAATGAGATAAGAAATGTTTCTCCATGCTCTTTTTATGTGTGTGTGTGCGTGTGTATATATATATATATATATATATATATATATATATGAGATAATAGTTTATTATGTCCTCCAAAAATATATTTGTCATCAACTTAATCTTCGAAAAATATTTTGAATCAATTAAGTTTCACAAATATTAAAATGGCATCACGTTAGTTATCTTGCTATGTCACTGAAGATACAGAAAGACAAAGAGAGATAAGCACTACAAGAAAAACCCTTTATTGCAACAACATTCTGCAACGACTTAAAAAAAGTTTTCCTAAAAACAGGTGTTTTGCAACGACTTAAAAATGTCGTTGCTATAAACAGGTTGCAAAAAAATGTCTTAAGCAACGATGTAATAAAGTCGTTGCAAAACAATTGTTTTAAGCAACGACTAGCCGTTGCAAAAGAAGTTAAATAACATTTTAAAAAATAAAAATAAAAATTAACACGCCCTTTAATACATTGTGCAGAGAAATTCCGAAACAGATTTGAGATGCATAGAGAGAAGTGTACACCCACACGAGCTCTCGTCCCTTTGAAACCCACTATGACCCATCTCACTTCTCGCGAGCAATTAGGGTTCATCATCCACTGTGGTTCTCCCTCTCCCAAATTCAGGGCCGGCGTAACCTGATGCCCGTCCCCGCACTTGCCCTGTTTTCCATCATTAATAAGCTCTCTCTCTCTCTCTCTCTCTCTCTATCTCTCTCTCTCTTCCCCTCTGCTGGCAACCCGTCCCTGTCGCAAATCGTGACTACCCTACCATCGAGAACTCGAGCCTTCTCCACTTCAAGTGCTCACACCCACCGCTCGGAACCCTTGCAAAATCGCGAACATAGTGAACCTATCATTGATTTTGTTCGCTTGGCCAAGAAGGACGAGTCCTACTTCTCGTGTGTGGACTTCCTTATCTTTAACTGCGCATCTTTCACCGCCGTCCTTCACTGCCATCTTTTTCATCGTCGGTCGATTCTATATCTGGTATGTTGATTTGAAACCCTAAAAACCCCAATTCTAGAATCAATTGCTAATAACCCCAATTTCAGAACTAATTAACCCTAATAACCTCAATTGGGCTGGGTTCATAAGGATTTTAAATTTGTGAGGGCTTTGCTTGAGCCCTATAAAGACCGAAAAGAAAGAGAGGAGGGGAACCACAGGGAAAAAAACTAAGAGAAAAAGAACAGGGGAAGGGAGACGAAAAGAAAAAGGAGAAAAAAATGAAAGAAGAATATAGGGAGACAACGATATACAAAGAGAAGAGGGAGGGGGACGGGAAAAAAAAGAAAGGAAGGGGCAGAAAAGAAAAAACGAAAAAAAAGGACCAAACAAAAGAAAAAGAAGAAGAGCAGAAAAGGGGAGACAGAAACAGAAAGAAAAGGGACAACAGCAACAGAACAGAGAAAAAGGCCAAGTAGCATCACCTTACGTCTCACCCAAATTCATTCCAAATAGGTTTTTGTTTTATTCATTTTCATTAGTTTGCTCTTTTAATTTATTCAATAATTTGTAACTGGTCTGTAGTTGATTGTTGGTTATGATATTATGATTTTGATTTATCTTTTTGTGGTAAAAATGAGGATTATATTGGAAGCAATTTGAGAAAATGTATTCAAGTTTGTTGTTGTTGTAGCCTATTACATGCCTTTGTTTGATTTATTTTGTTTCCTGAATTAGTATAGCATTAGTATCATTCAACTTTGTATGCAAATTATCCTTTTAATGCCACTGTGTGTAATAAGAACTCGGTTTAATTAAAAAAAAACCCACATGTACTGTGTCTCCATTGAGGAGATTGGGAAGTGAAAGTTTAAAATTTCATTTTGTATATACCAAATCTGAGTAATATGAATCACTGGGAACGTATCTATTCTTGTCTTTTAAGGTAGGTCTTTGTTTGTTTGATTTTTTTTAATCTGTTAGATTAGATTATTACATTTTAGATTGTTCTATTGCTTATGCATGATTCAATTTTTTTTTGGTAATTCTATAAAGATTATGAAAATTTTTAGAGTAGGATACAAATCAATTTATAAATCAACCTATATCAAAAGGAAAATGGCCTGTGTCATTTGGTTACTAGAGTTCACTGATTAATTGTCAACAGGTATGCGTAGATCCTCACAACTGCAAAAAATAATTGTAATTGGAGTAAATATTAGCCATAAATTAATATGAAGAAGTAACCAAGTTGAGCTGTTTTCTGTCGATTGTTATGTTGTTTTTGCTGTTGTTGGTTTCCGTTTCTACTGGTTTTTTGCTGTTGTTCATCTTGTTCTATTGCTGCTATGCAGATTCTACTGTTATAACAATGAGGTCCTGCTGCTGTATTGTTGTTTTTGATACTTTTCCGCCGTTGCTCCTTGTTTCTCTGCCATAGTTTTGCTCTGTGTCTGTTTGAGGCTTTAATTATAGGTCACGTTACTTGTTTATCTAATATTTGCATAAGGAGTAAATAGTCACATAGGTTCCCGAAAGATATCCGTGGAATTAGTTAGGTCCCATAAAAATTTGTGGAGTCTCTTAAACTCTCCAAAGATCAATATGGCGTCACGTTAGTCCCCCATCCATTTTCGTCAAGAGGGACCAAACGAATTCCTACGTGACATGTTAAATGTTTTGTTGGCCCTAATGCCATGTTGGACTGTTAAGAAGGTGTCACGTTTCGGCCAACAAAACATTTAATGTGCCACGTAGGATTCTGTTAGGTCCCTCATGAGGGGGACTAACGTGATGTCAATTGATCTTTGGGGGATTTAAGAGATTCCACAAATCTTTCAGGGACCTAACTGATTCCAAAATGATCTTTGGGGGATTTAAGAGATTCCACAAATCTTATAGGGACCTAACTGATTCCACAGGTATCTTTCGGGGACATATGTGGCTATTAACTCTTTGCATAAGGGATCAAGTGAGTTTGTATCTTTAGGTACCTTTTTCTTTTCTTTTATCCTTGTTGTATTTTCATATTGGTTTCTTATGCATTTTGTATCATTGTTTGTGTTAATTATCCAGAATTCTATATATTTTGGAATAAGCAAAATATGAATCATCACCAATTGCATAATTGTGTCTAACCACATGCATTTGCCTTTGCGTTGAAGAGCAAGTACAGACTCTAGTGAAGAATTGGGAGATGAAAATGATTCACAAGGTGGATTTGTAGGAGAGAACAGATCAGTGGACCTTGAGAAATACACTTTGAGCCTCAATGGTAACATTACATCTACTATACTTATATAAAAACATCCCTTTTCGAGGCACCACGTTTGTCGGAGAAATTTTTGAGGCACCATGTTTGTTCGTTTAAGAAATATTAGCATTAGAGCATTTGTAGGTAGATAAGATCGTCTTTAATCAAAATTATAAATTAAAATTAAATAAATTATCTGTCCAAAATTAATATTTAAAATTAAATAAATTCTGTGGAATATGTTGAATCATTATCCTCGATTATTTTGTTTAAAAAAAATCATTATCCTCAAAAAGATCCATAAACCCAAAAAGATGATGTTTGAGTTCTGATAAACCCAAATATCTTTTTAGTTATCGCATATTTCAAAGCCTTTTTCAAATTATAAATACGATGATTTCTCAAGTCAAAGTCACATTCTTCATCATTCTCCTCTCTTTTTTATTGTTCACGAACCATCGCCTCTTCCAATATGTCATCATATAAGTTGCAATCCCACTGCACACATTCATCACCATTGTCATTTTGCATTGGCAGAAGTTTTATCTATAGCGATGAATATATAAGAAAAAGGTAAGTATTATTACATTGTTAATATTATAGTCCTTAAAAAATAATTCATTATTTTTAAAGGTCATCTCAGTATATCACTGTTCACCGCATAATTACAAAGTTTTACAATACTTCCTTTAATAATAAAAACCACTCTATTCAAAACCTGGTATCTAATTGAGTTACACTGCAAAAATAACCAAAGCATGCAGTAACGTGACGATCCCCGCACGCACGCAATCAGACGGTCACAAATTGTTCCATCTAAAACTCACCCATTTCGCGCTTTCGCAAACAATAAATTATGAACTGAACTTCCTCCACTGGTCGCTTGGTCGCTCCCTCTGTTTGCAAGCCAGGAAAAAAAAATCTTAACGATTCAGAGGAAAAGCGCTTCTCTCACAATCTCAGTATGCCACTATGCCTCTTACCGTTAGAAATTCGGAGAAAAAATTAAGATTATTCAAAATTTTCAAATCATTATTCCAATAACATTAAAATCTCATCATTAATTATATTTAATAAATAAATTAAAATTAAAATCCTATAAATAAGTCCCATAATATATTAAAAAGTGAAGAAACACTTTGGTCCCTCAAGTTTTTCGACAGGGACACTTTAGTCCCTCAAGAAATTTAATTCATTTTTAGTCCCCAAAGTTTTCCAAAAGTACCAATTTAGTTTCTGGCCTATTTCTGTTAGCCACTTCGTTGAATGACTAAATTGGTACTTTTAGAAAACATGAGGGACTAAATTGGTACTTTTGGAAAACACGGGAGACTAAAAATGAATTAAATTTCTTGAGGGATTAACGTGTCTCTGTCGAAAAACTTAAGAGACCAAAGTCTCCCTTCACTCTATATTAAAAGATAACAACAACATTAAAAAAAAATACAAACTTCAGATCCAAAGATAAAAACAGCTAAATTCAATCTAAATTTCTTCCTACTTTTTTGTAACCACTTTATCTGAATGTATTATCGAGATAAATTTTTTTTTTATCACAATAATTATAATTATGAAAAAATAATAATTAATATAAAAAGTTTTATATTAAAAAACAGAGGGATTAATCTATAAAAAAAACTTAGGGAATATTTGGTTAGAATATTCTTTAATAAAATTTTTTGATGCTATCCAAAAAATTGCAAATACGAGATAGATTCAATACTTATAAAACATATAAGAAAAAAAATTTGCATGTCTCATCTTGAAATTTTCACGTAATCCATGGAGAGATCATAGATATGTACAGGTTGATGGGTTTGGAATATAAAAGCTAAACTACAAAAAAAAAATATATTAAAATTTAAATGATAATTATAATAAAAAATATAATAAAGGTAGAATATCTTATAAAAATGACAAATTTTTTTTACATAATTTTATATTATTTTATTGCAATATTTTTTTAAAAGTAAAACAAATTAAATTCTAATAACGTATAGAGTTTTTCAAACATTACAAATAATATGGATATATGATTAAATATAATGTTTATCATTTTATAAAAAGTTTACAATGGATAAATATTTTAGTTGTTATAATTTCTACAAAAAAATGTAACAAATTAAAAACAAAGGTACATACATTTCAAAAATTGAAAAAAAAAATTCATGATGATTAGAACAATTAGGATAAAGATTTTTTAGGATCAAATCTTATGATTAACTTGAGATAAGATAAACGATGAAAAATATCAAAATATTTAAATATGAATAATAATAATAATAATAATAATAAATGTGATAATCATATTAAAAAGATGATAATTTATATTCAAAAAATACTAAATTATCATATCCCATGAAATAGGAAATATTTTGATTTAACCTTAAATATATTCATAATTCAGCATCAAACAAAAAATATAAAAAGTAATTTTAATTTTGATTCCACTCCAATTAATCATAATATCATAATAAACGTAATAATGGTATATAAAAACGTGTTACTTCATCGATCAACTAAATAAGAAATACATTAATTTAATACTCATCTATGCATAAAAAAATATAATATTAAAAATATATAAAAAAGCAGTCGTTATATTCCTTATAAAATGCAATGTTTTAATCAAGACAATCAAGAATAACAAGTTCAATGTCATCTTCATGTCATCTGAGATATTGAATATTCTACTTTATCCTTGAATTTACTCATAATACCACCAAACAAAAAAGATGAAAATATTTAAATATGATTTACTTTTGATTCTTCAAAATAAAGTTCATAATCATATGAAAATATTAATTTATTGATTAAATAAATACGGAAGATATAAGATAAAAAATGTTACTTTTTATTTATACAATAAAGTACAAAATTTATCAACAAACTCATTTAAATTATTTTTTTTAAGTGTAGGGTTTGATTTGAGTCTATGCCTTTATGTATAATTTTTTTTATTGTTGTATAATAATAATCTTTACTTTAAAATTAAAGAAAAATCTTTACTTTAAAATATTTAATATAAAAAAAATTAAAATATCAATAACCCGTGCATTGCACGGGGTGAGAGCTAGTTAATTAGATACGTATAAATATATATATATGCTGAATTAATTCCAAGCTCAAATTCTATATGCTTTAAACTTGGAGTTTTTATAAGTAATTGAGGAGATAGATATTCATGATTGTGAACTAATTATTAATAGGTAGGAAGCAAATAACTTTGGAAGAGAAAAGGAAGCTAGGTGGAGGGTATATTTGTTGGCAACTCGGCAAGTGTACGGATCGCACAAGTAATAAAGAGTAAGTAAATTATCGTTCCACTCGGGGATTGCAAATTGTTTCTAATTTCTTTCACCTAATTGCAATTACTATGTATAACTTGTATGAGTTTTGAGTTTAGAAAGGAATGTAGAATTAAAACTATGAAACAATTCAGAAACTAAATAGGATTTAGAAGCAAACATGGACAAGGTTAGGAACTTGGTTTCATTGTAGGATCAGGTTATTAATTATGAAAATCTGTTTTCCAATAAATCAAAAACCCCAGAAACAATAAAAGCTAGATCCCTCCAACAATTATGTTTCTTACTAAATTTTACCCCTTAATCCCTTAAGTGAGTTAGTTTATAAGAGTTATACAATTACCCAAAAGTATTCCTACGAGTTGAATAATTATATTGTTTGGTTGAAAGGCCTAATCTTGATCCTAATTTTCCAATTAAGGTTCAGATTACCATAGCAAAACATAAAGTGATCAATTCTATGAATTGTAATTAAAACACAACAAGCAATTGATTTGAAAGGAAAAACATTAATTCATGAATAAATAGCCAAATTAAGATCCATACAAACCCTCCCTATTCCTAACAAGAGGTTCAATTATACATATTTAGAGAAGAAATACAAGGGATGAGAAAAACTAATAATTATAGACAGAAATCAATTTACGCCCAAGAGATCTTCAATCATCAAGTGGATCCCTCCAGCAATGTTGATCTCCAATCCTTGTGCCTTGCCTCCTTGCTCTCAATTGCAGAACAACCTCTCTTCTCTAATCCTAATTTTATTCTAATCTCTAATTTGGCTCTGAAAAGTCTACCTAACCTAAAGGAAAAACCTATATTTAAAGTCTAAAACTAACCCCAATTGATATAATATGATAAGATCCTATTAGAATAAATTAATCTTTAAGAATCTTATTTACAAATAGAATTTATCATTAAAATCCTTCTAGAATCCCATATTTGTGTCTGACAGAAACTTCGGCATTGATTTTGACCCCAAAGATGGACGAATTTGAGAAAGGCTATTTCTGGAAACGTTGTAGATCTTTTCCTTAGCTTTAAAATGATACCTAGATCGCCTCATTTGGATAAGCGTATCTCAAGTTATGGTCAAAACAACGAACAGTGTCACTTTCTCGCATTCAAGCGCCCAGAGCCTCACGCCTGGGCGTTCCAAGCCTGTAAAATGGTGCAATTCTCGTGGTGCGGGCGCCTGGGCGTGCGTCACCTGATCCGGCTCCGTTTCGCTCCGTTCTTGCGCCATTTTCGAGGTCTTTTCATCCTCTTTCCTGCTCCATATTTATTTTCTTTATTTAAGCTCCGAAAGTATCTGAAACAAACCCAAAACGGATCAAAACGTTCAAAGGATTCTAAATTACCTAACTTCCTAAAAACTATACAAAAATTCCTAAATTTACAAGAGAAACAAGCCAAATTCATAGTAAAATGGAGTCTATTTCATGCTCAAAACATCATATATTATACCCAAATCACTTCCCCAAACTTAGTATTTTGCATATCCCAGGCAAAAGTAAAATAAAAACTCTAGAACACAAAACCAATTTTCTAAGTTAATATGAAAACACCTAATCTAAGACTTCAGACTCATGATTCAGACACTTTTATTCACAAGCATTAACTTCATCAAAAACTGGTTAGAAAAACAAACTCCAAAAGAATCAGAACTAGTGAACACTCTCAACCTCACCGTGTGTATCTCTCATGTGTATCAAGGGTTTTATAAATATTCACTCAAGTTAATCCAATGACAATGTGTTACCATATGCTTGACCATAGACCAATATCTCCACTGAAATTATTGAAAACATGCAAAAATCAAATGGCCTTTATTTGGTTGTAACGTGGCCATGGCTAAAGATGAAAGGTGGGATAAAAGAAACAAATGATTATTACTAAGGGCTAACAATATGTAATCAAGCAACGTCTCTTTAACATATGAATGGAGCATTGATTTTATAACAAATATCAACTCCAATATTTAATTCTCCTTCATTCTTTTTCATTCCCATTCTCTCTATTCTCTTCTCTTTTTCTATATATTTTTTCTTTTTTTCTTTTTTTTTCTTTTGGAAGAGAAATGGAGATCACAATTAATACATTCAGCTGAACACTTTCTGAATCAACATATTCCCAATTGCACCATTCACATTTCAAAGGATACCAAAAATATATAACATTTATGAAAAGGGTACCAAAGAAATCATATATCAATAAGCTCAAAGGGGGCCACTAAGGGATAATGTTTATCAAAACTCTGTTGAAGGCTAGAAAAAACACAATCCTAGTTGTCATAATCATCTTAATGCATGCACTCAATTATCAATCTCAAAATGGTCACCGGTCAAGTTCTAGAACACAACATCAAAGTGAACACACTCATGAAAGAATTAGGGGTTCAAATCACAAAAATCAATATAAATCACATACCTGTGTCAAGTGTATAGGCTCACAAATCTCACAGGCTAAACAGTCAGTTCACTAAGAACTTATTCCAAAACAGTTTATCAAAATAACCAGTTCTCAACAAAACTTAAAACTCAATCCAAAACAGTGTCATACAATCAATGAGTCATCATCCTAAGTCAAGTATTTACATATATAATCATAAAAAAAAGTCCTAAGCCTAGAATAATCATCTACTTCAACCCAAGACACAAACCAACACCAAATAAGGGAGAAAAATTCAGATCTGAAAAATTAATTTTTATTTTGTCCACTCCCCCAAATTTAGAGGTTGGCTTGTCCTCAAGCAAACTAATCTAACCTAAACTACAAAATAAAAATTTAAAATAAATGCAAGGAGTTAGAAAACTTTCCTTTATAGCACAACATTCTCTCTTGATGCACCATGGAGGAGACTCCCTCAAACTTATTCACCTGTGTCACATGAACAACTAAAAACAGTGCTAGAAGCACCTCATTAGCAGTTACATAGAAAGTTCCAACTCTTTATTCACTAACTAACTAAAAAAAACAAAACCTACACTACTACAAAACTAAAGAGAATCCACCAGGATCCCAAATCCTATAGGTTAATTCCCATGTGATGCAACAATAAAAAACCGATGTGAACCCCAAGCATACACACATCCCATGGGACAAACCTTGGATGATGGTGGAGTAAGGAAATTTTAAAAATAAGTTCAATCCCACCAGGGTCAAAAGGTGCATTCCTTACTCTATGCAGCATCTCAGACAAGTTATTTCTTTTCCCATTCATGAAGGTGTTAATTCCATGAATTAGGAAAACTACCTTTTCAGGTTCCCTATTGTTTAACATTGATTTAGATTATTTTGAGAATTTACATGAAAGCACAGAGGTTGAATATAGTGGAAAAATTTTGAGTCATCCAAGCATGCAATAGATTTAACAAAATTTTTAAGTTCAAGAAATTCATCATGCAAGGGTGGATCAAATTTTTCTACCATATTCACACCTTCTATTGTTTTATTTCGGTCCACTTCCTCAAACTCATTATGCACATTTTTCTCTATTTGCTCCTCCATAGGGGTTTCATCATTGGTCACATCCATCACCACAACTTTTTCCTCTCTTTGAAGAGAGTAAAAAATTATTGGTGATGCTTGTGACTCTTCATCTAATTTCTTTGAAATGTGTTCAACTTTGATTTCAAGGTTCCTTGAATTGGAACCTTGAATCGGGTAATAGGTTCTGACTTCTTCAATAAAATCTTTAGTGTTCTGAGCACATTTCTCTAAAGCTATTTCCCATGGAGCTTTCTCCACGGGAATTGGCTCTACATAAAATTTTTCATTAGCTATAGCTTCTAATTTCTCTAAAGCTATTTCTAATGAAGTTTTCCTATAACTTATGTTGTGTGCATAATAGTATGGAGAATAAGGATCCGAAATAAATCTATCACAATCAAAATCATTATTAAAACTATAGTTATACATGAAAAGGGACAAGTTACACAAGTAATTACAAAAAGGTACTGGAAAAAATTAGAATCGAATTTCAATCCCCGACAACGGCGCCAAAAACTTGTTGGCAATTCGGCAAGTGTACCGATCGCACAAGTAATAAAGAGTAAGTAAATTATCGTTCCACTCGGGGATTGCAAATTGTTTCTAATTTCTTTCACCTAATTGCAATTACTATGTATAACTTGTATGGGTTTTAAGTTTAGAAAGGAATGTAGAATTAAAATTATGAAACAATTCAGAAACTAAATAGGATTTAGAAACAAACATGGACAAGGTTAGGAACTTGGTTTCATTGTAGAATCAGGTTATTAATTATGAAAATCTGTTTTCCAATAAATCAAAAACCCTAGAAACAATAAAAGCTAGATCCCTCCAAAAATTATGTTTCTTACTAAACTTTACCCCTTAATCCCTTAAGTGAGTTAGTTTATAAGAGTTATACAATTACCCAAAAGTATTCCTACGAGTTGAATAATTATATTGTTTGGTTGAAAGGCCTAACCTTGATCCTAATTTTCCAATTAAGGTTCAGATTACCACAGCAAAACATAAAGTGATCAATTCTATGATTTGAAAGGAAAAACATTAATTCATGAATAAATAGCCAAATTAAGATCCATACAAATCCACCCTTTCCTAACAAGAGGTTCAATTATACATATTTAGAGCTCCATTCTTGCGCCATTTTCAAGGTCTTTTCATCCTCTTTCATGCTCCATATTTATTTTCTTCATTCAAGCTCCGAAAGTATCTGAAACAAACCCAAAACGGATCAAAACGTTCAAATGATTCTAAATTACCTAACTTCCTAAAAACTATACAAAAAGTCCTAAATTTACAAGAGAAACAAGCCAAATTCATAGTAAAAGGGAGTCTAATTCATGCCCAAAATATCATATATTAGACCCAAATCAATATTCCACTGGTACAAACCTCCCTACCTGTAAACTCTGGTAAACTCTTAAGCAGCAATTTTTGGTTCACACTTGTTAAACTTGATCTTGACTAAATGCATTTGCTACTAGATTTTGCTGTGAGTTGCTTATGAGGCATTCTTTTTCTCCGAGCCGATAGCCTTTGATTCGTTTCATTTTCAATCAATGGGGAAGTATACTCCTTGTTCCTCGTGGATCTTATTTTCACGAATTTCTTATTTTATTTTCGTTGTGACTCTGATTTGTTTAAGAACCCCATATGTTGTTCAGTTGATCAATTGGAATCATGTTCTAATCTGTTAACATTGTTTCTTTTTGATTAAAATGGGATTCAATTGATATGATTTTGTCATGAGGAGTTGAATCTCACTTTAATCATCCGATTCGATTTTGATTAGTTTAGTTTGGAGCTGCATATATAGGAGTGAAGACTAGAGTGAGTGCTATATCATTAGTTATTACTATTTTTGTTTATGCCTTTCCTAAGTTCTTTAATTAAGATAAGATGCTGGCAAATTAATATCGAAGCAATATTTGTTTAAAAAAAAGTCTATGGCTAGTTTCGTTAAATATTTATCCTTGTACTGTATGTTCTTCTTTGCACTTTAGAGATTTTGATGGTATGTCACTATGAAAGGTTCTAATATGAATGCCTTTATAATGAGTGAGCTTTCATAGTGGTGCAGTTTTTAGTCCATAATCAAATCTATATAATATATGCAGATATGTGTTTATTTGTCAATCCATACAGAATTCATACAGAACTGAGCAGCACAAACCCAAATATTAAGTTTGCGTAAGTACTTTCTCAATTATATATTTTCATTTGTTATTTTATTATGTCATATCATGTGCATTAATATTTTGGAAAATTTGATGCTGGTTGCTAGCTTAGAATTGCTACTATTGCTTATTTCTGTTCAGTTGTGTAAAAACAGAAATGAAAAACCCACTACTTTGCCTGAAGTCATATTGTTCTTAGGATATTTTTTTTGTTCTTTTTTTTTCTGCTTTGATCCTTGTATAATTTTTGATGCAGAGGCTCTCCGGGAGAGCGAACAAGAAATAGCAAATGCTACAAGAGGTAACCTTTTAACTTTTCGGTTAATTCTTTACATACTACATTTTAGTCTATTAGATTTTGAGGTGTGTTACATTTTCATATTCACTTATCTATCTATATGCATGATATGATATATTTCAATTGAGAATGAAAATGGAACATTACAACTTTAAGTGTTTCTCTTAGTTAACTTGTCTGTTACAATTGAAGGTTATTTTACATGTACTCTTCATCTCTACTTTTGTTGGTAAACATATCTCATAATTTAGTACTCTTAATTAATGGTTTTGTTGTAACTTTCAGTACGGTTAGATTTAGAGCTTTAGAATTTCCATAGCCATGTTTATATGTGTGTGTATATATACATATATTTTAATAACTTGATTGGACTTATCAATTTCAGGTTCTTAGCATACAAAGAATCAAGCAAAGATGAATGATTGGTGTTGCTTGAGGAGGTGGATTATTAGAGTACAAAAGATATTAGAGATTTTGTATATCGCCTGTTTAGCAACGACATCTCTTATGCAACGAAAAAAGTCGTTGCTGAAAATCATTCTTTATAACAACGAAAAAAGTTGTTGCTATATGTAACACCCCAAAATATTAAAGGTAATTAAAAATACGAATTAACAAAAACTTTTCCAACATGAGTATAAAACCAAAAGCATTACTTGTTAATATCATATTAAATTACAAAACAGTCTGAGTGTAAATATAAAATCCCCGAAAATCCCTCTTTACACCTAGAGTATGATCTTCACAACTCGATCCTTCTGTAAAAGGATTCAGATGACTGAATGTCATCCTGACTGTCTCTTCTAGCGAACTCTTGCATCAGTCCTGTCCTACAAAAGAACCTACCACCAAGACATGGTAGTATGTGAATAAGTCACTTGTCATATAGCATAAGCAGATTAAGGGTTGGTCAAACACAAGTATCACAAATATCATTTCAATATAATAAATGCATGCTCAAGTGTCTTATCAAACAATATTACTTATAACCATTACTCTTTCATGCTATGCATGCACGTCTCTCAAAACATCTTTTCAACTCTTCCATAAAAACAACACTCTGGGATAGGCAATCGTGCGCTCGATGTTTCCACAACATGTATAGCGGCAACACCGTTCTATATTGGAACCACATCTACTACGATCCTAAACTGAACAAGGGGATGATCCTTGAAGCATTGTCCACCAATGATCCTAGGTCCTTGTCATTTCCACGGTTGCGGCCACACTGTATCATCTGTCACATATAGCGGTCACATCGTACTATATGGTCTCCAATCCTGCTTGCACCCTTACTCATTTCTCAATTCCCGTAACACCATGCATGAAATGCACTTTCCATATATTAGTTATCAACATATTCATTATCAAGAGGAATCATCATCATTATACACATGGCGGCCACACCGTTCTACGTCTTCATATAGCGGCCACACCGTACTATAAGGAATCGTATAATACACATGATAGCATATTCATTTCATCACATAATCATTAATATATCAATCAATTTGCAAAGATTGCATATTATGCATAAACCGTAACTCAACATATGAAATTCAATTTCAGCTCAATACTCAATTATTACTCCAAGATAGCCTCAAACAGCAATTATACATTAAGTCTAAGTTCAATTATTATCATTACAGAACTAATTTGCTCCTGCAGGTGTCAGGTTAATCAATTACCAACTCGTGACAATCGATTACCACGACAAACCTGAGAGCAACAACCTCAGTTTCACAAAATTTTACTCATTCCAATCATCAATTTTTGAATCAAGAAATCTTATGCAATATAATATACATCATATCAAGGCTTAAATTCAACAACCAAGTGGTTGTCTTGGTCTCCAAACCAAGCATCCATGTCTTGGCCACAAAATTCAACCATTCATAACATGTAAATATCAAACTTTCTCAACCAATAATCCTAGCAATATGAATGACTCTCCCATACCTTAAGCAACTTTGGATAGCACTTAATAAGCTCTCAAAATTTCCTAGGATAGGAACCTCAAGAACCAATAGCAGCAACCACAAGAATCCAGCAAGAACACCAAGAAAACCTCAAGAATTCTCAAGCTTACCAAAATACTTCCCTTAGAATGATTTTTAATAATAAAATTATTATTTACTCTTTTTGAAAAAATGAGGGATATTACATTATACCCTTTTGCAACGCCTTTACCAAATTTGTTGCAGAAAATATTTTTTGCAACGACTTTTGGTTTTTTGCGACGACTTTTGTTGTTGCAATAAAAGGTTTTTCTTGTAGTGAAAGATGCGAGTGGTGGGGTGGGGTATGGAGGTGGCTTGTGAGAGTAGGATTGAAGAAGATGAAGAACCATTATTTTTGTTTTTGTTTTTTTTTTCATCTTAAAATCTAAATCGTTTGGATATATTTAACGGTTAAAAAAAATTCAAAGGAAAGATAATTAATCCAGTGGTTATGTGTGCGTATGCCTAGAAAAAGAGACAATGAGATTGTGCCACGTGTCAATTGATAGGAGAGTAATAGATCAAGTGACAGAAGGACTAACGTGATGCCATATATTTTAATCATTGGGGGACTTATTAATTGATTCCAAAAATCTTTCGAGGACTATCATTGGGGGACTTAAACTTAATAAACTATTAACTCTCTCTCTCTCTCTATATATATATATATATGTATATGTATATGTATATATGTGTATATATATATATATATGTGTGTGTGTATTTGTTTTAATTTTAGGCTTATTTAAGTTTTTGGTTCATGAAAGTTGACCGATTTTTAATTTTAGACCCTATCTTTTTATTTGCCTTGTCCCAGTCCATAAAAATTCAATTTTTTTTTGTTTTAGTCCCTACTGTTAGGATAGATCTGCTAAATGCTGACATGGTTATTAACAGGAAGCCACGTCAAACTTGACACGTCAAACAAATAAAAACAAAAAAAAGGCTTAATTAAGTTTTAGGTCTCTAAACGTTGATCGATTTTTGGTTTTAGTCCCTATTTTTTTTACCTGTCTTGGTCCTTAAAAGTTCAATTTTTTTTTTTTAGTCCATGCCATTAGGATAGATCTGTTAGGTATTGACATGGCTAATGGGAAGCCACGTTAGACTTGACACGTGAAAAAAATACTCCACTTGTGAGTCACTTCACCAGTTGAGTAATCCCAGCCTGTCACATGCCAAACACGTGACTTAAAAAAAATTAAAAAAAAATTGCTCAAATCCCACGTTCGTTTTCTCTTTTAAATCCAGAAACCAAAATGTTTCCATTCTCTTCTTCATTCAAATCATCTCAAAATCAAATCCAACATAGAGAATATAAATTGATTTTTTTTCAAAATTAGCGTCACATCCAAAGACCACGTAAAAAAATCAAGCAAAAATCCTTGTCTTGTGTGTTGTTGGGTTGAAATCAAAGAGGGTGGGGGATGTGGAGGAGGATATTGACCTAAGCTTTGAGTAACATGGTCAATGATGAGCGGCGAGGAAAATATATTGTGAAGCTCGAACTCATCTTCACTATCATGTATGTCCTCCTTCCTTCAAATCATAAAAATCGTGGTACATATTTATTTCAATCTCTCTTGATAAATTTATATTCTTTTCCCTTAAATCCAAAAGCCTTTTGGTTAGGAAGTTGATAAAATTATTATAATTAATGCATAACTCTCTCGGACGAGGTTAGCTAGACCAATCCATCTTAGGACCATCCTACCTATAATAATTTCCACGGCAATTCACTGTCATAGACCTAACCTCCCTTTTGTTCTCCAATTTAAGTTCCCAAGACACTTCATGCATTCTTTCCTAGTTTGTCCATAATACCCCCTTATTCTTTACATATGAATGCTTGAACAATCTCATAACACTACATTTATTCTTATATTATTCTAATTTTTATCTTATTTTATTCATTGTAAAGTTATTACACAATTTTAAAATGCATCCCATCTATTAGTTTTTGACATTATGTGAGATGTGACTTATGGTAATGCATGTAAAGCGTCATCACCCGTGGACACATGTTGACCTCAATATAATTACTTTTTTTTAAACTTTATTTTATCAATAAATTAAGTTAAATAAAAAAATAATTATCCACGTGTCTGTAATATTAGTTGTGACTTGATATCACTTGCATGTACTAGTAAAATCAGTCCCATCACACAATGGTTAAAAACTAAAAAAAAATAGGATAAATTTCAAAATTACGTAACTTTATAAAAACTAAAATTATATAAAAAGAAGCATTTGCACAATCAAGTACTGCTATTGACTGTCATCGCATCACCTAATGGCTAAAAACTAATAAACATGATGGATAAATTTTAAAATCATGTAACCTTATCGAAATTAAAATAGACTCTAAATATTTCCAAGCACTAATTGAAAAATTAACCTTATTCTTTTTTTTTTATTTATTTCAGCCTTATTTTTAACAAAACTCTCAACCTCTTCATGAGTTTCATCATAAACCATTATTTCCTCTCTTATTTAATAGTCTATGTCAGTCACAATTCATTTCTTAAATCAATTACATTTGTGATAATACGTGTTATTTTAATTTATATATGGGCATAATCATGTGTGACTCTTTGTTGATTTAATAAAAAAAATTATTCTTTTTAGGCTTTCTTAAATAAATTGCATTTGTGATAATATATTAATATGTGTTATTTTAATTTATATAGAGAAAATAGATGATATACCGACAATGTAAAGGTTTCTTACATCATCAATGCATCATCCATCATTCATGTAATTATATATTATCGTTGACTTTCAAATAAAAGTAATACAAATGAATCATTATGATTATGCCATAAAAATAATATAAATGTAATACAAATGAATGATTGTGACTCTTTATTGATCTAATAATATCTATGATTATGCCATAAATCTTTCATCTTAATAATACCTATAAGTACTTTTTTGCTTAAAGTCCTTTCCTTATTTATTATATTATTTTTTTTACCACTCATTTCTTCATCTCTTTTCAAAATAATCTTTATACATTTATTATTAATTTCTCTCTTATTATTAAATGGGGGTAATTTAGTCAAAATATATCAAATTATTACATCATTTACTCATTTCTTAATCTATGTGCAAAATCTAAATCTAAATCAACTTAACTTATGAGACGGATGGAGTATTTAAGTAACACTTTAAGTAAATAATTTTTTAATATAAAATTAAGAAAATTTAATGCATTCAACATTTTTTTTTTTGAAACTTAAGATGGTATTTTATTCAATTTGAACAGCCACTTGGGCCAACTCGGTTACAAAGAAGGGTTTTGGAATTTTCACCCCACCCTTTATCCCCACACCCCAACTTAAAGAGTGAAATTACATTTGTATCCTTTATAAAAAATGTCAGTTTTTATACCCCAGTTGTTATCCCCACACCCCATGAAATTAACCCCACACCTCATCTCTTTCATCTTCCAAAACCCCACTAAATATAACCCCTCCAACACTTCAACACTTAAATCAAATCTTTATTTTCTTAAAACATCTCGTAACCCCCAACCTTTCATCTTCCCATCAACCTCCCAACATTCTTATCATATTTTATTCCATACCAAATTTGAAGGCTGCTTCTCTCGGTGCATTGCTCTTGTGCTCCTTGCTTCCTAAGGTATGTGCGTTTTTTTTTTCACTGTTCGTTACTATTCCGACGAACCAGTTTCGGAAAAATAAGTGCTTTTCCGACTCGGGTATATCGGAACTTGGAAATTTATTTAAAAATAGTAACTTATTATTTTCGAAAGTATGGTGTCAGAAAAACCTCACAGAATGTAAGAATTTGTGGTCAACCACTTTCGGAAAATCAATTTTCAGAATTTTATTTGTTTTTCCAACATATATCTTTCGGAAAATCCTCACAGAAAGTAAGAATTTGAGGTCAACCATTTTCCGAAAATCAATTTTCATAATTTTATTTGTTTTTCCAACATATATCTTTCGGAAAAACTTGCTTGTTTAAAAGGGTATTGGAATACATTTCCGATAGATATAATTCATAAATTTAATGAAATTTCTGAAATCCATCTTTCGGAAAAACACTATTTTTAAATAAATTTCCACATTTCTGAAATAATAAGTTGTTATTTTTAAATAAATTTCCAAGTTCCGATATACCCGAGTCGGAAAAGCACTTATTTTTCTGAAACTGGTTCGTTGAAATAGTAACGAACAGTGAAAAAAAAACACACATATCTTAGGAAGCAAGGAACACAAGAGCAATGCACCGAGAAGTAACCTTCAAATTTGGTATGGAGCAAAATATGATAAGAATGTTGGGAGGTTGATGGGAAGATGAAAGGTTGGAGGTTATGAGATGTTTTAAGAAAATAAGGATTTGATTAAAGTGTTGAAGTGTTGGAAGGGTTATATTTAGTGGGGTTTTGGAAGATGAAAGGGATGGGGTGTGGGGTTAATTTCGTGGGGTGTGGGGATAATAATTGGGGTATAAAAACTGACAATTTTTAATAAAGGATACAAATGTAATTTCATTCTTTAAGTTGGGATGTGGGGATAAAGTAAGGGGTGGAAATTCCAAAACCCTACAAAGAAATTGTCCAAAAAGTTTGAAACATCAAACCAAAGGCCAGAGCCAACAATAAAGGACAGTCTAGAAGTAATGATTGCATACATTACTTCTAATGCATTCAACCTAATTATATTCTTTTGTGTAAAATCAGGTTGATTTATTTGTTTGTTTTTTATACATGGATCAAAGGAAGTACTTTTTAAAAACAAAGATTTGGATTTTTTAAAATTGATTGAATTTTGATTTTACTTCTTATAATTTTTTCTTTGAAATTTATAATAATGATTAAAAATAAATTTTTAAAACATTTAAAAATCAAAATCGATTAAATTCTTTTGCATGGAGTAAAATGAAAATTTGATTAACTTGTATAAATAAATAAAAATATATTTGAACCTAAAGTCATTTATTGAATTTAAACCATTATAATTCACTTTTTCAAATTAATGATCCATACGAGTTACGCCTTCCCTTGCATAAGTGAGTTAAATTTTGAAAAGTCAATATAAATAAGAAAACATATTTTTAATGCATATACTAGCTAATTACCAAATCAACCAATTATCAAAACAATAATTTAGTACACATTTTCATAATTAATTAATAATAGACTATAGTATATAACTAACGAAATTAAACTCTTTTTTTTATTGATTAATTTAGGACAATTTTTTAAAAATATTTTTCACCAACTTTTTATAAGGAAGGAGTACCTTTCAGTAGACACATCTATCTAAACCTGCCATTAATTAAGCAGCATGTGAAACAACCACCCGTCAAACTCCAGGCACCTACCGAAAATACCGAACTGTCTCCTACGTCTTGATAAACGCTTTGCTGTTCACGTGACCTTTGTATATGTGGGGTTTAGGGGCATATGCGAGAGGTTCACTCCAAGGACTTAAATATCTGCAAATGACATGTGAATGTCATGCACAAACTAAAGTGCGACATTCTTCACATAAATCCAAGCTAAAGTGAAGGAATGAGCCAAGTGAGATAGAGAAACACGTTAACTTGATTTGTTTTAAATTTTTGGATAAAGATATTGTATTAAAGTGGATTATCAAATTTTATGTTCATCTTGCCATTTATAAGTCTCTTTGATGTTAATTGCTCTTTATTCTATTAGTTGGTATCACTTGGATTCCTCCCGTCAAAAGTCACTAAGTAATGTAAGGAATGTCAACTACAAAATATGTTGAACAAGTAAAAGAGAGTATAACTAGAAGTTTGAAACGCAAGTAAGTGAAAATTTTATTCAATGGCTAAGAGTTCAAATGGGATCTCAGCAAGTACCCTAAGGTAGTACTATAGCTCAGCAAACTATAGCTCATCAATGAGCAAGAAGAATCTATGAAAGAGAAGAGAATCCTCACTCACTCATTGCCTACTCACTAATTCTCTAATTTCCCCTTTTGTATCCCTTCCAACCCACGTGATATTCCATGAGCCTCACATTCTCTCTCCTCGCTCGAATATTCTGCTCTCTGTTATGGAATTCAGTGGTTGCAGCCACATGTCCCTGTGTAATAACGGTTTCCTCAGTGCCAATTATTCCTTTTGCCCCTTTTGTTTTATTCTCAACAACATTCTTTCTGTCTTGGCTCATTTTGTTGGTTGTACTCGTTACAATACCCCCTCATCAAAAATAACCTTGTCCTCAAGGTTGAAGTTGGGAAAAGTCTTCACAAAATCATGAGCATCCTCCCAAGTAGTCTCTTCAAGGTTGAGTCCTTCCCACTGTACTAATAGTTGAAAAATAGTAGTTGATCTTTTGACAATATCTCGCTTATTCAGAATTTTATGAGGCATCATCAATAAAGGACCCTCCTTAGTGGTAGTTAATGGTAAAGGAATGTAAGTGTCATGATTAGAACCATTGCATGGTTTCAGCTGTGAGATAGAGAAACACATTAACTTGATTTGTTTTAAATTTTTGGATAAAGATATTGTATTAAAGTGGATTATCTAATTTTATGTTCATCTTGCCATTTGTAAGTCTCTTTGATGTTAATTGCTCTTTATTCTATTAGTTGGTATCACATGGATTCCTCCCGTCAAAAGTCACTAAGTAATGTAAGGAATGTCAATTACAAAATAAGAAGAACAAGTAAAAGAGAGTATAACTAGAAGCTTGAAACCCAAGTAAGTGAAAATTTTATTCAATGGCTGAGAGTTCAAATGGGATCTCAGCAAGTGCCCTAAGGTAGTACAATAGCTCAACAATGAGCAAGAAAAATTTATGAGAGAGAAGAGAATCCTCACTCACTCATTGCCTACTCACTAATTCTCTAATTTCCCCTTTTGTATCCCTTCCAACCCACGTGATACTCCTTGAGCCTCACATGCATTCTTTCTCCTGGCTCGAATATTCTGCTCTTCCGTCATGGAATTCAGTGGCTGTAGCCACGTGTTCCTGTGTAGTAACGATTTCCTCAGTACATATTATTCCTTTTGCCCCTTTTGTCTTATTCTCAACAACATTCTTTCTGTCTTGGCTCATTTTGTTGGCTGTACTCCTCCCTCTCATCAAAAATAACCCTGTCCTCAAGGTTGAAGTTGGGAAAAGTCTTCACAAAATCATGAGCATCCTCCCAAGTAGCCTCTTCAAGGTCGAGTCCTTCCCACTGTACTAATAGTTGAGGAATAGTAGTGGATCTTTTAACAATGTCTCGCTTATTCAGAATTTTCCGAGGCATCAATAAAGGACCCTCCTTAGTGGTAGTTAATGGTAGAGGAATGTAAGTGTCATGGTTAGAACCATTGCATGGTTTCAGCTATGAAACATGGAACACATGGTGTAGTTTGGCTGAATCAGGTTAGAGTAGCTTATAAGCCACTAAGCCAATCTTAGCAGCAATTGGAAAAGGACCAAAATATCTGAGGCCTAGTTTCTGATTTTTTTCTTATAGAGCCAATGAGTTCTGTCTTTAAGGTTGGAGTTTAAAAAGCACCATATCTCCAACCTGAAACTCTTTGTGAATTTTGGTCTTATTAGCATACTTTTTCATCTTTGCTTGAGCCTTAAGCAAGTGTGTTTTTAATTGTGCCAATACTGCATCCCTCTACTGCAATAATTCCTGAATAACTGGAGGATCAGTGTTGTCCATAGTGTACTTGGTGAGAGTAGGAGGTTCTCTGCCATAAACCACTGTGAATGGTGTAGTGTGAATATTGCTGTGAAATGCTTCATTGTACCAATACTTAGCCCAAGGTAATAGTTTGGTCCAGCCTTTAGGATTGTCAAAACAAAAGCATCTGAGGTACATTTCCAAACAATTGTTTAAAGCTTCAGATTATCCATCTAATTGAGGATGGTATGTTGTACTCATCTGCAGTGTAGTACCACTCAGTTTAAACAAGTGTTGCCAAAATTGACTAGTGAATACTAACACTGGTGCAGTATTCTCAAAATAGTGAGAAGCTCCTCAGGTGGAGGATAATGTTGCTGAATTTGCACAGTAAACATTTCAGCAATAGAGTCAGTGTTGTGTAATCTCTTTAAGTGGTGGAATTCTACTGGTGTAGGCAAGGATGATGGTTCACCAACAAGAGTGACCAATTTTTTATTTAAGTAAAACTTGATGGTGAGAGAGTTGTAGTCAGCTATGTGAGGTCCTAGAGTAGCTAACCAAGCAGTCCCAAGGACCAAATCAGCACCAGAAATTGGCAAAAGATACACTGGCATACTAAGATCATGGCCTTGCATAGAGACTGTAACATTCCTGATCACACCCTCAGTGGTCATAGCATTTCCATTTCCCACCATAACCTGAAGGGTAGTGAGAGGCTCTATAGGTAATTTCAAACAATGAGCAATCCTTGGCTACAAAAATTTATCAGAACTACCACTGTCTAAAAGGATCTCAATTGCCATACCATTAACCCTTAAACCTGAGAGTGCCAACACCAGTAACACCTTTAAGAGCATTGAAAGATAAATGATGCTCAAGGATAGAATCATCCTTGTCAGGCTTAGGTTCACAGACTTCCTCATCACCATAGTCAATTTGCAGAAACAAAAATTCTCTTTTAAGACAAATATGGTTAGCTGTGAACTTCTCATCACAAGTATAGCATAAACCTTTTTCCCTTCTCATCTGAATTTCAGCAGCAGACATTTTCATAACATTGTTTGGTCTCAGGTTTTGTGGAAAGGCTCTCTGGTTAGGGGTTTGTAACACAGGTTGTTGGGAAGGATTGGTGTATGATTGTGGTGGGTTCGTTGTAGTGTTTTTTGAGTGAGGTTTGGTGTAGGTAGTAGTGTAGGCTCTGGTTCTAAAGGAATACTTGTCCTCATATAGTCTGGTTGAGGAAATGGCTTTGAGGATAGAATTAGGGGCTTGAGCAATCACTTCACGTTTGATATCAGGTTTAAGACCACTAATGAAATAGTCAAGAAGGGCCTCAGCACTGACACCATAAATTCTAATAGCAAGGGAAGTGAATTGTGTATAATAATCATTAACAGAGGTAGTTTGTGTGAGCTTAAAGAGTGTGGATCTAGGGGAATCGAAAAGTGAAGGTCCAAATTCCAATTCTAGGGATCTAGTGAGTGTATTCCAAGAGAAAAAGGGATTGTTTCTTTGCATCATTTGGAACCAAGGTACGACTTCTTTCTCAAAATGAATTGCTGCGATCGTGATTCTTTTTTCATCAAGTGTACTATAATATTCGAAAAACTGTTCCGCTTTGAAAATCCAATGGAGGACATCAGATCCATCAAAGCGAGGAAAGTCAATTATAACATTCCTTACTTGAAATGGACTTGGCTGGGATTTAGAGTTCGATCCACCATGATTGATGTTATCCTTGAGATCTGTGATTGCATTTCGTAACTCTTCCATATCTGCAGCATGCTCACGGTCTCTCTTGTGCATGAGTTCAATGAGTTGTTTGAGATCAGTGGAGACATTTTCAGCCATGATAGATGGAGATGATGAAAGCACCAATTTGTAAGGAATGTCAAGTACAGAATAAGAAGAACAAGTAAAAGAGAGTATAACTAGAAGCTTGAAACGCAAGCAAGTGAAAATTTCATTCAATGGCTGAGAGTTCAAATGGGATCTCAGCAAGTACCCTAAGGTAGTACAATAGCTAAGCAATGAGCAAGAAGAACCTGTGAGAGATTAGAGAATCCTCACTCACTCATTTCCTACCCACTAATTCTCTAATTTCCCCTTTTGTATCCCTTCCAACCCACGTGATATTCCTTGAGTCTCACATTCTCTCTCCTGGCTCGAATATTCTGCTCTCTGACATGGAATTTAGTGGCTGCAGCCACATGTCCCTGTGTAGTAACGGTTTCCTCAGTGTCAATTATTCCTTTTTCCCCTTTTGTCTCATTCTCAACAACATTCTTTATGTCTTGGCTCATTTTTTTGGTTGTACTTGTTACAAATAACCTGATTCAAGAGCTCTTGGAGACACACCCTAAATATTTCAATAATGACAATATGACATACAAGTGGAACATGCATGGTATACTACTTATAAACAAATACACTTGAAGAGATATGGTTAGGAGTAATGTCTTTAAGGTTTTGGGGAAGACTTAATTATGTCACAAATCCTTGAAGTTTGTGGTACTTTTGTCAGATACCCTTATTCTTTTTTTTAATGTCTAACTCCCCAAAGTTGCTTCTGGTTTTGTCATATACCCCTACTATGAATTCAAGCCAATTTTACTGACATGTAACATCAGAATCTTAGTCAGACGCAAGAGGTTGGCCATGTGGTGATGCATGATGTCACACGGGCGAAAACGACCTTTCTTTTCAATCAATTTTCTTTTTAAATTTTTTCTTTAACTAAAAATATAAAAATATTAAGTTTTTTAGTTTTTTAATTTAAAAAAAAAAACGGGATCTTCATCCACGTGGCACCTCGTGCCTAACCTCCTGCATTTGACTAGGTTTCTGATGTTACATGTAAGCAAAATTAGCCAGAATTGGTAGTAGGGGTATATGACAAACCCAGAAGGAACTTCGAGGAGTCAGTCATTGACAAAAAAAGAATAAGAGTATCTGGCAATAGCACGCCAAACTTCAGGGACTTGTGACATAATTAAGCATTTGGGAAATATATGTGTGAGTGGTGTTAAATGGTTTAAATATTAAATTAAAGGCTTAAATACTTTTTTGTCCTTTATCTTATTTTTAGGTTTCCATTTGGTCCTTTATCTTTAGAAAGAGTCAATTTCATCCATCATATTCTGACATTTTTCAATTTCATCCTTCTGTTATGATGATTTTAAATTTTCACCAAAATATACTAATGTTGTCATAGATTTCTTCTTTCAGTGACGGAATCTGCATTTTCTCACTGAAATCTGCATTTTTCATCGTATTTGACATTTTAATTGATAAAAATTTCAATGTCGTTCCACTTTTTTAGAGTGAAATTTCACTCACATTTTTGTTTTTTTTTTAAATTCCAAACTATGGCGATAAAATGTAGATTCTGGAGATCAGAAAAGAAATCTTAGGCCAAATCAATATATTCAAGTGAAATTTTAACACTATCATGACAGAATAATGATAAATTGACAAACGTTAGAAACATATAGGACTAAATTAACTCTTTTTAAAGATAAAGGACCAATTTCAAACCTAAAAATAAGATATATATATATATATATATATATATATATATATAAAGAACCAAAAGAATATTTAAGCCTAAATTAAATATATGTTGCAACATCAAATTAATTAATTTGGCCATGGGGTAAAAAGAGTAATAGAGAATAGGGGTGTAAGTGATCCGGTCCCAGACCGCGAGACCGCTCGGATCGGACCGAAAAATGTAGTCTGGTCTGGTCTCACGGTCCGGTCTGGTCTCAAAATTTTTAGACCATTACTGTATGGTCCGGTCCATGGTCTCATGATTTTTCAGACCACAAAGACCGGACCGGACCGATTACTTAAGAAAAAGAGAAAGAAGCCCAACACGGTTCTTAGACTTCTCACTTCTTTATTTCCATGTGTTTCTCTCTCCCTAATTAGTGTTTCATTGTTCCACTTCAAATACCTAGTCGCTAGCCACTTCCCTTCTCTGATCCATCCCTCATGGTTCTCTTTCTTTCGAACGACGCGTCGCAGCTCCGTCAAGGTCTCGCCGCTCCGTCAACGTCTCAGTCTCTGCATCACGTCTCCGCCAGCTCCGTTGTGGTCTTCTCACTCTTCATCTCGCACTCTCTGTCGAGCTGTGTCGTCGTCTCCTTGCCTGCGTCGTCGTCGAGGTGCGTTGCCGTCTCCTTTCTTGCATCGCCGTCGAGCACCGTTACCGTCTCCCTCTCACGTTACCATCGATCTGGTTGCTTGCTACCGCCATGATTCCATCCTTCTCTTTGTTGTTCACAGTAAAGGTAAATGGTTGCTTCACTTGCTTGCTTGCTGCCACCTTGATTAATTTATTTTTCCCTTGATATTAACTAGGTTTTGCCTTCATTTCAATTGGGTTTTTTATTTACTCTCAAAATAGACCGGTCAATGGTCCGGTTCGGTCTTTGTACATAAAATATATGTAGACCGGACCATAATATTTTAATTGGTCCGATCTCTAATATCCGTTCTAGACTGGACTGGACCGAACCGTTACACCCCTAATAGAGAATAACCCTCCAAGGAGAATGGGAAAAAGACTACTGAGATTGACTTTTAAAAAAAGATCATTAGGAATTAAAAGGAGTGACATTACTCACAAGTTAAGAAGGAGTATACAATCTTTGAATTTATAAATCTAATATTTCAAAACTTCGGGTTGTTTCGAGAAAGGTGGCTTGTACTTTCAAAAGTAATAATTAAGATATGTATGTGGATAGATTTGTTTAAAGATTTACATGCATTACTTTTGGTGTGATGGCTGCAAGTTGGACGGAGAAATTAGAGAGCAACTTTGGAGCTTTCACTTGCATTGGTTAGTCTATAAATAGACCCAATGACATTGGCTGAAGATATGAGAAGTAGAAGCAAATAATACTAGTGCTAAATGCTTCATATACCGAGAGATAAAAATAGAGAGTTGTAAAAAATACAAGAGTGTAGTGTCTATAAACATTTGGAATATTTTTAGGTATATTTTTTAGTATTTTATAATACTACATTTGTAGCCGGAGAGTATCTTAATAGGATACACAATATTGGGTACAGGGCATTGAAATTATCCTTTTATATAGGGATTATTTTCAAAATTGTCCCTTGGTTTTCTCCCTCATTAAATTTTCATGTAAAAATTCTGGTGTGCAATTTCTTTATTTGTTGGTGTAAATAGTGAATTCACGAGAATAGTGACAATTACTATTCACGAGTTACCATTCACGGGTCATTATCCACGTGCCCAATTTTTGTATCCTTCTCCACAAAATTTTGGGTACGTTTTTGCTCACATCCATGAAATGTTCAAAGCATTAGGGGTGTATTTGACTCTGATTTCCTACTATGTGGTATTAGAATCACTTGGTTTCGAATTGAAGATGTTGGCGCCAAAATTTGATTTGGAGAAGTTTGATGGATCCAACGTTCAGTTTATGGAAGCTATTGTTGGAATGATGGATATATATATATATAATCATTCCTTTTTCATTAACAAATATCTAATTGGGTTTTTGAAGTGGTCTTGTTGAGCCTAATGACCACGGTCCATTTCCAAGAATCCTCAACGTCATTAGAAATAACCATAGCATCCAGGATATTATTAAGCTCATGAACTATATCAACTTCATAAATAAAGAAGCTATGATGCCAGCCAAAGTTCCAAGACCACACATCCCTACTCCAAAAACCCAATTGGTGGATTAAATTATTTCTATCAGTAGAGACTGCATATAGTCTAGGAAACCGATCCTTAAGAGGGATAGTACCACACCAACAATCCTCCCAAAAAAGAGTAGAATCACCACATTCAATTTTTTTTGTTAGGCAATCTCTAAACCATACACCCCCTCAAAAAAATGACCCAAGGACACAAAGATCTCTCCACCAGGTTGAAGCTCTACTATAATCACCACCCCTCAAATACACCAGTGAAGATGCATCAAAGTGCCTATATATGTAGTCGAAAAAGTAATACATTGAGTCCTCCAAAGCCAAAAGCTTCCACCTTCATTTAGCCAATATTGACAAATTAAAAAGATTCAAGTCTTTAACACTCAATCCCCCATCATTCTTATTTTTACAAATAAGGTCCCAACTAACCCACACAATTTTCTCCTTTCATTACACTCACCCCACAAAAAATTCGTTTGGATGGAGGTAAGAATTTTAAACACCTTAGGAGGGAGTCTAAAAAATGAGAGATGATAAATAGGCAAACTAATCATAATAGAGTTAATCAAAGTAACACTCCCACCTAAGGATAAATGTTTTCCTTTCCAAGTAGAAAATTTATTTTGCATAGCATTAGTTATAGGTTGTCAAAAGCTAACTTTCATCTGATTTACACCAACAGGAAGACCCAAAAAAGTAAAAGGTAAATTACCAACCTTACAATGCATGTAAGGTGATGCAGAATCAAGGAACTCCTCAGCCATATTAATCCCGAACATGCTGCTTTTGTGGAAATTAACTTTCAATCCAAATACCATCTCAAAACTTCTAAGCATAATTTTTATGGCAGGCATGAATGAGGAAATTCAGCAGCAGCTTCAACATATAACAGGGTTTGTAAAGGGGACTTTTCCTTTTAACTACTTAGATCTTCCTCTCTCTGCCAGGAAGTGGAATACCAACACTTGTCAAACTCTTGTTGATAGAATTACAAGAAGATTGGTTTCTTGGTCTTCAAGAAATCTATCTTATCAAGCCAGAATGCAACTTATTAATTCAGTACTCCTAACTTTATACACTCATTGGGCTTCAGTGTTTATTATTCCAAAGGGAGTGATCAAACAGGTGGAGAAAAAATGTAGAGATTTTTTATTAGGTCTGAATCAGGCAGGGAAACCAAAGGTTGTTGTGGCCTGGTCTAAACTGTGCAGCAAGAAGAGACATAGTGGTCTTGGTTTCCAAAGTGTGCTTCTCTGGAACACTGCGGCTGTGGGCAAACATGTTTGGAGTTTGGCATTGAAGAAAGACTATCTCTAGGTAAGATAGATTAGTTCTATTTATATGAAGTAGTCTGATTTCTGGAATTGTTAAGCATCAACAGCATCAAGTTGGCATTGGAAACAGATTCTGAAGGCAACGACAGACTAAGGCATGGCTATCTTAATGGGCACTGGAATGGTGTACCTTACAGATTGTACACAATTAAGGAAGGATATACTCTTTTACTTGGTCACCAAGAGTCCTTTGAGATGCACAAGATGGTGTGGAATCACCTTTCGGTTCCTCGACATTGTTTCATTGTGTGGTTAGCAATGTGGGACAGATTAAAGACTAAAGACTCCATTTCCATGTTTATGCATATTAAGCCAACATGTGGCTTATGTCATAATGCAATTGAGACTCGTAATCATTTGTTCTTTGAATGCTCCTGGATCCGTGAACTGTTAGAGGTCGTATGCAACTAGATAGGCCTTGATCATTGGTACTACGAGTTTGATAATTAGTGTAGATGGATAAAGCATGGGTTCCGTGAAAAAACCAGAAGAAGATCCATTTATGCTGCATGGCTGCATGTGTTTATCATATATGGCTTGAAAGGAATAGGCGTCAGTTCAACCAGATTGATAAGCGCCCGGATCAGATTTTTGTTCTTCTTAGGAAAGACTTAGCTCTTAGGATTTCTTTATGTTGTCCTAATTTTGTTAGGTTGCCTAATAAGGTGGTAGTAGATAGAATATTACAGATGATTTAATTATTTGTATTTGTTTTTTGGCCTAGGTTCAGTCTCAAACCCTACATAGTAGGTGGGGAGACTTGAATTTTTAGGTTTGTATTGTGTTATTTTTGCTTTGTTGGAATGAAGATTACTACTTCTACCAAAAAAACTTCTAAGCATAGCTTTTATACAAGTTATATTCTCATAAGAGGCCTCACCACCAAAGACAATGTCATCAACATATTTCAGGATTGAAATCTCCAAGAGAGTGCCATCCAACACATAACCACGAAAGTAACCAGCATTTTTAGTCTCTTTCATGAGACCACTCAATCCTTCAACAACAAGAAGAAACAGAAATGGAGCCAATGGATCGTCGTGTTTAAGACCACGTCGAATATTCACCTCCTCAATAGGACTAGCATTGACCAAAGTAGAAAGGTTGCCATTAAAAATACGAGTCCATATCCATCGATTATCAAAACCCATCATGTTTAGCATATATTCCAAGAAAGACCATCTTACCGAATCATAAGCCTTATCAAAATCAATCTTTAGGATAAAGCACTGATTTCCATACCTATGAGAGTAATCCACTACCTCGTTCAACAACAAAACTCCATCCTGAATTTGTCAACTAGAAATAAAAGTGAACCGGTTCTTGGAAATAAGAAGATCAATCATTTCACGCAATCCAAACATTAGAGTCTTGCAAATAATTTTATAAAGACAACCAAGCAAGGAAATAGGCCTAAATTCACCAATAGATTGAGGACAATTGTGACACCCTTAGAAATAAAACCCCTTAATCCTAATTAGTCAATTGGTGATTTGAAAATTTTGTTTTAAAACTTAATAACTTAAAAATTCTCTGTGAAAATCGGACGGAGTTTTCTTTGTTTTCGTGACTCTCCCAAAATAATTCTTTTTTTGTTAAACCTGTCATAACACATGTTCATATAAACAGATTAGCCAGCAGGGCATTTAGCATCATATATTATAGCCATCATTTCCAGAAAATATTAACAAGTTTGCGAATTAGTTAATCCCCAAAGATCACTCCTTTCCCTAAAGGAGGAGTCTTGGGCCACCCAAGTGCTACCTCCTAGCACCCAAAACCCATATATACAAGTTTTAACAAAATAAGTTCATATATACATCACACACCCAAAATAAGGCCCGGGACAGACATCAAAACCAACTACTACTACTTACTCTCCCTAGGAGGGAGAGCATTCCTGCTCGGCCTGTGGTGGTGTAAGCTCGGGCTCGGTACCTGTGTAAAAAAAGGTAAGGAGTGAGCATTACACAATACTTAGAAAATATATTCTAAAAGGACATAGTAAATAACTAAGTCAAACACATGTATCAAATATAACATCGCATCACATTCACACGGTTTCATACCCAAACATTATTTAATTTATTTTAACCAATAATTTATTCTGACCAATAGTTTATTTATTTTGACCAATAATTTATTCGTTATGACCAATAATTTATTATGACCGATAGTTTATTTATTTTGACCAATAATTTATTTTTTTTAACAAATAATTTATTCGTTATGACCAATAATTTATTATGATCAATAGTTTATTTATTTTGACCAATAATTTATTTGTTTTGACCAATAATTTATTCGTTATGACCAATAATTTATTATGACCAATAGTTTATTTATTTTGACCAAAAATTTATTTGCTTTGACCAATAATTTATTCATTATGCCCATTATTCGCAGGGTCACAAGGACCGCCTGGGTAGCGTTTAATTATCCCCTGCGTTTAATTATCCCCAGAGTCACACCGACCGTCCGGGTTGTGTTTAATTATTCCCAGAGTCATAAGGAGCATCCGGGTTTTGTTTAATTATTCCCAGAGTTACACAGACCGCCTGGGTTGTGTTTAATTATTCCTAGAGTCAATAGGAATGTCCGGGTTATGTTTAATTACTCCGAAAGTCACAAGGACCATCTAGGTTGTGTTTAATTATCCCCAGAGTCACACAGACCGTCTAGGTTGTGTTCTTAATTGTCCTTAAATATTCCTTCATTTTCATTAATTGATTTTTTCTTTCTTTCTTTTCATTTGTAGTTTGTTATTATTCTCCTTTTGTCATTCAAAGGTTGACAAACAAGGCATGCAACATTTACAATCAATTCATAAGCAACAGGCATATATCCAGAAAATTCATCATCTACAACAAATATTAATTTCACATAACACATATATTATATTCATATAATACAATAAACACTATCTATCATTGTCCTATATTTTTCACAAGCTTAAACAAGTTCATTTCTTTTATTTATTTATTCTAAGGTCTAAAATTATCAACTACCCTAAGGTTTATTATTCTATTTATTCACCTACCCTTAGCTCCCACTATATACAATCTAGAACCTATTCCCTAAGTAGAGTTAATACCCCTTCCTTACCTCAAATGGAGAAAGAGAGAGAAAACCTCAAACCCTCAGTGTTCTCCTCTGCTTTAAAGCTCCAGAACCTAAACCTCCTTAACTTTTCTTGCAACTAGATGAGAGCCACAAATAAATGTGTTGGGAGAGAGTCATATGATGATCTTGAGGGAGGAAGAGCTTTCACCTGCTCCTCTTGAGAACTATGAGGCAAGAGAGAGAAGAAAACTCCATTGATGAGTTATAGAGAGAGAAATCTTGGTGGATATGGTGGTGATGATGACGAGGTGGTGGTGGTGAGCTTGGATGATGAAGGAAGAGCTTGGTTTTGGCTATGGAGAATTAGCTTGTCTTGGAAGCTTTGGGGTTTCTAGCTTAGAGAAGAAGAATGGAGCTTCACACTTGCTCCCCACGTCTTTATTTTTTTTTCTCTGCTAGTTTGGGTGCTTTTGGTTTTATTTATTTTCTTTCCATTACAGAATGCCGTAATTTTTTGTTACCCGTCGGATCATACTCAAATTTGAAAGCAATCTTCCCTACATACTAATCTTCACATCCAACGGTGGAATTTGTGTTTAGAGTTTTCAATCTTTTATTTCTAATTTCCTAATGGAACGTATTTAAAACACCGAAAAAGCCGTTTCTAGCACTCGTTTTCCCATCTTTCAACCTCTTATTCTTTGCTAAGGCTATCTAATTACTTCATAACACTAAAAATGATCCTAATTCATCACCTTAATTATTCTTGAACATAATTATCAATTTTATAATCCTGTTATTATTTTATTTATTCTTGAAATTAAAATTTGGGATGTTACAATTCTCCCCTACTTATTAGAATTTCGTCCCCGAAATTTCGTTCGGTTCCGTAAATGGGGAGCCATCCCATTGACAAGATTTTCGATTATGGTTTTTACTTCCCTTCGGTTTTTTTATCCCACTTAAAATACTTCTAAATCCATACTCCTTGACGCCTTCAAACTTATGCTAGAACATTCTACTTCTTGTTTTCGCCCGACTTTTCTTCTCATTTCCGCTTGTCACTCAGAGAAGATCTAAGTTGGGTTACTAAGTCCTCCCCCACCTGGCATCGACATACCTGGTTATATCCATGTCTGGAAGTAGGGAATTGAATGCTTCAGCTTTTGATCATCTTTCTGATATCCTCCAGTCAAGAGTGTAAGGATCTAACACGGAAAGACTCGTAATCCTTGGAGTCCAATAAGGGTTTGTGCTTTTGCCTTAAAGAAAATAGCCTAAGATCATGCAATTCGAAGACTTTTTATAGGATACTACAACTTATGGTTCTAACTTTCCTAATCAAAGAGAAATCGAATTGAATAGATAAGATAGACTAGAATTATAGGAATGATTGATATTCACAAATGAGAAACAAAGAGAAAGTTCGAGAGTTCACAACCTTAGTTGGTTGAAGCGAGAAAACATTCAGTTAGGAATTGAAATTGTTGCACCAAGGTTAAATTAAAACCAAGAAGTAGGCTTGGTTGATGCTAAGGATTGAAAACGTAAGTTCTCGACCATTTTCTAGATAGAACGCTGTGTTTAGTTGATTACCAAGTGGTGGTCGATGGGTTGTGAAAGAACTACAATCGGAGGGTGAAATAACTAGGAGACACTAGGAGAACACCTAGAAGGGGGGTTGAATAGGTGTTAGAGAAACCTTGAACGATTTTCGAAAGAAACAAATCGAAACAATTAAAACGAATGATTTTTACAAAAACTTAAGCCCTTAATCGATTAAGTATGCAATTAATCGATTAACACCTGAAAGTCTTCAAATGGTTAATCGATTAATACTTCAGTTAATCGATTAGTGCCTGAAAGTTTGCTTTTGGTTAATCGATTAACACCTCTAGTTAATCGATTAATCACTGTTAAAACTGAAAAATCACTTTTCAATCAAATACGAAAATCAATCAATTAACACGTATGATTAGAGATTAAGCGGAATTGATTAACACCAATATTCTTATTGATTACCTAGGTTATGAAAAAGATTTTCCCCAAATCAATTTGCACAATTAAAAGCTAATTCATTCAATTATGAAAAATCACTATTTTCTAGGTTTTCAACCAAGAACATATGAAATGACTAGAATGTAAAAAGTTAAGGGAATAGAGATACTGCACAGAGATTTATCCTGGTTCACTCTCATCCACTTGAGAGCTACATCCAGTCCCCTCTTCAACCAAGAGAGATTCTTCACTATGAGGAATTAGAGTTCTCAAATTACAAGCAAATGCCTCTCAAGACTCCCTTCTTGATAGCCTCCAAGAGATACCACACTCTTGTCTTGCAACCCTATTGAATCTAATCTAACCTCTTCCCTTTCTTGTTGATATCCCCACATCAAGTCTTCCAAATTGCTTGTTTACCCAACAAGACTTCCAAATGCTTGATGATACCTCACACCAAGGCTTCCAAATGCTTGTTAACACAACAAGACTTCCAAGACTTCTTTTGCTTGATGAACAACCACCAAGGCTTCCTTGTGTTGTAGAATGTTTGCCTCCTTTGCAATGATTACAACCAAAATTGAAAACAATAACAATCCTATGAATCTCTTTCAATAGCTATGAAAATATCAACATAAGAGATTCAAAGATTCTTGATCAAAGAATGTAAAAGTGAAAGCTTTGATCTTGAGAAAGTGAGAGAAAATAGTGTGGCTTGATCTTTGTAAAAATGGATATGAAAGTTGTTCTAATGTGTTCTAATGATTCACAAAGGTTCGGAAAAGATTTATATGAAATACCCAAAAGATAGGAAACTTAAAAACTGATTTTGAGAAGTGAAAAACGTATTTTAAAAACCAGTTTCACAGGTCTTAATCGATTAACACATGGCTTAATCGATTAAGTACTGTAACAATGTGTATGTTAATGGATTAACCTGAACCTTAATCGATTAACCACTGTTCAAATCAATTAAAAACTTGTTTTCTCAAAACTAAACCATTCCTTTCAAACCTTTAAGCCACCTATTGATTTTAGGTTAAGTGAAAACTCAAATTATGATATAATCATGACCTTGATAGAGTTTCACTACCCTCTAAAGACTCTACCCAAACTCATTAAAATAAAAGACTCAAACTAAAGATAATACAATTAAATACAAATTGAATCTTCATGAGCTTGCTCTCTCTTCATCATTTGTTGTTTGTTGTTGTTTGATGAACTTCTCCATACTTGAGCTTGATCACAAACACTTGTAGCTTGTTCAAAACCTTTGTCATTATCAAAACATTCTCACTGGATCTAACAATCTCCCCCTTTTTGAAAATGACAAACATGTTTTGATTTTGTTTGAAGTTGTTGATGCTTGAACCATTTGATCACTTGGTGAGACTCTTGCTCCCCCTCAATAAATGCTTGACATTTGTAATCCACTTGAGTTAAGCTTGATTCTCCCCCTATCTCCAACAACTTTGCTCAACCTATATAAAAACAAAAAAACAACCCTTTCTCCCCCTTTTGGCGTTATCAAAAAGTAATATATACCAATTGTAATATAAAATCGTAAGCCAAAATAGAAGAGTAACAATGAATATTGATTTCTCTTTTATAAAATCCTTTCTATATATTATTGATATCAATTAATCAATGATACAAAATGTAAAACTAAAGAACTATACTTTGAAATGTGATACTAATTGGAAAGAAATATGACAATGAAATATGATGCCAATTGGAACTAAAAAGTCATCATCCCACTTAAAAAAGCAAGATATCAATTGTAAAGAAATATCACAATAACTACAATAGCATGATAATCATCTAATGATCACACAATAATACCAATTGAAGTTTGTAGAAGTAATATCAATTGTAAATATCCAACAATATCAATTGTACCAATTTGTAGGACTTTCTCTTGATACTTGAAGAAGCAAATGAATGAATAATACTTGTAAGCCCTTTTGCTCTTCAATCATACCTACAAAACAATCATTCTTTGCTTTTTGGTATCCAAATTGTCTTGGATCCATTTTTGTTAGTTAAGGGACTCTCACCCTTCTTAACCCAAACAAAATTTCCTCTAGGTATACCATGCATTTTAATATAACACACATTTGAAGTATGTCCATGAGTGCCACAATAGAAACATGTTGGAGCATTTGAAAAATCAACTTTAGAAAAATCAACAACATTTCTATGAGACTTACTCTTAGCATTAGTATAACCCAAACCAAACTTATTTGAATTTTCTCTTTGAAAATTTAACAATGTGCGCAATTTAATATCACCACTTGTGAAACTTGCAAGCTTATTTTGCAAAATAGCATTTTCATCTTTAAGCAACTTGCAATTTTCACAATCAACCACAATATTCAATCTACTAGAACAATCACAATAAGAACTAGCATAAATGAGATCAAGAGTTTCATTTTGAAGATTAAGCTCATCAACTTGTTTTTGAAGTTCTAAAATCTCTTGTTGATGTTTCAAAATGAGCTTCTTCCTTTCAATGGTTTTCAAATCTAGTTTCTTGAGATGTTCATGCATTTCTTCATAAGCATTATATAAAACTTCATATTTAGAAGAAATTTCGGATTTAGTTTCACTTACATCGCTATCTTCGCTTTGTTCACATGATTCATCACTTGAACTTTCTTCTTCATCAACTAGAGCTATCAAGTTGAGTGTAGCGACTTCTTCATCATCCGAAGAACTACTTGATATGCTTTTCTTCTCCTCTTCATCATCCCAAACGATGTATGCCTTCTTATGCTTTGAATTTTTCTTTTCTTTCTCCTTCTACTTGAGATACTTAGAGCACGAGTACTTGAGATGACCGGGTTTTCCGCATTCATGGCAAACCACTCCTTCTTTTGTTGTCTTGGTCTTGTAGTGTGGGGGATTCTTCTCTTTACTTTTGTCTTTGTTCAACCTTCCTTTTCTCCTTAGAAGCTTGTTAAACTTTCTTAGTAGAAGTTTCATCTCTTCTTCATCAATGTCCGAATCGGAATCTTCATTATCATTACTATCGGAACTCTCTTCCTTTTTATATGAACTTTTGGCTTTAAGAGAAATTCCTTTTCTTTATTTGTTCTTGTTCGACTCTTCATGCATATGCAAACGTCCAAGCTCCATTTCATGTTCTTGAAGCTTTCCAAAAAGTGTTGCTAAGTCCATGGTGTCCAAGTCCTTTGATTCAACAATTGCGGTAACCTTAGGTTGCCATTCCCTACTTAGACATCTTAAAACTTTGTTAACAAGTTCACAATTCATGAAAGTTTTTCCAAGAGCAATGAGATGATTAATAATATGAGTAAAACGTTTTTGCATAATACATATAGATTCATTAGGCAACATACGAAACAATTCATATTCATGCATCAAAGAATTTAATCTAGCACGCCTAACTTCACTAGTGCCTTCATGTGTGACTTGCAAGGTGTCCCACATTTGTTTGGCATTATGACATTGGGAGACTCTAAAGAAATCATCATAAGATAGAGTTGATGTGATGATATTCTTAGCTTTTAAATCATATTGAATTTTCTTTTTATTATCATCGGTCCACTTATCTTTGGGAATTAGTTGAGATGCACCATTTTCAATGGCTTCCCAAATATTCATGTCTATGGCTTCTATAAAAATTCTCATTCTAACTTTCCAATAAGCATAACCCTCTCCACCAAACATAGGAGGGCGGCTAATTGAAGCACCTTCACCACCAAAGGGATTCGTAGAACCCATTGTAGTTTCCTCTAGGATCTTAACGAAAAAGCTCTATGCTCGTGTCTTTCGACCGAGCTTTGATACCAATTGAAAGAACTACTTTCGGCGGGTGAAATAACTAGGAGACACTAGGAGAACACTTAGAAGGGGGGTTGAATAGGTGTTAGAGAAACCTTGAACGATTTTCGAAAGAAACAAATCGAAACAATTAAAACGAATGATTTTTACAAAAACTTAAGCCCTTAATCGATTAAGTATGCAATTAATCGATTAACACCTGAAAGTCTTCAAATGGTTAATCGATTAATACATCAGTTAATCGATTAGTGCCTGAAAGTTTTCTTTTGGTTAATCGATTAACACCTCCAGTTAATCGATTAATCACTGTTAAAACTAAAAAATCACTTTTCAATCAAATACGAAAATCAATCAATTAACACGTATGTTCAGAGATTAAGCGGAATTGATTAACACCAATATTCTTATTGATTACCTAGGTTATGAAAAAGATTTTCCCCAAATCAATTTGCACAATTAAAAGCTAATTCATTCAATTATGAAAAATCACTCTTTTCTAGGTTTTCAACCAAGAACATATGAAATGACTAGAATGTAAAGAGTTAAGGGAATAGAGATACTGCACAGAGATTTATCCTGGTTCACTCTCATCCACTTGAGAGCTACATCCAGTCCCCTCTTCAACCAAGAGAGATTCTTCACTATGAGGAATTAGAGTTCTCAAATTACAATCAAATGCCTCTCAAGACTCCCTTCTTGATAGCCTCCAAGAGATACCACACTCTTGTCTTGCAACCCTATTGAATCTAATCTAACCTCTTCCCTTTCTTGTTGATATCCCCACAACAAGTCTTCCAAATTGCTTGTTTACCCAACAAGACTTTCAAATGCTTGATGATACCTCACACCAAGGCTTCCAAATGCTTGTTAACATAATAAGACTTCCAAGACTTCTTTTGCTTGATGAACAACCACCAAGGGTTCCTTGTGTTGTAGAATGTTTGCCTCCTTTGCAATGATTACAACCAAAATTGAAAACAATAACAATCCTATGAATCTCTTTCAATAGCTATGAAAATATCAACATAAGAGATTCAAAGATTCTTGATCAAAGAATGTAAAAGTGAAAGCTTTAATCTTGAGAAAGTGAGAGAAAATAGTGTGGCTTGATCTTTGTAAAAATGGATATGAAAGTTGTTCTAATGTGTTCTAATGATTCACAAAGGTTAGGAAAAGATTTATATGAAATACCCAAAAGATAGGAAACTTAAAAACTGATTTTGAGAAGTGAAAAACGTATTTTAAAAACCAGTTTTACAGGTCTTAATCGATTAAGTACTGTAACAATGTGTATGTTAATCGATTAACCTGAACCTTAATCGATTAACCACTGTTCAAATCAATTAAAAACTTGTTTTCTCAAAACTAAACCTTTCCTTTCAAACCTTTAAGCCACCTATTGTTTTTAGGTTAAGTGAAAACTCAAATTATGATATAATCATGACCTTGATAGAGATTCACTACCCTCTAAAGACTCTACCCAAACTCATTAAAATAAAAGACTCAAACTAAAGATATTACAATTAAATACAAATTGAATCTTCATGAGCTTGCTCTCTCTTCATCATTTGTTGTTTGTTGTTGTTTGATGAACTTCTCCATACTTGAGCTTGATCACAAACACTTGTAGCTTGTTCAAAACCTTTGTCATTATCAAAAAATTCTCACTAGATCTAACAGGTTGGAAGGAATTCCTAAGGTTTTGCGAAATCTCGCATCCGCACACATCTAAGATCTTGTATTCAACAAAGAGTACAGGTAAATTGTTCAACTTGATGGGTCTCATTGTGGAGACTTTACAAAGTTGTCAAGATTTGCTTTTCTCGTGGGTGATCATTCGGTAACCTTGGTAAGATTCCCGGTAAATTTGGACTACCGAGATTTGGTTTGGTTTTTCACGAAAGCTAGAGGCACGTTCTATAGAGTTAGCTCGATGATTTGGGTCCAATATATGATATTTTGACATGAATTAGACTCCTATTTAATAAGGATTTGGTTTGTTTTGCTTGCAAACTTAGGACTTTTAGTATAGTTTTAGGAATTTTCAGTAGATTAGGATCCTTTGAACATTTTGATATGTTTTAGGTATGTTTCAGGTACTTTTGGAGCTCAATTGAGGAAAATAAATATGGAACTGGAAAGAGGACGAAAAGACCATGAAAAAGGCACAAGAATGGAGCGAAACGAAGTCGGAAGTAGGCTGGCACACCCAGGCGTGGAGCTCCCCACGCCCAGGCGGGCAGCCCCCGTCAACCAGCACCAAATCAGCCTAGCGCGCCCAGGCGTGATGCCCTGGGCGCCCAGGCGTGATGCCCTGGGCGCCCAGGCGCGCTCCCCACGTAGCAGGCCCATTTGGGCCACTTTCTGATCAGTTTTGTTCCGATTCAATTAGGATTAGTTTTAGTCTTTAAATATAGGTTTTTCCATTAGGTTTAGCAGAATTTTCAGAGGCAATCAGGAGTTTAGAATACAAATTAGGATTAGAAAGAGAGGCTAGAGAATCATATTGACAGCAAGGAGGCAAGGCACAAGGATTGAAGATCAACATTGATGGAGGGATCCACTTGATGATTGAAGATCTCTTAGGGGTAAATTCTTTATTGTCTATGATTATGAGTTTTTCCCATTCTTGTATTTCTTCTCCCATTATATGTAACGAAACCTCTAGTTAGGAATAGTGTGAATTTGTATGGATCTTAATTAGGCTATTTATTTATGAATTAATGTTTTTCCTTTTAAATCAATTGTTTGGCTGCGTTTTAATTACAATTCATAGAATTAGCTACTTTATGTTTTGCTTTGGTAATCTAAACCTTAATTGGAAGATTAGGATTTATATTAGGCCTTTCAATCAAACAATATAATTATTCAACTTGTAGGAATACTTTTGGGTAATTGTATACCTTTCATAAACTAAAACTCACTTAAGGGATTTCGGGGTAAAGTTTGGTAAGAAACGTAATAGCCATGAGGGATCTAGCTTTTATTGTTTCTGAAGTTGTTGATTTAGTGGAAAACAGATTTTCATAATTAGTAACCTGATCCTACAATGAAACCACATTCCTAACCTTTTCCATAATTGTTTTCTTCTTGTTTTATTTTTTATTTTTATTAGTCAACTCTTCCTCTAATCGTTCTCAAAACCAATACAAGTTTTACATAGTAATTGTTGGAAGTCAAACTTGCCCCAAAGGACGTAAAGAGTAATGCTAGAAGGATTCTAGAAGATGATGTTTTGATGATTACAAACAAGATTTAAAGTTTCAAGAATCAAGCTGCATCAAGTTCAAGCATCAAGCTTCAAGGCTAAAGTCAAGGCTCAAGCTTCATGTTCAAGTTTAGTATAGCCTGGCCCATAGGAAATTTGTAAGGTAATGAATTTTTATTACAAGTGTCTAATGGCCAAAATTAGTTTTTCATGTTAAGGAGAAGAAAAGAACTTTTTATGAAAAATGTTTTAATTGCAAAATGTGTTTAAAATGATTTGATCATTTCCTATTTTCTGATCCAACCTTTTTCTTCTGAACGCTTCTTCTTCTTCTCCTTCTCCAATTCTCTGGTTTTATCGTTCATATCTTTTGAGAAGAAAAACTTTACTTTGGCCCATACACTTGTGATTTAACTTCATTGCTATAGTGCTTAATTGTTGTATCCGTGTTATTTAGAACACAATATTGTTAGAACCTTATATTGTTGTATCTGCACTAAGAAGAGTGCATTATAGGTCTTGTACCAATCACTCATACCGTAACCATTTGTGTAAGGGGTGTGTAACCCTTAGTGATTAGGGAGTGAATCTCCTAGTGCGGACGTGCTGCGTTCGTGTGTGTAGGGTAAGGAACCCTTCTGTATTGGGTAGTGCTAGACGAACGGTGGAGCACCTAGTAGTTAGGCTATCTGGTTGTTGTTAAGGTCCCTGGCGAAAAGAGGTTCCTAGTAGCTTGCGGGGCGCTCTGGTTGTACTTGGAGACGCGTGGCGTCTTGGTTTAGTGAAAAGCTCAAGCGGGTCGCTTGGGGACTGGATGTAGGCCGGGTTTGCCGAACCAGGATAAAAATCTCCGGTGCAATCTCTTCTATCCCTCATCTCTTTATTTTCCGTTGTTATATTTATTTGTTGTTGCATGTGCATTGTTGTTATAATTATCATTCGTGCATCATAACGATTATTTTCATAATAATTAATTTAATTGTTTTAAATTAATTAGCACGGTAACGTTTCTCGTTGCTATCTTTTTAATTTTGCCGCGCATATTAGTTTTTATATAATTATTAATATTATTCGCTTTCGCGCAATCGTTTTCACCGTTATAATTGTTTTCCGCTGCAAAATCTCTTTAAGTTTATTGAAAACGATTTAATTTGAATATTTTCCAATGTTTTCATAAACACCCAATTCACCCCCCCCCCCCTCTTGGGTGACGGCTGCCAATCCTATCAATAATTCTAACAGTAATCTCAATTAGGTGAAAGAAATTAGAAACAATTTGCAATCCTCGTGGGAACGATAACTGGTTTTACTGATTATATTACTTGTGACCCGGTATACTTGTCGGTGACCCAACACTCGATTTTCTCGAGAATTCTATTTCCGACTACGCTACTCTTAAACGGATACATAGCTTAAGGCTCTTATCCCTTAGCTTTGTTCTAGGTCTACTTCCCGATTCTGTGTCAAGAATTCGGAAGGAACACCTTTCGGGTTGGTTTCTTCTCTTCTAATGGATCTATTTCCTTAGAGAACTCCTATTTCGGTTGTCTCAATTTCATTGGGAAGGTTGCAATGATACTCTCCGTTAATAAAGGCAAGAATTGAGGTGACCAATCCCAACCTCACGTCTATCAACAGCAAATCATTGGCGGGTTTACTGATAGCATCATCACTTAACAGATGTAGTATCAGAGTGGTCAACTCTAACCTTACATTCTATTAGACGACAACACCATCTCAGGATTTGGTTAACTTTCAACTATACTATGAAACTTATTAATTCTTCTTAAGGCTTTTCATGATTTTCTAAAAGCTGGACTAAGTCTACATATTCTTCAAGTTCCACAGTCCTTCATTTGAAGGATCAGGGATCCTCATTCTTTTCCTATCGCTAATGGCTTCTAGGAAGATGCTTTTCTCAGAAGTTGAATCTAAGAATAATTATCATGATGCAAAATCATGTAAATTCCGGTTTCAAAAGGATTTAAAGGTATTGGTTACTTGACCATGCTCAGTTGGGATTGCACATTGGTTTGGTTCAAAACTCTTGGCTCCCACCTTCCTGTTGTACCTTTGATACATTCACTTCCTTCTTCCTAGTGCGCTCGGGACAGCTTGCAGCAACGTTTCCCAGTTTCCCGCAATAAAGATAGAGATCGTCTTTCCTGAGCTGGTCCATAATCCAACACAAACGTTTATGGGATCGTTCGCAGTGTGGACATGGTGGCCTAGCACTTGGAGCGGTCGCGGTCTGAGGGGCTTCCCTTGGAGTTGTTGCTTTAGTGTGGGAGTTAGCATATGGACCTGATTCCAGAGTCTGTTCCTTACCCCTGATAGGACCTCCTACCTTCTGCATCACTCTAGCATTCCGGTCCTCTGTGACCTTTTGCTTAGTTGGGATATGTAACACCCCGCATTTTTCCCGTACGTGCGTAAACGATTTCGTCGAAATAAATATTGAAGTTTGGGATATAAAGGCTTTTATAAAAAATACTTTGTGTGAAAAAGAATTAAAGTGAATTATTTTGTTGGTTTGATTTATAAGAAATTAGTAGTGATTTTATTGAAAAGTGATTTTTAATTGAAATGGAATTTTTGGATCTGTTAACTTGAAAAATTCGTAACTTTTTAACCGTAACTCGGATTTTTACGAACTTTATATCAAAACGACCGTCTCGAAAAATAGATTTTAAAAATGTGATTTTCAGATTTTTCCGGGTTATTTTATAAAAATTTATTTTCAGAACAGTGAAATACGAGTTTTGGAAAATTGTGTTTTAAAGAAAATGAATTTATTGATTTGGCATGAATTTTTATGTACTATGTGTTTGATTTAATATATGTGTTATGCGTGATGCATCAAATTAATTGCATGAATGAAATTTGCTAGAATTAATTGCTTGTGTGTGTGATTAATAATTATAATTGTATAAGATTAAGAAAATAAAAATGTGAAGTATGTATGTGTGAATGTGTGTGCTACGGTATGTATATATATGTATGTATGTGTATTTTTGTGTGTGCTGTACGTGTATAGTGTGCATGTATGAGTTAGAAATGTGAATTCCTAGAAGACTTAGTGAGCAAGTAAAAGCCTAACTACATGAACCAAACATAGTTAGAACCAAACTAAACTAAACTAGAATGCAACCAAACCCTAACTAGTTTTAAGCCTAAGGTGACCCCTAGTGACATAGCCCACTCCACCTTGTCTCCTTGACTTTGGAGACCTTAGCCGTGCAAACTTTTGCAAGCCCAAAATCGCCTCTCCCATTCATGTTGTAGCCAAACCAACTTAAGGGCAAAAGAGGGAGATTAGTGGATCTATATATGTGAAGAGCCTTAATTCACTTTCCCATTTCACTTCTCTTCACCATTTCATTTCTTCCACTGTACCAACACTACACACAATTTCTAAGAGACTCATTAACCTCTTAGAGAAAAAAAAATAAAAATAAAAAGAGAGAAAGAGAGAGGGAGAGGAGGCCGTGGAAGAGGAGGAAGAAGGAGGAACTTAGGAGCTTGATCTAGGAGCCATTTCCTTTGAAGATATAAGTGCTAGAAACCTAAAGAGACCAACCCTTCTTGGTAGAAAACTCGAAGATCAAGAGAAGAAATGTAATAGTTTAGTCTTGTTCCTTTTTAGTTTGTAGATCCCTTTCCTTTTCTTCTTGCATGTTCATTTTTATGCTTTGTAAGATGAATTTGTGTATTATTCTTTCTTGATCTTGAACTTTCATGAACTAAACATTATTTGTAATATTTGTAACTCCATGTTTGTGAATCGGTTTGTGTCTTCTTTGTTAGATCTTGATGTTTTTCTAACTCAACCTTAAAGATCTAAAGTTTGTTTAAGTTTTTGTGAAATTTAACATATACCCTTCTTGCATGTTTGTTTTTCTTGCTTTAAATTATGATCGAAACTTGTGTGTTTATAAAGTATAATTTTTGGTTGTTGTTTGTTAAATCTTTTTGTTAAATCATGATCTATATGTATTTTCATGTTTATTTGTTGAATAAATTTATGATCAAAACTTGATCAGTGAAGAAGTTGAGGTTTTTATTCTTGCATGTTAAGTTTGTGATTATCTTGGTTGATTTAAATTTGTGCATGTGATTATCCTTGTTTAATATATGAAAAATATTTAGATCTTGACTTGCATGTTAATTTTCCAAAGAAAAGGTTATGTTTCTTCCTCTATATCATTCGGTTTCAAAAGGGAAAGTAAAGAAGTGAGTTTTAAAAATGGTTTTCAAGCATGGGTTTGTTTAGATCTTAAGTATGCATGTTAATTTTAAGAGAAAAACCATGTTTTCCTTTTTGTGTGTGTGTTACGGTTTTAAGAAGGAAATTAAAGAAACAAAGCTTTAAAATTGATTTTTAAGTATAAACCTTATTTGATTGAATGTTTGATTATGTGCATGCCTTATTTTGATGAAGGCCATTCGGCCAAGTTTGGAAATAATATGATCCATGCTTTTTATTTTGTGAAAAAGTGATGCATGTTTGTTTTAAGACTAGATCTAATAATTTCAAACACATGCATGTTATTCTTATAAAGATTAAATAAGATCCTTATTTTTGTTTTAAAGAAAAAGTTATAGTCTTGAATTCATTCTATGTATGTTAAAAGTGTTTGAAAATGAAATTGTTTTAATAATGTTGATGCATGTTGATGTGGTGTGTTTACCTTAAGCCATACTAGGTACTAGGTACAAAGCTATGTTGTCCCTTGTCTAGGTTGCATACATGATTAAGTTAATTGAATTTTAAAAGGTGCATGCATGAAGTAAATAAATTTAAAAGAAAATAGGTATGATGGTTTGTGATTTAAATTGTGTGTTGTTTTGTTTTGAAAATGAAATTAAAATTAAAATTCTTACTCTTCCTTACTGTATGCTCACGTTATATCTTAAAATGAAGGAAAATGATTTCATGATTGTATGATTGTATTTGTGTATTTAATTCTTGCAAATTTTATGTGTATGATTTGGTCCCTGTATGTTGAAAATGGTTGGACATTTGTTTTCATGAAAATGACTATGTTTCTGGATGCATAAAACTATGTGAAAGTGATGTGTGTCTACCTTTGTCTGATTGATTTTAAATAAATAAGTTCCTTTGATTATGTGAAAAGATATCGATACTGTTGGTTTACTGATTTTAGTTTTGAAATTTATTTGTGATTAGGAAATTATCAAACATATGTGATTCGGTTTTACTGGAATAATTAAAAGGATTAAGTTGAATTATTTTCTTTAAGAATAATTGAATTAGTTTGTTAAGATTATAATTTAATTGATGATTTTAAATGGTTAAAAGTGTGACCTTCACTGTGTGATTGTGAATGCTTTGTGTGTCTTAAAACTTACATGTACTATTTGTGTATTAAATGAACATGACAAATTGAAATTGTTTTAAATACTGTTGTGAGTTTTGTGTGTGAGAAATGTTTTATTTAAAAAGTGTGATTTAAATAACTTAAGCTGATTTGAAAATTTTAAAGAACTTCTTTGATCAGTATCTTCTAATGTTTAGAATTAAATAAATTAATTTGATTGGTTCTGGAATTTTACCTTCTTGAATTCTTGTATTTGATCTAAGAAAGGTTTTCAAAGTATTGTTTTCTTAAGATTTCATTCAATGTTTAAAGGAAATGAGTTTTCAACCAAAGTGTTTTAATCTAAGAAAAATAGATTCTGTTTTTGAATAGGAAATTATTTTAGATTTGTTTTAAAAAAAAAATTCCTGAAAACCTTTTTATTTGACTTGGAATTTAATTCTTTGGATTTTGGTAATGAGTTTTCAAGAAAGAAATTAAAAAGTGTTTCTAAAACAAAATTGAGAGTTTATGTAAATCGTTTCTAATGCACGGGGAAAAATGTTTAGCTCGGGTGTCGGACGCGAAGGACTCGTGGCACGGTTAGCGACCGAAAATTTCGGAAAGTCTCTGGATGTGTTGTAACAACCTCACTTTTATTAGTTACTTTTAGGTTTTATTAAAATTAGAGATTTAAAATTCCTTTTTAAGCTTAATTACTTATAAAAACTTTTACGAAAATCCGGCAGAGTTTCCTCTGTTTTCCGGACTTCCCAAAAATTTTCTTCTAAAAACCTGTCAGTCCAGAATTGTTTAAAAACATAAACAACAACAGTTTAATAAGTACACAGATCCTAATGCCCAAATAATACAAGTTGCGGGGCAAGCTACTAATTCATATTATAAATTACATTAAATAATTATCCACTCATAATATCTAATAAACATTTCACGTAATGGAATGAAAATCCTGCTCGGCCGGCACGGGTGTATGCTCCACTTGTGTACCTGAAAAATATTAACCACACAGGGGAAGCATCACACAGAACTTAAAAGAGAGATTTCTAAGCAGGTATATACGACACACCAAGACCATTCAAGCCTATGCTATACTACTTAACTCATGCTCTTATTTTTCTTTTTTACTTCCTAGCTGTTTCCTAATTCTTTTTTCTCTTTAATTGTTTCCTTTTAAATAATCCCTAACCTCTCATTATTCTTGTTCGTCATTACTTTCGCTCTATCCTTTTCACTCATGTTTCCTAATCATCCTAGTTTCTCTATTCACTCTATTTCCAACTAACCTATTACTTTTTCTTCCTTTCCTATCATCTTATTTTCATCCTTTTTATCCGTTTTCCATTATTCGTTTATGCTTAGCATTTCCATAATTATTCTCCTTATTTATTTCCTCTGATTCCTATATCAATTCCATTGTTCACCTTCTTATTTCGTTTCTCAATGTCCACTCTATTATCCATTTTTCCTTTTCATTCCCATTTTCCATTTTTGCTTTTTAATTATTTTTCCCGTTTCCAAATAAATCCCGTTATATCTCCTTACCTTTTTCCTTATTCTTTTCCCTTTTATTTACGGTGTATGTATGTCTCCACCAAATCGAAGGCCTACATACATACACCAATCACGATGTATGTCTCCACCAAATCGAAGGCCTACATACATCGCTTTTCCTTTACCGTTTACCTTATTTTATCCATTATTCTTTCCTTTTTCCCTTTTTATTTAGGGTGTATGTATGTCTCCACCAAATCGAAGGCCTACATACATACACCAATCACGATGTATGTCTCCACCAAATCGAAGGCCTACATACATCGCTTTTCCATTACCATTTTACCTCATTATTATTTGGCCACAGGGTCAATACAACCACCTGCGCCGTGCCACAGGGTCAATACAACCACCTGTGATATGTACCATTTTATTTAGGCCACAGGGTCAATGCAACCACCTGTGACATTTACCATTTTTATTTCCTTTTCCTTTTTATTTACGGTGTATGTATGTCTCCACCAAATCGAAGGCCTACATACATACACCATCGACGATGTATGTCTCCACCAAATCGAAGGCCTACATACATCGCCCCAGTTTCATTGTATTGTCTCCCCCAAATCGAAGGCCTACAATACAACCCCAATTTTACGATGTATCGTCTCCCCCAAATCGAAGGCCTACGATACATCACCATATTTATCCAATATTAATTGTCCATATTATTTGTCATTATTTTGTCTACCAATTCCGTTTAACTTTTACCTGATTTTACCACATACAATTATACTTTAATTCTCTTTACTCTCATTTGTTCATTTCTAATTTATTTCCCTATTCACCATTTCTATTCTTTTGCCACACCTTACCAATCTAATTAATTAGTTATTCTGTTACTTACCTTTTTATTCATCACTATTTGGTTCCCATATTTACTCCATCTATCTTTCTTCATTATTAGCGGGTTACCCTAAGGTTCATTAGAAATCAACATTTCCCCCGGTCCTAGCGATAGATATAACTACCCAGAAATACACCCCTTAAGGACTGGTAATGAAACCCCTTACCTCAATCGGTGATAGTGAGGGGTAACCTTAATCTGGCGCTTTACTCCCCGACTCACGCTTTAGCTCTGCTCCAACTTGATCCTAAGCTTCCCCAATCTTCGATTCCAAACATGGTGGGGACAATCGAACTCGATCACGGTGACGGTGTTGCTCTTCGACACCGGGAGCGATCGCGGCTGGACCAAGGCAAGGGCTTCGAGCTTCGAGGTTCCCGACACGAGCCCGACACGATCACGGGTCGGTAATGGCGCCGGTGTCGTCCGTGAAGAGAGAGAGAGAGCTTACGGTGAGAGAGAGGGTATGAGGGAGAGAGAGAGAGAGCAAGGCCAAAGGGGGAAAGAGAGCAAAGGACTTATGAGGGTGGTGGGGGTCGTGGTGGTGGCTCGTGGTGGAGTGGCGGTGGCGGCCGGAGATGGCGGCGGCCGGTTGGTTGAGGGTGAAAGGGGAGGAGAGAGAGCCAAGTGAGAGAAAGAGAGAGATCTATGGAGTGGAGGAGAGGGAAAGAGAGAGGAAGAGGAGGCTATGGTGGTGGTGGTGGCTCTGGGCGGAGGTGATGGTGGCCGTCGGAGTAAGGAGGAGGAGGAAGATCGGAGGGAGAGAGAAAGAGGGATTGGAATGGGGGTTTCGACCCCCAAAACGCGTTTTTAAAGTTGCAGACCGAAAAATACTCGAGTGTTTCTGTAAACACTCGAGTGTTTCTGTCAATACTCGAGTATTTTGACAAAAATACTCGATTATTTCACAAAATACTCGAGTAAAATGATCAGATACTGCTAGTTTACTTTTCTATTTTTCTTCTATTTTCTCCCTAACTTCAAATAGCCATAACTTCTTCGTTCACCGTCGGATCTTGCTCAAATTTGACGAGCAACTTCCTAAAAATCATACCTTCATATCCAACGGTGGGAATTGTGTTTTGAGTCTTAAATCTTTTATTTTGAATTTCCTAATGTCGGGTGTTTATAACACCGAAAAATCAATTTTTAACACTCGTTTGGTCTTCTTTAAATTTGCTTTTCGATGCCAATGTTCCTTAACTCATTCATGGCACTCGAAGAATTCCTAATTCATCATTTTAAATCCATTTTAGGATAATCCTTATTTCCAAATCTTACTATTATTCTAATTATTATTAGAATTAAAATTCGGGATGTTACATTTCTCTCCCACTTATTAGAATTTCGTCCCCGAAATTTCGTTCGGTTCCTTAAATGGAGAACCATCCCATTGGTAAACTCCTGACTACGGTTTTCACTTCCCTTCGATTTTTATTTCCCGCTCCAGGTGTGGTTAGGTTCATGCCCACTTCAATGCTTGTCTCCTAATACTACGCATTATCTCTATCTACACTGGATCGTCAGTTTTTCTTATTATTAAAGTTCCATCTCCCATTCCTTGGATTGAAATCCTCCCCCACTTATCATCGACACACTTGATTATATCTATGCTAGGGGGTATGCTCGTTCGTTTCTCAGAATAGAGTACGCTAGTTCCTTACCGGTATCCAAGGCTGAGAAGAGGACACGTGGGTGACTATCTATCGGTAAGCATAGAACTACGCCGGGCTTCTACGACTTGGCAAATTCTCACCTTTGCATCTGAGATGCTTGAAGCTTGAAGAGAGTGAAGATGAAAATAAGAAACATGAAGCACTCAAGAATGAGTCTCATGGTCTTTGCAAGATGACCCAAGATGTACTGGATACATGTCAAGCAAGAAGACAATGGAGATTATCCCCAAAGTGTGCATTTTCAGCAGAGGGTCGTCGAAGGATGCGTTACTATGGACCTGCGGTTAATTGATTGGTCTCGATCAATCGGGTTCCTATCAAATGCACAGGGTCTCAAAAGACTGAGATTATCGCTTGCGGCGTTCTGACGTAACGTCTTGATTGAGATTCCACTTCACGACTTCACTTATATCCCGTTCGTTTTGTAATTTCAATTCGATATAGGAATTCCTAAAGATTGATTTCACTTGAAGGTTAAGGTCAAGGTCTAGTCGTTATTTCTCTATTCGGTGTCATATTGGGAAGGTCTTGTTTTATCTCTAGTTTAACTCTCGTTCGATCCTCCGCAGAGCGTTTGGAATTATCTGTTTGGTAGTCCTATAGCTTATGGTATGGTTACGAGTTATTGTCGCTTAGATAGGGTCCGAATTGAGTCGTCACGTCTCCCCCACTTAGTATCAACATACCTGAGTAAGTCGAAGGTAGGGAGGAAACTGGGTTGATTCCAAGAACTGATTAACTGGGTTCTTAATTGATTGGCGAGGTGGTGCATGGAATTAAGTTGACCTTTAATCGGTCTAATCGGTGTGGTTTCGAATTTTCTATGATATGACGACTCTTCACACCTACGCATACGACTAAGTTCTCACAAGTTAGAGAGGTGGTTCGATTACTGAGTTGAATGTTCTCGGTGGAAATACAGAATAAGGGTGTCTTAAATAGGATTGGTTTGCGAATTATTATTTAAGAGTGTTAGTAAAGATCCTATAGGATTAAAGTCTAATCGGGCTTTTGACAGAGATAGAATTCCTAGACGGTTTATTCGGATCTCAACTAGATGTTTGCAATAATATATCGCGTCAATAAACGCGAAGACCGAGGTGGTCAGTCCCAATCTCACATTTATTAACTGTACATCACTGCGTTATTGAATGATAGCATTATCTTTTAACAGATGCAAGAGAAAGGATGACCAATCCTGACCTTACACTCTATTAGAGGACGACACTATCATAATTGAGCTTGGGGGAATTTCTAACTATGGTTTTAACACTTATCGACTCCTTCTAGATTACACTATTCACACCTACTCTAGGCAAAACGCTAAAGTAATCAGTTGATGCAGCATTAAAATGAAAAGTACCTTGGATAAGTTTATTCCTCGTTCTACGTGCCCATAGGACAGTTTGCAGCACGGTGTCCGGGTTGCCCGCATTGGAAGCAGAGACCTTCCTTTCTACGCTGTTCCAGCATCCAACACATACGAGTATGGGGTCCTCCACAATGTGGACATGGTGGCCTGGTCCTTGAAGCGGTCGCACTCTGACCCGCATTCTCTAGCACTACTGCTCTGGTGCGGTTAACGGCGTGCGGACCTGATCCTTGAGCCAGTCCCTTACCCTTGTGGAGACCTACTTCATTCGGTATATTCTTGCTCCTTTCCTCTGCTTCCTGCTGATTCAAACTCTTCTCATAAGCGCTAGTCATATTCACCAGCCGAGAGAGGTTAGCTATACCCTGGTGCACAAAGATAGTCCGAATTCTGGCATTGAGACCTGTTTCAAAGTTCGTCTGCGTCCCGATAACTGCCAGAATAGCGAATCAGATCTTCGAATTGTGCCGCATACTCACCGACATTCATACTTCCCTGCTCCAGCTGCAGAAAAGCGATCTCCTTTTCCCTACGAACATCCTCAGGAAAATACTTCCCCAGGAAGTGAGCCTTAAACAGATCAAAAGTGATATCCTGATTGGCTGCCTCCAATTCTCTTCGCACTCGTTCCCACGAACACTCTGCTTCATCAGTCAACATATACTGCGCTAGCAACACAGTTTGCTCAACAGGTGGCGCCATGGTGCGAAGGATCTTCTCAATTTCCTTGAGCCATCGCTGAGCTCCATCAGGATTATACCCTCCTTCGAACCTAGGCGGTTCGCATTTCCTAAATCGAGCCATCCAGTCAATTTCGACAGGAATGGGTGGTGGATTCAATGCTGCTGCTGCTGCGGCTGCGGCTGCGGCTGCTGCGATGTTTTCAGCTTGGTTCTGTTGCATTCGGGCTTGATTCTGATTCATTTGAATCAGATTCTCCAATATGGCAGCCATCCGCTCATTTTCGGCACGTCGTCCAGCCATACTGTTAGGTCATGGAGGGAACAGCCAATTAAAGACTGAATACTTAATCAATAACCTAAATATCCTAATCCTAGACTTAGACTCTTACTAAACAAATCAGTTACTCGCTTGGTGAGTAACCATCGGAGATGTGAGTCCACACTCCAAAGGCCGAGGAAAAACTGCTTTGATACCAAAATGTAACAACCTCACTTTTATTAGTTACTTTTAGGTTTTATTAAAATTAGAGATTTAAAATTCCTTTTTAAGCTTAATTACTTATAAAAACTTTTACAAAAATCCGGCAGAGTTTCCTCTGTTTTCCGGACTTCCCAAAAATTTTCTTCTAAAAACCTGTCAGTCCAGAATTGTTTAAAAACATAAACAACAACAGTTTAATAAGTACACAGATCCTAATGCCCAAATAATACAAGTTGCGGGGCAAGCTACTAATTCATATTATAAATTACATTAAATAATTATCCACTCATAATATCTAATAAACATTCCACGTAATGGAATGAAAATCCTGCTCGGCCGGCACGGGTGTATGCTCCACTTGTGTACCTGAAAAATATTAACCACACAGGGGAAGCATCACACAGAACTTAAAAGAGAGATTTCTAAGCAGGTATATACGACACACCAAGACCATTCAAGCCTATGCTATACTACTTAACTCATGCTCTTATTTTCCTTTTTTACTTCCTAGCTGTTTCCTAATTCTTTTTTCTCTTTAATTGTTTCCTTTTAAATAATCCCTAACCTCTAATTATTCTTGTTCGTCATTACTTTCGCTCTATCCTTTTCACTCATGTTTCCTAATCACCCTAGTTTCTCTATTCACTCTATTTCCAACTAACCTATTACTTTTTCTTCCTTTCCTATCATCTTATTTTCATCCTTTTTATCCGTTTTCCATTATTCGTTTATGCTTAGCATTTCCATAATTATTCTCCTTATTTATTTCCTCTGATTCCTATATCAATTCCATTGTTCACCTTCTTATTTCGTTTCTCAATGTCCACTCTATTATCCATTTTTCCTTTTCATTCCCATTTTCCATTTTTCCTTTTTAATTATTTTCCCCGTTTCCAAATAAATCCCGTTATATCTCCTTACCTTTTTCCTTATTCTTTTCCCTTTTATTTACGGTGTATGTATGTCTCCACCAAATCGAAGGCCTACATACATACACCAATCACGATGTATGTCTCCACCAAATCGAAGGCCTACATACATCGCTTTTCCTTTACCGTTTACCTTATTTTATCCATTATTCTTTCCTTTTTCCCTTTTTATTTAGGGTGTATGTATGTCTCCACCAAATCGAAGGCCTACATACATACACCAATCACGATGTATGTCTCCACCAAATCGAAGGCCTACATACATCGCTTTTCCATTACCGTTTTACCTCATTATTATTTGGCCACAGGGTCAATACAACCACCTGCGCTGTGCCACAGGGTCAATACAACCACCTGTGACATGTACCATTTTATTTAGGCCACAGGGTCAATACAACCACCTGCGCCGCGCCACAGGGTCAATACAACCACCTGTGACATTTACCATTTATCAGGCCACAAGGTCAATACAACCACCTGCGCCGTGCCACAGGGTCAATGCAACCACCTGTGACATTTACCATTTTTATTTCCTTTTCCTTTTTATTTACGGTGTATGTATGTCTCCACCAAATCGAAGGCCTACATACATACACCATCGACGATGTATGTCTCCACCAAATCGAAGGCCTACATACATCGCCCCAGTTTCATTGTATTGTCTCCCCCAAATCGAAGGCCTACAATACAACCCCAATTTTACGATGTATCGTCTCCTCCAAATCGAAGGCCTACGATACATCACCATATTTATCCAATATTAATTGTCCATATTATTTGTCATTATTTTGTCTACCAATTCCGTTTAACTTTTACCTGATTTTACCACATACAATTATACTTTAATTCTCTTTACTCTCATTTGTTCATTTCTAATTTATTTCCCTATTCACCATTTCTATTCTTTTGCCACACCCTACCAATCTAATTAATTAGTTATTCTGTTACTTACCTTTTTATTCATCACTATTTGGTTCCCCTATTTACTCCATCTATCTTTCTTCATTATTAGCGGGTTACCCTAAGGTTCATTAGAAATCAACATTTCCCCCGGTCCTAGCGATAGATATAACTACCCAGAAATACACCCCTTAAGGACTGGTAATGAAACCCCTTACCTCAATCGGTGATAGTGAGGGGTAACCTTAATCTGGCGCTTTACTCCCCGACTCACGCTTTAGCTCGGCTCCAACTTGATCCTAAGCTTCCCCAATCTTCGATTCCAAACACGGTGGGGACAATCAAACTCGATCACGGTGACGGTGTTGCTCTTCGACACCGGGAGCGATCGCGGCTGGACCAAGGAAAGGGCTTCGAGCTTCGAGGTTCCCGACACGAGCCCGACACAATCACGGGTCGGTAACGGCGCCAGTGTCGTCCGTGAAGAGAGAGAGAGAGCTCACGGTGAGAGAGAGGGTATGAGGGAGAGAGAGAGAGAGAGCAAGGCCAAAGGGGGAAAGAGAGCAAAGGACTTATGAGGGTGGTGGGGGTCGTGGTGGTGGCTCGTGGTGGAGTGGCGGTGGCGGCCGGAGATGGCGGCGGCCGGTTGGTGGAGGGTGAAAGGGGAGGAGAGAGAGCCAAGTGAGAGAAAGAGAGAGATCTATGGAGTGGAGGAGAGGGAAAGAGAGAGGAAGAGAAGGCTATGGTGGTGGTGGTGGCTCTGGGCGGCGGTGATGGTGGCCGTCGGAGTAAGGAGGAGGAGGAAGATCGGAGGGAGAGAGAAAGAGGGATTGGAATGGGGGTTTCGACCCCCAAAACGCGTTTTTAAAGTTGCAGACCGAAAAATACTCGAGTGTTTCTGTAAACACTCGAGTGTTTCTATCAATACTCGAGTATTTTGACCCAAAATACTCGATTATTTCACAAAATACTCGAGTAAAATGATCAGATACTGCTAGTTTGCTTTTCTATTTTTCTTCTATTTTCTCCCTAACTTCAAATAGCCATAACTTCTTCGTTCACCGTCGGATCCTGCTCAAATTTGACGAGCAACTTCCTAAAAATCATACCTTAATATCCAACGGTGGGAAATGTGTTTTGAGTCTTAAATCTTTTATTTTGAATTTCCTAATGTCGGGTGTTTATAACACCGAAAAATCAATTTTTAACACTCGTTTGGTCTTCTTTAAATTTGCTTTTCGATGCCAATGTTCCTTAACTCCTTCATGGCACTCGAAGAATTCCTAATTCATCATTTTAAATCCATTTTAGGATAATCCTTATTTCCAAATCTTACTATTATTCTAATTATTATTAGAATTAAAATTCGGGATGTTACATGTGTCGTCATCCAGGTGAGTGAGAGTGCGGTGATCCCGTAACGTGGTTGCTCGCAATTCGATTAAACGGATTGCGAGAGTACTGCGGATTATGTGTTAATTGTGTGTGATTCTGTACTGTATTCCAAGTTGATAGTGAAGAATTTGTGTTTGATTTGTGTTTGGTCTTTCAAAACTGTATTTTTACTTTCTGTTCTGTCAAATACTCGAGTTTTTCCAAAAAAACTCGAGTATATTAATTCAAAATTAAATCAATTTTAAATTGAAAAAGTTTTTAATCAGGGTCTGATAAAAATACTCGAGTGTTTTTCAAAACACTCGAGTCTTTCGAAACTCCCAATTTTTGAACTTTCAGACCAAACTCGAGTATTTTCCAAAAACTCGAGTATTTTGCATTTTTCTGAAATTTGAACTTTCGGACCAAACTCGAGTTTTCAAGTTTTTACTCGAGTTTTATGGGGAAATCTGGGCTGAGTCACGAACGACTCGAGTATATTCTAAAACACTCGAGTATTTTTCAACGAACAACTCGAGTATTGTTGAATATACTCGAGTATTTTGGCGAGTTTATATATACTCCAGCCCCCACAAACTCGAGTTTCACGAACCCCTTTCTCTTGTCTCTCGGTTTTCTCATATCTCTCTCCTCAAAACTCCGTTTTTACTCAAATTTTTGCCAAATCTTACTAGTTTTACATCCTCTAATCACTTTTCTACCATTATTTCAACGAATTTCAACACTTTTCCACCTCAAATCCATCACCCCCTTTTCAAACCCTAACTTTCCAAAACTTCAATTTTTCATCAATTCCTCTATGGCTTCCTCATCTGGTAAAGGAAAGAGAGTTAGGATTGCCGAATCATCTTCTGAGGAGGATATTCCGGAGTACTATCAAGAAGATGAATGCTTGGAACGGTTGGAAGGCTTTGCCACTAGGGAGTTCGGAGTTATCTCTTGGATCAACAGTGCATTCCTTGAATGTAAGGGTTTCTCATTTGTTACTAACCTTAGGTATCAAAAACTTATTCAATTTCTGGAATTTAATGGCCCTATCTATCCTAGGTTAGTTAGAACCTTTTATGCGAACCTTAGGCTACATAATGATGTCATAGAAACCATGGTTGAGGGTGTTAGATTCAAAATTAGCGTTAAGGACCTTTTTGTTGCTTTTGGGACTACACGACACGGGGACAATTCTTTAAAGGCAGATGCGGATGGAATTTTTGAAAGTTGTTTGCGCCCCGGTCGTGTATGGACCGAAGGAATTAAGCATTCCTCATATATGACTGTCCACACTAGGGTGTTGCACTATATAGTATGCCATCAGTTAGTGCCTCAAACCTCACCCAATTGCTAAGCCCACAAACAATGAACTTAGGCTTCTTAGTGCCATCCTGAACAATGAGAAGCTAAATTGGTCTCGCATAATTTTGGACCGAATGCTCCTTGCTGCAAAGTCTAAACACCCGAAAACCTTGCCTTATGCCATGCATGTTTGTTTCCTGTTGCGTTACTTCAAGGTGCCTATCCCACGGAATGAAGAGAAAAAGACTCTTCATGTGAACCAGCACTGCCTCAACAAAGGCACCTTGAGTCATCAAGACATGGCATTTCATGAACCCTCTGGCCAATACTTGTACCGATCTGATATTGCTGAGATGGAGAGGGTTGCGAATGTTGCAGCTCGACAAGGGGTGGATGCCCAACAGATGGAAGAGGAAGCTGCAGCATTTGCGCAGGCTCAAGGTGGGGACCCTATTGAGGATCAGATTAATTTTGATGACTTTACTGGATCTCAATCTGGGTTTGATAACTTGGGCTGGAGAGACAATGTTATCACACGGCTGGACACTTTAGATGGGAGGATGGACTCCCTTGTGCATGCTATGGATGCCCAGCGTGATGATTTTGTTAGCTTAGACACTAGGATGAGTGCAGAGTCTGCCATGTTTTATTCTCATTTGGATCAGCACTCGGCCCAGATTAATGCCCGCCTGGACCAGCAGTCAGGGGAGATGCACCGCCGGTTTGATGAGATGATGGCGGCCTTCTCTCGGTTCTATCCTCCTCCAGATGATCCAGCTCCTTCCATGTTTTGATGCTGCTGCTTATGGATTTTCTATTTTAGTTTTCATTATGTTTTCATCATGTTGATCTTGTTGCATTTTCATTACTTTGAGAACTTGGTGTTTTGAGACTTTGGGTTTATTATTGCACCTTTTGATTTGGACCTTTTATGATGTTTTTATGTTAATGAATTTGATTTTCATTATGATGTTTGTGCAAAGCTTCAGGGGGAGCTCCTTATGTTTATTATTAAGTCTATTTTTTTTGCATAGTTGGTTATGGGGTTGTCCAATTATGTACCTCTCCTCCCTTGATCTTTTTTTAAATTGTTACATCTTTTTGGCGTATGACAAAAAGGGGGAGAGATATTATACACTTGTCTTGATATTGTTGCACCTAAAATCTCTAATTATGGTATATACTCTGATAATTGTTAAATACTCTAATACCATAGGCTTGGTGCTAAAATTAAATTGTCTTAACATCTTGCTCAAGCTGAATTTTTAGATAGGTGAAAAGTAACATATAGTGAGGGGGAGTTGCATCTCCAAGTGGATCAAGCTCAACAAATGGATCAAGTGTTAATTATTTTGTCATCACCAAAAAGGGGGGATTGTGAATTCAATGCTCCTAATTATGTGGATTATGTTTTGATGATGACAAAATAATTAACAAATCTTACCTTGAAGATATTGCAACATCAACATCAACAAGAAGTCAAGAAAAGAAGACAAGTGCCCAATCATTCTCAATCAAATATTAATTGTAAATTTCTAATTTATGTTGAGAGTGGTTGAGAGTGGGTAGAAATAGTTAGTCTCTTCTAGGAATAAATTTTTATATGATTATTAAGTTGAGATTGACCAAAAATTAATACTTGAGAGGAAAAATAAAATTGAAAAATAATTTTTCCCATATCTGATCAAAATACTCGAGTATTTTGAGAAAGACTCGAGTATATACTCGAGTATTTATCGAAAAACTCGAGTATTTGTGCCAGGTCAGCAAATATGACCGTTAGTCTGGTTCGTGCACCAATTCACTCGTGACCGACCAAAAAGACTCGAGTATTTTCCAAAAGACTCGAGTATTTTTGTCCAGTCAGCAAAAATGAACGTTGGAGAGACTCAAAAACCAATTGAGGGCATTTGAGTCTCATCCAACCCCCAAGAGAGTATTCTGAACCTCATTGTAAAATTGCTCTTTGAATTTGTGCAAGAACAAACAAGACAACAAGATTATAGTGTGTTCAAGCTTTTATAATTTCCTCTTATCAAGTGTTAATTCCCAAAAAGCTCAACTTCTCACTCATATTGTCATTTTATTCCAAGTTGAGTTTTAGGTCTCAATTCTTACATTGAGCCGTGCTTATTTGTGCTAATCCATTGTGAGATTAGTAATACACATACAAAAAGCTTGATTATTCAAAGTCTTGGATTGTTCCCAAGCAAACCCTAAGTGGCTTAGGGTGTTGGAAGTCTTGAGAGGTTCTCAAGCACAAGACTAGGAGGTTCCTAGCCCGGTGGAGTTTCTTGAAGGGAGTTCAAGGAAGCTTTGTGAAGAGTTCTTCAATCACCGGAATCAAATTGGGGAAGAAATCAAGAGTTTGGTACACTCTTGAAGGGTTAGGTTGAGTGAGGCCATTCTCCAGCAATCCTTTGTAATTTCTAACAATTTGATTATTAGTAGAAACTCCTAAGTGATTAGGAGGACTGGATGTAGCTCATTGTTGGAGTGAACCAGGATAAAATTGCTTGAGTGGTGGTTTATTGCTTTTAATCTACTTTCTAGCTCAATAGACTTAAGTCATTTCAATCAATTAGGATTTATACAATTAGGTAGCAAGTTCAAGGAATCTTTGTGTTAAAAGTTATTTAGATTGCTTGCTATTCTGTTGGATAAGTTCCTGTTTATTATTGAATTGATTTGAGTCAAATTGCTGAATTTTCGTTTCTGGTTTTTCTGCTATCTGATAGGAAAAACTCGAGTATTTCAGAAAAGACTCGAGTTGTTCATCACTGAAAAACTCGAGTATTTCACAAAAGACTCGAGTCTTTTGTGTCTGATTCCAGAAAATTTAGTCTTAGCTCCATTCTTCAATTATCAATCGAAATATTTGGTATTAGTGCTTCAAAATACTATTCACCCCCCCCCCTCTAGTATTTGTTTAGCCCGCTTGTTGGTTTCCAACAAGTGGTATCAGAGCTCGGTCGAAAGATCGAGTGTAACAACTTTTTCGAAAAAGATCCTTTTGGAAACTTAATGGGCTCTAGCAATAACTTTGGTGGAGAAGGAGCTTCAATAAACCGTCCTCCACTATTTAATGGTGAAGGATATGTTTATTGGAAAACTCGCATGAAAGTTTTTATTGATGCAATTGATATGGATATTTGGGATGCAATTGAAAATGGTCCTTTCATTCCCAAAAAGAAAATAAATAATGAAATTGTTGAAATTCCAAGGAGTAGTTGGAATGATGATGAAAAGAGAAAAGTCTCATTTGATTTAAAAGCTAAAAACATCATCTTTTCGGCTCTATCCCATGATGAATTTTATAGAGTTTCCCAATGTAAATCGGCAAAAGAAATGTGGGATACTTTGCAAGTCACACATGAGGGAACAAGTGAGGTTAGAGATGCAAGATTGAATTCTCTAACACACGAATATGAATTGTTCCACATGTTGCCAAATGAAACCATTAGTGACTTGCAAAAGCGATTCTCTCACATAGTTAATCATTTGATTTCCTTGGGAAAAGTATTTCGCAATGGTGAAATTACTAACAAAATTCTAAGATGTCTTGATAGGAGTTGGCAACCCAAGGTAACCGCCATCAAGGAATCAAGAGACATAAATAGCATGGACTTAGCCACTTTGTTTGGCAAACTCCAAGAGCATGAGATGGAACTTACAAGACTTGGGATGCATGGGGAATCGGACAAAAAGAAAAAGGGCATAGAACTCAAAGCTTCAACTAAAGCTACAAAAGAAGTTGAAGAATGCTCTACAAGTGGAGATTCCGATGGTGAACCAAATCAAGAAGAATTTGGGATGTTTGTGAAAAGATTCAACAAATTTTTCAAAGGGAAGAAAGGTGGATCTTCTTCCAATTTCAAGAGAACCAAAGACTCCAAACAAAGAGAAAAGAGTACCAATGATGGAGTTAAGTGTCATGAATGTGGTGGGGTTGGTCACATAAGAATGGAATGTGCCACATTCTTGAAGAAGAATGACAAGAAGACCCAAGAGACCAAAGGGAAGCGTGCATACATTGTTTGGGATGCACCGGAGAAGAGCAATGAATCATCTTCAAGTAGTTCCGGTGATGAAAATGCAAATCTTTGTCTCATGGCCAAGAACAATCATGAGTCCTCATCAAGAGCTAATCATGACATGGGTGAAAGTGATGATGAGGTAACCTCTAGCTCTTCTTGTTCCTCTTCAAACTCCATTTCCTATGATGATTTGCAAGAAGCCTACAATGAAATGTTAATTCAATTTGGCTTGCTAAAATCAATAAGGAAAAAGGAAAGAAAATTTTGGAGTTTCAACAAGAAATTGATGAATTGAAAAAATCTATAAATGAGTTGAAACTTCAAAATGAATCCTTGGAACTTATTAATTCTAGTCATCAAAGTGATTGTGCAAATCATGAGGAGATTATCACTCCATGTGAGAGATGTGATGAACTTGAAAAAGAAGTGAAAGAGTTGAAAAACAAACTCACAATCTCACATAGTGATAGAAACCTCAACCGGTTGTTGAACTCTCAAAGACATAATCACAACAAAACCGGTTTAGGATATGTTCATAAAAAGGACAAAAAGTACAAGGTGGTTGGAACATTTTCTAAGAAAAATTCATCAAAGAGACTGATCGAGGCCGTACCCGATCAAAATAAAAGGTGTTTATTCTGTAGTACTAGGAAGGTGATCCTAGGTCGTTTCCCAGCGAATATCGGTCTAGGCAAAGTATCAAACACGTAGTGTGCAGTAAAATGGGGGGGTTTTTGTGTGTGACAAATGTGAAGAACAAAACATAAACAGAATATAAAAACTAAGAAAATCAGAAACAAAAGCGGGCAAACCCCTTTGGTTACGTACACTACTCAATCCTAGCTCACTAAAGATCGATTCCTCTCCTCTCCTCTGTCCAACTCGTGATAACCAAATACTAAGCGAAAATTCAGTTATCACTCCAAACCCTAACTTCTAATTAAGCATCAGAAACCAGAATTGGAGTTTTTACGAGTTAATACAAATTAAGCATTTGTATTCATGTATTATCTCTACGAAATGGAATTAAGCAAACCACTACACATCGATAAACATGAAAACAGAGAAGAGAAAACGAAATTGCATTAATAACAAGAGCTCAAGAGTAGATAATACAATACCAAAGGGATTAACCCTTGAAGTCTAGCCTTCCATGGCCATAAATGAAGAAAAACGAGTAGAAATGGGGAAGAACAAAACCCTAGCAGCCACCACCACTTGGGAGAGCCAAGAGAGAAGTTCTAACCTAGAGAGAGTGAGAAATCTGAAATGGGAGTGTGTCTTGGGGGTTACACGAATTTCCCCTCTTTAGACATGAAAATGGGCCTAAAACATGGGCCCAAGTCCTAAGAAACACTATTCTGAAAATTACAATTAAAAAGGGACCTAAATGCGAATTACAATCTTCACTTCAATACTTCAATCTTCATTTCCAAACTTCCCAAAGTGTCCTTGTGCCACATATGACCTGAAAATAGAAATAGAATTAATTAGGCCAAATAATCCCAAATTAAACAATATTCGGAATATTAGTCCAATAAACTCTAAATCACTAAATCAAGCTAATCAATGTCAAATGGGCAACAAGTATCAATAATAAGAGTAAAATAATGCAAGGAATAATGGGAAATAAAATGCTCATCAAATACCCCCACACTTATCCTTTTGCACTCCTGGGCAAAACCAAAAGATAGGACTATGAAGATCAATATGCACCAAAGTGAATCATGCAACAAGATGACTACAACTAAGAAATGCAAACCTAAGAGATTACATACTTCACAATGAATTCTAGGAAATGCAAAGAAATGGGCAAACTCAAGCACACAAAATGGTTAAGGATCAAAGAGTCAAAGCATCCGCGAACATCATCCAATTACTTCAAGTATGCAAAGAAACCAATGACATCAAGAGGATAGTCACAAAGATGATAGAAACTCACAAGGATCACTCAAAAGTGTTTACACTCAAGTGTTTGGGGTTAATCATTATTTACACTCAAGGCACATCATGAAAAACAAACACAACCATAAGCTTGACAAGCCTCTAACATCAACCATCAACACACATGCACAAAATGATCAAAAGGTCTTTTAAGGGTTGTAATGGGGCCAAGGACAAGGTAGGATAAAAATATGGGAATGTAGCTAAAACCAAGGGAATAGAGGAGCAATGGGGAATAAGTAAAAAGTAAGCAAAATCCACCCCAAAATCAACAACCACTAATTCCAATCCTCTTTGCCTCAACAACCTTTTATTCACTTTTTTTTTCTTTTTTTTTTTTCTTCTTTTTTTTTTCTTTTTATTTTTGCATTTTTTTTTATTTTTTTTTTGTTTTTGAGAGATATACAAAAAGAAAAGAAGAAACAACACAAATGGCATGAAGATGAAGCCATAGCTACAACAACCAAAGAGGCATAACCAAGAACTCAACCAATTGAAGCATAGAGCACACTTCTTACCTAATACCCATTCCCAAAACAATTCCAAAGCTCCAAAATTCCCTAAGGTTAGGACAATCATGGTTTTTCAGTCATAGGCTTGTAATGAGCTAAAGAACAAGGAAATGGATAAAAAGGCTCAAAGGGGCTAGCAAAGGATACATTCATTCAAGGTAGGCTCATATGGCTAGTAGTTTATTCAAGAAAGAAAGTGCCTAAATCATTTCAAAATGTGCATGAGCAATCAAGTATCAACAAGAGTCAAGTCAAGTTCTAGAGTGCAAGTAATCCAGAGTGCAATCACACATGAAAGAAAATTAGGTGGCATATATAGCAATCCACCCACAATTAAGGCTCAAATCCTCACAAAAGGGACAATTCTATCACAGTGTTACCACCTCTTAATTATCAAAAGCAACTTTACACACAGAAATGCATGAATTCAGACACAAGATACCAAAACTCTACTAAAATGAAGCAAAAACATGCAAGAAAATGCCCAAAACTAAGCAAAACCTAAAAAAAAAAAAAATCAAAGCAAAATATGCAACCTAAACTACTCTCCCCCCCACACTTAAATCACACATTGTCCTCAATGTAACACAATCAGCAGAATCAGATAGATATAGACAAGTGCAATGAAAGTAGTGAAGAAGGAGAAAAGAAAACTCCCGAAGTCATGGTGGGAAGAAGGTGAGTGCTCTCTTCAGCGGATCGAATGCCATCTTGCATTGGTCTCCTAATCGAAGGACTATGTTTCTGAAGTTCACAAGTGGCACCCCAGGTAGATATGCTAAAGTCCATCCGACTGCCCTCTTGTTCTGTCTAATCATATCTAGCAGTTTCTCCTCTTGATCAACAGAAAGTGAGGTAGAGATGATCACTGGGAGTTTCTGCTCATCCTCAAAGTAAGCATATTTGAGATGAGGAGGGAGGGGCTCCAGGTCCAATGAGGGTGCCTGCATAATGGATGGAACTAAAGGGACAGTAGAAATGGATTCTGCTGCCTGCACCTGAACAAAAGAATCAGACTCTTGCATAACAGAGAGGGGGTTAGCAAAATCTATAATATGAGAGTCATCAACAGATGCAGTGTCAGAAGCTAGAAATTGATCAATGCATGACATGCACATTTCGGAATCAGTACATGCAGGACAAGAAAATGAGTCTGTAAATGATGGCAAATCAGGATCATGCAAAACATCAAGCACATGTTCATCAATCTCATCAAGAAAGTCTATATGAAAGACAGAGTGATCCTCAGGAAAATGTTTCATAGCATGGAAAATGTCAAATCGGATCACACTGCCATCAAACTCCATGGAAAGTGAACCTGAATGCACATCTATCTTGGTTCGGGCTGTTTTCAAAAATGGCCTCCCCAAAATAATAGGAACAGCATTACGGGGGGAGTCATCTTCCATATCAAGTATGTAAAAATCAGCAGGGAAGATCAGCTCTTCAACCCGAACCAAGACATCCTCTATCAAACCTGCAGGGTGGGCAGTACTTCTATTTGCCAATTGAATCACCACACCCGTAGGTTGAAGAGGTCCAAGAGAAAGAGACTTAAAAACAGACATAGGCATGACATTTATGGATGCTCCTAAATCTAGCATAGCATTTTCAAACTTCACATTGCCTATGATGCAAGGTATAGAGAAAGTTCCAGGATCCTTACATTTTTCAGGAATGTGAGGGATAGGTTTACCTATGAGAGCGGAGACATTCCTTCCCATGCTTATCCTCTCATTGCCCTTGAGTCTTCTCTTATTAGTGCACAACTCCTTAAGGAACTTCGCGTACCTTGGAATTTGTTTTATTACATCAAGAAGGGGTATGTTGACTTCCACCTTCCTGAATGTGTCAAGAATATCCTTGTCCACCTCTTCCACCCTTTTGTTTTGAGGCACTCTTGGTGGGAATGGAAGAGGAATGGGAGGAGGTTGCAGGACAACAGCAGGTTTTGTGGTTGAGCTTGAGGAAGGTTGAGTTGGATGACTCTCCTTGGTGCTAGGGTGTTCACCTTCCTCTATCACTTGGCTCTTCCCTTTAGAGGAAGCTAGAGCATCATTGTTGAGGTGAGGTTGTGGTGTGGGTCTGACAATCTGCTTTCCTGACCTCAGGTTGATGGCACTCACATTCTGATTCTGAGGGTTGATCACTGTTTGGGAAGGTAACTTGTCAGAATTTTGAGATTGCAAGTTGTTGAGAGAAGTTGTCATTTGACCCATCTGATTTGTCAAAGTCTGAATGGATACCTCTTGTCTCTGAATGGCTGCTCTAGTTTCTTGTTGAAATTGGAGGTTTTGCATGGTCATTTGCCTCACCAACTCCTCCAAGGTAGGTTGGTTGGATGGAGGGGGTGATGGTGCAGGATGAACCACTTGCTGTTGTTGTTGCCTTTGCTGTTGGATTGGAGGAGGTACATATGGTGGTCTGCTCGGTCCAGCGGTGTTCTGAAATGGAACATTAGGAGGAGGTTGTTGTTGATCAGACCACTTCAGATTGGGATGGTTCCTCCATCCAGGGTTGTATCTATTGGAAGAGAGGTCATGATTGTGTTGTTGTGGACCTCTATTGTTGTATATGTTTGCTGCATAGGCCTCGGGTTGGTCACCACTGGTCATCGGCTGTTGCTGCTGAAGGGAAGGGCATGCATCTGTGGGGTGCTCAATGGATGTGCATATGCCACACACTCTAGCAGGAAGTATCATCTTTTTCTGATTGACAGCCAATTGTGTGACCAATGTTGTGAGAGAATCAATTTTCTGCTCAAGCTTCTCAACCTTGCCCGAGTCTGCACCAACATCATTTACATCCCTCACAACTATTGCATCACTGTTGCTTCTTGCATGGAATTGTTGACAGTTGGAAGCCATCTTCTCAATTTTGCTCCTGGCTTGTAAGGGTATCATATCTCCCAATGTACCACCACTTGCAGCATCTACCATGTTTCTTTCCATGAAGTTGAGACCTTCATAAAAGTACTGGATGAGAAGCTGCTCTGAGATCTGATGGTGAGGGCAGGAAGCACACAACCTCTTGAATCTCTCCCAATAATCATAGAGACTCTCTCCATGTTGTTGCCTGATACCAGAAATTTCCTTTCTGATTGCAGTGGTCCTATTTGCAGGGAAGAATTTTTCCAGAAATGCCCTCTTCAAGTCATCCCAGCTTGTGATGGAACCAGGGGCCAAGTCAGATAACCAATCTTGTGCTAGACCCTCTAAGGAATGTGGAAATGCTCTGAGACAGACATGATCCTCTTGCACATCATGTGGTTTCATTGTGGTGCACACTATATGGAATTTCTTGAGATGCTTATGAGGATCCTCACCTGCAAGACCATGAAACTTGGGCAACAAATGGATTAGTCCTGTTCTAAGCTCAAAAGGAACATCCTCATCAGGATACCGGATACACGAGTCTTCAATAGTGAAGTCAGGTGCAGCCAGCTCCCTAAGTGTCCTTTCCCTTGGTGGGGGTTGAGCCATGTTATCACAATATATAGAATCAGATTGAATAAAAGTAGAAGGAATAGAAGAAATAGAAACAGAATCAGAATTAGATGGACTATAAGATGACTCTGACTCACTATCTAATGACTGATTCCTATTTTGTCTAACTAATCTGTGATAAGTTCTATCAATTTCAGGGTTATAAGGATGCAAATAACTTGGGTTGCCCCTAGTCATGTACTGAACAGAACAGCATCAACCATAGCATACTGTAACAGATATGCATGACCAAAATCGGCAACAAAATTTATTATTTTTTAAAATTTTTTTCTTTATTTTTTTCAGCACCCTAAAATCATGAAAACATATCACAGAAAGTTTGAGGACAAAATTCAAAAGGGAACCAAGTCAAAGAATTAAAACAGTGACCAAAAACTAAGAAAATAGAACTTGTAAAATAAAAAAGAAATAGTAAACAGGCTTTTTCAGGATCCAAACGAAGGGGTTTTCTGACAAAGTCAGAAAAATCAGATTATTCAGAAAATTCCCTTCGATTTGATATAAAATTCGTCAAATTCCGAGTTACTGATCAAAAGTTATGCCTATTTATAGTAAGTGCTGCTGAAACTTGGAAAATTTTTCTGGAACTCACAACCAGTGCATATCTGAGTGTCTGTGATGCATCAAAACACTAATATATGATGAAACAAGTGTGGATACCAATTTTCGTGCAAAAATTCCACCCGCAGCTATGTTGAATGGCACTCACAGAATCACTAGAATAGCATCAGTTGTGCAGAACAGCAAATCAGCGAACATGGCAACTTTCAATCAGTTATCAGAATGCTTATTCACACACTAACTACACTAACTAATCTAATTAACTACTGTATGATCTTTGGCAAGAACCGATAGTCCCCGGCAACGGCGCCAAATTTTGATCGAGGCCGTACCCGATCAAAATAAAAGGTGTTTATTCTGTAGTACTAGGAAGGTGATCCTAGGTCGTTTCCCAGCGAATATCGGTCTAGGCAAAGTATCAAACACGTAGTGTGCAGTAAAATGGGGGGGTTTTTGTGTGTGACAAATGTGAAGAACAAAACATAAACAGAATATAAAAACTAAGAAAATCAGAAACAAAAGCGGGCAAACCCCTTTGGTTACGTACACTACTCAATCCTAGCTCACTAAAGATCGATTCCTCTCCTCTCCTCTGTCCAACTCGTGATAACCAAATACTAAGCGAAAATTCAGTTATCACTCCAAACCCTAACTTCTAATTAAGCATCAGAAACCAGAATTGGAGTTTTTACGAGTTAATACAAATTAAGCATTTGTATTCATGTATTATCTCTACGAAATGGAATTAAGCAAACCACTACACATCGATAAACATGAAAACAGAGAAGAGAAAACGAAATTGCATTAATAACAAGAGCTCAAGAGTAGATAATACAATACCAAAGGGATTAACCCTTGAAGTCTAGCCTTCCATGGCCATAAATGAAGAAAAACGAGTAGAAATGGGGAAGAACAAAACCCTAGCAGCCACCACCACTTGGGAGAGCCAAGAGAGAAGTTCTAACCTAGAGAGAGAGTGAGAAATCTGAAATGGGAGTGTGTCTTGGGGGTTACACGAATTTCCCCTCTTTAGACATGAAAATGGGCCTAAAACATGGGCCCAAGTCCTAAGAAACACTATTCTGAAAATTACAATTAAAAAGGGACCTAAATGCGAATTACAATCTTCACTTCAATACTTCAATCTTCATTTCCAAACTTCCCAAAGTGTCCTTGTGCCACATATGACCTGAAAATAGAAATAGAATTAATTAGGCCAAATAATCCCAAATTAAACAATATTCGGAATATTAGTCCAATAAACTCTAAATCACTAAATCAAGCTAATCAATGTCAAATGGGCAACAAGTATCAATAATAAGAGTAAAATAATGCAAGGAATAATGGGAAATAAAATGCTCATCAGAGACCAACTTGTACTTATTGTGGAAAAGTTGGACATATCAACATTGAGTGCCACATTAAGAAGTTTGAAATGAAAAAGGGCACTTATATGTGGATTAAGAAGGGAGAAAGTCCCAACACTAACCCTAAGGGACCCAACATTGTTTGGGTACCCAAAGCGAACAAGTGATTTCATTTTGTAGGTGTGTCTTCGAACGGGAAAACAATTGTGGTATCTTGATAGTGGATGTTCGAAGCACATGACGGGAGATAAGCGGCACTTCATTGAGCTTACTCCAAAGGAAAAGGGTTATGTCACTTATGGGGACAACAACAAAGGCAAAATCCTTGGTATTGGTAAAATCGGAAACTCTTCAAACTTGATTATTGATAATGTGCTCTATGTTCAAGGATTAGAACATAATCTCTTGAGCATAAGCCAATTATGTGATATTGGCAATCATGTAGTTTTTACCTCTACCCATTGCCTCATTAAAAGTGACAAAGATGAATCAATCAAATTTGTTGGTAGAAGGTCAAATAATACTTACTTAGTTGATTTGAACAAAGTCACTTCTTTGGTCTCTACTTGTTTAGTGAGCAAAGAAAATGACACTTGGTTATGGCATCGTAGGACCGCTCATATAAATGTAAACTAATTGAAGAAAATTCAATCTAAAGATCTAGTAGTTGGTTTACCAAAGCTAAATTTTTCTATTGAAGGTGTTTGTTCCCCTTGCAAGAAATGTAAACAAACTAAAAACACCTTTGGATCAAAAATGGTGATGTCCACATCAAGGCCATTAGAAATGCTTCATATGGACTTGTTTGGACCATCACAAATAAAAAGCTTTGGTGGCAACTATTATGCATTGGTGATTGTTGATGACTTCTCTAGGTTTACTTGGACTTTATTTTTAACTACTAAGAGTGAGACCTACAAATCTTTTAAACATCATGTCAAACTTTTGCAAAACCAAGTAAATCAAAAAGTAATTATTATTCGTACCGATCATGGTGGTGAATTCGAAAACCACAAATTTGATAGATTTTGTGCTAAAAATGGTATTGAGCACCAATTCTCCGCACCAAGGACTCCTGAACAAAACGGAGTGGTAAAGCGGAAAAATAGGGTGCTAGAGGAACTTGCTAGAACCATGTTAAATGATTCTCAAGTACCTCAATATTTTTGGGCCGATGCCGTCAATACGGCTTGTTATGTTTTAAATCGTATTTTGATAAGGCCCTCTTTGGATAAAACCCCCTATGAACTTTACAAGGGAAGAAAGCCAAATATATCTCATTTTCATGTCTTCGGATGCCAAGTTTTTGTTTTAAATAATGGAAAAGAACACATTGGCAAGTTTGATTCCAAATCCGATGAAGGCATATTTTTAGGCTATTCTTCTCATAGTAAAGCTTATAGATTTTTCAATAAAAGAACTTTAACTATTGAGGAATCAATTCATGTGGTTTTTAATGAGTCTTAAAAAGAAGATAGTGTTTTATGTGATGCTAGTGAAGATGGCATTGTCTTTTCAAAAGAAGAAAAAAAGAGAGAGAATTCAAAAGTTGATGAAGGAGAAGTAAGGGAAGAACTTCCTCCAACTTGGAAATCGGTCAAGGCTCATCCTATAGACAAAGTCATAGGAGATATGTCAAAGGGAGTACTTACTCGTAGGTCTATTCAAAAGATTTGCCACTATGTCTCATTTGTTTCTCAAATTGAACCCGATTCAATTAAAAAGGCCATTGAGGATGATCATTGGGTTCTTGCTATGCAAGAAGAATTAAACCAATTTGAAAGAAATGAAGTTTGGGATCTAGTCCCTAAACCCGATTATCATACCATAATTGGTACTAAATGGATTTATAGAAACAAACTTGATGAATCCGGGTTGATTATAAGAAACAAAGCTAGACTAGTAGCTCAAGGGTACAACCAAGAGGAAGGTATCGATTATGATGAGACCTTTGCTCCGGTTGCACGTCTTGAAGCAATCCGAATTTTACTTGCTTATGCTTCAATCATGAAATTCACTTTATATCAAATGGATGTTAAAAGTGCTTTCTTGAATGGGTTTATAAATGAAGAAGTGTATGTCAAACAACCCCCCGGTTTTGAAAATAGTGAATTTCCAAACCATGTTTATAAATTGAAAAAGGCACTCTATGGATTGAAACAAGCTCCTAGAGCTTGGTATGATCGATTGAGTTCCTTTCTATTAGAAAACAAGTTTCAAAGAGGGAAGGTTGATAATACACTATTTATTTATAAAACCAAGGATGACATTTTGTTAGTACAAATCTATGTTGATGATATCATTTTCGGTGCTACTAACCTGTCTCTTTGTAGAAAGTTTTCAAATTTGATGAAAAAGGAATTTGAAATGTCAATGATGGGAGAACTCAAGTTCTTCCTAGGCTTACAAATAAAGCAAGTCAAGGAGGGGATATTTGTGCATCAAGGGAAATATTGCAAAGAGCTCCTTGAAAAATTCGGATTGGACAAGTGCAAGGAAGCCTACACTCCAATGAGCACATCATGCTACCTAGACAAGGATGAACAAGGTACATCGGTTGATGTTAGTAAGTATAGGGGTATGATAGGTAGTCTCCTATATCTCACTGCATCTAGACCGGATATTATGTTTAGTGTATGCATGTGTGCTAGATTTCAAGCTAATCCTAAAGAATCTCACCTATCCGCAGTTAAACATATATTTAAGTATCTAAAAGGAACAATTAACACTGGTTTATGGTATCCTGCTGATGCCAATCTTAGTTTAGTTGGTTACTCGGATTCCGACTTCGCGGGATGCAAGCTTGATCGCAAAAGCACCAGTGGTACTTGCCATTTCTTGGGAAGTTCATTGGTGTCATGGTTTTCTAAAAAGCAAGCTTGTGTCGCTCTTTCTACCTCCGAAGCGGAATATATCGCAGCCGGTAGTTGTTGTGCTCAACTGTTATGGATGAAACAACAATTATCGGATTTTGGTTTGAAACTTGAAAATATTCCGATTAGATGTGATAACACGAGTGCAATCAATTTGACTAAGAATCCGGTGTATCACTCAAGAACTAAACACATTGAAATAAGACATCACTTTTTAAGAGATCATGTACAAAAGGGTGATTGCACAATTGAATTTGTTAGTACCACAAATCAATTAGCCGACATTTTTACAAAACCTCTACCAAGGGACACCTTTTATCATATTAGGAGAGAACTTGGTATTTTAGATGAAGCTAATATAGGCTAATTGCATTGTGTGTCATTTTTTGAAAAGTCACCATATTAGTCTTACTCTAATGTGTTATTGATTCTTAGTTAAATTGTCCTTGATGATATTTGAAATTGTATGTGTTAATTGTGTGTGATTCTGTACTGTATTCGAAGTTGGTAGTGAAGCATTTGTGTTTGATTTGTGTTTGGTCTTTCAAAACTGTATTTTTACTTTCTGTTCTGTCAAATACTCGAGTTTTTCCAAAAAAACTCGAGTATATTAATTCAAAATTAAATCAGTTTTAAATTGAAAAAGTTTTTAATCAGGGTCTGATAAAAATACTCGAGTGTTTTTCAAAACACTCGAGTCTTTCGAAACCCCCAATTTTTGAACTTTCAGACCAAACTCGAGTATTTTCCAAAAACTCGAGTATTTTGCGTTTTCCTGAAATTTGAACTTTCGGACCAAACTCAAGTTTTTAAGTTTTTACTCGAGTTTTATGGGGAAATCTGGGCTGAGTCACGAACGACTCGAGTATATTCTAAAACACTCGAGTATTTTTCAACGAACAACTCGAGTATTGTTGAATATACTCGAGTATTTTGGCGAGTTTATATATACTCCAGCCCCCACAAACTCGAGTTTCACGAACCCCTTTCTCTTCTCTCTCGGTTTTCTCATATCTCTCTCCTCAAAACTCCGTTTTTACTCAAATTTTTGCCAAATCTTACTAGTTTTACATCCTCTAATCACTTTTCTACCATTATTTCAACGAATTTCAACACTTTTCCACCTCAAATCGTCACCCCCTTTTCAAACCTTAACTTTCCAAAACTTCAATTTTTCATCAATTCCTCTATGGCTTCCTCATCTGGTAAAGGAAAGAGAGTTAGGATTGCCGAATCATCTTCTGAGGAGGATATTCCGGAGTACTATCAAGAAGATGAATGCTTGGAACGGTTGGAAGGCTTTTCCACTAGGGAGTTCGGAGTTATCTCTTGGATCAACAGTGCATTCCTTGAAAGTAAGGGTTTCTCATTTGTTACTAACCTTAGGTATCAAAAACTTATTCAATTTCTGGAATTTAATGGCCCTATCTATCCTAGGTTAGTTAGAACCTTTTATGCGAACCTTAGGCTACATAATGATGTCATAGAAACCATGGTTGAGGGTGTTAGATTCAAAATTAGCGCTAAGGACCTTTTTGTTGCTTTTGGGACTACACGACACGGGGACAATTCTTTAAAGGCAGATGTGGACGGAATTTTTCAAAGTTGTTTGCGCCCCGGTCGTGTATGGACCGAAGGAATTAAGCATTCCTCATATATGACTGTCCACACTAGGGTGTTGCACTATATAGTATGCCATCAGTTAGTGCCTCGAACCTCACCCAATTATGCTAAGCCCACAAACAATGAACTTAGGCTTCTTAGTGCCATCCTGAACAATGAGAAGCTAAATTGGTCTCGCATAATTTTGGACCGAATGCTCCTTGCTGCAAAGTCTAAACACCCGAAAACCTTGCCTTATGCCATGCATGTTTGTTTCCTGTTGCGTTACTTCAAGGTGCCTATCCCACGGAATGAAGAGAAAAAGACTCTTCATGTGAACCAGCACTGCCTCAACAAAGGCACCTTGAGTCATCAAGACATGGCATTTCATGAACCCTCTGGCCAATACTTGTACCGATCTGATATTGCTGAGATGGAGAGGGTTGCGAATGTTGCAGCTCGACAAGGGGTGGATGCCCAACAGATGGAAGAGGAAGCTGCAGCATTTGCGCAGGCTGAAGGAGGGGACCCTATTGAGGATCAGATTAATTTTGATGACTTTACTGGATCTCAATCTGGGTTTGATAACTTGGGCTGGAGAGACAATGTTATCACACGGCTGGACACTTTAGATGGGAGGATGGACTCCCTTGTGCATGCTATGGACGCCCAGCGTGATGATTTTGTTAGCTTAGACACTAGGATGAGTACAGAGTCTGCCATGTTTTATTCTCATTTGGATCAGCACTCGGCCCAGATTAATGCCCGCCTGGACCAGCAGTCAGGGGAGATGCACCGCCGGTTTGATGAGATGATGGCGGCCTTCTCTCGGTTCTATCCTCCTCCAGATGATCCAGCTCCTTCCATGTTTTGATGCTGCTGCTTATGGATTTTCTATTTTAGTTTTCATTATGTTTTCATCATGTTGATCTTGTTGCATTTTCTGTACTTTGAGAACTTGGTGTTTTGAGACTTTGGGTTTATTATTGCACCTTTTGATTTGGACCTTTTATGATGTTTTTATGTTAATGAATTTGATTTTCATTATGATGTTTATTATTAAGTCCATTTTTTTTGCATAGTTGGTTATGGGGTTGTCCAATTATGCACCTCTCCTCCCTTGATCTTTTTTTAAATTGTTACATCTTTTTGGCGTATGACAAAAAAGGGGAGATATATTATACACTTGTCTTGATATTGTTGCACCTAAAATCTCTAATTATGGTATATACTCTGATAATTGTTAAATACTCTAATACCATAGGCTTGGTGCTAAAATTAAATTGTCTTAACATCTTCCTCAAGCTGAATTTTTAGATAGGTGAAAAGTATCATATAGTGAGGGGGAGTTGCATCTCCAAGTGGATCAAGCTCAACAAATGGATCAAGTGTTAATTATTTTGTCATCACCAAAAAGGGGGAGATTGTGAATTCAATGCTCCTAATTATGTGGATTATGTTTTGATGATGACAAAATAATTAACAAATCATACCTTGAAGATATTGCAACATCAACATCAACAAGAAGTCAAGAAAAGAAGACAAGTGCCCAATCATTCTCAATCAAATATTAATTGTAAATTTCTAATTTATGTTGAGAGTGGTTGAGAGTGGGTAGAAATAGTTAGTCTCTTCTAGGAATAAATTTTTATATGATTATTAAGTTGAGATTGACCAAAAATTAATACTTGAGAGGAAAAATAAAATTGAAAAATAATTTTTCCCATATCTGATCAAAATACTCGAGTTTTTTGAGAAAGACTCGAGTATATACTCGAGTATTTATCGAAAAACTCGAGTATTTGTGCCAGGTCAGCAAATATGACCGTTAGTCTGGTTCGTGCACCAATTCACTCGTGACCGACCAAAAAGACTCGAGTATTTTCCAAAAGACTCGAGTATTTTTGTCCAGTCAGCAAAAATGAACGTTGGAGAGACTCAAAAACCAATTGAGGGCATTTGAGTCTCATCCAACCCCCAAGAGAGTATTCTGAACCTCATTGTAAAATTGCTCTTTGAATTTGTGCAAGAACAAACAAGACAACAAGATCATAGTGTGTTCAAGCTTTTATAATTTCCTCTTATCAAGTGTTAATTCCCAAAAAGCTCAACTTCTCACTCATATTGTCATTTTATTCCAAGTTGAGTTTTAGGTCTCAATTCTTACATTGAGCTGTGCTTATTTGTGCTAATCCATTGTGAGATTAGTAATACACATACAAAAAGCTTGATTATTCAAAGTCTTGGATTGTTCCCAAGCAAACCCTAAGTGGCTTAGGGTGTTGGAAGTCTTGAGAGGTTCTCAAGCACAAGACTAGGAGGTTCCTAGCCCGGTGGAGTTTCTTGAAGGGAGTTCAAGGAAGCTTTGTGAAGAGTTATTCAATCACCGGAATCAAATTGGGGTAGAAATCAAGAGTTTGGTACACTCTTGAAGGGTTAGGTTGAGTGAGGCCATTCTCAAGCAATCCTTTGTAATTTCTAACAATTTGATTATTAGTAGAAACTCCTAAGTGATTAGGAGGACTGGATGTAGCTCATTGTTGGAGTGAACCAGGATAAAATTGCTTGAGTGGTGGTTTATTGCTTTTAATCTACTTTCTAGCTCAATAGACTTAAGTCATTTCAATCAATTAGGATTTATACAATTAGGTAGCAAGTTCAAGGAATCTTTGTGTTAAAAGTTATTTAGATTGCTTGCTATTCTGTTGGATAAGTTCCTGTTTATTATTGAATTGATTTGAGTCAAATTGCTGAATTTTCGTTTCTGGTTTTTCTGCTATCTGATAGGAAAAACTCGAGTATTTCAGAAAAGACTCGAGTTGTTCATCACTGAAAAACTCGAGTATTTCACAAAAGACTCGAGTCTTTTGTCTCTGATTCCAGAAAATTCAGTCTTAGCTCCATTCTTCAATTATCAATCGAAATATTTGGTATTAGTGCTTCAAAATACTATTCACCCCCTCTAGTATTTGTTTAGCCCGCTTGTTGGTTTCCAACAGGGATTGCAGGAGGGGAGGACGATGACGGTGAAACGTCAAGAAGTCTAGAGTATATTTTCTAGGCAGAGCGAACTCCACATGTGGTGCACTAACGTGGTGGGGACTGAGTCCAATACCGTGGTAAGCTCTGTAGGCCAACTAGAATTATACTGTCGCCCCCTCGATGCAAGTCTAGAACAGTGAGAGGGACTGGAACGGGGCATTTGTGTTTGCCGCCGAGGGCGTGCCTTGATTTTATGATATGATTATGATTTGAGGCTGAGCCTCCTGGTCTGGGACCATTTGTGTGTGACAGTTGTCGTGCCCGCGTGGTAAAGGTCCTGTACTCCTGTTTGCTTTCGACTAGGTTGGGTGGTTGACCGAGGAGATGTAGACGTGTGTGAGCTCAATGATGTGTCCCCCTTATCATTGATGCTAATCGGAACAATAAAACTTAAAAGCACTAAGATGTTTCAAAGGAATATGCAATAAAGATAAGAAAGAATTCTTGAGGTAATTATGGAAATTATGATGAAAGGTGAATGGAGTTAAGCTGTGAAAGCTCGTGAGAAAGATTCTGAGAATACGATTATGAGAGTGTGAATGAACGACGGTAGTGACGTGTTTTGAATATTATGATATGTTTTATTCTAGGTGTTTCATATATGCTATGTGCATTACATGTTGCATATGTTGATGATGATGTGATGGCATTAGGATGAGTGTTTATGTTCCGTTGTTCTAGTTTATTATCTATTTATTTTTATATTAAGTCTACCCGAGACCGCAAGGTCAACCCGTTAGTGTTCGGAACACTGACTCTCTCCTACCATGTTGTCGTATTGGCACTTGCTGATATTCCAACTGGTAGATGGCGCAGCGGAAGAGTGGTGGGCTTCATCGACCAAAGTTCAGAGTAGACGACAAATACTAGGAAGCATGACTAGGAGCTAGGAATCCCCCTGGCGGAATGTACTCCACTGTAAGTTCTTAGTTACCTAGCTCGATCATACTGTACCCCGGCAACAGTTTTATTTGACACTGATGATTTGAAACAATTAAATGGGCCGAGTTTAAATAAGGTTTTGAAAACGAGTTTCAACGTGCGGTGTCTTGTGACATCTCGGTTTGGAACTTGAAAGAGTTTATGTAATGAGAGAACACGAGTTTTAATTGTAACTATGTTTTAAAAGTTTAAGTGTCCTCACATTCACATAACATTTGTTTTAAAAAAAATGGCCCTAATTTTTACTACTTTGGATTTAAGTTTTCAAGTTGCCGAATCGGGGTGTTACAGGATAGATCGGCAATGTTCTGGTACTTGTAACACCCTAATATTTATATAGCTTAATTACTAATAATTTGTTGGTTTTAAAATAGGACTTGAAAATTTCGTTTTAAATCTTAACGAAAATCCGACAGAGTTTCCTCTGTTTATCGGACTTCCCAAAAATTTAGAGTTTTCACCTGTCAACCCAGAACAATCCAGAAAACATTTCAACATTTCTAAATATATTAATTAACTTTACAAGCCCTATTTACGACATATAATAAACTCGGGCTTATAGTGATTAGATTATTTCAAAAACCCAAAATAGATTAATTATAAAACAATGACTAGAATACACCCTTAACTAAATTACACTCCACGGTGTGGAGTGCACTCCTGCTCGGCCAGGGGCTGTGCTAACTCAAGCTTAGTACCTGAAATGATAGTAAGGAGTGAGCATACACATAAAATGGGAAAGCAGTTTCTGAATATGACATAATAACTAACTAAGCCAATCACAAAAATCAAATAAATCAAATAGCACACAATTTTAAACAACCAAAATCAGATTCCAGTTATAATCATTCCATATGCCTTAATTAATTCATATTCCCCTTAACACACAATTTAACAATAATTCCAAATTCCTTAATTCCATTGCTCATTTCCGTTTTTCATTAGATACACTATTTCCCTTTCCTTAATTTCCAATTACCATTGCACCACTAGGAATTGATGCACCTGCTAGGCAATTCGGCACCTACTAGGGACTTTAAACCTGTCAGGACTGAGACACTCATTAGGCATCACCCGTTAGGACAATGCTGGTTAATTTAATTAACATTCATTTCCCATAAATTCCAATTCACATATTATTCATTTTCAGGTGGTTATGCAGTGGGATTGATCCTTTGGCGCACCGACGCCAAACGGGAATTTAGGACCTAATGGGCAATTGGCCTGACAGGAATTTGGCCCTAGCAGGGCACCTAGTGTGCCGGCTTGCCCAAGGATCAAGTCACACTGCATTCCCTTTTATTCCATATCAAAAATTCATTTTCCAAATAGATATATATATATATATATATATATATATATATATACCAAAATTTTCCATCATTCCAGTGCATTTTCACAAAAGTCAAACCAAGCCTCAATGATCAACACATATATAATCAAATAGCCACAACTTCACATTCTTTACAACAATTTAACATTTATTTATAAACAATTAGCACCAAACACATATATCATCACATTTAGCACCAACTAAGCATATACTTAATCACAAACATTTATTAGAGTTACATTCACTTTTATTACTTAACCAAGGCACTCTCATTAATTAAGATCATTATTATCAATTTTATTTAGTTTCTCCCCTAGGTTTTCTAATTTCCTAACTAACACATAACTCCTAGCAATCATTATATACATACCACAAACTATTCCCCAGAGTATGGTAATACTCACTAATACCCACTCCTTACCTTGCGTTTCCATAAACATGTTTCCTTTCATATAGTGCTGCCCCAAACGTAGCGCGGTTCATTGCTTTCTCTTGCGCTGATCCTAAAGCTCCTTCGTCGTCTAACCGGTCATACAAATTAAATCATAATCAATATCATGCGTTTTACGAAAAAGAGACTCTAACTTGAAAACGTTAGTTTTCGAAAACATTTAGTTATTCCCAAATCAGAGTAACTAATTAAAATCATCATAAATAATAATCTAATTAAAAACCGACACTAAATCACAATATCACTCATTTTCCAAAATAATAATAAGGTTCCAAAGTACTAACTTTCTAAAACAATTTAACACTAAATAATTATTACCAATATCATTCATTTTCCAAAATATCATAAAACTTAATCATTATTATCAACACTAATACCATTTATATTATCAAATTATTATTAAAACATAACACAAAGCAAATAGAAAGGTAATAGGGATTTACCCTTGAAATCTGATTTTGAAGCAACGGAAGGGGGAGATTAATTTGGTTCTTGCTCCACCAGAATCTTGTTCATCGTACAGCAGTGTCCCCAAATGTGGCGGTTTAGCTCGAACCCGCAGTGGTGGCTGACGGTGATACCGGCGTCGGTGGCGACCTCGGTCCTTTGCAGCATTGCAGCAGCAACACATGAGAAGGAATCATCAGCAGCAGCAACACACAACAGCATCACTCTCCAGGAGAACGACAAACGGCGATGCACGCACACGAGCAGCGATCCATGGTGGCGGCAATAGCAAATCCAGCAGCAACGGCCTCCATGGTTGCAGCGAGGAGAGGAGGACGACGGTGAGGCTCCCTGTTCGTGATCCACGGAGGCTGGAGACGATGATGACAAGAACGCGACTCCGGGGACTGGCGGCACGAGCTTCGTGGCGGCGTGGTGCTCGCGACTCGTGAGGAGACCGAAACGGGGAGAGAACGACGAGAGAGGGACGCGAGTGAGGGAGGCTGAGAGCAGACGCGCGCGACGGCGACAAGGTGGGTGGCGGCGGTGGAGAGAAGGGCGTCGCATGGAGAAGTAAGGGAGAGAGAGGGGGGCCAACATGAAGAAGAAGAAATAAGGAAGGGGCGGCAGCTGCTGAAACATAAAAATAAATTAGGGTTTTGCTGCCCCTTTTTCTTTTTTTTTTAAAAAAAAAAATACATTTGTAGATATAAATATACTAATATAAATACAAATTGTTTTTAAACCCAAAATACTAATAGTAAGATTTAAACATATACTTACATTTATTTATTTATGCAATCAAATCTAAATAAATACCACTAATATAACTTTAAACAATGATTAATAATATAGGGAAATTACAAAGCTAGTAATTTGAAATATTAAAACAAACTATTTATTTAAAATAAACACTAATACACACTTTTATTTATTTTCAATTCCAGTAAATACCTTCAATAAAATTTTATTATATAATAATTACACATAAGAAAGTCATAAAGTTAAAAGTTTGGGAGCATCAGAAATAAAATAGTATTTAATATATCAAAAGCCAAGAAAAGCATAACAAATATATTTTTCAGATAGAATAATTTCTTTAAATGAGTTCTCTTTTAAGATATATATATATATATATATATATATAAATAAAATAGTCAAATAGAAATAATATAAGGTATGTTATGAAAATGCCAACACTTTAATAATTATATATAAAAATTAATCATTTAATTTGATAAAACCCAAAATTTATAATACAAAAGAAAATCAGGATGTTACATTTCTCCCCCACTTATAGGAATTTCGTCCCCGAAATTCACTTTTGAAATAAAAGAGCGGGTTCATCAAAATGGTTTTCGATTAAAACCTGTTAAAATCAACCAAATTCGTTGAAGTTTTAAAACTCATTTAGATTTCCACAATAATGGTCATAATAATAAAATGTCGGTTTCTCAGAAACCTCTACAATCTCATATCTTTGTCCCTGATGTGCTCCCCCACTTAGGCTTTTGCTATCCTGTCAAAATCAAACCCGCTATTTTTCTCTAGTTGAAAGAGGGATACTATATAGGTTGCCAGAAACTGGTCACTGACTAACCGGTGTTTAAGTTCCTATTGGTTCTCTTGACACACTCTGAGGATACCAACACACTCTAATCCCAATACGATGTGGTCCTGGAACTAGTCACTCTAATCGGTTCACAACAAGACCTTGGTAGCTCTTTAGTTTTACAATTGACCAAATTGGTCGGTTTGGTTTGTTCTATGGTTCTCCTGTGGGTATCAGGTGAAAGCCAACATCGCAGAGTTTCCGAGAAGTCCATATTAAAACAAAACAAGGAAAAACAAACTTTACACATTCACATATGAATATAGATGCATACCAACATAAGTATGCAATGAAAACATGTATATATATACTATTATTTATGTTATCAAAATTTAGTTTGAGAATCCTCTTAAAACAACTCAAGAAAACATTTCATGCATTGATATGTATGTATACAAACGTATGCAATTTTGTTCAAATACAAAGTTCCAAAAATAATGCCTTAGTTGTTGCTCAGTTCAAAATGGCTTGAAACTTTCAAAAATGGTGGTGGAGATTCAAAAAGTTTTTAATTTGAATATTGTTTGGGATCATTTTCAACATTTAGATTCCTCCAAACAAAACATGTAATTTATGTAGGTATACGCATAATAGGCAATTACCCACATTTTCAATAAGTGTGCCTAACTTTAAAAATAGAAATTTCGTTTATATCGAAAAGCTTGATAGAAGAATGGAGTTAAAGTTAAAACACAATCAATTTTGGAAAGGGTTTTGAAGTCATTTTCAAAGTTTGATCCATCCACACATGGACATATAGTTCATATAGGTAGGTAAGAAAATAGATAGTCATCCACCTATTCGACAATTGTTTCAAATCTTAAAATAGGGTTTCCACTTTATATTGGAAAGCCTTTTGAAATTGGACTTGGATTTTAAAACACAAATTGTCCTGAAAACGGCTTGGAGTTATTTTTGCAAAGTGTTAGACAATTTGGTTTACCAATATACCAAATACACAATTACCACAACCATATATAATAATAGTCAGGAAATACTAATACTATGATATAGCCCTCTGCATATGCAAATAAGCAAATAACTTAATAGCATTAGACAACTTATGCATGAACACAAAACATATGAATAACAAAACATATGAATAACTACGATTACTTAGTAATGACACCTAGTACTTACAACTATATCATTTAGCGTAATATGCATTTTTGAAAAATACCAATTCAATTCCCAACACTATGAAGATTTACAGGTAGTGTCCCTACATATAAAAGAACAACGTGGTAAATTTTCAGGTCGATCGGAGTTCATCAGGTTCAGTTTTAACCCCGCGACCACTTTGTCAAAAACACCGTTAACATCGGGGGCTGAACCCAAATTGGATTTATTTAAAATAGTAAACAAATTCCAAATGACCTCAAAATTTACAGGGACATTAGATATACTTAGCCAAAGGTTGTGTAAAATTTTCAAACCGATCGGAGCACGTTAGACTTGAGTTTTCCCTTGCATTCGCAGTGTCGGAGACACCGGAATTGTCGGGTCTGATTGTGAAAAAGCATTTGTTTAAAATACTAACTTGCTCCAAACAGCTTGAACTTTTACACACAAAATGGATTCGAACTTGGGATTCTCACATAAAATCATTTTGAGCATCCCGAGCTCGAAAATGAGTTTAACTTTATATGAAAAACCCCAATTTTCCAACAAACACTTTAAAACCCAAAGATTCAAATAAATAGCAAATCACTTTCAAATCACATGCAACCTTCAGAAAAATCAGATATCACGATGTTACCTATACACAAACACATGGTTCATTTCCCTTAGACTTTCACAAAAATTCCAAAATAATTCTTCGGAACTTAAAGGTTGAATGATAGTATGAAGAAATTCTACATATATAGTGGATCAGAATCACACAAACAGTTGAATTTCTTTAACACTTTTTTTTTTTTTTGCAATATCAGGAAAAGGCTATCCAGCTCATTAGTAAATTGGTTAACAAAAAGAGGAGCCTAAATTTAGGCACTAAATTTGAAACCTTTTTTTTTTTTTTGCTGAAATAAAATTAAAATGTACTTGTCTAAGATTCAAGTTTTTACAAATCAATTCTTAGATTACCCACACAAATGTAACAGTATCTCAAGTTACAAACAAGGTGTCTAGAAATGAAATCACGTACCATGAGTACTTGTCCAAAGAACAATCCATAAGGAAATCCTTAAAACTATTCTAAATGCTGAATGGCTCACAAGTAGTCCAGAAATTTTCTTCACATTTTCAGTGATTTAATTTCCAAAGCATTACAAGCTCAACAGAATCAATATCCTCAATAATCTCTGACAACTGACTTTCAATTATTTAACCAAAAGATGCAGCAATTTCACATCCAACAAGCAGTAATCTATCTATCATAATATAAGACCATCTTTACCTAAGGTTTGGAGTTTGGACAAAGACAAAAGAAACAATTCTTCTGGTATAGCAATTGACAAATTCCATAGTCCATACTATACTACTAAGTCTATAAAAGACACTGAACTCATGCAAATAGAAATTGAAGAATTTGAGATTTTTTTTTTTAAATACACTAGCAACAATCAGAAATAAAATTAGCACACACATATATACAGGAATGAGTGCATACTCAACTGAGGGTACTTACCTATATGCATCTATATTTATCCATCTAGTTAGCTAACATAAGACTTGACTCTAGCAATACACTAACATATAATAGAATAAACAACTACTAACTACTAACTATAAGTTACTCGCTTGGTGAGTAAGCACAGGAGATGTGAGTCCACACTCCATAGGCCGAGGGAAACTGCTCTGATACCATAATGTAACACCCTAATATTTATATAGCTTAATTACTAATAATTTGTTGGTTTTAAAATAGGACTTGAAAATTTCGTTTTAAATCTTAACGAAAATTCGACAGAGTTTCCTCTGTTTATCGGACTTCCCAAAAATTTAGAGTTTTCACCTGTCAACCCAGAACAATCCAGAAAACATTTCAACATTTCTAAATATATTAATTAACTTTACAAGCCCTATTTACGACATATAATAAACTCGGGCTTATAGTGATTAGATTATTTCAAAAACCCAAAATAGAATAATTATAAAACAATGACTAGAATACACCCTTAACTAAATTACACTCCATGGTGTGGAGTGCACTCCTGCTCGGCCAGGGGCTGTGCTAGCTCAAGCTTAGTACCTGAAATGATAGTAAGGAGTGAGCATACACATAAAATGGGAAAGCAGTTTCTGAATATGACATAATAACTAACTAAGCCAATCACAAATATCAAATAAATCAAATAGCACACAATTTTAAACAACCAAAATCAGATTCCAGTTATAATCATTCCATATGCCTTGATTAATTCATATTCCCCTTAACACACAATTTAACAATAATTCCAAATTCCTTAATTCCATTGCTCATTTCCGTTATTCATTAGATACACTATTTCCCTTTCCTTAATTTCCAATTACCATTGCAACACTAGGAATTGATGCACCTGCTAGGCAATTCGGCACCTACTAGGGACTTTAAACCTGTCAGGACTGAGACACCCATTAGGCATCACCCGTTAGGACAATGCTGGTTAATTTAATTAACATTCATTTCCCATAAATTCCAATTCACATATTATTCATTTTCAGGTGGTTATGCAGTGGGATTGATCCTTTGGCGCACCGACGCCAAACGGGAATTTAGGACCTAATGGGCAATTGGCCTGACAGGAATTTGGCCCTAGCAGGCAATTCACCACCTAGCAGGGCACCTAGTGTGCCGGCTTGCCCAAGGATCAAGTCACACTGCATTCCCTTTTATTCCATATCAAAAATTCATTTTCCAAATAGATATATATATATATATACCAAAATTTTCCATCATTCCAGTCCATTTTCACAAAAGTCAAACCAAGCCTCAATGATCAACACATATATAATCAAATAGCCACAACTTCACATTCTTTACAACAATTTAACATTTATTTATAAACAATTAGCACCAAACACATATATCATCACATTTAGCACCAACTAAGCATATACTTAATCACAAACATTTATTAGAGTTACATTCACTTTTATTACTTAACCAAGGCACTCTCATTAATTAAGATCATTATTATCAATTTTATTTAGTTTCTCCCCTAGGTTTTCTAATTTCCTAACTAACACATAACTCCTAGCAATCATTATATACATACCACAAACTATTCCCCAGAGTATGGTAATACTCACTAATACCCACTCCTTACCTTGTGTTTCCATAAACATGTTTCCTTTCATATAGTGCTGCCCCAAACGTAGCGCGGTTCATTGCTTTCTCTTGCGCTGATCCTAAAGCTCCTTCGTCGTCTAACCGGTCATACAAATTAAATCATAATCAATATCATGCGTTTTACGAAAAAGAGACTCTAACTTGAAAACGTTAGTTTTCGAAAACATTTAGTTATTCCCAAATCAGAGTAACTAATTAAAATCATCATAAATAATAATCTAATTAAAAACCGACACTAAATCACAATATCACTCATTTTCCAAAATAATAATAAGGTTCCAAAGTACTAACTTTCTAAAACAATTTAACACTAAATAATTATTACCAATATCATTCATTTTCCAAAATATCATAAAACTTAATCATTATTATCAACACTAATACCATTTATATTATCAAATTATTATTAAAACATAACACAAAGCAAATAGAAAGGTAATAGGGATTTACCCTTGAAATCTGATTTTGAAGCAACGGAAGGGGGAGATTAATTTGGTTCTTGCTCCACCAGAATCTTGTTCATCGTACAGCAGTGTCCCCAAATGTGGCGGTTTAGCTCGAACCCGCAGTGGTGGCTGACGGTGATACCGGCGTCGGTGGCGACCTCGGTCCTTTGCAGCATTGCAGCAGCAACACATGAGAAGGAATCATCAGCAGCAGCAACACACAACAGCATCACTCTCCAGGAGAACGACAAACGGCGATGCACGCACACGAGCAGCGATCCATGGTGGCGGCAATAGCAAATCCAGCAGCAACGGCCTCCATGGTTGCAGCGAGGAGAGGAGGACGACGGTGAGGCTCCCTGTTCGTGATCCACGGAGGCTGGAGACGATGATGACAAGAACGCGACTCCGGGGACTGGCGGCACGAGCTTCGTGGCGGCGTGGTGCTCGCGACTCGTGAGGAGACCGAAACGGGGAGAGAACGACGAGAGAGGGACGCGAGTGAGGGAGGCTGAGAGCAGACGCGCGCGACGGCGACAAGGTGGGTGGCGGCGGTGGAGAGAAGGGCGTCGCATGGAGAAGTAAGGGAGAGAGAGGGGGGCCAACATGAAGAAGAAGAAATAAGGAAGGGGCGGCAGCTGCTGAAACATAAAAATAAATTAGGGTTTTGCTGCCCCTTTTTCTTCTTTTTTTTTTAAAAAAAAAATACATTTGTAGATATAAATATACTAATATAAATACAAATTGTTTTTAAACCCAAAATACTAATAGTAAGATTTAAACATATACTTACATTTATTTATTTATGCAATCAAATCTAAATAAATACCACTAATATAACTTTAAACAATGATTAATAATATAGGGAAATTACAAAGCTAGTAATTTGAAATATTAAAACAAACTATTTATTTAAAATAAACACTAATACACACTTTTATTTATTTTCAATTCCAGTAAATACCTTCAATAAAATTTTATTATATAATAATTACACATAAGAAAGTCATAAAGTTAAAAGTTTGGGAGCATCAGAAATAAAATAGTATTTAATATATCAAAAGCCAAGAAAAGCATAACAAATATATTTTTCAGATAGAATAATTTCTTTAAATGAGTTCTCTTTTAAGATATATATATATATATATATATATATAATAAATAAAATAGTCAAATAGAAATAATATAAGGTATGTTATGAAAATGCCAACACTTTAATAATTATATATAAAAATTAATCATTTAATTTGATAAAACCCAAAATTTATAATACAAAAGAAAATCAGGATGTTACAGTACTCGAAGACTAGCTTGATTTATGTGCGAAGACCGTATTCATACTTGATGCATTTTGTCCTCTCATCAGCATCTCTATAACTGCCAGCATATCGGATCAAGTCCTCAAAGCGGGTGGCATACTCCCCCACACTAAGATTTCCCTGTGTCAGATTCAGAAAAGCCAGCTCCTTCTCCCTGCGAACATCTTCCGGAAAGTACTTTCCCAGAAATCTGCTCCTGAAGATGTCCCAAGTGACCTCCTGATTAGCAGCTTCAAAACTCCTTCGCACACACTCCCACCAGTGTTCCGCTTCCCCCGTGAGCATGTACTGTGCTAAAAGAACGTGTTGTCCATCTGATGGTGCCACGATGCGGAGAATCTTCTCCACCTCCTGAAGCCATCTCTGTGCTCCATCAGGGTTGTAACCACCCTCGAACTTTGGTGGCTCGTTCCTCCTGAACTCTGCCAGCCAGTTGGTTTCAGCTACATTCTGTACTGTTTCAAATTGGTTCTAGTTCATCTGAGCCAAGTTTTTGTTCATCTGAACCAGATTCTCGAGGATTGCAGCCATACTAGCACTGCCATTACATCTACCAGCCATAATACCTAGTTCTGGAGAAGACAACTAGTTAATGCTTGTATAAACAGGTAATCCCTTATATATCCTATTTGTCTAACTTAGACACTTGACTATACATCGTTTACTCACTTGGTGAGTAAACCACTAGAGTTGTCAGTCCACACTCCAAGGCCGAGGAAAAACTGTTCTGATACCAAAATGTGACACCCTTAGAAATAAAACCCCTCAATCTTAATTGGTCAATTGGTGACTTGAAAATTTCGTTTTAAAACTTAATAACTTATAAAAATTCTCCATGAAAATCGGACGGAGTTTCCTTGGTTTTCGTGACTCTCCCAAAATAATTCTTTTTATGTTAAACCTTTCATAACACATGTACATATAAACAGATAAGCCAGCAGAGCATTTAGCATCATATATTATAGCCATCTTTTCCAGAAAATATTAACAAGTTTGCGAATTAGTTAATTTCCAAAGATCACTCCTTAAAGATCACTCCTTTCCTTAAAGGAGGAGTCCTGGACCACCCAATTGCTACCTCCTAGCACCCAAAACCCATATATACATGTTTTAACAAAATAAGTTCATATATATATATATATATAAGACGCCCAAAATAAGGCCTAGGACAGACATCAAGACCAATTACTACTACTTACTCTCCCTGGAAGGGAGAGCACTTTTGCTTGGCTTGTGGTGGTGTAAGCTCGAGCTCGGTACCTGTGTAAAAAAAGGTAAGGAGTGAACATTACACAATACTTAGAAAATATATTCTAAAAGGACATAGTAAATAACTAAGTCAAACACATGTATCAAATATAACATCTCATCACATTCACACATTTTCATACCCACGCATTATTTCATTTATTTTAACCAATAATTTATTCTGACCAATAATTTATTCATTATGACCAATAATTTATTTGTTTTGACCAATAATTTATTCGTTATGACCAATAATTTATTATGACCAATAGTTTATTTATTTTGACCAATAATTTATTTCTTTGTCCATTATCCGCAGGGTCACAACGACCGTCTGGGTAGCATTTAATTATCCCCAAAGTCACAAGGACCGTCCGAGCTGTGTTTAATTATTCCCAAAGTCACAAGGACCGTCCGGGATGTGTTTAATTATCCCCAGAGTCGCACGGACTGTCTAGGTAATTGTGTTCTTAATTATCCTTAAATATTTCTTCATTTTCATTAATTGATTTCTTCTTTCTTTCTTTTCATTTGTAGTTTGTTATTATTCTCATTTTGTCATTCAAAGGTTGATAAACAAGACATGCAACATTCACTATCAATTCATAAGCAACAAGCATATATCCAGAAAATTCATCATCAACAACAAATATTAATTTCACATAACACATATATTCATATAACACCATAAACACTATCTATTATGGTCCTATATTTTTAACAAGCTTAAACAAGTTCATTTAATTTTTTTATTTATTCTAAGGTCTAAAGTTATCAACTACCCTAAGGTTTATTATTCTATTTATTCACCTACCCTTAGCTCCCACTATATACAATCTAGAACCTATTCCCTAAGTAGAGGTAATACGCCCTCCTTACCTCAAATGGAGAAAGAGAGAGAAAACCTCAAACCCTCAGTGTTCTCCTTTGCTTTAAAGCTCCAAAACCTGAACCTCCTTAGCTTTGCTTGCAACCAGATCAGAGTCACTAATAAATGTGTTGGGAGAGAGTCCTATGATGATCTTGAGGGAGGAAGAACTTTCACTTGCTACTCTTGAGAGCTATAAGGCAAGAGAGAGAAGAATACTCCATTGATGAGTTATATAGAGAGAAAGCTTGGTGAATATGGTGGTGATGATGGAGATGATGATGATGGGGGTGGTGGTGGTGAGCTTGGATGATGAAGGAAGAGCTTGGTTTTGGCTATGGATAATTAGCTTGTCTTGGAAGCTTTGGGGTTTCTAGCTTAGAGAAGAAGAATGGAGCTTCACACTTGCTCCCCACGTCTTTATTTTTTTTATCTGCTGGGACAGGCTAATTAATTAGTCCATTGACAAATCGATTAGGCTGGGTGCTTTTGGTTTTATTTATTTTCTTTGCATTACAAAATGCCGTACTTTTTCGTTACCCGTTGGATCTTGTTCAAATTTGAAAGCAAGTTTCCCTACATACTAACTTTCACATCCAACGGTGGAATATGTGTTTAGAGTTGTCAATCTTTTATTTCTAATTTCCTAATAAAACGTATTTAAAACACGGAAAAAGTCGTTTCTAACACTCGTTTTCCCATCTTTCAACCTCTTATCCTTTGTTAAGGCTATCTAACTGCTTCATAGCACTAAAAATGATTCTAATTCATCATCTTAATTATTCTTGAACATAATTATCATTTTTCTAATCCTATTATTATTTTATTTATTCTTGGAATTAAAATTCGAGATGTTACAACAATTTACCTTCAGAATCAGGGTCACGAAATAAGAAAGTGATGTCTTTGGGAGACTAAAATTTTCATAGAACTCAGAGAGCATCTCCAAGACCTCACCTTTCAAGAAACCCCAGAAAGCCTGCATAAATTTAAAATTAAACCCATCAGGACCTGGGATTCTAACACCATTACAACTCCTAACCATATGATCTAACTCTTCCATAGTTAAAGGGGCCACTAACATAGAATGACCTTTAGAGATACTTCAATAAAAAATTAATTGATTTACACCCTCATAAATTGGTATGTCAGAGATAATTTAGTGAAATTAGAATTTATGATTTTTAAAAATAAATAATTAATTTAGTGAAATTGGAATTTATGATTTTTAAAAATAAATAATTTTAAAAAAATTATAGCATAGATGATAATTAAAAAAAGTGATATATAGATATTTTTATTTATTACTTATTAGTTATTAATAAAAAAAATCTTTAATTGGAAACAACAAATAAGTTCATTCATGAGGTTTATATTTGCAAATCTCATACATGTTGCTTGCACAGCAGGTTAAGTAGACCCCAATTATTTTAATTAATACACGATGCACTCAAACACCAAATATATCTGGTGTTTTTTAACCAAAACTTATGTTCTATAATTTATGTGAAACCTTGTTGATTGTTTTTAATGTTGTAGACTTGTGAATATTAATAATGTTTTGGGAAATCATACTTTAAAATAAGGAAAAAGCTAAATGGTACAAACCCATTTTCGTTAAACAACATACGAAATCAATAAATAAGATGCTTTTTGTTGCGTTTTAACTGACAACTATTTTATCTCTCCTCTTTTATATATATATATATATATATATATATATATATATATATATATATATATATATATATATATATACACAAATCCTTATCATGTGATTGGTTCCTTTTTCCTTCGTTAAATACGAATTCGAGCTACGTAGCATTGATCAATAAATAAATAAATGTTAAAAAAAATTAAAATTGAAGTTTTCGATGTTACAAATTTCTTTTGCAAAATAGAGGAACTCATTTGTATTTCACTTACAGTCCTGGGTAGGGGTGTAACGGTCTGATTCGATTCGGTACGGTCTTTGATGGATATTAGGGATCAGACCAATTAAATTAATATGATTCGATCTAATTCGGTAAAGATAATTTTTATGTACAAAGATCAAACCGGATCGGATCAGACAATTTTAATGGTTCGATCCGGTCCGGTCCGATCTATTTAGGACATAGGCAATCGGTAGAAAAATATTAATTTAATAATATTTGTAATCTTTAAGTTGTAACATAGTATGATACATACTGAACATAGTATGCGGTATGCACCAATAGTAGAAGTCTGATCTTCCGTCGAGCTTGAACATAGTATGCAATATTGTAACCTGTTGCTATTAAATACTTCCAATATAGCTCATAATAATATTTTCATACGGGAAGCATACATTATAGCATCATCCTAAATTATGCGACAGTGTCACGTCCGAATAGTTTTTTTTTTAAGTTTTTATGTAATTGATCCGGTTCCGTCTTAATGGTCTAAAAAAAAATGAGATCAAGGACCAAACCATATAATAATGGTCCGAAAATTTTGAGATCGGATCGGACCACGAGACGAGACCAGACTATATTTTTCGGTCCGATCCGATTCGATCCGAGCATTCTCGTGGTCTGAGATCGGATCATTTACAGCTCTGGTCCTGGGAATTTCAGAACCAACCCTGATTACATTGTAATAAATGGTATCAATAGATTATAATCATATGGCGGTATTGAATCGATCCGATTTTCAATTTGGCAGATGATGATATTAATTATATCTAAAATTAAATAATTATACAATAAATTATCTTCATTATATTAATGAATGATTGATTTAGGTGTTACATGTATATTTTTTCTTAAGCGAAGATCTTCATTCAAGTCTTGTGTATGTATAAAATATAGACCGGGAAATTTATTTTGTTTTGGTGTGTATTAACTATCAAGGATATCCTTCAACCAATAGTCGGAAATTAATCCCCTTCAAGACGTAGAGATTATTGAAGTGAATTTTATCTCTACCAACAAAACTTTTTTGGACCGGGAGAATTAGTTACTACTATCATATGTGTAACACCCCAATTTCGAACATAGAATTTTCGTAAAAATTAGAGCCAATTTTTTTTTTTTATAAAACATTTTCAACTTAAAGTTATTACAAAATACTTTTACTTCAGTTTAGGAAACTTGTGTATTTAAATAAATCATCACCACTTAAACATGTCACATTTTCCAAATTGAGATATTACCCATACATTCCTCAAAACTCATTTCATAAATATCGATGGTTAGTTGCGAAAAAAGGTCTTTCATTAATTTATAAAACTTTACTCATATCCAAAAGTAACAATTCATTATTCAATTGCAAAAGGTCATTCATTATAAAACTGGGGTTACATCGGGATAGAGCAATAATATTCTAATCACCTTAAGATAGGATACAAGACCTAACTAAGATGTTCCATATGTACTACTAGTCTTCATCACCATCATCCACTGCAGATGCCTCGGCGGAGTCAACCTTCCCTTCTATAGGTTTCCCAGTTGCAGCTGCTATGATCCTCCTCAAGTACATGAGTGATCTCGTGGTCTTCTTCCATTCCCAAATGCATATCTTAATCTGCCATCTGGGGATACCATTTATGGAAGTCCACAGGGAAGGGGAAAGAGGAGAGTAAGCATTTCCGAACGATATCATCGTCGGCGGCATGGGCTTACGCTTAGGGGAAACATTAAGATCAAGCACACACAAATATATATAGGCAATAACAACATTATGCATGACTAACATCAACATTATTCTCACCAGAATATCATAACCATTCACTTAACATAGTTCACAATATCTGTATACCCCAAAAGCATATTTCCAAACTTTGAATAAGTCTTTTAATCTTTGAATCTCATTCTCGAAACATAACCATCAACGATTAAGGAGAAAATCATTGAGGTAAAAGGGATAAGTCACCTCACACGTTACATCTCCTCTTCTAATCATTAATCCACAACCTAAGTTGGAAAGCAGATGGGACGCACAGGAACCCTAACCACGCTGGCATCCAAGTCGAAAAAACAAAAGGCTATAACCAGACGCCGGTGGTCACCAAGATTTCAAAATTCATTTCACAAAAGTTTCCAACAAGGAAAAAGGGCCCATCACCTACCGACTTCTAGCCTCGTTCAGGTTCCCTCGCACCATCTATGATTTGCTCAAGGTGGCGACACCACTTTCTCCAGTTGGCCTGCAATCTTTTCTACGACCAAAGTCCAGACTACAGTGAACCTGGTCATTGTAGTCTTGTCCTGCATAGAGAAGCACTCGAGGCTTCTCGACATTCACCGTCCTTGCCCTACCCTATTGCAAACACCACTTGAAGGGCCTTCGGCCTCCAAACATACGGTATATATCCTCTTCACTACTTCTCTCTCAGCTCAAAGTTAGGAAAGAGGATTTTAAGTCTTAAAGTCTTTTAAAGATTTTGGTTCATTAATGTTACTCCTAAATTTGGTCAACTCATTCTAAGCCTAGCTTCTAATAGGTCTCGACCTCTAAGGGAAACACAACACAAACACCTCCCGAAATACAGTGGTTCCATTGCTCGCAACCACGACACATCATTCACATGGCCAGCTACTTTAAAATCAAGCACGTCTAAAATGTTAGGATTGACAGCGGCCACCCAAGAGGGGGGGTAAATTGGGTTATTAAAAAATCATTTAACACTTTCGAAATTAGATGCTTTTCAATAAAAACAATTAATACTTGCAGCCGAAAAACGAATTAAATCGATTAAGAAAGATTGAGCGGAATATACTATTGAAATTAATAACTTAATATGTGAAAAACAAATTAAATCAAAACTATGAAATGGTTACACGCTAATTAAATTAAAATCCTTTAAAATATATTAATATAAAAATAATTATTTTGTTGCGACGAAGCACAAAAATGATAAAAACAACGGTAATTAAAAGATAAAGGAAGAGAAAAGTGCACCGTTGATTTTATACTGGTTCAGCCTTTCCAACGAAAGGCCTATGTCCAGTCCCCTAGCGACCCGCTTGAGATTTTCTTCACTAATCAATATAAGGGCAAATAGCCCCGATTACAAACAAGAGTGTCCCGCACACTACTAGGAACTACTATTCGCTATGGACCTTAAATCACAACACTAGGTAGCCACTACCTAGAACCTAAGGTAGTCCTTTCTACTAGGTGCCCCACCGCTCGTCTAGACACTACCCAGAAAACAAGGGTTCCTCACCCTAAGAACGTGTCACACACTCACACTAAGGGATCCACTCTCTAACACTAAGGGTCACACTTTCCCTTACAATGATATGGTTGAGAAGAATAAGAATACTAACAATTTGTGCACTCTAGATAGTGCTGATACAACAATAAGAACACTATATCAATGAATTTCTTAGGCTCTAAAGGATTTGAATATTTTTCAAGACAGAGAAGAAGAAGATGATGAACTCTCAAAGTTTTGTTTTCAAAAAAATAGGATTAGAGAGTGTAGAGCCTTTTTCAAAATGAGGAAGAAGACCCTTTTGTAAACTGAAACAAAATCAACCCAGAAAGTGTTGAAAGTCAAGCTTGCCCCAAAGTACGTAAAGAGTAATGCTAGAAGGATTCTAGAAGATAATGTTTTGATGATTACAAACAAGATTCAAAGTTTCAAGCATCAAGCTGCATCAAGTTCAAGCATCAAGTTTCAAGGCTAAAGTCAAGGCTCAAGCTTCATGTTCAAGTTTAGTATAGCCTGGCCCATAGGAAATTTGTAAGGTAATGAATTTTTATTACAAGTGTCTAATGACCAAAATTAGTTTTTCATGCTAAGGAGAAGAAAAGAACTTTTTATGAAAAATGTTTTTATTTGCAAAAAGTGTTTTAGTGAAAATCTGTTTTTAACTTAGTTTCTGTGGAAATGTTTGATGAAACAACTCTGGATGTTTTTATGTTATGAAAATCTATTTTTACAAGTGCAAGAAGGAGTAATTGATTACCTTCTTAAAGTAATCGATTAACTTTGTTGCATCATAGAAAAACCAGAGAGTTTGTAATCGATTAAGTGAACTTTGCTAATCCATTACTTTCTGTATGAGAGTAATCGATTACCTGGATCAAGTAATCGATTAAAATTGTTGCATCATATATTTTCCTGAGACAAAGTAATCGATTATTGCTTTGTAGTAATCGATCACATGATGTTGCATCATTCAAATATCAGAGGCTCAGTAATCGATTATTAGACCAGTGGTAATCGATTACATGAGTTGCATCATACATTAAACAGAAGTGAAGTAATCGATTACATGCATGTGATAATCGATTACTGGTTTTTCAAAAGAATTTCAAAGTTTCTATTTTTAAATAGATAATCGATTATCTTCTTGAAGTAATCGATTACCTCAAGTTTTATTGAAAAACGTGTCAGAATCATTTTGAGTTATTTCCTGATTTGTTTTTACCTGATTGATTCTGATTTATTTCAAAAATTCAAATTTGATTTTATTTTTGAAATATTTCCATATTTGTTTTAAGAATCAAATATTTGATTTATTTTCTAAATCTTTTTTATTCTGATTTTAATTCTAGCTTAAATATTATTTATTTTATTTTATTTCCAAAATCGTTTTTGATTTGATTCTGATTCTATTTTCATATTCAAAATTTGAATTTCAAATATTTTCAAATCCTTATTTTTATTTCTTAAATCTTTAAGATTTTTTTTTTATTTTAAACATGTGTTATTTGTGTTTTTAAAAGGAATTTGAATCAATCTTATTTTGCTCTCCAACCTTCTTGTGTTTTTAAAAGGAATTTGAATCAATCTTATTTTGCTCTCCAACCTCCTTCTTCTTCTTCTTCTGCTTCTCCTTCTCCTTCTCCTCCTCCTCCTCCTCCTCCTTCTCCTTCTCCTTCTCCTTCTTCTTCTTCTCCTTCTCCTTCTTCTTCTCCAACAAGTTTTTACGTTCATATCTTTTGAGAAGAAAAACTTTACTTTGGGCTATACACTTGTGATTTAACTTCATTACTATAGTGCTTAATTGTATCTGTGTTATTTAGAACACAATATTGTTAGAACCTTATATTGTTGTATTTGCACTATTAAGCGTGCACTATAGGTCTTGTACCCAATCATCCATATTGTAACCAGTGTTGTAAAGGGGTGTGTGACCTTAGAGACTAGGGAGTGAATCTCCTAGTGCGGACGTGCGGCGTTCGTGTTTGTAGGGTGAGGAACCCTTGTGTTGGGTAGTGCTAGACGAATGGTGGGTCACCTAGTAGTTAGGCTATCTGGAAAATCTAGGAAGGGTCCTAGTTGTTTATTGAGGTCCCTAGCGAAAGGAGGTTCCTAGTAGCTTGCGGGGCACTCTGGTTGTATATTGGGACGCGGGGGCGTCTTCGGTTTATTGTGAGAAAAAGCTCAAGCGGGTCGCTTGGGGACTGGATGTAAGTTGTTTTGCCGAACCAGGATAAAATCTCCGGTGCACAATCTTCTATCCCTATCTCTTTTATATTTCGTTGTTATATTTATTTGTTGTGCATCATAACATCTATTTTCGTAATAATCTACTTTTAAGTGAATTTAAAATAATAAGCGCGGTAACGGTTTTCGTTGTTATTATTTTAATTCGTATCCGCACATATTAGTTTTGATAATGGTATTAATATTATTCGCTTCCGCGCAATCGTTTTTCAACATTACATTGTTTTCCGTTGCAAAATCTCTTTAATTTTATTGAAATCGATTTGAAACCAATATTTTCCAATGATTTCCTAAACACCCAATTCACCCTCCCCCTCGTGGGTGACGGCTGCCAAACCTAACAGAAAGGAAATAAATCATTTTATAAATCATATTGATTGTTTCACGATTTTCAAAAAAATAAGGAGGTAATGAATTACTTAGCCAGGGTAATCGATTATCTCCATTCTGTGAAAAACATATAATTTGAAATTTGAAAAAGTAATCGATTACTCTGCAGAAATAATCGACTATTTTCACTGAAACAGTATTAAATATATCAGACCTGAAAGTAATCGATTATTTACAGAGAAGTAATCAATTATCTTCTTTCTGATCTCTCAGGTTACATAATTTAAAGGAAGTAATCAATTATCACATAAAGTAATCGATTACCTTCACTTAAAAACAGTTTTTCTAAAAGATTTGTAACCAAAGGTTTCCGCAAAAGATTTTTCAAAAATATTTTCATAAAACATCGTCTTCTCCTAAAATTTTCATAGTTTCATAAAAACACTTTCTTTTCCACGTTCTTAAAATATGAAACGTTTAGTACCTAGACATCATTGATTTACATAAAGTCCTAAGGGATAAACATATTAACCACAGAACACACTAAACTTGAATCAAACAAGCACATCATCATCATCCAAAGCTTAACCTGTCACTTGGTATTGTCATCATCAAAACATCATGGGAGAACAAGAACTTCAACACTCCCCCTTTTTGATGATGACAAACACTTCCTACAAAACAAAGGTTAGAGCACAAGAATAATATATATATATATATATATATATATATATATATCATAAATAATGATTGATGATATCTGCTCATAAGTTCAGCTCCCCTTGAACTTTTGAATGCTGCTCCCCCAGAACATAATAACCTTATTACTCTCCCCCTTTTGGCAACATCAAAAAGGGGTAACTCATCGGAAATAAGCACAACACAAGACCAAATATAGTAAATACCATAAATGCAACATAGTCATAACAGTGAAAATACGATAAGTTGAAAGCTAGAGCATGAACAAAATATAAAACCAGGTTATAACTAAGGGTTAGACAAGCATAAATAAAAGTTCAAGAAGGCTAAAAATGAAATCCCCACAAGCTATGCCTCATGTGATCCCGTGATTCCAGTCCCAGCTCTATTCTAATGACGCAAGTCATGAATGTTGTAACGACCCGGATTTATTTCCCTTATTCTAATTCTTTTATAAAAAATGTGAGTTAATTTTTCGCCTTTAAGGAAAATAAACCTAAGCCATTACTAAATCAACACATCAATCACAAAGAGATGGAAAATAATTTACATCATATACATTGTTAACCAGCCCTTGATATACATCAGAGTTTTATCAGCAAAAGCATAGCTTTTCACATACTTTCAGCACACCAAAATATCAGTTCCAGTGATACTCTAGGTCAGTTAGCCTATTTCACAATATTCTACATCCAAAAATAAAGACCCAGAGCATTGGTGACAACTCCAAAAGATATAAACATAAACATAGGCCTACATCAACCGCCCTAATCAGGGAAGAGACGGATGATGAGGACCACCGGAACAGTAGTCCTCAAAGAACGCATGTGGGGAAGAGGGTTTAGACGGCGGATCAGGACCTCCACCGTCCCCTTGACGAACAGACTACCGCCCTGCCTATGCCATTCCCCCTGGGGAATGAACCTCATCTTGACACAGAAGGGATTTTGGGCCATCACCTGACAACAAAAGGGCAGGGAGTAAGTCATAGACGAAGAACATAATAAAATAATAATCTATCAGAACTAGAAATAACAATCACAAGTAATCAAGTAATCAGGTAAAATGCATACTTCATGGCACACCCAATTTATCACATAATTATCTTGGAATTAAGTGGCATGATGCATGAATGCTCATCTCGTCTTTCTAGTCTGGATCCAGTATCATTCTCGTCGATTGAATTCAATTCTAATGAATTCTCTCGTCGACTGAATTCAATTCTAATGAATTCAGCATATTCTCTCTAATCATGGAAAGCAACAGGGAGTAAACGCCTTTCTCCACGACAGATCACACAACTCATCTATGTGTACCCTTTCACTAGGGTGAGATCATTGCCAAAGGCCGTCCTCCGCAGTCATGATATGTCCCTAGAGGCCGATAGAATATATTATGGTTAAGCAAAACTATCCCGAGAAAAGTCTGCAGAACCCCCTCACCATAGGACCGTTTTACCCATAATAATTCCCAATGGTTACTGACGAGTCACCGTCGAACCTAACCTCTGCAACATTCTCGCACCAGTTCTATTAAATTCTAATCCCTAGAGTGGAAATCGACTTTCCTGATATCCTATCTTACCATCCACAACTCCTTGTGCGAATTGCAAATGAGTTTAGTTCCACCTTTCATTAGGAATTCATTTCATAATCATTCAATCTCAAAGTGACTCATTTCATCATCCAAGTCATCATGTAATTGTACATTTATTCAACAATTAACATCCACAATATCCAATTATAATAGGTTAAAGCTAAGAACATTAAGGGTTGGTATTTTCAGCTTTTAGAATCATTCCATTTGATTAGAAAGGTCTCCAATCAAATAGGATGAAAAAATTCATATTTCTAATAAAATTGGGGTATGGATATCGATATCCCTTAGTGCATATCGTTATGCTGTATCGATATCCCATTATGGATATCGATATGCACCATCGATATCCTCTTGCTGGATATCGATATCCACCCTGTTTTTCTGCATTCTGATTTGAGTTTTGAGATACCAAATCTTAATATACTTCACTTTAACCATTCTCAACCCATCACAGATCAATATCAAGTACAAATACACCTATTCATGCATAAATTCAATAATCATAGCATCAACTTCATAGAGGATTCAGGTATTATGCATAAACCATGAAAAATCACAACTTAACTTATGATTTTCATTTTCCTTTCATTACAGCCAAGTTTCTTCATTAGTCCAGCCATTAATCATCATATATACTTTGTTCAAATTCAGAAATTATGCTAGAATGACCTCCAAGTCATTTTCCTATAGCAAGTTCTCATCTTTTCCTACTTTTGCCCTTGAGTTCATGAGAACTCCTATACTTCTAGTCTTTGGATTATTATTCTAGCACCCGGTTAACTTCTCCCTTACCTATTTGGAATTATTCAGACTTGCTTTGATTGAGAGAGATTGATTTGGTTGAGATAAAACTCAACTTTTCTGGTTTCAGCAACAAACTCTGTTTTCAGTTGAACAACACAACAAAATCAGTGTTGATCACCCACAATAAAGCAAAATAAATGGTGATCAAGGACTGGAATCAAGACTAGGATATGAAAGCGTAAAAATAAGACAAGTTTGAAGCTCCAAAAACACTTGAGCTTACCACACGAATTGAAGAAAGACAGGTTCTTGAATCTGAAATCCAACTTTCAGTTTCAAACACCAACTTTCACAGGTTGATTTCTTTCTCCACAGATCACCAAACTCAATGAACTTAGTATCAACTTGAAGAGGGAAACAAGAGCTTTGATTTGGTATAAAATTTGTTAAGTTTTGATGTTTGAATCATACAAAACGAAGGGCACAAAGTGATGACAGCAAACACACGTTTTCAGCAGAGTTCTTGGGTTTCTAGGGTTTTTGCATGAAACTCTCTCTATTTTAAGCAATTAGACCGCCCTTAAGTGTCCCTTTCATGCCCAAACAGTTCTCAGGTGATATTTGTGGTAATTGGGGTGAAAAACGTGATTAATTCCCAGCCACACAAGTTAAACCGACTTACTTCTGAACTGGCAGACTCGTGGATATCGATATCCTCTTGTGGATATCGATGTCCAATATCGATATGGGCACATGCATATCGATATCCATGTTGCAAAATCGCAGCATCGCATTCAAACTGCCATAACTTTTTCGTTAACCGTCGGATCTTGCTCAAATTTGGAGATAAGCTCCCTAACATACTTATCTTCAAATCCAACGGTTGGTTTTGAGTTTAATGCTATAAATTATTTTATTTCAATTTTCCTACCATAGAGTTCATACTAACATATAAAACATGCATTATATTCTATTTTAGCCATACAACCCTTATAATTTTCGAGGATAAATTCCGTGGGCGTTACAACTCTCCCCCACTTCAAGGAATTTCGTCCCCGAAATTCACCTAATACTTACCTAGATTCAAATAGATGAGGATACTCCTCGCGCATCTGATCTTCCATCTCCCAAGTCAGGTCTGAAACTTCGCCTCGATTCCATGCGACTTTGACCAAAGGAATGTCCTTCCCCCTTAACCTCTTTATTCTTCGATCTTCAATGCGGATTGGACCAGCTTCGAACGTCAGATTCTCCTTCAGCGGCAACATGTCCGGTTGAACTTGAATGATAGCAGAGGGATCATGCACGAACTTCCGGAGTTGAGACACATGAAAGACATTATGCAGATTGGATAGAAACGGGGGTAGAGCAATCTGGTAGGCAACAGGGTCGACTCTTTTCAGAATCTCATAGGGACCAATGAACTTTGGCGACAACTTTCTGGGTTTCAGTACTCGACCAATACCGGTTGTCGGAACAACTCTAAGGAACACATGGTCACCTTCTTCAAATTCCAACTCTGATCTCCTGCAATCTGCATAACTCTTCTGTCGACTCTGAGCAGTCTTCATTTTCTCTTGGATCATCTAGATCTTCTCCATTGTATCTTGCACTATAGCTGGACCAATCAATGTATTCTCCCCCACTTAGAACCAACACAATGGGGTTCTACACTTTCGACCATATAGATCTTCGAATGGAGCCATACCAATACTCGCTTGATAACTGTTGTTGTAGGTGAATTCCACCAAAGGCAACAACTCATTCCAGCTTTCTTGGTATTCCAATGCACAAGCTCGCAACAAATCTTCAAGCGATTGGATCGTCCTTTCTGATTGTCCATCCGTTTGAGGATGATATGCAGAACTCAAACTCAATCTTGTTCCCAAAGCCTGCTGCAAACTCTGCCAAAACCTGGAAATAAACCTCGGATCACGGTCCGAAATGATGCTAGATGGAACTCCATGCAGTCTCACGATCTCCTTGACATACAATTGTGTGAGCTTTTCCAATGAATACCGCATATTGATCGGAATAAAATGGGCCGATTTCGACAATCGGTCCACAATGACCCACACAGCCTCATAGCCACCTTGTGTCCTTGGAAAACCTGACACAAAGTCCATGGCTATACTGTCCCATTTCCATTCAGGGACTTCCAATGGTTGTAGTTCTCTGCCAGGCCTTTTGTGTTCAATCTTTGCCTTCTGACAAACCAGGCAAGATGACACATAAGCTGCTACATCTAACTTTAAACCAGGCCACCAGAACATCTTCTTTAGATCCTGATACATTTTGGTCGATCCCGGATGCAAACTCATCTTGCTCTTGTGAGCTTCATCCAGAATAACTTTCCTTAGTTCTGGTTTAGCAAGAACACAAACTCTGTCTTTGAATCTCAAGATTCCATCTGCTCCCATCTGAAAATCTGGTTCTTTCCCTTCTGCACTTAGCCTTTGCTTTTCTTGCAATTCGACGTCTTCTTGCTGTAATTCCAGAATCTCCTTAAGAAATTCATTGGAAATCTGCAGCATTCCCAATCTAATACTCTTTCTGTCAAATTGCACTGCTAAGTTTAAATCTCTTAATTCCTCAATCAACTCAGCTTCTTTCACCATCAACGCACTCACATGCAAAGCTTTACGACTGAGAGAATCTGCTACCACATTGGCCTTTCCAGGGTGATAGTTTAACTCAAAGTCATAATCTTTGATGAATTCCATCCACCGACGTTGCCTCATATTCAGTTCCTTTTGATCAAAAAGATACTTCAAACTCTTATGACCACTGAATACCCTGAACGTAACTCCATACAAATAGTGCCTCCATATCTTCAATGCAAACACTATTGCAGCGAGTTCCAAATCATGTGTTGGGTAGTTCTCTTCATGAACCTTTAACTGCCTTGATGCATAAGCTACCACTTTTCCTTCCTGCATCAAAACACAACCCAACCCTTGTTTCGAAGCATCACAAAATACTTCAAAACCTTTCTGCGGATCAGGTAAAATTAATACCGAAGATGATGTCAATTTACCCTTCAACTCCTGAAAACTTGCTTCACACCTTTCGTCCCAGACAAACGGTTGCTCCTTTCTTGTCAACCTTGTTAGAGGAAGAGCAATCTTGGAGAATCCTTCAATGAATCTCATGTAATATCCGGCTAATCCGAGAAAACTTCGTATCTCTGTGACTGTCTTAGGCCTTTCCCAGTCCAGCACAACTTTAACTTTCGCCGGATCAACTGCAATGCCTTCTTTAGAAATTATATGCCCAAGGAAATTCACTTCCTTCAACCAAAACTCACACTTGGATAACTTCGCATATAACTTCTTCGCCTTAAGGATTTCTAACACAATCCTAAGGTGAGTGGCATGCTCCTCTGGATTCTTTGAGTAGATCAGAATATCATCGATAAACACCACCACGAAAGAATCTAGATAAGGCCGGAAGATTCTATTCATGTAATCCATGAATATGGTCGGAGCATTGGTCAGTTCGAAAGGCATTACTACGTACTCGTAGTGTCCATATCGGGACCTGAATGCAGTCTTTGGAATATCTTCTTCCTTGATGTGGATCTGATGGTACCCAGACCTCAGATCAATCTTTGAAAATACCCCTGCTCCGCGAACTTGGTCCATCAAATCATCAATTCTGGGGAGAGGGTACTTATTCTTCACTGTCACTTTATTCAATTGCCGATAGTCTACACACATTCTCATGCTCCCATCCTTCTTCTTGACAAAAAGAACAGGTGCACCCCATGGTGAGACACTCGGTCTTATGAACTGCTTCTCCATCAAATCTTCTATTTGCTTTTTCAGCTCTGCCAATTCCAACGGAGCCATTCGATACGGAGCAATCGAAATAGGACCAGCTCCAGGGACCAATTCGATGTCAAACTCTACTTCTCGCTTCGGTGGCAATCTAGGCACTTCTTTAGGAAACACTTTTGGAAACTCACAGACTACCGGAATTTCCTCTATTCTGGCTTCCTTCTCAACAACAGCAGAAAGCAAACATAGATACCCCTCTGGTTGGCTTGAGGAAGATTCTGGGGTTTGAAAGATCAGGGACTTTCTATGGCAATCGATAGTAACATGGTTAGTGGACATCCAATCCATTCCCAGTATCACATCCAATTGAAATAGAGGCAGACAAATCAAATCAACTGGGGTCGTCCGATCTAATACTGTAATTTGGCAATTCCGACAAACTCTTGAAGAAATAACAGGAGAGTCTGTTGGGGTGGCTACCTTTAGATCAAAAGGCATCTCAGACACCACTAACTTCAACCGATTAACACACTCATGCGAGATGAATGAATGTTTTCACCAGAATCAAACAAGATCTTACAAGGCATACCGTTCAAAGAATAGTTACCTTGCACTAAGTCCTCAGATTGATCAACTTCTGCACCAGACATGGTGTATACTCTCGCTCGAGTCATTGGCCTGCTTGCAGCTCCTCCTTGATTGGCCTTCTTAATTGCCTCAGGACAATAACGAGCAATGTGACCCTGCTTCCCACATTCAAAACAAGTGGGTGGCTTCTCACTCCAGCATTGCCCAAAATGATACCTCTTGCACTTGCTGCACTGAGGGGCACTTCCGCTTCTGGTTGCCACATCAGCTTTTCCCTTACCATCAGGATAAGGATTCTTTCTGTCTCGGTTGTTTCTTCCCTTGATACGTATAGGACCAACTCCTTGCTGAATCCTCTTTGCTTGCGTGTTCTCCTCTTCAGCTTTCTTGTTGGCTTCATACACTCGGCACTGCTTCACCAGCAATGGATAACTCTGAATGTTCTGATGCCCAAAAACAGTCTTCAAATCAGGCCTCAGCCCATCTTCAAACTTGATACACTTCGAACGCTCATCCTGTTTGTTACGATAGTGTGAAGAATATATGCTAAGTTCCTCGAACTTCGCAGCATATTCTCCAACTGTCATGTCTCCTTGAGTCAACTTCAGAAATTCAATCTCTTTCCTTCTCCTTTCATCCTCAGGAAAGTACCTTTCGAAGAATTTCTCAATGAAAGTATCCCAGGTTACTTCTCTTCCTTCAGCAGCTAAGAGCTGAACGGTGTGGTTCCACCAATCTTCAGCTTCGTCGACCAGAACATAAGTAGCAAAAGTCACCTTCTGACGATCACTGCAGTTCATGGTTCGGAATATCTTCTCCAGCTCACGGATCCACTTCTGAGCTTCCTCAGGATGATGTCCTCCTCTAAACTTTGGCGGATCACACTTACGAAAATTTGCCATCTCCTTGAATTCAGTTGGAACCGGATTGACAACTGGTTGAGGTTCCACTTGCTGTTGTGGCGGCGGCTGATTGCGCATATCTGCGAACATCTCGTACATCTTCTCCAACACATCAGCCATGCGAGCATTATTCCTAGCAGCCATAGGAACCTGCACTATGACTTTGATTAATCTCTATCCTTAGCTAAAACACAGAAATCAAGACAAACATACTCTAGTGGTTAGTATGTAAGGCCATACTCCAAGGCCGAGAGTTGAACCATTGCTCTAATACCACAAATGTAACGACCCGGATTTATTTCCCTTATTCTAATTCTTTTATAAAAAATGTGAGTTAATTTTTTGCCTTTAAGGAAAATAAACCTAAGCCATTACTAAATCAACACATCAATCACAAAGAGATGGAAAATAATTTACATCATATACATTGTTAACCAGCCCTTGATATACATCAGAGTTTTATCAGCAAAAGCATAGCTTTTCACATACTTTCAGCACACCAAAATATCAGTTCCAGTGATACTCTAGGTCAGTTAGCCTATTTCACAATATTCTACATCCAAAAATAAAGACCTAGAGCATTGGTGACAACTCTAAAAGATATAAACATAAACATAGGCCTACATCAACCGCCCTAATCAGGGAAGAGACGGATGATGAGGACCACCGGAACAGTAGTCCTCAAAGAACGCATGTGGGGAAGAGGGTTCAGACGGCGGATCAGGACCTCCACCGTCCCCTTGAGGAACATACTACCGCCCCGCCTATGCCATTCCCCCTGGGGAATGAACCTCATCTCAACACAGAAGGGATTTTGGGCCATCACCTGACAACAAAAGGGCAGGGAGTAAGTCATAGCCGAAGCACATAATAAAATAATAATCTATCAGAACTAGAAATAACAATCACAAGTAATCAAGTAATCAGGTAAAATGCATACTTCATGGCACACCCAATTTATCACATAATTATCTTGAAATTAAGTGGCATGATGCATGAATGCTCATCTCGTCTTTCTAGTCTGGATCCAGTATCATTCTCGTCGATTGAATTCAATTCTAATGAATTCTCTCGTCGACTGAATTCAATTCTAATGAATTCAGCATATTCTCTCTAATCATGGAAAGCAACAGGGAGTAAACGCCTTTCTCCACGACAGATCGCACAACTCATCTATGTGTACCCTTTCACTAGGGTGAGATCATTGCCAAAGGCCGTCCTCCGCAGTCATGATATGTCCCTAGAGGCCAATAGAATATATTATGGTTAAGCAAAACTATCCCGAGAAAAGTCTGCAGAACCCCCTCACCATAGGACCGTTTTACCCATAATAATTCCCAATGGTTACTGACGAGTCACCGTCGAACCTAACCTCTGCAACATTCTCGCACTAGTTCTAGGAAATTCTAATCCCTAGAGTGGAAATCGACTTTCCTGATATCCTATCTTACCATCCACAACTCCTTGTGCGAATTGCAAATGAGTTTAGTTCCACCTTTCATTAGGAATTCATTTCATAATCATTCAATCTCAAAGTGACTCATTTCATCATCCAAGTCATCATGTAATTGTACATTTATTCAACAATTAACATCCACAATTTCCAATTATAATAGGTTAAAGCTAAGTACATTAAGGGTTGGTATTTTCAGCTTTTAGAATCATTCCATTTGATTAGAAAGGTCTCCAATCAAATAGGATGTAAAAATTCATATTTCTAATAAAATTGGGGTATGGATATCGATATCCCTTAGTGCATATCGATATGCAGTATCGATATCCCATTATGGATATCGATATGCACCATCGATATCCTCTTGCTGGATATCGATATCCACCCTGTTTTTCTGCATTCTGATTTGAGTTTTGAGATACCAAATCTTAATATACTTCACTTTAACCATTCTCAACCCATCACAGATCAATATCAAGTACAAATACACCTGTTCATGCATAAATTCAATAATCATAGCATCAACTTCATAGAGGATTCAGGTATTATGCATAAACCATGAAAAATCACAACTTAACTTATGATTTTCATTTTCCTTTCAATACAGCCAAGTTTCTTCATTAGTCCAGCCATTAATCATCATATATACTTTGTTCAAATTCAGAAATTATGCTAGAATGACCTCCAAGTCATTTTCCTATAGCAAGTTCTCATCTTTTCCTACTTTTGCCCTTGAGTTCATGAGAACTCCTATACTTCTAGTCTTTGGATTATTATTCTAGCACCCGGTTAACTTCTGTAACATCCCCAATTTCCGATATCCGTTTAGAATAGTTATTAGACATAATTAGTATGAGTTTAAGTGTTTAGAGTGTAGAATGGAGTTAAGAGTAGAACGTTATAAGGTAGAACTAGCTTAGAATGAGGTTTTGAGTAGTAATCCAACCCTAGATGAGTATAGGAACCTAAGGAATGAAATAGGGTTAGAAAACCATCAAAATGGAATTATGCCTCAAGTAATCGATTAATTGGAAGGGTTTAATCGATTACTTGCTCTCAGGTAAAATCACATTCAATGTTGCAGCAAAGTAATCTATTAACTGGGTGAGTTAATCGATTACCTTGTGATCTTCAGTGAAGTAATCGATTAAATTGGTGAGTTTAATCGATTATTTGGCCTCTGAATTTTGTACTAGGTTGTTGCATTGAAGAAGTAATCGATTACATAGAGGAAGTAATCGATTACTTTAAGCCAAATCTGCATAAAAATGCGTTTTCCCTTCATTCTACCCGATTGTCTCTCTCTCCTCACTCACGATCTTCTTCTCCCTCTCTCTCTACCTCCATAGCTTCTTCTTCTCTAAATCATGGCAAATCTCCACAAATACACTACAAATCACCAAACAAACACCATCAAACATCTCCAAATCAATTCCTAATGATTTCCCGTATCTCAAACTCCATGATTTCTCCTCTTTTCATGGAACCCCAAATCCCCCAAAAACCCTAAGTTGGGTAATCAACCCCATAGAGCCTTCTAATCATGCAAAGGAGTTTAGAAAAGGTTCAAAAGCGAGGAATAGGAGTCATAGGAGCATGGATTGGAGCTTGGCATGGAGCTTCATCAAAAACCCCAATTTCATTTTCTCTCTCTTCAAGGTAAGGGGGTTATTTTGGGTCTAGCATTAGAGAAAGGGTTTATTTATAGTAATAGAAACATAACTAGATGTATTTGGGTGTTTGATTAGGTTATGGTTAAGAGGGTAGAGTTTGGGTTAGCAACCCTAGGTTTTATGGTGTGTTCATGATGTATGTTATTTTAAATTGTTATTGTACTTATAAATATTATTGTTATGAGTGTAAATAATATGTTTGTATATATATATTGTGTTTGTAAAAGTATAAAGTGACACTCATATAGTTATGCATCAAATAGGGCTAAGTCTTTCTCAATTGGGTTTAAACGAATTAAGGGACATTTTCTAAAGAACAAAGAGGGTTTTAAATTCAATTGAGAAACACTTAGAATATTGGATCATGCATGGAGTAAAGGTGGACGTAAGGTGTCGAGGAAAAACACACATAGTTTTTAACGATTGATGAGGACAAGAGTAAATGTTAGGAATTACTATGGAGGACTTTGATCTTCCAAAGGACGGGGGTTCGCAACCCTTGTCGGGGATTGGTTCTATGCAAACCATAGTAGTTCTATTTACTTTGGTTCCTTGTGGCCAGTGACAGTGATTTCTTCTAGAGCCAATTTGGGCGAATCAATCCAAATTGTACGTAGTACACTACCCTTGAGGAGTGTTATGTACTGTGCAAGCGGGTGAGCGATATTCCTAGAGGATATGAAGCACCCAACCAGAGGTTGAGAAATGCTTCCTCCTAGTCGGTTTTTCCCCAGAGTGGAGGGTGTATGTGAGAATGTATATTGTTATTGGAAAAAGGGAAAAGTGAATTGTTATAGTACATTGTTAGGAAATGTTATTGTTAAGGTTATTGTTATTGGTAAAAGTTACAGTGAATTGTTATAGTACATTGTTAGGATGAAAGTGAAAGGGAAAGTGTGAATGCATTGTTATAGATGCTTTAATTCATTGAATCCGATCAAAGTATTAAAGTTAATCGAATGAAATGAATTGTTAATATCGGATTCAAGAATTAAACCATCTAAGTGCGACGTGGCATAGCATAATCATGTGATTGCGTATTATAGTATTATAGTAAAGTATTGTACTATAAGTATATATAATTTATAAATTGAATATTGTTGCAACGCTTTATTTGTTATTTGAATTGTGGATTGTATAATTGTTATTGTTTATGTATGAATATGCCTTTTTATGATTTATTACTGTTTTTAAACGTTTTCTTTAATCTAGATTTCAAAGTTCTCACCCTTACAGTGGTCATATTAGGTCCACATTGGAGACAGGCACACAGAAAAGTCAAGGCCGAGCAAGGTATACTCATAGTAGTGAGTATAGTGATCTCGGTGACCTTATGGTCCCGATTTTAGTGCAACCATTCTTAGGGGCTTATATTGTAATGTATTATTTTATAAAGAATCGTTTAATTGCTTTTAGTGATTTCATTTTGTTTAAAAATTTTGTATAGTTGAATGATTGTATTTATATATTTTCATTTTACTAAGTTTAAATGAATCCCTATTGTGGTAAAGGGATTGAATTTATATTTCTATTTTATTGAAAACTGTTCTGGACTGACAGGTTTAAGTTTTATTCGGGGAAAAGTCCAATTTTTAAAGTAAACTCCGTCAAAAATTTTATAAACCCCGAACGTTTCCGAGATTAAAGGCTAATCTATTGTAATTGTTTTAGTAGTAAAAGTAGGGTGTTACATTTATGGTATCAGAGCAATGGTTGCAATTCTCGGCCGCGGAGTATGGTTTTTCCTACTCCCAAAGAGTTACTCCACATGAGAGTAACTATTAGACAGTTGATTTAAAGTAGTGCACTTTAGTGTTCATGCATGCATTATTAGTTGAAATGGGAATAGTTTAGTAGGGTGAGTAGTAGTTTAGTAATCATAGGAGTATATTTTCAATTTAAAGTGGGCCAACTCAATTTTTTTTCAAGGTGTAACTGGTTGTATTTAGAAATGGACAAAAAGTAGATACTAAGGGAAAGGAAAACTCCCAATAGGTCAGAGCATGAAATTGCTACCCCAGCAGGAAGGACTAACTCTTAGTTTTGAATTAATCATGTCTATTTCAAATATGACAAGAAATTGAGATTTCATTTTAAAATGAAATTTCAAGGTCCTCTTTTGAATCGAAAATGAGCCATCTCTTATTTGAATGGAACTCAGGTAGCACGGAAATGATATTATCTTCAATGCAATGCAGTATCGAGACGGATCCCTCGCATTTTGTATTCTATTGATAGATGGCATAATCAAGTCCTTGAATCCAATCAAATAATTGTTGGATTTATTTTCCAAGTCTAAGAATAGGATAGGTATTAGAGGTCATCTAGTTTATACACTTCGAGCATTCTTTATCAGAGTGCGCAGCGGAAGTGAATAGGAATTAATCTTTTGTAATTGCCTTTAACTATAATTACTAAGTGTCGTCTTAGTAAGACCTAAGTACCTTCTACATTTCCACATCATGTTTTGGTGATAAATGTACTCTGATTGCTAAAGTATGACACTGCTTTTGCAACCAATCTTTCTAAGATTCTATTTTCGAAAAGTATTAGTACTATGATTTGAAATGAATGTCAAGTATAGTAATGTTTTGATATTTTTCAAAGTATAGAATTGATTCAAACTCTAATAATTGATTGAATGTCGCAACACTAATTTTCAAGAAAGTTTTACTCACATTGCGGATTCCTAACTAATTGAATGATAGTGTAGTTTACTCCTAAATTACGCTGATTATCAATTGATAGGAATTCGATGAAAGCGACATGAGTCAATTTAAAATAATATTTGAACTTCAAAGCTAAGATAAAAGGAAGGATATTCACTACAATTTGAAAGGGTGAATGACACTAAACTTTTAACCGAAGAATCTGTTCCTTTTATTTAGGTTTGACGATTATAAAGGATTCTTATTTTCATTGTTAAAGGAATCCTCAAAACTTTTGAATCAGTTCCCAACGGATATGAAACGATTTCGAAAACTTATATGGATGATTTGAACTTGTAAGTGCTTGACATTTCTTTTACTAAACGATAATCTTGCTAAAGTTTTAAACGAAAATGATTTACAAAAGTACAAGGTGTTTTCCTTATTTCAAGGAAGATACAAATTTTTGAAAATTCTTTTATCACCAAGTACCAAACCTTTTTCACATAAGTTGGTACTCCATTGTTTCTACTTTAATGTGGAAGTGGAAAATGCGACGTGAAGGTAGTGAGGCGAGTTAAAGGTAATGCAGCTACCCTAGAATTAAAAATTTAGTTTAGAACCCAAACCAAAGTAATGGATGTTATCCTTTATTCCTTCAAGTTCATATAGAACTCCAAGGAATTTGTTGTATTTATTAAACAAATTGTATTCCGGAAGTGCAAACCATTTTTTTAACTATTCTTAACTCTTCCCGGGAATGTAGTTTGTGAATGTTAAAGTTTTAGTTTTGAACATCCATTATAAAAGTCGTAGCACCAAAGTCTAGTTAGTAAGAGGAAAGTCTCAATTAGGATTTAAGGGCAAGTTGTAGTTGTGCGGTCTCTGACCTTAAGGAACCAAGTAGGAAACCCTAAGCCTATGAGAGAATAGTAAGCACAGGTTTAGTTAAAGTCTTATAGTGTAAAGTTTTCTTTTAGTTTGGAAGTAGAAGTTTCTTTTAGATTGAGTGTAGAACCTTAATAGTTTTTCATTCATAGATTGGGCGGTAGAAGCTAAGTCTGTTTTGATTGAGCCCTAGAGTTTCAGGCATAGGTGTGTAGGCATATAGATGTGCATATAGGAAGAGAGTTTTAATGTTTTCGAACGATGGAATTTTATATATGTGTATTTATGATTTTAAACTTAGTAGGACTCTGTATTAAGTCCACCTATTTTCATAAACTCTTTTCTTGTAATTTTGGGGTAGTTCCCAAATTCCAAATCCTTTCAAGTACTTCGTGTACTATTTCAAATCGATTTTTGACAAAGATTATTTTTCCACCTCCTATTAAAGGTGATTTCAAAAGAGTCTTATATTAATTTTTATTAACTAAGTATCAAATCAAATTTTTCCCAAGATAATTACTTGGTGTTTCTTACATGGTAATTTTTAATTCCCCTTTTCCTATTATATCTATATTTTTCAAAGTTAATTGTCTTATGTTTCCCTACATGTTAATTATGAATTCCCATTTTATTTATTATGTCTATCTGTTTCAAGGTAACCTTTCTTTTGGGAAAACTTTACAAGTGTTAAACTTACAATTTTGATACATTTGATTTTAGTTGAATAATAACATGTTTTCTACATATATATATATATGATTGATGTATACATAGCTACATAATATTTCAACCCAATTTTATCAACTTTTATTAGAGTGATTTTCAAAGATTAATCCTTATGTTTATTTTTCACCATAACCCTTATGTTTTCAATCTTAGTTATCTTCAATGTACTTCCAAATCTTGATTAACTTTTTGAGAAAAATGTTGTCATAGAACAAAAATTTTAACTTGTATAATGCATTTTGTTATTTATGATTGACAATCCGGAATGGTAGGACATTCTAAATCTTATCTTTTCTATATTAAATGAACTTAGTTGAAGTTTGATAGTACCTTCTTTCTCAATCTTCAACCATACTTTCTAATTGTACTATATACCAATAAGGGCTATGTAACCCTTTTAAGATTCTCATTGTTTATTCGCAATTTGTTTTGAAACCCTATGTATGTAACTGTTTTCTTTCAAAAACCTTGCTGCATCCATACACCAATCATAATTTCTTTAATTCTAAGGGAGTAATGCCATTGGCAAATTTTTTTCAAACCTTTTATTCAATTCAATGCAAAACTCCTTTTGGTGTGAAGGGATTGTTTTTACTTATTTGTGTAGAGTTGATGCTCTACTCTTCTCTTAAAAGTGTACCCTTGATAAAATTCAAATGATATTTTTGGTGTTTAACTTATGTTTGGTCTTAAAATGAAAATTTTAATATATTACAAAATCTTGATTTTGTTTGTATTCTAATTCTTCTCGTGATTGTGTTTGGATTTTGTTTGGCTGCATGAATTTCTCTAGAATGATTATATGTTGTATGTAAATATAGGACTAAGTAGGTTTGTATTAATAGGTAGTGCGCATAGACTTAGAACTTTAAGTTTTGAACCTTAATGGACTAAGTGGGACTTTTTGGTGAAAGTCTCAATAGTAATCAAGTAGATATAGTAATGGAACCCCAACCGAAGTTGTGTCCTAAGTGGGGGAGCGAATTCCCCAAAAGTCGTGTTTATCCGTACGTAGGTTAAGACCTTCCTTATAGTTGACCATATAGCTCAATGTCTTCTTACCTCATAGAAGTGAGTCGAATTTCGGGGACGAAATTCATATAAGTGGGGGAGTATTGTAACATCCCCAATTTCCGATATCCGTTTAGAATAGTTATTAGACATAATTAGTATGAGTTTAAGTGTTTAGAGTGTAGAATGGAGTTAAGAGTAGAACGTTATAAGGTAGAACTAGCTTAGAATGAGGTTTTGAGTAGTAATCCAACCGTAGATGAGTATAGGAACCTAAGGATTGAAATAGGGTTAGAAAACAATCAAAATGGAATTTTGCCTCAAGTAATCGATTAATTGGAAGGGTTTAATCGATTACTTGCTCTCAGGTAAAATCACATTCAATGTTGCAGCAAAGTAATCGATTAACTGGGTGAGTTAATCGATTACCTTGTGATCTTCAGTGAAGTAATCGATTAAATTGGTGAGTTTAATCGATTATTTGGCCTCTGAATTTTGTACTAGGTTGTTGCATTGAAGAAGTAATCGATTACGTAGAGGAAGTAATCGATTACTTTAAGCCAAATCTGCTTAAAAATGTGTTTTCCCTTCATTCTACCCGATTGTCTCTCTCTCCTCACTCGCGATCTTCTTCTCCCTCTCTCTCTACCTCCATAGCTTCTTCTTCTTTAAATCATGGCAAATCTCCACAAATACACTACAAATCACCAAACAAACACCATCAAACATCTCCAAATCAATTCCTAATGATTTCCCCTCTCTCAAACTCCATGATTTCTCCTCTTTTCATGGAACCCCAAATCCCCAAAAACCCTAAGTTGGGTAATCAACCCCATAGAGCCTTCTAATCATGCAAAGGAGTTTAGAAAAGGTTCAAAAGCGAGGAATAGGAGTCATAGGAGCATGGATTGGAGCTTGGCATGGAGCTTCATCAAAAACCCCAATTTCATTTTCTCTCTCTTCAAGGTAAGGGGGTTATTTTGGGTCTAGCATTAGAGAAAGGGTTTATTTATAGTAATAGAAACATCACTAGATGTATTTGGGTGTTTGATTAGGTTATGGTTAAGAGGGTAGAGTTTGGGTTAGCAACCCTAGGTTTTATGGTGTGTTCATGATGTATGTTATTTTAAATTGTTATTGTACTTATAAATATTATTGTTATGAGTGTAAATAATATGTTTGTATATATATTGTGTTTGTAAAAGTATAAAGTGACATTCATATAGTTATGCATCAAATAGGGCTAAGTCTTTTTCAATTGGGTTTAAACGAATTAAGGGACATTTTCTAAAGAACAAAGAGGGTTTTAAATTCAATTGAGAAACACTTAGAATATTGGATCATGCATGGAGTAAAGGTGGACGTAAGGTGTCGAGGAAAAACACACGTCGTTTTTAACGATTGATGAGGACAAGAGTAATTGTTAGGAATTACTATGGAGGACTTTGATCTTCCAAAGGACGGGGGTTCGCAACCCTTGTCGGGGATTGGTTCTATGCAAACCATAGTAGTTCTATTTACTTTGGTTCCTTGTGGCCAGTGACAGTGATTTCTGCTAGAGCCAATTTGGGAGAATCAATCCAAATTGTACGTAGTACACTACCCTTGAGGAGTGTTATGTATTGTGCAAGCGGGTGAGCGATATTCCTAGAGGATATGAAGCACCCAACCAGAGGTTGAGAAATGCTTCCTCCTGGTCGGTTTTTCCCCAGAGTGGAGGGTGTATGTGAGAATGTATATTGTTATTGGAAAAAGGGAAAAGTGAATTGTTATAGTACATTGTTAGGAAATGTTATTGTTAAGGTTATTGTTATTGTTATTGGTAAAAGTTACAGTGAATTGTTATAGTACATTGTTAAGATGAAAGTGAAAGGGAAAGTGTGAATGCATTGTTATAGATGCTTTAATTCATTGAATCCGATCAAAGTATTAAAGTTAATCGAATGAAATGAATTGTTAATATCGGATTCAAGAATTAAACCATCTAAGTGCGACGTGGCATAGCATAATCATGTGATTGCGTATTATAGTATTATAGTAAAGTATTGTACTATAAGTATATATAATTTATAAATTGAATATTGTTGCAACGCTTTATTTGTTATTTGAATTGTGGATTGTATAATTGTTATTGTTTATGTATGAATATGCCTTTTTATGATTTATTACTGTTTTTAAACGTTTTCTTTAATCTAGATTTCAAAGTTCTCACCCTTACAGTGGTCATATTAGGTCCACATTGGAGACAGGCACACAGAAAAGTCAAGGCCGAGCAAGGTATACTCATAGTAGTGAGTATAGTGATCTCGGTGACCTTATGGTCCCGATTTTAGTGCAACCATTCTTAGGGGCTTATATTGTAATGTATTATTTTATAAAGAATCGTTTAATTGTTTTTAGTGATTTCATTTTGTTTAAAAATTTTGTATAGTTGAATGATTGTATTTATATCTTTTCATTTTACTAAGTTTAAATGAATCCCTATTGTGGTAAATGGATTGAATTTATATTTCTATTTTATTGAAAATTGTTCTGGACTGACAGGTTTAAGTTTTATTCGGGGAAAAGTCCAATTTTTAAAGTAAACTCCGTCGAAATTTTTATAAACCCCGAACGTTTCCGAGATTAAAGGCTAATCTATTGTAATTGTTTTAGTAGTAAAAGTAGGGTGTTACAACTTCTCCCTTACCTATTTGGAATGATTCGGACTTGCTTTGATTGAGAGAGATTGATTTGGTTGAGATAAGACTCAACTTTTCTGGTTTCAGCAACAAACTCTGTTTTCAGTTGAACAACACAACAAAATCAGTGTTGATCACCCACAATAAAGCAAAATAAATGGTGATCAAGGACTGGAATCAAGACTAGGATATGAAAGCTTAAAAATAAGACAAGTTTGAAGCTCCAAAAACACTTGAGCTTACCACACGAATTGAAGAAAGACAGGTTCTTGAATCTGAAATCCAACTTTCAGTTTCAAACACCAACTTTCACAGGTTGATTTCTTTCTCCACAGATCAACAAACTCAATGAACTTAGTATCAACTTGAAGAGGGCAACAAGAGCTTTGATTTGGTATAAAATTTGTTAAGTTTTGATGTTTGAATCATAGAAAACGAAGGGCACAAAGTGATGACAGCAAACACACGTTTTCAGCAGAGTTCTTGGGTTTCTAGGGTTTTTGCATGAAACTCTCTCTATTTTAAGCAATTAGACCGCCCTTAAGTGTCCCTTTCATGCCCAAACAGTTCTCAGGTGATATTTGTGGTAATTGGGGTGAAAAAGGTGATTAATTCCCAGCCACACAAGTTAAACCGACTTACTTCTGAACTGGCAGACTCGTGGATATCGATATCCTCTTGTGGATATCGATGTCCAATATCGATATGGGCACATGCATATCGATATCCATGTTTCAAAATCACAGCATCGCATTCAAACTGCCATAACTTTTTCGTTAACCGTCGGATCTTGCTCAAATTTGGAGATAAGCTCCCTAACATACTTATCTTCAAATCCAACGGTTGGTTTTGATTTTAATGCTATAAATTATTTTATTTCAATTTTCCTACCATAGAGTTCATACTAACATATAAAACATGCATTATATTCTATTTTAGCCATACAACCTTTATAATTTTCGAGGATAAATTCCGTGGGCGTTACAAATGTCCTACTGCATCACTCCCATATCCATGTTTAAATTCTCTAGACCAGTGGTGAGTGTAGCAAGCCTGACGTCCATAGATTCCATGTGTGCTTGGGATCTCCTCATATGATCGTCGGATCGCTGCATATAACCACGGACATCATCCATGAAGGTTTGAATGTAAGGAGGCACATGATCAAGAGGAAAGATAGTTTTCAGAGGAGGTAGATCAGGATCGTGAGTAGGATCTGCTGCTTCTTCATTTCGCTCTTCTGAAGAGTCTCTTTGCTTTCGGTGACGACCAAATTCTTTCCGGCCAAAGTCTTCATAGAATCGCCAACCCATGTTGATAACAAATGAGTTGTTGATGCACATGTCAGTAGTGAAGGAGGTTTTGGTTTCGCCAGCCAATGAAACTCGAAAACGATGCAAGATTTTAGTGATTAAGGTAGCATAAGGTAGGCGAGTTGTCTTGAGCTTTGTGTCTTGGTCAATCGAACGCCTAACCTTAGTAGTTGTCTCCTTCATGTGATATAAGGCATACCATCCCCAGATAATCGGTTTGTCGTCATAGAGAGCCCATAGAATGATAAAATCTATATCCATCACATGAAAGTAATTTCCAGGCCTTGGAATCAAGCATCTGTTCAGAATATAGTGCAGCAGCTGATATTTGAACTTGAGTGTACTAGAGGTGATTACCTTGCTAGGGTTACTGATTGATAGAAACTCAAGCTTTGCGACATCTTTACTATACTCATCACCCTATAGGTTGTTTGGATCGCGCCCAGTGACTTCAACACCATCAGTAGGAAGTTGAGTAATTTCGGCCCAAAGATCTAGATTGATTGAAATCTTTTTACCTTTCACTTCAGAAGATAGGATCTTATTCTCATCATCCCATTGGAGGTTGGTATAGAAGACTACCACTAGATCTTTATAGAAATCACCACCAATAAGGCAAAAAGGAAGGAGATTCTTTTCCCTGAGAACGATAATGGGATGCAGATCACACTCAGGAAAATCAAAGTCCACTTTATCGATGAATCTGGGAGATATGATCTCGCAAGAAGCAAAATATTTTTCAAAGTCTGCAATCTGAGTAGGAGACATGAACCAACGTCTATATTGAGCTATAGTTGCAGGCTGAGGCATAACAGGAGGTGGAGCTGAAGGACCAGCCCCGTCTAGATTCTGACGAGATGATCTCTGAGCACGAACAACAGGAGGTGAGGGCTCATCGTCCTCTGATTCAACAATTTGGACTCTTTTTCTAGGCCTTCTACTTCCCATGATCACAAATTCCAGGCACAACAAAAGAATGAACCAAATATCCTGATACTGACACAACCAAACTTGAAGCTACCAGCAGATTATTAACCAAACGGAAACTTGCACAACTTGGATAAATACTCAGCACAAATAATTCAGAGCAATCAATGTAACCGGATATCACAGAGCCAACAGATAATGCTACTCTAAATATCAAACAGCATAGATGAGCATATACTGCTAAACCCAAAAATCATCATATCGGCTCCATGTTCAGTACCTATGTGCATAATATGAAGATAAGTAGCATTACCATGACTGGTGAGGTAGATGAAAATCAAACCAATCTGAACCGCAAAAAACCAAAACCAGTGCTGCTGAACCGGAGAAGAAACCGAACCGAGACTCACTGAAGCAACTGAACCGAGAATTGCTAAACCAGATTTGAACCCGTTTAGAATCAAAACTCAACCGTATCCTTCTTTGAACCAATGAACCGAAGTGAATAAGCCAGTGAACCAGTGTTCCTTTGCAAACCCATGTTGAACCAAAGGTGAACTGGTTTGAAGGCTAGGGTTTGAGGTATGGTGATAATGTTGAAGGTTTTGGTTGAAGGAGGTAGGGTATGGTGGAGAAGAGGTGACTAATGGTGATAGAGAGATGGAGGTCGAATGGAAGAGGTGGTAGAGGAGAGAGAGAAGAACGAATTTTAGAGTGAGGAGAAGGAAAAGATGAAGGTTTATGGGTGTAAAGTGGTGTTTGAGGGTTGAGAGGTGATGATTGATGAAGCTTCAATGTGGGTGGCTATGGAGGTTAGGTGGTTTGAGGAAGAAGAAGAAGAAGTGGAAGAAGATGATGAGAGAAGGAGGGAGTATCATGATTTTGAGAGAGAGCGGGGGGGGAGAAAGGGACGGCTAGGTATAGGTCAAGGGGTTCTTCACTTGGTCAAACTGGGTCAACAAGGCCCACTTGGCCCACACGCAAGGTTTTTCATTTTTTTTTCAAGTAACTGATGCCGATAATCAATTACTTCCAAGGGGTAATTGATTACTTCCTTTCTGTCTTCCATACCTGTACATGAAACTAGCAGGTAATCGATTACTTTCCAAGGTAACCGATTACTTCACCCAAAACTTGCCAAACTGCTTCAAATTTGACCTGATTGATTTCTGATGAGCAAGGCATACATATTCTGAAGGTCTTAGGGATTCACAGGGAATGCATAGCTTGAGAGTTGCTTACCTGATAAGGCTGATACCTACAAAACAAATCTCAGGCTATCTCCAACGCTCAAGTTAGTAACTTTTCAATGCAAAATAGCTGGAGCAATTGAGAGAATTGATATTAAGCATAAGATAATAAAAGGAATAGTCAATGACATGCAAGCCTTATATAACTATGCATTATAACAAGTTCACACATAGTATGAATTTAAATGCCAACTCAATCAAATCAAGTTTGCACTAAATCTCATATTATGAATGAAATACAATGCTATACCAAGGTTTGATAATCACGTGACAAAATTTTTTAAAGCAATTTTTTCCCGCACATGATTTATTTTCAAAACAGATCAAGCTTGAAATAGTCGAGGTACACTCTTGTATAATCATGGTTATAATAGGAAGATGACTTATTTACCTCAGACCTGTTGAGCCAGAATGAACTTGCTCTTGACCATTGTTTCCTTTTCTGATTTTTCACAATAGTGAATTGTCCATTCCTACTTGAGAAATCTTTGGTCCTTGATGGCTTGTTCCTTCTTTGGTCAACCCATCTTGCTTTTGTCATTCTTTGAATCATCCCGAATGATCTTTCTTTCTTATTTTCTCTTGGTTCTTCCTTGGGCAAATGATTCTCCATATTCCTGTTACAAGGAGAGCCTTTTGGTACCCATCTCCTTTTGGGTCCAGAAGGATTAGACTTGGATTCCTTAGACACCTTTGGAACCCATTTCACTTTATTTCTCATATAATAATTTTTCTTATATAAACACAAATGAGAAATGTGATCCGAACGTCCGCAATAATTACAGATAATGGGTTTGAGTGATAATTTGCCTTTTTCAAAATTGTTTTTACAAAAATTAGTACTTTTATCTTCATATTGAATATCACACTTGTCATCTACCTTAATTGATTTTTGGATATCCACATTATCATTAATTATATCAAGTAGAGAGTTAGAACAAGAGGATTTTTCAATACTACTAGACTTAAAAGGTGCATCCTCAACATATTTTTCAAAAAATATGCAATTTTCACAATTAATTGAGGTGATATTTTCTAAAACAATACTTTTCAAATCATCGCTCAAGTCATTGCTTGTAATTTGCAGATTATGGGAATAAGAGCTAATTAAAGTTACCTCATGAGGAGTGAATGAGTGTAATTCAGTTTCTTTGTCTACTGACTCCTCATCGGAAGAACTTGACTCCATGTATGTTTCCATAAACGCTTCAAACAAGCTTTCTAGGTCATCATCATCACTTAATGAGTTGTTCCTCATACTTTTAGTATCATCATTAAAGGTTTCATCATGGGAGTTGGTAATTTCCGGCTTTGTGACTTTTTCATGCTGATGTGACTTTTCTTTCCTGTGGACACTAACACTTCCAAGTAGATCATTAGTAGCATAGTGTGTTTTTAAGGTGTCCCAAATACTTTTAGCATCAACGCACTCCTTGATTCTAGAATATGCTTCATCATTCAAGACATTTCATAGAATGCGCATAACTTGAATATTCAAGGCAAAAGATTTTTTATCAAATTCATTTAAAACACATTTTGGTTTTAAATCAAAGCCATGAAGAACAATAATCCATAATTGAAAGCTAATAGATTGTAATTAAAATTTCATTCTAGCACTCCAATACAGATAATTTTTCCCATCAAAAATTGATGCATCATCGAATGTAAAACCCTCCATATAAAATCAAAAAAAAAAGTCCCAACGCTGCCAATTTACAGTGGATCTTGATACTGAAGCTGTTAAGCCTTTACCAGAGCACGAAGCTCTAATACCAATTGTTAGGATTGGCAGCCGTCACCCAAGAGGGGGGTGAATTGGGTTTTTAAAAAATCATTTAACACTTTCGAAATTAATCGCTTTTCAATAAAAACAATTAATACTTACAGCGGAAAAACGAATTAAATCGATTAAGAGAGATTGAACGGAAGCTAATGTAAGATCCATGAAGAATGTTTTGATAAATGCCAAAAGGTTTTGAACAAGCTTCAAATGTGTTGATCAAGTTCAAGCTCAACAAGCAACAACAAACATCAAGTGATGAAGAGAGAACCAACTCATGAAGACTTAGTTTGGTAGTTTATGTTTTAATGTTTTATCTTTCGCCTCACAAGTCTTTTAGTTTATGAGTTTGGGTAGAGTTTATTAGAGGGTAGTGAATCTCTTTTGAATGCATGATTATATCATATTTTGAGTATTCACTTTGCCTAAAATCAATAGGTGGCTTAAAGGTTTTAAAGAAAAGGTTTAGTTTTTGAGAAAACAAGTTTTTAGTGATTTTTATGCTGATTACTCGAGTAACACATATTTCACTCGAGTAAAATTTATCAAGCTTGCGGCTTACTCGAGTAACACTCATTTCACTCGAGTAAAATGTTTTCAGCTTTCGGTTTACTCGAGTAACACTCATTTCACTCGAGTAAAATGTTTTCAGCTTTCGGCTTACTCGAGTAACACTCATTTCACTCGAGTAACTTGATCAGATATGGTTTTTTAAATACGTTTTTCACTTCTCAAAAGCCATTCTTAGTGCTCTAACTTTTGGGTATTCTATATAAACCTTTTCCTAATCATTTCTATCAATGAGAATCAACTAGAATCATTTTGATACACAATTTTACAAAGAATCAAAGCCACACTATTCTCTCTCACTCTCTCAAGATCAAAGCTCTCATTTTCATATTCTTTGATCAAGAACCTTGAATCTCTCATGTTGATATTTCATAGCTTTTGAAAGAGATTCATAGGATTGTTATTGTTTTTCATTTGAGTTGTAATCTTTGCAAAAGGCAAGCTATCTACAACAAAGGAAGCCTTGATTTTGTGAATCAAGCAAAGTTTCACTGGAAGCCTTGGTGAGGCATTTCATCAAGCATTTGGAAGGCACTTTGAAGAATCTCAAAGTACTTGGAAGTCTTGTGAGTGAAGCAAGCATTTGGAAGTCTTGTGAGTGAAGCAAGCAATTGGAAGTCTTGTTGTGGGGTATCGGCAAGCAGGAGAAGAGGTTAGATTAGATATCAATAGGATTACAAGGCAAGGGTGTGGTATCTCTTGTAGGCTAGCAAGAAGGAAGTCTTGTGAGGCATTTACTTTTAATTTGAGAAACTCTAATTCCTCATAGTGAAGAATCTCTCTTGGTTGAAGAGGGGACTGGATGTAGCTTTCAAGTGGATGAAAGTGAACCAGGATAAATCACTGTGTCGTATCTCTAAACTCTCTACTCTTTACAATTCTTGTTATTAATTGTGTTCTTGATTGAAAACCTAGAAAAAGTGATTTTTCATAATTGATTAAATTGAATCTTTATTGTTCAAATTAATTTGGGGAAAATCATTTTCATAACCTAGGTGAATCAATAAGAATATTGGTGTTGATTGTTTCCGCTTAATCTCTGATATAATATTTGTTAATTGATTGATTTTCATTGGTTTTAATCGTTTAGATTTGTTTCTTGCGAAAATCTTTCAAAGTTTCTTTAACACCTATTCAACCCCCCTTCTAGGTGTTTTCCTAGTGTATCCTATTTGTTTCACCCACCGAGTGTAGTTTTCCAACAGCTAATATTGAAAATAATAACTTAATATGCGCGAAACAAATTAAATCAAAACTACGAAACGGTTACACGCTAATTAAATTAAAATCCTTTAAAATATATTATTATAAAAATAATTATTTTGTTGCGACGAAGAACAAGAACGATAAAAACAACTGTAATTAAAAGATAAGGGAAGAAAAAAGTGCACCGTTGATTTTATACCGGTTCAGCCTTTCCAGCGAAAGGCTTACGTCCAGTCTCCAAGCGACCCGCTTGAGTTTTTATTCACTAATCAATATAAGGACAAATAGCCCCGATTACAAACAAGAGTGTCCCGCACACTACTAAGAACCACCGTTCACTAGGGACCTCAAATCACAACACTAGGTAGCCACTACCTAGAACCTAAGGTAGTCTTTATAGTAGGTTCCCCACCGTTTGTCTAAACACTACCCCAGAAAACAAGGGTTCCTCACCCTAAGAACATGCCACACGTTCACACTAAGGGATCCACTCCCTAACACTAAGGGTCACACTTTCCCTTACAATGATATGGTTGAGAAGAATAAGAATACTAACAATTTGTGCACTCTAGATAGTGTTGATACAACAATAAGAACACTATATCAATGAATATCTTAGACTCTCAAGGATTTGAATATTTTTCAGAAAAAAGAAGAAGAAGATGAACTCTCAAAGTTTTGTTTTCAAAAAAATAGGATTAGAGAGAGTGTAGAGCCTTTTTCAAAATGAGGAAGAAGACCCTTTTGTAAACTGAAACGAAATCAACCCAGGGTAATGGATTATCTCCATTCTGTGAAAAACAGATAATTTGAAATTTGAAAAAGTAATCGATTACTCTGCAGAAATAATCGATTATTTTCACTGAAATAGTAATAAATGTATCAGACCTAAAAGTAATCTATTATTTACAGAGAAGTAATCGATTATCTTCTTTCTAATCTCTCAGGTTACATAATTTAAAGGAAGTAATCGATTATCACATAAAATAATCGATTACCGTTACTTAAAAACAGTTTTTCTAAAAGATTTGTAACCAGAGGTTTTCGCAAAAGATTTTTCAAAAAGATTTTCATAAAACATGGTCTTCTCCTACAGTTTTCATAGTTTCATAAAAACACTTTCTTTTCCAAGTTCTTAAAATATGAAACCTTTAGTACCTAGACATCATTGATTTACATAAAGTCTTAAGGGATAAACATACTAACCACAGGACACACTAAACTTGAATCAAACAAGCACATCATCATCATCGAAAGCTTAACCTGTCACTTGGTATTGTCATCTTCAAAACATCATGGGAGAACATGAACTTCAACATAAAAGACGATGCGATTAGGGATATACATCAAAAGTCATTAGTGCTCCGTGCACCTTCACTGTACACAACGCGATTTGAGATACTCAATTATAACCGTATTGCCTTAACCAAGGTCTTATACCCACCATGGGTCCACGAAATAACAAATGCCTTAAACCATAAAGCCTCAACACAAACTTAACAATTCCAACATATTTTCTAGATAATCATTTCTCCAAGTAATTTATTTTCCCAACAATCAATTCGTTATAACATAATATCAATGATACAGGGGTAATCTCAACAGATAATTCATGTATACAAATATTTATAACGGTACAATAATTAATACATGCTATCCAATACATATTAATCATCACATAATTAATTAACATCAAACATACAGAATACAAGTTATCATCTTAGTAATGAACGGCTAAAAACAAAACAAGCAATTGCCGTCAGACTAATCGACAGATAACTTCGAAGTTCCGATCGTTGAGATGATCGAGAACATCTCAATGCTACACAAATGGTCATTGTGTCTTAGGAAAACACCTTCGTACAAAGCTGCAAATGATAATCCTTAATCCTCTGCATTGTCATTCTCCACGTCCTCGTGGAGTGCTTTATCCTCGAACAAACAATAATGTAATATACAACATCAACATGCAATCTAACCTTTTTTTCCATCGATTGTATGCTCATGCCGAAAAATTTATAAGCACAAGACCACTTTTAAAACAAAAGGTCTTTTATAAACCACTCATACTTAAAATCTTAGGAAAATTCCTTTTCATACCATAAGATTATTTTCACAAAATATAAATTCAAAGACTTATTTGAATAATTGAAAATAAACCAAAAACATTTTTATTTTCACAAACATCACACTAAAAACCTTATATAACAACTACCATGCAACACTTAAAATCACTTAACAAAATAATCACGTTCCAAGTAGATGTAACTTAATTAACAATCAGAACAACAACCATACTCGAAATAAAAGTCATTTTTAAGTTACTAATCAGATAGCCAACTATATGTGCAAACATCATCACTCAAACTCACTTAAACAAATTATTTCCAAATAATAACCCTTTAAAACGTAACTAAAACAAAATAATGACGTAACTCGATAAATAAATATAAGATTTGGTTATATCTAACCAAATGCTTATCTAACACCCACCAAGCTACCAAACAGATAAATCACTTTAAAAAAAGTTATTTCCAAATTATACTACAATTTCTTTAGCTTAGGCAACCAAAATAGAATACTTTAAAAGACTTCTACTATCCACAACTTTCATTTAACATGTACACAATATCATACACACATACACATGTATTCATCAATTAAAAATCATTTTTAGAGTTAATTTAATTAATTTATCAAATCTGGACAACAACTATACATAAACTTGAAAATCACTTTTCTGTTAAACTACAACTTCAAAAATTATGCCACTTTTTCCTACATACAACATACAAGTCGTATTATCTAAATAATATTTAAATATCATATAACTAAATAAAAATCTTTTCTGGAAAGCAAGGTAAAATAGAGTTGCATTACTTCAAATTCACCCCAAAATTCATCCTTTTCAATTTCCTACTAAAAGATACACCCACCAAAGTCTAAAAATGAAATTAAACTTATAAAAATAATATTTTCCCACACGTATTCAATTCTGGACAACAACTAAAATTTCTTATAAAAATCATTTTTAATTCACATATAAAACCATACATACTTCCTATTATTAATAAACTAACACATAAACAATTAATTATCACAAGCACACATAACAATTATATTTTTGGACCCACGGTCCAGTAAAATAATTTCCAAAATTAATTTATTTTTCAGAATTAATTTATTTTATAAAAACACCTAATTTAATATTTGTTTCATGCATACACATCAAATAAATACAATATACTCGTCATATATCACTTAGATAATTAGGAAAAATAAAAAAAATCATTCATTCAGATCAACATAAGATTTGGCCTAACTAAAATAAATAAAAACAGTAACTAAAAATTTTATAAACACATATAACATATTCCTATAATTTTCTAACTTTAGAACCATTACTCTAAACCCTAAATCAATTAAAAACAAACACTTTTTGAACAAAAACAATGATTGGACAGCAACTTAAACAAAATTATATTATCATATACATGTTGCACAAAATTCACATAATCACATGGACAATTATTTTTAACACTGAGGAAATTATAAAATACCCATTTCCTTTTAAAAATAATTCGGCACAATAAATAAAAGGTTTCTATATCAAAAAAATTTCTAAAAACATAACTAATATTTTAATACAATCTATACACATACTTTTACCCAAAGTAAAGAACACAATTTTATTTCTTATTTCACATAGGCCAGTCGGCCCTTTTACCATACAATAACAAATTTTTTTAAAGTTTTAACCTTTTATCTTCCTTAAACCAAAATAATATTACCTTTGCTAAAATCAATTATCATTAACAAAATATGTTTTCCCTTGAATAAATATTAATAGAACCGAACAAAATAAGAAAAAGAAGAAAAGAATACACTTTTATTTTCAATAACCTCATGAAAAATCTATAACCTTTTAAGAATATATAAGTTTTTGAACACCATAGTATATATATTTCATAGTTCATTTTAAAACAATTCAAATAACAAAAAGAAACTCAACTATTTATATTATATCATTACCCTTTTAGATTATCATTTGAGAGACTTTAGAAATAGGGTTTTTTCAACATATTATAATCTCTCAAACATAACCCATTATAAATTATAGAAATATTCATAGGAGAATTGAAAAATGAAAACAAAGGATTATGTAAATACCTCTAGTCTTAGCACACACTTGAGTCTATCTAAACTTCTTGACACAAAACCACTCCCTCCTCTCCTAGATGCTCCCCACGGTTTTTCCCCTCTCTTACTATAGGGTCTTTCACAATTTTTTTCTAAGTCTCAAAGCTTGTGGAAAAAGAAAAAGAAAACTCAACCTAAAAATGGGAAATTTATAGAGATAGAAAAATTGTCTTTTCACCCCATTACTTGGAGTCTAAGTCGAGTATCAAGGGGGATTTTACTTGGCCAACAAATTCACTTTGGGTGCAAGTAATCTCTTCATGGAACTTTTCCCCTTGCCATTAAAGCTCATCATTTCCTATGCTCTTAGATAATTCCTATGAATTCAAAAATGACTTGGGCTCAAAGGCAAGTTACTTTCTCCCCATTCCACTCTATTTGAACGGTGCATTTAGTACAATAGGGAAAAATATCTTAAATTTATTTTTGAGTTAATAGTCACATAGGTCCCCGAAAGATACCCGTGAAATCAGTTAGGTCTCTGAAAGATTTGTGGAATCTCTTAAACTCCCCAAAGATCAATTTAGCGTCACATTAGTCCCCCATCCAATTTCGTCAGGATGGACCTAACGACATCCTATGTGGCACATTAAATGCTTTGTTGCCCCTAATGCCATGTTAGACTGTTAAGAAGGTGCCACGTTTGGGGCAACAAAACATTTAACGTGCCACGTAGGATTCTCTTAAGTTCCTCATGGAGGAACTAATGTGATGCCAAATTGATCTTTGAAGGGTTTAAGAGATTCCACAAATCATTCAGGGACTCAATAACTGATTCCAAAATGATCTTTCGAGGGTTTAAGAGATTCCACAAATCTTTCAGGGACCTAACTGATTCCACAGGTATCTTTCGGGGATCTATATGACTATTAATTCTTTATTTTTGCATATATTCTATAATTTTTTTACCAATCAAAAATGCTCTGTAAATCATTTAATTCCCAAAAATAAAAACTGTATTAAATAAACATATGTACAGCCATGAAAATATTAGGTAAAGTCATATTTTAATTTTTAACACACACTACCAAAAGGAAAAATTTATTGGAGGTCCAAAAATAATTTTTCCAAGATTAAAACATTAAATTCGTACAAAAATGCTACAGATATGAAATTTTGAAGGACACCAAATAAAATTATAATTTTATATTTTTAGAATCTATATATCAATACGATCATTTTGATATGAAATTTATAATTTTTGGACTTACGGTTTGAAAGTTATGAATTTTGAAACTCCAAAGCTATTTCCTTCAAATATCATTCTATAAACTTTCAAAGATATTAATAAAATATTTATACATAAAATATTACCTTGACAAATGAAATCATATCCTTGCAACATCTTCATGCTAAATATTTTTATAATTCAACTCTTAAAAATAAATCAAACAAATTTTTTTTTTGGGAAACATATATATACGGTTTAATATACATACACATCTATATATCAAACAATTTATACACTTAGGACAAAATGAATTTAATTAATTATCAAACAATTGATTATTTTGTGGGTCTCACATTATGAATGTTCTTGTCTTGAATATATGATTAAAAATACCTAAAAAGAACTACTATATCAGTTATATAACTATTGGGTTAATAAATTATCTACGCTTAATTATGTCACAAGTCCCTGAACTTTGGGGTACTTTTGTCAGATATTCTTATACTTTTTTTTTCAATGTCTGAATCCCCGAAGTTACTTATGGGTTTGTCATATACCCCTACTACCAATTCTGGCCAATTTTGATGATATGTAACATCAGAAGCCTGGTCAGACGCTGGAGATTGGTCATGTGGTGTCGCATGATGTCACACAAGCGAAAACGACCTCTCTCTTCAATTCTTTTTTTTTATTTAACTAAAAATATAAAAATATTAAGTTTTTTAGTTTTTTAATTTTTTTTTAAAAAGGATCTTCGCCCACGGGACACCAGGTGCTTAATCTCTTGTGTCTGATCAGGATTCCGATGTTACATGTCAGCAAAATTGGTCAGAATTGGTAGTAAGGGTATATGACAAACCCATAAGTAACTTCGGGGAGTCAGACATTGAAAAACAAAGAATAAGGGTATGTGGTAAAAGTACCCCAAAAGTCAGGGACTTGTGACATAATTAAGCCAATTATCTATGTTTCTCCTGACCATTATCCTTAAAACAATATTTAAGGAATTGAAAGTGTAAAGTCTAGCCATGGGCATGGAAAAGGCTTTGTTGGTAGAGGCAAAACTCACTTCGGTGATCTCTACGCCTCGGAGGGGATTAGTCTTCGACTGTCGACTGGGGATACCCTTGGCGTACAACAAAAAAAAAAGTGTAAAGTCTACACTCAAATGATGCATTAATAGATTAAGTGAACAAATTTTAGTTTTATAATAAAGATTTTATATTTTTGATTTCTTTAAATATTGCTCTTAAAGCAATGGTTTGTAAGACTTATTTATTTATATATATAATAATTTATACTCTCTTCCTCCATAAAGATTGTAAATATTTACAAGTTTCTTTCTTAAATCAAAGTTATGATCTATACTATTATATAAAGAAAACATGGTTTTTAAATGTTTGTACATAAATTTGTCAATTCCTATTATACCCTCTGATTGAAAAAAAACTGCTTAAGTAGTTCAATTCCACAAACTAAAATAAAGTGAGGGGAATGAAGGAAGTTACTGGCAAACAAAAATAACTGGAACAATAATTAAATAGTAAAGGAAAAAACCAACACACAAATAAAAACCAAAGCATAAAACTAAAGGAAATAGAAAGAGAGAGAAAGAAAAATAAGAAAAAAAAACATTGTCATCTCAGTCATAGTAACTTCCGTCCTTTCTCGTTATCAAAGAGGTTAGTAACATTCGCACCACACGCTTCACTTATTTCATTTTTTTAATTACTTATTATTTGATAATTTGCACATGCTTTGGTTATTTTTTATTTTTTTAATTTCCATTAATTTTGTATGAGTGATTAAAAATAATAATTAAAGATTTCAGTTTACTAATCACAATTTAAATTGTGATATTAGATTCCTATTGCAATCACAATTTGGTTGCCTATGCTATCAAATTGAAAATGATTTGTTATTTAATAATCACAATAATTAGTTCTTTATTACAAAAACACGACAATGAAAATGCGGATCGACAGGCACGGGAATGCCTGTCGAGACGCTAATAATAAATAAGAAAAAGCCTTAAAAATTTTATAATATAAATTGTTTTTTTATAAGCAAATACAATTATTTTAGGGAAGGAGGAGCAAGTGTCACTGTTAAGATTCGAGTCTAAGTCTTTACACTTTATGTCCTACATCTTTATGACTCGAGCTGGTTCTTAGGAGCTGCATACTATAAATTAGAGGTGGCAATTCGTGTTACCCGACCGTGCTCGTGTCCGTCCGGTTCGGGTTCGGACTTTGACCGTGCCGTACCTAAAAAGTACGGGTTAAAATCGTGCTTCAAAAATGGTCTTTAAACCCGCACCGTGCGTGTTTCGTTCTTTTACGTGCTACCCAGCAAACATTTAATATATATATATATATATATATATATATATATATATAGATACACGTATGATAATATCTGATAATTGGTAGTAGCACTAGTTATATGTATTAAATGACGTATACTTATTAGTAAATAAGTAAATAAGTATTGTATAGTGTAGTGGATCAGTAGATCATTTCCTTTTTCTTTCCAGTTTCAACAAAAAAATTTAGCAGATTAAAAATAAAAATAAAAAAATAAAAAAAATCGGGTTGGCGTGTCGTGCCGTGTTAGTCCGGTAAAAACCCGGTCGTGTTTCGTGCTTTTGCGGGCCGTGCTAAAAAAACACGAGTATAATTCGTGCTCCAAAATTGTTGTCCAATCCTGATATTTTGCCGTGCTTATTCGGGCGGCTCGGTCGTGTCGTGCTTTTTTACCCGCTCTACTATAAATTGTGATTGGTTAATGATTATAGCATGCATTTAATTACTAATTTAATAATTGATTAATGTGGTAAATAATACCCTTAATTCTTTTGCCTTTTCAAAGTTTACTATATTGGTGAGATTGAGGGAGTATTTACACACAATTTTATTTTACATGCAAATAAAGTTTTGACGGGGATGGGAAAAGAGAAATTAAATGCATAAATAAAATATCTATTGATCAAATTCAAGACCTCAAATTTTTTATCATTTGCATCAAACTAAATTTTTCTTTAGCTGGTGCAGTGGTACAACTTGCACTATTAGCCTTTTGCAATGAAATTTTTTCTTATAAAAAAAAAAAGAGAAAAAAAAACCTTAAATTTTTAATTCTTAAAGATTTGATACATGTTATATGGGTACATCCACTTATCTGTATTTATATATAATTGATGTCTTTTAAGATATGCTTAAGGTATTCTACTTTTTACTCCAGTTATTATTGTCGTTGTTGTTGCAGGTGTATGTGAATGGAAGGAAATTAACGGCACTGTTCTCTTAAATCAAGAAAGAAAAAAGAAAAACAATTTTCTTTGCAACCTATTTTAAGTAATCAGAGTAGTTAAGAAGTATTGTCAACCTTGCTAATTAAGTGACCATTTGCACGACGTAAGTGAAAAGGTCGTAAAGAATTGTGTCATGTCCTAACAACAATACACTAACTAATAAATTGCTATACTGCATATAACACAATTTGTGTTGTAAACTGTGAATTGTGAATACTGGTTTACTACAATGGGGCAGGTAAAAGAAAGAGGACAAGAGACAGTTTATATTCCCTTTTTGGTTGGCTTTGGAAAAAACCATAAACTGAGATCTTTAGCTGGTTAGGTTAGGTATAGTCCTTAGTCCTTACTACCTAAGAAATGAAGAAAGGATAGGAACAATGCGGAATTAAGGCCATCTTATCCTTTCAAAACAGGGTTATGACGAATTACCCCAGCAAAGTTCTGAAATTCAGACCCAAAGTGCAGATATACGGTACTATATATTAATATTTTCGGTTTGCACCCTGGTATCCGATCCACTGGGCCGATTAATCCAGTTCGAGGGGGTCCTGGGGTTAAGGTTTTATTCCTCTCCCAACGTTGTTGCGGGGGATTGAACCGTAATTCGCTCTACCAAGTGCAGCCTCTGACACTACTGCACCAACAATCCGTTGATGTACTATATATTAATATATTAACAGTTAATAGTCAATTTGGTCCCCGAAAATTATTGGTCATTAATTTAGTCCTCAAAATATTTTTTATGTTAATTTAGTACTCTAAAAATTAATATGACATCACACATTGGTCCTTTTAAGAACTTATTTTATGCCCATATGAATTTTTCGTGAACCAAAATTTATACTTCAGGATGTCATCTTAGAGAACTAAATTGATGTCAAAAAATTTTTGAGGATTAAATTGATGACCAGTGTATTTTTCGGAAGCAAAGTGATTATTATTTCCATATTTAATATACAGGAAGGAGAGTATTTTCTTTTCCCAGGACATGGTACAAATCCAATAGCTAGGTTTTGAAAGATGACTAAGAGATTTAAGAGGCCATGACTATGTGAAACAACAACAGCTTCGTGATATATAGATTGATAAGAGAGCATGGACGACCCCCACCTCTCCAAAAGTTGCTGCAGAGCAATTGGTGTCAGAGATTGAATGAGTTTTCCGGATTGAAAATGACAGTAGGTGGTACGGCTACTCAAAAGAGCCCTAATTTTTGTAATTACCAATTTGTCTTTTTACGCTGAGTTGGTATTTTAATGCTATATTTTTAAATTTGGTATAAAACTCTTTGTATAATATTATCTCATGTCATTATTATTAGTCATAGTCAACTACTTTACCAAGAATTGTATTTCTTAAAATGTTAAAAAGGTATTTTAATATTATAATTTTACTTTTTTAATTTGCATTTGAAATTTCACAAATATATTGTTTTTCATTAATAAACAAAAAGCAAATAAGAGAAAAAATAAATAAATGTCTCATAGAAAATACAAATTGACTTATAAATAAAATTAAAAAATCTTAAAAAATGTGAGTTACAAACATAATCAAAGAGAATAAAGTACATGTTTGATTCTCCTTGAATAATTAACTATCAAGTACATGTATGATTCTCCTTCATTTCTTGAGCTGAAACACCTGTGGCTAGTCCTGTGGCTAGTAAAAACAAACACTCAATACAGCTTCTAGATAGTTAATTATTTTCAAAGAAAAAGTTTAGGGAGAAATAAAATTTACTTTGATAATTTTAAAATCAAGAAATTGATTAATGTTTAGCTATTGAGTTCTACTATTAAAAAAAATCATTTATATATTATTGTTGTGTTTTATTGTTATTATTGAATAAAAAGTGTTATATATAAGTCAGCATTGGAGTATAAATGATGAAATAATTTCGTTCACTGTTTTCAAATAGTTAAATCCTATATAATATTTGTACAAAAGAAGCAGCTACGGACTATTTGCACCGTTTCCCCCGCCTTTTACTTACTTGATGACCCTTAGGTTAAAAAGTTGAAGCCTCAAATGGGAAAAGTTATTTTGCACACTTAAGTGAGAACTTTCCATCACCCCGCAGTGTTTCGTTTTGTTTTGTTTCAAATTTGGGGGTATAATTGCAACACACAATTTAAAGTTTAGCACATCATGTATTACGTAACCCTACGTTTAATTAATCACTCAAATTCCTTCAAATTCTCTCCCTGAAAAGCAAAACTGAGCCCTAACCCTAACGATATTAGACAATCACAGGCAAACAAAGTAACAAACACACACCCACTTAAAAGTTGAATGATTTGACCCACGCCCCTGCTTACGTTGCTTACACAAAATGGGGTACATAACCCACAAATTATGTAACTCTTGTCCATTATTACTTGCAATATTACTACTACTACTACACTTTCCCTCTCTAAACCCCACCCCAATTGTACCACAAACCAATGAACCTGGTCCCTCAGAAAAATAAATATGAAGGTTCATTCATTCGTTTTCACATAATAATAATAATTGCAAAGCTTCATCATTGGCCTAAATGAAATCACTTCTCTCTGATCAATTTCTCTCAAACCACTTTCCTTTTCTTCTGGGATATGTGTTAGTACTCATGAGTAAGGTAGTTTCACTTTCACAGAAACTAACTGTATAAAAGGGTGTCTTGGGTTTATCACTTTGGACCCTTTAAGTTGGTTGAAGCTTGAGAAAGCAAAGCTCATTATACAAAGGGAAGAAGAAAGATACTTCTTCTGCTGCTGTTGCTGCTTTGTAGGGGTGGTCCTCCCTCTTCATCATCTCACACACACACACACAAAAGCTAGGGATTTTATTATCCACCGGAATCAATTGAAAATCTTCATATCATGTACCCTTCAAATTACACCTCCTCAGGCCCTTACCCTTGCTACCCTTCATCTTCTAACTCATACCCTTTTTTCCCTTTCCTTAACCTTGAAAATGCTTCTTCAAGCAACAACAACAACAGCAACAGCCATAACACCCTTCTTCATGATCCACTTGCTCATGTTCCCTACATACCATTAGCTCATCATATTCATAACACTCCAATTATCCCAGAAACGCTGACCAATTTGGCTGTTTCGGATGCGGCTGCAATGCCGAAACAAGACCCTATTATTATAAGTGGTGGTGCTCCTCCTCATCATCATCATCACTATGGCCTTTCTTCTTTGCTCACAAAGAAACCACCCAAGAAAGATAGGCACAGCAAGATTTACACCTCTCAAGGCTTGAGGGACCGGAGGGTGAGGCTTTCGATCGAGATCGCGCGAAAGTTCTTCGATCTACAAGACATGCTAGGGTTTGACAAAGCCAGCAATACCCTTGAGTGGCTCTTTAACAAGTCCAAGAAGGCAATTAAGGAGTTAGCTAAGAGCAAGAACAGCAATAATAGCAGTGAAGGCGATGCTAAGAGCTTCTCCTCATCTTCTGATTGTGAGGACTGTGAAGTTGCTTCAGGGATCAATAATAATGAACAAGGAATTATCACTGCTTCTGATCATGCTCTAAACCTACAACAAGGGTTAGATTCTAATGCTGTGAAAGAGAGGAATAAGTTGAAAAGGGCACAGAAGGAACCTGCTTGTGATCGTGCAAAGATGAAGGAGTCAAGAGAAAAAGCAAGAGCAAGAGCAAGAGAGAGGACTAGTAACAAGATGTGCAACACAACTACTACCAGCAACAGTGGGAGGGTAATGCAAGTGCAAGACTTGAAGAAAAAGAGCATTACAACAACCGAAAACAACCCTCAAACCCTGCAACAATTGAGGTCACCCCTTCAGCTTGAAGAAGTTGGAAGATCACCTAATAAGATGCTTCACCTTCCTCATCACCCTCATCATCATCATCACCTTGTTGGTGGTAGTGAAGCACCTAGAGATGACAATAACTTCAATGTCATTGAGGAATCCATTGTGATCAGGAGAAAGTTGAAGCCTTCCATGATGTCTTCTTCTCATCATCATCATCACCAAAACTTTATGATCCCAAAGGAAGCAAGTAACAACAACAACAACAATAGTACTAATGACTACAACTCCTTCCCTAATTTGTCTCCAAATTGGGATGCTAATAATGGTGCCAGTGCCATCAGTGGAAGATCCAACTTTTGTACAATAGCCAGCATGAATCTATCTACAGGTATGTGAACAAACTCAACAAAGTGTTTGTTATTTTGTTTCATGAGCATGCTCTTCTTGAGACCTTCCATTTTGATGAAATAAATTAAAAGTTGCAAGTCTTCATTTTCAGGGCTTCAAATCTTTGGAAAGTCTTGGGAGTAGTGCACCATTTCAAGCCACGTCTACATATACTAGTATGTATGTGTTTGTTAGCTTTCAGTATTTTTCTGATCCAATTGAACTCGCTAGTGCTTTGCCAAGGAATCATGAAGGCATCTTTCTGTGTTTTCCACCAGTAACTTTTCTGTCCTTATATATTACCCTTTCCACAATGTTTGTACCTCATGCTTTTGCTCATGATCAGCCAATGGAGTATGGTACTTGTCTCAAAGGTTGCTGCTGCTTGTATTATTTCTGAGTTCTGACCAAGATAAAATTAAATTGTGGCTGGCTGGCATTAATATATAATTTCAAATTAGTTATCAAGAAACTGCACTGTTCCTTCTAGCAGATTTTAATATTTATATATTTGGTTTAATGTTCTACATTGACTAATATATTCCATGTTTGAAAACATTATTACATACAGTCAGTTACATATACATTGATTTCGAGGAACATAATGGCGCCACAGGAGAAATTTTAAGGGCTTCTTCCAGATTTTGTTTGTAGTGGAGATGTAAATTTTTGCATTAATCTGCTGATTTAATTACATTATTAATTAATACAACCTCTAAGAAAAATTCTTTTTGGAAATTAAACCAACAATAAACATATAATTAAAGGAATTTCAAGTGCAAAAGATTATATATATGCATGGAACTCAAATGTGGAAGAATAGAAGTTAATCATATTAAAAATTGATAACATACACAAGAAAAACCATAAAATTAAAATTAAAAAAATCTTAGAGGGTAATTTTATACAAGTTTAGGTCCTTTAATTTCTTTACTGATAAAAAAATTAAAAAAAAAAACTCATTTTTTGTAAAGCTTTCAAAAACATGGTTTGCTTTGTCTAAAAAATTTCCTCATGCTTTCAGCAGCAGTATCCATCTAAAATACTCTCATTCTTATTGCTACTCTATTAGACCATTTATAATGCCTTAATCATTGTGTACTAATTTTTTGAAATGCCTAGAGAGATATTGAAGTTTTATGAGTTTAAACTCGACTCTTATGTAATTTAATATGACAATCAAGATTTTAAAATAAAATACTCCCTCTGGTCCTATTTATAGGTCATACTTAACCATATCACATGGATTAAAGAGGGTAGTTAGGTTTCTTGAAACTTTTAAAAAAATATTTCAACATTACAATCTTACCCTCTTAACTTTCATTGGAAATTTCACATTGTATTACTTCACATTAATGGACAAAGGGCAAATAAGATAAAATAACAATAAATGCCTCCTAGAAAATACAAAATGACTTATAAATAGGACCAAAGAATCCTTCTAGAATGTGACTTATAAATAGGACCGGAGGGAGTATATGCTCACAATTAACGTGGTTTTGGTAGTCTCCATAACCACATGGCCGGTAACCATAATTGCAGCTTCATCCACAACAATCATTAGTAATTGCAATGAACGCAACGTACAACAATCTGAAATGTAGCCACAACTTAATTAAAACCTTGATGGGAATTGTTGCCGGATTTTCTACTCGTGAACCACAATTAGCATTCCAAGCACTAATTGCCTCATCATGTGTGCTTGTTTGATAAACAATCAGATGAAGAAGTTTACACAATTTGAACTTTAGCTTTCTTGTGGTTTTTGTGTTTAATTTACTGTTATCCCATAATGCCTTTGATTAGTTCTTTTGCTGAAAGGGAAGACTCGTCATCTTATTTAATTTATGGAGTCCATAAAGAATAGATATAATGACCTCAGCTCCCATTACAGTTCTTAGAGGCTTAAACAATGTTAAGAGCAAGAGAAAAGGCCATATTTTTCATTACTGAAAATTTTTATTCAAGCTTGCTTTTTTGCCATTTGTGAAGTTTATATAAGATCATTTGATTGTATAAATTGCATGTGTTTTTTAACAACTTTTTCTTCCTAAAGGTAAATTGAAATTCTGAAGAGGCATTGGCAGCTATATTTGAACATTCTCAATGAGTGGAAAGGTTATCATTAATTTTTGAGGTTGCTTGGTATGTTTTTGTTCTCACTAGTCACTAGAGAAGGGATTGTTCTCAAGACTATATTTTATCATCTAAATAATTTTCATTTTTCTTTAAAAAAAAAGCATTAATAGTGTCTTGTTTGGTTAACGCTTTGAATCCATGCATAAAAGGCCTAAGAATGATTTTGCTCTGCTGAGCCTTGGAAAAATCAGAAGTTTTCAGTTTTTATTTTATTTAATAATTTCTTAATTATATATGGTAGGTTATCATAAGAGATGAAATGTCCAATATTACTGATTCACCGACTTTCAGCATTTCTATTTAATATAGTTGCAAAGACAATGTCTAAGAAGTGAGATGGTCTCAATTTATTCAATACATATGATGATTTCTTTAATTTTTTAGCTTTGACTTCCGGATTTCTTGTACAACTATTACCACACATTTACATGCACATCATCTTAAATGCATACAGTTTTTATTATTTGATTATATTTAGTCTCATTTCATTTTTGGTACATCTACTGATTCTGTCGTATAAGAGTATTATATCACTAGTTGTCTGATGATTTATCGGTCAATAATGTATAAGAAGCATTGTCCTTTCCAATGTTGTATTGGTGTTTTTATTCTCTGCCTATCAACACAAATTGAGGGAAGTTGTATTTTATTAAGATTCTAGTATTCTCAAATCTTAATTTATGAAGCAATGGTAGATGCATAACTACTGTACTCTCATAAGCCTCATACAACATAAGGCTAAGAATTCTGATCTTCATTAAGCTTTACACTTAGCCTAATTAAAAACTTCAGTCACTCTATTAGGGAAATGTTATGTGAGGCTTTTCTGAAATTCTTTGAACATCTATTGTTTTTCTTTCCTCATAATGATTTTAAAACTTAATTTGTGAGGACATGGCCCTAGGGCTAACAAACTAATTTGTGGAGGACAGGAGTAGATTGAAGCAGAAATAGCAGAAATTTTATGACATTGGGTCTGACTATTTGCAAGTTTCAATAGAAAGTTACAAACTTTTCTTCCAACAGATTTGCATTAATCTTACATATAGCTGAATAGATGGAATAATATTTTCATGGATCATCTGTACATATATGTATATGAGCATTGATTTCCGATGAATTGATATTATAGAATTCATGATAATAAACAAACTTTACAGATATTTTGAAATCTCTGTTTTGTTTGAGCATATAATGCAATGATGTAGACTAGAGAACTAGAGATCTTCCATTTTCCCGACATTTCTACATGGCATGTCTTTGGAATTTAACTAATTTTGTTTCCATGGGTGAGGGGAATGAATTCCCCCAACCCCTAAATAAATGTAACTTTTAGCTGCAGATATATAGAGAGAGTATCAAGGTTAATAGAAATGTAACAATATCAGCCTTGATAATATTAATAACTACAAAAAAATGTTGAATTGGAGAAAAATGAAAAAGTTTAAGGGTATATAAACTTTGAGTGTTACAAAATAAAATTTTTGTGCTCTTTTAAGTAAACAAGCACATAAAGTAAAAAGCCCAAATATATAAATTCACTTGCTCATCCTCTCATCCAAAACTCTTTTTTACTGTGGTAAGGACATAATTTAGTTGTAACACACAAAACCACTCTCCAGTTAAGCTGATCGAAACCCCTTCCATGTGATGTTAGGTTCGCAGGAAGAATTGACAGGAACCCGAACTACTTTATAGCCTTTCACATACAATTCACATAGTGTTTATTCTTCTAGCTTTGCAATCAATTAAGGCTCAGTTTTCTGAGCAAGAGAAGCAGATTTTGCATTCAACTTATAGGGATGAAGAAATTGTGTGGTCAGTGTTTTAAGTTTATGAGTTCAAAGAGCAAAATTCTAGCTCATGTTAAATATAGCCTTAAATAAATCGTGTTTTGTTTTTAAAATTTTGAGCCGGTATGTTTTAATTAATTTTAGGTTTTTACAAATTGGTATATTAATTTTCTTTATTCCCATTTGTTTCTCCTTTTCAAAAACATTTATTAATTTTTTCTATTTAAGCTTTTTTTAATCAATTTATAAATATTCAATTTTTTTAAAAAAAAATTAATCCAGGTTTTTTATTCATAAAACAACGATAAATTGCTTGAAGTACAAGTGAACAATAAAATATTTCATATATATTTATGAGAAGTGCTTCTTAGTAAGAAGAATATTTTTGCAAACGACATACGAATTTTATTTTCTTCAAAACAAATTTGCGTTTTGTTTCACAAGCCACCTCTTGAATACTTCACGCGCTTTTTTATTGGCTACTTTCTATTTGTAACTCACGAATTCGTGCTAGATAGCACTTCTCTATATTTATTAGTTAGTTTTATGTGAATTATTATTAATTTTTAACGTACTTTCATTCTGAGGTCAAATATGGAAGCATTACCGTGACTGTGACTTATTAGTTATTCCTTCGATCTCAATTATAAGTAACTAAAAACATTTCATTTGTGGTCTTAAATATAAGCAAAATTTAACTCACTTTCTATACCCAATACAATCATTCCTAAAATAAGTGACTGTATCATTTAATTTTTGTTTCACTCCCAATACATACATGTTTCCTAAAGTAGTCTATTTCTTTATCATTTCAAAAAAATTAAATGCACTCAACTAACTTCTTTAATAAGTGTGAAATTAGTTTTTTTTTTTTTTACTTATAATTGAGATTGGAAGGAGTATTAGAGATTAATGGGTATACACTGACGGTGTAAAGTTTTTTACACCATCAATCCATCATCTATAATTCATTTGTATTACTTTAATCTAAAAGTCAATGACCATAAACGGATCAATGATAGATGATGCACTGATGGTGTAAAAAACATTTACGTCACAACATTCTCTGTTTTCTCTAGTTATTATATTTATTAGTGAATATTTCTTTTTTAAAAAAGTACATCCGTTTCATATTTAGTTTTTTTTAACGGCAAACAAAATAAAAATTTGATTAAACAAAGGGAAACCTAACATCATCGTACTCAACAAAGGTCCTACCTTTTATGAAGGGGTTTATCAAAAGGTACACAATCATATGCTCAGATTGACCAACTACCAAAATTATATGAGTTTACTTCACATTATTGTGAAGCAAATATAGTACATATGAATGATACAAAACTCACCGTTTCATATCCGGTGTTTATGGAATTTTTGTCCTATGTTTTATATGTAATGTTATTTACAAAACCCAATACATAATTAATATTATTTTTCTCAACACATCTCTATTTATCACATTATTATTTTTTTCACTTCCAATATTTTTCTCTCTTTAATAATAATTATATAAAAATATTATAATCGAAATATCTCAAATTCTTACATCATCGAGCCATTTCATAAACCTACGACATAACCTTGAAATACACTATTTATACACCCCTAGCCAAAAGAGTAAAATCAAGATTTTCACATAAATGTTGCATTATTTTTAGATAGACAATCTAATGAATCTATAACTCATCCACAAGATTGTTGGCATAATGGTACAAACATATTGCGTCCTTAGAGAAAAAGATAGTTCTTCACAACTCTCTTTTTTTTGTGTACTTCACAGCTCTCTTTTTAAGAGATATTCATATTTTGCTTTTAATTTTAGAAGTGAAAACTCATTTTTGACCTTAACTTTAACCTTTACTTTAATACATCCCCAAACTCTTGGCAAAAGCTCAAGCATCATGCACTTTACCGTACCACCTCACCACTATTCAGGTCTCTGTTCTCCCACCTCTACCACCACCTCTTCTTCGAAAAGTCAGTAACAAAACACTACACCATTTGCCATTATCATCCACCCCCCTATAAGCATTCAAAAGAACATAATTACACAGGACTAAGTGCAGTTCAACTACCTCAATATCTCATGAGATTGACCTTAATAACCAAGTGATTTTTGGCACACTTCTGCTGAGATGTCGCGTCCACTTGGTGGTTGTGAGATCAAGGGAAGCTCAAAGTCGCTAGCCATACTAGTTCTAGAGTAGTGTTTTGGACGTTGGGTGGGGTGGCGGCGGGTTGGTGGTTATTATTGCACGGTTGTCTTCTTAGAAACAATAACTAGGGGTGGAGATGATGACGGTGTTTGTTGGAAGTCCCACATCGCTGCCCTATCTTCCGTGGCATGGTTGGGCTATTCCTCTCATTGCCAAATGGTTTTGAGATGGAACATGGTATCAGAGTAGAGCCCAACTTCTTTCCGGTTGTTATGGGCCAAAAATTGCCACTTATCCTTTACCTGGTCCGGCAGGCTTCATTGGAGGGAGCGTGTTGAAAGTCCCACATCGTCTGCTCTATCTTCTATGGTTTGATATAAACACGCGTTGGGCTATTCCTCTTATCGTCAATTGGTTTTGAGATAAAATCTTAACAGTGTTCATGATTGCAAGGGGGAAATGTGTGGGACGATCGTGGCTAGGTGATAGTCATGAGGAGGCAGTCACAATGTCGCGGGATGGGGTACACGGTGATGGTGGATGGAGTCATCCAAGAATGGGACGAGGTTAGAGCCAACAAAAAAGCCCGACACGACCCCGAATAATTAAGCATAGAAAAATATCGGGATTATACAACAATTTTGGAGTACGAATTATAATCGTGTTTTTTTAGCACGACTTGCAAAAGTATGAAACACGTCCAAGCTTTTGTGAGGTTGGAATAAGATAACAAAAAGGTAAACTTATTATTCTACTTCTTTCATATTTCAACATCAACCTTTTACTATTTTTTTAATTAATAAATTTGCGATTAAAACAAGCTAAGGGAGAGTATGAGACTAAAAAACATGAAGAGAAGTACTCCCTCTGGCTCAAATTATAAGAAAAAATAATTAATTTTACTTTTATTAAAAAGGTTAGTTGATTGTATTTAATTTTCTATAATTTATGAAAAAACAAAAGTATTTTAGGAAAGTTGCATTTGGAATTAAACAAAATTAAATAAGATAACAATTGTCTAGGAATGTTTTAGAAAAGTAGAATTGTGAATGAAATAAAATTTAAAAAAGTTATTTAGTTTTGTTTATATTTTAAATTAAGAGAAATATGTTTTTTTTCATAAGCTGAAAGTTGCATCAAAGAATTATCCTAAAAAAAAAATCAAAGATTAGATTTTGAAGAGAACAAGCTTAACTATGCTCAAGATATTAATTAGCTAGTTTTAATATAACAATTTATGGTAACGCCCTAACTCCTAAAACATTTTTATTTATGTTAAATATAGTGGATGATGATGAAGGTTCTAAAACTGCAATAGTGCAGCGGCAATTGCAGTTACATATCCCAATTTTAAACATGATTTTTTGGTTTTTTTCATATACAGGTTTTTTACCCACATATATATTTTTTTAGGTACCGACATATATATTTTCATACGAAGCAATTAAGAACTGAACTCATGATCTTAAACTCACAAACTTTAAAATTAGGTACATGGTTAAATGAGCTACATTTCATAATCTAATTCTGATGTTATAAAATATAACAAAGATATATATCATGAGTAATGTTACATACTGGCACACATACGGCCCCCCAAAAAAAATGTCATGGTAGGTGCCACTCGAGTGATCTAATGGCCTACGCAAAGGTGTGTTTTTTTGTGTTTTGCTATTTGGAGTATGATCCAGTGGCACTACTTGCTAATTATAGAGAACAAAAATAGAAAATAAAGTTTAGAAGAGGTGTAATAATTAAGTAAAAGGAGGGAAAAGGATAGTCTAAACGATACTCAACCTCAGAGAAAAAGTATATTCCTTTTCACTGGTGCTGTCTAAAATAACTTCTCATCCCTTTAATTATAGGTTTTCAATTTTTCTTCCTTCGAAGTTCCTTTGCAAATCTACTCAATGTAATATATAGCAAATTGATTAGAAAAAACCATGCCCCAAACTAATTTAAATATTTTGGATTGCCAATGTATTTCATTTGGGCATGCAGGTGCATATATATGTTACCTTTAGGATAGGAAATGGCTTATTAAAAAAATAAATAAAAATCTTTAGAATAGGAAATGAGTTAAGCAATTTGAAATTTGTTTGAACCCGAATTATAAATCAAATAAGATGAAAATTTGTTTGAGCTTGAGTTAAATATGATTTGACTCATTAAGTCTATGAAATGCCTCGACTATATATATATATATATATATATGCAAAATATTATATTTTATAATTATTATATACATATGTGTATTTTTTATATGAATATAATATATGTTAAAATTAAAAATTTATTAAAATCAATTTAAATATCCTTTATATATATATATATATATATATATATATATATATATCAACTACCCTCATTTGATTTAAAAAATAGCATAAATTTGAACTTATGAACTTTAATTGAATGGAGTTTAAGATGAAAAAAATAATTCGCATGAAATTCAACTCAAAACACGACTTGAGCTCATTTTTAACGAGTCGAACCTAGCTAAGCAAAGCTCATCTACTCATTTCTGATCCTAATTCCCTCTCTCATGCTCTGCAATTTTGTTTATAAAGTACAGACTTCCCAATCACAACTAACATTTGGGGCCTTCCAATTTCCAGGTTAGGTATAACAGAAGAGATGGAGAAGAATTTGGACTACTCATAGGTGTTAGATGTGGCACAACTCCTGCCAAGGTGAAAAATAATTGCTCGTAGCTTAAATTTTAGGCCAATAGTTATTGTGCTGGATATGAGTTTTTGACGAAATTTTTTTATTGTATACAATGTGAATTTCCTTTAAGCTAGCGAACATTCTTTATTATGTGGCCCTCTAGGAACATGCAAACTTCAAGTCAATTATTATTACCAACTTCCGCTTTCAGCTACCAAGTGAATATAAATTTAATCAAACTGATATTTTCCTCAAAATCGGATATTGTCACAGCTGGTGGTATGATGGGTCACGTGTGTCAAGTGCAATTACGAGAAAGGGTTAAGGAATTATCCGAATCACTCGTTTATAGCTTATAAAAACGAGAAAGTTCCGTGTTAAAATTATCGATTAATTATGTCACAAATTCTGAAGTTTGGGATACTTTTGTCAGATACTCTTATTTTTTTTTAATGTTTGACTCCCCGAAGTTATTTATGGGTTTGTCATATATCCCTACTACTAATTCTGACCAATTTTACTGACATGTAACATCGGAATCTGATCAGATACAAGATTTTAAGCACTTGGTGCTTTGATCCTTTTTTTAAAAAAAAAAAAACTAAAAAACTAAAAAACTTAATATTTTTATATTTTTAGTTAAATAAAAAAATTAAAAAAAGAATTGAAGAGAGTGGTCGTCTTCGCCCGTGTGACATCACGCGGCATCACATGATCAACCTCCTGTGTCTAACTAGGATTCTGATATGATGTTACATGTCATCAAAATTGGCCAGAATTGATAGTAGGGGTAATGACAAACCCAAAAGTAACTTCGGGGAGTCAGACATTAAAAAAAAGTATATGAGTATCTGACAAAAGTACTCCAAACTTTAGGGACTTGTGACGTAATTAAGCCTAAAATTATGATCTGTTTATGTTTGGGTATTTAGCTGAAAAATGAAATTAAGCTAATCTGTTTTGTTTGGATAGTGTAAAGAAGATTATTTTTTATTGAGTAAATTAAAAAAAAAGGTATGATGCGACAAATGGGTAGTTAATATGATGGAGTTATAAGGGTATAATAGGAAAATTACATGGGTCTAAAAAAATAGTCTTTCAAAAAATAATTACATGGGTCTAAAAAACAATCTCCGGCTACTATTAGAGAGCTTATAGATTTTGATTATTGTTTCAAGAATATAAACTAAGATTATAATTTGTATTTGTTTGATTCACATTGGTCCTTAGTCCAAATCTGACCCTAAGTTGAATTTAGATGGACATTATGAAGTTCTTTAATAGACTTTATCGATCTAAGTTATGATTTGCATTTAAAAATTAGATTTATTCCATGATTAATTATGACAGTGAATAATCATTAAAAATATCAAATAAATTTGGTATTAGAAATAAACGAAGAGAATATCTCAACAAAATTATATCTCAAAAATTTAGGATAAATATGCAATATTCGATGAAAATAGATATCCTAATAATCGAGAAGATCAATGAAAAATTATCTGTAAAATTAACTTGATCAACAAGGATATTCAACCCAAAGATGATTAATGGAGTCATATAATCACAACCTCACGGAGCAAGCATAAAGGATCCAATTTCCATCCAACATGCATACTCTCTACATAGAACATGCAAGCATTATTTAGAGAACACAACTTCGTGAATAGACAAAGAGGGGACATTATCTTGACAATAGAGAGAATATATTCAATAGTCAACTTGGAGAGTAACATGATAATTTACCAATCTCTATACTCAAAACTGAGAACCTTAATGTGAAAGCATCAACTAAAGCTGAAAACGAGAACTACATAGTCTCGAGTCCTTTGAGTATAACTCAAAATGTACGTAGGATCGAGAGTTTCCTCTAACCAGACTAAACTAACTTTTTTTATAGGTCCTTATGTCGATGGATAAGACACAAGTGTCCTATGTGGGAAAGATAAATTTCTAATCGCACTGCACATTAAACAAGTACATTTGACAACTACTTGAGGACAAGATTCTGAGACGGGTGATTGAAGCCTATGTAATGCTATGAAAACACTAAAATCAGAATTAAGATGAAACAACAAGTAATATGCTCAAGGAAGTTCTTCTATATTATAGTATCAATATAATGTGGCACTAGTATTGAAAATTAGAAGAAGAAGTACAAGATGAGAGAAGATAGAGCTATTGAAAATAATTACCATTGGTACTCTTTCACTCTTTCATTAATAAATTGCTTTTTGGCTGATTAAAAAAAATATTAAAAAAAAAACTTATGGTATATATTTAGAGATATATAAAGTACTCCCTTCGTCTTTTATTATAGGGCACCATTTTGGTAGAATTTGTGTCCCTTTTTATACCTCGTTTTAGAATATCGAGATAATATTAAAGAATTTTTTCCAAATACACTCATCATAATTGCATAGAGGTGATAGGGTAATAATTACAATAGAGAGATAAATGAATAGAGTTAAATAGAGATAACTTTGAAATGACAACATATAGTATTTTGATAAATATGAGAATAATAATTATTTTTCTTAATTTGCGTGAATTAGATAAAAACTAGTAAGCAAGCCCGTGCATTAGCCAACGATTAAATGATATAGTCATAATATATTTAAATTTTAAATATTCATATCTATTTTTTAAACTGCAGAACATAAAATTTAAATTTTATGCCAATAATTTAATTCAATTTAAATTAACTTAAATAATTGAATCATCAATTGATTTTTATAGAGGCCCAATTGTAAAAATTAACTCTGGATTCAATCATGATTCATTTGGGCCTTGCGAATTTTTCATAGAGGCCCAATTGTAACTGATATGCTTACCCGAACCCTAAGAACATTTCACATACGTTTCCGCCGTCGCTCAAAGTTGATTGTAGCTGCTGTTTTGCGAATTTACTTCTGCTTCTCTTCCAAGGTCACACCCGACTCAATTTAAATATGTCATTGTAAGTCTTCCTCTCTAATTTGTTTATTTTGAACATTGATATGCAAATACTGTATTTTCTTTTAACTTGTTCATTTTATCGCTTAAAACATTTCTTTTATTTATCATATTGGATTCCTTTGTGTTCATGGTTTAAAATGACCTTTGCTTGATGCATGTTGTTTTTTTTTTGTATGCATGCTATGAGATATATTATGTTGATTAATTTTTAGTATTTCCAAAATTTATGTAGTTCTGATTATGTGATCGTTTTAAGTTCAGATAAAGAAGTCAAGGTGATATCATATCCAAGTACAAAATCTCCCTATGCAAGAGTTAGAAAGGGATAGAGAGAATATACTCTAACAAATACTAATAAAATCAAAAGACGGAAGTAATGATTTTGTCTAAAAACTCAATGCCGGCAAAGAAAGGGTCAGTCAACATCATCTCATCACTCTATCAAAAATACTTTTTAGATTTTCTCTCATTTCATATTTTTGTTTTTTACCATTCTAATGCATAGATATATATTTTTTTCAACTTTAATCTTTTATTCAATTATTTTTTATACTTCTATTTTTTATTAATTTTATTTTTATCATCTCTTTTATATCTAAATCACTATACATTAATTAATGTACACACCTTCTAATAAAAATTAAATTCTATACAATTTTTAACAAGGATTAAATAAAAACATTTTACACAAAATATATATAAAACTTATAATAATTACTTCATTTGTTTCATATGTATTATGTTTTAAGGTTATGCACGAGTTTTAAGAAATGGTTAAATAATGTAAAAATTTGGTACATTTCGATAATAATGCCCTTATATAATCATTATTAAAAAGTGAGAAAGATATTGGAAGTGAAAAAGAGAATATAAAATAAGGATTTGTTAAAAAAAATAACATTAATTATGTATTGGATTTTGTAAAAAAATAACATAATAAAAAACTCTGTGAATATTAGATGTGAAAGGAGAAAATAACATTTTTTTTTTAACATGTGTTCAATCCTAAAAGTTAAAAAAGTAAAGAATCGAGGCAGTAATAATGAATGCATAGATAATTATAGTAAATACTCCCTTCGGTCTTATTTATAAGATTCTTTTGGGGTTTTTCACACCCACCAAGAAAAGTGGTTAAGTTTGTTAATGGCATTGGAAATGTGGAAATTTGATATACTTTTTCAAAATTACTCCTATAATTATTATTGGAACTCTAAAAAGTGTTGACATAATAGGGGTGTTTGTGGAATGAAGTAATTAAATGCTATTGAAAATTGTAATGGGGTCTTATAAATAGGACCAAAATAAAAACTCCAAAAGGGTCTTATAAATAGGAATAGAACGAGTAGTACTCGTATGTTCAAAGCAACGAGTACTATCCAATCACTCACTTGATTCAAAGGCTCTTTTCACCGACACGTGACATTGATACAAACCCTCCAAACCATGAATGTGTGTTTTTTCCATCACTATCTTAATCATTGCAACACTTTTGGAAGAGACATTTATTTGGGGTTGGTGGATACTCCCACCGTTTCATATAATTGCATTTTATGTTATGTACAATGATTTTAAAAATAGTTAATTAAATGATACAAAAATTTGATTTATTTTAATTATTATAAATTATAAATAATTATTTCTTCCGACTCATAAGTTATGTTCATATACTAGGTTTTACACTTTTTTCTATAAATTATGTTCTTTTAGTAATTTAATATTCATTTATACTTCTTTTTCCAAACATACTCTTATTTATTGTATCATTTTTTCACCACATATTTATTTATTTCTCTTCAATATAATCTTCATACATTTATGATTATTTTTTCTCTTATTATTAAATGGGGATATTTTAGTCTAAACATATCAAATTTTTGCATCATTTACTCATTTCTTAATTTACGTAAAATCTCTAAAAAAAACTTACCTTATAGAGCATGAGTATAAAGATGAATTTTTTTATAAATAAAAATATAAATAAAAAATAATATTAATTAAATATTAAAATTTTAAAATAGAAGTAATTAATTTTTTGAAAATGAAGTTTGTAAAAAAAAATACTCCTTCCGGTCTTGTTTATTAGCAAAAATAACTAACGGCACAAGTATTAAGAAAAAATAGTTAGATGCATTTAGTTTTCTCAAATTCAAAAAAAGTAGACAAGTTTAATAAACTTGTATCGAGAATGAAATAAAAATTAAATAATTAAACCACTTTATAAAGATATTTTAGGAATGATTGTATTGTCAATAGAAAATTACTCCCTCCGTTCCTATTTATCTACTGTATCATATTTCAAACAAAACACACCCTTTAAAAAATGCAATCATTACTTAGATTTAAAATACATTAATTATGTTTTTTCTCACTATGCCCTTTTTCTTTCTATAATCATTACTTATCTTCCACTACTTACGAAAACCAATACCCAATTAAATAGGGGTAGACATGGAAAGTAACATTTATTATACCTTAAAATAATCAAAAGGACAGATAAAAAGAAACAAAAAAACTTCTTCAAAAATGGTCAGTTAAATAGGAACGGAGGAAGTAGTTAATTTTTATTTATATTCAATACCCTGCTGAAGCTAATTTTTTTCTACTGTATAATCAAGACGGAAGGGAATAGTAATAATCATTTAAAATAACGATGAAAAGTTTAAAAACCAACACATGGGGATGGTGTATTAATTAATGAACCTAATTTTCATTCTATGTGACCGGTGACATTTTCGTTTTAGCCTGTGGTTGATAACTTGATACTACTCCCTCTGGTCTTATTTATAAGACGTTTTTGGAGTTTTTATTTTGGTCCTATTTATAAGACCTCATTACAATTTTCAATAGCATTTAATTACTTCATTCTACAAACACCCCTATTATGTCAACACTTTTTAGAGTTCCAATAATAATTATAGGGGTAGTTTTGAAAAAGTATATCAAATTTTCACATTTCCAATGTCACTAGCAAACTTAACCACTTTCCTTGGTGGGTGTGAAAAACCCCAAAAGGGTCTTTATAAATAGAACCGGAGGGAGTACTAAAATCTAATTATTTATTAAATTTTTAATACATTAATTATGTTTTTTCATTATAGTCTTTTTCTCTATAGTCATTAATTTTTCTCCACTATTTACATAAACCAAGGCATATTAAATAGGAGCAAACATGAAAAATAACATTTATTACACTATTGAAATCCTCAAAAGAACAAACAAAAATGATTAGAAACCTATAAAATAAGCCTACAAATCAACCTGCACCATAAAAAAAAAAATGACATGTGTCACTTGCCTACCATTGAATGGTTAACAAGTGACACATGTCACATTCTTATAATGTAGATTAATTTGTAAGTACATTTTGTAGGTCTCTAAATATATATCATCACTCAAGGACAAATAAAATAAACAAAAATCTCTCCAAAATAGGAATAAGCAACGGAGGGAGTACCATACATGTTCTAACTTTTCTACTAATTCAGTGTTTTTCTAAATTTAAATTAAACATCGAATGTATTTTTACTTATTCAGATTAAAAGAAATCAAAGATTGAAATTTTTGAAAAAACACTCATTTGTGAGTTAAAGAAATAAAAAAAATTGTGTAAGACTCGTTCACTCTCCGCTACCACTAGACCACCAGAAGCTCTTTTATTTATATCATTGTTGTTTAATCCCTCAAGTTTTACGAATTCATTATCTCTAATCACAACCCATCTAATTTTAGTCCTAAAGAAAAGGTCTTACATTAAAAGAGGTGTTATTGCTGCCATGATCCAACATTGTTCATTGCATAGGCTAGGTCAAAGTTTTAAGGTGTTGCCCATGGATCATTGTTTTTCTTGAAATTGTGGCCATGTGTCTTTTGTAAAAATTAGTTGTCAACTTGTGATGAGTCGTTTTTCAAATTAAAATGTTTATGAAGACTTTTTATTAAAAAAAAAAAAAATTCAATTAGTGTTGCGCAAGTGAGAGTAAGATTTTTTCTATTATAGGCTACCACTAATTGACTTTACTTAAGTTTTATTAAATAAATGGGTTGACGGTTGATCTTGTGGGAGTTGGAATAGGCTATGAGTGTTTCGTTTAATTGCATTTGTCTATTATATTCCATTTATCCCTTATTATAAGTTACTTCTACCTAATTCACGCAGATTAAGAAAATTAATTATTATTCTCAAATTTTTTAAAAAATATAATATTGTCATTCCAAAGTTACCCCTATTTAATACTTTGTAACTTTATTTATTTCTCTATCTCTATTGTAATTATTACCCTATCACCCCTATGTAATTATAAAGGGTGTATTTGAAATAAACTTTTTAATGCTACCTAGACATTCTAAAACGACTAATAAAAAAGACACCAAATTTATCAAAATGGTGCCCGGGACGAAGGGATTACCTTATTGGCTGATATCTCAAGCGGCTAATTAAAGTGTAGGCCAAGTTTCTTGTGGACCGTAACGGGAAGGGTTCCACTGGGATTAAAAGATTATACTTCCTCACGTCCTAATTATAGGTCACATTCTAGAAGGTTTTTTTGTCTTAATTATAAGTCACTTTATATTTCCAATGTATCATTTATTGCTTTTTCTCTTTTTTGTCCTTATTAAATACTTTGACTATCTATGTGTTTTTGTTGTTGATTAATGAGTGTGAATTTTCCAAGAAAAGTTTAGAGGGTAAAATTGTAATGTTACAATATATTCTCATAAAATTTATAAAACTAACTACTTTCCTTGATATGTGTAATTCGGTCAAATATGCCCTATAATAAAAATCTTAGAAAGTAAATACAATATAGGTCCCCCTACAACCCTAACGGTTACAACTTTTCTCCATTGAGAGCCACAATTTAATAAGGGAACAGGAGGGGAAGACTTGGTTGGTCAAGCAGATTTAACAATGTCTAAAACAGATATCCAACTGTAATATTGTTAAAAATGATGATGCAAATATTCTATAATTATTTAGAACAAATTGTAACTTACTAGCTAGTATGAACATGCCTAGAACTATGTAGAAAGCTAATATCTATGTACCCAGAACATCCTAGAAATATTAAGACTAGTAACTAAGCCTAGAACTTTGTAGAGCAAAGTAACTTGGTGGAAACTACTAGAGTTTTTCAGCCACCAACTTTATACACCTATAAAATGGCACAAGGAGTGCACTTGTTGTATCAAGGGAAAATACTAACTAATACAAAGCCTTTATTTACCAACTCCCTACAATACCTTCTAAGAAATCCTTGTCATATACCAAGTCCACGTTAGTTTATAGACTTATTTTTATCTTAGCTACTTATATTTATAATTTAATATTATCAGTGTACTAGAGCTACGTTCGGTTATATACTGGGCGTAGAGATAATACCCAAACTATTTTTCAACTATCCCAAAGAATTCAACTATCCACTCCAAACCATTTTTACATCCTCTTAAGCCATGATTACTACTATTCAACCACAATCTATCCCCATTCCAATACTTTTTGGAGAAAATTATGATTTTTGGAACACTAAAATGACGACCTTCTTCCGGTCCCAAGATTTATGGGATATTGTTGAAGAAGGCTATACTATTCCAGAGGATACTTCAGCTCTTACTGCAGCTAAGAAGAAAGAGTTGAAGGAAAATGAGAAAAAAGATGCAAAAGCATTATTTATTTTACAACAAGCCTTGGCGGAGCCTATTTTTCCAAGGATAATGAGAGCTATAAGTGCCAAAGCAAGCAAAGGATGGAGAGCAAAACGCTTGTTGGAGCTTATACACACCGATGTATGTGGACCAATGAGGACGCCATCATTAACCAGCAATAGGTACTTCATCCTTTTCATTGATGATTTCTCTAGAATGACATGGGTCTACTTTATTAAAGAAAAATTAGAAGTATTTAGAGTATTCAAGAAGTTCAAGGCCCTTGTCGAGAAGCAAACCGGGAAGCATATAAAAGTACTCAGAAGTGATTGTGGCAAAGAGTATAACTCCCGTGAGTTTGATAAATTCTGCGAGGATGAAGGTAACGACCGTCAACTAGCAGTAGCATATACTCTAGAACAAAATGGAGTATCTGAAAGGAAGAACCGAACAGTAATGGAAATGGCTCGATCAATGCTTAAGGAGAAAAGATTGCCAAACACTTTTTGGGCTGAAGCAGTCTACACTGCAGTCTACATAATGCATAGATGTCCAACAAAGGCTGTTCAAGATAAAACTCCAATAGAAGCTTGGAGCGGCAGAAAACTATCTGCAAAACATCTAAAGATTTTTGGATCTGTCTGCTACGTCCATGTCCCAGAACAAAAAAGACACAAGCTTGAAGATAAGACGATAAGAGGCGTACTTTTGGGATATAGCACACAGTCCAAAGGCTATCACGTTTACAACTTGGAAACAAAGAAACTCATCATCAGCCGAGATGTGGAAGTTGATGAAGGTGCTACTTGGAACTAGGATGAACAAAAAGTTGAGAGACGCAGTATCTCTGTGCCAACACAACAATCACAAGTAAGAGAAGAAATATAAGAAGTTGAAGAAGATCCAGGTACGCCCACTGCACTCCCACAAGAACAAAGTTCACCAGAATCTACTCCAAGACGAGTAAGATCCTTGGTAGATATCTATGAGACATGCAACATTGCTCTAGTTGAACCCGGAAGCTTTGAAGAAGCCTCAAAGCAAGAAGTATGGGTCAAGGCAATGGAAGAAGAAATAAGAATGATAAAAAAAAACAACACATGGGAGCTAGTAGATTGCCCGAAAGACAAAGACATCATCGGAGTTAAATGGGTCTACAAAACAAAGCTCAATCCCGATGGCACTATACAAAAACATAAGGCAAGACTAGTCGCTAAGGGCTACTCACAACAACCTGGAATCGACTACGATGAGACATTTGCCCCAATTGCTCGCTTGGATACGATAAGAGTACTGAAAGCTCTTGCGGCACAAAGAGGATGGAGCATTTACCAGCTAGATGTCAAATCTGCCTTCCTCAATGGAGTCCTACAAGAAGAAATCTGTGTGGAGCAACCGCAAGGGTTCGTCAGTAAAGGCAATGAAAATAAAGTGTTATGATTGAAAAAGACTTTATATGGCTTAAAGCAAGCTCCTCGAGCTTGGTATAGTAGAATCGATCAATACTTTACCGACAAAGGATTTAGGAGGAGCAAGAGTAAGCCTACATTGTACATCAAGACCTAAGGTCGGTATGGCACTCTCATTGTCTCCTTATACGTTGATGATCTTATTTTCACAGGAAACAACATGAATATGATAGACGAGTTCAAGCAAGACATGATGAAGACATTCGAGATGACCGACCTTGGCTTAATGAACTACTTCCTCGGCATAAAAGTAAGTCAAAGAAAAGACGATATATTTATCTGTCAAAGGAAATATATAGAAGAACTACTCAAAAAGTTCAAGATGCGAGAATGCAAACCAGTTGCTACTCTTCTCGTGACTAATGAGAAGTTACAAAAAGATGACGGATCTCCAAAGGCAAATGCATCACTCTATAGAAATTTGATCGGAAGCCTTCTATATCTCACTGCTACACGACCAGACATCATGTACGCAACTAGTCTTCTATCAAGGTTCATGCAGAGCCCAAGTCAAATTCACTTTGGAGTTGGCAAAAGAATCCTGAGATACTTGCAAGGCACGGAGGAGTTTGACATATGGTACACAACCAACACCAACTCAAAGTTGATTGGCTACACTGACAGTGATTGGGCAGGTTCCATAGATGATATGAAAAGCACGTCAGGCTATGCCTTCTCACTCAGTTCAGGAGTAATCTCTTGGGCATCTAAGAAGCAAGCAATCGTTGCACAGTCAACTGCTGAAGTAGAGTATGTAGCAGCTGTAGAGACAACAAACCAAGCTATATGGCTTCGACGAATACTTGGCGATATGGGAGCTCAACAAAGCGAGCCGACTACGATCTACTGTGACAACAAATCAGCGATAGCAATAGCAAAGAACTCAGTCCATCACAAATGACAAAGCATATTGCTATCAAATATCATGCTATTAGAGAAGCCAACGAGAGCAAAGAAATGAAGCTCGAGTACTACACAACTGAAGAACAAATTGCAGACATATTCACAAAAGCATTGCCAAAACCAAAGTTCGAACAACTAAGATCAATGCCAGGAGTAATTGAAATTTGCATCAAGGAGGAGTGTTAAAAATGATGATGCAAATATTCTAGAATTATTTAGAATAAATTGTAACTTACTAGCTAGTATGAACATGCCTAGAACTATGTAGAAAGCTAGTATGTATGTGCCCAGAACATCCTAGAAATATTTAGACTAAAAACAACTAAGCCTAGAACTTTGTAGAGCAAAGTAACTTGGTGGAAACTACTAGAGTTTTTGAGCCACCGACTTTATACACCTATAAAGTGGCACAAGGAGTGCACTTGTTGTATAAGGGAAAATACTAACTAATACAAAGCCTTTATTTACCAACTCCCTACAATACCTTCTAACAAATCCTTGTCAATATCAAGTCCACGTTAGTTTATAGACTTATTTTTATCTTAGCTACTTATATTTATAATTTAATATTATCAAAGATATTAATGTTTATGGTGTTTTTTAATCATAATCATTTCTCTATGATTTATAATAGCTAGGTTGATAATAAGGATATCATTAAGAACAGCTCCAACATTTGTTCTCTTAACCCATGTTCTTAAACCAAGTAAGAAGAAATGGAGTACCATTAGAGGGTGCTGATAAGAAATTGCTTGAGAAGCAAATGAGCTTCTTCCATTTTCCTTTATGTTATGTTCTTAACTATCAAATGAATTCAACGTGTGATATAAATGATGTATGAAATAAGGTGTAAGATCTATTTAAATTATCATATGAATCCTGGCTCCCCTTGCAATTTTTTTTTTTTAACAGCAAAATAAAATTTATTAACCAAGAGCATGGCTCCCCTTGCATTTGTTTTCACGCTCCATCACTAAGTATAGATATCACAACATTCTGGAAGCTTAAAGTAAAGGTTTGTGGCTAGTATTGACAAAATGGGTCTTGACTCGTGGGTGCCTGCAATTTTTTGTTGGCAGGACAAGTTTTTGTAAAAATAATTAAATTATGCCCGCCTGTCCGCCCTTTTATTTTTCGCGGGCCGTCCGCGAGCTTGAATATTAAAAATAAAAAAAGAAAGTCACCTTAGTATCAACGTGGTTTGCGGGCGGCCTGCACTATTTTTTTTATAAAAAAAAATTGTACTAAAATAAAGAAAAAAAATATTAATTAATTATTTTTTTTAAACCCGGGCCACCCGCGCCCGCACTAGGACGGGCAGGGCCTGAAAATTAGGCCCTAAATAATTTTACGGAAGGGCGGCCGAGTGCGGGCACGGGCCATGCCCGCCCGCCCGCCCGTTTTGCCAATACTATTTGTGGCCTAACCCATGGGTCATACTCCCTCTGGCTTGTTTTTAAGAAAAAAATATTAATTTCACAAGTATTAAGAAAGTTAGTTGAATGCATTTAATTTTCTCAAATACATAGAAAAATTGACTACTTTAGGAAACTTACATTGGAAATGAAACAAAAATTAAATGTTACCACTTTGTAGGGATATATTAAGAATGATTATAGTGAGAATAGAAAGTTTGTTAATTTTTGCTTATATTTAAGATCATTAATAAAATGTTTTTTTTTTCTTATAAATGAAAGCGGAAGGAGTATTGTTCAAGAGCGAAAATCTGGACCCGGGTCCAACACGACGAACCTGATGCTCGACAACCGACACGCAAATAGGACCTTGTAACTAGCATAACCTCATCGATCTATTTTATGATTCTTACTGGGATTCAAACACCAGGGCCATTTACTCTATACTGGCCTCCTCCTTAATTGGACAAAAATGGTAGAATGACTATGCGTTTTAGATTTCTCATCCCACGTACTATCCCATGTCTCATTTTTTATAATGAAATGACAAAAATACCTTTATTTTTTTTTTTAACATAAGATTCTTGAAATTTTATTTTTTGGAGTGTTCTTCCGAGAGGCACCTCTTGGAATTTTTTCAAGACGTCCTTATCGAAATTTTTTCAGGTGAACAATAAAGACAAGTTGTGGAAAGAGAAGGAACCATGTAAATTTTTTCCCTTTTGTTATTATCTCTGTTTTCTTCTTTTCAACTGTGTACTACTATTTCCTAAGCTCCTTTGCATCTGCATCCACTCTATACTTAGAAACTCATTCTTAAATCTTGCATTTTTATTTGTTTTGTTGACATTTCCCTATTTGGGTCTTTCAAATCTGACTCAAACTCCCCGTGATTAGTTCAAAAATGGAGTCTCCTTCAATTGGGAAGACCAATTTACATATGTTAGACTCCTTACTCACGGAGTCTTTTTGTCTTTACTGCATCTCCAAAAAATTCCGAGTGGTACTTCTCAGAAAAACATTACAGAAAAAAATTCTAAGAACCTCGTGTTGACAAAAAAAAATGGATATTTTTATTATTTCACTGTTAAAAATGAAATGTGAGGATAATACGTTGGGTGAGGAATCTAAAGCTCAATGATTATAACATTGATGATTTCTCATCAAGCCTATTACACTATATATACTAGACGATGTGCTCTTTTACACTCTCTTTGCGTAGCGTACACTTCACTCATAAAACATTAACTCGATTGGCAAAATCTTTGACTGAGGACTAATTACCATCATTATACATCAAAAGCAGGTCTTAACCTGTACATGGGGGATATTACCTTTATACCTTATAAACCGCTAATCCAGTACGTGATATGTAAGTTGGATCTCAATATGTTATTTATTAACATAAATTAAATGAAGTCTTAGCCTTAGAAAAAAATTCTTTGGAGGGGTAACCATCGCCTTCAATTATTTTTAATAAATTATTTATTAAGTGCTTCAATTTTTAACAAATATTTATTTTATAAAATTTGATTAATCTCGGAAAGATCCTAATATAATCATAAGGACTAGCAATTCAAAATTATAAAGAAAATAGGTAGAGGTAATGATTGCTTACCCAGATGGCAGTGGTCTTTATCATGGATCGCTTCTACCTCGTGTGCTTTATTCTATCATTAAAAAAGTCAATACAGTATCTTCAGACAGAAAAGTCACGAAATAAAAGATATGCAAATCGGAAAGCTGTAGTGAAGGCTGAAGAGCAAGACGAAGGACATATAACTACTATAAGACTCTTCCATACCACATTGTACCACTACTACAAAATATAAGCTAGTTCAAATTTTAGCAATGAATTAACAATCGATTAACTTATTCCATTTTTTATAAACGAAAGAATTTTTTATTAAAATACTCACACCCTTACGTAGATACAACTACTTAACTAATCATACCCAACTTTATTGAGCAGTAGAATTCAGGGCAGTCCATAAAAGAGGGGAAAAAAAACACTCTAAATAAATTTGCTCTAGTGTAAGTTGAAGGTTTATTTAACATTTTAGTCCCTACATTTAGGTGCTCTTTTGGAATTGATCCTTAAACTTTTTTTCGATACTTTGGGTCCCCGAATTTTGTTTAATTTTTGAAAATGATCATTTCGTCACTTAAGTGATGATATAGTCGACGACATGTCACGTAACTTTCACGATGTCGACGAGTGATGACGTGTTATGTAGAGTTACGGGACACTGCATGATTTTTTTTATTAAAAAAATAATTTCTCTTAAAATTTATTAAAAGATTCAATTTAAAAAAAAAAACTTTTAAATTTGAATTTTTGTAATTAAAAAAATTCACGTGCCAAATGTTGACATGTGGCACGTGCCATATCCTCGGTCATATCACCACTTAAGTGATGAATTGACCGTTTCCAAAATTTGAGAAAAGGTTAGGGACTCAAAGCATAAAAAAAAAGCTTAAGGATCAATTCCAAAAGAGCACTTAAGTTCAAGGATTAAAAACTTAATTAAGCCTAAATCGAAAAGGGCACCTTAATCAAATGAAATAAATTTTCAGGATACGAGTCATTTTCGTTAAGACTAATACCATTTCCTTGTTAAAAAATATATATAAGTGACATAAAAAAATAACATCTATTACTTATTTATTAAAAAATTACACTAGCTTTGAAACTCATCATCACCATTTATTTTTTTTTATAAAGGTCACAATATCATGCCATATAAGGATTTTTTGCACATACATGGGAATTTCAATGTGTACTATTGGTGAATTTTAAAGGATATATAGTTTAGGATGATTAATATTCACCGTCGGATGCTTTCATTTTGTCCTATTAATTTATATTTTTTTCCCATATGATGAAAACATGACTCATCATATGTCTTAGGAAAATGATATGTCAAGCACCAAACTATAAAATGGCCTCTTCAAATGATTAAGACTTTTTCATTACATGAAACAAACAAAGCAGCTGAAGTTGACAAATGGTCAAAGAAAAAGTAACCTAAGACCCACACATACATCCAAATATAGAAATATAGAAATGAGAAAACAATGTGAAGTAGCACCAATTCATCCATCAAAACAATAATGAAATGTTACTCTCATCTGCTCAAACTTCACATGACACAAAGAAACAACTCCACTTATCAAATAACCATAACATAAGTTAATTACCTTAAAAGAAGAACTTGAATAGTAGCAGGCTAGCAGCACCTTTTTTAGTAATTAACCTCAACAAGGACTGTTAGAAGAACAGAAGTAAAGAACCAGAACCAGAACCAGAGTCATAATATATATAAGGCTAACCTTGAGAGTTGAGAGAGTGAGAGACAAATTAAAGAGAAGGGAGAGTAGTAAGAGAGTACATAAACTAACATATACTAGAACTATAGAAGTCTCAAGTCAATAGTCATAAAACATGTCTGATGCATGAGGTATGTTGAACGTGTTACAGAATAAGACTGCATGTTTGGTTCGAATACAGAAAGTGGGTTAGGTAATTAGCTTCGGCTACTTTAATAGGTTGTGCAGAAGGAAGAAAAATCCGAGAGCTATGTAAGACCTTGATGATCGAGATTTGAGGGTGGAACGCTAGTTGGTAGAGTAGTGTGTGCATGGAGTGCAGATTTGTGCAGTGCTATACGTCACTCTCTACCTCTGCCTAGACATCTGACAGTATACAACAACAAAGAAGATACAAGTTAATAAATGCTATACCAAAAAAAAATAAAAATAGTGATGATAATGTAAGTTCAGTCACGTAAGGTATAAGAGTAGTCATAGATGTACACTACTGCATTAAGGGAGAAATAGAGAATCAAGATTCCATCTTAAAAAATATTGACTAGTTGGTACAACAACTTTGATTATTTCCAAAGATTAGGATGTATGTTTTTTTTTTTTTTTTAAATATTTCTTGTTTTCATTTTTCAAAATGGTTGATAATTATAGTTATGATTAAGTGTTTTCATTTCAATTTTTCTTAATTATGATTGTGATCTAGTGTTTTTATTTATTTTCTATTTTCATAAATTTGTATAGGAAACAGTGAAAATAATACTCCCTCCGTTCCATATTATCTGTCACTTTAGCATTTTTAACTTGTTCCGAATTATTTGTCGCTTTAGGAATTCGAGAATGTATTAATTGATTTTTTCCACCTTTAACCTTGCATTTAATGTGTTGAAATATGTGAAATGGGTGATAATTAATGTACTTTGAGGGTATTATAGTAAAATTATCTAATAATTCTTTTGAAAATTGAAATATTAAATGACTTTCTTAATCCGTGTGAAATTTCTAAAGTGACAGTTAAATTGGAACGGAGGGAGTAATAAATTGTTTTCATTATTTCCTATATAAATATTTAGAAAAAAAATGAAAACATGGATCACATTTTCAATTAATAGAAATTTTAAAGTAAACACATAGTCATAATTATAATTATTAATAATTTTTAAAATGAAACGAAAAACATTTTCGCAAAACAAACATTAATACAATTAGTCTTTTACCTTATTAATAAGGTGAGAAGATACTGATAAAGAAAATGTAAAATAAGTTACTAATATTTATTAGGTATTTTTAACCTCAATCCTTGCCGAGAATAAACATCCAAAAATAGATGATTTTTACTCTGGGTTGATGCATTGAAAAAAACAAAAGTTTAAATATTTAATTTTTCAAAGAAAAACTTATCATTTTTAGATTTTTTATCCTAAAAAAAATCCTTATTTATTAATTGTTTTTTAAAAAACTTTTAATCATCAACATTTATACATAATTATATCACATGTCCCTGAAGTTTGGGCTACTTTTGTCAGATACTCTTATTTGTTTTTTCAATGTCTGACTCCCCGAAGTTACTTCTGAGTTTGTCATATACCCCTACTACTAATTTTGACCAATTTTGCTGACATGTAACATTGGAATCCTGATTAGATGCAAGAGGTTAAGCATCTGGTGCCCCATGGTCGAAGATCTTTTTTTTAAAAAATTTAAAAAAACACTAAAAAACTTAATATTTTTATATTTTTAGTTAAATAAAAAAAGAGAAAAAAGAATTGAAGAGAGAAGTCGTCTTCGCACGTATGACATCACTCGACATCACATGATCAACCTCATGCGTCTGATCAACATTCCGATGTTACATGCCGGCGAAATTGGTCAGAATTGATAGTAGGGGTATATGACAAACTTAGAAGTAACTTCGGGAAATCAGACATTGGAAAAAAAAGAATAAGGATATCTGACAAAAGTACCTCAAACTTTAGGGACTTGTAACATAATTAAGCCTTCAAAACTATTAATAAATTATTTTTATAAGAAGATATTGCATTTATTACTATAAGAAACAATAAATTTAGTTTTCCAAAAAATATTTTTTTTCTAATTTATTTTTTTAAAATAAAATAATATTAATGATAATTAAAAAATTCTTGAGAATAAAGCTAAAAAATATGATGAAATAGAGAATGACCAAAACATTGAAAGAAGGAAAAAACTCCGCCAAGAAATCAAATATAATCACCCTATAGCTATCCAAAATAATAAAAAACACAGCCAAAAATGTTGGCTCAGGTGATAAGAGTTGAATTTGAGGTTGTAAGAGATCTCGTTTTCGATTTTTATCGATGTGAAGACAGTGTTGGTGGATAAATACTCTTTGAGCTCAAAAGCCTACACCAACTTTACCTAGTCCTCGAAATCAATTCACTTAAATTTTCTATTATAATTTTTTTTTTATAAAAAAAACAGCACAAAGGTCAACGATTGTTGTCTCATTTATATATCTTAATCATGTACCACTAGTAGACAAATAGACAATGGATAAATGTATTTTTTTTTAATCAATGGATCAGTTTAAATAATTTATAGGTAATTAGTAGATGTGGGCACACATACATAAATGATACTTATGTTTCTTATGCATGCATGTGGTCATCACATATTAAATTATTAACTCATGTTAATGAAGATGGTCTTATTAGAAGCATCACTCCCAAAAATGTCCAATCAATATACAAACATATTAAATTATTAATCACTCAAACAGACAAATAGACAACATGAGTTTTCCAAAACTAATAATTGATAGGTAAATGGAGAAATTATACGTACTTTTTTATTTTTTTTTATAAACAAAAGTTTAGGTGAGTTGGGCTCTGGGACCCATCAAGGTTAAGCAGTCCTCCGGGTTCAAATAATGCTTACAAATTATCTATCAACATCGTCTTCACATCGATGAAATTCGAATCCGGGATCTCTCTCAATCCCGGACTCAATCTTTACAAACTTAGCCAACGGTTATTGACAGAAATTATAGTTTTAAATCAATGAATTACATTTAAAAAATTCAATTAACTAAACTGACTTAGGGCCGTGGTACATGAAAAATGGAAGGGGAGGTATTAACTTTGGTTACTGTGCTACTTACTTCCTCCCCTAAATTATATTTATTCATGCATTTTACTTTGTGTCATAACTTATCTATTTTTAAAAATCCAATACTCATTTATATTTTTTTCTTAAGTGTACCATTATTTATTACATTATCTTTTTCATTACTCATTTCTTCATTTCTTTTCAAAGTAATCTTTATACATTTATTATTATTTTCTCTCCAATTATTAAATGAGAATAATTTAATCAAAATATATCAAATTCTTACATCATTTACTTATTTATTAATTTATGTGCAATTTTTAAATGAAGATAACTTGAGACAAAGAGCGTATTATATTAAATGGTAAAAAAAAATGGTCATTTAAAAAAATAATTGCTCGCCGGATGATGGAACAAATAATAAAGATTATTTTAAACTATACTATACAAATATAAATAAAAATCAATTTTCAATCAATAATAAAAATCTACAGGAATTGAATTAAAAATTAATGAAAATTATAAGAACTAAAAAATTAATTTCAAAACTCCAAACACTTGGAAAATGTCACCATCATTCATTTTCTTCTACATTTTCCCTCTCCATTCCTTTTTTCACATGTTCTGCCATGTTTAGGTACAAGAAACATTTTGCATAAACGGATTTTCTGCAAAGATGATAAGCAAATCCAATATTATATTCTTCACAAATCTTATTAAATGATCTCTCAGCAGACACTAGTTCTTCATAAAATTCGAAATCAGTACGGTGCATAGACTAATGCATCATTGGTTATTGGTATGTGGAAGCTAGCTCATGACACATCTCTTTCTCCATCTATTATTTTTGTCTGTCTTGCATACGAACCCATCAAATGCAGAATCTCAAGGCTGCCCTTGTTACTTTTGTTTTTCCCACCCGGTTCCTTAGTTGAATTTGGATATATCGGATTCTGACCTAAATTACGCACTTGGTTGTGTCAGATGAGTTTTTCGACATTGATTTTTTTTTTTTTGGTGAATTTTCGACATTGATTTTTAACATTTACAAGATATTCATTTCATAAGTCATAACATATGTATACACACTTTTATTATAAAATACAATCAATATGTTTATTTCAGTTAAATTTATGTGTTTCTGTCCTAGTTTGCCTACTATCTTTTTCTAATTAATTTTTACTCTTTAATTTTTTTTGTTAATAATTAAGGATAAAATTGTGTAGCTTTGGATTTATAAAAAAACTTGTAAAATAGAGTGATTTTTTATTTTAGTCAAGAATGACATATACTGAACTTAGGGAGTCATTTAAAAAAAACATGGAGATTATCATTTTACAATTAACACTTTTTTTATAGGCAAAGAATATTTTAGGTTTTTTTTTTATTTAAAAAAATTTATTGGGATAAGGGAAGGGAAATTAAATCCACCAAATGATAGTATCGAGGATCAAATTCAGGACTTCCAATTTTCAAACCTTAAGATTTGGTACATGAACATGTTGAATACACCCACTTCTGGTTTTGCAATTAACACTTGTTTGACATGTATTTGAAAACCTAAGCTTATTTAATATGAGCATTTTTTTTAGGCTTATTTATGGTTGGCTTAAATATGAAAATGGTCCCTATAAATATTGACTTTTTTGAAATTGGTCCCTGTAAAATTTTTCTTTTGGTTTTGGTCCCTACATTTATAAAATATTTTGGTTTTGGTCCCTCTTGTTATATGTGGATGGAAAATGCCGAAAATGTAATATATTATATTCTATGACCTATTAAGGATGATATTTTTGCATTAATTCTCAAGGGTAAACAGACAACTTACATTAAATAAGAAAACCAGTTCAAAAACCATGATATTAGAGGGACCAAAACCAATTGAATCTAAATAATAGAGGGACCAAAACAAACTACCAACATAATTATGGGGACCAAAATTTAATATGAGGGACCAAAACCAAAACGTTTTGTAAGTGCAGGGACCAAAATCAAAAGAAAAATTTTACAAGGACCAATTTCAAAGAAGTCAATATTTACAGGGACCATTTTCATATTTAAGCCTTTATGGTTTTAGTCCCTGAAAGTTGCAAGTGTTTTGATTTTTGTCCCCTTAAGTTTTTTTGACCTTGATTGATCCTTAATTGTTTTGAAAATTTGGTTTTTGTCTCAGTCGTTAGAAAAAATCTGTTAACTGCTGATGTGACTAAACGCCACATCAGCATACATGTGTGCAAGTACTGCATGTCACCGGTAGGATGATATGGATGATCCAGACCCGTAGGAGCAAAAGGGCCAAAGCCCAACCCAAATGTGTTTGTGGTTTGGGCTTTGGCCCCTTTGCTATTGTGAGTCCAGATCATCGACGTCATCCTACCGGTGACATGTAGTACTTGCACACGTATATGCTGATGTATCGTTTCGTAAGTCATATTAGCGGTTAACGGATTTTTCCTAACGGTAGAGACTAAAACCAAATTTTCAAAATAATTAAGGACGAGTCAAGGTCAAAAAAACTTATAGGGACCAAAACCAAAATAGTCCCAATTTTCAAGGACTAAAAACATAAATAAGCCTTTTTTTTTTTAATTTGAAAAATCACTTTAACACACTTACTTTGCTATTTCATAAGGTGTGTCACTGTTGTGTCATTCATTTTGACAAATTTAAAAATATAAAATATTTATTTTTTTAAATAGGTTAAATTATTCATTTGATCTCTTACCTTATTTTTGGATTTCAATTTCGTCTCTCACTTTTTTTTCGATTTCAATTTGATCCCTCACTTTTTTCGATATCATATAAATTCTTCATGTTTGGATCCGTTTACATTGTTAGTCCTAACTGTGAGATTCCATTGATAGTGTCAGTTTTAATCATTCGTGTTCGTTAATAGTTCAGGTGGCTGTCATACGTGTCCCCCTCTTTCTCCACATAAGTTGTGGACCAGAACGGTGTCGTTTTAGTATTCAACCTCAAATGTTGGGTCAAGAGCCAGAGATAGCTTGGCGAAGGCTTAGTTAGCACGCGGTCAGCGAGATTTAATTATGAAATGCATCTTTTTCACATAATGACAGATTTTATGAAGATATATAATGGATTTATCCCAATAATCTGGAGATAAAAAAAAGATATATCACTTATTGTATATGATTATCTATTATAATAGATAATCAAATCTTTCCAAGGAGATAAGATAAAGGAAGATTATTCTTAGAGATAGAATATTTATCATGGAGAATACATCATCCCATAAAGACTCTATAAATACGAGCCTCTCCATCAAAGGATGAAGACACAACTAGAACACCAGAATCATTATGATGAATACACATCCAAGTTACACACAATTCAGTCGTAACAATACTCATCAGAGAGCAATTTATTAGTAAGAGAGCCAAATTTATCCAAGAAGGTGGTAGCTGCATCCAACCCCACCACGAAGGATCATCAACTATCCAAAACTCATTGCCCAAGCAGTAAGCCACTTTATTCATGAAGGAGATCTTTGACCATATATGTCTCCCTAAGAGTAGGGGGCATATCACTTGCTACTCACAGTAGTGATTAGTCTTGTTCTCCCCAAATACACCATTTCAACGTGCTTGATAGAACAATGTAGTCTTGATCCCCAGAACCTTAGTTCGAACGGGTAGTAGGATTGAGAGTACATTCTTATCAGACTAAAAATCGTTAACAAAGACCCTCATCTTTAACAAGGATCGGACCTTTGTCTGATTTGGATAAAACATTGACGCTGTCTGTGGGAAACGCTAAATTACTAATCCCACCAACAAATCCTACAATAACGACGAAGACAAAACAACTCCAACAAAGAACATCATTACGTTCTTCAAACCATGCATCATGTAACACCCTAACTATATGATAACGCAGGATTAAGTAAAAGAATAAAATAGCAGCAAAATATCCCCTGTAATCAGGGTAAATATGTTTTAGAAAAATATGCCCTGTAATGCAAAAAATGCAAGATTTAAAAAAAACTATTAAGTCATGCTCTAATAGGTGCACCAATTCAGCCATTGGGTGCACTACCCTTGAGTACTAAACCTAAAACAGTATGACACATGCAGCCCACAACTATATTTATAGTAGTAAATTTTTTCTACTATCCAGAAGTAGAGTACATCAAGATAAAAGGGCTCTAGGCCAACAACAGCGTAACAGTGATGCATGTACAAAGATACTTATGCATCAATTTTAGAGTGTATACATATGTGCAACAAATCCCAAAATATACAAAAAGAACAAAAGAATGGCCCAGAGCAAAACAGGTTGCAACCAAAAGAATAGTCTCCAAAGAGACTAATACTCATACCTCACTACTAGGGGGTGCGCGGCTCTCCTCAGAAGGAGGAAGTGAGAAAGCACTTCCGACACCTAAAAAGATACAACAAAGGAGTGAGACATTTTCAAACAATTTAAGCAGTAGGATTGAATACAGTTTATAACAGAAAATTAACAATAATAAACGAGCCAATCAATTGCAATCACAAATAAATGCACAAGATGCATGATTATACCAAATGCCATAACACAATGAGCTCATGAGAATGCATGCACGTCTCTCGTGCAATCCAATCATTAGATCTCATTCATTCTATATCCTCCCTCTGGATACCATTCTCGTGATTATCCTTATTCTCTTTTGGATCTGATCACTGGATTGTCTCCATTCATTATTAATTCTCCAATCCAAACATTATCATTCCACTATCCATTACCTCACATCACCCTCCTCTCCTGGGAAAAGAGTAGCCGGGAGTAAGTGTCTCGCAGCCAATGCTTGTACAATACTTGGCTCCACTCTATCTAAGTACAACTTGGGTTGCTTCCCCAAGTTGGTTCTAGCTGAGACCACTCTTAACCGACCCTGAAGTGGCTAAGTGACTAATAGAATTGTCGTGTGTTGGTAAACAAGTGGTGTAGTATGAACACGTAAGAACACCTAGAGGACCTTGCAATATTTTCGCGAAAGCTAAAAGAATTTGATTAAAACAGAATTTTCTTGTTTCTACTGTTAGTGTCTAACCAGTTACACTAACCACTAATCTGTTAATCCATGTAACAGTTTTGATAAATTTCAAAAATTGATTCAAGAACTTGTTTAATACCAAAAATTAGTTCAAAATCAGATTATATACAATAACCCAATGGAACTAAGAATGATAAGCACAAGTCAGTTTGATCAATTAATCACTTATAAAATCAATTCAAAAGAAATTCTTGTTTTTAGGATTTCAACGAAATCAATTTAAATTGCGAAAATTAAAGAGATAAAGGGTAAGAGATATTTCACAAAGATTTTATACTGGTTCACTCTCATCTACTTGAGAGCTACATCCGGTCCCCTCTATCACAATATTGAGATTTTCTTCACTATAATTAGAAATATTCAATTACAAGCTTTTGCCTCTCAAGATCCCTCACTTGATAGCCTCTACAAGAGATAACCCACTCTTGCCTTGCAATCCTCTATGATCTTCTAATTCCCTTCTCTTTTGTGCCTTTGAGAATCTCTAACCTTCTCTTGCACTCAAAAAGGCTCAACCCTCTTGATCCTTTTGTTTATGCTTAGTGATACCTCACACTAAGGCTTTGAAATCACTAATTTGTTGTAACAATTGTAGCACATAATTGATAGAATACAACACCAATTTGATTCTAAGAAATGAATCTGAATCTCAATGAAAGAATTTAAGAGATAATATGTTCTTGAGAATTCAAAGTATAGAAAATTGGAGGAAATAAAGAAAGTAATCTTTGATCTTTGAAAATTTTTGGAGAATAGTTGTGGCTTGTTTTTGTCTAAGGTAAAAACGTATAATAGCTTCTGTATATTCACAAAGTGTAAGAAAATAGTTTATATAGGATACCCATAAGTAATGAAAACACAAAACCGAATTTTTAACAAACTTAACTGTCACTAACCGGTTGTCGTGCATCACTAACCGGTTACATACTGTAAAAATTGTTTTCTAATTCAGCAAAAATTGTTTTCTAAAAATATATCCTTAAAAAACTTTTCTTTTAAATTTTAGAAATAATATTTGTTGTGACACCCCGATTTTGTTTCCCGAAAATATTGCATTTATTCAGTATTTATAAGTAAAAATGAGGGTCAATTTTTTTTTACAACATATAAACAACGTACACATACAAAACATTTATTTACACGCGCGCCTTGCTTTGTTCATTTTATTTATTTTCTAAACATCCTTCATTATTAATTATTTACAAAAGGTAACTTTACACATTTTCACATGAAGAGTTATCACTGCCGTTTCCCAAAATTGAGATATCACGAAACTCCCATCACATACACAAATCATAAACTGAAATACCTCATCGCCTTTTAAACATTGTCAGATAATTTTACCAGTACCAATAATTACATCCATCACCAAAAGCAGTTTTCAAAAGTAGTTTCCAGAGCGGTTACAAAAGCATAAAAGAAAAGAGTTGTGGACATCAAGTCCCAAAATACATCAAGAGATAGGATAGTTACATCATCAGTTATCTAAAACATGACTCTCCTCAGTTGGAATCGGTCCTAACCAAAACAAACAAAACACCTGGACCACAAAACCCACGGGACTCCCTAAGCTGCCGGCTGGTCCTCATCGTCGTCCGGTGCTATCTCCTCCTCCTCAGTCTTCTCCTTCGCAAGCGTTGCCGCCTGCATACCACGAGCGAAGCACGTCCGAGGTCCTTCGTCCATATAGTCCCTCAAGGTAATGCGACCAATGTGAAGATCAATTCTTGCTCTCTCAAACGATGTTCAAGTTCTTTGATTTCCAGTCCAGTTAAGCCTCTCCAGATCCAACCGTCAGGGGTGACTTCCCACACTCTCCCGGCTAGGGGCCACATGATGATCTCTATTGTTGAATCTCATGATTTCCCTTTATGATGTTTTGATGATGACACAACACAACTTGATATATTATGTTTGAACAGGTTCAGGTACCGTGATGATGTGAAGATTGTATGCCTGGTTGAAGATCTAGTCTTTTAGGGCTTAGAACTTTATGTAAGGCAAATAGTAATCTAAAAGCATTCAATTTTAATTTTATGATGATGATACGTTTTGTTCTTGAAAAATGTAGAAGAAGTATTTTTAAAACCTCTGCTCCAGGAAAAGCTTTTATGAAAATGTTTTGCGAAAACCATTGGTTACAATTTTTCTTTGAAAAACTGTTTTTAATGTGGAGTAATCGATTACCCCTTCTGGAATAATCGATTACTTGATGCAACTTGTAACCAGAGAGTAAGTAATGGATAATTAGGTTCTTGTAATGGATTACTTCCTTGAACTGGTCATTTAAGTGACAGTAATCGATTAATTGAAGCTACTAATCGATTAGCTTTTAATGCTGCAACTTTTATGAAAAACCTGAGAGCAAGTAATCGATTAATCTGACCAAAGTAATCGATTACTCTTTTCAAAATTTTGAAAAACGTGCTGAAATCAATCTGATTGCAGAATGATTTATTTCCTTTTATGGATGATCACGATTCTGATTGGCAGCAACTTCTTCTACCATTTTGAAAACACGCCATCACACACATTCATTGATTCTTCTTCTCCTTCTCTCTTCTTTGAAAAATTCTGTTGAGAAGAAATCATCATCATCATCATCATATTGGAAAAACATTGAATTTGCTTGAGATTATTCATTTGTCATAGGACTCTATTGTAGTATCTGATCTATCTAGAGAGCTTTATTGTTAGTTGCACACTTTTCTTCGTGCAAATCCTTTTTGATTGTAAGGGGTATGACAACCTTAGATATTAAGGAGTGTTTTCCCTTAGGATTGAACGTGTGTCACGTTCATAGGGTGAGTGAACCCTGTTTTGTAGCGCTATACGAACGGCGGGATTCCTAGTAGTTAGGCTATTTTTGTTCGAGGTCCCTGGCGAACGGTGGGATTCCTAGTAGCTTGCGGGGCGCTCTGGATGTACTTGGGGACGCATTGCGTCTTGGCTTAGCGAAAAGCTCAAGTGGGTCGCTTGAGGACTGGATGTAGGCGTTGTTTGCCGAACCAGGATAAAAATCCTCGGTGCAATTTTCTCTATCCCTTATCTCTTTTATTTCCGCATGTTTATTTCATGTTGATTATAAGTTTCGCGGATAAAAGTTATTTTCACGTTTTAATCTATTTAGCGCATGTATTGCGTTTTTGTGTTTTATTTCTTCAATCACGTGTATAATAAGTTTTATCTATTAATATTAAATATCGTGGTTTCTATTATCATAAAATCGTTTTTCATTCGTTCTTTAAGTCTTCCGCTCGTTTAATCTCTGTTAATCTTTCTAAGAACGTTTGTTTCGACTGAATTTCAAAAATTTTATAAACACCCAATTCACCCCCTCTATCTTCCTCCTTTTATAACTTTTTCTTCCTCTAAGTGTTGGGCCCAAATTAGCAAAATAGGCCCAATTAGCATATTTAAACTCTACTTTTGCATCTTTTTATTTCCAAACACTTTTAGCTTCCATGATGGATTCCTTGAGTTTTCCAATGCTCCAAGACTCAAAATAATTAATCTACACATCAAAAGCGCAAGAAACCTTTCCAAGTGAAATAAAACCTAAATGCATGCTAAACTATAATAAAATACATGAATATGTATTGAAATAAATTCAAACTAATAAGGAAATACTATACATGCAACGCACACATCGCCTGTTGGGGAAAACTGTGGATGCCTTGGTAGCCAAAATCAAGCTAGATCTTTGGTCGTAGACCATTCTCAAATTTCACACACTTGGATCTTTCCTCAGGGTGGAGCTGGTAGTAGGGAGAGAATTTGATGAGCTCTTCAAACTTCGTCGCTTACTCGCCCACGCTCATGGTTCCTTGCTTCAGCTCAAGGAACTCTATCTCCTTCTTACGGCGTATGCTCTCAGGGAAATACTTCTCCAATAATTTCTCCTTGAAGAGCTCCCAAGTGACTACTCTTGGTTAAGCCGCCAAGAGTTGTCGGGTGTGAGTCCACCAGTTCTCTGCCTCCCCTACGAGCATGTAGGTGGAGAATGTCACCCGCTGGGCATCCATGCACGACATCGTCCTGAAGATCTTCTCCAACTCTTGCAACCAGCATTGGGATTCATCCGGATTGAAGCCACCTTCAAACTTTGGCGGATTGGCCTTCGTGAATTCGGGCAATCCTTGGAGCTCTGCGGGTCCTTGATTTGGTTGAGCTTGAGCAAGAGTCTTAAGGATGGCAGTGATCTTTTCCATGATGTCGGCATTCCTAGCAGCCATGGAGAAGATCTGCAACCAAAACTAGTTAATTCTACTAATTGATCATCCTAATTTAGCTAAAATATAAAACTTAATTGAAATATTAGGTACTCATGGTCAGAGTAATACATTGGAAGTATGTAAGACCATACTCCACAACCGAGAAGTTGTAACCTTTGCACTGATACCAAATTGTAACACCCTACAATTTATTTATACATTATTAAGTAAAAATAGTGAGATGCGACAAGATGTCCTGTAAAAAGGTGGTTAATTATATTTTGTAAGATATGCCTTGTAATGCCGAAAATGCAAAATCTTTAAAACTATTAAGTTATAACTTTATTTGTGCTCCGGTTTGGTCATTTGGTGCACAAGCTTCGCATATTGATCCAAATCATAGGCGAAACATGCATCCCACAAAGTATGTTTACAATAATGAGATTTGTCTACAATCCAAAAATGAAGTTTTGCCAAAACAGTAGGACTCTAGGCCAAAGGTAAGATGTCAAAGATGCATATACACATATACCCATGCATAAACTATACAATATATATATATATATAACAACTCCCAAAATATACAAAACAATATAACCAAGAGGATGGCCCAGAGCTTAAAGGCTGCAATCAAAAGAATAGTCTCCAAGAGACTACTCATACCCCACAATTAGGGGGTCCACGACTCTCATTGGAAAGGGGGAAGGGAGAAATCACTCTCGATACCTAAAAGGATGCAACAAAGTAGTGAGACATTTTCAAACAAGTTAGGTAGTAGGATTGAAAGCAGTTTATAACAGAAAATTAAGCGATAATAACCGAGCCAATCATTTGCAATCACAATCAAAGGTATATGATGCATGGTCATGCCAAATGCCATACTGCAATGAACTCATGTGAATGCATGGGCGCCTCTTATGCAATTCAATCATTGGATCCCATTTAAGTTGTATCCCCTCTTTAGGTACTATTCTCATATTAGTCCTTACCTCATTTTGATCTGATCATTGGATTGTCTCATTTACTTATTCATTCTCTGGTCCAACATATTTCATTCCACTTATCACTTCCTCACATCACCCTCATCTCTTGGGAAAAGACTAGCCAGGAGTAAGTGTCTCGCAACCAATGCTTGCACAATACTTGGCTCTCTCTATCCAAGTACAACTTGGGTTGCTTCCCCAAGTTGGCTCTAACCGAGACCACCCTCCACGACCATGAAGTGGCTAACTGATTGTTAGAATTGTTATGGTTAATGCGGGACCAATTCCCGACAGGGGTAGCTAATCTGACCCTCCTCGCGGATCAAGGTCCCACACATTAACAATTCCCGCGGTTGTTTCAATAACATAACCTAGTCACTATAACACTCTCGTACCTCGGTTCAACGAACCTTCACGTCAGTCAATTCTCATATTTTAATGTCCAACCTCAACACCATGTCATGATGCATGTCATGATTCATTCTCAAGCGGACTTGAATCGTATTTAAGTCCTTTATCATTATTCATTGTACACCCATAGTATATTCTTCCCGTCTTCAAGTCCTCTTGAGAATGTTAAACCATTATATAAGTCTCGTTCGATACTAAGGCCATTGAAAAGGTAACCTATACACGGAACTATTCATATTCGGATTTGCGCTTCTCTCATTTTCTCCTGAATCATCTTGAACTTTTCCGTGGTATCTTGAACAATATCATGTCCGAGCATTAAATTCTCCCCCACTTGGAAACAACATAAGGGAGTTCTACATTTTTGCTCATATAAAGCCTCAAATGGAGCCATTCCACTAGTAGCATGGAAACTATTATTGTATGTGAACTCCACTAAAGGTAGGAGTTGATCCCAACTCCCTTATTGCTCCAAAGCACAAGTTTGCAACAAATCTTCCAAAGACTGGATTGTGCGCTCTGACTGACCGTCTGTTTGAGGGTGATAGGCTGAGCTTCCCAGGGAAACTTCCCACGATGTCACCCATCCCATATTTCTCGAAGTAAAGCACGCCTAACTATGGAGTTCTTAAGCGATGAACTACAGAAAAGAAGATGCATCTTGATGGATAAGGGTAGTACCAATCAATTTATTTAAGCCTTCTTGTACTATATAGTCTCATACCTACACAGTCTCAGGATTACACTTTTATTCCGAAGTGTCGGTTCATTCATGTACCCTTGTGACACCCTACTTTAAATAATACCCTAATTACCCCAAAGGATTTATGTACTTAAAAATTTCCTTCATTAACTCGATTACTTATAAAAAAATTCTCCGTAAAATTGGACGGAGTTTACTTAGTATTTAGGGCTTTCCAAAAATTAGTTTTTCCTGTAAACCTGTATTAACACATTTTTAACATCAACAGAAAAGCCAGCAACGCATAACATATCATCATGCGTCATAATCCATATATTCACATCATTTACAGAATATATACAAGTTGTGGATTAGTTTTAACTTCCCAAAATAACTCCTTTCCCAAAAGGGGGAGTCATGGGCCACTTCGTGCTACATCCGAGCACCCAAAAGAAATATTTACATTTTTTTTACAAAAGAAACATCTACATTATGAAACCCAAAACATGGCCCAGGACATGTGATATGCCCTACTACTACTACTATTTACTCTCCCAGAGGGGGAGAGTACTCCTGCTCGGCCTGCGAAGGTGTAAGCTCGGGCTCGGTACCTGTATAAAAACAAGAGGTGAGCATTACACAAGACTTAGAAAAGCAGCTTCTAAAGAGACATAGGGATATACTAAATCAAACACAAATAGCAACTAGATAACAACATTTATTCACATTCAAATCATGCACTATGGCAAACAATTAGTTTCCTTTTCCATTCACACTTATCATTTTCTTTTTCTTTGTCTTTCTTCTTTTTCTTATTTTCTTATCTCTTCCTCTTTTCATTTGATTTATCTTTCCTGCACCACTAGGATTTTGTGCACCTGTTAGGTCGTTTGTCACATAGTCATATAATTTCCGCTTACTCTGATAAAGGTTATTTAAAGAATTCGGCTACGTTCTTTGAAAATGGTATCATTTCCGCGAAAGAAACAAATGGATAGCATCGCTTAATCTTACTATGTAAATACGTTTTCAAAAGTATCGATGCTATCTGAATTATGAAAGGGTTTTATTGTCTTAGCAAATGCCGAATTCAATACAATGTTTAGAACGTTATAAAATTATATACTCCAAGAATACCATGTTTGGTTTGTGCACCCGCCTAATGGAAAATGAAAAGAAAATTTTTGATTTCCACATTTTCTGAACTTTAACAAGTCCATATCTTATCCGAGTAATAGTATAATTAGTATATTAATTACTTGAAATTCAAAAGGGTGTCACAGTTTCTTCGTTACCCGTTGGATCTTGCTCAAATTTGATAACAAGCTTACTAGGACTCCAAACTTCACATCCAACGGAGGAATTTTAATTCTAAATTATAAATCTTTTATTCTCGATTCTCCTTTTATTAATTGTTTTTAATACTAAAAACACTCCTCTCAATCCCTATGTGTTACTTGTTATTGTTACCCTTATCAACTCTAAACTTAGTTTTATACTAATTATACTTGGAATTAAAAATCAGGATGTTACAATCTTCTCCCACTTACCAGAATTTCGTCCCCGAAATTCAGCTAGTATTGAAAAGTTGAGGATGAGACTCCTTCATCTTTTCTTCTAGCTCCCATGTAGCTTCTTCCACATTGTTTTTGTTCCATATCACCTTTACTAAAGAAATTTTCTTGCCTCTGAGTTGCTTAATTATCCGATCCTCGATTCTAACTGGTTGCACTTCAAAAGTCAGATTTTCCCTCAATGGCAAGTCATCTAATGTTATCACATGTGAAGGATCATGAATGTATTTCCGGAGTTGAGAAACATGGAAGTTGGACAATTGTGGAGGTAAGGCAATCATGTATGCTAATGGCCCGACCTTTTCCAAAATCTGATAAGGTCCAATAAACCTCGGAGTCAGCTTTTTGGACTTAATCGCACGCACAATGCCTGTGGTAGGGGTTACCCTCAAGAATACATGGTCACCTTCATCAAACTCTAAGGGTCTCCTACGCTTATCAACATAACTGTTCTGACGATCTTGTGCCGCTCTCATTCTGTCCTTGATCATTTTGATCCTTTCAGTTGTCTCCTGAACAATGTCTGGACCAATGAGTAAGTTCTCTCCTATTTGAAACCAACAAAGTGGTGTTCAAAATTTCTGTCCATAGAGTGCCTCAAAAGGAGCCATTTCGATACTTGAATGAAAGCTATTATTATATGTGAATTCAACCAATGGCAAGAGCTTCTCCTAGTTTCCTGGTTGTTCAAGTACACAAGTCCGCAACAAATCTTCCAGGGACTGTATAGTGAGCTCAATTTGGCCATCTGTTTGTGGGTGATAAGCCGTACTGAATTTCAGCTTAGTACCTAATGCCTGCTGGAGACTCTGCCAGAATCGAGATAAAAACCTTGGATCACAATCTGACACTATGCTAGAAGGGACTCCATGCAATCTGACTATGTCTCTGATGTACAGTTGAGTCAACTTTTCCAAATTGTACTTCATATTCATTGGAATGAAATGAGCACATTTGGTCAGTCAGTCTACCACTACCCAGATAGCTTCACAACCTGATGTGGTTCTTGGCAATCCTGATATGAAATCCATAGCAATGCGGTCCCATTTCCACTCTGGAATTTCCAAGGATCGCAACAAACCGCCTGGTTTCTGATGCTAAGTCTTTGCTTTTTGACAAACTAAGCATCTGGATACATAGTCTGCCACATCCTTTTTCAGCCCTGGCCACCAGAATAACCTCTTCAAGTATTGATACATCTTGGTGGTTCCTGGGTGAAGACTCAACTTAGTCTTATGGGCTTCTTCTAGAACCATTCTTCTCACTTCGAAGTCCATAGGAATGCAAACTCTGCTCCTGAAGCGAATGATTCCATCTGAACCCTTTTCTAACTGTTTCTGCAATTCCTCATCATCGGCTTGTCTCTCCTTGATCAAACCCACAAATTCATTGGTAACCTGCAACATTTCTAGGACAATGTTATTCTCCTTCATCTGCACCCCTAGATTAAGGTTACTGAATTCCTGTATTAATTGCATCTCCTTTACCATTAGATTGCTCACGTGCAAAAAAGTCTTGCGACTTAAAGCATCGGCTACTACGTTTGCTTTGCCTGGATGGTGTTGAAGACTGAAATCATAGTCCTTTAGGAATTCCATCCACCTTCTTTGCCGCATGTTTAGCTCTTTCTGATCAAAGAGATATTTAAGACTCTTATGATCACTGAAGACTTCAAATCGAGTGCCATACAAATAGTGTCTCCAAATTTTCAAAGCAAACACAACATCTGCTAATTCCAGATCATGAGTTGGGTAATTCTGCTCATGCTGTTTGAGTTGTCTGGATGCATAGACCACTACCTTGTCCTACTGCATCAACACACAACCTAATCCTTGTTTAGAAGCATCACAATAAACATCAAAGGATTGGGTTGGATCTGGCAAAATTAGAACTGGAGAGCTAGTCAACCTCTTCTTTAGTTCTTGAAAACTCTGCTCGCACTGCGGCGACCATTGATAAGGCACATCCTTTCTAGTTAGCTTAGTTAATGGAAGAGCTAACTTGGAGAATCTTTCAATGAATCTCCGATAATAACCAGCCATACCAAAAAAACTCCTGATTTCAGTCACTGTTTTGGGTCTCTCCCACTTTAACACTGCTTCCACCTTAGAAGGGTCAACTGCAACACCCTGCTCGGAGATAACATGTCCTAAGAAGTGAACTTCTTGCAACCAAAAACTGCACTTGGATAGCTTCGCATAAAGTTGCTTCTCCTTGAGAATCTGCAACATAATTCTCAAATGTTTCTCATGCTTACTCGGATTCTTCGAATAGATTAAGATGTCATTAATAAATACTATCACGAAAGAATCCAAGTAGGGCCGAAAGATTCTGTTCATGTAATCCATGAACACAGCTGGTGCATTCGTCAAACCAATGGGCATCACCACATACTCAAAGTGCCCATAGCGAGTTCTGAATGCGGCTTTAGGGATATCTTCTTCTCTAATGCGGATCTAGTGATATCCAGATCGGAGATCGATCTCAAAAAACACTGCAGCTCCTCTTAACTGATCTAACAAATCATCGATGCAAGCAAGTGGATATTTATTCTTCACTGTCACGGCATTAAGCTGCCTATAATTAGTGCACATTCGGAAGCTGTCGTCCTTCTTCTTGATGAATAGGACCGGAGTTCCCCAAGGTGACACACTTGACCTAATTAGTTTCTTAGCCAATAGCTCCTCTAACTGCTTCTTCAACTCTTCCAACTCAGTGGTTGCCATTCTATAGGGGGCTATAGAGATTGGTCCTGTTCCAAGAACAAGATCAATACCAAACTCTACTTCTCTGTTTGGTGGTAGTCTGGACATCTCTTTAGGAAAGACTTCTGGAAATTCTCAGACTACTAGAATTCGGCTTGCATCCGCTACCTCATCTACTTCTATGGCAGCTAATGTAGGACTATTGAAGATAACAGCTTTCTGATAACAGTCAATCAGAACATGGTTGTTAGACATCCAATCCATGCCCTGAATGATGTCAAGTCTAGTTAATGGCAAACAGATCAGATTCACTTTGAATTCCCGCTCCAACACTCGAAGAGAGCAATTTAAACATATTTGTGATGTAATCACAGAAGAATTAGTAGGGGTTGAAACTGTCAGTTTGTAAGGCATTTCTACTGATGCTGATCCTAACCTCTTCATACATTCAAGAGAAATAAAAGAGGGTGTAGCGCCACAATCAAATAGCACTCCACAAGATAAATTATGAACATAACACATACCTCTGATAAGCTCATCTGCATCATCAACTTCTTCACCATCCATTGTGTAAACTTTCCCTTTCTGAAGGGGTTGACCTCCACCTGTTGTGTGTACCCTAGTTGCATTCACCTCCTTCTTCAAAGTACTCCTAGGACAATTCGCCGTAAAATGTCTATGCTTCCCACACTAAAAGCACAGTCCTTACCTCTTGTACTAGCCCAAAATCCAACATACACCACGATGTTGTTTCCCACAATGTTGACAGGCTGGTACAACACCTGAAGTAGTCAAATTCTGGCTCGTTCCCCTTGGAAATGCTACTCTACTGTTAGGATTTGCATAGGGACCAGAGTTCTGAGTCGGTCCTTTTCCCCTGACTGGACCTCCAGTCCTCTGAATACTCCTGTTCCTATCCTCTACTATCTTCTGCTTCTGACCCTTTCATAAGTGCTGGTCATGTTCACCAGCTGAGATAGATTGGCAACATTCTGGTACTCGAAGGCAATTTTAATTTAAGTGCAAAGCCCTGCTTCGAACTTGATGCACTTGGTCCGTTCATCAGCATCCCTGTAGCTTCCTGCATAATGAATAAGATCTTTGAACCGGGCTGCATACTCCCCGACACTCAAGTTCCCTTGCGCCAAATTCAGAAAAGCCAGTTCCTTCTCTCTGCGAACATCTTCTGGAAAGTACTTTTCCAGAAACATGATTTTGAACACACCCCAGGTAACGGCCTAATTGGCCACCTCCAGACCTCTTCGCATCTGTTCCCACCAATGCTCGGCTTCCCCAGTAAACATGTACTGTGCCAGTAGAACAGTTTGTTCCGCTGATGGTGCCATGGTGCGGAGAATCTCTGCGCTCCATCAGGGTTGTAACCACCCTCAAACTTTGGTGGCTCGTTCCTCCTGAACTTCCCCAACTAGTTTGTCTCAGCCAGATTTTGTGGTGTCTGTGGCTGCTGATTAATTGCTGCCACTGCCGCTGCAGCTGCTACTGCCACTGTTTCAGCTTGATTCTGGTTCAACTAAACCAGGTTCTCTAGGATTATGGCAATCCTATCACTATCAGCATGCCTCAAAGCCATAATAGTTAGTCCTGGAGAAGAAAACCAGTTAATGCTTGTACCAATAAATGATTGCATATGCATCATATTCATCTAACTTAGACATTTAACTTTCTATTGGTTACTCGCTTGGTGAGTTAACCACTGGATTTGTGAGTCCACACTCCAAGGCCGAGGAAAAACTGCTCTGATACCAAAATGTAACACCCTACTTTATAAAATACCCTAATTACCCAAAAAGATTTATGTACTTAAAAATTTCCTTCATTAACTCGATTACTTATAAAAAATTCTCCGTAAAATTGGACGGAGTTTACTTTGTTTTTAGGACTTTCCAAAAATATTAGTTTTTCCTGTAAACCTGTATTAACACATTTCTAACATCAACAGAAAAGCCAGCAAGGCATAACATATCATATCATCATGCATCATAATTCATACATTCACATCATTTCCAGAATATAAACAAGTTGTGGATTAGTTTTAACTTCCCAAAATAACTCCTTTTCCAAAAGGAGGAGTCCTGGGCCACCCCGTGCTACATCCTAGCACCCAAAAGAAATATATACATTTTTCTTTTTACAAAAGAAACATCTACATCATGAAACCCAAAACATGGCCCAAGACATGAGATATTCCCTACTACTACTACTAATACTACTACTACTACTTACTCTCCCCGAGGGGGAGAGTACTCCTACTCGACCTGCGAAGGTGTGAGCTCGGGCTCGGTACCTGTATAAAAATAGTAAGGAGGTGAACATTACACAAGACTTAGAAAAGCAGCTTCTAAAGAGACATAGGGACATACTAAGTCAAACACAAATAACAACTAGATCACAACATTTATTCACATTCAAATCATGCACTATGGAAAACAATTAGTTTCCTTTTCCATTTACACTTATCATTTTCATTTTCTTTGTCTTTCTTCTTTTTCTTATTTTCTTATCTCTTCCTTTTTTTTCATTTGTTTTATCTTTTCTGCACCACTAGGATTTTGTGCACCTGTTAGGTCGTGTGTCACCCATTAGGTATATTTGCCACCCATCAGGTCGTTTTGCACCCATTAGACCATGTATCACCCGTTAGGCCCTTTTTCATTTATTTACTTCACTCACTTTCACTTGAGTCTTTTATACATTCAGTTTCATTTCATTTGATCTTGTTCCATTTCACTTTTAATTTATTTTCGTTACCCTGCAACATATTGATCCCTTGGGTACACATGCACCTAACTGGACGTTTGGACCTAATGGGTCATTTGCACCTGATGGGGAATTTTGCCTAATGGATCGTTTGGCACCTAGCAGGGCACCTAGTGGGTCAGTATCCCCCAAGGATCAATCAACTGCTCTCTCCATTTAACTTTAACCTTTAATTCTTTCTTTCATTTATGTCATCACTTATAAAGCTCATACTTCATTCAAACATTTATATATCACATATTCAGCATTCAAACATACATAACAACATATCATACACACATATATTCACAAATATAAAAGTGAGTTCTATTAATTTATTTCAATACTCTAGTTATTATCAATATCAACTACACTAAGGTTCATTATCATAAACTAATTACCCATCCTTAGTTATCACTATATATTCCCTAGAATCTATTTCCTAAGTCATGGTAATACCCCCTCCTTACCTCAAATGAAGAGAGAGATAAGGAACTTCAAAACCCTAGCTTCTTCCTTAGCTTTTATGAGCTCCTTAAAGCTTGAATCTCTTGAGCCTCCCTTGTAACCTTAATAGAGCTACTAAGAGATGAGTTGGAATCTTGTCTAATGGAGAGTGTGATGGGGGAAGAGATTTCTTTTTCACTTGCTCTTGAGAGTGAGAAGGCATGAGAGAGAAAGTGCTCCCATGGTGATAGAAAGAGAAAGCTTGAAGAAGATGATAATGGTGATGATGATGGGGTTGTGATCTTACGGCTTGGTGTGGGTGGGTGGTGTTCTTGATGAAGAAGAGAGAATGAAGAAGAAGAAGAAGTGTGTGCGTGTGCTTGTGTTATGGAAATGGAAATGATTTTTCATTATAATTTTGTGTGGTGGTAGTGAAAAGCATCTCCAAGAAGCTTTCTCTTTAAGAGCAATTCGTGGCCCCCAAGCTTCTTACTTTTTTCGCGTCAGACCCTAAAGTAATCGATTACTTCCAAAACTAATCGATTATCTAATGAATTTCCTTATTATTTGGTTTTTCACAGGGAGCAGGTAATCGATTACTTCCCCAAAGTAATCGATTATCTCCCTAAATTTCAATTTTATTGTTTCCCATAGTCAACAGGTAATCGATTACTTTGGACTTAGCATGTTTTTCATCCCTTTGCACTTTAAAATGTCATAGTTTCTTCGTTACCCGTCGGATCTTGCTCAAATTTGAGAACAAGCTTACTAGGACTCCAAACTTCACATCCAACGAAGGAATTTGGATTCTAAGTTATAAATATTTTATTCTGGATTCTCCTTTTATTAATTGTTTTTAATACTAAAAACACCCCTCTCAATCCCTATGAGTAACTTGTTATTGTTACCCTTATCAACTCTAAACTTAGTTTTATAGTAATTATACTTGGAATTAAAAATCGGGATGTTACACCCCTCACTTAGAAGCCTACCAGGAGTCACTTCTTGTATGTGCCTCTTGCATCGGCGATCACTCCCGGCCCTTGTCAGCCCAGGTCTTACATGCCCACCAGCTTCCGACTAGTTAGTCTCTGAACCACACCGTACTAGGAAAGGAGCCGCTCTAAGACCCGTGTTGTTATATGGGGACAGTTGTCGTCGTCAATCCAATTGCCTGCCAGGGATGTTACAAATGGTATCAAATCGGCTCATTTCCTAGTATGGTATGGTTCGGGGACGAACCAATCGGAAGCTGGTGGCCATGTAAGACCCAGGCTGACGAGGGCGGGGATTGATTGCCGATGCAAGAGGCACAAACAAGGAGCAGCTCTTGGCAGGCTTCTAAGGGAGGGATACTTGAATGAACCGACACATCGGAATAAGAGTGTGATCTTGAGACTGTGTAGGTATGGGACAACATAGTACAGAAAGACTTAAATGAATTGATTGGTACTACCCCTATCAACAATATGCATCTTCTTTTCTGTAGCTCATCACTTAAGAACTCCATAGTTAGGAAAGCTTGACTTGGAGAGACTATGGGATGGATGACATCGTGGGAATTTTCCCCGGAAAGGGTGTGAGTGAGGACAAAGCACGCTGAAAAGACCCATGTTGTTATACGGGGACAGTCGTCAATCTATTTTCCTATCAGGGATGTTACAAATGGTATCAGAGTGGCTCCTTTTCCAATACAGTGTGGTTCGGGGACGAACCAGTCGGAAGCGGGTGGGCATGTAAGACCCGGGCTGACGAGGGCGGGGAGTGATCGCCGGCGCAAGAGGCACCGACAAGGAGCGGCTCCTGGCAAGCTTCTAATGGAGGGGTATATGAATGAACCAACACATCGGAATGAGAGTGTGATCCTAAGACTGTGTAGGCATGAGACTACATATTACAGGAAGGTTTAAATAAATTGATTGGTACTACTCCTATCACCAAGATGCATCTTCTTTTCGGTTGCTCATCACATAAGAACTCCATAGTTAAGTGTGTTTGACTTGGAGAAATTATGGGATGGGTGGCCTCCTAGGAAGCTTCCCCGGGAAGCATGTGATTGAGGACAAAGCACGCTGAAAAGACCCAAGTTGTTATTTGGGGACAGTCGTCACTCCATTTGTCTGCCAGGAATGTTACAAGTATGTTCCTGGCACGAAAACCTGTTGCAAGTTTGAGATGCCCTTGTACGGGACATATTCAGAAGCGTGTGCAAGTCTCGTCCTTTGGCACAAGGACCTTTTGTAAACAGTATGGTTGTTTATGCGATATACCTTTGAATTGACAGAATCTGGATCTAGAAATATGATTGGTGCATGCATATCATACATATTAATTAAAATAAAGCTTAAATACTCTTTTAGTCCTTTTTCTTATTTTCAGGTTTGAATTTGGTCCTTTATCTTTAAAAAGATTTAATTTAGTACTCTATATTCCTAATGTTGGTCAATTTCATCCTTCCGCAGTAACAATGTTAGTTTTCATTAGAATATAATGATTTTGTCAAAGATTGCTTCTTCCGGTCGTCGAAATCTGCATTTTCTTGTCGAGATCTGCATTTTCCAATGTCAATGTGTTTGATACTTTGATCGGTAAAATTTCAATGTTGTTCAAATTTTTTTGGGCTAAAATTTTATCCATATTTTTGCCTTTCTTGTTTTAAAATTGCAAATTTTGGAGACAAAATGCATATTCTGTTGATCAGAAAAGGAAATTCCAATAAAATCAATATATTCCAAGGTAATTCTAAAGCTATCATGACAGAAGGATGAAATTAACATTATGTTAGAAATGTAAAAGACTAAATTGACTCGTTTTTAAAGATAAATGACTAAATTGAAACATAAAAATAAGAGAAAGGACCAAACGAATTTTAAGCCTTAAAATAAAGATTTTCGCTGTGAAAACACTTGTTGAGCATGCATCATATGCATATTGGTTGATGTGTGTGATTGATTGTGCATGAATACTTTGTGCTAATTCTTTTACTATTTGTTTAGGCTATAAGATAATGACTCAGTCCCCATTTCCCCAATGTTTGTTAGGTCTCAATGATTTCACCCACATGTCGGTCGCTCATTGAGTCAAACATATGTTTCTGTGGATAAGGGAAAGAAAAAGTTGTATATTGATATTGTGCTTGATACAGATTTAATACCAATTTTCAACAACTTTTGTAAAGATTTTCTTTTGATAAATCAATAAAATAAATAAATATTTTATCCACTACCTGATACTTTCTCACAAAATATTTTAATTACTATTAGTTAAATTGGGAGTGTTACATTCCACGCAACTCTTAATATTTTCTATATTAACAAAAATTATCATGTGCGCTTAATCCAATCCCAAAATATTTTTTAAGTTTCTATTCATTCTAAAATTTTTCAATTTTAAATTAATAAAACTCGATTCATCCCATTTTCGAGGTTTGAGGTCGATTCCAATAATAATCGTATTTATTACTTTGTTTTCCTTGGTCAATATTCAAAGAGTTCTGCTCATTCAAATGAATTGACTGAAAAAAATTCCATAAATTCAATTATTAATAATAAATTTTAGAGAAAAAAAATATTCCAATATTCCATAAATTCAATTATTAATATTAAATTTTAGAGAAAAAAATTGACTGAATTTAATAATTCTCCTCATATTATTAACGTATTATTTCATTACCGAAAAAGACTACCGGACCGTTTAATGTGAGAAACTACATTCCATAATATTTAATATAACGATACCAATAGTCATTCCCTATATAAGGCTGCCACCAAAGAACATTGAGGTTAACATTTCCTACAATTTGAACGCAAGGTTTTTATTCACCATCTTTTTGTTAAAGTAGTGTAGAGTTATATTTCAACCCTTCATTTGTCTTACCCTTTTCTTTAATTTCTTCTATTACAACAAAATTCACAAACGTTGTCCTCTATGCTTATTTTCATGCCTTGATTTCCTTTATCTTCATTCATGTGGTTTAGTTTTAGTATTTTTCTCAAGATTGATTTTTAACTATTTCCCTTTTTTTGATAAAATGCAGGTAATGGAGACTTTCTCACTCAGTTAATTAGAGGAAACCTTCAAAGATTTATGGTCATATTTATCCTTTATTTCAATTTTATTTTACCTATTATCATTTATTATTATTGTCATTATTATTGTTGTTGTCTTTAATTGAATTGTGCTTCATATAATACTTGACATGCTTATGTGTTGACGAAATGAAAAAGTCATTTTTTATCTAGGAAAAGGGTTTTTTCAAGAAAAAGGGAAAGAGAGTGCATGTGGAGGATTTAAATCTCGGTGTTCACACTCCGCAAAATTTTGTTTTTTGTTTCTTTGAAACATGTATGTTGATTTATATATCCTATGACAGAAATTTCAAAGAGAAGTTTATAAATTTTTGTTTCTTTTAATCTATTTTTGACATTTTGCATAACAGGTTTTAGAGATAAATATATTTATTTAGGTTGAAAATCTATTTTTGACATATTTATTCAAATTTTCATTTCTTTGATAAAAAAAATTGTAAGTTCACTCTTTACCCTTTTTTCTTCATCCACATTTCCATATTTCTTTCCACGAAATTTATGCTCCTTTATGTAATTATAAATCTAAAAATATATTAACTTACCCTATCCAAATCATAATATTTTTTAAAAAAATTAAAATATGTTTTTTTAAACATAAATCATAAGACAAACATTTTTTTAAACAAACTAAAATTTTCAAACAGGTACGCAATGATCTAATTTAGCATCCAAGTTCTTAAATGTAGCATGATAAACAAATATTTGTGCATGATCATCTCTTGATATATATTTGAGGAATTCCCTCTAATTTTTAAAGCTTTTTCTTAATTAAAATGTATTTGTTCTATTCAATAATATTTTGTTTTTAATAATATCATGGTCAAAGAAGTTTAAATATTATAAAATGTAGATTTGGGTATATTTCTCATATTGTGTTCTCTTATTACATTGTTAGAGAATATATTATAAATTGTTTTTTTTTAAAAAAAATAGTGCAAATACTAAGAAATATAGTATAAGATTATGATAATGCTCATCTTAACGGATCTCTGTGCACTATCCAATTATGCCACTAAGTATATTAATAAAGTTTTTTATTTTTTAATGAGCTAGTGCAAATTTCTAGACATTATTTTTTCGATTATTATTTGATTGAGTTTCCAACATATTTAGAAATGTTGAGAACATCTAGAAAAATGAAGAACATTCCTTACTACTTAAATGTTTCACAAAATAATTTTTTTATTTCACATAAAAATATTAATATGATTAACAAGTTCATTATTCTCCAAATTTATATTAGCACATGTTAAAATATAACCAGGTTGTTATTATTATAAGAAACTAAGTATCTTGTTCACAAATTTGTGTGCATATTTTTCAATTGTACAGCTACTATTTGAGCTCATCATGTCAAACAAAGGAAACGATGCTAGCGAGGTATTGTTGTGTTCAATATGTGTTTAAGTTTATTTTGAAAACCTTGGATGAAAGAATTCTTTTCATACTTTAAATATTTCAATAATTTGAGGAAATATTAGGAGCTAAAAAATTGTAACCTCTATATGTATATAGTAGTTAATGTGTGTGTTTGGAAACATCTTTTATAAAATTATAAGCCATTCAATGGGTTAATTTTACTCAAAAAAGATAGTGGCCTTGTTTGTTAGATAATATTTTACAAAATCCTCGAGTTTATAAGTCAAATTGAGTGATTAATGGTATTTACACTTATTTAGTAGGTAATCAACTAATTTTACCAAATAATATGAATTGAATTAGATATTTTATTTGCATGAGCTTGCAATCATTAGCTAGTTATTTTGCCCTGAGCTACCTCCTATTAAACTACCTTGTAGGTAGAACGATCTTTAGTGTTTAACTACCTCCAATTCAACAACCATATTCACAAGAATGAATCATAGTCTAAGCTAAACTAGCTATAACACCCAATTCTATTTTCATATAAAATGATTTCGATAAAGCTCAACGACAATCATAGAATTTTTGTTGAGTGAATCATTTTAACTTTTTATTTTCTTATCTCTAGTATATCCGCTCACCTAAGATCTTATTTAGGCTTATAGTGTCGACACCTCAAATTGTAATTAAAAGTATGTAGTGACAAGATTTGATCATAAATTTATATCATATAAAGAATTAACTCTTTCTCATGTAAAGTTAAATCTTACGAATAACTATTATATACCTTTAACATTCCAGTTTACTATTTGTTTGTTATTAGAGTCCACTTGGAGCTGTAGTTGTTGAATCACCAATGAATTTTTCGATGACACAAGCATTGCAGGATGATAATCCCAATTTGCAACAGTTGGAATTTAAGCAGGGGTAACCACAATGAGACTTCTTTTAATTTTATTTAGCATTTTTTCAAATGAAATAAAATCTTGGGTCCAAAGTGACTTTGAATATATATATATATATATATATATATATATATATATATATATATATATTGAATTTCATTGGTAATATATGTTCATTTTGAAAATAGGAATAGAATGACCAAGGGGAAGAGACAACGCCAATTATTAAGCGAGTTTTATCCTTTTGCAATGTCGCCAAGTAATAGAAATGAAGTTGAAAAAAATGAATGGGTATGACTTTTTTTTATCTTCGTTTTTAAAGATATAAACATTATTTCATTTTCAAATCTTCTTTTTTAAGCACCTCCACAAATTTTTCTTCTCGTAACTCTTTCTTTTCTATTTTATTCTTTGCAGTGTGATCTCTTGGACATTAAACCTACCCCTGACAAGCTAAAAATTGGAGGCTCGCCATCATCAAGGAATGTTAGGGTACATATTTGGTGACCATCATTTCATATTGATCTTCCATGCTTTGAATAAAATATAAAAACTTTTCACACTTAATATCTTTATAGATGAAAATGACTCTGCCGAACAACATCCAACAATTGGCACCGACAAATGTGAGTAATCTATCTACTTTATCAAACAACAGTTTACATATTGCATCCATTCGGGTTGATAATGCACCTTCTTTACTTAATAATGGCCAGCACTCGGGAGTGATTCATTTTGATTGTTTACTTAATTCACCTGCTCAGCGCAAGGAGCACCCTCCTCCACCACGAAGGTATATATAATGATATTTAATTATAAAAATAGATATTTTAATGATTTCAATATAAAGTAATACAAATTATATATTTACTAAACCTATCTATTGTTTTCGCTTTAATATACTAAATGAACTTGACGTCAATTTAGGTCTATACCAAATTCACTTTATGATCCACTTCATGAACGATTGGGCTTTCCTGTGGATCCTATTTTGAGGGTATATCTTGCCTCCAAGCATAACAAAGGTCAGCTTTTATTATAATTTCCTATATATAAATATATTCTTTAATATTATTTGTAGCATATTATAAGACATATATTCATGTTTGCAGGTGACTCGTACAATTTGCATTGATCGAAAGAAATGACTATGTAGGAGATTCCATTTACCAATATGTCAACCATGTCAACTTCAGTTGTTCTTATGTTTATCTGTTTTATAGTTAATATGGACTATTCGTAATAAGGTTTTATTTGAATGAACAAGAGGAACTTAACTTGTATTGTACTTTGGATTTGAATAAATCTATATCATGGAATTGGTTTTCCTACTGTTCAGAGGAAATATAGAGATATTGTTGTTTTCTACTTCATGTATTTTTCTCCTTTAATGTATTTGATAATGTTATTACTTACCTTAATTTAACATATTTATATAATGGGTTAGAGTTTTCTCAATACTCAATAGAATTTATTTTCCTATTAGAAAATAAACCATAAGGATTGAAATATTTCTGAGAACTTGTAGAGATATTAAAAAAAAAAAAAGATTTCAATTCCAATTTAGGAGCCATCAACTTTAAACTTGGTAGAATCAAACATTAGAAGTTCCCTTCTAAAAACCTATCGACACATGATAGAAAAGGTGTTCACTACTTTATCACCAATTAATCCCCTGTTCAATCGTCTAAAAGAAAGTAAGCACCTTATCAGGCTGAGCAATCACATAGGAAGAAAAAGAGATTCGTTACTCTAAAGAAAAAGATAAAGAAGTGATATCTTTGAACTCATTCAGGAAGATTAAAATTATCTTTCTACGATGATAAGTGGTACAAATTGACAACAACTTAGACAATAAAAGGCCAAAAAACATCTTGATGACTCATCCAAGTTTTCTAAAGGAATGAGGAAGAAGTTTGTGTTCACGAAGGGTGTGACCAAAAAAATTGTTGAGTCTAACATAGAACTAGACCAAGTCTTTGGGTAATTAGAAATATCAACAACCCATATGACTGAAGTAGATTTCACTCGATTCATCAAGGCTATTAACACAAGGATGAAGATTCAACTACCTTCATAGTTAGTTGATTTGGAGGCAAGCTGTGTTGGACCCATATTAAAACAGACTTCAAAAATATCATCTTCTGAAAGCGCAATTGTTACATAACCTATTGTCTGTGCAAGTGTCTAAATAAAAAAGGTTTATATGTGTGTGTTGGTGACTCGGTATTCACTACACAATTAGTTGAAGTATCTCAAGTTCCCACTACTCAAGTGCATCCACATATCATAAAATAAACATTCCAAGAGGAACAACTTTTTGAAGATGATGAGATTACGGTTTCAAAATCCTTTCCTTGTCCCAAAGGAAGTTTTTTGGAGGCTTCATAAATCGATGAAGTCCCTAAAGTTACCCAATGTAAGACGGGTCATCATGCCATTATTTGAGGAAGCAAGAGCGAGTGTATATATGTGATGCACCAAACTATGAGCTCTTGAGTCCTTTATTGGTTTACTTTCTTCTAAATCAACTACATCTTTCTCTATAGGTCTTTTGACACCTTGGCAAGACCCCCTACTTAATCATTGGCAATTATTTTTGCTTCACACATTGAGAGACTAGCAAGACCAACTACTGAAGTTTATGTCGGGACTTTCGGGTGGAATGGCCAAAACAAAGATAAAATACCAACCTTTGCTCATAACACCAATTCTCCATGAAAGCTTGTATCAAATAGAAGATATGATGCAAATAAATAGCCATCTACATGTCCTTGTTCTCTCATTTCGTTGTAGAATTCGAAACTTGGTGGGCCACAAGCTAAGTTCCCTTAAATGATCTAGTTGAGTGTTGAGAATAACAAAGTTAAAGCCAGTCTTCAAGGAGACAATAAATATTTGCAATTCATTTTCTACTATTTAGAAGACATAGAAAAATATGTTACCAAAAGATTTCTATTCTGGCTTTTGCTTCTCTTCTATCCGAATAAAATAGTTAGGGGTCCTTGTTAAGGATATTTAGTCTGGTGAGATGGAGCCTTCGGTCCTATATATATATACTCATTTGAGTCGTGTTTTGGGTAAGAAGACTACGTAGTTCTTATGGGCATATTGATGTTGTGCATGGGAGAGATGTAGCTGGCGTACAAGCTATTCTTAAGAGAGTTCAACGATAAACCACATCTCCTAGGAAGGTCATTAAACGGGCCTGTGATGTTTGTATGAGAGGCTAACTATTTTGGATCATGAGGATAGGGCTAACAGTACTCTATGGCGGTGGCCTTCGTTGTAACATCCCGACTTTCTAACCTTACATTATTTATTTAATAAAAATAGAGAATAATTTTTTTTCGCGAATGAATTTCAAAACTTTATTATTCAATTGCAAAAGCAAAGCTTCAAGTATCATCAAGTGCGGAAGCAAAGTAACAGAACTTAGTTCAAATAACAATACATAATAGTTCAAACCAATTTATTTTAATAGCAAATAGAATCTGAGCTACTTATAACACTAATCGTAACCCAGAGCATGGTTCTCAACTCCAACGATCGGGAAGGGAATCTCATATCCCTTGTCGTTCCTACTACCCTTTGGTGAAATCAGGACCTTCATTACCTACAAGGGCAATAAGGGAGTAAGTCATAGCTAATCACGTTAAATCGAATGATAAAGAACATTGGCTAAAAACAGCAAACACAAGTAGTCAAGTAATAACAATTTCTGCCATGCATATACATATGTCAAACCATTTTGATTCAAACATTATTCTTATTCTTAATGGCATGATGCATGCTGATCTCAACAATTTCCCGGGGCATCACAGTTTGGAGGTGGTAGGACTTACGAGCTTCCTTCGCTCTGCACTCATGACTTACGAGCTTTGCTCTGCATAAGACTTACGGGCTTAGCCCTGCACTCACGACTTACGGGTTCCCATTTTTCGGCGTACCAATATCACAGGGAAAACCCTCACAAACTGGAGCAATCAATGCATGAGTGCAACCATAATTTATTACCAATCCTTCTTATCAATTCATTATCATCATTGATATCAACTCAGGACATAGTTCATCATTCCATCTTTCAACCCATTAATCTCATCTTTAACTTTTCTTTTAGCTGATGCTGATGCTTTTAGAAAAAGTCCATTAGCAGCCTAACCACTTTGTGATAGTTTTAGAAATAGTATTATTTCATTTATAATCCATCGGGGCATAGCCTCCTATTGATGGTTATTGCAACGACCCCATTGGGACTCCTATAGTAAAATATCAACCAAGTGAATAAAACTTTCACTGGGACATCTATAGGATAAACATCGACCAAATGGGTGTACACACTTCCGTTGGGACTCCTGTAGGGAAATTATCAGCCACTGAATAAAATTCCAGTAGGACACCTTCAGGATAGTTATCAACCAAACGGGATCAAGTTATTATAATATTAAATGAGTTAAATTCTAAAAATTAAAGAAAATATGAGTTTTATGAATTTTCCTAAAATAGTTCATGAACTACTCGAGTGGTTCACGCAAAAATACTCGAGTCTTTGAAGAAATACTCGAGTCGTTCATCACTTTCCAGAATACTCGAGTCTTTCTCAAACTACTCGAGTCTTTTTGCTACAACAACACCAGTTTTCTGCATTTTAAGCACCAATTCGTGATTCTTACACTTTTACTTCAATCCTACACAAAACAGAAGTTAATATACATAAAACAAATATGTTGCACATACCAAATAGCTTCAAATAAATCAACATATAACAATACCAAATCACAGATTGCACAAAAACATAGTAATTGTCCACTTTAACATATGAATTTCATTTCTACTTGATTTTAAGTTTGTAAATCAATCCAGTGAGCATCATTAGGTCCAATTAAACTTGTTTAAACATAAAAACCGTGAGTTCCTGACCTCCAAGTCAGATTCCTATTTCAAACTATATTGCCCATGAACCTCAATTGGTTCCTATGAATTTAGTTTGTTAAAGACCATTCTAGCGATTAGGTAACTTCTCCCTTACCTTAGAGAAGATAAAGAAACAGTTGATTGAGAGAGAAGTGATCAGGATCAAACTTTGAGTTTCAACACTCAAGTTCTGCACTTGAACAACGAACTTTGGCCACGAATTTGATAGGGAATATGAAATGAAGAAGGGTGAAACAAATTAGTTTTAGCAACTAGGGAATACTAACTTTAATCAGAAACGAACTTGGAATCAAAAGGGTTCCTGAATTTACCAAACCAATTCAAGAAAGAGAGGTTGATGGTGCTGTTTTGCACTCTGTTTTCACAGCTTAGAGTATGCAACTTTGGAAGCTTATATCTTGATCTACAGGAAGTCAATTTGAGTGGTTCTTGGTTCTAATTCAATATTGGAATTAGAACTCTAATTTTTTTTTGGTTTTACAGAATTTGGTTGAGTGAGGAAGGAGACTCGAATCTGGGAAGTATGCACCAGAAAACAGAGGAAATGAAAATAAAATTTCGGGTTTGGAAGATTTGAATGAGTTTGGGGCTTCCCCAATCACCTATTTATAGTCTAAGATTACCCTCCTTCGAAGTAAAGTCCAGCTCTGTGTTTGGAACAAAGAGAAAACGTGTTTTTGTGCGAATTTTAAATTGAAATCGACTTATACTTTCAGCCACACGGCTCGAACTACTCGAGTCTTTTGCCCAAGACTCGAGTCTTTTTGGCGCACCAGCTCAAACTGGTCAGCAGCACCACAGAAGACTCGAGTAGTCCAAATTATACTCGAGTCTTTTTGGCTGAAAGGCAAAAAAGTCGTTTTCAATTCATTTATTTTTCTTCTAATATTTTCCCGTCATATTTTTAATTTAAATAATTAAATTTACCACTAAACATAAAATATATATAACTATGTAAAATCTCAAAACATTTTGACAAATAAATATAATTATATATATTTTATTTTATTATTTTCCAGTGGGTGTTACATTCGTGATGTTGTAGAATCCATGTGGTGAGGCCGTGATCAACTACCATCATGAGGATTTCAAGAGTCATGTATTCTCTTAGCTTTGCTGAATATCTCTCTTGGGAGTATTGATGTATATCGTGTATACTTTCTATGTATTGATGATGGAATTGTGTGTGCATCCCGTTTGTGAAGGCTAGTATTGACAAGATTGGCATGGACTTCTTGTTGTGATGCATTTCCCTTGATAAACCTTTATCTCTAAGGATAATATTTGTGCGATCTTATCTTGTTTAGATAACCGATGATACCCTATAATCATAATAAATAATCTAGTATCAATCTTCTTTGACCGTGTTGTTATCTGCTAGAATTTGACTTCTTGATTAGGTTTCGTGAACTGCCCACGGGTTAAGCCCATATCTGAGCTCTTCAAACTGGTCCATGTAACACCTGCATTTTTCCCATTTTAATAAACTGATTTTGAGAATTTTTTATTGGTCGATTCTTTATGAATTTAGATAAAAATATTATTTGATTTATAATTATATGTGAAAATGAGGAAATTATTTAAATTGATTAAATACTTGATTCTCGTAATTTATTTATTTAAAGGATTTTTTTTAGTGATAAATCATTTTATGTTGTATTTTGGAGAAATAATTATTCATGGATTTCTTTGATTTATTTAACTTTAAAAATTCATAACTTTTGACTGGTAAATCGGAATCAGACGAATTTACAGTCAAAACGATTGTAATGAAATGCAGAATTTATTTATGTAAAGTTTTGTAATTAAATCAGTTTTCACGAAATTTTTATATTTCGTGGGAAATTGTAACATTTATTATTTAAGGAAATTGAGTTATGATTTTGAGTATTATTTACTGTAATAGGAAAATATTATTTTCAGCTGGTTGCAAATGTTGTACGGTTTTACTATGTACTTTATGCATGTTGAATTTTGAATTTTTAGACATTTATTTAAGAGTGCACAAGAGCCGAGTTTAAAAGTCTGGACTTTTTAACTCGGTCACTAAAATGACCGAGTTAAAAAGTACTTTCTAACTCGTTTGTAAAAGTGCCGAGTTTAAAAGTTTTTTTATTTATTTTTTTAAAATCTAGAAATTATTTTTTAACTCGGTCCTTTTAACAACCGAGTTAAAAAATACTTTCTAACTCGGTTAAAATCACAACCGAGTTTAAAAGTAGAATTTTATTTACAAAATTGCCACCACGTTTTTTTTAACTCGGTTTTACAGTGACCGAGTTTAAAAATCCGATTTTAAAAGTCTTTTTTCTAGTAGTGTAACCTACCTTCATTAAAGTGTAGCCGCCCTATAGGTACCCTGTTGGGGACATATAATTAATGACCCTATCTAGATGAGATTCTTAACCAATGCATGTCTCTACCTTATTTATGCACCATACCCAATATTACCTCACCTAAACCTACCTACACTTTAATTACTACTCATAAACAAAGAAGTAAAATGCAAAGTCCCCACCCCAATTTCTAGAGCAAACCGTGTGGAGTAGGGAGATGAGTATAGGGAGAAGACTCTTGATTTATTTGAACCCCCCATTTTAAGACATAAACCCCAATCCCCAAACCATTATAAATACCCCCATTCCACCCCTTTCTTACACTTTGTTCTTAGAAAAAAAAGAGAGAAGATAGAGGGAGAGGAGAGAGTGAGCCGTGAGGCTCTAAGAGGGAGTGTATCTCCACCAACTTCTTCTTCTCCATTTTATGCATTTTCTACACACAAGCTCACATGCCTAAACACATTTCTACCCCTTTGAAGCAAAGAAAACAAAACCCCATCCCAATTTGAAGAGAAACCCACGAGCATGAAGGAGGGAGGAAGAAGATCTTGGTTTCCATATTTACCTCTTTAAGACTTGGTCTAGGTATTTTCATTATTCTTAATCTTTGTTCTTAAATTTATTTTCGGTTTTATTGAATGTTTCTTGGAGGTTTATTGATTTGAGCCTTTGCATGTTAATTTACAATAAAGTACTCTATTTTTCAATTGCTCATGAACAAAGATCAAAGCTTTGGCTTGAAAAATTGACACGCAAAGAGGTTTGGTGTGTTTTGGTTTTGTAATCATTTTGTAAATGACCTTTATCTTCCTTGCTATGATTCAGTTTTATACTTGTGTTGGGAAACAATAAAAAAATTGATTTTTGGGGGTTATTGCTTAATGCATGTTGATTTTAATTGTTGCTTTTGGGTTTTTAGATGCTAATGTGCTGAGCTTTGAATTTGAAAAATGAAAATGGACATGCAAGTGGGTATGAGGGTCCTCACGGTTTTATCCTTATGTTTACTCAAATGATTTGGTTTTATTTTAATGGATTGATTAGAGTTTGAAATGAATAAATGAAAAATGATTTATGAAGTGCATGTTGTTGTGTTGGTCTTATTTTGCAAAATTTCTATTTTGTTTCTCATATAGAGTTCGACCAAGATGAGAACATGGGGGAAATGATTTTTTGATCTTGGTGCATGTTATTGTTTGATGCACTTTTGTTATTTTATTGTCTTACTTTTCGGTTTCTTTGTAGAAATCATAAAGGAATTGATTTTTGTCTTGGAGTGGTAGATGATGAGGCCATACGGTTTTCTATTTATTTTGTACTCAACTGATTTTTGTTTTGTTTTGTAAATTGCTTTATGTTAAAAGTGAAGGAATAAGGTTTGATTTTGTTGATTTTAAGGAATATGTTAAGTGTTGATTTACCTTGCACGAGTTTCAATTTCTCTCCCTATATGATTCGGCCATGAGTAGGAAGTAGGAGAAATAAAGTGATTTTTATGTTTGATCCTTGTTGTATGTTGATCTAATAAGGTAATTTGCAAAAATCCATTCTTTTCTTCTATGTGTATATATTTCGGTCTATATGAAAATGGAAATAATGAATTGGTTTGATGATACGTTGGCTGGATGCATGTTAAAAATATGCTTTTATTGTTGATCTTCTACTTTTTCGAGCTTGCATGTTAGGTCTTGAATTCTATGAAAAGATTAATTGATTAAGGTTGATTTTTAAGTTGAGGAGGTGTTTTAAAATAAGATCAAATGAATGGTGCATGTTGATTTACTGTTCTTCGATGCATGTAGTCATTTTCTATTTGTAATTTTGTGTTTGGAATGTGATTAGAATCCTATAGGCGTTGTTTATAAAAGGATGATATAGAAAATGATGAAGTGGTCATATGCTGAATTTTTTGAAATAAGTCATTTTCACTTGCAGGAGGTTTTGATACGAAGTACTTTTTCTAATTAGATTGCCTTGAAAATCTAGTATGTTTTTTTTATGCTATGGTATGGTGTTCTGGAAAATTTTATTTGGCTTGGACTTGTTTAAGTATTTTTAAATGAATTTAGGTTGTTCTATGCAATTATGGAGAATTAGTAAGTTTGGGGGAGAGAGATTTGAATGAATCATACTTGCTCATGATTAATGGACTTAAAATTTATTCACTGTTCTAATAAAGTGAAACTAAGTGCCTCTGAATTTTTGGGGAATTTTTGGGATTAATTTACTAATTTTACAAGAATTGTTTTTAAGAAAACGGTTTCGGAAAAACGGGTTTTTCGGAATGGAAGTGAACTGAATTTTCGAACTTATACTACTCCAAAGGACTTGAAATTTTTATGGTAAAACCTCGCACATATTAGGAGACCCTCTGTAAAATTTGAGGTTGTTTGGAGTTGATGTGGTAATTTTTACTAAGTATAAAACAGTGAAGAATCCAGTCCAGGATTTTAGAGTTAGAGGGAAATGTAACTTAGACAACTCCAAATATTTTGAAATTTTTATGAGATGATCTTGAATGTGTGGAGATTCCCTGTACCAAATTTTGTGTGGATTAGAGTTAGTTTACTATTTTAATAATTGCATTTTCGCTTCAGGTTTGCTACAGTCCTGAATTGATTTTGGTGGAAAATTTAAATGGAAACTTGTGTTCTGAATGTGCAAATGACTTAAAAATTTTATGAGTTGAACTTTGGAATATGTTTTAGTGTATGTTCTGCAAACTTTGGGACTGAAACTCATTGATTTGATGTGGTTTTGGATTGTGTCCTTCACGTTTTCCCCGTATGGGATCTAGTGTTCTATTTGACACTTTTTGAATGAGTTTAATATTTGGTGCATTTTGCTAATGACTTGGCTGGACCTTGTATTTTGAATGTGATATTTGGATATGATCAAATGAATGTAGGAGATTTGTCTATGTTTTTATAAAGTGATTTTGCTTGCTATGTGATTTGAATTGGTTTAAGGTCAAGAAGTTGTGTACCCTAATTGGTTCCTTCCCATGTTTTCGTTCTTATTAAAAATGAACATGTGGCTGCAAAAATTCATTTATTTTAAGTTGAAAACTTGTTAGCATGATTTGTTTTAAGTTGATGAAAGCATGTAATTGGAGTTAGAATTATTGGTTGATTATGATGCTGAATTCGGTTTTCTAAAGAAAGAGTTAGAGAAATTGATTTCTTGTCTTGATTTCTTTCTTAGTATAATTCGGTTTTGGTTAGGTTTAAGGGTTAGGCTTGACTTGAATTAAGTGTAGCATGTTCATTGAATTGTTTGGACTAAATATGTGCATGACTTGGCATGAGTCTAGGTATTAAGTGTGACTTGTTTATTTGACTATATGCAATTAGTTTAAGCAATGATCCATGAGAATTTAATTGTTTTGAATTGATTATGTGTTTGACTTCAAGTTGGTTAATTGATTAGATGCTAAAGTTTGATTTAAAAATGTTTGGTTAAGTGCCTTAAGGAAGTGTTAGGAAATGAATTGATTTTGGGTTCAGTCGGTTGCATGATTCAGTTTTTACAAGACCATGGGGAGAGGAAATTATTTTGTTAAGTGCTAAGTGTCATTTGGAATGAATTAGGAATAGGTGAAATTAAAATTGAAGAGTTAGTGTTGTTGTTTATCTTTGGTCAAGTGTTTAGTTTAGGACCAACTTGATTTTATTCCAAGTGATGCTTGAATGATTAATGATTGTGTGCTCACTTGCTTAATTCAATTGAATGCGTGAATAAACATGAGTAGTTGATTGTATGATTTGATTTGCTAAAGTATGGTATGTCGTTTGCATTTTAACTGATGGTTGAGAAGTGTTTGGTCACGTAACTAGCTTTTAAGAAATTAATTGATTATTTTTGGATTGATTTAGTTTGTGTTAACTGAAATTCTTGGGTATGTATAGTGCTTGACCAAACATTATTTTTGGCGCTAATATTTGGAAAATAAAGTGCGTAAGTGTTGGTTTTATGCTAAAGTGCTATATGAAGTAAGATGTACTTTTATGGTGTTTTCGGATTTTCTGAAAGCGATTTCTTGGACTTAATTCTTTACTATCCAGAAGTTTATGTGATTTGTTTTTCAATTCTGAAAATGTGTTTGATTGATTCAAAGTTTAAGTTTTAATTGGCATTTGATTTGAGAAAAAGTTGGATTGAAAAAGTTAAGTTTTTCGGTGTTTTCGGGTTCGCATAAGTTGTTGTCCAAGATGGACCAGCAGCTAACTGATTTGTTTAAATTACATTTGTGAATTGTTTTCAAAGTGTTTTGACGTGTTTAAGTTATTGCATTACTTCGAAATAAAATTGAGAAAAAGAATTGTGTTTGGTTTTATCTGAAGGATTTTAATATGAATTTTCAATGGACGATTCTAATTATGAACTTGATGCTTGATTCGAATTGTGATATTAATATATTATGTCTGTCTTGAGGATGTAGAAGGTGTCAGTTGAGGACGCGTGTCTGAGGACCGCACCCGTAAGGACTCTTTGGATTTCGGTCGACGCTCGAGGTGAGAGAACAGCTTTCCTAAGACACCGTGGTCTGTAGGTAACATGTTAAGATGTTTTTGGCCATCTCAAAAGCCGGAACGTGGGGTCTAAGAGTCAGTTTTATAGTGGCAATTGAATGCGTGTGTATGGCCACTTATACGCAGGACTAAGACATCCATTTTTGTTATAATATTATAACATGATGCTATCTATTTATGATGATGGAATGGTGTGATATGATAATTTATGCATGTTGAGTTTTATCTGAAATTGAAAGTATTCATGCTATATATATATTATGCTGCTCTGTTTGATTAATGATGCTGATAAAAATGATGTGAAAATGTTGAAATGTCATTATGAGTATTGAAAGAGTTTAATAAAGGCAAATTCGGCTAAGATGAAAAGATTGTTGAAATGAGAAGTAATGAAAGTAAAGTGGACTTGTATAGAAGGTGTAATTAGAAAGAATGAGTTGTTGTGGATATGATGGACATGTGATAATGAATCTCCCTATTGTGCACCCGGGTGGATTTTTGTGCTGTTCAGGTTGAGCTTGTGCTGGCCACGTGTGCAGTATGCTCGTGTGTCCGAGCCCTGATGCGTTAAGCCAAGTACTGTTGGAAAATATTAATGTGAAAGATGGATAATTAGAGGTCGAGGATCACTGAATGGATGTACAAGGGTGAATCGTCGAACCTTAGGATTGATAAAATACTAATAAGACTTTTAAAGACATTAAGTATAATGTGGTGAGATGAGTGTGAAGTAGTGGAGAAGAAGATACCTTGTGTATCTGCGGATATTCAAGTATGTGATTGTGATAGGGGAGGGAGATGATGGTGACTCATCAAGAAACCTAGGGTGCTTTTCTAGGCGGAACTAGTCTATAAGTGATCGGGATTAATACCCAATGGATCGTAGCGTGTTCTGCACTGCGAACTAGAAAAGTACTGTCACCCCCTTGATCAAATTCGAAACGGTGAGAGGGAACCTGAACGAGGCGGGCAGTCATATGGTTTTGGGCCCTTGCGATGTCGCTTAAAAATAGAATCTTGGTTGTCATGATGGTCGGCCCGTACGGTTATGACCTTGACATATACGTTGAGATTTCTCGACTGTTCGACCTGCGTGGGTTAAGGTTCTTGTACGTCTTGTTTGCTTCCGTCTAGGCTTGGGAGGATTGGAGGAGATGTATGTGTAGTAACCAACTTCTCGATGACGTTTCCCTTAATTCCCCTGTCATCGATGGATGCGATCTAATAAAACTTAATAAGAAAAGATTAAGAACATTGAAAAGACTTATAACTTATGAGTTAAGAATGATAAGGAAATTGATGATGAGAATGAGAATGGCCAAGCGATGAGAATACCATGGATGAGGCCAAGTAAGAGATATCTCTGATGATGTTGAAATCGTGAATTACGTGAAGAAATGAGCTTAGATAAAAGAGATGATCACGATAAATGGTAATATTGGAAGTGATAAATAGGAATGATGAAATATGAATGTATGTTTGATGCGTTGTTATTTATTTGTTACATCTTGATATATTGCCTGCTGTAATTCCACCCCGTCGGCTTTTCGCCCGGAAACGCTGACTCTCTCTCTGTCTCTTGGTTGTATTCTTCTATCGGCTCTATGTCGGCCGATTAGGTGAAGGAGATACGGATTGGTAAGGTTTTGAGGGAAGGATCTTCCCCAGTAGCGTGTTCGGATGTGGACGAGCGAGAGCGCGATTTGTCGGAGGCGCCTGCAACAGCTTCTTCTGATGAGGTTTGTTCGTTCTCTTCAGTTTTTATCATGTCTTGTTGTGGTGCTGTAATTTATTCAGGTAGACTCTGATAACTTTGCTCAGATATCATGTAACCCCGTACTGAAAATAATGTTTCAAACTTGATATCTGAAAAAGTATCTTGATGATTTACAATTATGATAGGTTGGGTTTTAAAGCGCGGTGTTGGTGACATCTCGATTTGGAACTTGACGTGTGATGTGGGGCACGAATGATTTATTTGATAATGGATATGTTTTTGAAAAGAAATGTTTTACAAGATGAATTCATGCCCACATCACCAATGTAAAAAAAAGTTCCTAGATTTTTACTAAAAATATATTCAAGTTACTAAATTGGGGTGTTACAGTCCAACCTTTGAGTCCTCATTATAGGTTGTTTGAGATTCGCTTTGATCTTAAGGCCTTTCTTGTAGGTCGTAGTAGGTTTTTTAGGGTTGTTATGCAAGGTAGATGTCCTTAGCTCATGTCATGTCCAGAACATAGGCCTCTAAGTCATTGCTCTGAAGTGTACTTTGAGCAGCGAGCTATTCTAAGCTCTGGATAGCCTCAAATTTGGAGTGAGCCCGATGCATAAAATGCAATGTAAATACATCACATTGCTTCAAATTTCAAGCTCGAAATATTTAGTATCCCCTTTCTATTTCTTCCACACGGATTTCTGCACATTCCCTCTAGAGTGACACGTTTACTGACGTGATAGGAATGCTACTTGAGAAGCCCCTAGACCATTATTACCGTTGGGATGACACTCGATGTCATCTATCCTAAACTCTAACTTGTCTACTACTCTCTCTCTCCCTCTCTCGAATCTTCGACATATTCTACCTCCTATATTCATGGCGAGTTCATGACTGCAATTCCATCAATCCATCTAGGATGTTGTGTCCAAATATGCCAATCAGGCTAAGCTTCTAGAAATTTACATTTTCTAGGATGCTATTGAGGAATGCGACTATAGAATCATAGCCCCACTGGTTCAAGAAAGAATATGTTTGGTTAGGGCTAACCCTACATCTCCTCATTTCTTAATGATGTATCTTTGCCTCTTCACATATTCAGAGTAAGTTTCCCCATTTTAGAAGTCCAAATTGCCATGCTGAATCGGTTGAGGATTTCCCCTTCTCAACTACACCCTAACAATTGGGCCTTCATCCAGACTATAGAACTTTTTTTGCGCTCAGTTCAGTCTTACCCTGACCGTGTCTATATTCATTTACCTTTCAAGGTTCCTGTAGCGAAGGGTAGAGGACAAGTATCCTTTAGGAAGAAGATTGGGTGCCCCTCCTTTGTCCCCTACACAGATAGTTGAAAAGAATTTAAAGATGTTCACTTTAAGATCATCACAGGGGGGGAATGCTTCTTCTCCAATAACGAGGCTGGGGTTGTTAAACTTTATCCTTACTGGATGACAGATTTCTACCCAGGCTCTTCAAAGAATTTTTTAATTAATCCTTCCATGTTTACTCGGGAGGAAGCTGCTACGATGACCTTCGTCGATGATCAGGCTGTGAAAGTGAGGAACATCTATTGCAAGGAGGTTCTAAAGAAAGAACTTAGAGCTCTGCATGAATATTTTAGTAAGTGTGACCTTGACTCTTCAACTGATGTTCCTATCTATAGTCGTCACTTGCTAATTATTTGTATTTTCCAACTTCTCAAGCTAGTTCTTCACTCATCCCTACTTTAAACCATTGTATGGTTGCGTACCACAAAGGCGAGAGAGTTGATTTGTAATTGTAACACCCCTAATTTTCGTCTCCCGAATAATAGGAAATTAATAATAAAAGTTTTATTATTAATTTATAGAAATTTTCCCAAGTTTATATTTTGTATTTAATTAGCCTGAAATATAAAAATAGGTTGAAATATTTTTATATGGCAAATAAATGCAAAATATAAGGATATTGCATTTTGGTCCCTGAATGAGGACTTAAAGGTAATATTGAATAGGTTTTTGGAGGGAAAGATTTAAAAATATTAATTTTTAAATTTTGTACTAATCTAACCGGATAGTAATGCCCTGTAACCGGTTAGACGATGAACCCAGAAACTGGGTTAGTCAATTTTGATGAGTAATCACTTGATTAATCCCGAATTCGCCACGATTACAGCCTAATTCTAGTGGAGAACCACGCGTCACCATGCATGCAAGTCTATTTTGTCTATAAATTGTGGATTTTCAGAGGTGTTGGGGGTTGGTTTTGCTGATCTGTGTTGAGGAGGGCAAATTAGGGTTTCGTTTTCATTCTGGGAAATTCGTTTCAGTCTTTGAGTATTAGAGAGCGAAACACAGATTTCTGAAAAGCTTGAATCAAGGGCTTTTCAGTGGTATACACTTTGTGAGTTGAGTTTTCGTGTAGAAGGAGAAATCAATCTTGGAAGCCACAAGTTGAAAACTGAACTCTGTTTCTTCTTAGTTCTGGAAGCTGAATTACAGCTTTGATTTTGGTAAATATAGTTCATCATTAACTCTCAAATCTCTTTCCTTCATTAGTGCATGTTGCCTAGAACAATCTCTAATTGTTTTCCCCAATTTCTTTGGCCATTTGCTATGTCAAAATTTCTCGTCTTTGGACCCTGTTGGTGGAATTCGTGGCTGAGAGCAGATTAGGGGAAATTGTGGGGAATCTGTGGTCTTTCTTCAAATCCAGTGTTAATCTCCATCAAACTCTGTCTTAAGGTATGGGAGAAGTCTACCTTATACTAGATTTAGACTAAAAATCAATTGAATTAGGATTTGAGTTAACAAAACTCAAAAAGGGCATTATGTGTTTTAAGCACAAAGGCTTGGAGGCCAAAATTCTGGCCCAATTATGTTTGAGCAAAATTAAATTGATGCATGCAAGTGATTTAAGATTGGAAATCAGAAACTAATTGTTGATTCTGAGTTTTGTGGTATTAAATGGTGTTTGTGTTGATTTTTGTGCAAATTAATACCATAAACTTGTGCATGCAAACTAAATGTGTTTCTGGGTATGAGCATGTTTATCTTAAGGCATATGAACTTTGTGAATGTTGAAATTGGGTTAGATTTGAGAAAAGAAGAAAATGAATTGTCAAACCTCTGGTTTTAGTGGACTGACTGCATAATCTAACCGGTTACTCGATATTCGTAACCGGTTAGACACTGTAGAATTGCAAAGAAAAATAGTTTATAAAATCAGTCCTGAAATCTTAGTGGTTTATGCTCAAATCTATGCTTTAATTTCATTATACATGACCTGAACATGAGTTGTTATAATGTCATGGTTCAGATTTGGAAGAGTAGAGTTAATGCCTTAAGTTAATGAGATAATTTCAAGAGGAAATTATGTTCATTGGAGAATGAAATGTGGTTTAGACCTTTTGAATGATAAAACAGTGGTTTTTGAGGCATAAAATAATGTTAAATTGATTTATGGATTGGGTAGAGAATTCAAGAAAAAGGGTTTTCCTGAATTACCATGGTAAACAGTTCAGGTCTGTAATTCTAACCGGTTAGCCTGAAACTGTAACCGGTTAGTACCTGAATCTGAAAAATAAAAAGTTAAGTTTTTGAATACCATTGGTTGTATTTTTCCTACTCTAAGCTTAAAGGCATATTTTGAGATAATTCAAAGGAGAATTATGTGCCAAAGAGTATGCCTCAAATAAATCATTCAAAAGAGAAAATTGGAATATTTTCTAAATCACATAATTAATGCAAAGATAAAACCAACCCCGATATTTGTGCATCCATATAGACTGGAAGTCTGGTTGGTAGGAACGTTTATCATATTCTGGGAATATGAGGAGGGTACTCCGGGAGTACCAAATTATAACCTACTTGATGACACATTATAGATATGTGGCCAGTGTCCGGGACCTGGTTTTGATGCGTTCTGGGAACGTATGCGTTCTGGGAACGTGGTGCACACTCCGGGAGTGATGCTTATTATCCAAGTATGGTTCAGCATTACGTTCTGGGAACGAATGTCGGTGTTCCGGGAACACAAGGGTGTATTGGATGGACGTCCAAGATGGACTTTTAGAGGCCTCAGTTGTGGATAGAAAATCATACATCATGCCACTTGCATTATAAGAGTTATAATGTTGAAAACTGGTGTGCTCATATGTATTTGCATTATTATTTGTCCATGATATATTTGTGATTGTAATTTTAGTTTTTATCAATTATGTATATGTGTATACTTACTCCCTGTGCCCTGTTTAGGTGATGGCCAGATACCTAGCTTGCGTCGAGATACGCCCTATCCCTAGTGGCATATGGATGTATGAGGAGCACCGTGCCACTTTTGAGGGGGAGGTTGAGATCACTCTCTACCACCCCAACCCTCTGGTGCGAGTGCGACCTCGTCGATTTAGGATCCCATTAGTCTATACTATGCATGTTCCACCCTTTTATACATATAGAGGACCACCCCCGGCTCGACCTATGCGTCGTTTTCATAGTTTTCGTTTCAGAGCTGCCACTCGTTCCCATCCTTCCTCCCATAGAGTTGTCACTGAGGAGACTCCTTCTCCTGGTCCGACTGACTATGATAGGATTGCTTCTGCAGATCCTAGACCCAGTGGTGGGGTCTCTACACAGTCGAGCGAGGTTGAGGAGGACCCTGTGGAGGATGAGAGCGAGGAGGAGGTGCATGTTGAGCCGACTGTTTCTGCTAGAGGTGGACCCGCTGATTCATAGGAGCCTGCATAGCGTAGATGTTTTGGATCCTAGATCCTAGGGATAGAGCTGCGGAGGATCTGAGGAGCTGCTGAGGACACAGATGACTTGCTCTGAGACTTCTACTTTTGGATTTTGTTATATATTGTATATATTCGAGAGGTCTTAGGGTGAGGTTTTATTATATGCAGCTGGTCTGTATATGTTTCATCAAAACTTGCTATCTCGACTTTTTATCACTTGCTACTGATCGTACTGATGGGGTTTATGTTATGACTTATATATATATATATATATATATATATGATGTTTTCTTTACCTCAGCAGTGCCCCATAAGTATTATTTTTACTTCTGCGAACTCTGATTTCTATTTAAAAGGAATTCGGCGATAAGTTTATGTTTTATATATTCAAATCCAACTCGAGAGGCAAATGATATGTTTTAATAATAACTACGAATAATGTTTTCTATAATTAAGGAAATGTTATCTCGAGAGCTTTTTTTTCGAATTTAAGATATTACTAAGCCAAATTCAAAAATGGTTTATGTTAAAAAGGGTTTATGAACGAGCAAGTACTAATCTTAAAAAGGAAAAATTTTCTAGTCCTAATTTTGATAGCAAGTATTCAAATATTTGGAAATATTAATTATTTTCAAGTTAAAAAGAGAGTGTCACAGTAATTGTACAAGCCTCTTCGGTTAGACAAGATGAAGAAACACAAGGTCATGGCAAGCTCATCACAAAAGGCATCTAAAGATCCCCTTAGCTCTAATGCTTGGGAAAAATATGTGACCCTCAATGGAAGCAAGCTTCGAGAGAAGTTCTCAAACTTGCACCATGGTCCAATCGAAGCTGCTAAGTTCACTTCTTGGTTGCTGGGCAAGAAGATTGCTTCTCATGTTGATGTTGAAAATAAGTTAACAGCTGCTTTCACCCTGAGCCAGCAAGAAATCGACTAAGTTCGTGTCGAGCTTCATTCTGCTAAGTTGCAAATTGCCAAGTCGAGATCGGACAAGGAGGTGATGAAGAAACAACTTTCCAATCTTATGTCATTCCACAAAGGTTTGAAGTCTAAGATCGCTAACATTGAAAGCGAAAATGGTGAACTCAAGTGTGTCAAGGAAGGGCTTGTAAGGCAAAACCAAGTCTTGAACCAATTTGTTGACAAGCTCGAGGCGGAGAAGGAGAAGCTTGTATAACAAAAGGATGAGCTTGAATCAGAATTCCTATCGTTGGGTGAGGAATATTTTACGAACTGTGTTGACCAAATTCGAGTTCTAAATCTGGACATTTCCCTTAAAACAAAAGGGTTGTCCTTCGTTTGCCAGGTTTGTGACGTAAGGATTTTTTCCAAGATTGGCGATGAAAGGATTCCCTATGTTCAATCTATCATATCCAAGCTCTTCTGAAAATGGGGGGTCTTAGCATCCCACCTTTTAGGCTTTATCATGTAATTTGGCTAAGAACCTTCATGTAATGAATTATTTATACGAAAAAAATATATTGTAAGATTTTATGTTTCATGCATTCAACTTATTCTTATCCTCGACTTCTATCATGGGCTTGTCTTTTTGGCCAAGGAAATAACCCATGAGAACTTCTATCCAGCCTTTGGCAGGCTTGCATCGTGGCTAGAAGTATAAGGCCGCTTGTCAAAATATGTAATAATCCCCGCCTCACTAATTTCAAGAAAGTCCCCAAACACTTGTGAGATATTTAGTGGATCCATAACTAGGACTCCAGTGGCTAGCCAAAGGCCAAGTGTGTACCATTAGTTTACGGCCAAACAAACATTGTGATAACCATTTATGATGTATTCTACCATTTGAGGATGTAAATAAGAATAAATCATTGAATCTCATTAAATTGACTTTTAAGCTTGAAAATACTTATAAAGTTTCCGCTGTAATATTTTCTCAACTTATACGCATTCCAAGAGTTTTTAATGGTTTGTTCGGGCAAGTTTTTGAGCTTATAAGATCCCGAGGCGGTGGCCTCCATTATACAATAAGGTCCTTCCCAGTTTGGTGTGAGTTTACCTCGATGAGAATTTTTCTTTCCAATATCTGTTCTTCGTAGCACTAAGACTTTGGGCTTGTAAATTCTTCAAGCTACGCCCAAGGTAGGAATATTTATCTTGATCTCCTTTGACAGTCTGAGCTTAGATGTGTGCTTGCTCTCTCTATTCTTCCAGCATATCAAGGTACAGTCTTTGGTTTTGTTGATTGACATAAGAAGAAACGAAGGAAAAGGAGATTGGTACCTGAAAAATATCACGAAAACAACTAATGAAGTTGGAAACGCTAGAAACGACAGAGAAAAATGAGGAAGCAGCGAAGCACCAGAGAGGATTTGCAAAGAAGTCTTAGAAGAGTTGAGAGTGAAAACTTGGAAAAAAGAAGACTGAAGAAGGAACCAAGAATTTATACTCAGTACCTCATTGACTTCCCCCCATGATTCAAACGAATGGGCCCAAGGGCAGGATCGTAAAACTCCAAAGCCCACTTTAGAAGACATTTTAAACAGCAAGGTCATAATGGTGATTTCACCCAAAGAGGAAAGACAATGATGCACAGACCATGGAAGCCAACTGGCCATCAGCCGCCAGTGGTAGTCAAACATTATATGGTCAGAACTTTCCGCAGGATAATGTAAGCTTGGCACAGGCCCTTCGGACCCTTTCAAGCTGGGGGCTTGTGTTGTGTCCTAGACATCAGAGTCAACCATAGGCAATCATGGCCGACCAAGATCAATCCATCACATGACCAGACCGACTTAATTACAAAGTACGACGGGAATCGAGCTTCGGTACTTGTGAGAATCCACAAGGACTTAGGCTATATGCATCCTTGGGTAACCACCTCCCCGCATCCTGTAACGATTGGAAATTTTCGTTTGAATATATATATTGTGTGTGTGTGTGTGGGTGGGTGGGTGGGTGGGTGTGTTTCTTTTTGGTTTTATGTTATGGAAATTTGTTGAACATGTTTGTAATATCTTCTAATAGTTTATATGTTCATTTAGGTGTTAGGGGGTATTAGGAACCATTATAATGAGTTAAAAAAAAAGTGAAAAATGGTGTTTTGATGTAAATCGGGTCGCCCAGGGCCGAGCCCCATGTACCCAAGCCCGAAATAGTGCAAAATACACTGTTCCTTCAGCTGAGCAGGCGCCCAAGCGCTTAAGAACCCATGCCCAAGCGCCCTGACTGATATATAACAACTGTGAATTTCGCTGCAACAACACAAACACACCCCTAACACTCCCTAAAACACCCAAATCACCAAAAATCACCCCTTCACCCTTCCTCTACCTTCACTTAAGCATTAAACGTCAAGAATCACAATACCCTCCCCATCCTCCTTCCTTTTTCGTCATCTCTCTCTCCCCACATCATCTTCATTCTCACCATCTATCACCACCCACACTCTCAAAACCCCAATCCAAGTGGAGCTTTCTCAAAGAAGTTGAAAGCTTGGGAAATCAAGGGTAGATCCAAGGAATTGGTGTTAGAATCAAGCTTCCTCTTCTTCCCCAAGGTAAGGAGGAGTCATTTCCTAAAATTTAGGTTTTGGAATTGTTAGGGTTTATAAAAAAATTAAGGATAATCAATAAGCTAGGGCTTTAAGTACAAATTAACCACTTATAATAATTTGGGTTATGATTAATTATGAAGAAAATGAATATGTTTGAGTTATTAGAATGGTTAGTGGCTTAACCCCCTTTGTTTATGGACTTTAAGGAAGTGGTAACTTAGGTAAATTAACCCCCCAATACTAGAACTCCTTCCTCTACACTTTTAGTGTGGGTAAACGATTGTGAATGCCATCCTCACTATCATTATTAATGTTTGACTTGTATATGTTGATTTTCTCTAAACCATATGTTGAAGACTTATTGATTGGTGAATGTGTAGGACTGAGACATATGTGTATGTTGACTAAAGAATGTTGCATTGTGAACAGGGTTCCTACTAAGGTTATTGGAAAAGAAATTGGTACCGAATAATATAACTAACTTTCACAGTGGTGCTTTAGTGCTAACTTAACCGGTAAGTTCAATTTTAATAACTGGTTAAGGTTTGCACAAGGTAAACTAATTGTCTTGCAAATGTGAATGTGAATAGTTCTGTGTATGAGTTTCCTTTCCAGTGGCCTTGGTATCGAACGAGACTTATATAAAGGTTTGACACTCTCGAGGGGACTTGAATATGGGAAGAATACACTATGGGTGTACGATGAATAATGATAAAGGGTTGAAATGTGATTCAAGTCCACTTGAGAATGTAGTATGACATGCATCATGACATGGTGTTGAGGTTGGACGTTTGGGTATGGGAATTGACTGACGTGAAGGTTCATTGAACTAAGGAACGAGAGTGTTATAGTGACTAGGTTGTGTTATTGAAACAACCGCGGGAATTGTTAATGGGTGGGACCTTGATCCGCCAGGAGGGCCGGATTAGCTACCCGTGTCGAGGATTGGTCCTGCATTAATCGTAACAATTTTATCAGTCACTTAGCCACTTCAGGGTCGTGGAGGGTGGTCTTGGCTAGAGCCAATTTGGGGAAGCAAACCAAGTTGTGTTTGGACAGAGAGAGCCAAGTATTGTGCAAGCATTCGTTGCGAGACACTTATTCCCGGCTAGTCTTTTCCCAGGAGAGGATGGTGATGTGAGGTATGGAGAATGAATACTGAATTGAGACAATCTAGTGATCGGATCCAAAAAGAGAATAAGGATAATTATGAAAATGGTATCCAGTGAGATGATACATAATGAATGGGGTCCAATGATTGGATCCCATTAGAGGTGATCATGCATTCTTATCAGCTCATTGTGTTATGGCATTTAGGATAATCATGCATCACGTGCATTTGTTTGTGACTGCGATCAATTGGCTTGTGTATTATTGCTAGTTTTCTACTATAAACCATTTTCAATCCTACTGCTTAAATTTTTTGAAAATGTCTCACTCCTTTGTTGTATCTTTTAGGTACCGGAAGTGCTTTTTCACTTCCCCATCCAAGGAGAGTCCTGCCCCCCTTTAGTGGGGTATGAGTAGTCCATTTCGGACTCACTTTTGACTAGCAGCCACATTGCTCTGGGCTGCCTCTTTTTTTTTTGTATTAATGCATATACATTTTGAGAATGATATATGTAGACATTCATGTATGTGCATAAAATGTATAGCCTATTGGCCTAGAGCCCCTATTTGATTTTGACAAACTTCGTTTCTGGACTATGGACAAACTTTATTATTGTGAATATAACTTTGGTTGCGTGTTTCATACTATTATGAGTTTAGTACTCAAGGATGGTGTACCCCAATGGTTGAATTGGTGCATATTATTAAAGCATGACTTAATAGTTTTTTTTAATCTTGCATTTTTGCATTACAGGACATATTTTCTAAAACATAATTAACCCGTTTATAGGGGATATTTAGCCGCTATTTTATTATTTTACTAGATCCCGCATTATCATAAAGTTAGGGTGTTACACATCCTGATAACAGCTTCACAGGTCCGAGATTCCCTCCTACTTTCTCACAAGATTGAACCACAAGGGATAATAACGTGTGTATCCATAATAGGTTCTAGAAAGGTTATCAACTTACAACCTCTCCTAGTCCTAGGCAAACACGTCTTCCCCACGGGCCTATTCAAGCCCATATTCGTGCAAGCCACTTCCCCTATAAGTAGCACCATGCTATAGGGGCTAAGGTATGTTCTCTTATTCTTAAGTTAACACTTGCACACACTCTTGTTGACTAGGGAGACCCTGACTATCCCAACTGGATAGTTAGAAACCCAAAAAGTCTTGCATCCAACACTTAGCCATGTGAAGGTATTAGGTCACCCCTTGGTCTAAGTAATCGCAAAGGTTAAGGACACTACAAATTCAACTCAGCTAACTCCCTAGTCACAACAGGAAGACAGTAAATCATGCCCTCGACTATCTAACAATGAGGATGAATCCCCTTACTCTTGAATTGAAGACCAAGATTGGTAGTCTTCAAAAGCTTGAGGCTTGATCAGAAGCTATCCTCCTCAATTGTTAACAAATCTTAAAGGGCTCGATTCAGACGATCTTAAAGACTTTTTTTGCAGGCCTCTAAAACAACCTTCTCCTTCATTTCAAGATCAAACCACTCCCTTGATATCTCAACAAGATCGGCTTTCGTTTGAAGAACGAATACCTGTTGCTCAAGACCAATGTTTTTGGATTGAAGGGAGGAAATAGTGTGCTTGGCTTAAGCAAGAGCCAACTCAGCAACATGTTACATGGCTGTTGCAAACTTCAATTAGAGCTCCAAAGCTTAGATGTCAAGAATTGAAAGTGAGTTCCTCCTTTGCCTTTAAGACAAGCTCGGAAGCCCTTAGCAAATAATCAGAAACCTGACCCAACGACTCTAGGTGAGAGGCCAAAGAGCTTTCGAACATGGGAGGAGGAGGATATTGAGATACAAGCACAAAATCTTAGGTAGCTCCTTGAGCAACAAGAACACTAGCCTTCACTTTCGAAGTGGCAGGAGACACCCCAAGCACCACCATATCAAAAGGATCCTCCACTCTTTCAGCAACACGATTGACGAAAGTTCGATTAAGTGTCGCCTCATCATGGACATGCAGCTAGTTCGGGTCAAATCCCTCCGAGCTAGTAAGCTCATCCATCATGGCGGAAAAAAAGTAACCTTGAGTTGTAGCAACAGCTCGAGGCATTGAAACAACAACTTGATGGTCTCTAGAAGGCGAACCCACTAAAGCCACATTATGGGGAAGTAGAAGATGATTAGAATTTGACGTGAGTAACGTTTATTTCAGTTAATGTCAGCACTTTTCAGGGACTAACATGAATAACGTTTTACAATCTCAGAGACTAAAAATGAATTTTCTAAATCTCAAGGACAAAAGTGAAATCATCTTACAATATTAAAGATCAAAGTGATGGTTTTGTTATTTCTCTTTCCTATAGTTTCACGTACTCTTTTGTCAAAGGTAAATGCTAAAAAAATAAAGGTAAATATTCAAAAAGATTGAGAGAAAAAAACTTTGTTACATTGTCAGTATATTATTTACCATTTATTAATCTATGATCATTCATAGTTGGTAAATGACTGAGTTTCCTAAGCATGATGTCAAGGGTTCGATCCCTACCTTGGGTATGGAAAATGCTTTGTTAATGAAGGCAAAATCCACTTCAGTGATCTCTACGTTTTGTTGAATCTTTGGAGGATACCCTTAATACCCAAAAAATCATTAACTTTTAAATAAAAGTAATGCAAATAAATAATAAATAATTTACTGACAATTTAAAAAGTTGGTGCATAAAAATTATACTCAAAGATTAATTCCGCAATTTTACTATCTAAATTTTTTACCCAAAGATTTGCAATCTTACTATCTAAACCTTTCCCATAATTTTGGGTGCCAAACTCTACTTGCTTTCACTTGTGGAGGCTAACACAGATGACGAAAGTGATCTGTTGTTGTTGTTGAAGCAAGTGGTTGGGTGTTCGATACCAGCTTTTGTAGTGTAATAAGTCTTATTAGAAGACTATTCCATAAAACTCGACAATATCAAAAGGATTAATCACTTAGTTGCACGAACATGTACCTTTAAGGAAAAAAATGTCGACTTGCTTTCTCAAATCCCAACCCCTTCCTTCTCCTTCAAACTTTTCCTGCCACCCAAACAAACATCACACCTAAACCCTAATAACCTTCCCACTTTCTTCACTCAATTCAATGGATCCTCCGCGGCGAGCACCGCGCCCAGCGATCGACCCCGTCCCCAAAATCCGCCAAGTCGGTTTTTTCACCTCGAGCGCCCCACCCGGCCGCTCTCAATCGGGTCCACCCGACCCGACCCACATGATCCCCTCTCCCTCCTCTCCATCCGCCAACTCCCTCTCCCCTGTCATGATCCCTCCTTCTCGCCACCTCTCCGACACTCTCCTCCTCCACGTCCGCCCTGTCGCCGCTGCCAACGCCTCCCCCACTCCCCCGCCCCGCGCTGAGTCCTACAGCGCCTCCGATTTCTTCCCTGCTCTTATGTCCCCCGCGCCTTCGATTTCGCCCTCGTCGGCTTCTTATTCCAGCAGGATGGTGGCTGCTGGTGAGGGAAGCTTTTTCTTCAATGGTGGGGATAAGGGGAATAATGGCGCTGGCAAGGTTGCGTCGTCGTATCCGCGGGGTGGATTTGATTTGACTACGGCGATGAAGAAGAAGGGTGGAGCTCCGGGTGAGATTGAGATTCTTCGGCTTGTTGCTTTCTATATTTGTTCATTTTTATTTGGCGTGATTATAGTTTGAATTAGTTTTGGATGATAATTAGTTTAGATTTTTTTCGATGAACTTGGACGGTGTTTGGATATGATTAATTTTGGCAAAGAAAATGTTTTTCACTCCTTCGTAAGACGAGTCCGAAGGAGTGGTTCGGTTCGAGTCTTAAGTATGGAAAAGAAAAACCCAGAATAGAGGATACCTGCTTTCTAGACCAAAAATTATTCAAACCCATAGATTAGCTAATTTAACGTGTTTGGATTGAAGTTTGCAAAACTGAGCTTAAATGAACCTGGTTTTGCAAACTTGGTTTCGATCAAAGATGGGTTTTTATGAAAGGGATTTTTATTTGGATACTTTCCTTCCTAGTTACATGGTTCACTCATTTAACCTACGTACCACGTACTGAATTCGGCATACCACGTACTAGGTTCGTTATAAAGAAGTCTTGTAATAATAATGCAAAAAGTGACGAACCAATAAGAACCATGTACCGTGTACCGGTACCGCGTATCATGTAACTGCTTTCATTTTCTTTTCTTCTCAAAGTTGGTTTTGGTAGGATGAAATTGTCTGGACACAATCAACTTTGCAAGGTAATTGTGGTCAGGTAATAATACTCATAACTGAGTTTTAATGAAAAGAGAAGTAGAAGTTTGCTACTTATTCTTCAACTAAAATTTCTGCACCGAACTCATGAATGTTCACTTAGAGCAGACACACATCTGTCCTCATGCAGTTCTTAACTAGCTACAGTCAGCTGATTGTGCTCTTCATGATGGAAGTTGTTCCTTGGATAAGGACAGTCCTTCTTTAGGCGGCAAGCCAGGATCCTTGGAGGTAAAGTATTGAAAATGAAATCGGATATAGAGAGAGGAGGTAAACATGGGTAGGTCACTAGGTTGTGGGGTTCAATTGAGAATTTTTTTGGAGTTGCAGGGATGAGGTGAAACATTGTTTGAGTTGTTTAAATTATTGGGAAGTGCGTAAAGGTATGAAAAATTCGTGGGACCCTCTTAAGCAAATTTTACCAAAAGTTAAAAACCAGAAACTCAGTTTTGATTTGCAGGTGTCAAATTGTTTCAGAAACTCATAGTGTAGTGTGAAAATTAATTATGTGGTGGAGAAGCTATGTTCTTAATAGAGGAGGCTAGTAGTAATAGTAAAGCATGGGCTATGAAGTATGCGCTAGAGAGAGTAAGTGAGACACTATTTGATTTGGTCTATATTCTGTGTAGAGCATAGGATCTTGATCTTGAGAATTAATTTAATGAGTTTCAGTAACGAGCGGAATCTCTGTGGAGTTTGTGAAATAGAAATTTGAATAATGTCACACATGCTTAGTCGGGGATCCTGAAGAGATATGATAGGCTTAAAACGATTGATCTTCTTTGAATCTTTCGAATATTCCAAAACTAATTTACCGGAAACGGAACTGAAGTTTTATTCTCTTCAAGTTTAAATTGAATATATTGCTTGCCACTTGATGTTAGTTTCTTTTTGCTATCTTTCGCCCGGTGTTTGACTTTAACACTGTTTGGTGTGTTTAAGCTTGTGGTGGATGATGGATAATTATTGAATGTCCCTGACTTGCTTGTTTGCCAAGAAGTTGTGATTGTCATTTAATGAGAAAATTTATTGTCTCCATTTTTTAACAATTTTTATTTTCTTTGTTGGCTTATGTTTTTTTAACCATTTTATTCTTCTACCTCAATCAATCCCCTTCAGAAAAAGAAAAGGCAAACAAAGGAGGAGGATCAGCAGGGGAAGTGAAAGAGAAACCAAAAACCTCAAAAGCCGAAAGACGTGCTCTTCAAGAAGCTCAACGAGCTGCAAAGGCTGCTTCAAAAGGTGTGTATTAGCATGCTCTTGTTTGACTAGAGTTGTTAGTGCATCTGTCAGTAACTCTGCATTTAATCTATTAGACTGACACTCTGAAAGTGATTTTACTGTGTATCGTGGACATACCTGTGGTTATATGCTTTTCTTATTCAGCTATGACTGTTTGGGCTTAGTGTTCATGAACTCAAATATTGTTTTTGAACGAATTTAAGAAGCCTACGTTTGGGCAATTCTTTTGTTCTTTTTTGGGTCTTCTTTTCTGCGTAACTCGTTATAGTTAGCATTTTGATAAAAACGTGTCACTAGCTGAAGGAAAAAATGCGTCTGGAGCTGCGACTTCAGCAAATGCAAAACCAGCTAAAGCTGCAAAAACCACACCGAAAGTTGATAATGTGGCTGCTGCTGTATCTGAGAAGAAGGGAGGTGATCCACCAGAAAAGGATAGAAAGAGAGATGTTCCTCAACCACGCATGCAGTATGATGACAAGAGCAGAGTGGAGAAGGCTAGACGCCGTGCAGTGGTGAAACAAACTGAAGCTAGGAACAGAGTTGAGTTGTTCCGGCATTTGCCACAATATGAACACGGGAGTCAGCTTCCAGATCTTGAGGCGAAGTTTTTCCATCTTGATTCTGTACATCCTGCTGTTTATAAGGTATCTATGTTATACTTCTATTTCATCTAGTTTAAATTCATAGTGTTATTATAGCGTCTCAAGGTACATCACTAGAAGTAAAATTATGAATGGTCTTTTTGGTAGGTGAAGGTGACATTATATGACTCATTGATACTTGATCAAAATTATGTCCTTTACACAATGATAGATTCACAGTTTCAAACTCATGAGTCATATTTTAGATGGAATGCTCTGCAACCTTCATTCCTTAGGCATCAGTAGTACTAGAAAAAACAAGGGGGAGTGAAAGAAAGATCAAGTACTAGATCTGTAGATCATTTGCAATAGTATAGTTTGAGCAGGTTTGATTTTCTAAATTTGCCAAGTGAAATCTGTGTAAATTGTTTGATGTAGTTATCAATTCGGCTATTATAGTGCACTGTGTTGTCTTACCTAATATACTATCTTCTACTTAAGAAGTGAAGTTAAATAATATATCCAAATGAAAATAAATTGCACTAGCCACCTTTATTTAGCTGATAATATGCTTTCACGAGCCAAATCATGATTAAAGCTTTTGTGATGTTCTAGTGGATAGGACAGTGACTAGGACCCTTGTTGTTTTGTTAATTAGACTTTGTCACATATTTTATCAAATCTTAATGATCTATATTGTGGTTGTCAGGTGGGTTTGCAGTATCTGCTTGGAGATATATCTGGTGGCAATGCACGTTGTATTGCAATGCTTCAAGCATTTCAAGAGGCCATCAAGGACTATAAGGTTCCACCTGAGAAGACTCTCGTGAGAGACCTAACAGCAAAAATAAGTAGTTATGTTTCATTTCTTATTGAGTGTAGACCTCTTTCAATCAGCATGGGAAACGCAATTAGATTTCTTAAAAGTCGAATAGCCAAGCTACCTATGGCCCTGTCCGACTCAGAAGCAAAAATTTCTCTTGAATCAGATATTGAACGTTTTATAAGTGAGAAGATTATACTTGCCAACAGGGTGATAGTCAAGCATGCTGTCACCAAAATAAGGGATGGTGATGTTCTTCTAACTTTTGGGTCGTCATTGGCAGTTGAAATGTTACTGTTACATGCGCATGAGTTAGGAAAACAATTTCGTGTTGTGGTAGTTGACTCTCGTCCAAAGCTTAGAGGGAAACTTTTGCTTCGCAGGCTTGTGGAGAAAGGTCTTAGCTGTACATACACTCATATAAATGCTGTTTCCTACATAATGCATGAAGTTACTCGAGTGTTTCTGGGTGCTGCATCTGTGTTGTCCAATGGAACAGTATATTCAAGAGTTGGGACAGCATGTGTTGCAATGGTTGCTCATGCGTTCCGTGTACCTGTCATAGTATGTTGTGAGGCCTATAAATTTCATGAAAGGGTGCAGCTGGATTCAATATGCTCAAATGAACTTGGTATGTATATTTAACAGTTGTAGATCATGAGGATTCTATTTTCAACTTACCATTAGCCTTTACCTTGTATCTTTAAGAAGGCTGATGTTTAAACGATGTTCTTGCAGGTGATCCAGATGTCATATCTAATGTTTCGGGCAGAAGGGATGTCAAATACTTGGATGGCTGGGCCAATGTTGAAAATCTGCAACTTTTGAATCTAATGTAAGCATTTGTATTGACGGAATACAACACCTAATTGCCATTCAATGTTTTAAAAACCATATCAGGCTGGCTGGTTCAACCAGTTACTCTGTGAACTGGCCATGTTTTTGCCCATTTTTTATTGTGCTATCTGGTTTGAGCTCAGTTTCATTAATTTAGCTGATTGAACTAATCAAATCATGACTTCGAGATCTGTCTGGCTAGTTTGATATCCAGTACGGTATTTAAAAGATTGCTGTCATTTCCTTACTCTAAGCCAGCTCTTCTTTCTAAATTGATGGCAGGTATGATGCAACACCTTCAGATTATGTTTCAATGATAGTCACAGATTATGGAATGGTAACTGCTGGAACCATACCTTTTTAAATAAGTTTATTACTTGTAACAACAAAGGCCCTTGATACATGCATTTTTATTTTAACCTTCTCACTAATATCATGATGGTTTATGTGTTAAATATATTTGGTTTTCACATTTTGACATCAACTCTGGCAGGTTCCCCCCACAAGTGTACCTGTAATTGTAAGGGAATATGGCAGAGAACAGGTCTGGATATAATAAATTGAGCAAATGCTGCTGATTGTCTCATTTTTGTTGGCTGAAAATCCTTATTTTACAGCCCGGTAACAATAAAGTTAAGATTGTTGTGATGCATGTTTCTGTAACATTTCCCCATCTTGGAATAATTTAATGGGCATTGTTGTTCTGAAATATGGACATTTCTGTATTCACCTGTCTTAGAGAAGAGTGCGAATTTTAGCCTCTCCAGGCAGAATTATTTCTGCATTCGCGTTTGTAACAGGTCGTTTTTGTTCTATCATTCTCCAATAGTTATTCAGTCACAATTTTGATGTAGCAAGTTTTGGTTTTTCTTAGCTCCTTCTCTGGTTAACTACAGTTATGAAACCATCACCATGAGTTGTTGGTTAACTTATTGCGGAGTACTTGTGTGTTTGGATCATCAAAAACCAAGGCCGAAATCAACTCCATATACCCAAGTTGACTTCGGAGAACCAATCTTTCTTGTTCATGAGCTTGGACTTAAGGTCACCTTTGTGCGGGGGTGATGTCTAGGCGAGTATGGTCTACACGGGAACTCTCTAAAGCTGCGTGGCTTGGAAGATTTTTAGATGAGATGTTCATACCCCAATGTGTGTCAGGCCTTGTGGAGTCTTGGAACACAACTGAAATCATGACAACAGGTGATCATAATCCACAGTTGCAAAGGGTTTTAAAGAGAGAAACAGATATCTTAAGAGTGAAAAAGAGAGGATAAACACCAAGAGAGTTTGAGAAAACCATAGCCACCTTACAATGGCATAAGCAGTATCATCATGATCTTCACAGCTCCTCGTTTATCCCTGCCATCCCCTCTCCTAAGGGATTAGGGTCTCTCATTTGTTCAACCTCAAGCTTGCCCTTTGCAAAGTTCCAACATTTCTTTCCTTCCATCATTTTCATTCCACAATCTCAAGCTTCCGAATTCATGATCTTTGTAATTATTGTTTTTCCAAAATCAACTCGAAACACAGAGACTAATGTTTCTTAAGCATGAGATTTTGAATTTTAATCCATGCATCCATACACATGTATTTCCTCCTTACTCAAATACAAGAAACAACACTCCACATTGGTGGTTTTATATATAAGCAAAAATTAATTAAATTTTTATTCTCAATACAATTATTTTTAAAAATTTTCATATAAAGTGGTTGTAGTATTTGATTTTTTATTTATTCTCAATTCAAGTTTTTCAAAGTAGCCTATTTTTATTTTTTTATGAATTAGAAAAAATTAAATTCACTCGACTAACTTCCTTTACTAAATAGTTTAAGTTAGTTGATATATTAATGAAAAAAAGTCTAAGTCACGTTCTGTTTTCTCATGCTCTGCTAGGGTTTCTACACAAAAATAGGATTCCTACGTGCATGACTAAAAATTGATACGTGTTTCAGTTTCCTTCGTGGAATTTAGTCTTCTTGTTTTCGTGTAAGCATCATGGTTGAAGATTTGGAAGCACTTTGGAGTAAGATGACGTTGACAGAGGAGGAGAGTGAAGGTTTGATTGTGACAAGTGAAGGTTTTGAAGAACCAGTAGACGCGCTGCATAAACTGGTAGGAAAGGTTCTGTCTAGAAAGTCTGTGAATGCTGTTGGTTTCGGGGATACCCTGAAAAGGATTTGGAGGCTAAGTACAGGAGTTTCTATAAAAGCGCTAGGGGGGAATATTTTCATCTTTAAATTTTCTTCGCTGTGTGACAAGAGGAAGGTTGTAGAAGGTTCCCCTTGGACTTTTGATAAAGCAATGATAGCATTCCAGGAGTATGATCCAAAAGTGAGTATTTCTGAGTTAGATTTTTCTTATGTGGTTCTATGGGTTAGAGTGTATGATCTTCCGATTGGCTGTCTTAATCGAAAGGTTGGTGAATCTATCAGTGAATTAATTGGGGGAGTAGTAGAGGTGGACACTGTAACATCCCTGGCAGACAAATGGATTGTGACTGTCCCCACATGCCAACACGAGTCTTTTCAGCGTTCTTTGTCCTCACTCGCACACTTCCCAGGAAAACTTCCCAGGAGGTCACCCATCCCAGAATTACCCTAAGTCAAGCACGCTTAACCATGGAGTTCTTATGTGATGGGCTACCGAAAAGAAGATGCATCTTGTTGATATGGGTAGTACCAATCAATTCATTTAAGCCTTCCTGTACTGTGTAGTCCCATACCTACACAGTCTCAGGATCACCCTCTCATTCCGATGCGTTGGTTCATTCATGTACCCCTCCCTTAGAAGCCTGCCAGGAGCCGCTCCTTGTCCGTGCCTCTTGCACCGACGATCACTCCCCCGCCCTCATCAGCCCGGGTCTTACAGGCACAGATGCAGATGGGTTGGCTTTTGGGGCTTTTCTACGAATTCGGATCAGGGTGGATATTACACGTCCCTTACGTCGTGGAATATTTTAGCTACTGAGCCAAATGTTCGTAAGAAGTGATTCTGGGTGAAGTATGAGAAGCTCTCGGTTTTCTGTTTCAATTGCGGAGTGGTTGGTCATGGAGAGAGGGAGTGTGAAGCCCCTCAGGTGGAGGGTCCTAAACCGTATGGGGATTTCCTAAAGGTGTCGGGGGGTTCTGGTTTTGTCGCTAGTAAGGCGAGGGATGTAAGCAAGGCTAATGCATTGGCTGGAGTTCGTAATCCTGATGATTTAGTGCCTAATTTGTTGAGGTCTAAGTACGATGGTATCACTAGTGGTAGTTCTTACGAAAAGAGGAGTGATAATGGTGTGGCTGAAGGAATGCAAATTGGTAAGGAAGTAATTATGGATCCAAAGGAAAGCACTCTTTCTCTATCAGGGGGTGTTCAATTTACCAGCCCAAAGCGAAAAAGGGAGGAGGTGATTAGCGCATCAAGCAATACTGAGTGTGTTCAAGGGGGAAAACAGAAACAAAAGGTGGGTGAGGGGGAGAATGTGTTGAATGCTGAATCGGCAAGGACTGTATGTCAGTCCCGCCGAAAATTATGAGAGTGTTATGTTGGAACTGTAGGGGGCTTGGGAATTCCCGTGCAGTTCAGGCTATTCTCCTTCTAGTGAGGATGAAAGTTCCCAGTTTAGTTTTTCTCTCGGAAACTAAACTTTTTGCTAGAGAGATGTTATCTTTGAAAAGGAGACTGGGTTTTAATAATGGTGTGGCAGTGGATTGTAGTGAGCACAGGGGGGAGGTTTGGCTTTGATCTGGAAGGATTCGGTTGAAGTCTCTCTTCGATCCTATTCGAGTGGTCATATCGATGCCAAGATTTTAAACAAGGATTTCGGGGATTGGAGGTTCACTGGTTTTTATGGAAATCCTGTTCATTCTCTTAGGCATCAATCTTGGGGTCTTCTCCGTTTTCTGGCAAGTCAATATGAGATGCCTTGGCTTCTGGGGGGTGATTTCAATGAGATTCTATGGTCTCATGAGAAGGATGGAGGAAGTATAAGGGATCAGGCTCAGATTAATAAATTTAGAGCTGCTCTAGATGATTGTAATTTGGAGGATATAGAAGTTGGAGGGAATCCCTTCACTTGGGGCAGAAAAAACAGACAAGGCCATTTTGTCAGAGAGCGTTTGGATAGGTTCCTAGCTAATTTTTCATGGAGAAACATGATGCATAAGACAGTGGCTTCTCATCTTTCTTCATCAGTTTCGGATCATGTGTCAATCCTAATGTACTTTGAGTATATTCAGCAAAGAAGAAGACTCAAAGGAAGGACGGATCGTTTCTTTTTTGAGACTATGTGGGCTGGTTATGAGAAATGTGAGTCAATTATTGCTGGAAATTGGTCCTCTATCAATTGTGAGGGGACATTTGATTCTGTTTTGGGTAAATTGAACGCGACAGGTCAGAAATTAGCTGTTTGGAGCAAGCATGAAATTCCTAGTATTCTTAAAGAACTTAAAAAGTTGCAACTGGAGTTGGATCACATTTCGTCAATGTAGTCCTTCGCTGCATGATTATCAACATAAACAGGAAATTATTGATGACATGAATGCTCTTTTAGACAAGGAGGAGCTGTTGTGGAAACAAAGATCAAAAGTGCATTGGCTGAAAGAAGGAGATAGAAATACCAAATTCTTTCACCAACGCGCGTCTCAGCGTCATCAGAAGAACAGTATAAAAAACTTGAAGAATTCAAAGAGTGTTCTTTGTACTGAGGAGGAGGAGATGAGAGCTATTGCGGTGGACTATATTTTTCCACTTTGTTTGAGTCTGGAAATCCCTCTTTGGAGCCTGCGGTATTGGATGTGGTGGATAAAAAGGTGACCGATGATATGAATCTTTATTTAGATAGACCTTTTGTCAAAGAAGAGGTGAAAATAACTATTTCTCAAATGTTCCCTACAAAGTCTCCGGGTCCAGATGGTTTTCCGCCTTACTTTTTTCAGAACTACTGGCACGTGGTTGGTTTGGATGTTACTGAAAGTATACTTTCGTTCCTGAATGGAGGTAATTTTTTCGATGATCTAAATTATACTCATATAGCTTTAATTCCAAAGCTAAAAAATCCTGATGAGATGAAACATTTTAGACCTATTAGTTTGTGTAATGTGTTTTACAAAATTATCTCAAAAGTGTTAGCTAATAGGCTAAAGACAGTGCTGCCAAATGTTATATCAGAATCTCAGAGTGCGTTTGTTCCAGGGAGACATATAACTGATAATGTGATTGTTGGTTTTGAGATGACTCATATGATTAAAAACAAGAAGTTAGGCAAAAAAGGCTGTTTTGCTCTAAAACTTGATATGAGTAAAGCGTATGATAGAGTTGAATGGACTTTTTTGGAAGCTATGTTAAGAAAGTTGGGTTTTTCAGAAAAGTGGATTTTATTGGTGATGAAGTGTGTTACTTCAGTTTCTTTTTCTGTTATTTTAAATGGGGAAATATTTGGAAAATTCAAACCCAAAAGGGGTCTTCGTCAAGGAGATCCGCTGTCTCCTTATTTCTTCATAATTGTGGCAGAAGCTTTGTCAAATCTATTTTCTCATGCGGAAGTTTCAGGGCAGATTCATGGAGCCAAGGCATCATTCTATGGTCCTTCTGTGACCCATCTTTTCTTTGCTGATGATAGCCTCATTTTTGCAAAAGCAAACCTTCAGGAGGCCATGGTTATTAGGCAGCTAATTGATGATTATAGTATTGCTTCTGGTCAAATAATCAATTTTGACAAATCGTCTATTATGTTTAGTCCTAATTGCTCTCAAGCGGTTAGAGTGGATATTATGAATTGTTTTGGTATCCAAATTCAGGCGTTTTCAGAATCATACTTAGGCCTACCTACGATGTTGGGGAGATCAAAGAACAACTCTTTTCAACCAATTACTGACAGAATTTGGAAGAGAATCAAAGGTTGGAAAGAGAAGTCATTATCCAGGGCTGGGAAGGAAATCCTCATTAAAGCTGTAACTCAAGCCATTTCGTCGTATGCCATGAGTGTTTTCAAGCTACCTTCTAGTTTCTATTCTCAGCTTAATGGTATGCTTAATAAATTTTGGTGGGGATCATCGGAAGAAGAAAAGAAGATTTATTGGATGAGCTGGAAAAAGATGAGTCATCCAAAGAGCAATGGTTGTTTGGGTTTTAGAGATTTAGAATCTTTTAATCTTGCTCTTCTTGCTAAGCAAGGTTGGAAGATTTTAAAATCACCCGATTGTTTGATGGCTAGAGTGCTAAAGGCTAGATATTTTCCAAATGTTGCTTTTCTTCAAGCAGCAGTGGGAAATAATCCTAGCTTTGTGTGGCGGAGTATAGTGGAAGGAAGATCTGTTCTTTCTATGGGTCTTCAATGGAAAGTGGGGGATGGTTCAAATATTAGAATATGGGATGATCCGTGGATCCCAGAGGCTTGGTCTTTCAAGCCTGTGACTCCTAATCCTTTTAGGGGTGATCTCCAGAAGGTTTCAGATATTCTATCCTCAAATGGAACTGGTTGGAATCGGCAAGCAGTGTTTGATCATTTTCTACCTTATGATAGGGAGATTATTTTTAGCATCCCAATGATTTATCCCTCTTATTCTGATGAGATTATATGGCATTTTAGTGAGGATGGGATCTATACAGTCAAGAGTGGTTACAACATAGTGATTCAACATCATTATCAAGTGTCTATTGGGGGAGCTAGTTCTTCAACAAACAGTTCAGCAAAAATTTGGAAATATCTTTGGTCTTTTCAAATTCCAGAGAAAATAAATTTTTTTTGGTGGAGAGCTATGAGGAATATTCTTCCTACTAAAGACAATTTGGTAAAAAAGAAGGTTGATGTTTCTACTCACTGTTCTTACTGTCAGGATGCTGAGGAGACGATTTTTCACTGCCTTCTTGCATGTCCGTTTGCTGCAGCAGTGAGATCCTCTGTGGGTTTAGGTGAATTTGAGCTTCCTGAGACATTTCAATCCTGCAATCAGTGGTTTGATTGGGTTATTGACAAAAAACCCAAGGAGTTCATGGGTTTCTTCTTAGCAGTGGTTTGGTTCATTTGGTTTCAGAGAAATTGTAGAGATATGAAGCAGTTGCATAAGAAAGTGGAAGAGGTGGGTTTAGAGATTACCAGTTTTTGGAGGTCCTGGAGGTTGTCGGCCCAACCGGGGTGTGCGAGCTTGGCGTCTACGGCGTCTGCTGCGGTGGATCTGGACAGGGGTAGTCGTGGTGGAGAAATAGCTGAAGCAGAGTGCATTATTAACACAGATGGAGCTTATCTGGAGGGCTCTGAAGCAGGTGGGTTGGGCTTTGTTATTTCGGATAAGTGGGGGCATTTTGTGGTGGGTGGAGCAGAGAGAAATTATCAACTCCTAAAGCCAATTTTCCAAGAAGCTGCAGCTATTATTAGAGGTTTGGAATTGGCCAAGGAAAGAAATGCTTCTTCAGTTTTAGTTAGATCTGACTGCAAAATGCTAGTGGATGCTTTATCTTCTCAAAAAGTAGACTTATCTGAGCTAGGGAATTTAAAAAGTGTTATTCTTAGTCTAGCTAACTCCTTTGATTCTTGTTTGTTTTCTTTCGTTGGTAGAACAAGCAATAAAGCTGCACATTCCTTAGCTAGTTGGATAGTGCATGCTCCTGTAAGCAGGGTCAGGTTTAATACCCCTTGATTTCATTGTTTGAGTTTCTGTTGGTTTTTAATAAAGTGCCAAAGTTTCAAAAAAAAAACTTCCTTTACTAAGTATGAACATGGTTGTCAAAAACTAGTGTTAATACTTAAAAACTTACGAATCTACGAATCTACTTATGGAAAACGAGTTGAAACTAATGGAAACTCGGAGTGAAGTGACTCGGGTAGACTCGGGTGGATACTGGTAGACTCTTGTAAACTCGCGAGTTTATGCCGAGTTAGCGAGTTAACATTCTTGATCCCTGAACGTCCAACCCGACATCGTTTTTCAATTTTTTTTTCAAATAAAAATCTTCTAGGTCATTTTTATCATATTTGTTACGCTTTTGGGGTAAAAAAACCTTTAAATTAGTTTTATCTTCTCCTTCTCATTCAAAAACTTCTTCAATCTTCAATTCTTCTCCTTCAGCCGCACGCACGTCCGCCCAACCCACACCCCATGCCCCACGCCTTTCTAACTTTCTCCTTTTATTTGATAATTGTTTACTAACTTTCTCCCTTTATTCCTTTATTTTCATTTTTCCTGTTTCCTTCTTCGTTAAGTTGGTATGATAATATGATGAATGATTAATTATGAGTTATGACCTTTATGAAAAGATGAGTAACTTTATATAAATCATTTTAAGTTTTAACTTTTAAGCAAAAATGCATTCTCCGCTTTTCAATTTTCGGTGTTACTTTTTTAGTGTTGTTCTTAAATCAGAACTCATTTACTTTGTCAGTATTTTTAAGTGTTACTTTGACTAAAGAGCACTTGCTTAGAAATTAATAATTAATTTTCATTTTTTTTTTGTGAAGCATTATTATTTTAGTTTGAAATTAAAATTACACCCGATATGTTATCTTATTATGTTTTGAATTTGAAACTTGAATATTGATGGATAAATTAACTTATATTACTTATTAGTATCAACGAATAATATCTTACCTTATTTTGTTATTACGTTAAGTTTAAAATTATGAATATTGATTATTAATAGGTCACAGGTCATTACAATATAAATGTAATTTTTTTTAAGGTAAACTCGTACGAGTTTGCGAAACGAGTTTACGACTCGAGTTTACCTAAGCAAAACGAGTCTACGTAGACTCTCGAATGTAGTTTTTTTTGTTTTTTGTTTTTTTTTTTGGTATTTGAAATCGAAGGGAGTGTGTGTCTATATATATATATATATATATATATATATATATATATGAAAAGTGATTGAATGATCCACTTAAAATGGCTTACAACAAACCTCTACTTTTAATTGGATCACTTGTCATTCATTTTCTATTTCTACTTTTTTCCAATTTTTTATTTTCCAAATTTATCCTCCATTTTTAACCAAGTCTCTAATCTTCTACCTTAAAAATTTATGAGAAAGTTTGACAACAAATTTTTAAAAATAAAAAAAAAAATTCACGTAATATTATTTTCATATTTCACGTGTTTTGTTTAACTTGTTTTTCACCTATTTATTCTTGATTTGTTTGATTGTTTACTTATTTTTTCTAATATATTTTTTTAATCAATTTTTTAAAACATTAAACGTACTATCCCTTATTTTTTCAAACATCCCTTATTGTTTTATGGGCTTAGTAATATTTCAAATGTGAGTATGTGTGCAAAAACTTATATATAACGCGTAATAATTTTTTTTTGGTGAACTACGCGTAATAAATTTAGAACCATATATTTGTATGATCTCCAATTTAATAATAATTACTGTTATCATATATAATCATTTAAAAAAATTATAAAATATGATTTAAATACGAAGTCAGCAACATAATAAGCATATTTTAAAAAATATTTACATGATTTTTTTTAAATAAAAAATCAAGTGAAAAAATATTCAAACAAATAACGTGATAATTAAGTGAAAAACAAATAAAAGTTGTTAAACTCTCTCTCTCTATATATATATATATATTAGTTAGAAGATTAGAGACTTGGTTGAAAAAAGATATAGACTTGCAAAGTAAGAAAATGCCAAAAAGTAGAAAAAGATAACTAATGGTCCAATTAAAAGTGAAGATTTGTTTTGGGCATTTGTAATAAGTAGGTCATTCAATCATTCTATGAAAATGAGTAATCATATATAGGCTTAGAAATCAACTTATAATTAAATCTGTATATATAAAAAAAATGACATGTGTAATTTGTTAACCATTTAATAGTAATCAAAATACCACTTTGTAACATACCACTTTTTTTTTTTGTGATGTAAGCTAATTTGTAAATTGATTTTGTAATCCTATATATATATATATATATATATATAAGAAAGCATAGTTGGGAATTGGGATAAAGGAGAAAAGAAATTCTCTATTGGTGGAAGCATTTTAAGGAATCTCACGACTTAATCTTCTGAGATAAGAGTGACCATTCACTTTTATACCGAATTGAATCATCATTTATGAATGCTAATCCCCGAACCCCATTTTTAGCCCTAAACCCCGTTTTTTTTCTTTTTCCAATGGGGTTTTATCGGAATATTTTTCCTGATACCCCCGAGTCGAAAAATGTATTTCTCCAATTATTCTCTTATTAAAAAAATTCATTTTTAAAGTCGAAAAATGCATTTTTCTAACTCATGGATATCGTAAAATGTTTCGACAAAACCCCATCGAAAAAAAGGGTTTGGGGCTAAAAACTGGGTTTGGGGACTAATTTTCATCATTTATTCACCATCTATCTTTTCTTTCACTAGTTAAGACCATGTTAAGAAAAATAATAAGTTATAGCTAATGTTTTATTGTGTCTAAGGCTAAACCGATAATGGTCTCCAAGTCCCAACCTTTTCCCTGCCTAACCCTCCAAAAATCAAGTTACAAACTTATCCTAAATGGAGTTTTCGAATAAATAACATAATAGGCATTTAGATTTACCCCTCAATCAATAGTAATACTCTCAGATTTGAGTATTTTCTATATATAAAACATACAAAGATTCACTCTAAGAAGGCAAAAGAATACAGTAAACTGAATTAAACCCGTATATTACGTTTAATGACATTGTTCATGCATCCAAGTAACCTAACCTGTATTAGAGAGGACAACATGAACATATGTTCATAATTCTCGATTTTGAATTCATACAGATCAATATACAGTTACTCATTTCCTCTTATGACATCTGCTTTGCCGTTGCCATTAGACGGTGTAACGAGTCCAAGAATAACAACGCCACCTAAAACGACAATCAGAATACCCAAGGAATTGACCAGCAGCGCTTCGTTGGAGTAGCGTGATATGACGTTATGGGTTTGAAGGAATGTGGCCTTTTCTAGAAGGCCAGTAGCAGCTGTAGCTATAGCCAAGGCATAAATATAGATCCCAAAGAACACATGCCATGGCAATAGGGAAGCCCTACTATTTCTTGAGCCGCCCGGATACCAGAATGTTGCAAAGCCAGCACCCCACTGATAAACATTATACAGCAAGAAGTCAAGGGTCAAGACACATGGAATCCAAATTCCAAAGCATAATAGAACAAGTTTATAAAATGAAGGTTAAACCAATCTTTTGGTCCCTACAGTTTCGCTTAATTCCTAAGGGCTGAGGAGACATTGGAAACACAAGTCCCCTACCTTTCAAAATATTAACATTTAATTTTTCAAAGCAAAACTACTTTATTTAATCACTTATCCTAAGGCTAAGGTTAAAAAAATCCTTTTTAAATAAGACCTGATGATGGTTTAAAAGTTTTTGATCAAGTTCTACTGCTATTAAAAAAAAAAATCAAATAGGCCCTCTTCTTTAAATACGTTTTTAAATTAATCCTAACATATCATACATTTTTCACACTAAACCCTGAAACTTGTAGCTATTTAAAACTCCTTTTTAAGTGTAGGGACCTAATTGGAAGCTTTTAAACTACAAGGATTTGTTCAAAAAAACAAGCGAAACTATTCAGACTAAAGGATCAACCTAACCTGAAATGTAACTACATAATAAAGATACCTGGATGGTGAATAGGAAAAGGCAAGCAAGGCCCAACCATGAATGCAAGCTGTAGAAATTGTCAATGCCCTTGTCAACGTGAAACTTCCAAGCAGCCCATAGACCAATTAAGCTTAGAATGAGAGAAAGAAACTGTAATGTGAGATGAACTGTTTTTTTGAAGTTTTTGGTTCCAGATATTGTCTTATAAGCAAGCATCCCTGCACATTGCCATAACAGACAAAAAGTAGTTAGTAGTTAGTACTAGCATAACATGACAGTACTCACCAAAAACAAAGGATAATAAAAAGAACACTGTATGAAATCAACTTCATTTGACCTGGTAAGATATATTTTTATAAAAAGCTTTCATGAGCGTAAAGGTACCAGCTAGTTTATTGGTCTCTTACTATCTTTACCAGAATAAGGACCAATTACATTCATTCTAGTTTTGCCTCTGCTGCTTCATTTTGGGTTTAGGGAGAGTGGGAGACTAAACTAGTCCTAGGGCTCTGGAAACCAAGAGGACTCCAGGCAAACGATAGGAAGCAATTTATTTCTTTTTTTTACCCATTTTTCCACTTTCAGGTGTCACAACTCACATTCATTAAAAAAAAAGTGTCACAAATCACAACAAAAGAAGAATGTTTTATAGACACAAAGTAGAGCTCCCGTACTTCCATGAAAATCACCAATCAGCAGCACTACAATCACATGATAAGGTTTATAACCTACATGCTACTCTTAATCTAAATTGAAAAGCCATATTACTATATGACAACAAGACCGATTCATATTGATCTCTAGTTTTCAGATTTTTTCTTCACATTTAAGAAGCAGGAACCTGAGTAATAATACTTCACAAAAGACTCACAAGTAAAGATTAAACACGTGTAAGATCTCACTTTTTAGTTAATGTGTTATTCGGTTTAGAGGACCTAGAAAAATTTCATACGGACTTGAAACTTACAAATAATATAATGAAAAAGGTGAACAAGCTAAAGATACAGAAAGTGCTTCACCTTCAAAACAAAACAGAGGGCATATGGGAATTGACCAGAGAAAACAGAAAACATTGTGATTGGACAATTACCACCACAGTAAAAGTAAAATCCAATGGCTCAGAGTAACTCATTATTTGTTGCATCACATAAAGACAGGACACGCAAAATCAAATTACTCTAGTCAGACAAACCTGTCAAATTTTATTTCTCTTCTTTATCAACCATTCAACCCTTGACAATTCAATTCTGCTAACCTTAACCTTAGGTATTCCTTCCACCTTAAAGCACAAAAGTAATTGGGATCTAAGAAAAACTCTATCCGTTGGTTTCAAAGAGATGTTGATATGCACATATTTAATTTTATATATCCATTTGCTCTAAGAATAACGAAGAAGAAAAATTTACCTTCACCATTAATTAGAACAAGCCCAATCACCATCAACACTGGATGGACCTACAGCGAAAAAAGGAGGTATAAATAAAACCACAAAAGTAACTCAAACGCATTTTGATCACATAATGTTGAATATGCAAAACTTGCATTACTCAAGAAATGAGCAAATACCTAAATTAATCCATGTGGAATAAAACATCTCAGGTTTGAAAAATGAAATGAAAAATCCCAACTTGATACTCAAAACCTCTGATATCGGTCAAATTAGACATTTTCATGATAAAATTATCAGCACAAATTAATTATTAATAGATACTATTTTGACCATCATTTGAGATTATTAGCGACCAAATTAGGGATTTTTTTAAATTTACAGGGACCGAATTGACGAGTAGTGTTTTTCCATAGACAAACATTTTTTTGGTTTCCTAAAGTATCCTCGCACCCCATCAGTGAGAGACTAATCTCCATTTTCCCAACGGTGTTTTTACGTCCACACTAATCAAGGGATCAAACCCGAACCTCGTGCTTAAGAGAACAATCTCCCTTCCAATTGGACCAACACACATTCGCTTCGCTGAACGAACTTGTGAATATTGCTCAAGGAAATGTACATAAATAAATACTCCTTCCATCCCTAAATATAGGATCCCTTTCGAAGATTTCACCTCCATTAAGAAAGTGGAATAATTTAGTTAATCAACTTATATGTATTTTCAAAATTAACCTTATTAATATTATTGGTAATCTAAAAAGTGTTAAATAAATAGGGGTGTTTGTGGAAAAAAAGTAATTAATGATCATTGAAAATTGATAAAATGTCTTATAAATAGGGACAAAATAAAGTATCAAAAGGTCTTATATTTAGGGACGCAGGGAGTATATAATTGGAGCTAAATATAATGGTAAATTCATAATCACACACCACGAAAACTTTCCATCACATGGCCACAAAAAAAAAAAAAAAAATACAATTTATTTTAAGAAAACAACACATACCCACCAAAAATAAAAACAAAAAGAACAGAACTTTGAATAGAGAACGATAAATTAATCAGAAACATTGATGATCCAACAAAAGAAAGAGAGAGAGAAAGGTAAAGTAAGATGATTACATTGAAGATGAGATCTTTGTTATCGGAAATGAGAGCGATGCCACCTCTGAAATGAAGAGCCCAAGTGAGGAGAAGAAGAGTGATGGCAACACCAACCACTCTCACTGTTGTGAAGATCGGGAAACGCACCACCGGTGGAGACGCCATCCACTGAGAAAGAAAGAAAGAAAGAATGTATTGTGTTGAAATGAGGAGAGGGGTTTTTGTTTTGGAGATTCAAAGGGGGAAGGGAGTGAAAAATGTTGAATGTTGACGCAAGTTATAAACTTATAATAAAGGCTTAATTGCATTGTAAAATTTACTTTGTTTTTTTTATTATTATTTTTAAGACTTAATTATGTCACAAGTTCCTGAAGTGTGCGGTACTTTTGTCAGATACCCTTATTCTTTTTTTCCAATGTCTCCCCGATTAGACGGAGGAGGCTAAGCACCTGGTGCCCCATGGTCCAAGATCTTTTTTTTAAAAAAATTTAAAAAATTAAAAAACTTAACATTTTTATATTTTTAGTTAAATTGAAAAAGAGAAAAAAGAATTGAAGAGTGAGGTCATCTTCGCCGGGTGTGACATCACGCGACACCAAATGACCAACGTCCTGAATCTGGTCAGGATTCTGACGTTACATGTCACCAAAATTGATTAGAATTGGTAGTAGGGGTATATGACACACTCAGAAATAATTTCGGGGAGTCAGACATTGAAAAAATAAGGGTATCTGACAAAAGTACTCCAAAGTTCAGGGAATTGTGACATAATTAAGCCTATTTTTAAATAATTTTGGTTTTTTATTTTTTTTTAAAAAGATTCAATTTAGTCCTTTTGTCAAAATAATGTTAGATTACATCGGAATATTCCAAAATATTTCCTCCCCTTCATCGAATTCTGGAAATGTCACCGGATTCTGAAAATGCCGCAAGATGCTACCAGATTCTGCAAACACCAGTCTCTCTCTCCTCCCTCCTTCTCTATGTCCTCCCTTCCTCTTGGTCTCTATGTCCTCTCTCTCCTCCTCCTTCTCCTCATCTTGGTCTCTTTTTCTCTCTCTTCTCTCTTTCTCATCCTCTTCCTCCTCCTCATCTTGTTCCCTCTCTTCTCCTTCTCCTCATCTATCTTCCTCCTCTTCTGTTTCTTCTCGGTCTCTCTCCTGTCTCTCTCCTCCTTCTCCTCTCAGTTTCTCTCTCCTTTCCTTTTTTTTTCGGCCACAATTTCCAGAATCCCGTAGCGTTTCCAGAATCCCGTGATGGGGAGGGAATATTCCAGAATATTTCGCTAAAATCTAACCTTATTTTAATAGAAGGATCAAACTGAATCTTTTAAAAAAAATAAAAGAGCAAAATTATTCAAAAAAATAATAAAGGACCTAAGTGAATCTTGAAAATAAGATAAAAGACCAACAATGCAATTAAGCCTATAATAAATTGAAGCTTAATTATGTAAAAGCTCAAGAGATCATGGTTTAAGTTTTGATGATGACATACAACAATATCAGGTGATCAAGACCAAGATGACAAACAACTTCAAAGAATCAAGAAATCTCTATTCATACTCACTGTTCTTTAAAATGTAATTTTATATTTTTGTTGAATGTAGATGGTAGATTAGGATTAACCTCCATCTAATTTAGTTTGATTAATATGCATGGTTGATTGAGGCTAATTATTAATTTGCACTTGAGATAAATAAAAACAATCAAAGAAAACAAATCAGGAAAAATTATTTTTTGCAAAACTGTCACTAGCCTAATCGATTAGAGACCTTTGTCTAATCGATTAGGTCCTCTTCTAATAGATTAGAACTTCATCATAACTGAAAATAAGGAACACGTTTTGCAGAAATATTGGAAGGAAATCTTGGAGGAATTCGTGGAGCATTTTAGGGGAATAAAATCAAAGGCTCCTTCTTGGATCTCTTTGCCTTTAATTTGATTCTCCACATCCTTGTTTAAAATACAACAAGCATTCACAATTTCTGAATTGCTCAAACTCTCTCAAGTGTTTCTATCTCAATCAATTGTTCTTATTTTTCATTCAAATTAGATTGAGTTAGGTTCTTTGTGTAACTTTCAAAAACTATTACAAATTCATTCTAGCTTGTTGCAAGGAGCTCTTGAAAGGTTTTCAAGGAGCTTGCTTGGGTGCTTAAGAGGTTCTTAAGCCATTGAAGACTTAGAAAGTTTCTAAGCAAAGGCAGAGAGGTTCTTTGCACGGTGGAGCTTCTTGAAGGTTTCTAAGGAGCTTAGAAGAAGTTCTTCGTCATCGAAAATCAAATTTGGGGTAAATTCAAGAGTTTGGTACACTCTTGAAAGGGTTAGGATTTGTGAGGTTCACTTTTCACCCTTTGTATCTAACAAATTTGATTAATAGCAAATCTTCCGATTCCGCAGGGAGGGCTGGACGTAGCTCTCAAGGTTTGAGAGTGAACCAGTATAAAATTCCTTGTGTTCATCTCTTTTACTACCTTAGTTATCTCTGCTTTATTCATTTATTATCTGCTAGTTGTTACTGCCTTGTTTCGTTTTGTTCATTCGTATTTGTTGCTCTTAGATCTGAAGTTTTTCTCTGATCTGAACACAGTCTAATCGATTAGACTGTATCCTAATCGATTAGACCTTGTTCTTTTTGTTAAAGTTCAGCTTCCACTTTAATCTGTTTCAGTTATATTCGAAAATTTGGTATTGTGGCTTCCATTTACTATTCACCCCCCTCTAGTAAATTGTTAGGCCGCTTGTTGGTTTCCAACAAGTGGTATCAGAGCTCGGTCGAAAGATCGAGTGTAAAAACTTTTTCGAAAAGATCCTAAGGAAACCATGGGCTCTAACAATCCCTTTGGAGGTGAAGGCTCTTCAATAAACCGCCCTCCACTATTCAATGGTGAATGGTATGCTTATTGGAAAGTTCGGATGAGAATATTTATTGAAGCTATTGATATTGAAATTTGGGATGCAATTGAAAATGGTCCACATGTTCCCAAAAAGAAAATCAATGAGGAAATCATAACAATTCCTAAGTCAAGTTGGAGTGATGATGACAAAAAGAAAGTTTCATATGATTTAAAAGGTAAAAACATCATCACTTCTGCCTTGTCTTATGATGAATTTTTCCGAGTTTCTCAATGCACTTCTGCTAAAGAGATGTGGGACACTCTTCAAATCACACATGAGAGGACTAGTGAAGTAAGACGTGCACGATTGAATACATTGATGCACGAATATGAATTATTTTGTATGCTTCCAAATGAAACAATTAGTGATATGCAAAAACGTTTTACCCATATCATAAATCACTTGACTGCACTTGGTAAAAAGTTTATTAATGGTGAAATTATTAACAAAGTATTGAGATGTCTTGATAGGAGGTGGCAACCTAAGGTGACAGCCATCATAGAATCAAAGGACATGGACACAATGAAGCTAGCTTCCTTATTTGGCAAGCTACAAGAACATGAGATGGAACTAACTCGATTGGGCATGCATGAAGAGTCGGATAAAAAGAAGAAGAGTATCTCTATCAAAGCAACCACAAAAATGTCAAAGGAGCTAGATGAGAATTCTATCTATGATGACTCCGACCATGAGCTTGATGAAGAAGAATTTGGTATGTTCGTAAAGAAATTTAACAAATTCTACAAAAACAAAAGAGGTAATTTCAAATCTAAAAACAAAAGTACCAAAGATGCTCCTCAAAGAAACAAAAACTTCAAAGACAAAGAAGGAGTAAAATGTCATGAATGTGGTGGAATTGGCCACATCAAAATGGAATGCGCCACTTTCTTGAAGAAAAATGAGAAGAAACCTCAACAAGCTAAGGGCAAGAGAGCTTACATAGTATGGGATGCTCCTGCAAAGGAAGATGAGACATCCTCAAATAGCTAGGAGGAAGATGATATAGCCAACCTCTATTTGATGACTAAATGCAACAATGAAGCTTCATCAAATGTAAAAATTGGGATCATTGAAAGCGATGATGAGGTAACATCTAGTTCTTCTTGTTCCGGTTGTAATTTTGTTTCCTATAATGATTTGCAACAAGCATATTCTGAAATGTTAAATGAATTTAAAAAGCTTGTTAAAATCAACAAGGAAAGGAGAAATCAAATTTTGAAGTATCAACAAACAATTATTGAAATGGAAAATTCTTTGAATGAGTTGAAACTTCAAAATGAATCATTAGAACTGTTTAATTCTAAGACTAAATGTGAAAAACGTATTAAGCTTGAGCAAGAAGTTGTTGAATTGAATAACAAGCTTAATACTTTCTCAAGTAGTAACAAGAACCTAAATCATTTTTTTGCTTCTCAAATAAATAATGCAAATAGAACTGGTTTAGGGTATGTTCATGTTAACAAACACAACCATAAAGTAGTTGGTTCATTTTCTAAAATTGTTTTTACTAAGAAACCAACTTGCTTTTACTGTGGTAAACATGGACATACAAACAATAAGTGTTATGTTAAGAATTATGGTATACCCAATGGCACTTATGTTTGGATTGTTAAAGGAGAAAGATCCAATGCTAACCCGAAGGGACCCAAAACCATTTGGGTAACCAAAATGAGCAAGTAACTGTTTATTGTAGGTGTGCCTTCGAATGGGAGAAGAACGTTGGTATTTGGATAGCGGTTGTTCGAGGCACATGATGGGAGATAAGCGACACTTCATTGAGCTCACTCCTAAGGAAAAAGGTTTTGTCACATATGGAGACAACAACAAAGGCAAAATACTTGGTATCGGCAAAATTGGTAACACTTCCAACTTGATTATCGAAAATGTGTTGTATGTTCAAGGATTAGAACACAATCTCTTGAGCATAAGTCAATTATGTGATATCGGTAATCATGTTTTATTTACCTCTACTCATTGTTTTATAAAGAGTAACAAAGACGAATCTATCAAATTTGTTGGAAAAAGGACTAACAATACCTATTTGGTTGATTTAAATGAAATCACTTCTTTGGTATCTACGTGTTTAGTTAGCAAAGAAAGTGACACTTGGTTTTGGCATCGTAGGATCACTCACATTAATGTAAATCAATTGAAGAAACTTCAATCCAAGGACTTAGTAGTCGGTCTACCAAAGCTGAATTTTTCTATTGAAGGCGTTTGCACTCCATGTAAGAAGTGCAAGCAAACTAAAAACACTTTTAAATCTAAGAAAGTTGTGTCTACAATAAGGCCATTAGAAATGCCTCATATGGACTTGTTTGGACCCTCTCAAGTGAAAAGCTTTGGTGGTAATTATTATGCCCTAGTGATTGTTGACGACTTCTCTAGGTTTACTTGGACTTTATTTTTAACTACAAAGAGTGAGACCTGCAAAAATTTTAAACATCTTGTCAAACTTATCCAAAACCAAGTGAATCAAAAGGTTATTGTTATCCTACCTGATCATGGTGGTGAGTTTGAAAACCACAAATTTGATAAATTATGTGCTAAGTTTGGTATTGAGCATCAATATTCTGCTCCAAGAACTCTCGAACAAAACGGAGTTGTTGAAAGAAAGAATCGAGTTCTTCAAGAGCTAGCAAGAACTGTGTTAAATGATTCTCAAGTACCACATTATTTTTGGGCCGATGCCGTCAATACGGCTAACTATGTTTTAACTCGTATTTTGATAAGGCCTATTTTAAACAAAACTCCTTATGAGCTTTACAAAGGTAGAAAACCAAACATATCCCATCTTCATGCTTTTGGATGCAAAGTATTTGTTTTGAATAATGGAAAATATAATATTTTAAAATTTGATTACAAAGTCGATGAAGGGATATTTTTAGGTTATGCTACACATAGTAAAGCTTATAGAATTTTCAACAAAAGAACTCTTACTATTGAAGAATCTATTCATGTGGTTTTTAATGAGTCTTTGAAAGAAGATACTATTTTATGTGAAAATAGCACATGAGATTTTGAGTTTATAAGTGAGAAGCCTATTGAAAAGGAGAACCCAATCACTAAAGAGAAAGAAGTGGAAAAAGAACTACCACCGACTTGGAAAACAGTCAAGAATCATCCTATAGACAATGTCATAAGTGATATAACAAAGGGAGTATTAACTAGGAAATCAATTCAAAATATTTGCAATTATGTCTCTTTTATTTCTCAAATTGAACCGAATTCTGTAAATAAAGCGGTTGAGGATGAACATTGGCTTAATGCTATGCAAGAGGAACTAAATCAATTTGTTAGAAATGATGTTTGGGATTTGGTTCCTAAGCCTGATGATCGTCCTATAATCGGAACAAAATGGATTTTTAGAAACAAACTTGATGAATCAGGGGAAGTCATAAGAAACAAAGCTAGACTTGTTGCTCAAGAATACAACCAAGAGGAAGGTATCGACTATGACGAAACCTATGCTCCGGTTGCACGCCTTGAAGCCATCCGATCTTTACTTGCCTTTGCTTCTATCATGAAATTCAATTTATTTCAAATGGATGTTAAAAGTGCCTTCTTAAATGGTTTTATTTATGAAGAAGTATATGTTAAACAACCCCCCGGCTTTGAAGATTATGAATTTCCAAACCATGTTTATAAACTGAAGAAGGCTCTTTATGGTTTAAAACAAGCTCCTAGAGCTTGGTATGAACGTTTGAGCTCTTTTCTTTTAGAAAAGGATTTTCAAAGAGGAAAAGTTGACAATACTTTGTTCATTTATAAAACTAAATAGGACATCCTATCAGTACAAATATATGTTGATGATATAATATTCGGTGCTACTAACATGTCATTATGCAAAAAGTTTTCAAATTTGATGCAAAGTGAGTTTGAAATGTCAATGATGGGAGAACTGACATTCTTCCTAGGCTTACAAATAAAGCAAATTGAAGGAGGGATCTTCGTACATCAAGGAAAATACTGCAAGGAACTCCTCAAGAAATTCAGAATGGACAAATGCAAGGATGCATACACTCCTATGAACACTTCATGCTACCTAGACAAGGATGAATCAGGTAACCCGGTCGATGTAAGTAAGTATAGGGGAATGATAGGTAGTCTCCTATATTTAACTGGATCAAGACCTGATATTATGTTTAGCGTATGTTTGTGTGCTCGTTTTCAAGAAAATCCAAAAGAATCTCACTTATCTGTTGTTAAACGTATTTTCAAATATTTAAAAGGAACAATGTATACTGGATTATGGTATCCTAGTGATGCTAGTCATAGTTTAGTTGGTTACTCTGATTCTGATTTCGTGGGATGCAAGCTTGATCGAAAAAGCACTAGTGGAACTTGCCATTTATTGGGAAGCTCATTAGTGTCATGGTTTTCTAAAAAGCAAGCTTGTGTTGCACTTTCCACCGTCGAAGCTGAATATATTGCAGCCGGAAGTTGTTGTGCTCAACTATTATGGATGACACAACAACTATCGAACTTTGTTTTAAAATTGGATCACATTCCTATAAAATGTGATAATACAAGTGCAATCAATTCAACCAAGAATCCGGTATATCATTCACGAACAAAACATATTGAAATAAGGCATCATTTTTTAAGAGATCATGTGCAAAAGGGTGATTGCACTATTGAATTTGTGAGCACTACAAATCAATTAGCTGACATTTTTACAAAACCATTACTTAGAGATACCTTCTATCATATAAGAGAGAACTAGGAATTTTAGATGAATCAAGCGTCAGTTAATTGGATTTTTAGGTCTAAATCACCAAATCATGTCTTATTTTAATTATGTATTGCTTATGTGTTTCGTTTAAATATTTGATTAAACCTTTAAATTTTTTTTTGTTTTTCAAAAATGTGTTCATAATGGTTTTAAAATTGAAAATTTTCTGTATCTAATCGATTAGAATCACAACATAATCGATTAGATTGAAATCTGGGTTGTAATCGATTATATTTTTCAGGAAAATCAATTAGAATTTAAAGCTCTAATCGATTAGACCTCTATCTAATCGATTAGATCTCTCTCAAATCTGCATAAAATCGTGTTTTTTTTCTCTTCTTATTTCTCATTTCTTATTTTCAAAACTCTCGAACACTCTCTTCTCTCTCTCTAAAATTTGACTTTTCCAATCTGTGGTTAATGACAAACACTTTGAGATAAAACCAAGTGATATGAGAACCCTCTTTGAGTTAAGAAATGAAGGAGTCATTTCCAAAATATATGATAATGATTCTAAAAATGATAGTGATGATGAGGAAGAAGATGGTTGTTTATCCTGTGACCCTGCTATTGTTTTGAAGGGGTCTCTTAGGGAAGGAAAGACTTGGAAAGGAGGTATCAAGTCTGTGAATCTGTTGGAAAAAGAAACAAAAATGTTGCATTATGTTTTGACTCACTGCTTGATACCTAGGACATCCCCTAATTATGGTCAAGCACTTGGAGCTAATCTTACTTTGATACATGGCATTAAGAATGGAATCCCCATCGATGGGTATGAAGTAGTTCTTACTTGTATGTTGGATGCTATTGAATCAGATTCACCCTCTTGGCTACCCTTTCCTATGCATGTGACCAAACTGCTATATCACTTTGGTGTTCCTATTCTTTCCATTGAACCAGTTACTCATTATCTTGAGGGTAAGCACATTATTTCTACCACTACTCGGTCAAAGCATGGTTTGGAAGAGTAACCTCCAGATAGCGACTCTTGGGTTTTTAAAGATGAGGCTAAGGTTCTAAAGGATGCTGCTACGAATGCTAAAAAGCAGCAAAACAGGCTGAGGATGATGCTTATCGAGCCACTGAAGAAGGCGACCCCGTTGATCAAATGGACTTTGAGACTTTTCCGGAATCCCAGCCTGAAGTTGGCGGTGATCCTTCAAACTCTATCCTTCGGGGCTATTTTGATGCTAGATTTGATCTTTTGGACTCTAGGTTGGATAACATGGAGCATAACATCATCGGCTGTCTTGATCAAATGCAACAATTTATGATGGATGCCTTCAACCGTTTCCCTCCTCCTCCTCCATCATCCGACGATCCTCCTCCCTCTATCTGATTTTCATTTTGGTTTTCAAACTTGTCAACTGTTATTTAAATTTTTTTTTGTCATTTCGGATATTTTTATGTTTTCAAACCACTATATATGGATGTTTGTGGATTTTATCCTCTAGTTATTTATGTTATAATTTGGATTATGGATATTTTCATTAGCTTCTTCTACAGGTCCTTTAACACTTTTAGATCATGACAAAAAGGGGGAGAAATATGCATATGTTTTCTCCTTGTTCTATTTATGTTGTTGTTATAACAGGTGCACATATTCAGGGGGAGAAATATATGCAACAATTGTTGGTTCATCAAGAAGTTCAACTAGTTGTTTTGTCATCATAAAAAAGGGGGAGATTGTAAAATCTCAAGAGATCATGGTTTAAGTTTTGATGATGATCAAGACCAAGATGACAAACAACTTCAAAGAATCAAGAAATCTCTATTCATACTCACTGTACTTTAAAATGTAATTTTATATTTTTGTTGAGTGTGGGTGGTAGATTAGGATTAACCTCCATCTAATTTAGTTTGATTAATATGCATGGTTGATTGAGGTTAATTATTAATTTGCACTTGAGAGAAATAAAAACAATCAAAGAAAACAAATCAGGAAAAAATATTTTTTGCAAAACTGTCACTAGCCTAATCGATTAGAGACCTTGGTCTAATCGATTAGGTCCTCTTCTAATTGATTAGAACTTCATCAGAACTGAAAACAAGGGACATGTTTTGCAGAAATCTTAGAGAATTCGTGGAGCACTTTAGGAGAATAAAATTAGAGGCTCCTCCTTGGCTCTCTTTGATTTCCTTGCCTATAATCTGATTCTCCACATCCTTGTTTAAAATACAAAAAGCATACACAATTTCTAAATTGCTCAAACTCTCTTAAGTATTTCTATCTCAATTAATTGTTCTTATTTTTATTCAAATTAGATTGAGTTAGGTTTTGTGTGTAACTTTCAAAAACTATTACAAATTCGTTCTAGCTTGTTACCAGGAGCTCTTGAAAGGTTTTCAAGCAGCTTGCTTGGGTGCTTAAGAGGTTCTTAAGCCATTGAAGACTTAGAAGGTTTCTAAGCAAAGGTGGAGAGGTTCTTCGCGCGGTGGAACTTCTTGAAGGTTTCTAGGGAGCTTAGAAGAAGTTCTTCATCACCGAAAATCAAATTTGGGGTAGATTCAAGAGTTTGGTACACTCTTGAAAGGGTTAGGATTTGTGAGGTTCACTTTTCACCCTTTGTATCTAACAAATTTGATTAATAGCAAATCTCCCGATTTTGAAGGGAGGATTGAACGTTGCTCTCAAGATTTGAGCGTGAACCAATATAAAATTCCTTGCGTTCATCTCTTTTTCTGCTTTTGTTATCTCTGCTTTATTCATTTATTATCTGCTAGTTGTTGCTGCCTTGTTTCGTTTTGTTCATTCGTATTTGCTGCTCTTAGATCTGAAGTTTTTCTCTGATCTAAACACAGTCTAATCGATTAGACTGTATCCTAATCGATTAGACCTTGTTCTTTTTGTTAAAGTTCAGCTTCAGCTTTAATCTGTTTCAATTATATTAAAAAATTTGGTATTGTAGCTTCCATATACTATTCACCCCCTCTAGTAAATTGTTAGGCCGCTTGTTGGTTTCAAACAAATTATGTATATGGTATTTGAATTTTCGTATAGTCTTGTTATTCTCTTTTTTTTTTAAATTTGATTTCTCGAAATTATTTTTGCATTTGTCATATATTTTGAAATAAATTCCGACTAAATTTTGCTGATATGTGATACCGAAATTTCTGTTAGATACTGGAGTTAGCCATGTGGTGTCATGTAGTCGAAGATGATCTATCTATTTTTTTTCTTTTGTTTTAACTAAAAATAAAGTAAAAATACTATTTTTTTAGGTTTTTTATTAAAAAAAAATTCCATATGTGGTATTATGTGGCTAACCTCTCGCATCTAACTAGAATTCTGATATCATATGTCAGCAAAATTTTGTCGAAATTGGTAGCAATGATATATGATGACAAATGCAAATAACTTCGAAAAAACAAACATTAAAAAAAAATGAATGAATGCCTATAACAAAATGACCCAAAAGTTCAACTATCACAAACATAATTATGCCTAATGCAAATCCAGTCTTTTTCATTAATTTATTATATGTGTATCCTTAAAGCACTTACTAAGGATGGTAGGAATTAAAAAAAAAAAATCTACATGTACCAATTCATTTTTTTGAGCAAGCTAAAAAACTAAACTTTCAAATAAATTTTTATTTTATTTAACTTCTTAACAAATATTTTAAAGATTAATTGTAAAGACACTTTTTACATATTTTTTTTTAATTATTTTATGTGATAAACTTATTGTTTCAACTATGGCAATCTTCTTTTAAATGTTTATGACAAAATGACCCAAAAATTCAAGGATCAAAAACATAATTATGTATGATGCAAATTCAGATTTTTTTTTTTCATTTGTAATTTATTATGGGTGTATCATTAGGGCACTTACTAAGGATTGTAGGAATAAAAAAAATACTACAAGTACCAATTTATTTTCTTTCAGCAAGAAATAAAACCAAACTTTCAAATAAATTTTTATTTTATTTAACTTCTTAATAAATATTTTAATAATTAATTGTAAAGACACTTCTTAACATTTTTTTATTATTTTATGTGATAAATTTATTGTTTCCACGATGGCAATCTTCTTTTAAATGTTTATTTCCTTTTTTATTTATTATTCATCCATTTCCTTTTGACTCATAATAGTTGACAAAATAAATCTTTTGAAAGGAAATAATTTTTGGAGATTTCAATAGCATGTATGTTTCTTTACTCATACTTGTTAAAAAGTACCTAGATAAAATATGGGCTTTAAAAGAAATAGCTCATGAATTTGTATATGTCATTTAGTCTCCAACTTGGATTTTTTAGTCCCAACCTCTGTTTTATATACATAATGACTAATATATCCCTCTTTCTTATTTTTCTTCCAAACCCCAAACTCTCTCAGTATCCTTCTTCTTCCTCTAATATTCTTCCTCAGAACCCTTCTTCTTTTTCTCCCCTCTCAACTACCACGACTTTCCTTCTCCTCTGTAAAATTCACAGCCCCCTCTTTTTTCCCAATAAAATCCAACACCCCTAACTTCATCAGTTCTTTCTTTCTCTTCACTGTAAGTTATTTTTGATACCTCAGTGTCAGAAAAAAATTCCAACACCGATTTGTCAGAAATAACTTACATTGAAAGGAAGAAGAACTGTTGGGGACGGTTTGGTCAACAAGAGTCGTTGAAAGACAGCCCGCAACAACTGGGGCAAAAGTCACGAGGTCCAGATCCAACAACAGAGCGCGCGAGTTGTTGGATATAACGCCCCAAAATATAATACAATTTTTTAAACCATTTTTTAATTATAAAATATAAATCATAATAAATAACACGTTCAGAAAACAGCTAATATTATTTATAATATTTTACAAAAGATTTACAATACATTTTAATTTACATAACTTGCCAGAGAGAGATTAACCTAACCTCCCCTAGAACCTTTATGGATACTATTATTTTACTAAGTTTCATTATTTATTCACAACAAATACTAATACATCATTATATATATATATATATATATATATATATATAAGAATACGAAGAACTTTAACCTGGCAAATACTCGACCTTTACTTTTAAGCTAATCAGTTCTCCACTGACTACCAGTGAAGGCTTCCACCACCTTATCATTATCTTCGACGGGATCTTCCTCGTCAATAGGATCTTCGTCCTTCTCTTCTTCTTCATTCTCATAGTGGGTCGGAACGAGATGAAGTAGAAGTGGAGGGCATCTCGGTACTACTCTTTCATTTGAAGGATGCAGAGGATTCCTTCAAAGCCTTGTTGAACGTCTGACTGGTGGAGGTGGTGGTGATGCATGTCGATAAGTAAATTGAGGAGATATGTGCTGGGTGAAGATCATTAGTATTCTTATACGTATAGCGCGCATCCTTGATCTAGGGTTGGGATGGAAAGATGATTTCAACGTCACCCTCGAAGGTTGCCCTATGACCTTCAAATTCCCAATCCCCTCGAGAGATCGAGTGAATGGATCTCCATACATATCAAATTCCTTACCATCAATGTCACCTAACATACAAATAAGGGTAGAGAGTAAGTCGTTGTTATATTGATATGTAGATTGATAATTAATTAAATTAAAAGTTCGAAAGCACAGTTAATTCAAGTAGCAATTAACAATGCATGAGCACACCTCAATTTCATCACATATTAAAACAATAATCTTGTATATTGTGGTATGATGCATGCAAATTCTAATTTCCACTCCATTAGATCCAATGTACACATCTCTTCTTCAATAATCAATCTAATTTCTCAAATCAGGAAAAGCAACTGAGAGTAAACATCTTGCACCCATGTATGCCATTACAACACTTTGTGAATCCACTTAGGATTAAGGCCACACCAAAAACCATCCTCGATCAGTCATAATATGCTTAGGAGATGGATAAAATATATTATAGTTAATACATAACTATCCCGGGCGAGATCGGCTAGATCAGCCCATTTTACGACTGTTCTACCCATAATAATTCATAGGCGTTATTTGACAAATCACTGCCATAAACCTAATCTCCATATCATTTTCAATCTAGATTCCCATAATCTTTCATGCGTCTTTTCCCATTTTACTATCATATCGTTCTTTTCTCCATGTATAAATTCATAATTCATTATTTAATATTAACATTAATGGAATAATTATAAATTTATCAACATTTCCTTTTCACATCTTTTCAATTTCTTTATTCCATTAATAATCAATAAAATAAGAGAAATTCCACAGTAAACTCAATAGGTTTTATAAATAATTAATTTGTATATCCAAAATATAAAATTCTACAAGTTTCAAGACGATAATCGGTTAACAAATATCCTTAACTGATTACTCAAGTTATTTGCTTTAGTGTTATATAAAATTTTTCAGGTTAATTGGTTAACAGTTCTATTAATTGATTAACATAGTTAGATTTACACCTGATTACTTGCAAAATTTCACCCATCATCAACTGGTTAACTTCCTCTGTTAACCAATTAACTTAACAGTTAACCATTTTATAACTTTGGATTACTTTGTAAAACTTTATAGTATCATTCATGTCTAATACTTTAACTCATAACACATGTTACACAGGTTGCAGCACAATTAATAGGTTTAAAAATAAGGAATCCAAATAAGCACTTATTCATAGACATAATCACTTAATTCATAACCTCATGCATCCATTCTTAGAATTAAACTTAGAACTCTTACTTTCTTCATTGTTCCAGTTTAAGTTCATCAATAAAAGGTTAATCACAACCAAGTTCTTTATTATACTGATCTCAAAGTCATATGTCCAATTCCATTTTATTCACATTATTTCCCTTAAACTTATGGAAGCTCACTACCCTTCTTCTAATCAGTTAACTATCATCCTAGCAATATAGAAAAATTCACGTAATCACCACTGATTTCAGTTTGCACAAAAAATAGGAACTAGTTCAACTACCTCACTTCACCATGGAATTACAAAATGAATATGTAATGGAAATTCAAGGGATTTAGTTAGAATCAAACATAACCTATCTTATATTATTTATGATAAAATTTGAGGGAAATGGATTGGGTTTTCTAACCAAAAATCAATCACGATCAGTTAACAGATATAGGATATGAAGCTTTTGGGTGATTACGTGAATTCTTCTAATCACGTAATCATACACCATTACCAAAATATGAAATAATAAATTTAAAAATTTAGAAAGTTCAACCGACGAGAGTTGGTGGTGCATTGGTGCCAGGGGCTGCACTTGGTAAGTGGAATCACGGTTCGATCCCTACAACAACTTGGGAGAGGAATAAAACCTTAACCCCAGAACCCCCTCGAATTGGATTAATCGGTCCAGTGGGCCGGATACCAGGGTGCAAACAAAAAAAATTAAAAATTTCTAAAATGCCCTAAATTACTCAAAAATTATTTACATAAATAACTTACATTTTCATCAATTGATTTATAATTTATTTATTTACAAAATTAAAATGAGTGGATGTTAAACTGGAATCATCCAATGGCATAGAGGGCATCAAGCCAAAAAGCGGGTCTGGAGCTTGGAGTGACAGCGGTGAGTAAGTGGGAGATGGGTTAAAGCGACTATGGAGGTGTGATAGGGATTTGGGGTTTGGGATTTGACGATTTAAAAAAAAATGAAAGTGAGAGAAGGGGTTAGTAATATAGGAAGGGGTTTGAATTATAAGAAAAAAAAAACCAATTTTATGCTTATTTAAAAGTTAACTGAACAGCAAGGAAAATTTTTATTAAATCACAAAAAAAAATCTACCAAGTATCAAAGTACACAATGGACCGACCTTCTATGAAGGGTTTGCAAATGTGTACACAATCATTTGCTCAAAGTAATTAAAACCAACCAAAGAGCTTTACACATGAGTCTACTTCACACTATTGTGAAGATAAAGTTACACATGTAATAAAATGATCCCCAAGAGCTACCTTCCAAGCAATATAATTGTAATGACCCACTTCTACCTACATGTTATGTTAGGATCCTTACCTCCTTATAAACCTTGAAAAGAAAAACCCAAAGGGAAAATTCAAAACAAGGGAAAAAGAGCATAGCGGAAACCAACAAGCAAAGCCACCAACCCCATCTGAGCTGCATCACAACATTTGTTTTACATTCAATCACAGTAACATACGAATCCAAACAATTGGGCATAACCGCCAATCATTACATGATACTTTTTATCTTCTAGCACATTAAACCATTGTCAAGTTCTTAGTTTCACCATTTCTACAACTTCCATTGTTTGAATAAGTTCTCCTTTAAAGATAACCTTGTTTCTTCACACCAAATCATTGCCCCCAATCTCTTACTTTTCTTCCCAATTTGTTGTTGCAGTGCTCCAGCAAGATGTTTGGCAAGGAATCTTGTTGGGCATTGATATTTGCAACCAAGAATATAAGTCTGACCAAATTTTAACTACATTCACTTAAGAAAATAGATGCATGGTTGACTCTTCCTCTTTTCCACATAGAGAACAATAGGAATCCACCACTATACCTCCCCTCACCAAGTTCATTCGATAAGGTATTCTATCCTGCAATAATAACCATACAAAAGCCTGGATTTTCGAAGGTGCCTTACTCTCCCAAACTAACTCCAAACTATTGAGAATTTCACTAAGTGCCATGCTCACTCCAAAATTCCATCTTTTTTTATAATTATTCATAGGCTAATTTAACTAAATAAATTCCAGCCTTCCCAATTTTCAACTAATTTTGTCATTTCTTGGTTGGTTATAATAGAAAATAGTGTGTTTGAAACTCCTCCCATACATTGATATATTCCAAAAAATATTTTGCCCTTAATTCGAATGGGGTTCTTCTACAACCTGTTTTTGAAAGCATATACGAAAAAGACTCTTCAAATAATTGCATTCCTAGTCAAGGTCTTACCAAAAATTTTACTAAGTACTACCTTATTTTAATATACAGACCGCAAAGCAATCACTACCTACACCTTCCCTTATATTCATGATACATAAATTTCTCCTTCACTGAGCTATTTCTATATAACCCTTGCCCTCCCAAACATACTACATCAAAATCCCCATATATTTTAGAACCTTCTCCCAAATACCCCTCCCATAATTGACCTTCAAAGCCATTCACCTACAAAAATTTGATTAAAAACAGAGCTTGATTAAAAACAATTAGATTTTTTATTCTCAATCCCCTTCCTCCTTATTTCTACGTATTCATTCTCTCCTCACCTAAAATTGAAATTGAGGTGCCAAGGCCTGGATTTACACAAATAGATCCATCTAAACCAATCAGACCATGCGAGCTTTTAGAAGTGAACTGTTCATACTCATTAAGAAGTTAGTCGAGGCTGCTGCATCGTTTGATTTTCTGGACCATATGTCTGCATAAAATTTTCCATTGCACTTAGCGGAGCCACAAATTCATTTATATGATATTCCCGAAACAATTTCCATAGTTGATCACATTCTTCATCTCCACTACAAAATTAGTCAATCAAATTATTAAACATATTGGAAACAAAACAATTCTATATAAAAAAGATGGTATAAAAAAAATGGAACATAGATGAATTGCAAAGTAGGAGGAAATCACAAAAACTAATAACATACCATCGTTAGTTAGCATTCGTTAGTTAGCATGTTGCTGTGGGAACAGGAAGTAGTTTCAGGATTTCTTGTAACACGCGAAACATAAAAAGTTAGAAGAGTTATTCATATCAGTAACTTAGTTGATTGATGAACCGCCACCACCAGAAAATAGCAGATGCTCAGAAGGTGACTCACATGCCTTTCTTGGAAAGCCATATGTATTGCTGATTACCGGTGCGCCGTAATCCTTAACATTGATGAAAGGACTAACCAACTTTTGTGAAGGAGACACCAGTACAGGTCCAGTCCAGACCATGCAATGAAACAACAAAATATTGCACTATATTAGGTGGAAGCCTTAGAAGTATGTACTTATTGACTGACTTTGCCTTCGCTGAAGTGGTTGAGTTAAGTTGTCACTCACAAATTCAGTGTCTAGTTCATATACTCCTCCTTCCAAACATAAAGAGTGGATAAAACTCATTAATTTTGTTAACAAAAATGGTTTTGCTAACATGCAATCTCTAAACAACCGCAACCAGCAGTGTGAAGTTTTTGTTGGAAGTGATATTATTATGGTCTCAAATAATATAAGCAAATAAAAACGTGATCTCAACTATAAGCAAAATTTAACCAATTTTCTATTCCCAATACAATTATTCTTAAAATATCTCAATAAAATGGTTGTATCATTTCATTTTTGTTTCATTTCTAATACATGTTTCCTAAAATAGTCTATTTTTTCATAATTTTGAGAAAATTAAATGCACTAAACTTAAGAACGGATTAAAAACAACTAGATTTTTTTATTCCCAATCCTCTTTTATTTCTACATGTTCATTCCCATTTTGCCTATCTTCCTACTCTCTTATTTTCCAGCCATAAAAATTCCTTTGAAGGCTAACAAGAAGAGTGAAAAAAAAAAGAAACAAAAAATTAGTTAAAATAACAATTTTCTAGGGATGTTTTAGTAAAATAGTATTGGGAATGAAACAAAATTTAAGAAAATGAGTTAGTTTGACTTATATTTTAAACTAGAAAAAATATATTTTTTTGCTTAAATTTCAAACGGGAGGGAATACCATAAAGAGAAAGCACAATGCCGAACAGATGACAATTAAAAAAAAAACTCAAAGTAAGCATTGAATAGCTCCCATTGTTCTATTCTTATTTCTTTGTTATCCTGTATGCTTTCTCCTTTTTCGAATATAAGAAAAAAAACTAATTTCATAATTATCAAGGGAGTTAGTTGACTATATTTAATTTTTCAATTTTATAAAAAAAAAAAGACTATTTTAGAAAACTTGAATTGAGAATGAAATAAAAATTAAATTATACAACTTCTTTATTGAGATATTGTATAAACAATTGTATTGAGAATAAAAAATTAGTTAAAATTTTATTTATATTTGTACACTAATAAAGTATTTTTATTGACTAGAAGAAACACTTAGCTTATATCCCTATATCCCTTTGCAAGTACTGCATCCATCATTGTAACACCAATAATGTTATATAAACATTCAAATCCTACGTCAATTTTCAACACCTATTTTTTTAAAAAAATAATGGAAAATCATTTCAAATCTCCATCCACCTTATCTCTTTCTAACACCAGTCCTTAACCGATTCAAGCCCAACCTTATCAACAAGTAGTTGCCACATCATCCCTCCACCTATGCAAAATAACAATTACATTTAATTTTTTTCACGTGAGTTTGGCTACAATAAAATACTAATTTTTTTAAGTAAATTTTTTTCATGTAGTTCTCTTTTATTACCAATTCTCCCTGCATTTAAGAAAAATGATAAATCAACCTATAAAATAATCTATACCACAAATTGTGAAATGTATCACTTGTTAACCAATCAATAGGAAGTAAGTGACATATATCACTTTTTATGTGATGTAGGTTGATTTGTAGGCTAATTTTGTAGATCATTCAATCATTTTTCCTACATTTAATTATCAACTTGCTTGTAAGTATACTAACTAGTGGTATAGTTTCTTTTCATTTACTTTTAGTTTTGGTATTAATTAAAATTAAAAAACTTGCAGTTTTATTTCTAAATTATATAAGAAAAACGTTGCCATTGTTTGTTCCATAAATCACATATTTTCAACGCAAAAGCAAGTTTGGTTTTTCTTCTCTGCACATCAAAACAGTTGATGCTCCCAAACGTGGCTGAAACGCTCATCCTCATCCCAAAAGGCACCCTAAAAGTTTGGAATTGGAATCAACGTGACTTAGCTTGTATAGAGAAGACCTTTCTGTTTGGTTCAATGGTATTATTCCTGAAAGCCACCTGCTTTAAGTAAAATGATTCCTTTTCTTTCGATGAGTCTTGACAAAATTCTTTGCATAGTTTATTTGTTGTTCTTTCTATTAGATGAATATTTGTGGCTTGCCAAGTTTTGCCTCAATTAGTTATCTTTTAGACCAGATGGCTAAAGAAAGGCATCTTTATTTAACAATATTCGAGAATCCCAAGTTTATTGACATTGGGGGGGTGTTTGTTTCAAGGAATTTTAAATGATTTCAAGCTTTAAAACCTATTCCAGGAAAATAGTTTCTTCATGTTTTGACTATTTTTCATTCCCATGGTAATGTCTGGGTTAAATTACAAAAATGACCTCACTTTAACTATTTTTCACTATCTCCATATGATCATGTCCTGAGCTTGTATTTTATAGCGAATTTTTACTTGTTCCAATTAAAACACATAAGAACATATAAGAAATTTATACAAATATATATAACTATTATGGGAACAAATACTCTTGATAAATACAAAAAAAAATATTATAGTTATTAGGCTTAAATTAAATTTAATTATACACTTGCATTTTATTACAATAATGCTAATGACATATTTATATTTTTATGATGAAAAGTATTATCTTTTATATATTAAAAAAATTCTTTTAATTTTAACAACTACAATAAAAAATAATATAGATAAACAATATTTCAAATATTAAGGATATTTTAGTAATTATGTCATATATTACATCATCAACCAAACAAACTTCCAAGCCATTCCCGGGAATTTTTAAATGCTAACCAAACATGTTTTTTATAATATTCCCGGTAATGACATTCCTAGGAATAAAATTCCTAGGAATGTAATTTCATTCCTTCAAATAAATGCCCCCCAAAGCAACTTTATAGCTTACTAATTCTTTCAATTTTTCATTGTCTTACTTCAACAAATGACTGTAACACGCCAAATTTTTAATCCCTGATTAATAAAAGTTAATTATAAAGTTTATTTATAATTAATTATTTTATTATAATCTCTGATTAAAATTTATGTATTACATGTGCAATTAGGTGGAAAATAATTTCAGATTATTTTCTATGCAAACATAAGAGTTTTGCATATAAGTCCCTGTTTTAGGACCTAGAAGTAATATTAGAAATATTTTGGAGGGAAAGAAAATAAAATAATAATTTTTAAATTTTTGGTCGAAAGACTCGAGTGTTTCAACCAATACTCGAGTGTTTCGAACAGAGTTGCACGAGTTAGTGCGTTTGATGAGTCATCCCTCCATTATCTCCTGGAATTGACATGAAATCGACCCAGCAACGCGTCCCTAATCTCGTGTAGAGCTGCATGCGATGTAAACTCGTCTATATAAGCATCAAGGTCGACGAATTTGCTCCATTTGCATGTTGAAGCTCTGAAAACTTGAGTTTAGGGTTTCCAGCTTCGTTCGATCGATTCTCCTTCGTCTTTTTGAGAGTTAAGCTGAGACTTATACACCATTGCAAAGCTTACATCTTGAGCTTTGCAAAGTCAAAAAGTTTGTGAGTTGAGATTGAGTGTGGATCGAGAATCGAATCCTAGAAGTGGAGGTGTTGAAGCTGTCAAGCACCTATTTCAGTTTCTTGGAGCTTACTTTAGGGCTCAATTCTGGTAAGCTCAAGCAATCATTCCATCTCAAACTTGTTCCTTTAGCTAGTACGTGTTTTAGAGAGTTTATAGAAACTAATTTCCCCAATTTTCATGGTTGTTTCATGTGTAAACCAATTCGGTTTTGGTACTCTGCTGAAACTGCTCTGTTCCAGTGAGGAGTTTGGGGAAATCAGAGTTCTAGAGCTTTTTCTTGCCAAGTTTTTGTTCCTTCACGACTTAGAGGTAAGGGTGAAGCTATACATTCACTAGAATAAGGTAGCCACCATGAGGCTTAAAGGGCTTAGTTTGATATAGGATATTTGGCTTGGAGGCCAATCTGTGCTAAGAGACTTGTTGAGACAAGTTTGATATGTTGCATATGAACTTATTTAATGCTGTAATCAAGTAAAAATTGAGTATATATGAATTTGGTGTTTGAAGTTGTTGAAAATCATGTTTTTATGCATAATTGATGTGAGATTTTGATTCTCTGTCAATTGACATGTTACAAGTGTTGAGACATGTTTATTATGCATAAATAAAGTTCTGTTAAGTGTTGGTTTGAGTTAAAATTAGTTAAATTCGAAAATGGTATGTTGAAACCCAAATTTTCAGTGTATTTGCTGTCAACAATACTCGAGTGTTTGACAAAAGACTCGAGTGTTGTCTGATGCACCAGTGCATCTGCTTGCACCAATACCCGAGTATTTGAGAAAAACTTGAGTATTGTCTGATGCAGAATGTTCAGAGTTCAGCCTAAAGACTCGAGTATTTGAAGAACAACTCGAGTATTCTGGGCTGAAGAACTACTCGAGTGTGAGAAGAAATACTCGAGTGTTCTGGGTTGACTGATGCAGAATTTTTCAAGATAACATGAACTACTCGAGTCTTTGAACCAATACCCGAGTATAAAATCTGAAATTATTTAAAAATACCATTTTCAACTTAACCACTTTTGTGCAAACCCAATTACACTTAAATAAATTGATATACTCAGTTTAGTGGTAACATTTGGTTATCAGTTATACCATGCTTGAAAAGTTTAATATTGTCTCTATCACAAGATGTGTGATGCAAATGATGAGACTAATGGCCAATATTAATGAGTTGCATTCATGCATGGTGAATGGTGATGAGTTATCGTTTGTCATGTTCGAGGAACATGAGGAGGGCCTCTGGGAGTGCCAAATGTTGCTGCTTGCTAGGTCCCACATTAAGGTTGACGATGTGGTTATTACGAGATGCACTAAAGTGATAGTTTTACGTTTTGGCGATGTGACGATCACTAGATATGGTTTTGACTGTGCATAATAAAGTGATAGTTTTATGTTTTGGCGACGTGACGATCACCAGATATGGTGACGTTGTTTATCACTTCCGAACAAGTACGTCATACGTTTTGATAACGTATTTATTGTATTATGGGAATACATTGAAGTTATGGATGGACGTCCGTCTGAGTGATTAGTTGGAGAATCTCAGGAAGTGAGAGATGTCATGCATCATGCCACGATAATTCAAGAATTTAATTATAAATGAATCTGGTGTGATCATATGCATCATCATGTTGATTAATAATGAGATTACTCGTGAATGTTTAGTTATCAATTATCCTTATTTGATTATGTGTATGTATATGCTTACCCCTGTGCCCTTGATAGGTGATGGCTCGTTACCTAACCTGCGTCGAGATCATATCCATCCCTTGCTCGTGTGCGCCCTCGTAGGTTTAGGATCCCTATCATATATACTATGCATGTACCCCCGTTCTAAACATATATAGAGGACCACCACCACTAGCTCGACCAGTACATAGATTTCGTAGTTTCCGTTTCCGACCAGCCACTCGTTCTCACCCCTCTGCTTCTAGAGTTTACACTGATGATGATGTTCCCTCATCTGGTCCGACAGGTGTTGGTAGGACTGCACCAGCTGCAGATCCTAGACCCAGTGGCAGGGCCTTTACCTCGTCAGACGAGATCGAGGAGGACCCTGAGGAGGGGGAGAGCGAGGAGGAGGAGGTACCAGTCGAGCCGGTTTCCAGACCTCGAGGAGGGCCTAGTGGTTCCTAGGTATAAGCATAGTATAGATGCTATGGATCCCGGACCGATTCTGTAGCTGCGGTGGACCAGTGTTGGATGCTTGGATGACCAGTCTGACCTGCTCTTGGACATCTTTATTTTTGATATGTGATATATTGTATATAGTTTTGAGATGTACGAGAGCTAAGGTCTTTTCTTTGTACCCTTTTATATATATTTTCAGCTGACGAACTCAGTACTCTGGACTTGTATCACTTCTACTTATGATGTCTTGTACTTGGGATCTTTTCCTTATTATATATATATACACACACACACACACACACACACACACACATATGATGTTTATATATCCTTAAGTACTATTTTCTATCTGCACACTCTGATTTTGGTAAGAGGAGAATTCGGCAGATATGGTAACTTGATAATATATATGATTCACAAGACAACGCTAAGTTTATAATATTAAAATTTACTCTCTTATTTTAAATTAAGAAATGTTGTCTTGAGAAATTTTCTACGACTTAAAGTTATTACGCCGAATTCAATATATTACTCAATTCTAAGATTTCATCTTTAAATGCAAGTCCAAGTATTTCCAAGAAATATTGATTAAACGAAAAGAAAATTTTCATACGAGATATTTCAAGTGAACAAAGTCCATAAAAATAGTATATTGGAAATATTCATTATTTTCCATATAATGAAGGTTTAAAAGAAGGGTGTTACAATGACCACTTCAAACAATCATTTCTATCTACGTCCAAGGTGACAAGGGAATGAGTTCTATTATCACTTTTCTTGCATAGTTAAACATCCCAGGCAATCATCAATGTTATCAACAACCCTAGGGCTTTACCCAATCATGATTCATTTTTACCTAAATTTGTTGAAAACATAGTTGAGGTTTCTTGACTCGGCGTTTAATAACATAAAAGGGACAAAATGTTTAAATATTGTGAATAGAGCTATCTAAAGTGCAAATTGAGTTAAACATAACAAGTTTTAATTTCTATCGTGTGTTCTGGAACACATGTTAAGTATATTTTGATAACAAGTATTTATAAGAAAACTTAACATATTATATCTCAATATATTAGACAAATCAATTTTTCATACCAATTAAATTTTTCAAATACATACCTTTATAATCTAAGACATAGAAAAACCTTGACCGTAATAATCTATGGTGAATAATATATGTGGTTCACACCTAAGATAATAGCTATGGTTGAAAAACACATCAATCCTACTGGTGCCTCGGGCTGCAGGCATCCTCACTATGTTCTTCAAATTGTCAGTCTTTAGATGTCTCCTTCAAACCATCTAAAAGAGCATCTTTAAAAAAATAATAAATCTTTTTTTATTAGATAGGTCCTTTTAGTTGTTTTTAGGTTAAAAATTAGTTTCTTAATTTTTTCTATCAAGTGGCATGTGTTACTTAATGAACGATGCCACATGTTAATTTTCTAATTTTTTTATGGAGTAATTTGTTAGATTGGTTCTTGACTTTGTGGACATTGATCAAATTAGTACTTGAGCTTATCTAAATTCAAAATTATTAGTCCATGAAATAACAAAACGTGTGTCACGTTAATCTTAATCTATGTTGTTATTGGTCCACAAAGTCAGGGACTAATTTGACAGGTATCCATAATCTTAGGGACTAATTTGATCGATAATCAATTGTCTTTGTTATTTTGGCCAAAATGACGTTGTTTTGGCTATTCCGATAATCTATCCATGTTAAGGATCAATAATGGTCATTAACATCAGAGACTAATGTGATTCATATTTTCCTATCTCAGAGAGCAATTTCAAATTTCAAAAATCTTAAGGACTAAATTTATCGATACCCACAAAGTCAGGGCCAATCTGGCATATTATTCTTTTCTTATGGTGTCATGTGTTACTTAACGAAAAATATTAACGAAAAAAACGAATTTATTTGACGACAACAACTTATGGAACATATTTGAAACCAAAAAAGACTAATTTTTAACCTAAAAATAATAACTTAAGGGACCAATCTAGTAGTTTTTGCAAAAAAAAAAATCACCATGACTTCACTAATCATACTTCATTACCTGCATGTTTCTTCAAGTTAAACTAAAGTGGTAAAGAATACTCTCCAAACCTCTTTTCTTACTCCAACTTCTTCCTTTAAGGTTAAATTACGTATTTTGTCTCATACCTTATTTTTCAATTTCAAATTGGTTCCACACGTTTTTTTGGTATCATAATATTGGTCCCTCATGTTTCTTTTTGCTATCAAATTGGTCCCTAAGTCACTATTCATCCTACATGTCAACATCATATTGGTCCACATTTACAATGTTGGATAGAGAAGTGACACGTGTGCATATCTTATTGGTCCACATAGCACGAATAATAGTGATTTATAGGAACCAAATTGATAGTGAAAAGAAACGTGAGAGACCAATATGATATAAAAAAAATGTAAAAGACCAATTTGAAATTGAAATATAAGGTAATGGACCAAATGTAGTACTAGTTTAGACCAAAATTTAATTATTATTCAAAATTTGCACAATATAACTAGATATAACCGGTTATATTAGAAGTCTGAGAGGTTTTCTTAAATTTTCTCACGACATTTCTTTAAAGATGCTAAGTTAACTTCATTTCCTTATCTCTAATGCATAATAATATTAATGTAACATCATATTTACATACATAATCACAAATATTCACCATAAACTCAAGGACTTACCTGATTATCATATAAACATATAATCAAATAAATAACTTAAGCATACTTCGTCATATAATAAATAGAATTTAGATTTTCATAAACATACATAATTTAATTAAATTGGCATGTAATTTAAAACTTTTTCATTGACCATATTGTCTTTCAAGACAATTAGTCATGTATGATGTTCAATTTGGTGTCCCTAATAAGCTTTATAAAAGCTTGACTATACTTTAAGCCTTCAATGTACTTATTCTAGCCTCAAGAATAACTCCTCTCATACCCTAGATTGATGAAATACTGATTGGAATACTCAAGGAAATGGAAATTGGGAAACTTGGATACTAAGAAAACACTAACTTGGGATTTTTTCCATCAAGTTGATCATCAAAATTTGACATGGTTTTGCAATAAAATTAAAAGAAATCAATTAGGATAGATAGTATGCTATAAGGTCTCTAATTAGGATCAAAATTTAGGACATAACATGAACTAAGATGATCACATTATGCATGGAAAGTGGCTATCATGAACTTGCTGATTTTTCATGAAAACAGGGCAGATTTTTGACAAAACTTTGAATCAAAATTTCAACATGATTTTTTCATGAAATTGAAAGAAATCAATTGCAATATGTACTATGCCATGAGATATATAATTAGAACAAAAATATAAGGCATAATACGAATTAAGTGGATCATGTCATTCCTGCAAAGTAGCCATGTTAAGGAAAAACAAAACAGAATTTTAGACAATTTTACTGGAAGAATTCAACATGGTTTCTCTACGAAAATTTATGAAATCAATCAGAATCAAAACTTTGCTATGAGGGCTTTAATTAGAAACAAAATTGAGAGAATATGGTGCTCAACAACACCGAGCTAAAAACTGAATTCTGCATAATGCAATTCCCAACACTTAAGAGCAAAACTTTGGAAAGAATTTCACAAAGAGAACTCAAGTGATTGAGAGTGTTTGTAACATACTCAATTCAATTCCAAGTATAATTTACATGTTAAGAATTTAGGGTGAAGAGAATGATAACACTAAGTTAGAATTAATTGGTTTGAAGTGTAGTTTTGGAGTTAGAAACATATAACCTTAGGAATTTAAAACACAAGATTTATAACACAAAACATGAATTCCACCGTTGGATATGAAGTTTGAAATATTTAGAAGCTTGCTTTAAAATTTGGGCAAGATCCGACGGGTAATGAAGAAGTTATAGCATTTTGAAAACAAGAGAAAAATAGGGAAAAAATTGGGCAGATCGGCGCTCAAGCGGCCGCCCAAGCGGGCAGAAGCCCCAAAAATGTTGCATCGAAGCGCTTCAATTCAGGCTTAAGCGTGCGCCTGAGCATGCGGTGCACCAACTTCCCCAGCGCACCAGACCAAAAATTAAGCCAGAAAACGAGCGACGTTCAGGGTCACAGACCCCATCTTAACCGACGTACGCTGATCAGCGAATACCAGACTGTTTGGCTACCCGGTAAACTTGAGACAAGCTCGAATCACCTTACCGATCTAGAAGGACGTATGTAGCAGACCTGCTTCTGAGCCGATCAGTTAGCACTGAGCTCATGAGAACCGACCTCGTTTCGTTTTACACCTCTTGGCGGTGGCCAGCCGACCACATCGACCCGCTTCGCGTCAGACGATCATACACACATACCTCAGCAATATCCTATCAACCACAGCAAGTCGTTTTGTGTCAACCGATTATAAGTTCGGCCTCTTATCGGCCATCGAGAGGCTACACCGGCCGACCATCGCGGGGCTAAACCGACCTCGCACCAACGCCAAGGTATCTCGGCCTCCACACGTCGAGCATTTCGCTTTACCTGTCTCATTCCGAGTAGGCGCCTCCAGGGATTTGAGCACCAGCGCCAAAACAAATGGCTCTCACAGCGTTTTCCGCGCCCAGGCGCACCATTCTCCAGGCCCAAGCGCGCGCGTCAAAATGGGCAATTCCCAACCACACGTTTTTGGCTTCCTCATGAAGCCAACAAAATCACCACCACTAATTTCATACCCCCCATGAAAGAAACGAAAATAAGAGGGGAATTACACAACAACAACACACAAACACATCATCTCATCACCTTCTCTTTCATTTCCTTTGATTCCAAGAGCAACTCATCATCTTCATCAACCAAACCCTAGAATCAACAACCTTCATCTTCATCAATCATCATTGATCATCATCACCATCAACCCCCATCATGTGAGAAGACACAAAATCACCCCCCATAACTCCCTCCCTCTCACGTCTCTCTCTCCCTCCTCAACTCCATTGTTTTCAAGCTTCAAAAGCTATAGAGATTTATTTAAGTTCATGCCTCCTCCTCAAGAACCAGTAAAAGAAAACCCACTCCCCTCATACAATCATCATCACAGGATCATCCACCAACATTGGATATTGGCTTTATTGAGGTGGCAAGCAAGGATTAAGAGGTTCAAATTCTAGGGCACCAAGCAAAGTTAGGACTCAAAGCTTCCTTACCTCTCTTGGCACTTTGAGGTAAGGAGTGGTTGTTACCCTAACCTAGGGGGTAGTTTGTAGTGTGCATATAATGAGTACTAAGATTGGGTGTTAGTGTAGGATATTACACATTAGGGTAGTGGATATAACTAATAATTAGAGTAGGAGAGTTAAAAAATTAAGTTATTATTTTATTTGCGATATTATGTGGATTGGTGATATTTTTTATATTTGTGGAATTATATGAGCATGTATGTGTGTCTATAAAAATATGAACTAGGGAAGTGGTGTAATAAGCTAAGAAATAGGCCTAATGATAATGATATTTATGTGACAGAGAATCATGCGACGAGAGTATGAATAATAGCAAATGAAAAGAAAAGACAAAAGTTAAAGAGTGGATAAATGAAAAGAAAAGAGAGAAATTAAGAACGAATAAAGGAAAGTGAAAATAGAGGTTAAAATTAATGGTTGTGTGAGACTGGTCATAGAAGATGCACGTTGGACATGTGCATTGATCGCGTAAGCCACACGGGATATGCAGCTGTAAGACGCACACGGGATGTTGTGTTGGAAGTCAAGCTTTTCCAATGGCGTAAAGAGTTATGCTAGAAGATTTCTAGAAGATTGTTTTGATGATAACAAACAAGGTCTATTATTCAAGTTCTATCAAGCTCAAGGCTCAAGTTCAAGCAAATAGAGTATTTAAGTTAGAAACTTTGCCCATAGGAACAATTGTAAGGTAATGAAGTTTTTTATTACAAGTGTGTAATGGCCAAAAAAAGCTTAAGTTAAGGAGAAGAAAATGAATGTTTTTGAAATCGTTTTAAGTTAGATTTTCTGCTAAAAATGTTTTTGAAAACCTATGGTTACATACTCTGCTTTAGAAAATCAATTTTATGAAAATAAGCAGAAGTAATCGATTACCTCTCGTGGATAATCGATTACTATGTTTCTGAGTTGTGACCTGGGATTTTTAATTAGAAATATTAGATTACCTTATTTTATAATCGATTACCTTTCTCACAAGAAGCAAATAATTGATTACCTTGTTTTAAATAATCGATTACTTTCTTAAAAAATGAATTTCACTGCTTTCACAGAAAAGGGATAATCGATTACCTTGGATAAGTAATCGATTACTTTTAAGTTTTATTGATATCCATGTCAGAATCAATCTTAAATGTTTCCAGATTTGTTTTTACATAATTGATTCTGATTTATTTCCAAAATTCGAATTTAAATATCTTTTTGAATTATTTCCTTATTTGTTTTGAAAATCAAATCTTGGATTTATTTTCTAAATCTAGTTTATTTGTTTTTTATTTTAAAATTTATTTTATTCTATTTTATTTTAATTCTGAAATCTTTTTGGTTTATTGTTGAGTTCAAAAACTTAATCTTATTTATTTGATTTTCCTAATTAGTTTTGAAAAATCCTAGTTTTGTTTTCTCTGATAAAAAAAATTCACGTTATTATTCTTCTTCTTCTCCTTGAACATGTTCTTCATTGTTCATAATTTTCTTGAAGAGAAAAACAAGTTTTTGGCCTACATACTTGTGATCTAACTTCATTGTTATAGAACTATATTGTTGTATCCGTGTTATTCAGAACACAACAAATTGTAATCACTCTCATATTCATCATTCTCAACCATAGTTGTAGGGAGTGGATCCCTTAGTGGAACGTGTGGCATGTTCATTGGGTGAGGAACCCTTGTGTGTTATTTGAGGTCCCTAGAGAACGGAGGTTCCTAGTAGTGTGCGGGGCGCTCTTGGTTGTAATTGGGTGCGGCTCAATTCAAAGGTTATAAAAAGCTCAAGCGAGTCGCTTAGGGACTGGACGTAGGTCTTTTGCTGGAAAGATTGAACCAGTATAAAATTGGTTTGCGTGTTCCTCTTCCCTTATCTCTTTATTTTCCGCAATATTTGTTTAAATCGTTTCTGCGCTACTCTATTTTATTTTTATACCTATCGTTTCGCCTTCACGCTCAAAAGTTTAATCTCTCCACAAAACAATTTTTCTATCGTTTGAGTAATTTCCAATAAAATTAATAAAACTCGATTGGCATCAGAGCTAACAATTGGCATCAGAGCTAGTCTCTTGTGTTAAAGGACTTAACAGTCTCAAGAGTGATGGCTTCAAACTCTCCGTTTGGTGGTGAAGGGATTTCTATCAATAGTCCCCCTATGTTTGATGGAGTGGGGTACGCTTATTGGAAAGCGAGAATGAAAATTTTTATTCAAGGAGTAGGATTAAAAGTTTGGGATGCGATCGTAAATGGACCCTACGTTCCTACCTATGTGGTAAATGGAATCACCATCAACAAACCTATTGGTGAGTGGATGGAAGAGGAGGAACGAAGAGTCCAATATGACTTGAAAGCGAAAAACATAAGAACATCTGCTTTGAGTTATGATGATTTTTCAGGATATCTACATGTGAGACAGCACAGGAAATGTGGGATACTTTAGAAGTCACACATGAAGGTACCAATGAGGTCAAGAGGTCGAGAATCAACACCTTGACTGGAGAATATGAATTGTTCAGAATGACGGACGGAGAATCAGTGCAAGATATTCAAAGGAGGTTCACAATGATCGTTAATCAACTCATAACATTGGGGAAGAAATTTACAAATGAGGAGTTGATCAACAAAGTACTGAGGTGCTTAGGAAGAGAATGGCAACCCAAAGTGACGACGATTATGGAGTCGAGAAATCTTTCAACAATGACATTGGAGACCCTCTTCGGAAAGCTTCAGGAACATGAAAGCAAACTCAAAAGATTAGCACAACACGAAAAGGAGAACAAAAAGGTGAAAGGTCTTGCGTTCAAGGCTGAAACACCACCATCAGAAGGAGACTCTGACAAAGAATCTATCAGTGATGAGCACATGGGACTCTTGGTGCAAAGGTTTGGGAAATTTCTTAAAAAGAAAAATAACTTCAATTCTCCCATGAGGAAAGATGCAACCAAAAGTGGAGGTTCTTCTGTCATATGTCATGAATGTGGCAAGCCCGGTCACATTAGAGCGGATTGCATTCAATATCTGAAGAAGAAGGAAAGCTCCGAAAGAAACGCATCAAGCTCAAGGAAAGGGAGACAAGCTTACATTGCATGGCTGGACAATGAGGAGAGCTCGGATGATGATTCAGACGAGCAAAACGAATCAGCCAACCTATGTCTCATAGCACACGGAAAAGAGGTAATATCTGAATTAGAATTTGAGCCTTCTTATAGTGAATTACAAGAGGCATTTGAGGAATTACATGAGGAATCAATGAGGTTATCCTTATTGGTTGCTTTAGAAAAGAAAAATTCAGCTCTACTTTTACAAAAGAATCAAGAACTATCTAAAGAAAATGAAGTTTTGAAAAATAAAAATAAAGAGCTGAATACAATTTTGAAAAATTCCTCAAACACCTCTAGTAATGAAATCAAAATTAAGGCTAGTTCATCTTCTTGTATGTTTTGCAAGGATTTAGTAAAAGAAAATGAAGATTTAAAAGAAACACTTGAGAAGTTTACAAAAGGAAGGAATACCTTAAATTTGATGCTAGGGAGACAAAAATGTTTTTTCAATAGGGCATGTTTAGGTTATCAACCTGGTAGACATCAAAAGAAATTAAGTACCATTTTTGTCCCTGCTAGCTCCTATAAGAAACCTCTTATTATTTGTCATTATTGTGGTAAAACGGGTCATGGTGCACATGAGTGCAAACACCGAAAAGTGAAGTTCATTAAAAAGAACGATGACCCTGTAAGGCGGCACAAAGGGCACTATGGTACCGCTAACTCACCAGGACCCAAGAAGATATGGGTACCTAAAAAGAAAACCTGAATCTGTTTTGTAGGTCATTCCGGAGGACAGGAAGTCATGCTGGTACTTGGATAGTGGATGCTCTAAACACATGACTGGAGACAAATCCAAATTCTCATATCTCACTCCCAAGGACCAAGGACACATGACCTTCGGTGACAACAACAAAGGAAGGATACTTGGCATTGGTAAAGTAGGTACTTCTCCTAACCCCTGTATTGAAAATGTGCTACATGTTGAGGGCCTAAAGCATAACTTGCTAAGTATAGTCAGTTATGTGATAAGGGCAATAGGGTTATTTTTTATTCTGATAATTGTATTGTTGAGGGAAAAGTTGATAATCTTGTTAAGCTAATTGCTCGCAGGGTAAGCAATATTTATTTAATTGATCTTGATTCAATTCCCTCAAATGATGTGAAATGTCTAATAAGTAAAGAGGATGAACCTTGGCTGTGGCATCGTAGAATAGGTCACATCCATATGAACCATTTAAATAAATTATCTTCTAAAAACTTAGTAGTTGGTTTGCCAAAGCAAAAATTTTCGGTTACTGAAAAATGTGATCCTTGTTCAAAATCAAAACTCACAAAGGCATCTTTTCCTCCTAAAAATATTGTTTCAACTCAAAGGTCCTTGGAAATTTTACATATGGATCTTTTTGGACCGTGTCAAACAAAAAGCTTTGGTGGCAACTATTATTGTTTGGTAATTGTGGATGACTATTCTAGGTATACATGGACATTGTTTATTTCTCATAAAAATGATGCATTCCATGAATTTAAAAAGCTAGCAAAGTTTGTTCAAAACCAAATGCATTTGAGCATCTCATCCATTAAGACTGATCATGGCGGTGAATTTGAAAACTGATTTTTCGAAAAGTTTTGCGAAAAACACGGAATTAAGCATTATTTTTCAGCTCCAAGAACTCCAGAGTAGAATGGGATTTTGGAGAGGAAAAATAGATCTTTAGAAGAACTTTCTCGAACCATGCTTAATGACATGAATTTACCAGCATATTTTTGGGCTGATGCTATAAATTCTGCTTGCTGTGTTATGAACCGTGTTTTAATACGACCCATTTTAAAGAAAACCCCCTATGAGTTGTTTAAAGGGAGAAAACCAAACATATCCCATTTGAGAGTCTTTGGATGTAAATGTTTTGTGCATAATAATGGTAGAGACAATCTAGGGAGTTTTGATGCTAGAGCTGATGAGGGTATATTTCTTGGTTATTTTGCATCAAGCAAAGCTTATAGGATTTACAATAAATCTCGTAATACAATTGAAGAATCTGTTCATGTAATATTTGATGAACCTGATCCTAGAAAGCTTGGAAAGGTATTTGTTAATAATGATATTGCATGTATTCTTGGAAATCTATATCTTGATGAGGATCATGAACCATCCTTGGAAGAAAAGCTGGAATCTCAAAGAAATGAAATGTCAAATGAAATCAATGAGGAGCAAGTGCAACCTCATGGAAATTCAAATGAACATAATTCGGACTTACCCAAAGAATGAAAGACATCACAACATCATTCGATCGATCAAGTAATAGGCGATATCTCAAAAGGTGTAAGCACTCGAAACTTTATTAGTAACGTATGTAACCATATGGCCTTCGTTTCTCAAGTCGAGCCTAAGGATATTTCTGAGGCTTCAGTTGATGAACATTGACTGCTAGCTATGCAAGAAGAATTAAACCAGTTCAAAAGAAACCAGGTTTGGGAACTCGTTCCTAGACCTGATTCTCATCAAATTATTAGAACAAAATGGTTTTTTAAAAACAAACTTGATGAGATTGATATAATTATTCGAAACAAAGCTAGATTGGTTGCACAAGGCTACAACCAACAAGACGGGATAGATTATGATGAAACATTTGCCTCTGTTGCTAGGTTGGAAGCTATTAGGTTGCTATTAGCCTTTGCATGCACTTTAAATTTTAAACTATATCAAATGGACGTAAAGAGTGCCTTTCTAAATGGTTTTATAAACGAAGAAGTGTATGTTAGTCAACCTCCTGGTTTTGAAAATTTTGAACATCCTGATTATGTTTATAAATTGAAAAAGGCTCTTTATGGTCTCAAACAAGCTCCTAGAGCATGGTATGAGCAATTGAACAAATTTTTATTAGAAAAGGATTTTGAAAGGGGGAAGGTTGACAACACGCTTTTTATCAAAAAGAAAGGAAAGAACATTCTTTTAGTTCAAATTTATGTTGATGATATTATATCGGTGCTACTAATTAATCCATTTGCAAGGAATTTTCAAGTATAATGCAAGAAGAGTTCGAGATGTCTATGATGGGCGAACTGAATTTCTTCCTTGGATTGCAAATTAAACAAGCAAAGGATGGGTTCTTCATTAGTCAAACAAAATACTGCAAGGATCTATTGAAAAGATTTGGCATGGACAAGGCCAAGGCAGTTGCAACACCAATGAGCACCGCATGCTATCTAGATAAAGATGAAGGAGGTAAACCTGTTGAACTTACAAAGTATAGAGGTATGATCGGTTGACTTCTTTATTTAACGGCAAGTAAGCCGGATATCATGTTTAGTGTATGCATGTGTGCTTGTTTTCAAGCGGTTCCAAAAGAAATGCACTTGGTTGTTGTCAAAAGGATAATGAAATAATTATCTGGCACAACCGGTATGGGTTTATGGTATCCCAAAGCTTCCACTTGTAACCTTGTTGGGTATTCTGATTCTGATTTTGCTGGGTGTAAAATAGATAGGAAAAGCACGAGCGACACTTGTCATCTTTTAGGCAGTTCTTTAGTGTCATGGGCTAGTAAGAAGCAATCTAGTGTAGCCCTATCTACAACTGAGGCTGAATATGTCGCTGCGAGTAGCTGTTGTGCACAAATCTTATGGTTTAAACAGCAACTCCTAGACTTTGGTGTAAGTCTAGATCACATTCCCATTAAATGTGATAACACTAGTGCAATCAACATTACTAAAAACTCAGTGCAACATTCACGTACAAACCACATAGAGATTCGTCATCATTTTATTTTTGATCATATAGCTAAAGGTGATTGCGTGATTGAATATGTGAACACATCTAGGCAGTTAGCTGATATCTTCACGAAACCGCTTCCGAAAGAAAGCTTCTTTTATATTCGTGGAGAACTTGGCTTAACTTGCCTTGCGCATCACTTGTTGAGTGATTGAATGACATGCATATATATTCCCTTGTTATTATTAACGTATCTATTCAGTGTTTCAGGGGGAGTAAAATATGATCTGTCTATCTTCCCTCCATTCTTTTTGATGTTGACAAAAGGGGGAGAAGAATTTTGAACATCATTGCTTATATATGTAATCATATATTTGTATTAACCATTTATGCAGGGGGATCTTATTATGTGTTTCTACAATATTCCTTGTTAATTCAATTTATATTCCTAGTTTGGTATATTGTTATTGTTTATATTGCTATATATTTGTTTGCTTAACGCTTGTGATGTAACATCCTGAATTTAATGTCAAGTTTAATTAGAATATTTCTAATTGAAATTAATAGAAATCATAGGAATAAGTTGGGATTTTATTAAGGGAAATGCCTGCCAGAATTAGGAAGCATTAGCAAAGAACAAGAGAGTCCAAGTATAGTTGATCGGACTTTGGGCAGACCTATCCCATTTTAGCCGACCAACGAGTGACGTTTAGGGTCGCGGACACATCTTAACCGAAGTACGCCGAGCATCGAGCATCAAACCATTAGGTTACCCCGTAAACATGAGAACCGAGGTCACGAGAACCTACCTCGTCTCGTTTGACAACCCTTGGCAGTGAGCGGCCGACCATATAGAGACGATCCGCGACGAGCGATTATACGCACCTATCTTAGCCATATACAGCCGACCCTAGCAATTTGCTTTTTATTAACCGACTATAAGTTCGGCCTTCTACCGTCTGACCATCGAGAAACTAAGCCAACCTTGTATTGACGCAAGAGTATTTCGGCCCTCGTGCTCCGAGCATTTCGAGTTACCTGTCTCATTCCGAGAAGGTGCTTCCAAGAACCCGAGAACCGAGACCCCAACACAGTTCCCATGACTCCATGCCTAGGCGTGCGACGTCAGACGTCCTTTTCAAATCACTGTTTGTGGCTTCCTCAAGAAGCCATTAATTTATAACCACATATTTGCCAAACTTCCAAAGGAAGCTTCTCACCAGGACCTAGTGCTGGCAATTCGGGCGGGCGGACGGGCATTGCCCATGCCCATCAAAAGCCCGCTTTTTTGGCGGGCGTTAGGGCTGAAAATTCATGCCCTGCCCGCCCTAAATACGGGCAGGGCATGCCCATGGGCGGCCCATTTAAATTAAAAAAATAAAAAAATCATATATTCTTTTTTTTGGAACATAAAAAAAATCATATATTTTATCTTCAAAATTCATAAAATGTAGACTAATATTGCACAACATATAAATGTTCACACTCAAAATTCATAAAAACATAATAATAATAAAGTTTGATACCCAACAAAAGATGTAGGGCGACTACTAATTGTGCAACTCCTAAATTTTTTTTTAAACTAAATAATGGGCGGCCCGTGGGCGGCCCACCGCCCGCCCAATGATGCCCGACAAAAGAAATGGGCAGGGCGGGCGGGCTCATTATAAAATTGGGCTAAAAAATGATGCCCTGCCCACAAAAAATGTAGGGCGGGCGGGCGGGGCCCATGGGCATCCGCCTTAATTTCCATTACTACCAGGACCACACGTTTAGTTCCAAAGGGAAATAAAATGAAAACAAAGATCAACACAACAACACACGAAAAACACATATCAATTTCATCTTCTCCATTTCGTTACTAGGGCTCAAGAGATAAACACCATTCTTATCACTTTGCTCACAAACTCTACCCTTATCATCAACCTTCATTAAGCCTCAACCATTACTAAGAGCCTAAGATCATTCCCTCCACTTTCTCATAAACTTCGAACTCTTCTCGTCATTCCTAGGGTTTTGCTAAAGCATCACAGAAGATTCAAGGAGCTAAGAGTTTAGGAGTTCAGACACAAGAACAAAGCTAAGACTCACAGGACTTCCTTGTCTCTTACTGCTTTGAGGTAAGGAGTGGGTGTTACCCTAGCTTAGGTTTGGGTTTGTAGTGTGCTCATAGTGAGTACTAAGAATGGGTGTTAGATTAGGATATTGAACCGTAGGATAGTGGATATAGATTATTATTGGAGAACAAAAGTAAATAAAAAGAACCCATTAAATTAACTGTGAATATGTGTATGTTTGCTAAGCATGAATAAATGTGTGGAATGTGATAGTTGTTTTATACATGTTTGATATTGTATGAATAATATGCGTGATGTGTTCCTGTGCAGCTGTAAGCCGAGCATCATGGGATGATGTACGCAATAATGACTCACACAAGATTCCTATTAACGGAATCGGTTAGGATGTGCTCCTGGTCATGTAAGACGTGCGAGGTGTTGTATGCATGATCGCGTAAGACATAGTTGATGTGTTCCTATATAGCTGTAAGCCGTGCATCATGAGATGATGTACGCTATGATGGACATTCCCTAATTCCAATGAATGTGTAAGACGTGCACGGGGTGCATGCTTGACGTACACGGGGTGTACGCTTCTCTAATAGATATGAAAAGTGTGAATAAAAAGGAAAAGAGGAAAGTAGGCAAAGTGAAGAGAATGTGAGACATGATAAAAGGATACAAGTGAGAATAAAAGGGAAAAGAGAATAGACAAGGAAAGGTAGAAGAGAAGAGAATAGAAAAGGATAGACAAGAATTGAAAATATGATGATAACTGTGTATGATGCATGTTTTGGATTGGATAATGTGATTATGTGTATATTTGAATAACTATGTTTGACTTGGTATCTTTTTATGTCATATTAGAAAATGCTTCCCTAAGTTTTGTGTAATGCTCACCTCCTTACCTTTTTTTACAGGTATTGATCCCGAGCATGCACATTCCCCGGCCGAGCAGGTTCAATCTCCCTCACAGGGAGAGTAGGTCTTAGTAGTAGGACATAGGATCATGTCCTAGGTCTTTTATTTTGATACAACAATATTATAGTTTATTTTGGTTATGTATATTTGATGGTTACAACTCGGATGTTGGAGTATTTGATGATGCTATAAATATAATATGTTTTGCTGGCACTTTGGAAAATTGTTAATACAAATGTTTATAAGGTTTACAAGGAATTAATGCGTTTTAAAATAAAAATTTTCAAGTCCTAAATTAAATAAGGGTAATTATTAGAAGGGTGTTACATATGTGATGCAGATAGTCAGAAAGTGTTTGTCATCATCAAAAAGGGGAGTGTTGGAAGTCAAGCTTTCCCAAGGACATAAAGAGTTATATTATAAGATTTCTAGAAGATTGTTTTGATGATAACAAACAAGGTCTATCATTCAAGTTCTATCAAGCTCAAGGCTCAAGTCCAAGCAAATAGAGTATTTAAGTTAGAAGCTTTGCCCATAGGAACAATTGTAAGGTAATGAAGTTTTTATTACAAGTGTATAATGGCCAAAATAAGTTTAAGTTAAGGAGAAGAAAAGGAATGTTTTTGAAATCGTTTTAAGTTAGATTTTCTGCTAAAAATGTTTTTGAAAACCTATGGTTACATACTCTGCTTTAGAAAATCAATTTTATGAAAATAAGCAGAAGTAATCGATTACCTCTCGTGGATAATCGATTGCTATGTTTCTGAGTTGTGACCTGTGATTTTTAATTAGAAATAATCGATTACCTTATTTTATAATCGATTACCTTTCTCACTTGAAGCAGATAATCGATTACCTTTCTCACTTGAAGCAGATAATCGATTACCTTGTTTTACATAATCGATTACTTTCTTAAAAAATGGATTTCACTGTTTTCAAATAAAAGGGATAATCGATTACTTTTAAGTTTTATTGATATCCGTGTCAGAATCAATCTTAAATGTTTCCAGATTTGTTTTCACATAATTGATTCTGATTTATTTCAAAAATTCGAATTTAAATATATTTTTGAATTATTTCCTTATTTGTTTTGAAAATCAAATCTTGGATTTATTTTCTAAATCTAGTTTATTTGTTTTTGATTTTAAAATTTATTTTATTCTATTTTAATTTAATTCTGAAATCTTTTTGGTTTATTGTTGATTTCAAAAACTTAATCTTATTTATTTGATTTTCCTAATTAGTTTTGAAAAATCCTAGTTTTGTTTTCTCTAATAAAAAAAATTCAAGTTATTCTTCTTCTTCTCCTTGAAGAAGTTCTTCATTGTTCATAATTTTCTTAAAGAGAAAAACAACATTTTGGCCTACATACTTGTGATCTAACTTCATTGCTATAGAACTATATTGTTGTATTCGTGTTATTCAGAACACAACAAATTGTAATCACTCTCATATTCATCATTCTCAACCATAGTTGTAGGGAGTGGATCCCTTAGTAGAACGTGTGACACGTTCATAGGGTGAGGAACCCTTGTGTGTTATTTGAGGTCCCTAACAAACGGAGGTTCCTAGTAGTGTGCGGCTCAATTCAAAGGTTATAAAAAGCTCAAGCGGGTCGCTTGGGGACTGGACGTAGGTCTTTCGCTAGAAAGACTGAACCAGTGTAAAATTGGTTTGTGTGTTCCTCTTCCCTTATCTCTTTATTTTCAGCAATATTTTGTTTAAATCGTTTCTGCGCTACTCTATTTTATTTTTATACCTATCGCTTCGCATTCACGCTCAAAAGTTTAATCTCTCCATAAAAGAATTTTTCTATCGTTCGAGTAATTTCCAATAAAATTAATAAAACTCGATTCACTCCCTCTCTCGAGGCTTGAGGCCAATTCTAACATGTTGCGCAGTAATAACTCACACAAGATCCCTATTCACGGGATCGGTTGGGATGTGTACCTGGTCATGTTAAGACGTGCTGTCGGGTGCTGTAAGACGCGCGTTGGACGCGTGCAGTAAGTCGCAAGCGGGTCGTATGCTATGATTGAGTAAGTCACACTAGTTGTGCAACTGTAAGATGCACACGGGATGTCGCGCAATAAATGGTCACCCCATACCCCAACTGTGTAAGACGCACACAGGATGTGCGCTTCTCCCCAAAAAATGAGAAATGAGAATGATAGGAAAGAGAAGAATAGAGTAAGGATAAAAGAGAGTAAGACATTAGGAAAGATTATAAGCGAGAGTAAAGTGAGAGGAAAGGAAAGGTTAGGTCAAAGATTATAAATGTATGTGATTGAGCATGATTTGGAGTGAGTTTGAAGTTATATGTGCTATTTGATTTATTGTATTTGACTTGGTATAGCATTATATCATATTAGAATCTGCTTTCCTATGTTATGTGAAATGCTCACTCCTTACCGTTTTTCCTCAGGTATGGAGGTTGAACTAACACAGATCCCGGCTGAGCAGGAGTACTCTCCCTTACATGGAGAATAGGTTTTTATTTTAGTAGGACATGGTATCATGTCCTGGGCCCTCTTGATATGATGATATAGTCTGTTTTGCTATGTAAATATGTAAATATATCTTTTGGGTGGGCCCAGGAAAACTTCTTTGAGGAAAGGAGTCTTTTTGGAAGAAACTAATTTCAAAACTTGTTTATATCACTGTTAAACTCTAACATTGATATACTGATGCGGATGTGAGTGCATAGTGATGCACTAAACTGTAATATATGTGAATAGATGCCCTGCTGACACTCTGAATGATATAAATCTATGTTTTATCAGGTTGCAAGGAAAAGCTAATTTTGGGAAAGCTGGAAAAACAAAGGAAACTCCGTCCGTTTGACGGAAGATTTTTATAAGTCAAAATGTTTTAAAAAGGATTTAAAGAAAAATTTTCAGGTTCACATTTTAATAGTATGTAATTAAGGGTAATTTTCAAATAGGGTGTTATAGTGTTTGTGAGTGATTTATGTAAAACCCTCACAATCAATTAACCTGATTACTATTAATTGGGTTGAATTAAAATAGAACTTGAAAATTTTGTAAAAAAATCCGACAGACTTTCTTTGTTTATCGGACTTCCCAAAAATATTTTCTTCACTTAAACCTGTTAGCCCAGAATATAATACATCATAACTTAACTTTAATCTACACCAAGCATATAACTTAAACTTAAATTACAGCTAGCTAGAGTTTAATGCCCGGACACAAAATAAATACAAGTTGTGGGTTTCTAACATTTAACTATACTAATTACACCCATTTGATTCTAGTTCTCTCATGATTAATCTACACTCCACGAAATAGAGTGTACTCCTGCTCGGTCTGCAATAGTGTAAGCTCCTTCTGTACATGTAATAAAAATAGTAAGAAGGGTAGCATTACACAGAACTTAGAATAATAGATTCTACAAAAGTATAGCAATAAACCAAGGTAATTCATTATAAGTCTTTGCACCATTAATTTATTATCAATAGTTATGGTTGCACAACCCTTATACCTTATATTGTCTCTAACTTCACACACTAATATCCATTCTTATTCCATATAATAGGTTATCTATTCCATTACTCTTATCCATTTACCATCTATATTTCTTTTAATTATCATCATACTAGTCTCCAATTAATAACATGTCTATCAACTTCCCTAATGCCTAAGTTGTTAAATTATCCTAAACTATTTCCATTAAACTTAAACCTCAATTTCTAACCTCAATTTGTACATTAGTTACTCAATTCACTTCCTAATATCAATTACCACATACAAGTACATTATGTTCACTTTCTTAGTCCTAACTCATTTCTTATACCTATTCAACATCCTAGTTACTATTCTTCCTATTCCAGGTACTTCACCCAACGCAAGAGTCTCTCATACACGCTGTCTATCTAAGTACATATTAATCACAACCTATTCTTTCTCTAGTCCTAAGTCATTAATTACACTTGTTCAACATCGTTCATTAATTATTACTATTCATTCTATTTCTGAGCACTTCACCCTCTCGAGGGTACCTCGTACACACATCCTATCTTTTCATCTTTTATTCATTTTTCCATTAGGACTATCGCACTTGTTAGGCATTTCCCATCCACTAGGAAGATTTCACCCATTAGGAAATTTCTACCCAACAGGAATTTATCCACCCCTTAGGAATTTCCCACCCATTAGGACACACCCGTTAGGACTTTCATACATAATAACACAAACCATGCACACACACAATCACAATTAATTCAAACATAATAACACAATCCATGCACACACACAATCACAATTATCCCCATCCTACGAATCATTAAATCCTTTTAATTGCGCATAATGATCCGTGGGAACACCCTTCACCTAACGGGCTTTTTCACCTAATGGGCATTTTCACCTGAAGGGCATTTCCACCTAAAGGGTCTTTCCACCTAATGGGACTTTCCACCTAGGGGCATTTCAATCTAACAGTGCATTTCGCCTAATGGGACGGTGTCGCCCATACGGATCATTAGTCAGCGCATCAATATTTCAGGCCCTCCATGGCCATATTCATTTTCTTTTCATTATTACTTATCATTATTATCTTTATATTGTTTTTCCTTATTTCTCTCTTAATCTCCTTATGAGTTCTCTACTTTGTTGTTCTTAGTCACTTCCTCATTTATTTTCTATATAGCCATTCATTCCTTTTCTACTTATAATCACATAGACTCATTCTTCTAAAGTTACAATATGTTCCTTCTCTTCTTACATAATACTCATTTTCAATATTCATATCAACTACCCTAATGTTTCATATTCTACTTATTCCTCTACCCCTAGTCATCACTATAACAAAAGAGAAACTATACCCTAAGTCAAGGTAACACCACCTTCTTACCTCCAACAAGAAGAGATGATGAACCTCAAGCCCTAGCTCCCTATTCCTTGCCCTTGTAACCCTTAAGGCTTGAATCTCCTAGGTTTAACTTGAAAGATTATAGAAATCCATTGTCATGGAGCTTAGGGAGAGACAACCTCAAGGTTGACGTTGATGATGATGAGGTCGTGAGATGAGATAAGGATGAGGATGGGATGATGACACTTAGCCTTGTGATGATGATGAAAGTGAGGTTGAAGATGGGTGCTAGGGCTCTTGGAGCTTGGAGAGATAAAGCTTCATAAAGCTATGGTGAGGAGAGAGAGAGAGGCATGTGATTGGTGGTGGTGGTGGAGCTCTTGAGCTTGTCAATGGTGGGTGTGATCTTAAGGGCTTGATGATTAGTGATGGAGATGATGATGATGTTGGGTGATGAGCACTTGGTGCTCTTGGCCCTTGAGAGAAGTAGAAGAAGAGAGAGTGTGGTCTCATGAAGAGGGAGAAGAATGAAGTGTTGTTGTTGTTATGTTGTTTTGTTTTCATTTCTTGCAAGGGAGGAAATGGATTTGTGGTGGAAAAATTAATGTCTTCTTGGAGAAGCCACCTTTGTGTGGTCTCCAAGTTTTATTTTTTTTTCTAGGTTACACGACTGATAATCGATTACCTCAGGCAGTAATCGATTACCACCCTAATTCTTCAACTAATTGCTTTCTCACAGAAGCCTGATAATCAATTACCTTCCCCAAGGTAATCGATTACTTCCCTTAAATCAAATTTAGGGCTTCTCACAGAATGATTGTAATCGATTACCACCCCAAGGTAATCGATTACATTATTAAATTTTCATATTTTGATGGTTTCTAATTCTAAGGCATTACTCTTAACTCCTATACATGATTTACTACTGATTCTTTCACGGGTCTTAACTTAGGCTTATTCTCATTAAGCTTGGAATCAGAAATCGGGATGTTACAATTTGAGTGCGAAGTTGTGAGGAATGGAGTTGGAGAACTCCTCTATTTATAGGCAATTAGGGGTTGGAATTGTTTATGCATTTGAGGTGCTGAGTAATGAGCACATGCTTAGCAGGTTTTAGAATTCACTTTTATGTTGGAGCTTCAAAATTCTACCAAATTGCAAGGAGGAGGATTGAATGGTGATAATCATGCCATGTACAAAGGCTAGATGACAACTTGCAAGGTTAAGGAAGGTGAATCACCTTATCTTGACCAGAGAAGAACAGTGGACAGTGCCTAGTCACCTTGCTTAAGGTGCTAGGTGGTTTTATCTATGGGGTAATAGAGTTATCCCTTGGTTTTTGCAGGTTTTCTGCACTTTTTTTTGGGATATTATCGGTTATTACCCCTTGGGTTTTGAAGCTTTTCTGCACTTTTCTGCATATATAATCGGTTATATGGAGTCCATAACCAATGATCGGGCAGTCCTGTGCACAGGTCTGAACAAAAACTTTAGTCGATTTTCGGTTATATAACTCATATAACCGGTTATGAAGTTAAAATTTTCACGAATAATATTATATATTTTCTTCCTATTTAATTAATAATTAATAATCATAATATGAAATGACTCTTTTACCCTTATATCAATTCCCAAATGCCTAATTCATGCTATAACAACTTCATATATTAAAATAATTTAACACACACATATAATAATAATAATAATAATAGTAATAATAATAATAATGATGATGATGATGATGATAACAACAATAATAATAATAATAATAATAATAATAATAATAATAATAATAATAATAATAATTAATCAAGGCATAATATATCTATTATTCACATAATATATTATTAAATTAGAGATTAAAACCTTAGGTGTTACACATAACATAAACAAATACTCCATGCCTGGCTAACTTAATAAAACTTCTTATCTTTTTTTCGTACTTTATTTTGTAAAATAATAAACTTTTTACATGATTTAAATGAAATAAATTATTTTAAATTCATTTTTTTTGCTGAAATACTCAAACTTGTTATCAAAGCTGTTTGGTATAGATTAAAATTCTAAAAATAAACTTGTTTTATTATTTAAGTTTGTTTGGTTACAATATTAAATTATAAAAGAATATTATTTTTTTTGAGAAAATAATCTGAAAAAAAAACTAAAGAAAGGAAGCTTATGATTAATTTTTGAAAAATTATTTTTCATGATATTTCACTTTTTTTATCCTACCTATTCACAACTTAAACATTCTCGTAACACCTATTTCAACATTTCTTTATGTTTCATACATCTATATCTTTTTTCTAATATACTTGGTAAAAACTAATTTTCTTACACAATTAAAACGAAATAAATTAACTTAAATTCATTTTTCGGCTAAGATATACAAATATAAACAAATTATAATTTCTACATTAATATAATCATAATCTAATTTTTTTTTTCAGATATACTAAACACACACTTCAACAAATTAAAATCTAGATAAATATAACGATAATTTAATTTTTTTTAAACACATGCTAAGACTCAAAACTAAATAAATAATAAACTTATAGATACGATCAATTGGGCACTCTCTAATTGTTATCCTTTTTATGGTTATGGTCATCAAACCTGACCATCAATTAACTTTTCGTTCCTTATTATAATTTTCAAGAACCGACCAAGAAACACTTTATATGATTGAAAAACTTGAAAAGATGAAGGATTTGCTCCATTGCCATTGGATTGGATTGGATTGGATTTTCTTTATCTTGTACTAGCATATCGACATACACTATCATGATTGTCGATCCATATTTCCATTATCATGTTTTTGTTGTAAAGAGTTTTTTTTTTGTTATAACACGATATATTTGTAAATCGGTATTTTTATCGTCATGTTATATATTAAAAATGAAACATTATCTAATTTAAGTTAACTTTATCATCTATATATATATATATATATATATATATATATATATATATATAAAAGTAAAGCAAACACTCTTTTTTAACTATAAAAACTCTGTTAAATTTTTTTTGGTGCATGTAAAAATGTGTATGTAAATTGGCATTTCCAAATTCACCCTTTATAATAAAGCAAACACTCTTTGATACATTGACTTTTTTAGTTTTTATAGTTAATAAAGAGTGTTTGCTTTATTATAAGTGCTATTGTTAGTTAGAAATATTGATAGATGTACTTTTTAATCCTTACATAAATTTTTAAGTTTACATGTGAGAGAGTGTAAATTTGAAATTTTTGTTTTAGTTAAGGATAAATTTGGAAAGGCCAATAAACATACACTTTTTTAGTTTTTATAGTTAAAAAGAGAGCAAATTCTCTGTCCCAAAAAATGTGCTATTACATGTGCTACTTGTTATGATTGGTTGGAAAAATAATATTTAAATTAAAAAATTAATAAACAAATATTTTTTCAACCAATCACGACAAGTGGCACATCCACATATGGAGTGACACACATTTTTGGACAGAGGGTTTCAAAGTGTTTGCTTTATTATATAATAATATATAATATATATATATATATAAAAGGGTAAATTAGGAAAGGTCAATTTACATACACTTTTTTAGTTTTTATATATATTTTTTGAAATGGTAGTTTTTATAGTTAAAAAAGAGTGTTTACGATAATTTTTTTAGATAGTAGTTTTATAGTTGAAAAAGAGTGTTTGCTTCGTTATAGATAGAAGAAGATATAGATAATAGATAATAGATATATTATAAACTTAGCCATAGCTCGTATCCAAACCCTAGCCTGACTATATTTGTACGACTGGGAAGAGACTGCTCCATCTTCTTTGATAAATTGCTTTATTATACGTGGTTTCTAATTTTTGTACATCATAATCATCATGAATAATATTCATGCCAAGGGTAGTAGCAGTGCTTCTGGTTATGCCAAGGGTAGTAGCAGTGCTTCTGGTTATGGGACTTGGAGAGACGTACATGCTAGTAGACTTACGGGACATTCATCAGCAGCATCAACATCATCGTGTGTCCGTGTCTTTCCTGAGGAGAGACGTCTTGTTTCAAGCCTTCAATATGCAACAAATCAACTACATCTCTCCCCAGATTGGCGCAAGCATCCAAGAATCGCTTTCTTGCGTGATTATATTAGACGTACAATGTAAGTAATATATGTTTTTTACACAGTAGGATTGGTGTGACATTTGCACTTTGTTTTTGTTTTTTTTGCTATGTGTATATCTTATATTCATGGTTTCCCTCTTGTTTAATGAAATTATTTGTCTTATAAATAAGTAATATACATTTTTACATTAATGTTCGCAAATTTTATAACTATGTATATGGTTGCATTATTTACTGATCACGTACCGAACATTAAGTGTCAGGTCAAAATTAAAATAATAATTGTTACCGAGTTGAGACTAACTGAATTTTACTTCTCCAGCTTCGCTACTTTCAGTTCACTGGTTCCTCATGAGCAAGTACAAAATGTATCTTATATGGCAACTATTGTTGAGTACGGGCTATTCATGGAAGCTTCTTCAGAGGTTTGTTTCTTAATAAATTAAGTTCGAGCACCTGCTGGTTTTTTTGTTTAAACCATTGCTATTATGGCAATATCTAAGGAACCAAAAAGTGTACAGTGGTAAACTAAAACTATTGACTTAATTGCTATTAAATACTCGCTTTGGTCTCATATTAAAAAAATTAACTTCACGTTTATTATGGAAGTTAGTTTGGTTCATTTAATTTTCTCGAAATCATGAAAAATAGACTACTTTAGGAAATATGTATTTAGAATAAAAAAGAAAATCAAATGATATAACCATTTTATTGAGATATTTTAGGAGTAATAGTATTAAGAATAAAAAGTTAGTTAAATATTTCTTATATTTGAGACCACTGATAAAATATTTTTATTTGCTTGTATTTGAGATAAGAGGGAGTATATCACTTCGCAAATAATACTTTACGCTTCTAGTTACGGTTCCTTAAATATTGTATGTTAGCAAAACCATTTTTATTAATAAAATTAATATCCACTCTATATGTTTGGCAGGAGGAGTATATGAAAGAGAAGACATTGAATTTGCGAGTGATTTCTCAACTCAACAAGTTTAGTGAGGGAAAACTCGTTCAACAAGTAGACACCTCTAAGGCTTCCACGTCTAATATGGTGCAATCTTCTAGTTCATTACATGCTTGGTCTAATGGAACTTTACTTGAATCTCCTTCTCAGAATTTCGCTGATCCTATCATCAATACTACGAATTATTGCGCACCTGTCATCAGCAATACGAGCAGTGCTTCAGATGATCATAAAATGTCCTTCATTAAATCTATGCATTTAACAGGCTGTAGTAATGAGATGTGTACCGGTGAACAGTCTATGAAGCTGCCGGTGCATACTGATAACTGTCAAAGTAATGATTGTCATATACGTCGTTGCCAGAAATTATATCATGCCACTGGTAATCCCAAGCCTCGATCGGAGTTTGAGAGTAGCGTGATTATGGATTCCATTGTAAGAGATAATGGTAATGATGCCCCTTTTGATAAGGATGTAACCATTCTGCCACTAACCAAAAGACGAAAAGTGGATCCTGCTTTCAATGAATCTTTACATAATAATGCAAGTTCTGGTCTATGGACTCAGAAGATGGTTCATCCTTATTTTTCTAAAGAAATTCCAGAATTGCAACAGCAGGCAGAATCTCCCTTCTCTTTTTTCAATGTGGAAGGACATACAAATCTATTGCTTGATCCTATGGACAAAAGTGAGAGAAAGAACAATGTTATTGATGATACATTGGGACAGACTTTCGAGAGTGAAGCTCTTCCTTCCCAAGACTTAGAAGCTAATCATATATCCGAGGAGTCAGTTCCCAAAAGCCACAACGGGATAGCCAGCAGCAATTTAAAGGAAAATGTCATTGGATTGAAATCTTCTATCCATACTTTCTGCATAGATCCTATTGATGCTGAGATAGAGGACATACATTGCACAACTGAATTCAATAGTGCCAGGGAAAATGCTGAAAAGACAGACATCGAGCTGAAAGCTGATGAAGAGAAGAAAACAAAATACTCAAATACAACAGTTAATCATATATCAGAGGGGTTAGATCCTAAAATCCATGATGTGATGGCCAGCAGCAACTTAGAGGAAAATGTCATTAGTTTGAATTGTACTATGGATACTCTCTTTAAGGATCCTACTGATGCTGATATGGAGGACGTACATGGCATAGCTGAGCTCAACCATGCTGGGGAAAATGTAAAAGAGGCAGATACTGAGCTAAAAGCTAATCAAAAGAAGAAAACAAAATCCTCAACTGAAAAAGTTAATGTTGTTGCCTTAACTGAGTTCTTCACACTTGATCAACTAAGGAAACACATCAGTGACTTAGAGGTTAGTACACTATCTTTCGGTGTTTTTCATTACTTTGATCTGTTGTGTAATAATCTTATGAGACTCATTAGGATGAATTTTTTATTGTATTGTTTGTATTTCCAATTTTCTAGTGAAAATGAACGAAATGATTAATGCAGTAAATATTAATTAGGATTTAACCTTTTCTTGACGGATCTTTCATTACTAATTTGGACCTATCGTAATCACTTTTTCTATCTTCCACAACCTTTCATTCATTAATTTACTATCTTTAACAAACACATTAAACTTGCCTTTTTTTTTGTTGTGATTTTGTTATAGAACTATAGTGCACAATAAAAGACTTAGCAATAAGCACTTCCTAGAAGAGTTATTGATAGCATGCATATAAGCTTGCAGGAGAATCGGACCTTAGATAACTTGTTATAAGAACCCTTCATTTTTAATAGGTGGTCAAGAGTAGCCTCTTTGACAAAATAGTCAGGATTTTGTACCCTTGTTGTTTCCATTTTTCTTAACAAGTTTAATGATGTCAAGACCAACTCTGGAGGCACATGATGGGTTTATTATACCTTCAATTGGTGAATTTCTGTATAAGTTTGCTTATGAATTTTTATAAGCATATACAAGTTAATGGTGTTTTTAATGCAGGGTCCAAATGAGAAAGAAAGGGGAAGTGCTGCTGATTCATGCCAATTATGTAGAAAACAAAAGCTAATTTTTGCACCTGTGCCAATTTATTGCTCAATGTGCAGCAAGCGTATCAAGCGAAATGCGGCCTATTACCTTAGAGAAGCAGAAGAATCTGATACACAGCATTTCTTTTGCACCTCGTGTTATAAAAATTTTCGAGGTGACATCAAATTCAATGAGACATCTTTTGCCAAGAAACTTCTTGTTAAAATGACAAACAATGATGAATCTGAAGAAGCGGTAAGTTTAATTTTAATGTGTACTATAATCATGCTGTCTGTAGAAAATCATAAACTTACTCGTTTTATGGCTGTTATTTCTGTAGTGGGTTGAATGTAATAAATGCAAAGGCTGGCAACATCAGATATGTGCACTCTATAACAGTAACAGAGATGTAGACTGCAGTGGTGTGTATATATGTCCTAGATGCCGCATGAAGGACATTGAAAATGGAAAGCATGTACCCTTACCAAAGACTGCTAATTTTGGTGCTAAGGACTTGCCAAGAACCAAGCTTAGTGACCACATAGAGAATAGACTTTTTAAGCGTCTCATGAAAGAGAGAGCAGACACGGCAAAAGTCGAAAGGAAGAACAATCCTGATGAGGTAAGATGGATGATAACTCTTTTCAATTAAATTTGTTGAGTGCCTATGTTTCAGTAATTTAGGATCATCCTTTTACATACATACAATTTTTAACTTTTAATGTATTTTCAAATTCTAAGAGTGAGTCTTCATGCAACGATAAGAATGCATACTTGTGCAACAATGAAGGAAAAGACAGAATATTATGGTTGCACAGGTTAAAATCTTGAAAACAATCTTTGTGCTTGTGAGGTTAAGACTGCATACATATACCATCCTTTACAAAAAGGATGCAATTTAAGCTCTTTCGCACATAAGATATTACTATTCCCAATATTATTGTAAATTTTAGAAAAGATAATTAGTATTGCTTTGAAAGTTTATTATTTTCTAACTTCCATTCGTGGCTCAAAATTGCTAGGTTTTGGCAGCAGAAAATCTTTCTGTTAGAGTAGTGTTATCTGTTGACAAACAATTGAAAGTGAAGAAAGAGTTTTTGGACATCTTTTCGGATGAAAATTACCCTTCTGAGTTCCTATATAGATCAAAGGTAAGTTCAGAGGTTAATCTATGATTAAATATACTTCCAATTGTGCTTGTATTTATTCACAAGAATTGACAACAGTTCCTTCTGTTTCAGCTTATTCTTCTGTTTCAGAACATTGAAGGAGTAGACGTATGCCTTTTTGGGATGTATGTTCAGGAGTTTGGCTCAGAATGTGGACTTCCAAATCAGCGTTGTGTATACATTTCTTTTCTTGATTCTTGCAAGTATTTTAGGCCTGATAGAAAAACTGCGACTGGAGAAGCTCTTCGTACCTATGTTTACCATGAGATATTGGTAGGTTGCTCATGAATTCTTTTTCTTATTACATGCTCCATATTGTATTTATCCTAAGGTCCTCCTTGGCTTCATTTATCTGGACATTTTAAACTCTTAATCCTTCCACTTTGTTCCATTTATTCAAATATTGATTGATTTTTGTGTTTCTGTCGCCAGATTGGATATCTTGATTATTGCAAGAAACGGGGTTTCACAACTTGCTACTTATATGCTTGTCCTCCTATAAAGGGAGAAGATTATATATTATATTGCAGACCTGACAATCAAAAGATTCCAAACGATGATAGACTAAGGCGCTGGTATGTCGTTCTTTCACCTTTTATTTTTGTGCTCCAAAATTTTCATGTGCTTTGTATACATTACATTTTCCATATCCCAATAACGCGTGATCCCATGTTATAGAGAGAGTACACTGCTTCTTTTTTCATCATCCTTGCTCGAGAGTTAGCACTGCCATGTATAAGTTATAACCATTGTTTATACATATTGCTTATTTAATTTGTGCAGGTATCACTCAATGCTAAGAAAGGCTTCTGAAGAGAATATTGTTGTTGGCTTAACTAATATGTATGACCACTTCTTTGTTCCTACCAGCAAATGTAACTCCAAGATAACTGCAGCTTCTTTGCCATACTTTGATGGAGACTACTGGTCCGCTAAAGCTGTGGAACTAGCTCAGCAAGTTGAGCAAGAGAGTGGAGGATACTATGAAAAGCAGTTGAAGACTTTAAGACTGACAGAAAGATCTTTAAAGGCCATGGGACATCGCAATCCTTCAAAAGACACAGCCAAGGACATTCTAGTAATGCAAAAGGTATGTCTACCTAGTCTTTCAAGTTTCACCTTCATTCATTTGTTACAGTAGCTCTTCATACACGAATTTAATATGTTATTTGACAGATCTCCCTCATGAGAGTATGAACTGGTTATTAAATGATTAGATGTAGTTTTGATTTTAAGTTGGTTTACCAAGTTGGGTATTATTTTGCCTCGAATCATCAAATGTTAATATTGTGTCTTTTCTTTCATCACAATGTCTACATTTACCCGAATAAATATGGTCATCTAATTTACCAAAAAAAAAAAAAAATATGGTCATCTAATGGGATACATCCTTTATGCATAATTGAATAAAGTGTTGCAATGTCCTTTTATGAGAGTTTTAAGTTATTTGCATTGATACCACCCTATCTCTATCAGTTGGGCGAATTTATATCATCATCACCAAACAACAAGGAAGACTTCATAGTAATTCACCTGCAGCATGCATGCATGCACTGCCATGAAGTTATAGCGTCTGGAAAGCGATGGTTTTGCACTGAATGCAAAAATTTCCAAGAATGTGACAGGTATGGTAACTTAAAAAGCACATCCCTTAACTTGAATTCTGGTCCTACCCTTGCTGGTTTTTCTTAATCTAATTAGAATGAAAACCCATGTTCAGATGAATACTTTCAAATTATTTGGTATCTTCTTTTACAACCATAGAAATATCACAAATAGGAATTGATTATCCACCTACTGTTTTATTTCCGGAAACATGGTCTGATTTTCATATACTTTCAAATTGATATTTCAGATGCCATACTGCTGACTCACATTCTTCAATTAATGGGGAGAAGCATACACTATGTCAGGTAACCTGCTTAAACTTGAAGCTAAGATCATGTAATTTTTCTTTAAGTAATGTTATGTTAACATCAAGATTTTGATATTTGGATCTAACATCTGGCTTGTTTATATGTAATTTTATTGTTTCTGCATATAAGACAAATCAAATGTTAGTTAGAGAAGTCAAATCGAGATGTTCACATAACATTACTGTTTTTCTTTCATTTTCAATTTCGTGCAAAACAACATGCATCATTGAATTCTTTTTGCCATTTTCAGGCCCTCATTGATGATATCCCTTTTGATACTAAGGAGAATGATATCATCCTAGACAATGAATTTCTTGAGAATAGGATTACCTTTTTGAGCTTCTGCCAGAACCAGAAGAATAAGTTTCAGTTTGACACACCCCGCCGTGCCAAGTATTCCACAATGATGATCATTGATCAACTATATGCTCAGCATGTTATAAGGAGAGAGGTGCTAATTGATCATGCAGATGCAGCAAAGACTGGAAGTTATGCAGTTATAGGTCATAAGGAGTTAATCTTGGAATGAAACTTTTCTAAAAGGTGGCAGTCATTTGACTTATTATTTATTCCTTATCTTTCCTATGAATATTTTGTAGTAGTATTTTTAAGTTGTTCCCTGAGATTTGGTTAGGATGCATTCTTGTTTATGCTCTAATGTTAAGCATACAATGTAAATTTGTGAGTGCTTTTATATCCTTGCTAGAAGATAGAGAGTGCAATCATTATGATACTTAAAAATGATTTTGCTAATAAAATTGTCTTTATAAAAAAAATTAAAAAATTGTAAAGTTGTAAAAGCTTTAAATAAGGGTAAAACATCTTGTTGGTGTTTCATATGATGTATAAGTGACCAAGAATTACATATGATGTAAACAAATCCTAACTTTTTAAATAAATGCGCGGCAAATAAACGAGTTTAAATCCCATGATTCTCAAAAAAAAATTTCCATGATTCTCCCGACAATCTGTTGTCAAATAGTAGTACATATTTTAAGTGGTTGCCTAATTTGTTATGATTGCATTGGTGATTGATATGTGCCTAATTTTACATATATTTTAATATTAAAATAGGCATTATTGTAACTTATGATATCTATCTATAGTGATTTATGAAACATTTAAATTAATTTATTTAAATTGATATCTTATTAAATCTTTTTGATAATGTGTAGGTGCATATTGGATTTGAGCTAATATTTAAAGTGGAGCCCATTGGATATAAAATAGAAGAATCTCAAACAAATAAAAACAAGATCAAATATTGAAATGGGAGATTTGAATGAAGATTGATTTTGATTTGAGATAAAAAAAAATCACTTTATAAATTTGTATAAGATTATTTTCTTTTTTTAGGCTTTGTTTGGGAGTTTGGAAGGGAAGGGGATGGAATGGAAATATAAGGATTCCCTTTCCATTCCACCCTTTACTCCCAAACAATGAAATATTAAATTTTTCCCCTTCCATTCCTTTCCATCCCCTTGGCTCCCTCCCATCCAAACAAAGCCTTATAAAGAAGAACCGGAGATAGAATGGAATGAGAGAATTGGGAGAAAGAAGAAGGCCATCCCACAACAGCACAGGGAGGGAAATAACTTGAGAATTACAGCCGCGCGGATTATGGATTTATCCAGTTTGTTCTGGAACAATCTAGAGCTGAAATAGCCCGATCATCGATTGTCAAGGTGTGACAATTGATTATCACTATCAAATTTTCAAAAATAAAAGGCGGTGGGAAGGGTTTCTCCAAAAAGAGGGGGTGCAAAAGTAGTATATATACATATGGCTCGAATTTGAGCTCTCTCAATGCCCATTCCAACAATACCCTAGCTCATACCTTCATAAATTCTTCACCAAACTCTCCAAATTCCAATTCAAACCCTTCATCTACCCCTCAAACCTAAGGAAATCCGGTTTTGCCATAGAAACCTAGTGAAAAGGGATATTGAACATCAAGGAAAAATAAAAGAGCAAGGGAGAACACCTAGTGGAGCAAGGCTTAGGAGGGAGACTTCAAATCCACTCCATTTCTCCTCTTCCTAAGGTAAGGAAAGAGCCCTCTTTCTCTTAGAATAAGATTTAGGATTTTGAATTTAGAAATTGAGTTGGATGTTGATTATTAATTATAGTTGTTAGGACTGATACATACCTGAGTATGTTGATAGGGAAAGGAACTGAGGTGTTGGATTGATTATGTGATTGATTGGATATTATAACTAGTATTGGTGAGGGTGTATGCTATGGATATATCTAGTGATTGGATAAGGAAATAAAAAAAGGATTTAGATGATTTTAAATGTCTACCTGTGAATTTAAGCATGATTATATATAGGAGTTGATTGATTGTGTGCTTTGTTAAATATGTAATGATCTGGATTTATTTGAGTATGTTAATAATAATATTAAGGATGTTAGAATTGAATGTAACGTAAGAGGTAAAAGAATGAAATGAATGCAATTTAAATGAAAACATGAATTGAATGAATTGAGTTTGTATTTTTTTTTTAATGAAATGAATGAATTAAGACAGAATAAGCTTAAGAGCAAAAAGGATAAGAACTTGAATATTTTCATAATCATTTGATATATATTAGAATTGAATAAGTGAAATCGAATTGATGATTGAATAGTAATATGTAAGATGCTAAATGTTTGAATTAGGTCTTATGTTTGAATTAATACTTGAATTGATGTGAATGTATAAATGAACTTGAATTAAGTATGAAGAAATGATTATGTGTTTGATCATAAAAAGGGTATATTGGTCATAAAAACCAAACTAGAGATGAAGAATAGAGGAGCCAGAGATGATGGTCGATAGAGCTTAGAGACGAATGGGCCGTGGAGAGTTAGCTTCAAGGAATTTCAGGAATTCCAAGGAGGCATAGTAATACCCCTATCCAAAGAAGAGCCACCCACGGGTCCTACAAGAAGGGAAGAAAATGAAGAAAGTTGTTTAAATATATGTAAGTGTTGGTCGGAGAATCAAAGAGAAAAACCTTTCTCCATCTTCATCACCATTAGGAAGAAAAGTAGCCACCAAGACCTTATTACAGAACCATCCGAAGAAATTGTACAAACCCCTAGTATCTGGGACTAGGCTGCTAGGACATTGAAAATCACCATAATATTCGACCTTGACCAAAAAGGAAAATTTAGTGACAAGGTTATTTGGATGAAGACTAGATATATTAGAGTATAGAATAGAATCATGTATTTTGCTTAGTTTATGTTAGTTGATAGTGTGCCAGCCTAGGCCAGCTGGCGTGTGACTTAACTGACAGCTGTCAGTAAGTCACACAGTCTAGCTTACTATAAATAGATGACTCTCTCATGTAATAGTTAGCTTAGTTTTCATTTAAGAAATTGAGAATAGAAATAATAGAAAGTTAGTTACTCATTCTCTCTCCCTCTCTCTTCTTTCTCTATCAGTTTGTTACTTCTTACATGGTATCAGTTGCGATCCATGGCTTCTACTCCGCCGCTAAACACTATTCCGCCACCTACTTCTTCTTTTCTCAATCTTCCTCTCCCCTTTGTGAAACTCCATGATAAGAACTTTCTCAATTGGAAGCAATTCATTGTTTCTGTACTTCGACTTAATCACGTTGAATACCTTATCAATTTACCAGTTACTCCACCCGTGTTTCTCACTGATGAAGATCGCGAGCTTCGTCGTGTAAATCTTGAGTTTTTGCGCTGGGAAGAACACGATTAATCAGTGTTTGCGTGGCTTCTCAACACTCTCTCGGAATCGATTCAACCTCACGTCGTTCGATGCTTACATGCGTGGGAAGTATGGGATGAAGTGAACAATTACTACCAATCGCAAATGCGCGCTCGCAGTTGCCAATTGTGAGCTGAATTAAAAACCCTAACTAAAGGGGGAAAATCAATTTCTGACTATTTGATGAAGATTAAGATGATTGTTGGTGCTTTTATCTCGATAGGATCTCCGATTAATGTTACTGAACATGTTGATGTAATACTTGAAGGACTACCTGTTGATTATCGTCCTCTGATTGTTGTTGTTGAAAGTCACAGTACTGCTCCTTCCATTACTGAACTTGAGTCTCTTCTGCTCACCTATGAGTCACGTCTTGAACGCTCGCAGCAACAAACTCTTTCTGATGCGATGTCAATGAATGTTGCTGGTGCTCAAGCTCGGTCTGATTCTCGTTCACCGGTAAATTCGAGTTATGTTTCTGATTCTCGCTATAATCGTAGTGATCATGGTGATTATAATACGTGTAACAATAATCAAAATTCCTTTAACTATCGCAATGAGAATCGTACAGATAATCCTACCTATCGTAATGAGCATAGGGTTGAAAACTCTGATTTTCGTAGTGATCGTGGAGATCATGGTGGCCGTGGTGGTGGCCGTGGTTGTCGTTATCGTGGTGGTCAACAATGCATTTCTCAGTGGTTCACTGGATGAAGAAGTCTATATGTAGCAACCTTCTGGTTTCAGCATAAAGACAAGACATTGGTTTGCAAATTGAACAAAGCTATCTATGGCCTAAAACAAGCCCCCAGGCAGTGGTTTGAAAGCCTGAAAAGCCCATTAAAACAGTTTGGTTTCACTGTTAGAAAGTGTGACAACTCACTGTTTATGCTCAAAACCTTCACCTATGTGCTTTATGTTCTAGTCTATGTAGATGATATCATAGTCACAAGGTCCTCCTCCCCTCATATTACTGCTCTTATCAATAAACTTAGCATCGTCTATGCTCTAAAATAACTATAACTAGGTAGATTAGACTACTTCCTTGGGATTGAGGTCAAACATCTATCTGATGGCACCATCTTACTTAATCAGTCCAAGTATATCAGAGATCTTCTAGAAAGGGCAAATATGTCTATTGCCAAAGACATTTCTACACCTATGATGAGCAATTGCAAACTCTTTAAATTTGGGGGACAAGATGTTTCAGACCCTTCCTTCTATAGGTCCATTGTTAGGGCTCTACTATGCCACAATTACTAGGCCAAACATTACATTCAGTGTGAAGAAGGTCTGCCAGTATCTTTCTAAACCACTTGAGGAGCATTGGACAACAGTAAAAAGGATTCTAAGGTACCTAAAAGGCACTGTCTCTTATGGCCTACTTTTTCAGCCAACATCTTCCTCTCTTCCTTTGAAGCTGCATGCCTTTTGTGATGCTGACTGGGCAGGAGATCAAGATGATAGGAAATCTACATCAGGTGCTTGTGTTTTTCTAGACTCTAATCTGATCACTTGGTGTTCCAAGAAACAACACACACTGTCCAGATCTAGCACTGAAACTGAATATAAAAGCTTAGCTCTTATTTCACAAGAACTTATGTGGGTTGAGTCACTCCTCAGTGAACTTCAACTTCCTTTTACTATTCAAACAGTCTACTGTGATAATGCTAGCACTGTTGCTATGGCTTACAACCCAGTTTTGCATCACAAGACAAAACATATTGAACTTGATTTGTTCTTTGTTCGGGAGAAAGTGCAAAATCATACACTTACTGGTACTCATGTACCCTCTAGATGGAAAACTGCAGACATCCTTACAAAGCCTTTGTATCAAGCTCGGTTCAGAGAGCTTCAGCCACAACTCAGAGTTGTTCAAGGAGCTCCTGCTAGCTAGGCACTTTAGTTTCAGGGCGGTGTATTAGAGTATAGAATAGAAGCATATATTTTTCTGAGTTTATGTTAGTTTATAGTGTGCCAGCCTAGGCCAGCTGGCGTGTGACTTAACTGACAGCTGGCGTGTGACTTAACTGACAGCTGTCAGTAAGTCATACATTCTAGCTTACTATAAATAGATGACTCTCTCTTATAATAGTTAGCTTAGTTTTCATTTCTGAAATTGAGAACAAAAATAACATAAAGTTAGTTACTCACTTTCTCTCTCTCTTCTCACTCTATCCGTTTGTTACTTCTTACAAGATAGATCGTCGTACGACCTTAGAACGCCCAAGACTACAATACCCTTAACCCAAAGTGAATTAAAATACCAATTGCCAAACCTTGAGTTGACACCATGTTTGTAGAAAAGATCCCAACAACCTTAAGAATCTCCCAAAGAATTGGAAATTCAAGTATGCACCTATAGACAGAAAGGGATAACATCATATAATCAAACCTCGAATAGATAGTAACCCTAGGTGGGTAAGTGTTTAAGCTCGACACCTATTTCACGAAGAATTCTTGATAGCAAACAAGGACAACTATAATGTGATGACCATGATTGAGGGAATATGACAAATCTAGGTTAAGACCCCAAACCAACTTATAGATCAAAACCCTTCCGATTACCAAAAAGGAACCAAAGAATAACCTGTCAAGAAGAGCCAACCAAGAAAATGGGAGATGTCCATCGGATTCCCACCCAATCTATATTGTCTGCCTATCGAAAGGATTAAGGAGGATGGAGACACCCTAAGTTTAGTTAAAAACCCCAGAAACCAACAGGATACCTTTTTTCCATTTCCAAGGGAAATGGTGGGATAATAAACCCGAAAGGTTGTAGTATCATAAGTGGGGAAGGAAACCAAGGAGAAAGTTCGAAATCATGGAGCTTTCAAGTAAAGTCTCATCTAAATTAAATTGCTAGGAATTTGTGAAAGTATAAAATGTTTTCTTTTCAGAAGATTTCTTGTTTAAACGAAGATGAATTTTGAGGATGAAATTCATGTAAGTGAGGCAGTATTGTAACACTTAGGATTTTATTGGAATGTATGTTTGGGGTTTGAATTTTATTTTGATATGTTCATGATGTGAAAACTTGATTGGGATGTTTGGATAGCGTGTTTAATTATTCATAGGTTTAAATAGGTGTTAAGTAGTATTGGAAATCATTAAGAGGGGTTGGGAATGCTAAAAATGCCCAAAACAACAATTTTTGAACTAAAAATTTTCGCTTAAGCGAAAATGGGTCAGAATGATCGGGGTGTTTTTCGCTTAAGCGAGTGAATTTCTCTTAAGCAAAAATCACAAATACTAAAGTGTTACAGGTAAGCCATTTTCGCTTAAGCGAAAATGAGTCAGGGAGCAGACCTCGAGTTTTTGCTTAAGCGAAGAATTTTCGCTTAAGCGAAGAATCTGACGGCTATTTGAGAGGGCAGCTTGAGCTTTCCCTCATTTCGACCCCCTCTTCTTCCCTATCACCCCCATGTTAGAATTCAACGTGGAAGTACGTTGAAAAGTTTTGATGATGCCAAACAGGAATCAAATAAAGTCAAGTTGCAAGTCAAGTTTCAAGCAAGACTTCAAAATGTTTCCTCTCCATATTTACTAGGAAATCAATGTAAGGCTAAAGTAATTATTTCACTTTAGTAATAGGCCATGCTCAAGATCATGGAGAAGGAAGTGTTTTTCAAAGTTTTCCAAAGTGTTTTCATAACTTCTTATTTAAGAAAATTCTTTTGTGAAAACCTCTGGAAACAACCTCTGTATGTGAAAATGACTTTTGTGAAAATAAGCAAAAGTAATCTATTACTTAGTGAGGATAATCGATTACCTTGTTGCATCATTCAAAAACATGCAAAAACCAGAGAGCTGATAATCGATTACTTAATCAATGTTAATCGATTACCTCAAAAAGTTGCATAATGTATGTGACCAGAGAGCAAGTAATCAATTACATGTGATTGGCTAATTGATTACTTTAAAAATGTTGCATAATGTATTTTTCAGAAGCTCTGTAATCGATTACTTGGGTTGTGCTAATCGATTACTTTTTCAAAAAGTTGCATCATACAAAAATCCAGAGAGTTAGTAATCGATTACTGGTCTTGAAGTAATCGATTACTTGTTTCAAAAAATTCAAAAATGATTTCAAATTTGTTTGATTGAATTCTGATTGATTCCAGATTTAATTCTGATCCTATTTTGAATTTTAAAAGGGCAGATTAGATTTGATTTTGGAATCAATTAGAAATATTTCCATATTTGTTTTGATATGATTCTGATTTTAATTTTCAAATTCAAAATTCAAATTCTCTAATTCAAATGTTTTTTAAAAAATTTTCTCTCTTTCTTTTTTAATACACTGATTAATTTTTTTGAGGAAACCAATTATTGAGAAAATACGTTCTGCTCTGGTTCTTCTTATTCTTCTCCACTTCTAAGGGTTTTGGCCTATGCTCTAGTGAAACTGTTAACTTGCCATTAGTGTGCTCAGTATTGTAATATCTGCACTATATGGAATGTCTTATTGTTAGTGGTATTTTTCATATCATAACCATTGTTGTAAGGGTGTGAGAACACCTTCGTGGTTGTATTGGGTGAGGCACCCAAGTGTTATTCTGGGGTAGTGGTCCTAGACGAACGGTGAAACACCTAGTAGTTAGGCTACCTTAGTATCTAGGGAGAGATATCCCTAGTGTGAGGGTGTGGCACCCTTTGTAGAGAGAGGAACCCGAGAGTATTGTCGAGGCCCCTAACGAACGGTCGAACCTATTAGTGTGTGGGGTGCTCTAGTTGTACTGGGGTATTTGTTTCTACTGAGTATAAAACTCTCAAGTGGGTCGTTTGGGGACTGGACGTAGGCCTTTCACTGGGAATGCTGAACCAGTATAAAAACCACTGATGCAATCTCTCTATCCCTATCCTTATTTATATTTTTGTTATAGTTGTGTGTATTTTATTATTGTGTTAATTACATTTTTCGCAACGTAATAATTGTTTTTATTGATAAATTAATTTAATAGTTTTAAATTAATTATTGCGCGGCAATGCTTTTCATATGTATTGTTTTATTCGTATCCACGCGTTATTAAATATTATTATTGTTATCCGCTTTCAAAATATCGCTTTTCAACATTATATTGTTTTTCGTTGCAAAGTTTATTTAAATTAGTGAAAACGATTTAAAACCAATATTTGTCAATGATTATATAAACACCCAATTCACCCCCCTCTTGGGTGATAGCTGTCAGTTCTAACAATTGGTATCAGAGCTTCGTTCTTTGTTTAAAGGCTTAACAGACCGAGTTGAACGATCCTTGTAAATTGGCAGCATTTGAGATTTTTTTTTTATTTTTTTTTAAAATGGAGGGATTTACATTCGATGAAGCACCAGTTTTTGATGGAAAGAATTTTCTTTATTGAATGCTAGAATGAAAATTTTCTTACAATCAATTAGTATCCGCTTGTGGCATATTGTGCTTCATGGTTTTAATTTAAAGCCAAAAGATATTTCAAATGATTTTGACAAAAAATCTCTTTCTTTAAATATTCAAGCTATGAATAGTTTAAGAAATGTTTGAATGATGATGCATATTGTAGAATTAAAAATTGCTCTAGTGCTAAGGATATCTAGGACACTTTACATGTTCACTATGCTTCTAATGGTCATTATGAAAGTGATAGTGTCCACAGGAAAGATGACAAGGAACAACTAGAAACTGATATAGAGCTTGAAAGGGCAAACTTCTTGGATGAAGATTACTATGATGAGATCGAAATAAAGCATTAAAAGCAACTCAACATGTGATTGAGATGATCTAGAAAGGGTATTTGAAGCCTTTGTGGACTCATATGAGGAATCAAGCCTTTCAGATGAGGAGTCAATAGAAAAAGAAAATGATATATCTTATTACACTTCTCATGAGGTAATTTCAAATAGTCCTTATTCTAACAATCTACAATTTGCTTATAATGAATTGCATGATGATTTGATATCTTTAGAAAATAGAAACTTGGACTCTTTACAAAAATTATTCTTAATTGAAAATGAAATTGATATTTTGAAAAATGGAAATATTTTTTATAAAGAGTTGTCTCTAGAAAATAGTTCCTCAACTATTTATGAAAATTGCATATATCTTGAAAAGCAAGTTAATTTTTTGAATTTGACGAATTTGAAAAATCTATTTGTTCAAATTCTTTACTTAATGAAATTGAAAATAATGTGGATTTCCAAAAATAAGTAAAGTCATTAACAGTAATATTTTTCAATGTGAAGACAATAATTCCAAGTTTCATGAACATAATTTTGAAAAAGTCAAACCATCATCTAAACCCATTATGTGCAATTATTGTGGTTTGTTTAGGACATATTTCTCATTTGTGCTATATTAGGAAAAATTACAATATGAGAAATAAACTTGTGTGGGTTCCCAAAAATATCAAGGAGCCTAAAACTAGCTCCCAAGGACCCAAGATGAAATGGGTACCAAAAAGTTCTTCTAGTGTTGTAAATGTGCTAGAATCCAAACAAAAGGAAGAAATAAGTGGTCAAGGAAATTTATTAAAGAGAACACCTAAGAGGACAAGACATGTATGGACTAAGCAAAGAAACAAGCTTACCAGCACCAAAGCTTCACATAAGGAAAATGGAAGAATCACTATGGTCAAAAATCAAAAGGTGAACCAATATAATCGGTACAAGCAAGTACTTCTTTGGTCTACAAGCTTAAGGTATCAACCTATCATTCCTCCTATAACAATGACTATACAAAGGTATATTTGGACTACTATATATTTTGTATATACCAAGTTGTATCATGAGTGCTAAAATTTTTTAAAAAATTTTTATGACATGATCACTTCTTGGTTAAATTAAATCATGCGTGCTTTACTTTACTTGAAAACCTTTTTAGCACATGATTATTTTTTTTGACATAGTCATGTTCACTACATTTTACATATAATGAGTTAAATCATGTGCGTTTAAATTTTTTAGATATCTTTTATCACATGATTATACTTTTTATATGTTAATGTCATATCTTGCTGCATTAGATATATATTGCTTATAAGGACTTGCATGTGTATGTTGGACATGACTATTATGTGGTGAATTTCTTACATAAGAATGCCATTTTTGTGATAAGTGCATCTAAATATGTTGTCCTTCATGTGCATCAATACTTGAAAAGTCAAAAATCCCTTTATATGCTGCTAATCTTTAAGGATCCAATTTTGGATACCAAAAAGAATGTACTTAAGTGGTTTTGCAGGGTCTATAAAAGGTGTTTGCTTTGCATTGACATTATAAGAATGACATGCACATTGGAATCAAATGAAAGAATTCCAAAGGAGAACTTAAATTTCTCTTCAACATGGTGCCTAGTGGAAAATAATGGAGAAGGAGAATATATTGAAAAGGTAGAGACTTCCTTCATAATGATGAATGGCAAAACTCATAAGGAAGAACTTCACAAGTGCACAAACAATCCCTATTACATGAGAAAACGTCACCTACGATAAGTATCATTGTTCCTATTTTTTTTATTTTAATTATCTTGTAATACTTGTATTTATAATATATGCTACATGACAGAAAAATGTTCTGAAATGAATTGAATAATTTTCTGTGTCATGGTATATAGGATTAAGTATATAAGCTTAAGTTTTGATGATGTTTCATACTGTGAGCATTTATATGTTTTGATGATGCATTTTTTATCTCTCTTTATGTTATGTTTGTTTTGAAAAATTCTTTTAGAAAGGGGGAGAAAAGTATATGTTTGATTGCCATATTTATCTTATATTGTTCTATAATGATTTGTTATCATCAAAAAAGGGGAGAATGTGGAAATATGAATTTCCCTTATGCTTGAATCATGTGTTTTGATGATAACAAATCATGTTGTTTGTTATGTCTATATCCTGCTCATACTTGACTATGTGTATTTACAATTGCCCATTATATATTGTTTTATGCATTACTAACTTGGGTGTTGGAGATACCCTTTTACAGAATATTGGAAACTCTGATTGGTGTCAGGATTTTAGTGTTTTACCATTTTATTTTAAGCATCAATTCAGGGGGAGAATGAATGTCTGCATGACTGCTTGTATTAGTCTTATATATTATGTCTACATGACTATTGTGATATTCAATGTAATGTGTGAGGGGGAGACATATAAATATATATGCATACTGCTTTAACTATTGTCTTGCAGAATAGTTTTGACATCACCAAAAAGGAGGAGTGTTAGAACTCAATGTGGAAGTATGTTGAAGAGTTTTGATGATGTCAAACAAGGATCAAACAAAGTCAAGTTGCAAGTCAAGTTTCAAGTAAGACCTCAAGATGTTTCTTCTCCATACTTACTAGGAAATCAATGTAAGGCTAAAGTAATTATTTCACTTCAGTGATAGGCCATACTCAAGATCATGGAGAAGGAAGTGTTTTTCAAAGTTTTCCAAAGTGTTTTTATAACTTCATATTTAAGAAAATTCTTTTGTGAAAACCTCTCGAAACAACCTCTGTATATGAAAATGACTTTTGCGAAAATAAGCAAAAGTAATCGATTACTTAGTGAGGATAATTGATTACCTTGCTCAATCATTCAAAAACCAAAGAGCTGATCATCGATTACCTCAAAAAGTTGCATCATGTATGTGACCAGAGAGCATGTAATCGATTACTTGTGATTGGCTAATCGATTACTTTAGAAATGTTGCATAATGTATTTTCCAGAAGCTCTGTAATCGATTACTTGGGTTGTGGTAATCAATTACTTTTTCAAAAAGTTGCATCATACAAAAATCCTGAGAGTCGGTAATCGATTACTTGTCTTGAAGTAATCGATTACTTGTTTGAAAAAATTCAAAAATCGATTACTTTGCCATTAGTGTGCTTCATATTGTAATATCTGCACTATATAGAATGTCTTATTATTAGTGGTATTTTTCATATCATAATCATTGTTGTAAGGGTGTGAGAACACCTTCGTGGTTGTATAGGGTGAGGCACCCAAGTGTTATTATGGGGTAGTGGTCTTAGACGAACAGTGGGACACCTAGTAGTTAGGCTATCTTAGTGTCTAGGGAGAGACATCCCTAGTGTGAGGGTGTGACACCCCTTGTAGAGAGGAACCCGAGAGTATTGTCGTGGCCCCTAACGAACGGTCGAACCTACTAGTGTGCGGGGTGCTCTAGTTGTACTGAGGTATTTGTTTCTAATGAGTATAAACTCTCAAGCGGATCGCTTGGGGACTAGACGTAGACATTTCGCTGGGAATGCTGAACCAGTATAAAAACCACTGGTGCAATTTCTCTATCCTTATCCTTATTTATATTTTTTGTTATAGCTGCGTGTATTTTATTATTGTGTTAATTGTATTTTTCGCAACGTAACAATTATTTTTATTGATAAATTAATTTAATAGTTTTAAATTAATTATTGCGCGGCAATGCTTTTCATACGTATTGTTTTATTCGTATCCACGCGTTATTAAATATTATTACTATTATTATCCGCTTTCGTACAATCGCTTTTCAATGTTATATTGTTTTCCGCTGCAAAGTTTATTTAAATTAGTTGAAAACGATTTAAAACCAATATTTGTCAATGATTTTATAAACACCCAATTCACCCCCCTCCTCCTCCTCTTGGCAGTTCTAACACCCCAAAACCCCAAACACTCAAATCTCACCCCTAAATCACTTCCTCACTAACCCTAAACCCCATTCCTAGTGTTTAATCTCAAAATCACTGGTTCCTATCTCTATATCTCACTAACCTTCATCACAAATAATCAACCCCAAACCCAAATCTCACTCCTCATCTCTTCTCTCTCAAACTCATCAAGAACATCATCAATGGAGTGAGAAACCAAGGGAACCAAGTGGGAACAACACCAAGGGAGCTTGGATCTAAGGGAATCAAGTGGGGAAACCTCAATACCCATGGATCTAGAAAGTAAGTTGGGAGCTTTCTCTCTCCTCCTCTCTCCCTCTCCTCCAAAGGTAAGGGAGGAGTTATTTTCTATAACTTAGACTTAGGGTCTGATATTTTCTAAGATTAAAACTTAAATCTAAGGATTAAAAGAAATTATGAATTGATTCATGGAACCCTAGCGTAAATTATTTATATAGTAAGACCGAAACACACCTATGTGTGTTGACTGAAATACATTGTGTTGTGTGATTGCTTGTGGTGATTGGACTTATTATATGGTTATTGTGTTACTGAATTATCACATGAGTGTTATGCTATTGAATGAGTGTGATTGAGTATATGCTTAGAAAGTGAAATGAATATATAGCATGAACTTGTTAACATGGAAATACTTGATGATATGATAACTTGGTGCTTCATGTTGATTTGTATGATTATGTGATAACCAAGCTAATAATGGATATAAGTGAATAGGGAAAATTGTTATGAATTTTACAAAAAACCATGAGTGGATGATATTGGAATGTGATATTGTTGTTGAATGTTGAACTATGATGCTTTTTGATGATGTGAGTGACGAAAGCATGCCATGTAGAAATGAATTAAGGTATAGTATGTTCACTTGCACTAAATCCATTAGAACGGAATTAGAAATGAATATATGGCCAACCCAAAATACCGCTTGAATTTAATAGAGCATTGAAATGGGACAATCAAGAGTGGTTGGCCAAGGGATATAGCCAGAAAGGAATTCTCTAAACTAATTCCATTCTAGTGACTTTGGTGTTAAGACAAGTGGTTAGCGAGAATTAACCCTCTCAAATGGACTTGAACCCAAGTGATTATGTTTTTCTGAAATAACTAAAGAAAAGGATAAAGAATTGAAATGGAATGGGGGTTCAAATCCAAGTGAGGGGCAATAGGGAACATGCATCATACATGGAGAAATAAGGTACTCCCTCTGGTCCTATTTATAAGGCATATTTATCCATATCACACGGATCAAGGAAGGTAATTAAGTTTCTTGAAACTTTAAAAAAGCACTTTAACATTACAATTTTACCCTCTTATCTTGTATTGTGAATTTCATAATATATTATTTCACATTAATGGATAAAGGGCAAATAAAAGAAAATAACAATAAATGCTTCCTAGAAAATGCAAAATGACTTATAAATAATGTGACGACCCAACTTTCATTCCAAAGTAAAACATTTATTTTCAGAAAATACGACCATTTTTTTATTTGAAACTAAAAGTCAAGTCATCATCCATTATCAAATCTTGCGGAATTATATAAACATCGAGTCATGAAGACAAGTGATGTAAAATCATATTTCATTCATATTAAAAAGGGGTACATACCACATTCTTCATTTAAACAAAATACATAATTACTTGACTTAACACTCTAGGCCATTACATTATATTACATATATTACAACAAAATTCACAATAACCTAGAGCATATGGTTCATGACTCATGATATAAAATAGTATAGATAAGAGAAAACCTGATGGGTTATATCATTCACATTCCACCCCACAACTTAACTCAGTCGTCAGTTCCCCACTGACTTCCAGTTGAGTTGTCCATAAAGTCATCCACCATCTGATTCGCATTATCCACCGGATCCTCATCCTCGATTGGATCCTCCTCCTCCTCTTCCTCCTCCTCTTGTGCCGGATCATCAGGCACGTATATCGGAGTTTGGGATCGAACTCGAGGGGAAGGGCTAGGACGAGCAGGAACCTCTAAAATGATTCTTTCTGAGAAGAGTGCTGGACTCGGTGGAATAGTGCGTCGCGGAAATCGTCTTGGTGGTGGTGGAGGGGTTCCATTTCGCATAACAAAATTTGGCAGAATGTGCATGATGTAAACCATTGGGATTCTCGATCTAAGCGGACGCATACGAGAATATGGGTTAGGATGGCGAAAGGTGACTTCCACATCCCCCACATAAGTAGCCCTATGGTCCTCAAAATTCCACTCCCCATTAGGGAGCGGCCTCATCTCCACGCAGAGCATGTTTCTCGCCATCACCTACACAAGGGACTGGGAGTGAGTCATAGCTAAAAGCAATAACAAATGAGCATAACAGTGGCTAGAAATAACAAGCACAAATTTTCAAATAGCAATAATAGATGCAAGTACATATGCTCAAATCATCTTTTATAATATCTTAATTAGTGTCGTGATGCATGCCTACTCCTCATTCATGCTGCGCGGTTTGGCATCCGAGTATCTCAGGCTCGGGATATTCTCAATCCTATGTTTCATCAAACCGGAGCGATTCACATTCAAGAGTCACGATCGATTGGGAACTCGGTCTTCCTAGCATCCTCGTGCTAGGGATATTCTGATTTAACCTATACCGAAGTTCCGAATCCAGATCGGAGCAACTCCTTCTCCATGCATGATGATGCCACACAAACTTCTTCTTTCATTTATTCTTTACTTTCTTTTATTCTTTAATCACATCCTTGAACATCATGTCTCTAATATAGAGACCCAAAGTTCATAATCCTTCTCAATCTCAAATTCATCCTTTCTTTTAGCATTAACAGGTGCTAGTGCTTTTCTGAAAATTTCATCAGCGACCTTGCCACTTTGTGATGGTTTTATATAATAGGAGTTAATCCTTTTATTATTTAATTAATGCAACGACCCCATTTAGGACTCCCAAAATATCAACCAGGTGGGTAAGGACTTCCACTGGGACATGGGAAAATAATCAACCAAATGGGTGTACGCACTTCCATTGGGACATCCTGTCCGAATATGTCAACCACTGAATAAAATTCCAGTAGGACTCATCCAGGATAAAAATCTACCAATGGGAATCAAATAAACTTATACATTTATCCGTTGGGACTCCTGTCCGAATATATCAACCACTGGATGAAATTCCAATCGAACTCTTTCAGGATAATAATCAACCAACAGAATTAGGTTTTTAGGCATAAAGAGAAATAATTGGAATTTAGTAATATAGGAGATTAGACGAGTTAATTATAGGAAAGTAAGGTTTTTTTTTGAAAATTCTTTGAATTACTCGAGTAGTTCTTGCCTACTCGAGTGTTCTTATGAATTTACTCGAGTCTTTAAGAAATACTCGAGTGTTCTTCAATTTTCCCAGAATACTCGAGTCCTCCTTAATTTACTCAAGTGTTTTTACTGCAACAGCACCAGTTTCTTCACTCTTAATGTCAATTTGAATTCCTTGCATTGTATTTCCATTCTTATGCAAAACAGAGGCATAAACACATATAATGAACATGTTAGAACACATATACAAGTACATAGAAACATAAATCAACATCAAATCACAGAATCAATACATACTTGGAAAATAACCATTTCAAGATATGAAATTCGTTTCCACTTGGTTTTAACTTCGAAAATTAATCCAGTAAGCATTATTACGTCCATTTAAACTTGTTTGAATCAGAAAACCTTGGGTTTATGACCTCCAAGTCATATTCCCAATTTCAACTTCATCCCTTGATGAACCTTGTGAGGTTCCTACATTTCTAGCTTGAGATTACTCATTCTAGCAATTAGATAACTCCTCCCTTACCTCAGAGAAGCTAAACAACAGATTAAACAACAAGGAAATTGGTTGGATCGAAAATTCGAATTCTGGACTTGTGAAAAAGGGGTTGAACAGGCTGACTTTGGCCACAGATTTCACCATGGATTTGGCATGAAAAAGAGTGAAACAAGTTAGTTTACCAAACTAGGATATACTAACTCCAATCAGGAACAAGTTTGACACAAAAAGGGTTCATGAAATTACCAAACGAATTCAATGAAGATGAATACTTGATGCTGAAAACTACTCTGTTTTTACAGCTTTGAACTTCAAACTTTGATGATCTAGAACTCGAACTACAGGGGCTTATTTGAAGTGATTCTTGATTCTAATTCAAAGATGGAACTAGAACCTTGAGTTGTGTTTTGGTTTCGAAGGATTTGATTGAGAAACGAAGGAGAAATCAGAGATCAAAGTGTGCTCTGAAAAACTGAAAGTCTGAAACTTAAAATTCGGGTTTTGGATGATTAAAGGTGTTGGATGCTTCAACTAAGCACTTATTTATAGCCTAGGAATGCTTCATATCGAAGTAAAGTCTAGCTCTGTGCTTGAAGATTCGAGAAACCGCGTTTTGGTGCGAAAATTAAATGAAAACCGACTTATACACTTTCAGGTCTGCACGAAATACTCGAGTGTTTTCAAATATACTCGAGTGTTTATTTAAAAATTCAAATTTCCAAACAGCTACTTAAAATACTCGAGTCTTACCTAAAATACTCGAGTGTTTTTTCTAAAATAGGGAAAATTAACTATTTTAATGATGCTAACATTGATAAAATACTTTTATTTCATATATATTAAAATATAGGACCTTACATTCTCCCCCACTTACTAGAATTTCGTCCCCGAAATTCCGACTAAATAAACAAATGTGGGTACTCTTCTCTCATCTTAGATTCTAATTCCCATGTTGATTCTGACACTCCTTTTTGATTCCAAAGAACTTGCACTAAAGGAATCTCCTTTCCTCGCAGCTTTCTGATTTGACGATCTTCAATTCGCACTGGTCCGACTTCAAATATCAGATTCTCCTTTAAAGGTATTTCGTCTGGCTGTAACTGGACAATTGAAGACGGGTCTTGAATAAACTTGCGAAGCTGAGAGACGTGGAATACATCATGGAGATTAGCTAAAGAAGGCGGTAACGCGATTTGATAAGCGACGGGACCGACTCATTTTAAGATTTGATAAGGACCAATAAACTTCGGTGTCAGCTTCCTCGGATTCATCACTCTCCCAATACCAGTTGTTGGCACTATTCGCAGAAATACATGATCTCCTTCTTGAAATTCGAGCTTGGATCTACGCTGATCGGCATAGCTCTTCTGACGACTCTGTGCAATCTTCATATTTTCTTGGATAACCTTGATCTTCTCGGTCGTTTCCTGAACTAACTCAGGTCCGATGAGAGTGTTCTCCCCCACTTGGAACCAACATAGTGGGGTTCTACACTTTCTTCCATAGAGGGCTTCGTACGGAGCCATATCGATGCTTGTGTGGTAGCTATTGTTGTAGGTGAACTCCACAAGCGGCAACAAATGATCCCAACTTTCTTGATACTCTAAAACGCAAGCACGGAGCAAATCTTCCAGAGATTGAATCGTTCTCTCCGATTGACCATCCGTTTGCGGGTGATAAGCCGAACTCATTCTTAGCTGCGTTCCTAACGCTCGATGCAAACTCTGCCAGAAGCGAGACACAAAACGAGGGTCACGATCTGATACAATACTCGAGGGAATACCGTGCAATCTAACAATCTCTTTGATGTACAATCTTGCAAGCTTCTCCAACGGGTATTGCATGTTGATGGGAATAAAATGAGCTGATTTCGTTAAGCGATCAACCACGACCCAAATCGCGTCGAAACCTTCTCTTGTTCTCGGAAAACCACTTACAAAATCAATGGCTATTCCATCCCATTTCCATTCTGGTATGCTCAAAGGTTGCAATTCTCCTCCGGGCTTCTTATGTTCAATCTTCGCCTTTTGGCAAACAAGGCAAGACGCAACATAAGACGCAACGTCTTTCTTCAATCCGGACCACCAAAACATCTTCTTCAGGTCTTGATACATCTTCGTTGATTGATTTGGGTCCAATATATATAGATTTGAGCATTGATTTGACTCCCTTATACTATGTATTTGGCTTGTTTCCCAGCTTTTTAGGTAGTTTTTAATTTTTATTTTGTAGTTTTAGGGTAGATTAGTTTGCTTGAGGACAAGCCAACATCTAAGTTTGGGGGAGTATATACAAAATAAAAAATTAAAATTTTTCGGATCTGAATTTTTCTCCCATATTGGTATTGGTTTGTGTCCTTAGCAAAAGTAATTAACTTTTCTAACCTTAGGACTTTTTCTCTTTTGATTCATGTACATACTTAGTTTAAGACTTAGACTCATTGGTATTTGACTCTATTTGATTGAACTGTTTATATGATTGCGGTGACTGGGTTATTTCGACAAAGGCTTTCAGAACTTGTGATTAGTGAACTGACTTTAGCCCTGTGAGATTTTGAGCCTTATATTGAAGGGTATGAATTTTATTGAAATATTTTGATATTGAGACCCCTATTTTTTCATGAGTGTGTTCACTTTGATATTGTCTTCTAGAACTTGACCTGTGACCATTTCAAAATTGATAATTGATTGCATGCATTAAGATGATTAAGGCACTTAGGGTGTGTTTTTGTGGCCTTCAGATGATTTGAATTGATAAATATTCCATTAGTTGCCCACTTTGAGCTTTATAATGATATATGATTTTTCTTTGGTACCCTGCATTCATTGCATATTCTTTGTTAGTACCTTGGAAATTTTGAATGAGCAATTGAGAGGAATGAATATGAAAAGCAAAAGAAAGAAAATAAAAAGTGTATGAGTTCTAATTCTCTTCCGTGTGAAAAAAAAAAATAAATCAAATGAATGAGAATAGGAAGAGAATAGAAAAGAAAAAGGAATTTGGAAAAGAAAGGAAGAATAAAATGTTCCTGATGTGAGTGTGAGTCTTTATTGTATTCATTGCTCATTCATGGTTTTTGAGGGAAACTTTTTTTTGTAAATATTTTTGCGAGTTAACCTTTGTTTTATCCCTTCTTTCTTTTATCCCACCTGACACTTTTAGCCATGGCCCCATTACAACAAAAAATAAGACCTTTTGATTTTTGCATGCATTCAATAATTTCAGTGGAGATGTTGGTCTATGGTCAAGCCTATGGTAACACATTATCATTGTTAAACTTGAGTGAATTGAAAATATGACCCTTATACACTTTTGAGAGAAACAATTGAGAGGTTGAGAGTGTTCATTAGTTCTGAGTTCTGAATGGGATTGTTATGTTAACTAGTATGTAATTGTGTAAATAGTTTATGATAATATGTGTCGAAGTGATGAGTCGTAGTCTTAGATTAGGTGTGTTCATGTTGATTTAGGGAGTTTGTCTTTTGTTTAGAATTTTTATTTTACTTTTGCCTGGGACATGCAAAATGCTAAGTTTGGGGGAGTGATTTGGGTCCAATATATATAGATTTGAGCATTGATTTGACTCCCTTATACTATGTATTTGGCTTGTTTCTCTAGCAAATTTAGGACTTTTTATTAGATTTTAATTATTTTTAGTAGTTTAGGGTCCTTTGAACGTTTTGATCCATTTGTTAGTGTTTCAGGTACTTTTTGGAGCTTAAATGGATAAGATATTTATGGACCTGAAAAGAGGACGAAAAGATCTTGCAAATGGAAAAAGAACGGAGCAAAACGGAATCGGGAACTACCCCGCGCGCCTGGGGCGCGGGGACGGGTGCGCCTGAGGCGCGCCTGTGTGGAAAAAGAACAAGCATCAGACCTGCGCGCCTGGGGCGCGAGGTCGTGTGCGCCTGGGGCGCGCGTACCTGTTGAAGGCCCAAATTGACCAGATTCTGAACAAAATAGAAGAAGAGAAGTCTAATTTGGCTTCATATCTTAGATTTGGTCAGAGATTAGAAGATAAACATGGACCTTATCTACTAGATTTAATTAAAGATTTATTTTAGGATTTGTTTTACTCTTTAAATAGAGGATTTGTAAATAGTTTTCAGTAGGTTTTGAGATCATAGAATTCAATTAGGATTAGAGAGAGAGGTTAATAACATCTATTGAGAGCAAGGAGGCAAGGCACAAGGATTGAAGATCTCTTGGAGAGTTAACCAGTATTGTCTATGATATGAGGTTTTCTCTTTGCTTCTGTTTTCTTTATTTCTATATGTGTAACTAAAACCTCTTGTTAGGAGCATGGTGTAAATTGTATGGTGTAACTTATTTTAATTTATGATTTAGTATTTTGCTGTTTTTAATTCATGCATTAATTGAGTTTTTAATACATAAACCCGCGCAATTTATGTTCTGGATTTCTTAATTCGCAATGAAGGTTGGGATTTTGAATAGGCCATGCAATTAATGGTATAATCAGTCCAAGTTATAGAGATATGATTGGATGATTATATGACTTTTTAATTCCCTTGTGCTGAATAGATATTTTCTTATATTGTAATTTGTTGAGAGATCAAGGATTAAATATTTAGAAAATAAGGGTAATGTTAGAGACGTCTAACTATTGCTATTTGAGAGGAATAGTCCATGAATTGAAGGATAATTAAAGGAAAATATAAATTATAGTTAAAATAAGTGAATCATACAATGAAACCAAGTTCCTAACCTTTTTCTATTGCCTTCTATAAATCTTATCTCCTCAATCTTCTTATTTTATTTTATTATTATTCTTCTTCTCCTTCTAAATTTCAATAACAAGTTGCACTAATAATTACGAATTGGTGAAAAGTTATTAGAAACAATTTGCAATCCCCGTGGGACGATATTCGGTCTTCCAGACTATATTACTCATTGACCCAGTCCACTTGCTGGTAAATCAACAAGTTTTTGGCGCTGTTGCCGGGGATTGAAATTCGATTCTAATTTCTTTTCGGTACTTTTTGTAATTATTTGTGTAATTTGTACTTTCTCATGTATAATTATACTTGTAATAGTGATTCAGATTGTGATAGATTTATTCCTTATCCTTATCCTCCATACTATGTTGCACAAAATATAACTCCTAGAAAGCCCCAATGGGAAATAGCTCTAGAAAAATTGGCTCAAGCCACTGAGGATTTTTTTAAAGATTGCAAAAATAATTTTAGATCCCCTTGTGTTGAGCCAATTCCTCCCCCTGTGGAGAAAGAGTCATGGGAAATTAACCAAGATAAATTAGCTCAAAAAATTAGTAGTGATGTTCAAGAAATTAATTTTATAGAAAAAGAAAACAGAAAAAGTTTTGAGAACATAGAAATAGCACTTGAGCAAAATTCAAAACATGTATCTGAGGAGTTACAAGCATTATCAACAATTTTTGACTCTCCTAAAAAAGAGGAGGAAGTTGTGGTGATGGATGTGACCAATGATCAAATCCCTTTAGAGGAGCAAAAATCTGAAAAAGAAATTGTGCATGATAGGTTTGAGGAAGAGGATCGAAAAATAAAAATCGAAGGTTTAAAAATTGTAGAAAAAATTGAACCACCCTTGCATGAGGAATTTGTTGCTATAAAGAATTTTATTAAATCTAGTTCATGCTTGGGTGATTCAAAATTTTTCTATTATATTCAGCCTAAGTACTTTTATGAAAAATATCTAGAACAATCTGAATCATTATTAGGCAATAGGAAGCATGAGAAAGTAATCTTCTTGACTAATGGAGTTAACAACTTCATGATGGATGATGGAAGAAAAGAAAATTTTGCTGAATCCCCATGGGATGTGGGCATAACTCATTATTGTTGCATCACGTGGGATATGACTCATAGAATTTGGGATCCTGGTGGATTTGTTTTTTATATAAGCAGTAGTGTAGGTTTCAATTCTTAGGTAGTTGTTGTAAAAAAAATGAGGAACAGACCTCGTGCGCCCCAGGAGCACGCGGTCGCGCGGCTCAGGCGCGCCGGGCTGTTTGGGGAATTTCACTCCTACTTGGGGTGCAAAAGTTCAGTTTTGGGGTCAAATTTTGATTCAACCATCTTATCTCTTAGGATTAGATTTATTTTTTTTATCTCTAGTAATTTTTTTATTTTTAGTAATAGATATTTTGTTTATCTTATCTTTTAGGAACAAATTAGTTTTTTTATCTTTTTAGGAGTTTGTTTTATCTTTTAGGATTAGATTAGTTTTATATCTTTTAGGAATTTGTTTTATCTTTTTAGGATTAGATTTATCTTAGGATTATTTTTAGAATAGACTTTTTTTATTTTATTTATTTTCGTTTTTTTTATTTTCTATTTTTTAGGGATAGATTTATTTTAGGATTAGATTTGTTTTTTAAGGATTTGGACCCCATTAGCCCCAATTTTTTCAATATTACACCCCAGGCCCCTGTACCTCACCAAAAATATTTTCCAGCTTTTTAGGTAGTTTTTAATTTTTATTTTGTAGTTTTAGGGTAGATTAGTTTGCTTGAGGACAAGCCAACATCTAAGTTTGGGGGAGTATATACAAAATAAAAAATTAAAATTTTTCAGATCTGAATTTTTCTCCCATATTGGTATTGGTTTGTGTCCTTAGCAAAAGTAATTAATTTTTCTAACCTTAGGACTTTTTCTCTTTTGATTCATGTACATACTTAGTTTAAGACTTAGACTCATTGGTATTTGACTCTATTTGATTGAACTGTTTATATGATTGCGGTGACTGGGTTATTTCGACAAAGGCTTTCAGAACTTGTGATTAGTGAACTGACTTTAGCCCTGTGAGATTTTGAGCCTTATATTGAAGGGTATGAATTTTATTGAAATATTTTGATATTAAGACCCCTATTTTTTCATGAGTGTGTTCACTTTGATATTGTCTTCTAGAACTTGACATGTGACCATTTCAAAATTGATAATTGATTGCATGCATTAAGATGATTAAGGCACTTAGGGTGTGTTTTTGCGGCCTTCAGATGATTTGAATTGATAAATATTCCATTAGTTGCCCACTTTGAGCTTTATAATGATATATGATTTTTCTTTGGTACCCTGCATTCATTGCATATTCTTTGTTAGTACCTTGGAAATTTTGAATGAGCAATTGAGAGGAATGAATATGAAAAGCAAAAGAAAGAAAATAAAAAGTGTATGAGTTCTAATTCTCTTCCGTGTGAAAAAAAAATAAATCAAATGAATGAGAATAGGAAGAGAATAGAAAAAAAAAAGGAATTTGGAAAAGAAAGGAAGAATAAAATGTTCCTGATGTGAGTGTGAGTCTTTATTGTATTCATTGCTCATTCATGGTTTTTGAGGGAAACTTTTTTTTGTAAATATTTTTGCGAGTTAACCTTTGTTTTATCCCTTCTTTCTTTTATCCCACCTGACACTTTTAGCCATGGCCCCATTACAACAAAAAATAAGACCTTTTGATTTTTGCATGCATTCAATAATTTCAGTGGAGATGTTGGTCTATGGTCAAGCCTATGGTAACACATTATCATTGTTAAACTTGAGTGAATTGAAAATATGACCCTTATACACTTTTGAGAGAAACAATTGAGAGGTTGAGAGTGTTCATTAGTTCTGAGTTCTGAATGGGATTGTTATGTTAACTAGTATGTAATTGTGTAAATAGTTTATGATAATATGTGTCGAAGTGATGAGTCGTAGTCTTAGATTAGGTGTGTTCATGTTGATTTAGGGAGTTTGTCTTTTGTTTAGAATTTTTATTTTACTTTTGCCTGGGACATGCAAAATGCTAAGTTTGGGGGAGTGATTTGGGTCCAATATATATAGATTTGAGCATTGATTTGACTCCCTTATACTATGTATTTGGCTTGTTTCTCTAGCAAATTTAGGACTTTTTATTAGATTTTAATTATTTTTAGTAGTTTAGGGTCCTTTGAACGTTTTGATCCGTTTGTTAGTGTTTCAGGTACTTTCTGGAGCTTAAATGGATAAGATATTTATGGACCTGAAAAGAGGACGAAAAGATCTTGCAAATGAAAAAAGAACGGAGCAAAACGGAATCGGGAACTACCCCGCGCGCCTGGGGCGCGGGGACGGGTGCGCCTGAGGCGCGCCTGTGTGGAAAAAGAACAAGCATCAGACCTGCGCGCCTGGGGCGCGAGGTCGTGTGCGCCTGGGGCGCGCGTACCTGTTGAAGGCCCAAATTGACCAGATTCTGAACAAAATAGAAGAAGAGAAGTCTAATTTGGCTTCATATCTTAGATTTGGTCAGAGATTAGAAGATAAACATGGACCTTATCTACTAGATTTAATTAAAGATTTATTTTAGGATTTGTTTTACTCTTTAAATAGAGGATTTGTAAATAGTTTTCAGTAGGTTTTGAGATCATAGAATTCAATTAGGATTAGAGAGAGAGGTTAGTAACATCTATTGAGAGCAAGGAGGCAAGGCACAAGGATTGAAGATCTCTTGGAGAGTTAACCAGTATTGTCTATGATATGAGGTTTTCTCTTTGCTTCTGTTTTCTTTATTTCTATATGTGTAACTAAAACCTCTTGTTAGGAACATGGTGTAAATTGTATGGTGTAACTTATTTTAATTTATGATTTAGTATTTTGCTGTTTTTAATTCATGCATTAATTGAGTTTTTAATACATAAACCCGCGCAATTTATGTTCTGGATTTCTTAATTCGCAACGAAGGTTGGGATTTTGAATAGGCCATGCAATTAATGGTATAATCAGTCCAAGTTATAGAGATATGATTGGATGATTATATGGCTTTTTAATTCCCTTGTGCTGAATAGATATTTTCTTATATTGTAATTTGTTGAGAGATCAAGGATTAAATATTTAGAAAATAAGGGTAATGTTAGAGACGTCTAACTATTGCTATTTGAGAGGAATAGTCCATGAATTGAAGGATAATTAAAGGAAAATATAAATTATAGTTAAAATAAGTGAATCATACAATGAAACCAAGTTCCTAACCTTTTTCTATTGCCTTCTATACATCTTATCTCCTCAATCTTCTTATTTTATTTTATTATTATTCTTTTTCTCCTTCTAAATTTCAATAACAAGTTGCACTAATAATTACGAATTGGTAAAAAGTTATTAGAAACAATTTGCAATCCCTGTGGGACGATATTCGGTCTTCCAGACTATATTACTCGTTGACCCAGTCCACTTGCTGGTAAATTAACATTGATCCAGGATGCATACTCAACTTGTTTTTGTGGGCTTCTTCTAGTACAGATCTCCTTAGTTCTTGATTCGCCGGAATGCAGATTCGATCCTTGAATCTCAAAATGCCATCAGATCCTAATTGGAAATCTGGTTCCACTCCTTCTATCCCTAGTCTTTTCTTCTCTAGAAGCTCTTCATCCACTTGTTGTAGGTTTCGGACTTGACCCACAAACTCATTTGTGATTTGTAATATTCCTAACTTGATGCAATTTGGTTTGAACTGAACTGCCAAATTCAAGTTTCGGAATTCTTCAATTAATTCAGCTTCTTTCACCATCATCGATCTCATATGCAAAGTCTTTCTACTCAACGCATCGGCTACGATATTGGCTTTGCCGGGGTGGTAATGTAATTCAAAGTCGTAATCCTTTAAGAATTCCATCCACCTACGTTGCCTCATATTCAGTTCCTTTTGGTCAAAAAGATACTTTAGACTTTTATGGTCACTGAATACATGGAACGTATTACCATACAGGTAATGTCTCCATATTTTCAAAGCAAAGACAATAGCAGCTAATTCCAAATCATGAGTAGGATAATTCTCCTCATGCACCTTCAACTGTCGCGACGCATAAGCAATAACTCTTCCTTCTTGCATCAGAACACAGCCTAAACCTTGTTTTGATGCATCACAGTAAACATCAAAATTTTTCTGGGGATCGGGCAGAGTTAACACTGGAGACGATGTTAACTTGTCCTTTAAAGTTTGGAAACTAACTTCACACTTCTCATTCCAAACAAAAGGTTGCTCCTTCCTAGTCAGGCGGGTTAAAGGAAGAGCCAACTTAGAAAATCCTTCAATGAACTTCCGATAATAACCGGCTAAACCAAGAAAACTTCTAACTTCAGTAACAGACTTTGGCCTCTCCCATTTCAACACCGTTTCTACTTTAGCTGGGTCTACAACAACACCATCCTTTGAAATTACATGCCCCAAGAAATTGACTTTTTCAAGCCAAAATTCACACTTGGCTAACTTGGCATATAATTTCTTTTCCTTCAAAGTCTCCAAGACAATCTTCAAATGATTGGCATGTTCCTCCGGGGTCTTTGAATAGATGAGTATATCATCGATAAACACCACAACAAAGGAATCCAAATAAGGTCGGAACACTCTATTCATGTAATCCATGAATATGGCAGGAGCATTGGTTAAACCAAAAGGCATCACCACATACTCGTAGTGTCCATACCTTGATCTAAAAGCTGTCTTCGGAATATCTTCCTCTCTTACTCTGATTTGATGATACCCTGACCTCAAATCAATCTTTGAAAATACGGACGCTCCTCTAACTTGGTCCATCAGATAATCTATTCTAGGCAATGGGTACTTATTTTTGATAGTGACCTTATTTAACTGCCTATAGTCTATACACATTCGCATGGATCCATCCTTCTTTTTGACAAACAAAATAGGCGCACCCCATGGTAACACACTGGGTCGGATGAATTGCTTCTACAGCATATCTTCTATTTGCTTCTTTAACTCTGCTAATTCGGTTGGAGCCATACGATAAGGAGCGATAGAAATAGGACCAGTACCCGGAACTAAATCGATACTGAATTCTATCTCTCGATGCGGTGGCAAACCGGGAACTTCATCAGGAAACACTTTGGGAAAATCTCGAATAATCGGAATTTCCTCTATCTTCGGCTCATCTTTATTTTCTTCTACTACCGCAGAAAACACACATACGTACCCTTCAGGTTGCACCTCAGGCGACTTTTTACCGGGAAAAACAATCGTTCGAGTCTTGCAATCGATCACCACTTGGTTAGTTGCTAACCAATCCATTCCCAAAATAACGTCAAGCTGGGATAACGGTAGACAGATTAAATCTACCCTAGAGGACAAACTTCCTATATTGACTGCACACCCAAAACATGCTCTTGACGTAGTCACCGGCACATTCGAAGGAGTACACACCTTAAGTCTAAACGATGTCTTCGAAACAGGTAAACACAAACGCTTAACGCATTCCTCAGAGATGAAAGAATGTATAGCACCAGAATCGAATAAAAAGCGACAGGGCATGCCATTGAGAAGATGGTTACCTTGCACGAGATTATCTGCCTGCTCCGCCTCTGATCCGGACATGGTAAAAACCTTCCCGTTAACCCATGGCTTGTTTCCCGTACCTTGATTGTTCTGACGCTGAGGTTGATGACAGAGACGAGCGATATGACCAGTCTTTCCACAGTTGTAGCAAATCGGTGGCTGGTTCCTCCAACACTCCTTCCCAGGATGGAATCTTTGACATTTGTTGCACATTGCACCAGGGGCTGGGAGACTGGGTACTCCAGAAGATGATGCACTTCCTTTTTCCTTTCTGTGGATAAGGACCTTTCCGGCTCTTGTTACCATACCTATGCTGATTGCGATGTGGCCCAAAACTTCCTTGTCCAATATCCTTCTTGACACTATTCCTTTCGAAAATGCGGCAAGTACTAACCAGCGTTGGATAGTGTCGGATCCTTTGCACACTCACAGCTAATTTGATGTCGGATCTCAGTCCATTCTCGAATCGCGTGCACTTGGAATGTTCATCGGGGTGATACTGGAAGTACGGCGAGTACTTCATCAGCTCTTCAAATTTCTCAGCATATTGGTCAACCGTCAGATTTCCTTGCTTTAGATCGAGGAATTCCATTTCCTTCTGCAGCCTGATGTCATCCGGGAAATACTTCTCGAGAAACTTCTCTGTGAAGATCCCCCAAGTAAACTCTACTTGATCGAACTCCAGGAATTGACGAGTTTGGTTCCACCAAGTAGCAGCTTCACCAGTGAGCACATAAGCAGCAAACGTGACCTTTTGCGATTCCGACAGAGTCAACGTTCTAAATATTTTATTCATCTCGTCAAGCCAGAACTGAGCTTGCTCGGGACGACGACCACCCGAGAAGCTAGGGGGTTTGCACTTCCTAAAGGCATCTAAGCCTTGAAACTCCGCTGGGGTTCCATTGCTTGGAGGATGGTTGTGCTGCATATTCTCCAGAACTGCAGCCATACGGGTCAAAGCCTCCGCAATGTTAGCGTTATTTCTTCCGGCCATCTAGTCCTACAGAATCCAAAGGGGAAACTTAATTAGATTCTGCGAATTCTAGTCTTATACTACAAACATCATGTCATGATATGCAATGGTTAGTGTGTAAGGCCACACTCCAAGGCCGAGAGTCGAACCATTGCTCTGATACCACTAAATGTGACAACCCAACTTTCATTCCAAAGTAAAACATTTATTTTCAGAAAATACGACCATTTTTTTTCTTTGAAACTAAAAGTCAAGTCATCATCCATTATCAAATCTTGCGGAATTATATAAACATCGAGTCATGAAGACAAGTGATGTAACATCATATTTCATTCATATTAAAAAGGGGTACATACCACATTCTTCATTTAAACAAAATACATAATTACTTGACTTAACACTCTAGGCCATTACATTATATTACATATATTACAACAAAATTCATAATAACCTAGAGCATATGGTTCATGACTCATGATATAAAATAGTATAGATAAGAGAAAACTTGATGGGTTATATCATTCACATTCCACCCCACAACTTAACTCAGTCGTCAGTTCCCCACTGACTTCCAGTTGAGTTGTCCATAAAGTCATCCACCATCTGATTCGCATTATCCACCGGATCCTCATCCTCGATTGGATCCTCCTCCTCCTCCTCTTCCTCCTCCTCTTGTGCCGGATCATCAGGCACGTATATCGGAGTTCGGGATCGAACTCGAGGGGAAGGGCTAGGACGAGCAGGAACCTCTAAAATGATTCTTTCTGAGGAGAGTGCTGGACTCGGTGGAATAGTGCGTCGCGGAAATCGTCTTGGTGGTGGTGGAGGGGTTCCATTTCGCATAACAAAATTTGGCGGAATGTGCATGATGTAAACCATTGGGATTCTTGATCTAAGCGGACGCATACGGGAATATGGGTTAGGATGGCGGAAGGTGACTTACACATCCCCCTCATAAGTAGCCCTATGGTCCTCAAAATTCCACTCCCCATTAGGGAGCGGCCTCATCTCCACGCAGAACATGTTTCTCGTCATCACCTACACAAGGGACTGGGAGTGAGTCATAGCTAAAAGCAATAACAAATGAGCATAACAGTGGCCAGAAATAACAAGCACAAATTTTCAAATAGAAATAATAGAGGCAAGTACATATGCTCAAACCGTCTTTTATAATATCTTAATTAGTGTCGTGATGCATGCCTACTCCTCATTCATGCTGCGCGGTTTGGCATCCGAGTATCTCAGGCTCGGGATATTCTCAATCCTATGTTTCATCAAACCGGAGCGATTCTCATTCAAGCGTCACGATCGATTGGGAACTCGGTCTTCCTAGCATCCTCGTGCTAGGGATATTCTGATTTAACCTATACCGAAGTTCCGAATCCAAATCGGAGCAACTCCTTCTCCATGCATGATGATGCCACACAAACTTCTTCTTTCATTTATTATTTACTTTCTTTTATTCTTTAATCACATCCTTGAACATCATGTCTCTAATATAGAGACCCAAAGTTCATAATCCTTCTCAATCTCAAATTCATCCTTTCTTTTAGCATTAACTTGTGCTAGTGCTTTTCTGAAAATTTCATCAGCGGCCTTGCCACTTTGTGATGGTTTTATATAATAGGAGTTAATCCTTTTATTATTTCATTAATGCAAAGACCCCATTTAGGACTCCCAAAATATCAACCAGGTGGGTAAGGACTTCAACTGGGACATGGGAAAATAATCAACCAAATGGGTGTACGCACTTCCATTGGGACATCCTGTCCGAATATGTCAACCACTGAATAAAATTCCAGTAGGACTCATCCAGGATAAAAATCTACCAATGGGAATCAAATAAACTTATACATTTATCCGTTGGGACTCCTGTCCGAATATATCAATCACTGGATGAAATTCCAGTAGGACTCTTTCAGGATAATAATCAACCAATGGAATTAGGTTTTTAGGCATAAAGAGAAATAATTGGAATTTAGTAATATAGGAGATTAGACGAGTTAATTATAGGAAAGTAAGGTTTTTTTCTGAAAATTATTTGAATTACTCGAGTAGTTCTTGCCTACTCGAGTGTTCTTATGAATTTACTCGAGTCTTTAAGAAATACTCGAGTGTTCTTCAATTTTCCCAGAATACTCGAGTCCTCCTTAATTTACTCGAGTGTTTTTACTGCAACAGCACCAGTTTCTGCACTCTTAATGTCAATTCGAATTCTTTGCATTGTATTTCCATTCTTATGCAAAACAGAGGCATAAACACATATAATGAACATGTTAGAACACATATACAAGTACATAGCAACATAAATCAACATCAAATCACATAATCAATACATACTTGGAAAATAACCATTTCAAGATATGAAATTCGTTTCCACTTGGTTTTAACTTCGAAAATTTATCCAGTAAGCATTATTAGGTCCATTTAAACTTGTTTGAATCAGAAAACCTTGGGTTTATGACCTCCAAGTCATATTCCCAATTCCAACTTCATCCCTTGATGAACCTTGTGAGGTTCCTACATTTCTTGCTTGAGATTACTCATTCTAGCAATTAGATAACTCCTCCCTTACCTCAGAGAAGCTAAACAACAGATTAAACAACAAGGAAATTGGCTGGATCGAAAATTCGAATTCTGGACTTGTGAAAAAGGGGTTGAACAGGCTGACTTCGGCCACAGATTTCACCACGGATTTGGCATGAAAAAGAGTGAAACAAGTTAGTTTACCAAACTAGGATATACTAACTCCAATCAGGAACAAGTTTGACACAAAAAGGGTTCATGAAATTACCAAACAAATTCAATGAAGATGAATACTTGATGCTGAAAACTACTCTGTTTTTACAGCTTTGAACTTCAAACTTTGATGATCTAGAACTCGAACTATAGGGGCTTATTTTAAGTGATTCTTGATTCTAATTCAAAGATGGAACTAAAACCTTGAGTTGTGTTTTGGTTTCGAAGGATTTGATTGAGAAACGAAGGAGAAATCAGAGATCAAAGTGTGCTCTGAAAAACTGAAAGTCTGAAACTTAAAATTCGGGTTTTGGATGATTAAAGGTGTTGGATGCTTCAACTAAGCACTTATTTATAGCCTAAGAATGCTTCAAATCGAAGTAAAGTCCAGCTCTGTGCTTGAAGATTCGAGAAACCGCGTTTTGGTGCGAAAATTAAATGAAAACCTACTTATACACTTTCAGGTCTGCACGAAATACTCGAGTGTTTTCAAATATACTCGAGTGTTTATTTAAAAATTCAAATTTCCAACAGCTACTTAAAATACTCGAGTCTTACCTAAAATACTCGAGTGTTTTTGCTAAAATAGGGAAAATTAACTATTTTAATGATGCTAATATTGATAAAATACTTTTATTTCATATATATTAAAATATAGGACCTTACATTCTCCCCCACTTACTAGAATTTCGTCCCCGAAATTCCGACTAAATAAACAAATGTGGGTACTCTTCTCTCATCTTAGATTCTAATTCCCATGTTAATTCTGACACTCCTTTTTGATTCCAAAGAACTCGCACTAAAGGAATCTCCTTTCCTCGCAGCTTTCTGATTTGACGATCTTCAATTTGCACTGGTCCGACTTCAAATGTCAGATTCTCCTTTAAAGGTATTTCGTCTGGCTGTAACTGGACAATTGAAGACGGGTCTTGAATAAACTTGCGAAGTTGAGAGACGTGGAATACATCATGGAGATTAGCTAAAGAAGGCGGTAACGCGATCTGATAAGCGACGGGACCGACTCGTTTTAAGATTTGATAAGGACCAATAAACTTTGGTGTCAGCTTCCTCGGATTCATCACTCTCCCAATACCAGTTGTTAGCACTATTCGCAGAAATACATGATCTCCTTCTTGAAATTCGAGCTTGGATCTACGCTGATCGGCATAGCTCTTCTGACGACTCTGTGCAATCTTCATCTTTTCTTGGATAACCTTGATCTTCTCGGTCGTTTCCTGAACTAACTCAGGTCCGATGAGAGTGTTCTCCCCCACTTGGAACCAACATAGTGGGGTTCTACACTTTCTTCCATAGAGGGCTTCGTACGGAGCCATATCGATGCTTGTGTGGTAGCTATTGTTGTAGGTGAACTCCACAAGCGGCAACAAACGATCCCAACTTTCTTGATACTCTAAAACGCAAGCACGGAGCAAATCTTCCAGAGATTGAATCGTTCTCTCCGATTGACCATCCGTTTGCGGGTGATAAGCCGAACTCATTCTTAGCTGCGTTCCTAACACTCGATGCAAACTCTGCCAGAAGCGAGACACAAAACGAGGGTCACGATCTGATACAATACTCGAGGGAATACCATGCAATCTAACAATCTCTTTGATGTACAATCTTGCAAGCTTCTCCAACGGGTATTGCATGTTGATGGGAATAAAATGAGCTGATTTCGTTAAGCGATCAACCACGACCCAAATCGCGTCGAAACCTTCTCTTGTTCTCGGAAAACCACTTACAAAATCAATGGCTATTCCATCCCATTTCCATTCTGGTATGCTCAAAGGTTGCAATTCTCCTCCGGGCTTCTTATGTTCAATCTTCGCCTTTTGGCAAACAAGGCAAGACGCAACATAAGACGCAACGTCTTTCTTCAATCCGGACCACCAAAACATCTTCTTCAGGTCTTGATACATCTTCGTTGATTGATTTGGGTCCAATATATATAGATTTGAGCATTGATTTGACTCCCTTATACTATGTATTTGGCTTGTTTCCCAGCTTTTTAGGTAGTTTTTAATTTTTATTTTGTAGTTTTAGGGTAGATTAGTTTGCTTGAGGACAAGCCAACATCTAAGTTTGGGGGAGTATATACAAAATAAAAAATTAAAATTTTTCGGATCTGAATTTTTCTCCCATATTGGTATTGGTTTGTGTCCTTAGCAAAAGTAATTAATTTTTCTAACCTTAGGACTTTTTCTCTTTTGATTCATGTACATACTTAGTTTAAGACTTAGACTCATTGGTATTCGACTCTATTTGATTGAACTGTTTATATGATTGCGGTGACTGGGTTATTTCGACAAAGGCTTTCAGAACTTGTGATTAGTGAACTGACTTTAGCCCTGTGAGATTTTGAGCCTTATATTGAAGGGTATGAATTTTATTGAAATATTTTGATATTGAGACCCCTATTTTTCCATGAGTGTGTTCACTTTGATATTGTCTTCTAGAACTTGACCTGTGACCATTTCAAAATTGATAATTGATTGCATGCATTAAGATGATTAAGGCACTTAGGGTGTGTTTTTGTGGCCTTCAGATGATTTGAATTGATAAATATTCCATTAGTTGCCCACTTTGAGCTTTATAATGATATATGATTTTTCTTTGGTACCCTGCATTCATTGCATATTCTTTGTTAGTACCTTGGAAATTTTGAATGAGCAATTGAGAGGAATGAATATGAAAAGCAAAAGAAAGAAAATAAAAAGTGTATGAGTTCTAATTCTCTTCCGTGTGAAAAAAAAATAAATCAAATGAATGAGAATAGGAAGAGAATAGAAAAGAAAAAGGAATTTGGAAAAGAAAGGAAGAATAAAATGTTCCTGATGTGAGTGTGAGTCTTTATTGTATTCATTGCTCATTCATGGTTTTTGAGGGAAACTTTTTTTTGTAAATATTTTTGCGAGTTAACCTTTGTTTTATCCCTTCTTTCTTTTATCCAACCTGACACTTTTAGCCATGGCCCCATTACAACCAAAAATAAGACCTTTTGATTTTTGCATGCATTCAATAATTTCAGTGGAGATGTTGGTCTATGGTCAAGCCTATGGTAACACATTATCATTGTTAAACTTGAGTGAATTGAAAATATGACCCTTATACACTTTTGAGAGAAACAATTGAGAGGTTGAGAGTGTTCATTAGTTCTGAGTTCTGAATGGGATTGTTATGTTAACTAGTATGTAATTGTGTAAATAGTTTATGATAATATGTGTCGAAGTGATGAGTCGTAGTCTTAGATTAGGTGTGTTCATGTTGATTTAGGGAGTTTGTCTTTTGTTTAGAATTTTTATTTTACTTTTGCCTGGGACATGCAAAATGCTAAGTTTGGGGGAGTGATTTGGGTCCAATATATAGATTTGAGCATTGATTTGACTCCCTTATACTATGTATTTGGCTTGTTTCTCTAGCAAATTTAGGACTTTTTATTAGATTTTAATTATTTTTAGTAGTTTAGGGTCCTTTGAACGTTTTGATCCGTTTGTTAGTGTTTCAGGTACTTTTTGGAGCTTAAATGGATAAGATATTTATGGACCTGAAAAGAGGACGAAAAGATCTTGCAAATGGAAAAAGAACGGAGCAAAACGGAATCGAGAACTACCCCGCGCGCCTGGGGCGCGGGGACGGGTGCGCCTGAGGCGCGCCTGTGTGGAAAAAGAACAAGCATCAGACCTGCGCGCCTGGGGCGCGAGGTCGTGTGCGCCTGGGGCGCGCGTACCTGTTGAAGGCCCAAATTGACCAGATTCTGAACAAAATAGAAGAAGAGAAGTCTAATTTGGCTTCATATCTTAGATTTGGTCAGAGATTAGAAGATAAACATGGACCTTATCTACTAGATTTAATTAAAGATTTATTTTAGGATTTGTTTTACTCTTTAAATAGAGGATTTGTAAATAGTTTTCAGTAGGTTTTGAGATCATAGAATTCAATTAGGATTAGAGAGAGAGGTTAGTAACATCTATTGAGAGCAAGGAGGCAAGGCACAAGGATTGAAGATCTCTTGGAGAGTTAACCAGTATTGTCTATGATATGAGGTTTTCTCTTTGCTTCTGTTTTCTTTATTTCTATATGTGTAACTAAAACCTCTTGTTAGGAACATGGTGTAAATTGTATGGTGTAACTTATTTTAATTTATGATTTAGTATTTTGCTGTTTTTAATTCATGCATTAATTGAGTTTTTAATACATAAACCCGCGCAATTTATGTTCTGGATTTCTTAATTCGCAACGAAGGTTGGGATTTTGAATAGGCCATGCAATTAATGGTATAATCAGTCCAAGTTATAGAGATATGATTGGATGATTATATGGCTTTTTAATTCCCTTGTGCTGAATAGATATTTTCTTATATTGTAATTTGTTGAGAGATCAAGGATTAAATATTTAGAAAATAAGGGTAATGTTAGAGACGTCTAACTATTGCTATTTGAGAGGAATAGTCCATGAATTGAAGGATAATTAAAGGAAAATATAAATTATAGTTAAAATAAGTGAATCATTCAATGAAACCAAGTTCCTAACCTTTTTCTATTGCCTTCTATACATCTTATCTCCTCAATCTTCTTATTTTATTTTATTATTATTCTTTTTCTCCTTCTAAATTTCAATAACAAGTTGCACTAATAATTACGAATTGGTAAAAAGTTATTAGAAACAATTTGCAATCCCTGTGGGACGATATTCGGTCTTCCAGACTATATTACTCGTTGACCCAGTCCACTTGCTGGTAAATCAACATTGATCCAGGATGCATACTCAACTTGTTTTTGTGGGCTTCTTCTAGTACAGATCTCCTTAGTTCTTGATTCGCCGGAATGCAGATTCGATCCTTGAATCTCAAAATGCCATCAGATCCTAATTGGAAATCTGGTTCCACTCCTTCTATCCCTAGTCTTTTCTTCTCTAGAAGCTCTTCATCCACTTGTTGTAGGTTTCGGACTTGACCCACAAACTCATTTGTGATTTGTAATATTCCTAACTTGATGCAATTTGGTTTGAACTGAACTGCCAAATTCAAGTTTCGGAATTCTTCAATTAATTCAGCTTCTTTCACCATCATCGATCTCATATGCAAAGTCTTTCTACTCAACGCATCGGCTACGATATTGGCTTTGCCGGGGTGGTAATGTAATTCAAAGTCGTAATCCTTTAAGAATTCCATCCACCTACGTTGCCTCATATTCAGTTCCTTTTGGTCAAAAAGATACTTTAGACTTTTATGGTCACTGAATACTTGGAACGTATTACCATACAGGTAATGTCTCCATATTTTCAAAGCAAAGACAATAGCAGCTAATTCCAAATCATGAGTAGGATAATTCTCCTCATGCACCTTCAACTGTCGCGACGCATAAGCAATAACTCTTCCTTCTTGCATCAGAACACAGCCTAAACCTTGTTTTGATGCATCACAGTAAACATCAAAATTTTTCTGGGGATCGGGCAGAGTTAACACTGGGGACGATGTTAACTTGTCCTTTAAAGTTTGGAAACTAACTTCACACTTCTCATTCCAAACAAAAGGTTGCTCCTTCCTAGTCAGGCGGGTTAAAGGAAGAGCCAACTTAGAAAATCCTTCAATGAACTTCCGATAATAACCGACTAAACCAAGAAAACTTCTAACTTCAGTAACAGACTTTGGCCTCTCCCATTTCAACACCGTTTCTACTTTAGCTGGGTCTACAGCAACACCATCCTTTGAAATTACATGCCCCAAGAAATTGACTTTTTCAAGCCAAAATTCACACTTGGCTAACTTGGCATATAATTTCTTTTCCTTCAAAGTCTCCAAGACAATCTTCAAATGATTGGCATGTTCCTCCGGGGTCTTTGAATAGATGAGTATATCATCGATAAACACCACAACAAAGGAATCCAAATAAGGTTGGAACACTCTATTCATGTAATCCATGAATATGGCAGGAGCATTGGTTAAACCAAAAGGCATCACCACATACTCGTAGTGTCCATACCTTGATCTAAAAGCTGTCTTCGGAATATCTTCCTCTCTTACTCTGATTTGATGATACCCTGACCTCAAATCAATCTTTGAAAATACGGACGCTCCTCTAACTTGGTCCATCAGATAATCTATTCTAGGCAATGGGTACTTATTTTTGATAGTGACCTTATTTAACTGCCTATAGTCTATACACATTCGCATGGATCCATCCTTCTTTTTGACAAACAAAATAGGCGCACCCCATGGTAACACACTGGGTCGGATGAATTGCTTCTACAGCATATCTTCTATTTGCTTCTTTAACTCTGCTAATTCGGTTGGAGCCATACGACAAGGAGCGATAGAAATAGGACCAGTACCCGGAACTAAATCGATACTGAATTCTATCTCTCGATGCGGTGGCAAACCGGGAACTTCATCAGGAAACACTTTGGGAAAATCTCGAATAATCGGAATTTCCTCTATCTTCGGCTCATCTTTATTTTCTTCTACTACCGCAGAAAACACACATACGTACCCTTCAGGTTGCACCTCAGGCGACTTTTTACCGGGAAAAACAATCGTTCGAGTCTTGCAATCGATCACCACTTGGTTAGTTGCTAACCAATCCATTCCCAAAATAACGTCAAGCTGGGATAACGGTAGACAGATTAAATCTACCCTAGAGGACAAACTTCCTATATTGACTGCACACCCAAAACATGCTCTTGACGTAGTCACCGGCACATTCGAAGGAGTACACACCTTAAGTCTAAACGATGTCTCCGAAACAGGTAAACACAAACGCTTAACGCATTCCTCAGAGATGAAAGAATGTATAGCACCAGAATCGAATAAAAAGCGACAGGGCATGCCATTGAGAAGATGGTTACCTTGCACGAGATTATCTGCCTGCTCCGCCTCTGATCCGGACATGGTAAAAACCTTCCCGTTAACCCATGGCTTGTTTCCCGTACCTTGATTGTTCTGACGCTGAGGTTGATGACAGAGACGAGCGATATGACCAGTCTTTCCACAGTTGTAGCAAATCGGTGGCTGGTTCCTCCAACACTCCTTCCCAGGATGGAATCTTTGACATTTGTTGCACATTGCACCAGGGGCTGGGAGACTGGGTACTCCAGAAGATGATGCACTTCCTTTTTCCTTTCTGTGGATAAGGACCTTTCCGGCTCTTGTTACCATACCTATGCTGATTGCGATGTGGCCCAAAACTTCCTTGTCCAATATCCTTCTTGACACTATTCCTTTCGAAAATGCGGCAAGTACTAACCAGCGTTGGATAGTGTCGGATCCTTTGCACACTCACAGCTAATTTGATGTCGGATCTCAGTCCATTCTCGAATCGCGTGCACTTGGAATGTTCATCGGGGTGATACTGGAAGTACGGCGAGTACTTCATCAGCTCTTCAAATTTCTCAGCATATTGGTCAACCGTCAGATTTCCTTGCTTTAGATCGAGGAATTCCATTTCCTTCTGCAGCCTGATGTCATCCGGGAAATACTTCTCGAGAAACTTCTCTGTGAAGATCCCCCAAGTAAACTCTACTTGATCGAACTCCAGGAATTGACGAGTTTGGTTCCACCAAGTAGCAGCTTCACCAGTGAGCACATAAGCAGCAAACGTGACCTTTTGCGATTCCGACAGAGTCAACGTTCTAAAGATTTTATTCATCTCGTCAAGCCAGAACTGAGCTTGCTCGGGACGACGACCACCCGAGAAGCTAGGGGGTTTGCACTTCCTAAAGGCATCTAAGCCTTGAAACTCCGCTGGGGTTCCATTGCTTGGAGGATGGTTGTGCTGCATATTCTCCAGAACTGCAGCCATACGGGTCAAAGCCTCCGCAATGTTAGCGTTATTTCTTCCGGCCATCTAGTCCTACAGAATCCAAAGGGGAAACTTAATTAGATTCTGCGAATTCTAGTCTTATACTACAAACATCATGTCATGATATGCAATGGTTAGTGTGTAAGGCCACACTCCAAGGCCGAGAGTCGAACCATTGCTCTGATACCACTAAATGTGACGACCCAACTTTCATTCCAAAGTAAAACATTTATTTTCAGAAAATACGACCATTTTTTTTCTTTGAAACTAAAAGTCAAGTCATCATCCATTATCAAATCTTGCGGAATTATATAAACATCGAGTCATGAAGACAAGTGATGTAACATCATATTTCATTCATATTAAAAAGGGGTACATACCACATTCTTCATTTAAACAAAATACATAATTACTTGACTTAACACTCTAGGCCATTACATTATATTACATATATTACAACAAAATTCATAATAACCTAGAGCATATGGTTCATGACTCATGATATAAAATAGTATAGATAAGAGAAAACTTGATGGGTTATATCATTCACATTCCACCCCACAACTTAACTCAGTCGTCAGTTCCCCACTGACTTCCAGTTGAGTTGTCCATAAAGTCATCCACCATCTGATTTGCATTATCCACCGGATCCTCATCCTCGATTGGATCCTCCTCCTCCTCCTCTTCCTCCTCCTCTTGTGCCGGATCATCAGGCACGTATATCGGAGTTCGGGATCGAACTCGAGGGGAAGGGCTAGGACGAGCAGGAACCTCTAAAATGATTCTTTCTGAGGAGAGTGCTGGACTCGGTGGAATAGTGCGTCGCGGAAATCGTCTTGGTGGTGGTGGAGGGGTTCCATTTCGCATAACAAAATTTGGCGGAATGTGCATGATGTAAACCATTGGGATTCTCGATCTAAGCGGACGCATACGAGAATATGGGTTAGGATGGCGGAAGGTGACTTACACATCCCCCTCATAAGTAGCCCTATGGTCCTCAAAATTCCACTCCCCATTAGGGAGCGGCCTCATCTCCACGCAGAACATGTTTCTCGCCATCACCTACACAAGGGACTGGGAGTGAGTCATAGCTAAAAGCAATAACAAATGAGCATAACAGTGGCCAGAAATAACAAGCACAAATTTTCAAATAGAAATAATATATGCAAGTACATATGCTCAAACCATCTTTTATAATATCTTAATTAGTGTCGTGATGCATGCCTACTCCTCATTCATGCTGCGCGGTTTGGCATCCGAGTATCTCAGGCTCGGGATATTCTCAATCCTATGTTTCATCAAACCGGAGCGATTCACATTCAAGCGTCACGATCGATTGGGAACTCGGTCTTCCTAGCATCCTCGTGCTAGGGATATTCTGATTTAACCTATACCGAAGTTCCGAATCCAGATCGGAGCAACTCCTTCTCCATGCATGATGATGCCACACAAACTTCTTCTTTCATTTATTATTTACTTTCTTTTATTCTTTAATCACATCCTTGAACATCATGTCTCTAATATAGAGACCCAAAGTTCATAATCCTTCTCAATCTCAAATTCATCCTTTCTTTTAGCATTAACTTGTGCTAGTGCTTTTCTGAAAATTTCATCAGCGGCCTTGCCACTTTGTGATGGTTTTATATAATAGGAGTTAATCCTTTTATTATTTCATTAATGCAACGACCCCATTTAGGACTCCCAAAATATCAACCAGGTGGGTAAGGACTTCCACTGGGACATGGGAAAATAATCAACCAAATGGGTGTACGCACTTCCATTGGGACATCCTGTCCGAATATGTCAACCACTGAATAAAATTCCAGTAGGACTCATCCAGGATAAAAATCTACCAATGGGAATCAAATAAACTTATACATTTATCCGTTGGGACTCCTGTCCGAATATATCAACCACTGGATGAAATTCCAGTAGGACTCTTTCAGGATAACAATCAACCAACGGAATTAGGTTTTTAGGCATAAAGATAAATAATTGGAATTTAGTAATATAGGAGATTAGACGAGTTAATTATAGGAAAGTAAGGTTTTTTTTCTGAAAATTATTTGAATTACTCGAGTAGTTCTTGCCTACTCGAGTGTTCTTATGAATTTACTCGAGTCTTTAAGAAATACTCGAGTGTTCTTCAATTTTCCCAGAATACTCGAGTCCTCCTTAATTTACTCGAGTGTTTTTACTGCAACAGCACCAGTTTCTGCACTCTTAATGTCAAGTCGAATTCCTTGCATTGTATTTCCATTCTTATGCAAAACAGAGGCATAAACACATATAATGAACATGTTAGAACACATATACAAGTACATAGCAACATAAATCAACATCAAATCACAGAATCAATACATACTTGGAAAATAAACATTTCAAGATATGAAATTCGTTTCCACTTGGTTTTAACTTCGAAAATTAATCCAGTAAGCATTATTAGGTCCATTTAAACTTGTTTGAATCAGAAAACCTTATGTTTATGACCTCCAAGTCATATTCCGAATTCCAACTTCATCCCTTGATGAACCTTGTGAGGTTCCTACATTTCTAGCTTGAGATTACTCATTCTAGCAATTAGATAACTCCTCCCTTACCTCAGAGAAGCTAAACAACAGATTAAACAACAAGGAAATTGGCTGGATCGAAAATTCGAATTCTGGACTTGTGAAAAAGGGGTTGAACAGGCTGACTTTGGCCACATATTTCACCACGGATTTGGCATGAAAAAGAGTGAAACAAGTTAGTTTACCAAACTAGGATATACTAACTCCAATCAGGAACAAGTTTGACACAAAAAGGGTTCATGAAATTACCAAACGAATTCAATGAAGATGAATACTTGATGCTGAAAACTACTCTGTTTTTACAGCTTTGAACTTCAAACTTTGATGATCTAGAACTCGAACTACAGGGGCTTATTTGAAGTGATTCTTGATTCTAATTCAAAGATGGAACTAGAACCTTGAGTTGTGTTTTGGTTTCGAAGGATTTGATTGAGAAACGATGGAGAAATCAGAGATCAAAGTGTGCTCTGAAAAACTGAAAGTCTGAAACTTAAAATTTGGGTTTTGGATGATTAAAGGTTTTGGATGCTTCAACTAAGCACTTATTTATAGCCTAGGAATGCTTCAAATCGAAGTAAAGTCCAGCTCTGTGCTTGAAGATTCGAGAAACCGCGTTTTGGTGCGAAAATTAAATGAAAATCGACTTATACACTTTCAGGTCTGCACGAAATACTCGAGTGTTTTCACATATACTCGAGTGTTTATTTAAAAATTCAAATTTCCAAACAGCTACTTAAAATACTCGAGTCTTACCTAAAATACACGAGTGTTTTTGCTAAAATAGGGAAAGTTAACTATTTTAATGATGCTAATATTGATAAAATACTTTTATTTCATATATATTAAAATATAGGACCTTACAAATAAAACCAAAGAATTCTTCGAGAATATGCCCTATAAATAGGACCGGAGGGAGTAGGACGTTAGAGTATGGGAATTGACTGACGTGAAGGTTCTTAGAACTAATGAACGAGAGTATTATAGTGGCTAGGTTGTGCTATTAAAACAACCACGAGAATTTTCGATGGGTAGGACCTTGATCCACTATAGGGTCGGATAAGCTACCTGTGTCAGGGATCGGTCCTACAACAACCACGATAATTCATCGATCAATTAGACACTTCAGAGTCGCAGAGGGTGGTCTCGGCTAGAGCCAACTTGGGCAAAACAACCCAAGTTGTATGAGGTACCCAATGAGGGGTGAAGTACTGTGCAAGCATTGGTTGCGAGACACTTACTCCCGACTAGTCCTTTCCCTGGAGTGGAGGGTGATGTGAGGATGAAACGGAAAATGAAAAGAGCAATGAAATGACGATTGCAATGAAAAGTGAAATGATAAAGAGATGAGAAAGAAATGAAATCCCAAGAGGAGAAAAAAGAATTATATGAAAAATCGAATGATTGGACCTCATGAATATGGGAATTCAAAGAAATGAAAATGAAAAAGATAATGAAATCCTAAGAGAGGATTCAAAGAATTTGGGATCCAGTTATTGCACATACGTGAGACGTGCATGCAATGCATCATATATAGGAGTTGATTGAGTTCACATACATCATGCATCATTTCAATTCGTTTGTGATTGCCAGTGTTTAGCATGATTTGTGATTACTCTTGCCTTGTTAATTGAATATATGTGTATGCAAGTGAGTATCAGATGTTTTATTTAAGTTATACGAAAATGCTCACTCCCTGTATTGTAACATTTCTAGGTATCAATGTCGGAAGTGTTCTCACACTTTTCCTACCGAGGATAAGGTACTCCTATCAGTGGAGTATGGGTTAGTTGGGTTTTTCTCGTACTGAATGAACAAAGGAAACTCTTGCAAAATGTTTTCATGAATTATAGCTTGACGCCGAAACTGGTGCATGTATCAAAGTTTTGACTTAAACACATTTGAAACCTTGCATTCATGCATCACGTTTTTTATCAATCAAATTTTTTTTAATCTCGTTCATAAGGGTTATTTAATCAATTCCTCCTTATTTTACTCAATTATTTGTTATTAATAAAGCCAAGGTGTTACATTCTACATTTTTAGGTCATGAGAACTCAAATTATAGGAGTCAGTGACGGAATCAGCAAAGAAGGGAAAGAAGGAACTATGTAATACTAATACGTATGATATAAATGTAACAACCAAATTTTAAGATATTTGGTAATATTATGTTTGAGATTTTAATAAAAGTTCGAAAAAAAATTGTATTCGCTATTTTATTTTACTCATTAAATTATTTATCTTAAATTGGGGTGTTACATTAACCATTATTAGAATATCCAATAAAGTAGCAGTTCATTGTTTCTTTTCATTTGGTCTAAAAGACCTTGCCTTAGCTGAATAACCACAATTGTGAAATTTTTTTTCGATAGCCTTTTAGATGTCCAAAATTCATAAGGGTCTTTACTACTACTTTAATTGGGACTTCATTTTTGTTTCTCAATGAACATCATTCATAATGAGGTTATGCCAATTTGCATTTTGCATCACATTAACTTAAACACAAGATTAAATAAAACGGGGCAACAATATCAAACAAAAAATAGCCTATACCTTACCTATATCCTATATACAAAGAATTCTTATCTATGAGATAAGTGTGTCAACTAGCTTATTCTAAGACCATTCCCTTCTATCCTTTTCGAATACCTTGATATCATTCATAGGTAAAGAACACGTAAATGTAAAATTTAAATATTGACCTTGACATGAAGCAACCTTATTATTCCCAAATGAACAAGATAACCAAATCAGTTCATTAAAGAAAAAAAATTGTCTAAATGACAATACAACACTTGTTTCTTTCAGGTCCAAATAGTCATCACACTTTACCAATAGCTTAAAAGTTGTTTTTGTCCATATAAATGCATTTTTCAGCTGATACTGAACAATTTAAGCAACCATGCATTGACATACTCATGTGAGTAGTAAAACCTAATGTATTCACCGGCCAAGTGTGTTGTGGACACAAAAAATTAAATTACCTTATGAAGAAATTAAAATGAAAAATTTACCTTTCTTTAATTTGCTTGTCGAACTTGATTTTTAATATAATTAACTTTATTTATGCGTTATTTACTTTTGCAAGAAAAATAAACAAATCATTTATTATGTGGAGAAAGCTCATTGCAACTTCATCTTCATTGTTTCCTTTTGCCTTTAGATCAGGCAGATGCAAAGTGAGCCTTATTATTCTTGTCTTGCTTCAACCATTCCCCTTGTAAACGGTATCAAATGAGCTCTAATGAACTCAATTGTTCATTGAAAAATGTAACTAATTTTAAATTAATGGAATTGCGTTCAATTACATATAAAAAAATGCCCAATAAAGAATTTATATAAATCTAATTTAGTTCCTTTAATTTTGAAGAAAGGTTAGATATCTACATGTAGTATTTCTTTATATTTCACTCTCTTTATACATTATTGAAACAACACGTACTAATAGTTTGTTGGTTTCATACTTTTCCTTATTAGCAAAATTCCCTTTAATTTCTTTATGGCACGACTTTTTTTTATAAGCAAAGAAATTTGTATTAATAATAAACTAAAGAGTGAACAGAAATAATTCACCCTTTGAGAGATTACAAGAACATAATGTTTTTCACATCTGCTAATAACAACATGCTAGATTACATTTGATTGAAGCTCTACCAAGGGTTCAAAACCCAGTTCGCATAAGAATAGCCTATATCAGCAGAATTTGCTTTGAAAATTGACCATAAATGAATCCTAATCTTTTCTACAATGCTATTAACACAAACCTGCTCATTTTCAAATATTGATTTATTCCTAGATAACCATAATACCCAAAGTACGACCAGCCAAAGGGAAATTCAGTCTTTTTTCTATTTGGTTTAATTCTCACCAAGCCTGTATGATAATTTAGGTTCGCAAATTTTCGTGCTGACAGAACTGTAACAAGATTAAACCAAGAATACACAGCTTGCCACACACTGTAAGCTATATTGAAACTGAAGAAAATATGCTCTACCGTTTCATCTTGAATACCACACAATCTGCAACATAAAGGCTCTTCTTTACTGATTATTCCTCTTCTCCTTAGGTTTGCTCCAGAAGGAAGTTCGTCATGCATAGTCCTCCAAGCTAAAGCCGCCATCTTCAATGGTGCATTGTTGCTCCATAGCAATTTGAAAGTACTTGACACCTCTTGCTCCTCTGCGAGAATTGGTTTATAAATCCTTGGGTAAACACTTTTTACTGAAAACATGTTGTCCTCTGTAAACTTCCAAATCCACTTGTCGCTTTCTCTTTGTTGTAAGGCTACCTCGTCCAAATTCTTGCATAACAAATTAGCCTCATGCTGTTCCCAGCTATATAGATCCTTCCTCCAACTCAAGTTCCAGCTCCAGACCCCAAGATCCCACACCCCATTTGATGCCACCGAGCATTCCTTATTTTCTGCTACCCTATACAACCTAGGAAACATTGATTTCAGATTTTCCTCCCCTACCCAAGTGTCTTCCCAAAATAACGTCTCCGCTCCATCCCCCACCTTTCTTCTTACCCCTAATGATATCCAATCAGCCCCACTCTCCGTACTAAGACATCATATTTTACCCAAATCCCTCTACCACAACGAACCTTTCCTAAATACCTCTCCCTCCCTATTTATACTGTCATGAACAATATTGTTTCCATATTTTGATATTAACACCTTTTTCCAAAGCGAGTTATTCTCACCTATTAGCCTCCACCTCCACTTTCCTAACAATGCCAAATTAAAAGCTCCTAAATTTTTTATTCTTAACTCACCCTTTTCTTTACTTCTACAAACCTTATCCCTACTTACCCAACAAAATTTTCTACTTTCCTCCTTCCCTCCCCACAGAAAGACTCTCCGAATCTTTGTTATTTCATTTAACACACATTTTGGGGCTTTAAAAAAAGAAAAGAAGTACAAAGGCAAGGAAGATATTACCGATTTGAGAAGAGTGATTCGACCACTGAAAGAAAGATGTCTTCTTTTCCAAGATGAGAGTCTGTCTAGTCTTCAGGATATCAAGGACAAGGTTCCAAGTAGATCTTGTGCTATGATTTGCACCCAAGGGTAAAACTCAGATATTTGAATGGGACACTACCCACCTTACAATTCAGCAAGTCCGCCATCTGTTCAACTTGTGACTCTTCAACCTTTACTCCTATTACACTGCTTTTAGAGAAGTTTGTTTTCAAACCAGAACAAAGCTTGAAGCATCGCAAAGTGCTTTTCATGACAATTCCGTTTTCTGCACTATCTTCTCCAATCAGTAGTGTATCATCTGCGAATTGTAAATGTGACACCAGGACATTCTCTCTTCCCACCTTATAACCTTTGAACAGCCCTTTGTCAACTTAATTCCTAATAAGCCCACTTAAGCCTTCAATTACCATAAGGAAAAGGAAAGGTGCCAATGGGTCTCCTTAACGCAGTACTCTTTCCATGCTAAACTGTTGTGTAGGACTTCCATTGACTAAGATTGAAACTGAGGAAGAACTGATGCATTCGATAATCCAGTTTCTCCATTTGCTACAAAAACTCATTCTTGTCATCATGTAATCCAAAAACCCGTAGTTCACCGAGTCATTCGCCTTCTCAAAATCCACCTTAAAAATCAAACAAGGCTTGTTTTTCCTCTTTGCTTGGTCAATTATCTTGTTCATTATCACCACCCCATCTAGTATAGATCTACCACCCACAAATGCTGGTTGTGACTCTGAGATAATACCCCTTATCACCCTTTTCAATCTTGATGCAAGCAATTTAGCCACTATTTTATACAAACAACCAACCAATGAGATTGGTCTATAATCATTTAGGCTTGAGGGGCTGACTTTCTTTGGTAGTAGAATTAGGAATGATGCAATGGATCCTTTAGGCCATTTACCATTGGAATGAAATTCTGTTACCACTATGCAAATGTCTTTCTTCATTAGATCCCAGAGCTTCTTTATGAATGTGGTCCCGAACTTTTATCTCCAGCACAATCCCATACTGCCTTTTTTATTTCAGCTTCATCAAAGCTGTTAGTCAAGGAAACTCTGTCTATTTCACTTATTTGAGAGAACCGAACACCATCTAGAACTGGTCTGCTCCACTGCAAATCACTGAATCTCTTCTTGAAGAACTCCTTGATTAGGTCATTTACTACTAGCGGTTTCTCCACCCACACACCATTGTCTTCTATTCTAGATATTGCGGTTGTTCTTCTGTTTCTGCTGATAATAGAGTGGAATAAACTAGTGTTTGCATCATGTGACACCTCCTTACTATAAAGTGGAAAATTATAATTGTTTCCAAATACTTAGTTATGGACATATTATTGAAAAATAGGTCAATAAAAATTTTTCTTTTATTATATTAGTTCCTCTATTTTATTCCAAAGAGTTTGGACTTGCATTTTAATCAAATACTTTGAATTCGGCTTATTAATAAGTTATAAAACTCAGTTCAGAAAATGATTTGAGACAACATTCTTTTCTTTATCAATAATCTTATAATTAGCTTATATCATAACTTATCGTTATCTCGAATGGTTTATCGATAACAAAATAATAACCATCTTCGAATTCCTTTTTCTTGAAAATCAGAGTACCCGGAATAAAACAGTACTTGAGGATCATTAGTGATATGTAAACAACAACATATATATAATAAGATAAAAGATCCCCATCAGTACATCATCAAGTTCTAAAAGTAGTACAAGTCCAAAATACTAAGTCCATATACTGAAAGTAAAAACTATAACTAATATGACCTCGACTGTAAGACATCTCAAAATATATACAATATAATACAACTCCAAAAATAGACGTCTCAGAGCAGGTCAACTGATCCTCCAAAACTCCCAACTGGTCTACAGCAGCTACATCCCTATCCTAGGATCCAAACTATCTATACTATGCTTGCCCTAGGAACCACTAACTCCACTACGAGTCCTGGAAACCGGCTTCACTGGTACCTCCTCCTCGTCCTCATCCTCCACAGGATCCTCCTCGACCTCGTCCGACGGGGTAGGGACCCTACCACTGGGTCTAGGGTCTGCAACAGGAACAGACCTACTGACACCTATCGGGCTAGGAGAATGAGTCTCCTCAGTGAAAATCCTCAAAGCAGAAGGATGGGAATGAGTGGTATCTCTAAAACGAAAGCTGTGAAATCTCCATACAGGTCGAGCTGGGGGTGGTCCTCTATAAGTGTAAAAGGGTGGTACGTGCATAGTATATATAATCGGGATCCTGAACCTACGAGGTCGCACCCTGGCCAAGGGGTTAGGGTGATAGAGAGTAATCTCCACCTCACCCTCGAAGGTAGCCCGGTACTCCTCGTAAGTCCAAATACCACTAGGGATGGGTCGGATCTCGATGCAAGCTAGGTATCTGGCCATCACCTAACAAGGGCACGGGAGTAAGCATCACACATATACATAATAAAATGAGACTAAAATATCAAACACATATAATCATAGACAGATAGAATATGCATAGACATATGTGCTCACCCATGTTCATGTTTATAACTCTTTCAATGCAGGTGGCATGATGCATGATTTCTATCCACAAATCCGAGGCCTCCAAACATCATATAGATATCTATCAACAGATATCCTTGTGTTCCCAGAACACTAAATAATACGTTTCCAGAACGTATGACGGAATTGCTTGGGGTGATTTTCTTAACGTTCCTCCCAGAGTATACATTATGTCGCAAAGATGCAATGAATCATCGTGGTACTTAACCCAACTATCAGAGTGGGTGTCACGTCGCAAAGGCGTAATAACCATATCAACGGTGAACCCACACTGGCCACATCCATCCACAGAATGTGTCATCAAGCAAAACGCAACAGTTTAGTACTCCCAGAGTACTCAGGTCATGTTCCCAGAACATTACCCAATCACATCGCCAACCTAATCATCTCATTCTCGATGAATGAATGCACATACACAAAGCATTATTGGTTGGCCTTTAATTAATTTCCATAATTAATCTATAATTATTATGACACAATCTTAACATCTCCACAATTAAGATTAAATATATGTCATATTTTCTTTTTATTATTTTCAATGAGGAACATAAGGTACTAAAATAAATTATCTGAACCCATAAATTCTTCCATGAATTTAACTTAGATAATTTTTACTGATTTTGGGTTGGAAGAGTATAACTAAAAATAATATAAATTATTTAACAAAAACCTTTAAAATTTATTTTTTTCTCAGGTTCTAACCGGTTACAAGGTATTCTAATCGGTTAGATTGTACAGTTCCAGAAACTAAACTTTTGTGATTTTCAATACCATTTTCATTTCTCTTCCAATCTGTCCCAAAACAGCCCTGAATCTTTGTTCAATACCTTAAGTAAAACTTATTCCATCATTGAAAATTCCACATTTCATCATATTTTTCAATCTTATATATTTTCCAAATGAATTTGTTATTATCATTAAGATATAAAACTAATTACCCAACTTTGCTTCAACATCCAACATTCACAGGGTAATTTACAGTGAAAATAGGCTAAGAGAATCAGTTAAAAATGGTGAGAACAACTTGACAGAAATCAGAAATTCATTTTTAATATCTGTTAGATTCTGCATAACAACACACTAAAATAGAGGTTTCCAACACCATTTTCATTGATACTCCAATTTAACCTATTTTCATCACCAACAGAGGTTTAATACCTTAAAATACACATGTTTAAACACTTAAATATGCAACAAATCCATGCATGCAAATATCATATTCCAAAAGTGCATAAAACACATATTTCACAACTTGAAATATCAAATTCATAAACAATGCACATAACCATCAACAAAGCATCATATAAGCTTGCATGCATCATATTAAAGTTGCTCAAAATCAGAAATGAGCTCAAATTGGACTCCAAGCCTTATAACAAATTCAAACTATGCCCTTAGAGTCTCTTGGTGACTCTCACTATAAAAATCATATTTTAAATCTCATTCTAGTATAAGGTAAGCTTCTCCCTTATCTCTAGGTAGTGTTTGATGAGTGTAATCACTAACAAATGCAAAACCTCCACAAAATCCACAATCTCTGTTTTCAGCTAGAACAGGTTCAACGGGGTCCAAAAACCAGAAGATTTGACACATGAAATGGCCAAAGAAATTGGGGAAATTTATTAGGTTTTGTTGTATGCAACATGCTCTAAAGGTTTGTACTAATTTGAGACTCAGAAAGTGTGTATACTTACTCAAATCAAAGCCTGAAGTGAGCTTCCAGAACCAAAAACTCAGTTTTGACAGAGTTGAACTCCTAACTTTGCAGATCTCGTTCTCCTTGCTCAAGAACTCTCAGCTCACGATTTTTGTGTCTTTGTAAAGCTTGAAGAATAAGCTTTACAATGGTGTATCACTCAAACTCTATCTCTCAGAAATAAAAGAGAATTGCAAGGACGAACACAAGAACCCTAACAGAGTTTCAACAAATGCAATTGAACCAAATGAAGCAAAATTCGTGTTTAACTCATGATTTTATAAAGAAATTCAGCTAACATGCATGAGGACGAGTGTTTCCCACTAATTATGGGCTGGATTCGTGGCAAATCGTGGATTAATCGAGTGATTACTCATCAAAAAGCACTAACCCAGTTTCTGGGTTCTTTATCTAACCGGTTACAGGGCACATCTAACCGGTTAGATACTGATAAAATTCAAAAATTAATATTTTAGTTGTTTTTCCTCCAAAAACCTTTCTAATATTGCAATTAGGTCCCAACCCAAGGACTGAATTGCAAAACTTATATTTTTGTACAAAATATCCATATAAAAATATATTCCATATTTTTATATTTCCAAACACATAATGTACAAAAATGAAAACTTCAAAACTAATATAAATTAATTATAAAAAAAATTCTATAATTAATTTCCTATTATTCGGGAGACGAAAATTAGGGGTGTTACACATTACATTCCTTTAGCCATTTTATCCAAGATTTTTGGATTAGGAGGTTTTCTTTTTGTTTGGACAACGTCCACATATTTTCTGTTGCTGTTCTTCTTTCTTCTACTTCTTGGTCAGACAGATCTCTGCCTTCTATTAGTTGATCCAGGCTATTTATTTTGTCTACTTCTTCCTCTATGGAACGACTTGGCATTAGTCTTTTAAGACATACTAGACTTGAATATCTCTAGAATTGCACACTTATTGATCATGACGAGGCTTACACAATTAGAACATTCCCATTTCTCAATGTTCCATTTATCCTTAGGGGAACATTATTCCATAAGATCAATATGTTTATTCCAAAGTGCGAAGTCCAGATCCATCCAATCAGAGAATCATCATGATGCTCTCTTCCAAATTCTTTGAAGTTTGTGCCTTTAAAATGAATACATTAATTTAATTTATATTACAAATATTATAAAAGCAAAATATTAATTGAACAAAAAATAAAACACAACATAATCTCACAGTAAACTTTAACCAATAAATTCAAATTATGGTGGGGCCCATCACAAGTTACCTAAAAAACAACATTAATATTTAGTTTTTTGAAAAGAAACATTAATTTGTAAATGGTACACTCATCGTAGTAATCAAATAATGATATTCAATCTTGTCAAATAATCAGTCTTTCTTTGGATCGACTTATTGTTAACGCGGAAAACCAAATGATTATCACATATTTATTATCATAGGTTTATTTGAAATTTGACAAATAATAACCTTCATTTGGGTCGATTAATGTCCGCACAAATTACAAACATACAGTTGTCTTGATATTTCAAATCAATTAACATAGGCATGAATGGTTACCTCGATAACATGATGCTTCAATTATATTAATTTAGAATATTAGACATTAGATAATTAACACACAAAAATTTGAATATATTATGTTCCACATAAAAATTAAAAAAAAAATTATCGGAACACTTTAACGACGGATAAAAAAAAAGCTAAAAAAAATTAAAATTAAAAATAAAGTTGCCTTAAAAAGCATACATAAAATTTTAACATGCACCAGTTTTGAAATAATTATTGACAACAGTTGATCCATGTCCAAATTATAAAGAGGCTTGTGTACACAACAACCAATACAACAATGATAGAAGAGATGTCATACTTCACCATCAAACATTTCATAAATTCAACTATTTCACATATTCATTATGCTCTTTCATACAACAACTATCCCTCATCACCATATACAACGGAGAAATAAAACTTTTTCGAGTCAAAATGGTAAAATACATCGTAGGATTATTGATGGTGAATCAACAATAACTTTTATCCATCCAATCACAATAACTTGTCTTTGATCTTCTATCCATATCCATGTCCACATGGACATGAATGTTATTTGGTCTTCTAAGTCATGTAAGCATAATAGGTCTTCATTCTTTTCTAATGATGGAATGTTAGAGAAATGAATTAGTTACATATGACTTAAGGATCACAACCTATTTATAACAAGTTCATAGCCTTTCACGAAGGGTTGTAATTATTGAACTTTCTTATTTATATTTTGGCTCATCTAGTGGCGGAGCTTCTTGGGAGCAGGTGGGAGCACCTTCTCCCCCTGAACTTTTATAACATATATAATCCACCTTCTGCCCCTGAACTTTTATAACATATATAATTGTCATTAGCACTTCATTTCATATAAAGTTGATTGGCCTAGCGGTAGAGAGTTTAGTTTTTGATGTCGGGGTTGAGTCCCTCCTTGTACATTTTACTCAATTTTTTAATTTTCGTTATGTTATTAATTTAAGCTGAATTTTCGTTTTGTTATTAATTTAAGCTGAAAAAAATAGGCAAAACAATGGTTGTTGTACTATGGAATCCATCCTATGACTTGGGAAATGAAATAGCAATGTATTACCACCAGGCTAATCCAAGTTAATTGTGTTTAATACAAAAAGTTAAACATTGTCTCAACCTGTTGGGAAAAAAATTATTTGACTCAACAACAATATTAACTGCACCCCCTAAAGATTTGGTCAAGATCCGCCACTGAGTTCATCAATCATATAGAAATAAGAATTTAGGTATCTATACATTACAAAGTCCATATAAAATGAGATGTCTTCAATCTCAATATATTAAGCCTTAAAAAATCACTTTAAAAAGGGCTACATCTTTAAAATAACATATAATACATGATAATGATATATATATATATATATATATAGGCTCACATATTACAAAAATATTTTAACATTTATCTTTGTTTAATGTTTGGTGTACACCACTTAGCTCATCAACTTAAGCAAGGGTTGAAGGATTGAAGTAAAGCTAATTTTATTAATAAATTACCAAGCTCAAGCATCATAATGATTACACTCCCCCCACCTATGGGTTGAAGGGAAACCACCAAATTATGTCCTTAAAATAAAGCTGGGACAAAAGAACATGAATACATCTAGATCAGAGTTCAAGGGAAAAACGATAGACAACAAATTTACATAGGTCGCAAAATAAGGAAGTAAAACAAGGATTGTCAACTTCTAGAAATGGTTCCTCCGAGATTAACTCCCACTTGGACCTATAACTGTACTAATTTCTATTAAACTAGCTAAAGTAGACATTTGTCAAACTACTGTACAAAGGTTTCGATTGTCAATCAGATTTATTGCTTTCCACAAATGCAGCTCTACACTGAGATTTAGCTTGCATTGCTATCCATTCTGGATGCTTCTTAAGATCCCTGCAAAAGTTACATAAAAATCAACGAATCAAATTTATGCTCGATTTAGCCAAAAATAAGCTGTTGGTTGTGAACTATAAAAGTAAAACATACATGCAACGTGGGACGCAACATTTTGACTGTCTACAATTCTTCGAATGGAATTTCAGTGCCATCCATGCCTTTTTACAATGTGGGCAGCCTCCAGAAGCTTGAACAGTGCACCTATTGGCATGAGAGAACAGCTTTTTCATTTGAAGACAGTTTTTGTAAGAGCACGGTTGAGTTTTCGTTGCACAACATTGTGATAGGTGCTGTAAAACTTCCAGCATTTGCTGCATCTGCATGATCAATTAAACGGTATGCCAGTAAGTGCACGTTATGACAAGGAAAAGGGAAAAGAAAAACAAGTAGGTAAGAACAACAATCTAGACCAAACAAGTAAAGAAAATAATAAAGCCTGAGAACAAAATTTATACCAGTACTGTATTCTGATTTAACTCTTGATTCCCTGACCGAGATAATCCTGTTGAAGAAGCTTGAGTCAACTTGTGTTCATGGCAATTAGCACCCCTCTCCTTATAGGATGCTGGGCATAAAGCGAACTCTGGGCATATCTCACATTGCAAGCTCTGTTGGGATATAACGTGTTTACAGCAAAAGCTACATTTTGCTCCAACAGTCATCATCGAAGTAGAACTCTTTAGTTGATCAATGATCATCATTGTGGAATACTTGGCACGGCGGGGTGTGTCAAACTGAAACTTATTCTTCTGGTTCTGGCAGAAGCTTAAAAAGGTAATCCTATTATCAAGAAATTCATTGTCCAGGATGATATCATTCTCCTTAGTATCAAAAGGGATATCATCAATGAGGGCCTGAAAATGGCAAAAGAATTCAATGATGCATGTTGTTTTGCACGAAATTGAAAACGAAAGAAAAATCACATGATACTAGCATCAAGTTTAAATAGCTACCTGACACAATTTATGCTTCTCCCCTTTCATTGAAGTGTGCGAGTCAGCAGTATGGCATCTGAAATATCAATATGAAAGTATATGAAAATCAGTCCATTTAATCAGATAGAACACCGTAGTAAGCAACATAATCAATGAAGAAACTAAAGATGAGAAAAAGAATAAAGAGAAGATACCAACATGTGAATAATCAATTATAATTTGCAACATTTCCATGCTTGGAAACAAAGATAACAAATAGTTAAGAGAAATCACATGACCATTAATTATCTCATAATTGATGCATCCTACAATTCAGTTCCATGTATACTAAGTCTTCAACTTAGGAATCAAAGGGCTGATCATTTCAAATTATTAGGATCATAACATAGGGAAATAACTAAAACCCTTTAAATTGCATAACTAGTAACTAAAGTATCCATATGAACATGGTATTTTCATCCTAATCATGTTATGAAAAACAAGCAAGGGTAGAAGAAAAATACAAGTTGAGGGAAGGTTTTTAAGTTAACATACCTTTCACATTCTTGGAAATTCTTGCATTCAGTGCAAAACCATCGCTTTCCGGACACTATCACTTCATGGCAGTGCATGCATGCATGTTGCAGGTGAACCATTATGAGGTATTCCTTTTTACGTGATATAATTTGGCCCAACTGATACAGATAGGGTGGTAAAAAGTACAGGAAGAAAGATCAGATTGCATTTGAAAATATGTAGTATCAATGCAAATAACTTAAAACTCTCATATAAAAGGACATAGCAACATTTTATTCATTTATGCATAAAAGGATGTATCCCATTAGATAAGCATATTTATTTGTGTACACTATGATGAAAGAAAAGCACAGAAATCCATAGCTCTGCAGACTGCAGATAAATAACTTTGAGTCTGACTCACTAATGGGAGAGAAGTTGACAAATTCAAATCAACAATCGTAGAATAATGTAAGAACATCTTTGTTCCATTGTGGAACATCTTTGTTTTTGTAACTACTCCCTCCGTTTCACAAGTAATGTTTTTTAAGGTTATGCACAAGTTTTAAGAAATGGTTAAATGATGCAAGAATTTGGGATATTTTGACTCTAATGCCCCTATATAATCTTTATTGAAGAGAGAGAAAGATATTGGAAGTGAAAAAGAGAGTGTGATAAATAGGGGTATGTTGGGAAAAATAGCATTAATTACGTATTGGGTTTTGCAAAAGAACAATACATATGAAACATGGGACAAAAACTCTATGAACACTACATATGAAACGGAGGGACAAAAACTCAATTTTACCTTATTTACTGCATCCTGAACTTGACTTTCTCTTTAATTATAATACAATCAGAATATTAGCATTTGATGATTCAAGGACAAATAGTACCTAACGTGGTAATCGTTGCAAAACTAAATTATAATAAAAACTAATCTAATCTTAAAAGTCATTCAGCATAGCATTTAATAACCACTTCAAACTCTCATGATGGAAATCTGTGAAATAACATGTCAGATACATCTACGAAGAGCTACTGTAACAAATGAATGCAGGATAAACTTGAAAGACTACATAGACATACCTTGTACATTACTAGAATGTCTTTGGCATTGTCTTTAGAAGGATTTGGATATCCCATAGCCTTTAAAGTCCTTTTTGACACTTCTTTCTTCAACTGGCATTCATAGTCTCCTCCACTGTCTTGTTCAATTTTCTGAGATTGTTCCATTGCTTCAGCACACCAGCTGTCTCCGTTAAAGTAAGGCAAACGAGCAGCTGTTACCTTGGAGTCACATTTTCCAGTAGGAACAAAGAAGTGGTCATACATATTAGTTAAGCCAACAACAATATTTTCTTCAGAAGCCTTTATTAGCATTGACTGATACCTGCACAAATTAAAAAAGCAATATAAATACCCAATGGTTATAGCATGACAGCATGCATTACTGGGATATGCCAAATGTAATTTATACACAAGCACATGAAAATTTAGATCGGCACGCATGCAAAAAGGTGAACAAAAGACATACCATCGCCTTAGTTTATCTTTATTTGGTGTCTCTTGATCTTTAGGTTTGCAATATATTATATAATCTTCTCCTTTCGAAGGAGGGCAAGCATATATGTAGCAAGTTGTGAAACCCCGTTTCTTGCAATAATCAAGGTATCCAATCTGATGATAGAAACAGCAAAAATCAATCAATAATGAAATAAATGGAACAAAATGGAGGGATTAAGAGTTTTTAATAGACAAGGCAAATCAACCCAACCGTGTTCTAAATAGAATATGGAGCATGTAATAAGCAAAAGAATTCATGAGCAACCTACCAATATCTCATGGTAAACATAGGTACGAAGAGCTTCTCCAGTCGCAGTTTTTCTATCAGGCCTAAAATACTTGCAAGAATCAAGAAATGAAATGTATACACAACGCTGATTCGGAAGTCCACATTCTGAGCCAAACTCCTGGACATACATCCCAAAAAGGCATATGTCTACTCCTTCTATGTTCTGAAACAGAAGAATAAGCTGAAACAGAAGGAACTGTTGTCAGTTCTTATGAATAAATACAAGCACAATTGGAAGTATATTTAATCATAGATTAACATCCGAACTTACCTTTGATCTATATAGGAACTCAGAAGGGTAATCTTCATCCGAAAAGATGTCCAGAAACTCTTTCTTCACTTGCAATTGTTTGTCAACAGATAACACTACTCTAACAGAAAGATTTTCTGCTGCCAAAACCTAGCAAGTTGGAGTCATGCATGGAAAGTTAGAAAACAATAAACTTGTAAAGCAATACTAATATCTTAGACAATTCTAAAAGGATGAATATATGAAAAATTAATAATAATATTGAGAAGAATAATATCTTGTGTCTGAAAATACCTACGTTGCAGCCTTTTTCTGGCTGAAGCGTAACTATATTAACAGGAATTTGTCCAGGGAGGGTGTATGTACTCAGCCTTTACCGCACAAGCGGAGAGACTGTTTCCAATATTTGAACCCGTGACCTCCAAGTCACAAGGCAGCAACCTTACTCACCCTCAAGAATAAAACAAAAACATGTTGAAAGATAAAAATTGTATGTACAAGGATGCTCCTACTAATTAGCGAAACATAGGCATTCAAAAAATTTAATTGAACAGAGTTCTCCATCTTACCTCATCGGGGTTGTTCTTCCCTTCAACTTTTGCCGTGTCTGCTCTCTCTTTCATGAGAGACTTAAAAAGTCTATTCTCTATGTGGTCACTAAGCTGGGTTCTTGGCAAGTCCTTGGCACCAAAATTATCAGTCTTTGGTAAGGGTACATGCTTTCCATTTTCAATGTCCTTTATGCGGCATCTAGGACAAATATACACTGCACTGCAGTCCAAATCTCTTTTATTGTTGTAAAGTGCACATATCTGATGTTGCCAGATTTTGCATTTATCGCATTCAACCCACTACAGAAACAACAACCATAAAAGGATTAAGTTTATGATTTTCTACATACAGCAGAAATATAGTACATAGAAAGATTAAACTTACCGCTTCTTCAGATTCATCATCATTTCTCTTTCTATCAAGAAGTGTCTTGGCAACAGATGTCCCATTGAATGTGATGTCTCCACCTCCAGAATTATTATAACATGAGGTGCAAAAGAAATGCTGAGTATCAAGCTTTTCTTCTCCTCTCTGGTAATAGAATACATTTCGCTTGATGCGGTGTCTGCAGCGTAAGCAATAAATTGGAACTGGTGCAAAAAATAGCTTTTGCTCTGTACATAATTGGCATGAGTCAGCGCTTTCCCCTTCTTCCTTAGTTGGATTCTGCATTAAAAGAAGAATTAACTTGTATATGCTTATAAAATTTCAGAAGCAAACTTATATAGAAGCCAACCAGTTGAAGATATAAACCCATCACGTGCCTCCTGGGTTGGCCCTTGACTATACATCATTAAACTTTAAAAAAAAAAAATGGAGGCAGCAAGGATTGAAATCCTGACCACTTTGTTAAAAATTCTTTTCATAACATGTCAACTACCAAAACCAACTATCCCAAAAGCTTAAGTTGTTAGGTTTTATATCAACAGCCCCATCCATCCAAGAGCCTTAGAGGATTGGAGCATTGGTGATGCATATGAGCGTTTTAACATACATTGAAATTTAATTGTATATGAAGATTGGGGACAGCAACCATCAAATTACTGACCACCTATTCAAAAGGGCTCTTATAACAAGTTAACTAAGGACCAACTCTCCCTACAAGCTTATGTATACGCATGCTATCAACACCTCTTCTCGGAAAAGCTTGTAGAATCAACATCAAATTATAAGGAACCAAGAATTTGACCTTAACACTTAAAAGGAAGAAAAGAAATGTGTTAGACAGCTAATACGTCTTCAGTGTGCACTATACACTAAGAAAAAAATAACCAAAAAAAAAAAAGAAGCAAGTTTAATGTGTTTGTTAAAGATCTTAAATATATGAATGAAAGGTTGTAGAAATTTTAAGATAATCACATGAGGAAATAGAGAAAGAAGATGGCAGAACTGATTACGATAGGTGCACATCGGTATTAAAAGTTCCATCAACAAAAGGTTAAATCCTAATTAATATTTTTTTTTTTGAAAAAAAAAATCCTAATTAATATTTATTTCATTAATGATTTCGTGCATTTTAACTAAAAAATTGAAAAACCAAATCATGGAATTTTATGCAATAAAAATTCCATGGTAATGAAACTCATAAGATTATTACACAAAAGAGATCTAGGTAATGGAAAACAGTGAAAGATAGAGTACTAACCAAGCTGCTAATGTGTTCCCTTAGTTGATCAAGTGTGAAGAACTCAGTTAAGGCAACAGCATTAACTGTTTCAGTGGAGGATTGTGTTTGCTTCTCTTGATTAGCTTTCAGCTCAATATCTGCCTCTTTCACATTTTCCCCAGCATGGTTGAGCTCAGTTATGCCTTGTATGTCCTCCATATCAGCATCAGTAGGATCCTTAAAGAGAGTATCCATAGTACAATTCAAACTAATGACATTTTCCTCTAAGTTGCTGCTGGCCATCAAATCATGGATTTTGGGATCTGACTCCTCCGATATGTGATTAACTGTTGTATTTGAGTATTTTGTTTTCTTCTCTTCATCAGCTTTCAGCTCAATGTCTGTCGTTTCAGCATTTTCCCTTGTACTATTGAACTCAGTTGTGCAATGTATGTCTTCTATCTCAGCATCAATAGGATCTATGCAGAGAGTCTTGATAGAAGATTTCAATCCAATGACATTTCCCTTTAAATTGCTACTGGCTACCCCATCGTGGCTTTTGAGAACTGACTCGTCTGATATATGATTAGCTTCTAAGGCTTGGGAAGGAAGAGTTTCACTCTCAAAAGTCTGTCCCAATGTATCATCAATAACATTGTTCTTTGTCTCACTATTATCCATTGAGTCAAGCAATGGATTTCTTTGTCCTTCGACATTGAAAGAAGAGAAGGGAAATTCTGTCTGCTGTTGCAATTCTGGAATTTCTTTAGAAGAATAAGGATGAACTATCTTCTGAGTCCATAGACCAGAACTTGCATTATTATTTAAAGATTCACTAAAAGCAGGATCCATTTTTTGTCTTTTGTCTAGTGGTTGAATGGCTTCAGACTTATCAGAAGGAGCATCATTACCATTATCTCTTACAATGGAATCCATCATCAAGCTACTCTCAAATTCCAATCGAGGCTCGAGAATTGCATTGGCATGATATAATTTCCAGGGACGACATACATGACAATTATCACTTTCACAGTTATCAGTATGCAGCAGCAACTTCATAGACTGCACACAGGTACACATCTCATTACCGCACTCTGTTAAATGCATATATTTAATGAAGGACATTTTATGATCCCCTGAACCACTGTTCAAATTTTTGTACTGAAAATATGCGTACAGGATTTCAGATGTGGAGCCAGTGCCTGGGTTTACACAAGCAGATTCATCTAAACCAAAAAGACTTTCTGAGCTTTCAGTAGTGAACTGTTCATAATCATTGATTTGTTGTGTAGGAAGTTGAGGCTGATTCAACCTTTGATATCCTGGAACGTATGACAGCATACAATTTTTGGAAGATTCAGACCAATTATTTTCCATTGCAGCAAGCGGAGCCTCAGATTCATTTCTCTTGACAGTCCCCAAACAATTCCTATATTTGACCACATCCGTCGTCGCCACTACAAAAGCAATCAATCAAATGAATAAACATATTTAAAATAAAAATTATTTTAGAAAAAAGGGAAAAACAAAACCAAAATCAAAAGCCCACATGTATGAATTTAAACTTAAGAAGAAATCACAAAAGCTAGATGATTTGACCATACAATCATCTATGTGTTGCTGTGGCAAAAGGGAACTAGATGATTTGAAGCTGGTTTCCAGATTTCTTCCAGCACCAGAAACACCGAAGTTTGAAAACATATTAGTATCATTAAATGAATTGATTGATGAACCACCACCACGCAAAGATAACGGCTGCTTAGGATCAACATAAGGGTGAGAAAGCCCTCCTTTTGGAAAGCCATAATTATTGTTTACAGCCTGCGAGCCGTAATCAGTAGCATTGATGATAGGACCAGTCAATTTCTGAGAAGAAGGTTCCACTGCAGTTCCATTAGGCCAAGCATGCAATAAACCAGAAGATTGAACCATATTAGACGTGGATGCAATGGGGATATCTGCTTGTCGACTGAGTTTTCTCTCATGGAACTTTTTGAGTTGAGTTACCAATCGCGGTTTCAATGTTTCCTGGTTCATATACTCCTTCTGCAAAATATTAAGATGGAAAGAAAAAAAAAACATCAATAGGATGCTTAATAAACATGACTTCGGCATAACTTGCATTGATCTTCATATTGAATTATTAACAAATAAAAACTTATAGGGAAAATTTATTCAGAAACAAACCTCCGAAGCGGCATCCATAAATAGCCGGTATTCAAGAGTAGTTGCCATATTCGATGCCTTTTGTACTTGGCCAAAACGAGCCCTGGAGCTGAGAATTTCAAAGCTGAAGTAAAATTCAGTCAGTCTCAACTCAAAGACAATTTTATGTTTAAGTAATAAGTAAATACCGTGACGATTCATAGGAGTAAAAATTGCTCAAATTAACTCAAAAACTTATATTACTTACATTTTACGTCTAATTGTATCACGCAAGCACGCAATTCTTGGGTGCTTGCGCCAGTCAGTGGAGGACCATAGTTGATTTGTTGCATTTTGATGACTTGAATCAAAACATCCATTCCGAAGAGGGATGTGGACACGCGACGATGAATGCCTTCCTATTAATCTCGAAGGTTGTATATCACTCCAGGGGTTCCCAAGATCAGGACCCTTCCTTGCAGCATGCATCATCATGATTTATAAGAAACTATTATTCATCTGCAAAGAAAAAACATCATACACAAAAACTAAAAACCACGAAACTTGGGATGCAAGTAACTAATAAACATCAAAGACTATGCATTTGATAATTAAGCGTGGACTTGTCTTTTACTTTGCAACTTCTTATAAAACCTAATTCGTAACTTTTTTCCATTTCAAAAAGAAAAAAATCGTAACTTTTTTTAAATTAGTAGTAAAAAATCCTACCGTACAAATTGAGATTACCCCAAGCGGCTGCTAGTGGGAATTGTTTCAATGCTATGTGATTGACCCAAGCGGCTGTTGCTGCGAATTGAAACAATTCTACGCGCTCTTCTTACCCTAATTCTCCTTGTGCCTTGCTTCTACTAATTCTACGCTTTTGTTTATCTCCTCTCTCTCTCTTTTTTTTTTTTTTTTTCTCTAAACCCCTTTTCTTCCGAATTTCACACTTGCGTCTCTTCATTTGTAATTTTTTTTCTTAACCTCAATGGATGAGATGTTAAAAAAACTAAAAACTAATTGAAAAATTAAGTTTATCATCTTCTTTTTTTTTTAAATTAAGTTTATCTTCTTTAATTCTTTAAATTTTTATTTTTCAATGCAAAATTTATTTATTAAATCTCTTATCTTTAGATGTTAAAAAAAATAAATAAAGTATTTTTTCATAGGAGGAGATAACTTATCTCTTAATCCACTTAAACATTGCCACATGTATTAATTTTTTTAAAAACTTATTTTAATTAAAAAACCCCAAATAAAACAAATAGAGAAGGAGAGAAGAAAACGAAAAATCAAAAACATAAAATCAACTGTTGCAACAACCATCACACTTTGTCTCCATCACACTTTGTCTCCGCCACAGTCTCACCTCCTGCATTCATGGCCTCTGAAAAAGAGATCTTTTAACATAAAAAAAGATTACAGTGAATTCATAAGGACCATAATTCCTTTCTGCATAAGTTGCTTTCTGCTGTAAACTCATTAACTAATGAGGGAAAATGGGAAAACAGGATTAGGGATTAGGAAAATGGGATTAAGGGACTGATGATGGTGGCGATTGCAGGTGGTGATGGCTCGGTGGTGGTGACTACAGTCGGCGCACGGCGGTTGCGGTAATAGGCTGACGGTGGTGGCTACAATGATGAAGGCAAGTTGTGGTGGCTAGTGATTTTATGCGTTTCAGTTTCTTTGCTATTTCTTTTTTTTTTTCTTTTTTCTTTATTTGAGTTTTCAATTAAAAAAAAGCTTTAAAAAAATAATAAAGACACGTGGCAATGTTTGAGTGGATTAAGGAGATAAGTTATCTCCTCATAAGATACTTTATTTTGAAAAAAAAACCTCTTATCCTTAACCTTGAAAAAAAAATTCATTTTTTCATAAGGGCATCCGATCTTAACATTGGTACTAGCATTGGCAATTAGGGTCAATGGGCGGGCATGGGTCGGGCCCGTAATTGCCCGTTTTGATTTTAGGGCAACAAATCCATGCATTTCTCGTCCACGATTTTTGCAGGCTAGCATGCGAGTCGCCCATTTATTTCAAAAATAAAAAAAATAAGATATAAATAAATTCAGCATTAAAAATTGAATAATTGGCTCCTGCTAGCATAATAAAATATTGGTCTTGTCTCAAAAGTTCATAATAAATATTGTAATTGTCTCTTGGGCTAAATGTTGGCTCATGTCGCAACAAGACAAAGACAACAATTGCCTTAATTTTGGTGTGTTTGGGTCGGTTTGTACATTGGGCCACAAAACAGTGTTTTTTATGGCCCGTTGCCTGCCCTAAAATGCCTGTAAATTAAACGAGCGGGCCTGTCCAGCTCTAATTAAAAATTGGGCTAAAAAATTAGGCCCTGGCAGCATTTTTTGCGAGCAGGCTGGGCTCGGAATTTGTAATGGAGTCTTTCAAAATGAAAAACTTGGAGGCTTGCCAGTTGAGATTGATCATCAGCTTCAGAATTTCAGAGATTGTGTGTTTGAATGTCAACTTCAGGATATGCTTTATAAGGGGTGTTTCTACACGGAGTAATAAACAAGAAGCGTAGTGGATCTGGAAAATAGGAAATGTCCCTGACCTAGGGGACCTCAAGACCAATGACTACTGGTCCTGAAATCTGAGTGAGATCAAGGGTTTATGTGTGAAGGGATTAAAAAAATGTTTCTAAATATCCAGTTGGGATACCCAGGTTCTCCCTCTATCAACTAAGAGTGTGTGCAGGGTGTCAACATAGGGATGAGAAAACCTTACCTGACCCTAAGGCATGAGGATGCCTTTTATAGGGTGTGCGAGTATGGACCTGTGGTGAGGCCCGTTAGGGTTACCATGCTAATGTCAGGCTCTGTAACTATCTGATAAATATCTATGGTTGTCTAGTGGATAGACTGCACAGTACTGTGTATCACAGAGCCTAGAAGGTTCAGTTAGTCTCATGTCTAGCCCGTATTAAGGATGTAGGGTGTATGGCTCGACCTGTACGGCGTCCCGAGGTCGGTTGAATGCCTACCCATCCCTAGATGGGCCACTTGGTGTGCTCCCAAGGGAGGCCGAGTGTATAGTCGGTTAGAAACCATGTAGGGGGGTCCGACCTGATGAAGACCAGGTCGGATGGAATGCTCTCAACCTGTTGAAGGTCAGTTAGAGCCATCTGGTCCTGGTCCGTCCGAGGTCGGGTTAAATGACAGAGTTCCGACCTGTGTGGAGGCCTGGTGAGCTTTGATGATGAAGTGTCGATCTTGCGTTCGGTCTCGATTTGTCCACCAGGGACCTGGTGCCTTGGTCTTGTCTCCTATCTTTTGAGTTGCATGTGGTGATTCTAGGGTTTCCCCAAGTTGACACGCGTCCAGACTACGTTTTTGAAAAGAGGGAAAGTAATAATGAGTGCTTTGGGGGAAACTGAAAGTAATAATGAGCGCCTCTCCGATTCCTGATGCTCTTTCTGTAACCTCTCCACGCCTGTGCCATGTGGCTTTCCCGAGTGGTAGGGTGTTCAGAGGTGGAGTCTATAAATCTGATCCTTTTGGTGCACCCCTTCGTACCAGTAGTCTCTTTGAACCACTTTCTTTTTGTACCTTCTTCTTGAGACGTTGTTACTGTCGTTGAATTTTTCCCACATTCTTTCTCTTTCTGCCTTTTGGGATGGGTATTGCTTCTTGAATTTTAAGAAATGTTCTTGCCCTTTTCCGCCAATGGAGATCCCTGGGGAGTCACTTCTTCGCATATTTTTTTGTTCTTTCTTTTTTCGTTTTTCTTTTTCATTCTTTCCTTTTTCTTTCATTTTTCGTTTTTTTCTTTTTCATTCTTTCCTTTTTTCTGGACTCCCAAGTCTTCTGGGGTTCCTTTGGAAGTATCGTTTTGTCATGGCCCTGTTGGAAACCAACAAGCGGGCTAACAATCTACTAGAGGGGGGGTGAATAGTAGTTTGAAGGAGAGATACCGGATTTTCGAATTTTGATTGAAAATGGATAAAATACACTAGCTGGTTTTATTAAAAATGTCGAGATAGTACCGACCAGAATCCGATTATCCACAGATAACCGATTTCCAAGTTCGATCACACACAATCGGGTTTGCAGCGGATCACAACAAGTATACTTCAACCGAATGTGGAGTTATGCACAAAAACCGATTAAATGCTGACTAATGCAGAAACCGAATAAAAATACAGAAAGCAGTAAAAGAGGACACAAAAATTTTTTATACTGGTTCACTCTCCATCACTAAGAGCTACGTCCAGTTCCCCTTAAAACCTTTTGGGAGCTTTTACTTAAAATCAAATAATGGGTTACAATAGGATTTACAAGAGATCCTATCTCACTAAACCTATCCCTTTCGCAGAGTGTACCAAACTCTTGACCACTGCCCCAACCAATTTGATTTTCCTGCCGGTTAAAGAACCTCTTCAACTCTTTCAATGCGAAGACTTCCTTGAAACCTTCAAGGACTCCTTCTCTTCTTCAAATGAATAGAAGAGCAGTTACAGTAAATGTTGGCTCCAAATTCCGAATTCCAGTTACTTCTGAATGTGACAGTGTTGATGCAACTTGGTTTCGGACTTAGTTGGAATTGGCAGATGGGAAGTTCATATTTTCGTTCTTAGAATTTCGCGTGCGAAAGTCTGATCTTCTACTTCTCTGATTTTCTTCTTCTTATTTATGATCAAAGAGACCGTTCTTTCCAATTCAAATTTCGAATCCCAAGAATCAGGGAGGGAAGAAATTCACCACGTGAGGAATTAAAGCTTGCGAGATTCCCTCTCTAACAGTCATATTCTGATTTTGGTCTAACTTTGAATCAGATCTTTCATTTAATGTCAATCCTTAATGAACAGATTCTGAATATTAGCAAGCTTTCGAGCTTCCAATTCGACAGTGCTTCCACATCTTATGACTTGATGAGAACCGAGCTTATGCTTGAACTTGATGATGCTTGCACTGTTGCTGACCAAGTATGAACCGAGCTTGAGCTTGAACATGACTTCCGAGCTGTGGCCGAGCTTTTCATTTGAGCTTGAGTTTAACTCTGACATCCGAGCTAAATATTCACTCTTGAACTTAGACTTGGCCGAGCTAAATATTCGGAATGACCTTAGCACTATGCTTGTCCACAGCGAAGGCCGAGCTTAACTTCGGTCAAGCTGATTATGTAAGATTTCACTCGTTTGCACCGAAGGCCGAGCTGAACATCTGACGCGCTGATGCTTTACTAATTTTACTCGGACGTAATGAAGACCGAGCAAAACGTATGACTCGCTTCTGGTTCAACATTTTACTCGGACGTAATGAAGGCCAAGCAAAACTTCTGACTTGCCTCTGGTTCAACCATCTTCCGAACTGAGCTTCTTACTTTGTTGTTGGTTCGACATCCAGTTTTTCCGAGCATCTTCTGCACTGAGCTTCTTTGCTGTCCAAGCTGAGCTAACCACCTGAGTCTACCGCTGCTTGATATCTAAAGGTACGGTACGTCGACAGACTCGGAATCTGGGTTGCTGTTATTTTCTCGATACGCAAACCGATTCACTCTATTTGTCTTCATCCACGCAATTTTGTCTTCATCAAAATTGATCATTCCATGCTGATTCTACAATCTCCCCCTTTTTGATGATGACAAATACTTGTTGTTTTGACCGAGCTGATGCCTTGTTGATTTGACTGAGCCGATGCCCGAGATAAATTTGCACACATCAGAGAATATGCTCGGAAACTCCCCCTGAGTGAATGCTCGCAAAACCTGTTTCCTGAAACAACATAAACAACAACCTTTCTCCCTCTTTTGGCATGATCAAAAAGGAGTCGAAGAATTAAGCATATGCCAAAAAAAGTATAAAAAAAATTCTTTAAAAAATCATATATTTGCCTTTCTCCCCTGAAGATAACATAAAAAAATTTCTTATCTCCCCCGAAAAAGAGTTAAAAGCAATTTTATATACGGTTTACAATCAAGCTATCCGAGCAGCTGACGAATATTTAAATACTAAAAAGGAATCCGATCAAGACTTACATTGAACTAAGACACTGTTTTCAGGTGACTGATCAAATTTAAAAACACTGAACAACAATTAGCTTATACTTGATTCATCCAAAATACCTAACTGCCTCCGAATATGATAAAATGTTTCTCTTGGCAGGGTTTTGTAAAAACGTCGGCTAATTGATTTTCAGTGCTAACAAATTCTATAACACAATCACCTTTTTGAACATGATTTCGTAAAAAGTGATGTCTTATTTCAATGTGTTTTGTTCGAGAGTGATACACTGGATTATTATTTAGATTGATTGCACTTGTATTGTCACATTTGATAGGAATGCGATCCAATATGAAGCCGAAGTCCGATAGTTGTTGTTTCATCCAGAGGATTTGAGCACAGCAACTACCGGCTACAATGTACTCAGCTTCTGTGGTGGAAAAAGCAACACAAGCTTGCTTTTTAGAAAACCATGACACTAGAGAACTTCCCAAAATATGGCAAGTCCCACTAGTGTTTTTTCGATCAAGCTTGCATCCCGCAAAATCTGAGTCCGAGTAACCAATCAAACTAAGATTTGCATCCTTAGGATACCACAACACAGTGTCCTCAGTTCCTTTTAAGTATTTAAAAATAAGTTTAACAGCATAAAGATGAGATTCTTTCGGATTAGCTTGAAACCGCGCACACATACACACGCTAAACATAATATCTGGCCGAGATGCAGTTATATATAGAAGACTTCCTATCATCCCTCTATATTTACTTACATCTACCGACTTACCTGATTCATCCTTGTCAAGGTAGCAGGAGGTGCTCATCGGGGTTGTTGCACTCTTGTAGTTCTCCATCCCGAACTTCTTTATGGGCTCCTTGAAGTATTTGCCTTTATGCACAAAAATGCCTCCAGAAACTTGTTTTACTCGCAGTCCGAGGAAAAATGTAAGCTCTCCCATCATTGACATCTCAAATTCCCCTTTGATAAGATCTGAAAACTTCTTGCATAAAGACATATTAGTAGCACCGAATACTATATCATCAATATAAACCTATACTAATAAAATGTCCTTTTTCAATTTATAAATGAACAGTGTAGTGTCAACTTTCCCTCTTTCAAAGCCTTGATTTAAAAGAAAGGTGCTTAACCGAACGTACCAAGCTCTAGGAGCTTGTTTCAATCCGTAAAGAACCTTTTAAAGTTTGTAAACATGATTTGGAAATTCATGGCTTTCAAATCCCGGAGATTGTTTCACATACACTTCTTCATTTATAAATCTATTTAAAAACACACTTTTGACATCCATTTGATATAGAGTAAAATTCATCAAAGATGAAAAAGTGAGCAAAATCCGAATTGCTTCAAGCCGAGTAACCGGAGAAAAGGTCTCATCGTAATCGATACCTTCCTCTTGGTTGTAGCCTTGAGCAACCAGTCTTTCTTTGTTTCTTATAATTACCCCTGATTCATCCATTTTATTTCGAAAAATCCATTTAGTGCCGATTATAGTATGATCATCAGGCTTAGGAACTAAATCCCAAACATCAAATATGATGAATTGATTTAATTCTTCTTGCATAGCAATAGCCCAATGTTCATCCTTAATCGCATCAAAAACAAAATCAGGTTCAATTTGAGAAACAAAAGATACAAAATTACAAAAGATCAGAATTGACCGCCGAGTAAGAACTCCTTTCGAGATGTCTCCGAGCACATTTTCTATCGGATAATTCTTGTTCGTTTTCCAGGTCGGAGGTAGGTCATACGATTCTTGATTGTCGTCCGTTATTCCGCTCGGAGGATGTTTGTCCCTTTTTGTTCTGATATCACTTATCATTGTGTCGTCCTCTCGAGCTTGATTTTCAGTTTTGCTCGGCTCATCCTTGTTGAATTTGACAGATGATATAACCTGATTACCTGCACCATTAACAGTGTCTCCTTTCGGAGACTCATCAAATACCACATGGATAGATTCTTCCATAGTGGAAGTTCGTTTATTGAAAACTCTAAATGCTTTACTATGAGTGGAATACCCTAAGAATATACCTTCATCTGTTTTTGAATTAAATTTACCAAGGTGTTCTTTTCCATTAATTAAAATAAAAACTTTACATCCAAAAGCATGCAGATGTGATATATTCGGTTTTCTACCCTTATATAAAGTTCATAAGGAGTTTTCTTCAAAATTGGTCGGGTCAGAATACGGTTCATAACGTAACAGGGCGTATTAACTGCATCTGCCCAAAAATAATGCGGTAAATGATATTCGTTTAACATGGTCCGAGCAAGCTCTTCAAGAACTTGGTTTTTTCTTTCCACAAATCCGTTTTGCTCGGGAGTTCTTAGAGCAGAATACTGATGTTCAATGTCGAACTTAGCACAGAATCCGTCAAATTTGTGGTTCTCGAACTCGCCACCATGGTCTATTCGGATTACAATAACTTTTTGGTCGACTTGGTTTTGGAATCGTTTTACATGCTCTTTAAATCTTTGAAAAGTATCACTTTTTGATGTTAAAAATAACATCCATGTAAATCTAGAGAAGTCATCAACAATCACTAAAGAATAATAATTGACACCAAAGCTTTTTACCTGTGATGGTCCAAACAAGTCCATATGAAGTAATTCTAATGGCCTTGTTGTGGATACCATTGTTCTGGAAGAAAAATTATTTTTATTTTTAATTGGTTTGCACGTCTTACAAGCAGTGCACACACCTTCAAAATTAAAATTCAACTTTGGTAAACCAATTACTAAGTTTTTGGATCGTAGATTCTTCAATTGATTTACATTTATATGTGCTGTCCTACGATGCCATAACCAAGTATCACTTTCTTTGCTGTCCAAGCAGGTGAATACCAAAGAAATGATTTCATTTAAGTCAACCAAATAGGTATTGTTATATCTTTTACCAACAAATTTAATAGAATTGTCCTTGTCACTTTTAATGATGCAATGGGTGGAGGTAAAAATAACATGATTACCGATATCACAGAGTTGGCTAATGCTTAAAAGATTATGCTCTAGCCCTTTTACAAATAAAACATTATCGATAATCAAGTTTGAGGAATTTCCTATTTTACCTTCACCCAAGATTTTACCTCGGTTGTTGTCTCCATAAGTGACATAGCCCTTTTCCTTATATGAATGTTCAATGAAATGCTGCTTGCCCCCTGTCATGTGTTTCGAGCAACCACTGTCCAGATACCACCGATTTTCCCTTGCTCGGAAGCACACATACAAAACATATATTTCACTTGTTTGTAGAGGGTACCCAAATAGTTTTGGGTCCCTAGCATAAGGGTTTTTGCCTTTAACAATTCAAACATAAGAACCCTTGGGAACACCATAATGCCTAATTTTGCATTCATTCGGAGTACGTCCATGAATGCCACAAAAAAAAACATGTTGGCTGTTTGGAATGATTAAGTTTTGAAAATGAGCCAACCTTTCTAAAAATTTTCTTTTTGGCGTTCGTGTAACCAAGTCCTGATTTGTTTGAGTTGTTTCTTTGTTCGACAATTATTTGATTTAACATATTATCACTCTTTGAAAAAGTTGCACAAGTTGTTTTTAGATTTTGAATTTCTTTTTCATAAATAATGCAACTTTTACAGTTTTGATTTTTTAGCTGAGTGATAGTATGTTCTAAAGAACTATTACTGCTTTTTAAATTTTCAATAGATTTTTCCAATTCAAGAACTTGCTCTTTTTGGTTTTGAAAATTCTTTTTCAGTTTAATATAATTTTTGGCAAGTTTCTTGAATTCGGTTTGCATTTCATGATAAGCAGTATATAATTCTTTAGTATCATCAAATTCGGACTCTGTATCAGAAATAGAATAGAAAGTTACCTCATCTCCTTGCTCGGTTGATCGGAATACTGTGCTCGGCGAGGCTTCCATGTCATTTCTACCCATTAAGCACATGGTCAGATTTTCCTCGTCAATGTCTGAGCTTGATTCGGACATATCAAATTTTTGATTGGTCGAGTCGAACATTGAACTTGGCGAAGCATTTTCCTGATGTCGGCCCATTAAGCACAAATTTGCCTCTTCCTCGTCATCTGTCGAGCTTGATTCGGTTTGTTCACTGTCCTCGGGAGCATCCCAGACTATGTACGCTCTCTTCGGTTTGTGTTCCTTGCTTTTCTTTCTATCGGCACTGCCTTTCTTTTGTACCTTGGGACAGTATGCTCGGATGTGCCCTGGTTCACCACACTCATGACATTTTATTCTTTCTTTTGATCTCTTGAAATGGTGATCCTTTGTCTCTCTTCCTTTGTTTTTGAAGTTTATAATATTTTTGAAAAATTTTCCAAATTTCTTCACCATTAGGCCAAAAATTTCCTCGTGCATATCCGAGCTCGAGTCACTGTCCGAGGAATCTTTACTTGCTTTTGATGTCTTGGCTGAGGCCTTGAGAGCTATCCCTTTCTTCTTTTTGTCGGACTCTTCGTGCATGTTCAGGACTCAGGCGTCCAAGCTCCATCTTGTGCTCTTGAAGCTTTCCAAATAATGTTGCAATATCCAGGGAGTCCAAGTCTTTTGATTCCATGATTGCTGTCACCTTGGGCTGCCATTCCGTACTTAAACATCTTAGCACTTTGTTAATAATTTCAGAGTTTAAAAATATTTTGCCAAGAGCATTTAAATGGTTTATGATATGAGTAAAACGTTTTTGCATATCATTAATGGATTCATTCGGTTGCATACGAAAAAGCTCATATTCATGCATTAGGGTGTTCAATTTGGCTCGTCTAACTTCACTCGTCCCCTCGTGAGTAAGTTGTAGAATGTCCCACATTTGCTTAGTATTTTTACAATGTGAAACTCGGAAAAATTCGTCATAAGACAGAGCCGACGTGATGATGGTTTTCGCTTTTAAATCGTATGAAACTCTTTTCTTATCATCATCAGTCCAGCTTGCCCTTGGGACTTCTACAACTTCCTCTCCGATTTTAGGTTTAGGAACGTGTGGACCATTTTCAATCGAATCCCAAATGTCCATATCTATAGCCTCAATAAAAATTTTCATCATGGCCTTCCAATTTAAACAATGGTGGATGGTGGTTTTTTGAAGAGCCTTCCCCTCCAACAGAATTGTTAGAACCCATGGTTTCCTAGGATCTTTTCAAAAAAGATTTTACACTCGATCTTTCGACCGAGCTCTGATACCACTTGTTGGAAACCAACAAGCGGGCTAACAATCTACTAGAGGGGAGTGAATAGTAGTTTGAATGAGAGATACCGGATTTTCGAATTTTGATTGAAAATGGATAAAATACACTTGCTAGTTTTATTAAAAATGTCGAGATAGTGCCGACCAAAATTCGATTATCCACAGATAACCGATTTCCAAGTTCGATCACACATAATCGGGTTTGCAGCGGATCACAGCAAGTATACTTCAACCGAATGTGGAGTTATGCACAAAAACCGATTAAATGTCGACTAATGCAGAAACCGAATAAAAATGTAGAAAGCAGTAAAAGAGGGCACATAAAATTTTTATACTTGTTCACTCTCCACCACTGAGAGCTACGTCCAGTCCCCCCTAAAACCTTTAGAGAACTTTTACTCAAAATCAAATAATGGGTTACAATAGGATTTACAAGAGAGCCTATCTCACTAAACCTATCCCTGTCATAGAGTGTACCTGTAACACCCTATGATTTTTACCCTTAAAACCCCGCTATTAAAAATATGAATTTGAAATTTCATTTTAATCTGATAAAAATCACCCGTCAAACGGACGGAGTTTTGTTTGATTTTAGGACTTTTCCAAAATTTAACCTGTGATAAATAATTTCAATTAAACATCAGGTAGCCAGGAGGGCTTCAGAATATATATATATCTAATTCATAACAAGGCCCTATGAGCTCCAAATATATCAGAGTGCATAAGATAATCAAATATTCAGAGTTTTCAGCGGAAAATAATAAGTTTGAGTGTCGTAATCAAAACATATAACTTTGCCAAAACAAAACATCCTAAGCCTCATTTAAAATGTGCATATTAAATTTACATCAAAATAAGATAAGAGGCTTAGGTCCATACTATACTCTAAACCCATAACACCCTACTCTCCCTGTAAGGGAAAGTACTCCTGCTCGGCCGGGGGTTGTGCCAACTCAATCTCCGTACCTGAAAAAATGTAAGGGAGTGAGCTTTGCACATGAAATAGAAAGCAGTTTCTAACTAGACATAACAACCCACTAGGTCAAACACAATTAGCAAATAAGCATATATTCACATATTGCACACTATACTCATTTCATTATTTCCATATTCGTTATTCATTCCAAATTTCCATTTTCATTATTCATTCCAACATTCATTTCCATTACTTTCTATTCTTGTCACATAATTACTTTATTTCGATACATCACCTCAAAACAGAGGCCAATGTACAATTTTCATTCAATACATTTATCACCTCAAAACAGAGGCCCACATTCTTTTCCTTATTTCAATTATGTGTCCCTCAGGTCAGAGGTCAACACTTCAATTTCTTAATTCACGGTGTGTCTCTCAGGTCAGAGGTCAACACACCAATACACATTTCACCCGGTGTCCCTCAGGTCAGAGGTCAACACCCATTCACTTTAATTTATTTGGTGTCCCTCAGGTCAGAGGTCAACACACATTCATTCATTTCCTTTCGTGTCCCTCAGGTCAGAGGTCAACACACACTTTCATTTTAATTCATCCGGTGTCCCTCAGGTCAGAGGTCAACACTCATTAACATTCATTTCATCTTGTGTCCCTCAGGTCAGAGGTCAACACTCTAATACTTTAATTCATTTTGTGCCCCTCATATCAGAGGTCAGCCTAATCATCACTTTCCATTAATCGTCACCTCAGATCAGAGGCCAACGCACTTCTTACATTTTCATTTCACATTACCTCACATCAGAGGCCAAATCATACTTTCATCATCTTACACAAACAACTTAGCACATACAATCACAAATACACCTACACACATTTCCCATTCATTTCTTTATCCATACTCATTCCCTATATCAATTATTAATCTTTCCATTAATCGTCGCCTCAAATCAGAGGCCAACGCATATACCACATTCTCAATGTTCGGCGCCTCAATTCAGAGGCCAAGGATTAGTCATTTTCTTGTTCAATCAATCATAACACATTTAGTCACAACTAACCATAATCAACACATAATCATTTTACTTCCTTTTCCTATATTCCCCAAATTCAATTCATAAGCCATGACCTTAGTTTACAATCATTAACACTTAACATTTATACTCATTTAGCATTTAGATACAAATACGCACATTCATCACATATAATCGTTTCCATTCCATTTTCTTCTACATCAATTTACTCCATAATACCTACATATATTTGCAACATCAGTCAATTATCATTTTATACAAAACTTGACAATTAAAATCCATAGTCATAGAAATCATTCATATCATCTTCACTATCATATTACCCAATTATTCTTGTACTTCATTCTAATCATTAACCAAATTTCATTTATCAAATAATTCATTCTCAAGTTATTGGGTTTCCTTTTCCTAGTCTTAACATCCAATCATCATGCATATTTAATTAATTAGAATTTTATATTCAATAACCTAGGGTTTTATAATCTAATTTTCTCCCCTAACACATAACCCTAACAAATCATTATATACTAATTAGAACCAACTCCCTAGAACAAGGCAATGCTCACAATATCCACCCCCTTACCTCAAACACTTAAGGATAAGGAGATTCCAAGTGTCCTATGCTTGAGTTTGCCCACCAAGAGCTCAAAATCCACAAGAGAATGATAGAACCTATTATAAAGCCACAAAAGGAGGATTATTGCTCATTCCATGATTCTCAAACTAAACCCCATGGAAAACTTGAAGGTTCTAAGCTTAGAAATGAAAACCTCCATGAGAGGGAGGAGAGAGAGAACTCGAATTAGAGAGAGAGAGGGAAGAAATCAAAGGCTTGAATACTTACTTGGAGCAACAAGGAAGGACTTGAGGATGGATTTGGTGTGATTCCCTTGAGGATTGATCACTTAGAATGAATGAATTTTTGCCCTAGGAGAAGGAAGATTCGAATTTGGCATGAAAGAAGGGAATGAACGCCTTTATTTTTTTTTTCTGCATCAACAGGTCTTAATCGATTATTAATCAATTAGGCCTTTCCCCATTTTCTGACCTTAATCGATTAAGTTGCAGCTTAATCCATTAAGTTGCAGCTTAATCCATTAAGCTGCACAGTTTTGCAATACCCAGACTTTGAAAGGCCATAACTCCTTCGTTACCCGTTGGATCTTCCTCAAATTTTAAAGCAAGCTTCCCTACATACCAATCTTCACATCCAACGGTGGAATTTGTGTTTAGAGTTGCCAATCTTTTATTTTAAATTTCCTAAGGTTCTATGTTTTTAACCCTAGTTCTACATGTATTTTTGGCTAGATTCTAACTTATATCTCCATTTCTTCTACCCTAAGACCATCCCAACATAGATTATACTTGGAATTAAATTTGGGATGTTACAATTCTCCCCCACTTATTGGAATTTTGCCCCCGAAATTCCGTTAGGTTTTGTAAATGGAGAATCACCCCGGTGATAGGACTCGCGATTCCTATCTTTAATCCCCTTTGGTTTCTTCCGTCGGTCCTTCAATTTGCCCTTACCTAGACAGAATTTAAATTAGGGTAGGGAGTGCTCCCCCACTTGGAATCAACATACCCAATTACCTCTATGTTAAAGGATGTGGGATCGGGTGAATCCGTTTCCGATCGTCCTTCGGATAGATATAAGGCAGGAGTTGCATTAGCTCGATAAGGGAAAACTTGAAATATTTAGCGTTCCAGAATAGTTTTAGAATCTTTCCCAGAATAGATACCCTGGGATCGTGGCATGCAAATATTTTTGTAGGATAGAACACCTTAGAGTTTATCTCCTCACAAGGTTTGACTAGCATCAGTAAGATTTAGAACCTTTCAAAAACATACACAAGCGTTCATGAACAAGAAGCACCCCAATGGTTAGTTGATTAGAGCAGGCACAATTCCTATTAAATGCTCCACATTCAACTTCTTCCATGAATCGATTAAAAGAATAGGAAGGAAGGAGTCCACATTAGTTCCAAGATTTACCCAACTACCAAAGGTGAAGGATACGACAAGATTTGTGTTTAGAGTTGTTTGGTCTTAATGCAGGGGTTTTCAAATTTGACACAACCGGCTATTCTTATGAATGGTTATCTAAGAACCGGGAAAAGATTCGAAGCAATTTTCAAATTGCTCAATGATTGGTTTAGTTGATAAGATGGTTAAGAATAATTTCTGGAGAGTTTTCTTAATTCATTTCCTAGGATTCAGCAATTAGCTACACTACTTTGGTTGTCTATTTTCACTTCAGAGGTAACAATGATAGCATTTATTGATAGATGCAAGAATTGAGGTGATCAATCCCAACCTCACGTCTACCAACAACACATCACTGTCAGGTTCTGTCAATAATGTCATCATTTAACAAATGCAAGGATTAGAGTGATCAGTTCTAACCTCACATTACATCAAATAACAACATCACAGCATAGTATTGGTCACTTGGTACTAGAATTCTCAAACTTAAGAATTCTTTCTAAGGTCTTTCATATGTTATCTATAAGAACAGGATTGCATTTGGAGAGGCAGATATCCAACATGTTTTTAAACAATTCTACCCTAAGACATTACTAACTCACTATTTAGCTAACTAAGGAGAAAACTAACTCCACATCAATTGAACTTAGAAACATTACGCATGGACTTGGCAAACATTAGTTACCTGCGGCCATATCAGCTGGGTCCACCTCGTCACCCTCGACGGTAAACAATTTTCCCTTCTGCAATGATGGACCACCACGGGCCTTCTGTGCCTTAGTAGCATTAATCTCCTTCTTCATTGTGTTCTTAGGACAATTTGAAGCAAAATTTCCGGGTTGTCCTCAATGAAAGCATAACCCCTCCTTTCGACCCAATGTCCAGCACACTCCCCTATGCATCCTGCCACAGTGCTGACAAGTTGGTATGGGACCATAAGCATTCACTGTTGGTCCGGATTCCCTAGGAAACGTGACCCTAGAATGAGAGTATGGTCCTGACTTCTGAATCACTCCCTTGTCCTTACTTTGACCTCCGATTCTCTGGTTTGCCCGAGATCTCTCATCAGCTAGCTTTCGTTTGAGACCCTTCTCATAGGTGCTTGCCATGTTGACCAAGCGAGCAAAGTTATCAATGTTGTGATACTCACACGAGAGGCGAAGATCACTCCTAAGTCCAGTTTCAAACTTAACACACTTGCCCCGGTCACTTGCATACCGATAATCAGAAAATCGGATGAGATCTTCAAACCGAGCTGCGTAGTCCCCTACAGACATAGACCCTTGAGTCAATTGGAGAAAAGCAATCTCCTTCTCCCTCCTAACATCTTCAGGGAAATACTTCCCCAGGAATAGATCCTTGAACATCTCCCAAGGAATCACAGGATTAGCTGCCGCCAATCCTCTCCTCTGCTGGTCCCACCAATGTTCTACCTCATTGGTCAGTATGAATTCAGCTAGTCGAACATACTGCTCCATTGGTGGTTGAATAGAACGGAGAATCTTCTCTATCTCCTGTATCCACCTCTGTGCTCCATCCGGGTCATTTCCACCTTCAAAGCGAGGCGGATTATTCTTTCGGAACCGAGAATCCAGTCAATCTCAACTGGAGCTGGTTGCAGAGCTGCTGCGGTAGCTGCTGCCGCTGCTGCCGCTGCAGCGGCTGCCATCTGTTCCCCCTGCTGCTGCTGCATCTGAGACAGATGCTCCAGAATAGCAGCAAGTCCATCATTACCAGCCCTTCTTCCAGCCATACTGCTTAGCCAGAGAGAACAGACCAGTAAGACTCAATTACTAAGTAGATACATAGTACTATAATTATCCTCTTATAATCCTAAACTATTACTATGTGCATCAATTACTCGCTAGGTGAGTAATCATTTGGAGTTTGTACAACTCCATGGTCGAGGAGAAACTGCTCTGATACCATAATGTAACACCCTATGATTTTTACCCTTAAAACCCCGCTATTAAAAATATGAATTTGAAATTTCATTTTAATCTGATAAAAATCACCCGTCAAACGGACGGAGTTTTGTTTGATTTTAGGACTTTTCCAAAATTTAACCTGTGATAAATAATTTCAATTAAACATCAAGTAGCCAGGAGGGCATCAGAATATATATATATATATATATATATCTAATTCATAACAAGGCCCTATGGGCTCCAAATATATCAGAGTGCATAAGATAATCAAATATTCAGAGTTTTCAGCGAAAAATAATAAGTTTGAGTGTCGTAATCAAAACATATAACTTTGCCAAAACAAAACATCCTAAGCCTCATTTAAAATGTGCATATTAAATTTACATCAAAATAAGATAAGAGGCTTAGGTCCATACTATACTCTAAACCCATAACACCCTACTCTCCCTGTAAGGGAAAGTACTCGTGCTCGGCCGGGTGCTGTGCCAACTCAATTTCCGTACCTGAAAAATGTAAGGGAGTGAGCTTTGCACATGAAATAGAAAGCAGTTTCTAACTAGACATAACAACCCACTAGGTCAAACACAATTAGCAAATAAGCATATATTCACATATTGCACACTATACTCATTTCATTATTTCCATATTCGTTATTCATTCCAAATTTCCATTTTCATTATTCATTCCAACATTCATTTCCATTACTTTCTATTCTTGTCACATAATTACTTTATTTCGGTACATCACCTCAAAACAGAGGCCAATGTACAATTTTCATTCAACACATTTATCACCTCAAAACAGAGGCCCACATTCTTTTCCTTATTTCAATTATGTGTCCCTCAGGTCAGAGGTCAACACTTCAATTTCTTAATTCACGGTGTGTCTCTCAGGTCAGAGGTCAACACACCAATACACATTTCACCCGGTGTCCCTCAAGTCAGAGGTCAACACCCATTCACTTTAATTTATTTGGTGTCCCTCAGGTCAGAGGTCAACACCCATTCATTCATTTCCTTTCGTGTCCCTCAGGTCAAAGGTCAACACACACTTTCATTTTAATTCATCCGGTGTCCCTCAGGTCAGAGGTCAACACTCATTAACATTCATTTCATCTTGTGTCCCTCAGGTCAGAGGTCAACACTCTAATACTTTAATTCATTCTGTGCCCCTCATATCAGAGGTCAGCCTAATCATCACTTTCCATTAATCGTCACCTCAGATCAGAGGCCAACGCACTTCTTACATTTTCATAAGACATTTAGTCACAACTAACCATAATCAACACATAATCATTTTACTTCCTTTTCCTATATTCCCCAAATTCAATTCATAAGCCATGACCTTAGTTTACAATCGTTAACACTTAACATTTATACTCATTTAGCATTTAGATACGAATACGCACATTCATCACATATAATCGTTTCCATTCCATTTTCTTCTACATCAATTTACTCCATAATACCTACATATATTTGCAACATCAGTCAATTATCATTTTATACAAAACTTGACAATTAAAATCCATAGTCATAGAAATCATTCATATCATCTTCACTATCATATTACCCAATTCTTCTTGTACTTCATTCTAATCATTAACCAAATTTCATTTATCAAATAATTCATTCTCAAGTTATTGGGTTTCCTTTTCCTAGTCTTAACATCCAATCATCATGCATATTTAATTAATTAGAATTTTATATTCAATAACCTAGGGTTTTATAATCTAATTTTCTCCCCTAACAAATCATTATATACTAATTAGAACCAACTCCCTAGAACAAGGCAATGCTCACAATATCCACCCCCTTACCTCAAACACTTAAGGATAAGGAGATTCCAAGTGTCCTATGCTTGAATTTGCCCACCAAGAGCTCAAAATCCACAAGAGAATGATAGAACCTATTATAAAGCCACAAAAGGAGGATTATTGCTCATTCCATGATTCTCAAACTAAACCCCATGGAAAACTTGAAGGTTCTAAGCTTAGAAATGAAAACCTCCATGAGAGGGAGGAGAGAGAGAACTCGAATTAGAGAGAGAGAGAGAGGGAAGAAATCAAAGGCTTGAATACTTACTTGGAGCAACAAGGAAGGACTTGAGGATGGATTTGGTGTGATTCCCTTGAGGATTGATCACTTAGAATGAATGAATTTGTGCCCTAGGAGAAGGAAGATTCGAATTTGGCATGAAAGAAGGGAATGAACGCCTATATTTTTTTCTGCATCAACAGGTCTTAATCTATTATTAATCGATTAGGCCTTTCCCCACTTTCTGACCTTAATCGATTAAGCTGCAGCTTAATCGATTAAGCTGCACAGTTTTGCAATACCCAGACTTTGAAAGGCCATAACTCCTTCGTTACCCGTTGGATCTTCCTCAAATTTTAAATCAAGTTTCCCTAAATACCAATCTTCACATCCAACGGTGGAATTTGTGTTTAGTGTTGCCAATCTTTTATTTTAAATTTCCTAAGGTTCTATGTTTTTAACCCTAGTTCTACATGTATTTTTGGCTAGATTCTAACTTATATCTCCATTTCTTCTACCCTAAGACCATCCCAACATAGATTATACTTGGAATTAAATTTGGGATGTTACAGTACCAAACTCTTGACCACTACCCCAACCAATTTGATTTTGCTGCCGATTGAAGAACCTCTTCAACTCTTTCACTGCGGAGACTTCCGTGAAACCTTCAAGGACTCATTCTCTTCTTCAAATGAACACGAGAGCAATTACAGTAAATGTTGGCTTCAAATTCCGAATTCCAGTTACTTCTAAATGTGAAAGTGTTGATGCAACTGGGTTTCAAACTTAGTAGGAATTGGCAGATGGGAAGTTCAGATTTTTGTTCTTAGAATTTCGCGTGCAAAAGTCTGATCTTCTACTTCTCTGATTTTCTTCTTCTTATTTATGATCAAAGAGATCGTTCCTTCTGTTGGATACCAACAAGGGGCTAACAATCGAGTAGAGGGGGGGTGAATAGGAGATTGAAGCAAGTATATTGATTTTTCAAAATCGTTGAAAAGCACTTGACTTTTTGTTCGTCTGTTTGATAGGAATGCCGAGCAGACGCTGGTTAATCAAATAACCAAATCAATAAATGAAGTGGTTAAGTTATTAACCAAGCTGCTGCACACTAGTAGCTCAGTTTTTACATCTTAAAAAGTGACGAGCAAGAACCCAAGGCAGTGAGCTCGAATTAGCCAATCAACTGCTCGGTAGAAATTTAAAACAGCACCAAATCAGAGTTTGAAAAATGAAGAACAAAAATGCAGCAAGCAAGAAAATAAAAGAGACACCAGAGTTTTTATACTGGTTCACTCTCACCCACTTGAGAGCTATGTCCAGTCCTCTCTACAACCTTAGAGAGATTTTCAATTAATCAAATCAAATTGGATACACGGGTTTTACAAGCGACCCACGCTATACCCCAGGATTTACAATAGACCCACTATAAACCTATCCCGTTCGAGAGTGTACCAAACTCACGAACACTACCCCAATTTGATATTGATTCTACTGAAGCCCACGTTCAGCACTGCACAACCGAAGCTTCTTGACCAACAAGAACCCGCTTCGAAAACAAAGTACAGAGATGAGATGAGGTTGGCTCCAATCAAAACACTCACTAATTTTGCCTTTGAAAGATTAGAATACAAGTGAGTAAACAGTTTAGTGGGATTGTCAGAGAGGATTGAAACAAGGTTTCAAGTGTGAAAGTTTTTCACTCTCTGTTTTTCATAAAATTAAGATCCTTGTGATTTGGAAGAGAAGATTGAAAATTTCAGTTTAGCTTGCAAATTTTTTTTGTGTCTCTTGTGTATGTATGTTTCTGTTGGAGAGGAACCTCTTATATACTCCGTCTCTAATCTCTGAGAAAAGAGAGAGAAAGAGGACCTACGAAAAATGTAGGTTGTTTCCGTTCCAACGGAAATAATTATGTCAAATCACAGTACAAATGGTCATTCCCGCTTTAACCATTGGTTAAACTAAATTTGAATTTTAAACTTGGAAAAGCACGTGAGTTTAATTTTAAGACACCTACCCAACACTTAAAATAATTTTAAAAGATTGAACGCTGAAGTTGAGTGGAGACGAAGAGTGCTGTTGATTTGTTGAAGATGATGAGCAGTAAACCGAGCTTGACTTCATTTGAACTTTGAGGGTGAGATGGCCGAGCAACTTAACTGGGTTGATTGATGCCGAGCCACATTGTTGAGTTGTTCTGCTGCCTTGAGATCAAGAGCTCTGATGTGTCGAGCTTGATGATTACTTGTAATTGGCATCTATCTGATCTTGGCATCTGTTCGAGCCTGGGGACTTGAGCGACAGAGCTGAACTGAGCTTAACCGAACTGATCTTCTGGCCGACTGATTTACTCTGAGCGATAGCTCGGATTGATCACTTCTGAGTGCGTCTGAGCTTGCGCTTTATTTATTCTGACTTCATCAAACCGATCCTTAGTCTTCCGAGCACGGATTCTAGGAGCACCGAGCGCTTCTAAAAAATTTTGACTCTTTTGATCATACTAATCGAATTTAATAGTTTAGCCGAGATCATAGATCCTCATACTGAGTTGATTTTGTTGTCGTGGCTGATGTCCGAGATACTTCAGAGCTGATTCATTTGGCTTCATCAAAAACCTTGGTCAAGAATCGAGCGCATGATGAACTTGACGTCATCACACCGAGTTTTCTCATTTGTCTTCATCAAGTCAAGCTGTTTGGAACAGTGGTCGAGCACCGAGCAACGACATTTGTTATCATCAAAATCTCTTTGAATCAACACCTTCCAATTCAAATTTTCGAATCCCAAGAATCAGGGAGGGAAGAAATTCACCACGTGAGGAATTAAAGCTTGCGAGATTCCCTCTCTAACAGTCATATTCTGATTTTGGTCTAACTTTGAATCAGATCTTTCATTTAATGTCAATCCTTTATGAACAGATTCTGATGATTAGCAAGATTCTGAGCATCCAGTTGGACAGAGCTTCCACATCTGATGACTTGATGAGAACCGAGCTTATGCTTGAACTTGATGATGCTTGCACTATTGCTGACCAAGTATGAATCGAGCTTGAGCTTGAACTTGACTTCTGTGATGTGGCCGAGCTTTTCATTTGAGCTTGAGTTTAACTCTAACATCCGAGCTAAATATTCACTTTTGAACTTAGACTTGGCTGAGCTATTCAATCTCGAACTGAGACTTGGCCGAGCTAAATATTCGAAATGACCTTAGCACTATACTTGTCCACAACGAAGGCTGAGCTTAACTTAGGTCGAGCTGATTATGTAAGATTTCACTCGTCTGCACCGAAGGCCGAGCTGAACATATGACTCGCTGATGCTTTAATAATTTTAATCGAACGTAATGAAGACTGAGCAAAACTTCTGACTCGCTTCTGGTTTAACATTTTACTTGGACGTAATGAAGGTTGAGCAAAACTTCTAACTTGCCTCTGGTTCAACCATCTTCCGAACTGAGCTTCTTACTTTGTTGCTGGTTCGACATCCAGTTTTTCTGAGCATCTTCTGCACTGAGCTTCTTTGCTGTCCAAGCTGAGCTAACCACCTGAGTCTACCGCTGCTTGATATCTAAAGGTACGGTACGTCGGCAGACTCGGAATCTGGGTTATTGTTGTTTTCTTATACGCAATCCGATTCACTTCATTTGTCTTCGTCCACGCAATTTTGTCTTCATCAAAATTGAGCATTCCATGCTGATTCTACAGGCCCTTGGGGGATCATCCTAGGGTGGCCCGATAAGAAGGATGCAATCCTGAAGTTTGAGCGGTTGGTGCAGAAGAAGTTGGTTGGTGTCCAAAAGGAGTCTGGAGAAGGCACCAAGGCAGGAGGTGCCTGTTTGGAGGAGAGGACTGGAGAAGGCACCAAGACTGTAGGTGCCTATTTGGAGGAGATGAGGCATAAGGTTTGCGAGCCCCATGGCGGCAGGTGCCCGTTCGGAGGAGATTAGGCGTAACATTTCAGAACCTTGTGACAGTGGGGGGATTGTTTCTGCCCACCTCGGTTCTGCAAATGCTTCCCCCTCATACCTAGGCTTGCGGATGTTCTTCCTCCAACCTGGGCCTATTGATGCTCTTCTTCCGCCTTTCTGTCCACTTTGTCGTTGTGCGGGCTTTGAACCTCGGCTCAATGAGGCTCCCCCTCCGTCCGTAGTTTATAGTGTTGGAAGTCAAGCTAGTGTTGGAAGACATGCTTCAAACTCTCTCATGGACTTCAAGCAATATCAAGTTATTGTTTTGATGATAACAAACCAACTCAAGATTCAAGCTCACAAGTTCCTTCAAGTTTCAAGATTGAAGATTCAAGCAAGATATAGCTTAGAAGCCTTTTCCCTTAGGACATTTGTAAGGTAATGAAGTTTTTGGTCTTAAAGAGTTTAAAAGGCCAATGAGTTTTTCATTTAAAAAGGAGAAGAAAATGTGTTTTCATGAAAAGTTGTTTTTATATCTTAGTTTTGGTGAAAATACCTGATGTTACAAAACTCTAAATATTTTTATGAATGCAAGAAGGAGTAATCGATTACTTGCTTGAGTTAATGGATTAACTTTGTTGCATCATATAAAAATCAGAGAGCTTGTAATCGATTAAGTGAACTTTGCTAATCCATTACTTTCTTATGAGAGTAATCGATTACCTGGCTCAAGTAATCGATTAAAATTGTTGCATCATATATTTTCTTGAGACAAAGTAATCGATTACATGCTTTGTAGTAATCGATTACATGATGTTGCATCAAACAATTAACAGAAGCTCAGTAATCGATTATTTGATGAGTAGTAATCGATTAAATGAGTTGCATCATATATTGAACAGGGGTGATGTAATCGATTAACTAATATTGGTCTAATCGATTACTTGTTTTTCAAAAGAATTTAAAAGTTTCTATTTTTGAAGGAATAATCGATTACCTTCAGAAAGTAATCGATTACTTCATTTTTTATTGAAAAACGTGTCAGCATCATTTTGATTATTTCCTAATTTGTTTTTATATATAAGATTCTGATTTATTTTACGAAATTCGAAAATGATTTTACATTTGAATTATTTCCTTTTTCGTTTTAAGAATCAAATCTTTATTTTATTTCTTAAATCACTTTGATTTAGTTTTGATTTTAAAACTTATTTCAAAATCTTATTTTATTTTGTTTTGATTTAAAATTGATTTTGTTTTACTAATTTAAATATTTTTGAATTATAAACGTTATTTCAGAAAATTCACTCCAACATTTTACATTTGATATTCATTCATTCTTTTCTGAAACTCACGTTCTCTTCTTCTCCCACTTTTCTCTGAACATAACGAAAAAGCTTTTTGAAGAACTCTAAGAAAACTCTTGTTGGCCATTTAGACTTCAAAAGAAAACTTCATTATCGTAGAGCATTGAATTGTTTTATCTGTGTTGTTGAAGAACACATCAAACTGTTGTAATCACTCACATCATTTGTACTCAACCTTAGTGGTAGGGAGAGAATCTCATAGTTGAACGTTGAGGCGTTTGTAGGGTGAGGAACCCTGCTGTGTGTTATTGAGGCCCCTAGCGAACGGAGGTTCCTAGTAGTGTGCGGGGTGCTCTTGGTTGTAATTGGGTGCGGCTCAATTGCTGGTTATAGAACTCTGAAGCGGGTCGCTTGGGGACTGAACTGGGCCTTTCGACGAGAAGGCTGAACCAGTATAAAATTTCCGGGTGCAAGCTTTTCTATCCCTATCTCTTTTATTTTCCGCATATTTCAATTACTTTCGTTTCCGCGCTACTCTATTATTTTTCAATCAATTTCGCTCTCCTTCTCAAACGTCTAATCTCTCCAACGCAAAACAGTTTTTTAATTTATAAGGGTTTTCGCAATAAATTAATAAAACTCGATTCAGCCCCCCTCTCGAGATTTTGAGGCCAAACCCAACAATTGGCATCAGAGCTAGTCTCTTGTGTTAAGACTTAACCGTCTCAAGAGTATGGCTTCAAACTCTCTGTTTGGTGGTGAAGGGAGTTCTATTAACCGTCCTCCCATGTTTGATGGGGTAGGGTACACGTATTGGAAAGCCCGTATGAAAATTTTTATTCAAGGAGTTGGATTAAAGGTTTGGGATGCCGTCGTAAATGGTCCCTATGTTCCTACCTATGTGGTTAATGGTAATACCGTCGAAAAGCCTATGGCTGAGTGGACGGAGGAGGAGGAACGTAAAGTCCAGTACGACTTGAAAGCGAAAAATATTATAACATCTGCTTTGAGCTATGATGAGTTTTTCAGGATATCTACATGTGAGACTGCGCAGCAAATGTGAGATACATTAGAAGTCACACATGAAGGTACGACTGAAGTGAAAAGGTCGAGAATCAACACTCTGACTGGTGAATATTAGTTATTTAGAATGAAAGATGGAGAAACAATTCAAGAGATCCAAAAACGCTTCACGATGATTGTCAACCAGTTAACAACATTGGGGAAGAAATTCACCAATGAGGATCTCATCAACAAAGTTCTAAGATGTTTGGGAAGAGAATGGCAACCCAAAGTGACGGTATTGCTGGATCAAGGAATCTTTCAACCATGACGCTGGCGACTCTCTTCGGAAAGTTACAAGAGCATGAAAGCGAACTGAAAATATTGGCTCAACACGAAGAGGAGAGCAAAAAGGTCAAAAGTCTAGCATTCAAGGCTGAAGCACCGGCAACTGAAAGTGACTCGGATAAAGAACTGATCAATGATGAACACATGGGTTTGCTGGTCAAAAAGTTTCGGAAGTTTCTGAGGAAGAAAAGCAATCTCAACTCCCATAACAGAAAGGACAACAACAAAGGTGGGGGATCATCCATAACATGTCATGAATGTGGCAAGCCTGGTCACATCAGAGCGAACTGCTACCAGTTGAAAAAGAAAGAAAATTCAGAAAGAAGCACCTCCAATCCAAGGAAAGGAAAGCAAGCATACCTGGCATGGCTAGACAACGAGGGAAGTTCAGACGAAGATTTAGACGAACAAGAGGAGACAGCCAACATATGCTTGATGGCACATGGAAATGAGATAACTTCTAATCTAGAACATTCTTATGATGAATTACAAGAGGCTTTTGAAGAATTGCATGAGGAATCATTGAGGTTATCTTTTTTTATTTCTTTGGAAAAGAAAAATCCAGCTTCTCTTTTACAAAAGAATTAAGAACTTATTAAATAAAATGAATTTTTGAAAAATCAAAATAAGGAGCTGAATTCGACTTTGAAAAATTCTTCAAACACCTCGAGTAATGAAGTTAAATTTAAAGCTAGTTCTTCTTCTTGTAAGTTTTGCAAGGACTTAGTTAATGAAGTAGAGAATTTAAAACAAACACTTGCAAAATTTACGAAAGGTAGAAATACTTTAAATTTAATGCTAGGGAGACAAAAGTGTTTCTTTAATAGAGTCGGTCTAGGATATCAACCCGGTAGGCATCAAAAGAAATTAAGTACCATTTTTTGTCCCTGCTAGCAATCATAAGAAACCTTTAATTATATGTCATATTTGTGGTAGAAAAGGCCATGGTGCACATGAGTGCCTACACCGAAAAGTAAAGTTCGTTAAATCAAACAATGAAACTAAAAGGTGACATGATTCTAACTATGGCTACACTAACGCTCCAGGACCCAAAAAGATATGGGTACCTAAAAAGAAACCTTGAATTTTATGCTTGTAGGTTACTCCGGAAGAAAGGAAATCGTGGTGGTATTTGGACAGTGGATGCTTAAAACATATGACGGGAGATAAATCTAAATTTTCGCATCTCGTTCCAAAGGGCCAAGGACATGTGACTTTTGGAGATAACAACCAAGTAAAGATTCTTGCAGTCGATAAAATTGGTACACCTCCTAACCCTTGCATAGAAAATGTATTACATGTTGAGGGCCTAAAACATAATTTGATAAGTATTAGTCAGTTGTGTGATAAGGGCAATAGGGTTATATTTGATTCTGATAGATGTATTATCGAGGGTAAAGTTGATAATCTTACAAAGCTAATTGCTCGCAGGATAAACAATGTATATGCAATTGATTTTAACTCAAAACCCTCAAATGATGCTAAATGTCTATTAATTAAAGAGGATGAATCTTGGCTATGGCATCGTAGAATAGGTCACATCCACATGAATCATTTGAATAAAATTTCTTTTAAAAACTTAGTAGTTGGTTTACCAAAGCAAAATTTTTCTATTTCTGAAAAATGTGATCCTTGTTCAAAATCAAAACTCACAAGGGCATCTTTTCCTTCTAAAAATCTTGTTTTATATCAAAGGCCCTTGGAACTTTTACATATGGATCTTTTTGGACCTTGTCAAACAAAAAGCTTTGATGGCAACTATTATTGTCTGGTTATTGTGGATGACTATTCTAGGTATACATGGACATTATTTATTACTCATAAAAATGATGCATACCATGAATTTAAAAAGCTATCTAATATTGTTCAAAACCAAATGCATATGAGCATTGCATCCATTAAGACTAATCACGGTGGAGAATTTAAAAATCAATTTTTTGAAAAATTTTGTGAAAAACGAATTAAGCATTATTTTTCAGCTTCAAGAACTCCGGAGCAAAACGGGGTTGTAGAGAGGAAAACTCGTTCATTAAAAGGGCTCTCAAGAACAATGCTTAATGACATGAATTTGCCTGCATATTTTTGGGCCGATGCAGTGAGTACAACTTGTTATGTTATGAACCGTGTTTTGACACGACCTATTTTAAAGAAAACCCCCTATGAGTTGTACAAGGGGAGAAAACCAAATATTTCCCATTTTTCGTGTCTTTGGATGTAAATGTTTTGTGCATAATAATGGTAGAGACAATATCTAGGAAGTTTTGAGGCTAGAGCTGATGAGGGCATATTCCTTGGATATTCTATATCGAGTAAAGCTTATAGGATTTACAATAAATCTTGTAATACTATTGAAGAATCTATTCATGTATCATTTGATGAATCTGATCCCAGAAAGCTGGGAAAGGTATCTGTTAATGACATTTCAGGTATCCTTGGAGATTTATACATTGATGAGGAAGAGGAGCCAAATGCTAAAGGAAAGGCTCATTCCGAATGCAATGAAAAGTCAAATGAATCAGTTGAGGATAAAAATCATGAACAATCCATGGAGCTCAATTCTGATTTGCCTAAGGAATGGAGAACATCGAGGCACCATCCAATTGACCAAATCATAGGTGATATCACAAAAGGTGTAAGTACTCGCAATTCTATTAGCAATTTGTGTAACTATTTTGCCTTTGTTTCTCAAGTGGAGCCAAAGAATATTTCTGAGGCTACGCTTGATGAACATTGGTTACTGGCTATGCAAGAAGAGTTAAACTATTTCGAAAGAAACCAGGTTTGAACTTGTTCCTAGGCCTAATTCTCATCCGATTATTGGAACTAAATGGATTTATAAAAACAAACTTGATGAGGCTGGTTTAATTGTTCAAAACAAAGCTAGGTTAGTTGCACAAGGTTACAACCAGGAAGAGGGGATAGATTATGAGGAAAAATTTGCCCCTGTTGCTAGGTTGGAAGCCATTAGGTTGCTCTTAGATTTTGCATGCATTTTAGATTTCAAATTATATCAAATGGACGTAAAGAATGCTTTTCTGAATGGTTTTATTAATGAAGAAGTATATCAAAAGCACGAGTGGCACCTGTCACCTCCTAGGTAATTCATTAGTGTCTTGGGCTAGCAAGAAACAGTCCAGTGTAGCCCTATCCACAGCAGAGGCTGAATATGTCATTGCGGGTAGCTGTTGTGCACAAATCTTATAGTTAAAACAGCAACTCCTAGACTTTGGTGTGAGTCTAGATCACATTCCCATCAAATGTGATAACACTAGTGCAATTAGTATTACCAAAAACCCTATGCAACATTCTCGCACTAAGCATATTGAGATTCGTCACCATTTTATACGTGATCATATTCAAAAGGGTGATTGTATTATTGGGTATGTTGATACTTCGCGGCAGCTAGCTGATATCTTTACAAAACTGCTTCCAAAAGAAAATTTCTTTTTCATTCGTAGAGAAATTGGTTTAACTTCTGCCTCTCACATGTTTTGAGTATGTGATTATCATATCTCTTGTTATTATTGATGTGTTTACTCAGTGTTTCAGGGGGAGTTAGCACATGCTTTTTGATGATTACAAAGGGGGAGAGATATTCTGATGAGCATATTGAGATTATTTGATGTTTATGCATCTATACAGGGGGAGATTGCATCTTCTCAGGGGGAGATACCATGAGATGATTTAGTATATCTTTTGTAATTGTTCTAGGGAAGGTTAAAATTGTTATTATATACATATTTTGCTTGTATAACACTTGTGATGCAGATAGTCAACGTCATATCAGAATAGTTGTCTGTCATCATCAAAAAGGGGGAGTGTTGGAAGTCAAGCTAGTGTTGGAAGACTTGCTTCAAACTCTCTTATGGATTTCAAGCAGATATCAAGCCAAGGTTTTGATGATAACAACCAACTCAAGATTCAAGCTCTCAAGTATCTTCAAGATTCAAGATTGAAGACTCAAGCAAGATATAGCCTAGAAGCCTTTTCCCATAGGGCATGTGTAAGGTAATGAAGTTCTTGTTATTAAAGAGTTTAAAAGGCCAATGAGTTTTTAATTTAAATAGGAGAAGAAAAATGTGTTTTCATGAAAAGTTGTTTTTATATCTTAGTTTGTGTGAAAATACCTGATGTTACAAAACTCTGAATATTTTTATATATGCAAGAGAGAGTAATCGATTACTTGCTTGAGTTAATCGATTAACTTTGTTGCATCATAGAAAAATCAGAGAGACTGTAATCGATTAAGTGAACTTTGCTAATCCATTACTTTCTTATGAGAGTAATCGATCACCTGGCTCAAGTAATCGATTAGAATTGTGCATCATATATTTTCCAGAGGCACACTAATCGATTGCATGCTGTGTAGTAATCGATTACATATGTTGCATCACATAATGAACAGAGACTCAGTAATCGATTATTTGATGAGTAGTAATCAATTAAGTGAGTTGCATCATATATTGAACAGGGTTATGTAATCGATTAACCACTATTGGACTAATCGATTACTTGTTTTTCAAATGTATTTAAGAATTTCTATTTTTGAAGGAATAATCGATTACCTTCAGAAAGTAATCGATTACTTCAGCTTTTATTGAAAAACGTGTCAGAATCATTTTGATTATTTCCTGATTTATTTTTATATATAAGATTCTGATTTATTTTATAAAATTCGAAAATGATTTTAAATTTGAAATATTTCCTTTTTCGTTTTAAGAATCAAATCTTTATTTTATTTCGTAAATCGTTTTGATTTAGTTTTGATTTTAAAACTTATTTCAAAATCTTATTTTATTTTGTTTTGATTTTGTTTTACTAATTTTGAATCTTTTTGAAATATAAAAGTATTTTCCAAAATTCACTCCAACATTAGAGACACAATCACTTTGATATTCATTCATTCTTTTCTGCATTTCACGTTCTTCTTCTTCTCCAACTTTTCTCTGATCATAACGAAAAATCTTTTTGAAGAACTCTAAGAAACCTTGTTGGCCATTTAACTTATCAAGAAGAACTTCATTATCATAGAAGAGCATATTGTTGTATCCGTGTTTCGAGAACACACAAAGCTATTGTAATCACTATTGTAACACCCCTAATTTTCGTCTCCCAAATAATCAAGAAATTAATTATAACAATTATTTTATAATTGATTTATATTAGTTTTGAAGGTTTTAGTTTTTTGTACATTATGTGTTTTTATTATATAAAAATATGAGATATATTTTTATATGGTTATTTTGTACAAAAATGTGAATATTATAATTTAGTCCTTGGGTTGGGACCTAATTGTAATATTAAAAGGGTTTTTGAAGAAAGAGTAATTAAATTATTAATTTTTGAATTTTATCAGTATGTAACCGGTTAGAAGGGCTTTGTAACCGGTTACACGATGAACTCAGAAACTGGGTTAGTGGATTTTGATGAGTAATCACCCAATTAATCCAGAAATTGCCACGAATCCCACTCAAATCACGCTAAGGAACGCGTGTCGCCTTGCATGCAAGCCTGATCTCTCTATAAAAACCTGAATTGTTGATGAATTTGGGTTGATTTTCTGATTGAAGTGCTGAAACTCTGTTTTAGGGTTCTGAGATTCGTCCATGTAATTCTCCTTCATTTCTGAGAGTTAGAACTTGAGTGATACACTGTTACAAAGCTCACATCAAGGGATTTTTATTGATATAAGGTTTGTAAGTTGAGAGTTCCTGAGCTAGGAGAAATCGATTCACGAAGTTGGAGGTTCAAAACTGTCACAGTTCTGTATTGGGTTTCTGGAACTGACTTTGAGCTTCGATTTTGGTAAGCTCAAGCCTTCTCTTGTTCTAGACTTGATTTCCTTTCAAAGTTCATGTTGCATGGTTTTTATAATGACCATTTTCCCTAATTTCCATGTCCATTTCATGTTCCAAATTCCTTGATCAATCTACCCTGTCAAAACGGTTCTGGCTTGAGGAGGAGCTTTGGGTGTTCGGTGTTCTACCTCAAATCTCTGCTCAAATCTTGTTCAAGCACGAACCTAAGGTAAGGGGGAAGCTTAATATTTGCTAGAATGAGAATAAATTGTGGTAGAACATAGGATGAGTCACCAAGAGACTCAAAGGGCATAAGTTAAAATGGTTAAGTGGCTTGGAGGCCAATCTGAGCTCAATTGTTGTTATGAGCAATGTTATCTAGATGCATGCAAGCTATATTGATGTTGGATTCATGACTTATTTGGATATTATGTGAATTGATGCATTAAGTTGTGAAATATGTGCAATTATGTTCAATTTGAGTATCTAAATTGAATGCATGCACGATAGATATGTTTATGTGGTTGAACACACTAGTATTAAGGTATGTGAACTCTATTTATGAATGAAATTGGTTAGATTTGAGTATGGTAGAAAAAGGTATGCAAAACCTCACTTTTCAGTGTATTTTCTGCCTAATCTAACCGGTTAGTCGAAATTTGTAACCGGTTAGATACGGTCAATTTTCAAAGAAAATGAATTTATGAAATTGGCTAAGTGTCCATACCATTTGTACTCAAGTTTAAACTAGAATTTCATACAAAGACTAATCTAAAACTATGTGATTGAGCACTGTTTGGTTTAGATTGGAGGTGATGAGTTAATACCTTAATATCAAATGATAATATCAAGAGGAAATTATGCATAAATAAAATTGGATTATGACTTAGATCTTTTGAATGATATTATGTGTTGAACTTGAGGTATTCTGTTGTGCTAAGACCTTGTTATTGGATTGAGTAGAGAATTCAAGAAAAGATTCTTTGAAAATCAATGGTTTTGTATTCAGGTATGTAATTCTAACTGGTTAGGTGATGATGTAACCGGTTAGTACCTGAAACTTAAAAATAAAAGTTAAGTTTTTGAGTAAGGATTGTTAATACCAATGATATATTCTCTCAATCCAGGTCTATGAGCATATGTTAAACTTAAATTCAAAGGTGAATTTTATGAATAAGGCCATACCTCAAGATATCATTCCGAAGTTGTGTTTTCTAAGTCATAATAGTGGAATTATGGGAACATGACCCTGTACTCTAGGAGTACCAAACTGATGCAACCTACTTGATGACACATTCTGGGAATGTGGCCATTGTCTGGGACATGGTTTCTTTGATACGTTCTGGGAACGTGATGCACACTCCGGGAGTGGTGCTTGATTATATTCCAAGTATGGTTTGCGATACGTTCTGGGAACGTATGTTAGTGTTCTGGGAACACATTGATATAATAATAGAATTAAAGATAAAAACCAACCTTAATGATTGTGCATTCATGCATATAGAATGGCAGATGGGTTGGTAGGAACGTTTATCATATTCTGGGAATATGAGGAGGGTACTCCGGGAGTACCAAATTTGTAACCTACTTGATGAAACATTCTGGGAATGTGGCCAGTGTTTGGGACCTGGTTATGTACGTTCTGGGAACACATTGATTTGCAACCTACTTGATGACACATTCTGGGAATGTGGCCAGTGTCCGGGACCTGGTTTTTATGCGTTCTGGGAACGTATGCGTTATGGGAACGTGGTGCACACTCTGGGAGTGATGCTTATTATTCCAAGTATGGTTTGCTACAAGTTCTGGGAACGTGGTGCACACTCTGGGAGTGATGCTTATTTATCCATGTATGGTTTGGCATTACGTTCTGGGAACGAATGTCAGTGTTCCGGGAACACAACGGTGTATTGGATGGACGTCCAAGATGGACTTTGTTAGAGGCCTCAGTTGTGGAAGGAAATCATGCATCATGCCACATGCATTGAAAGAATTATTATGATTAACCGGGTGTGCTCATATGATTATGCATCATGATTTGCTACATGTTGACTTGTGGATGTTAGTTTTATTCTCATTTGATTATGTGAATATGTATAGCTAACCCCCATGCCCTTATTAGGTGTTGATCGTGCATCTAGATTGCACAAGAATCAGTAAAGGGAGATGTCCCTTAGGTGCATGCAGAGTGTAGAAAGTGTGGGTTGGGAACCCGTTGTGCAGATATCAAGGATCCGACCAGATAAATGTTTGGACAGAGGACCAGTGACCAGCTCTATAACATCTCTGTTTTTAATAGTATTTATATGATACACATTTTGAAAGAGGTATCATAAGATGAATTTGGTTTCATAATAATATTTATTTGATATCCATGGACTTGTTACACTTGATATATTTTGAGAGTATAATATGATTATTTTACTATGTTTCCGCAAACTCTGATTTTGTTAGTCAACTTCATTATTAATCAAGTGTTTGTGAAAAGGAATTTTCAAGGGAAGGGAAAATTCTTATTTTCAGGTCTTTTTCCAATGATAACAAGTCCAAGTATTCATAAACTTATTACTTTTCTTATAAAGTAAGGTGATATACAAGGAGTGTTACAACTATCACATTATTGTATTGGAAACCTTAGTGGTTAGGGAGAGAATCCCTTAGTGGACGTGTGATACGTCGTAGGGAGAGGAACCCTGCTGTGTGATATTGAGGCCCCTAGCGAATGGAGGTTTCTAGTAGTGTGCGGGGTGCTCTTGGGTGTAATAGGGTGCGGCTCTATTGCTGATTATAGAACTCTCAAGCGGGTCGCTTGGGGACTGGACTAGGCCTTTCGACGGGAAGGCTGAATCAGTATAAAATTCCTGATGCAAGCTTTTCTATCCCTATCTCTTTATTTTCCGCATATTTTATTTATTTTACGTTTCCGCGCTACTCAATTTTTTATATATCAATCGATTTCGCTCTCCTTCTCAAACGCCTAATCTCTCCAACACGAAGCATTTTTTTAATCGTAAGGGATTTCACAATAAATTAATAAAACTCGATTCACCCCCCCCCCCCCCTCTCGAGATTTTGAGGCCAAACCCAACACAAGGAAAAGAGATTGTCCAAGTTATTGATGTAGAAGGGACTTATGATGTGAAAAAACAAGGGTTTGTGGAAAGGAGTGATGCCATTAAAGGTAAGGAGATCTGTGAGGAAGGGTGTGTTGCTGGTGATGATGAATTGAATTCTATTAGGCAAGAGTAAGGACTTGTTACTGGACTTGATGAAGTTGTAAGGCTTAATGAAGAATGTTACAGTGACAGTGACAATGACAACGATAGTGTCAAGGATGTGATATTCAATGATAGTGAGGAGGAAAGAGACCTAGGGATAAATGATTTATTTGATGTGGAGATTAGCAATGAAGGTGTGGCAAAAGCAAGTGGTACTAATGCTCCAGAAGGGCCGACAGAGGCTGCTACCAATAATGGTACAACAGGTCCCATAGAAGATCCCATAGATGCTACTGCCACCAGTGCCACAAAAGGCCCCACAGAGTTTGTTGCCACTAATGCTATAGAAGGTCCCACAGAGGCTGCTGTCACTAATGCAATTTGGGAAGAAGTTGAAGTTGAGGGTGAGCCATCCAGGAATTGGAAAAAGAGGGTTTCTTACAAATTACCCTTCAATGAAAACTTTATCCCTTATGTTGGACAAACTGAGGATAACTTGGAAGATGGGTGTAACAGCCCGATTTTCATAACTCAAAATAATTGACTTTTATGTATGGAAGTTACAAAAAATGAGGCCATTTTTTTTTTTTGTAAAACCTTATTGAAATGTTTAGAAAACATTATTGAAAATCTCCTTAAATTCTTCAATTCACTTTTCCGAAAACCGGGTGTTACCAAAACATTTATTTTCATAAAACTTTCATCATGATATTTACCAAAAGACTACAGTGTTTGTTCTTCCAAAATAGAGTGTTCCGCCATACAGGAATAAAACTTGGCGAAGTTATATAATGGTTCGTTGCTCGGTAATCCTTGATTCAAAACCCAAACAATAGACTTAACTAAAAGCACTACCCCTAACTCTTTCTGTTGGACACCACCGGATGAAGCTTCCCTTTTCTTCTTGTAAGCTCTCCTCATTCTCGAAAGTGACGTCCCTTCTGTTGTTGCTTCCCTGCTGTCGTTACGCTCCTGTTCTCATTCCTCTAGAGTGATGATCTCATTATGAGGCTCCGTCTGCCCGTTGCGATATCAGCAACACCAATATAACAACGAACAGGAGAGAGTAAGCAATCCGAACGACGAATCGTCGACGGTGTGGGATTATGATAGGCAAGATAGAAGGACCACACAAACACACAATAGAACACGCAAGCACACAATGATCAAGTACATTATTACATTATTATCAGTCTTATCATCATTACTCTTATCTTTCATTATCTTTCCAAAATTAACTTCACTCCTCATAAATATTCTTTCCCTCTCTCGATCCTTTTCCCTTTTCAGACTCATAATTTCAACATCATCGGGGTACTCATTTCGTTCTCGGTTTTCACTCACGTCTACATCTCCTCGGTCATCCACCCAACCTAGTCGGAAGCAAACAGGAGTACAGGACCTTTACCACGCGGGCACGACAGCTGTCACAACACATAAATGGTCCCTGACCAGGAGGCCCAGCCTCAATAATATCAATTCATAATAATCATGGCACACTGCCTCGCAGTGGCAAATCACAATGCTCGTTCCAGTCCCTCTCACTGTTCTCGATTTGCAATCTAGGGGTGACAGTATGTTTCTAGTGGGCCCGCAGAACTTGCTACAGCATTAGACTCAGTCCCCACCACGTTAGTGCGCCACATGTGGAGTTCGTTCTGCCTAGAAACACACTCTAGACTTCTTGACGTTTCACCGTCATCGTCCTCCCCTAATGCAATCTCGTCCTAAGTATCCGCAGATACCTATCGTTTCTTCCTCTCCAGTACTTCGCACTCTCATACCTCACCGCGCATGTCTTTTAAAGTCTTTTAATCTTTTTAATTATCCTAAGGTCGGCCCGTCCTTCGTGCAACCCTTCAACGAGTCCCGACCACTAACTTGGCACAAACTTTCCCTCATCATTTCTCACATAGCACAGAGCTGGGTTCACATCAACGAAATCTCAACTGATATTTCATTCCACAAAATACATTCCACCCTCTCTCCTGACAATCCACAATCTTTTCTCAAAACAATCTTTTTCCCACCTTTCTCCCAATGCCATTTTTCATGCTTTCACCAAAACTTCCTTTCACAGACACTTTCATAAAATTCCCTCTTGTAAATTTCTCAAAAATTTAATTTCACACTGCTCAAAATCTCTTTTCAAAGATTTTCTTAAAAACCCTTGTTACAAGTTTCTAAAATCTCTTTTCACATCCTTTCGCAAAATTTCCCTTCAAAACCTTCCTGAAAATTCTTTTATAATATTTCTCAAAAACCTCATTTCAAAAACATTTTCAAAAGAATTTCTTTCCACAAACTCTTTTTCTAAAAATTTCTTTTCACCATTTTCCACAAAGTCTCTTTTCAAAAATATTTTCAAAAAGCTCTTCTCAAAACCCTTTCAAAAATTGCTTTTCCAAAAAACCTTTTTCAAAAACCACTTTGTAAAAACCCTTTTTAAAAATAAGATCTTTCCTGAGCGCTAATGGAGGAGCAAGCTCAACTCAACACTAGTTCCCAGACTAAAACCAAAACAAAGGAGCCCAGCTCCACTCAATTCACATCTCCTTCACATAATCAACATCACTTTCCCAGCTCTGGCTCGTTCTCAGCATTATCATTTCATTCCTTCCCCAACCTCAACTCTTTCTTTCTTTTCCGACACATATCTTATTCTCACTTATTATTCTTTTCTCATTGTGTCTTTGTTTTCAATTCCCTTACTTTCTCAAATTATTCTTTTCATTTTCATTTCTCAATCAGGACGTAACAGACATCCATCAGCCATTCACTCATTACAATCAGTAGCAATAAGGATCATCAGACATAATTAAATAAATAACTAAAAGCATGCACACAACATCACATAATAACATTGTGGTCTTCGTCACCTTCGTATAAGTGGCCACACAATCACACAATTGCAACTTATACTACTGACTCTAACCACTTAGTTCCGATCTTTGAGATGATATGGAATGTCCTACTAAATCACCTAACTACCACGGTGTCTTAGGAAAGCTTCTCTCTCACCTGAGGTCCAGCTATTAAATACGTACCGTCTCTGCGTATCCTTTGTGTTGCCTGCTGCCCCAATCCCTTGTCTTTAAGATTATTCCTCGTACTAAATAAAATACGCTTAGGTTATTAACTTATATTATGAAAATATTTTTCATAACCTAGACACCTCCCGTTCCTCGTATTAAATAAAACACACTTATGTATATTAAGAAAATCTTCTCTTAAATCAATTATCTCTTGAAAACTTTACTTTAAATCGTATGAGAACGTTTTTAAATGTAAGAAGCAAGTCCAAACAATTCTGGACAGCAAAAATAGTTTTACAAAATTACTTTAATAAAACTCCGAAAATATTATAAAAAAATACTCTTGGTTTTAAGCAAGGCTTTCATTAAGATTAACACTTTGAACAGTCATGAACACATCATAACATCTAAACAAATCACATCACATACGGCCACAAACAACACTTAGGCATGCAAGCATACGTAAACCAAACGAAATCAAATCTCAAATCAACACATCAATATTTATTTCCATGCACATTTAATTTGAGTAATTAAACTCCCTAGACCTACTTAAACTATATAACCGAATGGGATCAAAGGAAACAAATCAAACATCTCAACCTAAATCACATGAATCACTTGGTTTATTTTAGGCATTCAAATTCCATTTTCTTTTTCATGCATAAAATTGTTTATTCTTCTTTTTAGCTCCTAACCGAATGCACAAAAGCACACACTCATTCATATATTCATTTAGACACAACACTCTTACAAGATTAATTTAATTTATTTACTTCCTTTATTTCTACACAAGGAACCGATTGAAAAATAAATGTTCACAACATAATTTCAAACAATTTATCTTAGCACAATTCCCCAAACATGCTTATTTCTTCTAAGTCATTTCATTGAAAAGAATTCCTAGTCTAACCAACATGCATAAACCGAATATCATCATGAGAAAGCAAAGTCAAATATTCATCATGCATCCACAAAGAACATAGATCAATGCAAGGATCATTTTCCCAAAACTAAATTCCTTGTTTTCTTTATAAAAACCGTGGGTTTCATAAGAAAATTAGCAAATAAGAATTTAATTTCTTAACACAATAAAACCAAGAATTATGTCAAAGTTTTCAACCTCTAAGAAAAACACATGCATGCACTTAAAATTTCTAGGTGGAGCAATTGTCAACATGCATGTAAACAAAATGATAATCTAGCAAGGTTTCCTACTTTCCCTAGATTTTGACCGAATAATGGCATGCAAGGAAGAAAAGCCTCACAATTCCCTTTTCACATGCAAACACCTAAATTCATAGATCATATCATGCAAGACTCCAAGCATCATCTTATTTTCAAGCTATCAACCGAATCATCATCATTACACACACAAAAATCTTGATTCAATTTAAATTATTTTCAAAGTTTGTTAAGCTTAATTTCCTTTGAAAACCATGACATGCATACAATAAATCAAGACTTTACACTCAATTAGACATACATAATTCAAGCTTCATGTTTTCTCCAAAATTAACCTTAGATCAAGTCATGCAAAAAGAGTATCAAAGCAAAACATAAACTTGAGCTCAAACCCTCAAACAAACCGTGAAAAATAAGCTAGAATTTAATACAATTAACATAAAATTACTTAGATCAAATTAAAAACATCTAGACCTAAGTTTTCTAATCATGGCCGAATCATTTTAGCTCTTGATTTGGTGATTTATAAGTTCATTTATTCATAAAAAATCCAAAATCAAAACATAAGGAGAACATGCAAAGAAAGATACGGATTCTAAGGCCACAAAATCAACATGCATGGGAGAATCAACACAATCTATGGACTTTAAACACATCCTCAACAAAACCGTGATGAAGAACATTCACAAGTAAGAGATCAAGAACTTTTTCACATCAACATTCAAGATCAAAGCATAAGAATGACATGCAAAACACTTAGATCTCAAGATCACTTAAAAACAATCACATGCATCACAAAAAGAATTAAACAAAGTCCATTAAAAATCCTTTACAACACAAAATCATTCAATTAAAACTCTATCTACCTTAATTCCTAATCTTAAATCTTCAAATCTCCTCTTCTTCTCCTCTTGGTTTGCTATGGCCTCTTCTCTTCTTCTAGAGTTAATGGGGTTTCTTCTTGATCTTTGAAGAATGATGTGTGTGGAAGGAAGAAATCAAGGGGTTTGGGTTAAGGCTTTTGAGTTTTTCACTCTCCTTTCTCTCTTCTCTCCTCACGGGTGCTCTCTTTCTTTCTATGGATTTCAAGAGCTTAAGAGTGCTCTTGAAACTAAGTGTTTTGTTGGTGTTTGATGAAGGAGGAAATGAAATGTGAATCAAGGCCAACACTTACGGTTTTAAGAACAAAGCAAGGGGTGGATAATTTCCTTTTTAGCCTTGGTTCAAGATGGAAGCCTAAGGGTAATTCGGCCCAGCCCATATTGTTGCATGGGAGGGGTCATTCGTGGGGGACAAGGTGGGGCAAAAGTCCTCACTAGCTAACATGAGTCATCTACCCTATTCTCTCCCTATTTTCAATTTTAATTTTCATTTTCTTAAGTCTTAAGGAAATTGCACCCTATTTGGTTCTTCTAGTCCTTCATGGCTGAACTTCACACTCATGCACACACATACATATATAATTTTATCAACACATAGCATGCACTCATGCATACACTTAACACACACATAGGCATACACACATTCATATACAATTTATTTTCATGTTGATCACATGGCATGGATTCATGGAATAATGCATACCTATTCATCATATACCCACACACGGATTATTCATGCATCATACATCACTCATATAAGTTCTTCCACATGCATTTACACATACATTATATCTTTTTCCATAATTAAATACTCACACCATACTAAGCATACCCAAAACCGTATATACACACATGTCTAGAAAACAATTCTAATTCATCACAAAGGGACTCACACCAAGATCACCATCAAACATATAGACTTTTTCAAAAACTCAATTTCTTAAATTTAGGACATTACTCTAGGAAATCATTTCTTTATAAATCACCCATTATCTTTTGAAAATGTAATTTTAAGGAAACTCATTTAGGAAAACACTCTTTCAAAACACTTTTCTCAAAATAAATCTTTGTAATATTTTAAATTAATACGAGGAATTTGCGGGGTGTTACAATGGGTATCACACTGATGAACTGGAGAGTGGAGACAGCGATAGTGATGAAGAGAACAAACCTAGATCATAAGCCCAATCAAATGCCAAGATAGATGGCCAGCTACTGAGCATGAAGAGGTACTGCCACCAATGTATAAGAAGGGACCAGGCAGACCCAAAAACCTAAGGAGAAGAGCACCCCATGAAGAAAATAATGCAACAAAACTTAGAAGGTCAACCACAAGTTACAAATGTAATAGGTGCGACCGGTATGGACATAATGCATCTCGTTGCCAAAACCCTCTAGTTGAAGGCTATGTTCCAAGAAGAGTAACTTTATTTATTAACCTCTTATCATGATGATTAAATGTTTATTTCCCCTCATAATTTCTGTTTGCCGATATTGATATAGTCACAAGAACCTAATATTGAGAATGTTGAGGCTTCTGCTCGAAATGGTGATGAAGAGGCTGTTGTTGGAAATGGCACTAACAATGGTACACAAGCTGCTAGAAATGGCACTGAAGCTGGCGGACAGGCTGCTGGGAATGAGCAAGCAGCTGAAAATGAAAATGCTCAATATACACAGTCATGTAGAAAGAGGACTAGACAAATGGTAACTTGCTTGAAGCCTTTTTATTATGTACATTTTTGAGTAGGACGTAAAATTAGCTCAAAATTCTTTTTAGAATTCAAGAGGTGATGAGATAATTGGTAATGCTACAACTGATAAAGCTATTGGATCTGAAAAGGTAATTGGAATACCGGATCATCAAAATAATTGGTAATTAGTTTTAATCGAGGATCTGAAAATAATTGGTAATTTATTTCTTTTTCAAAGGATAATATTGGTCAATCAAAGGTCTGCTACTGCTGATTAACATGCACCAACAACCTCAGCTGCAAAATCAACCTCTACTTCTACCCCAGTAACAAGATCAATTGCAAAATCAGCCACTACTGCACCAGTAACTAGATCAACTACAACCCCTAATCCTGCACCAGTAACAAGATCATCCCTTAAGAAGGCACTTGCAGCCTTGAACTTGCACCAAAACCACCTAAGTTGTCATCCATTACCTCTACACCAGTGACAAGATCATCACCTAGGAAGGCACTTTCAGCCCCTAAACATGCAACCAAACAAGCTATAAAAGCAACCACACTACTTCTGCATCAGTAGTGACTTCTGCAGCAGCTAAACCTTCACACAAGGGGGATGAAAATGTATAATTGTCATCTATATCTTTTAGTGCCAAAAACTTAATAAGAATATAAAACCATCATCTAACAATTTATTTGAAATTATGAAGGGAAATAAAATGAGCAAGCAAGAGGTTGTTGCAGAATTTGGATCTCACATCCCTAATACGATGTCAATTTCTAAAATGGTTTGGATTCTATTTGATTTTAACAAGCCATTTGATGAAATCAAGAAGAAGAGAATTGATGGAGATGGTGACTATCCAAGTCAATCAAGCACAACACACATATACGATGGAGTATTAAGTTATTAATTAAACTCTTGTTTTGTGTAACACCCCGATTTAGTAACTTGATTATATTTTTATTTAGTCAAAATCTGAGGATTTTTTTTCATTGATGACATGCACATAAAGTCATTTCCACAAAACAGTTTAGTTTCGATGATTAACATTACAAAATCCCAGCTGTCATGTCACATGTCATCGATCAAGTTCCAAATCGAGATGTAACCAATATCGCTCTTTGAAACTTTCTCACCAATTTCAGAAAATACTATTCCATTTTTCCTTATACAAATCGCATCACCAAGTGAGTTCCACAACTTATGAAGAAATAGGGTGAATTACATCATGGTAGAGCAACATTATCTTAGTAACTTAAGACAGTTCAATACATACACAAGCATAAAGGAGAACCTACACTAAAGATCACCATCCTCAGCAGGAAACTCCTTCAATTCTAGATCCTCCTCAGCGTGATCAAACCTTCCGTCATTCTTCGATAGCACCAAAACCTTTGCATACTCTGGATCCTCTAGGGTTATTCTATGCATCATATCCCACAAGTCGATACCCATTAGAGTGACAGAGGGTCGTCGATCTCCAAGCTAACATCTCCTCGCCACTTCCAGCCTTCCTCAAGGAAATCCCAATCTCCGTCTTCCAGAGGGTGCATAAAGTGCCGGGAGAAAAAGAAATAGAATAGTAGAAAGAGTGAGCATCCCGAATGATTTCTCGTCGACGGGATGGAATTACAATAGGCAACAATATTAAGACACAAAAACAACGACATCACAACAATAGATAAAGTACACAACACATTCTACATTATAATCATAATCACTTATTCATAATTCTCAATCTTTCCCTTGTCTTTTCAACATCATTGATCTCTTTCTCAATTCATTTCTCAACGTTATTTCACAACCCCATTGCCATAACAATTTCTCTTCTTTGGCATTATCCATAACATTCTCATTCTCAATAACAATTTCCATATGTCCTCAAGCTTATAACTTATAAGTCTTTTCAAAATTCTTAAACTTTTATTATTATTTTTTATTGGATAGCATCCATCGATGACAGGGGACAAGAAAACATCATCGTGGACTTAGTTAGCACACATACATCTCCTCCATTCCTCCCAAGCCTAATCGGAAGCAAACAGGACGTACAGGAACCTTAACCCACGCAGGTCGAATAGCGGATAAAACCAACACGTACTGCACCCACTAGGGTCAGCTTATAATTTTCATACTGCACCCACTTGGGTCAGCTAAGATGTATTCATTTTATTGCGATATCGCAGGGCCCAACAACCAATCGACTGGCCGCCTCGTTCAGGTTCCCTCTCACCGTTTCGAAATTGATCAAGGGGGCGACAGTAATTTCTAGTTAGTTGTGCAGAACATGCTACGATCCCTTGGGTATTTATCCCCGATCACATATAGACAAGTTTCGCCTAGAAAAAGAACTCTAGGTTACTTGACGAGTCACCGTCATCATCCTCCCCTATCACAATCACTCACCTCAGTATCCGCAGATAAACAGGATATCTTCCTCTCCACCACATTATATAATGTCTTTTAATGTCTTATTAATATTTTATTAATCCTAAGATCGGACGAGTCACCCTTGTTCATCCCTTCGGTGATCCTCTACTTCTAATAAAATCTTTCACATTAACGTTTTTCTCATCATTTCATAACCATCATAGCAACTAAACACATTAGGGATCTCCTCAACCTGACAAGCACGTCGCGTATCAGGGAGTTCCTCAACCTGGCCACATGTCACGTCAATCTTTTCACTGCTCAGCATATCCACATCATTGATTCCAATCATATTCACATCATCATTTCTTTCCTTGCACTTTCACTTTGTCACTTCAAAAATCGTCAATCTCTTTTATCACAACCAAGTCTTATCCCCCTTAGATGTTATCATCTTGGACATTATCATTACTTTTATAATTTTCATTGCCTCACTTAATTCCCTGTCAAGGATTAAAATGTACAAGCATCTCACGGGATATCAGACATTAGCACCATCATAATAAATATTCATCATGCACAAATAATAAATCAATTCATATCATCATGGCATATTCACATTGATATCATCATGCATAAGAGGATGCGTGGTCCTACTCTCCTTCGTATACGTGGCCACATTCACAAACAATTGCCACGATACTACTGACCCAGAGACCACTAGGTTCCGATCTTTGAGGAGATACGGAACGTCTCAATATTTTACCTAAATACCACAGTGTCTTAGGGGGAAGCCCCTCTCCCACCTCTTGTCCAGCAAACATCGTCAGAAATCACTGCATGTAACACCCACCGGAATTATCCTCGAAATTATGAAATAATAACTATATATTAAATAAATATTATGTATAAATGTGTGAAATGAACGATGTAAAAATATTGTGTGAATTTAGTTTTTGAAATGTTGGATTAATAATATCGAAATATTGTTATGTATGTATGTATGTATGTATGTATTATTATTATTATTATTATTATTATTATTATTATTATTATTATTATTACTAGCGTTTCGTGTAACACCCCGCATTTTTCCGTACGTGCGTAAACGAATTCGTTAAAAATAAACCTGGAGTTTTTGTTTTCCAAAAAGGATTTTCTAAAGAGGATCTCTGATTTTATTAAAAAGTGAATTTCTTTATGGAATAAATTTGCATTTTTTATTTGTGAACCTTGAAAATATGATTTTTAGAATTTTTGGATTGATTTACAAAATTTATTTTGAAAATTGTGAAGGACGAAATTTTGAGAAATGATAATTTTGAGGGTTAATACCTTTAAATAAATTTGTCTTTTGAAAATTTCTTATTTGTATGAAGAGCTTGATTTTTAAAGGTTATTTGGAGATTTTACTTATGTGTATTTTGTGTAGATGATTGTTTTATTTTGAAAATAGTCTAAGTTTTTTTTACAAGATAATATATTCTTATAGGAAATTAAACCACTTTCCATGACATGAACTTAATCTAGGATATGTGTGTAACGTGAGATGTGCTTGTTTTAAATTGTGAATGTTGTTTGAAAATGATTATGTATGAATGTGATTCCTTGGAAGTATTTGCTTATTTGTGTGAATTAGTGATCATAAGTATCTTAAATAAATATGATTAGAAAAATATAGGGTGTGTGTGTGTGCATATGTGTGTTATGGTTTTAGCATGTGTGTGGGTGTACATGACTCTTAAAATGTATGCATAATTATATGAATTGATGATTATGGTGCCTTAGATAAGTAAGAGTAGAAAAAAATGAAAGTGCATGATGTGGGTGCATGTGTGTGTGCCACGGTGATGTGTGTGTGTGTAAGGGGTAGGATTTTGAATTTTGGGGCAAGAAAATCTTAGGGTGACATGAGAACCCAACAAGTGGACTAAGTGAGTAAAAAAGAGAAGGTTTGAAATGACCTTGCATGATGAAACTTAGCCCTAGCCTATGCACCATGTTCCCTTTTGATTTAACCCTTGCCATGCAAACTTTTGGAAATCCAAGTTTGCCCTTCCACTTGATGTCTTGGCTGAACCTCAACTCAAGGGCAAAGGAGACCACTTCGGTTGCCCATAAATTCACCAAGTCCTAATTCATTTCTCCACTTTTCTTTCCATTTCCTTTCCACTTACAACCTAAACACTTCTAAGGGACCATCAAACCCTTAGAAAAGAAAAGAGAGAGAAGAGAAAGAGAGTGTGGCCGTGAGGAACACAAAGGAAGAGGAAGGAGATTTAGATCAAGACCTTGAATTTTCTTTGGAGATCAAGAACCTTAGAAGTTAGAAGACCCACTTTCTTGGTAGGTTATGTGAAGATCAAGAGGAGAACCATGAGAGTTAGGATTTTCTTTTGGTTTTGTAACTTTTCCTTTTTCTCTTTTCATTGCATGTTTATTTTCATAGCTTGAGAGATGAGTGCAAGTGTGACTTAGATTCTACTATGGACTTTTAAATTGGTTTGTAATATGTGAACTCATGGACTCTCTATGTTTCGGTTATGGCTTCTTTAGTTAGATCTTGATGATTTTCTAAACAAACTTTTAAAGAATCTAAATTATTACTTGGGATTTTTGTGAAAACTAAAATGGAACTCCATGCATGTTGGATTTCTTCTCTTAAACCGTGATCTATAAGGTTTTCATGAAAAGTTTTGGTAAATAATTTATGATCTAAGTTTGATTTGTAATAAATTGAAGATTTCAAGTCTTGCATGTTGATTTCTTTTGCTCAATCCGTGATCTATGTGCATCTATGTGAATGTTTGATAAACAATTTCATGATCTAAGTTTATTTGAGAAGAAAATAGGGATTTTTAGCTTTGCATGTTGATTTTGTAATGATCTTAGTTAATCTTTGTATGTGCATGTTTTAATCCATATTTGTTGATTAAAAGTTAGGACTTCGAGGTTTGCATGTTAAGTTTTCAAGTGAAAATATTAAGTGTTCTTTTATGTATGTTACGGTCTAGAAGGAATCAATAGGGTAATGGTCTTTAAGATGATTTTTCTTTTCCTGAACATGATTTGATTTAAAGATTTGTTTTATGCATGTTGTGTTGGTGTGAAGGCCATTCGGCCATGAGTGGTAAAAGTGTCTTGGTGCTTGATTATTGGGTGCATGTATGTATTAGGGGTAGATTTAGTGATCTTAAGTCCATGCATGTTATTCTTTTTAGGATTTCAAGTTATAATTCAAACCCTTATTTAAGAAAATTATGAGTTTGAGTTTTAATGAAAAGGTTTAATAAAATCTCATGATGATTCATGCATGTTGATGTAATATGATTTGCTTTGAATTGATTGCCTTGAGTGTATTGAAAAGTGAACTAAGATTCTTGTCTTATGTATGATGATATTCGGTCTTGAGCTACGAGGATAGGAAATTGTGTTGATCATCATTTAGGTTGCATGTAGACTAAGACTAGTCTAAATTAAGAGCATGGAAGTGCATGTGAGAAATAACCAATTTAAAGGAAGATAAAAATAAGTCTTTGAAATGATTTGTGGCCTTGATTGTTGCTTTGAAACTAAGTTAAGAAAAATGAAATTGAAATTGTTTAATTTCCCTATGATGCTTACGGTTTTAGTCTTGAAAGAAATAAAATGATTTCATTGTTTTATGTCCTTGTTGGTGTGTCATATTTTTGTAAGATTTTACTTGAAATAATTCGGTTAGTATATGTTTAGGTGCTTAGAATGATTTTTCTTCTTAAATGACTAATGAGAGTGATTAAATTCTATGTTTGTGTTATCATATGATTGATATAATGAGGTGCTAATTTCTTTTATTCTTTTCGGTTTTAGAGACTAGGAATAGGTAGAATTAATTGAATTAATTTTCATGATGTTAATCCTATGATTTCAAGGTTTAGAAATTATTAGGATATGCTAATTATAGGCAATTCGGTTTTGCCATGATTTAATTCCTGTGCATGATTGAAATTGTGTGTTAGTGTTATAATTTGACTAGTTAATTTCTTTAGCCCAAAAGTGTTTTGCAATAAGTGAATGAAGAATGTTTTAAATTAAGTTTTTACTAATAAAAGAAGGTTTATTTGAATAAAAGAGTATTTCTAAATGATTTTCAAAAATTTCTCTCAAGAACTGTTTTAATCATGAATTTGAATTGAATTTGGAAATCTTGGACAATAATAACGAGTTTTTAAAAGAGAAATTGTTTTCAAAACGAATTCAACGAATGTATCGAAATCATTTCTAACGCACGGGAAAATTTCTTAGTTCGAGCGACGGACACGAGGATATGAGGCGAGGAAAGAGGATCAGGAAACTTTGGAGAGCGTTAGGATGTTCGTCATCGAGGTGAGAGAGGGGCTTTCCCTTAAGACGTCGTGGTGATTAGGTAACATATTAAGGTGTCCAATCATCTCAAAGATTGGACCCCAATCTCATTTAGCGTAGTGGTGTATGTGATAGCACATGTTTGATTGCTTTGGCTATCCACCCGAACGGCTGAGATTGGTTGTTGAGCATGACGTTATATTTTCTGTTCGTTTATGCTTGAACTGTTAGTTATCTTCTTTTGCGAATGATATATTGATTAGTTAAGTAAATATGATATTGTTGGGAATTATTTGATTGTGCGTTAGTAATGAAGTTATGGGAGTAACAAACTAAGAATGAAAAGAAAAGAATAATGGATTCGAATAATGAGAATAAGTGACGAGAATGAATTGTGAGAGAAGTAGATGGTGATTGGAAAAATTGGAAAGAACGAGAGGAGTTGCTGATGCTGCTAAGCCCGAATTGGTGAGAAAGGACACCCGTGATGCTGATGAGTCACAATTGGCAAAGAGGACAATGATGGCGTGCTGAATTACAATTGACCTGAAATGGTGATGCTAATGTTGTTGAGCTAAGATTAATGAGGGCAATGTTTCCGTGATATGAGAGAGAGAAATATGATGCAATGATGTTGTGATGATTCAAGTGATAGTATATGAGCTTTAGGGGGATTAGATGCGAACGATTAGCGATCGGGCCTCATTGAAGGGATGCACCAAGGATGAGCCGATCAGTAGGAATAAGTCGTAATTAAAATCCTTTAAAAGATTCTAAAAGACATTAACAAATGCAGTGAGATATGAGTGTCGTATCGAAGTAGTAAAGAGGAAGGAACCATAAGTATCTGCGGATACTTAGGAGGAGATTGCATTAGGGGAGGACAATGACGGTGATACGTCAAGAAGTCTAGAGTACTTTTCTAGGCGGAACGAATTCCACAAGTGGCGCACTAACGTGGTGGGGACTTAGTCTAATGTCGTGGCAAGTTCTGCTTTCGAAACTAGAATAAGTACTGTCGCCCCCTAGATTGCAAATCTAGAACAGTGAGAGGGACTGGAACAAGGCATTGTGATTTGCCACTGCGAGACAGTGAGCCTTGAATTATGATAAATGAATTGAATTGATTTGAGGATGTATTCCTCCTGGTCTGGGACCATATGTTGTGAGACAGCTGTCGTGCCCGCGTGGTAAAGGTCCTGTACTCATGTTTGCTTCCAACTAGGTTGGGTGGTTGACCGAGGAGATGTAGACGTGTGTGAGCTCAATGATGTTTCCCCCTCATCATTGATGCTAACCGAAATGATAAGACTTAAATAACCAAGATGTTTCAAAAGATAAGTGTAGCAATGATCATGATAATAATAATAATGATAATAGTGATGACAATACCAAGTGATGGATAAGACGGAGGAGTCATTGGTGATATGAACCTCTTGAAACATCTGATGAGTTTGAGAATAAGATATGAAAGAGAAGTATCATGGTGGAGGATGTGATCTTAATGAACTTGCAAATATTGAAATGGATGATCGAGTAATTGTGTATGTGTATAATCTATTAGTTATAATGTGTGGACTTGATTTACTTTATGTTATTGTTGGATTTATTTACTTATATTTATTTTGTCTTAATATTTACCTGATGTAATCCCACATAGTCGACATTGCCGTTTTGGGTTGCTCACTCTCTCTATCCCTTCTATTCTGTCTTGTATAAAATGGTACGGATTCTAGATGGCCAATATTGCGAGATATCAGTCGATGCGGGAAATAGGAGCGACTCCATGGAGAGGTGACAACAGCACCATGTCGGTGTATGTGATGTTCTTCATAGAGATTCCGCGTAGGAGGGCAGAGCTAGAAGAGAGGGATGCTGCTTCGAAGGAGGAAACAGATGGTGAGTTGGATGACTCCACAGTGAAGGTTGCTGAGGAAGCTGAGGAGGAGGAGGATCCCAACCTTTGGTCTGAGGATGACCCAGAGGAGTATCTCAGTGATGAGAGCTGGATCTTTAGCCCTGAGGATCTGCTGGCAGATGACGAGGGCGAGTGACAGAGTAGTATTAGAATGCATGCGTTAGTCCATGACTAGAAGATTAGGTAGTTCCCTTTTGAGTTATGTATTCCACTATGAGTTCTTAGCGACCTGGTGATGTCATGTTGTAACCCCAACTAGTTTATTTCAAGTACTGATGTTTCGTAAATTAAATCAAATGGGCTATCTTGTTTAAATGATGTATTGGAAAACAAGTTTCGAAGCGCGGTGTCTTGTGACATCTCGATTTGGAATTTGAAAGGGTTGGTGCAACTTGAGCACATGGGTTTTATATGAAACTATGTTTTTCAAATAGAGGTGTCCTCATTTTGTACATTACTCACTTTAAAAAAAAAATGGCCCCAAATTTTCACTTAAAATGATTGTGGTTTCAAGTTGCCAAATCGGGGTGTTACATGTCGACAGGCACTCCCCGTTCCTGTCGATCCGCATTCCTATTGTCGTGTTTTTGACGTAAAGAGTTGTTTGTCATAAAATAATATATTTATAAATTGGTGCATAAAGTGAGATAAAATTGGTTCATACAATGGTAATTAACCCTCTTGTCAAAGCTAAATCTTCTCAAAATGAAGCAATTGAAAACTTCACATTGCAGTTCACAACCAAAATACAATGAAAGGTTTTGTAAAATTCTCAAAACTTTACATTGGCAACTGAAATGAACTCCATTAAAATCAGGCATATCAAGGTATTTTCCCAAGAAATAATAATGTTTGCAACATAACGGCCAGTTATAAGACATTCTTGCTTGCCAAAAACCAAATGCAACATAAATGTTTGATCAAGATCCAAATATGAAATAAATCCTTCAACTAATGCATCTCCAAAAACTAAAAATAGAAAACCGGTGGCATTTGCCATTGCTAAGAACTAATAATGGCTTATCCATGTTGGTTGTTAAACTCAATAGTAAATCTGCACAGAGCTATCTCTTGAACTTTATAAATCTAGACAGTAGTAGTGGTGATAAGAATCAACAGAACTTAGTAGTTAACATTTAGAACTGACACTGCAAGCCTGTAAATCTGTTGCTAACTTCCCTTCCATGAACATCAGACAACCTTCTTTCTTCAAACTCATTTTCGAAAACAAAGTCCACATACCTGAATCCCAAAATGGGATATTATAAAAACAATATGTAAAATTTTATTCATTAGAAATTACATGAGAAGGACTCTTTGGGCAGATTTTCTTCTATAAGTCGTCCCTGAAGAACGCACAGAAAAGCGGGTAAAGACGTTCATTGTGAATTTATGCATACTGGGAAAAAAAAGCATTTTTAAATAAAAACATTAAAAACTACATTTAAATAGGGAGCTCCAATCTTTTAATCATACCTTATCTTACAGATAGTTAGCAACTCATTACTAATCACTTGCACAATTATAGATGTATGTGCATTAGGCTATGCTAGTTTTTTAGTAAGAAATGAATAATATAGTTAAATAGGTACAAAAATTTCGGGAAAATAGAAGTCCATCAACAACAGAAAAATATCATCTCACAAAATGAAGAATTTAAGGGCTTATCAACCACAAACAATTTAGTTCTAGTGTCACAATTAAAAGCCAATTTTTTGGAGAAATTATTCAAACGAAGTACTTTGAAAAGTAACAAATTTCAAAAGCTATTTTGTTTCACTCCTGTAGCCTTCTAGGAATTAATGGAATGCTAATGTCCAATTAGCGTATGTTAGTTTAGTTGATAATATTAAAGTAGGAAAGAAATCTACATTTCATAATAGAAGCCCATGAAAAATTTAAGTTTGGATGTGCCTGAGTAGCCTAACCATGATCTTCCTTTACACCCTCCTAAGAAACCTCATTATAATCTGAAAAGGACATAATTGCCTAACACCTATGCATAGAAAAGATACAAAAATGTTATGAAGGGGTTTCCTAGAGAGACTTAGGAAAGCCATTTAAAGTTTGATATTCAGACAATTAAAATCCACCTAGGTGCATATATCTGAAACATAAATGGCACGAAATAGACGAAATGATGCCTAAAACAATATTAATGCTTAAAAGCAAGTTGTTGCTTCAAACCAATATTGACCAGTCTAATTTAAGCATCTAGTTAATGCTATTAAAAAAAGAAATTAGCACCATGTATATTGTGAACATTCTATTTTAATGGACTGTACTTTACTGCTGGATTTTACTTTACAGGCAAGAAAATTCATAGTTTAATTTTAAACATGTTCATATATAAGCAAATGTTATGGATCATACTATGACTGGTTTGAGGCACACATAGTTACTCGAAATTTCTGCAAAATAAGTTATAAAGAGTGAAAATAATAATGTAATGATATAATGCTCTATCTTGCCTGAAAAACTCAATTTTTAAAATTAGTGAGGTTTTAACATTGAGGGGTGGCATTTAAGGAATATATTGAAGAAAGAGTAAAGCACAAACGTAAGGATCGGCAAAATGGTTAAGGATACGAAGAAAACGGTAAGTTTATGCACTATAATTTAAATGGCCCCATATTAGAAATGGTGTGGGGCGCATGACGTCTCGGTAATAAATTTTGGGAGATGTTATTTGCACCCTAGTCATTACTCCATACACCCAACTTTTATAATTTTGTACACCATGTTTTCTATATCACCCTCCTTCTGAAAAACTAAACCTTCTTTTCATTTTTACTTACGCCCAATACTATTAAACTTTACATTTCCCTTCCACACCCATTTCATTCAAACACAAAATCACTGCCTCCTCCTCTTCTTCTTCATCGTTGCCTCATTTCATCGCTGCCTCCTCTTGTTCTTCATCCTTTCCTTCAACATTTTTTAACTTCTTCTCTCTTAAAGGTTAGTGTACACCATGTTTCCTTTCCTTCAACATTTTTTAACTTCTTCTCTCTTCATCGCTGCACGGATGGATCATCCGTAGCCCTCAACGGATGGGGCATCCGTCGCGCCCTAGACGGAAGGCGCGTCCGTCCCTTAGACGGATGGAACATCCGTCACAATTACGGAATGCTCATCCGTTTCTATTGATTCGGATCCCTTGTCCGTCGATGTTGACGGATTGTTCATCCATGTATTTTTTCACGGATTGATCATCCGATCTGTTGATTATCTTGCATCGTCTGCATCTTTCACGAATTGAGACAGGAAAAGAAGAAGAAATTACCTTCGATTATAAACAACACGTCAACAAAATTGTTTTCAATGATTAAAAAGGTATGCATGTTTTGAGTGAGCAAAGTGGTGAACAAGGTTTTTATGAAGAAGAGGATCTGTATGGAGGAGAAGAAGAAGTTGGGTGTAAGCAGTAATATATAAGATGTATATATACAGGGTTTTAGGATTAATGTGTAAATATTAGTGATGGGTGTAAATAATAGATGTATGGGTGTGAGTAGTAATGATGAGGGTAATATAGGAAACATGGTGTAAAAAATTATAAAAGTTGGGTGTATGTAACAATGACAAGGGTGCAAATAACATCTCTCATAAATTTTTTGTTTCATGAATAAAATGGCAAGAAAACTCTTTCTCCATTAATTATATTTGTAGGCATCATACCTATGATTCAAAAGTATATCAATATTTTTTGCAAGAGCATTTATACCATAACCATATCGTTGCATTATTAGTTCGTGACCACCAAAAAGAACACGTTCCTGTGAGTAGGAAACACAACAATGTAAGAAATAACTTCGCGATTGAACATAACAAAATGATCTTCTACATGAAGATAGAATACTTAACTTGTCAGCAGTTTTTTAACTTGATCTTCACTTTGAGTTTTTGATGGCATACTACTACTCCTGATACAATTTGCTAAATAAGAAAGAAAATGGTTGAATCCGTTTCTTTCTACTATATGGTATATGGTAGTGTTGTTTCACTTAAATTGGTTGAAGCAGTTTTGAGTTTTGTTTTTAATTTTTTTAGAAACAGCCAAAACACATAATATAAGCAGAGAAGAAAACGGGAGTTTGGGTGGTTATTTTTCCAGAGTAAATGAGTAGTTATTGGTGGGAGTTTCTTGCCTTGTCCTTTTTGAAAATTTGGCTAATAGTTGATGATAACATTGGAACATCCGATTTATGTACACTTTTTTAGTTATTTTAGGTAAAACAGTTAAAAAACACTGATTTCTTTGAGGTAGTGTTGTTTCACTTAAATTGGTTGAAGCAATTTTGAGTTTTGTTTCTAATTTTTTTAGAAACAGCCACGGCAGTTTGTAAGCTTAATATAAGCATAGAAGAAAATGGGAGTTTGGGTGGTTATTTTTCCAGAGTAAAGGAGTAGTTATTGGTGGAAGTTTCTTGGCTTGTCCTTTTTGTAAATTTGGCTAATAGTTGAGGATAAAGTTGGAACATCCAATTTATGTATACTTTTTTAGTTATTTTAGGTAAAAACAGATAAAAAACACTGTTCTCTTTATATAATAGTATAGAAATAGTATAGATTATTATTATTATTATTATTATTATTATTATATTTTAAAAAAAAAACAGAATACTCGAGTCTTTTGGGAAGACTCGAGTATTCTGTGCCTGATAGCTGAAAGACAAGAACAATGAACACACTAACAAATGTGTACCCATTAGCATCCATTATCATCATCTTTTCCTCAAATTAATCTGTGTCTTAGGGCCTTTTGTCTCCCCTAAGGACCGCTCCACTAATCCTCACTGATTGGAGCTGAATGATTAAGAGGTTTGGTGCTGAGAACCTCTCATTTGGCATCAACAAACACAATCAAACACTTATGCTCTGGAAAACGTATTTTTCTGGTGCATACTTTCTCCTCTTCATTTTCGTAGTTCCGATTTCTTAAACTTTACAAATCATAAACCAAATCGAAACTTGTTTAACCCTCTTCGATTTGGTACCGAGTTTGTGCAATTTGGTGAAGTGTAGCAAAAGTTATACTCCTTTGAAGTTAGGCACTTGAACCTGAAATTCTGCAATTCAGATTCGGGAGCCTCTGTTCTTCGATGCCGTGTGGAAAGCTCGAGCATCCTCTGAACTTCAAACTTGTTTTAATCTCAAGTCCTTTCATCCTAGTTTCTGTAACAAGTGGTCCCACGTGTTTTCGTTGAACGATCGTGCCGAACAATGAGCTCAAATTTGCACAAAAATCATCCGAATTCTGGAAGGTGAAACCAGAATTCTTAACACACCAACTTTGCAGTAGTCGTGTGGTAAGCTCGATCACTCGCTTTACCTTCTTCCTGTTTCTATTTACTTTCCTCATGGCAAAGAATGGTTATCAAGTGGTTTCATGTCATTTCAGTCACTGAGCATGCCGAACCAAAGGACCAAAGTTAGAGAAAAACATTTCTGAATTTCTGGAATCTGAAATTGATATCAAGTTGGTCACTTTGTGAAGCTCGTATGAACAGCTCAGGCACTTATAATTCATGAATCCAGTTGCTAACATTAGTATTCATATCCTAGTTTCTAAATCAATTGGTGTGATGCATTTTCATGGCTGGACCAAAGAAATATGAGCGGTCAAACTTTGCCAAAACTATGCTGAAATCTGGATTTTCAGCAAGGTCAGTTTCATCGAGCTAACTTCGTAAGCTTGGTACGGCCAAACCGTACAGCCAATCCTTGACATCTATAGCTTATTTTAAAGCTCTTATATCCTAGTTTAATTTCTAGCATTCTTTTATGATTTTCTTTGGCATATTCTTGATGAAAAACTCCGACGAAGTCAGCCTGTCATAGTTGTTTTGTTAATGCTGCAAACTTGGGTTTGTAGTGGCTTTTGTCAAAATTCAATCTCAAATCTGTTCAATAACTTCAAATAGGTATGGGAGATATCATTCATATTGCTAGGATAATTATTGAAGTATGTTTGGTTGATTATATGTGAAAGAGAAATGAATAACCATGACAAGATTGTTTGATTTGGAGACCAAGACAGTCCATGGTTCTTTGATAAAATTATTAATATGAACATGTCTAATATGATGCATATGAACTAAAATAATTGTGGATTTGGACTGTATTTCAAAGAAAATGAAAATCATACGTCGAGTTGTTATTTTATGCCTTTTATGCAATTTAATGATTTGATCATGAATATGATGGTTTGATTACTTGAAACAAGGATGAACATGTGTAATTATATGTGTTTTCGATCTGTTTTGGGTTAGTTTTTATTAAAGTGAAGTGTACTAAAAATTGGCATTTCAAAACACAAGTCATTATGTTGTTTTCTGCATAATACTCGAGTCTTTCAAAAAATACTCGAGTCTTCCAAGAAATACTCGAATAGTTCATGCAGTTTGATTATAATACTCGAGTGTTTTAATGAATACTCGAGTATTCTAGGCATTTTACACTAAAAACCTAATTTTTGTTAGGAAATCAATTAGCATCCTTTTATAATTGATCTCCTTACTCCTAAGGTGCAAAATTACCAATCCTTATTACACTTATCTTTAACCAAACTCTTGTTTTACTTTGGGAAGTATGTCATGAAGGATTATGTAACATCCGCAATTTCCTCAAATTATTTCAGTATTTAAAAATGAAATAGAAATTCGTTTATTAGATTTATTGAATGGAATTTTAATTCCATAATTTAATTTCATTAGTATTTTTATTTGATTTTTCGTGGATTTATTTAATTGTGAATTTTTATGTTTATTTTAAAACATGGAGATTATATTATTTTATTTAAATTAGATTTTTATTTTGTACTTTCTTTAAAGTGGAGAAGCAAAATTTTATTTACCCTCTCTTGTATATGTCACGGTCGAGCATAGAAGGAGGAAGGAAAATTTTAAGTTAGAGCCAAAATTCAAATTTGAAATGAGCCTTAATTATTTTATCTTCTCCATAAACCCTAGGGAGACAAGCATTAATTAACCTACTTCATTATGTTTCCCACTAACTAAACACATAAAAACCAAAGCTAAAGTTGTCATGAACCTATGCTGTTAAAAATTGCAAACCAACCCTTCTTGACCCTTGCCTTATTCGAACCCCTCTTTTTAGGTGCAGTACCCCAATTAAAATTTGCAACCATGCCCCCATGACCTTTGAGAAATTCGAACCCCCCATTTTAAGTCTTGCGCCCCAACCTAAGTTTTGCTATAAATACCACCTTATGTTAAGAGATACCCCTCTTGCAACTTCATAGTCTTAGAACAAAAAAAAAAGAGAGAAGAGAGAAAAGAAGAGAGGCCGAGGATGAGAAGGAAGAAGAAGGAAAGGGAAACTTGATTTTTGTTGCTCATTTTCTTGCTTGTTTTGCTCTTCCATTAGGTAATCATCTTCTGTTGGCAATTCGGCAAGTGTACCGATCGCACAAGTAATAAAAAGTAAGTAAAATTATCGTTCCACAGGGAATTGCAAATTGTTTCTAATGTCTTTCACCTAATTGCGATTACTATGTGAAACTTGTATTGGTTTGGGTTTAGAGATAGGTGTGTAGAATTTAAGGAATGAAACAATTCAGAAACTAAAAAGGATTTAGAAGCAAATATGGGAAAGATTAGGAACTTGGTTTCATTGTAGGATAAGGTTATTAATTATGAAAATATGTTTTCCAATAAATCAAAAACTCTAGAAACAATAAAAGCTAGATCTCTCATGGCAATTATGTTTCTTACCGCTTAATCCCTTAAGTGAGTTCTAATTTATAAAAGTTATACAATTACCCAAAAGTATTCCTACGAATTGAATAATTATATTGTTTGGTTGAAAGACCTAATCCTAATCCTAATTTTCCAATTATGGTTTAGATTACCAAAGCAAAACATAAAGTAGCTAATTCTATGAATTGTAATTAAAACACAACCAAGCAATTAATTTGAAAGGAAAAACATTAATTCATAAATAAACAGTCAAATTAAGATCCATACAAATCCACCCTATTCCTAACAAGAGGTTCAATTATACATATTGGAAAAAGAAATACAAGGAATGGGAAAAACTAATAATTATAGACAATAATCAATTTACCCCCAAGAGATTTTCAATCTTCCAATCTTCAATCCGTGTGCCTTGCCTCCTTACTCTCAGTTGCAGAACAGTCTCTCTTCTCTAATCCTAATTCTATTCTAATCTCTTATTTGGCTTTGAAAAGTCTACAAAACCTAATGGAAAAACCTATATTTAAAGTCCAAAACTAATCCCAACTGATAGGAAGCAAAACTGATCAGAAATCTGCCCAATTGGGCTTTCTCGAACATCACACGCCTGGGCGCCCAAAGCCACACGCCTGGACGCACAAAGCCACACGCCTGGACGCACAGGACTGATCTGATGCATGTTGACCGGGGGCTGCACGCCTAGGCGTAGAGGCTTGGGCGTGCCAGCCCTGCTCCGACTCCGTTTCGCTCCGTTCTTGCGTCATTTTCAAGATCCTTTCATCATCTTTTTAGCTTCATAATTATTTTCTTCAATTAAGCTCCGAAAGTACCTGAAACATACACAAAATGGATCAAAACGTTCAAAGGATTCTAAATTACCTAACTTCCTAAAAACTATACAAAAAGTCCTAAATTTACAAGAGAAACAAGCCAAATAAATAGTAAAAGGGAGTCTAAATCATGCTCAAAACATCATATATTACACCCAAATCACTCCCCCAAACTTAGTATTTTGCATATCCTAGGCAAAAGTAAAATAAAAACTCTAGAACACAAGACTACCTCCTAAATCAAAAATGTACACACCTAATCTAGAACTTTGACTTACAGACTCAGACACTTATTTTCACAAGCAATTTATACAATTAAAACATGGTTAGAGAAACAAACTCCACAAGAACCAATGATTGGATACACTCTCAACCTCAGAGTGTATATCTCTCATGTGTATCAAGGGTTATAACAATTCACTCAAGTTCATACAATGACAATGTGCTACCATAAGCTTGACCATAGACCAAAATCTCCACTGAAATTATTGAATGCACACAAAAATCAAAAGGTCTTAAATTTGGTTGTAATGAGGCCATGATTAAAAGTGTCAGGTGGGATAAGAGAAAGAAAGGATAAAACTAAGGGCTAAATTGCAAAAACAAATTTCTCTCAAAAATCATGAATGAGCAATGAATACTACATAAACACAACTCAACTCACAATCAATTTCATACTTCTTTTCTTTTTCACTATTTTTCCTTCTGTTCTCTTCCTTTCACATTTATTTATTTTTCAATTTCTTCTTTTTTTTTCACTTGGAAGAGAAATAAAACTCATAACACTTTTCACCAATTACTTTCACTTTTTCTTTCGTCATTCCTCTCAATTGCTCATTCAAAATTTCCAAGGTACTCACAAAAATATTTCAATAGATGCAGGGTACCAAAGAAAAATCATAATATCTCATAAAGCTCAAAATGGGCAACTAAGGGAACATTATCAATACAAAATAGTTGAAGGCCACAAAAACACATCTTAAGTGCCTTAATCATCTTAATGCATGCCAACAATTATCAATCTTGAAATGGTCACAGGTCAAGTTCTAGAACACAAAGCCAAAGTGAACACACTCATGAAAGAAATAGGGTTCTCAAATCAAAATAATTCAATAAATCATACCCCTCAGTGTTTAGGCTCAAATAACTCACTAGGCTAAAGGTCAGTTCACTAATCTCAAATTCTCAAAAAGTTTATCAAAATAACCAAGTTTCAAAAATATTTACAGCTTAATCAATTAGTGTCATAAATCAATTAATCTAATCCTAAACTAAGTATATACACCTATCATCAAAAAAACAGTCCTAAGTCTAGAATAATTACCTACTCCTACCAAAGGCACAAACCAACACCAAATATGGGAGAACAATTCAAGTCTGAAAAATTTTTATTTTGTCCACTCTCCCAAACTTATTCACCTGTGTCACATGAACAACTAAAAATAGTGCTAGAAGCACCTCACTAGTAGTTACATAGAAAGCTCCAACTCTTTATTCACTAACTAACTAAAAAATAAAAACCTACACTACTACATAATTACAAAGAATCCACCAGGATCTCAAATCCTATAGGTTAAATCCTATGTGATGCAGCCATAACAAGTTATTCCCACATCCCACGGGACAAACCTTGGATGATGATGGAGTAAGGAAATTTTAAAAATGAGTTCAATCCCACCAGGATCAAAAGGTGCATTCCTTACTCCATGCATCATCTCAGATAAGTTATTTCTTTTCCCATTCATGAAGGTGTTAATTTCATGAATTAGGAAAACTACCTTTCCAGGCTCCCTAATGTTTAACAATGATTTAGATTGATTTTTAGATTATTCATGAAAGCGCAGAGGTTGAACGAATATAATGGAAAAAATTTGAGTCATCCAAGCATGCAATAGATTTAACCAAATTTTTAATTGCTAGAAATTCATCATGCAAGGGTGGATCAAATTTTTCTACCATATTCAAACCTTCTATTGTTTTATTTCGGTCCACTTCCTCAAACTTATTATGCACATTTTCTTCTATTTGCGCGGTCCTCCATAAGAGTTTCATCATTGGTCACATCCATCACCACCACTTTTTCCTCTTTTTGAAGAGAGTCAAAAATTATTGGTGATGCTTATGACTCTTCATCTAATTGCTTTAAAATGTGTTCAACTTGCATTTGAAGGTTCTTTCAACTAGCACTTAAGATTTGACCATCTTTTCTAACTTGTTCAACAAAATCTTTAGTGCTTTGAGCACATTTCTCTAAAGTTATTTCCCATGGAGCTTTCTCCACACGAATTGGCTCCACATAAAAAATTTTATTAGCTGTAATTCTAATTTCTCTAAAGCTATTCCAATGGAGTTTTCCTATCACTTATGTTTTGTGCATAATAGTATGGAGAATAGGGATCTGAAATAAATTTATCACAATCAAAATCATTATTAAAACTATAATTATACATGAAAAGGGACAAGTTACACAAGTAATTACAAATAAGTACCAAAAAAAATTAGAATCGAATTTCAATCCCCGGCAACGACGCCAAAAATTTGTTGGCAATTCGGCAAGTGTACCAATCGCACAAGTAATAAAGAGTAAGTAAAATTATCGTTCCAAAGGGGATTGCAAATTGTTTCTAATTTCTTTCACCTAAATGCGATTACTATGTGAAACTTGTATTGGTTTGGGTTTAGAGATAGGAGTGTAGAATTTAAGGAATGAAACAATTCCGAAACTAAAAAGGATTTAGAAGCAAATATGGGAAAGGTTAGGAACTTGGTTTCATTGTAGGATCAGGTTATTAATTATGAAAATAAGTCTTCCTATAAATCAAAAACTCCATAAACAATAAAAGCTAGATCTCTCATGGCAATTATGTTTCTTACCCCTTAATCCTTAGGTGAGTTCTAATTTATAAAAGTTATACAATTACCCAAAAGTATTCCTACGAATTGAATAATTATATCGTTTGGTTGAAAGGCCTAATCCGAATCCTAATTTTCCAATTAAGGTTCATATTACCAAAGCAAAACATAAAGTAGCTAATTCTATGAATTGTAATTAAAACACAACCAAGCAATTGATTTGAAAGGAAAAACATTAATTCATAAATAAACAGCCAAATTAAGATCCCTACAAATCCACCTTATTCCTAACAAGAGGTTCAATTATACATATTGGAAGAAGAAATACAAGGAATGGGAAAAACTAAAAATTATAGACAATAATCAATTTACCCCCAAGAGATCTTCAATCTTCCAATTTTCAATCCTTGTGCCTTGCCTCCTTGCTCTCAATTGCAGAACAGCCTCTCTTCTCTAATCCTAATTCTATTCTAATCTCTTATTTGGCTCTGAAAAGTCTACAAAACCTAATGGAAAAACCTATATTTAAAGTCTAAAACTAATCCCAATTGATAGGAAGCAAAACTGATCAGAAATCAGCCCAATTGGGCTTTCTCGAACATCGCGCGCCTGGGCACCCAAAGCCACATGCCTGTGCGCGCAGGACTGATCTGATGCATGCTGACCGGGGACTATGCGCCTGGGCGTGGAGGCTTGGGCGCCTGGGCGTGCAAGCCTTGCTCCGACTCCGTTTTGCTCCGTTCTTGCGTCATTTTCAAGATCCTTTCATCATCTTTTCAGCTCCATAATTATTTTCTTCAATTAAGCTCCGAAATTACCTGAAATATACACAAAACGGATCAAAACGTTCAAAGGATTCTAAATTACCTAACTTCCTAAAAACAATACAAAAAGTCCTAAATTTACAAGAGAAACAAGCCAAATAAATAGTAAAAGGGAGTCTAAATCATGCTCAAAACATCATATATTAGACCCAAATCATCTTCTAGCTTGTATTTTCTTCTTCCCTTTCAGTTTCATTTTTGGTTTCATGAAGCTCAAAGCAAGGTTTTTGTTGTTTGAAGTTTAAAGTCTTTTGCATGTTGCTTTTCCTTATTCCTCATGCTTTTCTAAGCTTATTTCTACTTGGATTTGAGCTTGAAAATGAAAAAATGAACATGCATCAACTTTTATGATGCTCACGATTTTGAACCCTATTTTCTTGAAATGAGTTTTGATCTTTGATTTGTATTTTTATGCTTGATAATGAGTTGATCTATTATGTTTTTGAACTATTTGAAATAGATTTGCACAAATTTTTTCTATTTTTCCCTTTGCATGTCACGGTTAGGGTTTATATTTGGGGAAAATAATTTTGTTTTTACTTGCATGTAATTGATTATTCATTCTTGCTATTTATGTGTTGTATTTTCGGTTTCATGTTTAAAATACAAGCTTAAATGAAATTTTTACCTTGATGTGTTTGTTTGAGGTTATACAGTTTTGATGATAAGTGCATGCATGTGTGTTTAATAAATTTTGATGCATAATTTTTGTTAAAATACGTGTGTAATCTAGGTGTGTGCATATGTTTATTTGACCAAAAAAAAATGTATGCTTTTATGTGTGTATATATGTATACATTCGGCAAAACCATGGAAAAATGAATAAATGTTTTTTGTTTGTTCAAAAGTTCGTGTCTTTGTTCTTGCATGTATGTATAAATTCGGTCTAAGCATGAAAAATAGGTAAATGAGTTTATCTTTGAATGCATGTTGATGATTTGCTAAGCTTGGTTAATTTTTTAAATGTATTTTTGATTCCCATGAGAAAATGAATAATTTTGTTTGATGATTATGTGCCTTTAATCTATATGTGTGTGTGATTCGGCCAAAAAAGAAAGAATGATGAAATGATTTTTATTCATGAAAATAAAATGGCGTTTGAGTTCTTGAATTGAACCATAATTATTTAAATGTTAGGTTTGCAATTTTTAGCTTATTTTCTTTTAATCTATTCGGCCATGGAGTGTAAGTGTACTTAGGAAATTTTGTTGTATGAAAATAGACTTGAAAGTTGATGCTTGAACATGGTTTAGTTGTATTTGTGGCTTATTTCTTTGGTTTAATTCGGTTTGTAAGTGTATGTATGTTTAAGTGGTTTTGTTTTGTGAAAATGGACTTGCATGATAATGTTCCAAGTTGAGTAAGTTGATTTAAAAGTATTTGAACTTGTAATGTTGATTTATTTTGTTAAGTGCAATTCGGTTTCTTTGAATTTAAGTAGGTAAATATGAAAATGAAATTGTTTTGAAAATGATTATGTGTTGTATAAGTGATTAAGTATTGTTTCGATGTTTTATGGAATGTTAGAAAAATTTAGGAATGTTGTTTGGCTTTGATGTATGATTCGGCCAAGGTAAGTTTAATAGGATAGGAATTTATTTTGCTAAAGTGTTAATTGATATTTGAAAAGTAAGCTAGGTGATTGTGTGAATTGATTTGTTAAAGTATTATTGTCATTTGAATTTTAAACTATATTTAGAAAATGTTTGCGTATGGAAATAGCTTTGAAAAGTAATTGATTTTAAGTTTATTTACTTTGATTTATTTGGATTTTATGGCTTTGTTTGGTGGTCGTCCTAAATTTTATTTTATTGATAATGTTTGAATTTTAGAGTGTTAAAGTGTTTGTTTTGAGCTAAAGAATGTTTGGAAGCGAAAAGTACTTTTACGTTGTTTTTGTATTTAATTAAAGTGAGTTTGCAAAATAATTCTTTTCTGTCCAGAATTGTTTGAGTTTGTTTCTTCACTTTAAAAATGTGTTGAAGTGATTTAAAGTATGGTTTTCAAGTGGTATTTGATTTAGGAAAAAGCCGGATTGAAAATGATGAATTTTTTGGTATTTTCGAAATTGTTTAAGGTGTTGTCCAAGGCAGACCAACAGCCCCTATTTGTTTTAAAAATTTATTTATGGATTATTTACAATGTGTTTTAAGGTTTTTAAGTTGTGGTTTTACTTTGGAACAAGTTGAGGAAAGAGGAAATTGTATATTAATATATTATGTTTAGTTTGAGGAAAATAAAGGTGTTGCTGTGGAACGTGATCGCGGAGATCAGGATTTTGTGGATTCTCTGAGGATTTCAAATTGCAATCAAGGTAAGAATAATAGCTTATCTGGAATGTATGCCATAACTAAATGTGTATAGTTTCGATTGTTTAAATCGAAACCGTGATCGGGCATGGTTAAGTAGTGTGAGGGCGATTGGTCTGTTGTTTGTTTGGCTCCTCGCGCGAAAGACTAAGATCACTATTGCATTTATGTGTTGTTGATTGTGTGATTGAGTTATGTGAACATGAAAGTATGAACATATGATGCCTGCTCATGCATAATGATTCATGTTGTTATATTATGTTTAGCATGATGCATGACATTGAGACATGGAAATAAAGTGATGAATGAATGTTATGCGTGGAGAAAGTAAATAAAGGAAAATTAATGAGAGGAAATGGATTCCCTGGTGAGAACCGAGTTGGTTATGGTTATGTTTTATAAGATGAGTTGAGCTGGCCACGTGTGCAGTATGCAATGGATCCGAGCCTTGGTCAGCTGAGCAAGTGATATTGGAAAAGATTGGGCATTGTGGAAAGGTTGTGTAATTAGAGGTCGAGGATCACCGAAGTGATGGAAAAGAGTGACTCGTCCGACCATAGAGTTAATAAAAGCTTTAATATGACTGAAACATATAAAAGATAATAATTATATGCGGTGAGATGAGTGTGAAGTAGTGGAAAGAAAGATACCCTGTCTATCTGCGGATATCCAGGTGTGTGATTGTGATAGGAGAGGGTGATGACGGTGAAACGTCGATCCGACGGTTAACGAAGAAGTTATGGCACTTTGAAGTGCATGAGAATGATGGATTGAACCAGTTAATCGATTAAGCCTTGAGTTAATCGATTAAGACCTAAATGATGCCCACGACTTAATCGATTAAGCATGAGGTTAATCGATTAATGCAAGAAACCTGAAGTGCTTTTATAGGCGGAACTAGTCTATAAGTGATCGGGGATTAATACCCAAGGGATCGTAGCGTGTTCTGCACCGCGAACTAGAAAAGTATTGTCGCCCCCTTGATCAAATTCGAAACGGTGAGAGGGAATCTGAACGAGGCAGGCAGATCGGCTGGAGATTGGATCGCGAGGAATATCAATTGTCATGTTAGCCGGCCTGTGCGGTTGTGGCTTGACATTCATATCTGTATGTTGTTGGTTTCCCGACTGTTCGACCGACGTGGGTTAAGGTTCTTGTACGTCCCGTTTGCTTCCGACTAGGTTGGGGAGGATATGGAGGAGATGTAGATGTGTGTGCTAACTATAAAACTTTCAGAGTGATGTCTTCTATCTTCCCCTAACATCACGGGTACTGTGAACTCTTGATAAAACTTAATAAAATACTTTGAGAAAGTTATCTGTGTGAAAGGAACAAAGTGTGGCGGTGATGAGGTGCATATGGCAGTAAAAGTTGCAATGAGAATGATGACGTGAGGTTAATGAAGTGGCTAAATGACAAAGATGATGATCATGCATTCATTTAGCATTCATTTGCATTTGTGTTGTAATTTATTTTATGCTTGAGATGTATTAGTGGTGTGCCGGATTTGTTGGCATGTCATGCGTCCGGAAAAGCCTATTCTTTCTCCTGTTCGTTGTTTCTCTTCATTTCTCGTGGAGACGCAACGAGCAGATGGTGTACGGTATAGACATCATCATGTGTTCCCTAGAGGGGGGAGTGTGGGAAGTCATCCCTGACGGATGGATTTGGAGAGGCTTAACTCGGCTGGAAATCAAAGACCCTGAGCATCGTTTGAAAGGAGCAAGAATCAATCTGCACATTGGTCACATTACCTAGAGGGACTATATGGACGGAGGACCTCGGACGTACTTCGCTCGTGGCATGCACGCCGCACCGCTTGCGGATGTGAAGACTGAAGAGGAAGAGATAGCACCGAAGGACGATGAGGATCAGCCGGCAGCTTAGGGAGTCCCGTGGGTCTTGTGGTCTAGGTGTTTTATTTATTTTATTTTTTTTTGGTTAGGGTCGAGTCCAACTGAGGAAAGTCATGCTCTAGATAACTGATGATGTAACTATCCTATCTTTTGATGTAATTTGGGACATGAGGTCTGCAACTCTTTTCTTTTATGTTTTTGTAACTGTGTTGGAAACTACTTTTGAAAACTGCTTTTGGTGATGGATGTAATTATTGGTACTGGTAAACTTATCTGACAATGTTGAAAAGGCGATGAAGTATTTCAGTTCATGGTTTGTGTATGTGATGGGAGTTTCGTGATATCTCGATTTTGGAAAACGGCGGCGATAACTCTTCGTGAGAAAATGTATAAAGATATCTTTTGAAAACAATTAATAATGAATGATGTTTAGAAAAGAAATAAAATGAACAAATTAAAGTGTGCGTGTAAATAAATGTTTTGTATGTGAATGTTGTTTATATGTTGTAAAAAAAATTGACTCTCATTTTTACTAATAAACATTAAATAAATGCAATTTATTCGGTAACCAAAATCGGGGTGTCACATATTAAACATATTATTTTATGATGATTAAATGGAACCCTGAATGGAAAGAGAAACGATAAATTGTTTGCATTCGCATATGGTGTTGCGGATGGTAAGATAAGATGTCGGGAAAGAGACAACGATTCTTAAGGATTGAAAGAGGAATTCTTAGAAATGAGATTGTGAATGTGCAGTGGTTAGCTTTGACGGTGATTTGTCTGTAACCCTTGGAGATTATTATGGGTAAAACGGTCCTAAGATGGGCTGGTTCTGCAGATCAGGTCTGGGATAGTTTTGCTTAAGTATAATATATCCTATCAACCTCTAGGTACATATCTTGACTACGGAGGACGGTCCTTTGGCGTGGTCCTATCCCTGGTCCGCTATATCGGGATACGCATAAATAGTGCGTGTATCGGGATACGCATAATATAGTGCGTGTATCCGCCAGGATGAAAGGCGTTTACTCCCAGTTGATTTCTCTGACTTAGATTTGATTATGATTTTGGACGAAGGGTTGTGAAGATATTGTATCCACTGGTCCGCTGTATCGTGGATATGAATTAGATCCAAATGAGGAGATTGACATTAGAGCTCATGCATCATGCCACATAAAGATAAAATAATATGATTGTAAATAATGGAATGAGCACATAAACTGCATTATGATGCTATGTATGTAAGCTTGTCTATGATTATTCAATTAATTATCCACTTACACGATATGACAAATGACTTACACTCATCTACCATGTTTGGTGGTAGGTTCAAGTAGCCGTTAAAGTCAGTTCACCCGTTAAGCCAGAGACTCAAGCGGAAAAAGAAGAGATTCATTTATTCGTTTACTGGATTTAATTCATTGTAACACTGAAATGATGTAATTTAAAAAGAAAAATTTATTTCATTAATCTTGAATAAATGGAATTGTCATTCTTCCGCCGCAACAATTTCAAATAAATTATTTTATTCCCTTTATAAAAGATTAGGGTGTTGCACTGCAGGTCCGTCCGACTGACAGCAGCTCCAAACTCCTGATCTACAGATTCCTTACTTAAAATAAGACACAATTAATACAAGGCTTCCTAACTAACATTCATGCTTTAAAATCAAATTGTTTTCGAAAACCTGTGTTATTTCTTATCGGGTAGTCATAAAAGGAACTGTTTCTTTTCCACATTAAATCCATCCTTCGAATATACTTTAAACGCTTCAAAATGATAAACGAAACACTTTTAAGCAATTGATTTTGTTGTTGGTCTGTTCTGGATAGTCGTCAGTTAAAACCTGAAAACATGCTACTTTTCCAAGTATCATTGAAAAATAAACTTTAAATCAATTTGAAAACATTTTTAGAATTGAAACACCGATCAAATAACGTTAGACAGCAGCGAAATAATTCAAAATCACTTTTTCGAAAGATTCAAAAACACCGTAAAAACCATACTTTAGCTTATCCAATATTTTGTAACAAAACAAATACTATGACAGTTCATTTTTCAATCATAGCACTATAAAATAAAATAGGGCAGCAGCACTATAACCATTCCAAAAATCAATTATCTTTCAAAAGCTTTTCATGAAACCAACACAACACAGTAACAAATAAATTATTTTCTTTTACTTCCTTTAACACACGAATAATCCAAGGCAAGGAAATACATAATCAAAAAATGTATCATGCATCTCATAAAACAATTAAATTAGCATATATCACATAAGGCAAAACATCCTAACTTTAGAGATAACACTTAAACCGAAACACAACAACTAACGACCAACATACAAGTTCATTTTCATATAACCTAAACACGACTTCAAACATTACTGTTCAATTATATCAAGGTAGCATAACCTTCTTGCAAGTCCAGCCAAGCACAAAAGAAAGTACCAAAGTCCATAGTTATCAAAAGTACTCAAAAAGAGGGTTTAGTCTATTACGGGAAAAACACAAGAAATAAAACCCAAAACTATATCAAATCAATTAGTTTTAAATCCAAATTTTCCAGAATTCCAAAACACATATTCAAGTTCATCATATAAAATTTTTAGGGCATCTAGGCCTCCAGAACCTAAGTTTCCAATCAGATTTTACATAAAAACCGGAACAACACTGCTCCTGAACTGAGGCTAAAATGCCACAATTAAAAATAGAAAACCGACCCCGAACTGCATGAAACTTGGTACAAACCTTCCTCACATAGTCAAGGTCGTCTCATAAAAATTGTAGATTATTTGGAGTTTTCTAGGTTACATTTTTCTAATTAAATTTGTCACTAACTCTGAAAAATCTGAACCATTGTGCTCACTGTTTTTCAATTTGAAAAAATATAAAACCAACTCTAAATCATCTAAAATTTTACAGAGAGTCATGAGACATGTCCAGGAAGCTACCATAAAATTTCAAGCCATTTAGAGCAATTTACGTCTGAAAACTCTGTTTAGGTTTTACCTGAAAAACTTATTTTTCCGAAATCGTTTTCGCCAAAGTGACTCTTATAAAATTATCAAATCAATCCAAAAATCATAATAAAATTCAGAGACACTACATTTGATATTATTAAAATAGTGGTTAAGTCATGAAAGCATTGGACTCATGCAAACATCTTTTGGTCCAAAGCTTGTGCAACTTGAAACACAAGTCTTTCTTAAACAACCTAATCAAAAAAAAAATTATGATTAAAATACCAAAACAATTTCAAACCTACTCAAGTTTTCCAAGATACATTTAGACATCATAAAGGACAACACACAAAATTTTCAGAGCAATCCAATTAGTACAACTACGATTCATCAAAATCCCTTATAATCAAAACAACATTTCTTAAAAATTCAGTTTCAACACATATAAACATATCCTACATAAATTCTAACCAAATGACTCCTATGCAAATCCAAAAATACTACAATCACACAATAACACATAATCAATCACAATACCCTTAAACCAAATTTATTCCTTTGAATTGAAACATATATATTTACACACATACATTCGGTTCCTCTTTCAAAATATAAACAAAACACTTTCTCATCTTGAAAATCAACTTAATTACTAACACAACTCAAAGATTAAAATCAAGACCCAAACTTCTATTCTTCTCATGAATCATTCGACTTAAGCAATTTCAAATAGAGAAAAATACTTTTAACTCAAAAACTCATCATTACTTCACATATCATTTCATAAAATTCAAGATTTATTCATGCATGTAGTAGTAAATAGAAAATCATCAACATAAGCTTATTTCCAATCATGCAACAAAATCAGGCATTCAAATAAATTTCATTCTTTCTATTTCCTACTTATGGCCGAACCACATAAGAGGAAAAATTGGGAATCTTTACAACTTAGACCATCATATCAACATGCACTCAAGAAAATCAACAAGATCAAGCTTCATTTCAATCACAACTCTAAGAATCAAGGTAGCAAAATTTCATTTGGGCAAAATCAAGGAAAAGCGCGTAGACCTCAAGGCACAAAGCAAGCTCATTTTGTTCATTTCAAGTCTTCAAACTTAAATCTTCACACATCACTGCTTAGAAATCAAAAAGAAGCGTGGAAAACCAATATGCATGAAAAAAAACAAAATTTATTTCCCTTATTTTCCAATCTTGGCCAAATTAAGTCTAGGATAAATCACAAATTTTTGCAAAACAATCAACACATAAATCATAATTTAAAATCAACAAAACCCATCTTTAATCACAAATCAAAGCATTAGAATAAAAACAAAAATCATTTGAGCTAAAATCAATAGAAAACCGTATGGACCTATTTTTGTCCATTTCAATCCTTAAAGCTCCAAAAAATCACAAAGGAATATGAAAAATCAACATGCATGAAAGACAAAAATCATTTCCTTTTACCCATTCCTCTTGGCCGAAACATGCATATGGACAAGGTTGGAAATTTTTGAACAATAGAGCAACACAATAACACATAGTTCAAGATCAATAAAAATCAACCCCTATTCTTCCATCTTAAACATAAACCAAGTCATTAAAACAAAGTAAAATCATTTGGGTAAAAATCAAATGAAAACTGTATGGGTCTCCCTCATTGATGCATGTTAATTTTTCCACTTCAAGCTTAAATCTTTAGTTGTTATCATTTGAAAAACAAAGATCCTTCATAAAAAATTAACATGCAACAAAAAATCAACACTTATTAACCAAAAGCTCATAAAACCGAAATTAATAAAACAATAAAGAAGAAATTGAAATGGAGTTGATTGAAGCTAAAGTCTTCCCCATCTCCTCCTAACTCACCCACGGCCTCTCCTCTCTTCTCTCCTCTTCTTACTTTTTTTTTTCCTCTTCTTTGTTACAATGGCAAGAACAACATAAAGGAATGATAGGTGGGGGTATTTATAGATGAGACTTAACTTAGGGGTTCCATTAATAAAATTGGGGTGCAAAAATTTCAAGAGCCTCCCCCTATAAGGTCATAAGCTCCCTCACGACTTTATCATATACACAAGGATGGGGACTTTGCATTTTTGTTTTATGTCTAAGAGGAATAAAATAATAATAGGTGGGTAGGTTTTAGTAGGTTTTCATGGGGAAAAGGTGGATGAATTAAAAAGAACAAAGGCATGCATTGGCCCAAAATCTATTTAAGATAGGGTCATTAATTGCATGTCTCCCATAGGGTACATATAGGGTGGCTATACTTTAATTAGGGTAGGTTGTGTTTAATTGGGTTACCGTAGGGTCTTGAGCACTCATAATTATATGTCTAACAATTTAAAATCCAAAATGCACTAAATCATTTGAAAATTGTACAGCATCATCATAATTCATACAGTGAAAAATAGCATTTTTCCAAAACAGTAAATAACACTTTGAAAATTATAATTCAATTTTTCTCATATAATAAAACACTATAAACTCCCATAAATAATAAAATTTCGTGTCAGTGTAAATAAATTCCAAAATGTACAAAAACAAATTCTAAACTTCAATACAATCGTTTTGACTATAAATTCATTGAATTCGGATTTACAGATCAAAAGTTATGAATTTTCAAAGTTAAATAAATCTAAGAAATCCATAAATAACAGTTTCTCCCAAACACAAAATAAATAATTTACCTCTACAAAATGAATCCTTTAAATTCATAAAACACAAGAATCACTTTAAAATAATTTCCTTATTTTCACGTATTATTATTTTAAATCAAATAATATTTTCATAAATGGATTCAAATGTGGCCTAACTCTCAAACAGAATTCCTAAATGGGGGCATCTCTGATCACAGCCCAATGATTGTCAGATGGATGAATGATAATGGACAGAGAAGAGCAGGTTTTAAATATTTCAATATGTGGTCCACTGCTGTGGGATTCAAAACAATAATTCAGGAGGCTTATCAAATTGAATTTAATGGCCATCAGATGTTCCAATTCAACATGAAGTTGAAAAAGGTGAGACAAGGTCTTTAGCAGCTAAATAAGGCCAATTTCAATAGCATTGATATGCAAGAGTTGACCTTGAGGGAAAAGCTTAATGATATTCAGCAAAACCTTGCAAATGATCCTGGCAACCTTCAATTGCAAGCAGATGAAAGAGAGACCTATATTCAATATAGGAAAGTTCAGCAGCATGCATTAAGCTTCCTTAGACAGAAAGCTAAGGAGAGATGCATGAAGGAGGGTGACCAAAATACCAGCTACTTTCACAATGCCATCAAAATAAGACAGTACAGAAATAGGGTTCTTAGGGTTAATGATATGCATGGTCAAGTTTGTTATGATAAGGATAGCATTCACATGGCTTTTGAGCAATTTTACAAAGACCTTCTGTCTGGCCCACAGAGACAGTGGAATATCAGTAATGAAGAGATTTTGATGGGAAACACTCTCTCTGTAGAGAAACAACTAAATCTCATCAAACATGTTACAGATGAAGAGATCAAATCCAACATGTTTTCAATTCAAGGAAATAGAGTCCTGGCCATGATGGCTTTGGCTTAGGTTTCTTTCAAGATGCTTGGCCAATTATTGGAGGAGATTGTATCAGTGCTATCAAAGAGTTCTTTGTATCAGGGGAAATTGTCATCTCAGGTAAACTCCACTAACCTAGTGTTCATCCCTAAATCTGCTTGCCTGCAACACTTTGTATAAGTGTATATCAAAGATTATTTGTAGAAGATTACAATCTGTTTTGCCTGCACTTATTCATGAGAACCAAACAGCTTTTATTGAGGGGAGAAGCATCTTTCACAACATTCTTATCACTCATGAATTGTTAAGGATGTATGGAAGACAAAATGCTTCTCCTAGATGTCTATTCAAAATAGATATAAAGAAAGCCTATGACATGCTAGACTAGAATTTTATAGAGAACATGATGTATGCCCTCAAATCCCCTCACAGATTCACAAATTGGATAATGACTTGCATAAAAATAGTCTCTATTAAGTTGTGTATAAATGGTGAGCAGTTTGGTGATTTAAAAACCAACATTGGTATAAGACAAGGGGATCCCCTCTCCCCCTTAATCTTTGTTTTGGTTACGGACATGCTAACCAGGAAATTGAGACTTGCAGCTCAGAATAACAGGTTTAGATACCATCCTCTGTGCAAATCTACTGGTTTGGTGAATTTGGCTTTTGCAGATGACCTTATGTTGTTTTGTAAAGGCAATCTGGATAGTGTTTTAATCCTACAAAAAGCACTACAGAAATTCTCTGATTCAACGGGGCTTTATGCAAATGCAGCAAAGTCTAAGGTCTACATGGCTGGTATTAATGAGATGACTCAAAATAGGATCATGGAGGAAACAGGTTTCTTGAAAGGATGCTTCTCTTTTAGATACATAGGACTGCCAATATCCTCAACAAAATGGAAGAAGTCTGATTGCCGATTATTGGTGGACAAGGTCACTGCAAGGAATAACTCCTGGACTACAAGACATCTGTCATATCCAGGTAGAAGTCAGCTCATAAATTCAGTTTTGCTAGCACTGCACACTTATTGGGCTACAGTATTTGTTCTTCCTAAAGGCATTGTTAGACAAATTGAAAGGAAATGCAGAGACTTCCTATGGGGCAGCAACAAAGCATCTATTTATGGCCTTATTTGTGTAAAGAGAGGAAGCATGGAGATCTGGGTTTCAAGAACACTTGGCTATGGAACATTGCTGCAGTAGGCAAACAGGTCTGGCAGATAACACAAAAAGAAGACACCTTATGGATCAAATGGATTGATTCCATTTATCTGAAAGGTCAGGACTTCTGGAGCTACATGATTAAGCCTCAAGATGGATGGCATTGGAAACAATTGATTAGACCTAGAGACATGCTTTGTGCAGGCAATGTGAACAACACTTGGAGAGGGTCTAATTCTGGAACTTACACTGTGAAATCAGGTTACAAATGGCTACTTGGACCACAAGAAACTTTCACTCTACACAAATTTGTCCGGAATCATACATCAATTCCCAAGCACAGATTCATTGCTTGGCTCATTACTCAGAACAGGTTGAAGACCAAAGATCGCATTGCTGCATACAACCAGATTGATCAAGAGTGTGTTCTCTGCAAAGTTGGTCAGGAAACTATGCAGCATTTGTTTTTATCATGCCCCTGGAGTGCAGCTCTAGTTTCTGAAATCTGTGGCTGGATTGGCCTTGAACATTACAAAATCAATTACAACAATTGGACTCACTGGATTCGATTTGCATTCAGCAAAGACAAAACAAGAAGAAGGATGGTTTGCACAACTTATGTTGCCTTGGTTTATCAGATTTGGATGGAGAGAAACAGAAGATGTTTTCAGCAAACGAATTAGATTTGCTTCATATTTCTAGCATAATAAAGAGAGAACTTGCTCTAAGATTTAGTTCAGTATTCAATTTTGCTGAATTTAGGAGTCATTCACTTGTAATTAGATTGCAACAGATGCTTTAATTTTTTGGCTCAATTATAACCGAACCCTTCATAGAAGGTGGTGGTTGTTAATGTGAGTCTAGGGATATACATTGAAATTGAACCCTTCCTAGAATGTGGCAATGACAATGTATATGGCCTTTTGCTTGTGACTTAAATTTGTTAGTTGGTAATGAATTTTTTCTTTTACCAAAAAAAAATAATATTTCATGTAAATTTATGAATAAACATCCAATCATAAATTCTCAAAAATCAATTTATGGAATTATGAAAAATTGTGGGTATTACATTTTGGATGTCAATGGGATTCCCTCATGCATAATCTATCACTGTTTTGGGGTTATCACTTTTTTGGATAGATATTATTCACTTGTTTTTTTTTATGTAAATGAAACACATCATACATGGTGTATATGCTTTTGGTTATGTTGGTTATTACTTGATAAACAGAGACAATGCATGTAATGTATTACATCCTCTAATGAAATTAAAGATGGTAATAAGTTATTCATTGCCCATTAAATGCTTGTAATGTATTAAAAATTAAGGATGATATTAAGTTATTTCTTGCATTAATCTCAATGATAAAATGATAAGTTCCATTACATAATTCAAAAACTACATGATAAAAGGACCAAAATAAAAATTACATATACCACCACGCAACCACTACTCCCAAACTTTTAGTTCAATAAATCTCAGTGGCATTTCATCAAACATATAGTGTTGCTACCAAATGCCAATATAAATGTTAGAATATCAACATAAATCAACTTCTTTGATTTCTCCCTTTCATCATGAAGCTTCCTTTGCAATTTCTTATTCTACATCTTCCAATACTCTGCACCAAAATCAGTTACAATTGCACTCTATGGTGGGAGTTGTCGTGGTGCTTCATCATTCTCTGCTAGGAGTTGTCGTTGTGATTCATCATCTGCATCCTCATCGACCCATTTGAAGTAATGGGAATTAGGGTTTTGCTGTGATAGTGTTGAATAAGGAAATCAAACAAAATAAACTCATATTAACAAAATAAGGTAGATGGGTAATGTACATTATAGTTCACACCTTCCAATCAGTGCACCTCCAGAAAGTTCTCCCTGGATTTTTATGACTGTGAGATGTCAAGACAGTTTGAATAGCTCCACAACAGCAAACCCTTCTACAAACACCACTAGCTACTTGAAGAAGAAAACGTGGATGCCATGACTCAATTTTATGAAGTTGCAAAGGGAGAAGGAGAAGAACGCGAGAAATGGAGAAGATGAACGCGAGAGAGAAGAAATAGATGAAGGGGGCTTGATAGTCACGTGCGAGGCACACGAATGAGAAATATCACGTAGGAGAGATAAGGATGTGCTGACGTGGCCTCTGGTAGGTCACGTCAGCGTTTTTCATCCACTTTAGACATGGGGGGCTAAAGTCAAAATATTAGGTAAATTCAGGGACCAAAACAAAAGAATTTTTTTATAGGGACTAATTTCAAAAAGAGCAATATTTATAGGGACCATTTTGGTATTTAAGCCTTTTTTTTATGAAAACACTTGGAATATTATGAAAGGGAATAATTGCAATATTGTTAAAGGGTGGGAAAATATTTTCCTTTGAACAAAAATCCTACCATTAGGTGATTGTATATGAAAGGGTATCAAAAGGCCTTTTTTTTATGAGAATACTTTCTATATTAATAAAGAGTGTCTTTTTTTTCATTACTTTTTTAGTCGTGACATGTGGCATATCCCATAAATTATGAATTTTCCAATTTTGATTGTGAGATCTTCATTTCGAGAGGAGCTCTTAGGTTGCAACATTAGGATTCTAAAATATAATATTACGATTGATAAAACTCTTTTTTTATCAGCAAAAAACAAAAAATTTATTCCAAAAACAATGAACCATACAGAGTACCAGCAGTACTCACAGAAGAGCATCCAAAACAAGAAAAAAGAAAACTAAGAGAAAAAAAACCAAACAGCAGACTGTTGTTATATCAAAAGCAAGACAGAGTAAAACCCATTAACCACCTATGCAAAGAGTAGTAGTTTACAAATCCCACACTTTAGGTCCCAAACCCCTTTTTTCGATGTGGTTCTATCGAAATATTTTTCGATACCCCCGAGTCGGAAAATGCATTTTTTCAAATACTCGTTTATTAAAAATTCATTTTTAAAGTCGAAAAAATGCATTTTTCCGACTCGGTGGTATCGGAAAATATTCCGATAGAACTCCATAAAAAAAAAACGGGGTTTGGGGATTAACAACAAGTCTAAAGTGTGGGATTTGTAGACTAATCTTCCTATGCATAAGCTAGACTAGAACATTGGTTGATACACAAAATTGGGTTTAAAGTCCAGTCCACGTAACTAAAGTTTACTCTTGCAAATATTGCTTTCAATGTAGTCCGTCTTCAAGTTGATAAGCTCCATTGTTTTCTCCATGTCCAGTGATTCACCATCATAAATTGATTTGTTTCTTTTGTTCCATGTAGCCCAGATAACAACTAACCAGATAAGTATCCATGCTTTATGAACTCCTTTTTTTAGTTTTGACAATCCTGAATGTAATTTGAAGTGCATTTGTAGATTGCAAGGTAATACAGAATTCATTCCTATCATACCATACCTTGTTTGCCATATGCTGTATGCAAACTTGCAAGAAAAGAAGACGTGTTCCATATATTCTTGTTGAGAGTCACATAACACACATCCTATTCCAGTGTCAGTTTGAATTATTCCACGAGCTCTAAGGATCCACAAGCTCTACGGTTGATAAAACTCTTAATATAGCATTATATAATTATTTTGCTATAAGACTCAATTTTAAACTTTTCATATCTTAGTCACAGCAGTTAAGACTCAAATTTCATACATCAGCATTACATCATCACGTAACTTTTGAAACCCAATTCCATTTTAATAATATTAATTAACTATCATTTCAAAAAATTATGTCAAATATTTTTTTTCGATACATTATTTATAAATTTTCAAAAAACTATATTTGCATTCAAATAATATTCGAAACGATACCTAGGGGTGTAACGGGTCGGGTTGGGTTGGGTTGGGTTGGGTTATTTTTAATTTGAGTGTTAAAACCGACCCAACTCAACCCATGAAATTTCGGGTTGGGTTGGGTGATTGGGTTTATGTATTTTGATTTTTATAAAATAAAAACTAAAAAAATCTAAGTAAATATAAAAATAAAATTAAAAATAGAACAAAAATCACATAAATAAGTAATTAAATATTATTCAAATCAACCAAATTACATAATTATGTACCATATTATCCATAAACTATATAGTTACACAATTTTTCATCAAATTATGATAAATTAAGCATAAAATATGTTAGAAATAAATAAATAAAATATATTTATATTAGTGGGTTAGGTTGGGTTAATCAGTTTTTAAGATAATAAACCCGTGACCCAACTCATACTTGATTGGGTTACAAAATAAAAAACCAACCCAACCCATTAAATCGACCCAACCCGTCAAATATGGGTTGGGTTGGGTTCATCGGGTTCGCGGGTTAATTCTAACCCACTTACACCCCCTATCGACACCTATGTTTTTAGAAGAACTCAGAACATCTAGAAATGTCAAGAAAATTAATCTCAAATTATCATTAAAAACATTTAAAAAATTAATTTTCTTGACAATGCCCATCCTTCACATATAACGAGTGACATAAATTGTGAAACTAATATTATCCAAAAATCATTCATATTTAAAAATTGTCATATTCTTATGTCTTCATTTTCCAATGGCTGCATTTTAAGTTGGCGAATCCCCAACAAGTTCTCATTTCCAAAAGCCATCTCAAATGGTAAAGTTGCATAATACCAATGTTAGCAAGCTTGGGTTTAAACCCCAACAATTACGCTTTCACCCCCTACCAAAAATAAATAAAATAATTGACTATAAAACAAATGAATCATGGAATATAAATTCCGTTTTTCATCCACAAACCCCATTTTAATGGTAAAAAATCCAAAACACCCTTAATTTATATTTTTTTCTGACTTAAGGGTATCAGAAATTTTGTTCCGAACGGATAAAAATATAGTTGTAATATGATTGTTTTTCCAACTCGGAAATATAGGAAACGTATTCCGAGAGGTACCTGTCGAAAAAATTACGAGGATAATTTCGAATTTCAAAAACTAAATGGGGTTTGTGAATAAAAAACGGGATTTATATTCCAAAACTCAAATATATATATATATATATATATATATATATATATATATATATATATATATATGGCAAGATTTGAAACATAGGCTAAACCAGTTCTTTCACAAACTCTGTCCAATATCTATAATAAATGGCCCAACAGTAATAATACAGCTGATAGTACATTGTGCAAGCAAATGAAGAGCAAGGAAGGAGTTTTTTTCAGTGATGAACCCCAGCAAGAAATACAGGAGTGAACAAATCCATCAGAAATGGCTAAACCTGCCAACTTCCCCAAAACTTAGTAAATTATCCCTAATTCGTAAAAGGGTAAATGAATTCAACCAACGAATGATGGAAATGTATCTTAACCAACCAATACAATCCTGTTGATGCTAACTCACCTCCAACTGCGATAGTGCCGATCATCTGACATGTCCCTATTTTGGGATGGACGATCTCGATCTCGATCTCTGTCATGCAGGCTTTCAGAGGTTCGGTTTCCAAGACTACCTTGATCTCGTTCCCAGGGGGGCAAAAGAAGTCTCTCCGAAGACGACGAGTAATATCGAGAATGGAAGGAAATAGGATTTGGGGATTCTTCATCATGCAAAGGACTTCTCCTACTCCATTCTGATTGGAATCTTGACACTGAAGGACTTCTTGGGACAGAATCTTGTCCACCGTACCTAGGGTGAAAACTATACCTGGGTGAACTAAATCCCGGATCCCCTGGAGGAGCATCATCCCTGAAATCCCCTGGCTGTCTCTGCTCCCGAAAATGTCCTCTGCTTCCATAATCTGGGTTGTAATTCGATCTGGGCTGTGGCAAGTTTCTTGAAATATCATAACTCGAGGGTCCAGCCCCCGCAGCCCACAATCGTTCATCGGCATTTTCTGGAATTGGAGCATTTATTCCAGGAAATTCAACAGTCATTTTCCGTTTTTGTATCGATTTATCTACATCCATAATTTCCCCATCTTCCTGTTCAGCAATCTCCTCATCAGTGTATATTGTGATGCCGGAAGGCTGATCGTCATCATCCACATCTAAATTCCAAAACGTAAGAAAAAGACATTCGGTATTCCATAAATAGCAACCGAAAAATTTAGAAATAAGAAAGAAACTTATATATATATATATATATATATATATATATATATATTGTAGTAACAGTAGAGGTTCATCAAGTTTAAAAGGACACATGCAACAATCTATTGGCAGACTTTTTGGAAAATTGTCAAGGAAGCTTTTGCATAATTGCATTAAACATAAAATATCAATTAGAACCTACACACTACTACAAATGCAAGATGGAAACTTGGTTAAAGGCAAAGTAATCCTTAGAATACTGTCAGAAGAAATGGAATTCACTTATAAGATTCTTCATACACTTGACTCTGATAACCAGGCAACACTTTTGGAAGTGAAAAAATAGTACCATATGTTATGTAATTACACTTAGACAGCCATTAAATTTTCCATCGAGTCTAAACTGTTTCATGTTGTATCTTGTAAGTGTAAATGAACCAGCTTAGCATTATGACTGCAATACTACGTTTTATTTTCACTTAACTGGCATAGCATCAATGTTTCTACAATGTGATCAATAAATAAAGTACTCCAACTTAATCCATCAAAGACTGATATTATTGAGATCAAAGAAATATATTTTACCGAGATATCCAGGTGGGTATCCGATTTCTCGCATTCTTTTAAGCCATGGAGGTGGATCAAGCTCCTGCAGAAATTTAGCAATGAGAACAACAAATTCAGCCATTCTCTTCTTTACTATTATTAATATTATTTAGACACCATCAGTTTAACAAGCAGTTGATAAATAGCTACACCTAACACATTCTTTACATAAATTTATTCCAATAGTTCTTATACAAAAATATATTCCAATATTTATTCCCTAACACATAGAGCCAGGTTTTGTAACCTGAACAGTCAAGTTCATATTTAGCTAGAAAAAGAAACAGTGGGACAACCAAATGATTATCCCGATCTTATGCAAAATTGAATGGAACATTTTATTAAAGGAAAATATGAACACACACATACATCCATGTATATATATTGTTTAGGACTAGAGAATATAAAGTTTTAGCGAAGTCTTAATAGTCAGGAGAGTGATTTTATGTTGTGCATCAAGAAGGCTAAAGGGTACAAGGATCATCTAGTTGTCAACATCTCTAGATCCTAGTCTTTCTGAGTTTCTGTTTCCCATGTTCTGGTTGAAAATGCAAAGGTTAATCTCAGGACAACTCCAGCAGTACTTAACAGGATCAATACAAATAACTTGTTGCGGATATGTAAACTGTGCACATCCTTTCCCTTGCATGTGTTATGTGAAGTTCTAACTCAAATTGAAACAGATTTTTTGCACTCTAGGGTGGCTGCTTTGTTTAGGTGCAACTTTTTTCAGGGTTTCTTGGTGAGCATTACGTGCATCCTCTATTGACGCAGATTTTAATAACAATTTAAAGGTTTACTAATAAGGAGGCAATCATTTGTGGCAGTGCACGGTTTTTTCAAGCCGTTTGTCTATTTGGTAGGAGAGCAACACTCACTTCTTTAAGCGTGCACATTTGCCCCTAAACCTTTATGAGAATTGCAGGTTGTCTTCATAGCTTCTTCTATCTACTGTTCTTCTCAGGGCTGTTTCAGGGATTTGTTATGTCCAATATGCAGAGATTGAGCAGCTTTGCTGCATTTTTTTTCTTCATTTTCCTTTGTTTTTCCTACTTTGGAGGATTATTCCATTCTCCTCTAGGCTCTAGCTGAACTTTCCCTCATGTTTTTCGAATAAAACTAGTTTCTCAATACAGACCTAACTAAAATGTACACGAAAATTAAAAAAACAAACAGCATTTTGAATAACAAATCTTACCCCCAAGCCCAAGAGTTGACGTGTTACATCATCAAGAGCACCTGGTCTCAAACCAGCATACTTTCCGGTTGGAGAGTCCTGATAATATCGAGTTGGATTGCGGGAAGAAGCATTCTGGTTCCGTCGGGACTTGAGTTGTTTGCGAGCATTATTGACAGCAACATTGTCACGAGGCCTTGGACACTCTCTCAAAGAATGACTGTATGAACCACAATTGAAACACCGAACAGCATCATCAATGATCTCCAGACCCCTGCAATAATTTTTTACAAAAAATCAAAGGCAGCACAATACTGTGATGAAAGTTAACAGTATATTTTGAAAACATAGATAGAAGATGCACAAACGAACAGGACACTTTTAACTAAGCGGTTGAAAGCTTCATCAAGAATTAGTAACATATCACCAGAACACAAGATGCAGGCAAAACAAATGCTTCAAGATGCTAAAACAAGATAAATATATTAGAAGGTAAAGCAAAGTAAAGATGTTTATGAAATCCAATTCGGCAATTCCACAATAAAGAATCTGGAGAAGTTCCCAAAATTTCAAAATTGAAGTTTTTAACCCCAGGAACCATTTTTTCCGTTTTTTTTCTCCAACTCAAGTTAAATAGAAATCAACCTGGAACTGCATTTCATGACTTTATTTTCATGCCCTTCCCCAGTCATTTGCTCAATGTATGAAAGAAAAGCAGCTCCTTGACATCTTTAGACACAAGCCACTGGAGTACATAAATACGACGTGCAGCAGGACAATGAATAAGCAAAAGATAAATTGTTTCACCGTTGTGCTTATGTAAGCCAAAATCCAACTGAGACTGACATATGTCCTTTCTTGCTATTACATAAAATCCAATCAGAATATTTCCCCATGCCTATGGCAAAAGAACCAAGTACAAACTCTTGCAGTGGTTTAATATGCTACAGATCACTCTTCATCCAGAGGTATTGAAAACGTGTAAAGAAAACAGAATCCTGTGAGGTATATCATCCCACCAAATAGTTCCCCTATCATGTGAAGGCAAATTAGTAACGAAATATTATCAGAGGCCAGCAGGCACCTCACTCCTAGAAAGATTAATAACGGCATTCAAACTCACATTCAGCAAATTCTATGATATTCATTGCAAATGAAGGATTACCAGATCATTGTTTCAATAGCCAACCAAAAAAAGATTGATACGAGATAAAATTATTTTTATAACAGACAACAACCCAATTCTCATTCCTTCAGCATACTCACTCAAATAAAAATCCCTGTACCAAAAAATATCCAACACAGGATGGCACTAACATAGAATTCCTTTTGTCCCACTCGGGGGGCATTTGGTTTTTCTTCTATTCATTCAATTGCTATGTTTTCACTCATAATTATAAAAATGTCACATTGATTTCACATTGCTTCTTGCTATGTGATACAAAATGAAATAAATTGTTTTCCCTTTTCCTTCACCATAGTTTGATAACGGGAAACAATGTGGCATTTTTGTAAATTGCAATTTTGAGTATAAACATATCAACCGGAGATAAGAAACAGAAAACAGACAAATACCCGCTTAAAATTTACAATACCTTAATGGTTCGATTATAATTGCCAAGAGGTAGTATCAACCAAAAATTTAATCGACTATACAGACGGATGCTTTACCACATCTAAAGCTTTCAGTGCAAAACTGCAAGATAATAGGATACAGTTCCAACCTCGATAATTTTAAAAAAAGGGGAACTTTCAAGAAAACTAAGCCAACTTCCAATACTTGAGAAAGAGGAGAAACAAAATAATAGGAAATGTTTGAAATAATGGATTCATCAATTGTTAGTCTGCTTAGAATGTACCTTACACTGGAGCAAAAAGTTAAATTTGCAAAAGTGAATAGACACTTCTGCAAGGAATTAAATTAGGCTTTCCTTCTGAAATTCTCCCAACCATTAAAATATCTAATAAAATATGCAACATAGAAAAGGGCAGTAAGTGCACAAGGCACTCACCTAGTGGGGACTGGGGAGGGTATACATATATGCAGCCTTACCCCACAAGCGGTGAGGCTGTTTCAATTATTTGAACCCGTGACCTCCATGTCACAAGTCAACAACCTTACCGTTGCGCAAAGGCACACCCTGTAAGCATATAAATATTCTAACAAAATAACTAATGATGAGAGTAGAAATTTGAAATACAAATCAATTGAAACGGTAAAAGCTTTTATGCTTCTTTTCCAAAAAGACCAAATTCTATAGCCACAATGATAAGGGTTTTATCGAGTCTCCAAGCAAAGGTTTCTATATGCAGTGCAACATTAAATCACAATAATGGACAACCAAGAAACAAGCTTGCATGCATCAATGTGATTTTAATAAATATAAGAGGTATTTCCACTAGTCATGCTTCATCATAATATTATATTTCATACATCTGAAGATCACATGAACCATCTAGAACTGGACCCATAGTTTCATCCAAAATAACAGGAAGTAGCAGTTTATACCCGTCCAAATTACTTGAACCAACAGCTGATGTCAATCCCAAAGCATATCCACGATCATAGAGAGGCACAGAATTATCATTTAAAGGAACGAAATCCTTATTTATGTCATTAATTGTCTGGTTATCCATCCAGAATGGCTGCAATATAAAGAAATAAGAAAAAGATAATATAGATGACAAAACAAACAATAATCTTTTCCTTTTTTTTTGTAAGATAAATAAATACAACTTGAGATTATAAGTTCACATTATTAGCTAATATAATTTCATGCTTACTATATCCTTATAATGGCTAATGGTGTAACTATGACTACAGATATAAAATTGCTTCCCACAACCTATGACTACAGACATACTTCCCACACCCACCCTAGGAATCTCATGATAAGAGTTGAAAACAAGGGGCGCGTGAAAAGGGTATCATGAATGCAAAATGAAAATTAATGAAAACAAAAAAGGAGTAAATCACTGGAAGAGTTAATAACAGATATAATATTGATTATAATAATTTTGGCATAATGTAATTTTTACAAAATGCTGCAAATGCAGACTTCAAAATTCAATGGCTACTGTAACCCCATTACTACAACCACTTGACATAATTGCAGTTGAGGACCAGACTAAAACCTTATCCGGGGACAAATCAGATTAAAACGATAATAGTAATAGGTCAGTCAGTCAATCCAAGAACAACTCCTAGCAGTGCATTTTAAAGCTTTACAACCTGCAGTTTTGCAGTTTCACATAAACAGACTAAGGAAACTCACCACAGATGAGGTCTTCTCACAGCCAACCTTTAGAGCAGGATAAAATGTCTCCTCACCAGATTCCAACACTTCACTAGTATCCTGGACAGAAAGGCATTGTCAACTTCTTTTGATAATTTCCTTTTAGTAAAAGTAAAGCAGAAAAAACATCATTTTTTATCGGCACAAGTGCACAGTTGCCTCCCATTTCCTTGCCAATATACCAAACATTAAAACCATTGGACATTCTCTAGATCATTCAAATTGTCTACAGGTCAATTTTTACAAGACTGTCAAAACCCAAGTCTAAACTGTAAAGCCAAATATAAGCAAGAAGCCTTATCTCATTTAATCATCATTGAGAACAACCTCTAATTAAGTAGTAATAATAAAGCTTTTACCTCCTTGGTTCCACAAAATAAAGATTACTCAAATTGCCACATTTTAACAAGGACTTCTCAATTCTCATCAGAAGATCAAGAGTCACAATTCATCGACAATCCCAAAAAAGTGTTACCATGCATCAAAAAAAATCTTCAAGCTTGGGTTGAAATTAAAAAAGAACCAAGGTATTAGTGGTTCAATGTGTTTTCATGAGAAAAGTAGGCATGTAGTTGTATTTGTGCATCTTAGGCAATCATTAGTCAGTACTTGGATTGTAGCCAACAATGAATGATAACTGTGCAAACTCCAACGTCATTTAAAATTCTTACCCTTTTAATGAAAGATATCCATGTTTATGTTCTTTGTCTATGCTTTGTTGTAACAGCATTAATTTTCTATATATTGATTTATTTATTCACTATCAAGGGAAATCATCTTATATCAACAAAATGAAAACAGCTGGTCTTACATTCGACAAAGAAACATGTTTCTCGTGCCATTGTGACCATTGTTGTAGCAGTTCCTCAAGCTTCTGTCTACTGGCTCTGGGAAGTGTTCAAACATAAGTCAAAATATCAATCGTCGAAACTAAACAGTAACATCAGACATTTTACTATTTGAATAATAATATGTTATATAAATTAAATTTTTCATTTTGGATACATAGATCACATCATGTTGTAGTTTTACATAATTTTTAAGACCAACAAGTAAAAAGGGTAATACCACAAAGGCACAAACCTTGTTAAGGAATTATAAATGAAATGAACTGAAGGTTGATGTTCATCAAGAGTAACGCGGGCTCTTTTAACACCTGATACAGCTAGCATGCCATATTAAGGAAAAAGGAATACGCTAGATATCTCCCAATTACTGGAAATACAACTGTTCAAAACTTCAAATATTCGTCAACATCAATGGTGTAAATAGATACTAGTGCACAAAAACTAGGAAGATATCTTCTTAGAATAAATCATCAAAGAAGAAAAGTCTTTCTTATATTGAAATAATAGACTCTTGCTCTAAAAGAAAAGTAAAGTAAAGGGGCTATAAGTCCAATCAGGCAATAATTTGAAATATTCTATTCACATTTAGCGCATATTGCATTAGATTTTGGTTTAAAAGACATTTCACAGAGACCAATGATATAATGTATAAAGCCAATTTAAAAAGAACTAAAAGCACAATCAACAAAAAATTTAAAATATTTAATAGACATTTGGCATATCTCGCATTAAATTTTGGGTTTATAAGATATTTCACAGAAGCATACAAATTATGAAAGATAAAGAGAAACTTGTCGTTTTTCGATTGAAAAATTTAACGTTGTCCACCAAGCACAAATTCATAATTTAAATGATTCTTATTGCAATGAACTCAAACGTATGTATCTATCTATCTAACTTACGCATCTAAACTAAATTTCACATGTAGAGGTTCCAATCAGTAGAATTTAACGGTTCTTTTTCAAGGCGAAAACAACCTCAACACACATTCGAAAACTACCTTTTAACTACTAAATCTCATAAAAGGATACATCTTCCCTCGATCCCCATGCTTCCATTGGCACCTTTATTCTCAGCAAGCACGACCGAGCTCACTCCTTTAACTTCCTCCGACAATACAATAGTTTCAGTCACCTCCATTTCCACATCCAAATCCTCACCAGTTGCAATTTCCACCTTCTCATCTTCAACTTGAAGAGCACAATCCTCGGTTTCTATTCGGCATAGCTTCTCACCCTCAACCCCGTTCTCCTCCTTCTCCAAATAGCACTTCTCATTTCTGCTGCTTTCACCTTCACCTCCTCCCTCATTCAATTGATCAACACCTTCCATATCCAAGAAACCCTATTTTTTTTTCTAATGCAAAAAATATGAAACCCTAAATCAGAAAATCAAACTGAAAAGTGAAATTAATAAAGTTAATTACTTACGCATATGAATGCAGTGCGAGTGGAACATGGCTAAAAAGAGAATTAATTGGGAAGAAAAATGATACATACCCTGAGAGGAACGAAGGAGGTGAAATTTGTGAAGGGGAAACAAAACGACGCCGTATAGAAGGAGGAAGGTGAAGTAAGTAAGAGGAACCCTAGAAATGAAGTTGCAGTGTGTCAAAGTGAGAGTGTTGACGTTCCTTGAAACTGAACGAATTTAGGGGTGGTATGGTCTCTCCAACCCCAAAACGAGAAAGAATACGGACCGTGCCAAAACGCAACGTTTTACTGTAGTTGATAGTGGCAGATTTTTTATAAAAAAAAAAAAAAATTTAAATTGTAAATTAAACTAAAATTAAATAAATAAACAAAGTTAAAAAAATACAAAATTAAAATAATTGTAATATAAAATTATAAAAACTTAAATAAATATATATATATATATATATATATATTTAATATAAATACGAAATTAAAAAAACTTATTATTAATGTTATATATTTTTGAGTTAATAGTCACATAGGTCCCCGAAAGATACCTGTGGAATCAGTTAGGTCCCTGAAAGATTAGTGAAATCTCTTCAACCCCAAATATCATTTTGGAATCGGTTAGGTCCCTGAAAGATTTGTGGAATCTCTTAAAACCTCCAAAGATCAATTTGACATCACATTAGTCCCCCATGAAGGACCTAACGGAATCCTATGTGACAAAATTAAATGCTTTGTTGACCCAAACGTGACACCTTCTTAACATTCCAACATCACATTGGAGTTGACAAAGCATTTTACGTGCCACGTAGAATTACGTCAGGTCCATCCTGACGAAATTGAATGGGGGGACTAATGTGACGCCAAAATGATCTTTGAGGGGTTTAAGAGATTTTGCAAATCTTTCAGGGACCTAACTGATTCCACAAGTATCTTTCGGGGACCTATGTAACATCCCAAATTTTAAACCCGAAGATAAATAAATAAATAATAATTAGAATAATTAAAATGAAAATAACAAACCACAAATAGGTATTCCAAATGAGAATTCTAGTATTATAAGAAAATAATAATAATAATAATAATACTAAGCGAATTAGAGAAGAAAGGAGCGTTAAATCGAAGTTAGGGTCGGGCCAGAAAATAGATAATTCGATAATAAACATCATAACAAGGGAAAAATTAAAATAAAATATTTAAGACTCCAAACACAATTTCCACCGTTGGATATGAAGATATGATTTTTAGGAAGTTGCTCGTCAAATTTGAGCAAGATCCGACGGTGAACGAAGAAGTTATGGAGGTTTGAAGTTCGGAAGAAAATAGAAGAAAAATAGAAAAATGAAACAGCAGTATCTGATCATTTCGCTTAAGCGAAAATATTTCGCTTAAGCGAAACTGATCCAGTGGCAACACAAATGTGGTTCGCTTAAGCGAACGGATTTCCCTTAAGCGAAAATGCCCCGATCAGCAAAAATAAAAACGCGTTTTGGGGGTCATTTTTCCCCAAAACCCCAACCTCCTTCCACCCTCCTCCGCCCTCCTCCTCCATGGCAGTCACCACCACCCAAAACCGCCTCCCAACCACCACCCATCATCACCTTCTTCCTCCTCCATCTCTCTCTCCCTATTAAGCTCTCTCTCACTTTCTCTCTCTCTCCATTGAGCCTCCCTCTCCTTCTCTCTCCACCACCAACCGGCCGCCACCGCCAGAGTCGTCACCGCCACCTCCACCACGAGCCACCATCACTATTTCTCATCACCACCATCACATCTCCCTCTCCCTCTTCCCCTTGGCTTTGCCCTCTCTCTCTCCTCCCTCTCAATCGGTTCCCTCTCTCTCCACCACCCACCTCCCTACTCTCCGGGCGACACCGCCATGAGCTGTGGCCACCACCACGGTGAGCCTCCCCATCCCACTCTCTTTCTTCTCTTGGCCCTTCTCTCTCCTTCCCCTTTGGCCGAGCTCTCTCTCTCCTCACGAAACTCATCGGCGCCGTCGTCGACCTGTGACCGTGCTGGACTCGTGTCGAGAACCTCGAAGCTCGTGCCTCGGCCCAGTCGCGATCGTTCCCCGCTAACGAGGAGCAACACCGACGCCGTTATCGTCGCCGAGCTAAATCCAGGTTCTATTTAAAAAGCCCTAGGTAAGAGGGTTCGCGTTACCTTTGCTTAAGAAGTAAATTCTAGGATGCTATAGTGGTAGCTAGGAATAGAGTAATTAAAAGTATGTTAATGAACCTTAGGGTACCCCGTTGATATAGATAAAGTAAATAAAATTGTGACAAGAAACCACACCCTAGGGAATAAAATGTATGTGCGTAGAATAAAGCTCGGAGTGGATGAGCGTATTTAAGGATATTAAAATAGTTAATATAAAACGAAATGTGGGAAATCATAAAGTAAAAGTTATAGGGGAAGTAAAGGAACAAAAAGGGTAAAAGAGAGTCTAGAATAAGGAATAATGAATGCACGCGGAGTAAATTTGGGAATAGAAATAAAATGATGAATTTGATTTAAAAGAAAATAGGAAAGACGACGAGTGGGTTAATAAATAACTAATAAAACGGAGAGAGAGTATGATAGTAGGGAAGTTAGAATAGAACGCTGGAATAAAATAGGGGAACTAAATGGAGCCAATAGGATAGTCAAAGAAAAAGGAAATTAATGGAATAGGGATAATCAGTGAAGTAACAATCCAAGTTAATAGAGTAGTTAAATAAACTGGAGATAAAGAATTAGTAATAACAAGTTAAGTAGTAATATAAGATAAAGGAACCAAAGAAATGACTAAGAAGTAACAACGAGAATTAAAATGTAATATATATAACCAAGTTAAGTAGAGTTGGATAAAATCGAGGGAAACTAACCAAAAGAAAAGAGCAAGGTAGAAAATGTAGAAAAATGAGATAAGCTATGAACGAAAATAAAGATCAAAAGATTGAGACAAGTATAAAAGAAATACTTAAATTATAAGAAGAGAAAAGAGAAATAATTAAGAAAGAATAAAAGAGAACGACTGATGGTCTGTTGGACTCAGTCATGTTAAAAGATAAACGGTTGATGGTCTGTTGGACTCAGTCATGTTAAAAGATAAACGGCTGATGGTCTTTTGGACTCAGTCATGTTAAAAGATAAACGGCTGATGGTCTGTTGGACTCAGTCATGTTAAAAGATAAACGGCTGATGGTCTGTTGGACTCAGTCATAAGAAAAGGAAACGGCTGATGGTCTGTTGGACTCAGTCATGTTAAAAGATAAACGGCTGATGGTCTGTTGGACTCAGTCATAAGAAAAGGAAACGGCTGATGGTCTTTTGGACTCAGTCATATAAAGGAAAAAGGGCTGATGGTCTTTTGGACTCAGTCATGATAAAGATAAAGGGCTGATGGTCTGTTGGACTCAGTCACCAGGAAAAAGAAAATGATAAAGAAAAGAAAAAGTAGAAACGATCAGAGAACTGTTAGAGAATCAATAATTAAAAGAATGTGAGAATAAGTGAAGAACTAAACGAGTTTATTTATGTGAACAATTGTGAATAAAATATATTAATAATTAAGTAGGCTTAGTTATTTGCTATGTCTTCTTTTAGAATTTATCTTTTTAAGTTCTGTGTAATGCTACCCTTCTTGATATCATTTTACAGGTACGGGAGCAGAGCTTACACTGTTGCGGGTCGAACTGGGAACTCTCCACTACGTGGAGTGAAATTGTGATACCTGAGTGGATTTTATTACATTAAAAACTGTTATTTTTGTAATGTATAATATGTGTAGTTATATGCCCTGAGACTGGTACTGATCGGGTGATAGGATCTGAACTGGTTTTTAATCTGTTATGTTTACGTTTTTAAATAATTCTGGACTGACAAGTTTTAAGAAGAGAATTTTTGGGAAGTCCGAAAAACAGAGGAAACTCTGCCGGATTTTCGTGAAATCTTTTAAAAGAAATCAAACGCTAAAAAGAATTTTCAAACTCTGATTTTATTAAAAACTAAAATTAACTATTAAAAGTGAGGATGTTACATTTATGGTATCAGAGCAGTTTCCCTCGGCCTTGGAGTGTAGAATCACAACTCCTATGGTTTACTCACCAAGCGAGTGACCAAATGTTAGTGTCAAGTCTTAGAATAGATAAATAGGTACACTTAATTTAAGAGTTTTTAGTTAATTGTGGAATAACGTATTCTTTTTCCAGAACTCAGTCACCATGCCTCGGAGACGTACTCGTGATGATAGGATGGCCGCGATACTTGAGAATCTGGTCCAAATGAATCTGAATCAGGCCGAAACGGTAGCAGCAGCCGCAGCAGCAGCCGCACTCCATCAACCTCCAAACCCAATCGACATTGATTGGCTAGCTCGACTCAGACAGAACGACCCACCCAAGTTTGAAGGTGGCTACAATCCTGACGCAGCACTGAGATGGCTCCAAGAATTGGAGAAGATCTTCCGCACAATCTCACCGCCCGCGGAGCAAATAGTCCCTTTGGCGGCGTACATGCTCACTGGAGAAGCTGAGTATTGGTGGGAACGTGTACGAAGGGAAATGGAGATCGCTAACCAGGAAATCACCTGGGATGTGTTCAGAATCAGGTTCTTAGGGAAGTATTTCCCGGAAGATGTCCGCCGAGAAAAAGAGCTGGCATTCTTGACCCTGAAACAAGGGAACATGAGTGTGGGAGAATATGCTGCGCATTTTGAGGATCTCATCCGATATGCCGGAAGCTACAGGGATGCGGATGAAAGGACTAAGTGCATTAAGTTTGAGGACGGGCTTCGCACTGAGATTAAAATTGCTTTTCAGTATCAGAATGTTGCGAACTTGTCCGACTTGGTAAACATGGCTAGCACTTATGAAAAAGGATTGAAACGGGAGATGCTGGAGAAAAGACGCAGGAATTGGCAGGGTGATGGAAGTTCTTCCAGGGGAGAAGGACCAACGCAAGAACCAGACCCATATGCTGATATTGATGCTATGACAATAGTTCCCATGGTTGCGGACCATAATGTGACCGCCCCAACTGCTAGGCCCTTATGTTCACACTGTGGGAAATCTCACAAACGGTTGTGCTGGCCTATGAACCAACTCAGGAAGGAGGGTCTTTGTTATCACTGCGGACAGTCGGGACACCGTGCTGCAGACTGTCTTGGGAGCATGCAGAGCGACGAATGAACTCACCCGAGGTACTTTTAGTGTTAACTATATACCAAATATTTATTTAAAATATTTATTTAAAATGTTTTGCATAAAGCATACGTATTCGATTTAACTTAAAAAGAAATCAATAAATGAAAATACATTAGTTAAAGATCCGCCGAACACAGTGATGGTATTGCCACTGGTAGAATGTAAGGTTAGAACTGATCACTCTGATTCTTACATCTACTAGGGGACGATAACATCAACAAACTTGTCGATGATGTTGCTATTGATAGATGTGAGATTGGGACTGATCACCTCGATCTTCGCAACTATTAGTGGTCGATATCATTGACACTTTCCAACAGAAATCAGGATAGACAGATAGGAGCCTTAAGTTAGTGCACCCACTCACTAGTAGTGTAGCCGCGAATAGAACTCGCCAGAGAACCGAGCCGAGCGAACCTGTAGTAACCGTCTTTAGGCCTCATGAGAAGCCAAACTAAAAGCCCAAAACTCATCAGGCATTTTATTAAGAATCCGAAATGGCTATTCGCCAGAAAGGCGAAACTGGATGAATTAATAGGGTATGTTGGAAACCAACAAGCGGCTCAATATAGTCTAGAGGGGGGGGGGGTGAATAGAATATTGAAGCCTTATTACAGATTTTTCGTCCACCTAAGAGAATGGTTTTATGAAAATAAATTTTCTTAAAAATTCAAGTCAGATTACTCGAGTAACTCAAGACTTCACTCGAGTAATACGCAAGCAAAAATAATTTCACTCGAGTATTCAGCAAATCACTCGAGTATTACGAAAGCTATTTTTAAATCACTCGAGTAACAGAAAACCTACTCGAGTAATGTTCATAAACTGAAAGCAGATTACTCGAGTGACAAGAACTTTACTCGAGTAAACTGGGTAAAATTCAATTAAAACTCAGTTTTCAATGGAGTTCTTCAAGAATAACAATGCTATGATGATTCAACAACTTATGAATGATTAATATGAACAATTTCAAGTAATATTAACATGCAATTTTAGATCAATTGAGTTGAATTAAGAAAACCCCAATTCTAACCTAAAAATGCAATTGTTAATGAATTAATGCAATACAAGAAATGAAAAATAAAAGAGACACAAGGATTTATCCTGGTTCACTTTCACCCACTTGAAAGCTACTCCAGTCCCCTCTTGAATCAAGAGAGATTCTTCATTAGAAATCTTCAAATGTAGATTTTACAATGTTTTAAGATGCAACTAGATTCTTAGTTCTCCTATCTTAAAACCCAACACAAAGTGTGTACCAAACACTTTGATCTAATCTACCCCTTTTGAGAGTTCTAGATTTCCTTGCTAATTGATTGAAGATGCTTCCAACCAATCCTCTTTTCTTGCTTTGATTTGATCCTCAAAGTCTTCCTTGTGAGATTCTTCACTTGTGTTGAAACTTCAATGATGCAATCACAAATTGCAAATCTTCAACAACCACTAAGAACAAAAATTATGATCTCAAGAATATTTGAACAATGAAAGAAATAGAGTGAAGAATGAAAAGTTCTTTGTTGAATCTTGATAGCTCTTGAAAGTGTATAGAAAATTGTAAGAATGAATGTGTATATTTTGTGAAAGAGAAAATTAAGTCCTTTTATAATTTTCCAAATACTGATTGAATTACTCGAGTAAACCATATAACATTACTCGATTAAAACATGTCAGATTAAGTTACTCGAGTGATGTGTAAACCATTACTCGATTAACCTGTCATGACATAAATTACTCGAGTGAACCAATACTCATTACTCGAGTGAACTGATCAGAATCTGAATAAAAACAAGGTTTTTCTAAAAGGATTTTCACAAAACTTTTAATAGAGCTATTTAATCAAGATTTAAAGTATCTTCACTCTTCATCAAACATTATTTAAATATTCTTAAAATCACCTAAGCTACCCACACCAATGAGATGCATTGCATAAAAATAAAGATTACATTGAAATAGAATTAATAAAAATCCTAATTCTAATCTTCATGTGGTGTAGCTTGCTTGTTGCCAATGTTGTTGCTTGGAGAGAGATTGTTAGCATCAAAACATGAGAATCCTACAGGGTACCCACACCGAAACCGACCCAAGTAAACTAGTAAATCGTGCTCACCATTAGGAATTAGAATTCACTTAAGAACTTAGTCCAATTTCCAAACTATTCCCTCAAAGGAAGCAAGTTTAGCCATTGTACCAAGTGCCTTCATCAAAACCAAATCAAATCAACGGTAGTTCCATAGAAAACGCACACTTAAGGATAATCTCCATTGTCTTCTTGCTTGACATGTATCCAGTACATCCTGGGTCGTCGTATGAAGACTATGAAACCCATCCTTGAGTGCTTGGTGTTTCTTCTTTTCATCTTCACTCTCTTCAAGCTCCAAGTATCTCAGATGCAGAGGTGAGGATTCACCAATACGTAGGAACCCAATATGGTTCTATGCCTACCGATGGATAATCACCCATATGTCCTTCCTAACCTTGGACACCGGTCGAGAAGCTTACGTGCGTAATTCTGAATAACGAATGAGCATACCCCCAAGCATGGATATAATCAAGTATGTTGATGCTAAGTGGGGGAGGATTTCAATCCAAGGAATGGAAGATGGAACTTTAACAATAAGAAAATTGTGGATCCTAACCGAGTAACTAGGTGGAATGCAGAACGGTGACGAAGCGTAAGGAAGATTGTATCGAGCCGGACTCAATGTCCGACGATCATACCATAACCCGTAGAGCTAATGAATAACTCACCCCAAACGCTCCGCATTAACTGTCGAAGAGGTTGCGGAGAATGGAACAAGAATTAAATCAATCAATACCTTCTCGGACCATCAGACAATTGGGAAATAAATTTAAACCCTGACCTTGACCCTTAAGTGAAATCGACCCATAGGAACCCCTATACCAAATTGAAATCGTTAAACGAACGGAAAGGAAGTACCACCGGAGTAGAATACAGATATAGCTAAGGTGAATTCGAAGGGCGATCTCACTAGACTCACTTGAAGGAGTAAGAAACGAAAACGGAGAGAGTGAAGTCGCGAAGTGGAGTCTCACTTAAGAAGTTATGTCGGAGCATCGCAAATAATTGTCTCAGTCTCTTAAGACTCTGTGTATTACGCAGATTCCGGAGTGACTGAGATAAACCATATCTGAGGCGAATAATTCTACCGCAGAACCATTAACTTAGAACTCCCTCAAAGGGAAGATTGGAACCAAAGGAATTGAAATGACATGGGTGGAAACTATGTCAAGGGATACTCCTCCAAGTTAAGGGACAATTAGAATTTCGAGGACGAAATTCAAATAAGTGGGGGAGAAATGTAACATCCCAAATTTTAAACCCGAAGATAAATAAATAAATAATAATTAGAATAATTAAAAATGAAAATAACAAACCACAAATAGGTATTCCAAATGAGAATTCTAGTATTATAAGAAAATAATAATAATAATACTAAGCGAATTAGAGAAGAAAGGAGCGTTAAATCGAAGTTAGGGTCGGGCCAGAAAATAGATAATTCGATAATAAACATCATAACAAGGGAAAAATTAAAATAAAATATTTAAGACTCCAAACACAATTTCCACCGTTGGATATGAAGATATGATTTTTAGGAAGTTGCTCGTCAAATTTGAGCAAGATCCGACGGTGAATGAAGAAGTTATGGAGGTTTGAAGTTCGGAAGAAAATAGAAGAAAAATAGAAAAATGAAACAGCAGTATCTGATCATTTCGCTTAAGCGAAAATATTTCGCTTAAGCGAAACTGATCCAGTGGCAACACAAATGTGGTTCGCTTAAGCGAACGGATTTCCCTTAAGCGAAAATGCCCCGATCAGCAAAAATAAAAACGCGTTTTGGGGGTCATTTTTCCCCAAAACCCCAACCTCCTTCCACCCTCCTCCGCCCTCCTCCGCCCTCCTCCTCCATGGCAGTCACCACCACCCAAAACCGCCTCCCAACCACCACCCATCATCACCTTCTTCCTCCTCCATCTCTCTCTCCCTATTAAGCTCTCTCTCACTTTCTCTCTCTCTCTCTCCATTGAGCCTCCCTCTCCTTCTCTCTCCACCACCAACCGGCCGCCGCCAGAGCCGTCACCGCCACCTCCACCACGAGCCACCATCACCATTCCTCATCACCACCATCACATCTCCCTCTCCCTCTTCCCCTTGGCTTTGCCCTCTCTCTCCTCCCTCTCAATCGGTTCCCTCTCTCTCCACCACCCACCTCCCTACTCTCCGGCCGACACCGCCGTGAGCTGTGGCCACCACCACGGTGAGCCTCCCCATCCCACTCTCTTTCTTCTCTTGGCCCTTCTCTCTCCTTCCCCTTTGGCCGAGCTCTCTCTCTCCTCACGAAACTCACCGGCGCCGTCGTCGACCTGTGACCGTGCCGGACTCGTGTCGGGAACCTCGAAGCTCGAAGATCGTGCCTCGGCCCAGTCGCGATCGTTCCCCGCTAACGAGGAGCAACACCGACGTCGTCATCGTCGCCGAGCTAAATCCAGGTTCTATTTAAAAAGCCCTAGGTAAGAGGGTTCGCGTTACCTTTGCTTAAGAAGTAAATTCTAGGATGCTATAGTGGTAGCTAGGAATAGAGTAATTAAAAGTATGTTAATGAACCTTAGGGTACCCCATTGATATAGATAAAGTAAATAAAATTGTGACAAGAAACCACACCCTAGGGAATAAAATGTATGTGCGTAGAATAAAGCTCGGAGTGGATGAGCGTATTTAAGGATATTAAAATAGTTAATATAAAACGAAATGTGGGAAATCATAAAGTAAAAGTTATAGGGGAAGTAAAGGAACAAAAAGGGTAAAAGAGAGTCTAGAATAAGGAATAATGAATGCACGTGGAGTAAATTAGGGAATAGAAATAAAATGATGAATTTGATTTAAAAGAAAATAGGAAAGACGACGAGTGGGTTAATAAATAACTAATAAAACGGAGAGAGAGTATGATAGTAGGGAAGTTAGAATAGAACGCTGGAATAAAATAGGGGAACTAAATGGAGCCAATAGGATAGTCAAAGAAAAAGGAAATTGATGGAATAGGGATAATCACTGAAGTAACAATGCAAGTTAATAGAGTAGTTAAATAAACTGGAGATAAAGAATTAGTAATAACAAGTTAAGTAGTAGTATAAGATAAAGGAACCAAAGAAATGACTAAGAAGTAACAACGAGAATTAAAATGTAATATATATAACCAAGTTAAGTAGAGTTGGATAAAATCGAGGGAAACTAACCAAAAGAAAAGAGCAAGGTAGAAAATTTAGAAAAATGAGATAAGCTATGAACGAAAATAAAGATCAAAAGATTGAGACAAGTATAAAAGAAATACTTAAATTATAAGAAGAGAAAAGAGAAATAATTAAGAAAGAATAAAAGAGAACGGCTGATGGTCTGTTGGACTCAGTCATGTTAAAAGATAAACGGCTGATGGTCTGTTGGACTCAGTCATGTTAAAAGATAAACGGCTGATGGTCTTTTGGACTCAGTCATGTTAAAAGATAAACGGCTGATGGTCTGTTGGACTCAGTCATGTTAAAAGATAAACGGCTCATGGTCTGTTGGACTCAGTCATAAGAAAAGTAAACGATTGATGGTCTGTTGGACTCAGTCATGTTAAAAGATAAACGACTGATGGTCTGTTGGACTCAGTCATAAGAAAAGGAAACGACTGATGGTCTTCTGGACTCAGTCATATAAAGGAAAAAGGGCTGATGGTCTTTTGGACTCAGTCATGATAAAGATAAAGGGCTGATGGTCTGTTGGACTCAGTCACCAGGAAAAAGAAAATGATAAAGAAAAGAAAAAGTAGAAATGATCAGAGAACTGTTAGAGAATCAATAATTAAAAGAATGTGAGAATAAGTGAAGAACTAAACGAGTTTATTTATGTGAACAATTGTGAATAAAATATATTAATAATTAAGTAGGCTTAGTTATTTGCTATGTCTTCTTTTAGAATTTATCTTTTTAAGTTCTGTGTAATGCTACCCTTCTTGATATCATTTTACAGGTACGGGAGCGGAGCTTACACTGTTGCGGGCCGAACTGGGAACTCTCCACTACGTGGAGTGAAATTGTGATACCTGAGTGGATTTTATTACATTAAAAACTGTTATTTTTGTAATGTATAATATGTGTAGTTATATGCCCTGAGACTGGTACTGATCGGGCGATAGGATCTGAACTGGTTTTTAATTTGTTATGTTTACGTTTTTAAATAATTTTGGACTGACAGGTTTTAAGAAGAGAATTTTTGGGAAGTCCGAAAAACAGAGGAAACTCTGCCGGATTTTTGTGAAATCTTTTAAAAGAAATCAAACGCTAAAAAGAATTTTCAAACTCTGATTTTATTAAAAACTAAAATTAACTTTTAAAAGTGAGGACGTTACAACCTATGTGACTATTAACTCTATATTTTTATATATAATTTTTTTTCCGAAAAGAGTTTTCTTACCAATCTCCAAATAATCAAGAGAGAGATTTTTTCATCCTCATTCTCATCCGAACGCTATGAAAATTTATAGGGATGCTTAAAATATTAAATTAAACATATCTTTCTAAAGAAACTATTTATGAAAACGCCTCTAAGGCTTACAAGTTGAGCTTTTTGTCAAAATAATAATTAAACTAAATAAAAGTACTCTTTTATTTTTGAAAAACGTATGATAACAAATTTACACTTATTTTGACTAAAAAAAATATTTCAATTATAACGATGAAATCAAAATTTTATTATGACACTCAAATCTTGAAAACATCATATTAAATCATTTAATTACTTTATTCTTAATTTTCTATTATTATACGTTTCTAACACCAAAAGTTCTTTTTTTTAACACTCATTTAACCTTGTTATTATTATTATTATTGTTATTCCAATCTCGTTATTATTCTAATTATACTTGGGATTAAAATTTGGGATGTTACAATTCTCCCCCACTTACTGGAATTTCGTCCCCGAAATTCCGTTCAATTCCGTAAATGGAGAGTCATCCCATTAGACTGGATTTTCAACTATGGCCTTTACGTCCCTTCGGTTTCGTTCTCCCACTTAGGATACTTCTAAGTCCATACTCCTTGGCGCTGTCATGCTTATGTTAGGACATCCTAGGTCTTGTTTTCGCATGGTTTTCCTTCTTGCTTCCAATTGTTTAGGTTTCATTTCATTTTCATTCAGACAAGATCTAAGCTGGCTACTAAGTCCTCCCCCACTTGGCATCGACATACCTGGTTATACCAATGTCATAAAGTATAATGCAGGAAGAGTTCGAGATGTCTATGATGGGCGAATTCAATTTCTTCCTTGGATTACAAATCAAACAAGCAAAGGATGAATTTTTCATTAGCCAAACAAAGTACTGCAAGGAACTATTGAAAACATTTGGCATGGATAAGGCCAAGGCAGTAGCAACACTAATGAGCACCGCATGCTACCTAGACAAAGATGAATGAGGTAAACCTGTTGAACTTACAAAGTATAGAGGTATGATCGGTTCCCTTCTTTATTTAACGGCAAGCAGGTCGGATATCATGTTTAGTGTATGCATGTGTGCACGATTTCAAGCGAATCCAAAAGAAAAGCACTTGGTTGATGTCAAAAGGATAATGAAATACTTATCTAGCACAACCAAAACGGGTTTATGGTATCCCAAAGGTTCCACTTGTAACCTTGTTGAGTATTCCGATTCTGATTTTGCTAGGCGTGAAATAGATAGGAAAAGCACGAGTTGCACTTGCCATCTTTTAGGCAGCTCTTTAGTGTCTTGGGCTAGTAAGAAGTAGTCTAGTGTAGCCCTATCTACAGTTGAGGTTGAATATGTCGCTGCGGGTAGCTGTTGTGCACAAATCTTATGGTTAAAACAACAACTCCTAAACTTTGGTGTAAGTCTAGATCACATTCCCATTAAATGTGATAACACTAGTGCAATTAATATTACCAAAAACCCGATGCAACATTTACGCAGAAAGCACATAGGGATTCGTCATCATTTTATTCGTGATCATATAGCTAAAGGTGATTGTGTGATTGAGTATGTGAACACCACTAAGCAGTTAGCTGATATCTTCACGAAACCGCTTCCGAAAGAAAGCTTCTTTTATGTTCGTGGAGAACTTGGCTTAACTTGTGCATCGCTTGTTGAATGATTGCATGACATGCATATATATTCCCTTGTTATTATTAATGTATCTATTCAGTGTTTCAATGGGAGTAAAGTGCAAATTAAGTTTATATCTTCCCTCCATTTTTGATGTTGACAAAAGGGGGAGAAGAATTATGAGCCATCATCGCTTATATATGCTCATATATTTTTATATTAACCATTTATGCAGGGGGAGCTTATCATATGTTACTTCATTATTCCCTGTTAATTCAATTTAATTTCCTAGTTGGGTATATTGCTATTGGTTTATATTGTTATATAATTGTTTGCTTAACGCTTGTGATGCAGATAGTCAGAAAGTGTTTGTCATCATAAAAAAAGGGGAGTGTTGGAAGTCAAGCTTTCCCAAGGACGTAAAGAATTATGCCAGAAGACTTCTAGAAGAATATTCTGATGATAACAAACAAGCCCTTTCAAACATGATTATCAAGCTCAAGGCTCAAACTCAAACAAATAGTTTAGTATAGCTTTGCCCATAGGAAAATTGTAAGGTAATGAAGTTTTTATTATAAGTGTCTAATGGCCAAAATAAGTTTCAATTTAAGGAGAAGAAAGGAATGTTTTTGAAATCGTTTTAAGTTAGATTTTGTACTAAAAATGTTTTTGAAAACCTATGGTTAATACTCTGCTTTAGAAAATCAAATTTATGAAAATAAGTATAAGTAATCGATTACCTCTCCTGGATAATCGATTACTATGTTTCTGAGTTGTGACCTGGGAATTTTAATTAGAAATAATCGATTATCTTATTTTATAATTGATTACCTTTCTCACAGGAAGTTGTTAATCGATTACCTTGTTTTAAATAATCGATTACTTTCTTAAAAATGAATTTCACTATTTTTCACAAAATGAAGATAATCGATTATCTTCTTCAAGTAATCGATTACCTTTAAGTTTTATTGAAATCCGTGTCATAATCAATCATAAATGTTTCCAGATTTGTTTTTACATAATTGATTCTGATTTATTTCCAAAATTCAAATGTGATATTATTTTTGAAATAATTCCTTATTTGTTTTGAGAATCAAATCTTTGATTTATTTTCTAAATCTTTTTTAATTGGTTTTGATTTTAAATCTTATCTTATTCTATTTTATTTTAATTCTGAAATCTTTTTTATTTATTTTTGATTTCCAAAATAATTTTTATAATATTTATTTATTTTGTTTTTCAAATTCTAATTTACTAATCCTAGAATTCAATTTTTGTATCTGATAAAAAAAAACTCTTTCACGTTCTTCTTCTTCTTCTCCTCCTCCTCCTCCAAGAACACGTTCTTCATCGTTCATATTATTTTTTGAAGAGAAAAACATTTTGGCATTACACTTGTGAATTGATTCTTCATTATCATAGTATTATATTGTTGTATCCGTGATTTTGAGAACACAACAAATTGTATCACTCTCACTTTTATCAGATTCAACCATAGTTGTAGGGAGTGGATCCCTTAGTGGAACGTGTGGCACGTTCTTAGGGTGAGGAAACCTTGTGTGTTATTTGAGGTCTCTAGCGAACGGAGGTTCCTAGTAGTGTGCAGGGGGCTCTTGGTTGTAATTGAGTGCGGCTCAATTCAAAGGTTATAAAAAGGTCAAGCGGGTCGCTTGGGGACTGGACATAGGTCTTTCGCTGGAAAGACAGAACCAGTATAAAACTGGTTTGTGTGTTCCTCTTCCCTTATCTCTTTATTTTCCGCATTATTTTGTTTAAATCGTTTCCGCGCTACTCTATTTTATTTTAATATCTATCGCTTCGCCTTCATTCTCAAAAGTTTAATCTCTCCGTAAAACAATTTTTCTAACGTTCGAGTAATTTCCAATAAATTTAATAAAACTCAATTCACCCCTCTCTCGAGGTTTGAGGCCGATTCTAACAAAAGTACTCCTTGATAAGCATCGTTCGCGTGACGTGCTTTGTAACATCCCAAATTTAATCCCAAGCATAATTAGTGAGTTAATAAGTTTAGAGTGTAGAAAATGGGTAGATTAATTGCTTAAAGAATTTTGGGAGCAAGGTGAGCAGCCATTTTAAGTACTAGGGGTTGCGTAGAGTGCATAGGTGTCAAGAGGTAGAATTATAGAAGTCGAATCGGGAGTTAAATCGGGGTTTTAAGTGTTACAAAGCATCATGTGCAAGGAAATTAGGAATAAAATATCCACAACTCGAAACCCAATTTCCACCGTTGGATGTGAAGATAAGGGTCTTAGGAAGCTTGTCTTAAAATTTGAGCAAGATCTGACGGTTAACGAAAAAGTTATGGGAAAGTCAAGGGAAAGTCAACTGGTGCACGCCCAGGCGCACCGACGCACGCCCAGGCGCACCAGGGTGCATCAGATGCACCAACTCAGGGGCTTTTTCGCCCAGGCGCACCATCAGCTCGCCCAGGCGCGCGCTGCGCGCGCCAGTTCTGCATCTGGCGCACCAGATGGCGCGCCATCCTCACCACCTGCACGCACCAGGCCTACACTCCCGCACCAGCTCGCGCGCCAGCCTCACGCACCCTGTCCCGCACCATGCCGCGCGCCCAAGCGCGCCATGACCGCGCCCAGGCGGGCACCAGTTTTAAAAACTGGTGCACCCAGCAGTTGGACAAAACGCACCACTCTTCCTCCTCTTTCTTCTTGGGCAATTTTGGAGCCCCAAAACCCTAGCTTCTTCTACAACGAAAATCCACCCAAAAACACAACAAATCATCATCAATTAGTTGATCCCCATCACACATAAGCACTTGAATCATCATCAATTTCACCCTTTTCCTCTTAAAAGCCATGAATCCATGTAATCGGGGGTTCTAGGGTTCCAAGACCCATTTTCCTCTCTTGCCATTTCCAAGCTTAAAGCAAGTTGATTTAAGCTTTTCTCCTCTCCTTATTTATGTTAAACGAATTGCTCACCCTCATTTCTAACTATTAGTGTTTCATTTGTTCCATGGGTCACTTTCTCTCTCCTCCATGACTAGGAGCTTTCTCTCTCTACAACCTAGAATTTGGAATCAAGCTCTACACCTCTCACCCTTCAAGTTTAAGGTAAGAAGGGGTGTGTTACCTTTTACTTAGAGGGTATTTTATAGTATGTATATAGGGGGAATTAAGGGTAGGTAATAAAATAGAAAGATGAACCTTAGGGAAATTGACTAGAGTAGGATTTATGAAAGGTTAATGGATATGACTATAATTGTGTATGTTTGTAATTATCTAGGTTTAAGTATTTGTGGGTTTAATAATGAGAGTGAGCTATAGATTTAGAGATGAGATAGACAATTGGATTTAATGATGATGGTAGTAGAATATAGCATGGCTTGAAGGTTAGTAATGAATATAGTGATTAGAAAGTTGATTATGATATTAATTTTAGTGTTTAGAATGGAATTGTAATGAACATGAATGATGATGAAGAGTAAAATGCAATTAATGGAAATAAGAAGGAAATTAGGTGAATGGCAAAGAAATCAAGAAAAGGATCAATGGTTAGAGAAGAAGGTCATTAAATGGTATGAATAATTGATTATGATATTGTGTATTACCTATGGACCCTCCAAATGGAGAGGATACATTCATGACCCTCCCTATGCGGAGCGGAAAAATATATTATCATGACCCTCCATAAGGGAGTGGATATTATCAGGACCCTCCATAAGGGAGTGGATATTATCAGGACCCTCCGTAAGGGAGTGGATATATTATCATGACCCTCCATAAGGGAGTGGATATTATCAGGACCCTCCGTAAGGGAGTGGATATATTATCATGACCCTCCGTAAGGGAGTGGATATATTATCATGACCCTCCATAAGGGAGTGGATATTATCAAGACCCTCCGTAAGGGAGTGGATATATTCATGACCCTTCACTTGCATCGTAAGTGAAGTGAGAACATGACCCTCCGCTTACTCTCTAAGCAGGAGTGAGAATTGTATGTACAGTATCATGACCCTTCGTAAGGAGTGGATAATATCAGGACCCTCCATAGAGGAGTGGAATATTATAGAATTGTATGTGCAGTATCATGACCCTCCATAAGGAGTGGACAATATAAGGATCCACCATTAAGGAGTGGAATATTATGTAAGCAGGACCCTCCATTAGGAGTGAGTATTAAATAGGAATAAAAGGGGTAGGTAAGTAAGTGTGTAAAATGATAGAAGGACATGATAGAGTCAAGAAAGGTTAAGGAAATAGTAAAAAGGAATCAGAAATGAATATGGACAACAATAGGGAATTAATGAAGCAAGGGTAATTGAAATAGAAAACATAATTCAAGTGATAACGGGTAGTAATCTCTTAGTTGTTCTCTATGTCATTTTAGAATGTATTTTCTAAGTTCTGTGTAATGCTACCCTTCTTGATATATTTTTACAGGTGAAGAAGGAGCTTACACGAGTATGGCCGGGCAGGATTACACTCCACCTCGTGGAGTGTTGTGTAGTTAGTTGGGTGACCCTTTGTCGGTCAATGGTTTTATTTTAGATTTGAAATTTGAAATGTATTTATAATTTTGGAAACCAAACGAAATTAAAAGTTATAGTTGTTTTTCTAAAATAATGTAACTGAACTGAATTGTATTTTGGCCCTGCTGGCCTCTTTTATTTAGTTGAAATTTTTTATACAGGTTAAACAGGAGAAGTGAATTTTGGGAACGTCCCTAAAACAAAGTAAACTCCGTCCGATTTTACGGAGATTTTCATAAGAGGTAAATATAACTAGGAGTTTTCATAATAGACTAGGAGTATTAAAGGAAAATTTTAAATCCTCAATTAATTAAGGGTAAAAGTAACTAGGGTGTTACATGCTTGCCAAGCTGAGGGGCTCCCGGATGTGTTCAGTCACCATGATGGCTACGAAATATTGAGAAAGCATTAATGCGGAAGATTTGATTAAAGGTCGAGGTTCACCGAAGGGATGAATAAGGGTGACTCGTCCGAACCATAGGATTAATAAAATAATAATAAGACATTAAAAGACATTATATAACTTGGCGAGATGAGTGTGAAGTAGTGGAGAGGAAGATACCCTGCTTATCTGCGGATATTCAGGTGAGTGATTGTGATAGGGGAGGGTGATGACGATGAAACGTCAAGTAACCTAGAGTGTTTTTCTAGGCAGAACGAGTCTATATGTGATCGGGGATTAATACCCAAAGGATCGTAGCGTATTCTGCACAACTAACTAGAAAAGTACTGTCGCCCCCTTGATCAATTTTGGAACAGTGAGAGGGAACCTGAATGAGGTGGGCAATCGATTAGTTTTGGGCCCTTGCGATACGCATAAAATGTTAATTGTCATGATGGTCGGCCCGTACGGTTGTGGCCTTGACATATATGCATATACTGTTGGTTTTTCTCGGCTGTTCGACCGGCGTGGGTTAAGGTTCTTGTACGTCCCGTTTGCTTCTGATTAGGCTTGGGAGGATTGGAGATGTATGTGTGCTAACAAAGTCCACAATGACAATTTCTTATCCCCTGTTATCGATGGATGTGATTTGATAAAACGTAATAAAATAATTCACAACGTTGAAAAGATTCTTAGAATAAGATATTGAAATATAGTAAGGATATTGACGATGAGAACGAGAATGGCCAAGGATGAGGATCTCATGTGAAGGTCAAGCGGAAGAGAAGTATGGATAAGTTTAAGGACATGTTTATATAACGGCTAAGAGTTGTAAAATATTGTTGAGAAATGATTTGACAAAGGAATAAATGAGGTTGAAAAGAGGATGAGAAGCTTGAGAATTATGAGTGAGCGATTATGATGAAAATAATGTGAAATGTGTTGTGTGTTTTATTTTTTGTTATGATGTTGTCATTATTATATCTTAATGTTTCTGCCTATTATAATTCCACCCCGTCGACGAGGAATCGTTCGGGATACTCACTCTCTCTGCTGTTCTATTTCTTTTCCTCCCGACACTTGATGTCGCGGCATTTTAGATGGCATCCGACATCAAGGTTTACATGCACCCTCTGGAAGATGAAGATTGAGATTTTCTTGAGGAAGTTTGGAAGTGGCGAGGAGACGTTAGCATGGAGATCGACGACCCTCTGTTCACTCCAATGGGTATCGACTTGTGGGATTTGATGGAGAGGATAACGCTAGAAGATCCAGAGTATGAAAATGTTTTGATGCTACCAGAGAATGATGGGAGATTTGATGACGCTGAAGAGGATCTGGATCTAAAGGAGGTTTATGCTGAGCATTGTGATATATAGTGTAGATTATCCTTTGTGATTTGGTTATGTTGTAACATTATGATTTTCTTTGGTATTATAAATTCTAAGTTTTTCAAATTAAATGATTAATTCTTATATATAATTATTAAAGTGTTGGTTGTTTTCATCAAGTACCTTATATTATTTTTATTGGACTATTTTATTTATATACTTTAAAGTAGATTCATTTAAAGTAAGTAGCCTGTTTGAAAAATATACTCTTTGTACCTCATACTTCACCTTGCTTTTTGATGTATTCCTTAAATAAATAGTTTGTTTTAATATTTCAAATTATTAACTTTGTAATTTCCTTATATTACTAATCATTGTTTAAAGTTACATTAGTGGTATTTATTTAGATTTGATTGCATAAAAAAATAAATGTAAGTATATGTTTTTAAAAAAAAGGGAAAGAAATGTGTTGTGTGTGCCGTGTAAAGGGTAGCAAACCCTAAGTTTCATTCATCTTCTTCCTCCCTCCTCAAAGCGCCGGCCCCCACCCATGTGCTCTCTCTCCCTCGTTTTTCTTTCTCTCTCTCGGGCCATCTTTGCCGCCGCCGCCCTTGGCCTTTCTCCTTCTTCCTTGTCGCTCTCTCTCTCTTGGCCTCAACCGTCGTCGTGTTTCTCCTTCTCAGTCGTGACTCGCGACTTGCTTCCACCGGGGTCGCGATCCGCCGACGTCACTGCAGGTTTTGTTACCGCCGCCAATCACGCCTCCACCAGGGACGAAGCTCGTGTCATCCCTTTCCTCCCTCACTGTCCCTGTTTCTCTCTCTTCGATTGGAGCCGCCGGTGCCACGGAACCGAGCTACACCGCAGACCACGGTTGGGGAAACAAGCACAGCTCCTGGGGTGACGAAGATGATGATAAGGTACAGTGTTCGAGTCAAACCGGCGTGGACCGATTGTCGCGTGAACTGATCTAATCTTGATCTTCATTGCTGCAAAAATCAGATTTCGAGGGTAAATCCCTCTTACCTTTTTATTCGCTTTGTGTTATGTTTAATAATTATTTGATAATATAAATGGTATTAGTGTTGATAATAATGATTTAGTTTTATATTATTTTGGAAAATGAGTGATATTGGGGTTTAGTATTGATTTTTAATTATACCGTTATTTACAATGATCTTTAATTGATTACTCTGATTTGTGATAACATCGAATTAAACGTTATGTCGAATGATGAGTTTTAAAGAGTGTTTGGTTAAATGTGTTGGGTTCCTATGTAAGTGAGATGTCCTTTAGTTTGGTTGGGTTGTCCCTGAACTAAATGATACATCAGTTAATTAGGAACCTGGGATCTTCGACATAATGTTAATTCGAGTTAAAACGTTGAACATTAATTTCAAATTAAAGGGAAGTGTGAATATTTGAATGTTATAATTGTGATTTGGATTGGTTTTGAACCGAGAACGCTTGCTTTTAGCTCGGAACTAATAGTGTCAAGTAACGACATTTGATTTTGTGGCTTGAAGTTAAAACTAATTAATTTTAATGAATTCTTGATGATCGAATATGTTACTTTAAAAGTTCACGTGTTTCCTACAAAAAGCTTGTACTGTTTTATTGGGGAGCAATGGTTTTAAGTTTAAATTTCTATGACTTTGATTTATAAATTTTAATTAAATATTTTTGAAATTAACTTGTTTCGATTTTCAAGTTAAAGTCCTTTTTTGTAAAGTGCATTATATTGATTATTATTTAATTTGTATGACCTGGTTAGACGACGAAGGACTTTAGGATCAGCGCAAGCAAAAGCATTGAACCGAAAGCATTGAACGGCGCTGCGTTTGGGTAACACTATATGAAAGGAATCATGTCTAAGGACACGCAAGGTAAGGGGGTGGGTATTTGCTTGCTCTAGAAAAGGGTTTCTAGTCAGTTATAATAGTTTGCTAAGGTTTATGTGTTAGTATAAAGATTAGGAACCCCAAACTAGGAAATAATGGTAATACTAGAAATGAACTTAGCGTAGCAAATGGGTAACATTAAGATAAGGAATAAGAAGAATATTTTGATTTGGCAAACCAATGAAGTGAACCAACTAAATGTGTGATCTTGCTGCTATATGTCATTATATGTGCTTATTTGATGTTGAATGTGGTTGTGCATATGTTTATTTGATAAGGTGAATATTTGTTATTACTTGCATTTATTTGAATATTTGATAGATGATGTTTTTGCTGGAAAATGTGGATTTATAATTGTATGTTGATAATTGTTGTTTGATATGAGTGTTGTGATAAATGTATATGTATGGTTTATGTTGATGAGATGACACATAGGTTAATTAAAAGGAATGCAGTGAGATTGATCCTTGGATGCACCGGCACACTAGGTGCCCTGCTAGGTGGTGAATTGCCTGTTAGGGCCAATTGCTTGTCAAGCCAATTGCCCATTAGGTCCAAATTCCCGTTAGGCGTCGGTGTGCCAATGGATCAATTCACTGCACAGCCTCCAAAAAAGAGTAAAATGTGGACTGGAATTAAGAGAAATGAATTGAGGAAAATAAATAAGCATAGTCCTAATGGGTGATGCCTAATGGGTGTAAAGTCCTGACACGTGTAAAGTCCCTAACAGGTGGTGAATTGCCTAGGAGGTGCATAAAATCCTAGTGGTGCAAAAAGAGAAAGAGAAATAAGTAATGAGGAAAGAAAGGGAAAAGGAAAAAAAGTGAAATGTGAATGAGAACAGGAAATGGAAATGTTATGTAAATAGAAATAATAGTGGAAATAAGAAATGATAATGAAGTGTAATTTGGAAATGATTGAGTGTTGTGAATGTTTGAAAATATCTGAACTATTTGGTACTTGTGCTTGGCTTAGTGAGTTATTATGTCTAATTGGAAACTGCTTTTCTATTTCATGTGAAATGCTCACTCCCTTAACATTTTTCAGGTATTGAGATTGAGTTAGCACAGCCCCCGGCCGAGCAGGAGTGCTCTTCCTCACAGGGAGAGTAAGTCATAGATGTTTGGGCTAATGTTTAGCCCTGGACCCCTTTGGTTTATGAGGATGTCTTTTGTTTTGTTTATTGCATTAACCAAACGTTTATTTTTGGAGGGGTCCAAGACTACTTCTATATGGGTTGAAAGTTTATTTTTGGGAACTTTAAGTAATTCGACAACTTGTAGTTATTTCATGATATTTCCGTCGTGATTAAGTCTCTGATATGGTTGCAATTTGTGTTAGGATTGGCAGCCGTCACCCAAGAGGGGGGTGAATTGGGTGTTTACGAAAACATTGGAATCAAATTGTTTTCAATAAAATTAAAGAGATTTTGCAGAGGAAAACTAATATATTGAATAAAAACGATTTCGCGGAAGCTTTAATAATAATAATAATAATAATAATAAAAACTAATATGCGCAGAACACAAATAAATTAATAACAACAAATACCGTTACCGCGCTAAATAATTTAAAATAATTAAATTAATATTAAGAAAATAATTGTTATGATGCAAGAGAGATAATATAACAACTACGCACATGCAACAATAACAATGAAAATAAAGAGATGAGGGATAGAAGAGATTGCACCGGAGATTTTATCCTGGTTCGGCAAAGCAGCCTACTCCAGTCCCCAAGCGACCCGCTTGAGCTTTTCACTAAAAAACCGAAGACGCCCCCGCGTCCCCAAATACAACCAGAGCGCCCCGCAAGCTACTAGGAACCTCCTTTCGCTAGGAACCTCAACAACAACCAGATAGCCTAACTACTAGGTGCCCCACCGTTCGTCTAGCACTACCCAACACAACAGGGTTCCTCATCCTACAACCAGGAACGCCGCACGTTCGCACTAGGAGATTCACTCCCTAGTCTCTAAGGGTCACACACCCCTTTACAACACTGGTTACAATATGAGTGATTGGTACAAGACCTATAGTGCACTCTTCTTAGTGCGGATACAACAATATAAGGCTTCTAACAAATGTGTGTTCTATATAACACGATTACAACAATAAAGCTCTAATGGCTATGGATAAAGGTTTCACTATAGCATAGGCCAAGACTCAGAGAAATATGGAGAAGAAGAAGAGTGAAGCGTGAAAACGTTTTCTCAAAATTATGATCAGAATGATTATTTTGGAAGAGAGAAAACTTTTGTTAAATAAAAGATTTGAAACATTTGAATTTTGAATTTGAAATCAGAATCAAATCAAAAATGATTTTGGAAATAAATCAAATTCAAAATCAAATCAAAAACAAATCAGGAAATATATAAATATTGATTTTCTGAAAACAAAATAAATAAAATAATATTTTTGAAATCAAAATCAAATCAAATAGATTTAAAGAATAAAATAAAGGATTTGAATCTTAAATCAAAAAGGAATATTTTCAAAAATAAAATCAAATTCGTATTTTGAAAAAAAATCAGAATCAATTATGTAAAAACAAATATGGAAATAAATCAAAATGATTCTGACACATTTTTCAATAAAACTTGAAGTAATCGATTACTTTCTGAAGGTAATCGATTATTCCTTCAAAAATAGAAATTCTTAAATTCATTTGAAAAACAAGTAATCGATTAGAACAAGAATATTTAATCGATTACTTCACCCCTGTTTAATATATGATGCAACTGATATAATCGATTATCACTGGTCAAATAATCGATTACACAGCCTCTGGAAAATATATGATGCAACTCCAGTAATCGATTATCTGTGCCAAGTAATCGATTACTTTCATACAAAAAGTAATGGATTAGCCAGGTTCAAATACTCGATTACACACTTTCTGGATTTTCTATGATGCAACATAAATAATCGATTATCTTGAAAGAGTAATCGATTATCTCTGTCCAAACATGTAAAAACAGATTTTCACAACTTAGAGAAATCCAGCTAGAGGTTGTCAAGATATATTTTCACAGTGAATCAGTTAAGACATTAAAATAATATTTTAGAAAACTCTTTTTGCAATTAAAACATTCTTAGATTTAAAACGCTTATTCTCCAAGAACTCTAAATAAGGCCTATTACTAAAATGAAGCAATTACATAACCTTACATTGATTCCTAATGAGGGAAGGGAGGAAACCACTTGAAGCTTCTTGCTTGACACTTGACTTGCATCTTGACTTTGAAAGGTCCTTGTTTGGCATCATCAAAACTCTTCAACGTTCTTCCACGTTGAATTCTAACACTTCCCCTTTTTGTTGATGTCAAACCTATTCTCTGCAAGACAAGGGTTAAAGCAGTATGCATTTATAAAAATATATCTCCCCCTCACACATAGGAATATCAATGTCTCCCCCTGAATTGATGCACATAAGATATAAATAAAATACAATTAACCTTGGCATCAACTAGGGACTCCAATATCCTGCAAGAGGGTATCTCCAACGCCTAAGTTAGTTAACACATTAAGAATATATAATGGAAGATGTAAATACACTTAGTCAAGTATAAGTAGGATAAAGGTAAAACAAATAGCATGATTTGTTATCATCAAAACACAATGCACTAGGCATAGGAGAAATCCATATTTCCACAATTCTCCCCCTTTTTGATGATGACAAATCATTATAGAAAAATTATGAACCAAATAGCAAACAAACATATAAGCACAATATTCATAATTTTCTATAACAATATTTCTCCCCCTATTTGACATCAGCAAAAAGAATTATGGGATAAAAAATTCTTTCCCAATAAACAATTTAAAAAGCACATGATGTCAAAACGGAGTGGAAATACAAAACATGTTTTCAATGCAGATATTCAAAAATTATTTTTCTCCCCCTTTCTAAAAGAGTTTTTTCAAAACAGGCATAACACAAAAGGGAGATAAAAAATGCATCATCAAAACATGATAATCCTATATGCCATGACAAAAAATATTCAATTCAGCACATATTGTCATATAGCATATTTCACATGTACAAGTATAAAAAAGGATTGAGATAAAAAAAAAAGGGTACAATGATACTTATCGTAGGTGAAGTTTTCTCAAGTCGTGGGAAGGATTGCTTTGGAGTTCTCCCATTTGAAGTTTTATCATTTAGAACTTTGATGGAGGTCTCCTCTTGTTTAATGTGTTGCACTTCCCCAAATATCACTTTTTATATAATTTTTGAACTATTCCTTGGTAGTACTTATAAGAGTATCTGCAAAAATTATTTAAGCACATTTCTTTTGGTATCCAATGCAATTGGATCCTTATATATTAGTAGCACAAGCATAAATAGGCATTTTGACTTTTTAAATATTGAAGCACATGAAGAACAACATAGTCAAATGCACTTAAAAAATATGCTCATGTACACAAATGCATGTCCTTATATCAATATATATCTCTAGTATGCCATGACATGACATTAACACATAAAGAGTGTATTCATGTGATAAAAAGAATTTTTTAAAAAATATTAACACACATGATACAACTCAATATATGGAAAAAAAATAATGCAATGCACAAACAAAAAAAATATAATCATGTGCTTAAAAAGATTTTCAAATAAAGCAAGGCACACATGATTTATTTTATCCAAGGAGTGATCATGAGAAATAAAATATTTTCAAAAAGATTTCAGCATTCATGATACACCTTGGTATGCACAAAAAATAGAGTAGTCCAGGTATACCTTTGTGTAGTCGTTGTTATAGTAGGAATGATAACTTGATACCTTGGACTTGTTGATCAAGGAGATGTTTTTCCTTACCTATTGCTTCTTGCTTGAGGTCCTAGACCATTTGATTTCACTTTTATGCATGTGAGAAGCTTTGTTTGTAGGTACTTTTCTCCTTTGACCAATCCATCTATTTCTTTGCCTCTTGGAAATCACCCTTGACACTTTTCCCATTTCTCCTCCACTTGGTTCATCCTTTTTAATAAAATTCTGCACATTTGAAATACTAGGAGAACAATTTGGTACCCATTTCAACTTGGGTCCTAGGGGGTTAGTCTTAGGTTCCTTAGTAGCCTTTGGAACCCATTGCAAATTATTTCTCAAATTAAAATTTTTACGATAAAAGCACAAATGAGAAATATGTCCTAAACAACCACAATAATTGCAAATAATGGGTTTGGATGATGGTTTGACTTTTTCAAAATTATTTTCATGAAACTTGGAATTTTTTTCTTCACATTGAAAAATATTATTGTCATCGACTTTACTTGATTTTTGGAGATCCACATTATTTTCAATTTCATCAAGTAAAGAATTTGAATAATTTGATTTTTCAATGTTACTTTCAAAAAGTGCTTCCTCAACTTGTTTTTCAATATGTAAGCAATTTTCAAAAATGGTTGAGGAGCTGTTTTCTAAAAATATCTCTTTATCAAAAATATCTCTATTTTTCAAAATATCAATTTTATTTTCAATTAGAGATAATTTTTGTAAAGAGTCCAAGTTTTTATTTTTCAAAGATATCAAATCATCATTCAAATCATTATATGTATATTGCAGAAATTTAGAACATAGACTATTTTGAATTACCTCATGTTCCTCATGGGCCAAGTGTTCGGATGTTTCATTTTCATCTTCAATTGATTCCTCATCCGAAAAGCTTGATTTCTCCATTGAGTTCATGAAGCTTTCAAACAGTCGCTCTAGTTCATCGTCATCGCACATTGAACTACTCCCCACGCTTTCAGTATCATCATATTCTTCGTCTAGGGAGTTGGTCCTTTCAAGTTCTACATCCCTTTCTTCTTTCTCCTCCTTTTTATTGTGGACACTAACACTTTCATGAAGATCATTAGTAGCATGGTGTGTATTCAAAGTGTCTCACATATCCTTAGCATTCAAACAATTTTCAATAATAGCATATGCATCAACATTCAAAGAATTTTTCAAAATATGCATTGCTTGAAAATTCAAGGAAAAAGATTTTTTGTCAAAATCATTTAAAACATGTTTTTGATCAAAACCATTAAGAACAACATGCCATAAACGAAAACTAATAGATTGTAAAAATATTTTCATTCTAGCACTCCAATAATGAAAGTTATTTCCATAAAAAATGGTGCTTCATCGAATGAAAATCCCTCCATATTAAAACAAATAAAATATCCCAACACTGCCAATCTGCAACGGATCTTTAACTCAGGCTGTTAGACCTTTACCAGAGCACGAAGCTCTAATACCAATTGTTAGGATTAGCAGCCGTCACCCAAGAGGGGGGTGAATTGGGTGTTTACGAAAACATTGGATTCAAATCGTTTTCAATAAAATTAAAGAGATTTTGCAGCGGAAAACTAATATATTGAATAAAAACGATTTTGCGGAAGCTTTAATAATAATAATAATAATAATAAAAACTAATATGCGCGGAACACAAATAAATTAATAACAACAAATACCGTTACCGTGCTAAATAATTTAAAACAATTAAATTAATATTAAGAAAATAATTGTTATGATGCAAGAGAGATAATATAACAACTACGCACATGCAACAATAACAATGAAAATAAAGAGATGAGGGATAGAAGAGATAGCACCGGAGATTTTATCCTGGTTCGGCAAAGCAGCCTACTCCAGTCCTCAAGCGACCCCGCTTGAGCTTTTCACTAAAAAACCGAAGACGCTCCCGCGTCCCCAAATACAACCAGAGCGCCCCGCAAGCTACTAGGAACCTCCTTTCGCTAGGAACCTCACCAACAACCAGATAGCCTAACTACTAGGTGTCCCACCGTTCGTCTAGCACTACCCAACACAACAGGGTTCCTCACCCTACAACCACGAACGCCGCACGTTCGCACTAGGAGATTCACTTCCTAGTCTCTAAGGGTCACACACCCCTTTACAACACTGGTTACAATATAAGTGATTGGTACAAGACCTATAGTGCACTCTTCTTAGTGCGGATACAACAATATAAGGCTTCTAACAAATGTGTTCTATATAACACGATTACAACAATAAAGCTCTAATGGCTATGGATAAAGGTTTCACTATAGCATAGGCCAAGACTCAGAGAAATATGGAGAAGAAGAAGAGTGAAGCGTGAAAACGTTTTTCTCAAAATTATGATCAGAATGATTATTTTGGAAGAGAGAAAACTTTTCTTAAATAAAAGATTTGAAACATTTGAATTTTGAATTTGAAATCAGAATCAAATCAAAAATGATTTTGGAAATAAATCAAATTCAAAATCAAATAAAAAACAAATCAGGAAATATATAAAGATTAATTTTCTGAAAACAAAATAAATAAAATAATATTTTTGAAATCAAAAGCAAATCAAATAGATTTAAAGAATAAAATAAAGGATTTGAATCTTAAATCAAAAAGAAATATTTCAAAAATAAAATCAAATTCGAATTTTGAAAAAAAATAAGAATCAATTATGTAAAAACAAATTTGGAAATATATCAAAATGATTCTGACACGTTTTTCAATAAAACTTGAAGTAATCGATTACTTTCTGAAGGTAATCGATTATTCCTTCAAAAATAGAAATTCTTAAATTCATTTGAAAAACTAGTAATCGATTAGAACAAGAATATTTAATCGATTACTTCACCCCTGTTTAATATATGATGCAATTAATATAATCGATTAGCACCGGTCAAATAATCGATTACACAGCCTCTGGAAAATATATGATGCAACTCCAGTAATCGATTATCTGTGCCAAGTAATCGATTACTTTCATACAAAAAGTAATGGATTAGCCAGGTTCAAATACTCGATTACACACTTTCTGGATTTTCTATGATGCAACATAAATAATCGATTATCTTGAAAGAGTAATCGATTATCTCTGTCCAAACTTGTAAAAACAGATTTTCACAACTTAGAGAAATCCAGCTAGATGTTGTCAAGATATATTTTCACAGTGAATCCGTTAAGACATTAAAATAATATTTTTAGAAAACTCTTTTTGCAATTAAAACATTCTTAGATTTAAAACGCTTCTTCTCCAAGAACTCTAAATAAGGCCTATTACTAAAATGAAGCAATTACATAACCTTACATTGATTCCTAATGAGGGAAGGGAGGAAACCACTTGAAGCTTCTTGCTTGACACTTGACTTGCATCTTGACTTTGAAAGGTCCTTGTTTGGCATCATCAAAACTCTTTAACATTCTTCCACGTTGAATTCTAACACTTCCCCTTTTTGTTGATGTCAAACCTATTCTCTGCAAGACAAGGGTTAAAGCAGTATGCATTTATAAAAATATATCTCCCCCTCACACATAGGAATATCAATGTCTCCCCCTGAATTGATGCACATAAGATATAAATAAAATACATTTAACCTTGGCATCAACTAGGGACTCCAATAACCTGCAAGAGGGTATCTCCAACGCCCAAGTCAGTTAACACATTAAGAATATATAATGGACGATGTAAATACACTTAATCAAGTATAGGCAGGATAAAGGTAAAACAAATAGCATGATTTGTTATCATCAAAACACAATGCACTAGGCATAGGGGAAATCCATATTTCCACAATTCTCCCCCTTTTTCATGATGACAAATCATTATAGAAAAATTATGAACCAAATAGCAAACAAACATATAAGCACAATATTCATAATTTTCTATAACAATATTTCTCCCCCTATTTGACATCAGCAAAAAGAATTATGGGATAAAAAATTCTTTCCCAATAAACAATTTAAAAAGCACATGATGTCAAAACGGAGTGGAAATACAAAACATGTTTTCAATGCAGATATTCAAAAATTATTTTTCTCCCCCTTTCTAAAAGAGTTTTTCAAAACAGGCATAACACAAAAGGGAAATAAAAAATGCATCATCAAAACATGATAATCCTATATGCCATGACAAAAAATATTCAATTCAGCACATATTGTCATATAGCATATTTCACATGTACAAGTATCAAAAAGGATTGAGATAAAAAAAATAGGTACAATGATACTTATCGTAGGTGATGTTTTCTCAAGTCGTGGGAAGGATTGCTTTGGAGTTCTCCCATTTGAAGTTTTATCATTTAGAACTTTGATGGAGGTCTCCTCTTGTTTAATGTGTTGCACTTCCCCAAATATCACTTTTTATATAATTTTTGAACTATTCCTTGGTAGTGCTTATAAGAGTATCTGCAAAAATTATTTAAGCACATATCTTTTGGTATCCAATGAAATTGGATCCTTATAGATTAGTAGCACAAGCATAAATATGCATTTTGACTTTTTAAATATTGAAGCACATGAAGAACAACATAGTCAAATGCACTTAAAAAATATGCTCATGTACACAAATACATGTCCTTATATCAATATATATTTCTAGTATGCCATGACATGACATCAACACATAAAGAGTGTAACACCCCGATTTGGCAACTTGAAAACCACAACTGTTTATAGTGAAAAATTGGGCCAATTTTTTTTTTAAACAATGGTTACGCAAGATGAGAAACTTAGGTTTTCAAAACAAGTTACAATTTAAAACTCGTGTTCTCCTAATGCATAAGACCTTTCAAGTTCCAGACCGAGATGTCACAAGACATCGCACCTTGAAACTTGTTTTCAAAAACATCTTTTTAGTTTAACAGCCTATTCAATTTAATTCCAAAGTATAATTACTGAAAATGATTTCAGTTGGGGTCACAGCGTGTTAGAGCCAGGACTCTAAGTAACTTGCAATGGAATTACAAAACTCTGAAAGGGAATTACCTAACCTCTAGTCATCTACTCTAACGCTTCTGCTGCGCTACTCTGATTCTTGGTAAGTCCAATCCTCGGGTCGCCAGCAGCATCATCCTCATCAGTCTCCTTAGCAATACTTTCCCTAGCCGCTTCTCGTTTTCCCTTCTCCTTCTCATAACGAGCTAGCAGTCTCTCCATGATTTCCTTCCTACTCCGTTTCATCTCAATATAGACTATGACATGGCCAGTCATAGTTATATGGTCTCCTTTAAAGGAGATGCTCCTATCTCACGAATGAGCTGGAACTTCGCTATACTTTCCATCTAAAGACCATGCAGAAATTGTCCAATACCAAGCAGAAATATAGGAGAGAGTGAGCTACCCAAAACATGTAATGTCGACTATGTGGATTTACGATAGGCAATTATTAAGATAAAACAATAGACAACATACAAAGCAAATAAACAAACATAATCATCATCATTATGTAAACAACATCTTATTCTTGCTTCTCAATCTCATTCAATATTCAATACCATTACTTTAATTTCCTTCTCAAATCTTTATTAAGTCTTATCATCTCAATCCACTCAATGATTAGGGGAACAAACATCATTGAGGCAAACGGCTCACACGTCTACATCTCCTCGGTCATCCATCCAAACCTAGTCGGAAGCAAACAGGAGTACAGGACCTTTACCGTGCGGGCACAACAGCTGTCTCAACAAACAAATGGTCCCAGACCAGGAGGACTCAGCCTCAAATCAATTTAATTCAATTCATATACATAATCAAGGCACACTGTCTCACTACAGTGGCAATCACAAATGCCCCACTCCAGTCCCTCTCACTATTCTAGATTTGCAATCAAGGGGGCGACAATACAGTTCTAGTCTCGAGTGCAGAACTTACCACGACATTAGACCCAATCCCTACCACGTTAGTACGCCACATGTGGAGTTGTTCCGCCTAGAAAAGTACTCTAGACTTCTTGACGTTTCACCGTCATCGTCCTCCCCTCATGCAATCTCCTCCTAAGTATCCGCAGATACTTATGGTTCCTTCCTCTCCACTACTTCGACACACACTCTCATACCTCACCGCGTTATTCATGTCTTTTAATAGTCTTTTAAAGATTTAAAGATTTTAATGTTTTACTTAAAAGCTTACTCCTAACGGTTGGCTCATCCTTAGTGCATCCCTTCAACGAGTCCCGACCACTAATCTTTCAATCTATTCCCCAATTCATCACATCACATTTTAACATCTCATATCACACTCTCTCTCATCTCATCTCATCAACTTTTTTTTTCAAACTCATTTCCTCCACTTTCTCAAACTCACTTCCTTATCTTTCTCTATAATACTTTTTCACAAAACTTTTTCAAAAACATAATTTCAGAAAACTTTCACATCACAAAACTTTTTCAAAAATATCATTTCATAAATTCTCTCAAAATATCCTTTCACAAAACTTTCTCCAAAAATACTATTTCCCAAAAACTTTCACAAAATCTGTTTTCACAATCGTTCACAAAAATATTGTTTTCACAAACTTTTTCTCAAAGGGTCATTTCATAAAACTTTCTCAAAAATATTGTTTCAAAAGACTTTCTCAAAAATATCATTACAAAAAGACTTCTTAAAAATGTCATTTCAAAAAGATTTTCTCAAAAAAAAATTGTTTCGAAAGAATTTCTCACAATGTCATTTCAAGGACTTTATCAAAAGATTGTTTTTCCAAAACTCTCCTCAAAATATCTTTTCACAAAACTTTTTCAATAAGATTGGTTCACAAAACTTTTTCAAAAGATATCTTTCAACAAAAGCTTTTCAAAATCATTTTTCAAAAAAAAAAACCTTTTTCAAAAATCACATTTTTGCTGAGCGCTAATGGAGGAGCAAACTCAACTCAACACTAGTCCCAGACTAAAACCAAAAACAACGGAGCCAAGCCACATCTCACTTCCATAACAACGTATCTCTTTTCCAATCTCATCTCTTTACATCTTTGCCATTACATTCTATCTTCTCGTCATTATTCCTTACTTATACATCCTTCATCATCACTCTTCTTTCAATCACTTTTCTCACTTTTACCATTTGATTCTCATTGATTCAGCACACTAATGTTTCTCAAACAACAACATAATTATCTAAACAGATAAACAGATCATAAGATAATTAAATAACTCAAACATAATCAACAAGAAAACATCATATCAGATTTAATAAACCAATCTCAGCCGTTCGGGTGGATAGCCAAACAAACAATCAAACAATTGCTATCACATACACCACTACGCTAAATGAGATTGGAGTCCAACCTTTGAGATGATTGGACCTCTTAATAAGTTACCTAAATACCACGGCGTCTTAAGGGAAACCCCTCTCTCACCTAAATTGACGTAGGCCTCCGCAAGCTTTCCAAGATTTGTCGATCGCTAATTCCGTCTCGTTTCCTTCGCGTCTGTCGTTCGAACCATAGCATTTTTCACGTGCGTTAGAAACGTTCTTAACGAATTCATTACTTTATTTTAGAAAACACCTTGAAATCATTCTTTTTAGAAAACACATTGTTCATATTCCGAAAATTTTCAAATCCAAATCAAAAACTAAAAATGTTTTCAAGAAAACTTTGAAATAACTTTAAAATGATTTTCTTATCAAAACAGAATTCATTCTTCTTAAGGAAAACTTACTTTAAATGTTTACGTTATAAAAATCATTTTTCTTAGTTATTAAACAAAATTCAGAACTTAAGAAAATAAAATTCCAAAACCATTTCAAATCAATTTATTTAATTTTCATTCTTTAAAAACCAAATTGGGGTTGAAACAAACAACACATCAATTCCATCACACACATAACATCATACACACAACACATGGTCATTTACGAAGGTCATTCCATAGAAACAATTTTTCTAGCTACTCTAGCATACCTTGACCGAATCACCTAGGCATAAATTTTCAAAGATTCATGCACACATACAAGCACAAGCAATGAAATTATTTTCTTTTCTTTTTGGACCAAAACCGAGAGCATTAAAAAAGAAAATTCAACAAACTTAAACCAAACAACAAGTTAAATCATAAATCACTCCAAAGTTTCACATACATATTCAATTACTTCATACGTATACTCCTAAGTTCTTAAATTAAGGTAATCTCGTCCTAAATGCATCCTAAACAATGATCACATACCATTTCCTATTCCCATCTCTCATGGCCGAATACTAACAGCAAGAATGCAAGGTTTTTAGTTTAATTTTGTAACACTCTCACATTTATTAGATAATTTTAGGTTTTATTAAAATCGGAGTTTGAAAATTTCTTTTTAACACTTAAATTTCTTTAAAAGGTTTTATGAAAATCCGGCAGTTTCCTCTGTTTTCCGGACTTCCCAAAAATTTTCTTCTAAAAACCTATCAGTCCAGAATTGTTTAAAAACATAAACCACAACAGTTTAAAAGTCGTAACAGATCCTAACGCCCGATTAATGCAATTTCAGGGCAAACTACTAATTCATATATAATTTACAAAAAGTAATTATCCACTCAAAATATGTAAAATACATTCCACGTAGTGGAACTTAAAATCCTGCTCGGCCAGCACTGGTGTATGCTCCACTTGTGTACCTGAAAAATATTAACCACACAGGGGAAGCATCACACAGAACTTAAAAGAGAGATTTCTAAGCAGATATATACGACACACCAAGACCATTCAAGCCTATGCTGTACTACTTAATTCATGCTCTTCCTTTCCCTTCCTCTTATTTTCATCCTTTATCCGTTTTCATTCCATTATTCGTTTATGTCTAGCATTTCCATAATTATTCTCCTTATTTATTTCCTCTAATTCCTATATCAATTCCATTGTTTACCTTCTTATTTCATTTCTCAATGTCCACTCTATTATCCATTTTTCCTTTTCATTACCATTTTCCATTTCCTTTTCCATTTTTCCTTTTCAATTATTTTCCCCGTTTCCAAATAAATCCCATTATATCCCCTTACCTTTTTCCTTATTCTTTTCCCTTTTATTTACGGTGTATGTATGTCTCCACCAAATCGAAGGCCTACATACATACACCAATCACGATGTATGTCTCCACCAAATCGAAGGCCTACATACATCGCTTTTCCATTACCATTATCTTATCCAATTTTATTCCCTGGTTCCCTTATTCATTTCCTTTTATTTACGGTGTATGTATGTCTCCACCAAATCGAAGGCCTACATACATACACCAATCACGATGTATGTCTCCACCAAATCGAAGGCCTACATACATAGCTTTTCCTTTACCGTTTACCTTATTTTATCCATTATCCTTTCCTTTTTCCTTTTTATTTAGGGTGTATGTATGTCTCCACCAAATCGAAGGCCTACATACATACACCAATCACGATGTATGTCTCCACCAAATCGAAGGCCTACATACATCGCTTTTCCATTACCGTTTTACCTCTTTATTATTTGGCCACAGGGTCAATACAACCACCTGCGCCGTGCCACAGGGTCAATACAACCACCTGTGACATGTACCATTTTATTTAGGCCACAGGGTCAATACAACCACCTGCGCCGCACCACAGGGTCAATACAACCACCTGTGACATTTACCATTTATCAGGCCACAGGGTCAATACAACCACCTGCGTCGTGCCACAGGGTCAATACAACCACCTGTGACATTTACCATTTTTATTTCCTTTTCCTTTTTATTTACGGTGTATGTATGTCTCCACCAAATCGAAGGCCTACATACATACACCATCGACGATGTATGTCTCCACCAAATCGAAGGCCTACATACATCGCCCCAGTTTCGTTGTATTGTCTCCCCCAAATCGAAGGCCTACAATACAACCCCAATTTTACGATGTATCGTCTCCCCCAAATCGAAGGCCTACGATACATCACCATATTTATCCAATATTAATTGTCCATATTATTTGTCATTATTTTGTCTACCAATTCCGTTTAACTTTTACCTGATTTTACCACATACAATTATACTTTAATTCTCTTTACTCCCATTTGTTCATTTCTAAATTTATTTCCCTATTCACCATTTCTATTCTTTTGCCACACCCTACCAATCTAATTAATTAGTTATTATGTTACTTACCTTTTTATTCATCACTATTTGGTTCCCTTATTTACTCCATCCATTTTTCTTCATTATTAGCGGGTTACCCTAAGGTTCATTAACAATCAACATTTCCCCCGGTCCTAGTGATAGATATAACTACCCAAAAATACACCCCTTAAGGACTGGTAATGAAACCCCTTACCTCAATCGATGACAGTGAGAGGGGTAACCTTAGCCTGACGCTTTACTCCCCGGCTTACGCTCTAGCTCGGCTCCAATTTGATCCTAAGCTTCCACAATCTTCGATTCCAAGCACGGCGGGGACAATCGATCTCGATCACGTTGACGATGTTGCTCCTCGTTGTTTGCGAACGATCGCGACCGGATCGAGGCCCAAGCTTCAAGCCTCGGAGTACCCAACACAAGCCCGGTGCGAATCACGATCGGTATCGACGTCGGCGAGATCCGGTGAGGAGAGAGAAAGCCCTAAAGGAGAGAGAAACATCAAGGGAGGAGGAAGAGAGAGAAAGGGTACTCAATCAATAGGGAAAGGGAGAGGAAGGAGAGCTCATAATGGTGGTGGTGGGTGGTGGTTCGTGGTGGTGGCCACGGTGGGGTATGGTGGTGGAAGGAAAGGAGGTTTCCAAGGAGAGAGAGAAAGGGCCACGAGAGAGAGATCAAGAGGGGAAGGGAGAGAGGAAAACACTCATGGTGGCTCTTGGGGTGCTCCGGTGGCGGTGGTGGGCGTTGGTGGGCATTGGGACTGAACTGGGGTGAGGGAGGAAGAAGTTGGTGCGGAGGAAAAATGGGGAAGGGGGGGCTGGCACGTCCATTTATGGACCTGGAGCGGATCTGTATCGCGCCGCGCGCCTGGGCGCGGTTTATGTGCGCCTGAGCGCAGGGCACGCACCAGGCTGGTGCTGGTGCGGGGTGCGTGCGTCTGGTGCGGGGGATGGGGAACTCTGGCGCGCCATTTTCTGGTTGGTGCTCGAACTGGGCATCAGGGGCACGCCTGAGCATAGGTGTGGCGCGCCTGAGCGCTGGAGCCCCTGAGTTGGTGCATCTGATGCACCCTGGTGCGCCTGGGCGTGCACCGGTGCGCCTGGGCGTGCACCGGTGCGCCTGGGCGTGCACCAGTGGTTTCAGACTTCGATTCGCCATGACTTCTTCGTTAACCGTCGGATCGAGCCCAAATTTTTAGGCAAGCTTCTTAACCCCCTAAACTTCACATCCAACGGTGGAATTTTATTTCTTAGCATCCTATAATAAATTTCTAATTTTCTCTTTTCGGTCGATTTCTAGCATCTAAGATGCCGATTTAACCCCCGATTTCGCTTATATAATTTTGCTCGAAGCCATAATTGCTTTCTATACAACCCCTAGTACTCAAAATGACTGCTCACCTTGCTCACAAAATTCGTTAAGCAATTAATCTACCCATTCTTTCCACTTTAATTCCATTAATTCATTAATTATTACTTGGAATTAAATTAGGAATGTTACAATTCTTCCCCACTTATTAGAATTTCGTCCCCGAAATTCCGTTTAATTCCTTCAAATGGAGAACCATCCCACTAGTAAACTTATGACCACAGCTTTCACTTCCCTTCGGTTTTTACTTTCCGCTCCATATGTGGTTAAGGCCATGTCCATTTCAACTTCTGTCTTCTGGCACTACGTACTATCTATCGGTAGGCGTTGAGCTATGCTGGGTTTCTATGACTTGGCAAATTATCACCTATGCATTTGAGATGCTTGGAACTTGAAGAGAGTGAAGATGAAAAGAAGAAACATGAAGCACTCAAGAATGAGTTTCATGGTCTTTGCAAGATAACCCGGGATGGAATGGTTACATGTCAAGCAAGAAGATAATGGAGATTATCCCCAAAGCATGCATGTTCAGCAGAGAGTCGCCGAAGGATGCGTTTTTATGGACCTGCGGTTACTAGATTGGTCTCGGTCAATCGGGGTCCTAACAAATGCACAGGGTCCCCAACAGACTTCATATTCACATGCGGTGTTCCGACATAACGTCTGGATAGAGATTCCACTTCGCGACTTCACTTTTATCCCGTTCACCTTTTACTCCTCCAAGTGAGTCTAGAAAAGTCACTCTTAACATCAATCTTCACCGCGCTCGCATTCTATTTCGATGCCACCTCCTTCCCGTTCGTTTATAAATCTCAAATTGGTATAATAATTCCTAAAGATCGATTCCACTCGAGGGTCAAGGTCAAGGTCTAGTCGTTCTTTCCCAATTCGGTGTCGTTTTGGGAAGGTCTTGTTTTATCTTTAGTTTAACCCTCGTTCGATTCTCTTCGAAGTGTTTGGAATTATCTGTGTAGTAGCCCTATGGCTTACGGTATGCTTACGAGTTATTGTCGCTCGGATAGAATCCGAATTGAGTCGCTACGTCTCCCCCACTTATTATCAACATACCTGAGTAAGTCGAAGGCAGGGAGGAAACGGGGTTGATTCCAAGAATGGTTTAGCTAAGCATTTCGTACCTACGCATGCGGCTAAGTTCTCATACGAGTTAGAAGGGTGGTTCGATCATTTAGTTTGATGTTCTCAGTAGAAGTACAGAATAAGAGTGTCCTGAATGGGGTTGGTTTGTGATTCACTGTTCATGAGTCTTAGTAAAGATCCTGTAGGATTACAGTTTAATCGGGCTTTCGACAGGGATAGAATCCCTCGATGGTTGATTCGGATTTTCAGTTAGATGATTGCAATAATATAGCATGTCAATAAACGCGAAGACCGAGGTGGTCAGTCCCAATCTCACATTTATTAACTGTACATCACTGCGCTATTGAATGATAGCATTATCTTTTAACAGATGCAAGGGAAAGGATGACCAATCCTGACCTTACACTCTATTAGAGGACAACACTATCATAAGGTTTTTGGTTAGGTCTCTTGTTACGATCTTATAACTAAGTAAGGTCTTTCCTACGTGTTCCTTTAGATAGTACTCATAATTGGATCGAAGATGGGTCTTTCTTAGGTTTCACAACTTCTAGAAATACAGGATTAGGAATTTAAGATTCTAAGAGAATTGATTTAGAATGTTCTACACTAAAACTTAATAGAGATGCAGATTGAAAGTACCTAAAGGGTTTATCCAAGTTTTGAATCGTCTCGTACCTTTTGTTAGTTAACCCTGATCTCCTTAAGTAGCTGAATCGCAGACTTCAAGGGTGTGGACCAGGAAACTGACATTGTCGAAATGTAAGGTTGAGACGTCCAGGACGAAGTCCTGTATCATTGAGTAATCCCTCTGGGGCTGTGTCTGGTATGATTGCCGACACACCATGAAAGATGTGACGAGACTCGCCACCGAATATCAACACATCACCCGACCCCAAGGTGATTCTTTATGCTTTCCTTGGATCTCTCTGGTCGCCATAGAGAAACTCAGCCGAGTCACCAATGCAAAATGATACCACCGGTATCCCTCTTTGCAAGCTTCCAACACTTTCGTCGCGATCCTGATGAAGACCAAGCTTCCCATTCTCTTCATAGAAATTGACAATGCAGACATCAGGGGACATGGAAGGGAGTACGTCCTCCACTTCACTTAAACCACATTCCTTCTCAATCAAAGATTGTGCTTCTTGCATCGCTCCCATAACCAGCTGCATGAAATGATCAGGGATATTGGATGGTTCGCTTCCATCAATTACCCGTTTGTGTCCGTATACTCGGGCTTGAGGATTCCAGTCTAAGCCGAGGCACATCATGTTCAGTCGGAGTCTGGCTCCACTTGTAAAGCCTGGTTGATAGAATCCTCCAGGACCTAAGCCCATCTCATGACAGTTCTTTACTACGCCCACTTGTTCTTCATGAGTCAAGTGTTGCTTCAGGAGAACCATTCCCGGTCTCAAAATTATACTCTTCTTCTCACTGACTTGTTCCCCCACGTGTTGCTCCTTGTCCTCGATAGCTGATCTAAGTTTACCCATTCTAGAAGGTTGCCCTTCTTGAAAACAAATGTCATACGGCTTGAGTTTCAAGGAATCAGCTGGGAAATTGATCCTATGATCAGCAGCCGAACTGCTAGCAGAAGAAGGGAAGAGCTGATTCTCCATGTTGCTATAATGCGGCAACAAAAGATTCTGTTGATGCCGACATGTACATAATTTAGTATATAACTACGTAGGGTTTTATAACCATAAACCTAAGTAACTACTATAGAACTTGACACTATCTATTGGTTACTCACTTGTGGAGTAAACCACAGGAGTTACGAGTTCAAACTCCAAAGGCCGAGGAAAAACTGCTCTGATACCAAAATGTAACACTCTCACATTTATTAGATAATTTTAGGTTTTATTAAAATCGGAGTTTGAAAATTTCTTTTTAACACTTAAATTTCTTTAAAAGGTTTTACGAAAATTCGGCAGAGTTTCCTCTGTTTTCCGGACTTCCCAAAAATTTTCTTCTAAAAACCTGTCAGTCCAGAATTGTTTAAAAACATAAACCACAACAGTTTAAAAGTCGTAACAGATCCTAACGCCCGATTAATGCAATTTCAGGGCAAACTACTAATTCATATATAATTTACAAAAAGTAATTATCCACTCAAAATATGTAAAATACATTCCACGTAGTGGAACTTAAAATCCTGCTCGGCCAGCACTGGTGTATGCTCCACTTGTGTACCTGAAAAATATTAACCACACAAGGGAAGCATCACACAGAACTTAAAAGAGAGATTTCTAAGCAGATATATACGACACACCAAGACCATTCAAGCCTATGCTATACTACTTAATTCATGCTCTTCCTTTCCCTTCCTCTTATTTTCATCCTTTATCCGTTTTCATTCCATTATTCGTTTATGTCTAGCATTTCCATAATTATTCTCCTTATTTATTTCCTCTAATTCCCATATCAATTCCATTGTTTACCTTCTTATTTCATTTCTCAATGTCCACTCTATTATCCATTTTTCCTTTTCATTACCATTTTCCATTTTTCCGTTTCAATTATTTTCCCCGTTTCCAAATAAATCCCGTTATATCCCCTTACCTTTTTCCTTATTCTTTTCCCTTTTATTTACAGTGTATGTATGTCTCCACCAAATCGAAGGCCTACATACATACACCAATCACGATGTATGTCTCCACCAAATCGAAGGCCTACATACATCGCTTATCCATTACCATTATCTTATCCAATTTTATTCCCTGTTTCCCTTATTCATTTCCTTTTATTTACGGTGTATGTATGTCTCCACCAAATCGAAGGCCTACATACATACACCAATCACGATGTATGTCTCCACCAAATCGAAGGCCTACATACATCGCTTTTCCTTTACCGTTTACCTTATTTTATCCATTATCATTTCCTTTTTCCTTTTTATTTAGGGTGTATGTATGTCTCCACCAAATCGAAGGCCTACATACATACACCAATCACGATGTATGTCTCCACCAAATCGAAGGCCTACATACATCGCTTTTCCATTACCATTTTACCTCTTTATTATTTGGCCACAGGGTCAATACAACCACCTGCGTCGTGCCACAGGGTCAATACAACCACCTGTGACATGTACCATTTTATTTAGGCCACAGGGTCAATACAACCACCTGCGCCGCACCACAGGGTCAATACAACCACCTGTGACATTTACCATTTATCAGGCCACAGGGTCAATACAACCACCTGCGCCGTGCCACAGGGTCAATACAACCACCTGTGACATTTACCATTTTTATTTCCTTTTCCTTTTTATTTACGGTGTATGTATGTCTCCACCAAATCGAAGGCCTACATACATACATCATCGACGATGTATGTCTCCACCAAATCGAAGGCCTACATACATCGCCCCAGTTTCGTTGTATTGTCTCCCCCAAATCGAAGGCCTACAATACAACCCCAATTTTACGATGTATCGTCTCCCCCAAATCGAAGGCCTACGATACATCACCATATTTATCCAATATTAATTGTCCATATTATTTGTCATTATTTTGTCTACCAATTCCGTTTAACTTTTACCTGATTTTACCACATACAATTATACTTTAATTCTCTTTACTCCCATTTGTTCATTTCTAAATTTATTTCCCTATTCACCATTTCTATTCTTTTGCCACACCCTACCAATCTAATTAATTAGTTATTCTGTTACTTACCTTTTTATTCATCACTATTTGGTTCCCTTATTTACTCCATCCATTTTTCTTCATTATTAGCGGGTTACCCTAAGGTTCATTAACAATCAACATTTCCCCCAGTCCTAGCGATAGATATAACTACCCAGAAATACACCCCTTAAGGACTGGTAATGAAACCCCTTACCTCAATCGATGACAGTGAGAGGGGTAACCTTAGCCTGATGCTTTACTCCCCGGCTTACGCTCTAGCTCGGCTCCAATTTGATCCTAAGCTTCCACAATCTTCGATTCCAAGCACGGCGGGGACAATCGATCTCGATCACGGTGACAGTGTTGCTCCTCGTTGTTTACGAACGATCGCGGCCGGATCGAGGCCCAAGCTTCAAGCCTCGGAGTACCCAACACAAGCCCGGTGCGAATCACGATCGGTATCGACGTCGGAGAGATCCCGTGAGGAGAGAGAAAGCGCTAAAGGAGAGAGAAACATCAAGGGAGGAGGAAGAGAGAGAAAGGGTACTCAATCAATAGGGAAAGGGAGAGGAAGGAGAGCTCATAATGGTGGTGGTGGGTGGTGGTTCGTGGTGGTGGCCACGGTGGGGTATGGTGGTGGAAGGAAAGGAGGTTTCCAAGGAGAGAGAGAAAGGGCCACGAGAGAGAGATCAAGAGGGGAAGGGAGAGAGGAAAACACTCATGGTGGCTCTTGGGGTGCTCCGGTGGCGGTGGTGGGCGTTGGTGGGCGTTGGGACTGAACTGGGGTGAGGGAGGAAGAAGTTGGTGCGGAGGAAAAATGGGGAAGGGAGGGCTGGCGCGTCCATTTATGGACCTGGTGTGGATCTGTAACGCGCCGCGCGCCTGGGCCGGTTTATGTGCGCCTGAGCGCAGGGCACGCACCAGGCTGGTGCTGGTGCGGGGTGCGTGCGTCTGGTGCGGGGGATGGGGAACTCTGGCGCGCCATTTTCTGGTTGGTGCGCGAACTGGGCATCAGGGGCACGCCTGAGCGTAGGTGTGGAGCGCCTGAGCGCTGGAGCCCCTGAGTTGGTGCATCTGATGCACCCTGGTGCGCCTGGGCGTGCACCGGTTCGCCTGGGCGTGCACCGGTGGTTTCAGACTTCGATTCGCCATAACTTCTTCGTTAACCGTCGGATCGAGCCCAAATTTTTAGGCAAGCTTCTTAACCCCCTAAACTTCACATCCAACGGTGGAATTTTATTTCTTAGCATCCTATAATAAATTTCTAATTTTCTCTTTTTGGTCGATTTCTAGCATCTAAGACGCCGATTTAACCCCCGATTTCGCTTATATAATTTTGCTCGAAGCCATAATTGCTTTCTATACAACCCCTAGTACTCAAAATGACTGCTCACCTTTCTCACAAAATTCGTTAAGCAATTAATCTACCCATTCTTTCCACTTTAATTCCATTAATTCATTAATTATTACTTGGAATTAAATTAGGGATGTTACAAATTTCAACATATAAAAATCACAAAACTAAATGAAGGCATCACACCACATCATATCAACATGCATGCACTTAAAATCATTAGATCTAGTCCTATCATGCACATGCATCAACTAAAAAGCATGAGATCCATTTTCATCACACATGGCCGAATGGCCTCTCACAAAATAAAGCACACCTAAAATCAAATGCTTAAGCTAAATCATGTTTATACTTCAAAAATCATTTTAAAACTTGTCCTTTAAATTTTCTCTTACAAAACCGTGACATGCATTTAAATAAAACATGATTTTTCTACTTAAAATTAACATGCATGCTTTAAAAATTTGGATCATTACATATTTGCTCATAAATCAACAAGATCATCATCAAATCAACATGTAAAGCCATAGATCTCAACTATATTTTCAAACAAACTTAAATCATATATTTATTCATGAAGAAATCACACAAACACATCATGGATCATCACTTAAACAAGAAAATTTAACATGCAAGACTAAAGATCTTAAAGCAAGGTCAACGCACAAAATTCATTTATCAATCCTTTCTTAAAAATATTATAGCTCACGGTTTTAGCAAGAAAACTTAGCATGCAAAGGAATTTATTTTGGTTTTCACAAAAATCTTAAGCAACACTTTAGATCATAGATTGATTTGTCAAGTAAGCACATAAACACACATAGATCATGATTTAGAACAAGAAAAACATACATGCAAGAAAGATCTGTGTTAAACTTCACAAAATCTTAAACAAAACTTTAGATCTTTAAGTTTTAGTTGGAAAAATGTTAAGATCTAACAAGAAAACATAAACTGAATCACACACATAGAGTCACAAATATTACAACTTACTTTTAGTCCATGAAAGTTCAAGATCAAGAAAGAATAACATACATGTTCATCTTACAAGTCACAAAAATAGACAAGCAAGAAGAAATAAAAAGGGATCTACAACTAAAAAGGAAAAACTAAATTATTACATTTCTTCCTCTTGTTCTTCGAATCTCCTATCAAGAAGGGGTGGTCTCTTAGCTTCTAACACTTAGATCTTCAAAGGGAAAGGTTTGATCAAGCTTTGGATTTCCTTCTTCTTTCCTCCTAAGGCTCACGACCACTTCTCTTTCTCTCTTTCTCTATTTCTTTTCTATTTCTCTTTCTAAGAGTTGAAGGAGCTCTTAGAGTGTTTGTGTTGGTGTTTGGAGGAAATGAGTTTGGTGAAGAGAAAATGAACTAAAGCTACCTATATATATATATATATATATATAAGCCACGAATTTCCCTTCTTTTGCCCTTAAGTCTTGGTTGAGTTATGTATGATGGGAGGGGCGGTTTGGTCACTACAAAAGTTTGCGTGGGTGGAATTTAGCAAAACTAAGGAGACAAGGTGGAGTAGGTTAGGTCTTTAGGGGTCATCTAGGTTCTAATGGATAGTTAGCTTCTAGTTAGGGTTTTTACTACTTAGTTTGGTTCATGGTTACACTTAGTTCCTTAGTTTCTTACTCCTTAAGTTTCTAAGATCTTAGGTTTAGGCACACACATGCACACACACGTATAATGCACACACATACACACTCTCCACCGTACATACACATACCTACATACATACATGGCCTTTCATTGTTATTTCTAATCACCTTTACTTAAAAATCATTAATTCATACAATAATTAAATTATTTCTAAGAAATCATATTGTCATAACCATTCTCATGCATCACATATTGGACACATATTAAGTCAAGCACACATCACACAAAATTCATGCCAAAACAACATCACAAAAACACATTTTCTTAAAATTCGTATTTCTTATATTCTGATAATAAATTTTTACAAATCAACCCAGAAAATTCTAAAAATTACATTTTTAAATTCTAGGTTTTAAGAAGGTCATTTTCATATAAAGATCATAAAATTCCGAGTTACGGTTTAAAAGATACACATTTTCAAAGATAACAGACCCAAAAATTTTAAAAATCACCTTTTAATAAAAATCACAATTTTACAAATCATTTTTCACCTCAACAAAATCATTTAATTTTCTTATAGAAAATATTTTGTTTATAAAAATTTATGGAAATTAGTTCTTTATTTCTGTCTTATGAAAAATACTTTTTCTGAAAACATAATTTCAGGGTTTCTTTTGTTAAAAATCGTTTAGGCACGTACGGGAAAAATGCGGGGTGTTACAAAGAGTGTATTCATGTGATAAAAAGAATTTTTTAAAAAATTTTAACACACATGATACAACTCAATATATGGAAAAAAAATAATGCAATGTACAAACAAAAAAAATATAATCATGTGCTTAAAAAGATTTTCAAATAAAGCATGGCACACATGATTTATTTTATCCAAGGAGTGATCATGAGAAATAAAAGATTTTCAAAAAGATTTCAACATTCATGATACACCTTGGTATACACAAAAAATAGAGTAGTCGAGATATACCTTTGTGTAGTCGTTGTTATAGTAGGAATGATAACTTGATACCTTGGACTTGTTGATCAAGGAGACGTTTTTCCTTACCCATTGCTTCTTGCTTGAGGCCTTTGGGTTTTAAAGTGTTTGTTAATCAAACAATTCAATTGCATAGGGATATATTTATGTCTATGAATTGGGTAACTATTTAATAATATTGCTTGAACAATAATTGATTAGATTAGGATTTAAGGCTCTACTTAAGGAATTAAGGGCGATTAAATTACTAAGAAACAAAGTTGATCTAAGGAATTAGGCAGCTTTTACCTTGCGAAATTGGTTCAATACTTAGGAAATTCATTGATTCGTTAACAATTGCTTTTGGAACCTATAATGAAACATGTACCCAAGTTTTCCCAAAACCTTCCACAACCACTTTTTAATTTATGTTTTTGTTTTTCCTTTTAATTTCGTTTAAAATTTCAGTAATCAATTGAATTTTGGTTTGACTTGCACTTAATAACTACATTTAGGTGAGAATTGTTAGAGTCTATTTTAGTCCTCGTTGGGAACGACATCCCACTTTCACTTTATTACTTGCACGATCTGGTGCACTTGCCAGAATCTCAACAAGTTTTTGGCGCCGTTGCCGGGGATTAAAATTAGATTTTAATAGTTTTTGGTACTTTTTAGTAGTTATTTAGTGAAATTGTACTTTAGCTTTTATTCTTAATTGTCTCTATTCAATTGAGCAGGTGTTTTTAACCCTTTTTGCCTAGATTGGTATATGCACTTGTGCTCTGCAGGTAATTACAGCAGTCTTCAATTCGATCCCGAGATCGAGTGGACAACAAGGAAGCTAAGGAGACGAGCACAACGAGAGAGAAAGAGACAAACAAGAGCAATAGCTGAAGAGCGTGAGCGCGAAACTGAGCGCGCAACTGAGCGTGAGGCTGAGCATGAACGTGAACGTGAGCGCGAAGCTGAGCGCGCACGCGAACCCCTAGTTGATAGGCGTACTTTAGCTGATTACGCCTTGATCAATTCGAACGTGTGTGGCACTAGCATTGTGCGCCCTGCTATCGACACACCAAATTTTGACATCAAGGGAGCATATCTGAATTTGTTGCAGCAGAATCAGTTCAGCTATAGCCCAGAGGAGGACCCGCATGATCACATTGCAAGCTTCTTGAGCTATTTGGATTTCTTCAGAATTCAGGGTGCTAGTGATGAGGCAATCAGGCTGCGACTTTTCCCTTTGTCATTAAAGGGGAAAGCCAATCAGTGGCTCCGTGCGCAACCACAGGGAAGCATCAGAACATGGGATGAACTTGCTATGAAGTTCATCGATCAGTACTTTCCACCAACCAGACAAGCTCAACTTAGGCAAGCAATTTATTCCTTTGCTTAACAGGATGGCGAATCCTTGCATGAGACATGGGAAAGGTTCAAGCAAATGCTCAAGAGGTGTCCCAATCATTCTGTACCTGAGTGGATGCAAATGCGATTGTTCTATGATGGGTTGAATTCTTCCAATCAGCACATGGTTGATTGTGCATCACAAGGTTCTTTGGAAAGCAAGACACCAGAAGAGGCCAGACAATTGTTTGAAAAGATGGCACACAACAGCAGCCGAGCCACTGTTCGCAAGCGTATAATGAAGAAGACTGATTTGGAGCCTGAAAATGTGCAAGCCTTGTTCGCACATAATAAGGAGATGCAGCAGCAAATAGCAGCATTGACCCAGAAATTGAGCCAGGCCCAGATTGATGCTTCTAATGCTACTGGGGTAGTGCTCTCATGTGACTTCTGCAAGGGTAACCATCAGAATGGCGAGTGTTCATTTGAGTTTGGTGTAACACCTAGGATTTTTACCCTTAATTCCCCTTATACTAAAATACGGACTTAAAAATTCATTTTTATTTCATTAAAATCAACCGTCAAACGGACGGAGTTTGGTTTGTTTTTCGGACTAATCCAAAATTTAACCTGTGATAAAAAATTTTCAAATAAACAACTAATAGCCAGCAGGGCTTCAGATTATATTTCTAAATCATATCAAGGCCCCATGGGCTCCAAATATATCAGAGTAATAGCGGAAAATACTAAGTTTGAGTGTCATAACCAAAACATATAACTTTGTCAAAATAAAACATCCTAAGCCTCACTTAAAATATGAATAACAAATTTTACATCAAAATAGTGTAGGAGGCTTAAGTTCATAATATCCTCCAAATCCCATAATAACCCTACTCTCCCTGTAAGGGAAAGTACTCCTGCTCGGCCGGGGGCTGTGCCAACTCAATCTCCGTACCTGAAAATGTAAGGGAGTGAGCATTGCACATGAAATAGAAGGCAGTTTCTAACTAGACATAACAACCCACTAGGTCAAGCATAATTAGCAAGTAAGCATATATTCACATATTACACACCATACTCATTTCATTATTTCCATACTCATTATTTATTTCACATTTCCATTTTCATTATTCCATTTCAACATCCATTTTCATTATTCATTTCAACATCCATTTTCATTATTAAATCATTCATTTCACATACTCATTTCATTTCAGTACATCACCTCAAATCAGAGGCCAATGAACAATTTTCATTCAACACATTTATCACCTCAAAACAGAGGCCCTTATACTTTTCCATATTTAAATTATGTGTCCCTAAGGTCAGAGGTCAACACTCAGTTTCTTTAATTCATCCGGCATCCCTCAGGTCAGAGGTCAACACCCAATAACATTCATTTCATCTTGTGTCCCTCAGGTCAGAGGTCAACACTTTATTTCATTCTATGTCCCTCGGGTCAGAGGTCAACACTTTACTTCATTCTGTGTCCCTCAGGTCAGAGGTCAACACTTTATTTCATTCTGTGTCCCTCAGGTCAAAGGTCAACACTCATTCACTTTATTCCTTTTCGTGCCCCTCAGGTCAGAGGTCAACATACACTTTCATTTTAATTCATCTGGTGTCCCTCAGGTCAGAGGTCAACACTCTATTACTTTCATTCATTTTGTGCCCCTCATATCAGAGGTCAGCCAAATCATCACTTTCCATTAATCGTCACCTCAAAACAGAGGCCAACGCACTTATTACATTTTCATTTCACATTACCTCACATCAGAGGCCAAATCATACTTTCACCATCTTACACAAACAACTTAGCACAAACAATCACAAATACACTTACACACATTTCCCATTCATTCTTTATCCATACTCAGTTATCACAATCATACCAAATAGTGTTCTCTTTTATAGCCCAACATTTAGATTCGCCCTTCATTTTAATTTTGCATATATCATCTTTTACTTTGGTTTGCACATAATCATTTTACTTTCGTTTCCTATATTCACAAGTTCAATTCATAAACCATGATCTTTATTCACAATTGATAATACTTAACATTTTTACTTATTTAACAATTAGATACAAATATGCACATTTATCACATTTAATCGTTTCCATTCCCTTTCTTCCTATATCAATTTATTCCACAACACAATACATATATTAGCTACAGTAATTAATTATTATTTAATTTACAACTTTACAAATAAAGACAATAATCATAGAAATCATTTATGTCCACTTCATTATCACATTACCCAATTCCTCATGTACTTCAATATAACCATTAACCAAATTTCATTTATCAAATAATTCATTCTTATATTATTGGGTTTCCTTTTCCTAGTCATAACATCCAATCATCATGCATATTTAATTAATTAGAATTTCATATTCAATATCCTAGGGATTTATAATCTAATTTTCTCCCCTAACACATAACCCTAACAAGTATTATATACTAACTAGAACCTACTCCCTAGAACAAGGAAAAGCTCACTATATCCACTCCCTTACCTCAAACACTTAAGGATAAGGAGAGTCCAAGTGTCCTATACTTGAGTTTGTCCACCAAGAGCTCAAAATCGACAAGAGAGTGATAGAACCTATTATAAAGCCACAAAAATGAGGGTTATTGCTCATTCTATGATTCTCAAACTAAACCCCATGGAAAACTTGAAGGTTCTATGCTTAGAAATGAAAACCTCCATGAGAGGGAGGAGAGAGAAAACTCGAATTAGAGAGAGAGAGAGGGAAGGAATCAAAGGCTTGAATACTTACTTGGAGCAAGGAGGAAGAGATTGGTTGATGAAATGAAGAAATCCCACTTGTTCTTGGTGGATTTGATGATGAAGAATGGAACCCTAGAGGAGAGAGAGAGGTTCGAATTTTGGAAGAGAAGAACACGTTTTGCACTTTTATTTTTTTTCTGCATCTATAGCAGTTTATCGATTAATAATCGATTATGAACTTTCAAATTTTCTGGGCTTAATCGATTAAGCTGCAGCTTAATCGATTAAGTTGCAGAGTTTGCAGTACCCCGACTTTGAATGGCCATAACTTCTTCGTTACCCGTTGGATCTTCCTCAAATTTTAAAGCAAGCTTCCCTACATACCAATCTTCACATCCAACGGTGGAATTTGTGTTTAGAGTTGTAAATCTTTTATTTTGAATTTCCTAATATCCTATGTTGTTAACCCTAAATCAAGCCTTCAATCCACTATTTTTAACTCAATATCATTATTTCCTTCACTCTATGCTTGACCATCATCAATTATACTAGGAATTAAATTTGGGATGTTACATTTGGCAACAGTTCAGGTAATGCAGAGGCTAATTTCATTGGAGGAGGTCAGAGGAATAATTCCTACTCAAACACTTACAATCCGGGGTACAAAAATCATCCTGCCTTCTCCTAGCGCAGTCCTGCACTTCAGCCACCACAATAGAAACAACTGGCACCATGGGAAGTAGCAATTGAGAAGCTCGCTCAGACAACAACTAATCTCGCAGAGGAGACCAGAGCAAGTTTTAAGAATAAGGGTGCTAGCATTCGTAACCTTGAGATTCAGATGGGCCAGATTTCCAAGCAACTTACAGAGCGGCAACCTGGATCCTTCCCGAGTGATACAGTTCCTAATCCTAGGGAGCATTGCAAGGCCATTACTCTTCGAAGTGGTAAGTCTCTTGGGGAGCCACGAAAGAAGAGTGATGATGTGGTTATTGAGGTAGAAGATGAGAAGGAAAAGAAGTCTGAGGAGTCTATTCCTGAAGTGCAACAAAACCAGAATACAACTTCATCCCAGGGAAAAGAAAAAGAAAAATAAAAACAACCTCAGAGTACTTTCAAGGTTCCTTTCCCTTAGAGGTTGAAGAAGGAAGAGACCAAGAAGCAGTTCGCTAAATTCATGGAGGTGTTCAAGAGACTCCAAATCAATATTCTATTCGCAGAGGCTCTTGAGAAAATGCCCACTTATGAAAAGTTTATGAAGGAGATTTTGAGAAACAAAAGGAAGATGCAAGATGATGAGATAGTCATGCTAACTGAAGAATGCAGTGCCATATTGCAAAAGAAGCTTCCTCAGAAACTGAAGGATCCAAGGAGTTTCACAATTCCATGCAACATCGGTGAGTTTGACATTGGGAAGGCTCTATGCGACTTGGGGGCCAGCATCAACCTTATGCCTCTCTCTATCTTCAAGAGATTGGGTATTGGGGAGGTGAAACCAACCATGATGTGTCTACAGTTGGCGGATCGCTCCATTAAAAGACCTTATGGGAAGGTGGAAGATATTCTTGTCAAGGTGGACAAGTTCATTTTCCCTGCTGATTTTGTCATCCTGGATATGGACGAGGATGCTGCCATTCCACTTCTCTTGGGTAGGCTACTCTTGGCAACTGGATGAGCCCTCATTGATGTGCAACAGGGCGAGCTCAAGCTTCACGTACATGAAGAGGAGGTCTCTTTCAATGTGTATGAGTCCATGAGCAGGCCTAATGAAGAGGAGCATTGCTTTATGGTGGATGTGATCGATGCTTTGGTCACATATACTTTTGAGAAGACGTGCTATGGGGACCAACTGGAAGCAGCATTGGTGCAAGGAGAGTGTGAAGAGCCAGACATTGACAAAGTGGCGTCTCAGTTGGATGCAACTTCAGAATACACAGGTTCTTAGGTCAAGGATATGAGAAGGTATGAAAAGGAGTCCAGAACAAAACCAGAGCTGAAAACCCTTCCAACCAATCTCAGGTATGCATTTCTAGATGACTCTGATTACTATCCTGTCATAATTAATAATGCCTTAACTAAATTAGAAGCTGAAAAATTAATGAGGGTGTTAAGGAAATATAAATCTGCGATAGGATGGTGTGTGGATGACCTTACAGGGATTAACCCCAGTTTTTGCATGCATAAGATTATCCTTGAGGAGAATTTTAAGCCGGTCATTCAGCCTCAAAGGAGACTTAATCCCACTCTCCAAGAGGTAGTAAGAAAGGAGGTGGTAAAACTTTTAGATGCAGGAATCATTTACCCCATCTCCGATAGCACTTAGGTAAGCCCAGTGCAAGTGGTCCCTAAAAAGGGTGGTTTAACAGTGATTAAAAATGAAAAGAATGAATTGATACCCACCCGTACTGTCTCAGGGTGGAGAGTTTGTATAGATCACAGGAGATTGAATAAGGCCACCCAAAAGGACCACTTCCCTTTGCCTTACATGGATCAAATGTTAGAGAGATTAGCTGGACATGCTTATTACTGTTTTCTTGATGGATATTCTAGCTATAATTAAATTTGTGTTGATCTTAATGATCAAGAAAAAACAGCATTCACATGCCCCTTTGGAGTTTTTGCATATCGGAGAATGCCTTTTGGACTTTGCAATGCACCAGCCACTTTTCAAAGGTGCATGCTTGCTATATTCTCTGATATGATTGAAAACTTCATAGAGGTATTTATGGATGATTTTTCAGTCTATGGATCATCATTTGATTCATGTCTTAGTAATTTGGGAAAAGTGTTGCAAAGATGTCAAGAAACTAATCTTGTTCTTAACTGGGAAAAATGTCAATTCATGGTTAGGGAGGGGATAGTTCTAGGCCATAAAATATCTGAAAAAGGAATTGAGGTAGATAAAGCTAAGATTGATGTAATTGAAAATCTACCTCCTCCAACAAATGTAAAGGGAATTAGAAGTTTTCTGGGCCATGCCGATTTTTACCGGAGATTCATCAAAGATTTTTCAAAAATATCTAAGCCCCTTTGCAATTTGTTGGAGAAGGATGTAGAGTTCAAATTTGATGATGAGTGTATGAATGCTTTTGAAACTTTGAAGAAAAGATTAGTAACAGCTCTTATAGTGGTAGCACCCGATTGGGAAAAACCTTTTGAACTGATGTATGATGCAAGTGACCATGCTATAGGAGCCGTTCTAGGCCAAAGAGTTGATAAAGTGTTTCATAAAATTTATTATGCTAGTCGTTTTCTGAATAGTGCTCAGGTGCATTACACTACTACTGAAAAGGAACTCTTAGCAGTAATTTTTGCCATGGATAAATTTTGTGCCTATCTTATAGGCTCGAAAGTCATTGTTTATATAGATCATGCTGCACTTAGGCACCTTTTGGCTAAGCAAGATGCTAAGCCAAGACTCATAAGATGGATCTTGCTTTTGCAAGAGTTTGATTTGGAAATTAAAGATAAAAAGGGGTAGAGAATGTAATAGCTGATCATTTATCTAGAATTCCCTTTGAGACTAGTAATAGAGACACACAGGTTCCAATAGTTGACGAGTTCCCTGATGAACAACTCCTAGTTGCATCTACTATGCCATGGTATGCTGATTTGGCAAATTACTTAGCAGCAAAGATCATTCCCAAAGATTTAACTTGGCAACAAAAGAAAAAGTTTTTACATGACACCAAGTTTTATTTTTGGGATGAGCCTTTTCTGTTCAGGAAAAGTGCAGATGGAGTGATTAGGAGGTGTGTTGCTGAAGAAGAGATCCCTGATATCCTTTGGCATTGTCATGCTTCACCATATGCAGGTCACTATAGCAACGAAAAAACAGCTTCCAAAGTTTTACAATGTGGCTTTTATTGGCCAACTCGTTTTAAGGATGCTAGGGACTTTGTGATGAAATGTGACAGATGCCAAAGGATGGGTAATATTTATAGGAAGGATGAGATGCCCCTCCAAAGCATTTTGGAGGTGGAGGTTTTTGATGTGTGGGGTATAGATTTTGTAGGCCCCTTTCCACCATCTTACAACAATAAGTATATTCTTGTGGGGGTAGACTATGTTTCTAAGTGGGTAGAGGCAATTCCCACTTCCACCAATGACTCTGCAGTTGTGATAGAATTTTTGAGAAAGAATATTTTTTGCAGGTTTGGAGTGCCAAGAGTGCTCATTAGTGATTGTAGGAGTCACTTTTGTAATAAAGTGATGGAAAGAGTCTTGACCAAATATGGGGTGCATCACAAAATTGCAACCCCATACCACCCCCAGACTAGTGGTCAGGTTGAAGTGTCTAATAGGTCCCTTAAGAGAATCCTTGAAAAAACTGTGAATAGTTCTAGGAAGGAATGATCTAAGAAATTAGATGATGCTCTTTGGGCATATAAGACAGCTTTCAAGGCCCCAATTGGCATGTCACCTTTTCAAGTGGTTTATGGAAAAAGTTGCCACTTGCCTGTTGAATTAGTTCATAAGGCATATTGGGCAACTAAATTTTTAAACTATGATATGCAACAAGCTGGAGAGAAGCGATTATTGCAGCTCAATGAACATGATGAGTTTAGAGAGCAGGCATATAATACTTCTCGAATTTTTAAAGAAAAACGAAAAGGTGGCATGACAAGAAAATAGTAAATAAGAATTTTCATATTGGAAAAAAAGTTAATGTATAACTCTAGACTTAAGCTTTTCCCTGGAAAGCTTAAATCTAGATGGTCAAGTCCATATATTGTTGTGCAGGTATCTCCTTTTGGTGCTGTTGAAATTAAGCATCCTACAAGTGGGAATGTATTCAAAGTGAATGGACAGCGGCTTAAGGTGTACCATGGTGAGCTGGTTGATAAGACCTCATCCACAATGGAGCTCAAAAATCCTTAGTTCTTCAGAAAGTGTCATCCGTCAGGCTCGGGACATTAAACAAGCGCTTTCTGGGAGGCAACCTAGTGGTAATCTCTCTCTAGTATTTTATTGTATTTTTATTATTTTTTTTAGAGTAGGATTTTTGATTTTCAGTTTAAAAAAAAAGGTACAGGTCTATAGCACCACGCTTGAGCGCGCCTCCTATGCGCTCAAGCGCGGTGGGGTCACACGAGCAAATAGGGGGGGTGAAAACCTATTTTAATTAGAAAATAAAAGAGGTCAACTCAGGTAGATTGGCGCTCAAGCGCAGGGTCATACGTGCTTGAGCAAAGTGGGGTTTAAAAAATAAAAAAAGGGGGTTGAATACGTGCGCCTGAGCGCACGAGTCGCGCGCTCAAGCGCGGGACGTCAGATGCAGCGAATTAAATGGGGGTTTCTAAACCCTAAATTCATTTTACCCTCTTCCTTCTCACTCGAAGCAGCCTCTTCCTCCTCCTCCCTTCACTCTTTTCTGTCCCAATCTCCACAATCCACCATCTCCACCCAAATTTCTTCCCAAATCCGAGTTCCTCTACTCCTTCCTCTTCAATCTTCGTGCTTTGTGTGTTGGGTTCTCTCATTCTCCATTCGTTTTTGTCTCTCCAAGGGTAAGTAATTCAGTTTCTCTCTTTTTCTCATTGTCATAGGTGTTAGCCATAGTTTTACTCTTGATTCTTAGTGCTGGTTGTTAGGATTAGTGATTATTAGTGAGTCTTACACTTAGATTTGAGTCTAGAACCATTTTAATATCTAGTGCACATTAGGTGTTTGTTAAATTGTCTAGGAGAGTTTAGCCATAATGTCTACTAGTCGGGAAAAAGGAAAAAGACCTAGAGTGAACCCACCATCTTCCTCGGGTAGGAGAGTTTTTGAACACCCGAAGGTGAAGGTTTTTTATGATAGTCAATGTAAGGGGAAGGGGATTGTTACTGAGGGTAGTATGGAAAACCCCTTTTATTTTTCTAGTAATTACATTCCCTCTTGCATCAATTTTAACCAGTGGACCACAACTTTTACAAAAGAGCCCAATTTTTTGTTTAGTAAGTCCTTGGTGTGGGAGTTCTTTGCTCACGCTCACTATCGTGAGGTGAGAACTCCTGGTTGTCGTCTGAGTTAGGTTAGGGGGAAAGAAATTTCTAATGATCCACACACTATTGCTAGAGTTTTGGAATTGTCAGATTACCCTATTGACACTGATTTTGTGGAGTATTATCGTCGTGTCTCACTTAACAATGACGATTATAATGATTTAAGAGAAGCCCTTTTTCTAGAAGGGAAAGATTGGAATTATGGTGCTAACAATTCAGTGAAGCACGTTTATGCAAAGCACCTAGAGCCTTGGGCAAGATTCTGGGCCCACTTTATCATGCACAACATCTACCCACAGTCTCACGAGTTCGAGTGCAAACCCTCCATTCTGCGGATTGTTTATGGTATTTACGATGAGATGCATGTAGACGCAGCTTGGTTGATGTCTGAGTACATTTTCCACTTGGCCCAGGACACCAAACCGGGTACTTTTGGGTTACCTTGGTTGATCACCAAGCTTTGTGATGATGCTGGATTGTATTTTGGTGATGATTTGCGCGATTTAAGGCGCTCCGCACAGCTGACTCACAAACATCTAGAAAAATATACAAAGATTGCTAATGAAAAGCTTGGACGAGGTGCCCCGGCTGCCCCTGCCCCTACAAATCCTGCACCACAGGCACCCCAGGAGGGGGCGATGGCTGATATGACTAGGATGATGGCGCGGCTATTGCGTCGTCAGAGCAGGCATACTCAATACTTCCAGATGGAGATGCAGAGGAACCAGGCTCGGGATGCTCAGCTGAGAGCGATGGGGGAGCAGATGGCTATTCCTTTCCCTCTTGCTCCATATACTGAGGAGGAGTTACATATGCTGAGTAACTCTTCTTCGTCTGATGATGTGCAGGATGGGGGTGCCGCGATGTAGTTTGGGGATGTTTATGTTGGGTTAGGTAGTTTTTATTTGCATGGGTAGTTGATTAGATGGTGATTTGTGGATGTTTATTGCTGAACTGTTTTGTGGCTTCGTACTTTGGTACCTATGGATTTGTACCGCACAAAAAACATTTGTAGTTGTTTTTATGGTTTCGTTTCTCTCATGATTTTGGTCATTATTATTATGCTTTTTACCTGTGATATTTGTGGTGTCTCTGGCACCTTGAGATTATTTGTTATGCAGGTGAATAAGTTTGGGGGTGAGTTCTCCCATGTGCTTGTCAGGAACCGATTGAATGAGAGGGAAGTTTCCATTTTCCTTTGTTTTTGGTTTTTATTTTTTAGTTTAGTATAGATTTGTTTGCTTGAGGACAAACCACATTCTAAGTTTGGGGGAGGGTAACAAAATAAAAAAATTTTCTGAACCTGATTTCTCCCTTGGCTTTGTGTTGGTTTGTGTCCTGGCATGATTAGGCACTAATTCTAGGTGTTAGATTTGTTCCCTTGATAGGTGTTAATACTTGATTGTGATTTCTGACTTGTTTTATCCAGATACTAATTGGATTTAGCTTTGAAAATTTTTGGAAATTAGTTGTTTGGCAAACTTTTTGTGAATGATTGATTAGTGAATTGTCCTTAACCAGTGAGATTTGAGCCTATACACTTGAAGGAGTAATGCTTAATGAAATTGTGATGAAACTCATATTTCTTTCATGAGTGTTGTTCGCTTTGATTGTTTGTTCTAGAACTTGACTTGTGACCTTTTCAAAATTGACAATTGATTGCATGCATGAACATGATTAAGGAACTTAGGTTTGTTTTTTTGTGGCCTTCAACAAATTTTTGAAACATAATGATCCCTTAGTTGCCCATTTTGAGCTTTGAGATTTAATGATTTTCTTTGGTACCCTACATAAATTGAATTATTCTTGTGAAGTACCTTTGAAATTGTGAATGAGCAATTAAGTGGAATGTTAGAAATTGGCGAAAGTGTAAGTGATGTAAAGTTGATGTTTCTATTTCTCTTCTAAAAAAAAAGAGCAACAAATATGCTTTAAAAAAAAGTTGAAAAGAAGAAGAGAATAGAAATAGAAAAAGAAAAAGAAAGAAAAGGAAAAATCATGTGAATTGAGTTGTGGTCGTGATTGTGTAATTATTTCTTTGCTCATTTCATAATTTAAAAGGGAAGTGTTGTGATTTCATTGATTAAGCCCTTTGTTTATCCTTTTATTCTTTATCCCACCTGTCACTTTTAGCCATGGCCCCATTACAACCAAATAAAGACCTTATGATTTGTGCATGTTGTCGATAAATTCAGTGGAGATATAAATCTATAGTCAAGCTTACGGTAACATGCTTTCATTGATTCGAACTTGAGTGAATTGATAAATATTACCCATACACATGAGAGATGTTGAGAGGTTGTGTGATCACTAATCTTTTGCTCACTTTGAGTTTGTTTTTCAACTGGTTTTCATTGAGGTGATTTGCTAGTGAAGAAAAGTATTTTGGGTAGGTGAATTGGAATTTATGGTTAGGTTGCTATACCTTGGGAGGGGAGAATCTTAGGCTTTGAATTTTTGTTTTACTTTTGCCTGGGACATGCAAAATGTTAAGTTTGGGGGAGTGATTTGGGCTCAATAAATGATGTTTTTGGATGATAATTTACCCTCTTTCTTAGTGATTTTGGCTTGTTTCTCAAGTAATTGTAGGAAAAGATTGAGTTTTTGTCTATTAACGATTTGGAATGAGATCCTTTAGGATTTTGTACCTTTTTGGTTTTAATTTCAGGTTTTGGAGCGATAATGTGATGAATTGGAGCAGAGAAAAAAGAAACAAGTCTTATAACTATGAAATTGGAGCAAAGAAGGGCAAAATGGTAAATTTAGTCCACATGCGCTCAAGCGTGGGTCATTCGCGCTCAAGCGCGTGTGGTGAAAAAGACCAATAAATGGGGTGCAATCTACTAATTCTCTCAGGTAGACGCACGCCCAAGCGCAAGGAGAGGCGCCCTCAAGCGTGCATGGGGTCAGCCATTTAAAAAAGGGGACAAACATTCAAATTGTGTGCAAAATGAAGAGGCGCGCTCAAGCGAGCGACGCTAAATTAGAGATAATAATTATATCTTTTCATAATTAGATAGGGGATTTGGTTCCAAACGTTTTTAATAGGGAGTTTTAGGTTTTCTGAGTTAGTTATCACGTTTTTAGAGAGAGCAATAAGAGAGAGCTTCTGGAGGCAAGTTGAAGGATTGCACTTTGTGATTGGAGATTGGGGTAATTCCATGTCTCTTATTATGATTTTCATTATTCTTCTTTCTTCTTCTCTAATTATGTGTAACTAAACTCTTTTTTGGGAACATGTGGATTTGTATGGAACCTATGTAGTTTTTGTTTAATGAATTGATGTTTTTTTCATTAAGTATTGTGTTTGATTATGTTTTATTGTTATCATGAATTTGGTGCCGTTTATGATTTGATTAATTCTAATTTAATAGGAATATTAAATTAGGATTTAGACCTTTAATCAAACAATTCAATTGCATAGGGATATATTTATGTCTATGAATTGGGTAACTATTTAATAATTTTGCTTGAACAATAATTGATTAGATTAGGATTTAAGGCTCTACTTAAGGAATTAAGGGAGATTAAATTACTAAGAAACAAAGTTGATCTAAGGAATTAGGCGGCTTTTACCTTGCGAAATCGGTTCAATACTTAGGAAATTCATTGATTCGTTAACAATTGCTTTTGGAACCTACAATGAAACATGTACCCAAGTTTTCCCAAAACCTTCCACAACCACTTTTTAATTTGTGTTTTTGTTTTTCCTTTTAATTTAGTTTAAAATTTCAGCAATCAATTGAATTTTAATTTAAATTGCACTTAATAACTACATTTAGGTGAGAATTAGAGTCTATTTTAGTCCTCGTTGGGAACGACATCCCACTTTCACTTTATTACTTGCACGATCTGGTGCACTACCCAGAATTCCAACAGCTTACTCCCGTGCCCTTGTTAGGCGATGGTCAGATACCTAGCTTGCATCGAGATCCGACCCATCCCTAGTGGTATTTGGACTTATGAGAGCACCTGACCACCTTTGAGGGTGAGGTACTCTCTATCACCCTAACCCCTTGGCCAGGATGCGACCTCGTATGTTTAGGATCCCTATTATATATAGGCTTAATTATGTCACAAGTCCCTGAAATTTGGGGTATTTTTTCCAGATAGCCTTATACTTTTTTTTTCCGATGTCTAACTCCCCGAAGTTATTTTTGGGTTTGTCATGTACCCCTACTACCAATTCTGACCAATTTTGATGACATGTAACGTCAAAATCTTATTCAAACGCAGGAGGTTGGTCATGTGGTGTCGCGTGATGTTACACAGGCAAAGACGACCTCTCTCTTCAATTCTTTTTTTTCTTTTTTTATTTAACTAAAAATATAAAATATTAAGTTTTTTAGTTTTTTAAATTTTTAAAACAAAAGATTTTCGCCCACGAGGCACTAGGTTCTTAACCTTCTACGTCTGATCAGGATTCCGATGTTACATGTCAGTAAAATTGGCCAGAATTGGTAGTAGGGGTATATGACAAACTCAGAAGTAACTTCGAAGAGTCAGACATTAAAAAAAAAGAATAAGGGTATCTAGCAAAGGTATCCTAAACTTCAGGTACCACCCTTAAGCCTTATATATACTATGCACGTACCACCCTTTTATACTTATAGAGGACCACCCCCAGCTTGACTTGTACGGAGATTTCATAGCTTTCGTTTTAGTGCTGCCACTCGTTCTCATCCTTCTGCTTCGAGGATTTTCACTGAGGATACTCCTTCTCCTATCTCGACAGGTGCCGGTAGGTCTGCTCCTGTTGCTGACCCTAGACCCAGTGGTAGGGTCCCTACGCCGTCAGACGAGGTCGAAGAGGATCCTGTGGAGGATGAGGACGAGGAGATACTAGTCGAGCCGGTTTCCAGGACTCGTAGTGGAGTTAGTGGTTCTTAGGGGCGAGCATAGTATAGATAGTTTGGATCCTAGGTTAGGGATGTGGCTGCTGTGGACCAGTTGGGAGCTTTGGAGGACCAGTTGACGTGCTCTGAGACATCTATTTTGGAGTTGTATTATACTGTATATATTTAGAGGTGTCTTAGAGTCGAGGTCATATCATATATAGCCTTTACTTTCAGTTTATGGACTTGGTATTTTGGACTTGTATTACTTTTGCACTATGATGATGTACTGATGAGAATCTTTTTATACTATTACATATATGTGATGCTTATATATCACAAATGATCCTCAAGTACTGTTTTATTCCGCGTACTCTGATTTTAAGCATAAAAGAATTCAGCGATTACTATTATCATTACGTACCAATAAATCTCTCGAGATAATGATTAGATTTATAATGCACAACTATATATCATTCTATTTGTAAAGCAAGAAAGTTATCTCGAAGAATTTTCTGAAATCAAATTTCATAAGTAAATTAATAAGTCGAATTCAAAGTATTTATGAAAGATTAAAGTATTCAATTGGAACGCAAGTCCAAACTCTTTTAGAATTAAATAGAAGAAAAATAAAAAGAAAAATTTTATTGACCTATTTTTCATAAACAAGTCCATAACTATTATTGGAAACAATTTTTATTTTCCAATAAAACTAAGGGTGTCACAAAAGGAACTTTAGGCTAAAGAAGCTGAATTCATGCTACTGTTTTGGTGCTTACTTTAGGCTAGAGAAACTTTGTAAATTACTGGTGATGAGATTTGATTTTACTTTTTATCGGGGCAAGTCAAGAATCTATTAAACTCGATACTAATGTTAAAGCCATTTGTCGTATAACGGAGACATTGGCATGTGATATCTGACTTACAAGAGTGTACAAAGAATAAAAAAAACCCAATGTAGAGCCTTTGTGTGTTCAAAGCATTTAATATGATTACCGTACATTATAAGTTCCAACACCGAAGTATTGGAATAATTTTTGAGGGAACAAGTGAACGAATTGTCAAGTTGTGAATTTTGTTGTGTTTTATACCATTTTCTAATTACTTTTTATTTTGCCTTGAGGGAACATGTTATTGTTGCTACCTGCTACCTCTCCTACTACTGTTGCATGTTGTGTTTTATACTATTTTAAGTGTACTTAAGCACCTAACTAAATTGTTGTCTAAGAGAAACATTTCACATTTCTAAACCATGCAGATTTTAAAAGAATACAGGTATTACTTTTTATTTCTTTTCCTCTATTTTTGTATTATTCATATTTTGGTCTTGGTTACCTTTAGATGTATGGGTGAGTGGTAAAGATATTGAATTCGCATGATTTTGACTTCTCTATTTACCAATATGGTTTTTGTGATACATATTATAATTGAAAGTTTGAGACAAATCTTAGAAACTATATATGTGCACAAAAGTTATCAAGGTAGATATTGATCATGTGTGCATTATGAAATATGAGAATTCAATCTTTAGAAGTAATATTTCTACTCGCAATAAAACAAACTAAGGGTTTTATGCAAAAGAATTTTAATACAGTAATTTGTACCTTTCTTGATTACATAAAAGAATATTTTTTCCACCAAATTAAGCTTGGTGTTGTGTCTTTAAGGTGAGCTTTTTGCCATACATAACCACCGCTAGAAGATGGTGTTTTGCAATCTTTCATTTCCCTACATCATGTTGTTTTTTAGCTTGAAATATAAATTTAAAGTAAATTGGATTTAAATTGTTACGTGACTTGCAAAGTGTGAAGTGATTATATATGTTTGTTGCCTTATGTTTATTTATTTTTTTTTCAATCAGTTATACTTATTAACTATTTTAACTATAGGATGCATTTGCATGAAATATATCTTAATTGCATATGTTAAAAAACATCATTAACCAAACAACTCCGCCCGTGCATCGCACGGACATAGATACTAGTTTATAAAAATGAGTTTAACATGAACTTAGAAAGGAAATCTCTTTTTTTTAAGAAACTCTTTAGAAGATGACACAAAAATATTTAGAGAACTAAAAAAAATCAAAATCATAGAGTACATAAAATAAAAATCAAGAGAAGAAGAAAATGGTTGGGGGTATTGGTTACCTCTTAAAATCTTTAAGTTTTTAAGTAATAATGAATCGTAAAATTAATTTATTCAAGTAGGAAAAATTGTGGGTTTTACCGATATTAAATATTCAAATTTTTAATACCATTAATTAAATTAATCAATTTTATAAATAAACATAAAATTTATCAAAATGGTCTTATATATTGGGATTGAGGTACTTTAAAAGTTACTCCATCCGTATCTAGTAATGACAATTAGGGCCTCCGCCCGCGAAAAATACGGGCAGGGCGGCCCGTTCTATTTGCGGGCATTTTAGGGCCGCCCGCGGGCCGCCCGCAGGCAAGTAAAAAAATTTTTGTTTCATTGGCCCACCCAAAACACTCACTTCTCAAACCAAATTAGGGTTACTCTCACATAGAAATCACGTTCTCTCTCACTGACAGGAGCCTCCTTCGGTCCTTCTCCAATAAACTTAACAAGAATATGGGTTTATTGGGAACGAAGAAGCATATTCTAATTGGTGGTTGCTGTAGTTCGTTTCTTCTTCTTCTAGGTTTTTTTAAATTGAAATTTTTAGTTTTATAATTTAGCAGCATGGTTTTTTTTTTGAAAAAAAGGCAAAAAAAATTGGGCGGGCATGCAAAAAACATGGGCGGGCAGAGTCTGAATTTTACCCCTAAACTGAATTAGGGCGGTCCATGCCCGCCCGCAAAAATGCAAAGCCCATAATGGTCCGGCCCATGCCTGCCCATTGGCCCTAATTGCCAATGCTATCCGTATCATATGTAATGTTATGTTTTATAAGTTCTGTTCTTTTATAAATTCAATACATAATTAATGCTATTTTTCCAAACACACCCCTATTTATTATACTCTCTTTTTCACTTCCAATATCTTTCTCTTTCTTCAATAATAATTATATATGAGCATTATAATCAAAATACAACAAATCCTTACATAATTTAACCATTTTTTAAAATCTGTGCATAACCTTAAAACGGAGTACTCATGGGCATTCTAAATACTCCCTCTGGTCCTATTTACAAGACCCTTTTGGGGTTTTTATTTTGGTCCTATTTATAAGACCTACTTCTTTCCACTAACACCCCTGTAAAGTCAACACTTTTTAGAGTTTCAATGATTATTATAGGGGTAGTTTGAAAAAGTATATCGAATTTTCATATTTCCAATACCACTAACAAATTTATTCACTTTCGTTGATAGCAGTGAAAAAAAAACCTAAAAAAATCTTATAAATAGATCCCAGGAGTATATTTTTACGAGTAATATGTCAGATTAGTCCCTGACTTTGTAAGCGTAGGTCAAGTTAGTCCCTGACTTTATCGAAATAGCAATTTAGTCCCTGAGATAGGAGAACGTCGATCAAGTTAGTCCCTGCCGTCATTATCGCAGAGATGTATTTGCTTTAAAATGGGATAAAGATAAGGACGTATGTGAATTAAAATGAAATCTCAGGAACTAAATTGTTATTTTGATAAAGTCAGGGACTAACTTGACCAATGCTTACAAAGTCAGGGACTAATATGATATCTTGAATTTTTACTCTTATCCTTTATCCAAACTTTTTTTTTTTTTTTTCCAATTAGGAGCTTGTTACTCTCGTACAGCAATTAATATTCCCTCCGAAACCAAGCTACTCAAATCGAGGCACGCAATAGTTTTATTCAACTCTTCACGATCCCATCACACCCTCTTCTACCTCAACCATAACCACCCACCGGCAATGACCACGCTAATCGATCGCCGCCGCATGATTCCGGCGGAGGTTAACGTCGACACTGCCACACCATCGACAGAGCCCGCCGCCCCTAACGAAAACCACCGCGAGAGGCCCCTCCGAGCCGCCGGGAGAAGCAGCCACCGGCCTCGCCCTGGTCGGCAACGATCTTTCAGAAATGATATCAGTCATGTCGCCGCAGAAACGTTCTTGATTACTCGTCTCACCTTCACTCTTCTTCGCTATCTCGGGTACGTATTTTTCAAAAAGATTGATTTATTCATTTCATTTTGTTTTGTTTTGTACTGTTTTCCCTGTGGCTAAGTTTCTTTTGCGATAGCTTTACTCATTCGTTGCTAAAATAGTTTGAGAAGGTGTTTTTGGTCCAAGTAGTCAAACACGTACTCCTTCGCTGTTCCACATACTCATATGAATTAAGGCCATTGCTCAATATGTCAATTTCTCTGTGACAAATGATACTCACTCGTTCTTATTCTTATCTATAAGATTTTTGTAAAGAATTTACGTAAATTAAAAAAAATAAGTAGTCAAAGGAAGTTTTTATACTTATACTCGCTCTAGGTCACTTTTAGATGATTTTCTTTGTATTTTCTATGTATCATTTATTACTTTTTCTTTACGCTTATTAAATGCTTTCACTATTTATGTATTTTTTCATTAATGAGTGTAAATTTTTGAAAAATGGTTGTGAGAATAAAATTGTAATATTACGATATATTTTCATAGGATTCATACAACTAATTATTTTCATTGGTATGTGTAATTCGGTTGAGTATGACCTATATTAAAGTTTGGGAGAGTAGTTAACAAAAAATATGTCTAAGCTCCCAAATTATATACCGTCTAAATTAAAAGTAAAAATGTTTCTTGGAATATATTATAATATAAGATTAGAATCATCAGGGTATATTTGATATAACTTATCTAATATTGCCTAAATATTATAAAGTGATTCATATTTAGGGACAAATAAACTTTAAAAAATGTGACTTGTAAATAAAGATGGAAGGAGTATAATATGATTAAAATATACTTATTCTCTTTATATTTATTTGTTATATTTCAAACATAATACACCTTTTAAAAAATAAAATCATTGTTTATATTTTCAATATATTAATTGTGTTTTTCTCCATTATACCCCTTTTCTCTCTATATTTATTAATTTTTCTCGTCTACTCACATAAACCAAGACCTATTTAAAAGGGATAAGAATGAAAAATATCATTTGTTACATTTTTGAAATCCTCAAAAGAAAAAAATAAATAGAAACAAAAAATTTCTAAAAAAAAAATAGATACATAAACTTAATGACTCTTACCTACCATCACACTACACCTAATGTAGGATAATACGGCAAACAAAGCAAAAATTAATGGTTCTTTATTTCCTAAAGTGATACTCCTTCGTTGATACTCCTACACATATTTTTCTTTAACACGCTCTTATTTATCACACCCTCTTTTGTCATTTCCAATATATTTTTCTCTATTCTGTAATGATTAAATAGAAACATTATAGTCGAAATACCCAAAATTCTTGCAATCATTTCTTAAAACTCTTGCATAAATATAAAATACACTATTTATGAATAGGAGGGAGTAGTATAAGTGAAGTGTTATAAGTGAAATGTTATAGTAATTGAGAACTTGAGGTCAAAAGTGACTTTTGATAGCAGGAGTTCTGAAAAGGAAAAATTTGCATAGTATAGTTGCTCCCTCCGTTATGAAATAGTACTATAAGTTTTATACTATTAATTGCACTCTTTAATTTTAAAAGTTTATACTCTATATTAAGGTACGAATGGAGTATTTTTCATTGGGTTTTAAGCAACCCATGAAAGTGACGTCATTATTAGAAAGAGGTCTATTTAATGAAGTAATAGATAACACTATTAGATTTCAATTGTTGACTTTCCTTTCTTTGTTGCTTACAGATTGCCCTTATCAAAAGTAGCAAAACCCTTTTTCATTTTAGACAGTTAACCTCATTGCAAGGATTAGATTGATTGCCTTGCTATTTGTAGGTCACACGGTTTGAATCACTGGGACGAATCTAGACCATTGAATATGATGAATGATGAGTGAGGCTAGTCTCAAGTGCAAAATGCATTTTAGAGGTTTTAGTGTATTAATCTAAAGTTCTAGACCATTGCATGTGATAAATCATTGGGATAATCATACATAAATCATTGGAAGAATAGTAAATAGCAACATACTGATGGATACTGCCTAAACATTAATTGTAAATGGAAAAATTGTAGCGACTCTGCTTCAATAGTTAATTCATGGGAATATTAAGTGGGAAGTATCAGCCACATCCAATTTACAAAAAGAGATTGTCTCATGCAAAACTACTGAAACTGGGAACTTCATGAAAGACCCCCTTAAACTTGTGAACTTCAAGAAAGACTCCCTTATTTCCTGCTTTATTGAACTTGTGAGGTTAAACGAGTTTCGAAACAGTTGTATATTAGTTTTTCATAATCTTACCTGTGATCCTAAAACAGTTCATATACACACATCAAACAAATTTGGGTAAAGCTCAGTATTTCAATAGTATTTGCCTGAGTTCCAACAAGTTAATGTAATGTCTGCCTTAAACTCCCATAGAAGAATAAGAGAAGCATGGTGCTGTTCAAAAGAATATGCAGATACTAATGTTGCTCCTTAAAATTTTTAGCATTCCTCATGCCATATTCACCACATCTCTGATCAAAGACTATATTTTTAGCCAGAAGGATTATTCTGTTGTGACATTAATTCTACTTCTGTTTGTAACTTGTCGCATTATTCAGGATTGGTTATCGCTGGATTAAACAATTTCTTGCCCTGGCTACTTATGCCATGCTACTTATGCCTGGTTTTCTACAAGGTTTGTTTTACGTAATTGTGCTGTTCTCCTTTCTTATCTCCAATAATAGTAAATGCCATGCTTTGTAAATTTGCTTTTGAAGCCGACTTCACGGATATTGCTCATTGTATATCTTTGTTTCATTCGGTTTATTTGAAATAGTCAGTCTGATGCTCGATTTCTCCGTTAAATGCTGCCATCTGTCTTTCCTTGTTGTAAAATTACTTGAAAATGGCTCTTTTTCTTGTTTTCTTCCCTGTGCACTTACTGTTGACTTTCTGCAGTTGCATATTGTTATTTCTTCTCAAGCAAGGTAAAACGAAGCATTGTTTATGGAGATCGGCCAAGAAACAGGTAAGCTAAAACACTGGTAAATCTATCCTGTGATGTTGGTCATTTCATGTATTGTGCACATAATATTTTTGTAAATATTGGTTTTGCAGGTTGGATCTTTATCTACCTACTGATATTCATAAACCTGTGCCAGTTATGGTATTTGTAACTGGGGGAGCATGGATTATTGGGTGAGTGTTTTAAAATATTTGCAATGTTTTGCTTGAATTCTTGTGCTAATTTACCATGTATGGTATTGATTCTTATTCAACAAACAAGATTCTCTGTAATTCCTCCTTCATGTTAAGCCTTTCCATCACTGCAATAGCACACTGCTGCTGACATCTTAAGAAAGGAACTCTGCCCCAACATACCACATGTTTCAATTTCAAATTTGGAATACAACTTTTGGATTTACTTTGAATAATTTCATCATCTTATATATAGTGCAAGAACTTCCTATGTTATCCGTAATGCCATGTACCTTTTGAAGTTGCGAGCAATTTGTGTGCTTTTAAGCCTTTAACTTCAAATAAACTGCATGTTTTAGATTTTGTGTTGAAACTTTCAACTGAACTCATGGGTATAATAGGTGAAGTTGAATTTTAAAATCAGACATCAGTCTGAATTCTTCCTCACTTTCCCATGCCAAAAGAATTGGTCTCAAGAACAATGACATGGCTACAACTTTTAGTTGTATATATACATAATACATGAGTTGATCTATCTTTAGATTTTATCAAGTCAAATGATCTTAATTGGATTTTGAATTAGGTATAAAGCTTGGGGCTCCCTTTTAGGATTGCAATTGGCAGAAAGAGGCATTATAGTGGCATGCCTTGATTACAGGTAACTAGTTCAGTTCAAGCAGTGCAGGTGGAGTCTCCATTTTTCCCTTGGTCCAAGTTGCTAATCTTTTTGTTTGAAATTGAATAAAGACTATTCATAACTACAAGGCTTTTAGTGTCATGCTATAATTTTTTCTTTTCTAAATTTAATGGTGTTCGGTGGTGCATATCTTAAATTAAATTAGTTGTTAATATTTTAAATTTAAAAATATAGTACATCAGACTTTGGATAGTTATATTCATAATTGATATTTTAAAATGTTTTGTAGCTTAGAAAATATAGTTGTTCCAAGGTAATTTAACTTTCTTTAAGATTAGTACAATGCATAAAAGGTAGAAACAAAAATATTTTGTAGATTTTTGGTGGGTGCTTAAGTCAATATGATAGATTTAAATTCCAAAGATTATGCTTTATTTACCACTTAATAGATCGTCATTTATACATAAATGCAGAAATTTTCCTCAAGGAACCATAAGCGACATGGTAAGTGATACCTCTCAGGGAATTTCTTTTGTCATCAACAACATAGCTAATTATGGAGGTGACCCGAATAGGTGAATGCCAAGCTACTACATGAGATTAATTTCCATCATATTATTAGCCATTCAACTTTGAGACTGACCCCCTTTTTTTTGTTAATAGGATTTATCTAATGGGGCAATCTGCTGGTGCTCATATTTCTTCTTGTGCTTTACTGGACCAAGCAATCAGAGAATCTGGAAAAGGAGATAGTGTTTCTTGGAGAGTTTCCCAGATAAAAGCTTATTTTGGTTTATCTGGAGGGTAAGATATTTAGGCCTTGTTAGAGTTTGATAGGCATATACTGAATTGTGTGGAAATGGCCAATTTCAATAATATATCTCATGGTTCTTTCTGGACTGTCTACAGAACATAGGCGGAGACCTTTATTAGGATTTCATGCCATCCACTATTGGTTTTTTTTAAAAAAATTTATTTATTTATGATGATAATAACTTAGGGCTATAGTTAAGTGGGTTTCTAACTTTTAGATGCAGTCACCATTGCTGATTGTTTCACTTAAGCTTAAATATTTTGTCACTATTTTCCCTCAGTGGGCTAGGCTTCAGATCATGAAAATATGTTCAAAATCCCTTCCTGTGATGGGAAGCACTGGTGGTGACATTTAAATGTTTGAATGTAAGTAACACATCACTATGTTTTGTGACAGCTTGTGTGCTCCTCCAATGACCTATTGAATTACTATGCTAAAGAAATTCATATCTGCATCCACTGTCTAACTAGTGCGTACATGTTCTAGAGCAGGATGGACCGTACTTTAGCAGATAGTTTTCCTCAATGTTTGTGCTTAATGTCACAAAAATCATGTTGAAATTGGATGATCCTTATGTACCCTACCTGTAGAAGAATGTGATGCTTATCCTAATAACCAAAAAGCATTTTACACGTTGCAATGTTTATAGTAAATTTTCTTGCTGTCACCCTGGACTGAGTGATAATGTAATGAAATATAGTGTGATATAAAAACACTAGTACACTACAGCTTCCACATCACAGGATCTTTAAATTGAATATGAGTGATGCGCTATGGTCAGTGATTTTATTCAAGGTAGTGGAACTGTGGAAGGCCATTCCACATATTTATTAACCTCATGGTTTCTAATGATCAAGTTGATGTCAATAAAACCTGGTTTTGGAAATGCACCTGCTTATTGCAGAGCTAGCAAATTATTTGATGTATATGTTTATAATAATGGTAAAATGGGTGGAGTCTCTTAATCTAATGTTTAATGCCTTGTTGTTTCCTTTTTATTTTGTTATTTTCCTTTTGGATTTCTCAAGGAAAAGATATTAAAAAAGAGCAAACAAAAGTGCCAGTTCAGGCTTCTTTGGTGTGAAGAAGTCTGATTACGGACAACTGTGCTTTTGATAATGTTATTTGATTAATTGACTTGTACAAGTCAAACAATCATTTATTAACTTTTCAACATATGTCAACAGATACAACTTATGGGATTTAGTCGACCACTTCCACAATCGTGGCTTGTATCGTTCCATTTTTTTAAGGTGTGTCCCAATGAAGTGAGTTACATTATAAATGTGAGGCTTTTGAAGTTTTTTCCCTCAATATAACTCTGATTTTAATTGCAGTATCATGGAAGGTGAACACTCTCTGAAGAAATTTTCGCCTGAAATCAAAATTCAAGATCCATGCAATAAAGATTCCATTCCTCTTTTGCCCACTATAATTCTATTCCATGGAACTGACGACTATTCCATACCACCAGTTGCAAGGTTAGTATTTAGACTTGAAATTCATTGATATATTATATTCTTTTATTGTATTAATGTAAATTAGTTTTGGATGATATTGTAGTGCATCCTTTCATTTCTTTGGTATTTATCTAAATTTGTATGGACAAAACAGCACGATGGAATACTCTACTCTTATAAATGATAACTTAAATGGTTATACCTTATATTTTTCCTTGCTCGAGTTTCGAGTATTTATGTCATAGTGACAGTAGCTTTTGTTTTACCTTTTGATATTAGCGTGTGATTGTTTGCAGTGAGCGGTTTGCTGATGCTCTTAAGAAGGTAGGAGCAAGAGCTGAGCTTATTCTTTGTGACGGGAAAACTCATACCGATTTGTTTCTCCAAGTAAGTGAAATTTCATGACAGATTCTTTGGTCTTTTATTTCAAACTTTAGAGCTTAATGCAGACTCGGATACTATATTTAATGCAAGTTTTGAATTGGACATTTCAACTTTCACTTATACTTGTAAGTTGTAAGAGTAGCTGAGAAAAGATCAATATGCAGGACTAGAATATTAAAAATTTATAGGCTGGATGGAAAACATGAAAGATCTGTGTTCAGCCTTATAGAGGCTCATTCAGTTACTTGAACTTAAAGTTGTCTATGCTTAGCCTGAGCTTTTAGCGTCACCTTTGCAGATAGTAACTTCTAGTCATGGCTTCACAGCACTATCTTGTCATAATAACTACTAACTCATGATATTGTTATGAGGGAAAGGGTGATCCACTGGACCAAGAATGAGTTTCTGAAGTCCAAAGTTAGTTAATACGGAGTACTTGGTATATATGCTAATGTATCTCTTTTCATTTACAAAATTACGTCACTGTGGGAAATGGGGCATCAAATGTCTTAGATGGTCTTGTTTTAGGTGGTGATAGGATGACTGCAATCACAACCCTTTTTGATTGTCTTAGCTATGCTATAATCAAGTTATATATGAGGGACTAATAATCTAAGTTCACAGAACATTTGTAGCTCTCTGTTAAGTAGTACCACAGTTGATTTCTAACTTAACTCTTATACCATCATTTTGCATTTGCTGGAAATTTCGTTTGTGATTTCTTCTTTGCTTTAACGTATATGCCTTTAGAGAAGCATCATTTAACTTGAATGTTTATGGGCAGAAACATATGCAGTTGCCATGCTTGATAGAAGAGTCATTAAAATGAGTATTCATCACAAAGTCAGCCAAATATTGGGACAGTAGTGAAATATCTTAATAGATGTTAATAAAGTTTAACAGTATTTTTATTTGATCAACAAACATATTGGTAAAATGATTATCAACTACTTGATCAATAAAGTTTAAAAGATTCATCATTTTTCAAAATGTTGCTTTCTGGCTCGAAGGCAGGGCTTCCACTGGAAAATACTGTCTCGACTTCGATTTTTCTTTTCTTTTCCATTTCAAATGCAATTGGCTTTAAAAGTTCAAAAATGTGCTATCCTCTAGTTTTGTCTAATGACTTTCTAATTCTCAACCATGGTGTACAGGATCCACTCCGAGGTGGTAAAGATGACCTGTTTGATTATGTTGTTGCCTTTATACATTCCAATGATAATGATGCTCTTGCAAAGGATGCCAATGCACCCCCAAGAAGACGGCTCGTTCCTGAGATTTTGTTGAAATTGGCGCGCAGGATCAGTCCCTTTTAAGATTGTAACTGTTAGGGTTCTTCACATTTATTGACCAGCTCTTTACTGTATTTCTTATTCATGGACTTCATTGGTTAAAGGTATATATGTACCTCAAACTCTTCATTCGTTCAGGTCTCTGTCTATATTTTAGTGGAGAAAGAGGTTGAGGTTCCTTTTAAATTTAGTTCCTTTTGGGGTTCAAACTTTTACCATAGATCTTCATTATATACACATTCTGTATTTTAGTTGATAAAATTTACCCTAATTGATTTTTTGCTTTTGGTCATCTAAGCTCCTTTAATTTTAAAGATAATTAATTTCAAGGATTGCTAACTAGAAATATTTAATTTTAGGAGATGACCATTTTAAATTTTAAGAAAATTGTTAATTAATGACCTAAAAATATTTGTCAAGCAATCAAAATATGTAATTTTGTATTGGGAAGTGATGTGTTTAATACTTTGAAAAATGTTGAACTTTTGTTTCCAATACTCACTTGTTCGTTTTGTCTTCTTTGATTAGTTCCTTTTAAGATACTTAATAACAAGGAACTTTGTTATAAATGAAGGATAGGGATTATTGCAAAGGTCTAGAATTAATGTCCTTTGTTATAAATGAAGGTTAGAGATTATTGCATGGTTTAGAATAAAAAAAGTGGGTTATATTTAACCACTTTTTAGTTTATCAAGATAACAATAAACCATCAACGAGGTGTGACACACCTGACTCGGGACTTTGTCCTCGATCCGCAAGGACACGAGTTCGAATTCCACCTCGGCGGTATGAGCCTGTCGCTCCTTCGGGAGTGGTTGTTCTCCTCCAGGTAGTTTGCAGGCTATGATCTGGAGGCGGAGTTGCTCATCAGAGTCGTTAATAAAAAAAATGGGATTTCCCTCGTAAACCAAAAAAAGATAACAATAAACCATAAATTTGTCCATAAATGAAGGTTAGGGATTATTCCACGGTCTAGAATAAAAATGTAATTTAAATTTAACCATCTTTTAAGTTTATCGAAATAAAAATAAACCCTAATTATGTCCATAAATTATACTCTATTCCTTTTGTGAAAAAAAAAATTGGGAGATTTGCCAGAAAAGAAAAGAAAAGAGCGAAGTGAGAAAAAAATGGTATTTTATTCAAGGCTTAATTATGCGATTAGTTATTGATTTTTAGGGTCATTTTGTCACATACCTTTTTTTATTTTTTATTTTTAATGTTTGGCTCCTCGAATTTATTTATGGATTTGTCATATATTCATCTTACCAATTTCGGACAAATTTGCTGATATTTCACACTGGAATCCTAGAGATATACCCCTCTCTCCGATCATTATATATATATATACAAAAAATATTAAATTATTAATTTTTTAAGGTTTTTGTAATTTAAAAAAAAAATTCTGCCCACGTGATATCATGTGGCTAACCTATTAAGTTTTACACGCTAGCAAAATTTGTCTGAAATTGATAGGAAAAGTATATGGCAAATCCATAAATAACTTCGAAAAATCATACATACATTGGAAAAAAAAAAAAAAAGAACAAAGGAACGTGATGAAACGGCCTTAAAGTTCAAAGAGCGAAAACATAATCAAACCTTTATTCAATTTAATAGAAAAATTGATGGTAAAACTAGTGTAACGAAATCGAACTTAAGGAACTATTTTAGGACAAATTATTAAGTTAAGTAATCAAATAAACAACTTTACCTTTTTTTTTTTTGGAAGGAGAAGAAAGTTGGGATATAAATCCAGATTGATGCAAGAACATCTTATGTTCCGTATCTTTATCAATTTATTTTCACTGCCACTGCAAACAGGGTGCGATATCCGCTCGTAAAATGGATTCGACCCCCTCCTTCTTGGATTAAAGTTAACACGGATGGCTCATGCAATCCAGTAACGAATCAAGCAACTTATGGTGGAGTTCTAAGGGATCATGAGGGAAGGTTTCTTCTTGCCTTTTCTGGGGGAATTGGTTCTTGCTCAATCACACAAGTAGAGCTTTGGGCAGTGTGGCATGGAGTGCAGCTTGCTCTGGCTCGTGGTTTTAGACAAGGGATTGTTGAAACTGACTCCAAAGCTGTAGTTAGGTTTTTGGATACTGGCATTTGTCAATCATCGCACTCGGCGCATTCACTGGTCCACTCTGTTAGAAGACTCATGAGAGATGGAAATTTCATATGTATTCATGCCTTCCGTGAAGCCAATTATTGTTGAAACTTGCTCCAAATAAGGACATATTCTTGATGAGCAGAGGATGATCTATGAGACAGTTCCAAGTTTCCAATATATTCCTTTATGGAAAATGTTAGAAAAACATAATATTTGACATCAGCAGCTGACACATGCCTTTTTCGATAAAAAGTGGTGGGTTCCGTAAGAAAGAGAAACTGCAAGACCCATCATTTTTTATAAAAAAAAAAGCAGGTGTTTCGTACAGATATCAAATATACAGATGTTTATGTAACAAAGTTGTTCCTTTATTAGCTGATTTAGCGGGTACCCTCATTACGAAGGGAATGTAGTTTCTTGCTTTTCTTTGTTTCCCTCTTCTGTAAAAAAAAAAAAAAAAATAACAGTTATGTCTTGTTTTTTCCCCTGGGTCCTTAAAATTTAAGATCTACAATTAAGTACTATTTTTTTTCCCACCTGCTCCGTCTTTAATGAGTAATTATACATTTTTCTCTTCTAAATATTATGTTATCTGGACTAGAAATGTGTAATTCTTTTTAGTGAAGTTGTGTACTCTCTCTCTCTTTAGAGTGTGTAATTTGTCTTTGAACATGTGAGCACCCGTCAAAATTGAGTGAGTTTGAGCATTATATACTAATTTTTGCCCTTGCATGTGTACATATACATATATATATATATATATATATATATATATATATATATATATATATAATTCAAATCAACATTTTAATTTATTGATATTATTTTTTAAATGTGCAATCCAATTGCTATACATGTTGGTTGTGTGCTTAATGAAATGCTTAAGTGATCGAGCTTCCTTAGAAATAGGCTCAATATTTGACGATGGTCACTAAACTTACTAGTGAGCCTACGAATGCATTAAATTTTATTAGGTTTCTATCACTTATTTGATGGTTGTGAAGCAAGTACGATATAATATATATGGAGTTTAAGACATAAAAATAACTAATTTTGTATTGCATTCTTGTTAACCTTAAGAATTTATGTACTATTAGTACATTATACTAGTAATAATCTTGTTGTATTTTTTTAGTTAACATGAGGTGCTTATTACACTTGCGCACATGATGCCATTCAGGCAAGATGTAGGGTGGACGAGTCCTGTTTTAGAAATTCATAAGTCAAGTCTTTTTTAAAAAAACAAAAAAATATTTTGCTCATATTTTGTTAGATTGTCGTTTTAAACTATTTAACATTGAGAAAATAGGTAATGCACTGACAGTGTAAAGTTTTTTACACCATCAGGCATCATCCATCATTCATCCATTTATGATTGTTGACTTTTAAATTAAAGTAATCCAAATGAATGGTGGATGATGGACTGATGGTGTAAAAAACTTTACACCGTCGGTGCATACCCATTAATCTCTTTAACATTATTATATAGTGTTATGCCTAATGTATTAGCTGTTTTACTTTTAATAACACAAAACAGGTTGTTTATGACAAATCAACGTCATTCTATGAAACCCTGATACTTAGTACGACACGGATATGATACGACAGAGATACAAGGATATGAGAATTTTTTTGAAATTCAAGATACGATACGGCATATGATAAGAGAACACAAATTTATGTGTATAATAAAAATTTAAATGAGAGATTATACATTTATAATTTTCATTAATATTGTTATTAGTTGAAAATGACACTAATACATAACTTTAATGCTAATGATAACAATTTAGAGAAAATAGATGGTGCATTGATAATTAAATTTTTTTTTTCACACAATCAATTCATGAATCACCATTCATTTATCTTACTTTTATCCAAAAGTTGTATGTAAAATTTTTTACATCGTCAATGCACACCCATTAATCTTCACAATTCATGGGACATACAAAAATGGTTATTTTTTTATTAAAAATACTAATTAAAAAGTTACTTTTTAAAAAAATAATTATTAAAAAAATTCAAAATAAAGTCAAACAAGTATATGAGAAGTATCAAAAAAATATCATGGAGTATCGGGAAGTATAAGTATTTTTTTTTTTTAAAAATAATTAAAATTAAATAAAAAATAATTGGATACTTTTGAGACACGTACCAGTTGGAAGTATCGTATGCGTATCGGTATCAGACACGGGTACGACGTGAATACTTTTCTATTTTTGGAGTATCTGAGCTTCATAGAGTCACTTTAACACTAGTTGTTTATTTATTTTTTTTGGTATTCTTAACACTAGTTGTGTTAGTTGGCTTAACGTATTTCACTCTCCCTATTTTTATGCTTTTCTTCTGTTTTCATTGGTGAAGGGAGAAATTCTATCTTTCTCTTATTTCTATTTTTCTTCTTTCTTGTCTTATAAATACGAGGCAGAATTTTGAAACAAAACAACAACAACATTAACAATCCCTTTTTTATAGAAAGTTTAGTATATACACCAGTGAAAAAATACTCTGTGGTATTTTGGGTGTATTTGGGATTTAGGTTGTAGTTAAATAACAATATTGTTGGGTATAGTCATTTTGTATATGGAGTAAGCTATAAGCTGAACCACATTTAATTTATTCACCATTCCAATTTATTTCCACTAATTTATATAACAAATTGGTATCAGAGCGCTTGTAGCTTTCTGGGAATCAGTGTATTAAAAAAAAATATTATGGCGACTACAAAATTTTATATTCCTCAGTTTGATGGGCATATCAACTTTGGGATGTGGAAGGTTCACATGATGGTTGTTTTGACCTAGTAAAATTTAAAGGTGACACTTTTTGGGAAAGAAAAGAAGTTTGACACAATGAAGGATTCTGAATGGGATGACATAGTTGCAAAAACAATGTCTACTATTCAATTATCCTTTACAGATGATGTTTTGCAAGAGGTTTTATCAGAGAAAATTGCAGAGGCTTTGTGGACCAAGTTGGAGTCCCTATATATGAAAAAGACGGTGGCAAATCATCTTAGTGTGTTACAACGTTTGTACAAACTTTGAATGGATGAAGGGACATCCATTAGATCATACATTTCTGAGTTCATCACTTCCTTAACTATGGAGTTGAAAAACATGGACGAGTCATTTTCCAGAGCAATGTTGTTGCTTTGCTCCTTACCTCCCTCATACAAGCATTTTCGAGAAACTCTCATATATGGGCGTGAAAGCCTTAATATTGATGAGGTTAAATCATCACTTTTTAGTCGTGAGAAGATGGAGCGTGATAATAGTATGCGTGATGGGGTCATTTTGACAATTATGATAATTTTAACGTCGTTAGTAAAAAATTGGAAGGAAAGGATTAACGTGGCAAACGTTAACCACTTTTTGGATAAAATTGGAATTTTTATTTATTAAAAAATGAAACTTCAAAAAAAAAAAACTTAAATGGATCAAATTAGGGATTTTTTTTTAACATTGTTTCAGCCCCTTTTTACGGAGTGTTTAATGATAATGATCTGGGTTTGTAAGCTTAAGAGATGTATGTAGAAGTACAAAATCCATGCCTCCGTGGCTTGGAGAGGACGGGTGGAGCATCATGAAGAATCATCGGGAAGATCGACCGGAGTGCTCTTTACCCATGATATTGGTTCGAGAATAACGATGGCGTTGATATTATAGTTCTGTTTTGTGTTTTTGTTTGTGTTTTTGGTTGCCCATGGTCACAGCATGGAATGCAGAATAACATAAGTGTCTATCCCAGTGTTTGTTGGTTGTCTCCTTTTTATAGAGTGCGTGGGGGTGCAATGGTAACCGTGCAAAACTTGGTCACCAAGTTTACTTAGTGACCAAGTAGACTTGGAGACCAAGTCTTGGACAAAAAGGTGTCAGCCTACGTTGTCACATCATGTGGGTAAGTGAGTGAGCGTTCTATGTTTTAGGGCGTCCTAGGTCTTAGGGCGTTCTATGTGTTAGGGCGTCCTAGGTCTTAGGGCGTCCTATGTCTTAGGGCGTCACAAGGCTTAGGGCGTCATGGGTGTTAGGGCGTCATGGGTCTTAGGGCGTCCTAGGTCTTAGGGCGTCATGGGTGTTAGGGCGTCCTCGTCCTTTATCTATCATGAAGGCGCTTTGTCAAGGCATGAACGCCCTGTGCACTTTCCTCCATCCAAAGCCTTCCAAGCCACGTAATCCATGAAGTTCTCAACTTAGTGGTACCGCCGATGTGTCATCCTACACCAAGGCGGCGTGGGTCCACTAAGTATCTTACCATATCTCTTGTAGTCTTTGTTGTGATCATACTTATTTTGTCTTTCCTGCAAGATTAGATTGCTAAATATAGATTATGGCCCATGGTAAAAACAAGTCTGAAACATTAGCCCCCTTGCACTTGAGGGAGAATCTATTCTTTCTCAAGTGCACAATATTTCTAAAGGCCATAATCTTTATTATGATGCTGCATAAAATTTTGTTATTAGTAATAAAATGCATTTATCTCAAATTCAATGACGATTGTAATAAAAGTTGAAACTTCCCTTTCTTGACAATTCTCTTTTGTTTTGTACTGGTCCATGAGTGATGTTGTCTCCTCAAGGGGAAGCCCCCTAGCTGTTATTCCGCTTTGCTAATCATCCAGTATGCATTGTGTCATGGCAATTCCAGATCCACTTAGGACCATGCTCTTCTTAAGTCTTAGTACGCTTGGATGTAATGAATGAATGAATGCCATGTATGTATGAATAATGCAAATGAATGAATGCCATGTATGCATGGATGATGCGAATGAATGAATGTTATGCTAAATCCTCTTCTTCTTTGAAGGCGTCTGCCCCTCCTCCCAAAAACATGAAGGGGGCGTAGCCACCGTTGCTCCTGTTTTGCCTTGTCGCAGATAGTTTCACCAGTTATCCTTACGCCTTGTTGTTTCTAGTGGGCGTCCTTCTGATAATGTGGTCATGGATGCTCAAACTTTTTATGCAAATTATTGAAAACGCAATTGAAGCAAATATACTTATTATGCCTTGTGCTAATTGATCGTATGATGTTGTAAATGTGAGAACCTACACTCGGTGGGTGAAATAACTAGGATACACTAGGAAAACACCTAGAAGGGGGGGTTGAATAGGTGTTTAAGAAACCTTGAAAGATTTTCGCAAGAAACAAATCTAAACGATTAAAACAAATGATTTTCACAAATTTTCTCTCTATTAATCGATTAATAAGGCTAACTAATCGATTAATGCCGAATGATCAATTCAAACTAATCGATTAATGAAACCAATTACTCGATTAATCAATGTTAAAATTGAAAAATCACTTTTCAATCAAATACGAAAACCAATCAATTAACACATATGATCAGAGATTAAGCGGAAACAATTAACACCAATATTCTTATTGATTAACCTAGGTTATGAAAATGATTTTCCCCAAATCAATTTTGCACAATTAAGATTCAATTCAATCAATTATGAAAAATCACTTTTTCTAGGTTTTCAATCAAGAACACAATGAATAACAAGAATTGTAAAGAGTTAAGAGTTTAGAGATACGACACAGTGATTTATCCTGGTTCACTTTCATCCACTTGAAAGCTACATCCAGTCCCCTCTTCAACCAAGAGAGATTCTTCACTATGAGGAATTAGAGTTTCTCAAATTACAAGTAAATGCCTCACAAGACTTCCTTCTTGCTAGCCTACAAGAGATGCCACACCCTTGCCTTGTAACCCTATTGATATCTAATCTAACCTCTTCTCTTGCTTGCCGATACCCCACAATAAGTCTTCCAATTGCTTTGAGATTCTTCAAAGGCTTCCAATTGCTTGCTTCACTACAAGACTTCCAAGTGCTTGATGAAATGTCACACCAAGGCTTCCAATATAACTTTGCTTGATTCACAACCAAGACTTCCAATTGTTGTAGATAACTTGCCTCTTGCAAAGATTACAACTCAATAGAAAACCAAATAACAATCCTATGAATCTCTTTCAAAAGTTATGAAAATATCAACATGAGAGATTCAAGGTTCTTGATCAAAGAATGTAAAAGTTAAAGCTTTGATCTTGAGAAAGTGAGAGAGAATAGAGTGGCTTTGATTCTTTGTAAAATTGATTATCAAAATGATGGATTATGATCACAAAGGTTAGGAATAGGTTTATATAGAATACCCAAAAGTTAGGAATGGTTAAAAGTGCTTTTGAGAAGTGAAAAACTCATTTAAAACAAGTAACAGCTCGTGTTAATCGAGTAGCCAAGGTGACTAATCGATTAATCATGCATTAATCGAGTAAGTGCGCAAGGATGCAAAATTCTACTCGAGTAAAAGGGGAAGTAATCGATTACTTTTACAAGTTAGTCGATTACTTTTGGTTTTAATCAATTACTTCAACAAGTTAATAGATTACTTTCACCAAAAATCACTTAAAACTTGTTTTCTCAAAAACTAAACCTTTTATTTCAAACCTTTAAGCCACCTATTGATTTTAGGCAAAGTGAATACTCAAAATATGATATAATCATGCAATCAAAAGAGATTCACTACCCTCTAATGACTCTACCCAAACTTATAAACTAAAAGACTTGTGAGGCAAAAGATAAAACAATAAAGCATAAACTACCAAACTAAGTCTTCATGAGTTGGCTCTCTCTTCATCACTTGATGTTTGTTGTTGCTTGTTGAGCTTGAACTTGATCAACACATTTAAGCTTATTCAAAACCTTTTTGGCATTTATCAAAACCTTCTCACTGGATCTAACAGTAAACACACATTACACAAATATAGTTTGCATTATTTTGAGAGCTCATATTTAAAATATTTCATTTGACTTTTTGATGAATTTTTTTTCTTTCTTATACGAGCGCCAGGGCGCGACCCGATAGCTACATCACTCGTATTTGGTCTATTCGTGACGCTTTGACAACTCTTTTGCCCTTAGTACGTCCGAATTTGATCGACCCTTGCGAATATCCAGGGCGTGACCATTTCAGGTATTCGCGTGAGCCTAAGTGTTTGGCCTGTGTTCACTTTGACTTTTAGCCATATTGTGGATGCGGGGAACAACACCCGCTCGACCATCCCGATTTGTTATCTTTATCTTAAGTGTTGGGTTTTGATAACCACTCCGGACACTTAGATCTTCCAAATGAGGGGACTATGACCCGCTCGACCATTTGGGTGCATGTTTTGCTTGAAACGTGTGGTGAGGTCTCTCCCCTTCTTCCCTTTTTTTTTGTATCACGCGTCCAAGCTTCTATTTGTCTCTTTTAAATATAAGCTCTCATTCTAGTAATTCTATATTTATGTTCGGTGTTAAGTATGCAATAACAGTAATGAACCAAAAGTTGAATTATGCCAAGATCAAATTTCAAAAATCATGCCAAGATCATATCTTTCTTATTGTGTTTTCTTGGGGGAGGTTCACACCAACACGCCCGCTTAAGTCTTTTTAATTGTATCTTTCTTATTGTAATTGGGTTTGCTTGAGGGAGGTTAAGACCATCACACATCAAGTCCCCTAATGTCATCAATAATTTTCTTTCATGCATTCTTTCATTATTATCTAGTTGGGAGTGCTTTAGGGCGGTTTAAACCATCACGCCTAAGCACTATCTCAGAGTCAATTTCTCATATATCATTTATTTCTTAGCATGTAAGCGTGTGAGAGAAAAAAAATTATGCAAACTAATGTATGGAATTGAAATTAGGCTAGGCATAATACTTAGCTTTGTGTCTGTTTGATGTTGTTCTTCATTCTGATCTCTTGTCCAACTAGAGCGTTCCTCTAACTTTTGAGTGTCTTGTTATGGAGGGCGTAACTGGATAGCGTTCCTTTGATTTTGGGGTGTTTTCTTACAAATAGCTGATTTCTTGCTTCTGATCTTCATTTCAAGGAAAAAGAACACGTATTTCTGTTTCCTCAAGAGCGTGCTTTCCGCTGTGTTGTTCAGGGCGTGCATTTCTGCTGGGCGTACTTTCTGCTATCTTGCTTTTCACTGAGCATTTGGTCTTTTCTATGGAATCATCTTTTTTAGGGAATAACTTCCTTCTACCCTCGAAGCTCTTGAGCGTACCATCTAGATTTTATCCTTGCCGATTTTCTTTGTTGCAGTTCATGGGCGTGCTCTTTTTCTTTCTTCGAGAGCGTTTTCCACTTTGTTCTCCATCACACGTTTTCTCCACTGAGCACATATTCCACCACTTCGCTTCATAGTGAATAATTTATTTTCATTACTAGGGTAGTTTTTTTTTTCTCTCTTTAAACTTTGAGCATGTCATCCAAGTCTTCTTCCAGCTAACTTGTTTTTGGCCATAATTTTTGGACCTGATGCTTATCTAATGACACTTGGTTGTTTTCCTACTCTGGGCGTCCATTTTTAGTTGTGGAGAGCGTTCTTCCTAGCCTTTGGGTATCTCACTTTTGGGTGTCCTTTCCCACTTAGGCGTCCCGCTTTTGGCCCTCTCGCTCTTTGGCGTGAGGATCACACCTTCCCATTCTAAGTGTCCTGCCTTTGAGCATGAAGAGCGTTCCTTTCCGCTTTAGCTATCTCTACAACATAAAATAACGCTCAAATATTTCTCTCTATGTACCTAATAACATAGTAATTTCTCAATCAGCCAATTTGACATTCAGGTTCTACTACTTCATCATGCAAAATTATGTATAGAGGAACGCCCTTCTTATAATGTTATAGAGAGCGTAACTTCTTGCTCTTGAGTATGGGGGGAGTACTTCCCGTTTTGGTTGTGAAGGGCGTTCCTGCCCGCTATGCTTTCTACCGAGGCTCAAAATTTTTTCTCTAATCTTAGCATGACATAATATTTTATTCTACAATAAATTTATGCTTATTTAACATTTAAGTTCTACTACTCATAAAATAATCGAATATTCATGGCATGACACACAAGCATTCACCATAAGCATTTACCTCTCTCATATTTCATGCTCTTATCTCCTATTGTTTATAGTTTTAATAAAATATTTTTATCATGGTCCAAAGGAGATACTTGACAAGTTTATCAGAGGACAACGCTCACATAACAAGAATTTGTACATAATAATAATTAAAAATAATAACAGATTATGAGCATGCGTCATGTCTCTCTCTTGCTTCATATTCATATGAGCACTGGTAATAAACATAAAAATATGGCATGAAAATGACTTCACATTGTCATGCAACAGACCAACACGTTATTCACAACATAAACTCTCAGACTTAGTCATTATCATGAAAGTTATCTAAGACTTAATAATAATAATGATGATGATGATGATGATGATGATGGTGATGGTGGTGGTGGTGGTGGTGGTGCATTAAAAATGAACGAGTTTATTTTACTTCCCTGAACACATTTCTTGGTAAGTGTGCATCTTTGGTCTGTACGAGGTTGTCCTCCATTTTAGGTAGTAGCCTCTAGTTTGCTAGCTGATCTACACTCCTCTTCAATAATAGCTTGTTGATCCCTCATCTTTCCATGCATCAAAACCAAGTCCTTCCATCCTTAGCTACAGTCATTGTCCTCTTTCTTGATCTTTCCTGATTCCTTCTATCACAAAAATTTTAAAAACTATATATTTTCATAAAATTAGTTTAAAATATCATTTTCTCTCTCTCTCTTTTTATTTTTCTTTCTTTTTTTCTTTCCTATTTTTTTTCTTTTCTTTTATTTTTAGATATACTATTATAATATTAGGATTATCATGATAAAAACTAATTTCAAGTTGTGGCCACAAATAGCAAACTTATAAAATTTTGTGCACATATATATTTATATGTTAATAATAAAAACTTGGGCCAGCATAATTTATTCAATCAATAAAATTATTTACAGTAGTAACAAAGAGAGGGGGAGAACAAGTTTTACTTCCCTGACTTTTCTGGACAGATATATGTTCCCTTCTCAAACCTCTGGGCAATGACCTCCTCTTGGTTTTTGATATCTCTTTGTCGTGTCATATGCCATTACCCATTCATTTTGTTTCTATCGAGGCTCCTTATCTCCAAAGCTTTCCTTTTTCCTCTCTTAGTAATTGAAAAGTTTTCTTGCTAAGAGAACAGATGCCAAAACTTTTCTCTCCAAGTCCTTGTCTTTTCCTTGTTTCATCTGACAGCTTTTCCTTTTCCTCATGCGATCATTAACTTTTCCTCTCCTTTTGCCTTGATCAGGAACCAAGCCTATCACTATGATGTCCCTTTCGTCCAGCTACTAACTTGGTTACTGACTCATTCACTTGACCAGTCTGGGCGTTCTTGACTTCTGAGCATTCTTTCGGGGGACGCCCACTTCTTTGGGGGGAAGGGCGTTTCTGCCCGCTTTGTTGGTAAGCTCAAATATTCCACAATTATGATGACACCCTTATTTCCTTCCTGCTTTGGGCGTTCACTAAAGCTCAAATATTTTGTTCTATCGTAATAATCTTTCTCTAATAAATCTATGTTGGTTTAGTATTCACGTTCTACCACTCAAAAACATCATCAAATAATCATGGTCTACACTTAATTGAGCATGCATTAACCACACTTAATTTTGTAATATCTCATTCATATCTATTGTAATCCTTGATTTAACAAATACCCTCTCTTATCAAATTCAATGAAAATACGAAGCTAGTTCATCAGGCAATAGTAAAAATGTATGTAAAAATGATTCAAAGTAATAACAGACATACAAACATGTGGCCGACGACAAAAGGAAGAAAGAATAAAAAATAAAAATAAAAATCATAAAAGTATAAATAGAATTATTCATAAAATAATAAATTAAAAGTTAGATGGGGGTACTTAGCTGTAACTTGATGATAATAAAGGAATTTGTCTCCTCTTCTATTTAGTCCCAGGTTTGCCATGTCTTTTTGCATTGGACTATAACCCAAACACTTCACTCTAGGAAAAATTACTTTTTATTCTTCTGGTCTTTGGAAGTAGTATTTTTGTTGGTTGAAAAAGTCTTCCTTGATAAAAAAAGATGCCCAAAATTCTTTCTTTATCTCTTGTCCTTTTTCGCTCTGAACACTGTGCTTCTTTTTAGTCTGTTTGACATGTTGTTCGAAAACAACTCAGTTCAGAGTGTCCTTTCCTTTTCTCTTTCTTTCCATCTCTATGTTTCCCTCTATCTCTGTGTTGGCTCTTTTCTTGGTCAACCACTTCTTGGACGGAGAGGGGTGGCGACGGTGGTGACCGGGTCAGTGACCGCGACGGCCCTTCGCAAACCGTTGTCCCTCACCATGGGTCGATCTGAAGCGAAGGAGATCGATGGTTCTCATCCTCGACTCAGATTTGGTGAGAGCGACGATCTAGATCTGGGTTGTGCCTTCCCAACCACCGCTTAATGCTTTCCATGGTGTCTGATCTCGTGAATGAGGAGCAGCAGAGATGGCGGTGGATGACTGGTTCGCGACGCGCGTGTGCCGTTGATGATGGTGTTCGTTGTGGCTGATGGGTGTGGCCACGTTCGAAAGGGAGGCAGCGGTGTTCATAGCGGCGATGGCCACGAACGGCGAATATGATGCTTGGTGATGAGTCAACTCGTTGTGGCCCTTTGAGTTGGCTCGTTGTGACTGAGTTGACTCGGTGAGTTTTGTTGCTTTTGTTCCTTCTTTGTTTCAAACTTTGATGTACCGGTAGAACCTCCAACTTTCTTATCTTTCTTTGCCGAACGCTCACCTTCGCTTCATCATCTTTTTTTTTCTTTTACTTTGTTGCATCTTCACTGTAATGAGCCTTGTATTTTTTTTTTAATTTCTAGGCTCTGGTCTTGTTCACGCCCTTGCTTCTCATTAACGCTTTTATTTCTGATGAATGTTGATGCGTTGGATATATGATGAATGTTGTTATTTTGCTCCCTCCAACGTTGAACACTCCTTTTTTTATTTGATTCTTCATGATCTCAACTTCATACATACATCTCCCCAGTGGAGTCGCTAAATGTTTCAGCCCCTTTTTACGGAGTGTTTAATGATAATGATCTGGGTTTGTAAGCTTAAGGGATGTATGTAGAAGTACAAAATCCATGCCTCCGTGGCTTGGAGAGAACGGATGGAGCATCATGAAGAATCATCGGGAAGATCGAATGGAGTGCTCTTTACCCATGATATTGGTTCGAGAATAATGATGGCGTTGATATTATAGCTCTGTTTTGTGTTTTTGGTTGGCCATGGTCACAGCATGGAATGCAGAATAACATAAGTGTCTATCCCAGTGTTTGTTGGTTGTCTCCTTTTTATAGAGTGGGTGGGGGTGCAATGGTAACCGTGCAAAACTTGGTCACCAAGTTTACTTAGTGACCAAGTAGACTTGGAGACCAAGTCTTGGACAAAAAGGTGTCAGCCTACGTTGTCACATCATGTTAATATGAGGTATTTGGTTTCAATCCAAATATTTGTTGATGAATACAATTACCTGGAATTTGGATTAATCCTTGTGACTATGAAATAAAGCTGTTGTCCTGTATTAGATGATATGTTTACGAATTTATTTCTAAAAATATGTAATTGAATCAGTAGCTTGTCCTCATAGGAAGAAGCTTCTTGAATGGACAAGACATTTTAGTCTTTTGGGGGGGGGGGGGGGGTAGCATTTGCTGACTGAATTTTTCAGTTGTTTAGCTTATGTCCACAGAGAAATGGATATAACACACAGTTAGGAATTACAACATTGGTGGCCCATTTATCTTACTACATTTCTGGTCTTGTATATTTCTAATTCCACTGTTGGTTGCATGTACACTGATGGTAGCATGTGCATATTGTTATAACCGGTAGTTGTCGGTTGCAAGGAGTGACTGTGATGATCATAGGAGAACTTTACCCGTGTTGTCAGGATCATGAAATTGTCCATCAAGGAGAGCTTTACCTAAGAGTTTTTCATATGTTGTCCCACATATACTTTTCATGAAACATTATTGTTTACCTAACTACCACTGTCAGCCTGAAATTGCATGAGCAATCAGAGCAAAAAAAAAAAAGAATGTGTGTATTGTTATCTTGGTTGCATGTGAAATGCAGGATTGATTTGTTTGATTTAACTGGAATAGGATGGATCATCAAGGACACAACCAACACCCATCTATGGGGGTTGTTGGTAGTGGAGCACAACTGGCATATGGTTCTAATCCATACCAGCGAAACCAAATGACTGGATCACCTGTATATGGGACCGTTCAATCCACTGGTCGATCAACCAGGTGGAGCTCAGCTGGGAAAAAATCAACTTGCTTATCAGCAAATTCATCAGCAACAACAGCAGCAACTTCAGCAACAGCTTCAAGGCTTTTGGGCAAATCAATACCAAGATATTGAGAAGGTAACTGATTTCAAGAACCACAGCCTTCCCTTGGCAAGGATCAAGAAGATCATGAAGGCTGATGAGGATGTTCGAATGATATCGGCTGAGGCACCGGTCATATTCGCAAGGGCATGTGAGATGTTTATACTAGAGTTAACCTTGCGTTCTTGGAATCACACCGAGGATAACAAAAGGAGAACACTTCAAAAGAATGACATTGCGGCAGCTATCAACAGAACCGATATCATTTCTCTAATTTGCAGATTTTGTACAACGTTCTTGAAATTAATGTCTTCTTGAACCTGTGAGCAAATCTAAATCTCTACATTCAAAGTTTGCCCAAACTACTCCCTACACTTCATCATTTCATTGAGGGAAAGCCTCTTTCTTATTGGACTTGCATTCTTTGATCTCCTGCTACATGGTGAGTATTCTTTTAAGCCTTAGATGTGTTTTCAATTGGTATGATACTGATGAGTTGCTATTTATGAAAATCATGTTTTTCTTTGATGGTGTGAGATAGGCAAAGTTTTGTTCAAGCTTTAATCTCCTTTACTTAGTCTTTACGGTAGCATTATCAGCTTAACACATTTTGCTTGGTGAGATTGGGAGCAAACACTATTTAAATCTAATTAGATTTATGTAACTGAAATTGCAGTGAGGTTGGGAGCAAAGATATCTGAAACTGTTAAGCATAGGTGTTGGAATTCTTCAAGCAGGTGGAGTGGAGAGAGTCTTTACACGTGAAGGCTAAATGTGAAGGATCCGTTACAAGGTAATGTGTACATGAACCACCTCCCTCCATCTCTCTCAGATTTCTCTTTTTAAAAGAGATTTCTCTTTTTTTAAAAAAAAAAAGATTTGTACATATTCTAAAAGTTATGTATATCATGAAACAGGTTGCCTTTCTATGGAAGAAGGTCAAGTGTGTGAATCAAAGTGGAAATGTTCAGTAGCCAAAACATAAGTATATTGAGATAGTTACGGTGATCAATTATGTGAATCGGAAAAGTCAATCTTCGAACCCTAAGGCTTGAAGTTTCATGTTCACAACACAAATATTAAGAAACAAAACGCTAATGGAAGATTTGGACTTTATCTCTGATAGAGGGGAGGGATTTTACTTCATTGAATTGCTCATGTTCCCGAAGAAAACTTGTCACTGCATTGTTGAGTAGGAACATTTGGTTGTTACTTGTTACTATAAACTCGTGATGTTCAAGTGCTCTACATGTTAGAATCGTGTATACTGAACAAATATCTATAATACTCTTTCTTGACTTCATATAATTGGATTTTTAGTATATCACTTGCTTCAGGGTATAGCATGTTATAAAATTTGGGTTTGATGAAGAAAATATAGCCACAGCTTTGAGCTGTGCATATATTTTTTTAAATAAAAATAATTTCTAGGTTGGCCACAGTTAAAAGCGTGGCTAAATATATTTTTTTTAAAATATCTTCTTATTTAGTCACGATTATAACTGTGGCTAACTAATAAACCAGATGAAAGAGGGCAGTTCAAAATAATCCTTTTTGAAGATAAAAGAGGATGGTTCGGAACAGCTTTCATTGAAAAAAAAAGGACGGTTCCGAACCACCTTCATTTTAATAAGGCATACGTCGTACCTTCGATGTATGGTCCGTAAAAAAATTGTCTATTAAGGAGTTTAATTCATTTCATTTATAAAATTTACTTATAAATGAATTAAGGTATTTTACAAAAGTTGCATTGAGAATGAAAAAAATTAAACAAGATAACAAGAAGAAGAACAGTGACTACTCTTGCTTTTGTTATGAAACGTATGAAAATAAAGAAGAAGAGAGGCAACAATATATTATGATATATTCAGTGTACATTTTACATCATAGGTGAGTCCTATTTATAGGGAGATAGGAAACCCTGATATGAAGTGGTTTCAACTAAAGATAAATACAAAGAAAGATAAACTCAAGCCAATAGAGATAAACTCAATCCAATAGATCGATAATCATCCACTAATTGGATAAATATGAATTGTTTATAACAACTTTTGATTTTTATTTTTTTTTTTGAATTTTAATTTTTTTAAAAAAATTCTATTTTTATTTTTATTTTTATTTTTACAATATGCCATAAGTCATGTTAAAATTAAAAAAAAACAAATAATAATAATAATAAAATAATTATAATAAATAATAATTATTATTATTGTTATAATACAATTTGGACATTTGGGCATTTTAATATTAATAAAATTAATGATAATAAATTGAAATATAAGAAGGATATTTTAATTTTTGTCAATTATAAAAGGTATTTTAGAAAAGTAAATTTGGGAATGAAAAAAATTGTTACACTTTTTCAAAAGTAAATATTTGTGACACTTTTTCAAAATTACTAATATAATTATTGAAAATATAAGAAGTGTGAAGTAAACAACGGTGTTTGTCGATATTTGTAGTGGATCTGAGAAATAGATCCACCACGATGTGTTTTTGGGGTTGTTGCAGCTGGCGAGGGTGACCCCGGTCCTACGTACCCCCAGTGATAAGGGGATCAAGCCACACGTAATTCTTGAGAGTAGGGATGAGAGAACATACCTTAGCCCCTATAGCATGGCGATACTTATAGGGGAAGTTGTGCTGTGATGCCTTATGAGCCTGTTCGGCCCTGTAGGGCTGACATGGCTCTTAGAGGATAAGAAGGATGAGTTATTCACCCTTATCCTGTACTAGAGAGCTCATGCTTATCCTGTAGCGGTAGGATTTATTATTGGTTAACCCTACAAGCTCCCCAAGCTCGTATAGGCTCGAAGAGCCTGTGCTGAGCTTCTGAGAGTTGGTGGTAACATAAAACATTGTTTGCAGGCGTGGTCTTCCGCTCGGAAGAGTGTTGCGGATGGTTGATAGTGCTCTTTTGTGCTCGGAAACTGAACGAGTACCCCGATCTCGAACCGAGTACAAGCTCGGTGAGGTTCATCTCGAACAGAGTACAAGCTCGGTGAGGCTCATCTCGAACCGAGTGCAAGCTCGGTGAGGAACATCTCGAACCGAGTACAAGCTCGGTGAGGCTCATCTCGAACCGAGTTCAAGCTCGATGAGGAACATCTCGAACCGAGTACAAGCTCGGTGAGGCTCATCTCGAACCGAGTGCAAGTTCGATGAGGTACATCTCTAACCGAGTTCCCGCGGGGGGATCCGCCACAGGCTCGGTGAGGCTCATCTCGAACCGAGTACAAGCTCGGTGAGGAACATCTCAAACCGAGTTCCCGCGGGGGGATCCGCCACAAGCTCGGTGAGGCTCATCTCGAACCGAGTACAAGCTTGGTGAGGAACATCTCGAACCGAGTACAAGCTCGGTGAGGCTCATCTCGAACCGAGTGCAAGCTCGGTGAGGCAAGCTCGGTGAGGAACATCTCGAACCGAGTTCCCACGGGGGGAGTTCTAGAATGGATTTGGGGATGCTCCGAGATGAGGGTGATGAAGTTATGAATGTAGTCAAAGTCGAATTGGACTATTGTTTTAAAAGTCACGTCATTTTTAAGGAGACATCCTTTTATGCGCTTGCCATGGTGAAAGCCGAAAGGCTTGTACCAATGTATGCTGGCACGACTCAAACTGTTATTTGAGTTCGAGGTGTGCCAAGATTATCACCAATTGGACCGTAACGTTTACGAGGGATTGCTGTCGGAATGACAACCTTAGCCGAGGTGTATTCCTCGATCCGCGATGTATTGAGCCATATATGAGCCGAGAGGCTTTGAGCCGAGAGGCTAAGCCAAGCTATCGGGTCGCAATCCTCGTTTCCACTTGTAGCCTCGCCGATCTGGCCGGCTAACCGAGATCGTGGGCAAGTGCGTAAGAACATGATACAGAGTGAGTTTAACATATGTCCTTAATAAGGACGGTAAATGATCAATTTGGTGCCTCCTGGGACGTGGTGGTCCTCTTTGGCACGACATTTGATCTCGAGTAACTTATGCATCATATAATACCAGTATCAAGGTCGGCCAATGTCAACTATGTATATGCCTCATCACATACTAGTCCCCTACTCGGTAAAGCCTGAAAAGGCTTGTGTCGAGTTCATAAGGTATGTGAAACACTCGGGATCAAAGTGGGCCTCGGACTCGGATTAATCATAGGTCATCATGCTCGGCAGATCCGATCGTTATGTTTGTACCTTTTTATGATGTATAAAAACCACGATTAGAATATCAAGTAATAGATGATATGTAATGACATTAATTAGCGAAGTATGAATTAGTTCACTGTTAATTACGATTATTATCTAAGATAACACATGTCATGTGGTGAGTGATTCAATAATAATGAATATGACAATTAAACCATGAAATTGAAATAATATTAATGGGGTAATGAGAAAGATCCTTCCCTGTTAGTCTTCGTGGTTAGACTATTTCTGAATAATGTTGATATGCCCGGCATCCTTTTGGCATTGAGGCCTTTCTTCTTCTATCACTAGAATGTGTGGTTAGCCGGTATTCCTCACCCTTTTTCTTCCAAAACCCCTGTACGCCATTATGGGCGAATCACTGTGTAGCACTCGTGTGAGCAACGCTGGATCCCGAGGAGGGATGTTAACAAGGATATCTTTTGGCTGTAAGTAACCGTGAGAGGCAAGGGTGTCATGGCAGAGGGTGCGAGGATGTGGCAGGCTTTGGCACGTTGAAGATACTAATATTAGACGCCAGTAGTGACTGAGCAGTTTAGCACCAATTAATTTTGAGGATATCTCTTGGCGGTCTGAAGCTCGGAATGGGCTTTGTTTAAAAAGGACACTACTCGAAATGGGCCTTTTAGAGAAGTGGGCTATTATACTCGTACCTCGCATATGTAAAATAATTGGTAATCGTCGTTAAATTGACAATTTATAGCAATCAAACAACAATAATGACAATTATTGGCAAAGATACGATGTATAGTATCGGTATAGAGGTAGTATGATTTAGTAATATCACACGTAATAATATAATAATATTGTGACTGAAAAGACAATAGTTAAATATCGTGCAAATAGACAGGATTGCCCATGAAAAGACGCATAATTTCAGGTATATTATGCGCAATAATTGTAATTGAAGGACATTTATAAATATGTCAAAGCATTTAATAACAACAAGTCAAGTGATGAAAGCATTAATTCATGAAAAATGAGAATGCGCGATATATATCTCAAATAATAAGCGATATGTAAAGGAATTATAAGGAACTAAGTATTAAAAGCACATGTCAGAAATATTGCGTCAGTTGAGTTAATATCAACATGTGTGCAAAGTAACCACATAGAATGCCAAGTAAATAGGGAAATAATGTGGGAACGAGAATTCCTTCCCTGATTTAGTGAGGTGAGGAGCGTCGGTTTGAAGTCTTCTATCAATCCTTTCCAAATGAGCTTTTGTTGAGTATCGAGGCCTGACCTTCATTTTCTTTAAATTAATTTGGGCCTGTTTAGCCCGTATCGAATAAGCTCGTATAGGTTGGGCCATTTAGACTGTTTACTCACTGGCTCGGGCTATCATACGTGTACCTCGCATGTGTGCACAAAAATAATAATTAATTAATTATTGTTGTTCAAAGTTAACAATTTATAACCATTAAATAATAAATATTGGCAATTATTAAATGATATGTAATCAAATTAATCATGCGCTAATAAGTGATATTGGCAATCGAATTAAAAAGTTACTTCCCTGTTTTGATGTTGTCGTCCACAATTTTTTTTTAGGCCTGTTGAGGCCCTTTTTCCTTTTCTTTTTTTTTAGGGCCTGTTGAGGCCCTCTTTTTTTTTTGTTAGGGCCTGTTGAGGCCCTTTTTTTTGTGTTTGTTAGGGCCTGTTGAGGCCCTTTTCGTTTTTTTTTTGTGCGGTTTGGGCCATAGGTCCATTAGGGCTGAAACCCTAATGGTGGTTAACAGCAGTTGCTGCTGTTACACGCAAGTGGGGGCTGCTGTAGGCCGCGGCGGGGACGCCACTGGAGGCCTCCGCCGTCACGAGATACACCGGCGGCGATGCAAACTTCGAATCTCAGTGGGCCGCGATCAAACCTGATTGCCTTGACCGTGGCCCAGCGGCGGCACCGGTCCGAGCCAACACGAAGCCGAGAGAGCACGGAAAAGGACGGTGGCGGCGGAACGAGGGGTTTCCTCAGATTCGCGAATCTTAGAGATCGAAGAAGCCAGACAGGGCTCGCACTGGGGAGGCGTCGCCATGAAATTGCCACGGAGTCACGATCGGGTTCTTCGTTTTTGGCTCGTGGTGGTCTTCGCGGTTGCGGGCGCGCTCTCTGCCGAACTACATCAACGCAACACCAAGGCGCGGCACCATCTCTGTTGAGCCCTAAGAGCTATGCAGTATGATTAAAGGCGGAGGAAGGGCGCCGCACGAGTGATGGTGGATCTTACAGCCTTCTTTATTCCTGGTCCTCTTCTTTTCCGTTCTTAACCTCTGGTCTTCGTGGTTGTGGTGGGCTTGAAGGAAGATAAGAACGGTGCGCCGGTACTGACATCGATGTTGGAGTTGGGTACTGGGTAGCGAAGGGGCAGCAGCGCTGGTCTCCAACCTTGAGCATCACCAGCAGTGCCGCCGCAGCCGCAAAACCTTGTTTCTTTTTTTTTTTTTGTAATTGTGGACGGGAATCGAAGTTTAACGATCCCCACAGACGGCGCCAATGTAGTGGATCTGAGAAATAGATCCACCGCGATGTGTTTTTGGGGTTGTTGCAGCTGGCGAGGGTGACCCCGGTCCTACGTACCCCCAGTGATAAGGGGATCAAGCCACACGTAGTTCTTGAGAGTAGGGATGAGATAACATACCTTAGCCCCTATAGCATGACGATACTTATAGGGGAAGTTGTGTTGTGATGCCTTATGGGCCTGTTCGGCCCAGTAGGGCTGACATGGCTCTTAGAGGATAATTAAGAAGGATGAGTTATTCACCCACTAGAGAGCTCATGCTTATCCTGTAGCGGTAGGATTTATTATTGGTTAACCCTACAATATTAATTACTCCAATTAAAAATTAAAAATTTGACTTATATTAAAGGCAAGAGAATTCTTCAAATGAGACTAATACAAAGGACGGTAGGAATATTAAACAACTTAAAAAGTCACTCCTTTTGATCCTATTATAAGGTACCATTTTGACAGATTTTATGTAATTTTTAAGTTGTTTTAGATTACATAGGTAGCACTAAAGGATTTTTTATTTTTTTTAAATACAAACATAATTTTATAGTGTAATAAAGTAATAATTACAATAGAGAAAAGAATAAATAAAGTTCTAAAGTTTTAAACATGGAGAACTTTGGAATTACTATATTTTAGAGCCAAATTTTTAGTAATGTTTTAGGAAAGTAACATTGCAAATGAAATAAAATTTAAGAAAGTTGGTTCATTTAGCTTATATTTTAAACCAAAATAAATACTCCCTTCGTCCCATTATCTTGGTATAATTCAAACAAGTCAATGAAAATAAGAGAGTATCTGTTTAACATAATGCTATGATTCACTCATTAATTATAAATTGATATTACACAAATTTTCATATCAATACAATTAATGCATATTGCAATATTGCCTAAAAAAAGATCTTTAAATGTATTTTCCTTATTTACTTATCAATCATTGATATAATATACAATCTTTAAGATTTTTCATTTATTTTTTTACTTTAATATGGGACAAAAATTTTTGCATTTTTTTACCAAAATAATGAGACGAAGGGAATATTTTTTTTCCTTATATTTCAAATTGGACGGAGTAGCATGGAATTATTCTAAGTTTAGGGTTTAGGGTTAGGGTTAAGGTTTAAAAATATGTGAGGGTTTAAAAATATTATTCTAAATTATTTATAAAATAACAATACTAATATCACTAATATCTACAAGGGTAATTTAACAAAAAATATTCAAATGTTCTGATTTTTAAATGTTAACTTCTTACATTTTAACTACTCACAAGGGTTTGGTTGGGGTTCAACAAACTAATCAACATTTAATATTGTACAACATTTTATATTTAACAACATATGTAATATTATTGTACTCCCTTCGTCTCATAAGTTAAGTCTTTTATAGAGATTTCACGGAGAATAAAAAAAAGTAAAATAAAAAAACTAAGAAGTCAACCAATTCAAACTCACTTCTTTAGTAATTACTCTCAAGTAACTTGTTACTATGTCCAATAAACTACTCTTAAACAAGGTAAGAAGTGAATCGATTAATTAACCCACATCTCTTCCACCTAAACCGATTCAAACGCACTTGTTCGACCAAATACTTACTATGTTCGATACACTACTTATATCCATTCAGTAACTTGCTATTCCATTACTCAATATTATAATCCTAACACCTTCAAATTATAAATTGCTTAGTAAATGAACTATAATACTTCTTTATCATTTTCGGATAACTGTCACCTTTAATTACAAATGCTATACTCCCTATAAATTATATGTACAATAACCTTTTTTGACATTCATATATGGGCTATGGCATCAGATGGACTGCTTTCAAATATATCTAACATCAACGCTCACAGAATGGATTACACAATTGTTTATAATGATCTCCCATAAAAATTTTACCGGCTAAATCACAATTGATAATCAAATTTCAACTATACTCAATAACTCACACTTCACATATTATTGGTTAAATTTGAGACTAATAATTAATCCCCTGGCTCAAATTATGAGCAACTTTAACTACTTTTCTCAATTTTTTTAAAAATATTGGTATTTTAGTTAATTATAATTAGGAATTAAACAAAAATTAAATCAATTATGATCACTCTATAAACGACATTTTAATAAAATTAGTTATTTTTGCTAATATTTTAATCCAAGAGAAGTACAATCTTTTTTTTTCTTATAATTCAAGCCGGATGTAATAAAAAATTAAGTACACTGGGAGTTTAATTAAGAACAGAAGATGTTGCAAATTATCCTAAATAAATATGCTAAATAAAAAAATAAACACTTTCAGGCACCACGAGTAACCAATTTCCGATTCCCACTCTTTTTAAGCATTCACACACTATTTAAAGGCCAAGATTTCTCCCTCATTTGCTTGTAGGTGCACCATAATACTTCACCTCCAAAAAAAAACACTGTGCAGCCAAACAAAACGCGCATGCTAGAACTTTCCTGCTTCAAGAATTGAACTAAACTTAGTTGGTGGTATTGATGGGGTTTTGAGTTTTCAAAATTATTTGAAGCGGAAGTCACAAATGTTGGATTTGATCCAACAGCGTCAAAATCATCACACGCTCTTGGAGTAGCCCCCTTCTTTTGTCTCTGAATGTGACTGATGACAAAGTCGGGGGTTTTGAAAAGTGCACTCCAAGATTGTTTAACGCTTTGGAATCGAAACAATGATTTCACCGGTAGCCTCTCTAGTATTTCTCTCACCATATCTTCTCCTTAAGTTATCACCATTCTCGTTTCGTTTCAATTGGAGTGCCGATTCAAATTATTATATCATTTACATTTTATTAATATTTCATATTTATTTGATTTTCAGGAATCTTAATCTATAAGGCTCTTATATTCGTGAATGTTAAAAGTGGTAAAATATTTGTGAATTTTTTTTGGTAGAAAATTATTTGTGAATTTTAATGACTTTCATTTTTTTATTAAAAAAATGGTAATTAAAAGAGAGATTTTTTTTTCCTCAAATCTACATTGTTTTTCCCAACTTTATACTATTTCATCATCCAATGCAAATCATGTTTCACGTGATGATTGTAACACGCCCAATTTGTTATAATGTAATTAAAAGTACTTTTGTAAAAAAATATTGAGCAGCGGATAAAAATGTTTGACTTTTTATTGATATCAAATTAAGGTTTTACAAAAATCATTGAAAATCGGGTTACATATGTACAAAGCACAATATCCCACATACTTCTTTCTTTCCCTTCCTCACTAGAACGTTTTTTTGATTAAGAGATTGACACGAGGGTTGAACCTAAAATGTTAAGGAAAACTAGAAGTATGTCATCTTAAAATTAAGGCTTAATTATGTCACAAATACTTTAAGTTTGGGATATTTTTGTCAGATATCATTGTATTTTTTTTTCCAATGTTTGACTCCCTGAAGTTACTTGTGGGTTTGTCATACACCCATATTACCAATTCTGACCAATTTTGATGGCATGTCATATCACAATCCTAGTCAAACACAGGAGGTTAGTCAAGTGGTGTCGCATAATATCACATGGCGAAGATGACCTCTCTCTTCAATTCTCTTTTTTATTTTTTTAAATTTAAAAAAAAAGGATCTTCGCTCACGGGGCACGGCGAAGACGACCTCTCTCTTCAATTCTCTTTTTTATTTTTTTAAATTTTTTTTAAAAAAAGGATCTTCGCTCACGGGGCACTAGGTGCTTAACCTCCTGTGTCTGATTAGATGTTACAAGTCAACAAAATTTGTCAGGATTGGTAGTAGGGGGTATATGGCAAACCCAAAAGTAACCTTGGGGAGTCAAACATTGAAAAAAAAGAATAAGGGTATCTGACAAAAGTACCCCAAACTTCAGGGACTTCTGACATAATTAAGCCTAAAATTAAATAGTAAAGACATTGTTGATCTTAATCATACAGGCAATTAATAATCATTTGTGAAGACATTTTCTTAATTTTCTTTCCATAAAATATGCTCTTTATTTATGTGTACGTTCCATGTGTATAACATTGAAATCCATAAGACTTTCGTCTTAATCCAACAATTCACCCTAATTTCATTTCCTCTGTAGATTTAAGTGGTTAAGAATTTGATTTAACTTGTTAAATCAGTGTAAAAATGCATTATTTGGGCAAGTTTTGATATGTTAATCGTTTAAGGAAACCAGTTAACCGGTTAACAGCATAAATTTTAGCCTATTTTGCCCTATTTTGTACACGATAACCGATCATAAGAACAATGCATAAATTCAGTTTTTCATTCAAGGATTTCAATTACAATTCACTTCCAATGATTTTTGGGCAATCTCAACATCATTCATACATATACATTACTTATGCGATGCATATGTAGTAGGATCGCAACTTCACCTTATTCACCATTCAAATTATCTTATTTCACACAATTAACCCAATTTACTTCACACACTTAAATTATCACAACATTATCAAATTGTTCCACACATGTATAATCATTTTCATATACCTTATATAACTATGTTTCAAGGCTAAACTAAGAATTCATTAAATTAATTATTTCAATTACTCGAACTAATTCCCAATCCTTAGCTGATTTCCTATCCTTTTAATACATTTTTATCTTAATTCATTACCAATACAAAACTAGTAATTTATTTGTTCAATCATTGATTAATTAGTTTATGCCTCATGCTTAATCAAGTCATTCTAATTCATGAGCTATATTCATTTACTATTCTAATTATAAGATAACTTCTCCCATACCTTGTGAACTTGTCTTTGAGCCTTTTACTTCTTTTACCAACAACTCCCTAGCTCCTTCTAGGAGTTTCCTAAGCTTTTTGTATCTTTGTTGCTTGGTTATTAAGCCATATAAGGCAATATTGTTGTTTAGAGAGAGTTTGGAGAGTAAAGAGGTGATTTGGAGTTGGCAAGAGATGTGTGAGGGCTTGTGATGATCCAAAATCATTTCCTAGGGGTATTTATAGACTTCATGACCAACATAGGATGGAAATATCCAAGAATTTCCATCCATCGACCTTGAATTCTCCAGAGAATTTTGGGTTTTCTAATAGGATAACTAGTTACATCCTCCCTTAACCGGTTATCGAATGCCAATTTTGCCAAATTTATATTGTTTTAAACAGTTAACTCAATTGGGTGACCGATTAAATGCCTCAATTTTACACTGATGTAACCAGTTACCACTAGTTACCTAATTGGTAGTAACTAGTTATTTCAGCTTAATTTTTCCATAATTACCAATATTAACCGTTACATGATTCCTTAACCGGTTATCACATATATTTAGCCCAAAAATCATATTTTATTACTTCCTAATTATTTTTAATTAATTATCATTTATATTATCATTTTTATTTTTATTTTCAATTACTTTTAAAACTTAATTATTTTTAAATAATCATGGAAAATTCAACCCACAATGATATTTTCACTTTTATATTATAAACTCTTGTTAGCACCTTATCACTCATTTCGATTTCTTACTAAGAACGTAAGCGCCTTAGGCTTTTGACACCTGCTTCAATCAATGGCATGGAAGCACTCTCCTTGTACTTGAAATTCATTGAAGAAAATGTGATAAGTTCATTGGAGAAATGGTCCAACATGGGAGAAATTGAGTTCATAACTCACATCAGGAAGCTTACTTTCAAAATCATTATGCATATTTTCCTCATCTCAGAAAGTGAACATGTTAAGGAGGCTTTGGAAAGAGAATACACAACACTTAATAACGTAGTTAAAGCTATGCGAATTAATATTCCTGGTTTTGCCCATCATAAAGCATTCAAGGTAACATCATCATATTCATTGCTCTCAAGCATTTAAATGAAGGGGGGAAAATAGAAAACACAGTTTTAGTAGCATTTTTTCCACTTCTAATTTGTACGAAATGCAGAGTGGTGTTTTACTTACAGAAATTGCGACAAAATTTTTGTTAAGAAGTTAAGGTAGAACTCTAGAGCTTATTGATAATCTTGTCCTTCGCGTGTTAAGGTAAAGTACCAGAGCTTATTTAAGTATTCGGACAAGGTACTTCAGCTTAGTTTTTTAAAGATATATGAGATAATTTGTTCTTATTTATTTTGTATTTAGTCACGCATACTAGACAAAGATAATCACATTCTCATATTATAATGTAAGTTCTTCAAATTGAGCTGAAGATACTGTAACACCCCAAATTTTTAATCTCTGATTAATGAAAGTTTAATTATAAAGTTTATTTATAATTAATTACTTTTAATTTAATCTTCGATTAAGTATGTATTTTGTGTGTGCATTTGTTAAGTGAGAATGCATGAAAAATAATTTGGTAATTATTTTCATGTGAAAATATGAGTTTTGCAATTTAGTCTCTGTTTAAGGACCTAAAAGTAATATTAGAAAAAGTTTTGGACGGAAATGCAATAAAATATAAATTTTTGAAAATTTCAGTCGTGGTAATCGATTACCACAATTCGGTAATCGATTACCATAATGCAGTAACACCAGTTCATAGTGCGTTTGATGCGTCATTGCCCTAATTCCCCATTGTTGACACGAAATCATGCCTTAAACATGTCTCTAAACACGTGTCGCCTTGCATGCTACTTGATTTTGCCTATATAAACTCTTGGCTGTGTTGAATCAAACCCATTTGGCCAAGTTTTGCAAAATTGCTGTGTTTTCTTAGTTAGGGTTCATAGAATCGAACCTCTCGTTCTCTCTCAATTCAGAACAATAATACACAAACTATACACCATTGCAAAGATTAGATTTCAAGCTTTTGCAGTGATATAAAAATCGCGAGCTAAGAGTGTGTGTGGAAGGAGAATCAAAGTCTGCAAGTTGAGGTTTCAATTCTGCAGAACTGAAAATCTGAGGTCTGGAGCTTACTTTAGGAGTTGATTGTGGTAAGCTCATAGCCCATTTGATTCCAAACTTGTTTCATTCTCTTGTCCTTGTCGCAGAGAACAAACCCTAACCATTTTCCCCAATTTGTTTGCATGATTGACTTGTCAAAAACTCTAATCTTGTGACTCAAAACTGCTATGCATGTGCTGCTAAAAAGTGATTTTTGGGAAATCGAATTTGGAAGCTTGTTTTCTGTGAAGTTTCTGTTTGATCACGTCTGTGAGGTAAGGGGAAAGCTTAATCTACACTAGTTTGAGATTAAAGAACATGATTTTATGTAGAGAGCCACCAAGAGGCTCTAAGGTCTTAGTTTGAATTAGGAATTTGGTTTGGAGACCAAATTGTGCTTTGTGACTGACTTGAGCAGACTATATTTGATGCATGCAAACTGTTAAAACCTTGAAATCATGAATTAAATGAGTATTCTATGATTTGGTGCTATGAGTTGTTGTTTAAATGGTTTTTATGCATAATGAAGAGCATGTATGCAATCTTGATAATATGATGTGTTTTCTGAGTTTGAACATGTCCAAAATATGTTATGTCAACTCTGTGAATGCTTGGTTTGAGTTAAATTTGGTTAGAAATGAAAATGGTATGTTAAAACTCAATTTTCAGTATATCTGCTGTCATGGTAATCGATTACCACGATTTGATAATCGATTACCAGACCATGTCTGATACAGAACATTGAAAATAAATGTGGTAATCGATTACCAGATTCTGATAATCGATTATCAGTGCTGAAAATAGTTAAAAATCCCATTTTTATTTGTGAACAAATATTTTATAATATAAATCAAATTTATGGACATGATTTGTGATTAAAAGAAGACTGATAGGGTATTTTAATTATTTTCTTGAAAATGTTCATGAAATATGTTTAATTACTTGTATATAATGTTGGATATTATTATCAAGTAATTTAAATATCAACCAATGAAATTTATTGTGATGTATTCATGCATGCATGGAGTCTGGATGATAGATCGAATTATCACGGTTATTTTTGTAATCTGAGGAGGGCCTCTGGGAGTGCCAAACACGTCCTGCTTGATGACACGTTTATGTGTAATAAAAACATGGCCAGTGTGAGGATACTGATGATGTAATTATTACGTTGGAGCGTGATGTCTGCGAGGTTACGGCGTTTTGAATCACTACCAAGCTTGAGCGTAATACATTCCTAGGAATGGTATTGAATTGTACCACGCAAAGGTACCGAGTACAAAAATTGTACATGAAGTTATAAGGATGGCCGCCCCTGAAGGGGGAAATAGTTTTTATGGAAGCTAGGACTGATGATAGGATATTCATACATCATGCCACTCATAAATAATTAAATGTTATTTGAATTATAATCTGAGTGCGAGCATATTATATGCATTCTTACTTGTCATTGATTTGTTTGTGTAATGACTTGTATTTGATTATATGATTGACTAATATCTGTCATGCATATAAATTATTAAACCTTTACTCTCTTTCGATTATATGTATGTCGTTGCTTATCCCCATGCCCTTGTAGGTGATGTCTCTCTATCTCGCCTGCATCGAGAACAACCCTCTCCCTATTGGAGTGTGGGTCTATGAGGATCACCGAATATTGTATGAGGGTGAGGTTGAGTTGACCTTCTATCACTCTAATCCATTGGTCCGTGTTTGTCCTCGTAGATTCAGGATCCCCATTATCTATACTATGCATGTACCACCCTTTTATACATACATGGACCACCTCCCGCTCGACCTACCCGTACATATCATCACTTTCGTTTTCGTTTGGTTTACCGCTCTCACCCTTTTTCCTCTCGAGTTTCCGGAAGGATACTCCCACACCTGATCCGACGAGTCCAGTCGGGGCTGCACCATCACTCGACCTTGTGCCCAGTGGAAGGGTACTATCCCCGTCAGATGAGGTGGAGGAGGATCCTGTCGAGGCAAGGAGCGGAGACGAGCCAGTCGAGCACTCTACTGGTAGCTAGTGGAGGATGATGACCCTTAGGTACGAGCTAAGTATAGGTAGTGTGGGTCAGGGACCCGATCTGTAGCTGTTGTGGACTCTGATGATGGATGGATGTATGCTTCTCTGGTGACTTGGACTACCACTACTACTACTGCTACTGCTATTCCTGGATCAGCTTTGGAGCCTTTATTTTGGGTTGTTATATATATCGTACATAATTTTGGGGAGCTCTAGAGTGTAGATTCTTACTTTTTATATTTCAGTTTCATGGACTTGTTTTCTTGTACTCGGTTATCTAACTACCTGGACTATGTATTTTTTATCACTGATATATATGTATATATTATGTTTGTGTTTATTATCCATAGTCCAATGATTTTCCACTTACTCTGATATTATTTCAAAAGGATTCGGTTATGCCATTGAGAAAGGAAAAATATTTGAAGTTCTGAAACGATAAGAGATAACTTCACTATTATTTTAATAACAAAGCTATGCTAAGTTTTAATGTCAAACGAATGCTATCTCATCTTTATTTTCTAAGTTCCTAAGTTATATTTTATTGATGTCAAAGGACGTCGAATCCAAGGTTTAATGAAAGTATACGTTATTTTTCGAGATCCCAAGGTTTTTTTGATTTGTGCACCTGACTCGTTAGAATTTCAAAGGAAAAGAAAAGAAAAATTTATTTCCTATAAATTCTAATACATTAACTAGTCCATAATATTTCTGGGTAATATATTTTTTTATTATTTATTCCTTAATTACTCGGGTTACGAAAGAGGGTGTTGCACTTTGTGGTATCAGAGCATAAATGATCCTATGGCTGAAGAAGTAGTCCAAAAAGAGCTAGTCATCCACATCAATCAAGTTACAACAGTGTATAATTTATGTATGTTTTATGCTTTTTTTGATTTGTTTGTATCTTACTTTGATAAGTAATAGATACAAATTGTGTGGGCTGAAACTATTGGGTATAGTCTCAGTTTAGGTTAGATAATTGAGTGTTTCTTTTGTTAATCATATATGACCATAAGCCCATAGTGCAGGTCTAGTATGACGACTAGAAACTAAAGTCATACGAATGTGATGCTGGAAAGGATCACAACTGTTTTGGAAGGTATGCAGTAGCAACAGCATCAGCATCAGCAGCAACAACAAGCTAATCCACCTCACCGGTGCAATACTGGAATTGCTGAATCCAAAAGTCTTGCGGATTTTCGCAGTTGGAATCCACCTAAGTTTGAATGAGGATTTAAACCTGAAGAGGCTAATAAGTGGAATCATGAGATGGACAAAATTGTCAAGACATTAGACTGTACTAATGCTCAGAAGGTGACATATGCAGTCTATGTGTTGGAAGGGGAGGCTGAGAATTGGTGGAACCATACCGCCCAATTGTTGAGTTATGAAGGAAGAGAGGTTAACTGGGGAGTATTTATGAAGAAGTTTCTCAATAAGTACTTTCCAGAAGACTTGAGGAGGAAGAAGGAAGTTAAGTTTCTATAGCTGAAGCAAGGAGATATGAGTGTAGGAGAGTATGCAGCAAAGTTTGAGGAGCTGATGAAGCACTCTCCCTACTATCAATACAACCTAGATGAAAGGGGAAAGTGTATCAAGTTTGAAGGTGGTTTGAAGCCCAAGCTGAAGCCTGTGTTTAGCTATCAGAGAATTCAGAGTTTCCATGCACTTGTGGATATGTGTAGGATGTATGAAGATGACAAGAAGGCAGAAGAAGTTCAAGTGTCAGAGAGAAGGGATCATCAGAACTATAGACCACAGAGGCGTAAGGGGTTTGATCGCAGAGGGAATGGTCCATATTCTGGCAAGGATAGAGGCAAGGGAAATGCTAAGGTTGATGATAGAGGCAAGTATCGCAGTGATGTTCCATACTGTGAGAAGCGCAAACGTCATCATTATGGAAGAGTTTGTTGGGCAACAAGTGGTTGTTTCAATTGTGGGAAGCATTGTCATTTTGCTCGTGATTGCAAAGAACCGGCCAAGACCAATCCAAAGAGAACATCTGATAAACCTGTTATTTCTGGCAGAGTTTTCACTCTTAATGGTGTGAAAGCAAACCAATCATCTGATCTTGTGCAAGGTAATTACTTGTTCAATGGTCAGTCTTGTAATGTCATGTTTGACTCTGGAGCTACTTATTCATTTGTTTCTTATGAATGTGTGAATCGTTTGAAAATACCTGTGTCTGATTTTCCTTATATTCTTAAGATAGAGACCCCTACAAATCTTCCTGTGATTGTTTATAAGGTATGTCTTAGTTGTCATATGGAAGTATTAGACAAAGTCACTAGTGTAGATCGGATTTGTTTATTATTAATCTATTTTTCATAGAACATCTCATTTTAATTTTCGTCTATTATTAATATGCATGCAATACTTAATGTTACAATAGTACAATCTATTTAATTTTCATGGATAAATTTATCACTCAATTTCATGGGTCCGGTCCTAATCTATTATGAGCCCTAGTGCAGAAAAAATTTGGGACTCCTAATTCATTAAAAAAAAATTATTAAAAGTAAATCAATTAAAAATGTAGTATATATACTTATATAAAGTGAAGTATCAATTTAATCCTTGATATTCACTGTACTAATGAAAATTTATAAATACACATTTAGTCCTTCAAGATTTTCGTACATACCAATTTGGTTCCTCATGCTTTAAGGACCAAATTGGGACATCCGAAATCTTGAGGGATCAAATTGGTACATCAAAAAATCTTGAAGGACTAAATGTGCGTGTATTATAAATTTTTAGGTCAGCATGTTTGGATTAGATGAAGATTATATTTTTTTGGCATATTTTGCTAAAATATCCAAACATAAACATATTATAATTTTAAAATATTATAATCTAGTAAGATTATAATAAAAAAATCATAATCTCATTTTACCAGTTATACCAAACACGCGGTAGAGTGAAAAAACATCAAGGATTAAATTAACGCTTCATTCTATAATCAATTAAAACAATGACAAAAATCAATAATAAAACTAATTATTAAAAAATAAGATTTGAAATAAAATAAAAAGTTATTCCCTCCGTTTCATTGAGTTTGGCCTTTTAGGCTTTTTTTCTTGTTTCACAATGTTTGGCCTTTTACATTTTCAATACATAAACATATTTTTTTCCAATTTTAACCTCATTCAATCATTTCATTCACTCCTCATTAATTATACTTTTATCATCTCTCTCATCTTTAAACCACTATACATTAATTAATGGACACACTTACTAATAAAAATTAAATACTACTACAATTTTCGATAAGGATTAAATAGGGGCACTTTGGACAAACCATACATAATACTTACAATAATCAACACTTTCTTAATCTGTGTGCCTAGGCCTAAAAGGCTAAACTCAATAAAACGGAAGAAGTATTAAGTAAAGAGATAATAAAAAATATTTTTCATGTTGGGTTACAAAAGTAAAGTTCATTACTTCGTTAATTTATAAATTAAGTGAGTAAATAAAAATGACAAACTAAAGTATTATGCTAAAAATCATCGATGATTAAAAGATTAAAAAAAAACATGCAACTATTAAAATTTTTTTTTCAAAAATAAATGTGCTATTAAAAAAAAAATTTGAGCCCCTGAATATTTTGGGCCCAGGACGGTCGCCCGCCCTCCAGGGCCGGCACTGCTCGACCCTTGTAATTCAAGGAAACCACCCAATCATGTGTAAAAAGAAGTAAGAACTAAAACCCCGTATAACGACTACTTACTCATGATGATGTATCGTTGTTAACTTCCCCATTAGATACTGCTGAAGAAAATGAACCATAGGAAAATAAAATTCTATTACAATTAGCAATATATTTAAGCATATGTTATTTGGTTGGAATGTGTCTTGGGTGGATTAGTATGCCAGAAATGTTTTGAACAATGGATAAAGAGCTAGAATGAAACCCAAGCCTTTCCAAGGTTTGTATTTATTAGAAAAAGAATGTAGTTGTCCAAAATACCAAATAATCCAAACTCAGATATATCAGTAAGTTTTGTATTTGGTTGATTCGTTCTACTTAAATCCCATGTACACACTGTAATGTGTAAGAACTAAAACCTATTATGTAGTTTCATTGCTTCTGATTAAAGGAAATCACCTCATCATGTGTAAGAAATAAGAACTAAAACCCCATATCATAACTACTACTTACTCCTGATAATGTATTGTTAGACTTCAGTATTAGATACTACCTAAGAAAACAATCTAATACTCCCATATTAGATATAACAGTTCTGTTACAAATAGAAACATAAGCTTGGTGGATTAGTATGCCAGAAATGTTTTTAGCAATTGAAGAAGAGCTAGATTGATACTCAGACCCTTGGTGTTTATAAACTACTCTCCAAACTCTAAAAGCTGAATCTACTGATAGGTGAGCAATATTTGACAGAAGCGAATGTTTTTGGGTAGAAACGTATGCATTTGAGAGATTCATTTAAATGAGTTTTCAGTACAATCATGGATGTGAATCTAAATTAGTGTTCTAATATTGGCCAATAATTGTGACATCGGTGAAATATCTAATTTTTAGCTTTCAATTTTTTATTTGACCAACAAGTGCATGTTTGGTTAGCCCAAAAGCAATTTTGGAATGCTAACGCTATTAACAGTTTTTTCTGCTCCAACGTGATTTTGGGGCCACAATTGATTTTTGGGGCCAAGAACCAAACATGCTATAAATACATTGGTAAAATGATTATCAACAGTTTTAGTCAATGAAGTTTACAATTTTTAATAGAAGAGAATGATAACTAGACTATTTAAAAAAATTCATCATTTCTTGAAATATTGCATCCTGCCTCAAGGTAGGGCTTCCACCCTAAAATTGTTAGGAAAAAATTCCTAACAAAAATAAGACCAAATTAAAGATGGTCAATCTCTAGAAAAATAAAGAAGATAATAAAAAATAAAAAAATAACTTGATTCATTTTACTGAATAGCAAAACCCTAACACTATGGATGGTCATTCAAGTGGCTTAATCCTACTACTTTGAAATTTTCTAGAACACATAATAAAAGAGTTTAATATATATGCATTTTACTTTATACTGTCAGTGTGAAAGTCAATCAACCAGTGTTATTCCATGCACACTAGATGACGTGCTAATAGTGTAAAAAAAAAAAAAACTTTTGAGAATCACATGTGATAGGATCAGCACCAAAACCCACATAGAATCGGGATCAGCAATAAAATTGTTATGGTCAGTTTATCTTGTTTACAAGTATTAGAATCACAGCGGTCTAAGGATTACAATTAATGCCTTCCTTCCATTCAATACTACCAAAACATAGCAATGAAAGATTCAGATTGCTGAACAACAAAGCAAGGTCTAGAGTCTCTCTACACTAAAATCTCTCCAGAAGCGAAAATTCCAACATAGGTCTGGAGTTAGTTCTAGGAAAATGTAAATTTCAGATATGGGGGCTGAATACAATGTGCACAACTAGAAAAAAAAAAAAATTGAAGACATTGCTAAGATTAGCAGAAGAACATGGCCCTCCTCAGAATTCCTACCAAACTAGAAAAGGGAGAACCACCACCTTGGAATTGAGAATATATGACTAAAATCATGGACCTGTCTTGAGAATATATTTCTCAGCTTTGTCAATTGCTGTAACAAAGTATTGCAGTATGGTAATATGCCTTGTAAGTATGTCCAAAAACCTTTTTATGAACAACCTAATCATTTAAATATGTTTTCACATAATAAGTCATTTTCTCTTGATTGAAATAGCAAGTGCACCATCAGGAATTATGAAATCTTATTGTCATCTGATGTCAAAATGGATAACTCCACAAGAAAGCAGCCACCGTACAATGCAAAGACAGATAAGCTTCTGTTTGCCAATTAACCTTACAAATCATCCTTATATCAAGTGAAAAACTTATGGTACGTCTTGAAATATGGAGTCCACAATGAGTATTAATCATATATATAGGACTGTTGCGTACACAGCACAACAAATAGTTTGACCTTTGAAGGTATTTTATATTTCCAACTAGGACATATCATGAAGGAACTTTTCCTGATAGTATGAAAAAGAAACTAAAATTAACAAGCAAACAAAACACAAAAATCAAAAGGTAAATTAAATTCTATTATTGTACAGGAGGAAATTATAAGTAGAATCAAGTCAAAGCTAAGAGGAGGTGATCAAAGCAAATAAGAAACAATAAGGGGGATCACTGAATTCAAACAGACAATTAATTTCCATTATATGTCCATACACTTGGGGACTGGTAAACTTCATCAGTGTTGAGTAGTAGCAAGCATAACTACTCTTGCACCCTAGCTAACTAAATTGATAACTGAACAATGCTTTCTACATACTTACAAACCTTGAAAAAAAAATCATGACTAAGATAAAATTGGTGCACTATCTGGCCATCAGAGTTATGTGACACCAAGAAGAACTCAATAAAGGGATCCTCCTCTTCCGGGTATATCATATTAAACCATGTTCCAAGAAACTCGGCACCATCATTCCAAATGGCACTAACAAAAGCAACAGCATGAAAGTGGTCAATATTGTACATTTTAGACCAACAGTCATGTTTCAAAATCCAAATGTCAACCCGATTATAATACTCCTCAGCAGAATTGCTATGTACGGTGTAGGCAATGGAATCATCAATCTCAAAAATATAACTACCCGAGGTTGGTGGTATTGTCGGAGTGCTCACTCTCCGAAATCGGTTGTAGCGGAAGTCGAAGCAAAGGATATAAGTGCAGTCTGGAGACAGCCAGTAATAAATCCCATTAGCATAAGCATTGTTATCCTTGTGATCATGTTTGCAGAGGTTAATGGAAGAATCATAATGATCAAGGCCAATAATATCATCAGGATCAAAACCATTAATAACAGTCCATGAATTGGTGCTAAGATCGTATACCTCCGCCGAAGGAACAAGCGCCTTTTCATCTTTATCTAAAACGAGGTAAAGCTTAACCACCTTAAGATCACATGTGATAGGATCAGCACCAAAACCCACAAAGAATCGGGATCTTTTGAGAATGTAAGTACCTAAGAGAGGTTGGTTAGGAGATGGGGGGACACATCTAAGTTCTCTGGTGGCAGGATTCCATAGAATAATCTGAGAAACAATGGCATCATAAACACTATCATGAGGATGGTAGGGGTCACGTAAACGACGGCGAGGAGGGTAAGGATATTTCGGCCGGAAGCTTCGTTCTAAACAGAAAACTCCGTTACAATGACTCATGTCGTCAATATCTGCGGGCAATAAGTTGTTAGGAGAGGGAAATGAATCTTGAAGATATTCATTAGAATTGTAGTTTCCAAACAAACGGTCGAGATAGAAAGAGCCGTTGGAATGGTGGATATCGAGAACATCCAAGAGCACGGAGTTGAAACTGTCGGGGGAGGGGAATTGGGGGTATCCTTGTTCCTGAACTTCAAATTGAGATGGTCCGTTGAATGAGAAGAGTTTGACGGAGGGTTTTTGGGTCTCGGTCCTTGTCTCGGTCCTTCCGAAAAATGTAAGAAAGTCGAAGGTCATCACGCGATCGTGGAATCTTTGCCTCTGCCTCTGCATGTGTCTGTTGAGGAAGATGGGGGATTGGAAGAGGAGGTTCCATGATCGATCCACGCATTTGAATCGCAACAATGATTTAGTGGGAAGCCTCTCCAGAATATCTAACAGGGAATCTTCTGTAAAACTCACCACCACCATCGTGGATCCGTTAGGGTTAGTGATAGGCAGAAGTGAAGTAGGTAGGGACTAGGGAGAAGAGAAAGGGGAGAGAGAGCGGAGATGAATTTTCCATTAGCATACGGCAGACAATAAATAATAAGTACATGGAAAACCATAGAAACATGAAATGGGCTGAAGAAACAGTGTTGGGCCTAACTGTTATAAATTTTTTATTTTTATATTTACGAAAGGAATTATTTTTTCCTAAAGTGTTAGACGAAAAATATAATAATTTTTCGTTAAATAAAGGGAGTTGATTTTCTAACGTCCCCTTATGGGTTTTTGATCCCCTTTTATTTTTTTTTCTTCAAAAATACTCTTCTTCTTCTTTTTCTTTCTTCTTCACCCCTCCATCATCATCTTCTTCTTTTTTCTTTCCTCTTCAAAACCCCCTTCCCCCAATTTTCTTCTTCTTCTTCTCTTTCTTCAACTCCCTCTTTATTTCTTCTTCTCCTTCTTCTTCTTCTTCTTATTTTTCTCTCTCACGTACTTACACTCGTTCCATTTCCCACACAAACACACTTACTAACTCACCCCCAAACTCACCCACAATCACCACCACTCACATACTACACCATTCTGGTTTTTTTGTGTAAAAAGTGCTCTACGCCAATGTCGAAGCGTACAAAACATGTTGTACGCCTCGACAGAGGCGTGAAGCTTTTTTTTTTTATTTTTTTCCAGTATGTCAAGGCCTGGGCGTATGTGTAAAATACACGTACGCCTCGGCATTGGCGTACTGGGCTTTTTTAGCAAAAAAAACTCGTACGCCAGCCCCTTGGAGTATGTGTAAAATTGTCAACTTTACACATACTCCAGGAGGCTGGCGTACGGGTTTTTTTGCTAAAAAAACCCAGTACGTCAATGTCGAGGCGTACGTGTATTTACACGTACGTCCAGGCCTTGACATACTGGGAAAAAAAATTAAAAAAAAAAGCCCTACGCCTCTGTCGAGGCGCACGACATGTTTCGTACGCTTCGACATTGGCGTATGACACTTTTTACACGAAAAAAAACAAAATAGTGCAGTATGTGAGTAGTGGTGATTGTGGGTGAGTTAGTAAGTGTGTGTGTGAGAGAGAGAGTGAGTGTGAGTGTGTGAGGGAGAAGAATAAGAAGAAGAAGAAGAAGATGGAGGGGGGTTAAAGAAGAAAGAAATAAGAAGAAGAAAATGATGGAGGGAGGTGAAGAAGAAAGAAAGAAAAAAAGATTAAGGGAGGGTATTTTTGGAAAAAAATTTAAAAGGGGGTCAAAAACTCAAAAAGGGGTGTTAGAAAATCAAATCCCTGAATAAAAGATGAAAACAAAAAATTAGTTTTCCGTGGAATACAAGACGAAAAAGGAAAAGAGCACGTTATCTTAAAGAAAAATGATTTAGAGACCTACAAACTTACACATAAGATTATGACACTTGTTATTTTCAAATTAAAAATAAAATAAAATAAAAAAACTCAAATGACAAATGTTAAGATCCTAATGTGTAGACTTATAAGTATATTTTTTAGTAGGTCTTAAATATTCTAACAATACTGCACGCTATCTTAGATTCTTACGGAAAGATAGTAGTAAGAATCCAATATCCAAGTAATAATCATAGTTTGGGGGGATTGGGCTGCTTTTGCCATAAAATTTAACACTACCCTTGTTGTTCGGCTTATTTATGGTTTTAGTCCCTAAAAGTTTAGTGTGTTTTGGTTTTAGTCCCTAAAGTTATTTTGATCAGAACCAATCCTTAAATTTTCAAACATTTTGGTTTTGGTCCATTCCATTATTAAAAATTTGTTATTTGCTGACATGGTTATCGAAAATTCACACTAGTAGCCGCGTGGTGTGAGGTAGTGTCAAATAGGTTATGTAACATAGATGATTCAGACCCATGAACTCAAAATTTTGCATACGAGACTATTTTGCTTATCGGACCATTTTGCGTCCGTAAATACGTATCATCCACGTCATATCACCTATTTTTGTGGCATCCAAGATCACATGGACCGCTGATGTGATGTTCCGTTATATACACAAACAAATAACATATTTTTGCTATTGGAAGGGACCAAAACCAAAATGTTTGAAAATTTAAGGATTAGGCCCAGTCAAAATAACTTCTAAGGACTAAAACCAAAACACGCTGAACTTTTAGGGACTAAACCATAAATAAGCCCTTATTGTTTTTATTAATAACCACATATCTTATATACGTGATAAGTGTTTTTTTAAAGGTTTATTTAAGTTTTTAGTTATTGAATTTTGGTGCTCTTTTAAAATTGGTCCTTAAATTTTTTTCGATGCTTTGGGTCTCTGAACTTTGTTAAGTTTTTTGAAATGGTCTTTTCGTCACTTAAATGATAATATGACCTACGACATGTCATGTCACTTTGTTAAGTTTTTTGAAATGGTCTTTTCGTCACTAGAGTCATGTGACAACACATAATTTATTTATCAAAAAATAAATTATTTTAAAAATTATTAAAAAGTTTGATTTTTTTTTAAAATGCGATTTTTAATTATTTTGTATAAATTTGATTTTTTTTAATTTAAAAATTCACGTGACATGCTACCTATTGACGTGGTGAAAGTGAAATGACATATTGGTCAAATCACCACTAAAGTGACGAAAGGACTATTTCCAAAATTTGAAAAAAGTTTAAGGACCCAAAACATCGAGAAAAAAATTCAAGGACCAATTCCAAAAGAACACCTAAGTTCAGAGGCTAAAAACATAAATAAGCATTTTTTTAATATAAGTTCTTAGGATTAGGATATGAGGATAAGAACTTAAAAATAAACTAAAAACTTAATTTTTTTTTTAATGTAACATTTTCAAATAAAAATGATCTATTTAAGATTTCTTATCCTCGGCTTGAAGTATTGAGTTTAAGAAAATCCCTGTAATACTTAATGACAGTAATGATCAAACCAGCAGTGTTTTCCATGACCAACTTCCTCCCCCACATCACCTCTACTGTGAATCCACCATAACAAATTAGTGAATGAATTCCCATCATCAAAAGCTTTCAAGCTTCTTATATTTTGCAATGCAGTTTCTTTATCATAAGTTCCTTCCATGGCATAGATAAAGCCTTTCCACCCTTCTCCAACACCTTTCCTGTTCAAATTGGGCAGAGTCCATTCCACAAGTTCCTTCACATAACCAATATCTGAGAACAAGGCCTCAGTAATAGGCACTAGAGGTAAAACTTGAATACCAAGCCTACACTCTTTCCATTGAGCAGGAGCAAACCATAGTCCGCTATCTCTCTTGTTAGACCACAGAACACTCACTATCTTGTTCTCTTTTGTAAAATCTTCCTCATAAAGTTTATCTCCCTCTCTTATATGCCACCACATTTGAGCTGCATGAACTTCCAATGCTGCAAGTGTCGATCCAGTGGCAATAAGATGACTGTCACCATATGCCAAACCCATCAAAGCTGCAGAATAATAAGCATTTACAGCTTCACTGGTGCTCTCTTGATTACGTCCATCTGCAAACTCAGTTAGTCCTCCTGCCCAGGAATGCAATTTGTAAAGGTCGAAACACCTTAGACGCGTATAATAAGAGTTTGATCTTTTTCCCAAGTTCATGAAATCTGCCATAAGTGAATAGGCTTGAGGTTTATATTTCCTTCCCCAGGCTGGATCAATCTTCGCAAGCACTGCAATTCCATAGAGGAAGTATCCCAAATGATAATGATGATCATTATAAATACCAAACCCAAAATCAGCACCTGAATCTTTACACCCTTGTATAGTAACAATTCCTCCCCACTTCCTATCATAGAGAAAGCCATTTCCATTAAAAGTTCCATCTAACCATGGCTCAATGTTCTCCTTCAAGAACTTCCTAATTGCCGGTATGGCATCAAAGAAAGACACTTCTTCAGCTATCAATGCTAGCCTTGCTGCCCTCGCTATCTTCTTCCCATAAAAATATAATGATGTTGTTGTTATTCTAGAAGAGTTGAGAGCATCCACGTCTTCAGAAAGAGCTGAAAAAATCTCATCATGGTACTCTTCTCTGATACCTCTGGTAGAATGCCAAGTAATGGAAACAGGATGTGGTTTCAAAAGCCATGAGTCTCCAACAACACCAACTAGGTCCCCATCAATGCTTCTATACTTTAAATCATGAAGCACAGTTACATCACAATCATTAGTAGACAAAAGTTGAAGGTGAAGAGGGTGTGCTAGCATTAACAACTCTCCCCAGCCTTTCTTTTCCCATCTGTATTCAACACTAAACGGCCTTGTGAATGCTGCATCACCAGAGACAGGGTAACAAGAACTAAACCGGTTGAATAGAAACTCGTACTTAGGGTCAGGATCAGGTAAAACAGCTATCCTTATTATGCCAGAAAAGGCAAAAGAAATAATCTCAGAAGGGCTATGATTCAATATGATTGGTGAGGATGTGTATATGAGCCATGTCTGGCCGTTGTTTAGTTGCATGGTGTGCTTGGTGAGGGAGCTATTGGGTGTGAAAGAAAGGATGGCGTGGATGGTGGTGATGGAAAGCGGTGTAGGACGAACCACAGATGCTGTAAGAAAAGGGCTTCCTCTTACAAGGAAGAACCTCAGGTTTGAAGAAGGAATGTCCAAAGTGACACTGAGATCACTGTAGGAATAGATTACATGCTTGTTATGTGAATCTGGGTTGGTTTTCTCCGAGGAAGAAATGGTGATATCAGGAGTGAAAACTTGGGAAATGAAGGAAGAGTTGAACAAGCGAGAAGGGTAAGAAAGGGAAAGGGAGGAGCTTGAGGATTTGATGAGGTAAGGATGAATGTACTCCGGTTGGTCACCATTTTGGAGAACATAGTTTTGAAAGAAAGAGTTTGTAGGGAGTGGAGTTGAGAGAAGGTTTGGACTGAAGAAGATGGAAGGATCTGGGAGAACTGTTGAATGTGTTGCAGGGAAGCGAAAAGGTGGATTTGGTTTCTGAGGAGGAGGAGGAGGAGGAGGAGGAGCAGGAAACTCTGGTGGTGGCGGTGGTGAAGGTGAAGGTGGAGGTGGAGGTGGAGGTGGAGGTGGAGGTGGAGGAGGAGGAGGTGGTGGTGGTGGTGGTAGAGAAGCTCGTCGTGGTCTACTTTGAAAAGGCCTTTTAACTTCTTTTTCTATCTTTCGTCCAAATTTCTTCAGCATGGTGAGTTAGATTTGGCAACTCGGTTTGGAATTTGGATTCGGAAGAAGTTAAGTTAGTTGGATTTGTATTCGGTAGAAATTAAGATAGTTGGAGAGGAATATAAGGTTGTTTATAATACTTATATTGAAGAGATAGCGAAATAGAAAAGAAAGGAATTAGGAATTGTATGAAGAAAGGAATTGTTTGAAGAAAATGAAAGGATGTTATGAATCTGCTGCAAAATTAGAAAATAATAAGAGGGAAAAGAATTGATGCCATTCGTGGTACTTGGCTTGCATGTGTACAGCGTGAGTAAGAATCCAACATATAAATTGAATGTGCAAGGAAGGGATGACATGCCGAAGTAAACATTCCCAGAATATTAAATTATACTTACAAAGTACAAACAGCATTTTCATTCTTATGATCATCAATGATGACTCTAAATTATGTAATGCTTCTAGTATGAAACCTATTTAGAAAAGAATGCGTTTTCCTAAGCTTTCAGTTCAGTGCTTCATCAGATATTCCATGAGGCATCAAAAGAATGGGGGTGACCCCTTATAAACCATGAACAATCTCTAATATCAGATTTTCATAAAGTCTCAACAGAGAAGGGAACTTATATGCAGTTTTTAACAGAAGCTACAAATGCTGAAGTGAAATTTGGAGCTTTTAGGATGATCCTGGAATCTGCAGAGAGAATGAAACACGGATTCCTTTCTGTCTATCACAGACTGCAGTCACCGCGCCACCATGAGCCAACGCTTCAAGCATTTATTTAATGACTCATGGCACCTAGCAAGAGAACAACTGGCAGGAAGGTGGAAGCTAAGCACTACTTTCACAAACCAAGTTTTTTTCTTTTTAAGGGAAGGCAGGGACAAAAACATTTTATTTGAATAGAAGAGTTGTTCACCTATTCCAATGGGTTGTCCATTAGATGATGTTACTGAGATATTATCTAGGATTTTTGTTTAAATAGAATCTTTATCTTGGGGTTTCCTGATTTTAATTGAGTTAAGTTATAAAAGTCTACAACTCCACTGCCAACACCATCACCACCCCGACCAATTTACTTTTTAGTTTTTGCTATCAAATGCACAGATATTTTGTTTTGTTTGTGGTTTTTTTTTTTGTTATGATCACTACAACAAAAAGCATTTTTGGCGACATTTATTTTGCTTTTTGGCAATAAAAAATGCCACTAACTCATTTACCGGCATTTAGCCAAATGCCGATATATGCAATGTCGATAAAGACTTTATCGGCATTTATAGAGAATGCTGGTAAAGACCCAATTAATTGCCACTAAAAGTCACAAGTTTTAACAGCATTTATTTCTGATTAGCTAAATGCTGATATATGCAATGTCGCTAAAGGCTTTATCTGCATTTATAGAGAATGCTGGTAAAGACCCAATTAATTGTCACTAAAAGTCACAAGTTTTGACGGCATTTATTTCTGATTTAATGGCATTTAATATTGCCACTAAAACCGATAAAGATTTCACCAAAACTATGCCAAATTTGGGATATAACTTTCTTAAAACAAGATAGTTATTTTAATGAGACATTTTGATATCTAGTAGCAGAAGCAGCATATAATAGCTGTTCAACAAACTGTTCCTATCTCTATCTCGTGCTATTGAACTATTGATGTCACTAACAAGCTATAATGGTTATTAAAGCCTCATCAAAATAATAATGGAGTGGCTGGAGAAGTTTTATAATATAATATAATATAATATAATGGTTATCTCTCAAGGCAGTTAATTAGCTTTGCCTAACCAATTTTAACATAATGTTAAATAACATTACTACTACTTAATTTACAAATCTGAAACAAATTCAAACAAGTAATAATTAATCAATTAGTTAAGAGTTTTGATTAAACAAATCCCAAAACAAATCATAATTTCAGAACCAAATCACTAAAATACAATTTCAAAACAATAATCCCTAAAATACAAATTCAGAACCCTAATCCCCAAAATTCAAATCACACAACAAGAGAGAGAAGTCTTACCGTTCAATAGAGAAGCTGATTCACCGTGGTAAGAAGGTACAACACCGTTGCCGTGGTAAGAATGAGATGGTAGCGAAGGTGAGAAAAGCGAGAGCAGAGAAGTGAGAGATGCCAGCGAGAGTGAGAGGCAAGAGAGCAAAGGGAGAAAAGCGTGATCAGAGAAGTGAGAGATGGCGGCGAGAGTGAGAAGTGAGAGAGCGAAGAGTGAGAGAGAGAACGTTGCAGCTATGGAAACGTGAGTGAGAGTGAGAACTGAGAAATTTTAAAACTGAGAAGTGAGAAGCTATGTGAATAAATGCCTTATGCAACCGTTGGCAGTGATAACAAGCAGATGAGACAAATAAGGGTAAATTTTTTAAATTATGTAATAATTTACCAGCATTTATCTTATTGCCATTAAATAAATGCCACTAAAAGCAAATTTTGTTGTAGTGGATATGCCTACATCAGATAAATTTGATTTTCAATAAAGCAAGGGCATAAACTAGTCTTGGCCAATACCCATCAAGTGTTTGCTCATCTGTACTTATACTCAAAGCCTTTAGACTTTAGAGTGCATCAAAAACAACAGCTTCGTTTACTTCACCAAAATAAATTCCAAACTGCATAATCCAATAAATTCCAAAATGCACAATCCAAAAGTAATGGGCGTCTAATACTTGATGAATTTAAACTATGAAGTCTTCATGACACAGTATGAAAAACTCCACAAACTCACTAATAAAAGAATTGTTTGAAACAAACATCAGTTGGATAAATAATTCAGTACATCGAAGGAAATTATTATACCAAATCTTATTTTCTTTTTCAACATTTGAAGTCTAACTACCTAATGGCAGTAATGACCAAACCAGCAGTGTTTTCCATGCCCAAATGTCTCCTCTGCATCACCTCTGCTGTGAATCCACCACAAGAGATTAGTCAATGAGTTACCGTCGTCATATCCATTTAAGATTCTTATCTTCTGCAACGCGCTTTCACTATCATAAATTCCTTCCAACGCATACACAAACCCCTTCCATCCTTCTCCGACACCTTCCCTATTCAAAGCAGGTAATGTCCACTCCACAAGCTCCTTCACATAACCAACATTTGAGAACAGCATTTCAGAAATCGGAAGTAAGGGTAAGAGCTGAATGCCGAGCCTGCACTCTTTCCAATCAGGTGGAGCAAACCATAGTCCACTGTCTCTCTTGTTATTCCATAGAACACCAACTACCCTGTTCTCTTTTGTAAAATCTTGATCATACAGATTACCTCCCTCTTTTACCTGCCACCACATTTGAGCTGCATGAATTTCCAATGCCGTAAGCGTCGATCCAATGGCAACAAGATGCGTATCACCATATGCCAGACCCATCAAGGCTGCAGAGTAATATGCATTTATAGCTTCACTGGTGCTCTCTTGATTCCTTCCGTCCGCAAACTCAGTTAACCCTCCAGCCCACGAGTGCAGTTTATAGAGATCAAAACACCTTAGACGTGTATAATTCGAGTTCACTCTTCTGCTCAATGTCATAAAATCTGCCATAAGTGAATAAGCTTGAGCCTTATACTTCCTACTCCATGCTGGATCAATCTTAGCAAGCACCGCGATTCCATAGAGGAAGTATCCTAAATGATAATGGTGATTATTATAGATTCCGAATCCAAAATCAGCACCAGAATCAACAGACCCTTGCTTAGTAAGAATGCCTCCCCATTTCTTATCATACAGAAACCCATTCCCATTAAAAGTCCCCTCAAGCCACGGCTCAATGGTTTCCTTCAAAAACTTCCTCACCCTTGGGATCACATAAAGAAAACACACCTCTTCCGCAATCAACGCCAACCTCGCAGCCCTCGCTATCAATTTCCCATAAAAATAAGACGAGGTCGTTGTTATCCCAGACGAATTCAGTCCATCGACATCTTTCACAAGCGCCGAAACAATCTCATCATAGGATTCTTCCCTAACACCCTTACTAGAATGCCAAGTCACCGAAACAGGATCACTTTTCAAAACCCATGAATCCCCAACAACACCAACAAGGTCCCCATCAATGCTCCTATACTTAAAATCATCAAGAACAGTTACACCCTCACAAGCTCTATCAGACAAAAGCTGAAGATGAAGAGGGTGTGCTAACAGCAACAAATCACCCCACCCTCTCTTCTCCCACGTATACTCAACAGAAAACGGTTCTCTGATCACAGCATCACCAGACACAGGGTAACAAGTGCTGAACCTGTCAAGAACCAGCTCGTGTTGCGAATCCGAATCAGGCAGCAAAGCTATCCTTATGATGCCTGAAAAGGCCTCATCAGAGGTGATCTCAGAAATTGTATGATCAAACTTAATCGGCGAAGAAGCGTAAATAAGCCATGTTTGACCATTGTTGAGGCTCACAGTGTGTTTGGTAAGGGAATGTTGGGACGAGAATGAGAGAATTGCATGGTTGGTGGTGAGGGAAAGAGGTGTTTTCCGAGTTACAGAAGCAGATACAAAGGGACTTCCCCTAACAAGGAAGAAGCTAAGGTTTGAAGAAGGGATATCTAAGGTGACACTGAGATCACTATAGGACGAGATTACATGCTTCCCATTGGAGCTTTGTTTGGTGTTGTTATCAATGGAGGAGATGGTAAGATCAGGGTTGAAGACTTGGGATATGACAGCAGAGTTGGAAGACCTTGAAGGGTAAGAGATAGAAAGAGAAGAGTTTGAGGATTTGATGAGGTAAGGGTGGATGTATTCAGGTTCACCGTTTTTGAGGACAAAGTTTTGGAAGAAAGAGTTAGTGGGGAGAGGAGAGGAAAGAAGGTTTGGGGAGAAAAAGTTGGAGGGGTCAGGGAGAACAGTGGAATGACCCAGTGGGAAGGTAAAAGGAGTGTGCTTTCTGGGTTGAGACATTGGCAACGGTGTTTAAGGATGTTTAGGATGGCACTTGATTGAATAAGACTAGAATGGTGGGGGAGTTGATTAAAAGAGGGTTCGATGAAGGTGTCTTCGGCCAGCTGCGAGGTATGTGTACGTGGCCATGTCAAGAAAGAAACCAAGTTTCTCCATAGGAACGTGCAAGGAAGGGATAGCATGATGATATGTAGAGAGTATATGTTTTGTCCAAAACGGGATTAAAAATTGTAGTAACATTTAATTTTTATTAAGAAATGCGTTTATTAATTAATGTATACTCTTTCCGTCCCTAAATATAAGATCCTTTTGACACTTTTATTTTGTCCCTATTTATAAGATCCTTTACCAATTTTCAATAATCATTAATTACTTTTTTTCCACAAACACCCCTATTTATCTGCTACTTTTTAGATTCTCAATAATATTAATAGGGATAATTTTGAAAATACGTATCAAAAGTTCACATTTTCAATACAATTAACTAAATTATTTCACTTTCTTAATGGATGTGAAATCTTCCAAAGGGGTCGTATATTTAGGGACGGAGGGAGTAGTATTTTAGGGATAAAAGAGAATATAAAAGTATAAATAATGAGAAGTAAAAGAAAAGATTGAATTAAGGGTTAAATTTTGAAAGAAAAAATTGATCATGCATTGAAATTGTAAAAGGACAAAAGTTATGAAAGGAAAAAAAATGACTTAAAGACCAAAAGTTAAGTAACGGAAGAATTAACTAATTTTCTATTCCCAATATAATTATTCATAAAATTTGTTAAAAGTAGTTGCCTCATTTATCAATGGAACAATAATAGATACTACTTCCGGTCTCATTTTTAAGTAAAAATAACTATTTTCACGCTTATTAAGAAAGTTAATTGAGTGTATCTAATTTTCTCAAATTCCTAAAAAAAAAATACACTATTGTAGTAAATTTACTTTGGGAATGAAACAAAAATTAAATGACTCAACCATATTGTGAGAATATTTTAGGAATGATTGTATTAGAAATAGAAAGTTGGTTAATTTTTGCTTATATTAGTGAAGTGCTTTTTTTGCTTATAAATGAGACCGGAGGGAGTATTATGTTAATATTCCGAATAAAACTTAACAATGCTACTATTACATTAGGATAAAATTGATTTTTTTTTTTAAAACCATAAATTTGGGGCATTAGGGTGTATCTTATCAGTGTCTATAAAACCATAAATTTGGCACAGCTTCTGTTAATCAGTTCATTGGATATAATGAATAAAAATATATCAGTTCAACGTTACTGGAATTAAGAGTACAGCTTAAACATAAAAGACAAAGTAACAAGTTAAGCAACCTTTCTTTCAGCTTCAGGAAGCTGTCTTTTCTCCAAGGCCATTTTCCAACTGACAAGATCCTGGCGTGATAAAGGGCTGCAGTGATGAACAGAGGAGAGAAGGGAGATCACAATAGTAGCCTAGGCCATACAAAGTTACAAGCACATCTCAAATGGAAGAGAATAACTATGACTATACATGAAAAGATAAGATGAAATCTTGCAAGCCAATTCTAAAAAAGACAACAGACAATTGAGAACTGCAATAACATTGATTTTTTTTTTTTTTTTAATGAAAACCTCAGCCATAGAGAAAAGGACGTGACCTCAAACCAGTTATGCATGTTCAGTAATGCATTTTGTCTTGACAAAATATACATGAAGCTAGAGGCATATGTTTTTGCATTGATTAGTTGCATGGTAAATTTTAGCATGTTATTTGAATATCTTTATATAATTTTTGGGCTTCAGGATGCCTTTATAGTGTTGGTCCTTTTAAAAGAGTCTGAAAAAATAAGTCAAGAAATGCACTCTTCTCCATACCCCTAAAAACATAATAAAATGAACTCCCCTAGAAACTCTAAATGTAGCAATAACAGGGGCGGGTTCTTTAAGTTAAAAATAAAGTGTACCTGGCCTAGGCATTTATCCTTAAATGCACAACTGGAGATCCACTCCTCAAGTAATGCCTACAAATAAGAAAGAGAAGACTTACGCATAGAAGTAGCTACTGAAAGATGGAATCAGATAATAAGACTTATTCACTTCACTTATGTCAATGTTTCAAGAAATTGAATTTATCCTACTGACATAAGACAACAGAGGGCAACAACCAAGACAACACTGTGGACCATAATTATTATATAGTCTTTCAGATGTCAATATTAAAGTGGCCATTAATATATGCATCAACACTTAAACATTATTAACATTTTTTTCATTGACTGCATTATAGTTGCCGGTGAACTATTGAAACATCCTAGATATATAACAGGACGTGGTTGTATCCTTGGTCAATCAAATAAATTTCCAAAATGTCAGACATGCTACAAGTGAAAACAAGAACCACTTGTTCATGTAACTGTTACTTTATAAAAATAATGGACAATGAGACAAAACCTTATGATCAAATTCAGCCATCTTCAGAACATTTTAAAAAATTTAAGCACCAATGACAATGTGTATCAACTACAGAGAGAAACATTAGAACTAATACTCTAAAAGAAGCATCCAATTATACTAAATGAATCAATACTTGTTTAGCCTGATAAAACTTATAATCAAAAACAAAAAGATTAGTCAACTTAAGGATGATAGGCAGAAGTATACTCTGTTGATAATGGTATAATACTATCGAATGTTACTGAATTTAAATATATGCCTTACACTGCAGGGATTATTTGGAACTATATCAATTGCTTCTTGATTGCTAACGTGCTCCCAAAGCCCATCAGATGCCAGTATAATAAATTGATCATGTGGCTACAACTGATGCACTGTTATTGATGATTCTGATGCCAGGATAATAAATTGATACACATGTAACTAACATATATCAATATTGCTATCAAATAAAATTACATAAAGTTATTAAGATAGAGATATGACATTCACTTTTTATAATTCTCAACTAAATCAGAGTTGCAATTGAAGAGAACATATCGATATGCTTGCAACCATGTTTTATAATTCTCAGTCTTGTTAACCAGAAGCTATAACTTTTCCCCTCTGTCCAGAACCTGCATTAAGTTATAAACATGTCAATAAAAATAATATTAATATAAACATGTAAATGATTGAGGACTTTTGAAAGAAAGAATTAAAATGTGACATGCCAAGGAAAATAAGTCTGAATACAGTGGAAAATTCAAAGAAAACAAGGTGGACATTGAAAGAAGTAAACTAAAATAGGATTCACACCTTCAGTTCCTTCGTCATGAGTCACACTAGGATTTGGTTTCATCCTACAATCAAGAACTAAGACCCGATTCTTTACAGCTAAAACATTTCAACTAAACCAAAAGGAAAACTTGGCTATTAAAAACTACGCAATCACACCTAAAAACCATAAACCCTCTAGCTAATTACCAGGGGCAAGAAAATTACTAAAAAATGGCCATGGGAAAATATAAGATGAACTCAAATAACAACTCAATCACACCAATAACCCAACATATGACTATGTTCAGGTAAGCTTTCTTGATGCTAGTGAGTCCTACGCCAGAAAAGCACTCCATACGAAAATGGTTAGCACAGCTATTCATCCCAGTGAATAAAAAACACTGCTTTCTAGTTTCTAACATTGATCATTTCAGTTATTTAACATACTAAGAAAGAACAAGGTTTAGCTTTACCCATGTGTTAGAGACAAGATTATCAACAACACTCTTTTGTTGATTAAGTTGAGTTTTCAAAGAACTGGCATTATCCTGCAGCATATTAAAAACATATAATGAGCTTTCCTTAACGCGATCTGCAGGAGAAAGCTTCACTTAGAAATTTCACTTTTCTGAATCATGAATCAAAAGGTCAAACACCAAGAAGTTAAAAAAAAAAAAATAATAATAAAATAAAAAAATAATCTTCACCATTCATATTTACAGCAATATCTGACGGAAGTTGAAATGTATACATGAGAGCACATAACAAAAGTAAAGTAATGTGATATCTGTTGTTATGCAAAAAATCTGAACTAACTTCAGCTGATAAAAACACATTATGAGCTAAGGACATGGCAATATGAATGGTCATTTCATTTCATAGGACAGTTGCAAATTTAGTAGTAATAGGAGTATATTACAAGTAGTAACAATTGCAGATCAATTCTGCAATTTCGGTCGTCACAGTTCGTTCAATTCAATTCAAAGTAGTAATAATTCAGAAATGATGAAACCTGACCACTCATCCATCAATCCCTTGTTTCCTTCTCTTACTTGGCACACAAGTGGCGTGTAGCGTGCTAATAAATCCTTCTCACTAATCTCTCTCTCTCTCTCTCTCCCCCCCTCCCTCCCTCCCTCCCTCCCTCGCTCTCTCTCTCTCTCCCTCCCTCCCTCCCTCCCTCCCTCCCTCCCCCTCTCTCTCTCTCTCTCCCTCCCTTCCTCTCCCTCCCTCCCTCCCTCCCTCCCTCCCTCCCTCTCTCTCTCTCTCTCTCTCTCTCTCCCTCCCTCCCTCCCTCTCCCTCTCCCTCTCTCTCTCTCTCTCTCTCTCTCACTAATCAGCAAAGAAACTAAGGCAGGTAATTAGCTTTGCCTAACCAATTTTAACATAATGTTAAATAACATTACTACTACTAAGCATATGAACATAATTTACAAATCTGAAACAAATTCAAAAAAGTAATAATTAATCAATTAATTAAGAGTTTTGATAATCAAATCACAAAACAAATCATAATTTCAGAACCTAATCACTAAAATACAAATTCAGAACCCTAATCCCCAAAGTTCAAATCACACAACGAGAGAGAGAAAACTTACAGTTCGATAGAGAAGCTGATTCACCGTGGTAAGAAGGTACGTGACCATTGCTGTGGTAAGAAGGTGGTTCGCTGTGGGAAGAATGAGATGGTAGCGAAGGTGAGAAAAGCGTGAGCAGAGAAGTGAGAAATGCCGGCAAGAGTGAGAGGCAAGAGAGCAAAGGGAGAAAAGCGTGATCAGAGAAGTGAGAGAGAGAACGTTGCGGCTATGGAAACGTGAGTGAGAGTGAGAACTGAGAAATTTTAAAACTGAGAAGTGAGAAGCTATGTGAAAAAATGCCTTATGCAACCGTTGGCAGTCATAACAAGCAGATGAGACAAATAAGTGTCGCTACATAACCATTGTCAGTCCCACACATGTTTATTAATGGTAAATTTTTTAAATTATGTAATAATTTACCAGCATTTATCTTATTGCCATTAAATAAATGCCACTAAAAGCAAATTTTGTTGTAGTGGATATGCCTACATCAGATAAATTTGATTTTCAATAAAGCAAGGGCATAAACTAGTCTTGGCCAATACTCATAAAGTGTTTGCTCATCTGTACTTACACTCAAAGCCTTTAGACTTTAGAGTGCATCAAACACCTAACAGCTTCGTTTACTCCACCAAAATAAATTTCAAACTGCATAATCCAATAAATTCCAAAATGCACAATCCAAAAGTGATGGGCGGCTAATACTTGATGAATTTAAACTATGAAGTCTTCATGACACAGTAAAGACATAGAACGAATGAAAAACTCCACAAACTCACTAATAAAAGAATTGTTTGAAACAAACATCAGTTGGATAAATAATTCAGTACATCGAAGGAAATTATTATACCAAATCTTATTTTCTTTTTTAACATTTGAAGTCTAACTACCTAGTGGCAGTAATGACCAAACCAGCAGTGTTTTCCATGCCCAAATGTCTCCTCTGCATCACCTCTGCTGTGAATCCACCACAAGAGATTAGTCAATGAGTTACCGTCATCATATCCATTTAAGATTCTTATCTTCTGCAACGCGCTTTCACTATCATAAATTCCTTCCAACGCATACACAAACCCCTTCCATCCTTCTCCGACACCTTCCCTACTCAAAGCAGGTAATGTCCACTCCACAAGCTCCTTCACATAACCAACATTCGAGAACAGCATTTCGGAAATCGGAAGTAAGGGTAAGAGCTGAATGCCGAGCCTGCACTCTTTCCAGTCTGGAGGAGCAAACCATAGTCCACTGTCTCTCTTGTTATTCCATAGAACACCAACTACCCTGTTCTCTTTTGTAAAATCTTGATCATACAGATTACCTCCCTCTTTTACCTGCCACCACATTTGAGCTGCATGAATTTCCAATGCCGTAAGCGTCGATCCAATGGCAACAAGATGCGTGTCACCATATGCCAGACCCATCAAGGCTGCAGAGTAATATGCATTTACAGCTTCACTGGTGCTCTCTTGATTCCTTCCGTCCGCAAACTCAGTTAACCCTCCAGCCCACGAGTGCAGTTTATAGAGATCAAAACACCTTAGACGTGTATAATTCGAGTTCGCTCTTCTGCTCAAGGTCATAAAATCTGCCATAAGTGAATAAGCTTGAGCCTTATACTTCCTACCCCATGCTGGATCAATCTTAGCAAGCACCGCAATTCCATAGAGGAAGTATCCTAAATGATAATGGTGATCATTATAGATTCCGAATCCAAAATCAGCACCAGAATCAACAGACCCTTGCTTAGTAAGAATGCCTCCCCATTTCTTATCATACAGAAACCCATTCCCATTAAAAGTCCCCTCAAGCCACGGCTCAATGGTTTCCTTCAAAAACTTCCTCACCCTTGGAATCACATCAAGAAAACACACCTCTTCCGCAATCAACACCAACCTCGCGGCCCTCGCTATCAATTTCCCATAAAAATAAGACGAGGTCGTTGTTATCCCAGACGAATTCAGTCCATCGACATCTTTCACAAGCGCCGAAACAATCTCATCATAGGATTCTTCCCTAACACCCTTACTAGAATGCCAAGTCACGGAAACAGGATCACTTTTCAAAACCCATGAATCCCCAACAACACCAACAAGGTCCCCATCAATGCTCCTATACTTAAAATCATCAAGAACAGTTACACCCTCACAAGCTCTATCAGACAAAAGCTGAAGATGTAAAGGGTGTGCTAACAGCAACAAATCACCCCACCCTCTCTTCTCCCACGTATACTCAACAGAAAACGGTCCTCTGATCACAGCATCACCAGACACAGGGTAACAAGAGCTAAACCTATCAAGAACCGGTTCGTGCCTCGAGTCCGAATCAGGAAGCAATGCAATCCTTATGATCCCATTGAATGCCTCAGAGGTAATCTCGGAAATCGAATGATCCAATCTGATCGGCGAAGACGCGAAGATGAGCCATGTCTGCCCATTGTTGAGTCTCGCAACGTGTTTGGTAAGCGAATCATTGGAGGAAAACGAGAGAATTGCGTGAATTGTGGTGATGGAAAGAGGGGTTGGTTGGGTAACAGAAGCAGTTAAAAAGGGGCTTCCCCTGACAAGGAAGAAGGTGAGATTTGAAGAAGGGATGTGCAAGGTTACGCTGAGGTCACTATAGGAAGAGATTGTGTGGTTAGGATGGGGAGTTGGGTTGGGTTTTTGGACGGATGAGATTGAGAGATCAGGGGTGAAGGTTTGATAAATGAAGGAAGAGGTGGAGAAGCGAGATGGGGAAGAGAGGGAAAGAGAGGAGTTTGAGGATTGGATGAGGTAAGGGTGGATGTATTCGGGTTGGTCACCGTTTTTGAGGACAAAGTTTTGGAAGAAAGAGTTAGTGGGGAGAGGAGAGGAAAGAAGGTTTGGGGAGAAAAAGTTGGAGGGGTCAGGGAGAACAGTGGAATGACCCTGCGGGAAGGTAAAAGGAGTGTGCTTTCTGGGTTGAGACATTGGTAAGGGTAGTGGTCGTTGTGGTGGGGGTGGTTTTGGAGGTGATTGGGGTGGTGAGGGGTGTTTGAGGGTTTTATAGGAGGGCTTGGGGCGTTTTTGGAGGCCTGGGGTGATGATTGCAATACTCACCTTCCTTCTCAGTTTTTTAAGCATTACTTTACCAGCTCAAAAATAAAAATAATAATAATGATGATGATGATGATGATGTAAATGGAGTTAATTTTAGTTTTTGGTGTAGTACAATATATGGAAGCTAGCTTGTTTGTGTTTTGTGTTTATTAGGAGGGTAAGTTTAGATTTTGGGTTTTATATTGTTGGTTAGGTTGGACAGTTGGGGACTTGAATTTGGCAAAGGAAAATGTAATATATGCACTTTGATATATAGTGGATTACTTCGTGTGTTTGATATGAATATGTGAAAAAAAGTCGAAACACATTAAATAAATATATATTTATAAATAAAAATATATGTGTGTACTATTTGGAGATGTGAATATAAGTTTAAACACTAAAATAAAATGAAATTGTTAGTCTTACTACAACAGTACATGATGATATGCAAAGTCCCAGAAAATGGGGGAGAGTGTGGTTTTTTGGTTTAAGGATGTTTAGGATGGCACTTGATTGAATAAGACTAGAATGGTGGGGGAGTTGATTAAAAGAGGGTTCGATGTAGGTGTCTTCTGCCAGCTGCGAGGTATGTGTACGTGGCCATGTCAAGAAAGAAACCAAGTTTCTCCATAGGAACGTGCAAGGAAGGGATAGCATGATGATATGTAGTTGGTATTTCTAAGATTTGACCCAATCTTAATGATAACATGATGGAAAATATATGGAACTCTTCGTAGCTAAGGGATTTGATGATCTAAGGGAAGAATCTTGGTGCTTTTAACATACGAACAATCATATAGTTCGCACATGTACAAACCGGTTTTTCACCATTCAAAAAACAAATGGTAGATCAATGGCTGTGAGCTAAGGGTCACCCAATAAAACTTGTTATATACAAAGAGCTCCTTTTGATTAAAAAAACATATTTTTCTTAATTTAAATTATAAAAACAAATTAATTAATTCTTTTTTATTTTATTTCATTTTTTATACTACTTTCTTATACTATTTATAAAAAGTAGTCATCTCATTTAATCGTTATTTTATTCTTAATGTTATTTTTCTAAAACAACTTTTTTTTTATAAGTTAAAAAAATTTAAATACAATCAACTAACATCTTTCATAAATATAATTTTAGTTTTTTCTTATATTGTAAATCGAAGGGAGTAAAACTAGTTTTTTAGTTTTAGGAATATAACATCATAAATGAAATAAAAACTAATTAAGATAACTAGTTTAAACAAGAGTATGTTATGAATGATAGTATTTAATGACACATGTAAGACCCACAATTTTCGCTGCTTGATTTATTTAAGAGATTAATGGGTGTGCACTGATGGTGTAATATTTTTTACACCATCGGTCCATCATCCACCATTCATTTGTATTATTTTTATTTGAAAGTCAACGATCATAAACACATGGATGGTAGATAATGCACTGATGGTGTAAAAAACTTTCACACTGTCGATGCACCATCTATTTTCTCTTTATTTAATGGTTTTATTTTAAAAATTCTTTATTGTTGGGATTTACAAGCGGATTAACGCACACCTAGAGGGGGTGAATAGGTGTGAAGGTGGACAATGTACACTTTTAAAAATAATCGCGGAAACAATTACAATTTTATGAATTATCTCTCTAATATTGTGTTGTGTTAACTGGCTAACCAATTAAATCAACCAATTACCAACCAGTTAACAACTAATTAAATAACACAATATTCAAGAACACAAATTCATGAAATTGATATTTAATTGAATTAATCAAAAAATCCAACAACTATAATCAATCACATACAATATACTAATTATTAAACTAAGGTTAATTGATTGAGAAAATTAGTTTTTTTCAAGATTTATGAAAAACCCCAATTAAAACCTAAGTAATGAAATTGAAATGAAAGAGAGAAGTGATAGAGAAATTGACACAAAAATTTTTACACTGGTTCACTCTTGAACATCAAGGAATTTTAGTCCCCAAACCCCTAATATTAGCTTTCAAACCCCAAAATTTTTTAATTCCCTTAATACCCTTACACTCACCATTTTCCAATTCTCAAACCCCAAACCCCATTTACTCTCTCTCCCCCATTCGCTCTCCCTTCACCATCCTCCGCCGCTGCCACCATTCTCCGCCACTGTTGCCGCCATTTTTTTGGTTCCTATGTGAAGTTAAGAAGAGCACATAACTTGAGCCCAGCAGGCTTTGGGTTTAGATATAAAAATGAAGCTTCCACTTCGCGGTATCTCTCTCTGTAGTGTTGTGATCTTAAGTGTTTGTATATTAATTTGATGAGAACATGGGAAGGGAACAGGGAGTTTCAGTAAGAGGAGGAACAAGACTCACACCTTCTGCTAAAAAAAAGACTCACACCCTCTGCGTCAGGTGCGGCCGCCGCAGCTTCCACCTCCAGAAGAGTCGTTGCTCCACCTGTGCAACACCCTCTTTCTTAACCCGAGTAATTAAGGAATAAATAATTAAATAAGTACCCGAAAATATTATGGATTTGGTAATGTATTAGAATTTATAGGAAATAAATTTTTCTTCTTTTCTTTTCCTTTAAAATTCTAATGGATCGGGTGTGCAAAATCACAAAACCTCTGGATCTCGGAAAATAGCATACACATTGATGAAACATTGGAATCGGTGTCCTTTGACATTAATAAAATATAACTTAGGTATTTATAAAAATAAAGGATGAGATAGCATTCTCTCGACATTAAATACTTAATATAGTTTTATTATTAAAACTAATGATGAAACTATCTCTCGTCAATTTAGAGCATATGTTATTATTCTTTGGAAATAGCACAGCCGAATCTCCTTTGAAATAATATCAGAGCAAGCGGAAAATCATTGGACTATGATTAATAGATATAATTAAACATAGTATATGTATATATAGATCAGTGGTAAAGTGAGTACATAGTCCAAGTAGTCAGAAAACCGAATCCAAGATACAAGTCCATAAAACAGAAATATGAAAAGTAGGGATCTATGCTCTAGAGCTCCCAAAAATAAGTACAATGTATATAACAACCCAAAAATAAAGGCTCCAGAGCTGATCCAGATGTAGCAGTAGCAGTAGTAGTAGTCCAAGTCACCAGAGTAGCATCCATCCATCCATCCATAGGGTCCACAGCAGGTGCAGATCGGGTCCAGGATCCGCACTACCTATGTTATGCCTATACCTAGGAACCACTCGGTCCTCCTCGAGGTCTAGTAGCCGGCTCGACTGGTACCTCCTCCTCGCTCTCTCCCTCCTACGAGTCCTCCTCAATCTTGTCCGTCGGGTAGAGACCCTACCACTGGGTCTGGGACCTGCAGCAGGCGCAGTCCTAACAGTACCCGTCGGACCGGGTGAGGGGACATCAGCATCATTGAAAACTCTAGAAGCGGAGAGATGAGAACGAGTGGCTTATCGAAAACGAAAACTATGGAACCTACGTACAGGTCGAGCTGGCTGTGGTGGTCCTCTAAAAGTAGAGAAAGGGGGTACGTGCATAGTATAGATAATGGGAACCCTAAACCTACGAGGGCGCACACGAGCAAGGGGGTTAGGGTGATAGAGAGTGAACTCCACCTCACCCTCAAAAGTAGCTCGGTGCTCCTCGAATGTCCATACACCACTAGCTCGAATGTCCATACACCACTAGGGATGAGTCTGATCTCTATGCAAGCAGGTATCTGGCCATCACCTATAAGGCCACAGGGATAGGCAACAACATACATATTATCGAAAGAGAATAAAGGTTTAACATTTTATATGCATATCAGATATGAAACAATCATATAATCAATTACAAGCCATTACGAAAACACAAGTCAATGACAAGTAAGAATGCACATAATATGCTCACACTCAGGTTACTGATCAAATAATATTTAATTATTTATGTGTGGCATGATGTATGAATGTCCTATCATCAGTCCTATCTTCCATATAAATTATTTCCCTTTTTCGGGGCGGCCACCTTATAACTCCATGTACAATTCATGTACTCGGTACCTTTGCGGGGTACAATTCAATACAATTCCTTGGAAGTGTATTACGCTCAAGCTTGGTAGTAATTCAAAATGCCGCAACCTCGCAGACGTCACGCTCCAATGTAATAATCACATCATCAGTATCCTCACACTAGCCACGTTTCCTTTTATTACAAATAAACGTGTCATCAAGCAGGACGTGTTTGGCGCTCGCAGAGGCCCACCTCAGGTTATAAAAATAACTGTGACAATTCGATCTACCAACCAACTCCATGCATGTATGCATCACAATAGATTCCCTTGATTGATATTTAAATTACTTGATAATATCCAACATTATGTCCAAGTAATTAAATCATTTTTCATGAACATTTTCAAGAAGATAATTAAAATACCCAATCAGTTATTTTTCAGTCTCAAATTCATTCCATAATGTTTATATGAATGTTAAATTTATGGTTCAGAAATAAAAATGGTATTTTCAAGTATTTTCAGCACTGGTAATCGATTATCACGTGTATTTCTTCTTTCAGGTTTAAAAACAGGGCAGATAATCGATTACTATATCGTGGTAATCGATTGCCCTGACAGTAAAACACTAAAAATTGGGTTTTAACATACCATTTTCATTTGTAACCAAATCTAAACCAAACCAAACATTCACCAAGTTCATATAACACATTATGAACATGTTTATGCACTAAAACTTCATCAATTCTCAGAGATTGCACAATTTCACCCAATTATGCATAAAACATTAAATTCAACAACTCAACATACCAAAACTTCAAATACTCAATTAAGTCATGGTTTCAGATTCTTAATAGCTTGCATGCATCAAATATAACTTACTCAAATCAGTTTTAGAGCATGAATTGGTCTCCAAACCAAATTTCCTATTCAACTAAGCCCTTAGAGTCTCTTGATGGCTCTCTCATTAAAATCATTCACTTTAATCTCAAACTAGTGTAGGTTTAGCTTTCCCCTTATCTCACAGACGTGATCAAACAGAAACTTCACAAAGAAAATGCTTCCACACTTGGTTTCCCAAAAATCCTTTTTGACACACATGCATAACAGTTTGAACAAGGTTACAAGATCAGAGTTTTTGACAAATCAAACATGCAAAAGATTTGGGGAAAATGGTTAAGATTTATTCTCTGCAACAAGGACAAGAGAATGAAACAAGTTTGAGACTCAAGGGTTACGGGAGCTTACCAAAATCAGAGTTGGAAGTAAGCTCCAGACCTCAGGTTTTCAGTTTGACAGATTTGGAACTCCAACTTGCATGACTCGATTCTCTTCACACACAAACTCTCAACTCACGATTTCAATGTCTTTGTGAAGCTCAAGATGTAAGCTTCACAATGGTGTATGATTTGGAAATTATTTTCAGGAATCAAGGAAGAATAAGGAGCTCGATTTCAAGAACCCTAAACTGAGTTGTTCATGCAATTTCTTCAGAACTTTGGCAAAATGAGGTTTCAATCCTCAACAATTGGGTTTAAATAAGCAAAATTAGTAGCATGCGGCTCAACACGCGTATTAGGACGTGTCTTAAGGCTTAATTCGTGTCAATTTTGGGTGATTTGGGTGTTAGACTCATTAAACGGGTAACATCCCTAATTTTAATCCCTAATATAATTATAAGTTTTAAGGAATTAAATATTTGTTTCTTGAAATCAATCATTTAGTTGTTGGGTATTTTCATAAAAAATATACATATGTTAAATTACGAGAGTATATTTAATTATACTTCAAAGTAAATTCTTTTGAAGCAATTACCCTATATCAAAAATATACTTTACATGCTTTACTTTACTTTTGATATATTTCATAGGGAAAATATTTTATTGGAAATATTTATAAGTTTCTTACTTTATGATTTTTATTCTAGTATTAATGTTTAGTGTTTAAAATTGATTATGGGTACTTTGGGTTTTAAAATAAAAATAATAAGTAAAATTAATGTGTGTGTATTGTGTGTAAAAAAAGAAAAGTGTTTATGTGTGTTGTGCTTATGAGGGAACCCTAGGTCCCTTCTCCCCTCCCTTATGTTGGCCGCCACCCTCCCCCTCTCAAGTTCTCTCTCTTCTCTCGTCTCTCACCTCTCCCTCTTCCCCGTCACTCGTCGGCGTCAGCCACTACAGGCCCGAACCGCCGCGACCTCCGCCCCAAGCCTCTCTCTCTCTCCATCGTATTATCTCTCTCCTAGCCGTTCTCTCTCCTCCCTTGTCGGTTTCTCTCTCCGCCACGTCTCTCCCTCTCCTCCAAGTCGCGAATCGCGACCTTCTCATGGCCACCATGAATCAGCGTCGCCGCCATCGCATTTCGCCCTTCCCCAGTCGCGATCGCGACTCGCTGCCCCTGGGGTCGCGATCCGCCGCCGCCGCCTCTGTTGGTCAAGTCACGGCGCCACTTCTCCCTTCCTTTCTCCGGTGTGTTGCTGCCGCTAAGAATCATCACCGTCGCCGGTATCGCCGTCACCGTTACCGTGACCGTGCTTCGAACCGGATTAGAGTGAAGCAAGGAAACCGAGTTAATCCCCTCTGTTGCTTCAAAATTTGATTTGTGGGTAAATCCCTAACATTTTTTAATTACTCTATGTTGTGTTTTAATTTTTAGTACTAATGCTAATTTTAGTGTTATCGGTAATAATTATAAAGTGTTAAATTGTTTTAAAATGTTGTTGTTTTGGAAGAACAAATGATATTGTAGTTTAATATGGATTTTTAAATTATTCTGATATATATAATGATTTTAATTGGTTAGCTTTATTTGGAATAATATCGGATTAAACGTTATGCCAGATGAATTGTTTTAAAAAGTATTTTAGTTAAACGTGTTGGGTTCCTAAGTAAGTGAGCTGTAGTTTAGCTTGGTGGACTTGTCCCTAGGCTGAACAATACACCAGTTAATTTGGAACCTGATATAATCGGCATAATGTTAATTCGAATTGAAACCTTGATCGTTAATTCCAGGTTGAAAGGAAGTGTAATTACCTGAATGTTGGAAACGTGATTTAGACTTATTTTGAATCGGGAATACTTCCTTTTAGTTTGGAATTAATAGTGTCAGGTAATATAGCTTTGATTTAGTGACTTGAAGCTAAAACTGCTTAATTTTAATGTATTTTTGATAAATATGTTCATCTTGAAAGTTAATGTATTTTCAACAAGAAGCTATACTATTTTATTGAAGGGACAATGGTTCTAATTTCATTTGACTATGATTTATGAATTTTAATTAAATGTTTTCGAAAATTAACTTGTTTCGGTTTTCACTTAAAGTCCCTTTTTCGTAAAACACATTATACTGATTACTATTTATTTTTTTTATATGATCGGTTAGACGACGAAGGATGTTAGAATCAGTTCCAGCGGAAGCAATGAATCGCCCTACGTTTGGACATCTTTATACGAAAAGAACTATGTTTAAGGAAATGCGAGGTAAGGAGTGAGTGTTACCTTATCTTAGGGATAAGTTTCTAGTATGTATATAATGCTTGCTAAGAGTTGAGTGTTAGTTTAGGGTAATGAATATGATTACATATTAGAAAATGGAAATGAAGGAGTTTAATTAATGAGGATGTTGTGAATATATGCTTAATTGTGAGTAAGTGCTTATTTGTGAACATGTGTATATTTGTGAAAATGTGTTTATTTGTGAATATGCGCTCATTTGCAAATATGTGTATATATAAGATTAGGTGTATACTTGTGGTCGTGTGCATATATTGGTTGTTGTTGAAATGCTCAGAAAAGGTGGAAGTAATTACTAAATAATTGATTTGGAAAGAGAATGATAATTGATAAAGGGATAATCGAATATATAAAATGATTGAGTGAAGTACCTAATAAAGAAAGAAGATTATTTTGTGTGGAATCCGACTGCGATGTGTTCGCGAATCGGATAGTCCACGTTAAGAAATAAAGAGTTATTTTGTGTGGAATCCGACTACGATGTGTTCGCGAATCGGATAGTCCACGAAAGATTTGAGGGGTAATTCCTTGTAGCCGACTGCGATGTGTTCGCGAATCGGGTTCCGATTGTGATGTGTTCACGAATCGGATATACTACGATAGAGGAATTACTTGGTGCTCCTTGCAGCCGACTACGATGTGTTCGCGAATCGGGTTCCGACTGTGATGTGTTCATGAATCGGATATACTGCGGTAGAGGAGTACGACTCAACCTCTTGCGTCCGACTACGATGTGTTTGCGAATCGGACAGTATGCATGAGGGATGTTGTTGTCAAAATTGTTAAGAATGAAAAAGAATAAAAGAAATATAAAACACCATATAGTGCTTGAAAAAGAATTAAGTGTGTTGTGATAAAACTGTAAAAGAATCAAAATATGAGAGGAGAAAAGATATGAGAATGTTTAATGAATGAAAATGGGTTTATTTGTAAATGAATATGATATGACTTGACTTTGTGCGTATATGCGTTACTTGAATTAAGTGTGTTTGGCTTAGTCGGTTATTATGTCATATCAGAAACTGCTATTTCTACTTTATGTGTAATGCTCACCTCCTTACCATTTTTCCAGGTACCGAGAATTGAGCTTGCACTATCATTGGCCGAGCAGGTGCACACTCCACGGAGTTATAGGGGATTATAGGTTATTTAATTGTAATTAATTTATTTTAATTTGATGCTACGTGGGGTGCGATGTAGCACTGATTTATGAATATGTGTTGTTGATAGCCCTGTTGGCTTTTGCTTGTTGAAAATGAATATGTTTATCAGGTTGCTGGAAAAATATTATTTTTGGGAAAGTCCGAAAAATTGAGGAAACTCCGTCCATTTGACGGGAGATTTTTAATAATAAAAAAAGGAAATTTTAAGTTCACTATTTTAATAATTGGGAATTAAGGGTAGTAAAGTGTAGGTGTTACATTTATGGTATCAGAGCAGTTTCTCCTCGGTCTTTGGAGTAACTTATTACTCCTGTAGTTTACTCACCAAGCGAGTAACATGTGATTAGAAATGGATTTGTTTTATTATTTAGTTAAGTATTGTTGCTAGTATAATGATAGGAATAGTTGCGAATTATAGCGTAGTGAGTATTTGAGATTTCTTTTAATTTTGTTTAAGTTGTTTGATACTTACCAAAGAAAACTCGAAATCATGTCAAAGAAAAATAAATATGGGTCATATTTAGAAGTGGACGAATGACGAGACTAAGGAAAGACAATACCCCCAACGGGCTAGAGCACTAAGTTGCTACCCCACCGGGAGAAAGTAATCTTTAGTTTCGGACCAAGTGAGCCAATTCTAAACGTGACAACTCAAACCAAGACTTCGGTATTTTTGAAACTGAAGTGAAATCAGAAAATATTTTCTAAGGGTCAGTTAACCCAAAACTTAAGTGAAATGAGAATGGTTTTATCGCTGATATGGTGTATGGTTGGGACTGATCACCTCAAAGTGTACATCTATTGGGAATCATCTTGTCCTTAAGTTTCGGTAAGCATTTTGAAATTTTGTAATGTCCCAAACTTAGGAGGAGTAAGGTTCATTTATTTAGGTCTCATCCCACATGTCCTAACTATTTTTAAATTAGAGTAGGCAGCGGAAAAGAGGCAACCTTAAGTGTTTACCTTGGATTTAGACTTGTAGATGTGTTCTCGGTAGACCGTAGACTTCTTTTGAATTGCCATACTAGGTATAGATTATCGAATTATTTTTCATGGTAACATGTGAAATGAACTTGTTTTGGCACAAAAACTATTTTGAAAAACTTTGTTATGAAATAGTGTTAATAACAGACGTCATTTGATTTTTAGTTGTACTAGTATTTAAAGTGAATTTCAATGTTTTGAACTGAACCAGAATCATTCCAAATTGATCGTTAAGTCGCACAACAAATTTTTTTAAGAAGGTAGTAAGGAAAGCAAGGATTCCTAAGTAATCGAGCGGTGAATTAACCCATTCTTTAATCAAGTCATATGCCGATTAAATAGGAACCCCTTATATGCGACACCAATCAACTCGGAATGAAACTCAACTTTCAAACTCGAAATCCAAGGAAATGTAACTGTCACAATTTTTAAATATGTACCAAAGCAAATTTTCTAACCAAAAACACATTTCCTTTTTCCTTGAGTTTGATAATCTCGAGTACTTCTACAATCCTTCATCTAAATCCTCACAGAGTTAGATGGAGGTATTTCTTTTTGAAGGATATGATTTGATTTTCAAAGCCTGCTTTCGGAATTTAACACGAATTATTTTGCGGAAATATATAAAAATGTTTTAAAGTAAAAAAAGTAATTCTTATAATTAAAAATCTTACAAAAAATTCTAAATGAAAATAAACGTTTCTTCAACAAGAGGAGAACTTGATTTTCAAAGATTTCGATTTTACAAATGTATAACTGCTTTCTTACGGGGTTTTATTTATTGAATTTTAATTTTCATACATAGTAATTGTTTTTACTAAAGAATTTTACGTGTAGTTTTGGGTGGTTTAAGTAATTGAGACTTCGTTAGATTGTGCGAAGTCATAGGAAATGTTTGATGTAAGATTTACCAATGAAAAAGAGATTGGGTGTTATTAAGGAATGTAGGTTAATCTATGAGTATGAGGTTAGGGATATGGTCAAGTGCCTTGGATTAAGGATAAGTTCATGATCTGTGTTGTGGGATTAGTTGTTTTCCTGAGTCAAGATTGAACATAATGGTAATCGTTTAAGTTTGCTGGTTAGTAATTAAGGTAATGAATGAAGATTTAGTCATTCAGTAGATTATTGATGTCTAGTTTGAATAATGGATCTCATGGAACAATAATTGGTGTCTTCTCCTTGTGAGTTTGTATAGGAATATTGACTAAGCGTTTTAGAATGTAGAACATAACTATAGGATTGTTGTGGTTAAATTAATTGTGTTCATTGGTCTAAACGAAGTGTAGTCTACCAAACTCTGAGGCTCCGATATTTTTTTGAATGGTGGAATTCCGGCCAAAGGTTAACCCAATAAATGATGTGTAGCTTACCGACTTCCTAAATGTCCAGAATAGTACAAATCATAAACTGGAATTTAGCCGAACTCAATGGTGTTAAGGAAAGAATGTATAAGCGTGAAACAAACCTTGGGCTAGTGGAGTCGATAATAGATTTGAGAAACACCAAAGAGTATTGATCTAGGAGCGTCCTAAGTGGGGGAGTGAACCCAGAAAGAGTTAGCTCTAGTAGTTAGAGGTCCTGTTTAAGCGATGGTCATCCACTCACTTGAACCAATCGGAATTTCGAGGATGAAATTCTCTTAAGTGGGGGAGAATTGTAACATCCCTAATTTTAATCCCTAATATAATTATAAGTTTTAAGGAATTAAATATTTGTTTCTTGAAATCAATCATTTAGTTGTTGGGTATTTTCATAAAAAATATGTTAGTTCCATGATGAACATGATGAATGTTTTGATATTGACAAAGTGTTTTTGAACAAGCTACAAGTGTTGATCAAGTTTCAAGCTCAACAAGCAACAACAAACATCAAATGAAGAAGAGAGAAAGCAAGCTCATGAAGACCTAAGTTTGAGTGTATTTGTATTTCTTTTATCTTTTGCCTCTCAAGCTTCATAGGTTTTTTATTTGGGTAGATTATTATAGAGGGTAGTGAATCTCATTCATAAGTCATGATTTAATCATAATTTGAGTTTTCACTTAACCTAGAATTAATAGGTGGCTTAAAGGTTTTAAAGGAAAGGTTGGATTTTGAGAAAACAAGTTTTTGAACATGTGCAGTACCAACTTAATCGATTAAGTGACTAACTTAATCGAGTACTACTCGAGTACACGACTTGCTTAATCGATTAAGTACTGCTGAACTGATTTTTAAAATACGTTTTTCACTCCTCAAAATCAGTTTTCAAGTGCTACAACTTTTGGGTATTCTATATAAACCTTTTCCTATTATTTGTGATCAATTAGAATCATTTTCATACAAGTTTTACAAAGAATCAAGCCACTCTATTCTCTCTCATTTTCTAAAGATCAAAGTTCTCATATTTTCATATTCTTTGATCAAGAACCTTTGAATCTCTTATGGTGAATTGTCATAACTCTTGATTGAGATTCATAGGATTGTTTTGTGTTTTCTATTGTGTTGTAATCTTTGCAAGAAGGCAAGCCACTACAACAAACAAGAAGCCTTGGTGTGTCGATTATCATCAAGCAACGTTCATTGAAGAAGAAGAAGTCTTGGTTGTGAATCAAGCAAGGAGAAGCCTTGATGTGTGGTTTATCATCAAGCAATTGAAGACTTGTTGTGTCGATTATCAACAAGGGGTAGAGGTTAGATTAGAGAGAAGATCAATAGGATTACAAGGCAAGGGTGTCGGTTATCTCTTGTAAGCTAGCAAGAAGGGAGTCTTGTGAGGCAATTACTTGTAATTTGAGAACTCTAATTCCTCATAGTGAAGAATCTCTCTTGGTTGAAGAGGGGACTGGATGTAGCTTTCAAGTGGATGAAAGTGAACCAGGATAAATCACTGTGTCGTATCTCTAAACCCTTACTCTTTATATTCAAGTCATTTGATTGCGTTCTTGGTTGAAAACCTAGAAAGATTGATTTTCATAATTGATTGAATTGAATCTTTAATTGTTCAAATTGATAAAGGGAAAATCATTTTCATAACTAGGTTAATCAATAAGAATATAGGTGTTAATCATTTCCGCTGAATCTCTGATCTTGCATGTGAATTGATTGATTTTCGTATTCGAATGAAAATTGATTTTTCTGTTTTCTGTCATATCTAATCGATTAAGTTCAAGTTTAATCGAGTACTACTCGAGTAAATTGCAGGTTAATCGATTAAGTGCTGTAGAATTTGCAAAAATCATTTGTTTTGATTGTTTCGATTTGTTTCGTTCGAAAATCTTTCAAGGTAGCTTCAACACCTATTCAACCCCCCCTTCTAGGTGTTTTCCTAGGGTTCCTTTGTCTCTCCAACTACCAATTGCGGTTTCCTCAATTGGTATCAGAGCTCGGTCGAAAGACACGAGCATAAGAGCTTTTTCGTAAAGATCCTTTAAGAAAATCGCAATGGGTTCCACGAATCCCTTTGGTGGTGAAGGTGCTTCAATAAGTCGTCCTCCATTGTTTGCCGGAGAAGGCTATGCATATTGGAAAGTTAGAATGAAAATCTTTATCCAAGCCATAGATAGTGAAATTTGGAAAGTAGTTGAAAAAGGTCCTCATATCCCCTCTAGTTTAGTTGAAGGTGTAGAACAATTGATCCCCGAGGATAAGTGGAAGGATGATGATAGAAAGAAAGTACAATATGACTATAAGGCTAAGAATATCATCACCTCCGCCTTATCCTATGACGAGTTCTTTAGAGTTTCTCAATGTTCTAGTGCTAAAGAAATGTGGGACACTTTACAAGTGACTCATGAAGGAACTAGTGAGGTTAGGAGAGCTAGATTGAATGCTTTAATGCGTGATTATGAATTGTTTCATATGCTTCCAAATGAATCTATTAATGATATGCAAAAGCGTTTTACTCATATTATAAATCATTTACTTGCTCTTGGTAAAACTTTTCTTCAAGGTGAACTTTCTAACAAAGTGTTGAGATGTTTAGACAGGAATTGGCAACCAAAAGTAACGGCTATTGTTGAATCTAAGAATTTGGATGCTATGGATCTAGCAACACTTTTTGGAAAGCTTCAAGAACATGAAATGGAGCTTGGACGATTAAGTATCAATGAAGAGTCGGATAAGAACAAATCAAGGAAAGGACTTGCTCTTAGAGTCAAAAGTGCATATAAAAAGAAAGATAGTTCCGATGATGATGATAGTGAAGATTTCGATTCCGATGTTGATGAAAAAGACATGAAACTTTTGTTAAAAGAGTTTGACAAGTTTCTAAGGAGAAAAGGAAGGTTGAACAAGGACAAAAGTAAAGAGAAGGATTCCCCACACTATAAGACCAAAACTTCAAAAGAAGGTGTAGTTTGCCATGAATGTGGAAAGCCCGGACATCTCAAGTATTCATGCTCTAGGTATCTCAAGAAGAAGGAGAAAGACAAGAAGAATTCTAAATCTAAAAGAGCATACATAGTTTGGGATAGTGATGAAGATAACAAGAAAAGCACATCGAGTAGTTCTTCGGATGATGAAGAAGCCGCTTGTCTCAACTTGATAACTCTAGTAGATGATGAAGAACAAAGTTCAAATGATGAATCAAGTTATCAAAGCGAGGATAGCAATGTAAGTGAATCTAAATCCGAAATTTCTTCTAAATATGAATTGTTACATAATGCTTATGAAGAAATGTATGAACAACTTGAAAAACTAGCTTTGAAAAACATTGAAAGAAAGAAGCTCATTTTGAAACATCAAAAAGAGATTTTAGATCTTCAAAAACAAGTTGATGAGCATAATCTTGAAAATGAAACTCTTGATCTTATATATGCTAGTTCTTCTTGTGATTGTGCTAGTAGAGTGAATATTGTGGTTGATTGTGAGAATTGCAAGTTGCTTAAAGATGAAAATGCTATTTTGAAAAATAAGCTTGCGAGTTTCACCATTTGTGATATTAAATTGCGCACATTGTTAAATTTTCAAAGAGAAAATTCAAATAAGTTTGGTTTGGGTTATACTAATGCTAAGAGTAAATCTCATAGAAATGTTGTTGATTTTTCTAAAGTTGATTTTTCAAATCCTCCAACATGTTTCTATTGTGGTACTCATGGACATACTTCAAATGTGTGTTATGTTAAAGTGCATGGTATACCTAAAGGAAATTTTGTTTGGGTGAAAAAGGGTGAAAGTCCCTACACTAACAAAAATGGATCCAAAACCATTTGGATACCAAAAAGCAAAGCATGATTGTTTTGTAGGTTTGATTGAAGATGCAAATGAATGACACATGCTCTCAATTGGTCTCAACTATGAATGTTTATATTCGCATCTTCAATTGGTATCACACTTGCATCTCAAGTGAATGTCCTACAAAGTGGTAATATTTGATATTGATATATTATCTCAATTGGTATCTTCTCAATTGATATTACTTTTCTAAATGTTTAGTTAATTCAATTGGTATCATTGAGGTTTTAAGGCATGATGATCATATAATTGAAATCTTATTAAAGTATGATGCTTTGGTGTTATATTTCTTTACAATTGATATCTTCTTTGTTAAGTGATATTATGATCTTTTTAGTTCTCAATTGGTATTTTATTTCATTGTTATATTCTCTTACCAATTGATATCACATTTCAAAGTATAGCTCTATTGTATTTGTTCAATTGGTATCAATGTTGTAAAGAAATGATCATTGATTTCTTACCTTGGCTTAGATGTTATATTTCAATTGGTATATATTACTTTTTGATAATGCCAAAGGGGGAGAAATATGATGTTTTGAATTGAATGAAATGTTTCTCAAAGGGGGAGAAATGGTATGTTTTGAAACATGGGAGAAATATGATATTATATTTGGAGAAAGGTTGTTTTGTTGTTTTTATGTAGGTTGAGCTAAGTTGTTTAAGATAGGGGGAGAATCAAGCTTCTATCTCAATTGGATTCAAGTGTTAAAGCATTGATTGAGGGGGAGAAAGAGTCTTCTCAAGTGATCAAATGTTTCAAGCATCAACAACTTCAAGCGATTTCAAAACATGGGTTGTCATTTTCAAAAAGGGGGAGATTGTTAGTTCCATGATGAACATGATGAATGTTTTGATAATGACAAAGTGTTTTTGAACAAGCTACAAGTGTTGATCAAGTTTCAAGCTCAACAAGCAACAACAAACATCAAATGAAGAAGAGAGAAAGCAAGCTCATGAAGACCTAAGTTTGAGTGTATTTGTATTTCTTTTATCTTTTGCCTCTCAAGCTTCATAGGTTTTTTATTTGGGTAGATTATTATAGAGGGTAGTGAATCTCATTCATAAGTCATGATTTAATCATAATTTGAATTTTCACTTAACCTAGAATTAATAGGTGGCTTAAAGGTTTTAAAGGAAAGGTTGGATTTTGAGAAAACAAGTTTTTGAACATGTGCAGTACCAACTTAATCGATTAAGTGACTAACTTAATCGAGTACTACTCGAGTACACGACTTGCTTAATCGATTAAGTACTGCTGAACTGATTTTTAAAATACGTTTTTCACTCCTCAAAATCAGTTTTCAAGTGCTACAACTTTTGGGTATTCTATATAAACCTTTTCCTATTATTTGTGATCAATTAGAATCATTTTCATACAAGTTTTACAAAGAATCAAGCCACTCTATTCTCTCTCATTTTCTAAAGATCAAAGTTCTCATATTTTCATATTCTTTGATCAAGAACCTTTGAATCTCTTATGGTGAATTGTCATAAATCTTGATTGAGATTCATAGGATTGTTTTGTGTTTTCTATTGTGTTGTAATCTTTGCAAGAAGGCAAGCCACTACAACAAACAAGAAGCCTTGGTGTGTCGATTATCATCAAGCAACGTTCATTGAAGAAGAAGAAGTCTTGGTTGTGAATCAAGCAAGGAGAAGCCTTGATGTGTGGTTTATCATCAAGCAATTGAAGACTTGTTGTGTCGATTATCAACAAGGGGTAGAGGTTAGATTAGAGAGAAGATCAATAGGATTACAAGGCAAGGGTGTCGGTTATCTCTTGTAAGCTAGCAAGAAGGGAGTCTTGTGAGGCAATTACTTGTAATTTGAGAACTCTAATTCCTCATAGTGAAGAATCTCTCTTGGTTGAAGAGGGGACTGGATGTAGCTTTCAAGTGGATGAAAGTGAACCAGGATAAATCACTGTGTCGTATCTCTAAACCCTTACTCTTTATATTCAAGTCATTTGATTGCGTTCTTGGTTGAAAACCTAGAAAGATTGATTTTCATAATTGATTGAATTGAATCTTTAATTGTTCAAATTGATAAAGGGAAAATCATTTTCATAACTAGGTTAATCAATAAGAATATAGGTGTTAATCATTTCCGCTGAATCTCTGATCTTGCATGTGAATTGATTGATTTTCGTATTCGAATGAAAATTGATTTTTCTGTTTTCTGTCATATCTAATCGATTAAGTTCAATTTTAATCGAGTACTACTCGAGTAAATTGCAGGTTAATCGATTAAGTGCTGTAGAATTTGCAAAAATCATTTGTTTTGATTGTTTCGATTTGTTTCGTTCGAAAATCTTTCAAGGTAGCTTCAACACCTATTCAACCCCCCCTTCTAGGTGTTTTCCTAGGGTTCCTTTGTCTCTCCAACTACCAATTGCGGTTTCCTCAAAATATACATATGTTAAATTACGAGAGTATATTTAATTATACTTCAAAGTAAATTCTTTTGAAGCAATTACCCTATATCAAAAATATACTTTACATGCTTTACTTTACTTTTGATATATTTCATAGAGAAAATATTTTATTGGAAATATTTATAAGTTTCTTACTTTATGATTTTTATTCTAGTATTAATGTTTAGTGTTTAAAATTGATTATGGGTACTTTGGGTTTTAAAATAAAAATAATAAGTAAAATTATGTGTGTGTATTGTGTGTAAAAAAAGAAAAGTGTTTATGTGTGTTGTGCTTATGAGGGAACCCTAGGTCCCTTCTCCCCTCCCTTATGTTGGCCGCCACCCTCCCCCTCTCAAGTTCTCTCTCTTCTCTCGTCTCTCACCTCTCCCTCTTCCCCGTCACTCGTCGGCGTCAGCCACTACAGGCCCGAACCGCCGCGACCTCCGCCCCAAGCCTCTCTCTCTCTCCATCGTATTATCTCTCTCCTAGCCGTTCTCTCTCCTCCCTTGTCGGTTTCTCTCTCCGCCACGTCTCTCCCTCTCCTCCAAGTCGCGAATCGCGACCTTCTCATGGCCACCATGAATCAGCGTCGCCGCCATCGCATTTCGCCCTTCCCCAGTCGCGATCGCGACTCGCTGCCCCTGGGGTCGCGATCCGCCGCCGCCGCCTCTGTTGGTCAAGTCACGGCGCCACTTCTCCCTTCCTTTCTCCGGTGTGTTGCTGCCGCTAAGAATCATCACCGTCGCCGGTATCGCCGTCACCGTTACCGTGACCGTGCTTCGAACCGGATTAGAGTGAAGCAAGGGAACCGAGTTAATCCCCTCTGTTCATTCAAAATTTGATTTGTGGGTAAATCCCTAACATTTTTTAATTACTCTATGTTGTGTTTTAATTTTTAGTACTAATGCTAATTTTAGTGTTATCAGTAATAATTATAAAGTGTTAAATTGTTTTAAAATGTTGTTGTTTTGGAAGAACAAATGATATTGTAGTTTAATATGGATTTTTAAATTATTCTGATATATATAATGATTTTAATTGGTTAGCTTTATTTGGAATAATATCGGATTAAACGTTATGCCAGATGAATTGTTTTAAAAAGTATTTTAGTTAAACGTGTTGGGTTCCTAAGTAAGTGAGCTGTAGTTTAGCTTGGTGGACTTGTCCCTAGGCTGAACAATACACCAGTTAATTAGGAACCTGATATAATCGACATAATGTTAATTCGAATTGAAACCTTGATCGTTAATTCCAGGTTGAAAGGAAGTGTAATTACCTGAATGTTGGAAACGTGATTTAGACTTATTTTGAATCGGGAATACTTCCTTTTAGTTTGGAATTAATAGTGTCAGGTAATATAGCTTTGATTTAGTGACTTGAAGCTAAAACTGCTTAATTTTAATGTATTTTTGATAAATATGTTCATCTTGAAAGTTAATGTATTTTCAACAAGAAGCTATACTATTTTATTGAAGGGACAATGGTTCTAATTTCATTTGACTATGATTTATGAATTTTAATTAAATGTTTTCGAAAATTAACTTGTTTCGGTTTTCACTTAAAGTCCCTTTTTCGTAAAACGCATTATACTGATTACTATTTATTTTTTTTATATGATCGGTTAGACGACGAAGGATGTTAGAATCAGTTCCAGCGGAAGCAATGAATCGCCCTACGTTTGGACATCTTTATACGAAAAGAACTATGTTTAAGGAAATGCGAGGTAAGGAGTGAGTGTTACCTTATCTTAGGGATAAGTTTCTAGTATGTATATAATGTTTGCTAAGAGTTGAGTGTTAGTTTAGGGTAATGAATATGATTACATATTAGAAAATGGAAATGAAGGAGTTTAATTAATGAGGATGTTGTGAATATATGCTTAATTGTGAGTAAGTGCTTATTTGTGAACATGTGTATATTTGTGAAAATGTGTTTATTTGTGAATATGCGCTCATTTGCAAATATGTGTATATATAAGATTAGGTGTATACTTGTGGTCGTGTGCATATATTGGTTGTTGTTGAAATGCTCAGAAAAGGTGGAAGTAATTACTAAATAATTGATTTGGAAAGAGAATGATAATTGATAAAGGGATAATCGAATATATAAAATGATTGAGTGAAGTACCTAATAAAGAAAGAAGATTATTTTGTGTGGAATCCGACTGCGATGTGTTCGCGAATCGGATAGTCCACGTTAAGGAATAAAGAGTTATTTTGTGTGGAATCCGACTACGATGTGTTCGCGAATCGGATAGTCCACGAAAGATTTGAGGGGTAATTCCTTGTAGCCGACTGTGATGTGTTCGCGAATCGGGTTCCGACTGTGATGTGTTCACGAATCAGATATACTACGATAGAGGAATTACTTGGTGCTCCTTGCAGCCGACTACGATGTGTTCGCGAATCGGGTTCCGACTGTGATGTGTTCACGAATCGGATATACTGCGGTAGAGGAGTACGACTCAACCTCTTGCGTCCGACTACGATGTGTTCGCGAATCGGACAGTATGCATGAGGGATGTTGTTGTCAAAATTGTTAAGAATGAAAAAGAATAAAAGAAATATAAAACACCATATAGTGCTTGAAAAAGAATTAAGTGTGTTGTGATAAAACTGTAAAAGAATCAAAATATGAGAGGAGAAAAGATATGAGAATGTTTAATGAATGAAAATGGGTTTATTTGTAAATGAATATGATATGACTTGACTTTGTGCGTATATGCGTTACTTGAATTAAGTGTGTTTGGCTTAGTCGGTTATTATGTCATATCAGAAACTGCTATTCTTACTTTATGTGTAATGCTCACCTCCTTACTATTTTTCCAGGTACCGAGAATTGAGCTTGCACTATCATTGGCCGAGCAGGTGCACACTCCACTCCGTGGAGTGTGAGTTAGTTATAGGGGATTATAGGTTATTTAATTGTAATTAATTTATTTTAATTTGATGCTATGTGGGGTGCGATGTAGCACTGATTTATGAATATGTGTTGTTGATAGCCCTGTTGGCTTTTGCTTGTTGAAAATGAATATGTTTATCAGGTTGCAGGAAAAATATTAGTTTTGGGAAAATCCGAAAAATAGAGGAAATTCCGTCCATTTGACGGGAGATTTTTAATAATAAAAAAAGGAAATTTTAAGTTCACTATTTTAATAATTGGGAATTAAGGGTAGTAAAGTGTAGGTGTTACAAAACGCACTATGAACTGGTGCTGCTGCATTTTGGTAATCGATTACCGTATCGTGGTAATCGATTACTACGACTGAAATTTTCAAAAATTTGTATTTTATTGAATTTCCCTAGAAAACCTTTTCTAATATTACCTTTAGGTCCTTAAATAGGGACTAATATGCAAAACTCCTATTTTCTCATGAAAAATAACCATCAAATTATTTTTCATGCATTCTCACTTAATAAATGCATACACAAAATACATATTTAATCGAAGATTAAAATAAAAGTAATTAATTATAATTAAAATTTTTAATTAAACTTTCATTAATTGGAGATTATAAATTTGGGATGTTACAACCTGCGCTTTTCCTGCCGCATCCAAGCGCACCTGTGACATCCTCACTTTATAATAGTTAAATTAAGTTTTATTGAAAATTGACACTTGAAAATTTTTACAAAAATCTGGCAGAATTTCCTCTGTTTTTCGGACCTTCCAAAATTTCCTGTTTGTACCTGACCAACCAGAATAATTTTAAAATATAAAACATAGTAATATTACAGTCGCTTTAAATCCTAACGCCCAATATGTCATAAGTTTTAGGACATGCCACTAATACATAATTTAGATTACAAAATAACAATTTTTAACATAACTAGAACTACAGTTCGCTCCTAACAAACGACCACTCCACGTGGTGGAGTGTAAACCTGCTCGGCCTGCAACTGGTGTATACCTGTAGGAAAAATAGCAAGAAGGGTAGCATTACACAGAACTTAGAAAAATAGCTTCTAAAAGAAGCATAGTAATAACTAAGCCTAAACATTATTATTAACACGCAACAATCATAATCATTTTCATATATTCAATCTCATTTACTTTTCTTTCTTAACTTTTTACCTTTCTTTTCATATACACGGTTTATCTTATTTAGATTCCAATATTTAATTCTCATTACTTTTTCTCTTATTCTTACTTTTCTTTTCATTCTTAATTCTCTTCATTAATATCTCATCCTTATATTTGTTTTCTTTCTTTTTCCTTACTTTCAGTCTTACATTGCTTTCATTTCTTTCCTTTTTCTTATTAAATCTTTTCCTTCTTCTTTTACTTATTCTCTTTCTTTCGTTAAATTCTTATTCAACTTTTTTACTCGTTCAATTCGTTCTTGTTTTTTTTTCGACATCTTATTACATTTCTTTTTATGAGAAGACTTGAAAAAACAAGTTTACCGAAATCGCTTATGACGTTCCTGTAAGTTCTCTTAAGCTTGTTTGAGAAAAATTATTGGAGAAGCTTTTGGAAATAACTCTTATCTTTAGGTTTATTTCAATTATGTTCTTTTAATAAGGACTTAATTAAGTTGTTACCCCCCTAATGAATCATGATGTTTGGCTTTTTGATTGAAAAAGTGTTGGATTAGAAAGTAATTTGAGTATAATTTTACTGTGAAATCAGGATTAGTGTTTAGGGGGCGGAGGCATGCTTGTTAGCAGGGTCGGCAAGGAATGCATACCACACAAAGTACACAGGTAATTGACATTATTTACTTAGTTACTTTCATGACAAAGTTTATTTTTCTGTTATAAAAATGAAATTTAAAACCGAACCGAACCAGATCAAAATCGCATGGTTTTCTTTGGATTAGATCTAATTGGATTTGCTAATATAATGGACCTATCCAAACCGAATCGCACATTTATTTTAATATCGGTTTGGATGGTATTTTGCCTCAAAACCGAATCGAACCGAACCGATCCACAAACACCCCTACACACTACTGATATAAACTAGAAACACCCCGTGCCACGCATGGGGCCAATACGATAACCCACCAACTTAAGTATGGAATTATTGTGGCTTTAAATATAGGGAAAAGTGCATAAACAACACTTAAACTTTCATCCTTTTTCAATTAGCCACCATGAACTATTATTTTGTCTTAATTAGCCCCTAAACTTTAACAATTGATTAAATTAATACTTCCGTTAACTTTCCGTTAAGTTATTAACGGTTAATACATCCAACCATCTATTTTATTTTAATCTTGACCATTGCTTACTTATCATTTAAAATATTTCTTTTTCTTACTCATTAAAATTAAACCAAATTAAGTTTTTCATATACAAGTAGAAGGGTACGTGCAGTATCTTCTCTCCTACTAAAACAGGGGCACTTGATCTGGCACTTGGTCTGGTTCATGACCTTAAGAAGTGACAATTTAAGATAGAAATAATTACTCTTTGTTCATCTAGTTGTCTCACTCTCGTGTTTCAATTCCTTGCCTCGATGAAGAGAACTCCGAAGGGCACTTGGTCTCGTGTTTCAATTCCTTGCCTCCTGTGACCGTCTTTGTTGGTGGTCCTATTGTCGTCCTCTTGTGATTGTCTCTGCTGTTGGGCTTGATATGTTTGTGTTGTGGAGTTTATTGTACCAACAATCTGTATTTTGCAATGATGTGTCATTGACTAGAGTTATTTTGAGCTGTTGTTCTATTTTTTAAACGGCTTCAATAATTTAGGAACTCTTCAGCTTCTAAATGGGCAATAATTTGTTTTTCTTGTAAATACCAAATGCTGGAACAAGGCCACATATGTGAGAACACAAAGAGAGAAACTATAAATACATATTATCTTCGTCCCTAAATATAAGATCCTTTTGGCACTTTTATTTTGTCCCTATTTATAAGACCCTATATCAATTTTCAATGATTATTAATTACTTTTTTTTCCACAAAGACTCTTATTTGTTTAATACTTTTTAGATTCCCAACAATATTAATAGGGGTAATTTTGAAAATACATAAACTGACTATTATTCTAAATAACTAGAGCTAAAAAGCATGGTTGAGAATTAAGGAAATCAATATACATAAATAATGGAAATGAAGCAAAAGATATTATCTTCATAATAACATAACCATCCTACTATTTTTACTTGTATAACCAAGCAATTTATATATTGCCAATTATATGTTATAGCTTCTATATAACAATTATCTATTTTCCTTGTAAACAACATGCTGCAATGAAGCCACACACACGTATGAACACAAAAGAGATAGTCCAAATCATATAATTCTTAGCTTATCAATGTTTTGAAATTGGTGGCAGTAACAACAACTTGGTAATTGGTATCCATATTTCTTGAACAGTGACACTAAACTAGCAACTTGCTAGGCCACTTATCCTTGTAGTATTTGACAGATAACAATACTTTTGGAAGCATATAATTTTGGAGTAAAAGAATCTATTAAAATGAGCCAAAACATTAACCAAAACATCCATAATTTTGAGTAAAAGAATCTATGAAACTGAACCAAAACATTTGTAATCAGTATCCAAAACTCAAGCACATAGTTTTTATCCAAAAAGTAAAAATGTAGAATCTATGACACTATCCAAAAAACAAGAATTGGTTCAACTATTTGTCATTATTTGACTTCCTTGGTTGGGTTGTCTTCTTTGGTCTTTTTTAAATCTTTCTATTTGGATTCAGTGGCAGTTTGCAAGTTCCAGCATTGTGTCCTTCCTTATAACAATTTCCACACTTCATTTTGGTGCCTTTCTTACTAATCCTATGTGGGTTACTAGGTTCTCCTTCTTCTCTGTTTCTTTTCTTTTTTGGCCTACCTGGTGCAATCTTCACATTTAGAGAATGTATCTCATTACTGTTACACTCAGGCCAATCTTCTTCCTCAGGCATAGGATGAATGTGCCAATCATATGCCTTCAAGAAAGTTTCTTTAGAGAAAATATCATCCACATAGTTTTCCGGCCTTCCCCTTTCATCAAATATTGCAGCAACAGCATGACTACAAGGGATTCCAGTCATCTGCCACTTCATACAGGTACATGTCCTCTCTATAAGATTCACTACCTTATTCCCATCAAAACAATGGCTGACCTCAAACGTTCTATGCCCTCCTACATGGCTACATGCACTATACAATCCATTGCATTTTTCTTAGACACTTCTAACTTTTCCAATATCTTTGGGCAGATTGATTGTTTATATGATAACATCCCATCCCTTTTTACATGAAATCTCTTCATTAATTGTCTCCTTATAATCTCCAACATGGTAATGATAGGCTTGTCTCTTGCCTCCTTTATGTAAGAGTTGAATGTCTCGGATATATTGTTTAGCAACATGTTGCATTTCAATTCAGGGCTATGAGCAAACCTGCATCAAACAATGAATTAAATTATATTTGTGTAAAGTTATTCAACTTATTTTAGGCATAGTATAACATACCTGCACCAAACTTTTTTAGGTTCATATTTATTCAACCATTCAAAAGCAGCAACATCAATTTTCTTAATCTCATTCATATAATACTCATGCTCTGACTTTCTATAGACCCTGGCAGCATTCCACATAAGGTCTTTTAATGTTTTTCCTTTGAACCCAACATTCTTGAAATTGTTATGCATATGCCTAACACAGAATCTGTGATCAGCACCAGGCACAATCTCCTTGAACACCTCAACTAAGCCCTGCACACAACAAATTAACAACAAAATTGGAAACACATTGTCAAGAAGTAATGGTAGCAGACATCTAAAAAAAATTAAACAAGCCAACTGAGCATTAACATTTACCTTTTGTCGGTCAGACATGAAAGTCCAACCCATATCATCAACAGTACCAATGTCTTCAAGCAACAATTGTAGAAACCATCTCCAAGATTCTTTATTTTCTATCTCAACCACTGCCCAAGCAATAGGGAACATATTGTCATTGGCATCTCTATCAATAACGCACAATAATTTCCCTTTAAACTTACTTTTTAAGTGACAGCCATCAACCCCGATTAGTTTTCTACAACCGGCCAAGAGTCCTTGTTTACATGCATTAATGCACATGTACAACCTTTGAAAATTATGCCCTTCGATTTTTATAATTACTATACTGCCAGGATTGGTTTCTATAATGGCATATGCATATCTCCTTAATTTGCCAAATTGCTTCCCTTCATCACCCTGGATGATCTGCAGAGCAAGACTTTTAACATGATATGCTTTGGGAAGGGATATGATAATCTTATGGTCCCTTTGTACTGCAGATTTTAAACTACTAGCCTCCCAATTAGGTGAATTCCTAAAGCTTTCTAGGTATTTGCTAGCAACCCATTTTGCTGTGACCCTCTTGTTTTGATAATGCCTCCCACACTCATGTCTTGGATTAAAGCTTTTAATTTGGAAGCATAAATTATCTTGTGTCGGAGAAGCATGAATTCTCCATCCACATTTATCCTTGCATATAGTAGTGACTCTGCTCTTCTCATTATGGATGTACTTGAAATCATAACCTCTCTTAATGCTCCATTCCATGAGAGCCTTCCTAAATGTGACATGAGAGTCAAACTTCATTCTCTTCACAAGCTCTACATTTTCATGCAAGTCAGATTTCTCATTAAAGTCTGACCATTTTGGTGCGCTTTCATTATCTGAGCTATCACTCCCATTGAGGCTCAACAAGTCATCACTTTCGTCATAGTCGGATACCTTTTCAACATCTTCTATACTCTTGGCTTGTCTTGCAAGAGATCGATTAGTTGCAGCATTTTTATACATCCAACTATTTACCTGTTTAAGCAACATAGGATCCCTTCCAATATCATATATATCATCTCCTTCATCATCTGAATTGTCCGCAAACTCCTCTAACTCATCACCATCACTCTCATCATTTTCCACATATTGTGGATCTCCACTATCACTTTCATAATTAACCATATAGTTTGGATCATGTGACACACAACCACTTACTTTTTCTTCATCAATTGGCACCTCAATCAAATTAGCCTCATCCACTTGATTATTAGGACTACGACCACCCGGTTCTCCAACAAACTCTGCTTCACCATGTTTGAGAGAAATAGGAATAGATAATTTAGATTAAAACCTAACTTGTTTCCTAAATCATTACTGCAATTCCCAAAATGAAACCCTGAAGCCCACATTAATTATATGAAAAGAAGACTAACCTTGTTCACCTATAGGTACACCAACAGAGACTATCACAAGAGGACCATGTTGTGAATATGCCATCACCCACCCTCGAGCAAGAAGAACCACTTCATACACCCTTCCAAAATCGGAGTTCTCTTCCTCGAGGCAAGGAATTGAAACACGAGAGTGAGGCAACTAGATGAACAAAGAGTAATTATTTCTATCTTAAATTGTCACTTCTTAAGGTCATGAACCAGACCAAGTGCCAGACCAAGTGCCCCTGTTTTAGCTGGAGAGAAGATACTGCACGTACCCTTCTACTTGTATATGAAAAACTTAATTTGGTTTAATTTTAATGAGTAAGAAAAAGAAATATTTTAAATGATAAGTAAGCAATGGTCAAGATTAAAAGAAAATGGATGGTTGGATGTTTTAACCGTTAATAACTTAACGGAAAGTTAACGGAAGTATTAATTTTATCAATTGTTAAAGTTTAAGGGCTAATTAAGACAAAATAATAGTTCATGGTGGCTAATTGAAAAAGGATGAAAGTTTAAGGGGTGTTTATGCACTTTTCCCTTAAATATATGACGAGATTTATAGTGGCAGTAATTAAATTATTGTGACTTTAATTATGGGTGATTAGTGTCTTAATAATGAGATGATGAAAAATATTTTTGAAGGGATATAAGCACCTTCAGCTAGTAGAAGAGAAAAGTGATTGTGTAAAATATATGAAACTTGTGTAGAAAAAAAAACCATGAAACTTTGTTATGGAAATAGCCTAAAGCTTTGAAGGAGTATATAAATTGTTCACAACTTATATTTAACTTTCATTTCTATGTATTTGTCTTATAAAATTCACAAAATTTTAAAAAGTGAACAAAATTAAGAAAAATTTATTTTTTTATACATTGTTCGTCAAATTAATCAATTTCTAAAATATTAATGTTAATGCATATTTTATTAAACTCATCAATCATAGAATAAAGAATGTAATTTCAATTTATAAGTAATTAAATGCTATTAAAAATATTGCATTTAGAGAATTGAAAATTTATTTCAATCATTGGATCTAAATTTGTAACTACCAGATTCTTTATTTCTTTAGTGCCCTCTTGATTTTTGTAACATCCCGTTTTTTTTTAATAATTTTAGTAAAAAAATAAATGATTTAACATCATGTTTTCAATATTGGAGTGTCAGAACAAAATTTGAAATTTCATCATTATATTTGAAATATGTTTCCTAATAGAAATAAGTATAAATATGTTACCAAACACTTTACAAAAATAAATATACTAATCGAAATAAGTATAAATTTGAAACATATGTTTAATTTAATATTTGGAATGTTCTCGTCTATTTTCATAGCATTCTGAGACTGTTTTATTTTTAGTTCTCGGATTGATTTTAATATATTACCGGTATAAGTTATATTTAATGACTTATTATTTCAAGATTCTGAATATTATATTTTATCAATTTTTACATCAGGATTGAGAAAATGTATTTACATTTAAATTTAGTTACTTTTTCTTACGCAATAGCTATTTGTAGGTACCGGTAACTTTATTATTTTTCAATCAATTTTGAGTAATTAGAAATACAATATTGATGTACTTAAATATATTTTATTTTTAGAATCATCAAACTTTTAGTTATAATCCAAAACACCTACACATATTAACCCAAATAGTACCAGCGGTAAATTCCTTTCTCCCTCTCACTTTTCCGATTTTCCCTCCCCTCCCTGCCCAGTTCCCGCCTGGTAGCCAAATGGGGTATACCCATTGGCTTTTATTAGAACTAGATAGAAGCCCGTGCCACGCACGGGCAAGTAAGGAGGGGGAAGATGAAAATAATATATTAATTTATTTGTACTGGATAATGTGTGTAATATTATTATTGTATTTATTAAAACGGTTCATTCCTTTGGGTGAAATTTGAAGTGAAATAGGCGGTGGATAGTATCATCTACATATGAAGATATGAAGTGTACTATGCACATTGCAGAAAGAGAGAATAAGAAAGTTGTGATAGAGTGATACATATAGTTAAGTCATTGGTGGGAGGATAAATAAGAGACATAGTTAAGTTTGATGTTTACAGCATTTGAAATAAAGAAAGAGAAGCAAAGAAGTCAAAAGCAAAGACGGATTGTTTATAATGAGAAGGTGAATAATCTGATCGTGTTTGCCCTCATAACCTGCAGCACATGTAATAATTAGTATTTGGTAATTGTATAAATGAAATAGTGGTAAGTAAAGATGAAGAATTGATTTTCAATTTAATATGGAACCTGAGATAGTGTTGTTCATCTAACGAAAGTGTGGTGGTTCATCTTGTGCATGTGAAGGTTGGATATTAGGAGGAAGTTGGTGTTGGAGATTTGGTGCAATGTTGCGTTGAGTATCTGTTTCAACCATTAGTAACTGCGATTATGAAGAAGATATTAGAGAAGTAATTGGTAAATTTATATTAGGAATTGTATTAGAAGTAAGAGGGTGGAACCTGTGGTTGTAAATATGGTGGGATGTCTGACAGAGCAGATTCTTCAGTAGTTCGTGGTGATGTATAGGCATATTGAGCTGGAATGTAGATGAAGATTAGAACGTGGTTAATTAATTTATATTTGAGTTGTGTAAAGGTTGTAGTTTATACCAAAGAAACACAAATCGCATGTGCAGTCCAGCAAAATTGTTTCGACCGTTATTGTTTTGCAGCGAGCGTAGCCAATGATTTCTGAATCTGACATTGGCAGTTTTTTTTGTCCCTGAAATATGGAGTAATTTGTTATATTAGTATAAAAAAGAATAACTTGAAAGAGAAATTAAAAAAGTGGGAGTAATAAAATACCTCTCCTTTGATGTAGTAGATAGTTATCCCTGTCATTGTTGCTTGTGTTAGCAATTGATGACTTTTGAGTCTGTTAATGGAGGATTTTTGTAATAATGAGCAAAGGGTTTTAGGCGTGATTGAAGAGAGAGATTTTTGTTAACTATTTGAAGTTATTGAATATAGAGAGCATATAATTTTTTTACCAGCAATGTAAATTCTTCCTGGCTCAGAAAAATTGACACCAAGTTTGATGCGTTGTATGGGTATGTAAACATTGGGGATAATTTTTTCTTTTAATTTTATTTTTAAAGAGAAAACCTTTTGGCAGATCTAAGTGACATAAGTATTTGTACGTAGTCTTTTGAAAGCATTATCTTTTCTACGTGATATGCAATGTATGGGTATGATGAAGAAGAAGTAATTATCTTTTCTTATTAGTCATTATGAGTGTACATGATATGAAGAAGATGTATTGTGCCTTCACCAATTGTATGAGCAATAACGGTGTCATTTACATTAAGCATAAGGTGAAGGATAGAACATATGTACCTTAAGAAAGTTTGAAAATAAGTTGCGATCTGGTGGCTGATGTTTTAGAAGAATGCTGTGCAGGGACGATGAAGAAGAAGCCAAGGGAAGGAGAGAAGGAGAAGATGAACAGAGGGTTGAAATGAAATGATAATCACCTCCCCATCTCTCTGTTGTGTCAAGTCTTGTCAGCTTGGGAAGTGAAGAGTATAAAATGTTTGAACCTTTTTGACCAAACATATGGACCGGATGGTTTGGGTTGATTTTGAATTATTTACCGACTACAGTAGTTTTTTTTTTAAAGGGCCCGATATTAATTACTGTTTGTGTGAGAATACTTGTATCTGTAACCAGTGATTAATAATTTATGGTTATGTGTGGGAATAAAAGTATACAATGTATGTGTAATTTCGATCAAAGAGATAGAAGAATTGGAAGAGAATATTTATTTATTAAAAACCGATTTGTGCATAAAATAAATGAAGCATTGCACAGTGTGTAAAAGAGATTATAGAAATAGGGCAGTTTTATAGTGTTAGGAAGAAAATATGGTTAATAAAAAATGTATATATTGTAATTAAATAATTAAATAAGAGAAGAAAAAGTACAAATGAAGAAATGGAATATAAATGTTTAACCTTTACCTATGTTAATATTATATCATTTATTAAGATGTTGATAGATATAAATATTTTGTGCAGTTAGCGCCATTATAGTATGTGTAGCATTTTGTGTACAAAAAAAAATGTTAGCCCATATTGTAGTATTAATAGCATATGATATTGGGTGAGGAATAACGTTAAGTGTATGATGGTTTGTAAATAAAATATTTTTCAGCGGTATTACTTTTGGTGAAAAAAAAATTATACTCTTAGCATAGACCTTTATATTAATATTATATTAGTACTTCTAAGTCATAATTCTGGTTTGTGGAATATAACTTCAAAGTCTACAAAGAGAGAAATAGTGGATATATTTTTTTCTACACATCCATATTCATTTGGTAGTCCCAAAAGGCAAAGGCTATTTATAGAGTTCGACTGATCGTCTTGAGAGGAAGAAGCTTGCAAAAGAGGTGGTTGTTGTTGAGAGTTGTTGAAACTTTCTGCAGCATTAATGGAGAAAATATATTAGCTTCAAAAAAGATGAAAAGTGAGTGTTTAATATTATTTTGAGTACATGAAAAATAAGTTCATTCGTGCATACATGTGTAGGAAACATATATTTGTTTGTGTTTTTTTTCTTTTCACTTATTTATGTTGAGTAGTTTTTGCTAAAGTATAAATTCAATATAGTGTGCATCTAGGCGTATATATACATATATATATATATGTATAGAAAATATATTAATTTACCTTGATCATTGTTGTTATTCCAGTTTCTTTTTCCCCCTTGCTTTTGTGGTGGATAGTTGTGGAGTTTGCAGTTGTGATAATCCAGGAGAATCCTGTTGGTTGTGTGTGGATGAGTTATTTTTGTTTTTAAGGTTGCTTTCAGGAGTCGTGATATTAGGGTCATTCTCTGCTGAAACAGAGTTCGATTCCTGCAAGAGAAAGAATTGAAATAATGGTGTAGTACTTGTGTAAGTTATTAATTCGTGAGGATGATTATGATAAATTTAATTACATTTACAATCTCATTTGCTGCTGAACTTGGTGGTATGGAGTATGGATATGGAGATTGTGCTGTTGTATGAAATTCCTGATACAAAGTTAAGAGGTCAAGTGAGAATTGCTTTCTCCACATTTTGGTTTTATAATCTTATCAAAAGATAAAATACTCTGTCAAGTAGAATGCAATTTCATTATATACCTGATTGGTGGCGCTCTCATGGAAAGCCTTTATGATTTCCTCATCATCAATCATCTGCAGGATTGTGTAGGACTCTCTTCTTTGTTGAATGTTGAACCGTTGATTAATGTCAATGAGAAATACAAATTCTCTATCACATAGAGTGTAGAGAGCAGGTGGAAAACCAAAAGGATCTCCAATTTGTGTTTTTTTTTTGGAAATCGTCATTCAATGGCCGAAAAAATTAAATTGGTTCATATTGAAATAAGATATTTATAAGAAGTTGTTATGATTGCAGCCGAAAAAAATTGTAACCTGATCAAGCTCTTTCAGCATATCCATTGCAGTCCTGTGAAAAGTTTTGAAAGCGAGGGAATCGAAAAGTGCGAAGCAAGTGGCATCCGTGGAGTCAGACACCATTAATTGAATTTTGTATCTGTGTACAACATTAATTCATGAAATCAATGTGTATGGAATGGTAGAAAGTAAAGATATGCATGAATTTATTATAGATAAAGAAAGAAGTGGTAAGTCATACTTGGGAATGATTAGATCAGGTATCTTGTGGCACTTATCATCATCGCAATAAAAGTGAGTACCAATTCCATTTGCTGATCATTCAAACAATAACAGGAGATTATAATTTGCATAGAATATGCATGATTGTAAGGTTTATGAGAAAGATGATTTTACCATTTTGCTTCTCAATGATTGTGTTCTTGCACTGTCCGCATGTGTTGTAATACCAGTTATTGTCCTCATTAACAAAGTCTACTTTTGCGATTACAGAGTATTTCCCAGGCTTGAGTATAAAGGAGATTAAAAGAATAAAACCAAAAAATTGTGAATTTGCTTTGACAGGATTTGTTAATTTGCAAGTTATAGCAATAAAAGTGTGATAGAAGTGTGTATAACCTGATAACACTTTTTGATTTGTGCAACAGATTTCCTTATAGATAAATCATTTATCCAATCAATTTTTTCTCCGCGACTTCCAGCTGTAATTTGTGTTGTACTCTGAGTTTGCGTTGGAGGTGATAATTTTGAGTGATCCTGTAATTTGATATAACAGATATCAGAAGAGAATTGTAAGAAATATGTATGCATATGAAATATGGACATGTTTAGGCTTACATTGAGTTAAATTCCGCAACCTCTGGAAAGTTTGGGTTGTAAAGTATTCTTGTTGCTCCCTTGCAAGTATTGATTGATATGTCCCCTGCAATAGTTAGAAACATAGAATCAGCAAATTATTTAATGTGTAATGTGGGAAGTGGAGGTAAGAGTTATACCATGTCAGTAGTTAACTTTTGCATACTCCATGAGCACTATTTTCGGATGAACATCATTTTTCAGAAAATCAAGCATTTCGATAGCCTGTTCTTCAAATAAACATACTTTGACAGAATTTTTGCTGCAACAAATATGTTAAAGTAACATGAAACATGTAAATGTGAATGCATAAATTGAAGTAGCAAAAATTTGTAAGGTGAGTATTGGATTGAAGTTAAAGGAATCAGTTAAAACTTGGCATCTGAGAGAAGAAATGTCAATCTTTTTGCAATATTTCCTTCTTTCTGGTAGTCGGTCAATTCTCCATGCTCTGTTACAACTCCAAGCACATCTTCTCAACAATAAATTTATTGTTAGTATTACAAATCTATGGGAAACGGTAACCATATTTTAATTGCATGGAGAAATAAAAAATGGAAAATTAATATTAAGAATATATGTTACCTATAAGATAGTCAGTTTTTTTATGCTCGTCTGTCTCTGGTCTTAGGATGTCCTCATAATTTGCAAAATTAAATTTGTACCATGGCAAATTCAGTGGACTCCATTCAATCTTTGTAGCATATGTGAATTGTAATTTGCATTTGTTCGTTGTTGCTCTGAATGATTTATCATTGACTTCTGTGATAAAGTTGGAACATTGTATACATCTGCCTTCTATTAGCCACCTTTCAAGCTTATTGATAGAATGTTGTTTTTATATTGTGGCTTGAATTTTTTCACCCTTTATAAAGTTAAAAATGTTAAAATATTTGTAGATGATGTACAAATCAGTGGTATGCATGAGAGAAGTATAACTTATGAAATTTTGTATGGATATAACAAAAAATAAGTATTGGGTTAATCTCAATACCTGTGCATCAATAAGAACAACATGCATGTACAATATGATGTCTGTACGGTACATGACTTTCCAAGCTCTATTGACTCTTACATGTAAAAGCCTATTTTCTCTTCCTGGTTTCAAGTCTGCGATGCTAATGTTTTCCATATCCTAACATATATAAAGTAATATTAGGGTGAGTAATGGATAGGTAACACAGATAGCAAAAGACCAAACTGTGACAGAATAATAAAAATGATTTTTTTTTGGAGTGTATATATGATAGCTGGGCAGAATGATATTTACAATCCTTAACAGGAGATATGTATTTATTTGTGCTTGGCAAATCTATTCTATCTGGAGCATAAGTGCATTGAGAAATTTTTTTATAGAAATCAAGTTTTTTACTCCTACAGTTTGTGAATAAGAAAGTACATAAAAGATTGAAAAAGCAGCAATTACCTTGGATCCGATCCTCTCTGGGAAGATTGTGTTTTTGGTTGTCTTAGAGGTTGCTTACTGTTTGGAATGAGAGCTGTGGTGTTGTTCAGTGATAATGTATACTATGATGGTTAAAGATTGGGAAGGAACATAACCCAAATCGGAAGATAGAGTGAGTGTCTGTACTGTGGTTGAACACAGTGATTAAGCATGAGGTGACAGTAACCATGGTTGAAGATTTTGGAGGGAGTGAGAGTTGCTTTGCTCAGAGTAGGTTTTCAGAAGTAATAGGTCTTAGTTCTGATCATGATAAGACGGGAGAGAGATAGTAGGTAATAAGTGATATTGAAGTTATTTATTTATTTATTTTGTTGAGAAGATGTCATTGCTCTTATTTTTGTATTTAAGTTGAATAAATTAGGATGACATGGAGTGCAAAGGAAAAATAGTAAGTAATACATTGAGTTGGCTTTCAATTTTTTTTAGATTTTTTTCAGATGTAAATATCAAAATATATATGTCAATTTATACACACACATATATATATATGTGTGTTGGCGTTATTTATTTAACATATTATTCATGAGGTTTATGTTGTACTCCTTATTTATTAGACATTTTTAATTTAGGGATGGTATAAGGTGGAGTAAGTTACTGTGGATGGCATGATGTGTATTATTTGTTCGTTGGTATTGCAATTTTTTTCTTTACCAAAAAAAAAGTTACTGTGGATGGACATAATGAATCTTATATTTTATAGTGCAGGAACTTAACTTTTCATATGTCTTATTGGAGAGGAAAGGCCAAAGAAGGTTCTGGTATATAGGTAGACGTCGTAGTGTAGTACTCCTTGCTGTCCTTAATGTAGGAAGTAATTAACTATATTGGTTGGATTTAGGAAAGTAATTGTTTAATTGTTTAGATGAATTAAGTGTAAATTGAAATTTTACAATTTTACCATTTGAACTTTTTTGGAAAATTCTCTCTCATTAAGAAATATCAAAGAACACATAAATAGTTGAAACCTTTTATAAGAAAAAAAAGAGAAAATATAAACAATGATTTATAGGAAATATAAGTTGTGTGTAGAAAATGACGATATTTATTAGATGTGAGTTCCATTTCTGTCGTTCAAGATTTAAATAATTGAAATAATACAATATTATATATTTTAATGAATTACAATGTATGTGAGGAATTGTAATGAAAGTAAAGAAAGCCCTACGTCTGCTTGATATCTGTTTTTCTTTCAATGGAATTAAAAATTAAATTGAATGTGTATTATTTGGTTGGAACAATGTTTCTTTTGTAATGGATAAAAATATATGAATGCTTTATTTAGAGTTACCAGTGAGACTGATGGTATTATTTGGTGCAACTATATTACAATTTAATGTTCGAATTAACTATTGTTGGTATTTTATTCTTAAAGTGACGCACAATTATTTTGGTTTACTTTTCTTTTTCAACCATTCTCCACCTTTGTAGTATGGTAAGTGTGATGTACTAAGTTTTGCCTTTCATTGTCTGAACTTTGATGATAAAGTTGCTTTACGTTTATAGGTAATATTTTTGGTTCTTAAATTTGATTAGTATAATGTGAGGGAAAAAAAATAAGACGTTTATAGAGTCACAATTTGGCATGCAGATGAAAGGTAAGAAATTTCATGATAATATATTTGGGCCATTCACTGCAGGAAAAGCATTAAATAGGGGTGGAATCGCAGATACATAGATAAGAACACATGGGTTATTTAGATAAAGTGGATATAGTTGCTGCATGGAATTGATATTAAACGGAATCCATTGTGGAGATGATACGACCATTGGTCTTGTCACTTTACTGAACGTTCGCTGGTGCTGCTTCTCTTATATAGTTGAACTTGGAAAATCCTAAGTACTGAAAGACAACTTTATCTCCGTTGTTTATGGTCTCCTCCTGATAAAAATCTTTCCAACCTCCAACAACACGTCCAGTCAGTGTGACGAATCCTTCATGGAAGAGGAATTTGAATGCTTTGCCTTCTGGTGTGTATATGTTCCAGTTCAGACCAAGAGAGTTATGGTGGGAGACCAAAAACTGCTTTTCAACATCAAAATAGTCCTGATGGTGGAAATTATATGACATAATTGAATTATAATAAAGACACAAAGAAAGTAACACATTAGTTGACATATATATAAAAATTTTACCTTCGATGCATCGTGGTAAACAATCAACTCCCCCAAAACACGTTGTGTCTCCATGTTTTGGTTAGCAGCCATGATTTCTGTAAAGTTTTGAACATAAAGAAGATTTAGCAATTACTAATAACAAAGTGTGGAATTTATAAGGATGATACTTTTAGTGTCTTGAATGCAGAGAGTGGCTATTTTTTATACGCAGAACATACCTTATCCTAAATTTTGAAGAAGTGAAAGAGGCTATATTCCAATTCGCTGTGAGTTAGAATTTAGATCCGGTGATGTCATTTATAGATAAAACGAAGGGGTATTTAAGTAAGAACACCTTGCAATGCCAAATAGCGTTGCTTGTGTATAGATGTGTGTTAGGAAATGTATGTGAACTTACTATTACTTTCAATGAGAATTGCATAGTCAGTGTGACTGTTAATTTGTTTTTATCTAAATGGAACTGAATTCGGTCAGATAAATAGTGGAGATATTAAATTTTGTGGATATCAATGTCTATCACTTGGATAGGCGTAAAAAATAATATCATCAGGAAGCATATGTTGGGCTTAGGTACAGAGAATCTGAAATAGTGCCCATATATTAATTTGAATAAAGTAATGCATATTGATTTTGCATTACATAAGGGGTGTGTGTAGTCACATTTTGTGAAGGCAGTGCCTCACTTTTGACTGCTCTTTTGTAAGTTTTCTTGTATGTACCGAACTGTATTAAAAATTTCTTGACCGTGGAAAAAACACTGACCTTTTGTTGATTTCTTTAATAAGAAGACATCCAAAAGTACAACTGGTGAAACATATAGTGAAGGGTTGTCTTTATAGTGAGTTGGCATTTACCTGTGGATATCAGATTATGAAAAGAAGCCAAATACAAACGCAGTGACAGTTATTATAGAAGAGTTATTAAACAATGTCCTATAGTAATCCTAAGGCATGTGTAAAGCATAAATCATATAGAATATGTATTATATTACTTGAAATCTTGTTTGGTTGGAGAATAAATATATAACGTCTTTGATATATGTTTCCTTAACTGTAAGAAAACACATATCCAAAACATCTATTATATCAAGAGAGGCAAAATTTGATCTATATGAAATATATAGTCAAGGGTTGTCACTTATTGATGCAAATATACCTTTCTGCATGACACCAGATTTTTCGCTATGTTGGTGCTTTAAGTTATGCTATGGTTGCTTCCAAAAAGTGATTTGACATTTACCTGTGCAAAGCAAACAATGGAAACAGCCATAAGGGGAATTAAGCAGTGATGTTCGGTTAAAGAATTCCAACAAAGTAAAAGTAAGTAATTTTTAAAGCAAGAAAACATGCACCATATGTATTGTAACAGTTTAGGTGTAATATACTTGGGAAAAAATTATATATGAGTTTTCGATCTATAAAAGTTGATCCAAAAAACACAGTTTATTTGAGGACAACCATAGTTTTAACTTCATGATAAATATAGTGAGGGGCTGTCACCTATTGCAAGCTACTGCTATATGCAACCAAAATGTGATTTGCCATTTACCTGTGCAAATGAGAAATTGATAAGAAGTCCAATATAAGTATATAGTCATGCTTGATTAAAGAGTATATGTAATATAATATTTTAGCTCAAACATACCTGGCCAAAAAATATATATAACAGCTTTGATAGATCAAAGCTGTTTCTATAAAATATTATCAAAAATCTCCTTGTAGACTACATTTTTGGTAGTCCTCAAAGGATTGCGATCTTTATCCAAAATTAAAAACTTGAGACCTTTTTTCGATTTCACTCTTGAGACAGCCACATATAACTGTCCATGACTGAAAACCGGTCTCGGCAAGTATACGCAAACATTCTGAAGGGATTGGCCTTGGCTTTTATTGATAGTCATGCAATAGGAAACAATAATTGGAAACTGCCGACATTTAAAACGAAAAGGCAGCCTTGAATCAGAAGGGCTCATGCTCATTCTACTTATAAAAATGGTGTCACCCATGCTACCACCAGATATTACCTTTGCTCCAATTACATGTTCACCCAATTGTGTAACTATCAATCGGGTGCCATTGCACAATCCCTTGCTTTGGTCAATATTTCTCAATAGCATGATTGGAATGCCAATCTTTAAATTCAAGATATGATTTGGCATCCCAGACATTTTCAATTCATTCAACATAGGAGGAGTGATATATTGTGTGGACATGTCAAATTCATCACCAGATTTATCAATAGAATCCGAACTTAGATAAGTTTTGGCTTCTCCTGGCACCTGCATTAACACAAAATCATTCACTTCATGCACTATTTCCAACGTTGGTGCCAAAATAGCTCTATCTTTCAAGTAAGCTGCATCTGAATATTGTTCTTCAAAATTTGGATATGCTGTGTTGAATATAGCTTGTAAAGGATCTTGAATATCTGCAATTAGGAAATCATCTGGGATATCAATTTCCACCTCCCCATCATTCGGTTCTCCCAATTTTCCATCTCCAAGTTTTAACATCCATTCTGAAAACTCCTGAATCTCATCTGCATGGATATTGCTTGGGGTACTCTGAAGTCTCATATTTTGTGTCAGTCGCAAAAGATTGCAATCATTCCATAAGTAGGAAGAGTTAATGGTGGCAAAAACAACATCAGATCTTGTAGCATTGGGAATGACTGGAAGAATTTGACGAAAGTCACCTCCCAAAACAATACACATGCCACCAAATGGTTTCAACTCTGCATCTGCAACATCCTTTTGCAAAATATCTTTTAATGTCCTATCCAATGCTTCAAAACATTTTTTGTTAACCATGGGTGCTTCATCCCATATAATTAAAGAGGTTCTCTTTATTAATTCAGCCTGTAAAGAACCTTGACTGATGTTACAGGTTGAATTCTCTGTGATGGCTATAGGGATGGAAAATCTTGAGTGTGCTGTTGTCGGGAAGTAAAGTTGCAGCTATTCCACTTGATGCAACACATAATACTATTTCACCTTTGGATCTTAGATTTGCAGTGAGTGCATGCCATAAAAATGTTTTCCCTGTTCCACCATACCCATTCAAGAAGAAGAATCCACCTAAAAAAAGAAAAACACAATTCATGATAGAAACCTTGGCATAGCCAAATGTAGGAAGTTAGTAATATAATTATTGGACTGCAAGTGTAAATCATGGGATTTACCTTTTTTTGTATCTATTGCATGCATTATTTCATCAAATGCAATTCGTTGTTCATTTGTCATAGTGTTCTGAAGTGAGATAAATTCTTGAGCCAATATCTCTTTATTGAAATCTAGTTGCTCAACAATTAATGTGTTTGACATAAGAGCAGAAGGATCACATTGAGGCACAGGCATATTTGGATAATCTTGCAATGTTTTCCCGGCTCTTCTTAGATGTCTCTCGATTTCAAGTAAACATCTTGATTTTCTTTGTTCCATCGTAACTTCCATGGCTACAAATGAGCACAAATCTGAGATCAGTATTTAGAGACAGGACTTTATATCGAAATATAATAAGTAATAATTAGTAAAGGGTATCAGATAAATTGATTCCAAGTTTAATTTACTTGGCCGCCTCACTTCTCTTCTTATAAGTTCAACCAAATCTTTAGATAGAAGTTCCCAACATTCCTCTCACACTTTCTCAGGATTGGAAAGTGTATTGCACAAGAGGATGGAAACAAACAATGACCTGAGCTGGTTTCCTGTTACCCAATGCGCTGCCTCCTCAAGCACTGAAATAAATTCTCTATCATCATCAAGCAATCCCAATTTGTAGCAAGCCTCTTTGAAAGTAGGATACTCAATTCCATTCACAGTTCGAATTTGGGCATAATTTTCAGGCCCTTTAACTCTATGGAGAAGTATACTCAAGTAAAATAACTCTCCTGCAGCTGGAGGCACAAAGGTTAATCTTCCAATGCTAAAACCTTTCTTCCTTGGACGCCATGTTGGTGGGGAGGATTCATATACAAACATGGTTGGGAATTGCACATATGTTAATGTTTTAGCCACTGGATGAATCATATTTGCTTCCATCCATGCCAAAAACATAGAGGATAAATTTTTCTCCTCTTCTATCACTTCTTCCAAGTCATCATCGTCTGCATACAGAACTGGCTGTTCATTTTCTAAATGGAACCTCAACCTCTCAACTGCAGGTTTTCTGTAATTTATTTCAAAGCCATAAATTCGCCACATGGCTTCGCATGGGGATATATATCTGCAATCATAGTAAGCCTTAATCTCATCTACATGTTGGCCAGCATTACCTTGACTTTGTTGGTATAGAGCAGCAGTGACTCGATCATTACCTTTGCATATATATTTGAATAAATATTTTATGCTCCTCCCTTAATTGCAATATTCAGTGTTCGAATGTGATCCATGCTTCATCAATACGGTTGGATTGTAAGCCACTGGCCATCGATTGTCAAGTAGGACACCACCTTTCTCAATCTGACGACCATTGTCTCTTCTTCTATACACTGGATATCCATCCTCATTTATCCTTGTATGCGGCTCAAAATTTTTGGGATAATGTTTAGAGCATGAACCGTCTACCATGCATGGCGATGCACTATTGGCTGCACCACACGGACCATGTATCATGAATTCTTTTACAGCTTCATACAATTCAGGTTGCTGCTGAGGATCAGGTATCTCTGCACTGATTATCTTGTCAATATCATCTGGCGTTGTTGGCTTTGAGTCGTTTGCAAGAAATAACAATATATGTGCATGTGGAAGTCCTCTTTTCTGGAATTCGATTGTGTAAATAGCTGCATAAAAGAATAGTTCGGTGTTAATGCAGTTATATCTATTTCCCCCATACACAATACATAAAGAGGTAAGGTCTAATTTGAAGAGCACACGTGAATGTTGTTTACCAGCTTTAACATTTCCAAATATTTTGCCTGATTGGAAATCTTTCATCAATGCCTTCAATTTCATTCTAAAAACTCTGACCACAATATCTGGACGATCCTCTGGTTTAAGTCGCTTCGCTGCAAGTGCCCGTGTTATCTCTGGCCATTTGGGATTGCAAGTGAAAGTGACAAAAATGTCAGGGTAACCATACCATCTGCAAATTGCCATGGCATCCTGGTAATTTTGGACCATGTACCGTGGACCTCCTGTGAAGGTTGAAGGTAGCACAACTCTTTTCCCAAGAGCGCAACTTTCTGTCTCGCCACGGAACACAACATCGTGCAATCTGTTATAAACTTCAGACCTCAATCGCTTTTGCTTCTTTCGGAAAAATGTCATCCTCCAACTCTCTATCATAGTGTAGGAATCAACAACCAGTTGCTGAAATAGTCTTTTTGAAATCAGTGTTATTGATTCATCTTCATCCCTCTCTTGATATCGAAATGAAAAAATACTCTCTAACGGTGACTCTTTTCTCTTCAGCTGTGTTTTGACGTTGTCGGATATTATTGTGTGGTATATTATCACAAAAACCATCTTCACCATTAAGGTGTATAACTGGATATTGAAGAGGAAGGTAGAGTGGATGTAGTTCATGAATCCTCTTCAAATAACCGGCTTGACTTTCCACTACTATGTCTCTATAATCATTCTCTTCATTGACATCACCCACCACAAGTGCTGCAATTTCATTCATAACAGGCAAATTATATACTCCAGAACGCTTGTTTCTGTGTGCAATCAATTTCAACTTGAGGTCCTGAACTGGATCGTCTTCTAGTCTGTCCCTTGCCATTCTAAAGACCTTACATATAGGATTATATGTATCAAACATTTCTTGAAGGTGTTGTATTATTTCTGGATCGAAGTCTGATCCACTTTGTTCACCACTTCCCCTGACAAATACACAGCTGAGGTGTCATAAATACATTCAGCGGTGATTTTGATTTACTCATTATTTCTACTATCTGAAATAAAGTTTAATATAAAATATAAACCTGAAAGACTTCATCCGGTTTGCAACTTCATTATCTGTGTCATAAATGTAAAGTTGAGCAAAGCGAGGTGTTTGGCCAGCTCCAGGGAGTAAACTCCCGATACGATGGTGATTCTGGCCGGATATTCTGTACACGAAACGACCTCTCCCATCATTAATCGCAGAATCAAGCTTTCCACCCATTGATGTGAAGGAAAACATCATATTATATGCCCTTATCTTTTCCTGGAAATGTTTGGATTTTACATTGTCATCATCTGTTAGTAAAGGCAGCAAATACTGAGGTGGCCTCCTCAGTGGTGGAACTGAAATTTTTCCTTTTCCACAGCATATGGAATAAACTGGATTCCTTTTTGAACATGCCTTCACCCGTTCAGAGAGCCAGAATTTAGCGCCACACCATCCACATGAGAACTCAGGATCACCAAGATCATCATATGCGCATTTCGTTGCATCAAAGGTAGAAATCGCATCTACCATAGGCTGCTGCTCGCCTGCATAATCTATTACTCAGTTATTATTCATAATAAATTAATCAATACCAGTAACTCTTAATGCAGGATCATGTGTATTCCATGTAATAGTGAGGCAGGGAATCTATTCCACTTTACCTGTGTGCCCTGGTTGATTATGATTAGCATTTCCTGATATGACCAAAGCTCTACAGTTGTTCCCATCATTAGCGCCACCTTCTCGCCTTCTCTTTGGTGCTGAAGTCGTTGCTGCAGAACACAAAAGTTTGTGTTCATATACATAACTTGTACTCGTTGAAGCAGCTGAACAAAAATATATGTCCGTATCAATACGACGACAATATAAATAACACGACAATATATATAACTTTGTAATTTCTGATATCACATATTTAGTGCAAAATATGTACCGTGTTGTTGGGCATTTGAACAATTGGTCGGATGAAACTCTGGTTGTTTATTGCTCTTCTCTGCATCAACATTGTTTTCCATTTGTCGGTGCTGATTCGCATGTACTCGACCAAATCCTGCAAACCACCAAATTAGTGCATGCATGACATTAATAAGACATCCAGCACATAGTTCTAGCGAGAGAAATAACCTTCTCGCCTCATTCGTTGGTTGTTCTCAGGAAATAATTCATTCTCGTTATGCATAGCTTCACCAGGACTATTAAAGACGTGTTGCGACATAGCATTTGCCAACCTCCTGATGCTACAAACTTTGTCATTGCAGAAGAGATTTCTCATTCTTTCCTGGCTTGATTCAATAACATTAGTTATGTTTGATAATGGCACATCACGACCAACCGAGCTATGTCTTTGTCGAAGTATAGTACGTCCAGGTGTTAATTTCTTCATCGCTCCCTGCTTCGACGATGCATTATCTGCGCAGAAACAATGGGGTTTTATATAATACTTAAAAATAAGAATTAGTGAGAATTTGCAGAATCTCAATATCGGTCTGATTCCTAACTCTTCTGCCATCACCTGTCAGTGTTCATTGAGATAAAGCTTGATCGAGAATAGATTCATCCAAGGATGAAAACGGCTGGTTGGAATTTACTACACGCGGCAACTTAATTGTATCCATTCTCATTTCTGCCGTTGGGGTTTTCCTGCGCATAGCATTATCTGCATAAAATAACAGATAATGGTCTGAGTAATGGGGAATATAAATTGCAGCTAATCTGAGGGGAAAAAACCTATAAGGACAAAATTAACCTGAGAGCGTTATTTGAGACAATGGTTCATGCAAGTTTGATTCATTTATGTTTCTGTGTTCATCCTTCTGGTGTGCAAGACCCGTTGACAGATCTGCACTTTACGAAGCATTTTATCAATATCGAATTGCATGCTACAATAATATCGAATTAAATGAGAGAGCTAAGAACCCATTATCGAATGAGAGAAATCATTTACACATTATTGGGGTGGTTAACCCATGTTTTATTTGCTTGCTTGATCCTCCTTCGTCACAGGTGTCACTGACCATGCACTTCCGCTTTCTGTAATCAGAGACACTTTCACATAATACGGTCCTTCCATGTGGAAGAATCCTGACTTTGCTTTTGGGTTCAAGGTTGCTATTACTACCTTGAAACATGTGTGATCATTACATAAAACAATGAGAACCAAAATTTTAAGCACAACGTATACACTAAAACTGCAGAAAGAAAAAATGGGGTTTCATTCTTAATAAAGAGTTTAATAATGAGAAAAAACTCATCTCATTCTTAAAGAGCTTAATAATGACTGAAGACATTGAAGAAATAGAATGTATAGTTATGTATACACACCCAATTGCATAAGCAGTCACTACAATAAGGTATCCAATGGCACACGTTTTCCTTAATATTCCATTCACAAAACACAGAAAGATATTATTATCATCATTATCAGTTAAAAAATTAAAATACAATTTGCTTCTCTCTTGAGGTGGGCGATATGAACACTGGTTGAAAACCAAATAGCTCAGCCACGGGGCATCCATGGGCCTAAAAAAAATGGTCCTCATGTTTGCTTTGTCCTGCATTGAGCTTGAAATAATTCAAGCTTTTAAATTGGGAAACTCATCCATAAGCTTATCACAAACATTTGATCAATATAAATATGAGCAAGAAGTTAAATTATTGCCTCTCCAGATTAGACTTCATACCTGCTGTGCACTCATTACTCCGACGCCTCTTCCTCATGTCATGTCCTTCAAGATCCATTGTGAAGACCCAGCTCAATGAACAAAGAAGTTTGCCTTCAGCTCAATGAACAAAGCATGCAATACATAGATCAAGTATTTCAAATCACAGATGGAATAACAAAAATGATGGAGAAGTTGTTAGAGAGAGAAAGTGTGACATAGTTATGGGGAGCTTTCTAGTAGATGAGAAATAGATGGATGGTTGGAAATGAGTATTACCTGACACAGTTTTACATTTGACCCACTTGCCCTGGATATCACGTGAAAATCACATGGGCATTTTTTGCCCCATTCCCCAAAACGTTTTGAAATTTCTCCCGCCCCCACCAACTTGTAATACCACCCTTATCTGAACAACCAAAGTTAAGTACTACTAAGTAGCAACTCTTTCTACTAAAGATGGCCCCACAATGATGCAAAGAGTGATTTTTCCCGCCTGATATAATCCATGGGCTATTATAAAGTTTAGACTAGGATGCACGGGTCTTAAATTTTGCTATTATTTCAATTTGTTCAAACATTAAACAATAATTTTATTTACATGTAACTATTTTTTTAGAGGACAATAAATTTATCATTTTTTTGACTTATATTTTATATGGTATTTATTTTAATTATTACAAATTTACAATGAAAAATAATAATATTTATGATTAGACAAATTAATGTAATCAAATCGGAATATAATATTTATAATTAGATAAAGTGCGAAAAAGATTTTGAAAAAATTTATATATCCACATTGGCATGTGAAACAATTATGAATATTTTAAAAACATTATGAATAACTGTTATTATTTTTTTCCGTGTTTTTTTTTGTGGGGCAATAATTATATAATATAAAATTGGTATAATATATAATGCACAAACTTCAATCTATATATTAAGCAAAATGTGAATATTTAAAAAGTTTTTTAAATTTTAATAAAGGATGTCATATGTGGAGCTATTCATGAGCATTTGTCTAAATTAAATAAACAAATATTTTATATTTTATATTTTATATTTGCCTAATCATGTTTTTGAACCCTCCTCAAAAGTGAATAATTGATTCCCAAAAGACCTACAAAATCACATCTATTTCAATATACAAAATGAAACATATTATAAAGGGGATTGAGATCAATAATAGAAAATCCAATAATATATATAACATTAAAATTTAAAGATATTAAAAAAACAATAGAAAATAGAAGATTAAAAGAAGCAAACCCAATTGAAACTTGAAGAATGGCTTCAAAAATCATGTCTTTGAAATCAATTTGCTTTCAAATAATCTTGTATTCAAATAAATGGAAGTATGCTTATGATAATCAAATAAAATAAGAGAGTTAGCGAAAAATGGAATGAATAACGTACAAATCTTATTATATTACTTCGGAATGAATAACATGCTCAGTGTTATTCAATATTAGACATCATGAACTTCTTACTATTAAAATATGATTAAAAAAATAAATAGTAAAATTCCAATAGAATAAGTAGAAGAGCAGAAATTATAGAGATGAAGCCTATATTTATATATACTATTATCAATTTTCTTGCACATTCAAAATCTCCAGCATGATAAAAAAGTAATATTTTAAAATATTTTACGAAAATGAACTAAGAAAAACTTCAAAAAGTTGAAGCGATATTACCATTATAAAAAGAAGATGAGCAAATAAGACATAGTACCTTGAGTTAACAATTGTATATATATTGAATGACATATTTTACATGCATATGATCCATGAATATAGTGTATAGATAACGTTTCATCATAATAATATAAATTGTAACGTACATAACGTGTATTCATTACAAAAATAATTTATCTTCATTCGTTCAGTCACATGCATTCATTTTTATATGTCATATCTCATGTTTAGAATGAAATTAAAGAAAATGAAAAGATTTTACTTTAGATGAATATGGACGGATGTGATTTATTATTACATTTGCAATTGGATGACTAAAATTAGAAGGAAAATTAGGAGGGAAATCACATTTACCCCTCAATTTCTCCTATTTCATAATATGTTGATGACAAGTATGTCTTACGCTTACTTTATATTATACCATGGAGACACATTGGGCCATTATTGTTATCATACACCCCTAGTTAAAATATCGTTGTCACTTTGGTAGTCTTCAATAATAACAACAAATGTAAATTTGAATATTTATGTATGGTCAAACTAATGGAGATATTCAATCATTTATTTGGTATGAATTGAATGGTTTGATGAGCATATGTGGCGACTTGCTTGCAAGGGTTTTAATTTATTGACCCCCCATTTAATCACTTGACCTTTTTTTTGCCAAAACCCAAAATTGCCCTTTTTTTATGAGTTTATGACACGCTCGCTGGGGGCCAGCGAGCAGTCAAAAAACAAAAAAAAAATATACTGCTCGCTGGGGGGTCAGTGAGTGTGTAAAATTACACACTCACTGACTTTACACACTCGCTGACCCCCAGCGAGCAGTATATTTTTTTTGTTTTTTGACTACTCGCTGGCCCCCAGCGAGCGTGCAATTTTTGTGATATTCGCTGGCGAGTACACGTTTTTTGTGATGTTTGCTTGTTTTTCCATATGCTAGCTCTCTCGGGGGTCGAGCTAGTGAAAAGTTCTATTTTTAAAGCTAGCTCTCCCGGGGGTCAGCTAGCTTGTAAAAATTACAAGCTAGCTGACCCCTGAGAGAGCTAGCTAGCTGAGGGGTCAGCGAGCTTTGTAAAATTACAAGCTAGCTGACCCACGAGAGAGCTAATGAAAAATCCTATTTTTAAAGCTAGCTCTTTCCAGGGTCAGCGAGTGTGTAAATTTACACAGCTCGCTGACCCTCAGCGAGCAGTATATTTTTTTTATTGCTCGCTGGCCCCCCAGCGAGCGTGCAATTTTTGTGATATTCGCTGGCGAGTACACGTTTTTTGTGATGTTTGCTTGTTTTTCTATATGCTAGCTCTCTCGGGGGTCAGCTAGCTCTCTCGGGGGTTAGCTAGCTTGTAATTTTTACAAGCTAGCTTTACAAGCTAGCTGACCCCCGAGAGAGCTAGGGAAAAGTCCTATTTTTAAAGCTAGCTCTCTCGGGGGTCAGCTAGCTTGTAAAAATTACAAACTAGCTGACCCCTTAGAGAGCTAGCTAGCTGAGGGGTCAGCGAGCTTTGTAAAATTACAGGCTAGCTGACCCCCGAGAGAGCTAGTGAAAAATCAGAGTGCGCTGACCTCCCATCGAGCAGTATATTTTTTTGTTTTTTAACTGCTCGCTGGCCCCAGCGTGAGCGACAAATTTCCAAAAAAAAAAAAAAAACAATTTTGGGTTTTGGCAAAAAAAGGGGTCAAATGATTAAGTAGGGAGTCAATAAATTAAAACCCTGCTTGCATAATGCAATGCCGTTTCAATACCACGAGTCCCCAACGACCCGTTTCTCATCTGACTCATTGACTACTACTCTCGAGTCTCGATAAGATTAAGGCTCACTCTAACAGTCTAACATACACTAACCATGCAACTTAAAATAGCAAAGGCCCATAATGTTTCTTTTTTCCTGCTTTTGAAATGACTATATGAATAGATGAACCATGGATGAGAATAGTGGATATCAGAACGATATAAAAATCGAACTAAAACGAAAAGAAAATGAAATGAAATTGGAAAGTATTTCATTCTATTTTTGTTCTAATGGTGTTGGTACCCCAATATTTGGTGGCCCAAATTACAAGGCCCAATCCATATGAAGGCCCAAAATCATCAAACAAAAACAAAACAATAAAAGACTCTGAGAAACGTGTGTAAGCACCAAGAACTGCCCAGAGCGTCACGTGCCCAGAGCGACAATCATCAAGGCGACACATTCTGATGATGTACCCAGGAGAAAGAGCAAGACGTACTGATGACAGTGAGCACAACATGTCCTCCCAAAGCGCCCCAGGTGTCATGGAAACTTGGGGAGAAAGTCATGATAAATGAGAGCGAACAGGGAATGGAGCTTGTGGAAGGTGCACACATGCTCAGGCAAAGGCAACACAACTGCTCAAGACTCCAACGACTTGCAGAGGAAGCCAAGAGGGAATCTTTTGGCTACCCAAGACAAAGCCAAGAGTAGTAAGACTTGATCCCCTCTCCTTCTACAGCCATTGATGACAAAGCCAAAATAAGGAAACAAACAAAAGGTACCTGATAAAGGAGATAATGCACAGCAGTCAAATGGAAAAAGTGCTATAACCAGTGGATAAAGCAGGAAAGGCAATAACCAGTGGACAAAGAAGGCAATATAAATAGAGGGACTTCATCTTCCATGAGAGGATAAGAAAAGAAGAACTCAACGGAGGAAAACAACACAATAAACACATGAAACACTAGTTCTCTTCTCTAAGTTTTAGAGGAGGAACACTGAAGAGAAGTAAGAGAGAGAACACGAGAGAGAAATACAAAAGAAGGAGGTGAACCAGAAAGCGCACACCTCCAGCAACCAACAAGAACAACAGAAAGAACAACTCAACTCATCAGAACCTCAACAACTCCAACACATGGAGAACTACACACAAAGAGAGTACAATGAGGGAAAAGGAATAGAAGCTTCCTCTGAAACTTAGGCTTAGCAACATAGAGGAGAGTGTAAAAGCCAAAGCGCACACCCCTCCCCCTGTAAAAATACCACAAGTGTGGAAGTCATTTCCTTGTATCTACCTCTCTGTATCTCATTTCAATATAATGAAGGCCTAAAGCTTCACTAAGTTTATGAACCCATTTATCTCTGCTTAATCATTTGCTTATCACTAAAAGCGAGCATAAACAATTGGTAACTCCGCTGGGGAAGCTATGGCTTCCAACCTTGAAGGAAATGGGATTCACGTTGTGCAGCAGGTGCCTGTGGGAGATGCCGCTCCGAAGGCGATACCCGCAGTTGCCATTCAAAACCCAACACCCAGTCTTACAAGTCGTGGAACAGGAGCAGGTTCTAGGAGGTTGAGCTTTAGCCCAGCCAATCAGGGAAGTTATGGCTCCAAATAGTGAAGGAAATGCTCCTAGAAGCGCTGCTCAAAAGATAGCTCCTGAAGGCGCTCCACTGTTATCAACAGTCTCCAACTGAAGAAGCGTTACGGGGAGAAGGTGGTCTTTCAGTCCAAAAGCGACCTCCTCGGAAGGCGGTCTGCTCCCAAAAGGCGAGCTCCCTAGAAGGCTCTCCCCAGAGAGCGATCTCCCCAGAGGGCGTGCTCACAGAAGGCGACCAGGTTCGCTCTGATACAAACTTTCCAGAGGGCGACGAGACTCACCCAGGAGGCGACCTAGTTTATTGTGAGCCCAACTATCTAGAAAGGCGACGTTTCAAAAGGCGACCACATTCGCTTTACCTAGCTTTTCAGAAGGCAATCACACAACTGAAAGGGCGAAAGTACGCTCTTATTGACGAAGGTGCCACACAAAGTACGCTCTTATTGACGAAGGCGCAACACAAAGTACGCTCTTACTGACGAAGGCGCCACACAAAGTACACTCTTACTGACGAAGGCGCCACATTACAGAAAGAAGAAACATAGGAGCAAAGGCGCAACCAGAAAGTTTTATGGAAAACTTGCTTCATGTTATCTGCACTAAAAGCTAAGTACATATAACTCTTAACTCAGTGCATATGCTAGTATGCCTTTTTCATGAATTTAATTATAATAGATATGAATCATGACCAAATGAAAAATGTATTGTATCCAATCACGTATCAGTTGTTGTATGTATAGTTAAGGAAATATAGTTACTTTATTCTCTTTTTATGCATCTATGTCCTAATATGCTTTTGGTAGTATCGCTTTCACATGACATCATGCTCTACGTAGTTAGTTTCATGTCTAAGAATATCATGATAAGAACGATTTATTTTTACTTTGTCTAGAATAGCATTGTTCTGACAAGACATGATATGATATGTATATGGTTTGATTTCTAGACTATGTATGTCATGGCTTATAATTGCATATGTATGATCAAAATCATGAATGATGTCGCTATGATATATATTAAAATATGTGACTACAAAGGCAATAATTAGATGAGTCTGTATAAATGAATGTTTACTAAAACTAGTACATCATGTTGTCATAATCTTATTAAATTTTCTTGGCTCAACCATGGCATGATGTGAAGAAACTGTTTTTCATAATCTAGTAATTCATGTCATGAGCCGACCGATTTAGATACATAAAGGCGTGCTTCTGAAAAATAGTCATACGAAGACATAATCTTGACAGTGATACACAATGATGCATGATCTTGTACATGATTTACTAGAGATGGCTAGTGAAACGGACATGTATAGCACGAAAAATAATCAAAATGAAAATTGTTTGTGTATGAACAATAAGTGATATCCTCCTCGCATCCGGGAAGTCCTAAGTATGCCCTTAGGCTATGACCTTCCGTGTTTTGATAAGATGCCTGATGCCATAAGAGGACCGCTTCCTCCACTGAGAACAAGAGGCACCTGATCTATCCAAAATAGAAAAGCGCTCTCGCCCAGTGAGAAGGCAATCAAAAGTGAAGTATCAAACAACGAATAATGAAACAAGAGCAAAGTTTCAAGAGAAAGCAACCCAACACAAATAGGAAGATCTGTGACAACCAAGCAAATTGAAATCAAGCAAAGAAAGAAAAAAAAGATGAAATCATACTAGAAGGCAACACCCCGCCCAGAATCAGCGATCTGAAGGCGCACCCTCAAGAAAGCGCCTCCTTGTACAGTTACAAAACACAATTCGGATTCAACAAAATCAGTCAACCAAAGGAGCACCCTTGTCCAAAGCGCCCCCTGTTCAGTTTCAATACACCATGTTAAAATTCAACAGCATCAATCAACCAAAGGCGCACCCTCGTCGAAGGCGCCCCTTGTTCAGAATCAACACACCGTTATGTTCCAATTCAATCGACTAACCAAAGGCGCACCCTATGGAAGACGCATCAGAAAAGAAAGGGTGTTGAATCTAGAAATCCTGGAGGAAATGCAAACAAAAGGCCGAGAGCAAGGTTATAGCAGAAGTTGAAATCAAAAGCTGACAATGAATCCAAACCGGAAAGACCAAGGCAACTTCAAAGCAAAAGCGTGCAAAAGATCACAAGCCACAAAGTTAAAAGAAAATCAATGCAGATATCTGAGCGCAACAGCAAGACAAGATGAAAAGCAAAAAGGACATAACAAAACTCAAAAGGCGGACAAAAACAAAAGGTGTTCCCAAGCGAACCATCCAGCCAAAAGTCAAAAGCAAATCTAAAAGGCGGCTATGATCACAATTGTAAAGACGTACAACTGCAAGGCGTACAACTACAAGGCGTACAATTGCAAGGCGTACATGAAAAGGCGTACATGCAACATGAGGTGTTCCCAGAAAAAGGCTCAATGATACTGATGACATGAGGTATCACTGTAGAAAGATGCTAACAATAAAAGCCTAAAGCGACACTGATGACATGAGGTGTCCCCAGAAAATGCTTAAATGATACTGATGACATGAGGTATCGCTGTAGCAAAACCCCTTCAAATAGGGTCAGTAATGCCATATCGCGAGGTCCAACACACACAAAAAAAAGAAGAAAAAGAAAAGAAAAGAAAGAATAGTGTTGGGCCGTACCGCGGGCACAATGCGCCTTATCGCGGCACCCGGATAGACCTCTCTGAAAACAAATTTCCGGGATCAAACGCGGGCGAAGTACGCCATATCGCAAGGCTAGAAAAGTTCCGGGGAAACAAGGGCGCTAGTCTTAAATGCGGGCGGAAAAATATGTAGAAAAAGAGGTTGGCTAACGCAAGATCCAAGGCGATCCGTTAGTTTATGAAGCCCAAAAGAGGCAAATTGAAAAGTCCAAAGCGACAACTGAAAAGAAAAAGCCCAAAGCGGCAACTGAAAAGAAAATCCCAAAAGCGGCAAGCTGAAAAGTCCAAAGTGACAACTGAAAAGAAAAGCCCAAAAGCGGCAATCTGAAAAGTCCAAAGTGACAACTGAAAAGAAAAAGCCCAAAGCGGCAACTGAAAAGAAAAAGCCCAAAGCGGCAACTGAAAAGAAAAACCCAAAAGCAGCAAGCTGAAAAGTCCAAAGTGACAACTGAAAAGAAAATCCCAAAGCGGCAAAATCTGTAGAATGTGCCCAACGTGCACCCTGAGAAAGAATCTTGGCACCGATGACATGAGGGGCCATTGTTAAAAAAAAGAGAAAAAAAAGAGAGTGTGCCCAACGTGCACCTTGAGATAAAATCTTGGCACCGATGACATGAGGGGCCATTGTTAAAAAAAAAAAGAGAAGAGGAAATCTTTCTTGGGCACCAATGACATGAGGGGCCACTGTTATACTTGAAAAAAAAGAGAAGAAATGTGCGCTATCGAAATACTTGAAGAAAAAGCACCAAAACCGGGAAGAGCGTACAAGAACAGAAACAAGCACAAGTGCAGTAACAAGCAATTATAAAGCTACGTTCACAAGACAAAGTTCAAGCTACAATGGCGCCAAAGCGACAAAGCCAGAAAAGGCGCACAAGAGCCAAAAGTGTAGAATCTAAATGCAAGCCTAGGAGCAAGGCGAACAAAGAAATATAAGACAAAGACAAGACATGCATAAACATTGTCAAGGTGGCAGCAGACATACAAAAGCAGAGTCTAAGCCTGAAGAGCGCACCACCAAAAATAAGTACAACTTCAAGAAGTTCAGCAAAACAAATTCCGAAATACAAATCCAAAAGCAACATAGCCTAACAGCAACTATCAAACACTAAAAAGAGCATTCAGGTTGATATGTTTGCGAGCCTCCTCATATGAACGCTCCTGAGCAACCAAGTCATTAATCTCTTTATCCACGTTCTCCAAATCAGTAATACCTGAAGGAGCATCGACAGGCACGCCCTTGGGAATAATAGAAACGCCCTTAAAAGCACCAACAGGGGGCATCAAAGGATCAGTATCCTCACCAACAGCAGATTCAGAAGGAACAGAGGGGGGCAACGCCCCCACTAACAAAAGGATGATGGCGGAAGTCCAAGGAGCCCTGACCACCAGGGGTGGATGGAATTGTTGGAGAACTGACTGGAGTATGGACGCCTTCAGAAATCTGAGGCGAAGGCGACGCTGAGGAACGACCACCAGAGCCACCTGTACCCAAAAGGAATATGAGAGAGGCAATAAGTGAGAAAACACATAGAGAAAGCCGAAGAAGGAGAAGTTGCTGCCAAATCAAGCACCAAGGCGCACTCCATCAACTCCACAAGCTCACAAGAGCGACAAACCAACATAGAGGAACACAAGTTCTTCACAGTATCAAGAGAAGAAAGGAAAAAGAACCAGAGAAGCATTTTTCATCACCTTGTTTCCTCACAGGAGCGACACAAGAGAGAGCGCATCCCTCTGCCCAGCAGAGACAACCGCTCTATTCCTCCTTGGCATCTCAAAATTAATGAACAGAAGCAACAGGAACAACAACAGTGAAGTGAACAGAGTCTGTAGCAACTCTCTAGAAGAAAAGGAGAATAAAGTGTGAGAGTCCCAGAGCGACCTTCGAAAAGCGTACGTCGCTCCCCAGAATAATAACTCCACCACACTCCTCATCTACGCAAGAGCGATAAGAACAGCAACAGTAAAGAGTAATTAATCAATAATACATCAGAAAAGAAACCAAAGAGAAAGGGAGTCACTGTCCCTCAGAAGTCGAAGGCGTACCACGAAAGCGCGCACCAAAGGCACACGACAAAAGCGCGCACTAAAGGCGCCCCTGTTCAATATTAAAAGTGACGCCCTGCCCAGTATCAGCAATCTAAAGGCGCCCTCAGTCCAGTACAAAGGGCGACACCTTTCCCAGTAGTAGTAGTAGTATGAAGTATCTCTGTTCAGTCCCAAAGGCGGCGCTCTGCACCATGTAATGCAGTCCGAAGGCGTCCCCTTAGTTCAACCTCAAACGGAAAAAAGAGAGAAGAAAGTGTGCAGGTCCAAGAGCGACATCTGAAAGCGCACACCCCTGTCTAACTTTGATACTCCCTTGAGGATGCATCTTTCTGAAATACATCCTAAATCCATTCTTGCCACCCACCTGTGGTAGTGACCCTTACATGGAAGCACACCTCAGATCAAGGGAACTCAGAACAAAGAAGACAAGAGCGAAGAATGAGTGGAACGTGGAAACCGTGCAGAAGAAGAAGAAAAGACAAGACCAGAGCAGAACAAAGATTTGCGCTAAAGAGGAAACAATTTCTCCTCTTTATTTCAAATGGGGCAATTGTTGGTACCCCAATATTTGGTGGCCCAAATTACAAGGCCCAATCCATATGAAGGCCCAAAATCATCAAACAAAAACAAAACAATAAAAGACTCTGAGAAACGTGTGTAAGCACCAAGAACTGCCCAGAGCGTCACGTGCCCAGAGCGACAATCATCAAGGCGACACATTCTGATGATGTACCCAGGAGAAAGAGCAAGACGTACTGATGACAGTGAGCACAACATGTCCTCCCAAAGCGCCCCAGGTGTCATGGAAACTTGGGGAGAAAGTCATGATAAATGAGAGCGAACAGGGAATGGAGCTTGTGGAAGGTGCACACATGCTCAGGCAAAGGCAACACAACTGCTCAAGACTCCAACGACTTGCAGAGGAAGCCAAGAGGGAATCTTTTGGCTACCCAAGACAAAGGCAAAAGTAGTAAGACTTGAGCCCCTCTCCTTCTGCAACCATTGATGACAAAGCCAAAATAAGGAAACAAACAAAAGGTACCTGATAAAGGAGATAATGCACAGCAGTCAAAGAGAAAAAGTGCTATCAACCGGTGGATAAAGCAGGAAAGGCAATAACCAGTGGACAAAGAAGGCAATATAAATAGAGGGACTTCATCTTCCATGAGAGGATAAGAAAAGAGGAACTCAACAGAGGAAAACAACACAATAAACACATGAAACACTAGTTCTCTTCTCTAAGTTTCAGAGGAGGAACACTGAAGAGAAGTAAGAGAGAGAACACGAGAGAGAAATACAAAAGAAGGAGGTGAGCCAGAAAGCGCACACCTCCAGCAACCAACAAGAACAACAGAAAGAACAACTCAACTCATCAGAACCTCAACAACTCCAACACATGGAGAACTACACACAGAGAGAGTACAATGAGGGAAAAGGAATAGAAGCTTCCTTTGAAACTTAGGCTTAGCAACATAGAGGAGAGTGTAAAAGCCAAAGCGCACACCCCTCCCCCCTGTAAAAATACCACAAGTGTGGAAGCCATTTCCTTGTATCCACATCTCTATATCTCATTTCAATATAATGAAAGCCTAAAGCTTCACTAAGTTTACGAACCCATTTATCTCTGCTTAATCATTTGCTTATCACTAAAAGCGAGCATAAACAAATGGCTTCACCTGATGAATTGAATTGGAGGTGAAAGAATTTCAATGTTTATACTTTAGAGGGAAAACTTCATCCCAATCTATTAACAAAGCGACTCTCAATTAAAAAAAAAAAACCATTAAAAAAATATTTTAACTTTTCTTTATCGGTTAATTCATTTTATTTTGTTCCATTTATCCAAACATACCATATAAAAAATATGTATATTCTCTCAATTCTTTCTCCATTTGATTAAACTTGATTTTATTTCCAAAAAAAAAAAATGTATATAAATAATGAAGGAGGTATTTAATCTCTTTTAGAAAGAAAAGACAGGTTGTGCAGCTAGCGTGTATTCATGGAACATGGGCTGATATACTCGATAAGATGAAATATTGATGATGCACATATGAATTATTATTCTAGACAATTCAACAGGTTGTTAGCTTGAGGGTGCATCACAAGTAGGCGTAAATCCTAGTATGGACAAGCCAAAATACAGTGTACAAAAATTATGTCAGGTAGGTCAAGCTTTCCATTAATTAGAATTCAAATATCATTATTTATAATTATCAAGGGTCTTAGAGCATCCACACCCATCAACAATAAATTTGTTTTTAAATGGGTCTCACGCATTATTTTATTATTCTTCACACTTTCCTACACTTTTAAGGACAAACACAATTTTTCTCCACACCTATAAACTCACTTTTATTCCTAAAAATTGAGACCCACACACTACCCCACAATAAATTAAACTCACTTTTGTCACTGATGTTTGTTGTTCCTCTCTCCTTGACCCCACCGTTCTCACATTTTCCTTGTTCCAAATTAGCAACAATCCTTAATTAGGGATAATATCACTTCTCTCCACACCGGTAAAAATAAATAGGAACAATTCCTAAAATTTTAGGAACAAAAGAAAAGCTACGGTGTGGATGCTCTTACCGACTTAGATACCACCCCACACAAATTAAAAGAAAAAAAAAACAAACAAACAAACCCTTGCAAGTTAGAACAAAATTAACTACACGGGAAACAAGATTTTTCTTTAGGGGATTTTGATTTGCTAAGAAAAAGGGATAGAGAATATTAGGTATATAGATTATAGCACTTAAAATATTTATCAACTAACAAAGCCAACCTTAGCTTTATGCATGCAACGTGTGCTTGGAAAGTCGTAAGAGAAATTTAAGAGCAAAGTAATAAAGGAAGTGGAAAAAATAGTATAAAGCTATTTCTTGTATATTGACTTGAACTCCAGGGTCTCTCTGGCCCATGATGCTGGACCAAATCTTCTGTCCCAAATCATGTCCCAAACTATGTTTTCAATCAATCACATCTCATTATGAAAAATAATTTTTCAACTGTCATGACATATTTGTAATATTTAATAAAATGTAATTGGCTAGAAACAGAATTTGGGACATGGTTTAAGATATAGAATCGTGGTCCATGATGCATAGGATCAAGTTGTCAATTGTCTCAACCAAGATATTGAAAAAGGGGTTTGGGATATTGAAAGTTTGGAAAATGTAGATTTGGAACTGTGTGGCAGTTAAAGCTAAGGCTAACCTTAATTAATTAAGAAGTGTTTCCTACTTAGACTATTAAGAGATTTGGTACATGCATACCACTTTTGAAACCCAACAGAGCCATTATGCACCACCCTATACTTTTCTCAAAACATTAAAAAAATAGCTAACCAACTTCACAGTTGCTTGAAAGTTTCTTTAGTAATTAATACCATGGGAAAATTGTTTTTCTTTTTGTTTATTTTTTATATTCATAAAGCACCAATATCATTATTTACAACCAAGGTTTTAAATTGTGCTCTGTAATCAAAATAAAGGTTCCAATCATTATTTACAACCGAGTTTTGCATATTTCTGTCTGTTGGCAACACATGACTGTATCTACGGTTGTATCAATCGTTTTCTTGTAACTATCAGCAATTATTATAAATTAATATAATTTATAAGTTAAAACTTAAAAGGAAATAATGCTCTCACTTTTCCTGAAATTTAATTTGTTATAATGATTTAGACACTCCATCTAATCAACATATATTAAAATAGGAGAAGTATGAGGGCAAAAAAGATCTCCCTCTTTTAATGTTGTCTTTTCCCTCCTAATGGTGGTTTTTCCCTCCTAAACATGTTATTAACTAGGAAAATTGTCCCGTGCAATGCACGGGTCTTAAATTTCGCTATTCTTTCTATGATCTCGAGTTGACATGAACTTTGACATAAATATAAAAATTAAAATATCAAGTTAGTGCTAAATATATGAGAATTCAAATATAATAAAAAAATATATATATCCATAAGAATATAGGTTTTGGAGTTCTAGAATTCTTGATTAAAACATCAATTATTGAGCAAAAGATAAATCTATTTAATTTTTACTTTAAATTTTTTAATAAAGATATATTAGAAAAATAAAACTAACAATATTATTAATTAAAATAATGAAGAGTATGAATAGTCGTACGAGTGTGTCAGTATCCTCATGTTAGAATTATTGATAGGTTTGGCAGCAGTCACCCAAGAGGGGGGTGAATTGGGTGTTTATGAAAACATTGGAAAATATTCGAACTAAATCGTTTTCAATAAACTTAAAGAGATTTTGCAGCGGAAAACAAATATAACGATGAAAACGATTGCGCAGAAGCGAATAATATTAATACTATTATGAAAAACTAATATGCGCGGGTACGAATTAAATAAGAACAACGAAAACCGGTACCGCGCTTATTATTTTAAATTCGCTTAAAATATATTATTGCGAAAATAGTTGTTATGATGCACAACAAATAAATATACCAACAGAATATAAAAGAGATAGGGATAGAAGAGATTGCACCAGAGATTTTATCCTGGTTTGGCAAACCCGACCTACTCCAGTCCCCAAGCAACCCGCTTGAGCTTTTCACTAAACCAAGACGCCACGCGTCCCCAAGTACAACCAGAGCGCCCCACAAGCTACTAGGAACCTCCTTTCGCCAGGGACCTCGATACACAACTAGGAAAACCTTTCCTAGATTTCCAGATAGCCTAACTACTAGGTGACCCACCGTTCGTCTAACACTACCCACACAACAAAGGGTTCCTCACCCTACAACCACGAACGCAGCACGTCCGCACTAGGAGATTCACTCCCTAGTCACTAAGGGTTACACACCCCTTTACAACACAGGTTAAGATATGAGTGATTGGGTACAAGACCTATAGTGCACTCTCAATAGTGCTGATACAACAATAAAGGTCACTCTAACAATTATGTGTTCTAAGCAACACAGATACAACAATTAAGCTCTATAGCAATGAAGTCTAGATAAGGTTGTTACAAGGCCAAAATAAGGTTTAGTTTTCTTCAAAAAGATTTAGCGTGAAAACCAGAGAATATGAGAAGAAGAAGAAGAAGAGCGTGATTATCAGAAGTTGTTCAATGTGGAAGTGTGAAATGATTTTCCAAAACAAAATAAATAGAGATAGTTTTGAAATCAAAATCAAATCAAAAAATAAAATAAAAGATTTAAGAATTAAAACCAAAGATTTGAAATTTGAAATTTGAATTTGAAAATAGAATCAGAATAAAATCAAAAACGATTTTGGAAATAAAATAATTTAAGTTTTAAAATCAAAACCAAATAAAAAAAGATTTAGAAAAATAAAACAAAGATTTGATTCTTAAAACGAAAAAGGAAATAATTCAAATTTAAAATCATTTTCGAATTTTATAAAATTAATCAGAATCTTTTATATAAAAACAAATCAGGAAATAATAAAAATGATTCTGACACGTTTTTCAATAAAACATGAGGTAATCGATTACTTGAGGGAGGTAATCGATTATCCCTTTAAAAATAGAAACTTTGAAATTCATTTTAAAAACCAGTAATCGATTATCACATGCATGTAATCGATTACTTCACTTCTGTTTAATATATGATGCAACTCATATAATCGATTACCGCTATTCTAATAATCGATTACAGAGCCTCTGATATGCATATGATGCAACATCATGTAATCGATTATCTCAAAGCAATAATCGATTACTTTGTCTCAGGAAAATATATGATGCAACAATTTTAATCGATTACTTGAGCCAGGTAATCGATTACTCTCATACAGAAAGTAATGGATTAGCAAAGTTCACTTAATCGATTACAAGTTCTCTGATTTTTCTATGATGCAACAAGGTTAATCGATTAACTCAGACAAGTAATCGATTACTCCTTCTTGTATACATAAAAATATTCAAAGTTTTGTAACATCGGATATTTTCACTAAAACTAAGATAAAAACTGATTTTCACAAAACTTCTTTTTCTTCTCCTTTAAATGAAAAATATATTTTAGAAAAACTTATATTGGCCTTTTAACATAATATAAACCTTGACTTCATTACCTTACATGATGTCCTAAGGGAAAGGGTTAAAAGATCTTCAATTGCTTGAATCTTCAACTTCATTTGCTTGAGACTTCAACATGACGCTTGGACCTGAAGGTTGAAGAGCTTGTGATTGCACTTGATATGAATTTGAGAATCTTGAGTTTGTTATCATCAAAACCATATAATACTTGCACTTGAAGTCCTTGGGAAAGCTTGACTTCCAATACTCCCCTTTTTGATGATGACAAACCTGTATTCTGAATGATCTGCATCACAAGTGTTATACAAGCAAATGTATATATAATAAACACATCCTTATCCCTAGAACACAAAGAATACAACAAGGATACTACAACAAGGATACAAAAAGGATACTCTCCCCCTGTATAGATGCATTAGACATAACAGATACACACTTCGCATTCTTGCATCATTCAGGAATTCCTCTCCCCCTTTTGTCAACAGCAATAAGTGGGTTAAGAGATCTTCTCTTGTTGTTATGCTTGAACTTTTCTTCTCCCCCTTTTGTTATTCACCAGATACGCTATGAAGCTCAGAATTCTTCTCCCATGAGTAAGCTTGACTTCTCACTTTCCTTTCCATGTGAGTTATCACATGATCCCTTTTGATTTGTTGACGACATTTGCTTCTCTTTCCCTTTTGTCTTCATTAAGCCCATGTCTTTTGTAAAATATCTCTCCCCTTTTGATCAAATAAACCAAATGTTAAACTCCCCCTGAAACACTGGGTAGAAGCATTAATAATAACAAGGAGATTTGTTTCATACTTTTACTCCCCCTATTTGACATCAGCATAAGGAGTTATGGGAAACAAAAAAAAATTGTCCCAATACATAGTTAAATAGGCGCATGATGTCAAGATAGAGTGAAGTAGCAAACATGTTTTCATGCAAATTTGAAAAAGTTTTCCTCCCCCTTTCTAAAAGAATGATTCAACCAAGCAAGTTATAAAAGGAGATCAAATGCATCATTAAAACATGTTTATGCTTACTATCATCACAAAAATTTGAGAGCCCTATATGCCATGACAATAAATATTCAATGCACTTCAGCACAAAATATCATGTAGCACATATCATATGTAGAAGCATCACAAAATGATTAAAATAAAAGAAGGATCAGAGATACTTATAGTGATGATTGAGAACTTTGGAGTTCCTTTTATTGATAATTTCATCATTTTGCAATTGAAGGAATTTTCCTCTTATTCAATGTGCTGCACTTCTTCCATTCCAAGTGATCATTTTGATGTCGCCGTATCACCTTTTTAGCATGTTCCCCTTCTTTAGTATTTTTCCTCAAGCATCATGATGAAAGAGAGATTTAATTCCTTCTTTGGAATTCTTTCATTTAATTTCAATGAGTATATCTTCAAATGAGCTTGAGGCAATACCTGTAAAAGTACTTAGGAACAATTCTTTTGGTATCCAAGGACTTGGATCCTCTATGATTAGTTACATTTCCTCGCAAATATCAATGATATTGTGAAGGCAAAATGTGAATAAACAATTTAAACATATGCACTAATCATAAAAAGAAATAACACCATGCTTATGTTATAAGTCCATGTCGTACCAAACATGTCCTTACAAATACAAGCATGTTCTCATATATCAATGCAATATCATTACAGATAAAGTGTAATCATGTGATAGAAGATAATAACAAAATTTTAACCTCACACGATGTAACACATTATATGTAACAGGTATCTAGGACTATACCAAAAATAATCATGTGCTAAAAAGAGTTTTCAAAAAAAAAATGTAAAGCACACATGATTTAATTCAACTAAGAAGTGATCATGAAAATTAAGAATATTTAAAAATAATAATTTAGCACTCATGATCCACCTTTGTATGAATAAAAATTAGAATAGTCCCAATATACCTTTGTATAGTCATTGATATAAGAGGAATAAGAGATTGATACCTTAGGTTTGTTGACCAATGAAGTTCTTGCCTTTACCCATTGCTTCACCTTTTGATTTTTGAACATATCGGATCTTCCGTTTTTCTCATGTGAAGCTTTGATGTTGGTAGGCATCTTTCTCCTTTGATCGACCCATTTGGTTTTTGTCCTCTTAGGTACCATATTTGTTATTTTCCCTTTTTCTCCTCCACTTGGTTTATGCCATTGCTTTTTGTTTAAAGTCCTCAATCTTATGATTTCACCTTTTTGCACGTGAGAGGCTTTGGTTGTGAACATCTTCTTCTTTCGACCACATTGCTTATTTTTGGACCATTGACCCTTTGACTTCATTGACTTCCCCTTACGTTGTCCAATTGGTTCACCATTTGATTTCATTTCCTGCACATTTATAACACAAGGAGAACCTTTTGGTACCCATTTCATCTTGGGTCCTTGGGGGTTAGTCATAGATTCCTTAGAAGCCTTTGGAACCCATTGCAAATTATTTCTCAAATTAAAATTTTTATGATAAAAGCACAAATGAGAAATATGTCCTAAACAACCACAATAATTGCAAATAATGGGTTTGGATGATGGTTTGACTTTTTCAAAATTATTTTCATGAAACTTGGAATTTTTAACTTCACATTGAAAAATTTCATTGTTAAACACTTTGCTTGATTTTTTAATATCAATATCATTTTCAATTTCACATTCAAGCAAGGAATTCGAACAAATGGATTTTTCAATGTTACTATATTCAAAGAGTGCATCCTTAACTTGTTTTTCAATATCAAAGCAATTTTCAAAAATAGTTGAGGAGATATTTTCTAAAAATATCTCTTTATCAAAAATATCTCCATTATTCAAAATAACAATTTCATTTTCAATCCAGGAGAGTTTTTGTAAAGAGTCCAAGTTTCTATTTTCTAAAGATGTCAAATCATAATGCAAATCATTATATGCAAATTGTAGAGATTTAGAACAAGGACTAATTGAAATTACCTCATGGTCCTCATGATCCAAGTAGTCGGATGTTTAAATTTCATCTATCATTGATTCCTCATCCGAAAAGCTTGATTCCTTCATTGAGTCCATGAAGCTTTCAAATAATCTTTCAAGTTCATCATCATCGTACATTGAGCTACTCCCCACGCTTTCAAGATCATCATATTCCTCTTCCTGGGAGTTAGTTCTTTCATGCTCCACATCACTTTCCTCATTCCTGTGGACACTTACACTTTCAAAAAGATCATTAATAGCATAGTGTAAATGTAGTGTGTCCCAAATATCCTTAGCATTTTCACAATTTTCAACTATAGCATATGCATCATTGTTTAAAGCATTTTTCAAAACATGCATAGCTTGAAAATTCAAGGAAAAAGATGTTTCATCAAAACCATTAAGAACAACATGAAATAAACGAAGGCTAATAGATTGTAAAAATATTTTCATTCTCGCACTCCAATAATGAAAATTATTTCCATCAAAAAATGGTGCTTCATCGAATGAAAAACCCTCCATGTTAAAACAAATAAAATATCCCAACGCTGCCAATCTACAAGGATCTTTAACTCAGGCTATTAGGCCTTTACCAGAGCACGAAGCTCTGATATCAATTGTTAGAATTATTGATAGGATTGACAGCAGTCACCCAAAAGGGTGGGTGAATTGGGTGTTTATGAAAACATTGGAAAATATTCGAACTAAATCGTTTTCAATAAACTTAAAGAGATTTTGCAACGGAAAACAAATATAACGATGAAAACGATTGCGCAGAAGCGAATGATATTAATACTATTATGAAAAACTAATATGCGCGGATACAAATTAAATAAGAACAACGAAAACCGTTACCGCGCTTATTATTTTAAATTCGCTTAAAATAGATTATTGCGAAAATAGTTGTTATGATGCACAACAAATAAATATAACAATAGAATATAAAAGAGATAGGGATAGAAGAGATCGCACCGGAGATTTTATCCTGGTTCGGCAAACCCGGCCTACTTCAGTCCCCAAGCGACCCGCTTGAGCTTTTCACTAAACCAAGACGCCACGCGTCCCCAAGTACAACCAGAGCGTCCCGTAAGCTACTAGGAACCTCCTTTCACCAGGGACCTCGATACACAACTAGGAAAACCTTTCCTAGATTTCCAGATAGCCTAACTACTAGGTGACCCACCGTTCGTCTAACACTACCCACACAACAAAGGGTTCCTCACCCTACAACCACGAACGCAGCACGTCCGCACTAGGAGATTCACTCCCTAGTCACTAAGGGTTACACACCCCTTTACAACACAGGTTAAGGTATGAGTGATTGGGTACAAGACCTATAGTGCACTCTCAATAGTGCTGATACAACAATAAAGGCCACTCTAACAATTATGTGTTCTAAACAACACATATACAACAATTAAGCTCTATAGCAATGAAGTCTAGATAAGGTTGTTACAAGGCCAAAATAAGGTTTAGTTTTCTTCAAAAAGATTTAGCGTGAAAACCAGAGAATATGAGAAGAAGAGCGTGATTATAAGAAGTTGTTCAATGTGGAAGTGTGAAATGATTTTCCAAAACAAAATAAATAGAGATAGTTTTGAAATGAAAATCAAATCAAAAAATAAAATAAAAGATTTAAGAATTAAAACCAAAGATTTGAAATTTGAAATTTGAAAATAGAATCAGAATAAAATCAAAAACGATTTTAGAAATAAAATAATTTAAGTTTTAAAATCAAAACCAAATAAAAAAAGATTTAGAAAAATAAAACAAAGATTTGATTCTTAAAACGAAAAAGGAAATAATTCAAATTTAAAATCATTTTCGAATTTTATAAAATAAATCAGAATTTTTTATATAAAAACAAATCAGGAAATAATAAAAATGATTCTGACACGTTTTTCAATAAAACATGAGGTAATCGATTACTTGAGGGAGGTGATCGATTATCCCTTTAAAAATATAGAAGCTTTGAAATTCATTTTAAAAACCAGTAATCGATTATCACATGCATGTAATCGATTACTTCACTTCTGTTTAATATATGATGCAACTCATATAATCGATTACCACTATTCTAATAATCGATTACAGAGCCTTTGATATGCATATGATGCAAATCATGTAATCGATTATCTCAAAGCAATAATCGATTACTTTGTCTCAGGAAAATATATGATGCAACAATTTTAATCAATTACTTGAGCCAGGTAATCGATTACTCTCATACAGAAAGTAATGGATTAGCAAAGTTCACTTAATCGATTACAAGTTCTTTGATTTTTCTATGATGTAACAAGGTTAATCGATTAACTCATACAAGTAATCGATTACTCCTTCTTGTATACATAAAAATATTCAAAGTTTTGTAACATCAGATATTTTCACCAAAACTAAGATAAAAACTGATTTTCACAAAACTTCTTTTTCTTCTCCTTTAAATGAAAAATATATTTTAGAAAAACTTATATTGGCCTTTTAACATAATATAAACCTTGACTTCATTACCTTACATGATGTCCTAAGGGAAAGGGTTAAAAGATCTTCAATTGCTTGAATCTTCAACTTCATTTGCTTGAGACTTCAACATGACGCTTGGACTTGAAGGTTGAAGAGCTTGTGATTGCACTTGATATGAACTTGAGAATCTTGAGTTTGTTATCATCAAAACCATATAATTGAAGTCCTGAGTTTTTTATACACTTCTAACACTTGAAGTCCTTGGGAAAGCTTGACTTCCAACACCTCACTCATATCTTCATTTTCTTAATCCTTTTTCTAATCCACCATTGGTTTTTCTGTTTTTTCGTAAAGACTTTTGGCATCTCTTATTCATTAGACTATATATCTATGTGAAAAAATATGTGTATTTGTGTTCACCAAAAAAAATAAATATATGTGTAATTGTGTTATAGAACGAATAAATATATATGATCAAATATAACGAATAATTATCTATGTGTAACTGTGTTATAGAAAAAATAATTATATATATCATCAAAATAATTATATCACTAATACTCTTCTCATCAATTTTCATATTCTATTTTTGTTTTTAGCACTTGTCTTATCAAATCCTTAACTTCCACAAAAAGGCATAAATTTTAGTTTAGTTAGAAACCGTAAGTTATTTAATTAGATCAAATAAAATCTTTAATATTTAATTTCACCAAAAAATATATAATTAAATAATTTTTTGGAATCTTTATGACAACTCTCAAAATGGCAAGGAATAAATTAAAGATAAAGAAAAAAAAGAAATAAATTAAAGATAAATTATTTTTTTATTCGAGTACTCATTTGTATATTTTTTTTATGATGTATATTTGGAGAGCCTAGAACATCAAAATCAGAAGTTTATTTTCCAATTTTTTTTGTACATAAAAGTGTTTGAAAATATGTATTAAAGAGATAAAAAGAAATAAGAAGAGACAAAGAAACTGAAAGGGAGAGAAAGGAAGACAACTAAAAAAACGAAAGAAAGAAGATGAAGAGAAGTGTGTCTCTAAGAAAACATGATGAACGATTATGATTTAATCTAATAAAATATGATGGATGACTAAGATTAAAAGACACAAAACACACACTTAATGATGAATTTAGGAGGGAAAATGAGTGTTTTAGGAGGGAAATCTTTTTTGCCCTTCTACTTCTCCTATTTTATATTATGTTGACTAGAAACACCCCGTGCCACACACGGGGCCAACAAGATAACCAACCAAATTAAATATGAAATTATCGGTGCGATGCACAGATTAATTGTTAATTAATTACTATAGAATAATATAAATACATATCACAATGTAATTTTTAAATGGTTGATTTATCTTATTATTCCATAACTTGTATGATATATAATGAACACAATCTTATCTCTTTTCTCTTTTGTAAACATGTTAATATAAAGAATTATGATAATGATATTATTAAACATTAATTATTTAAAGAATTATGATAATGATATAACCTTAAATAGATGTATCCTCCAATTTTTAAGAAAAGACATATATTTGTTACTTAATTATAGCCAAAGGTACGCATTTATAGCCAAAGCTCATAATCCATGAAGTTGTTACTCCATAGTAACAATAACCGAATAGTAGAAGCAGTGGATCCACAAATTTATACTCACTCCGTCTCACAAGGATGGTAAAAAATGACTAAATTTTTTGTCCCTAAACTATAGTTTAAATAATTAATGAAAAGTTTAGAAATTATAAACTTTGAATTGTGATTGGTTGACTCATGCAAAATGCATTAAATTAGTTGTTTGATAATTGATTGATGTGCTAGACAAATCATTAAATGCATGTCTCTTTAATTTTTTAATTTTTTTTTGTTAAATTTTTTGACTTTTGAACTAATGAAAATTTTGTTAGTTATACCAAGAGAAATTTTTGGCGCAATAAGTAAATGGGGAGAATATTTTTGGTTGATGAAATATGATTGTTGGTAGAGTAAAAAAAAAAACAAAAAGTGTGAAGGGGGTGGGGTGGGGCCGGATGTTTCCCGCCTGTCACTAACAGTTCCCCCATTGTCTACCCCATCCTCCGGTCTTATTTATAAGATTTTTTTGGGGTTTTTATTTTGGTCTTATTTCTTTTCACTAACACTCTTATAAAGTCAACACTTTTTAGAGTTCCAATAATAATTACAGGGGTAGTTTTGAAAAAGTATATCAAATTTTCAAATGTCTAATGTTACTAACCAATTTATTCACTCTCCTTGGTAGGAGTGAAAAACTCCAAAAGAGTCTTATAAATAGGAGCGGAGGGAGTATATTGTAGAAGTGTAGAATATAGAATATAGACTAGCCACGCTACTTCCAAGCTCCCTCGCTAGCTGGGAAAAGCAACTCATAGTTCCCGGACGTCGTTTTCAGGTCTTTCTCTTCCTCACTCCATTCCAGTTTATTGTAACAGAAACGACTCTAGATTATCTCCGTTTCATTCCTCTCTCACCTTTCCCACGAAACCCACCTCACTGAGGATCCTTGATACGACGCCGTTTAATAAAAGAGAAGCTTTCGCAAATGGGTTTCAAAGAACAACTCGAGGTAGAAATCCTAAACAATTCTCTGTTCGATCCGCATTAGAAGCTTCTTCAAGTGGAAAGGTAACGCAACGTAGGATAAAACCTCTGCTGCATTCATTTTTTTATTGATATTATTATTAATGCTTCTTAGTTGAAAAACTAACCATTTCCCAATAAAAGTAATTTTTTTTTTTGGTTTCTTAAGATTGAGGTTAACTTTTTTTCTTTTTTAATATTCACTTTTTTTTTTTAAAAAAAAATTTCTTGTGAGGGGAGAAGAGAACACACTTCCCAGGATTTGAATCTGGACACTTTCACAGCTAAGATAAAAATTGGCTTTTAAGTTGAGCTTTCACAGTTAAACTCTAATAATTGTTATACGTACATTATTCATTTTAATTTTTTGGTGTGCCAAATTATTTTTGATTAAATATATGTAAAAAATATTGATTTTATTATGTTGAAAATCGAGCTTTTTAACTTGTTTAATGTGAGAGGCTCAATTAATATAAGACTTGATAGTAGCTCACGCATCTTGCGCAGCTTTTTAATTTAAGGTGAGTGGAGTTCTGGCCAAAAAAGTGTTCTAGGATTCGTGTAGAGTGTACCAAAAAATTAGTTAGCTTGACTCAAGTTGACTAATTCCTAGTTGTAGATGGTGCAGAAGTTGAAAACTTGATATTCAAACATGCTCTGTTTGTACCTTCTAGTTTGTAATTGTGGCAATCTGGATTGTTTGTAATTGTGGTCTGTTTGGGGCTTGAGAAGTGTGATGTTGATATTGGGGTTTGATGCGAATATGCGATTGCAGATCACACAGCAAGAATTCACGAAAGTGGCATGGCAAGCGATTGTCTCGTCTCCAGAAGTGGCAAAGGAGAACAAGCATCAGATTGTGGAGACAGAGCACATGATGAAAGCTTTGTTAGAGCAAAAGAATGGGCTTGCTTGCCAGATATTTTCCAAGGTTGGGGTAGATAACACTTGACTTTTAGAGGCTACTGATAAGATCATTCAGCGGCAACCCAAGGTGATTAATCAAGTCTAATTTTCTTAATCCTTTTATACATGCTTTGATGGTTATAGTTATGTCTTTAGCTGGTGATAGTGGTTTGACTTCCTTCTCATTTGCATTCATTTTAGGTGTGGGATTTTATTAGTCTATGGCATGCTTTTTCTTCTTAATAGTTAATACCTAAATAGAAACTGCGTTAACTCAACATTTTGATGGTAGAAGTGAAATTTGAAGGAATTAGTAAAAATGCAAGCTTGACAACAGAAACATGGAAGATAAGTAATAGAACTTTGTTTTTGGAATGGCTTAACATTGAGATGAAACCTTCATGATACCATAATGTAATTTGGTCATGGTCTGTCCAATCTTCCAAGTTTACAAAGCCTTGCTTTCATTCAAACAAAAATTAATGAATATCGACAGGAGTTAAGTATTTAAGATTCGAGAAAGTTTTATGTTGGCTGTCGATTACTTAACACAATCTTCACCTTTTATCCGGACTTAGGACTTGCTATGTATAGCATAAGCACAACATAGGCAGGTATTGAATTACTGTGGACAGGAGTTAAATGCAAAATTAATTTTGAATTTTGATCCCACTGGTAAAAGGATGTTCATATGCAATTCATACCCTTTCACTTTTACTTCATTCAAATGATGCCATTTACGTGGGTGAAATCTCTTCTTTATCCCGAGTCCTCACTCTTCGTCCAATATTGCTTTGATTTTTCACTTCTGGTTCTATGCTGGAGGACTCCTTTTTATTGACAAAACTATCACTTTGGTCCTCGACATTACACGGTGGTTTCACTTTCGTCCCTGAGATTGTAAAACATTACTTACCTTAGTCCACATAGGTCGTTAGCAGCCATCTCAAGGATATAATTGAAATAGATTTTGCAATCCCAGGGATCATATTGAATTAAATGTTTATAAGTTAGGATTGAACTGAAAGAGGAATTAAAAGGCATCGCGACTAACATGAGTAGCATTTTACAATCTCAGGAACTAAATAGGAATTTTCGAAATCTCAAGGACGAAAGTGAAACGACCTTGCAATGTCTTAGACCAAAGTAACAATTTTGTCCTTTTATATTTGTGATGGTTCTTTTATATTATATACTATCCTTGGATATTTTAATCTGAATTCCCCAATTCATTATTAGATGTTAATATATGGCTTTGAGCAGATGCCCAAAGCTAATGATGTGGAGCGAATTCATGGTTACTCATTGAACCTTTTTAGATGCCTTTAAAATATTGCACTAGTATTTTTTGTTGCTTGATTTAACTACTACCTGTATCTGCACTCCGCAGCCGAAGAACATGATTGTCGAACTCCTCAACAAGATCCTAGGGGATTCAGGTGGTTCGGAGTTGGGCCGTGATTTTTAGGCATTGATTCAGAGAGCCAGAGACTTCAAGAAAGAATATGGGGACTCGTTTGTGTCAGTTGAGCACTTGCTTCTTGGTTTTGCTCAAGATAAATGATTTGGGAAGATATTGTTTAGAGATTTTCAAATATCTAAGCAAACTCTAAAATTTGCCATTGAGTCCATTAGGGGATGCTCGATCAATTATTGACCAAAGTAATTTACTATTTTTCAGTTTTTTACTATTTATCAGTTATAATATACAACTGTATATTATAATATAAAAAACTGATAAATGGTAAATTACTTTGGTCAATAATTGATCAGGCAACCCCTAATGGACTCAATGACAGATTTTAGAGCTTGCTCAGATATTTGAAAATCTCTAAACAATATCTTCCCAAATCGTTTATGTTGAGCAAAACCAAGAAGCAAGTGCTCAACTGACACAAACGAGTCCCCATATTCTTTCTTGAAGTCTCTAGCTCTCTGAATCAATGCCTAAAAATCACGGCCCAACTCCGAACCACCTGAATCTAGTGTAGTCGGTATTGCACGAATTGTACGATTCATATCGATACGATTTGAATCCGAAGGAAAACGATACGAATCGGCGTTCGTATCGCAAAACGCCGATTCGTATCGCAAAACATAGTGTATCGTGCCTTGAATTGGCATGTATCGCGGAATCGCGGTTCGTGTGCGGCGCTGCGAGAAGCGGGTCAGGGTTCCGGGTCGGGTTTCCGGGTTTGCTTAAGGTTCAAGACGGCTAGGGTTTTTTTTGGGCCGGGGGCTTTTTTTTCTTCTGAAATTTTTGTTTGTCTTTTCCTCTTCTTATATTAAGTACTACTCAATATTCCTTTTGACCTTTCCTTTCCTATTTTAAATTTTCATCAATATCTAAACATTAAAATTGATTGATCATTAAAATATTATGATTCTTAAAATATTTTTATGATTCTCCACCTACTAAAATACTCTTTCACGTTCTTTCTTCTTCAGTTCTCTGAATACACTTCTTCACCTTCTTCTGCTGCACAGTGCACACTTTTATTTTTCCTTAATTTGGATTTATTTTGACTTGGATTTGGAGGTTTATATTTTAGTTTATTAGTTTTCAATGAATCTTGACTTGAAAATGCTTATATCTATCATATATAAAATATATTTTATGTTATTTTTTATTATTAGTTATGATATATAAAATATATTTTTCCTGTAGTTCTTATCATTCGTCTCTTTCCTGATTAGAACGAATGATATGTGACTATGTTATACAAAAGTCCTGTGTATATGTCTGCTGATGTTTTTGGAGTTATAACCATGTGCTCTGTGTCTTTATATTTTGGATGTAAAGTAATGTAAAATATGCTAAATGACCTAGGGTACAAACTAAAGCTTATATGATGGTTAGTAAAGCTCCGCTGTTGCTCCTACTGATATGAAATATGTTTGAAAACTCTTTTGATAATAATGTAGTAGTTCCAATCCCTATGTGGATAGTGATATGATGTGTTGATTTAGTGATGGCTTAAGTTTATTTTCCTAAAAGGCGGAAAATTAACCCGTATTTTTATAAACGAATCAAAGGAGAAAGGGAAATAAATTTGGGTCGTCATCTCTCCACATGATATCATAGGGTATCTCTCCACGTGACATAATTTGTGTAAACACTATGAAGTCATGTGGAGAAATAAGTAGTACAATACATTCACAAAATTTGGAAATATTTCCTGGCTGTCTGTCGTGCCATATTCTGATTCAGCATTAAGTTTTCTAAAAGCTAGTTTTTGTGGGGGAGTTGACCATTGGCAAATGGAAAATGATGTGACGTCATTGTCTATCAAAATTGTGTCCTCGTTCTCAAACTCTCCTCTAAGAATACTTTTGGTAAGTTCATTTTCAACATTTTGCGGAATCACTCGCTAGCCTAACACCATAGTTGGGATCATACCCCAAACCTCCTAGAAGTTTGATAGCAGCTTTTGTTACTTGTATTTTCAAATATGGCATATCGCATTTTTAGATAGCAACTTTTGTTATTTGAATTTTCAGATATCGTATATCCAAGTAACATAAGCTGCTATCAAACTTCAACTTCTAGGAAGTTTGGGGTATGATTCTAACTATGGTGCTAGGCCAGTGAAGCGAGTGATTCCGCAAACTTGTATTTTCAAAATTGTCTCCTCGTCCTTAAACTCTCATATGGGAATACCTTTAGCAAGTTCATTTTCAACATTTTGCGGAATCACTTGCTTCACTGGCCTAACACCATAGTTGGGATCATACCCCAAACTTCCTAGAAGTTTGATAGCAGCTTCTGTTACTTGTATTTTCAGATATGGCATATCGCATTTTCAGATAGCAACTTTTGTTATTTGAATTTTCAGATATGGCATATCCAAGTAAAAGAAGTTGCTATCAAACTTCAACTTCTAGGAAGTTTTGGATATGATTCTAACTACGGTGCTAGGCCAGTCAAGCGAGTGATTTCGCAAAATGTTGAAAATAAACTTGCCAAAGGTATTCCCATATGAGAGTTTAAGGACGAGGAGACAATTTTGATAGATACTGATGTCACATCATTCGTCAATGGTCAACTTCCCCAGCAAAAGCTAGATTTTAGGAAACTTATTAATGTTGACTCATAATCTGATACTAGAAGAAGTTGGGAAAGCTTTCCACAAATTCCTTGTACACTGTCTATCTCTCCACATGACATCATAGGGGTTTTACACAAATTGAGTATACCATATATAATTTGCTTTTGCCAATGAAACTCTAATCATGTGCATAGTATTTTATCACCTTTTTGCATTAGATTTTTTCTTTCAAAATCCTGGCAAAAATTTTTAGATATGTCAAGATTCTCAGTATGTAAGGGAACCCCTATATTATGTAGTAAATATTAACTAGTGTATCCTTCAACCATAGCTAGGATTGAATCTTTAACACTTCATATTTAATTGCCTGTATTTTTTCTTTTAGATCTTTTATTTTTAACAATTTTATATTATGTTTCCCATCATGGTAGTTGAATCGAGATTCACATCGCGTATCGGAAGATCAATTTTCCGAACCGTGAATCGAAAAATCGAATTGGGAATCGTAAGATACAAAACTAATAATAAGAGATAGCATTTGTATACCCATATATATATATATATAAGCATTTTTAAGTCCAAAAATTCATTGAAAACTAAATATAAACCTCCAAATTCAAGTCAAAAACTCAAAATAAATCCAAATTCCATAAAGAAAACACCAACAAAAACAAGACTAAATAAGTTCTATATTTCATCCCCAAGATCAACATCGCTTAGTTCATCCTCCTCATGTAATGTCAATTGTTGTTCCTCTTCATCTTCAACTTCTATCATCTCTTGAATTTCATTCTCATTTTCAATCATAGGAGATTTTTCCCTTATCATTACTAGTAGTTAAGTTTCTAGGACCTATTTAAAAAAAAAAAAGATTTAATGAGTGTTTACTATGTATGTAACAATTTAGAATAAATATAGGGTAATAAATAATAAAATTTAAACCAATACCTCTCTTTCTTTTCTTGCTTGGGGCTCCTTCCTCCAAAGCAAAACACTCATGTATATTAGATTTTCTAAGGTGTCGTCTAACTTTGTTTTTTGGTTTTGGGAGCTATTTTCTAAATTTTTTGTTACTGTATCATTTATCCTGTCTATTTTATAATGTATATTTATTATTTCTTCTAAATATCTTTGATCATTATCTATGGCAATAATTTTTATATCTCTTAGGTCTTTAATAATTTATTCTATTTTTCTTGTTAAGGTTTTAGTTGTGTTGGTGAGATTCATAATTAATCTGAATCTGTATAATCTGAATAATTCATTATTCTGCCTTCTTCATATCTTTCCATTCTTTTATATTCTTCACATAAAAGTTATAATTGTCTTTCTTCTCGCATCAGTCTTTCTAGTTGTAACTTTACTCTTTCTTCTTCTATTATTTTCATATATTTTTCTGCTATTTGTTGTTTAATATTTTTCGGTAATTCTAATTTATAAATTAATCTTAATTTGTATCTTGTAAATTTTTGTCAAAACTTTTTTCTCTTCGGAAAATAATATTTTCAAATCTTTCTCTTTCTGAAAGTCTATTACTCATTTTAATAGTTTTACTATTTATTATTTTGTTTTCTTGATAATAGTCTTGGTTCTTGTTGATTTTATGCTTTTGCTGTTCCGTATTTTGTCCTATTTCATGTATTTTATACGATGTTGGTGTTTGACGTCTATGAAACATTACTCAGAATTTTATTGATTAATAAAAAAATTACAAACACCCATGTTTGCTTATCGAAAAAAAGAAAGAAAAGAATCCCATGCTTTCTAAATCATGTTGAATCATGTTGTACAAGGTACGTTGCTTTTTAATATCCTGGAAATAACGTGTTTTTATGACTATTTCAAATTTTGATATGCAAACTGATTACAAAACTCGAAGCTTATAAGACTAGATGTTGTTGAGGCCATCAAATTTCATTTGTTTATTTTTTATCACAAAAATATTTCAAATTTTGATAGCAAACTCGATGTTCCTCAAATTCACCATCACCTCCTCTTTATAGGATTGGGAGGACTTCTGTAGACCAGAGGTCGTTTATCGGTTGATATGACATTTTGATGTTTTTGATATTTCTAACAATGTTACCACCACCAGAGGGAGTAGAACATGTGAATTTGGATAGTGATGATGACCATATTTTGTATAGGCATTCGTCATTAGTCATATTTTTTTGGAGTATATGACACTTCGATATTTTGTATAGGCATGGTTTTGAGGTAGTATATGACAAAAATTGGTTATTTTGTATACTATATGACAAGGTTTTCATAACACAACACGATAATGAGCATGGAATTGGTGTTACTTGAATTACTTAGTTCTCGCGTAATGTATTTATTAATTTTCAGAGTTTCTGTTCATATAACTGGTTTTGGTTAGTTCTAACCGGTTAGATTCAGTTAGTTTGTTAGCTTAGTGTAGCTTAGTTTTTGGCGCAAATTTCCTTGGTTGCTAGCTATTAGTCCAACCGTTTGTATATATTTGTTTCTTGCCAAGTTGGCTAATAACATAACACAAATTTCTTTTACAATCAATCAACTCAAATTTCTTCTCTCATTTTCTCTCAAGGTTTACTCTCATTCTTTCCATAACCGTTTTTTGTTAAGTTTTATAGTCTACGAGACTCGGAGTGCTTTTGTTCCTGACCGTCTTATCAATGATAATGCACTTGTGGCTTTTGAGTGTTTTCATGACATGAATGCAAGAAAGGTTACATGGCTATTAAGTTGGATATGTCAAAGTCAAAAGTGTATGATAGGATGGAGTGGCCTCTTTTGGAAAGCACACTAGGAAGTTTGGGTTTTTCTTTAAAATGGGTCTCTCTAATCATGAAATGTGTCTTTTACTTATTTTTCTACTATTTTAAATGGCGGGCCACATGACAGATTTGTTGCAAGCAAAGGCCTTAGTAAAAGGGGCCTCCTTTCTGTGTATCTTTTTATTCTTTGCATGAAGTGTTGCTTGTTCTCATTTTGAAGAATATGTAAACAAATGTTATTTATGGATTGAGCGTATCTCATAATGCTCCTGCTATTTCGCTTTTATTCTCACTACTAGAAATCTCCGATTTAGAGACGGAATTTAGAGACGGAAAATCTTCCGTCTCTGTTAGAGACGGAATTGTGTAGTTAGAGACGGATTCTGCCAAAAAATTTTGAATAATTGAATTTTAGAACTTAGAGACGGATTAATGCGAAAATAGAGATGGAAATTTCCGTCTCTAAAGTTTCCATCTCTGAAAGCGTCCCTGGAGTTAAGATAGAGACATAACTGTTCCGTCTCTAAGATTAATATAAGCTTAGAGACCGAAATATTCCGTCTCTAATGTTTAAAAAAAAGATATAAAAAATTAAAAGTCAAAAAGAACAAAACTCTAAAAAACCAAAACGCTATTGTTTGGTGGCAGAAAAAGGGAGGGCTGTTTCCCTCTTCCATTTTTACCTCACTCTCATTTTCCCTCTTCACTTTTCACAAATTTTCCAAAACATAGCCATCAACACTCCAAAACCATCGCAGCTTACACGGAGGCAGCATCATCGTCGACGACGGCAGAAGCTTCGTGGACGGCGACGGGAGGGTTCTGCTTCGAGAGGTTACTATTTCTAAATTCATCAGCATGGTCGACTCATTCTCTGGTTCAGCTCACTCTTTAGTTCTGCAACCATCGAGAGCCATCGCCATGTATACGACATCGCCATCGAGCGCAACTCCTCCAAAACCTCACCGCGACTCCGCTCGGAGACCGACTCTGCTCTCTCGCTCTCTCTCTTGAGCAATGGCACTGCCTTCCAGTTCACTCTACTTCCCTGCCTTCGATTTCAGCTTTCAACACGATCGGCGAGTTCCTTTCTCCCTCTCATTCATTTCTCTAATCCCAATCTCTCATACTCACTCTCACGGTGCTTCTTCTATTTCCATTTTTCAATTTTAGGGTTTCAAAATTTGCTTGACAAAACTGAACTCCTCCGTGGCTTCCTCTTTGAAATGTGAGAAAGGTGAGATTCTTCGACTTACCTGTTTGGATTTGCTTTTAGTTTCAAATCTTTTGTCTAAATGTTATTTTGGTTTAGCTACAAAATTTCTCGTATGCTTGATTAATTTAGTTTTTTGTTTTTTGCCTATTAGGTGTTTGAGAAAATGTCTATAAATATGAACTTTGAAATATGATCTTGATTTTAAATTGTACCACTCTACATACTTCTTATTAACTCAAATTTGGTTGTGGTTCTTCTAAGGTTGTATGATTGGTATGTTGACTTTGTCATCTTTTGCCATGTTTCACTTTGCCAATTTCATGTTTAATTATTATAGCTAAAGAATTTTTCTTAGGCATGCCTTGCTCTAGGTCCTGTGGAAAAATTAATCAACTTTAAATCCAATATAACATCCCTTTTTAGGATAATTTTTGGCTGAATTATTTCACAGATACAAAACTAGGTGCATGTTTCTCACTAATAAATATTTTTTTCTTTTCTTTTTAAGCAGAAAATGTAAAGTTTAGCATATGGGGATTTGATTTAAGTAATAAGGTTGTGACCGTGTTCCTGGAAATTAGAATATGAGTGTGTATGATGAGTAAAAGTTATAAAAATAAAGACATGTAGTAGTTATTAGTTATCCTATGCTAACATATTGGTTTGTTTCAGGCATTAGTAGATGCTACATCCTCTGACAGCAGTCTTAAAGAAGAGACTGGTGTTAGAATGGTGGCTTTGTTTGACCACGAGGAGTGTGGATCTGATTCTGCACAAGGAGCTGGCTCTCCTGTCGTACTAAATGCTTTGTCCAGGATTACAAATTCCTTCAGCTCAGACCCCAAGGTATGATTCTTCAATCTTTTTTCCTTTATGTGCCCATAAGATTACATATAACTTTTTCTATTAGTTTAGTGTGACCGTGAAACTGCATTGATATCAATCTTATCATTAATCATAAGAATTTCAAATGTCACCTTGTTTGTGTTTGAGACTCTTGTTTTCTTATGCAGGCTGGGTTAGCTCTTGGAGAGTTACAATCCATAGGAGATCTCTATGATTTCAATTCAGTTGCTACGTTGTTCCTTATAGGTGTTGTTTCGGTTATGCCTCTTCTGATATTTTCAGCCTTGGATGCCTTGCCTACCATTTAATTTCTCGGAAGCCTCTGTTTCATTGCCACAACAATGTGAAGTTGGTATGTACATATCCTTTTATTTTCTATATGCATTGGCTTAAGCTTATCTGTTGCTTTGGATGGTCTCTGAATTTGTCAAAGAAGATTAATTGGGTTCGAAAATTGTATACTTATTTGGTGATGAATGATCAATAAATTCTGTATAATGCTTTATTTTGTATGAAGTTGCTGCATCGGAGTGTATTTGCCTTTCATTTCATTTTTCTCGAGGGTTTTTCCTGTAAATCTGACAGTGATATGATTGTTTAGTGATATAATCATACTTCTCTTTGTACAAAAGGACATAACTATCTCATATCCCATCCATGCCCTTGTATTGTTTAATTGAAAGGCAAATGATTAGTTGTGAACACATTTTGGGTTATAGTGCTGATTCCCTTATATATTCTTAATATTCATTCCATGTCAAATTATATCCTTTTGTCTTTAGCTTTTACTAGGTATATCATAAAAGGGTTCTTGAAGAATGTCTAGGTTCCCTGGAGTAGATTTGGCCACTCCTGGATCAATAATCTGCATCCTGAACATTGTGCATATATTTAGATTAGCACTAGAACTACTTCGAGCTTGAAATTATCGAGGTGTTGAAGTAGCTGATAGTGGTATCTAAAACCAATGAGTTTGATATCTGGAAAAGAAGATTGAAACTGCACAACTTACGGTAAGAGGTTCATTATGGCCTAAATTCAATCCTTGTTATAGCAGGACCTGAATGTGTAATAAGATGTTCTCCATCTGATGGGTTTTTTTTTTTTTTAAAGCTTCTGTTATAGTGTAAAAATTAAGTTGATGCTATTAATACTGAAAATAAGTTACTATGTCTTTGAAGTTTGAAGTTATCCATGTTCTTTAAAAATTTTCCGAATAGGCATTCATGACAATGGTTGCATGTTGCATGTGTCTAGTCACTGAAAGAGAGAATATGTTTTTGTCAATGGTCGAAGACATTTTCACTGGACGCCACACATGCAACTGAATATGAGTAAGAGAAATTGTTCACTTTTTCATTCAGCAAATAGATTACTATAGGTTATTCTTTATATCTTTTAATTTTAATAAAAGAAAGAAAAACTTTTAGAATTTAATTACTTGATGATAATGCAGGCTATACTGTTTCATTTGTTAGGAAGTAACATGAAATTCTGGTTTTCTATTTATGCAGTTCACGAATACCTTGACTTACTTATCAAGTGATGCTTTCTCATCAATCCCATCGGAACTGGTTTCTGACTTGCAAAGGATGCTCTCTCCAAATGTGTCTTCCAGGCCAACAACAATGGATTTTACAGGTTGAGGTTTATATTTATTTTTTAAAATATAAATTACAGGTAAAGATGGCTTGGTGAATCAAAACTTTTATTCCTCCTTTCCTTTGATGAAAAATAGAAGAGGCATGGCACCAAAAAACAATGAAAGCATTTTCTTGGGGAGTTTTGTATAAAGGAAGTCCCAATGGGTGTTCATTAATTTAAAAAATCTTTTGGTGTCTGATCTGAAGATGAAGGTAGTTATCTTGTCAGATGTGACAATGAGTAGTCAGGTTACACTTTACAATTCATGACTCATGAATTAGCTAGTAGCTACCTTGACAGGCAACATCTGGGAGCTGTTTGAACTTAAGAATATTAGGCTTCTCCTTATGTTAGGTGTCTTTTTAAGTTAGTAGTTTACAGGATATATGCCCCTCATTTTTGCAGGCTCGCCATTTTTTCGGACCGACACTAGGTTGCGTGCTCTGCGCTTCCTTGACCACATGCTTGTAAGAATTTTTGTTTTGCTTGTTAGCTTCACAAAAGTGAAAAACTTGCAGAAGTAGAATTGAACTTTTGATTATCTGTCTTCTTTTCTTTCAGGAAAGAGATAACATGCAGAAGTTAGAGTTCTTAAAAGCATTGTCAGATATGTGGAAAGATTTTGATTCCCGTGCCTTGCGATACAAGGTATGCTGTTTGGCTATGTAATTTATGTGTGGTTTCATTTAGGCTTAATTATGTCTGGGGTCCCTATAGTTTCACCCTATTTTGTCAGATGCCCTATCCTTTTTTTTCTATGAATATACCCTTAAAGTTTTCTCCGGCCAGGATTTTGCCCTGAATCACTATTCCGGTCAGATCGGCGCTGACTAGGACCACCGGAATCCCAATCAGCCAAGTGCATGTCAGCCACGTGGTACAAAGATGTCCACGTGGCAGTGTCTTAAATTTTTTTTTTGTTTTTAAATTAAAAAATAAAAAAATAAAAAAAAACCCTAAAAATTACCCATTTCCCTTATTCTCATTCGAAGTCCGACTTTTTAAAATTACCTTGGCCACATATCTTGACCATTGATTGCATTTATTTCCTGATTATATGTTAGCTCATATGCTTCCTTTTTATAATAAGAGTGAACATAATCATCAGGATTATCCCTCTTCAAACAAATCGCAGCCACTGCATGTCTACAAGGAATCCCCACCAATTGGAAAAACCCACATGCACAAGTACGCGCATTTAAATCCACCATATAACTCTCATTACTGCGGATCATATGTTGCACCTCAAATGTGAGGTTCAGTCCAGCCCACTTTGAGAATCCAATTGCCACTAAATTCCATCTCTCTATCCAATCTCTTTCTAGGCTTAGGCATTACATCTCCTACAAACATAGTCAACAAGCTTAGGGAAAAGTTGACTATATTTGTAGGAGATGTAATGCCTAAGCCTAGAAAGAGAGAGATTGGATAGAGAGATGGAATTTAGTGGCAATTGGATTCCAAGGTGGGCTGGACTGAACCTCACATTTGAGGTGCAGCATATGATCCGCAGTAATGAGAGTTATATGGTGGATTTGAATGCGCATACTTGTGCATGTGGGTTTTTCCAATTGGTGGGGATTCCTCGTAGACATGCAGTGGCTGCGATTTGTTTGAAGAGGGATAATCCTGATGATTATGTTCACTCTTATTATAAAAAGGAAGCATATGAGCTAACATATAATCAGGAAATAAGTGCAATCAATGGTCAGGATATGTGGCCAAGGTAATTTTAAAAAGTCGGACTTCGAATGGGAATAAGGGAAATGGGAGGGAAAATGGGTAATTTTTAGGGTTTTTTTTATTTTAAAAACAAAAAAAAAAAATTAAGACACTGCCACGTGGACATCTTTGTACCACGTGGCTGACATGCACTTGGCTGACTGGGATTCCGGTGGTCCTAGTCAGCGCCGATCTGACCGGAATAGTGATTCAGGGCAAAATCTTGGTCGGAGAAAACTTTAAGGGTATATTCATAGAAAAAAAAGGATAGGGGCATCTGACAAAATAGGGTGAAACTATAGGGACCCCAGACATAATTAAGCCTTTCATTTATTTCAGCTAGTCAATTTTATTTTTTCCTTCTTTTTCCCAAATACCCGAGTAACTTCTGATGCTTGAATTTTGAGGTAATCTTTTACTATAATTGTCTTGGATATTATTTAATCACACAAAATTCCTTGCAGGTCCTTCCACCACTTTGTTAATCAAATGAAATTATTAATCATTTGATTACATATAGTACATTGGTTCAATTCCTTGAAATTGATTTCCTGAAGACTCAAGGGCTGCTGATAGTAGTTGCAGCAGCTGCTATATCCAAAGCATAGTGGGAGCAAATGTTAAAGAAGATGATTTCCTGTTTTTCTATTATATAGTTTGTAACTTTGTGTTGCTTTTGTAGGCAGTAAAATTGAATAATGATTGATGATGGTGCAAGTGGGAGCAAATGTTAAAGAAGATGATGGTGCTTATTAACTTGAAATCATTCGAGGATGATAACAATGGTGAAGATATTAGTGACTGATGTTAGTTTATGTTTTAGACAAATGACTTAAATATGGAATATGTTTTTGGATTATTTTGCTCAAGTAGTATTATTTTGAATTATGGTTTGATATTTATGTATTGACTTCTTTATTTGCATTATCAATGGATATGTTTTTAATTTTGTTGATTTGAATTATTGTTATATAAAATTTTAAAATTATGTTTTAATTAGTATTACAAATGTTGGGAATTAGGGATGAAAATTTGTTTATCAGAGACGGAATTCACTATAGGAATTAGAGACGGAAATTTGAGAGTTAGAGATGGAATTCACTATAGAAATTATAAAATTATAAAATTATGTTTTAATTAGTATTACAAATGTTGGGAATTAGGGATGGAAATTTGTGGATCAGAGACGGAATTCACTATAGGAATTAGAGACGGAAATTTGAGAGTCAGAGATGGAATTCACTATAGAAATTAGAGACGGAAATTAATTCACTATAGAAATTAGAGACGGAAATAATGTCGTCTCTGTTTAGAGACGGAAACAGAGACGGAATTGTGTGAATTAGAGACGGAATACGGAGAAGGAATTAGAGACGGAAAACTTTCTGTCTTTGATCAGAGACGGATTTTGAATCTGGAAATTAGAGATGGAATTATATCCGTCTTAGGTTAGAGACAGAATTATAATTTTTAGAGACGAATACTTCTGTCTCTATTTTAGAGACGAAATTGATTTTCCGTCTGTAATTTTTTGCGACGCCAATATTAGGGAAGGACTGTGTTCCATCTCTAATTCCGTCTCTAATACTGTTAGAGACGGAAATTCTTTTATTTTATTTAGAGACGGAATTCGTTCTGTCTCTAAATCTGAAATTTCTAGTAGTGTCTTTGTAGATGATAGTATCCTTTTTGCTAGAGCAACCAATGGCGAAGCAATTTTTTAAAGCATATCCTTTCTACCTTTGAAAATGCTTCTGATTGGCATATCAATTATGACAAGTTCGAGCTCTCCTTCAACCAAGAAGTTTTTACTAAGATCGTGAATATTTTGAATGTAAATGTCGTGAAATAACATATTAGATATTTGGGCCTCCCTATTCTTGTTGGCAGATTCAGGAATCACATTTTTGACTTTGTTAGATAGCAGGTCTAGAAGAAGTTAAAAGGTTCGAATGAAAAATCTCTATCCCAAAGCTGACAGGAAGTCCTCATCAAATCCATCGAAAAGGCCATTCCAACTTGTGTTATGAGCTGTTTTTCTTTCCCTCGGGCACTTTGTGCTCAAATCAAAGGAATGGTGGTAGTCATCATCACAAATCGAACCACTTCGAACCCCACCATTTCGTGATCTCAAGTGATCCACAACCACCATGCAACCTTTATTATGGTGGAACTAAACCCAACTCTCGCGACCACCGTTAGATCAGCCTCTGGTCAATTCCTTTCACCCACCACAATTGACTTCTTTGTGCATATGATATTAATGTAGTGATGTATTTCTTTCAACCTCTAAATCTCAAATAAAGAAAAACAACAACACAAATCTCAAAGCAAATTCCAAAGAAAAATGAATATGGGCCAAAAAAAATGGGTTGACTAGATAAGAAAAGGGAGGGTTTGAGAAGAGACAAGGTATCCATTTGCTACTGCTCTCCTTTGTTTGCTTCTACTCCTTATGCACATAAACCCTCTTTTAGCTATTCAAACTTTTTTTATCAGCAAAGTAAATTTTATTATAATCAATTTGAGTACAAGAAGTACTCAAAAGCAACCAACACAATGTATTCATTAAACACCACCTGCAATACTGCAGTCTTCTAGCATACAGTCATATGAAATTCATGATCAAAATAAACTATCCCGAACACCTTCAAGACACACAAAAAAGACATACCATTACTTATTATATTCAATGAATATTTATTGTATTCAATGAATACTGTTATGACCTCTTCAGCAGTTCTTTTGATTTAAATACCAATCCCCGTTGAGTTACATTTGCCATGTAAATTCTCTTTAATAATAAGCCAGAGTTTTATATTTATATTCTCAACAATTCCTTCAACATTCAGATATTCTCCTTCAAAAATAATTTTATTTATGTTAATCCATATACTCCAAACAATCACCTTAATCCACTATGCCTTTATTTTACTTGTCTGATTCAGTAGTCCCGCATGTTGCTGAAAATGTTGCATTCTATTTATAAGTAGCACAGTTTGAACTCCGAACTAAGAATAGCAAACGCTGCCATATTAAATTACTAAGAGCACAACCGAATAACAGATCAAATTCAGTCTTGTTCCATCCTTTAAAACTTTCAATGCCAAAGTAGTCATTTTCGTAGTTGCTTGCTCCAGAATTCCTTATATATTTCCTCAACCTCTGTACTTGAACTCTGTACTTGAATAATTATCTTGTTGCAAGCATTATATGCAGATTTGATATGAGCTAGTGATCTTTTGTATCCATAACTTGTCCAACTTTTTATAATACTTCACTCTTCCAATGGTTTTTCCTTCCATTAAAATAGCCCCTTCTCCATGAAATAAATAAATTAAAAGGAATGCTTGAATGAGAATATTAGAGTAATTTTACCTCCTAGCTGTCAAGACTTTTTGGTGGATTAGCTCATATGCAAATTGAAGAATGGAATAGAACCAACTTTGCAACGTAGGATGATGCTAAACTCAAAATTTCAATCCAACATTAATTCCATATATTTTTCTTTGATGAGAATTAATCTTATCATCAGACGCCACTTCAAACCATATCTGCCTTCATAGCAGTCAAATCCTCCATGGACGCTTCCCCTACAATCACCATATCATTTATAATAGAGAGACGACATCAGCCTCCCCATTTCCTACCTTTGTAGCCTTTCAATAACTCCTTTGTCACTAATTCCTTTATCATGCAAGCTAGACCTTTAGCAACAATAAGAAAGAGAGGAACGGAGCATGTGGATCTCTTTGTGTTTCAAGCCTGTATGTATCTGAATTTCTTCAGCCGGACGGCTATTCACTAGAATAATTGCCTTTAGGATAAGACATTGCTTCTTTCCTTTCTTTGCATCCTCAACCACCTCAATCAGAATTAGAATATTGTGACGACGCACTTTTAAGATAAAATCTTTATAGTTGAATAAAGATATAATTTAGTTAATATGGACTTGTATTGTATATAAAAGATGGTAAATAAAATTTTCCATTGAACAAGAGAGTTTATTATACTTTAAGTTGTGAGAGAGATTGTTTATTGATATGAAAAAGATTAAGAGTCGAGAGTATATGTATCGTGGTACACCAAAATATGATTTCCATAATAAGGTATTGTTATCTCGAACCCTTAAGGTAAGGTTCTTTGGAATAGAATAAAATGACATAACATCAGAGTATGCGGAAGTTAAAGTTGGTAGGAACCTTGGATTTATAGATACCAAACTATCAGATATATATATATATATATATATATATATATATATATATATAGGTGATGACATGAACATAGTCAAAGTACATCAAAGTCCAAGGTCCAGGTAGTACCAGTGAAAGATACCAAAAGTACAAGTTCATGATATAAAACTGAAATAAAGATAGACCATCTCACCGAAATCTCTCAAAACTATATACAAAATAGATACAGAACAAAATAGGAAATCTCAGCGATGGTCCAACGATCCTCCTCCATGCCATGATCCTCCTCAGGTCTCCAGCATCAGCTCCACACGTCCCACATCCTAACTGTCTATACTATGCATCTCCCGGTAGATCCCCAACTCCCCACTGACTCCCAGTGGAGTGCTCGACTGGCTCTCCCTCGCTCTCTGCCTCCTCAGGGTCCTTCTCCATCTCGTCCGACTGAGTCAGTGCCCTACCACTGGGCACTGGGTCAGCTGAAGGAGTCCCATGAACCGGACTCATCGGACTAGGCAAAGGAGTCTCCTCACGAATCACTCGGGAAGCAGAGGGATGGGATCTAGTAGCTGCTCTAAAACAAAAGGTATGAAATCGACGAGCTGGTCGAGCCGGGGGTGGTCCATGATAAGCATAAAAAGGGGACACATGCAGGGTATAGATAATGGGGATGCGGAACCTATGAGGACGGACACGAGCCAAGGGATTGGGGTGATAGAGGGTCACCTCTACCTCCCCCTCATAGGTGGCTCGATGGTCCTCGTAGTACCACACTCCACTAGGGAGTAGGCGCAACACGATGCAAGCTAGATAGTGAGCCATCACCTACAATGGGCATAAGGGGTAAGCCATATAATCCACATAATCGAATAAGCATAATTCAAAGCATGTAAACAAACACATGTACCAAATAGTCTAGTGATATGCACAACATATGAGCAAGCCAATTTTATTTATAATCAATCTCTTTAATTATATGACATGATGCATGCTCACTATCTCTCAAGTTCCCGAGATTTCTCCAAGCTATCACTTGCTGAATGTCCATCCAAACAACCCGTATACGTGTTTAAAACGTATAGTGAACCTGCTTGGAATAATCCATAACGTGACTACCAAAGTGCACGTCGCGTCACCAAGACGTAACAGCATCCCACAATGTTGTCCACATTACCAAAATGTGTCGTCGAGCAAGCCACACGACTATGCTTGGAACGTGGTCCATAATACCACTACCAAAGTGTCCATCACGTCACCAAGACGAGATCCCCACGTTCGCAGCAACCAATGCTGGTCACATTACCAAAATGTGACTACAGGCAAGTCGTAACCAATTTGGTACTCCCAGAGTACCCTCCTCATGTTCCTCAAACATGACAAACGAAATCCTAGCTATCACCATATCATCATGCATGAATGCACACAAACATTCCATTTAAGGTTATTCTTGAATCTCATTATGTGCAACATGCAATTCGATCCATCAATGTATTTATGATTGTAATTTATCACAGTATTTCTTCTTTGGAACATGATACATCTCTTACAAGTGTTCTTTTGTTTTGATTAAACTTGACTTAATTAGAAATGGCATTTCTCAACATTTTGGTCAAGAAGATTCGAGTCCTTTTGAAAAGACTCGAGTAGTTATTTAGTCTGTACATAGTACTCGAGTGGATCATAATAATACTCGAGTGAATCATAGGTTTTCTGAAAGTTTATGTTTCAGATTTTCTAAAAATACTCGAGTAGTTTATGAAATACTCGAGTCGTTCATCAACCCAGAATACTCGAGTGGTTCATGCAAGACTCGAGTAGTTCATCAGAAAGGTCCACTTGTAGTATCAGTCAATACTCGAGTCTTGGCTCAGATACTCGAGTGTTGGTGCTATTAGACGCACTGATGCGTTAGAAAATACTCGAGTCTCAAGCCAACTACTCGAGTCTTGACATACAGAGTACACTGAAATTTGGGTTTTAACATACCAATTTCATTTCTAGTCAAATTTAATCAAAACCAATGATCAACAGAGTTGTATTTGTGCATGATAAACATGTTCCAACACAGAAATTACATCATATTACACTGAATCGAATCTGAGCACCAAATATGCATAAAAATCACATTTTCAACAACTTAACATACCAAATTCAATTCTAAACATTTTTAGCATGAAAATAACTTTGATATAGCTTGCATGCAACATATAGAACTTGTTACAACCAACTTTTAATCTCAGAGAGGCCTCCAAGCCATAAACCTAATTCAATCTATGCCCATAGAGTCTCATGGTGACTCTACACCTAAAATTTAACAAATTAAACTTATTCTAGTGAATGTATAGCTTCACCCTTACCTCTAGGCCGTGAATCAACAAGGAAATTGCAAAGAAATTGACTAGAAGCACTAAACCCACAAAGCCCTTTGCATGCAGCCACATTCGAACAGGGTCCAAAGATCAGAGATTTTGACATGCAATTTCAGTTTAACAATTGGGGAAATTGGTTAGGAACTATTCTCTGCAACATAGGCTAAAGGTAGGAATGAATTTGAGGGTTGTAGAACTCATAAACTTACCAAAATCCGAGCTTGAAGTAAGCTCCAGACTTCAGTTTCTGAGCTTGACAGCAAAGAACATCTCAATTTCGAGCTTCGATTCTCCTTCCTCACGAAACCTCAACTCACGATTTTTGTGTCTTTGTAAATCTCATGATGTGAGCTTTACAATGGTGTATAACACTCGAATCAACACTCAGAAATGGATGAGAACGAAAGAGACGAAATCAGGAACCCTAGACCTAAGATTTTCAGAGCAATTCGACCAAAATGGTCGATTTCCTTCAACCACTGGCTTAAATACTTGTTTTCATTGATCATGCATGGCGACACGAAGACCATTAACGTGTCCTTGAGTTGTTTTTGTGTCAATGAAAGAAAATTGTTGAGTGTTGACTCATCAAACGCACTAACTCGTGCAACACTGACCAGAATACTCGAGTCTTTTTCAGACTACTCGGGGTATTTTGGTTGAATTTTGAAAAATACTTATTTTAATTCATTTCCCTCCAAAACCTTTCTAATATTGCTTCTAGGTCCTAAATCAGGGAATAATATGCAAAAACCCTATTTTTACATATTATTACTTATTAAAATATTTTTCCTAACCTTTCACTTAGCACATGCATACACATAATCACATATTTAATCTAAATTAATTATAAAAGAAACATTAATTTAAGAAAATAATTATGAATAACTTTCATGATTATAATTTTTATTACATCAGAGAATGAAAATTTGGGGTGTTACAAATACTATACAGAATTTGCCTACATGTAAAAATGTTAGGTGATGTTCTAAAATAATTCTTCCCAAAGCAACTTTGGACCTGATCGCTAACAATTTTATCGGTATTTTGTAGAGGCCATCCAATAATATAATAAAAAATAATTCTACCCAAAGCAACTTTGAACCTGTTTGCTAACAATTTCACCGGTATCTTGTAAGGCCACCCAATAATAAGATTGGCCTTAAATCACATATCTTCTACGAACTATTCACCTTTAGATTTAAGACAGTAAAATAAGAAAAAAACGAGCAATTATTAGGTGGTTCGGGATCACATGGTCCAACATAATCACCACCATTCATTATTTAATTTTTGAATTTTTTAATTAAAAAGTAAATTATCAACGGTTAAGATGTGCCTAGAACTAACTAATAATTTTCCACAAAAGACCCGTGGCTAGCTTTTCGGGAATTAAGATGGCAAAATAAGACAATAATGAATTACAAACCTCAATTTTTATCCATCAACCTTATTTTTATTCTAAATTGTGATTTATTTTAAAATTACTCTTCTTCTTTCACTCTTATCTCTCTTCCTAAACTTCATCTTTCCTAGTTCCTACCAAACACTTAAAGACACCTTCTCCTCCCTAATAGTGAATTTGTTTTTACTTAATATTTCATGTGTTTTGAGTGGAGGGACTAAAATTGGACCTTTGTGACAAGGTTTTTTCAGACTAATATGTTAGGTGTTGCGCTTTCCGCTTCCAACCTTGTTTTGCATGCATTTGTATATACTCCACTCATGCATATTCATATTCATCCTGTAAATACATGGGTGGGTGCTGTTGTCGGTGCTATTAATTCCACCGCTTCTGGGATACATTTTTCTACAACGTTTCTTTTGACTCTTTTAATGTATGGAAAATTTTCAGATTGCTTGAAAAATTTATATAACAATTGGTTAATTTTTTGATAATAACGTGAAATGTAGAACCTCTTAGATGTTGTTCTACTCAAGATTATTGTGGAGAGTAAAATTTTGGACAATTTATAATTTTCAGGGTTTTTCAAAAGTGAAGAAAAAATAAATTCTGAAATAACTCTCAATTTAAAATAAAAATGAAGTAGTTCAAGAATTAAAACAGATGTTTATAATCATCCATGCATTACTCTTTTTAAAAAGGCCACATGAGATTTCCCCCACACATAGAACTCAAAATGCAATAGCTGCAAAACGAATCTTGTTTATCTAAAATAATTTGTCATAACAATGGTGTAAATAATTGAATATCAATCTGTTCCCCTGTCATTGCCAGGGAGAGAATGAAATGTCATCTAATAAAACAGTTATGTATGTATATGAGATGGAATAACAACTATCTATCATCTATCATTAAAATAATAAATTAAGAAGCAAGCAAGCATCCTATTCATTCAATACAATTATGTTATGATATTTCTTCATATATACATACGTAAAAGTAGAAGAAAAGAATGTGACAGAAAGATGGGAATGTAGAGCCAACCATCCCGCGTGTATAAGATGATGAGCTGCTACCACTTATCAACAAAAGCTAACCGACACCGTCACGCAATAATATTAATATCAATAATAATAATAGTCACACAAAGCTTAGTGCCGTTTTGCAGAAAGGTCAATTCCGTGAATTCACATCTCATGCATTCTAATTAAGCTATTTGTTTGGTGTACCATTCTAATTAAACATATGCGTAAAGAGAGAAGAACAATTAAAGTTCTTTCTTTATGTACTTAAGCCACTAGATGTAGTATAAATCACCTGGGAGAGCACAAAAAATATTACATTACTATTTCTTTTTATATCTTAATTTGATATATACATTCATGTGAGTGAGACTGAATATTGTCATATATAATATATACTATATAAAATAAATAAGAGGAGAATTTGTTTAAACCAAGTTAAATTACATAACTCTTATATTACTCATAATCCTTATACTTAGTCAAATTTAATCGATCAATTATTAGATTGAAAGTTTCTATCGATCAGTAGATTGTTTATATCAAATTTCACAAAAGTCTAAAATCATTTAGTACTCTATTTACATATATCAAAATAAACAAAAAATATATCTTAAAAGTATATGAAAGTGGAGCTATTTGAATTTATATTCAACGGTGTTTAAATTTTATCAAATTTGACACAAATGATATAGATGAAGCATAGTTATTAATCAACATATAAATTAGTGAAATTCATATTGTATAAAAAATTATGAGCGGTGTAAGAGTTGATATGCATCAAGAGTATATATTCTCGGGTCGATAATCGAAGACTAATTCCCTTCGATACGTAGAAATTATTGAAGTGAGTTTTGCTTTTACTAACAAAACATTTTTCATACCCATGATACGGAATTCCATGATTTTTCAATTATGCTGACTTATGCTGGACTTTGTTAATAAACTTGGTGTAATTTAACGTAGTGTGAATTGATCCCTTATACTAAAATAAAAGCATCATATATAAACCGACTGAAATACTATTTAGGTCTCATTCTGACTGTGCGTTTGAATAATAGAAATATTAATAGTAGTAAATAATATTATTTGCATCGGTAGCTCTTTGTGAAGCAACTTCTTAAATATCATTGCATTTGGTTTCCACGCGCACATTGACACAAAAGAGTGATGCCACAGATCACAAGTTTGTTCGTCTGACACGCTGACCCTTTTAAAATTAACAAATAGGCTATCATCGTCATCACAGAATAGAAAATGGCAGCGAACCTTCCCCGTACTTTCGATGTTATAAAATATAAGCAATAAAAAACATATTTTTTTTATTTAAAATATAAGCAGAATTAAACAACTTTTTTAAATTTTATTTCATTCCCAATGCCACTTTCCTACAACATCCATAGAAAATTGTTATATTATTTAATTTTTGTTTCATCCTCAATGCAACTTTCCTAAAATACCTCAATTCTTTTATGAATTTGAGAAAATTAAATACAATCAACTAACATCTTTGATAAGCATAAAAGTAGTTAGTTTTGCTTATAATTTGAGCTGGAATGAGTGTTAATTATCAACCTTGACATAATAATAATAATAATAATAATAATAATAATAATAATAATAATAATGTTGGCGTGTGGTACTTTTTCAATGTCAACGAAACTTATGAGCCCAACTTTGAATCTTCCAATCTCAAATTTTTGTTGGACTTCGTTCACATTTTCATCATATCCTCCTTATATAAGCCAAAGTTCACCATCCAACTTGAAACTTGAAAGCCTCAAAAACACTTTTCTACAAGCTAAGTATAGTTCTCTTTGGCTATTCTCAAAATCAAGTATCCTCTCCATCTCTAGTATAAGAGACTTTCTTCTACATCAATTATTTCAACATATAACATTCACAACCTATCTAGAAGTCGCATTAGAATCCAATTAATCCGAGTCTAGCTAGAAAAATCTATTTAAGTGTGTCAAGTTCGATTCCTTCTATTCAAAGTTCCTCGAACTCGAAACCTTGCTTTAGAAACAAACTTTTTGCCATTAATTTGGACCAACAAAAGTTGATACTCTCAAGCCTTCTTTGTTAGTGAGAATTGTGAAATATCAATTATGGGGAACTACGTATCTTGCACTCTATCAGGGCCAGGAAGCAACAAGCAGTGGAGTTGCATAAAGGTAATATTCCCAAGTGGAGAGATCCAACAGTTCCTAGAATGCATCAAAGCAGCAGAGCTTATGCTTGAGATGCCAAGCTTCTTTGTGGTAAACACTCGCTCTCTACAAATTGGAAGAAGGTTTTTCGCCCTGAATGCCGATGAAGAACTCGAGTTTGGTAATGTTTATTTGATGGTTCCAATGAACAAGCTTAACTCAGTGGTCACAGCATCTGACATGGGTGCTTTGTTACTCACTGCCAAAAGGGTCTCTGGTGGAAAGGGAAAAGTGAGGATTGTTCCATCAGAGAAAGAGATCAACATGACAATGGAATCATCATCATCATCATCACCATCACAACCAAAGTTGAACTTGGATGACATTGAAGATATCTCAAATCCTGAGTTCATGCATAGGTTGTCCTTGTGCAGGTCAAAGAAGCCCTTGCTTGAGACCATAGCAGAAGAGCCAATGTGTTCAAGATGAATGAATATGGAGATAGCTAGTAAATTAAAGAAATAGCAATATCGTGTTCCTTGTTTCAAGTTATCACATCATTTTTAGACTATGATTGATTGGAATTGTATGTACTATTATTTATTAGTAAAAACAACTCATAACTACTGGGCCATTCTTTTTATGAGATTGTTAGATTTCTTTACCTACAACTTCAATTCATTGTAGTTTGAGTTAGTATTCAAAGCGAAATAGCCATATTCCGTTGTATTAAATAGTACTCCCTCCGGTCCATATTATAAGCACCCTTTCTCTCTTACAAAAAGGGTGTTTATATTTTGGACCGGAGGGAGTAATGTTTAATAAAAGCTTAATTAAGTTACTGAAGTTTGGGGTACTTTTGTCAGATACGCTTATTTTTTTTTTATGTCTGATCGACTCCCCAAAGTTACTTTTGAGTTTGTCATAAACCCCTATTACCAATTCTGACCAATTTTGATGACAGGTAACATCGGAATTCTGGTCAGAGGGGCAGGAGGTTAGACACTTGGTGTCCGTGGATGAAAATCTTTTTCTTTTAAATTAAAAAACTAAAAAACTTAATATTTTTTTTTATATTTTTAGTTAAATAAAAAAAGAAAAGAAAGGATTGAAGAGAGAGGTCGTCTTCGCCCATATGACATCACGCGGTACCACATTACCAACCTCCTGCGTCTGACTAGGATTATGATGTTACATGCCAGCAAAATTGGTCAGAATTGGTAATAGGGGTATATGACAAAGTCAGAAGTAGCTTCAGGGAGTCAGACATTAAAAAAAATAAGGGTATATGACAAAAGTACCCCAAACTTCAGGGACTTGTGACATAATTAAGCCTTTAATAAATATATATCCATATTAAAAATACAAAGTGTTAGAAGTTATCATTCAGGATTAGTGTTTGATTTGGTCCTTGCATCTCAGTTCTATAGAGACTAAATTAGTGTGAGATTAAATTACGATAAACATTTTTCTTGTTAATTTCAAAAAATAAGCAAGAGGTGAGTACATCGTAATGTTGCCGATGGAGTTTGGTATGATCGATAAGGGATTGATTGGTAGTCTATAAAGTTGTGATTGAGTTCAAACCCCATTGTTGTTGTGAGAACTTTATTGATGAATAATTTTTATAAGGATATCTGTACATGCTCGAAAAGTCAGGCCTATCATGCATGATTATGATAAACCCCCGAGATTTAATCTACCTAAACTTTTATTTAGAATATATATATATATATATATATATATATATATATATATATATATATTTATTTATTGTGTTAAACTAAAGTTTACAAGAGGAGAGTATAATTACTTTTTAAATAAATTAAGACACCAAAACAATCGGAAGAACTAGATAAAAGTTACTTAAACTCTTCAATCAAAATTTTGCAACTTTAGTATTTTGAATATTGATTTCAAGATTAATGTTTATAAATAATCATTGAAATTCTGGATAACTCATCCCTAATTTTCAACCAAATGACGTAATGAAAAACTCTAATAGAAACTGATAGGAACATTAAAGAAATACAAAAGCAATTATAATTATGGAGCATAGAGCCATATAAATTGTATAGAGATCCCCAATAAAGCCCAACATAATTGATAAATAGTTGGATTCCTTAAGCATGATGTCACTTCTCTGTCTGAAAAGAGATTAGTCTATAACTATCGACCGAAAAACACTTGGTTCACACCAAAAATAAATTAATATAGAGATCCTCTTTAATTCTTTTTCTCTATTTTTTTTTCTAATGATTCTTACGTTTTCAACAACATTTAGTTTAATGTTTTAATTTATTACAACTGAGATTATTTTCATTTTCTTACAAAATGGAAAAAGTATTAATTCATAAATTCTACACCAAAATTCCATGGGTATTGATATTTTTATCCACTATTTAAAATTTCTTACCCCCATCTCTCTAGCTAAAAATCTAATCTAAATATCTTATACCCACTTCTCCTTCTCATACTCACTTCTCCCTCGTACCGACTCTTCTCCTATAGTCCTCTTCCTCACCTCCAGTGAAATGGTAAATCTTAAAGGAGATAGAGAAGAAATAAAACAAAATAAAGAGATAAAATTGTTTCAACATCATTTTATTTTTTAAGTTGATAAATTGTACAAATAGTGAGGTACGTAAACTTTATGAAATCATGACTTCGAATTAGCAAAGAAAATGAGAAAAATACAAGGGAGTATCAAAGTTCGATAGGGGTATGCCTTTCAAAGATTGCTATTAGCCCTGCACACTTTCTTACCCCTTTTTCCCTTTAAGGAAGAATTGAAGGGATGCCTTCGGGCTGCATGACATTGGGCAGAGCATCGCCTTTAGGACAGAACAGAGACACTTCATAATGCTAATACTAGGCAAAGTGTTGCCCTTGGGACTGAACTGAGAGCGTCTTTAGATTGTTGATGTTGGGCAGGGTGTCACCTTTGAGATTGAATAGGGGCTCTTTCTGTGCGCGCTTTCGTCATGTGCCTTCGACTTCTGAAGGACAATGACTCCCTTTCTCCTTGGTTTCTTCTTTGATGTGTTATAGACTCTTTACTATTGTTGTTCTTGTTGCTTGTGTGTTGAGTTAATGATGCAAAGGAGAGATGGAGAAGGCGTTGCTTCTGGTCAGAAGGATGTGCCCTCTCCTGTGTTGCTCTTGTGAGGAAGCAAAGTGCTGAAGAATGCTTTTCTGTTTTGGCCTTCACGTTTCTCCTTTCTTCTCTTGATACTGTGAAGAACTTTTGTTCCTCTATGTTGGTTTACTGATCTCTTGAGCTTGTGGAGCTGATGGAGTGCGCTTTGGTTGCAGCTTCTCCCTTTCAGATCTTCTTCTCTCCATATTCCTCATTAATTATATTCTTGTGTACTTTCTCTGAGTTTCAGAGAGAAGAACTATTAGCGGTATTGTATTTTGGCTCTAACACTTTGTTTGGTTGCCGGAGAGAAAATGAGAAAAAAGAAATAGGGAAGAGAGATTATGGTGAAAAAATGAGTAGATTTTATAGTTGTTTGGTATGAGAGAAAATGGGAGGAAATGTGAGAGAGAGAAAAGTTGAGTTTTCTCTCATTTTGTTTGGTTGGAGAGAAAAGTGGGAAGAAAGAAAACAATAAATTTGTTAAAAGACAAATATACCCTTTGTTTTACATAGCACAAATAAATATTTTTTCTTTCTATTTTTTTCCTTTCTCTATTAAACATAACCAAATATTTTTTCTTACTTCAATTATTTTTTAAATAATAAAAATTCTAGATTCAAAAATATATTTAAAAAAGTTATTATTTAAAAAAAACACACAGTAACAATCCTAAGAGGAAGTGATCTGGAAATAATGCACAAACCAAGTTTATTTATGATGAGGGTTGATTTGGAGCTTCTCAATTTGGGGAGCATAGGAACTGCTATGGAGAAGCAAAGAGAGAGGTCAAAGAACGAATAAAGAAGAAGTTATGCACAACAACACAAGGGGCAATTTGGATTTTCCGGAAAAAAAAAAGTCTGGCTTCATTAGTCGGTTGGCACCTCACCCACTTTTCTCTTCAAAATCTCACCTATGTCAGAGAGAAAAATTTTTTGGGTGGGTCCCACCCCTTTTTCTCCCTCCCCTAATTTTCTCTCATACACCAAACAGGAGAAAACTACTATTTTCTTCCTATTTTCTCTTCCCCCAAAAACCTTCCTCCCAATTTCTCTCAAACCAAACAGAGTGTAAGAGTTGATGCCAAGCGAAGGAGGGAGTACTGCTTTTTATAATGTTGCTTTTGACCAATGGGTGTTGCCTTTCTCCTCTTTACCTGTTGGGCAGTAGCTTTGTCTAATAGGTTTTGCTTCTTTATCCTAGTGCATCAGTCCAGCAGGGGGTGGAGCACATGTAATACCATATTTGGTATTTGTTGGAAATGACATATAGTTAGTCATAGTGCGAGTAATATATACCATATGCAACATTTGTTGGGAACGACAAGGTGATGTGTGCAAGATTCGATACTTGAAGGCTTGCGCCATAAGTTGTGGAGGAGCATAAGGGGATGACCAGGTAACCTCTTCTCTGGTTGCTGCCTATTGTCGAGGGCGTTCTCTGGGTGTGCTTCTGAATAGTGTGTTCTAGGGTGCGCTATAGGATGTGTTTTATCCATGTTCCAGTTGCATCCTTTGCTAGACTTTATTGAACTTGGCGCCATGGGTCACTAGTTGGGCGTCATTGCCTGAGCGTCATTGGCATGTCACACCAGAATCCAAGTCAGACACAAGAGGTTAGTCACGTGATGCTATGTGATGTCACTTGGGCAAAGACGACCTTTTTCTCCTAAATCCTTTTTTTTTCTTTTGTTTTAACCTAAAACTATAAAAATATAAATTTTTTCAGTTTTTTAATTAAAAAAACATTCGCCCACATGGCATCACATGACACCACCATATGGCTAAACTCTTGTGTTTGATTAGAATTTCGGTTTGACATGTTAGCAAAATTTGTCCAGAATTAGTAGCAGGGGTATATGGCAAATCCAAAAGTAACTTTGGGAAGTTAAATATTGAAAAAAAAAAAACAAACAAACAAACAGACAAATGCCTATAACACAAAAGGACCCTAAAGTTCAAGAATGTTTTATATTAGAATTTCGATTCGGCATGTCAACAAAATTTGGCTGAAATTGATAGTCTGGGTATATGATAAATCCAAAAAAAACTTCGAGAATTCAAATAAAAGGATCCTAAAATTAAAAAATAATAAACATAATTAAGTCATTTGAATTTGATGGAATAAATCACTAACAAAATTCGTCATTAACCACATTTAATTCCACAATCAAACTACATGATGATTTTTTGGTACATAAATGGTACTCTCTTCTTTCTTTATTAACTTTTTTTTTTATAAGTTTTTTTTCCTTTTTATCTATCCTTTTTGAGGATTTTAAGAGTATAATAAATGCTAGTTGACATGTTTGCCCCAATTCAATATGTCTTGATTTACGTAAGTAGTGGAGAAAAATAAATGATTATAGAAAGAGAAAGGGTATAGTGGGAAAAAACAAAATTAATGTATACGAAATCTAAGTAATAATTACATTTCTTAAAAAATATGTTTTGTTTGAAATAAAACAGATAAATAGAAATGGAGCGAGTATGATATTTAAGAGCTCAATGAACTACACTTTCAAATTTATTTCATAGGCATTGAAGTTCATGTCAAAACAACTAATAACTCTACAAATAATGGGGTTCAGACTCCATTTTTACGTGGAGAAAGGCTCAAAAGTGCAAGCTTATTATGTGTATCACTTGTTAAATAATTGAGGTCAGATTTAGGGCACAAGAAAGAGCAAACATCAAGTGAGAAACTTAGCCAAAGAGAGAAAGAAGGGCAAACCCGTTTTTTGTTTTCCATAACAGAGTAACTTCATTCCAACTGTGTTTGGGGATTCGTTAATCGTTGGGTTTCGCGCAAATTTTTAGATAAGGTTCGTGACACCTTTCACTTCATATCCAACTGTGAAATTTGTGTTTGGAACTCTATACAAAGAGTCATTTAACTCGAACAACAATATTTTTGGGGTTTTCATCTTCATATATGGTAAGCTTTATAGTTTTAGTCTTGTTGGCGGGTTGTTAGCACATGTTTGTGCACTTAATTGTCACTACTTCTACCTTGACTTGATCATAGTGGAGCTTGTTTATTGGTCTCAAAGACCCGTGGATTTTTTACTCTCGTTTTGAGGGGTTTTTCTGACGTTAATATTTCGGTGTGTTCTCGTTAATGATTGTGTTGTTATTATTTTGCCATATATTGGTTAGTTGCTTTTAATATATCCTTGCAAGTGGGTGATTGGATTTCCACGTCATATTCCCAACAATAATGTACTTATTGTGCCCATTGCCAACTACCTTAAGATGAATACCACTAGAGAACTAGTCTTCAGACCCCATTTTTGGATCCCCATTATGTTTTTCAACACCCTCAAGTCAAAAAAATGTATTGTTTAGATTATCTCCTTATTGAAAAATATATTTTTAAAATTGAAAAATACATTTTTTTTCGATTCCAAAATATTGGAAAAAGTTTCGAATGAACCCATCAAAATAAAGTAGGGGTTGGGGATCAAAAGTGAGGAAACTAATTCTTATACCACTATACCATTTCAGTGAACTTACAAAGCCTATAACGAGCCCGTTCATGAATCAAGATCCAGGGAGGCTTAAATTGAAAATGACCCAAAGAAGCTCCTGAATCTGTCATGCTATATAGTAAATTCAGAAAATGGATTGTGCGATGATATATTTTGAAATGTCTTCACTCTATATTCTGACACCAAAACATCTATACACACCACCAAAAAAAAAAAAAAACCCTGGGAAAAATCTTTTTTGTAAAAAAAAAAAAAAAAAACACACACACACAAAAAAAGGAAATGCAATAAAAAAAGATAGAAGATAATGATAATCAATTTTCCAAAGCAGAAAAACTGGACAGGTGACAGAGAAAGCAAAAAACTAAATAAAATAGAAAGTATCAATGCTAGTATCATAAGGCAAAACACAACATCCTAATATGGGACGGAGACACGCATCGTATAATGGAAGTGATTTTTATGGGGAAATTATACACCAAAACATAAGGATTGGAATCTAACTTTCAAACTACTTAAAATATGAAAAGACGACAACAACAACAACTAAGCCTTTGTCCCACTAGGTGGGGTCGGCTACATAGATCAAACGACGCCATAAAGGCCTATCATAAATCATGTCTTTTGATAAGGCATTGATTGCCATATCATTCTCAATTGTTTCGCCTATAGTTTTTCTAGGTCTTCCTCTTCCTCTAGCCCTTGTAGTACCCTCCATTTGGTCTACCCTCCTAACCGGGGCTTTCACCGGTCTCCTCCACACATGCCCAAACCACCTAAGACGAGATTCAACCATTTTTTCAACAATAGGAGCAACCCCAACTTTTTCTCGAATATACTCATTTCTAATCCGATCTTGTCTGGTATGCCCACTCATCCACCGCAACATCCTCATCTCTGCAACATGAAGTTTATTCTCTTGTGTGCCCTTTGCCGCCCAACACTCTGTCCCATATAACATCGCCGGTCTTACAGCAGTGCGGTAGAACCTTCCTTTAAGTTTAAGTGGTATCTTCTTATCACATAACACGCCCGAGGCACTCCTCCATTTCATCCACCCTGCTTGAATCCTAAGATTTACATCCCCTTCTATTTCTGCATCCTGCTGTAAGATAGAACCAAGATACTTAAACTTCGGGACTTGTGCTAAGACATGCTCTCCAACCTTCACCTCCCGAGTAAGGCCCACGTGCCTCTTGCTAAAATTACACTCCATATACTCTGTCTTGCTTCGACTTATCCGGAATCCAGACCCTTCTAAAGCTTGTCTCCACATTTCAATCTTCCCATTTATTTCCTCTCTAGTATCCCCAATAAGCACAATATCATCCGCAAAGAGCATGCATTTGGGCACTGGTTCTTGGACATGTTCCGTAAGCACATCCAAGACCAATGTAAAGAGGTAGGGGCTCAAACTTGACCCTTGGTGTAGACCTATCGAGATGGGAAAATCCTCTGAAATCCCACTTTGTGTCCTCACGCTCGTCTTGACCCCGTCATACATATCCTTAATGGCTCTAATATAGGCAACACGCACCCCTTTCTTCTCGAGAGCCCTCCATAGTACCTCTCTAGGCACTCTATCATAAGCTTTCTCCAGATCAATAAAAACCATATGCAGATCCTTTTGTTGCCTCCGGTATTCCTCCATCAACCGGCGCAGTAAGTATATTGCCTCCATAGTTGATCTCCCCGGCATGAAGCCAAATTGATTCTCAGTAACATGAGTCTCTTGTCTCAATCTTCGCTCTATCACCCTTTCCCAAAGTTTCATGGTATGACTCATAAGCTTAATCCCTCTATAATTCGCACAATCCTGTATGTCACCTTTGTTCTTGTAGATAGGGATTAAAGTGCTCCTCCTCCACTCGTCCGGCATCTTCTTGGATCTTAAGATCTCATTAAACAACTTGGTGAGCCAACTGATGCCCCTCTCTCCCAAGGTTTTCCATACCTCAATGGAGATACTATCCGGACCAACCGCTTTACCATTATCCATCCTTCTCAATGCCTCTTTTACTGCAGTCTCCCTAATTCTACGGTAAAAGGTATGATTTTGGTCCCCTTCTCTAGTGACTATCTGATCATGATGTGAACTTTCATGACCTTCATTGAAAAGATTGTGAAAGTAACTCTTCCATCTTTCTTTTACATCCAAATCTGCGACCAAGACTTTGCCATCTCCATCCTTAATGCACCTCACTTGATCTAGGTCTCTCGTCCTCCTTTCCCTAAGTTTAGCAATCCTATAAATACTTCTTTCCCCTTCCTTAGTGCCTAGAGATTGGTATAACCCATCAAACGCTCTACCTCTTGCTTCGCTCACCGCTTTCTTGGTCTCTTGCCTAGCTGCTTTATATTTATCCCAACTCTCTGCATTTCTATTCAAGGACCAAGTTTTGAAGCATTCCTTTTTCTCCTTTACCTTATCTTGCACCCTTGCATCCCACCACCATGATTCCTTGCCCTTTGGTCCATAACCTCTTGAAAAGAAAAGTATAAAAAAAAACTGGTTACTTCAGCAAATCTTACTTTCTTTTTTCTTTTTCCCTTAGTTTTAAACCGTACCAAAACAAAAAAAAAAAAAGATTTCCACAGAATGAGCCCTTTTCATCAAGCACACATCACTCTTTTCATCATTAACGAGCTTACATACTCGTCAAAATATTGAGATTCAGTTGCATCCTATAGATAAGGCTTTATTTGTATTCAATTTACTGAAAGAAGTTCATTAAGTCTAACATTCGTGTCAACTCATAACTAAGGTAGGAAAGACCACATGACTATATTTTTTTTTGTGTAACCAACGAGTACAAATCAATTCTTGTGTTGTAGCCTTCCACTCTCTGATCCAGCATACGGATCAATGATGACATTTATCACGGCTGGTTTCCGAGCCGAGAAGGTTTCTGAAAGAGCATGCTTGAGTTCTTCAGGTGTCCCAACAAGATAGCCTTTTCCACCAAAAGCTTCTATCAAAGCATGGTACCCTGCATTTGGGACAAAAGATGTGGGGGCAGGATCATCTTTGTGAGGCCCATCTATCTCTTCAGTGCTTCTACGGTCGCCACCATATACACCGCCATTGTTAAAAACAATCACAACCACGGGCAACTGATATCGAACCAGAGTCTGTGCAAAGTCAAAGCATCATATGACATGCTTGTATTCAGAAAATTTAAAGCAAATATCCTCACAATCTATAGAATACAGGAATTTGTACATTTGTTTATAATGGTAGGGTTGTGCTAGCACAATACAAGTGAGGCACAAAGCACAATAACAAGTGAGGCACAAAGTACAATAACAACCAAGAATCTCCAAAAAATACTTGGACAAATTGTATAGCAATTACATAAGATATCACCCCTCGAATTCAAGTTGATGCCGAAGGAACCAACTTGGAAAGAAAAATACAAATCTATGCCAACAAAAAATCACAAACTCTCGATTTTAAATTGTGTTTAGTATTTGGGTTGTCCTGTGGTAATGGACAGTATACAGCTTATGTCATCATCTATCATAGTAGATTATCCAAGTCTGATGGAGATTATTACATGATTCTTAAAAATGGGAATATAACTTCTAGCAATATTTTAGATCACAAAAATGTAAAAAAAAATACTATTGATGTCCATGCTTCCTCAAATATTATCAAGGTACATGCAGCTGTCCCAGAAAAGCATGGAAAAAAATTAAAAGGAGGAGAAAAAGAACAAGTGGAAATTGGATGCTAGACTAATAGGGTTTAGGAGCATCCGAAAGGCATCACGGGGTATTGCATGATTGTAGGAACTCTAACCAAAAAGAAAACATTTAAAGGAAGATTCCATCAGGTTCCAAAAATAAGGCATTCAAAATTCCTCTAGGTAATCCAATTCTCTGGAGAGAAGGAAAACATTAAGACTAAAAAATAGGTGGTGTGTCCACTAAGGAAACCTATATTGAATAGAATAAGAATTTTCTTATATTCATAATGTCCCCAATCCCTATTGGAACTATGGAAGCAAGAGGGGGTAAAGGGTAAACCATCAAGGAATTGATTTGGATATGTACTGAAAAATATATGTCCAATTCCATAGTGGTAAGAGGTCAAGAGCAACTACATTTAATTTCAATAGACCTCAAGCCTCAAACATTAAGCCGCTCTATTTTATCTGATCATCCCATTTTGTGCATGTTTGGCTTATGCCAGTAAGGGGCTTATAAGACAGCAGCTCCGTGTGGTCAGTCAATTTTTCTTAAAAAAACGATCTTTATAAGCCCTTACTTGACAAAGTCAATTAAAGTGAGTTATGTCTTAAGTCAAGGGCTTACAAGCTTGTCTACATCATTTTATACTTATCAGTCATTTTTACTAAACACTTCCAATTAAATCAGCTAGATTATTGGTCATAAGCTCTCGTCCATTACCGACTATTCAGTCTTTAGCATACTTGTTATCAGCCTACAATTGACTTACTTTGCAAGTCAGTTTTGCTAAACATAGTATTAATAAGGATCTACATCTAGTTCATGAGAATGTCAAGCAGCACAAGAGCAGCAAAGTATAATAAGTTTAGCATATATACCTCAACTTCAATAGCACTAAATCCAAATCCAGAATCCCCTTCAACCGCAACCACAAGGCGATCAGGAGAAGCCACCGCAGCAGCAATGCAGTAACCAAGACCGACTCCCATCGTCCCCCACGTCCCTGCATCTAACCTCGTCCGCGGCTCCGTCTGAATCAACACAGACCGTCCCACATCCATAGTATTCGCACCCTCCGAAACCACTATAGGAGCAGGGCTCTCCAAACCTGCAATGGCATCCCTTATGATTCTCATCGGTGTCAAGAAATTAAACGGCACCACATCCTTAGCCAACTGAGCCTCCATCTTGCTCACATTTTCTTTCGCCTTCTTCGATATAGCATCCACCCAAGGATGACTCTTCCCTAAACAAAAAGGATCATCCTTAATCTCCTTATTCAAAATCTCCACTACCTCTCTCGCATCTCCCACCAAACCCAAATGCGGTTTCCTCAGCTCAATCTCTTCCTCACTGATATCCACCAATATAAACTTAACATCCTTCGACCACTTCGGCGGCTCACCAAAATGCAGCAACCAATTCAACCTCGCCCCAACCACAAGCGCCACGTCACACTTGCCTATAGCGAGCGACCTTGCAGCAGTGGCAGCTAGCTCATGCGTATCAGGCAACAACCCTTTCCCTAACGGAGTGGGCAAGAACGGAATTCCGGTACTTTCCACGAGCCTTTTCAAAGCGTGCTCCGCTCGCGCATAGGCAGCTCCTTTTCCAAACACAATTAGCGGCCTCTCCGCGCGCCTCAACAGCGAGGCCGCTTCAGATATCTTATCAGCTGGAGTATGATGGTTGTCTTTCTTGCTGTTTTCGTTTTCATTTTCATTTCGATTTCTTTCGGCCTCCGCTAACAAGGTCTCAGCCTCTTCCTCGGATATCTTCTGGTGCAAGACATCCGAGGGAAGATCGAGGTAGCATCCGCCAGGGCGGCCGGAGGCGGCGGAAGCGAGGACTTGGGAGACGGAGTTAGGGATTTGAGAGATGTGAGTGGGTTTGAGGGAGAGTTTGGAGAAGGGTTTGACAGCTTGGATTTGGTCGAGTTCTTGGAAGTCGCCGCGGCCGACGTCGGACTGGTCGCAGGAGCCGGAGATCATGATCATGGGCCAGGTGTTGGTGGAGGCGTTGGAGAGGCCGGCGAGGCCGTGGACGCAGCCGGGGCCGGAGACGGTGAGGAGGACGCCGGGGGTGGAGGTGAGGAAGCCGTAGGCGGAGGCGGCGTAACCGGCGGACTGCTCGTTGTGGAAGGCGATGAAGCGGATGCCGAGGGAGACGGCGCGGTTGGCGAGGGAGGTGACTGGGATTCCGACGACGCCGAACATGTGGCGGACGCCGAATTTGGCGAGAGACTTGGCGACGAGGACGTTGCCGTCGATTTCCCCCATCGGATTTTTTAAGCTTTACTGAGTGACTTTAATTGAGTTAAAAAAGGAAAGGGATTGAAATTGGAAATGGAAATGGAAATGGATTGGGGTTTGTTTTTTTTCTTTTATAGGCAATGGATTGAGGTTTGTGCAAGTGACTGTCTGAATTTTATTCATAATAATAATAATAATAATAATAATAACAATAATAATATTAATAATAATAATAATAACATCAACAATAGTAGAATCTTGTTAACAAGTATCTTAAAACATTTGTTAAGATTATTTGTATTGAAAATAATGAAAATCACATTTTTTTCATGAGTGATGATTATATTTAATTTTTTAATAAGTATATTAAAATAATAATGGTTAGTATTTGTCTAATAATAATAATAATACTCATTCCGGTTCATATTATAAGCATCCTTTTTGTGAGAGAGAAAAAGTGCTTATAATATGAACTAGAGGGAGAATTTTTTTAAGTTGTAATGACAAATGAGTCCTTAGCAAAACTCAACTTGGATTTCTCTATCTCTCAGTGCTAGCTACGAAATGAGGAATTGAAGGATGAGAGCCAAAGCTTCAAACCAGCAAGCCATTTAGGAGACGGCAAACTCAACTTGCATTTGGAGACAACTCAATAGTATCTAGCTCACCGCAGCCTCTTAAGTGAACCAGTTGAGTTTGCCTTAATTCACGTATCTTTAAGGAAAGAAAATGGGAAAAAAGAAATAGGGAAGAAAAAAATAAGAAAAGAGATTATGATGAGAAAATAAGTAGTTTTTGTTGCTGTTTCGTATGAGAGAAAATGTGAAAAAATAGAAAAGATATAAAAGTTGAGTTTTCTTTCATTTTATTTGGATGGAGAAAAAAACGAGAAGAGAGAAAACAAAAATCTATCAAAAAACAACTATACCTTGTTTTACATAATAGAAATTAATATATTTTTTTCACACATATGTATATTAAACATAGCCAAATGTTTTTTATTTTCTTTAATTCTTTATCAAATAATAAAAATTTCGAGTCAAAAATATAAATAAAACAATTTTTTATTGAAATAATTTTTTTTTCATTTAAAAAAATTTTAAAAAAAAGTAATGCAAAGTGAATAAGTGAAAACAGTTGGGTAATTTTGTATTTCAAATTATGTTTTCTCTTCATTTTCTCTTCAATTGGAGAGAGAAAATTTTTTTTTATGAAACCCACCAAGTTTTCTCTCCTCCTCCATTTTCTTTGGTAATCCAAATAAGACAAAACAAAGTTTTCTCCTTGTTTTCTCTCCTCCCCATTTCTCTCCTTCCATTTTCTTTTGTTCCAAACAAAGTGTACCCTTGATTTTGAATTGGAAAATATTTGTTTTATACTAGTATTTATTTTTAGGTGTTTGTGGTATAGTTGAAAAATATGTAAAAGATGTAATTTATGATATGAAAAAAGAATGAATGGTAAGGAAAAGGGATGGGAGAATATTACTATTCTCTTGAATTTTATGAAGTGTACCATTGAGATTTAAGAAGTGTTGTTCGTCGCTTTAGTAAATTAAATTTATTTATGTGCGCAAGTTTATAATCAATACTTTTATAAAAGCAGATGAATTTTTCAGATTTAATCCCAATTTTTCCTTTTAAAACCAGTCCTAATTTTGATTAATTTTGACCAATCTAACTCCAATAATACACTAAGTAATGATTATTGTTGTGGGTAATTAATGGAGCCGTCATTGGGAGGCTCATTTCTGTGGTAGATTGGGCTGGAAGCCCAAAGATGTTACATAGTTTGGTGTTAGAGTTTTTTTTTTTGTAAGAACTTTCCACTTTCACTCTTCTTCCTCCATTTTTTCTTCAAACTAGTTTCTCTCTGTTCCAATTTTGCTTTTTCTCTTCTCCACCATTAACAACAATGAAACGGTAAGTGAATGTTTGAAGTTCTTAGATGAAGAAGAATGGTAATTAGAATACAAACAGAAACAAGCCGAACATAAACATGGACCGAAACAGAGATCGTGTGAATAAAAAACGTGGATTGAATCTATAACTAGGAAATGGGTAGTCAATACTCGAAGCTCTCAAATGGGGATGTTTCGCACATAAATAACAATGGAAAATTTGATGGGAACTCATGTCAATCAACTACTAAAGATAATCGAGGTAATAATTCTTTTCAATATTTTTTTATTTATAAATTCTTACTTAATATTTGTTTCATTCTAAAATTTATTCCTTACCTTATGCAAATAGTTTAGTTACTCCACCCTCTGCATGGAAATTTCAAGCTGGGAAATCTGTTTTCAAATGTAAAACTCAAATTTGTAATGATGAAAACAATGAGGTTAATATGTCAGGTGAAGTTTTAGCTTCTTTGTGCTTAAGAGTGTCACCAAGGGAGCAATGAAACTTACAAGGGAGCAAGAGTCTCACCAAGTGATCAAATAGTTAAAGCGTCAACAACTTCAAACAATTTCAAAACATATTTGTCATTTTCAAAAAGGGGGAGATTGTAAGTTTCATTGAGAATGTTTTGATAATGACAAAAGGTTTTGAACAAGCTACAAAGATATTGATCAAGTTTCAAGTTCAACAAGCAACAACAAACATCAAGTGAAGAAGAGAGAGCCAACTCATGAAGACTCATGAAGATCTAGTTTGTGTTTTATTATTGTAATATCATTTGCCTCTCTAGACTTAGTCTTTTATTTGATGAGTTTGGGTAGAGTTTCTTAGAGGGTAGTGAATCTCTTTTGATTGCATGATTATATCATAATTTGAGTTTTCACTTAACCTAAAATCAATAGGTGGCTTAAAGGTTTGAAAGGAAAGGTTTACTTTTGAGAAAACAAGTTTTCAAGTGATTTGTACAGGGATTAATCGATTAAAGTTCAGACTAATCGATTACTAATCGATTAAGTGGAGATCTAATCGATTAAACACTATAGATCTGATTTTTAAAATACGTTTTTCACTTCTCAAAATCAGTTTTTAAGTCTCATAACTTTTGGAGATTTTATATAAACCTTTTCCCAATTATTGTGATCATCTAGAATCATTTTTCATACAAGTTTTACAAGAAATCAAGCCACTCTATTCTCTCTCAATTTCAAAGATCAAAGCTTTTCTATTTTCATATTCTTTGATCAAGAACTCTAGAATCTCTCATGTTGATTTTGTCATAGCTATTGGAAGAGATTTATAGGAGTGTCATTGTGTTTTCTATTGTGTTGTAATCTTTGCAAGAGGCAAGCCATCTACAACAAACAAGAAGACTTGGTGTGTCGATTATCATCAAGCAAAGTTCATTCAAATTGAAGAAGAAGTCTTGGTTGTGAATCAAGCAAAGTGAAGCCTTGGTGTGTGGATTATCAACAAGGGGTAGTGTAAGTTCCATGATGAATATTTTGATAATGACAAAGTGTTTTGAACAAGCTATCATGTGATGATCAAGTTCAAGTTCAACAAGCAACAACAAACATCAAGTGAAGAAGAGAGAACAAGCTCATGAAGACTTAAGTTTGAGTGTAATTTTTTTTGTTTTATCTTTTGCCTCTCAAGCTTCATAGGTTTTCATTTGGGTAGTTTGTTTAGAGGGTAGTGAATCTCATTCATAAGTCATGATTTAATCATAATTTGAGTTTTCACTTAACCTAGAATCAATAGGTGGCTTAAAGGTTTTAAAGGAAAGGTTGGTTTTTGAGAAAACAAGTTTTAAATAAGTGCAGTATAGTTTTACTCGAGTATGAGTTTGTTTAATCGAGTACTACTCGAGTATGCTGCAATTTACTCGAGTAAACACTGCTGAACTGATTTTTAAAATACGATTTTCACTTCTCAAAATCAGTTTTTCAAGTGCCATAACTTTTGGGTATTCTATATAAACCTTTTCCTAACCTTTGTGATCATAACCCATCATTTTGATATTCATTTTTACAAAGAATCAAGCCACTCTATTCTCTCTCAATTTCAAAGATCAAAGCTTTTCTATTTTCATATTCTTTGATCAAGAACCTTTGAATCTCTTGTGTGATTTGTCATAACTATTGATTGAGATTCATTAGGATTGTTATGTATATTCATTGAGTTGTAATCTTTGCAATAAGGCAAGCCACTACAACAAACAAGAAGCCTTGGTGTGTCGATTATCATCAAGCAACGTTCATTGAAGAAGAAGAAGTCTTGGTTGTGAATCAAGCAAGGAGAAGCCTTGATGTGTGGATTATCATCAAGCAATTGAAGACTTGTTGTGTCGATTATCAACAAGGGGTAGAGGTTAGATTAGAGAGAAGATCAATAGGATTACAAGGCAAGGGTGTCGGTTATCTCTTGTAGGCTAGCAAGAAGGAAGTCTTATGAGGCAATCACTTGTAATTTGAGAACTCTAATTCCTCATAGTGAAGAATCTCTCTTGGTTGAAGAGGGGACTGGATGTAGCTTTCAAGCGGGTGAAAGTGAACCAGGATAAATCGCTGTGTCGTATCTCTAAACCCTTACTCTTTATATTCAAGTCATTTGATTGCGTTCTTGGTTGAAAACCTAGAAAGATTGATTTTCATAATTGATTGAATTGAATCTTTAATTGTTCAAATTGATAAAGGGAAAATCATTTTCATAACTAGGTTAATCAATAAGAATATAGGTGTTAATCATCTCCGTTGAATCTCTGATCTTTCATGTGAATTGATTGATTTTCGTATGCGAATGAAAACTTGATTTTTCTGGTTTCTGTTAGTTATACTCGAGTAAACGAGTCTTTAATCGAGTAATACTCGAGTACTCTGAAATCTACTCGAGTAAACCTGAGAGTTTTTTGAAAAATATTTTGTTTTGATTGTTTTGATTTGTTTCGTTTGAAAGTCTTTCAAGGTATCTTGTACACCTATTCAACCCCCCCTTCTAGGTGTATTCCTAGGTTCTTTTGTCTCTCCAACCACCAATTGCGGTTTCCTCAGGTAGAGGTTAGATTAGAGAGAAGATCAATAGGATTACAAGGCAAGGGTGTAGTATCTCTTGTAGGCTATCAAGAAGGGAGTCTTGAGAGGCATTTACTTGTAATTTGAGAACTCTAATTCCTCATAGTGAAGAATCTCTCTTGGTTGAAGAGGGGACTGGATGTAGCTTTCAAGTGGATGAAAGTGAACCAGGATAAGTCACTGTGTCGTATCTCTAAACCCTTACTCTTTACATTCTTGTTGTTCATTGTGTTCTTGGTTGAAAACCTAGAGAAAGATTGATTTTCATAATTGATTGAATTGAATCTTAATTGTTCAAATTAAGTTGGGGAAAATCATTTTCATAACCTAGGTAATTAATAAGAATATAGGTGTTAATCTTTTTCGCTGAATCTCTGATCTTACGTGTTGATTGATTGATTTTCGTATGCGATTGAAAAGTGATTTTTCAGGTTTCTGATAGATTTAATCGATTAAGGGAAGTCATAATCGATTAAGAGAATTTGACCTTTTTGTCTTAATCGATTAGAATTCAGTTTAATCGATTAAGTGATGAAGAATTTGTAAAAATTATTCGTTTTAATTGTTTCGATTTGTTTCGTTCGAAAATTTTTCAAGGTTTATTAAACACCTATTCAACCCCCCTTCTAGGTGTTCTCCTAGGGTTCCTTAGTTGTTTCAACCACCAATTGCGGTTTCCTCAATGTAGGAGGTCCAAGATACATGCATGGTTCAGAATTATCAAGATGCAATGATTATATGCAGATGGTGTGATTTCCCAGATATTTTCTTAACTTTCACGTGCAATCCTAAATGGCCAAAGATAACGAGATATTTGGATATAAATGGATTAAAGCCAGAAGACAGACCTGATATCATTGTTCGAGTTTTTAAAATGAAGCTGAAAGAATTAATGAATGACTTGGAATCAGGAAATATATTTGGTAAAGTGAAAGCATGTAAAAGTTATCCATATTATTTATCAGTCAATTCTTTAAATGTCATGCCTTATTAATTTTTGATATTTCTTAATTTTGCTCATAATATTCAGTGTTGTACACTATTGAATTCCAAAAGCGTGGACTTCCTCATGCACACATTTTGCTCTTTCTTTCTGAAGATTGCAAGCATCTACGTCCTGAATACATTGATAAGATAATTAGTGCTTAGATACCTGATCCAGTATTGCATCTTGAAATGCATGAAATTGTTAAGGAGTACATGATCTATGGTCCATGTGGAGCAACAAACAAAGCTTCACCATGTATGGTAGATGGTTCTTGCTCAAAGTTTTATCCAAAAAAATTTGAACCAAAGACAAGAATAAATGAAGATGATTATCCTATATACAGAAGAAGGGATAATGGTATTGAAGTTGAAAAGGGTGGTGTTACACTTGACAACAGATGGCCTGTAGCATACAATCCGAAAATTCTGTCAAAGCATCGTTCACACTTGAATACTAAATGGTGCAATCAAAGTACAAGTGTGAAGTATTTGTTCAAGTATATCAACAAGGGCAATGATCGGATAACTGCAGAAATTTATGAACAAAGTCGTGCGCAGAGTGGTGAAGTAGTTGATGAGATTAAAACATATTATGATTGCAGGTATATATCTCCTTGTGAAGCCATGTGGCGAATTTTTAAATTTGACATAAACTATACAAAACCTTGTTGAAAGATTAAAGTTCCATTTACCAAATGAACGGCCTGTTGTGTATTGTGATGATGATGATGATGACTTGGAATATGTAGTGCAGGCTGATAAAAATCAGTCATCTATGTTCTTAGCTTGGTTTGAAGCTAATAGACAATATCTTGAGGCCAAAAATTACACATATATTCAGTTTCCAACACATTTTGTGTACAATCATTCCCCTTCGCAATGACGTCCGAGAAAGATGGGATTTGTCATAGGAAGATTGACATTTGTTCCTCCAAGTGCAGGGGAATTGTTCTATTTAAATATATTACTGCATAAAGTTAAATGTCCAGAAACATATGAAGATATCCGTACTGTGGATAGTGTTGTGTATGCTACATTCAGAGATGCATGCTACAAGCTGGGCTTACTTTCAAGCTATTGAAGAAGCAGCTCATTGGGGTACAGGTTATCAGTTAAGGTCATTGTTAGGATTGACAGCCGTCACCCAAGAGGGGGGGGGGGGGGTGAATTGGGTTTTTATAATATCATTGGTAAATAATTGAATTAAATTGTTTTCAACAAATTTAAATAAACTTTGCAGCGGAAAACAATAAAATATTGAAAAACGATTGGGCGGAAGCGGATAATAATAATAGAAAAACTAATAAGCGCGGCACAATTAAAACAATAACAACGGAAACGTTACCGCGCTAATTAATTTAAAACAATTAAATTAATATATCAAGAAAATAGTTGTTATGATACAATAACGATAAATAACAACAACGCACATGCAACAATAATAACGATAAATAAAGAGATGAGGGTTAGAGAAAATTGCACCAGGATTTTTATATGGTTCAGCCTTTCCAGCGAAAGACCTACGTCTAGTCCCCAAGCGATCCGCTTGAGCTTTTATCAATTATAATCTAAGACGCCTCGCGTCCCAATTACAATCAGAGGATGCCACACCCTCACACTAAGGTAGCCTATCTACTAGGTGCCTCACCATTCGTCTAGCCACTACCCCAGATACACAACAAGGGTTCCTCACCCTATACAACACGAACGTGCCACACGTCCGAACTAGGAGATTCACTCCCTAAACACTAAGTGTCACACACCCCTTTACAATAATGGTTATGGATATGGTGATTGGTACAAGAACAATGGTGCACTCTATTTAGTGCGGATACAACAATAAGGCTTGATAACAAAAGTGTGTTCTAAATAACACGAATACAACAATAAAGCTCTAATGGCTATGGTAATATGTTTCACTTAAGCATAGGCCAAAGACTCAGAGAATATGAAGAAGAAGAAGAAGAAGAATAAAGCATGAAAAGGTTTTCTCAAAATTTTTGATCAGAAGAGTTAACTTTGAAAGAGATAAAAACATTCCTATAAAAAGATTTGAAAACATTTGAATTTTGAATTTGAAATCAAAAATAAATCGAATTCAAAATCAAATCAAAAACAAATCAGGAAGTATAAAAAGATTGATTTTCTGAAATCAAATAAATAAAATAATATTTTTGAAATCAAAACCAAATCAAATAGTTTAAAGAATAAAATAAAATATTTGAATCTTAAATCAAAAAGGAATATTTTCAAAAATAAAATTAAATTCGAATTTTGAAAATAAATCAGAATCAATCAGGTAAAAACAAATCTTGAAATAAATCAAAATGATTCTGACACGTTTTTCAATAAAACTTAAGGTAATCGATTAATTCAGGGAAGGTAATCGATTATCCCCTTTAAAATAGAAACTTTGAAATCCTTTTGAAAAACAAATAATTGATTACATAAAACCATATAATCGATTACTTCACTCTTTTTTAATATATGATGCAACTCATATAATCGATTACCACTAATCTAATAATTGATTATAGAGCCTCTGGAATTTGTGTGATGCAACATCAAATAATCGATTACTTGATCTAGGTAATCGATTACTCTCATTCAAAAAGTAATAGATTAGTCAAGTTCACATAATCGATTACACGCTCTCTAGATTTTCTATGATGCAACAACAATAATCGATTACTTTGAGAAGGTAATCGATTATCTACTCTTGCACTTGTAAAAATAGAGTTTCATGACTTAGATAAAAGCATCCAGAGTTGTTTCATCAAGCATTTCCACAGAAACTAAGTTAAAAACTGATTTTCACTAAAACTCTTTTTCTTCTCCAATAACTCTAAATATGGCCTAAACATAAGTGACACAATTATTCTAGCCTTACATTGATTTCCTAATGAAAAGGGAGAGATAACATCTTGAAGCTCTTTGCTTGAAACTTGACTTGCACTTTACTTTGATAGGTCCTTGTTTGGCATCATCAAAACTCTTCAACGCACTTTCACGTTGACTTCTAACACTCCCCCTTGGTTTTATCAATGCTTCTTTCAATTACAATAAGCAAACCTGAACGAGTGTGGGAGCAAACATGGAAACATTTATGTGAAGACATTCTATTTCGTGCGCAAAGAGAGGTTAGAAGACCAGGTAATAATTTAGTTCTTATTGTCATTTTAGTTTATTTTTTTAGTTATCAGTTACTAGTTGTCAATAAAAAAGTTTATGCTTAGAAATTTCATTACTCCTGACAGTACTGGTGCTCACTGTAAACCAAATTCGTGCAAGGGGACTATTAGAAATCCAACAGCAGTTATCAAGAGCAGGACAAACATTAAGTGATTTTCCGAATATGCCAATACCTAACTGCGATCCCTCAGCATGTGTTCCAAATACATTAATAGCAGAGCAACTTGATTTTAATATAGAAGTCCTGGGAAATGAATTTACAACACTACATCAATCAATGACAGCTGAACAGAAACTTGCTTTTGATCAAATTATCCAAGCAGTTCTGTTCAAAAGAGGTACATGTAATTTAAATCCATTTAAGTATATTACATCATTTATTCAAAAAATCTAATTGTTACTTTCGATGGTTGATCTTTTTATCATTTGCGTTACTGTTTATATTTTATTAAGGTGAATTTTTTTTTCTTAAATGGATATGGTGGCACTAGAAAGACATTTTTGTGGCGAGCTTTGACTGCAAAGTTGAGATCTGAAGGTCAAATTGTTCTTTGTGTCGCATCAAGTGGCATAGCAGCCACTTTGCTACCTCTTGCAAGAACTGCACATTCCAGATTTGGCATACCAATAAGAATTAATGAAGAATCCACATGCAACATTAAACAAGGATCTATACAAGCTGAATTGCTAAAAAGGATAAGCCTTATAATTTAGGATGAAGCACCAATGGTGGAAACAAAATGCTTTGAGGCTTTGGATAGAACATTGAAGGACATCTTACAAAACAATGTTCCTGCTGCTGACTTAAAACCATTTGGTGGTATATGCATGGTTTTAGGAGGTGATTTTCGCCAAATTCTGCCTGTGGTCCCTGGAGGAAGTCGTTCCGATATTGTCTTTGCAACCATTAACTCATCTTACTTGTGGAGTCATTGCAAAGTACTCAAGCTAACGCATAATATGAGACTTCAATCCTCTTCAGATGAAATTGAGATGAATCAAATTAGAGAGTTCTCATAATGGATGATGAAATCAGGTGATGGAAAATTATCAGAACCTAATGATGGAGAGGTTGAAGTTGATATTCCAGATGAAATGCTGATTCTTGAATATGAAAATCCAATGGAAGCATTGTTTGAGAAGACTTACCCAGACTTTGATGAAAAATTATGTTTTCCAGATTATTTGAAAGACAGAGCAATTTTAGCACCTACACTTGAAATAGTTCAGCAAGTCAATGAGTTTGTAATGGACAAAGTTCTAGGCGAAGACAAGGTCTACCTCAGCTCTGACAGTGTTTGCAACAATGGTGACAACTATGACATCTCCGCTCAAAACATTAGTCAACCTTTGTTAAATGAAATGAAGATTTCTGGAATGCCCAACCACATGCTAAAATTGAAAGTTGGTGTTCCAATAATGCTACTACGGAATTTAGATCAATCAAAGGGATTGTGCAATGGCACAAGATTAATTGTTACACAGCTAGGTGAGCATGTAATTGGTGCAAAAGTAATTCCCGGAGGAAGCTTGGGAGAGACAGTTTTTATCAGTAGAATGAATTTGACGCCTTCAGACTCCAGACTTCCATTTCGTTTTAAACGACGACAATTGCCAATTGCAGTTTGCTATTGCATGACCATAAACAAAAGTCAAGGGAAATCTCTTGCCAATGTTACAGTATATTTGTCGAAACCGGTTTTTACTCATGGACAGCTTTATGTGGCTGTGTCACCAGTAAAGTCCAAAAAAGGTCTTAAATGGATAAAGATGGCTCACCTTCAAACACAACAAAAAATATGGTGTATAAGGAAATATTTCAGAATGTACATTGAAACCTGCTTTCAAATTCTGCAATTTAAAAATGCATGAGGTTTTTAGTACTTCATTTTAACCATTCATAAGCTTAAAGTTTCATTTTGTTTATATCATTCTTGAGTTACTGATACAATATTTTCATTACATTTCAATGCAGCTAAAAAATTTCAACCAGTTCAATGTCAGATGCACAAAGAGGTAATGAGGTACTATGGTATGTTATTAAAAAAAAGCATGTTTGAATTTTTTATTAATTATTACTTTATTGTTATTATTATTTTACAAATAAGCATTTTTTATTTTATTTTATTTTATTTGATTAAACATGAATCAAAGATGTCCAAATAGGTAATTATCAAATTTTATGGACTTGATGGACTTAATTATTAATTTCTCTATATCAGATCCATATGTATATCTGAGATAAAGATTTGTAATGGTTTCACGTTTTAATATGCATGTACTATTAGTGTTTGATGTTTAGATTATGTGAATTATTATTACCTTTAATAACAGACTTTTTGTTTTTATCTTGGTATTGTTGAAAAATCCTTATCATTAATCATTATGAGAATAAGTCACAGTGAATGTGATGTCATTCACATCTCTCGGAAATCGAAAGGTTCCATTGAACCGTTTCAATGGCTTCATCATTTCAGCCACTTTGAACCATTTCCACCACTTCATCATTAACTTTATCCAACCAAGCGACACAATCCCTTGAATAGACATCTCCTTACGAAATAATGCCAATTTGCTTATAAATATAGATTACGAGATACAGATAAGTGATTACAATTGCAAGAAGAACTGATATACGACTTCAAAGTATAATACCAAGGTTCTCTCTCTGCTCTCTAAAATTTTATCTTCTTCTAATTCTTGGTTTCAGGATTTAAATACTCCATCTTTGTTTTTAATTTCTAAATCAAATATTCACCTTTATTATACAGATTACATTTGTGTTCCATTGATTCATTTTCCACTTTTTTTCTGCAAAATCATGGCTCACCCTTCCAACATCAACTCCCTCCCAGTTCTATACCACCAAGTTGTGATCAACGACTCCAAAAAGGTATGTATTTTCGTACTTAAATATCAATGAGTTTGCTAATTTCTACTTAAATAGACAAACTTATTTTTCATAATTCCTTGTTTGAAGACTACGTTCCCAATTGATGTTTTCTGGATAGAGCAACATTCATCAGAGTGTGGTGGTTTCTGGACTTGCCATCTCCCTGAAGATGATGTCATCAGGCTTGGCATTTGTTATGTAGGAAGAACCATTGTTAATGGCTGGCCAATAATTCAGAACAAATATGGTTTGATTGATGGCCAATAGGTTGACTTCTACTATGTTGGTGGTGAAAGATTCAGAGTTCAGATTAATGGTTGAGATGGTCTGATTCGTCCAGATGTACCATTGTATTGTTATGAAAGTGAAGATCCAGTTCCACTGCAGCATGAGGATGAAGAAGGTTTTGAAGCCACTGATATGGAAGATGGCGAAGAAGGTGATGCAGAAGAGGATTCTGAAATTGGGGACCAGGATGCTGAAGAAGATAAGTTTGAGGAACATAATGACAAGTTGACAACATTGATGACTTTGAGCAAGATGATGATGACATGGAAGAGCAGCAAGGAGATGATGAACATAAGCATGGTGGAGATAAAAGTTCCTCAAGCACCGCTTCAGCCAAAAACATTTGAGCATTACTTTTTATTGCTATTTCTTTTAATTTCCGTGTGCATTATTAAGTACACTGGATGCTACTTTTTGTTCGGTCGTTCAGTTGTTTAAAATTATGTTTTGTTTTTTATTTTCATTTGAACTATGTTGTTTTATTTTTATGTGAACTATGATGTCTAAACTTTTATAATTATTATAATGAAGTATGTTTTCTTTTTAATAGATGTGTATGTTATTAATGTTCAATTCTTAATGTTGTTACTCTAAAATATCTCCTTTTAGGATGGAAAAAAAATAGATTTTTCTGGTTGATCAGTTATATAATATAAGTTTCTATTTTAATATATTTAATTTCAAGTTAAATTTTTAGAAAGGTAAAAAAACAAATTTTGAGAATGCTTTTAGTCCAAAGTATTGGCTATCTTACGCTCAAATTTGGTATCATCAGTTAAAATTTTTGTTATCATTATCACTCAATTTTTGTTTTTTAGGATAAATAAAAGATATAAATTAATGGATTACTGAAGATTGTTAGGCCTTATAAATATTCAATTCAAATAGATACTTACAAATTTCTTTTTGGTTATTTTTTATTCTAAAAAAACAATGCATTTTGTTTTTTGATTAGATGATTAAGTAATTTTGTGATTGAATTGCAAAGTTAGGTTTGAACTTAAATTAAACTATTCAATCAAACAAAACAAGAATGACGACTTTTGAAATTCCGAATGCAATTATTACTGAAAAATAAAAACGACTTTTAAAAAAAACGAATTTTCAAAAACTCTTCAGAAAATTGTCATAAATAAATAAAACTATAAAAATTAACTTTAACTTCCTTCCATAATTATACCAAAAACTTATCTTACTAATATTTTATTTTTTTATTATTTGATGATATTTATATTATTATATTAAGAAAAAAATTTGGGAGAGACAGATAGTCTTTATCCTTTAAAGACTTTGATAACATTAAGGACACCTCTTCATATGTTCAGGAATAATGAAAATGAAAATGAATAATAATAATAATAATAATAATAATAATAATAATAATAGAGATTAAAGTGAGTCTTCAACTTTCAGGCCCAATATTTGAGATGAAAACGGCTATTCATATCTTCATTAATCATGATTTACCACCCAACTTTTCAACTTGCAAAACACAATAATAAATGTGAAGATGTTGTTGGAAACGAAAGGTAAGTGGCTACACATTAAATAAGAAAATTGTTGGAAACGAAAAAAAGTCCCTACACATTATTTGATGTTACCAAATTTTGTCGGAAAATTTTCATTTCACAAAACAAACACAAAAATCTGTACAACTTTCTATATTAACAATAGTGAACATCAACTATTTCAAATACAAATTGCAGATGAAATTCGAGTTACACAAAACAAGTCCCTCAAACAACAACGTATTATTAGCATCTTCAATTTGATTTTTTCCTTCCTTTCAATACTTCAAAAATTATTCTTCTTTAAGCCACTATTTTGTGCTGAACTTAAATCATGGTAAACCTGTGTATCAAAGATTTGACTTCAAGAAGAGAAACAAGACAATTGGACGCAAGGGTTAATAGAGTATGGAAAACAATGCAACCAGGAAATACGTTGAGATGCATCCATGTTGTATTATTGGACAAGGAGGTAAGAATACTCAATTTTCTGTATTATTGAAATGTCTTTTTTCAATATTATATTTTTGGTTAATGATGAAATATTAAAATTCTGTAAATGATTAAATTTTTTTTTATCTTTCACTTGAAGGCTCAAAAGGTACATTGTTATATCAATTCAGCGAACAAATTCATTAAGCTTCAAAATTGGCTTAAAGAAGAAAATGTATTAAAGTGTCCAAATTATTTTTTGTTGAAAAAAATGAAGGTATCTTCAGAGTAATCAAAGGTACATGGAAACTGAAATTTACTTATGCTACAAAAATTTAAGAAAACAAAGAAAGTATACCAAATTATGGATTTAACTTTGAGGCTTATGAAGAGATTCTATTGCTATTCATTTAATAAATTTATCAATTGTTGTTATTGTTATAAAGTTTTCATTACATAACATTTCCTTAAAAAAAATGTATAGATATCATTGGTGTGATCACTGAACACAACCATTTGGATAGTTACTAGAAAGATGGAAGGAAAGGAACAAAAAACTGATATTCCATATCTCAGATTCAAGTTTATATGTTTAACATTTATATTATATTATATTATATTATATTATATGATTAGATGATATATATGTGGTATTATTATTCATAACTATTTCACTCAAAAATTATATACAATGGCAGGAACAATATTATCAAAGTATGCCTTTTTGATCAACATGCTGAAAAGATGAATTCATTTATCATGAATGAGACACATCCCAAAGCGTGTGGAGAAGCATTGTCACTAGTGGGCTAGGAGCTGTTTTTAATAATATGGATTTGGAAAATTGGATTATTTGGAACCTGAGTAATACTTTGGAGGGTTTCGCTTTGAAGGACTGGAGTATGATTTTTGGCTGCACTGTTGATATCCTATAGATGCGAAGAAACAAAAAAGTCTTCGAGAATGATCTCATTGGCATATTCGCGCGTATTCGTATGGTCTGAAATAAGATTAGAGGTTGTTTGAGTTCCTTGAAGAAGGTGGACCTGATATCTGTGGAGGTAAATAATGACAGAGGAATTGGTATTCAATGGCTCCCACCTCCTCAGGCTTGGGTTAAGTTAAATACTGATGGTTCGTGGCAAGCTGGTGCGGCAGCCTGCGGTGGCTTATTACGCGATGAGTATGGTCAGTTTATATTTGGCTTTGCTTCTAAGCTTGGCCCCTGCTCGATTATGCATGCTGAGCTATGGGGTATCTTGGTTGGTTCTCGCCTGGCTATTGGTCACGGGTTTAGGAACATCATTGTTGAGGCTGACTCCCTGAGTGCAGTTGGTTTCCTGCGTGAAGGGTGTTGTGAGTCTCATCCCTGTGCTCCAATGGTTAACATGATAAAAAGGGTGCTGAAGGATTGCCATGTTGTTTTTAACCATGTGTATCGGGAAGCAAATGGTCTGGCTGATTTGCTTGCTAAATTCGGCCATGGTGGTGGTCAAGATGTTGAAGTGTTTACTGATGCTCCTGCGTTTTTACATCTTGCTCTGTTAGCTGATAGGATTGCTACTTACTATAGTTGGGAATGTAGTTTGTTTTTCTTTTCTTGTTTTGGGCTTTAAGCCCCTTTGTTTCATCAAAAAAAAAAAAAAGACACATCCCAAAATTATTGTCATGGAATATGCTAAAGTAAATGATTGGCATGATATTTTTCTAATATAATGAAACGCTAATTTAAGATATTTAATGCTATAATTATTGCATCATGAATAATAATAAGTGTAATTTTATCTTCAATAATTGTAGGAAACATTTCTATTAACACTTCCTAGACAGCAAAGGAATATTGTGCAATCCAGATTTGCCCGAGATAAACGAATATCAATCCATGTAACAAATTAGACCACTTAACCTTACTCAATAGTTTATTTTTTCAGCATATTAACTAACTATGCAAATTTTTCGGAATAGCTCAGAATTACCAAACACCATTACTCACACAAGGTTCATCCCAATACACCACACAGGCAGTGAAAACAATAATCCCTTTAACATAACAGATCCAAGCATTAGAAAGACTATTCGCGAAATTAAAAATTGCACTGAGATAACTACAATTATTTTTCAGTAATTTATTTGTTTGCATATTATTGATTTCCTGTGAAATGCCAATGTTTTAATTTCAGAAAGGAAAGTATGTCACATTTGGCAAAATCAGCTACATAATTGAAGACTACAATTGGTATTACAATGCATTTGGAGCGTGTAAAAAAACACTGAAAGAGAAGATTAAGATACTCTTTTAAATAGTAACTAAAAATAACATTCATCAATCTTAATATAATATGTTATATTTTTATACTCTTACATGTATACTATTTTTGTTCATTTAAGTAACATTCATATAACCATAATATACTATGCTATAATATACATGTAAAAGCTGGAGAAGATGGGACATATTTCTCTTGTGCTACTGACCATTGCAACTTGCAAGGAAGAACCTGACATCATTATTCCCAAGTATGAAACTTTATAACAAAAAATTATTAATTTTAAATACTACATAATGCAAATTTTATGTAACAATTATACTCACATTACAAAGACAATTTGCAATTTAGGTACAAAATTAAACTTATGGTTTCTGATTCAGAAGATGAGACATGCTTTATTATATTTGACAATCTTGCATTCAAGTATTTTAATAGAACACTGCAGAAATGATCAAGGAACTTGAGCAGTTTATTTTCTAAACTCATTCTTTATCAGAAATTAGCTTATTATATTAAAATATAACATGTATATAAAGTAATCTAAATCATTTCAGATTGGTGACATCAATGGCTTCCCACCTGTCCTATATTCACTTTGTGATAAAAAATTTGCATTTCTCATTGATGTAAATGAGGAATACAATGTAATCTATTAACACAATACTAAGTTCAAGTCCATATTTTTGCCAATATTCATTACCAAATTATAATATGTATGTTTTTAATTTTAGGAGATGAGATCAACATCCTCTGAAAACATTCCTAACAATTACAACACTCCAGAATCCATTAATTTTAAGAGGAAAAAATTATCCAATGATAATGATAATGAATTGGAGAATCTTGGCATATATCAATTATAGACTCCCCAGTTTTCTTCAACGAAGATGGATAAGAACAAGATGGATTAGTGTTGATTACTTTGGTATGTCAATAATACAATTGTATTCTAAGAGTATGGAATATTATGAAACAATTCATTATTCGATTTCTAATTCAGTTGAAATTTCCTTTTACAGATTGGAGAATTTCAATTTTGGGTGGAGATAGTAACCAGATTGCAAATGAAGCTTCAGTTATTAGTTTTTCAAAGTATTTTAAATTTCACAAAAATAGTAGACATAATCTATCTAAAAATGTCTAATACTTGAATTTCTGAACTTTTTTACCTTCAGTCTGAGGTTTTTTTCTGCATTGTTTAAAAGCAAGCACTTTAATCTATCTTTATGAAACAATTACTTAATATTGGATATTCATCTTAGTATCTTTATTATTCTAAATACTATGAAATGACCTTGCTATGAGGTCAAGTACTTATTTATAATTCAAGGGATTCAAGTTTTAAAAGTGAACGCATTTCCAATATTTACATTTCAAAATGAAATGCCACACCAGATCTATCAAGATTAGCACACTAACTACTAAGTTCAGGTTTCTTTCTTAGAATGTGATATATATATTTAGATACTGCAAACTAAAAACTAAACTTCTTACTTTGAAATAGCAACTACCCATTCTTCTTTATCAATCTCTTTCATAAATGTCACTCTATTTCTTTTACGCAATTTCCTTTCCTTTGCAAAGTCATACCATCCTTTGACAAAACAACAGTAATTGTTCCTTTCAAAGTTTCATTTAAGATACCACTTTTTAGCCATACTGCCTTCCTCCTTAACCAGCACAAATGGATGTCCAACTTTCAGATATGAATATCGAACTTTTGCTAGAATAGGCTACATTTTTGCAGAAGAAAATTTCGCTCAGACTTTTCGACATATAATTTCAAAATCAACAAATGAACGAATTTATGTGCAATAAAAAATATTTATAATGATAATGATAAAGGTAATAACTTAGAATTGTAAATTATAATAGTAAATAGTAATAAACACATATCAAAGTCTGCCTCTTTTTCACTTGACCACACGTAATCGCCGTGGAGAACAGCATGACATGCTCTCCTTGACCAGGGAATTCTTCATGAAAATCATCTGGATTTTCTTCTTCCTAAAAAATAAATATAAATACCAAAACAATTCACATTTAAATATTTAAATCAACTTAACTTGAACAAAAAATAACATTATCGTGAAAAATCATATGACATACCTCACATTTTGAAACAAAACCATCAGCAAAATAATCAAAGATAACTTTGCTTGAACCTTCAGAAGTAAGATCAAGAATTTTTCTCTTTTGTCTACCAATAGGAGCCAAATTTCTAACTGTGGCACACAGACATGTCAAATATGGATCAAAAATCTCCTCCACCTTTTCTTCAGAACTAATATCAAATGGCATCACCAGAACTACAACAAAATTAAGAGATTTCAACATTATTCAACATTATACACATTATTAAAGAATAATTATCGCAAATGCAACATGCAAATATTTTTTTCAAAACATCGATTAAACGAAAACTTAATCGACAAATGAAATAAGCAGTATTAGGAATAAGATGAAGAAGTGAAAGAAGAAGCCAAAAATAATTGAAGAGTTGCACTTACACAGACATCCTTGAACAAATCTTTGTATAACTTTGTAAAAGGCTGAAGCTCGATCGCGAAATACACAAACCCTAGAGCTCGATCAGCTCTATAAAGGGCGGTGAGAATGAAATTGACAAACACTAGAGTTGAGGTCAGTCTATAAAAAAACAACAATTGATATATTGGACATCTTAAAAAAACAAATGGTTGGTTTACTTTACAAAAAAAAATTGTAAAGGCCCAAAAACTATATATTGAATATAACAATATAAATATTATACTAATCATTAATAAAAATAAATAAAAAATAATCTATAATAAGTAATAAATAATATTAAATAAGAATAAATAAAAGTAATAATAATAATATTAATAATATACACATCATTTTTTTTTGCATGGTGTTGGTGATTAAAGTATTTAGATGAAAATTTAAATTTTGAAAACGTCACGATATCATTTAATCGTAGCTTTCCGTCTTTCGCCCGTGCATTTGCACGGGTTTGCGTCCTTGTTATTTGTAATTGCTTGAAAGTCCCCTCATTAGGATTACTGTTTATTAAATGAGGAGAGATTGGTTTAAACCAGTGTAATTTGAGTTATGTTACACTCAATCATAACCATCAATTTTACATTGATTATATAGTTTATGTTAAATATTTTGTCTTTCCTAATTTTTCTCCTTTCCTTTTTTTATTTAAACTTTCTCTTTGTCATATTTTTATTCTGAATCTTTTTAATTTAATTTTCTTTCTCTTAAATTGTCTCACTCTCACCTCCTTCATTATCTTTGTCCCTCACACTCAATAATCACTTTATCATTCGTGCATTAGGTCATGAACTCTCAAAAGTGCAGTCACTTTTTTTAATAACTTGTTCAACAATAAGTGAACATTGGTTGAAAACTTGTTCTCTCCGTGTTGCAATTTTTTTTTTTAGAGATGTTGCAAGATGGTTCTTAACGGTGAAGTAGAAGCAAGACTTGTAGATGGTGCAATTTTCTCTACTGGTCTTATGTTATTTTTCAAATTCAATTTTCAAATGCAAAATATTTTTTTAAGTGATAAAAAAACAAAGGATAATAGTGAGAGAGAAAAAAAATTAAGTGAAAAGGAGAAAAAAATAGGAGAGCAATAAATTCTACATCTTATTAAATTATTGCTAAAATTATTGTTTTATATTTTTTTTTATTCTATGTCGAATAGACATTGATTGATTTTAATGGCTCGTGGATAAGTAAATTGTTGAAGTGTTTTTGTTGCGAATCCTTTTTTTTTTTTTACGTGGTGATTGATTTTCTTAGAGTTTATGTTTTTGTGAGATCCAAATCTATTTAAGCGTCATTTTATAATATGAACTAGCAAATGGTTGACACTAATATAATCTGGCAAATCCTATGAATAAAAACATGGCAAGCAAAGAATGGTTGTGATTGAAAAAAAGGATTCAGACAACATGTTTTGGAAGAAGACTGGAGAAATAATGCATTGTTCATCTTCCTTGACAACATCAAATGACTATTATCTAAACAACAATCTCTAGAGCCTTCACCATTACCGTCCTCAAACACACAACCACCATCATAATCGCCTTAAAATCTGCCTACCCGACACCATCCTCAACCACGCAACCACCAAATCTCAAGGCACCCTCCTCTAACCTTGTTGGCCCACCATCCACAAGATTCGTTCAAAGTCCCCCAACTGTAGCATCTTTCCATTCATGGTGTGAAGCTCTTCCTTGTGTGCATCATGAGTATTTAGTGAGTTTAAGAGAAAAGATCTTGGTGAACTTTTTGTGTTTGTGATATCATTCACTTCACCTGCCGCCTCGGTTTAGAGACATCAACATCATGTATCTCGTGGAGCTCAACGGGTCTGCAATGGTTGCAGTGAAGGTGATAGACAAGAAGGAGTTGAAGGAGCATGCATTGTGTACATCATGGGAACTTTCTATGCCTGGGCTTGATCCTCGAGCAAGGATTAGGGTGACAAAGGGTAGCCTCGACGTCGCCCTTAACTATGGCTCGATCATGCTTAAACTCCCACTCCCTCGCTAGGAGTGGTTTCATCTTCACACAAAGAAGGTTCCGAGAAGTCATTGGTAACTAACACACATAAGGTTTGGGAGTGAGTCATTCTACATCTCTGTATATAGATAGAAAATGACATGATTTAAAGTTTAACAATCACAATTAGCACTTAGCATATCAACTTAACACATGATACTTACAATTAGATCAGATTATCACATAATTCCGTTGCATAATGAATGTATGAATATTCACTCTGTATTCTACTCCTTCAATCCAATAATCATACTTTGTTTTAACAATTATCACATAATTATCTAACTAGGAAAAGAAACCGAGATTAAATGTCTTGCTATCAACTTGTATTGCTTTGGACCTAAAAGTCAACATACATTCATTCTCTTCGAATGAGAAATACCAAGGATCGTCCTTTGCCTGGTCATAATATGTTAAGGAAGTTGATAAAATTATTATAGTTCGTGCAAAACTATCCTGAGCGAGGTTAGCTAGATCTACCCATAATAATTTCCACGGTCAAGAGACGAGGTCCCCCCCTCTCCTTCATTTTCCAATCAAGTTTTCAAAATCTTCATGTATCTTTTTCCATTACCTATTTTATCACCTTTTACTCCGTATATGAATGAATGATGATAAAAACACTTATATTTATTTTCTAATTGATTATGAATTGGGTTAAAAATGACATTAATTCTTTTTCTTGAGTTTTTAAGCAAGATAACCCGTTATCACCTATTGATAAATCGGTTCAATAAAAACAATCATTAATAAAATTTTCACTAGCATAATCGTTCAACAAAACCTGGTAACCGATTATCGCGTGCTTATTCTGCTAAAATATTTAATCCTTTACTCCTTTCGCTTTCATTTTTAAGCAAAAATAACTTACTTCACATTTATTTATTAAGAAAGTTAGTTGAGTATATTTAATTTTCTCAAATTCATAAAAAAAATAGACTATTTTAGTAAATTTACATCGGGAATGAAACAAAAATTAAATGACTCAACTTTTAGAAATGATTATATTGAGAATAGAAAGTTACCCCTCCGTCCCTAAATATAGGACCCCTTTGGAAGATTTCACGTCCATTAAGAAAGTGAAATAATTTAGTTAATTGTATTGGAAATGTGAACTTTTGATATGTATTTTCAAAATTACCCCTATTAATATTATTTTGAATCTAAAAAGTGATAAATAAATAGAGATGTTTATGAAAAAAAGTAATTAATGATAGTTGAAAATTGGTAAATGATCTTATAAATAGGAATAAAATAAAAGTGTTAAAAGAGTTTTATATTTAGTGACAAAGGGAATAATTAGTTTTTGTTAATATATTAATGAAGTGTATTTTTTTTCTGAGACCGCTATTAATCCAACGGTGAATATCAATGTAAATAAATATACAACAGGTGCATATTAACAAAATCCAAACCGGAGCATTTAACCTAGGGAGAGTAGGGACTAACATAACCAATAATTTTTCAAAGGGAAAACTTAAACACATTTTCTTTTTCTTTAATCAACATAATATAAAATAGGAGAAGTTTGAGGACAAATTTGATTTTCCTCCTAAAACCTTCTCCTAATCATTATTTCTCTCTTAAAGTTCATCATTAATGATGTCTTTCATAATTATTAATCTGAGCCGTCCATCATATTTTGTAAGATTAAATCACAACCATTCATATGTGTCTTTAAACCCATTTTATATTATATAATTGCCCCACCAAAAAAAATACAGAGAAAATTACTAACAGTTATTTATAACGTTTTTAAAATATTCATGGTTGTTTCATATATTATAAATCTTTTTCAAAAAAAATTTCACATATTATCTAATTATAAGTATTGTATTCCGATTTCATTACATAAAATTATATGTTCATAAATCTTTTTCTTTCATTGTAATAATTAAAAAATACCATATAAAATATAATTCAAAAAATGATAAATTTATTATCCTCTTAAAAAAATAGTCACATGAAAATAAAATTAAAGAATATCAAAATTTAAAACACGTGCATCGCATGGGCAATTTTACTAGAATAAGAAATTGACTTGATTGAAATTGGTATTGTTTGAATCTTCTAAAATGTGATAGCATAAATCCTTGCTCTATTTGCGTTTCTTCTATATTTAGTTTTAATTTTTTTAATAGTTTATTAATATTCATCTATGTAAAACATGTGTGTGTTTGACAGATAAAAGATATCAAATTCTTAGAGGACAAACCTTATATGAAGGAATGTTATCAGTAGCATAGTTTTCATGACCTTGGCTAATATTCATAGGAGTTGCCGGTAGAGGCAAGAGAATTTGGGGGTATGATGCTTATGTGGGAAGAAAAGACTTCATGCATCAGCTTGATAGTACATGCTTGAATGTCCTGCCAAATCCATGTGACTTCAATTTATTCATAGTTCAAGTAGGGTAAAGTTCATCTGCCTTTGAATTACGAAAATATATATTAACATTCTCTTAATAAAATTTTTCAAATTCAATATACTAATGAGAAATTATTAATTTACCAAATACATAAAATTTCAATAGCTTAATATATTATTTGAAATTAGTGTAATGAATTAAGTTATTATTTTTGATATTAAAACAAATGTAACCAAATTTAATACCCGTACATCGCACGGGCAGTTTTATTAGTTTTGAGAATTAAGGTCTCAGTTTAGTTATTTTATTATACAAAATAGAGTTGAGGGGTCCTACCCATTTGCAAAAGACTGAAGTCCTGCTCCTCCTCCTCGCAGTCACAGCCTCCTCCCTCCGTTCTGGTGCTATGGCATTGAGCGTACCCGCCAGACGCTTATCTACAAAGCTCTTTCCTTCGCTGCTTCTTCCTGCTTCCTCCACTTCTTCTTCTTCTTCTACTATTTCTCAATCCACTGACACCTCATCATGGTTTCTTTCTCAATTCGGTTCCGCCTCCTTTCTCAGACCTTACAGCACCAACAGCACCGCAGATCAAATGAACCTCATCAAGCTATTGCGTGAAAGGACAAGCGCTCCCATTAAAGACGTTAAAGCAGCTCTTGTTCTTTCCAATTGGGACATCGGTACGCTTATTTTCAATTTATCATCACTGTTATAACACACCTTTTGTTGAGTTAATAAAGTGTAGGTTCTGAATTGAAAATATATGATTATCAGATATATGGATTGATTCATATTTCATAATACTGTTACATGTTTGGTCCCTACCCGTGACTTAATTTAAACTTTAGGATCAAGTTGAAAACGGACCTCACCTCTTATTGATTGATAGTTCCATGGCTAAATTACATATTTGATCCCTTTTTGTTTTTCCGGTTTTGCTATCAAATGGGTCCCTAAGTCACTATTCATCCTACGTGTCAACATCATATTGGTTCACATTTGCAATATTGGAAAGAGAAATAACACGTGTGCGAATCTTATTGGTCTACATAGCATGAACAGCGATTCAGGGACCAAATTGATGGTGAAAGGAAACGTGAGGGACCAATATTATACAAAAAAAACGTAAGGGACCAATTTGAAATTGAAAAATAAGGTAAGTGATCAAATATGTAGTTTAGCCTAGTTAGATAGCTTAATGAAAGAAAAATACATACAATGCAGAGGAGGCTCAGAAGGAGCTTAGGAAGAAGGGAAAGGTTATGGCTTCCAAAAAATCATCTCGAACTGCTGCTGAAGGTCTGCTTGCCCTTGCCCAAAGCAGCACCAAGACTGCACTTATTGAACTCAACTGCGAGACCGACTTTGTTGCCAGGAATGACATTTTCCAACACTTGGTTTGTTTTGTTTCCCTCTCTCGTCACTCGCTCTATTTCCTCTATCTGATCCCCGTTACTAAGAAAGCACCTATTATGTGTGATATTGCTATCGTGTTGATAGCTTTGCTTCTTCTTGCTTTCTTGTAGGCGTTGTCCTTGGCAAAGAAAGCTTTGTTGGTCGACAATTCTTCGCAGCATGTTTCTGGTGCCTTTCATGTTGGACCTGAATCTTTGGAGGTAACATAGTTTCCCTCTTCCCTCGTTAATGCTAATAATCCTTTTAGTTCCATTCCTAAACGGCTTCTCGCGATATTCCTAGTCTTGTGTCTTTTGTCCAATTATCATGCATTGCTTCCCTATTGCTGACTATTTGTGAGTCAATGACATTATATACTAACTAACTTCCCAAGCCATATAAGTAGTTTCAAATTAACATTTGTACACTTCTCTAGATGGATTTTCCTATATATATATATATATATATACACATACATTGAACTTATCTTTACTAATTTGGTGCATTGCTGTAAATTTTGATACTGCTCGTTATTGAATTTCCCTGATATTTTGACTCTTTGGAGTTTGGAGCTACTCCTTTTGCTGTAAAAGTGTAATTATTCTAAGATGACATTTTTCACACTATGATTTTCTTGACTACTTGTTATTGAAATGAATTTTTTTGGAATATGCATTTAAACAAGTTACTTTCACCAGGAGATGACACTGAATCTTGAGCATCCAAAGATCAGTGGAGAAACAACTGTTCATAATGCAATCACTGAAGTGGCTGCAATGATGGGGGAGAATGTTAAACTTAGAAGAGGTTATGTGATGCCAGCATCATCCCAGGGTCTTATATCTACATATCTTCATACCAGTCCTCAACCAGGTATATTGAATAGAGTCTATTTTTTGTTCCCTTTAATTTATGCACTTATGAGTGGGCCCTTCCTAGTGAGAGTAAGGCTTTTTTGTTGTTGTAGCTGCAATTTATGCATTTATGTGTATGTTCTGCTACTTTTGCATGTGCATATGGGCTCACACATAGGCAATATTCATTCAAGCACACTTGAACGCATAAACGTCATGAAATTATTTCAGTATCATTATCTTTTACAATATCTTGTGTTAAGTATCAAATTCAGCATGACTGATAAACTTGACCCAAAAGGATCCTAACTTCCTCTTATTTAACTAGGATTGGGTCGCATTGCTGGAATTTTGTCCCTTGAAGTTGATGATGGTAAAACACAAGTCGATGCTCTTCAACGTGTTGGATCAGAACTGGCCATGCATGTAGTGGCAGCGAAACCATTATTCTTAACGAAGGAATTAGTATCTTCAGATGCGTTAGAAAATGAGCGTGAAATTCTTAAATCCCAGGTCTGTATTTTGTGATTTCTTTTATAGTTAAGTGTAGGTCCTTGCTCAGTATATGAATCGTAATTGTTATCCCCATAACCATAAACGTAGGCTTATATAAATTCTGATCTTCCAGAATTATATGAAGAATGATAAGCCGAAAAAGAATGAAAAGCCTCTTGTACATGGTTATTGTCCTTTTTTCTCTGACCTTTTTTTTCTGTTATATATACATATGCCTTGATGAATAACAGCATTTCATTATTCGCTCTAGCATGTGAGGATTTAGGATTATCCTATTTAGACTAATTCAACTCTTTTGATAAACCAACTTACACTAGCATCTAAAACTTAAGAACTCAAAAAAAATATCTTCAGCAAAATTTAAGACCATGTTATGGCTTTAATATTTCAGGCAGAAGCCTCTGGTAAGTCTCAAATGGCGATAGACAAAATGGTTGAAGGTCGTCTACGCAAATACTTTGAAGAAGTTGTGCTTATGGAGCAAAAGTTTATTATGAATGATGCTATGAATGTGAAGGTATGTGAGTTTTTTTTTTTTTTTTTTTAAATGAATTGGATTCATCATGAGAGAGTTGAAATTATGATGGCTATATTTACTGGTCAATATCATGATTTTGATTTGGGAATGAACTAAAAATTCTACCAATGATTGGTTAGAATCAATCACTGTCTTTTTTTATTTGTTTAATTTATTCCCCCACCCCCAATATAATAAAGTCATGTCATTGCTCTATCTCAAGTGATAGAGCTGCAGAACATAAAGATCTAGCACTTGGGTTCAAACCAGTGACTGCGCCTAAAATATTTGCCTATAAAAAAAGTAAAATAAAAGACTTGTTGAAAGAAAGACAAAACGTGAGAAAGAATAAGGTGGTGTTTGGTTTGCAAAAAAAATGCTACTTTGTTTTCATTTTATTTCCTGTTTTCAAGACTTACTAAAGGAAACAGTTAAAAAAGTTTTAATTTTTCTGTGTGAACAGCGCAAGAACAAAATTTGAATTAAGCTTGTTTAAAATATATTTTCTGTATATCTATTATCAAGCATCCTTCAAAGAAGCACGAAAAACGGTTTCTCAGATATGGGTATTCTCTACTTTTTACACAACAAGAAGCCTAATCCCACTAGATGGGGTCGGTTACATGGATCAAACGACGCCATAATGTTTTGTAAAAAATCATGTCCTTCAATTGATAAAGCATTTTTCTATGTCCTTAATTGCTTCACCTAATAGGAACAAAGAAAGATGCATCTATGGAGTAGTTGTTTTACTTGTTTATTTGATCATTCATCTAGCATGTTTTATGCCACTCTGCAGGCAGTGCTGGATAATCTATCCAAGGAGGTGGGGTCGTCTGTGAGGGCTGTGAACTTTCTTAGAATGGAAGTTGGGGAAGGAATTGCAAGGTGAAACATTTAACATACTGTCACTTTTCTTTTCCTATCTTAGTTTTAGACTGTAGTAACGTGCTATTTGAAAGTCATTGCATTGAATATGAAAAATGTAACAAAAGAAAGAAAAAATGCAATTCATTTGATATAGGTTTTGGTGTATTCATCATGCAGTCAAAATTGAGATTACTTTGACATGTCACTAGCAAAGTGGCAGTTGATATAGTTGTCAGTTGAAAGCACTAAATTTCTCCATTTTACATGATAAAGATTAAAAAAGGTGTAATTTGTGAAATATAAAGCATTTCTTGCCTATCTAAAAGAGTACATTATGATCATTTCTAAGTTTCTTTTATCTGATTTTTTGAACCACAAATATGCAGGCAAGAAGCAGATGCATCTGAGCCTGTTGCTCAGGCTGCTTAATTTAACTTGACACTATCCATTCATGGAGGAAACTTTGAAGAGCACAGGTTTATCTTCAAGGCTTTTGCTCTTTAGTTGATAATTTGTTGCGTGCACTCTCATTTAAACACTAATGTTCCATTTCTTTGTCCAGGGAACTTGTGGGGTAAAAGATTCTGTTGAAAGTTTTGCTCTGCAGTTGAAAACTTGAGTGGTTTCTGTTAGATTATGTTAGTATGTGTTGAAGCACATAGGCGCTGCTTTCAAACTACATAAAGTTTTGTCTCTATATTTTTTGCGAGTGGATAGAGTTTGTCGATTATAATTTTATAAAACTGATTAATAAATTGATATGTTGAGCTACTCTTAAGAATGAACCAAACGGTTAGCTTATCTTTTGCTTGAAGGAATTTAAGTTCTCAACTTTAACCTTGTTATATTAGTCTATTGAGCCTTTCAAGTCATGATTCATGAGACATCCACAATTTGCATTAAATTTTCATTGCCAAGCTTTGAATATTAACATGCAGCACTTGTTCTTCTACTCCACTGTGTATGTTTGATTGATAAGCTCTTTATGCGCGCTTTCAGTTTCAATGAATCAAAAAGATTCGTTGTTGTCGTACGAAATATTTTTAAGTAGTTGAAGATAAAATAGGTAGAAAAGTAACAACTTTATTCAAAGAATATAGTATTAACATAGAAGTAATTTGATTTTCCAATGATTTGTAGGATGCATGTTACAAGAGATTTATAGCCAGACAGGTAAACTATTACTTAACCTGGTTAATCAATATTAAGGGTTAAAAGCAAAGTTTAAAATATTGAGACTTTTTGTCAACTAAATATTCGTTATTCTTCTTCTCTATATTCATTTTTATCTGTTTTATCTATGCTAATTTATCCAGTCAAGGGGCACTAACTTTTTTTTTTTTCTAATTTATTTTGTGGTTGTTTTAATAAATTTAACAATACTATGTAACCATTAGTGCTGGACTGCCGGTAGTCAGTTAGCCAATATTTTTGGGCCCTTACTATTTATTACAAGGGGGAATTCATTTTTTCGACTCTCCCATTTACTTTGCTGACCCCTCCTTTATATACATGCTAAGGGTTTAGGTATGTGCAAATTTTTACAACTACGCTACGGGGGTCAGCGAACTGGATAAAAATTTGCACATACACTGACCACCTAACATATGTGTAAAGTGGGTCAACAAGTAAATGGGAGGGTCAAAAAATGTACTCCCATTTTAAGTGGTCTTAGTGGTTTGACTATGGTTGAGCCGTCCTCTTGGAAAATTGGTGGATGTATGGGCTCATTACCACATTTGCTTATAAAAGTCAAAATAATTGAGTAAATAGTCACTTTGATTTTTGACACTGTAATCATCAGTCAATTTAATTCTTGATAGATTAAAATTACAAGTTAAGTCTTGTAAAGTGTTTGATGTCAGTTATTTCAGTTTGTTCGCTAATTGGAGTTAACTAACAATATAAATAGTATTGGTGTGGCACATTAAATGCCCACGTGTCATTTCCTTGGTGAGGAGTCACTTTGGTCTCAGATGTTTGTTGGAAACCAACAAGCGGACTTAGCAATTACTAGAGGGGGGGTGAATAGTAATATGGAAGCAACAGTGACTAATTTTCGGTGCAATAAAAAGATAATTGATCAAAAGCTTGTTTTTCTGAAACTGGGCAATTTACTCGAGTGAATTTAAAAACACTCGCGTGTTTTTCAGAAAACCTGAAAAACACTCGCGTGAAAATGAAGAACACTCGAGTGAAATGCTACGAAATACTCGAGTGAATTGAAAAACACTCGAGTGTTTTATGCAGAACAGAAAGGAGCAGTTTCAGAGAAATTTAGCAAAATGATTCAATTTCTTAAAGACTAATCCAGGGCAGATATAAATCAAAGTAGAAGGCAATTAAACTAAGTTAAAACAAGTTGAAAACAAGTTAATTGCAACCAATTGCTACTAGAATTATAAAAGCCCCTTTCTAGAGAACTTAGGGTTTGGTTTTACTTGAAAACTAAGAAAGCTATAAAAGAGAGAGACAACACCAATTTTATCCTGGTTCACACTCAATATAGAGTGCTAATCCAGTCCCCCTAATCAACTTAGGAGTTTCTACTAGTAATCAAATTGTTAGAAATTACAAGGATAAATTGAGATTCCTCACTCAATCCTAACCCTTTTCAAGAGTGTACCAAACTCTTGAAATTTCTACCCCAACTTGATTTGGTGATGAAAAGTCCCTTCTTCTTAAGCTCCTTGGAACCTCAAAGAGCCCACCAAGCTAAGAATCCTCTTAGTCTTTGTGCTTGAGAACCTCCCAAGGCTTGAGAACTTGGATACCTCACCAAGTACTTGGATACCTCACCAAGTACTTGGATACCTCACCAAGATTTTCTAAACAAGCTAAAGTGTTTGAGTGTTTGAGAATTTTACAACAAATAATTCTCTTACAATTGAAGCACACTCTCTTAACTCACTAAGACAAATAATAAAGATGAATGCTTGGTTGAGTTTAGAGAGAGAAAATGATTTTAACACTTGAGAGAGAGAGAATCAATGATAGAATGTAAGCTTGTTCCTCTTTGACAATAGCCACTATTCAGAATATATGTGAGGGGACAAAAAGGAAGGAAAAACCAAGTTATTCTTCCTTTTTGTCCTCTTCTAACGTTTAAAAAATTTGCTGTCAGACCTAAATCACTCGAGTCTTTTTGGAAACACTCGAGTGTTTTGTGGTCAACTCTAATAGTGTTGCCTTTTTACTTTATCCAACGGCTATGTTACTGAAAATTCATAAATCACTCGAGTGAATTGAGAATCACTCGAGTGAATTGCTCAATGTTGGAAAAATTAAGTTTTCTAACATTATTTTCAATTCTCTTCTCAAGTCTAATTGGTTTTAATCTCAACCTTTCATGCATGAATATCATTTGACCTTATGTGAGAATAAAAACCTAAACTACCCACTCTCATAAATAAAATAAAATACAATAAGAATAAATGAGAATGAATAATTAAACTAAGCACTTGATCTTCAATAATGTTGGGCTTGCATTCTTCAAATTAAGTCCATAATTTAATTACATTGTCATCATCAAAATTAATCCACCTTAATCGGAGATTTGATTTTACAATCTCCCCCTTTTTGATGATGACAAAATAATTAAACCTCTAGCACTTGAGAGCTCCCCCTCAATCTAGGAACCTTTTTAACCTGTACAATCCAGAAAATGCCAAGCACAGCGTAATACAATAATAATCATAAACAAGTGCTCATTGGTATCAGAGTAAGAGCATATATCATCAGAGTGTAAACAAGAAAGCGGTTAAAAAATATGCTCTTTGCTCTTTAATCTCCTTTCTCCCCCTTTTTGTCATGATCAAAAATATAACATTTTGGAAACAAAGGTGGAGAATGAAGGATACCAATAAGAAAACTTTCCCTTAAGAGTAAATAAGAATCAAAATATGACTATGAAGCGAAAAAAAACTTTAAAGAACATGAAAACCATGAAGAAAACATGATTAATGCACAAACATCATTAATCCACCATACACAAACCATAAAACATGAGTTTGAAAATAGGTACATCCAACTCCCAACAAAATTAACAAAAGTCTCAAAATAACTAAATAAAGTCATAAAGCATAAAATCTAGTGAAAAACTAGAAGAAATTTTGAGAAATTGGGGTTTTTGGGGAGTTAGGGTTTTGGAAAGGGAATGATGAATTTGATGCTCAAAAACTTGAATTTGATGTGAAATAGGAGTAGAAATGAGTTTAGAAGATGAAATAGAGTTGAAATATGACTGATAACTGAGTTTAGAAAATCGCAGCAGCATCAGACTATAACTGATGAATTCACTCGAGTGAATTTTAAATCAGTCGAGTGTTTTTCAGAAATTCTGAAGAACACTCGCGTGAAATCGAATTCACTCGCGTGTTGGCCGAAAGAGGGATTTTCAGAAACTTTTAATTCACTCGAGTGAAATGGGATTCACTCGAGTGTTGGCCCAAAAGACTCGAGTCTTTTATAAAAGACTCGCGTGTTTTGCATCAGACCTGCTCAAAAACTTTTCCAATTAAAACTGATTTAATTTTGAATTAAAATCACTCGAGTGATTTACGAAACACTCGAGTGTTTTTATCAGATATGCAGAAAAACTCAGTTTTGAAACACAAAAGCACAAAATCAAACACATTTAATGAAACCAATAGATAGGAGACATGATCACACACAATTAAAGACACAAATTTATAACATCTTCAAGGTAATTTCAAACAAGTATCACCACACACTAAAGTTAGACACACTTGGTGATTTTCAAATGGCACAAATCAATTAGTTTATACTTGACTCCTCTAAAATACCAAGTTCCCTTCTTATATGATAGAAGGTATCCCTTGGCAAAGGTTTTGTAAAAATGTCCGCTAATTGATTTGTGGTACTTACAAATTCAATTGTGCAATCACCCTTTTGAACATGATCCCTTAGGAAATGATGTCTAATTTCAATGTGTTTAGTCCTTGATTGATATACCGGATTCTTAGTTAGATTGATGGCACTCGTGTTATCGCATTTTAATGGAACACTTTCTAATTTTAAACCAAAATCCGATAATTGTTGTTTCATCCACAAGAGTTGAGCACAACAACTACCGGCGGCGATATATTCCGCTTCGGCGGTGGAAAGAGCAACACAAGCTTGCTTTTTAGAAAACCATGACACTAATGAACTTCCCAATAAATGGCAAGTACCACTAGTGCTTTTGCGATCAAGCTTGCATCCCGCAAAGTCGGAATCCGAATAGCCAACTAAACTAAGACTAGCATCCCTAGGATACCATAATCCGGTGTTAATTGTTCCTTTAAGATATTTAAAAATATGTTTAACTGCGGATAGGTGTGATTCTTTAGGATTTACTTGAAAACGGGCACACATGCATACACTAAACATAATATCCGGTCTAGATGCGGTAAGATATAGAAGACTACCTATCATGCCCCTATATTTACTAACATCAACCGGTTTACCTATGTCATCCTTGTCTAGGTAGCATGTTGTGCTCATGGGAGTGTATGCTTCTTTGCATTTGTCCATTCCGAATTTTCCAAGGAGCTCCTTGCAATATTTTACTTGATGCACAAAAATCCCCTCCTTGACTTGCTTGATTTGAAGTCCTAGGAAGAACTTGAGCTCCCCCATCATGGACATTTCAAATTCCTTTTTCATCAAATTAGAGAACTTTCTACACAAGGACATGTTAGTGGCACCAAAGATAATATCATCTACATATATTTGCACTAACAAAATGTCCTCTTTGGTTTTGTAGATGAATAGTGTATTATCAACCTTTCCCCTTTGAAAGCCATTTTCTAATAGAAAGGTACTTAATCGATCATACCAAGCTCTAGGAGCTTGTTTTAATCCATAAAGTGCCTTTTTCAACTTGTAAACATGGTTTGGAAACTCGTGACTTTCAAAACCGGGTGGTTGCTTAACATACACTTCTTCATTTATGAAACCATTCAAGAAAGCACTCTTGACATCCATTTGATAAAGAGTAAAATTCATAATTGATGCAAAGGCAAGCAAGATTCGGATTGCCTCAAGACGTGCAACCGGAGCAAAGGTCTCATCATAATCAACACCTTCCTCTTGGTTGTACCCTTGGGCAACAAGTCTCGCTTTGTTTCTTATAATCAAACCGGATTCATCAAGTTTATTTCTATAAATCCATTTTAAACCAATTATGGTATGATCATCGGGTATAGGCACTAATTCCCAAACATCATTTCTAACAAATTGATTTAGCTCTTCTTGCATGGCCATAACCCAATGTTCATCCATAATTGCTTCCTTAATTGAATTTGGTTCGATTTGATAAACAAAGGAAACAAAATGACAAATGTTTTGAATTGACCTACGAGTTAATACTCCATTTGAAAGATCTCCTATGACATTGTCAATAGGGTGAGCTTTCACCGTTTTCCAAGCCGGATCAAGTTCATCTTTGACTTCTCCTTCATCCTTTGATTTTTCCATCTCTTTGTCAACATTTGAAATCTCAAGTCCATCATCACTACCCTCACATAAAACACTATCTTCTTTCGAAGACTCATTAAAAACAACATGTATAGATTCTTCAATAGTCATAGTTCGTTTATTATAAACTCTAAATGCTTTACTATGAGAAGAGTAACCCAAAAATATTCCCTCATCCGATTTAGAATCAAATTTTCCAAGTTGATCTTTTCCATTGTTTAAAATGTACACTTTGCATCCAAAAACATGGAAATGGGATATATTGGGTTTTCTACCTTTGTAAAGCTCATAGGGGGTTTTCTTTATCATGGGCCTAATTAAAATTCTATTCATTACATAACAAGCCGTATTAACGGCATCGGCCCAAAAGTATTGAGGTACTTGAGAATCATTTAACATGGTTCTAGCAAGTTCCTCTAGCACCCTATTTTTCCTCTCAACAACTCCATTTTGTTGTGGAGTTCTAGGTGCCGAATATTGGTGCTCAATTCCATGCTTATCACAAAATCTATCAAATTTATAGTTTTCAAATTCACCTCCATGGTCGGTTCGAATTATAATCACTTTTTGGTTTACTTGGTTTCGTGCAAGCTTAATATGACGTTTAAAAGACTTGTAGGCCTCACTCTTAGCACTTAAAAATAATGTCCATGTAAATCTTGAAAAATCATCAACAATCACCAAGGCATAGTAGTTGCCACCAAAGCTTTTTACTTGAGAAGGTCCAAACAAGTCCATATGAAGCATTTCCAATGGTCTTGTTGTGTACACATCATTTTTGGAACCAAAATGATTTTTAGTTTGTTTGCACTTCTTGCAAGGAGTGCAATCACCTTTAATTTGAAAATTGAGCTTTGGTAAACCAACTACTAAGTCTTTGGATTGAAGTTTCTTAAGTTGATTTACATTAATGTGAGCGGTCCTACGATGCCATAACCAAGTATCACTTTCTTGGCTAATTAAACATTTTGAAACTAAAGAAGTGATATTATTCAATTCAACCATGTAAGTGTTATTTGACCTTTTTCCAACAAATTTGATAGATTCATCTTTGTCACTTTTTATGAGCCAATGAGTAGAGGTAAATAATACATGGTTACCAATATCACATAATTGACTAATGCTCAAAAGATTATGTTCTAATCCTTGAACATAAAGTACATTATCAATAACCAAGTTGGAAGAATTACCAATTTTACCTATACCAAGTATTTTGCCTTTGTTGTTGTCTCCATATGTGACATATCCTTTTTCTTTAGGAGTAAGCTCAATGAAATGTCGCTTATCTCCCGTCATGTGCCTAGAACATCCACTATCAAGTATCCAAAGTTGCTTTCCGGTTCTTAGGCACACCTACAAAACACAATCACTTGCTCATTTTGGGTACACAAATTATGTTGGGTCCCTTTTTGTTAGTCTTGGATGATTCTTCCTTCTTAATCCAAACATAAGTACCATTTTGAATTCCAAAATTTTTGATATGGCACTTATTGTTTGTATGTCCAAATTTTCCACAATAAAAGCAAGTTGGTTTCTTTGTAAAATCAATTTTTGATAATGAACCAACCTCTTTATTTTTCTTTTTCTTGTGGACATATCCTAGATCGGTTTTGTTTGAATTGTGTCTAAGAGAACCAATTAACCGATCTAGGTTTCTATCACTTTTGTTAAAAGTGTTGAGTTTGATTTTCAAATCATTAACTTCATTTTCAAGCACACAACACTTTTCACAATGAGTGATGGTATATGATTGATTTGCATTCTCACAAACATGACTAAAGTTAGCAAGTTCCAAGGATGCATTTTGGAGTTTCAAATCATTAATAGATTTTTCTAATTCATTGATTTCCTTTTGATACTCCAAAAGCTTTTTTCCCTTTTCTTTGTTAACTTTAGCAAGTCTTTCAAATTGAGTGAGCATTTCATTATATTCATTTAGCAAATCATCATAAGAAATAGTATGAGAGGAGGTGTAAGAATAGTTAGATGATACCTCATCCTCACTCTCATTGTCATTTCTTTCACTACTTGAGGAGGCTTCATTGTCATTCTTGGCCATGAGGAATAGCTTGGCTTCCTCATCATCCGAACTACTTGAGGATGACTTGGAATCCGTTTCCGGTTCATCCCAAACAATGTAAGCTCTCTTCCCCTTCCCATCATGGGCCTTCTTCTCATTCTTTCTCAAGTGGGTGGGACATTCCATTTTTATGTGTCCTACCCCACCACACTCATGACATTTCACGCTCTCACTTGAGCTCTTGTTTCTTTGCTTGTTATCCTTGGATCTTTTGTCTTGAGGTCTCTTGTCCTTAGAGAATAATGAACTACCCTTTTTGCCTTTGAGGAATTTGTTGAACCTCTTGGCAAATAAGCTAATGTATTCCTCATTTAGAGCACGATCGGAGCCTTCACTTGAAGATTCATGTTCATCATCTTTTGACATTTTGGTTGAGGCTTTTAAACAGATGCTCTTCTTTTTCTTGTCCGAATCTTCATTTAGGTGAAGTCTTGATAGTTCCATCTCATGTTCTTGGAGCTTTCCAAACAAGGTGGTCAAGTCCATAGATTTTACATCCTTAGCTTCCTTGATGGCGGTCACCTTAGGTTGCCATCTCCTATCAAGTCATCTCAAGACTTTGTTAGTAGTTTCACCATCTCTAAATTCCTTTCCTAAGCCAATCAATTGGTTAACGATATGTGTGAACCTTGTTTGCATATCATTGATAGACTCATTAGGGAACATATGAAAGAGCTCATATTCATGAGTTAAAGCATTTAATCTTGAGTCTCTAACTTCACTAGTTCCCTCATGAGTGATTTGCAAGGTATCCCACATTTCTTTAGCCGATTGACATTGTGAAATCCTATGAAATTCATTTTTGGACAAAGCGGAGAAGATGATATTTTTAGCTTTTAAATCATATGAAACTTTCTTTTTATCATATTCATTCCAACTTGTCCTAGGAATAACAATGGCTTCACCATTAATCACTCTTCTAGGAATATAAGGACCTTTTTCAATTGCATCCCAAATATCAGTGTCTATTGCTTCTACAAACACTCTCATCCTAACCTTCCAATAAGAATAATCTTCACCATTGAAGAATGGAGGTCGGTTAAGAGACATAGACCCTTCTTGTTGATTGCTAGAGCCCATTTGTTTCCAAAAGGATCTTTTTCGAAAAAGCTTTTACGCTCGATCTTTCGACCGAGCTCTGATACCACTTGTTGGAAACCAACAAGCGGGCTTAGCAATTACTAGAGGGGGGGTGAATAGTAATATGGAAGCAACAGTGACTAATTTTCGGTGCAATTAAAAGATAATTGATCAAAAGCTTGTTTTTCTGAAACTGGGCAATTTACTCGAGTGAATTTAAAAACACTCGCGTGTTTTTCAGAAAACCTGAAAAACACTCGCGTGAAAATGAAGAACACTCGAGTGAAATGCTACGAAATACTCGAGTGAATTGAAAAACACTCGAGTGTTTTATGCAGAACAGAAAGGAGCAGTTTCAGAGAAATTTAGCAAAATGATTCAATTTCTTAAAGACTAATCCAGGGCAGATATAAATCAAAGTAGAGGGAAATTAAACTAAGTTAAAACAAGTTGAAAACAAGTTAATTGCAACCAATTGCTACTAGAATTATAAAAGCCCCTTTCTAGAGAACTTAGGGTTTGGTTTTACTTGAAAACTAAGAAAGCTATAAAAGAGAGAGACAACACCAATTTTATCCTGGTTCACACTCAATATAGAGTGCTAATCCAGTCCCCCTAATAAACTTAGGAGTTTCTACTAGTAATCAAATTGTTAGAAATTACAAGGATAAATTGAGATTCCTCACTCAATCCTAACCCTTTTCAAGAGTGTACCAAACTCTTGAAATTTCTACCCCAACTTGATTTGGTGATGAAGAGTCCCTTCTTCTTAAGCTCCTTGGAACCTCCAAGAGCCCACCAAGCTAAGAATCCTCTTAGTCTTTGTGCTTGAGAACCTCCCAAGGCTTGAGAACTTGGATACCTCACCAAGTACTTGGATACCTCACCAAGATTTTCTAAACAAGCTAAAGTGTTTGAGTGTTTGAGAATTTTACAACAAATAATTCTCTTACAATTGAAGCACACTCTCTTAACTCACTAAGACAAATAATAAAGATGAATGCTTGGTTGAGTTTAGAGAGAGAAAATGATTTTAACACTTGAGAGAGAGAGAATCAATGATAGAATGTAAGCTTGTTCCTCTTTGATAATGGCCACTATTCAGAATATATGTGAGGGGACAAAAAGGAAGGAAAAACCAAGTTATTCTTCCTTTTTGTCCTCTTCTAACGTTTAAAAAAATTTGCTGTCAGACTTAAATCACTCGAGTCTTTTTGGAAACACTCGAGTGTTTTGTGGTCAACTCTGATAGCGTTGCCTTTTTACTTTATCCAACGGCTATATTACTGAAAATTCATAAATCACTCGAGTGAATTGAGAATCACTCGAGTGAATTGCTCAATGTTGGAAAAATTAAGTTTTCTAACATTGTTTTCAATTCTCTTCTCAAGTCTAATTGGTTTTAATCTCAACCTTTCATGCATGAATATCATTTGACCTTATGTGAGAATAAAAACCTAAACTGCCCACTCTCATAAATAAAATAAAATACAATAAGAATAAATGAGAATGAATAATTAAACTAAGCACTTGATCTTCATTAATGTTGGGCTTGCATTCTTCAAATTAAGTCCATAATTTAATTACATTGTCATCATCAAAATTAATCCACCTTAATCGGAGATTTGATTTTACAACATTGTGTAACCACCGGTTAATTTAGTCCTCGACAAATTGTAATTGCAAATTTAGTCTCTGAAAGCGTGATGTTAATCACTTTATACCCTTTGTCAATCGAAGTTAACAACATTAACGGTGTTGATATGACACATTAAGTGCCAAGTTGGCATAGTCATGTCTTATCTCGAGGTGATGGGTGCCAACTAGGTGCCACAAGTGTGTTGCATTTTCATGACACATGTTATTGTGTTAGCGCGTCAAACTGACTCATTGCACCATGAAGTCATTGCCTAGTGGTAGCCCAGTGATAATTTAGGCATGATAGCCCAATGGTAAAGTCGTTCCTCATTTTCCATGCCACCAATGTGTCAGTTTCACGCGGTGACATGTGTCATCGGAACTTGGTACGATGTGAAGATGACACGAGGCTATGCCAACTTAGAACTTAACGTGTCATGACAACACCATTAACGTTGTTAGTTAACTTTGACTGATAAAGAGAATAAAGTGACTGACGTTAAACACTTTTAGGGACTAAACGCGTAATTTTAATATGTAAGGGACTAAATTGTTCGATGGTTACACATTGTGAGGGACCAAAGTGACCCATCATCATGGAGATGACACACGGTCATGTCAACTTGGCACTTAACATATCACATCAGCACCATTAATGTTGTTAGTTAACTCTAACTAATGGAAAGACTGAAGTGATTGACGTCAAACACTTTCAGAGTAGTTTATGAACCCCTTTCTAGTTTTAGACTCCTTTTTTTTTTCAAAATATCCCCAAAATACTCCTCGTTCACTAGCCGACCCCTCACTCTCCCAAATCCCCTCATCGTACAATTAATTAAATATGCCAATCCCCAAGCTCACTAGTAAGCTAGGGGGTCAGCTCACAAACATTTTTAGCGAACAACATAGTGAGCTAGCCTCCATTTGTTGGTCTTCTGTGGTCTCTTCTAGCTGCTTTTGTATCCGATCATAAGCACGGCTAGCTTATTGAATATATTCATGTTGTATCAACATTTTAATTCTATTTGTTTTTGATATCCATTTCTCCATTTTTCTACCTTTTCTTATTTTGATTATTTCATAACATCATGTTCTCTACTTTCTGTTTTTTATTCCTCAACCTCTTACTATTGGATAAATCTATTTGAAAAGGATTTTCATGTTTCCTAATTCTAAGTTTCTAACTACCATCATTGTGTATATGATCTACTATGACTTTTCCTTGCTACTATAGTTGTATAGGTCCAAAATCATAATTTAATTAGCGCGACCTAAAATTTCAGATTGATATGATCAAAACTAGGACAGATACGACCTCATCTCTTCTCATTAAAATGTTGAATTGATATGCCTATCACCATTAGCAAAGATTTGAATTTTAGCTATTTTAAGGTAATGATCTACCATGCGTGCAAGGACTTAATTATCCCCCTCTTTCTTCTGGTCATCATTTTCATTCTTTCCTGCTCCTCTTGAGTGAGATGAGATGTCATTCCTTGTAGTTTCATTACTTTACTTCGTCTATATAGTTTTGTGTTTTAAGTAAATTAAAAAGAAAAACCTTACTGTTTTGGAATTCTTCTCTATATCTAGCTGGAAATTAAGTTTCTTATTGATGTTGGTGAAAAAAAAAAGAGGTCAGATTGTTCCCTGAGATTAGAGGTTGAAGACGAAGTTCTTACCATTGGAGGAAGGGAGGTGAGATTATAACCATCATATGAAGGGAGGTGAGATTATAAACGTTGGATGAAATGATTCAAATTGATCTTTGAGATTATGATTTTTTTTTAAAAGGCCAAAATGATGTCAGTTAGTCAACGTGGGTTGACCGTTAAGGACCACTAACGACAGAGACTAACTTGACTCATGTCTTGCTATCTCAGGGACTAATTTGTAATTTCGATAATCTCAGGGACGAAATTGACCGGTAGCTACAAAGTTAGGGACCAATATGACATATTAATCTTTCAAAAATAGTAAATTTCTGATAAGCCACATTTGAAAAACCAAATGATCCTGCGGTACACGTGATACAATAGGATAAGTGCATATTTTTATGGGCAATTGAATACAATAAAATGTGCTAAGTATTATTTTTCTAACATGCAGTAGTTGGAAATATTTTGGTATTAATTTTTAACATTTCTGACACCTTTGAGGTTTCTAAATCTGGTTTGTTGGAATAAGTACACTATAGCGTAAATGCAAAAAAAAAAAAAGAAGGATGAAGATATAATACCTTGAGTACCACGTAAATGACCTCTGATACAAAGGACTCGAAAAGATTTGGAAGGTTGAAATATCTTCACTTTAATCTTTAGACATTGAATGAGAATGAGAATGAGAATGATGAAAAGTGATTATGAAGAAATTGAGAGGGTGAGGGTTTGAAAATAAAAAGGATTATGGGGTTTAAAAGTCGAGGTTGCAGAAATTGCAAGGGTTTTAAGGGTTGAAAAGGAAAAATGTTATCTAGACGAGAGTTTCCACATCTAAATGAGGTTGAAAATTAATTTTTTGGGTTAAAAAAAAACTCTCTATGCTCTCAATATGAATAATAGATAATGAGTATGTTTTGATGTTTTTCATATATTTTTATTTTAATTTTTAATGACATTAATTTTTTTTACACACAATCCTATTTATTTAATATTTTTTAGGAAGTTTATAAAAAATAAAATTTCAAAATTTTAATAATAATTATAGGGATAATTTATAAAAAATACAAAATATTGTGAATTTCAATGCTACTAATAGTATTATAAAAATCAATTCTAAGTGATAAGATTTAGAAAAGGAAGTAGATTAAAAAAAAAAGAGCTCTACTTCCCAAACCCCAATTTTTAGCCCCTGCCCCCAATTTAATTGAGAAATGACAAAAATACCCCTTCTTTTATTTCTTCTCCAAATCTCAAACCCCAACTTTTAGCTTCATGCCCCAATTTAATTGGGAAATGACAAACATATCCCTCATTCTATTTTTTCCTCCAAATCCCAAACCCCAACTTTTAACCCTAACCTCTAATTTAATTGGGAAATGAAAAAAATACTCCTCCATCTATTTTTTCCTCCAAATCCCAAACCTCCTACTCATCCTTCTTCTTCCTCCTTTTTCCCTACACACACAACCTGAAACCAGCACACCACGCTGCACCACCATACCACCATAACCCAACCACCACACAACACCGCTATGGCATCCCCTAACTAGTGACACTGACAGTGATCCAGTCACTGCCATGACAGCAACAACAACAACCACCAAGACAGCCACGACGATCGACAGTGACCTAAAAGATATTCGAAACATTTCCAACAAACCAATGTAAGAATCCAATACTCTCGTGTCAGAAAAAATTCCGAAACATAAAGAGAGAGAAAAAAGAGAAGGGATATGGGAGAGCAAGACTGTGACTTGTTTCTCTTTACCATGTCTTTTTCTTCAGGTCCACGGAGCTCCAGTGTCACCGCTCCAAATCCAAAGGAAAGGTTAGGGTTTTAAGCGAATGCGATGAAGCGAAAGCACAACCACACTTCTGATGAAGCGAATCAGTGTGGGAAGAAGTAGCAGCAGCTAAAAAATCAATGTCGAAAGAAGAATGCCAGAAACATCATGTCCAAAGCCTTGAAAAAGAAGATGAGTTTTAGGGTTTGGGGAGGAAGACGAGGTTATTTTTGAGATTAAAATTTGTTTGGGGGTTAGGGGTTAAAGAGTGAGGATTGAGGATTAATTTTTTTAAAAAAAAAAAACAAACCCAACTAAGAAGTAAAAGAGAAAAGAAAAGAAGTTGACGAACACAGAGTGTCCGTCCCGCCTTCATGCTCACAGTCACAACATGGTTCCACATCCGGCGGCGAATGACACAGACACGGCGACTCTTCTTCCTCTCCTCAACACAGAGACTTGTTCACTCAAACTCAGAACAACTACAACCCCAACCCAACATCATACACATACAACACCTCACCAAAGCACAGGTCAAGACCCTTGTTCTTAACCAATACATCAAACATGGGGCCCACTTCTCCAACCTCCTCCTAAACGTCGTCGCATCACCCTCCCTCCTCTTCACCGCCTCCTCCAACCTCTCCTCCTCTTCTGTTGACAACCACCGCCGCATCTCCATCGTCCATTCCATCTCCCGAGACCTCCAATCCAACCGCTTCGACGTGGCAGCCTGCTGCGTCACCCTAACGAGTAGTAGTGGGTCCCCTCCTCTGGTTTTGCCCAATTTGAAACTCAAGGTGTTGGTTGAAGCTATCAGGATGGTTCTTGAAGTTGTCTACGATGAGCGGTTCCTCACTTTTTCATATGGTGGTCGCGTTGGAATGGGAAGGCACACTGCTATCAGGTGAGTAACCATCAATTTAATCAGCTTAGGTACACCACTAGTATGTTCTCAAATTATAGCATGTTTGGTTAACCACCAGAAAATCAATTCTGGCTCCAAAATCACATTGGAGTAGAAGTAACTGTTAGTAGCATTGACATTCCATAATTGATTCTGGGCTAACTCACCGCAGAATCAAACATGCACTTAGTTTATAAGCTACTCGATTAGCCAGCTTATTTAACCATAATAAAGCTATCTATTGATATCATGTTGTCAAAATTTAAAAGCTCTCTCGTAGCAGCTAGAGATTATTTCTTGTAAGATTACTTTTTTTAGATCTGTGTAATTTTTATATTCTGCCCTTATCACTCCAACACATTAAGTACCCCTTATCACTTCATACCCTTTCTTGTAATTTACTCAGTAAAAATAATCTTCTTTACACTATTCAAACAAAACAGATTAACTTAAATTCATTTTTCAGCTAAGATACTCAAACATAAACAGATTATAATTTTAATCTTATCAAGATTATAATCACAGAAAAATAATCATAATCTCATTTTACCAGCTATACCAAACTCGCACTCATAAACTTCTGGCTAGCTTATCAACTAGTTGTGCCAAACAAAAGAATATAGAGTTTTGTGTCACCAATTAAGTCATTCAATAAGTTATTGAATGACTTAATTAGGGACCGAAGTCCTTAGAAGGATCGACATGGTGATGTTTTAAATCTTTGAAGGAGTTAATCGCTGATAAAAAGCTTTCATGGACCTAACTGGTGATATTATTATCCTAGAAGATCTCTTGGTACTTATTTTGTCTGTTTTCTAATTTTAGTTAGGATTGATTTTGTCATTGTGTTAGGATTTTTTTTTTTTTTTTTTTTTTTTGTACTTTTAAGTTTTAACATACGAAGAAATGTATAAGCTTATTCATATTGTCTGTTGTTCCTTTATTTTCAACAGGTACCTTAAAAACTCAGTTGAAAATCCTAGTTGGTGGTTTACTGTGAGGTTCAAGCCTCATAAATTTGACCATGCCCATGTGGAAAAGTTGTGCTCTTTTATGGAACATAAAGTGAAAGATAGTGTTTTGCTTGATTTGATAAAGAGGTTGTTTGAATGTCAAGTTTTAGTGATTGAGTTGGGAGGGAATTGTTTAGGAAGGGGGTTTCCTCAGGAATGTGGGTTATGTTCAATATTGATTAATGTATACTTTGATGGGTTTGATAAAGAGGTTCAAGAGATGCGGCTTCGAGAAAATCATCGTGCGTTGGATCCGAGGATGATTCCTTCGGCGGTGTCTGATGACGTATATTATAAGCCAGTGAAGGTGTATGCGGTGAGATACTTAGATGAGATACTTGTTGCGACGTCAGGGACAAAGATGTTGGCTATGGAGTTAATGACAAGGGTTGCGACAAGTTTGGAACTTGGTTTGGGTTTACATGTTGATAAAGTGAATACTGCAATTCATAGTGCAGTGTCAGAGAAGATTGAGTTTCTTGGGATGGAATTACAGGCTGTTACGCCTTCGGTTTTGCACCCACCTATGTCGGAGAAAGCAATCAGGGCACGGAAGAAGTATATTAGACAGAAGGAAGTTAGAGCTCTTGAATTGAAAAATGCTAGAGAAAGGAACAGAAAGCAATTGGGGTTGAAGATATTTAATCATGTTTATAAGAAGATGAAGCGTAGCGATGGGTTCAAATTTGACTTTAGTATTGAAAATGAAGTCCGGGAGATTTTCAAATCTTGGGCAGATGAAGTAGCGCAAGAGTTCTTAGGGAACATAGATGAATGTCAAGAATGGCATCGAAGTCTATCTGCTGGAGATTTCCTTTCTTTAAGGCACATTAGAAATCAGTTGCCACCTGAGCTTGTTGATGCTTATGATAAGTTCCAGGAGCAGGTAGATAAACATTTGAATCCTATAAAAGCTAGGAAAGCAATAGAGGAAGAAGAAAGAAGGGCAAAAGAAGAGGAGGAACAAAAATATGCAAAGAGAACAGTTGAGGATTTGACAAGGCTGTGTATAAAAGTTGATGCACCGATTTTACTCATAAGAAAGGCTGTGAAGTTAGTTGGTTTTACAAATCATATGGGCCGTCCCAGGCCAATCGAGTTCCTTGCTGCTCTTGAGGATGTTGATATTATCAAGTGGTATGCTGGTATAGCAAGAAGGTGGCTTGATTTCTTCTGCTGTTGCCACAACTTCAGGATGGTCAAAACTATTGTAACTTATCATTTGAGGTTCTCATGTATCTTGACATTGGCAGAGAAGCATGAATCCACCAAGCGTGAAGCCATAAAGCATTTCAGCAAAGATTTGAAGGTCTATGATACGAATGGAAATGTTGAAGTGCATTTTCCCACAGAAAAAGAGGTTAAGATGATGGGAAGTGGAAACCTTTCAGATCCATTACCTGTCGATGGGGCTTTATCTTTGGCTGTAATAAGGTTGGCATCTGACGAGCCTCCATCAAATTGTATTGCTCATTTCTGCGACAAGACGACCACTGTCTTTTATCGGGTCCATTTGAATGTGATGCCATTGGAGAATGAGAAATGGGTGCAAGGGATGGGTAAAATTCATGAAAGCCTGAACCGAAAGTGCCTCCCTCTTTGTACCAATCATGTACATGATTTGTACATGGGTAGAATCACTTTACAAGATATTGACTGTTCCTCTTTTGTTGATGTAGACTGACTATTGTTGCTAACCCATTTTTACTTTGATTGGCATTGCAATCAATGAAGTGAGATATTTATACTTTGATGAATTCATGTTCTCATTACTCAATCCTAGATGATCCAGAGATTCATTGTTTTTATATAGAAGGAGAAACTGAATTTAAATTTGATTTTGTTGATCACCAATATCTGAATAAAGTCAGGCAGTCTCCAAATTAATTGCCATAGTGACTTCAGGTAATGAAAAAGTGTGCTGCCTTCTTAATTGTTTTCTGCCTTGCCATTTGACATCTATCTTTGGTAATCTATGAAGAAATTCCTTCTCCTCCCCCAAAGAAAATGGCAGCAAATACCATTATATACTACTTCCATTAGTTTTACCCTGTTGGAGCTGCTAATTCAAAGTGATGCTATTGCAGGATAATATAAAACTGAACAATTCTGCATGTCTGAATTAAACCTTCGGTTTTGGTAGCACCAGAGCTAAAGGTGATAAATGGATGGTTCAAAGTGTGGTGATAGGATAAGCATATGATGGGTTTAACTGCTGCTATGACTTACTTGTATGGTGATAGGGCTGCAGATATTAATAGTCCTTCAATGAGGAAAAGCCATATGAATCTCTTATTGGTATGTTCCCCTTCATGTACCTGAAAAAGGAGATGTTGTTGGTGTTATTTGTTTTTTTAACATTCATTTCTGTAGGAAATGTTTTACTTTGTGCTTAGAATAGGTTTAAGTGTAGACAGTAGGAGAGAAATACTGTGATATCACGTTGTCACCCAGATTCGATGATTTGCACCAACTTTTTATTGTAATTGTAAATTGTGAGAATTAAATTTGATGAACACCAAATTCATATGCATTGAGTTGTTTGGTATATGGCTATATTGCATGAGTCATTCCATGATTAGTTTTTTTTCCTTGATCGGTAAGCAACATTAGAAAACCTTAGAAAATCATAATGTGAGTGCAAATGTCCGAAGTCTCTACTTAGGCATTATGATCATGGAGGCCTGAATATATTTAAGGATTGTTGCATGTCTCTCGATTATATCTGAAGCTCTGTTGGTAAATGGTGCAATTCCTATGCTGTCAAGTTTACTAATTTGGAATGCTCTACTTTCAGTTTCAGGTTCAAATCTTCGAGCGCGTTTCCTTGATATGCGTGGCAAGCAAGAGGATGGTAGCTGTTGCGAAATAGAAAAGATGTTGAGAGGATCAGCAAAGAGAGTGGAAATGGTAGATGATACATAGGGTTGGTACTAATTTAGGGTTTCTTACTTCAGTGATTAAATAGGAGCCTCAATCTTCCATTATTATCCTGTGCAAAATTGTGTAACTTCTATTGTTTGTATATATATAAAATTATTAATATTTTTTTTAAAATTATAATTGCAACATGTCAATGAGGGTGTATCTATACCTATCTATAAAGGGAGAGCCATTTTTGGTGTCCACCTTAATATTATTCTTATTCTTAATTTTTATTTTTGCTTAAAGAAGTCTCAACACTATTAGTAACTAATGGGAACAGTTTCAGATTATGGAAAGTGACAAACTAAAAACCGCAAATGAGAAGCGCTTCCGGGATGTTTCCAACAATGTAAAGGGATGTTTCCAACAATGTAATGGAAGGCCACCGAAGACAAATTTCTCTCTCACTCTCACTCTTAAAATGGGTAAAGATTTCCACTTCACCTACGAGATTTCATTTTCTCATTTTACTTTTCTTAAATTTTTTCTTCAAATTTAGTTATTTCATTTCCTTTTGTTTTCATTTCTTTTACTTTTTGGTTACATTGTGCAATATCAAACATACACCATAACATCATTCAAAATCTAGGCGCGTTTTAACTGCACTTTAGAGGGAGTATATTTGTTAATGCCTCTTCACGATTTTCATAGAAAAGTGTAAGTTATTTTCTTTTTCTCATTAAACTGCTTCTATTCTCCCTCAAAACTGCATCCTGTACCCAAACAAGAGAATCCCTCTCATCCCCTATTCTTATCCCTTTGCATTAGATTTCTCTATTATTCTCTTCATTTTATTGCAACACCTAACATGATTTGACATATGTTTATTGCTAAGATTAACAATAAGGTATCAACCCATTTTCATTTTCTTTTACTCTTTCCTTTTCAATTGCTATATGTTTACTCCATCTAAATAAAATCTATAATATTAAGTTTCATGTTTTATATTTTTATGCTTTTCCACTTAATATTGTTGCCCCCCAAATTATTTTTATGTGGTTGTTTCGAAGTGAAATCTTATTCAAAATAGAAAAAATGTTAATAATTATACCTGCACATACAAATATAACAAAAATACAAAAATAGAAAAGCGGGTTGACCCGTGCCTATCGACATGCTAGTACTCATTATATTAAAAACACGACAATAGAAATGAGTGTGGACAGGACAGGGTACGGGACATGCCTGTCAATATGCTAGTATATATAAAGCTAAGGACCTACTCTAAATCCCCATATTTTTTATGAGCAATATAATATCAATTAATACATGAGAATGTGAGATGTCTCTTGGAAGTTTGGTTAGACTGATTAAATCTTGGAAGTTTGAGTTAGAATGATTAAAACCATCAAAGCACTACTGAAAGTTACATTGAAGCATGAGACAAAAATTCTATGAATATTATATATTGAAACGGAGGGAGAATGTTTGAGGGGAAAAAAGGCTACTCTTGAACAGAAAAGTGGGAAAAAAATGTTGTTATTATATATAAAAAAAAATTTAATTCAACACTTTAATATAATATAAATAAATTGTTGAATGGTTAAAATCTTAGCTAATTCATTCACTTAGAGCATCCCCAGCGGGGTTGCCACAGAGTTGCCAAACTAGTGGCGAACTATAAAATTGGTTCGTTGCACGTGGAAAAAATATATGTTCGTTGCCATTTCACAACGAGTAACTATTTGGAAACCGGTTCATACTCATGGATGAGAGAGAAACAACAATAAAAAAACACATAACTCTTCTTCTTTTTTTTTGCATTTTAAATTTAATAAATTAAAAAAAAAATATCATATGTATTTTTATTTTCACATATATATATTTTTTTGTCATTTGGACTTAATTTTTTTTAATCTGTGCTCTTTGACAGAGGTTAAAATTTTTTTCCTTGTTTTCAAATGTACTCAATTGAAAAATATTCTACGTGTATTCTTTTTCGCTGATATGCAATAGTTTTTATGATTTGGATTATTTTTTTTTACTCTCTGCTCTGAAAAAACTATATTGAGTAAAAATTGTATTCAAAAATGACATATTCTAATAAATTTGTATACTAACATGTGTAAATAAATATTTTGAGTAAATATGTGTTAAAAAAATTTAAAATGAGGTTAGTTTTTTTAACTATAAAAAAATTAGTATATATCCGTTGAAGTGAAGTAGTATATGTGTTGTGAAGTAGTATATGCACATATACTTCAAAATGTTATTAGTTTTTTTGGCGGTAAAAAAATATGGTTAGTTGATGATGGTTATATTTATTATAAAATATTAGGAGTGTGGGGTAGGTAGTGGGACCCATTTATGAACGAAAAGTAGGTTCATGAGTGGAGTGAAAAAGTGGTTCACGTTCTTAGAGGTTCTTAAAGTATAAAAAGATGTGAAGAATAATAAAATAATGTGTGAAGTCCATTTAAAAACGGGAAATTGGTTCACTGGTGGAGATGGTCTTAGGAAAATGAAAAAAACAAAACAAAACAAAACAAAACAAAAACAAGAACATCACTTCTCATTTGAGATTTTGTTCCCATTGAGAAAGTGATGCTTCCTTCTTGACATATATGGTCATATTCATATGCCTTGTGGCCTAACACACCCTTCCCTTAAACTTCAATCAATCATTCTATTGACTTTACTCCAAACCTTCGATCATCATTTCCTCCTAGTCGCCTTCATGCCCAATGAAACAACCAAGACATCCCTCCCCTCTCTCCAACTTGTGCTAAAACTAAAAATCCCCTTCACCAATCTAAATAAAGTATAGTCAACTAGGGGACACATACATCACCCAAATCCGAAATCCAAATCCTCAAATAATATTAAAAACAAAAATACATTTTGACACCTAATTTTTGACATCTTTTAGTCTCATCTTTGAATTTTGAATAAGTTTTTTTTTTTAAGATGAATGAAAATCGGTTTAATTAATTTAAAGAAAAATAGTAGAATTTGAGAAACGAATAATATTAATGCATTAAAAATGAAAATATATCATATATTTTACACTTTGTATTATATCATGTGTTAAAAGTATGGGGAATTACTCTCACCTTAGACATCCCAAACACTATAATACCCCTACAAAGTCCTATCACCACTGTCACCAGTACCTCTAAATAACCACCACCATTATTGACATTTAGCAAGTTGTGCATAAAGAAGTTGCCGATTTTGAATAACACAAAAATACAACGTGAGAACTGCCCTCACCTTAGGCATCCCAAACACTATAATACCCCCCCAAAATCCTATCACTACAATCACCATTACCTCTAAATCACTCACATCATTATTAGCAATGCCTAACAACAATAACATCACTCCTTTTATCTTCCCACAGGGTCATTCCACTGTTCTCCCTGACCCCTCCAACTTTTTCTCCCCAAACCTTCTTTCCTCTCCTCTCCCCACTAACTCTTTCTTCCAAAACTTTGTCCTCAAAAATGGTGACCAACCTGAATACATCCACCCTTACCTCATCCAATCCTCAAACTCTTCTCTTTCTGTCTCTTACCCATCTCGGTCTTCCAACTCTGCTGTCATATCCCAAGTCTTCAACCCTGATCTTACCATCTCCTCCATTGATAACAACACCAAACAAAGCTCCAACGGGAAGCATGTAATCTCTTCCTATAGTGATCTCAGTGTCACCTTAGATATCCCTTCTTCAAACCTTAGCTTCTTCCTTGTTAGGGGAAGTCCCTTTGTAACTGCTTCTGTAACTCACAAAACACCTCTTTCCATCACCACCAACCATGCAATTCTCTCATTCTCGTCCCAGCATTCCCTTACCAAACACACTGTGAGCCTCAACAATGGTCAAACATGGCTTATTTACGCATCTTCGCCGATTAAGTTTGATCATACCCTTTCTGAGATCACCTCTGATGAGGCCTTTTCAGGCATCATAAGGATAGCTTTGCTGCCTGATTCGGATTCGAAACACGAGCCGGTTCTTGACAGGTTCAGCACTTGTTACCCTGTGTCTGGTGATGCTGTGATCAGAGAACCTTTTCGTGTGGAGTATGCGTGGGAGAAGAGAGGGTGGGGTGATTTGTTGCTGTTAGCACACCCTCTTCATCTTCAGCTTTTGTCTAATAGAGGCATTGATGTTATTGTTCTTGATGATTTCAAGTACAATAGCATTGATGGAGAGCTTGTTGGTGTTGTTGGGGATTCATGGATTTTGGAAAGTGATCCTGTTTCTATAACATGGCATTCTACATTTGGTGTAAAAGAAGAATCAATTGATGAAATTGTTTCTACACTAGTCAAAGATGTCGAGGGTCTAGACTCGTCGGCGATAACAACAACTTCGTCTTATTTTTATGGGAAATTGATTGCAAGGGCAGCAAGATTCGCATTGATAGCTGAAGAGGTTCTTCACTTTGATGTGATTCCAAAGGTGAGAAAGTTTTTGAAGGAAACCATTGAGCCATGGCTTGAAGGAACTTTTAAAGGGAATGGATTTCTATATGATCAAACATGGGGTGGCCTTATTACACTACAAGGGTCTACAGATGCTGGTGGTGATTTCGGGTTCGGAATATATAATGATCATCATTATCATTTAGGGTACTTCCTTTATGCAATTGCAGTGCTTGCAAAAATTGATCCAGCTTGGGGTAGGAAGTACAAGCCTCAAGCCTATTCACTTGTGAAAGATTTTCTGACATTGGAAAGAAGTTCAAAGTCGAATTATACGCGTTTAAGAATGTTTGATCTTTATGCATTGCATTCTTGGGCTGGAGGACTAACTGAATTTTCAGATGGAAGGAACCAAGAGAGCACTAGTGAAGCCGTGCATGCATATTACTCTGCAGCATTGTTGGGCTTGGCATATGGTGATGCACATCTTGTTTCAATTGGATCAACACTTACATCATTGGAAATTCTTGGAACTCAAACATGGTGGCATGTGAAAGAGGGAAGTGATCTATATGAGGAAGATTTTACAAAAGAGAACAGGGTAGTTGGTGTTCTATGGGCTAATAAAAGAGATAGTGGACTATGGTTTGCTCCTGCAGAATGGAGAGAGTGTAGGCTTGGCATTCAATTATTACCCATAGTGCCTATTTCTGAAGCTGTTTTCTCAAATGTTGATTATGTGAAGGAGCTTGTGGAGTGGACATTGCCTGCTTTGAGTAGGGAAGGTGTCGGAGAAGGGTGGAAGGGGTTTGCTTATGCCCTTGAAGGTGTTTACGATAATGAAGGTGCATTGAAGAAGATTAGAAGCTTGAATGGTTTTGATGATGGTAATTCATTGACTAATCTGTTGTGGTGGATTCATAGCAGAGGTGATGCAGATGTGTAATTTGGTCAATGATGAAAAGTGAAACATCATGGTTAATAGGTTTGGTGAGTTATTGAATTATTGCCTCTAAATAAATTTTTTTCAAATTTTCAATACCTTAGAGAAAATAAAAAACAAGTTATAATTATCTCATGCATGCAGTGTATCTTACTTTTGTATTTCAAATTTTCAACTTGTGTCTGTTTCTTGTAGTCACTTTTATGGATTAATAAAATTAGTGGACTTCGTGGTGTGCAAGTGTAACAGCTATTTGGCATTTTTGTTATATTTTTAAATGTGAAAGCCGCCGGCTAGTTGATGCATGGACGTAATCATTTATTTTTGGATCTATCCAGGCATTATTATTTAGAGGTTTTGGAAGGTTTTGAATGTATTATAATGGAAAGTGGTGTAGTTAATTATGTAGCTATCAGATTGTTTGGTAAAAATGGGTGATAAGTAAACTGAAAGATAGATAACTGATAAAGGCTAAAAAGTTGCTTTAAGGCCGAAAAGCTAGGGCTGAAAATTGATAAGCTGATGTTAAATGATATAATGATGTAAAAGATGTTACAATTCAAGGGAGTCATTTTAAGTATAACTTTTCAAATTAGAGTTTATGATTTCGATATTTCTCTGAAACCAAATTATAAACTTATGTTTTGAAATATAAACATGTTGGTTAATTTATAATTACATGTGCTACCTTGCTAAACACACTCTTTATTTATCAATTCAACATTTTTTTTCGTTAACTTGTCAAAAACCATTATAAAGCACACATCAGAACACTCGGACTCTGTTTTGTTGCATAATTTCTGTGTTCATGTAGGCTTTGTGAGGAATTGTTTGTGCTGCTGGAGTTGTATTACCTGAACGGCGAAGGACTGAAATAGTTCAGGGGGTTACTGCTTTTTGTTTTTGCTTGTTATCATTGAGTCATATATGTTATCCCTTGGTTGTGGGTTATGTGCATATGATGTTACTTTGTATTTTAGCAAAGTATTTCTTATACTTTGCTTATCAATAAAATTTGTCTCATCTAAGAAAACACACTTCAGGAGTCAGGACATAGTTGGAAGAGATACTAAGATTACTTTTTATTTATTCACTTGTTTTTTTATTAAAAAAAAATTTTAAAATACCTTTCGGTAAGACTAGGATCTAATAAAATTTAAAAATTGAGACCTTTCATCTTGAACCATGCAATAATTTTTTAGATTAATGGATTGCACATATGATGTAAATGTAAAGTATTTTACACTATCGGTCCATCATCCATAATTCATTTATTCTAAGTTCTAACTAAAAACCAACGACCATAAACATGTAAATGATGGATAATGCACTTTACACTATCATTATATACCAACTATTTTCTCATAATTTTTCCTAATAAGAGAAATTATTGAACTCGCAATAATTTGGTATTGTACTCACGATAGTATTCTCATTATCTTATAAGAGGATAAGAGGAGAGACCATACCAAGTGAGCTGTATATGGTTCACCGGTTTGACTACTTCATGGTTTTTTCCTTGATCATTGGTATCTCCAATTGGAGTTTAATTTTTCTTTGACATAGCTTTTCAATGTGCTAGTTTTATGCAATATACTTCCTCCTCTTCACAAAAATAGTAAAAAATGATAAAAATTCTTGTCCCAAATTAAAGTTAAAATAATTAATAAAAAATTTAGAAATTAAAATTTTGATAATTAGATGTTTATTAATAATTGATTAATGTGTTAGATAAACCATTAAATACATATTTTCTTAATTTTTTTTCATTTTTCCAATTTGTTAACATTTTTGTGTAAGGAAGGGGAGAAAAGTACAAAACTAGTGTACTTTAACCAAATAATTACAAGATTGGAGGTGCAACTTTTATAAAAATTACAGAAAAGGCATAGTCGTGGATGAGATACACGACTTATATGTAACTTGGCTATAATCAAGTGTGGAAAATACTACATTGTAATATTAGACACACTCAGAAAGAGAAAGATTTGAAAATATTATTTTTCAAAGAGAAGAAAAACTTCATGAAGACAGGTTAAAAGAAAGTGAACAATATAAAAATATCACCTTTTTGAAATATTATTTTGACACAAAGAAAAAGAACAAGGAAGAAAAAGGAATAATTCCCAAAAGACCCTTGTCATGGCTTGGAGAAAATAAGTGAAGAAATAAATACAGTGCAAGATTATGATATAAAAGAAATTTCTAATTTAATGAAAAGAATAGAAATACTTTCTGAAGAAAATAAAAAAGAAAATAGAAATTTTACTCTAATAGAATAAGAAAATGAAAACTCTAAAAAATCAGAAAACGAAGATATAATCATAGGATATGATTCCAGTGATGAAGAATATAATTTAGGAGAAAATGAAGGACCATCATCATCCATTAAAAATGAATGGGATAATGAAAGGCAAAAATATAAATCATTTAGAAGAGAAAAGAAAAGAAAACATAATGAAAATTGGAATTATCAATATGAAAGCCCAGGATTAGGAAAAGAATATCAACCTAAAAGGCAGGATTCATAAATAGAAACACTATTAACATTAATTGCATAGTTAACAGAGAAAAAATAATTCAATAATGGATAAATGAGTTGACATCGACTCTTTTAGAACAATACGATACAGAAAAATTAACTGGAAAAGACATACTAAGATTTGCATAATATAAATCTACAGGAGTACTCATAATATACATTGAAAATTTAATTTAACACCCAATCAACTTAGTGGGAATAATGTCTTTGAAAAATTAGACTACTTAGCAAGATTAATAAGTCTATAATTTTTGGGAAAGGATTTAATAAATCATAGACAAGAAGTAATTAAAGAAGGAAAAGAAATAGCCAAATAACATTTAACAAATATGTGCATAAGAGATGTGTTATATAAATAAATTCATATGATAAGTAATTCAAAATGGCCAGAATCGATACTAGGAGTATATGACAAACCCAGAAGTAATTTTAGGGAATCAAACATTGAAAAAAAAGTATAAGAGTATTTGGCAAAAGTACCCCAAACTTCAGAGACTTGTAACATAATTAAGCCAAAATATTATTACCAATTAGATAATTCAGATCAAGAAAAATACAAAGAACTATTCATAAATAAACTTCCCCAACCTATAGGAGAAGAACTAAGAAAAAGATGGACAACTAGATCCTTAGATATAGTATCAACTCTAGGAGGATTAATTTTAGTACTTAAAAAATTTGATTAAAGATGTATGTGCTAGTAATATTATTAGCCATAAATGAAAACTAGTAGACAAAATCTGTTGTGATAAAAATGATCCAGAAATACCTGGACAATATGGGTGTGGAAACTTTTCTAAAAGAAAAAGACGACATAAAAAGAGAAAACATATTTTCAAGAAACAGAGAAACCCAAAACGAAAAAATAAAGATAAATATTGTAGGAAGAAAACACCTAAAAATATTGTCCAAAAGGAAAGAAGACATGTAGGAGTTGGATATGTGATGAGGAAGGGCATTATGCAAATAAATGTCCTCAAAATAAAAATAAACCAGAAAAAGTCAAAATTCTCATGATAGCAGAAGAAAAAAACTTAACCATTACTGGACTGGGATATAGAATCTGATGAAGAAATATATGAATACATGAGTCAATCTTCAGATACCAGTGATGAGTCAAGTTAGTACATTCATAAAAGTTTCCATACAAATTGGAAATTATGAATCCAAACAAACATGTGCATATGTAGACTGTTACATCTGCTTTTTCTAAACTGATATATATATATATATATATATATATATATATATATATGATTTTAATATATGGATAATTGTCTATAATTATTTTCTTAGTATATATATATATATATATGTCTGAACTAATATATATATATATATATATATATATATGATTTTAATATATGAATCAATTGGTAAATATGTCGTGGCCGATGAATGTGCTTGATGTGTGTGCAATTTACGTAAGTGCTCGATTAGGATTTATAGGTGTCGGAGTTGCGAGGGTTCGAGTGTTTCCTTAAGTGTTGCAAGCTTGGTTGAGTATTCGGTTAGAGAATTCTAAGTGTAGGTTGTGTGCTTGATGTGTTAGTGAGCTTTAACCCGCAGAGAGTTCTTTGCGATCGTGTGCCAGTGTGGTTATGTGAGACGTCAGGTTAGAAGGGCATCAGATGTTATCCGACTGCAATATTTGTGCCTCGAGCGTTATTAGCTCATGTTTCATGAGGTTAGAGGGACGTCCTAAGTAGTATGGGCTCGGATAGGTGTTGGATAGGAATTGAATGGAGGTTAGACTTAAGGCTTTATTTTTGTTTATAGTTGTGTTTGAACTTCATGTTTTAATAATTATATGTTTGATGTTATGGAATTGTGGTTTTGATGTTTTAAATGTGTTTTAATATTATGTGTGTTTGTTTTAGTGTTAGGAAGGGTAGGAGTCCTTAGATTGGGTTTAAAGTGCGGATATCGGAGTTTCGGAGTGAACTGGGCGCATGGGGCATTTTCTGTTCCCACAGCAATTCATGCGCCCAGGCGTGGGCACCAGGTGCCCGCCCCAACCAGACCATCAGATGCACCAGCGCACTCAGCCGCAGGCACCATCCCGCGGAGGCGCGTGCGTCAAGAGCAGCCCCCATCTGATGCACCGTCGCGCGCTCAGGCGCATCACCAGCGCGCCCAGGCGCGACACGAGTCTATAAATCCGCACCAGCCCTCCCCACACGCACCACACCCATTTCCCTCAACCCCAAACTTGCCCCAACACTCCCAACACCTAAAATCTTACCACTAATCATCTCCCCACAAGCCTCAAACCTTGATTTCATGGTTTCCACCCCAAAATCTTGCATCAACACTCATCCTCTTCTCTCTCTCCTTCATAGCTCTCTCTCATCAAGCTTTCTCTCTCTTCCAATCTCAAGAACCAAGTGGAGATCTCTCAAGGGAGTTGAAATCCATGGTGTCCGAGGGTAGATCCAAGGTTTATGGAGTTTCAATCAAGCTTCCTCTTCCTCTAAGGTAAGGGGGAGACCTTTTCTACAATTTGGGTTAGGGATGGTTAGAGTTTATAATAGGATTTGGGGGTAATGACTAAATTGGAGTGTGGGTAGTAAATTGACACTTTATTTGAGTTGGGTTTGGACTAAATAGGGTATTATGGGTTGATTTTACAATTAATAAGATAGTTTATAATAAAACCCCTCTTTATGCTATATGAATAGGAAGTGAAGAACGCTAGGGAGTTGACTTATATTTTGTGCTCTGAGACATACCTGTGTATGTTGGTTGACTTATCTGTGATCTTGTTGGTTGTTGTTTATATATGTTTTTGTTATTTATTGTTGTTGTCCTTGTTGTTGTTGTTTTTGGGATTGTCGTATAGTACTGAGATATGCCTGTGCATATTGATTACGTGTATATTGTGTGTGAGCATGTAGATGTTGTAGAGTCCGGGTTAAGGTTATTGTAAAAGAAGTCAGTATTGGATTATATAACGAATGAATTGAGATGGTACTTCGTTACTAACTTAACCGGTTAGTCGATTCCAATAATCGGTTAAGTAAGTATCAAGTACCACGTTTTACTACGAAAAACCGAAAGAGCGTCGACTATTGACTTCCTTTCCAATAATCCTAACCAATCATGCATCATATCATGGAGTGAGGTTGGACGTTAGGGTATGGGATAGACTTACGAGACGGTTCATTGAACCTAGGTTCGAGAGTGATCCAGTGACTAGGTTGTGCTATTGAAACAACCGCGGGACTTGTAGTGAGTGAGACCTTGATCCTACATGGTGCCGGACTTGCTACCCGCGCTGGGGATCGGTCCTGCGATAACCATTACAATGATCTTATCGGTCACTTAGGCACTTCAGGGCCGCGGAGGGTGGTCTCGGCTATAGCCAACTCGAGCATCCTCCTGAGTTGTACTTGGACCTAGATTGGCCAAGTATTGTGCGAGCATTGGTTGCGAGCCGCTTACTCTCGACTCGTCTATTCCCAGGAGTGGAGGGTGATGTGAGGAAAAGGAAGAGAATGGATATGTGATTGTGACATGGGAGATTTGTACAGAGATGATGAACCAATCCAGAAGTGGATCCCATGATTTTATGTGATTTATGAGTATAGTATCATGGGATGGGATACAAGTGAGAAGGATCCAGTTGTGAATTGGATGAGTGACGCCCTTGCATTGCACTATTATCGTGTGTGACTTGTAGTGCTTGATTTATATTATTTCTCGATATTGCGGTGTGTGTGACCTGTCATACTCAATTTAGTTGTTATTCCTGAGTTATTATTATGAACTGTTTACTATCTTGTAATTCACTGTGTTTGAAAATGTCTCACCCCTTGGTGGTTTAACATTTTAGGGGGAATTTGCCAAGAAGCATGAAGATCAAAGTGTCGCAGTGGAAAAGTCGAAAAGAAGGAAATGTAATACCCGCAATTTTTCATATTTTAATAAATTGATTTTTGGGAATTTATGATTGGACATTTCTTTTCGAATTTATATAAATTTATTATTTGATTTATATTTACACGTGTGAAGAGGTGGAACTTATTTTATTTTGTGTTTTGGAGAGATTTATTCTTTAAAGCTTTTGAAATTTGAATGCTTAAAGAAATGGTGACCAATGCATGTAGGGCACCCTAACCAATTCATTTAATGTCTAAATTACTCTTTTATTTGTAATTTAATGTCTTTGACTTTTCCATGTGATTAAAGGTGGTGTATTTAAAATGGATTTTTAGTGAATCATGATTTTGTGATTTATTGATTTAAAAGATTTATTTAACTTTGAAAATTCATAATTTTTTATTGGTAAATCAGAACCAAACGAATTTACAGTCAAACTGATCATATTGAAATGTAGAATTTATTTTTGTAAAGTTTGGTATTTAATTATGCTTTCACGAAATTTTCATTATTTTTGGAAAATTATAATGTTTTATTCTTTAAGTAAATATAAACATGATTTTTAAATGTTATTCACTGTATTGGAAAAATATTATTTTCTACTGCACAATAGTGTTACACGGTTTTGGGATATTTCTTTTATGCATTTAAATTTTGAATTGTTAGACAAACATTTATGAGTGCACAAGACCCTAGGGCATTCTAATTAAATGCAACCTATCTCTAAAGTACCTCATTTAAGACCCACTATTAAATACACTATCCAAAGTAGATTTTTGACCAATGCATGTCTTTGCTTTTTTATCTATCCACCCTTTCCAATATTACTCCACCTAAATCTACCCAAACATCATTAAACTATTATGGGTTCATAAACAAAGAGTAAAAATGCAAAGTTCCTACCCCATTTTATAAAGTAAAAACCGTGAGGGAGTATGAACATTGAGGGAGGCTCTTGATTTTTTTAACCCCACTTTATTTCATTAAACCCCACCAACCCCCACCTATTATAAATACCCTTCACCCACCTCATTCCCTCGTTTTAGGACTTAGAGAAATTGAAGGAGACAGAGAGAAAAAAAGAGAGGGAGCCGTGGGAGTGTAAGAGAGGGAGTATACCTCCACAAAGTCATTTCTTCTCCATTCTCCTTTGTTCCTACACATATATACACACATATAAACACACTTGCATCCATAAGAAATCAAGAAACCAAAACCCTATCCCACTAGATAGAGGAACCCGTGAGCAAGAAGGAAGGACGAAGGAGATTTTGGTTCCATTTTCACTTCTCTAAACTTGATCTAGGTAGTTTTACTTCCCTTAATCTTTGTCATCACTTTTATTTTCGGTTTTATTAAATATTTCTTAGAGATTTAGTTATTTGAGTCTTTGCATGTTAGTTTGAAGTAAAGTAATATATTTTTCATTTGCTCTTGAACAAAGATTGAACAAAGAGGTTTGGTGTGTGTTTCGGTTTTTGAATGTATTTTGCAAAAACGATTTTATTCTCTTGATGTATTTCAGTTTTATGAATATATTTGGAAAATAAAAATTGATTTTTGAAGTAATTATTTGGTACATGTTGATTTGTTGATTTATTTTGAAAAAAATTTCCAATCTTTCTCTATGCTTGTTTCGGCCAAGAGAAGAAAATAAATGAAATGATATTTGTTCTTGATGCATGTTATTTATTAATGAACCTTGGTTATTTCCTTGCCCTATTTTTCGGTTTCATTAAGAAAAATAAAGAACTAAATTGATTTTGCTTTGGTTTGATGTTTAATGGTACCTTTTGGTTTATGAATGTGAATAGGTATAGAAATTGATTTGAGTTTGTGTGTTTAGTGGTGATGATATTCGGTCCAAGTATGTATGAGTGAGGAAAATGATTTTTGTTTGTTAAGAACCATTTGTGAAAGTTAATGATTTTGGCTTGTAGGAGGTTTTGGTAAAAAGTATTTCCACAAATTGGATTGCTCTAGAAATTTAGTATGTTGTCCTTAGAGTTATTTGAATGTGTTCTGGAAATTTTGATTTGGTTTGGACTTGTTTTATTATTCTTAGTGAATTTTGGTTTGTTTGGTTTTGATTATGGAACTTGGTGGTTTTAGTTGCAAGAGATTTTGATAAAGGACACTTGCACATGTCCAAGGCCTGTGAAGCTTGGTTACTGTTTTTATGACGTTGATTTAAGCTCCTTTGAATTTTTGTATGATTTTAGAGTTTGCTTACTATTTTTACAAGAATTGTTTTTATGAAAACGATTTCGGAAAAACGAGTTTTTTGGATAAAATGTGAGCTGAAATCTCAGACCTATGCTATTCCAATGAGCATGAAATTTTTATAACAAGACCATGCACATGTTGGGAGACTCTCTATAAAATTTGAGGTGATTTGGAGTTGGTTTCAAATTTTAAATAAATGCAAAACAGTGTACAGGTCCATTCTGTTTTTGCAGAATTAGAGAGGATTTTAATTGAAAAAATGTGACTTAGACAACTTCAAATAATATGAAATTTTTATGAGATGATCTTTAATATGGGGATATGTCCTATACCAAATTTCGTGTCAATTGGAGTTAGTTTGCTATTTTTAATAATTGAATTTTTGCCTCAGGTCACAACAGGTCTGTTTTGATTTCTATGGAAAATCTAAATAAAAATTTATCTTCTGAATGTCCGAATGACTTGAAAATTTTATGGTTTGGACTTGGATATATGTTTTAGTGTTTTGCAAAGCGTGGGACTGAAATTAGTTGATTTGATATGGTTTTGGAAATTATGTCTCTTGATTTCTTCGTAACCGATCTAGCATTTTACTTTATACTTTTTGGTATATGTGATGCTTTGTGTGTTCTTCTGGACTTGACTGGACTTTATATTTTTATTGTGATATTTGGATATAATCAAATGAGTGTAGGAAGTTGGTCTGTGTTTTTATAAAGTGAGCTTTCATGCTATGTGATTTAAATTGGTTTAAGGTCAAGAATTTGTATACCCTAGTTGGTTTATTCCCATGTTTCGGTTCTTGTTTAAATAAACGTGTGGCTATGGAAGCTTTTTTATTTTAAGTTGTGTTCTTGATGATATGATTTGTTTTAAGTTGATTAAAACATGTAAATAGGGTTAGGATTATTGGTTGATTATGATGCATGCTTCGGTTCCTTGAAGGAGAATTAGGAAATTTAGTGTGACTTGTTTGAATGGCTATATGTTAATTACTTAGGGCTATTTGCATGATGAAGGAAGTGAAGGAAAATGAGTTAAGTCCATTAAGTGCTTGTGAATTAAAGATATGCATTTGTTTTTGTTGTAATGGTTAAGTATTAACTTATTTGATTTCGTGATTTGCCTTTGGAACCAAATTGATTTCTAAAGTGATTTAACTTTGATATGTTTAAGGATGTTTGAATTGTCTAGGTGTTGTCCAACTTTTAGTTTAGGTATTATGGTTTGAAAAATAAATTGTTTTAAGTATTTATTTTACGTTAAAAAGTATTATGAACTAAAGTGTAACTTTGCAGTGTTTTCGGATTTCGAAAATGTGATTTATGAGACTTGTTTCATGGTTGTCCAGAATTGTAATCATAGTGTTTTCCATTTTTAAAATGTTTTCAAGTTATTCAAAGCTTAAGTTTTAAGTGGTACTTGATTTGGGTAAAAGCTAGATTGAAAAGTTGACATTTTTCGGTGTTTTCGGGTTTGAACGAGCTGTTGTCCACCTTGGATGAGCAGCTAACCCATTTATTCAAAATGATTTTGTTAATTGTTTTATAATGGTTTTGAGGAATTAAAAGTGTTGAAAAGTTTGGAACGGATTTGAGAAAAACCTTGTGTTTTAGCTCTACTGGAGGGAATTTAATCTAAGTTTTCGAAGATTAATTTTTTTTGTAATGAACTTAATGGTTGATTTAAGTTATGATATTAATGTGTGATGTCTAACGCGAGGATTTAGAAGGTGTCAGCTGTGAACGTGTGTCGGAGGACTTTACCCGTGAGCACTCTGTGGATATCTGTCGGCGATTAAGGTGAGAGAACAGTTTTCCTAAGACACTGTGGTGTGAAGGTAATGTATTAAGAGGTTCCTGACCATCTCAAAAGCCAGAACGTAGGGGTCTGTGAGTTAGTCTTATAGTGGCAATTGGATGTGTATGAATGATCATCTATACGCAGGACTAAGACATCCATTTTTCTATTGCAAGATTATGACATGATGCTATCTGTTGATGATGATGAAATGGTATGATATGATATTTTATCCCTGTTGAACTTTTATCTGAAATTTGAAAGTATGCATGCTGTGTAATATGCTTGCTCTGTTTTAAGTGTTAAAAGGAATAATGATACTGATGAGAATAATGCAATGATATTGAAAGAATACGATGGATAATAAAAGATTTCTGTTAATGGCAAGATTTGATTATGATGGAAAAGATTGATGGTTTCGATTTAACGAAAGTGAAAATGCAAAGAAAGGAATGATTATGTGATTGCGATTTGGATTTCCTGAGGTGCACGATTGTTGTGACGTGCTTGCCAGTTTGAGGAGACTGAACTCCCTGATGTGCACGGTTGTTGTGACGTGCTTTCCAGGTTGAGGATGGTGCTGGCCGCGTGAGCTTGATGCCGTGGTTTCAAGTCCTCAGTTGTGATGATTATGTGTTAATGGGAAAGTAATTATGTGAATGATTTAATTAGTGGTCGAGGTTCACTGAAGAGATGAACAAGAGCGAATCGACCAAACCTTAGGAATAATAAAGCATTAATAAAACATCAAAAGACATTGATTAATACGGTGAGTTGAGTGTGAAGTAGTGGAGAGGAAGATACTCTATTTATCTACGGATACTCAGGTGAGAGATTGTGATAGAGGAGGGTGATGACAGTGATACGTCAAAAAACCTAGAGTGCTTTTCTAGGCGGAACTAGTCTATATGTGATCGGGGCTTAAGACTCAGGGGATCATAGCGTGTTCTGCACCGGGACTAGAAAAGTACTGTCGCCCCCTGGATCAATTTCGAAACGGTGAGAGGGAACCTAAACGAGGCTGGCTGCCGAATGGTATTGGGGCCCGATGTTATTGATGATGAACTATGAAATGATGTGAATATGCTTATGAATATGATGATGATTTCTCGACAGTTGGACCTGCGTGGTTAAGGTTCCTGTACGTCCCGTTTGCTTCCGTTTAGGCTCGAGAGGATTGGAGGAGATGTAACGTGTGCTAACCAACTCCTGATGTAACATCCCAAATTTTTATTTAATCATTTTTAATTATCTATTTAATTCCAAGCGTAAATTAGAACAATAAACAACTTAGTGAGAGTATAATTATGTCCAGAAATGAATGAGGCAATGAAGTAGGACCACTTGCAATATTGTGAAGTAGTTAGGAAGCTTAGTAAAGGATAAGATGGTGGAAGGTGAAGGGAAACGGGGTTAAAGCCAGCGTTTCGATATTATGATTGCGTTATAAGATAAAATTAAGAATAAGAGATTTATAACTCTAAACAAGAATTCCACCGTTGGATGTGAAGATGAGGATTTTAGAAAGCTTACTTTCAAATTTGAGCACGATCCGACGGTCAACGAAGAAGTTATGGTGTTTTAACTGTAAGAAGAAAATAGAAGAAAAATAGAAAAGCCAATTGGCAGTGACTAATCGATCAGTCCGTCTAAAATGACAAGTGCAAATTGTGAAATTTCTCTGACTAATCGATTTGCGAGTCCACTAATCGATTAGCCCGATAAAAATCTGGAAAAAAATATAAGGCATGAGAGCCATTCTTTCTCACCCAAAAAGGGAAACCCCAAGCTTCTCAAGAAAGCAAGGTCCCATGGCTTTCTCCCAATCTCTCTCTCTCTCTCTCTCTCTCTCTCTTCCATAATCACATCATCCTAGCTCCTTGTCCTTCATCCAAGCTTGCCATTATCACCTTCATGAACATCTTCATCATTATCTTCATCAAGAGCCCCACCCAAAGCACCAAGCACCAAACCTTAAACACCTACACTATCACCCATTTATTATCATGCTCAAGAACATAAAGACCAAGACTTATCACCCACTCACCTTCATCATCGCATATATCATCATCACCATGCCATTTTATTAGAGCTTTCTCTCTCTAGATCTTAATACCACCATGGAAGGCGTCTCTCTCTCCCTCTTCTCCACATCTTCAAGATCAGATAAAGGAAGGCCAAAAAGGTTCAAGTTTTAAGGAGTAAGGACAAGAAGGAAAGTTAGGGCTTGTGGGGTACTCTCTCTCTTAACTGAGTTAAGAGGGTTGTATTACCTTGATTTAGGGCATGATTTCTAGTTTGTTTAATAGTAGTGGCTAAGAGTAGAAAAGATTAGGGTTAAGAATAAACATTAGGGTAGTTGATAGTGACATTAGGTTAAAGAATGAAAATAAGGAAAAAGTACTATAGGAAAACTAAGAGAATGAATAGAGTAGAAAAATAAAAGAAACGAATTTACTAAATTTTTTGTAAGTATACGTGTATATATTTTGTGTCATTCTGTTGGACAATAATGTGTGCGTCTAATTATATGAGGGGTAAGGGTTTTAAAATGAAACTAAAAGATAACGAATTAACAAGGTCCTTAATTAAGGGATGGATTGAAATGTTTGTGTATTTGGTGAATATAAAAGGACGTGATAATAATAGTACTGCATGAAAACTTGGAATGTAAAAATTATATAAATAGGCCGAATTAAGTTGCAGGTGGGTTATGAATATATGATTTGTGTGTTAATCTCTAGATGATAATAACAGAAAATGATGTTAAATTATGAACGAAAGGAAAGAGAGTAAAGAGTGCAGATATGGGAAATTAAGTAAGAATAGCAATAAGAAACAAGAAAAGAAAAGAACAAGTGAATAAAGAATAAGAAAAAGACATTAAAGTAATAAACGAAATGAATAAATTCAATTAAATAAATTGAAATAAACCAAAGAACGAGAATGTGATAAAAGATTGAATGAAACAGATGAAAAATGATTGAATAATGAGAATAAAGAAAAGAAAGAAAAGAAAGAGAAAGTGATAGGAGATTTAGGGATTTGGTTAGCGGATGCCAAGCCAAGTAAGTACGCCCCGCTGGGTGCATTGGTTGCGTAAGCCACACGATTTAATGTCGTGCGCAACGGTAAGACGCCCTCGTTTTGGTGCGCAGTGGTTGGTTCGCGAAACCGTAGAAAGAGAATTGAGCATGTTACGTGAATGCCAGACCAAGTAAGTACGCCCCATTGGGTGCATTGGTTGCGTAAGCCGCACGATTTAATGACGTGCGCAGCGGTAAGACGCCCATGTTTTGGTGCGTAGTGGTCGGTTCACAAAACATTAGAAAGATGAGTAGGAACATAGCGCGAGTGCCAGGCCAAGTAAGTATGCCCCGCTGGGTGCATTGGTTGCGTAAGCTGCACGATTTAATGGCGTGCGTCGCGGTAAGATGCCCTCGTTTTGGTGCGTAGTGGTGGGTTCGCAATGCCGTCATAAAGAATGGAAAAGAGAAAGAAAAGAAAATAAAGAAAAGAAAAGAAAAGAAAGAAATGAATCGAAAAAGGAAAAAGAAAGAAGTATGTATGAACACGAAAATAAGTGTGACATTATGAAAAGTAAACTAAGAATGAAAAGTAAAGTGAGAATAAGAGAATAAGTAAAGAGGATCAAATGTTGGAACTTAAATGAAATAAACTGGTATATGAATAAAATGGTAAATATATTAGGGTGTATAGTAAATGAGTTGGAATGTCAGAGATTGATCGTGTGTGTAGCATGCTTATAATATTGATGGCTTAGTTTTCTTCTATGACTTCTTAGAAGTCATTTCCTAAGTCATGTTTAATGCTACCCTTCTTGCTATATTTGTTGCAGGTACAGAAGGAGTTTGCACGAGTCATGACCGAGCAGGGATGTGGAGTGTAACGTAGTTAGCTGGGTGACCATTTGTTGGTCAAGGGTCTTATTTTGGACTTTATGAATGTATATTATTTTTGGGAAAATCAAACCATTCCAACAAATTGTAATATTTTGGAAAATGATGTACTTAATGCATTATGACATATTTGGCCCTGTTGGCTTATTGTTGATTTTATAAATGTGATAATACAGGTTTACAGGAAATTTATATTTTTGAGATGTCCATAAAACAGAGGAAACTCCGTCCGATTTTCACGGAGGATTTTTATATATAAAAAAAAGATAAAGTTTTTAAATCGAAATTTTTAAGTTGCTAATCTTAATTAAGGGGATTAAAAGTTAGGATGTCACACCTAGTGACGTTCCCTTACCCCCTTGTCATCGATGGATGCGCTTCAATAAAACGTAACAAGAAAAGTTTAAGAATACGATACAGATATGTCGCTCAATGTTGAAAAAAGAGTTGTGGAAATGTTATGGAATTGATGAGCCTCGGGCATGGAAGTAATGGTGATGGTGGCTAAGGATAGATTTGTAAATAATGTTCGAATATCAAAGAAGATGATAATTGTGATAATGAAAATGATGTCACTTTGTGCATAATATGTGTATTGTTTTGTTTTTTTATCTTGATATGTTGCCTGCTGTAATCCCACGTCGCCGACTTATCCGCCCGGAAAAGCTGACTCTCTTTTTGTATCTTTGTTGTATGCTTCTATCGGTCGTATGTCGACCAATTAGATGGTGGATCTCGTCAAGTTTACCTTCGAGATTTATCATGATGGACAATGGGAAGTGAACCGAAAAGGTTGGGAATGGCGCGGTGGAGCAGAGGTGACCATTCGAGACCTTGGTCATACGCTTCGAGGGGTTTTGACCGACACTCATGTTTGTCGTTTCTCTTTGGTGGATCTACAGACTGGAGGACATGCAGACTATCATGGTGGTTATCCTTTACCGCTACCGGCACACATTGACCCAGGAGCTGAGGAAGAATAGGAGTATGAGGATTTGGATCCTGCTGAGCCTCCTGACGATGCATTTGAGGCTATTCCCCAGAGTGATCCAGATGAGATTGAAGAGGACCCTAGTGAAGGATCTTCTCTCGTTGAGTATTTTGATGGGGATGAGTGGGAGTACGATCCAAAGGAGGTGCCTACTACAGCCGCTAGTGATGAGGGTCATTAGTTAGCTTTATTTTATGTTATTTTGAGCTGGTCTTGTATTGTATTTAGGTAGACTTTGATGACTCTGTTCAGATATCACGTAATTCCCGAAGTTTTCTAGACTTTATATTTGAGATAGTAAGTTGATGGTTTCAATTAGTGATGATGATTATTGTGCAACGTGGTAGATCGAGTTCCAAAGTGCGGTGTTGGTAGAATCTTGATTTGGAACTTGATGGATGACGTGGAACATGAATGAATTAATTTTATAATGAAAATATTTTTGAAAAGAAGTGTATTTACAAGGAGGAGTTCATGTCCATGTCATCAATGAAAAAAATTTACGCGTATTTTTCATGAATTAATAAAAAGAATATTTCCAAGTTTCTAAATCGGGGTGTTACGGGAACTCTATTTTATTTCTGCTTGTAATGTAATTGAAGACCCCAAAGTTGTTTATAAACTCGTTTTGTAAAAAGAAATTTTGAGTTCCTCAATTTAAATTACATAATTTTAATACTTTCACACAACTTTGTTATTTATCTTTTATAAATAAACCGGGGTGTTACAATATGGTATCGGAGCAGTTCTTTCCTTTCGGCCTGGGTAGATGGTCTTGATCCCGCTGTGAACACTCTTATCTCAAACTTCTTGTCCATAGGTGAGACTTATATGTAATGTTTTTAGTGATACGTGTTGAGTTAGGGAAATCAGAAAATATTAGCATTTATATTATTTGAAACGACTAGCTAATACTACGGGAATTAAAAAGGAAATAAAGTGTATGCCACCAAAATGAATTGTGAACAGAGTTATTATTTGTAAGAGACAGGGAATTGTGAAATGATGTAGGATATATATGCTAAAGTTGTCGGAAAGGAAATTTGAAACCGAAACGTTAAAAATCTAATTTTTCGAAAAGTATTCCTGTGCTACCTTAAACGGTCTGCTAATTGCAATAACTGGTTGAGGTTTGCACGTAACGAACAATTGTTTTGTTAAGGCTATGTATGATTCCATGTACTGGTTTCCTTTCCAAGAACCTTAGCATCGGGTGGAACACTTACGAGTGCTGGATATTTTCAAAGGAAATCGAACACGAAATAGGTTTGCTCGATAAATCACCAAAAGTTTTAAAGGAATAAAAAGTGATTCGAGTTCCCTTGAGAATATCACACGTCCTACGTCACGATGCATATGTCAGATCATCATTAGGATCAATGGAAAAGGAAAGATTTTCATGAAGGCATAATTAAAACCCCTCAAAACATTACTTGGGTGCTAATTTTAAATTAGGCACCAAAGTAACTATTGGGTTATCAAACGAAACGGATTTTTATTTGTTGATTCCTTTTCCACGTATCTAATGCTGGATTGACTATACGCGAAATGTGGAAAGGAAATAGGATGTCAGGTAGAAATGAACATAGAATAGTATAGCATGGACGCATGCAAATACCAAGGTATAGTATAACGTATCGGACCGGCCGAGCGAGCGTTATACCATCGGCCAAGAGCTGGACTCGCACACGCGTAAACATAAATCGTGTGCCTATCTGATACACCTATGACTGACCATGAGGATAACTGCCTCGTACAAACAATATACCCGGAACGTACAAGAGTAAAGAGAGAAAGAAAGTGAAAACGGGGAATTTGTTTGTAAATACTAAGTGTCGCCGTGAATCGGGCATGTGCCTGAAAAGAGGAAATGAGTGTTGCACTCGAGCCCTAGGAGAGATTATTGGGGTTTGGGGCGGAGGTAAAATGTGACGATGCTTAACATTTAAAAAAAGGATGTTGTATGGAATTGGACATATTCTGATACTAAATATGTAGATACAATTAAAAGAAAATGTATCAATTTACCCTCATTATATTACCCCTCCGATAAGGACAGGATGATTATAGAAATAGACGCTTTTGATTATCATTAGGGAGGAGTCTTAAAAGCCAATAATAGCAAAAATAAATTAATATGCCAATATACTTCTGGAAGTTTTAAAAAGCATGCAATCAACTACCATATCTCCGAAAACAGATTTGGAAAATCAAATAGAAAATTTTGAGTTAATAAATAGAGATTTACCTTGAAATCTTAGAGATTATCAATATAGATCTATTAAACTTACTATTTTGTATTTAAGATTAGACCATACTAAAAAAGGAAATTTCTAATATAATAACTTTGATGCACGCCCTGAAAATTTTGGTATAAGAGCTAAAAGGTTTCACCCTCAGGCTCTTAAAATTAAAAAATAATAATTTTGTAAAACAAAAGAAATTTAAAATTTTAAGGAAATTATGGAGGAATTAAATCAATTAAAAAATAACTTAACATAAATGATAGAATCAATAAAGGAAATGAAAGGAAAAATGAGAGAAATATTAATTCATATAAGAGAGATATCTACAAAGGCTGAAATTGAAAAGATAAAACAAATACTTTATACAAATGTACCTCAATAAATAAAAGAAAAAATAATAAATGAAATAATTAAAAATAAAATAGAAGACAAAATAATAAAGGAAGTCACAAACAATCAAAAAATTGAAATAAATTTTCCCCAAATCAGTAATGAAGAAGATTTAGAAGATGAATATTAGACAAATAAATTGCATAAAACTAACATAAATTATTCAAAATTCCTTATGGAAAGAGGATATATCATACTGGAAACCAATAATAAAAAAAAAGTTGAAAAATTTATTGGTAAAGTTGAAAATCCTAATATTGTAGATGTAGAAACCAATGTTATTCAAGACCATAAATTAATATTAAGTGTAAATATAAAAATATTGGAAGCATCAGAAGAAACTGAATAAAATAAGATTGTGATTAATGATCATATAGTAGAATCACATACACCTGATTATTACAAAATTACAAAACTACACCAGTTTTGTAATATTTCAAAAAGGTGCACCAGTTTGATAATAAACTAGTCAACCTGCAACAATTGTGTAAAGAACCCAACGAAAGGAGTACTGACCAAAGCTTTTTTCTATGACCTAAGCCTCCGTCACGTCATCAATTCTCTCTTGAGTTTATCTTTGCAGCTCGCTATTGCTATTGCATAAAGCCCCGTTTGCTTAAAATAAATTTTTCGACTTCACTCATATATCATAAATGCACATACTACAGATAACACTTTTTGAAGCCGATTCCGAACAATGTTTAAGACCTATTCCGAACTGGCCTTATAATCGACGGTGTCGTAACTATTGTATAAACGAGATCGGTTTCGAATCGATCTTGTTTTACATCAACGAGACCGGTTTCGAACAAAGCACAAGATTCTCTAATTGTCAACAACGTTATATTTTTAAATAAATATACACTTTCTAAAAAATATAAAGAATAAAATGTTGTGATACATGTTTTTATTATATAATAAACTAATAACAACATGTTTAGTCTTCATTGTTTAATTTATATAAATACAACAAAAATTAAAAAGTACAGTAGTTGAGAACATACGGTAAACTCCATTGATGATGTGTATGATTTGTTAAATCATTTTATTTGTATGTGCTTACATGCTTTTAAGCAAAAATATGCATAATATGTGGAGTTTTGACTTAAACTCCTTGCAAAATTTCAAGTTAGTAATAAAATATCGGCTCGGTTCAATTCGGTTTTGAAAATAAAATCCGAAATCTGATACGATCCAATCGGTTTTCACTTTTTCTCATTCAAACAAATCAATTTTTAATCTTTTTTTTATTTTGTTTTTTATCCGTTTTCGATTATCCATTGGATCGGTTTGGATTTGAACACCCCTATGTCTTCCAAAGGGTCTTATAAATTTTATTCCCATTACTTTTTAAGGGAAATTGCACTCACCTCCCTTATAGTTTGCACTAACGGCATAGACACCCCCTCTAGTTTAGAAAATGACACTCACTTCCCATCTTTAGCAATCAACGTTGCACTTACACCCTCTCCTTGTAATAAATTGTTAATTTACTAACGGAAATGTTACGCTTAGAATTGAAAAAAGACTTTTATACCCTCAAGGGGTATCTCACACAAATTTCAAGTGTATTTTGTGCATATTTTCTTTACAATAATATGATAATTTTTTTTACAAGAAAATGTAATGACCAATTGACCAAGTAAGTCACTAGTGCAAGCTAATATGAGACAACCAAAAATTGTGAAAAATAGTAAGATTTAGAAGGCATATACAGTACAGAATTATTTGTGGAACTAACATGCTTATTATAGTCAAGATTTTTTTTAACATTTTCATCATGAGATATAAACTACAATGAATAAAATAAAGTATAAACTCATTATAGATATAATATAATATAACTAGTTTTAATTTGGTTAATGTTCCTATAATATTTGGATATGATCATATGAATATAGCAAGTTCAATCTTTATATAGAGTTTGTATATTAATAAGGATGTTAGGTCTTTGGTATTATCTTAAAATCATTGTGATAAAATTTTTATATAAGAATATGTGTTTTAGTAAAAGGAAAATATTTTTTATCATAAAAATTTATTACATTTTCCGGTAAAAAAAATTATATTATCATATTATTGTTAAAAAAAAGAATCAAATATAATTAAAATTTGTATGAGAAGCCCTTTGAGGATGTAGATGTCTTTTTTAATCTTAGGCATAAAATTTTTGTTAGCAAGCTAATTACAAAGAGAGAGTGTAAGTGCAATGCTAATTATTAAGGAGGGAAGGTGAGTGTCATTTTTCAAACTAGAAGGATTATTGTTTGTATCATTAATGTAAACCTGAGGGATAGGGAGTGCAATTTCCCCTACTTTTTAAGTTTAAAATTTATTTTTTAATAATATGGTTTAAAAAAATAATAAAAAATATTTTATACCTTTTTTTTAAACTAAATAATATTAAACTTGTAATTTAGTTTTCATCATCATTCTTATCTCTCTCCAATATAACCTCTACAAATTTATTATTCCCTCCATTCCTATTTATAAGTTATTTTTTTTAAGGTTTCTTTGTCCTTAAATACAAGACTTTACAATATTTAGACAATATTAAATAATCTATACCAAATATACCCTTAATGATTATACCTATATCCCACATTCCAAGAAATCTTTTAGCTTTCCCATAATAATAACTAGTAAGCATTCCCGTGCGATGCACGGATCGTTTAATTTGAGATATTAGTATTGTGTGTAAAATTGCAATTGACAAAGTATGAATAAAATATCTTGAATTTGTAATGTATAATGTTAAATTACTACTTATTTATTAAATTATGTCGAACCAATGTGTAGTTTATGTTTTATATCATGTAAATAAATTATAATATTTTTAATTGTATAAAAATAAACTTTACAATCATAGAAGACAACAATTTTGAGTTTTATATGTATTTTATATTAAAGAGCATTTCCAACTAATATTTATGCCGTGTTGATAGGCTGGGTAAGGAGTTTAAATTCTTGTTGTGATACTCCCTCGGTATCATTGAGTTTGGCCTTTTAGGCTTTTTTCTTGTTTCACAATGTTTGACCTTTTACATTTTCAATACACAAACATATTTATTTTTCCAATTTTAACCTTTCATTCAATCATTTCTCTTACTCCTCATTAATTCTACTTTTATCATCTCTCTCATCTCTAAACCACTATACATTAATTAATGGACACACTTACTAATAAAAATTAAATACTACCACAATTTTCAATAAGGATTAAATAGGGACATTTTCGACAAACCATACATAATACTTACAATAATCAACACTTTCTTAATCTGTGTGCCCGAACCTAAAAGGTCAAACTCAATGAAACAGAGGGAGCATTATTTATGAATAATCTTTATGGAATCAAACTAATAAATGTTTTTTCCTTGTTTGTGAAGCTAATATTTTGATGTTTAGTGTGATAGTAATTACTCCCTTCAGTCTTATTTACAGGACACATTCTCGAAGAATTCTTTGGTCCTATTTATAAGACATTTTGCATTTTTTAGGAAGCATTTATTGCTATTTTCTCTTTATTGCCCTTTATCCATTAATGTGAAATAATACATTATGAAATTCCCAATACAAAATAAGAGGGTAAAATTGTAATGTTAATGTATTTTTTTTAAGTTTCAAGAAACTTAGTTAACTTCCTTGGTCCGTGTGATATGGATAAATATGCCCTATAAATAGGACCAGAAGGAGTATTATCATTTATGATGACTGTATAATCAGTAATCAGTCTGATTTTATGATTATTTACCATATATTTTTAATTTTCATTCTTTTATTCTTTTGATTATTATCATTATTATTACATTTGTCCCTAAATATAAGATCTGTGTTTATACTTTTAATTTATCTGTGTTTAGAAGACATTTTACCAATTTTTAATGATTATTAATTATTTTTTCTACAAATACCACTATTTATTTAACAATTTTTAGACTTTCAATAATATTAATAAGGATAATTTGGAAAATACATATTAAATGTTCACATTTCCACCAACGGGGCTTGGTTCAGTTGGTGTAAGGCCCCAACTGAAATCTTGGGAATGGGACACGGGTGCTAGTAGCCCCGGGTTCGATTCCCACTAAAAACATCCCGCTGGGAGAGCCAGCCACGCAGCTCGCTCCGGATTAGTCTCAAGGGCTCCCTGGTATTAAGGGTGCTCTTGGGATACCGGTGGTTCCGCAAGGAATACGGACCAAAAAAAAATGTTCACATTTCCAATATTATTAATTAGATTAATCTTTTTTAATGGACATAAAATCTATCCATGAGATCTTATATATAGGGATGGACAGAATATTACTCCCTCCGTCCCACAAGGATGGTTAAAAAATTTGATCTCATTCAGTCCCACCTATAGCGAATTTTTTTCTTTGTTTTTTTGTCTGGTTCTTTGATATCTCTCGGTTTACTTGCCTCCCTCTTTTCGTGTTTACTTGCCTATCTCTCTCTTCTTTTTTTTTGGGTGTTTTTCCGCCCCTAAACATTTGGGTAAAGTCATAAAAATCTAATAGAGAAACCAAAAATAACACATAACAGTTATTAAGCAAAAAACAACACTTGAACCATATAACATGAACTCAAATAATCAAAGAAAAAAAGAAAGAAAGAGATAATAGAGGAAAACTCAAGTGTTTGTGAACCACTAGTCCACCATGAATCCAACTTACTCACAGGAATGAAAATCTCGATCAATAGCGGCTAGGTATGATGTCCGTGGTTGTGACGGTCACAATCAGTTCAATGGTTGTGAAAAGGAGATAGTGGTAGTGTGATTTGAGAGGGTGATCTAATGAGAGGATGAATGAGAGAGAGGCGAGGGTTATAAGATAAAGCAGACGATGCGAGGAGAATGAGATGAGAAGGAGAGAGATGAGAGAGGCTTTGAGTGGTGTTTGAAGATTGGAACCGGAGAAGAGAGTGAGGAAGAGAAGAGAAAGTGAACGGTCAGGAGAGAAGGAGAACCGAAGACAAGAGAAAGAAGAGAGAACGCTTCTTTCAAAGGCCCAGATTAAACTGAAATAAACAGCTCAGATTAATTCATCTAATATTTTTGGTAAGAATGCATTAATGATTGTTTAGGAGGGAAATGAGAGGATCAAAGGAGGGAAATCTTTTTGCCCTCAAACTTCTTATATTTTATATTATGTTGATACATCAATCTAGATTGTATTTAATTTTGAGTAATTAGTCAAATTGATCCCTGACTTTGTAACGATCGGTCAAGTTAGTTCCTGACATTTGCAAAATAGCAATTTAGACATTGAGATAGAAGGACGTCGAACAAGTTAGTCCCTGTCGTTTGGTGCCATCAGTATACTGTTACATACTGCATACGTGAACAATAACGGTAACAAAACGACATCGTTTCCCTTTACATGTTTTGTTTTCTACATCTTCTTCTTCATTTTTTTATAACTTTGAAAATAATAACTATCTCTACTATTTTTTGTTAATACACCTGAATTGGATAGAGGGAGTATTACTTATTTCTCTTCAAATCAAATAAAAATAGTGTAGTCAATATTTACACAAAATAAACATGAATGTATAGGCACATCTTCATCTCCATTTTCATTTAGTTTAGGCACAAATACATACAACTCTGTTCCGAAACTTCGAAGAGTAAAAGATGGCTGGGTTACTAGCATGGGCAGCAGACGTGGTAGGAGGGGGAGGCGCCATAGACGAACACACGCCCGATTCCATCCCATTAATCTTCTCCGAGCCTCAGCAAAAATACGTTCAAGAACTTGACATCAAGGCTTCTTCTCTGCGACGTTCGATCCATGATCTACGGCTCAGATTGCCTCCTCCCGATATATCCCAAAGCCTCCCTCAGCTTCACGCTCACTCTCTCGCTTCCAATGCTGCACTTACCCTCCAATTGAATTCCCACTCCTCCACCCGCCAACAGGTTTCTCTTTCTTTATAACCATTTCATGATTCTGGATACTTGTTTTTACTGCTTTGCTTCTAATCAATGTTTTAAATAAGGATCCATCGCAAGTCCTAGTTTCGGAGAATCCCCGATTCAATGCCACGATTTGCTTCTAATTGGAATATTATAAATGTTGAAACGATTTATCTATTTTATTGTTTAACTTTTAGTGGTGGTAGTAAAATGAACTGCAACTTTGGATTCGCGTTGCAAAATCACATTAGCCCTCATTTTCGCGTTGGAATAGAAGCTGATGGGAGTAGCGTTGGCATTCCAGAATTAATTCTGGGCTAACTCACCCCAGATCTAAAAATGTACTTAGTGTATGAGAAATGCTTCCTTGTTGCTGAATCAAGTTTGCGGTAATAATATATTGACAATCAAATGTTAAAGCTTTTGTTTCATAATAGGATTAATGCTAGTGACATGCTCCATAACTATAAGCGCATACCTCTTGCTGCTTAGTCTCCTAATATGTGCACAATGTGTGGATCTGATTCATAAACCAGGCCTCATCTTTTGTTCCCTTGCTCGGTGAAGTTTCTTTGGAATAGGTTGTTTGGGATCTTTGCAGAGTCTTGGATCAGCCTAGGAACTTGCATCTTTTTCTCCTTACTAACTTTAGAGATTTTGGCTCTCGTATAGAACCGATGATTCTGTAAAAGTGCTCTATTTTTTGCTATGCTGTGTTATGGATATGGCAACAGTAGATTACTAGATTGTTTAATGAGTCCTTTTCGAACCTGGACTTTGTTTTGGATACGGTTACCTTTTGGCATCCCTTTCATGCTTTAGCCATTCCTTTTCTAGATTAACAAATAAAATAGAATTGGAGATATTTTCTTTGTTAGACATGCAAAGGGACTGGCATGTTTTGTTGCATGGTTTGTAACTCAGGCTTAAGCTTATTCTTTTTGTTATGCTTGTGGGGATAGCTTATCCTCTTCTTTTGTATTTTCTCTCTTCTCTTATAATATTTATTTTCTGATGAAAAATATTATATCCACAATAAGTTTTGTTAGCAGATCTTAAATTATAATTATAAACATTTTCGGACTGTGTATTTATATAATAAAACTATAAAAGCATTCCATTGCGTCTTTTCTTGATCATCTGATCCTCGGATTAAGTTGCATACTTTTGACCTCTATCTATTTATCACAATTGAATTTTCTTCATGCTGGGCTGTAGGATAAGCAAATAGCATAGTCTCTGGTATACCAATTTTATTGGGTTTTTTTTCTTCAATTCTTTTTAGCAACATCTTATTAATATTTATTATAAAGCTCCTTTAGCTGGAGCAAATTTGACATTTATCACAATTATATTTACTGAGTATTGGCGGGAGGGTTAAGCAACAAGTGAGATTTTCTCATTGGAGTATCCGGGGCTATGTGCAGGCCCAGCTCAGGGAGGTGACACTCAATGAAGAAAATGCTGCTTTTAAGAATGCAATATCAAGTTGTGAGAATAAAATAAAGGAAAAACTACAAGAGGCTGACCTACTGCGGAGGAAGTTAGAGGTGAGAATTATAATTCAGTTTATTGTTGTTTGTGTTGAGAGATATAAAATAGTCACACATTGACTAAAACATGGTAAGTTGAGCAGCATATAAGTAGAAATGCCGATGGACCTAATGCCTTAAGGTTTTAGGTTAAGACACGGTGTCAAATCATTTATATTGTTCAATTAACATCATTAATAAAAAAACAAGATTAATTGATTTAATTCATACTCCCCAATTAACAAAGGACTTGAAAAATATAAAAAAACAAACAAAATGACCTGGGCCAATTCAAGTAAAAAAGTCACATTGACTAAAATATGGTATCAGAGTCAGAGCCCAACTTCTTTCCGGTTGTCCTTTGTTATGGGTCAATAGTTACCCTTTGCTTGGTCTGGCAGGCTTCGTTGGAGGAGGCGTGTTGGAAGTCCCACATCGCCTACCCTATCTTCTGTGGCATGGTTTAAATACTTGTCGGGCTACTCCTCTCATTGCCAATTGGTTTTGAGATGGAACCTTGACAGTATGCTTCTGTGACAAGTACTGCACTGTTGTCCATATAGGTGGGGCATCATTTCCCCCGAGATAATAATGCAACTATGCCTACCTTCCATTGTTAAGAAGTTGATATGCAAACATACTCTATATGTCCATATCGGGGACGAATGCTTATCATTGATAGTTTATTTTATGGTATTTCTGTATGATCTGTTGTATATCTCATCAGAATTTTACTTCTGAATAGAAGCTACTATGCCATGCTACCAAGATTCCATTTGCAATATGTTTTGGGGATTAAACATTATCACTTCAAGTTCTCTCTCTCTTTCTCTCTCTCTCTCTCTCTCTCTCTCTCTCTGTGTTACAGGAAATGGATGAAGCTGAGAAGAAACTGAAAGCTGATCTGGACAATCTGCAGCTGCAAGCTTCAGCACATACCAAGCAATCTTGGAGATCTGATGAGTGGGAAGAAGAATCCAAGATGAATACTAAAGCTGAACCAGAAGCAGATGCATCAAAATCAGCTATACTAGACGAATTGGAAAAGAAGAAGAAAGATTTGGTTCGTTTTATATTTAATCATACATTTTGTTTATGTTATTCATTAATATAACATGGTATATTATTTAGTTGGACTTATTCCCTTCAAATTAACATATTATTATTTCGTTTCAGAGCTCAATGGAGGTTACTGTAGAAGAGTTGGAGAAGAAGTGGGCAGAAGTGCAGGAAAATGCACTTAAGCAGCCTTCCCCAGGTATTATATCTTACTTTTATTTTGTGTGTATGTATGCCAGGGGGCATCAAGAGTAGGTGTAAATCAATATACAGGATGGAAAGATCAACCAGGGATCCTCCTTAAAGTCCTGCATTTATCACCTTTGCTGATGCTTGTCCAGGGACCAGGTGTCTCCCTGTGGTTTCTGCTAATGCTGCTTTGAATTGATCATACTGAGAAAATATATCATAAGCTTGTTTCTTGCAGGAAACGTTTTCTGATGAGACCCCAATTTCTATTAAAGTACTCACAAGTAATAAAGTAATCAAGAACAGAAATAAAGTAATAAAAGAGAAAATACCCCTCACACTCCCAGAGTGTAGGTCCCAAGCCTAAGGCCGAAAATACCCAAATTCCTAACTACCTTCCTCATTCTACTAAACTTATCTTATATTGACTCCCATACAAGAATATTCCCTTCCCAAGCCAATAACTAAGTGACAACTAACATCCTTCTCTCATTCCCTTTTTCCCAGTATGCCCCTAGTAACATACAGGGTCCTATCATTTTCAACCAAAATTATTTACTCACAGTACCACATGGTCGTACAAAACTTCTTTGTAATCGGTATAAACTTCAAAGTGGGACTGGGTTTGGTGATTTCTTGTATGTTGTCTTCAAGCATTTGTTATGTGTTTGAGACTGAGTATGAATTTTGGAAACTTTATCGTACTTTCTCAATGAATTTCTTCTGTGTTTGAGTATCAGCTCCTTTGATTTGATATGTTTTCTTTTCTCTTTATTATATCTTTACTCTTTCGGAGGATTCCTGATCTGTTTATACTGTTATTTGTGAATGAATTCATCTTTTATTGAAAAGAAAAAAGAAAGTCCAGTTTTGCTGACTTTAATCCTGTTCCATCTCTGGAAAACACCTGATACTATTTTGTGCTTTTAGAAATCCACGATGCTTGGTAGGGTCTTCATGTAATTTTTATTATTATTTTTGTTGTGTTATTTCTGGCAGTAGTTTTGTACACTTGAAAAGCATCTTGCACGCACTGTTTTTGCTGAAAGATATTCTTTTTCTGCAGGTCAAAGAGAGAAGACATTGGATAAACAGCTTCATGGTCTAATTGAGCAACTAGCAGTTAAACAGGTCCTAATACTTTGTGTATTTAAAAACTGCTTTATTTTCCCCATCTTTTTTTTCTTTTTATTTTTTTTCCGAAGAAAAATTGTTTTTATCTAGTTATTAAACCTCTACCTATATACGGTTTGCTTCTGGACAAGAATCTAATAAACTGTCTTCTTTTTCTGCTTTCAGGCACAAGCTGAGGGCCTACTTAGTGAAATTCATATAAAAGAGCTGGAGCTGGACAGATTGAACGGGCAATGGCGACAATTGCAAAGCAGCAATTCAGACGCGAATACTGCTAGGAATCGTTTTAGTAAAAGTGACACTGATAAATATGGTTTGTCAGAATATGATGGTCATCAGAGGCTTCCATACCATTCTGCTGCTAGAAGCGAAAGCCAGCAGAGGCTTATGCTATTCAGGTCGGCATTTGTGCTTTATATTTTAGCTTTACACATATTGGTGTTTATCAGGCTATCATTTTGACTAGCATTGACATGTTAAGATGAAGGTATTATTATTACTCCCTCCGTTTCACTTTAGTATCTTTTTGAACTTTTGCACGTAGATTAAGAAAATGTTGATTATGATGATTATTGTAAGTTTTGTGTATTTTGTCAAAAATACCCCTATTTAATATTTTTATTTTGTCAATGCATCATTACTAATATTACAAATTTCAAAACTAAAACAACATTAAATGTAAGGGTAAATAAGGAAAAACAGTATTAAATGTTGCCTAGATTTGGTAGAAAAACACTTATTTTGAAACAAAATTTTGATGTTAAAAAAACACTTAAAGTGAAACGGAGGGAGTACTTTTTATATACCATGCTTGATTGAACAGTTGTTTGTACTTATTGAATAACTCGTGTATATATCAAGAAGTTTGTGCAAAAGGAAGCAAGTGAAGTGATTATCGTGCTATAGAGTGGCTATTTTTTTAGGAAGGTTTTTTAAAATTCAGATTAATATCTTGAAGCTCAAGTATTTATCTTCAGCCTTCAAGCATTTGAGAACGAGGAGACTTCGGATTTATTTCTGACTAATCAATAAAACACATCATGCCTCCTTTGCCTTTTTCAATGAACCACGGGGATTGATATCTAGTGATAATTGGGTTAAATGATTTTAACCCAAAAGGGTAGCCTTAAATGATCTTTGGGCTCTTTGAAACTTCAAATTACTTGATACCGACTCTCTCCTTCGTATTGTTGAAATAACATTCGCACATATATAATGTTTTACGAAAATTTTACTCTCCCACCCAGGCAATGCAAACACGTAAACATGAACGAGGGAGAGAAAAAAAACAATGATTGAAAAAAATTTTAATTCTTATGGTTTTTTCATGTTTAGATTTTAATTACCGAGTATTTTTTAGATACAAATTTTTGTATTTTTCACTCATATGGGCTTTGATCCCTACTTTATGGACTCCTTATATCTTTTTTTTTTCCGCTCATTCAGTGCGTATTTGCTATATTTGATAAAATTAGATTATGATTATTTTATGTGTGATTATTAAGTGTTCCATAAAAAAATCTTCAGGGGTTAAAAGTGAATTTCCATATTTTGAGAGACTAAAATGTCCCATCCAAAAAACATAAGGGACCAAAGTGGTACTTCACTCTTAATTTTATTAAATTATACAGGATAGGTAGTATAGGAGTATAGAGGATGAGGCTTGTTCTATGCTATTCTCCTTATTTCAATTTAACTATGTTTTCATTTTCCTTGTATAGGAAGGGGTTGTTTAGGATTATCCTTGTTCTTTGCTATTCTCGCATTCATTTTCCTTGTATAGGAAGAGGTTGTATAGGATTATCCTAGTTCTCTGTCATTCCCTGTTTTCATTTTCTATTTGCTATACTTGATTTAATCTTCTCATACTTCATTATTCTCTATGAGTTATTAGTCAGTTAGGTCCCTGAAAGATACCCGTGGCATCAGATAGGTCCTCGAAAGATATGTGGCATCTCTTATACCCCTGAAAGATTACTTTGGCGTCCCGTTAGTCCCGCCGTCTAACACCGTCAGTTTGTGTTTAACGGAAGTTGACGTGACATCAGATAGGTCCCTGAAAGATACCCGTGGCGTCAGATAGGTCCCTGAAATTTTATTTTTTAAAAGTGTCATAAATTTTATTTTTTATCTTTACTCATATATAATAAATTTTTATTTACTTAAGTAGTTGGAAAAATTAATAATTATAGAGGGTAAAAAATAATAATAAAAAAACATAATTAATATATTAAAAGTCTAAACAATAATTACAATTCTTAAAAAATTGTATTTTATTTAAAATAGAACATGTAAATAAAAATGGATGAAGTAATAATAAAAAAAAACCTCAATAAAACAATACATATAAAACCTTTAGAATAAAGTCTTATATACAAGATTGTTGATACCTCAATATTTGGTAGCCCAAGTTATAAGGCCCAAATCATATGAGGGCCCAGGAATTGTCAAACAAAAAAATAAAGCAGTAAAAGATACTGAGAAAGGCGTGCAAGCACCAGGAACTGCCCAGAGCGTCACATGCCCAGGGCGTCAGTCGCCAAGGCGTCACATTTTGATGTTGTGCCCAGAGAGAAGAACAAGACGTACTGATAACGACGAGTATGACATATCCTCCCAAAGCGTCCCAGGTGTCATAGAAACTTGGGGAGAAAGCCATGACAAATAAGAGCGAACAAGAAACAAGGCTTGTGGAAGGCGCACACATGATTAGACAAAGGCGATACAACCGCCCAAGACTCCAACGGCTCGCAGAGGAAGTCAAGAGGGAATCTTTTGGCTACCCAAGACGAAGCTGAAGGTAGTAAGACTTGAACCCCTCTACTTCCCCGTAATCATCAATGCCAAAGCCAAGAATGGTAAAGAAGACAAAACCACTGAATTGATGCTCTGAGCACCTGATGCATAGAGCTATTACCCAGCAGACAAAAGGTGGGCAACCAAGGACCACTGGTCCAAAGCACCATTATAAATAGGAGGAACTTTTCCTTAGAAAGAGAAAAAAACGGAGAGGCGAACGGAGAGGGGAGAGAGAGAGAACCCCTGAGAAAGAACCCCCCGGAGGAAGGCGTACCAGAGAAAAACGGGGAAAGCAAAAAACACAACAAACACTCATAGTTCTTCCCTCTGAAACTCAGAGAAAGGACACAAGAATAACATCAATGAGAAATATGGAGAAAAGAAGAACTGGGTTGGGAGAGGCTACAACCAGAGCACACTCCATCAACTCTACAAGCTCACATGAACAATAAACTAACGCAGAGGAGCACGAATGCTTCACTGTATCAAGAAAGAAAGAAGTCCAGGAAAGGAGGAGAAGCCAGAGAGCGTGCATCTCCGACAACTACTATCCGGAGCGGTATCCCCCAAGAATACCGCAACCAGTAACAGCCACAACGCAGAGAGCGCACAACAAAAAGGAAAGGAAGCTCCCCTTCTGAAACTTAAGCTCAGTAGCATAAAAGAGAGAGTAAGGCCAAAGCGCACACTCCTCCCTCTGTAAAAAATACCACAAATGTGGGAGCCATTTCCTTGTATCAACCTCTCTGTACCTCATTTCAATATAATGAAAGCCTAAAGCTTCACCAAGTTTGCGAACCCATTATCTCTTTTATTAATCACATACTTATCGCACAAAGCGGTCAGAAACAAAGATCAAAAATAAATTCCGAATTAAAAATAAAATCTTTACATGTAGGATCTTATATATAAGACGATCATAGTGGGAGTATGTATTAAAAGTGTTTATAGAAAAAATATAACATGAGAATCACTTTGACTTCAAAGATTTTATGCATCGTTGTATTGGTTTCTATGCTTCCAATTTATGAAAATTATCGTTGAAGATCTTTCTAATTAAATCGAGTGATTGAACCCACTGCAATGGTGCAGATAACTACTCAAGTTAAAATCTCGTGATATAAGTGCAACTTTCTTCTTAAGGTTCTCTGTTTTATTTTCTAATGTCTTAGAGTAACGTTTAGCAAGTTTTTACTCATTGTGGTTTGAAATATAAATATAATCTCCTAAAATAGCTCTATTTTTTATATATTATATTTAAGAAAATCAAATACAATTAACTAACCTCATTAATAAGCTTAAATTTTTTTTTGTTATAATTCGAATAGAAGGGAATATTTTATTCAATTTTTGTTTCATTTTCAATACTATATTCCTAAAATACTTTTTCTTAAATATGAACTAATTTTCTTCATAAGTGTGAAATTAATTTTTAATTATATATATATATATATACTCCCCCCGTTCCTATTTATCTGTCATATTTGAAATCCAATCATTACTCAAATTTTCAATGCATTAATTATGTTTTCTCCTACTATACCCTTTCTCTCTCTATAATCATTAATTTTTCTCCACTACTTACATAAACCAGCAAGACATATTAAATAGGGGCAAATATGGAAAATAACATTTATTACACTCTTGAAATCCTCAATACGACAGTCAAAAAACGACAGATAAAAAGGAACGGAGGGAGTATATATATAAGACTTTATATATTTTTAAGGAGAAAGTTGCACTTATATCACGAGATTTTAACTTGAGTAGTTATCTGCACCATTGCAGTGGGTTCAATCACTCGAGTTAATTAGAAAGATCTTCAACGATAATTTTCATAAATTGGAATCATAGAAACCAATACAACGATGCATAAAATCTTTGAAGTCAAAGTGATTCCCATGTTATATTTTTTCTATAAACATTTTTAAGACATACTCCCACTATGATCGTCTTATATATAAGATCCTACATGTAAAGAATTTATTTTTAATTTGGAATTTATTTTTGATCTTGTATATAAGACTTTATTCTAAAGGTTTTATATGTATTGTTTTATTGAGGTTTTTTTTTATTATTACTTCATCCATTTTTATTTATATGTTCTATTTTAAATAAAATACAATTTTTTAAGAATTGTAATTATTGTTTAGACTTTTAATATATTAATTATGTTTTTTTATTATTATTTTTTACCCTCTATAATTATTAATTTTTCCAACTACTTAAGTAAATAAAAATTTATTATATATGAGTAAAGATAAAAAATAAAATTTATGACACTTTTAAAAAATAAAATTTCAGGGACCTATCTGACGTCACGGGTATCTTTCAGGGACCTATCTGATGTCACGTCAGCTTCCGTTAAACACAAACTGACGGTGTTAGACGGCGGGACTAACGGAATGCCAAAGTGATCTTTCAGGGGTATAAGAGATGCCACATATCTTTCGAGGACCTTTCTGATGCCACGAGTATCTTTCAGGGATCTAACTGACTAATAACTCATTTTCTATAGTTGAGACTTGGGATTGGTAGTGATTCTTTGCACAATTATTTTCCCTGCAAAATTGCAACCATAAGGTGTGAATTTGTTCTCTAGAGGAGGTTTTTGGTTGTTGCATATTATTTATTTTTTGTATATTTGTTTTCTTCGTCTCTCAATGCCTTGCTTTGAACCAGAGACTTGAAGGTTAAGGCAAAGGCTTCAAACCAACTAGCCATTCAAGAGCTAGCTATTTTTGTATTTTTGTTCTCTAAAGATGAATTTGTATTTATTTTTGATTGTTGCAAATTTACTACACAATTATTTTCCCAAGTATGCTCATAAGAATTAAGGAAAGAATGAATAAGTGATAACAATGAAAAGAAATAAGAATTAACGTAAGAGATAATATTTTTGTAATCAATTTATAAGTTGTTATCCATGCATTCCAGCCAGACATTACAAGTATAAATTGCAAAAAACTTAAAAAATATAAACAAATGTAAGCAAAATAAATAAAAAGTCTTAGCTTTTTCAACTTCTTCTCTTGTCAACTGAAATTATCCTTCAAGACAACTTTTTTCAATCCTTTGCTATCCTATTAAATCACAAGAAAAAAAGTGCTTATAAGATTACAACATATTAATCAAGAGATTGAAACAAAATAAGAATGAATCAAAACGTACTTACTTATTTCAATTGTAACTATGAGCACGTCTAACTGAAAATCCATTTCTCTTGGCGAATAAACAATAAAAATTATAAGCATCTTCGTTGGTGTTGAATACTTGTCCTTTATAGGGAATACCCTCATCAGGGATTTCAAGTTGATGTAAAAGACTTTGTGACTTTTGAAACTCATCATCTTGGTATATTGAAGCATATTCTCTAAAAAGCTGTAAAGGCCAATCACTAACACCACTTCTATCTTCGGATGTCATTCTGACTTAGATGATTCCTGTTATATATTACTCCCTCCGGTCCTATATATAGGGCATACTTAACCGTATTCCCCGGACCAAGGAAAGTAGTTAGTTTTGTGAATTTTATGAGAATATATTGTAACATTACAATTTTATCCCCTCCACTTTTTTTGGAAAGTTCACATTCATTAATGAATAACAAAAAAAACATAGTTAGTCAAAACATTTAATAAGGGCAAAAAAGAGAAAAAACAATTAATGATGCATAGGAAATATAAAGTGACTTATATATAGGACCAAAGATTTCTTCTAGAAGGTGACCTATATATAGGACCAAAGGGAGTACAAACTTTAACATCATAAACTTTATGGAATGAAAAATTCATAATATATAGGTAAAAAAAAATTGAACTCCAACAACAATATCAATCATAATATTTACTCCTATTTTATTGATTGTACTTTCCAATATCCAAAGGCATAACAAAATGGATAGATACTCACTGGAGTCCGAGCATGAACAGAGGTAGGAGGAGAATGACAGGTAGAGCTGTCAAAATGGGTCAACCCGATAAACAAGAAAAAAATTAGGGCTTGGATTTCATAATTTGGGACATTTATTCAATCCGTGCTATTTAGCTCGATCCGGTCCGACCGAATTTAAAAAAAAAAAAAACCGGGCTCGTTACCCGATCGGGTTCAGGACTAAAAACATAAAACAAAAATCTCTTAATTATATTTATACATTCCCCAATTCCCATATCTCGTTTCCCATTCCTAGACCCCAGTTCCCACGGTGTGCAATACTAAAAAAAAAAAAAAATAATCTTATCTCCAGAGAATCTCTAAATCTCACTCTAAATCTTATCCCTTGAGAATCTCCAAATCTCCTGAGTTCCATCTAGTATTGAGCTAAGGCTAAGATTTCCTTCCCTTCCTCCATTCTCTGTATTTTTTTTGCTTCGTTTTTTTTCTGGTTTGTTTAATTTTTTGTCTTTTCTGCATTTGTCCTTCATTTTTTTTATTTCTCCCTTTCTGCATTTTTTTCCTCATTTTTTTTCTAGTTTGTTTATTTTTTTAGTACTCTCTCTGTACCAGTCCGAATCTTCAATTACTCCTAAGTCCTAAGCGAGTCATGGCCTCTGTAGTACTAATACTTGTTTTTTTTTTGGTATTTTTTCTATTCTGGTGTATTATTTTTTTTTCTGGTTTAAAAAAAATATGATGCGGGCTGGCCCGCTCAAGCCCGTGGCCCGCTTAGGACGGGTTTGGGCTCTGCATTAATGTACTTAATTTACAACCTGCCTTTTGGGCCCGAGCCTGATTTGGCCCGAACCCAGCGGGGCAGCCCGTTTTGGCAGCACTTTGACAGGTTCTAGTATTAGTGAAACAAGAAAACATAGGTATAATGACAGCACCTACAACAACTCCATATGGTCATAATAACAGTAGCTACACCATTTACACCAGTTACAGAGAAAAATAACATCCCCATCCACTACACAATGAACTTGCAGCAACAATAAAGCCTCCCAAATTCTAAACACAAGTTGCAGAAAAAAAAATAACATCCCCACCCGCTGTACAATGAAGTTGCAGCAACAATAAACACACCCAAATAAAAGTACATAATGCTAAAATGCTAAAAATGATATGGCCATCAGTACTAAGAAATCAGAAAAGCCTTGTGAATTGTATTGCACTACACCACCCACCCAAATAAATCCATGTTTCTGGTTATGGTTGACATCAACAACTTGTTACGGCGGTTGAAGAGTAAAAACGACGATGAGAGATGCGTCACGACGGTGGACGAACGCGTCACGACGACGTGAGGAGAGGGACGAATGCGAGCGTGATGGGAGACGCGAACAACATGGCGAGCAGCGGGTGAGGAGGAGAGAGGGGACGAACTCGGCGGCGGCTAGTGAGAGGCTAAGGTTGGGAGAGTGAGGGAGATAGGTGATTTGATTTTGGGTTTGGAGAGATTGGTCTGATTGAGATTTGGGGGGTTTGGGAGGAAGGAGAGATAATTTTTTTTTTAATTTTTTGAATTTGGTAATAATTATTTTACTAAAATACCCCTAGTTATAATTTTTTTTTTCAAAGCTGAAAAGGCTGTTTTTGTCTAAAAATTTTGGAACACATTACTAACATGATCTTTCTAAAATAAGGGTGGACTCATGTTAGGAATCCCCATTCATATATATATATATATATATATATATATATATATATATATATATATATATATATATATATATACACACATGTGCATGTCTCAATGATCCAAGCCTTACAAACACTTATGTCAGTTTTCTCCCTGATGACCTCCAAGAAGAGATGTGGAGAATTTTGCATACGATGAACAAAGTAGTAAAATGCAGCCAACAACAACTCCAGCAAAAAAATGTTCAAAGAAGACAAAAAATATAAAAGTGTATGCAAGAAAAAGTACTTGAAGATCAACTGTGATGTAGAACAATGTAGTTGCAAGAAGAGCTTCCCAAAGAAGGGAAAGAAATTTCCTAAATTCAAAAAAAGGAAGAAGAATAAATTCATATTGTTTAAAAAGAAGACTTTCAAAGGAAAAGGCGACAACAAAAAATGTTTCATATGCGAAAAGAAGGGCCACTTTGCAAAAGCGTGTAAGGAGAAAAGAGCCAAAGTTGCAAAGCTAGTTCAAGCACTCATGATAAATGAAGATGATGATGTCGAATCTCTTTATGAGGAGCAAGAAGTCTCAGACAAATTCATCGTCTTTGGAGTCGAAGAATTATAAACAAAAACAGAAAGTCCTGAAGACACTGATGAATCTGATCAAGAGCATTTTCTTATATTAGGGATACAAAATATCTCCATACCTGAAGAAAATGCATTACGCCCTGACAATCCACTTTTGCCAAACGTGGAAGTTTACCTTTTACAGTCCAAGTATCATGTTCCTATCAAGGCAATTGTTTTTCTTGACACATGAGCTGAGCACAAAATCATGAATCATGTTATTCTACCTTTAGAAGTATAGGAGACTCATATCACTAAGTTCAAAGCAACAAATGGAGAATCTTTCACTATTGATCTTATCACAAAAAATAAGTTTGGAATCAAATTCTTTCACAACTGCACAATGTGGATGAAAGTCATAGGCAGTGAACTTCCAAGAAATGATACTCTCATTGGGAGAGATGTCTTAGTAAAAACGGAGAAGCTTCAAATACTAACACCTGGACACAAATACAAGAGAGATTTCAAGCCAGTTGCATCCCCAAACTTTTCTCACTAGCAGATGTACCACCAGCATATGAAGCAATCAGGGATAAACTCCTAAAATTATGTGATGATAGTCATGATTTGTTCTCTCATTCCTTTTCACTATGGAAAAACTTAGATTTCTAAGTGTTGGAAACCAACAAGAGGCCTAACAATCGAGTAGAGGGGGGGGGGGTGAATAGGAGATTGAAGCTGATATGACAATTTTTCGATTTATTGAAACTCAACTGAATGTTGTTCACGTTTGAAAATAAATGCCGAGCGATAACTGAGCAAACAAGGTTAAATGATTAACCAAATAAATAAACAGATTGGTTAATCGGTTAACCGAGCTGCTTCGAAGCCGAGCTTTGAGAACAACACTCAAGGCCGAGCTACGAGACTAACGATTAAAAACTTGGATGCTCGAAATACAGCGGAAAACACTTAAGCAAATACTGCAACAGGAAAGCGATAAAGAAATAAAATGAACACCCGAGATTTATCCTGGTTCACTCTCACCTTGAGAGCTAGTCCAGTCCCCTCTAAAAACCTTTTAGAGAGCTTTCACTAAAAATCGATTTTCTGGGTTACAAAAGGATTTACAAGAGACTACCCCTCTACACCTATCTAGTCAACCGAGTGTACCAAACTCGTGACAAACTACCCACAACAAATCGATGACCAAAGAACCTCTTTGGAACCTTTTCAACACAGAAAAACTTTCTCGATCAGAGACCAGCTTTTCACACCAGCAAAATACAATGAAGAATATAATGTACGATGATGGCTCCAATTCGAAACACTCTTCGAATGAGTATGAAAGTATGAAATTCAAGAGTGAGACGATTTTTGTGAAGGGCAATCACAGACAAGAAATAAGTTGAAGTTAGAGTTAGGATTTGAAGGTTTAAATCTCTAAGTTCTTGAGAAGATTCAAATGATCTTCTTCTCTGTGAGTTTTAGATTCTGCTCTGTTTTTCGAAAGAGAATGAAATTTAGATTCAAAGAAAATTGTTCAGTTGAGTCTCTCTCAATCATTTTTTTTGTTGTAACCGTTGAGAACTCCCCCTTTTATAAGCTCCTCTCATTTCCAGAGAAGAAAGAGAGAGAACGAGCTGTACGGAAAGCAATGGGGTTTCCAACGGCTATATTCTGAAAAGCAGAGCAGTGATGGTGACCCTTCACCAACCTTTGACTTTAACTCATTTTGAATTTCAAACTTATTACTTTGTTGGAGTTAAAATCCTAGACTTTCTACCCAGACTCAACGGCAATAAAAAGTACGGACAAGCTGAGCAGAGTCTGAAGGTTGAAGATGAAGTTGTTGAAGATGAACAGAGATAGCCGAGCTTGAGTTTTGTTTCGGCTTGATCTTGGATTGGTGTTGCCGAGCTTGAGCTTTGTTCAGGCTTGGCAATCAGACTTGAGCTTTGAAGAACAGATCCAAGTTTTGGCCTTTGCTTAAGACTCGTGCATAATCCGAGCTTATTGATCTTTCTGATGTTGTGGCTTCTTTCAACATTCCGGGTGTGTACCGAGTCAACCAACATTCGAGCTTACTGCCTTGAAGTAAAGAGCTGAGCTAGCACTCTTGAATGAACTTAGGCCGTGATCAAGAGCCGAGTCCAAACCAAGCTGAAGTCTCAAAAGCTGGCTTGCTGTAAGTAGCGAAGAAACCCAATTTTCCGAGCTTCTGCCTTTGGCAGAACGCATACGCAAAACTGAGTTTGACGCGTTTGATCTTGACCCCAAGCCGAGCCTATCAAAATCTCTTTTAGTTTGCCGAGCGTATTTATTTGACATCATCAAAAGCTCTTTGATTCTTCAATCTTTGCCGAGCGTATATTTGACATCATCAAAAGCTCTTTGATTCTACACTAAGTGCAACTTCTTTTCAAACTTAATGAAGATGCAAATCCTATTAAAGCAAGCCATCCTGGAATGACACAATCAGAACTCAAAAACGCTCAAGAAAAATGTAAACTCCTGCTGAAACAAGGATTAACTGAACCAACAAAATCAAAATGGGCATGCACTGCATTTTATGAGAATAAAAGCTCTGAACAAATCAGAGAGAAGAAAAGACTTGTTGTTTGACTATAAGCCCCTCAACAATTTTCTCAAAGATGACAAGTTTATACTTCCAAAAATATACTCACTCCCCACCTACATCAAAGATGCCAATATTTTCTCAAAGTTTGACCTCCAATTACGAATAGATCCCAAAGATAGACTCAAAACAACCTTTTGAATTCCTAATGCCCATTATCAGTGGATTGTCCTTCCATTTGGAATCAATAATTGCACCCGAATTATTCCAAAAAGTCATGACTAGGATCTTCGAACCCATCTCCCCGATGCCTTGGTGTACATTGATGACAAACTCTTATTCTCACCAGATGAAAGCAGCCACCACCGACTGCTGGAACAGTTATATGCAATTTGAAACAATTATGGAATTATGTTATCATCAAGAATAACATTGGCAATTAGGACAGGCGGGCTTCACCCGCGCCTGCAAATGGCCCGCAATTTTTGCGAGCGGACTAAATTTTATGGCCAAAAATTCAGGCCTTGCCCGCCCTAAATGCAAGCAAAGCGGGCATGCGAGCGGCTCGCTTATATTTAAAAAAAAAAGTCACAGCCCATAAAAACACAGTTACAATAAAAAAAAACCACAGCCCATAAAAACACAGTTACAACAAAAAAAAAGCCACAGCCCCAAACACATAAAATTCGAATATTAATTTTACAATATCAATATTAAAAAAAATCTTAATACCATTGATTCCAAATAATCAATTAAATGTTGTAAAAAGAGATTAGAAGTAGGAGAAAAATGAAGTACATTAACTAATATTAAAGGATTTTTTTAAGTTTATATTTTTTAATAGTCAAAATAAGTCAACAACTAGAAAAATCCTCTCTTGTGGGCAGCTCGCAGCTCGCTCGCAAAAAAAAAAAAAAAAGAGAGAGAGAGAGAGAGAAAGAGCTGGGCGGACGGACATAATTTAAAAAATGGTTTTAAAATTTGTGCCCTTCCCGCAAAAAAAAATGTGGGCGGTCGAGTGGGACCCGTGAGCGTACGCCCTAAGAGCCAATACTAATCAAGAAAATCACAAATGGGTACTACTAAAATTTATTTTCTTGGATTACAATTTTTAGATGCCCATTATGTCCCTCAACCACATCTTGTAGAAAACCTTCCCAACTTTCCGGATGAAAACATGACTACAAAGCAGGTTCAACAATTTCTTGGGTTCTTAAATTTTGTTAGAGATTTTATCAAAAGAATAGCAAACACATCCAAGCTATCTACCATGCTAAGAAAGAAGACACCAAAATGGGGAAAAGAACACACTGAAGCGGTAAAATCTTTAAAGAAGATTGCTTAAAATCCTCCTCCACTAAAAATCCCAGGAAAAGGAAGAAGAATATTTCAAACTGATGCAAGTGATTATTATTGAGGAGAAGTTCTTATTGAAGAAATAGAAGGACAACAATTTTATTGTGATCATGCCAATGGAAAATTCAAAGCTCTGAACTTCATTATCATACCATCTATAAAGAAACTCCGGCCGTCAAATATGGAATTCATAAATTTGATTTTCATCCTAGAAGCCATCAATTTGAATTCCAACTTGATAATTTATCATTCCTAAAGTTGCTTGAATTCAAATCCAAGGTACCTCCAAATCCACAAATTCTCAGATTAAAAGAATGGTTTTCTAGATATAATTTCACTGTGAAACATATTAAGGGAAACCAACACCTCATACCAGACTATCTTTCCAGACAACAAAAACCCATCCAAATTATTTCATCTATAAACCCATATCCTATCATTATGATGAATATTTACCCATCATCCTCCTTCTCATCCATTGAAGCCATCATCAAAAAATATTTCCCTCCAGAAATAAATTCACAATCCCTAATGGACCCAGCCTACCTCAAAAAGCTTGGCAAAAAACCACATGTATCATTATTTAAACCTTTCTTTATAAAAACACAACCTCCAACCAGTCCGTTCATGGTTCAATCCCGAATCCCAATTTCTCAATGTTTTTCCAATTTTAATGGGAACCCCTTTTATTGAAGAAGATATTTGGTACTTATGGTGTGTTACTATGCTTCATGGTTACCCCATTTTAGTGCCCACAAATTATTTGTTAGGTTTTGTCAAAAACCATAATAATAAAGATTCATTAATATGGACTTTATTAGAATGGTATCATCCTTTATACAAATCGAGAAGAGATCTTGAAATGGGAATTGAAAGAATGAAAATCCAGCAAATTAATCCAGATAATTTTGAAATCCACAAGTTTGTATCAGCCTTTATCATCCATAAACCATATTTTCAATATCCTGTTACATAGCTACTATGGACTCAAAACCAATGCAGATGTTGGATTACGTATTCTTCCATGCAGGAATTTTTGAAACGAGATAATTATTCTTATAATCAATATGAATCGATGCATCACCTCCAAGAGATAAATTGCTTCGTACCAAATCCCAAGTTGAATTCAACCTGTGCAAGCCTAAAGCCTTTGGATTTTATCTGTCCATATTTTAGAGGAGATTACTGGAATGACTCATTCTAGAATTACGACGAAGCAACACCTGTCCCATCACCTGTTACAACAATGCAAGATTGTCAAGACCCTTATGAAGACTTGGAAGAAGAACTAGAAAAATTGGAGAAAAGCTTAATGCAAATTGACTCAGACTCAGAAGATCCAAATTTATCATCGAGTCATGATCCGATCATCAAATAAAGTTTGCCTACTAAAAAATAGACAAAAAGGTGTCATAAAATAATACTCACTCCGTTCCATAAGTTAAGTCTTTTTAGAGATTTCACGTAGATTAAGAAATAAGTAAATGCTGTAAGAAATTTATATAGACTAAAATACCCCCATTTACTAATAGGAGAGAGAGTAATAATAATAATAATAATAATGTATGAAGATTATACTGAAGAGAGATAGAGAGATCAGTGGTGAAAAAGATGATATAATAAATAGGGGTATACTTGAAAAAAAAGTATAAATGAGTATTAAGTTTCTAAAAGATCATAACTTATGAGACAATATGAAAAACCTTTATTAACATAACTTATGGGACGGAGAGAGTAATTACTAATAATAAATAGATGAATAGTACTAGCCATAAATAATTGAATATAATGTCATAAATGTTTGTCTAGTCATAATTACATGTCTAGTAATGAATGACCATAAATGTTTTGTAATAATAAATGGTCATAAAAAATTGTCTCCTATATAGTAAGTGAAGTTTGCATGTAATGTTATTTTTACTCCACGTAGTAGTATTTGTTGTAATGTCTGGACTGCTTCACGTGTAATATCCCAAAATTTATGTATTATAATTTTATTGTGATAGTTATTTTTTAATATTAAATTATTAAAGAACTTAGTCCTTTATATTATATTATAATTATAATGGTTAAGATAAGCATATAGATTTTATGACACTACATTGTTAAAATAAGGTAGGTAATACAATTATTTATTATTATTATTATTATTATTATTATAATAAGTTAGTATTAGATAATATTTTATTTAAATTGTTCTATTTTATCTTTGTCATTATTAGTTTTGATAATAGTTGTGACTAAAAGGATAAATTAGAGCAATTAATTTAAAATAAATAAAAAGTTGAGATAAAATCGATTAGTTTCACTATCCTAGAAACAAAAACCTAGGCTCCATCTAGAGAACTTGATGAAAAAGACGTACAAGAGGAAGGATGAGAAAAAGGAAAAAAAAAAGAGAAGAGAATCCAGATAACACTATAACCTGATTAAATCTCCATAATATAATAATGAGTAAATTGTCACTTTGGTCCCTGAATTTACAACATTTTCATTTTAGTCTTTGAAATTAACAAAAGTGCTCTAAGGTCCCTGACTTTGGAAAAAATTCATTCACGTTAGTCTCTGCCCCTAACCCCCGTCAACGGACGTTAACGGAGTGATGACGTGACTAACTGAGGGCCTTAAACGACGTTGTTTTTGTGTCCTCGTGACACTTATAACGGAATAAACTGTTCCGTTAGTGCTATCGGCTGCATCAGTGCCATGTTCAGCTGCACCAGTCCCATGTTTTGAAGTTGAACACTTCAAAACATGACAGTGATGCAGCTAAACATGGCACTGGTGCAGTTGATGAGACTAATGTGATAATTTACTCCATTATAAGTGCACGGGACACAAAAACGACGTCGTTTAAGGCCCCCAATCAGCCACGTTATCACTCCGTTAATGTCTATTGACGGGGGTTAGGGGCATGGACTAATGTGAATGACTTTTTACAAAGTCAAGGACCTAAAAACACTTTTACTAATTTCAGGGATCAAAGTGAAAGTGCTGTGTAAATTCAGGGACCAAAATGACTGTTTACTCATATAATAATTTAGGATAAATGATTTTGAATTTCATAATATCATTGATATTGTTTCCTTGTTGCGATTTGCTCACTGATATTTTGAATTCACGTATGCAATGTTTAAACAGAGAAATTTATATAGGCTATATATTAGTTCATGTCATTGCATGTAGTACATAGATACACCGTAACTAGTTACGGTACAATTTTACATCCCCTGTAACTAGTTTTAAGTTACATTCCTCCGAAGACGTCCGCCTTTACTGCACTACCTTATATAATTGTTGTTATATTTAATTTACTTATTCTAATTGATTGCTATGCTTTCTATTGAGAAAAATAATAGCAGTATATTGATGTAGAAAGGGTCTTTGACCCTGTTATTAGTTATATTATATTATATTATATTATATAAAGGATCCAATGGTTTACGTGTAAACGAACACCAACCCTACGATATAATATTATTTAGGACTGACTCAGACGCAAGTGTAAGTCATATACACCCGAGGCTAAGGGTGGAAATAGGCCAGGCCGACCTACAGGGACCTATAACAGGCCTAATAATAGGCCAGACTCAGGCTTTTTTCGTAAACAGGCCAGACTCAGACTATTTAAAAAGCCTATATAACCTAATCAGGCCAGGCCTAGGCCATGTAAAAAGCCTATTTAGCTTAACAGGCCGGCCTATATAATTTTTATTATTATTAATTTCATATGTATTTTAAAAATAAAAAATACAATAAATAAAAAACTTAACATGCACAATTATTAAATGAGGATGAAAACAAGTCCCACATTGCTAATATGAATTCACATGCATTCACTTTGTGCAAGTATGCAAGTCATCCTATAGGAGGCTTAATATAATGCAAAATATGCAACTATGCAGACAACTTACATGATGTGGGACTTAAAAATATTGATGTGCACTTTGCTTGTCTTGTGTTGGTCAAGCTTGGACTTGGGAAATGCAAGTCCCACATCTTTTATTCATGGAGCACAACATGGGAATGTAAGCTATAAAATGGAAATGCAAGTCCCACATCTTTTATTCATGGAGCACAACATGGGAATGTAAGCTATAAAATGGGAATGCAAGTCCACATCCTTTATTCATGGAGCACAACATGTTCTTTAAGCTATAAAATGTTGCTTTGCCAAGTCATGTTGTGTTGAACCATAAGATCACCGGTTTTGAGTGATTTTTTCGATTCTCATCGGTTTTGCTTGGACCATTACCGGTTCATTGAATAGGCCAAAGTTCATTATTAATCAGGCCAAAGTTTTAGCAATATATAGGCTAGTTAGACAAGTCGGCCTATTTAATATTAGGCTTGTTGGCCTATTTAAAAATTTCAAAGTATATAGGCTTTTTAATAGGCTTATAAGTCAGGCTTTTGCACAGGCCTGGCTCAGGCTTGAAAAATTTATTTAAATAGGCTAACAGGCCCGAATAATTTATATAGGCCAAGCTTGGTTAAGGCCAAAGCCTGGCCTGGCCTAGCATGTTTCCACCCCTACCCGAGGCGTTGGGTGTGGGGTAGACACCTCCAACATGCGTGCTGTATGCAAAAGATAAAAATATGCAACAAGTTATTGGTTGGGAATGTTATATGCACAAAATATGAATAGTTATAATGTTATTTTAAGGGAGTCTTTTAGATTCAGGACTGACTCAGACGCAGGTGTAAGTCATCCGAGCGAGGGGTAGACACTCCGACAGACATGTTGTGTGCAAGATAAAAAGTTAAAGTTAATGGTTGGAGTTCGAGGCCAAAAGGCCACAGATGCAATTAGCTAGTAATTGTGTTGAGTAGTCATGCATTGATTGTGTTAGTATATAGTCATATTTTTATTCATGTGATAACAGTATGATACTAGTCATGAGTTATATTATTAAATGTTATTTCTCTCATTATTTATTTATGGAGATTTTTCCGTACATGTGATGATTGACAACATCATAATTCAAAAATACTTTAAAGCTAAATCGTGTTACTGAGATTTTTATCTCACTAGACGGGTTTTGATGTTGTCAGATTGAAATTTTGGGTAGCAAGATGTTCAATGAAGACGAACTAACTTGACAAGTTTATAAAATAGTTTTCTTGTGTAAATTGTTTTTAAGGAGTCTGTGTTAAGTTTACAGGGAATTGTTGGCATTGTTCTGTCCCTTCTAGTTTAGTGCACAATGTCATTGTAAAGTAAGTAAATTTTTCAATGTAATTTTATTTAGCCATTATTTTGGTTCAAGGAGATGAATATTTTTTTATTCAATCTTGTACTTGGAAGCTTCCATGGATTGTGTATTTTGTTATTAAAACCAGTGTGTTACATTTTTGGTATTCGGATAGTGATATAAGTTAATTAACTATAAACTGGGCACTAAGGGAATAGACAAAGTCGTGAAGTTGGATTAATATGTTTATGATAACCTTTAGTACAAAAACAATTATTCATTCGTTAATGCATTACTGTAAACCTCAAATTCAAAAAACAGAGAAATATCATCTTCCTCTCTATAAAGGAGTATCTCCGTTGTAAAAAGATCATCAGCTACAACATAAATAAAATCTAGTGTGTTTTCTAAAAATATGTCTTTCGAAACTCCTTTCTTCTTCTTGAAAACTCTAGCCTGAAAATATGATATAACCTTCTATAGAAGATATGAAAATAATTATTCAAAGATATAGAGTATGCTTTACACTCACTTTCTTAGCAAGATCTTGTGTATCATAAATATGTTTGACTATTGGTCCATAACTATGGTCCTCAAATTTCTTATTATTAAAATTAGAATGAGTAACTGGGACTTGAGAAAGTAGGCTTGGAAAATGGCGAAATACTCGTCTTGTAAAAATTCTATTTTTTGTGATAAGATGGATTGAGGCTCCTGACACGTAAATGGTATCAGAGCCTAACATGGTTTAATAAAAATTATTTCCATACTCTTTAGCAGAAGGGTATATTATATTTAAGGGAAAGAGGAATTAAGGAAGACTCCCAAACACTATAAAACACTTAGATAACTTGGGTTCATTAGTCTTAACCTCTAAACTCTCCATACCTGAATCCTGTAAAAGAACCTTTTCGTCAAAAATAGAAAACCTTGTTGAATATACCTTCATACCCGAAGACGCAAAAATAGGAAGTTCCCTTCCTCCCTTTCTATGTCCATATAATGTATTTAGAATGCATAAATCTGGTTTTACTTGGTCTATTAAAAAATTAATATCCACCTCTAGACCTGAAATCAAGGAGTATATCCAAACAACAAAACTTGGCCAATGTCCTATACAAGACACATTTGCAAAGCAATATGTGGATTTAGAAATAAATCCAACACTCATAACAATGTGGAGAAGGGAAAGCTATGTCGCTCTTCACTTTGGAGCTATCAGATTGGTCTTAACTCTCCATAGAAGAAAAAGACTCCCAGTAATAGCCAGAGTCTCACTTATAGACTCAACTTTCCATATTTATGAGCACGTCGTTATAGGAATTGTCCAAACAACATTAAATGCTGGAAGTGTAGTCTTAAATATGTTTCCAAATTTTAATGTCCAATTATAGGATCAACTTTTCTTAAAAGATTCAAAATTCAAGTCCAACTTGTTGGAGCCCTACAAGACAAAACTGTTCTGGTTGTAACTCTCAATCATCAACTCATCTACCAACTCCAGGATCATTTCTTTGATCTTCCTGTAGACTAACAAATATCAGAAAATGCATTGATGGTGATAGCAAACTCTGATGATCAGATCCCTTCAATTATTCAAATCCCTAGGCAGATTCCTAGATCTGAACTTCATAAGCTGATTCCTTTAGAATGGGTCAGTAATTATGAAAAATTCAAAACCAACAAACAACCAGTGTTAGCTGCTAAGTCCATTTTCAAAAGACTTTCGAATGGATTAGTAAAGACAATTTTCAAAAAGAAAGAGGAAACTTCTTCATCCTCCTCTCCTGACAAACCAGTCTTTTCAACAATGATGATTACCCTCGGTGAAGCAGAGACAAATATTCCAGTGTACTCCTTCAGGAGTAATGGAACTCCTATCTATTCGAACAAGATCAATGGTCATTTCTTATGGGACATAGATCCTAGTATGTATGACCCAGATTGTGACTGTCAGTTTGATTATGACGATGATAGTGATGATGATTACATACAAAGGAGAGAAAAGAAAAACAAAAATAAAACTCCTTGTAAGCCTCCTCATTTCTCAAAGAAAGATGGTGACCCTGAAAATATTTCTTGGGAAAATACTAAAAAACTAGAACCTCCTTTGCCCATATATAAAGATGCCTTGAAGATTCTCATAAAAGAAGGTTATCCACCTTTCCCACCAGAACCTTGCAAACCATCTATTCCTTACATCCCTATCAAGTATATCTCACAACCAGAACCATGCATGATGTTCTTCCTCTCTGCATCCTCTTATGCAAGAGAATTTCTTTCTCTAGAAAGAAAAGTAGATCAAACAAAGAAGGTGCAGACTAAACCTTTCATTAACAATAATGAAGTCCAAGCAGATGGTACCCTCAAGTCAATCACACAAGCTGAAGAAGTACTAAATTGGCAAACTAAAAACTCTCTGGCTCAAAATAGTCTTCTCCAAAAGATTGATGAAAAGGTAAACACCCTTTCTAGCTCTTTAGAAAGAGGATTAAAAATAATGTCCACAAAGCTTCAAGACTACTACCCGGATATCAAACAAAAGATGAAAAGACTTGAAAAAGATGTTCAGGAAATGAAAGATGTTGGAACTTTCGGTCCGAAGTTCTTAGACAAAAACAGAAAACTTAGAAAGGTGAAAGCTCAAATGGAAGAACTCATTACACATGTTGAGAAAATCAAGCCCCACCATCACCACCACTAGCACTATCTTAAATTGACCCGTATTTTGTCTTACCACCAAAAAGTTTCCTCTCAGTCAAACCTTAAAACACTACCCACAAGGCACCTATATTTCCTCCTTCAATCTAGAAAAAATACGATGACATCCATCATGACAAAAGAAGAAAAGAAAAGTTAGCTCTTTCACCAGAAATGTCAACTTCTTCTGAACCAACTCCAAAAAAGACTCAAACCATTCCTTCTGAAAATTCATCTTATGCCGCATGTCAAATTTATGAAACAATGATGAAATCAGATAACCAAGAATCATCTGATATCTCTTCAGAATCATAAAATTTTTATCTTGAAGACTCCTCAGAAAAAGTCTCAGAAAAAGAATACAGACTTAACAAGAATATGCATGGTGACAGAAGTTGAAAGCAATTGATTTTGACACCAGGTCCTACTGATAATTGATTAACTTGGAAGGATAATCGATTATCGAGACTTTTTGATAAATTTCAAGTAAAACTTACATTGAATAATGGATTACTTGGGTAGAGTAATCGATTACTCAAGTATGACTTTGCATAAATTGACTCTGAATGAGTGGATGATCAATTACTAATGATTGGTAATAAATTATTATGTCATAAAAACTTAAGGAAGGGAATGTTTACAAGTTTTGCTTCAAATTTTAAGTCTCTATCATGGTAATTAATATATGTGATGGAAAGAATGTTATTAATCATGCATCATGTATGGAGTTATGGTGATTACGGTGAGATGCGGGGTAAGATACATGAGTGGTCCGGTGTACTGTAAGTGGAAATGGAAGGTTGTTGGGAGTTATTGTGGGTAAGACAGTCATGTGATTGGTTGGTTTAACCTCGCCCGGGATAGTCTTGCGGAACTGCAATAGTTCTATACGCAACTCACCCATTTGGGATAGCGGAGGGTGGTTCTTATTATACGTTAATCCTGGTGGGATTGTATACACGGTGATGGGAACACTCACTACCAATTGCTTATCCCCAGAGTGTTGATTTTATGGAAGCGTTGAATGTTAATGGTGGAAGTTTTACTATGAGACCGAGCATGCATAACATTCAGATAAGTAACATACTGGTTATGATAAAACACTTGTTTAATCATGTATCAAATTGCATTATTATTGTATTGAATGTGTTTGCCTAACAAATAATTAATCAGTTGCTAATCCGATAATGTGATGTGACAATGACTTACTCACATTTCCCTAAATGTGTGTTAGGTGATGATGGAGTTAATCCCACCTTCGAAATGGATGGAACTGAAGTTATTCCTTCTTGGGAGTAAAGTATTATCAGAGTTAGCAGCCAAGAATGAGGCTATGTCATTCGGATCTTTGTAATACGGAATAGAGTTTTGGAGAACATTGCTTTGGGTGTAACATGGAGTTTTAAAATACATTAGGGCTTTATTCTATTTTTTTGGGAAAGCACTGATGATAAAACTCTCTTTTGAATAGATAATGATATGAATATGTTTTCTGCTAATATTATTTCAGAAATTTTTTAATTAGTTCACCATTTACAAAGGATTTCACACAATCTACCAATTATCTATTTCACATTTTGGGATTAGAAATCGGGGCGTTATAGTAGTCTTCTCACTAAGCCTTTCTTTCTCATCATGGTCATTCAGCTTCAGGTCTTAGGTAAGCAACATTTTTATTAGGTCTTCCTCATCAAGCCTTTTTATTTCTTCGACTTTAGGTCTTGGTCCGCACGATCATTGGATCATCTATGGACCATGAGGCCATTTGGACTCTAAAACCACGTTGGAACTTTACGAGCAGCCTTGTTCAAGTTCATTAGTGTGATGGAGTGCTTTCTTAATCTTCCATTGAGCTTTACAAATGATATGCCAGGACGAAATTTTGGAATTATAGTATCCAAGGCTTTTTCCTTAACATCTTTATAACCCACCAAATAAAGATATCCATATCATGTAGGTCGGAGAGTTCTTGAGTTGCGTGGTTAGAGATACTCTACGACCATCAAATAATAGAGCTAGAACAAATCCCTTAAATTTTTAAAGTAAATTGCATGAAGGTTTGGCACATAAAAAAAATGTAAATTGTTTTGTTACGTCCTCTTTGTTTGACCCTTTTTATTAGAATTAAAATATTCCATTTTGAAATCTCATGATATGTTTTGTTTTATTTAAAAAATTCATCGAAGAGTTTTTATGTTATATTTTATCACATGCTTAATTTCCACTGAAAGTTATTTATGTCTTTCATTACGAAATGCAACATCTTTTGAATAATTGCTTCTAAGGCAAAATTCAAATCGTCACTGCAGGGTTCAAATCATTACGAGCAATGATAAGATATTTGAGTTTCTTGGGGTCAAATGTTATCTAATTTGAGAATCAAAATGTGACAACAAAACAAAGTCTACACATTCTACATTTTGAAAATTGTTATATTCATCTGAATGGGATCCTTTTGCATATACTAACTATATTCGAGTATCAAGAGTACACATTCTTTGTGTAGATACAAAAATACAATGTACTTTACCAAACCAAAAATATTATATACTAAACCACTTATTTCATATGTTGAACACAATAAATCCGATGTTCTAAAAGACTCAATTCATAGCTTTGAACTTGAAGATGTTTGGCCCAATTCCAACATATAAAGTAAAAACTCATTCCATGTGTCAACAGGACCTGGCAAACACCAATGAACACAGTCATTATATTTCTTATTTTCGTCCCTAGCATGTCCAAAGTTGTTGGGATGTCCATCAGGTCTGAGAAGCATAATTTCAGTCGTATTTAGCATTGAAAACTGCAAACCCCTTTGTGTGGCCTCTTTTTCTATTGCTTTAAATTCCTCCACTGCAGTCAGATATACCTCTAGAACAAATTCATCCAACTTCATTTCTTCTTTGGTATATGGCTTTGTCCTAACACAATTCCCTCCTTTATTCCAATCCCCATTCTCAAAGTGTGCCGGAGAGAATGTCCTAAAATATGTCACCCCCTTAAATCTTTTGAGATCAATGAGAGTTTGGAATGCAGTTCGAAATGCCTTCTTGTATCCATAGAGGTAAGAAAGGTCTGTGACATTCTCTTTTCCACACTTGTTGCATCCAACAAGTTGGCCATTTTCGTAGTACAATAGAGGCCGGAAGAACCAGTGTCCTGCTGAGATCATGACAATGTCGAAATCCTCAACTTCACTAGCCCAAGCTTCATCTGCCTCATCTAGATAGATTCTCATAATGCTGTCGAAAGTATGACCGTTAGGGTCAGCGTCACTGGCTTTCACAAAGTATGGAGACCATAGATTTGCCAGGGTGAAATTGTGATCTGCATAGTAGTACCGTTTGAAATATGTGACATCTGATGTATATTTCAGGGAAATGTCCTCAGGTTCAGACACCTGAAATAGTAACCGTATAAGTATGTATTGAGGATTTTATCTTTATAATAGTAAACCAAGCATTAAAATCAACATATTAACAAAATTTTCTGCCATAGCATATGAATGACTATGAGCATATAGTTTTTAATTGTGGTTGTGGTTATTAGACATTTATCACGATTGGGGAGAATTGTTGGAAGAATTATGATATATAGTACAAAATGCAGAGATCAATTTAAAACTTTTAAGACAATCTGGTAGATCAAGAGATAAGGGGTGGATAGAGTTATGGTTCAAGAAAGTGTGAATTGTTTACTTACTTGACTTAAGAGGCACAACAAAGACTGCATCTGATTTTTCCCAACCGAGTCCCCTACAAAGACCATTTTCTTCCCTTTAACAAGCTGTAAGAATTGAGTTGCATTAAAGAGCGGAAGCTCGCATTCGTCCGGTTTCCACCTCCAATGAAGGAACTCTCTATCAGGTCTCCCAAACTTCATGCAGTTTTCCTCATTTATTATCCAATGGCAAGTGTCATTGCTGTAATAAGGTCCCTCAGGATAAGGAACCCATTTTCCTGTAAAGATGTTACATTGTTTCACTTCTGTGCTGTTTTCCAAGCTGTTATTGATAGTAGATATTGTTGGAGATGATTCGTTTGAGTTTCTCATGAGAGAAAGAGGGAGCATGACTAGAAGCAGAGTGAATAGTACCAGGACAATGCCTTTGGGAGTGTTTATTGCAGTGTACTTCCCATTGAGAATGAGAACTTCATTGGCTCTAACCTTCATTCCTAAATTCTGAATCAAAAACTTTGCTGAACAATGTAGATATAAATATAAAGTTTGGTTATGATAAAACCTTTCAAGGTTTAAATGAGTTTTGTAACTAAACTTTCTCACAGCCTAGCATTTTATTGCTTCATCACTATCATTAGTTTATGATATATCCAAGTATTGTTAAAACGTCATTAATCATAATCATATTCCACGAGTACATAGAGGGAAGAAAGAACAAAAAAAAAAAAAAAAGCAGATGTCTCGTTTCCACTTTCAGGTTGTAAAAGAGGGAATTGCTTCGTTTCTAAATTATACGACAAATTATAAAGTAAAAAACAATGGTCCCTATGGACTATGGTTGAATCGGCGCATTATTATTATTATTATTATTTTTATTATTATTATTATTATTATTATTAATTTTTTTTTTTATACAAGGGATATTCTCCGGCCTACATTCGAAGACTAATGACCTTTAGTAGATTTTGCCTTTACCAACAAAGCATTTTCCATACCCACGGTAGGGATCGAACCCCTGACATTATACTTAAGGAACCCAATCATCTATCAACTATGCTCGGCTTTATTGGTGCACATAATTATTTTTAGGAGATATTGAACTCACATTTGTGTTTTTTTTTTTTTATTATTAGGGAAGAACTCACATATGTTAAGTTTGGCATGATGACACATCCATTTCTTTTAGTTTTAGAAATAATACTAATCTTTTTTCTTAGTATTTAGCGTTACATTTACATAGCTGTATGTAATATATCATTAGTTCATTAACTGAAATAATATGGAATAATACTAATCTTTTTTCTTGATGCATTTTTTTTAATAATAATATGGGAAAATTAAATTATTTTTATAAAAAATATAATAATATTTTATGAGAAAAATTCTCTTACAAAAATATATTCTTGTATATAAATTCTTTCAGCATTGTTTTTTGGAATAATGCAAAATACCAAACATAGTTATCATTGATGCTAGGTATTTTATATTATTCTAAAATCATGCTGATAGAATTTGTAGTGGACCGGACCTATAAGCCGACCACATGCCCTCAATGCCGACCAACGACTCAACGGATAAGCTTAAAACTCCCTACTTCATGATAAGGATGAATGACTCACCCTTCTTATCCTCTAAGAGCCACGTCAGCTCTATTGGGTCCAACAGGCCCATAAGGTATCACAACACACCTAACAGGTAATCCCCTATAAGAACCACCATGCTATAAGGGCTAAGGTATGTCTCTCATCCCTACTCTCAAGAATTACGTGTGGCTTGATCCCCCTTATTACTGGGGGTACGTAGGACCGGGGTCACCCTCGTCAGCTACAACAACTCCAAACACACATTGTGATGTATCCCTAACAATGGAACATCACATGCGCCGTATGTGGGAATCTAAGCCCAGTTGCTCGGTGTAGCGTTCCGACCGTTGGCATATGACTCATTACTTTTTCTACAAGAATGTATGTGTTCTTGTGAAAAAAAAGTTCTACTTTTTCTCATAAAAAGTTATTACATATTTTTTAACAAAAATAATCTAATTTTATCATATTATTAAAAAAAACACCAAATACATGTAAAATTTGTGTCGGCAACAGTTCCATTATTTTTATATGTTCGTACAGGTATAATGTCGCTTTGAGGCTGCTGGCCATTTATAAGCAACTAAGCATTAAATTTTGAAAAGGAATCCAATTGTGCGGAAGTACTTTTTCTTTTTTTTTTTATAAAAAAATTAATATTATCTACTATCTATATATAAAAGATCTCTTTTCGAGGCACCACATTTGCCAGAGAAATTTTCGAGGCGTCAAGTTTGTCCCGTGAAACTTTCTTCGCACTAGAGAATTTGTAGGTAGATAATCATTATCTCTAATCAAAATTACAATTTAAAATTAAATAAATTATTTAAATTTATTTAATCATTATATGTTTGAAGGTAAATAACATTATCTCTAAACCAAAATTACAATTTGAAATTAAATTAATTATTTAAATTTATATAATTATTAGCTGTATGTGAAATCTTTATCCTCAATTTGTTGAACAAATCATTATCCTCAACAAAAATATTTAAAAATATTAAAAAAATCACTATATATATATATATATATATAATAGGCTCTCCCATTCAATTTTTAAAATTCTATCTAATTCTAAGAATTCTCTTCTCCAAATTCTTTCTTTTATTTTTATTTTTTCCCTCATTCATCTACTTAAAGCTCTTAATTTAAATTTTGAGTGTTTGATGAATTACTTATTAGATGGTGCATATTTTGTTATACTTATAATTGGCATTTGCTTATTCCTCTGCTTAGAGCTTTTAATTTTGATTTTTGAGTGTTTCATGAATTACTTATTAGATTATGCATATTTTGTTATACTTTTAATTGACTTTTGTTTAATGTTAATTTCAGGAAGAATGACATCAATGAGTTACTTCAAACAAGAGCATGACCTTGGCAAGTTTTTTTTTTTTTTTTGAAATTTTGGTAAGTTGTTACACATACTTACTTTGATTATTCTTTGTTGAAAGAATATGCAAATAATTGATTTTTTTCTCTATTCAAAGAAGAGAAGGGCTAAGACTTCTAGGATTAAGAAGAAATACTATGATCATATTCCGGTGAGAAATAATTTTGGTGAGTCTTTTGCCTATTTGAAAAAACAATGTTTTTCGATTTATTTATGATTTTTTTCCGTTTTTGTCATGAGATAAGATAAACGATGAAAAAGATCAAAATATTTAAATATGAATAATAATAATAATAATAATAATAATAAATGTGATAATTATATTAAAAAAAATAATAATGGTAAAAAAATATTAATTTATCCATCAAATAAATATAAGAAATATCTTATAATATTATCCAATAAAAAAATCAGAATGTAATTTTGGTTTAATCTACTATACTTATGTAAAAAGATCCTTTTTCGAGGCATCACCTTTGTCCGCTTAAAGAATACTCGCGACAGAGCGTTTGTAGGTAAATAACACTATCTCTAATCAAAAATATAATTTGAAATTAAATAAATTATCTATATGTGAAATTATTATCATCAGTGTGAAATCATTATCCTCAGTTTGTTAAAAAAAATCATTATCCTCAAAAATATAAACCCAAAGAGATAAGACTTTTATTCGAATTTATTTAATCTTATCTACATGTGAAGTCATTATCCTTAACTTTTTTACAGTTTTCCAAATCATTATATATATATATATATATATATATATATAGTACGCAATATGCATTGGATGACTCCTCAATAATATTTTAGCATTTAAGCGAATTGGAATTGGCTCAGAAACTGATGGATATTCAGGTAAACAACAATCTCACAATTATATTTGCCTTCAATTTTTGTATTTTTTGGTCGTTAAGTTTTTTTAATTCTAATAATTCACTCTCATTTTAATTTATATTATTTGATTCTAAAGTTTCTCTCTAAATACTTACTTTAATTCAAGAATTTGTGTGCACCATTGATCAAAATATAGTTTGTTCAAAATTTTGATTTGGGTGTAACCAATACCCGACAAAATAAATAATGTTCAACCAGTTTTTTTTAGTGATTGATTCTTCAATTACGGGTGACAATATAATGCATCAAAAATCTAATATTGCATTAATTGTTTCAGGGTGACTATAATAAACTACGAAAAAAGATGATTATTTATTGTTATATGCATCAGTGGTATCTTTAATAACGCAGATAGTGGAAGATGATGTGTGACAGTGGCCAATATACACAATCCTACCATTTCATTTTCTTGATAGATTTAAGTTTAATTTAAGAAGACGAGTTCATTTATAATAATAGGATTTGATTTATTATATTGACTAAATTTTTTCAATAATATATTTTGTCTATTATAATAGATAAAAATCATCCTATATAAAATTAGGATTTTATTTTATGTTTGATGTAAATATTTTTTTTTTTTGGATTTTTATTGTGACAAGAGAATTAAAATTATTATTAACAAATCAAATGTAATCATCCTATATAATAATACGATTTTAATTTTCCTTCTATAATATATTTTGTCAATTGTAATAGATAAAAATCATACTATTTAAAAATAGGATTGGATTTTATGCTTGATGTAAATATTTTTTTTTGTTTTTATTGTAACAAGAAAATTAAAACTATTAATAACAAACCAAATTTTTTAACAATATTATCTTTCTATTTTTTTCCTCATATGATATGGACCATTAGTCTGACATCAATTAATAATTTTAAAAATAAATTGTAAAAAAAAAACTAAAAATTATGTTGATAAACTAAATTTAAGTTTAGTCACTCACCACTACTGAGATTTATATTCTCCATATTTATAAAGGTAAGATAGGTATTACTACTTATTATGTAGAAATGTGAGTATATATATAAATTCCAATAAAACTTTATTTTTCTACCATATTCTTATGTTATCTCACTGTTGTTTAGGTATATAGAGATTAGGCTTATTTTAAAAAAATAAACTAAGGGCTCATCTTTGTTGTTGACATATGTCTTCATTTTTTTAATATTAAGATATGATGAGAAGTGTTAAAAAATAAAGAAAATAAAAAATAAAGATTAAGATCCAATAAGATAAATATAATCATAAAAAATAATAAAAATATTTAGCTTGAGAAAAGATAAAGATTTTTAGGATTCAATCTTATTATTAACTTGATATAAGATAATTGATTAAAAAGATGAAAATATTTAATTATCATTAATAACAACAAATGTGATAATCGTATTTTAAAAAAAAATACTAATTGTACAAAAAAGAAACTACTCCATCCGTCACATAAATATAAAAAAGATCATGTTTAATTCTGATTTAATATTTATTTATCATAATAAATTTAATAATCATATATAAAAATGTCAATTTATCCATAAAATAAATAAGGAATATCTCATATAAAAAGTAAATACAAATTTTATCAACTAGATAATTTAGATTAATTTTTAAAAGTGTAGGGTTTGGTTTGAACTACTACATTTTTGTATAATTATTTTTTGTTGTTGTTTAATAATAATCTTTACTTTATAATAAAAATAATAATAAAATTTAATTTAAAATATTTAATATAAAAAAAATTAAAATATCAATAATCCGTACATTGCACGGGGGAAGAGCTAGTTATTTATATATTTTTATTATGTGCTTAAGTTCTTTTGCATACATTTGTATTTTGTAAATGCTGTTTATCAATGGACTACCATTCTGGCTTCAGCCCAATGAAAAAAAAAAGGTTCTAGTTTTTTAACCGTCTAGTTAATTAGTTAACCCCCTTATTTAAAAAAAAAAATCTCATAATAACCTTACAAACTTCTAATAATCCCAAAATACCCCTCTCTTATTCCATCCTTATCCCTCCCATTCTTCTACTCATTTTCAAATTTGAATTTCAAATCTCATCTCCATTCTTCTACTTATTGCAGTGCAGGCATGTATACAAAACTACACACCTCCATTCGTGCTCATTCTTCTACTCATTTTCTCAGCAGTTCGTGTTCAAGCACACCGCAGGCACAACCGCAACACACCTCTACCGCACTACTCCTCCACCGCAGGTCATCGAGGTTTCCTTCTAATCCTTCTCATGCTTTCCTTCCCTTATGCAACTATTTTGTTTTTTTTTTTTTTGGTTTTTTGCTTAAAATTGTAGAATGTTGTTAGAAATCATGAATTATTGGTTAATAGTTATAGGTTTTTGCTGTTTAATGTTTAGGGTTGTTTATTGCAAGTTTTGTTTCAGTTTATAAATGATTTATAGGTTTGAGTTTTTAAAAATTATGTCTACTGTTTCAGTTTCGAATCTGCCATTGTTTAGGGATAGCTCGCTTAGGGTTCAGCGACGGTGTTAAATTTTTGAATTTTAACACCCTCGTTGAGCGTGCAGCAAGAGAACAAAACTTTAACTTTTATATTCTCGCTGCACCCCAGCGAGGGAGTAAAATTTCCGGAATTTCTACATCCTCGCTGAGGGTGCAGCGAGAGAACAAAACTTTAACTTTTATACTCTCGATGCACCCCAGCGAGGGTGTTAAATTTCTGGAATTTCAACACCCTTGCTGAGGGTGCAACGAGAGAACAAAACTTTAACTTTTATGCTCTCATCGAGGGTGTTAAATTTCCAGAATTTTAACACTCTCCCTGGTTGTGCAGCGAGAGTATAAAAGTTAAAGTTGTATACCCTCGCTTTGGATGCAGCAAGGGTGTTAAACATTTTAAATATATTTTATATTTTGTAAGTAGTGAGTATCCATTTTTAATCTGATGGTGCACATTAATAATTACTAATGTAATTAATATTAATTATATTAGTAATTACTAATTTATTTATTTTTTTCATTGTATATTTTATGAATATCTCTTAATGTAACCACTGTTTGGTAGAGATTTTTTTTTTAAAAAAAAAGGAAATAAAAGAAAAGGAAAGAAACCTTTTTTTTTTTGGAGCTTGCTCTTATCATAATTTTAAGTTCCATTTTTTCTATCCAATTATATTTGCAAGATTTAGCAACATTGCTTTCTATTTACTATCTTTCCTTTTATTTCTATTCTTGCATTGTATATTTTATTAATTTGACATTGTATTTTGAAATTTTAGATGCCGAGGATGAAGAATGCAACCGTCAACGACAACGAGGACAGCGATGGGATGCCCTTGAGGGAGTATATGACAGTGTCAGGTAGGCGGCGACGGGCGGAGCGACGGATGGAGCATGGAGAACATTCCAGGGCCACTCCTGATCGGCGACGGACAGAGCGAGGATAACCATCCCAAGCCTCTCCTGATCGCTCTTCTTCTTCTTCTTCTTCTTCTTCTTCTTCTTCTTCTTCTGATGATGATGATGATGATGATGATGGTGCTGATGAAACACAGACTGAGATCGTCGTTGAGGATCATCAGGATACTTCTTTGTTGAAGTCGTACGACGAACACCGGGCGAAACAAATATGGCAAGGACGAGTAAGTATTTGTAATGAGACCAAAAATTAATTTAAATTTAATTTTATCTATTTCTTTAATTAATTGAAATTTATTTTTATTTATTTCTTTAACTAATTTGACTTATTTTAAATTTTGCAGGATCGTCTCTTAAACCGATGCCACAACCATGCATTTGATATGCTCTCATTAGATGTCGTTCCACAGGAAGTGCGGGCAATCATGGAGGTATCCGGCTTGGCTCCACTAATCTCATCATCATACACTATAGTGGATAGGCGGTTGCTCGGGGAATTCGTTGATAGATGGTACGAGGATACAAATACGTTTCATCTCCCAAGTGAGGAGATGACTATCACCCTGGATGACGTGTCATCTATCCTGCATATCCCGATGACGGGGTTTTGATCGGTTGGGATAAAACGAGACTATCCAAATTTATACAAAAAACATCTAAGTTATCCAAAATTCCAAAATTATTTGTAACTATCCAAAACTACCGTTTCAACTTCTGAAGGTGGCATTGGTTTTGGTATAAGCATGTAGATGATCACCGCTTTCATCATCACATCTTTCTACAAATATATTAACGCAATCTTCGTAATTTTTCACGAATCTACAGTGAACAACATTTTCAAAACCTTCCATTATTACCTTCTCCTTGTCAAGGTCTCCAAAGTACTCCTTGCATCTTTCTCTAACATTACACTTTATATGATATTGGCACAATAAATGTGCTGCACCGGGAAACACAGTTTCTACAGCTCCAACAAGTGCAACATTCATGTCTGTGACTATGACTTTTGGATAATCACTGGGCCTTTGAATCAAATTTCGCACCTTCTCTAAGGCTCACACATAAGTTTCTTTTTTCTCATCGGACGTGAAACAAAAGGCAACTGTAAAACTCTTTCATGTCGATGTCAGCCCGACAATCTCAATCAAAGGCATCTTGTACCTGTTAGTTTTGTATGTGCTATCTATGCACAATACAATGTTGAAATTGCGCAGCAATTGTATGGAAGTTGGGTGCGCAAAGAACATATTCTCCACTACATTGCCTTCAAAAGTGGTATGCCAAGTATCATAGCCTTCGTCGGTTAATAACTTCATTAGATGTTGCATCTCTATTCTAGGCAATTAAACATTAAATCGATAACGCTTTCGTGCATTGTAAATATGCCGAATAGTGGATGCATTATCCGGATGTCACTCCTTCAAAGTTATCATAGTCCTATTTGCTTTCACCCCACTTTTTGTTAGCTCTTGAACAAAAGTTTTTTCCTCAGGATTAAGAGAACCAGCACTCCCATGTCCTAAAAGTGAATCATTGGGAGGATGATTGTATTTTCCACATTTTACCTCTAGTGCCCATTGTCCCCCTTTTACAATCGGCTTAGCATAAATGCTAAAGGGACAATTGGATTTCTTCGATCTGGTTATGTTCTTCCCTTTAGATCTCTTATCTTGCACAAATACACCCGCCCTTTCACAACTCAAGACAACCCTCTCTCTTTTTCCCGAATCGGACCTTGAAATTTTCAAAACAAATCCTTGTTCCTTTCCAATCATCTTAACATAATTCACCAGCTCCTCATGCGATACAAAGGGTTTATCATGGTAAAATGCATATCTGTGGTCAGGAAAGCCAGCAACTTGTATTTGAAGATTACCGAACATGTCTTCATCCATTGCTTGATTATGCTAACTACGTTAAATCATTGTGAAGTAATGAGAGCATTTTCAAATATGCATTTATGCTAACTAAATTAACATTAAAAAAACAACATGCAACACTACAGATTTTGAAATAAGCAATAAACTACAATTTTATCAAATTTCATATAATTTCCGACGGATTCTAATCAGAATACACTTGGAAATTATCTACTACAAATTTCCGATATACCCGTGTCACAGTAACGTAAAAAAAACGTAGAGGAGATGAATGTTACCTTCAACAACAAGAAGAGAGAAATCACTGGAGCTTCCTTTTACGAATGGAATGTGTGTTTTCACTTGTGTCTTTCAATGTAGGGGTTTGTAAGTAGAATATGGAAGATGTTAGAGAAGGTAAGAGAGAAAGGGGTTTGTAAAAGTGGAATATGGAAGGGGTTTGGGTTTGCATGGGGTTATGGGGTTTTGCTTGGGGTGGAAGAAGGTGAAAAGGTGGCTGGAGTTTGGGGTTTATTTCTCTCTCTCTCTCTCCCTCTTTTTTTTTTTTTGGTTTGAATGGTGAAAGGTAGTTTGGACATCGCACCATTAAAATGGGATTTGGTGGATAAATTTGGGGTTTGTAGACTAACTCCCCTTTCCATTTGAGCTTTAAAAATGATATGCTGGTTTGGCAGTTTTGGATTTGTCGCATCAAAGGCTAATAAACTCTTTAAATCTTCATAACCCATCAATTTGGGATTTACGAGTTCCTTGAGTTGCATGGTTGGCTTTGGAGATACTCTAAAACCATCAAACAATAGAGCTAGAGAAAATCCCTTAAATTTGCTGATTTAAATTGCATGAAGGTTTAACATATCAATAGAACAAATGTAACAAACTGTTTTGTTTTGTTCTCTTTGTTTGATTCTTATTAGTAGAATCAAAATATTCCATTTTGAAATCTCGTGATATGTTTTGTTTTATGTATAAAATACATAGAATAATATTTATGTTATATTTTATTATCATATGCTTTATGTCTACCAAAAGCTACCTATATTGTTCATCACGAAATGCAACGTCTTTTGAATATCTGTTTTCTAAGGCAATATTGAACTAGGAAAGATTTAAATTGTCACCACAGGATCCAAATCATATAGTGCATTGAAGAGGTGTTTGAGTTTCTTGGGGCCAAATGTTGTCTAATTCGAGAATCAAATTAAAATGTGACAACAAAATAGAGCCTATACATTCAATTTTTTTAGAATTGTTACATAATCTTAATGGGATTAGAAAATCCCTTTCCATATACAAACTATATTTGAGTATCAAGAGTACATATCCTTTGTGTAAATACAAAAATACAATATACTTTACTAAACCAAAAATATTATATACTAAACAACTTTTTTTATATGTTGAACACGGTAAATCTGTCGTCCTAAAAGACTTTTTATAGCTTTGAACCCGAAGATGTCTGACCCAATTTCAACATATAGAGTAAAAACTCATTCCATGTGTCAACAGGATTCGGCAAGCACCAATGAACACAATCATTATATTTTTTATTTTTGTCCCTAGAATGTCCAAAGTTGTTGGGATGTCCATCAGGCCTGAGAAGCATAATTTCGGTTGTATTTAGCATTGTAAACTGCAAACCCTTTTTTGTGGCTTCTTTTTGTGCCGCTTTAAATTCTTCCACGGGAGTCAGATATGCATCTCGAACAAACCAATCCAACTTCATTTCTTCCTTGCTATATGGCCTCGTCCTCACACAATTCCCTCCTTTATGCCAATCCCCATTCTCAAAGTGTGTTGGAGAGAATGTCCTAAAATATGTCACCCCCTTAAATTTTTTAAGATTACTGAGAGTTTTGAATGCAGTTCGGAATGCCATCTTGTATCTATAGATGTAAGAAAGGTCTGTGACATTCTCTTTTCCACACTTGTTGCATCCAACAAGTTGACCATTTTCGTAGTACAATAGAGGCCGGAAGAACCACTGACCTGCTAAGATTAGGACAATGTCGAAATATTCAACTTGATCAGCCCATGCTTCATCTGCCTCATCTAGATAGAGTTTCATAATGCTGTCGTAAGAATGACCGTTGGGGTCAGCGTCACTGGCTTTCACAAAGTATGGAGACCATAGATTTGCCAAGGTAAAATTGTAATCAACATAGTAATACCGTGTGAAATATATGACATTTGATGTATAGTTTAGAGAAATATCCTCCGGCTCAGACACCTGAAATAGTAAACCATATAATATAAGCATGTTTTGAGGATTGCTGTCTTTATATTAGGGAGATTCGTAAACCAAACATTGAAAGCAACGAATTAACAATTTTTTTGTCATAACATGTGAATGATTGAGCATGGTTTTTAATTGTAGTTGTAGTCACATTTTTTATTGTGGTAACATGACATTTATCACAATTGGGGAACACTAGTTGAAGAGTTATGATATGTCGTTTTTATCTAATTCATACATATTAATAAAAATAATTATTATTCTAATCCTTCTCCACCGCAGGCCAAACCGCAGGTCATTGAGGTTTCCTTCTAATCCTTCTGATGCTTTCCTTCCATTTTGCAACTGTTTTTTTTTTTTTGGTTTTTTGCTTAAAATTGTAGAATGTTGTTAGAAATCATGAATTATTGGTTAATAGTTATAGGTTTTTGTTGTTTAATGTTTAGGGTTGTTTATTGCAAGTTTTGTTTCAGTTTGTAAATGATTTATAGGTTTGAGTTTGTAAAAATCGTGTCTATTGTTTCAGTTTCGAATCTGCCATTGTTTAGGGATAGCTCGCTTAGGGTTCAGCGACGGTGTTAAATTTCTGGAATTTTAACACCCTCGTTGAGGGTACAACGAGATAATAAAACTTTAACTTTTATACTCTCGCTGCACCCCAGCGAGGGTGTTAAATTTATGGAATTTCAACACCCTCTCTGAGGGTGCAGCGAGAGAACAAAACTTTAACTTTTATACTCTCGCTGCACCCCAGCTAGGGTTTTAAATTTCTGGAATTTCAACACCCTTGCTGAGGGTGCAGCGAGAGAACACAACTTTAACTTTTATACTCTCATCGAGGGTGTTAAATTTCCAGAATTTTAACACTCTCACTGGTTGTGCAGCGAGAGTATAAAAGTTAAAGTTGTATACCCTCGCTTTGGATGCAGCAAGGGTGTTAAATATTTTAAATATATTTTATATTTTGTAAGTAGTGAGTATCCATTTTTAATTTGATGGTGCACATTAATAATTACTAATGTAATTAACATTAATTATATTAGTAATTACTAATTTATTTATTTTTTCATTGTATATTTTATGAATATCTCTTAATGTAACCACTGTTTGGTAGAGATTTTTTTTTAAAAAAAAAGGAAATAAAAGAAAAGGAAAGAAACCTTTTTTTTTTTGGAGCTTGCTCTTATCATAATTTTAAGTTCCATTTTTTCTATCCAATTATATTTGCAAGATTTAGCAACATTGCTTTCTATTTACTATCTTTCCTTTTATTTCTATTTTTGCATTGTATATTTTATTAATTTGAAATTGAATTTTGAAATTTTAGATGCCGAGGATGAAGAACGCAACCGTCAACGACAACGAGGACAGCGATGGGATGCCCTTGAGGGAGTATATGACAGTGTCGGGTAGGCGGCGACGGGCGGAGCGACGGATGGAGCATGGAGAACATTCCAGGGCCGCTCCTGATCGGCGACGGACAGAGCGAGGAGAACCTTCCCAAGCCGCTCCTGACCGTTCTTCTTCTTCTTCTTCTTCTGATGATGATGATGGTGCTGATGAAACACAGACCGAGATCGTCGTTGAGGATCATCAGAATACTTCTTTGTTGAAGTCATACGACGAGCACCAGGCGAAACAAATATGGCAAGGACGGGTAAGTATTTGTAACGAGACCAAAAATTAATTTAAACTTAATTTTATTTATTTCTTTAATTAATTGAAATTTATTTTTATTTATTTCTTTAACTAATTTGACTTATTTTAAATTTTGCAGGATCGTCTCTTAAACCGATGCCACAACCATGCATTTGATATGCTCTCATTAGATGCCGTTCCACAGGAGGTACGGGCAATCATGGAGGTATCCGGTTTGGCTACACTGATCTCATCATCATACAATATATTGGATAGGCGGTTGCTCGGGGCATTCGTTGATAGATGGTACGAGGATACGGATACGTTTCATCTCCCAAGTGGGGAGATGACTATCACCCTGGATGACGTGTCATCTATCCTGCATATCCCGGTGACGGGGGTTTTGATCGGTTGGGATAAAACGAGACTATCCAAAATTCCAAATTTATACAAAAAAACATCTAAGTTATCCAAAATTCCAAAATTATCCGTAACTATCCAAAACTATTCCAAAACTACCGTTTCAACTTCTGAAGGTGGCATTGGTTTTGGTAAGAAAGGCCTATAAGCATGTAGATGATCATCGCTTTCATCATCACATCTTTGTACAAATATATCAACGCAATCTTCGTAATTTTTCACGAACCTACAGTGAACAACATTTTCAAAACCTTCCATTATTACCTTCTCCTTGTCAAGGTCTCCAAAGTACTCCTTGCATCTTTCTCTGACATTACACTTTATATGGTATTGGCACAATAAATGTGCTGCACCGGGAAACACAGTTTTTACAGCTCCAACAAGTGCAACATCCATGTCTGTGACTATGACTTTTGGATAATCACTGGGCCTTTGAATCAAATTTCGCACCTTCTCTAAGGCCCACACATAAGTTTCTTTTTTCTCATCGGACGTGAAACAAAAGGCAACTGTAAAACTCTTTCACGTCGATGTCAGCCCGACAATCTCAATCAAAGGCATCTTGTACCTATTAGTTTTGTATGTGTTATCTATGCACAATACAATGTTGAAATTGCGCAGCAATTGTATGGAAGTTGGGTGCGCAAAGAACATATTCTCCACTACATTGCCTTCAAAAGTGGTATGCCATGTATCATAACCTTCGTCAGTTAATAACTTCATTAGATGTTGCATCTCTGTTCTAGGCAATCGAACATTCAATCGATAATGCTTTCGTGCATTGTAAATATGCCGAATAGTGGATGCATTATCCGGATGTCACTCCTTCAAAGTTATCATAGTCCTATTTGCTTTCACCCCACTTTTTGTTAGCTCTTGAACAAAAGTTTTTTCCTCAGGATTAAGAGAACCAGCACTCTCATGTCCTAAAAGTGAATCATTGGGAGGATGATTGTATTTTCCACATTTTACCTCTAGTGCCCATTGTCCCCCTTTTACATTCGGCTTAGCATAAATGCTAAAGGGACAATAGGATTTCTTCGATCTGGTTATGTTCTTCCCTTTAGATCTCTTATCTGGCACAAATACACCCGCCCTTTCACAACTCAACACAACCCTCTCTCTTTTTCCCGAATCGGACCTTGAAATTTTCAAAACAAATCCTTGTTCCGTTCCAATCATCTTAACATAATTCACCAACTCCTTACGCGATACAAAGGGTTTATCATGGTAAAATGCATATCCGTGGTCACGAAAGCCAGCAACTTGTATTTGAAGATTACCAAACATGTCTTCATCCATTGCTTGATTATGCTAACTACATTAAATCATTGTGAACTAATGAGAGCATTTTCAAATATGCATTTATGCTAACTAAATTAACATTAAAAAAACAACATGCAGTACTACAGATTTTGAAATAAGCAATAAACTACAATTTTATCAAATTTCATATAATTTCCGACGGATTCTAATCGGAATACACTTGGAAATTATCTACTACAAATTTCTAATTTACCCGTGTCAGAATGTATTGAAATTCTGACACTGGTTTATCTGAATATTAACAGTAACGTAAAAAAAATGTAGAGGAGATGAATGTTACCTTCAACAATAAGCAGAGAGAGACCACTGGAGCTTACTTTACGAATGGAATGTGTGTTTTCACTTGTGTCTTTCAATGAAGGGGTTTGTAAGTAGAATATGGAAGAGGTTAGAGAAGGTAAGAGAGAAAGGGGTTTGTAAAAGTGGAATATGGAAGGGGTTTGGGTTTGCATGGGGTTATGGGGTTTTGCTTGGGGTGGAAGAAGGTGAAAAAGTGGCTGGAGTTTGGGGTTTATTTCTCTCTCTTTTTTTCTTTTTTTTTTTTTGGTTTGAATGGTGAAAGGTAGTTTGGACATCGCACCATTAAAATGGGATTTGGTGGATAAATTTGGGGTTTGTAGACTCCCTTTTCCATTTGAGCTTTAAAAATGATATGCTAGTTTGGCAGTTTTGGATTTGTCGCATCAAAGGCTAATAAACTCTTTAAATCTTCATAACCCATCAATTTGGGATTTACGAGTTCCTTGAGTTGCATGGTTGGCTTTGGAGATACTCTAAAACCATCAAACAATAGAGCTAGAGAAAATCCCTTAAATTTGCTGATGTAAATTGCATGAAGGTTTGATATATCAATAGAACAAATGTAACAAACTGTTTTGTTTTGTTCTCTTTGTTTGATTCTTATTAGTAGAATCAAAATATTCCATTTTGAAATCTCGTGATATGTTTTGTTTTATGTATAAAATACATAGAATAATATTTATGTTATATTTTATTATCATATGCTTTATGTCTACCAAAAGCTACCTATATCGTTCATCACGAAATGCAATGTCTTTTGAATATCTATTTTCTAACGCAATATTGAACTAGGCAAGATTTAAATGGTCGCCACAGGATCCAAATCATATAGTGCATTGAAGAGGTGTTTGAGTTTCTTGGGGCCAAATGTTGTCTAATTCGAGAATCAAATTAAAATGTGACAACAAAACAAAGCCTATACATTCAATTTTTTAAGAATTGTTACATAATCTTAATGGGATTAGAAAATCCCTTTCCATATACAAACTATATTTGAGTATTAAGAGTACATATCCTTTGTGTAAATACAAAAATACAATATACTTTACCAATCCAAAAATATTATATACTAAACAACTTTTTTTATATGTTGAACACGGTAAATATGTCGTCCTAAAAGACTTTTTATAGCTTTGAACCCGAAGATGTCTGCTCCAATTTCAACATATATAGTAAAAACTCATTCCATGTGTCAACAGGACCTGGCAAGCACCAATGAACACAATCATTATATTTCTTATTTTTGTCCCTAGCATGTCCAAAGTTGTTGGGATGTCCATCAGGCCTAAGAAGCATAATTTCGGTTGTATTTAGCATTGTAAACTGCAGACCCTTTTTTGTGGCTTCCTTTTGTGCCGCTTTAAATTCTTCCACGGGAGTCAGATATGCATCTCGAACAAACCCATCCAACTTCACTTCTTCCTTGCTATATGGCATCGTCCTCACACAATTCCCTCCTTTATTCCAATCCCCATTCTCAAAGTGTGCTGGAGAGAATGTCCTAAAATATGTCACCCCCTTAAATTTTTTAAGATTAATGAGAGTTTTGAATGCAGTTCGGAATGCCTTCTTGTATCCGTAGATGTAAGAAAGGTTTGTGACATTCTCTTTTCCACACTTATTGCATCCAACAAGTTGGCCATTTTCGTAGTACAATAGAGGCCGGAAGAACCACTGACCTGCAGAGATCAGGACAATGTCGAAATCTTCAACTTGATCAGCCCAAGCTTCATCTGCCTCATCTAGATAGAGTTTCATAATGCTGTCGTAAGAATGACCTTTGGGGTCAGCGTCACTGGCTTTCACAAAGTATGGAGACCATAGATTTGCCAAGGTGAAATTGTAATCAGCATAGTAATACCGTCTGAAATATATGACATTTGATGTATATTTTAGAGAAATATCCTCAGGCTCAGACACCTGAAATAGTAAACCATATTAGGGAGATTCGTAAACCAAACATTGAAAGCTACGAATTAACAAATTGTTTTGTCATAACATGTGAATGATTGAGCATGGTTTTTAATTGTAGTTGTAGTCACAGTTTTGATTGTGGTAACGTGACATTTATCACAATTGCGGAACACCGGTTGAAGAGCGGTAATATGTACTCCTTCCGTCCCTTAATATAAGTCTCTTTTATCTAATTCACATATATTAAGAAAAATAATTATTACTCTCAAATTTATCAAAAAATATGTTATCATTCCAAAATTATTCATATTTAAAACTTTACAACTCTATTCATTTCTCTCTCTATTGTAATTATTACCCTATCACCCCTATATAATTATGAGATGTGTATTTGGAATAAACTCTTTAATGCTACCTAGATATTCCAAAACGACTTATAAAAAGAGACAAGAAATCAACCAAAATGGTGCCCTATATTAAGGGACGGAGGGAGTAGTACAAAATCTTTCATTCACACGAAAAGTGATCCAACATTGATAACATCTACAAAAGGGCATGGATATTTATATATAGTAATTAAAGATAAAATGTGATTTTTGACAAGAAGTGGACAAATTGGTTCATATACTATCAAGAATTTTCCTTGCTGGTAATTATGGTCGCTGTGGAAACTATCAAAATAATAATATTATGGTTCCAATTGTGACTGCAAACCTCAACTTTGAAGATTTAAGTCAATTCCCTAAATTGAGAGATAAGGGATCAAGGGTGGATGGAGTTATGGTATAACCGTATAAGTTTTAATTTCCGTTCTCTTAAAAATTTGGTAAGCAAAATGAAAGTATGTGAATTGTTTACTTACTTGACTTAAGAGGCACAACAAAGACTGCATCTGATTTCTCCCAACTGAGTCCCCTACAAAGACCATTTTCTTCCCTTTAACAAGCTGTAAGAATTGAGTTGCATTGAAGAGAGGAAGCTCGCATTCGTCCGGTTTCCACCTCCAATGAAGGAACTCTCTATCAGGTCTCCCAAACTTCAAGCAGTTTTGCTCATTTATTATCCAATGGCAAGTGTCATTGCTGTAATAAGGTCCCTCAGGATAAGGAACCCATTTTCCTGAAAAGATGTTACATTGTTTCACTTCTGTGCTGTTTTCGGAGCTGTTATTGATAGTAGATATTGTTGGAGATGATTCATTTGAGTTTCTCATTAGAGAAAGAGGGAGCATGATGAGAAGCAGAGTGAATAGTACAAGGACAATGCTTTTGGGAGTGTTTCTTGCAGTGTACTTCCCATTGAGAATGAGAGCTTCATTGGCTTTAACCTTCATTCCTGAAGTAAATTCTGAATCAAAAACTTTGCTGAACAATGTATATATAAATATAAAGTTTATTGGCTTATTTATGGTTTTGGTTCTAAAAGTTCACTGTGTTTTTGGTTTTAATCCCTATAAGTTATTTTGATCGGGATTAGCCCTTAATTTTTCAAACATTTTGGTTTTGGTCCCCTCCGTTACAAAAAAATCAGTTATTTGCCGACATGGTTAACGAAAATCGACACCAGGTGATGTGACATGAATGATTCAGGCCTATGAACTCAAAATTTTGCGTACAAGACCATTTTGCGTATCAGACCATTTTGCGTCCGTGGATTTGTAACATCCACGTTATATCACCTATTTGGTTTCACTTCAGACCACATGGACTGCTGATATGATGGTAAGCTAGCTACGTAAACATATAACAAATTTTTACAAACGGAGAGGACAAAAATCAAAATGTTTGAAAATTTAAGGATTAGTCCCAATCAAAATAGCTTCTAGGGACTAAAACCAAAACGCACTGAACTTTCAAGTACTAAAGACATAAATAAGTCAAGTTTATTTATTATAAAGTTTGGATATGATAAACCTTTCAAGATTTAAATGAGTTTTGTAAATAATTAAACTTTCTCAAAGTGAAGCATATTATTGTTTAATCACTATCATGAGTTCATGATATGTCCCAGTCTTGTTAAAACGTCATTGGTCATAATCATATAGCACGTCATTGGTCAAAAACAAAACTCTCATTTCCATTTTTTTTTTCCAACCACCATCTATGTTTTGGTGGTAAAAGAAGGAATTGCTTCTTTTCTGAACGATGAATTATTTGCACTTATTTCTTTTCGCTACTATTTTTGTATAAAGTCATAAACAATGGTCCCTGTGGACTTTGGTTGATTCTGGCATTATTATTTTTATATGTTCGTACAGGTTTAATGTCACTTTGATGCTGCTGGATGGCCATTAATAAACAACTAAGCGTTGAATTATGGAAAGGAATCCAATTGTGCTTAAGTTCTTTTTGATTAATAAGACATGTTATAAATTATCAAAGGAATCCTATTGTGCATAAGTTCTTTTTGCACTCATTGCATTTTGTATGTTGTTTATCAATTGACAACCATATATTCTGGCTTCCGCCCAAAGGAAAAAGAAAAGAAAAGAAAACAGAGACAGATAATAGTGGCAAAAATTAAACACTGCATTTGGTTCTCTCCTTTATTCTTTGTTTTATTAAGATGACTTTTCATTATTATAGATTATTCAATTGCAAAATAGTAGTAAGTGTGTAATACAGAGATACAAACAAAACGCTTTTGGCATGGACCGCATGTTATTACATTGTTTTGGATAAGTTTTTCTTTTAGTTTTTGTACTTTTTTTTTTCCTTTGGTTTTCATCTATATATTTTTCAATGGTTTATTTATATTTTTGCCCCCTAACATTTTAACGTATTTTGATTTTATTCATCAAAAGTTATTTTGATCATTTTTTAAACATTTTGATTTTGGTCTTCATCAATAGAAATAATCTATTTACTGACGTGATTAACAGAACACCACATCAACAATCACGCAATCACGCTTGCGTATGAGACTATTTTGTATCCGTGGGCATTTATCATCCGTATTATACCACTTATTTGGCAGGACCTCACACCAGCTGAGGATGTGATGTTTCGCTAGCCGCATCAGTGTATAACATATTTTTCCTATTAACGAGGACCAAATCCATAACATTTGAAAATTTAAGGATTAGTTCCAACCAAAATAACTTTCGAGAACTAAAATCAAAACACACCGAACTTTTGGAGACCAAAGACATAAATAAGCCTTTTTCAAATTTTTGGTTTAGTCTTTAATAATAATAGGATTAATACCAACAAGTGACTACTTAAAAAGTGTGAGATTTACCCATCAAAATGATCGGACTGTCGCAATGAAAATAAGGTTTCCTTTTAAAAAAATTACTCCCTCCGGTTCTATTTATAAGATCCTTTTGGGTTTTTCACTCCCATCAAGAAAAGTGGATAAATTTGTTAGTGACATTGGAAATGTGAAAATTTGATATACTTTTTCAATGTTGATTTTATAGGGGTGTTTGTGAAAAAAAGTAATTAAATACTATTGAAAATTGAAAAAGGGTCTTATAAATAGGACCAAAATAAAAACCTCAAAAGGGTCTTATAAAGAGTCTTATAAATAGAACTGGAAAGAGTAAAATATAATCGCTCTGAACATGGCACACAACCGCTTTAAGAAGAGGTTGCCTTCAATATTTTTCTCATGTAATTCAATGACGTGAAGAAATAGTTTGTGTTCCTTTGTATATCCATAGTATTATTCACAGCGAAGACACATGTTTGGAATAAAGGTTCGGAAGACGAGAATATTGCCGACAGATAGTTGATTTTCAACAGGCTGTTTTTTGTCCAATACTTGCTACATGCAAGCAAAGAAAAATTATACTAAAGGAATTCAACACTTGTAAGTTGTAAGGTCCAATTATGTTGAATATCCTTTTAGCTAATATGACCATATGGTGGGGTTAGGGGAAAACGTTACGTGAAGTTGGCATAGTTTGGAAGGATGTGTATGTAGGGTGAGGAATGAATATAAGTAGATGAGACGGGGCATCTAAAAGCCAACAAATCAATGATTTTTGGAATGTGCTTATCTTTATTTTTGTTGCTTAATAAGTTATAGTATAATAGTATAATATATCCAAAACGAAAATAATTCAAAGTCGGTTCAATTTCTAATCACTATTGTATACAATATGAGCGTTATTGGAGATTTAGATGTCGTTTTGTTGATTATTGAAGTATATCTCAAGGCCCTAGAAGCGTAACTAAAATTAGACGCTTGATATAATAATTTAGATAATACTAACAAATTAAAAATGAGATTTTAATAATTCAAATGCAAATTTGATATAGAAATTATCTACTGATCGGATTTCAGATCCTCCTATTTTACATACATTATATGTACATTTATTTGTATATATATCTCTTCTTTTTTTTAAAAAAAAAATTATATATATATATATATATATTTATATATTTGTATAAGTCATTTTCTAGGTATATTTTGTACAACTAGTCAAGTACATATATAATATTTTGATTAAAAATTAAAAAAAATATTGTTATACTTGTGTATATAATTTTATATTTGGATCCAGGGTCGTCTCAAACATTTTGGAGGTCATATGCAAAAAGAATTAGGGGAAGCCGCATTGGAAAAAAAAAGATAAACTAATATAAAGTGATCATTGTATACAAAGTGTTTTATTATATAATTTTCTAACTCAGCTGAACTTTTACTTGAAAAGTATTTTTCTTCAAGTTTTCTTGAAATCAAAATCATCAATTAGATTTTTGTATTCAACGTTCTCCAATATTTCATTTTTGACGACTATCGACTAATCCATTTAGTCTTTCTTGTGATATTATTGTAAAACGTAAATAAGACTTGAACAACTTTAATTTGATGAGACTTCTTTTTGCAGATGCAATAATAACTGAAAAGACAGAATATAGAAGTACTTTGCGATAGATTATTGCTACTTGCTTCACTGAAAAGTGAAAACCCCTCTATTAACCCGTAATGTACATAACGTACCTTTAGTGATAAACCTGTGGTAACGAGCGATACAGCAATTAGTGGTGATTGTGGGGATTGTGGAGTGGTAATGAGGTGACTGCTTTTGTTGAAAGTGGATGGATTGTAGTATGTGGAGCTATGTTTTTTGCACTGTAACATGGAATGAAAGGAAATGAAAGAATAAAAGAGAAAGCTTGTTGATGCTAACGGGTGGAATTTTTTTTTTTAATTTCCTTACTTTAAGCCAAGACTTAAAATTTATAAGATTGACCCGTATTGTATATTTTTAAGTATTTTTAATTTTTAAATAAATTGATAATAATTAGTAATAATTTTTTAATATTTAGAAATTTACTCTAAAAACAAAAATTGGAGATCCCTAAAAAATGAGACCTTGTTGTGCAATCGCATATACTCACACATGTGACTTCTCGATCCATCGCTGATCGGCAACGCCAAAGTTTGATGTTTTTTTTTTTTTTTTTAGGTTTGTACAGAACACTTTTAATACTAAGGAATTATTGAGACTAATCATGCACGAGATCGCGTTTCTGTGCCTCTCCGAGCAGAGTGTGTTAACCGGGAATCGCACCCGAGACTTCTTAGTCTCAAATTTCATTCACAAGTTATCAAGTTGGCAGAATTGTACCAATTGAGCCAACCCCATTGGTTCCAAAGTTTGATTTAAATACTTAGGTAGGACTCAAGAGTTGTTCAGATAAACAAACATCATTAGATTATTTTTAATTATCGCATAAGTTTCTTTGTTTAAATCCATTTCATCATTAAGTTCCGTGTTTCTCTTGACTCTTTTTGACTGGTTTTCGGGAAGACCACGATATACTACCTTCTCTCGTGGTGGGGTACTCAACCATACATAGAAGGGTTATGTTACAGACCAAAACAGTATCCAAAGCGTGTTGGTTAAGATATCGGTTTCCATATAAGGCTTAATTATGTGATAACTCCCTGAAGTTTGGGGTACTTTTGCTAGATTCCCTTATTCTTTTTTTGTTCAATGTCTGACTCCTCGAAGTTACTTCTAAATTTTTCATATACCCCTACTACCAATTCTGGTCAATTTTGCTGACATGTAACATCGGAATCCTGATCAAGACGCAGGATGTTAAGCAGCACCTGGTACCCCGTGGGCAAAGATCCTTTTTTTCAAAAACTTTAAAAAAACTAAAAAAACTTAATATTTTTATATTTTTAGTTAAATAAAAAAATAAATAAAAGAATTGAAGAGAGAGGTCGTCTTTGCCAATGTGACATCACGCAGCACCACATGATCAACCTCCTGCGTCTGATTAGGATTCTGATGTTACATGTAATCAAAATTGGCCAGAATTGGTGGTAGGGGTATATGACAAACCCAGAAGTAACTTCGGAGAGTCAGACATTGAAAAAAAAAGTATAAGAGTATCTGGCAAAAGTACCTCAAACTTCAGGGACTTGTGACATAATTAAGCCTCCATATAATATACTAATTATGTTCATATTTATAAGCCATTTTTTCAAGATTTATTTGCTTTAAATATAAATCACTTTACAATAACTAGGCAATATTAAATAATCTATATCAAATTCTATTCTATATTTCATATTTCAAAAAATCTTTTTACTTTTCTCATGATAATAATTACATCAATTTAGATTGTATTTAATTTATATACAGGAGTAATTTTGAAACTTTAATATATACTTTTTTAAACTTTGAGAATAATAAATATCTCTAACTATTTGTTTTAATCTATATAAATATATTAAAAATGCCTTAAAAATAAGGGTGGAGGGAGTATATGAATACGTGAGATTGAATATTAAAGTCATTAATTAAGATCTTCTCAAAATTATGACCATATTATGGGCCAAGTACGAATATCACTGGAGGGTGATCAGGATAGAACAAATTACTTCGGTTAATTGAAACTTGATTTGTAGACCGCAAAAAGATGATGATTTAGGAGTGAAGAATATCAATATTTTAAACCTTTTTTTATTAGCTAAATGAATATGGAGACTGCTTCAATGAGAAAACTCTCTTTGGATCCAGGTCTGTATGCAAGGTATGAAGAAATCGCAATTGGTGGTTGAAACAACTAAGGAACTCTAGGAGAACATCTAGAAGGGGGGTTGAATAGGTGTTTCAGAAACCTTGAAAGATTTTCGAACGAAACAAATCGAAACAATCAAAACGAATGATTTTTGCAAAAACTACAGCACTTAATCGATTAAGCTGAACTTTTAATCGATTAATCTGCAATTTAATCGATTAAGGTCAGAAAACACAAAATGTCTTAATCGATTATTAATCGATTAAACCTTCAGAAAACTGAAAAATCATTTTTCAATCGAATACGAAAATCAATCAATCAACACGTAAGATCAGAGATTCAGCAGAAAGAATTAACACCTATATTCTTATTGATTACCTAGGTTATGAAAATGATTTTCCCTTAATCAATTTGCACAATATAAGATTCAATTCAATCAATTATGAAAATCAATCTTTTCTAGGTTTTCAATCAAGAACACAATGAATTACAAGAATGTAAAGAGTAAGGGTTTAGAGATACGACACAGTGATTTATCCTGGTTCACTTTCATCCACTTGAAAGCTACATCCAGTCCCCTCTTCAACCAAGAGAGATTCTTCACTATGAGGAATTAGAGTTCTCAAATTACAAGTAAATGCCTCTCTCAAGACTCCCTTCTTGATAGTCTACAAGAGATACACCACACCCTTGCCTTGCAATCCTATTGACCTTCTCTCTAATCTAACCTCTGCCCCTTGTTGATAATCCACACAACAAGTCTTCATGTTGCTCGTTGATACCTCACAACAAGACTTCACTTTGCTTGATTCACAACCAAGACTTCTTCTTCAATTTGAATGAACTTGCTTGATGATAATCAACACACCAAGGCTTCTTGTTTGTTGTAGATGGCTTGCCTTATGCAAAGATTACAACACAATAGAAAACACAATGACACTCCTATGAATCTCTTCCAACAGTTATGACAATATCAATATGAAAGATTCAAGAGTTATTGATCAAAGAATGTGAAAATAGAAAGCTTTGATCTATGAAATTGAGAGAGAATAGAGTGGCTTGATTCTTTGTAAAATTGATGTAAAAATGATGTTCAATAATCACAATGATTAGGAAAAGGTTAATATAGAATACCCAAAAGTTAATAGCACTTAAAACTGATTTTGAGAAGTGAAAAACGTATTTTAAAAACCAGTTATACAGGTCTTAATCGATTAAACTGTTGCTTAATCGATTAAGCACTGTAACTTGAAATGTCTTAATTGATTAGATGATTACTTAATCGATTAAGCTAGTGCAAAATCACTTAGAAACTTGTTTTCTCAAAACTAAACCTTTTCTTTCAAACCTTCAAGCCACCTATTGATTTTAGGCTAAGTGAAAACTCAAATTAAGATATAATCAAGACCTTTGATAGAGATTCACTACCCTCTATAGGACTCTACCCAAACTCATCAAATAAAAGACTTAAGCTAGAGAGGCTAAAGATATTACAATAATACTCAAACTAGATCTTCATAAGTCTTCATGAGCTTGTTCTCTCTTCTTCCTTTGATGTTTGTTGTTTGCTTGTTGAGCTTGAATTTGATCAATACATTTGTAACTTGTTCAAAACCTTTTGTCATTATCAAAACATTCTCAATGGAACTTAGAAGGTATAGTTCTTTTGATTCAAATTGTTTATCCGTTAGTAAAGGAAAAAATTTGTCAAGAGCTCAATTTGGTGAAAAGAACTTTGTTATAGTGGACAAATTGATGGTTGTGATGATTGATTCTCCTCATGTGTTTCTAAGAAGCCAGGTTGTGGGACAGAATTTATTTTGCGGAAAACGATTGGCTTGGTTGTTGTTGAAGATCTTATTTCCACTTCTGTTTGATACCTCATGTACAAAAATGTGCATGTCCAAGACATGAGTTTTTGGGAGCATAATAAATGGAATTGGAGTGTTCATCGGAGAAGGATGTTGGGAGGGTGGAAACTTTCAGATGCTTATTATCTTCATAATTTACTCAAAGATATTGATGTAGAACTCGTTGGATTGCTTGACTAAGAAGAATGGAGTAATAATTTCAGTGTTAAATCAGCCTACTCTTGATTATCTAATCGATTGATGCATGTGTTGACTCCACCACAACCAAATTTATTTCCTCCTTTTTGGAAAGCTAAAGTGTTCCTTTTGGTAAGAGATTTTACTTGGTAAATGATTCAATATATAGGCTCCCTATGAAATATAATTGGCAAAATTTCTTTTTTGTCTCCTAAGTTATTTATGTGTTCCAAAGTAGTCCTTCAAATTTTTTTTTTGTTTGAAAGTGGTCCAAAAACAATTAAACGGAAGTAGTTTATTTTGATAAATAGTTTATTTTTTTCTTGTTCCTTCAAGTTTTTTTTGTTTGAAAGTGGCTAAAAACAATTACCGGATCTAATAATAAGAACGGAAGAAGAAAAACTGAAAAAATAGAAGAATTAGTCTCATGAGCTACCCATTAATACATGCTCAGCTGATAAATAATGTATGTAAATCTTGATATATTTGGAAAGCTTTAACACTACTAAACATTCGAACTTGTAATCTAGAAATTGATGTCTTTGAGATCCTTAATTTATAAAATTGAAATATATTCAAAGATAAGGGAAAGCATTAGGAGAGTCATGGCTAAAGATCGTTTGTATACTAGTTATAATTTTTCGAGTATTTCCTCTAGCAATCATGAAGCTCTTGAACACTTTTGATGTCATCTCATAGTGATAATTTCTCGAGAAATGATTGTGGTTCAACTTTGAGTTTCATTACCCGACTCTCCCCTCAGCAAGTCTCTGATCTCTACCTTGGGCATTGGCTTCACTTGGCAGTGAAGTCATTTTTGACAAAGTTTTTTCCAATTTTCACATTTCACGTTATGGTTATTGTTATTTGACACATGTCCTGATTCCTTGTTACAACTCATAAAACGCTGCCATGTCCCAAAGGTTGATAAAAGAATGCTTTCATGGAAAGCATATGAAGATAATTTCCATCACTAGCATATCTGCAGTCTAACGAGACATTATTGTATAGTCCTAATTAAGAGTTTGGATGAAAATGGAATTATTGATTTTTAACTATGCAATAATTATTACAACTATCTAACACACCAACAAATTCCAACTCTCTATCGATAACTTCCTTAAGTATTATATATCAGATTTCTACATCTGATATGTAGTGCATGGAACACACCAACAAATTCCAACTCTCTATCGATAACTTCCTTAAGTATTATATATCAGATTTCTACATCTGATATGTGCATGGAAAAAAATCCTTTGAGTACGGCTTAGCCTTTTCGGGGGTGACCCTCCCAACTGAAATTCTTTACATTCGTAAGAGTAAGAGTCAGGGATCGAATCCCTAACCACTTGCTTAAATGACGCAGTCTCACACCAACTGTGTCAACCTCAGTTTGTTAAAAAAATATATTTTTATGTACTTCTAAAAATATATTTTGATGATAAAAATATATTTAGGTAAACGTAGAGGGAGGGATCCAAATTATTTTTCCCATAATCTAATACTTCATTCATCTCTAAATATAACTGACGGTGAAATTTCACGTGGATTAAAATTTTGTTAATAATATTTTTTTTTTGGGTAGGATTTGTTAATAATATTGGTGATATTGAAAATGATATTATTTAGTATACTTTTTTAAAATTATTCTTATAATTATAAGTGAGACTCTAAAAATGTTAATTAAATATGAGTGTTTATGAAAAAAAATAATCAATATCATTAAAAATAGAGATAAGAACTTATAAAATGAGACAAGATAAACCGGTTATCTAGCATTGAAATATGTGATAAATAAAAAGAGTCCTAGATAAATATAAACTTAAATTTTTGTTAAATATTTGGGTTTATCATCATGAACTCTTTGCTATGACCATAGAAGTCTTATCTCTTTGTGTTTAGGTTTATCTTTTTGAGGATAATGATTACTTTTTTTTTAACAAATTGAGGGTAATGATTTTACACTGAGGATAATGATTTCATATATAGATAATTTATTTAATTTCAAATTATAATTTTGGATAGATAATTTATTTAATTTGAAATTATAATTTTGAATAAATATAATGTTATTTACCTACCAATACTCTGATGCGGGTATTATTTAAGCGGGCAAACGTGGTGTCTCGAAAAAGAATTTTTTATTTAACTATAGTAGATAGTATATTACAAAGGTATAAAAAAAAAAAGTAAATATGTTATTTGAACATCCAGGGTTAACATCCAGAATTGGCATCTTTCATTCTAGGAAAAAAAATAAGTGTCCCATAAAAAAAAAAAATGTTACGTTTATCGTTTTTTACTACGAATGGAAATTGTCAATCCTAAATATTAACTCTGAATATTCAAATAAAATATCTTAACTTTTTTTTTTAAAAAAAAAAAAAATTTAATTGGAGGGGAGGGGTCTAAGCCATGCTCGCCCAGTCGCCCCTCCGTGTATCGATCCCTGTCTTTATGGCTCGAAAACGATGTACACTATCAGCCGAAAGAAGCATAACAAAAACCATACATGTCTACCATCATAAAGGATATAATTGGTTGTTAAGATGTCTGATTCTCTCTTATCCCAACAACTAGGTAAAGGTACATAAAAATAAACTCCTACCCATTCCACATGCATGGACCACTGTACAAGAAGTATACCTATCGACCATCTTTTACTCATCTCATACACAGATATACTCATATCATGACTGAATCCATAGAATTCTGAATTCTCTAATCGGTATCAGTTACTCCCTCCGTCCCTAATTTCCTCTTTAACACTTTTATTTTGTCCTTATTTATAAGGTTTTTTACCAATTTTCAATGAGCATTAATTATTTTTTTCCACAAACACCCCTATTTATTTAACACTTTTTAGATTCTCAATAATATTAATAGGGATAATTTTGAAAATACATATCAAAAGTTCACATTTCCAATACAATTAATTAAATTATTCCACTTTCTTAGTGGACGTGAAATATCCCAAGAAGACCTTATAATTAGGGACGGAGGTAGTATCTACCGTTACAAAAACAACTACAGTATATTAATTAGGCTTAATTACATAATTGGTCCTTTATCTTATTTATTAGATTCACTTTGGTCCTTTATTTTTTTTTTTGCAATTTACTGGTCCTTTATTTTTTTTAAAAGATTCAGTTTGGTCCTTCCGGTTAAAATAAAGTTAAATGAGAAGGAATATTCCCTTCTAGGCTTAATTGCATAATTGGTCCTTTATCTTATTTATTAGATTCACTTTGGTCCTTTATCTTAATATTCCAAGAATATTCTCTCTTCTTCTTCCTCTTCCTCTGCTCTCTCCTTACAGCGATGGCAGCCACCATGGGCTCACACCTTCTTCCCTCGAAAATCATCAAATTTCTTCAACATTCTTCAATTTTTCATGGTTTTTAAGCTTTATTTTCATTATTCCTCAAACAAATTCGTGTTTTTCGTTCTTTTTTCCTCAAAATCCGAATTCTAGAGTCCCTTTTCTAAAACCTTGGTTATCAACAATGGTCTCTTCCTCTGAACCTGCTGGAAAACGTGTGAAAACACGTGCAAAATGCTTCAACAACTCCGATTAATTTCTAAAAATGGCGGCGACGGTGGCATGGGCGGTGACGGCGGTACCCATGGTGGCTGCCGCCGCTGTAAGGAGAGAGCAGAGGAAGAGGAAGAAGAAGAAGAGAGAATATTCTTCGAATATTAAGATAAAGGACCAAAGTGAATCTAATAAATAAGATAAAGGACCAATTATGCAATTAAGTCTAGAAGAGAGAATATTCTTGGAATATTCCTTCTCATTTAACTTTATTTTAACGGAAGGACCAAACTGAATTTAAAAAAAATAAAAATAAAGGACCAATAAATTGCAAAAATAAAAATAAAAGACCAAAGTGAATCTAATAAATAAGATAAATAACCAATTCTGCAATTAAGCCTATTAATTATGAGAAGACTAGTATTTGCTATTGCATTTTAAATTGGGCAATACATTGCTACCTCACATTTCATCATTGCCTAAACTTTTCCCTTATAGGATGTAGACCTATGACTCATAACATATTGCCCCCAAAATGCTGGTTCACGTACCCATCAAACTGCGTTAATTTTCCTAGATTACGTCCACAAAATTAAATGAAAGACCAAGGTCCTTAATTTTCCTGAATTATAGCTTTGGTATCACTTTTTCACCTTTTTTTTTTGGGAAGAATAAACTGAAGTTTGGGCCTTAGTGAAGTAAACTATTCCCAAGAGTACTTGGTGATGGAGTTTTAGTCTACAATCCCCAACATTAGACCTCAAATTCCATTTTTTTTAATTCCCCTAATATCTCTACACTCAAACTCCAAACCCCATTCACTTTCTCTCTCCCCCATTCACTCAAACCTCATTTACTCAAACCTCATTCACCTTCATCTTCCACCCTCCGCCGCCACCGCCGCCATCACCCTATCTTCTCTTCCTTTCACCACCCTCTGCCATTGCCGCCACCACCACTACTCAAAATTATGCGCTGTTCATTTTCTAAGGAGATAGTGCCTACTATGTATATATAGTAGTTAGTTACAGTCATTTATGATGATGTTCCTTTTTTTTCATTCGTGGAATTGATGATGCTCCTTTGATTTATGTGAAATTGAACTTTGCTAGCTGTAATTTTCAGTCGTTTCTCATTCGTTTTTTTTCTTTAACTGTTCCAAAAATTCCGACAAACCAGTGTCCGAATTTTTTAAATTTCCGACACGGGGTATAAATTCCGATACCCTCGTGTCGGAAATTCAAAAAATTCCGACACCCCCTTGTCGAAATTTCAAAAAACTCCGACACTGATTTGTCGGAATTTATACAGTTACGTAAAAAAAATAAAAACAGAAAGATAAGAAATTTACTTTCAACAATACGTACACAAAGTCCATTGAATGAGGAGAAAGGTTTTTTTTTTTTAAAGATAAGAGTGTTTTGGGGTTTCAGGAAGGGAAGGAGGTGGAAGATGAAAGTGGAAGAAGGTGGATAATGGAGTTTGGGGTTGGAGAAGAAGAAGAAGAGACACTTTGTTAAGTGAAGAAGAAGAAGAAGGGGTTTGGGAAAGGAAGAAGTGAATGTGGTTTCGGAAATGAAGGGTGTTTTTGACTTTTCCCAATTAAAATTAGGTTTGGGCCTAATGTGTGGGGTTTGTAGACTAAAATTCGTGGCGATGAACTAGTAATCTCACATGACATTAATCATTTTCTATGTGTTCATCAATACTCCCTCTGATCCTATTTATATGGCATACTTATTCATATCACATGGACCAAGGAAGGTTGTTAAGTTTCTTGAAACTTTAAAAAAATACATTAACATTACAATTTTATCCTCTTATCTTGTATTGGGAATTTCATAATGTATTATTTCACATTAATGGATAAAGGGCAAATAAGAGAAAATAGTAATAAATACTTCCTAGAAAATGCAAAATGCCTTATAAATAGGACCAAAGAATTCTTCTAGAATCTGCCATATAAATAGGACCGGAGAGAATAATATATATTTTACGGTGAGGCTATTAAAACTCTTAAATGCTTATTGGCACTCCAGCCGCAAGAAAATCAATTGATTTGAAGAGAAGTGATCTTGAACCTTTAGCAGAAAAGAGAACAAGTTGAGAGAGAGTTGAGAGGAAACTTGTTAGATCTAGAAGGCATGTGCATGTGAAGATTGTGAGATCTATTATTATGCAAGTGCAAGGTTTTGATAATGACAAATGTTTTGATCAAGCTCAAGTTATGGAGAAGCTCACCAAAGACCAACAAACAACAATGATGAAGAGAGAGCAAACTCATTAAGATTCAATATGTGTATTGAGTTGTAATATCTTTATTTTGAGTCTTAGAAATTGATGAGTTTGGGTAGAGTTTATTAGAGGGTAGTGAATCTCTATCAAGTGCATGATCATATTATGATTTGAGTATTTAACTTAACCTAAATCAATAGGTGGCCTAAAGGTTTGAAAGAAAATGTTTAGATTTGAGAAAACAAGTTTTTAGAAGTGTTTTTACAGCTCATAATCGATTAAGATGTAGTCATAATCGATTATCAAATGTCTGATCAGGTAATAATCAATTAACTCAATAGGCATAATCGATTATCACTTTTCACAAAGGCATAATCGATTATCCAAAGGTCATAATCGATTATGACCTGCTGAACTGATTTTTAAAATACATTTTTCACTTCTCAAAATCAGTTTTTAAGTTTCCTAACTTTTGGGTATTCAATATAAACCTTTTCCCAACCTTTGTGAATCATTAGAACAAACTAATTTCATTTTCATATCATTTTTGGAAAGATCAAAGCCACACTATTCTCTTAACTTTCACTCTCACTTTCTCAAAGATCAAAGTTCTTCATTTTCATATTCTTTTATCAAGAAACCTTTGAATCTCAATTACTAATTGTTCATAGTTCTTGAAAGAGATTCATTATGGTATTGTGTTTTCTATTGTGTTGTAATCTTTGCAAGAAGGCAAGCTATCTACAACAAAGAAGAAGTCTTGGTGGTTGTTCATCAAGCAAATCAAGTTGGAAGTCTTGTTGTGTTAACAAGCAAATTGGAAGTCTTGTAGTGAGGAATCAACAAGCAAGTAGAAGACTTGTTGTGGGGTTATCAACAAGCAAGGGAAGAAGGTTAGATTAGAAGTCAATAGGATTGCAAGACAAGAGTGAGGTATCTCTTGGAGGCTATCAAGAAGGGAGTCTTGAGAGGCGTATTACTTGTAATTTGAGAATTCTAATTCCTTATTGAAGAAACTCTCTCTTGTGATAAGAGGGGACTGGATGTAGCTCACGGTGGTTGTGAGTGAACCAGTATAAATCACTGAGCAAGCTTCTCTTCCCTTAACTCTTTAGTTTTTGTCATTTCATATTGTTCTTGATTGAAAACCTAGAAAAGTTTGATTTTCCATAATTGATTGAATTAAGTTTTAATTGTGTAAATTGATTTGGGGAAAATCATTTCCATAACCTAGGTAATCATTAAGAATATTGGTGTTAATCAATTCCGCTTTATCTCTGATCTTATGTGTTAATTGATTGATTTTCGTATTTGATTGAAAAAGTGGTTTTTCAGTTTTTCCAGATTATAATCGATTATTTAGACTTCATAATCGATTATATGAGATTTGCTGTCAGATGATAATCGATTATCCCCTTTCATAATCGATTATAAGTTTCAGAAATTGTGAAAATCATTCGTTTTAATTGTTTTGATTTGTTTTATTCGAAAATCTTTCAAGGTTTCTTAAACACCTATTCAACCCCCTCCTAGTGTTCTCTAGTTATTTCACCCACCGATTGTAGTCACTAACAAAACTCAGAGAGTAATGAAATGATTTGATAGAATATGGAGCCTATGGCTTGGACTATTAAGGGCCTGGATTGGTTTGGCCCCTTTAGGAAAGAGGTCAGTCGTAGGCTTTTTTATTGCCTATTTAGTTTAAGAGGTCAGACTTTATTTCATAAAAAAAACTTATATGCCTAATAGACTAGCCCATTAATAATGTATAATATTTATATTTAAGTTAATATTGTTATTAAAATATTATTATTATATTATTTTTTCTAAAATTACAAATCCTAATCGGTGTCACTATGTTTTCTACTTTTGGTCTTTTCTCATTCTCTACTCTCAATCGCTCACCAACTCTTCTTGGATGTCTGCTACACTTCATTTTGCAGATTTGTTTCATTTTGGTTTACGTTTTGGTGCCACTTTGTTGAAATAATCAATGGCAATACCTGAATAGAAGCAACTGCATATCCATTTTACAGTAGGCTTTTTAATAGGCTATATAACAAGCTAATAGGCTTTGAAATAGATCAGGCCCAGGCATAAAAAAATGTATGAAACAGGTAAATTGGTCAGGTCCAGACCTAAAAACTAAGCCCGTTAGTGAACTAGGCCAGAGTTATTTTTGAACAGGCCTAATTCGACCTAACCTATTTCCATCCCTACTCACAAGTTACCTTCGTCAGTGCTCCATATTATGCTTTACAAGAAATAAGAGAAGTTCCTAAATATAAGCGAAATCCAGTGATAGATCTCCTAGTATCTAGACAAGCAACCCAATCATTATCACTATAGTAGCCTTCCAACTAGAGTCGGCAAAAAAACCCGGCCCAGTCGAGCCTGCCCGAATAAGCTCGATTTTAAAGCGGGCTTAGACTCTTAAAACGTAGCCCGAATAGATCCTGGGCCTTTTTAGCCTGAATTTTAAAGCTCGGACCCGTCAAACATCCAGGCGGCCCGCTTAAAAAAAGCCCGATTTAGTTTTAAAAGATGACCCGCTCCCGGATTTAAAAAGATGGTTTTTTGCCCGAATTTTATCCGGGCTTTTTTAGCCCGACCCGCTCTTGACCCGAGCCCGAAGCGGGCTGGCCCGAACCCGGTCGAATAGCCCGAATTGCCACCTCTACTTCCAACTGCATAGTGAAATGAGCATAAAAGAACAATCCCCTGGAAGGAGGTGTCCCTTTAAGATATCTAAGTTTCTTAATGGCAGATGTGTGATGAGCACAAATAGGATTAGCCATGAGTTGTGCTAGTTGTTGAGTTGCATATGAAATGTCAAGTCTGAGGAAATCGCAATTGGTGGTTGGAGAGACAAAGGAACCCTAGGAATACACCTAGAAGGGGGGGTTGAATAGGTGTACAAGATACCTTGAAAGATTTTCAAACGAAACAAATCTAAACAATCAAAACAAATGATTTTTACAAATTCTACAGTACTTAATCGATTAAGCAAGTCGTGTACTCGAGTAGTACTCGATTAAGATTGAACTTAATCGATTAAATATGACAGAAAATAGAAAAATCAATTTTCATTCGAATACGAAAATCAATCAATTCACATGCAAGATCAGAGATTCAGCGGAAATGATTAACACCTATATTCTTATTGATTAACCTAGTTATGAAAATGATTTTCCCTTTATCAATTTGAACAATTAAAAATTCAATTCAATCAATTATGAAAATCAATCTTTCTAGGTTTTCAATCAAGAACGCAATCAAATGACTTGAATATAAAGAGTAAGAGTTTAGAGATACGACACAGTGATTTATCCTGGTTCACTTTCATCCACTTGAAAGCTACATCCAGTCCCCTCTTCAACCAAGAGAGATTCTTCACTATGAGGAATTAGAGTTCTCAAATTACAAGTGATTGCCTCACAAGACTCCCTTCTTGCTAGCCTACAAGAGATAACCGACACCCTTGCCTTGTAATCCTATTGATCTTCTCTCTAATCTAACCTCTACCCCTTGTTGATAATCGACACAACAAGTCTTCAATTGCTTGATGATAATCCACACACCAAGGCTTCACTTGCTTGATTCACAACCAAGACTTCTTCTTCTTCTTCAATAAGAATGCACTTGCTTGATGATAAAATCGACACACCAAGACTTCTTGTTTGTTGTAGTGGCTTGCCTTCTTGCAAAGATTACAACACAATAGAAAACACAAAATAATCCTATGAATCTCAATCAAGAGTTATGACAATTCACCATAAGAGATTCAAAGGTTCTTGATCAAAGAATATGAAAATATGAGAACTTTGATCTTTAGAAAATGAGAGAGAATAGAGTGGCTTGATTCTTTGTAAAACTTGTATGAAAAATGATTCTAATTGATCACAAATAATAGGAAAAGGTTTATATAGAATACCCAAAAGTTGTAGCACTTAAAAACTGATTTTGAGAAGTGAAAAACGTATTTTAAAAATCAGTTCAGCAGTACTTAATCGATTAAGCAAGTCTTGTACTCGAGTAGTACTCTAAGTTATCACTTAATCGATTAAGTTGGTACTGTACATGTTCAAAACTTGTTTTCTCAAAATCCAACCTTTCCTTTAAAAACTTTAAGCCACCTATTGATTCTAGGTTAAGTGAAAACTCAAATTATGATTTAATCATGACTTATGAATGAGATTCACTACCCTCTATAATAATCTACCCAAATAAAAAACCTATGAAGCTTGAGAGGCAAAAGATAAAAGAAATACAAATACACTCAAACTTAGGTCTTCATGAGCTTGCTTTCTCTCTTCTTCATTTGATGTTTGTTGTTGCTTGTTGAGCTTGAAACTTGATCAACACTTGTAGCTTGTTCAAAAACACTTTGTCATTATCAAAACATTCATCATGTTCATCATGGAACTAACAATCTCCCCCTTTTTGAAAATGACAATCCATGTTTTGAAATCATTTGAAGTTGTTGATGCTTGAAAAATTTGATCACTTGAGAAGACTCTTTCTCCCTCTCAATCAATGCTATAACACTTGAATCCAATTGAGATAGAAGCTTGATTCTCCCCCTATCTTAAACAACTTAGCTCAACCTACATAAAAACAACAAAACAACCTTTCTCCAAATATAATATCATATTTCTCTCATGTTTTAAAAACATACCATTTCTCCCTCTTTGAGAAACATTTCATTCAATTCAAAACATAATATTTCTCCCCCTTTGGCATTATCAAAAAGTAATATATACCAATTGAAATATAACATCTAAGCCAAGGTAAGAAATCAATGATCATTTCTTCACAACATTGATACCAATTGAACAAATAAAATAGAGCTATACTTTGAAATGTGATATCAATTGGTAAGAGAATATAACAATGAAATATAATACCAATTGAGAACTAAAAAGATCATAATATCACTTAACAAAGAAGATATCAATTGTAAAGAAGAATCAATAATCACAAAATCATGATAATCAACTAATAATCTCTCAATGATACAAATTGAATTAACTAAACATTTAGAAAAGTAATATCAATTGAGAAGATACCAATTAAGATAATATATCAATATCAAATATTACCACTTTGTAGGACATTCACTTAAGATGCAAGTGTGATACCAATTGAAGATGTGAATATAGACATTCATAGTTGAGACCAATTGAGAACATGTGTCATTCATTTGCATCTTCAATCAAACCTACAAAACAATCATGCTTTGCTTTTTGGTATCCAAATGGTTTTGGATCCATTTTTGTTAGTGTAGGGACTTTCACCCTTTTTCATCCAAACAAAATTTCCTTTAGGTATACCATGCACTTTAACATAACACACATTTGAAGTATGTCCATGAGTACCACAATAGAAACATGTTGGAGGATTTGAAAAATCAACTTTAGAAAAATCAACAACATTTCTATGAGATTTACTCTTAGCATTAGTATAACCCAAACCAAACTTGTTTGAATTTTCTCTTTGAAAATTTAACAATGTGCGCAATCTAATATCACAAATGGTGAAACTTGCAAGCTTATTTTTCAAAATAGCATTTTCATCCTTGAGCAACTTGCAACTCTCACAATCAACCACAACATTCAATCTACTAGCACAATCACAAGAAGAACTAGCATAGATAAGATCAAGAGTTTCATTTTCAAGATTAAGCTCATCAACTTTTTTTTGAAGATCTAAAATCTCTTTTTGATGTTTCAAAATGAGCTTCTTTCTTTCAATGTTTTTCAAAGCTAGTTTTTCAAGTTGTTCATACATTTCTTCATAAGCATTATGTAACAATTCATATTTAGAAGAAATTTCGGATTTAGATTCACTTACATTGCTATCCTCGCTTTGATAACTTGATTCATCATTTGAACTTTGTTCTTCATCATCTACTAGAGTTATCAAGTTGAGACAAGCGGCTTCTTCATCATCCGATGAACTACTCGATGTGCTTTTCTTGTTATCTTCATCACTATCCCAAACTATGTATGCTCTTTTAGATTTAGAATTTTTCTTGTCTTTCTCCTTCTTCTTGAGATACCTAGAGCATGAGTACTTGAGATGTCCGGGCTTTCCACATTCATGGCAAACTACACCTTCTTTTGAATTTTTGGTCTTGTAGTGTGGGGAATCCTTCTCTTTACTTTTGTCCTTGTTCAACCTTCCTTTTCTCTTTAGAAACTTGTCAAATTCTTTTAACAAAAGTTTCATGTCTTTTTCATCAACATCGGAATCGGAATCTTCACTATCATCATCATCGGAACTATCTTTCTTTTTGTATGATCTATTGACTTTAAGAGCAAGTCCCTTTCTTTCTTTGTTTTTATCCGACTCTTCATTGATACTTAATCGTCCAAGCTCCATTTCATGTTCTTGAAGCTTTCCGAAAAGTGTTGCTAGATCCATAGCATCCAAATTTTTAGATTCAACAATAGCCGTTACTTTTGGTTGCCAATTCCTGTCTAAACATCTCAACACTTTGTTAGAAAGTTCACCTTGTAGAAAAGTTTTACCAAGAGCAAGTAAATGATTTATAATATGAGTAAAACGCTTTTGCATATCATTTATAGATTCATTTGGAAGCATATGAAACAATTCATAATCACGCATTAAAGCATTCAATCTAGCTCTCCTAACCTCACTAGTTCCTTCATGAGTCAGTTGTAAAGTGTCCCACATTTCCTTAGCACTAGAACATTGAGAAACTCTAAAGAACTCGTCATAGGATAAAGCGGATGTAATGATATTCTTTGCTTTATAATCATATTGTACTTTCTTTCTATCATCATCCTTCCACTTATCCTCGGGGATCAATTGTTCTACACCTTCAACTAAACTAGAGGGGATATGAGGACCTTTTCCAACTACTTTCCAAATTTCACTATCTATGGCTTGGATAAAGATTTTCATTCTAACTTTCCAATATGCATAGCCTTCTCCGGCAAACAATGGAGGACGACTTATTGAAGCACCTTCACCACCAAAGGAATTCGTAGAACCCATTGCGATTTTCTTAAAGGATCTTTACGAAAAAGCTCTTATGCTCGTGTCTTTCGACCGAGCTCTGATACTAATTGAGGAAATCGCAATTGGTGGTTGGAGAGACAAAGGAACCCTAGGAATACACCTAGAAGGGGGGGTTGAATAGGTGTACAAGATACCTTGAAAGATTTTCAAACGAAACAAATCTAAACAATCAAAACAAATGATTTTTACAAATTCTACAGTACTTAATCGATTAAGCAAGTCGTGTACTCGAGTAGTACTCGATTAAGATTGAACTTAATCGATTAAATATGACAGAAAATAGAAAAATCAATTTTCATTCGAATACGAAAATCAATCAATTCACATGCAAGATCAGAGATTCAGCGGAAATGATTAACACCTATATTCTTATTGATTAACCTAGTTATGAAAATGATTTTCCCTTTATCAATTTGAACAATTAAAAATTCAATTCAATCAATTATGAAAATCAATCTTTCTAGGTTTTCAATCAAGAACGCAATCAAATGACTTGAATATAAAGAGTAAGAGTTTAGAGATACGACACAGTGATTTATCCTGGTTCACTTTCATCCACTTGAAAGCTACATCCAGTCCCCTCTTCAACCAAGAGAGATTCTTCACTATGAGGAATTAGAGTTCTCAAATTACAAGTGATTGCCTCACAAGACTCCCTTCTTGCTAGCCTACAAGAGATAACCGACACCCTTGCCTTGTAATCCTATTGATCTTCTCTCTAATCTAACCTCTACCCCTTGTTGATAATCGACACAACAAGTCTTCAATTGCTTGATGATAATCCACACACCAAGGCTTCACTTGCTTGATTCACAACCAAGACTTCTTCTTCTTCTTCAATAAGAATGCACTTGCTTGATGATAAAATCGACACACCAAGACTTCTTGTTTGTTGTAGTGGCTTGCCTTCTTGCAAAGATTACAACACAATAGAAAACACAAAATAATCCTATGAATCTCAATCAAGAGTTATGACAATTCACCATAAGAGATTCAAAGGTTCTTGATCAAAGAATATGAAAATATGAGAACTTTGATCTTTAGAAAATGAGAGAGAATAGAGTGGCTTGATTCTTTGTAAAACTTGTATGAAAAATGATTCTAATTGATCACAAATAATAGGAAAAGGTTTATATAGAATACCCAAAAGTTGTAGCACTTAAAAACTGATTTTGAGAAGTGAAAAACGTATTTTAAAAATCAGTTCAGCAGTACTTAATCGATTAAGCAAGTCTTGTACTCGAGTAGTACTCGATTAAGTTATCACTTAATCGATTAAGTTGGTACTGTACATGTTCAAAACTTGTTTTCTCAAAATCCAACCTTTCCTTTAAAAACTTTAAGCCACCTATTGATTCTAGGTTAAGTGAAAACTCAAATTATGATTTAATCATGACTTATGAATGAGATTCACTACCCTCTATAATAATCTACCCAAATAAAAAACCTATGAAGCTTGAGAGGCAAAAGATAAAAGAAATACAAATACACTCAAACTTAGGTCTTCATGAGCTTGCTTTCTCTCTTCTTCATTTGATGTTTGTTGTTGCTTGTTGAGCTTGAAACTTGATCAACACTTGTAGCTTGTTCAAAAACACTTTGTCATTATCAAAACATTCATCATGTTCATCATGGAACTAACAAAGTCTAGTGTTAATCAAGTAGATTAACCTTCCCACTAGTCTTCAATATTTTGCTACATCTGAATAAGGAAGACTACTATCCAAATGAAGATGGGTATATGTGGATCCATTAGAATGGATGAGGGCTTTCAAGCCAAGTATCTAGAATTTTGTAGGATATCAAGTGTGTATTTCCTCTGATTAAGAGTTATACCATCACTGTTTTGAGTTACGTCTAAGCCAAGGAAAAGCTTCAAATCTCCAAGATCCTTGATGGTGAAGGTATAGTTCAGTCCAGCTTTAATATGATCAATTTCATATAAGTCAATGCCTGAGAGTGTAATATCATCCATATAAACAAGTAACATTGTGAATGAATTGTGAGAATTTTTGACAAAAAGAGAATAATCACTTTGGGACTAAATATGACCATGTTGAATCAAAAATGAAGACATCTTAGCCATCCATTGTCTACTAGCCTGTTTCAACCCATAAAGGGACTTCTGCAGCAGCTCACACACTTGTCTTGGAAACTTAGGTTTCAAACTCGGAGGTAATGCCATATAGACTTCTTCATCTAGGTCTCCATGCAAAAAAGTTGTATTCACATCTAATTGCTCGAGATACCAATTGCTTATAGCTGCTAAAGCAAGGAGAAGTTTGATAGTTGTAAGCTTGGAAATTGGAGAGAAAGTATCATTGTAGTCAATACCTTCTACTTGTATGTAACCTTTTGCCACCAATCTAGCCTTGTGTCTCTTAACACTTCCATTATCTCTATGTTTAATATTGAGAACCCATTTACACCCTATAGAAACTTGATGTTTAAATATTGAAACTTGATGTTTAAATATTCTTGAACTGTGTATTTTCTTTGTTTAAATATTCTTGAATTAAAATATTATCTCAGAGACTAAATTGCTATTTCGATAAAATCAGGATTAACTTGACCTTCAAGAATATTTACTTGGAAGAAGATAGTGAGACATGAGAAGGATAGAAAACCAGAAATAAAATAAACTTGCAACACCGGTTGCAAGGACTTTGTTGTATAGGCTTAGCAAGAAAACCGTATGAAGAAATTGATAGACTTAGGAAGAGATGAATCGGATGAATTATATTTCATTCACAAGCTTCACTCTGTGACACACTAACACGTAGTACATTTAAAGAGGAGTCATACGAATAATAGGGAGCCAACATACAATCGTATCTCAAACAAAATAATTAAAGTAAAAGAAAAAGTTATGGCATCAAATTAAAGTCAAAAACAAACAAAATAGGAGAAATGAGTATGTCTACCACAAGCTTGGTTTAACCACTTATCATTGTCTCCCTTAAATCAAGTTTTGTCATTCCAAGCATTTTCTTTAACTTGTAGAACAATTTCGCTTTCAATGGCTTTGTGAATATATCTGCAATTTGCTCTTCAGTAAGACAATACTTAATCATCACTTCTTTCTCATTTACTAATTCTCTAATATTGTGAAAGCGAATATCAATATGCTTCAAACGTCCATGAAGCACTGGATTTCTGGAAAGTGCAATTGCTGACATGATGTCACAAAATATTATGTGGGAGTGTTTTGCATAGCACTTCAAGAATTCTTCTCAGTCATACTGCTTGTGTGACACAACTGATTGCTACTATGTATTCTGCTGAGCAATCCAACTCCAAACACAATATCTGGTCTTGTGGCTGTCAAATATCTCAAGCTTCCTATCAAACTCTTGTAGTGAATTGGATCAACACGCCCTCCTTTGTCTTCTCTCATGAATTTTTGCTTCTACTCAATTGGAGTAGAGACTGGCTTTGAATTCTCCATTTTGAATTTCTTCAAAATATCACTTGCATATTTTCTTTGAGAAATGAAAATTCCATCATCCTGTTGAACAACTTCAATGCCTAAAAAAATAAGATATCAAGCCCAAATCTGTCATTTCAAAAGATCTCACCCTAGCCTCCCTGAATTCTGCAATTATCTTTGGGTTATTGCCAATAAAAATTAAATCATCAACATACAAAGACATAATGAGTATATCTCCAGGATCAATAAATTTAATATACAAATGTTAGGATTGGCAGCCGTCACCCAAGAGGGGGTGTGAATTGGGTTTTTATAAAATCATTGTCAAATATTCGATTTAAATCGTTTTCACTAAAATAGATAAACTTTGCAGCGGAAAACTCTTAAAACAATGAAAATGATTATGCGAAAGCAATTAATAACAACGATTACTATTACGCGCGAAGATAAGAAACACTATAACAACGAAAAGTCTAACGCGCGTTGATTAATTTAAAACAAATAAATTAATATATTAAGAAAATAGTTGTTATGATGCAAGAAGGATAAATATAATAACAACGCACATAAGCAACTATAACAACGGAAAATAAAGAGATGAGGGATACAGAGATTGCACCAGAATTTTTATACTGGTTCAGTCTTTCCAGCGAAAGACCTACATCCAGTCCACAAGCGACCCGCTTAAGCTTTTATCAATTATAATCAAGAACGCCTCGCGTCCTAACTACAACCAGAGGATGTCACACCCTCACACTAAGGTAGCTTATCTACTAGGTGCCCCACCGTTCGTCTAGCCACTACCCCAAATACACAACAAGGGTTCCTCACCCTACAAACACGAACATGCCACACGTCCGAACTAGGAAGTCACTCCCTAATCACTAAGGGTCACACACCCCTTTACAACAATGGTTGAGATATGAACGGGTTGTACAAGAACAATATTGCACTCTAAATAGTGCGGATACAACAATTTGGCTTTCTAACAAATATGTGTTCTAATCAACACGAATACAACAATAATGCTCTAATGGCAAAGGTAATATGTTTCACTTATAGCATAGGCCAAAGACTCAAAGAATATGGAGAGGAAGAAGAACGTGAAAAAAAGCTTTTTCAAAGTTGTGATAAGAGTGTTATTTTCAAAGATAGAAAAAATCATTTTATAAAGATTTGAATTAAGAATAGAAATCAAATCAAAAACGATTTTGGAAATAAATCAAATTCAAAATCAAAATCAAATCAAAAACGATTTTGGAAATAATTCAAATTCAAAATCAAAATCAAATCAAAAACGATTTTAGAAATAAAATAAAATAAGTTTTAAAATCAAAAACATATCAAAGAGATTTAAAAAATAAATCCAAGATTTGATTCTCAAAACAAATAAGGAAATATTTCAAAATAATATTTAACTTCGAATTTTGAAAATAAATCAGAATCAATTATGTAAAAACAAGAAACATTTAAGATTGATTCTGACACGGATTTCAATAAAACTTAAAGGTAATCGATTACTTGAAGGAGGTAATTGATTATCTTCTTTCTGTGAAAACAATGAAATTCATTTTTAATAAAGTAATCGATTATTAAAACAAAGTAATCGATTAACAACTTCCTGTGAGAAAGGTAATCGATTATGAAAACAGGTAATCGATTATTTTTAATTAAAATTCCCAGGTCACAACTCAGAAACATAGTAATTGATTATCCAGGAGAGGTAATCGATTACTTCTACTTATTTTCATAAAATTGATTTTCTAAAGCAAAGTATGTAACCATAGGTTTTCACAAACATTTTTAACTGAAAACATTTTCACAAAAACTCTTTTAGATTTAAAAGGTTCTTCTCCAATAACTCTAAATATGGGCCTAATACATAAGTAAACCATTTACCTAGCCTTACATTGATTTCCTAATGAGAACGGAGATATAACATCTTGAAGCTCTTGCTTGAAGCTTGACTTGCACTTTGACTTTGATTGGTCCTTATTTGGCATCATCAAAACTCTTCAACGTACTTCCACGTTGATTTCTAACACTCCCCCTTTTTGTTGGTGTCAAACCTATTCTGCAAGACAATGCAAGGGTTAAAGCATATGCAAATATGTATGTCTCCCCCTCACACATAGGAACATGAATACAGTCATGCAAACATTAATAATATATATCAATGACAAATCAGTCACGTAGACATTCATTCACTCACTCTCCCCCTGAATTGATGAATAGCATAAAAATAAAACACAATTAACCTTGACATCAACTCGGGACTCCAATATCCTGCAAGAGGGTATCTCCAACGCCCAAGTCAGTAAAGCATAAGATAATGTATAATGGGCAATTGTAAATACACATAATCTAGTATAGGCAGGATAAAGGTATAACAAACAATATGATTTGTTATCATCAAAACACAATACACTAGGCATAGGGAATATCCATATTTCCACAATTCTCCCCCTTTTTGATGATGACAAATCATTATAGAATTATAGAAAAATTATAAATCAAATAGCAAACAAACATATAACCACATATTCATAATTTTCTATAACAATATTTCTCCCCCTATTTGACATCATAAAAAAGAATTGACAATAAAAAAACGCATGATGTCAAAATGGAGTGGAAATACAAAACATGTTTTCAATGCAAATATTCAAATAAAATTTTTCTCCCCCTTTCTAAAAGAATTTTTCAAAACAAGCATAATATAAAGGGAGATAAAAAATGCATCATCAAAACATGTGAATGCTCACTATAAGAAGCATCATCAAAAATTAATAACCCTATATGCCATGACAAAAAAAATATTCAATTTAACACTCGTCGTGTAAGGCATATATCACAACTACAAGTATCATAAAATTTAAAAAAATAAATTAGGAGCAATGATAATTATCGTAGGTGACCATTTCTCAAGTAGTAGGAATTGATTGCTTTGGAGTTCCTTCAATTTGAAGATTCATCATTTAGCATTTTGGAGGAGGTCTCCACTTGTTTAATGTATTACGCATCCCCGAGTATCACCTTTAGATAAATTTGAGTGGGGTCATGTCCTCCTTTGATATTTTTTTCATTTAAGCCCGTAGTGCATACATTCGTATTGAAAACTCCAATGCTTGGCACTAGTAGTGATACCTGCAATACTACTTAAGAATTTTTCTTTTGGCATCCAAAGACTTGGGTCCTTATAGATTAGTAGCACAAGCATAAATAAGCATTTTGACTTTTTAAATATTGAAGCACATGAAGGACAACATAGTCAAATGTACTTAAAAAAATATGCTCATGTATACATATGCATGTCCTTATATAGCAATGTACTATGACATCATCACATATAGAGTATAATCATGTGATAAAAGATAAAAAATTTAAATGCACATGATATACCACACTATATGTGAAAGGTAGGACTATACCAAGAAAAAATAATCATGTGCTAAAAAGATTTTCAAAAAGATTACAGCATACATGATTTAGTTCTAATGTAAGCAAAATTTGGAATAGTCCAAATATACTTTTTTATAGTCATTGATATAAGAGGAATGAGAGGTAGATACCTTAGACTTGTTGACCAATGAAGTACTTACCTTTACCCATTGCTTCTTGCTTGAGGTCTTAGACCTTATGATTTTTACCTTTTTGGACGTGAGAAGCTTTGGTATTGGTAGGCTTGTATCTTTGCTTAGTCCTCTTAGGTAATCTCCTCAATAGATTCTCTTGACCACTTAGTTCTTTCTTTTGTTTGGATTCCTGCACATTTACAACATTAGAAGAACTTTTTGGTACCTATTTCATCTTGGGTCCTTTGGGGTTAGTATTGGATTCCTTAGGTAACTTTGGAACCCAATGGAAATTATTTCTCATATTATAATTTTTACGATATAAGCAAAAATGAGAAATATGTCCTAAACAACCACAATAATTACATGTAATGGGTTTAAATGATGATTTGATTTTTTTCACAAATATGTTCATGAAACTTGGAATTTTTGACTTCACATTGAAAAACATTATTATCGACGTCTTTACTTGATTTTTGGATATCCATATTATTTTCAATTTCATCAAGTAAAGAATTTGAACAACTAGATTTTTCAATGTTATTATAATCAAAAAGTGCATCCTCAACTTGCTTTTCAATATCAAGGCAATTTTCAAAAATAGTTGAGGAGCTATTTTCTAAAAACATCTCTTTATCAAAAATATTTCATTTTTCAAAATATCAATTTCATTTTCAATTAGAGATAATTTTTGTAAAGAGTCCAAGTTTTTATTTTCTAAAGATATCAAATCATCATTCAAATCATTATACGCATATTGCAGAATTTTAGAACATAAACTATTTTGAATTACCTCAAGGTCCTCATGGGCCAAGTAATCGAATGTTTCATTTTCATCTACCATTGATTCCTCATTCGAAAAGCTTGATTCCTCCATTGAGTCCATGAAGCTTTCGAATAGTCTCTCTAGTTCATCGTCGTCGCTTAATGAGTAGCTACTCCCCACGCTTTCAGTTTCATCATCATATTCTTTTTCCAGTGAGTTAGTCCTTTCAATCTCTATGTCATTTTCTTGTATCTCATCTTTCCTGTGGACACTAACACTTTCATGAAGATCATTAGTAGCATAGTTTGTATTCAAAGTGTCCCAAATATCCTTAGCATTCAAACACTTTTCAATTCTAGCATATGCATCATCGTTCAAAGCATTTTTCAAAATATGCATAGCTTGAATATTCAAAGAAAAAGATTTTTCATCAAAATCATTTTAAACATGTTTTGGCTTAAAATCAAAATCATTAAGAACAACATGTCATAAACGAAAACTTATAGATTGAAGAAAAATTTTCATTCTAGCATTCTAATAATGAAAATTGTAACACCCCGATTCGGCAACTTGAAAACTTACATTCAAAGTAGTGAAAATTAGGGCCAAATTTTTTTTTTCAAACGAGTAGTGCACAAGATGAGGGCACTTAAGTTTCCAAAACATAGTTATAACTAAAACTTGTGTTCTCATATTGTACAAACCTTTCATGTTCCAAATCGAGATGTCACAGGACACCGCACTTTGAAACTTGTTTTTCAAAACATCTTGTAAAACATGGCCCGTTTACTTGTTTCAAAACAACAATGCTAAATAAAACACTTGCCGGGGGTACAGTATGATAGAGCAAGGCAACTAAGAACTTACAATGGATTACCTTCCGCCAGGGGAATTCCTAACTTCTATTCTTGCACGCCGAAATTATCATTCTTTCTTCGCGTCATGGCAGCCCAAGTTCTCGGTCCACAAGAAGAGTTGTCGCCCTCAACCGTCTCCGGAGCCTCCCTCCGAGAATCGTCTGGTACTCGCTCCTTCTTGCCGGGATGCAGATGCATCACTACACGCTATACTACCTACCAGTTGCAATATCAACAATTGTCGATACGACAATACGGTAGGAGAGAGTCAGTGTTCCGAACACCAACGGGTTGACCTTGCGGTCTCAGGGTAAATCAAATATAAAGATAGACCGATAAAACAACATAACATGTAATACACATAGCACATACATACAACAAAACATTTCAGCATATTCTAAACACATCCACACTCATCAGCCTTCATAACTTTTCTCCATTCTCCTTCAATCATCATTCCACACTTATTTCTTATCCCAAGGATTCTTTCTTTAGATACTCACCATGTCATTCTTATTCAATGCTTAATAATTCGATGCGCTCTTATTTGAAACGCCTGTGTGCTTTTAAGTTTTATTATTTCGATTAGCATCAATGATGAGGGGGACACATCATTGAGCTCACACACGTCTACATCTCCTCGGTCAACCACCCAACCTAGTCGGAAGCAAACAGGAGTACATGACTTTTACCACGCGGGCACGACAGCTGTCACACAAACAAATGGTCCCAGACCAGGAGGCCCAGCCTCAAATCATAATCATAATTCACAAAATATCAATACACGCTCTCAGCGGCAATCACAAATGCCCCGTTCCAGTCCCTCTCACTGTTCCTGAAAAGCCATAGGGGTGACAACACTATTCTGGTCCCGGGTGCAGAACTTACCACGGTATTAGACCTAGTCCCCACCACGTTAGTGCACCACATGTGGAGTTCGTTCTGCCCAGAATAGTACTCAAGGCAACGTGACGTTTTACCGTCCGAGCCTACCCTATTGCATTCACAACCCGAATATCCTTGATATCCGGGGTACCTTCCTCTCCACTACTTCGATACGACACTCATGCCTCACCGCGTTTGTAAATGTCTGTTAAAGTCTTTTAATGTTTTACGATTTGTTTAACGGTTTAATCCTAACAGTCGGCTCGTCCTTGGTGCATCCCTTCAACGAAGCCCGACCACTAAACGCAATCCATTCCCCCTAAATCTCAATGGCCCTCGGCCTCAAATCACATTCTCATCTCATCATCGTGCTTCTCATAAGCTCATTCTCAACATATTCCTCATCATATTTCTCACCATCACCATCAGTATCTTTTCCTCGTTTTCCTCAAAATAACTTTTCACAACACTTTTTCAAAAATAATGTTTCCAACAATTTCACAAAAATATCCTTTTTCAAAAGTCACGTTTTTGGGTGAGTGTTAATGGAGGAGCAAGCTCAACTCAACACTAAGCTTCTTCCCAAAAACATGAACGAGGAATCACATCTCTATTCAATCACACCTCATTTCCAATCTCAACTCCTTTCAATCTCAAATATCAGCTTTCCATTTTCCATTCTTTATCTCTTTTGCATTCCATACATGTCACGCTTTATCTCTTCTTACTCATCCTCACACTTTCTCTTTATTCTTAACTCATCATGTATTTCTTTCTCAATTATTTCTTACATCTCTTATTCACATCTCTCTTTTCTCTTTACGATCTTATCTCATTACTTTCACGGTGCAGTATTGTTGTTTCACTTTCCAGACATCATCAAACAATTCTAAACAAAATAAAATATACATAACTAGTAAACATTCAACATGTGAATTAAACAAGTAAACATTTAGCACACATTGCCTAATTCGCAATTCTCTCGCAATTCGTCTATTCGAATTGCGAGCAACCGCGTCACGGGATCACAGCACGCTCACTCACCTGGATGACGACATATCCAGAAACTTTCCAAGATTTCCCAGTCGCTAACCTTGTCACGTTTCCTTCGCGTCCGACACCCGAAGTAGACATTTTTCCCGTGCGTTAGAACATTTTCGATAAATTCTTATTCTTGTTTCAAAAACTCTTTTGAGATAATTCCTTTCTTAAGAACTCATTATTAATATCCAAAGACTCCAAAACCAAATCAGATTTCAAATGAAAGACTTTTAAGAAACTTTGAAACCATAATCTTTTATTAGAACAAATCCATCTTTTCTTAATTCAAAAACACTTTGCTTATAAAAATCATTTTCTTGAACCATTAAACAAAATTCAAAACTCTAGAAAAATACAGTTTTAAAACCAACTCAAGTTGATTCATTAAATCTCCAAACATTACTTAAAAATTCCAAATTAATTTAGGTTGTTAGAAATCACATGTTTAAATAAAACGTTTTTCTTTGAGATTCAAACATAGATTTTTACGAACAGACTTCACAAACATATTCAGCACACAAAACAACACATACAATCACACAGCACACAAATCACATTTTCAATCATTCAGACTTTTTACTTAAATTATAACCTTAATAGATTCATTTAATTATACTTAAGAAAATAATTTAAATTTAATCTTCTAATTAACTTACATAAACCGAATTACTATGGTCAATAGTTTTCCAATCACAAATTAATTTTAAAACTAAAATCATTAAATTAACAGGATAAAAATATAATCAGATCAAACCAAAGAATTAAAAGAAACACACATCACATAACATCATGTACCTAAGAATATAATTATCATCACAATCATCTTAAGAAAATAGTTTTCCTACCAATTAAATATGTGTTGGCCGAATATTACACATACAATTTGCAAGGATTTAATGCATAAATACAAACATACAATCATGAAATCATTTCTTTTATTTTAAGACCAAAAACCGTGAGGATATAGTATAAAAATTAACAACTTAAATTTCATTCTCCAAAACAAAATCAACACACACTTTAAATCACAAATTATCACACACATTTCTTTTAGAAACTTAATTATTTCATGCATGTAATTTTCAAACCTTAAAGTCAATTAACTTTCTCATGCATGCAACCTATGTAGAGAACAAACATATAGATCTATTTCCTAGGTTGACCGAAACCTCATCATGACACAGGGCATGGTTTTTCATTCATTTTCAACATGCAAGAATCATGATAAACACATCAAAACATATCACATTATTTATTCACATCAACCTTCACAAAATAAATTCAAGTTCATAATTCTTTTTCAAACTAAAAAAATAAGGATTTAATTTTTTTATCTTCATAAAAATAACATGTATATGTTTACAATCATTAAATCTAATCCTAACACACACATGCATCACTTTTTCACAAAACAACAACATAGATCCTATTTTTCACACATGGCCGAATGGCCTCCCAAAAATTTAACACACACAATTTCACATAACTCACAACCAAGGCATGCAAATCTTTAAGGCACCTTTCACAGCAACAACTACATCATTCATTCACCTAATCATGCATCAACAAAATCCTTTCCAATCATAAATTCAAGTTCAGTATTTCCGCAAAACAAAATAGAGATTTATTTTCTTGACTTCATAAAAACAACATGCATGTGTTTAGAATCACTAGATCTAGCTTTGATCTACACATGCATTAACTTTTACAAAATAAAAAGCATGGATCTTAAATAAATCCACCTGGCCGAATGGCCTTTCACAAAATAAGGCACACACAAAACCTAACACTTAAACCAAATAATATTCATACTAAAAGAAATCAATTTAAAACTTGTTACTTTAATTCTTTTCCCAAAAACCGAATCAAACACAAAATAAAAGCATGATTTTTATCTTAAAAATTAACATGTAAACCAAAGATCTAAACATTTTTCACACATCAAATAGAGATAATTACATGCACACACTTAAATCAATTAAGAACATAACTAAACTAACATGCAAGACTAGGAACTTAAACTTTTTCACAAATCAAGTTTAGATCATGAATTTTCTTGTCAAATAATCATAATCAAACACATAAATCATGGTTTGAAGCAAGAAAATTAAACATGCAAGAAGGATTTATTTTAGCTTTCACAAAACTTTGGCCATACTTTAGATCTTTAAGTTTTTAGTTAGAAAATTACTAGATCTATCAAGAAAATCCAAACCGAAACAAAAACATAAGGATCACATATTACAATTTATTTTTAAGTCTTTTAAGTCCTTGATCTAGCAAGATCAACTCATAATATCAACATGCAAGAAGAAATAAGAAGTAGATCTACAAACTAGAAAAGAAAGGTCTATACTATCACAAGTCTTCTTCCCCTTCAAACCCTACCATGAAAGGAATTGGTCTTCTAGCTCCTAAGGCTCTTGATTTACATGGAAACTTCTAGGTTTTGGCTTGGATCATCTTCTTCTTTCTCCTCCATACCCCACAGCTTCTCTTCCTCTCTCTCTCTATTTCTTTTCTCTTTTTCTCTCTAAGAATAAAATGGATTCTTAGGAGTGGTGTTTGTGTTGGTGGAAGAAGTGAGAATGGGTGAAATGAAAAATGAGCCAAGGCATTTCTATTTATAAGCAAGTTCAATCTCCCCCTTATGTCCTTGGGTGTGGGTTTCGGCCATGAGAAATGAGGAAGGGTAATTTCGGCCTTCCAATTAGTTGCATGGGTGGATGTTATCATATGGAAGGGGACAAGGTAGCATGGCTAGGTGCTTAGAAGTCAATCTAGGCTTAAAGACTTGTTGGTCATAGTTAGGGTTTGGTTACTTTAGTTACTAGTTTAGTTTGATTACTAATTTTGGTTGGTTTCTAATTCCTTAGTCTACAAGCTTCTACTCCTAGCTTATACGCATATACATACGGCATACACACACATACACACGTATATACCTTCATACATACACATACCATATCACACATACGCATACATTTTTTTTTCATTTTATTTTTTTCTTAAACTTATTTGTTTAAATTCATCAATCCACACAAAAGGCAATTAATTCAAAAATAACACTCATTCAATTAATTTTCATGCATCACACAGCAAACACACACATCAAACCAAGCATTCATCACACAAAAATTCATGCCAAACCAATAAATTCATTTTCTTTAAAGCAAATTCTCAAAAATTCGTACTTTATAATTCTGAAAATAAATTTTCGTAAATCCACCCAGAAAAATCTGAAAATCAAATTTTCAAAATCTACATTCCAAGATGATCGTTTTGATATAAAATTCGTAAAAATCCGAGTTACGGTTAAAAAGTTACAAAATTTTCAAGTTAATAGACCCAAAAATTCAATTTCAAACAAAATCACTTTTCAATAAAAACACATTTTAACATAACCATTCACTTCTCTTTTATGAAAACATTTTGTTTATAGAAATTCATAAAAAAAAATCAAACTTTATTTCTTATTTACGTAAAACACTTTTCCAAAAACCTTTTATAAAAACAGAACTTCGGGGTTTATTTTAACCAAATTCGTTCTCGCACGTACGGGAAAAATGCGGGGTGTTACAAAAATTATTTCCATAAAAAATTGGTGCTTCATCGAATGCAAAACCCTCCATATTAAAACAAAAAATATCCCAAAAGCTGCCAATTTCCTTGGATTTTTAAACTCGGGCTGTTAAGCCTTTAAACAGAGCACGAAGCTTTGATACCAATTGACAGCCGTCACCCAAGAGGGGGGTGAATTGGGTTTTTATAAAATCATTGTCAAATATGCGATTTAAATCGTTTTCACTAAAATAGATAAACTTTGCAGCGGAAAACTCTTAAAACAATGAAAACGATTATGCGAAAGCAATTAATAACAACGATTACTATTACGCGCGAAGATAAGAAACACTATAACAACGAAAAATCTAACGCATGTTGATTAATTTAAAACAATTAAATTAATATATTAAGAAAATAGTTGTTATGATGCAATAAGGATAAATATAACAACAACGCTCATAAGCAACTATAACAACGGAAAATAAAGAGATGAGGGATATAGAGATTTCACCAGGATTTTTATACTGGTTCAGTCTTTCCAGCGAAAGACCTACGTCCAGTCCCAAGCCACCCGCTTGAGCTTTTATCAATTATAATCAAAAACGCCTCGCTTCCCAATTACAACCAAAGGATGTCACACCCTCACACTAAGGTAGCCTATCTACTAGGTGCCCCACCGTTCGTCTAGCCACTACCCCAGATACACAACAAGGGTTCCTCACCCTACAAACATGAACGTGCCACACGTCCGAACTAGGGAGCCACTCCCTAATCACTAAGGGTCACACGCTCCTTTACAAAAATTGTTGAGATATGAATGGTTGGTACAAGAACAATATTGCACTCTAAATAGTGCGGATACAACAATTTGGCTTTCTAACAAATATGTGTTCTAATCAACACGGATACAACAATAATGCTCTAATGGCAAAGGTAATATGTTTCACTTATAGCATAGGTCAAAGACTTGGAGTATATGGAGAAGAAGAAGAACGTGAAAAAAAGCATTTTCAAAATTGTGATCATAGTGTTATTTTCAAAGATAGAAAAAATCCTTTTAAAAAGATTTGAATTAAGAATAGAAATCAAATCAAAAACGATTTTGGAAATAAATCAAATTCAAAATCAAAACCAAATCAAAAACAATTTTGGAAATAATTCAAAATCAAAATCAAAATCAACTAAAATCAAAAACGATTTTAGAAATAAAATAAAATAATAAGTTTTAAAATCAAAAACATATCAAAGAGATTTAAAAAATAAATCCAAGATTTGATTCTTAAAACAAACAAGAAAATATTTCAAAATAATATTTAAATTCAAATTTTGAAAATAAATCAGAATCAATTATGTAAAAACAAATTTGGAAACATTTAAAATTGATTCTGACACAGATTTCAATAAAACTTAAAGGTAATCAATTACTTGAAAATTTAAGATTACTTGATTGATTCTAACACGGATTTCAATCTCTACTACTCCATTCTGCTGGGGAGTGTATCTAGTAGTCAATTGGTGCTGAATCCCATGTTGTTCAAAGAAATCAGAACGTGCAAGGTATTCTTGGCCTCTATCTGTTCTCAGTACTTTGATTCTGCCACCACTTTGACTCTCCACAAATGCCTTAAATGACTTGAATGCATCACAAGCTTCTGACTTCTGATTAAGAAAATACACCCAAGCTTTTCTGCTAAAATCACCAATAAAAGTTATAAAATATCTGCAACCTTCATTTGTTGGTGTGTCAACCATGCATAAATCTGAATGGACAATCTCCAACAGTTTTCTTGCTCTCCATGATTTTCCAACTGAAAATGAATCCCTGTGCTTCTTTCCCAATTCACAAGTCTCACAAACACAATTAAGAATATTTACTATTGGTAAGCCAGAAACTAGTCCTTTCCTTGACAAGTAATTTAATCCATAAAAGTGAAAGTGACCAAAACGCATATGCCATAGCCAATTATTGTATGGTATGACAGAACTCAAGCAAGCAAATTTTTTATTTTTAACTTTTAGTTTGAATAGGCGATTTGGTGTCATTTTTAACTTTGCAATGAATCTTCCATTCTTGTCAATCAAAGTGAAGTAGCCTTGGGAAATCTGAATGTTGTAACCTTTCTCTGACAGTTGTCCCATACTCAATAAATTATGATGAAGACCAGGAGCATAGAAAACATCAGAGATAAAGTTCTTAGAGCCATCTTTTAGCCTTATAGCGATTCTCCCTTTTCCCACGATTGGAATATTTGAATTATTTCCAAATTTTACTGATGACTTAACACTTTCATCCCGTGAGGAAAATAATTCCTTTTTCCCGCTCATATGATTACTGCACCCAGTGTCCAGGTACCAAATATTTTGATATTCATCAAGAGAGTTTGTTGCCAAAAATAAACTTTTTGGGTTATTGGAACTCTCACCGGTGTTTTGGTTTTGGTTTTCTGCAACATTTGCCTGGTAGTTATTTTGATATTTGAATCTGCAATTTGCAACTTTGTGTCTTGGCTTCCCACATTGAAAACAACTAAGGAAATTGTTTCCTTGGTACTTGTTGGCTCTTCCTCTTCCTTGCTAGGTAGGTACAAAATTATTTCCACCTCTTCCTTGATTAGGCGGTCTAAAATTGTTTTGTCTGTCGGGGTTGAGATTGGCCCGACCTCTTCCTCTAAAATTTCCTCGGCCTCTTCCTCTGTAGTTTCCTCTTCCTCCATTGTTAAAATCACGACCTCGATCATCTGCATTTTGGCTCGATTCTACCATGTTCACTTGGCTTTTCAAGGCTTCTTCTCTTGGCCCTTCTGTCCTCTCCAAAATTCTGCTAACATGACTTTCGATGATTCCCTGCAACTCAGCTACCGTCATGGTGTCTGTGTCATGTGACTCTATGATTGTAGTCACAACATGGTCAAACTTGATTGGCATAGTACGAAGAATTTTCTCAACCACATTGCCATCTTTTATGTTTTCTTCATACACCCTCATCTTATTAACAAGATCGGTAATACGAGAGAAGTACTACTCAACACTTTCAGAACTTGTCATTTAAGCTCTTTCGTACTCTCTTCTCAAGGATTGTAACTTGGATTTTTGAGCTTTGTCTACACCTTTGTATAAAACTAACGTATCCCATGCTTCTTTCGCATTTCCAACATTAGTAATTTTTCCAAATATTGAATAATCTACTCCTTGGTGAATCTGTGACAACGCCAATTGGGCTTTCCTTTAGGTGGCTGCATCAGCATCTGCTTGAATGCTTGGATCAACAAAGCTTCAACAGTTGTGAGCCTTTAGATGAGTACACATCAAAATTTCCCAATAATTATAATCGAGTTTCCCATCTAATTTGGGACCTGACCAAACAATATTGTAATTGTTTGCCATTTTTCACTTGTGAAAAAAAATGCTCTCCAACAAAAGAAATATTACAACTATTAGAACACTTTTCTTCCTCACTGATACTCAAAAATTTTGTGCTAGAGTCAACTAGCTCTAGTACCAATTTGATATCAAAAGCTCATGATGCTCACAAATAAAACTGTTTATTTTATGTTACTGAACTCACCATATTTTTTAGCACACAAATATAAACTCGCAAGTATTTTCTCTTACACACAAAATAATTTATAGACTGAGGAAGAGATAAAGTGAATGAATTATATTTCATTAACAAGCTTCACTCTATGACACACATGTATTACATTTATAGAGGAGTAATACAAACAATAGGGAGCCAACTTACAATCTTATCCCAAACAAAATAATTAAAGTAAAAGAAAAAGTTATGACATCAAATGAAAGTCAAAAACAAACAAAAGAGGAGAAATGAGTATGTGTGCCACAAACTTGGTTTAACCACTTATCAGAGAAGGAAAAGTACCTGATGGAAGAGAGAGTGAAGGAGAAAGGGAATGAGAGACAAGGCAAATACTTTGGGGTGGAGAGGAGCTCTGTTTAAGAACTTGTTTGATATTTCCACACTTTCCTTCCTCTAACTCTCCCTATTTTTCCGTGTTACTCTAATATTTGTATTTTTGGTAGAATTAAGGTTTTTTTTTGTGTTAGTTGTATTGGAAAGTTAATTTTATTTTTTTTATGTTTTAAATTTAATATTTTTTTAAGATAAAATTATTATTTTTTATTTCTTAACCAATATTTTAACGATACTCTTTAGCATTTTTTTTATCTTAAATTAAAGTTAAAATTAATGAATGAATGAATTTAGAAATTCTAAACTATAAATTTTGATTGGTTGAACAATACAAAATATATTAAATTAATTATTTGATAATTAAAAGATTTGGTAGACAAGTCATTAATTTTTTTCGAGGGAAAATTTAATGACATGTCTACCACATCTTTTAAACAATTAATTTAATATGTTTTATATTATTCAACCATCAAAATTTATAATTGTTTCCTTAGTTTTCTTTTTTTACTTTTGTACTCTCTTCATTCCTTGTATTTTGGCTTTTAAGAAAGATGCACACATATTAAGAAATGGTTGATTAATTTAAGTTTTATGTGTGTTTTGTTCAATATGCCCTTATTTTATCCTTATTGAAAATTGTAGTAGTATTTAAATTTTATTAGGAGGTGTGTTCATTAATTAATTATAGTAGTTTAGTGATAGGAGAAAAGATAAAAGTATAATTCTTTTGGTTGAAGAAATGCCATTACCACAATTAAAATTCATATACAAATCTAAAAGGCATAGTTATATATCTTGCCACCTTTTAGGAAGGGTTCAAGACACATAAAAATGCCTAGAATCATTTTAGTAACAAGCCACCAAAATACCCAACAAAACTAAATTTCAACTCTCATTCTATTAGCTATTACAGAATTTCACCACTTGTTTGTTTTGGGAAACCTATAAAAAATCTAAAGGAAATTTATTTTTTCAAAATAATAAATACATCCTCTGGTTTTCTCTCCTTCTGCTGAAAGCATTTGAAGTTTCTTCCCATCCATATTGCATATGTAACATGTAACATCCTGGTTTTTATTAACCTAACAAGTATATTTAGGAATATCTTATTTACATGTGAAAAATGATTTACAACTATTTTCTTAGTATCTGCATATAAGTATATAATTCCATTGAGCTAAAATATGTGTATGTATAAGTATTTGTAAACATTTTTCTAGTGTATGTGTATATTCATATAAATACATCCCTATGTAGGTATTAGTATTCGTAATTATATTCTCGTGTATATGAATGAGCGTGCTGGTAATTGCATGTGTGTGTGTGAATATATATATATACACACATATATATATATATATATATGCATTTAGGTTGAGTTAGGATATATATGTATATATGTGCTTGTGTGCATTCCTAAGTGTAAGTAAATATAATTGTTTTCTTGTGTGTATGTATACTTGTTTACGTGATCGCCTCGTTAGGTTTGTGTAGGAAAGTGTTCGTAGGAAAGTGTTCGTAGGGAAGGGTTCTAGAGTCGTTGGTTATAGTCGAAGGGTAATCGGTTTAGGTTTCAGATTGGTGTGGTTGTGGTTGAGTGAGTAGGATTTGTGTAGGTTCGGGTGCCAAAGAGTTCAGGAGTCCTTATGAGTGCCTTTTAGTGTTTCGACCTCAATAGAGTGAGTGGATAAAGGATCCTAGGATAGAGCCTTGAGTATAAGGATAGACCCTAGTGTCTATGTTCGGAGAATCCCTTCGAACTCACGTTTCGACTGAGTTCCGGAGTTTAATAAATGTGCGAGGCAATTGAGATCAATCCGACCCTATTGGTTATGCCTCGAGAGTGATTGGTATTAGGGTTGTGGGGTTAGAGGGTTGTCTTAAGTCGATTGGGGTAGATCGAGTGTTTAAGATGAGGATAAGTCTAGAATTCGGTTGTTTGTTCGTTTCGTCTTTCCGTGTTTGTGAATTATGTGTTTATTATTATTAAGTTGTGATTGTGATGTTTGGTATGTGTTAAGAGGTGTTTATAATGTGCTTAGAAAGTGGAATTGTGATAGGATAAGTTAGGATGTGTTAGAAATGGCTTAGAACTCTTAGAATGCTTGAAAGAAAGGAAAACATAGGCCATTAATCGATTAAGAGGTCCCTTAATCGATTAATTTTTGTGCCACATTCAGCCACTAATCGAGTAAGGCTTAGCTTAATCGATTAGAATTAAGAGCACCTTCAGGCATTAATCGATTAACTCATGTTTTAATCGATTAACCACTGTCAACTCAGACTTAAAACACGATTTTCAAGTGTTGTTTCTCATTATTTCTCTTCTCTCTATTCGAACCCTTCTTCTTCTCTCACACTCAATCCTTCTCAATCACCATATTAACACCATATAACTCCAATCCATCAACCTATAATCATTCCCCATTAACTATCCATCTTTTTTCCTTCATCAAAAACACCAATTTCATTCTCTTTCTCTCAAAACCCCAATCCCACCATCAAAACCCTAACTCTCTCAATCCTTCTCTTAGAGTTGGGTAATCATCAAGGGAAGCTAGGAATTGGTTAAGGAGCAAGGAATTAGAGACTTAGGAGCTTAATCTCAAGGGCTTGGTAAAGTGAAATTCACACCCTCTCCTTCTCCTCTTCTCTTCAAAAAGTAAGGGGAGACTCTTTCCACACTTTGAGTTAGGGATAGTTAGAGTTTATAATAGGATTTGAGTTTAATAGTTAAATTAGAGTATGGGTACCAAAATAATAGTGATAAAATTGTAATAGGAGTGCTTAGAGTAATATTAATAATGTTTCTCTGTTAATTGTAATGTTTATGATTAATCCCTCGATTGTATGTTAATAAAGTAGGAAGTGAAGAATACTAGGGAAATGACTTAAGTTATAGTACTCTGAGACATACCTGAGTATGTCGACTGCTTTACTTGTTCTCTGTTGATTTGTGAATCTGTGTTGTTTGTGATAGTTGTTATGCAACCAAAGTGCTAATTGTTTATACTTGTGAATATGATAAGTGTTATAATAGAGTAATTATGATAGTGCGAGGTGTTTGAATTGTTAAAGGGTCATGGAATTAAAAATGAATATAAATGAAATGAATGGAAATGGTTATTGGTTATAGAATTGGAATTGAATAATGGGAATTGAACTCAAGTGTGAAAGTGGATTTTGTAGTGAATTGAATAGGATATATTTTGTTATTCCATCCTCGATTTAGTTGTTATTCTTAAGTTTTGTTATGAACTGTTTACTGTCCTTTTAATTCGCTGTGTTGTGAAAGATCTCACCCTCAGTGGTTAACATTTTAGGTACATGTTCAAGAAGTTTGGAAATCAGAGTGCGCAACGGAACAAGTCGAAAGAAAGGAAATTGTATATAAACTGTTTATATTGTAATTGGGCGCCCCACATTTTGTACAAACTTAATTTGTAAATGAAATTTTTAAAGTTATCTGTTTTAATTTCAATCTTTGATTCATGTATTTTATTTAATGAAATAACTTTTAAAGTTCTTTAGTTACTTCCAAAACTTTTATTTCTGTATGACTTTATATGATAAAATTGGGGTGTTACATAACAGCTATGAATGCTATCCAAGTAATACTTCTTCTAATTTGCATTTTCCTAAAAGCATACATACTCCATCTTGCCCATTTAGCATATTGTCTTGGCCAATTATCAATACACAATCAATCATTGAGCATCTGCACAAGACTAGAAGACCAATCACACACAAAAAAGAGATGTTGTCTATCCTCCACACTCTTATGGCAAAGATAGCAGTTATTTACTATGGGAAAAATGTTTCCAATTCTGTCCATTGTTTGTAACCGGTTATGGACCAACAGCCACATAATAAAATTATGTTTTGGAGTAGCACAATTATCCCATATTAGTTTGGCCAGAGGAAATTTGGACTGATTTCCTTGTAACCAATCATAGCCTTTCTTAATGGAATAACAAGCATCAGTAGAATGAATCCACTTATTATTGTTATACCTGTTTTGAAGCTTATTTCTGACTTTCAAGATTTGCTTCCATTGCCAACTATCAAAGCCGTTGGGTTGACATTGCCAAATAGATTGACCCTTCAGATACAGATTATTAATCCATTTAACCCACAATATGTCTTTTTTCTCAACCAAATGCCAATGGCTGCCACATTCAAAATGTGGCAATTTTGAATAGCTAATCCACCATAAGTCTTCCCTTCACAAACATGATCCTAAACTACAAGGGCATGAGATCTAATATTTTGATTGCCACCCCACAAAAAACTGCCTGCAAACCTTCTCAATGTCTCTAATAACCCTTTTTGGAATGATAAATGTAGTAGCCCAGTAGATATTCATAGTCATCAATATAGAGTTAATTAATTGTCACCTACCTTGATATGATAGATTTCTAGTAGTCCAATTATGTAGCTTCTTAGTCACTTTATCAACTAAGAGTTGACATGAGGCACCTGACCATTTCTTTGCACCTAGGGGGAATCCTAAGTATCTAAAAGGGAAAGAACCTCTCTAGAAACCAGTGATTTGAATGATTTTTTCATGCTCAGCATTTGGTATACCAGCCATATAAATGTGTCTTTTTTTGGCTAGCATATAAACCTGAGCCTTTGGAGAATCGATCAAAAGCTTTCATCAAAATCGGCACACTATCAATCTTCCCTTTGCAAAATATCACGAGATCATCGGGAAAAGCCAAATTCACTAGTTTCAAAGATTTGCATAGAGGGTGGTATCTAAATCTAGGATTCTCAGCAGCCTTTTTCAGTTACCTAGTCAACATGTCCATTGCCATTACAAAAATCAAAGGAGACATAGGGTCTCCTTGCCTAATTCCCTTAGTATTTTTGAAATTTCCATATTTGCTGCCATTTATGATCAGAATGAAAGACACTGTTTTAATGCAAGCCATTATCCATTGAATAAATTTCCTAGGAAATTTCAGATTTTCTAGCATATCTTCAATAAACTGCCACTCAAGCATATCATATGTATTCTTAATGTCCACCTTAATAAGGCATCTAATCGAAATATTCTTTCTACCAAACAGTCTAAGGAGTTCTTGACTAATTAACACATTCCTTTTATAAATGCAGTTTGGTTATCACTTACTATATCGAGAGAAACAGAATTTAGACTACTACATATAATTTAGATATGCATTTGTATATGACAGTGCATCATGCTATTGGCCTATACTCTGGGCATATTTAGCACAATCAATTTTAGGAACTAGAGCAATTCAAGTATTGTTTATCTGTTTCAGGATTTTACCTATTTGGAAAAAGTCCTTAATAGCCTCACAAACTTGATCACCCACAATGTGCCATGTATATTTGAAATAACTAGAGCCATAACCATCAGGGCCTGGGCTTTTGTCTTCTGGGATAGAAAAATATAGCTTTCATAATCTCCTCTTAAGAAAAAGATTTGATTAAGGAAAGCTGTTGATATGTAGAAAGAACTTTCCCAGTAGCCACCTCTTCATCAGTGAAAGTCCAATTTCCCTTAGCACTTCTGAATAAGTCCTTGAAGAAGTATTCAAAAACCATACCAATTTCAGCCTGATTGTTATGAACTATGCCATTGCCATCAGTGATGCTTAGAATTCTGTTTTTATACTGCCTCTATCTCATTGCTGCATGAAAGTACCTAGTATTTTGGTCCCCTTCTTTTGGCCATTGCTCCTTTGCTTTCTGTCTTAGGAAAGAAATAATTGCTTTTTTCACCTGAGTATAATCCTTATAAACTTGTCTCTCTTTTTGTTGGAGTGAGATATCTAAAGGTTTAAGTTGTATCTGCCTTTGAAGATTCTCCAACTTGCATTTTAAGATCTCTTCTTGCTTATCAATGTTGGAGAACTTATCCCTATTAAGCTTGCACAAATCACTTATGAGCATCTGAAGCTTCCTCACAATTTGAAACATTGGGTACCCTTCAACATGTTTACTCCACCCCTATTGTAACAATAGCTTTAAACTCAGGGGTTGTAGTCCACATATTGAAGAATTTAAAATAACTAGGGCCCTTGTTATTCTCCATATGTCAGTAATCAACTCAGTATTAACCACTTGGTAGGAAACTTGCTTCAATAACTAGCCATGTCATAATCCACTCAGTATTAACCAAGGCACAATCCAATTTACAAAAAATTCTCTTTCCATCGACCTGTTTATTGCCCCAAGTGTAAGCACATCCAGTTGATTTCATATCTTGCAACTGAGCAAAACTGATGCAGTCTCTGAAATCGTGGACATGTAGTTAATCTAATTGATGCCCACCTATCTACTCATCAGGATCCATCGTACAATTAAAATTCCCTTTGACTAGCCAAGGGAGTGATATGGTGTTTGCAATGTTGCTTATATCATGCCAAAGTTGCCTTCTTTCACTTGCATCGTTAAAGCCATAAACCACTGATAATGCAAAACAATTACTGCCATGTATCTTAGACACTACACAGTGAACCATTTGGGAAAATTCAAACAAAATTTGAATATTAAACATATCAGGCTTCCACAGAAGCCAGATTCTACCAAGGGATGACTATCTAAATTTATGAGATTGCCAGCCAGGAGCAATTTTATTGAGAATAGGTAAGTAACTATCCTTTTTCAGTTTATTTTCTATAACTACCATAACTGCTAGGGCTGTAAGTGGTCCGGTCCCGGACCGCGAGACCAGTCAGATCGGACCGGACCGGACCGAAAAACACAGTCCGGTCTGATCTCGCGGTCCGATCCGGTCTGAAAATATCTAGACCGATCTACCATTGGTCCGGTCCGCGGCCTGGAAAATTTTGGGACCACTTAGACCGGACCGGACCGATAGCTGAAATAAATATAATATATATATATATATATATATATATATATAAAAAAAACTCACACACACTCAGTCACTCACACAGGATACAAAATACAAAGTTACAAACCCTAAATCCCTAAAAATTAAAAACGTCCCTCTCTCACTCTCCAAACACTTCACTTTCTCCCTTCACTCCAACCCCACCCTCCCTCCCTCCGCCGTCTCAAGCTCTCCATCTCTCTCCCTTCATAGTTCTCTCCCTCCGCCGCCGCCCTCCCTTCACAATTCTCCGCCGCCGCCCTCCCTCTTTCTCCCTCGTTCTCATTTCTCAAGGTCCCTCCGTTCTACGCCGCTGCTCGCCGCTGCTCGCCGCTCAACCCCCAACGCTCGCCGCAGATCTGTTGCTTGTTTTCATTTTTTGTTTCCTTATTGCGTTATGTCTTTCAAATTTGATGATACAATATGAAAATATTGCAGATGTGTTGTTTCCTTAAGAAATGCACGGAGATGTTGAACTTAATATGGTTATGTATTGAATGAATATTTTAATGAAATGGATCATTTTGGTTGTGGCATGTAAGTGTGATTATTAAAGGTGGTTTTGTTTGTAGGTTGAAGATGTTTTTGTTTTGTTTTGGCAAAAAAATGCAGTGAGATGTTGTTTGTTAATACTTTATGCTTTGTTCCCATTTATGGAGTTTTGTATTGAGAATTGGATCAATGATTTCATGGTTTTTGTATTATCTTTCTACTGATTTGCATATTAGGAATGCTTTTGTTTCAGTTTTGTGTTTGACAATAAAGATTTTTATTTTCTGGCTGTAGATAATATATGTTTTTGATATATTCATTTGGATATCGGAGAAGCGGAGAAAATTGGGAAAAAAAAAGAAGAAAAAAACAGGATTTTTATTTTTTTTATTACTGTGATCTAAATAGACCGGACCGGACCGGACCACACTAATTTAAACGGTCCGGTCCCTAAAGTCCATGAAAGACCGGACCGGACCGGACCGTTACACCCCTAATAACTGCAATATTAAACTTCTTACAAAATTTTCTAAGCTCATCATGTTTTCGAGAGCTATTTATTCCTATTATGTTCCAAACTGCAAGATTATCCATTATTAGTAGGTTTTGAGCTGAATCCCCCACCTTTCCTAGTAACTATTTTCCCAGCAGTATTCATCGGTTTTCCCAATAGTATTCATCGGTTTTCCAAAGTGCTCTCTTCAATGTGAATTCTCTCTGAATTTTGCTGTCCAATTAGGTTCTGGAAGAACTGAACAAAATGCTTCTCCACTATTGATTGCTCATCCACTACAATTCCTTTAGCTTCAACTACAACTGTTTGACTTTCATTTGTTTAACCTTAAAGAGTGCATGAAAATATGCACTATTCGAATCTCCTTCCTTTAGCCAGAGAGCCTTTGCTTTCTGTTGGAAGAAACTGTAAACCTTCTGCTCCATTTCTACACACTGTTTCATTGCATTTCTCTCTTTGTGCTGCAACGGTGTATTTAAAGGATCATCATCCAAGGCAACTTGTAACTTTTGCAGTTCCTCCCTTGCTAACTGTGCCTGGACCTCTATATTACAAAACTTCCTTTTATGCAATTGCTTTAAATCATATCTCAATTTCGATAGATTAGAACATACTTGAAACATCTTACACCATGCTCTTCCTACATTCCAGTTCTTTTCAACAATACCAAAATTATTCAATACATTGATTATGTTTTTTCCCACTATATCCTTTCTCTCGCCGTAATAATTACTTTTTCTCCACAACTTACGAAAATCAATGCCCTATTAAATAGAGGTAAACATGAAAAATAACATTTATTACATTCTTGAAATCATCAAAATAAAAGATAAAAAAATAAAAAACTTTTCCAAAAAACGAACAGTTAAATAGGAACCGAGGGAGTACCTCCCAAAATATATATCAAATGTTTAATTTGAAAATTATTTGCCAACAATGTACTACCAAAAAGAAAATGATCTCTCCCTTGGGTTTATCTCAAGAAATTAGAATATGTTACGGCATCAAGGTTCCTTAATTAAAGTCATGTTTATACCATTGTAAAAAGGAAGGAGGGGGGGGGGGGGGGGGGGGGGGGGGGTTTATACCATTGTAAAGGGGGAATAATAAACTTGAACTTTTGAAATCCCTTTTTTTTTAACATACCAAATCACATCTTTATGAAATTACAAAAAGAATGATAGTTTACAAGAAATATCAAGAATGCAATTGATATAAATATAAAAATCTATTTGATTATCAATTTGTCTTTAAATGAATCCTCTCTGATCTTATAACCTCCATCTTTAACATATGTAGCAGGAAATCACTCCATGTGTCTATAGGCCCCGGCAAGCACCAATGTACACAATCATTATACAGTGTAACATTTTCATGTGGCCAATGCCCATATCTACTTGGGTGACCATCAGGCCTCAACAACATTGCTTGCGTGGTATCAAGCAACCTAAATTTCAAGCCTTTCATTTTGGCTTCCTTCTCAGCAGTTTTGAACTCCTCTAATTGGATCATATATAACTCCAAATCAATGCCCTCTAATTGTGTCTGATTGCTCCTAAATGGCTTAGTTCTCACACAATCTCCACCTTGATTCCATATCCCATTCTCAAAATGTGATGGAGCAAATGTTCTAAGAAATGTTACACCCTTAAATTTTGTTAAGCTATTGATGACTTTAAATGCTGTCCTGAATGCCTTTCTATAGCCATAGAATTTGGTTAAGTCGGTGACATTTTCTAATTGGCAATAATGACATCCAACAATTTTTTGTTTCTCATAGAACACCATTGGCCTAAAGAACCAATGCCCTCCGTTAAGAATGATGTAATCAAAATCTTCAACTTGGGTTGTCCATTTCTCATCAAACTCGTCAAGGTAAAGGTTGAAGAGGCCAGTTTGGGTTGGACCGTTTGCATCTGCTAATTGGGCTCTCACTAGATGGGGTGTCCAAAAGAAGGCCATTGTGAAGTTGTAACTTGGGTACGTCCATCGCTTAAAATGTTCATCTGTTGTGTATGATGTATCTATCGGCCACTCCACCTATGAAGTTAAAAAGACCAAGATTTAACAATCTAGTGCTATTAAATCCATAAACAAAGAGAGGATGTATTTTTGTAAGAAAAAAGAAAAAGAGCAAGAAAAGTAATAATTGTTTAAGTTGATCAAACAAAGCATTCATTAATGGACCAATAAGACACAGTACATAGATAGCATAAAATATTAATAGGACACCAACTATAAAGATACCCGATTGAAATTAACTAACTAGATCTTCACCTATTTTTTCTATTTAAATATAACTAGCAAAGTCATAATTAGTTGAGAAAAAAAAATGAAATTCAGAATTAAAAAAGGAAGTAAGGAATGAAACATACTATTCTTTGAATGGATAGAATAAAGTTAACATATCACAAGCCTATGACAAACAAACAGGCATTGGTTGGGCTCGGTTTCGAAGTTTGTAAATATAAATTCCTATTAACCTATTTTTCCAAAGGATAGAATGAAGTTAGCACATCACATGCCTATCACCTAATTAGTCATGCATTATATGGATATCCTTTAATATATCTACAATTACATATATATATATATATATATATATATATATATATATTACATGTATTATATGGTTCGTGAACATAAGTCCTGATTCAAACTAATAATTATAATCGGGAGAAATCCTCAAAACCGAATTTTCCCCAACCAAACGATGTTCAGTGCGTATAACGCTTGTAATAGTGCTTCATTTTCAATTTAGGTCGTGTTTGGTAAGATAAGCTTATAGCTTATCTGGTAACTTTTAGCGTATTGATCCGGTCAATAAGTTATTAGAGCTTTTTGGTGAACAAAAGATAAAAGAAGCTTATAGCTTTCAAAAAGGAAGCTTATAGTTTTTGAAAGCTAACTTTTAGAAAGCTACATCAGGTAGCTTTGAGAAAAAAAAAGAGTTTTCAGTAAATAATATCTCATTTTTACCCTTTGTTTTACTAAATTATATTACTATTATTTACCCATTTCAGTCATTTAATATGTTTAAATTAGTTGCACAGCTAATTTTGCCAAACAGTTCTAGTTCAATAAGCTAGCTATACAGCTATAAGTTTCCAGCTATAATCTCACAGCTATAAGTTAATTAGGTTCACAGCTATCAGTTGTAAGCTCAAAGCTATTAGCTACAAGCTTACAGCTATAAGTTAGTTTTTCCAAACAGACCCTTAATGTATTAGAAGTTTGTCATGTATACGAATTTTAATGTGACCAAGCTCAAAAAAATTTCCCTCTCAATCAGAACATCATGCATGATTAAAACATCATTGTTTGAGTTTGGGTAGTGACCTTGGTTTATGATCCAAGTTTTTGAGCTGATCGTGAGTTTAGATCATGATCCTATGATAAAATTTTAATAAAAAAAAGGCTAAAATACTCATTTTATCTCTTACCTTATTTTTTGTTATCAAATTAATCCCTCACATTTTTTTCATTGTCAATTTGGTCTCTAAGTCATTATTCATTCTATGTGGACTAACATGATACACACACATGCCATTTCTTTCTCCAATGATTCAAATGTGAATCAATAGAATATTGACACGTAAGATGAACAATGACTTAGGGAGCAGTTTGATAGCAAAAAGAAACGTGTGACTAATATGATACCAAAAAAAGTGATGGACTAGTTTGATAATGAAAAATAAGTCCAAGAACCAAATAAAAAGTTTAGCAAACAAAAAAAAGATAAATCAGTGTTTTTCACAATCCAAGAACTAATAGCCATCTAAAATACAAGATAATAAGATATTTAAAGATTCATTCATTCCAAAGAAAAAAACCCATGAGTGGTGATGGGTAACATTGTGAACAAAGTAAAGTTTTTTATTTTAAAAAAAATTAAAAAAAAAAACGATAATAACTCTAGCTCTCAACCCAAACTTTTGAACATGTAGCAAGCCTAAGTCACGACCCTGTCATAAAAAAGACAAATCATTGTCCTTCACAACTCATGAACTAATAGACATCTATAATGTAAGATAAAAAATTTAAAGATTCATTCATTCTATAATTAAAAAAAAAAAAGACATGAGAGGTACGATGATAAGTTGTGGAGGAAATGAAATAAATGAAGTTTAAAAACAAAATTAGGTAGTAACTCTAGCTCACCACTCAAGCTTTTGATTGGGTATCGAGCCTAGGTCATGACCATGTATGTCATAAAATCTAAAATAAATGCCAAACCAATGTCTATCATAACCCATAAACCAATTGTCATCTAGAATATAAGATAAGGAATTTAAAAATTCATTCATTCCATTAAAAAAACTCATGAATGGTGATGGGTTGTGAAGGAAAGGAAGTTAAAAGAAGAAAATGATAATGACCCAAGCTTTTAAATCGATAGTGAACCTAGGTAATTCCTTGTCATAAAAAAATTATTTCAAAAAAAGACATATCAATATTATTTATAAATAAAAAAGTCAAGTCTAATGATGAGTTGTGAATGAAGTAAAGTTTCAAGAGAAAAATACAGGTAGTGACCTTATCTTATGACCTAAAGCTTTTGAACAGATAATAAAGCTAATTCACGATTAAAGGGTTATTTTGATTTTTGAGGAAAAAAATAAAATAAATGGGATGCTCTTGTCTAACCTTCAGTGTTAAAATCCTTTCCTATCTATCTCTCTCCTTTTCGATTCATACTCTATTGTTATTATTTATTAAGCCAGGCTTCCTTGTTCTTAGCTGAAATACATCATCTTAATAAAGACCCGGTAGATCCAGCCCATGGCTAGCTATATGGCAGTGTCAAGTGCCTAAAATAAAGTTGTTGAAGTTTCAAAAGTAGTAGAATTAGAATCGAGAAATAAACAAATGACAAACTTAATAATTAAGTGGCCCTTATACTGAATTCAGCATGCAATGATATGATGTACTCCTCCAATCTCAAATATCATAAAAAAAACACTAACTTTATATTTATTAAGGAAATTAGTTGAATATATTTAATTTTTTCGAATTTGTTAAAAAATTGATTACTTTAAAAAATATGTATTAGAAATGAAAAAAAATTAAATGATATAACCACTTTATTAAGATATTTTAAAAACAATTGTATTAAAAATAAAAAATTAATTAAATTTTACTTATACTTAAAAGGGCAAATAAAATATTTTTTTTTATTTGAAATCGGAAAAAATACATAAAAACAACGACTTAAGCCCGATTAAAAATAGGAGATTTCTAATATGCAATCCAAAATTGGATTGTTGCTATGCAACCTTCGCTTAAACCAATAAGAAATTGTCACTTAATTCATCTTTGCTCAAGACTATCTTGAATGACCTTCATCCTAGTTTCCTTCTCTGCTATGTTCGAACTCCAATCTTCCTTAAGTTTAGCATTTCTCTTCATGTACTTTTCATAATATTTTTCTCTAGAATCATCACCAAAGCTAAGATCGGAGAAACTTTTCTGTAGAGCATCACCATATTCATGACTATCCATTGTCTTCACAAGTGGCTTGACATCAGAGTACTCGCAACGCTTAGTAACTCAAAGTTTTGCTTGACAACAAGTGAATTAAGTGACAACTTCTTATTGGTTTAAGAGAAGGTTGCATAGCAACAATTCAATTTTGGATTGCATGCTAGTAACTCCCTTAAAAATATTAGTTGGATTGTCAAATTGTAGTAAACACGAAAAACAGCATTGTTTACAATTTTTTATTATTTAAAGTTTAAATCTTCATTCACCCTACCGACTTGAGTCTAATCAAGCTGAGATAATTGCCAACCCAAGCCCTATTATCTCAAGGCAAATTTGGTTTCGTCAATGACAAAGACCACTAGAAATATTTTATTTGTATTTTAAAAATCTATATTATCTTTAAACCTTGACGTCTCAACAATTATGAGTTTTGTTGAGACTTCTACAATTATTGAAGACATAAGTTCAGGTTTAGTTGGCATAACCTCTCCATAATAATCATCTCATCATCTTACGGTGAGGCCAATAAAATGAAAAGAACTACTAGCTACCATCAGGGACCAAGCTAAGTCATTTTCGAGTAGCTTTATGCATAAGACTGCTCGAGTGAGCCTTCAGCTTTTGGTGCACTAATTTATTAACACTAATTTATGCCAACTCGTATTAAACGGAGTCAAGTTGCTGATGGATTTAAAATTCAGTGACTAATTTGATTGATTCACAACTTCAGATATTAACTTGATTGATAGTGAACACTCTTTATTTTATTTTATTTTTATCAAAACGATGTGCTTTTTACCATTTCTTTAATTAATTCATGTTAAGAATTAATGACGATGATTAATATCAGGAACTAGTTTGACTCATTTTTTCCTATTTCATAAACCAATTTAAAATTTTAAAAATCTCAACAAACTAAATTGATAACACTCACCGGATCAATCTGATATTTATTATTCAATATTGAATTCAATAAAAGCATGTATAATTTGAAATTGAGTCCATGCACCTTGTCCCTGTAAATTTACTTTTTTTAATTTTTAAGTTTTAGCCCACTATTTATTTTCTTGAGTCCATTCTTTTAAAGAAAAAAATATTAAGCATAAATATTAAAATAGTCCAAGTAAACATTGATTTTTTTGAAATTGGTTCCTATAAAAAAAAATTGATTTTGATTCTTGCATTTTCAAAAGGTTTTGGTTTTTGTCCCTCATGTTAAACGGGGATAGAAAACACTGAAAATGTGATGCATTACATTTTATGATGATCAATTAAAGATGATATTCTTGCATTAATTATCAAGGGTAAAATGACAAGTTCTTTTAAATAAGAGAACCAATTCAAAAACTATGACAGTAGATGAACCAAAACATAGTTATGAAATCTAATAACAGAGATATCAAAACAAACTACCAACATAATTATAAGGACCAAAATTTAACAGGAGGGACCAAAACCAAATTTTTTAATAATTAATGCTAATCATTACTTAGATTTCCAATACATTAATTATATTTTTTTCCACTATACCCTTTTTCTCTCTATAATCATTAATTTTTCTCCACTACTTACATAAATCAAGACATATTAAATAAGGGCAAACATGAAAAATAACATTTATTAAACTCTTAAAATCTTCAATACGACAGATAATAAAAAACGGAGGGAGTAAAACTGAAAAAAATAAAGAGGATCCACACAGAAAAGATATATACTCCATCCATCCAATATCTAATATAAGAAAAATGAGAGATACTTGTTTTAGTTTCAAATATAAGAAAAAAATTAACTATTTTATGTTTTCAACACTACTATTCCTAAAATATTTCTAAAAAGTAATGATTTTATTTAGTTTTTATTTCATTCTCAATACAAATTTATTAAAGTAACTATATTTTCTAAAAATTTGAAAAAATTAAATACACTTAACCAACATTTCAAATTTTTTTTTTGGTATATACCAACCGGTATCCGGATCTGGTTTATCCATAATCCGACTCATGATCCGACCCAGCTGAACTCACAGTAAGGGGTAAGGGTCTCCCGGCGGGGGTTGCTCCATACCCAAGGCTCTCGAACTCGAGAGCAGTTGGTTAAGGGACCAAGTGAGCTACCACTTGACAAACCCCACGTTGGTTCAATTATTATGTTTTTTATAAGAGAAACCAGAGGGAGTAGATTAAACAACGAATATACTCCCTCTGGTCCTATTTATAGGGCATACTTATCCATATCATACGGACCAAGGAAGCTAAGGTAATTAAGTTTCTTGAAACTTTAAAAAAAATATTTTAACATTACAATTTTACTCTCTTATTTTGTATTGAGAATTTTATAATGTATTATTTCACATTAATAGATAAAGGAAAAATAAAAAAAAAATAACAATAAATGATTCATAGAAATTGGATGTGTGGGTGTATATGTAAGCCTAGAAAAAGAAAAAAGAAAAGAGCACTGAGTTCATTTTTTCTTCAAGTGGCCTCGTTAGGGGGGAAGAGGACATAGTATCTGCGTTCAATGTGGCTGGCAGAGTTTCCAGTGGTAAGATTCGTTTCGCATGCACGCTTGATGATTATATTGCACGTTACTTATCCTCACTCTATTTCATATTTTTTATTTTTTTAGATTTGGAGTTTTGGACACACATGTAAAAAAATAGTTCAATCTCATAAATTATATTTTTTCATAAATTTTACGTAGATTAAGAAATAAGTAAATGATGTTAGAATTTGATATATTTTAACTACATTATCCCCTTTTAGTAATAGGAGAGAGTAATAATAGATTGATGAACATTATATTCAAAAGAGATAGAGAAATAGATGATGAAAAAAGATGTAATAAATGAGAGTATACTTGGAAAAAATATAAATGCGTATTAGGTTATTAAAAGTGCATAGTTTATAAGACAAAATAAAATGACTAAATGAACATAACTTATGAGACAGAGAGAGTATAAGTTTTATTTTTTTTCTATAATGCCTTTATTTAATTTTTATTTAAAATTATAACAGTACTTAATTTTTATTAGAAAATGTGTCCATTAATTAATGTATACTTCCTGTGATTAGAAAAAAACATATTTTTTTATTTAAAATATAAGAAAAAGTAATTAATTTTCTTAAATTTGATTTAATTTCCAATGCAATTTTCTTAAAACATTATTAAAAAAATGTTATTTTATTTAATTTTTCTTTCATTCTTAATGTTATTTTACTAAAATAACTCTATTTCTTTTTATAAATTTCTTTACCGGTGTATAAACTTAATTGAGAAGGATAATGATGGCTCTCACCAATGTGAAAATCCAAGTATAGAGTGCGAGATGGAAAGGAAAAGGATAATCATTCAACGAATGTGTCTTTTAGCTATTAAGTTTGGGTAAAGTGCAAGCTAGCTATGTACTCAAAATTAAGTACCACCGTAGCATACAAAATTGATGGGTTTACGATATTGACGAAATCAAAAGTTTTATGTGTAGTTTTTTAATTATAAACACTTTGATTCTTGGATATCTATGGGAAAAACCAAAATAATTGAAAGCCTAAATGGCTAAATCAAATAGAAAAGGACTACTAAGAGAAAAATGTTAAAAAAAAAATAATAATAATAAATAATTGCGGAAACAGAGTTTTAGAACTTTGAATGTAAAAGAGACACTTACCCTTGATAGTAGGCACATCATAGACTGCATCTGATTTCTTCCAACCGAGTCTCCAACAAAAGCCATAGTTTTTCCCCTAACAATTTCAAGGAACTGGAAAGGATTGAATATTGGTAGATCACAATCATTAGGCTTCCACCTCCATTTCATGAACTCAGAGTCTGGTCTTCCATACTTCATGCAATTTTGATGCTCATGAATCGCCCAACATGTTGTGTTTGTGTAATATGGTGCTTTTGGATTTGGAACCCATTCCCCATTAAAAATGTCACACTTCTCTTCAGATGTTGAGGACAACCTTGCTGGCTCATTATTCAAATGATCATGAATAGAAGGAGCTGGATTCTTAGATTCTTTGATCTTCAAGAGTGAAGAGTTGCCATACAAATGATAAGAGAGTGGTGTGAGAGTAAATATAAGTATGACAAAAATTGCTAGTAAAGTTACTTTTGGGATCAATTGTTTTAGGCTAATGTTCCCAAAGAGAAGCTCACTATGTTGTTGGAACTTCATTTTTGGGAGAGAAAGAAGAGAAAGGGGTAGAGGAGGAGGGAAACAGCATTGGGGAATGGTAACATACAGGTTTGCTCTATATAGCGTATAAATTAACTTGATGAAAGCTGTGTTTGCTTCTGTTTTGCTATTGACTGAGTACTATTACTCATATGGTTCTTGATTATTATAATAAGTCATAATTATTTATTTAAAAATACTCCCTCAGTTTCCTGATATATAAAAAAAGGGTGCATACATATTTTTCAATCAAATATAAAAAAAAAAATTAACCAACTTTTTATTCCTAATACAATTATTCCTAAAATGTTTATAAAAAGTAGTGATTTCATTTAATTTTTGTTTCATTTCCAATGCAACTTTCCAAAAAAGTCATATTTTTTATGATTTTGAGAAAATTAATAAATGTGATTTCGATTATTTTTTCTTATAATAGGGATCGGAGGGAGTATACTTAACATTAAAATTTTATTTTCTTAACTTATATTAAATTTTTTTACAAATTTATTATTTCAAATTAACGAACAAAAGGCAAATAAGATAAAAAAACAAAAATACCACCTAAAAAATACTCCATTCGTTCCAAATTAACTGCCACTTTAGAAATTTCACACGGATTAAGAAAATCATTTAATACTTCAATTTTTAAGAGAATTATTAGATAATTTTACTATAATATTCTCAAAGTACATTAATTATCACCCATTTCACATATTTCAACACATTAAATGCAAGGTTAAAGTTGAAAAAAATAATACATCCTCGAATTCCTAAAACCACAAATAATTTGGAACAACTTGAAAAAGTTAAAGTGACAAATAATATGGAATTGGAGGGACTACAAAGTAACTCATTAAAAAGACATAACTTTTTTAAATTGCGACATGCTATAAATAAAATCGGGAGTAGTTTTTCTAACTATAAACTACTATCTCCGTTCCAATTTATTTATCCTATTTCAAACAAAACACATCCTTCAATAAATGCAATCATTACTTAAATTTTCAATACATTAATTATATTTTTTCTCACTATACATTTTTCTCTTTCTACCATCATTACTTTTTCTTCACTACTTACAAAAACAAATATCTTATTAAATAGGGGTAAAAATGAAAAGTAACATTTATTACATTCTTGAAATCATAAAAAAAAATTAAAAAAAAAACAAAAAACTTTTCCAACAAAAAAACAAAAAACTTTTATTGCAATCATTACTATTTCCCTTCGTATATCTCTGTACCATAAAAAATAATTTTTTTGGTTTGCACCCTGGTATCCGGCCCACTGGGCCGACTAATCCAGTTCGAGGGGGGTCCCGGGGTTAAGGTTTTATTCCGCTCCCAACGTTGTTGCGGGGGATCGAACCGTGGTCCGCCCTACCAAGTGCAGCCCCTGGCACCACTGCACCAACAGCTCGTTGGTTACCATAAAAAATAATTTGTATGTATTTATCTGTTCAAATCTATTTAAAAATTCAAAAATACAGTATTTATTATTTTTTTTCATGTTTAACCATATTCAATATGATTTTAATTTATGTAAGTAAAATAAAAAAGTTAATGATTATAGAAGGATAAAATAATATATCACAGGAAAAAATAAAATTAATTTATTAAAAATCAAAATAATTATTATATTTCTTAAAGATGTGATTTTATGTATCGAGACAAATATATAAAAGTGAAGAAATTACTTATCATGTGATTTGGCAACTCGGAAAAAAAAAAACCAAAATGTTAAACATATTTCAAAATATAAAGATAGAAATGATAAAGACCATTAAAATTAAACTCAAAATAAATATATTTTAAATATAAGTATTAGTTTTAGATTTTTTGCTATCTTTATCCTTTTTATAAGTTATTATTTCAATTTTCAATGACATTAATTATTTTTTTTTCAGAAACACCTTTATTTACTTAATATTTTATAAAATCTCAATGATAATTATATATGGGTAATTTTGAAAAGTATGTCAAATATTAACAATTCTATTATTACTAATAATAATAATTAAATTTCTTAATCCTTGCGCTGAGCGACTTCAAATGCTTATATTTAAGAACAGACGAAGTGTTGACACCCAATTTTGTTTCGCCAAAAACAAAAAATAAAAATATATGAGCCAAAAATAAAAGATTAAAGTTTAAAAAAAAGGAGAGAGGGAAAAAGGAAAAAAATATAAAGGCAAAAAAACAAAGGGGAGTGAGAAAAATAAAAGGTTTTTTTTTTAAAAAAAAAAAATATATATTTTGTTAATTTTAAAATTTGATGTGAGGATAAAGATTAACAAATGAAAGATTTCATTAAGGTATGAAAGGGGAATATTCCATTGGGCTTCCAAAGCCTACCTGAGGAAACCTTGACTTTCTTAACCTATTTTTTCCTATGAATAAAACTCTACAACTCACCTCAAAAACACACAATTTTTTTTTTCGGTAAAAGAAAAAATTCATTACCAACGAACAAAATTCAGAAACAATAACCAAAGGTCATAAGCACAAGCCTTGCCACCTTCTACGAAGGGTTCAACACTTATGCAAATGCCCGAAAACCAAAGGCTATTTTGCCACCTTCTATGAAGGGTTAAAAACAACCAGAGGCCAAAAGAATAAATAATGACTAGAGTTCCTGCCGAATTCTATCAACTAAAACATTATTATTCCAATCTACAAAATTAGGAAAAACAAAACTAATCCTATGAGCAACCTCTCTCCTAATAATACTATAAATAAGGTGTAAGCTCCTCTTCTGGTTCTTAAAAGTGCGATGATTCCTTTCCTCCCATATGTGATAAATCAATGCTGCAAACATAGCAAAAACACATTTGCGGCGGACCTTATCCCTGAAAGCATGGCAGATCCACCTTGTCCAGTTGTGAAACTTGTAAGGGTACCTGTTAATTCCTATCCAGAGACAACAGTAATCAAGGAGACTACAGCTCCAATTACATTAAAAAAAATAAGTGATTCCTAGACTCAACAGAAGGATAGACATAAACAACAATGATTAGGAATAGCCATAAAACATAACCTGGCCAGAGTTTGGAGCTTCCCAAGAGTGGCAAGCCATGCAATAAAACAATGTTTTTGTACATTCACGTTGTTCCAAACCATTCTATGCAAAGGAAAGATCTCTTGCTGGTCTTTAAGAAATAAGTAACCACTGTTGACCGTGTACATGCCATCCTGAGTCCTACTCCAAGTATCATTACAGAATCCTGGCTTTAATTTATCTCTGACTTTTAGAATCTGTTTCCAGAGTCATCCAGATCCCTGAGATGAGTTGCATTGCCAGAAATCTTGCTCCTTTATATAAACCGAATGCATCCATCTCACCCATAGCGTATCCTTCTTCAAAGCCAAATCCCAGACCTGCTTGCCAATAGCTGCAAGATTACAAGTGCAACTATCCTTGATGCTCAACCCATCATATTTTCTGGATTTACAAACAGAATCCCATGCAACATTAGCTAAATAATGACCTTTTTCCTGCTTCCCCCCAAAGAAAACCTCTACAAATCTTCTCAATTTCAAGCAACACAGTTTTTGGAATAATAAAAACAGTAGTCCAATAAGAATGCAAACTCATAAGCACGGAGTTTATAAGACAACATGAACCAGAATTAGCAAACAACACAACATACATGCTTATTATAACAATCTGTTACAACTCAAGTCAATATCTACAAGTCATGCCACCTTTTACAAGTCATTTTGTTAAATTTGTTAAATTCATTTTTAGCATGTTTGTTTGTTATAAATACATGCATGCATGTAATGTAAAGAGGATACATATTATATTTGAATATCAATTCATTTTCATTGAGAATTTTCTACCTAAGAATTCTCTCCTTATGCTCCTGAGCCATATTGGTATCAGAGCAAGGTTCCCATTAGCTTCCTACGCCATAGGTTTTGTTAGAAAGCTGTTTGTGAGTTTCACCACTGGAGCCAATTCGGGCTTCCTTTGAAAACACACTTTCAGAGCTTTTTCTTCAAAAACCAACCCTGTTGAAGTGTTCGGAAGGTCCCAACACCTTGGGTTACAAAGTTGTGTCGCAGTAAGCCGCCGCAGGTGCCCGAACGCGCCCCCGCCGGAAAACCACGTGCCACCCTCCTGCAACATCAGCCTGCTAAAGTCTGGAGGTTGAAGATGATATCGTAATTACCATTCTGCCATTCACTTCTTAAAAAATTCACAAAAAAATACCAAAATACCCCTACACCCCAAAATTACCTAAATACCCTTGACTCACCTAAAATTACAATAATACCCCGACTTCCCAAAAATTACCAAAATACCCCTGACCCATAAAATTACCAAAATACCCATAAACTCCCCAAATTACTATTTTACCCACAAATCAAAATGCCTCCGAAACGAAATGTTTCTGGAAACGAAGTAGAAGAACTAAGAAGATTAATTCAACAACTTCAAACCACTGTAGACATGCAACAAACACAATTGGAGGAACAAGCAAGACGATTGGATGGAGAATCCGATGACAGTGATTCATCTACTAGTGCTAGCCGTCAACCACAACGACAACGAATTTGGAACGATAACATTAGAGTGGATATCCCAGATTTTGAAGGTCAACTTCAACCTGATGAGTTTGTTGACTGGCTACAAACCATTGAACGAGTGTTCGAGTTAAAAGAAGTCCCTGATACTCAAAAAGTCAAAATTGTCGCAGTAAAGCTCAAAAAACACGCTTCCATATGGTGGGAGAATCTTAAAAAGAAGCGTGAACGAGAAGGAAAAAGTAAAATAAAATCTTGGGATAAGATGCGTCGTGAACTAACACGCAAGTTCTTATCAGACCATTATTATCAAGATAATTTCATTCAATTACACAACTTGCGACAAAAGTCTCTGTCGGTGGAAGAATATACCAGGGAACTTGAGAAGCTCATGGTGAAATGTGACATTCAAGAGAAGGACGAACAAACCATAGCCCGATATCTTGGAGGACTAAATGTAGAAGTTGCCCATCTGGTCCAACTACAACAATATTGGACTTTAGACGACGTAATTCGTCTATCTATTCGAATTGAAAAACAACTCTCCAAGAAACTACAATCCTCTTCCTCTAGAAACCCTTTGTACACCCAGAGGACACAAACTATACAACCATCCACCACAAACAAACCCCAAATACAAACCTCTCATCCTTATTCACCTAATAAAACCCAAGTCACCAAGCCCACCAAACACACCCCTCCAGGCCCTTCAAAATCCAAAACAAACCTTCAATGTTTCAAATGCAAAGGTTTCGGACACATTGCATCAGACTGCCCGAACCTTAGGGTTGTCACCATTATCGAAGGAGAAGCATATGAGCTCTTTGACGAAGAACCTGAAGAAGAAGTTGCATCTGTTGTGTACGATGAAGAAAGCACGCCTGCAGATCACGGAGAATTACTCGTGGTAAGGCGAAGTTTACACACAACAACGATAAAAGAAGAACCTTGGTTGAGACACAACATTTTTCACACTCGATGAACAGTTCAAGGCAAAGTCTGTGATGTCATCATAGATAGTGGAAGTTGTGAGAATGTAGTGTCCAACTACATGGTGGACAAGCTAAAGTTGCCAACCCAGACTCATCCACATCCTTATAAACTGCAGTGGTTAAATAAAGGAAATGAAGTCAAGGTCTCCAAACGTTGCCTTGTTTCATTTTCAATAGGGCAAAGATACAAGGATGAAGTTTGGTGTGATGTCATTCCAATGGACGCCTGCCACCTCCTCCTAGGAAGACCATGGCAAATATGACCGACAAGTCCAATATGATGGGTATGGTAACACCTACTCCTTCACTAAGGATAGAGTTAAGGTTAAATTAACTCCACTACCGCCAAGCGAGGCCAATCATAGCACAAAGGAGGCAACTTCGATAATATCACTCGTCACCAAGAACCATATCAAGATATCTAAATATGAGGTCAATCATCTGGGATTCTTGTTATTGGTTGAGCAAAATGGTGAGACAAGCCTACCACCGGAAATAACTGATCTTTTATCGAAATTTCCAAGTGTTGCCCCACCAGAGATTCCTCCGGGATTACCGCCTATGCGTGACATACGACATGCGATAGACTTTGTTCCAGGTGCTGTGATCCCTAATAAACCTGCCTATCGAATGAACCCACAAGAACATGCAGAGGTAAGAAGACAGGTTGAAGGCTTACTGAAAAAGGACTAATTCAGGAAAGTGTGAGTCCCTGTGCTGTTCCTGTGATATTAGTCCCTAAAAAGATGGAACATGGCGGATGTGCATGGATAGTCGAGCCGTCAACAAGATCACTATAAAGTATCAATTTCCGATACCAAGACTCGACGACATGCTAGACCAGTTGCATGGTGCTACAATCTTCTCAAAGATTGATCTTCAGAGCGGGTATAATCATATCCGAATTCGTCTAGGAGATGAATGGAAAACTGCCTTTAAAACTCAAGACGGATTATACGAATGGATAGTCATGCCCTTGGGACTCTCTAATGCTCCAAGCACCTTCATGCGTCTTATGAATCAGGTACTTCGACCTTTTATTGACAAATTTGTAGTTGTCTATTTCGACGATATTCTGATCTATAGCAAGAATAGAGAAGAGCACCAACAACATATCAGAAAGGTCTTAGAGGTTCTTCAAGAACAGAAACTCTATGCCAACTTGGAAAAATGCTCCTTCTTAACTGAAGAAGTGATTTTTTTGGGATACATTGTTACTGCTGAAGGTATCAAGGTAGATCCAAGCAAGGTCGAGGCAATCCAAAACTGGCCCATTCCCCAATCTGTTCATGATGTCAGAAGTTTTCATGGATTAGCGTCCTTTTACCACAGATTCATCAAAAACTTCAGTACCATAGCAGCTCCCTTCACTGACTGCATCAAGGGAGACAAATTTCAATGGTCAGAATCAGCTCAAACAAGTTTTGACCAATTGAAGGAACACCTAACCAAGACCCCTGTGTTAGCACTTCCAAATTTTGACCAGGTATTTGAAGTTAATTGTGATGCCTCTAACATTGGTATTGGTGCAGTTCTAAGCCAAGAAGGTCGTCCTATAGCTTTCTTTAGTGAAAAGCTCAACGACGTCAAGCTAAAGTATTCCACGTACGACAAAGAATTCTATGCAATCGTACGCGCACTACAACACTGGAGTCATTACCTGCTTCCTAAGGAATTTATTCTCTATTCCGATCATGAAGCCCTCAAGCATCTTAGTTCTCAACAAAAGATTAGTCGCAGACATGCTTCATGGATTGAGTTCTTACAGGCGTATTCTATTTTGATCAAACACAAGGCAGGTCGACAAAATACTGTTGCGGATGCACTCAGCCGACGTCAAATCTTACTATCAACACTACAGACGAAGGTCATCGGCTTCGAAACCCTCTCTGAACTATACCAGGATGACCCAGATTTTAAAGATGTATGGAAGTCTACTGAAGGTCAACCTTGTCAAAGGTACCGACGTCACCAAAATTTCTTATTCAAAGACAATATGTTATGTGTTCCACGTTGTTCCTTAAGGGAATCCATCATTTGGGAAGCCCACAATGGCGGATTAGCCGGACATTTCGACCGAGATAAAACCGTTTCACTAGTTAAAGAGAACTTTTACTGGCCTAAAATGAAGCGCGATGTTATTCGATATATTCAATGCTGCCGAACTTGTCACCTAGCCAAATCCAAAAGCCAAAACACCGGACTGTACATGCCTTTACCGGTACCAGCTGCCCCATGGGAAGATGTTAGTATGGACTTTGTTCTTGGATTACCAAGAGCCCAAAGGCAAAAGGATTCTATTATGGTGGTTGTCGATCGATTCTCAAAGATGGCTCATTTTGTTCCCTGTCAGAAAACTAATGATGCTGTTCACATTGTTGACTTATACTTCCGAGAAATTGTTCGACTCCATGGGATGCCAAAAACCATCATACAATGAACAGGAGTGGTGTAATCGATTAACTATTATTAGCCTAATCGATTACATGGTTTTTCAAATGTATTTAAGAATTTCTATTTTTGAAGGAATAATCGATTACCTTCAGAAAGTAATTGATTACTTCATGTTTTATTGAAAAACGTGTCAGAATCATTTTTATTATTTCCTGATTTGTTTTTATATAAAAGATTCTGATATATTTTACAAAATTCGAAAATGATTTTAATTTTGAATTATTTCCTTTTTGGTTTTAAGAATCAAATCTTTATTTTATTTCGGAAATCGTTTGATTTTATTTTGATTTTAAAACTTATTTCAAATCCTATTTTATTCTATTTTGATTTTGTTTTATTTATTAAAAATCCTTGTTGATTCAAAATCGTTTTCCTTTTTAAATAAAGATCACTCCAACATTGAAAATAGTTTTCACGATCAGACTTTTTATTTTTCATTCATTCATTCACGTTTCTCTCTTCTTCTTATTCTTCTCAAGTCTTCTGCTTTTCATCGTTCATATTTTCGAAGAGCAAAACTTATATTGGCTGAGTAAACTCTAAGAGAAACTTCTACTTCACTATCATAGAGCATATTGTTGTATCCGTGTTGTGAGAACACAAAAAGCTATTGTAATCACTATCATTGTAATCGTTCTAAACCTTAGTGGTTAGGAAGAGAATCCCTTAATGGACGTGTGATACTTCGTAGGGCGAGGAACCCTGCTGTGTGATTGAGGCCCCTAGCGAACAGAGGTTCCTAGTAGTGTGCGGGGTGCTCTTGGTTGTAATAGGGTGCGGCTCTATTGCTTGGTATAAGAACTCTCAGGCGGGTCGCTTGGGGACTGGACTAGGCCTTTCGACGGGAAGGTTGAACCAGTATAAAATTCACCGGTGCAAGCTTTTCTATCCCTATCTCTTTTACTTTCCGCATATTTCAATTTTTACGTTTCCGCGCTACTCATTTATTATTTTTCTATCGATTTCGCGATCCGTTTCGAACGTTTAATCTCTCCATCTCAAATCAATTTTTTATTTGTTACGATTTTTTCAATACATAATAAAACTCGATTCACCCCCCCTCTCGAGATTTTGAGGCCAAAACCAACATATTTGAATATCAATTCATTTTCATTGAGAATTTTCTACCTAAGAATTCTCTCCTTATGCTCATGAGCCACAACACCTGCCCTGATACGACAAATTCCTGGTTTTCCATAAATTTATCCTCTTAGTCACCTTATCTACTAGAAGATGGCATGTAGAAACAGACCATTTCTTAGCAGATAGGGGTAGACCATGATATCTAAAAGGGAAAACCCCCTTCTGAAAACCAGTAATCTCAATAAGTTCCTCTTGCCTGTGCTGAGGAATACCTGCCATAAAAATTGAGGACTTTTCATTGCTAGCATGCAAACCTGACATATTGGAAAAATTCTCAAAAGCCTGCATCAGAATGTTAACACTAGCAGAGTGCCCTTTACAGAAAATCATCAAATCATTAGCAAAAGCTAGATTTACAAGCCTCATCTCTTTACATAAAGGATGAAACCTGAAATTCCTATGATAAGTAGCATGCTGTAAAATTCTAGTCAAAATTTTCATAGAGAGAACAAAAATAAGTGGGGACACAAGATCTCCTTGTCTGATTCCTCTAGACCCTGTAAATGAGCAAGATTGCTAGCCATTCAACACAATAGAATATGTCACAGTTGTTATACAAGCCATTATCCACCCAATAAGCTTCTCAGGAAACCTGTAAGCAACAAGCATTTGCTCAATAAACCTCCAGCTCAGAGTATCATAAGCCTTCCTGATATCAATCTTCATTAAACATCTAGGTGATGTCCTCTGCCTCCCATACAGCCTAAGCAAGTCCTGAGTAATAAGGATATTATGCACAATGCTCCTGTCTTTAACAAAAGCTGTCTGGTTATCCTGTACAATACTAGGCAAAACACAATTAAGTCTAATACAAAGGATCTTCTTAATTCATTTATAAACAGAATTACAGCACACTATAGGCCTAAAGTCCTTAATATTACAAGGACAATCAACCTTAGGAATCATAACCAAATTAGTTTGGTTAATATGTTGGAAGCCAACAGGGGGCTAACAATCAAGTAGAGGGGGGTGAATAGGAGATTGAAGCAAGTATATTGATTTTTCGAATTCGTTGAAAAAACACTTGAATTTTTGTTCATCGGTTTAATGGAAATGCAAGATTCAACTAAGTAGACGCCGGTTAATCGATTAACCAAAATTGTTTAACGAATTGGTTAAGTTATTAACCGAGATGCTGCACACTGTAGCTCGGGTTCTACACCTTAAAATGTGACGAACAAGAACCCAAAGCAGTGAGCTCGGATTTGCCGATTAACTACTCGGTTATATTCAAAACAGCACCAAACCAGAAATTGAAAAATTCAAAGAACAGAAATGCAGCATGCACGAAAATAACAGAGACACCAGAGTTTTTATACTGGTTCACTCTCATCCACTTGTGATCCAGTATAAAAATGGACCCATTTTACAATGGACCCACTATAAGCCTATCCAGTTTGAGAGTGTACCAAACACTCGAACACTACCCTAATTTGATCTTGATTCTACTGAAGCCCACGTTCAGAACTGCACAATCGAAGCTTCTTGACCAACAAGAACCTGCTTCGAAAATAGAGTATAGAGATGAGATGAAGTTGGCTCCAATCTAAACACTCACTGATTTTGATTTTGAAAGTTTGAAATTCAAGTGAGTAAACGGTTTAGTGGGAATGTTAGAGAGGATTGAAACAGAGTTTCAAGTATGAAAAATTTTCACTCTCTATTTTTACAGGAAAATAATGACCGTTGTGATTTGGGAGAGAAGATTGAAAATTTCAGTTTTGCTTGCAAGTTTCGTGTGTTGTGTTGTGTCTTTATTTATGTTGGAGAGGAACCTCTTTTTTACTCCCTCTCTGATCTCTTAAGAAAAGAGAGAGAAAGAGGACCTACGGAAAACGTAGGTTGTTTCCGTTCCAACAGAAATATTTACACATCAAATCACAGTGTAATGGTCATTACTGCTTTAACCATTGGTTAAACTCAATTTGAATTTTAAACTTAGAAAAGCATGTGAGTTTAATTTTAAGACACCTACCCAACACTTAAAACTAATATTGAAAAGGTTTAAGACCGAAGTTGAGTGGAGTCGACGAGTGCTGTTGATTTGTTGAAGATGATGAGCAGAGAAGCCGAGCTTGATTTAACCGATTTGATTGATGTCGAGCTTGAGGCCTGCCGAGCTCTGAAGACTTCTGAACTAATCTAATTTGATTCCGAGCTTGAGTTCTTCATTGAGCTTGACATCTTCACCGAGCTTGACTTCAGTACAGACCTTGGGGACTTGAGTGATTTCTCTGATATAAGTTAAGCTGATTTGATGTGATGTTGAGCTTGTCAACTTGACCGAGTTTGACATCGGTAAACCAAGCTTTAGGACTTGAGTGAGAAATCTTCTTGATAAACAGTGTTGCCGAGCTCGAAATCGGTAAACCGAGCTTTAAGTCGAGCTTGGGAACTTTGCATTTGACATCTTGTTCTTGGCATCTGTTCGAGCTAAATATTCGAGCTTCTTCTCGGCTGAATGAGTCTACTTTGATCGCTAAGTGTTGCCGAGTTTGACGTCAGCTAACTAAGTTTGCTTTGAGCGATAACTTTTGCCGAACTCGAAGTTGGCTGACTGAGTCTGTTCTGATCGATAGTGTTGCCAAGCTTGAGATCGGCTGACTGAGTCAGCTCTGAGCGATAGTGCGGATTGATCATTTCCGAGTATGCACCAAGCTGATCCATGTCGAACTAATCCACGCCGAGTTGAACAACATACCGAGCTGATTTGATTTCCAGGATACTTCATTTCTGATTCATTTGGCTTCATCAAACCTTGGCCGAGAACTGAGCACATGATGAATTTGACGTCATCACACCGAGCTTGCTCATTTTGAACCGAGCTTGCTCATTCTTCTTCATCATGTCGAGCTTACACAATTGAACCAAGCTTGCTCATTTGTCTTCATCAAAACCTTTGATTCAACAATCTCCCCCTTTTTGATGATGACAAATGCTTGGTGATTTTTGCTTGTTTTTGCCCATGTATGCTCAAAAGACTCCCCCTGACTTGCTGCTCTGTAAGCTTGAAGAACCGGAGGACAAAGCTGCTCTGCTCTGCTCTGCTCTGAACATTCTCCCCCTCTTGCTGAGCTCGAAACAGAATTTGATCATCATCAACAGAGACAAAGCTACTTTGCACATTCTCCCCCTCTTGCTGAGCTCGATAAAAAATCTGAGCATCATCAACAATCTGAAACAGCAAAAACAACACCTTTTCTCCTTCTTTTGGCATGATAAAAAAGGAGCCAAAATTTAAGCACTTTGCCAAAAGAGGTTAGATAAAGAAAACACCCTTTCTCCCCCGCATAATATTTAACACATGAGAGAGCCAAGGAAGAGGTTTGAATATTACAATGAAAACGGTAAAGAACAAGATTGAACACATTGACATTGAAATGAGACACTTGTTGTTGAGGACTGAATAAAAATAAAAAGAATGCCTAACAACACTTAGCCTATGCTGGACTCGTCCAGAATGTCGAGCTCTCGTTGAATTCGATAGACAGTCTCTCTCAGCAGTGGCTTTGTAAACACGTCGGCTAATTGCTGCTTGGTTGAAACAAATTCAATTTCGCAGTCACCCTTTTGAACATGATCACGCAAAAAATGATGTCTTATTTTAATGTCTTTGGTTCGAGAGTGATACACAGGATTCTTGGTTAGATTGATTGCACTTGTGTAATCACATTTGATAGGAATGTGATCCAAGTGCAAGCCAAAGTCCGATAGTTGCTGCTTCATCCAAAGGATTTGAGCACAGCAACTACCGACTGCGATGTACTCGGCCTCAGCAGTAGAAAGAGCAACACAAGCTTGCTTTTTAGAAAACCACGACACTAGGGAACTGCCAAGCAAGTGGCATGTTCCACTAGTGCTTTTTCGGTCAAGCTTGCATCCTGCAAAATCAGAGTTGAGTACCTAACCAAACTAAGATGGGCATCCGATGGATACCATAAACCAGTGTTCACAAATCCCTTTAGATATTTGAAAATTCGTTTTACAGCAGAAAGATGAGATTCTTTGGGATCGGCTTGAAACCGAGCACACCAACAAACACTAAACATAATATCAGGCCGAGAAGTAGTTAAGTATAGCAAACTCTCTATCATGCCTCTATACTTACTCACTTCTACGGGTTTACCTGATTCATCCTTATCAAGGTAGCATGAAGTGCTCATCGGTGTTGCTGCGTTTTTGCAATTGTCCATGCCGAATTTCTTAAGGAGTTCTTTGAAATATTTAGCTTGATGCACAAAAGTACCCCCGACAACTTGTTTAACTTGCATCCCTAGGAAGAACGTGAGTTCACCCATCATGGACATCTCGAATTCACCTTGCATTAAATCAGAGAACTTCTTGCAAAGAGACATGTTAGTAGCACCGAAAATTATATCATCAACATACACTTGAACTAACAAAATGTCTTTGCCCGATTTTTGAATGAATAGTGTTGTATCAACCTTTCCTCTCTCAAAACCTTTTTCTAAAAGAAAGGAACTCAATCGATCATACCAAGCTCGAGGAGCTTGTTTCAGACCATAGAGAGCCTTTTTTAGTTTGTAAACATGGTTTGGAAAATCATGACTTTCAAATCCAGGAGGTTGCTTGACATACACTTCTTCATTTATAAAATCGTTTAGGAAAGCACTCTTTACATCCATTTGGTAAAGTGTGAACTTCATGATTGATGCAAATGCAAGAAGAATTCGGATTGCTTCAAGTCTAGCAACCAGAGCAAAGGTTTTGTCATAATCGATACATTCCTTTTGGTTGTATCCTTGAGCAACAAGTCTAGCTTTGTTTCTGATAATTAATCCCGATTCATCCATTTTATTTCTATTAATCCATTTAGTGCAGATTACAAAATGATCTGAGGAACCAATTCCCAAACATCATTTAGGATGAATTGGTTCAGTTCCTCTTGCATCGAAATTGCCCAATGTTCATCCTTAATGGCTTGATTAATAGAATCAGGTTCAATTTAGAAACAAAGGAGACATAATTGCAAAAATTTAGAACTGACCGACGAGTTAACACTCCCTTAGATATGTCGCCGAGTACATTCTCGATAAGATGAGTGTGAGTGAGTACGCAGCTAAGTTTGAGGAGCTGATGAAATACTCTCCATATTATCAGAACAATCCTGATGAGAGAAGTAAATGCATCAAGTTTGAAGGGGGTTTGAGGCCTAAACTAAAGTCTATCTTTAGTTATCAAAGGATTTAGAGTTTTCCTGCACTGGTGGATATGTGTAGGATGTACGAAGATGACAAGAAAGCAGAGGAGTTGCAAGCCCCGGAGAAGAAGGATAAACAGAGTTATGGACCTCAGAGACATAAAGGTTTCAACAATAGAGGCAAGGGTCCATACGATCACCGAGGAAAAGGCAAGGGGAAAGTTGGAGGAAATGACAGAGGTAATTCTCGCAATGATGTTCCGTACTGTGAGAGGTGCAAGCATCATCATTATGGAAGAATCTGTTGGGAAAAAAGTAATTGCTTCAATTGTGGGAAGCAGGGTCATATTGCGCGTCACTGCAGAGAACCTGTGAAGAGGAATTCCACAGGACCTGCTAGCAAACCAATGACTCAAGGCAGAGTGTTTACCCTGAGTGCAGTAGAAGCTAACCAATCTCCTGATCTTGTGCAAGGTAACCATTTGCTCAATAACTAACTTTGCATGATTTTGTTCGATTCAGGAGTTACACATTCTTTTGTTTCTTGTGAATGTGTGAATAGGTGGAATTTAGTGGTGTCGGATACACCTATTTGTTTTAAACTAGAAACCCCTACGAGATTACCCATATTTGCCTCTAAAGTCTATTTAGACTGTAGTGTCGAGATATTTGATCTCGTCACTAAATTAGATCTGACCTGTCTTCCTTTATCATAATAGGATGTGATTTTGGGAATGGATTGGTTGAGTCAGAACCAAGTGATCATTGATAGTGATAAAAAGTTAGTTGCTTATAGAAACCCAAAACCCTTAGGCTATGTGTGTTTATTCAACACCGAAGCAAAAGAAGATGGTCCAAGGCTTGAGGAGACTCCTGTTGTCAGAGATCTTCCTGAAGTATTTGCTGATGAGATACCGGGTTTGCCATCAAAGAGGGAGATTGAGTTTGGAATCGATCTAGTTCCGGGAGCAGGTCCCATTTCTATTGCTCCTTATAGAATGGCACCACCGGAGATGGTTGAGATGAAGAATCAGATAGAGGAGTTACTGCAGAAGCATATGATCAGATCAAGTGTATCATCTTGGGGTGTTCCGGTCTTGTTTGTCAAGAAGAAGGATGGTAGCATGAGGATGTGTATCGACTATAGGCAGTCAAATATGGTCACAATCAAGAACAAGTATCCTTTACCAAGGATAGGTGACCTTATGGATCAAGTTCAGGAAGCTGCATTATTTTCTATGAATGATCTGAGGTCGGGATATCACCAGATCAGGATTAGAGAAAAGGAAGTTTCCGACTTGGGTAAGCATGTGGAAGAGTTATAAGGATGATGGAAAAGTACAGGAAATCCATGAGGAGAATATCCGAACTCAGTATGAGAGGAAAATTGATCAAAAGAGGGTTCTACTGGAAAAGAAGAAGAATGATTAAAGAGAATCAATTATTGGTAAAAGGACGAAGTAAGGAATCGGGGCTGAATGCACCAGGATTAGAGAAATCTCGACTGCAGAAAATATCGGAAAAGGGTAAAGGTTAAGGAATCACTGGTCCATCTCAATGTGGATAGTGTGGGGCACTCAACTTCGGAGTAGGTTGCGGTGTACCCAAGGTAATAATCTGTTTCGATTGCAAGAAGCCGAGATTTTATTCGCCGAATTGTTCAAAGGATGAAAGTAAGGAAGGAAGGAACAATTAGTGAGTCAAGTGCGCATGAGTGTTCGCCCTGATAGGATGCGAACTAGATTCAGATTTAGGTAACCCGAGTTTACCTTTTTCCTTAACCCGAATTAACGTAGTCAAATGTTTCTCGATTACGTTAATTAAACCATTCGATGATCCGAAAGATTTAAACAAACTCTAGACCTAATTTATCTGTGATCAAAACCTATATCACAGTTGGATGTGATAAATATCTTGAGCACTACAGAAATGGAAAGGTCAATTAAAGCTAGAGAGATTAACAACCAACGGGATAGGACAAGCATTTGTCTCCCCAACGGAAATATCTCTAGAACTTGATAGTTTGACTAAGTCTGATAGTAACAATAATATTCCTTATCTTTAAGTTAATTTAATTTAAAGATATATTGTATAGTCTTTCTTGGGAAAGATTATATCTATAAGGGATGGGTTTATTACTGATAGTTAAATATTAGGACCGATCACCCTAATGTTTATAACTGTTAAGGAATAAAGTCATACAATACTTTCTTATTCGTGCCCGAGTGATCAGAGTGCGCAACGGAAAAGGTTTTTCTTATAAATGAATATATATATTTTTGAAAGGTGCTATTTGAGAAAGTTTTTGTCCAAGAAATTTCATTGAAAGTATTTTGTGAAATATTTAAATTTGAGGAAGCATAAGAAAAATCTTTTAAGTGGGGGAGAATATTCCTTAATGATATTTTGAGAATAAGAACATAAGAAAATGTCTTTTATATAATTTTGAAAATATAGAATTTGAGAATGAATTTCGGGGACGAAATTTCTTTTAAGTGGGGGAGTAGTGTAACACCCCAATTTTCGTCTTATGAATATTAAATAAATTAATTATAATAGTTATTTCATACTTAAATTAAGTTGATTCAAAGACTTCATTTTTGTACATTACGTACTTTAAGATATATAAGAATATGTGATATATCTTTATATATATTTAATTTGGTACAAAAATATTAGTTTTGCAATTCAGTCCTTGGGGTAGGACCTAATTGCAATATTGAAAAGGTTTTGGAGGGAAGTTAATTAAAATATAAATTTTTGGAAATTTTCATCGTGGTAATCGATTACCACGAATTGGTAATCGATTACCAAAATGTAGAACAACCATGGCTGAGTGCGTTTGATGAGTCACCATCGAGTTGCCACCAATTTGACATGAAATTAGGCCTAAAACACGTCATAATACGTGTGTCGAACTGCATGCTACTCGACTTTGCTTATATAAACCAATTTGTTGAGGATTGAAACCTCATTTGGCCAAAATTCTGAGGAAGGTGTTCTGTGTTGTTGAGTTAGGGTTCTATAATTCGTTCCCTTCGTTCTTCCTTGATTTAGAACAATAATCCACAAATTATACACCAATACAAAGTTCAAATCACGAGCTTTGTATAGACACCAAAATCATGAGCTGAGAGTTTGTATGTTGGAAGAATCGAAGCTTGGAAGTTGGGGTTTGTTTTCTGTCAAAACGAAAATCTGGTTCTTGGAGCTTACTTCGGTCTTTGATTTTGGTAAGCTCGTGAACCCTCTTGATTCCAAATTGGTTTTATTCTCTCATGCATGTTGCAGAGAGTAGATTCTAATCTTTTTCCTCAATTTTTGTGCATGATTACCTCCTCAAACAATTTGGTTTTTGGACCCTACTCTGCACTTTGATGGTTGAAGTGGTTTTTGGTGTTGTGGTGATTTTCTTTGCAAATTCTCTGTTGATTCACTTCTGTTCTGGTAAGGGAAAGCTTATTATAGACTAGATAGAGTTTAAAAGCAAGTATTTTGATTAGAGAGTCACCGAGAGACTCTAAGGGCTTAAGTTGAATTAGTAAATTGGTTTGGAGACCAAAATGTGCTCTAAAACTTAATTGAGCAAGTTATAATTGATGCATGCAAGCTATTAAGAACCTGAAATCATGACTTGAGTGAGTAATTTGAGTTTTGGTATGTTGAGTTGTTGAAACACATGATTTATGCAAGATTAAGTGGACTCTTGTGAACTCTGTGATTTAATTCTGTTTCTGTTATGGACCATGTTTAAGATATGATTCTTGAGGTGTATGAATGATTGGAATAAGTTAAAAATGGTATGTTAAAACCTCAATTTTAGTGTTCTGCTGTCATGGATAATCAATTACCACGATCTAATAATCGATTACCCAGTTGCATTTTGTACAGACTTGATAAAATACACATAGTAATCGATTACCAGATTATGATAATCGATTACCAGTGTCAAAAATGCTTAAAAATACCATTTTTAATTCTGAATCTTTAAGATGATACCTGAAGTACTAATCATTCATATGACCTGAAACTTAAAAGGACTGATTGATGATGGTATAAATTATTATTGAATTAATAATGTGAGACATTATTAAATGTGAAATACCAATCAATTCTTTTAAGTTAAATTGCATTCATTCTGGAGTTGGGATGTTAGATCGTTTGTCATGTTTTGGTAACATGAGGAGGGCCTCTGGGAGTGCCAATTGATGGCTAGCTTGATGACACATTACGGTTGACGATGTGGCCAACAAGAGTAATTCGCTGATGATATGATTATTTCATATTGGACGACGGGACGTCGCTCGAGGAGCGCATTATGTATCATTTCCAAGCTTGTTGTGTACATTCTAGGGTGAATGTACGAATGTTGTACAACTAGGAGTACAACGTACTGTTGAGTACATATATGAAGTAAAGGATGGACGTCATAGAGTGACATAGATTGATGCAGTTAGGATTGAGAGTTAGACCCATACATCATGCCACTCATCCTTAATTAAATTAAAGATTGTTAATTGTAAATAAGTATGAGCATCCTACTTGCATCAAGTATTTGTTAAATGATAACTGTGATTGTTAACTGAATTGATGCTATATGTTCATGCTTATATTGCTTATCTTTTATGCTCTATCCGTTATCTGTATAGTTTTGCTTATCCTTGTGCCCTTGTAGGTGATGTCGCGATACATCGCTTGCATCGAGATCCGCCCACTTCCTAGTGGAGTGTGGATCTATGAGGATCATCGGGCAGTGTATGATGGTGAGGTTGAGCTGACCTTCTATCACCCTAATCCACTGGTCTGGTTCCGTCCTCGTAGATTCAGGATCCCCATCATTTATACTATGCATGTACCTCCTTTTTTCACTTATCATGGACCACCTCCCACTCGACCAGCTCGCTCCTATCATAGCTTTCGATTTAGACTTGTCCGTTCACACCCTTTTTCTCCTAGAGTCGTTCGGGAGGAGACTCCCTCACCTGATTCGACGTGTCTTATTATGGTCACACCAACACCTGACCCTGTACTCAGTGGTAGGGTACCTACTCCGTCGAGTGAGATTCAGGAGGATCTTGTCGAGGACGAGAGCGGAGGTGAGCCTATTGAGCATTCTACCGGGAGTCAGTGGAGGGATGATGATCCATAGGTACATGCCTAGGATAGGTGATGTGGATCAGGGGTCTGGTGTATCTGCTGCTGTGGAGGAGTTCTGCTGATGGATGATGATGACTACTACTGCTTCTACTACCGGGAGACTACTACTTTTACTATTTTAGTTATGGGATCAGCTCTGGAGTCTTTTATTTTGTTATGTAGTTATTGTACATATTACCTTTTGAGAACTCTGGAGCACTGATCTATCTTTTGAGTAGATTTATAGTATGGACTTGTACTTGGGATCTAGAGATTTTATGACCTGGACTATGTACTTTTTGGTTTTCATATATATATATATATATATATAAACCTATGTTTATGCTACGACACTGTTTCATAGTCCAACTATTTCCGCTACTCTGATAATAATGATTTAAAGAAATTCGGCTACAATATTTTCACATGGTATCAATTTCGGTAGATGAAATATTGGATGGCATCACTTATGTTTTCAACATATGAACTATAGTATATTCTATTAAACCAAAAAGGGATGCTATCTAAGCTTTGAAATTATGTAGTAGTAAATGATTTCTCAATTAAAGTAATCGCCGAATTTAATGTTCAAAATAATACTTATTTTATTCTCCAAGATCCAATATTTTGGTTTGTGCACCCGCTTCTTTTAGAAAATAAAAAGGAAAAATTTAATCCTATATTTTCTACCTTTAAGCAAGTCCATATCCCTTCGAGTAAAAATCTTAATTATTTTGATTACTCGAGGGTATAATTTGAGGGTGTTACACGACACGTGATTAAAGACGTGTTAATAGTTTGATTTCGTGTCAAAGCTTGAAGATTAGTGATTGGTTAATCATCAAACGCACTATCACTTGACCTGCTCCACATATTTTAGTCGATTAGCTCTTGGGTCTAATCGATTAGATTGGCCAAGTTTTTGAAAAAATTTTATTTTATTTCATCTCCCTCCAAAACCTTTCTAATATTACCTTTAGGTCATAAAACAAGGATTATTATGCAAAACATATATTTTTACCCAAGAATAAATATCAAAATATTTTTCACATATTTCCTTTAATCAAACACACACATCACACACATAATTAATGAATGATTAAGATAAAAGCAATTAATTATAAAATAACTTTTATAATTAACTTTTATTAATCAGGGATTAAAAAGTTGGGGTGTCACATTCGTGAGGTTTTAATGTTCCATATATAAAGCCTGAGTTTGGTTTATTTATATAAGGTTTAATTACTTAATTCATCAATATAAATGTTGCGAATTTTGAATTTTGTCCTTGTATTATATTCTTTTCGTCCGTGCTTTTTAAAGCAATTATTTTAGGTCTCTCACGTTAATAAACGCTGACGTGGCTCAATGTTGATGCAGCAGTTGATAATGAATTATTGGCCTTCGTTAGGCCATTACAAGAATTTTTGGGAACAACTAGGGAATTCTTCTAGGGAATTTTCCCTGTAGCTGTTAGATAGCTCTTCAGCTACGAATTTGCTACAAAATTTATTTCACTTGCTAATTTTGGGTAGTCAATTTTTTTATTTACCAAAATAAACAACTACAAAACAGCCACGGGATAGCTAGGAATTTATTCTAGCCACATAAAATTCGATAGCTAACTTATTAGCTAAGAAAGGTTTAGTTGAAAAAAAAAACTAATTTCAGTAACACTTTCATTTTTTTGTACCGCTGAAATTTCATTCTCCCGCTGAAATTTCATTCTCCCGCTACACAAAAAACCCAAAATCCCTCACCTGCACAATTGTATAAAACACTGAGATTTCATTCCCCCACCGAATCACTGAGATTTTATCCTCTCTCTGACTCTCAAATCGAAAGTCGCTCTAAAAATTATTCTGTGTTATCTAAAACACTAGCATACTCGTCTTTCCCCCTTTTTTCTCCACTCAGATCTCATTTCATTCCCATCCCATTTGGTTATTATTCAACTCAATTCTTTGTAAGGAGAAAATTGAATAGAAAAGGTTGGATACAATGATAGTGGAAGTCACAAGCTTCGAAGATGACCAAATCACATCTTGGACCACTAACGAGATCGTTAGAGCCTCAAGGTCCTCTCTCTCTCTCTCTCCCTCCCTCCCTCCCTTCTTCCCTTCTCGATGTCACTTTTTTTAATTTTTAATTACATATTCACTTTTCTAATTTTCCAGGGTTTTTTTTTTAAATTTTTTGTTGTTGTTGTTGTTGTTAAGAATGAAGGAAGAGTTGCAGAAAACAAATCTGGATCTGGAATCGTACAAGGAAAAGAGTATGGATCTTCGTTGATTTTTCGGTGAATTTTCATTCTTCTATCATCTTATCATCGTTTAGTTATCGTTTCTAGATTTTCGATTGATGTTAACTCATTTTCACTTTGATTTTTGTCATATATGTGAATTGATGAAGCGAGACCCTATATTTAATTAATGCTTCTTAACCACATTCTTTTAATTCTTATATTTTGACTTGAAATTATTATATTTAATGTACACAACATATGGAATTGTATGTGTATATATCTTGTGATTTTTCTTCCAAATGACTGAGAAATGAGATATGTGACCAATGAGATTCCTTAAAATTACACATGGTCATGGATGCAATTGGTTTTAATGTAGGTACAGAGAAAATAAAGTAAAGAAAGAAAGATTTTATAGCTCAACATTTCTCATATGAAAGAGTTCACAAAAATCTCTCATGATTATTCCCTTCTTTTCCTCCAACACTTATGGTAACTTGTTTTTGATTCATTAGTTAGCTTTATTAACTTATTGAAAATTCAAATCTTTCTTTAAAAAAAAAATAAGGATTTTCTTAACCTCAGCTCTATGGTTGAAGATAAGCATTTTTAATTAGATAGATTTTTTTGAAAAAGATAAAGATATAAGATTTTATCTCTCATAAATGCATCATTTCCTATAAAACTAAACTATTTTTGGGTTCTTATTCTCAACCCTAAGAGATGAGATTTAGCAAACCCAAAAAAATATTATTGAAATATTGAACACATGATATTATTCCTAAGAAAATATATGGAAAGCTTACTCATAGTTTTACTCCTGGGCTTGTTTATTTTGTCCGTACCATAAAGGCATGTTTAGTGATATGATACGAAAATTGATTTTCTGACCACCCATTTTGGGTTTTCGACCCCTTTCAAAATTTCCTACCTAAAATACCCCTATGTAAAAAAAGAATTTTTTTCTCCTCCTTTTTCTTCTTCTCATTTCTTCTTCTTCTTCTTCTTCTTCTTCTTCTTCCTCCTCCTCTTTCTTCTCTCAAATCCTCACTCACACTCAGCCACTCATACTCCAAAAACTCTTCCAATTCACTCATACTCTCATACACACTCACTCACACTTTCAAACACACATTCTCCCACTTACACCCCATATGTTATGATCCCCATATAAAATGTACCATACGCCAATGTCGAAGCGTACCGGGTTCACAAACGGCTTCTACATAGGCGTATGTAAAAAATCCATGCAAAATGTCCCATATGCAACTATAGAAGCGTATGGATTTTTTTTTCAATACTCCAAGGCCTTGAAGGAAGTTGGAGTACATGTTAAATTTTACACTTACTTCAAGACTTTGGCGTATGTGTTAAATTCTACACCTACACCTAGGTCTAGGAGAACTTGTTAAATTTGAATCAAGACAGTTTTAAAAAGTAATAAAAAAATAAAAATTATTGTAATGGAAAGTAAACAATGTTGTAACCAGCTAGCATCATTTTCTTCTTTTCTCATCAGTATAGAAGCACTCTCATCCCCCTCATTTTTTGACTCAACCCTCTTTCAACTCTTAGGGTTCCGTCATTTTTCTCTCTATAAAACATTTCACCTCTCTCTCTTTCTCTCTCTCTTACTTTGCAACAACAACATTAATGGCCGAAGAAGCAAAGACAAAATGATATTGCTGAAATCCGCAAATGAAGACACCTTTGAGGTATCTCCCGAAATCGCGAAGTAGAAGCTAACTGTCCAAGCCTTTGTCCATGACGAATCTTTCGTCCCCACCACCATCATCCCTCTCCATAACGTCAGTTCCTGAGACCTCTCCTCGACCATTGAATACCTTAATTTTCGCCACAGAGAGGTGAAGCCCTCTGAAAACGAGGCGAAGGAGATTTATACGTAGTTAGCTAAGAATCTAAGCAACAAACAGCTAATGGACTCAATAAGATATTGTTGATATGTTATATTCAATTGCCTTGATACATTGTGTCAAGGTAAGCAACGAAAATCTTATTAACAATCATATCTGAGCAAGTCCATTAGCTTGTTGTTGCTCTGATTCTTCGCAAACTGCTCATCGAACTCCTTCACCTCATTTTCAGAGGGCTTGACCTCTTAGTGTTGAAAATAGAGGTACTCGATGATCGAGGAGAGGTCTGAGGAATTGACGTTGTGGAGAGGAATGCCGGTGGCGGGGACAAAAGATTCGTCTTGGACAAAAGCTTAGACAATTAGCATCTTCTTCCCGATTTTGGGAGATACCTCGAAGGTGTCTTCATTTGCGGATTTCAGCAATATCATTATCTTTGCTTCTCCTTCCATTATTGTTGTTGTTCTTGTTGTTTCAAAGTAAGAGAGAGAGGGAAAATGTTTTACAGAGAGAAAAAGGATGAAAACCCTAGAGTTGAAAGAGGGTTGAGTGAAAAAAATGAGGGGATGAGAGTGCTTTTATACTGACAAGAAACAAAGAAAATGATATTTAGTTAGTTTTAAAATTTGATGTGAGGATAAGGATTAGTAAACGAAAAAGATTAACATCAAATTTAATTTTTTTTAACAAATTGGGAGTTATCTTAAAAAGAATTTGAAAGATTTCATTAAGGAATGAAAGAGGAAAATTTCATTGGGCTTCCAAGGCCTACTCAAGGAAACCCTAACTTTCGTAACCAATTTTTTTCCCTATGATTAAAGCTCTACAAGTCACCTCAAAAACACACAATTTTGGATATGCAATTTTTCTGCTAAAAATACCTTATTCTCTCTCACAGCACGGAAATCCGCACCCATCACTCACCACCAACACATGCAGAACACACACCAGCAGCACCCATAATAAATATCTCGCCACATGTTCAAGCCACCTCCCCCTTCCTACTACTTGTTGAATTTCATGTGTTCCCCATGATGTTTTGGTAATAACAATACAAGTGACAAGTTAAGCATTGGATGATGATGTTGTGCTTGGTTGATTCAAGCTTAGTGTGTCCTGTATTTTGGGTGTTTATCCCTTAGGACTTTATGTAAATCAATGATGTCTAGGTACTCAAGGTTTCTTATTTTTTAAGGACTTGGAAAAGGAAATGTTTTATGAAAACTTTAGGATAAGACCAAGTTTTACGAAAACCTTTGTGAAAATCTTTTGCGAAAACCTCTGGTTACAAATTTATTTTGAAAAACTGTTTTTAAGTGAAAGTAATCAATTACTTTTTCAGATAATCGATTACTTCCTTGAAATTTTGTAACCTGAGAGTTTAGGAAGATGATAATCGATTACTTCACTATGAATAATCGATTACCTTCAGGTCTGATACATTTTATGTTTTTTAATGAGTAGATAATCGATTACCTTTTCAAAATTCAAATTATCTGTTTTCACAAAACTCAGATAATCGATTACCTTGACCAAGGTAATCGATTACCTCCTTATTTTTATTGAAAATCGTGAAACAATCAATCTGATTTAGAAAATGATTTCTTTCCTTTCTGGGTTGATCTCGTTTCAGTTTTAAAAGGTCTTCTTCCTTATTTTTGAAAAAGAGGCTCTACACACTCTCTCTAATCCTAGTTTTTGAAAATCAAACTTTGAGAGTTTCTCTTCTTCTCCTTTGTTCTGAAAAATTTACAAATCCTTGAGAGCCTAAGATAATCATTGTTATAGTGTTCATCATTGTTGTATCAGCACTATCTAGAGTGCACAAATTGTTAGTGTTCTATCTCTTCATCTAAACTATATCTCTGTAAGGGAAAGTGTGATCCTTAGTGTTAGTGAGTGGATCCCTTAGCGTGAACGTGTGACACGTTCATAGGGTGAGGAACCCTTGTTTTCTAGGGTAGTCTCTAGATGAACGGTGGGGCACCTAGTAGAAAGACTACCTTAGGTTCTAGGTAGTGGCTACCTAGTGTTGTATTTTGAGTTCCCTAGCGAACGGTGGTTCCTAGTAGTGTGCGGGGGGACGCTCTTGTTTGTAATCGGGGCTGTTTGTCCTTGTTTTGTTTAGTGAAGAAAAGCTCAAGCGGGTCGCTTGGGGACTGGACGTAGGCCTTTCGCTGGAAAGGCTGAACCAATATAAAACCAACGGTGCAATTCTCTCTTTCCTTATCTTTTAATTACCGTTGTTATTTTCGTTCATGTTATTTGTCGCATCAAAATAATTATTTTCATATTAATATATTTTAAAGGATTTTAATTTAATTAGCGCGTAACCGTTTCGGTGTTTTGATGTAATTTGTTTCGCGCATATTAATTTATTATTTTCAATATTAGCTTCCGCTCAATCTCTCTTAATCGTTTTAATTCATTTTTCCACTGCGAGTATAAAGTGTTTTTATTGAAAAGCGATTAATTTTCAAACTGTTAAATGAATTTCTAAAAACCAATTCCCCCCCTCTTGGGTGACGGCTGCCAATGCTAACACTACTTCGCACACGCACCCGACGTGCGAGCTCTTCTCCTTCCATATCCCTCTACCGCGCCGGCGGAGTCAAGCAGCCCCAACCGCGTGTCGCGCCTGTCTCCCAATTCTAACCAATCCCCGCAAATTCTGACCAGACACCTGACTTGCTTCTCCTATGCACATACAGCTACCTTTTTTTTAATTTTAGTTTTATTGATTGTTGATTGTTGGTAAATATTTATTTTACTTAAGAATAAAAATTAAGAATGTGGTTATTTTTCTTTTTTGGGGAAATTTAATTATTATTTTTAAGAATCTCTTAATTTTTCATAAATGCTAATACTTGTAATTTGCATCGACAAATAAATTTAATTTTCAAATTTCAATAATATTCTTAAAGCCATGATTTTTTTTTTGTTTTTAGAATATGTTGTAAATTTAATTTTTAAATTTAAATTAAAAATTAATTTGGATCTTAAATTTAATAATTTAATCTCATTCTTTTAGTTAGTTTCATAGTACAATGATAAAAAATTTTTGCATCTCTTCCAAATTAATTTAGTGGTGAGATTTCTTAGGCTTATTTTAAAAAATAAAATAAAATAAATAGGAAGATAAATTTTATTTTTTATAAATAAATTGTAAAAAAATCTAAATGACAAAATCTTGTTTTTATTAATAAAAATTAAAAAGATTTTATTAATTAAATATTAAATTTGTAACACCCCTAATTTTCGCTTCTCGAATAATAAGAAAATTAATTATAGTAATTTATTTATAATTAATTTAAGTTATTTGGAATGTTTTAAGTTTTGTACATTATGTGTTTGGAAATATAAAAATATGGGATATATTTTTATATGAATATTTTGTACAAAAATATAATTTTTGCAATCTAGTCCTTGGGTTGGGACCTAATTGCAATTTTAGAATGGTTATTAGAGGGAAAGAAATGAAAAATTAATTTTTTTTTTTAATTTTTCCAGTAACTAACCGGTTACTGGTGCTCGATAACCGGTTAGTCGATGAACCCAGAAACTGGGTTAGTGCGTTTTGATGAGTAATCACAAAGATTAAACCCAAAATTGCCACGAAATCAACCATAAACTCAGTGCGAAATACGTGTAGTCCTGCATGGCAGTGAAATTGTTCTATGAATAGCCCTAATTGATCAAGTTTTTGGTTCATTTGTTGATCTGAATGTGTTGAATGTAACATCCCTGATTTTTAATCCCTCATTAAGTAAAAGTTAATTATAAATTTATTTTATAATTAATTATTTTTATTTAATTTTTGATTAAAAATATGTGTGTATGTATGTATTTGGTAAAAGAAGAATCAAAAATGGTTTTTGATAATTAATTTGAAGTGAAAATGTTAGTTTTGCAGTGAAGTCCTTGGGGAAGGACCTAAATGCAATATTAGAAAGGTTTTTGGAAGGAAATAAAATAAAATATAAATTTTTGAAAATTTCAGTCGTGGTAATCGATTACCACGATATAGTAATCGATTACCATAGTGCAGAGCAGCCAAGGTTAGTGCGTTTGATGAGTAATCAACCACAAATCGCCGTTTAATCGCCACAAAATCACCAAGGACACGTCCCTAAACGCGTGTCGACTTGCATGAGAGTTCAATTCGCTTATAAATAGCCTTGTTGATGATGATTGAGTTCCATTTCCATGTCTAAAAGCTTTAAACCGCAGTTAGGGTTCATAAGTTCGTCTCTTCAATTCTTTTTTGTCCCTTAGATTTGAACCACAAATCATAGACAATTGTGAAGCTCACATCCAGAGCGTTACAAAGACCTAAGAATCGTGAGCTAAGAGTGTGTGTGCTAGGAGAATCGAATCCTCAAAGATGGAGTTTCAATTCTGCAGAAAACGAAAATCTGAGGTCTGGAGCTTACTTTAAGCCTTGATTGTGGTAAGTTCATGAACCCTTTTGATTTCCAACTTGTTCCATTCTCTTGTCCATGTTGCAAAGAATAAAACCTAACTATTTTCCCTAATTTTTATGCATGATTGATTTGTCAAAATCTCTGGTTTTGAACCCTTGCTCAAAACTGTTCTGCATGTGCTGCTCTTTAAGGGTCATAGAATTTTGGAGCAAATCTCTTGCAAGTTTCTGTTCTATCTCGTCTGCTTTGGTAAGGGAAAGCTAATTATACACTAGATAGAGATTAAAAGCATGTATTTTGATTAGAGAGTCACCAAGAGACTCTAAGGGCTTAGTTTGATATTGAACTTTGGTTTGGATACCAACACTCACTGTTTCAGGACTTGGAGCAGATTTCATATGATGATTATAAACTATTTGAAAGATAAAATTGATAAAATAATGTATGATTCACATTTTGATATGTTATGTTGTTTAATATGTGAATTTATGCATAAATATGAGAACTCTTATGAATTTTGTGATTTGATTCTATTTCTGATGTGGAACATGTTTAAAATGTGATTCTTGAGGTGTATGAATGATTGGAATAAGTTAGAAATGGTTAGAAATGAAAATGGTATATGAAAACCCCAATTTTAGTGTTTTGCTGTCATAGATAATCAATTACCCATTTGCATTTTGTACAGATTGGGTAAAATACCCTTAGTAATTGATTACCAGACTCTGATAATCGATTACCAGTGTTGAAAATACTTAAAAATACCATTTTTAATTCTGAATCATTGTGTTTATACTTAAGTGCTAATCACTCATATGACCTGAGACTTAAAGGCACTAATTAATTATGGTATGAATTATTATTTAATTAATAATCTGAGACATTATTAAATGTGATATACCAATCAATTCTTTTAAGTTAAATTGCATTCATTCTGGGGGAGTTCGGATGTTAGATCGTTTGTCATGTTTTGGTAACATGAGGAGGGCCTCTGGGAGTGCCAACTGACGGCTCGCTTGATGACACATTATGGTCCACAATGTGGCCAGCGAGAGTAATACGCTGATGATATGATTATTCCGTATTGGACGACGGGATGCTGCTCGAGGAGCGCGTTATGTATCATTTCCAAGCTTGTCGTGTACACTCAGGGTGGAATGTACGAATGTTGTACAACTAGGAGCACAACGTACTTTTGAGTACATATGTGAAGTAAAGGATGGACGTCAGAGAGTGACATAGATTGATGGAGTTAAGATTTGAGAGTTAGACTCATACATCATGCCACTCATATTTAATTAATTTAAAGTTTGTTTATTGTAAATAAGTATGAGCATCCTACTTGCATCAAGTATTTGCTAAGTGTTAATTGTGGTTGTTAACTGATTTGATGTTATCTGTTCATTGCTTATATTGCTTAAACTTTTATGCTCTATCCGTTATGTGTATAGTTTTGCTTATCCCTGTGCCCTTGCAGGCGATGTCGCGATACATCGCTTGCATTGAGATCCGCCCACTTCCTAGTGGAGTGTGGATCTATGAGGATCACCAAGCAGTGTATGAGGGTGAGGTAGATTTGACCTTCTATCACCCTAATCCACTGGTTCGGATCCGTCCTCGTAGATTCAGGATCCCCATCATATATAATATGCATGTACCTCCTTTTTTTACACTTACCATGGACCACCTCCCACTCGACCAGCTCGCTCTTATCATAGTTTTCGATTTAGACCTGTCTGCTCACACCCCTTATCTCCTAGAGTCGTTCGAGAGGAGACTCCCCCATCTGACCCGATGAGTCCTATTAGGGTCACACCTACACCTGACCCTGTACTCAGTGGTAGGGTACCTACTTCGTCGGGTGAGATTGAGGAGGATCCTGTCGAGGACGAGAGCGGAGGCGAGCCTGTCGAGCATTCTACCGGAAGTCAGTGGAGGGATGGTGATCCATAGGTATATGCATAGGATAGGTGATGTGGATCAGGGATCTGGTGTTTCTGTTGCTGTGGAGGAGATTTGCTGATGGTTGATGATGACTACTACTACTACTGCTACTGGGAGACTACTACTACTACTACTGTTTATGCTTTGAGATCAGCTCTGGAGTCTATATTTTGGTTATGTAGATATTGTATATATAGACCTTTTGAGTCTCTAGAGTCTTGATCCATTTTGGTTATGTATGGACTTGTACTGTTGGCCTTGGAGATTTTCACTATCAGGACTATATACTCACTTTATTTTGATATATATATATATATATATATATATATATATATATATATATGTTTATGTTATATCACAACTCAGTTTCATAGTCCTATTATTTCCGCTTACTCTGATAACAATTTATAGGAATTCGGCTAAGGTATTTACAAATGGTATCGACTACTTTAAATGAATTAAAGGATGGCATCACTTATGTTTTCAACACATGAACTATAATATATTCTATTTGACCAAGGAGGATGCTATCTAAGTTTTGAAATGACGTGGGAGTAAATGATTTCTTAATCAAAGTAATCGTCGAATTCAATATTTAAAGTAATACAAATTCTATTCTCCAAGATCCAATACTTTGGTTTGTGCACCCGCTTCTTTTAGAAAATAAAAAGGAAAGATTTAACCCTATATTTTCTACATTTAAGCAAGTCCATGTCTTTTCGAGTAAAAGCTTAATTATTACTTTAATTACTCGAGGTAAGTTTGAGGGTGTCACATTGAAGCTCTTTTAAGGTTCCTGAATTCGTTCTTCCAATTCTTCTTCGTCTTTGAGAGTTGAGAGCTGTGTGATACACCATTGCAAATCTTGAATCAAGGGCTTTGTATAGACATAAAATCGTGATTAGAGAGTCCATGAGTTGGGAAAAATTGAACCACGATGTTGAGGCTTTGAAGCTGCCAACTCTGTTTCTGAGTTCGTGGAGCTGTTTTGGAGCTATGATTTAGGTAAGCACATGCACCCTCTTGGGCTCAAATGTTTTTAGTTTTCTAGTCCGTGTTGCATAGAAAATTTCCTAACTATTTTCCCCAATTTTTACACCCTTTTCCTGCATCAAAATCTCGTGTTGGGACCCTGTTGAACCTGTCTGGACTGAAATTAGAGTTTCTGGATTTTGTGTATTTCTTGCAAGAACCTGTGATTGTACTCATCAAACACGACCTTGAGGTAAGGGAGAAGCTTACCTTATACTAGAATGAGATTAAAAATTGATGGATTATAGGATGAGTCACCAAGAGACTCAAAGGGCATAGGTTGAATTGGTAGAATGGCTTGGAGGCCAATCTGAGCTCTAAAATTGAAATGAGCAACTTTACTTGGATGCATGCAAGCTGTGTTGATGCTGATTTCATGAATTATTTGAGTTAAAATCATATTGGTATGCTAAGTTGTGAAATGTGTAGTTTTATAAATTTTTGTGTATGAAACTTGTAACACCCCGATTTAGCAACTTGAATATCTTTTATTTAGTAAAAATCTGGGAAATTTTATTTTTCATTGGTGACGTGGACATGAGTTCATTTTCACAAAATCATTTTTCTCTTCAAACGTTTCTTTATAAAATAAATCATTCATGTCCCACATCATGCATCAAGTTCGAAATCGAGATGTTACCAACATCACGCTTTGAAACTCTCTATTCCATTATCATAAAATCTTTCGTTCGTCAAAATAAACCTTGTTTTATAAATATCACTTCTAAATCCAGTCACATCCATCAAGGGGATAAATTTTTCCAAAACATATTGTCTCATAAAACAGTTACATCAGGGCAGAGCAATGTAAGAACTACAATCGGTGGGTGAATTAACTAGAGAACACTAGGAGAACACCTAGAAGGGGGGAGGGGGTTGAATAGGTGTTAAAGAAACCTTGAAAGATTTTCGAACGAAACAAATTGAAACAATTAAAACGAACGATTTTTACAAAATCTGAAACTGATAATCAATTATGACATGTGATAATCGATTATCATCTGACAGCAAGTTTTCAGATAATCGATTATGAAGAGTGATAATCGATTATAATCTGCAGATATCAGAAAATCACTTTTTTAATCAAAAACGAAAATCAATCAATTAACACATAAGATCAGAGATAGCACAGAATTGATTAACACCAAGATTGTTAATGATTACCTAGGTTATGAAAAAGGTTTTCCCAAATCAATTTGAACAATTAAAACCTATTTCGTTCAATTATGGAAAATCAATCTGTTCTAGGTTTTCAATAAAGAACAATATGAAATAACAAATATTAAAGAGTTAAGGGAAGAGAAGCTTGCTCAGAGATTTATACTGGTTCACTCACAACCACCATGAGCTACATCCAGTCCCCTCTATCACAATAGAGAGAGTTTCTTCAATAAGGAATTAGAATTCTCAAATTACAAGCAAATGCCTCTCAAGATACCCCACTTGATAGCCTCCAAAAGATACCCCACTCTTGTCTTGCAATCCTATTGAACTTCTAATCTAACCTCTCCTTGCTTGATGATAACCCCATACCAAGGCTTCCACTTGCTTGTTGATTCCTCACAACAAGACTTCCAATTCTTCTTAGTTTGCTTGATGAACAACCACCAAGACTTCTTCTTTGTTGTAGAATGTTTGCCTCCTTGCAAAGATCACAACTCAATAGAAAACACAATAACCTAATGAATCTCCTTCAAGAACTATGAACAATTAGTATTGAGATTCAAAAGTTTCTTGATAAAAGAATATGAAAAGTAAGAACTTTGAACTTTGAGAAAGTGAGAGAGAAAGTTGAGAGAATAGTGTGGCTTTGATCTTTCGAGAATGATATGGAAAATGAAATTAGTTGATCACAATGATTAGAAAAAGGTTTACATAGAATACCCAAAAGTTAGGAAACTTAAAAACTGATTTTGAGAAGTGAAAAACTGTTTTAAAAAGCTATTCTGCCCGTGTTAATCGATTAAGCCTTTTAGATAATCAATTAAGCCTTTTGTTAAAAGCTGATAATCGATTATTGCAACTAGATAATTGATTAAGACCTGATCAGACTTCTGATATTCGATTATTGCTTCCAAATAATCGATTATGACCTGTAAAACTTGATTAAAAATTTGTTTTCTCAAAACTAAACCTTTTCTTTCAAACCTCTAAGCCACCTATTGATTTAGGTTAAGTGAAATACTCAAATTATAATATGATCATGGACTTGATAGAGATTCACTACCCTCTAATAAACTCTACCCAAACTTATCAAACTCTAAGACTCAAAATAAAGATATTACAAACAATATACATATTGAATCTTAATGAGCTTGCTCTCTCTTCATCATTGTTGTTTGTTGTTCTTGGTGAGCTTCTCCATGACTTGAGCTTGTTCAAAACATTTGTCATTATCAAAACCATGCACTTTCATAATAGATCTCACAATCTCCATATGCACATACATACTATATCTAACAAGCAATTCATCTTAGTAATCCCAAGAGAGTGCAATACATACTCAGAACATGACTAGGAACCTATGCTACGGATCACCACCTTCACCGGGCACTCCTTCCAGCTCGAAAAGCTATTCTGCATCATCAAATCTCCCATCATCTTCATCAGGAAACATCGGACTCATTGTGCACTCCTGATCCGTCAGCACCGGCCTACTCATCATGTCTCCCAAATTTGATCCCGTAAGAGTGGACAGTGGGTCAATGACCTCCAAACCGATGGCTCCACGCCATCTCCAGCCCGCTGGAGTCAACTCCCAATCTCCATCGTCCAATGGGCACATAGAGATCCTGATGCTATAAACCATCTGAAATGCGCGGTATAGAATACCAACAGAAGATGGGACATAAGAGAGAGAGAGTGATCCCGAACGATTTCTCGTCGACGGTGTGGAATTACAGTAGGCAAAAATATCTAGACAAGCATACAACAATATATCAAACAACAATTCACATAACATAATTCACTTCAACATCATCATATTCAGTAATGCTTTTCATTCTTACAATTCTCTCTCTTCAACCATCGTCTCTTTCTTTATATGTTTCCCGATGCTAATTCTTAAACTCTTTGCCATCGCAAAATCTCATCCTTGGTCTTGTCCATACTTCTTGGTCATTTGACCTTATCATTCCCTTCACCAAAATCCTCATTATGCTTTAAACTCTTACCTTATGAGTCTTTTCAATAGTTAAACTTACTTTTTTAAGTTTTATCAAATCGCATTCATCGATGACAGGGGAATTAAGGAAACGTCATCAAGGAGTTGGTTAGCATACATACATCTCCTCCAATCCTCCTAAGCCTAAATGGAAGCAAACAGGACGTACAAGAACCTTAACCCACGCAGGTTGAACAGCCGAGAATACACACATGCTGTAACCACTCTGGTCAGCTATAGTTTACATACTGCACCCACTCGGGTCAGATATAATTTATTCATTTTATTGTGATATCGTAGGGCCCCACAACCAATCGGCTGCCCGCCTCGTTCAGGTTCCCGCTCACCTTTTCGAAATTGATCAAGGGGGCGACAATACTTTTCTAATTCCAGGTGCAGAACATGCTATGATCCCTTGGGTATTAATCCCCGATTACTTATAGACTCGTTCTGCCTAGAAAATCACTCTAGGTTACTTGACGTTTCACCGTCATCACCCTCCCCTATCACAATCACTCACCTGAGTATCCGCAGATAAATAGGGTATCTTCTTCTCCACTACTTCACACTCAACTCACCGCATTATTCCATGTCTTTTAATGTCTTGTTAGTATTTTATTAACATTATTATTCCTAAGGTTCAGACGAGTCACCCTCGTTCATCCCTTTGCTGATCCTCGACCTCTAATTAAATCTTTCACATTATCACTTTCTCATCATTTCATAATCATCATAAAAACCGAACACATCAGGGAGCTCCTCAACCTGGCAAGCACGACACATCAATCATGCACATCAGGGAGTTCCTCAACCTGGCACATATCACGTTAATCCTTTCACTGCTAAGCACATACACATCACTGATTCCAATCACATTCACATCATCATTTCTTTCCTTGCATTTTCACTTTGTCACTTTAAAAATCGTCAATCTCTTTCATCATAACCAAATCTTATCTTCCCTAAATTTTCTCATCTTTGGCATTATCATCATCTTTATAATTTCCATTGCCTCACTTAATTTCCATCACGAATTAAAACATACAAGTGTCTTACAGGGTACCAGACATTAACATCATATAAAATATTCATCATGCATAATTGATAACAACAAGTCATATCATCATGACATATTCACATTAATATCATCATTCATAAAAAGATGCGTGGTCCTAGTCTCCTTCGTATACGTGGCCACATACACAAACAATCGCCACAATACTACTGACCCAGAGACCACTAGGTTCCGATCTTTTAGATGATATGGAACGTCCCAATATTTTACCTAAATACCACAGTATCTTAGGGGAAAGCCCATATCTCACCTCGAATCCAACAAATATTCGTCAGAAACTGTTGCGGGTTCTCCCAACTGACAGCAACTCCAAATTCCCGACTTGCAGATCCCTTGCTTAAAACAAGACACATAATTAATACAAGGCTATCTAACTAACGTTCATGGTTAATATCGAATCATTTTCCGAAAACTCGTTTCATTCCTTGTCGGGTAATCGTAAAAGAAAACCTTTGCTTTCTCAAATCAAATCCAACTTTTGAACATACTTCAAACATTTTGAAATCATTCTATAACAACTAACAAAACAATTAATTTGGTTTCTGGTCCATCCGGGACAACCACGAACCAAAGCCCAAAAACGCCGAAAAACGTCGCTTTTTCAATCCAACTTTTCTCCAAATCAAATACCATTAAAAACTCAAACTTTAAATCAATTGAAAACATTTTTAGAAGTAAAATACAAGCTAAATCAACGATGGACAACAGTGAAGTAATCTCGAAATCACTTTTTCGAAAAATCCGAAAATATCGTAAAACCGTACTTTAATTCCCTTAACACGTTACTTTAAAACAACTACTCGAAACAATTTATTTTCAAACATGGCATCATGAAATAAAATGGGACAAAAAACAAACAATCTCAATATATTTCAACTAAACAAACTTCTTAAAAAAAATCAATTAACTTCAAAAGATAGCACATAGCCAAACTCATCATTACTTTAACTTAGCTAAATAGGTCATTTTCTTTTCATTCCATAATCATACAAATGATCCAAGGCATGTAAATAAAATAGTTCAATTAGCACGCATCACACAAAACAAATCAATTGGCACGTATCACATAAACCAATCTCCAATCATAACCCTAAACTAAGGGCCTAAACCGAAACGTACCGTAAACAATTAACTTGCAAATTTATTTATAGATAACCTAGGTACATATGTACATAATTATTAATTCCATCATTTTAAAACATCACAATTAACTTATAAGTTCAGCCAGGTCACAAAAGAAAGTACAGGAGCTCATGCATATCAAAAAGTATCAAATAGGGCATTAGTTCGATTACGGGAAAAACACGAAAGAGAAAATCCAAAACTATATAAAATCAATTTTTTTAAATCCCAAAATTTTTAGAACACATACCCATGCATCAAAGTTCAACATATAAAATTTTCAAGTCATTTGAACACCCAAAACCTAAGTTTCAAATCAGATTTTGCATCGAAATAACAAAAGCAATGTTGCTGACCTGAGGCTAAAATGCCACAATTAAAAATAGTATTTCAACTTCGAATTGAATGAAAATTGGTACCAACCTTCCTCACACAGTTAATATCATCTCATAAAAATTTCAGATTATTTGGAGTTGCTTAAGTCATACTTTTTCAATTAAACTTGGCACTAAGTCTGAAAAATCTGAACCGAAGGGTTCACTGTTTTGCCATTTTTAAAATTATCAAATCAACTCCAAATATCTTCAAATTTTACATAAAACCTCAAGACATCTTTAGGAAGCTACTCAGAAATTCTGTTCACGTTTATCCCGAAAAACTTATTTTTCCGAAATCGTTTTCACCAAAACAACTTCAATACAATTAGTAAACCAATTCTAAAAATCATATAAAAATTCAGAGGCACTAAATAGTGACCAAGTTCCATATGTATTGAACTTGATAAAACTTTTTTTATACAAGTCTTTTGCCATTGAAAACACAAGTTTTTCTTAAACATTCATTAACAAACCAAATACATTTAAAATATCAAAACAATTTCAAACCAATCCAAACTTTCCAGAACACATTTAAATAAAATTAGGAACAACATATCAAATTTCCAGGGCAATCGGATTAGCACAACTAACATTTATCAAAACCTCCCGCAAGTTAAAGCAATATGTTCAAAAATTCAGCATAGGGTTAACTTGACATTTTCTATATCATTCTCAAATGTTCAGCCCCTAAATGAGTCTATTCCTACTCCATACACACAATATCATGCATCAAGATTACAATTTTCCAGCCACACAAAACTAGCTCATGCTAACATGCACTTTTCAAACCAAATTGATTCACTTTCATGCATAGTCTAACTCAACTTAACATCCTTTCCAACAAACAAACTCAAATCAATTCAATTAGTCATTTCTTTTCAAGTTTAAACCAAATGCACTTAATCGAATAATCTAAGAGCACAAACAAATTTTTACACTTAAGAATTTTCATACACAAAAACCATATGGCACATACATACACATAATCATCACAAAATCAATTTTCCACTTATTTTTCTTAAAAAACCGAATTATAAGACATAAAAACAATTTATCCTAGCTCAAATACAACATGCATAATCAAATCTATTTCTTTTCGTAATCAACCTAATTAGACCGAAACACATATAGGAAAAACTTGAGATTTTTACACAAATCAATCAACACATATACTTACACTAAAAATCCCTCTTATTCCTTCATTCAAACATAAGTCAAGGCACGAGAATAAAACCAAATCATTAGGACAAAAACAATGAGAAAACCATATAGACCTCTTAGACTCATGCTTGTTCATTTTGTTTATTTTAAACTTAGATTCCACCATGCACGCATCTAAAAATTAAGGGTCCAACTTAAAATCAATCAAACACCAAAAATCAATTTTATTTCCCTCATTTCCTTGTTTGGCCGAAACATAGAGGAAGAACAATGAGAAAGTTTTGCACAATAAAACAACACATAAACACATGCTTCAAAATCAATAAAAATCAAGGCTTAGTTCTTTACTCTTAACACAAAATAAATTATCAAAACAAAATCAAATCACTTAGGTAAAAATTGATGAAAAACCGTAGAGCCCTCAACTCCTAATCCATATTCATTTTACATCTTTGAGCTTAAATCCTCATACACTAGGGCTTAAAAATCAAGGAGAAACACAAAAATACAACATGCATTAAGAACACATATTTATTTCCTTTTCTTCTTGTCTTGGCCGAATTATACATGAGGGAAAAAAATGATAATCAACCCTTCTTCTCTCGTGGCACTCTAGGGTTCCACCGCCGCCACCCCATGGCAAAGAAGAGGGGTAGATGATTTGGGTTCAATATATGATGTTTTGAGCATGGTTTAGACTCCCTTTTACTAAGGATTTGGCTTGTTTCTCTGATCTTGTAACTTTAGGACTTTTTGTATAGTTTTTAGGAAGTTAGGTAATTTAGAATCCTTTGAACGTTTTGATCTGTTTTGGGTTTGTTTCAGGTACTTTCGGAGCTTAAATGAAGAAAATAAATATGGATCATGAAAAAGGATGAAAAGACCTTGAAAATGGCGCAAGAATGGAGCGAAACGGAGCCGGAGCAGGTGACGCACGCCCAGGCGCACAGACCCGCACGCCCAGGCGCGCGCACCACGAGAAAGTGACACTGTTTGCTGTTTTGACCATAACTTGAGCTACGCTTATCCAAATGAGACTATCTAGGTATCATTTTAAAGCTAAGGAAAAGATCTACAACCTTTCTAGAAATAGCCTTGCTCAAATTCATCCATCTTGGGGGTCAAAATCAGTGCCGAAGTTGCTGTCAGACACAAATACGGGATTTAGAAGGATTTTAATGATAAATTCTATTTGTAGATAAGATTCTTAAAGATTAGATTATTCTAATAGGATATTATCATATTATATCAATTGGGATTAGTTGTAGACTTTAAATATAGATTTTTCCTTTAGGTTTGGTAGACTTTTCAGAACCAAATTAGAGATTAGAATAAAATTAGGATTAGAGAAGAGAGACTGTTATGCAATTGAGAGCAAGGAGGCAAGACACAAGGATTGGAGATCAACATTGTTGGAGGGATCAACTTGAAGATTAAAGATCTCTTGGGGGTAAATTAATTATTATCTATGATTATTAGTTTATTCCATTCCTTTCTCTTTTTCTTCAAATATGTATTATTGAACCTCTTGTTAGGAATAAGGTGAATTTGTATGGATCTTAATTTGGCTATTTATTCATGAATTAATGTTTTTCCTTTTAAATCAATTGCTTGGTTGTGTTTGAATTACAATTCATAGAATTCGCGACTTTATGATTTGCTTTGGTAATCTGAACCTTAATTGGAAAATTAGGATTAAGATTAGGCCTTTCAACCAAACAATATAATTATTCAATTCATAGGAATATTTTTGGGTAATTGTATAACTCTTATAAATTAGAACTCACTTAAGGGATTAAGGGGTAAAGTTTAGTAAAAAACATAATTGTTGGAGGGATCTATCTCTTATTGTTGCTGGGGTTTTTGATTTATTGGAAAACATATGTTCATAATTAATAACCTGATCCTACAATGAAACCAAGTTCCCAACCTTTTCCATATTTGCTTCTAATTACGTTTTGTCTTATGAAACGCTAAACCAATACAAGTTATACATAGTAATCGCAATTAGGTGAAAGAAATTAGAAACAATTTGCAATCCCCGAGTGGAACGATAATTTTACTTACTCTTTATTACTTGTGCGATCGGTACACTTGCCGAATTGCCAACAGTAGACCGCCTAAGACTCCGTCTCCTAGCAAGATTGCAGATCATTCCACCCCTGTGAAGGCTTATGATAATGCTACAATTGCAGAATTGTCGCAGTTAGATGAGGAAGACATTGCAGACATAGAAAACTTGACGCCCAAGCAAGCTGAGACTTTGTTACAAAACCTTGATGCGATACGTGAGAAGATTATTGGAAAAAACTTGGCTGAGAAGAATAAGGAAGAGGGTAATGTGCTAAGTCTAGATGTGTCCAAATCACATGATAAGGATTCAAATCCTAATCTTGGAAACTTATCTGATGCGAAAATTTCGTCTGTCTGGGACTCTTTTGATATATCCAAACTTAGGAATGCAGGGAGTAAATTGATGTATTGTCAACCTGAAGTCAAAGAAGGAGTATCAATGGGGAAAATTGTGGCTTCTGATATAGAGGATGAGGTTAAATATTGGCAAAATGCCCTTGTTTCCTATGTCCTAGGTGCGAAACCCCCTTATGCAGTGTTCAGTGGTTTTATAAAAAAGGCTTGGGGGTAGTACGGAATTGACAAAATCCTTATGAATAATGATGGTACATATGTGATAATATTCAATTCCATGGATGCAAGGGATACAGTGCTACATATAGGAGTGTATCACTTTGATAAAAAAGCCAATTATTTTGGCTCCTTGGACTGGTGCACCTATGAGTAGAAGTCAATTGGATCGAGTGCCTGTGTGGATTCAATTACCAAATCTTCACTTAAAATATCGGGGCACATATGTATTGAGTAAAATTTCCAGCCTAGTTGGTTCTCCCATTATGGTTGACCAAGTTACACAAGACAGAAACAGGATCAATTTTGCAAGAGCTTTGATTGAGGTTAATCCTACTTTGCTCCCTGAAGAGGTGTATTTTGAAGATGAAAAAGGGAATGTTATAGCATAGAAAGTTGCTTATGAATGGAAGCCTGTCTTATGCTCCAAATGCTCCATGTATGGGCATGACAGTAAATCATGCAGGAGAAATGTCAAGTAACAATGGGTTGAAAAGCGCAGACCATCTAGGCAGGAGATTGAAGAGCTGGAGGATAGATTGAAGCTAAAAGAGTCATTAGAAAATGGGATAATTCCTAATGAAAATGTAGCAGCTGCCACTGAGATTGTCAAGGATCTCATGGTAACTGAGAAAGAGAAGGATGGGGATCAAGCTCAAAATCACAAAGGCAAGGAGATTGTAATGAATGATAACCAGGAAGGGCAATGGACCATAGTGACAACTAGAAGCAAGGCACAGGTAAGACATGAATTAAGACAGAAGGGTGAGGCTTCCAAGCCTGCATCTAATGGATAATATAGGAGCCTCGAACATTAGAGGGCTTAACAGTCCCTCTAAACAAAAGGAAGTGATTGACTTCCAGGTAAAAAATAAAGTAGGGTTGCTTGGCATTTTAGAAAATAAAATTAGAAGCAATGTTGTTTGCAATGTCCTGAACAATATAGCTCCTGGTTGGGGGTCATTTATTAATAATGATATCAGTCCAGTAAGGAGGATTAGGGTGTTATGGAGGATGGATATGTATGATGTCAAAATAATGGCTAGGTCTGGTCAGTATGTTCACTGTCTTGTGCAGGCTAGACCAAATTTTGTGCTCTTCTTTGTTACATTTATTTATGCCTCAAATGACCAAGATGAAAGGAAAGAGCTTTGGGATGTTCTCAAGGCTATTAGCAGGTTCACTCAGATTCCATGGCTAGTCATTGGGGATTTTAATGCACACCTTGAGCAGCATGAGAAGAAAGGGGGTAGTCATATTGATCAGTGTCAGGACTTCAGAGACTGTGTGTTCTAGCAATCTGTTTGATATGAGATTCAGAGGCAATTTCTACACTTGGAGCAACAAGCAATCTGGAGAGTTTAGAATTGATTGCAAGCTTGATAGGGCATTAATTAATCAAGAATGGTGTCATCTGTGGCCTAATGCAGAGACAAACTTCCTTCTACCTGGACTGTCAGATCATTCTCTTATCCTGGTGGAATGGAATACAGGTTTTGTTCATCAAGGAGCAGGTTTCAAATATTTCAACATGTGGGCTCAACATGAATATTTTGATGACATTGTTAGATCTGTTTGGGCTAAGGATGTCTCATGTACTCTAATGTATCAAATTTGCAAGAAGATGGACATGCTCAGGAAGCCTCTAAGTGATCTAAATAAAAGGATTTTTTCTGAGATTGATAAGAAGGAAAGTGATCTGAGGAAAAGGTTGGATTTCATTCAGTCAATGTTGGCTCAATATCCTTCTGATCTTAGACTTCAAGAGGAAGAAAAGGAGATTTTGAGAAGCTACAAAGAGGTGCAATCAACAGCTTATTCTTTCTTAAGGCAGAAGGCAAAGGAGAGATGGGTTAAGGAAGGAGATCTGAACACATCATTCTTTCATTCAGCAATTAAGCAGAGGGTGCATAGGAATAGAGTCCTGAAAATTAGTTTTGAAGAGGGTGAAATTGTTACTGATCAGAGCAGCATCAGACAGAGCTTTGTAGAGTTTTATAAGCAGTTGTTTCAGAAAGAGCAAGTCTGCAGTTTTAATAATGCTGTCATGGAGGAAGGGAATATCCTAACAGTTGAACAACAGATTAATATGATTAAACCTTTTTTAGATGAAGAAATTAAATAAGGATTCTTTATGGTGATAAGGCTCTAGGACCTGATGGGTATGGCTCAGGATTTTTCAAGAGTGCTTGGCACATTATTGGATCTGACTGTATTGCTGCAATCAGACAATTTTTTGACACTGGTTACCTGCTCAAAAGAGTTAATCAGACTAGCCTTGTTATGGTTCCAAAAAAAGACTGCTTGAATGCCATCAAAGACTATAGACCAATTGCATGTTGTAATTCAATTTACAAATGCATCTCTAAATTGTTATGCAACAGACTGAAATGTGTCTTGCCTTATATTGTCCAGGAAAACCAAACTGGTTTTGTGCGGCAGAGAAGTATAGTGCATAATATCTTAATTACTCAAGAACTCCTAAGATTATATCGAAGAAGAAGAGTATCTCCAAGGTGCATGATGAAAATTGATATAAGGAAGGCATATGACACTGTTGACTGGTCTTTTATTGAACAGATGCTATATGCTTTCAGGATTCCTGAGAAATTCAGGAACTGGCTGATGATTTGTATCTCTACTGCATCTTATGAGATAATTATCAATGGTCAAAAATCAGACAGATTTTCAAGTGAGAGAGGATTAAGGCAAGGAGACCCTGTCTCTCCATTGATCTTTGTAACACCCCGCAAATTCCTCGTATTGAATTAAGAGACTAAAGAGATTATTTTGAGAAAAATGTTTTTGAAAGAAGATTTTCTTAAATAAATTTCCTAACTCACATTTTCAAAGTGGAAAATGAATTTAAAGAAGTGATTTCCATGAAATAATGTGATGAGTTTTAAAGTTGAGTTTGAAAAATAATTATGTGATTGATATTTTTGGTATTTTGGGGGAGTTGTGATTCTTTTTACCTAAATGATTTTGTAATAAGAAAATCTATGTTCTATGTGTGTACATGCTTATGTATGTACGACCTTATATGTAGGTATGCTTAGAATTATGAGGAATTTAATTAAGTAAATGAACATGATCATATGTGAATGTGTGTGTTAATGTATGATGAAGATATGTGGGGATGCCATGTAGCCATGATACCCTAAAGATGTTACTTATGTGCATGCTTATGTATGTGCTAAATGTATGCATTTCCCATGATGTCATGCTATGTGTGAACATGAAAATAAAATGAATCTATGTGTGCATATGTGTGTGAGGTTCGGCCATGTTAAGACTAGAAGGACCAAGTAGGAGTGATCTCCTTAAGCACTAAGAAAATTAAATTTAAAATAAAAATAGGAGGAAACTAGGTTGAGTGACTCATGGAACCTAGTGAGGACTTTCCTTCCTCCATGTCCCCCACGACTTGACCCCTCCCATGCAACAAATGAGCTAGACCAATTTACCCTTAGTCCTACACCTTGAACCAAGGTTAAAATAGGAAATTCCCATGCCCTTACTCTTGCCTATGTATAAGCCGTGTGGGTGAGTGAGTGTGTGTTCAATTGATTCATTTCCTTCTTCGTTTCATTTTCTCCACCAAACACACACATAGTCCAAGAGTATCATCACACTCTTGAAACTCATAGAGAGGAAAAGGGGAACCCGTGAGAAGAAGAGAAGGAAAAGAGGGTGAGATCCAAACCCATAACCCAAAACCCTTGATTTCTTCCTTCCACACATATCTTTCTTCAAAGATCAAGGAAAAACCCCATTAACCCTAGAAGAAGAGAAGAGGCCGTAGCAAACTAAGAGGAGAAGAAGAGGAGATTTGAAGATTTAAGATAGGAATTAAGGTAGAGGGAGTTTGATTAAATGATTTTGTGTTGTAAAAGACTTTTAATGGACTTTGTTTAATTCTTTTTGTGATGCATGTAATTATTTTGGTGATCTTGAGATCTAAATGTCTTGCATGTTATTTTTATGCTTTAATCTTGAACATTGATGTGAAAAAGTTTTTGATCTCTTAATTGTGAATGTTCTTCATCACGGTTTTGTTGAGGATGTTTTTAAAGTCTATAGATTGTGTTGATTTTCCCATGCATGTTGATTTTGTGGCTTTAGAATCCGTATCTTTCTTTGCATGTTCTCCTTATGTTTTGATCATGGATTTTAAAGTTTAAAGGAACTTGCAAACTTCTAATCAACGGACTCTATAACTTGATTAAGGTTTTCATGAAAGATCTTAAAGTTTTCTTAAAGATCTAAAAGTTTTGGGATTTTTGTAAAATCTAAAAGTGTATCTCTTTGTGTGTTGGATTTTCTTCCTTAAAACCGTGGACTATGATGTTTTAAGAGATGATTTGCTAAATAAATGTAAGATCTAAAAATCTTGGGTGTTGTATGTTGATTTGATGATTGATCTAAGTGCTTTGTGTACTTGCATGTATTCTTTATGCTTGGATCTTGAATTTTAAGAAGTAAATGCATTAATAAACACTAGATCCTAGACTATATAATTCGGCCATGAGTAGAAAATTTAGTATTGATGCTTTTTAATTTAATTCAAGACATTGCATGTTGATTTCATGATTAGGAAAATTGATTTGAGTTGTTAAAGTGTTTGGTTTTAACTTGATCTCTAACTTATTCATGAAAAGACTTGGTTTTTGAGCTTTGCATGTAATCTATATATAAGAAACTTTGATCTTGTGTTGATCTTTGGAAAAAGTTTGATCGTTGATGCATGCATGTTACGTTGTCTTTGAATCAAAAGAATTAACTTTTCTTCATTGCATGTCACGGTTTTAACCTTTTCTTGCTTAAAGTGATTCTTATCTTTGATTTGTGCTACACTACTTGATTTCATGACTTGATCTACAAGATTTAGGTACATGCACATGGTTTTTGAATGAAAAGATTTTATTTTCTTAATGAACCTCACGGTTTTTCAAAGAACCAAAGGAAATAAGCCTTTGAAAATTGATTTCTAACTTGATCTATGTTTAATGTTCATGCATGTTAAAGATTTGAATTTTTCTCTTGATTTTAGGGGTAATGATGTCACAGTTTTATGTGAGGAAAAGGAAATAACATTTTTTAAAATTATTGTGTAAGAAGTGCATGATAAACACATGAACTTTAATTTGTGCGATGAACCAAGAACCTTGTTTTGTCAAAGAAGGGTATTCGGCCTATGCATGAAGGGTAGACTAGGGTTCCCTTTTTTTTTCATGAAGTGACATGAATATAATGAGTGTGTTTTCTAAACTAAGGCTAAATTAAATTGTTTGGAAAAAAGTGTGGTGATTACTATTTTCTACTTGGTATGGCTAAAGGATAAAAAGAATGAGTTAATTTTATCTTGTATGTTGCTTGAGAAATAAGGTCTTGAAGTCATACTTGATTTAACAAGTTGATTTAAGTTAAGAAAAATAAACAAAGTTTGTGAACTCCTCTAGGGAAGCTCACGGTTTTGGAATTTAAAATGAAATGAATAACTTCATGATTTCATGTTTTTATTCTTGAATAAATCTTTGTGTGGACTTGTGTTTATATTCGGCCATGTAGTGTGAATAAATCTAGGAAATTTAGTTGCATTAAAATAAATCCATATAGTGATTTTTGAAACGAATTGAATTGTTGTGCTTGGTTTGTAACCTTCTGAATATGTGAATGCCTAAGTGTTGTGTTTGATTATAATTAAATTAAATGATTGGTTAATTATTTGTATAACTCAATCCATTTAAATGTTGTTGTGGTGGTGGGCTAGTTTGTGTTTGGAAAATATTTGAATATGTGATTGGTTTTGAAATAAGTTGGTTTTAAGAAAATTCCATTTGATTTATTTGAGATTTTAAATTGTGTTTGTGGCTGTCCAAAGTTATTTTGTTGCATTTTTAATATTTGATTTAAGAAAAACCCGGAGTGAAAACGGGGCATTTTTCGGTGTTTTCGAATCTGTTTATGGTGTTGTCCAAAGCGGACCAGCAACCAAACCAAATGATTTAAACCCTTTAATTAAATGTTTTCAAATGGTTTTAAAATAAAGTGTATTTTATTTAGTACGAGGAACCTTAAAGACAAGGGATTGAGGCAGCCGGCAACAAAAAGGATTCGAGGAGACGGTACGCATTACATTGCTGGACCTCAGGTGAGAGAGAAGCTTTCCTAAGACACCGTGGTAGTTAGGTGATATATTAGGACGTTCCGTATCATCTCAAAGATCGGAACTAAGTGGTTCGGAGTCAGTAGTATAGTGGCAATTGTGTGTGTTGTGTGGCCACTTATACGAAGATGACAAAGACCACAATGTTATTGTGTGATGTTGTGTGCATGCTTTTATTTATTTATTTAATTATATCTGATGATACTTATTACTGCTGATTGTAATGAGTGAATGGCTGATGGATGTCTGTTACATCCTGAATAAGGAAATGAAATGAATGAAATTGAAAGTAAAGTTATAAGTATGAGAAAATAATAATGATAAGATACAATGAGAAAGGAATAATGATTGGAAACAAAGTATGTGTTGGAAAAGAAAGAAAGAATTGAGATTGGGGAGAGAATGAATGGTAATGTTGAGAACGAGCCAGAGCTGGGGAGAGTGATGTTGATTGTTGGAACATGATGTGATTTGAGCGGAGCTGGGCTCCTGTGTTTTTGGTTTTAGTCTGAGACTAGTGTTGAGTTGAGCTTGCTCCTCCATTAGCGCTCAACAAAGACGTAATTTTGAAAAGGTTTTCAAAAAGCAGTTTTTGAAAAGGTTTTTTCGAAAAGATTTTTGAAAGGAAATTTTCGAAGAGATTTTTGAAAAGAGATTTTGTAGAAAATGGGAAAAGGAAACTTTTAGAAAGCGTCGTGAAAAGAAATTCTTTTGAAAATGTTTTGAATAGAGGTTTTGAGAAATATTATAAAAAGTATTTTCAAAGAAGTTTTTGAAAAGAAGTTTTGTGGAAGGCTGTGAAAGGAGATTTTAGAAACTTTGTGAAATGAGTTTTTGTGAAAGTTTATAAAATGGCATTTGAGAAAGTTTGTGAAAAGATGGTTTTGAGAAACGATTGCGGAATGGGATTGTTAAGAGAAATGGTGAAATGTATTTGGTGAATGAGATTCCAATTGAGACTTCATTGATGTGATCCCAGCTCTGTGCTATGTGAGAAATGACGAGGGAAAGTTTGTGCAAAGTTAGCGGTCGGGACTCGTTGAAGGGTTGCACAAAGGACGGGCCGACCTTAGGTTAAGTAAAAGATAAAAGACTTTAAAAGACATACGCGGTGAGGTATGAGAGTGCGAAGTAGTGGAGAGGAAGGAACCATAGGTATCTGCGGATACTTAGGAGGAGATTGCATTAGGGGAGGACGATGACGGTAAAACGTCAAGAAGTCTAGAGTGTGTTTCTAGGCAGAACGAACTCCACATGTGGCGCACTAACGTGGTGGGGACTGGGTCTAATGCCGTGGCAAGTTCTGCGGGCCCACTAGAAACATACTGTCGCCCCCTAGATTGCAAATCGAGAACAGTGAGAGGAACTGGAACGGGGCATTGTGTTTGCCACTGCGTGGACAGTGAGCCTTGTTATTATTGAAATGATTTGAGGACGAGATCCTCCTGGTCTGGGACCATTTGTGTGTTGTGACAGCTGTCGTGCCCGCGTGGTAAAGGTCCTGTACTCCTGTTTGCTTCCGACTAGGTTGGGTGGATGACCGAGGAGATGTAGACGTGAGTGATAGCCGAGAACGAAATGAGTACCCCAATGATATTTTGTATGAGGAGATTATGAGTATGAAAGGGAAAGAGGATTGAGAAAGAAAGAATGTTTATGAGAAGTGAAATTAAGTTTGAAAAGATAATGAAAGGTAAGAGTAACGATGATAAGACCGATAATAATGTGATAATATACCTGATTGTTGTGTTCTTGTATATCATATTGTGTGTTTGTATGGTCCTTCTATCTTGCCTATCGTAATTCCACACCGTCGACGATGCGTCGTTCGGATCGCTTACTCTCTCCTGTTCGTTGGCATATCGGGGTTGCTGATATCTCAACGGGCAGACGGAGTATCTATGGAGGTTATCACTAAAGAGGAGTTGAAGATGGAGCTGAGTGACAACCGCAAAGTAGCAATGAAGATAATTGCATTTTTGGGAGCGAAGAAAGGGCGTAAAAAGAAAGGAGAATTCCATCCGGACGATCTTCATCAGAAGGAAGCGAAAGTAGAGTGCTTAGGTTAAGTTTGAGAATTGTGCTTTTGAGTCAAGGATTACCAAGCAATGTGCCAAACATGTAACTAAGCCAAGTTTTAATTCTGTATTGTGGAATACTCTACTTTGGGATGAACAAACAATGTAGTCTTTTGGGAAATATCATGATGATTTGGAAACAAGTCTTTTTATGAAAATGAAAGTTTTCTGAAAATAAATGTTTTAGTAACAACTCGGTTTTCGAAAGAAAGTGTTGAAGTACATCAAAAACTCTTCACTAATGTTTTCAAACACTTCAGCAATGTTTTAAAAAAAAAATTGGCCTAATTTTTGCAACCTAAATGAATAAAAGTTAGTTATTTTGAGTTACGAAAATCGGGCTGTTACAATCTTTGTAATGGCTATGGAAGTCTTAACCAGAACTCTGCAGCTTGCTTCTAGACACAGGAATTTCAGATTCCATCCTCTGTGTAAGGATCAAAAGTTAGTGAATTTGGCATTTGCAGATGACCTCATGGTCTTTTGCAAGGGACATCCAGCTAGTGTCAGGGTGTTAGCAGATGATCTCAAGAATTTCTCCAGATGCTCAAGGCTCTATCCTAGTCAAGAAAAATCAATGATGTATATGGCAGGTGTGAATCATGATAGTCAGGCTGAGCTGCTGCAGATTACAAGATTCAGAAAAGGTGAGTTTCCTTTCAAGTATCTTGGCATGCCAATTACTGCAAGGAAATGGACTGCTGCAAACTGCCAGGTTCTAATTGACAAAATCAACAAGAGAATAGAGGCTTGGAAAACAAGGAACCTTTCCTATCAAGGAAGGTGCTGTTTAATAAACTCAGTGTTGCTAAGTCTGCATACTTATTGGGCCTCAATATTTATCATTCCTAAATCTGTCTTAAAGGAGGTGGAAAGGAAATGTAGACAGTTTCTGTGGGGCTTGGATGCTAATAATCATTACTCAGCTGCTGTATCTTGGGAGGCAGTTTGCAGGAAAAAGAAAGTTGGTGGACTTAATTTTAAGAACACAGTTCAATGGAATTATGCAGCAGTTGGGAAACAAGTATGGCATATTGGAGCAAAGAAGGATCATCTTTGGGTCAGGTGGATTGGAGCCATCTATTTAAAGGACCTGGACTTCTGGAGCTGTGAAAGTAAGCCAAGAGACAGTTGGCAGTGGAAGCAAATTATCAAGGTAAAAGACATGCTAAAACCTGGTTTTACTAATGATACCTGGAATTGCAGAACTGATGGAGTTTATACAGTTAGCAGTGGGTATGAATTCCTTACAGGTCAAGGCCAAACTTTTCCTATTTGGAAGCTCATAAGGAATAGGCTCAATGTCCCTAAACATAGTTTTATTGTATGGTTGGCTGCTCATAACAGGCTCAAAACAAGAGATCGGTTACATTTCATGATTACTGATTTGAATTGTTGCTTATGTTTAACTGATCTGGAATCAAGAGATCATCTATTCTTTGATTGCTCATGGAGTAGCTCATTATTGGAAGCATTTTGCCTCTGGATTGGGCTGGAAAATTGGCCGAGAAGATATGCTAACTGGTCTAGATGGATCAACTATGTATTCAAGGATAAAGCAAGGAAATTGTGCATCCAAGCAGTTTTTTCAGCTACTGTTTATCTTACTTGGACTGAAAGAAATAGCAGGATTTTCACAGGGAAACAGCGAACCATTAATCATTTGTTCAGGATTTTCAAGAAAGACATTGCTTGGTGTATAAGTAGTTGTTTGACAAATTATAGATTATGGAGGAATAAGGCATTAGTTAATAGGATTTCTGCTGAAATTTAATTTTTATTCTTTGTAATTGATTTCCAGGCAATCTCATATGATTTGAACCCTTCCTAGAAGTTGCAAATTACTGGGGTTGGCCTTTTGTATTGTTTTTGATTTGCATTGTGGTAATAGATTTTTCTTATACCAAAAAAAAATCAAAAATTTCTTGCAACACAAACTCATACACCATTAGTTATTCCAAGATCAAGAATCAAATCAACAAAAAGGAAACAAAAATCATTTTGGGTACAAAGAGGGCAAAACCGTGGGACCTCTTTTTGTTCATGCATGTCCCTTTTTCAATCTTTAAACTTCATTTCAAGCATAAAAATGACTAAAAACCAAAGCTTTATCTTAAAATCACACATGCATTAACAAATCAACAACTCATTCATATATATATATATATAAACCGAATGAAGAAAAATAAAGGAGAAAAAGGAATGGAAATGAAGATGATTACCTAAAGGAATAAATGGAAATGAGGTTGATTTGGTGTTGGAAGGCAAAAAATTTCTACTTCTTCCTCCTTGGGGGCTCTCAGCCTCTCTCCCTCTCTCTCTACTTCTCTAGATTTTTCTTTTCTAAGTGATGAGGCAAGAGCAACAAATGAAATGGGTGGGGTCTTAGGGTATTCATAAAAAAAGACTAAAGTGGGGTTCATGGACTTAAAATGGGGTGCAAAGAAATCAAGGGTTTTCCCTCTTACTCATACTCCCTCACGGTTCATCATCATTTAGTGGGGGTTGGACTTTACAATTTTACTTTATGTGTATGAGTGTTAATTAATACAATATAGGTAGGTTTAGGTAGGGTGTTATGGGAAAATGGTGAATAAATAAAGAGGACACATGCATTGTTAGGAATTAATGACAAGCCTCCTATAGGGTACATGTAGGGTGGCTATGTAACATCCCTAATTTAATTCCCAAGTTTAATTAGGAGATTAGTGGACTTAAGAGGTGAAGAGTGGTAGGAAAAACCCAGTGATAGATATTAGAACCAAGAATAGTTAGAGAATAGTTAAAGTTTCTAAATTGGGAGAAAAATTAGGATTTTAATATTTAGAGCTGAAAACGCAAAACCAACCGTTGGATTTGAAGATAAGTATGTTAGGAAGGTTATCTTCAAATTTGAGCAAGATCCAACGATTAACGAAGAAGTTATGGCCATTTGAATTGCGAAAGGTGCTGTCATTTTTAGCATTGGATATCCATATCCAACATAGGACATCAATGTTGGATATCGATATCCATAGGTGGATATCGATATCCACGACCATGCTGCACCAAATTTAAGTCGGTAAACACGAATTTTAGTGGCATTTTCATTGTTTTCTCTTCTCCGTCTTCTCTCTTCTTCTCTCTCTTTGGTTCCATGAACCAAATCACCATTATCAACACTAAGCTCCATGATTTGAGGCACCAACAACCTCCCTCATGGAAACCAACACCTTTTCCCTCTTTCTTTTCTTCTTAAACCTTGGATTTCTCTATTTTCCAAGGAAACCCTAAACCCCCAATTTGGTACTTCATGGCATAGAACCCTCTAATCATCAAGAGAAGCATGGAAATTGGTTGAGGGCTAGTAGATAGAGGCCAAGGAACTTGGATTGGGAGTCTTGATGTGGGAGCTCCATCAAAAACCCTATTTTCCTCTCTCTCTCTCTCTCTAAAAGGTAAGGGGGGAGACATTTGGTTGAAATTAGAGAAAGGATATAGTGATAATCATAGAAATATAACTATATACATATTTGGTTTTGTATTTGCATGAGTTATGTGTGGTTTCTTACACTAGGGTTTTATGTTAAAGTGATTGGTTGATGATTATGTTTGGTTTTATGTTTAGATAATTGAATATATGTTTGTGAATTTGAATGATATGCATAGATTAGGATTGATATTATTACTATTATGGAATTGTGCCTATAAATGGTAATTATTGCATTATCATGGACAAACACCCTAAGCTAGAGGATATCTAAAAAGGAATATAATTATATAAAGGTTTGACTATTCCAATTTAAGTAAAATATGTAGAAACACGTGCATTAAGAAGTGAGGAAGGACGTTAGTAATTGGAAAAGATACTAGAACATTCTATGGACCGAAGGACAGGTTCCATAGAATCGACGAACGAGAGTGATATAGTGAGTCGATACATAATCGTGGGAAATTATCGTAGAGGACTTTGAACCACTAAAAGGACCATACCAGTACGAAGGACTGTACTGTGCCATCAGTGGTCGTGGATTGGTCCTGTGCACGCTATGATAATTCTATCTGTCACTTAAGCACATCTGGACTAGTTGAGGGTGGTTCCCGCTAGAGCCAATTTGGGAAGACGACCCAAATTGTACGAGGGACTGTACTGTGCAAGCATTGGTTGGGGAACACTTACTCCTAGTTGATCTTTTCCAATTTGTGTGGAGGGTGATGTGAAGATATATGGAAATATGGAATTATGGGGATATGGATAAATGGAAACCAATGGAAAATGGTATATGGATTATGGAGTTGCATTACATCATATGCATTTGTGCATTTTGGATTATAATATGGAAAATATATGGAAACTTTATTTATATGGAATCATATATTGGTGTGATGTGTATATACTTATATTCTATTATTGTTATAATGTGTTTTCTTTAATTTCTGTTTAAATGTCTAACCCTCTTGGTTGACATTTTTAGGTACACAATGGTGATAAATTGAATATCCAGTCACCGAGGAGCATTACACTCCAAATGATGGAGTGTAATGGTTATATATGACCCCAAGGGTCAAGTTTATGCAACCTTTAGTTCTGTAATCATAAATGGTAAATTAATTATGTTTTATAAAGGATACTCAAATAATATTTTCTTTAAGTTATATTTGTGTAAACATGTACAAGGACTTTATAATTATATTGGAACTTCATTAGAAAGTCAATTTTTAAATTTGGTTCATTATCTGTAATGCATCTGGAATCTGACAGGTGATTTGAATTATAAGGGAAAGATTCAATTTTTAAAGTAAACCCTGTCAAAATTTTTATATTCTCACTATTTTCCTAAATTAACCATATTATTTTAAAAGGCAAGGTGTTACATTTTATGGTATCAGAGCAATGGTTGCAATCCTCGGCAGTGGAGTATGGACTTCCATATCTCCAAGATGTTACTCCACATGAGAGTAACTAATAAATAGTTAGTTAAGGAGTATATATTAGCAGTTATGCATACATTCTAGTTGGAGTTGGTATAGTTATTAGTGTTGGTTTAAGGTGAGTCACGGTGAGTAATTATAATGTGGTCTCTTCAATTTAAAGAGGATGAAACAAATTTTGCAAGTGTAACTTGTTGTATTTTGAAATGGATAGAAGGTAGAGACTAAGGGAAAGGAAAACTCCCAACGGGACAGAGCATGAAATTGCTACCCCAACGGGAAGGAATAACTCCTAGTTTCGAATTGATTATGCCTATTTCAAATATGACAAAGAATTTAAATTTTCTTCAAAGGAAAATTTCAAGTCCTCTTTTGAATGGATGATGAGTCATCTACTATTTGGTTGGAACTCATGTTGTACGATAAATGATTCTATTCTCCAATGTAATGTAGAATCGAGATGGTACCCTCGAGATTTACATTTAATTGGAAGATGGCATCATTGAATCCAATGAAATAATTGTTAGATTTATTTCCTAGGCCTAAGATTTGGAAGGGTGTTAGATGGTATAGAAGTCGTAGCAGAGTTGCGCAGTGGAAGTGTTGTAAGTGTGGTAAGGGTTGTAGGAGTTATTTTGTAGGGAGATAGGAGTCTAGCTAGTTCAAGCATTTGAGTTAGCTATGATAGTGCTTGAATTTGTAGACATAGACTAGAAAGTCAGAAACCTCAAGAGAGGATATAGTGTTAGTCTCAGGTTTAAGCAAGTAGATGCTTGAAACTCTAGGTGGCTGTATTGAGCTAGGATGTATGTTGATATATATATATATATATATATATATATATATATATCTGTGTGTGTGTGTGTGTGATGCTATGTGCTGATTATTGTTTGTGAATGTTGAACTTGTTTTAAGTATGAAAACTATTTTGAAAACTTTCTCACGAAATGACATACTATCAAGAGATCAATTTATTCTTAATGTAATGGTAGAATGTTGGGAATTATTTGATTTTTAAGCTTGATAGTACTTCAAATGAATTTCAATGTTTTGAAACTGAATTCAAAATGAATTTCATTACTTTGAATAGAATTGGAAATCCTTTCAAATTGAATGTTAGGTCGTATGAAGAAATTTTAAGAGGTTGACAAGAAAACTAAGGATTTCAAAGTAATCGGGCAATGAATTAATTCATCTTTTTATTTAAGTTATACGCCGATTAAATAGGAATCCTTATACATACGACACCAATCAATTTGAAATGAAACTTAGCTTTCAAGCTCAAAGTAAAAGGGGATGTAATTGTTCCAACTTTTGGAAGATGAACTAAAATAAATTTTTATAATTCAAAGGCATATTCCCTTTTTCAGTGGGTTTGCAAATCCTAAGTAAGTTTAAAATCCTTCATCTAAACTTTCCCGAAGTTAGATGGCGGTAACACTTCTTAAGGATATATGATTTGATTTGCAAAGTTGTTTTCAAATTTTCATCCAAGTTATTTTATAAGAAAAGTATCAAGAATTGTAAAGTACCAACTAACTTGGGTGATCGAGTCTTTTATTAAGTCTTTACTCGAACACAAAAGTTTTCCATCGAGAGGAGAATCTAATTTCCAAAAGCTTCGATTTCATAAACATACCATTGAAAATGTTTTCTTGCATGTCACTCCGATTTTATAACATGAGAAACGCATACATGTTTTCTGATGGGTTCTTTGTTTTTCATAAATATATATATATATATATATAAATGCATAACTGAATTTCTGACATCCACATTGATTTTAAAAGGTGTAAGTACTTTTACAATATGAGGGTTGCATTTGTTTTTACTTTAACCCCATACATGATGATTGTTTTTACCGAAGTTTTTAACATGGCATAGAAAGATTTGGTATATCAAAACTCCAATCAGTATGCAGAAATTCAATGGTGGATATCGATATCTAGCAAGAGATATCGATTGTGCCTATCGATATGCACAAGGGGATATCGATATCACCACCCCAAATTTTTCTACCAAAACCTAAAATTTTGCATCCTAATTGATTAGAAAGTTGATTGTTAAATTTTTTTTTTTATCGGAATGCGTAGTTGTAATGAATATCTGATGTGTGCCATTCTAATAGATAGATTCCTATCTTCTGGGAGTTAGATGTTTATCTCAATTTCCTTAGAATCTAAACTAGTGATGAATAGTCATCATTGGGTCAGGCAAAGAGAGAAGAGTTAAACTAGTGATGAATAGTCATCGTTGGGTCAGGCAAAGAGAGAAGAGTGAACCCTAGGAATTGTTTGATATTCTTTATTATGCTTGTGACTAAATAATGAATGAATGTGTTTGTTTGCTTAGGAAGCTTATGCTACCCCATAGGTATGTTGTTGTACTTATAAATTTTTGTCGATTGGGAAATCCGGGTTTTTAAATACAATGAAAAACTGAGTTTTGGGCTTCGGGATAATTGAAATGAATTGGAAATGTTGTGCAAGTCTTCAAAGGTTGAATCAAAAGTTTTAAATGAAATTTCAAACTGCTTGGAGCCAGTTAACATTTTATAATAAATGTGATATTTTCTTTTGTTACCAGACCTGACAGTTCCAATATTTCTTATGTTGGGAACGCAGGATAAAAATTAAACTTAATGTGCTCCGCTTAGTTTGAAACTTTTACACAACCATTGAGGCTAAGTACAAGTTTAGTTCCTTTGAATTTTGAGGTTCCTTGGAGTTTGTTTCCTATTTTTAAAGAAAATGTGATGAAGGTTCAACTTTTGTTGTTTTCATGTTTTGACAAAGTGGTTGTAGAACCACAGTTGAACCTAACAAACTCCAACTCATCTGAAAATTTACTTTTATAATTCTTTTATGCAAAGGGACGCTACTTGAAAATTTTGTACGACATTTTGGAATTGAATCAATCTTTGTTTCGGAAGTATTCTTTTTATACAGTTATGTAGTTTTCTGATTTGGTATGTGAACAAATCATGGAAACCATATTATCTTCCAAAAAACTCTTTTTGAGCAAATTTATGGAATACTTGTTTAGTGTCAAATGTGTGTGTAGATATAGGCCTGAATTTTAGATTGATTCAGGTAGATCAGGATTTGGTTAGGAGGAAGTAGAGATTGCCTAAGTTAGTGTGTGCAATTATGTGTAGGTACGAAAAGTTGGTGTGCATGTTTGATTTTTGATTGCTGTTGGGTCTGCCGACCACATACGGACACAAGTCTTATTGAAGGGATTCTCCAAGGGCACTTTGCTCGGTCCACCTGTTATTAAAGTCCTTCGCTCGGACTCGTAGGATCCGAGCAATACGAAAGGGCCAGGCTCGGACTTGATGGAACCGAGCCTCACCATCGGTCCTCAATCCATCAGGCTCGGGACTCTAGGACCGAGACATACCGTCGGCTCGCGGATAAGCTCAAGGCTTCTTATCCCTTCCGCAAATCTCTCCTAGATTCTCGCAACAGCCTAGACATGAGATCTTCAGCTGATCCTATCCAGATTCTAGAAGCATAATCATCCGATATTATCTCAACAGAATCCTGGTTCAGCACAACTCTGATACAAGGCCCAAAGGGCCCATATCAGCCTCCTCCAAACCCTATAAATAGCTCATCACAGCTTGGGTTTCAGGTAAGTACTCTCATCCCTAAGTTGACACTCTGCACACACACGTTGACTGGGGAGACCCTGCTTTTCCCAACTGGAACTGCAGAAATTCTATATGTCACACAATAATACTTGATCCTCTCTTGGGCTCCTGGTTGCCATAATCTTGAGCACTTAGAGGGTTAAGGACATATAGTGTTCAATGACACTACATTGGCGCCGTCTGTGGGGAACGAATAACTATTATTCCCATATCCACTGCTTTTATGGCAAACGACAACAATAATGGTGGAGATCTCCGCCGTCGCCTCCGTGGGAGGCCACCCAAAAACGTCAAGGACAGGCTTGCTCCGGGAGGTCCCCTTGAAGGAAATCAGGCTCCTCCTGGTAACCCTCCCCCTCAGGCTTCTCCTGAAAATCAGCTTCAGGCGTAGGCTAATGTTCCTCCTAGGGGTGGCGGAGAACGATCTAACCCCCGTACTGTTCCTGATGGTCATGTCTCAGAATGACATGATACTGCAGATTCTGGACCACATCAGTCTCGGAGGGCCCCTGTTGGATCACGAACTGATGAGGATCGTCGAGTAGAACGTTCCGCTCGTCGTGATCATTCCCGAGCCGAGAGATCCAACAGAGAAGTACCTCACTTAACGAGGGGCCACTTTGGAACGCTACAAGGTGGCCCACGTTCCGCTGAAACCGAGGGCAGGTCTTACATGACCACCTCGTCGGCACGAAGGCGAGAAGAATCAATCATGGAAATTTTGAGAACTCGGACTTCCTTGATTGAGAAACAGAATCAGGCTATCGCTGCTCTTCAGCAGCAGAGCTTGACTAGAGCAGCCGAGCAAGGCCCTCACGTGGCTTTCGGCAACCCGAGCAACCTTCCTCCACCTCCACCCCTCAACCCGAGCATGGTTCCTGAGCGTATTACCGGGGAACCTCATCCTGGCCATCCTTTTATGGTTGAGATCATGGCATTCCAAACCTCGCAGACGTATGTGGGCCATCAGAACATTCCTCGTTATACTGGGACAACCGATCCGATGGACCATATTGCGGCTTACGAGTCTTCCATGATGTTTTATGGAGGAGGGGATTTCATGAAATGCCGCGCTTTCTCAATGACTTTGGGCTCGGCACCTTTGCGATGGTTCAATTCCTTACCTGCTAATTCAATCCACTCTTGGGCCGAGCTCAGAAGAGCGTTCTTGAATAGGTACACTGCCAGTATGTCGCAGCCAAAATCCAATCATTCATTGGCTGGAGTCGCACAGAGACCAGACAAGTCTCTACGAGATTACTTAGCTCGATACCAGCAAGAGGCTAGTGGCATATCGGGTCTACAATCTGGAGTGTCTGTTCTCTTGCTTACCCAAGGGTTACGAGACGGAGATTTTAAGGATTGTTTGATAGGAGAGCCACCCAAGGATATGGCCGAGCTCAGGGAAAGGTCCAGGAAGTTTGTAAATCTGGAAGAATTTCACAGAATTAGTACCGCGGCACGTGGTAGGGAAGAGCGTCAAGAGCAACGCCCTCGTCAAGAGCAACGCCCTCGTCAAAACGATCGGTTTCGATATGGTAGAGGAAGGAAGGACAAGAGAGAGGGAGAAAGAGGAGAAAAACTGCCTCCAAAAGGCAAGTATGATGAGTATACTCAGCTTACAGTCCCAAGGAGTCAAATCCTTCGCGAGACTATGCACACTGAGATGCGCAATATTACTCGGCCTCCAGCTTTGAGAAAAGCTGCTCAAAAAGATAAAACAAAGTATTGTGACCATCATGGCGGATGGGGTCATACAACTGACCAGTGTACTATGCTGAAGGACTTGATTGAAGAAATGGTGAGGGATGGAAAGCTTCAATAGTACATTGGCGAAGCAATGCGGAAACGTGCTAGGAGAAAAAGTCATTCCCCACCCAGACCCGAGCAGAAACAAAGAAATAGGAGCCCTTCACCACCTGCAGGGGGAGCCTCTGCCCTACTATCCAAACAGGATAAGGGTCGAGAGACTTTTCTGATCAACACCATTGCTGGAGGATTCGCAGGTAGAGGGGAAAAAAGAGGTGATCGAAAGAAGTATGTGGGCCAAGTTCTTTCTGTTGCCAGCCGACCAATCCAAAAGCCCAAAAAGAAGAACATCGTCATCAGCTTTTGTGACGAGGACTTTGATGACATTATCCAAGACCACAATGATCCCATGGTAGTTACAGCTCGGCTAGGTAATTACAAAGTAAGGAGGATTCTTGTTGATCAGGGAAGTTCAGCAGACATTATGTTCTTGGATCTGTTTGAAGCCCTGAAGTTGAAAAGGTCTGATCTGACTCCGTTCAAAGGAAGTTTGATTGGCTTTACGGGCCATTCGATTGTTCCCCTAGGCCATATCCACTTACCAGTCACCATGGGGGAACAACCATCCGCTCGAACGGAGATAGTAAAGTTTTTGGTCGTTCAGGCTCCGTCGGCGTACAACGCTATCCTCGGCCGTACTGCACTCCAATCTTTCGGCGCCGTTGTTTCAACTGTTCACCTAGCTATGAAATTTCCAGGGTCTGATGACAAGGTGGTCACGGTGCGTTCTGAACAAGAACTGGCTCGAAAGTGCTACAATATCAGCCTAGGTAAACTGAAGATTGAAGATGAGAAAATTATGCAAGAACCACTCAATAAGGGAAGTGTTAACTTGGCAGATCTTGATGTAAGGGAGGATGATGAAACCAGGCCAACCCCTAAGGGGGACTTCAAGAACGTAATCTTGGGCTCAGATCCATCCCGTTGTGTCAAGATTGGCATTGGTCTTGCTGAGGAAGTTGAGAAAGAATTGACCGAACTGCTCATAAAAAATAAAGATCTATTCGCCTGGACCTCGGCAGACATGCCAGGCATCGACCCGAATTTCATCTGCCACAAATTGAGTGTCTATCCTGGCGCTAAGCCAGTTTTCCAGAAGAAAAGGCGGGTCGGAACCGAGAAGGCTCAAGCAACAGAGGAAAAGGTTGCCGAGCTGCTTGAAGCAGGGTTCATCAGGGAAGTGGTATACACCGATTGGTTGGCTAATCCCGTACTGGTCAAAAAATCCAATGGAAAGTGGAGAATGTGCGTGGATTATACAGACTTGAACAAGGTCTGCCCCAAGGACCAATACCCACTTCCCTGCATAGACAAATTAGTAGACAGCTCGGCAGGATATCAGAGACTATCTTTCATGGACGCTTATTCTGGGTACAATCAGATTCCGATGTATCCCCCAGATCAGGTGAAAACTTCATTCGTGACTGAAAATGCTACATATTGTTATAATGTCATGCCCTTCGGACTCAAGAACGCCGGGGAAACTTACCAGCGAATGATGAACAAGGTGTTCGACTCACTTATTGGGCCCAGAATGGAAGTGTACATCAACGATATGATTGCTAAGAGTTTGAAGGAAGAGGACCATGCTAAGGACTTGAAGATCATTCTTGGCAGAATTCGGCAGTTCGATATGAGGTTGAATCCGGAAAAATGCACCTTTGGGGTTCCTGCTGGGTCATTCCTCGGATTTATGCTCACTGAACGAGGAATCGAGGAAAATCCAGAGAAGTGACGAGCCATCCTTGAGATGAAGAGCCCATCTGACATCAAGGGTGTACAACAGCTGGCAGGTCGGGTAGCGGCTCTTTCCAGATTTTTATCCCAATCAGCTCGGAAGGCTCTACCATGGTACCAGCTGCTGAGGAAGGAAAAGGAAAAGACGTTTGAGTGGAACGAGTCATGCGAAAAGGCCTTCACTGACCTTAAGCAATATCTGGCATCCCCCCCAATCCTATCTAGCCCTGTAATTGGAGAAATTCTGTTCCTTTACTTATCAGTGGGTGATTCAGTTGTCAGTTCGGTTCTAGTTCGAGAAGAATCAGGCAAAGAATCCCCTGTTTATTTTGTCAGCCGAGCGCTTCAAGGACCAGAGCTGAGGTATCAGAAGGTGGAAAAATTGGCTTTTTGTTTGGTTATCACGGCCAGAAGACTGCGTCAGTATTTTCAGAGCCATCACATCAAGGTCAGAACAGCTCAACCGATCCGTCAGATTCTTCAAAAACCCGACTTGGCAGGAAGAATGGTTACTTGGGCCATTGAACTTTCCGAGTTCGACGTCACTTTTGAACCAAGGAAAGAAATGAAGTCTCAGGTCCTGGCTGATTTCCTCACTGAGTTCACTGAGCCACTAACGAGCTCAAACTTGGATTGGAACATATAAGTTGATGGGTCGAGCAACAAGCTTGGAGCAGGTGCCAGAATAATCCTGGAGAACTCCGATGGAGTTACCCTCGAATATTCTTTGAAGTTCGGATTTCCTACTTCAAATAATCAAGCAGAATATGAAGCGGTAATGGCTGGTCTCAGGATGGCGAAAGAGGTAGGGGCCCGAGAAGTCAAGATTTTCAGCGATTCCCAGTTGGTGATCTCTCAAGTTAAGGGTGATTATCAAGCCAAGGAACCCATCCTCCAAAAGTATCTTGAGAAGGTAAAGTTCCTATCTTCAGAGTTTGCCAAGGTTGAATTCTGCCATATCCCAAGGGAAAGCAATGGCCGAGCAGACATCCTCTCAAAACTGGCTTCAACGAAAGGCCCCGGAAATAACAAGACTTTGATCCAAGAAATGGTGCATGGGCCTAGTGTTGTCCTCTCCGTTTCAGTGGATCCGAGTTGGACTGCTCCAGTCACAAGTTACCTAGAACAGGGAACCTTGCCTACTGATCCAACCGAGGCTAGGAAGCTCGTCAGGAAGGCGTCACAGTTTACTATGGTTGATGGAATTTTGTTTCGCCAAGGGATCAGTAGCCCTATGCTTAGATGTTTAGATCCCACTGAAGCGAAACAGGCACTGGAAGAGGTTCACGGAGGAATCGGAAGCCATCATGTTGGGGGAAAATCATTGGCCAAAAAGATTCTAAGGGCAGGATACTACTGGCCGACCCTTCAACAAGATGCGATCAATCATGTAAAGAGATGTAAAAAATGTCAATTTCACAGCGATGTGTACCAGAAGCCGGCCGAGGAACTCCACTCACTTTCATCTCCCTATCCTTTCTATCAGTGGGGAATGGATTTGATTGGCCAGTTCCCCACCGCACCAGGACAGCTGAAATGGGTTGTAGTCGCCATTGATTACTTTACCAAGTGGGTAGAAGTCGAGCCTCTAGCAACTATCTCGTCTGCCAAGGTTCAGAAGTTTTTTGAGAGGCAGGTCATAGCTCGGTTTGGAGTTCCACAAGTTCTGGTGACCGACAATGGAACTCAGTTCGCAGCAAAGGCGTTCCAAGACTTGGTCAACGCTTTAAACATCGAGCACTATTTTTCCTCGGTTGAGCATCCTCAGACCAATGGACAAGTGGAATCAGTAAATCGATCCATCATCCAGGGAATCAAGAAGAGGCTCATTGGTGCAAAAGGAAATTGGCTGGAGAATTTGCATGAAGTACTTTGGTCATATCGCACCACAATACAGACCTCGACGGGGGAAACTCCTTATCGACTTACCTACGGCTGCAACGCGGTCATCCCGATAGAAAGGATCATCCCCTCATTCCGAGCCATGCAACAACCAAACCCCCTCAACAACACTTTACTGTGTGAGGACCTCGTTCTATCTGATGAAGTCAGAGATCTGGCCGCCGAGCGGGAACGACATGCCAAGTTGCTGCAAGCAAAAGGGTATAATCGCTCGGTAGTACCCAGAGAATTCGAAGTAGGTGACCTCGTCCTAAGGAGAGCCGACATTGGCCTAAAAAATGCTAAAGACGGGAAACTGGCTCAAAACTGGGAAGGGCCATACCGAATAGCTTCCAAAACGGGAACAGGGGCCTACAAGCTCGAAACCCTCTTTGGTGCTCTCATCAATAACACGTGGAATGTGGCGAAGCTTAAGACGTATTTCAGCCAAAGTTTTCATCCCTATTTTAATTGTTGATTTTCAATTCTGTTTTTAGTTTCATTATTATTACCCTTGACTAAATGTTAGGACTGATTATTTTTGATAATGGTGTACGCTAGGTGAAACTCCGAGCCCATTGTACTTACTGTTTCAAATAAATGAAAATTCTGTTTTTGAATTCATTGTATTTACGTACTTTTCCTCATAACCGATTAGCCACCGCTTATGACGCGAACGATTAAAAACAGCTTGAACAAGAGCTTATAACTCGTCAAGTACTTTAAAAAGATTCCCGATTCAAACATGATTTTTAAAGTCATTTTATATATCGCGGATAGAGGAACCCACCTCGGCTAAAGTGTCGGAGTTCCGAGGTCTTAAACACTTGAATTCATAACAAAAAGAATATGAGAAGCACTAAATCATGACAGATATTATAAATATTCAGAATAGTTACAGCAAAAAGGTTCAGACCCATCTGTTGGGGTAAATACATCAAAGTTAAAAAGCAAGAGTAAGTCTACTCTATGTCGGACAGCACAACACTGTCGGGATCAAACTTATCTTCTTATCCTTCATCCTCGGCCTCATCTCCTTCGGATTCTTCAGCGAAATGGTCTGGTAGATCAGCTCCACCCAAGTTCACTTCAGCTCCATCCTCGCCAACGATCCGACCATTTTTGACACTGAAATTGGGGTCAGCACCTTTCGTTATGAGGCCAGGGTTTAGGATGCGAAGCTGCTCGTCTGTATTGAGGAACGAATCTTCAACTGCATGATCCCAGTTGTAATGATTCTCCCCGGCTGCTATTTTATGTTTAAGAGCTTTCACTCTCATTTTGTCCAGAGAGGCTCTGAGTCCAGCGGCCTCGTCCTTAGCATATTCAAGTTGCTCTCGAGCCATCGCAGCGTCTTCCTCGGCTTTCCGAGCTTTCTCTGTGGCCTCGCGCAAAGCTGTGGAATCTACTTCAGCCTTCTTCAGGATTTCCTTGGCTCGCCTCATCCTTTCATTGGCTTCTTGAAGAGTTTTCTCAGTCGTTTCCTTATCAACCTCGGCCTTAGCTTTGGCGTCCTCAGCCTCTTGTTTCCCCTTTTGCAACCCTTCTTTTTCTGCAGCAAGTGTTTGAAGTCTTTTTTTTCAAAGGCTTCCACTTGGAGCTGTAGATAGTCCTCCCGACTCTCAGCTTCTTCCCGTTTTTTCTTCTCCTTGGTAGACACACCAGCATGAACGTCATCACCACGCTGACCGAGGTAACGAAGAATGCTCGCACCTCTTAGGAGACTCCTCACCAAGGCCGAACAATTGTTTTCCCAAATACTTGGGGTCCAGGCATCTATCACTTGCGCATCCTCAGGAGGAAAGACAGTTACATTAAAGGTATCAGAATTCTTCTTAGCCCACACTGTTTTGGCGACAATGTCATCCATGCCCTCAGCACCTTGAATCCCCTTGTGGGACTTACTCAGATTGAGCAAATCTCCAGCTACCCCCTTTCCTGTGTCCGTCCGAGGCCTCTTGGGTGGACGCTCGGGGGTACCCCTAGCACATTGTGTTAGATCCAGTGAGAAGGTTTTGATAATGACAAAGGTTGACAAAGGTTTTGAACAAGCTACAAATGGTTTGATCAAGCTTAAAGTTTGAAGAAGTTCAACAAACAATCAACACTCAACAAATGATGAAGAGAGAGCAAGCTCATGAAGACTTAGTTTGTGTTTTATTGTAATATCTTTAGCCTCTCAAGTCTTTTATTTTTATGAGTTTGGGTAGATTCATTAGAGGGTAGTGAATCTCTATCAAGGTCATGATTATATAGTAATTTGAGTATTCACTTAACCTAAAATCAATAGGTGGCTTAAAGGTTTGAAAGAAAAGTTTTAGTTTTGAGAAAACAAGTTTTTAATTGAATTTAGCAGTGACTAATCGATTAATGTGTTAGGGTTAATCGATTAACACACATGTTACAGTGGTTGTTGATACCTCAATATTTAGTGGCCCAAATTACAAGGCCCAAGTCATGTAAGGGCCCAGAAGTTGCTAAACAAAAAATAAGTAATGAAACACTGAGAAAGGCGCGCCAACTCCAGGAATTGCCCGAGGCGACACACGCCCAAGGCGACGGTCACCAAGGCGACCAATTTCGATAAGACGATCAGAACAAAGAGCAAAGCATGCTGATGACAATAAACGCCGTGTGTTATCTTAAAGCGTCCCAGATGCCACAAAAACCCGAAGAGAACATCGTGATAAGTAAAGGCGATCCGGGAGTGGGAGCCCACGGAAGGCGCACTCATGACCAGCCGAAGGCGGCATAGCTATCCAAAGCTCTAGCGGCTTACGGAGGAAGTCAAGAGAGAATCTTTTACTCACCCAAGGCAAAGCTAAGAAGAGTAAGACTTGGAGTCCTCTCCTTCGCCGTAATCATCAAAGGCCAAAGCCAGGAATGGTAAAGAAGACAAAGCCACTGAAAAGATGCTCTGGACACATGATGCAAACGGTCACTAACCAGCGGACGAAGGGAAGCGAACAGAGACCACTGGTCCAAAGCACCACTATAAATAAGAGAAAGGAACAAAGAGAAAGGGGGAAGGCCCCGGGAGGAAAAGAAAGGGGAAAAAAGGTTAGCCAAGTCTCCAAAGGGCACCCTCCCCAAAAGGCCAAGAAAGGCCAAAGAGCCAGAGGAATAATACCTTAAAGCAGCCATAGCTGCGATACAATACACACAGTATATAAAAAGACACAAAGATCCTCCCCCTGAAAAAGGGAGAAGTGCCATGAAGAAGCAAGAGGCAGAATAAACAACAAAGGAGGAACAGAAAAGGAGGAAAAGCCAGAAGGCGTGCACCTCCAGCAATCATCCTAGGAGCCAAGACGAGGGGGTCAGAATACCCAAAAATGCCACAACCAATGACGGTTGCAACACGGAGGGCGTACAACAAAGAGGAAAAGAAGCTCCCCTTCTGAAACTCGAATATAAAAGGAGTGTAAAGCCAAAGTGCATACTCCTCTCTTTGTAAAAATATCATGAAAATGGGAGCCATTTCCTTGTATTAACCCCTCTGTACCTCGTCTTGATATAATGAAAGCCTAAAGCTTCACAAAGTTTACGAACCCATTATCTCTTTTAATTAAACAATCATTATCGCACAAAGCGGTCCGAAACAGTGGTTAATCGATTAAGCCATGTGTTAATCGATTAACACGTGCAGAATCAGTTTTTAAAATAAGCTTTTCAAGGAAAAATCAAATTCTATTGTTTTCTAACTTTTGGGTATTCTATATAAACCTTTTTCCTAATCATTGTGATTAATCTAGAATCATTTTTCATACACATTTTACTAAGATCAAGCCACACTATTCTCTCTCACTTTCATAGATCAAAGCTTTAACTTTTACATTCTTTGATCAAGAATCTTTGAATCTCTTATATTGATATTTTCATAGCTATTGAAAGAGATTCATAGGATTGTTATTGTTTTTCATTTGAGTTGTAATCATTGCAAAGAAGGCAAGCTATCTACAACAAAGGAAGTCTTGGTTGTGAATCAAGCAAACAAGCATTTGGAAGTCTTGTTGTGATAACAAGCAATTGGAAGTCTTGGTGTGAGGCATCATCAAGCAAGTGAAAGTCTTTGAAGAATCTCAAAGCAAATTGGAAGACTTGTTGTGGGGATATCGGCAAGCAAGAGAAGAGGTTAGATTAGATTCAATAGGGTTACAAGGCAAGGGTGTGGTATCTCTTATAGGCTATCAAGAAGGGAGTCTTGAGAGGCATTTACTTGTAATTTGAGAACTCTAATTCCTCATAGTGAAGAATCTCTCTTGGTTGAAGAGGGGACTGGATGTAGCTTTCAAGTGGATGAAAGTGAACCAGGATAAATCACTGTGTCGTATCTCTAAACTCTTAACTCTTTACATTCAAGTCATTTCAATATTGTTCTTGGTTGAAAACCTAGAAAAGATTAATTTTCATAATTGATTGAGCAAATAAGTAAGGTGCATGAAATCCAGAACCGGAAGGCGAACATAGAGCCATGGTGCCGGGGCGCACATGTCGGCCTTGCAAGTAGAGACAATCATGCATCTGGCATAAACCAATTGACAAGAAGGAAGGCGAAAAAGAAAAGCTGAATCAAAAAGCCTCATACGAAGCAAAAACTGAGATGACGATAACAAATGCGAGCGGAAAGTCGCTAATGACAAACCAAAACCAAAGAGCGAAGACGCGTCAGAAGCTGTGATCAAAAGCCGACAAAGAATTCAAACCGAAAAGACCAAGGCAACTTCAAAGCAAAAGCGCGCAAAAGGTCACAAGCCAGAAAGTTAAGAGAAGGTCAATGCAGATATCTGAGCGCAACAGCGAGACAAGATGAAAAGTAAAAAAGGATGTAACAGAACGCAAAGGGCATACAATCGCAAAGACATACACCTCCAAGGCGTACAATCGCAAGGCGTCCATGAAAAGGCATACATGCAACATGAAAGCAAATGCAAGCCTCGTGATGACCAATGCGAGTACAAGATCCTGAAAAGTATGTTACTCAAAGGCATACTTAAACACTGAAGCACTGAATCAGATGCAAGAACAAGGTGCAAGATAGAATCGAGCTAGAAAGCGTACAAGTGACTGACCCAAAATGGCTTCAAACACAACACAACCAGGCCAAGGCATCCCAAAACAAAGAAGTCCGTAGCAAGCCTCTGAAGCAAAGCATGTGAACCTAAACGTACGCCAAAGCGGAGCATGCGAAAGCAAGCATAAAGCACAAAGTCAATCAGAAAATCCAAGTGTTTGCACACTGATGATTGTAAGAAGAACTGGAAGAAAAGTAGCACCCGTGACAAGAAGTGTTACGAAGCACAAGCAATCAGAATTAAGCAATCAATCAGAAGCAAGGAAGTGCCTATGACAAGAGGCACCAATGCTAAAGCTCGAAGCGACGCTGATGACATGAGGTGTCCCCGGAAAGAGCCCAAACGATATTGATGACATGAGGTATCGCTGTAGAAAAACACCCTCAAACAGGGTCAATAATGCCAGAACACGAGGTTCAACACTTCAAAAAAAAGAAAAAAAGGAAGAGAAGAAGAAAAAGAAAAAGAAAAAGAACAGTGTTGAACCGTACCGCTGGCACAAGCGCCTTATTGCGGTACCCAGATAGACCTCCTGAAAAATTTCTGGGACAGACGCGGGCGAAGTACGCCATATCGCGAGACTAGAAAAGGTCCCGGGAAACAAGGGCGCTAGTCTTAAACGCGAGCGGAAAAATCTGTAGAAGAGGTTGGCTAACGCAAGATCCAAAATGATCCGTTAGTTTACAAAGCCCCAATGTGGCAGCTGAAAAAAAAAGCCCCAATGTGGCAACTGAAAAAAAAAGCCCCAATGTGGCAACTGAAAAAAAAAGGGCCCCAATGTGGCAACTGAAAAAAAAAAGCCCCAATGTGGCAACTGAAAAAAAAAAAAGCCCCAATGTGGCAACTGAAAAAAAAAAAAGCCCCAATGTGGCAACTGAAAAAAAAAGCCCCAATGTGGCAACTGAAAAAAAAGTCCTAATGTGGCAACTGAAAAAAGAAGAGAAAAGAAAGCAAGCAGAAAATCCAGAGCAACAAAAGAAGGGGTCCAAAGCGACAACATCTGTGAAAAGTGCCCAATGTGCGCCTTAACAACAATCTTGGCACCAATAACATGAAGGGCCATTGAAATCTGCAAGCAAGTTTGCAGCGCCCAGAGCGCGCTCCAAAAAAAAAAGTGGAGAGGGGAGGAAGGAAACCTTCCTTAGGTACCAATCCAAAAAAAAAAAAGAAGAGTTGTGCTCTATCATAACACTTGAAGAAAAGGCACCAAAACTGAGAAGTGCAACAAACGCAAGTGTAGCAGCAAGCAATTACAAAGCTATGAAGCCCAGGCCACAACTGCCAAAACGGCAAAGCCAACAAAAGCGCACAAGAACAAAGGCGTAAAATCCAAATGCAAAATCTCAAGCGCAAGGCAAACAACAACAACAACAACAAAAATGATGATAAAAAGCAAAGACAAGATATGTATTCTCAACATAACAGCATTGTCAAGCATACAAAACAGAATCCAAGCTTGAGAAATACATACAAAAGGCATCATGAATCCCAAGATGCAAGTCAATAAAGCAACAAAAGCTAAGTTCGAGCAAAGTTATACAAGTCATAAACCAAATGAAAAAGCACAACCGAAAACCATAATCCGAAAGAGAAATGTCAAAGTAGCAGCATAAAGTGGCAAAACAATGCCTACATAAAGAAAAGAGAATTCAAGGAAGTAACCCTGCAGACTTCCTCATAAGAATACTTTTTGTCAGCCAAATCCCTGATCTCCTGATCAAGAGCCTCCAGTTCAGCGGTTGCTTGGTCAAGCTGAGAAGAAAGCTCCTTGACACGAGACACCAAAGGAGCACGGCGCTCCTGCAAAGCACGCTCAGCGTCGGCCAACTCAGCGTCATCGAACGGAGGGCGCAAACTTTCAAAACCAGCAATGGCATTTTCAAGCCAGGGACCAGAGTAATGTTGAAACTGAAGCGTGTATAAGTAATCCAAGATCTCGGCCTTCTCCTCCCATGACAAGTCATCCACGTCAACTGAGCGGACTAAATGCAACATCCGCAACAAAGTTTGAGAACCGGACTCCCGAAAAAGGCGAGGAAGTGAAGCTGGAGGAGGAATCAAGAAAGCGTGAGCACGCATGAACGAATCGATCAAAGCTTGATCATCTGCAGGAAGTGAAGCTGCAAGAACACATAGCAGCACATGTAGAAATAATGAGACCAGAATTCAGAAAGAAAAGAAAAATTCCAGCTCAAGAAAAGAAATACTTACGAACTAAAGAAGAGCCTGGAGAGGCGGAGGCGTGACTTGCCCTCGCAGCAGGAGCCTTCCCCTTATCAGCTAAAGAAACCAGGTTTGCAGCAGCTTGACTCTCTGAGGGGGCAGGGGCATCAACTTCAGCACCTACCTCACCAAGCATGTTTTTAGATCTTGGAATATCAGAAACAAGTTCATAGATAATATCAGCAGCAACAATACCTGAAGGGGCCTTCGAAGGCGCACCCTTGGGAGAAACAGGGACACTCCTTGGAGTGCCAACTGGAGACGCTAAGTCGAAATCATCACTGGCAGCAGAATCAAAAGGGGTAACACCCCCACCAGTTGAAGGTTGACAAAAGAGGTTCATAAAATCTTCATGATCAGAAGCAAGCGAAACAGCAGGAGCGTTCTCAGGAGACTGGGATGAGGGCGACGCCGATGAATGACCATCAGCACCACCTGCGTTCAAAAGGAAAAGAGAAAAGAGAATCAGTGACGTTATGAAAACTGTCCAAGCAAAACAAACTGAAAAGACTAGAAGAAGATAAAAGAACAAGAAACGGAACCTGGAAAATGATCCCCAGCTCCACTGCTTTCAGCGGAAACGTCACAAGACAAGAAGGAATCACAAGAATTAGTTTCAGCAGTATCATCTTGAACCAAGTCCACATGGACTGGGGAAGAAGGAGCAATGCGGATGCCGGAGGTGCGAAGGCGGCTAGACCGACGAGTAGGAACGGCTGCAGCTGCCTTCCTCCTCTTGCTAGAATTGGCGGCGCCGCTACTACCGCCTCGAACAGAAGATCTGGAAACAGAAGAAGCTTTCCTTTTGCTTCACCTGGGGGCAGCAGAGGGAGTCGCAGCAATTCTGCGGCTAGGCGAAACTCCTTCAGCTGAAAACAGAACCAAGTACAAGTTGAGTGCAAAGCAAGAAAAAGAAAAGCGACAAAAACAAGAAATGGCCAAGATGCTTACCAGTAGCTTTCTTCATAGAAGTGCAAAAATAAGGGTCGTTGTGCACTATAGGCAGCAAGGAAGGAATGGGACGCGAGGACGAGGCTTCAAAATCCCGAAGGTGTTGTAGAATGTCTTCATGAGAAACGAGCCAAGAACTCAAAACACCTCCAATACTGGAGGGAGAAACATAAACAGGAGCAAAATCAGGAATTCTAGGAGCTGCATCAAAGAGAAGTGCTTTAACCAAGTCTTCTGTCGGGGCCTGCTCAATGTTGAGAACACAGGGGGCTTGATCACGCCCAAACTGCCTGGCCACCCGATCGGGACGGTACGCACAGGGCCAAAGGGCTCCACCATGAGCACTCCTACTATCCAAGGGAACAAAACCAGGCAAACAGCGAATAGAGAGAATCAGCTTCCATAAATCAAAGGCCCCTTCGAAAGGGGTGGCAGCATTGTTTCTTGTGGAAAAGGTCTCTTCATCATAAAGAAGATGTGGGAGGTCCGAGTAAGGGCGAAACAAGAATTCGTCTTCTGAATCAATGAGAGAAATAAGGGGTTCTCTTGGGGACCCTCTCGTCCAACACCACGAACGAGGGTCCAAGCCAGCAACACCAGTAGAAAAGGGAAGTTTGGTGGGGCCATAAGCGGGAAAACGCTCAAACAAAAAATACTGAAGAAACGTCAAGTCAATATAAGAATTAATCGGAAAGCGCCCGTGAGAAAGGCGCATCTGAACTGATACCTGATCGAGCGTACAAGCCGCCTAGGTAAAATGAAGCAAGAGGAAGGCGTGTACCTTCCGCCAGGAGACAAGCGAAAAGAAAGACGCATGGGCTTACAGACTCCCATGGAGGTCCAGGAAACACATATCTGCTGAGCCAAAAAGCAACGAAGGCGGAACGGCAGAGGCGTGAATCGGTGACAGGTCCGGATTGGAATTTACCATCATGAAAATCGCCAAAGAAATAGAGAATCCAGCAAGCAAAGGTGTACTTGACAGAAGAGCGTTGACTTGCCCTTCGACTCCTAGGAACCAAGTTCCCAGTACCCCTCACCCGTTGAGAAGAAGAGCCCTTTGCATACGAGGCGCGCCTTCGCTTGAAAAGGTCCCGGGAATACTTGGCGCTTAGAGCCGAGGCGGCTTTCAGTTGCATCGACAGTTCAGAAAAATGTTCATCAACATTCTCCACATCAAGGTCTGCATCTCCAAAAGCGGGAAGACCAAGAAGTATAATCACGTCTTCAAGTGTTGGGGTGAACTCTCCCCACGATGTCAAAAAGGTGTGGGTGGAAGAACACCAGCGCTGCATCAACATCAGCAAATCACTAGGCCTGCGGTTAGCACCAAGCCGAGGCGACGCCTTGACAGCAGCAGCAATCCCTACCTTCTCCAGAATGGCCACGAAAGCGGCATCAGTAGCAAAAATGTGATCAACCCACTCTTGCCATCCAGCAGTGCCTCCCACGCGAACGTTGAAGTTCACATCTACCCAGGGGAACTCCGAGCGGCGAAGGCAGGAGCGGAGCAAGGAAGAGCCCAGGGCGCAGTGGTCCTTACTGTAAGAAGGAGAAGAGATGAGTTCGGCGTCTTCCTCGGAAACCACCATGGCCTTGGAAGACGAGCCAGCAATAAAATCGCCCGAATCAGGACCAGAAGGCGAGTCCGCCTTCACCTCTGTAGCCCAGCGGCGGTACCCCAGTTCAACAGGGTAAGAGCGAGGGCAGGGAAGCTCTTGCATGAAGCAGTAAGAGATGGGGCACGGAAGTTGAATCTCCCCCTCAGAACTCGAGGAAGCGCTTTCAACCACGGGAGAAGCAACAGCCTTTGACTCTGACATGGTAACAGCAAATACAAGAGAACGAGAAAGCGGAAAACAAAGGAGTAACGGGGAGTTCTTTTCTGGAAGAAAGGAGTTTCGGAAACAAAGAAGAAAGAGAACGAAACGAAAGTGAAAAAGAAAACTGAAAGGCCTGAGGAAGTTTTGAAAATATGAGTGAAGGAGGGAACGTGGAGAAATGTGCAAAAGCTGAGGGATATTTGCCTCCTCCCCCTAACGACACGTGGAGCGCAACTGAAGAATGGAGGGAAGAAAACCAAAAGACTTACCAGTGAGGGCCCGTTGACAAGACCCCACTGAACGACGAAATTCAAAGCGGAAACCGCCAAGCAGTTAGTAAGCCGGGAGAAATGCAAAGAGACACCCGCGATGCAAAAGCGTCTCCTTATGTACGCCTTCCCCAAAAATCGAAGGCGGCGCCGAAAGAAATAACAAAAAGGCGAAGAACAAGGAATGGGGAATCAAGAAAAGAAGAAACAAGCGAGAAAACACAAAATAGGATTTGCACTGAGAATGAAATTCTTCCCCTCTCACTGCAAAGGGGGCAATTGTTGATACCTCAATATTTAGTGGCCCAAATTACAAGGCCCAAGTCATGTAAGGGCCCAAAAGTTGCTAAACAAAAAATAAGTAATGAAACACTGAGAAAGGCGCGCCAACTCCAGGAATTGCCCGAGGCGACACACGCCCAAGGCGACGGTCACCAAGGCGACCAATTTCGATAAGACGATCAGAACAAAGAGCAAAGCATGCTGATGACAATAAACGCCGTGTGTTATCTTAAAGCGTCCCAGATGCCACAAAAACCTGAAGAGAACATCGTGATAAGTAAAGGCGATCCGGGAGTGGGAGCCCACGGAAGGCGCACTCATGACCAGCCGAAGGCGGCATAGCTATCCAAAGCTCTAGCGGCTTACGGAGGAAGTCAAGAGAGAATCTTTTACTCACCCAAGGCAAAGCTAAGAAGAGTAAGACTTGGAGTCCTCTCCTTCGCCGTAATCATCAAAGGCCAAAGCCAGGAATGGTAAAGAAGACAAAGCCACTGAAAAGATGCTCTGGACACATGATGCAAGCGGTCACTAACCAGCGGATGAAGGGAAGCGAACAGAGACCACTGGTCCAAAGCACCACTATAAATAAGAGAAAGGAACAAAGAGAAAGGGGGAAGGCCCCGGGAGGAAAAGAAAGGGGAAAAAAGGTTAGCCAAGTCTCCAAAGGGCACCCTCCCCAAAAGGCCAAGAAAGGCCAAAGAGCTAGAGGAATAATACCTTAAAGCAGCCATAGCTGCGATACAATACACACAGTATATAAAAAGACACAAAGATCCTCCCCCTGAAAAAGGAAGAAGTGCCATGAAGAAGCAAGAGGCAGAATAAACAACAAAGGAGGAACAGAAAAGGAGGAAAAGCCAAAAGGCGTGCACCTCCAGCAATCATCCTAGGAGCCAAGACGAGGGGGTCAGAATACCCAAAAATGCCACAACCAATGACGATTGCAACACAGAGGGCGTACAACAAAGAGGAAAAGAAGCTCCCCTTCTGAAACTCGAATATAAAAGGAGTGTAAAGCCAAAGTGCATACTCCTCTCTTTGTAAAAATATCATGAAAATGGGAGCCATTTCCTTGTATTAACCCCTCTGTACCTCGTCTTGATATAATGAAAGCCTAAAGCTTCACAAAGTTTACGAACCCATTATCTCTTTTAATTAAACAATCATTATCGCACAAAGCGGTCCGAAACAGTGGTTAATCGATTAAGCCATGTGTTAATCGATTAACACGTGCAGAATCAGTTTTTAAAATAAGCTTTTCAAGGCAAAATCAAATTCTATTGTTTTCTAACTTTTGGGTATTCTATATAAACCTTTTTCCTAATCATTGTGATTAATCTAGAATCATTTTTCATACACATTTTACTAAGATCAAGCCACACTATTCTCTCTCACTTTCATAGATCAAAGCTTTAACTTTTACATTCTTTGATCAAGAATCTTTGAATCTCTTATATTGATATTTTCATAGCTATTGAAAGAGATTCATAGGATTGTTATTGTTTTTCATTTGAGTTGTAATCATTGCAAAGAAGGCAAGCTATCTACAACAAAGGAAGTCTTGGTTGTGAATCAAGCAAACAAGCATTTGGAAGTCTTGTTTTGATAACAAGCAATTGGAAGTCTTGGTGTGATGCATCATCAAGCAAGTGAAAGTCTTTGAAGAATCTCAAAGCAATTGGAAGACTTGTTGTGGGGATATCGGCAAGCAAGAGAAGAGGTTAGATTAGATTCAATAGGGTTACAAGGCAAGGGTGTGGTATCTCTTGTAGGCTATCAAGAAGGGAGTCTTGAGAGGCATTTACTTGTAATTTGAGAACTCTAATTCCTCATAGTGAAGAATCTCTCTTGGTTGAAGAGGGGACTGGATGTAGCTTTCAAGTGGATGAAAGTGAACCAGGATAAATCACTGTGTCGTATCTCTAAACTCTTAAGTCTTTACATTCAAGTCATTTCAATGTTGTTCTTGGTTGAAAACCTAGAAAAGATTGATTTTCATAATTGATTGAATTGAATCTTAATTGTGCAAATTGATTTGGGGAAAATCATTTTTATAATCTAGGTAATCAATAAGAATATTGGTGTTAATCAATTCCGCTTTATCTCTGATCTTATGTGTTAATTGATTGATTTTCGTATTTGATTAAAACTGAATTTTCATCAGATACTGTTCAGATTAATCGAGTAAATCAATTGTTAATCGATTAATTTTTAAGTTGCTTTCGGCATTAATCGATTAGTACCTTAGTTAATCGATTAGTTTGAAAGTAAGCTTCGACATTAATCGATTAATACTGAAGTTAATCGATTAATCAGTATATTTTTGTAAAAATCATTTTGTTTTAATCGTTTCGATTTGTTTCTTTCGAAAATCTTTCAAGGTTTCTCTAACACCTATTCAACCCCCCCTTCTAGGTGTTCTCCTAGTGTCTCCTAGTTATTTCACCCACCGATTGTAGTTCTCACACATGGCTTAGCCTCTGAGTTGACTATTTGCTCTATGCCTTCGGCGGCCGAAATCACCTCGGCAGGGACAACGTGAGGAGCAACGGTTGGACTACTCTTTGGCGCTGGCTCGGAGGACTGGCTTTTGGCCGAGGAGCCAGAGATTGCCTTCACAGCAGCCAGCTGAGCCATCCTGGATGAAGCAGCAACACTCTTCTTGGCTTTTGATGCTTTTTTACCCATTTTTTCTGAAAAAGCAGAAAGTATGTTGTATTAGACCAAAAAAAAATTGGTATAGTACCCAGCTCGGCCTTCACTTCAGCCTGGGTTCTGTTCAACAAAATTTGTTTTGTATCAATTTGACCCTTTTCTTGAAGATACTCCCAAACCCGATCACATTAGCGCCTCTCGGCCCTAGTTAAGTCCGCTTTGTAATCAAATTGGTATAAGGAGGCCCCTCTAGTATAAATACCGCTCGTCCAGCATAGTGGGAATTGAGGCACGACTTTAATTTCCCCTTCTTCCTCAACTCGTTTCATGAACCAGCATACTTCGGTTCTCGTATACTCGTATTGGAAGAAGCAGGGTTTGAAGGACATCCAAGAATCGGTTACCTTTGCAAAAAGGGCATGCTCCTTCCGAGCCTTCAATGACACCCAGAGCCCCTTGGAGTTACCAAATTTATTTACTTGGGGGCATATATCCAAAAGAAGGCTCGTAATGTCGCTACCAGACCTTCAGCGTCACAAAACTGTTGGAAAGCTCTAACAAAGGCCCAACCGCTCGGATGTAGCTGGCTCGGGGCTACGCCTAAGTGGTTGAGGACCTTTATTTCAAAGGTAGAAAAGGGCATACGAATTCCGACTTTTGTCGCTACCTCCTCGTAAAAGTAAAAATATTGTTGGTTTTCTGGCACTCGAAAGAAGATGCGATCATCTATGCCCACATGTCTTAAAACAAATTCCGAGGCATTCCCGTCTGCACTCGGAGGGGTTAGAATAGGGCGAAGGTGGTTCAAGCTGTCCGTTGTCAGCAACGAAGGCCTCGTTCCAAGTACTTCCCGATCAAAAACTGCATCGTACTCTGCGTGGTTGGGTGGCAAAGGGAATTCATCAGGATGGGTGTCACACCTGCGCTCCGCCATATCTGGGGAAAACGTAAAAGGCTCGGCGTTAGCATTTTTTATAGCAGATGTTTTAATTCTAAAACTAAGGCCGAGCCTTGGACCTTTTCCCCCCTCCCTCATAGGATCTCCCAAAAACTCTTCCCCTCTGGTACAGCACTCTGGGCTAGTCCTAACCTGAGCCCGACGCTCGGCAAACCTATAAGCCAATAGCCACCTATTTTCCTCTACGGAGTCGGATGGGTACTCCGTGGCCAACGGTTCTACTTCGGATGACTCATGTGATCCTTTGCCACAAGGGGGGGGGGGTAGGAGGATCAACTGTTTTATTACCAGTATCAGAACTAATTTCCAAGGGAACGGATTCAGTCCCAAAACCCCCAGAGGAACTAGAACTAGAATTGCTAGACGGTTCTTCACCTAATTTCTCACAAAGTTCGTGATAAACATTCCTCCAATATCTCCAGCCCCTCATAATTGAGAAATCCTAGAATACCAAGCCCTTTAATAACCAACCTAGAACTAGGACCCCAAATCCCTACAAAAACCCAGAAAAATGCAAAACCCTCTCAACAAAACCAAAAGTGGCAGAACCAGAACTAACTGTTTGAATCAGAATAGAAGAAAGGTTTACCTGATGTTGGTTGATGTCTGAACTTTGAAAGAGGTTGATTGCGGTGGTGGATCCTGCGTGCGTAGAGGGGATGCACAGAAAAGTATTAGAGAATGAGGAAGTTTTCTGGTTTGTGAAAATGCAGTGTATAGAAATGGAAGGAAACGAATAAAAGGTTTAAACACCCCTCGAAACCTCTCAACTTCTCTCCACGGTGCATCGCTTGGGCCAAAGGCCCATTAACTCGTTCAGCCATTCATAGTGGAATACGTGGCAGTCATTGGAGTTGCTTTTTCAAAATTCGAAATTCAAAATGATTTGGCACAACTTCCCAAGGCACGCGCCGCACCTAGAGAACCTAAAACGTCACCTCGAACAGGCTACATGGTTACAGTTGTCACACATTCCCGAACTAAGACATGCAAAAAGTTCAACCTTACCCACTTGTTACCTCGCCAGACTTTCCAAAGTCTTACGAGCTGGGGGGCTTGTAGGGTCTGCCGACCACATACGGACACAAGTCTTATTGAAGGGATTCTCCAAGGGCACTTTGCTCGGTCCACCTGTAATTAAAGTCCTTCGCTCGGACTCGTAGGATCCGAGCAATACGAAAGGGTCAGGCTCGGACTTGATGGAACCGATCCTCACCATCGGTCCTCAATCCATCAGGCTCGGGACTCTAGGACCGAGACATACCGTCGGCTTGCGGATAAGCTCAGGCTCACCGAGGCTTCTTATCCCTTCCGCAAATCTCTCCTAGATTCTCGCAACAGCCTAGACATGAGATCTTCAGCTGATCCTATCCAGATTCTAGAAGCATAATCGTCCGATATTATCTCAACAGAATCCTGGTTCAGCACAACTCTGATACAAGACCCAAAGGGCCCATATCAGCCTCCTCCAAACCCTATAAATAGCTCATCACAGTCGGCACCAAGGTGGTTCAAGCTGTCCGTCGTGTTCCAGCTCACTGCGTCGAGACCATCACCGCGCACCGTGTCGAACTGCCCCGGTGAGAACGCCACCGTTTCTCCTCATCAAGCACGTTGCTGTTCATATTGTTCTTTCTTAATTTTTGTACATTTTTTTTTGTGGATGGGAATCGAAGTTTATCGTCACCACAGTCGGCGCCAATGTGATGTTCCATTGTTAGAGATACACCACGATGTGTGTTTGGGGTTGTTGCAGCTGACGAGGGTGACCCCGGTCCTACGTACCCCAGTGATAAGGGGATCAAGCCACACGTAGTTCTTGAGAGTAGGTATGAGAGAACATACCTTAGCCCCCATAGTCTGGTGGTTCTTATAGGGGTTTACCTGTTAAGTGTGTCGTGTGTAACCCTAACTTAGTTGGGTTGGGCCTGTTGGTAGACTCTTAAGTCTAGTCCATCACAATTGCTATGTACTTTATAACTGTTTACTTGAAAATGTATATGTGTTTTGCTAGGACTTAAGAGTATCCTTAGGTTAATTATGATTAGATCCCTGTGGATACTGCAGTGTAAGCAGAATATAGAAGTAGATTGGGTTGTCCAGGGTACGACAGTCAATAAATGTTTAATATGCTTACAAGCTCATGGTGTTTTGTTTTCAAGAATGCTCATAAGAGTATTTTTGAGACACTAAAAATATTGCACATCACATGTTTGATAAAAATCCTCTATTGTTTGAAACCCTTAATTATGTGATTATTTTAGTGATATTCTCATAAGAGCAAGGAATTGGCAGTGAGGGATGCTAATGAATTGAAGGTGGATGCCTTTTAGAATACCATCATATTGACTAAGTTTCTGGTGGAAAGTCCCAAGGAGTAGTGATTGATTTGTCATTTGCTTGTGTTGAGAATTGAAATTTTCATGTAAAAGTTGGATTTGTGATATCTATGTTGTTGCAGATTTTAAGCACAGTTGAAGAAATTCAAGATAGACATGATGTTGTGAAAGAAATGAAGAAAAAGCTTCTTGATTTACATTAGGTTTACTTGCATCAAGATTTTGGTTTTATTTTTAATAATGCTTAATTATTGCCACATGGCAACATTGACATATTTTAGAACATATAATGCCCTGGTTATTTGTATATTAACAAACTTTATCTAATGTATGTATCTAATTTGAAATGTTTAGCTGTCTAAAGGGTAAACCTTGGAAACCTTAGAGTTTTATCGCTTTGGAACCCACCATAGCGAACCATAACTTGTATTCCTTATTGAATGCAAGAGTCTGTGGCATATCAATGCAAAAGAGTATGCTTATTCTAAGTGGGGGAGTAGAATCAAAGTTCAGCCAGTATCGTAGTTTAGCAACCTTTTAGTTGGGATGATTCTTCATGTGACGGAATTGAACGAAATTTCGGGGACGAAATTCCAGTAAGTGGGGGAGAATTGTAACATCCCTAATTTAATTCCCAAGTTTAATTAGGAGATTAGTGGACTTAAGAGGTGAATAGTGGTAGGAAAAACCCAGTGATAGATATTAGAACCAAGAATAGTTAGAGAATAGTTAAAGTTTCTAAATAGGGAGAAAAACTAGGATTTTAATATTTAGAGCTCAAAACCCAAAACCAACCGTTGGATTTGAAGATAAGTATGTTAGGAAGGTTATCTTCAAATTTGAGCAAGATCCAACGGTTAACGAAGAAGTTATGGCCATTTGAATTGCGAAAGGTGCTGTCATTTTTAGCATTGGATATCTATATCCAACATAGGACATCGATGTTGGATATCGATATCCATAGGTGGATATCGATATCCACGACCATGCTGCACCAAATTTAAGTCGCTAAACACGAATTTTAGTGGCATTTTCATTCTTTTCTCTTCTCCGTCTTCTCTCTTCTTCTCTCTCTTTGGTTCCATGAACCAAATCACCATCATCAACACTAAGCTCCATGATTTGAGGCACCAACAACCTCCCTCATGGAAACCAACACCTTTTCCCTCTTTCTTTTCTTCTTAAACCTTGGATTTCTCTATTTTCCAAGGAAACCCGAAACCCCCAATTTGGTACTTCATGGCATAGAACCCTCTAATCATCAAGAGAAGCATGGAAATTGGTTGAGGGCTAGTAGAGAGAGGCCAAGGAACTTGGATTGGGAGTCTTGATGTGGGAGCTCCATCAAAAACCCTATTTTCCTCTCTCTCTCTCTCTAAAAGGTAAGGGGGGAGACATTTGGCTTAAATTAGAGAAAGGATATAGTGATAATCATAGAAATATAACTATATACATAATTGGTTTTGTATTTGCATGAGTTATGTGTGGTTTCTTACACTAGGGTTTTATGTTAAAGTGATTGGTTGATGATTATGTTTGGTTTTATATTTGGATAATTGAATATATGTTTGTGAATTTGAGTGATATGCATAGATTAGGATTGATATTATTACTATTATGGAATTGTGCCTATAAATGGTAATTATTTCATTATCATGGACAAACACCCTAAGCTAGAGGATATCTAAAAAGGAATATAATTATATAAAGGTTTGACTATTCCAATTTAAGTAAAATATGTAGAAACACGTGCATTAAGAAGTGAGGAAGGACGTTAGGAATTGGAAAAGATACGAGAACATTCTATGGACCGAAGGACAGGTTCCATAGAATCGACGGACGAGAGTGATATAGTGACTCGATACGTAATCGTGGGAAATTATCGTAGAGGACTTTGATCCACTAAAAGGACCATACCAGTACGAAGGACTGTACTGTGCCATCAGTGGTCGTGGATTGGTCCTGTGCACGCTATGATAATTTTATCTGTCACTTAAGCACATCTGGACTAGTTGAGGGTGGTTCCCGCTAGAGCCAATTTGGGAAAATGACCCAAATTGTAGGAAGGACTGTATTGTGCAAGCATTGGTTGGGGAACACTTACTCCTAGTTGATCTTTTCCAATTTGTGTGGAGGGTGATGTGAGGATATATGGAAATATGGAATTATGGGCATATGGATAAATGGAAACCAATGGAAAATGGTATATGGATTATTATGGATTATGGAGTTGCATTGCATCATATGCATTTGTGCATTTTGGATTATAATATGGAGAATATATGGAAACTTTATTTATATGGAATCATATATTGGTGTGATGTGTATATACTTATATTCTATTATTGTTATAATGTGTTTTCTTTAATTTCTGTTTAAATGTCTCACCCTCTTGGTTGACATTTTTAGGCACACAATGGTGATAAATTGAATATCCAGTCACCGAGGAGCATTACACTCCAAATGATGGAGTGTAATGGTTATATATGACCCCAAGGGTCAAGTTTATGCAACCTTTAGTTCTGTAATCATAAATGGTAAATTAATTATGTTTTATAAAGGATACTCAAATAATATTTTCTTTAAGTTATATTTGTGTAAACATGTACAAGGACTTTATAATTATATTGGAACTTCATTAGAAAGTCAATTTTTAAATTTGGTTCATTATCTGTAACGCATCTGGAATCTGACAGGTGATTTGAATTATAAGGGAAAGATTCAATTTTTAAGGTAAACCCTGTCAAAATTTTTATAAACTCACTATTTTCCTTAATTAACCATATTATTTTAAAAGGCAAGGTGTTACAGGCTATGCTTTAATTAAGATAGGGTGTGTTTAATTAGGTCACCCAAGGGTCTTGTGCACTCATAATTGGGTGTCTCACAAATTTAAAATTCAAATTGCAAATAAATACTCGAAACCGTACAACACTTCATTACAGTAAAAATAATATTTTTTTCAATACAGTAAAATACCCCTTGAAAATCATGATTCAATTTACTAAAATAAGACAATATAATTTTCTCAAAAACAATTAAAATTTCGTGCTCAGAAAAATAAATCCCAAACTGTACCAAAATAAATTTTACATTTCAATACAATTGTTTTGACTGTAAATTCATCCGATTCGGATTTACAGATCAAAAGTTATGAATTTTCAAAATTACGTAGTCAAATACATCAACAAATAATAATTTCTTCAAAACACAAAATAAAATATTCATCATTATAACAATAAATTCCAAACAATTATTTTCGCTCATAAATATAAATAAAATAATATATTTTTATAATTCCGAGTTTAATTGCCCAATCATAAATTCAAGAAAAATCAATTTATTAAAATGGAAAAAATGCGGGTATTATAAAACTTGCATGCAATATGAATTGAGGTTTTTTCGGTGATGGAACATGTGTATGTTGAGGTATTAAATCTCCTTTGAAGGTTGTTTGGGGTTAGATTTGAGTAAAATTGAAAACGGTATTGTAAAACACCAATTTCAGTGTTCTGCTGCATAACCTAACCGGTTAGTGACATCAGTAATCGGTTAGATTCTGACAGCAAAAATAAATTTTAAATGAATTTTTGCTAAATGATCCATACCATTTTTAATTATAATTTTTTAACCCAAAACCAAGGAAAATTACCCAAGTTAAAATTATGAGGATATTTTTTTTATGAATTGGGTTAATTTATTTTTAATACCTTGAGGGTTCCACTGAAAATTAAAAAAAAAGGAAATTATGACAAGTTATTCTTCTTGAGATGAAAAATATTGATCTTATGTCATAATAATTGTGGATTAATTATGAGAAATAATTAAGGGTCAACCCAATTGGTATATGCATGGTGTGCATTCATTCATGGAGAATGTGGATGTTTAGGGTTAGTGAAATTGTTATGTTCTGGTAACATAGCAAAAGTACTCTGGGAGCACTTAACTGTTGCGTTTTGCTTGATGACACATTCTGAGGATGAATGTGGCTAGTGTGGTGTAACATTGTTGATGTGGTTGTTACGTCTTCGCGACGTGACGCTCACTCTGGGAGTGGCGTTATGTACCATGGTGATTCTTTACGTCTTCACGACGTGACGTATACTCTGGGAGGAACGTTAAGGTAATCACAACCAAGCAATTCCGCCATACGTTCTGGGAACGTATTATTAGTGTTCTGGGAACACATGGATGTATTGGAGGCCTCAGTTGATGAGATAGAAATCATGCATCATGCCACTTGCATTGAAGAAGTTAATTATGCAAATAAAACTGGTGTGATTCATATGGTTATGCATTTCTATCTGTCTATGATTAATTGTGACTGTTATATTTTAGTCTCATTTGATTATGTATATGTGTATTATTGATTACTCCCGTGCCCTTGTTTGGTGATGGCCCGATATCTTGCCTGCATCGAGATCCAACCCATCCCTAGTGGCATATGGACGTTCGAGGAGCATCGAGCCACATTCGAGGGGGAGGTAGAGGTCACACTCTATCACCCTAACCCCTTAGCTCATGTGCGACCTCGTAGGTTTAGGATTCCCATCATATATACTATGCACGTACCCCCGTTTTATACTTATCGTGGACCACCCCCGACTCGACCAATTCGTAGATTTCATAGTTTTTCGTTTTCATGCTGCCACTCGTTCTCATCCCTCAGCTTCGAGGATTGTTACTAAGGAGATTCCTTCTCCTAGTCCGATAGTCTCAGATAGCACTGCTCCAACTGCAGTCCCTACACCCAGTGGTAGGGTGTCTACTCCGTCGGACGAGGTCGAGGAGGATCCTGTGGAGAATGAGAGCGAGGTGGAGGAGCCAGTCGAGCCCGTTTCTGGTACTCGTAGGGGTGTGGATGGTTCCTAGGTCCTGGCATAGTATAGATGGTAGGGATCCTAGGCTAGGGATGTAGCTGCAGTGGATTATGGATGGAGCTCTTGAGGACCGGTTGATGTAACACCCTATTTATAAATACCCTTAGCTACCCTTAATGGAAGTGATGAATTAAAAATTTCCTTTTTAACTTAAATAACTTATAAAAATCCCCGAACAAACGGACGAAGTTTCCTTTGTTTTTTTTAAGGCTTTTCCAAAAATTTAGTTTATCCTGCAACTTGTATTAAACACAATATTCATATTCATTCAGTAGCCAGTAGGGCTAAACATAACTCTGTGCATCATAATGCACCCAGATAATAGTTATACACATATCAGAGTTCGCAGCATGTTTAACAAGTTGTGGAAACAGTATTTTCCCAAAAAGACTTCTTTCCCAAAAGGAGTTGTCCTGGGCCCACCCAAAAAGTTATATTTATATCATATACATCAAAAGCAAACTACATCATGACATCAAAAAGCCTAGGACATAGCCATGTCCTAATCAACTACAATCTACTCTCCCTATAAGGGAGAGTGCACCTACTCGGCCGGGGGCTGTGCTAGCTCTAGCTCAATCTCAGAACCTGTGAAAAATAGTAAGCAGGTGAGCATTGCACATGAAATAGAAAATCAATTTCTAATCAGACATAATAACCTACTAAGCCAAGCACAATCATCAACTAGTTTCACATAATGCAAATTCATCACAGTCAATTAACATAGTCACACTCAATTATTTCCAAATCCTAATTCCTTATCTTATCTCATTATTTGTTAATGATCCCATATTCCTTTCTTACACTCATTTCCCTTTTGTTTCACCACTAGGATTTGGATTGCACCTGCTAGGGCATTTGGCACGCCCATTAGGGACTTTGCACCCATTAGGCATCACCCGTTAGGTCTATGCTTATTAATTTGTTCGGCTCATTTCCCATATCTCTAGTCCACACTCTATTCCATTTTAATTATCAGCGAATTGATCCATTGGGTACACGGACGCCTAACGGGGCGTTTGAACCTAATGGGCGATTAGACTGACGGGAAATTAGCCCTAATGGGACACTTGGAACACCTAGCAGGGCACCTAGTGTGCCCGTGTTCCCAACGATCAATTCAGCTGCATATTCCTTTAATTTAGTTTAGTTTCTAATTCATCATTAACATGCATTCATCCCACAATTAATCTGACTCACCGATTAAATTTCCTAAGTTCATGCTCTTAATCCTAATTCGTTTTAATCATCACTACACCATCCATACACTTTATATCCACACAAGCATATCAAGTATCAATATCAAATAGCAAATATCACAAATTTCCATTAAAAGTGCACATTTGCAAGTAAGCATTTACAACACATTTAACACCTAACCTATATATTAATTCACAAATACTACCCAGGGTTCATTTCATTTATTTGCCTAATCAAAATATTATCATTATTCACTATCTTAGGGTTTCCTAATCAATATGCTAAACATATAAATCCTAGCAAATCATTATAACTAACTAGAAACCCTTCCCTAGGACAAGGCAACACCCACCCCCTTACCTCAAATGTGATGAGTGAGGTAAGGAGAACCTTGAGAACCTTAGCTTTGTGAGCCTTAGAGTTTGAACCTCCTAAGTCTTGATTGACACCTTAGAATAGCTAGAATCCATTGAGTTTGTATGACCCGAGAATGAGAGTTGTATGAAGGAGGTGAATTATCCTTCACTTGATCTTGACTATGAGGCATGAGTGAACCATAGTCTCCATAGCTTAGGAACTTCGAAAATAAATAGAGAGAGAGAGAGAGAGAGAGAGAGAGAGAGAGAGAGAGTGAGTGAGGGGTTAACGGTTTGAGAGGAGGGAATGATTTTTGTTCTTGTTTACATGGTAAAGACTTGATGCTGATGACATTTAATAATGCTTTGCTCTTGATCTTGGTGTTTTTGGTGATGATGGCGAGATTTGCTCTTGAACCCTAAGAAAGAAAGAAAATGGAGAAGATGATATGCGGTGGTGTAGTGTGGTGTTGTGCTGTTGTGGCTTTATTTTTGTTTCGTAATTTTCATGAGAGGAAACAAATGAATGGAGGAGAATTAATGGCTTCATGAGGAAGCCAAAAACGTGTGGATGGGAATTGCCCATTCTAACACGCAGGCTTGGCGGAGGAAAATGGTGCGCCTGGGCGAGAAAAACGCTGTGAGAGCCATTTGTTTCGGCGCTGGTAAAGATCCCTGGAGACACCCACTCGGACTGAGGCAGGTAAAGTGAAATACTCGGCGCGTAAGGGCCGAGATACCGTGGCGTCGGTGCGAGGTCGGTTTAGCCTCACGATGGTCGACCAGTGCGGCATATCGATTGGCCAATAAGAGGCCAATCTTATAATCGGTTGACACAAAGCGACTTGTTGTGGTCTGTTGTACTACCGACAAGTATACCGGATCGACAAGTAATACAGTCAGTAAGACTAATTATCGTTCCCACGAGGACTCACTACTAGAAATTTCAGATTTACGGAACAAAATCCGTCTCTAAATAAGGAAAATTCCATCTCTAACAGCTTTAGAGACGGAATTTAGTCCGTCCCGAAAACTGGCATCGCAAAAAATATAGAGACGGATTTCTGTTTCCGTCTCTAATTAGAGACGGAACTCTTCGTCTCTAGAATATTAAATTCCGTCTCTAATAATATTGAATTCCGTCTCTAGCACAGACGGAAATTTTCGTCTCTAATCCAAAGGATTTCGTCTCAATACTGAGATATTCCGTCTCTAATTAAAAGATTCATTATCCGTCTCTAATTAATAAAATTCCGTCTCTATTTAGAGACGAAAAATATCCGTCTCTAATTAATAAAATTCCATCTCTATTTAGAGACGGAAATACGGAACAAATTTCCGTCTCTATTTAGAGACGGAACAAATTTCCGTCTCTAATTCCCGAATTCACATCCGCCTCTAATTAATAAAATTCCGTCTCTAAACAGAGACAGAATTATTCCGTCTCTAATTTCCAAATATGCTACAGCCCACACTTTTGTCCTCAAATCTTAAAACCTGTAATTTTTAAATTCTATTTTTTGACAAAGTTGTTCAAAACAATACAGAAACAACAATAATTCAAAACAAAACAATAGAGAACATATATATTGCTAGTACAATTGAATAAGTCACAATACAGAAAATATCTAATCATAATTCAAAACAAAACAATAATATTACTAGAGCTAAGCAATCCAAAGATAAATGACATTCTTAAGTCATTTTTCTAAAAGATAAACTAACAAGCCGCATGAATCACTATTATCCATTTGTTATTCACCAATGTCATCTTCCTCCAATGGTTTCAAGTTGCTAAGAGTCATCATCTTCTTATACATATGCTTCCACTTCTCGTAGAAGGTTGGTTCTCTACTCAATTGTACTACCTAATAGAATAAAAGACAAGACGAGTAAAGATTACCAAACCATAATATAGAGGGATATCTTACAATAAATACATTTTGTCTTAGACACATGAATGCAGCATTAAACATATGGAAAAGAAAAACATCTTCCCTCGTATATTAAAGGCCCTCCAACTGTTCAACATGTCTAGCAGCGCAAACCTCTACATTAAAATACATAGCAACAACAAATAGCCATAGATAAATCCCAACTTTTTCTGCAAAAACATATTTAAGGCATGGACTACAGTAAGCTATTGGCTATTGGCTACTGAAAACAAAAGGGAGGAAAGTATACCATATATATAAACATCAGCCATTGTAAAATATGTAAGGATCCCAATGGGCAAAACACTAGAGAAGAATAACTATAGAGATTAATTAAAAAACATTTTGATTCCAGATGAGAAAAACTCTCCCACCAACTAGTTACAGAGATGCATGCTAAAACAAAAAAAATTGAGGGAATGAGGTAATAACAAGTTCAATAGCCACTCACCGACTCACCTTGCAGCAAACAACAAAAAATCTAGTGACACAACCTTCAAGTATGTGATCACCATCATTGGAGAGCAACAGTTCGGTGACTGCAGGAGGCCTGAGCTAGCTTTTCCTAATCCTGCATAGTAAACAAAATTTCCAGCAAATAATTTGAAGGAACATGTGTTAAGATTTATAATTTAGATGATGGAATGAACAGATAAATAAATATGCACAAGTATGTAGACAAGGGGATGTAAAAAGATGAATAAGATGAATATTCAAGAAAGTGTAAATGTGATACGTGACACATAAGATGAATATCACAGGAAAGGTACATATTTACATGGCAAGTATTTACATGCCTCAGGACAGCAACAAACTATTTTTTTTATCAGCAGCAATAGACTACTATTAAAATTATTACTTGGTATAATAGTATTCTAGGATGCAGTACTATAGCTTACCATTCTCCTTGAGTAGAAATTAAACATTATAGCAGCCTTAATTTCCAAAACCTTCAATTAAATCCTACAAAATAAGCATCCCAAACTTAAACAAATAAGGAGCCATGTAATGACTAAGATATAAGATTACAAGTCCTATAGCATCAAAAACTTAATAAGAGACCATAGCTTTTGAAACTTGAGAGAAAGCATATAGTATTTTATAAACTAGGCAAGTATGAAGAAAGTATTATTGAGACAAAGACTGTAAACTTGTATTTGTGTCTGGAGGCAAATACTGTAAACTTTTAGTATTTAATAGTAAGAAGTATTATTTAGGAACAGAGACAAAGACAAATAACCAGAAACCTATAGCCATTCCCTGTATGGTGACAAAATAAAAGAAGATACACCCTTACTAGCTACTTCACACTAAACCCACTTTAACTATTTAAATGATATTTGACACATCTCCTCACAGCTTGGATTCTTCACATAAACCAATCCAATCAGAATAATTCAAATGTGATTCATAATTTATTATGCGCATATAGATGAACTGAAACACAGCAACCAAATCACATTATATATAGCAGCTCAATTGGCCTCTCAAACTTTCTTTCTATACATTTCAATTACAGAGAAAGAAAATTAAAGCTAGAAGTGGAACCAACAAAAGCAATGAAATAGGATGACTGCACTAAAGTCTAAACCAATCATCATGATCACTGCTATGTCTAACTAAAAGATAAAAGAAATAACAATGCTACTACAAAGAATCAAGAATCATGTATAAAGAACAAAACTAGTTAAAATCACTACACTACTTATGATATTTGATTCTTGATTCTTTCTACAAAAGCAAGTGCCCCAAAGTTCCAAACAAAAGTAATGATCAAGAGTGAACATGGCAAGAAACAAAATCAAAATCTATGCAGTTATGATATTTGATAACTGATATTTGATAGCTAATAATTAAAATATGAAAAATTTCTAATTGAAACCCTTGTGATAAGCTATCCTACGAAACAAAATTACAAAACAGATCATGATTGAGTTGTGCATTTCCACTTAGATCTATGCAGTCACAGTGGAAATTAAGCAGAAAATGACCTTGCTTTCAAGGCAAATTGGTACCAGATGGATGCAAATTAGAAACTGGAAAATTTCAGAGTAAAAGTGCAATTATTAGAAATCCAATAAATCAGATGATGTGTTGCTGCAATCAGAACTTCAAAACTGTAAAGCTAACAGAACTTAGGTAAGCATTTGTTAATTGTTATCCCCTGCCATATTCATTAACAACTTTTTCTATTACAAAAAGTATGTGGAAACTGCATTAAGAAGTAGTAGTGAATTTGCCATTATCTTGGTGCTCAATTCATTCAAGTCCTCCAAGTGCTACTGGCTTGGTATTTGCAAATGTAAGAGCTCCAAATTGACTTGGTTATAGGGTTCATAAATCATAATTATACTAGTACCACTTAGTTTCAGAATCAAATAAATTTTCATGTAAGTTTTCATTTTCTCATGGAAGTACAAGTTGGTATTCATGTCAGATATCATTAGTTTCAAAAGGGAAATTCTCTGTAAGCTCATTCTCTTTGTCTCTCTATGTTTATGTGTGTTGTGATTGGTTGTAAGGACTAAGGGAAAAATTGAGGTTTGTTTATAATTTATAGGATCAAAAGCTTACTACGAGGCCAAAAGTTATCCCTATCAATGAGAGCATAACATTATTTCTTTTAGCCTATCTGTAGTCAACAATCGGCGTCATGTTTCGACTTGACTCCAACCCTATTGAGCCTTGCCAACCAACAGAATTTGATTGCTGAGGTCTGATGACCTTGATCATTATGCTCGATAGAGCATTGAGCTTGCTGGAGTTTGTAGAAAACAGACATATAGTTAAGACCAGGCTCTACTTCCAATGATACTGCTTATTAGTTATTACTTATTACTTAAATCACCATGACCAAATTTATTGAAATTAAGTATATCAATACTCGTGTAGAAAGGATAGACAGACATCTGAGTAATTTGTTATCTGAATTTGCTTATCAATTTTTGTAACATATTGTATGGAAAATAATGTAGAGAAGACAGAAATGAGAGAATCACAAACTAGTATGAGATTTTACTAAATGGTGAGTAACTAACTAACTAATTACCAACTAAATCAAACCAATCTATCTGACACTAATACTAGATAATAAAGGTTATTTACCAGGAAATCTTCTGATTTATTTTTATTCTTTTTCGAAATAATCAAAAGATACAACCACATAAGGACTAAATATTGTACTTTCATAAAAAGATACTAACCACGTCAACAACCATTAAATATTGTTATAAAAAATAAGCTCGCAATAGTACCCGGGTTGTTAACTAAATCTGAAAAACAAACAACACAGTATCAATTAGCAACCTTAAGCAAAAACAAATACAGATGCCACGGAGGCTGAAAAAAGGCATGTTATCTTACCTGCCTTGGTCATGCCGATACCACTGTCCATAATGGTCAGTGAATTGCTTGCCTTGTCAGGGATAATGTGGATAAACAACTCTGGCTGAGCATCAAGCTTGCTCTTATCTGTCAGACTCTCGAACCGGATCTTATCCAGAGCCTAAAATGATACATAGCAGAGTAAAATTCAGCACATGGAAGAACCAATTTCTGAATAAGATTACAATTACAATCAAGACACCTAAGCCTGGAAAAAAAGATTCAATAAATATCACAAGTTCACAACTAATGAGAAATAAAAATTCCCAACAGTCCCTAAGAAGCTAAAGTGCCAGTGAAATTAGAGCAACAAAACCCTAAAAATTAAGACCAAAACTTATATCCAAAAACTGTTTCAATACCATCCCTGTCTCAGGAAAAATTACAATTTCAATTCAAATATCTCATGCAGTGATTTATTCCACTATTCCCTAACAAACCAAGCAATCTCATGTTCCGCATATCAATATATAAAAAATAATAAATAAAGTAAAACAAGTTTAGTCATGTAGCAAAAATTTTAACTAAATTTAAAAAAGAAACAAACTGAGTCTGCAAGTGTGTTAACAAAATTGAATGAAAACAAAAGACACATTATAGATCAAGTAAAATAATCTAGATAGAAAATAAAAGGGGTAAGAAATGATACATCGGAAGCGTTGCTGATGAGTTCACGAAGGAAGATCTCTTTGTAGGAATAGAAGGTGTTGATGATGAGGGACTGAGATTAGGGCACAAAAGCTAACAGATTTAGGGCACCAATTACATAAACAAAGAGGGACTGAGATTACAGTGAAGAATGAAATAGAAAATCGATTTGGGGTTCTCTAAACAGAGAAAATCGATTTGAGTGAGTGAGAAGAAAATATCGAACAGCAAAGAGGGAGAGAGTGAGTGAGAAGAAAAAGTCGATTACATACCTCTAGAAATCGAAGAAGAAAAAGTTTGTGAGATCTTCAAGGGCCATCGAGCCTTCTTCAAGTGAAAGAGGTAGAGAGGAAGAGTGGGAGAGAGGCAGAGAGGGAAAGAGTGAAAAACTTGGAGTTTTTTTTATACCAAACAAACGACAGCGTTTGGTTTTTTTTTTTTTTAAAGTTTAGAGACGTCTCTGACAAAAATATGTAATTTCCCAATTTATATTAAAGTTTAGAGACGGAAACGTTCCGTCTGTGACAAAAATATGTATTTTTCCAATTTATATTTTAATGTTTGAGACGGAATATTTCCGTCTTTGACAAATAATTCTTTAGAGACGGAAATTTTCGTCCCTATCTTTGATTATCCCATTTAATAAGACGAATAGAGACCGTTTTAGAGACGGTTTCAGAGACGAAATTATCAGAGACGGAATTTTCCATCTCCAAATATTTTATTTGGATAATTAAAAATTTTGTAGAAATTCCGTCTCTAATGCTAAATTTTGGTCGCTAATTTCGTCTCTAATAGAGACGGATATTTTCGTCTCTAATTTTCGTCTCTAAATCGGACTTTTCTAGTAGTGATTGCAAATTGTTTCTAATTTCTTTCACCTAATTGCGATTACTATGTGAAACTTATATTGGTTTAGAGTTTAGAGAGAAGAGTGTAGAATTAAAAGAATGAAACAAATCAGAAAACAAAAAGGGTTTAGAAACAAATATGGAAAAGGTTAGGAACTTGGTTTCATTGTAGGATCAGGTTATTAATTATGAAAATTTGTTTTCCAATAAATCAACAACTCCAGAAACAATAAAAGCCAGATCCCTCATGGCAATTATGTTTCTTACTAAACTTTACCCCTTAATCCCTTAAGTGAGTTTTGGTTTATAAAAGTTATACAATTACCCAAAAGTATTCCTACGAGTTGAATAATTATATTGTTTGATTGAAAGGCCTGATCTAAATCTTAATTTTCCAATTAAGGTTCAGATTACCAAAGCAAAACATAAAGTCGCGAAATCTATGAATTGTAATTAAAACACAACCAAGCAATTGATTTAAAAGGAAAACATTAATTCATAAATAAATAGGCAAATTAAGATCCATACAAATGTACCCTATTCCTAACAAGAGGTTCAGTTATACATATTGGAAGAAGAAGATAAATGAATGGGAAAAACAAATCATCATAGAAAATAATTGTGATGATCCATCGTTAGGGATACACCACGATGTGTGTTTGGGGTTGTTGTAGCTGACGAGGGTGACCCCGGTCCTACGTACCCCCAGTGATAAGGGGATCAAGCCGCACGTAGTTCTTAGGGTTAGAGAGAACGTACCTTAGCCCTTGTGTAAGGGGTGTCTTTATAGGGAAGTGTAGGGAAGGTAACCCTAGCTTAGTCAGGTTGGGCTTGTTGGTAGGCTCTTAAGTCTAATCCATCACATAAGCCCCCCAGTTAGGGAAGAGTCGAAGAGACTCTGTGCCGAGTTGTTGGTCTGATCTGATGTCCTTTTCCGAGGGTTAGTGATGATGTAGAAGATTGTTTGTAGCCAAGACCTTTTACTCGGAAGAGTATCGCTGATGGTCGATAACATTCTTCGTGCTCGGATAATGACACTAAAAGAGTAACCCGATAGGAGATTCTTACACCTCTCTCACCGAGGTGTGCAGAGAGTGATATCATAAATTGGATCGTTATGTTCACCGGGGATGTTGTCAGAATGACGGCCTTAGTCAAGGTGTATTCCTCGATTTGTGATGTACTCGATCTGCGATGTATGCTTCTAAATCCTATTTAGTTTCTGAATTGTTTCATAATTTTAATTCTACATTCCTATCTCTTAAACACTAAACCAATACAAGTTATATAGTAATCGCAATTAGGTGAAAGAAATTAGAAACAATTTGCAATCCCCGAGTGGAACGATAATTTTACTTACTCTTTATTACTTGTGCGATCGGTACACTTGCCGAATTGCCAACAATGTACTCGACTGATGGCCGAGTTATCGGGTAGCAGTCCCCGTTTCCACCTATGGCCTCGCCGATCTGGCCGGACAACCGTGTGATCGTGGGCAAGTGCTTAGGAACATGATCTGAGAGAATGAATGGATTAAAGTAAGTCCTCGATGAGAAGGGTGAATGTCGAATTTGGAAACACTGTAACATCCCTTACAGCCAAGGCGACTATATTGGACGTCATCTGGTGTCGGTCTATAAGTCGGCCTATGCAGCCTTCATATCTGTTTCCTTGCGTCACCAGCCCCCCACTCGGCAAAGCCTGAAGGGGCTTGTGCCGATTTCATAAGAATGGAGATGTTCACTGGTTAATGTGGATTTAAAGCCTGGATGGCAAAAAGAAATACAGCAAGGATGCCGAGAAGGTAAAGAACGATGATGTGGCAGAGTGTGGCCACTGGAGAGGGAATCCTCAAACCCTGGCTGGCTGAAATACGCTGACATGTGGAAGAAAAATGTTGCCAAGCTAGAGAAATAAGCAGATGATGAAACCGAGAAATGAAGCCGAGAAATAAACAGATGATGAAACTGAGAAATGAAGCCGAGAGATAAGCAGAAGATGAAGCCGAGAAATATGCAGAAGATGAAGCAGAGAAATGAACAGAAGATGAAGCCGAGAAATGAGATCATCTTCAACGAAGCCGAGAAATGAGATCATCTTCAACAAAGCCGAGATCAAGGAAGAGACTAAGCCGATCTGGGGAGGTTTCGGGCGAGAGCGATGAAGTTATAGGCGTACGATAAATACATGAATTCTGAATAAAGCAAGATCTTCTCAATTGTCACAAAATAAGGGTGGACGATTGGTGTGAGGCTCTTCTAGAGATCCTGAGCTGCTTGTATCTCCTTAATTGTACCTTTCATCATATATACAGAGCTAGGAATTAGAAAATTAAATTAGAAATGGGATATAACTATGTTATTTGACAAAAGTGATGCATTCTCTTCGTAAACTGTGAGTCATATTCAGACAACAGGCAGGTATCATGATACTCGTAGCATGAATAAAGCGACCATGTGTACCACTCATGGCCAATAATTACAACTATCTTAAACAGAAGCTAATATGCATGACTAAGATCTCAAACATAAATGTAATAAACAGGAAAGGATTTATATTTATGTGAGAATAAGGAAAAGATTAGTTCCCTGATTCAATGAGAAGAATGTGGGGTGTTAGTTTGAAGCACTTGAGCCATTCTTTCGGTGTCAGACCCATTCTTCACACTGAACAAGCTTGTAGTATTCTCACGTCGGGCCGACTATTCTCTGATTTTTTGGGAGTGTTTCTCCCCTTTTCTTTTCAAAACCTTTGATCTGAGAACAGGAGTGCCTTCCGTGGAAACATCAGAAGGAATGATGACCGAGGTGTCCAAGAATCGTGGCGATTTATGCACGTCCAACTGCAAGAATTGGGTGTCCGAATAATTTCGTGATGGCACAGGATGAAAGGCTAGCAAGAAGTTGAGCTTGCTATGAAGGAAGCCGACATGGACAGAGTAACCTAATTGTCTTCAGGATGTACTATAATCTATATTGCTCTGATAGAAGAAGCAGCTAGATGGCAGTAGAACCACCACGCGAGACAAGGGAGCGAATACTTGATGACCATCTCAACTTTAAGATACTAGGTTTTGGTTCTCGGATTGAACGAGGGAGCTCCGTGGCAATTATGAAGCTATTTGAGCCGAGAAAGTGACCGAACTCGAGAAAGGCCGGGAAAAAGTAGTGCTCAAATCTGGAGTGTGAGAGGAATGATTTGAGGGAGAAGGTGACCAAGCTTGAGAAAGGCCAGGAAGAAGCTCGCACAATACTAGCATAAACATAAATTAAAGACAACTGCTCCAAAGAGTACTTCTTTTTTCTTTAATGCGAGTCTTTTGTCGGTGTTGACTCGTTGCATGTTTTAATTTCTGTGTGTAGAGTCGAAGTGTTGTTTACTGTCTTCTTGTTTTCAAAAAGTTTATCTGTGTAATGCGTTAGGAGAACTCGGCCCATTCACCTGAACCAAGGTGTGGTCGTCGTCCCCCAACTGTGTTAGGAACCCGTGGGGTTGTCTTGTAGAGTTGGGTGCTCCTTGTACATTAGGAAAATTTATAAGCGTGCCTCTAAAAAAAGGTGTTGTGTATAAATCGCACAGGTGTATAAATCGCACAGTTCCATTAGATGGCTAGTCTAAGATGGAAAGGCATGTACTTTTTGCATGTATAAGATAAATTAAACATAAATTAAAGAGGATCCTAGCTGCTCGGCCTCCCTTTCCGATAAGTCGCGCAATTGATTTAGAAAGTTTCCCAGGTCAGAAATGAGTATGAACTAAAATAATATATGCCCCTTTGAACTCTTCTCAATCATGAAGCCGTGATGGTCCTGTCAATACTAAAGAGGATCTGAGTTGCTCGGACTCCTTGCTCGGTTAGTTATGCGGCCTTGTCAAAATGGAAACGATCTTAGCAGCTCGGCCTTCCTTTTCGATAAATCCGACCATGATTTCCTTGAACCTTAAATTACATGTATAAGAACAATAATCAGTGATCATCGTTAAATAGCAACAATGAGAATTATTGGCAAGTGAATATAAAATGTCAGAATAAAAGCAGCATGAATTGCATGATAGCGGCAACTAATGAAATACCATACAACGAGACAGGATTGCCCACAAAAAGATGCATGATTTCAATTTTATCATAGGCAATAATTATAATGAATGACATTTATTAACATGTCAGAGCATTTAATAGCAACAAACCAGATGAAAGCATTAATTCATGAACAATGACAATGCGCGATCGTCGGAAACTAATGTACGTCACTCAACAGGCGATATATATATATATAAAGAATTATTATCCTATCACAACAGCAGAGACAAAGATTTAAGGGCATTCAGCAGCAAGAAGATTTGCTCAATAATACATTACGTATCAGCATGGAGAATATCAAATAATAAGCGACATGTAAAGGAATTATATGGAACTAAGTATTAAAAGCACATGTCCAAAATATTGCATCAGGTAAACTTATAATAAGAGCCCGATCTTATAATCGGCTGACACAAAGTGACTAGTTGTGGTCTGTTGGACTACCGGCAAGTATACCGGATCGACAAGTAATATAGTCAGTAAGACCAGTTATCGTTCCCACAAGGATTGCAAATTGTTTATAATTTCTTTCAACTAATTGCGATTAAGGTTCAGATTACCCAAGCAAAACATAAAGTCGCGAATTCTATGAACTGTAATTAAAACACAACCAAGCAATTGATTTAAAAGGAAAACATTAATTCATAAATAAACAGGCAAATTAAGATCCATACAAATCCACCCTATTCCTAACAAGAGGTTCATTTATATATATTGGAAGAAGAAGATAAAGGAATGGGAAAAACAAATCATCATAGACAATAATCAATTTACCCCCAAGAAATCTTCAATCTTCAAGTGGATCCCTCCAACAATGTTGATCTTCAATCCTTGTGCCTTGCCTCCTTTCTCTCAATTGCAGAACTAGCCTCTCTTCTCTAATCCTAATTCTATTCTAATCTCTAATTTGGCTCTGAAAAGTCTACCAAACCTAATGCAAAAACCTATATTTAAAGTCTAAAACTAATCCCAATTTATTGGAAGCAAATCTGATCAAAAAGTGGCCCAATTGGGCTTTCTCGAAGTTCGCGCGTCTGGGAGTCCAGAGCATCATGCCTGGGCGCGCCAGTCTAATTCATGGTTGCTGACCGGGGGCTGCGCGCCTAGGTGTGCAAGCCTGTGCGTCGGGGCGTGCCAGCCCTACTCCGACTCCGTTTTGCTCCGTTCTTGCGCCAATTTCAAGATCCTTTCATCCTCTTTTCAGCTCCATAATTATTTTCCTCAATTAAGCTCCGAAAGTACCTGAAACATACACAAAACGGATCAAAACGTTCAAAGGATTCTAAATTACCTAACTTCCTAAAAACTATACAAAAAGTCCTAAATCTGCACGAAAAACAAACCAAATCAATAGTAAAAGGGAGTCTAATTCATGCTCAAAATATCATATATTGGACCCAAATCATGGTCGGCAGGATATTGTTGAGGTATGTGCGTATGATCGTCTGACGCGAAACTGCTCGATGTGGTCGGCTGGTCACTACCAAGGGTTGTCAAACGAAACGAGGTCGGCTCTCATAAGCTCAGTACTAACTGATCGGTTCTTATGATCTCGGTAAGGTGAGTCGTGCTTGTCTCGAACTCACGAGGTGGCCTAACAGTCTGGTATTTGTTATTCAGCGAATGTTGGCTAAAATGAGCTACGTCGGTCCGAGGTCCGATCCACTATACTCGAATTCTCTTACTCTTTACTAAGGCTTTCCACTGCTTAACAGAAAGATTGTAATTGGTTATCACCCCACGGTAATCGATTATATCAACAGATTTTCATGTACTAATGGCTTCTAACACTATGGCATACTTCTCCACTCCTATACTCATTTCGGCTATATTTTTCCCTCATTAAACCCCAACTTATTCTTACGATTTCTATTGGTTTCATTTAGAAGTATTCCAATTAAACTCGAAATTAAATTCGGGATATTACAGTTGACCTGCTCTTAGGCGTCTATTTTTTACTTGTATTTTTATTGTACATATTTTTGAGATGCCTTTGAGCTGAGGTCTTTCATGACATACTTTTTACTACAATTTTGGACTTGGACTTTGGGTTTTGTACTACTTTTGATATACCCGACTTTCTACTGATGATGATGTAACCACTTTTCATGATCTTTATATATATATATATAATGTTTTATCTCAAAGGATTCAAGGGTACTCATTTTTGTAGAATCAAGTCTCCATCAAGGTGGTTATAGTTTTGATGATGACAATATAATTAGATCATGGATTTAAAGGAAGAATTCAAGCTCATCAAGTCAAGAAGATCAAGTGTACCTCTAGCTAGTCATTCTCATTGAATTGTAATTTTCATTTTATTATATTGAGAGTGGGTAGCTTAGGAGTTAATCTCAGCCTTAGTCAAATAATTTTAATGCATGAAAAGGTTGGGATTACATAAGATTATCACTTGAGAAGAGAACTGAAAATAAGTTTAGAAAAACTTGATTTGTACCAACTCTGGGCAAAAGACTCGAGTAATCTGAAAAAGACTCGAGTAACTCTGGTCAAGAGACTCGAGTGGTTTGCAAATAACTCGAGTAGTTTGCCTCAAATCAGAGATATGGCCATTGGTCCATATACATGGGCATTTCTATTGAAAGATGGGCAAAATACTCGAGTAAAGTCAAAAAGACTCGAGTATTTTGCTTGAAATCAGAGATATGACCGTTGGTCAAGTACATGGGCATTCCTATTTGAAGATGGGCAAAAGACTCGAGTAGTCTTAAAAAGACTCGAGTATTTTGCTCCTAACAGCAAATTTTTTAACCGTTGGAAGAGGGAAAAAATGTCATTTTAACTTGCTTTCACTTTTTGGTTCCCTCTTCCATATATCCCATCTGATTGCCCTTGCACAAACAGAAAAAGAAAAAGAACTTGCATAACAACTTTGAAAAATTTGAAGAAAAACTTTCTTTGCTCTTTTCTCTCTCAAGTGGGAAATCTTTCTCTAACTCAACATATCATTCATTGTGATTATATTGTCTTAAGGGTTAGAGATTGTGCTTAATTGTTGAAGAAATCGTTTGTTGGATTTCTCCACATTCACTCATTCATCTTGTTCCAAAATCTTGGTTGTTTACCAAGTGTACCTAAGTGGGTCTTAGGTTTATCCAAGTCTTGAGAGGTTCTCAAGCAAAAGACTAAGAGGTTCTTAGCTTGGTGGGGCTCTTGAAGGTTTCAAGGAGCTTAAGAAGAAGGAAGTCTTCATCACCAAAATCAAATTGGGGTAGAAATTCAAGAGTTTGGTACACTCTTGGAAGGGTTAGGTTGAGTGAGGCATCTCAAGTATCCCTTGTAATATTTCTAACAATTTGATTATAGTAGACACTCCTAAAGGTTTTAGGAGGACTGGATTAGCTCTCTTGATTAGAGAGTGAACCAGTATAAAATTGGTGGTGTCCTCTTTTTATTGCTTTCTTTCCTTTCAAGCTTAAAACCCTAAGTTTTCTCAAAGGGGCTTTTTAAATTGGGTAGTAATTCCGTAGCAATTAAGTTGTTTTAAAGTTGTTATAGCTTTATTTAATTGCTTACTACTCTTGTACTTTATTTGCTCTGATTTGGTATTATTTGTAGTGAGTTAAAGTGCCAATTTCTCAGAAACAGTTTTCAGCACTCTGTACGATATACTCGAGTATTCTTCAGAAGACTCGAGTGTTCTTGCTATTTTACTCGAGTAGTCTGAAAAAGACTCGAGTGTTCTTGCTCTGTTTCTGAAAAATCTGCACAGAATCAATTATCTCTCAATCACATCCGAAAATTAGTCACTGTTGCTTCATATTACTATTCACCCCCCTCTAGTACTTGCTTAGCCCGCTTGTTGGTTTCCAACAAGTGGTATCAGAGCTCGGACGAAAGATCGAGTGTAACAACTTTTTCGAAAAAGATCCTATTTGGAAACTATGGGCTCAAGCAATCCCTTCGGAGGTGAAGGCTCTTCAATAAACCGCCCTCCATTATTCAATGGTGAAGGGTATGCTTATTGGAAAGTCAAGATGAAAATTTTTATTGAAGCAATTGATATGGACATTTGGGATGCTATTGAGAATGGTCCTCATATACCCAAAGAGATTGATAAATGATGAAACCGTAATCATTCCAAGAGCTAGTTGGAGTGATGATGACAAGAAAAGCGTATCATATGCTTTAAAAGGCAAAAACATCATCACTTCCGCTTTGTCTCATGATGAATTTTTCCGGGTTTCTCAATGTAAATCTTCTAAGGAAATGTGGGATATTTTGCAAGTTACTCATGAGGGAACAAGCGAAGTAAGACGTGCAAGATTAAATACTTTAACACATGAATATGAATTATTTCACATGCTTCCAAATGAGTCCATCAATGACTTGCAAAAGAGATTCACTCACATAATCAATCATTTGATTGCCCTAGGAAAGACATTTCATGATGGTGAAACTACTAACAAAGTGTTGAGATGTCTTGATAGGAGATGGCAACCCAAAGTAACGGCCATCGTTGAATCCAAAGACTTAGACAAAATGGAGTTAGCCACTTTATTTGGTAAACTTCAAGAACATGAAATGGAACTATCAAGACTCATCACTCATGAGGAATCCGACAAGAAGAAAAAGCGCTTATCTCTCAAAGCTTCAACCAAAGTGACAAAAGAAGTTGAAGAATGCTCTACAAGTGAGGGTTCCGATAGTGAACCCAATCAAGAAGAATTCGGGATGTTTGTCAAAAGATTTAACAAATTCTTCAAGGGTAAGAAAGGTGGTTTCCCATCAAAGATGAAAAGAACCAAAGACCCCAAACCAAGAGAAAAGAGTTCCAATGATGGAGTCAAATGTCATGAATGTGGTGGAATTGGTCACATTAAAATGGAATGTTCCACATTCTTGAAGAGGAATGACAAGAAGACCCAAGAGACCAAGGGCAAGCGTGCATACATTGTTTGGGATGCACCGGAGAAGAGTAATGTATCATCTTCAAGTAGCTCCGGTGATGAAGATGCAAACCTTTGTCTCATGGCCAAGAACAACAATGAGTCCTCATCAAGAGCTAAACATGGCATAAGTGAAAGTGATGATGAGGTAACTTCTAGTTCTTCTTGTTCTTCTTCAAACTCCATTTCTTATGATGATTTGCAAGAAGCCTACAATGAAATGTTAATTCAATTTAGAAGGCTTGCTAAAATTAATAAGGAAAAAGGAAAGAAAACCTTGGAGTTTCAACAAGAAATTGATGAATTGCAAAAATCTATAAATGAGTTGAAACTTCAAAATGAATCCTTAGAACTTATTAATTCTAGTCATAAAAGTGATTGTGCAAATCATGAGGAGACTATCACTCCATGTGAGAAATGTGGTGAACTTGAAAAGGAAGTAAAAGAGTTGAAAAACAAACTCACAATCTCACATAGTGATAGAAACCTCAACCGGTTATTGAACTCTCAAAGACACAATCAAAACAAAACCGGTTTAGGATATGTTCATAAAAAGAACAAAAATTACAAGGTGGTTGGATCCTTTTCTAAGAAAAATTCATCAAAGAAACCAACTTGTACTTATTGTGGAAAAGTTGGACATATCAACATTGAGTGCCATATTAAGAAATTTGAAATGAAAAAGGGCACTTATATGTGGATTAAGAAGGGAGAAAATCCCAACACTAACCCTAAGGGACCCAACATAGTTTGGGTACCCAAAATGAGCAAGTGATTTCATCTTGTAGGTGTGCCTTCGAATGGGAAAAAAATTGTGGTATCTAGATAATGGATGTTTAAAGCACATGATGGGAGATAAGCGGCATTTCATTGAGCTTACTCCAAAAGAAAAGGGTTATGTCACTTATGGAGACAACAACAAAGGCAAAATCCTTGGTATAGGTAAAATTGGTAATTCTTCCAACTTGATTATCGATAATGTGCTTTATGTTCAAGGGTTGGAACACAATCTCTTGAGCATAAGTCAATTATGTGATATTGGTAATCATGTCTTATTTACCTCTACTCATTGTCTCATTAAAAGTGACAAAGATGAATCCATCAAATTTGTTGGTAAAAGGTCAAATAATACTTACTTAGTTGATTTGAACAAAGTTACTTCCTTTGTCTCTACTTGTTTAGTGAGCAAAGAAAGTGACACTTGGTTATGGCATCGTAGGACCGCTCACATAAATGTAAACCAATTGAAGAAAATACAATATAAAGATCTAGTAGTTGGTTTACCAAAGCTAAATTTTTCTATTGAAGGTGTTTGTTCTCCATGCAAGAAATGTAAACAAACTAAAAACACCTTTGGATCAAAAATGGTGATGTCCACATCAAGGCCATTAGAAATGCTTCATATGGACTTGTTTGGACCATCACAAGTAAAAAGCTTTGGTGGCAACTATTATGCATTGGTGATTGTTGATGACTTCTCTAGGTTTACTTGGACTTTATTTTTAACTACAAAGAGTGAGACCTACAAAGCTTTTAAACATCATGTCAAACTTTTGCAAAACCAAGTAGATCAAAAAGTAATTATTATTCGTACCGATCATGGAGGTGAATTTGAAAACCACAAATTTGATAGATTTTGTGCTAAAAATGGTATTGAGCACCAATTCTCCGCACCAAGAACTCCGGAACAAAATGGAGTGGTAGAGCGGAAAAATAGGGTGCTAGAGGAACTTGCTAGAACCATGTTAAATGATTCTCAAGTACCTCAATATTTTTGGGCCGATACCGTCAATACGGCTTGTTATGTTTTAAATCGTATTTTGATAAGGCCCTCTTTGGATAAAATCCCCTATGAGCTTTACAAGGGAAGAAAGCCAAATATCTCTCATTTTCATGTCTTCGGATGCAAAGTTTTTGTTTTAAATAATGGAAAAGAAAACCTTGGCAAGTTTGATTCCAAATCCGATGAAGGCATATTTTTAGGCTATTCTTCTCATAGTAAAGCTTATAGAATTTTCAATAAAAGAACTTTTACCATTGAAGAATCAATACATGTTGTTTTTAATGAGTCTTCGAAAGAAGATAGTGTTTTATGTGATGCTAGTGAAGATGGCATTGAATTTTCAAATGAAGAAAAAGGGAGAGGAGAATCAAAGAGTGATGATGTTGATGTGAAACAAGAACTTCCTCCAACTTGGAAATCGGTCAAAGCTCATCCTATAGACAATGTCATAGGAGATATGTCAAAGGGAGTACTTACTCGTAGGTCTATTCAAAACATTTGTAACTATGTCTCCTTTGTTTCTCAAATTGAACCGGACTCAATTAAAAAGGCCATTGAGGATGAACATTGGGTTCTTGCTATGCAAGAAGAATTAAACCTATTTGAAAGAAATGAAGTTTGGGATCTAGTCCCTAAACCCGATGATCATACCATAATTGGCACTAAATGGATTTATAGAAACAAACTTGATGAATCCAGGTTCATTATAAGAAACAAAGCTAGACTAGTAGCTCAAGGGTACAACCAAGAGGAAGGTATCGATTATGATGAGACCTTTTCTCCGGTTGCTCGTCTTGAAGCTATCCGAATCTTACTTGCTTTTGCATCAATCATGAAACTCACGTTATATCAAATGGATGTTAAAAGTGCTTTCTTGAATGGGTTTATAAATGAAGAAGTGTATGTCAAACAACCCCCCGGGTTTGAAAATAGTGAATTTCCAAACCATGTTTATAAATTGAAAAAGGCACTCTATGGATTGAAACAAGCCCCTAGAGCTTGGTATGATCGATTGAGTTCCTTTCTATTAGAAAATGAGTTTCAAAGAGGGAAGGTTGATAATACACTATTCATTTATAAAACCAAAGATGTCATATTGTTAGTACAAATCTATGTTGATGATATCATATTCGGTGCTACTAACGTGTCTCTTTGTAGAAAGTTTTCAAATTTGATGAAAGAGGAATTTGAAATGTCAATGATGGGAGAGCTCAAGTTCTTCCTAGGCCTACAAATAAAGCAAGTCAAGGAGGGGACATTTGTACATCAAGGGAAGTATTGCAAAGAGCTCCTTGAGAAGTTCAGATTGGACAAATGCAAAGAAGCCTACACTCCAATGAGCACATCATGCTACCTTGACAAGGATGAACAAGGTACCCCGATTGATGTTAGTAAATATAGGGGCATGATAGGTAGTCTCCTATATCTCACTGCATCTAGACCGGATATTATGTTTAGTGTATGCATTTGTGCTCGATTTCAAGCTAATCCAAAAGAATCGCACCTATCCGTAGTCAAGCATATATTTAAATATCTAAAAGGAACAATTAACACTGGTTTATGGTATCCTGCTGATGTCAATCTTAGTTTAGTTGGTTACTCGGATTCTGACTTCGCGGGATGCAAGCTTGATCGCAAAAGCACCAGTGGTACTTGCCATTTCTTGGGAAGTTCATTGGTGTCTTGGTTTTCTAAAAAGCAAGCTTGTGTTGCTCTTTCTACTGCCGAAGCGGAATATATCGCAGCCGGTAGTTTTTGTGCTCAACTATTATGGATGAAACAACAATTATCGGATTTTGGTTTGAAACTTGAAAATATTCCTATTAGATGCGATAACACGAGTGCAATCAACTTGACTAAGAATCCGGTGTATCACTCAAGAACCAAACACATTGAATTAAGACACAATTTTTTGAGAGATCATGTACAAAAGGGTGATTGTACAATTGAATTTGTTAGCACCACAAATCAATTAGCCGACATTTTTACTAAACCTCTACCAAGGGACACTTTTTATCATATAAGGAGAGAACTTGGTATTTTAGATGAATCTAATATAGGCTAATTGCATTGTGTGTCATCTTGGAAAATCACCATATTTGGTCTTACTCTAATGTGTTCTCGATTCTTATTTAATATTGTCTTTGATGATATTTTAAATATTGTGTATTGATTGTGTATGATCCTATAATGTTTTCCAAGATGGTAATGAAGTTCATTGTGCTTGATGTGTGTTTGTTTATTTTAAACTATGTTCAAATCTGATTTTCTGGTAAAACACTCGAGTACTTTATGTTTCACTCGAGTATTTTAATTTGAAATTTAATTCAGCGTAAATTGAAAAAGTTTTTGGGCATGTCTGACGAATTTACTCGAGTCTTTTCAAATCTACTCGAGTAATTCTAAATTTACTCGAGTCCTTTAAGCTTTACTCGAGTAAATCGTATTTTCAAATTTGCATGGTTTCAGGTGGCCCAAAACACTCGAGTATTTTTCAGTTCACTCGAGTAAATTTCAGACCTGAGAATTGAAACTCTCGGACTAGGCAAAATACTCGAGTCCTTTCCTGAATACTCGAGTTATTTTACTTAGAACACTCGAGTATTTTCTCAAATACTCGAGTAAATCGAGCAGTTCTTAAGCAGCAACAATGTTTTTCTCTTCCTTTTTCACGATCTCTTCCTCTTCTCACTCAAGTGCTTTTGAACTCTATCAACAAAAATCAGTTTTCAACTCAATTTCTTGCCATATTTCAACTCCAAAACACTTCCTCATCATTGTTTGATCTTTATTTTGCATCAAAACACACTTTTTCACCATTTAATTCAAAACCCCCTTTTCAAACCCTAACTCCCTCAAATTCGAAAATCCTCTGTTTTTACTTCAAATTTGTGCAAATGTCTACTTCAAGAGGACCAAAATGCCCAAGGAAGCAAAAGAAGGCTCCCACTCCTCCATCATCTTCATCATCATCGGAGGAGGATGACTTCTTTTCAACAGAGGAGTGTGCTAGGAGAGAGGCTCTGTTTGTGTCTCATACATACGGTGTTCAGACTTGGACGTCAGAAAGCTTTCTTCGGGGTAATGGTTTTTATTTTGTTCAGAAGCTTATCGACCAAAAACTCATGCCTTTTATATCTTTTTATGGTCCAATATACCTTAGGCTAGTTCGCCAATTTTATGCAAACATTAGGTATATTGACAACTCTAGGTATGAAACCTGTGTAGAGGGTGTTCAATTTCAAATCCGCCCAGGGACCTAGAGACTGTTTTTGGTATATCACGATCGGGGACGAACACATATACTGCTGATACTGATGCTATCTTTCGAAATTTGCTTCGTCCTGATCGTAGATATGCCGGAAATGAGAAGAAGGCTGTGATCATGACCGCACCTAACCGAATCCTGCATTATATAGTATCTCACCAACTTGTTCCCCAAACCTCTCCAAACTACTCCAAACCAACCCAGCTAGAGCTTAGAATTATGGATGCTATTTTGAATGACAATTTACTCAACTGGGCCACTATAATTCTGTCTCGGATGGCAAAGGCAGGTAGCTCCAAATCTTCACAAAAATTGCCCTATCCGATGCATATTGGTAGACTCCTTCAGCACTTCAATGTGCCTATCCCTATAGATGAGGAGTCCTTTGATCCCCAAGAGGAGTTGCATGCTATTCATGATGGGTTGCTTAGATAGATGAATATGAGGTTTCATGGGGGTAGATATTATTGGAAGGATGAAGTGCAAGCTTTAGAAGCTCAGGCGGCAACGGAGCACGCAGCCGCTCAGCAAGGTTTGGATGCTGAGCAGTTGGCTCAAGAGCATGCTGAGTTTGATCAGGCTGTCGGTGGTGGTGCTGAGGATGATCCTGCTGATCATATTGATTTCAGCAATCTTGCATATCATGAGCATCGGCTTCACTTTGATACTCGACTTGATCACTTTGATAGTCGCTTGGATAGTCTTGAGTATCGAGTGTTAGAGCAGCAGGACAATTTTGGCAGGCTTGAAACACAGATGGGAGTTCAGTAAGCTATGCTCTACTCACGGTTGGATCAACATTCAGCTCAGATGAATCCTCGATTTGATGACATGATGACTGCATTCAGCCTCTTCTTTCCTCCACCCTCTAATGATCCCCCTACACCTGATATGTTTTGAGATTGGAGGACTTTGCACTACCTTTTCGGATCTTTTCATGTTTTTACATCATGTTTTCATGGACTTTTAGTATTTCATTCTGTTTTTATTGTGGGAGTTAGTTGTTTTTCTACAACCCCTGTGTGGGTGTTTATCAGTGTTTGTGTGTTGAACTTTGTTTTCAGACTTGGTTAAGTATTTTATGATATGTTATGCTCTTATTTACACGTGTTTTATTTTCCTCAATGGACATGATTATTTTATTGCTAATATTCAGGGGGAGTTTATTCATTGGTATCCTTCTTCCCTCCTCCCTCGTTTCCAAATACTAACTTTTTGATTCTGACAAAAAGGGGGAGAAATAATGGGGGAGAAGTAAGGAGTTGTTAGGAGAAGAGCAAGCACATTTGTCATATTTTTTTTACTCTGATACTAATACTATTTGCTCTCGCTCTGATACACTCTGATACCATTTATACATTGTGCACTTGACTATGATTATTATGATATTACGCTGTGCTTGGAATTCTCTGGATTGACAGGTTACAGGTTCCTAATTTGAGGGGGAGCTCTCAAATGTGCTGGAACGATTTAATTATTTTGTCATCATCAAAAAGGGGGAGATTGTAGAATCAAGTCTCCATCAAGGTGGTTATAGTTTTGATGATGACAATATAATTAGATCATGGATTTAAAGGAAGAATTCAAGCTCATCAAGTCAAGAAGTGTTGAAACTGAGTGTTGTAACTCATTTGTTTCCCTCTAAGTGTTTTGATGATGACACAACACAATTTATATATGCTTAACAGGTTCAGGTACATTTGAAGTTTGCAAAGATGGTTTTCTAGTTGAAGATCTAGCTTTAGGCTTAGAAGTCTTTGTAAGGCAATTAATAATCTTAAGCACTTAGAATTATAGTCTATGTGATGATGATCTTGTTTTTCTTAGAAGAAGCCTTTTGTAAATCTTTTGCTCCAGGATTTGATTTGTGAAAAATGTTTTGCGAAAACCTTTGGTTACAATTTTTTTCATGAAAATCAATTTTTACTGTTGAGTAATCGATTAACCCTTCTGGCATAATCGATTACTTAATGCAACTTGTAACCAGAGAGAATGTAATGGATTATTTAGGATCTTGTAATGGATTACTTCCTTGAATTGGTCATTTGGGTGTAAGTAATCGATTACCAGAAACTAATAATCGATTATATTTCAATGCTGCAACTTTTGTGAAAAACCTGAGAGCATGTAATCGATTATCATGACCAAAGTAATCGATTATTTTATTCAAATTTTGAAAAACGTGCTGAAATCAAACATGATGCCAAGAATGATTTGTTTCCTTTTCTGGATGATTCTGCTTTGATTGTTGGCTGCTTCTTCTTTCTCTTTAAAATGTCTTTCATTCTTTTTGAAAAAGAAGCTCTTCTCCTTCTCCTTCTCTATTCTTTTTGAAATTCTTTTTGAGAAGAAAAGTTCATCATCATCATCATCATCATAGTGTTATAAGTTTTGAGTTTGCTTTAGAATATTATATTGTCATAGGATGTTATTGTTGTACCCGCTCTAATTAGAGAGCTTTATGTTAGTTGCACAAATCCTTTCGTGCAAAATCAAATCGTTGTAAGGGGTGCGACAACCTTAGTGTTTAAGGAGTGTTTCCCTTAGGATTGAACGTGTGTTGCGTTCATAGGGTGAGATAACCCTTGTGTATTGGGTAGCGCTATACGAACGGTGGGATTCCTAGTAGTTAGGCTATTTGTTTTCGAGGTCCCTTGCGAACGGTGGGATTCCTAGTAGCTTGCGGGGCGCTCTGGATGTAATTGGGGACGCAGTTGCGTCTTGGCTTAGTGAAAAGCTCAAGCGAGTCGCTTGGGGACTGGAGTAGGCTGGGTTTGCCGAACCAGGATAAAATTCTCCGGTGTACAATTTTCTATCCCTTATCTTTTATTTTCTGCTTGTTTAAATTGTGTTAAAATTATTTTCGTGGATAAAAACTATTTTCAAGTTTTAATCTATATAACACGAAGATTGTGGTTTTTCTATGTAATGTTTTCTTAAATCAATCTCGTGTGTATTATGTTTTTCATATTCATAAGTAATATTATTTAAGTTGTTTACTTAAAAACGTTTTAAATCGTTCTTTAAGTCTTCCGCTCGTTTTTAATCTCTGTTATTTTCTAAAAGAATGTTTTATTTCGATTTAAAATCAAAGTTTTATAAACACCCAATTCACCCCCCCCTCTTGGGTGATTCTCGCCAATTACACCAATTATTCCAACAATTGGTATCAGAGCTTCTCGCCAAAGTTGTGAATGATGACACCTATAGCATGAGAAGCAGTTCGTCAGATGAAAAAGATGATGATGATTTAGAAAAATTGTTTGAAACATTCTTGGGATCATATTTGGAATCAAGTTCTTCAGATGAAGAGTCAGAAGACACTGAAAGTGCATCATATTCTTACACTCCTCACGAGGTAACTGTGATTAATTCTCATTTCCAAATTCCTCATAGTACTCATAATGTTTTGAGAGATGATTTGAAAAATAATAGCACCTTTACAAGAAATGAAAAATGCATTTTTACTGAAAAAATGGTTGAGGTTGCTTCTTGTGACTCTCATTGTATCTCAAAATCCCTTTGTTCAAACTCCTTCCTTGACAATTCTAATAAGAATGTGGAAATTCAAAAGTCAAGCAAATAGCTTAGCAAATGTGATTCTGAATACAAAGATCACAAGTTTGTGTTTTGCAAAAATGATTTTAGAAAATCCAAAACATCTCCCAAAATCATTATTTGTAACTACTGTGGTTGTTCGGGTCATATATCTCATTTATGTATGTATAAGAAAAATCAGTATATGAGAAATAAAATGAAATGGGTTCCAAAGTTTTCTGAGGAATCTAAATTTAACCCCCCTGGACCCAAAATGAGATGGGTACCAAAAACTTCTCCTTGTATCAGGATGGAAGATCATATTATACCCAAGGAGAAACCAAGAACAATACAAAGAGAAAAACTCATCAGAAGGTTTTCTTGGATATCTGAAGAGAGATGGAGTAACCAAAGAAGCATAACTCTATCAAGATCAACAACCTCAAATGGAAGAAATGGAAAATACAGATTGATGAGGAATCATAGAAGGAACGATTGGCCTAGAACTAAAAATCCATGGCACAAAATGGTTGATGGAAGAAATTATTGGCCAAAGTTAAAATCTTCATGGCATACAAAGTCTGAGGTAAACCAGTCATATACCTTTTATAATTATGATTATTCAAGAGCATACTTTGATTATTCCAAGTTATACTAATTTTTAGAAAATAAATCATGTGTTGCAAATTTGTATCATCACATGGTCATCATATCTTGGAAAAGTCAAAGAACTTCATAAAATGTCATTTAGTGCAAACTTGAGGTAATCAAGTTAGTATCAAATACATATTATGATTACTTTTGATATAACTCGTAATTATAATAAGCATATGATTTGTTACATTTTTTTCTTGATCTATTTCATTTAATTAAAACACTCATATTGTTTATCAAGAAAAATTATCTAACTTAAGCATTGGAGGTAGCTAGATTTATTTATTTTGCAGGAAACAGGTCTCTTAAAGGTAAGTTTACCACAAGCTGATTATCACTAACAGATCCAGGCATCTGCAATCATGCATCAGAAGTTATTGGAGTGTGTCAGTCAGAAAAAGAAGAAATCTGGAAGTTTGTGCAGAAGTAATCGATTACTCTGCAACAGTAATCGATTACCATGTGAATTTTGAATCAGTTCTTATCAGTTATGAAGAAATAATGGATTAGAGGATCAGAATAATGGATTAGATCTGCAGCATCATACAGCTCACCAGAGGAGAGATAATCGATTATGGAAGTCAGTATAATCGATTATACATGTTGCATCAATTCTGACCAGAGGAGGGATAATCGATTAGTAGCATGGACGTAATCGATTATATGCAAAAGTAATTGATTATATCAATGGAATAATCGATTATTTGCTACAGTATCTGAAAAAAAAAGGGGAAAAAGTGCAGATCGTGTGGGCCTTTTGACCCAAGTTTGACTAAGTGTGGACCACAAATAGAATAACCCTAGCCACACACCTTCTTACACACTTTCTCTCTCTTCTCATAAAAATATACGGCCTCCACCTCTCTCTCTCCCACGTTATTTCTTTTCTTCTTCTTCTTCTCTTCATCTTCTTCTTCCTCCTTCCACCAAAACTCCATAACCACCCACAACCTTCAACAAACCTTCACATATTCCACTTCTCTCACCTTAAAACCGTTCCATTTTCTCTCCTACCCACTCACACGTTTTTCACTCTTCACCACCATAACCACCATTAAACTTCAAGTCCTTGCTTCACATTCTCAAAACCTTACCCTGCATGCTTGATTAAACTTGGTGTTCACAAGGTTTACATGCTTCATGGCACTTGGTCTTCAAGTTTTCAGATATGGTTCTTCTTCTATGGTTCAAGCATGTTGATGTGTGAAGATGTTGGTTCACTGGTTTGAGCATCCGGTTCGCTGATCTGAAGTGTGTTTGATTCACTGGTCTGGTTCGGTTCTCCGATTCGGTTTGGCTTGGTTCAGAATTTTGGGTTCCGGTTCAGATTGGATTCTAGTTCGCTGGTCTGTTTTTTTGTCTTCTGGTTTGTTTTGGTTGGGTTCAGTGCTGTTAAGGGCTTCGGTTCAGTTGATAGCTTCTCCGATTCAGGTTCATAGTATTTTTGTTTGTCTTCTTCAGTATCATCATGTTCTTTATATTGATATGATGTTAGTCTGCCATTGATGATATTGTGAAGTTGGCACTACTGAGTTAAGAATCTGCTAGTCAGGCTTATTATTCATATTTTGCTGCATTCTGGTTGGCATAGTCTGTTGATTTGGTTGATTCAGAATCCGATTGTTTTTAATATCTGTGTTGTGACCATGTCTACCTGTCACTCGAAAAGGAGGGTAATTATTGAGGAATCAGATGAGGATGAGCCTTCACCTCCAATTGTTCAGAGGAGGGCTCAACCTTCGTCTAGTCGGGTTCCTAGGCCTCCAAGGACTAGACAAAGCGAGGCAGGTCCTTCAGCTCCACCTCCACCGGTTCATCAGCCTATTGCTTTGGAAAAGTTAAATCGCTGGTTTTCTAACCCTGCTCAGATAATGGACTATGAAAAGTATTTTGCTGCTTGTTCAGTCATTTCACCGAGATTTTTAGACGCTGAGACTTTTGAAGGCGATGAATGTAATCTTCCTGCTGTTATGCTTTTGAAAGAAAAAGGTCTCTTTGAGTTCAGTACTATTGGAGGAGACTACTATGAAGACTTAGTCAGAGTTTTCTATTCAAATCTTGTCTGGAATGCTGAGGAACAGACTCTTTATTCCGAGGTCAAAGGGAAAGGCATCAAAATCAGCTTGAATACTTGGACTAACATTACTCACCTACCCATGGATGGTGTTACTTTCACTGGCTCGAGTTCTGAAAGTCTATGGGGTGATGAGTATGACAAGAAGGCTGCGAAAGAAGAGTTTATTGATGACCGCATCCCTGCTGGAAAAGTGATGACTTCTAGAAATCTGAAATTCGTGTATCGTGTTCTTCACTTCATCTTGACCCGTTGCTTGATTCCTAGGCAAGGAAACTACTTCAGGGTACTTGAGTCTGATTACATTATATTTTGGGCTTGGTTTCATAATAAACCAATTAATTGGGGTTGGTTTATCTTGAATCACATGATTGAGACTGCTGCAAAAGTCCGACGTTCTATTAATGATGATATGAAGAATACGACGTCAAAGCTTCCATATGCTACATTGATAACCAGAATTCTCAGACGATTCCGAGTTCCCGTGAATGGCGAGGCTAGAACTGCCCTAAATGCAGACATGCGCATGGACTCGAATTTCCTGGGAAATATGGGTTGGATCAACATGGAAGGTACTGGTTGGAGACCAAAGGCTCAAAGGCGTGAACGCAAGTCCAACCACAACTATGATCCGGATGAAGAAGATCAGCAATAGCAGCCACAGCCTGATAGTGTACCGGCTCATGATTCTGATTACATCCCGCTACAAGCTATTTATCCGTCCGATCACATTCCTCCATACATGCAGTTGTTCATGGATGATGTACGTGGCTACATGAGGCGTTCAGATGATCACATGCGTGCAGTAGACACATCTCTTGCTCAGCTCACCTCCGACATGGAACAAATGCACGTGGATATGAAGGCAGTGCAACAAGAGATTTACCATCTGAGGCATCAGAACCGTCCTCCGTTTCAGTGATCGTCAAGCTTGTGGCACCTCACTCTTCTCTCTTAGTTTATCTATTTCTATGATATTTGGATATTTTATGCTTATGCTCGTAACCCCCTAGTACTGTTATTTGTTATGTTTTATCTGTTCCTGGATTTAGTTTGATTTTCTCTAACTTGTTTGGATTCAGTATGGTGCTTATGACAATATTATCCTTTGGTGTGTTAATTATATTCATTGTCATATGCTATCTCTCGTATGCCTCTTCACCTTTTTTATGATGTCAAAAGGGGGAGAAAAAGGAGTCAAGGGAGAAAAAGGAGTCAAAGGAGAAAACAGGTTGATCGTGAAAATTGAAAATTTTGAGAAATTCTTGATATTCATGATGATAGTGATCATGAGAACAGGTTACAGGTTACAGGTTGATTAGGTTCATGATATGTCATGAATTCAGGGGGAGCTCAGTATGATGAGCCTATGATAAGCTTGAGTTATTTTGTGATACTCTTATGATTTGCTTTAAATGTTTATATTCGTACTAACCTCTGTTTTGTAGGTAGTGTTTGTCATCATTAAAAAGGGGGAGTGTTGAAACTGAGTGTTGTAACTCATTTGTTTCCCTCTAAGTGTTTTGATGATGACACAACACAATTTATATATGCTTAACAGGTTCAGGTACATTTGAAGTTTGCAAAGATGGTTTTCTAGTTGAAGATCTAGCTTTAGGCTTAGAAGTCTTTGTAAGGCAATTAATAATCTTAAGCACTTAGAATTATAGTCTATGTGATGATGATCTTGTTTTTCTTAGAAGAAGCCTTTTATAAATCTTTTGCTCCAGGATTTGATATGTGAAAAATGTTTTGCGAAAACCTTTGGTTACAATTTTTTTCATGAAAATCAATTTTTACTGTTGAGTAATCGATTAACCCTTCTGGCATAATCGATTACTTAATGCAACTTGTAACCAGAGAGAATGTAATGGATTATTTAGGATCTTGTAATGGATTACTTCCTTGAACTGGTCATTTGGGTGTAAGTAATCGATTACCAGAAACTAATAATCGATTATATTTCAATGCTGCAACTTTTGTGAAAAACCTGAGAGCATGTAATCGATTATCATGACCAAAGTAATCGATTATTTTATTCAAATTTTGAAAAACGTGCTGAAATCAAACATGATGCCCAGAATGATTTGTTTCCTTTTCTGGATGATTCTGCTTTGATTGTTGGCTGCTTCTTCTTTCTCTTTAAAATGTCTTTCATTCTTTTTGAAAAAAAAGCTCTTCTTCTTCTCCTTCTCTATTCTTTTTGAAATTCTTTTTGAGAAGAAAAGTTCATCATCATCATCATAGTGTTATAAGTTTTGAGTTTGCTTTAGAATATTATATTGTCATAGGATGTTATTGTTGTATCCGCTCTAATTAGAGAGCTTTATGTTAGTTGCACAAATCCTTTCGTGCAAAATCAAATCGTTGTAAGGGGTGTGACAACCTTAGTGTTTAAGGAGTGTTTCCCTTAGGATTGAACGTGTGTTGCGTTCATAGGGTGAGATAACCCTTGTGTATTGGGTAGCGCTATACGAACGGTGGGATTCCTAGTAGTTAGGCTATTTGTTTTCGAGGTCCCTTGCGAACGGTGGGATTCCTAGTAGCTTGCGGGGCGCTCTGGATGTAATTGGGGACGCAGTTGCGTCTTGGCTTAGTGAAAAGCTCAAGCGAGTCGCTTGGGGACTGGAGTAGGCTGGGTTTGCCGAACCAGGATAAAATTCTCTGGTGTACAATTTTCTATCCCTTATCTTTTATTTTCTGCTTGTTTAAATTGTGTTAAAATTATTTTCGTGGATAAAAACTATTTTCAAGTTTTAATCTATATAACACGAAGATTGTGGTTTTTCTATGTAATGTTTTCTTAAATCAATCTCGTGTGTATTATGTTTTTCATATTCATAAGTAATATTATTTATGTTGTTTACTTAAAAACGTTTTAAATCGTTCTTTAAGTCTTCCGCTCATTTTTAATCTCTGTTATTTTCTAAAAGAACGTTTTATTTCGATTTAAAATCAAAGTTTTATAAACACCCAATTCACCCCCCCCCCCTCCTCTTGGGTGATTCTCGCAATTACACCAATTATTCCAACAAGAAGATCAAGTGTACCTCTAGCTAGTCATTCTCATTGAATTGTAATTTTCATTTTATTATATTGAGAGTGGGTAGCTTAGGAGTTAATCTTAGCCTTAGTCAAATAATTTTAATGCATGAAAAGGTTGGGATTACATAAGATTATCACTTGAGAAGAGAACTGAAAATAAGTTTAGAAAAACTTGATTTTTACCATCTCTGGGCAAAAGACTCGAGCACTACAACATTTTTGACTTTAGACCACACCTTTTTTTTTCCTTTTAAAAAACTGTGGTCAGAACACAAAATAGACCACGGTTTCTCTAATGTGGTTAATAATATGTAAATTTTTCATTTTCCAACATAATACTGAAGGTAACCGTGGCCTATTTCTTTAGGCTACGGTTTTCAAAACGTGGAACTTTTAAAGGCCACGGTTTTTTAACAAATTATATTAGGCCACAGTTATATATACGTGGCTTATAATATTAACTTTTAAACTGTGGTCAAAAATGTTATATATACCACGGTTTTTATAACAATATATTACACCATGGTTTATCTTGTGTGGTTTATAATATTAACTTTTAAACCGTGGCCAAAAATGTTTTACGGGCCACGATTTTATAATAAATATGTTACACCACAGTTCATTAAGTGTGGTTTATAAAATTTGATAAAAAAACTGTGGTCACAAGTTTTGTAAAATATTAGCGGGATTAGTCTAAGCAGCAACCAAATAAAAAAAAACAAAAACGAAGCAACATCTGATTGTTGATTTCTATTCTCTCTTAAACTAAAACTAAAAGAAAAAAACAAATATCACTCTCTCTCTCTCTCTCTCTCTGAAACTCGTCACTTTCGTTCTTCTCTTGGCGAAGCTCACTCGCGAGTCGCGACGGTATCCATCTCTATTCGTCGGCGACGGTGGCCTCTCTTCGTTGGCGACGGCGGCGGTCTCTCCCCCTTCAGCTCGAGCAAACCCTATTTCGTCAATTTCTTCCTCTTTTCCAAGGTATGCAGCCATGGAGTTTTGGGGTAACAACACTTAACACTTTCTCTTCCTTACCGATGATGATTCCTCTTATTCTCAATACCATTTTTTTTTAAATTTTCGTTTTTCCTTTTTGTTTATTTTACCGTGAAACTTTATTATTTCAGTATTGTTGATGTCTCTTAATTTTTCGTTTACTGGGAGTGATGCATTTCTTCATTTCTGCTTAAATGTGTTTTACTCCTTCTTTTCCTGTTTTGCTCTGTATTTGTGTTACACTTAATCATCATCTCTATTCATACTTAATTTATGTTTATTAAAAAAAAGTTTGTTTTTTTGTCATTAGGTTTTGTAAAATATGGTTTCTTATTGTAACAATTACCTTCACTACCAACAACATCATGCATTGGGCTACCCCCTCCTTTTATCATAAAGGAGGATAGTAATAAATGCTTCTTTTGTTTCTTGTGGGTTCTCTTCACTTCTCCAACAATATTAATTCCTTTATTCTTGTGTTTCTGCTTGGCCTTGGTTTTTGGTTTTCAATTCGGTCTCTATGTTTATATACTTGTCATTCGTGCATCTATAATCACGACCGTTGATTATTGGGGATTTGAGACTATGTTCCTGTGCGTCGAGTTCCGGACGGCTGTATTTTACAGTAATCACAATTTTCGATATTTATTTTTTATTTCTTGATGAATCTGCTAACAGGATGCACCCAACACAGCTTTTGTTTGAAAACATGTTAAGTACTTGGACATGTAATGGATTGATATCTAATAGTACATGATATTATTCAGGTTAGTTGTTTGCTTGGTTGTACTTGGCTGCAATCAGTAGGCGTTTAGTTACTGAGATGTATTCAATCAAATAAGAGACTTTACCTCCGAAATTCTAATCCGGAGATGTCAGTGATTCTTATTCTTGAATACTTCTCATTCCAGTAATCCTCATCTCCAACCCAAGAGTTAGGAGCTTTAGAGGCTATCTACTTCCCAATCAGTTTGCAATTCTTTTTGGATTACCCCAGTCCCAAGTTATTGGAAGGGAAGATAAGATGGATGTATGGTTGGTTATATGATTTGGATATATGATATTTGGATATTATGGATTAAATGCAATTATATTATTTTTCCTCAAGGGATTTTAAATGTCGCGGGAATTATAGATTTGTTAAAGATTATATCTTATAAGTGGTTCATGTTGGAACCTACAATCGGTGGTTGAAATAACTAGGATACACTAGGAGAACACCTAGAAGGGGGGTTGAATAGGTGTTATAGAAACTTTGAAAGATTTTCGCAAGAAACAAATCTAAACGATTAAAACCAATGAAAATCAATCAATTAACAAATATTATATCAGAGATTAAGCAGAAACAATTAACGCCTATATTCTTATTGATTAACCTAGGTTATAAAAATGATTTTCCCCAAATCAATTTTGCACAATAAAAGATTCAATTCAATCAATTATGAAAAATCACTTTTTCTAGGTTTTCAACCAAGAACACAATTAATAACAAGAATTGTAAAGAGTAGTGAGTTTAGAGATACGACACAGTGATTTATCCTGGTTCACTTTCATCCACTTGAAAGCTACTCCAGTCCCCTCTTCAACCAAGAGAGATTCTTCACTATGAGGAATTAGAGTTTCTCAAATTACAAGTAAATGCCTCACAAGACTTCCTTCTTGCTAGCCTACAAGAGATACCACACCCTTGCCTTGTAACCCTATTGATATCTAATCTAACCTCTTCTCTTGCTTGCCGATATTGCTTGCCGATATCCTCACAACAAGACTTCCAATTGCTTGATTCACTCACAAGACTTCCAAATGCTTGCTTCACTCACAAGACTTCCAAATGCTTGCTTCACTCACAAGACTTCCAAATGCTTGTTCTTCAACAAGGCTTCCAAGTGCTTGATGAAATGCCTCACCAAGGCTTCCAATGAAACTTGCTTGATTCACAAAATCAAGGCTTCCAATGTTGTAGATAGCTTGCCTAACTTGCAATGATTACAACCCAAATGAAAAACAATAACAATCCTATGAATCTCTTTCAAAAGCTATGAAATATCAACATGAGAGATTCAAGGTTCTTGATCAAAGAATGTAAAAATGAAAGCTTTGATCTTGAGAGAGTGAGAGAGAATAGTGTGGCTTTGATTCTTTGTAAAATTGTGTATCAAAATGATTCTAGTTGATTCTAATTGATAGAAATGATTAGGAAAAGGTTTATATAGAATACCCAAAAGTTAGAGCACTTAGAATGGCTTTTTAGAAGTGAAAAACGTATTTAAAAAACCATATCTGATCGAGTTACTCGAGTGAAATGAGTGTTACTCGAGTAAGCCGAAAGCTGAAAACATTTTACTCGAGTGAAATAATAATTAATCGAGTAAGCCGCAAGCTTGATAAATTTTACTCGAGTGAAATATGTGTTACTCGAGTAATCAGCATAAAAATCACTAAAAACTTGTTTTCTCAAAAACTAAACCTTTTCTTTCAAACCTTTAAGCCACCTATTGATTTTAGGCAAAGTGAATACTCAAAATATGATATAATCATGCATTCAAAAGAGATTCACTACCCTCTAATAACTCTACCCAAACTCATAAACTAAAAGACTTGTGAGGCTAAAGATAAAACATAAAGCACAAACTACCAAACTAAGTCTTCATGAGCTTGCTCTCTCTTCATCACTTGATGTTTGTTGTTGCTTGTTGAGCTTGAACTTGATCAACACATTTGTAGCTTGTTCAAAACCTTTTGGCATTTATCAAAACATTCTTCATGGATCTTACAATCTCCCCCTTTTTGAAAATGACAAACACGTTTTGAAATCGTTTGAAGTTCATTGAAGTTGTTGATGCTTGAACCATTTGATCACTTGGTGAGACTCTTGCTCCCCCTCAATTTATGCTTTTGACATTTGAAATCCAATTGAGTTAAGCTTGATTCTCCCCCTATCTTCAACAACTTTGCTCAACCTACATATAAACAACAAAACAACCTTTCTCCAAACATACCATTTGATTTCTCCAAAATGATAATAATTTCTCCCCTTTTTTCAAAACATCATATTTCTCCCCCTTTGGCATTATCAAAAAGAAATATATACCAATTGAAATATAAGATCTAAGCCAAAATAGAGAGATTAATGAGATATAACAACCAAAGCATGATACCAATTGTAAAGCAATTGTAGTAATTTGATACCAATAAAATTTTCTCAATAGTATAAACAATATCACATTATAAGAAATAATACCAATTGAGAGAACTATGAGCAATATCCAACAATATCAAATTGAAAATACCAATTGTATAATATCAAGTGTTACCAATTTGTAGGATTTTCTCTTAATACCAATTGAAGAAGATCAATAATGTCAATTGTATAAATGTGTATAGACCTTCATTTGCTTCTTCAATCATACCTACAAAAACAATCATGCTTTGCTTTTTGGTATCCAAATGGTTTTGGATCCATTTTTGTTAGTGTAGCGACTCTCACCCTTTTTCATCCAAACAAAATCTCCTTTAGGTATACCATGCACTTTAATATAACACACATTTGAAGTATGTCCATGAGTACCACAATAGAAACATGTTGGTGCATTTGAAAAATCAACCTTTGAAAAATCAACAACATTTCTATGAGATTTACTCTTAGCATTAGTATAACCCAAACCAAACTTGTTTGAATTTTCTCTTTGAAAATTTAACAATGTGCGCAATCTAATATCACCATTTGTGAAACTTGCAAGCTTATTTTTCAAAATAGCATTTTCATCCTTAAGCAACTTGCAATTCTCACAATCAACCACATTATTCAATCTACTAGCACAATCACAAGAAGAATTATCAATGATAAGATGCAAAGTCTCATTGTCTAACTTAAGGTCATCAACTTGCTTTTGAAGATCTAAAATCTTTTGTTGATGTTCCTCAATGAGCTTCTTCCTATCAATATTTTTCTTAGCTAATTTCTTGAGATGTTCATGCATTTCTTCATAAGCATTATATAACATTTCATAATTTGAAGAAATTTCGGATTTAGTAAGACTTACATCGCTTTCGTCACTTTGCTCACTTGATTCATCATTTGAGCTTTCCTCTTCATGTACTTGAGCTATCAAGTTGAGACAAGCGGCATGTTCATCATCCGAAGAACTACTAGTTGTGCTTTTCTTGTCTTGTTCATCATCACTATTCCAAACTATGTATGCCCTTTTGTGTTTTGCATTTTTCTTCTCTTTCTCCTTCTTCTTGAGATACTTAGAGCATGAGTACTTGAGATGACCGGGCTTTCCACATTCATGGCAAACTATTCCTTCTTTTGAAGTCTTGGTCTTATAGTGTGGGGAATTCTTCTCTTTACTTTTGTCCTTGTTCAACCTTCCTTTTCTCCTTAGAATTTTATTGAACTTTCTTAGTAGAAGCTTCATCTCCTCTTCATCAATATCCGAATCGGAATCTTCATTATCAACATCATCGGAACTCTCTTCCTTTTTATATGACCTTTGAGCTTTAAGAGCAATTCCTTTTCTCTCTTTGTACTTATCCGACTCTTCATGCATTTGCAAACGTCCAAGCTCCATTTCATGTTCTTGTAGCTTTCCGAAAAGTGTTGCTAAGTCCATGGTGTCCAAGTCCTTTGATTCAACAATTGCGGTAACCTTGGGTTGCCATTCCCTACTTAGACATCTTAAAACTTTGTTAACAAGTTCACAATTCAAGAAAGTTTTACCAAGAGCAATGAGATGATTAACAATATGAGTAAAACGTTTTTGCATAAAACATATAGATTCATTAGGCAACATACGAAACAATTCATATTCATGCATCAAAGAATTCAATCTAGCACGCCTAACTTCACTAGTGCCTTCATGTGTGACTTGCAAGGTGTCCCACATATCTTTGGCATCTTTACATTAGGAGACTCTAAAGAACTCATCATAAGATAGAGCGGAGGTGATGATATTTTTTGCTTTTAAATCATATTGAATTTTTCTTTTATCATCATCGGTCCACTTATCTTTGGGAGTTAGTGTAAGCACACCTTCTACATCTTTTGAGGGAATATGAGGACCATTTTCAATGGCTTCCCAAATGTTCACATCTATAGCTTCTATAAAGATTCTCATCCTAATTTTCCAATAACCATAACCCTCTCCACCAAACATAGGAGGGCGATTAATTGAAGCACCTTCACCACCAAAAGGATTCGTAGAACCCATTGTAGTTTCTCAAGGATCTTAACGAAAAAGCTCTATGCTCGTGTCTTTCGACCGAGCTCTGATACCAATTGTTGGAACCTACAATCGGTGGTTGAAATAACTAGGATACACTAGGAGAACACCTAGAAGGGGGGTTGAATAGGTGTTATAGAAACTTTGAAAGATTTTCGCAAGAAACAAATCTAAACGATTAAAACCAATGAAAATCAATCAATTAACAAATATTATATCAGAGATTAAGCGGAAACAATTAACACCTATATTCTTATTGATTAACCTAGGTTATAAAAATGATTTTCCCCAAATCAATTTTGCACAATAAAAGATTCAATTCAATCAATTATGAAAAATCACTTTTTCTAGGTTTTCAACCAAGAACACAATTAATAACAAGAATTGTAAAGAGTAGTGAGTTTAGAGATACGACACAGTGATTTATCCTGGTTCACTTTCATCCACTTGAAAGCTACTCCAGTCCCCTCTTCAACCAAGAGAGATTCTTCACTATGAGGAATTAGAGTTTCTCAAATTACAAGTAAATGCCTCACAAGACTTCCTTCTTGCTAGCCTACAAGAGATACCACACCCTTGCCTTGTAACCCTATTGATATCTAATCTAACCTCTTCTCTTGCTTGCCAATATCCTCACAACAAGACTTCCAATTGCTTGCTTCACTCACAAGACTTCCAAATGCTTGCTTCACTCACAAGACTTCCAAATGCTTGCTTCACTCACAAGACTTCCAAATGCTTGTTCTTCAACAAGGCTTCCAAGTGCTTGATGAAATGCCTCACCAAGGCTTCCAATTAAACTTGCTTGATTCACAAAATCAAGGCTTCCAATGTTGTAGATAGCTTGCCTAACTTGCAATGATTACAACCCAAATGAAAAACAATAACAATCCTATGAATCTCTTTCAAAAGCTATGAAATATCAACATGAGAGATTCAAGGTTCTTGATCAAAGAATGTAAAAATGAAAGCTTTGATCTTGAGAGAGTGAGAGAGAATAGTGTGGCTTTGATTCTTTGTAAAATTGTGTATCAAAATGATTCTAGTTGATTCTAATTGATAGAAATGATTAGGAAAAGGTTTATATAGAATACCCAAAAGTTAGAGCACTTAGAATGGCTTTTTAGAAGTGAAAAACGTATTTAAAAAACCATATCTGATAGAGTTACTCGAGTGAAATGAGTGTTACTCGAGTAAGCCGAAAGCTGAAAACATTTTACTCGAGTGAAATAATAATTAATCGAGTAAGCCGCAAGCTTGATAAATTTTACTCGAGTGAAATATGTGTTACTCGAGTAATCAGCCACCTATTGATTTTAGGCAAAGTGAATACTCAAAATATGATATAATCATGCATTCAAAAGAGATTCACTACCCTCTAATAACTCTACCCAAACTCATAAACTAAAAGACTTGTGAGGCTAAAGATAAAACATAAAGCACAAACTACCAAACTGTCTTCATGAGCTTGCTCTCTCTTCATCACTTGATGTTTGTTGTTGCTTGTTGAGCTTGAACTTGATCAACACATTTGTAGCTTGTTCAAAACCTTTTGGCATTTATCAAAACATTCTTCATGGATCTTACAGTTCACAAATATAAGGGAAATCATAGTTTCATTTTCACATTGGTATATTTTACCTTTTAAATGTTTAAACTATTTGGATTAGCTATATGAAATTGAAACTTCCTGATTTATTTGTGATAAAACATGTTAGCACATATGAATATTGTTGCTAAGGAATTTAATGAATATTCCTGCATCCTGCAACTTGTATTGATTAATCTATAATCATGACTGTTGATTATTGGAGATTTGAGACACAGGAAGCATGTGATTATTTGATTTCAGAAAAAAAAAGTCTGAGCTAACCTTAAATTTTCGAAGAACGCTGCTACCTGGTCTGCTGTTTTGGTCTTAAGGAGGATTCTCAATGTTCATGAATTAAGAAAAAAAAAGAATATAGTACTTAGAACAAAAGTCTGAGCTAACCTTAAATTTTCTAAGAACGCTGCTACTTGGTCTGCTGTTTTGGTCTTAAGGAGGATTCTCAATGTTGCTTGGGTTGATTTTTCAATGCTTCTAAATCTGGTTTTGTGTTTGCTGGTGCTGGCTGTGTTTTTTGGTGCTGCTAGGCGTAGCTTGCAAAGAAGGAAAATTCAGAAGGAGTCTACCAAGCTGAAATGTTTATTCAGAAGAGAGACGGTAGTTCTGCAAATCAATTGCAATTTGGGAGATTCTCCCTATTTCTTAGTAATCAAATATCAGGGTTCTATCACTTGTATGGTTATATTATTGTTTTATTTCAAATATAGGAACTGCTTAGTTATGTTAACAGCTTACTGTAATGCTTTTAGTGTATGAGAGGTTCTCTATCGATTATAGTAATGTGAATACAATGTCTTTCCCACTTTGCTACTTTAACATGGACTGAAATGTGTATATTTTGTACTCGTATTTAGCTTTCGACTGAAATGATTTGTGTTTTATTGCTGATATTTGTTACCCATTGATTGTACCAATGTTAGAGAGCGGATTTTTTGGATGATACATAGTCATGAAAAAAAAATGTCCCCATCCCTGTTTTTTCCTTTTTGTGGGAATCATTTCTAAATAAAGTAAAGATGTTGTCCAGTTGGACTAATGTTAGTACGATGTTTCATGCCATGTGTTTTCTAGAGTATGATAAGCAGATTTTGTGAGCTACAAATATAAATTTTCAGTTTTTCCTCATTGAAGGAAAAATGATTCAGATCAGTTCTGAATTTATAAATGAAGTTGTTGATGAACTCTAGCTGTAGCAAATAGAAATATTTATAAATTCTTTTGTTTAGTATTGGGGTATGTGGTAATCCACCAGAAGAATATAAGACTATTTTAGGCAATGCTTATTTATTCATCACAATGTTCCCTTTTCCCTTTCTTCTTAGTCCTTTGATTTCCTCTTTGATATTGTTTATATTCTACTTGCCATCAAGGGGTTATCCCATCCTTCATTGTACACTGTATAGCAGCCATTGTGTTCATGACCTTCATCTCTATTATTTTGTTGTCACATATTTCCTCATAGTTCTGAAATGTAAGAGTCAGTGCAAAAGTTTCCCATAAATCAACATGCTGGATACTGATTATAATATTCTTTTATAAATAACTGCATGACATCTGCCTTGTTTGTTGATTAATCATCTCTGTGACACGTAAAGAACTCTTATGAATGAAAGTAATGGTCAAAACCTGTTTTCTATTATTTAGGAATCTGTATCCGCAATTGCTCGGTTTTTATTGTCTTGGCATCGGTTGATAGGTATAAATAGCAAGTTAAGTAAGGCCTAGATTAATTTCTGTACTTTGTATTGTGTGAAGATTGTTGTCCTTATGATCTTGCTTGTATTTTCTTGATGAGTTGCAAATGCACTTTTCTTTGTAAGTTTCCTAAAGCTCATAAATGCCAAGTTAACATTGTGCTGTCATTTATTAGTTCATCGGATTCTGCGTTTGGGATGGACGATCAAGAGGATGCTCCAGACTGGGCATCCAACAATGCTAAGTTGATTATCAGAATTTGTGAAGCTCTGCATGATGATAAGCTGGAAATTTGTTGCTGAAGAAAGCTACTAAGTAAGGCAATGTTCAATTTCTGTAAATAAAAACGAATCTATAGGTGCAAAATTAGTTATTCGTCTTTGCAAATGCTTCCTTTTCGTCTCTATTTTATTTCTTTATATATCTTCGTCTCTCTAGAACTTAGTATATTCTGTACAAGCTATGTCTAATGTCACTTGAACATCTGGTACCCCAAGTATACTACCACTGTGTGTGTCAATATATCAAAAGATGAATAATTTTATATGTGTGCGTTTATTGTCTATGCCTTAGATTGTGAATCTGACATACCCATAAACTGAGCACATGTATAAAAGAAGAGTAAAGAGAGACGGTAGTTGGGAACAAATAACGTAGCTTGCAAAGAAGGAAAATTCAGAAGGAGTCTACCAAGCTGAAATGTTTATTGAGACTCGCACAAGCCGAAATGGAAAAAAGGTCGATGAGGAAACATAATTTGTCATTGTAAGTTTATTGCTACACATAAAGTATGTTCGTTTTTATTTAATATATTGCAATTTAAATTGTGTTCAGCTTACAATTTATTCAGAAGGAGTCCTGGAATTTATTCAGAAGGTATAATTTGTGATCCATTTATCCGTACATGGAAAATGTTAAATTCTAGTTTCGAATATGTTACTATTCTTTGTTTTTATTATTAGTCATAATATGGTATTTTTATATTTTCACACATGTAGGTTGGATTGGAAGGTTATGTTCAAGATATTGATGATGAAGAATAATAATGAGAGGATGGTCAGAAAGGTTATGTACACATATAAGTTGGAGAGGAAGGCCATGATGAAGATATTGATGAAGAATATTAATGTAGAAATTTTTGCTATTCTATCCAATAATACTTCGGATAGTTGTTTTGCTGATCCTTTTTCTACTGTTTGAGTGATGCTGACCTGTTGTTTTATGATGTCAGAAAGAACTATTCGTATTTGTTTTGTTACTACCATCTAGCCACTTATGCGAGGCTTGTATGCCTTTGTATTTTTGGGTGGGGTTGGCTTGTTTTGTTTGGAATCTTGATTTCGATAAGATTCTTAACTATTCTAATATATGTTATAGAATTGTGTTTGAATCTTATGTTTTTATTGTTCTTTCTTATCCATGAATAATGCATGCGTGTACTTTTGGTTTTGGGATGGATGAATTTCTTTTATATAAAATTTGCATTCTCATCATTAATAGGTTTTAAACAATGTAAAGAAAACCGTGGCCAAAACGATGTAAAAAAAATAGTGCTACAATAGTAAAGAAAACCGTGGCCAAAAGGATGTACAAACCGTGGCAAAAACAATGTAAAGAAAACCGTGGTTAAAACTATGGAAGAAAACCGTGGCAAAATATTCTAACAAAACCGTGGCCAAAAAATAGAAGGAAAACCGTGGCTTCAATACTTGGCATTAAACCGGGGTTTAAAGAAAGAACCACAGTTACCGAGCCATGGCCAAAAGGATGTTAAGAAAACCGTGGCCAAAAGAATATAGAGAAAACCGTGGCCTAAATAAAACCGTGAACTAAATGCATTACATAAAACTGTGGTCTGTTCATAGTTTTAGGCGACGGTTTTAAAAAATCGTGGCCCAAACGCAAAAAACCGTGACCTATTAGAATAGTCCACGCCAGCTACTACTACGCACGTAAAATCATGGTGTAAAGATTTAGCCACGGTTTTTTGACCTTATACCACGGTTTTTGAGCGTGGTCTAAGACCAAAAATGCTGTAGTGGAGTAATCTGAAAAAGACTCGAGTAACTTTGGTCAAGAGACTCGAGTAGTTTGCAAATAACTCGAGTAGTTTGCCTCAAATCAGAGATATGGCCATTGGTTCATATACATGGGCTTTTCTATTGAAAGATGGGAAAAAGACTCGAGTAAAGTCAAAAAGACTCGAGTATTTTGCTTGAAATCAGAGATATGACCGTTGGTCAAGTACATGGGCATTCCTATTTGAAGATGGGCAAAAGACTCGAGTAGTCTTAAAAAGACTCGAGTATTTTGCTCCTAACAGAAAAATTTTTAACCGTTGGAAGAGGGCAAAAATGTCATTTTAACTTGATTTCACTTTTTGGTTCCCTCTTCCATATATCCCATCTGATTGCCCTTGTACAAACAGAAAAAGAAAAAGAACTTGCATAACAACTTTGAAAAATCTGAAGAAAAACTTTCTTTGCTCTTTTCTCTCTCAAGTGGGAAATCTTTCTCTAACTCAACATATCATTCATTGTGATTATATTGTCTTAAGGGTTAGAGATTGTGCTTAATTGTTGAAGAAATCGTTTGTTGGATTTCTCCACATTCACTCATTCATCTTGTTCCAAAATCTTGGTTGTTTACCAAGTGTACCTAAGTGGGTCTTAGGTTCATCCAAGTCTTGAGAGGTTCTCAAGAAAAAGACTAAGAGGTTCTTAGCTTGGTGGGGCTCTTGAAGGTTTCAAGGAGCTTAAGAAGAAGGAAGTCTTCATCACCAAAATCAAATTGGGGTAGAAATTCAAGAGTTTGGTACACTCTTGGAAGGGTTAGGTTGAGTGAGGCATCTCAAGTATCCTTTGTAATATTTCTAACAATTTGATTATAGTAGACACTCCTAAAGGTTTTAGGAGGACTGGATTAGCTCTCTTGATTAGAGAGTGAACCAGTATAAAATTGGTGGTGTCTTCTTTTTATTGCTTTCTTTCCTTTCAAGCTTAAAACCCTAAGTTTTCTCAAAGGGGCTTTTTAAATTGGGTAGTAATTCCGTAGCAATTAAGTTGTTTTAATGTTGTTATAGCTTTATTTAATTGCTTACTACTCTTGTACTTTATTTGCTCTGATCTGGTATTATTTGTAGTGAGTTAAAGTGCCAATTTCTCAAAAATAGTTTTCAGCACTCTGTACGATATACTCGAGTATTCTTCAGAAGACTCGAGTGTTCTTGCTATTTTACTCGAGTAGTCTGAAAAAGACTCGAGTGTTCTTGCTCTGTTTCTAAAAAATCTGCACAGAATCAATTATCTCTCAATCACATCCGAAAATTAGTCACCGTTGCTTCATATTACTATTCACCCCCCTCTAGTAATTGCTTAGCCCGCTTGTTGGTTTCCAACAATTTTATTCCGCGCACTTTGATTTTTTTAAAAAAAGGAATTCGACAACTGTTATTAATTTGTTATTACTAAAGCCTTCGAGACAACGACTAATTGTATAAAGAGCTAATTATTTTCTCGTTAATAAATGAAAAGATGTTGTCTCGAATTATTTCATACGACTTAAACTATTATACTGCTATTAAGCCGAATTCAATTTATTTATGTGAATATAAGGCTAAATTTCTAAGGTACAAATCCAAGTCTTCTTTGACTTGAAGATAAAGAAATTTTTTTATTCGTATTATTTTTTAAACAAGTCCATAAAGTACAATATTCAACGCTTTATTTTCTATAAGTATAGTTTTTGGGAGCGGCGTCACAAAATCACCCCTTTTTTGGAAAATCATCTTTCATTGCCTCTATGTTGAGGTCTCTTGTGTTTTCCCCTTCTCAACAAATAAATTTCATAAAAAAAATCATTAACATAAAATTAAACAATTAAACTACGTAGCCTTGATTCCTCATTTTGTGAGCGTACGGAGTGTGACACCCTCATAATATAACCTCTTGTAATAAAAAAAAATAAGCTTTTTACTCGAAGGGATATGGACTTGTTTAAAGGTAGAAAATATAGGATTAAAATTTTCCTTTTTATTTTCTAAAAGAAGCGGGTGCACAAACCAAAATATTGGATCTTGGAGAATAAAATAAGTATTACTTTGAACATTAAATTCGGCGATTACTATGAATGAGAAATCATTTACTACTACATCATTTCAAAGCTTAGATAGCATCCCTTTTGATCTAATAAAATATACTATAGTTCATATGTTAAAAACATAAGTGATGTCATCCATTATTTCATCTAACATAACTGATACCATCTGAAAACACCATAGTCGAATTCCTTTAAATCATTATCAAAGTAAGCGGAAATAATAAGACTATGAAACATAGTTGTAATATAAACATATATATATATATATATATATATATATATATATGAAAACTAATAAGTACATAGTCCATGGTCATAAAGTCTCCAGATCCTAGTACAAGTCCATAACATCATATATACAAACTCAAAAGATAGATCAGTGCTCTAGAGTTCTCAAAAGGTAGTACGTATACAGTATCTACATAACAAAATAAAAGACTCCAGAGCTGATCCCATAACCAAAGTAGTAAAAGTAGTAGTCTCCCAGTAATAGAAGCAGTAGCAGTCATCATCATCCATCAACAGAACTCCTCCACAGCAGCAGATACACCAGACCCCTGATCCACATCACCTATCCTAAGCATGTACCTATGGATCATCATCCCTCCACTAACTCCCGGTAGAATGCTCAACAGGCTCGCCTCCGCTCTCGTCCTCGACAGGATCCTCCTCAATCTCACCTGACGGAGTAGGTACCCTACCATTGGGTACAGGGTCAGGTGTTGGTGTGACCCTAATAGGACTCGTTGGATCAGGTGAGGGAGTCTCCTCTCGAACAACTCTAAGGGAAAAAGGGTGTGAGCGGACAAGTCTAAATCGAAAGCTATGATAAGAGCGAGCTGGTCGAGTGGGAGGTGGTCCATGGTAAGTGTAAAAAAAGAGGTACATGCATAGTATAAATGATGGGGATCCTGAATCTACGAGGACGGAACCAGACCAGTGGATTAGGGTGATAGAAGGTCTGCTCAACGTCACCCCCATACACTGCCCGATGATCCTCATAGATCCACACTCCACTAGGAAGTGGGCGGATCTCAATGCAAGCGATGTATCGCGACATCACCTACAAGGGCACAGGGATAAGCAAAACTATACACATAACGAATAGAGCATAAAAGTTAAACAATATAAGCATGAACAGATAGCATTAATTCAGTTAACAATCACGGTTATCATTTAGCAAATACTTGATGCAAGTAGGATGCTCACACTTATTTACAATTAACAAACTTAAATTGATTAAGAATGAGTGGCATGATGTATGAGTCTAACTCTCCATCCTAACTCCATCAAACTATGTCACTCTCTGATGTCCATCCTTTACTTCACATATGTACTCAACAGTACATTGTACTCCTAGTTGTACAACATTCATACATTCACCCTAGAATGTACACGACAAGCTTGGAAATGATACATAACGCGCTCCTCGAGCGACGTCCCGTCGTCCAATACGGAATAATCATATCATCGGCAAATTAATTTTGCTGGCCACATCGTCAACCATAATGTGTCATCAAGCGAGCCGTCAGTTGACACTCCCAGAGGCCCTCCTCATGTTACCAAAACATGACAAACGATCTAACATCCGAACTCCAGAATGAATGCAATTTAACTTAAAAGAATTGATTGGTATTTCACATTTAATAATGTCTCACATTATTAATTAAATAATGATTTATACCATCATCAATCAGTCGTCCTTTTAAGTTTTAGGTCATATGAATGATTAGTACTTCAAGTATCATCTCAATGATTCAGAATTAAAAATGGTATTTTTAAGTATTTTTGACACTGGTAATCGATTATCATAATCTGGTAATCGATTACTATGTGTATGTTATCAAGTCTGTACAAAATGCAACTGGGTAATCGATTATCAGATCGTGTTAATCGATTATCCATGACAGCAGAAGACTAAAATTGAGGTTTTAACATACCATTTTTATTTCTAACCATTTTTAACTTATTCCAATCATTCATACACCTCAAGAATCATATTTTAAACATGTTTCATAAGAGAAACAGAATTAATTCACATGATTCACAAGAGTTCACATAATTATGCAAAAATCATGTTTTTCAACAACTCAACATACCAAAACTCAAATTACTCATTCAAATCATGGTTTCTGGTTCATAATAGCTTGCATGCATCAATTATAACTTGCTCAATTAAGTTTTAGAGCACATTTTGGTCTCCAAACCAATTTACTAATTCAACATAAGCCCTTAGAGTCTCTTGGTGACTCTCTAATCAAAATACTTGCTTTCAAACTCTATCTAGTGTATATTAAGCTTTCCCTTACCAGAACAGACGTGAATCAACATAAACTTGAAAGAGATTTGCTCCAAAATTCTCAGACTCTTAAAGAGCAGCACATGCAGAACAGTGTTGAGCAGGGGTTCAAAACCAGATTGTTTGAGTGAGTAATCATGCATGAAAATTGGGGAAAAGATTAGGGTTTGTACTTTGCACCAAGAACTAGAAAATAGAACAAGTTTGGAGTCAAATGGTTACAAGAGCTTACCACAATCGATTAAGAAAGTGAGCTCCAAAACTCTGTTTTTCTGGTTTCTGCATATTCTACCCCCAACTTCCAAGCTTCGATTCTTCTCACACAAACACTCTTAGCTCACAAATTTGGTATCTATACAAAGCTCGTGATGTGAACTTTGTATTGGTGTATAATTTGTGTGTTATTATTTGGAATTGAAAGATAACGAGATGGGGCAAATTATGAACCCTAATACCCAAAATTTCAGCTTCAACATGCAAAATGGAGCTCAATTCAACCAACTCCTAGTATTTATAGAGAAATTAGGGACTCATGCAGATCGACACGGGTCATAGGACGTGTCCAAGGTGATTTTGTGGCGGTCAACGGCGATTAGTGGCGGATTACTCATCAAACGCACTAACCTTGGCTATTCTGCATTATGGTAATCGATTACTATATCGTGGTAATCGATTACCACGACTGAAATTTTCAAAAAATTTATATTTTATTGAATTTCCCTCCAAAACCTTTCTAATATTGCTTTTAGGTCCTTTCCCAAGGACTTAACCGCAAAACTACCCTTTTTATTCCAAATAAATTATCAAAAACCATTTTTGATTCCCCTCTTATCAAACACATACATACACACACATTTTTAATCAAAAATTAAATAAAGATAATTAATTATAAAATAAGTTTATAATTAACTTTTACTTAATCAGGGATTAAAAATCAGGGATGTTACACGGAGGACCAGGGACAACCTTGTCATGCACAAAAATTAAAACAAATCATTTAGACAAATCATTTAGTCAAGTCCATTAATTAAAGCCAATCAAGAGGTACTGTTTTCAAATGGGAAAGCGAGATGTCAATACCTTTCCTGATTAGTAACCGACTCCAGAATTTGGGATCTATCTAGTTCAAGGTCACACTTTATCCATTTTTTAAAGAGTTAATAGTCATTTTAGTTCTCAAAAGATACACCGATCATTAATTTAGTTCCCAAAATATTTTTTTATATCAATTTAGTCCCCCAAAGATAAATATGGCACCACTTTGATCCTTTTAGGGATTTATTTGATGACCATATGAATCTTACAAGGACCAAAATTTCCACTACTTGATGCCATCACTACTACAGAATTGTTAAAAAGTTCCCGAACATTAATCCCGGTTCCGTTTCGGAACTGGGATTAATAGACAAATCATAATTAAAAAATAAATAAATATATAATGTAATATAACAAAAATACAGTGAATTTATTGACCCCAGTTAAAAAAACACGAAACCGAGATTATTATTTTTAAATATATAATTTTTATTTTTTTTAAATATAAAAATCACAGTACCATTTTTTATCCCACTGTTTAAATTTAACTGGGATCAATAAATCCATTACTTTTTGCCAGGGTCAAACTTTTGTTCCATTTTTTCCCTTTCTTTCTTTCTGTTCTCCCACCAAGGTAACCCTCGTCTCTCTGTCTCTTAGTCTCTTATTCCTCTCTACAGCGGCCCTGCTCACGGTGGCCCTTTGTTGATGATGGTGAATCTGTCGCGGTGCTTCTCCTTCCCCGTTGATGAGTCTTCGCTGTTCGAAACTGAAGGTTTCGGTGCTACCTCTCCACCATCGAGCGTGACTGATCTCTGCTCAACTCATCAACGGCGTTCGAAGTCCCCAGCCGCGATCTCCGGTGCTGCTCCTTCGGTGCTGCTCTCCGCACCGGCGCAAGCCTTCGCTGATGCTTTATTTGGCACCGCGGCAGCCAATCTTCGATTCGGTGGACACAGCGATGACGGAAGCTGTGGACACATCGATGAGGGAAACCAGCTTGCTCCCCTCGCCGCCAACACCATCACCTGCGTGAAGCAACCGATGCACTTTCCAGCCCTCGTGGATCCAGGAACAAGGAGAGGGAACCTAGGGTTCCCAAAAACAATGGAAGCTTTCTGGTGAGGAACATCCCTCTTGATTTTTGGGTCACATAAGACGTATAATTTTGAAAAAAATGTAAATATTTATTTGATGCAATGATGCTTCAATAACTTTGAGCACTTGAAATTGGTGCGTTATTCTTTTTTTTCTTCATTGTGGTTTTTTCATTTATTTATTCTAAACTTATTGTATGTATGAACTGCAGGTTCATCCTCTCACTCACCAAGTTAAGCTTTGTGATTTCGGGAGTGCAAAAGTTCTGGTATGTTGGTCTGCATTCTTCTTGTACATATTGTTTCATGTATGATAATGGCGGACTACCAAAATGAGGAGCTTCTCAATTAACATAAATATGCATAAGATCTTTTAAGATATTTCTTTGTGTAATCTTAATGTTTTTACATTCCTGTAAATGTGCTCAAAATCATGTGGGATATCAAATGGGCCTTAAAGTTGTTGACTTGTTTTTCTTGTTTGATACCTTGTTGAACCACTAATTTCTTATCAAATGCTTTTATACTGTCCTAGTTAAAGTTAAACTAAACAAGATGCACACATAGGTGATAGAGAAATGCACCTAAACAAGATGCAGTTCTAAACTAATACAAACTTTGTATTTGAAAAGAGAAGAAGAAATTGTGAGATTTAGAATGACGAATTCTCATAGGAATATATATAAAAAAATTGTCCATAGAAGAAGAAATTTTGAAATTGTGAAATTTAGAATGGCAATTCTCATAGGAATATATAAAAAAAATGGTTTGTTTGGTACAACCTTTGGTATTTGAAAAGAAGGAGCTCTTATTCAAGAGGAGAGTTGGCCTCTCTGGCTCTTTCTTTTCATTCCTTTTGGTAAGTGCATTAGCCAGGATTGGCGTTGTTCTGTGACAGTGATAACAGACGGTTCTAAAGAAACTGCAGTACTGCACATTAATACACCACTAGTGATCCATAATCCTCATCCACACACCCATAACATCTGAATAAAGTAGAAGCATGAGCTAAATTGACCAGGAATATAAGACGCAAACTGAATGTAAGGCTTTTCAACTTAAAACCCAAACTAAACAAAACTAAGCATGAGCCTAGTGCAATAACTGTTGCAGCAGCAACCTTATTACTACATCAACTATATTCATCATTCTGATGATGCTAAATCAGTGGCCCTTGCTGCAATTTATCCAACTTATTATCAAGTACATTTCTGCAATCAATCAATTGAGATCAAATATTGAAAATTAAGAAATGTGTCCAAGATAATAAAACCCAATTACAATTGGTATAATGTAGAATATTGACACATTAAACGAACAGGACTAACAGTATATAGTGCAGCTCTGCGAAATTTCCGGAGTGCTTTAGAGATAACTTACCCCTCCCAAATTAGTGGTTCAACTAGGATTATAATTTCTTATCAAATGGTCACTTTAACTTTTATATGAATGTTGAACTGCAATAGTTAGTAAAATAAGTTGTGTTGCCTCCCTTACTGAACTTTGTTTTTTCAATGTTTATTTCCTTTTTTGAAGTATCTTTTGGGATATGTTGCAAAAGGCTTCTCTATTCTTAGTACAACTATCTTTCTGTTGTCCTTTGTAGTTCACTGGTGCCCTTTCAATAACTTGACCAGATTCCCTTCATCTTTTGAGTAAGTTTAGTTAACACACACAAATGTGCATGCTTACTAATATCTGTTGGTATTGATACCATCTGAAGTCTAAACTAGATTATATTGAGAAAAGTGTTAAAAACTTGAAGCCAACAAAGTTAGTGGAATTTGAAAAGTTGGTTTCCTAATTCTAAGCTGCTCCTTAAAGTCTTGTTGATCGAGCAAGTTTTTTTGTTTGCATTTTGAATTTGTTTTGGTAAGGTTTTTGGGTCTCTGGATTTTTATTTTTTAGTTTTTATCATGGGTAACATGTTTAATTCACTGATTTAACATGGCCATTGTGTTATATTTTCAATATTTAACTACTTCACTTCAAACTTTTTATTTTAAGCAAGATTAAAGACAGAAAAAGAGCTGGAGAGTAAGAAGAAGGTAGAGGCTCACTTGTACACAATCATAAAGTTTATAACCCTATCTATCCCTTCCCATTTCGGAATTCTCAACCTTTATATGCTTTCATGGTAAGCATGGTTCAATGATAAGTTGTTCATTTGTTGGCCTCAGGTTGCACGCGATGCAGATTTGCATGAACAGATTGGAAAGGATATATTTTTTAGTGGATCATGATAAAGTGCGGAAATTTTGTGTTAAAAAACAAACTTTGATAAATTGTGTTAAAACCTCCATCTCCTCCACTTAGAGGTTCAAGGTATGCTTCCAAGACTATGAACATGCAAACAGGCACAACAGCTGAGAAGGTATGCTGTACGATAACCACAGTGAACTTATTTTCTTTAGTTCAAAGTTCAAACATATTAGTTTTGTTAAGGGTGTCTACTGTTTTTTGTAGTTGTTTTCTCTTGGAAAAGATTAACCACGTAAATATTCTGGAGTCAAGATATCAGCTAAACAGATCACCACAGATTTCATTTTCCAGAAGCTCCAGTAGGTCTTATCAGGATGATTTTAATGATCCTGATTTTACTTGTCCCTTTGATGTAGATGATGACGATATGACAGATCCAGGGAACAGGTACTTTCTGGCTAAATTCACTACCATTTTGCTTCCTTATGTGATAATTTTGCACATAAGATGTTTGCTTTATCTAGTAGTTGATGCTTCCTATGGTGGTGTTTGAATTCCTAAAGAAAATAGCATAACTGCTATACAGTGAGGGTAAATCAGGATGATCAGGAGCATTTCCATCCTACTGCTATATTGTGTTGTAGATTTAAGTTTGTGAGAATTCATGTCCTTTTTGCATAGTAGTTAATTTAATTTGGTTGAATTTCTTATTCATCAGTCCTTTTTCACATGATTCCACCATTGGTTTGTAATTTTTATATTTGATAATAAATATATCGTTTAGTTTATCAACACAATTCTAATTCCATTTTCTATTAAATTGTATAGTATTTTGAAGATTGCCAGTACACCTACTACTCCGATGAATTGCAGAATGAAGTCAAGGATGAATGGGCAACATACGTTCTTGGCGAGTTTTAAATTTAGCTGCACCATATATATTTTAGAATGTGACTATGTAGCATCTATATGATCGAGCTTGTTTAGTCGTTTGTATGTATGGAGCCATTTGTTTTGGTTTGGGAGTTATCTATCTTAAATGTGTATTGACATTCACATTTCTAATGTATATAATTATGGTATTTATTTGTTGAAAAAAATGTACAATTTATTTAAATATATGGATATAGAAAATATTATAAATAAAATATATATATATATATATACACACACTAAAGATCCCGGTTCATTTTAAAAAACTTAACAGTGATAATATATACTAAAGATCTCGGTTCATTATAAAAAAACCCAACAGTGATCATATATGTTAAAGATCCCGGTTCCTTGTATTTTATTGATCCCGGTTCCTTGTATTTTATTGATCCCAGTTCCTTGTATTTTATTGATCCCGGTTCCGTGTTTTCTAAAACACCTGGGATCATAAGTGTCAGACTTGTTATATCAGTGGATACAATCCCAGTTCGAAATCGGGATCAATGTGTGTGCGGAACCGGGATCTTTTTGCATTTTTGTTGTAGTGCATGTTGATCTTTAATTTAGAGGACTAATTTGATATAGAAAATCTTTCAAGGACTAAATTGACGACCAATATATCTTTCGGGGACCAAAGTGATTATTAACTCTTTTTTAAATTAACTAATTATTTCGCGTTTTTTCTACAAAGTGCGGTGACGACTCCATATTGAGTCAATCTACCCCCACTCGTAGATGAGACACCAACGGTCACCCCAAACCGCGATCGTGACATAAAGTATTAGAAATGACTCATAAATAATACACAAACGTGAGTTGTTCATGGAGTTTTAATGTTCAATATATAAAGCCTGAGTTTGATTTATTTATATTAGGTTTAATTACTTAATTCATCAATATAAATGTTGCGAATTTTGAATTTTGTCCCTGTATTTTTTTCTTTTGGTCCTTGCCTTTTTTTAAAGTATTTTAATTTAGGTCTCTCACGTTAATAAACCCTGACATGGCTCAATGTTGAGGCAGCGGTTGATAATGAATTATTGGCCTTCGGTAGGCCACTACAAGAATTTTCGGGAACAACTAAGGAATTCTGCTAGGGAATTTTCCCTGTAGCTGTTAGATAGCTCTTCAGCTACGAATTTGCTACAAAATTTATTTCCCTTGCTAATTTTGGGTAGTCGATTTTTTTATTTACCAAAATAAACAACTATAGAACAGGTACAGGTTAGCTAGGAAGTTATTCTAGCCACATAAAATTTGATAGCTAACTTATTCGCTAAGAAAAGTTTAGTTGGAAAAAAAACTAATTTCAGTAATACTTTCATTTTTTTTTCCCACTGAAATTTCATTCTCCCGTTGCACCAAAAACCCAAAATTCCTCACCTGCACAATTGTATAAAACACTGAGATTTCATTCCCCCACCGAATCACTGAGATTTCATCCTCTCTCTGACTCTCAAATTGAAAGTCTCTCTAAAAATTAGTTTGTGTTATCTTAAACACTAGCATACTCATCTTTCCCCCTTTTTCTCCAGTCAGATCTCATTCCATCGCATCTTGGACCACTAACGAGATCGTTAGAGCCTCAAGGTCCTCCCTCTCTCTCTCTCTCTCTCCCTCCCTTCTCGATTTCACTTTTTTTTTAAAAAAAATTATAAACTCACTTTCCTAATTTTCTAGGGTTTTCTTAATTTTTTGTTGTTGTTACGAATGAAGGAAGAGTTGCAAAGAACAAATGTGGATCTGGAATCGTACAAGGAGAAGAGTATGCATCTCGTTGATTTTTTTGTGAGTTTTCATTCTTCTATCATCTTATCATCGTTTAGTTATTGTTTCTAGATTTTCGATTGATGTTAACTCATTTTCAACTTTGATTTTTGTCATATTTGTAAATTGATGAAGCGAGACCCTGTATTTAATTAATGCTTCTTAACCACATTCTTTTGATTCTTATATTTTGACTTTACATTATTATATTTCATGTTCCCAACATATGGAATTGTATGTGTATATATCTTCTGATTTTTCTTCCAAATGAATGAGAAATGAGATATGTGACCAATGAGATTCCTTATAATTACACATGGCCATGGATTCATTTGGTTTTAAGGAAGGTACGGAGAAAAGAAAGTAAAGAAAACAAGATTGTATAGCTCAACATTTCTCATATAAAAGAGTTAACAAAAATCACTCATGATTATTCCCTTCTTTTTGATTTATTAGCTAGCTTTATTAACTTATTGAAAATTCAAATCTTTCTTTTAAAAAAATAAGGATTTTCTTAACCTCAGCTTTATGGTTGAATATAAGCATTTTTAATTAGATAGATTTTTTTGAAAAAGATAAAGATATAAGATTTTATCTCTCATAAATTCATCATTTCCTATAAAACTTAACTATTTTTGGGTTCTTATTCTCAACCCTAAGAGATGAGATTAAGCAAACCCAAAAAAATATTATTGAAATATTGAACACATGATATTTTTCCTAAGAAAATATATGGAAAGCTTACTCATAGGTTTACTTCTGGGCTAGTTTATTTTGTCCGTACCATAAAGGCATGTTTAGTGATTTGAGACGAGAATTGATTTTCTAACCTCCCATTTTGGGTTTTCGACCCCTTTCAAAATTTCATACCTAAAATACCCCTATGTAAAAAAAACTTTTCTTCTTCTTCTCCTCTCAAATCCTCACTCACACTCACCTACTCATACTCCAAAAACTCTTCTAATTCACTCTCACACACTCACTCATACTTTCAAACACACATGCTCCCACTTACACCCCATATATTATGATCCCCATATAAAATGTACCATACGCCAATGTCGAAGTGTGGTGGGTTCACAAATGGCTTCTACATAGGCGTATGTAAAAAATCCACGAAAAATGACCCATATGTCACTATAGAAGCGTATGGCTATTTTTTTCAATACTCCAAGGCCTTGAAGCAGTTGTAAATTTTAACACGTATGTTAGAAAGTTGGAGTACATGTTAAATTTTACACTTACTCCAAGACTTTGGCGTATGTGTTAAATTCTACACCTACTCCTAGGCCCAGGAGAACGTGTTAAATTTGAATCAAGGCGGTTATAAAAAGTAATAAAAAAAATAAAAATTATTGTAATGTAAAGTAAACAATGTTGTAACCAGCTAGCATCATTTTCTTCTTTTCTCGTTAGTATAGAAGCACTCTCATCCCCCTCAATTTTTCCCTCAACCCTCTTTCAACTCTTAGGGTTCCGCCCTTTTTCTCTCTATAAAACATTTTCCCTCTCTCTCTCTCTCTTACTTTGCAACAACAACATTAATGGCCGGAGAAACAAAGACAAAATGGTATTGCTGAAATCCGCAAATGAATACACCTTTGAGGTATCTCCCGAAATCGTGAAGTAGATGCTAATTGTCCAAGCCTTTATCCAAGACGAATCTTTCTTCCCCACCATCATCATTCCTCTCTATAACGTCAGTTCCTGAGACCTCTCCTCGACCATTGAATACCTTAATTTTCGCCACAAAAAGGTGAAGCCCTCTGAAAACGAGGCGAAGGAGTTTGATGCGTAGTTGGCGAAGAATCTAAGCAACAAGCAGCTGATGGACTCAATAAGATATTGTTGATATTTTATATTCAATTGCCTTGATACATTGTGTCAAGGTAAGCAACGAAAATATTATTGACAATCTTATCTGAGCAAGTCCATTAGCTTCTTTTTGCTCAAATTCTTCGCAAACTGCTCATCGAACTCCTTCACCTCATTTTCAGAGGGCTTGACCTCTTAGTGTTGCAAATTGAGGTACTCGATGATCGAGGAGAGGTCTGAGGAATTGACGTTATGGATAGGAATGACGGTGGTGGGGACAAAAAATTTGTCTTGGACAAAAGCTTTGACAATTAGCATCTTCTTCCCGATTTTGGGAGATACCTCGAAGGTGTCTTCATTTGTGGATTTCAGCAATATCATTGTCTTTGCTTCTCCTGCCATTATCGTTGTTGTTGTTGTTGTTGTTGCAATGTAAGAGAGAGAGGGAAAATGTTTTATAGAGAGAAAAAGGATGGACCCCTAGAGTTGAAAGAGGGTTGAGTGAAAAAAATGAGGGGATGAGAGTGCTTTTATAGTGACAAGAAACAAAGAAAATGATATTTGGTTAGTTTTAAAATTTGATGTGAGGATAAGGATTATTAGTAAACAAAAATATTATCATCAAATTTAATTTTTTTTAACAAATTGGGAATTATCTTAAAAAGAATTTGAAAGATTTCATTATGGAATGAAAGGGGAATATTCCATTGGGCTTCCAAGGCTTACTCGAGGAAACCCTAACTTTCTTAACATATTTTTTCCCTATGAATAAAGCTCTATAACTCACCTCAAAAACACACAATTTTGGATATTCAATTTTTCTGCTAAAAATACCTTATTCTCTCTATCAGCACGGAAATCCACACCTATCACTCACCGCCAACGCATGCAGAACACACACCAGCAGCACCCATAAATATCCCGCTTCATGTTCAAGCCACCTCCCCCTTCTACTAGTTCACACACGTACCTCACCCGCATGTTCTACTCCTTCCCTATCCCTCTATCGCAACGGCGAAGACAAGCAGCCCCAACCGAAACGTGGCGCGTGTCGCGCCTGTCTCCCAGTTCTAACCAATCCCCGCAAATTCTGACCAAACACGTGACCTGCTTCTCCTATGCACATACAGCTACCGGTTTTTAAAAAAAAATAGTTTTATTGATCGTTGATTGTTGGTAAATATTTATTTTTCTTAAGAATAAAAATTAATAATGTGGTTATTTGTCTTTTTTGGGGAAATTTAATTATTAGTTTTAAGAATCTCTTTGTAACACCCCGATTTAGTTACTTGAATATATTTTATTTAGTAAAAATCTGGGAATTTTTTTTATAAGACATTGTTGACATGGACATGGAGCTATTTTCACAAAACAAATTTAGTTTCAACCATTACATCACAGGATCCCATTTGTCATGTCACACGTCATCCATCTAGTTCCAAATCAAGATGTTACCAACATCGTGCTTTGAAACTCTTTCTTTTCAATACCATAAAATATTTCATTCATTAAAATAAACAACAGTTCATAAATGTTGTGGGTAATCATGTCCAAAAATCATCAGGGGTTTTAGTTCTCAAAACACATCACATTTTAAAGCAAGTTACATCGTGGGAGAGCAATACTATCTTAGTAATCTCAAGGGGGCACAATACATACTCAGACAACATGGATTGGATGTCTTAATCCACTGATCTTCCTCCGACTTCAATTACTCCTCGACATCGGCATGAATTCCTCGAACCGTACTCAACTTTCTTCTCCTTCGAGTCTCCATCTCGAGCTTTTCTCCATGAGCCACCACTAGGAAAATCGGCATGAAAGAATCTACGTACTCTAACATATGTGGACATCGTCACCGAAGTCCATAGGGAAAAAGGGAAGACAGAGAGAGTGAGAAACCCGAACGAATCATCGTCGATGGGGTTGAATTACAATAGGAAAAACATCAAGACAAACACACAACAACATCCCATCAACAAATAGAATACACAATTTACTTCACCTTATCATCATCATCGTCACTTCTTTAAAATTCTCATTCTTACAATTCTCATTACAACATTATTGCCAGAACCATTTCCTTTTCTTGGCACTATCCATAATATTCTCATCTCTTGGCCATTTTCTTTCTTACTATCAAAATCCTTATCATTCTCTATCTTATAAATCGTTTCAACATTCATTAAACTTTACTTTATTAAGTTTTATTGAATCGCATCCATCGATGACAGCGGATAAGGGGACGTCATCGAGGACTGGGTTAGCACAACTACATCTCCTCCAAACCTCCTGAGCCTAAACGGAAGCAAACGGGACGTACAGGAACCTTAACCAACGCAGGTCGAACAACCGAGAATACACACATGCTGTAACCACTCTGGGTCAACCAAATCATCATAATCATCAGAGTCAATATTTCATTTCATTGCGATATCACAGGGGCCCAAAACCAATCGAACTGCCCTCCTCGTTCAGGTTCCCTCTCACCGTTTCGAAATTGATCAAGGGGGCGACAGTACTATTCTAGTCTGTAGTGTGGAACACACTACGATCCCCTGGGTATTAATCCCCGATCACATATAGACTAGTTCCACCTAGAATAGCACTCTAGGTTTCTTGACGTATCACCGTCATCACCCTCCCCTATCACAATCGCTCACCTGAGTATCCGCAGATAAACATGGTATCTTCCTCTCCATTCCTTCACACTCAACTCACCGCATTAGTCAATGTCTTATCAAAGTTTTATTAATCCTAATATTTGGTCGAGTCACCCTTATCCATCCCTTCAGTGAGCCTCGACCTCTAATTACGTCTTTCACCTCAATCATTTCCACAATAATTCACTTCATTATCACAGACGAGAGCTCAAAACCACGACATGAAACTCACGCGGCCAGCACCATTCCAATATTATCTCATAAAAATTTCAGATTATTTGGAGTTGTTTAATTGAATCTTTTTCAATTAAAACTTCTCCCGATTCTGTAGCTAATGCTGCTAGGCTGAGAGCAATTTGTATTTTATTAAAATAGTAGACCAACTCCAAATCACATGAAAATTCACAAAGGGTCACACGACATGTTTAAGGTTTTACCATAAAAATTTCAAGCCATTTAGAGTAGTTTAAGTTTGATAACTCTGTTTATCTTTAACCCAAAAAAAACTCGTTTTCCCGAAATCATTTTCACAAAGTTATTTCTTGTAAAAATAGTAAACCACTTCCAAAAACCACACAAAACTTCAGAGAGCTTCCTATTAATCTAATTAAAACAGTGGCTAAGTCTCAAAGCCATTGGACTTGTGAAAGCCTCTTTTATTTCAAATCTCTTGCAACTAAAACACAAGTTTTTCACAAACAACCTTTAACAAACAAAATTCATTTAAAATATCAAAACACCTTCAAACCAGCTTAAATTTTCCATATCACACTCAAACACCAGAAAGGACAACATACTAAATTTCTAGGACAATCTAATTAGTAGAAATACTATTTACTAAAATCTCCAATAAGTAGAGCAATGCATTCTCAAAATTTAGCATCAACACATACAAACATACTCAATATCATTTCTAAATAAACAACCCCTATTTGATTCTAATCATGCACCAAACACACAATAACACATAAATAATCACAATATGCACCAAAGAAAATTAATTTCTTTAAAGCCCATACACATACAATTTTCGGTCCCTCTTTTAAACAGATCAAAGAAATATTTTCTTAGCTTAAAAACTCAACTTTATCACTCATATCACTAACACAAATCAAGCTTTAAAAACTAAAGTGCAAGTATTTATTTTTCTTAGACCCATTCGGTCCCAACATTAAAATGAGGGAAAAAAACACTTTTAATTTCAAAAACTCATTTTTTATCAAATAACATTGTAACATCCCAAATTCTTACCCCAAGCTTAGTTCGGTAGATTCGAGTTAGAACCGAGCTTAATCCGAAGAGTCAGCTGGGATGTAGTGAGGCAGCCATAGCCAAAGCAAGTATAGGAGTTGAGGAGTATGCCATAGAGTTAGAAACCTAAAGTCTGTTGATGTAATCGATTACCGTGGGGTGGTAACCGAGTTCAACCAGTTTGTAAAGTAGTTAAGCCCTAGCCAAGGATAAGGGAGTTTAAGTGTAAGATTCGACCAAACTCCATCTTAGCCGACCAGTGAGTGACGTTTAGGGTCGCGGATCCCGTCTTAACCATCATAAGCCGAGTAGCGTCCGACCAGATAGTTAGATCCGAGCTCGACAGATCCGAGCTCATGTAAACCCAAGCGTAAGATCCGAGTTCATAGGGGCCGAGCAGCTAGCTCTGAGCTCTGTTGAACCGACCTCATCTTGTCTATAACCCTTGTCAGTGAGCCACCGACCATGTCAAGACGGCTCTCGGTCAGACCTCAGTAGTACCCTTTTCGCCATAGAATGTTGCCTAGTGTAAACCGAGTATAGGTTCGGCCTTTTATCGGCCACCAAGAGATTTCCCAGCCAACCTCTGATTAGCATCTAGTATCCCAAGCCGAGCTTGTTTCTTGAAGCTCTTAGTAGTCGAGCTTATAGTGCCAAGCATGTGGTGTCGTGTTCATGTTATCTGAGCATGTGGTGTCGAGCTCGTGGCAGCCGATCTTGTGACATCGAGTTCATAAGACCAGGGCCTGTAGTGCCGAGCTCATGAGAACCTAGGAGTGAGATCCGAGCAGTTCTCATCTTGCCCATGTTAACCAACCATTTACCGAGCTATTAGAACAGTGTCTGTTAGAATCGTGCTGTTAGAACCGAGTTGTAGTCGAGCCTATTAGAACCGATCTTTTAACAGCGCTGTGTCGTTTCGACCTCTGCAGGTTGTGACCTCTTGTCTTCAGTGTCTCATCCCGAGCTGGTGCCGTCTTCGATCCGAGCACCGAGCTTCTAGTCAACCCTCATGTCTTCATCGTTGTTATGGAGAGAGAGAGCTGAACCTTAGAGTGTCAGCCTTCGTAGGCTGTTCCGTACTCAGTAGCTCGATCCCTTCTCCCAGGTGTTCTGTTCGACCTTGTGGTGTGAGCTAGCAAAATATCTGGGGGCAAATCCGTATTATCACCCTTGTCATTTATTTTCAGCCACACCATTGTGAAGCTTCTCAGAGAAGCTTTCCATGTCAACCACATATTTATTTCCTCCTTCATCAAAAGCAAACCCAGACACCATAATATCAAGTATTATGTTGTCTTTCTTTCCTTCGAAAACTCTAAGAGAAACCAAAGAGAACCACCATCATCCATTCCAAATCGAGCTAGAATTTAGTCGTGTTCTTCCTCTCCCGTAAGTAAGCTAGCAAGGGTAAATCTCTTTCTCCTACCTCTTTGCTTGGTCGTAAGCTTCGCGTTGGAAGCTTGAGGAGCTAGGAAAAAGGGGTGTTGTTGGAATTTTAGAGTTTGTATAGATGTTCTGCTGGTTTGAGGTAAGAGGGGTTGTATTACCTTTATTTGGGGAATAGATCTTTTAGGAATGTTATAGTGATAACTAGGTGTAGATACCCAATTTTGTCCCCCCAAACAAAATAAAATTAAAAAATAATAAAAAATGTTTTGTTTAAAAAAAAAGATAAAAAAAATAAAAATAAAAACTAAAAAAAAGATTTTGAAAAAAGTATTTTTTGTAAAAAAATAAAAAAAACGAAATTAAAAATTTAATATAAAAATGTGTTTTTGGTAAAAGATTTGATAAGTTTTTGTGAGGATAAAGATAAAAAAAAATTTTTTGCTAAAAGATTTGTTTTTTTAATGAAAGGATTATCATCAAATTTGTTTTTATTTAAAAAAAATTTAGAGTCGATCTGTAACAAAATTTGAAAAATTTGATTAAAGAATAAACCGAAGAATATTCCACTGGGCTTTCAAAGCCTGTTGAAAAAAACCTTATTTTTCTTAACATAATTTTTCCTAGAGGGAATTTTACACTGACAATTTTATGAAAACACAATTTTTTAGAGGCGATTTTCTTAAAAAATTTATAGCCAAATCTATAAAAAAACAAAAATAAAAATAATTAGCTGCATCGTTGTCCGGGCCCAGTATTCCATCCAATCTCATTCATTTTTATCGGTTTCCGTGCAAGTACTCCCAGCCTTCAGAGTTCAGTCTTCCGTTTTTTTTTTCTTTCTTTTCTTGGGTTTTTTGCGGTAAACACTCCCTCTGTCAGGTCTATTTCTTTGGAATTCTCTGTGCAGGTTTGTTTTCATTTGTTTTTTTTTCTTTGCATTTTTTTAATATCTAATAATAAAATAAAATGTAGTTTTTTTATTATTATTGAGATTTTAATTATTAATTTTATGAATCATTTTTTGTTATTGAGTAATAAATATTTTTTTTATCAAAGTTTATATTTAATATTTTAAATTCTAATTTTGTCCTTAAATCAATATAATTGTATTTTAGGATATGTTATGAATTTAATTGATAAATTTAAATTAAATAATTTGGGATCATAAAATTTAATAATTAAATCTCATTTTTTAAATTATTGGATATGTTTTGGCCAGCCGATTTTTCTCACTCATTCAGTGGAGGGATCTCTCAGATTTTCCTCTTAGTATTCAAAAACATATATATAATAAACAATTTTAGGTGTATGAGTTTTAAAAAATAAACTTAACTAAAACCCTTTTTTTAGAAAGGTAAATAAATTTTATTAATTTATTATTAATTAAATAATTCATATGCGTTTTGGAAATCCACCTTTCTTTGACTAAATGTTGAGGTCTTGTGCATATTTCCTCTCCGCATAAAATATATTTTAAAAATATATATATATATATATAAACATTAAAATTAATTAAGAACTACGAAGCCTTGATTCCTCATTTTATGAGGGTACGTAGGACCAGGGGCAACCTTATCAGGCACAATAATAAAACACAAATAAATTTCGGCAAATCAATTAGTCAGGTCTTTTAATTAAAATCAATTAAAGGTACCATTTTCGAATGGGCGAACGAGGTGCTAATACCTTCCCCGGTTCGTAACCGACTCCCGAACTCGTAATCTATCTAGTCCAAGACCAATATTTATCCTTTTTAATTAATTATTACTTTTTTTTTCCGCGTTTTTGCAACAAAATGCGGTGGCGACTCCATATTGGGTCAACCGACCCACACTTGTAGGCGAGACCCCGAGGGTGACTCAGAACCCCGGTCGCGACAGCTGGCGACTCTGCTGGGGACTAAGCCAAATAAGAGAGTCAGGCCAAAATGATTGGTTTCTTTTAATAGACCTATTTTCTTTTATAATTGGTTTGCCTTTAATTATTTATTGTATATATCTGTTTAATTAAATTTTTTGTTTAAATATTTGCTTAATTATTTATTCTTTATTGTAATTTCTTTTGTTGTTTTATTTATTATAAAAAAAGGGGGTTTTGTTTGCCCCCGAAATAGATTTTTTTACACAGATCTTGACACAAACGAAAACCCTATACCCGGGTACTATTATTTAAACCTTAAGTTTAGGGGTGCTTTTGCTCTACCTTTGACTTACCAAGTGTATGGTCTCTTGTAGTGTGCGAAAGTACCACTCGGATTGGGAACTATTTCTCGTAAGCACGACCTTTGGGAGGTGCGTCCTACCTTATTTTAGGAGGCGTAGCCAAGCTCTTGTCGATAGTTTGCGAGGTGGGTCCTCACCTTAAAGAGTGAAGGCAATCCGGGGACCTTTATATGGGTTGAAAGATACTATTGATATGTGCCTGGTCCCAGATTTGGTGGTATCCCATGACTTCAAGGTGCCAGATTTTGAGAAATATCAAGGTTTGACTTGCCCTGATCAGCATCTAACCATGTACACAAGAAAGATGACCAACTACGCCAAGGATCACCAAGTGATGATTCACTTTTTCCAAGACAGTCTTGTAGGGGCTGCGTCTAGTTGGTATATGAGATTGGAAAGGAGCAAGATCAAGAGCTTTGATGACTTAAAGGAGGCCTTTGTTAAACAGTATAGGTTCAACTTGGACATTGCATCAACCCGAACTCAGCTACAAAATATGTTTAAGAAGAAAAATGAAAGCTTCCGAGACTATGCTCTGAGGTGGAGGGCACTAGCAGCTCAAGTGGATCCCCCACTTCTTGACAAGGAAATGATCACCATGTTTCTAGATACTTTGCAAAACCCTTACTACTCTGCAATGATTGGACAAGTTTCTGTTGACTTTGGAGTTTTAATGACTATAGGAGAAAGGATTGAAGGAGGAATGAGAACTGGAAAGATTCAGGATGGACAAGGAGGATCTTATAACAACCAAAAGCCAGGATTTCCTAGAAAGAAAGATGGTGAAGCCCAGAGGAGCATGCTGAGCACTTAAGGATAGTGTTAAATGTCCTAAAGGAGAAGCAATTATACGCCAAACTTACAAAGTGTGAGTTCTGGCTGGAGGAAGTTAAGTTTTTAGGACATGTGATATCAAACAAGGGAATAGCTGTTGATTCAGCGAAAGTAAGTTCAGTTCTACAATGGGAACAACCGAAGTCGGTCACGGAAGTGAGAAGTTTTCTTGGTTTGGTAGGGTACTACAGAAGATTCATAGAAGGTTTCTCAAAGATTGCGCTACCGTTGACGAAGTTAACTCGGAAAGCCCAACCATTTATATGGGATGAGAACTGTGAAAGGAATTTCTGAGAGTTGAAGGAAAGATTGACATCATCTCCTGTGTTGATTTTGCCTGATCCACAGAAGAATTTTGAGGTGTACTGTGATGCATCAAAACAAGGACTTGGGAGTGTGTTGATGCAAGATGGAAAGGTAGTCGCTTATGCCTCGAGACAACTAAAGGTTCATGAAATGAACTATCCAACTCATGATTTAGAGCTAGCAGTTGTTGTTTTCGCTCTAAAGATTTGGAGGCACTACCTCTATGGCACTACGTTTCGGGTATTTAGTGACCATAAGAGTTTAAAGTACCTTTTCGATCAGAAAGAGTTGAACATGAGGCAACGTCGATGGATGGAGTTCTTGAAGGATTATGAGTTTGAGCTTCATTACCATCATGGGAAGGCAAATGTCGTGGCGGATGCATTGAGTCAAAAAGCAATGCATACCAGTTCGATGATGGTCAAAGAAGCTGCGTTGATACAAGAATTTAGAGATTTGAGCTTGATGATGCAAGTGGAGCCGACAAGTATCAAGATGGGGATGTTGCAGATTGCAAATGAATTCTTGAAAAGGATTCGCGAGATGCAACGAGAGGATGATGAACTCAAGGAGAAGAGGAGGCTTATGAAGGAAGATAAAGAGATTGAGTTTCAAGAAGGGAAGGATGGAATTCTTCGCTTTAGAACAAGGATTTGTGTGCCCGATAATTCATAAGTAAGGAGAATGATTCTGGATGAAGCGCATAAGAGCAAAATGAGTATGCATCCGGGAGCTACCAAAATGTATCAGGATTTGAGAAAGATATTTTGGTGGCCTGGTTTAAAGAAAGATCTGGCAAAGTACGTAGCGTGTTGTTTGGTATGTCAGAAGGCTAAGGTGGAACACCAAAGGCCAGGAGGAGAGTTACTTCCCTTAGAGATTCCGTTATGGAAATGGGATAGTATCTCAATGGATTTCGTGTTCGGATTGCCAAGGACAGCTACTGGTCATGATGCAATCTGGGTGAGTGTAGATCGCTTGACGAAGTCAGCGCATTTTATTCTGGTAAATATGCGCTATTCTTTGGAGAAGCTCACTCAGTTGTATATCAAAGAAGTAGTTCGTCTGCATGGTATGCCATTAAGTATCGTGTTAGATCGTGATCCAAGGTTTACAACGAAGTTTTGGCAGGATCTACATAAAGCTCTGGGTCAAGGTTGAAGTTGAGTTCTGCATATCATCCTCAAACTGATGGTCAAACGGAGAGGACTATTCAGTCACTGGAGGACATCTTAAGAGCCTGTGTTTTGGAAGGTCAAGGAAATTGGGAACAAATGTTGCCGCTCGTGGAATTTACTTACAACAATAGTTATCATACGAGCATTGGAATGGCACCATTTGAAGCTCTATATGGGAGAAAGTGTCAGACTCCTCTATGCTGGTTTCAAGTGGGGGAGAGTTCTCTTATTGGACCAGATTTTGTGCAAGAGACAACTGAGAAGATTAAGATGATACAAGAGAAGATGAGGAATGCTCAGAGCCGGCAGAAGAGTTATGCTGATCGGAGAAGGAAACCATTAGAATTTGCCGAAGGTGACCATGTTTTCATCAGAATAGTACCAACCAAAGGTGTTAGTAGAGCTTTGAAAGCCCAGAAACTATCACCTAAGTTTATCAGTCCCTACCAAATTCTTAAAAGTGTTAGTCCAATAGCCCATAAATTAGCCCTACCCCTGTCATTAACTAATCTTCATAACGTGTTTCATGTGTCTCAATTGTAAAAGTATATCCATGATCCTACCATTGTCCTTAGGATCCAACCTGATGACCTAGAAATACATGAGAATCTGACCTTTGAAGCTATGCCTATCCGCATTGAAGATCGAAGAGTCAAGCAGCTTAGAGGGAAGGATATTATTTTGGTCAAAGTTATCTGGAATTGTGGTAATGTAATTGAGGCATCTTGGGAATTAGAGGATAAGATGCGTCAGGATTATCCTGAATTGTTTGTTTAAGTTGAATTTCCTTGTAAGTGGGGGAGTAGTGTAACACCCCAAAATTTTAATCCCTGATTAATGAAATGTTAATGATAAAGTTCATTATAATTAATTATTTCTGTTTTAATCTTTGATTAAAATCTATGTTTATGTTATTAGAAAATGTGTGAATGTGGCTTGGAAATTATATTTATGAATAAATATAAATATTTTGCACATTAGTCCCTGCTTTGGGACCTAGAAGTAATTATAGGAAAGGTTTTGGAGGGAAAGAAAATAAAATAAATATTTTTCAAAAATTGACCAAAATACTCGAGTGTTTCTCAGAAGACTCGAGTATTCTGGTCAACGTGGGGCGAGTTAGTGTGTTTTGGTGAGTCACCACCAACGATTCTCCACCGTTGACACGAAAACACCACCACTACACGTCCCTAGCCTTCGTGTCGCTGTGCATGGCCATCTAACCCATGTATTTAAACTCAATTGTTGATGGGAATCAACCATTTTGCCAAATTGTTGAAGACTTAGTGCATTAGGGTTCCTGAGTTCGCTTAATCGATTCTCCCTCTCTGTTTTGATTCAAGTCACAAATCATACACTAATACAACGCTCACATCACAAGCTTTGTATAGACACCAAAATCGTGAGTAGAGAGTTTGTGTGTTGGAAGAATTGGAGCTCGAAAGTGGAGGCTTGTGTGTTGTCAACAGTTTCTGGAGCTTACTTTGGTCATTGATTTTGGTAAGCTCACGTACCCTCTAAGTCTCAAACTTGTTTCTTTAGTTAGTTTGTGTTTCACAAAATCTAGGGAAACTAATTTCCCCAATTCTTATTGTTGTTTCATGTGCCAACCAATTCGATTTTGGTGCTCCACTCAAACAGCTCTGCATGTTGGTGCTTGAAGTGGTTCTCTGTGTTGTGGAGCTTTTCTTTCAAAACTTTCTGTTGGTACACGTCAAAGAGGTAAGGGGAAAGCTTTCTATTCACTAGATAGAGTTTAAATAACAGGAATTTGATTAGAGAGCCACCAAGAGGCTCTAAGGGCTTAGTTTGAATAGGGAAATTGGTTTGGAGACCAACCTGTGCTCTAAAGTTGTTTTGAGCAAGTTTTATATGTTGCATGCAAGCTATTTAGAACTAAAAATCATGAGTATTCTGTGTATGATGCAAATTGATATGTTAAGTTGTGAATTTTCTAAGTTTTATGCATAATCTTGTAATTTGATGTGTTCTAAATGCTTGAACATGTTTAATATTTTTTATATTAACTCTGTTGATCATTGGATTGGATTGGAATTGGTTAGAAATGAAAATGGCATGTCAAAACTCAGTTTTCACTGTCCACTGTCTGTCAAGACTCGAGTCTTTGACTCGAGACTCGAGTGTTTTATGATGCACCAGTGCGTCTACTGGCACCATCACTTGAGTCTCTGGTCCAAGACTTGGGTATTGACTGATGCACCAATGAACTTTTCTGATGAACCACTCGAGTCTTGCATGAATCACTCGAGTCTTCTGGGTTAATGAACGAATCGAGTGTATCATGAATGACTCGAGTATTTTGAGAAAACCTGAATCAAGAACTTTCTGGAAATTTATGATCAACTCGAGTCTGTTCATAAACCACTCGAGTCTATTGGACAGTTTGAAGAACTACTTGAGTCCTATGAGGAATACTCGAGTCTTTTTTTATCAGAAAACTTAAAAATTCCATTCTTAATTCTGAATCATTATGTTAATATCTAGTGATAATAATCCAAGAGATCTAAGACTTAAAAGCAATTGATTGATGATGACATGAAATCATTAAATTAATAATGTGAGATATTATTAATTGAGCTATGTCAATCAATTCTTTTAAGTTAAGAAATTGCATTCATCCTGGAGTTCGGGTGTTAGATCGTTTTTCATGTTTTGGTAACATGAGGAGGGCCTCTGGGAGTGCCAACTGACGGCTTGCTTGATGACACATTATGGTTGACGATGTGGCCAGCGAAAGTGAGATGCTAATGATATGGTTATTCCGTTAAGACGACGGGACGTTGCTCGAGGAGCACGTTATGTACCATTTCCAAGCTTGTCGTGTACATTCTAGGTGAATGTACGAATGTTGTACACCTAGGTGTACAACGCACTGTTGAGTGCTGATATGAAGTAAAGGATGGATGTCAGAGAGTGTCATAGATTGATGGAGTTAGGGTTGACAGCTAGACTCATACATCACGCCACTCATCTAAATTAAAGTTGATAAATGAAAATTAGTATGAGCATTCTACTTGCATAAACTAATTGCTAAATGCTAAATGTGGTTGTTGTTTATTGCTGCATACATTCATATTTATGTTGTACAATTATTTATGCTCTATTTATTATGTGTATAGAATTGCTTATCCTTGTGCCCTTGTAGGTGATGTAACGTTACATCGCTTGCATCGAGATCCGACCACTTCCTAGTGGCATATGGATCTACGAGGATCACCGAGCGGTATTTGAGGGTGAGGTAGAGGTTACCTTCTCTCACCCCAACCCGCTGATTCGATTTTGTCCTTGTAGATTTAGGATCCCCATCATATACACTATGCATGTACCACCCTTTTACACTTACCATGGACCACCTCCCACACGACCAACTCGCTCATATCATAGTTTTCGATTTCGACTTACCCGCTCACACCCTTTTACTTCTAGAGTCGTCTGAGAGGAGACTCCCCTATCTGATCCGATGAGTCCTGTTAGGGTCTCGCCATCACCAGACCTTGTACCCAGTGGAAGGGTACCCACTCCTTCAGATGAGATAGAGGAGGACCCTGTTGAGGACGAGAGCGAAGGCGAGCCTGTCGTTCACTCTACCGGGAGTTAGTGGAGGGACGATGATCCCTAGGTATGTGCATAGGGTAGATGATGAGGATCAGGGATCCGGTGTGATGGATGCTATGGAGGAGATGATGTTGCTGATGTTGGATGATGACTACTACTGCTGCTTCTAGGAGACTTCTACTACTACTGCTGCTGCTACTTGTCATATATGACCAGCTCTGGAGTTTTATATTTTGAGATGTATATATTGTAGATATACTTATGAGAACTCTAGAGTTTTGGTTTATTTTGTTATGGGCTTGTATCAAATCTTGGAGACTTGACTCTTGGACTATGTATCTTATGACACACACACACACACACACACTCTTATATATATATATCTTATGTTTATATTACAACTTGTGCATAGTCCTGCTATTTCCGCTTACTCTGATATTGTAACACCCCAAAATTTTAATCCCCGATTAATGAAATGTTAATTATAAATTAATCATAATTAATGATTTCTCTATTAATCCTTGATTAAAATATGTGTTTATGTAGTTAGAGAATGTACGTGAAAGTATTTAATAAATATAATAATGCAAGAAATAATATTTTTGCATATTAGTCCCTGGGTTGGGACCTAGAAGCAATTATAGGAAAGGTTTTGGAGGGAAATTAAATAAAATTATTATTTTTCAAAAACTGGGTAAAAAACTCGAGTATTTTCTGGAATACTCGAGTATTCTGGACAGAGTTGCACGAGTTAGTGCGTTTGGTGAGTCACCATCAACGATTCCGTGTCGTTGACACGAAATCATCACCTTGCCACCACCATAGTAGTCGTGTCGACCTGCATGAGTGTTTCCTCACTCTATTTAAGCTCAGCAACACCAATTTGTGGAGATTCTTGGCCAAATTCGAAGTTGTTGGAGCAGCTAGGGTTCTTGATTCGTCTCCTTCAATTCTCTTTCTCTGTGTCAAATTGAACCACAAATCAAACACTAATACAAAGCTCACATCACGAGCTTTGTATAAACACCAAAATCAGGAGGATTGAGTAAGTGTGGTGGAAGATTCAAGGCTTGGAAGTGGAGTTGTTCTTGGTCAAGCTGTGTTTGGAGCTTACTTTGAATTTGATTTCTGGTAAGCTCACGAGTCCTTGAGTTCCAAATTCGATTTCTATAGTTAGTATGTGTTGCATAGAGTATAGAAAATCTAAAATCCCCAATTCTTATCTCTGTTTCATGTGTGAACCAATTCAATTTTGGTGGTGCACTCAAACTGCTCTGCATGTGATGCTTAAAGCTGTTCTGGGTGTTGAGGAGCCTTTTTCTTGCAAATCCTTTGTTGATTCACGTCTGAGAGGTAAGGGGAAGTAATTTCGTACACTAGATAGAGTTTAAATTCCATTAAATGCATTAGAGAGCCACCAAGAGGCTCTAAGGGCTTAGATTGAATAGGAACTTTGGTTTGGAGACCAAGTCATGCTCTAAAACTGTGTTGAGCAAGTTCTAAATCATGCATGTGAACTTAAATGAACACTATTTCATGAGTATTGTGCTTATTATGCAATTTGAAGTGTTGAGTTGTCAAATTGTGTATTTTATGCATTAAGGATTGATTCTCTGTCAAATCTGTAATTTGATATGAAATGAGTGTTGTAACATGTTCTATTTATGATATATGAACTTTGTGGATCCCTGGATTGGACTAGAATTGAGTAGAACTGAAAATGGTGTGTTAAAACTAAGATTTCAGTCTGTTCTGCTGTGAAACACTCGAGTATTGGACAGGGTACTCGAGTAAAATGTTTGTAAAACAATGTAATTTGAGCAAGAACACTCGAGTATCGTGTCTAGTACTCGAGTATCGAGTAAGACCTGGGGACATGTTAAGGCAAACCACTCGAGTAATGAAGGGGTGACTCGAGTATTCTGGAAATCATGATGAACACTCGAGTAACCCATGAACTACTCCAGTAATTTAATGAATTTGAAACCCAAATCCCCATAAAGTCATGAACTCTCGAGTAACCCTAAGAACACTCGAGTAATCTGGAAAAGTTGAAAAACACTCAAGTATGTTGAATTATACTCGAGTAATTTACCAGAACCTGAGAAACACCATTTTCAATTCTGACTTAGTTGGTTAAGAATTTAACTATGATAATCCAAAGGATCTGAACTTAAAAGAGATTGATTAATATAAGTGTACCGTTTGGTGACGGTTCTTTTTAAAGATAAAATATGCCTAGATGGCCAGTAATGTATTAATCAATTTCCTTTAAGCTTAGAAAGTGATGCATTCATTCTGGAGTTGGATGGTAGGACGTATATCATGTTTTTGGTAAACATGTGGAGGGCCTCTGGGAGCGCCAATACGCTTGCTTGATGACACGTTGTTGACGTGGTCGGCTTAGTGGATGCCGATATGATTATACCGTTTGGATGACGGTCCGTTTGGATGACGGGATATGATCGGGTGGCATGGATTCCAAGCTTGTCGTGTACATTCTAGGTGAATGTACGAATTGTTGTATACCTAGGAATACAACGCACGGTTGAGTGCTGGGTCGTCAGGGATGGACGTCAGAGAGTGATATAGTTTGATGAAGATAGGCTTGAGAGCTAAATTCATGCATCATGTCACTCATTTAAATTAAGTGTAATAAACGAAATGAGTATGAGCATCCTATGTGCATTCAATAACTGCTAAGTGCTAAATGTGATTGTTGTTAATTGTTGCATATTTACATACTCATATTGTACAAATTTATACTCTGTTGATTATGTGTATAGAAATGCTTACCCCTATGCCCTTGTAGGTGATGTCTCGTTACATCGCTTGCATCGAGATCCGGCCACTTCCTAGTGGCATATGGATCTATGTGTGAATTCAATGCTCCTAATTATGTGGATTATGTTTTGATGATGACAAAATAATTAACAAATCATGCCTTGAAGATATTGCAACATCAACATCAACAAGAAGTCAAGAAAAGAAGACAAGTGCCCAATCATTCTCAATCAAATATTAATTGTAAATTTCTAATTTATGTTGAGAGTGGTTGAGAGTGGGTAGAAATAGTTAGTCTCTTCTAGGAATAAATTTTTATATGTTTATTAAGTTGAGATTGACCAAAAATTAATACTTGAGAGGAAAAATAAAATTGAAAAATAATTTTTCCCATATCTGATCAAAATACTCGAGTATTTTGAAAAAGACTCGAGTATACACTCGAGTATTTGTAGAAAAACTCGAGTATTTGTGCCAGGTCAGCAATTATGACCGTTAGTCTTGTTCGTGCACCAATTCACTCGTGACCGACCAAAAAGACTCGAGTTTTTACCAAAAGACTCGAGTATTTTTGTCCAGTCAGCAAAAATGAACGTTGGAGAAACTCAAAAACCCAATTGAGGGCATTTGAGTCTCATCCAACCCAAGAGAGCAATTCAGAACCTTATTGTAAAATTTCTCTTTGAATTTGTCCAAGAACAAACAAGACAACAACACATTATTGATCACAAGCTTTCATAATTTCCTTTTCTCAAGTGTTAATTCCCAAAAAAAAAACTCAACTTCTCACTCATATTGTCATTTTATTCCAAGTTGAGTTTTAGGCCTCAATTCTTACATTGAGCTGTGCTTATTTGTGCTAATCCATTGTGAGATTAGTAATACACATACAAAAAGCTTGATTATTCAAAGTCTTGGATTGTTCCCAAGCAAACCCTAAGTGGCTTAGGGTGTTGGAAGTCTTGAGAGGTTCTCAAGCACAAGACTAGGAGGTTCCTTGCCCGGTGGAGTTTCTTGAAGGGAGTTCAAGGAAGCTTTGTGAAGAGTTCTTCAATCACCGGAATCAAATTGGGGTAGAAATCAAGAGTTTGGTACACTCTTGAAAGGGTTAGGTTGAGTGAGGCCATTCTCAAGCAATCCTTTGTAATTTCTAACAATTTGATTATTAGTAGAAACTCCTAAGTGATTAGGAGGACTGGATGTAGCTCATTGTTGGAGTGAACCAGGATAAAATTGCTTGAGTGTTGGTTTATTGCTTTTAATCTACTTTCTAGCTCAATAGACTTGAGTCATTTCAATCAATTAGGATTTATACAATTAGGTAGCAAGTTCAAGGAATCTTTGTGTTAAAAGTTATTTAGATTACTTGCTATTCTGTTGGATAAGTTCCTGTTTATTATTGAATTGATTTGAGTTAAATTGCTGAATTTTCGTTTCTGGTTTTTCTGCTATCTGATAGTAAAAACTCGAGTATTTCAGAAAAGACTCGAGTTGTTCATCCTGAAAAACTCGAGTATTTCACAAAAGACTCGAGTCTTTTGTTTCTGATTCCAGAAAATTCAGTCTAAGCTCCATTCTTCAATTATCAATCGAAATATTTGGTATTAGTGCTTCAAAATACTATTCACCCCCCCTCTAGTATTTGCTTAGCCCGCTTGTTGGTTTCCAACACTATGAGGACCATCGCGCGGTGTTCGAGGGAGAGGTGGAGATCACCTTCTACCACCCGAACCCGTTGATTCGATTTCGTCCTCGTAGATTTAGGATTCCCATCATATACACTATGCACGTACCCCCGTTTTACACATACCATGGACCACCTCCCACACGACCAGCTCGCTCTTATCACAGTTTTCGTTTTCGACCTACCCGCTCACACCCTTTTTCTTCTAGAGTCGTCCGCAAGGAGACTCCCCTTTCTGATCTGAGGAGCCCAACTAGGGTCTCACCATCTCCCGACCCTGTACCCAGTGGTAGGGTACACTCTCCTTCGGAGGAGATTGAGGAGGATCCGGTGGAGGACGAGAGCGGAGGCGAGCCTGTCGTGCATTCTTCTGGGAGTGACTGGAGGGATGACGATCCCTAGGTATGTGTATATGGTGTATGATGAGGATGTAAGGATCCGATGTGACGTTGCTGTGGACGAGATTTTGCTGCTGCTGCTGCTGATGATGATGTTACTCTTTTGCTGCTTGGAGACTACTACTACTGCTGCTGATGTTGCCAGATCTATGTGACCACCTCTAGAGTTCATATTTTGGTTATGTATATATTGTAGATATACTTTTGAGCACTCTAGGGTTATGGTTTTATCTTGAGCATAGATCTCTATGGAGTTGTATATGGATCTTGGAGACTTATGTTGGGACTATGTACTTATGACTCTTTTCTTATGTATATATATATATATATCAAACCTATGTTTATCTTTTATTTAATTGTATAGTCCTATAATTATCCGCTTACTCTGATTTAATCATTAAACGAGTTCGGCTACATGGTATCAATTTCGCGAATCAAAGCAAGGGTAGCTTCATTTACCTTCTATTATATAAATACGATTTCGAAACACGAATGTTACCCAATTCATGAAAAGGTTTTAGAAATTGCCGAATTCGATACAACTGTTTGAAATGAGTTAGAAGTTCTTCTCCAATTATTCCAAATTTTGGTTTGTGCACCCGCTTTAAAAGAAAATTTTACTTTTACATTTTATAATACTTACAAGTCCATATCTTCTCCAATATAATAACTTAATTACTATATTATACTGGATGTATTCGAAAGGGTGTCACACCAAGTGGTATCAGATCAAAAGTCAGATCCGGTGGTAGTGGAAGTAGTTTCAGAAAGGTAGCCATCAACATCAAGCAGGTATCTCCAAGGCATGTTCATTATCTTGACTGTTAGTATCTTGCTTACTGAGCTTTAGATACAATTGACTTGTTTGTATCTTGTCTCTTTTGAGCACAAGATGCAATTGAATGTGAATTTAGAATTTTAAGCTATAGCCTTAGTATAAGTGGTGTAATTAAAGTTTCTTTAGTTCAACATATGTGACCATAAGCCCATAGCGCAGGTCTATTATGGCAACTAGAAACCAAAATCAGACCAATGCGATGTTAGAAAGGATCACCACGGTATTGGAGGCTATGCAGCTACAATCTCAGCAACCATCTCAACCGGTTAATCCGCCTCATCAGTGTAATGTGGGTAACACCGAGGCGAAGAGTTTGGCTGATTTCAGGAGTTGCAATCCGCCTAAGTTTTAAGGAGGATTTAAACCGGAAGAGGCCAATAAGTGGATTCACACCATGGATAAGATTCTGAGAACCTTGGAGTGTTCGGAAGCTCAGAAGGTGGCTTATGCAACCTACATGTTAGAAGATGAAGCCGAGAATTGGTGGAATCACACGGTTCAGCTTTTGCAATATGAGGGAAGGGATGTGAATTGGGGTGTATTCATGGAGAAGTTTCTTCATAAATATTTCCCTGAAGATTTAAGGAGAAAGAAGGAGGTGGAGTTTTTACAACTGAAGCAAGGGAGTATGAGTGTGGGTGAGTACGCGGACAAGTTCGAGGAGTTGATGACGTACTCTCCATACTATCAGAACAACCCTGATGAAAGGAGCAAATGCATCAAGTTTGAAGGGGGCTTGAGACCCAAATTGAAGTCGATTTTCAGCTACCAGCGAATTTAAAGCTTTCCTGCTCTGGTGGACATGTGTAGAATGTATGAAGATGACAAGAAAGCTGAAGAATTGCAAGTCTCAGAAAAGAAGGACAATCAGAACTATGGACCTCAGAGACGTAAAGGTTTTAACAACCGAGGTAAGGGTCCGTATGATCGTCGAGGGAAAGGCAAGGGGAAAGTTGGTGGATCGGATGGAAAGAATTTTCGGAGCGATGCTCCATTTTGTGATAAGTGCAAGCGCCATCATTATGGCCGTGTTTGTTGGGGAATCAGTGGATGTTTCAACTGTGGGAAGCCGGGACATTTTGCAAGAGACTGCAAGGAACCGGGCAAGGCTAACACAAGAGGAGCTGCTGATAGGCCTATGGCTCAAGGAAGGGTTTTCACGCTTAGCGGTGTGGAAGCAAACCGATCCTCTGATCTAGTGCAAGGTAAATACTTGCTTAATGGTCAGCTTTGTCATGTCTTGTTTGATTCGGGTGCAATGCATTCATTTGTTTCATATGAATGTGTAGATCGGGTAAGTTTACCAGTGTCTGAATTACCTTATGCTTTGAAAGTAGAAACCCCTACCAATGCTCCTGTAGTTGTTTCTAGAGCATGTCTTAACTGTTGTATAGAAGTGTTAGGACAAACCTCTAAGGTAGATCTAATCTGCTTACCCTTAGCACAATTGGACGTGATCTTGGGGATGGACTAGTTGAGTCAAAACCAAGTGGTTATCGATTGCGATAAAAAGATAGTAATCTATAGAAACCCAATACCTTCCGGCTATATGTGCCTGTTCAACACTGAAGTAGAAGAACATGGTTCGAAGATAGAGGAGATTTCTGTGGTCAGAGACTTCCCGGAGGTATTTGCGGATGAAATCCCTGGTCTGCCACCAAGAAGAGAGATTGAATTTGGTATCGACCTAATTCCGGGAGCTGGTCCCATTTCTATCGCTCCTTATAGAATGGCACCACCGGAGATGGATGAAATGAAGAAGCAGATTGAGGAGCTGTTGCAGAAACAGATGATCCGACCAAGTGTGTCACCTTGGGGTGCTCCGGTTTTGTTCGTCAAGAAGAAAGATATGAGGATGTGCATCGACTACCGGCAGCTGAATAAGGTCACAATCAAGAACAAGTATCCATTACCAAGGATAGATGATCTTATGGATCAAGTTCGTGGGGCTTCGGTATTTTCCAAGATTGATTTGAGGTCAGGATACCATCAGATCAGAATTAGAGAAGAAGATGTCTCTAAGACCGCATTTCGATCCTGATACAGACATTATGAGTATGTTGTGATGCCGTTCGGATTGACGAATGCACCGGCTATTTTCATGGACTACATGAATCGAATCTTTAGACCCTATTTAGATTCATTCGTGGTCGTGTTCATTGATGATATCCTTATTTATTCCAAGAGCCCGGAGGAACATGCTGAACACTTGAGGATAGTGTTGAGCATTCTAAAGGAGAAGCAGTTGTATGCCAAACTTACAAAATGTGAGTTCTGGCTGGAGGAGGTTAAGTTTTTGGGCCATGTGATTTCGAATAAAGAAATAGCAGTAGATCCGACGAAGGTAAGTTCGGTTTTGCAATGGGAGCAACCAAAGTCGGTCACGGAGGTGAGAAGCTTTCTTGGTTTGGCTGGGTATTATAGAAGATTTATCGAAGGTTTCTCAAAGATTGCATTACCCTTGACGAAGTTGACTAGGAAAGACCAACCTTTCACGTGGGATGAGAAGTGTGAAAGGAGTTTCCAAGAGTTGAAGGAAAGGTTGACATCCTCTCCTGTGTTAGTTCTGCTTGATACACAGAAGAGTTTTGATGTGTATTGTGATGCATCGAAACAAGGTCTTGGGAGTGTTTTGATGCAAGAGAGACAAGTCGTCGCTTACGCCTCAAGACAGCTAAAAGTTCATGAAATGAATTACCCAACTCATGACCTGGAGTTGGCAGCTGTTGTGTTTGCATTAAAGATCTGGAGGCACTATCTCTATGGCACTACGTTCCGGGTGTTTAGTGACCATAAGAGTTTAAAGTATCTCTTTGATCAGAAAGAGTTGAATATGAGGCAGCGTCGATGGATGGAGTTCTTGAAGGATTATGAGTTTGAGCTCCATTACCATCCTGGGAAGGCAAACATCGTGGCGGACGCATTAAGTAGAAAGGCAATGCACATCAGTGCGATGATGGTCAGAGAAGCTGCATTGATAGAGGAATTCCGGGATCTGAGCCTGACAATGCAAGTAGAGCCGACAAGTATCAAGATGGGGATGCTGCAGATTGCTAATGAGTTTCTGCAAAGGATTCGGGAATTGCAGCACAAGGATGAGAAACTTATGGAAAATAAGAAGCTGATGGAAGAAGGCAAAGAGTTGGAGTTCCAAGAGGGGAAGGATGGAATCCTTCGTTTTAGGGCAAAGATATGTGTACCTGATGATTTGGAAGTAAGAAGGATGATCCTGAATGAAGCACATAAGAGCAAGATGAGTATGCATCCGGGAGCTACCAAAATGTATCAGGACCTGAAGAAGATATTTTGGTGGCCTAGTTTGAAGAAGGATGTGGCTGAATATGTGGCATGTTGCTTGGTGTGTCAGAAGGCAAAAGTGGAACACCAAAGGCCAGGAGGAGAATTACTTCCCTTGGAGATTCCGTTGTGGAAATGGGATAGCATCTCGATGGACTTTGTGTCGGGATTACCAAGGACAACTACTGGTCATGATGCAATCTGGGTGATCATGGATCGTTTGATCAAGTCGGCGCATTTCATTCCCGTGAATATGTGCTACTCTTTGGAAAAGCTCACTCAGTTATACATCAAGGAAGTTGTTCGTCTGCATGGGGTACCATCAAGCATCGTGTCAGATCGCGACCCGAGGTTTACGTCGAAATTTTGGCAAGAACTGCATAGAGCTCTGGGTTCAAGATTGAAGTTAAGTTCTGCATACCATCCACAGACTGATGGTCATACGGAGAGGACTATTCAGTGACTGGACGATATCTTACGAGCCTGTGCTTTGGAAGGTCAAGGGAACTGGGAACAAATGTTGCCACTCGTGGAATTTACTTACTACAACAGCTACCACACGAGTATCGGAATGGCACCATTTGAAGCCCTGTATGGAAGAAAGTGTCAGACACCGTTATGTTGGTTTCAAGTGGGGGAGAGTTCTCTGGTTGGACCAGACTTTGTACAAGAGACCACGGAACAGATCAAGATGATACAAGAGAAGATGAAGACGGCTCAGAGTAGGCAGAAAAGCTATGATGATAGAAGAAGGAAACCCTTAGAGTTTGATGAAGGAGACCATGTGTTCATTAGAATAGTACCAACCAAAGGTGTTAGTAGAGCCTTGAAAACCCAGAAACTATCACCTAAGTTTATTGGTCCCTATCAAATTCTAAAAAGAGTCGGCCCAGTAGCCTATCAATTAGCCCTGCCTCCGTCACTAGCTAACCTTCATAATGTATTCCATGTGTCTAAACTGAAAAGATATGTCCATGACCCCACCATTGTCCTTAAAATCCAACCTGATGACTTAGAAATTCATGAGAACCTAACCTTTAAAGCCGTGCCTGTTCGCATTGAAGATCGAAGAATCAAGCAGCTTAGAGGGAAGGATATTTGTCTGGTCAAAGTCGTCTGGGTTTGTGGTGATGTGATAGAAGCATCTTGGGAATTAGAGAATAAGATGCGTCAGGATTATCCTGATTTGTTTGTATGAGTTGAATTTCGGGGACGAAATTCCTTGTAAGTGGGGGAGTAGTGTAACACCCCAAAATTTTAATCCCCGATTAATGAAATGTTAATTATAAATTAATTATAATTAATGATTTCTCTATTAATCCTTGATTAAAATATGTGTTTATGTAGTTAGAGAATGTATGTGAAAGTATTTAATAAATATAATAATGCATGAAATAATATTTTTGCATATTAGTCCCTGGGTTGGGACCTAGAAGCAATTATAGGAAAGGTTTTGGAGGGAAATTAAATAAAATTATTATTTTTCAAAAACTGGGTAAAATACTCGAGTATTTTCTGGAATACTCGAGTATTCTGGACAGAGTTGCACGAGTTAGTGCGTTTGGTGAGTCACCATCAACGATTCCGTGTCGTTGACACGAAATCATCACCTTGCCACCACCATAGTAGTCGTGTCGACCTGCATGAGTGTTTCCTCACTCTATTTAAGCTCAGCAACACCAAGTTGTGGAGATTCTTGGCCAAATTCGAAGTTGTTGAAGCAGCTAGGGTTCTTGATTCGTCTCCTTCAATTCTCTTTCTCTGTGTCAAATTGAACCACAAATCAAACACTAATACAAAGCTCACATCACGAGCTTTGTATAAACACCAAAATCATGAGGATTGAGTAAGTGTGGTGGAAGATTCAAGGCTTGGAAGTGGAGCTGTTCTTGGTCAAGCTGTGTTTGGAGCTTACTTTGAATTTGATTTCTGGTAAGCTCACGAGTCCTTGAGTTCCAAATTCGATTTCTATAGTTAGTATGTGTTGCATAGAGTATAGAAAATATAAAATCCCCAATTCTTATCTCTGTTTCATGTGTGAACCAATTCAATTTTGGTGGTGCACTCAAACTGCTCTGCATGTGATGCTTAAAGCTGTTCTGGGTGTTGAGGAGCCTTTTTCTTGCAAATCCTTTGTTGATTCACGTCTGAGAGGTAAGGGGAAGTAATTTTGTACACTAGATAGAGTTTAAATTCCATTAAATGCATTAGAGAGCCACCAAGAGGCTCTAAGGGCTTAGATTGAATAGGAACTTTGGTTTGGAGACCAAGTCATGCTCTAAAACTGTGTTGAGCAAGTTCTAAATCATGCATGTGAACTTAAATGAACACTATTTCATGAGTATTGTGCTTATTATGCAATTTGAAGTGTTGAGTTGTCAAATTGTGTATTTTATGCATTAAGGATTGATTCTCTGTCAAATCTGTAATTTGATATGAAATGAGTGTTGTAACATGTTCTATTTATGATATATGAACTTTGTGGATCCCTGGATTGGACTAGAATTGAGTAGAACTGAAAATGGTGTGTTAAAACTAAGATTTCAGTTTGTTCTGCTGTGAAACACTCGAGTATTGGACAGGGTACTCGAGTAAAATGTTTGTAAAACAATGTAATTTGAGCAAGAACACTCGAGTATCGTGTCTAGTACTCGAGTATCGAGTAAGACCTGGGGACATGTTAAGGCAAACCACTCGAGTAATGCAGGGGTGACTCGAGTATTCTGGAAATCATGATGAACACTCGAGTAACCCATGAACTACTCGAGTAATTTAATGAATTTGAAACCCAAATCCCCAGAAAGTCATGAACACTCGAGCAACCCTAAGAACACTCGAGTAATCTGGAAAAGTTGAAAAACACTCGAGTATGCTGAATTATACTCGAGTAATTTACCAGAACCTGAGAAACACCATTTTCAATTCTGACTTAGTTGGTTAAGAATTTAACTATGATAATCCAAAGGATCTGAACTTAAAAGAGATTGATTAATATAAGTGTACCATTTGGTGACGGTTCTTTTTAAAGATAAAATATGCCTAGATGGCCAGTAATGTATTAATCAATTTCCTTTAAGCTTAGAAAGTGATGCATTCATTCTGGAGTTGGATGGTAGGACGTATATCATGTTTTTGGTAAACATGTGGAGGGCCTCTGGGAGCGCCAATACGCTTGCTTGATGACACGTTGTTGACGTGGTCGGCTTAGTGGATGCCGATATGATTATACCGTTTGGATGACGGGATATGCTCGGGTGGCATGGATTCCAAGCTTGTCGTGTACATTCTAGGTGAATGTACGAATTGTTGTATACCTAGGAATACAATGCACGGTTGAGTGCTGGGTTGTCAGGGATGGACGTCAGAGAGTGATATAGTTTGATGAAGATAGGCTTGAGAGCTAAATTCATGCATCATGTCACTCATTTAAATTAAGTGTAATAAACGAAATGAGTATGAGCATCCTATGTGCATTCAATAACTGCTAAGTGCTAAATGTGATTGTTGTTAATTGTTGCATATTTACATACTCATATTGTACAAATTTATACTCTGTTGATTATGTGTATAGAAATGCTTACCCCTATGCCCTTGTAGGTGATGTCTCGTTACATCGCTTGCATCGAGATCCGGCCACTTCCTAGTGGCATATGGATCTATGAGGACCATCGCATGGTGTTCGAGGGAGAGGTGGAGATCACCTTCTACCACCCGAACCCGTTGATTTGATTTCGTCCTCGTAGATTTAGGATTCCCATCATATACACTATGCACATACCCCCGTTTTACACATACCATGGACCACCTCCCACACGACCAGCTCGCTCTTATCACAGTTTTCGTTTTCGACCTACCCGCTCACACCCTTTTTCTTCTAGATTCGTCCGCGAGTAGACTCCCCTTTCTGATCCGAGAAGCCCAACTAGGGTCTCACCATCTCCCGACCCTGTACCCAGTGGTAGGGTACACTCTCCTTCGGATGAGATTGAGGAGGATCCAGTGGAGGACGAGAGCGGAGGCGAGCCCGTCGTGCATTCTTCTGGGAGTGACTGGAGGGATGACGATCCCTAGGTATGTGTATATGGTGTATGATGAGGATCTAAGGATCCGATGTGGCATTGCTGTGGACGAGATTTTGCTGCTGCTGCTGATGATGATGTTACTCTTTTGCTGCTTGGAGACTACTACTACTACTACTGCTGATGTTGCCAAATCTATGTGACCACCTCTAGAGTTCATATTTTGGTTATGTATATATTGTAGATATACTTTTGAGCACTCTAGGGTTATGGTTTTATCTTGAGCATAGATCTCTATGGACTTGTATATGGATCTTGGAGACTTATGTTGGGACTATGTACTTATGACTCTTTTCTTATGTATATATATATATCAAACCTAATCTTTTATTTAATTGTATAGTCCTATAATTATCCGCTTACTCTGATTTAATCATTAAACGAGTTCGGCTACATGGTATCAATTTCGCGAATCAAAGCAAGGGTAGCTTCATTTACCTTCTATTATATAAATACGATTTCGATACACGAATTTTACCCAATTCATGAAAAGGTTTTAGAAATTGCCGAATTCGATACAACTGTTTGAAATAAGTTAGAAGTTCTTCTCCAAGTATTCCAAATTTTGGTTTGTGCACCCGCTTTAAAAGAAAATTTTACTTTTACATTTTATAATACTTACAAGTCCATATCTTCTCCAATATAATAACTTAATTACTATATTATACTGGATGTATTTGAAAGGGTGTCACAGATATGATAAAAGTATTAAAAGAGTTCGGCTCCGATATTTGAAAATGGTATCAATTTTGCAAAAAGAAATAGTGGATGACATCATTTAAGTTTTTATTTCATAAATGCAATTTCAATGAATAGATGCTATCTAGATTATGAAATGATTTCCTTGTTTTAGATAAACGCCGAATTCAATATTTTAAATGATACAAAATCTAATCTCCAAGAATTCCACATTTTGGTTTGTGCACCCGTTTCTTTTAGAAAATGAAAAGGAAAAATTTAACCTTATATTTTCTATCTTTAAACAAGTCCATACTTAATTGAGTAATAGTTTATTCATTACTCTAATTTCTAGTATTATATTCACTAGTACAAAATACATTTTTCAGACCGGTTCCGAACCGGTCTTAAAGCCCCTGTTGCTAAAAATACATGTTAAATGAGACCAGTTATAAACCGGTCTTTTTTAAATTAACGAGACTGGTTATTAACCGCTCTGATTTAAATTTTTGAACCAGTCTGAATAATAATTTTGAACCGGTCTAAATAATAATTTTGAACCGGTCTGAATAATTCTTTGAACCGGTCTGAATAATAATTGTGAACCGGTCTGAATAATTCTTTGAACCGGTCTGAATAATAATTTTGAACCGGTCTGAATAATTCTTTGAACCGATCTGAATAATAAGATTGAACCAGTCTGAATTATAACTTTGAACCAGTCTGAATAATAATTTTGAACCGGTCTGAATAATTCTTTGAACCGGTCTGAATAATAATATTGAACCGGTCTGAATTATAACTTTGAACCGGTCTGAATCATAATTTTGAACTGGTCAGAATAATTCTTTTAAATCATTATTTTTAACTACAAATTCCGAATTAATTGTTGAACCGGTCTGAATTATTATTTTGAACTGATCTGAATTTGAATTATTTTTTGAACCGCTCTGAAATATTATTTAGAACTTATCTAAATTAATTTTTTAACCACTCTGAATTATTATTTTGACCGCACGCATCTTGGCAAGAATTAAGACATGCACCGATATGAAACAAGAGGCAATTAACAGAAATGAAACAAGAGGCATCTACTAATTAATTGTTTATAATATATGTACAACCTATATATATAGTATTGTTGGAAGCTAAATCTTGAATTACTAGGTCATAATGTCAACAAAATAGGCGCATGATAACAATAATAATAATAATCCCATAATATATATCTAAATAAAGCTTGCATCGTTCACCAAAAAATAGATAAAGCTTGCATTATCATTTTCCACATCACATGTGCACAGCGAAAGATAGTGATACCTGCATAAAAAAAATAATGGATGACTGATGTAACAAATTAAATGTTTTGTCATACCAAATGACAGTTAGAAATTATAGAGAAATGGAAAAAGTCTTGAGCAATAATATATACCTAGCAAATTCTTCTTTGAGATCATTTAGTTCTTTGAGGCTAAAAGAATCATTGCTAGAGTTGCAGCCACCATGATCATAATACTGCAACCAAGTAATAATATGACCAATTTCAATGTTAATATAAACAATGAAGTTGAATAATAATAATAATATAACCAAAGCAATAATATAACCAATTGAATTACAAACCATTTGAGGAATCTTATTATCCTCATGATGCAACACAATGTCCTTCATAAATTTCATCACAAAATAGCCGCAGTCAATACCATTTGTTTGCTTGGGAACCTGTAAAACACAAATACAGGAAACAAACCAATGAGATGAGGTGAATACCAATAAAACCAAGCAACAAACCATTTAGGAAAAAGTAACAATCACAATATAATATACTAGGCGTGAGGTTTAATAATAATTCAAGCAACAATTAATTCTGTCTAACTTATACAGCATTTGAAAGTTTAGAAAATAGCACTTTCCAAATCCTGCCAGCCAGCCAGAAGCTATATTAGTTTCATCAGGAATCTTGAAAAGAAAAAAAAATGAAAAACAAAAGGATCTAACTTCGCCATCTATAAGCCAAATTCAAAAATGCAGAATTTACCAACTATAAGCCAAATTCATATGTCTTAACTCATATGTCTTTATGGAGTTGGATCAATCTCATAAGTATGCTGTGAAAGCATTAAGCACAAGAGATTTAAGAAATTAAAAATTAGACAAGCATACATAAACACAGTGATATATATACGCATAACACTATAAAATTTAGGAGTAAGTGCTCACTTTACTTAAAAACACATTGTATTGTGCCTAAGCAGATGAACTCGAGGAAATAAAAAATTGCACTAAATGAGGATTGATCATTTTTATAAGATCTTGTTTAACTACAAGTGGTGAAACTTATATGAATTGAACTTTGCTCCAATACCGAAACGTTGAACAATGGATCGATGTTTTTGCGCATGTCTTTACCTTTCTCATTCTTTATTACCATAAAAAGCACCAGCCTAAATGAAACCAATCAAATAATCCAAATGTAGTTCAACCTAACATTCCCTAAATTCAAAGCAGACGGAACGTAAATAATTCGGTGCAACACTTGCACAGACCCTAGGAGATCCATAAACCAAATAAAGCACATATTTTGATTCCCAAAAATAAGATATACATAGATACATAACAAAATGACAAAAGAGCAAACTATAAGCCAAATTCGGTGCAACATTTGCACAGACCCTAGGAGGTCTATAAACCAAATAAAGCACAGATTTTGATTCCCAAAAATGAGATATAAATAGATACAGATCAAATTGACAAAAGAGCAAACTATAAGCCAAATTCAAAATCAGTCATAACCAAATTACATGCAACACTTTCACAGACCCTAAGAGGTCCATAAACCAAATAAAGCACAATGCTTGAGGTAAGGAAAATAACAAAAGAAATATATATTCTAATCACTGTATAATGTTATAAGGTACAGGAACTGAGGTAAGGATGAGATTAATATACTCACAATATCTCTTATGATCTGAAGAGCCTTGGGATTGTTCGTGCGCCCATTTTTGTCCAAACGCGCTGTCCTAAACAAACGATGGCGAGGCAGTGACAGTTCTTCTGATTGTGTCTCAGAAAGCTATATACAATTAGTCATGGATACAATTAGTAAGATAATTAATCAAAAAAGTTATAACTAATTGATAAATTAATATCATTAACGATTCGAACATACAATTTCTTGCTCCAGTTTTGCATATCCCTTACGCCCTATACGTGATGGACACTCGCCGGCCCTTGAACCTCTTACTTTATTTGCCGCGCTAATTTCCTAAGCAGCCACATGTAAATCAAGAAAGAGGAATTATTAAAACAACATTTCAATGATTAAAACAACATTTATTAATTTTACCAACAAAGAAGGATGATTTATTAATCTTACCAAGAAAGCAGGATCATTACAATGTTTCACAAATTCAAGCCAATCCTCTTTGGAGATTATATCAGCATACTTATTTGGTGGTTGCTCCACACGAACATTTTGAACATGAATGGATAAGTTATGTCTGTGTCTATTGAGTGCAGTCCCCGCCTTAGACAACACAAAAGACTTATGACACTCATTGACATTCCATGTATTCTGCCAAGCATCATTGTACATTAATAATTATAAACCAAGTAAGGAAGCTTAAATTATTAATATATAAGAAATATGTCATAAATAATTATGATACCTATATATCTTGCCAAATTTCTTCTTTGGCCTCATCATGATAGGGGTCCTTCCAATCTGGAACGAGAATTGATGCTTCTCGTCTGGTAACTAAACCAATGTAACTAGTAAACCTTGATGCGTTGTGATTAATTGGTTGTCCCTTACGATTCCACTCAACCTGCAAAGTTCAAAATGATAGTCATCAAATATACATCAATGAACGAGTATTGATACTTGCAATGTTCATTTGAAACGTGCAACTCAAATACAGCATATACAGGTATCACAATAGCAGTAAAAAAAAGAGGCAAACAGTTATAAATTGGCAATAAATCAATAGTGATTAGTATGTGTGAATATTACCTCTAAAAGTGCATTACGTCTACTTCGTTCTTGAATGACAGATTTCATGATTGTCCTACCACGGTCCCCTCTCTTCCTTATTTTCTTGGGAATAGAGTCGTCATTCTTTTTTGGAGCCATTTATCTACATCAACAAACAATTGTAATAAATTAAAACACTATAATGCATAATAAAAAAAAGGGTATTACAAACAATATTACAATTAAGAAAATGATAAGAAAATCATACACATAGTAGGATATTTTTCTCTTTGGGTTTTCCCAAATCCAAACTCCCTCATTATGATCATCTCTCGTGTATGTATTTCTATCTTCAGTTGAATCAATGTCAAGTGATTGTGAAACCCCAAAAAAAGGATCATCTTCATAATAGCCATCAACATCAACTTTGTTGGACAAAAGAACAATGGACCACTTGACACTAGCAGGATCGGTGACAAAGAATACTTGTTGAGCTTGAGATGCTAAAATGAAAGGTTCATCTTTGTGCCCTATCCTATTAAGATCCACCTTAATGAATCCTAATTCATCAGTCTGACTGCCATTCTTCCTATCAACCCACTTACATCCAAACACGGGAACACGAAACTTCATGTAATCTAACTCCCATATGCATTCAATGACCCCAAAGTATGACATATTCTTATATATGGGGTTTCTATCTTTGGCATCTGAGATATGAAAAGATTGAGCCACAAGGGTCACGCCACTATTTTGCACGGTACTCCTATTGTCATGCTCTTTTGTATAGAATGTGAATTCATTGATATCATATCCGGTGTAAGAAATGGCATGGGTGTTAGGACCTTTTGACAACCAATTCACTCTATCTGAAACTGAACTTGGATCTTCGGATAAGTCTTTTATAACTGCGCCTCTTATCCAGATTGTAAAACTCCGATTATGCTCCTCTTGTATCCATTTTTCACTCTTATTTGGGTAAAGGCCATGCAACATGTTCTTGTGTCTTTCAACATATGGATCAAACTCGTCAGTGTTGTGTAGAACATACAAGTGTGCTTGCTCCTTCTCTGATAATGTCATGCTCACTACTTTCTTTCCAATGGTCCCTTTCCATTCTTCTCTTCCCCTATGGCGAGACTTTGGAAGCCCTATGAAATTAGCATTGCTTACGAACTCAGAGCAGAACTCAACAGCTTCTTCATCTATGTACCTTTCAACCATGCAACCCTCGGGTCGACTTCTATTTTTCACATACCCCTTGAATATCTTCATAAAGCGTTCAACCGGATACATCCATCGCATGTAAGCTGGCCCACACAACTTGGTCTCTCTAACCAAGTGAGCAGTTAGATGAACCATTATTATATCAAAAAAGGATGGAGGGAAATACATCTCAAGTTCACACAAAATGATAACAATTTGGTTTTGTAACGCTGGCAACTTTGCAGGGTCTATCACCTTGCTACAAAGAGCCTTGAAGAAAAAGCACAATTTAGTAATGGTCATCCGAACCTTTTTGGGTAAAATAGAGCGTATAGCTATTGGTAGCATATGCCCCATGAGGACATGACAATCATGAGTCTTCATACCCCTTAACTTTAGGTCCTTCATTGATACAAGGTTTTGGATGTTTGAAGAGTACCGCGATGGAACCTTAACCCCACCAAGAGACTTAAAATAAACTTTTTTCTCTTTCCTTGACAGAGTAAAAGACGCTGGAGGTAAATACGTACATTTTCCCTTCATGATCGGTGCCAATTCTTTTCTGATTCCCATACTAACCATGTCCTTACGCGCATTGAGGTTATCCTTTGTTTTTCCTGCCACATTGGCTAATGTACCATGTAGACTATCAAAAACATTTTTTTGAATATGCATCATATCCAGAAAATTCCTCACAAGCAAGGACTCCCAATATGGCAATAATTTCCACATAATTGAAATCTTTTTCCATCCTTTTGTGTTAACTTCACCAACAGAATCTTTCTCGAAATTATTACGCAGGTCATTTAGTTGTTCAAACACCTCCTTTCCACTCAACAATGGAGGAGCACCACGTTCTTCTATGTTGCCATTAAATGCTTTTCTCCACCCTCGATAACGATGTTTTTTAGGCAAAAATCTCCGATGGCCAAGGTAGGCATGCTTTCTAAAATGCTCTAACCATATACTATCTGTATCTTCTCCGCATATAGGGCATGCATACCGTCCTTTGACACTGTGCCCTGACAGATTACCATATGTTGGAAAATCATTAATGGTTCCAAATAGCATGGCCCTCAAACAAAAATTTTCTTCCCTTAGACCATCATACACCTCTACACCTGTGTCCCACATTAGCTTCAAATCTTCAATTAGTGGAGCGAGGTATACGTCAATATCGTTTCCTGGTTGCCTAGGCCCAGAAATTAACATTGACATCATCATGTACTTGCGCTTCATATATAGCCAAGGAGAAAGGTTATAAATCATTAAAATCACCGGCCATGAACTATGAGAATTACTTTGAATGCCATGGGGATTCATTCCGTCGGTAGACATTACAAGGCGTAGGTTTCTTTTTTCATGAGCAAAGTCAGGGTAATCATCATCAAACTTTGCCCATTGTGGAGAATCTGCAGGATGACGCAACTTGCCATCTTTAATCCTTTCATTAGCGTGCCATGTCAGGTGCTTTGCATCTTCTACATTGCGATACATGCGCTTAAATCTTGGAAGTATGGGAAAGTACCATGCCACCTTCGCAGGAGTCGATGCCATCTTCTCTGGAGTAGCTGGCTGCTTCTTATATCGCGATGCATTACATTTAGGACAAACGTCTAAATCTTCATATTCGTTCCAATATAAGATGCAATCATTTGGACAGGCATGTATCCTCCCATAGCTCATGCCAACACTGCATAACATTCGTTTGGCATCATATGTTCGACTCGGAAGCACATTACCCTTTGGTAGCATTTGGTTCAATAACGCAAGTAGATCAGTTAAGCTCTTATCAGTCCATCCATTGGTTGCTTTCAACTTGTACAACATTATCACCGTTCCCAATCTTGTGAACTCACTACCATCATACAATGGTGTATCTGCATCACTTTGCAGCCTATCGAACATTTCAGGATGATCTCGGAGATCCTCTTCAACCGCATTTACAATGTCTTCCAACCGATCACCCTCATCGTGCATAACTGTATCGGTGACATTTGAGGCATAACTTCGATGAGTGGAATCCGATCTAGTCTCACCATGTTTCACCCAACATGTATAACTTTGATCAATTCCATAAGACATTAGATGACCTTGCAAGTCAGCTTCAGTGACAAAACTTGCGTGGCAACATTGTAGACAAGGACATAAGATTCTATTGCGGTCTTTTGCATTGTTAACTGCAAAGTTAACAAATGCTTTCACTCCTTCCTCATATTCGGATGATAAACGACGAGCTTTCATCCATTTTCGATCCATATTAATCTACGGAGATGTTTGAAGGATTATGATTAGATAAAGGTAAAATTAAAGAGGATACAGCAAAAAACAACAGAATAGAAGCAAAAAAGAACACAGCAGCAACAAAAATGGCAGCAGAAAACAACAGAATAGAAGCAGAAAATAACAACTTCTGCAACCAGAAAATCAGACCAGCCATGTCTATAGTTAGAGCATTTTCGGGCTATCATACCAGAAAATGACCAGAAAATCATACCAGTCATGTCTCTACTTAGAGCATTTTCGGGCTATCAGACCAGAAAATCAGACCAGCAAAGTAAGAGAAAGAAAACTAAGCTATACTCCACTACTCCAAAATAACTACGAATGGCTGCTTTGGCCACGGAGTGTGCAAAGAAAAGAAATTTGTAGATATCAGCAAGGAAGATTTGGAATTAGAAATGATCTTTTTTTTAATCATATTTGGTTGTGTTTCATTGAATATAATTTGATGGTTTTTTTTTGTTGTAGTTCTGGGACATCTGGGGGAGAGAGAAAGTTGATGCCAACAATTGAAGAGGAGCTAGTGAGGAGGAGTTTGCTGTATAGCTTGTTGAACCCAGTGATGAGCCAGTTTGTGCCTGGGTTAAGAAAGAGAACGGAATGTACCTAATGTTCATAAAATCTGAGGCCAAAACACCTGGAGGTATAGTGGCAAGGCCAGTTCTGACCAGCTATTACAAAAGTTCCTATTTTAGAGACAAACCCTATGACCCACACACAAACTACACAAGCCCAAATGAGACTGTCCTCTGTCCTGACTCCTACCAAAGCATGTATTCCCAATTGCTTTGTGGTCTTTGTCAAAACAAAGAGGTTATGAGGGTAGGGGCTGTTTTTGCCTCTGGCTTCATAAGGGCAATCAGGTTCCTTGAGAAACACTGGGCCCTTCTTTGCAATGATATCAGAACTGGATTTTATCCAAACTGAGTGTAGCAAGAGTTCTTGGCAGGGGATTACTACTAGGTTGTGGCCCAACACTAAGTATGTGGATAGTAAGAGCTAACTTTTTCATGAGATTATTACTCACCCTATTTTTCATGAGCTTGAAATTCCTGATCCATAGCCTCTTTCCGTGTATGAATAGTAAGAGCTTACTTTGCATTTTTAGTTTCAGCCAATGCAAGTGAAGCAAAAGGTTTTTGTCTTAATGCACCAGATTTAGATTTAATGATAATAGGGTGAGTATTACAATGCTGAGCAGGTGTTGGATCAGGGACAGAATCAGATGAAGGAATGGGAGAAGGGTTGGAAAGGGATATAGTAGGTGAAGTAGTAGATCGTAAAGATGAAGAGACAGAGGAGAGGGAAGAATTAGAAGAAACTGGAGTAAGACCAGTAAGACAAGGAGCAGAGTGAGAAGAAGAGGAAGAGGAACTCAATGAGGCAAAGTGCTGAAGATGTTTATAAGGAAATTTTGTTCATTAAAAATCTCATCTTTGGAGATAAAATTCTCGCTGATGGAGAGAGACATTTACAACCCTTATGTGTATATGAATATCCTAGAAAAGTACATTCCTCGGATCTAGGTTGGAGTTTATTTTTGACATAGGGTCTTAGACATGGATAACAAGAACAGCCAAATACCTTGAGAAAACCAAAATCAGGATAAGAGTTATGAAGAAGAAAATAATGTATTTGATCTTGAATAGAGTGGCTGGATAACCTACTGATCAAGTAAAGAGCACAGAGAAAGGCATGATCCCAATACTTAGTGGGAAGAGAAGCTTGAGCAAGTAAGGTTAAACCCATCTCAACAATATGCCTATTCTTCCTCTCAGCCACTCCATTTTGATGATGAGTGTGAGGGCATATAACTCTGTCTAATCCCTAAACTCTGAAGTAAAGGAGTAAAAGACCTAAACTCGCTTCCCTAATCTATTTGAATAGATTTAACAGTAGATTGAAACTGAACTTGCACATACATGAGAAATTGTTTAAAGTTAAGTAATAGCATCTGATTTTTGTTTAAGTATATCCATTTAAATATTATCATGTTTTACTAAAGGGGAGGGGCAGGGCTATTCTGCAAACAAACTTTACAATTTGACAAAGACATTGTCTAATTAGAATTTTGTCCATAACTCAAATTAGAGGTTAGGATTAAAGGCAATAAAATCTAGCATTAAGAATCTTGATAAGCTCCTTTGATCAACTTCGAGTGGTGATGGAAGATAATGAGTCCAAATTCTCTCTCCTTAACAAATAGTTGTTTGTGTCAGATTCTGACACTAAATTAAGGAACTAAAGACCGTGTGTGTATTAAATGAACAGAGGGATTTCTGTTCGAGGTTCAAACATGCTTTCTTCAGCAATTCCAAAAGCAAACAAAATGACTAATTATGTGCGTGCAAGTAACGAAATTCTAGGTAACATATTTGCTGGCACTACTGGCAGCTAGCACATAAAACCAAAACTTGAATGAACAACCACTCCTTTATATGCTCTTAAATCTCAGTGCCATTCACTATACACCAACAGAAACCACCAACGCATACTAATAATCACTTTACACCAACAGAAACCACCAACTCATACTAATAATCAGAAACCACTCCTTTATATGCTCTTAAAATGGAATTTATGTTGTTCTTATCTAATCTAATCTTCTCAAATCAGGTGATGATAGGCATTGGTGTTCTAATCATTTTTATTTTGGCTGTTTAAGTCTGCAATTTGCATAGTCATATGATATTTAAACATGTACATTCACAAAAGAGAAAAAAAAGAAAGGTATTCAAAAAGGATGTCAATTCATACTTATGAAATATTATGGTTAACGCCATGTTTCCTGAGAATGATTAAGGGGCATTTAGAAGAACTTGTAGAGTACTTATTTTTGGGTTTGTCTTATCATATTGATTAGAATCAGGTGGGCTTATGAAAATAACTAATGAGGTACCTTCCTAGAAGCATTTTTTATCTTATAAACATAAGCTTATAAGAGAAGCTTATGAAAATAGTTAATGAGGCACCTTCCTATAAGCTTTCTTTTGGTTGATTAACATAAGCTTATGATATAAGCTACAAAGAGCTTGTAGGAGGTCATAAGCTCCCATATGATAACTGATAAGCATGTACTTAAACTATTTACCTTAACCTATCCTAAGTGCTGAAAGATGTTGTCGCCTTATCAATTCTAAAGCATTTAGTCTAGGCTTAGAGAGAAATTAGTTTCTTTTCTATCTTGTAAGTAATTATGTTTGCAATTCTGGTGCTTAACGTAACCACCTTTTAATAACGTTGTTGCAGGTAAATAACATTCTGTCAGCGATAAAGCGAAAAAATGATTAGAACACCAATGCCTATCATCTAATCTATGTCAATGACTTGGAGAATTGGAATGATCTAAACATAGATGATCTACTGTCATAGACTCATAGATATTCTAGATAGGCATTTGGTTTAGGGGTTACTAACTATGTAATTAGGTGATTTCATGTAAATAATTATATATGTTTAATTATGTAACAATTGTAAGAAAAATTTAATCAAAATCAAAACAAGGTAGCTAGGCTTCTTACCAAAAAGAATGCAAAGGATTAAAACTAAAACTTGAAAGAAAAGATTATTGTATAACTTATATACTGACAATTCATCTGCACCATGGTCTTTTCTTTTCTTTTTTTTCCTGCTATGCTAATGTTTGTTCTGCTGCTGTGTGCTTTTAACAGTAATAGCAGGTTTCATCATATATCACTGGGGGTGGGAATTGTTTTTTAACCTGGTTTGACTCTGCTTTAGTACTTCTGGTTAATAAAATTATTTTTCCTTCCAAAAAAATAAAATAACAGAGAGGATATGTTCTTTAACAATTTATAAAATGAAATGAGATAAAAGGTGAAGAGAAGGAAATTAAAATGAAAAGGTGATGCTTTAGGACATGATGATCAAAAATTTGTTTAGCATAGAATATATGTGGACCTTGTTGGAGCTATCATGAACATAACATCTTCATCATATGCTTATACTACTACTAAACACTAGATAATAGATATATATAGCTATCTAGAAAATATATGAAATCAAAGATATAAACAAATTAAACTCTTAAATCTAAGTGGAAGTTGATATTTGTGTCAGCTTTTTAACAATCCCTAAACCCAGAATAAAAAGCTCAGAATTGTTGAGCATCAAAGAAAAGGCATGGGAAAATCTAAACTCAACTTTGGCCATATGAATTCGAAGGAAAAAGAAAGAGAAAAGCAACGATGACTTAAGAGAGAGAAAGAGAATTCACCTTAGCTTGTTTGTCTGGAGCTGCTCCTTAGTTGCAAGCAAAGATAATATAAGCAATCTAAACCAAAATAAAACAAAAAGGAATGAAATTAGTGACACATTAATGGCAAATCATTTATAAAAAAAATAAAACATCATTGTTCCATGCAGGTTGTGACAGCAAAATAAAAGTATTAGAGCTAGAAAAAGAAAGTGCACCATGTGAATCAAAGGTCCTTCCAATCAGATAAGCTTCAATGATAAATTAAAGCATCCAATTCTTTCTTGTGATTTATGCATGCATTTGATGTTACCATAAGTAACTGATAAAGCTACTTAAGTGAAATTCAGTAAATTCGCTACTTAAGTGTTAAAGCTACTTAACTGATGCATTTAAACTTTTCTATCTATCTAACTTCTTTACCCTTTTAAACAAAATTTTATCTAAACTTAAATAATTTAACATTATCATGTACTCATATACAAACAATGTAACACCCCGATTTGACAACTTGAAAATATAATTTCTTTAATTCATGTAGTGAAAATTTGGGCCAATTTTTTTTTTAAACAAGTATTACACAAGATGAGAACATTTAGGTTTTCAAAACATGGTTATATCCAAAACTCATGTCCTCACATTGTATGAAACTTTTCAAGTTCCAAAACCGAGATGTTACGAAACATCGCACTTTGAAACTTGCTTTCACAAATCACATTTAAAAGCCCATCTCTTTTATGTTTAACCAGAAAACTTAATATTGAATTATCCAGCTTTATAAAACATCTTTCGAGTGTACATGTGGATGCAGCTAATGATGTCTAAGTACCTGGTAAGGGAGTACAATACTTGAACATAGATACTATGACAGTAGACCTCCGTCCAACGCATTGCTCCTCAGAAGGGTCGAATCATCAACCATCGAGACCTCGAGCCGAGCTTGACCTTCTTCTCCTTCGAGACTCCATCTCGGTCTTGTCTTCGTAGGCCATCACTTGAAGCGCCAACTCTCGAGATAAACCACTCACTCTGTCGCCTGTGGATATCATCACGGACGTCCACAGGGAACGGGAAAGACAGAGAGAGTAAGCATTCCGAACGACGTATCGTCGACGGTGTGGGTTTACGATAGGCAAAATATCAAGACAATACAAGCATACAACGTAACATATTCACAGCACAACAATGCAATATAAATACAACATAACAAGATAACATGTTTGAATTATCACATTCATAATCATGATTATCATTACTTAATCATTTATTAACGTAAGTTTACTTTCGTCTATCCTTATCGTTAATCTCTTCGCGACGCGCTATTCTCGATTACCTCTTGCGAGTCTTTGACTTAAGGGAACCTCTTAATCAGATCGTCTCATCAAAGTCTCTTCATCCATATTTCTCGAGTCCATAATATCGGAAGTTCAGGCTTTATGGTTTTGGGTCTACATCTCCTCGGAATCCAACCACCTAGTTCGGAAGCAATCAGGAGTACAGGATCTCTAACCACACCGGATTTTACTGGATGGCAAAACAAATGAATATATAAAATGCCCGGGAAATAAGCACATCCGGCCGTGTTCGAGCATCCCTCTCACTGAACAAGATTTGGTCAAGGGGGTGTCAGTCCTCTGTCTAGTGATCATGTGGTACTTCGTCCACACCACTGAGTGACCAGCTCCGACCGGTTCAGCCAGGGCCCCTATGGTTTTTCCCACCTAGACAGACTTCTCAAGGTTTTGACGAACCACCGTCATTACCGTCCCCTATCTCAATCATCCAGCTGAACACCACGAGGGTAATTCAGGTGTATCTTCCTCTCCACTACTTCGGGTTAGGGTTTCGAGTCGTGAGGTTATACTTGTTCGTTCTAACGTCGACCCATCCTAAGTCATCTCCACCATACAGCTCCGACCATATGCGGAATGCTTCTGTGGGACTCGACCACTAAGTCCGACGGGCTCCGACCCATCTTGAATCATTTTTGGCATACGGCTCCGACCATTATGCAGGATATCCGCAATCTTTCTGACGGGCTACAACCCATTCAGAATTACCATCGACATATAGCTATGACTATAGTTGGAATATCAATCATCATTCTGACGGTCTACGACCCACTCAGAATCACCATCGGCATATGGCTCCGACCATATGCGGGATATCCATCAATCATTGATAGATAGGCTCCGACCTATCTTAAACCACTCTCAACATATGGCTACAACCATATGGAAACATTCTTTGTAGAATTCAGCAATCATTACGTCTAGTCCAAAAGCATCGTCGTCATCGTCATATCGTCAGCTCGATCCACGTACTCGGCGCATCAGCATCATCCGATTCCGTAGCGTGTCTTATCCGTTAGAGTTCCGTTCTTTGGGGGATTTCTTATAGTTTCTAATGTCTTTACTATTCTTATATTATATTGCGAGATGATGCATTATGCTCATGCAATGGCAATATAAACAACAATATATCTCAACATAACAAACATATCAATCAATTTATACCATGTGATGGTATAGGTCTGAGTCTTCGTATACCGCGATACAAACAAGGCACACAATTTATCGAGTATACTACTAGCTACAATAGACCTTTACTCCGACTTTGAGAGAGTACGGAGTGTCCTAATACTTCACCTAAATACCACGGTGTCTTAGGGAAGCTTCTCTCTCACCTCAACTCCAGCAAATACCTCGCCCGAAATCATTGCGGGTCCTCACAATTGTCGGCTGCTCCAACTTCCTGACTTATACGCACCTTGTACTAGATAGGAGACACTAATCGTTACTAGTCTATCTAACTAATTGTCATACTCAGAGTCAAAATGTATTTTCGAAAACTCCTTTCACTTCTTGTCGGAAAATCATAAAACGTAAAGATTTTCTCAAATTCAAAATCCAACTTTCACTGTACTTTAAATACTTTGAAATCATTATAAGAAATCAATGAAATCATTTCAAATAAATGGATCGGTTGCTGGTCCGTCTTGGACAACAGCTCGCTCGATCCCGAAAACATTGAAAATGTTACTTTTTGAAATACAACTTTTCTTAAATCACGTGCCATTTAAAACTTAAACTTTAAAACCAATCAAACACATTTTCAGGATTGAAAAACAATTTAAATAAAAACTGGACAGCAAAGGTGCTAGCCCATAAACCACTCTTTTAGAAAATCCGAAAACATTGTAAAATCGCATTTTTCAAACCAACTTTACCTTATATCAAGTACTCATCAAAACCCAACTTCAAATCACTTTGAAAACATTTTTAAATAAGAAATACAACTTATAAAAATTCTGGACAGCATCATATGCTAAGTCCCAAATTCATTTTCCATTGTTCAAAACCAATTTAAATCCAAAAACAAGCTAAGTATCTTGAAAACAATTAAACAAACACTTTGATTATCAATTTCTCAAACTCAAATACTTAAAACAATTTATTTCCAAGTATAACATTATGCAACAAAATGAGGCAGCAACCAATGAGCCCAATACTTTTTCAAATAACCAAATTCTTTTTAAAAATCAATCAACATCGTAACTTATTAAATAAATCATTTTCCTTCATTTCTTTTATCAAATAAACAATTTCAAGACACTTAAACAAAGAAGTTCAATTAGCATGAACCATCTAAAACAAACCATTTTGGGCACATAGCACATAACACATAACACATTCTCAAGTCATAATTTCAAACCAATAACCTAGACCGAAACACCGTAAACAATTAACTTTGCAAACTCATTCATGCATAGTCCAAACATACCATCAAGCAATCACTCATTCAATTATTTCAAGACATTACAATCACCATACAGATCCAGCCAAGTCATGAAATGAAGTACAACATTCATGTTTGTCGAAAACATTTAAATAAAGCTTTTGTTCAATTACGGGAAAGCACAAAAGATAAAATATAAAACTATACCAAATCAATTTTTTTAATCTTCAAAATTTCCAGAACATACATATATATGCCAAAGTTCATCATATAAAATTTCCAAGTCGTTTTAACAATCTTAAGCTAGGTTTCAAATCAGATTTTGCATAAAAAGCAGGATAGAACTGTTGCTGACCTCAAGCCAAAATGCCATAATTAAAAATAGTGTTTCAACTCCGAATTGCATGAAAATTGGTATAAACTTTCCTCATACAGTCAAGACCATCTCATAAAAATTCCAGATTATTTGGAGTTGTGAAAGTCTTACCTTTTCAATTAAATTCGTCACTAAGTCCGGAAAGTCTGAACCAAACGGTTCACTATTTCTCAATTGGTAAAAATATCAAACCAACTCCAAATCACCTCAAATTTTACAGAGAGTCACACGACATGTTTAAGGAGATACCATAAAAATTTCAAGCAATTTAGAGTAGTTTAGGTCAGAAAACTCGGTTTAGGTTTTTCCTCGAAAATGTACTTTTCCGAAATCGTTTTCACCAAAATGACTCCATTAAAATTAACAAATCAACTCTAAAAATCATATAAAAATTCAGGGATAATAAATTTAACCTAATTAAAACAGCATCCAAGTTTCAGAATCATCAAACATAGGCAAGTACTACTTATCCAAGTCTTTTTCACTAAAAACCTTAGACTTCCATAATTAACACCGAACAACCAAAATTCATTTAAAATGCCAAAACAATTCCAAATACCTTCAAATTTTCCAGAACTCATTTAAATAGAATCAACGACCACATATTAAAATGTCAAGGCAATCCAATTAGTATAACTATTGTTTCTCAAAGTTTCTTACAAGAAAATCACTTATGAATCAAAATTTCAGCACTTAATCAAATTGTTCAAACCAAAACATTTTCATGATCTAAACTTTGATTTATATTTGCATGTCATTAAAATCATAGATGCATCAACATGGATCAACAATCCTTCATACAAAATAGTTACAAAACCGAATCAAACAAGAAAATAAAATCTTTTAAAAACCGAATTGAACACCAAGTTTTCAAACATAATCAATCTCTTATTTTCAAGTCAAGATCTTTACATGCAAGATATCAAACAAAAAGGAAATCAAACTTTCACTGACAACAACATCAAGTCGTGACCAACATAAAGGAAAATCATCAAGAAAAGTTCAATCATTTCAAAGATCTTTACATTAAAACTCAAGCATCAAACACATCATAGTTCAAACATAGATTTTGACATGCATACAAACAAAAATACTAGATCTTTGAAAAATCTTTTATGAAAACTCAAGAATCAAATTCTTTTCAAAAGCCATTTAAGAAATCAAGAAGAAAACTTAAGATCATGAGAGAAAACACTTTCTTAACAAAAACTTTAAGATCAAGCTTTGAAATCAACATGCATGTTAGTAAAAACTTTAGATCTTTTAGAAAATCCTTTTATGAAAACTTAAAATCAAGTTCTTTTCAAAAACACTTTAAGAAATCAAGGAAAAACTCAAGATCATGAAAGAAAATACTTTCTTAGCAAAACTTTAGAATCAAACTTTTAGAAATCAACACGCATGTAAAGGAAATCACTAGATCTAACTTGAAAACCAACATGCATCAACACTTTCAAACCAAAAATCAAAGTTTTAGAAAGAAATCATGAAAAACGAAAATGAATGGAAGAAGATGGATTTAAAACTTTCAAGATCATGAAATAAAGTGCTTACTTAATCAAAACTCCAAAATCAAGTCCAAATCTTTGGTTTCTCTTTGGTTTTCCCTTCACTCTCCTCACGGCTCACTCACTCTTCCCTTTAGGTCCATGGTTTCTCTTTCCCTTCTTCACTAACTTGGTTTGATCTTGCTTAGATGGTGAAGTGTTTAAGGTTTTGGTTCTTCTTCTCCTCTCCTCTCTTAATTCGGCCACTCCCTCTCTCTCACTAAGATGTTGCTCTTTGTGTTGTGTTTGGTTTGGAATGAGAAAGAAATGGAAGTGAAGGAATGGAAACTACATGAAGTGTGTGTGTTGGTGTTGGTGGAAGTGTGAAATGGAGAAATGGAAGGATGAATGAGAAGAAGGGAACGAAGGAAAAGAGGAAGTGGATGAATGAATGGAAGAATGAAATGAAGAATAAAGGAAAGGATGGAATAAAATAGGCTAAGAGTGGAACACAATTTCCCTCTTTTGGCCTTGGGAAAAATCGGCCAACACACACTAGGAGGGGTAATTTTGGACTCACACAAAGTTGCATGGGTGCATTTTATCAAATGCAAGGGGACAAGGTTGAATAGGTTAGGTTTTTAGGGTCACTTAGGGCTAAATACTAGTTAGCACATAGTTAGGGTTTTCTACTTAGTTTGGTTAGGTTTCTAACTTAGTTTCCTATTTGGTTCCTAAGTTTTTGGTTTTCTTTTCTTTTTATTTTATTTTCCCTTCCTAGCTTGGTCATCAAGTCAAGGCCTCACAAACCCACACATAAACACCCTCACACACGTGGCACTCATACACACATCACACCTATATCATGCCTACACACATTCAAAATCAAGCATACACTTTAATCACAAAATAGTTTCTTCTTTAATTAATCAATCAAACATACATAATAACAATTAAACACATTTCACCTTTAAATAATAAACTGTACTTATTGGTTGCAATTATAGCCCTTATTTCATTTTCTAAAATCATACTTTAATATATTAAAGAAAATCCCAAAAGGAAAAATTCATTAAAAATCAAAAACTATTTTTCATGATCAATTCCCTTAAAATTCGTCCTTTACAGTACTGGAAAATAATTTTCGCAAATCAATCCAGAAAATTAATAAAGATACATTTTTGAAAACTACATTTCGATACGATCGTTTTCATATAAAGATCATAAAAATCGGAGTTACGGTTAAAAAGTTATGGATTTTCAAAGCTGATAAATCTTTTAAAGTCCATAAAGAAATTCATTTTTACAATAAATCACCAAAAATAAAATCATTTCTCATAAAAATCATTTTTACTAACTCCATAAAAATATTTGTTTGCCAAAACTCCATAAAATCAACACCTTATTTCGTAATCGAATAAAATACTCATTGAAAACCTTTTGTAAAACAATATCTCAAAACTTCTTCTTTAATGAAAACCTATTTTTATTAATCGGGAAAATACGGAAGGTCACAAACAATTTACCAATTCAGTGAATTCACTAAATTGAATTGCGCAGATTAACCGTGCTTCTAAAAATTTACCACAATTGCTGCATAAATTGAAAGAGTAATAATTGATTGGATTTTGAAGAACAAATCGGAACAGACAAACAATAATAATCGATTAAGATGAAAAGTACTAATTTCATTGATAATGAGGCATTAACAATTTCATTGATAATGAGGCATTAACAATTTCATTGATAATGAGGCATTAACAAAAGCAACAGAACATAACAAAACCTTCAGAAACACAACCACACACTTCGCTAAGCACTCTCAACCCTGAGCACATACAATAAAAATAAGAAGAAACAAAAACTCATACAGTACCTGCGGAAGAAGTGCTGAGGGTTGAAAGAGGAGGACGATGGAGTACTGAGCTGTGAGGAAAAAAAAGAAACCCTAAGTTGCATGCAAACACAATATAAGCAATCTAAACCAAATTAAAGCAAAAAGGAATAGTAAATCATATATATATATATATATGTATATAATAAAAAGTAAAAAAAACAAAAAATAAAAACCTACCCTAAATGGCCAAATCAGAGCTGAATGTTGCCGAAATCAGATGAAGGACTTATGGGGGTTGACGGCGGAGGTGCGACGGCGGTGCTGCGACGACGGAGATGCGAAGGGTTGACGGCGGTGTTGCGAAGGAGCTTTGGCAGAGGGAGAGAGGGAAAGAGAAGGCGGGAGAGAGTGATGAAACGGAGCAGAGAGTGAGGGAGAGTGAAAGAGAATAGAGAAGGGGCGGAAGCAAGGTGGAAGCACGGTGGAGGCACGGTGGAGTGAGGGAGAGAAGGAGAAGTGTTTGGACTATCGGTGGAGTGAGGGAGGGAGATGGACGGAGAGTGAAAAATAACGCGGGGTTTTTTTTTTAATTAAAGTAGAAGCCTTGCCCGTGCGATGCACGGGGCATGCAATTAATTTATTTTTCAGACTGGTTGTCAAAATTAACCACTCTAGAATGAACCAATACCAATTTCCAGATCGGTTCCTATGCGGAACCGATTTCAATTAAAATATTTTCAGACTGATCACTTAATTGAACCAGTCTGGTTTAAACTAATGTTAACTTCCAGACCGGTTCCGCATGGAACCGGTCTCAATAAGGTGGTCTTAAAAATGTATTTTGTACTAGTGATTTGAGGGTGTCACAACATTCATTGGAAGGATGTTTGGCTTTTAAGCATGAAGTTCAGAATTTGATTGATCGTGGTTTGTTGAGTTTCAAAACTGATGCTGCTGATGGAAACAACGATCCTCTGCCTGAACACAAAGGTTAAATCATCATGAATTGAGTAACTCCTATTGCTCTGCCCAAGGCTCTAGGATATTTCAATAGTGGGAACCAGTATGTAATGCTATCTTTGTTGTTTTGCCCAAGGCTTTAGTGGTATAAAATAAATGGGCACCTATGTTTCCGTTTTCACCGTCAATAAATGAAGGTCATGTTCGACCATTTGCTCGAGAAAATGTAAAGATTGTTTTTCTTTGTTGTGTATATTTTTAATAAGCTTATATTATTGCATTGATCATTTGAACTTACCATCTCATATTCTGTTCCACATGAAATAACCACAAAAAAAATCCAAAAAAAATCCCCAATAAAATTAATTCATGCATTAATTTGAGATATTTGACTCAATAATAAAAAATAAGGAGGTTGGTGTAAGTGTAAAACCTAAAGTCGTGTGGACTCTCAAGAAGGTCATTCCAGTGATACAAGGCGTCATTCAATTCCCAAACACTATGGAGATATCCCTAGTCACCCCATTGAGCTTCGATATTTTGAAAGGAGATCATTTTTTTTAACCCATAACATGTGTATGACTAGTGAGTGTCGAACCCAACAAAATAAAAGTACCTACTTCGAAAGATTTGTAAATAGTGGAAGTAGGGTCGAACCCATAAGGATTGGTTTTAGATTTATTTCTTTTATAAATAAAAGGGTTTTTGAGAACAATTAATTTAATGATTAGAACAAAAATTGAAATCGACAGTAGTTCAAAGTATTAATTAAAACAATAATGAGAGGGAGTCTAGTGAAAGGTATAATCTTAGTTTTGGTTCAGGAATTGATCATTGAAAGAAAATTAATTCATATAATTAATAATAAATTGGTTATAGTTGTCAATAAGTTCTGTCAACCTAATCTCACCTTAATTAATTGGTAATCAAAATAAGCTCCTTAATTACAACTCTTATTGAAGAATAATCCTAAACAAGCTCTTAGGATTTAATTAATCAATAGCATTAAAATTTAGAGAGATACCAATTCTAGCCAACAAACACATAAGCTTGGTTTATTTAGACTAAATTATATATTCTCTTAACAATTATCCAAAACTTGTTCGTAATCGATATTGTTAATTGCCACTAATATTAGAACAATCAATGAATTACGTATTGAATATTCTAATTGGCTATATATTATTTTGATATTCAAATAACAGGCCTTTTATTTAAAAGATCAAATAACAATATCAAACATATATGGAGAAAATATAAATACTAGAAATTATGATGAAATAGTTAAAGTGCAAATATCTCACAATTCATTGATGAACCAAAACCTTGATTATCCTTCAACCAGACATAATAGAATTAGTTACCCATAACTTTATAATAACTGTATGAGAAAATATGTAAAATTCTATGCATATAGTATTCCTTTCAGTTTTTCTACGTGTGTCTTCTCCTCCTCCCTCCTCCTTTCGAATGTGTTACAAAGGATTCGTATTTATACTAGAAGGATGCTGTTACAATTTCCTAAAAATAAAATAGCATCTTTGTTTTACAACGTGTTTGTTACAAAGTTTTAGAATATGAATTGGTTGGCAATTGACATTCAGTTCATGCCACAACATGTTTTCCTTCCGTAACTTTTGGTTGTTTCCTAATTTTCAGTTTCTTCTTTTTTCTTTGTTTGTTCGAATTTACCTGAAAATAAATAATTTCATTAGAACAATTTAAATAAATAAATTTATGAGTACATATATATATATATATTACTTAGTAAAATTGGTTATGTACTAATGATAATAATAATTATAACAACAACAACTACAACAACAACAACAACAACAACAACAACAACAATAATAATAATAATAATATTAATATTAATAATAATTCCATTAACAAATTAAAATATTAAAGTATAGAATACACAAATATATCAAATATCTCGAATTCATAAATTTTATAAAAATAGTTTGAAATAAGTATGATTCATATAATTAAAAACCAAAATATATCCAAATATATCATACTAAAAAAATAAGATTTTAATCTCTATCAATGACCTGGGGCGGGTAGTTTTTCAAATAATTTTTGCCAATTACTCAAATATCAAAGAGGATTACTTTTTCTTTCATAAATCCAAACATATTATCCAGTGTTCACCCCGTTTTGGCTCCAACAGAAAATTTTCTTCTTAAAACCACAAAAATATTTTTACCCGAGCAATAATGAGAATCTAATACAAAGAAAGATATTTATGTGATCAAAGTGCAAGCCAATACCTCACGATTATCCCAAGTAAAGTAAGGTCAAATAACCGAAAGCAAAGGTACAAAAAGTAAAAAGTGTTAGCTGGGAATTCATGATTTATGTAAAGTCATGGGTAAAAGCCCAATAAAAATTGTCAGTGATAAATGTACTTGCAAAGATCTCACTAAGAAGTCACTACAATCCAAAGGGAAGATTCTCATTAAAACTCAACATCAATTTGGGCCTTTATATCCATTCTTTCATAAGCCACATTATCACCACACTGGCCACGTTACAACCCTTGGAAAATCCTCTTGATAATTTGAATATTGAGCAAAATTTGTTTGAAAAAAGGATCTGGAAGATATAGGAGAAAGGAAAGGGTGGGAAACACAAAAAATTTTGAGCCTTATCCTTTTATTTCACAACCCCAGCCAAGCCATGTTACAAGCTTAAAAAGACCTCGTTGAGGATTGTTTTTCTTGAGGTACACACCTGAGCGGAGAAACACTTACTCCACTGAATCTTATGAAATTTTGACAAAAAATATCTCATCTTTAATGCATAAATTAATTTCCATTCATGTCCATCATCATTACACTACCACTCATAACCTAAAAGCAATTCATATTTGATCACTCTCTAGCAAGTATACTAGATCGCAAAGTAATATAGTCTAGGAAGACCAGATATCGTTCCCACAGGGACTATGAATTATTTAACTTATTTCTACCTAAGAGTAATTAAAAGTAAAATCTATTAAATTTCAGAATTAAATAAATTAATTAAAAGGAGTATTTTGCTGCTGGAAAATAAATAAAAACTATTAATCAATGGGTGAATGGTGGTTAAGAACTAGTTTCATTGAATATTTCATTTATTTATTATAAATCAATGTTTTCCATTTAAATCAAGAACTAATTCAGAAAATTAGTAATTTCCAGATTCCTCTAATGAAATTACTGTTTATTATCCAATTTGTTAAATCCTAATTCCTTAGAAATTTAATATATTGAATAACCATAATTAATAACAGTGAATTATGAAGAGTTATATAAAAATCCAAAAGTATTCCTACAAGTTGAATCCTTATATTGTTTAATTGCATGGCCTATTTTAAATCCTAATTTTCCAAAAAAACACAATTAAAAACTTGATTTAAAAACTGAAAAACATTAATTCATATAAATAAACTACATAATCAAATCCACCATGTTCCTAACACAAGAGGGTTTAGTTACACATCATAGAGAAGAAGAACAAATAAGAATAGAAGTAATTCATTCCTAAATTACCACTAATCCTTGATCTGAATCTTCAACTTTCAATGGATTCCTCCTCCGAATGCTCTCCAGAAAATGTAATCTCCCTCCAACTTGATCTTAATTTCTAATGATGACTGATTATCACTACTAATCTCTGCCTAAAAAACTAATACTAACCCTAAAATAAATAGATAAAAGTCTAATCTTATCAAAATCCTTCACAATTGCTCAGAATTAGGCCCAATTGGGCTTTCTCGTACACCGCGCGCCTGGGCGTGCAGACCAGCACGCCTGGGTGCGCCATATCTGATGGTATTTAAATTGACGAAGCACGCGTGCCTGGGCGCGCCATTCCCGCGCCTGGGCGTGCCAGGTACTTTTCGACTCCGTTTCTCTCTGTTCTTGTGCCATTTTCAAGGTCTTCTTATGCTCTTTTCAGCTCCAATAATATTTTCTCCAAATAAAGCTCCAAAATACCTGAAACATACCCAAAATGGATCAAAACGTTCAAAGGATTCTAATAAACTAAAAATTCCTAAAACTAATACAAAATACCTATATTTACAAGAGAAACAAGCCAAAACCATAGTAAAAGGAAGTGAAATTAAGCCCAAAAACATCATATATTAGACTTTCATCAATATTCAAATGATCATTGTATTAGTATAACTTTTTAAAGATGTATGCACAGAAGAAATGAATTGTCAGTAAGAATAGAGCAGATGACCAAATAATTTGAAAAATTCTAACACTGGGGCAGTTTGTGGAAAGTCCGGAGTAGATAAACTGGGGCAGTTTTTGGAAAGAATGGTCCCTAATTCATGAGATGAAAGCAGCTGATTCTGGGATAGTTTTGAATTGACTATATTGGGGCAGATTTTTGAATTTAACCCAATTAATATTTTATCCCTTAAAGATATTGATGCAGCAAATCTGTGGTATATACTGGGACAGTTTTCGGAAAAAAGCTTCATTTATGCAGCTCATTTCCAACCCATTATTCAAGCTGAGATTTGTTCGCTAATGGTGCTCAAGAGTAAAAGTGGCAAAATAAGTGTCCATCATATACCTCTATAACTATGTTGTTACAATAAATTGACATGCATACATCAGGATAACACCAAACATATCATCATTGTAAATATCATAACATTGCATAGAATATCATTGTAAATAGTATCACATAGCATTGAATATATCATTTGTGAAAAACATAGTATTAAAAGTTTTATAATATCACATCACATTAATCATAGCATCATATAACAGTGAATTAGCATAATCCATTATTGCAAACAAATCATCAAGATAGCATAGCATTCAAGTAGCATAATTAAACATAGCGTTTTTGTAAATAACATCATTGCAAAACATGTGACGGTCTAGATATTGGACCGCACATTCTCTCCCCTCGGTTGAACCCTATTTGAAATCTATGGTAGATTAGACCTATGGCCGAGATCACAGGGCACAAGACCCTATCTGACCGAGATCGTATTACACCCACGCCACTGCTGTCAGACCAAGATCGATGTCTCTCAGGCAAACATGCATAACCGAGATGGATTGAGCTCGCTCCCCCAACTCGGCCCTCATATCACTCAAGCCGACAAGGACAGGATGACGACAAGTGAACTCATCCAGCCATATCCTCTTACTGCTCATAACAGGCTGGCCCGGTTGGGCCTCAGCTTAGCTGGCCCATTAGGGCACCCAACCACCCCTATAAGTAGTATAGTGCTACATGGGGCTCAGGTACGTCTTCTAACCCTAAGTTCACACTGCACACACTTTGTGATTAGGGCAACCCAGGTAGTCCTACATAGTCCTACTGAATACCTATGAGAACTCATCAAATCACCTATAAACCCTAGATTGAGCAACCCCACTAGGTCTTCCCTGTGACCATAGTGACTGCTCCGGTCTAGAACACTTCATTGGCACCGTCTGTGGGGATAGAACAGGTGACGCAAACAGAAGTTACTTTTGGTCTAACCCTTCGCCTTTGTTCCTCAAGCTCGGCGGTGTTGGCAGCCTCTATCTCCCTCCAGTAATTCCCTGAAAACTTGGCGAAAAAGCCATAGTAGGACCGACTCTTCACTGAGACTCAGAGCTTGCCGGATTTACCGGCTTCCTTCACGGTCACGTGAGGATTAAAGAGCCAGAAGAAAACCTTAGCCGTACACACCAAAGTTTTTGCTCGGCAATACCTTTCAAAGGCTCTCAAGAAAGCCCACGAGTTGGGATGCAATTGTGTAGGCGCTAAGCCTAGAATGTTCAAGACCCAAGTATCCAACTCGGTAAAAGGTAAACGGATGCCAAGAGTAATTATCATATCTTCATATACGTAGAAGGTGTTCTCGTCGGCAATCGAACACACTCTGTTGTCCCCAGAGCAATGTGTCACCTTGTATGAAGTCCCGACCTCATCCCCGGGGCAGGGTAACAAAAACTGCCTGACCGAGTTGACGCTGTCCTCGGAGCGCATCTTTGATCGAGTCCCTAGCACTTCTCGATCCACCCATGGGTATAGGTGGGCATTTGGTGGTGCTGGGTAAGATTCGGGGTTTGCCACCACTTTCCGAGGAGCTATGACACCTGAAGAAGAAGAGGGGAGATCGGCATTAAATTTACGGGTGATAAAAAGAAACCCCCCCTGGTACCCCCGAGCCGTGGTGCCAAGTGGTGAGCACCTCCCCCCTTCTAACTTCAGCCCTTCCCCCCAGAACCTTTTTTGTTCTTCGCTCCTTACTTTTTTCTCGTAATCTACTCTTTCCTCGCCGGCCCTACTCTCGGCCTCAACATACATCCTAATGCCCTCTCTCCTATCAGCTACTTTCATGGGATAATAGGCATCAATGGGACTGACATCCTCCATTACTGCCTCGTATTTTCTCAGATAAATACGACGAGGCCGGGGATAAGGAATAATTTCAACAGACTCAGAGGAGGATTGGGAGGAAGAAGACGAATTACTGTCACTATCATCATCGCTACTGGTACTAAGGTTAATTATCCCACAACATTTCTTGTACCATTCACTACTCATGGTTGGGTGGAACGCCTAAAAATCCCAGAACACAGAAAATGCCAAAGAAAAACAGAAGTAGAAGACAGAGACCAGAAAACTCAGAAATGTACTTGTAATAGAAGAGTAGACAGAGAAGAAACTTGCAGTGATAAAGAAATGGAAGAACAACAAAACGAACAACAACACCAGCAAAGGAAGATCAGTGCAAAACTCACATGCAAGTAGCAAAAAGGAACTGGGGAAGGAAGAGAGCAGAGGAAAGAAGAAATGCTTTTGGGGGAGGTGAAATGGTTTTGGAAGGAAGTGGAGCGGTTTTCTTAGTGAGAGACAAGCGGTTTTGGGGAGATAGCGAAACGGTTGAAAGAAAGTTAAGAGATTTGAAGAATGCGTAAAGACAGGAAGAAAGGAAAGGAAGCAAGCTTAACTTCCCTCTCATTTTGAATTAATGGGCCTGGGCAGTGGATCTGGCCCAAAACCCACAGCCCATAAAACAACCAACAGCAATCAGGGGCGTGTTCCAGTATAGACAGGCTGGCGTAGCTCGAGCAACGCAGCATTAATTGTGAAGCGTTGGCATGAGGAAATACTGACACGTGTTAAATATTAGGGAAGCAAGCGTCATGGAGAGCAGACGAAAAGACAGGCATCAAATCTGCTCAGTCAAACGAAGTGACAACGCGAGATAACAACCCAGCTGTCAACCACTCCGACGTATCTTTCATCACCGAACTCGTCATAAGACTTGCACAGTCTTACCGAGCTGGGGGGCTTATGTGGTAGACTAGACCTCTGGCCGAGATCACAGGGCACAAGACCCTATCTGACCGAGATCATATTACACCCATGCCACTGCTGTCAGACCAAGATCGATGTCTCTTAGGCAAACAGGCATAACCAAGATGGGTTGAGCTCGCTCCTCCAACTCGGCTCTCATATCACTCAAGCTGACAAGGACAGGATGACGACTAGTGAACTCATCCAGCCATATCCTTGTTAGAACCTACACTCGGTGGATGAAATAACTAGGATACACTAGGAAAACACCTAGAAGGGGGAGTTGAATAGGTGTTAAAGAAACTTTGAAAGATTTTCGCAAGAAACAAATCTAAACGATTAAAACCAATGAAAATCAATCAATTAACAAATATTATATGATCAGAGATTAAGCGGAAATGATTAACACCTTTATTCTTATTGATTAACCTAGGTTATGAAAATGATTTTCCCAAATCAATTTTGCACAATAAAGATTCAATTTAATCAAATATAGAAAAATCACTTTTTCTAGGTTTTCAATCAAGAACACAATTAATAACAAGAATTGTAAAGAGTAGAGAGTTTAGAGATACAACACAGTGATTTATCCTGGTTCACTTTCATCCACTTGAAAGCTACTCCAGTCCCCTCTTCAACCAAGAGAGATTCTTCACTATGAGGAATTAGAGTTTCTCAAATTACAAGTAAATGCCTCACAAGACTTCCTTCTTGCTAGCCTACAAAGGATACCACACCCTTGCCTTGTAATCCTATTGATATCTAATCTAACCTCTTCTCTTGCTTGCCGATACCCTCACAACAAGACTTCCAATTGCTTGCTTCACTCACAAGACTTCCAAATGCTTGCTTCACTCACAAGACTTCCAAATGCTTGATGAAATGCCTCACCAAGGCTTCCAATGAAACTTGCTTGATTCACAAAATCAAGGCTTCCAATGTTGTAGAATGTTTGCCTCTTGCAATGATTACAACCCAAATGAAAAACAATAACAATCCTATGAATCTCTTTCAAAAGCTATGAAATATCAACATGAGAGATTCAAGGTTCTTGATCAAAGAATATGAAAATGAGCTTTGATCTTGAGAGAGTGAGAGAGAATAGTGTGGCTTTGATTCTTTGTAAAATTGTGTATCAAAAATGATTCTAGTTGATTCTAATTGATAGAAATGATTAGGAAAAGGTTTATATAGAATACCCAAAAGTTAGAGCACTTAGAATAGCTTTTGAGAAGTGAAAAACGTATTTTAAAAACCATATCTGATCGAGTTACTCGAGTGAAATGAGTGTTACTCGAGTAAGCCGAAAGCTGAAAACATTTTACTCGAGTAAAATAATGATTAATCGAGTAAGCCGCAAGCTTGATAAATTTTACTCGAGTGAAATATGTGTTACTCGAGTAATCAGCATAAAAATCACTAAAAACTTGTTTTCTCAAAAACTAAACCTTTTCTTTCAAACCTTTAAGCCACCTATTGATTTTAGGCAAAGTGAATACTCAAAATATGATATAATCATGCATTCAAAAGAGATTCACTACCCTCTAATAACTCTACCCAAACTCATAAACTAAAAGACTTGTGAGGCTAAAGATAAAACAATAAAACATAAACTACCAAACTAAGTCTTCATGAGTTGGCTCTCTCTTCATAACTTGATGTTTGTTGTTGCTTGTTGAGCTTGAACTTGATCAACACATTTGAACTTGTTCAAAACCTTTTGGCATTTATCAAAACATTCTTCATGGATCTTACAATCTCCCCCTTTTTGAAAATGACAAACATGTTTTGAAATCGTTTGAAGTTCATTGAAGTTGTTGATGCTTGAACCATTTGATCACATGGTGAGACTCTTGCTCCCCCTCAATAAATGCTTTTGACATTTGAAATCAAATTGAGTAAGCTTGATTCTCCCCAAATCTTCAACAACTTTGCTCAACCTACATAAAAACAACAAAACAACCTTTCTCCAAACAAATATACCATTTCTCCAAACATACTATTTTATTTCTCCCCAAAATGATAACATTCCAAAATGATAACATTTCTCCCCTTTTTAAAACCTTTCAAATCTCCTCTTTTTCAAAACATCATATTTCTCCCCCTTTGGCATTATCAAAAAGAAATATATACCAATTGAAATATAAGATCTAAGCCAAAATAGAGAGATTAATGAGATATAACAACCAAAGCATCATCAATAGATGGTTACCATGCTTTTATTCAACTCAATGATATCAATTATAACAAATTGCATACCAATAACATGATACCAAATGTAAAACAATTGTAAGAATTTGATACCAATAGTATTTTCTCAATAGTATAAACAATATCACATTATAAGAAATAATACCAATTGAGAGAACTATGAGCAATACCAATTGTGACTAAACAAATACCAATTGTATAATATTGAATGTTACCAATTTGTAGGATTTTCTTCTTGATACCAATTGAAGAAGATCAATAATGTCAATTGTATCAAATGTGTATAGACCTTCATTTGCTTCTTCAATCATACCTACAAAACAATCATGCTTTGCTTTTTGGTATCCAAATGGTTTTGGATCCTTTTTTCTTAGTGTAGGGACTTTCACCCTTTTTTACCCAAACAAAATCTCCTTTAGGTATACCATGCACTTTAATATTGTAGGATTCTCATGTTTTGATGCTAACAATCTCTCTCCAAGCAACAACATTGGCAACAAGCAAGCTACACCACATGAAGATTAGAATTAGGATTTTTATTAATTCTATTTCAATGTAATCTTTATTTTTATGCAATGCATCTCATTGGTGTGGGTTCTTAGGTGATTTTAAGAATATTTAAATAATGTTTGATTAAGAGTGAAGATACTTTAAATCTTGATTAAAGAGCTCTATTAAAAGTTTTGTGAAAATCCTTTTAGAAAAACCTTGTTTTTATTCAGATTCTGATCAGTTTACTCGAGTAATGAGTATTGGGTCACTCGAGTAATTTATGTCATGACAGGTTAATCGAGTAATGGTTTACACATCACTCGAGTAACTTAATCTGACATGTTTTAATCGAGTGAAGTTATATGGTTTACTCGAGTAATTCAATCAGTGTTTGGAAAATTTTAAAAGGACTTAATTTTCTCTTTCACAGAAGATACACATTCATTCTTACAATTTTCTATACACTTTCAAAAGCAATTCAAGAGCTATTTTACTTCTTTCAAGAGCTATCAAGATTCAACAAAGAACTTTTCATTCTTCACTCTATTTCTCTCATTGTTCAAATATTCTTGAGATCATAATTTTTGTTCTTAGTGGTTGTTGAAGATTTGCAATTTGTGATTGCATCATTGAAGTTTCAACACAAGTGAAGAATCTCACAAGGAAGACTTTGAGGATCAAATCAAAGCAAGAAAAGAGGATTGGTTGGAAGCATCTTCAATCAATTAGCAAGGAAATCTAGAATTCTCAAAAGGGGTAGATTAGATCAAAGTGTTTGGTACACACTTTGAGTTGGGTTTTAAGATAGGAGAACTAAGAATCTAGTTGCATCTTAAAACATTGTAAAATCTACATTTGAAGATTTCTAGTGAAGAATCTCTCTTGATTTAAGAGGGGACTGGAGTAGCTTTCAAGTGGGTGAAAGTGAACCAGGATAAATCCTTGTGTCTCTTTTATTTTCTTTCCTTGTATTGCATTAATTCATTAACAATTGCATTTTTAGGTTAGAATTGGGGTTTTATTAATTCTACTCAATTGATTTAAAATTGCATGTTAATATTACTTGAAATTTTTCATATTAATCATTCATAATTTGTTGAATCATCATAGCATTGTAATTCTTGAAGAACTCTATTGAAAACTGAGTTTTAATTGAATTTTACCCAGTTTACTCGAGTAAAGTTCTTGTCACTCGAGTAATCTGCTTTCAGTTTATGAACAATACTCGAGTAGGTTTTCTGTTACTCGAGTGATTTAAAAATAGCTTTCGTAATACTCGAGTGATTTGCTGAATACTCGAGTGAAATTATTTTTGCTTGCGTATTACTCGAGTGAAGTCTTGAGTTACTCGAGTAATCTGACTTGAATTTTTAAGAAAACTTATTTTCATAAAACCATTCTCTTAGGTGGACGAAAAATCTGTAATAAGGCTTCAATATTCTATTCACCCCCCCTATAGACTATATTGAGCCGCTTGTTGGTTTCCAACAAGTGGTATCAGAGCTCGGACGAAAAATCCGAGCCTTAAAAAGCTTTTTCGAAAAGATCCTTTTTACTTGGAAACAATGGGCTCAATTTCAAATCCTTTTGATGGTGAAGGAGCTTCCATTAATCGTCCTCCTCTATTCAATGGTGAGGGTTACGCTTATTGGAAGGTCCGCATGAAAATTTTTATTCAAGCCATAGATATGGAAATTTGGAACGCCATAGAGAATGGACCTTTTGTTCCTCAAACGAAAGTAAATGATGTTGTTTCGGTCAAACCACAATCGAGTTGGGACAATGATGATAAGAAGAAAGTTGCATTTGATTTAAAAGCTAAAAATATCATCACGTCCGCTCTTTCTTATGATGAGTTCTTTCGAGTATCTCAATGTGTTGATGCTAAACAAATGTGGGACACATTACAAGTCACACATGAGGGCACTTCGGAGGTTAGAAGGGCTAGGCTAAATACACTCATGCATGAATATGAACTCTTTCGTATGTTACCTAATGAAAATATAGGTGACATGCAAAAGCGGTTCACTCATATCATAAATCATCTTTCTGCACTTGGAAAAGTTATAACTAATGGTGAAGTTGTTAATAAGATTTTGAGATGTCTTAGCAGGGAATGGAAACCTAAGGTGACGGCCATTATGGAAGCTAGAGACGTGGATCAAATTGACTTAGCAACTTTATTCGGAAAGCTTCAAGAGCATGAAATGGAGCTTGGGCGGTTATCCATGAATGAAGATGCCGATAGAAAGAAAAAGGGGGTAGCTCTTAAATCAACTTCAAAATCCCTTAAGGCACAAGAGGAAAACTCTCAAGTGGATGACTCGGACTCCGATATAGATGATGAGACCCTTGGCTTGCTAGTTAAAAAGCTTGGTAGGTTCCTTAAGAAAAAGGGGAACTTTAATAGAAATAGACAAAGAGATTCTAAGGACTTACAACCAAGAAATAAGACTAACAAGGATCACATCAAGTGTCATGGGTGTGGAAAGCTTGGTCACTATCGATCAAATTGCCCAACTCATTCTAAGAAGTCGGAAGGTGACAACTCTAAGTTCAACTCATCTAAAGGAAAAAGGGCTTACATAGTATGGGATGAAGTGGAGAGTCAATCAACATCTAGCTCATCGGATGATGAAGAACTTGCAAATCTATGTTTGATGACGAAGCTTGATGAAGAGGAATCTTCGAGCATTAAATCAAGTAAGAACGTCAATGAGGTAGATTATCTTTCTGATGCTAGCTCTAGTTCTAATTCTCCTTCATTCAATGAATTGTACAATGTGTATGTAGAGATGCATAAAGAGTTGAAGAAACTTGCTAAAATAAATGTTGAAAGAAAGAATTTCATAATGAAGCAACATGAAAAGATAATTGAACTTCAAAAAGATTTAGAAGAAATTAAGCTTCAAAATGAAACACTTGAACTCATTTATGCAAACTCTACATGCAATTGTGAATTGAAATCAAATGAGACTCCATCTTGTGAAAATTGCAAGTCTTTGGAAAAAGAAGTTTTTAATTTGAATGATCGACTTGCAAGGCTCATGAAAGGAGATACTTCATTAGATCATTTGCTTTCAACTCAAAGGAACAATAGCAATAGATCCGGTCTTGGCTATACCAAACCTAAGAAACGCAATTATCGCAAAGTTGGTGGATTTTCAAAGAATAAGATTTCTAAAAACCCAACTTGCCATTATTGTGGGATCTTTGGGCATACCACGAATAAATGTAATATAATGAAATTTGGTATACCAAGCGGAGAATATATTTGGATTGTTAAGGGGACTTCTCTCCATGCTAACAACAAAGGACCCAAGACCACTTGGGTACCTAAGTCAACCAAATGATATCTTTCTTGTAGGTGTGTCTTCGAACCAAAGAGCGCAAATGGTACTTGGATAGTGGTTGTTCGAGACACATGACGGGAGACAAAACGCACTTCATGGAACTTACTCCGAAAAGTGGTGGATTTGTGACATACGGCGACAACAACAAGGGCAAAATTCTAGGAGTCGGGAAGATCGGTAACGTATCTAACCTTGTCATAGAAAATGTCCTATACGTAGAAGGCTTAGAACACAACTTGCTTAGTATAAGCCAACTATGCGATATGGGCAATTATGTGACTTTTACTCCGGAATTATGCTTCATTAAGTCTTCTATAGATGATAGTGTTAAGTTTGTTGGTCGTCGCTCTAATAACACTTACTTAATTGATTTGGATGAGATAACTTCACTATTTTCAAATTGTTTCAAATCTTTTGTTGATGAAATTCGTCTTTGGCATAGACAAATTGCTCATGTGAATGTGAATCAATTAAACAAACTTTTGCGAAAAGATTCAGTGATTGGTTTGCCTAAACTAAACTTTAAGCTTGATGGCATTTGTGACTCTTGTCAAAAGTGCAAGCAAGTTAAAAGTTCTTTTAAACCTAAAAATGTGATAAGCACAACAAAGCCTTTGGAGCTAATCCATATGGATTTGTTTGGCCCTTCACAAATTAAAAGTTTAGGTGGCAATTACTATGGATTTGTTTTAGTAGACGATTTTACTAGATTCACATGGACATTATTTTTATCCGCAAAAAGTGAAGTTTATAAATGTTTTAAAAAGTTTGCCAAACTTATCCAAAATCAACTAAGTTTGAAAATTGTGTCTATTAGAAGTGACCACGGAGGTGAGTTTGAAAACACTAGGATTGATGCGTTTTGTGATAAGTTTGGTATTGATCATCAATTTTCGGCCCCTAGGACTCCGGAGCAAAACGGAGTTGTAGAAAGGAAAAATAGAATATTAGTGGAACTTGCTCGTACTATGTTGAAAGAATCAAATGTTCCTAAATATTTTTGGGCCGATGCGGTAAACACTGCTTGTTATGTGCTTAATAGGGTTCTTATTCGTCCGCATTTAAATAAAACACCTTATGAAATTTTAAAAGGGCGAAAGCCAAATATTTCACATTTTCATGTTTTTGGGTGTAAGGTGTTTGTTTTAAATAACGGAAAGGAACCGGTCGGCAAGTTTGACTCCAAAGCCGACGAAGGCATTTTCATAGGTTATTCAACCCATAGCAAAGCATATAGAGTCTACAATAAAAGAACATTAACCGTTGAGGAATCCGTGCATGTTGTATTTGATGAATCTTCGAAAGGAGATTGTGTTGTTTCTTGTGATGATGATAATATAGGTACATATTTGGATCATGAGAAGTCAACACCACAACAAATGGAAGAGAATCAAATTGAAGATGGAGAGGTGCAAGCACAAGATAAGGACTTAGCACAAGAGATTCAACCTCAATTACCAATAGCTTGGAAGTCCAACAAAAATCATCCGATTTCTAACATCTTAGGTGACTTTGCGAAGGGAGTGGTAACCCGATGCACCTTAAATAATTTTTGTTATTATGTTGCCTTTGTATCTCAAATAGAACCTAAGAGTATCAAAGAGGCTCTTCAAGATGATCATTGGATTATGGCCATGCAAGAAGAATTAAATCAATTTGAAAGAAACCAAGTTTGGGAGCTTGTGCCAAAATCCGATGATCGTCCTGTAATTGGTACTCGGTGGATCTATAGGAATAAGTTAGATGAATCGGGTATTATTGTTAGGAATAAAGCTAGGTTGGTAGCACAAGGTTATAGTCAAGAAGAAGGAATCGATTACGATGAGACATATGCTCCCGTTGCTAGACTAGAAGCTATTCGTATTCTTCTCGCTTTTGCTTCGATAATGAATTTTAAATTGTATCAAATGGATGTTAAGAGCGCCTTTCTTAATGGATACATTCAAGAGGAAGTTTACGTGTCACAACCTCCCGGATTCGAGAGTTTTGAGCATCCGGACTACGTTTTCAAACTAAAAAAGGCTTTGTACGGTTTGAAACAAGCTCCTAGAGGTACGACCGACTAAGCAATTTTTTATTACAAAAAGGTTTTAAACGAGGCACTGTTGACACTACACTTTTTATTGAACGTTCCGGTAAGGATATTTTATTGGTTCAAATATATGTTGACGATATTATATTTGGTGCTACTAACGATAACTTGTGTAAGAAGTTTTCAGACTTGATGCAAAGCGAATTCGAGATGTCGATGATGGGAGAGCTTACATTCTTTCTTGGCCTTCAAATAAAGCAGCTTAATGATGGCATTTATATTCATCAAAGTAAATATTGTAGAGAGCTTCTCAAACGTTTTGGGATGGATTCGTGCAAATCCGCTTCTACACCAATGAGCGTTGCATGCTACCTAGATCAAGATGAGGCTGGAAAAGCGGTAGAGGTAACGAAGTATCGTGGTATTATTGGTAGTTTGTTATACTTAACTGCATCTAGGCCTGACATCATGTTTAGTGTATGTATGTGTGCACGTTTTCAAGCAAAACCGAAAGAGTCGCATCTAACTGCTGTCAAAAGAATAATGAAATACTTAAAGGGTACAACGAATACTGGACTTTATTATCCTAGGGATGCTTTTCTAAAACTTATAGGTTATTCGGACTCTGATTTTGCCGGTTGTAAAGTTGAGAGAAAAAGTACAAGCGGAACTTGCCACTTGATTGGTAGTTCACTTGTATCGTGGTTTTCTAAAAAGCAAAACTGTGTTGCTTTATCAACCGCGGAGGCCGAATACATAGCTGCAGGTAGTTGTTGTGCACAAATTTTATGGATGAAACAACAATTATCTGATTTTGGATTAAATTTGACAAAAATCCCTATAAAGTGTGATAACACTTCGGCAATTAATTTGACTAAAAATCCAGTATTACACTCAAGGACAAAGCATATTGAAATTAGGCATCACTTTTTGAGAGATCATGTTCAAAAAGGTGATTGTGTTATTGAGTTTGTACAAACTTCGGATCAATTAGCTGATATCTTTACAAAACCATTACCAAGGGACACATTTTATAAGATTCGAAGAGAACTTGGTATTTTTGATGAATCAACTATTAGCTAATTGTATTTGATGCTTTTCGAAATCACCTTCAAGCCTATTTCAATGTGATTTGTATTTTGAGTTGTTGTATCTTATTAAAGTGTTTCTTATTTTTTGTGATATGTAGTTATGTGTGTATGTTTTCTATAATATGTTAATTGCTTTATTTGTATGTGTGTTACTTGCTAAATGCTAAGTGTTACTATGTGTTTGTGCATGAAAAATGTTTTTGCATGAAAAATTGAAATTTTTAAAATTCTGGATTGTTCACTCGAGTAACAGATATTTCACTCGAGTAATTTTAAAAACTCTTTCGTATTACTCGAGTGATTCTGTCTGTCACTCGATTAATTTTAAAATGACTTTCGTATCACTCGATTAGTTCATCCATCACTCGAGTGAAAACTTTTTTACTTTCGGCATACTCGAGTAACATTTTCTTTCACTCGATTACTGCTCGAATCACTCGAGTGACGCATGAACATTACTCGAGTAACTTACGTGATTTTAAAAACTGAACTGTTGCAAACTGCATCATTTTCTCGTCACTTTCTCTCTCTTGTTCGTATTTCTCTCTTCTCTCTCATATGGTTCTTCATCAAATCATCATTTTCAGCCACAAAACTTCACAAATCATACAAATTTCTTCCATATTTCATCATTATATCATCTTTTCTACTCATTTCATTCATCAATTTCACCAATTATATCCAAAATCCAAAAAATCCCAATCCAAAACCCTAACCCCAAAACCGAATCTGAACTTTCTGAATCAATGGCTTCTTCCTCACAATCTCAACCTCCTCGAAAGAAAGCAAAGCAAGGAGCAGGCCGTAATGACCCCTGGTTTTCTGGAATCAACCGAGACTTGCGGGAACCGAGATTTATCAATCGCTCTTTTGGTCTTACACGGTATGTTAAGTTTGCTTGGTTGCATAAGGAGCAATTTCCATTTGTAGAGGATTTAGAATTTCAAAATTTGAAGAGGTTTTTAGAATTTGAGACTCATTATTACCCTAGGCTTGTCAGACAATTTTATCAGAATTTTACTAAGCTAGATGGTGAGTATCAAACAATGGTTAGAGGACATCATTTTGTTATAAAGCCTGAAGATTTGACAATGATGTTTGGTTTAGAAAACAAGGGAACTTTTATTGGTGATGCTGAATGTCTGGATTTGAATGTGGATACTAATAAGATTTATACTGATTTGATGCGTACTGGTGAATCTTGGAGTGATAGGACTACTAGAACTGTATCACCTTTGCATGCTGTGGATAGAGTGCTCATGTACATTGTCTCTTATTGTTTGATTCCGAAATGTAATCAAAATTATGCACAATTGGGAGATGATGATCTTATTTTGTTTCATGGGATCAAAAAGAGATATGAGATGAATTGGAATAAAATGTTTTTAGCTCGTATGGAAGCTGCTGCTCAATCTCCTCCTACCCAATTCTTGCCATATCCTATGCATGTCACCAAAATCATGAGGTATTACCGTGTTCCAATCCCTGATGATGAGCCAGCTGTGACGGAAAAGAAAAATAACTGGTGTCTTAATGATTCACACATTAGTTATATGAAAATTGCTTGGCATAGGGAAAGTCGCACTTGGTTATGGAAATCACAGATTAAGGAAATGGCTGAAGCTGCAAAGACTGCAAGAGCTTCGGGTTCTAGGAAAAGGACTTTTCTTGGTGATAGGGCTGGTGCATCTTCTTCTGCTCCTCCTTCTTCTACTGATCCGATGGATACCGATCGCGTTGAGGACTATATCAATTTGGACAATCTTGGTACTCCATTTGATGCACAGGCTGCTCATGAGTCATTGGTTGAACATATCAATGCTCAATTTACTCAGTTGGAGATGAGACAGGATGTGAAGAATATTGCCATGGAGCATCGTTTAATGGATTATATGTCTGGCCTCTTTTCTCACCATTTCCCTCCTCCTTCACCTGATTCCTAGACCTGTGGATGCTGATGATGTTTGATGTTGATTTCTGTTTCATGTTTCATATGCATATTTCTGACTATGTTATGTTTATGTTTTTGTTTCATGTTTATGACTCTGTTGCTACTATGTTTTCGGACCTTGTGTATGGTCTAGTTTGGTTAGTTTCGTTTGATTATTTGCTCTGGTTGATGTCTTTTTGCTTTACACTATGATTTGCTGCATAGTATGATACTCTGATATTATGGATTATGGTGCTATATTCGTTGTGCGTTTATATTTGTTTATATTCGTTGTGGCACTATTGTGGTTTATTTTGGTATTGTCTTTATAGTTATCTTATTTTTATACCATTGTGAACTACTTACCTTCCACTTTTGGCAAAGGACTTTTCTCACAATTCTTATTTTTTTAATGATGCCAAAAGGGGGAGAATATTTTGTTGATGTTGTTCTTGTAGGTTAAGTTTTATTATATTTTTCCTAGGTGTTTTACATTTAGGGGGAGTATGTTAAAACTTAGTGCTTAATTGAAAAGGAGGTTTGTCATCATCAAAAAGGGGGAGTTTGTAGGATTCTCATGTTTTGATGCTAACAATCTCTCTCCAAGCAACAACATTGGCAACAAGCAAGCTACACCACATGAAGATTAGAATTAGGATTTTTATTAATTCTATTTCAATGTAATCTTTATTTTTATGCAATGCATCTCATTGGTGTCGGTAGCTTAGGTGATTTTAAGAATATTTAAATAATGTTTGATTAAGAGTGAAGATACTTTAAATCTTGATTAAATAGCTCTATTAAAAGTTTTGTGAAAATCCTTTTAGAAAAACCTTGTTTTTATTCAGATTCTGATCAGTTTACTCGAGTAATGAGTATTGGGTCACTCGAGTAATTTATGTCATGACAGGTTAATCGAGTAATGGTTTACACATCACTCGAGTAACTTAATCTGACATGTTTTAATCGAGTGAAGTTATATGGTTTACTCGAGTAATTCAATCAGTGTTTGGAAAATTTTAAAAGGACTTATTTTTCTCTTTCACAGAAGATACACATTCATTCTTACAATTTTCTATACACTTTCAAAAGCAATTCAAGAGCTATTTTACTTCTTTCAAGAGCTATCAAGATTCAACAAAGAACTTTTCATTCTTCACTCTATTTCTCTCATTGTTCAAATATTCTTGAGATCATAATTTTTGTTCTTAGTGGTTGTTGAAGATTTGCAATTTGTGATTGCATCATTGAAGTTTCAACACAAGTGAAGAATCTCACAAGGAAGACTTTGAGGATCAAATCAAAGCAAGAAAAGAGGATTGGTTGGAAGCATCTTCAATCAATTAGCAAGGAAATCTAGAATTCTCAAAAGGGGTAGATTAGATCAAAGTGTTTGGTACACACTTTGAGTTGGGTTTTAAGATAGGAGAACTAAGAATCTAGTTGCATCTTAAAACATTGTAAAATCTACATTTGAAGATTTCTAGTGAAGAATCTCTCTTGATTTAAGAGGGGACTGGAGTAGCCTTCAAGTGGGTGAAAGTGAACCAGGATAAATCCTTGTGTCTCTTTTATTTTCTTTCCTTGTATTGCATTAATTCATTAACAATTGCATTTTTAGGTTAGAATTGGGGTTTTATTAATTCTACTCAATTGATCTAAAATTGCATGTTAATATTACTTGAAATTGTTCATATTAATCATTCATAATTTGTTGAATCATCATAGCATTGTAATTCTTGAAGAACTCTATTGAAAACTGAGTTTTAATTGAATTTTACCCAGTTTACTCGAGTAAAGTTCTTGTCACTCAAGTAATCTGCTTTCAATTTATGAACAATACTCGAGTAGGTTTTCTGTTACTCGAGTGATTTAAAAATAGCTTTCGTAATACTCGAGTGATTTGCTGAATACTCGAGTGAAATTATTTTTGCTTGCGTATTACTCGAGTGAAGTCTTGAGTTACTCGAGTAATCTGACTTGAATTTTTAAGAAAACTTATTTTCATAAAACCATTCTCTTAGGTGGACGAAAAATCTGTAATAAGGCTTCAATATTCTATTCACCCCCCCTCTAGACTATATTGAGCCGCTTGTTGGTTTCCAACAAATATAACACACATTTGAAGTATGTCCATGAGTACCACAATAGAAACATGTTGGTGCATTTGAAAAATAAACTTTAGAAAAATCAACAACATTTCTATGAGATTTACTCTTAGCATTAGTATAACCCAAACCAAACTTGTTTGAATTTTCTCTTTGAAAATTTAACAATGTGCGCAATCTAATATCACCATTTGAGAAACTTGCAAGCTTATTTTTCAAAATAGCATTTTCATCCTTAAGCAACTTGCAATTCTCACAATCAACCACAATATTCAATCTACTAGCACAATCACAAGAAGAACTGGCATATATAAGATCAAGGGTTTCATTTTCAAGATTAAGCTCATCAACTTGTTTTTGAAGATCTAAAATCTCTTGTTGATGTTTCAAAATGAGCTTCTTCCTTTCAATGTTTTTCAAAGCTAGTTTCTTAAATTGTTCATGCATTTCTTCATAAGCATTATATAACATTTCATATTTGGAAGAAATTTCGGATTTAGTAAGACTTACATCGCTTTCGTAGCTTTGCTCACTTGATTCATCATTTGAACTTTCCTCTTCATGTACTTGAGCTATCAAGTTGAGACAAGCGGCATGTTCATCATCCGAAGAACTATTTGATTGGCTTTTCATGTCTTTTTCATCATCACTATTCCAAACTATGTATGCCCTTTTAGTTTTCTTTTCTTTCTCCTTCTTCTTGAGATACCTAGAGCATGAGTACTTGAGATGACCGGGCTTTCCACATTCATGGCAAACTATTCCTTCTTTTGAAGTCTTTGTCTTGTAGTGTGGGGAATTCTTCTCTTTACTTTTGTCCTTGTTCAACCTTCCTTTTCTCCTTAGAATTTTATTGAACTTTCTTAGTAGAAGCTTCATCTCCTCTTCATCAATATCCGAATCGGAATCTTCATTATCATCATCATCGGAACTCTCTTCCATTTTATATGACATTTGAGCTTTAAGAGCAATTCCTTTTCTCTCTTTGTACTTATCCGACTCTTCATGCATTTACAAACGTCCAAGCTCCATTTCATGTTCTTGTAGCTTTCCGAAAAGTGTTGCTAAGTCCATGGTGTCCAAGTCTTTTGATTCAACAATTGCGGTAACCTTAGGTTGCCATTCCCTACTTAGACATCTTAAAACTTTGTTAACAAGTTCACAATTCACGAAAGTTTTACCAAGAGCAATGAGATGATTAACAATATGAGTAAAACGTTTTTGCATAAAACATATAGATTCATTAGGCAACATACGAAACAATTCATATTCATGCATCAAAGAATTCAATCTAGCACGCCTAACTTCACTAGTGCCTTCATGTGTGACTTGCAAGGTGTCCCACATATCTTTGGCATCACGACATTGGGAGACTCTAAAGAACTCATCATAAGATAGAGCGGAGGTGATGATATTCTTAGCTTTTAAATCATATTGAATTTTCCTTTTATCATCATCGGTCCACTTATCTTTGGGAGTTAGGGTAAGCACACCTTCTACATCTTTTGAGGGAATATGAGGACCATTTTCAATGGCTTCCCAAATGTTCACATCTATAGCTTCTATAAAGATTCTCATCCTAATTTTCCAATAACCATAACCCTCTCCACCAAACATAGGAGGGCGATTAATTGAAGCACCTTCACCACCAAAAGTATTCGTAGAACCCATTGTAGTTTCCTTAAGGATCTTTAACGAAAAAAAGCTCTATGCTCGTGTCTTTCGACCGAGCTCTGATACCAATTGTTAGAACCTACACTCGGTGGGTGAAATAACTAGGATACACTAGGAAAACACCTAGAAGGGGGGGTTGAATAGGTGTTAAAGAAACTTTGAAAGATTTTCGCAAGAAACAAATCTAAACGATTAAAACCAATGAAAATCAATCAATTAACAAATATTATATGATCAGAGATTAAGCGGAAATGATTAACACCTTTATTCTTATTGATTAACCTAGGTTATGAAAATGATTTTCCCAAAATCAATTTTGCACAATAAAGATTCAATTTAATCAAATATAGAAAAATCACTTTTTCTAGGTTTTCAATCAAGAACACAATTAATAACAAGAATTGTAAAGAGTAGAGAGTTTAGAGATACAACACAGTGATTTATCCTGGTTCACTTTCATCCACTTGAAAGCTACTCCAGTCCCCTCTTCAACCAAGAGAGATTCTTCACTATGAGGAATTAGAGTTTCTCAAATTACAAGTAAATGCCTCACAAGACTTCCTTCTTGCTAGCCTACAAAGGATACCACACCCTTGCCTTGTAATCCTATTGATATCTAATCTAACCTCTTCTCTTGCTTGCCGATACCCTCACAACAAGACTTCCAATTGCTTGCTTCACACACAAGACTTCCAAATGCTTGATGAAATGCCTCACCAAGGCTTCCAATGAAACTTGCTTGATTCACAAAATCAAGGCTTCCAATGTTGTAGAATGTTTGCCTCTTGCAATGATTACAACCCAAATGAAAAACAATAACAATCCTATGAATCTCTTTCAAAAGCTATGAAATATCAACATGAGAGATTCAAGGTTCTTGATCAAAGAATATGAAAATGAGAGCTTTGATCTTGAGAGAGTGAGAGAGAATAGTGTGGCTTTGATTCTTTGTAAAATTGTGTATCAAAAATGATTCTAGTTGATTCTAATTGATAGAAATGATTAGGAAAAGGTTTATATAGAATACCCAAAAGTTAGAGCACTTAGAATAGCTTTTGAGAAGTGAAAAACGTATTTTAAAAACCATATCTGATCGAGTTACTCGAGTGAAATGAGTGTTACTCGAGTATGCCGAAAGCTGAAAACATTTTACTCGAGTAAAATAATGATTAATCGAGTAAGCCGCAAGCTTGATAAATTTTACTCGAGTGAAATATGTGTTACTCGAGTAATCAGCATAAAAATCACTAAAAACTTGTTTTCTCAAAAACTAAACCTTTTCTTTCAAACCTTTAAGCCACCTATTGATTTTAGGCAAAGTGAATACTCAAAATATGATATAATCATGCATTCAAAAGAGATTCACTACCCTCTAATAACTCTACCCAAACTCATAAACTAAAAGACTTGTGAGGCTAAAGATAAAACAATAAAACATAAACTACCAAACTAAGTCTTCATGAGTTGGCTCTCTCTTCATAACTTGATGTTTGTTGTTGCTTGTTGAGCTTGAACTTGATCAACACATTTGAACTTGTTCAAAACCTTTTGGCATTTATCAAAACATTCTTCATGGATCTTACAATCCTCTTACGGCTCATAACAGGCTTGCCCGGTTGGGCCTCAGATTAGCTGGCCCATTAGGGCACCCAACCACCCCTATAAGTAGTACAGTGCTACATGGGGCTCAAGTACGTCTTCTAACCCTCAGTTCACCCTGCACACACTTTGTGATTAGGGAAACCCAGGTAATTCTACTGAATACCTGTGAGAACTCATCAAATCACCTATAAACCCTATATTGAGCAACCCCACTAGGTCTTCCCTGTGACCATAGTGACTGCTCCAGTCTAGAACACTTCAAAATCATTATCTCCAAAATATGCATGTAGAAATCATCATAATCTTTTTACTCGGCACGACGGGCAATTCGTGATATCTTTCTCGGCACGACGGGCAATTCGTGATATGGTACTCGGCACGACGGGCAATTCGTGATATCATACTCGGCACGACGGGCAATTCGTGATATTGTACTCGGCGCAACGGGCAATTCGTGATATCTTTCTCAGCGCGACGAACAATCCGTGATATCTTTCTCAGCACGACAGACAATTCGTGATATGGTACTCGGCACGACGGGCAATTCGTGATATCTTTCTCAGCATGGCGATCAATCCGTGATATCTTTCTCGACACGATAGGCAATTCGTGATATCTTTCTCGGCACGACGGGCAATTCGTGATATGATACTCGGCACGACGGGCAATTCATGATATCTTACTCGGCACGACGGGCAATTTGTGATATCTTTCTCGGCATGACGGGCAATTCGTGATATGATACTCGGCACGACGGGAAATTCATGATATCTTACGCGGCACGACGGGCAATTCGTGATATCTTTCTCGGCAGGATGGGCAATTCGTGATATCTTACTCGGCACGACAGACAATTCGTGATATCTTTCTCGGCACGACAGGCAATTCGTGATATGATACTCGACATGACGGGCAATTCGTGATATGATACTCGGCACGACAGACAATTTGTGATATCTTTCTCGACACGACGGGCAATTCGTGATATGTTACTCAGCACGACAGGCAATTCGTGATACCCAATTTTGTCCCCCAAACAAAATAAAATTAAAAAATAATAAAAAATGTTTTGTTTTAAAAAAAAGATAAAAAATAAAAATAAAAACTAAAAAAAAAATTTTGAAAAAAGTATTTTTTGTAAAAAATAAAAAAAAAACGAAATTAAAAAAATAAGATAAAAATGTGTTTTTGCTAAAAGATTTGATAAGTTTTTGTGAGGATAAAGATAAAAAAGACATCTTTGCTAAAAGATTTGTTTTTTTTTTAATGAAAAGATTATCATCAAATTTGTTTTTATTTAAAAAAAATTGAGAGTCGATCTTTAACAAAATTTGAAAGATTTGATTGAGGAATAAATCGGTGAATATTTCACTGGACTTTCAAAACCTGTTGAAAAATACCCCTTTTTTTTTCTTAACCTAATTTTTCCTATAAATAGGACTCTCCTACTCACAATTTCAAGAAGGAATTTTACACAGACAATTTTATGAAAACACAATTTTTTAGAGGCAATTTTCTTAAAAAATTTATAGCCAAATCTATTAAAAAAACAAAAATAAAAATAATTAGCTGCATCGTTGTCCGGGCCCAGTATTCCATCCAATCTCATTCATTTTTATCGGTTTCCGTGCAAGTACTCCCAGCCTTCAGAGTTCAGTCTTCCGTTTTTTTTTTCTTTCTTTTCTTGGGTTTTTTGCGGTAAACACTCCCTCTGTCAGGTCTTTTAATTAAAATCAATCAAAGGTACCATTTTCGAATGGGCGAACGGGGTGCTAATACCTTCCCCGGTTCGTAACCGACCCCCGAAATCGGAATCTATCTAGTTCGAGACCAATCTTTATCCTTTTTAATTATTTATTACTTTTTTTCCGCGTTTTTGCAACAAAATGCGGTGGCGACTCCATATTGGGTCAACCGACCCCCACTCGTAGGCGAGGCCCCGAGGGCGACCCGGGACCCCGGCCGCAACACTAGGTGTAGTTAATTGATTTCGAAAATAAACCCTCTTGTTGTATGTTATAAAAGTAGGAAGTGAAGAACCCTAGGGAGCTGACTTATACTATGGTACTCTGTGACATACCTGAGTATGTCGACTGATTTGCTGGTTATCTGTTGATTGTTAATGATTGTGGATAAATTATTATGCAAACAAAGTGCTAAATGTAAATATTAGTGACTGAGTGCTAAATGTATATTTATGATTATTTGTGCTATAAATGTTTAATTATGGATGAGTATTGTTACTGGAAGTGTGTGGTATTTATATTTAATGTTGGACTGGTGATGGTGAAAATTGACTAAATAAATTGTAATTGATGAAATGGGACTTGGGTGGTAGGGGAGGAATGGTATGTGAATTAAATGTGAAATGTGTATGTTCGGTGCTAGACGTGCATGATTGCTTATTTGCTAGTGTACATTTGTGGAAATGTGTGAAAATGAGTAAGATATATATATATATATATATATATATATATATATATATGTGGAAAAGAAAAGAAAGAAAGCGGGCGATGCGGTTAAGCCGTAACCTAGAGGTAAAAACGGGCGATGCGGTTAAGCCGTAACCCAGAGATAAAAGAAAGAAAATGGGTGATGCGGTTAAGCCGTAACCCAGAGATGAAAGGAAGAAAAGAGAAATGAAAATGGAAAAGGAGATGGAATTTGAATGTGATTGCATAATAATGTGTGTATGGTTGTTAAGCTGTTAGTGTGTATGTAGGGCTTAGTTCATTGCTATGCTTCTTAGAAGCTATTTTCCTAAGTCTTGTGTAATATTGCCCTTCTTGCTATATTTTTGCAGGTACAGAAGCGGAGCTTACTCAAGTCATGGCCAAGTAAGAGTACATTTCACACCGTGGATTGTTGTTAGTAGTTGGGTGACCAAGTATTGGTTGGGGGTTTTATTTTAGAGTTGCTGATGTATTTTTTTTTTGTATTATCTTTTGAAATCTAAGTCATTTGGGAATTGGCTCATATTTTCTGGAAATGTTGTAAGGACTGAACGAAATTATATTTTTAGCCCTGCTGGCTACTGAGAATTTTTTCTAAGCAGTTAAAATAATAAAGAAATTTTCAAGTCAATAATTTAATATTGCGGGTATCTATGGGTAATTAATTAAGGTGTTACATTTATGGTATCAGAGCGGTTTTTCCTCGGCCTTGGAGTAACTCGTTACTCCTGTAGTTTACTCACCAAGCGAGTAATTGATAGTCAGTAACAGATTAGTTTAGCATTTATTTGTGTATTGCTAGAGTCATAATAGGAATGGTTGCGCATTATAGTGTATTGCATTGATTTGGTATGATCTTGCAATTTCATTTCTTAAATATCCTGTACTTGACTCGTTGCATTGTTTGACATTTTGTGCATTTTCTGGACTTGGCTGAATTTTATTTTGATTAAATATTTGGCCAGAGCTAAATTAGTGTTAGAGTTGATGCATGTTAAAGTCTTAGCTTGATCTTTGGTTTTGAGCATATGCATAATGATTTCTTGTTTTAGATGATAAGTTTTCAGTTGTCTTAGGAAGAAATAGTTAAGATTAATTAAGTATTCTTTGATCTTCGGTTTAGAGGTATAATTAGGGAGATTAATATTTGAGTCATTGCATGTTGTATGTTGACAAAATAATGGTGATTTCTTGCTTGGATGCACTCGGCCATTGCATGAATAAATAGGTTAGGAGCTTTGTTTGATGAAAATGAAATTATGTGATGATTATATGTGATGCATGTAAGTGTTTGAGATGATGAATGATTGCTAGTATAATTCATTTGAAAGTGGTCTAAGTTATGCTATTTGAGTTGCTTGAATTAGGAGAAAGCTTGTTTCGGGAAAATGAGTGGTGTATCTAAATGCATGAAAGTTAAGTGATGTGTGTGTTCTCATTTTAAATGATTATATACTAATTGTTTGACTTGACTTGATGTGTATCTAAATGCTAAGTGTTTTGTAACAGCCCGATTTTCACTCCCAAAACCTTAATCGAATTATCATTACTTTGTTACAAAAATGCGGCCAAATTTTTTTTTTTTTTTAAACATAAGTTTATGATCAATTAACACCACCCTTTGAAAATCGAGTTGTCACTTTCGAAACTTCTCACTCAAAACAACATCATTGAAACAAACGTCTTTTTCATTACACACCAAAAAAAAATGAGCCACAAGTACTGGAGTCATACTCCAAAAGTTTCCAAAAACAGGCCATGATTACAAAAGATTACAAACCATAATTAAAAAGTAGCTTAATTTCATCCATGGTATTTCGCAAAGCAATCCTCGACTGGGACTTAGATCTTAGACACACTAGACACAGAACATAGGACATCACTCCTCAGCGAACTAGCGTCCGTCTCCATATCTTCACTCGAATCCGTCTCCGCTTCGTGACTAGAACCACTAGCATCTTCTTCCTCCATCGGTTGAGGAATCACCGCAGCCAAAGGTGCGGGTTCACCATCGTACTCGTGATGCTCCCTTGGTCCACCGTCTTGATCGTCACGGAGAGTGACTTGTCCCACATGAACGACCAAACTTGTTCCTCGCAGAATGTGCCTCAGATCGTCGATCTCCAATCGAGTTTCGCCTCGCCAAATCCAGCCATCAGGAACCACCTCCCATGCTCCTCCCTGAAGAGGCCACATGTGGATTGCTACATGATACGCCATCTACCCGTTGCAATACCGGCAAATGCCAATACGACAACCAGGTAGGAGAGAGTTAGTGTGCCATACACTAACAAGTTGACCGTAAGGTCTCAGGGTAGACTCGATAGAAAGAAGAACATACAACAATGACACTTGATAAGTATACGAAATGAGACAAGATACCAAGAGCGTAAAGAATACACAGGATACGCTAATTAGACAGAACATGATAGCAAAACAGGTATCGTATTAATCGAAATGAGCAAGGTATGTAAATGATAAACAAATTAAAGCACATAACGGTAAAGCATAATCTTCCAATCCAAAACATAATTCTCATAACAGAACAACATCAAACTTTATCGATCTTTTCCATCATTCAATTATGTCTTTACTCTTTGGTTATTAAGTTTTATCATAACTCAGCTCACTCAATGAGGTAGGGGAAAACCATCACTGAGGAAAAACGCACTCGTCTACATCTCCTCGGTCTCCATCCAAACCTAGTCGGAAGCCAACAGGAGTACATGACCTTTACCACGCGGGCACGACAGCTGTCTCAACACATAAATGGTCCCAGACGAGGAGGATCTCGTCCTCAAATCAATTCAATTTCATAATATCAAGGCTCACTGTCCACGCAGTGGCAAAACACAATGCCCCGTTCCAGTCCATCTCACTGTTGTAGACTTGCAATCAAGGGGGTGACAGTATCATTTCTATTTAGCTATGCGGAACTTGCCACGGCATTAGAGCCAGTCCCCACCACGTTAGTGCGCCACTTGTGGAATTCGTTCCGCCTAGAAATATACTCGAGGCTTCTTGACGTTTCACCGTCCTTGCCCTCCCCTCATGCAATCTCCACCTGAGTATCCGCAGATACCCATAGTATCTTCCTCTCCACTACTTCACACTCATATACCTCACCACGGATTTTAAGTCTTTTAATGTCTTTTAGTATCTTTTAAAGTCTTTTAGCATCTTTAGTTAACCTAAGATCGGCTTGCCCTTAGTCCATCCCTTCGACAAGACCCGATCACTAAAGGTTACATCTTTTCCCCACTTTCACTTTCTCAAACCACTCAGGCACAATTCCATCACATCATTCTCACAGAAAATCACATAGCTCTTTTGTACAATTATTCCCATCTTGGAATTCACTAGCACGATCTCGGCTCCACGAGCACAATCTCTCTATCCAGCACTTTGTTGCTCCTCAATATTTCCCTTGAATCACATCATGCATTGCTCTTTCACTTATTTTCATACTTTACTTTCTCTTTCAATTTCTCATAATCACTCATAATGACATCCAGACTCATCGCACGGAATATAACGTTTTCACGATAGAATGATAAAGGAATCAATCATGAAATAGAAATAGACATGCATCAATTCAATGAAACATAAAACAGAATATATCGTGGAAAACTTATGCCATCACCGTCCGAGCAACCATGTTACGGGCTCACCAGACTCTCACTTACCTCTTAATCTAGCAAGAGAAATACTTTGACCTTGGGGATCTCTAGCTTCTCTCTGAGAATTGTTCCCACCGTCCATTGAATAACCTCGAGGTAAATAAATACACTTTTATTAAAAATCATTTCAATTAAAAATCACAACTTGATCTCTTGAATAGGAAATCCCTTACTTTCTTTATCCTTTTCTTAAAAATATAAGTGTGTATCAAAACAACTCTCAACTTTTCTTATACTTGAAATCCATTAAAAATCATTTGAAAACTCACAATAAAATAAGTAAAGAATTAATTTATATGGCTGTATGGAAAAAGTCAAGCCACCTCTTTCAAGTTGAAAAACATGGAAAAATCCACAATTTTCCTTCTAACTTTTAATACATCAAACAACACTTGAAATCCACATTTTTCACAACTCAAAAACACTTTTTAAAATTGAAATACTTTGAAATAAAGTTTTGGACAGCAAAGGACAAAAGAAATCAAACCATGAAAATACTTTTGAAAATAATTAAATACATTTTCCCATTTTCTTTATCAAAACCGAATTGAACACACCAAAACAACACAATAATTTTTTTTCTTAAAACAAAGTCATAAAACACAATCATTTCAAAGAGACAATTACATGCAAAAATAATCTAGCCTATTTAACCTAATATAGGCCGAATCATCACTAGAGGAAAACAAAGTCTTTGATGCACTTTTCTTTCATGCAAAAACCTTTAATTTAGCAAACCAAAACATGCACTTTAAAACACATGATTTTTGAAAAATACCACTCCTTTTTTTTCTCAAAACCGTGACCTATAAGTCACTTCAAACACAATTTCATTTTTTCCATTTTCCTTTGCATGTGCCTTAAAAATCATATAAATCAAAAAGAAAACACATGCAAGAAACTTTTCATGAAAAACAATCATGGTCTTTTGTTTTCAAAGCTTGACCGAAAAATACATCAACAAAATCAAGTGGAAAACTTAAATCCTTAGCTTTGAAACACACATAAATTTAGATCAAAGCAAAATCATTTGGAAAGAAAATTGTTTTCCTTTGTTTCTCATCAAAACCGTGACATGCAAGTCAAGAAACAAAACTTTTTGAGCAAAAGAATCACATGCAAGATTTAAAATCAAAGTTGTTGATAATCAAGACAAGAATCAAGTCCTTTTTCAAGATCAAAGCAAAAGATCAAAGACTTTTTTGAGAAGAAACCAAAGATCAAAACTTAGAAAATTCAAAGTTGAAATCAAAGCACGCAAACCATTTAGATCAACTTTAACAAGCATCAAACTAACATGCATGAACTCTAAACAACATAAAAATCACCACAACCTAAACTTCTAGACATGGCCGAATGATAATGTCCATGGTTTAAGGTTCTACAAGTTTGTTTGGTCTTTGAAACTCAAGATCAAAGCTAAATAAGCACTTACAAACATAGATCTACAAAGAAATTAAACATGCAACAACATTTAAACCTTACAAGACTTAGAAAATGAAAACTATTTAAAACACTCTATGATCTTCGAATACACAAAGAAAAAGAGTAGATCTTCAACCACCTTCACTTGATCTTCAAGGTTTCCTAAAGCTTTTCGGTTTGATCTCCTTCTTCTTTCTCTCTTGAAGTTATCGGTTTCACTCTCTCTCTCTCTATCTCTCTCTAAGAGTTTGATGTTACTCTTAGAACAAGTGTTTAAGTTTGGAAATGAAATTGTGAAGGAAATGAATGGGAAATGAACTACGGTTGTGGGTATAAGAAGGCACACAAGCAATTCCTTTCTTGCCCTTGAAACAATTCGGCCAAATAGTGAATTGGGTGAGGGTAATTTGGGCTTCCTAAAAGCTTGCATGGCTCAAGCCAAGCCATGAGACAAATGGAGTAAAATTAGGCCTAATCTTCCTTCCTATTGGTTGGTCAACCTCTTAACCATGCTTTACACTAAACTAAACCTATGTGCTATTAGTCTACTAGCTTAGGGTGCAAGAAAGTCAAAACATCATCATCCATGCACATACATACACATACGGCCGAACACACATGCGCACACATACACATATAAAAATCATTTTTATTTCCTTTCTTGTAAAATCATCATTTTCCTTAAAATACAAAATATCAAATACTCAAATATTTCAATTCAAAAACTCATTTCAAAACTCATAAAGTTTTCTCATAAAAATCCTTTTCTTGAAAATCCTTTATCACTTGAAATCATAAAAGAAAATCAACTCAAGAAATATCCTTTCAAAACACTCTTTTTTAAAACACTTTCTCCAAATAATCTTTCTAGGGTTTAAAACAAACATGAGGTATTCAAACGGGGTGTTACATGTTTAACTTGATGAATTGATTTGAGATTTACCAAGCAAAACCCGAATTCTTGTGATAATGAATGTTTCATATTTAGAAGTGGACGGATGACGAGAATAAGGAAATGAAATACCCCAACGGGTTAGAGCATTAAGTTGCTACCCCACTGGGAGAAAGTAATCTTTGATCTCGAACCAAGTGAGCCAATTCTAAATGTGACAACACAAATCAAGACTTTGTTGTTTTTGAACTTGACGTGAAGTCCGGGAACAAGAAAACTTTTCTAAGAGTCACCTAACCGAAACTAGGCAGCATGAGAATGGTCTTATCACCAATGTATGTATACTTGAGACTGATCACCTCATATATAAATACCTATTGGGAGATATAATCATCCAACCCTTAAGTTCCGGAAAACATTTTGAAAGTTTGTGAAAGCCTGTGAAAATGAATAATGAATGAGGATGTATCAATTATTATGATTTGCTATTTATTTGGATTTATGGGGTTGTAAAATGATTGGTCGAAAAATTTGGGTTTTTTTAATATAATGAAAAATTGAGTTTTCGGGCTTAGGATGCTCAAAATGTTATGGGAACTTTATGTGAGCTTCCTAAGGTTGAATTCATGTTGTGTGTAAAAGTTCAAGCTGTTTGGAGCAGGTTAGTCTTTTAAATAAATGTGTTTTCACAAATCCAAGCTTAACATGCTCCGATCGGTCTGAAACTTTTACACAATATTTGGTTAAGTATATTTGATGTCCCTGTAAATTTTGATGTCATTTGGAGTTTGTTTACTATTTTAAATAAATACAATTTAGGTTCAGTCCCAACGTTTTCGGTGTTTCCGACCGAGTGATCGCAGGGTTAAAACTGAACCTAACGAACTCCGATTGATCTAAAAAATTACGTCAATATTATTTTAAATTTAGGGACACTACTTGTCAATTTTCAAAGCATTCGGAATTTAATTGTTTTTTTTTTCAAAAATGCATCTTCATTACAGCTATGTATTTTTTTTTCGGTTTTCGGACTTTTGGGAAAATGATGGAAATAATGCCTCCCGAACTCCGTTTGAACCAATTTTCGAAGATGTAGCTTTTGAATTATCTGCATATGAAGTATGTTAAATTTCAATTTCAAATGAGTTGATATGAGATGAGTTCTTTGTGTATTGAATCTGTTCTGTTTAAATCTGTCATGATTTTTTTTTGAACTTGTTTATTTTGATCTTCATGCTTGTGTGTGATCAATGTTTGGCTGATCTTGTGTTTTGAGATAAGGTGGTCTTGGCATGTTTTAGAATGTGAGGTCCGCTTATGTCTAGGTGTGTTTATGCATCTCCTAAGTGCAATCGTTTCCCTAATTGCACAGACATGCATGCTCGACCTTTCTCACTTGAAAATTTAATGTGTGGGCAAAATATATTTTTGGAAACCGAATTAAGTTCAATTGAGAATGGGTCACCCTGCATGAGAGGAATGCATAATGTGGTCAAGGGTAGGTGTTAGGATCGAGTTAGGGCTTAGCATGGTAGTTGTTAGGCTTGTTGGAACCGTCTTAAGTTCTGTGTAGGGCGAATACCCTGCGTTCGGCCTTGATTTCGTAAGTTTGTTATTAGAACAGTGTCTGTTAGAACCGTGCTGTTAGAACCGAGCTGTAGTCGAGCCTGTTAAAACCGATCTTTTATCAGCGTAGTGTCGTTTCGACCTCTGCAGGTCGTGACCTCTTGTCTTTAGTGTCTCATCCCGAGCTGGTGTCGTCTTCGAGCCGAGCACCGAGATTCTAGTCAGCCCTCATGTCTTCCTCGTTGTTATGGAGAGAGAGAGAGAGATGAACCTTAGAGTGTCGGCCTTCGCAGGCTTTTCTGTACCCAATAGCTCGATCCCTTCTCCCAGGTGTGCTATTCGCCCTTGGGGTGTGAGCTAGCAAAATATCTGGGGGCAAATCCGTATTATCACCCTTGCCATTCATTTTCAGCCGCACCTTTATGAAGCTTCTTAGAGAAGCTTTCATTGTCAACCACACATTTATTTCCTCCTTCATCAAAAGCAAACCCAGACACCATAATATCAAGTATTATGTTATCTTTCTTTCCTTCGATAACTGTAAGAGAAACCAGAGAGAACCACCATCATCCATTCCAAATTGAGCTAGAATGTAGTTGTGTTCTTCCTCTCCCGTAAGTAAGCTAGCAAGGGTAGAGCTCTTTCTCCTACCTCTCTGCTTGGTCGTAAGCTTCGTGGTGGAAGCTTGAGGAGCTAGGAAAAAGGGGTGCTGCTGGAATTTCAGAGTTTGTGTAGATGTTCTGCTGGTTTGAGGTAAGAGGGGTTGTATTACCTTTATTTGGGGAATAGATTTTTTAGGAATGTTATAGTGATAGCTAGGTGTAGTTAATTGATTTGGAAAATAAACCCTCTTGTTGTATGTTATAAAAGTAGGAAGTGAAGAATCCTAGGGAGCTGACTTATACTATGGTACTCTGAGACATACCTGAGTATGTCGAGTGAATTGCTGGTTATCTGTTGATTGTTAATGATTGTGGAGAAATTATTATGCAAACAAAGTGCTAAATGTAAATATTAGTGACTGAGTGCTAAATGTATATTTATGATTATTTGTGCTATAAATGTTTAATTATGGATGAGTATTGTTACTGGAAGTGTGTGGTATTTATATTTAATGTTGGACTGATGATGGTGAAAATTGACTAAATAAATTGTAATTGATGAAATGGGACTTGGGTGGTAGGGGAGGAATGGTATGTGAATTAAATGTGAAATGTGTATGTTCGGTGCTAGACGTGCATGATTGCTTATTTGCTAGTGTACGTTTGTGGAAATGTGTGAAAATGAGTAATATATATATATATATATATATATATATATATATATATATGGAAAAGAAAAGAAAGAAAGAAAGCGGGCGATGCGATTGAGCCATAACCCAGAGGCAAAAACGGGCAATGCGGTTAAGCCGTAACCCAGACATAAAAGAAAGAAAACGGGAGATGCAGTTAAGCCGTAACCCAAAGATAAAAGGAAGAAAAGAGAAATGAAAATGGAAAAGGAGATGGAATTTGAATGTGATTGCATAATAATGTGTATATGGTTGTTAAGCTGTTGGTGTGTATGTAGGGCTTAGTTCATTGCTATGCTTCTTAGAAGCTATTTTCCTAAACCTTGTGTAATGTTGCCCTTCTTGCTATATTTTTGCATGTACAGAAGCGAAGCTTACTCAAGTCATGGCCGAGTAGGAGTACATTCCACACCATGGATTGTTGTTAGTAATTGGGTGAACATGTATTGGTCGGAAGTTTTTTTTTTAGAGTTGCTGATGTATTTTTTTTATTTGTATTATCTTTTAAAATCTAAGTCATTTGGGAATTGGCTCATATTTTCTGGAAATGTTGTAAGAACTGAACGAAATTATATTTTTAGCCCTGCTGGCTACTGAGGATTTTTATAATCAATTAAAATAATAAAGGAATTTTCAAGTCACTAATTTAATATTGCGGGTATCTATGGGTAATTAATTAAGGTATTACAAACATTTTCATAAAACTCAAGATCTACACATGCATGAATCAACTAAATAGAAAATCAACAAGAAGAGTATATCTTAACATGCATCCAGCCACATAAAAACAAACCAATTCCATTATATTTATTTTTATAAGAACCGAATATACATATAAAAGAAAAAGAATAGATTTTTGCAAACCATTTTAACAAATCAACATGCAACAAGGATTAATCACCAAAAATCAATTTTTATTTCTCCACCCCAAGTGTAAAACCGAATCATAAAATAAAATAAAGTTATTTGTACAAAAATGAATATAAAAACCGTATGGACCTCTTAAACATCATGCATGTCCATTTTTCATTTTAAAGCTTCAATCTTTACTAATTAACACTTGAAAGACATAGATCAATAATAAAAATCAACATGCTAAAACTTATCCTTATCAAATCAACAACTTTCAAGTAAGCATATATATAAAACCGGAAATGGAAGAATAAAAGAGAAAAGAAATGAAGTTTGGAGATGGTTACCTAAAGGAAGATTGAAAATGGGATAGAAAAAATCAAGAGCTCCCTCCTTTCCTCCTATGCTCCCCACGACTCTCTCCTTCTTTCTCTCTATCTCTCTATTTTCTTTTTCTAACTCATAAAATGGCAAGAACAAACATGAGTGAAGGTGGGTGGGGGTTATTTATAATGGGGTCTTAAAAATGGGGTTCATGAACTAAAAAGTGGGGTTAAGGAAAAATCAAAAACTTCCCTCATACTCCTCCTCATTCTCTCACGGTTTTGGTTCATGGAGATTGGGTGGGACTTTGCGAAATTTTATTTTTGTGTCCATGAATGATAATTAATAAAATATAGGTAGGTTTTAGGTTGGGTTACATTGGGTAGAGTAGCAAGAACATGCATTGGCCAAAATCTACTCTAGATACCCAAATGGGTTTGACCCAGTGGAAGCATGCTAGGACCATAAGGATATTGAGAACCCATAAGACCATAAGGTCAAAGGCTCGAAACCTTGTCGAGAACATCCCTTGGGGAGACACCCCACCCATGTTGCTCCAGGTGCCAGGTGTAACACCCCCAAAATATTAAAGGTAAATAAAAATGCGAATTAATAAAAACCTTTTTCCAAAAGAGTGTGAAAACTAAAAGCATTGCTTATTAATATCATATTATATTACAAAACAGTCTGAGTGTAAATATAAGAATATAAAATTCTCAAAAATCCCTCTTTACACCCAGAGCATGGTCTTCACAACTCTATCCTTCAATAAGAGGATTCGGACAACAAGATGTCATCCAGGCTGCCTCTGCTAACGCTGCTTTAACTCAACAGGAGAGACCTTTGACCTGTCATTCAACAAAACCTACCACCACCGATGTGGTAGTATGAGAGTAAGTCACTTGTCATATCGCGTAAGCAGATTATATGATTGTTCAAACACAAGCATCACAGATATCATTTTAATGCAATGAATGCATGCTCAAGTGTCTTAACAAACAATAAATAATATTATTAATCTTTCATACAATGCATGTACGTCTCTTAAAACATTCTTTTCATCACTTCCATAAAACAACACTCTGGGATAGGCAATCGTGCGCTCGATGTTTCCACAACCTGTATAGCGGCCACACCGTTCTATACTAGAACCCCATCTACCACGATCCCAAAATGAACAAGGGGATGATCCCTGAACCATTGTGCACCAATAGTTCTAGGTCCTTGTCATTTCAACGTTGGCGGCCACACCGTTCCAACCGTCTCATATAGCGGCCACACCGTACTATATGGTTTCCCAATCCCGCATGCACCTTACTCATTTTACGATTCTTGTAACATCATGCATGAGATGTATATTCCATTAATTATCAGCATTTCCATTATCAAGAGTAATCATCATCATTATACACATGGCGGCCACACCGTTCCATGTCTTCATATAGCGGCCACACCGTACTATATGGAATCACACACATATGGCGGCCACACCGTTCCACATGTCTTCGTATAGCGGTCACACCGTACTATACGGAATCATATGCATATGGCGGCCACACCGGTCCACATGTCTTCGTATAGCGGCCACACCGTACTATACGGAATCACACACATATGGCGGCCACACCATTCCACATGTCTTCGTATAGCGGCCACACCGTACTATACGGAATCATCTAAGCTCAGGGTCTCATACCAGAGCTATTCATTCAGGCTCACGACCTCATATCAAAGCTAATACAAGCTTCACGTATCCAAATTAGAGCAACACGCATCAACGCATTTGGATCGGAGCTAATAATCATCATGCATTATCATGCTCATATAATCATCATTGTTCTTTTATAAATAACATTCATCTCAAGTCAATTCATATTCTAATGAATCATCATGAATTCCATTATATTTTACTCCATAATCAACTCATGTAACACCTATGCAAAGCCTCAAGGGATTATTGTGATTGACTTATTTAATTATTCATTTCTCTCAGGCACTAACCGGTTACAAGATCCACTAACCGGTTAGTGACAGCAAAACATATTGACTTTAAGTCCAAAACCTTCCAATCTTGAAACTAATTCTTTCCTACTCCGTATTGACCTTTTAAGACATATTTCTAAGCATATTGCAGGTCTCCTAACTACCAAAAACATATTTTAAATTCCTGTGCCCCTTAATGCCATATTCGGGAAATTTTCATTGTTAAGCCTTAATAATTACTATGGTTAATTAGCTTACTTATTTCAAATTATGGTTCCATTATTAGTCCAAACCCATATCATACCCATATTCTAAGATTACCATACTAAACTTAATTAACTTCACATTTCTTTTTATACTCATGCAATGTCAACCATGACTCTATGGTTATTACCAACTTTAGCCATATTACAAACTAATGTGTAAATTCTAAATCTGTCATTACAACATTGCACAAGTCTTATTATTATGTCATAACAATTACCATTATTCACTAACTTACTTACTCTAAATTATCAGTTATAGCAATTTGGACATGACTCTAAGGTTATAGTAAGACTTAAGCATATCAAATTACATTCCATTAGTTCTAAATCCATCAATCTAATTTCCAATTAAAACTCTTTATCAAACCATAACAATTTCCATCTCTCGCTAGCTTATTTACTCCCAATTATTGGTTCAAATATTAGTCCAAGTATAAGTAACAACTATCCTCAATGATTGTTATACCAACATAACCAACTGATGCATTCTGTCAGTCACTAACCGGTTAGAGAGCCCACTAACCGGTTAGTTAATGCAGTTTGACAGCATACTGCACTTTTCTTATTGAATTCCTTTCATAGTCCAATTATTACTTCTTGACATCATTGGACAACCAACATATGGTATATAGTTACTACTTTGCAGCAAGTAATTCAACCAAATCAAAGCATCAAATCATCAAACCAATGCATCAAATCATTCAATTTATCAAGTTCATATTCATTGATTCATAATCAATTGCTCATGACCCTAATACTTTCTCAATTTCAGCAATCATCACAAGAATCATAATAGAATTATAGCAACATGCTTCTCATTAATTTCATTCTTGTTTAGGTCCTTAATTCAGTTACATAACATAGGGAACCAAGGATTGTATTGGCCTCCAAGCCAACCAATTCTTGTCTTGGTTCCAACATCAAAATTCACACATATCATAGCACAAACCAACAACCATAAATCCTAGCAATATGAATGAGATCTCCCATACCTTAGGCAAATTGGACAGCACTAGACAAGCTCTAAAACACTCCAGGAGCAGCAGCTACATAGCACACAGCAGCAGCCACATAGTAACAGCAGCAGTTTAGCAAGAACAGAGAACAACACCAAGAATCACAAGCTCTCACACTCACTAATCACAAGCTAAAGGTGCAGCAACCAAAGGCTAGTTACTTGCACGAATTTGAGAAGGAATTTGGGTAGAGTTTCAGCTCTGAAACGAATGGGAGTTGAGCCCCAATAGCAGCAACCAAAACCCCTATTTATAGAGGAGGAAAAGAGGGAAATGAGGAAAGAGTGGAGCAAGGTGTGCCACCCAGCTCTTCCTCACGCCACACACTTGCTTTGAGGTGTTGAGGGGTGTTAGGTGGCTTAAGGGAAGAGTAGCCACGCTTTTAGCTCGAGATTTTGAGCTAAACCGACTTAAAATTATGCAGATACAGATGTACTAACCGGTTACTGGTTTCACTAACCGGTTAGCCACTGCTAAAATCCAGAAATTCAAATATAATACACTGCTTTGCTCAAAAATTAATTTAAAAAGATTTACTTCTCAAAACAAAATTTTCACCGTTGGATGTCAAGATAAAATCATTAGAAACCTTGTCTAAAAATTTGAGCAAGATCCAACGGTTAACGAAAGAGATACAGTCCAATCTTTACATGATATTTTACCCAAAATATCACTTTTTACATATTTCATTTAAATCTTTCTTTGCCAAAGCTATTTTATTTCTAAAATATGTTTCCTTGTGCTTATTTTTCCAAAATACTATTCTTAAAAATATTTTTCAATAATAAAATAATTGTTTATCCTTTTTATAAAAATGAGAGATGTTACACTCTCCCCCACTAAATTGAATTTCGTCCCCGAAATTCGTTTTCCAAAATTTTTCATTTTCCAAAATATTTCATTAATAGAAGATTTTTATTCCACTTTTCTCAAAATTTTCAGTTTCAGAAATATTTATATAGAATATTTCAAATAAATCTTTCCAAATAAATGAAATATTTCGAATAAAATTCCGCAAATCAAACATTTTGTATAAAACTTTGGAAAAATTCGCTTTGTGTCGCGCACTCTGATTACTCTGGCACGAGCAACGAAGTATTTATATGACTTTATTCATTAACGGTTGCAAATATTAGGGTGATCAGTCTTAATATTTAAACCATCAATAATAAAATCATTCCTTTCAGATACCATCTTTCACAAGAAAGATCGTATGATGTATCTTTAAGTTAGATGAACTTAAAGATAAGGGCATTCTTGTCACTATCATATTTAGTTAGATAGTCAAGTTCTAGAGACATTTCCGTTGGGGAGACAAATACTTGTCATATCCCGGTGGTTGTCAATCTCTCTAGTCTTAACTGATCTTTCTATTTCTGTAGTGTTCACAGATATTTATCACATCTAACTGTGATAAAGGTTTCGATCACATGAATTGGGTCAGGGTTCCAGCAAGATGCTCAGATTATCAAACGATTCAATTAACACAATTGTAGAATAAAGGACTATGTTAATTCAGAATAGGAGAACAAACACTTCATGCTTTACCTTAATCAGGATAAGACTCGTATCCTCGTATGGTAAACACCTTTCCTTTCTTGATCTGGTTGCCATTCATCACTTTCTTGCCTTTATTCTTCGGACAATCCGGCGAATAATGCCCCGGCTTCTTGCAGTTAAAGCAAACTACTCCTTTGGGTACACCACAATCTGATCCAAAATGATGTGTCCCACACTTTCCACACTGAGGTGGATGAGTGATTCCTTTTATGTTTCTTCGTTTGTTATTCTCCTTTGTTTGGGTTTTCCTTAATTGTGATTCATTAAGCTCTGTTTCCTCTGATTGTTCTTCCTCCATTGATGATTCCCTTAAATGCCTTTCTTTTATCTTCCTTTTCTTTTGAATTCGAGCATTCTTTTCATAAACCTTCTCAGCCTTCTTATCATCCTCGTAGATTCTACATTTGTTCACCAACATTGGGAAATTCTGTATTCCATGATAACTAATTCCTGTTTTCAGATCTGGGCGCAATCCGTTCTCAAACTTCACACACTTAGACCTCTCATCTGGATGATTCTGGAAGTAAGGAGAATACTTCATTAATTCCTCGAACTTTGCAGCGTATTCTCCGACGTTCATTTCACCTTGTTCCAATTTCAGGAATTCAACTTCTTTCTTTCTCCTCACATCCTCCGGAAAATATTTTTCCAAAAACTTTTCCTTAAATACTTCCCAGGTGATATTCTGATTTTCAACCTCCAGTAATTGTCTTATGTGATCCCACCAAGTCTCTGCTTCACCTCTCAACATATAAGTTCCATACACCACCTTTTGTTCATCTGTGCATCCCATAGTCCGAAAGATTTTCTGAATTTCTTGTAACCACCTTTGAGCTTCCTCTGGTTTATATCCTCCTTCGAATTTCGGTGGATCATTCTTTCTGAATTCCGACAACCCGTAGAATTCAGCAGGACCTCGACGATTAGGTTGAGTGTTATTCTCTAAAATAGTAGCAATCTTTTCCAGAAGTTGGTTCGTCACTCTGTTGGCCATCGGATATCTGCACTTATAGAAACTTAGATTAGAGTCGCACAACCTATTGAGTATGGAAAGGACCACACTCCACAGCCGAGAGTTGGAACCATTGCTCTGATACCATAAAGTGTAACACCCCCAAAATATTAAAGGTAAATAAAAATGCGAATTAATAAAAACCTTTTTCCAAAAGAGTGTGAAAACTAAAAGCATTGTTATTAATATCATATTATATTACAAAACAGTCTGAGTGTAAATATAAGAATATAAAATTCTCAAAAATCCCTCTTTACACCCAGAGCATGGTCTTCACAACTCTATCCTTCAATAAGAGGATTCGGACAACAAGATGTCATCCAGGCTGTCTCTGCTAACGCTGCTTTAACTCAACAGGAGAGACCTTTGACCTGTCATTCAACAAAACCTACCACCACCGATGTGGTAGTATGGGAGTAAGTCACTTGTCATATCGCGTAAGCAGATTATATGATTGTTCAAACACAAGCATCACATATATCATTTTAATGCAATGAATGCATGCTCAAGTGTCTTAACAAACAATAAATAATATTATTAATCTTTCATACAATGCATGTACGTCTCTTAAAACAATCTTTTCATCACTTCCATAAAACAACACTCTGGGATAGGCAATCGTGCGCTCGATGTTTCCACAACCTGTATAGCGGCCACACCGTTCTATACTAGAACCCCATCTACCACGATCCCAAAATGAACAAGGGGATGATCCCTGAACCATTGTGCACCAATAGTTCTAGGTCCTTGTCATTTCAACGTTGGCGGCCACACCGTTCCAACCGTCTCATATAGCGGCCACACCGTACTATATGGTTTCCCAATCCCGCATGCACCTTACTCATTTTACGATTCTTGTAACATCATGCATGAGATGCATATTCCATTAATTATCAGCATTTCCATTATCAAGAGTAATCATCATCATTATACACATGGCGGCCACACCGTTCCATGTCTTCATATAGCGGCCACACCGTACTATATGGAATCACACACATATGGCGGCCACACCGTTCCACATGTCTTCGTATAGCGGTCACACCGTACTATACGGAATCATATGCATATGGCGGCCACACCGGTCCACATGTCTTCGTATAGCGGCCACACCGTACTATACGGAATCACACACATATGGCGGCCACACCATTCCACATGTCTTCGTATAGCGGCCACACCGTACTATACGGAATCATCTAAGCTCAGGGTCTCATACCAGAGCTATTCATTCAGGCTCACGACCTCATATCAAAGCTAATACAAGCTTCACGTATCCAAATTAGAGAAACACGCATCAACGCATTTGGATCGGAGCTAATAATCATCATGCATTATCATGCTCATATAATCATCATTGTTCTTTTATAAATAACATTCATCTCAAGTCAATTCATATTCTAATGAATCATCATGAATTCCATTATATTTTACTCCATAATCAACTCATGTAACACCTATGCAAAGCCTCAAGGGATTATTGTGATTGACTTATTTAATTATTCATTTCTCTCAGGCACTAACCGGTTACAAGATCCACTAACCGGTTAGTGACAGCAAAACATATTGACTTTAAGTCCAAAACCTTCCAATCTTGAAACTAATTCTTTCCTACTCCGTATTGACCTTTTAAGACATATTTCTAAGCATATTGCAGGTATCCTAACTACCAAAAACATATTTTAAATTCCTGTGCCCCTTAATGCCATATTCGGGAAAGTTTCATTGTTAAGCCTTAATAATAACTATGGTTAATTAGCTTACTTATTTCAAATTATGGTTCCATTATTAGTCCAAACCCATATCATACCCATATTCTAAGATTACCATACTAAACTTAATTAACTTCACATTTCTTTTTATACTCATGCAATGTCAACCATGACTCTATGGTTATTACCAACTTTAGCCATATTACAAACTAATGTGTAAATTCTAAATCTGTCATTACAACATTGCACAAGTCTTATTATTATGTCATAACAATTACCATTATTCACTAACTTACTCTAAATTATCAGTTATAGCAATTTGGACATGACTCTAAGGTTATAGTAAGAATTAAGCATATCAAATTACATTCCATTAGTTCTATATCCATCAATCTAATTTCCAATTAAAACTCTTTATCAAACCATAACAATTTCCATCTCTCCCTAGCTTATTTACTCCCAATTATTGGTTCAAATATTAGTCCAAGTATAAGTAACAACTATCCTCAATGATTGTTATACCAACATAACCAACTGATGCATTCTGTCAGTCACTAACCGGTTAGAGAGCCCACTAACCGGTTAGTTAATGCAGTTTGACAGCATACTGCACTTTTCTTATTGAATTCCTTTCATAGTCCAATTATTACTTCTTGACATCATTGGACAACCAACATATGGTATATAGTTACTACTTTGCAGCAAGTAATTCAACCAAATCAAAGCATCAAATCATCAAACCAATGCATCAAATCATTCAATTTATCAAGTTCATATTCATTGATTCATAATCAATTGCTCATGACCCTAATACTTTCTCAATTTCAGCAATCATCACAAGAATCATAACAGAATTATAGCAACATGCTTCTCATTAATTTCATTCTTGTTTAGGTCCTTAATTCAGTTACATAACATAGGGAACCAAGGATTGTATTGGCCTCCAAGCCAACCAATTCTTGTCTTGGTTCCAACATCAAAATTCACACATATCATAGCACAAACCAACAACCATAAATCCTAGCAATATGAATGAGGTCTCCCATACCTTAGGCAAATTGGACAGCACTAGACAAGCTCTAAAACACTCCAGGAGCAGCAGCTACATAGCACACAGCAGCAGCCACATAGTAACAGCAGCAGTTTAGCAAGAACAGAGAACAACACCAAGAATCACAAGCTCTCACACTCACTAATCACAAGCTAAAGGTGCAGCAACCAATGGCTAGTTACTTGCACGAATTTGAGAAGGAATTTGGGCAGAGTTTCAGCTCTGAAACGAATGGGAGTTGAGCCCCAATAGCAGCAACCAAAACCCCTATTTATAGAGGAGGAAAAGAGGGAAATGAGGAAAGAGTGGAGCAAGGTGTGCCACCCAGCTCTTCCTCACGCCACACACTTGCTTTGAGGTGCTGAGGGGTGTTAGGTGGCTTAAGGGAAGAGTAGCCACACTTTTAGCTCGAGATTTCGAGCTAAACCGACTTAAAATTATGCAGATACAGATGTACTAACCGGTTACTGGTTTCACTAACCGGTTAGCCACTGCTAAAATCCAGAAATTCAAATATAATACACTGCTTTGCTCAAAAATTAATTTAAAAAGATTTACTTCTTAAAACAAAATTTCCACCGTTGGATGTCAAGATAAAATCATTAGAAACCTTGTCTAAAAATTTGAGCAAGATCCAACGGTTAACGAAAGAGATACAGTCCAATCTTTACATGATATTTTACCCAAAATATCACTTTTTACATATTTCATTTAAATCTTTCTTTGCCAAAGCTATTTTATTTCTAAAATATGTTTCCTTGTGCTTATTTTTCCAAAATACTATTCTTAAAAATATTTTTCAATAATAAAATAATTGTTTATCCTTTTTATAAAAATGAGGGATGTTACACCAGGACTGTGAAGTTCCCCTCCACAGTTTATTAATTACAAAAAAAAAAATATACTCTGGATAAGGTCATTAATTAGGGGCCTCCTATAGGGTACTTATGGGGTAAGCTACATTTAATTAGGGTAGGTTGTATTTAATTAAGGTACTCTAGGGTCTTGTGCACTCTTAAATGTATGTCTAAAAATTAAAAATTCAAAACACATAATATTACTGCCCAAAACCGTATGACAATGCTACACCGTAGAAAATATTATTTTTCAAATACAGTAAATAACATTTTAAAAATTATATTTCAAATTATTTTAAATAATGAAATCATTACAATTTCTTTAAACATCCAAAATACCAAAAATTCGTGAGCAGTATATTAAATACCAAATTGTAAAAGAATAAATTCTACATTTTAATACGATCCTTTTGACAGTAAATTCGTTTAATTCGAATTTACATGTCAAAAGTTATGAATTTTCAAAGTTAGATAAATCTTTTAAACTAACAAATTGCAAAATAATAACTCACCAAAATCTATTATAAATACACCACTTTTATTTACATTGGAAAAGCCAAAAACATTAAATTGCCAATAAAAGAATAAATTCAACATTAAATAAATTGGTTAGGGTGCCCTACATGCATTGATCACCCTTCTTAAAAACTTGCATCACTTTAATTATCTTTCAACAATTTGAATTTCACAAGCTTTAATGAATAAATTCTTCCCAATCACAAAAATAAATATTTATCATTATAAAATAAATTCTATATTTCAAATAATTATTTTCACTTATAAATGTAGATCAAATAATATATGTTTTATAAATCTGAAAAGCACTGCCCAATCATAAATTCAGAAAAATCAATTTGTTAGAATATGAAAAATTGCAGGTATTACACTCTTAATTTTCAATAAATGCTAATACTTGTAATTTGCATCAAAAAATAAATTTAATTTTCAAATTTCAATAATATTCTTAAAGCCATGATTTTTTTTTCAGAATATGTTGTAAATTTAATTCTTAAATTTAAATTAAATATTAATTTGGATCTTAAATTTAAAAATTTAATCTCATTCTTTTTAGTTAGTTTCATAGTAGAATGATAAAAAAATTTGCATTTTGATACAAGCCAATTTTTCTCTTCCAAATAAATTTAGTGGTGAGATTTCTTAGGCTTATTCAAAAATAAATAAATAAATAAATTGGAAGATAAATTTTATTTTTTGTAGATAAATTGTAAAAAAAAAAACCTAAATGACAAAATCTTGCTTTTCTAAATAAAAATTAAAAAGATTTTGTTAATTAAATATTAAATCACCCTTTTTTTGGAAAATCATCTTTCATTGCCTCTATGTTGAGGTTTTGTGTGTTTTCCTCTTCGCAACAAATAAATTTATTAAATAAAAATCATTAACATAAAATTAAACAATTAGAACTACGTAGCCTTGATTCCTCATTTTGTGGGCGTACGGAGGACCAGGGACAACCTTGTCATACACAAAAATTAAAACAAATCATTTAGACAAATCATTTAGTCAAGTCCATTAATTAAAGCCAATCAAGAGGTACCGTTTTCAAATGGGCAAGCGAGATGTCAATACCTTTCCTAATCGGTAACCGACTCCAAAATTTGGGATCTATCTAGTTCAAGGTCACACATTATCCACTTACAAAGAGTTAATAGTCATTTTAGTTCTCGAAACATACACTAGTCATTAATTTAGTTCTCAAAAGATTTTTTTATATCAATTTAGTCCCCCAAAGTGTAGAATCAAAAAGGTTTTGATGAAGACAAATAAATCAACAAGTTGTTTTGATGAAGTCAATTGCCTTGAAGATTGAATCAACAAACAACAACAACTGAAAGTCTACTCATTCTCTTGTAATTCATTGTATTCATTCATTTGTCATTTCTGGGTGTGGGTGGTAGATTTAGGTATTTAAGCTCTATTTAATATGGTATATTAAGTATGCAAATTAGTTGAGTAAAATACCTGAAAGAGACTAGAAAGGGATTGGTAAAAATAAAAGGTTAAATCATAACAAAATTGAAAAACCAATTTTCATATTTAACAGTAACTACTCGATTAGTGCATGAACTAATCGACTAGTCCGCTGAAAAAAAATTATTTTATTTTGGAAGCTCTGATTAATCGAGTAGTGCTTCAAGTACTCGATTAGTACGAGTCTGCATCATCATCCAGTCTGATCCAAATATGACTGTTGGAGAGGCAATCAAGCCTCAAATCTGATTTGCTGCGCTCCTCCCTGATTTTTAGGGGTTCTTGGAGCCTATAACTTGTTGCCTCTTCAACTCTCATGGAGAGAAGCTGACATAAGAAAAACTCGTTTTATTCATATCCATCTCTCTCTTAAGTCTTAGATCATATACTCAATTAGTTCTCATATTTTCATATCATATTAATTGAGTGTGTTTTGGAGCCATTGTTATTCATATTATTGCTTCCATTAAAGCTTGGAGAAAGAGCTATTGAAGATTTCAAGAGGCTCTATTGAAAAAGGGAGAAGGTGTTCTTGAAGGTTTCAAGAAGCTTCCTTTGTGGAAGGTTGAAGAGGTTCTTCAATAGTGAATCAATCGAAATTGGGGTAAGATTTCAAGAGTTTGGACACTCTTGAAAGGGTTAGGATTAGATTGAGTGAGGTTCACTAATTAATCCTGTTTGTATCCAATTTAATTGATTGCTAGTAAAGGCTCCCTAAGGTTTAGGGGGGGACTGGACGTAGCTCTCAATGTTTGAGAGTGAACCAGTAAAAAATCGCTTGTGTCTTCTCTTTATCGCTTTCCTTTATTTCAACAATTTTGGTCTTTCTCATTGAACCTTAAGTTTGTCAATTTACCTGCTGTTGTTCGTGTTATTTTTGGCTTTCTGTGAAGCTTTTAGAAAATTTGTTCACGGTTTGAAACTGCTCGTACTACTCGATTAGTCGGAGCTAGCACTAATCGAGTAGTTCAAGTGTTTTTGGACAGAAACTTAATTTTGATTAAAAATAGTAAGCTTGTTTGTTGTTAATATCAATTATATTCGAAATATTAGTATTGTTGCTTCCATTTACTATTCACCACCTCTCTAGTAAATTGTTAGGCCGCTTGTTGGTTTCCAACAAGTGGTATCAGAGTTCGACCGAAAGGTCGAGTGTAAAAACTTTTTTCAAAAGATCACAAGGAAATCATGGGCTCTAACAATCCATTTGGAGGGGAAGGCTCTTCAATAAACCGTCCACCACTATTTAATGGTGATGGATATGCTTATTGGAAAGCTAGGATAAAAATATTAATTGAAGCAATAGATATTGATATTTGGGATGCAATTGAGAATGGTCCTTACATTCCTAGAAGAAAAATAGGTGAGGAAGTTGTTGAAGTACCAAAGGCAAGTTGGAATGATGATGATAAAAAGAAAGTTTTTTATGATTTAAAAGCCAAAAACATCATCACTTATGCCTTGTCTTACGATGAATTTTTTAGACTATCTCAATTTAAAAATGCTAAACAAATGTGGACATTCTTCAACTTACTCATGAAGGTACTAGTGAAGTTAGACGTGCAAGATTAAATGCTTTAATGCATTAATATGAATTATTTCGCATGCTTCCTAATGAAACAATTAATGATATGCAAAAACGGTTCACTTATATCATTAATCATTTGATTGCTCTTGGTAAAACCTTTAAGAATTCTGAAATTATTAACAAAGTGTTGAGATGTCTAAGTAGGGAATGACAACCAAAGGTCACAGCCATTATGGAGTCAAAGGACTTAGACAACATGGACTTAGCAACACTATTTGGAAAGTTACAAGAGCATGAAATGGAGTTGGGATGCCTAACTATGCACGAAGAGTCCGACAAAAAGAAGAAAGGAATCTCACTAAAGGCCACCACAAAATCAACTAAGGTATGTGACGATTCCTCTAGCTCTGATAGTGATTCTGAAATTGATGATGAACTTTTGAACTTCTAGTTAAAAGGTTCAGTAAATGCTTTAAAAATAAAGATGTTTTAAATAGAATAAAGGAACCTAAGGACTCTTACCATAGAAATTGTTCTTCAAAAGATAAAATAAAATGTCATAAATGTGGTAAGAGAGGACACATAAGACCTCATTGTCCTGAGTATCTTAAGAGACATAAAGATGAAAAGAAAAAGGGCAAAAGAGCTTACATTGTGGGGGATGCACCGGATGAAAACGAAGAGAAAAGCTCAAGCACATCAAGTGATGAGGAAGAAGCCAATCTTTGCTTGGTGGGTAGATTTGATGAAGGCGCATCATCAAGTGTTACGTCAAGTAAGCAAGGAAACGAGGTATATTGTAACATCCCTGACAGGCAAATGGATTGCGACTGTCCCCACATACCAACACGAGTCTTTTCAGCGTGCTTTGTCCTCACTCTCACACTTCCCGGGAAAACCTCCCAGGAGGTCACCCATCCCAGAATTACCCCAAGTCAAGCACGCTTAACCATGGAGTTCTTATGTGATGAGCTACCGAAAAGAAGATGCATCTTGTTGATATGGGTAGTACTAATCAATTCATTTAAGCCTTCCTGTACTGTGTAGTCCCATTCCTACACAGTCTCAGGATCACCCTCTCATTCCGGTGTGTCGGTTCATCCATGTACCCCTCCCTTAGAAGCCTGCCAGGAGCCGCTCCTTGTCCGTGCCTCTATGCACCGGCGATCACTCCCCGCCCTCATAAGCCCGGGTCTTACATGCCCACCAGCTTCCGCCTGGTTCGTCCCCGAACCACACCGTACTGGGAGAGGAGCCGCTCTGATACCATTTGTAACATCCCTGGCAGGCAAATGGATTGCGACTGTCCCCACATACCAACACGAGTCTTTTCAGCGTGCTTTGTCCTCACTCGCACACTTCCCAGGAAAACTTCCCAGGAGGTCACCCATCCCAGAATTACCCCAAGTCAAGCACGCTTAACCATGGAGTTCTTATGTGATGGGCTACCAAAAAGAATATGCATCTTGTTGATATGGGTAGTACTAATCAATTCATTTAAGCCTTCCTGTACTGTGTAGTCCCATTCCTACACAGTCTCAGGATCACCCTCTCATTCCGGTGTGTCGGTTCATCCATGTACCCCTCCCTTAGAAGCCTGCCAGGAGCCGCTCCTTGTCCGTGCCTCTTTGCACCGGCGATCACTCCCCGCCCTCATAAGCCCGGGTCTTACATTCTAAATGTGACGACCCAACTTTCATTCCAAAGTAAAACATTTATTTTCAGAAAATACGACCATTTTTTTCTTTGAAACTAAAAGTCAAGTCATCATCCATTATCAAATCTTGCGGAATTATATAAACACCGAGTCATGAAGACAAGTGATGTAACATCACATTTCATTCATATTAAAAAGGGGTACATACCACATTATTCATTTAAACAAAATACATAATTACTTTACTTAACACTCTAGGCCATTACATTATATTACATATATTACAACAAAATTCATAATAACCTAGAGCATATGGTTCATGACTCATGATATAAAATAGTATAGATAAGAGAAAACCTGATGGGTTATATCATTCACATTCCACCCCACAACTTAACTCAGTCGTCAGTTCCCCACTGACTTCCAGTTGAGTTGCCCATAAAGTCATCCACCATCTGATTCGCATTATCCACCGGATCCTCATCCTCGATTGGATCCTCCTCCTCCTCTTCCTCCTCCTCTTGTGCCGGATCATCAGGCACGTATATTGGAGTTCGGGATCGAACTCGAGGGGAAGGGCTAGGACGAGCAGGAACCTCTAAAATGATTCTTTCTGAGGAGAGTGCTGGACTCGGTGGAATAGTGCGTCGCGGAAATTGTCTTGGTGGTGGTGGAGGGGTTCCATTTCGCATAACAAAATTTGGCGGAATGTGCATGATGTAAACCATTGGGATTCTCGATCTAAGCGGACGCATACGGGAATATGGGTTAGGATGGCGGAAGGTGACTTCCACATCCCCCTCATAAGTAGCCCTATGGTCCTCAAAATTCCACTCCCCATTAGGGAGCGGCCTCATCTCCACGCAGAACATGTTTCTCGCCATCACCTACACAAGGGACTGGGAGTGAGTCATAGCTAAAAGAAATAACAAATGAGCATAACAGTGGCTAGAAATAACAAGCACAAATTTTTGAATAGCAATAATAGATGCAAGTATATATGCTCAAACTGTCTTTTATAATATCTTAATTAGTGTCGTGATGCATGCTATACTCCTCATTCATGCTGCGCGATTTGGCATCCGAGTATCTCAGGCTCGGGATATTCTCAATCCTATGTTTCATCAAACCGGAGCGATTCACATTCAAGCGTCACGATCGATTGGGAACTCGGTCTTCCTAGCATCCTCGTGCTAGGGATATTCTGATTTAACCTATACCGAAGTTCCGAATCCAGATCGGAGCAACTCCTTCTCCATGCATGATGATGCCACACAAACTTCTTCTTTCATTTATTCTTTACTTTCTTTTATTCTTTAATCACATCCTTGAACATCATGTCTCCAATATAGAGACCCAAAGTTCATAATCCTTCTCAATCTCAAATTCATCCTTTCTTTTAGCATTAACTAGTGATAGTGCTTTTCTGAAAATTTCATCAGCGGCCTTGCCACTTTGTGATGGTTTTATATAATAGGAGTTAATCCTTTTATTATTTAATGAATGCAACGACCCCATTTAGGACTCCCAAAATATCAACCAAGTGGGTAAAGACTTCCACTGGGACGTGGGAAAATAATCAACCAAATGGGTGTACGCACTTCCATTGGGACATCCTGTCCGAATATATCAACCACTGAATAAAATTCCAGTAGGACTCATCCAGGATTAAAAATTCACCAATGGGAATCAAATAAACTTATACATTTATCCATTGGGACTCCTGTCCGAATATATCAACCACAGAATAAAATTCCAGTAGGACTCTTTCAGGATAATAATCGACCAATGGAAAAACATATAAGAATTAAGTATTTAATATTCTTGAGAAAAGTAAGTATTTTCTTCAGTTTTGGTCAAAAATACTCGAGTGTTTTATAAAAGACTCGAGTGTTCTTCATTTTTTCCAAAATACTTGAAGTCTTTGAAGAAAGACTCGAGTTGTTCTTCATTTACCCAGAATACTCGAGTGTTTCTCAAAAGACTCGAGTGTTTTTACTGCAACAGGACCAGTTTCTGCATTTTAAGTTCCAATTCGAATTCCATGCATTGTTTTTCCATTCTTATGCAAAACAGAGGCATAAACACATATAATGAACATGTTATAACACATAAACAAGTACATAATAACATAAATCATCATCAAATCACAGAATCAATACAAACTTGGCAAATAACCATTTCAATATATGAAATTCATTTCCACTTGATTTTAACTTCAAAAATTAATCCAGTAAGCATTATTAGGTCCATTTAAACTTGTTTGAATCAGAAAACCTTAGGTTTATGACCTCCAAGTCATATCCCCAATTCCAACTTCATCCCTTGATGAACCTTGTGAGGTTCCTACATTTCTAGATTGAGATTACTCATTCCAGCAATTAGATAACTCCTCCCTTACCTCAGAGAAGCTAAACAACAGATTAAACAACAAGGAAATTGGCTGGATCGAAAATTCGAATTCTGGACTTGTGAAAAAGGGGTTGAACAGGCTGACTTTGGCCACAGATTTCACCACGGATTTGGCATGAAAAAGAGTGAAACAAGTTAGTTTACCAAACTAGGATATACTAACTCCAATCAGGAACAAGTTTGACACAAAAAGGGTTCATGAAATTACCAAACGAATTCAATGAAGATGAATACTTGATGCTGAAAACTACTCTGTTTTTACAGCTTTGAACTTCAAACTTTGATGATCTAGAACTCGAACTACAGGGGCTTATTTGAAGTGATTCTTGATTCTAATTCAAAGATGGAACTAGAACCTTGAGTTGTGTTTTGGTTTCGAAGGATTTGATTGAGAAACGAAGGAGAAATCAGAGATCAAAGTGTGCTCTGAAAAACTGAAAGTCTGAAACTTAAAATTCGGGTTTTGGATGATTAAAGGTGTTGGATGCTTCAACTAAGCACTTATTTATAGCCTAGGAATGCTTCAAATCGAAGTAAAGTCCAGCTCTATGCTTGAAGATTCGAGAAACCGCGTTTTGGTACGAAAATTAAATGAAAACCGACTTATACACTTTCAGGTCTGCACGAAATACTCGAGTGTTTTCAAATATACTCGAGTGTTTATTTAAAAATTCAAATTTCCAAACAGCTACTTAAAATACTCGAGTCTTACCTAAAATACTCGAGTGTTTTTGCTAAAATAGGGAAAATTAACTATTTTAATGATACTAATATTGATAAAATACTTTTATTTCATATATTAAAATATAGGACCTTACATATATTCTGATTCCGAATTTTAGTCTCTTGATTATGAAGAATTATATAGTGCTTATATTGAAATGCATAATGAATTCAAGAAACTTGCTAAATTAAATGTTAAAAGAAAAAATCTATTTTAAAATACAAAGAGAAAGTCTTGAATTTAGAAAAATGCATTGATGAGCTTAATAGTAAAAATGAAGCATTACAACAAAGTATTGATTCTTTGAAAATTCAAGAAATCCCTCCTTTTGAAAGTTGCAAAAGTCATGAACATGAAGTTACAAATTTGAAAAATACATTGCAACTTTATCAAGAGATGATAAAATGTTAAATCAACTTCTTGTAAATCAAAGGAACAATGCAAATAAAACCGGCTTAGGATACATGAATGCCAAAAAAAATAAATTTAGAAAAGTTGGTTCATTTTCAGATGTAGATTTCTCTAAAAAGCCAACTTGCTTTTACTATGGCATTCATGGACACACCTCAAAAAATTTGTAGAAAAAAATCTCATGGTATGCCTAACGGTTCTTATATTTGGATTATGAAAGGAGAAAATCCAGATAAACCCAAAACAATTCGAGTACCCCCTAGCAAAACTTAATTCTTGCTTAATCACGCAATGTGCTAAAATGGTTTGTATTTCAAATAGCTTCTTCAAAAGTATATTTGTTTTAGGGGGAGAAAAGTTTTTTTAAATCGGGTTATAAATCAACAAGTGCTATCAATGCTCATAATCCAACAAGTGTTATTATGTTCTTAATTTGGCATATTGCTCTTAATTTAGGCTCCTTTTTTATCATGCCAAAAGGGAGGAGAAATGGTGTTGTTGTTTATGTTGTGTAGGTTTTTTATGTTGCACAAAGTCAAGGGGAGTTTATGCAAAACTACAAGGATTATATTGTCATGGATATGTCATCATCAAAACGGGGGAGATTGTAGAATCAAAAAGGTTTTGATGAAGACAAATAAATCAACAAGTTGTTTTGATGAAGTCAATTGCCTTGAAGATTGAATCAACAAACAAGAACAATTGAAAGTCTACTCATCCTCTTGTAATTTGTAACACCCCGATTTGGCAACTTGAAAACACTTTTCCTTTTTGAACAAAATATGGTAAAATATGGGCCAATTTTTTTTTTTTTAAACATGAATGAATAACATGAGTATGAGAACCATTAAGTTTTCAAAACTCTTTCACAATTAAAAATAGAGTTCTCACACATCATGCTAAACTTCAAGTTCCAAACCGAAGTGTCACATGACACCGCACTTTGAAACTCACTCTTTCTCATTTCATTTTCAAAGGCCATTATATTTTTCAAAACTCGATTCATGAAAAATAAAACTTAGTTCAACATCATAAGTCTGGGGTTACATGTGGATACTGCAATGCTAGCTTAAGTAAATACAGGGAACATAATACTTCAACTAAAGTAAAAGAAACTACCACCAGGCCCATTAAACTGAAGTCGATGGGTCCACGGGAGGTGCCTCGCTCGGGTCGATCTCAATCACATCCGCCTTCGGGAAATCTTCATCAGGGTCCTTCTCTGGGTCTTCCTCTGGTTCACTCTCTTGCATAGCCTCGAATGCCTCATCCGGTAGGTCGTTCAAAGCCTCATCCAACTCCTCCAATTCCTCGGTCTCGGGGTCAATCCGTGCAGGCAAAGGCATCGGATGCCCACCATGATAGTCAGCTGGTCCACCGGTCTGCAAATCTGCAAGCACAAAGCGACAAGTACGAGTATCGGGCACTGTTCCTTGAAGGGTATGGTTGGGGTCGAAGATGCGAACCTCAGTGACTCCACGCCACTCCCAACCTTTATAGTTCACTTCCCATCTACCTTCATCTCGGATGTCGAACGTAAACTTAACCGGATCCATAAACTAAAGGGTTGACAACATATAGATAGGTACATAGACAGAAGAATTCGAGAGAGTAAGTATTCCCAAGCATGTGATGCCAACGGTGTGGAATTACAATAGGCAAGATATTAAGAATAAACAAAACATGCAGGCAAACAACATATAAAAGCAATCATATGTATTCATACCTCTAACATGCAAACACTTACTCTATTCCATCACCTTCTTGTCTCAATACCTTAAGCATATCCTCATCACATTCCATAAATCGCTTCTGCTGCGCAACTCTGATTTCATCACCATACAAACTCCTCCTCTTTTCCATGCTTTCATTTAAGAATCACTCTCAAATATATATATATATATATATATTTCTTTCTTATCTTATTTATGTTTTATGAATTCGTATCCGTCAATGATGCGGGGGATTTAATCATTATTGAGGAAAATCGCTCTCGAAGTTAGCACACACGTCTACATCTCCTCGGTCATCCACCCAACCTAGTCGGAACCAAACAGGAGTACAAGACCTTTACCGCGCGGGCACGACAGTTGTCTCAACAATTGGCTCCAAGCCAGGAGAACTGTAAGAATCTCGGTACAATCTCAATTCAATTCAATTCAATATCATATCATATATAATCAACGCACACTGTAGAAAATTAGGGTACAGTGGCAATCTAGATGCCCCGTTCCAGTCCCTATCACTGTTCAAGATTTGCAATCTAGGGGGCGACAGTACTGATTCTAGTTTGCAATGCAGAACTCACCACGGCATTGGACCCAGTCCCTACCACGTTCGTACGCCACATGTGGAATTTGTTCCGCCTAGAACGTACTCTAGACTTCTTGACGTTTCACCGTCATCGTCCTCCCCTAATGCAATCTCCTCCTGAGTATCCGCAGATACTCATGGTTCCTTCCTCTCCACTACTTCAGTTACACTCATAACTCTCCGCGTTAATCCATGTATTTTAAAAGTCTTTTAATGATTTAATTAAAGGCTTAGACCTATTGGTTGGCTCATCCTTAGTGCATCCCTTCAACGAGTCCCGACCACTAATCACAATACATCTCTTTTCTCAACTTAGCACAGAGCTGGGATCGCCTTGACAAACCAAATCTCTCATTTCATAATCTGACTCAAAAATTTTGTTTCCTCCTCTTCTTAAAAATATCCTTTCATAAATTTTCTCAAAAATAATGTTTCATAAACTCCTTCCAAAAATAAGGTTTCACAAACGTTCTCAAAAATAATGTTTCACAATCTCACTTCAGAAAAAAATAGTGTTTCACAAACTCTTTTCAAAAATAACATTTCATCAACTCTTTCAAAATAAGGTTTCATAAACTCTTTTCAAAATAGAACTTTCTCAAATTCTTTCCAAAAATAAAGTTTCACAAATCCTTTTCAAAAATAGGGTTTCACAAACTCTTTTCAAAAATAATGTTTCATAAACCTTTTCAAAAATATCCTTTCATAAAACTTTTTCAAAAATATCGTTTCATGGTTTCCTCAAAATAACATTGTGTTTCCTTAGCAACCTCAACATTCTATCTCCTCATAGCTCGACCTCAGAAAGCAATCATAGCATCATTTCTTCCCCAAGCTCTGGCACATCTCATCGCTTTCATCACTTGATCTTTTCCCCGACAACGACATATATCTTTCCTTTACTTATCTCACATTTCTTTTATTCTTATTATTCATTATTATTGTTCACCTCATTATTGTAACCCACAACAGTTCAAATCTTATCATGCATAATAAATTCATCAATAAGCAAATAAATAACTTACTAGCATTCACACATCATAAGATAAACTCATTACCTAATCCTACTGACTCAGGACGCTAAGTTTCGACTTTTGAGATGGTCGAAACACTTAATATGTTACCTAAATACCACGGTGTTTCGGGGAAACTTCTCTCTCACCTCGACTGACGATAATTCTCACTATGCTCCTTGATTTCCACTTCGACGCTCGTGACTGCTTCCCGATTGCTACTGGAACTCAAATAATTCTCTCTTGTTAAAAATCGTTCTTATAAAATCATTTCGAAACAAGACATCATTACCAAAACTTCTTATTTGAAAATCACTTTGGTTTTAATTCATAATCGGGATCAAGCAAAAACATTTTTTTTTATAAAAACCATTTGTTAAATAAAAAAAAACCATGAACTTTATAAATCATATGAAAATCTTTTCAAAACAATACTTTTTCAATTAACCAAATCATTTTACTCACTTTATTTTCTTCAAAACCGAATTAAATCAAAAGGAAATAACACAAGGATTAAATCAAAAACCTTTTAAAACAAATATTAAACATTCAAATCATTCAAACACACACATCTATTTAATATTACAAACCATTCACCATCTAAGCATCATTTTACACTCATCATTCATGCACAAAAGACAAGAATCAAACACATGCTCCTATTTTCTATGCATGGCCGAATCTTCATCACACATAAGACAAGGTTTATATTCAAACACTAATGATTACTAACACTTGAACAACACATGCACATGTGAAAAATAAAATACATTATCCTACTTTTAAGCATCACAATCTAATAGTGATTAAAGAAAAAGAACACACTTACTTAAAATTATGCTAACATTATTTAAATCAACATACAAAGGAGAAGTCAATTTATTTCTTTTATTTTTATACCAAAACCGAATAGAACATAAAGAAAAATCACTCAATACAATCATACACCAAATCAACTTCATTTATTCAAGGCTAACTCAAACAATATCACACAAGAGAATAAAATGATTTGTTCCAAAACCGAATGGAACATGAAAAATCACTTTTAAGTTTTTAATCAAAGATTCAAGCTCTCATGGGTTTAAAATTCACAAATCCATCAAATAAACATACATGTAAAACAAAATGAACTATCTTGGACATTCATAATACAAAACCGTGAGCTTCACATAAAAATTCAACAAGTTCTAATCAAATCACAATAATCATCAAGAATCATCTCAAAATCTTTAACCTCTAAAAAAAAAATTTTCATGCATGTGCTAAAAATCTTTAAATCACATAAATCTCATCATGCATGCAACTAAAATAATGATCAATCATGGTTTTCTATTCTCCCTAGGTTTTGGCCGAATGACCTCATGCAAAAAGGCAAGATCTTTAAATTTTATTTTCACATGCAAAGATCAAAACTCCTAAATCATATCATGCAAAACTTTTAAAGCATCATTTTCTTTCTTAAAATACCAACCGAATCATCATCATCATCACACACACAAAATCTTGATTCAAACTCTTTTTACACTAGAAATTATTTCTAAAGTTTGTTAGGCTTAGTTTCTTTTGAAAATCGTGACATCCATCAAAGAAAAGCTAAGATTTTGCACTCAAAACAAACATACAAACTCAAGCTTCATGTTTTCTCAAAGATCAACCATAGATTATGACATGCAAAAGAAGATCAAGGCAAAAACATAAACTTAAACTTAAATCCTAGACAAAACCGTGAAGAACAAGTTAAATATCAAAGCTTCCAAGTACAAATATTCAAGATCAAGTCATAAAAATAACATGCAAAGCATTTAAACTTCAAGATCATAAGAAAATAAACACATGCATCACAAAATTAAACTTAAACAAAGTCCATCATAGAGTCCTTTACAAAACTAAAATTATTACATTAAACTTTCTTAAATAACTACCTTAAACAAAAACTCTAACTCAAATCTTCAAATCCTTCTCTTCTCCTCCTCCTAGGGTTTGCTTCGGCTTCCTCTCTTCTAGGGTTGATGGATGGTTTTATTCTTGATCTTGGAAGAAAGAAGTGATTGAGGAAGAAATCAAAGATGTTTGGGTTGAGAAGTTTGGGTTTTCACTCTTCTTTTTCTCTTCTCCTCTCACGGCCTCACTCTCTTTTCTCTCTATGTCTCAAGAGCTTGATGGTGCTCTTGGGACTAAGTGTTTGGATTTGTGAAGGAAGTGAAAAATGAACTAGCCAACACACACACACCTACACGGTTTTAAGGGTAAGGCAAGGGTATGGAATTTTCCTCTTTTGTCCTTGGTTCAAGGTGTTGGTTCATGGGCAATTCGGTCCAACCATAATGTTGCATGGGAAGGGTCTTATCAAGAGAGAGACAAGGTGTAGAAAAAGTCTCACTAGGCATCATGACTCACACCACCAAATTTTCTACTTATTTCCTATTTAAATTTTACTTTCTTAATGCATAAGAAAATGCACTTCTACTTGGTCCTCTTGGTTCTAAATGGCCGAACATGCACACACACACATACAATTTCTTTTCATGTAAACACATAGCATTAAATCATGGAATAATGCATATACTTAACACATATTTAAGCATACATACAATACTTTAGGGCATCATATTTCTAAATAATACAACTCAAAACACACGACACACATACATCATACACACATTCACATTCATACAATTCATGCATCCATTCATCTCAATTTTATCATTAAATTTTGCATGAAATTTATTTTACTTCTTAAGACAAGAAAACACATATTTACAAACTCAAAAATTTCAAAGACACATCCTTAAGGAAATCAATAAACCGTACCAATTTAACTACAAAAATAAGCTTTACTTTATTTGGTAAAACCATATTTCCACATAAATCAAAGATTTTCAAAAGAAACAATTTATTTAAAACCTCAAATCATTTTCATCACCTAATACTTTTAAAATTTCGTTCTTCAAAGGCTTCAAAATAAATTTTTGCAAATCAACCCAGAAAATTATAAAAATCACATGTTCAAATTCTACTTTTCAACGCGATCGTTTTCATATAAAGATCATAATTTTCTGAAAAACGGTTGAAAAGATATGCACTTTCAAAGTTACTAAAATCATTTTGATCATAAAAGAAAATTCGTTTCTTTAAGAAATCTCAAATAACAAAATCATAACTTGGTTTTCATGAAATCAAACTCAAATAAAAATCTTTTGCTAAAACATTCATCTAAAAATCTTTCTTAAATTCTAAAAATCCTTTTTAAATAAAATCTCATTGGTCTATTTGAGTCTAGAAAATGCGGGATGTTACATAATTCATTGTATTCATTCATTTATCGTTTATGAGTGTGGGTGGCCGGTAGATTTAGGTATTTAAGCTCTAATTAATATGGAATATTAAGTATGCAAATTAGTTGAGTAAAATACCTGAAAAAGACTAGAAAGGGATTGGTAAAAATCAAAGGTTAAATTATCACAAAATTTAAAATCCAATTTTCATATTCAACAGTAACTGCTCGATTAGTGCATGAACTAATCGAGTAGTCAGCTGAAAAAGAAAAAATTATTTTATTCTAAAAGCTCTGACTAATCGAGTAGTGCTTCAACTACTCGATTAGTACGAGTCTGCATCATCATCCAGTCTTATCCAAATATGACTGTTGCAGAGGCAATCAAGCCTTAAATCTGATTTGCAAGCTCTGACTAATCGAGTAGTGCTTCAACTACTCGATTAGTACGAGTCTGCATCATCATCCAGTCTGATCCAAATATGACTGTTGTAGTGGCAATCAAGCCTTAGATCTGATTTGCTGCGCTCCTCCCTGATTTTTAGAGGTTCTTGGAGCCTATAACTTGTTGCCTCTTCCAACTCTCATGCAGAGAAGCTGAGACAAGAAAAACTCGTTTTATTCATATCAATCCCTCTCTTAAGTCTTAGATCATATACTCAATTAGTTCTCATATTTTCATATCATATTAATTGAGTGTGTTTTGGAGCCATTGTTATTCATATTATTGCTGCCATTAAAGCTTGGAGAAGGAGCTATTGAAGGTTTCAAGAGGCTCTATTGCAAAAGGGAGAAGGTGTTCTTGACGGTTTCAAGAAGCTCCCTTTGTGGAAGGTTGAAGAGGTTCTTCAACAGTGAATCAATTGAAATTGTGGTAAGATTTCAAGAGTTTGGTACATTCTTGAAACGGTTAGGATTAGATTGAGTGAGGTTCACTAATTAATCCTGTTTGTATCCAATTAAATTGATTGCTAGTAAAGGCTCCCTAAGGTTTAGGGGGTACTGGACGTAGCTCTCAAGTTTTGAGAGTGAACCAGTATAAAATCGCTTGTGTCTTTTCTTTATCGCTTTCCTTTATTTCCACAATTTTAGTCTTTCGCATTGAACCTTAAGTTAGTAAATTTACCTGTTGTTGTTCGTGTTATTTTTGGCTTCCTGTGAAGCTTTCAGAAAATCTGTTCACTGTCTGAAACTGCTCGTACTACTCGATTAGTTGGAGCACTAATCGAGTAGTTCAAGTGTCTTTGGACAGAAACTTAATTTTGATTTAAAATAGTAAGCTTGTTTATTTTTAATATCAATTAAATTCGAAATATTAGTATTGTTGCTTCCATTTGCTATTCACCCCCTCTCTAGTAAATTGTTAGGCCGCTTGTTAGTTTCCAACATAAAGATCAATATGGCACCACTTTAATACTTTTAGGGATTTATTTGATGACCATATGAATCTTTCAAGGACCAAAATTTCCACTACTTGATGCCATGTTGATCTTTAATTTAGAGGACTAATTTGATATAGAAATTCTTTCAAGTACTAAATTCACGACCAATATATCTTTCGGGGGGCAAAGTGATTATTAACTCTTTTTTGAATTAATTAATTATTTCGCGTTTTTTCTACAAAGTGCGGTGACGACTCCATATTGAGTCAATCTACCCCCACTTGTAGACGAGACACCAATGGCCACCCCAAACCACGATCGTGACATGAAGTATTAGATATGACTCATAAATAGTACACGAACGTGAGTTATTCATGAGGTTTTAGTGTTCCATATATAAAGCCTGAGTTTGGTTTATTTATATTAGGTTTAATTACTTAATTCATCAATATAAATTATGCGAATTTTGAATTTTGTCCATGTATTTTTTTCTTTTGGTCCTTGCCTTTTAAAGCATTTTAATTTAGGTCTCTCACGTTAATAAACGCTAACGTGGCAGTTGATAATGAATTATTGGCCTTCGTTAGGCCACTACAAGAATTTTCGGGAACAACTAGAGAATTCTGCAAGGGAATTTTCTATGTAGCTGTTAAATAGCTCATCAGCTACGAATTTGCTACAAAATTTATTTCCCTTGCTAATTTTGGGTAGTTGATTTTTTGTTTACCAAAATAAACAACTACAGAACAGCTAAGGTTTAGCTAGGAAGTTATTCTAGCCACTTAAAATTCGATAGCTAACTTATTAGTTAAGAAAGGTTTAGTTGGAAAAAAAACTAATTTCCGTGACACTTTCATTTTTTTTGTCCCGCTGAAATTTCATTCTCCCGCTGCACCAAAAACCCAAAATCCCTCACCTGCACAATTGTATAAAACACTGAGATTTCATTCCCCCACCGAATCACTAAGATTTCATCCTCTCTCTGACTCTCAAATTGAAAGTCTCTCTAAAAATTAGTCTATGTTATCTAAAACACTAGCATACTCGTCTTTCCCCCTTTTTTCTCCAGTCAGATCTCATTCCATCGCATCTTGGACCACTAACGAGATCGTTAGAGCCTCAAGGTCCTTACCCCCCCCCCCCCTCTCTCTCTCTCTCCCCATCACTCTATCTCCCTCCTTCCCTCCCTCCCTTCTTGATTTCACTTTTTTTTTTAAAATTATAAATACATTTTCCTAATTTTCTAGGGTTTTCTTAATTTGTTGTTATTGTTAAGAATGAAGAAAGAGTTGCAAAGAACAAATCTGGATCTGGAATCGTACAAGGAGAAGAGTATGGATCTCCGTTGATTTTTCTGTGAGTTTTCATTCTTCTATCATTTTATCATCGTTTAGTTATCGTTTCTAGATTTTCAATTGATGTTAACTCATTTTCAACTTTGATTTTTGTCATATTTTTAAATTGATGAAGCGAGACCCTGTATTTAATTAATGCTTCTTAACCACATTATTTTAATTCTTATATTTTGACTATACATTATTATATTTCATGTTCCCAACATATGGAATTGTATGTGTATATATCTTGTGATTTTTATTCCAAATGACTGAGAAATGAGATATGTGACCAATGAGATTCCTTATAATTTACACATGGTCATGGATGCATTTGGTTTTAAGATAGGTACGGAGAAAAGAAAGTAAAGAAAACAAGATTTTATAGCTCAACATTTCTCATATAAAAGAGTTCACAAAAATCTCTCTCTATTATTCCCTTGTTTTCCTCCAACACTTATGGAAACTTGTTTTTGATTCATTAGCTAGCTTTATTAACTTATTGAAAACTGAAATCTTTCTTTAAAAAAATAAGGATTTTCTTAACCTCAATTCTATGGTTGAATATAAGCATTTTTAATTAGATAGATTGTTTTGAAAAAGATAAAGATATAAGATTTTATCTCTCATAAATGCATCATTTCCTATAAAACTTAACTATTTTTGGGTTCTTATTCTTAACCCTAAGAGACGAGATTAAGCAAACCCAAAAAAAAAATATTATTGAAATATTGAACACATAATATTTTTCCTAAGAAAATATATGGAAAGCTTACTCATAGTTTTACTCCTGGGCTTGTTTATTTTGTCTGTACCATAAAGGCATGTTTAGTGATATGAGACAGGAATTGATTTTCTGACCTCCCATTTTGGGTTTTTGACCCCTTTCAAAATTTCATACCTAAATACCCCTCTATAAAAAAAAACTTTTTTTCTCCTCCTTTCTCTTCTTCTCATTTCTTCTTCTTCTCTCAAATCCTCACTCACACTCACCCACTCATACTCCAAAAACTCTTTTAATTCACTCACACTCTCATGCACACTCACCCGCACTTTCAAACAAACATGCTCCCACTTAGACCCCAAATGTTATGATCTCCATATAAAATGTACCATACGCCAATGTCGAAGCGTACTGGGTTCACAAAAGACTTCTACATAGGCGTATGTAAAAAATCCACGAAAAATGACCCATATGCCACTATAGGAGCGTATGGCTTTTTTTCTCAATACTCCAAGGCCTTGTAGCAGGTGTAAATTTTAACACGTAAGTTAGGGAGTTGGAGTACAGGTTAAATTTTACACTTACTCCATGACTCTGGCGTTTGTGTTAAATTCTACACCTACTCCTAGGCCCAGGAGAACGTGTTAAATTTGAATCAAGACAGTTTTAAAAAGTAATAAAAAAAATAACAATTATTGCAGGTAGCATCATTTTCTTCTTTTCTCATCAGTATAGAAGCACTCTCACCCCCCTCATTTTTTCACTCAACCCTCTTTTAACTCTTAGGGTTTTGTCCTTTTTCTCTCTGTAAAACATTTTCCCTCTCTCTCTCTCTCTTACTTTGCAACAACAACATTAATGGCCGGAGAAGCAAAGACAAAATGGTATTGTTGAAATCCGCAAATGAAGACACCTTTGAGGTATCTCCCGAAATCGCGAAGTAGATGCTAACTGTTAAAGCCTTTGCCCAAGAAGAATCTTACGTCCCCGCCACCATCATTCCTCTCCATAGCGTCAGTTCCTCAGACCTCTCCTCGACCATTGAATACCTTAATTTTCGCCACAGAGAGGTGAAGCCCTCTAAAAACGAGGCGAAGGAGTTTGATGCGTAGTTGGCAAAGAATCTAAATAACAAGCAGTTGATGGGCTCAATAAGATATTGTTGATATGTTATACTCAATTGCCTTGATATGTTGTGTGTCAAGGTAAGCAACGAAAATCTTATCGACAATCTTATCTGAGCAAGTCCATTAGCTTCTTGTTGCTCAGATTCTTTGCAAACTGCTCATCGAACTCCTTCACCTCATTTTCAGAGGGCTTGACCTCTTAGTGTTGCAAATTGAGGTACTCGATGATCGAGGAGAGGTCTGAGGAATTGACGTTATGGAGAGGAATGACGGTGATGGGGACAAAAGATTCGTCTTGGACAAAAGCTTTGACAATTAGCATCTTCTTCCCGATTTTGGGAGATACCTCAAAGGTGTCTTCATTTGCGGATTTCAACAATATCATTGTCTTTGCTTCTCCTACCATTGTTGTTGTTGTTGTTGCAGAGTAAGGGAGAGAGGGAAAATGTTTTATAGAGAGAAAAAGGATGGAACCCTAAGAGTTGAAAGAGGGTTGAGTGAAAAAATGAGGGGATGAGAGTGCTTTTATACTGACAAGAAACAAAGAAAATGATGCTAGCTGGTTATAACCTTGTATACTTTCCATTGTAATAATTGTTAATTTTTTAAGTTTATTACTATTTAAAATTGTTCTTATTTATGTAAATATTGAAAAAAAAAGTTAATCATCACATAAAGAAATGATAAATTAAGAAATAGCAATATTGATTTATTAACATTAACTTAATTTATAAGACTTGCTCACTTGCAAATTTATAAGGAAAGTACCTAATATAGTTTCTGTCAAGGAAGTGAGAAAGATTGCAGGTATCTATTCTTTCATCGTTAATTCTTAGCAGAAGTTCTCCAAATGTGCATAGCTTGGTTGGGAATACAGTCTTAATAAAGACAACAAAGTATGGAAGAATCAACTAAGAGTTATAACGAGATATACATAATATCTGGTATCTAATATCAACTAAGAATCAAAAAAGTATGAAGATAAAGCAGCAGGTGTTATATGTTGTAATAGCAATTGTTGTAGCTAATATCTGGTATCGGTCTAATGCAAGTATTTTTCAAGGGATGAGTAGGAGTGCATCACAGATATTTGGAGTTATATAGAGAGAAATCAGAGTAAAAATTAAAGGAAAAGTGTGAGAGATACTAAGAGAGAAAAAAAAGGAATTTTTTGAAAGATTATCGATGTAAAATCGTGTATGGACTATTATTGAGATAGGTTGGTTTCCTTCTAGGTTAGAACCCAACCTAGTTGGTGGCTAACTTAGTTTGCTTCTAATCTATGCTTTTGAATGTAAATTTTTTTTTTTGGTAATGAGAATTTTCTATTTACCTAAAAACATTAGTGTAACACCCCGATTTATATTTAAAAGTTTAACAAAATTTTAGTTTGAAATAAAATAGTAAATTAAAAATTTCTTTTTACAAACAAGTTCATAATACACATTGGGGAATTCATTCACAATATACATAGCTTCAATTGGAATTCCCTTCTTTTGAATTGCGCGCTGCACACTCTGATCTTCAAACTCCTTGATTATGCACCTAAAATGTTAACCACTAAGGGTGAGATTATAAGATAATAAAAAGATACATATTAGAAAGTCAAGGATAATAATGAAATCAAGCCATGGATTAACAAAATGCATCACATTCACATATTAACAAATTCCAAATACATTTCCATAAATCATTCTCTTTTCATATTCCATAATACTGTATGTCACCTCACGGTCAGAGGCCAACATACCCACACATACATTGTATGTCTCCTCACGGTCAGAGGACAACAATACAAACCATATTCTCTTTTCATTTTCTTTTCCTTTTTCCTTACTTCCCTTTCTCTTTTTATTTTTGCACCACTAGGAATTAGCGCACCTGCTAGGCAATTCACCACCTACTAGGGACTTTACACATGTTAGGACTGAGACACCCATTAGGCATCACCCATTAGGACAACGCAATGATATTTCCATAATTATTCATTTCTCTCAATTCCAGTTTACATTTTATTATCTTTTTCAGGTGGTTATGTAGTGTATTGATCCATTGGCGCACCGACGCCTAACGGGAATATAGGACCTAATGGGCAATTTGCCTGACAGGCAATTGGCCCTAGCAGGCAATTCACCACCTAGCAGGGCACCTAGTGTGCCGGTGCATCCAAGGATCAACCACACTGCATTCCTTTTTATTCCATATCAAAACTCATTCACAAAAAGTCAAGTTCACAACCACACCATTCATCAATTCATCACATACTCGCAAGTAACATTCAATGTTCACATTCATCATTTTCACATTCAAAAACCCAGAATTATGCATATATATATATATATATATATCATCCTTTCCCATCAAACAACCACTACCCATATGTAAACATTTATCAGTAATCATTATAGACATTCTCCAAGTAATCATGCACTTATACTCATTGTCACAGTAAAGTATGTTTAATACCCAAGATCCACTTCACACCTTTAAAACAATTAGTCTCAGTTATATCCATTTAGTACATAATTAATATAATACCCCATGATCAACAAATATAATAAAACAGTCGACATACTCAGGTATGTCTCAGAGTACTTAAATATAAGTCAACTCCCTAGGGTTCTTCACTTCCTACTTTAATATCAATAAAAAGGGAATTTATCATAAACAATTCAATAAATATGAAATCAACCATAAATATACTAATCTCTCCTAAACCAAAACTAAATCAAAACCATTTTTCTACCCACAACCCGGTCTAATTATTAAAGCCAAATATTATTATAAACCCTAACTATCCCTAACCCAAAGTGTGGAAAAGAGACTCCCCTTACCTTGGAGGGAGATGAAGCTTGATTTAAGCTCCAAGGACCTTGGATCTACCCCTGATCTACTTGGATTCCAACTCTCTTGACAGATCTCCACTCCGTTCTTCAAGATTGGAGGAGAGAGAGAAGCCCCTTTTGGAGAGAGAGAGAGAGGGGGCGCTTCAAGGAGGGAGAGAGAGACACCATAGGAGAGCAAAGAATGGGGAAAACATGAATGGGGAAGGTGGATCTCCATGGGAGGAGGATTGGAGGGAAGGATTTGGGTGGTGAATGGTGTTGGGGGGTCATTTTGGGGTATAGAGAGAGAGGGTCGAAGAGAAATGAAGGAGGAAGGGAGGAGGTGCAATTTTTTTATAAACTGATCAGACCTTTTTCGCTTGGGCGAGTTGTTTCTCGCTTGAGCGAGAAACGGATAAGATATATGGGGTTGACATGAGTCACTTTTCGCTTGAGCGAAAGGCTACTCGCTTGATGGGGAGCGAGCATGGTCTCGCTGGGGCGAAAACCACTCAGGAACTCAGGGTCTGATCTTGGCGAGCAAAATCTCGCTTGGGCGAGAACCTGGAAACTTATTCTTATACTTCTAAAAGCTACAACTTCTATACTACCCAAATCGAAGGTTCCTAGCCCCAACATAACACTAAACCGAACACAAACAACAGTAACCGACATTCTAAACATCCAACTCATACATATATAATATATAACACATAATTCACAAACATAGAGAATCAAACAGACTAAACCCCGAACTTAGACTTAGCTCACTTCTAACACTCAAGGCTCAAACTTAGGGTTCCCTACCTAAACATTCCCACAAGGTTAAGGCACTAAGAACGCCTATTCGGACCCCCAATACCTTTCCCTACCCCAAACCTTATTCTACGATCACACATATACATAAACATACATAAAAACACAAGACAACAATTATACTACTAATGCCTATGAGCACAAACAAACACACACAATTATATATATATACACTCAACTTAAATATATACACTAATGCATACATACATACATATGTGCACAAAATATAATTACAAATACTAATATATATATATATATATATAATATATATGTATCTTAGCTCAACATAGTTATATACACATATGCTTTTATTAAGAAAATAGTTGTAAATCATTTTTCATACCTCGTTTTCACATAAATAAAACATACATAAAATATAATTTTTTAGATTAATAAAAATCAGGTCTTTACAATTCTCCCCCACTTATATGAATTTTGTCCCCGAAATTCACACTTTGAAAAGGAAACAAAAATTATGGGGGTTCATCGAAATTAGTTTTAACTAAAACCTTTCAAAATCTGCAAAATACTTGAAGTTTCAAAAACTCATTTAGATTTCCATAGTAGTAATCATAATAATAAAAATATTGGTTTCTCAGAATCCTCTACAAATCTCGGATTCTAACCCCGGTGTGCTCCCCCATTTAGGCTTTTGTTATCCTTTCTAGTTCAAACTCGGTGTTTTTCCTCTATTGGAAGGAAGAAAGGTACTCTATGGGTCTAGGGAGAATGTCACTGACTATAAGGTACTTAAGTTCTCATTGGTCCTTTGGACAACTAAGGTAACTGGAGATTCAGGGAAAGGCGTCGTTTAATATCCTAAGTTGGTTCTATCCAACAGGTCTTTGTCTTCTTGGTTCATTCCACTAGGTATCACACTTCCCTAAGCTTCGGGAATTGTTCCAATATGGTTGGGTTTAATTCGAGGTGAGGAGGTTCCTCATCGGTTCTTTTCTTAACTAATGGTTTCTCTTCATAGAACTTACATAAAAATCAATCACAATTTCCCTGATACCCTTCTGTTGTGGGTTAGGTTTGTAACCTTATAACATCGACAGGTGTGGTCTACTACGGTGAGGGTTGTTCCCGCTCCTCAATGATCTACAACTCAAAAGGTAAGGTTTACGACTCCATGTTCTTTTGTTGGAACCTCTGGTCTTGTAGGTGTTGAAAACCCTTACTTACAGTTCAACTATGGCATCACAGGCTTGGGAAATCTACTAGCTATCTTGGTTTCTCTCAAATTCTGGAAAGATTGGAGGGTATTAGGAGGTGTTACTTATGAGCTAGTCTATCATTCAACTTAAATTTTGGTTTGTTATCTTCCTTGGGGTACTCACTGGTTCAAGCTATCTAGATATACTTTCGGATGATAAAATACAACTTTCATCCTAGTACAACTTGATCCTGGGACAAGTTAATCTATTTGGTTCTAAGACAAAAGGTCTTATTAGTTTTTTTGGTTCTGTAGTTACTAGATTAGTCGACCTTTTGTTTACTCTATGGTTCTCCTGTGGGTATCATGGGGAAAAGCCAACATTGCCGAGTTCCAAGAAATCCTCTTAAAAACAAAATCAGGAAAAACAAAACTTTACATATACATGTATAAATACGCATCCATACAACAATAACATGCCATATATATATATATAAATAAATATATACTATCTTTCATATTTTCAAAATTTAGTTTTGAAAGCCTTCTTAAAATAAATCAAGAAAACATTATATACATGTATGCAAACATATTCAATTAGTTTGAACACCATTTTCAAAAATAGCATTTTTAATCATTGATTAGTTTAAAATTGTTTGTAATTTTTAACGACGGTGATGGAAATCGAAAAACTTTTAATCTAAATATTGTTTGGAATCATTTTAGAAAATTTAAACTCATCCAAACATAAACATAGAATATATAGATGTATGTATATAGATATCCATACATATATTCAATAATGGTCTTAAATCTGAAGATAGAAGTTTCCACTTAAACTGAAACACAAATAGTTTGAAAATGGTTTGGAGTTATTTTACAAAAGTGTCAAATCCATTGGATAAAACAATCAACCACACATAACAACCAAACCACACCACCACTAAAAGACACAATCACCCTATATACACAAATATATATACACACACTTATACCAACCTCACGATAGAATTTAAACCTCCTGCATAGTCAAGTGAACCTTTTTCCATTAATAAATTTTATAGTTATGACCTGGGGTTCAAGTTCAATCGATAGGAACTCCATACATATCTTTCGTTTAGTATTAAAGTTACCGAAATCAAATTAGTAGTGGGTCCAACTACCAGTTCAACATAAATATTCTTATTGCGTTTCGTGGATTCTAGTCTAACCGATGCGAACTAAATCACCCGATTAGATTAGTATCGAGATAATAAATTATTTAAATTCTCCTGGCTCCACTTCTAATTTTCGTCCGCTTACTTTAACGCTAAACTGTTCGGCATATATTTCGAGAACCTTTCGATTGGGTTCGAACCACTTCCCAACTTAGATAAAAATTTCTTTTATAATAGTAAATCAAATTGGTATGGTTCAGCGGTTTAAATCTGATCGATCAGTACTCAATTCTTATTTCACATTTGGTGTCACAGTTGCTTGAATCAAGATTTGCTATGGAACCGACTATTAATTTATTTTAAGCATCATTTTTCGTTCTCTTAGATACTAGTCTAACCAGCGGGAATTAAATCACTCGATTGGATTAGTATCAGGGTCATCATTCATTTAATACATGTGGTTCCATTTCAAATCTTCGTTCAATTAATTTGACTCCAACTAATCAGCAAACACATAACCAATCATAAACAATACAGAAGCAAGCAAAGAGGAACAAAATAACTAACACAAAAGTTTTATACATAAGAAATCATTTACTAATTCACGATAGTGCACAAACTCCTAGATTCCGACGACTTCACCTCCCGATAAATGCAATATCGGATTGGCCAGTTCCGACACTACATTACATTTGTGGTAGTAGCCCTCGCCATCCAGTTCAAGTTCTTGTACTTCGTTTTGATTAGCAAGATTTCCTGTGTAAGAAACTTCGACTCTAAATTAACTTAAAACTTGAAATTTTCACACTTAAACAAAATCATCTTGCATCAATTAAGTTTTCTGTTTGCAATTGGGTAACACTTACAATATGCGATTTCTTTGAATCCCTAAGGGATCCGCTTAGGTTCCAAAGAATTCCATTCTCTCGTCGCTTTCATATAAAATTTCTTAGTTTGACACTTGTTGGTATTTCCCATTGCAAACATAAACTTACTCAAATATCACTTTAACATCAAAAACTCCACTTATCTAAGTCTCACCTTTAGAGAAGAAGCTTGAAATGAGAGTGTTCGCAGCGAGATTGGGACAACTTTCCCTCAGGCCGAAAGGAAGGAACTGCTCTGATACCATAAATGTAACACCCCGATTTATATTGAAAAGTTTAACAAAATTTTAGTTTGAAATAAAATAGTAAATTAAAAATTTCTTTTTACAAACAAGTTCATAATACAGATTGGGGAATTCATTCACAATATACATAGCTTCAATTGGAATTCCCTTCTTTCGAATTGCTCGCTGCTCACTCTGATCTTCAAGCTCCTTGATTATGCACCTAAAATGTTAACCACTAAGGGTGAGACCTTTTTCACAATACAGTGGATTATAAGATAGTATAAAGGTACATAATAGAAACTCAAGGATAATAATTAAATCAAGCCATGGATTAACAAAATGCATCACATTCACATATTAACAAGTTCCAAATACATTTCCATAAATCATTCTCTTTTCATATTCCATAATACTGTATGTCACCTCAGGTTAGGGGCCAACATACCCACATATACATTGTATGTCTCCTCACGGTCAGAGGACAACAATACAAACCATATTCTCTTTTCATTTTCTTTTCCTTTTTCCTTACTTCTCTTTCTCTTTTTATTTTTGCACCACTAGGAATTAGCGCACCTGCTAGGCAATTCACCACCTACTAGGGACTTTACACCTGTCAGGACTGAGACACCCATTAGGCATCACCCGTTAGGACAACGCAATGAAATTTCCATAATTATTCATTTCTCTCAATTTCAGTCTACATTTTATTATCTTTTTCAGGTGGTTATGTAGTGTATTGATCCATTGGCGCACCGACGCCTAACGGGAATTTAGGACCTAATGGGCAATTCACCTGACAGGCAATTGGCCCTAGCAGGCAATTCACCACCTAGCAGGGCACCTAGTGTGCCGGTGCATCCAAGGATCAACCACACTGCATTCCTTTTTATTCCATATCAAAACTCATTCACAAAAAGTCAAGTTCACAACCACACCATTCAGCAATTCATCACATACTCGCAAGTAACATTCAATGTTCACATTCATCATTTTGACATTCAAAAACCCAGAATTATGCATATATATATCATCCTTTCCCATCAAACAACCACTACCCATATGTAAACATTTATCAGTAATCATTATAGACATTCTCCAAGTAATCATGCACTTATACTCATTGTCACAGTAAAGTATGTTTAACACCCACGATCCACTTCACACCTTTAAAACAATTAGTCTCAGTTATATTCATTTAGTACATAATTAATATAATACCCCATGATCAGCAAATATAATAAAACAGTCGACATACTCAGGTATGTCTCAGAGTACTTAAATATAAGTCAACTCTCTAGGATTCTTCACTTCCTACTTTAATATTAATAAAAAGGGAATTTATCATAAACAATTCAAAAAATATGAAATCAACCATAAATATACTAATCTCCCCTAAACCAACACTAAATCAAAACCATTTTGCTACCCACAACCCGGTCTAATTATTAAACCCAAATACTATTATAAACCCTAACTATTGTTGGAAGTCTAATGTTGGAAGGCATGCTTCAAACTCTCTTATGGACTTCAAGTATAATTCAAGATGTTGTTTTGATGATAACAAGCCAACTCAAGTTCAAGCTCACAAGTGTCATCCAAATTCAAGATGGAAGATTCAAGCAAGGCATAGATTAGAAACCTTCTCCTTAGATCATTTGAAAGGTAATGGAGTTCTATTTCTTTAAGAGTTTACAAAAGCCAATAAGTTTTTCAGTTTAAAGAGATAAGAAGAAAAATGTGTTTTTCATGAAAAAGTGTTTTCTGCATTAATATGAGTGAAAATACTTGATGTTACAAAACTCTGTATTTTTTTATGTATGCAAGAGAGAGTAATCGATTAGCTGCTCAAGATAATCGATTAACTTTGTTGCATCATAGAAAAATCAGAGAGGTTGTAATCGATTAAATGAATCTTGTTAATCAATTACTTTCTTATGGGAGTAATCGATTACCTGGCTCAAGTAATCGATTATAATTGTTGCATCATATATTTTTCAGAGGCTTAGTAATCGATTACAAGCTCTGTAGTAATCGATTACATGATGTTGCATCATATGCATATCAGAGGCTCAGTAATCGATTAATTGTTTAAGTGTAATCGATTAAATGAGTTGCATCATACATTGAACAGGAGTGGTGTAATCGATTAACTATTATTGGTCTAATTGATTACATGATTTTCAAATGAATTTATGAATTTCTATTTTTGAAGGAATAATCAATTACCTTCAGAAAGTAATCGATTACTTCAAGTTTTATTGAAAAACGTGTCAGAATCATTTTGATTATTTCCTGATTTGTTTTTATATAAAAGATTCTGATTTATTTTATAAAATTCGAGAATGATTTTAAATTTGAATTATTTCCTTTTTGGTTTTAAGAATCAAATCTTTATTTTATTTCGTAAATCATTTTGACTTAGTTTTGATTTTAAAACTTATTTCAAATCTTATTTTATTTTTTTTATTTTGTTTTACTTATTTTAAATCTTTTTGATTCTAAAATGTTTTTCTATTTTAAAAAGGATTTCACTCCAACATTAAAAAATTAATCTTTCAATCATTCTCATTCATCTTTTTCTGATCATACACGTTTCTATCTTCTTCCTTCTCTAATCTTCTGGTTTTCACGTTCATATCTTTTGAAGAACAAAACCTTGTTGGCTGAGTAACTCCTAGAGAAAGTACTTCATTATCATAAGAGCTTATTGTAGAATCTGTGTTTTGAGAACACGATATACTTGTTGTAATCACTCACATCATTTGTTCTAAACCTTAGTGGTAGGGAGAGAATCCCATAGTTGAACGTTGTGACGTTCGTAGGGTGAGGAACTCTGCTGTGTGATTGAGGCCCCTAGCGAACGGAGGTTCCTAGTAGTGTGCGGGGTGCTCTTGGTTGTAATAGGGTGCGGCTCTATTGCTGGTTATCAGAACTCTCAGGCGGGTCGCTTGGGGACTGGACTAGGCCTTTCGACGGGAAGGCTGAACCAGTATAAAATTCACCAGTGCAAGCTTTTCTATCCCTATCTCCTTTTAATTCCGCTTATTTCAATTTTTACGTTTCCGCGCTACTCGAATTATTTTATCTATCGTTTTCACGATCCATTTCAAACGCTTAATCTCTCCGTCTCAAAACAATTTTTTTAATTTGTAAAGGTTTTTACAATACATTAATAAAACTCGATTCACCCCCCCCCCCCCCTCTCGAGATTTTGAGGCCAAAACCAACAATTGGCGTCGGAGCTAGTCCCTTGTGTTAAGACTTAACCGTCTCAAGAGTATGGCTTCAAACTCTCTCTTTGGTGGTGAAGGGAGTTCTATTAACCGTCCTCCCATGTTTGATGGGGTAGGGTACGCGTATTGGAAATCCCGTATGAAAATTTTTATTCAAGGAGTCGGATTAAAGGTTTGGGATGCCGTCGTAAATGGTCGTTATGTTCCTACCTATGTGGTTAATGGTAACACCGTCGAAAAGCCTATGGCTGAGTGGACGGAGGAGGAGGAACGTAGAGTCTAGTACAACCTGAAAGCGAAAAATATTATAACATCTGCTTTGAGCTATGATGAGTTTTTCAGGATATCAACATGTGAGACAACACAACAAATCTGGGATACGCTGGAAGTCACGCATGAAGGTACGACTGAAGTAAAGAGATCAAGAATCAACACGCTGACTTGTGAATATGAGTTATTCAGAATGAAAGATGGAGAATCGATTCAAGAGATCCAAAAACGCTTCACAATGATTTTAAATCAGCTAACGACATTGGGGAAGAAATTCACCAATGAGGATCTTATCAACAAAGTTTTAAGGTGTTTGGGAAGAGAATGGCAACCCAAAGTGACGGCGATTGCTGAATCAAGAAACCTTTCAACTATGACGCTGGCAACTCTCTTTGGGAAATTACAAGAGCACGAAAGTGAATTAAAAAGATTGGCTCAACACGAAGAAGAGAACAAGAAGGTCAAAAGTTTGGCTTTCAAGGCTGAAGCACCAGCAACAGAAAGTGACTCGGACAAAGAATTGTTAAATGATGAACACATGGGTCTATTGATCAAAAAGTTCGGAAAATTTCTGAGAAAGAAAAATTTTAATAGAAGAGACAACAACAAGAGTGGAGGCTCAACCATTACATGTCATGAGTGTGGCAAGCCTGGTCACATCCGAGCAGACTGCTATCAGCTGAAAAAGAAAGAGAATTCAGAAAAAGGCACCTCAAATTCAAAGAAAGGAAAGCAAGCATATTTTGTATGGCTAGACAATGAAGGAAGTTCGGATGAGGATTCAGACGAACAAGAGGAGACCGCCAACATATGCTTAATGGCTCACGGAGATGAGGTAACTTCTGAACTAAATTTTTCTTATGGTGAATTACAAGAGGCCTTTGAAGAATTGCATGAGGAATCGATGAGGTTATCCTTATTGGTTTCTATAGAAAATAAAAATTCAGCTTCTCTTTTAGAAAAGAATAAAAATCTTATTAAAGAAAATGAACTTTTGAAAAATCAAAATAAGGAGCTGAATTTGACTTTGAAAAATTCTTCAAACACCTCGAGTAATGACATTAAATTTAAAGCAAGTTCTTCTTCTTGTAAATTCTGCAAGGACCTTGTTAAAGAAGTTGAGGATTTGAAAGAAACTCTTGCAAAATTTACGAAAGGTAGAAATAATTTAAATTTAATGCTAGGGAGACAAAAATGTTTCTTTAATAGAGCGGGTTTAGGATATCAACCCGGGAGACATCAAAAGAAATTAAGTACCATTTTTGTCCCTGCTAGCAATCATAAGAAACCTTTAATTATCTGTCATATTTGTGGTAAAAAGGGCCATGGTGCACATGAATGCATACACCGGAAAGTGAAGTTCGTTAAACCGAACAATGAAACTAAAAGGTGGCATGATTTAAACTATGGCTATACTAACGCTCAAGGACCCAAAAAGATATGGGTACCTAAAAAGAAACCTTGAACTCTTTGCTTGTATGTTACTCCGGAAGAAAGAAAATTGTGGTGGTACTTGGACAGCGGATGCTAAAAACATATGACTGGAGATAAATCTAAATTCTCGCATCTCGTGCCAAAGGACCAAGGACATGTGACTTTCGGAGATAACAATCAAGGAAAGATTCTCGGAGTCGGTAAAATTGGTATACCTCCTAACCCTTGTATTGAAAATGTCTTACATGTTGAGGGCCTAAAACACAATCTACTAAGTATTAGTCAGTTGTGTGATAAGGGCAATAGGGTTATTTTTTATTCTGATAGATGTATTATCGAGGGTAAAATTGATAATCTTATTAAGCTAATTGCTCGCAGGATAAACAATGTTTATGTTATTGATTTTAACTCAATACCCTCAAATGATGCGAAATGTTTATTAAGTAAAGAGGATGAATCGTGGCTCTGGCATCGTAGAATAGGTCACATCCACATGGCTCATTTAAATAAAATTTCTTCTAAAAACTTAGTAGTTGGTCTGCCAAAGCAAAATTTTTCTATTTCTGAAAAATGTGATCCTTGTTCTAAATCAAAACTCACAAGGGCATCTTTTCCTTCTAATAATCTTGTTTCAACTCAAAGGCCCTTGGAACTTTTACATATGGATCTTTTTGGACCGTTTCAAACGAAAAGCTTTGGTGGCAACTATTATTGTTTAGTTATTGTGGATGACTATTCTAGGTATACATGGACGCTTTTTATTACTCATAAAAATGACGCATTTCATGAATTTAAAAAGCTAGCCAAGATTATTCAAAACCAATTGCATTTGAGCATTGCATCCATTAAAACAGATCATGGTGGAGTATTTGAAAATCATCTTTTTGAAAAATTGTGCGAAAAACATAAAATTAAACATTATTTTTCAGCTCCAAGAACTCCTGAGAAAAACGGGGTTGTGGAGAGGAAAAATCGTTCATTAAAAGAGCTTTCAAGAACAATGCTTAATGACATGAATTTGCCTGCATATTTTTGGGCCGATGCAGTGAGTACAGCTTGCTATGTTATGAACCGTGTTTTAATAAGGCCTATTTTAAAGAAAACCCCCTATGAGCTGTACAAGGGGAGAAAACCAAATATTTCCCATTTTGGTGTTTTTGGATGTAAATGTTATGTGCATAATAATGGTAGAGAAAATCTAGGAAGTTTTGAGGCTAGAGCTAATGAGGGCATATTCCTTGGATATTCTGTTTCGAGCAAAGCATATAGAATTTACAATAAATCTCGTAATACTATTGAAGAATCTAGTCATGTATCATTTGACGAATCCAATCCCAGAAAGTTGGGAAAGGTATCTGTTAATGACATTTCAGGTATTCTTGGAGATTTATTCATTGATGAGAATGAGGAGTCGAATGCTAAAGGAAAGGAACATTCCGAAAGCAATGAAAAATCAGTTGAATCAGTTGAGGAGAAAAATCAAGAACAATCCATGGAGCTCAACACTGATTTGCCTAAGGAATGGAGAACATCAAGACATCATCCCATTGATCAAATCATAGGTGACATCACAAAAGGTGTAAGTACTCGCAATTCTATTAGCAATCTATGTAACTACTTCGCATTTGTTTCTCAAGTGGAGCCAAAGAATATTTCTGAGACTACACATGATGAGCATTGGCTTTTGGCAATGCAAGAGGAATTAAACCAGTTCGAAAGAAATCAGGTGTGGGAACTTATTCCTAGGCCTGAGTCTCATCCAATTATTAGAACTAAGTGGATTTATAAAAATAAACTCGATGAGGCTGGTTTAATTGTTCGAAACAAATCTAGGTTAGTTGCACAAGGTTACAACCAGGAAGAGGGGATAGAGTATGAGGAAACATTTGCCCCTGTTGCTAGGTTGGAAGCCATTAGACTGCTTTTAGCTTTTGCATGCATTTTAGATTTTAAATTATATCAAATGGACGTAAAGAGTGCCTTTCTTAATGGTTTTATAAATGAAGAAGTTTATGTGTGTCCACCTCCCGGCTTTGAAAGTTATGAACACCCAGATTATGTTTTTAAATTGAAAAAGGCTTTGTACGGACTCAAACAAGCTCCTAGAGCGTGGTATGACCGTCTTAGCAAATTTTTATTGGAAAATAATTTTGAAAGAGGGAAGGTTGATAACACACTTTTTATTAAAAATAAAGGAAAGGACATTCTTTTAGTTCAAATTTATGTAGATGATATTATTTTCGGTGCTACTAATGAAACCCTTTGCAAGGATTTTTCGAGTATGATGCAGGAAGAGTTCGAGATGTCTATGATGGGTGAGCTGAACTTTTTCCTGGGATTGCCAATAAAACAAGCAAAGAATGGGATTTTCATTAGCCAAACAAAGTTCTGCAAGGAACTTTTGAAAAGATTTGGCATGGATAAGGCCAAGGCAGTAGCAACACCTATAAGCACATCTTGCTATTTGGACAAAGATGAAGGAGGTAAATCCGTAGAAATTACTAAATATCGAGGTATAATCGGATCCCTTCTCTATTTAACGGCAAGTAGGCCGGATATAATGTTTAGTGTTTGCCTTTGTGCTCGTTTTCAATTGAATCCAAAAGAAATGCACATGGTTGCTGCCAAACGTATAATGAAATATCTGTCTGGCACAACTAACATGGGTTTATGGTACCCCAAAGGTTCTTCGTGTAATCTTGTTGGGTATTCTGATTCTGACTTTTCTGGGTGCAAAGTAAATAGAAAAAGCACTAGCGGCACTTGTCATCTTCTTGGCAATTCTTTGGTATCATGGGCTAGCAAGAAACAGTCTAGTGTAGCCCTATCTACAGCTGAGGCTGAATATGTCGTCGCGGGTAGCTGTTGTGCGCTAATCTTATGGTTGAAACAACAACTCCTAGACTTTGGTGTAAGTCTAGATCACATTCCCATAAAATGTGATAATACCAGTGCTATTAGTATTACCAAAAACCCAGTGCAACATTCTCGTACTAAGCATATTGAGATTCGACACCATTTTATACGTTATCATATTCAAAAGGGTGATTGTATTATTGAGTATGTTGATACTTCACGCCAGTTGGCTGATATCTTTACGAAACCGCTTCCAAAAGAAAATTTCTTTTTCATTCGTAGAGAAATTGGTTTAACTTCTGCCTCTCACCTCTTTTGAGTATGTGATTTTGTTTATCTCTCTTGTTATTATTGATGCGTTTTCTCAGTGTTTCAGAGGGAGATAGCACTTCTTTTTGATGATTACAAAAGAGGGAGAGATATTCTGATATTTTGGTTAATACATACATACAGGGGGAGAGATACTTTGAAGGATGCAAATTTTCTGCAGTGATATATTTTATTTATGCATCTATACAGGGGGAGATGATATGAATTGTTATATTCCTTGTATTATTTGTTCTAAGGAAGGTTATTGTTATATACATATATGTGTTTTTGCTTGTATAACACTTGTGATGTAGATAGTAAAGAGCATATCAGAATCGTTGTTTGACATCATCAAAAAGGGGGAGTGTTGGACGGCATGATTCAAACTCTCTTATGGACTTCAAGTATAATTCAAGATGTTGTTTTGATGATAACAAGCCAACTCAAGTTCAAGCTCACAAGTGTCATCCATATTCAAGATGGAAGATTCAAGCAAGGCATAGATTAGAAACCTTCTCCTTAGATCATTTGTAAAGTAATGGAGTTCTATTTCTTTAAGAGTTTACAAAAGCCAATAAGTTTTTCATTTTAAAGAGAGAAGAAAAAAAATGTGTTTTTCATGAAAAAGTGTTTTCTGCATTAATATGAGTGAAAATACTTGATGTTACAAAACTCTGTATATTTTTATGTATGCAAGAGAGAGTAATCGATTAGCTGCTCAAGATAATCGATTAACTTTGTTGCATCATAGAAAAATCAAAGAGGTTGTAATCGATTAAATGAATCTTGTTAATCAATTACTTTCTTATGGGAGTAATCGATTACCTGGCTCAAGTAGTCGATTATAATTGTTGCATCATATATTTTTCAGAGGCTTAGTAATCGATTACAAGCTCTGTAGTAATAGATTACATGATGTTGCATCATATGCATATCAGAGGCTCAGTAATTGATTAATTGTTTGAGTGTAATCAATTAAATGAGTTGCATCATACATTGAACAGGAGTGGTGTAATCGATTAACTATTATTGGTCTAATCGATTACATGATTTTCAAATGAATTTATGAATTTCTATTTTTGAAGGAATAATCGATTACGTAATCGATTACTTCAAGTTTTATTGAAAAACGTGTCAGAATCATTTTGATTATTTCCTAATTTGTTTTTATATAAAAGATTCTGATTTATTTTATAAAATTCGAAAATGATTTTAAATTTGAATTATTTCCTTTTTGGTTTTAAGAATCAAATCTTTATTTTATTTCGTAAATCATTTTGACTTAGTTTTGGTTTTAAAACTTATTTCAAATCTTATTTTAATTTGTTTTGATTTTGTTTTACTTATTTTAAATCTTTTTGATTCTAAAATGTTTTTCTATTTTAAAAAGGATTTCACTCCAACATTAAAAAATTAATCTTTCAATCATTCTCATTCATCTTTTTCTGATCATACACGTTTCTATCTTCTTCCTTCTCTAATCTTCTGGTTTTCACGTTCATATCTTTTGAAGAACAAAACCTTGTTGGCTGAGTAATTCCTAGAGAAAGTACTTCATTATCATAAGAGCTTATTGTAGAATCTCTGTTTTGAGAACACGATATACTTGTTGTAATCACTCACATCGTTTGTTCTAAACCTTAGTGGTAGGAAGAGAATCCCATAGTTAACGTTGTGACGTTCGTAGGGTGAGGAACCATGCTGTGTGATTGAGGCCCCTAGCGAACGGAGGTTCCTAGTAGTGTGCGGGGTGCTCTTGGTTGTAATAGGGTGCGGCTCTATTGCTGGTTATCAGAACTCTCAGGCGGGTCGCTTGGGGACTGGACTAGGCCTTTCGACGGGAAGGCTGAACCAGTATAAAATTCACCGGTGCAAGCTTTTCTATCCCTATCTCTTTTTAATTCCGCTTATTTCAATTTTTACGTTTCCGCGCTACTCGAATTATTTTATCTATCGTTTTCGCAATCCGTTTCAAACGCTTAATCTCTCCGTCTCAAAACAATTTTTTTAATTTGTAAAGGTTTTTACAATACATTAATAAAACTCGATTCACCCCCCCCCCCCCTTTCGAGATTTTGAGGCCAAAACCAACAACTATCCCTAACCCAAAGTGTGGAAAAGAGACTCCCCTTACCTTGGAGAGAGATGAAGCTTGATTTAAGCTCCAAGGACCTTGGATCTACCCCTGATCTACTTGGATTCCAACTCTCTTGATAGATCTCCACTTCGTTCTTCAAGATTGGAGGAGAGAGAGAGAGAGAGAAGCCCCTTTTGGAGAGAGAGAGAGAGAGAGCTTCAAGGAGGGAGAGAGATACACCATAGGAGACCAAAGAATGGGGAAAACATGAATGGGGAAGGTGGATCTCCATGGGAGGAGGATTGGAGGGAAGGATTTGGGTGGTGAATGGTGTTGGGGGGTCATTTTGGGGTATAGAGAGAGATACGATCGAAGAGAAATGAAGGAGGAAGGGAGGAGGTGCGATTTTTTTATAAACTGATCAGACCTTTTTCGCTTGGGCGAGCTGTTTCTCGCTTGAGCGAGAAACGGATAAGATATATGGGGTTGACATGAGTCACTTTTCGCTTGAGCGAAAGGCTAGTTGCTTGAGCGAGCTGAGCTTTCGCTGGAGCGAGCATGGTCTCGCTGGGGCGAAAACCACTCAGGAACTCAGGGTCTGATCTTTGCTGATTCGCTTGGCGAGCAAAATCTCGCTTGGGCGAGAACCTGGAAACTTATTCTTATACTTCTAAAAGCTACAACTTCTATACTACCCAAATCGAAGGTTCCTAGCCCCAACCTAACACTAAACCGAACACAAACAACACTAACCGACATTCTAAACATCCAACTCATACATTTATAATACATAACACATAATTCACAAACATAGAGAATCAAACAGACTAAACCCCGAACTTAGACTTGGCTCACTTCTAACACTCGAGGCTCAAACTTAGGGTTCCCTACCTAAAAATTCCCACAAGGTTAAGGCACTAAGAACGCCTATTCGGACTCCCAATACCTTTCCCTGCCCCAAACCTTATTCTACGATCACACATATACATAAACATACATAAAAAAACAAGACAACAATTATACTACTAATGCCTATGAGCACAAACAAACACACACAATTATATATATATATATATATATATTCACACTCAACTTAAATATATACACTAATGCATACAAACATACATACATACATATGTGCACAAAATATAATTACAAATACTAATATATATAAAATATATATGTATCTTAGCTCAACATAGTTATATACATGTATGCTTTTATTAAGAAAATAGTTGTAAATCATTTTTCATACCTCGTTTTCACATAAACAAAACATACATAAAATATAATTTTTTAGATTAATAAAAATCGGGTCGTTACAATTAGCCACAATTGTTGTATTTTTTTAAAAAAAAAAGTTTTTGTCTAATGGAATAAAGGAATAAAAATAAGAAAATATCTCACTTTAGGATATATTGATATATTTTATTAAATTATTGAAAATTGAAATCTTTCTTTAAAAAATAAGGATTTTCTTTAGCTCTAATGGTTGAATATAAGCATTTTTAATTAGATAGATTTTTTTGGAAAAAATAAAGCTATAAGATTTTATCTCTCCTAAATGCATCATTTCCTATAAAACTTAATTATTTTTGCGTTCTTATTCTCAACCCCAAGAGATAAGATTAAGCAAACCCAAAAAAAAATATTATTGAAATATTTAACACATGATATTTTTTCAATGAAAATATATGGAAAGCTTTCTCATAGTTTTATTCCTGGACTAATTTATTTTGTTTGTACCATAAAGGCATGTTTAGTGATGAGATAGGGAATTGATTTTCTAACGTACCATCTTGGTTTTCGATCCTTTTAAATTTTATACTTAAAATACCCTGTGTAAAAAAAATACTTTTCCTCTTCTCCTTTTTTATTCTTCTTCCTTTTCTTCTTCTTCCTCTTGCTTCTTCACTCACACTCACTCACTCATACCCCAAAAACTCTTCTCATTCACCTATACTCTCATACACACTGATTCACACTTTCAAACACACTTACTCCCACTTATACCCCATATGTTTTGATACACGTTTCACAATTTTTTTCGTATAAAATGTACCATACGCCAATGTCGAAGCGTACTGGGTTCATAATAGGATTCGACATAGGCAAATGAAAAAATATACAAAAAATAACACTTAAACCGCTGTAGAAGCGTATGGTTTTTTTCAGTAATCCAAGGCTTTGTCGTACATGGTAAATTTAACATGTACTCCAAAACCTTGAAGTAGGTATAAATTTTATAACATATGCCGGAGAGTTGGAGTACATGTTAAATTTTACATCTACTCTAAGGCCGTGATGTATGTGTTACTCCAAAATCCTGGAGTAGATGTTAAATTTGAATCAAGACAATATTAAAAACTAATAAACATTAAAAAAAACAATTATTGCAATGGAAAGTAAACAATGTTGTAATTGTAAGACCCGCATTTCTCCTCTATTTAAATTATTTATTTTAGGACCTCATATGGCTTAATTTAGAAATTTTATTTTATATAAGGTACGGAAATGTGATGTTCATAAAATGTAGTTTTGTAGCTATGTTATAACTTAGTAAAATTATAAGTGTGACACCCTTTTGAAATACATTTTTAATACTACAATTATTATTACTCTTTTTATGGACTCAGTGAAAAACTTAATAAAAATTTTCTCTTAATAATGGTTTCCATTTCTCGAAAACACTTGGACTTGTGTTCAAAACTTTAAATCTTCTCATATTAAGTTAAATCGAATCCGGCATAATAATCTTAGAAATATCAAAACTCGGTTAACTCCTCAATTGACAACATTTTCATTACTATAATAATCAGTTTGTATTATCAACATAGCGTTGTCTCGTGAGGCTAGATATTATTAGCTAATAGCAATTGCCAAATTCATTTTTAATCAAAATCAGAGTGCGCGGAATAAAATAGTACCCAACAATCAATGGTGAGATAAGCATCATATATCTATATATATAATATGAAAAAGGATCCCATGAGTACAACTTATCATCATCGAAGTAAAGTAAGTCCAAGATACTGAGTCCATAAGCTTAAAAGAGTACAAAAGAAAAGACCTCAGCTCTAGTACATCTCATAACTATATACAATATATCACATATCAAAAATAAAGATGTCCAAGAGCAGGTCAAACTGGTCCTCCAAGCATCCAACTGGGTCCAATGCAGCTACACATCAGTTCCAGGATCCGTACTACCTATACTATGCCTATACCTAGGAACCACTCGGTCCTCCACAAGGTCTAGTAGTCGGCTCGACCGTTACCTCCTCCTCGCTCTCCCCCTCCTCAGGGTCCTCCTCAATCTCGTCTGACGGGGTAGAGGCTCTACCACTGGGCCTAGGATCTGCAGCCTAACAGTACCTGTCGGGCCAGGTGAAGGGACATCATTATCAGTGAAAACTCTAGAAGCAGAGGGGTGAGAACGAGTGGCTGTCCGAAAACAAACTATGAAATCTACGTACTCGTCGAGCTTGTGGTGGTCCTCTATAAGTATAGAACGGGGGTACGTGCATGGTATAAATGATAGGGATCCTAAACCTATGAGGTCGCACACGAGCAAGGGGGTTAGGGTGATAGAGAGTAATCTCCACCTCACCCTCAAAAGTAGCTCGGTGCTCCTCGAATGTCCATATACCACTAGAGATGGGTCCCATCTCGACGCAGGCTAGGTATCTGACCATCACCTAATAAGGGCACAAAGGTAAGCATATACATACACATAATCAAATAAGAATAACTGGAATTAAATATTCACATATAATCACGTTATCAACCAACATGTATATGCATATGATCAAGCAAGATTCATTTATAATTAAATTCTTTAATTATAATGGCATGATGCATGTCATCTCTCATTTCCTAAGATTCCCAACCTAATCACTCTCACGAACGTCCATCCATAACCACAGTGTATTACCAGAACATAATAAATACGTTATCAAAACGTATGGCGTACTTGCTCGGAAGTGATACACAACGTCACCCTATCTGGTGAACAACACATCGCAAAGATGTAATCATCACTTTGTGATATTTAACGCCGCTTCTCTTGCAAGCTTCACATCGCGAAGACGTAATAACCAAATCAACAGTATATCACATATTGGACACATCGTCAACCTTAATGTGTCATCGAGCAAACAGTAACATTTGGCACTCCTAGAGGCCCTCCTCATGTTCCTCGAACATGACAAACGATAACTTATCACCATTCACCATGCATGAATGCAATGAATAATTTCATTAATATTAGCCATTAGTCTCATCATTTGCAGCACACACACATTGAGGCAAGAGACAATACCAAACTCATCAAGCATGGCATAATTGATAACCAACATTATCAGTGAACTGAGTATATAATTTTCTTTAAGTATAATTAGGTTTAAATAAAAGTTGTTAAGTTGAAAATGGTATTTTTTAAGCAATCTCAGACTTGATACTCGGGTATTTGTTCAGATACTCGAGTAGTTCGTAGTGTTATAAAATTTTTTGCATCAGTTAACTCAGAATACTCGAGTAGTTCTTCAAATAATCGAGTAGTTCATCAGTCCAGAATACTCGAGTAGTGTTAAACTGAACTCTGAACATTCTGTTCCAGACAATACTCGAGTATTTTCCAAAATACTCGAATATTTACTGACAGTAAATTCACTCCAATATGGGTTTTAACATACCATTTTCGAATTTAACCAATTTTAACTTAAACCAATGATCAACAGAGTTGTATTTATGCATATTAAACATGTCTCAACACTTAAAACATGTGAATTAAAAGAAAATCCAAATCTCACATCAATTATGCATAAAAACATGAATTTCAACAACTTCACATACCAAACTCAAATATACTCGTTTTTAACTTGATTTCAGCATCAATTAAGTTCACATGTAACATATTAAACTTGCTCCAACAAGCCTTAGAGTCCAATTTGTCCTCCAAGCCAAAAACCTACTTCAAACTAAGCCCTTATATGAGTCTCATGGTGACTCCCTATACAAAACACAATAATTACTCTTATTCTAATGCATGTAAAGCTTTCCCCATACCTCTAATTCGTGAAGAAACAGAAACTTGACAAGAAAAAGCTCTGGAACTTCGAATCCCACCAACTCCTCACTGAACAGAGCAATTTTCAGCAGAGTACCAAAACCAAATTGGTTGACATATGAAACAAAAATGAAAATTGGGGAAATTAGTTTCTCTAAACTCTCTGCAACACGTACTAACTAAAGGAACAAGTTTGAGATATAATGGTTGTCTGAGCTTACCAGAATCGAGCTTGAAAGTAAGCTCCAAGAAACTAAAATTGAAGCTGGCAGCTTCAACACCTCCAAAAGACAAGCCTCGTTCTCGATCCACACTCAATCTTAACTCACAAACTCTATATCTTTTCAAAGCTCAAGATGTAAGCTTTGCAATGGTGTATCACTCTCAATTTAACTCTTAGAATCGATAGAACGAAATTGAAAACCCTAACTTTGTATTTCAGAACCTCTACGTGCAAAATGGAAGCAAATTCGTCAACCTTGAGGCTTATATAGATGGATTTATGTTGCATGTAGCTCGACACGACATCAAAGACACGTTGCTAGGCTGATTTCGTGTCGACGTTTTGGATAATTCGATGGTTGACTCATCAAACGCACTATCGTTGAGCAACTCTGTATACAATACTCGAGTATTGGTAGAAATACTCGAGTATTTTAATCAAATTTTGAAAAAATAATATTTTATTTCCTATTTCTCCACAGTCATTCTAATATTGCTTCTAGGTCCTAAAACAGGGACTAATATGCAAAACTCCTATTTTCACACAAAAATAATTGTCAAATTATTTTCCACATATTTCCTCTAACATAACACACATAATTAATTAGAGATTATATAAAAATAATTTGATTATAAATAAACCATTATAATTAATTTTTTATTGATTAGAGGTTAAAAATTTGGGGTGTTACAATAAGTCATCTAAATTGACTCTTATAAAATATATTTTTAAGAATAATTTTGTCTATTTAATTTTAGTTCTTGGATTATGATTGAATCTATGTTAAAATATTAATATAATTTTCAAAATTTCATATCTTTATCATAGTGAGTCCAATTTGAATGGTTTAAGAATAAAAAAGTACATGTAAAAAAATATATTTTTATAACTTGGTATGGAAATGCAATTTTAAAAATACTATACTTTTTATGACTCTCATGTGAAAGTAATTTTTAGAAACCTTAGTATTTTCAATATGGTACTTTTTATGATATATGAATTTAACTAATCTTATTATTATTATTATTATTATATATATAAAAACAAGAACAAAATGTATGTGTATTTTTTTTCCTTAGTAGCATGGGCTCCCGCCTAGAATGAAGTAATGGAGGGAGTATTATATTTTTTTTTAGTTATTTGAATTTGAAATTTGAAAAATTTTATTACTTTAACTATTGTTACATAAAAATCAAAAGATAAATCTTTTTATGAACCTTGGAAACACCCATTCCTTAGATGACTTAAGTAGAATTCTTAAGCATCTTTATGTTCAGATCTTTGGGAACATTCGTAGGACCACAACTTTCATACTTGAATTATTTGAATAATATAATATATATATATATATATATATATATATATATATATTAAGACACGGTATTGTAAATACTTTCGGAGAAAACATTGTTATATGACTATATTATAACTTAGTAAAAATCTAAGTTATGTAAGTTGATTGCTATAAAATAGAATCTTATCAACCATTTATTTTATTTTAATTATTTAGTATAGTGATTTAATTTTTAGGTTCAGGGAATTTTCATAACCTCGTAACTTTTTTATGGTTAGTCCAAATTAAATGATTTTGGAGTCAAAATGTCCATAATAAAATGTAGAGTGTATTTTTATGAATGAATATTTAACTTTTAAGTTTTTAAAAAATTATATTTTTTAAGGCTCATTTTATGTTAATGATTTTATAAACATTAGAATTTTCATTATTGGACTAGTTTTAAAGTATGCTTTTGATACATTTCCTCAAGTATAAAATTTTCAAAATTTTTCTTCCTTGCCCTATATGTGTGCTGTCGGAGAGGAGGGAAGATTCATCTCATTTTTTTTCACTTGTTGAAATTCAAATTTGAATTTTCATTAGGGGTGTAACGGTCTGGTCGATTCGGTCTAGTCTTTGATGAATAGTAGAGACAGGACCAATTAAATTAATATGATCCGGTCTAGTTTGGTCCAGATATTTTTTATATACAAAGACCAGACCAGACCGTTCATAAATGGTCCGATACGATCTATTTAGCACATAAATAATGATATTTTTTATAATAAATAAATCTTTCACAAATAGTACTTAGCAATCAAAAGAAAAATTATTAAAAAAATTGCTATAAAACCTCAATTATTATTATTGCTGTGAAGAAATGAAAAGATGAAATTTATAAAATATATCATACCATGGAAAAACAACAGCCGCTGTACAATCAATGAAAGTTTATAATTGGAATACAGGAACTGAGGAACATATGCATATAATATATATATTCAAATCATTTGAGTATTATATAGTGTAAATAAGAATATGAATAAATTCAAAATTAAATATAAGAGAGTGTTACAATGTGTTTTTTTTTTTAAGTAACCGATTTGGTTTGGTCTTAATGGTCTAAAAAATAATGAGATCGTGGACCGGACCGTAAAACAATGGTCTAGAAATTTTGAGATTGGAACGGATCGGACTAGATCAGACCCGACTATATTTTTCGGTTCGGTCCGATTCAATCTGAGCGGTCTCACGGTCTGAAACCGGATCGCCTACACCCGTAATTTTCATGCATAGGAATTGAGTTAGTATTATTAACTTCACAAAGAACCACACATCCACATTAACTATTCACCTAGAACTCACCTAAACACCCTTTCACGAGGAGATACATTTGAACTCAAATTTTAGACTAGCGGCAATGTTGACATCGAGAACTTAAATCAAAACGACTTATAAAAACAGTAGCCAAAACTAAAAGAAAAAATGCAGGGACGAAACTCAAACTTCGCAACATTTATTGGAACAAATTTAGAAATTAAGCCTTTATATTATGGTGTCTAACTTTTTTTTTAAAGGTTAATTCTGTTTAAATTTAAATTTGACCTTATTTTTTTGGATAAATAAATTAAAGAGTGAAGTATCAACTTAGTCCTTGATGTTTTTTCAGTGTATCAATTTAGTCCTTGAAAATTCATAATTACACATTTAATCCCTCAAGTTAGTTTTAGCCACTGTTTTTATAAGTCGTTTTGGCCACTTGCTTAAGTTGGTACTTCACTCCTTAATCAAACATTTAATGAACCAGATCAAATGATTCACACATAAGTAAACATCTCATTCCTAAGTTATAAAATTAATCTTTTGAGCATAATCAGTGGAGGCTAGCACAGATGGTAAGGGATCTGTTGCTACTTAAGCAAGTGGTTGGGGGTTCGTTCCCCGCTATTACGAATCTAAAAGGCCTCACTGGGAGACTAGCCCCTAAAAGGGCCCGACAATGTCGAAAGGATTAGTGACCCAGTTGTGCGGACGGATACCTTGGGAAAAAAATCTTTCGAGCATAATTAGGTTTGTTCTCTCAATTTATATCCCTCAATTCTCCCATAAATTTGTAGTTTGTTTCTACCATTACATTAATATCCTTCAAGGAAATAAATCGACTTATTCTTTTATTAATACTTTAGATTCTCTAGTTTTTAAAGATACCATTTACTTATGAATATTGCATCACATTAAGTTTCTATTTGTGATTTTCTCTTGTTTTATATCATGGAAAGTTTCTATGTACTTCACTTATACGATTATTATGTGTTAGGCAGCTGTATAACTTTTGAACGTTTTAGGTGTAAAGTTTAAGCTAATAATATATTAACGAGAGCTTCTTCGGTACCGTCGTAAAAGAATGGATTTTGGTACTATCAAATCTTTAACTAATAAAAACACGGCACCTCATATAATTAGCTACGTCAGCATATTTTCTATTAAAGAATTTAATTTTATCATATTGCATTTTAGTCCTTTACATTTTAAGTAACTTTTAATTAATCTAATCAATTAAAATCAAATTAAATATTTCCTACTTTATTTTTAAACGAAAATACAATAAAAAAAATTAGAATTTGATTATTAAAGAGTTTCATCATCACCCCATCTTTATCTGTTCATCACCAAACACCAGCACGCTTCATGAGGCTTCATCACCAAACACCATAAACGGATACACCAAACACCAAACCATACACGCACACGGCAAACACCAGGGTTCATCGTCCACCAAATTTCCACCGCACACAGCAAACACATCTCACCGTAATATCAATTTCCACCACTATTCTTGACGGCATCACCACCAAACACAGCCCGACATCATGATCTTCCTCAATCCCTCTTCTCTTTGCAAATTAAATCACGACGAATCGTGAGTGGCGCTGGCAGAATTATGCTTCCCGACACAGGATTGTTAGGATATGGATGAGGAGACAAGATAGAGATGAGGAGAGAGGACATGGGAATTGTGTTTTTATTTTATTTTTTTTATTTTTTTTTTTTTGAGATATTAGGAGAAACATTTTAGTAATATAATACATGGTGCTTTTTTTAAACAAAATTTTTTTAATAAATATGCTTTTATTTGGTAGTTATATTTTTTTTTTTTGTATCATTAACCAATTGATTAGGTACTTTCAATTCGATTCCCTTGCTCTGAAACATGGGTACTCCTAAATTGGTGACGTACCTGTACCGGGTACACTTTGCGTACCGGTACACGTACCGTACTCCTAGGTAGTTGTAACTAATATGTTAAGGTATATTTTAGGTGGGGATCGTACTAATAATATAATTTTTGCCTTAGAATTTATATTTTAATGTTATAATCAATCTTACGGCCTTATATCTTGACTTATTTTGAGTATCAACCTTTAATTTTATGATACTCATATGCTATTTCAATGTCAAAATCGGTTATTTGCATCTTGTTTATATATATTTATTTATAAAATTAGAATTCATATTGTCGTATCTGTACCCTAATGTTTTAGAAAATGCCGTACCCCATACCCAGTACTATACTATACCTGTATCCGATACCATACCCGTATTAGCGCAACATAGTTCCCTTGTCAATCAATTTACATATTGACTGCATAGTTATCAATTAAAATAAAAGATGATTTTGAATTTGAATCAAAATTATCAAGTTTTTAAAAAGTTCAAATATCCGTTTGTTTTCTAAATTTAATTTTTTTTTCAATCAATACACATTCTTTCCGAACTCTAATATAAGAAAACAAATCATGCTTATCTTGATTTTAAATATAAGAAAAAATTAACCGACTTTCTATTCTCAATACAATTATTCCTAAAATATTCTTATAAAGTAGTAATTTCATTTAATTGAAAATATTCCTATGAAACTTTTCTAAACTAACTATAGTTTTTATGAATTTGAGAAAATTAGATACATTCAATTAACTTTCTTAATAAGTGTGATTTCGATTGTTTTTTCTTACTCCCCCGATTCTTATTATATGTCACATTCCAGAATCTAAATAATTTTCGGTGGAAATTTGGTGGACGATGAACCCTGGTGTTTGTTGTGTGCGTGTATGGTCTGGTATTTGGTGTTTGGTGTTTGGTGTTTGTTATGTGTGTGTTTATGGTGTTTGGTGATGAAGCCTGATGTTTAGTGATGAACAGGAAATATTTTAATTTTTTTAAATAAAGTAGAAAATATTTTATTTTATTTAAATTGATTAGATTAATTAAAAGTTATTTAAAATGTGAAGGACTAAAATGCAATATGATAAAATTGGATTCTTTAATAAAAACTATGCTGACGGCGTGGCTAATATGAGGCGACGTATTTTTATTGGTTAAGGGTTTGACGACATCGAAACCCACACGATTTAGGTGTAAAGTTTAAGCTAATAATATATTAATTTGTTTTATTAGTTTACCTTACACAGATTATATTATAGACAAAATTTCTAAACAAATTTCTCATCATGTACTTCGCTCCTAGTCGTCGTCGCTCAATGACGACATGCCAATATTGTTCATTGTATTTTAACCCTATGGCATGTTTTGTAATGCAATGAATGACAAATAATTAAATATTTGCAGCAAAAGAAATTTACCAAACAATCACCCTTTTTATCTTGGCTTCTTCGATCTTTCCATTCCAACTTCCGAGTGAGATAGTAGACAAATTCAAATGCGTTGCCTTGTGTACCTAAACAACTAAGCAAGCTAGAGAAAATGATAAAAATTATGACATGCCGCATGATGTTGACTAGATCAGGATAGATTTGCTAACAAAATATACCGACATCTTAATTTTAAATTTGCAAATTGCAAATGGGCTCTTAAAAAAATGGAACTCGTTTAGATCTGACCGAAGTCTCATTTTCATCTCGAACACAATATTGAAGTAAAACTTTGGGTCCTCTAGCTTCAATACATAATAAATAAGTGTGGGGTTTTTGCCATCACAATTGTGGTTAGAAACACTTTATTTATTTTATTATTTTCAATTTTACATTTTTTTTTTTTAACGTCAAGGTGGTAAGGTATACTCACTGCCAGAAAAATAGTTTCAATCGTGAGATCACTGCTGAAAAAAAAAATTTCCATTCGACCAAAACTAATTTTTGCTGTTGTTCTTTATAGTTGGGTGGACTAAATGAGAAATGTACATGGTCGAGTTGACGGTGCAAATGCAAATAATGCAAATGCTGACGCTTTATTGATTGGATCTCACATGGTGAGGCATTTACAATTTTACATCCTAAAGATTTATTTTTTGTGAAATTGAATAAGTTTTTTTATTTTACGTTTGATGGAAGATTTGGGTGACTATCCATATTAATGATGGATAATTATCTTGTTGATGCTGGGCACATTTGATGGATCTCTAAGAATAGTTTCCGCAGTATCTGCATTAAAGGTTATGCATATCAATGGAAAGCTGCAACAGCTAAGGCGCCCTGGTGAGGTTAGTCAAGAAACTCATACAGATATGTAATATTTTGAACGTGACTATTATGATATGATAGTTAAATAGTCTTCAAGTTTATCCACTCTATGGTCCTTTTTCACTTGCCATGAAACATAAATTTGAAGTTAAAAACTATTTAATTTCACTGTTTCTGGCATGAACCTGGTTTAGTACAAACTCGATTATATCACTACAAAAAAAGGGGCAATTTGCGGCAGTTAATGATGCATTTTGCGGCGGTTTTAACTGTCGCAAAAATAATTTGCGGCGGTTACAAAACAGTCGTAGATGTGTCTGTCGGGATTCACTTTTTGCGGCGATTTTGGCAACCGTTGTAGTTTTTTGCCGCTAAAGATTGCAACCGCTGTAGTGTTTTGGCAACCCAAAAACAAAATAGTCTGGCCGAGCAGGATTACTCTCCCTCACAGGGAGAGTAGGGTTGTTATGAGAGGATAGCATATTATGGACCTAAGCCTCAAATATTATTTTGATGTGGATATATTGTGTATATTTTTGATTGAGGCTTAGGATGTTTTGTTTTTGGGTATAGTGATATGTTTTGATTTTGGATACTTAAACTTTGACTTTCCGCTGATACTCCGGATACTTGATGCACTGTTATGTCTTGGAGCCCATTGGGCATTGCTATGATTTACATTTATATGATGTGAAGCCCTGCTGGCTACTGAACATATATTTGATAATGTTTTTCACAGGTTGAATTTTGAATTAGTCCGAAAAACAAACAAAACTTCGTCCGTTTGACGGGTGATTTTATTAAATTAAAAAGGAATTTTTAAGTTCACATTTTTAATAATGGGGAATTTAAGGGTAATAATTATATGGTGTTACATTTATGGTATCAGAGCAGTTTCTCCTCGGCCTTGGAGTTATGCAAACTCCAATGATTACTCACCTAGCGAGTAATCGATGCTCATAGTAATAGCTTAGAATTTTTATAAGATATTTATAGTACTATGTATATATATATGTTTATTAAGTCTTACTGGTCTGCTCTTTGTGGATAAACAGTATGGCTGGAAGAAGGGTTGGTAATGATGGACTTGCAGCCATTCTGGAGCATCTGCCTCAGATGCAACAATAGCAGGGGAACAGATGGCAGCTACTGTAGTAGCAGCTCTGCAACCTCCTCCTCCAGTTCCAGTTGAGATTGACTAGATGGCAAGGTTCCGAAAGAATGAGCTGCCTCGCTTTGAAGGTGGAAATGATCCCAATGGGGGCAGAGATGGATACAGGAGATTGAGAAGATTCTCCGTTCTCTTTAACCACCAATGGAGCAGCATGTCCGATTAGCTGAATTCATGTTGACCAATGAAGTAGAACATTGGTGGGATCAGCAGAGGAGAGGATTGGTGGCAGTGAATCCGGTTATTTCTTGGGAGGTATTCAAAGACCGTTTTCTAGGGAAGTATTTCCCTGAAGATGTGCGGAGGGAGAAGGAGATTGCTTTTCTCCAATTGACTCAAGGTTCCATGTCAGTTGGGGATTATGCAGCTCGGTTTGAAGATCTCATCCGTTTTTCTAGTAGTTAACGGGATGCAAGTGACCGTGACAAGTGTATTAAGTTTGAAGCTGGACTTAGGAGTGATATTCGCCTTTCTTGTGAGTATCACAACATTGACAATTTGACTCGCTTGGTCAACATGGCTAGCACATATGAGAAGGGTCTTAAGAGGAAGATGGCTGAAGATAAAAGCAGGACAGTGCAAAGAAGTGGTGGTCCTATAAGGGGCCAAGGTTCGGTGCAGCGGCCAGGTCCCTATCCACAGCTTAGATCAGGCCCTCTAGGGAGTTCTCCTGGTCCTATTCCGCCTTGTCCCCATTATAGCAAGCAGCACAGGGGAGTGTGTTGGAATTTGACTCAGAATCAACCAAATGTCACTTGTTTCAAATGTGGACAACCCGGTCATGTTGCAACTAACTGCCCAAAGAATGCAGTTAAGAAAGAAGCAAATGTGACTAGGGCACAGAAGGTTGGTGATGGCCGTCCACTACAACAAGGAAAGGTGTATACTCTTGATGAAGAAGAGGTTACTGATGCTGATGAGTTGATTCGAGGTATTGGTCTTGTGAATGATATTCCTTGTGGTATTCTCTTTGATTGTGGAGCTACACATTCTTTTATTTCTGTCAATTGTATGGAGAGATTAAAACTGTCCGCAGTTGAAATGCCTTTCAAGTTGTCTGTGTCTACCCCTACAAATTCAGCCGTGGTCACATCTTTGATGTATTTGGATTGCCCACTTCGAGTATTGGAGCGGGAATTCAAAGTGAATTTGATATGTTTGCCTTTAACCAAGCTGGATATTATTCTAGGCATGGACTGGATGTCCCAGCACCGTGTCCTACTTGATTGCAGTCAGAAGTCAGTAATCTTCTGTCAGCTTTCAGTGTCGGCTATGGATGTTGATGAAGCAGCCGACATAAGTCGGATTCCAGTGGTTAGTGAGTTTCCGGATGTTTTTCCTGCTGAAATTCCTGGATTACCTCCGGCTAGAGAAGTTGAATTCGGCATTGATCTTATGCCTGGTGCCGGCCCGATATCTAAAGCACCCTATAGAATGGCACCTCCAGAGTTGGAAAAATTAAAGAAGCAATTGGAGGAGCTTTTGGCTAAGGGGTTCATAAGGCCAAGTGTTTCTCCGTGGGGAGCTCCGATCCTCTTTGTCAAAAAGAAGGATGAAAGTGTCCATATGTGCACTGATTACCGGCAGTTGAATGCGGTGACAGTGAAGAACAAATATCCACTCCCACGTATTGATGACTTGTTGGATCAACTTCGGGGAGCAGCAGTTTTCTCAAAGATTGATCTCCGATTTGGATATCATCAAATTCGTATCCGAGAGGAGGACATTTCTAAGACTACTTTTAGAACCCGGTATGGGCATTTCGAATATGTGGTGATGCCTTTTGGCCTCACGAATGCTCCCGCGATCTTCATGGATTATATGAACAGAATCTTCAGGCCGTACTTGGATTCATTCCTCATAGTCTTTATTGACGACATTCTCATTTATTCCAAGAGCCCGAAGGAGCACGAGGAACATTTGAGAACCGTGCTCCAAGTTCTCAAAGACAAGCATCTTTATGCAAAATTCTCTAAATGTAGCTTTTGGTTGACTGAAGTACATTTTCTGGGGCATGTAATTTCTGAGAAGGGCGTCGCAGTAGATCCTTCTAAGGTGGAAGCGGTGCTTAAGTGGGAGAGACCCACGTCTATTACAGAGATCAGGAGTTTCCTTGGTATGGCTGGGTATTACCGAAGATTTAATGAAGGGTTTTCTAAGCTAGCTCTTCCCTTGACTATTCTTACTCGGAAAGGTGTTCCGTACGTATGGTCCCCAGAATGTGAGGATAGTTTTCAAGAATTGAAAAGGCGATTGACTAGTTCCCCGGTGTTGATTTTGTCTGATCCAACTCAATCCTTTGTGGTATATTGTGATGCTTCCAAACAAGGGTTGGGATGTGTGTTAATGCAGCAAGGGAAAGTCATAGCCTATGCATCTAGGCAGTTGAGGCAGCACGAGCACTCACGATCTAGAGTTGTCAGCAGTAGTCTTTGCTCTCAAAATCTGGAGGCATTATCTTTATGGTTCAAAATTTGAAGTCTTCAGCGATCATAAAAGTCTCCACTACCTCTTTGATCAGAAAGAGTTGAATATGAGACAGAGGAGGTGGATGGAATTTCTGAAGGACTATGATTTCAATCTCCAATACCATCCGGGCAAGGCCAATGTAGTGGCTGATGCAATAAGTCGCAAGACTTTTCATGTCAGCAATTTGATGGTGAAGGAGATGCAGCTAATCCAAGAATTCAGTGACCTCAACTTGAACATGCAAGTTAAAGAGAAGAGTATTGTTCTGAAAATGTTGCAGGTTTCCAATGAATTGATTGATCTTATCAAAGAGAGACAGGCTGATGACGAAGAGCTTCAGAAGTTGTTTGAAGGAGCCTCAGGCAAAGAAGAGCCTGATTTTGTAAAGGGTTCTGATGGTATTATTCGGTTCAAGGGCCGGATATGTGTTCCTATGGATTTCGAAGTTAGAAGGGATATCCTATGGGAAGCTCATCGAACCAAAATGAATTTTCATCCCGGCGCAACAAAGATGTACCAAGATTTTGAAGAAGATTTATTGGTGGCCAAAGTTGAAAACTGATGTAGCAGACCATGTATCTCGTTGCCTGAATTGTTAGAAAGTTATGATTGAGCATCAAAAGCCTGGTGGTCCGTTGCGATCACTTGATATCCCCGAATGGAAGCGGGATAGCATAGCCATGGACTTTGTGACGGGTCTACCCAAAACAGCTGCAGGATGTGATGTCGTATGGGTTGTTGTAGACCGTTTAACAAAGTGTGCTCACTTTATCCCTATTCACAAGAAGTACACTCTGGAGAAGTTGACTCAGTTGTATATCAGGGACATAGTGAAGTTGCATGGTGTTCCCACCAGTATAGTATCTAACCGTGATCCGAGATTTCTGTCTCAATTTTGGCAGAGTCTCCAGCAGGCATTGGGTACCAAACTGAAATTTAGTACGGCTTATCATCAACAAAAAGATGGACAATCTGAGCGTACTATCCAGACACTAGAAGATTTGTTGAGAGCATGTGTTCTTGAGCAGGCGGGCAGCTTGGAGCAGTTATTACCGTTAATGGAGTTTACTTACAATAATAGTTTCCACTCCAGTATCGGTATGGCACCATTTGAGGCTCTCTATGGCAGAAAATGTAGAACGCCTCTCTATTGGCTCCAAATAGGTGAGAACTTGTTGACAGGTCCGGATATAGTGAAGGAAACTACTGAGAAGATCACAATGATTAAGAACAAAATAAAAGCTTCTGAGGATCGCCAGAAGAACTATGTTGATAGGCGAAGGAGACCTTTGGAATTCGATTTTGGGGATCATGTGTTTCTAAGAGTGTCTCCGGACACAGGAATTGGTAGGGCAATCAAGTCCAAGAAATTGACTCCGCGATTTATTGGACCTTATGAGATTCTTGAGAAGGTTGGCCCAGTAGCTTACATGATTGCTTTGCCCCCTCATCTAACCAGACTTCATGATGTATTCCATTTCTCACAGCTAAGGAAATACATTCATGATCCTACTCATGTGGTTACCTTGGATGATTTGCCCTTGAAGGAAAATTTGACTGTCGAAGTGTTGCCCGTGAGGATTGATGATAGGCAAGTAAGATGGTTGAGAGGCAAAGAGATCATTTTGGTAAAAGTAATATGGAGCCGAAACAATGTGGAGGAAGCTACCTGGGAGTTAGAAAGCAAGATCAGGTAGTCTGATCCGCAGTTGTTTGAAGAAAGCTGAATTTCAAGGACGAAATTCGGGTAAGTGGGAGAAGATTGTAACATCCCAATTTTTATTTCTACGTATAAATAGCATTTTAGATGAATTTTAATGGAAGAAAATGAAGAGTTAAGTTAGAAATAGGTATTTAGAAGTGGTTAAGAGTTAGACACATCAGACTTTAGAAAATTTTAAATGCAAGTTTCGTAGATCAAAACAGGAATTCCACCCTTGGATATAAAGTAGGATATATGTGTTAAAGTGTCTCAAAGTTTGAGCAAGATCCAACGGGTAGAAAAGAAGTTGTAGAAGTTTGAAGTTGGTAAGTTTAGGTTTTTAGGTTCTCGCTCGAGCGAAAATACCCTTGCTCAAGCGAAATAGTTGATTTTAGACCCTGATTCCCTGAGAACTTTTCGCTCCAGCGAGAAATGGCTCGCTCCAGCGAAAAATCTTTGGCTCGAGCGAAAACGGCTCGAGCAAAACCCAAATCCACTGGGTGAAACTCGCTCAAGCGAGTAAGCGGTCGCCCGAGCGAAAATGCTCAAAGCTGTTGGACGGAAAACGCGTTTTGGACCACAAAATGGGAATCTTCCCATTGTTTCTTTCATTCTCAGCCACATAAAACACCCCTTACAACTAAAACCCATCACTCTCATTCTTCTTCATTTTTCCTTCATCAACAACAAAAATCACCTCCTCCTTCTCCATCTCCCATTCGATCTCCCCCTCATCTCCACCAAGGTCAAGATTTGTTTTCCTCTTCCTCAAGCTCAACAATCTTTATCCATCATCACCCCTCTCTCTTGGTAAGTTTAACTCTCTCTCTCTCCTCCTCTATGCCATACGAATTTCTCCCTCTCTTCACCTCTCTTATAATTTCTAATTTCTACCTTATGGGTTTCACAAATTCATGACTCCTTTGTATTTTTGTTAACTCGAGGAAGCTAAGAATCTCTCTCCTTCCACTCAATCCTTGGAGCCTTTGATTAAGGGAACTAGGAGCTAGGGCTTGGAAGTTTTCCCCCATTTCTCTTGGATTGAGGTAAGGAGGTTTGTGTTACCATATTCTAGGGGGTAGGTTGTATTATGTATATAGTGGGTTATTAAGAGATAGGTGATAGTTAGGATTAAAAACCCTAGGATGGACAATGTTGCATAAAAGTATTTAAATGTATAATTTTGTGTTTAAATATGATTAATGATACTTGATTTGTGTGTTTTGATATGTTGACAAGATTATGTTGAACCCTAGAATAATAAAATGATTATGAGTATGATATTTGGAATAGATGTGAATGCCCCTTTGAAATTTAAAAGTATAATGAGATGATGAGATTGAATTAATGAAAATGATTACAAAGAAATGAAATACGTGAAATAAGATGTTAAAATATTTAAAGGAAAAAGAGTGTGTGATCCAGATCTTGTAAGACGTTGTCTGTAGAAGACTGTACGCATTGATCGCGTAAGATGCACTTGATGCGCCGCTGTAAAACGTCGTCCAAAGGAGAGTGTACGCAATTATGGACACATACACCATATATTAATTAAAGGTATAATTGGATTGTGCCTCTCCAGATCTTGTAAGACGTTGTCCATAGGAGACTGTACGCCTAGATCGCGTAAGACGCACTTGATGCGCTGCTGTAAGACGTTGTCCGAAGGAGACTGTACGCAATGATGGATGCACCTTCCGATTTTGGAATCCAGGTCTTGTAAGACATTGTCCGTAGGAGACTGTACGCATAGACCACGTAAGACACACATTGTGTGCAGCTGCAAGACGTTGTCCGAAGGAGACTGTACGCAATGATGGAAATCCACGTAATAAATTCTAAAAGTCTTTGCAAAACTCAAAGAGTATATGAATAGAATAAGAATTGTGAAATTAATTAAGTGATTGAGAAAGATTAAATTTGTATAGACTTGGAAAGGTATGCAATAATGAAATTAAAACTATACAGGAACTAATTTATTGCTGAAATGAAATAAATGAATGGATTGGGAATGCTTACTTGACTTTGTGTATTATATGTCTAGATGTGTGTGGCTTGGTAGTTCATTATGTCATAATAGAAACTGCTTCCTTATTTTATTGTGTAATGCTCACCTCCTTACCATTTTTCAGGTACTGAGCTGGAGCATACACCAGGTCTGGCTGAGCAGGATTACTCTCCCTCACAGGGAGAGTAGGGTTGTTATGGGAGGATAGCATATTATGGACCTAAGCCTCAAATATTCTTTTGATGTGGATATATTGTGTATATTTTTGATTGAGGCTTAGGATGTTTTGTTTTTGGGTATAGTGATATGTTTTGATTATGGATACTTAAACTTTGACTTTCCGCTGATACTCTGGATACTTGATGCACTGTTATGTCTTGGAGCCCATTGGGCATTGCTATGATTTACATTTATATGATGTGAAGCCCTGCTGGCTACTGAACATATATTTGATAATGTTTTTCACAGGTTGAATTTTGAATTAGTCCGAAAAACAAACAAAACTCCGTCCGTTTGACGGGTGATTTTATTAAATTAAAAAAGAATTTTTAAGTTCACATTTTTAATAATGGGGAATTTAAGGGTAATAATTATAGGGTGTTACAAATACTGTCAAGGTGCAGTCTGTATTGAACTGGCCTGTTCCTCAAACAATTAAACAATTGAGAGGATTTTTGGGCCTAACTGGGTATTATAGGAGGTTCATATGGAATTATGCAACAATTGTCAGCCCTCTAACAGATTTGCTTAAAAAAGACAGTTTTCAGTGGACTGATGCAGCTAAATTTGCCTTTACTGCCTTACAGAAGGCAATCATTTCTGCACCTGTTCTGGCATTACCAAATTTTGCAAAACCATTCATCGTGAAGACTGATGCTTCTGGTTCTGGAATTGGAGCAGTTTTGAGCCAAGACAGACACCCAATTGCTTTCTTCTCAAAGAAACTATCTCCTAGAATGCAGCATCAATCTGCTTATACTAGAGCATTTTATGCCATCACTGAAGCTCTAGCCAAATTCAGACATTATTTATTGGGCCACAAGTTTATCATCAGGATAGATCAAAGAAGTTTGAGAAGCTTAGTTGATCAGACACTTCAAACACCTAAGCAGCAAGCATGGTTGCACAAGTTCCTTGGGTTTGATTTTACTATAGAATACAAACCTGGAAAAGAGAATTTAGCAGCAGATGCTTTGTCTAGATCTTTTTATATGGCATGGTCACAGGTAGAGAATGACCTCTTACAGCAAATCAGAGAAGCCACTGCTAAGGATACAACCTTACAACCACTCATCATTGCATGCCTAGAGGGCAAGCCTACTGATGTTAACTATTCTACTCAAAGTGGATTTTTGTTCTGGAAGCAGAGAATTGTTGTTCCAAAAATTGATAACTTGCTCCACAAGTTACTTACAGAATTCCATAGCTCTCCATTGGGAGGACATTCAGGAATTGTAAGAACTATGGCTAGAATTGCAGCTCAGTTTTATTGGCCAGGTATGCATAAGGATATTACTAAATTTGTCCAAGATTGCATCATTTGTCAGAAAACTAAATCTGTCACTACTTTACCTACCGGATTGTTGCAACCACTTCCTATTCCTAATCAAATTTGGGAGGACATTGCAATGGATTTCATCACTGGACTACCCCTCTCAAATGACTTCTCTGTGATTTTTGTAGTGATTGACAAACTATCTAAGTATGCTAATTTTATTGCTTTAAAATCTGACTTTTCTAGCAAATCAGTAGCTGAAGTGTTCATAACCAACATAGTCAAGCTTCATGGGTTTCCTAAAGCTATTGTCTCTGATAGAGACAAGGTTTTCACCAGTCATTTCTGGCAGCACCTCTTCAAATTGAGTGGTACTCAATTGAATTTAAGCACTGCTTATCATCCATAGTCTGATGGACAATCTGAGGCTCTCAACAAATGCCTTGAAATGTATCTGAGATGCTATACTTTTGATAACCCAAGAAGCTGGTCCAAAATGTTGCCATGGGCAGAGTATTGGTACAATACTGCCTTCCACAACAGCCTAAACACTACTCCCTTCAAAGTAGTTTATGGTAGAGATCCTCCTACTTTGATAAAATACACTATGGATGCAACAGACCCTCCTGATGTGCAAACCATGCTTCAACAGAGAGATTCCTTATTAGCTCAATTGAAAATTCGCTTGCTCAAGGCTCAAGCAAGGATGAAGAAGTATGCAGATCAACACAGAATTCATAAGGAATTTACAGAAGGGGACTTAGTTCTAGTAAAACTACAGCCATATAGACAGAATTCTATAGCATTGAGAAAAAATCAGAAGTTGGGACTTAGATATTTTCGGCCCTTTCCAGTTGAGAAGAAAATTGGTTATGTGGCTTATAAGTTATTGGTACCTGAGATAGCCAAGATACACCCCATTTTTCATGTCTCCCAACTGAAGCAGTGCAGAGGTCAGAATTACACCACACATGTGCCTTTACCCTTGACCACTACTGAGGAAGGACCATTACTTATGCCTCAAGAAATTTTGGGCCAGAGAACTATCATTCGAAGATCCCACACTATACCACAAGTTCTGGTTTAATGGGAAGGACTTGACACTACTGAAGCCTCATGGGAAGATGTTCAAGAGCTGACCAAAGCTTATCCTAAGTTCAACCTTGAGGACAAGGTTTATTTTGATGGAGGGGGTATTGTAACGAATGGGGTGGGCCAGGGGAACAGTGACAGAAAGAATGTTACCAAAAGAGGGACAAATAAGACAAAGGGAATAATTAATGATGAGTTAGTTATGGATAGTGGCCACGTGGCCAAAGGACCCGAAAACAATGCAAGCACGAATGATGTGAGAGTGCGGAAAGAGAATTCGTTATTGAAGGAAAACCACGTGGGGTGGAAGGGGTATATGAAAGGGAAATGATGTAATTTGCTTTTTAGGCATATTGTGGATAGTGTGAACCCTTCTCTCTTTGGTTCCTCTCTGCAATTTGCTTACCTTCTGTGTACTTGCTTTTCAGCTTTAATACAAGAGTTAATAGTCAGTTGGGTCCCTGAAAGATATGTGTGAAATCAGTTAGGTCCCTCAAAGATATGTGGCATCTTTTATACCCCTCAAAGATCATATTGGCTTCAAGTTAGTCCCTCCGTCCAACTCCGTCATTGGGAACATAACGGAAGCTGACGTGGCTCGTTAGTTGCTCTGTCACTGGCACTCTCGGAAAAGGAGGACAACTAAATTGGGCAACGATATAAGCATCTAATGACTCGGAGATTATTTGACTTGGTTGCATGGTTACACTGCTGTCAAATGATTTTGAATCGGGAGTACTGAACCTGTCCTGTAAGGATTCTACAGACAGGAGGACCCCAATGCTTATATCTAAACTGCTGCCAAATGATTTGGGATCAGGAATGCAGCACCTTCCCTGTGAGGGCGCTTCAGACGGAAGGGCCCCGGTGGTTATATCTAAGTTGCTGCCAGATGATTTTGGATCAAGAGTGTTGGACCGTCCCTGTGAGGGTGCTTCAGTGGGGAGGCTTCCATTGCATAAATCAATGTTGCTGCTGAATGATTTTGGAACAAGAGCACTGGACCTGCCCTGTAAGGATTCTTCAGACAGGAGACCCCAAATGCTTATATTGGTTAGGCTATCAATCCATGATAACAATGGCTGTTCAAGGCTACCACTTACACTTTGCTCATTATCCTGGTTAGAACCAAACATGCATCTTAGACAAAGATTTATGATGGAATGAACTGGAACGGAATGTTTTTTAGTAGAGCATGTGCTAAAGAGATAATAACGCCAGTGGATTGGCATTTAAAATTCATTTTAGAATTTGGGGCCAACCACCAATATACATATCATAAAGGACAATACACAAGAATTATTTACACTAAAACATTAAAAGTGTCGTTATGCATATACTTGCAAAAATGTTACTAGAACACTGCATTTTGAACTTTTCTGGCGATTGGCGAATATAATAAACTCCAAAACTTTACACATAACTCTATAAGTCACATGAAGCAAATCATCATGAAATCATTTTAATGTTCCTTAATCCACACACCTAAAAGGCTAAAATAATATTTGTATAACCCAGATCTACCAATCCCATGTCTCTTGTAATAAAATTATTGTGTAATTTTATGTAGATATCTGAATAAAAAATTACCAGAGGATTAACAGATGCATTGTTTGTTAACAACATCTAGTAATAAACTAATTAAAGCAGAAAAACTACGGTGTAATTTACAATTGAAAAAAATCTTAATGACAGTTTACCAGAAGATCAACAGATGCATTGGCCATTTTCTGACCCACAACTTCATTTGTTGTGTTACCCATTACTTTGAATTCCTTACTAGTAAACTCAAACTTGTCCCTTTCAGCATATAAAGTCTCTAAAGTAGGATTGCAACCTACCTCTTTTCCTCTAGGGTATGCACATGGATCTTTGGGAATTGGTGTGGAAGGTATACGAAAAGACTGAGGTTCATGAATGTAGAACCAACCATACCTTAAAAGAGAGAACAAGTCACAACACTATACAACACTATACAAACCTGACTTGGTCAATGCAGCAACTAACTGAGCCACGTCAGCTTCCGTTATGGTCCCAGTGACGGAGTTGGACGGAGGGACTAACTTGAAGCCAATATGATTTTTGAGGGGTATAATAGATGCCACATATCTTTGAGGGACTTAATTGATTCCACGCATATCTTTCAGGGACCCAACTGACTATTAACTCTTAATACAATTTCCAGAAATCAGAGTGATTCCTCATGATCACATTTGAACTCATGAGAAGTGCATTCTGAGTCATTTCCTTATTACTTGTGTCCTAAGCTGCTACTCTTAATTTCCAGTTTTACTTTTCTGTTGCTCTTACTTTACCATTCGCTTATAGTGAGCTACCATTTGACCAACCCAGGTTATTACATGTCTCATTATTTGATTGCTCTAAAAAAATAGTTTCTTTCATGTTATGAGCAGCAACATTAGTCTTAAAAAAAAATTAGCAGTTTACGAGAAATATTAGGTATGCAATTGAGATAAATATTAAAATCTATCTGACTATCAATTTGTTTTTAAATGATGGCTTTCTCCATCTTTAACAAATGTAGTAGGAAATCACTCCAGGTGTCTATAGGACCAGGCAAGCACCAGTGAACACAATCATTATACAGTGTTACATTTTCTTGTGGCCAATGCCCATATCTACTAGGGTGACCATCTGGTCTCAACAACATTGCTTGTGTGGTATCAAGCAACCTTAATTTCAAGCCCTTCTTCCTAGCTTCTTTCTCACCAATTTTGAACTCCTCCAATTGGATCATGTATAGCTCCAAATCATCGCCTTCTAACTGTGTCTGATTGCTCCTAAATGGCTTTGTTCTCACACAATTTCCACCTTGATTCCACAACCCTTTCTCAAAATGAGATGGTGCAAATGTTCTAAGAAATGTTACACCCTTAAATTTTTCTAAGCTATTAATGACTCTAAAAGCAGTCCTAAATGTCTTTCTGTAGCCATAAAACTTAGTTAAGTCATTAACATTTTCTAATTGGCAGAAATGACATCCAACAATTTTTTGTTTCTCATAGAAGACCATAGGCCTAAGGAACCAATGCCCTCCATTAAGAATGATAAAATCAAAGTCTTCAACTTGAGTTGTCCATTTCTCATCAAACTCGTCAAGGTAAAGGTTGAAGAGGCCAGTTTGGGTTGGACCATTTGAATCTGCTAGTTGGGCTTTGACTAGATAGGGTGTAGAAAAGAAAGCTATTGTAAAATTGTAGCTAGGATACATCCATCGCTTGAAATTTTCATCTGCTGTGTATGATTTGTCTATGGGCCACTCTACCTGCAACGTTAATAAGAGTGAGATTTAACAACTAGCACTATTAAGTTTCATAAACAAACAAGATTTAATTTTGTAAGACAAGAAATTAAAAAAGCAAGAAAAGTGATTGTTGAAGTTGATCAAACAAAACATTCATTAATGAATAACTAGATTTCATTTGCCTATTCAACAAAGAACAGTTTCAATAATCAATACCAAATTTTAAGAAGACAGAACTGAATTTCCGCAATCAAAATCTCTAAACTAAATATACATATTGTTTGTGTATTTGTTAGATGTGTGGTTCTAAACTGTGTTGTAGGGGTGATTATGCTATGTTTATCGCAATAAAAATTATTAAAGGTGGAAAAATGTGATTATTGTGTTAAATTATGGTTGAGAAGTCTTTCAAACCATTGTGGTTGAGATGTTCACATAAAAATAACGTCTTAGCCTGGTTCAAATATATTAGTTGGATTGTCAAATTTTAGTAAACATATGAAAAACAACATTGAAAACCATTTTTATTTAAATCTTCATTAACCTTGCCGACTTTTTTTTTAATATAATCAAAATTGTATTAAGAACAGTACAACAATGGGTTCTCAACCCATAGCAAGAGGGTAACAGAAGAAATTAAACCAAAGAAGAGATACCACCAAAGAAATTTATGCACCAGTCTTACAAAAACAATATTGATATCCTTTATATTTTTAAACAAAAACTATCATGTAACCTATTCAAAATACCCACAAATATTAAAAAGTACTCATGATTGAAAAAACACGATTCCATATTTCCAAAGAGACCAATTGACACACATCCACACAAATATTATTGTAGAAGAGATTTATGAATGGGGTTAAATCTTATTGATCCACAAAAGAATATAAAATCAATATACTAAATAAATAGAAAAGTTCAATTCAATAACAAAAACAATTGAAAAAAAATAAGTAGCGATTTAGAATTTTGAATCTTGAAGGTATAAGAAACTCACTCGTGATAGTAGGCATATCATAGACTGCATCTGATTTCTTCCAACCGAGTCTCCAACAAAAGCCATAGATTTACCCCTAACAATTTCTAGGAACTGGAAAGGGTTGAATGTTGGAAGGTCACAACCATTAGGCTTCCACCTCCATTTCATGAACTCAAAGTCTGGTCTTCCATACTTCATGCAATTTTGATGCTCATGAATTGCCCAACATGTTGTGTTTGTGTAATATGGTGCCTTTGGATTTGGAACCCATTCCCCATCATTAAAAATGTCACACTTCTCTATAGATGTTGAGGGCAACTTTTCTGTCACGTTATTTAAATGATATTGAATAGAAGAGGCTGGCTTCTTAGACTCCTTGATCTTCAAGACGGAAGAGTTACAAAACATAGGATAAGAGAGTGATGTGAACGTAAATATAAGTATGGCAAAGATTGCTAGTAAAGTTACTTTTGGGATCATTTGCTTTAGGCTAATGTTCCCAAAGAGAAGCTCGCTATGTCGTTGAAAATTCATGTTGGAAGAGGTGGACAAAGAGGGAGAGAAATAAGAGAAATGGGAAAGGAGGAGGGTAATAAAATTGGGGAATGGAAGGAGAGTTGCTCTATATAGTGCGTTAATTAACTATGTTAGCTGTGTCTGAACTGCTATGCTAGCTATCAACAGGGTATTATTTTTATTTTTTTCCTATAAACTACTGATTTGGAATTAGATTGGAAGGCCTTACCGAATATGATTTGTTAGATGAAAAGCTAGCATTTTTTATTCTATAATTAAATTGCATTTTGAACTAGTTTATTATATTTTCATTCACAGATCAAATTTGCTAAAGTTTTTTTTTTCTATACTCTTTAGTCGGTATCACAAGTGTCCCCAAAAACACCTTTAATATCAAAGAACCCTTGAGACTAATCCTGCACGAGGTCGTCTTCCTACGTCTCTCCCAACGAAATGTGTTAACCGGAAATCGAACCTGAGACTTTTTAATCTCAGACCCCATTTTCATCGCACCATTTGAGGCAACCCCATTCTTAAATTTGCTAAGGTTTTAAACCTCATCATTTTAAAAGATTTAGATCTTTTAATTCAGTTAGTTGTTTGTGACTCTCGTTAATTTGATTTTTTAAACGGTTAATAAAATACTTTAAATCCATTAAATTTTGAACAGCTAAAAATATTTAAAAAGCAAAATTTATGGATTAAAAAGGAATACCGAGTTAGAGATTCCATAACTATATTTTCAATTCATTAATTTTGAATCGCTTGTTATTTAGGGGTGTACATGTAAGGGGAGTGGAGCACTCAAAACTCATATTTTACATGTGAAATTAAAAGGTAGTTCAAGTTTAAGACTTTGACTCATTGTATTAAAACAAACCAAATTTGAAATCTAAGTTGGCTTTCTTATTGTAAAAATAAAAATAAAAAAAATAAAAGAAAGAAGAAGAAGAAGACTTGAGCGTGGATTAACTCGTACAAAATTTAATATATTTTCTTGATCAAATAATGAGCTGTATTCCTCGGTCTTCCTCCTCTCTAGATTTCTCTAAATTTTTCAGTCTTTCTCCTCTTTTATTTATTTTTTCTTGTTTTTCTTGTTTTAGCAAAGAGACATAGCGATAGAAGGGGAGGGAGTCCTCCCTTCATTTGGAGAGTGTGTGGTTTTCAGCCCCAATTTTTATGGGTTTCACTCTTGCCTTTATGCAAGTTTTGTTATATAAATAAAAGTTATTCTTCGGTTGTTTTGGGTGTTTTTATTTTGGGAAGGTATGTGCTTTTTGTTAGATTCCAGATCTGATAACCATCCTCTTTTTTCAAATAATTGGAAGAATGATAGCAGAGACAGATCTTCACTTGCAGTAGACTTCTGACTTGACTTTTCTCCAACGGCTCCATCTCTACAAATTTAAGATTTCTTGTCGCTAAAATGTGCTTAGTTCCAGCATTGATGAGATTGTTATGTTGAAGATAAAGTCTGTTATATCTCATGTTAGAGACCGATTTTGGAAGAGGTTTGATGACACATATCCAGAGGGAATTAGAAGATGTTGTTGGTGTAGACTACCTTGCTTTTCTTAACGTTATTTGTGTGGAAACTATGTATTTTGTTTGGGTAACGTTGGTTTTACTTGTACTATATTCTTCTCCTTAATGAAATCATATTTTCCCTTAAAAAAATGAGTTGTATTCTTAAAAAAAAAAAACAATCAACATATATATTTTTTTTTTAAGAAAGGAATCAACATATATCATATAGAAATGGTAAAAAAAAAAGACTATTAAAATTATAATAATGGCATTAATTAATAAATAAATAAAGATTATAAGCTATTAACGTCGATAATATAAAATTAGAGTTTAACTATTTTAAATAATTGAGTCTAACCTTAAACTTATGTTTGTATGTATGTTTAACTAAACAATGGAAAAAATATATGGTATATTAATATTGCAAAAGTTCTTCACACTGGCGACGCATCATCCACTCTTATGTGTTAGTGATAATTAACAATTAAATAAAAGTAATATAAATAAATTATGAGAAAATAGTTTATACACAGATTCTATTATTCATTATCCAAAAATTTATGGTTATTAACTTCTAAATAAAAATAATGCAAATGAATAGTGAATAATGTATTGACAGTATAAAAAACTTTTACAAACTTTTACACCACTTATGCATACATATTAAACTCATAAATTATAGAGTTCACCGATCAACACCATATATAATACATACTCTCCTTCTCATGCATTCTCCTGTAGAAATATTCTCTCTTTCCCATCCTCAAAAATTAATTTCCTTTTGTTATGCCACCTGGTAATCAAATAAATCAACACCCTATATAATAGACACAGAACCTCATTCTTGCACGACATTCATTTTTTTAAAAAATATTCTCCTTTCATTTTATTTTCAAGAAATGCTTTCCTCTCATTATGCCATGTGTTAATCAAATAAATTTAAAAACTTAGAAGTTAAAAAATTAAAACCAAAACAACTCTATACTAAAATTAGGTAAAAATCAACATCATATATAAAAGAAATATATCTCTTTTCATTTTAATTTATTAAATAATCAATGAAAAAATTATATAAATCAGCATTATATTTATGTACCTTAATTAATATACGAATATAATATAACTATGTAAAATTAGTAAATAATTAATGAGCAAATTATATAAGGCAGAATATAACAATATATATGCTATAATGAGTACGTGAATTTATAATGTATGTTATTATATCGATAAGATTATAATTTATTTTAGGACAACTTATATCAATTATGCTAATATAAGTAGAGATTGATTATACATACATATACACCAACATGGATTGGGACGAGTGGTAAGCGGCTCGGTCTCGCTTAAACAAGGTCTCGAGTTCGAGTCCTTGTGAATGCAGAAAATTCATGTTGGGAGACTCACCTGCCATAGTCAGGCACGCGACCCGGGTCGGATCCGGATGTACCTAGGTAGTACTTAGGGAACCGGGTGGGCAACCAAAAAAAAATTATACATACATATACACATATATATATATATATATATATATATACTTATATAATTATATTTGTTGGTGATAGTTTGCGAAACTGTCGTATGAAAATGTGAATTGCGAAACTGTCGTATGAAAATGTGAATTGATGTATTGATTCGGCGATGAATAGAAGCATTTGTTCATGAGTAGACAGTTGTGTCTTTTCATGGATGAAAAGACACATTTCTTTCCTCATAAATAGACACAACTATTGAGAAATTTATTATAAATAGAAGCCCCTGATATATGAGTGAATATATTTTGAACGTTGCACATAAATCATCTCAAAATCATTCAGATTATTTCGTGAAAGTGAGATTCTTAGAATTGCTGACTGAAAATCTCTAGATGCTTGGATAAATTCTAGAGTCAAGTTGCCATAACCTAGCAGCAAATAGTAGGGGCAAATAACGACTTAAGGATAGTATTGGAGAACGCGTTTCAAGCATAATTGATCTCATTATTAATGATATATATTCTACTAACATTTTCAAATACAATTATCCAAGTGAATTTCCTTCTCTATCCATACCATTTTCTTACAATCTTAAGTCGTTATTTTTTTGGGGGAGAGAAGATCTAGAAGTTCTCTAAAGAGCATGTGTTCCAAAGAATTGAATCAGAAAAGTTTGAAATAAAATGGCAAAAGATGATGTATTTTCTTCTTATATGTTTGGAGAAATCAACGTTACGGCCTTCATCAAGAATTTAATTTGTTATCTATGATTTTGGGGAAAGGTACACAAATTTTTTTTTTATGAATATGGTAAGAGTTGACATTCGGGTATTATGTTTCATGATTTATGATATAAATGTGATTTATCTAGTATTCATTGATAATCATCTCGGTAGTGTCATGAAAATTGGACATGATTTCCCTTTGATTTTAGGCAACTACAAGGGTATATAGTTTTGTGGCATTATGGCCCACGCACTGTAGAGTGGTGATTGAGCCAAACAAGGTTGTTAACTTGTTTTTTATGAACAATTGTATCCCTATGCAAGGTTACATGATGATTGCCATGACAGAAATTTTGTAATAGTTGTAAAAATGAAAATAAAAGTAAGGCTTAATTATGTCATAAGTCCCTGAAGTTTGGGATACTTTTGTCAAATATTCTTATTCTTTTTTTTCAATGTCTGACTCCCCGAAGTTACTTACAGGTTTGTCATATACCCCTACTACTAATTTTGACCAATTTTGATGATATGTAACATCAGAATCATAGTCAGACGCAGGATTTTAGTCATGTGATGTCGCGTGATGTCACACGGGCGAAGACGACATTTCTCTTCAATTCTTTTTTTTTCTTTTTATTTAACTAAAAATATAAAAATATTAAGTTTTTTAGTTTTTTAAATTTTATAAAGAAAAGATCTTTGCCCACGGAACACTAGGTGCTTAACTTCCTGTATCTGACTAGGATTCTGATGTTATATGTTATCAAAATTGGCCAGAATTAGTAATAGGGATAAATGACAAACTCAGAAGTAACTTTGGGGAGTCAGACATTGAAAAAAAAAAGTATAAGAGTATCTAGCAAAAGTACCCCAAATTTCAGGGACTTGTTACATAATTAAAGCTAAAAGTAAAGCCAAGTCTGATGGGGTCAAATAATCGGGATAAATTGGTAAGAAACATTTCAGTGAAACAATCATCCGCAAGGAGTTTTATAACTATGTGATAGACATATACTGTTGTCAACCTATGTAGCCTAAAGTCACTTTTTTGTTACTTTGTTAGGCACCGACTAGTAGCCAAAGCCAGAGAAACGATTTAGGGGCTTATGTTTTAGACCTATCGTAAACTAAAGACACTTATCTTATATGATGATTTTTAGAAGACCTATTGTGACTTAAGTAGGCATCTAATGACATGAATCGAGCTTCAACGACTTACAACGAAAGACTTTGATCTTAAATCAACTCGAAGAAGCTCAGAAACAGACCTGATTTGCAGATAAGTCACGACACTTATTCTTGAGGTAAATCTCCAAAAGACAAGTAAATCAAATATCAAAGAATGATGGTGAATTATCAATCGATTATCAACAATTATAGAAGATCATTGAACATCTTCTTAGAGATAAGATAACATGAAGATTATTCTCAGAGATAGAAGATTTATCGAGAGAATATATTAGATCAAGGAGCCATCATCCTAACTCTATAAATATCAGCCTCATGCAGGAGGTTGAGACATCTTAATTCACAATCATCATCAACAACGGATAGACATCATATACATCGAATACACACAATTACATACTCCCTAGATAGAGACATTCCGTAGTTAGAGAGCCAAACTCTTGCTGTCCCATACGGTGGTAGTTGCATCCAACCCCATCATGAAGGTTTACACAACCACTTGAAGCTATCGCCCAATAGTACAGAAAGTCTTAACCTTAGGATCCAAAGCGGTGAACCACCTCATTCACACAAGAGTAACCTAGACCACAAATGACCTCCCTGAGAGTAAGGGAAATATTGTTAACTACTCTTAAGGACAATTTGAAGCATTATTGTTCTCCCTTGATGCACTACTTCAACGTGTTTAATAGAAATACGTAGTCTTGAACCCCAGAACCTTAGTTTGAATGAATAAATAAGGCCAAGCAGCCCACTCTTGCCAGACTAAAAATCCTTAACAAGGACCTCTGTCTGATTTGAACTAAACACTTAGCCATTTTTTCAACTCATATCAAGACGATGGCGCAATAAAATAGGTTTAAATACTAAATTGGTTCCTATAAATATTGTTGACCTCTTTCAAATTAGTTTCTACATTATAATTTTTTAGCTTTTGGTCCTTATTTAATTTTTAGTTCCATTTTGGTTTTGATTTCTATTGTCCATTATGGTTTAGGATAATACAAATGCATTTTTGAATTCGATCCTTATGGTTTCACTATTTAGATGTTTTGGTCCGTATTTTGTTAGATCACGATGGGTTCAACATATAAGAAAAACCCATGATAAACATATAGATTAATGAGAGAAGGAAAAATAAAAACCAAAATGGATAAACATAAAACAATCAAGCAAAAATATTATATATTAAATAATATTTAAGTCACTTTATTTTTTTATTATTATCTTACACTGTTGAATTAAAATTAATTAAAGTAAATGAAATAAGAAATATGATATTAAATGAAAGGAAAACAAAATGTAAAAACAAAAGTGGAGAAAAAATAAAGAAGAAACTATATTGAATAAAAGTTAATCATCTTTATTACAATATTATTAAAAGTGTATAATATGTAAAGGTTGTTATAACTTAACCAATTATATCTAGTTCGAATCTCTGAAAATCAAGATGACTTCTATAGAACAATAAAATAAATGATATCCTTTCAAAAAAAATTAAATGATAAAAAGAAATATTTTTTTCCTGTTTTAAATAAAAAAAATTTCACTAAAAAATATATATTTCTTTAAAAAGTTAATTAATAGTTATTAGTATTGTTAGTGCTATTAAAAATGTGAATATTTGATATATTTATTTTTTAATTATTTTTATATTTATTATTATTGGGACTTAAAAAATTTTCAAATAAATAAGGATGTTTTAGAAAAAAATTAGAGAAAATAGACGGTGTACTGACACTGTAAAGATTTTTTAAACCATCAGTGCATTATCCATCATTTATGGGTGTATGGTTGTTGACTATTAGATAAAAGTAATATAATCGAATGATGGATCATGGATTAACATCATCATTGCACACCCATTAATCTCAAAAAATTAATATGATTAAAAATTAAAAATAGAACTTACGTTACTAAAAAATCTTGAAATGTGACTTATATATGTAGAACAGCACGAAGTATGAAATGAAGTCCCTTACATACCAACATGAGTTCGAACGAGAGGTAAGCGGGTCAGTCTTGCTTAAGAAAGGTTTCAGGTTTGATTCTTTATGGATGCAGAAAATTTATGTTGGAGACTCACATATGATAGTCAAACACAGGACCCAAGTCAGATCCAAATGTACCTAAATAATACTTGGGAAACCGGATGGCAAAAAAAAAAAAAAAGTCCCTTACATGAAAATTAAAAGAATATGCTCAAAATTCCACTCCATCAAATAAGATATTTTTTCTGACATATTCGAGAAATGATTACCATTCTTAATGCCCGTTGAATGTTTTATAGGGGTATACCATTCATATATATGATACGTTTTCCTCTTCACTCCCTCAAACATCAAGAAACACACACAAGTTATATATATATATATATATATATAGAGAGAGAGAGAGTACGAACTAGTGTGAGTGAGTGACCCCTTTAAACTATATATCCACATTTTTAAACTTTCTCAGGGCTTGCTTCTCTAAGCATAGTTGTCTTAATTTTCATTTTATTATTTAATTATTAATTTTATTTTTCATTGAGTAAAGAACTAAATTGTTTAGATTTTATATTTTTTAGCATAATAAACAAGGTCAGACAGAGATTATGGGATTGGAAAGATTGGTGCAAAATCTGAAATCAAAAATAAAGTCTTTTAAGAAGAAGCCTTATGATAAGGTGGAGAAGAGCGAGAGTATGAGAGTGGAGATGAGGAGCAGAAAAGCCAGAAAGATCATTGAAGAGACCCTCAAAATTGCTGATTCATCCAAGACCAAATCTTATGCCTTCTGATGCATAGAGTCCTCATATTGTAAAGTTAGTTTCTCTCTGTTCATGCTATTCATTTGTAGTTTCAACTTTTTTTTCTACGAATACAGTTTCAGCTTTGAGTGGATTATAATTTTTATTTTTTTATAGACAAAGTATTTTTTTTTCTACGAAAATAAGGGAAGAAAAATTAAATCCACCAAATGGTGGATGACCACCTGAAATTGAATATAGGATTTCCAACTCTCACGCCTTAAACCTTAAGAATTGTGTGTACTATAATTGAGTAAATTATAATCTATATTTAAGCTTTTTCCGTTTCTTTTGTTCTAGATTATTGCAAATACCACGGTGGTTTTAAATTATAAAGTCGTGGCTAGATTATGGTGCAGTACTGTAACTGTAAAATACTGTAGATACAACTCATGTGCAAAGGTAGAGACTATCAAAACCGCAATATTTCAACTACAATTGCAATTGTGAACTATTATTTAAACATATAATGAAATTGTGATTAAAATCACATATTCGGAAAACTTTTGTGTGAAATCTAGTTGTTTAACCCATAAAATAATTATCTGTAAATCGGTTGATCAAATAATTATGCTATGTATGTAAAATATTTGGGGCAAATATAATTCTAGACAGTATCATTCAAGAGCTTCGCTCCTCTTTTGAAGAATAGGTTTTACTTTCACTGGGACATTTTCTCATATGATAGAGGAAATGAATGAAGCAAATTTAAATTAAAAAGTAAAATCTAGGTATATTGGGTTAAAGAAAATATCCATCATATTTTGTTTTGGTAAATATATACAACATGTGTTTTTACTGTTTTTTTTTTATAAATGATGTTTGTAGCTATTTATTTATTTAGTCTTTTATTTATTATTACTTCTTCCACGTTTGATATATGAATTTTTTGAATTTTTTTCTTCTATTTATAAAATCTCATTACAATTTTAAATGACATTTAAATATTTCTTTTCACAAATATTTTTATTTGCTCTACATTTTTTTTAGAGTGTCGATGATAATATAAAAGTAATTTTTAAAGGCTAAATTGTCATTTTGATTCCTGAATTTACATCAAAATTCACTTTGATCCATAGAATTATGAAAAATGCTTTTAAATCCCTAGATTTTCAAAATGTTATGCACATTAGTCCCTGACTCTCAGAGCTGTTAAAGGACATTAACGGCAAACAAACGTGGCACGTTAAAGGAATAAAAACGATTGTTTTTTTGGAAAAGAAATAAAAATAGCCACGTGTGATGAAGTTTAGGCGCAAGGATAACAACGAGTGATTGTATTATTCATGCGAAAATATATTCTGTGATGGTGAAGATGACTAGCATCGGTTGCTGTTTTTTTTATGGAGTTGTTATAATATTCTTTCTATTGCTGCTATGGTGTTGATAAAGTTTTGGTTGATTTAAGTTTCAAGGAAACGGTAACGGTTGTTATTGGCTAAGGTTTGTAGGCGTTTTTGATGATTTAAGGTAGATGGTTGATGGTGTGATGGTGAGATGTAAATTGAAAGTGATGATGGTTGAAGGTGATAATTACTAACTACGAAACTGTGTTGGTTTAAGTTCAGTGAGGATTGGACTATGGTGGTAAACTTTGTAAGAAGATGAAGTTGATGATAGATAAGGAAGAGTATGTGTGTTGGCTATGCACTCTATCAATTTAGTTTTGTTTTGGTGTATAAAAGAAAATAATGAAAAAATTAGTAAAAGGAAGAAGCAGAAGAAGGTGGCTATTGAAGCCTTACTAGTCCCTCAAGTTTGTTATGCTCTATAACCCACATGGTTTTTTTTTTTTTTAAATGACGAGATTTTACCTCTTTTAACGTGGCACTTTTGATTGTCGCTAATGTTTCTTAACTGTTCTGAGAGTTAGGGACTAACATGCATAACAATTTACAAAATCAGAGATTTAAAAAGCATTTTTCATAACAATTTACCTCATGCAGCCCTCCTCACAAAACACATTTTAAACACTCTTGTGGTACCTAGTTGATTCGTGCCCAAGTGATTTCGGAAGCCTTGAGGTCTTAAGTTCCAAAGTTTTGCTTAAAAGTCCCTTGAGAGTCTTTGCTCAAACCGGTCTCAGCAAACGGAAATTCTAGAGGCATCACTTGAGTCTCATTGTGTGGTAAGCTCAATCCCTTATAAGCTCTCATTTTTTTATCCTGATCTTATTATTCACAACATAGGCTTAATACTAATTGGTGTCATGTGTTTTCATTGCACGATCATGTTAAACTCTGATGATAAAGTTGTCAAAAAGTTGTTCTGATCCTAAAAACAAAAACCACAAATTCTAGTATAGCCACTTTGCAATAATCGTGTGGTAAGCTCCATGTGAATTGAGCATTTCTTTATGATCCTAACTTTAGTTCTCATGGCATAGTTTTGATACTAATCAACCCCTTGTATTTGGGAATTAGTCCTCAAACCCCGTTTTTAGTCCCCAAACCCCTTTTTTCGATGGGGTTCTGTCAGAATATTTTCTGATACCCCCGAGTCGTAAAAATGCATTTTTCCGGTTACTCTCTTATTAAAAAAATTCATTTTAAAGTCCGACTCGGAGGTATCAGAAAAATATTCTGACAGAACCCCATCGGAAAAAAATGGGATTTGGGGACTAAAAACGGGGTTTGAGGACTAATTCCCCTTGTATTTTCACCTCGAAACCATGCTGAACTCTGATAATAAAGTAGCCCAAAACTTGTCCTGGTTCTGGAAGGAAAATGTTGTTCAATTCACCCTATAGATCCAGTTTATATTTATCCAGTTGTTCTCTTTGATTCTCAAATATGGGAGATTTCATGCATATCACTAGGATATAGATCAGTGATTATAAGTTGTAGCTTAAGCTTCCATAAGCTTAGGGAATGAATTGTGAAGTCATGACAAGATTACTTGATATGGAGGTCAAGAAAATCCATGGCTTTAATATTTGGATTAATAGGTGTTTCGGATCGCTTTTGTTGATAAGCAAATAATCAAGCAAAGATAAATGGGTTCGTAAACTTAAGAAGCTTTAGGCTTTCATTATATTGAAGATAAATACAGAGACATTGATACAAAGGAATGGGTTTCACACTTATGGCATTTTTACAAAGGGAGGGGTGTGCGCCCTGGCTTTTACACTCTCCTCTCTGTTTCTAAGCCTAAGTTTCAGAGGAAACTTCTATTCTCTTTTTCTTGTTGTACTCTCTCTGTGTTCAGTATTGTTGTGGTTGTTGTGCTTCGTGTTGTTCTGCTTCATACGTTGGAGGAGAGTCTCTTTTATAGTGCCCTTTTTATCCACTGGTCCTTGTCTTTTTCTCTTTGTCCATTGGTCCATGCCTCTTTTCCTTCTATGTAGCTGCTCATTTCTTCCTTTTCAGAGTCCAATTTGTCTTCTTTCCTCTTTTGAGCTTTGTTATTAATGGTTGGCAGTTGGAGGCATGCAAGACTTGCCTTCTTAGTCTTTCCTCTGGAGAAGGGCTGCATAAGGTAAGCCAAAGATGCTCTGGCTTCTCATGCAAGCTCCCTGCAGCTTTGGGGAACTGGAATGCCTTGTCTGCATGTTGTGCGCCTTCCACGAGCCTCATACCCTGCACGCTCCCATCTACCATGGTTTTCTTTGTGAGTTTTTATGATGCCTGGGACGCTTTGGGGGGACATATTGTGCTCTTTGTCATCAGGACGTCTTTCCCTTTTCTTGGAAATAATATCAAAATGTGACGCTCTGGACAACTGACGCTCTGGACGAGCGGCGCTCTGGACAGTCCTTGATGTTTGCACGCCTTTCTCAGAGTTCTTTTATTGTTTTGTTTTGTTTGATGATTTTTGGGCCTTTATACAAATTGGGCTTTGCAATTTGGGCCCTTAAATATTGAGGTATCAACAATAGGTAACCTGAATAATATGTTGGATTAATTATATGTCGGAAATGGGTATATATGCTATATGCCAAGATTGATTCTGAAATTTGATGCGTTAAGTTGTTGAATTTAGAAAGTTTATGATGAAATGTTAAATGTGAATTACTTGATCATGAATATGCATATATGATACTTGTAATCAACTTAATTATATGTGGATAATGTTGTATGATAGCTATTAGGTGATATCTTGAGTTAATGAAATGAATTGAAGCTGAAAACAAGTGATTTTGGCTCTAGGTTCTACTGATAATCGATTATCGGGTTAGGATAATCGATTATCCAAGTAAAAATCCGACTGGACTGATACTGGATGACTGAATAATTGATTACCAAGACCTAATAATTGATTATACAGTGAAGAAACTTGAGAAAAACGAATAATTATGTTTTCAACCTCAACTTCTTATTCAATATAATGGTAATTAAGAAATGAAATGGAAAGAATCGTAATAATCAAGCATCATACATGGAGCTATGGTGAATACGGTGAGATGCAGGGTTAAGATACATGAGCGGTTTGGTGGGCTATAAGTGGAAATGGAAGGTTGTTGGAAATTATTGTGGGTAAAACGATCATGTGATGGGTTAGTCTAGCTAACCTCGTCTGGGATAATCTTGTGGAACTGCAATAGTTCTACCTGCAACGCACCCATTTGGGATCGCGGAGGGTAGTTCTCAATATGGCCTAATCCAGGTTGGATTCGTGATGGGCGCAAAGCTCGTTGGAGGCATACGCGAAAGTGAGACACTTACTCCAGATTGATTTTCTTCAGAGTGTTGATTTTATGGAAGTTTTGAATGATGAAAGTTTTACTATGAGAGTGAGCATGCATGACATTCAGATCAAGAAGATAATGGTTATGATAAGACACTTGTTTAATCATGCATCAATTACATTATTGTTGTATTGTATGTGTTTGTTTAACTTATAATTAATCAATTATTAATCCGATAATGTGATATGACAATGACTTACTCTCATTTCTCTAATTTTGTGTTAGGTAATGATGGACCCAATCCCACCACTGGAGCAGATGGGGCCGAAGTCACTCCCTGTTGGGAGTAAAGTGTTGATTAGCGTCGACTGCCAAGAATGATGTTGTGTCATTCGAATCCTTATCACAAGGATTAGAGTTTTGAAGAATATTACTCTGGGTGTAACAAGGGTTTTATAACACACTAAGGCTTTATTCTATTTTTTGGAAAAAAATATTAATATGTAAAACTTCTCTTTTGAATATTTATGTGGCAACCAAGGATGTTACACTAGGGACCAAAGTTAACTGAGTGTAAATTCTTGGACCGAAGATAGTATAATCATTTTTTAAAAGAGAAAATAATATATGCACTGACAGTGTAAAAATTAGGATATCCTCCACCGCTGATGGGTTAGCAATGGTTGACTTACAAATAAAAGTAATTCGTATGGATGGTGGATGATGCACCGCCAGTGTAAAAAATTTTACACTATCAGTGCACATATATTAAACTCTTTTTAAAAAGTATATCAAATATTATCATTTTCAATATCACTAATCATATTAACTAACTTATTTGGTGGACGTGAATTTTTTGAAAAAAGTCTTGTATTAAGGACCATAGGGAGTATTAAGTTTCAAACATATTTATCGTACATAAATTTCTTTAGAATATTTTTTAAAACTTTATTTCTAGACAAATCGTTTTGTTAAGAGATTTTTTTATTTTGTTGATAGGCAAATTGATATATATATATATATAGAGAGAGAGAGAGAACGAGGGTGAGTAACAGTCGGCATGAAAAGATTTTCCACAAGAGATTTTCCTTTTCCATAAGACATTTTCTAACATGTACCCTAGGATACATTTTGAGAAATCCATAATGATTTTTATCTTTTCTAATGCCACTCAGGAGTGCGGGTATTGTAAGACCACAATTTTTTCCTACCTAAATTATTTAATTTTAGGATCTCACGATACATGATTTTAGAAAGTTCTATATATTTTTATTTATATGTGGTATTGAAATATATATTTTGGAGAATATTATTATGTGATTATGTTATAACTTAGTAAAGTTATAAGTTATACAAATTGACTATTATAAAATGTGATCTTATGAACCATTTGTGTTATTTTATTTAGTGAAGTGATTTTGATTGAAATTAATTAAGAAATTTATGTGGTTTTCATAATTACATATCTTTTTCACCCAAATGAAATGATTTGAGTCAAAATATTCATATGAAAATATATTATATATTTTTACATGAATTGATAATTATATACAATTTTTCACTTCTATAATTTTCATTCCAATTCTTTATTTTATTTTCACTTGAATAAGTACGAATTAGGACATTGTTGAAATTTGAAAAGTAGAAAGGAGTTAATACTCCCTTGTAAGGATAATGATAATTATTCATGGATCATTGAATAAAATTTCCTAAAATTACACTTTGCTCAAAATTCATAGGAATCTCCGCTATTAATTTGACAAAAGTACTGTGTAAAACACTAACTCAAAATCCTTACTCTCCATCAGGATTTGAGGAGAGATGGGGTGCGAGAACACCCTTCAACTCAAGATAGTTGAGCTACCAATACCGAACTTAACTTGTGTACAAAGAGGAGTTGATTTAATAAAGACATGTTCTACTTATACATGCATTCTTGGCTAAGAAGTGCATAAATGGCTTGATAGAAAAAGGATTCATTTAAAACGAACAAGAGAGAATGCAATGAAATTCCAATGAGTTATGTAAGATTGGTCCTTGGAACCGATCAATTTAGTTTATAAAATTTTTAAAATTTAATATTGATCCTAAGATAAGAAAATATGAGTTACATTAGTTTATGACATTAATAACGGTTAGTGATTCTTAATATAAATTATAAAATAACTAAAACAACATCGTTTTGACATAACTGCCGCCACCATCCCACTTTCACTTCTGCCAAGCAACCACACACTTGCAGTATGTTACTGTGTCCGACTTAAAAATTAAGAATTATTATTGTTGCCTGTTTCGCTGAAATTATGTGGCCCATGTTGAGATTTCCGAAAGTGAAATTTTTCAGATTTCCCAAACAAACAAGTCCAGTTACTCCGTAATCGTCAACAGTGCCACAAATCCCACGATTACAGCTTGCTAATTGCTATTGGTCATCAATTTCATTTGAATTGCAACAGACTGCAGTTTTGCTCTAAAATTGCACCGTTTCAAGCTCCGCACAATTACAATGAATCTCATCACGGGATGTTCCATGAACAACATATAACTCAGGACAAACTTGGGGATTCCATTGGTTACAATGGATTAAAGCATATCTAATAATACGAGTGATTATGAAAAAGCCTCCGAAGATCCTTGCAGTGACTGCATGTCCAAGGTAGTAAAGGAGGGTCCAGGCAATACAAATGGATTTTTCGGATTCGGCAAACATCGCAACTCTGGAGCAGATCCTCAGGCTCCTGTCCCCGGCAAACTATACAAGCACCTGACTGTTTAAGCAAAAGACAAATCATATTAAAATATGCATAATCTTCAAAGATAAATGTAGACAATCAATTGCTGGAACATGTTAGAAAATCTAGTAAACAAACCATTCAAAGCCAACAGTTAGTTGCAAGTTTATTTAGCAACTGCAGACCCAATCTCAATGGTAGAAGAAACTTATTCATTTGTCTAAGATTTCCTTTTAGATACCTTTTTCAAAAATAAAAAAATTGCACAATAGAGCACAAGAATGGATCTAGATAAATGGATAGGCATACCTCGAAACCATGATCGGGTAATTCTTGATCCAAGCCAATATAAACATCTGAGGCTGAATTGTCAGATGGGATTGTCTGGGAATATACTTTTTGATCAGCAGTGGCTGCATGCTCAACTTTCTTCAACATCACAAAACTTGCCTTGCACAGAGGGCAGGTTGAACTTTTTCCGATTGAAGTCTATATATAGATAAGCAACTATGGAATAAAAGAAACATTCAACTGGCATTAAGAGTAAAGCAGTACAGGACAAACAAGTTCTACATAATCCATTCAACAATCCCCATGCAAACCACAAACTTTTGCATGCAGAAATTAAAATAAGCACAAATACAGCCAAAGCATTGCATACTACTTCAGCATTTCTTATCCAAAGTTTATTGCGGGAACCAAAACCAAAACGAAAGTGAAAAAAAGGAAACAAAACCCAAAAAAAATAAAATGTAGAAACTAATTCAAAATGTCAATATTTATAGGGACCAATTTAGTATTTTAGCCTTTAAAAAACTATTCCCACATCAGACTACTGTCATTTATTACCTAAATATTAATAAGGATCAACCAGTTGTCTCTTTAAACAAAAGAGGTGTTATATAATTGGATAAATCATGTGTCATAAATAGTAAATTTTTTAACTGAATTGAGCGAAACTATCAATGGATGAATAAAAGCTAAATATCACTTTTATGGTTAAAATTTAAAACAAAACGAAAGAGTGCAACTTCTTAATCTATTCAAATGAAAATGGCAATGCAATAGAAGATTATACGTATCAATGAAAAAGAGAAGCAACGAAAAGGCAAATGCATACCCTACGAGCAATCCAACTCTGGATGCATGGATAACAATACCGATGTCCACACGGCAAAATCCCCCTAGTTGAACTGTACTCTTCAAAACATATAACACATGACAACTCTTTCGGAGTAGGTAAAGTGCCAACAGGATCAATCTGATTCCCATCTGTGAACTTCTCAGGACTAGAACATCCTGATGTTTGTGACGTAGGCAAGGGATCTTCTTCAAACAAAGTTGAATCTCCATTGGTACATATATCATTTGTATCTTTTATCTGTTGAATGCCATCTGAAGCTATATTGACAGTTCCCCTTTGATTATGTAATCCAGCATCCAGTCCTTCTCTATTTTCTTGAATATTTTCACTATTGACACCACCGGAATGGCTAGAGGTAGCTGCAGCATTAGTGTGTAATCTACTCACTCTGGGAAGGTGGTCCTCCTCCCGGGTTAAATCCAAAATTATAGGATCCAAGACCACCTCATCTACAATATTTTTCACAGTCCTTCTTCCTTTACGAGAAGGTCCAGCCACATTACTAACTCCATTATCATTGTGGATATTTCTCTTATGTTTCCGTGACAGTCTAGAAGAATGAGAAGTTACCTCCTCATGCTTAAGAATTGAAAAGTCAGAAGAAAAAAAAAAGATTAACCAGTATCCCAAAAGAACTGAAATTACATTCACTTGGTCTAACAATATAACATTGGTGCATTAGAAAGATTTTAAAACCCCTATGTCAACATGTTCAAAACAATTTTCACTTTCATTTTTATAATTGTAACCTAAACGCACATGCAATGCATTTAACCATAATGCTAAATTCAAGAGTGTAGTACATGCAAGTATTTTAAAGCACCTGCATTGAGAATAATAGATAGTCAAAAGAGTTCATACAGATAATCAGCTCGTTCATATTGTTAAAACATAGAACTAGGTGAGGATAATAGGAAACTGGAGTGATTGACCCTTGGCATGTTGTATTTATACACAAAATTATAAATATGTATTATATTTGCAAGATCAGTCGATGATAAACTTCTTCACTTTATTTCCAATGTCTAATTAGATACAGCCCATTTCAATGTCCAGTAATCAGCTTTGAGTGAGCTAGATTACATATGAATCATATTGAACATGTGGTAATTCTAACATTGGGCACGTTGCATTAGCTGCTTAAAGTAGTTTCTAATGTCCCTGGATATGTAAAGCGTGATAAATCTTTTGCTTTAATCGAGTACGTTCAGGGAAAAAAACTATATAGCAAAGTAGTTGTGAGGAAAGCAATCATGAACAGCAAATAGACAGAGTTAATCAAGTTTGTGAGACATATAAGAGATATTGGTGACAAGTTACCAGAAAATATTATTACAAACCTGACCTAGTAGCAAAAGAAATGCATAGACTTTAAATGGAATGCCCATGTTGTACAAATAACAAGTTAACAACTAATATCAGTTGAAGGTTAAGCATCAACAGCTAACTTTAGTATAAATAATAAGTTAACAACTAATTTCAGTTGATGGATAAGCATCAACAGCTAACTTGTGTTTCATGAAATATGTAACAACACAACAGTCTATGACAGTTGCACCTCATTCAGAAATGAAGCGACATATTTATGATTCAGATCAATCTAGGAGATACATAGAATGTACATCACACAGATTGAAAGAGAACAAGAGGATAACAGAGGGAGCAGAGAGCCCATGGTTACCTTGTTCATTAAAAAATCTTCCCAAGCGGAATTTCCAGAAGATCCAGAACTGATCTCAGTTGTTTGCTTTTCAGAGCCAATATCATATGACCTGTCACTAATCACTTTTTTCTTTGTCGAGCAATTTGCTTTGACAGTGTGTGGAACTTTCAGTAACAGTGGCCCTACTTCACGTCCACTTAAAAAAAAAAATTAAAAAAAATTTAAAGTTAAACTTAGGCTCAAGTGTTCTCAAAATTTTATGGCACGCCAAAGTACAAACTATAGGTAAGGCAAGTAACAGTGAAATGAATTCCTACAAAATAACTAAGAAAGTGCATCCAAAAATTTTCAAACAAAATAATCATCTTACTGTATAATAAAATCAATGATGCCAGCCAAACATGAGAAAAACGAATAAACAATTAAACATTACAGTACCAAATTGCACAGTCCATAAAAAGAAGCTCGTCATAAAATACGAAACACTCAGAATATATGTCAACCAAACTGTCATGGACTGACATTCCCACAAATTATTGCTCTAATACCATGTTAAGGTCTCAAGGACCAGCTCTCCTAAAAGATCACGCTATTAGGTTAGGACCTATGAATGGTTGTACATATCAAACAGAAACTTGTAAATGATGGTTTAAACTATGTCACAGTTGAAAGCAAAACTAGCCATACTAATGCAGTTTCAACAGCCATTTTAATTCTTCAAGCATGATGGTGGGTGCTGAGATTAAGTAGTTTATCATCATATTTTATTTGAGCAATAATGTCAGATTGGTTCCCAACTTGTGGACACTGATCAATTTTTTTTTTTTTTTTTGGATAAGACAACAATTTTATTTCAACAAGACTAGAAGAGTACAAGTTATACTCTCAAGTCACAAAACATATACAAAGAACCAATTACAAGACGTATCTGTGCAGAATATAGTCTCCCAGCATTTAGATTGTTTCTAATATTATTCTGGTAAACTACACCCCCGCCAATAGTCCACCCTACTATCAAAGAGACCAACATACAGACACGTTTTTCCCCCACCACTACACCTACATACCTGACGCAACAAAAACAGAGAAAACACCCAACCGGACACTGATTAATTTGGTCCCCGAAATTTTTGAACTTCCAAATTGGTCCCTAATATAGGAAAACATGAGTACCATTAGTCCCTGATGTTAATGGTCATTAGTGATCCTTAACATGGACTAACATCGTTTTGGCAAAAATAAAAAACAAAGACCATTTACTATTGGTCAAATTAGTCCCTAAGATTATGGGTATTTATTAAATTAATCCCTAACTTTGTGAACCACTAACGGCGGGGACTAATGTGACTCGCGTTTCGCTATCTCGGGAACTAATTTGAAACTTTGATATTCTCAAAGACTAATTTGACCAATGCCCACAAAGTCAAGAACTAACTCTTTACTACATTTTATTTTTCTTTCAAAAAGCCCATAGTTTAGTCAAATATTATGCACTCGAGCATAGTTATGTAGTGAGGGGAAAATATAATCAACTCACCTTTGCCAGGTATAAGGATCTTCTAGGACACGCCTTCCTTCCTTTATGCAGTCTTCAAACCATTGGTGGTTGACTATAATTATGTTCCACTTTTTGGCATTATTAAATTCTTTTCCTTCAAATTTCCAACTAACCTGATCACTCAAATTCAAAAGAAACAACCATCAAACAGAATGAAAGCCTCTTTCAGTCCCACTCATTCAACCAACAAGTTGTTCATTAATTTATTAGGCTTAGAAACATGTAATTCTAAGATAACATAAAAAAGTGATTTATTGAGAAACTGAAACCTGAAAAGTATAGTTTCTCATAAAAATTGAATCTCAGCTTTATTTCAAACTTCTGCTTTCAAGTAAAACTCCAATCAAACAAACATGTGTAAATATCAGACGTCATTTTTTTAATGAAATAATCATTTTTTATGAAAAACCTAAACAAAAGGCCCCTTATTTTTTCCTTTATCATGAAGAAGCAGAATACATTTCTAAAGCATACACATTTGGAACACACAACTCAAATCCACCACCGATACAAGCTCACAAATCAAAAACTCAAAAAAAAATAAGCAGATCTGCAAAGAAATCTTAAATTAAGTTTTTAAGGTTTTTAAGCTTTTTAAACAAAAAAGCTATATTGGTTTTAAATCCGAGTCTGCGACCGCTATGCTGCAATGTTAAAGTTTTGGGAGTCCTCAAAACCACATCATGACCACTATTGCTGCCGCATTTGCCTGCTATTTAAAACCTTGACTATATGATTTTAGCTTTTTAAAAAAATCACTTTTGTAAAGTCACCTTAAACAAACAGGCAATCAATCACGCCACAGATTGAAGCAAACAAAACAAAAATTTAAAACTGACCAGGTGGGTGATTTTGTTTGATTTGGACATCTCCTCAACGTAGTTAGCGCCGGCATACGTGATCATCTTGATGAGATCGAATCGCTCCGGTTCATCGTAGCCACTAACCGTTGCTACGACGCTTTTCATTTCTTGAATCGGACAAGCTGCACAGTCATCAACATCACGGAATTAGCATGCTAGGTCACTATAAAAGACAGATTCGAAGATTTAACATAAATTTCAGACGAAATAGAAGCTAATTTAAGATAAATTTAATTGAATCAAACCCTAGAACGGAGATTTTAGTCAGAATGAATGATTCAGTTCATGAAGTGAAATTAAAAAAGAGAGAGAGAAAAGCTTTTCAATTTGTGATTATTTTCGTGGTGAATAGTGAAAGTTCTTAGCTTCGAAACACTCGAATTGAAACCCTAATGAGAGAGGAAGAGGAGAGAGAGACCGTGAGAATCAAAAGGTTCCATGGTAGTCCAGTAAGAGTTTTACCGGGAAATGAAAATTTTTGAATTGATGTTAAACGAAGCAAGAGTTGATAAGAGTTCGATAGTTCATAAACTTATGTATGCACGTGAGTCACGTGACTGGGTCGGTTCAATAACAGAGCATAATGATGGACCAGCAATGCAAATGAACGACGGATCATGATTATGAGATTATCCTCAGTCCTCAGTCACATGATTCACTCTCAACAACACTAAAAATAATGAAAATTTCTTTTTGATTCTTAAAATTGTGAAATTGTATTCTCATTAGTTTCAAGGTTCATGCTATGTAATGTTGATAACATACGTTTGTTAACACCTCAAAATATCATTGTTTTTTTATCAACGTGGGTTGGTCAAGTGGTAGCTCACTTGGTCCCTTAACCAATTGGTCTCAAGTTTGAGCCATGTATATGGAGCAACCCCTGTCGCTTGGTCGGACCGGATGAGTCGGATTCTAGGTAAACCAAATCCGGGTACCGGTTGGTGTACACCAAAATATCGTTGTTTTTTTTTTGTTTACATGGGAGGTCTGGGACTAGAACCCATGACCTGGGGAATGGCGAAATCCTAAGTGTCCCTGCAGCCACCAACTGGGTTGTCTTACGCGGACAATATCATTGTTTTTTAAGTTGCTTTTACTTTAGTTTCTTTTTTTTTTTCCGAAACCAGGTGGTGAATGGGCTTCACATTTTTTGTGGCCCAACTAATCCACCCCGGATCCGCGAACTGTGCGAATCTTTGATTCAATGGTATGGATCCTCCCCATGAATTGTTGCCTCACTGGGACTCAAGTCTTTGACCTTGAAGTCCCTAAACGCCCAGCCTGTTTCCACTAGGCTCATCCACTTTGGTGCTTTTACTTTTAGTTTATGTGGTGATGTTACTATGCTTCGGATTTCAATACATCAGGCAACTTTTTTTTTCTTTAATCTAGTAAATTTAAAAAAAATATGTTTTGGGTTTTCTATTTTCCTGATATGCACATATTTTTGTTATTTGGATTTGAATTTTTTTTGTTATTATATGCTTTCTGACATAGGCAATAATTTTATTGAGTAAATCTGGATTAAAAATTAACATATTTTAATAAATCTGTATTAAAAAATATTACAAGTAACTCTGCATTAAAAAAAATAAAAAAAAGGTTGTCCGATGTATTGTAAACTAGAGCAGCATAGAATTTACCTAGTTTGTAAATTCGTAAGCTTCTTTCACTTTGGTTCATGATTTTGTAAATTGCTTTCACTTTAGTCCCTCACTTTAGTCCCTAATATTAGAGCCAGCAAAAAAATCAAACCCAGTGAGGCTAGCCCGAATAAGTCCAATATATAAGTGAGTTTATATTCTTAAAATACAGCATGAATAGATCCCAGACCTTTTTAACCTGAATTATAAAGTCCGAACCCGCCAAGCATCTGGGCCGCTCGCTAAGATCACCTAAAAAAGAGTCTGAATTAGTTTTAAAAAATGACAAGCTACCGAGTTTAGCTAAATGTTTTTTTACCCAAATTTATCCGGACCTTTTGAGCCCGGCTCGATCATGGCCCAAGCTCGAAGGGGGCCAGTTTGAACCCGACCAAGTAGCCCGAATCGCCACCTCTACCTAATGTTAGAGAAACTTCACGTTGGTCCTGACTTTTTCTAATGTTTGTCGCATTAGTCCCTACAAGCAATAGTTGTTACAAGGCATTAATCTAATTGATAGTTGTAGCAATCACTTATTTAACATTACTTTTCATTTATTGTTCAATTTAGGAATTGCAAATTGCGTAACAATAATTTCGGGATGAGGACTAAACAAAGAAAACTATAACATCAAAACCATTGCATCACCCTCTTGATTGTGCAATGACAATATGCTGATATTTATATTTATTTTTTATCAACCGGGTATCCACCGACGCGGGCACGGTGACTAATCCTTCGGATACGGTTTGATCCTTTTAGGGGTGACCCTCCCAACTGAAATTCTTTAGATTCGCAAGAGTTGATAATTGAACCCTTAACCACTTGCTTAAAAGACACAGCCCCACACCAACTATGTCAACCTCAGTTGGTCATGCTGAAGTTTATATGATGAGAAGCAATGTACATTCTTCAGCTTGGTAGACGATGAATTGAACAATAAATGGAAAGCAAAGTTAAACAAGTGATGATTGTTGAAAATACCAATTAGATTAACACCTTATAATGGCTAACGCTCCCAAGGACAAATCATGACAAACATTAGAGAAAGTTAAGGACCGAAGTTTAGTTTCTCCAATGTTAGGGATCAAAGTGAAAGTAACCTACAAAGTCAGGGACCAAAGTGAAATAAATTTACGAATTTAGGGACTAAAGTGAAAGCTACTTACAAAAGCGACGTCGTTTTAAGGGTATTAATGGATGTTCATTAATGGCGTTAAATGGCGCATGATCCCAAAAAAAAAGTTTTAGTAATTTCAGGAATTAAAGTGAAGATTAGGAGGAATTTCAATGCTAAAATGACTTTCATCTTCTTCATTTCTCTCTTTCTATATTTCTTCATCTCTCCTCCCGCTCCCAATCACTCCTACTTCTAAACCCCAACAAAATAAATTAATTACTACTCCTCCATCTTGAAAACCTCAAACCCCCATTCATCCTCCATTTTTCTCACTTCAGGTTCTTCATTCCTCTTGTAAACCTCATAAACTCATAAAGCATACTTGGGTTGTAAAGTTGGTGATGATGCTGTGAACATTCGTCAACCACTAGGCATACAAGGTTACGTTAGCGTCATGGTACATTTCAATCCTTTTTTTCATGTTACACGTATTCTACATTTTTGTCGAAGAGTATTGCACTTAGCCAGTATGTTATCCCCTTAGCATACGATTTTTTTTTGCTAAACTACTTATTTGGTCCTTTATCTTATTTTTCAATATCAAATTGGTCACTCACGTTCTTTTAGTATCATATTGGTCCCTCGTATTTCTTTTCGCTATCAAATTGGTTTCTGAGTCACTGTTTATCCTACGTCTCAATATCATATTGGTCCACATATGCATTGTTGCAGAGAGAAATGACACATGTGCGTATCATATTGGTTCACATAGGATGAACAGTGATTTAAGGACCAAATTGATGGTGAAAAGAAAGATGAGGGACTAATATGATACCAAAAAAACGTAAAAGACCAATTTGATAATGAAAAGAAAAGTAAGAGACCAAATTAGTTTTTTAGCCTATTTTATTAGTTAATACGCCACAACCTCCAACCTCCGCGTACTACATGTTTTTATGCTGTAAGATATGAGTGGAGCAAAGGAATTAATTGTTAGTTCCATGATGAACATGATGAATGTTTTGATAATGACAAAGTGTTTTTGAACAAGCTACAAGTGTTGATCAAGTTTCAAGCTCAACAAGCAACAACAAACATCAAATGAAGAAGAGAGAAAGCAAGCTCATGAAGACCTAAGTTTGAGTGTATTTGTATTTCTTTTATCTTTTGCCTCTCAAGCTTCATAGGTTTTTTATTTGGGTAGATTATTATAGAGGGTAGTGAATCTCATTCATAAGTCATGATTTAATCATAATTTGAGTTTTCACTTAACCTAGAATCAATAGGTGGCTTAAAGGTTTTAAAGGAAAGGTTGGATTTTGAGAAAACAAGTTTTGAACATGTGCAGTACCAACTTAATCGATTAAGTGATTAACTTAATCGAGTACTACTCGAGTACACGACTTGCTTAATCGATTAAGTACTGCTGAACTGATTTTTTAAAATACGTTTTTCACTTCTCAAAATCAGTTTTCAAGTGCTACAACTTTTGGGTATTCTATATAAACCTTTTCCTATTATTTGTGATCAATGAGAATCATTTTCATACAAGTTTTACAAAGAATTAAGCCACTCTATTCTCTCTTAATTTCAAAGATCAAAGCTTTTCTATTTTTATATTCTTTGATCAAGAACCTTTGAATCTCTTATGGTGAATTGTCATAACTCTTGATTGAGATTCATAGGATTGTTTTGTGTTTTCTTTTGTGTTGTAATCTTTGCAAGAAGGCAAGCCACTACAACAAACAAGAAGTCTTGGTGTGTCGATTTTATCATCAAGCAAGTGCATTCTTATTGAAGAAGAAGAAGAAGTCTTGGTTGTGAATCAAGCAAGTGAAGCCTTGGTGTGTGGTTTATCATCAAGCAATTGAAGACTTGTTGTGTCGATTATCAACAAGGGGTAGAGGTTAGATTAGAGAGAAGATCAATAGGATTACAAGGCAAGGGTGTCGGTTATCTCTTGTAAGCTAGCAAGAAGGGAGTCTTGTGAGGCAATCACTTGTAATTTGAGAACTCTAATTCCTCATAGTGAAGAATCTCTCTTGGTTGAAGAGGGGACTGGATGTAGCTTTCAAGCGGATGAAAGTGAACCAGGATAAATCACTGTGTCGTATCTCTAAACCCTTACTCTTTATATTCAAGTCATTTGATTGCGTTCTTGGTTGAAAACCTAGAAAGATTGATTTTCATAATTGATTGAATTGAATCTTTAATTGTTCAAATTGATAAAGGGAAAATCATTTTCATAACTAGGTTAATCAATAAGAATATAGGTGTTAATCATTTCTGCTGAATCTCTGATCTTGCATGTGAATTGATTGATTTTCATATTCGAATGAAAAATTGATTTTTCTGTTTTCTGTCATATTTAATCGATTAAGTTCAAGTTTAATCGAGTACTACTCGAGTAAATTGCAGGTTAATCGATTAAGTGCTGTAGAATTTGCAAAAATCATTTGTTTTGATTATTTAGATTTGTTTCGTTCGAAAATCTTTCAAGGTAGCTTCAACACCTATTCAACCCCCCCTTCTAGGTGTTTTCCTAGGGTTCCTAAGTCTCTCCAACCACCAATTGCGGTTTCATCAATTGGTATCAGAGCTCGGTCGAAAGACACGAGCATAAGAGCTTTTTCGTAAAGATCCTTTAAGAAAATCGCAATGGGTTCCATGAATCCCTTTGGTGGTGAAGGTGCTTCAATAAGTCGTCCTCCATTGTTTGCCGGAGAAGGCTATGCATATTGGAAAGTTAGAATGAAAATCTTTATCCAAGCCATAGATAGTGAAATTTGGAAAGTAGTTGAAAAAGGTCCTCATATCCCCTCTAGTTTAGTTGAAGGTGTAGAACAATTGATCCCCGAGGATAAGTGGAAGGATGATGATAGAAAGAAAGTACAATATGATTATAAAGCAAAGAATATCATCACATCCGCTTTATCCTATGACGAGTTCTTTAGAGTTTCTCAATGTTCTAGTGCTAAAGAAATGTGGGACACTTTACAAGTGACTCATGAAGGAACTAGTGAGGTTAGGAGAGCTAGATTGAATGCTTTGATGCGTGAATATGAGTTATTTACTATGCTTCCAAATGAATCTATAAATGATATGCAAAAGCGTTTTACTCACATTATAAATCATTTACTTGCTCTTGGTAAAACTTTTCTTCAAGGTGAACTTTCTAACAAAGTGTTGAGATGTTTAGACAGGAATTGGCAACCAAAAGTAACGGCTATTGTTGAATCTAAAAATTTGGATGCTATGGATCTAGCAACACTTTTCGGAAAGCTTCAAGAACATGAAATGGAGCTTGGACGATTAAGTATCAATGAAGAGTCGGATAAGAACAAATCAAGGAAAGGACTTGCTCTTAGAGTCAAAAGTGCATATAAAAAGAAAGATAGTTTCGATGATGATGATAGTGAAGATTCCGATTCCGATGTTGATGAAAAAGACATGAAACTTTTGTTAAAAGAGTTTGACAAGTTTCTAAGGAGAAAAGGAAGGTTGAACAAGGACAAAAGTAAAGAGAAGGATTCCCCACACTATAAGACCAAAACTTCAAAAGAAGGTGTAGTTTGCCATGAATGTGGAAAGCCCGGACATCTCAAGTATTCATGCTCTAAGTATCTCAAGAAGAAGGAGAAAGACAAGAAAAATTCTAAATCTAAAAGAGCATACATAGTTTGGGATAGTGATGAAGATAACAAGAAAAGCACATCAAATAGTTCTTCGGATGATGAAGAAGTTGCTTGTCTCAACTTGATAACTCTAGTAGATGATGAAGAACAAAGTTCAAATGATGAATCAAGTTATCAAAGTGAGGATAGCAATGTAAGTGAATCTAAATCCGAAATTTCTTCTAAATATGAATTGTTACATAATGCTTATGAAGAAATGTATGAACAACTTGAAAAACTAGCTTTGAAAAACATTGAAAGAAAGAAGCTCATTTTGAAACATCAAAAAGAGATTTTAGATCTTCAAAAACAAGTTGATGAGCTTAATCTTGAAAATGAAACTCTTGATCTTATATATGCTAGTTCTTCTTGTGATTGTGCTAGTAGATTGAATATTGTGGTTGATTGTGAGAGTTGCAAGTTGCTCAAGGATGAAAATGCTATTTTGAAAAATAAGCTTGCAAGTTTCACCATTTGTGATATTAGATTGCGCACATTGTTAAATTTTCAAAGAGAAAATTCAAACAAGTTTGGTTTGGGTTATACTAATGCTAAGAGTAAATCTCATAGAAATGTTGTTGATTTTTCTAAAGTTGATTTTTCAAATCCTCCAACATGTTTCTATTGTGGTACTCATGGACATACTTCAAATGTGTGTTATGTTAAAGTGCATGGTATACCTAAAGGAAATTTTGTTTGGATGAAAAAGGGTGAAAGTCCCTACACTAACAAAAATGGATCCAAAACCATTTGGATACCAAAAAAGCAAAGCATGATTGTTTTGTAGGTTTGATTGAAGATGCAAATGAATGACACATGTTCTCAATTGGTCTCAACTATGAATGTCTATATTCACATTTTCAATTGGTATCACACTTGCATCTCAAGTGAATGTCCTACAAAGTGGTAATATTTGATATTGATATATTATCTCAATTGGTATCTTCTCAATTGATATTACTTTTCTAAATGTTTAGTTAATTCAATTGGTATCATTGAGTTGATTAAAGTATGATGCTTTGGTGTTATATTTCTTTACATTGATATCTTCTTTGTTAAGTGATATTATGATCTTTTTAGTTCTCAATTGGTATTATATTTCATTGTTATATTCTCTTACCAATTGATATCACATTTCAAAGTAAAGCTCTATTGTATTTGTTCAATTGGTATCAATGTTGTGAAGAAATGATCATTGATTTCTTACCTTGGCTTAGATGTTATATTTCAATTGGTATATATTACTTTTTGATAATGCCAAAGGGGGAGAAATATGATGTTTTGAATTGAATGAAATGTTTCTCAAAGGGGGAGAAATGGTATGTTTTGAAACATGGGAGAAATATGATATTATATTTGGAGAAAGGTTGTTTTGTTGTTTTTATGTAGGTTGAGCTAAGTTGTTTAAGATAGGGGGAGAATCAAGCTTCTATCTCAATTGGATTCAAGTGTTAAAGCATTTATTGAGGGGGAGAAAGAGTCTTCTCAAGTGATCAAATGTTTCAAGCATCAACAACTTCAAAGTGTCAATGTCAAGCGTTTTTCAAAACATGGGTTGTCATTTTCAAAAAGGGGGAGATTGTTAGTTCCATGATGAACATGATGAATGTTTTGATAATGACAAAGTGTTTTTGAACAAGCTACAAGTGTTGATCAAGTTTCAAGCTCAACAAGCAACAACAAACATCAAATGAAGAAGAGAGAAAGCAAGCTCATGAAGACCTAAGTTTGAGTGTATTTGTATTTCTTTTATCTTTTGCCTCTCAAGCTTCATAGGTTTTTTATTTGGGTAGATTATTATAGAGGGTAGTGAATCTCATTCATAAGTCATGATTTAATCATAATTTGAGTTTTCACTTAACCTAGAATCAATAGGTGGCTTAAAGGTTTTAAAGGAAAGGTTGGATTTTGAGAAAACAAGTTTTGAACATGTGCAGTACCAACTTAATCGATTAAGTGATTAACTTAATCGAGTACTACTCGAGTACACGACTTGCTTAATCGATTAAGTACTGCTGAACTGATTTTTTAAAATACGTTTCTTTAATTGTTCAAATTGATAAAGGGAAAATCATTTTCATAACTAGGTTAATCAATAAGAATATAGGTGTTAATCATTTCTGCTGAATCTCTGATCTTGCATGTGAATTGATTGATTTTCATATTCGAATGAAAAATTGATTTTTCTGTTTTCTGTCATATTTAATCGATTAAGTTCAGGTTTAATCAAGTACTACTCGAGTAAATTGCAGGTTAATCGATTAAGTGCTGGAGAATTTGCAAAAATCATTTGTTTTGATTATTTAGATTTGTTTCGTTCGAAAATCTTTCAAGGTAGCTTCAACACCTATTCAACCCCCCCTTCTAGGTGTTTTCCTAGGGTTCCTAAGTCTCTCCAACCACCAATTGCGGTTTCATCATTAATTAATTAAAACATTATGTAATCTTCAGTCAAGGCGTAGGAAATATTTTTTACTATGCTTATAATCGGGTGTACTAAATAAATTTATATGAATGCCTCTCTAAGAGTGTACATTATTTTGTTGCCTAAAATTTGATTTTTATACCTTATGTGTGTGTTTTTACTATTTTCCTATGGACCCCCAAAGAGGATGATTATTGATTAGCATTACAATATATCATCTGAGAAAAATTCTTGAAGTAGAGCAATCACAAAATTTTCATGATGAAGAACCTAAAACATGCCCAAAATTTTTATGTTAACTCAATACATTTTATCAATACTTATATTTCTCTGCCATATCTATTTCGCCTGATATCCTAACTAAGTTGTTATCAAAGACAAGTTATTATGATCAATGTGGATACCCAATTTTGTCTCAACTCAAAAAAAAAAAATACAAAATAAGAGAAAAGGCAAGAAAAAAGAAAAGAATAGTGAGAGAGGTGAGTGAGAAAAAATATAAAATATAAAGTTTTTAACTATTTTTAATAAAAATCACTTTTTGAAAATTGCTTGACAGATTTACAATCTATACAAAAGTAGCTTTTTGGAAAGATATTAATTGTACAAATTTGACTCCGGATAAAAAAAAAAAGACTAAGAGTCAAAATAAAAATTAACAAAAGAATTGAAAGTAAAAATAAAAATTAATGGAAAAATTTGGTTAAAAATATAAGGAATATTCCATTTCAGATGTCATTTGGCTCCAAGGCCATTTAAAAAAAAAATCTTTTTTAAACTAATTTTTTGCTATAAATAGGATCTTCTACCTATTCTCTAAACACAATTGTTTACAAACAATTTTCTTCACATAATTTTATAAACAAAAATTTCCATACTTTTTCTCATTGATTCAAAAAACTGCTCTCTCCCACTTTAGGAGTGACAAGCACAAAATTATGTGCGCCATCACTATCACCTCTACATCAATATCATCATTTAATCACAACATCATCAATTTGCTTAGTTTTTCCCGTGACGCGCATCAACATCCCATCAATCTCCACTACCGTGCCGCCAGACCACCACCCACCAACCAAGACGCTACAAGTGTCACGCTTGTTCTCTTAGGAGCCATATTAGCCCCCACGCACAGAAATGCCGAAAGTCATTTTGATGATCAGTTGGGCTGTTTTATGGCCAACAGAAATGTTGAAAATTATTTTGGTTGGGTTGTTTGATGCCTCGAGAGAAAAGTCGAAAATCATTTTGGGTTTTTTGATGTCTGGCAGAAATGCCGAAAGTTATTTTGATGTTAAGTTAGGTTGGTTGATTCCTCGACAGAAATGCCTAAAATCATTTTGGGATTTTTGATGCTCTAACATAAATGATTAAAATCATTTTGATGTTAAGTTAGGTAGGCTTCGTGATATCTTGGCGGGAATCATCGTTGATGAAAAATTGATGTTGGGTTATGTAGTGACCTGGTCTATCGATCGAATACTACATCTTACTAGCCTAAGGGTTTTGAAGAGTATCCATTGTATTTCTCCAACAGGAATTTCTAGACTTATTAAGTATGTCTCTTTTCCAAACAAAACAAAATTAATGTCCACTTCTTTACTCGTTCCTTACCCTGATAACATTCAAACCTCGGTTAGCTTGCTATTTGATAAGAAACAAGTAAAAAAGGGCAATTGTTGACACCAAATTTTGTCTTCCCACAAACAAAATTAAAAATATATGAGAAAAAAACGGTTAGCGTTTTTTTTTTCAAAAACAGAGAGAGATAAAAAGAAAAAAAAAGATAAAGGCAAAAATAAAAGGGAGTGAGAAAAATAAAAGTTTTTTTTTTAAAAGAAGGATTTGGTTTGTTTTAAAATTTGATGTGAGGATAAGGATTAGTAAACGAAAAAGATTATCATCAAATTTAATTTTTTTTAAACAGATTGAGAGTTATCTTAAAAAGAATTTGAAAGATTGATTAAGGAATGAAAGGGGAATATTCCATTGGGCTTCGAAGGTCTACTCGATGAAACCGTAACTTTCTTAACCTTTTATTTTTCTATGACTAAAGCTCTACAACTCACCTCAAAAACACACAATTTTGAATATGCAATTTATCTACTAAAAATACCTTATTCTCTTTCTCAGCACGGAAATCCGCACCCATTACTCACCACCAATTCATGCGGAACACACACCAGCAACACCCATCAATAGCCCGCCACATGTTCAAGCCACCTCCCCCTTCCTACTACTTCACACGTGCACCTTACGCGCGAGTTCTACTCCTTCCATTAGGGGTGTAAGCGGTCTGGTCCCAGAGCGCGAGACCGGTCATATCGGACTGGATCGGACCGAAAATTATGGTCCGGTCTGGTCTCATGGTCCGGTCCGGTCCGGTCTCAAAAATTATAGACCAATGTTATATGATCCGGTCCACGGTCTCACTATTTTTGAGACCGTTAGGATCGGACCGGACCGATTATATAAAACCTACTAACCTAGCACTTCCTGTCTCACGCTCACAGTCACTCATAATACACTAACTTCAGTCACTCAACACATAAACTTACCCTCTCACTCAACGGCGGCAATATTCCTTCCTCCCTTCACAGCGGCGCAATTTTCCTCCCTTCACAGTGGCGGCGATCTTCTTCCTCTCTTCACAACGGCGGCGATTTTCTTCCTCTCTTCACAGCGGCGGCGGCGGCCTTCTATTCACAGCGGCGGCAGCGTTCTTCTTCTCTTCACGCGTCGTTCGTCTTCTCTTCGCCTCCAACGTTGTCGCCTTTCTTCTTTCTGCCATCGAAGTCGCCAACGAAGCCGTTCTTCGAAGCCGCTAGGGAGCTTGAGAAACAGCGCTGCTCCCCTGTTAGCCGCCGCTGTCGCCGCCATGTGCAAAACCGACGCCGTCATCATCGGAAGACCAGCGACCACATCGCTCTCCTTTCTTCGCCGCTGCCATGTGCAGCAAGGATTCTCCCCAGCGTGAACAAGGAGGAAGCCCTAATGGGCCAATGGCCCAATCCAAAAAAAAAAGAAAGAAAGGGGCTGTTTTGGATTTGGCTGTTTATTTGAGCTGCTTGTTCGTTGCTGTGCTTGTATTGTGTATATCATGAACACAGTTAAGATCTAGGAATTTGTTGTCTAATTATTTCTAGTCCTTGTGAATTTTTTGTGATAATCTGCTTCTTTTATTATTATGGTCTAAGTAGACCGAACCGTTGCGGTCCGATCGGGTCTTGGCATATGAAAAATTTCTGGACCGGACCGAACCGGGCCATATTAATTTAATCGGTCCGGTCCCAAAAGTTCATTAAAGACCGGACCGTTACACCCCTACCTTCCATATCCCTCTACCGCGCCGTCGAAGACAAGCAGCCCCAACCGAAACACGACGCATGTCATGCCTGTCTCCCAGTTCTAACCAATGCCCGCAAATTCTGACCAGACACATGACCTGATTATCCTATGTGCATACAGCTACCTTTTTTTTTAAAAAAAAAATTTAGTTTTATTGATTGTTGATTGTTGGTAAATATTTATTTTTCTTAAGAATAAAAATTAATAATGTGGTTATTTGTCATTTTTGGGGAAATTTAATTATTATTTTTAAGAATCTATTAATTTTTAATAAATGCTAATACTTGTTCTTTGCATCAAAAATTAAATTTAATTTTCAAATTTCAATAATATTCTTAAAGCCATGATTTTTTTTTGTTTTTAGAAAATGCTGCAAATTTAATTCTTAAATTTAAATCAAAAATTAATTTGGATCTTAAATTTAATAATTTAATCTCATTCTTTTATGTTAGTTGCTTAATACAATGATAAAAAAAATTGCAATTTGGTATAAGTCAATTTTTCTCTTCCAAATTAATTTAGGGGTGAGATTTCTTAGGCTTATATTCTAAAAAAAATAAATAAATAGGAAGGTAAATTTAATTTTTATAAGTAAATTGTAAAAAAACCTAAAAGACAATTTTTTTCTTAATAAATATTAAAAATATTTTATTAATAAAATATTAAATCACCCCGTTTTTGGAAAATCACCTTTCATTGCCTATATGTTGAGGTCTTGTGTGTTTTCCTCTTCGCAACAAATAAATTTCATAAATAAAAATCACTAACATAAAATTAAACAATTAGAACTACGTAGCATTGATTCCTCATTTTGTGAGCGTACAGAAGACCAGGGACAACCTTGTCATACACAAAAATTAAAACAAATCATTTAGACAAATCATTTAGTCAAGTCCATTAATTAAAGCCAATCAAGAGGTATCGTTTTCGAATGGGTAAGCGAGATGTCAATACCTTTCCCAATCAGTAACCGACTCCCGAATTTGGGGTCTATCTAGTTCAAGGCCACACTTTATCCATTTTTTAAAGAGTTGATAGTCATTTTAGTTCTCGAAAGATACACTAGTCATTGATTTAGTTCTCAAAAGATTTTTTTATATCAATTTAGTCTCCCAAAGATCAATATCACACCACTTTGATCCATTTAGGGACTTATTTGATGACTATATGAATCTTTCAAAGACCAAAATTCCCACTACTTGATGCCATGTTGATCTTTAGAGGACTAATTTGATATAGAAAATCTTTCAAGGACTAAATTGATGACCAATATATCTTTCGGGCACCAAAGTGATTATTAACTCGTTTTTGAATTAATTTATTATTTCACGTTTTTCTACAAAGTGCGGTGACGACTCCATATCGAGTCAATCTACCCCCACTCGTAGACGAGACACCAATGGCCATGCCAAACCACGATCATGACATGAAGTATTAGATATGACTCATAAATAGTACACAAACGTGAGTTGTTCGTGAGGTTTTAATGTTCCATATATAAAGCCTGAGTTTGGTTTATTTATATTAGGTTTAATTACTTAATTCATCAATATAAATGTTGCGAATTTTGAATTTTGTCCCTGTATTTTTTCTTTTGGTCCTTGCTTTTTTAAAGCATTTTAATTTAGGTCTTTCACGTTAATAAACTCTGATGTGGCTTAATGTTGAGGCAGCAATTGATAATGAATTATTGGCCTTCGTTAGGCCATTACAAGAATTTTCGGGAACAACTAGGGAATTCTGCTATGGAATTTTTCCTGTAGCTGTTAGATAGCTCTTTAGCTACGAATTTGCTACAAAATTTATTTCCCTTGCTAATGTTGGGTAGTCCGTTTTTTTATTTAAGAAAATAAACAACTACATAACAGCTATGGGTTTGGTAGGAAGTTATTCTAGCCACATAAAATTTGATAGCTAACTTATTAGCTAAGAAAGGTTTAGTTGGAAAAAAAATAATTTCAGTAACACTTTCATTTCATTCTCCCGCTGTACCAAAAACCCAAAATCCCTCACCTGCACAATTGTATAAAACAGTGAGATTTCATTCCCCCACCGAATCACTAAGCTTTCATCCTCTCTTTGACTCTCAAATCAAAAGTCTCTCCAAAATTTAGTCTGTGTTATCTAAAACACTAGCATACTCGTCTTTCCCCCTTTTTTTCTCCACTCAGATCTCATTCCATTCCCATCCCATTTGATTATTATTCAACTCAATTCTTTGTAAGGAGAAAATTGAATAGAAAAAGTTTGCTACAACAATGGTGGAAGTCACGAGCTTCGAAGATGACCAGATTGCATCTTGGACCGCTAATGAGATCGTTAGAGCCTCAAGGTCCCCCCACTCTCTCTCTGCTCGATTTCACTTTCTTCTTCTTCTCCTCCTCCTCGATTTCACTTTTTTTAAAAAAAATTTAATAATAAATTCACTCTCCTACTTTTCTAGGGTTTTTTTTTAATTTGTTGTTGTTGTTGTTGTTAAGAATGAAGGAAGAGTTGCAGAAAACAAATCTGGATCTGGAATCGTACAAGGTGAAGAGTATGAATCTCCATTGATTTTTCGGTGAGTTTTCATTCTTCTATCATCTTATCATCGTTTAGTTATCGTTTCTATATTTTCGATTGATGTTAACTCATTTTCAACTTTGATTTTTGTCATATTTGTGAATTGATGAAGCGAGACCCTGTATATAATTAACGCTTCTTAACCACATTCTTTTAATTCTTATATTTTGACTTTGCATTATTATATTTCATGTGCACAACATATGAAATTGTATGTGTATATATCTTGTGATTTTTCTTCCAAATGACCGAGGAATGAGACATATGACCAATGGGATTCCTTATAATTACACATGGTCATGGATGCATTTGGTTTTAAGGTAGGCACGAAGAAAAGAAAGTAAAGAAAACAAGATTGTATAGCTCAACATTTCTCATATAGAAGAGTTCACAAAAAATATCTCATGATTATTCCATTCTTTTCTTCCAACACTTAAGGTAACTTGTTTTTGATTCATTAGCTAGCTTTATTAACTTATTAAAAATTGAAATCTTTCTTTATAAAAAATAAGGATTTTCTTAACCTCAGCTCTATGGTTGAAGATAAGCATTTTTAATTAGATAGTTTTTTTTTAAAAAAAAGATAAAGGTATAAGATTTTATCTCTCATAAATGCATCATTTCCTACAAAATTTATCTATTTTTGGGTTCTTATTCTCAACCCTAAGAGATGAGATTAAGCTAACCCAAAAAAAATATTATTGAAATATTGAACGCATGATATTTTTCCTATGAATATATATATGGAGAGCTTACTCATAGTTTTACTCCTGGGCTTGTTTTTTTGTTCGTACCATAAAGGAATGTTTTGTGATATGAGACGGGAATTGATTTTCTAGCCTCCCACTTTGGGTTTTCGACCCCCTTTTAAAATTTCATACCTAAAATACCCCTATGTAAAAATAACTTTTTTTCTCCTCCGATTTCTTCTTCTCATTTCTTCTTCTTCTTCTTCTTCCTCCTCCTCCTCCTTCTCTCAAATCCTCACTCACACTCACCCACTCATACTCCAAAAACTCTTCTAATTCACTCATACACACTCACTCACACTTTCAAACACACATGCTCCCACTTACACCCCATATGTTTTGATCCCCATATAAAACCTACCATACGCCAATGTCGAAGCATACTGGGTTCATAAAAGGCTTCTACATAGGCATATGTAAAAAATCCACGAAAAATGACCCATATGGCACTATAGAAGCATATGACTTTTTTTCAATACTCCAAGGCCTTGAAACAGGTGTAAATTTTAACACGTATGCTAGGGAGTTGGAGTACATGTTAAATTTTACACCTACTCCAAGACTTTGGCGTATGTGTTAAATTTTACACCTTCTCCAAGGCCTAGGAGAACGTGTTAAATTTGAATCAAGACAATTTTTAAAAGTAATAAAAAGATAACAATTATTTCAATGGAAAGTAAACAATGTTGTAACTGGTTAGCATCATTTTCTTCTTTTCTCGTCAGTATAGAAGCACTCTCATCCACCTCAGTTTTTCACTCAACACTCTTTCAACTCTTAGGACTCCATCCTTTTTCTCTCTATAAAACATTTTGCCTCTCTCTCTCTCTCTCTTACTTGGCAACAACAACATTAATGGTCGGAGAAGCAAAGACAAAATGGTATTGCTGAAATCCGCAAATGAAGACACCTTCGAGATATCTACCGAAATCGCGAAGCAGATGCTAACTGTCCAAGCCTTTGTCCAAGTTGAATCATTCATCCCCACCACCATCTTTCCTCTCCATAACACCAGTTCCTAAGACCTCTCCTCGACCATTGAATACCTTAATTTTCGCCACAAAGAGGTGAAGCCCTCCGAAAACGAGGCAAAAGAGTTTGTTACGTAGTTCGCGAAGAATCTGAGCAACAAGCAGCTGATGGACTCAATAAGATATTGTTGATATGTTATATTCAATTGCCTTGATACATTGTGTCAAGGTAAGCAACGAAAATCTTATCGACAATCTTATTTGAGCAAGTCCATTAGCTTCTTGTTGCTCAGATTCTTCGCAAATTACTCATCGAACTCCTTTGCCTCATTTTCTGAGGGCTTGACCTCTTAGTGTTGCAAATTGAGGTACTAAATGATCGAGGAGAGGTTTGAGGAATTGACGTTATGGAGAGGAGTGACGGTGGTGGGGACAAAAGATTCGTCTTGGACAAAGGCTTGGACAATTAGCATCTTCTTCCCGATTTTGGGAGATACCTAGAAGGTGTCTGGCAATTAGATTAACGCCTTATAATGGCTAACCCTCCCAAGGACAAATCGTGACAAACATTAGAGAAAGTTATGGACCGAAGTTGAGTTTCTCCAATGTTAGGGATCAAAGTGAAAGCAACCTACAAAGTCAGGGACCAAAGTGAAAGAAACTTACGAATTCGGGGACTAAAGTGAAAGCTACCTACAAAAGCGACTTCGTTTTAAGGGTATTAATGGATGTCCGTTAATGGAGTTAAATGGAACATGATCCCAAAAAGAAGTTTTGGTAATTTCAGGAATTAAAGTGAAGATTAGGAGCAATTTCAATGACAAAAATGACTTACATCTTCTTCATTTCTCACTTTCTATATATCTGCATTTCTCCTCCCGCTCCCAATCACTCCTACTTATAAACCTTAACAAAATAAATTAATTACTACTCCTCCTTCTTGAAAACCTCAAACCCCCATTCATCCTTCATTTGATCTCACTTCAGGTTCTTCATTCCTCTTGTAAACCTCATAAACCCATGAAGCATACTTGGGTTGTAAAGTTGGTGATGATGCTGTGAACATTCGTCAACCACTAGGCATACAGGGTTAAATTAGCGTCATGGTACATTTCAATCCTTTTTTTCATCTTACATGTGTCCTACATTTTTGCCGAAGAGTATTGCACTTAGCCAATTTGTCATCCCCTTAGCATGCAATATTTTCTTGGCTAAACTACTTATTTGGTCCCTTATCTTATTTTTCAATATCAAATTGGTCACTCACGTTCTTTTGGTATCATATTGGTCCCTCGTGTTTCTTTTCGCTATCAAATTGGTTTCTGAGTCACTGTTCATCCTACGTCTCAATATCATATTGGTCACCCCTGAAGCATACTTGATTTATAAAAAATGTTTTTTTAATACAAATTTAAGTTAGAGTAATCGATTACTTGTAAAGGATAATCGATTACTTTTGCTGCATCATTAAAATCAGAGAACTGATTATCGATTACTTAATCCATGATAATCAATTACCTCAAAAAATGTATCATGTATGTGACAAGAGAGCATGTAATCGATTACTTGTGATTGGCTAATCGATTACTTTAAAAATATTGCATCATGTATTTTCCAGAAGCTCTATAATAGATTACTTGAGTTGTGGTAATCGATTACTTTTTCAAAAAGTTGCATCATACAAAAATCCATAGAGGCATTAATCGATTACTGGAAGTAATCGATTACTTTTTTGAATTTTTGAAATATGTGTCAGAATCAATTAGAGTCTTTGCAGATTTGTTTTTTGTATGATTGATTCTGATTATTTTCGAATTTTAAAGTTGGGATTTGTTTTTTGAATTTTATATCTTTTATCATTTGAAAATCAATCTTATTATATTTTCAGATTTGATTTTTATTTTATTCTGTTTTTAAAATTCAAATATTCAAATCAAATTTTTTTAATAGAAAAATTTCTCTTCATAAAAATTTACTGATCACATTTGAAAAATCCTTTTTGAGAGAAAAACACTTTTATGTTCTTCTTCTTCTTCTCCATTCTTTAGGTCTTGGCTTATGCTTTAGTGAATCCATTATATAGCCATTAGAAAGTGCTTCAACTTGTAATATCCGCACTACGTAGAGTGCTTTATTGTAAGTGGTTTTATCCATTTTAAATCCATTGTTGTAAGAATGTGAGAGCCCATAGCTGTTAGGGAGTGACTCCCTAGTTTGAAGGTGTGGCACTTTCGGTGATATAGGGTGAGGCACCCATATTGTGTTTAGGGGTAATGGTCTGAGATGAACGGTGGGGCACCTAGTAGTTAGGCTACCTTAGAGTCTAGGGAGTGACTTCCTAGTATGATGGTGGGTCATCCTCAAAGTGTTACGGGTGAGGAACCCTGGTGTGTTATTTGAGGTCGCTAACGAACGGTCGAAGCTAGTAGTGTGTGACACGCTTTGGGTGTAATTGGGGTCAAACTTCAAGTTACATAATTATAAGAATATAAGTTGTTATAATTATGTAACTTGAAGTTCAACCCCAATTACACCTAGAGTGTCCCGCACATTACTAAGTTCGACCATTCGTTAGGATCCTCAAATAACACACCAGGGTTCCTCACCCCTAACACTTTGAAGATGCCACACCCTCACACTAGGAAGCCACTTCCAAGACTCTGAGGTAGCCTAACTACTAAGTTCCTCACCGTTCATCTAGGACCACTACCCCAGAATACAATATGAGTGCCTCACCCTATACCACCGAAGGTGCCCACCTTTGAACTAGGGAGCCACTCCCTAGCAGCTATGGGTTCTCACACCCTTACAACAATGGATATAATATGGATAAAACCAGTAACGATAAAGAACTCTATGTAGAGTGGATATTACAAGTTGAAGCACACTCTAATGGCTATATAATGGATTCACTAAAGCATAGGCCAAGACTTAGAGAATGGAGAAGAAGAAGAAGCTGAACGTGAAAAACGTTTTCTCTCTCAAGATTAGAAATTCAAAGTATGATCAGTGTAATGAATTGAAAGAGAGAAATTTTTCTTTTAAAAAGATTGTTTGAATTGAATATTTGAATTTTAAAAACAGAATCAAATCAAAATCAAATCCGGAAATATAATGAGATTGATTTTCATATAATAAAAGATATAAAATTCAAAAACACAGATCAGAACTTTAAAAATCATAAATACTCAGAATCAATCCCACAAAAACAAATCTCGAAAGGCTTTGATTGCTTCTGGCACGAATTTCAAAAATTAAAAAAACTAATCGATTACTTCAAGGCCAGTAATCGATTACTGCCTCTCTGGATTTTCGTATAATGCAACTTTTTGATAAAGTAGTCGATTATCACAACCCAAGTAATTGATTACAGAGCTTCTGGAAAATACATGATGCAACATTTTTTAAAGTAATCGATTAGCCAATCACAAGTACTCGATTACATTCTCTATGGTCACATACATGATGCAACTTTTGAGGTAATCGATTATCAGCTCTCTGGTTTTTAATGATGCATCAAAGTAATCGATTATCCTTTCCAAGTAATTGATTACTCTGATTGAGACTTGTAACAAAAGTTTTTCATAACTTAGAAAAATATAGCCAGAGGTTTTTCTAAAGGCATTTTCTCAAAATCAGTTTTAAAAAGATTTTCAAATAATACTTTTAGAATTTAATAAACTTCTTCTCCGAGAACTCTAAATATGGCATGCACATTGGAATCAAATGAAAGAATTCCAAAGGAGAACTTAAACTTCTCTTCATCATGGTGCCTAGTGGAAAATACTAGAAAACGAAAACGTATTGAAAAGGTGGAGACTTCCTTCAGAATGATGAAGGGCAAAACTCCTTAAGGAAGAACTTCACAAGTGCACAATCAATCCCTCTTACATGAGAAAGCATCATTTACAATAATTATCACCGCTCTTATATTTTTATCTTGTGATACTTATATTTGTGATATATGATACATGACAAAAATGTGTTGAAATTCATTGAATAATTTATTCTTGTCATGACATATAGGGAAAAGTGAACATGTTCTTGAAGTTTTGGTGATCTTGAATATTTACATGTTTTGATGATGCATTTTTCATCTCCCTTTATGTTATGCGTGTTTTGAAAAATTCTTTTAGAAAGGGGGAGAAAAATATTTTTGAAAATTTGCATTAAAACATGTTTAGTGTCTCCGTTCTGTTTTGACATCATGCGATTTTTTATTGTGTATTGAGAAGATTTTTTTTGTATCCCATAATTCTTTTTGCTGATGTCAAATAGAGGGAGAAAATATTGAATACAAAAATATGAATGTTTGCTTATATGCTGGATTGTGATATTTATCTCATATTTTTCTACAATGATTTGTCATCAATAAAAAAGGGAAGAACGTGGAAATATGAATTTCCCCTATGCTTGGAACATGTGTTTTGATGATAACAAATCATGTTATTTGTTGAACCTTTATCCTGCTCATACTACTTGACTATGTGTATTTACAATTGCCCATTATATACTATCTTATGCATTACTGACTTGAGCGTTGGAGATAACCTCTTGCAAGATATTGGAGACTCTAGTTGATGCCAAGGATAACAGTGTATTATTTATATGTTATGCATCAACTTTTGGGGAGAATGAACGTCTGCATGACTATGTGTTTATATAGTATTAAATACTATGAGAGTCTGCATGACTGTATTGATGATGTATTCCTATGTGTGAGGGAAAGACATATATATATATACATACTGCCTTAACTCTTGTCTTGCAGAATAGGTATGACATCATCAAAAAGAGGGAGTGTGAGAAGTCAACGTGGAAGTACGTTGAAGTTTTGATGATGCCAAACAAGGACCAAACAAAGTTATCAAGCTAGAAGTCAAGTTTCAAGCAAGAGCTTCAAGTTGTTATCTCCATATTCATTAGGAAATCAATGGAAGGCTAGGTAATTGCTTTACTTTAGTAATAGGCCACATTTATAGAAATGGATAAGTTTTTATTTATTCAAAAGTATATTATTATGAAAAATGTTTTCATTACTTTTTCTGTGAAAATACTTTTGGAAAAACCTCTGGCTATGTTTTCTGGATTATGAAATAAGTTTATTTTTACAAATTTAAGTTATAGTAATCGATTAATTGTAAAGGATAATTGATTACTTTTGTTGCATCATTAAAAACTAGAGAGCTGATAAACTTAATCCATGATAATCGATTGCCTCAAAAGTTGCATCATGTATGTGACCAGAGAGCATGTAATCGATTACTTGCGATTGGCTAATCGATTACTTTAAAAATATTGCATCATGTATTTTCTAGAAGCCCTGTAATCGATTATTTGAGTTGTTGTAATCGATTACTTTTTCAAAAAGTTGCATCATACAAAAATCGAGAGACGAAGTAATCGATTACTGGCCTTGAAGTAATTGATTACTTTTTTGAATTTATGAAATCTGTGCCAGAATGAATCAGAGTCTTTCTAGATTTGTTTTTTTTATAATTGATTCTAATTATTTCTGAATTTTATAGTTCTGATTTGTTTTTTAATTTTATATCTTTTATTATTTGAAAATCAATTTTATTATATTTTCTGATTTGATTTTCATTTAATTCTATTTTTAAAATTAAAATATTCAAATCAAATCTTTTTAAAAGAAATTTTCTCTCTTAAAAAAAATTTACTGATGATCACATTTGAAAAATCCTTTTTGACAGAAAAACACTTTTACGTTTTGGTTCTTTTTCTTCTTCTTCATTCTCTAAGTCTTGGCCTTTGCTTTAGTGAATCCATTATATAGCCATTAGAGTGTGCTTCAACTTGTAATATCCGCACTACATAGAGTGCTTTATTATTAGTGGTTTTATCCATATTATATCCATTGTTGTAAGGGTGTGAGAACCCATAGCTGTTAAGGAGTGACTCCCTAGTTTGAAGGTGTGGTACCTGCGGTGATATAAGGTGTGGCACCCTCATTATTTTCCTTGCTAGATAGCATCGTTGATATCCTTACGATTCCACTTCACCATCCAAGTCCAAGCACAATCAATTCTTCTATTCTGACTCTTTTAAAAAATGTCATTCCTGAGAACAAATAAATTATTTTAATGTTGATTCTTCCAAACAACTGTAAGTCTGTAACTTCATGCCCATAGTCGATGAGAAAGATTAGGCAGAAATTATCAATCTAAGAATATATTGTTGCAACCAAAGGGTTCAAAACAAATGGTACAACCAATTGAAGTGTATCAATTTCGGACCCTTTCTACGAGCGTGCAACATTGTCTTATGGTGGCCTGCATTCCATAACCTACGTACCTCTAGTTCAAGCATACCTCGGAAACCTCCACAATCCTTCCATCATTTTTTCAGAATCCAAAGTCGGAAGACGTTTTTGATTGTCCAAAGTCAGAAAATGTTTTCGACTAAGGTTTGTTGGAAACCACTGTGGTTGTCTTTTCTTGAATCACCATCAAAAAAGGATTTCCGTGAGGTAAGTTTCGGAATTTGATTTCAACAAACCCTATTCAAAAATGTTTTTCGACCTTGGACTGTTAGAATTCATTATAAACAATGGTTTTTGATGAAGATTGATTACATACTTGGTGGATGAAGAAGATTCACAAACCCCGGTGTGAATGAATTATTATAGACCATGGAAGATGAATGAATGTGTGATGATGATGTATCATAGGAGATAAAGTGAAAAATGGTGATGTTGGTTAGAAATATTAAGCCATGGGGGGGGGGTTAGTGTGACATACTAACTTTTAAACCCTAATTAGACTCTTAAACAAAAATAGCAACTTGAAAATTCCTTTTTAAAACCTTAACCTTCTTATAAAATTCTCCAAAAAATTTGGCGAAGTTTACTTTGTTTTATGGACATTCCAAAAATTAGTTTTTCCCTGTTAAACCTGTAAACAACATTTTCAATTAACACCAGACAACCAGAGTTCATATTATATCATATCACATCATATCCAGTCATATCATGCCATACACCATAGCTACACATCAGTAAAAGAATATAAACAAGTAAACAAAAATAAGACTATCTCCCAAAATACCCAAAATCAAGAGACATGTGTTGGGCTTGATACTAGCAAGTATACTAGATCGTGCACAAGTAATAAAGAGTAAGAAAATTATCGTTCCATTCGGGGATTGTGAGTTGTTTCCAAATAATTCTCACCAAAGGCGTAATTAAATGAGATATCTATAAACTTTTTATTATTTAATTACACAAACCATTAAAAATAAACTTATCAAAATAGGGTTTGTGAGACAGATAGAGAAAGGTGTTAGGAACTAGTTTTATTGCAAGACTTATTTATTAATTATGATTATTTTTCATTAAACCCACAACATCCCAGAGGTAATAAAAACCAGATGTCTCTGCGAATTTATGTTTCTTATTTAATATGAGAACCCTTAATGTCTTAAGTGATTTTGACATATGAATAACCACAATCAAGAACACTGGAACATTAAAGTCATATAAGCCCTAGATGTATGTCTACAAACTAGGCGGTTACAATGTTTGGAAGAACGACCTATTCTAACCCTCAGATGGTCACGTTGGATTAGAGATTCTAAACAAAACATAAAGTGGCCAATTTCATGAATTGGAATTAAAACACAATCAAACAATAGGTTTTGAATGAAAAACATTAATTCATAAATATATAAACTCATCCAATCCACCATGTTCCTAACTACAAAAAGGGTTTTAGTTACACATTACAAAAGAATAAAGTAGAAGAAATAGAATAGGATACCCTATCATAGACCATAAGAATTACCTAAACTCTTCTCCTTGAATGAAGTACAGAATATGCAATCTCCCTCTTTCTCTAAAAGCCACTAAACCTAATGTTAAGTCCTAGTATTTATAGAAAAAGCTAATACTAAAATAAATCAATCTAAAATCTATCATAATACTCAAAAGTGAAATAGATAGGCCCAACTCGCAGGCAATCGCGCACAGGCGCAGCTAGGCGTGGGTTAAAATTCCTCAGCTCCTCTTCTTCAAGTACAGGTCGTGCCTAGGCGCACCATTCCTTGCGCCTGGGTGTGACTCTACTTGAGTTGGCTGGTTTTTTTCAATTAAAATCTGAATTTTTTCACCCCAGCTCTTGACATTTAAACCCTATCTTGGGCCACTTTTAAAAACACCATTTCTCTCCATTCTAGCTCCAATCTTCAGGTCTTCAAAGCTCTTTTCTATTCCAAAGCATAAAATCATCAAATTAAGTTTCAAATACCTGAAATCAAACCCGAAACGGATCAAAACCTTCAAGGACTCTTAATTACCTAACTTACCTAAAAACATAACAAAAACCTAACATTTACTCAAGAAATAGGCCAAAAACATAGCAAAAGGTAGTTAATTATCACTTGAAAACACTATATATCAGACCCAAATCAACATGTCCTAGGCCGACCCTGCTGAATATCTACATCAAAATACATATATACAAGTCCCCAAATAAGCAACACATCATAAAAAGACTCAAAACTCGGCCCAAGATTCAACATCAGTCCTGCTACTGACACTCATACTCCCTGTGAGGGAGTATGCACCTGCTCAGCCTCAATGTCTGTCTGCCCATACTTTGAACCTGTATAAAAACAGTTAAGAGGTGAGCATTACACGAAACTTAGCGAATGAAATCTAATAAACATAGTAAATAGCTAAGTCAAACACATTTAGCATATGAACACATAACAACATTTATATAAACATCAAATCATTCCTTCTAGTTACATACATATGCATCGCCCAAGGTTTCTCGCTTATTAATTGTCGTCGACACTAATATTGTTTCCTTTCCCGATTGCCTCTTTTTATATCTCTTATAACATTTTATCATCTTATCATCTTTCTTCTTGTTAAGGTTTGTGAACCCACCACTGCGCTCCCACACTAGGGCGTTTTACCGCTGCATACGCCCTTCCGTCGTACGACTTACACAACCACTGCACACAGACCGCTCGCGACTTACAGCACACATCCCGCGTGTGTCTTACTGCACTTGGTTGTGCATCTTACACGACCTAGAATCCACAAAACCTGTACGGTACTGCGAACCCACCACTACGCTCCCACACTGGGGCGTCCTACCGCTGCGTACGCCCTTCCGTCGTACGACTTACAAAACCATTGCATACGTATCGCTCGCGTCTTATTGCACATGTTGCGCATGCGACTTATTGCACCTGGTAGTTAGTCTTACACAACCTGGCATTCGCATACCAAGTTCAGTAGTTCCTTTATTTCATTTTTCGTCTTTTCATTCACTTTCTTCACACATATTATCTTGTCTACTTTTAACACTCTAATTACTCGTCCTCATTTTATTCATTCGTTATTATTAGGTATAACTCAACTATTAACCCCAGAGATATTTCAAGTCCCACTTAGTTCCATATGCTCACATTTAGTTACCAACACCAAGTTACACTACAACACATACATCATTTCATATCATTTATCATACAACATGTTCAAATCATCATATCACATAAACAGAGCATAAATATCATGTGGGTCTCCTATTTTTAATTAAGTCCTTATTCGTTACCGTTATCGACTACCCTAAGGTTTGTTAACATATATAATCAATCGCTCTTAGTTACTACTATCATCTACTAGAAATACACTCCCTAAGCTAAGGCAATACCCCCTCTTACCTTAACCAAGTATAGAGAGATAAAGTACCAAACCCTAGCTTTAAAAGCTTTAAAATTGAAACCGTATGAACCAAATGCGGTGATGAATGAGAGCGGTTAGGAGACAAGCCGGAGCGTGATGAAAAGATATAATAAGATGGGGTTGATGATTTCACCACCTTTTCTTTGAAATAGAGAGAGAAACTCAAGAGAGAGAAAGTACCATAACCTCCATAATAAGCAAAAGAGAAGACAATGGTTAGTGATGATGATGAGGGCCACGTATAAATGGAGGAAAGGAAAGAAGAAAACTTGCTCCAACATACCTAGGTCTTGCTTGAGGTGATGGAGCTAAGAGAGAGAAGTAGCCATGGAGAGAGAGATACCCAAAGAGAGAGTGAAGATGTGATGATCAATACTTGGGACCTTGGGGGATGATGATGGTTGGCCACAAGAGCTTGAGATTTTAAGGTCTCAAGGTCATGGATTGGGTGTTCTTGGGTGGAGGGGAAGGAAGGATCGAGTTTTGGCTGAAATGGGAGCTTGATTCGCATTTTATTTTTTTTTGGTCTGCTCGAAATACTCGAGTATTCCACTGAATACTCGAGTATTCTGACCATTTATACTATATTTATTTTCTTTGCACTTAGAATTCCATAACTTCTTCGTTAGCCGTCGGATCTTGCTCAAATTTGAAAGCAAGCTTCCTAAAATCCTTATCTTCATATCAAATGGTGGAATTTGTGTTTAAAGTTATAAATCTTTTATTTTAAATTTTCTATTTTATTTGTTTTTAACACCAAAATGTCTCTTTTTCTCGCCTACTCCTGAATTAAACTTATTACTCCCATTATTACAAACTCATTATTATTATTACTACACTTAGAATTAAAATTTAGGATGTTACAATCCTCTCCCACTTACCGAAATTTCATCCCCGAAATTCAGCTCGAGATGAACAACTGTGGAGGAGACTCCTTTATCTTGTCCTCCAACTCCCATGTAGCCTCTTCCACATTGTTCCTGCTCCAGATAACCTTCACCAGTGGAATCTCTTTGTCTCTTAGTTGTTTAATCCGCCGATCCTCAATTCTGATAGGTTGGACTTCGAATGTCAAATTCTCCCTCAGTGGCAATTCATCCTGCGCTATCACATGTTAGTGATCATAGACATATTTTCGAAGTTGAGAAACATGGAATACATCATGTAGCTTAGATAGGTGTGGAGGCAAAGCAATTATGTAGGCTACTGGCCCGACTTTCTACAGAATCTGGTAAGGTCCAATGAATCTCGTGTTAGATCCAGCGTGATGGTTTTGATAATGACAAATGTTTTGATCAAGTTCAAGTTATGGAGAAGCTCACCAAAGTTCAACAAGATCAACAAACAACAATGATGAAGAGAGAGCAAGCTCATGAAGATTCAATTTGTGTATTGTATTGTAATATCTTTATTTTGAGTCTTAGGGTTTGATGAGTTTGGGTAGAGTTAATAGAGGGTAGTGAATCTCTATCAAGTGCATGATTAATTGGTATCAATGTTGTGAAGAAATGATCATTGAATTCTCTTATTTTGGCTTAAGATTTTATTGTCATATTACTTTTTGATAATGCCAAAAGGGGGAGAAAAGGTTGATTTGTTGTTTTTATATAGGTGGAGAGCAAAAGTTGTTGAAGATAGGGGGAGAATCAAGCTTTACTGTTGAAGATAGGGGGAGAATCAAGCTTTACTCAATTCGATTTCAAATGTCAAAAGCATTTATTGAGGGGGAGCAAGAGTTTCACCAAGCGATCAAATGGTTCAAGTATCAACAACTTCAAACAACATCAAAACATGTTTGTCATAATAAAAAAGGGGGAGATTGTTAGATCCTGTGTGATGGTTTTGATAATGACAAATGTTTTGATCAAGTTTAAGTTATGGAGAAGCTCACCAAAGTTCAAAAAGATCAACAAACAACAATGATGAAGAGAGAGCAAGCTTATGAAGATTCAATTTGTGTATTGTATTGTAATATCTTTATTTTGAGTCTTAGAGTTTGATGAGTTTGGGTAGAGTTATTAGAGGGTAGTGAATCTCTATCAAGTGCATGATCATATTATAATTTGAGTATTCACTTAACCTAAAATCAATAGGTGGCTTAAAGGTTTGAATGAAAAGGTTTAGTTTTGAGAAAACAAGTTTTTAATTGACTTTTACAATGGCTAATCGATTAAGTATAATGTCTAATCGATTAACACACATTTAACAGTGCTTAATCGATTAAGACTGTATGTTAATCAATTAACACCTGTTGTACTGGTTTTTAAAATACGTTTTTCACTTCTCAAAATCAGTTTTTAACTTTCCTAACTTTTGGGTATTCTATATAAACCTTTTCCTAACCTTTGTGAATTATGAGAACAAATCAATTTCATTTTTCATATCATTTTGGAAAGATCAAAGCCACACTATTCTCTCGACATTCTCTCTCACTTTCTCATAGATCAAAGCTTTCATTTTCACATTCTTTGATCAAGAATCTTTGAATCTCTCATGTTGACATTTTCATAGTTCTTCAAAGAGATTCATAGGATTGTTATTGTTTCTATTGGGTTGTAATAATTGCAAGGAGGCAAACATTCTACAACAAAGGAAGTCTTGGTGGTTGTTCATCAAGCAAATCAAGTTGGAAGTCTTATTGTGTTAACAAGCAAATTGGAAGTCTTGTTGTGAGGAATCAACAAGCAATTGAAAGACTTGTTGTGGGGTCATCAACAAGCAAGGGAAGAGGTTAGATTAGATTTCAATAGGATTGCAAGACAAGAGTGAGGTATCTCTTGGAGGCTATCAAGAAGGGAGTCTTGAGAGGCGTATTACTTGTAATTTGAGAATTCTAATTCCTTAGTGAAGAATCTCTCCTGGTTGAAGAGAGGACTGGATGTAGCTCACGGTGGTTGTGAGTGAACCAGGATAAATCACTGTGCAGTATCTCTATTCCCTTAACTCTTTACATTCTTGTCATTTCATATTGTTCTTAGTTGAAAACCTAGAAAAGATTGATTTTCATAATTGAGCGAATTAGTTTTTAATTGTGCAAATTGAATTGGGAAAATCATTTTCATAACCTAGGTAATCAATAAGAATATTAGTGTTAATCAATTCCGCTTAATCTCTGATCTTATGTGTTAATTGATTGATTTTCGTATTCGATTGAAAAGTGATTTTTCAGTTTTAACAGTGGTTAATCGATTAACTGAAGGTTTTAATCGATTAAACAAAAATCTGCTGTCAGGCTCTAATCGATTAACTGATCTGGATAATCAATTAACTCAAGTTTTTTCAAAGGTTAATCGATTAACAACTTGTCTTAATCGATTAAAGGCTGAACATTTTGTAAAAATCATTCGTTTTAATTGTTTCGATTTGTTTCGTTCGAAAATCTTTCAAGGTTTCTTTAACACCTATTCAACCCCCCCTTCTAGGTGTTCTCTTAGTGTTGCTTTGTCATTTCACCCACCGATTGTAGTTTTTAACAATTGGTATCAGAGCTCGATCGAAAGACACGAGCATAGAGCTATTTTCGTAAAGATCCTTGAGGAAACTACAATGGGTTCTACGAATCCCTTTGGTGGTGAAGGTGCTTCAATAAGTCGCCCTCCTATGTTTTGTGGAGAGGGTTATGCTTATTGGAAAGTTAGAATGAGAATCTTTATAGAAACCATAGATATGAATATTTGGGAAAACATTGTGTAACACCCCAAAATTTTAATCCCCGATTAATGAAATGTTAATTATAATATTTAATTATAATTAATAATTTCTCTATTAATCCTTGATTAAAATATGTGTTTATGTAGTTAGAAAATGTATGTGAAGGTATTTAATAAATATAATAATGCATGAAATAATATTTCTGCATATTAGTCCCTGGGTTGGGACCTAGAAGTAAATATAGGAAAGGTTTTGGATGGAAATTAAATAAAATTATTATTTTTCAAAAACTGGGTAAAATACTCGAGTATTTTCTGAAATACTCGAGTATTCTGGACAGAGTTGCACGAGTTAGTGCGTTGGGTGAGTCACCACCACCGATTCCCCTCCGTTGACACGAATACTCCATCATCAACACTTCATCTGTGTCATGTCGCCATGCATGAGCTTTCTCTTTGTCTATTTAAGTGAATCAAACTCGATTTGTTGAAGCTCTTGGTCAAAATTCGAAGTTGTTGAGAAGTTAGGGTTTCGAACTTGTTTCCTTCGATTCCTCTTCATTCCTGAGTGTTAGAATTCGAGTGATACACGAATACAAAGCTCACATCACGAGCTTTGTATAAACACCAAAATCGTGAGGATTGAGTGAGTGTGGTGGAAGATTCAAGGCTTGGAAGTGGAGCTGTACCCGGTTGAGCTGTTGTCTGGAGCTTAATTTGATTCTAATTTCTGGTAAGCTCACGAGTCCTTGAGTTTCAAATTCGATTTCTCTAGTTAGTTTATGTTTCATAGAGTCTAGGAAAACTAAAACCCCCAATTTTTATCTCTGTTTCATGTGTGAACCAATTCAATTTTGGTGGTGCACTCAAACTGCTCTGCATGTGATGCTTGAAGCTGTTCTGGGTGTTGAGGAGCCTTTTTCTTGCAAATCCTTTGTTGATTCACGTCTGAGAGGTAAGGGGAAGTAATTTCGTACACTAGATAGAGTTTATATTCTATTAAATGCATTAGAGAGCCACCAAGAGGCTCTAAGGGCTTAGATTGAATAGGAACTTTGGTTTGGAGACCAAGTCATGCTCTAAAACTGTGTTGAGCAAGTTTTAAATCATGCATGTGAACTTAAATGAACACTATTTCATGGGTATTGTGCTTATTATGCAATTTGAGGTGTTGAGTTGTCAAATTGTGTATTTTATGCATTAAGGATTGATTCTCTGTCAAATCTGTAATTTGATATGAAATGAGTGTTGTAACATGTTCTATTTATGATATATGAACTTTGTGGATCCCTGGATTGGACTAGAATTGAGTAGAACTGAAAATGGTGTGTTAAAACTAAGATTTCAGTCTGTTCTGCTGTGAAACACTCGAGTATTGGACAGGGTACTCGAGTAAAATGTTTATAAAACAATGTAATTTGAGCAAGAACACTCGAGTATTGTGTCTAGTACTCGAGTATAGAGTAAGACCTGGGGACATGTAAAGGCAAACCACTCGAGTAATGCAGGGGTGACTCGAGTATTCTGGAAATCATGATGAACACTCGAGTAACCCATGAACTACTCGAGTAATTTAATGAATTTGAAACCCAAATCCCCAGAAAGTCATGAACACTCGAGTAACCCTAAGAACACTCGAGTAATCTGGAAAAGTTGAAAAACACTCGAGTATGTTGAATTATACTCGAGTAATTTACCAGAACCTGAGAAACACCATTTTCAATTCTGACTTAGTTGGTTAAGAATTTAACTATAATAATCCAAAGGATCTGAACTTAAAAGAGATTGATTAATATAAGTGTACCGTTTGGTGACGGTTCTTTTTAAAGATAAAATATGCCTAGGTGGCCAGTAATGTATTAATCAATTTCCTTTAAGCTTAGAAAGAGATGCATTCATTCTGGAGTTGGATGGTAGGACGTATGTCATGTTTTTGGTAAACATGTGGAGGGCCTCTGGGAGTGCCAATACGCTTGCTTGATGACACGTTGTTGACGTGGTCGGCTTAGTGGATGCCGATATGGTTATACCGTTTGGATGACGGGATATGCTCGGGTGGCATGGATTCCAAGCTTGTCGTGTACATTCTAGGTGAATGTACGAATTGTTGTATACCTAGGAATACAACACACGGTTAAGTGCTGGGTTGTCAGGGATGGACGTCAGAGAGTGATATAGTTTGATGAAGATAGGCTTGAGAGCTAAACTCATGCATCATGTCACTCATTTAAATTAAGTGTAATAAATGAAACAAGTATGAGCATCCTATCTGCATTCAATAACTGCTAAGTGCTAAATGCGATTGTTGTTCATTGTTGCATATTTACATACTCATATTGTACAAATTTATACTCTGTTGATTATGTGTATAGAAATGCTTACCCCTATGCCCTTGTAGGTGATGTCTCGCTACATCGCTTGCATCGAGATCCGACCACTTCCTAGTGGCATATGGATCTATGAGGACCATCGCGCGGTGTTCGAGGGGGGGGGGGATAGAGATTACCTTCTACCATCCGAACCCGTTGATTCGATTTCGTCCTCGTAGATTTAGGATTCCCATCATATACACTATGCACGTACCTCCGTTTTACACATACCATGGACACCTCCCACACGACCAGCTCGCTCTTATCACAGTTTTTGTTTTTGACCTATCCGCTCACACCCTTTTTCTTCGAGAGTCGTCCACGAGGAGACTCCCCTTTTTGATCCGAGGAGCCCAACTAGGGTCTCACCATCTCCCGACCCTGTACCCAGTGGTAGGGTACACTCTCCTTCGGATGAGATTGAGGAGGATCCAGTGGAGGACGAGAGCGGAGGCGAGCCTGTCGTGCATTCTACTGGGAGTGACTAGAGGGATGACGATCCCTAGGTATGTGCATATGGTGTATGATGTGGATCTGAGGATCCGATGTGGCGTTGCTGTGGAGGAGATTTTGCTGCTGCTGATGATGATGTTACTCTTTTGCTGCTTGGAGACTGCTACTACTACTACTACTGCTGATGTTGCCAGATCTATGTGACCACCTCTAGAGTTCATATTTTGGTTATGTATATATTGTAGATATACTTTTGAGCACTCTAGGGTTATGGTTTTATCTTGAGCATAGATCTTTATGGACTTGTATATGGATCTTGGAGACTTATGTTGGGACTATGTACGTATGACTCTTTTCTTATATACATATATATCAAACCTATGTTATCTTTTATTTAATTGTATAGTCCTATAATTATCCGCTCACTCTGATTTAATCATTAAACGAGTTCGGCTACATGGTATCAATTTCACGAATCAAAGCAAGGGAAGCTTCATTTATTTTCTATTATATAAATACGATTTCGAAACACGAATGTTACCCAATTCATGAAAAGGTTTTAGAAATTGCCGAATTCGATACAACTGTTTGAAATGAGTTAGAAGTTCTTCTCCAAGTATTCCAAGTTTTGGTTTGTGCACCCGCTTTAAAAGAAAATTTTACTTTTACATTTTCTAATACTTACAAGTCCATATGTATTATCCTTTATCATAGTTTAATTACTATATTATATTGGATATATTCGGAAGGGTGTCAGACTGAGTGGTATCAGAGCAAAAGTCAGATCCTGTAGTAGTGGAAGTAGTTTCAGAAAGATAGCCATCAACATCAAGCAGGTATCTCCAGGGCATGTTCATTATCTTGACTGTTAGTATCTTGTTTATTGAGCTTTAGATACAATTGACTTGTTTGTATCTTGTCTCTTTTGAGCACAAGACGCAATTGAATGTGAATTTAGAATTTTAAGCTATAGCCTTAGTATAGGTGGTGTAATTAAAGTTTCTTTAGTTCAACATATGTGACCATAAGCCCATAGCGCAGGTCTATTATGGCAACTAGAAACCAAAATCACACCAATGTGATGTTAGAAAGGATCACCATGGTATTGGAGGCTATGCAGCGACAATCTCAGCAACCATCTCAATCGGTTAATCCGCCTCATCAGTGTAATGTGGGTAACACCGAGGCGAAGAGTTTGGCTGATTTCAGAAGTTGCAACCCGCCTAAGTTTGAAGGAGGATTTAAATTGGAAGAAGCAAATAAGTGGATTCATACCATGGATAAGATTCTGAGAACCTTGGAGTGTTCGGAAGCTCAGAAGGTGGCATATGCAACCTACATGCTGGAAGATGAAGCTGAGAATTGGTGGAATCACACGGTTCATCTTTTGCAATATGAGGGAAGGGATGTGAATTGGGGTGTATTCATGGAGAAGTTTCTTCATAAATATTTCCCTGAAGATTTAAGGAGGAAGAAGGAGGTGGAGTTTTTACAACTGAAGCAAGGGAGTATGAGTGTGGGTGAGTACGCGGCCAAGTTCGAGGAGTTGATGAAGTACTCTCCATACTATCAGAACAACCCTGATGAAAGGAGCAAGTGCATAAAGTTTGAAGGAGGCTTGAGACCCAAGTTGAAGTCGATTTTCAGCTACCAACGGATCCAAAGCTTTCCTGCTCTGGTGGACATGTGTAGAATGTATGAAGATGACAAGAAAGCTTAAGAACTGCAAGTCTCAGAAAAGAAGGACAATCAAAACTATGGACCTCAGAGACGTAAAGGTTTCAACAACCGAGGTAAGGGTCCGTATGATCGCCGAGGGAAAGGTAAAGGAAAGGCTGATGGATCGGATGGAAGAAATTTTCGGAGCGAGGCTCCATTCTGTGACAAGTGCAAGCGTCATCACTACGGCCGTGTCTGTTGGGGAACAAGTGGTTGTTTCAACTATGGGAAGCCGGGACACTTTGCGAGAGATTGCAAGGAACCGGTCAAGGCTAACTCAAGAGGAGCTGCTGATAGACCTATGGCTCAAGGAAGGGTTTTCACGCTTAGCGGTGTGGAAGCAAATCAATCCTATGATCTGGTGCAAGGTAAATACTTGCTTAATGGTCAGCTTTCTCATGTCTTGTTTGATTCGGGTGCAACGCATTCATTTGTTTCATATGAATGTGTAGATCGGTTAAGTTTACCAGTGTCTGAATTACCTTATGCTTTGAAAGTAGAAACCCCTACCAATGCTCCTGTAGTTGTTTCTAGAGCATGTCTTAACTGTTGTGTAGAAGTGTTAGGACAAACCTCTAAAGTAGATTTGATCTGCTTACCTTTAGCACAATTGGACGTGATCTTGGGGATGGATTGGTTAAGTCAAAACCAAGTGATCATCGATTGTGATAAGAAGATAGTGACCTATAGAGACCCAAAACCCTATGGCTACATGTGCCTATTCAACACTGAAGTAGAAGAACATGGTCCGAGGATAGAGGAGATCCCCGTTGTCAGAGACTTCCCGGAGGTATTTGCGGACGAGATCCCTGGTTTGCCACCAAGAAGGGAGATTGAATTTGGTATTGACCTAGTTCCGGGAGCTGGTCCCATTTCTATCGCTCCTTATAGAATGGCACCACCGGAAATGGCTGAAATGAAGAAGCAGATTGAGGAGCTGCTGCAAAAGCAGATGATCCGACCAAGTGTGTCACCTTGGGGTGCTCCGGTTTTGTTCGTCAAGAAGAAAGATGGTAGTATGAGGATGTGCATCGACTACAGGCAGCTGAATAAGGTCACCATCAAGAACAAGTATCCGTTGCCAAGGATAGATGACCTTATGGATCAAGTTCGTGGGGCTTCAGTATTTTCCAAGATTGATTTGAGATCGGGATACCATCAGATCAGGATTAGAGAAGAAGATATCTCTAAGACCGCATTTCGATCCCGATACAGACATTATGAGTATGTTGTGATGCCGTTCGGATTGACTAATGCACCAGCTATCTTCATGGACTACATGAATCGAATCTTTAGACCCTATTTAGATTCATTCGTGGTTGTGTTCATTGATGATATCCTTATCTATTCCAAGAGCCCGGAGGAGCATGCTGAACATTTGAGGATAGTGTTGAGCATCCTAAAGGAGAAGCAGCTGTATGCCAAACTAACAAAATGTGAGTTCTGGCTGGAGGAGGTTAAATTCTTGGGGCATGTAATTTCGAACAAGGGGATAGCGGTCGACCCGGAGAAAGTTAGTTCAGTTTTGCAATGGGAGCAACCGAAGTCGGTCACGGAGGTGAGAAGTTTTCTTGGTCTGGCTGGGTATTATAGAAGATTTATAGAAGGCTTCTCAAAGGTTGCATTACCTTTGACGAAGTTGACTCGGAAAGATCAACCATTTCTATGGGATGAGAAGTGTGAAAGGAGTTTCCGAGAGTTGAAGGAAAGGTTGACATCATCTCCTGTGTTGGTTCTGCCCGATACACAGAAGGGTTTTGATGTGTATTGTGACGCATCGAAACAAGGTCTTGGAAGTGTTTTGATGCAAGAGGGGCAAGTCGTCGCCTACGCCTCGAGACAGCTAAAGGTTCATGAAATGAACTATCCAACTCATGACCTAGAGTTGGCAGCCGTTGTCTTTGCGTTAAAAATTTGGAGGCACTATCTCTATGGCACTACATTCCGGGTGTTTAGTGACCATAAGAGTTTAAAGTATCTATTTGACCAAAAAGAGTTGAATATGAGGCAACGCCGATGGATGGAGTTCTTGAAGGATTACGAGTTTGAACTTCATTACCATCCTGGGAAGGCAAACGTGGTGGCTGATGCGTTGAGTCGAAAGGCAATGCATATCAGTGCAATGATGGTCAGGGAAGCTGCACTGATAGAATAATTTAGAGATCTGAGCCTGACAATGCAAGTAGAGCCGACAAGTATCAAGATGGGGATGCTGCAGATTGCTAACGAGTTTCTGCAAAGGATTCGGGAATTGCAGCACAAGGAGGAGAAACTTATGGAAAAGAAGAAGCTGATGGAAGAAGGCAAAGAGTTGGAGTTCCAAGAAGGGAAGGATGGAATCCTTCGTTTTAGAACAAGGATTTGTGTGCCTGATGATCTTGAAGTAAGAAGGATGATTCTGGACGAAGCACATAAAAGCAAGATGAGTATGCATCCGGGAGCTACCAAAATGTATCAGGACCTGAAGAAGATATTCTGGTGGCCTGGTTTGAAGAAGGACGTGGCTGAATATGTGGCCTGTTGCTTGGTGTGTCAGAAGGCGAAAGTGGAACACCAAAGGCTAGGAGAAGAATTACTTCCTTTGGTGATTCCGTTGTGGAAATGGGATAGTATCTCGATGAACTTTGTGTCGGGATTGCCAAGGACAACTACTGGTCATGATGCAATCTGGGTGATCGTGGATCGTTTGACCAAGTCGGCACATTTCATTCCCATGATATGCGTTACTCTTTGGAAAAGCTCACTCAGTTATACATCAAGGAAGTTGTTCATCTGCATGGGATACCATCAAGCATCGTGTCAGATCGCGACCCGAGGTTTACGTCCAAATTTTGGCAAGAACTGCATAGAGCTCTGGGTTCAAGATTGAAGTTGAGCTCTGCATATCACCCTCAGACTGATGGTCAAACGGAAAGGACTATTCAGTCATTGGAAGATATTTTAAGAGTTTGTGTTTTGGAAGGACAAGGGAATTGGGAGCAGATGTTGTCGCTCGTGGAATTTACTTACAACAACAGTTATCACACGAGCATTGGAATGGCACCATTTGAAGCGCTGTATGGGAGAAAGTGTCAGACACCGTTATGCTGGTTTCAAGTGGGGGAGAATTCTCTGGTTGGACCAGACTTTGTGCAAGAGACCACGGAACAGATCAAGATGATACAAGAGAAGATGAAGACGGCTCAGAGCAGGCAGAAAAGCTATGCTGATAGAAGAAGGAAACCCTTAGAATTTGATGAAGGAGACCATGTGTTCATTAGAATAGTACCAACCATAGGTGTTAGTAGAGCCCTGAAAACTCAGAAACTATCACATAAGTTTATCGGTCCCTATCAAATCCTCAAAAGCCCGGTAGCCTATCAATTAGCCCTGCCCCCGTCGTTAGCTAACCTTCACAATGTATTCCATGTGTCTCAACTGAAGAGATATATCCATGACCCCACCATTGTCCTTAGAATCCAACGTGATGACTTAGAAATTCATGAGAACCTAACCTTTAAAGCCATGCCTGTTCGCATTGAAGATCGAAGAGTCAAGCAGCTTAGAGGGAAGGATATTCGTCTGGTCAAAGTCGTCTGGGTTTGTGGCGATGTGATGGAAGCATCTTTGGAATTAGAGAATAAGATGCGTCAGGATTATCCTGATTTGTTTGTATGAGTTGAATTTCGGGGACGAAATTCCTTGTAAGTGGGGGAGTAGTGTAACACCCCAAAATTTTAATCCCCGATTAATGAAATGTTAATTATAATATTTAATTATAATTAATGATTTCTCTATTAATCCTTGATTAAAATATGTGTTTATGTAGTTAGAAAATGTATGTGAAGGTATTTAATAAATATAATAATGCATGAAATAATATTTTTGCATATTCGTCCCTGGGTTGGGACCTAGAAGTAAATATAGGAAAGGTTTTGGAGGGAAATTAAATAAAATTATTATTTTTCAAAAACTGGGTAAAATACTCGAGTATTTTCTGAAATACTCGAGTATTCTGGACAGAGTTGCACGAGTTAGTGCGTTGGGTGAGTCACCACCACCGATTCCCCTCCGTTGACACGAATACTCCATCATCAACACTTCATCTGTGTCGTGTCGCCATGCATGAGCTTTCTCTTTGTCTATTTAAGTGAATCAAACTCGATTTGTTGAAGCTATTGGTCAAAATTCGAAGTTGTTGAGAAGTTAGGGTTTCGAACTTGTTTTCTTCGATTCCTCTTCATTCCTGAGTGTTAGAATTCGAGTGATACACGAATACAAAGCTCACATCACGAGCTTTGTATAAACACCAAAATCGTGAGGATTGAGTGAGTGTGGTGGAAGATTCAAGGCTTGGAAGTGGAGCTGTACCCGGTTGAGCTGTTGTCTGGAGCTTACTTTGATTCTAATTTCTGGTAAGCTCACGAGTCCTTGAGTTCCAAATTCGATTTCTCTAGTTAGTTTATGTTGCATAGAGTCTAGGAAAACTAAAACCCCCAATTTTTATCTCTGTTTCATGTGTGAACCAATTCAATTTTGGTGGTGCACTCAAACTGCTCTGCATGTGATGCTTGAAGCTGTTCTGGGTGTTGAGGAGCCTTTTTCTTGCAAATCCTTTGTTGATTCACGTCTGAGAGGTAAGGGGAAGTAATTTCGTACACTAGATAGAGTTTAAATTCTATTAAATGCATTAGAGAGCCACCAAGAGGCTCTAAGGGCTTAGATTGAATAGGAACTTTGGTTTGGAGACCAAGTCATGCTCTAAAACTGTGTTGAGCAAGTTTTAAATCATGCATGTGAACTTAAATGAACACTATTTCATGGGTATTGTGCTTATTATGCAATTTGAGGTGTTGAGTTGTCAAATTGTGTATTTTATGCATTAAGGATTGATTCTCTGTCAAATCTGTAATTTGATATGAAATGAGTGTTGTAACATGTTCTATTTATGATATTTGAACTTTGTGGATCCCTGGATTGGACTAGAATTGAGTAGAATTGAAAATGGTGTGTTAAAACTAAGATTTCAGTCTGTTCTGCTGTGAAACACTCGAGTATTGGACAGGGTACTCGAGTAAAATGTTTATAAAACAATGTAATTTGAGCAAGAACACTTGAGTATTGTGTCTAGTACTCGAGTATCGAGTAAGACCTGGGGACATGTAAAGGCAAACCACTCGAGTAATGCAGGGGTGACTCGAGTATTCTGGAAATCATGATGAACACTCGAGTAACCCATGAACTACTCGAGTAATTTAATGAATTTGAAACCCAAATCCCTAGAAAGTCATGAACACTCGAGTAACCCTAAGAACACTCGAGTAATCTGGAAAAGTTGAAAAACACTCGAGTAATTTACCAGAACCTGAGAAACACCATTTTCAATTCTGACTTAGTTGGTTAAGAATTTAACTATAATAATCCAAAGGATCTGAACTTAAAAGAGATTGATTAATATAAGTGTACCGTTTGGTGACGGTTCTTTTTAAAGATAAAATATGCCTAGGTGGCCAGTAATGTATTAATCAATTTCCTTTAAGCTTAGAAAGTGATGCATTCATTCTGGAGTTGGATGGTAAGACGTATGTCATGTTTTTGGTAAACATGTGGAGGGCCTCTGGGAGTGCCAATACGCTTGCTTGATGACACGTTGTTGACGTGGTCGGCTTAGTGGATGCCGATATGGTTATACCGTTTGGATGACGGTCCGTTTGGATGGCGGTCCGTTTGGATGACGGGATATGCTCGGGTGGCATGGATTCCAAGCTTGTCGTGTACATTCTAGGTGAATGTACGAATTGTTGTATACCTAGGAATACAACGCACGGTTAAGTGCTGGGTTGTCAGGGATGGACGTCAGAGAGTGATATAGTTTGATGAAGATAGGCTTGAGAGCTAAACTCATGCATCATGTCACTCATTTAAATTAAGTGTAATAAATGAAACAAGTATGAGCATCCTATCTGCATTCAATAACTGCTAAGTGCTAAATGCGATTGTTGTTCATTGTTGCATATTTACATACTCGTATTGTACAAATTTATACTCTGTTGATTATGTGTATAGAAATGCTTACCCCTATGCCCTTGTAGGTGATGTCTCGCTACATCGCTTGCATCGAGATCCGGCCACTTCCTAGTGGCATATGGATCTATGAGGACCATCGCGCGGTGTTCGAGGGGGAGGTAGAGATTACCTTCAACCATCCGAACCCGTTGATTCGATTTCGTCCTCGTAGATTTAGGATTCCCATCATATACACTATGCACGTACCTCCGTTTTACACATACCATGGACCACCTCCCACACGACCAGCTCGCTCTTATCACAGTTTTTGTTTTCGACCTACCCACTCACACCCTTTTTCTTCGAGAGTCGTCCGCGAGGAGACTCCCCTTTCTGATCCGAGGAGCCCAACTAGGGTCTCACCATCTCCCGACCCTGTACCCAGTGGTAGGGTACACTCTCCTTCGGATGAGATTGAGGAGGATCCAGTGGAGGACGAGAGCGGAGGCGAGCTTGTCGTGCATTCTACTGGGAGTGACTGGAGGGATGACGATCCCTAGGTATGTGCATATGGTGTATGATGTGGATCTGAGGATCCGATATGGCGTTGCTGTGGAGGAGATTTTGCTGCTGCTGATGATGATGTTACTCTTTTGCTGCTTGGAGACTGCTGCTACTACTACTACTGCTGATGTTGCCAGATCTATGTGACCACCTCTAGAGTTCATATTTTGGTTATGTATATATTGTAGATATACTTTTGAGCACTCTAGGGTTATTGTTTTATCTTGAGCATAGATCTTTATGGACTTGTATATGGATCTTGGAGACTTATGTTGGGACTATGTACGTATGACTCTTTTCTTATATACATATATATCAAACCTATGTTATCTTTTATTTAATTGTGTGGTCCTATTATTATCCGCTCACTCTGATTTAATCATTAAACGAGTTCGGCTACATGGTATCAATTTCACGAATCAAAGCAAGGGAAGCTTCATTTATTTTCTATTATATAAATACGATTTCGAAACACGAATGTTACCCAATTCATGAAAAGGTTTTAGAAATTTCCGAATTCGATACAACTGTTTGAAATGAGTTAGAAGTTCTTCTCCATGTATTCCAAGTTTTGGTTTGTGCACCCGCTTTAAAAGAAAATTTTACTTTTACATTTTCTAATACTTACAAGTCCATATGTATTATCCTTTATCATAGTTTAATTACTATATTATACTGGATATATTCGGAAGGGTGTCAGACATTGAGAATGGTCCTCACATTCCCTCAAAACAAGTAGAAGGTGTATCTCAACTAGTTCCCAAAGATAAGTGGACCAATGATGATAAAAAGAAAATTCAATATGATTTAAAAGCTAAGAATATCATCACCTCGGCTCTATCTTATGATGAGTTCTTTAGAGTCTCCCAATGTCATAATGCCAAACAAATGTGGGACACCTTGCAAGTCACACATGAAGGCACTAGTGAAGTTAGGCGTGCTAGATTAAATTCTTTGATGCATGAATATGAATTGTTTCGTATGTTGCCTAATGAATCTATATGTATTATGCAAAAATGTTTTACTCATATTATTAATCATCTCATTGTTCTTGGAAAGACTTTTATGAATTGTGAAGTTGTTAACAAAGTTTTAAGATGTCTAAGTAGGGAATGACAACCTAAGGTTATCGCAATTGTTGAATCAAAGGACTTGGACAACATGGACTTAGCTACACTTTTCGGAAAGCTTCAAGAACATGAAATGGAACTTGGACGTTTGCATATGCATGAGGAGCCGGATAAGAACAAAGAAAGAAAAGGAAATGCTCTTAAAGCCAAAAGTTCATATAAAAAGGAAGAGAGTTCAGATGATAGTGAAGATTCCGATTCGGACATTGATGAAGAGTCTATGAAACTTCTATTGAGAAATTTTAGAAAGCATTTAAGGAGAAAGGAAAGGTTGAACAAAGACAAAAAGAAAGAGAAGAATTCCCCACCCTACAAGACCAAGACAACAAAAGAAGGAGTAGTTTGCCATGAATGCGGAAAATCCGGTCATATCAAGTACTCGTGTTCAAAGTATCTCAAAAGGATGGAGAAAGAGAAGAAACATCCAAAGCACAAAAAGGCATACATTGTTTAGGATGAAGAAGAAAAGGAAAGCACATCAAGTAGTTCTTCGGATGATGAAGAAATCGCTACACTCAACTTGCTAGTTCAAGTAGATGAAGAAGAAAGTTCAAATGATGAATCAAATGAACAAAGCGAGGATAGCGATGTAAGTGATACTAAATCCGAAATTTCTTCCAAATATGAAATTTATATAATGCTTATGAAGAAATGCATAAACAACTTAAGAAACTAGCTTTGAAAAATTTAGAAAGGAAGAAGCTCATTTTGAAATATCAACAAGAGATTTTAGAACTTCAAAAACAAGTTGATGAGCTTAATCTTCAAAATGAAACTCTTGATCTCATATATTCTAATTCTTCTTGTGATTGTGCTAGTAGATTGAATGTTGTGGTTGATTGTGAGAGTTGCAATTTGCTTAAAGATGAAAATGTTATTTTGAAAAATAAGCTTGCAAGATTCACAAGTGGTGATATTAAATTGCGCACATTGTTAAATTTTCAAAGAGAAAATTCAAACAAGTTTGGTTTGGGTTATACTAATGCTAAGAGTAAGTCTCATAGAAATGTTGTTGATTTTTCTAAGATTGATTTTTCAAATTGCACCAACATGTTTCTATTGTGGTACTCATGGACATACTTCAAATGTGTGTTATATTAACCTGCATGGTATACCTAAAGGAAACTTTGTTTGGGTTAAGAAGGGTGGAAGTCCCTTAACTAACAAAAATGGATTCATGACTATTTGGATACCAAAAAGCAAAGCATGATTGTTTTGTAGGTATGATTGAAGAGAAAAAGGGCTTACAAGTGTTATTCATTATTTGATTCTTCAAGTATCAAAAAGAAAGTCCTACAATTGGTACAAATTGGTGTTATTGGATTTTTACAATTGGTATTATTTCTACAAGGCTCACATTTGGTATCAAGTGAATTTATCACAAGAGATAGCAAGTATTCACAATTGGATTTACAAATTGGTATCTTCTAATCTTACTATTAGTCTCTTACAATTGATATTTGCAATTGGTGATGAAGATTCATAAGTATTGTCATGATATATTTTCTTCAATTGGTATCATTGTGTGATCATTATATGTTTATCATGCTATTATGGTTATGGTGATATTTCTTTACAATTGATATCTTACTTTGTTAAGTGATATTATGACTTTTTAAGTTCCAATTGGTATCATATTTCATTGTCATATTTCTTTCCAATTGGTATCACATCTCAAAGTATAGTTACAATTAGTTACAATTGTTATCATTGATTAATTGGTATCAATGTTATGAAGAAATGATCATTGAATTCTCTTATTTTGGCTTAAGATTTTATTGTCATATTACTTTTTGATAATGCCAAAAGGGGGAGAAAAGGTTGATTTGTTGTTTTTATATAGGTGGAGAGCAAAAGTTATTGAAGATAGGGGGAGAATCAAACTTTACTGTTGAAGATAGGGGGAGAATCAAGCTTTACTCAATTGGATTTCAAATATCAAAAGCATTTATTGAGGGGGAGCAAGAGTCTCACCAAGTGATCAAATGGTTCAAGTATCAACAACTTCAAACAACATCAAAACATGTTTGTCATAATAAAAAAGGGGGAGATTGTTAGATCCAGTGTGATGGTTTTGATAATGACAAATGTTTTGATCAAGTTTAAGTTATGGAGAAGCTCACCAAAGTTCAAAAAGATCAACAAACAACAATGATGAAGAGAGAGCAAGCTTATGAAGATTCAATTTGTGTATTGTATTGTAATATCTTTATTTTGAGTCTTAGAGTTTGATGAGTTTGGGTAGAGTTATTAGAGGGTAGTGAATCTCTATCAAGTGCATGATCATATTATAATTTGAGTATTCACTTAACCTAAAATCAATAGGTGGCTTAAAGGTTTGAAAGAAAATGTTTAGTTTTGAGAAAACAAGTTTTTAGTTGACTTTTACAGTGGCTAATCGATTAAGTAGAGTGACTAATTGATTAACACACATTTAACAGTGCTTAATCGATTAAGATTGTATGTTAATCGATTAACACCTGTTGTACTGGTTTTTAAAATACGTTTTTCACTTCTCAAAATCAGTTTTTAAGTTTCCTAACTTTTGGGTATTCTATATAAACCTTTTCCTAACCTTTGTGAATTATGAGAACAAATCAATTTCATTTTTCATATCATTTTGGAAAGATCAAAGCCACACTATTCTCTCCACATTCTCTCACACTTTCTCATAGATCAAAGCTTTCATTTTCACATTCTTTGATCAAGAATCTTTGAATCTCTCATGTTGATATTTTCATAGTTCTTCAAAGAGATTCATAGGATTGTTATTGTTTTCTGTTGGGTTGTAATCATTGCAAGGAGGCAAACATTCTACAGCAAAGGAAGTCTTGGTGGTTGTTCATCAAGCAAATCAAGTTGAAAGTCTTATTGTGTTAACAAGCAAATTGGAAGTCTTGTTGTGAGGAATCAACAAGCAATTTAAAGACTTGTTGTGGGGTTATCAACAAGCAAGGGAAGAGGTTAGATTAGATGTCAATAGGATTGCAAGACAAGAGTGAGGTATCTCTTGGAGGCTATCAAGAATGGAGTCTTGAGAGGCGTATTACTTGTAATTTGAGAATTCTAATTCCTTAGTGAAGAATCTCTCTTGGTTGAAGAGGGGACTGGATGTAGCTCACGGTGGTTGTGAGTGAACCAGGATAAATCACTGTGCAGTATCTCTATTCCCTTAACTCTTTACATTCTTGTCATTTCATATTGTTCTTAGTTGAAAACCTAGAAAAGATTGATTTTCATAATTGAACGAATTAGTTTTTAATTGTGCAAATTGGGAAAATCATTTTCATAACCTAGGTAATCAATAAGAATATTGGTGTTAATTAATTCCGCTTAATCTCTGATCTTATGTGTTAATTGATTGATTTTCGTATTCGATTGAAATGTGATTTTTCAGTTTTAACAGTGGTTAATCGATTAACTGAAGGTGTTAATCGATTAAGCAAAAATCTGCTGTTAGGCACTAATCGATTAACTGATCTGGATAATCGATTAACTCAAGTTTTTTCAAAGGTTAATCGATTAACAGCTTGTCTTAATCGATTAAAGGCTGAACATTTTGTAAAAATCATTCGTTTTAATTGTTTCGATTTGTTTCGTTCAAAAATCTTTCAAGGTTTCTTTAACACCTATTCAACCCCCCCTTCTAGGTGTTCTTTAAGTGTTGCTTAGTCATTTCACCCACCGATTGTAGTTTTTAACATCTTGGTGTCACCTTCTTGGACTTTATTGCTCATCCAATACCTGTGGTTGGGGATACCCTCAAGAAAACATGATCTCCTTCATTGAACTCTAAGGGTCGCCTACGCTTGTCGGCATAACTCTTCTGACGGTCCTGTGAAGCCTTCATCTAGTCCTTGATCATAATAATCTTCTCAGTGGTCTCCAGAACGATATCTGGACCAATCAACAAATTCTCACTGATCTGAAACCAACAGAGTGGCGTTCTACATTTCCTGCCATAAAGTGCCTCGAATGGCGCCATCCAGATACTAGAATGGAAGCTATTATTGTATGTGAATTGAATCAACGTTAAGCGTTGCTCCTAACTGCCTGACTGCTCAAGTACACAAGTCCTCAACAGATCTTCCAAGGACTGGATATTACGCTCGGATATCCCTTATGTCTGTGGGTGATAGGTTGTACTAAATTTCAACTTAGTACCCAAGGCCTGCTGAAGACTCTGCCAGAATCGGGATAAGAACCTTGGATCGCGGTCTGACACTATGCTAGTAGAAACATCATGCAACTTCACTATGTCCCTGATTTACAACTAAGTCAACTTTTCTAAGTTGTACTTCATATTCATCGGAATGAAGTGAGCACACTTAGTCAGCCGGTCCACAACAACCCAGATAGCATCAAACCCGGAAGTGGTCCTTGGTAAACCTGAAACGAAGCCTCCTGGTTTCTGAGGCTCAATCTTTGCTATCTGACAGACCAAGCATCTGGAAACAAAATCTGCAATGTCCTTCTTCAACTTTGGCCACCAGAATAATGTAACACCCCAAATTTTTAATTCCTGATTAATGAAGATTAATTACAAAGGTTTATTTGTAATTACTTATTTTTGTGAAATCCTTGATTATGAAGTCGTTTATTATGCATAAAAATATTAGATAATTTCTAATATGTGAAGATAATGTTTTTGCTCATCAGTCCCTGTTTTGGGACCTAGAAATAATTTTAGAAAGATTTTGGATGAAAAGGAAATAAAAATATTTATTTTTATTATTTTGGCAAAAAGACTCGAGTCTTTCTGAGAAGACTCGAGTATTTTGCACAGTGAGAAACGAGTTAGTGCGTTTTGGTGAGTCACCATTAACGATTCTCGTGTGTTGACACGAGATCGTCTTCCTCAACACGTCTTTGGCTTCGTGTCGACTTGCATGAGTGATCAACCTTGCTATATAAACTCATGGTGTTGAAGAACCAAGCTATTTTGGCCAATTTGTTCTGGAATTCAAAGTTAGGGTTCTTGATTTCTCTGGCTCGATTCTCCTTCCTTGAGTAGAGTTAGGTCACAAATCATACACCAATACTAAGCTCACATCTAGAGCTTTGTATAGACACAAAAATTGTGAGCTGAGAGTTCGAGTGTTGGAAGAATCGAAGCTCGAAAGTGGGGATTGTTTGCTGTCAACTGGTTCTGGGAGCTCACTTTGATCCTCGATTGTGGTAAGCTCGTGAACCCTCTTGATCTCAAATTGGTTTTAATCTCTCATGCATGTTGCAGAGAGTAGATTCTAACCTTTTTCCCCAATTTTTGTGCATGATTACTCACTCAAACGATGTGGTTTTTGGACTCTGCTCACACTGTTCTGCATTTTGGTGGGTGAAGTGATTTGAGTTGGTGTTGGTGGCTGCTGTGTGGCTACTGCTGTTCTTTGGTGTTTTTGAGTTTGTCAAAGTGTTGTCCAAGGTATGGGAGAAGTCATTCATATTGCTAGGATTATAGATTGTGAATTTAGAATTGTTGTGTTATGTGAATTGGACCAAGACATGCTTGCTGGACATGGAGGTTCAGACAATCACTTGGTCATTTGATTTATAACATGGATAATGTCTGAAATGAATCAATGAAATTAAGCTATAGGAACTTATGAGTTTGGTTGAGTTATAATTGGCAAATGTGATAAATCATGACCTTGATGTGGTATGCTTATGGTAAGCCATTAATGGACATTGAATAAGTTTGGAGTAAGTTCTAAATGCTGCATTTGTGCTGTACAAACTCAGTTTCTATGCTAATTGTGGGTAAATGTGATATGGTTATGTAGAGTTGCATAATATGTGGTTTTATGCATAAATAGGAGCATGATAAGATTCTCTGAGAATTGTTGTGATCTCTGTGTTGAGACAAGTCCTAAATATGTAAATAAAGTTCATTTGATCATTATATGGAGTTAGAATTGCTCAGAGTTGAATTTGGCCTATCAAGTTGTTGAAAATGTGATTTAATGCATAATCGGTGCTCAAATTCAATTCTGTGTAATTTGTGGAGTTCTAAGTGTTTGAACATACTTGTTATATGTTATATGAACTTTATTGATCATTGGATTTGATTAGAAATGGTTAGAATTGAAAATGGTATGTTAAAATCAAGTTTCCAGTCTGTTCTGCAATAAAAGACTCGAGTATTAGGCTGGTTACTCGAGTAAAATTTTGGTAAAATAATGTATGTTGAGGAAGAACACTCGAGTACCATGCCTAGAACTTGAGTAATTGAGTGTTTCATGGGATATGTTAAGGTAAACCACTCGAGTAATTCAGGGGTCACTCGAGTATTCTGGAAATGATGAAGAACACTCGAGTAACTCATGAATCACTCGAGTAATTTTACGAATCTGAAACCCCAAATTCCCAGAAAGACATGAACACTCGAGTATCCTGAAGAATACTCGAGTAATCTGGAAATAAGTTAAGAACACTCGAGTATGCTGAAGAACACTCGAGTAGTTCACCCAGAATATTGAAAATACCATATTTAATCCTGAATCATTTGGTTAATAACTAAATATTGATAATCCAAGTGATCTAAGACTTAAAAGAGATTGATTGGTGGTGGTAGGAAAGTGATGAATTAGTAATGTGGAATATTACGAACTGTGATACATCAATCAATTCTTTTAAGTTAAGGAATTGCATTCATTCTGGAATTAGGATTGAGAGCTAAACTCATGCATCATGCTGGTCACTTAAATTGAAAACTTGTAAAGGGAATAGGCATGAGCATCTTACTTGCGTTAGATGCTTGCCTAGTGCTAATTATGATGGTTGAAGATTGCATAAGGGGCATGAACAATTAGTTGAGTCTGACCTCTAGATAAGTTGATTCATACAGTATAAGAGGTGGAGTAATCATCATGTTCCCTTTAGATTAAAGATGATCATGTCTACTTTGAAGATATAGAATTTGATTAGTAGTTCATGATCTGGGTAAGATATTGATAAAGGATTTAATAAGCATGATCATGTCTACTTGGTAATTAATGTCTTAGAATATAAGAAGTTATTGGCTTCAAGGACATTAGAAAAGAGTTATTATCTCATGATGATAAGTGGAGTAAGTCTAATACCTTGGAACATAAATAGACAATGACTTAAGGAGTATTACTATTAATGTAAGGGTGGTGATGCTTGTTGATTATGAGGATCCAATCCAAATGCGTTAGGGCTTGTTGCCTCGATTCGGTTATGTGAACGCTGGATAAGTAGGATCGCCCTGATCTCCATAAGTTATGGACTAACTCCTGCAAGAAGTCGTTGTGCTTAAAGGATTTCGTATAGTACGGTGTGGCCTCTATACGAAGACATGTGGAACGGTGTGGCCGCCATGTGTATGGTAATTGTGATGTGATTCCGTATGGAACGGTGTGGCCGCTATACGAAGACATGTGGAATGGTGTGGCCGCCATATGTATGTGATTCCATATAGTACGGTGTGGCCGCTATATGAAGGCATGGAACGGTGTGGCCGCCATGTGTATGATGTGATGATTAATATATGTGTGATGCATCTCATGCATGGTGTACCGGGAATCGTTCAGTGAGGTGCATGCGGGATTGGAAACCATGTAGTACGGTGTGGCCGCTACATGAGATGGTTGGAACGGTGTGGCCGCCACTGTAGAAATGACAAGGACCTAGAACTATTGGTGGACAATGGTTCAGGGATCATCCCCTTGTATCATTTTAAGATCGTGGTCGATGGGGTTCTAGTATAGAACGGTGTGGCCGCTATACAGGTTGTGGAAACATCGAGCGCACGATTGCCTATCCCAGAGTGTTGTTTTCTGGAAGAGTTGATTATGGAGAAATGATTTGAGAGACGTGCATGCATGGCATGAGAAATTAATGGTTCTAGCCAATGTTGTTTAATAAGACTCTTGGGCATGTATCTATTATGTTGAAATGATATCTGTAATGTTTGTGTTTGACCAATCATATAATCTGCTTAGGCGATATGACAAGTGACTTACTCCCATCTACCATGTTTGTGGTGGTAGGTTCTTTCAAAGGACAGAATTGAAGTCACTCCGGTAGGAGTGGAAGTGTCTAGAAGAAGCAGCCAGGATGATGTCTCGTCATCCAAATCCTTTTGCAGAAGGATCGAGTTGTGAAGACCAATGCTCTGGGTGTAAAAAGGGGTTTTTGGGAGTTTGTATTATATAAGTATTTTACACTCAGAATATTTTGTAAAAGAAATATTACTCTATGAAAAAAATACATTCTGGTTTTCACACTTCTTATAGAAAAAGTTTTTGTTAACTCGTATTTTTTAATTGACCGGATTTGGGATGTTACAAATAATATCTTCAAATCCTGATACATCTTTGTGGTACCCGGGTGAAGGCTCAATTTATTTTGTGAGCTTCCTCAAGAATCATCCTCCTTACTTCGAACTCCATAGGAATGCACACTCTACCTCTTAACCTGATGATTCCATCTGAACCCTTTTTGAAATCGGGCTCTTCATGTTCAGTTTCCCTTTCTAGCAGTTTCTGAAGTTCTGGATCGTCAGCCTGTCTTTCTTTGATCAAACCTACAAATTCATTAGTAACCTACAACATTTCTACGACAATGCTTTTATGTTTTACCTGCACACCTAGATTGAGATTACTAAACTCCTACATCAATTGCATTTCTTTCACCATTAAGATACTAATATGCAAGGACTTTCGGCTTAAGGCATCTGCAACTACATTCGCCTTGCCAGGATGGTATTGAAGATTGAAATCATAATATTTTAGAAATTCCATCCACCTCCTCTGCCGCATATTCAGTTCTTTCTGATCAAAGAGATATTTAAGACTCTTATGATCACTGAAAACCTCAAATCGAGTGCCATATAAATAATGTCTCAAGATCTTTAGAGCAAAAACTACAGCTGCTAACTCCAAATAGTGTGTCGGGTAGTTCTACTCATGTTGCCTGAGTTGCTTGGATGCATATGCAACTGCTTTACCTTGTTGCATCAATACACAACCTAGCCCTTGTTTGGAGGCATCACAATAAACATCAAAGGACTGGTCGGGATATGGCAATATCAGAACTGGAGAGTTGGTCAACCTCTTTTTCAACTCCTGAAAACTCTGCTCGCACTGGGGCGAACATTGACAAGGCACATCATTTTTGGTTAACTTAGTTAGGAAGAGCTAACTTGGAGAATCCTTCAATGAATCTCCTATAGTAACCTGCCATGCAAGGAAACTCCTCACTTCGGTTACCGTTGTGGGCCTCTCCCACTTTAACACCACGTCCACCTTAGAGGGATCCACAACAACACCCTCCTTAGAAATAAAATGGCCCAAGAAATGCACTTCATCAAGCCAAAAGATGCACGTAGGTAACTTGGCATAAAGCTGCTTTTCCTTCAATACCTGCAACACAAGTCTCAAATGCTCATCATGCTCACTCGGATCCTTTGAATAGATCAGAATGTCATCAATGAACACTATCACAAAGGAATCCAGGTAAGGCCGAAAGATCCTGTTCATAAAATCCATGAATATTGTCGGAGCATTAGTTAGGCCGAAAGGCATCACAACATGTTCATAATGCCCATAGCGAGTCCTGAATGTAGTCTTAGGAATGTCCTCCTCTCGGATGCGAATCTGGTGATACCCAGATCGAAGATCAATTTCTGAGAAAATTGCAGCACCCCTCAACTGATCTAGTAAGTCATTGATGCGAGGAAGAGGATACTTGTTTTTCACCGTCCTCGCATTGAGCTGCCTATAATCTATGCACATCAGGGAACTTTCGTTCTTCTTCTTGACAAAAAGAACCGGAGCTCCTCATGGAGATACACTAGGATGAATAAAATCCTTCGCCAATAACTCCTTCAACTGCTTCTTTAACTCTACTACCTCAGTGGTTGCCATCCTGTAAGGAGCTATGGAAACTGGTCCTGCTCCAAGAACCAGATCAATACTAAATTCAACTTCTTTGTGCGGTGGCAGTCCCGGAATCTCATTAGGAAAGACTTCTGGGAATTCTCTAACCACCGGAATTTTGCTTACATCAGCCTCTTCATCAACTTCTATGGCCGCAAGAGAAGTAGAATTAAAGACAATAGATTTCTTCTCATAATCAATCAAGACATGATGGCTAGACATCCAATCCATGCCCAAGATGATATCCAGATTAGTTAATGGAAGACAAATAAGATTCACTGTGAAGTTCCGCTCCTGTACCCGAAGTGGGAAATTAAGACACATTTGAGATGTAATAACAGAAGAGCTAGTTGGAGTAGAAACAGATAATTGAAATGGCATCTCAACAGATGATATCCCTAGCTTCTTCATGCAACTAAGAGAGATGAAAGAATGGGAAGCACCGCAATTAAATAGTACACCACAAGATATATCATTAATAGTACATGTACCTCTGATGAGCTCGTCAAACAACTCCACCTCCTCTCCATCCATAGTATAGACCTTGCCCTTCTGAATGGGCTGGCTCCTGCCTGCATGTTGACCATGGGTGGCATTAACTTCCTGCTTTAGAGTAATTTTGGGACAATTCGAAGCAAAATGACCCGGCTGTCCGCATACGAAACAAAGACCCTCTCTCCAATGACGCTCCTTGAACCAGCAGGCACCGCGATGAAGTTTTCCACATGAGGAACATGGGTTGATAGGACCTGAGGGGATGACACCCTGTCCAGCTGTCCTAGGGACTGCTACTCTAGGACCAGAATAAGGGTCTGATCTCTGCACTGGGCCCCTGCCTCTGATAGGGTCACCTGATTTCTGGGCTGCCCTGCTTCGCTTGTCAATGGATTTCTGCTTGAGTCTCTTCTCATAGGTGCTCATCATATTTACAAAATGAGATAGATTAGCAATATTCTGATATTCGAAAGCAAGTCTAATTTCAGAACGGAGACCGAATTCAAATTTGATGCATTTAGTACACTCAATTGCATCCCTGTAGCTGCCAGAACACCAAATCAGATCCTCAAACTGTGCCGCATATTCGCCGACACTCATATTTCCCTGCACCAGCTTAAGAAAAGATATCTCCTTCTCCCTTCTCACGTCTTGAGGAAAATACTTCCCAAGAAAACAGATCTTGAATAAAGCCCAAGTAACTTCCTGATTCACCACCTCATAGCCTCTCCTCTGTTGCTCCCACCAATGCTCGGCCTCACCAGTCAACATATACTCGGCCAAACGGACCTTGTGATCAGCAGTAGGTTGCAGAGAACGAAGGATTTTTTCTATTTCTTGGAGCCATTTTTTAGCCCCATTAGGATTATAACCTCCCTCGAACCTAGGCGGCTCACTCTTCCTGTAGCGTGACAACCAGTCGATCTCGGCTGGAGCTGGTGGCAGAGGATTTAAGGCTGCTACTGCTGTTGCTATGTTCTCCGTCTGATTCTGGTTCATCTGAATCGATTTCTCAAAAATAGCTGCCATATGATCCGTTTCCGCACGTCTTCCCGCCATAATAGCTAAGTCCTGAGGAATGAACAGGTTATCCCAAGTATGATGAAATAACCATTCAGCTACATATAAATACAAATATATGAACTTATATTTGCTACTAGACACTTGACACTAACTATTGGTTATTCGCTTGGTGAGTAAACCAGTGGAGTTGTGAGTCCAAACTCCAAGGCCGAGGAAAAACCGCTCTGATACCAAAATGTGACATCCTAACTTTTAAACCCTAATTAGACTCTTAAACAAAAATAGCAACTTGAAAATTCCTTTTTAAAACCTTAACCTTATTATAAAAATATCCGGAAAATTCGGCGGAGTTTACTCTATTTTGTGGACATTCCGAAAATTAGTTTTTCCCTGTTAAACCTGTAAACAACATTTTCAATTAACACAAGACAGCCAGAGTTCATATCATATCATATCACATCATATCCAGTCATATCATGCCACACGATATCATATCATGCCATACAACATAGCTGCACATCAGCAAAAGAATATAAACAAGTGAGCAGAAATAAGACTATTTCCCAAAATACCCAAAATCAAAAGAAACAAGTCCTGGGCCGGCCCTGTTGAATATCTACATCAAAATACATATATACAAGTCCCTAAATAAGCAACACATCATAAAAAGACTCAAAACCCGGCCCAAGACTCAACATCAGTCCTGCTACTGACACTCATACTCCCTGTGAGGGAGTATGCACCTGCTCGACCTCAATGTTTGTCTGCTCACACTCTGAATCTGTATAAAAACAGTTAAGATGTGAGCATTACACGAAACTTAGCGAATGAAATCTAATAAACATAGTAAATAGCTAAGTCAAACACATTTAACATATGAACACATCACAACATTTATATAAACATCAAATCATTCCTTCTAGTTACATACACATGCATCGCCCAAGGTTCCTCGCTTATTAATTGTCGTTGACACTAATATTGTTTCCTTTCCCGATTTCCTCTTTTTATGTCTCTTATAACATTTTATCATCTTATCATCTTTCTTCTTGTTAAGGTTTGTGAATCCACCATTGCGCTCCCACACCGGGGCGTCTTACCGCTGCGTACGCCCTTCCATCGTACGGCTTATACAACCACTGCACACAGACCACTCGCGACTTACAGCACAAGTCCCGCGTGCGTCTTACTGCACATGGATGTGCGTCTTACACGGCCTAGCATCCACAAAACCTGTAGGGTACTGCGACCCACCACTGCGCTCCCACACCGGGGCGTCTTACCGTTGCGTACGCCCTTCCGTCCTACGGCTTACACAACCATTGCATATGTACCGCTCGCGTCTTATTGCACATGTTGCACATGCGACTTACCGGTAGTTAGTCTTACACGGCCTGGCATTCGCATACCAAGTTCATTAGTTCCTTTATTTCATTTTCGTCTTTTTGTTCACTTTCTTTACACATATTATCTTGTCTACTTTTAACACTCTAATTACTCGTCCTCATTTTATTCATTCGTTATTATTAGGGATAACTCAACTATTAACCCTAGAGATATTCCAAGTTCCACATAGTTCCATATGCTCACATTTAGTTACCAACACTAAGTTACACAACAATACATACATCATTCATATAATTTATCATACAACATGTTCAAATCATCATATCACATATACAAAGCATAAATATCATGTGGGTCTCCTATTTTTAGTTAAGTCCTTATTCGTTAACCGTTATCAACTACCCTAAGGTTCATTAACATATATAATCAATCGCTCTTAGTTACTACTATCATCTACTAGAAATACACTCCCTAAGCTAAGGTAATACCCCCTCTTACCTCAACCAAGTATAGAGAGAGAGAGAGAAAGTACCAAACCCTAGCTTTAAAAGCTTTAAAATTGAAACCGTATGAACCAAATGCGGTGATGAAGGAGAGCGGTTAGGAGACGAGCCGGAGAGTGATGAGAAGCAATAATAAGATGGGGTTGATGAGTTCACCACCTTTTCTTTGAAATAGAGAGAGAAAATCAAGAGAGAGGACAAGTATAAATGAAGGAAAGGAAACAAGAAAACTTGCTCCAACATACCTAGGTCTTGCTTGAGGTGATGGAGCTAAGAGAGAGAAGTAGCCATGGAGGGAGAGAGAGAGATACCCAAAGAGAGAGTGAAAAGGAGATGATCAACACTTGGAACCTTGGGGGATGATGATGGTTGGCCACAAGAGCTTGAGATTTTAAGGTCTCAAGGTCATGGATTGGGTGTTCTTGGGTGGAGGGGAAGGAAGGATCGAGTTTTTGCTGAAATGAGGGCTTGATTCGCGTTTTATTTTTTTCTGGTCTGCTCGAATTACTCGAGTATTCCACTCCTTGAGTATTCCACTGAATACTCGAGTATTCTGACAAGTTATATTATATTTATTTTATTTGCACTGAAAATTCCATAACTTCTTCGTTAACCGTCGGATCTTACTCAAATTTGAAAGCAAGCTTCCTAAAATCCTTATCTTCATATCCAATGGTGGAATTTGTGTTTAAAGTTATAAATCTTGTATTTTAAATTTTCTCTTTTATATGTTTTTAACACCAAAATGTGTTTTTTTCACGCCTACTCCTGACTTAAACTTATTACTCCTATTATTCCAAAATTATTATTATTATTATTACACTTAGAACTAAAATTTAGGATGTTACAGTTGGTGAAGGCAGAGGTGGAAGAGAGAGAAAGAGTGAGAGAGAGTGAATGTGAGAAAGAACAAAAAGTAAGGGTATTTTAGTGTTTTATAATCATTAGTGGGGGTCAAAAATTCAACCACGGGGGTTAAAAATCAATACTCAAAAATAAATCTCCATGATAATAAACCAAACCAAATTAAAATTTGTAACATCCACCACTTTCCCCATTCATTAAATTAAATACTAATACAACATGGTTCTATTTAAGCATTGAGATTTTTTGTAAAATATTTTGATCATATTTTGAAATATCATAGACTTAAAGTATGTCCAATTGATATAATAGGATTATTTGATTTTTTTAAATAAAATAAGTTACACTTAGTTAGCTAAAGAATTATAGAAAGTGGATGCAAATATTTGTATTGTTGATTTCTTACTTATTTATATGTTAGTAGGTAAATAAAAATTGGAATGATACGAAATCAGATTTTCCCATTTTTCTGATATAATAATCGGTTATCGTAATGTAAATTTTAGTCATTCTAAAAAATTTAAACAAATGATAACCAATTACTCGAAGAGGCAACTGATTATCCTGGGTTCTAAAACCCAAAAATCTCTAGAATTTAATGTTGATGAAGGGTAATTTTCTTCAAGGGCAATGCCAATGAGTATACAAAGCCCAAGGCATCCAAATCCCAATACTTTTGCACTCTTAAAACTCAAAGGAATCCTTATACACCACATACACTATCAAAACCCTTTCAAATTCACAATCCCTAGTTTTCCATCATCTATTCCCTCTTGTAATCAATTTATTCAGTGGCAAGGAGCTTAGGAGTTGCATGATTAAAGATCACCTCAAGTGGGAAACTCAAGCTCAAATTATCACATTTTCTCTTACACTAAGGTATGGGAGATGTTACCCTTATGGCTAGGATATTGTTAGGAAAGTTAAAAGTTGTAGGAAGCTTTCCACGAGCTTCAATGAAACTATATGAATAAACCATGAGATTATTTGATTTGGAGGTCAATATAATCCAAGAGAATACTTCGAGCGAAATTCTAAACTAGTATATGTGTATTTTCAACAATTACTTGAGAAAATAGTTTGACAAATAAAATATGAATTTATAAACTGTAATTCTGCTGAAATATTTGTGATTATGATCTATGGAATGTTGTGATTTACATGAGTTCATAATATGTGATATGATGTAATTATGGATTGATCTCGATTCTTTTGGCTATATGGAATATATGTTTATAAGTATTACATGTGATTACATGAATATGAATATGTGTTGAAATCATGGACAAAGGAATGGTACTGAAATCCTAAAGGATTGGCATTGGAATTCGGACAGAGAAATTGATGTATGCTGAATTCTATCAAAATAACGAATTACCCTAAGAAGTAATCAGTTATTGTGACAAAAATTACAAATTTTTCCATAAAAAAATGTATATTTTGATAAAAGATACACACAGATAACCGGATACCCTGATTTAGTAACCGGTCATCCTAATCAAATTATGCATACAGATTTACCTTTTAAGCATAATAACCGATTAGCAGAACCTATTCGTTATTTGCTTCAGAAAACACAAGCAAGACAACAAATATTAATGAAATAAAATCTATTATTATGAATTTAAATTACTTCCCTTTGATTCCAATAATTCTGATTGAAAGACTAAGATGGGCATAAGGATGTGAATGTTGAACTCGGACATTGGTGAGACAAAGGAAAGAGTTAAAGAATACGAGATTATGGTAAGAAATTTGGCAAGTGGGATGCATGCTGAAAATTATGAACAAACAAGACTATGTTTCACAAATATCCAATGTCCAATCAAGAAATAAAGAAGAAAGGACGTACTGTGTAACATCCCTCATTTTTAGAAAAAGGATAAAGAAAATAAATATTAATTTTTATGATGAAAATTGATAAAGAGAAAAGATTCTATTTAATAATCTATTAAAATGAAATTATTTTGTATTAGAAAGTATTTTAAGGTAAGGATTTTAATAAATAAATTATGATTTATTGTTAAATAAGAAAAGGATTATTTTTGGAATCAAAAAGGGTAAAATAGTAAATTAAATTATTATGATTTTGGAGGGAAAACTATTAAAATATTATATTTTGAATTTTTGAATTTTAACAGGGTTTAACCAGTTAGCCAAACCTGATAACCGGTTAGAGGACCTGTTGCTGCTGAAGATTGAGGCGGTTTGGGGCAACCACCACTTGAATAACCCAAAAACCTCCCTCCCAAGAATACGTGTTCCCTGGACATTAAAGGACACATGGGGAAGTCCTGGAAGGGAGGGGTGCATGGCCTGAAGAGGTGCCTCCCACCTCTTACACCTCTTAATTCTTCTCTATAAAAGACATGTTGTTGTGGTTGTCTTTAGTTGTTTTCCCCTGCGTTTATCCTTGCCCAAACTCTGCCAAAATCTACTCTCAAATAATGCAAATAACTTGCCTTGAGTTACTGCACAAAGAACTTGAGAATCGTGAGCGAAATCTTGAATAATTCAAGGGTGTCTCTTGGTGTTTGTTGTTGTTCTTTTAATTCTAGTTGTTGGTGTTTGAGCTGTTGTTGTTGTAGTTCATGAACCAAATCTTAGTCTCTATGTCATGTTCAAAGTATGGGAGATGGCATCATATTGCTAGGATTATGGATTGTGGAGTTTGCTATATGTTTTATGCTATTTGCTCATTAGAAACCATAACAAGGATTGCTTGGTATTGAAACCAAGACAACCCATGGTTCTTAATCAATTTTGGTTTTAAGTGTTTAACTATAACAACTGTATATATTCAACTGGATTCAAGCTATTTTTATATGTTGAAATAGATAGTAGTCCAATGATTAAATGAATTGGACAATAACTTGGTATGCTTGTTTATATATTCCTCTGGAAAAGTGTATATAATCAGTCCGCAGTTATGTGATAATATGTTGTTTGAGGTTTGTCAAATGTTATATTGAGTTATTGAATTGAAACTAGACTTGAAAAGCTAAAATTGCTCTCAAGTCTAACATATTAACCGGTTATTGAGTAACACTAACTGGTTAACATGACCCTGCAAAGCCAAAACAGTTCAGGGAGATGGTGAAGAATTAACTTAGAATTGAAATTAGGCCTTAGGAACTTAAGGAGAGTCTGTAATAAATGTTTTGGCTTAGTAAACCCTCATCTTTGTTCTCACAATGGAGATGCTAACCAGAAAGTTGATGGCTGCAGCAACCCATAGACAATTCAGATACCACCCTTTCTGCAAGGACCTTAAGCTAGTCAATCTTGCTTTTGCAGATGACCTCATGGTGTTCTGCAAAGCAAATGAAACTAGCATTTCAATCTTGATGAATGTTTTCAATGATTTTTCCTCTAGTTCTGGTTTATATGCTAATCAGGCAAAGTCTCAAATTTACATGGCTGGTCTTAATGGGGAACAAGTGATAAGAATGCAACACTTCACTGGTTTCTCTAAAGGACCCTTTCCTTTTAGATACCTAGGGCTACCTATTTCTGCTAGAAAGTGGAATACAAATACTTGTCAGGTGATGGTTGACAGAATTACAAAAAGGCTGAATTCGTGGAGAACAAGAAATCTATCTTACCAAGGAAAGGCTCAACTGATAAATTATGTGCTCCTTACACTCCATATTCATTGGGCCAGTGTTTTTTATCATACCAAAAGGAGTTATCTAACAGATTAAACAGAAATGCAGAAACTATCTATGAGGTGTTAACCAGTTGGGAAGAACCAGATTTGTTATAGCCAGGGAAACATGCTGCAAATCAAAAAAGAATGGAGGTTTGGGTTTCTAGAATGCAATCAAGTGGAATTAGGTTGCTATTGGTAAGCAATTCTGGCACTTGGGAATGAAAAGGATAATCTTTGGGTTAAGTGGATCAATTCGATCTACTTGAAATCTGCAGATATCTGGCAGTATCAACCTCCTACTCATGGCAGTTGGCATTGGAAACAAATCATTAAGATTAGAGAGAAATTCAGGCAAGGATACATCAATGGTTATTGGATGGGAAATTATCAAGCTGACTACTCGATTAAACAAGGATATGCTTATTTACTTGGGGAGCAAGGCACATTTCCTTATGCCAAAGTAATATGGAATCCTGCATCCATCCGCAAACATTGCCTCATTTTCTGGTTGGTTGTGCATGATAAATTAAAAACTAAAACCAACATGGCTCTATATGCTCCAAACAATCCATTCTGTGGGCTGTGTGATGATGCTATAGTGAAGGGACACTTTGGTCCCTCAAGTTTTTCGATAGGGACACTTTAGTCCCTCAAGAAATTTAATTCATTTTTAGTCCCCAAAGTTTTACAAAAGTACCAATTTAGTCCCTGTCTTATTTCCGTTAGCCACTTCGTTGAGGGACTAAATTGGTACTTTTTGGAAAACATGAGGGACTAAATTGGTACTTTTGGAAAACATGGGGACTAAAAATGAATTAAATTTCTTGAGGGACTAAAGTGTCCCTGTCGAAAAACTCGAGGGACCAAAGTGTCCCTTCACTCAAAATATTGAGAATCGTGATCACTTATTCGTTGAATGCTTTTGGAGTAAACAATTGTTAGAGCTTCTAGCCAAGTTTGGTTTTAACGACAAGAAACGAAGACAATTGATTCATGCTACAATGGTTGTTGCTCTATATCACGTATGGATGGAAATGAATCGTCGTTTTTTCACAGGGAGAGCTCTTCAACCGATTCAAGTTTTTAACATAATGAAGAAGGAATTAGCATGTAGATTTCATACTTATTTTCACTGTCTTAATAGTCTTAGGAACAATGTTATAATCAATAGAATAAATGCTGAACTATAGGCCTAGTTTTACTTTTAGTACTTAATTTGACTTTCAACCCTACATAGTAGGTGGGGAAGTGGATTTAAGTAAGAGTATTGCATTTGTATCTTTTGTTCAGTTGGTAATGAAATTTTTTATTTTACAAAAAAAATAAAATAAAACTTAACCGGTTAACTCAATTTTAATAACTGATTAAGATTAGAATAAAGTACATATTGTTAATTTATGAATATACAAATATTTTCCTGATTGACTATCAAAAAAATTCCTGCACGGAAGTTAAGAGTATAAAACTAATTCACAATAACATAAAGTTGAAAGATGGCAATGAAGTTAGTTAAGTCCAACATGATAATAAATTTGTTATGATACCTGATATCTAGTTCTAATCAATGTGTGGATGCTGCATAAATATTATGAAAGAATTAGATTGAGGTTTGAAGTAAGTTGAATCTAGAATCAACATTGTTTGTTCTCAGGTCTGCATATTATAACCGATTAATGGGTTACTCTAACCGATTAGGACCTGAGAGAAAATAATAAATAATTAAGTCTATTATAATAATCTTTTAGGGCTTTGCATAAAGGTTATTTTAGTTAATAATTGAGTTAAAAATATAACCTATTGTGGTAATGTGTAAGGAGTTCAAAGACAAATGGTTATTTATCTTAATTTTAGAATTTAAAGGATAAGAATTATCTTTTTATTGGAATTCTAGTATGAAATTTGATAATGCTTTAATGGTTGTAATCATAATGACTCATTATGCTAGTTATCTATTAATGATTAACTTATTGTGATTAATCGAAGATAAGTTAATTGTTTGAAGATAGTTAACTATGAGAATTGATTGGGTTACTTAAGAATAACCCATGATTGAGAAGTTAACTGGAAAAAATGTGAATAATAAAATAATGACAGATTAATCTTGCACTTTTCATGCATCACATAAATATTGGTATGGATACTAAGCGTGAAAGAATTCATAGAGTACAAATACTTTGTAGTGGAATGAGTACAAGGGTACACGAGAATGGTGAGAATTCTGGTATATTGTGTCCTATGGGAAAGGGCTTGTTGCGGATAGGACGTTATTCGTAAGCGATATACTATTAAAATCCCAATCTTACCGTGTCTTGTGGGTAAGGGCCTGTTGCAGATAGGACACTATTCGTAAATGGAAGTTCACGAGTCCCGGTATACCGTGTCCCTTGGGAAAGGACCTGTTGCGGGTAGGACGCTATTCGTAAGCGGTATGGCCATGAATCCCGATATATTGTGTCTTGTGGGAAGAGACCTGTTGCGGATGAGACGTTATCTGTAAGCAGTATATCAATGTCCCGGTATGACGTGTCCCTTGGGAAAGGACCTGTTGTAGATACAAAGGAGTGTATTTGTAAGCGATATAGCCTAGTGTACGGGTGGCCCTTGTATAGATATGATGTTTATGGAAAATGTTGAATGTACCTATGAACCCTTTTGTGAGCAAGAGCAAGAGTAGACATTGCATACAAAATAATAAGATACTAACCATGATTGATAAGACACTTGTGTAGCATGCATCATCTGCATTATAATGGTTGTACATGTAACACCTCGGTTTATTTATAAAAGATAAATAGATAAAAGTTTGTAATTTAAACTGAGGAACTCAAAATTTCCTTTTTAAAACAAGTTTATAAACAAATTTGGGGGTTTACAATTACAATACAAGCAGAATAAAATAGAATTCCTTCTTTCGACTCTTCCACTACGACACTCTGATTCTAAAGCTTCTTTGCAAGTTCCCTGAAATGTTAAACCTCCAAGGGGTGAGACATTTTTAAACACAGTGAATTAAAAGATAGTAAACAACTCATAATAACAATGCAGGGATAATAACTAAATCGAGCGCTACTGAACACACACACACACCACAATAACCAGAGCATAGTGCAATGCATGGGTGTCACTCGATCAATCCACAACTGGATCCTTCTCACTCGTATCCCATCCCAGTATACTACACACATAAATCATACAATAATCATGGGATCCACTTCTGGATTGGTTCATCATCTCTGTACTCAAATCTCCCATGTCACAATCACATATCCAATCTCTTTCCTTTTCCTTACATCACCCTCCACTCCTGGGAATAGACGAGTCGGGAGTAAGCGTCTCGCAACCAATGCTTGCACAATACTTGGCCAATCCAGGTCCAAGTACAACTTGGGAGGATGCCCGAGTTGGCTATAGCCAAGATCACCCTCCGCGGCACCGAAGTGCCTAAGTGATCGATAGAATTGTAGTGGTTATCGCAGGATCGATCCCCGACGCGGGTAGCAAATCCGGCCCCATTGTAGGATCAAGGTCCCACCCACTACTATTCCCGCGGTTGTTTCAATAGCACAACCTAGTCACTGGATCACTCTCGTACATCGGTTCAATGAACCTTCTCGTAAGTCTATCCCATACCCTAACGTCCAACCTCACTCCATGATATGATGCATGATTAGTTAGGATCATTGGAAAGGAAGTCAATAGCCGTCGCTCTTTTGGTTTTTCATAGTAACACGTGGTGCTTGATCCTTACTTATTCGGTTATTCGAATCGACTATGAAGTACCATTCCAATTCATTCATCATATAGTTCGATATTGACTTCTATTACAATAACCTTAACCCGGACTCCACAACATCTAAATGCTCACACACACAATATACACTTAGTCAATATGCATAGGCATATCTCAGTCCTATACAAACAAGTCCAACGACAACCACAATGCGAGATAACAACAATAAATAACAGATCAATCAGTCGACATACTTAGGTATGTCTCAGTGTACAAAAATAGAAGTTGACTCCCTGAGGTTCTTCACTTCCTATTCTTATAGCATAAACAGGGGTTTTATTATAAACATTTCAATATTACTAAAAATCAACCAATAATAAGCTAATCACCCCTAACCCAACTCTAAACAAGTGATAAAACACTACCCACACTCCAATTTAACTATTAATCCCAAATCCTATTATAAACCCTAACTATCCCTAACTCAAAGTGTAGAAAAGTGTATCCCCCTTACCTTAGAATAAGAGGAAGCTTGATTGAAGCTTCATATACCTTGAATCTACTCTTGGACTCCATGGATTTCAACTCCCTTGAGAGATCTCCCCCTTAGGTAGTTTTGAGATTAAAGAGAGAGAGAGAGAGAGCGCTTTGAGGAGAGAGAGAGAGAGAGAGAAAAGCAAAAGGGAAGAAGTTGGAGAAGAAGATCATGAGGGAGGTGTGAATTCAACAAAATGAAGCTTGGTTTTCATGGGGGAAGGGTTGGAAATGAGATTTGGGTGCATGGTTGAAGTTGGGGCGTGTTGGGGAATGAGGAAATGGCTGGTGCGTGGAGTTGTGTTGTTGATGCGCGTTTTATAACCAGTCGCGCGCCTGAGCGCGCTGGTGCTGCGCCTGACTGGTGCGGAAATGCGCAACGAGCGCCTGAGCCCACGGCTCTGTGCGCCTGAGTGCTGGTGCCACTGTGGGAACAGTGATTTGGTGCCCCGGTGCGCCTGGGCGCACCGACCTCGTGCCTGGGTGCCTGGTTTACCTCGAAACTCCGATTTTCGCACTTTTAACCCTATCTAAGGACTCTTAACTCACCCTAACACTAAAACAAACATCCACAACATTAAAATACATTTCCAACATCAAAATCATAATTCCATAACATCAAACATATAAGGGAAATTGCACTCACCTCCCCTGAGGTTTGCACCAATGACACAGAGACCCACTCTAGTTCAGAAAATGACACTCACCTCCCCTCGTTAGAAATCAGCATTGCACTTACACCCCCTCCTTATAATAAATGATTAGTTTATTAACGAAAATATTATGCTTAGGATTGAAAAAAACATTTATACCCTCAAAGGACTCAGGGGGCGCCTCATACAAATTTCAAGTGTATTTGATGCATTTTTTCTTTATAACAATAATACGATAAAAAAATTTTAAAAATAAATATTTTTTACATGAAAATATAATAATATATTATGATATTTTTTTATCCTATTATTGTTATAAAGAAAAATGTATCAAATACACTTGAAATTTGTATAAGGCACCCCCTGAGTCCTTTGAGGGTATAAAAGTTTTTTTTAATCCTAAACATAACATTTTCGTTGATAACCTCACTGTTTAATATAAGGAGGGGTGTAAGTGCAATGCTGATTGCTTAGTAGGGGAGGTGGGTGTCATTTTCCAAACTAGAAGGGGTGTCTGTGTCATTAGTGCAAACCTCAAGGGAGGTGAGTGCAATTTGCCCAACATATAATTATTAAAACAAGAAATTCAAACGCAACGATAAACAAAGTCTTATATCTAACCCATATTCGACCCTTATCTAACCCATATCTAGCATCTATCCAAGCCCTATACAACCTAGGACGACCCTCTAACCTCACGAAACACGGGCTAATAACGCTCGAGGCACAAATATGCACTCGGATAACATCCGATGCCTTACAAACTAACGTCCCACATAACCCCACTAACACGATCACAAAGAAATTCTCTGCGGCTAAAGCTCGCTAACACCTCAAGCACTCAACCTATATTTAGAATTCTCTAACCGAATACTCATCCGAGTTCGCAACATTAAGGACACCCTCAAACCCTTGCGACTCCGGCACTCAAACACATACGACAAACCCTAATCGAGCATCCACATATCCGCATACACACCAAGTACATTCATCACCCACAAATACATATACCAATCGACTCATATATTTGCTCACACATGAAAATATATATATATATATATATATATATATTAAGAAAATAGTCATAAATAATTACATATATATATATATATTATGTTTAGAAAAATAAGATGTTACAATATGTGTATATGACTCAATCCTTAATTTACTTATGGGATGTGACAAGCGACTTACTCTCATCTATCATGTTTGTGTGGTGGGTACAAGCCTTAAACAGAGTTAGTCAACCTGCCAAAGCCAGAGACTCAAGCGGAGAAGGAAGATGCTAAATTATTTGTTGACTGGATATGATCCATTGTAACCCTGAGATGATATACTTTTAAAAAAAATAAAAAATTATTCACTATTTTTGAATAAAGGGAATTTTTATTTTCCGTTGTAATTCTTTTAATAAATTACTTTATTCCCTTTATAAAAGATCAAGATGTTACACACTACATAATATTGTGATAAATTAAAAATAAAGAAGAAATCATAACTATGATGGCACGGGTACAATGTTTGTAAGGGACGACACTGGAATATAAATTCCCGATATGACATTGTTTCTTGGGAAGGTACATGTTCCAAGTGTGAGATGCACTAGTAAGAGGCATATCAATAGTGCGAGTATATCCTGTCCTTTAGCACGAGGATTTGCTGCAAATGTAAGATACACTTGTAAGGGAAATTCATAAGGTGCGAGTATGTCCGGTTTTGGCAAGGGAACCTATTAATTGCAAGTGTGAGATGCACTTGTAAGGGGCATATTCAGGAGTGCATATACGTCCTACTCTTTGGCACGAGGACGTGTTGCAAACAATATACTTGTTGATAAGGTATACTTTTGAGTTGACAAATCTACATCCAAATATAAGATTGTATTTGTTTACTTGGTGCTAATTTACATACCGATTGTGTTTGTTTACTTGGTGCTAATTCTTCTACTATAAGTTAATAGTCATACGACAATGACTTATTCCTAGCTCCCTTAATGTTTGTTAGGTCTTGAGGAATTCAACCTCCATGGATTCAACCTCCGTGTCAACTTCCTATTGAGTCAACCATCGGTTACAACGGATAAAGGAAAAAAAGAATTGCATAATGATTTTATGCTTGAGTTAGATGTAATCCCAAAACTTAACATATGTTTTGTAAAAACTTTACTTAATCAATTAATAAAAAGCAAAATTCCGCTGCGTATTCTTTTATGAAAATATTTTTTACTCTCATTATATTAAATCGGGGTGTTACAAAATTGGCGTTTTGTACCATGCATAAGTTTAGGAGGTATTATTACTTGGTTCTGGACCACCACTTCATCCATGGTTTAGGTTAATAGTAACTTGACACATAAGAAAATAAATTTTAAAAATAAAAGAGAGAAAATGATATGCTAGTTAATTTTAATAGTTGTTAAATAATTAAATTATTATTGGTCTGAACCATGGATAAGATGGTGGTTCAGGACCAAGTAATAATTTCTCCATGTTTAGAAAAAAATCATGTTTTCATCAGGAAAATTAAATATATTATTTAACTTCACCATTTAAATTTAGAAAAAATGGAGAATGCACCGACAGTGTAAAGGTTTTTTTACACCATCAGTGCATCATCCATAATTCGTTTATGGTCGTTGACTCTTAGATTAAAGTAATACAAATGAATGGTGGATGATGGATTGATGGATTGACCTTGCATACTCATTAATCTCTTAAATTTATCCATGAAAATTTGCATTTCTTAATATATTTTATATATGGATTCGTTAGTATACATTAGAAAAATCCAAAAATATTATCATGTAAAATTTAGAAAGGCTAATTATAAAAATAAAATTTCATATTGATCTAAAAAAATATAATGACCTTCAAGTTAGTCATCCAGTGAAAATGATCGCGAAATAAGTTTCTAAAAGTCTAAAATGACTATTACATAATGTAAAATTTAATCTCAGAAAAAGTCACATGGCTACTAAATAAGCCCTATGAAAGATCAAATATGTTGGGCATTTCAAACTTGTAAGACTTATGATTTTCATAGGAGGACTAATTTGGTAATAGTAATCACTATCTATACTTCTATACTATATATAAATCCAAGTTGGTTTATACATTAGGAAACATGATTTCCCTGACTAATCAGTCATTAATTGCACTGATGACTTTACTAACAATTAGTATAGAAGAAGCTACACAATAGGTGAACCGTTTTGTTTTGTTTTGTTTAATATTGTTTTATTTTTATTTTTTTTTTGAGGTGCAAGGTCAATCAAAGAAGTAATACTGGCTTTCTATCTAACTTTTCATTTCACAAGGTAATAAATTCATCGAGAAGTTCAACAAAAGTAAGAAGGATAACTTTGGACTCCTCAGATATCAATTACTAGGAGAAGCATCCATTCTCTTTCTCATCTCCCACTCTCTTTCACACGTTCTTTCTCTATCTTTCTCGCTCTTTCTATCTCTCCCCCTCTCTCTCTCTCTCTCTCTCTCTCTCGCTCGCTCTCTCACCCTCCCATCACTATGCCGCCGCGATTCGCGACCGATAATAGGACGATCCACTCAGCCTTATATGAGTTAGGCCACCACCACCACCGTGACGGGGGTCAAGCTAGGAGATGAGTTTGGCGGTGATCAAAGAGGCAGGCACCAGAGGGGTAAAGATCGGGCAACAAGGAACCCACACGACTGGGAATTGCGTCAGCCACCATAATGGTGTTCGCCGTGATCGACACCATCAATGTGGAAACAGTGCTGTAGCAGGTAAATAGATTTTCAAAACTGAGATGTTATCACCACCATTAAGACACTTGATACTCTCTCTGTTTCGTTTTTGGATTTAGGGATTTGATTTATGAGGATTTTTGGTTTTATGAGGATTTGATTTACTCTCTCCCTTCGATTTTGGTTTCAGGTCACAAGAACAATTTTCCAGAACAAGTAAAAAACAGTACCACTTACTGACATACATATATAGGAGCAGCAATCAATATTTTGAAACAAGAGAAAGAAAACCCTGTTCACAATATCCTTCTCACTTTTCATGGTCAATTTTGTGACCGAGACCCACGCCATAGGTAATTAGCTTTTACTAAAAGCATAAGATCTGAAACCAAAATCAATTCATTCTTTTTTGCTTTGTTTAATTGGTGGCCTGTAGCTAAAACTCTTAGACTACAGAATGTTCCATCTTTTGTCCTCAATTCTGTTTAATGTTCTGCTTTACCCAAGACCAGGAATTTTCTCTCTTTTATTCTCTTATATGCATGTTATATACGGAAGACTGTGAAGGCATGAAGATGTGTCAGTCTCATGAGTAGCCCCAAAACGTGAATTGGTAATTTATTTTGTGGAGAATGAAATAGTAATTTGGTAACATGAGATATTAGCCATTCTTATATCAAGTGCATGTATTAAATTGTTGCAGGTTGAAAATTGGAGTGAGCAGAGGGATGATCAGACTTTTCCAGGACCTCTTATACAAATGTATTTATAAAAAAGAAGGGTAATTTTTTTATGCCACTTGGTTTGGTCATGTTATGTTTTCACCAATAATTGACTGTTTAATTTCAACAAATTATGACAGATTTTGGCAAGGTAATGGAGCATTTGATGATGTTATATAGATTTGAGCACTTGATATTAACTATTCTATAGGAGAAAGAGACACTATAGTGGACCTCATGAAAGCCTTTCATCTATTAATCAAGATAAAATGTAAATTTTTCATGACTACTTATTATTTTTATTTCCTTGATATAAGGCAACGCTTAAAGTTTTTTCAGTTTTAAGTTGTTGATTAGAGATATATGATTCTTAAATTTGAAGCTTAGTTTAATGAGATAATGAAATTTCTCTCTATGTTGTTTGTATAAATTGGCTTTAATATGAAAAGTGCACACCATGTGTTTGACAAAATTTCATTGTAATAACTATCCTTATTGTTTAGTTTGAGGAATTGCCAAGATTATAAGATCTGTTGTGGTATTGTTATATATGTGTTTTTTGGTGTCTCACTGTTTAGTTTTGATGTGCTTTTTATTATTTGATTCTTCTGCAATATAAGTAGTTGAAAATAAATTTTTCTAAGATATAATTTTGAAAATAAATGCCTCTGTTTTCTTTTATTGGTTTCATGAATGGTGATGATGATAAACATTGCTTTTGATGGTTGTTAGTTGTTAGTTGTTTTTGATGGTTGTTGGTTGCATGGTGTAGCAGAAACAATTTTCTAGCTTTTAGCTCTCATGTATTGATTTGCAATTAAACTAAATGTGTATGGATTTTTGAACGATCAAAGCTTATAACTTATACCCTAATGAGGATAGCTATATCATCTACATGATTGCCGCCTAATCCTTTGGAAATGTTGTAATAATTATGGTGATTAAAAAAAAACTATAGTTAATAGTTTGAGATGTTACTCCCTCTCAAAGATTAGGTGCTTTTTTGGACTCTTATATGAACAATATACTTTGAATAATGATTACAATTAAGAGTCTGAGACACTACTCCCTCTCTAGATTAGGTGCTGTTTTGGACTCTATTATTAGCTATGTGCATTTGTTTTATGCTACACATTATATGCAATCTGAATATCATGTTCAATTTTTATGAATTCCCAATGCAATCTGAATATAACACTTCTTCATTAAATAATTATTTTCAATCTGAATCAGACTTCAAATTATGTAAATAATTATGTTCAAATTATGTTCCAAATTGATGGTGAAAGACTACTCAAGTCCCCCCTGCCTCAAGCTATTGCAGGTACTATAGATATGAACATTGGTAACTTATACATGTTATTTTGCAAGTAATGCTACATTGTTATTTTTAAATTAAAATTACAGACCTGCATATCACTTATGCATCAGTGTGAAGAACTCATTGATTGTTGTAATAAATCGATATTTATAGGTTCACCACGTGCTATAGTCTAACTAATGAATATATGATCCTGGTTTATAGGTCAAGGAGCACTTAAATGTACATGAGTTTTTTATATATGAATTGCATATGAAGCAGCCTTTTATTTTGTCCCTGCAGTGCAACACCTTTTCTCTATATCATATATATATATTATCCACATTACTTAATGATTTTCCTATAATATATTATATTTGTGATTGTGTGTATGCTTTTGTAAAAATAAAGAAAATAGGGGTTCTTAGTTCTCATGTGTAGCTAGGTTGGTTTCTATTATTTAATCAGTTCGTGAGCTTGACTTGAAGTTGCTAATGTTGGATTTTACTCTAACCAAAAAATTTTAATAGATCATAGCCTAATCATTTTATGAACCAAATAGAGGTGTGTGTGATAAACGAGGTTTGGCTCTTAAGACTTAGTTTGATGGATTTGGAGAAGTCTTTTGTCTGCTGCAAAATTTTAGGTTGTTGCATCTTTTTTAAAACTGTGACGGATTTCTCAAAACGGGCTCCTTATATATATATATATATAGATGAGTGGTTTTTTTCATTTGGCTTAATTCATGAGTGTGTTGCATGCTAATAATGTAGGAAACATGTTTGGACTAAGTTGCCTTTTATACTCTCTAATAAACTAAAGCGCTTACTAAACTAAAGAGTTTAAGCGCATGATGCATTTTTCTACTACTACTACTGGTGGTTTCATCACCTTGAAGACTTGCTTAATTTTCATCTTTAAAAAAAAAAGACTTGCTTAATTTTCTTTTAATTTTTAAATTAAAGATGATGCAAAGCTTTGATTTTTTTAAGTGTTTTATGTGGTTGACTCTGTTTTTTTAAGTGTTTTATGATCCTTTTGTGACATGTTGATTTTTCTTGAAGTAGACGTGTTGCATATTTGAGATATGCCAATGTGTGGCACTTACACTGGTCAAGTTCGGCATTCCTTACAGAAGAAATATCACTTTGAGATATGTACACATGTAAAAATCATTTTCACTGTTAAAGGTAGACAACTTCAAAGATTGAATGGTTTATATCATATATCTCCTCTACTTAGAAATATGGCTTCTGTTTGCTACAGATATGTAATGTTAAATTACCTTTTAGATATATCTCACTTTGTTACATTATATGATTGACCAGTTCATGAGATGATGAGGTGATTAAAGCATTTTAAGAGCAGAAAGATGCACACAGGAAATTGTCTTGATAAATGCAAGTAAGTAAGATAATTATTTGAAAAAAGGGGTGGAAGGTGCTTTGGCTATTGCCGAAATGTGAAGTGTTACTTGACATTTGATTTTTTGTTCATGTGCAGATTACCTCATTATGTCTTCATTCCTACCATTTACAGCTATCTCTCAGTTTTAGTTTTTATTTCAACCTCTAAGGATGATATATTGGCATTGCTTTATGTTGCAAGTGCTTTCTTATTTATCTTTGAAGGGTTAGATTGCATATGTCTTAACTGTTATTAGCCAGTGCTTTATGGTTCTTAGGCAATATAGGTTGATGGTAGTGATTTTCTTATAGTTCTCAGTCTAAAAGGTCTTGCCCTCTTTTTTTTTTTTTGGCAACTTTTGAATTAAGACAAGTTGTTATGTGTTGTAGATGAGAAGAGGCTATTTATTGATGGATTGTATGGATTGTAATTTGACTTTGCTTAAACAAGGATCTTTTTATTTGAGTATCATTTGGTTAAAACTCCACAATTTTTATCCTCTATTTTCTGTTGTTGGTGTTATTTTATCCTCTTATATTCTGCTATTGTTGTTTGTTTGCTGTTGCCACTGTTTATTTGTTGTTGTTTGCTGCTGCTGTTGTTGCTATTGTCGCTGTTGGTGAAATAAGCTACCCATTGAGCAAACTGTTAGTGCTGTAATTCAGGCTATAGCACTATCTTGACTTTAGTAAATTTGTACTTTGCTATTATCATGTTTGGAGGGAGAAACGTGTTCAAAAGTCAGCACCTTGGAAAATACAGGTTTATCATAAGCAAATTACATAGGTATTGAATTCATGGTTTTGTTTGTTTAGCATTTGTATTTGAAATAGATTTGAATGGTTTTTATGGGGGACGGATGATTACTGCTAATTTGAGTTACTTATAAATGTGATTATTCTGATTTTTAAAGCTCTTTGCCACTGCTAGAGGGATATGGTTGTTGTGACATGCAATCAATATGATGATGATGGTGGTGGCGCTCATTAACTTAGGTTGTGCTCGGGTATATGTTGTTTGGTGATTGGTAATTTTTATTTTTAATTTAGATTTTTTTTTACAGTTTCGTTCTTTGATTCTGCAGGTTCCTTAACTAGATAATCACAAAACAATTGATCGTGAAAAGCGTTGTGGAGTTGATAGACAAGGCAACCAAGGAGTGGAAGATGAAGGGTTTTTAGAATAAAAGAAAGACCAAGTTAACAGTGAAAAGTGTTGTGAAGTGGTGTCCTGTGCTGACATTCTTGCTATTGCAGCTATAGAGTAGTGTCATGTGTTCACAAGTTAGTGATGAATTTTCAAGATTGCTATATGTAATGTTGGAGCATTTTGAACTTGAATGCTGCTGTTGCACCATGTGCTTTATTGTTTTTTGGTGTTGCATCATGTACTCTATTCAAACTATTGTCGACCACTATTTATGTGGGGTGGGTTTTGGAAAATTAGAAAAAGGAAGGAATTTGGAAGATTAGAAAAAATCAAAGAGAAATTATTGTTTTTGGATATAAAATTTATCTTAAAAAAACAAAAAAAAAGTTATTTTTAAAATATAAAATTTAAGTCATGATAATAAATTTTAATCAATTGTTTGTTAATCAAATTTAAGTCATGATATGAAACCTTTAATAATTTCATATTTAAATTAGGGGCTTCACGTAATGGCCTCGTGCATCGCACGGGCTTGCTTACTAGTATCTTTAAATCACCAAACTGAAGTGTTACTCTATTTTTAATACACCTATGTTCCATTTGGTGGTAAAAAAATGAATACTAAATATGAATAGAAGCAATATATTTTACAAGGTTAATAAGTTACTACTATATAATCAAATGTTTAATACACAACAAATCTTAATACAATTTTGGAATTGTAGAAAATAAGAGGAAGATGGAGAGAAAAAAAATCAAAGAATATTCACTTTTCTCTTGTTTAAATAAAGTGAAAATAGGGAGGAAAGAGCATGAGCCCCACAATAAATGTTTTCTTGTCACTCGAGGAAATGAAAAGGTAAGTTATTTTACAACTTTACCCAAACCTCATCTTCACCCTATACCACTTTTTACTAGTTTTCTTTCCTTCAACTTTCTTTCAAAGACCCAACTAGAGCATAAAAGTTTGCATCGTCCCTCCAATATAATTCAGTCTTATAAAATGATTGTCTTGTGCAGTCAATTTCATCTCAGCTGTAAAAATGTATTTCTAAACGGCAACTTCTATCTCTAATCCCACCATGTACATTAAAAGGAAGATCAAGTCATGAGAGGAATGGATTTTCATGTAGCAGTGGACAAAAAAAGTCAATAAACAAAAAAAATCAATAAACCAGTCATGTGTAAACCTTTGAGATTCCAACCATTTAACTTTGAATGACACACGATATGATTTGAGAACCACAATATTATGGAATCTCAAGCTCACCTCCTGGGAGGGTTTGCCCCTTGAGGCAGAGCTACGTATGCACCTCCACCGTGAGTGGGCGGTGTTGCAGACCCATAAGGCATGTTGTTCACTGGCGGAGCATGTCCAGCAGCACCCCTTGACTGTGCATCATAGCCACTTGCTCTTGATGCATCATAACCAGCTCCTCTCTGCATGTCATAACCTTGACCACTCTGCGGATCATAACCTGGACCTCCTCTCTGCACTTCATAACCTGCTTGACCTCTCTGGGGATCATAACCTGGACCTCCCCTCTGCACTTCATAACCCGCTTGACCTCTCTGTGGATCATAACCTGGACCTCCCCTCTGCACTTCATAACCTGTTTGACCTCTCTGTCGATCATAACCTGGACCTCCCCTCTGCACTTCATAACCTGCTTGACCTCTCTGTTGATCATAACTAGTTCTCTGGGCATCAAATCTCTGTGCATCATAAGCAGATCCTCTAACTGCATCATAACCGTTCACCCTCTGTGCATCATAAGTAACAGCATTTTGTGAACCGTATGCAGTCCCTGCAGATGCATCATAAGAAGGCCCTGCAGATGCATCGTAAACGGGCCCTCTCTGAGCATTGTAACCGGTGCTTGCAGAAGCTGGGGCGGGTGGAGCTCCAGCAGCAGTTGTAGTAGCACTGCCACTACTGGCTGTGGAGAAGGGAACACGTCCCTGCAAACAAAATAAAGGACAAAGCAAGGAGCACTACTATTATGGAAGAGAAATCAAAGTGAGTTCAATAAAATTGGACACCTTATTTGAAATTAATTAAAACCAGAATCAGCCAAAGAACGAATGTTCCATCTAACTTATAATAACCATTACTTATTGTCATGCATATGCTAAAATATTTCCCTGGTTATCGATAAGCATAATTTTTTTTGACTATTTTAAAAGACCTAAGAAAAGTAGTTGACATCATAACATCTATGACCTGTCTATCCTACTTCCGAATAAGTCCAACATTCACTCTCATACATCACAGAGAATCGTGAAAACAATATAACTGGCATACCAGCTAACATGACTTCTATACTGTTTCTCAAAGTAACTAACATTTCTGTTTTATTAGAAGTCACACCACAGGAATGCTGATTATTGCAGAGTGCAGACTAACGAGCAACAATATCTTACATAAATCAGATCAAATGATGTGATTCAGGTATTCTCCAGAGTCCAGATTAACATCAACGTATACATTTAGTTTTGTAAAAACATTAACATCAAGTCAGAAAATGCAGCCGATAATCAGAGATTAACACGCTGCACACCGAAAAGAAATTTCAAAGAAGATAACACATAGGGTGCACACACCTGGTTAACAGCATAACCATCTTCATATGCATTTTGTCCCGGTGGAAGGGCAGAACCCTCATTCTCGTTAGTAGCCAGGGTACCACCATAAGGCCCGCCTGCATTTTATTGGATACCATGATCAATCCATAAAGAAAGTTAAGTTTAAGAGAAAAGGCCCTGAAAAAGAAAACAGGTGACAGAAAGAGACACATAACTACTTTGATCAACAGTAGCAGTTTTTGTAAGCTCAGCTCGGAGTTTTTCCACTTCTCTAGTCATAGAACCGTAGTTCTTTTCCATCACCTGAAGTGATTCAAGGTGATCATTGTATAATTTTTTTTCATACTCAAAAGTGGCCCTGCATGATCAGAAGCCAGAACAGCAGATTATCAGGGACATTAACATTGTAGACTAACACTATGCTAGCACAATCAAAGGATGTATAGTCATTTTACAGATGAAGTATCTTACGGACATTCTTTAGGAAACAAGTTAGTTGAAAGCTAAGCCTATTGACATTCCTATGGATCCAAATATCAAACTTCTACCAAACCAGGGGAGCCATTTTATTCAAATGTCGAGTGAACCTCATACTAAAGATTCACTTATGGTTAGGCATGACTTCGACCATTTACAAACTCAATTTGGTTGACACAGCTACTCGAAGAGTTTAAGATCAGGGAGGTTATGCAAATGACATTTATTTTATCAGAGAGAAAACACATCTAGAGGCATCACCAATAATTGTCAATTCAAATGGATGATGTTTTCATTAAGTGCTTGAGAGGTCCTCTCCATCTTGATTGGGGGGGGGGACATTGTTTGTGGTGTGCTGCTTTAGCAGCCTTCTGGTGTTTTTTTTGTTCAAGTGAAATGCTTGTATTTTCATGGTGTAATGCCATCCTTACTGAAGTAGCTGCTACTGCTGAATAAATAGTTATTTATGGCATTGCATATTCATCTTAGAATAAACTCCACCAGAATCACAAGACTAAATTCTCCAAATCCAGAATGGATGACAAAAAGAAAAAGTCATGCAAAAGAAAGCCTCTATCGTATATAGAAAATAGGATCCCGCAAATTAGAAATTTCAGGAAGGAATAAAATGTTTAAATGACAATCAAAATGTTAGACAGTAACATAAATTTGAAAGATAATAAAGGCAAGGAAAGACCTCTTAAAATTAAAGACTTTCCTTCATCCAATGCTCCTCCTAAGACCTTACCTCTATAAAAGAAACTAGTTGATTGAAAGAAGCATACCCTAAGAAATAAAAATAAAATTCCAGGTGTTTGAGTGAGTAGCAGAGATTGCCAGACTAGCATCCACCTATTCTAGTCCAAACCATACTTGCTCTGTATAACCCAAGAGCCCAAGACCAAAAAGGAATTTACTATAAACGGATATGCAATAACATTTACTGGTCAAAGTATAATTTCAAGAAACAGAAACCAGATCACCGAGATCCCTCCAACATAGGCATTATTACCCAGTTATAAATTATTCTAATAATGTTGTCACCTTGCATGTTAGTTAATTTTTTTAAAATAATTAATTATGGAATTTCTGTGATAAACTACAGGCATGTAGAAGGACAAAACAGAAGAAATCCTTGACCTATAGGGTACTTTTGAGTTCTATCATAAATATCTACAAGGCTGTACGTCACGATAGTGTGAAATGAACATTTCTTGGAATCCAAAAGAGCTGGAGCAGTAAGTGACAGTCATGCTTATCCCACCAGACATAAACCAAAGCACGGGATTACCTGCAGTGCTGATGTTCCTGTTTAAGGCGCTCAAGTTCCGACATAAGAGCCGGGATATGCTGTACCTCCGCAAAGGTCCTTTGAAGTTCCTGATTCAACTGCTGAGCCTTAGAAACAAGCTCATCCCTAGACACAACCAAGTTCTGAGCCTCAGCATGTGCTTGCTGCAATTCAACCTTGATCCGCTCTGCAGCCTGTAGCTCAGCCTCCATTCTGGCATTCTTATCTGTGACATCCCGCAGCTGCTGTTCCCTCTCGGCTCTCACCATGTCAATCTGCATCTGCAGCATTTGCAGCTCCTGCTGCGCAGCAGCGAGCTCCTGCCTCAAGGTTCCATGGGTGGCAGCAAGCCTGTGGTTCTCGGTGGCCAGCCTCTGCATCTCAAGATGCTGGGAAGCAAGCTTCTGCTCCATAACTTCAGGGGGTGGCAACATATCGAATGGAGGGTAAGGGCCAGGCAGAGGGTGAATCTCAGGATGCAACATGGCGGCAGACCCCGGAGGAAGAGGGCGCCTCACATGTGAAAGTGGTAATGGTATCCTACCTTTACTTCCCATGCTGTTACGGACCTAACTGTGACCTCAAACAAAAGAACAATTAGCATCACACAGTTTGGCAAAATCTAATACTCCCTCATTCCAAAGCAAAAACTTTTCTTTTTGCCATATTCTACCATTGCTACCCATGTTGTATAGTCCCAATTGTGATTAAAATAATCCAATGAAGAGACAACAACTCATCAATGCCATAACATTAAAAATCTCAATTTTGATTAAAAAGGGTGGCCCAATGCACGAGGCTTCCACCTAGTGGTGTCTACAAAGGGAAGATGAACACAGCTTTACCAACACTAGCCAGGGACGGATCCAACAACGATCAATGGGAGGGTCCGAACATCTCTCAAATTATTATTTTAACTAGCTTCTACATACAGTAGCGCAAAGTAAATCATCGGTTGCTATATTCTTTTTTAAGAATAGTAATAGTTGATTCTAGCATGTATTGCCTACATGCTTATGAATTACAATGTTACAGGCCTATAAGTAAATAATTAAGTTGTTCAAACTATTTTAAACAAGACTGGTGATAGGTTGCATGATACAATAAAACGAGTATTCAAAAAAAATATTCAAACACATTCATATTTAAAACAATAAATATAAAGAGGAGGGAGGAGCCCAGTCCCATGCTTTCCCTCCATTCCCAACGTCCCTGACGCTAGCAAAGAGAATGTTTCAAGAATTTGAACCTATGACGTTACATAAAAATCTTTATTTTGATGCACAAAAAAATAACTCGTGACCTAAAACTGAATAAAAAATCATAAAAACTCAGGACAACAGCATTAAGAAGCTCGATTTCAATATGAATGCAAGTACGACACATTTGGCAAAAACATTACGCAAAAATCCATCCTCCCCCATTACATTATTCTTTTTTTGTCTAGACCACAAGTATCCTTCACGCGAGTCCCTCCCATTACGATATTCTAGCATTACTATCTATGTCAGTATGGTCCCAAACCCAAATTGTGACCTAAAAACTGAAGATACATAACAAAGTCACAATGAGGATACAAAACAATTCATCACTACCATAGCATTAAGAAAACTCAAAATAATAGCTTAATTGCTACCTAAAACTGAATGAAAACTCAAACGGATTCAAGAGCATAGTACTGAGAAGCTAAATTTTGATTTGAATGCTTAATCGGGAATCCAATGAGCCAAATCTAACGAAAACTATCATGAGGTGAATAAGAAAAATGGAACATTGAGGGAACAACAAAGTATCGTACCGAATGGCGAGAGATTAAAGAGATGAATGGTGCGGAGAAGTTGCGATTAGTGTGTTTTTATCGTAAGTTGTAAAAGCTGTGTTGCTGATGAGTGAAACGATGAAGAAACAAAGGGTTCTTAGCAGCAATAAGAGGAATAATTTATGATGTCTATTTTTTTCTTTTTCCTAATCTTCCCAGAAATTACGAGTACTTTTTTTTTTAATTTTCTTAACCCCAGCGCTAAACATTTTAATCTAGACTTATTTTCTTGAAAAAATAAAAATATAAAACCTTATATCTCCCAAATACGTTGTTTTCTAGGGGTGTAACGGTCCGACCCGATCCGGTCTTTGACAGACATTAGAGACCAGATCAATCAAATTAACATGGTCCGGTCCGATTCGGTATTGATGTGTTTTATGTATAAAGACCGGACGGGACCGAGTCGATCCGGACCATTCCAATCTGGTGTGGTCCGGTCTATTTAGACCATTAAATTAAAATTTAAAATGCTGGAAATAAATCAAGGCAGCAAAACCTAATTGAACACAAAGGGCAAAATCAATTAATCTAGGGCAAAGTTAATTAGGGCAAAATCAATTAATCAAAATCAAATTCAACTAACAGTAGAGAGGGCTAAAGGAACGAGCAGCGGCGAGGAACGAGTGGCAGGCGGCGAGAACGGAGAATGAATCGGAGGAGAGGAACGAGCAGAAAGAGAGAGAACGAAGGGAGAACGGAGAATGAATCGGAGGAGGGAGAGAGAGAACAAATCGGTGGAGGGAGAGAACCGGAGGGAGAATGGAGGAAGAGAACCGGAGGGAGCAGCGACTTCGATGGCGACAAACGACGACTTTGACAGCGACTTCGACGGCGAGTGGAAGAAGAACAACGACTTCGACAACGAGATGGAAGAAGGGAGGCGAACGGCGCGGGGAAGAAGGGAGGCGAACGACGTGGCGGTAAAGGGAGACGTAGGGTTGTGTCTGTTGTGATGTTGTGAGGGCGTTGTGAAGGCTGAGGGACGTGAGGGTGTCAATGTGTGAGGGTTGTGAGGTTAGGTTTTAGTTTTACAGTTTATGTTAGTGTTAGGTTTAAGTTATAGGTATGCGGTCCGGTCCAGTCTGAACGGTCTAAAAATTATTGAGACTGTGGACCGGACCATGTAAGATCAGTCTAAAATTTTTAAGACCGGATCGGACCACGAGACCAGACCGGACTGTATTTTTTGGTCCGGTTCGATCCGATCAGTCTCGCGGTCCCGGACCGGATCGCTTACACCCCTACTGTTTTATATAAAACTTAACTACTTTTGGACTCTTATCCTGGGCTGAGGTTATGCAAACCCATTTTTTTTACTCCTTTCGCATAATTTTTTTTAAGAAAAAAACATAAAGTTAGATTTTTCTTTTTTTGTTTTTTTTTTTAAAAAAACTTAGGATGAACAAGCTTTAAAAAGCAAGAACTTATAGGAAAATGATATGTTTAATGAAACAAAAAATAATTGTTTAAGTTTCAAACACATGTTTATTACTCTATTTGTCCCTAATTACAGGGCACTTTTAACTAATTCACATAGATTAAGAAAAGTAGTTAGAAGTAGTTATTATTCTCAAAATCTTCAAAAACTATATCAAACTTCTCAAATTACCCTTATATAAAATTAAATACAATCTAGATTGATGTAGTTATTATTATATAAAAAGTAAAAATATTTCTTGAAATGTGAAATATAGAGTAGAATTATTAGGGGTATATTTAGTATAAGTCATTTAATGTTGCCTAGATATTTTAAAATGACTTATATTTATGGACAAATAAACCTCAAAAAATGTGACTTATAAGTTATAAATAAGGATGGAGGGAGTACTATTTCTTATTTATCTCATGCACTTGGTGCATGGGTTAGAATATGGCTGAGGGTAGGATGGGTTGGGGCAGGTTAAGCTTGTCCTTCATCCGTTCCTAAACGTTGATCATATCAATTTTTGAATTCGAACTCATCCCTAATTATGAAGGAACACAGTAGAGATGGATCCAAATACGGAAGGGTCTGGTTGACCTAAGACAAAAACACAAGTATAAAATTTATAAAAATATGAATTTATTTTTTAGGCAAAAATGACAAAGAATTGATATAACGCAATAAGAACTTCATCACAAAATTTCTTTTATTTGTCATATAATTTAAATAATTTCTAAAATTTATATATCACGTGATTGCGTAATGATAGTTGATTAGACTTTGCCGTTATTATGCTTAACATGATTTACGTATTTTACGTGACTTAAAAAGTGAGCATTAAGAGACTTTGCCATTAGAAAGAGTCAAAGATGAATATTTCGCTAGTACCTACCACACTATGATTTAGCATGTGCACATCAATAGAATTTTAATATATCACTAGTATAAATATGTTATACAAGACGCTCAGATTATATTAATAACTATATAGTAAAGAAATATAATAGATATTTCATGTTTGAAGTTGTGCTCATTTCAATTATTATTTTTATTACATAAATTTTAGACTAAAACAAATGAGTGGAGAATAATAAAACTTTGATATGCATAAGAGGAATGATCGGGTGACACGGGGGTACACTCGAACATGTTACCTCTTGTATTGGGTTTGTTCCTTTTTATCTATATTTGTCCCTTTTATGACGATCATGATGGGTCAAACCCGACCGAAGTCATTGAGATGAGACGGGTCCAAGGGACGAGTTGGGTTCAAGGGACGGGTCAAACCCTTTTTTTAATTTTTTTTTATAATAATTAGTTAATAATCCGAATTAAGTACAAGAAGCAGAAGAGTAAACAACACAAAATAGTTAATAGATGATAACAAATCCGGAAATTTGATTCTAGACAACCGGAAATGTTCGTCAAAACCTTAGTATATCAAAAAATAGAAACACCTCCGGACAAAGAGTATACTTTAAGTTGAAAATTACACCTTGGAAAATAATCAATCCTTTAAGATTTAGCATTACTACTTAGTAGTAAATATTTGATAAACCAGTAAACTTGAAGAAGAGTCTCAGAAATTGATCAAAGGATAGCTAGCTCAGTTGAACAAAACTACATTGTCTACCCTTTTGTGTATAACCCTAATTTTGTTCTAAGTGGGGGAGAAGTCAATAAAATATTTGTTGCAATAAAAATATTTCCAAGTATTTGTGTTTTGAATATATTAAATTTTTATAAGAGAATTTTTGGGGGAAAAATTCCTTTAAGTGGGGGAGAGCGTAGCATCCCTTAATTTTCATATTACATTATTAAATTAAGATATGGGTTTTTGGAAATAAAGTATATCATCCCGGAAGATAAATATATTATACTTTAATGATATTTTACTTTCAAATGTAAGTATAAAATATTTGATTATGATTGGGAGCTTATAGTTTTAAAATATATTATATTTGAGATTTTTACTCTTAATAACCGGTTATTAGGTTTTGATAGTCAGTTATTGTTAGTAAAATTTCCCAATTCAGTGCAATCTAGGGTCTGATAACCTATTACTGAATATCAGTAACCGATTATCTTTGTAAACCTCCTCAAGAGATAAGGCAGTGGTGACTTGAAACTCGTGGATTTCCCTTGTCTTGACACCTCCTACTACCTGGCTGAGTCAGGGGGTGTAGTGACAACCCCATGGCCATTCTTCATCTTTTAAGCCACCTCATCTATGTCCAAAATCCTTGTCTATAAATATCACTCAAATAATCTATTTCCTCTTATTCTTTGGTGCTAAGAAACTCTGAAAAACTTTTTCCATTCATGTATACATCTTGCCTTGAGATGTAACGCATATTTCCCTTTGAATTGTAGCTGAAAATTTCTTTCTAAACTACTCCAGAGTTTCAAATAGTTTTATTAATATTCGTTTGTCAAGCTTAAAGAGAGATAAGCTCTCAATTATAGCTACAATCCCAATTCTTACAGCATAGAACTAATCCTAGTTCTAACAACATATAACTAATCCTAGCCAATTCTCTAAGCTTTCCCCGCAAAATCATGAAGTTATTGTGTGTCAAAGAAGTCAGAAAGTGGTTCTAGTTCCTGAATAGTAGGTGGTGCGGTCTTTTTTTTGCCTAGGTTAGCTGCTGATTTTTGATAAGCAACCCAGACTTAAACTCCTGTGTTTTGATTTCCTCAATTAGTCCTGATGGCATAAATAAGTTCAAATCAATCTTTGTATTTTCCCTGCAAAACGGTATTAAAATCCTATGCCATTTATGTATACTGTTGTTCCAACTTCTATTGCCACTCCTGATCTTGATTCCAATCCTTCAATGTCCAAAATTAGGTAGGGAGAAGTTAATAATATTATTAGGATGGTAATTGATGGCTACAAAGTGTAGTGCAAGCCACCATGAGCTTGTGGGAATTGCTTTGTATGTCATGAAAAGATAACATGACTTTGAGATCAAAATAATCCATGGCTATGTTTTGCTTAAACTCTGAGATTCATATAATGGCATGTTGAATTATCAATTAATAATTTGATATGCTAAATTGATATATGAATGTGGCAAATTGTTTAAGAGATGTATGTGTTAGTATCCTTGATTTAGGAACATTTAATAATATGAGAATTGGTATGTTAATAAATGTTGGTGAAGTCCCTGTTTGGTGTTGCTTAAGGTCAGTATACACGTGAAACTTATATGTTATGAAGTTTTGGGTAAGACGGAAGTAAAGTTAGCATTGAAATTCCAAAATGAATGAGGTTATCTTCGTAGTTTTCTAACATGATAACCGACTATTATGTGTAGAAAGCCACAAGATTGATCACTAATAATCGATTATTAGGGAAGGATAACCGGTTATCAGAACTGATTCTAGAATATTGTCAAAGGTTTAATAGACAAGTAACTGATTATCACTAGGAGATAACTGATTACCAGTCCTACCTTTTTATCATTAAAAGGATTATTTGAAAGTAATTGATAATATCCAAGAACAAACAAGGTAAATGATAAAGTGAATAATGTTAATAAAAATAATTATTAGGATTTTAAGTCTAACTAAAAAACCTATAGCTTACCCATAATATGATCACATGTTATTAATTCTATAGCAAGGAATTATAATGGATAAGTAAAGGATGAAATGATGATAAAATTAATGCTAGTAAAAGAAGTAGAAGATCATGCATGAAGTAGCATTAGTACCAAATACGAAAGAATTCATATGATACGACAAATGATATTAATTTTAATGAATAATGGTTACAAGGGACGTAGATGAGAATGATGAGTAATCCTGGTATACCTTGTCTTGGGAAAGGACCTGTTGCGGATATGGTGTTATTCGTAAGGGGTATATCCTTCCTAATATTACCGTGTCTCATGGGAAGAGACCTGTTGCAAATAAGAAGCTATTCGTTAGCGGTAGATCGAAAAATATCGATATACCATGTCTTGCAGAAAAGGACCCGTTGCGGGTAGTACCCTGTTCATAAGCGGTATATCCATAAATCCCGATATATTGTGTCTTGTGGGAAGAGGCCTATTGCAGGTAGGATGCTATCTGTTAGCAATATATCCATGTTAATATCCCGGTATGACGTTTCTCGTGGCCCTTGTAAGCGTTATAGTCAAGAGTACGTTGAAGCCCTTGTACAACCAAGACATTTGTGAAAAGTGAAAGTCATACATATGAATCCTTTTATGAATTGAGTATGGATGTGTGTATCGTGTATCTTTATGGGAACGTTGCAGTAATGTTTGTACTTGGTGTATTGGGTGGTGGAATTGTGTGTCTTCATCCCTTGATTGAGGCTGGTATTTATAAGGTTTACAAGTGTTGCTTGGCCTGATTTATTTCTCTTGATAAATCTTCTATTTGCAAGGATAATCTTCCTGTGATCTTATCTTATTTAGATAAGCGGTGATCCTCTATAATTGTAGATAATCCAATATTAGTCTTCCCTGATCGAGTTATTATCCACTGGAGAATTGACTTCATAAATAAGTCTTGTAACTTGCCTACGGGTTACGCCCACATTTGAGCTATTCCGAACTACTCTAGGCTCCGAGTCCTTGATTGAAGGTCGTTTGAGCTTGGAGCTTGCCTTAAGAGTGCCTCTATAGGTTACCTTAAGGGCTATCATGTGGGTACGTGTCCTTAGCTCATCCTACTCAACTTAACTTTGTTATTTGTTTCTTTATTTTAATTTGTTTATTTTTCAATTATTTTTTCAACATTCTTTCACTTGTTAATTTTACAATTATATTAGAATTTATTCAACAATATCTAAATTTACACAAGTCTTTATGGGATCGGCTTCGTTCTTGCTCAACTCTACTTTGGTACGATTTGTGCACTTGGGTGCATAAATTTAAGACTTAAGAAAATCACAATATGTACCAATTTGACGCAACTCGAGTAAAGGTTGTCCTGAAAGAAATGAATCTCCATTTTGTCATTTTTTGCGTAGTTTGCCATTCTCCTCGAATACATGGTCAAGTGCTATCCAGGAGAAGTGATATCTTGGTACTTTTCAAATTCAATCACCTTAAAGTCAGAAAGCACCACCGGCCCTGACACCAGGCACATTTAATGGTGCTTTTGATCCATGATGGCTTATTCCCCTCCACAGCTTTCAACCGGGCTGCCAAGAACTCTAGATAGTATAATCAAGCTTGATAGATAGTGATCTTCGAGAGTGGTCAAACTGAGGAATAACTTTGGGTTAAGGTCTATTCGTTTCAAAGATAGGATCTTGTGGATCTTGAATTGATGGACCAATTGGTGATTGAGTGGAGCTTCCAAGTTTTATGACAAGTTGTTCATCTTCAATATGACTTTCAAAGTTTTCCTTCATCAACTTCTCTAGCATTTGATCGACCTTAGTCATCTAATCCACTGACCGGGTCATTATGTTCATTTGTTCTTTCATTTGGAGCAATTTTGCTCGAAGTTCTACAATGCTTTCATTCTCATCAACCATGGTTTCGGTTCTTAGTCTGGTCTGATATGGGTGTTGGCGAGTAATAATGATGAAACATGGTCTATTTAAAGAAGAATTCTTGAAAAATTTATTTTGTGAATGATGCATATGAATATGATGATGCAAAATGCATAATGTAGTGCCATTAGAATTGAAAAGATCTTATTTGGGAGCGATAAGCATTCATAACAAATACAGAATGCCAAGATGAATTGTTAGTTATCAAATAGTTCGAGATCACTTGAAACAACAACCAGTTACTCCAAGCTTGATTTAATTATAAGATGGCTTAACCTCATGGCGATGGGCCATGCGTGCAAATGGTATGTAAATGCACAAGTAGACATATATAACAAAAAGCAGAAGACTTAATATCCTCTTTGTCTGATGTAGATTAGGTAACTTTGGTTTGACACCATGTGTTAAAGGAAAACTCTAGGACACCTGGTGGCTTCCAAAGTCACTATAAGATGCAAAACGGTACGTTCTATGACTTCTATCAAAAAGCCCCAGATTGCCTCTTGTTGTCACCAACATTTACGCTGGCAAAGGTCTCCAATCCTCATCCATCATAGGCCACAAGCGAAAACGATGCAATTTGAGTGAGGGGTTTTTGTGGGCTTGTACGGAGACCAAATGTCTCTCAAGGCAACACTACTTAATCCTTTATTTAAAGAGATTTAGATTCCTCACCCCACATATTATCCCCACACCCCATTTGAACAGTAAAATGACAAAAATACCCTTTATTTTTTTTCCAACACGGGACTCTCGGAATATTTTCTAAAGTGTTTTTCCGAGAGATATCTCTCGGAATTTTGGACATTTTTCCGAGAGGTACCTCTCGAAAAATTCAGCAGAAAAGAGACATGGCCACATGGGCAGACACTCGTGTTGCCAAAACAGAAACTTATTGCCTGCAATAGCCAGGTGAAATTTTTGTAGCTTATCTTTCATAGAAAACTTATCACTAAAATAGATTTGTCTCTTCCTAACATTCTGCGTCTATTGCTTGTTGCATATACAGTTGATGATATTTATTTAGTTGCATATATCACATAGTAGATGGTATTGATTGACAAACACGTGGTTCATAATAAACAGTGTGAATCATTAATAAAATCCAAGAAGTTGTTTCTCTTTTGAGGGGATTATTCATACTGGACTATCATCGCGAGCGACTTGAAGTCGCCAAGTGACATACTAGATATATGCATAGTTGATGCCCATAGCCATTCCAAAACCCAAAACTTATGAGAGTAGTATTGCATAAATTCAGTCTATGCTAAACTTGTGCAGATGGTACAGCTGCAAATGGTGAAAAGATTTGACCTCTTCATTTTTTTTCTCTTTTTTGCTAATTTTTTAAAATTCCGAGAGGTACCTGTTGGAAAATTCTTCATTTTTCCGAGAGGTACCTCTCGGAAAAATTTTCCGAGAGTCCCGAGTCGAAAATTTAATGAAGGGTGAAAATGAAATTTCACTGTTTAAATTGGGGTGTTGGGATAATAGTTGGGGTGAGAATTCCATTTCTCTAATTTAAACTTATAAGGTATTGGGCTCGGGTGTAGGGCTTATGAATGAAAGTAGTAAACAACCCACAATGCTTAGTTACATAGGTAAAAATAAAAAATCAAACAAAACATTTAAATCAAGCAATTACACATAGACCAAAGTTATGGCTTAACCCGCAAATGTTCTCGGTTGTTGCGATCTTCCTGAAGAGCGCCGCAAAATTTATATATTTTTAATTAATTGTAGTGATTTGAAGTTGTCACCGATTGCTTTATCCATAAAAATGGAATGATGCAATCAGATACCTTAAAAATTGTCCACATACCAGAGTTTAGGTTCATGGGTTGATTACGAATAGGGAAAGTATTAGCACTCTGTCACGTTCATTCTAAGAACGGTTACCTATTTGGCCTAAATTATTTGTTTTTTTGTTTGGTTTGATTTTCTATTATTATTTTTTAAGAAGGTATTTTTATTTATTTTTATTTTTATATCCCATTTTATCAACATATTATCAAGAAAATGATAAAATGACTATAATAGAGATTGAGTTGCTTGATAGCAATTTTTCTATGGAACAAATTTAAATCTCTTACCATATTTGATGTAACAATGGTAAACTTAAAAATTCTTTCTACTTATAAAAATAGTTTAGAATAAAAGAAAAAAGTTTTGCTCCATGTAAATTGTTAGCTTTGAAAAGATTTCCAAGAAAATCTTCAAATATTTGCATTCACCAAAGTCGTGACAGTTTGAGATAAGCAAATTTATTCGCATTGATTTTATTATTTATAAGAAAAATATTTTAATAAATGCTTTATTTTAATTTTTTGATAATTAGATGCAGCTAACTTTTTTGATAATTAGACGCAGCTAACACTCTTTATTAAATCTAACAACAAAAATCTGCTTCAAGAGTATTTGACAGAATTTTTGTATCTGCCACCCCTGTCATTGTCCAATTATTTCGTCGTTGACTTTAATTCCCAAATATTTTCAATTAATATTTTTTTTGCAATATTTTAAGAGGGAGTCTATGGCATAATTATATTTTGTTTGATTTTCAAATTAAGATTTTATCGATATCCTTTAAGCTCCCACCAAAACTCCTATCAAAACTTAAAGAATGATTTTCACCTCAAGAAAGCAATAATTTTGGGCGTACCTCAGGTAATTATGAGTATTCCATCGTCTGTCTTAATTAAAAATACAAATAAATATAGAGCAAAAAGGCAGGAAGTAAAAATATAAAAATAAAATAATAAGGAAAAGGGGCCGAATTTGCATGAAAGTGGAAGTTGGAATTTGAAGAACAATGACGACAGGCGTCAAGCACATGGGTTACAAGCTCTGTGCATAAATATGACCCACACACAAGTTTTCAAGCACATGGATTACAATTTACAAGCTATGATGCACACACAAGTTGTAGTTGTTTTTTTTTTTTTTTTTTTTTTTTTTTACACACAGAAAGAAAACAATTCAAATGTGTAATTGTAATTGTATGTAAGAAATTGTGTCTTCAGAGAAGAGAAAGAAGTCTCTATTTAGAGTAAAATTTCGGTTAGAAAGAACTAGGTTTTTTTGAAGAGCACAATGGAATATTCTTTTATTTTTTTTAATCAAATCTTTAAAATTTATTTTTCTATTTCGACTCTAGGTCTTTTCAAGTAATTTTATTTTAATTCTCAATCTTTTCAATTAATATTTTGATTCTCAATCGTTTCCATCAATATTTATTTCAACTCTGAATATTTTCATTAATTTTTATTCTTACATTCAATTTATTCCTTTGATTTTTATTTTCACCATTCAATCTTTCTATATTTTCTTTGCCTCTTTCTTGTTCTCTCTGTTTTTTTTTACTAGCTCTCATTTTTTTTTCTGTTGGTTTTTCCTTTTTTTTTTTTACATTTTTTTAGGGTAAAAAAATTTGAAAAAATTGTGTGTCAACAAGGTTTAAAAAAAAGGTATTGCTTGGACTCAACTGAAGTTGAAAGTTTTTTTTTTATTTTATTTTTTTTAAATGAAGTTGAAAGTTAGCTATGTTGATCAGGACTCCCACTACTCACCCCAAAATATGTGACTACTACAGATGTTATTAGATAATTTGTCTGGTACAAGTTGATCGCATGTTTCAATCATACTCTTGAAGAAGGACATCGGTGTGCAAAATGCTCCCTCCGGATTGAAATATAAGCAAAAAAAACAAATACCATTTGATTTAAAATATAAACAAAAGTAACTAATCTTCTTAAATTTTATTTCATTCCCATTTTTCTAAAACATCCCTAGAAAATTGTTATCTTATATAATTTTTGTAGAATCAAAGAGATTTTGATGATGTCAAATATATACGCTTGGAAGAATCAAAGATGTTGATGATGTCAAGTAAATAGAGCTCGGCGTGGGGTCAATGACAAAAGCGTCAGACTTAGTTCTGTGCATGCATTCCGCCAAAGTCAGAAGCTCGGATATCTGCTTTTGAAGTTTCAGCTCGGATTGAGCTTGGCTTTTGATCACGGTCGGAGTTCATCCAAGTTTGATAGCTCAGCTCTACAAGACAGTACGCTCAGATATTGATCAGTTCAGAGCTCGCTCGGAAGACTCTGAATATTGAACTAAGTCACAACATAAGTAAGATCAAATTAGCTCGGATTGATCACGCACCCTGAGCAAAGAACAAAGCTTGGATCTGTTACTTCAAAGTTCAAGTGTGGTTGCTGAAGAAAGCTCAAGGCTAGGCAACACCAATCTCAGACCAAGCTCGAACAAAGTTCAAGGCTCGGCAACCCCAATCTCAAAACTCAAGCTCGAAGCAAAGCTCAAAGCTCGAACGAAGCTCAAGCTCGACTGTCTTTGTTCACTCTTCAACAACGCATCATCTTCAACCTTCAGACTCTGCTCAGCTGTGTCGTACCTTTTATTACCGTTGAGTCTGGGTAGAAGTTCTAGGATTTTATCTCCAACATAGTAACAAGTTTGAAATTCAAAATGAGTTAAAATCAAAGGTTGGTGAAGGGTCACCATCACTGCTCTGCTGTCAAATTATAGTCGTTGAAAACCCCATGGCTTTTCAGTAGAACCGTCCTTTTCTTCTTTCTGGAAAGACGGAGAAATGCCTTTTGCCGTACGGCTCTTTCTCTCTCTCTTTTCTAGAAATCAAGAGATTATAAATAGGGGTGTTTTCAACGGTTACAGCAGACAATTTTTTTGAACAATTTTCTGGAAACAACATTTTCATTCTCTTTCAAAAATAGAGCAGAATCAAACTCACAGAAAAGAAAAAGATCATTTAAATTTTCAAGAACTTAGAGAGTTTAATCTTTCAAATCCAAACTCTAAGTTCAACATATTTTCTTTTCTGTGATTCCCCTTCACAAAATCGAATCACTCTTGAACTTCACATCTTCATACTCATTCGAAGAGTGTTTTGAATTGGAGCCATTCTCATTCATAAATCTTGTTCATTGTATCTGCTGGAGTGAAAAGCTGGTCTCTGATCGAGAAAGCTTTTCGTGGTGAAAAGGTTCCAAAGAGGTTCTTTGGTCATCGATTTGTTGTGGGTAGTTTGTCACGAGTTTGGTATACTCGTTTGACTGGATAGGTTTAGAGGGGTAGTCTCTTGTAAATCCTTTGTAACCCAGAAAATCGATTTTTAGTGAAAGCTCTCTAAAAGGTTTTTAGAGGGGACTGGACTAGCTCTCAGGGTGAGAGTGAACCGGGATAAATCTTGGGTGTTCATTTTATTTCTTTATCGCTTTCCTTCTGCTGTATTTGCTTAAGTGTTTTCCGCTGTATTTCGAGCATCCAAGTTTTCAATCGTTAGTCTGGTAGCTCGGAATTGAGTGTTGTTCTCAAAGCTCGGGTTCTAAGCAGCTCGGTTAACTGATTAACCATTCTGTTCATCTATTTGGTTAATCATTTAACCCTGTCTGCTCGGTTTTCGCTCGGCATTTATTTTCATACCCGATCAACATTCAGTTTAGTTTTCAATAAATCGAAAAATTGTCATATTAGCTTCAATCTGCTATTCACCCCCCCTCTACTCGATTGTTAGGCCTCTTGTTGGTTTCCAACAAGTGGTATCAGAGCTCGGTCGAAAGATCAAGTGTAAAAACTTTTTCGAAAAGATCCTTGAGGAAACCGAATGGCTACTAACAATCCCTTCGGAGGTGAAGGCTCTTCCATAAACAGACCACCACTATTCAATGGTGAGGGTTATGCTTATTGGAAAGCTCGAATGAAAATTTTCATTGAAGCCATAGATATGGAAATTTGGAAATCTATTGAAAACGGGCCATTTGTCCCTAAAAGAAAAATCAATGAAGAAGTTGTAGAAATCCCATGGGAAAGTTGGGATGATGATGATAAACGAAAAGTATCCTTTGATTTAAAAGCCAAAAATATCATCACCTCAGCTTTGTCTTATGATGAATTTTTTAGAGTATCTAGTTGCAAATCTGCAAAAGAAATGTGGGATATTCTACAACTTACTCATGAGGGGACAAGTGAGGTCAGACGAGCAAGGATAAACACTTTGACGCATGAATATGAGTTATTCCGAATGCTGCCAAACGAAAATATAAATGATTTGCAGAAGCGGTTTTCTCATATCATAAACCATCTAAATGCTCTCGGCAAAACATTTCAAAATGCCGAGATAACTAACAAAGTGCTTAGATGTCTTAGCAGAGAATGGCAGCCAAAGGTCACTGCCATTATGGAAGCTAAGGACTTGGACACAATGAGCATAGCCACTTTGTTCGGCAAACTGCAAGAGCATGAGATGGAGCTCGGCAGACTGACCATGCATGAAGAATCTGGTAAGAAGAAGAAGGGAATCTCCCTCAAAGCTGCTATAAAGGCAACCAAAGAATCCTCTGAAGATGAGTCCAGCTCGGACATTGATGAGGAAGACTTTGGTCTCATGGTCAGGAAGTTCAGCAAATTTTTCAAAGGCAAAAAGAACTTCAGAAACCGAGCAAGAGATGCCAAGAACACTCACCACAAAGGTTCAAGTTCAAAAGACCGAGTTAGATGTCATGAATGTGGTGAAGCTGGTCACATCAGAGCATACTGTCCAAGAGTGCAACAGCAAGGTGGTGAAGAAATAAAGAAGAACAAAGACCACAAGAAGAAGAGAGCTTACATAGTATGAGATGCACCCAATAATGACAACAGCTCAAGCTCTAGCTCTTCCGATGAAGAAGAGAAAGCAATTTGTGCTTAATAGGAAGGGAAACTGTGTTTAGAAGCCCAAGCCAAACTTGTTTAGAGCAAGATCTTCCTGTATATGACTCGTGCTCGGAGTGTGAAGATGAAGAACCATGCTCGGGTCTTAGATTTGCCGATCAAGAAGTCTCATCGAGCTCGGCACTAGATACATCAGAACAAAGATCTAACATCAAATGTTTAATGGGCAAACACAACGAGGAAGCCTCAACAAGCCGAACAGTATCCAATCATACAAGCACTGAGGTAACCTCTATATCTGATTCTGACTCTGAATCTGAATTTAATGACACTGATGAATTGTATTCTGCTTATCTTGAAATGCAAACCGAATTCAAGAAACTTGCTAAAAATTTTATTAAACTGAAACAAAATCTTTCAAACTATAAAGAGCAAGTTCTTGAATTGGAAAAATCAATTGAAACTTTGAAAAGCAGAAACAAGTCATTAGAAAACACTATCACTCAACTGAAAAATGAAAATCTTGACTGCTGCACTAGATATGAAAAAGAAATTTCTGAGCTAAAATTTAAAAGTGCAACTGTCAACAACAGTGATGACTTGTTTGATCGGCTTTTAGCCGAACAAAGAAACTATTCAAACAAAACTGGACTTGGATACATTAAGACCAAGAAAACAGTAAGGAACCTCGGCAAGGTTTCAAACTTTAATAATTTGAAAAAGCCGAGCTGCTCCTAATGTAGTCTTCATGGTCATACACCCAATGAATGCAAAATCCGACGTTATGGTGTAGCCAAGGGCAATTTTGTTTGGGTAGTTAAAAGGAAAGATCCAACTGCTAACCCCCAGGGACCCAAGATAACTTGGGTACCCGAATCAAGGAAGTAATATTTTTGTGATGCAGGTGTGCTTCCGAGCAAAAGAGAGCAGATGGTACCTTGATAGTGGCTGCTCGAAGCACATGACGGGGGACAAAAATCTATTCACTGAACTTTCACATTCAGATAAGGGCTACATCACTTATGGTGATAACAACCGAGGTAAAATATTGGGAGAAGGTAAAGTCAGTAATTCTGCCAACTTGGTTATCAACAATGTTTTACTTGTAAAAGGGCTAGAACACAATCTTTTAAGCATTAGCCAACTCTGTGATATTGGTAACCATGTTGTTTTTACCTCTACCCATTGCATTATTAAAAGTGACGAGGACAACACGGTCAAATTTGTTGGAAAACGATATAACAACACTTATTTGGTAGATTTGAATGAAATCACCTCTTTGGTAACCACTTGCATGGTTAGTAAAGAAAGTGATACATGGTTATGGCATAGAAGGACAGCTCATATACATGTAAATCAGTTAAAGAAACTACAATCAAAAGACTTAGTGATTGGTTTACCAAAGCTGAATTTTAATATTGAGGGGGTTTGCTCGTCTTGCAAGAAGTGCAAACCAACCAAAAAGAAAAATGATTTTTCATCTAAGTTGATGGTCTCAACAACTCGACCCTTGGAAATGTTACACATGGATTTGTTTGGACCATCACAAGTGAAAAGCTTTGGTGGCAATCTCTATGCTTTAGTAATTGTAGATGACTTTTCCAGATTTACATGGACTTTATTTTTAAAATCAAAAAGTGATACTTTTGAAAATTTTAAAGAGCTTGTCAAGCTACTCCAAAACCGAGCTAACCAAAAAGTAGTTGTAATCCGAACAGACCATGGTGGTGAGTTCGAGAACTACAAATTTGACAAGTTTTGTTCCAAGCTCGGCATAGAACATCAGTTTTCTGCTCCTCGGACTCCCGAACAAAATGGAGTTGTGGAACGGAAAAACCGAGTTCTTGAAGAGCTAGCCCGAACCATGCTTAATGAATACAATTTGCCATATTATTTCTGGGCCGATGCGGTAAACACAGCTTGCTATGTAATGAACCGCATCCTCATCAGACCAATTTTAAAGAAAACTCCATATGAACTTTACAAGGGTAGAAAACCAAAAATTTCTCATTTTCATGCATTCGGTTGCAAAGTCTTCATTTTAAATAATGGAAAAGAGCATCTCGACAAATTTGATTCTAAAGCCGATGAAGGAATATTTTTGGGTTATTCTACTCATAGTAAAGCATTTAGAGTTTTTAACAAAAGGACCTCCACTGTGGAAGAGTCCGTACATGTGGTATTTGATGAGTCTCCTCGGAGAGACAATGTTAGTTGTGCAGATAGAGAGGATCAACCTATGGCAGAACTCGATCCAAGCACAACAACTGAAAGAGCTCAAAAGGATGAAACTGCTGAAGATAGAATTCAGAGGGACAAGCTTGTTCTGAGCAGAACAAACAAGGAACAAACTGAACTCAGTCCGAGCCAAACTCACAATGATCAGTCCGAACTCATTCCGAGCCAAGCAGAGCATCTCGAGCTGAATCTAGCCTGGAAGAGAGTCAAGGATCATCCAATAGAAAATGTGTTGGGCGACATGTCTAAGGGAGTTTTAACCCGTCGGTCTATTCAGAATTATTGCAATTTTGCTTCCTTTGTTTCTCAAATTGAACCTAATTATGTTGATCAAGCCATTGAAGATGAACATTGGGCAATTGCCATGCAAGAGGAACTGAATCAATTCATCAGAAATGATATCTGGGAATTGGTTCCTCGGCCTAATGATCATACGATAATCGACTTGAAATGGATTTTCAGAAATAAAACAGATGAATTAGGCTTAATTATAAGAAACAAAGCTAGATTAGTTGCTCAAGGCTACAACCAAGAGGAAGGTATCGATTATGATGAAACCTTTGCTCCAGTTGCTAGACTTGAAGCAATCCGAATTTTGCTTGCTTTCGCATCTATTATGAATTTCACCCTTTACCAAATGGATGTAAAGAGTGCCTTCTTGAATGGTTTTATAAATGAAGAAGTTTATGTAAAACAACCTCCTGGATTTGAAAATTTTGAATATCCAAACCATGTTTATAAACTGAAAAAGGCTCTTTACGGTTTGAAACAAGCTCCAAGAGCTTGGTATGATCGTTTGAGCTCATTTCTACTTGATCAAGGGTTTGAGAGAGGAAAGGTTGACACAACTCTCTTCATTCATAAATCCAAAAAGGACATATTGTTAGTACAAGTATATGTTGATGATATAATTTTCGGTGCTACTAACATGTCTCTTTGCAAGAAGTTCTCTGAATTAATGCAAGGTGAATTCGAGATGTCAATGATGGGAGAACTCACATTCTTCCTTGGGCTGCAAATAAAGCAAGTTGCGGGAGGAACTTTTGTGCATCAAGGTAAATATTGCAAGGAACTCCTCAAGAAATTTGGCTTAGAAAATTGCAAAGAAGCTGCCACTCCCATGAGCACCTCCAGCTATCTCGGCAAGGATGAGACAGGTAAAGCCGTGGATGTAAGCAAATATAGAGGCATGATAGGAAGCCTTCTATATTTAACTGCATCTCGGCCTGACATTATGTTCAGTGTCTGTTTATGCGCTCGTTTTCAAGCTAATCCCAAAGAATCTCATCTTTCGGCGGTTAAAAGAATTTTTAAATATCTAAAAGGAACGGTGAACACTGGTCTGTGGTATCCTAGGGATGCAAATCTTAGTTTGATTGGGTACTCGGACTCAGATTTTGCTGGGTGCAAGCTTGACCGAAAAAGCACAAGTGGAACATGTCACTTACTCAGCAGTTCCCTTGTGTCATGGTTTTCCAAAAAGCAAGCTTGTGTTGCCCTGTCAACAGCTGAAGCCGGATACATTGCTGCTGGTAATTGTTGCGCTCAAATTCTTTGGATGAAACAACAGTTATCAGATTTTGGCTTAATTTTAGATCACATTCCTATCAAATGTGACAATACAAGTGCAATCAACTTGACTAAGAATCCAGTGTATCACTCTCGAACAAAACACATTGAAATTAGGCATCATTTTCTACGAGATCATGTTCAAAAAGGTGACTGTGTCATTGAATTTGTTAGTACTGAAAATCAATTAGCCGACGTGTTTACAAAACCTTTGCCGAGGGAAACTCTTTATAAAATTCGGCGTGAGCTCGGCATTCTGGATGACTCCAGTGTGTGCTCGACGTAAGCTCGACATCATGGATGAGTTCAGCATGTGCTCAGCATGAGCTTGGTTTTTCAGTATATCATAAAATTGATCACCTTTATAATCTCGATTGTTTCATTCAATTGTGTATTTGTTTATATTCCTGAAATTTCACATCCTTCAAATCTTCTTCCTTTCCTTTAATTTTTTTTAAGGGGAGAAGGGTGCTGTTTTATTATTTGATCTTTCATATTGTGTTATTAGTCATTCTCACCTTTATCTTTTAACTTCTCGGATGAGAAGCATGCTTTCACTATTAAAGGGGGAGAATGATGAAAATTTTCTTCCACGATCATTTTTTTTAATCTCTTCAGGGGGAGAAAAGTTTTTACTGATTCAAGCCTTGTTACCATCAAATGGTATCAAGTAACTTATTTCTCTTTTGGCAATTGTACTTAATCTTTGGCTCCTTTTTTATCATGCCAAAAGGGGGAGAGAGGTGTGTTGTTGTTTTTGTTTTTGATTGTTGCAGATATTCAATGGAGAGGGATATGTGCAAGAGAGCATAAATTGGGAGAAATGTGTACGAGCATAAACTCAGGGGGAGTACTTAACGAGCGGCTCCACAAATTCTCAAACTTTTATTCAACAAATGATTTCAACAAGTGGTACATTTTCGAGCAAATTTCGATCAGTGCTGAGTCCAATCAGTTTATGAGCATACAGTCGAAGGAAGAACACAAAAAGCAACAAACTTTCAAGAGAATATTTGTCATCATCAAAAAGGGGGAGATTGTAGAATCAAAGAGATTTTGATGATGTCAAATATATACGCTGGGCAGAATCAAAGATGTTGATGATGTCAAGTAAATAGAGCTCGACGTGGGGTCAATGACAAAAGCGGCAGACTTAGTTCTGCGCATGCATTCCGCCAAAGTCAGAAGCTCGGATATCTGCTTTTGAAGTTTCAGCTCGGTTTGAGCTTGGCTTTTGATCACGGTCGAAGTTCATCCAAGTTTGATAGCTTAGCTCTTCAAGACAGTACGCTCAGATATTGATCAGTTCGGCGCTCGCTCGGAAGGCTCTGAATATTGAACTAAGTCACAGCATAAGTAAGATCAAATTAGCTCGGATTGATCACGCACCCTGAGCAAAGAACAAAGCTTGGATCTGTTACTTCAAAGTTCAAGTGTGGTTGCTGAAGAAAGCTCAAGGCTAGGCAACACCAATCTCAGACCAAGCTCGAACAAAGTTCAAGGCTCGGCAACCCCAATCTCAAAACTCAAGCTCGAAGCAAAGCTCAAAGCTCGAACGAAGCTCAAGCTCGACTGTCTCTGTTCACTCTTCAACAACGCATCATCTTCAACCTTCAGACTCTGCTCAGCTGTGCCGTACCTTTTATTACCGTTGAGTCTGGGTAGAAATTCTAGGATTTTATCTCCAACATAGTAACAAGTTTGAAATTCAAAATGAGTTAAAATCAAAGGTTGGTGAAGGGTCACCATCACTGCTCTGCTGTCAAATTATAGTCGTTGAAAACCCCATGGCTTTTCAGTAGAACCGTCCTTTTCTTCTTTCTGGAAAGACGGAGAAATGCCTTTTGCCGTACGGCTCTTTCTCTCTCTCTTTTCTAGAAATCAAGAGATTATAAATAGGGGTGTTTTCAACGGTTACAGCAGACAATTTTTTTGAACAATTTTCTGAAAACAACATTTTCATTCTCTTTCAAAAATATAGCAGAATCAAACTCACAGAAAAGAAAAAGATCATTTAAATTTTCAAGAACTTAGAGAGTTTAATCTTTCAAATCCAAACTCTAAGTTCAACATATTTTCTTTTCTGTGATTCCCCTTCACAAAATCGACTCACTCTTGAACTTCACATCTTCATACTCATTCGAAGAGTGTTTTGAATTGGAGCCATTCTCATTCATAAATCTTGTTCGTTGTATCTGCTGGAGTGAAAAGCTGGTCTCTGATCGAGAAAGCTTTTCGTGGTGAAAAGGTTCCAAAGAGGTTCTTTGGTCATCGATTTGTTGTGGGTAGTTTGTCACGAGTTTGGTATACTCGTTTGACTGGATAGGTTTAGAGGGGTAGTCTCTTGTAAATCCTTTGTAACCCAGAAAATCGATTTTTAGTGAAAGCTCTCTAAAAGGTTTTTAGAGGGGACTGGACTAGCTCTCAGGGTGAGAGTGAACCGGGATAAATCTTGGGTGTTCATTTTATTTCTTTATCGCTTTCATGCTGCTGTATTTGCTTAAGTGTTTTTCGCTGTATTTCGAGTATCCAAGTTTTCAATCGTTAGTCTGGTAGCTCGGAATTGAGTGTTGTTCTCAAAGCTCGGGTTCTAAGCAGCTCGGTTAACTGATTAACCATTCTGTTCATCTATTTGGTTAATCATTTAACCCTGTCTGCTCGGTTTTCGCTCGGCATTTATTTTCATACCCAATCAACATTCAGTTTAGTTTTCAATAAATCGAAAAATTGTCATATTAGCTTCAATCTTCTATTCACCCCCCCCCCCCCCCCCCTCTACTCGATTGTTAGGCCTCTTGTTGGTTTCCAACAATTTTTGTTTCATTTTCAATGCAACTTTCCTAAAATACCTCTATTCTTTTATAAATTTGAGAAAATTAAATACAATCAACTAACATCCTTAATAAGCTTAAAATTAATTACTTTTGCTTATAATTTGAGTTGGAGGGTATACTTCACTAAGCTTGGGATCAATAGCAATGACAATTTGGTGCCCTTCGTCTTGCACCACTTCGGATGATGGATGCCATGGGAACATCATTGTTAGATCTTAATCCTTTCACTTTTATCTATTTGTCAGAAAAAATACACATCTTTAAAAAAAAAAATACAATGATTATCTTGATTTTCAATAAATTATGTTTTTCCTTAACATATCATTTCTCTATTTGTAATCATTACTTTTTCTACACTACTTATGTAAATCAATACCCTTTTAAATAGAGACAAACATGAAAAATAAAATTTATTATACTATTGTATTTCTAAATAAAACAAATAAATAAGAACAAATTTTTTTTCTAAAACAGGACAGATAATAAAATATTTTAACAATGGCAAGGTTACTCGCTTTGTTATCCGGATATCATAGTTTGAAATTCCGAAAACAACCTCTCCATTTATAGAAAGGTAGGTTGCGCACATCTATCCTTTTAGACCCCACTTGGCGAGGCCTGATGCAAGGGTACCCTCCTTTTCTCCTTCCCCAGCCACCTGCCACCATATTCCCACAATCACCCCCACCATTTTTCCCCACCACCAATCAACCCACCCTCCCCTCCCTAGCCACCAGTCACAACCACCAACCCTCACCTCTATCCAACCCAAAAAAACCCATCCTCCTTCCTCTTGCGACCTCCCACCACTACACCACCCCTATTCAATCCAGCCAGCACCCTGACCACCCTTCTCCCCAAAATTTAGAAATTTTTAGTGGCAAAAAGAGAAGAAATAAAGAAAACGAATTTGCAGAGATGAAGTTCATTGCGAGAGAATGGAAGTTGAAACCAGAAAAGGAATGAGAAATGAACCATTTAACCCTTCAAATAATGCTAACCAGAACCATCAGGCTAAAGCTATAATTTATAAACAAACAAAAGTATAAAGTATAAACTAATGATACACATACTTTTCCCTAAAAGAACTATTCCTACAGGAATGGAAGCTTCTTGTTCTATCTGTCACATAATGTGCCTATGTGAATGTCCTACAAAACTGAGGTCAGTTCTATCCGGCAATTAGATTGGAGTGATGGCTGCATGAATGAGAATACTCCTCAAGCATCCCAACTGCTTTTATACACAATTAGCCGAATGCACAAGCAGAGGCAAATCCTTATGACCAAGGATTCAAATGTGGATTAACTTACATCAGATTAGCACTTCTGCATCTCGTACAAGAGTTACAAGTTGTCTTCTATCTCGTCGGGTACATCTAATTTCTCCATGGCAGCCTGTTAGAAAATAACAAGAAGCTTCAAGTCACAATAACCAAAAGTTTCAATGTGATCCAGAGTGGTTACTCAATAGTTTACAAAATAACTAAATAATTTAACTTTCACCATACCAACCAGAGAGCAGAAGGATTAGCTGTGTGTAAAATATATTTAAAAAGTTTAGAGCAAAAGGATCGGTATTGTAAGCCAATCACCTTAATGGAAGCAACATCTGCTGCAGATGGTTTCAGATCCAAAGCAATGAAATAATTAAGCATTGCTCTGCCATGCATGTTACATCTTTTGTAGATGTTGCCCATCAAAGCATAGATACTACTTTCGCTGGGAGAACACTGTTTAAGCTCCTCTAGAACTTCCAGTGCCTCATCGAATTTTTCCAAGCTCATGAGTATGCTAGCCTTATGATACATGGGAAGTGGATTTTTCTGATCTGCTAAAATAGCCTTCTCCATTATTACCAGGGCTTCCTTACTTCTCTGTCAAATCATTGAAGCATAAAATCCTAAATACAACATGACAAGCAAAAGACAAATGGAATTCTAGTTTGTACTACTACAATCAGTGCAGCAAGAGAAAAACCTTTATAGCATGCAAAGTAATTCCAAGGTATGACATTATAACTGAAGATTGTGGATTGATTTCGAAAGCTTTCCGAAAATGATGTTCAGAGAAATCAAACTTCTCTTGGCGAAGATATAACATTCCAAGTCCATACCAGGCGTTATAGTGCCTATCATCAACCTTGAGTGCACTCTGGTAGCACTTAATCCCATTCTCAAAATCTTCTAGCGCAACATACCTACATTTAGAAATGATTACAAGAGCATAAAAAGTTTATGAAACCATGTGTGCTCATGTGTGTATGTATCATAAACAAAAGGTCTATATTCATACTCATGTCCGCAAAGGGTGTGTGCATATGAAAATCTGGGATTCAGCTGAACAGCTCGTTGAAAATTCTTCAGAGCAGTTTCATGATCTTTCTGCAGGCTGTAACAATTACCCATGGCACACCTGACACAGCATTAAGTAGAAATGATTAACAAGGTAGGATAAGTGATAATATCTAGGATAAGACAACGAAATACAGCAAGACATGCAAAAACTTGGAAAAAAAATTCTACGTTCAACTCTTGCGCTCTACTCTGCCCAAAACACATTTTTGTGGTGCTCGAGTAGCAGACAGTATTAACATCAGACTAGTTATGAATAGAATTTTGCAAGCAGATAGGTTAGGAAAGTCAAAATACTCAATTGGTATGTAAGACCTTATACTTCTTGAATAGAAGAGGACAATACTTTTATTTTAATAACAGAAGAAATTAAGTAGAAGGCAGGATCATATATGTTCTATTCCTGCATAGTTGTACTACTGCAGTAAAAAAAAAAACAGAAAAGCACATTCCGCAAACACAATACATTTTTTTGACCGAATGCATGCATACACGCACACAGGGGCATGCACAAAAGAATATGCAATTTCGCAAAATGAAGAAAGAGTAAAAAAGACATTAAGGGAACAAATTACAGTCAGAAAAAATAAATTTCAGTACTCCAAATAATTACAAGAAAGTCCAATGTATGCCTACCAAGTTTGAGGAGCTAAGCGATCAGTTGAAATCAGTTCCTGAGCCAGGTAACTCAATCTCATATCTTCCTTCAAATGCTGTGCCAGAGATAAATTAGTCTTTTGGTCAAGCAGTAAATATACAGGTATGCCTAAGAAGTTATAAACTTGAAGTAAGATTAGGAAGCTAAAGAAATACAAGAATAGAGTGTTAAAATTTTTGTAGATAAACTCATCAAAGTTTTGTAATACGATGCTGACAACCATAATATAAAGGAATGCTTTTTTGATAAATATTGATGAAAAATAGAGAATCTGACAGAGAGAGAGAACAGAGAGTAGAGAGAAGGGGGAGAAGAGAGAGAAAAGGGAGGGAATGTAACTAATTGAGTTATTAGAATGAAAGGTAGTTGATACATAATGGACGCCTCCTATTTATAGGAGATGCTGACATAATGACAGCTGGCACAAGCGTACTAGATCGTGAGCTTTCTATTACACTTAACTATATAATTGCATAATGTTAATTACTCTAATAGTTGAAAACAAAGGAACATTTTTATATAAATAACTGGTATCATCAGAGAAATCTTAGCCTAACATATTTGAGGAGCAATTTTTGCTAGGATCCTTGGACAAAGAATTGTTGATGAAGGCAATATTCTTCTACGAAGACACTTTACCAGTTTCAACAAACAGAAATATGAGACCCAAAGGCAACAGAGAAAGAGAGACAAAGTTTTCTTTTTATAGAGAAGAAAATATTTGCTTACTCACATAAAGGACTGTTGAGTATGTATCCATTCCTTCTAAACTATAAGGTGTAATCTGACGAGCAAGACTAAAGGCCTGATCAGCTTCTAAATAGTCAACTAATTCAAAGGATGCTTTTCCAACCTGCAGTAAAACATATTCAAGTATTACGACAAATAGTTAGTAAAATGCACCAATAAGAATCTCTACCACAGTCCACAGGAACCATCAGAATCCAATGGCATCTAGATGAACCAGTTTTCAAAGTCAGAAGATACTGGATCTGTTTGGCAAAACTAACTTATAGCTGTGAGATTGTAGCTGATAGCTGTGAGCTTATAGCTGATAGCTGTGAACCTAGCTTATAGCTGTGGGATTATAACCGTGAGCTTATAGCTGTATAGCTAGCTTATTGAACTAGAGCTGTTTGGCAAAACTAGCTGTGCAACTAATTTAAACATGTTAAATGACTGAAAAGTACATAACATGTAGAATAATAATTAACATTGACATTCATGTTTCAATGACGATAATACTACACTAGTAGCTTATAGAGAAAGGCATATACTTCAGTCATATAGATATAAATGATAAAAAAAATTATAACATTCATAATAATTATTACTAAGTACTACTGCACTTTAAACATTTTTATTATTTTTATAAAAATGTCATGGTATCTTTATTAACAATGACACGGAAGAAGGACAACACTTTTAGCCTATTGATTAGACACACCGCCATCACAAAATCACACAAATCCAATCTGAACCAAATTCACAAAATAATAATAATAATAATAATAATAAAAAATTGAGGATAACAAGAAAGTGAAAGAGAAATTTGATGATCAATGTTGAAATAAATATCACATACCTTTATGTCTTCTGAATCAGTAGTTAAATTTAGGATTTTTTTATGAGTGGTTTTGGTGTGGTGCGTACCGATGTTGAATATATAGAAGGATTCTAGGTTTTTGGGTTCGAGGGGAAAAAGTAAAAAATTTGGCGGGTAATATTAATTTGGGCCAGAATAAATAATAATATAATTTAATAAAAAAAGGGTAAAATTGAAATATGATTTATTGAAAGCTCTTATTTTTTTCTCAAAGCTACTTGAGGTAGCTTTCTAAAAGCTAGCTTTCAAAAGCTATAAGCTTCCTTTTTGAAAGCTATAAGCTTCTTTTATTTTTTGTTCACCAAACAGCTCTAGTAGCTTATTGACCAAATCAGTAAGCTAAAAGCTACTAAATAAGCTATAAGCTTGTCATACCAAACACACTCACTATATTGAATTTAACCAGGTTAGCCATAAAATAAGTCAATTTAAAACATCTAAAAATTCAAGAATGTGAAGAATGAGAGAGAATATGGTAAATTGAAAACCTCAAAATGTAATATGAAAATTAAGAGACTGGGTAGCTTTGCTATATTTTGAGTTTTTTCTTGTTCCTCATTGTAATATTTTTTTCCTGTTTTCCATGTCTGGAGGATAGTTTATCCTCCCCTTAGCCAAACTTTTCTATTTCTCGCTAAAAAAACATTATTTTTATCTTTATGAAGTCTTCTCTAACCTCAAATCAAGTTTACACTGTCACTACCAATTTTATAACAGTGCAATCCCTGACTATATTTGGTTGCAACCTATTTTAATGAATACTCTTGAGTTCAAGAAAATCACAACCTTGATAAATACTAGAAATAAAAGAAAGAACATCAAGTGGCAAACCGAAGGAATTACTGCAATCAAGGGAAAGCATTCTTTATTTTCTAAGAACAGTTATCAAATCAACATTGGACAATATCATCATAATCATAAATGCATTATATTTCTAAATCAGTGTCAATGTGCCAAGAATTCATATGAAAGACCAGAGAAAGCAACTTGAGCCACCAAAATTACCTGACAAAGAACCCAGCCAGTATTGTAATGCCCATGCGGAAGTTTCAGATAGGTATCCAGTGCATCCTGTTGAACCAACAAACAGATTTTAGAAAACAAAATGCAATTAGGACAAGGTATTTTCCTCATTTTTGTTTCTTTTTCCTATCCCTAATAACAAAACATAAATTCATAATACAAATGATAACTGGAATTCCAGAAATACCTGGCACCTATACAAGCAGGCAAGTCTATAGCCTTCACCTAGAACTCTTAGAAGGGACAGTATTTCTGAAGCCCCGGTGATCACTTTGGAACCACTCATTACTAGCCCACCAACAGGTAAAGTTCCCACTTCTTGTTCACAAGGTTTAACTTCAATGGCACGAGATGAACATGACGTTGTTGATGTAATATTTGAACGAGAATCATCTTGAACATCATTATGCATCCCTAAAAAGTAAAGAAATGCAAACTCGTTAAGTATTTGTATGAAAGGAAATTTTAGACAAAAAATCAACTTTAAAAAGAAAATGCATAAACCATAATCACTGATGGATACAGAAACCCTTCAGCTTATTAGTGTTCAACATATTAGGTTGCCACCTGATAGATGAACATTTCTATCAAGAATTACAGATTCAACTTAACAGGTAACAAACGTGCCAGCAAGACCTTCAATGATATGAATTTTGCTTCTGCTAATATATTTAGAAAGGGAATAGCATAGAAGACGATTGACAAAGAAAATCTAACATCATAAGCTGGGATGCAACATGCACAAGTAAATGCATAACTTCACACGGACTGAACCAAAATAATAGTATTTCAGACGGGAAACATTTCCATATGTCAAGAATAAATTGATACAATAAAGTAGTGACATAAATTAAATGCAACGAATTAGTTTCATCACCTTCAGCGATGTTTTCATTGGCCCATGACTGTCCCTTACGAATTGTCATGCTACGAAATTTTATAGGGCTAAGCTTTGACCCCCCAAGCTGCTTAGAAGAGTTATTAGCTCCATTTCCAGATAAAAGTGTTGCATTTGCATTTATGCTTACTTCACTAGAGAGTCTTGAACTACGTCGAGGACCAGAATCAGAAAATAATCTACCAGAAATCTGGACCAATATACATTTAAAAAAGAAGGGATGGTGAAAACTGAGAGAATATAACATCAAGCAATCCATCAACTGATCAAAGTCAAGCATTCAATCCAGAGTGCACATTGTTTCAATAATGCAAAAATCCAACACAATACAGTCACTAAACAAAAGATATGGTCAACTAAATCACGTCACAAGCCGGCAAATATATTTAGAAATTCATATTACAGTGGATCACACTATATAATCCCACCCATACATAAAAATCTGCAAAGACTAGAATGCAGATAACCGATAGCTGAGCTCAGATGCAGAAAATTAAGCAAATATATTACAAGCATATAAATGATTGAGTTAACAGTAGGTTTTTTGGTCTGAACGCAATGAATTGCATCCCTCAAGTATAGTGTCCAAATATATTATGGTAGATTATGAGTAAGGAGAAATCACCACCACCACGACCTCCACGACCACCACGACGGCCACCACGACCACCACGGTTGAAAGGAGCATTTGACATACCACGACCAACAGAAACCTGATTAACAGAGGTTTCACTGAGCTTGGATGAAACAGAGGGAGAGTGATTTCCAGTATTAGATTCAACAACATTTACAGACATAGCATCACTGTGTGCTTTTCTAGAGGCTTGAGCTAAACGGTTTTCAAAGACTAACAACAAAGATCGAAGGTCTTGAATAGAATAAGGTTCAAGATGGCTTTCAATTGCAACAACTGCAGGGTTATACTCCTCTGGTAAACCCTCTAATATGGAATCCACATGTTCAGCATGTGTAATGGGAGTGCCTACAGAATCCAGCGCATCCACAATAGACTTGATCTTAAGGAAATACTCTTCAACTGAGAGGTTACCTTTGGAAACAGAGCGCAATTCAGAACGAAGCTGCCTAGAACGAGCTTTTGTGTGCGCATGGCAGTGAGAAACAATTTGATCCCACAGATGCCAAGATTGTTGAGATGAGAGAAATCGAAGACGCATGGAGTCAGAAATGGAGTTGAGGAGCCAGGAGAAGATCGTTTGATCTGTCTCCTCCCATTTCGCAAACGCTGGATTGATGCGACAGTGAGCACGATCCTCATCGGAGAGAAATTCCGGCGGAATCACCGGAATCTCATTGATGAAGTGGAGAAGGTGCGACGCGCGCAGAACGGAGACGACGAATTGCTTCCAAGCTAGGAAGTTTGTTTCGGTGAGCTTGTATGAGGTAGGCGGAAGCGAAATCGGTAGCGACGGAGGAACGACTGTGATCGGAGGTGCATGAACAGCGCCGCCGGAGCCAGGATCGGCCATGGTTCACGATGATACCATATAAGAGTGATAAAACTAGAAGAGATAGAGAGAGAAGAGAGAGAAGAGAGAGAGAAAGAAGAGAGAGAAAGTTAGTTAAAACTGAATTTCTTATTATTGAAAATCTGAGAGGGATAGGTTACAATCATACTATTTATAGAAGAGTAAATCTATCCTAGCTGTCAGTCACCAATAGGTGACTTTAGCATAGAGAACTAACTAACTAACTATATTCTAACAATACAATAACAAACTAACTATGTTTGTACATAATGCACAAGTGAACCGAAGTTCACTACTTCCTAAACTCTATTAGGGTAAATGATCTCTTAGAAGAAAACTTTTGAGGAATAGATTGAGGAGATACAAAGGAGTGCTAAATGCTAATGACATGCAGGACAAGATGTCTAAATGATTAGGAAGGTGACAAAAGAGACACTCGTTGAATCAAGAGTGATAGGCTGTTGGGCCTAATTAAAATAAAGAGGATTATTAGGCCCATTAGCGAGAAAGGGGAAGGATGAGTTTCGTTATTTATTATTGTTTGCTATTAATATGTTTAATTCTTGAATGTTCTTACGTAGTAAGATTTAGTCACTTGTAGGACTGATAGTAGTACTAGCTTTAGGATTTACTTTCCATTTTAGTATTTAAGCATTTGTGCTCTCTATGTTCAAACAATCAACAAAGAAATCAGAGTTTAGTCTCATTATCTTTTTAGTGCTTTTCTTAGGAGTAGAAGTAATTAGCTTAATTCATTGGTAGATAGCTTCTAGTTCTCTATCAAAGAGGTTTTGGACTTAAAGATAAAGAGTCTGGGTGTGGTTGAACTTGTGCAAGATAAGGTTAAGGTTAAAAGAGTGATGAAATGCTTGCACTTGTGTAAAAATGATGAGCATTGAGAAAAATGTAAGGTAGCTAAGAAAGATACTAAGAAGGCAGTGAGCAAGGTGAAAGCTAAAGCATTAAATAAGTTATACTAGTCTTTAGGCAATAGGGAAACCAATATTTGCAAGCTCTGTATGAAGGAAAATTAATGTCCAATAATGGTGTCTGAATTTATGGCATTCCTAGAACGATATTCTCATCCCACTCAATGCTTGATTCAAGACTGCCTGTTTTCATGTTAACAACAATCAGAATTTCAAAAATAAATCAACACCAATTTTATAGGAATGGTACTGAGCTTAAGCACTCAATCAAGTCTCTGTCCATAAACATAGATAATGAAAGATAAGGTGACATGTTTATTTAGTGATGCAAAGGGCACAGTAACAGAATCAACCTTTCGTAGCTTTCCTTCACCCACAAACTTTCTTCGAGGAGCTTGAATAGTAGAGTTCACTGTTGACTTAGGAGAACTGTCATTACTAAGAGTATTCAGGTTTGGACCATTTGGTGGCACATTCCTACATAGAGGGGGTGGTGCAACACTTGACAACTGCAAAGGAGAACAGAACATGTCAACCAGTTGAAGTGTAAAATGGACATCAAACGCAGATCAATTTTAACAAGGGTAACAACTTTACATATATTTCTGAATCCTGTAGACCCAATTCAAATTTATGGAAACTACTACTCCTGCTGACCGTGTTCAAATTAATAGAAACTATTGCCTACTCCGCAGTTTACCCATTTTTTAAAAAAAGGATTAATAAAAACATATACACTCTGAGGCATGGGTACATGGGATTACCTCCCGTATATGTACCGGGTACGTACCGAGTACGGGTACGTACCGAGTACGGGTACGCCTCGGGTATGCACAGGTATGTACTGAAATAAAAAAAATAAAAAAAAAATCAAATAGAGGGTATTTCTGAGTACGGCGGAGGAATTGCAGGTACGGCTTCGTCAGGTTCGGGTATGAGTACCGGCCATGGAAACTGCTAGAGCAGCTGTCATAGAAGAAAATCATGAAGAGAAAGACGAGAGTTGTCATCGTTTCTCAGCTTGTTATCTTTGTTGCATAAGAAAGAGAGAGAGAAAGGGAAAGGAAGAAGATGAAACAAAACCCAATCTTAAATGTGTGGTAGTTGTGCTTCACGAGGAAAGGTGAAAATTTATTAGTACTCAATACAAATCATAGAGCATGTGTAACGTGAACAGAATAGGGATAGATTGTATTTTAGAAATTATATATTAACCTGTACAAGGCTCTTGTTAATCGGTGCCCTAAGGGAATCTATTAAGGAATACAATTAAGGAAAATCTACATTTGAAATTTAAGTCCACTAGTTCTCGATGTTTATATTTAACATTTTCTAAGATAAAATTACCTTTTACTTCTTTAACTAATGCCTTAAGGACACTCTTTAGGATCTTCCTATAATTAATTTACAAAACAACCTACATCACAAAAAAATGACATATTATTATTTTTAATGATTGATTATCAAGTGACACATGTCAGTAACATCATTTTTTTTATTATACACTACTTTATAAGTTGACTCTTATACTTTATAACTTTATTTTTTGAAATTTACTATGTATCTTTTCTTTTTTTAACAGGAAAAGAATAGGTTTTTACTTTTTAATTTAATAATATGATTAAAGATAATTTAGTTTGATTTAGTTATAAATATAAAAAGAATCTAGGAACTGTCCAATATTTTTGAAAGATAGAGTTTTTATTGGAAAAAAATGATTTGTATTAATTAATTATAATATATATAATAAATTAAAATTAATATGTACATATTAATGTTTCCTTACCTCATCTTTGTAGAAAATGTTGTACCGTACCCATACTAGATTCCGATACCGTAAACGTACTAATGCAACACAGGATATACAACAAAAAATTACATACAAATACCTGTGTGGCCATTGGAGATGGGGTGTTGAAAAATGATGTATTAGAAGGACCACTATTAATAGGTTGACCAGCCAATCCTCCTAACATGGATGCTCCATGATGATTTCCAGCATTATCCTTCAGGCCTTGCACGTGTCTCAGTTGTCTTGGACTCGCATCTTCAGAAACACTGCGCCTAGCATCAACTTCGTGACAATCCTCAACTGAAGAATGCAGACTTGGAGAGGTTGCGCAATTTAGGTATTGCTTTTGTAAGCGAAGGGCTGCTGCTTCACCAAAAACAACATTTGCTTCTTCAGCAGCACCTGAATATTGAGAAAACAGTTCAATGATAATGATGATGACAAAATCACAACAACATAATGAATGAAAGAAACAAATGCTATTTAGATTATTTAAAAAATGAAGCATCCTTTTAAATACACTTATGTGTAGTTTTACATTGCTTTCCTGGCGTACTTCTGCTTTCTATTGAGTAATATGACAACTTCAATATCTGGTAGCCATAAGCATTTTGGAAAGAAAAAAAAAACAGACCTTATTTTATGGTGCCCATCACATTTTAAGTTCTGTAATCTCAAATTCACCAGCTAAGGTCAAACCACAACTAACTTACACTGAATACTCAGTAAATGAAACAAAATGACTGAACCATATGTGCCATATGTTGACACCCAATTTTGTCCCCCCAAACACCATACTCTGATATCATACAAGGTTTAACACGATTGCTTTGCTTAATCAAAGCTAAAAATAAGCTCATCGAAAAATAGAAATCACACTACTAAACAACTTAGCATGCAGCCCCTAAAACTGCACAACTAGGTTTCTCCATTTGCAGTTAGATCATCAAATATGCTTGGATTTCCTTGAAATTCAAGTGAGTTCATCATACAGACCTAATATGCACAACTCCTCGTATGCAGCCCACATCAGAGGATCTAATGAAAGTGCCAGCTTAAAATTTTGTATGGCACTTTTCCTTCTCTCAGTGTACCTGAAAAGGAAAATAAGAAACAATATGGATCTGAAATAACATAAAAGTAAAGGTGCCGGCTTCACTGCACTGTCTTGGGGTTTGGTGCAGCATGCACCCCCTATATTTTACCTGCTCCAGCCGGTTTCCCGGTTTATAATTTTTTTTTAGTTATTTAAATAAAATAAAGGGTAAAACTGTAAGTAAACTCTGGTCACCACCACCAAAGGCAACTCCGGCGATGCCTCCATCACCATCACCGGAAACATCGGCAACTCCATTTCCACCGCCGGCAGATACCCCTCCATCAACCACACCGCCATCAGCTTCACCACCACCCCCATCCACCGGCTTTTCTGGTCCAGCGACCCACCCGAATCGGATAATAACAACCGCCACGTCATCACCACACTGCCTGACGTAAAAAACAAACGCCGAAATTTCGATCGGGGGTTAAACTCCGGAATCCTGGCTGTGCTAACCGAACCGGTGCTTCGCCGGAAATCCTTGCTCTCCTCATCCTCGAGGTTCTAGAAAGTTCCAGCAATCGGCGCAGGTGAAGGTTCCAATGATGAGCATCCCGCGCGGAGGAACGTTGACGAGCTTGCAATCGTGGATGACGATGTTGACGACGACGATGAGATGTTGCCGCCGCATGAAATCGTGGTTAGGGGTTCCGGTGTTTCGCTGAAGACCACGTTTTTGGTGCTGGAAGAGGGTGAAGGGGTGGTGCTGCCAGATGTGGCCGCTGCTTCTGCTTCTTTCTTCGAACTTCTGCTTCTTCTGGCCGTTTAGGACTCAAAATCAAATCACTTACTTTACCATGTGTTTTTACGGTATTACCCTTGTCCATGCCAATTTTTTATATTTTGCTTCGAAACCGAATATTCAGGTTGCCGGTTTCCTTCGGTTTTCTGTACACATCCATTTACATAGGAGGTACAGCATGAACCTCTTAACTTTGGTTCATTGAAGCCGTGGCCAAAAGTAAAATGCAAGTTGAAGCAAAGATAGATATTAAAAAATAAGTCAATGAAGATCACTCCTGGATGCACAGAGGATCAAATCTTCACAAAGCACAATACCAAATACTTAACGGGAATCAACCACCAAAAATGACAACCAAGCCTGAGAAGGAGGAGTGCAGATGGTAATGCAAGAGATTTGAAAAAAGGGATGAGCTAATATAGAAAAGTGAAATTATCTACAATCCACTATGTTATGAAATCCTATGCAAAATCTTGAACGTACCAATCTAAACATTTTTACCTCTTAGCTAAATTAGATTCTACAGAAGTGGTTAAAAAACTCGTTGAAACCACACCTTATTGTCTAAAAGTATCTCAACAACATGCCTTATACAATTTTCTAAAGATACTCTCTTGTAGTTATCACCATGCTTTTGTAGCAAAGTGCAAAGAATATAATTTAGAAAAAGAAAAAAAAAACTTCAGTGCAACTTTTCAATATTTCTTGGGATGATCATATAACTAAAACTCTCTTTAGCTTCTTCTATGCTCCACTTAGAGGTAAGAACAAAACCATTTCTATTATGTTTACTTTGATGTTGAAATTATTGTCCATAAACTCCATATGTATGAGTTGATTTAGCCAGGATCATACTCTTTGTCTTTCCTTTTACACAGTGCTGAAAATAGATTTTAGGATAAAAAGAAACCAAATTGGATAGTGGATGGAAAGACTGATCAGCAACCTGTAAATGAGTCCTAATAGATAATGACCAGCTGCACCATTTGGAACCTACATAGCAAGAAAAGCAAATAATAGAAGTTATTCACATTCACTGAGCAAATGCACTAACAAATTATAAAAGTAAGGAACTTAAAACAGAGGGACAAGAAAAAGAAATTTAAAATTGCATGGGGAATATAAAAAAAAATATTGCCACCAACATATTATTATAAATGTAATAAAAACATTTTGGGACGTATTAGTAATTTAAAGCACAATCTAAATTGGAGTCTGTACCTCTGCATTACGCTCATTAGCAGGACATAATGCTGATTCAGCTTCACTAAGAAGGTCCATCTGAAAGCATGATATTGCAAACAAGTACCGGGATTGAGCCATTTTTGTTCCTTCAAGCAATAAAGAAGAAAAAATAATGAGATATATAATGAGAGGCACAGCTACAAGATAATATCGGAAGCAAAGGAAAGAACACATTCTATTAAAAGCAAATAAAAGAATCAGAAAAGGAATGATTGTATTTAAAAGTAATAGGAATGAAACCCCAGAACTTGTAACTAAATATTGCTAGAAACATACCCTTTAAGATATGGTAAGCAGCATAAGCTTGATTACACTGCAAGTAACAGCCAGCTAACAGTTGCAAATTTGTCTGTATAAAGTAAAATAATTACCAAATGCTGATTAGAGGAATTAATAGTGTATTAGTAATAGCAAGCTACAATGAATATCCAAAGAAAGGGCCAAAACAAATTTCATGAACGAAGAAGTAATAACAAACATTTATAACTTATAAGGATGCAAAATCCCTCGTTACAGGTTAGGCACATTCTAATGCATGTATCATAGATTGACAAGCACAACCAAAATCCAAATTAAAGTCTTTGGAAAATCCCAATAAACAACAAGGAGACATTAATAAATAAAGACTGGGCCTACATGCATAATATGCCACACAGGGAAGTATGAGCTTCATACTAATGTTCACTTTTTAATTGATAGGCATGATTCACATTTGTTGCAAATAAATTTTGTCTAGGACAACAAGAGTGTACTCAGCAGCACAAAATATCGTCTAACCGTAGAGCTAAAAACTTGAACTTTATGTATGGCCACATAAAAATTGAATGTTATACCAAAATTTCTAGAACTGGGTTCAATTATAAACAGTAAATAGCCCTCAGAAAATATACCCCTTTCAGTGTTGCAGCATTGGCAACTTCAATAGATGGAAAATCATCATCCATTGTTCATTACTTTTTATTGAGTCCGATTCTTTTTAGGTTTATTCTTGTGAACATACTCCCCAGGCAGGATCTTAATGCACTGGCTACAACATGCACAGGTCGATACGCACAAAGCGCAGCATCCCTCATTTGCGCCTAGGACTTCTGAGGTATCTAATCCCATTTGCTCCCCTAGCATTCGACTATCAATGTCAATGTCTGCCAATCAGAGCGCTTTTGCCTTTGAAGCTCTTTCCAAGCTCTACGCATTACACTACACCAAAATTCCCCCTCCACCCCTACCATACTCCAACTTGTTTGCTACAATTTCATACCTAGGCCCAACACAGTTGGGCTCCACAAATCATGGGTTTAATTTAATCATCTCGGCCTCACTAGATAACGACCAAATCCCCTAAACAGTGATTAAGATAACGCCCTACCAATCTCCAAATATCATTGAATAACAGTCTAAAATCAATACTAATAGTAGGAGTTGATATCTCCTAGTTGACTTCCTTGGCAAGTACCCACTACCCATCCTCCATATATACATCTTCTCCCTTTCACTCAAGCCTTATAGTATCACCTCTAACTTGAGCAACATAGTGCATTCTGAAGCACCCACACCCAAACCTTGGCAACCTTCTCCTGTTCTGATGAAGGTCAGCTATGTTCAGGGCAGTGCTTCTTGAATCAATAGGGTAGTTAAGGCACCCAAGAAAGTTTTTACACTAATGTTACATGTACATCCAGAATTGACATATGGGAGTGCATCTGTTTTGTTTTTGCATATAAGACAACCAGAAGTACATCCAGATGTCAATTCTGGATGTACATGTAACACTTCTCATATTTTTAATACCTAAATGCAATTTTTTTTTTAGAAAAAAAAGCATAAATTCTTCAAGCTCCTCCCCCCTAAGAAGCTAAACTCTTTAACAAAAGAGAAAAGAAAGCAGACCGAAAGAAACTTTGAAGTCATAACCCCAATTTAATCACATCATCACTAAAGTAATGATAAATAGGCAAAAACAAAAATCAAATCCAAGTCTTGCGAAATTCAACATAGCGAGAGCAAGATAAGAAGCATAGCAGAAAGCGAGAATTATTACAAATAATAAATCGAAGTTTATTGAGCTCGTAATCATAAGTAATTAACATAACCGATTAGGTTTTGGTCGGAATTTCTGGGGAACCAAAACAAAGAGAGAAGGAAATGGAAGTCTTACCTCGGAGGGGAACTGAGCGCATAGACGGTGAGAGATGAAGATGGCGTTGGAGTGCATGAAATGGCGAAGACTCCTCTGAACGCAATCAACGAGAATCGCTTCCATGGCTATGGCTTCAAAGAGAGAGAGAGAGAGAGAGCGAAGAAGAAGTGAAGCAGTGATGAAAGTGGGGTTTGGTTTTGTGTGCTTTTGGGTTCTAAGTTGTAAGTGAAAAATCAATCAGGGTGGGTGGCACGTGCTATATCGACTGTTATTCAAATTTCGTCACGTGACTGAGGGGGTAGAGGACAGAGGTAGACTCATGTCATGCATATCTAAATGTCTCACGATTCAAATCCTCACCAAGTTTGAACTGAATGATCCGTTGGTGCATTGTCTACCATCTTTCGGTTGCTCTACTATCTTTCTTTGATTCATTTTTAACTCTCTCTTGTCTTTATTATAATTTATAGGATGTATTTAACCAAATTACACATATTAAAAAATAGTTAATTTAATGAATTCTATGAAAATATATTGTAACATTACGATTTTACCCTCTTAACTTTTCTTGCAAAATTCACACTCATTAATGAACAACAAAAAACACATAGATAGCCAAAACATTTAATAAGGGCAAAAAAAAAAGGATAAATGATCCGTAAAAAATATAATGTGACTTATAATTAGGACCAAGAAAACATTTTAGAATGTAACCTATAATAAGGATAGGAGGGAATACAACTTTTTTAGAATAGCTATATTTTTTTTATGAATTTGAGAAAATTATATACATAAATAAATTATTTCTTACTATTTTCAGTTCTTATTATAGGTCACGTTTAACTAAATCACACAATGCAAGAAAAGTAGTTACATTTTTTGAAACTTTAAAAATAAATTTTAATATTAAAATTTTATCATCTTAACTTTCATTCGAAATTTCAAAAATCTATTATTTTTACATTAATGAACAAAGGGCAAATAAAAAAAGTAGTAATAAAATGTCTCCTAGAAAATGCAAGGTAACTTATAAATAGGGTTGAAATTTTTTGCTAGAAGTCGACAAATAAATAGGACCAGAGAGAATATTAATGAACAAAGGACAAATAAAATAAAAAAAATAATAAATGTCTCCTTAAAAATTACAAAATAACTTGTAAACGGGTACTTTTTATATCTCTAGAAACTTTATCAAATATGTTAAGCAAGACACTTAAATTTATATATAATTAAAGGGTTTTTTTTAAGGGTTGGGGACAAGCATTCAAAAGTGGTTAGGATTTATGAATAATGATATATCTAATAAATCAATAGACTTAGAGTGTGTTTGGTATGACAAACTTATAGCTTATCTCTAGTAGTTTTTAGCTTATTGATTTGGTCAATAAGCTACTAGAGCTGTTTGGTGAACAAAAAATAAAAGAAGCTTATAGCTTTCAAAAAGGAAGCTTATAACTTTTAAAAGCTAGCTTTTAGAAAGCTACATCAGGTAGCTTTGAGAAAAAATAAGAGCTTTCAATAAATCATATATCAATTTTACCATTTTTTTATTAAATTATATTATTATTTATTTTGGCCCAAAGTAATACTACCCCCAAATTTTTTACTTTTTTCCCTCAAACCCAAAAACCTAGAATCTTTCTATATATTCAACATCTGTACGCACCACACCAAAACCACTCATAAAGAAATCCTATATTTAACTATTGATTCAGGCGACATAAAGGTATGTGATATTTATTTCAACATTGATCATCAAATTTCTCTTTCACTTTTTTGTTATCCTCAATTTTTAATATTTTTTTTATTTTGTGAATTTGGTTCAGATTGGATTTGTGTGATTTTGTGATGGCGATGTGTCCAATCAATAGGCTAAAAGTTTTGTCCTTTTTTTGTGTCATTGTTAATAAAGATACCGTGACAGATTTATAAAAATAATAAAAATGTTTAAAGTGTAGTAGTACTTAGTAATAATTATTATGAATGTTATAAATTTTTTTATCATTTATATCTATATGAATGAAGTATATGTCTTTCTCTATAAGCTACTAGTGTAGTATTATCGTCATTGAAACATAAATGTCAATATTAATTATTATTCTACATGTTATGTACTACTTTTCAGTCATTTAACATGTTTAAATTAGTTGCACAGCTAGTTTTGCCAAACAGTTCTAGTTCAATAAGCTAGCTATACAGCTATAAGCTCACTTCTATAATCTCACAGCTATTAGCTAGGCCATAAGCTAGGTTCACAGCTATAAGCTCACAACTATCAGTTACAAGCTTACAGCTATAAGTTAGTTTCGCCAAACAGACCCTTATACTTTTATTTTTTCAAGAAATACTAATCACTTTGGGTTGCTTATCATCTGTCCTTAGTACTAAAAAAACCCATAATTAAAATATCGGTTAATTTATTATGTGCACCTGTTGCACAGGATTAGGGGTATTTATTATGTTTTTTAATTAATGAATTTTTGAAAACACCAAATACTAATTTTTCTCTTTCCTGCATTGTTCAAGCACCGTTTCATGTGCAACTCCTTAAATGCATCATAGTCCACAACATCCAACTAGTGTAATTAGGGATGGCAATGGGTCCGGGTGGGTCCGGGTAATGGGGTATCCGGACCCGGACCCGTTCTTCAATTACTGGACCCGGACCTGCCCGGGTACCCGCTGCATAATGGGTATGCGGGTCTTCGGGTACCCAGACGGGTTTTGCGGGTATCCATGGGCAATTTTTTTTAAAGAAAAAATTATTTTTTAAATTAATTTCTATGTTTTTTTTATAGACCGAGGGATCCTTAATACATTATTACACACTTTACTTAATATTAATCCCTACCACCATTAAACACTCGTAGACATCAAAGAAATTCTCTCGTTAAACACAAACATACTAAATTTTATATATATATATATATATATATATATATATATGTATATGTAAATATGAACGGGTCCGGGTACCCACGGGTCTGAATATCCCATACCCGGACCCAGACCCAGACCCGTTCAAAGCGGGTACCCAAACGGATCCATTCTTTGGACCCACGGGTCTCTTTTTTGGACCCAGACCCGGACCCATTACGGGTATTACCCGCGGGTACCCACGGGTCCGGGTCCAATTGCCATCCCTAAGTGTAATATGAAATGTCCAACTAGTTACTCTTTCCACCAATTACAGTAAAGTTCCCGCCATATTCATCACCCCAGCTTCTATTAAGTTAACTAAACAGAACATTCCTTTTTTATAGTACATATATAGAGTTTGGCAAAACATAATGAAGAGAACAATACACACATAAAGACCAGAATAGCTAGCAATCTCTCCTCTCACCATTAGTGTACCATGAATATCTTTCCTATTTCTGCCATTTCTAAGGACAATTTTTTACGATTGCACCGCGACAACCATAATAAGTTGTGGTCAAACACAACTAGTGACAGGTCTATGCAAGAACTTCTTTAACAACAACAAAATTCAGAATGTTGAGAATCATGGTCAAGAATCTAGGTGAGTTTCTTTCTCCTATCCTTAATAATGTCTATTGTTTTAGGTTAAGGCTTCTTATTATAATATAAAAAAAATCTACCCCATCTCTGTGATTAGAAGGCTTTGTATAATATAAAAAAGCCTACCACATCTCTGCTCAATTATAAGTGGTTAGAAGGCATGTCTGCACCATCTCTGTTACCTTCAACGCATTTTTCAAATTGCAATACATATTCTTCATTACTAATGATTTTCATTACTAGTGTTTGGTTAGAATTGGTACAGTGAAAAATTTGCTTTTTTTTTTTTGCCTTATTTTTATTGTGTTATTCTTTTTTTAAATTTTGAAATTCTAATATGTTAATGTAGGTTGAGTGTCACAAATGTTATTGATTTGAATTGTCTTCCCGATGATAGATCATGTGATCATTTCGGAAATGAAGTAATTGATTTGAGTAAAAACGAAAATCAAAGTTCTCATGAAATTATTGATGTACAAAACTGTAGTGAGATTGAGAAAAATGTTGTGGAGTTGAGTGAAGGTGAAAATGGAAATGTTATTGAAAGTAATTTTGAACCTTTTGTTGGCCAATGTTTTCTTAGAGAATTGAAGAAGAAGCTCATAAGTTTTATGAAAATTACGCTAGAAAAAATGGGTTCTCAATCCGAAAAGGCCGATTTACTAATAAAAATGGGAGAATGAAAAAACGAGATTTTTGTTGCCATCGTCAAGGATTTCCAGATAGAAAATTTGTTGACCCATCTAAGGAATAACGTGATAGGAAATCTACTCGATGTGGATGCAAGGCTGTTATGAGGATCAAATATTCAAATTCAAGAAGTCATTTGATATTTTTCCAGAAGAAAGGCAAGTTATTCAATTTATAGCTCATCACAATCATGATTTATTACCACTTGAGCAAGTGCGTTATCTTCCATATAATCGCAACATTTCTAAGGATGATGAGCAAAGAATTTTGTTACTAAAAGAAGCTGGTCTATCAATGGATAAAATAATAAGTGTTATGGAGCTTGAAAAAAATTTAAAGCATGGAGACCTTCCATTTCTTCACAAAGATGTTCACAACTTCTTCAAATATTTTCATTAATTAAAAAACATAATAAATACCCCTAATCCTGTGCACCAGGTGCACATAATAGATTAACCGTTAAAATATACTCAAACACCTCTTCCTTTATGTTTTATCTTTCCATTCCTTTTTAGTTTGTGTTGATTTTAGGGTCATTTCTTACTATGGCTACTAATTAGAGTTCATTTGTGTTACAAGTTGTAGTCAATCACATACTAGTTTAAATGATATTTAGTAGTTGCAAAATATAATTTGTCGCAAACAATGGGTAAAATATATCCCCAACTTAATCCCTCCCTCGTTAGGAGATTTGAATAGTAGTATTGACATTGTCTTTTGGAAGTTTCTTATTTGTCTTATAATATGTGGTATGGTTAAATACATGTTGGGCTACTTCATTTATTGTCAATTGGTTTTGAGATGAAACCTTAATATAACATCAGAGTCAGGACTCAATTTCTTTCCCGTTATTATGGGTCAATAATTACTAGGGCCAATAGGTTCCCTTTCTTCTTCATGGGTCAATAGTTACCCTTTGCTTGGTCTGGCAGGTTTCGTTGGAGGGGGCGTGTTGGAAGTCCCACATTGCTTGCCTCATGACATGTGGTATGATTTAAATATCTGTTGGGTCACTCCATTCGTTGGAAATTGGTTTTGAGATATAACTTTAATATGGTATAAGAGTTAGAGCTCAATTTCTTTCTAGTTATTATGGGTCAATAATTACTCGGGCCAATAGATTATCTTTATGCTTCATGGGTCATTAGTTACCCTTTGCTTAATCTGATAGGCTTCAGTGGTGGTATGGTTTAAATACTTGTTGAGCTACTCCACTCATTGTCAATATCTCTAGCGGATAGTGAAGTCAGACAGTAGTGAAGTGGACAAGATGTGTTATAGATTTGAGGACAGAGTAAATTTAAGGTATAATTTAGTAGATATGTCAAAAGAGGAGGATGCAACAATATATACATGTGAGAATATGATTTATATTGCATGCAATTTACAATTAAAATATATATCAGGCCCGGTCCTAACCTAATTTGGGCCCAGGGCGAAAAAAAATTTGGGGCCCCTAATTCAAAAAAAATTAATAAATCAATTAAAAATTTAGTATATATACGAATAATCAATTAAAACAATGACAACAATCAATAATAAAATTAATTATTAAAAAATAAGATTTGAAATAATATAAAAAGTTATTTAGTAAAGAGGCAATAAAATACCTTTTTCTTGTTGGATTACAAAAGTAAAGTTCATTACTTCATATATTTTTAAATTAAGTGAGCAAATAAAAAAAAACAAATTAAAATATTACGCTAAAAATCATATAAGCTACTAGAGCTTATATGATTACTAGGGTCAATAATATTACTCAATTTCTTTCCCGTTATTATGGGTCAATAATTACTAGGGCCAATAGGTGCCCTTTCTTCTTCATGGGTCAATAGTTACCCTTTGCTTGGTCTGTCAGGTTTCGTTGGAGGGGGCGTGTTGGAAGTCTCACATTGCTTGCCTCATGATATGTGGTATGATTTAAATATCTGTTGGGCCACTCCATTCGTTGGAAATTGGTTTTGAGATGGAACCTTAATATGGTATAAGAGTTAGAGCTCAATTTCTTTCTAGTTATTATGGGTCAATAATTGCTCGGGCCAATAGATTATCTTTCTTTTTCATGGGTCAATAGTTACCCTTTGCTTAATCCGATAGGCTTCACTGGTGGTATGGTTTAAATACTTGTTGAGCTACTCCACTCATTGTCAATGTCTCTAGTCGATAGTGAAGTGGACAAGTTGTGTTAGAGATTTGAGGACAGAGTAAATTTAAGGTATAATTTAGTAGATATGTCAAAAGAGGAGGATGCAACAGTATATACATGTGAGAATATGATTTATATTGCATGCAATTTACAATTAAAATATATATCAGGCCCGGTCCTAATCTAATTTGGGCCCCAGGGCGAAAAAAAATTTGGGGCCCCTAATTCAAAAAAAAAAAGAATCAATTAAAAATTTAGTATATATACGAATAATCAATTAAAACAATGACAACAATCAATAATAAAATTAATTATTAAAAAATAATATAAAAAGTTATTTAGTAAAGAGGCAATAAAATATCTTTTTCTTGTTGGATTACAAAAGTAAAGTTCATTACTTCATATATTTTTAAATTAAGTGAGCAAATGAAAAAAACAAATTAAAATATTACGCTAAAAATCATTGATAGTTAAAAGATAAAAAGAACTTGCAATTATTAATTTTTTTTTCAAAAATACATAACCATTCAAAAAAATTATGGGCCCCTAAATTTTTTGGGCTCAGGGCGACCGCCCTTGCCGCCCTCCCTCAGGGCCGGCCCTGTATATATGACAAATTTTTTTTAAAAAAATAGAATATATATATATATATATATATATATATATATATATATATATATATATATATATATGTCGATCAATCAATGGAACGGAAAAGAATAAAATATGAAATTTTGTCATGTTCCAACAAAACCTTGAAGAGAACCAAAAGTTTTGCTAATTAAGGAAAGGAGATATCTTCGCTTAATGATTATTATTAGATGTGGGTATTGAAAATATTCAGAAAAAAAAATATTTCAGTACTTCAATGATAAAAAGGAATCCTTATACCAACGTGGGGTTGGTTAACTGGTAGCTCACTTGATTCCTTAACCAACTGGTCTCGAGTTCGACCTTGGGTATGGAGCAACCCCCACTGCGAGACCCCTACTGCTTAGTGCAAGCTCAGTTGGGTCGGACCGGATGAGTCGGATTCTAGATAAATCAGATCCCGGTACCGGTTGGTATACACAAAAAAAGGAATGCTTATTTGTAAGTATAGTGAAAAGCTAAGAAATAACTTAGATTCATATAATCTGATGTTTTGCTCATTAAAACCACACAGACATATATACATATATATAGGTTTTTGGCTGGTGTGTCTTGTGTGACCTTCTTCCCTTGGCACTTACACCTAGTTGTTGCATGAGTGTCTCACGGAATATCCTTCTATCGGCCAAGAGTAAATTACTTGACTCTACTCCATTCTTGCTTGAGGGTTTTTAGTCCACATCCCACACTTCTAAAATCTTCTAAGCCAATTCATTATGTCTTGCCTTAATAATCTCAAGTAATTTTGAACCGGAGTATAGACCGAGACATATAACGTTAGTCATTTAATAGGCCAAGGTCGAAGATTGGTTTCATGTCTTGAGACATAATCTACCTGATGCATAAGCATGTCTTGTTTTTTGAGCATGTCCTACAGTATTGAACTTCAAGCCTTACATGCCATAACATCCTTTTTCTCTTTGCAATTTTGTTGTTAGAATGATTATTTTAAGAAACATGGTAAACATTTTTTCTTACTGCTATTGCATCACATTGAGATAATGAAAAATGCCCATCGCGGAGGTAGGTGTTAAAAGAAGCCTTTGAGCTCATTCATGAAACTAACGTACTTGATTTGAAATCAATTTCAATATATCATGTTTCATAGTTTTAGGGCAAATAAAATATATCAACGAATATCAATTCAGGTGCATTTATGCACCGTCACATGAAGATTCATATTGCACCAAATTATCCATAATGAGAGATGCATAATCATATTAGAAGAACAATAATAAAATAGATAAACGAATACTCAAAAAGATAGTTTGATAAGATTGAAATGTTTGATGATGGTATAGTGTGTATCATAATTAAAGTATTTTATTTTCATAAATTCTTATAATTAGTGCACAATTCCAATGACCTAGATATTATGTTGTGTCATTTTGATACAATGATGTAGTAAAATTTATTGATGAAGAGATTGAGTCAATGATTATTTCAATTATCAAAATTGATGGTTGAACTAGTGTTGAATCAAACAATATAATAAGAAACAAACACACCAAAATCATACATAGTGATCTAACCAGTTGAATTAATAATTATTATGTATTATTTTTAATACAATTTATGAGAAACTAGTAAAAGGAAATAAAATGTATTAGCCAACCTATAAACGGGGAGACTGATTTTAGGATCTGATGGATCTTTATATCAAACCCTTTTGGCATAGCAAGGTTGTCACATCATTCTACTATTTGATTTTCTTTGTATTTGTATCTTGAAAAGATGTTACATTCCTAATTTTCTCATTTATGGATTCTAATTTAGGCACTAATTTATTTTTTACTTGAGACGTGTAGTAAAAGGAGTCACACTTTTTCAAAAGGATTCAAGATAGCACGCAAGATTGGCTCACAACATTCAAGTTTAGGCTGATCTATGATTGCTGACTTTATAGACACTTAAGTCATGATCTCCATCAACTAAGATTTATTAAGATGGTTGCAAATTTTACCGGTCAATCTAATAAAGGTTGGAAAAAAGACATGCTTGAAAACATCTTTTCCCCTAATGCCTTTATTTTGTTAAATGAACCATAAACTCCCCCTTACCCACTTTGGATCATCAAATGATTAATTTATTGGGCATTTTGAAACAAAAGTTATTTATGCATTAAGAGAGCTTATATATTTTCAATAGATTGAGAGGTTCATATTAAGCAAATTATTGGTATGTCATTAGGTTTAGTCAATATGTCAGCTCTTATATAGAAGAAAAAAAAAGTGATAGATTTCAATACCAAAGAAAATCTAGATATTCTATGGCTATCTTACTTATGACACCAAATGATAATTCTTTATGACTATTCATATATTTTGTGTTCATTATCAAAAGCTATTATCTTTCGTGTTTAGTAAAATGTGCTAAGACAAAAGTTCTATGGGGTTGTGTAGAGTTGTGGTAGAAGGTTCAAGCTATTCAATAACCAAATTTGATGATTCGAGACCATGTTATCATTTATTTAGAATAAAATGAATTGGATAATTCATGAAAATATATCAAATTATCTCGAAGGCTATTACAATTTGACAAATCTTTCACACGCTTATTTTTTTTAAATATATGTATATATATAGTAGTAAATATAGCATCTTGGATTTGTTTTTCGTGTTGAGACATATCCATACAAATCTACCAAACCTCTAAGCAAAACCATTACGGAGAACCAAATTATTTGGAGGTTTGACAATGATGATCCTTAAAAAGACAAATGTGAAAGGATATGACGAAGAATATTCCACTTTCAAGTTTTGTTATTGATAGCAACTGTAACGTATAGGTTTTTGTTTGAAAATAATAGACATGCTAACTCTTCTCTAGAGCAACTTCTCAAGAAGCTATAACACTGAAATCTATCCTTACAACCTATGAGATGGCATCCGGACAACGCATCAATTATGACAAATCTGAACTCTCCTTCAGCCGAAATGTGCATACTACCAGAATCAATGAGATAGTGAACATCTTGAACATAAAGGCCTGGGAGAAAACTGCTCGCTATTTGGGTATCCCTACCATGGTAGAAAGATCAAAGGCCCAAATTTTTGATTATGTCAGAGATCGAGTTTGGAAAAAGTTTAAAGGTTGAAAGGAGAAATTTCTCTCAAAGTCTGGCAGAGAGGTTCTAATCAAATCGGTTGTCCAAGCATTATCAACTTACATCATCGGCTGTTTTGCACTTCCACAGCCGTTGTGCAACAAAATAGAGAGTATGATATCAAATTTTTTCTGGGGTGGTGATGCCTCAAATCGAAAAATTCATTGCTCAGTTGGGAAAAAATGTGCATACCAAAGAAAGAGGGTAGAAGAGGCTTCAAGCACATCTCTAGTTTTAATAAAGCCCTTCTAGCCAAACAATGGTGGAGGCTCTGTAACATGGGTCCTTCTCTCATTCATTAGGTGCTTACGGCGAAATATTACCCTAAGGGTGATATCTCCAAAGCAAAGAAGGGCTCATATCCTAGCTTCACCTGGCACAGCATATTCTCATCAAAATGGATTATTGATAAAGGTGCGAGATGGAAAGTTGGTGATGGAAAATCAATTCATATTTGGGAGGATAGATGGTGCCGAGCAGTGTATGATGGTCTAATCCATCGGGGCAACAATGGAGTGGCAATGTTCAGTGGGTAAGTGATCTAATTGACCCTGATACTAAAAGATGGAACCAACCCCTTATCTCTTCTATCTTCTCGGCAACATAAGCTAATTCCATCATGCAAATTCCTCTGCGTAATACTTTTGGATAATGACACACTGTTCTGGCCTTACTCAAGGGATGGCAATTATTCAGTCAGGTCTGGATACAATTTCATTACGAATTCCAGAAATATAGTAACAACAACAACCTCTTCAATGAACTCTCCTAGTTTGTAGTTTTTAGCTCCTTTTGGAGAGCAACAAAAGGAGTCCTTCCAGTTAATAAGAGGCTACATGATAGAGGCATCAATGTTGATCCTATATGCCCATGCTGCGGAGCAGAAGTTGAAACCATTTCTCATGCTCTTCTGCAATGCGTGGAGGTGACAAGAATTTGGTTTGCATCCCCTTTGGCAGTGCATATTCCCATTGGCGATGACATTAATTTTGATGATTGGATTTTCGGAATGATTGAAAAGGGACACAAAGAGGGGTTGATGCAGGTATTTAATTTTTTATATACCATATGGAGAAGACGAAATGCATGTGTCTTTGAAAAAAGAAAACTGAGTATTGATGATACAATTCAAATGATGTCCAACTGGCAATATACTCAACCTCAATAACAACAGGCTCGAGTACAGGATCTACAACATGGACTTCTTGACCAAAATGCTCTAGTCAGTATTGATGCTGCACATAAAATTGGCATTGGCACTGGAATGGGATTAATAGTTACAACCAATGATGGTACTTTCCTAGCTGCAGCAACAGGGCTCCAACGTGAAATAATGGATCCTAGTGTTGCAGAAGGTATTGCACTGAGATGGTGTCTAGACATCCTCATGGCAGTGGGTTTTACTCATGTTACTATTTTTTCGGATTGCTTGCAACTTGTCCAAGCATGCGAAAGAAGAGGCAAATACAATACTTATCTGGATGTTGTGGTCAAAGATGGAATTGTACTGGCAGACCAATTTATAAATAGGCTTATCTATATCAGGTGACATGTAGTTTGCACCTATTTTGTTAGATGCCCTTTAACTTTATTTTTCAACAAATATACCCCTAAAGTTTGCTCCGGTGAGTCATATACCCCTGCATGTCATTTCCGGCCACCGGTGCTGACGTGGACCACCGAAGTCAGCAAGTGGTAGAAATATGAGCCATTTTAGTTTGAGTCTTTTTTGTCACATATCCCTATATATAACTTCAAAAATTCATATCTTTTAAACCGTAAGTCCAAAAATTACAAATTTTATCTCAAAACGATCGTATTGAAATATAAAATTTTAATATGTAATTATTTTACTTTTATGGATAGTTTTCTAAAAGATTATTTTTTAGGAAATTTTCTATACGAATTTTGAATTTATGAATTATTAAAAATAATTTATGAATTGGATTGAACTAGTTTTTATTGTAGTTTGAGGAACATAAAAATCATGAGTTTTGACTATGTCAGTCTTCGATGATTTTAAATTTAGTTTTTTTTATAGCTTTTTTTTATAGTTTTTTACAATTTATTTTTAAAAGTCAAAACTCATGATTTTTATGATCCTTAAACTATAATAAAAACTAGTGCAATCCAATTCATAAATTATTTTTAATAATTCATAAATTCAAAATTCGTATAGAAAATTGCCCAAAAAACAATTTTTTACAAAACTATCGATAAAAATAAAATAATTACATTTTAAAATTCTATATTTCAATACGATCGTTTTGACATAAAATTTGTAATTTTTGGACTTACGGTTTAAAAGATATGAATTTTTGAAGTTATATATAGGGGTATCTGACAAAAAAGACTCGAACTACAAGGGCTCCTATTTTTACCACTTGCTGACTCCGGCGGTCCACGTCAGCACCGGTGGCTGAAAATGACATGCAGGGGTATATGACTCACCGAAGCAAACTGTAGGGGTATATTTGTTGAAAAATAAAATTAAAAGACGTCTGACAAAATAGGTACAAACTACAGGGGCACCTGACATAAATAAGTCTTATAAATATTAAAGTCGTTCATAAGGCTAGGAGCAACAACAGTATTGCTGATTTTTTAGCAAATTTAGCTTTTGACATTTATGACAATGTTTGGCTTGATGCCCCTTATGTTCTTCACAGCTTTTTCCCTCCAGCTGATGCATTTGCAGCTGATGAATAAAATTACTCTATTTACTCTTAAAAAAAAAACGGTTTCATTTTTAGTTTTATTTTATGAAAACTTAATTGATGTGTTTGAAATGTTTTCCATTAGTTCATATATTCAATTAGATGTTAGGAGGTATTAGAAACAATTAGAAGGAATTAAAAATGCAAAAAATAATGTTTCGGTGTAAACCGGGGTGCCCAGGCGCGAATCAATACAAAAGCACTGTTCATCCAGCAGTACCGTGCGCTCAAGCCCTCACGCCCAGGTATAAAACAAGTATGCAACACGAGTTAACCCCATCCCCCTTCCCCCAAAGCACTCATAACTCACTCCAAATCACTTCTCCACTAACCCTAAACCCCATTTTGAGTAATTAAACCCAAATTCCTCCGCACTATTCTATTCTCCTTGCTGTCCTTCGTGAGTTTGTGGTCAGGTTGTGCTCGCCATTTGTATGCATGCCTTCAACAATCGCATAAAATTTCTTGTAAAATTGAAGATATAAACTTTTGAATTTTTCGTAGCATAATTTCTTATAATATATTCCCTTTTCAGGTGCTTATGCCAAGGGTTGAAGTTAAGAAAACCTTTTTAATTTCGGTCAAGCCACATTTATCCTTCATAAGATTGTTTGAGTCTGAAACATCCACAATACAGTAGAACTAATTCTCTCAATGTAAATTTTCTTTACACCAAGACTCCAACCCTAATTTTTATTGAAGAGGAAATAAGTGAATACCAAAATCACATTCCCTCTACCCTAAATATCCAAATATTATCTTTCGATATTCAAAATTGTAATGTATATTATGCAAAATTATTAAATAGGTAAAGTGTAAATGATTAACATATCGCATGTTTAACCAATGCATGTAAATGCAATTGGTAAGGGCTTAAGTCAATTAAATACGAAATCTATGTCACAAGTTTTATATAAAAACACAGTTGGGAGTGGCATATTTATATATAAATAAAATTTGACTAAGTCACATTGATCATTGAATTTGTATCGGTATTCATTTTGGTCCTCAAAATTAAAGAAATTGCTTTTTAATTTTTCAATTTGTAAATTGTTAGTAGTTTTAATTCGGTTATGTTGTCATTTATATGTCTATAAATGACAAGCTGGCGTGATCCGTTAAATGACCAAAACAACATCATTTAGGTCAAAGCTACGTGGCTTTGCCTTAAAAATATATTAAAAATTAATTAAAAACAAATCAGTAAAAAAAAGACATCTTAGTCTCGTAGATCTTTCTACTTCTTCACTAATATTCCAACTCCCTCATTCCTTTCCCTCACGCCTTCTCCCCCTCACCCTCAACTCAAATCTAGGGATGACAATTAGATCCGGATCCGCGAATACTAGCGGATAATACCCGCAACGGGTCCACAAATGGATCCGCAGACAAAAAAACGGGTTCCAACGGGTGTTAAGAAAGAATGGTTCCGGATCCGGGTAATGTAAAATTACACTAGTAATTGCAGTCTGGAGGCTGAAGCTGATGCCTGCTGCGCCTCTTCTTTCTTTAGTTCCCTTCCCATCGCTTTTCTTTATTTCTCTTGCCGTCCGCCACCGCGTCGCCACGCCACCTCGTTCGCCTCTCTCGCCGGCGCAGCTGCAGTTCCCGTCCCGTCCACCGTTCCGCCACTCTCCCTCTGGTCCAGCAAGGCAACAACAGTAGTCCACCGTCCCACTAGCACCCTTTCTCGTCTGGAGTTCCACTTATATCAATAGAAAAAGGATGGGTTATTACTAGGGCCTTGCTACGTATTGTTAGGTGCAGATATTGATTGAGGGGCACATGGTATTCCCAAAAAATGCTCACTTTACATTTATTTTTCTAATACTATTTCTATGTATACTTTACCAGCATCGCTAAGAAGAGTTTTGTTTGGCAAACAATGATTATAAAAATAAAATTATGTTGATAAAATGAGTGTAAAAATATTATTACTTTTAAATTTACTTTTATAATTATATATAAAAACTTCTTAAGCATAAAATAATATATAAAGGTATGTATTTGACAAATGACAATCAAAATTTTTAGTTAATTTGTTTCATTTGATGTTACGAAATTTTAGTAATTTTTTTTTGTCGAAAAAAGCTTAGAAAATTTTAGTAAAAAAAAAAGCTTTTTTCTAAAAAAAAAAGGATAATGGGTACCCATGAAATCTCTCTGGGTACCCGGGGACCCGTCTACCCGATGTGCAATGGGTACCCGGGAGGGTTCTGGTGGGTTTGGGTCCAAAAACCTTTGCACGGGTCAGGGTTCGGGTACCATCCCTACCCAAATTATCCTCAATAGCTAGTCACTATCGATTTCCGTTTTTCACTACAACCATCATCGATCCTCCCTTTTTAGTCTAAATTTCATGGATTTTGATGTCTCAAGCTCATCCCTCAACACTATTGTCCACAACAACCCCATGCATTAGAATATTATTGTCATCGTCGCAATCTTTGGCAAATGACTTGACGTAGCCATATAAGTGAATATGGTCTCCTCTGTGTTTCGGTATGTTCTAAGTTTGTTTTGGTTTGCTTAACCCGATTCGATTTGTTTTAGAATCTCCCGTCTTCTTTCTTTACCTTCCATTTATTCTGGTTTTGTTTTGGTTTTCCTTGTGTGTAGGTTTGTTCTGAATTTATTTAGGTTTGCATGATTGGGTGTTGATTCGTCGAAACTAATCCTCTCTATTTTCGTCACCCAAAATGAAGTCGTTTTAACCATTTAATGAGTCATGCCAGCTTGCAGTTAACAGGCTGCATAATCAAGGGACTAAAGTGAATAACAATTTACAAACTGAAAGGCTAAAAAACAATTTCTTTAATTTTAGGAACCAAAATGAATGTTATATGCAAATTCAGAGATCAAAGTGACAGGTTAGTCAATAAAGTTCATCAACCTACAAATTGTAATGAAAAAAGATGCTCTATATGTTCCTCCTAACGAGAGCTAAAAATTGTCTTTTTTTTTTGGTTTCCTATCCTATCATAGATACGGGTAAATGCATAAGTATGGTCATGAAATTATGTTCTATGCATGAACATAACCTAGTTTTAGGAAAAGACTAAACTGTCACTTTTGTCCCTCACTTTGTAAGGAGCTTTCATTTTAGTCTCTGACTTTTCAATAATTCCTTTTTAGTCCCTTACTTTGAAAAAAGTTACTCACGTTAGTCCCTGGCAACGTTTTCCGTTGATGGACGTTAACGTCGCCGTTAACTTTCAATATCGTATTTCATTTTAGTCCTTAACTTAAATTTTTTAATTCACTTTAGTCCCTCACTATATTGTGTTTCATTTTAGTCCCTAACTTAAAAATTTTAATTCACTTTAGTCCCTCACTATAATAACAATGATGTTTCTTTCTCTTTTCTCTTGTAGTGTGACTACCTTAAAAATATTGTCTGTTCTTCTTGTTATTCTGTAAACTAACTTTATAGTTTATATAAGCATTGACTCCAAACTTTGCACCTGAAAGCATCAATAGGAAAGTTTCTTTCGGATGAACACTTCAAAGTACATTATTTCATTATCCATATAACTAGTATGTTTTTACTTTAAACTCTTTAATGTTTTAGTTTTTTTTTATAAGCTCTTAAGTGTTTTAGTTATCTATCCATGTGTGAACTAACCGGAATCCTACGGACAACAAGTTAAGATATATGAAGGGTCTTCCATAATACAAAGCAGCATCTCTATTTGATAGGCTTGTGTTTAACAATGTATTTCATATTCACTTTATACTTATGAAATTTGCACATAGTTTGATTTCAAAACTAAAACATTGTTGTAACAAAAAAAAAAAACTAAAACATTGTTTGTATTGATAGACAAAACAAGCTCTAGGTGAACGAGTTCGTATCTTGCTATCAAGAGCTACTCCTTTGCCTAGGCATGTAAAGGAATTTTTGAGGTATGACGTTTGAATATTAAGCTAAACAAATTGGGGGAGTTTACAACATTTTGGTAATGGCTCTTAAATACAAAACTCAATAAAATATTTTTGAATCAAAACTATTGATACCTTCAAATGCAAAGCTTGGAGTCAATGCTTATATAAACTATAAAGTTAGTGTACAGAATAGCAAGAAGAACATACAGTCAATACTTTTATGGTAGTCACACTACAAGAGAAAAGCGAAAAAAAACATCATTGTTATTATAGTGAGGGACTAAAGTGAATTAAAATTTTTAAGTTAGGGACTAAAATGAAACATGATATAATGAGGGACTAAAGTGAATTAAAAATTTTAAGTTAGGGACTAAAATGAAATACGGTATTGTAAGTTAACAGCGACGTTAACGTCCATCAACGGAAAACGTTGCTAGGGACTAACGTGAGTAACTTTTTTCAAAGTGAGGGACTAAAAAGGAATTATTGAAAAATCGGGGACTAAAATGAAAGCTCCTTACAAAGTGAGGGACTAAAGTAACAGTTTAGTCTTTAGGAAAATGTCATTTATCAAAATAGAAAGAGTACCCTGTTCAATGTTAATGCATGAGAATTGAGATGATAAGTTTATTGAAATTAAAATAAATTCAAATACATGAAATATGTGATCAAAAAGGATTTTATCATTTGACAAATAAATAAATAAATAAATACATCAATAATACATACTCTTGTTGAAACCAGACTCATGAAAACATGAATATGCCTTTCGTGTTCCTTTTGGTACAAATCCGATAGTACTACAATGGGCATCAGCTCAGGTGATGATTTGAGGAATAATAGTCAGTGAATCTTTCACCTTGTAATCTGAGAATGAGGCCAGCTTATTGCTTTTTCATAAGCTGCTACTTCAAAAGGGTAATGTTCACACGGTGCCATCAGATTAACTTTAATACACAATGCCATCAGATTAGCTTCAGTCTCTTAAGTCTCAACAATGACAGCTTCGCTAACTGCTGCAGCTATGGCACAAGTTGGTTCAGGAGCTGGTTTCAACCTCCAGATCTGGCACGAGACTTTAAAACTACTGGTAGGAACCAACTACGTCGATACAGATGCCTTATGTTCAACACCAGTTTACTCACAAAGATCAAAAGCAAGGGCATTTATCTCTAGCAAATCACAGGCTAAAGCTATGATTTACAACAAATGAATGGATAAACTATTGATACAATACAAGCACTTTTTCTTGATACAACTACTCATACTAGTCTGGGAGCTTCTTAGTACCTTTGTTACATCAAGCGCCTACGTGAATGTTCAACAAAAATGGAGTCAGTTCCAGAGATCCGGCAATTAGATGGGAGTCAAGGCTGCATGAATGAATTACTCCTCAAGCGTTTCTACTGCTTTAATACACAATTAGCCGATAGCACAAGCAGAGCCAGCGCGTAATGGCCAAAGAGTCAAATGTGGATTGAAGTACATCAACTTAGCAGTTCTGAACTTCAGTCAAGAGCTATAAGTTGTCTTCACTCTCATCTGGTACATGCAATTTCTCAATGGCAGCCTTTAAAAAAAAAAAAGAGACAAGTTTTAAGTCATATAGCACCAAAAAAGTGCGAACATAATGAATTTCACCAAACAAATCAGAGAGCAGAAAGATTAGTTAACCCTAAAAATTGTTAACATGTAAAGAGCAGAAGGATCAGTGTTGTAAGTTAATAACCTTGATGGTGGCAGCATCGGTAGCAGTTGGTTTCAAATTCAAAGCAATACCATAATGAAACATTGCTCTATCGTACATGTTACGCCTCATGTAGATATTGCCCATCATAGCAAAGATACTACTTTCGCAGGGATAACTTTGTATAAGCTCATCTAGGACTTCCAAAGCCTCATCAAATCTTTCCAAGCTCATGAGTATATTGGCCTTGTGATACATGGGTAGTGGACTTTTCTTATCTGCTAAAATAGCCTTTTGCATTATGACCAATGCTTCCTCACTTCTCTGCCAAATGCATAAAAGCATAATTTCGGAATCCTTGATACAACAACACAAGCAAAAGACAGATGCAGTTCTAGTTTTTGTACTACTACAATCAGTGTACCAAGAGATACCTTTGAGGCATGCAGAGCAGTTCCGAGGTAAGACAATATAACAGAAGATCGTGGATTAATTTGGAAAGCCATCCGGAAATGATGTTCAGAGAACTGAAACTTTTCTTGGCGAAGATATATCATTCCAAGCCCATACCAGGCATTATAGTGCCGAATATCAGACCTGAGTGCACTCTGGTAGCACTTAATCCCATTCTCAAAATCTTCTAGAGCAACATACCTGCAAGTATCAATGAATAAGATCATAAAAAGTTGCTAAAAATGTGTGTCTGCATGGACATGTGTATCATAAACAGAAAGTCCATGTTCATACTCATGTCCACAAAGGGTATGTGCATATGCAAATCTGGGATTCAGTTGAACAGCTCGCTGGAAATTCTTCAGTGCAGTTTCATGATCTTTCTGCAGGCTGTAACAATTACCCATGGCACACCTGCCACAGTATTCAATAGAAATGATAAACCAATATAAATCATAAACGATAAGGTAAATACAGCAAAACTCTTAACTTAGCATATAGTAATATTTTACGAGCATTTATTAATAAAAAGGCTTTGCATGCAGATATCCCAGGTAGGAAAATATATATAAATATTTTATGCAAGAAATTTTAACTCAAACAAAAGTAGGCAAGATATTATTAGATGAGATATTATTATATATTAAGTAGGCAAGATATTACTAGATAATACAATGAGAAAAGATACTTCAGTCAGTAAAACTATTATTAGATAAGATAATTACAAAGTTCAATATATGCCTACCAAGATTGAGGAGCTAAGCGATCAGTTGATATCAATTGCTGCGCCAAGTAACTTACCAAGATTGAGGAGCTAAGCGATCAGTTGATATCAATTGCTGCGCCAAGTAACTTAACTTCATATCTTCCTTTATATGCTGCAAAATAGAGGTAAATTAGTCTTTTGAGCAGGTACAGCTTTGAAGTTTTACACTTCAAGTGGGAGCATGAAGATGAAGGAAAACAAAGATATAAATTGAAAAGTTATTGCCACACATCAGTGTTCATGGTTATTCTTTAACTAGTACTCCCTCCATCCCATAAGTTAAGTCTTTTTAGAGATTTCACGGAGATTAAGAAATAAGTAAATGATGTATGAATTTGATATGTTTAGACTAAAATACCCCCATTTATATCACAAAAAATAAAAAATACCCCCATTTAATAATAAGAGAGAGAGTAATAATAAATGTATGAAGATTATATTGAAGAGAGATAGAGAAATGGATGGTGAAAAAGATGATATAATAAATAGGGGTATGCTTGGAAAAAGAAGTATAAATGGGTATTGGGTTTCTAAAAGAACATAACTTATGGGACAAAATAAAAACCTATAAAGACTTTACTTATGGGACGGAGGGAGTAGATGGCAACCAGAAAACAATGGATTCTTTTACATAAATAGTTGGCAGCACAAGATAAGTCTTAGTCTAAAACAAATTCCAGGAGCAATTTTAGGCTAAGAAGCAAGGTCAAGGACATGAAAACATCGTTGAATAGGACATGCAGTTTACTCATTGAATCAACCAAAAACATTCAAGTCTCAAAGGCAACAAAGAAAGAAAGACAAATGGTTTGCTTTTTGCAGAGAAGAAAAATAGGTTGGCTCACATAAAGGGCTGTTGAATATATATCCATTCCTTCCAAACTATAAGGCGCGATCTGGTGAGCCAGACTAAAAGCTCGCTCAGCTTCTGAATAATCAACTAATTCAAAGTATGCTTTTCCAACCTGCATTAAAACATATTCAAGTATCATGAAAAATCGTTAGTGAGAATGAGATGCACTGGTAAGAATCTCTAGCACCAGAACCATCAAAGAACCCAATGGCATGAAAATGAACCAGGTTTTACTGTTAAAAGAGTCCAGCGGTTGTACTTTTTCCACTTTCATCTCTAATACATCATGTACATCAAGTCTTTTTTTGTTCAGTTATATGAAGTCTTTTTTATCCTATATTCTAACCTTGAATCGAATTTTAACTGAAACTCAAACGACTATATAATAGTAATCTTTTTCTATATTTGAAACCTAATTTTTTGAATACTCCACAAGATGTCCACAAAACCACATCATTGACGACTTTGGGTGAGACCATATATGAATAAAACTTCACGCGATCTTCTAACCTTGAATTAAATTTAACTGAAACTCTACCGATTTCACAACTTTACTCTTTTACTATGTTTGAAAAATAATTAAATGAGTAATCCATGATATGTAAAGAAAACCATAGCATCAACAACTTTGAATGAGGCCATAAATACCAGTACTAGAAATAAAAGAAGGGTCTTGCTAACAAGTGTCCCAAGGGCACTTAAGGGCACTTGATAAGATTACTAAAGGTGGAAAGACAATCATAAGTCTGCATTAATCTCAAAAAATGCATTTTACAATAACTTTATGCTAGCATTTGCCGTAAAAGAAAATACAAGTGGAGAAGTAAAGAAAGTAACAGCAATCAAAGGAAAGCATTCTCTCTTTCCTAGATACAGCCATCAAAACATTGGAATGTAATGCCATATTCGTGGATGTAGTATATTCCAAATCAATGCTAAAGCAAGAATTCTCATGACCAGAGAATGCAAGTTGAGCCATGAAAATTACCTGAGAAAGAACCCAGCCAGTATTGTAATGATTATGAGGAAGTTTCAGAAAGGTATCCAGTGCATCCTATTCCACCAATAAACACGTATAAGGCGACAAAATGCAATTGAGGAAATGTATTTCCCTCATTCTCTTATTTTTGTATGCCTAATTACAATACATTAATAAATAGACAATTAAGACAATATAAATGATATCCAGATTTTCTCAAAAATTAATCAATTAATACCTGGCACCTATACAAGCAGGCAAGTCTAAAACCATCACCAAGAACTCTTAGAAGGGTCAGTATTTCTGAAGTACCAGAGACTACTTTAGAACCACTTACTGCAAGCCCACCAACTGTAAAGGTTGTTGCATATGGCTCATAAGATTTAGCTTCAATGCCCGGAGACGAACAAGAGCTTGTTGATGTAACATTTAAACGAGAATCATCTAGAACATCAGTACGAATCCCTAAAAATAAAGAAATGAGACCTCGTTAAGTATTTGAAACAAGGATAGTTTTAGAAAGAAAAAATCAACTTAAGAAAAAATGAGTAAACGACAATCACTAATGGAGACACAAACCCTTCAGGTTATTAGACTTGGAACATATTAGCTTGCCACCTAGTAGTAATTCATATTTCTACCACTAGCATTACCAATTTAAATAAGCAGAATTCAACAGCACCATCAAAGACCATCAATTATTTGAATTTTACTTATGATAATATCTTTAGAAATGCAATAGCATAGATGACAATTAAAAAGAAATCTAACATCATCAGCGGAGATGCAACATGAACAAGTAAATAAATGGCTTAACCAGCACAGCAACAAAACAATAGAATACACGCGGAGAGAGAAGCCTGACATAGCAATCTTCATCAGGATCCAGACCTATTTCTTCCGGCGCCGGCTCGCGCCCACCATGGTTAAGAAGCGGGAGGGACAATCTCCATGAGTCAGCTTCAGCAAAGGGTGACATCTCCATGTAGTAGTGTCCAAACACCTCAGAAGGAGAGCAATGAAGAAGCTGTGCAAGGATCAGTGCAAACAACTCCAACCCAAATTCTTATGAAGGAGGAGCAGAGTAATAAAAAATCAAAGGAAATGGAAGTTGTGAGTAAAGAAGGTGAAGTGGAGAAATTGTTACAACTAATCAGTATTGACACGGGTTTCTCGTGACAAAATGATGGAGTGATTCACTCGAAGATACATGAATTAAAAGTGGAGGAGAAACCTGAAGAGGATAATAGCAAGACTGATTCTAAGAAGAATGCCTGGGACTCTTTTGATATCAATTAAGTTAGAAATGCGGGAGAAAAACTGTCATACATTGAACCTGGAACTAGTGGTGATCAGAAAATAGGGACAATTAGAATTGAAGATGTGAAACCAGAGATTGAATACTGGAGCAATTATGTTGTTTGTTTTGTGCTGGGTGCCAATCCACCATATAGTATTACACTATTACGAGTGGATATTTAAAGAGAATCCGGGGAAACTAATGAATTGAAAAGGTCTTGCATCTCCCTAATGGGATGTTTGTGGTCAGATTCATGGATGAGTCATCTAAAACTGAGGTCATGGGAGCAAATGTATTTCAGTTTGACAAAAGGCCAGTAGTGGTTAAAGAGTGCCATCCAGACATGAATATATTGACCAAAGAAGCTCATAAGGTTCCTGTATGGGTTCAGCTCCCTGGTCTAGACCAAAAATACCGGAGTTCTCAATCCTTTAGCAGAATTACTAGTACTATTGGTCTGCCAGTTTTAGTTGACACAATGACTTTCATGAAGGAGAGACTGAATTATGCCCGAGTACTTGTAGAGATGGAAATTAAGTAGACAATGCCAGGTACAATCCTATTTGAGAATGAGAAAGGAGTGATTCTGGAACAAAAACTTGAATATGAGTGGTTCCCAGTAATTTGCAAACATTGCAAGGGCTTTTATAAGAAACAGAAAACAGAGAGAGGAGAGAGAGGGAAAACTCTAACTGAAATTTAACAAAATGAATATATTCTCTTTCCTGAAATGATAAGGGTACAGTGAGTTCATATATATAGCCTCGCGACAGTCATGAACTTGCTGTCACAGCTAGGTACAATTAGACAAAGCTAACTACCTCTTAACTACTTTCTAACTCAGTTAACTGTGAGTGAGTTTAACCATATACTCTATTAGCTTTGGGCATATTGATATTGCCTGCAGGAAAAGGCTGAAATGAAGCATACAAAAAAACCACTAAATCATCAAAAAACCCAAGCTCAAGTGAATCAGAAGGAGGGTAATAAGGATGACTGGATTGTGGTGGGAAAAAATGGCAAGCATGAGGAAGTGAGTCAGAATCAGGGGGAGGGTTCACACACTAAAGTAGCAGACAATGATATTCAACCTGAGTCAGCTGTCCAAGCAAAGGAAAGGCAAGGAAAAGGTGCAGAGTCAAACTGCTCCAAGCAGCCAGAGAAAAGGAATTAATGGATAAGCTCTTAATTTGGAATGTGAGAGGGCTTAATAGCCCAAATAAGCAGAAAGAGATCAGGAATTTATGCAGAGTCAATTTTGCTTATGGAGGACTATAGATCCTGCAGAATAAGCAAACCGAGATTAGGAATTGCTTAGATGTGAAGTGGCAAAGTTATCACAAGCCTATTAGATTTTTTAATATGTGGACTAAAGATCCTACCTTTTCTAGCCTAGTCAAGGAAGCTTGGTTCAGGTTGCCATATATATAGTGTCTGTCAGTAATTGAAGAAGCTGAGATATGCATTAAAAGGCCTTAATTCCAGGAACTTTTCTGAATTTGAGGTTAGAGCTGTAAGAGCGAGAGATTGTTGGATTGAACAGCAAGATTTACTCAATCAAGATCCTTTGAATGATTCTTTGCATGAATTAGAGAGAAAGGCAAAGGAAAAGCACATAGAGAAGAACCAAGCCTTGAATAGCTTTTTTCTGCAAAAAGCTAAGGAGATTTGGATTAGAGATGGTGACACTAATTCAGCTTACTTTCACGCCCTTTATAAAGTTAAGCAGATGAGAAATAGAATTACCACCATAACTGAGGATGATGGCACTATGATTGAGGAGAAGCAAGCAGTTCAGAGTCACTTTGTTAACTTCTTCCAAAATCTGATTGGAAAGCCTGTGACAGATAGAAGCCAATATGATGAGGCCATTTTTGAGAGGGGTCAGAAGCTTAATGTTGACCAGCAGCAGTCTCTAACCAAGCCTTTTAGTAAAGCTGATTTGAAGCAAGCAATGTTTGCCATAGAGATTAATAAAAGTGCTGGTCCAGAATCCAGATGGCTATGGGAGTGGCTTTTTCAAGGCTGCCTGGGAAACTGTGGAGAGGAGGTGATTAATGCAGTCCTGGAATTCTTTAACTCAAGTAAAATGCTGAAAGAGAATAATGCAACACTGATTACCCTTGTACCTAAATATGAAGGAGCCAATAATGCTAAAGACTACAAACCAGTAGCATGCTGCAATACCCTTTATAAAGGGATATAAAAAATGATCTGCGAAAGATTGAAAGCTGTTCTACCAGTCTTGGTGGATATGAACCAAGTAGTTTTTATACAAGGAAGATGCATTCTGCATAATGTTCTGATCACTCAGGATCTCATTAGGCTTTACAAAAGGAAGAACACATACCCTAGATGCTTGATGAAAATAGATTTAAAGAATGCCCATGACTCAGTAGATTGGAACTGTGTTAGGGAAATTCTGGAAGGGCTGCTTTTTCCTCCTAAATTTGTCAATCGGATCATGGCTTGTATTACAACTCCCTCATTTTCAATAGCTCTAAATAGTGGAGTAACAGACAGTTTCAAAGGAAAAAGAGGATTAAGGCAAGGTGATCCAGTTTCCCCCTTGTTATTTGTCCTTATTATGGAAATACTCACTAGACAAATAAAGGACACAATGGATCCTAGATTCAGATACCACCCTCAGTGTAAAAGGCTGAACATGACTACACTGTGCTTTGCTGATGACCTCATATTATTTTGTAAGGCTGAGGATTATTCTGTGCAACTGTTAATGAATAGCTTCCAATGGTTCTCTAAAGCAACTGGTCTTGAGGCTAATTTCAACAAATCTCAAATTTTCTTTGGAGGTGTAGATGATAATTTGAAGCAGTCTCTCAAAAGAATAACAGGATTTGAAGGTAGCTCATTTCCAGTCAGATATGTTGGAGTTCCATTATCACCAGTAAAATGGAGTGCTAATGACTGCCAAATTATTATAGACAAGATAGCAAAGAGAATCAAATGTTGGTCTACCAGGCATCTATACTATGCAGGGAGAATTCAACTGGTTAATTCAGTGTTAATGGCTATGCATCTCTGTAGGTCTTCTACTTTCCTTCTTCCTCAAAAAGTCATAAAGGAGATAGAGAGACTTTAAAGAGACTTTGTGTGGAGAGTTAAACAATCAGGTAGAAGCATGTCATTAATCAGCTGGGACAAGGTGTGCAGGAAAAAGGATCAAGGTGGATTGAGCATCAAGCATTTAAAAACCTAGAATAAAGCTGCCATGGGCAAACAAATCTGGGAAATTGTAGCTAACAAAGAGAATCTCTGGGTCAAATGGATCCATGGTGTTTATCTGAAGAACACCAATATCTAGACATATGAAATTAAACAAGATTCAAGTTGGCACTGGAGAAAATTGATGAAAATGAGAGTCACTTTTAAGCCAGGATACAAAGACAATTAATGGATTGCAGACCCCTCATGATCTTACACAATAGACTCAGGCAATAACTGGAGGAGGGGAAATATCAGTAAAAAGCCATTAGCCAAGTTTGTCCGGGGAAGGCTTAATGTTCCTAAACAATCTATCATTCATTGTCTAGCTACGCATGACAGGCTGCTAACCGAAATGAGATTGGAGAAGCTATATTTTTCAATCAATGATACCTTGTGTGTTCTCTGCAGGAATCATGTGGAAGACTGGGATCATTTTTTATTCTCTTGCTGCTATTCTCAGGAAATTCTGAAATTATGCAGAGAACGGCTTGGAATTAAAAGTATGCCTTATCAGTATAACGAATGGACCAGATGTACACTGTTTCTTTGGAGATAAAGTAAAATCAAGCAGAGAATCTTACATGCTAATTGCTACAATGGCATCAACAATTTATAATCTCTGGTTTGAGAGAAATATGAGGATTTTCGAAGGCAAGTCAAGGGATGAAAGCTCTTTAATGCTGATCATTAAAAGCTATGTTAGAATCAGGTTGCAATTTGTTATGTCTTATAAGATGAGTTTGTCAGAAAAAAAAAAAAAATTAGTTGATTCTATTGATAGGGCAGGCATGGAATCCTGTTACTTTTAATTTGTTTCTGTGAGGTAGGTGACTGTGCTCTTTGCGTTTGAACCCATCCTAGATGGTGGCTTAAGCTTGAGTTTTTTCTCTCAGACCCTATGCTCTTGTTTGTATAGTTTATTTAGGTAATGAGATTTTTCTATTTACCTAAAAAAAACAAAACAATAGATTTACGAAGGGGATCACTTCTATAAGTCAATATCAAATTGATACAATAAATTAATAATTAACAATAGCTACAAAGATTCATCACCTTCATCAATGTGTTCATTGGCCCATGACTGTCCCTTACGAGCTGTCATGGTACGGAATGCTATAGGGTTAAGCTTTGACCCTCCAAGATACTTTGAAGTGTTACTAGTTCCATTGCCCGACACAACTGTTGCATTAGCAATTGCATTTATGCTAGCTTCACTAGACAGTCTTGAACTACGTCGAGGACCAGAATCATAAAATAATCTACCAGAAATCTGGAACAATATATGATTAAAAAGAAAAAATGGTGAAAAATGAGAGAATATAATATCATGTAATCTATAAAAGATTAAATTCAAGCATTCAACCCAAAGTACATTTAATTGTAATCATTCAAAAACTCCTAGAAATTACTCAGCTACTCAATAAATTGAATGAGCAATTAAATCACATCACTATGGCTTATATATTTAGAAGTTCATATTACAACACATGACACTGTAACACTAACCAGTAAGCCAAAATACACAACGAGTAGCATGCAAAATATGAGAAGAAGAAGAAGACAACGAAGTAACTATATTACACTCACATGAATGAGAAAAATTGAATATTATTTCTGAGTAAATTGAAACTAAACATGGTTACTTTACAATATACAGACCTAGCTAAATTACTAGGAGCCGAAAATATGGCTAAATCACCAATAACTAATAATCTGTGATAATAACCATATAAGTGTGTGGGATCATTGCAGCACTCCCCCTCAAGCTGGTGAATAGATACTTTCTAAGTGTTAAGTTCTACTTCACTTGAGTATATAAGATAAGAACCAATTTTTAATGATTAGAGCAACCCTCCCTCCATGAGCTAGCTTATGGGGTGGAGTTAGACTCAATTAGTCCAATATGGTGTTAGAGCCTACCCTAATAATGGCCCTCCAGCATGTCTCTAGTCCTGCAAACATATGCTCCAGATATCCAGTCTTGGCGTGCGGGGTGTCTTAAGTGTTAAAGACTTAAAGTCCTACACCAGTTTATATGAATAAAGAACTATTTATAATAACTAGCTTCTTTAGAGTGAAGTAAGGCCCATCTTTTCTGTAAAGATCTTGAAACCCCTATACAGGTGTCCCCTTGGTTAATGCATCCGCCAACCGAAACCCAAAAGGAACATATAATGTAGCGATCTGTCAACTATACAATTTCTCCTCGATGAAGTGCCAATCTATCTCAATGTGTTTTGTCTTGTCATGCTAAACAGGATTATGAACAATGTCAATGGTTGATTTATTGTCACAAACATCTTAGGAGCTTCATATTTTATTCTATGATCATCCAATATAATTGTCATCCATAATAACTAGCAAACTCTTTGTGGCATAACTCGAAACTCAGCCTCTGTAATTGACAAAGAACCACGTTTTGTTTCTTACTCCTCTCCATGTTACTAAATTCTCACCCAAAAACATAAAGTAACCAAAGGTTGACCTCCTATTATTGACTGATATTGCATGATGGCATAATCAACATATACTAAAGCTACTCTAGCATGTGCTGAATAACCAAATAGTTTGCAATAAATTCCAAAGAATATCCTATTTTAATGTGTGTTGGACCATTTCAACAGAATCATATGAACAAGAACCAGTGTTAACAATAAAAACAATAAATTCAGTATCCCATGAAGTCATGACTAACGAAAATAAAATTGATGCCCAATAATGGTATCCGAATAAAGTTCGGCATTCCTATTATGAAATGCTCTTCCAGCTCAATGCTTGATTAAAAATTGCCAGTTTTCATGTTATCATAATGACTTGAATAAATCAACAAGACAACATCCCAAAGAAAAATGTATTCAAAATCGACATGTAACTTCAGATTAAGCCACTGAATCAAATCAGTGTCTATATGCAAAGAAAATGCCAGGTAAGATACAGTGATATGCTTATTTAGTAATGCAGAGAGGAAAAGCAATGGAACCAACCTTTCTTAACTTTCCTTCGTCCACAAACTTTCTCCGAGGAGCTTGAATAGTAGAGTTCACTGTCGACCTAGGAGAACTGTCGGCACCAAGAGTACTATGATTTGGGCAATTTGGTATTGCATTCCTACACAAAGGGGGTGGGGCAATACTTGACACCTGCAAAAGAGAAGAAGAGAATATGCCAACCATTTGAAAAGAAAAATAGATATTAAATACAGATCCACTTTTTGAAGGAAGCCATATTATAATTTATGAGAAAATTGTGATACCTTTATATATATTTCTGAATCTTGTTAATATTCAAATTTACAAAAACTATTACTTGCTCTACAGTTTAGCTTTCCACAAATTTTCAGCAAAACATTAATACACAATTACACATAACATTACATACAATTACCTGTGGGGCAATTGGAGATGGGGTGTCATAATATGACATGTGAGATGGACTACTATTAATAGGTTGACCACCAGCTCCTCCTAACGTAGATGCACCATGATGATTTCCAGCGATATCCTTTAGGCCTTGTGTTAGTCTCAGGTGTCTTGGACTCGCATCTTCAGATTCACAGTTTCTAGCAGCAACTATGCTACAATCCTCAGCTGCTGAATTTGGGCTTGGAGATGTTGTGCAATTTAAGTATTGCTTTTGCATGCAAAGAGCAGCTGCTTCACCAAAAACTGCAGTTGCTTCTTCAGCAGCACCTAAATATCAAGAAAATAGTTCAATGATAATAATTATAACAATAACAACAACAAAATGAATGAAACCGTTGAATACTACAAAGATTTAATTTAAAAAAATAAGACATAAAATAACTTTATATTGACATGAAGAGAAAAAATCAGAGCGAGGAATGAGGAGGATAAAGAATCCTCCAAATAAATTGTTAATGTACAGTAAATTGTTTTCTTGTCTAGCCCAATAGGCTTAGGGCCCATATCCAGGTTTTTCCTACATTCTCTACATAAATGAACAAAATAAAAAATGAAACGTCCATTTAATTACACCAAGTCCTTTTGCATTGTTTTCCTAGCTTACTTTCTTTCCTATTGAATCATATGATGATTTCAATATTTGGTAGAGGTAGAGCCATAAGCATTTTGGTAAAAAACAAGTGTCTTTTTCTTTCTACTTTTCATCCCTATTGGTGTTTTTTATTTTTATCTGTCACCAGTTATGGCTGCCAAACCACAACAAAATTGTCCTGAAACAAAAAATTATCAAATGAGTGCATTATTCTTTCATCATTCAAATTTAACATGCTTGCTTTGCTTTGACAGCTTTCATATCGAATCAAAGCTTGAAATAAGCTCATTCAAATGGGAATGAACAATGGAACAAAAATTGGCAAACAGCTCCTAAAATAAAATACAAGGTCTCTCCGATTGGTTTATCAAATACGCCAAGCGAGCTTTGGGAATCAAGTGAACTCATCTTACGGACCTAATATGCACAACTCCTCATATGCAGCCCACATTAGAGGATCCATAGATAGTGCCTGCTTAAAATGATTAATGGCACTTTCCCTTTTGTCAGTATACCTGAAAAAGCAGAAGGTATTTGAAGGGAATATAGAAAGATTAACATGGATATAAAAATAACAAGTAAATTACAACCACCAAATGACATCCAAGCATTTGAGGGAGGGGGAGAAAGCAGTGACGCAAAATATTTGGAGATGTGATTTAGTCATGACCAGATCATTTGGTATCCTTAGACAAAGAACTAAAAGAAGATTTCCAGGGTTTGTTGGGTAGACCAATGAGCTACCTGTAAATGAGCCCTAATAAATAATGACCAGCTGCACCATTTGGAACCTACATAATAAGAAAAGCAATAAAATTAGAGAAAGCATTCACCTTCTCCTCGGCATTGTGCCAACAAGTTATTACAATAGGCAACTTAAAACAAAGGGGCATCACACTAATATGTGTTAAGTGAATACAACAACAACAACAACTAAGCCTTTGTCCCACTAGGTGGGATCGGCTACATGGATCAAACGACGCCATAAAGGTCTATCATAAATCATGTCTTTTGATAAGGCATTGATTGCCATATCCTTCTAATTGTTTCGCCTATAATTTTTCTATGTCTTCCTCTTCCTCTAGCCCTTGTAGTACCCTCCATTTGGTCTACCCTCCTAACCGGGGCTTCCACCGGTCTCCTCCACACATGCCCAAACCACCTAAGACGAGATTCAACCATTTTTTCAACAATAGGAGCAACCCCGCCTTTTTCTCGAATATATTCATTTCTAATCCGATCTTGTCTGGTATGCCCACTCATCCACCGCAGCATCCTCATCTCTGCAACATGAAGTTTATTCTCTTGTGTGCCCTTTGCCGCCCAACACTCTGTCCCATATAACATCGCCGGTCTTACAGCAGTGCGGTGGAACCTTCCTTTAAGTTTAAGTGGTACCTTCTTATCACATAACACGTCCGAGGCACTCCTCCATTTCATCCATCCTGCTTGAATCCTATGATTTACATCCCCTTCTATTTCTGCATCCTGCTGTAAGATAGAACCAAGATACTTAAACTTCGGGACTTGTGCTAAGACATGCTCTCCAACCTTCACCTCCCGACTAAGGCCCACGTGCCTCTTGCTAAAATTACACTCCATATACTCGGTCTTGCTTCGACTTATCCGGAATCCAGACCCTTCTAAAGCTTGTCTCCACATTTCAATCTTCCCATTTATTTCCTCTCTAGTATCCCCAATAAGCACAATATCATCCGCAAAGAGCATGCATTTGGGCACTGGTTCTTGGACATGTTCCGTAAGCACATCCAAGGCTAGTGTAAAGAGGTAGGGGCTCAAACTAGACCCTTGGTGTAGACCTATCGTGATGGGAAAATCCTCTGTGTTAAGTGAATATGCATTTAAAAATGACAAAGTGGGCAAGGAATAAAACAGGAAAAAAAAAAAAAAAAACAATGGCACCTACATATTTTTGCAAAATTTATAATTTATAATTTATAATATATTCTATATCGTGCTTTGTACCTCAGCACCGGGACATAATGCTGCTTCAGCTTCACTAAGAAGATCCATCTGAAAGCATGATATCGCAAACAAGTATCGGGATTGAGCCATTCGTGTTCCTTCAAGCATTAAAGAAGAAAGAATAACAAGAGAGATATAATGAGAAGCACTGCTACAAGATCAAAGCAAATCGGGAGGGGAACTCTTTTAAAATTTAAAAGCAATTAGAAGAAGCCGGAAACTAATGATGGTAATTAAAAATAATAGGAACATAACTCCAAAAGTTATCAAGGCATAAATATCAAAATATTGCAAGAAACATACCCTTTAAGACATGGTATGCAGCATACGCTTGATTACTCTGCAAGTAACAGCCAGCTAACAATTGCAAATTTGTCTGTATAAAATAAAAACAAGTATCAAACACTGACTTAGAAAGGGAGTAAAGGGTGTCCTGCAGCAAAGGCAGGTGACATTCATAAATAGCTAAAGAAAGGGCCAAGAAAATTTCATGAACAAGAAGTAGTAATTGACAGTGTTATAAATATGAAGCAAGGTAGTCATTGTGTCTGTGCTGGATACGTATCCATATCAGATACTTCAGAGACTTTTGAATCATTTTAGATATCTGTCTCTGTATTCTACAATATTTTATGTTTACTTTGAGTTTTAATACCATTATAGATAGAAAATTTGCAATAATTAGATAAATTTTAGCATCTTATTACCTTTACAATATTGTATCACTGATATGTTGGGCTATATAATTTTCTAAAAAAAAAATCATTTCCCCATATATGTGTTCTACCGTCTCCGTATTCATGGTCGTATTTGTGCTTCCTAGGTTATGAGGACCCAAAATTGTAAGTTAGGCACATCCGAATGAATGTGTCATAGTCACATCCAAATACGATGTACCTTAGTCACAACAAAAAAGAAGACATGGAATTAAAAAATAGTGGACCTCTATTGGAGAGAAGTTTAAGCTTCATCTTGTTTTCGTTTTAATTGTTGTTTTCATTATAGGTTCAAATTGCTAAAGGAGTTTTGGAAAAATATATCAAATCAACGCAACCACAACCAAACCACTCTGACTCATGAACACCTTTGTTAACTTGTTACTTAAATTCACATTACTAATTTTTTGGCAAATTCTATTAAGGCCCATGTTTTTGGTGGTAGTCCCAAGCAAATTTTAGGATAGGCTATCTGACAGTATACTTTTTCATTTTCGGATAAGCTATCTGAAATTTTGCACTGATGGAAAGGCCATCCGATGGTTGCGAAATTGAAACTATGGGTGCCAATAGCAGCACGGCAACACCCTATTTTTATTTTTTTTTTGGGCAACTTGGGTATGTTAGAACAAAATATATCATCCAATCTAATCATAAAGCTAAAAGCTTAAAAAAACATTGAAAAAACAGCAGAATGGCAAAATAACCATCGAAAATGAAACCAAAATTTCTAGAGCTTGAATACAACTATATGCAGCAAATATTTCTCAGAAGAAAAAAATAATAAAAAAAAAACATTTTTTACTGCACAGCAACTTCAAATTTTGGGAGAAGGAAAACAATTCATAATTCAAGAGGAACTCAACTCTCTGCCACTCGAATAAAGCAAAATTAATGAAATCCGAAGCAAATAACACTCAAGAAACTGCGAATAAGTAACTGAATTCAAAAAGCAGATAATTAACCTAACATAACCCCAATCGATTGATCTCGACGGAATTAAGAAATGCAACAGCGAGATCATAGCAACAAGCATAAACATTAAACATTATTGAGCTCTTAATCTCAATTAATTAATTTTAATTTTTTATATCAGGTTAATCTTGGAATATTTATTTGAGCGGAAGAGTGAAGAAAAAGAAGGAAACGGTAGAGTTACCTCGGAGGGGAATTGAGCGCATAGACGGTGAGAGATGAAGATGGCGTTGGAGTGCATGAAATGGCGAAGACTCTTGTGAACGCAATCTATGAGTATCGCTTCCATGGCTATGGATTTTTGGTTTCTTTGGTTTTGGAGTTCAAAGAAAGAGTGGGGTTTTGATTTGGTTTGGTTCGGAGATGCGTTCAAAACTTAAACGGTGCAAGTTTTTTAAATTTATCAACATGTCTCATGTCAAATGATATTTATAGGGTTTTTTTTTTTAAAAAAAAAATCTTTCCCTTTATAATAAAAAGACTTCCCAATGGAGGTTCCATATTCTCCCATTTCAAAATGGAGCCTCCACATTAAAAGTTATCAAATGCTAAAAATCTATGCTACCACATGTCATTCTCACAATTATTTAGATTTAATAAAATAATTTAATAATTGAAAATAAAAATAAAAAACCATTAACTTCATCAAGCAAAATTCTCAACTTCCTTATGATAAACCTGTACAAACCAAAGGAACTGCATATAAGATAGCTCCATTTTTTGAATTGTTTAGTTTTGTGATTTAGAGTGAATGCAGTTGAGTTTGTTAGTAATTCTCTTTGATCTGACTCTGTTCTTTTTTTTTAATTTAATTTTTATTGTTACCTGTTTCATATGCAACTCTATGTTTTCGAAAATTAGAATGACAACCCTTGAATTGGCTGAATCGAACTTTGAATTTCGCGTTGTTGAATTGAATTGAATTGTACAATTTTTTTTAAGTGGTTATTATGGTGATTTTGCTTATAAATTTCTTGCTGCTTATGTGGTTATTATCTCTTTTCAATTTCAATTTAAAAATTTAAAAATCTATTTTACAGTACCAAATTACAATGTCATTTACAATAAGTTACATTTATAAGTGGTTATTTATTTTTTATGTGCACCAGAGAGAACTTCTCAAATTTCTAGATGGAAGCAAATTTTGAGAGTAAAGGAGAATGAAAGTAGAGAAGAGCATCCATGCCGTTGGAGAAGAGAAGTGGAGAAGCGAAGTTACAGATTTCATTCCTTTCTTTCATTTTTCTTTCCACTCTTAGGATTTGGTTCTACCATGACTCTCTGTACTAATCTCTTCCTTCTTCATTTTATTTTTCATTATTTTATAATGATTTCCATTACATTATTTTGTTTATTTTTGTTTGCAGTCAATCTATGAAGGTGAGGATTGATTGCTGTTAGTTACGAGGCTCGCAGCACTCACGGTATCAAAGGGTAATTGATTACAGCCAAGGTTTTCAAATTGTCCAACAAACTTTAATGTTGCAGATTTTGATGTGCATGCATTAAAATACTAGATGTTTTTACCATGATTTTTTGTCTATCTCTTTTCTTCTTTTTTTTTATTTTACGTGGCAATTGTGCTATATTTTTTCACTATTTTTTATATACTATACATTCCATTTAAGTTAGTTTTTAGTCACTATTTTCGCTTAATATGGATCATGGATTATCTTCAATTGACACAGTGAGATTTTCACTCTTACTTTTGCAAATCTCATTCTAAGCATCTTGGTCATACTTTAATGTGACTTTCTATCTAAAACATATTGATGATAGGCAAAACAAGAAAACTAACCCATTAGACGACATAAAAAATTAGGGCCACGATTGTTTACTGCAGTGTCTAATTTTTATTTTTTAAATAAAGTCATGATAGGAGTGCAATTTATTTATGTAAAGAATGATGTGCCGTTTGGTTATTAATGATTTTGTTCTTCTATTCCATTGTTACATTCTTTATCAGTTACCCTCCCTGTTTGTTTTTCTCCTACCTTTGTTCAAAGTTTCAAATTTTTTATTTTCAAATGAGAATTGTTTAAAGATCAGATAAATTTCATGTTGGTCATGTAAATGGTTCAAGAGAAAATGGTCTAAATTTAGTTCCAAGTTACTTGAGGCATGTGGTTATGTTTAAATTCAAATTTTTTGTGGTATAATTATTAATAGTTATGTTTAAATTCAAATTGCTTATATTTTGATTATAAGTTATTTGTTATGCTATGAGATAATGATTGCATTTGTTTAGGAGTGGTTTTGAGGCAAGTGTTGGCTGGTGTCCTCATTGTTACCATATTCATCATGTTTGCTCTCTTTTGTAATGTATATAAAAATATCTGTACAAAATGTGACTCAAGTTGAAAGATTTTTCCTCAACTTATGTTGGTTACTTTTGACATAACTACAAACGCCTTGGGTGGTATAAACATCAAAGCATTGTTGGATGATGCGATAGGAAAATGAAGTTAGGGGGAAATTGCTCTTAGATTTTTATGACAGGATGGGTGACATGATTTAAGTATATCTGGAATGATTCCCGAGTGATCTTCTCATGTATAGCCTTAATTTGTTCTAGACTACTGTACTTTTAAGTGTTACTTCTCAATGTTAAATCCTCACGGTTTTAGTAAATGTGTATGCCTCAGTTATTAAACAGATATATATTTTTTCAAGCAATAGTTATTATATTTTTAATAGTTGTTTGACAAAGCTTTGTTCGCAATTATTTTCATTTTTTACGTGCTATATTATATATCCCATTTAAGTTACTTCTTTCAATTCATTTTACTTGAAATGTCATTTTAAGTATAACGTTCCCATTAAAAAATGTAATTAATGTATCATTTTGGATTAACTTTATATGGTGTTTACTTAATTTGTCATTTTTCTCTCTTATAATTATATTTATTATATTTTTTCAATTATTACCTCTCTTCTTAATAAAGTGAGGGTAAAATTATTAAATATGTATATATAATTAATGTTGTATCATTTTCTAAAAAGACACGTATATATTTATGAATTAATTATTTATGCTAAAAAAACACTTAGAAACAAATGACGTTTCAGAGCGTTAGTTTTCAATTAGAAACAAAAGGCATTTTGTTTCGTCAATTTATATGCTCTGTGAAGACCTATTTGATGAAAAAAAAGTTTAAGATCTGTTTAGTTTGCGAAAACTAAGACATACATATTGTGTGATATGTTTTAACCTAAGATTTAATGTGTATTTATCATGATAATGAGATTTTTATAGTAAGCAAAGAATATTTATTTATTTTGGGCTGATTAATCAAATTGTTCATGAATTTGTGATCCTATATTTTATTATAGTAACCATTTTGAGTTAGTACTTATTAAGAAACCCTTTAAATTGAATTTTTTAAAGCAAATGGAATAATGATGATGATGATGATGATGATAATAATAATAATAATAATAATAATAATAAATTATAATAAAGTTTGAAAACCCAAAATGATTTACAATTATTATTTATCCAATAATAATTAGCTAACGACAAGCAAACAAACGTCCTGTGCAGTGCATGGGCCTAAAACTAGAACATAACTTATTAAATACAACAAATTTAATACTTAATCATTAATACTTAACTATTAACAAAGTTCCAATATAAAAAAAAAGCAAAAACAAAACGGTACAGACCCGTGCAATACACGGGATAAAAACTAGTGAAAATATATTTTTAGTTTCTAGTGATGAGCAGCATATGATACTCCCTCAGCCACGGTGAATGTTTAGTTTTACGGTGGTAGATCACTTTTTTTTATACTTTTATTTTGTACTTATTTATAATATGTTAAACCAATTTTCAATTATGAAATCTCTCAAAAAACCTTATATATAGGGATGGAGGGTGGTATGGATCTTCCTCAAGAATTGTTAATACCTCACTGAAGTTTCTAAGCGCCCAGCCAATTTCCACTATGGCAATCCACTTGGGTAGTATTTAGTCCAAACTTTAACGACATTAATGTTCTTTTACAAAAAAAAAAAAACATTGTTATTTTTTTCAATAATTTTTTATAATGTCAACGATAATAATAGTAATAATTATGGCAAAAAAAAATATCAAATATTATCATATTCGATATCACTAACAATATTAACTAATTTTATTAATTCACGTAAAAATTGATTTCAAAGATTTATATTCAGAAGGAGGGAGTAGATTGTTAATAGTTAATTTTTACATTTTAATGTTAATATTGGAAATGGAATCATTCAATTTATCATAATACCTAAGCTTTGCGTCATTTTTATTCAATTCATCATAATAAAGTATCTCCTCGTATGAGGAAATAGCTTCTCTACTTAACCCACTAATAAACTGTCATGTGGCTTTAAATTTTAAAGCTTTTTTAATTAAAAAAAACAAAAGCAATTAGAACGTAGCAGCAAACCGCGGCTCCTCCATCACCGTCGTGCCCAACCGCTATCCCACCGCCGCTCCTCCACCACCGCCGTGCCCCGCCGCTAACCCACCGCCGCTTGTGGGTACAGTCATCGTTGGACTTTTCCTCTTCTGCCACCGTTGTTATGTGAACAAGGATTGAGTGAAGAGAAAACAAGAATTAATGTATCACCCATGTTACATAAGCAAGGATTAATGTATCACCACTGTTACCTAAAATAAGAATTTGGTGATAATATAGAATTTACCCACTACATTCTCAAGCAATATCACCACATTCAGATACGCCCGAACTGTAACATTTTTTGTTCTTTCTAAGTGCTTTCAAATGTAGCTTTGTTTGGCTCATGGTTTACTTTTTATTTTTAAGGTTTTTTTTTAATTACCAAATTCACTTAGAAACTCCAACTTTTTTATGATTTAATTTTGAACATGTTTGCTTCAATTGTATTAGAAAAATTTATGATGTTTCACTGGATGATATTTGGTTCGGTTATATTATATGAAATAAATTATGAGTTTTATGAGCTCAAGGGTTTGGATTTCCAGTAGTCATTGATTTGATGCAGCACAAGAGAAAAAGAACAAAAAAAAGTGACTCTGAGCTATATTTAAAATGTTTGACCCTTGTTTTATTTATTTCACTCTCCCATTCAAGCAACATGTATACCAGAGGGTGATCTACATATTTGTGAACTTCAAACAGTAATATACAAATAACAAGAATATACAAAAAAACATAGATTAAGGAGTGACAATCATCTAACAAGAATATACAAATAACATAGACTAAGGAGTGCCACAAGCTTGTTCAATTTGTATAATTCCAAATCACAGTGATTTCAATAAGTTAAAATTTCATTAATAATAAAGAAGTACATATTCTTGAGATATGACATTGTCATTTCTAAATGGAACTTTTACATTATATTGAACAACTAGTCTAACATTAAAATAATTGGTCTTCTTTGTTGGATCCTTAGGTGCTACGACTCCTTTTGCTTCTTCAGTAGCTCTTTTAGTTCAGTGTGTCTTCAGTAATTGAGTTTGCAGCAATGCTATTAACCTGAATAGAAAGAGGAAAAGCAAATTATAGGACCTGAAAAGGAACAGGAAAAGCAATAAGAGCCAATTAATCAGAGCCAAACTCAGCTGGTGACACTTTAGCCTAAATTAATCAGAGCCAATTTGGACACAAACCACAAACTCAAAGTGCATACATTAACCTGACCTTTACTCATAATGCATAATGCAAAAGTTTATATCTTTATATAATGTTCTCTTTAATTGCATAGAGCAATGAATTAATGCTAACAAGAAACAAGATTTAGATATAGTTACAAAAGACATTTTAAGCATTTTAGAAAGGAGAAGAAATTCAGGTAAGATACTTTCTCAACTATGGTTCATATTGTTCCTTCCGATTATTTTAAAATCTGTTGCTTCCAATATGAAGCCATTTCAAATTGCTTAGTCTTCCAAGAGAAGCTAGAAGATCACCAGACAAGTTGTTTTCGCTTAAAAACAAACAAGTCAAGGTCTCACAAGCTCCTATATCATTTGATATAAGACCATGTAACTTGTTTTTATTGAGGCTAAGGATTTGAAGAGACTTAGCTTTGCAAAGAGAAGTGAAGTCTAAAGTGCCACTTAAGCTGGATTCATCAAGAACTATAGAGTTAACATGCCCCTTATCCGAGCAACTCATCACACCTTGCCAATCACCGGTGCAGGGATCAGAGGTAAGGTTCCAACCCCAGTACCATGCATTCCTTTGTGAATTCCCTACTGCAAGTTGGTTCATGAATCTGACTAGTGTCTCCTTTATCACTTCATCTTCTGAATAGGTTATTGGAAAGAACAAAACGATGACAATGAAGGGTACCAATATGGAGTTTGCACTCATCTTTGTAGCAGCAACAACACACTATTGGATTCTTGTTTACTGAAGTGGTTGTGTTTTTGGATGATCACAAAAGTGAAATTAGTAGAACACTTGTATAATCAATTGTGGCATTGTCACTTAGATACATTACATTTAACAGTTGGCTATAAAAACAACAATTTTTTGTGTAATATTATAGAATATGTTGAATGACATTGGCAATAAGAAAGTAACAAATTTGGCTGCCAGATTCTTGAAAGAGCCACACATGGTGACTGGTGAGTGTCAACGTTTTAATTAGAATTTTTTATTTAAACTATCTAAGGGCTAACTTAAGATTTTTCTTTTAGCCCCTCTCATTCATCAAAAAATATATGATTGTGAACAAGCAATTAACTATCATAAAAGAAAATCAAACTAACACAAAGGGTGCTAGTAGGGGCTGTGAGGACATATTACTATGATGCTTAATTATAATAGTGGTAAGAAAATAACATATTGATAAACATCTTATTATTACCTTTCATGGATGTTTATAGCTTGTGATTTTTGAAGTATAGCAAATCAAACATACTTATCATTTTAGGCCACCCTTAGAGAAAATGGCTACTTACGGAAATGTAAGAGTAAGATGCCTCTTACTTCATAGTTCATATTCCTTGAAAGCCAATGTTGGACCCCCAAAAAAAAGTTGCAAAAATCATAACCAACCATAAGGGAAATGCGGTAAATGATGAAATTGACGTCCAAAACTCCAAATTTCATTGGTGAAGAAACTCAATTAATGTATATAATATGGCAAATTAATGTATCGATTTTTTTTTTTTGGAAAATTGCCTTAGTCTATGTTATTTTACATCACATACAAATAATCAGGCATTATCATAATCACCATCACAAGGCATTATTCATAATCATAATCAGCATCCCAATCATAAATCAGGGGAGGAAGAACATTGTTAGAATTATTGATAGGATTGACAGCCGTCACCCAAGAGGGGGGTGAATGGGTGTTTACGAAAACATTTGAAAATATTCGCTTTAAAACGTTTTCAACAAATTTAAAGAGATTTGCAGCGGAAAACAATTATAAAGATGAAAACGATTGCGCATAAGCGAATTTTATTAATAATAATAGAAAAACTAATATGCGCGGATACACATAAAATAAGAACAACGAAAACCGTTACCGCGCTTATTATTTTAAATTCTCTTAAAATAGATTATTATGAAAATAGATGTTATGATGTGCAACAAATAAATATAACAGCGGAAAATAAAGAGATGAGGGATAGAAGAGATTGCACCGAAGATTTTATCCTGGTTCGGCAAAGCAGCCTACTCCAGTCCCCAAGCGACCCGCTTCAGCTTTTCACTAAAAACCGAAGACGCCCCCGCGTCCCCAAATACAACCAGAGCGCCCCTCACGCTACTAGAAACCTCCGTTCGCTAGGGACCTCAACAACCAGATAGCCTAACTACTAGGTGTCCCACCGTTCGTCTAGCACTACCCAATACACAACAGGGTTCCTCACCCTACAACCACGAACGCATCACGTCCGCACTAGGAGATTCACTCCATAGTCTCTAAGGGTCACACACCCCTTACACAAATGGTTACGGTATGAGAGATTGGTACAAGACCTATATTGCACTTTTAATAGTGCGGATACAACAATATAAGGCTCTAACAAAAATGTGTTCTATATAACACTGATACAACAATAAAGCTCTAGTGGTGCTGAATTTAAATCACAAGTACTATGGCCAAAAAAAAAAAATTCTCTTCAAGAAATAATATCAAAGTTTAAGAACTGGTTGAAGGAGAAGAGAAGAAGAAGAACGTATGTACAGAAGAGAAAAGGTTCAATTCAGAAAATAGAATTTTTTTCAAATCATTTTAAAAACACAATTTAACACATGTTTAAAATCAAAAACAAATCTTAAAGATTTAAGAAATAAAAATAAAGATTTGAAAAATATTTGAAATTCAAATTTTGAATTTGAAAATAGAATCAGAATCAAATCAAAAATGATTTTGGAAATAAATCAAATTTAAAATAAGAATGAAATCAAATCTGGAAATATTCAAAATTGATTTTCTGAAATCAAATAAGTAAAATAATATTTTTGAAATCAAAATCAAATCAAATAGATTTAAAGAATAAAATAAAATAGAATAAAATCAATTTTGAAATCAGAAACAAATAAAATAGATTTAAGAGATAAATCGAAGATTTGATTCTTACAAACAAATAAGGAAATATTTCAAAATAATATTTAAATTCGAATTTTGAAAATAAATCAGAATCAATTATGTAAAAACAAATATGGAAATAAATCAAAATGATTCTGACACGTTTTTCAATAAAACTTAAGGTAATCGATTACTTAAGGGAGGTAATCGATTATCCCCTTAAAAATAGAAACTTTTAAATCCTTTTGAAAAACTAGTAATCGATTATCACATGCATGTAATCGATTACTTCACTTCTGTTTAATGTATGATGCAACTCATATAATCGATTACCACTAATCTAATAATCGATTACTGAGCCTCTGATATTTGTATGATGCAACATCATGTAATCGATTACTACAAAACATGTAATCGATTACTTTGTCTCAGGAAAATGTATGATGCAACAATTTTAATCGATTACTTGAGCCAGGTAATCGATTACTCTCATAAGAAAGTAATGGATTAGCAAAGTTCACTTAATCGATTACTCCTTCTTGCATACATAAAAATATTCAGAGTTTTGTAAAGTATTTCCACAGAAACTAAGTTAAAAATAGATTTTTACTAAAACTCTTTTTTGCAATTAAAACATTTTTCATAAAAAGTTCTTTTCTTCTCCTTAACATGAAAAACTAATTTTGGTCATTAGACACTTGTAATAACAATTCATTATCTTACAAATTTCCTATGGGTCAGACTATACTAAACTTGAACATGAAGCTTGAGCCTTGACTTTAGCCTTGAAGCTTGATGCTTGAACTTGATGCAGCTTGATGCTTGAAACTTTGAATCTTGTTTGTATTCATCAAAACATTATCTTCTAGAATCCTTATAGCATTACTCTTTACGTCCTCTGGGGCAAACTTGACTTCCAACATGAACAAGAACATAATGAAATTCAAGAGATTGATACCTTGAACAATTTGATGGAAGACACCGTTCAAGAATTTGGGGATTTAGGGTTTGTAAAACTGGGAAGTAGTGGCCGTGAATGTGTGAGGCGATGGTTGAGAGAGGAAGGCTCACGTCGGCGCGAAGGCGGTGGGTGAGCGGCGCGACGGTGGTGGAGGAGCGACGGTGTGGTGCGTTCTCCTATCTCTACATTGCTTCATCGTTCTTTGTTTTTCATCTTCTCTCTGTTCTAATTGCTTTGTTTTTTTTAATTAAAAAAGCTTTAAAATTTAAAGCCACACGGTAGTTTATTAGTGGGTTAAGTAGAGAAGCTATCTCCTCATATGAGGAGATACTTTATTCTGTTAATTCATTGCCAATTTTAGATTGACCCTGCAATTACTGGATAGAAATATATTACCGGACTTACCCTCGGGGACGCTGTTATCCGAGGACTGTTTTAGCCCATGCCATCACGGATTCATGTAAGTGTTGATATTCATTTATGGTGTTGATTGTTCACTGGTCAATATGCGCTCGTATTTTGAGGTCCGTGTCTTGCGTGGTCAATCCTATACCTATACGATCGGCCGCATGGTAAGCCCCCCTCAGCACGGGAAGGCTTGAAAAGCTCGTGTCGAGTTTATAATGATCCGAGGGTAAGGCCAACATTGTAGATCGACCATTAAGGTGGGTTGTCTCCAACTGGCTTCCAAAGTCTACGGAGTGACCTTCTGACTGCTTGAGGTGACGTTTCCGCATCAGGGGGAGGACACGTGTCTGGCCCATCCTTGAGAATTACAACGTGATGATTGTGGTATGGGTGACATTACGAGAATGTCCTTGTTTTTCAAAATTCGAAACTGTCCACTTTCCACTTTCGTCATTTTTGTTGTATGAAAATACGGTTGTGCCCTTGGCGATTACCCTGCTTGAAGGAGTGGGCCTATCATTTGACGGTTTTGTCCTTGGGCCCTAAATTCGAAAATGGGAGGAACTAGAGTTAGTTTCTTATAAAATCCTCCTCTCTCTTCTTCTCCTTACTCTAATGCTGTTTTCGAAAAATTCTTCATTCGTGACTGGAGACCATCGTCTGCGTTGATAACCGCCTCTGCCTTTGTGATTTGCTTTGCTTCGATCCTATTCCTCCATTTTCACAACCAACAACAGGTATTTCCCTCACTACCAACTGTTTATTCCCGTTTCAAACTCTGATGCTTTTGTATTCTTCTTTTTCGGGAACATTTTGCATGCGAAATCGTTGAGAACGGGGTAATATAGTGTTATAAGGGTGGGTTGTTAGATAAGTCCTTCGGTTTTTTTCAATAGATTCCCGAGCTATTTCTCAGAGGTTTGACACTGATTCTACTTCTATTTCTTGCCTTTTTAGGTTTTAAAGAGATGAGTGGGGGTGAGGGATCATTTGGTAGTGAGGAGTCTGTGAACCAGGAGAGTAGTGCTCTTGAAGTTCTTAAGAGCCCCCCAAGCCCTTTTAGGAATCATTTGGCCGCCAAGTCTTTTGGTATGAAGGGGGGGGGTACTAGCCAGCTAGAGTTGTCAAAATGGGTTAGACCAGCAGGGCAGGGCCAAAAAGCCCAAAAAATTGTAGGGCTTGGGCCGCATAATTTGGCACTAATATTCATCCCGAGCTTTTTGGCCCAGACCGACCGGGGTTTTTAAAGGGTCGGGTTCGGGCCGGGTAGCCCGGTCGGGTTTCGGGCCACATATGTTATTTAAAAAAAATTGATGCTTGTTTGTTGGCCTTGTTGTTCACATGGGTTGGTGGCTTTGGATTAAAACATAAAACCTTAGACTTTCTAGTTTCTTCTCCTACTTGCCTTGTGCCTTGTTTGTTGGCGGCAGTCCAGGAGCAGTAGCAAGCAACAATGCTCGATAACGAAAGTGTCGTCCAGCAGCAACAGCGGCAGCACCCAGCAGCAGCGGCAGCGCACCCATCAGCAGTGGCAATAGCAACGCCTAGCAGCAGCAACAACACCCAGCAGAAGCAGTTGATGTTTTTTAATGCTCATGCTCATGCTTGAATCAATTCGTCTCAACCTCACTCTTTTCGTTATTCATGCTCATCTGATTTTTTTTAGTTATTTCTATATTTATGTATTTTATTTTTATGTAACAATTCTGTATTTTATTTTCTATATCTTCTTAGTTAGATTAGATGTTATTTTTTTTGGTATACTGAAAGAAAAAACAAAACAGAATTTATTTTTTTTACATTTATGTATGCGGGTCGGCTCGCTCAAGCCCGCAGCGGTGGGTTTCTTATTATTGCACTAAATATGATACCGGGCTTTTGAGCCCGAGCCCGACTTGGCCCGAACCTGGCCGGGCGGCCCGTTTTGACAGCTCTAGCCAGCCCCTTTCAACTTGTGTTCCTCAAAACCTCAAAGAAATTGTGGATGGGAGGATTTCTTACCGAATTGCCCAACTTTTGGAGAGGGGGAGAGCAAGGGTTGGGACACATGATCGGACTTCATTTGGAATGAGATTCGGTATGCTTAGTAGCAATTAACGTTATTCATCATTAGACATTGACGGATGTTTCACCCTGTAGGGTTAACCGAACTGAGACCTTCCTTGACCGACCCAGGTCCATTAACTCAAGGCTCAACATCATGCCAGTTCGAAGGCTTATCGCCTATTGCTCGGTCTAACTGCACGGGCCATCCAGACGCCAAGTCCCAACCAGACAAATCAAGACCGAACACAAGATCGACATATCATCTGGGCTTACTCGGCCTCCGCAAAGGTCGGAACTCTGACAGTTAACCCGACCTCGAAGATCGGCATATCATCTGGGCTTACTCGGCCTCCGCACAGATCGGAACTCTGACAGTTAACCCGACCTCGGACGGACCAGAATCAGCCAGCTCTAACCGACCTCCTACAGGTTGAGAGCATTTCATCCGACCTAGTCTACACCAGGTCGGACCCCTCTACATGGTCGCTGACCAACCATACACTCGGCCTCCCTTGGGAGCACATCGAGTGGCCTAACTAGGGATGGGTAGGAATTTATCCGACCTTGGGACGTCGTACACGTCGAGCCATACACCCATCATCCTTAATACGAGTTAGACATGAGACCAACTGAAGGTCTAGGTCCTCTGGTACACAGTACTGCGCAATCTATCTCCTAGACAACCACAAATATTTACCAGATATTTGCAGGACTTGACGTGTAACACCCCGATTTAGTAACTTGATTATGTTATTATTTAGTAAAAATCTGGGATTTTTTTTTACATTGGTGATATGGACATGAGTTCGTCTTCACAAAACATTTTCATTTTAAAAACATTTCGTTCATGTCCCACGCCACACATCAAGTTCCAAATCGAGATGTTACCAACATCGCGCTTCGAAACTCTTTCTTCTGATCTTATAAAATACTATTCCATTTCCCCTTTTTCAAGTAACGTCAAACACTGGGTTTCCAAAACTTACAAAAATAATAGGGTGAATTACATCATGGTAGAGCAACATCAACTTAGTAACTTAAGGAAGCGCATTACATACTCAGACACAAAGGCAAACCTACACTACTGACTGCCATCCCTAGCATGAACCTCCTTTAATTCTAGATCTTCCTCAGCATCATCGAATCTCCCATCATTCTCAGGTAGCACTAAAACCTTTACATACTCTGGATCTTCTAAAGTTATTCGGTCCATCATGTTCCACATGTCGATACCCATGGGAGTGAACAGAAGGCCGTCGATCTCTAAGCTAACATCTCCTCGCCACTTCCAGTCTTTCTCAAAAAAGTCCCAATCTCCGTCTTTCCAGAGGGTGCATACAAACTCTGACGTCGAACGCCATCTAAAATTCCATGACATCAAGTGTCGGGAGAGAAAGAAATAGAATAGCAGAGAGAGTGAGCATCCCGAACGATTTCTCGTTGACGGAGTGGAATTACAATAGGCAAAAACATTAAGACATAAAAACACCAGCATTCAACAACAAGTAAAATACAACACGATTCACCTAGTCAATTATGCTCACTCATTCATAATTCTCAAACTTTCCATCCCCTTTCATCATTACTAATCTCTTTCGCAATTCATTTTCCATTGCTATTACGCAATCCCCAACATCATCACAATTATCTCATTCATTACTTATTGCACAGCACCGCATCACAGTTTCTTTGCCATCCGATCATCATATATTTGAACTTTATTCACACTTCTCTCTCTCTTGACCTTCTCATAGCATCCTCATCACTTAGCCCTTCTCGTTCTCATTGTCAGTATCATCATTATTCGCAGCCCATAATTCATAAGTCTTTTCAACATTCTTAAACTTTTCTTATTAAGTTTTATTGGATCGCTTCCATTGATGACAGGGGAATTAGAAAGTCATCAAGGAGTTAGTTAGCACACATACATCTCCTCCAATCCTCCCAAGCCTAGTCGGAAGCAAATGGGACGTACAAGAACCTTAACTCACGCCGGTCGAACAGTCGAGAAAATCCAACATCATATAATATATTTGTCAAGACCACAACCGTACAGGCCGGTCTTTACGACAATTAATATTTTACGCGATACCGCAAGGACCCAAAAATCATTCGACTGACCGCCTCGTTCAGGTTCCCTCTCACCGTTTCGAATTTGATCAAAGGGGAGACAATATTTTTCTAGTCAGCTGTGCAGAACACGCTTTGATCCCTTGGGTATTAATCCCCGATCACTTATAGACTCGTTCCACCTAGAAAAGCACTCCAGGTTACTTGATGTTTCACCGTCATCACCCTCCCTTATCACAATCACTCACCTGAATATCCATAGATAAACAGGGTATCTTCCTCCCCACTACTTCACACTCAACTCACCCCGTTATGATTAATATCTTTTAATGTTTTATCAATGTTTTGTTACTACCTTATTAACCCTAAGGTTCGGACGAGTCACCCTTGTACATCCCTTCGGTGATCCTCGACCTCTAATTATACATCTTTCACATTAGTCTTTCCCAACCGCACTTTGCTTAACTCATCAGGGCTCGGACACACAGGCATACCGCACACGTGGCCAGCACAAGCTCAATTTTGAAAACTTCAAAATCTAGCTTAGTGCACATCGAGAAGTTCTACTATCATATGTCCCTCATATCCACAACAATTTATTCTTTCCAATTCACTTTTGCACCAGTCCAATTTTCTTTCGTTACTTCTCCTTTTAACAATCTTTTCCTCATGGCCGAACTGGGCCTTTATCAACTCTTTCATACTCCTCATGACCTTTCATGCGTCCTCACATTATCTTTATCCCATCATTAATCGAATCAAGGCAGTATAATAATATAACATGATTACTTTTCAATTTCAGATAAGAGTTTAACAAGTGTAAAGCAACATATCATAACATTTCATCATCATAAATTAATAGCATCATATCATAACATCATAATAAAATGGATGTCTTAGTCCTGCGTATCAGTGGCTAAACATACACACCCAACTGCCACTATACGACTGACTCTTAGACCCCACGTTCCAAATTTTGAGATGGCCAGGAACAGCTTAACATTTTACCTAAATACCACGGTGTTTTAGGGAGCCCCTCTCTCACCTCTTGTCCAGCAAACATTGTCAGCAATTTCTGCGGTTCCGTTCGACTGACAGCAGCTCCAAACTCCCGATCTAAAAATTCCTTGCTTAAAATGAAACACACAATTAATACAAGGCTACTTACTAACATTCATGATCAATCTTAAATCATTTCTGAAAACTTGACTTATTTCTTGTCAGGTAAATCACAAAAGAAAACCTTTACTTTCTCAAATCAAATCCAACTTTTGAAAATACTTTAAATACTTAAAAATTAATTAAAAACAATCAACAAAACACTTTAAAACAATTTCTTTAGTTTCTGGTCCGTTCCGGACAGCCAACTAGTTTCAACCCGAAAACATCGGAAACGTCACATTTTCAATCCGACTTTTCTCTAAATCAATACCATTGAAAACTCAACTTTAAATCAATTAAAAAATTCTTAAGAAGTGAAATACCAATTTAAATCAACGCTTGACAGCAAAGAAACAATTTAAAAATCACGTTCTCGATAATCCGAAAACACCGTAAAATCGTACTTTAGCTTTTCTAATACTTTGCAACAAAATAAACACTTAAACAATTCATTTCTCACACTCAACATCATAAAACGAAATAGGGCAGCAACTATAAGTTCAGTAATTTTCGACATAAGTCATTCCAAAAATTTATTATCTTTCCGAAAGTTTTTCGTAAAACCAAACTCAACATCATGACAAATGGATTAACTCATTTAATTTTCACATGGCCTAAACACAGCTTCAAACATTACTCATTTATTTATTTCAAAATATCATCGTTTTCACACAAAGTCTAGTCATGTCACATAGGAATGCACAAGAGTTCGTAATTGTCAGAAAGTACTCAAAGAGGTTTTATTCAATTACGGGAAAAACACAAGAAATAAAATCCAAAACTATTTCAAATCAATTGGTTTCAAGCTCAAAATTTCCAGAATACTAAAACACATATTCAAGTTCATCATATAAAACTTTCAAGCCATCTTTTTTTTTTTGGTTTGCACCCTGGTATCCGGCCCACTGGGCCGACTAATCCAGTTCGAGGGGGGTCCCGGGGTTAAGGTTTTATTCCTCTCCCAACGTTGTTGCGGGGGATCGAACCGTGGTTCGCCCTACCAAGTGCAGCCCCTGGCACCACTGCACCAACCGCTTGTTGGTAAACTTTCAAGCCATCTGAACCTTCAGAACCTAAATTTAAAATCAAATTTCACACAAAAACCGAAACAGAACTGTGCTGATCTGAAGCAGAATTGCATTGATTAAAAATAGAAAACCATCTCCGAATTGCATGAAACTTGGTACAAACATTCCTTAGACAGACAAGGTCATCTCATAAAAATTTCAGATTATTTGGAGTTGTCAAAGTCACATTTCTCTAATTAAGTTTATTGGTAATTCTGAAAAATTTGCACCAATGTGCTCTCTGTTTTTCAATTGGTAAAAATATCAAACCAACTCCAAATCACCTCAAATTTTATAGTGGGTCACACGACATGTCCAGGAAGTTACCATAAAAATTTCAACCCATTTAGAGTAGTTTAGGTTTGAAAACTCTGTTTAGGTTTTACCCAAAAAACTCATTTTCCCGAGATCGTTTTCACCAAAATGACTCTTATAAAATTACCAAATCAATTCCAAAAATCTTGTAAAAATTCAGAAACACTACTTTTGACATAGTAAAAAAAAGTGGTCAAGTTTCATTGACATTGAGTTTTTTGAAACACTTTTCGTTCAAGCCTTTAGCAATCATGATCGCAAGTTTTTCTCAAACGTTCATTTTCAAACCAAATTCATTTAAAATTTCAAAACAATTCCAAATCAAACCAAACTTTCCAGAATTTATTTAAACGATATCAAAAACAACAATATCAAATTTTCAAGGCATTTCAATTAGCAAAACTATTATTTATCAAAGTCTCTTTCCAGCAAAATAACATCTTTCAAAAATTTCAGCATTACACACAAACAAACATACCCAATATAAATTCTAGCCAACTAGTTCCCATGCAATCTAAATCATACTCTAAACACTTTTTTTTGGTATAAAAAAAATTCTATTACCACATGAAAATTCAAAACAAAACAAAAGGCCTTTAGTAGCTACTTGCCACCTTCTAGGAAGGGTTCAAGATACTACGAAAACCAAAAAAACTATACAAGGTATTAAAATTCAATGAGAATCCTATTAACTAAAGCTTTATTCTTCCAATTGCGAAAACTTGGGATGCAATGCTTAATTATGCAAGCTAATTTACACTTCAAAATTCTCATCACTTGGTGCTGAGTTCGGTTCCTGCCCGCAAATAATCTGAGATTCCTCTCGGTCCAAGTGTGGTAAATGACACCAGCAAAAGCAGCATACACACATTTCCTCCTCTTTTTGTCATTGAAAGCATGCCTTATCCATCTAGTCCAATTAGCATATCTGTATGGTCAATTATCAAGACCAAGCCATAAACAAACTTGTTCAATAAGATTTCTAGACCAGCTACATTCAAAGAACAGGTGGTCTCGAGATTCCAAAGTATGAGAGCAAAAGACAAAGTTAGTTTGCTGCACAAACAAACGATCTCTAGTTTTCAGCTTGTCGTGTGCAGCAAGCCAAGCAATAAATCTGTGCTTAGGAACCGTAACCGAATTCCAAACAAATTGGCTCATCAGAAATGTAGGAAGTTGGCCAAGAAGGAATCTATAACCACTTCTAATCGTTTACTCACCATCAGAAGCAGCAATCCAATTATTATTCACAAAACCAGACTTCAGCTTGTTCATAACCTTGACAATCTGTTTCCAATGCCAACTATCTCCAACTTTAATTTCACAGTCCCAGAGTTCTTGGTCTTTCAAATAAATGGAGCTAATCCACTTGACCCACAATGTATCCTTCTTCAGACCAATATGCCAGATCTGCTTGCCTATAGCAGCAAGGTTCCATAGAATTGTGTTAGAAAAATGCAAACCACCATTTGCTTTAGGTTTACAGATCTGATTCCAAGCCACTGCAGCAGTATAATGCCCATCTGAGTTCATACCCCAAAGGAATTGCCTGCACCTTTTCTCAACCTCTTTAAGAACAACTTTAGGGATAATGAAAATAGTTGCCCAATAAACATGAAGGCTCATCAGGATAGAGTTAATGAGACAACATCTAGCTTGATAAGATAGATTTCTGGACTTCCAAGCATTGATCCTATTGCTAACTTTGTCAACAAGTAACTGACATGTAGCATTCGACCATTTCCTTGCTGAAATTGGAATGCCAAGATACCTGAATGGGAAAAACCCTTTCTGGAACCCTGCCAAATGGAGAATCTCAGCTTGTTTGTCATCATTCAGTCCAGCCATATAAATATGTGACTTCTCCATGCTAACTTGAAGCCTTGAACTATCATAAAAATCATTAAGTGCTTGCATCAAAATCCTTACACTTGCTGGATGTCCCTTACAAAAAATCATAAGGTCATCAGCAAAAGCAAGGTTTAGAAGTTTGTTGTCTTTACAAAGAGAGTGGAACCTGAAATATTTGTGCATAGCAGCCAACTGCAGCCCTCTAGCCAAAACTTCCATGGCCAACACAAATATCAAAGGAGACATGGGGTCTCCTTGCCTGATCCCCCTGGAACCATGGAGCATCTCAGACCTCTGACCATTGATGGTAATAATATAGGAAGCAGTAGTGACACAGGTCATAACCCAATTCCTGAACTTCTCTGGAAATTTGAATGCAACAAGCATGTCCTCAATGAAATCTCAATCCAAAGTGTCATAAGCCTTTTTAATATCAATCTTCATAAGGCATCTTGGGGAGCTATTCCTTCTGGCATACAATCTTAATAGCTCTTGAGTAATTAAAATGTTATGCACAATACTCCTATGTTGAATAAATGCAGTTTGATTTTCCTGAACAATAGAAGCTAAGGCAGAACTCTATTCAACCCGAGGCACAAAAGCTTGGAGATGCATTTATAGAGGAAATTGCAACAAGCAATAGGCCTGTAATCCTTAACTGAGTTGGGACAATCAGTTTTAGGGACCATAACAAGATTAGTAGCATTTAGACTTCTATTCAGAAATCCAGTGTTGAAAAAGTGCTTGATAGCATTAACACAGTCTTGGCCTACAATACTCCAAGCTTTTTTGAAGAAACTAGCTCCATAGCCATCAGGGCCTGGAGCTTTGTCAATGTGGGTTGAGAAACAAACTTGAGTAATCTCCTCATCAGAAAAAGGTTTTATAATGTTCAGTTGTTGTTCAGTGTTCAACACAGGACCAATGGAGATAACAGATTCATTCCAGACATAGTGGTGCTTTGTCGTTATGCATTGGCCTGAGGAGCTCAATGCATACATAAGTCATACGCATTTGGATATAGCGTACTTAAGTAAAATGCAGATATTTAGATAATTAGTTAAGAGACAAATCATCATAAAGCATCCAAACAAGTGATCAAGTACTTAAGGAGAACAAAGAACTTTAAACTCACATGCACACATGCAATACAATGATTCAGTAAGAGATCATCAGGTATTCTTGTTATTATTGTTATTATTATTTTTTTATAGGATGCATGTCAGTGTAGTACCATGCTATATTTATTTGTTATGTGAATGAACTATTTTGGAAAAGTGCTTAGCAGACACTAATAGGTTTTTCTGATATAGCAATGGTGTGTTTTTTAAGGCATCTAGTAAATGGATATGGCTATGAAATTGTGTCCCTTGGCTGCAAATTTTAGATAAACTGAAAGACCATTAAAGTTACTTTGTGACAAAATATTAGTAGTGCTATATCTTACATACGGGAAAAGTTCAGAGTAGTTAAGAGTCTATAAAGCACATTGGCATAAACTTCATGATTGCAGATTTACTCACTAAAGGTTTATCATATGAGGTCTTTCTTGATAGTAATGCTCATATATATGGGTATTGTATTGTTTAATGATATGTTGGTTTGGTGGGAGTTTGTATTTGGGTGCTTATCTAGTATAGACATGTTTGTGGATATATTTTCTGCAGAAAAAAGGTTTAGAAAAAAAAAGGTTTATGGTTCAGCTTCACTCTGAATTTATTCGCTGGGATCTCACTAAAGAATTCGCTGGGATCTCACTAAAGAATAAAGTAGGACCAGTTGGAAATAGACATATTTAGATCACTTTTTATGTAATTTCCATGCTACACGTCCATATTTGATCTATGTCGTTGGTTATATTGATGTACGTGGCCATTGATGGGTCTAGTTATGATACAAATGTAACGAAGATCGCTTTGATCCTATGTCGGTATGATTGATGGACGACATTGTTAGAGATGACTTTTTGGTATAGATAGTTATTTTTGAGCGCTTATAAGGTTATTTGTAATTCATGATTCTATTTCGATATATGTGGCTCAAGTGGGAGATTGTTAGATATTTATCTAATATATGAGTCTACATATATTATTGATCATGTATTATCTGCTATCATAAAGATTTAGTCCCTATTAAAGAGATCTTTTACGGTTTAATATATTGTGATTGAAGACATCTCATTTTGTATGGATTTTATAATGTATAGATACCAAAGTCTTATTTCTATATTGTTGATGGACCGAAATAGAAATAAGAAAGTTCAATAGTCGTAACCATTCGCGAAAGACTATGAACTTATTATAAATAGGTTATGGTCCCCAAGTCGGATGCATCCAATTCCCTTCTCTAACTCCATCATTAGAAAGGCTAGAGCAATTGTGCATAATGGCTTGGAAGACCAACCTTCACCCTCATGTTCTCTCATAGGTATGCATTTGGATACAAGATTCAAGGACAATTCAATTCAAGTTCACATGTTCATCATATTCTCTATGAATATATATATACAGGTGCGCTTTCGCTTCCGCTTCCGCTGTATGATTTCTTGATGATTTGACATGAATGTGTTCTGGTTTATAATTAAAGTATTCCCACAATTTTTTTAGGGGAATAAAATAAATTCAAATTTTGATGTTTTGTTTTTTGTGATGTCTAATATTTTATAGCAATTTAATTTATATATCATGTTACCCAAGTAGCCTCTCATGTCTAAATTAATTTGCTGGGAATATCAAGACAATAGTATGTTTTTTAATTTATGTGGATATTGATCGGCCCAAAGGAAGATTATTATTTGGCCAAATTTCAAATATACTTGTGGTAATAAATATATGATACTCATTAGGTTTTCCATGTGAACAATAAGTCGATCCAAAAAAAGGCTTAATATTGTTTAACAGGATTGATTATTAATATTTGATTACTGCATTGAGTGTACCACTTACAAGTTAATGTTTTCTCCGAAGATTAAATATTAATGATTGTGCTAGGTAGCTTGTGATGGGTCCCACCATTATTTGAGTTTATTGATTAAATTTTATTGTGAGATTATACTGTGTTTTGTTCGATTAATTTTATGCTTATATAATATTTGCAACATAAAACAAATGTATCCATTCTAAATGCACAAACTTCAAGAATTTGGAAGGACATTGTGACGATTCTATAATTGGATGGATCTAGACTTTGCAATTTGGAATAAACCTATTGATCTTATGGAATAATGTTCGTTTAAGGATAATTGGAACATTGATAAATGAGAATGTTCCTCTTGAATTAGCCTCGTGATTAATAGGTGTCCAATTCTAAAAATATTCAATTACATTATATTTTAAGAGACTAATACCAAGTTGTTTCGTAAGAAAGTTAAACGGCATTTTGCCACTAAGAAAAAGGATTAAACTAACATACTATTAGTATGTGTTGTTTTGATGAGGTATAGTAACAATGGATATAAACTAACCTATCAATTTCCAACAGGAGAAAAAAAATAATTAAAGCTTCAAATGATGATGAGTATATTTAAATCATAATAAAAAACAAATTCAGATAAAGTTCCTTGTTTCCTCAAAGTCTTGGTACAACTCTCATAGAACTCTACAATTGAACCCAACTCAGATTGTCAGTTGAGGAATACTGGCCAATGAAGCTTTTACCTTGTCATCTGAGAATGAGAGGTCAAACATATTACCTTGCAAATACTTCTCATAAGCTGGCAAGTCAAAATGGCCATGTCCACACATTGCTGTCAGAATAACCTTGGCCTCTCCACTCTCTCTACATTGAAGAGCTTCTCTAATGGTTGCAGCTATGGCATGAGTTGGTTCAGGAGCTGGTATCAACCCTTCAGCCCTTGCAAACTGAATAGCACCTATAACCATATATGAAAAGCTTGAATTTTATCATATGTTACTGTAAATATAGGATTCCTTTTTTTGTTTTTCTTAACAATCACATGAAAGTGTGAATTACCATGAAAACACTCGGTTTGTGGGATTGCAATTGCTTCCATTAAGCCCAATTCGTAAACATGTGAGATCAATGGTGCCATACCGTGGTAGCGCAAACCCCCTAGTAGTAAGCAACAATGTTAATACAAAAGATACACTACTAAATATGAGATGATAAATGCTAGAGAGCCATAATTTTTTTTTTTTTGTTAATTTAGAGAGCCATAATTTTTGCACTAATACGTATACATCCAGAATTGAAATCTGATTTACATCTGCTTATTTTACATGCAAAAACAAATGTAATTTTGCATATAAGAGAAACAGATTCCGGATGTTGCCATAATGATTTGACAATTGACATGCTTGTTGATCCTTAAATGGGTGAGTGGTCCCTATAACATTATTCCATCCAACAACAACCTTCGTACACTGTCAGAATTCTGGCTATTTTTTTATGGTTGTGTTGCATTGCTCATATATAAACTCAGCATAAATAACAATTACCAGCATGAATTGGATCCGGAACAAACTCATGTCCAAGTGTGTGCATTTTCATCAATGGAGTCAACCCTGCTGTATCACCATAATCATATGTATATACCCCTTTTGTCAATGAAGGACATGCTGCAGGCTCAACTGCTCTTATGACAGGGTTCATTTTCTTATTGAGCTTCTCTCGAAGGAACGGAAAACTAAGTCCACCAAAGTTAGAGCCACCACCAGTACAACCTATGATGACATCTGGAATTTCTCCAATAGCTTCCATTTGTTTAATGCACTCTTCTCCTATGACACTCTGGTGGAGTAGTACATGGTTTAGTACACTCCCTAAACAATACTTGGTATCAGCATTATTAGCTGCAACCTCTACAGCTTCTGATATAGCTATGCCTAAACTCCCTGGGCTTGATGGATCATCACGAAGCATTCTTCGACCTGCCTCAGTAATTGTAGATGGAGATGGATGTACCTTTGCACCCCATGTTTGCATCATCAATCTCCGATATGGTTTTGTATCATAAGAAGCACGTACTTGCCACACCTGCACAAAATATTTAACTAAACTTTACACTTTTCTTGTTGTTGGGGATATTATGCGGAAATCAAAACCCCCACTTGCAAAAACTTATTAGGAGCGACTAACAAATAAATGTCATGAACCTTGCCAAATTCGTTAACCAAATTCGTTAACAGACCCGTGAGTTGTTAACTCTCAATTTGATGGATTTTTCCCATGTTAATATTTCGGTGTGTTCTTGTTATTGTTTGTGTTTTTTTTATGCCATGTATTTGTTAGTTGCTCCTAATATGTTCTTGTAAGTGGAGGATTTGATTTCCGCATAATATCCCCAACATTCCTATCTTTCGTAACTACAGAGATAAAATAAAAGCATATGCAGTGAATTATTAAATCACCACTACTTTTCTTGGGCTAGTACAGAATAAGGTATCAATGATTGTAAAACAATAAGTAAGGAAGGTAAATAATGAGAAACTACCATTGATGATTTCTTTTGGAATACATAATCACTAGGAATTTCAACTACATTTTTTATGTTAACAAGAGTTTGCAAACAGATGCATTATAACTCATAATTTTAGAGTTTAGAGTTAAATGTGCCAATACTATCTATCAAGAGGTGGTAAAGTTCAAGATATCATAGTTTGAGAAAATTGATTTGGTCAGCCGGTGAATTTAATCCCCATAGAACAATACCTCACAGTCAAGGCCAAATATGCTGCACGCAAAGGCTAATGCACTTCCCCATTGTCCAGCTCCAGTTTCTGTCACAACGTTCTTGACGCCTGCTTGTTTATTATACCAGGCTTGTGGAACAGCAGAGTTAGGTTTATGTGATCCTGCAGGGCTCACACCTTCATACTTGTAGTAAATTCTGGCTGGTGTATCAAGAAGCTTTTCCAACCTCTTCGCTCTAGATTCATTAGAGATATATAAGATTCCTATGACTAAAGTTCAAAATGACCAAAAGGAAAATGGACATGTGATTGATAATCAAACCTGATGAGAGGGGTTGGGCGCCAAAGACTGTATACATCGAGAACTTCTTCCGGTATATCTAAGAATCTTTCACTGCTTGCCTCCTGTTTAATTAACTCATCAGGAAAAAGAGGTGACAAATCTTCTGGTTTGACTGGTTCATAAGTCTTGGGATGCAATGGTGGAGGAGGTTTGACCGGAAGATCTGCAGTTATATTGTACCATTGGTGGGGAATTTCGACCGATTTTTTAGCATCCGAAAAAGTTGCTCTTATTCTGCAGGCATTGGAAAGCCTTGGATGCATTGGCTTTACATTCAAGGCAAAATGAGGAGGCCATTGCTTGTCAACTGAGGGCAACAAATAACAGAAAGCCACTAAGATTTGATAACCGAACTGTATTACTAAATTGTGGAAAGTAAAATCAATGATGAAATGCAAAAAACAAAACCATGAAACCAATTTGTTTATTTCATCTAACACTCAAATATGAGCAGCAAAGATAGCCTCAGTTGTTCAAAAATAATTTAAACATTGATTTGAGGATGGTCTATAGTCTATACTATGATAAAGTATCTTCGCAGGTCCAGGTTTCTGTTGTGGACTAACTTAAACTACCATTCTATTTTCATATTCTGCTAAAGTTGAACACGTATAACAAATCTAACTCCTTCAGGTCTCTTAGTTGGATTTTCTCCATTGTTTACTTCAATTGTAGATTGAAAAGTATCGCCAAGTCTTCAAAACTTATGCTTCATAACCTGATCTGCCTTTAAACTTTAAAGTATTAACTTCAAGATGCATTTAAAACTATGTCAAGTTCTACTTGTAAGAATTTGAAGTTAATACTTTGGTGAAGTTCTATTTCAATTTCAAGCATAAATTTATAGTAGAACTTAAGTAATTTCACCAGTGGATTGAGAAAAGATTAAAGATCTGCATAAGTACATTAACCAGAGCCTAATACACTAATAAATTAACCTTGAGGTATATAATATATGATACTTCACTGTGAAGTACAGCAAAATAAAGTATTTGGTAATTACCTTTAGAGTGGAAGCATGTTGAAGTAGGAAGTGGATTAGTTGAGAAGATACAGTGAGTGATCATTTTTGTTTTCTTCTGTTAGGAACTTCAAAACATGGACAGGAAGTTGAGAAGAGTTGCAGGAAAGCAGATTAATTGTTTTTTACATAATATAAGGTTGGTCAAGTCAAGTTGCACGCTATGACTACTGTCTACTAGTCTACTATCGTACCATTAAAAATTGAAACGAGGAGCAGAGTTAATGTACCTCTCAATGTTTTATACTCATTCAGTCCCATGTCATAAGATGTTAAGGAATATCTCATTTTCGTTAAGAAAGTTGATTAATTTAGTTACTTATATTGGAAATGTGAACTTTTGATATGTATTTTCAAAATTAACCCTATTAATATTGTTGGGAATTTTAAAAGTGTTAAATAAATAGGGGTATGTGGAAAAAAGTAATTAATGATTGTTGAAAATTGGTATAGGATCTTATAAATAGAGACAAAATAAAAGTGTCAATCTTGCGACGACAAACAAGATTGAGGAGTAATATATTTCTTTATTGATAATAACTATTAAGATTATCTGTCAGTCAGTTATACCTTTCATTGTTTAGTACCTATGTAGGTATGCCAAGAAAACAGCTTAAAAACCAATGGGCAATGGACAAATAAAAATCGGTTGTTCAAATTGCTGAGTTTTTCTAACGTAATCCTTCCCCTGTTTGTTACTACTAGCCCCCAAAACATTTCATAAAGTTGCAATTAATATTAGTTTTAATATATTGATAAAACATTTCACAAAGTTACAATTAATATTAGTTTAAATTTATTATTGAATAGTTATGAAGAATTTTAATATGAATAATGTTTAAATGTAAACAAAGTATAATAATGTAAACATTATTGTTTAAAAATTGTTTAGGAAGGAATTTTCAATTTGGGCGGGCAGAATTTTCAATTTCAATTGGAGATTGGGGAAATTTGGGCAGCTATTGTGAGAGGGGAAGTTAGGAAGGAGAAAATGGACAGTGGGGACCACGCTAGGGAGCAAATGGGCGAGATGCAATAGTAAATGGGGGGAATCACCGGTAATATAATATTATATAGATTAGTTTTAATTTATTATTCAATAGTTATGAGAAATTTTAATATGAATAATATTTAAGTGTAAATAAAGTATAATAATGCAAAAATTGTTGTTTAAAAATTGTTTAGGAAGGAGTCGATTAATATTATTATTTACGAAAGAGTCAATAAATTAAAATCGATTAACATTCTTGTATGTAATATTTTTAAACTAAAAAATTCGCTTTTAAAAAAAGTGAATAAAATTGTTTTTGAAAAAGAAGTAATTAATGGCATTATAAATTCAAATCCAAATAACAAAAACATGTACATAAAAAGAATACAGAAAACTCAAAGCATAGTTTTTTTTTAATATATTAGGTTTATTAAATAAAAAAAATTAAAAGAAGAGCCCGAGCACCAAAAACCGATGCATGGTAGAAACACCTTTGTTTTATGTTTTATTTGTTTGGAACATTATTTGTGTCAGAAAACATATAATAAAAAAATTCAAATCCAAATAACAAAAATATGCATATAAAAATAATACAGAAAACCCAAAGCATATTTTTTTAATATATTAGATTTATTAAAATAAAAAAAAGAGTCGGAGCACAAAAACTGGTGCATGGTAGAAGCACAAAAACTGGTGCATGGTAGAAGCACCATTGTTTTATATTTTACTTGTTTGGACCACTACATGTGTCCGGAAGAATATATAAAAAAAATTCAAATCCAAATAACAAAAATATGTACATAAAAGGAACACAGAAAACCCAAAGCATATTTTTTTTAATATATTAGATTTATTAAAATAAAAAAATAAAAAAAGAGCCGAAGCACCAAAACCGGTGCATAGTAGAAGTACCTTTGTTTTATACTATTTTACTTGTTTGGACCATTACATGTGTCCGGAAGAATATATAAAAAAAATTCAAATCCAAATAACAAAAACATGTACATAAAAAGAATACAGAAAACCCAAAACATATTTTTTTTAATATTTTATATTTATTAAAATAAAAAATAAAAAAAGAGCCAAAACACCAAAAACCGGTGCATAGTAGAAGCACCCTTGTTTTATATTATTTTACTTGTTTGGATCATTACCAGTGTCCGAAAGAATATATATAAAAAATACAAAATCAAAATAACAAAATATGTACATAAAAAGAATACACGAAACCCAAAGCATATATTTTTTTTAATATATTAGATTTATTAAAATAAAAAATTAAAAAAAGAGCCGAAGCACCAAAAACAGGTGCATGGTGGAAGCACCCTTGTTTTATATTTTACTTGTTTGGACCATTACATTTGTCCGGAAGAATATATAAAAAAAATTCAAATCCAAATAACAAAAACATGTACATAAAAAAACACAGAAAATCCAAAACATATTTTTTTTAATATATTAGATTTATTAAAATAAAAAAATAAAAAAAAAAGCTGAAGCATAAAAAACCGGTGAATGATAGAAACACCCTAGTACTGTTTGGACGGGATAGTCGAAACAGGAGGGAGTAATTAAAAAATAAAGGTGAGGCAATGGGTGGAAAAAAAAAAGAAGAAGTTTGGGGGAGGGGGGGTCCACATGGGAGAGAGAAAAAGGCGGGATAATTTGGGGTGGTGAAAAATGGGGGGAAACTTTGCTAATATAATATTAGATAGATAAAAGAAGAAAATAAAAATAAATTAACTGAATGTTTATTATAGAAGTTAGTTGAATTTATTTAATTTTTTTATATAAAACTGAATGTTTATTATGGAAGTTAGTTGAGTTTATTTAATTTTTTTAAATTTATATAAAATATAATTATTTTTAAAAAGTTGCATCTAGAATGAAATAAAAATTAATTGAAACAACCACTTTATAAAAATATTTTAGAAATAATTGTATTAAAAATAGAAAGTTAATTAACTTATTTCATATAAATCTCCAATTATTTTTTTTGTCATCTTATATCAGCCCATAGAGAAAATGCCTTAGATCACATGGTAAATATGGACGGGGAGTTGATGTACATAAATTTTATAAATTATCAATTTTCAATAAAGACTTACTAAATACTCTCTTGGTTCTTACTTATTTGTCATATTATTTTAAAAAAATAAAAAATTCTCTAAAAAATGAATTGCATTCCTATTTAGCTGTACTATTTTCAATAAATCAATTATATGTTTTTTTTTGTTAAAAATAAAAATTAATTAACTTTTATTTAAATTTAAAATCACAATAAAATAGGACTATCAGATAGAGGGAGTACTATTTTGAAGGACCCGACCCCATCTGGAAGCAGTCAACACCCACTATTTAGCACGATTTTATTAAGGATTAATAATCTATAAACCTTATTCTTTAGGTCTTAAATCCCGTTTTTTTAAATGAGGTTTTATCGAAATATTTTTTGGTATCTTTGAGTTGAAAAAAATATATTTTCCAATTTTAAATATTCGAAAAATATTCCAATAGATTCCTATCGAAAAAAAGGTTTAAAGACTAAAAATGAGATTTGTGGCTAAAACTCTTTATTAAGGAGGGTTCACATAAGAAAATGTCATTGGTACCATAAACGTGGTGGCTGGGTGGGAGACCATAAAGTCAATTACAACTTTCCTCCGTTTCCACGGACACCTTGAAATTGTTACCAACACCAAAACTTTACTCCTTCGTGTCATTTTTACACCTTCCTCTCTTATACTCTCTTCCTTCTACTCCCTCTGTCTCGGGATGTAATGGATTCAGTTGGTTTAGATTTTGACAGCTTGGTCCACTATCGGCTAGAATACCGAATTAATTTGAAATTGTATGGAAGGCTTAAAAGGGCTAAGGTCTAACTGCATACTCGGTTGAAGTGTCACTGCTTTTTTCGCTGCAAACCTGATCGCTTGCAAGAACTCGGAAATTCGATTATCTCTTTGATAGTCGGATTCTACTCTATTATGATTATTTTATTATAATTAATCTATTTTGGGTTTTTGAAATAATTTAATCGCTGTAAGCCCGAGCTTGTTATATGTCGTTATTAGGGCTTGTATGTATTTGGATGCAATGTATTATATTTTGCCCTGCTGGCATACTGTTGATTATATGAAAATATTAATACAGGTTTTCAGTGCAAACTCATATTTTTGGAATGTCCATAAAACAAAGTAAAATCTGTCCGATTTTACGGAGATTTTTATAAGTATTATAATTAACTAAGAGTTTTCAAAAAGAAATTTTTCAAGTCACTAAATCAATTGGGGTAATTAGTGCATTAATTAAGATAGGGTGTTACATATGTAAAACAAATATGTATATTATATTGAACTCTGGATCTGGCAGGTACATATTTTTAAAAAGGGAAAAGTCAATATTTTAAAGTAAACTCCGTCAATATTTTTCCTAATTTTTTATGATTTAATAATTAATAAAGGAAATGAAAAAGTAGGACGTTACATTATGGTATCAGAACACTGGTTGCATTCCTCGGTTGTGGAGTATGGATTTCCTACTCCTAAAATGTTGCTCCACATGAGAATAACATAAAAATAGTTAGCAAATAGTTAGATGCTAAGAGTTTTATGTTTAGAGTATGTTTAAGGATTTAGTTAGTGATAGCTTATGATTTAATGGGTGATTTACTAATCACATTTCTATTTCAGACTTAGTGAATGACGACTCGAAATAATCGAGTTCTCGAGAGAATTTCGGATGTTCTGGAGAACCTCTCTCGAGCTAGCGCTAACCAGGCCAATGTTTTGGAGAATTTGATCCAAGAAAGTGCCAATCAAGCCGACCATGCCAACCAGCCTCAGCAGCAAGCTGAAAACCATGGGGTAGCAGAGTTTAAAAAGTTAGACCCTCCTAGATTTGAAGGTGGCTTCAATCCTGAAGGAGCCCAAAGATGGTTGCGGGAATTAGAGAAAATCTTTCGGTCCATGCCTTGCACGGATACGGAAAAGGTTGCATTCTCTACATTCATGCTGTCTGAAGAGGCCGAGTACTGGTGGGAGGACACCAGACACTTCCTTGAGGCGGATGTAAGGTCAATCACATGGGAACTCTTCAAGGAGAAATTTCTGGAGAAATATTTTCCTGAAGATGTGAGGCGTAAGAAAGAGATAGAGTTTTTGGAATTGAAGCAGGGTAATATGACCGTGGGTGAATATGCCTCCAAGTTTGAAGAACTCATCAAGTTCTCGCCCTATTACCAATATCACCCCGACGAAAGGTCAAAGTGCATTAAGTTTGAGATCGGTCTCCGTCCAGAGATCAAGTTGGCCTTTGGGTACCAAGGCATTCGTAATTTCCCTCAATTGGTGAATATGTGTCGCACCTATGAGGATGATTTAAAGTCTAAAGAGACACATGAGAGGAGTGTTAGAGCCAACCAAAAAGCTAAGGAACCTATCAAAAATTAGGATGAAGAACCTTCACCTAGAATAGATCCTTACCCAGATCCAAAGGTTATTGAAGAGAAAGTACAAGTGACTGCTACGGAAAAAGCGGCTCTTGTTTTGATGAGTCCTCCTCCACGGTGTCCTCACTGTGGGAAGCGTCATTCAGGCATTTGTCGACGCTTAGGAGGGGAGATAATCTGCTTCTTGTGCCAACAGCCAGAGCATATTGTCTCCAATTTCCCGCACAACCAGAATATGAGGAAGGAGGGAAAGATTGCAAAGCTTAGAGCTATTAAAATCAATTCCAAGGGAAAAGCCTCTTCTCATTCTGGTGTCAAAACAAGGAAATCTTAGAAGCCTATATAAGGTAAGGTCTAATTAAGTGAATATTTCGGAATCTCTTGCATAATGCATTACCTAGATGTAAGAATAAAGTCTTAGTATATGATGATAGCCTATAGGCATATAGTATAAGTTAGTGTATTGCATTTCATTTTTAAGTAAATAAGGTTCAAACTCTTTTCAAAAGGGTAACTTTGTCATATTCAGAAGTAAACAGAAAGTTGAAACTAAGGAAAGTGAAAACTCCCAACGGGTCAGAGCATGAAATTGCTACCCCAACGGGAAGGGCTGATCCTTAGTTTTAAACTAAGTATGTTAATTCCAAATGTGACAAAGGAAATGAAGCCTCTTTTGGAACTCAAGTAGTACGAAAATAATTCTATCCTCAGTATAATGTAGAATCGAGACTGATCACCTCGAGATTTACATTTATTGACATATAGTATTATTAAAGTCCTTGAGTTCAATCAAAATAATTTTCAAGTGTATGAAGCCTATGATAAGAAAGGTAGTATGTTTCCAACCAAATCTAATAGATGTCAATCCTTCTTTATCAGAGTGCGCAGCAGAAGTCATTAGATATCAACCCAATGTATTATGTCTCTTCCCTAAGATTATATAGGACTAGGAGATCTTGAGCTTTATAGAGTATAGTTCGTCATGAGTATAGTACCATTAGAAAGACCTTTCTCTTTAGAATGAGAATTAATAATAGTTAGACTAGTTTAGCAAAGTTAAGCTAGGACCTAAGTTTAGTTAGATAGAATGCTTAAGCTAAATCTTTGTGTGAATGGCAATTCATATATATATATATGATTGAAGTATATACTTGTATTATAACCACCTATCATATTGATTTTTCAAAAGACAATCATTATGTCTATCTTTCTTAATAACTCTTATTTCCAATCGCATTCACATATAATGTACTCTTTAACTTTAACGGTTTCTTTAAAAAAAAACTTTTGAAAGAAATTGATATTGCCATTTTTGAAGTATTTCCTCTAAACTTATGGTAATATAAAATATATGGACATCAAACCTTATTTCCGCTATATTTGAATAATTTTTGTTAAAATTGAACTTATCTTTTTGTATTATTAAACAAATATTTTTTGTATGTTTAAATGCTATATACCTCTCTAGTTTACAAAACACACCAAATCTGGTAATATAAGTATTATATCTTTGTTTTTGTAAATAGGTTTGTAAACTAAAGTTCCAATTTTTGTATATTAAAATCTTTGATTAAATTCAAAACTACCTAAGTGTGTGATCGATTTCCCTTACTTGTGTTTGGTTTATGTTGTGTTTCTCTTTTAAAATTTTATTACTTGAATGAAATTTCAAATGAATAATACCTTGATGCTTTGGGTATGCGTTAGTTTATTTTTCTGGATTGTGTTCTGACTTATGTTCTGTTTCTCTTTAAAGGTATACCCTTTTTTGTTTAATAGAAGGAAAACTTCAAATGATATCATTCATTGATGCTTTATTTTGAATGCTATTATAATTCTAACACAAGAATGAATGCTTGGATAAATAACATGATTGTATTATAATGAATTGTTGATGATATGATGATGTACATTTTCTATGATCTTTCACTATGTTTGATGTTGAATAATAGTATTTAGGATTTCAAAGTTTTGAACTTTATTGGTGAATGGGTAGTAAGTAGTTTTAAATTCCAACCTTAGTTCCATCATAAGTGGGGGAGTAATTCCCCAAAAGTAATGAAACCTCCTCACTTGCAATAGGATTACCAATCCTCCTGATTAAGATAAGCCGAATTTCGGGGACGAAATTCATATAAGTGGGGGAGTATTGTAACATCCCCAAATTTATTAAATAGTTATAAGCATTAGATAGTCCAAAACATTTAATATTCCGCAAGTTCCATGGTGACCACAGAAGAATGTAGAGGAAGTGACTTATCAACATTGGATCCCCTAGGATAAGATCAGATTTGTGATAAGACACCAATGGTTGAGATGCAACCGTACCATGTAGATCTAAGGGTGATGGAAGTAAGTCAGTTTGCTCAGAACTCTGTGACAAGTTGGGAAAACCGTCAGCGTGTGGAGCTGTACGTGTGATGCTATTGGACCGAAGTACTGGGTATGAGTTGGCATCATTAACCTTTTTGAAACTACTCTAAATGTTATCTTTTGTAGTTCCTATGAGTTCATTATCTCTCTCCCCTTGGTCATATCTTTGAAACTCCTTCTCTCTAAACTCAATTTTCTCTCTCACAAACTGAGACTCCTCCTCCATATTTTCCTCATTCTCCATCTCATTCTCGTCTTCCTCCATATTAAATTTTTTTAACTTTTCCGGTTTTGTAGTACCGGAAATCATTATATATTTCTGGTATTTCAAAGTCGAAATCCAATTTCAATTCAGCAAAACCGGAAAAGTAATTAAATTGCTTCTGGCTCAGCAAAATCGAAATGACTTTTCAGGGTTCATAGAATTGGGGTGTTTTCGTCCACGCAAATTACAAATTGGGGGCCAAAAAGTCGGAAGTGAGAGTCGAAAAGCAATTTCCCCAATATACAACAAAGATTATGGGCCGTAGGTTAAGGCCCAAAACAGAAAGCAACATTTTTACTCGTTACATAAACATTCCGGGCAAACTCAACGTTCTGCAAACGCCATGGCATCCTCTGCAATGATCCTCGACCCAAGGTCTTCGCCGGAACCATCGCCTCAGATGCCGGCGATCCTCACCGACCACCTTCAAGGCTTCGGCGAATCCGCCTCCGACGACGGCGACCTGTACATCACCCTGAAAACATGTCAGCGCGAGCTAGAGTTCATGGACATTCAAGAAGATTACGTCAAAGACGAACAAAAGAATCTGAAGCGCGAGCACCTCCGAGCACAAGAAGAGGTTAAGCGGATCCAATCGGTGCCGCTCGTGATTGGTCAGTTCATGGAGATGGTGGATCAGAACAACGGCATCGTCGGATCCACTACTGGGTCTAATTACTACGTCCGGATCCTCAGCACCATAAACCGCGAGCTCCTTAAGCCTTCGGCTTCCGTAGCTCTGCACCGCCACTCCAATGCGCTCGTTGATGTACTCCCGCCGGAGGCTGATTCTAGCATCTCGCTCCTCAGCCAGTCTGAGAAACCCGATGTCACTTATAATGTGACTTCTCAATCGTAACTAGCCAAATTAGGGTTTTTATTTCAGTGCAGTTTCTATTTTTTTTTATTCAAATTGGAGTTCATTTGATTAGGGTTTTCGTCTAGGGTTACCAAGTTTGGTATCATTTTAGCTTTAAAAATGGTTCGTTCACAAGTGATAATTTAGGGTTTGTGGTTTTATGGTGTTTGTTGTGTTGGCTTTTTATAAGCCGATATCATTTGTCATCTGAAGTTGGAAGTCTTGTGAGGTATGGAAAATGAAAAAATAGTGAAGTCATTTATCTTGACAGTAATATTGTGATACACATGTTATAGTAAGTTGTAAAAATTTCTTTCTGTGTTATATTTGTTCAGCTTTCTGATTAGTTTGTATGATTGTCGTCTGAAGATCCCTTACTACTGTTATAATCCTTTTAGGACATTGGAGGTTGTGATATACAAAAGCAGGAAATTCGTGAGGCTGTGGAGCTACCGCTTACCCATCAAGAATTATATAAACAGATTGGTATTGATCCTCCTCGTGGTGTTTTACTATATGGCCCTCCTGGCACTGGCAAAACAATGCTTGCAAAGGCTGTCGCTAATCATACCACTGCTGCCTTCATCAGAGTTGTAGGATCTGAATTTGTTCAAAAGTATCTTGGTGAGGTATGTTTTTGAAGCTATTTGTGTTTGAAGTGATATCAGCCATGTTGTAGCTTATTATGCTGTCTTGGTTTGCATTTGATGATTATCGGTTTCAGATTTCATATTTATTGATGTTATTAATTTATTATTCTTCTTTATTATACATTATTATGCCTTTTACGTATAGTAGTTCTTTTCCAAGTTGAAGGACCTTATACTTATAGGGAGTTCTTTAACACTTGCCGTTCACTGTCAATGCTTATGAATTTATGACTACCCTGCTACAGTTATTTCTCCATTTTCTGAGAGTTTCAGAATCCATGTTTTCTTTATTGAAAGGATTAATTTCTTAGCAATTGTTTACTGCGATATCTTCAATTATACTGCTCCATTTGTATTTCAGGGTCCACGTATGGTTCGTGATGTATTTCGTCTTGCGAAAGAGAATGCACCGGCAATTATATTTATCGATGAGGTTGATGCGATTGCTACAGCTAGATTTGATGCCCAAACTGGAGCTGATAGAGAAGTCCAGCGTATCCTCATGGAACTTTTGAATCAGGTATCCCGTATCTATGAAATGGTATTCCTGTCAGGTGCTGTGTTTGTTACTCAGCTGTACTGAGCAAGTGTTTTGGTCTTCACTGCTCTAGTAACTTCTGGTTCTTTGGTGATTACTAATTTACTACATTTCCTATTCAGTTGTGATTGTGATATTCTCTTAAGTTCTGGTTTAACTGCATGTTCTTTTCTTTAGATGGATGGGTTTGACCAAACCGTGAACGTTAAAGTCATAATGGCAACTAACCGGGCAGACACTTTGGACCCTGCTCTTCTGCGTCCTGGAAGACTCGATCGAAAGATTGAGTTCCCTTTGCCCGATAGACGTCAGAAGAGGCTTGTATTTCAGGCAAGTCTTCCGACATTTATATTTGTTATAGTTTTATGGTGTGTCAATGTTCCATGCTTGTACTCGACAGGATGTCTAATTTTTCCGTAAGCAACATTACTGTTTGCTTTGTCAAACTTTAGTGGCATACTAACAATTTGTTCAATGGCTTACTTTTGGACAGGTTTGCACAGCCAAAATGAATTTGGGTGATGAGGTGGACCTGGAGGATTACGTATCCCGCCCTGACAAAATTAGTGCTGCTGAGGTCTGTTCACCTCTTAGCCACTAATTTTCATGATGTTAAGGATTGTATGCAAGGCGCACTTTGCATTTTATAAACTTAATGGTCATAAACGATATATACAAACATCAATTCATTTTAAATTTATGTTTTTCAATTCAGGGCTTAAAGCATAAAAGCCATAAATGATATATACAAACTGATAAACTTTTCGTTGAATAAATTATGGATTAATTAAAGTTTCTTTTTTCACTGCTTAGTATGATTTTGTATCCATTTCATCTCATTCTCATGTCATCTTCTTCAGCCTATCATCAACCCTATCTTTGCAATCCTCACTGCCCACCACATCCTCATTTCCAACTTTGTCAAATTCATTGTCAACTTCCCTTTCAATCTTTTGCAGGCCACCGAATGTTTCACTTATGTTATATACCTAATCTGTGTCTCATCTTTATTATGGGAATAGGCAGCTTAGTGAGGAAGACAATGTCCACAGTATCCGGAAGTAAAATGGCAACATTGAAATTTGAAATAACTGTCATCATTCCCTTGTAGGAGTATTATATAAATCGCAACTAATTATTTAATGATTGTTGCATCCTGCAGATAGCGGCTATTTGCCAAGAAGCTGGAATGCATGCTGTTCGGAAGAATAGATATGTGATATTGCCAAAGGACTTTGAGAAGGGTTATAGGACTAACGTGAAGAAGCCAGATACTGACTTTGAATTTTACAAGTGATGATGAGGACCGGTTGATTATTTGAAGCTTCTTTCATTCCCGTTGAAGTATGATCTTCTAGTCCTTGTCGCAAATGCCAATTATGCAACAACTGGTTATGCTATGTTCTGCAGACTTTGTTGAGCACTTTTTTTTTTTTTTTTTTTTTAATAATATTAAGATACTAGTTGTAAGCATGCGCTATGCCCTGGTCAAACTATCAAAAACATTGTTTTTCGTAAATCACAATGGAAGAAGGCATGTACTTCAACGTCCGGGCAAAACTTATGCGCCAGCCAAAGAACCTATTTTTTATCATCAAAAATTACTAATTGGCAAAATTAAAAGATTAAAAATTAGCACATCACAAATTTGTTCTTATGATCATTATCTTCTGACCTCAACAACAAAACATCCATGTTCGACACTCTCCATCGCCTCGATTGTGCTCTACCCTTCTCATCTCTCAACCATGGTGACATGGGTTCATGTTTACAAACGGATTCGCATGGCTGATATTGATGAGTGTATATTTTGCTTTGGCGTAAGTACCGCATGTTGGGTTGCTTTTTGAGATTTTAATGGAAATCACAATTGGGTTTTCAATTATCATCAGTTGTCGATTTCGATTGGGTTGCTTGGGTGTCCTTTTTCTGTGTTGAGACTAGAACTCCATCTGTTGGCCAAAGTTGGCTCTTCAATTCGCGACATTTTTACTTGCCTTAGTTACAAATTCAGTCAGTTTTCTCAAATTTTTGCACCGAGTTCTTTAGTACTCGTGAAAAGTACTGCAAAGAAGTTGTCATATCTCACTCGGTCGAATGAGTTGCAAGTTATTATTAATAAGATGTTAAAAAGTCACGATTGAAACAGTAGTTGTATGATCAACTGTTTGGTATGAATTGTAACAATAGCTCATGATTCCAACAAAGAAATTATAAACATTAACTCTTGTATCAAAGGATCTCATCTTTAAATGATATTATATGAATATATTTTTAACTTCATCAATCGTGAAATATCTATCCTTAAATCTATGACACTTAACCTATACTCTTAGAATCCACATACCACATTCCAATAATCAAATCTATGACACTTAATCGCCTAATAGGGTCACTTTGAGTATTAATGTTTCGAGAATAGTAACAATAGTACCATCAGGCAGTGGAGAATAGACGAGTACATCAATATCGAGACCGTTCATATCTTGACAATCTGGCTACTCCTCTAATTGTCTCTTAGGTTGTACGTCATGACATTTCCAAACTTCGAAGTCACCACGTGTCATCGTCAGCCTGGGACAGTTCAAAATGTAATCATTACTATCACCGGAAAGATGTTACTATGTCCTTGCATTCTGAATTTCGAAAACTATCCACAGGGGTGTAAGTGAGTCAGAATTAATCCGCGAACCCGATGAACCTAACCCAACCCATATTTGATGGGTTGGGTCAATTTAACGGGTTGAGTTGGTTTTTTATTTTGTAACTCAATCAAGTATGGGTTGGATCACGAGTTTATTATCTTAAAAACCGATTAACCAACCCAACCCACTAATATAAATATATTTTATTTATTTATTTATTTCTAACATATTTTATGCTTAATTTATCATAATTTGATGAAAAATTGTGTAACTATATAGTTTATGGATAATATGGTTCATAATTATGTAATTTGGTTGATTTGGATAATATTTAACTACTTATTTATGTGATTTTTGTTCTATTTTTAATTTTATTTTTATATTTACTTAGATTTTTTTAGTTTTTATTTTATAAAAATAAAAATACATAAACCAAATCACCCAACCCAACCCAACCCGAATTTTCATGGGTTGGGTTGGGTCGGTTTTAACACTCAAATTAAGAATAACCCAACCCAACCCAACCCAATTTATTTTGGTTGGGTTGGGTGTTAAACTTCATCAAAACCCAACTCAACCCGACCCGTTACACCCCTAACTACCCACGTCATCCACGTACTGGCTTGTGAGACATGATTTCTGAGTGGGTGTGGATATTACCAACCTACCCTTCACCTTCAAAGGAAATGCCTCTTTCATCAAGTATCTTGAGCTTTATTGACTCGAACCTACATCTGCAGGGGCCAATAGCGTGGGAGTCACCAAATGGTCAAAAGTCTATATAAAACCCCCAGCTCTTTTCTCCCCTCTCTCCTTATGTTCAAAACTTTGTCAACAAGAGAAAATTATTGAATTTGAATACTTGAATTCATGAAATTTGCTTGAACATGCATTAATTAATGTTGTGAGGTAGAATTGATGGATTTGTAATATTATCACTGAATTAGTGATTAGAATTATGATATGAGTATCGAATTGACACTATGAATCGAGAATAGTTACATGCTTAAGCTTTGGAGAGATAAAAAGGGAATTAATTGAGAAATTATAAATATCAGTTCTATTATTGAATCTCCTTAGTTGAATATGTGTGTTAGTGTTGTAAATTTGGTTAGTATTCAATAAGATTGATCTTATATGAATTATAGAATGTTATGATTTTTTTTTTAATAATAGAATGTTATGATTTCTATATGCATTTTTGATAATTAATGAATTGAACTAGTATGCGATAAAGTTAATATCTCTCGTGAAATAATAATGATTTGTCATGAAATTGTACTCTTAATAGGGCTTGGAAGTACATGAATCGGAACAGGATTAACAATGGCTTTAAGGTCAATTAGAATACGATAATAACACGCATTAATTGCATATAATTGTTTTGTGTCCTGAAATTGTATTATATTGTGTAATTGGAACCATACATTTGTGGTTGTGTATTGGTTTAATTATTGAAATAATAGAAGTAATCAATTTTAACCTAAGACTTATTCTATGTTGAAAGAGAGTCTCACTCCCTGTGATTTAACATTTTAGGTGTATATGGAACATCAAAGACTGATTATCCCAGCATAAAAAGGCGAAAAGAAGGAACTGTATACAATAATTGTGTAATATATATAGATGTAAACCCCAACTTTATCAAAAATTTGTAAAAAATCATGTTTTCGAGGAATCAATGACAGATACTATTTTTCTTATGTTAATTGTTTTAAAGAAAACATCTTGTATAAATTTGGGGTGTTACACATCTCATTCAAATAACTATTCTTCCAATTGCACCATTCACATTCCAAAGGGTACAAAAAATAACATTATGAAAGGGTATTGTTGTGAAGTGTTATCCCACATGTATCGACAAGTCGGTTTGTTGATATACGACGATGATAACGGGTTCTCGGTTAAAGAACTCTGCCACCGAGTCAGGATATTTGGGGTGATGTGTGTGCCGTGTGAAATGAGGGAGTTGAGAGTTCGAGTTCATACCTTGGCAATTACCTTATATTTATAGGGAGGAGTAGAAGGCATTGGAATGATGAGCCATTAAGGTGGTGGTTGTAACGGCTCCATGAATGTCATAATGAGCACCAATAATAACTAACAGTTATAACAGTTACGTATTGGTTGGCTATTGATGCCGGATTGCTGGTTTACCGGATTGATGTTTGTTAGTCCGTGATACCAGTTATTATTGGTCTGCGGAACCGGTCCATAACAGTAGCCCCTAGCTCGATGCTGTGACGTAAGGAGGAGCGTCGAGGTATGAATAGGAAAGACCAACATGAGCGTTGTTTCGTCACTATGAAACAAATCCTTGACCCCTAAGAGATTCTTCAAATATTACAACTGATTTCAAAGGAGGGAAAACAATACAATATTCTCCCTATTCGGAACTAGAATTTGAAGAGAGGAACTCGATGCAAGGTTTCTCGAATCGTTTAGTGAGTTCGAAGAAAGAAATCTAGCATGAAGATTCCTACTTGCCGAATACAAGACCTAAGGGGGAAGCCTGATGGAGGGTTCCTCAGGCTTGGCAAGAGTTCAGGAAGGGGAATTCAACATGAAGTTCTTCTCATTCTAAACCCTAAAGCGAATAGGAAAACTCGACACAAGGTTCCTCGCCATCAACAAATGAGTCCGAATAAGGGAATATAGCTCATCTTTGGAAACATGTTGAATATTTGAAGAAAATATTAGAGTTATGTCCACATAGAGTACTCTCGAGATAGTGATCGTAAAAAATCATGTATCTCTCTAACCACTACTAAATCGATGGCTAGTTGAATTAGGAGGTGGTACATTCAGGAAACCTCATGGGCTAGAACAATCGTGGTATGAGATATTTTTTATTCTCCTCTTGAAAAGCTTATTGTCCGTTGACGAGAATCTCGGATTCCTTTTTAGACTAATCTTGAGAAGCTTGGGACATCATATTTGTACCTTTTAATATGTATGAAAATAATAATTAGAGTTAAATGACCATTAAATAATAGATTTCTTTTGATATGTAGGAGTAATAAAATTAAATATAATAATAGTAAGACACGCTATTGTATCAAACTAGTACTTGCACTCGCGCAATGCGTGGGCTTAAAATTGTAACACAAGTTTAAAAATATAAAATCAAATTAAATAATCACAAATCAAATTAATATATATTTTTCATACCATTGAGCACAATTTGTTATGCAGGGGATTGAATGCACAAAATTGTTAACCACATTAAGTATAAACTTACACAAGTTTTTAGTATAATTTAAATAGGACAATTTTCTCCAACACAAATCGAAAAGTATACCATAAAAAATGTCCTAATATATAATATTTTTAAAAGGATTTTTGGGTACCACAAAATATAACAAATAAATTTTTCTACATTACAAATAAAACAATATACCACAAAGTTAAACTAATTAATATAAAAGGGATTGTTGACGACCATCAAAATGAAAAAAATAAGAGACTTAATGTTGCAGTTACGAAGAAAATTATCCATATTTGAAAAATTTATTGGGATTAGTTACAATAATGTTTCTTCTTTATTGCTAACTGAATCAATAAAGAGAAAGGCTACAGGGCATCTTAAAATCATTACTCCCTCCGTCTCTTATTATATGACCTCTTTTTACACTAAAAAATTTGGTCCTAAATATAAGACCTTCTTCAAAGTTCTTAACTGATTGAATTTAATTTTCTCAAATTTATAAAAGAATAGAGGTATTTTAGAAAAGTAACTAAAGGTTGTTGTATGTGCTAATACACATTCTTAAACCATTCTAAGCCTTTAAAAAAAATACTCTCTACAACAAAAATAAAAGCCAATATTAACTACAACAAAATTTATTTTTTTTAAATGAAAGAAGTATTTAATTATGATAAGGATATGAAAATCCTTTGAAATTTATGTTTTATATAAATAAACATGCAAACTATATTTTTTTCACAATCTCATGCCAATTAATTAATACTCGCTCCAAGGAGGAAGCTGCAGAACTAAAGTCTCTTATCAATTATGAATTACCTGCTGGTTGGGAGAAAGCACTTCCAGTGAGTACATTTCAAACTTCTTTGTTGGTCATTATAGTTACACAGAGGTATCTCATTAAGGTTTGAATTTATGTAGTATGTACTATCTTAATTTATCACGAATCTGCTGTCAGCAAGTATCATGAAGAGAGCAGTGAGAGTGGGTCATGTGAAATGAAGGAGAAAAGAAGAGCAGAGCAGCTTCCATGGGAAGCTTCTGGTTAAGTGTTTCGAGGGGAAAGGGGTAGTGTGATTAATTTAAGGGTTCTATAAGAAGTCAAAACATCGTAAAAGAGCATTGAGAGACCAAGTTCTTTATCATTAAAGTATTAACTCTTTAGTTTTTCAACACATAATACTATTTTAACTAAGTAATACCCCTCTAAAATGGAATATGAAAGCTCGCATACGAGCAATAACAGCACAGAGGAATAGTGAAATATAACCAATAAAGTCATATTAGATTAGCCTATAATTTAAGAACTCTTCTCCAAAAACTTTCAGTTTGGTATACCTTGTATGCCCGAAATGTAGTTTGGATCAAGACAGAATAAGGAAGCGAAAAATGAAAAAGAATTTTCAAAACCATTTCCAAATTATATCCTTCCCAAATGTGTTTATAAGGAAGTCAACTAATGTGTTTGACACAAAAATGACACAACATGACATGAGAATTAAGTTCAAAGGACAAACGCAATCACAAAATGACAACTGAAACTTTCACACAATTTTAAGAATTTATTTTAGACAAAAAAAACATCAGTAGCAAACCTACCACTTTTTAGAACAATGGCAAATCAATTAAGTACCTAGAGCTCTAGAAGAACTACCATAGACATCTTTGCTTGAACAAACTACAGAAAAGACACTTCTCTTTACCTGTAATTGGACCAAGTATATAAACACTACTTTCAAAATGGGGATTTACATTGCCTATGTATATCATATGCAGCTGTGACTAGCACAATTCCATGGCTAAAGAGTCAGTGCTGGGTGCTAAGATTAAAATGAATCATATAGCCATAGCTTTAGTTAAAATAAAAGAGTCAATAGCATCAATTAAGAATTGAGAAAATGTTTAAATCAACCATAAATAATAGGATGTAGCAATTTATCACACTCAAAACTCAAAAACTAAAGGATAAAAAATCCCCAAAACTTAACAGCTAAACATCCAAAGTTCTCAACAAATAAAGGTATTTTTGCTATGTGACCATGATGAGCAATTACTTGTTGATTGGTACCCCTACACTGGATTAAAAGAAACAAATTCTAGTAATAATGCTAACATGCAATTAAAATAATAATAGTTGCATCATCAGCAAGATCCTCAATATTAGAATAAGATTTTTTTACCATATTAAATTGGTGACTAATGCATGAGATGCAAAATTCGATCCTTGCTTCCAACCCCTCGGTTCATCTCAAGTTTTTTTTCCACTGCAGCAGGAATTGATAACGATGTACCAGACTTTGTTGACCAATCTGACTATGGAAAACAGTAATCTATTAGTGCCACTTTTTGAACATACACCAGCAGCCAGGATGTGATGTGTAACACCCCAATTTGGAAATAGAATTTTCACTAAAAATTTGCGCCATTTTTTTTTAAAACATTTTTTACATGATATCATAAAAAGGTGAGTTTGTATATGAACTTAGTTTCCAAAAATATTTTTCAACTTAGTTTTCGAAAAGGTTACATAGCTAACTTAGTTTCTTAACTTTTATCCATAACTTTGTTTCATAAAAAGGTTTTCCTTCGTCTTTCCAACTCCATTCTATTTTCCAAAGTGAAGTGCCACTATACATTCCATTCCCAAAACTCAATAGTTAAAAATGCGGAATAAATCATCCTTATATTAATTCCAAAATAAACATCATAGAAATTGTTTCGGCTTAACAGCCATTATCCCAAAATATCAAATAGCGAAATGATAAAAACTTCCATTGGGGTTACATAATGATAATTCAAAGGGTCCGTTATCCAAGACTCAAAACAAATAGAGATCAATACTACTAAGAACTAAGCTACTCGTCATCATGCGCATCCTCGTCAGGGTCCTCCTCCGGATCTTCTTCTATTTCTAAGTCCTCTTCTGGTTCTTCCTCCTCTTCTGGGTCTTCTTCTGGGTCCTCCTCCTCACCAACATTGTGATTAGCGGGTGGAGCATCATGGAAAGCCCGAGGTCCATCCGGCATAAGATCCCTCAGACGATATCGCACTTCCTCACGATCTGTGGCTACTCCTCGTAGTACGTGATCTCGATCGGTAATGGTGAGTCTTGTTGGTCCCTCCCAGATCCATCCGTTTGCAGTCCAATGTCATTGTCCCCCCCATTAAAGGAGACATCTCCACCTGAATTACTCGGTTCGCCATCTAATTTATTTACCATAATCAGAGACAAGAACATACAGAAGAATATAGAGAGTTAGCTACCAGACGGGCAAAGCGTCGACGGCATGGGCTTAATCCATGGGTCGCATTAGAACTAACACAAGCATAATATCCATACGTCTTGATCACATTATTAATATAAACCTTGTCTCTTACATCTTTATCATGATTATCATTACTCAAGAATTCCATCTATAATTTTCCACAAGTCTTTCACTAATATCAAATTATTAGGGAAGGAAGCTATCGGGTTAAAGGCAAATTAGCACACACGCTACATCTCCTCCTTCAATATCCAACCTCGTCCTAGTTCGGAAAGCAGATGTGATGCACAGGAGTCCTAACCATGTTGACATCGAAGCCAAAGGGTACGTACCTGCTGAAACCACGCCAGTTGGCCAGCACAATAAAATCAAGTATCAATTCATAAGTTCATAAAAACGATGGCTTCTAGTCCCATTCGGATTCCCTCTACACCATCTAGGATTTGCTCAAGGGGGCGACAGCTCTATCCCTAGTTCGCGTTGTAGTCCTCGCTACGACCAACGACCAGCAAGTGCCCTTGATCATTGTAGCATTGTCCCACCTAGGGAAGTGCTCTTAGGCTTCTTGATGAATCACCATCATTGCCCTCCCCTATCGCAATCGCCACTCGAAGGGATGCCTGACCTCCAAGTATATGATATCTTTCCTCTCCACTACTCCACTCTCAACGTAGCCAGAAGGGATTGGGTCCTAAAGTCTTTTAAGTCTTTTTAGTTCTTTAAAATCTTTTCTTAATCCTAAGTTTGGTCGATGTAACATCCTAAGTTTTAATTTAAAAGGAATTATTATTAAAAACCAAAAAAATAATTGGAATAATAGCTTAATGAATTTTGGGAGATAGGTGGGTAGTAATTATAAGTACTAGGGATTGTATAGAGGGCATTCGTAGCATCGAGCAAAGTTAACTAAGCGAAATTGGGGGTTAAATCGGCGTTTTAGATGTTAGAAATCGACTGAAAAGAGAAAATTAGGAATTTGTTATAGGATGCTAAGAAAATAAATTCCACCGTTGGATGTGAAGTTTAAGGGATTAAGAAGCTTGTCTAAAAATTTGGACCCGATCTGACGGTTAACGAAAAAGTTATGGCGAATCGAAGTTTGGAAATTCTGGTGCACGCCCAGGCGCACCAGGGTGCAATTGGTGCACCAACTCAGGAGGTTTTACGCTCAGGTGCACCAGTTCGTGCGCCCAGGCGCGCGCAAGTCGCACCAGCCACGCACCAGTTTCATTTGGCGCGCCAATTTCCCTTTGATCCCGCATCAGATGCACGCACCACGCACCAGGCCAAAAGCTGGTGCTGTCCTTGCGCTCAGGCGCGCCAGACGTGCGCGCACAGTAGGCACCAGATCTGGTGCGTTGATGAGCAACTTGGTGGCTAAGTTTTGATTATAAGCCACACGATTGGTGCTGCTCCAAGGCTGATCATAAGGGCACCAAAGGCACCTCATTCCTTCATGCTTCATCTCCAACATCAACCCACCACCTTCACCATTTCTCTCAACTCCAAGAGCACTCCCATCACCCATTCATCATCAAACACTTGATTTTGGGCACCTCAAACTCAAAATCAACATAACCCCATCAAGCCTTGCACCATGGAAGTTGGTTGAGAGTTCATTTCCTTTCCTCCCTCCATCTCACACGAGTTGCTCCCTCCCTTCTCCTTCTTGGATTTCAAATTTCATCATCACGTGGGGTAAGTTGAGTTTTATGGCATGATGTGAACCCCTTTCCTTTCCATTCCAATTCTCTTTAGTTCATGAAAGTAGTATTTAAATTCCTTAGGGTTTTCTTGCAATTCATGACTATGTAGGAAAACTCTATTTCATGCCTTCCAATCAAAACCAAGGTAAGGGCAAGGATCAATCCTCTTGTGCTTTCCCAAATAGAGTTGTTCATCAACACTTGATTATATCCTTGTTGAGGTGGCAAGCAAGGCTTAGGAAATTCAAGTTCCCAAGGTTTTGAGCTAGGGCACACAAAGGTTTTATTTACTTCTTGCTATTTTGAGGTAAGGAGTGGGTTATAGTGAGTATTACCGTACTCTGGGGTTTAGTTTACAATATGCATATAATGGGTACTAAGAATTTATTTGTTAGATAGAATATTGCACCATAGGTTATTTAATAAATAGAATTTGTGAACTAAGAATAATAGGAATGATAACAAGAACATGCTTGGATTATGTTGTTTGAGTTATAGAATATAATGGTGATAATGTTGATAACATGCCTGGACTGTGATAATTGATTTTCAATATATAACGGTGATAATTGGGCAACATGAATGTTTAAATGTAGTGATTTAAGAGGGTAATGTAATTGTTATAGAGTTTAAGAGTTGATGATGTTAAAAGAATGAAATGAATTATACCTGGGCGCAGTAAGACGTGAGTGCACAGGGGTGCAGACGCAGTAGGTCGCGACCAGGGACAGAATGAAATGAATTATACCCGGGCTCAGTAAGACGTGAGTGCACAGGGGTGCAGACGCAGTAGGTCGCGACCAGGGACAGAATGAAATGAATTATACCCGGGCGCAGTAAGGCGTGAGTGCACAGGGGTGCAGACGCAGTAGGTCGCGACCAGTGACAGAATGAAATGAATTATACCCGGGCGCAGTAAGACGTGAGTGAAAGAATGAGATGAATTATACCCGGGCGCAGTGTAACACCCCGCAAATTCCTCGTATTAATTTAAAATACTAAAAGAAAATTATTTTGAGAAAAGTGTTTTGGAAAAGTACGTTCTTAAATAAATTTCTTAAATTACGTTTTCAAAATGGTAAACGGTTTTAAAGAAATGATTTTCGTGAAATAATGTTATGGTTTTTGGAAATGATTATGTGTTTAAAATTCTTTTAGTAAGATGGTGAATTTTTCTACAAGAAACTATTTGATGAAAAAGGTGTTTTGATTTCTAAAAATATATGCTTGGTGTTTTGGTGTCCTTATAATTCTTATGCATGAATGATTTATTTTCTATGTGTGTGCATGAACATGTATATACGGTCTTATATGTATGCGTGCTTAGGATTGTGCAAAAAATTTAATTAGTAAAGAATATACGATGATACATGAATGTATGAGAGTGCAACGTGTAAGTGTGCATGTGAATGAGTATGTGCATATGTGTAGGTATGTTGTGTGTGCCGTGTGTGAATGAGTGTAGGAAAGCCTAGAATTTCCTAAGTTGTAACCAAATGAACCAAGACCTAACTAAATCCCTAACCAAACCTTAACTAAAGGAGAAACCCTAATGGAGAAACCCACAAGTCAACAAGCCTAGAATGACCCTAAGCTCTAATGTCTCCCACTTTGTCTCCTTGAGGAATACTAACCTCCACCCATGCAATTTTAGAGGAAACCGAAATTACCCCTCTCTCTAAAGCTCTTGGCCGAATTTCATGAAGGCTAAGATGGGAAATCATGAGTTGCTTATAATAGGTGAAGCCTTAGTTGCTTTCTCCACTTTATTCTCATTTTCACCTCCTTCGTCCAACACCCACCTCAAAACACAAGTCTAAGAGCTCATCCAACTCTTAGACTAAGAAATAGAAATTAGAAGAGAAAGAAGAAGAGGAACCGTGAGGATTAGAGAGGGAGAAGGAGAGGAAATCAAAACCAAGACCTAAAGTTTTTCTTGAAGATCCAAGCCTATAGGAGTTAGAAGACCTTGATTTGGTGGGTACTTCGAATGAGCATGAAGAAAATTGTAATAGTTTAGATTTCCTGTTTGATTTTGTAATTTTCCTTTCTTTTCTTCTTTTGCATGTCCTATTTATGTTTGATCATGAACTTCTAAGACTCAAAGAAACTTATAAACTTCTAACTAACGGACTTCATAACTTGATTAAGGTCTTCATGAAAGATCTTAAAGTTTTCAACACCAATCTTAAAGATCTAAAAGGTTTTGAGATTTTTGTAAAGTTTAAAATGTATCTCTTTGCATATGAACTCTTTCTTCTTAAAACTGTTAGAACCTACAATCGGTGGTTGAAATAACTAGGATACACTAGGAGAACACCTAGAAGGGGGTTAAATAGGTGTTAGATAAACCTTGAAAGATTTTCGAAAGAAACGAATCGAAACGATTAAAACAAAATGATTTTTGCAAAAAATATACTGATTAATCTATTAACTTCAGCCTTAATCGATTAATGCCGAAGCTTACTTTCAAACTAATCGATTAACTAAGGTACTAATCGATTAATGCCGAAAGCAACTTAAAAATTAATCGATTAACAATCGACTTAATCGATTAATCTGAACAGTATCTGATGAAAATTCAGTTTTAATCAAATAGGAAAATCAATCAATTAACACATATGATCAGAGATAAAGCGGAATTGATTAACACCAATATTCTTATTGATTACCTAGGTTATGAAAATGATTTTGCCCAAATTAATTTTGCACAATTAAGATTCAATTCAATCAATTATGAAAAATCACTTTTTCTAGGTTTTCAACCAAGAACACAATGAATAACAAGAATGTAAAGTGTTAAGAGTTTAGAGATACGACACAGTGATTTATCCTGGTTCACTTTCATCCACTTGAAAGCTACATCCAGTCCCCTCTTCAACCAAGAGAGATTCTTCATTATGAGGAATTAGAGTTTCTCAAATTACAAGTAAATGTCTCACAAGACTCCCTTCTTGCTAGCCTACAAGAGATACCACACCCTTGCCTTGTAACCCTATTCAATCTAATCTAACCTCTTCTCTTGCTTGCCGATACCCCACAACAAGACTTCCAATGCTTTGAGATTCTTCAAAGACTTCCACTTGCTTTCTTCACTACAAGACTTCCAAGTGCTTGATGATATGCCACACCAAGGCTTCCAAATAACTTTGCTTGATGAATAACTTCTTCAAGACTTCCTTTGTTGTAGAGTGTTTGCCTTCTTTGCAATGATTACAACTCAAATGAAAACAAAATAACAATCCTATGAATCTCTTTCAAAAGCTATGAAATATCAACATGAGAGATTCAAGGTTCTTGATTAAAGAATGTAAAAGATAAAGCTTTGATCTTGAGAAAGTGAGAGAGAATAGAGTGGCTTTGATTCTTTGTAAAATGATTATCAAAATGATGGATTATGATCACAAAGGTTAGGAATAGGTTTATATAGAATACCCAAAAGTTAGGAATGGTTAGAAGTGCTTTTGAGAAGTGAAAAACTCATTTAAAAACAGTAACAGCTCGTGTTACTCGAGTAACAAAGTTACTACTTGAGTAATCAGTGTTATCAGAGTTCACTACTCGAGTATTTATGTTACTACTCGAGTATTTACGCAAGTTTTCAAAATTATACTCGAGTAATCAGAGCCTTAATCGAGTATTTGCGCAAGACTGCAAAATTCTACTCGAGTAATCAAGTGGCTAATCGAGTAGTCAGTTCAAAAAACACTTAAAAACTTGTTTTCTCAACATCTAAACCTTTTCTTTCAAACCTTTAAGCCACCTATTGATTTTAAGCAAAGTGAATACTCAAAATATGATATAATCATGCAATCAAAAGAGATTCACTACCCTCTAAGAGACTCTACCCAAACTCATAAACTAAGAGACTTGAGAGGCTAAAGATAAAACAATAAAACATAAACTACCAAACTAAGTCTTCATGAGTTGGCTCTCTCTTCTTAACTTGATGTTTGTTGTTGCTTGTTGAGCTTGATCTTGATCAACACATTTGTAGCTTGTTCAAAACCTTTTGGCATTTATCAAAACATTCTTCATGGATCTTACAATCTCCCCCTTTTTGAAAATGACAAACTTGTTTTGAATTTGTGAAGTTGTTGATGCTTGAACTATTTGATCACTTGGTGAGACTCTTGCTCCCCCTCAATAAATGCTTTTGACATTTGAAATCCAATTGATAGAAAGCTTGATTCTCCCCCTATCTTCAGCAACTTTGCTCAACCTACATAAAAACAACAAAACAACCTTTCTCCAAACATACCATTTCATTTCTCCCCAAAATGGTCAAAACATACTATTTCTCCCCCTTTGGCATTATCAAAAAGAAATATATACCAATTGAAATATAAGATCTAAGCCAAAATAGAGAGATTAATGAGATATAACAACCAAAGCATGATAATCATCTAATGATTACTCAATGATATCAATTATAACAAATTGTATACCAATAGCATGATACCAATTATAAAACAATTGTAAGAATTTGATACCAATAGTATTTTCTCAATAGTATAAACAATATCAAATTATAAGAAATAATACCAATTGAGAGAACTATGAGCAATTTCTAATAATATCAAATGTTACCAATTTGTAGGATTTCCTTCTTAATACCAATTGAAGATATCCAACAATATCAATTGTATCAACTTGTAGGACTTTTACTTGAGATTTGAAGAAATGTGTATAGACCTTCATTTGCATCTTCAATCATACCTACAAAAACAATCATGCTTTGCTTTTTGGTATCCAAATGGTTTTGGATCCATTTTTGTTAGTGTAGGGACTCTCACCCTTTTTCACCCAAACAAAATCTCCTTTAGGTATACCATGCACTTTAATATAACACACATTTGAAGTATGTCCGTGAGTACCACAATAGAAACATGTTGGTGCATTTGACAAATCAACTTTTGAAAAATCAACAACATTTCTATGAGATTTACTCTTAGCATTAGTATAACCCAAACCAAACTTGTTTGAATTTTCTCTTTGAAAATTTAACAATGTGCGCAATCTAATATCACCATTTGTGAAACTTGCAAGCTTATTTTTCAAAATAACATTTTCATCTTTAAGCAACTTGCAATTCTCACAATCAACCACAATATTCAATCTACTAGCACAATCACAAGAAGAACTAGCATATATAAGATCAAGAGTTTCATTTTCAAGATTAAGCTCATCAACTTGTTTTTGAAGTTCTAAAATCTCTTGTTGATGTTTCAAAATGAGCTTCTTCCTTTCAATGTTTTTCAAAGCTAGTTTCTTAAATTGTTTATGCATTTCTTCATAAGCATTATATAACAATTCATACTTAGAAGAAATTTTGGATTTAGTAAGACTTACATCGCTTTCGTCGCTTTGTTCACTTGATTCATCATTTGAACTTTCCTCTTCATCTACTAGAGCTATCAAGTTGAGACAAGCGGCATCTTCATCATCCGAAGAACTATTTGATGTGCTTTTCTTGTCATCTTCATCATCACTATTCCAAACTATGTATGCTCTTTTAGTTTTTGAATTTTTCTTTTCTTTCTCCTTCTTCTTGAGATACTTAGAGCATGAGTACTTGAGATGACCGGGTTTTCCACATTCATGGCAAACTACACCTTCTTTTGTAGTCTTGGTCTTGTAGTGTGGGGAAATCTTCTCTTTACATTTGTCTTTGTTCAACCTTCCTTTTCTCCTTAGAATCTTATTGAACTTTCTTAGTAGAAGCTTCATCTCCTCTTCATCAATGTCCGAATCGGAATCTTCATTATCATCATCATCATTGGAACTCTCTTCCTTTCTATATGACCTTTGAGCTTTAAGAGCAATTCCTTTTCTTTCTTTGTTCTTGTCCGATTCTTCATGCATATGCAAACGTTCAAGCTCCATTTCATGTTCTTGAAGCTTTCCGAAAAGTGTTGCTAAGTCCATGGTGTCCAAGTCCTTTGATTCAACAATTGCGGTAACCTTTGGTTGCCATTCCCTACTTAGACATCTTAAAACTTTGTTAACAAGTTCACAATTCAAGAAAGTTTTACCAAGAGCAATGAGATGATTAACAATATGAGTAAAACGCTTTTGCATAAAACATATAGATTCATTAGGCAACATACGAAAGAATTCATATTCATGCATCAAAGAATTTAATCTAGCACGCCTAACTTCACTAGTGCCTTCATGTGTGACTTGCAAGGTGTCCCACATTTCTTTGGCATCTTTACATTGGGAGACTCTAAAGAACTCATCATAAGATAGAGCGGAGGTGATGATATTTTTAGCTTTTAAATCATATTGAATTTTCCTTTTATCATCATCGGTCCACTTATCTTTGGGAGTTAGGGTAAGCACACCTTCTACATCTTTTGAGGGAATATAAGGACCATTTTCAATGGCTTCCCAAATGTTCACATCTATAGCTTCTATAAATATTCTCATCCTAATTTTCCAATAACCATAACCCTCTCCACCAAACAAAGGAGGGCGATTTATTGAAGCACCTTCACCACCAAAAGGTACGAATCCCATTGTAGTTTCCTCAAGGATCTTAACGAAAAAGCTCTATGCTCGTGTCTTTCGACCGAGCTCTGATACCAATTGTTAGAACCTACAATCGGTGGTTGAAATAACTAGGATACACTAGGAGAACACCTAGAAGGGGGGTTGAATAGGTGTTAGATAAACCTTGAAAGATTTTCGAAAGAAACGAATCGAAACGATTAAAACAAAATGATTTTTACAAAAAATATACTGATTAATCGATTAACTTCAGCCTTAATCGATTAATGCCGAAGCTTACTTTCAAACTAATCGATTAACTAAGGTACTAATCGATTAATGTCGAAAGCAACTTAAAAATTAATCGATTAACAATCGACTTAATCGATTAATCTGAACAGTATCTGATGAAAATTCAGTTTTAATCAAATACGAAAATCAATCAATTAACACATATGATCAGAGATAAAGCGGAATTGATTAACACCAATATTCTTATTGATTACCTAGGTTATGAAAATGATTTTCCCCAAATTAATTTTGCACAATTAAGATTCAATTCAATCAATTATGAAAAATCACTTTTTCTAGGTTTTCAACCAAGAACACAATGAATAACAAGAATGTAAAGAGTTAAGAGTTTAGAGATACGACACAGTGATTTATCCTGGTTCACTTTCATCCACTTGAAAGCTACATCCAGTCCCCTCTTCAACCAAGAGAGATTCTTCACTATGAGGAATTAGAGTTTCTCAAATTACAAGTAAATGCCTCACAAGACTCCCTTCTTGCTAGCCTACAAGAGATACCACACCCTTGCCTTGTAACCCTATTGAATCTAATCTAACCTCTTCTCTTGCTTGCCGATACCCCACAACAAGACTTCCAATGCTTTGAGATTCTTCAAAGACTTCCACTTGCTTGCTTCACTACAAGACTTCCAAGTGCTTGATGATATGCCACACCAAGGCTTCCAAATAACTTTGCTTGATGAATAACTTCTTCAAGACTTCCTTTGTTGTAGAGTGTTTGCCTTCTTTGCAATGATTACAACTCAAATGAAAACAAAATAACAATCCTATGAATCTCTTTCAAAAGCTATGAAATATCAACATGAGAGATTCAAGGTTCTTGATTAAAGAATGTAAAAGATAAAGCTTTGATCTTGAGAAAGTGAGAGAGAATAGAGTGGCTTTGATTCTTTGTAAAATGATTATCAAAATGATGGATTATGATCACAAAGGTTAGGAATAGGTTTATATAGAATACCCAAAAGTTAGGAATGGTTAGAAGTGCTTTTGAGAAGTGAAAAACTCATTTAAAAACAGTAACAGCTCGTGTTACTCGAGTAACAAAGTTACTACTCGAGTAATCAGTGTTATCAGAGTTCACTACTCGAGTATTTACGTTACTACTCGAGTATTTACGCAAGTTTTCAAAATTATACTCGAGTAATCAGAGCCTTAATCGAGTATTTGCGCAAGACTGCAAAATTCTACTCGAGTAATCAAGTGGCTAATCGAGTAGTCAGTTCAAAAAACACTTAAAAACTTGTTTTCTCAACATCTAAACCTTTTCTTTCAAACCTTTAAGCCACCTATTGATTTTAAGCAAAGTGAATACTCAAAATATGATATAATCATGCAATCAAAAGAGATTCACTACCCTCTAAGAGACTCTACCCAAACTCATAAACTAAGAGACTTGAGAGGCTAAAGATAAAACAATAAAACATAAACTACCAAACTAAGTCTTCATGAGTTGGCTCTCTCTTCTTAACATGATGTTTGTTGTTGCTTGTTGAGCTTGATCTTGATCAACACATTTGTAGCTTGTTCAAAACCTTTTGGCATTTATCAAAACATTCTTCATGGATCTTACAAAAACCGTGAACTATGGGGTGTTTATGAGTTTATTTAAGGAATTAATGAAAGATCTAAGCTTATTTAATGGTAATATTGGAATCTTGGGTGTTTCATGATGATCTTGGTGCTTTACGTACATGCATGTCTTATTTGTACTTTGATCTTGAATTCTTAAGAGTAAATGAACTTGTACAACACTAGATCCTAAACTAGGTAATCCGTCCATGAGTAGAAAATTAGGTTTTGATGCTTTTTAATTTAATTCAAGTCATTGCATGTTGATCCTATGATTAGAAGAATTGGTTTGAGTGGTTGAAAATGTTGGATTTCTACTTGATCTTAATAAAGTCTTGATTTTGGTCTTAATCTTTAATTTGTTTGATCTTTGATGCATGCATGTTGTTTTTTAACCAAAGAATTAGCCTACCTTCATTTCATGTCACGGTTTTACAAAGAACCTAGGGAAATAAACTTTTGAAGAATGATTTTTAACTTGATTCTTGTTTTGTGTTCTTGCATGTTAAATATTTGAAGTTTAATCTTGATTTGTAATGGTGAGGTTTCGGTCTAGGCTTAGAAATCAAGAAATCATGTTTTGATTTTCATAAGAGACACATGCATGAAAAATTACAATGAAAACTTGACTTAAGGAAATGATATTTTTAGAGTTTTGTGTGAAAAGGGTACATGGTTTGATTCATGACTTTTGCATGTTGAAAAAGTGAATCAAAAACTTTATTTTTGTCAAAGTGAGGTTCAGCCATGCATGTTAGCTAGACTAGGAACCTTTTTCAATGAAGTGACATAAAAGCAATAAGTATGTTTTGTGAAATTATACTAAAATAAATTGATTGAAATTGTGTGATTTCTATTCGGTGTTTGATTTAAAAAAAAAATAAAAGGAATTAAATGAACTAAATGATTTGGAAGAAAGTTTTATGTTTAAATGGATATATGTGAGTACCTATGTGTATTCGGTCGAGAGTAAAAGAAAATAGAAATTAAGTGCCTAAAATACATCAAGTTGATTTATGTGATTTAAATTTGTAATTTTTAACTTGTTTCTTTGATTTCATTCGGCCATATAGGATGGTTAAGTCTAGGAGATTTAGTTGCATGAAAATGAAATTGCATAGTAATTTTTGAAAGAAAATAAGTGGTATAAAGTAAGGAAACAAATGTACTTGAGTTATATTTTAGACTCAATTCGGTCTGTGAGTGTATGCATGTTAAGTGTTTTGTTTTAGGAAAATAAATGCCTTGGGAATTCAATGTAGTTATTCTTCATGCTAACTGATGTTTGAAAAACGAATGACTTATATGATTTAATTTATCAAGTGTTGTTTGTTGTGATGGTGTGTTAAGTTGATGTGTGGAAAATAATTGAGTTTGAAATTATTTGATTTTAAAATGATTTAATTTATTTGAAATTGTTGGAATGTGTTCATGGCTGTCCTAAACTTGTTTTGTAACAAAAGCTTGAATCTTAAAGTAATTGTTTTAAGCTAAAGAATTTGTTTAAAGTGAAAAATACTTTTAAGGTGTTTTTTTTTGAGTTTTTGTTAAAGAAATTTTATAAGGAGATTCTTTGCTGCCCAAGTTGTTTAAAATTGTTCCTTAAATTTAAAAAGGTGTTCATGTGATTTAAAACGTAGTTTTCAAGAGATAACTGATGTAAGAAAAGCCGAATTTAAAAACAGTACATTTTTCGGTGTTTTCGAACATGTTTTAGGGGCTGGCCAAAACAGACCAGCAACCAAACTAAATGGTTTAAACCATTTTACTAGACGTTTTCAAAGTGATTTTTAAGTATTGGAAGTCCTAGAAAATATTAGAGTTGTTTTGGGAAAATAATTACGTTTTTTAAGTCTCCCGATGGGGAATAAAATGTGAAATAAGTTAAGAAAATATTTTCTTAATACAAGTCAATGACGCAAACATATTTTATTTAGTACGAGGAAATCTTAAAGACGAGGGATTGGGGCAGCTGGCAGAGACAGGGATCCGAGAGGAGCGTACGCATTTAAACTGCTGGACCTCAGGTGAGAGAGAAGCTTTCCTAAGACACCGTGGTAGTTAGGTGATATAGTAGGACGTTCCGTATCATCTCAAAGATCGGAACTTAGTGGTCGGAGTCAGTAGTATAAGTGGCAATTGTTCGTGTTGTGTGGCCACTTATACGAAGGTGACGAAGACCACAATGTTATTGTGTGATGATTGTGTGCATGCTTTTATTTATTTATTTAATTATGATAATTATTGCTACTGATTGTAATGAATGAATGGCTGGGGGACGTCTGTCACGTCCTGGGTAAGAAAGTGAAAATAAAGGAAACTGAATAAGAAGTAAAGAGATAAGATGGATTAGAAAAGAGAAAAGTTGAGATTGGGGAAAGAATGAAAAGAATGATGTTGAGAACGGGCCAGAGCTGGGGAGAGTGATGTTGTTAGTTGGAGATGAGAGGTGATTTGAGCGAAGCTGGGCTCCTTGGTTTTTGGTTTTAGTCTGGGACTAGTGTTGAGTTGAGCTTGCTCCTCCATTAGCGCTCAGCAAAGCTGTGTTCTTGAAAAAGGATTTTTGAAAAGATTTTTAGAAAAGGATTTTGAAAAGATTGTGAGACAAGAATTTTGAAAAGATTTTTGAGAAAAAGATTTTTGAAAGGATTTTTAGAAAGAGATTGTTGAAGTGATTTTTGAGAAGGTGATTTTTGAAAAAGGTGTGAAATGAAATTTTGTGAAAGGCTTTGAAAGAAGGTTTTATGAAAAAGTGTATGGAATGAGGGTTGGTGAAAGCTTTTCTAAGGAAGTTTTGAGAAAGGATTGATGAATGAGAGTGTGAAATGAGATGTGAGTTCCTGGTTGTAATCCCAGCTCTGTGCCATATGAGATTTACTGAGAGAAAGATTGTGCAAAATTAGTGGTCGGGACTCATTGAAGGGTTGCACGAAGGATGGACCGACCGTAGGTTAATTAAAATAAGCTAAAAGACTTTAAAAGACACACGCGGTGAGGCATGAGAGTGCGAAGTAGTGGAGAGGAAGGAACGATAAGTATCTGCGGATACTTAGGACGAGATTGCATTAGGGGAGGACGATGACGGTGAAACGTCAAGAAGTCTAGAGTATGTTTCTAGGCAGAATGAACTCTACATGTGGCACACTAACGTGGTGGGGACTGGGTCTAATGCCGTGGCAAGTTCTGCGGGCCCACTAGAAACATACTGTCACCCCCTAGATTGCAAATCGAGAACAGTGAGAGGGACTGGAACGGGGCAATGTGTTTGCCACTGCGTGGACAGTGAGCCTTGTTATTATTGAAATGATTTGAGGACGAGATCCTCCTGGTCTGGGACCATTATGTGTTGAGACAGCTGTCGTGCCCGCGTGGTAAAGGTCCTGTACTCCTGTTTGCTTCCGACTAGGTTGGGTGGATGATCGAGGAGATGTAGACGTGAGTGATCGTCGAGATTGAAACGAATGCTTTAGCGGTATTTTATCATTCCCCAATCACCAGAGGTGATGAAATGATAGGAAGGATGAGAAAGAGAGTACAGTGAGGAAATGAAAATGAATGAGAAAAGAAAAGAATGTTACAAAACATGAAAGTAAAGAAGAATGAGAAAGTATAGCAATACTGTTAATAATGTAAGATAATAATAATTTGTTTGGTTGTTGTGTGCTTGTGTATTGTATTGTGTGTTTGGTCCTAATATTTTACCTAGCGTAATCCCACACCGTCGATGATCTGTCGTTCGGAATGCTTACTCTCTCCTGTTCGTTGGCATATCGGTGCTGCTGGTATTTCAACGGGCAGATGGAGTATTGCATGAATATCGCCATGTGGAATAAGTATGGAAGAGGATGGAAGCACACCCCACAAGGTTGGGCATGGACCGGTTATACGGAGATCGTGATTCCAGATCCGGAGCATCGACTGAGCGGCGCTAACCTGGAGCCACACCTAGGGCAAGTTAACGTACGAGGTTTTCAGAGCTATGAGGAGGAGGTCCGGTGCGAGCAGCAGAGTAATTCTACTGTAGCCGATGGGGTGGCACAAAAGTCTCACAACAATGAGGAAACCACCACACAAGCGGCATCATCTTCGAGGGCAAGAAGAGGACGCAAGAAGGAGAAGGAGCTACACCCACTTGCTTTCAATAGGAAAGTTTAAGCATGGGATTCTAGTATATGTTGTGAAGAGTGTTTTAAGTTAAGGATTACCTAAGTGATGAATCATCCATGTAACTTCTCTTGTTTTGAAATACGCCCCACTTTTGTACCATCTTGTGAAGAATGGCTTTTTGGAATACAGAGAACTATCTTGAACTGGAGCAAAACATTTTCCTGAAAAACGTTTTTGTAAAACTTGAGTGGAGAAGTTTTGGTTTAGTAACAATTCGGTTTTCCTTGAAGGAGGTTTGTGAACCCCAAGACTTTTCCATGGCGTTTTCTAATACTTCAACAATGAAAAAAAAAATTTGCCTCATTTATTACAACATTAATGAATAAAAGTCAATTATTTTGGTTTACGAAAATCGGGCTGTTACAGAATGGTATCAGAGCTTATGGTAATCCTTAGTGGCCTTAAGCATGGGCTTACATGCTTTGTTTGTATGACTCTGTGTGCTTGCTAGTGTAAGGATAGGAACATAAGTTTAGGCTTTCATCTTTTCTAGGATGTGAGACCTTGTGTGTGGCTTAATGTCGGCCGAGCTAGCATAGGAAACCTGTTCATCCCGTAGCTTGAGAGACGAAGACTAAGTAGAAAGTAAATCGATTGAGATCCCTTAACCTTTGATATTTCATTAGGGTTTGGTAAATCCTAGTCTATTGACCTAGACATACCTTTATCCCAAGAATAGTCAGTATCTTTGAGAAAATAGGATGCTACTCTTGGAACCCCTGTTTGTTGAACTGCTTCAACCAAATGGTTAGTAGTATTAGAATTTGAGCCCTTTTCCTCGTGAACATTACCATTGAACCCTAACCTTACCAACCCTTTCCAAGATTCAATAGCTTGATTTGTGGAGTTGGAAGTGTCATCATACCCAGATAGTTAGGCTTGAATGATCAAGGTTGGATAAAGGGTTGAAGTTGAGTAAGAGTGTAAGACCATAGTGAGTTTAGTAATAAGTATGATCAAAGTTGGGGAGCTACAAGGAAGAAAAGAGGAGTATGTTACCAGTTATTAGAGAAAACTACAAGGAAAATTTGAAGATTAAGATTACCTTACACCATAATTCGAGGTTTAGATGGTGGAAGTGATAGATTTGATCAATGTCTAGGATGAATCCAAGGAGAAAGGTGAGGTTATTTGAGGAGGTGAGTAAACCCAAGTTGTAAGACGACCCCCTTTAAGAAGAGAGATGATAGACGAAAGACCTAGAGTAGAAGGGGAATCAAGGGAAGGAGTGATTAATGTGGGTTAGTAAGAACCCAAATTGTAGAGAATAGTGAATATTTAAAGATTTTAGGTGAAACCCCATGCTTTTAGAGATGTTTGAATTTTGTTTGCTTGATTTTCCCTAAGTCCGTACCTATGGCTGGACTTTTTGTGACGACAATCAACTACGGAAGCGACATATTCTTCGGTTAGTTCGTTGGACTTAACCCAATTTGACACGCGAACGGTTGTGTGAGTGCGACTTCTTCATCTAAAAAGCAACGAATAAGGAACACGACAGAGTGAATTAGACCAGCAAGGGGGATACGATCACGAGGCAGCGTTCTTATGGGGATCGCAATGATGAGCGAGTTTTGTGCCATGCTACCCAAATCCGCAGTAAGACGTGAGTGCACAGGGGTGCAGACGCAGTAGGTCGCGACCAGGGACAGAATGAAATGAATTATACCCGAGCGCAGTAAGTCGTGATCGCGCAATGGTGCGAACGCAGTAGGTCGTGACCAGGGGAGAGTGAAACATACCCGGGCGCAGTAAGTCGTGATCGCGCGATGGTGTGAACGCAGTAGGTCGTGACCAGGGAAATAAGAAACATACCCGGGCGCAGTAAGCCGTACCTGCACGTTAGTGCGGACGCAGTAGGTCGTGACCAGGGACAGATTGAAAAGGATTATTGAATATGATTAAAGTATATGGAACAAAAGACTTTATGAAAATGATGTATAAGAATGGGTAGGCAAGATTGACTTGAGTAGCCAATGGAATATTTTGATAATGAATTGTGATATGTTGAGTTTTATTATATTGTGAATGAATTGCTAAATGTGTATGGCTTGGTATATCATTATGTCATAACTGGAAACTGCTTCCCCATTTTATGTGTAATACTCACTCCTTACTATTTCCACAGGTACGGAGGCTGAGTTTGCACTTGATCAGGCCGAGCAGGAGTACTCTCCCTCACAGGGAGAGTAAGTTACTTATATATATGTAGGACATGGGAATGTCCTGGGCCCGATGATATGATGTGATTCATTTTTGTTGAAAATATTGTATATAGTTTTTGGGGGGCCAGGACGACTCCTTTTGGGTAGGAGTTTTATTTTGGGAAAAGTACTATTTTCCACAACTTGTTTATATTTCCGCTAAACTCTTATGTTTCATACTTTGCTTTTCTGATGTGTGCACAATGTTGCACTAGCTGTGATATATGTATATAGCCCTGTTGGCTTCTGGAATTTGAAAATGTTTTTGTTTATCAGGTCGCAGGAAAAACCAGAATTTTGGAAAGTCCTAAAAACAAACGAAACTCCGTCCGTTTGACGGAAGATTTTATAAGTTTAAAAGAAAATTTTAAATTCTCTATTTTATTAAGGGTATTAAAGGGTAGATAACTGTAGGTGTTACAGTCGACCCATTCTAAGCCTCGCTTCTAACGGGCCTCGACCTCTAAGGGACCACAGCAAAGCTTCATCATTGTACAGCGGAATCCATAAGACGTAATCACGACACACTCATTCACGTGATTAGTCACTCAAAGGGGAATATTTACAAAGTCATTGTGCCACGATGCACCATCACTGTACATAAGCATCATTTTCGCATATTATCAATACTTAATCATTTCGTATTTCTTTCAAGCTCATCACATTTTGCTCATAGGATCCTTCCACATTCCCATAACTATCATTTCTCATCAATTACAACGTTTCTCGATCGTACGATTCTTTTAAAACATTTACAACATATCCATCATCATTCTCAGAATCATTTAACAACATTTCTTATATACTCACACGAGGGTAATACAAATATAATCACAAATATATCAAATAATAAAATAGGGTTACTGTCTCAACGAAAGACGACTAAACATCCTACACTCAATTGTCGCCTCGTATCTTGACACGTAGCCCGGATTCCGACTTTTGAGATGGTCGAAATCGTTCTAATGATTACCATGGTGCCATTATGTCTAAAGGTTGCTACTCTCTCACCTTGATGCGATGAATTAACGTGGGCTTGACTTTCGGTCTCACTATTCGTCCCCAATTTAAAACCTTTTAAATCAATCATTTTCACAAAATAACCTTTATAAATATTCATACCAACTTAAAAGTAATTAACCAAATATAACCTTTGAAAACATTAATTTCTCAAAGTCCTTGAAATCTTGGAATCATGTAAATACTTAGAAAATAATTCCTTTCTAAAATCCTTTTAAAAACAAGCTTTAAAATCAATATCAAATCAATATTTCTTTTTCAAGAACATCCTTCAATCATTCTTCACATTTTCATACAAGCACAAACAACATTTCATACAAACACATATACAACCTTACTTATATGAATTCTAAAATTACTTTTAAAATCCACTTTTAATCCTAAACACTTATACTACAAGATTAGCATGAATTTACATATTTAATCATTCAAGAACAAGTCATAACCTAAATACCACATATTTCACATTTTTATATATTTTTGGACAGCATGCATACTCAAACTTAAAAATTCATTTTCTCTTAAACAGAAAGTCGAAAACACATGCCGTTTTTTCCTAAATTCTCATTACAACTTCTACTATAATAAAATGATCATAATTAAGCTAAATAAAATAATTGCATCTGTTGTACAGCCACTGTAAAAGTTGCATTAATTCAAGAAGTTTAAGTAAAACAATCCAAAAACAATTATACACAATTCCTACTCATGCCAAAGACTTTAAAACACTATTATTTCTAATAAAACATTACTTTTTCATTATTTATAAATTCTGGACAGCAACTTAATATTTTTTTTTATAAATCACTTTAATCAATCAAAAATACCCATTTCTATTTGTTTCTACACTATACTTGCACATACCAACTAAGTACTATTAACACTCTTAAAAATAATCATTTGGGATCTTGAATAAATAATTTTCCAGAATTAAAATTAAATTTCCAGAATTAATCTTTTCCATAAAAACATGTAATTCATTCCATAGACATACTAAAAAAAACAATTATCAAATCAATTAGAAAAAAATCAATTAACTTTATTTCTTTCTCCTATATAATTCGACCCACACTAGAAGATTAAGAAAAACATTTTTAATTCTTAAAACATTCATATACTATAATTACATCACTTTATATACTCAAAACAAGAGTTTTAACAAAATATAAAATAGATCTTTTTAAGGAAGAATTCACATTTTCCAACAACTAACATCTTCAGACACATCCACCACATAATCATACAACCACCTAAAAATACATAAAATACATGCTCATATATATTTTTATATCTTTATAACAACTACCCATTTGTTTCTATTTCTTTTAAATAATAAACTACAATTTAATTACACATCAAATAACAAACAATTTACAAAAACTATTCCAAGGAAAACCATAGGCCTCACGGCCTATTCTATTTTTTTTTATTTTTCCATAAAATTTCATTTTTGTTTATTATCCTTACTTATTGTTCTTATTTAACTTAAATCCAAACAAATGGAAATAAAATACAATCAAACAATAACAATTAAACAAAATTTCTAAAATACAAATTCATACACTTTAAGAACACCAAAAAATTTCCAGAATTATTTTATTTCCCAAAAAATTATTTTTAGTTCCTTTTTCACAAATCATTTTCATTTCATTTTTACTTTAAGGAAAACACTTATTTGTTTTTATTCTTTTTAGGAACTTAACTAAACTCAATTTCACATGAAATAGCAACAATTACCATACAATATATATATATATATATATATATATATATATACACGGTCCAGAATAAAAGAAAATAAAAATCCATCTTAATCTTTTTATTCATTTCCCTTTTCTTTTATTTTATTAAACAACAATACAATTCATATATCAAAATACACAAATCAACCATCAACTCTTCCTAATATATGTCACGGCCTATATATATATATATATACATATACAAGAAGATTATATTTTTCCATTGTTATTTACTTATTTATCATTATTCCTTAATACAAAGAAAAAAAACAATTAAAAGACAAGAAATAAAAACTTATTTAGTTATACAAAATTCTCTATAATTCATATAGTCTTAGAAATAAAATAAACTCAGAAAATTAATTAATTATACTCATCAAAAATTTTAGCCATCTTAAGAATTAAAGAAAAGGGGAGATAAATCCCTTTAAACACCCTTTTTGTGTCCCTTTTCTCATCCTTAATTCATATGACTCAAGAACAATATCATATATTCAATAATAAAATTTTAAAATTTAGAACTTTAGCTATTTCTTTATCATAGAAGAATTTAGAGGTTTTACTCAATAATAAAAACAAACAAATTAAAAAAAAAGATTAAATGAGTAAGTGATTTTGGGTTACCTCTACTCCTGAAGCTAAAGAAGACTTCAAGTAACAAAGCAAATCCTCCCTCCTTCCTAAAGCCAATGCGTCCCTCTCTCTCTCTCTATTTCTCTTAGGATTTTTTTTTTCTTTCCTTCTTGTAAAACTATCAAGAATTGTGTGTGTGAAAAATGTGAGAACTAATGCCATCTATTTATAGGTGATGAAGATGCATTTCCCTTCAATTTTCAGAAGCAAAATTCGGCCCCCCTTACTCACCATGACTCAGAAAAATTAATTCATGCACATTGGAACACACCTTTACAATAAATGGGATTTTGTTGATTCCTAAATTCTTTTTAATTCATGGTTTATTCTCACAATTTCCAGAATTTTTCTTCTCTCCTCCTACTATTATTTGGACGGCACATATATATAAAAAGGAAGAGAAAATTTTCCATTGATTCCTTTTGGAGGTGCCTTCACTATTAACCAATCACATTAAAACTATCATTTTAATAAATCAGAAAATAATTAAGAAAATATTTAGATATGGACTGTGCAGCCAAACATTACTAAGATAATTATTTAAATATACCAATAAAAATATTTTATAGTCCACTAATTTATTTTATGCCCCAAAATAATTTTTCTTAATTAAAAGTACCAAAATTCGATTTTCTACCTACTGTACAGTACTTTTTCGTAAATGCTAAAATAAAAATTTTATTTTTACATATTAAAATACTACATTTTGACACGATCCTTTTCGTATAAAATTCATATTTTTCGGACTTACGGTTAAAAAGAATTGAATTTTTGAAGTTATATCTCTATAACCCAAAAATTCACTTTTTTGTCAAAACCTTAATTAAAATTATTTCCATACAAATAAAATATTTATTAAATATCCAGAAATAAAATCTCATACTGAAAATAAATTTTTCTAATTTATTACACAAAATTATAATTATTATACACATATATATATAGTACCGCTATATATATATATACATATATATACTAAAAATCAACCAAAGACAATTATTATTAAATTATTCTCAAAATAAATGTGACTTAAATAAAATAAAATATTAAAATAAATTGGAAAAAATTGCGAGTCTCACAATCCTCCCCAACTTAGAGATTTCTCGTCCCCGAGAAATACGCACCTGATTCAAACAAGTGAGGGTACGATTCCCTCATGCTACTTTCGCGTTCCCAAGTAGCATCTTCCCCATGATCTTGACTCCAAATTACTTTGACCAACGGAATCTCTTTTCCTCTCAACGTCTTAATCCTGCGGCTATCGATCCGCAGAGGCAATGTTTCATATGTAAGATTATCCTTGAGTTGTATCGAGTCAGGCTCAACAATGTGGGTTGGGTCACTAATATACTTTCTTAGCTGAGATACGTGAAAGACATTGTGTAGGTTTGAAAACATAGGGGGTAAGGCTATCTGGTAGGCTACAGGTCCTACACGTTTTTGGATTTGATAGGGTCCTATAAATCTAGGGGTTAGTTTTCTGGTCTTGAGCACTCTGCCAATGCCAGTAGTAGGTACTACCCGCATGAATACATGATCACCTTCCTTGAACTCCAACGGAGTTCTCCTCTTGTCATGATAGCTCTTCTGCCTACTTTGCGCAGTTCTCATCTTTTCTTGAATTACTTTGATCTTGTCTGTCGTTTGTTGCACCACCTCCGGTCCTAACTGTAATTGCTCTCCGGTCTCGAACCAGCACAACGGAGTTCTACACTTCCTTCCATACAGTGCTTCATAAGGTGTCATTCCTATGCTTGAATGGAAACTATTGTTGTAGGTGAATTCAATCAATGGCAAGAAAGAATCCCAGCTTCCAGCTTCCTCTAGTACACAGGCTCTTATAGATCCTCCAAAGTCTGAATTGTCCGTTCTGACTGACCATCCGTTTGGGGATGATATGCAGAACTCATTCTTAGGCTTGTCCCCATTGCAGCTTGTAAACTCTCTCAAAACTTTGAAGTAAAAAGCGAATCTCTATCTGATACTATATTCGAGGGTACTCCATGTAGTCTCACCACTTCCTTGATGTACAACTCAGCCAGCTTCTCCAAGGAATACCTCATGTTGATCGGAATAAAATGTGCTGTCTTGGTAAGACGATCCACTACTACCCAAATAGCATCATACCCTCTCTGAGTTCTTGGAAAACCAGACACGAAGTCCATGGATATACTATCCCACTTCCAGACAGGTTCAGGTAACGGTTGCAATTCTCCTCCAGGCTTTTTGTGTTCGATCTTGGCTTTTTGACATGTTAGGCATTTTGACACATGTTTTGCTACTTCTCGTTTCATTCCTGACCACCAGAAAATCTTCTTTAAATCTTGGTACATTTTTGTTGCTTCGGGATGAAAACTTAACTTGCTCTTATGTGCTTCTTCCAAAATCATTTCCTTAACTTCTCGGTTGTTCGGCACACAAACTCTCTCCTTGAATCGTAAAATTCCATCCGTTCCTAACTGAAATTCCACTTCCTTTCCTTTATCTGACAGTTCCTTCTTTTCTTGTAATTCTGGATCTACTGATTGTAACGCTTTCACTTGCTTCATGAATTCATTGTTTACTTTCAAAGTTCCCAGTATCATACTCCTTGGGTTAAACTCCACGGCCATATTCAGATCTCTAAACTTCTCAATTAGTTCCAACTCCTTTATCATTAGAGCAGACACATGCAGGGATTTCCTACTTAGCGCATCAGCTACAACGTTTGCCTTTCCAGGATGATACTGTACTTCAAAATCATAGTCCTTTAGGAACTCCATCCACCTTCTTTGCCTCATATTCAGCTCTTTCTGCTCGAATAGATACTTCAAGCTCTTGTGATCGCTGAACACCTCTATCCTCACTCCATACAAATGATGCCTCCAAATCTTTAATGCAAATACTACAGCTGCCAGCTCAAGGTCGTGAGTAGGATAATTCTGTTCGTGGATCTTCAGTTGTCTTGAAGCGTACGCCACCACTTGGCCATCTTGCATTAGTACACATCCTAATCCTTGCTTTGACGCATCACAGTATACACAGAAAGTCTTTATCGGATCGGGTAAAATCAATACCGGTGCAGATGTTAACCTCCTCTTTAGCTCTTGAAAGCACTCCTCGCACTTCTCTGTCCAAACAAACGCTTATCCTTTTCTAGTTAACTTGGTCAATGGTAGTGACAATCGAGAGAATCCTTCGATGAACCTACGGTAATAACCAGCAAGTCCAAGAAAACTCCGGATTTTCGTCACCGTTGTTGGTGCTTTCCATTCCAACACTGCCTCCACCTTTGCGGGGTCTACCGCAATTCCATTCTTGGTTATCACATGCCCTAGGAAATTCACTGACTCCAGCCAAAAGTCACACTTTGACAATTTGGCGAATAGCTTCTTTTCCTTCTATACGCCTAACACCTTTGCTAAATGTTCTGTGTGCTCCTCCTTACTCCATGAATAGATTAAAATATCGTCGATAAACACAACAACAAAAGAATCTAAAAACGGGTGAAAGATCCGATTCATGTAATCCATGAATATTGTGGGCGCATTAGTTACTCCAAAAGGCATAACCAGGTACTCATAATGCCCATATCTCGTTCTGAAGGCTGTCTTCGGAATATCTTCTTCTTTCACTCTGATCTGATGGTAGCCTGATCTCAAGTCGATCTTTGAAAATACAGTCGCGCCTCTTAACTGATCCATTAAATCATCAATCCTTGGTAACGGGTACCTATTCTTGATAGTCACTTTGTTCAATTGATGGTAGTCGGTGCATAATCTCATACTTCCATCCTTCTTTTTGACAAACAAAACAGGTTCTCCCCACGGTGAAACACTTGGTCGAATGAATTGGTTTTCCAGTAACTCTTCCAATTGCTTCTTTAACTCCACCAACTCCATCGGTGCCATGCGATATGGTGCTTTTGAAATCGGTGCCGTTCCAGGGATCAAGTCAATTCCGAACTCTACTTCACGTACAGGCGGTAATCCAGGGATTTCCTCAGGAAACACTTCGGGAATATCTTTGACAACATGTAACTCCTCCATATTTTTCTCCTCCTTGACATCCAAAGAAGCGAGAAACATGTATATCATGGCTCCATCTTCCCATGAAGCTTTGATTTGATTGGCAGTTACGTGCTCAGGTTCTAAGATTTGAGGTACTCTAGGTCTTAAATTATCGAAAATAAGAGTCTTTTCGGCACAATTTAAGAGAACATGATTAGCAGTTAACCAATCCATGCCTAAAATTATGTCGAGTTGGGTAAGGGGTAAGACAATTAAGTCCACTAAGTACTCTTTACTTTCTATTACTACAGGGCATTTCGGAACACAAGTCGTTGACATGAATTGCCAATCAAGAATCGAGCATTACGATCAAGCATAACAAATTTGGCAGTTGCATTGGAACCACGAACAATAAGACTAATATTATACCTATGGTATACAAAGTGTACTATTTGTTATTTGAAAGATCCGTAAGGAAACGAGTGTGACAAATATGCGTTAGAAGGAAAAATAAAAAACAAACCGTGGGACAAAGTTAAAAACAAATTTGGCACATGTTTCACAATAAATGGCCCCTGACTTCATGAGAAGACTTCCTTTGCAAATGCACTCGTTAAAAACCCAACCAAAATCATCATCCAAAGCAACAATGGTACCAAGTGCAACATATATTCCACTCTAAAATTATGCAAATGAATATCCAATAATAAAAATAAAGAACATATGTTAATATAAATTAAAAAGAAGGCAGAAAACACATTAACTAAATATAATTTCATATATAAATATGGTTTAGCCACCTCTTTAACGTGTAACAACTCATCAATAGTAATATGTGGGTGAACACACATGAAATAATCCTCAAGAGACGTTTTCCTCCCACCATTAACAGTCAGAGGGATAGTGTCACAAAACCCATGATCATCCATCCTTGAAAATGGAAAAATCACCGTCAAATCTTAGAACCAAATAACTAACACAGTCAACAAATTTAGCTACACCATAACTAAACCTGATTCTTAGCTGCAAAGCCTCATATATGTCAGGATTGAATAGAATATTTGAAATACCCAGAATTGCATGGATAACAATCTTGCCTACAATTTAAAGAGTAATTAGAACTACATTGAATGACAACAAAAATATGATGACAATAACTCCAAATAGATTATAGTGTAGATAAAATCTGTACCGTCGTACATACGCATACGACATAGCTGGATAACAACAACAGTTTGTATAGGGTTACTACTTGTAAAGAATTGATTCAATTCTATAACTTGCTCACCAAATAAGCAACAATCAATTGTACCACTGCAATTAAAAAAGGACATGGGAAAAATTGAAATAATGTAAAAAAAAAAACCAAAATATGAGGATGATCCAAATGCAACTTACTATTGGTTAGATAACTCCAACATAACAGCCGGTGTAGAAATTGCGCCATTGACATAGCTTAGCTCATTGGTTACAGCAGTCAATAGTCCGATAACATCTAGATATAAATACACCCTAATTAGTATAAAATGCAATTGTCATAATTTAACTAATATCAAAGAAATTAGAAAGCACAACAACAGTACCTCTTAAAATATCACTGCTAAAATACGACATGAATACACTATCTATGCTACCGAATGAAAATGATTGGGTGGGTATCATACTACATAGCTCAGGTTTTACTCTAGTCACAGAAGTAAAAGAAAGAACACATAGATGGGAAGTCCACCGATATCGACCCTTGTTAGGAGCACTTTCTATGAAATGAATAGTATACGCAACCCCATCACAAAGCATTGGTTGAAACTCAGCCAGCAAAGACTCATCAACAGTTGCTAGAACTCTAGTAGCCTATGATGGTATACAGACACTAATAAAATGAGTTGAAAGTTAACTAACATCAAAACTTAGTGTAAAGTTTAAAGTAAACTAACATCAGCATATACCAAACCAACACTATTTTGAAAGTGAGCCAACATCAATACGTAGAGTAAAGCTTAAAGTAAATTAACACCAGTATATAGTGAAGCATCACATACTAAACCAACAATAATTTGAAAGTAAACTAACATCAAAACTTAGAGTAAAGGTTAAGGTAAACTCAAATAAGAATCAACCAAAAGAAGATGGAGAAGAGTTCGAGTCCCAGTTTCAGTTAGCTCATGTACCACAACAGAGTGAATTACCCGAACTTTGACATTCCAAGTGGCTCACTCAAGTGATATGCATGACAATGGAGAGATGTTAAAGGCCATTGAAATAAGAGGGTTAAAAAGAAATTTGAACAGGCGAGAGTGGGAGGAAGATTTATGTGGAAAGCTGCAATAGTGTAAGTAATGGTGAAGGGAAATCAGAAAATGAAAGATTTGAAATATAAGGGAAGCTTAAAAACCTCTGTTCAGATAAGGGCCCAGAATAACGTATAAAAAGATAAAATAAAGCCATTATAAAAATCTCATTTAAGTTAAGAAAGACATGTTTCCAACGTGCATAGGCCTAGGAATAGGGAAAGTACTACATGCTATATTTCATTGTGGAAAGTCAAGGAAATGATTGGGAAACCAAGGACACATATAAGAGAAAAGCAAAAGGGTGAAGGGGCTACTATACTAAGAAGAAGAAATATTAGACGTAGCTATAGTCTTCATAATTGTCTGACTCTAAGGAACCGAAGAAAGTGGATTAGAGGTGGCGCCGTAATATACACAGTTGGAAATTTTCACAAGTACAAAGTTGATAAGTTGGTACTTGGTAACATATAAAATATTATTTGTATGATATGCAAACCTCAGAGGGCGCAGGATGATATATCTGCTTATAACACAACTTTAGTGGGTACAGGATAATACATATGTCAACTAATAGATTTTCTCTTGTTAAGAGATCTGTAGAACATTAGTTTTTTTTTTTTAAATAGTAGTTAAAACAACCAGCAGGAGAATGAAAAAATGCATAAGGGTGGAAAAAGGTAAAGAATTTAAATTAATAAAATTAAAATTAAAAAACAATTATTTTTTAATTGTTTTATTTACTTTTCTAGTATCTAAATACATATATAACGCATAAAAATTTCAACCGTAAAAAATAGAAGAGAAAGGAAAACAATAAGTATAATATTAATCAAAGATTAACCGGTGAAACAAACAAATTATATAATTATGGATAAGCATATTTTATTTTATTTTTTGACATAACAACAAAAGTTTTTCATGTTCGTAGCAAAAATATAAAATGTCAAGTTGATTTATAATAAGTCACTGCGATTTAAATAAAGGAATGTAAACCATTACACATATTTTTTTTATGGGTGGACAAACCATTACACATGTTTATGGAAAGGAGAATTGCAGTTATTCTATGTAGAGTATTTAATTAACTCAGACTATAACCAGGTTTTACTAATTTAAATGGTTAATTCAAGTTGGATTGCTCTTCTAATACGTAAGGAATTTGGAAATATCAAACAATTTTTTAAAACCATAAAAAAAGTTCCAAATTTTGCTTGATTAAAGTTTTTTTATCAGTACACATTGTTTAAGCATACTTGACAAATTAAGCTCAAATAACAATGTTGAATAATAGAAATACATCATTTTAAATGGCCTATTCACATTGGACATCTATTATATCAAATAAAAAAATAGAAATATTAATTTGAAACAAAAAACTCTCTCTCTCTCTCGTGGCTAAACCCTAACCTGGTGCCGCCACTGCTTCAGCCGTAATGGCCAGAAAGAGAGGGGGCCTCCAAAAACACCGACGTCAACGAAAAAGACTCCTGATCGTGTTGATGCTACCGCTTCTGGGACACCTTCGAAGTTAGATATCACACAGTTGGATGAGGAAGATCTTGATGATATAGATAACTCGACGCCCGAGCAAGCGCTGTTATGGATGGAAAAGATTGATGTCCTTCGTGATAGGATCAAGGAGAATGCTTCCCTTACAGAGAACAAGGTTTTGGAGAGTGGAAATAAGGATTCCAGCCCAAACAGTGTTGATACCAGTAATCCTATTTCTGCTACACCTGAGAAGATAGTGGAAAAGCCTCCTAATGTATGGGTCAATTTTGATATTACTAAACTACGAAATGCAGGGGAGAAACTGCATTTTCACGAATCTGCACTAAAGGAGGGAGTGGCTATTGGCAAAATTGAGGCCAATGATATTGAGAATGAAGTAGCATACTGGCAAAATGCTATAGTTGGATATGTGCTGCGAGCAAAACCCCCCTTTCCTGTCCTTAATGGATACATCAAGAAGGTTTGGGGTCAGTATGGATTGGATAAGGTGCTTATGAACTCTGATGGCACCTTTCTGGTACGTTTTAATTCCTTTGAGGCTAGAAACACTGTCCTAGAAATTGGTTTATTTCATTTTGACAGCAAGCCTATCATTATTGGTCCCTGGACTGGTAAATCAATGACTAGGAATTTTTTGGACAGAATCTCTGTATGGGTGCAATTACCTGGTTTAAATCTCAAATTTTGGGGGGCTGCTGCTTTAGGCAAGATTGTTAGTCTTATTGGGAATCCTATCATGGTTGATCAGGTTACCAAAGATAGGAACAGGATCAATTATGCAAGGGTACTAGTGGAGGTTAATCCAACTATACTTCCTGAGGAGGTCTACTTTGAAGATGAGAAGGGGACAGTTATCACTCAGAAGGTTGTGTATGAGTGGAAACCAGTTCTTTGTGCTAAATGTTCTTCTTATGGGCATGATTCAAAAATGTGTAGGAAAGGGGTGAAGCAAGTGTGGGTTGTCAAAAATAAACCATCACAGCTGATATTGATGAGGTGGTGGGTGCTTTGAAGACACAGGAAGCAATTGTGAATGAGACTATCCCACCTGAGAATGTGGAATCAGCTAAAGAGGCAGTGAAAGAGGTTTTGGACAAGGCCACTGTCCAGGATCAAGTTTCTCAGGTTGACAAGGGTAAGCAGGTAGCAAACATTCATGATGAAGGATGGATAGCTGTAAATATAAGAGGTAAAGCTATTAAAAATAAGGCATTGCTAGGAGGCAGCCCCTCAAGGCAATCTCCCCATGGATAGATTAGTTGTCTGGAATATAAGAGGGATGAATAGCCCTCTAAAACAACAAGAAACTGTTGATTTGTACAAACAGTATAGAATTGGTATTCTTGGTATTTTGGAAAATAAGTTGAGAGCTAATGCTTTCCAACATATTAGAAATAAAATAGCTTCTGGCTGGGGTTCTCTTGACAACCTTGATGTCTGTCCTATTGGGAGAATCTGGGTAATTTGGAGGCCTGATTTCTTTGATGTTTTTCTCATTGTTAGATCTCCTCAATATTTGCATTGTTTGGTGACTTTTAAGCAGAGTCAAAAGAGTTTCTTTCTCACTGTGGTTTATGCTTCAAATGATCATATGGAGAGGAAAGAATTGTGGGTTGTGTTATCAGGTTTAAAACCTTTCATTGATAGACCTTGGCTACTGCTTGGTGATTTCAATTCCTGTTTGAATCCTCAGGACAAGATTGGTGGTGCAGACCTTGATCCATGCCTGTTACAGGACTTTAGGGACTGTGTGTATTCTTGTGATATGGTGGATATGATTTTCAAAGGTCATTTTTTCACTTGGTTCAATAAGCAGATAGGGCCTGACAGAATAAGTTGTAAATTAGACAGATCTTTGGTTAATGATCTCTGGTGCTCTGAGTGGCCTTCAGCAGTAACAGATTTTATTAATCCTGGTGTCTCAGAGCATTGCCCTATGGTTGTTGATTGGGGTGATCATCAGGTGGTTTATGGTTCAGGGTTTAAATACTTTAATATGTGGAGTGGACATGCTGATTTTTTTAATACAATTCACTCTATTTGGGATCAGACTATTGTTGGCAGTAGCATGTTTCAAGTGTGTAGAAAGCTGAGACTGCTCCAGAAGCCTTTATCTGAGTTAAACAGAAGATGGTTTGCTAATATTGATAAGAAGGAAATTGAGTTAAAACAAGCCCTTGACAGGATTCAATCTGACCTTGAACAAAATCCTAATGATACTAATCTGCAGCAGAAGGAAAAGGATATTTCTAGGGAATACAGTGCCTTGAAGAAAGATGCTTTTGCTTTCCTTAAACAGAAAGCTAAGCTTCATTGGCTTAAAGATGGGGATGAAAATTCTAAGCTGTTTCATAACTCTATTAAACAGAGGCAGTACCAGAATAGAATTTTGAGGATCCAGAATGAGAATGGTGAGTCAGTGACAGGTCAACAGAATATAGAGCAAGCTTTTCTAGATTTTTATCAGTCTCTGTTCACTAGAAGACAGAATAGATCTTGCCTCAGGCCTGATATTATTTCTGAAGGGAAGGTGCTTAGCATTGAACAACAGATTAACCTGATCAAGCCTTTCTCTGAGACTGAAATCAAGACAGCTCTTTTTGACATTCATCAGGACAATGCCCCTGGCCCAGATGGTTTTGGTTCTGGGTTCTTTAAAGCTGCTTGGCCAGTGATTGGTCAGGATTGTTGTACTGCCATTAATCATTTCTTCTCTACTGGTCACATGCTTAGGGAGATTAACTCTACTAATTTGGTGCTGATTCCTAAGGTTGATTCACCTAAGTTTGTTCATGAATTCAGACCAATAGCCTGCTGTAACAGCCCCTATAAGTGTATTTCCAAGTTGCTTTGTGATAGGTTAAGTGTTGTTCTGCCTGTTCTGGTCCAAGATAATCAAGGGCCTTTTGTCAGAGATAGGAGCATCCTCCATAATGTCCTTATCTCTCAGGAGCTAATCAGGTTATATGGCATAAGAAGAGTGTCTCCTAGGTGCATGATGAAGATTGATTTATAAAAGGCCTATGACACTTTAGCTTGGGAATTCATTGAGGAAATTTTTACTGCTCTGAATTTTCCTCCCAAGTTTACATCATGGATTATGTCATGTGTTACTACTGCTTTTTTTAACTTGGTCCTGAATGGTGTGAAAGGTAGAAAGTTATTAGTTTTCGGGCTCAAGGGGCATCAGACAAGGAGACCCTATTTCTCCTTTGATTTTTGTATTGGCTATGGAGTTACTGACAAGGTGCTTGCAGGATGCATCTAGGCATAGGAATTTCAGATTCCACCCAATGTGTAAAGAACTGAGGCTCACCAATGTCATTTTTGCAGATGACCTTATGCTCTTTTGTAAGGCTCATCCAGCAAGTGTGCGAATTATTTGGGAAGCTTTCCTTGAGTTTTCAAGCTGGTCAGGTTTGGAGGCTAATCAATCTAAATCTGCATTATTTATGGCTAGTATTAATCATGGTGTGCAGAATGATCTTCTTTTGATTACTGGTTTTAGCAGAGGTGAATTTCCATGCAGATATCTGGGTGTTCCTTTTATGTCCAAAAAATGGAATGCAGCTTCTTGTCAGATTCTGGTTCAGAAGGTTACTAGCAGGATTCAGTGTTGGAAGACCAGAAACTTGTCTTATCAAGGAAGGATTTGTTTGATTAATTCTATCCTCCTTAACCTTCATGTGTACTGGGCTTCAATTTTTATTTTGCCATCAAGTGTGATTACAACCATTGAGAAGATTTGCAGATCTTTTCTGTGGGGGCTTAATGAAAATGGAAATTATACTGCTAAAGTCTCTTGGGAGAAAGTCTGCAGGCCTTGGAAGTGTGGAGGTCTTAATGTTAAAAACAGTAAACTATGGAATTTGGCAGCCATAGGGAAGCAAGTTTGGTCTATTGCAAAGAAGAAGGACTGTTTTTGGGTTAGGTGGATCCATTCAGTCTATATTAAAGACCAAGACTTCTGGCAGTGCATTCCTGCTCAACACCATAACTGGCGTTGGAAGCAGATGCTGAAGACAAGAGATAGATTTCAAGCTGGTTTTCAAGGTGACTTGTGGCTGCACACTCCCAATGGTGAGTATACTGATAGATCTGGTTATGCTTTCTTGGCCAATCACCATGCAGTCTACCCCTTGCACAAAGCTATTTGGAACAGGTTGAGTGTCCCTAAGCATAGATTCATCTTTTGGCTTGTTATGCAAGGTAAGATCATGACTTTAGACAGAGTGACTTGGCTTTCTTTTCCAAATCACTGTTGTTTATGCCTTGCTGGACAAGAAACCAGAGATCACCTATTCTTTGAGTGTCAATGGTCCAGGGATCTCCTTACTATGGATGCTGACTGGTTATGTTTAGCTCACATTCCCTTTAAATTTCAGAATTGGAGCAGATGGCTTATGTTTGCCTTCAATGACAAGAAGAGGAGATGCTGTGTGTATGCTTTATTTGTTGCTGTGATTTATCACATTTGGCAGGAGAGAAATCAAAGAACTTTCAACAATTCCAAGTCTCTTTTAGAGAGAAGCTTCAAGATTGTCAAGAGTGAAATTGCGCATAGGATTGCTTTTTGTTTTTCTAACTTTAGGTCCTGGAGTAATAAGACTTTTGTACACAGACTTTGTATTGAACTCTAGTTTCTTCCCTTTTAGATTGTTAGAACCCTTCCTAGAAGGTGGCTAGCTTCTACAAGGGTTTTGCCTTGGTTTTTGCCAAAAACTAAGGGTTTTGTATGAGGTTTTGTTTTTGTTCTGTGGTAATAAGATTTTCGTTTAAAAAAAATAGAAATATTAAACAAAACTAAAACATGGCAAAGTATAAAGATATAGCATAAAATTTCAAAAAAAAAAAAGATATAGCATAAAGGATATTTTGATATATGCTATATATTGTGAAATCTTAATTGTAAGAAGACATAAATTTATTAAGGGACATAAAGGGGACGATAATCTTGATTACATGTCATAGATAATGGATACAGAGTACATAATAGTTTGATAATAGATCAACCCATATGCTTGGAAAAGTATACCATATTCAATTAGTATATATTTCCAAGCAAATAAAAGAATGTAAAAACACAAAATAAGGAGCAAGAGTCTGCATCCAAAGGTATATTTCAAAAATGGTCATATTACAACCACATAAAGTATGTTGCATATAGAGGAGGCAAAAGGTTCCAAAATACTACAGCATGGTCCTTCACTGACAGATTACGGCTACTTGTTTTTAGGAACATCACCAACTGTCTCTGGGAAAGCATCACCCACAACAACTTTTGATTTTGACACACGGTTGAGAAGCATGCCAGATGACCTTGGAACACATGTCATCAAATTCGAGGATTGGGAGACATCACTTGTTTCTCCAATCCTAGTAGATTTGCAACGCTGGCCACCAAGAAAAGAATCATAATCAAGAGAAAGATTCCTTTTAATTGTTTTTTTTTTTTGAACCCTAGTCATCAGTAATAACACATGCAGACTTCCCTTTGTCAGGAACAATCAGTGGCAAAAGAATAAAAAAAAAAGGGTATTCAATAAACAAAACTATAGAACACTTGCACAGAAGAAAAAACATCAAACTGAGTGGAACAGTAGAATAAGATCACCTCTGCATTGACTGGAGGAACAACCAAGGTTGAAAAATTTGAGGAGTCCGCCGATGGGAATGGAGGAACAAAACGATACTATAATGACATAAATAAAAATGGTAAAAATTTATATTAGTTAACATACTGGTAAACTGTGATAAAACGTTAGAACAGTTGTTACAGATTACATAAGATGCATTAAGTATACCAGTTTAGGTGTAGAGAAACTGTCACTAAGAAAAATCCTTTTCATGTTACCAACATATTCAGATATCCTAAGTATAAAGTAGTGCATATCAGTGGACTCGTTTGCATATTTGCACACTTCAACCTTGAAGGTATAGTTGATGCCAAGCAAATTGGTTAAAAGAGGTGGATAAGGAGCAACTTCTTCCCTCTAACAATAGGAAAAGGTAAAAAAAATAAAATTTGGAAAATATTAGGAAGCAATTGTCGCACCCTCACTTTTAATTAGTTAAAATTAGATTTTATTAAAATTCGTACTTGAAAATTTTGACGAGAATCCGGCAGAGTTTCCTCTGTTTATCGGACCTCACAAAAATTTTCATTTTTTTAAACTTGCCAGTCCAAAATATTACAAAATCTAAAATTATATTTAACTTTGACTACCTCACACTAATGCCCTTTTAAAAAATAACATGAGTTTCTGGGCTTCTAAAAAAAATTAAACCATAATAATTATAATTATATCAAATTAATTTAGGTTCTCTCGTGACTAAATTACACTCCACGGTGTGGAGTGTATTCCTGTTCGGCCATGACTTGTGTAAGTTCCATCTCTGTACCTGTAAAAATATAGCAAGAAGGGTAACATTACACAGAACTTAGGAAATAATTTCTAAGAAGTCATAATAATAAACTAAGTCTAACATTTATATTTACATCTAATAATCATAATCATTTTCAAGTATTTCACAACACAGACATGCATCATTTACAATCACAACATGTGGCATTTCCTTCAAAATTATTTTCTTAACTTTCTTTTTCAGTTTTCTTAGTTTTTCTCATCTTTCATCTTTCCTTTCTTCTTTTCTTTCCTTTCTTGTCTTTTCTTATCATGTACCATTAGGTATTTTTGCATACACCTGTTAGGATGGTGTCTTCACCCAATAGGATTTTTTACCTTCACCCAGGATTTTCTTACCGCATAGACCAATAGCTCGTTAGGGCCTTTTCTTTGTTCTTTTCTTTCGTGTTTTCTTACACGTCTTATTATTTATTTTATCGATTTACCAGACAGCTATTGATCTCGTGCGAGTTCCAAACACCTAACGAGACTTTGGATCTATGGGATTTACTTACCTGAGTGAGGACTTCACCTATTGGAAATTCGAGTCTATTCCTTAAAATAGACTCTGTCCTAACAGGGCACCTAATGAGTACGGATACTCGACACGTGATCGATAGTTGTTGCCTTTTGTTTAATTCATTTATTCCAATGACAATTCAGTCCAGTTTAATTCAAACATATTTGATTCACACTAACATGCAACAATCAAATTTTTACTCCATAATTAAATACCAACCGGATACCATCCAATAATCAATAAAAATAATCAAAACAATTAATCAATTCATAACCAATTTTAAGTTCACCAAAAATTAACCAAATAATCAATTAACCAATAATCAATAAAAATAATCAATTCATCAAAGCATAAGCGTGTTCATTTCTTTAATTTAATAACAGACTTATTATCAACATTAACTACCCTATTGTTCATTATTCTAATTAATCTTTTCTACTTCTAGCCACCACTATAAACAACCTAGAAATCATGCCCTAAATTAAGGTAATACAACCCTCTTATCTGGGATCCTAGCAATAGAAACAATATAACGTTCGCGTCCGCGCCTTACTCGAGGATCAGGGACAACAATAACGTGTTGGATCTAAACAGGGACACACGTTAAAACTAATTATAACATTAAAAGTATATATATATATCAATAAATATAATAAACTAAATTCACTTTTGGCAAAATAATAAATATATATCATTATACAATAAAAATATATCATTTTCCTCAAAACATTTCTTTATTTGAAAATATAGGAATAATAAAAATATTGACGGATCATCGAATAAATTACATAGATGTGTAAAGGGTGTTAAGAAGATTATTTACCTAAGACAGATTTGAGATTGAACGGTCGGATCTTGAGTTATTGTACCGGAAAGGTGAGAAAATCTCAATTGTTTTCTCTCTATGTCGCGCGAGCGCTCCTCTGTCTCTCTAACTCACGCGTTTTTTTTTTTCTTTCGTTTTGTTTCCTTTCTGTTCACCGGGGTGGGGGTATTGGGCTTTGGTAATTGGTAAAGTAATAGATTTATATTATAGTTACGGTGGCAGTAATAGATCATTAGGAAATTATATATATTTTATATGGGATTGCTTAACCTCAGCCCTTAGATAAGAGGTGAAAAAGTAGAAAAAATGTATTGCAAAGCTAACTCACTAACTTTTAATGTCTTAAACATTTATTTTTTTAATGCAAAGATACTTTTTATAGCTTCTTATCCTCAGCCCTTAGGGCTGAGGTTAAGAAAATCCATTTTATATTTTGTGCTTATTTGTGGTCAATGTGTGTAAGTATTTTGTATTATAATTAAAAGTTTGATAATCCCAAAAATAAAATATATTTAAGTACAACAATATTATATTTTTAATTATTTAAAACTGATTAAAAAATAATAAGATTACCGGTCCCTACATATGGCTATTGCATAAGAAAAAATATCGAAATTCAAAAGTAAATATATTTTCTCAATCCTGATGTTAAACTTGATAAAATATAATATTCATAATTTAGAAATAACAGATTATTATATATAACTTATACCGGTAATATATTAAATCAGTCCAGAAGCTAAAAATAAAACAGTCTTCGAACACTATGAAAATTTACATGGACGCTCAAAATATTAAGTTAAACATATTTTTCTAAAAAAACTATTTATAAAAATGCCTCTAAGGCTTGCCACTTGAGCTCTCTGTCAAAATGTTAATTAAACTAAATAAAAGTACTATTTTATTTTTGAAAAACGTATGATAATAAATTTTATAGTTATTTTGACTACAAAACATATTTCAATTAAAATGATGAAATCAAAATTTTGTTACAACACTCAAATCTTGAAAACATCATATTAAATCATTTAATTATTTTGCTAAAGGTATTAGAAATAGCGGGATGTTACAACAATGCTTGAAATTGCTGGAAAAAAATTAAAAGTATATCAGCAAGTAAATAATGAAACATATTACATCTCTTGATAAGGGGAACAAATCCATGCAAGGTTTTTCCAGAAGGACCCTTGCATCACGGTCAAGAAGATACAACGTCATAGAGGATGTTGTATCGACTACAACAATGGGTATCTTGTACCTGATATTGATATATATATATATATATATATATATATATATATGTGCCAAACATATCAGAATTATGTAATTGTATGGGAGATGGAAGTATACATTGTAAAATGAAATTGAATAAATGGCATGACCTCTGAACAGGATTGCTAACCACAGCACCACAGGTAGTACATAATAAGGTAGAGCAGTCATCAGACAATATCGCCTTGCAGTTGCACTCATAATAGTACCATTTTTTGAGGTAGCAGGAAACACCAACAATAGTGCAAGATACAGTGTAAAATCCAGGCTTAAAAGACAAAGGACAAAATCATCAAATAAAAATCAAAATAAGTTTGAAAAAAAAATGTATATAACAATGAAATATAAAGAGGAAAAAGAAGAGTGATAAACTTGTACAAACATCAACCTTGGAAACAGACTTCAAGAGTTCAAGGGTAATGGGTGGGAAATCTCCCATTAGTTTATTTTCAACACTTCTCCTTGTTCCAGCATATGAGAGCATAGGGGGAGAGCAGCAGAAACCACTATAAAGCATTCTGCTTTGTGGTAAAAAAAAAAAAGAAACATTCTTAAGCAAAAGAAGGTGGGAAAGTTGATGGAAATAGATAATCAGTATATTAGTTACCTTCTTCGGAAATTGACAACATCAGGAATATTTGGGTTAACCAACAACTTGGATACATGCAACACAATATAGAAAACAATTCTACCTAAAAGATAAGACACAAACATAACTAATTAAAAAAAGGAACAAATAACCCAAAATTCATGGCACGACGTAATAACTTGATAACGGCATACCTCGGCATTCTTGGGCTTTACCAAGTCGAATAAGTACAGCTGTAAGAGGACTACAGAACAAAGAAACATGCGACCGAAACTCATTTATATAATCACCAACCAAGAAACAATCATACGTTCCACTGAAAAGGAAAAATAGATAGAGTTCAACATGCAAAAAAAACATATCAACTAAAAAAAAGGGATATAAGAGGCAACAAGGCTTACTACTCATCACACAGTTCTATTCCAAGTATCCTTGTGCTTACACCATTGTTGATGTAATTTTTTTCAGTAGACACATCAGTCAAGATACCAACAAAGTCTAAAACAAAGAGCAAATTGTGCAAAAAACATAACACAAGACTGGATAATAAAAGGGATGCAAAGGATGAAGAATCAAAGCAGATAGATAAATTAATAAAAGTTCACTAACCAGTCAACGGGCTTGTACGAACATCTGTCTTAAACATTCCATCAACAGAGTTTGGTTTAAGATAATAATTAGGGAAAGTGATGCCCGAAACTTGTTGAAAGGAAGTATAAAAACAAAATGTAAGCCTGAAGCTGTGGTTTGTTGCTCTGAATTGCCCAAAGTTGCCCTTAACAGCGAAAAAAGCAAAGTCATAAACACACCCATCATGCATGTACCGTGAGAAGAAGGGAACCAGTGGTGTGTACACAGAAGCTTGAATTTCATCTCCCTGTACAAAGCAGAACCATGTCATATCATCCATTGTTTTAATCTAATTCAAGAACACAAAAACAAACAACAACAAACTTTAAAAGGTAACAACAAACCAGGGAATCCATGAGCAGAAGGTTGTAAGGTCCATCAATTTGGGGGTTCGTTGGAACCTTCCAAAGCATAGTAATCCTTTCTCTAAATGCCACCCACCTCAACTGGTGCTTGATATCACGAATGGGAATATGAGGTTCAAACATGTTTCCACTAAGAAAGGAGCAGAACAAAAAGAGAGCAGAAATGTAAACAACTTGGCCAAGTTTTAGATGGCTATATACCACGTAGTATTGAGTGCAACTTAGGAAATTGTGAAAAATATTTGCGAAGATATTACAACCGACCACACCACTGTTATAGAAAGTGAAACTTGTATAAAATATACTCCCTCCGATCTTATGTATAGGACATATTCTAGAAGCAATCTTTGGTCCTATATATAAGACATTTTGTATTTTCTATGCATCATTTATTGCTTTTTCTTTTTTTTGCCCTTATTAAATGCATGTGTTTTTAGTTGTTCATTAATGAGTGTGAATTTTTTCAAGAAAAGTTGAGAGGGTAAAATTGTAATGTTATAATATATTCTCATAGAATTCATAAAACTAACTACTTTTCTTGGTCCGAGGAATATGATTAAGTATGTCCTATATATAGGACCGGAGGGAGTATATAACAATAGTAATTAGAGAGTAAAAAATTATTAAAAAGCCAACTTACATGGTTGCAATCATAACAGTAAAAAATTACTCCGTTCGGTTCAAATATAAGCACATAAAAACATGTTATTAGTGGTCTCAAATATAGGCAAAATTTAACTAACTCACTATTTCCAATACAATTATTCCTAAAATATTTCAATACACAACAGGGTTGACTCACCCTATGAACGCGACACACGTTTAATCCTAAGGGAAAACACTCCTTAATATCTAAGGTTGTCACACCCCTTACAATAAAATGGATTTGCACGAAGAAATGTGTGCAACTAACAATGAAGCTCTCTAGATAGAGTAGATATTACAATAGAGTCCGATAGCAAATAGATAATCTTAAGCAAACTCAATGTTTTTGAATTTTTTATAAGAAAAGATGAATATGATGATGATGATGATTCTTCTCAAGAAAGGTTTTTCAACGAAGAGAAAGGAAGAGAAGAAGGTGTGTGTGATGGTGTGTTTTCAAAAAGGTAGAAGAAGCAACCAAAAATCAGAAATGTGATCATCCAGAAAAGGAAATAAATCATTCTGGGAATCAGATTGATTTCAGCACGTTTTTCAAAAATTTGGAAAGGTAATCAATTAATTTGGTCACATTAATCGATTACTTGCTCTCAGGTTTTTTATAAAAGTTGCAGCATTGAAAGCTAATTGATTAGTAGCTTCAAGTAATCGATTACTGTCACTTAAATGACCAGTTCAAGGAAGTAATCTATTACAAGAACCTAATTAACCCATTACTTACTCTCTGGTTACAAGTTGCATCAAGTAATCGATTAGTCCAGAAGGGGTAATCGATTATTCCACAGTAAAATCAGATTTTCATAAAAATTTGTAACCAAAGGTTTTCGCAAAACATTTTCATAAAAGCTTTTCCTGGAACAGAGATTTTAAAAATACTTCTTCTAGGTTTTTCAAGAACAAAACATATCATCATCATAAAATTATATTTGAGTGCTTTTTAGATTACTATTTGCCTTCACTAGTAGAAAAAATGGATTTTACATCGGTCATCTAACATCTATTTTAAAAATATGATGTAAAAACAAAAAACGGTGGCAAACTTGTAAATAAGTTTAAAAAGGAAAACATTCCGCATCAGTTTTTTTTATAACTGATGCGGAAAGTCATAGTTTCTTTAACTTTTCGCATCAGGTTTTATTTAAATGATGCGGAATGTTTAGTGCGGTGGCAAACTTGTAAATATAATATATTTAAAGAAATAAACATTTTGCATCTCTTTTTTATTTAACTGATGCGGAATGTCTAATTTCCTATTTTTGCATCAGATTTTAAATAAAAGATGCAAAATATTGAGCAGTGACAAACTTGTAAATATAATAATTTTAATAAATAAATATTTCGCATCTCTTTTTACGTAACTGATGCGGAATTAGTCCTACTTTTCGTATATTTTTTAAATAAATGATGCTAATTGTCTTAAAATTCATATACCGCGTTGCTTCTTCTCTTTTTAGTGAACCCTAAACCTAAAACGCCAAAACTGATTTCCAGTTCTCCCTCCACTCTCTCCGCCGCGTCCTCCTTCTTCTCCCTCTGTGGTTATCTCCGTTCTCCCGCCACCGCCCTCTGCCACTCACGCAGCCCCTGTCCCTTCTGTTCTCACCCTCAGGTTCTCCCTCTCCCTCCGTTCACTCTCCCTCCGGTTCTCCAGCCCAGCCACACCCCTCGTTCTCGCCACCGCCATCCGCTCGCCACCGTTCTCCATAGGCAGTTCTACCAGCTCTCAGCCACGATTTTGGTTCCAGGTTGGGTTTTATTTATTTATTTATTTGCTAATTAGTTTTCACTCTGAATATGTTCGATCATGCTGTGAGGCTAGCCTCAAGCATCTTGGTGTGGATTATATTGATCTCTATTATCAACACCGTGTTGATACAACAGTGCCCATTGAAGAAACTGTAAGTGCTATAAACTTTGGTAATTAACTTCTATTGTCTTTGATTTTGATTTTATCATGGTATTGAGTTTTCTTTGGATGGAATAGATGGGGGAGCTTAAAAAGTTGGTTGAAGAGGGAAAAATAAAGTACATAGGTTTATCTGAAGCTAGCCCTGACACTATTAGAAGGGCTCATGCCATTCATCCCATTACTGCTCTCGTGATATTGAACAACAAATCGTTCCGCTGTGCAGGTACGTTACTTGCAGTAGTCGTGTCCAAGTAATACAACTTGGGCAAAATGAGTTTTTAATCCTCCTACTTAATTTTTTATTTCAAGTTATTTTTTATTCCAGTTTGGTCATCTATGTTTGATTTCCTTCAACCAGCATCACATGTTGTAAAAGAACAAGCTGCTGCCGCAGCTTAGTTTTCAGTTGTTGATAAGTGTTTTCAAATGAAATCTTATGTTAAAGAATCATTAACAAGACAGGTACTAGATTCAATATTTCCTGTGTTTTTAATCTATGCCTGTCTCTTTATTGTAGTAATACAACAATTTTTATTGTTTTCTCCTTTTAGACTTACTAATAAAAATTACTACAACTTTGGTATCAATCATTTCTACTTTTTGAGCCTTAGTGCTTGTTGTGGGGTAGGGAAAGTTCATTGGTTTTTTTTTTGGGTCTAGCAATTTTTTTAATGGATATTCTTTATTACAGGAAGCAGAGACAAAAGCCAAGAGCATGGAATATGAAATTGGTAAATTGCAAAAGAAGCTGGAAGAAAGAAATGAGCAGCTTCAGGCTTCAGCCTCTTCTGCTGAGGAGGTTTGACTTAGAATTATTTTTAACTTTTATTTAGTTTCTTTTTTGAATTATTACAAGATTTGCTAATTAGGAGCTAGCTTTTTTTTTTGCTCATCTAACAAATAATAACAATTGGTGCTTATTTTTTAGGATATTTCTTTTGGTTGTACTATTATCCTCTTTCATTTTGATGGATATCATTTAACTTTGAACAAAAGGATGACTAGATACTTTATAGTACAGTATTATTTTGGCCCCTTGCTAACATGGATTGTTTTTCAATTTTGTGTATGCCACTTTTTTTTTTACTAATTATTAGCTTAGCTTATTAACTTTGTAAGAAGCATTATTCCTGAAATTAGTTATAATGTAGCCGTTGGGAATAGTCCATCTTCCTATTATAAGTTGAAAAATTGCTTATATAAATAATTTCATTGATATATGAATTGATGTCTGCATATCAGTTTTGTCCTTCATAGTCAACCAGTTTATTTTAAATTTTAACTATTCAAAAGCATAAGGAATTAATAACCAATATTTTCAAATTCAAGTGACTCTTCCCGTGCTGGAGCAGTTTAGTATTGTATGCCTATAGTAATTTGACATCTATCTATAGCTAATAAATAAGGCCAAAGAGTAGTTGTTGTGGTTCTATGTAATGAAACTTTGTCCGTATATGCACCAAACTTCTTAAGATGCTGCCACATAAACCAATTCAGTATGTACTAGGCACATTTCATGATGTAAATCAATAGACTTTAATTTAGTGGGTAGATCAAAATTAGATTCTTTCTTTGGTGATATGTTAAAAGAGAGAAATGAATGCATCTAGCTATATATTTTGCACTAGAATACCTTGCATAAAAGCTACTACAATACTGGAATAAGGAATGCATATCATGTGGTATTGGTAGAGACTATGTACACAGACTTGGTGAACATTTAGCATATTAACTTCTCTAACCAATCATGGTAACGATTTTTGGAAAACCAATTAGAATGAATTAGATAATATTTTTGGAAAACCAATTATACTTCTCACCTATAAATAGATTGTATTCTTGGAATAACATAAAGATGATCTTGGGAAAGGTCCTTGAATAATTTTGTTTTTCAAAGTGTTCTATCCGATAAGTGAGATACTAATTTTTCGAAGAATATAGTTAGGTGTCTAAGTGGAGACTCTTCCAATAATATTTTTTTAAATACACATGAATCCATGGTTACTGCAGATAACAGGGTTGGCTTTCTCAACAGTTGACCCTAACTATATCTATGTTCAAGGAGTTGATTATGAGGTATTCTTTTCTCAAATACTTTTTAGCCAATGTGTAATGCTAATATAGAGAAATAATATAACAGAAATAATATTGTTTCTTTACAATTCTTAACCATCAGCTCTTGCCACCTAATTTTTTTCAGAACCAGTGAAAACCAAAGCATCCACAGCTTCACTATGAGTCAAAATTGTATATGCTTCTACAAGGAGGAAGTGAGTTGTAACATGCTATTATAAGCACATTGACAACAGCTCAGTAATTATATCCTCCTATATACTAGTTTGGGTGGCTATAATTGGGTATTCTTATGCTATCCACCTATTTAAATTTGAAATATTTTACTTTCTCATGTTGAGAAATGGATGGAAAAATTGGAGGAGTGTGAACCTAAGAAAAAAGTAACAATCAAAACAAGCATTGTTTCAGTTTCTTTATTTGTAAGTTTCATGTCATTCAATATGACTTTGCCAAGAATCTTGGATTATTCATGCTTTTCTCTACTTATCTTTTCATATTAGTACTTCGATTGTTTTATTTTTAATTATTTTGGACCAAAAAGGGTAAGAAAGAATATCTTATTTTATCATTATTGCAGATACGCAGTGGCACGAGAAGTTGACAAAGCTACATCAATCTCAACTTTTGATGAAGAATGATTGGGTAGAATATTGAATTAGTATTAGTAGAATTTGTAGTTGTACTGAAATTAGTGGATATATATAATAGATTTTGGGTAGCATTGAATTAGTTAATAGAATTTGTAGTTGTATTGAAATTATTGGTAGTTGTATTGAAATTATTACATATATATATATATATATATATATATATATATATATATATATATATTTCCCTTTTGGATTCATTTGTTTTAAAATTTTATTTTTGGTAGTCAAAGCAAAGAATGCAAGTCATCACTAGATATAAATTATAAAAATTGCAAAAAAAAAAAAAATTACATTCCGCATCTGTTATGTTTTGTAACATATGCGGAAAGTAGACTTTTCGCAACTGTTATATATAAATAACAGATGCGAAACATCTGTTATCATAACTGATGCGAAAAGTGTACTTTTCACATCTGTTATTTGTACTTTTCGCATCTGTTATAAAATAAGTGATGCGGAAAGTTTACTTTTCGCATATGCTATTTGTACTTTCTGCATGTGTTATGTAACTGATGCAGAAAGTTCTGACATTTCGCATCTGTTTTGAAAAGTGATGCGAAAAATCATAACTATCTACATATCTCACAAGGACATCATTTCCAAAACAGATGCGAAATGTCCGATCTGCAGTAGTGTAGCTTACATAAAATTCTAAGCCCTAAAAGACTAGATCTTCAACCAGACATACAATCTTCGCATCATCAAGGTACCTGAACCTGTTCCAACATAATATATAAAGTTGTGTTGTGTCATCATCAAAACATCATAAAGGGAAACCATGAGTTTCAACATAAATTAGGGGTTATGGGTGAAGAATTTGGTAGAAGAAGGAGTTATATACCAAAACTCTGTAGAAATTCTACCTCAAACACCCTCTGGTTTTCGGTTTCGTTCTCCTTCCCTACCCACACACTTGCTGCGAGCTTCACATCATTTTGAAGCTTGCAGAGAGACCTTCGATTTAAGCTATAAATCGTGCGGTTTGGTGGCTTGTGCTAGGAGAACTTAATCTGTGAAGTGGAGTGCTTGAAACTGAAGTGTGTAGTTTCAGAGTTCGAGTTGCTTACTTTGAGTTGGAATTGTGGTGAGTATAAGTCACCATTGTAAGTTCCGTGTTGAATGTTTTGATAATAACAAAGTGTTTTGAACAAGCTATCATGTGATGATCAAGTTCAAGTTCAATAAGCAACAACAAACATCAAGTGAAGAAGAGAGAACAAGCTCATGAAGACTTAGCTTGAGTGTAATTGTAATTGTTTTATCTTTTGCCTCTCAAGCTTCATAGGTTTTCATTTGGGTAGTTTGTTTAGAGGGTAGTGAATCTCATTCATAAGTCATGATTTAATCATAATTTGAGTTTTCACTTAACCTAGAATCAATAGGTGGCTTAAAGGTTTTAAAGGAAAGGTTGGTTTTTGAGAAAACAAGTTTTAAACAAGTGCAGTATCAATCTACTCGAGTAAATCAAGATTTAATCGAGTAGTACTCGAGTATGCTGCAATTTACTCGAGTAAACACTGCTGAACTGGTTTTTTAAAATACGATTTTCACTTCTCAAAATCTGTTTTCAAGTGCCATAACTTTTGGGTATTCTATATAAACCTTTTCCTAACCTTTGTGATTATAACCCATCATTTTGATATTCATTTTACAAAGAATCAAGCCACTCTATTCTCTCTCAATTTCAAAGATCAAAGCTTTTCTATTTTTATATTCTTTGATCAAGAACCTTTGAATCTCTTGTGTGATTTGTCATAGCTATTGATTGAGATTCATTAGGATTGTTATGTGTATTCATTGAGTTGTAATCTTTGCAATAAGGCAAGCCACTACAACAAACAAGAAGCCTTGGTGTGTCGATTATCATCAAGCAACGTTCATTGAAGAAGAAGAAGTCTTGGTTGTGAATCAAGCAAGGAGAAGCCTTGGTGTGTGGATTATCATCAAGCAATTGAAGACTTGTTGTGTCGATTATCAACAAGGGGTAGAGGTTAGATTAGAGAGAAGGTCAATAGGATTACAAGGCAAGGGTGTCGGTTATCTCTTGTAGGCTAGCAAGAAGGAAGTCTTGCGAGGCAATCACTTGTAATTTGAGAACTCTAATTCCTCATAGTGAAGAATCTCTCTTGATTGAAGAGGGGACTGGATGTAGCTTTCAAGCGGGTGAAAGTGAACCAGGATAAATCGCTGTGTCGTATCTCTAAACCCTTACTCTTTATATTCAAGTCATTTGATTGCGTTCTTGGTTGAAAATCTAGAAAGATTGATTTTCATAATTGATTGAATTGAATCTTTAATTATTCAAATTGATAAAGGGAAAATGATTTTCATAACTAGGTTAATCAATAAGAATATAGGTGTTAATCATCTCCGTTGAATCTCTGATCTTTCATGTGAATTGATTGATTTTCGTATGCGAATGAAAACTTGATTTTTCTGGTTTCTGTCAGATATACTCGAGTAAACGAGTCTTTAATCGAGTACTACTCGAGTACTCTGAAATCTACTCGAGTAAACCTGAGAGTTTTTGGAAAAATATTTTGTTTTAATTGTTTCGATTTGTTTCGTTCGAAAATCTTTCAAGGTAGCTTAAACACCTATTCAACCCCCCTTCTAGGTGTATTCCTAGGGTTCCTTTGTCTCTCCAACCACCAATTGCGGTTTCCTCAATTGGTATCAGAGCTCGGTCGAAAGACACGAGCATAAGAGCTTTTTCGTAAAGATCCTTTAAGAAAATCGCAATGGGTTCTACGAATTCCTTTGGTGGTGAAGGTTATTCAATAAATCGTCCTTCATTGTTTGCCGGAGAAGGCTATGCATATTGGAAAGTTAGAATGAAAATCTTTATCCAAGCCATAGATAGTGAAATTTGGAAAGTAGTTGAAAAAGGTCCTCATATCCCCTCTAGTTTAGTTGAAGGTGTAGAACAATTGATCCCCGAGGATAAGTGGAAGGATGATGATAGAAAGAAAGTACAATATGATTATAAAGCAAAGAATATCATTACCTCCGCTTTATCCTATGACGAGTTCTTTAGAGTTTCTCAATGTTCTAGTGCTAAGGAAATGTGGGACACTTTACAAGTGACTCATGAAGGAACTAGTGAGGTTAGGAGAGCTAGATTGAATACTTTAATGCGTGATTATGAATTGTTTCATATGCTTCCAAATGAATCTATAAATGATATGCAAAAGCGTTTTACTCATATTATAAATCATTTACTTGCTCTTGGTAAAACGTTTCTTCAAGGTGAACTTTCTAACAAAGTGTTGAGATGTTTAGACAGGAATTGGCAACCAAAAGTAACGGCTATTGTTGAATCTAAGAATTTGGATGCTATGGATCTAGCAACACTTTTCGGAAAGCTTCAAGAACATGAAATGGAGCTTGGACGATTAAGTATCAATGAAGAGTCGGATAAAAATAAAGAAAGAAAGGGACTTGCTCTTAAAGTCAAGAGTAGATCTTACAAAAAGAAAGAGAGTTCCGATGAAGATGATAGTGAAGATTCCGATTCGGATGTTGATGAAAAAGAAATGAAACTTTTGCTATGGAAGTTTGACAAATCTCTAAGGAGAAAAGGAAGGTTGAACAAGGACAAAAGTAAAGAGAAGGATTCTCCACACTACAAGACCAAGACTACAAAAGAAGGTGTAGTTTGCCATGAATGCGGAAAACCCGGACATCTCAAGTATTCATGCTCTAGATATCTCAAGAAGAAGGAGAAAGACATGAAGAATTCCAAGTATAAAAGAGCATACATAGTTTGGGATAGTGATGAAGATAACAAGAAAAGCACATCGAGTAGTTCTTCGGATGATGAAGAAGCCGCTTGTCTCAACTTGATAACTCTAGTAGATGAAGAACAAAGTTCAAATGATGAATCAAGTTATCAAAGCGAGGATAGCAATGTAAGTCATACTAAATCCGAAATTTCTTCTAAATATGAATTGTTATATAATGCTTATGAAGAAATGCATGAACAACTTGAAAAACTAGCTTTGAAAAACATTGAAAGAAAGAAGCTCATTTTGAAACATCAAAAAGAGATTTTAGATCTTCAAAAACAAGTTGATGAGCTTAATCTTGAAAATGAAACTCTTGATCTTATATATGCTAGTTCTTCTTGTGATTGTGCTAGTAGAGTGAATATTGTGGTTGATTGTGAGAATTGCAAGTTGCTTAAAGATGAAAATGCTATTTTGAAAAATAAGCTTGCAAGTTTCACAAGTGGTGATATTAGATTGCGCACATTGTTAAATTTTCAAAGAGAAAATTCAAATAAGTTTGGTTTGGGTTATACTAATGCTAAGAGTAAATCTCATAGAAATGTTGTTGATTTTTCTAAGGTTGATTTTTCAAATGCACCAACATGTTTCTATTGTGGTACTCATGGACATACTTCAAATGTGTGTTATATTAAAGTGCATGGTATACCTAAAGGAGATTTTGTTTGGATGAAAAAGGGTGAAAGTCCCTACACTAACAAAAATGGATCCAAAACCATTTGGATACCAAAAAGCAAAGCATGATTGTTTTGTAGGTATGATTGAAGAGCAAGGAGAGCTTAGAAGTGTTACTCATATTTGCATCTTCAATTGGTCTCAAAAGAAATTCTACAATTTGGTATAAGTGATATTATTAGATTTGTGAACTTCATATGGTATCTTCTCAATTGGTATTACTTTTCTAAATGTTTAATTAAATCATTTGGTATCATTGAGTAGATTCATAGATGGTTATCATGATATAGTGACATGCTTTGGTTGTTATTAAAGAAATATCTCAATTGGTATCAAATATTTGTTGATATATGTACTTCTTTACAATTGATATCTTCTTTGTTAAGTGATATTATGATATTTTAGTTCTCAATTGGTATCATATTTCATTGTTATATTCTCTTGCCAATTGATATCACATTTCAAAGTATAGTTCTATTGTATTTGTTCAATTGGTATCAATGTTGTAAAGAAATGATCATTGATTTCTTACCTTGGCTTAGATGTTATATTTCAATTGGTATATATTACTTTTTGATAATGCCAAAGGGGGAGAAATATGATGTTTTGAATTGATTGGAATGTTTCTCAAAGATGGAGAAATGATTGTTGGATAAATAATATGATTTTTAGATGTTTGTTTGGAGAAAGGTTGTTTTTGTTGTTTTTATGTAGGTTGAGCAAAGTTGTTGAAGATAGGGGGAGAATCAAGCTTATCTCAATTGGATTCAAATGTCAAAAGCATTTATTGAGGGGGAGCAAGAGTCTCACCAAGTGATCAAATTGTTAAAGCATCAACAACTTCAATCAAATTCAAAACATGGTTTGTCATTTTCAAAAAGGGGGAGATTGTAAGTTCCGTGTTGAATGTTTTGATAATGACAAAGTGTTTTGAACAAGCTATCATGTGATGATCAAGTTCAAGTTCAATAAGCAACAACAAACATCAAGTGAAGAAGAGAGAACAAGCTCATGAAGACTTAGCTTGAGTGTAATTGTAATTGTTTTATCTTTTTCCTCTCAAGCTTCATAGGTTTTCATTTGGGTAGTTTGTTTAGAGGGTAGTGAATCTCATTCATAAGTCATGATTTAATCATAATTTGAGTTTTCACTTAACCTAGAATCAATAGGTGGCTTAAAGGTTTTAAAGGAAAGGTTGGTTTTTGAGAAAACAAGTTTTAAACAAGTGCAGTATCAATCTACTCGAGTAAATCAAGATTTAATCGAGTAGTACTCGAGTATGCTGCAATTTACTCGAGTAAACACTGCTGAACTGGTTTTTTAAAATACGATTTTCACTTCTCAAAATCTGTTTTCAAGTGCCATAACTTTTGGGTATTCTATATAAACCTTTTCCTAACCTTTGTGATTATAACCCATCATTTTGATATTCATTTTACAAAGAATCAAGCCACTCTATTCTCTCTCAATTTCAAAGATCAAAGCTTTTCTATTTTTATATTCTTTGATCAAGAACCTTTGAATCTCTTGTGTGATTTGTCATAGCTATTGATTGAGATTCATTAGGATTGTTATGTGTATTCATTGAGTTGTAATCTTTGCAATAAGGCAAGCCACTACAACAAACAAGAAGCCTTGGTGTGTCGATTATCATCAAGCAACGTTCATTGAAGAAGAAGAAGTCTTGGTTGTGAATCAAGCAAGGAGAAGCCTTGGTGTGTGGATTATCATCAAGCAATTGAAGACTTGTTGTGTCGATTATCAACAAGGGGTAGAGGTTAGATTAGAGAGAAGGTCAATAGGATTACAAGGCAAGGGTATCGGTTATCTCTTGTAGGCTAACAAGAAGGAAGTCTTGTGAGGCAATCACTTGTAATTTGAGAACTCTAATTCCTCATAGTGAAGAATCTCTCTTGATTGAAGAGGGGACTGGATGTAGCTTTCAAGCGGGTGAAAGTGAACCAGGATAAATCGCTGTGTCGTATCTCTAAACCCTTACTCTTTATATTCAAGTCATTTGATTGCGTTCTTGGTTGAAAATCTAGAAAGATTGATTTTCATAATTGATTGAATTGAATCTTTAATTATTCAAATTGATAAAGGGAAAATCATTTTCATAACTAGGTTAATCAATAAGAATATAGGTGTTAATCATCTCCGTTGAATCTCTGATCTTTCATGTGAATTGATTGATTTTCGTATGCGAATGAAAACTTGATTTTTATGGTTTCTGTCAGATATACTCGAGTAAACGAGTCTTTAATCGAGTACTACTCGAGTACTCTGAAATCTACTCGAGTAAACCTGGGAGTTTTTGGAAAAATATTTTGTTTTAATTGTTTCGATTTGTTTCGTTCGAAAATCTTTCAAGGTAGCTTAAACACCTATTCAACCCCCCCTCTAGGTGTATTCCTAGGGTTCCTTTGTCTCTCCAACCACCAATTGCGGTTTCCCCAACCATTTCATGTCAAATTGGTTCCTAATCAAAGCTTGCAATCTGTAGTTTCTATTCTGATCTCATTTGCTCATTTTCATGTCCATTTGGTTTGTCAAATTTGCTGCCGAATATGCTTACCCGAATCTGTCATGGACCTGAAAACAGAGCATTAAGAGGTTGGAGTTTCTGGCACTTTTCTTGTTGAAATTCGATTCAAAAAGATTCATTAAGGTAAGGGAGAAGTTTTACTAATGCTAGAATAGATTGTGGTATTGAATTGAACTTAGGTTGAATCACCATGAGGTTCAAAGGGCACTAGGATATGGTAGAATGGCTTGGAGGTCAAATGGACCTAAACACTGATTTGGAGCAAGTTAGAATATCCCATAGAAGCTGTATGAATGATCAATTTGAACTAAAATGGCTTGAATCAAAATATGACATGTTAGGTTGTGATTTTGATTAAATTGGGGGAAAATTAAGCAATTCTGTTAATCTGTGATTAATTGCTGAAATTGATGTTATGAATGAGTTCAATATGATGTATTTAAGTTGTACTTGAGGTTAGTTTTGGTTAAAATTGAGTTGTATGAGTTTGGTATTCAAAAACCAGTTTCAGCAATGTTTTTACTGATATATTAATCGATTAACCCGACTGTTGATCGATTAACACAATTAAAGTCTGATCAGTTTGGAATTTTATACATGGATAATCGATTATCAATCAGATCAAATTTTGTAATAAAAATCAGAATTTAATTATTTAATCGATTAACAAGGTATTATAATCGATTAAAGGCTGAAGCTGAAACTTATTGACAAAGGTTTATGAAAATGATGAATTAGAATACCAAATCATATATTATATGACCTCAAGTAAACTTAAATGACACATATGATGAGTAATGCTTGTGAATTCATGCATAGCATTTGCATTTTTGGTTTCCCACAGTGGTGGAGACACGTGGGCATACCTCTTAGTTGATTGAACTCGAGGGGCATTCGTGTGAATGTCAGCTGGGTTTCAGTGGACGTCCGTGGGGACGTCGAGGTATGTCGGTGACCGGGGTTGCACCTTTCGTTCCGGAAACACACACGGGGGTGTGGGCATGTCTTTAAACGCCGGACTCGAGAGACGTAGTCTTGCGAGATATGTCGGCGTCACTTCTATGAGCTCTAGGAGTGTCGTTTAATGTGGCTGAGTCTGAGAGGTACTCATTGGGGGTACCGGGCATGTTTCACTAGTAGAAAAAATGGATTTTACATCAGCTAATTAATATCTGTTTTTTAAAACAGATGTAAAATCAAAAGGCGGTGGCAAACTTGTAATTAAGTTTAAAAGGAAAAACTTTTCACATCAGTTTTTTTAATAACTGATGCGGAAAATCATAGTTTTTTTGAACATTCCACATCTGTTTTTTGTTAACCGATGCAGAATGTCTTATTTTTCCTACATTTCGCATCATATTTTAAATAAGTGATGCGGAATGTTAATGCGGTGACAAACTTATAAATTAGATAAATTTATGTAATAAACTTTCCGCATCTATTTTTTTATAATTGATGCGGAAAGTCATAGTTACTTGCACTTTCGGCATCAATTTTTTTTATAACTGATGCGAAAACCCTCCACGTAAGTTTTTATTTAACTGATGTGGAATGTTCTATTTTCTCTACTTTTTGCATCATATTTTAACAAGAGATGCGAATGTCTTCATAGATTACTAGCTAAATAGTTCTCTTCTTCCTTCCTATTCATTTAGCCCTAACAGTAGCCCTTCTTCTCCGTTCTTCTCAGCAGCCCTAATACCCTTCTTCTCCACGACTCCCCTTTCGCCGCCATACAACCCACGTCCTTCTCTCTCCCCCATCGCCGCCTTCGACCCACCTTCACAAAAACCCTGCTTCGACCCACCGATCTCCGCCGCCACCTCTTCTCCCAACCCGTAACCACCCATATAGCACCACCCCTCAGCCCCCATTGCAAAACCCTTCTCTATCCCGTGTTCTCTTAACTCCCCAATCCTGCCGCCACCGTGTTCAATCGCTTGATCTAGAGCCGTTTCAGTTGCAGCTCGTCGAATGAGATGACATCGACGAAGACGAGGACCTCTTCGAAGCCATCGGTAAACATATTCTCTCTCATCTCTCTTTTTCCTTTTGGTTCTCTAGTTTTTGTTCTAGATCATGCGATTTTAGTTCATTATCTGAGGCTTGACCCATCGATCAAAGCTTATCTGAGGCCAAGTACTTGACTTTCACGCGTCTCTCAATCCCTTCGGTTTCTGACTCACTCCCTCACCACCACCTTCAACCTTCTCCGTCGCCACCGTCTCAGCCTTCAACTTTCTCGGCCGCCACCGCCTCCACCTTCAATCATAGATCATGCCTCAACCCTCAACCTTCTCGGTCTCCACCGCCTTCGATCCCTTCACAGATCACGCCTCAACCACGGTCCCTTCCCCTCCTGAACCTTATTTCTTTTTTCATTCAATTGTAATTTTATTATTTTTTGTTTACTTTAATCTGATTTTTGTTGTTAAATTAACTGTTGAAACTGTTGTTTGATTTCTGGTTGCTGGTTTTCTTCTTCTCTGGGTTCCTAATTAGGAGCAACTTTGTAATAGGAACGTTCTTATGTATATATATATATATATGTATATATTGTTGCGTCTAGTTTTTATATGAAAACATGCAGTATGTTTATATTTGAGATGATCTGGTTCATGTTCATGGGTGGATTGAAGTTAATTCACTTGCTTTGTGCCATGTGAGTTTAATATAATTTATTTTATAGTTCCTTCCTTCCTTATTTGATTTTTCCCAGGGAGGTGGTGGTACGCCCACAGGTCATCTTCTATATCCATGGCTAGCACTGAAGGTGGTGCTTCTAGTGAGAATTTCACAAGCATGAGCAGAGAGTTTAGTGCTTTGGTTCTAGCAGGGTCAAGTATTGACCATAACAACATGAGTCCTATGATTAATTATGGTCATCATTATGAAAGTGAAGGGAACCATGGTGTGAACAACAACAACAATAGTAATAATAACAACAACAACTTGGGGAGGATCGGAGAAGAGGAATTGATGGAAGAGACTAACCCTTTGGCTATTGTGACAGATAATCACCCTTTTGAACAGGTTCAATCTTCATCTTCTTCTTCAATGAGGCCTAGTGGTGGTGGAAGTGGTCAAAGTGGTGAAGAAGTGTTGTCAGTGCAAAGGGCGAAGAAGGAGGAGGTTGATGCAAAGATAGCAGCTTGGCAGAATGCTAAGATTGCTAAGATTAACAAGAGTTTCAAGAGAGAAGATGTTGTGATCAATGGTTGGGAGGGAGAGCAGGTTCAGAAGGCTACTTCTTGGATGAAGAAAATTGAGGTAATAACATTTTTTTCCCTCAAGAATTATGTTATTTGTATAATATACTTGGACAACAATTCATATTTATGTACACTTTTTTTACCCATCTTAGAAACATATAATACTTTGATATTTACTAACACTTGCATAAATCAATTGTTGTAGATGTTGTTTAGAAATATTGCAAAAAGAAAAAAAAATGCTTCCCTTTTCTCAAGGTGTTATATGCATGTTGCTACTTTGGTTGTTTTTCCTTTCATCTACTTTTGTGTCTTTGGTAATTTTCTTTGGGAAAATGATTTACGGGCATCAAAACTTGGATACTAATACGATGTCCAATGTTTTTTTTCCTTATGTATTTTTGGAAAAGCGATGTGAGATTGACATAAATATGCACCGTATCAAATTAGTGTTAAAATTTTGGGAGTTGTTTCCTTTAATTTGTGAGTTGATTATACAGTACACCGTACCTCTTTTTGAGTTGATGATTACTCTCAAGACTATATAGAAACGGAGTAGGCATCATTGTTTGCGGTAGTCTTGGATTGATTAATCATTGATTCATTGATCCAATCAAATCAATTCAGGAATAATGTTAGCTAGTGAGTAAGTGTCGTGATGATTTATTTTATTATTATTTATAAGTTGCTCTTAATGATGGGTGAATACATAAAAAAGGTGAGAAATTATTTTCCCTTGGTTGTTGAGGAGGAACCAAAAAAAGAAGGGCAATAAAATTAGTATGGTAATCAACTAATCAAAGTTAATCAGTAACCAAATAATAGAATTGTTGGAACTTTTGATTAGTCTAGATCTAGGTTCGTCATTATCTACTCTCACACTCTCAGGGAAGCCAATTATGTGGCTGATGCTTTGGCGAATCATGCTCATAGCATGAATGTTAGTATAAGAATTTTTGACATCATTCCTGATTTCCTTGTTTTGCATATGGTTGCTGATCATTCAGCAACGTCCTTCTGCAGATTGTAGTTGTTTTGTTCTTGGGCTTTAGCCCCACTTTGTCATAAAAAAAAAAAGATCTAGGTTCGTTGCCAATCTTCAGTTCTTTCATAACCTTAAAGATAAAATGTATTGAAGTGTTCAAATTATAGGACACTTAATTAAAAGTCTAAAAGTCTCTGTGTTGTGACATGAGGAGCTTCGGCATTGCCCCACCCCATTCATTTGCTTTGTTATGGGCTGCATTTGTCACATAATTCCAGAAGGGTACATTTGTCTTTCTCCCTGGGAACAATTTAAGTCCAAATAATTTAGTGTGAGTAAGCTGCCCATCAACTTGGTTATGGAATAGGACAATCCAGTGGTCCTATTAAGTCCAAATAACTTATATAGTTACATGTAAAGTGTGCTTTTATTCCAAGTATACTATTATACCGTGTCTGCTGTAGCAGCCAGCTTCCACACTTCTTCCTCTGTTATCCGTCCGTCCTCCCCTCCCCTCTTAATCTCTCTCTCTCTCTCTCTCTCTCTCTCTCTCTCTCTCTCTCTCTTTAATTCTTTTGCTTCTTTCTTTTTCATTTATGATTGATTCAGTTTTTGAAATCGGAAAATGGTTTCAGGACGATAGGGTTGTCGCCTTCCAAGACATTAATCCTTCTTCTTTCAGGTACTCACTCTCACTCACTCACTCACTCACAGTGACGCCACTTTGAGTTCAACTAATTTTAAATTACTGCAATGTAAAATTCCCTGATTTACTATCATTTCACTTCACTAGTTTTCTTTGTTTGTTAACTGTTAGGCATTACTTAGTAATTCCGGTGGAGCACATTCCCACTGTTAAAGATCTCCACGCAAAACCTGAACACTATTCTTTGGGTAAGTAATCTAATTGCTGTAGCTACTCAAAATCTTGAAATAGGGAAAATTACATTGATAGTGCTATATCTCTTGAGATTTGGCTTAATTACACCTCAAATTCCTTAGATTTATGTTAGTAAATCTACCTTTGTGGATGAATGTCCTTATCTCTCGAGATTCTCTTATCTCTCGAGATTGAATGTCCTTTTTCTTTTTCAATCTACCTTTGTGGATCATTCATTATGTGATTTTAAAACATAAATATTTGTAAGATTTTGATCTTTGAATGTGCTAGTTATACATGGATTACCAACTGTGAGAACTTGAATAAGAATAAAATTCCATGACCAGACAAACAAGAACAAGAACAGGGTTAAGATAACTACCCTCCATTGGTTTAAACTTTATAGCAAGGGGTTGATTTGGCCTGAAATTAATTGTTGTACTTAAACAAAACATGACCATGGGATTCTTTCTGTTGCCTTCTTTCTAACATATTTGGTTTTAATCAGCCTCCACTTAACTCTGTTAACCACCTACTTTCACTCTCTAACATTCTTGTCTCACTTTGATTTGAAGGAAAAAAAATTAAGTATCTGAATTAGCCTCTTATGGTTATTTGATTTGTAATCTGTTTACAATTTAGTTGATTTGTTTCAAGCTTAGTTGATTTGTTTACATTTTCTCATAAATTTTACTTTTGTTGCAGGATGTTCATTGGCACTTCCAAAAGGATGGAGCTGGCTCAAGTTATAGTTAGTAGCATAGCTAATTTTCCTGCCAATTTCAATACCTACAAGTAGTTAGTTTAGTGTAGAAGTTAACTTATCAAGTGTTTATTTTATTTGTAGTTTGTATTAAATTACTGAGGATATTTTGCCTTTTGGAATCATTTGTATTATAACACTATTTTTTGGTATTAAATGTGGATTCATTTGTATTATGAGTTTATTATAAGTTTATTTTTCCTTTTGGATCCATTAATGAAGGTCATCAATAGATATAAAAAATGTAATAAAAAAAAAAAATTCAACTTTTCCACATCTGTTTTTTATATTTTATAAAAAACATATGCGGAAAGTGGATATTCCGCATCTGTTTTATCGTAAAATAGATGCGGAAAGTGGACATACAGCTAGGGTTTCAGGTACGTACTCTCATCCCTAAGTTGACACTCTGCACACAGTTGTTAACTGGGGAGACCCTGCTTTTCCCAACTGGAACTGCAGAAACACCGTAAAGTCACATATTAACATATGATCCTCTCTTGAACTCCTGGTTACCATAATCTTGAGGACTTAGAGGGTTAAGGACATAGTGTTCAAGGACACTACATTTTATTATTTCTAATGGTGTACGCTCGGTGAAACTCCGAGCCCATTGTAATTTGCTTCAAATGAATAAAAGTTCTCGTTATTGAATTCATTGTATCACGTACTTTTCCTCGTAACCGATTAGCCACCGATTATGACGCGAACGATTATAAACAGCTCTAGCAAGAGCTTATAACTCGTCAAGACTTTTAAATAAGATTCCCGATTAAATCATGATTTCATAAAATCATTTTAATATCGCGGATAGAGGAACCCACCTCGGCTAAAGTGCTGGAGTTCCGAGGTCTTAACACTTGAATTTTTAACAAAAGAGCATAAAAAGAAGCATAACACGATTACGGATATTATAAAATATTCTGAACGAAACACAACAATAAAAGTTCAAACCCATTTGCTGGGGCAATTACAAGAGGGAAAGCAAAATGATAAGCTACTCTAAATCGGACAGTACAATGCCATCGGCATCAAATCTGTCTTCTTCTTCTTCACCCTCGGCATCCTCGGCATCGTCCCCCTCGGAATCCTCAGCCAAATGATCAGGCAGGTCAGCACTGTTCAGATCTATGGGAACCCCAGTTGGGCCGCAGATTCGACCATTATCACAGAAAAATTAGGATCGGCACCCTTGGTCACGAGCCCAGGATTAAGAACACGAAGTTGCTCGGCAGTATTATAGAAGGAATCCTCAACCCCATGATCCCAATTATATAGGTGTTCCTGGGCTGCTTTCTTGTGTTTGAGCGCTTTTGCTCTCATCTTCTCCAAAGAAGTTCAGAGTCCCAGAATCTCATCCTTGGCATACTCATGCCGCTCCTGAGCCACGGCAGCAGCCTGCTCCGCTTTCTGAGCTCTCTCTGTCGCCGCTCGGAGAGCAGCAGAGTCTTCCTCAGCCTTTTTCAAAATCTCTTCCGAGCGTTTCATCCTCTCTTCGGCCCCCTGGAGTGTCTCCTCAGCCCTAACCTTGGCACTTTCAGCATCTTGTGCCACCTTTTTCGATCGTTCATTCTCAGCTGCCAAGGTTTGCAACTTCTTGTTGAGACCTTCAACTTGAAGTTGTAAATAATCCTCTCTCTCGACTGCCTCGGCCCTTTTCTTCTTCTCCTCGGGGGCCATCCCAGCATAAGCGTCGTCTCCATGATGACCAAGGTGATGCAGTATGCTCGCACCCCTTAGGAGACTATTCACCAGCGCCTTACAATTATTCTCCCAAGTCCCAGGAATCCAGGCCTCAATCACTTCAGCATTCTCGGGAGGAAAGACAGTAGCAACAAGTGTATCAGTCATCTTTCGGTGCCACACTGTCTTGGCAGCAGCGTCCTCTTTTCCTTCAGGAATCTCTACCCCTTTGTGTGACTTACTCAAGTTAAGCCAATCGCCAGTAAGACCTTTTCCTTTTTCTAGCCGAGACCTTTTAAGAGGACGCTCGGGAGTACCTTGAGGAGTTGTTTGGGCCTCCACTTCGATGTTTACAGCGTCGGTGATACGATCCCCTTTGATCACCGACTCAACACCTTTGATTTTAACAGTCGGAATGGTGCTGAGGATAATAGTCGGACTTACGAAAGGGGTTGCTTCAGAGGATTGAATCATGTTTGGAGAGCCAGAGGCAACTTTGATTGCAGCCAACTGTGATACTCTGGCTGCTCGGGCTTCGCTCTTCTTAGCCTTGGTTGCTTTCTTCCCCATTGCTTCTGTAAGAAAAAAGGGATCAGTAAAAAAAAAAAAAAGTATAGTACCCAGCTCGGCTTTCACTTCATCTCGTGTTTCCTTCAACAAGATTCGTTTGGTATCAATTTGACCATGTGCTTGAAGGTATTCCCAAACATGGTCGCATAATCGCCTTTCGGCTTTTGTCAAATCCGTCTTAAAGTCAAATTGATACAAGGATGGTCCTCAGTTATAAATATTAGTCGTCCAACCCAGTGGAAACCGAGGCACGACCTTGATCACTCCACCTTCTTCAACTCGTTCCATGAACCAACATACTCCTGCCCCAGTGTACTCGTATTGGAAGAAGAGAGGTTTGAAAGATTTCCAAGAGTCGGTCACCTTGGCAAAAAGGGCATGCCCCCTCCGAGCTTTTAGGGACACCCAAAGACCCTTGGAATCACCAAACTTATTCACTTGGGGGGCATATAACCAAAAAAATGATCGTACTGTTGCGACCAACTTCTCCACATCACAGAATTGCTGGAAGGCTCAGATGAACGCCCAACCACTTGGATGCAGTTGGCTAGGAGCTATTCCTATATGAGTGAGGACTTCGATCTCGAAGGTGGAAAAAGGCAAGCGGATACCGACTTTATTTGCTATTTCTTCGTAGAAATAAAAGAATTGACGATTTTCCGGTACTGGGAAGCATATTCGGTCGTCGATTCCCAGAGGTCTCAATACAAAGTCTGAGGCATTACCATCGGCGCTCGGAGGTGTTAACATTGGCCGAAGATGGTTAAGACTATTTGTTGTCAACAATGAAGGTCTTGTCCCTAGTACTTCCCGATCAAAAATGCCGTCATACTGCGCATGGTTGGGCGGCAGAGGATATTCTTCGGGGTTGGTAACACACCTGCGCTCCACCATATTTGGGGAAAAAGGAAAAGGCTCGGCGTTAGGATTTTTTACAGCACATGTTTTTATTCTAAAGTTAAGGCCGAGCCCTGAACTTTTTCCCCCTCCCTCGGTGGACTTCCTGAAGGTTTTCCCTCGGTGTGACGATGGGGACTAGTTCTGACTTGAGCCCGACGCTCAGCAAACCTATACGCTAGTAACCATTTACTCTCATCTGTGGGATTTGATGGGTATTCTACAACTAACGGTTTTGCCTCGGTGGATCGTTGGCCAGAAGGAGGAGTAGAAGGGTGTGTAGAATCGTCAGTACCAGAGTTTCCCTCATCCCCAGAATTCCCAGAAGACTCATCCCCAGAATTCCCAGAAGAACTTGAAGAATCATTGTCACTAGAAGGTTCCTCTCCTAAATTCCGGCAGAGTTCACGATAAACTCTCCTCAAACGTCTCCATCCTCTCATGGTTTAAAGGTAAAAAACACTAAACACAACTTACCCAAAACAAAAACCCAAAACCCAGAAATCCCCTAAACCTAAACTCCCTGCAAAACCCATAACCAAAACCCCTTTACAAAAAGCAGAAATCGCACAAAAAGAGGAAATCGCAGAAACGGAAATAAGAAGAGTAGAGGAAGTTACCTGCTTCCGGTCGCTGGAGAAGATGATGGGAGAAGGTTGTGGGTTTGAAGACGGAGACGGTGGGAAGGAGACTGGAAGAGGAATAATTGGATTTTGGTTCGAGAAGATTCTGAAGGAAAGGAAAAATGAGTGTGGGTAGTAAGGGGATTCGAACTAATGAAGGAAATTTTTCAGTTTCCCTCCATTATACGGGTTTGGGCCGAAAGCCCATCAACCCATGCAACCACTCGCTGGATGAGACGTGGCGGTTTCAACAGACACTTTTTCAAATTTCAAAAACTGCAATGATTTGGCACAACTTACAAGAGAACGCGCAGTACCTAGAGAAACCAAAACGTCACCTCGGACAGCTGTCACACATTCGAACTAAGACATCTAGAAGGTCCAACCCTAAACACATGCTACCTCGTTACAGACTTTATAAAGTCTTACGAGCTGGGGGGCTTGTAGGGTCTGCCGACCGTATAAGGACTTAAGTCTTACTTAAGGAACTCTTCAAAGGGCCCTCCCCTCGGTTTGCTCAGCACAAACGGCCCTCGCTCGGACTCGTTGGCTCCGAGCACACAAAAGGACCAGGCTCGGCGCTCGGACTTGATGGGGCCGAGCCTTACAAACGGTCTTCCACTCATCAGGCTCGGGACTCTAGGACCGAGACATACCGTCGGCTGGTGGAAAGACTCAGACTCATTCAAGCTTCTTATCCCCTCCGCGATTCTCTCCTAGATTCTCGCTAACAGCCTAGACCTGAGATCATGGGCTGATCCTATCCAGATTCTAAGAGCATAAACCTCCGATATTATCTCACAGAATCCTAGCTCAGCTCAACCCTGATACAGGGCCCATACGGCTCATATCAGCCTCCTCCAAACCCTATAAATAGCTCATAACAGCTAGGGTTTCAGGTACGTACTCTCATCCCTAAGTTGACACTCTGCACACACTTGTTGATTGGGGAGACCCTGCTTTTCCCAACTGGAACTGCAGAAACACCGTAAAGTCACATATTAACATTTGATCCTCTCTTGAACTCCTGGTTACCATAATCTTGAGGACTTAGAGGGTTAAGGACATAGTGTTCAAGGACACTACACTATGTGTATACCCTTGAAGGCTCAAAAACTCACATTTAGTGGCTATTTCAATGAAGAGCAAGAATTACAATAAGTATTAGCTAATTATCAGCTTATTAATGATATTATTCATGCAACCATCATTCCAAATAAGAAGATTCTCACAAGCCAAGTCACTATCAAAATGAATATTCACAGCATGTGCATACCAAAACATATATAAGTTAAATTGCCTAAAGGATGAGTCAGTTAAATATACATGAAAAATGATTTTTTTTTATTTTATTTTTTATACATATAAGCAAAATTAAAAAATGCATGCAAAAAAGAAGAAAAAAAAAACTACATGCTCCTAAGCTAAAAGAAAAATGCATTGCATTTTTCCAAACTTAAATTCTACGTTGTCCTCAATGTAATATAAAAACTTAAAAGAAAAAAAACTCTTCCGTCTTCATCTTCGCTCTCTCTTTCCTCATCTCGTCGTCATCCTCCCATTGTCGGAACACCCAATCGCCATCGCCACCGCCACCGCCACTTATTGTCACACCACCGTCTCCTACTGTCATGCCACTTGCAATCGAGACCCAACCTTTGTTCGCCAATTTATTCCACACAGGAACTTGAGGAACCATGATGCATGCCAGCGCGCCACAGGCGTGAAGCTACGCCCACTCACCACCAATGCAAAATTTGCTCATAATACTATTAAACAAAAAATCAAAATATTTAATTTTGATTTATTTTTGATTAATCATAATAAAATTGATAATCATATAAAAAATATTAATTTATCCATGAAATAAACAAGATCTTAGATGAAAAGTGTTATTTTTTATTTATACAAGAAAGTACAAAATTCTCAACAGACTTATTTAAATTAATTTTTTTAAGTGTAAGATTTGATTTGAGTCTATGTCTTTTTGAAATGAGTCTATGCCTTTTTTTTATCATTATTTTTTATTGTTATTTAATTATAATCTTTATTTTAACATATCTATCTACTATATATAAAAGGATCCCTTTTCGAGACACCACATTTGTCAGAGAAATTATCGAGGCGTCACGTTTGTCCCGTGAAACTTTCCTCGCACCAGAGAATTTGTAGGTAGATAATCATTATCTCTAATCAAAATTACAATTTAAAATTAAATAAATTATTTAAATTTATTTAATCATTATATATATGTTTGTAGGTAAATAACATTATCTCTAAACCAAAATTACAATTTGAAATTAAATTAATTATTTAAATTTATATAATCATTAGCTATATGTGAAATCATTATCCTCAATTTGTTGAACAAATCTTTATCCTCAACAAAAATATTTAAAAAATATTAAAAAAATCACTATATATATAATAGGCTCTCCCATTCAATTTTTAAAATTCTATCTAATTCTAAGATTTCTCTTCTCCAAATTCTTTCTTTTATTTTTATTTTTTTCCTCATTCCTCTACTTAAAGCTCTTAATTTTAATTTTGAGTGTTTGATGAATTACTTATTAGATGATGCATATTTTGTTATACTTATAATTGGCTTTTGCTTATTCCTCTACTTAGAGCTTTTAATTTTGATTTTTGAGTGTTTCATGAATTACTTATTAGATTATGCATATTTTGTTATACTTTTAATTGACTTTTGCTTAATGCTAATTTCAGGAAGAATGACATCAATAAGTTACTTCAAACAAGAGCATGACCTTGACAAGTTTTTTTTTTTTTTTTTTAAATTTTGGTAAGTTGTTACATATACTTACTTTGATTATTCTTTTTCGAAAGAATATGCAAATAATTGATCCTTTTCTCTATTCAAAGAAGATAAGGGCTAAGACTTCTATGATTAAGAAGAAATACCATGATCATATTCCGGTGAGAAATAATTTTGGTGAGTCTTTTGCCTATTTGAAGAAACAATGTTTTTCGATTTATTTATGATTTTTTTTTCGTTTTTGTCATGAGATAAGATAAACGATGAAAAAGATCAAAATATTTAAATATGAATAATAATAATAATAATAATAATAATAAATGTGATAATTATATTAAAAAATAATAATGGTAAAAAAATATTAATTTATCCATAAAATAAATATAAGAAATATCTTATAATATTATCCAATAAAAAAAATCAGAATGTATAATTTTGGTTTAATCTACAATCTACAATACTTATATAAAAAGATCCCTTTTCGAGGCACCACGTTTGTCCGCTTAAAGAATACTCGCGACAGAGCGTTTGTAGGTGAATAACATTATCTCTAATCAAAATTATAATTTGAAATTAAATAAATTATCTATATGTGAAATTATTATCCTCAGTGTGAAATCATTATAATCAGTTTGTTAAATAAAAATCTTTATCCTCAAAAATATAAACCCAAAGAGATAAGACTTTTATTCGAATTTATTTAATCTTATCTACATGTGAAGTCATTATCCTTAATTTTTTTTACAGTTTTCCAAATCATTATATATATATAGTACGCAATATGCCTTGGATGACTTCTCAACAATATTTTAGCATTTAAGCGAATTGGAATTGACTCACAAACTGATGGATATTCAGGTAAACAACAATCTCACAATTATATTTGCCTTCAATTTTTGTATTTTTTGGTCGTTAAGTTTTTTTAATTCTAATAATTCACTCTTATTTTAATTTATATTATTTGATTCTTAAGTTTCTCTCTAAATACTTACTTTAATTCAAGAATTTGTGTGCACCCTTGATCAAAATGTAGTATGTTCAAAATTTTGATTTGGGTGTAACCAATTGTGCGCTTACCCGGCAAAGTAAATAATGTTCAACCAATTTTTTTTACTGATTGATTCTTCAATTGCGGGTGACAATATAATGCATCAAAATCTAATATTGCATTAATTGTTTCAGGGTGACTATCATAAACTATGAAAGAAGATGATTATTTATTGTTATCTGCACCAATGGTTTCTTTAATCACGCAGATAGTGGAAGATGATGTGTGAGTGTGTGACGGTGGCCAATATACTCAATCCTACCATTTCATTTTCGTGATAGATTTAAGTTTAATTTAAGAAGACTTCATTTATAATAATAGAATATGATTTATTATATTGACTAAAATTTTTTCTATAATATATTTTGTCTATTGTAACAGATAAAAATCATCCTATATAAAAATAGGATTTGATTTTATATTTGATGTAAATATTTTTTTTTGTTTTTTATTGTGACAAGAGAATTAAAATTATTAATAACAAACCAAATGTAATCATCCTATATAATAATAGGATTTTAATTTTTCTTCTATAATATATTTTGTCAATTGTAATAGATAAAAATCATCCTATATAAAAATAGGATTAGATTTTATGCTTGATGTAAATTTTTTTTTTATTGTAACAAGAAAATTAAAACTATTAATAACAAACCAAATTTTTTAACAATATTATCTTTCTATTTTTTTCCTATTATGATATGGACCATTAGTCTGACATCAATTAATAATTTTAAAAATAAATTTTAAAAAAAAAACTAAAAATTATGTTGATAAACTAAATTTAAGTTTAGTCACTCACACCATTACTGAGATTTATATTCTCCATATTTATAAAGGTAAGACAGATATTACTACTTATTATGTAGAAATATGAGTATATACATAAATTCCAATAAAACTTTATTTTTCTACCATATTCTTATGTTATCCCACTATTGTTTAGGTATACAGAGATTAGGCTTATTTTAAAAAATAAACTAAGGGCTCATCTTTGTTGTTGACATATGTCTTCATTTTTTTTAATATTAAGATATGATGAGAAGTGTTAGAAAAAAAGAAAATAAAAAATAAAGATTAAAATCCAATAAGATAAAGATAATCATAAAAAATAATAAAAATATTTAGTTTGAGAAAAGATAAAGATTTTTAGGATTCAATCTTATTATTAACTTGATATAAGATAATTGATTAAAAAGATGAAAATATTTAATTATCATTAATAACAACAAATGTGATAATCATATTTAAAAAAAATACTAATTGTACAAAAAAGAAACTACTCCATCCATCACATAAATATAAAAAGATTATGTTTAATCCTGATTTAATATTTATTTATCATAATAAATTTAATAATCATATATAAAAATGTCAATTTATCCATAAAATAAATAAGGAATATCTCATATAAAAAGTAAGTACAAAATTTATCAACTAGATAATTTCGATTAATTTTTAAAAATATAGGGTTTGATTTGAACTACTACATTTTTGTATAATTATTTTTTTGTTGTTGTTTAATAATAATCTTTACTTTATAATAAAAATAATAATAAAATTTAATTTAAAATATTTAATATAAAAAAATTAAAATATGAATAACCTGTGCATTGCACGGGGAAGAGCTAGTTTAATATAAAAAATTTCCATGAGAACCGGATTAATTAATGATGTCATGTAGGGTCGGCCCTGAGGGAGGGCGGCAAGGGCGGCCGCCCTCGGCCCAAAAAATTTAGGGCCCCGTAATTTTTTTAATGGTACATTTATTTTTTTTTAAAAAATTAATAATTACAAGTTCTTTTTATTTTTTAACTATCATTGATTTTTAGCATAATATTTTAATTTGTTTTTTTTTCATTTGCTCACTTAATTTAAAAATACATGAAATAATCAACTTTACTTTTGTAATCCAACATGAAAAAGGTATTTTATTAGCTCTTTACTAAATAACTTTTTATATTATTTCAAATTTTATTTTTTAATAATTAATTCTATTATTGATTGTTGTCATTATTTTAATTGATTATTCGTATATATACTAAATTTTTAATTGATTTACTTTTAATAATTTTATTTTTTGAATTAGGGGCCCCAAATTTTTTTTCGCCCTAGGACCCAAATTAGGTTAGGACCGGGCCTGATGTCATGTAATCTTTCACCTAAAAAAAATGATGTCATGTAATCTTATTACGTTCAGTACCTTTTGCACAACAGTCCTTCTGTACTTTCAAAATTGCTAATCTGACATTAAATTTAAACCCCCCTTCATCTTCTCTCTTTTTCCTTACGATCATTCTCAACCTTACATCCATTTGCCCTCAACTCATCTCTTCCCTATTCAGCCGCTCCACCATCATCAACTCCTTCTCTTTGGATCTCAACTAAACACAACAGATCCGTGAACGTTCTCCCTCACCTCTTTGATCCCTGAACACATCCTCTCTCTATGTCTTCCATTCCTCGCTCGTGCTCAAACGCTGCCACGGAACTTCCGCCGCCGCCTTTGCTTACCTCGACATCCTAACACCGCTGCTGAAACTCACAACATCCATGACTTATTCGAAATCTATGCGTCCTCTCCCTCCTTCCAATCTTCAAACCCTCACCAATCAATCATCATCGAGCAAAAAAGAAAAAGGAGAAAGGTGACGTCTCTCTCGTCCTTTTCCTTTTCTGACATACAATATGCAACTCTTTAGAGAGAAAAACATATTAAGGTGTTTGTTTTTTTTTTTTTTTAAAGTTTGTACGTGTTTTACGTGGAATGCCGATGCCGAACTGCAGCTTTGAAGCAAAATAGTTTATGATTGACTTGCTCATATCTTATATCTTATAAAATATAAATGCCGCCCGAGAAGGAGCTGAAATTTATGACTAAAAGGTGAGGTATCATTATCTGTGTTTGTGGTTTGTGACTTTCACTTGCTTTGCTTTTCTTGAATGTACGAGCTAAGGGATAAGAGGGCGTGGATTTTCAGAACGGGGCAGTGCTTCAGAGAAAGACGATGATAATGCAAAAATTGGTATGTAAATCTTCAGTTTGTTAAATCTTCATATTAACAAGCCATGATGCATTGATTGTACCATTTCGGATTAGGATGGATCTTGAGGAAGAAACTTAACATTTTTATGCCTTATAATGAGGATATTTATCATTTTTGGTTGCTTTTGAAATTTGAACATCGCAGTATTTACCAAATTTATCTTTTCATTTTTGGTGGGTATGCATTAACACCATTGCATTAAGCTCGTGCTCCCAAAACTTGTTTCAGCAAAACCCCCCACAATGATTCTAGATAATAATGGTGTTAAAGGAGAGAGATCTCCTTCGGGCTGCTGTGGATCCAAAAGGGTCTGGACCAGCCAATAAGGTAGCCCAAATACCTACATCCTATGCAAGAATCAAAGATTTGTGTGTGTTTGTACTAAACTGTGGAATGTACCTACCTGAAATGGGTGACATCACCCATATATATATAGCAAGAAATCAGGTCAGATACGCGCCCTTTGCCTTGATTGCCTTGCAAGTCCATTCCTGCCACCTGTATAGGGAATATATCTTTTGCCTATGTATAGGTGGTTTAGGTAGTTAAGGTGACAATGATCTTATTCTTCGCCTTGCTTTGTGCCAGTTGTCCAAAATTTCTAGAATTCTTATCCCATTGTTCAGGAGGCGGATATAATCTTCGAGAATTATCCAAAATTTACCTCAAGGAACGTACCTCACACCATAAAGGTATTAATCTCGGGAATTAAACCATGGAGAGATTCTTCAAGTTAACGTCAGACCCAATTAGAGTCTACTTGCCACATAATCCAAAGGGAAAAGACCCTCAAAGAGAGGGCACTCAAATGATCTTGATTTCTTATGCTTGTACTGATCAATGAGAGCTTACAATGGTTCCTATTTATAGCAATTAGATTACACACTAGCATAAATTAAAATAATATAAATGAGTTGGAAAGCATAGACAAAAGAAAGTGGAGTGGGTTGGCATGAGTTGGAAGTGTTGGTTCATTGTTCTATATATGGTGCTTTGCTGGATGTGTGGCCACAATGTTGCTAGTTCATTCTCTTTGGGTTGGAGAAGACTCATACTCGAGGCTAATTATTTTCTTTATCAAAGTAAGGTGAAAGATTGACAACGTTGAATTCAGCTTACACTCCGTATGACTGGTAGAGGTGGCAATTCGTGTTACCTGGCCGTGCTCATGTCCGCCCGGTTCGGGTTCGGGCTTTAATCGTGTCGTGCATAAAAAGTACGGCTTAAAATCGTACTACAAAAATGGTATTTAGGCCCGCATCGTGCGTGTTTCGTGCTTTTGCGTGCCAACCCGACGACCATTTAAAAATATATATATATATATATATATATATATACGTATGATAATATCTAATAATTGGTAGTAGCACTAGTTATATGTATTAAATGACATATGTGTATTTCTCCCTCCGTACCATAAGTTATGATCTTTTGAAGATTTTTTTGTCTCATAACTCATGATCATTTAGAAATCCAAGACTCATTTATACTTCTTTTTTCTAACATACCCTTATTTATCGCATTCTCTTTTTCATCACTCATTTCTTCATCTCTCTTCAATATAATCTTCATACATTTATTATTATTCTCTCTCCTTTTATTAAATGGGGGTAATTTAGTCAAATTATACCAAATTCTTACATCATTTACTCATTTCTTAATCTGTGTGAAATCTCCAAAAGATCATAACTTATGGGACGGAGGGAGTAGTAAATAAGTAAATAAGCATTGTATAGTGTAGTGGATTAGTGGATCCTATCCTTTTCTTTCCAGTTTCAGCAAAAACTTCAGCAAGCAAATTAAAAATAAAAATAAAAAAAATAAAATAAATCGGGTTGACGTGTTGTGCCATGTTAGCCCGGCAAAAGCCTGGTTGTGTTTCGTGCCTTTACGAGCTGTGCTAAAAAAGTACGAGTATAATTCGTGCTCCAAAATTGTTGCCCAAGCCCGATATTTTGCCGTGCTTATTCGGGCTGGCCCGGTCATGTTGTGCTCTTTTGACGACTCTAGTTCTTGGTAGTTCGATCTTGTAGATGTTGTCATTGATCCTTTCAATGACTTTAAATGGACCATTAGCTCTTGGGAATAACTTGGCATTTGGCTGCTTCAGAAATCTTTCCTTCCGGAGGTGAATCTAAGTTTTCTTCGTTGATGCTTTGATGCTTCTGATGCTTGTCTCACCGGGCTTCATATTTTGAATTTTGGTTCTCGATCCTAGCTCGGACTTGCTCGTGAAGTTTCTTTTTTTTTTTGCTCTCTGATTAGCATCAACATTGAATTGATTCTTGGTAGGACAAGGAGCCATGTCCCAAGGACTTAGAGGTTGAGTACCGTATACAACTTCGAATGAACACGTTCCGATATCCTGGTTAGATGAATTGTTGTAGGCAAACTTGGCATGGGAAATGATGAGGTCCCATTGGCGAGTATTCTCACCAACAAAACTTTGCAACATGTTGCCTAATATTCTGTTTATAGCTTCGGTTTGTCTATTCATTTGGGGATGACTGGCATTGCTGAATTGCAACTGGGTACTCATCTTCTTCCACATTATCCTCTAAAAGTGGTTTAGGAATTTGACATCTTGATCTGAACTGATGGTTTTTGGAATCCCATGGAGTCGAACAATCTCTTGGGAGTATAAGTCAGCAATGTGGACAACATCATTAGTCTTCTGACAAGGGACACAATGTGCCATCTTCGAGAATCGATCCACAACTACCATACCCATCTTTTTGCCTTTGGGTTCTTGGTAATTCGAGAATAAAGTCCATATTAACATCTTCCCATGGGGCAGCTGGTACCAGTATAGGCATTTACAATCCGGTGTTTTGACTTTAGTATTTGGCGAAATGACAAGTTCGGCTACGTTACATATGTCGGGTGACATCCTTCTCAAGTTTGGGCTAGTAAAAATTCTCTTTGATGAGAGAAACGGTCTTGTCTCGGCCAAAATGTCCTGCAAATCCTCCATTGTGGGCTTCCAAAATGATATACTCCCTTAAGGAACAACGTGGAACACATTATACGTTTTCTTTGAACAAGAACCCTTGGTGCCAGTGGTATCATTAAAAAGGTTGACCTTCAGTAGACTTCCAAAAAAAATTAAAATGTGGATCATCTTGGTATAGTTCGGAGAGAGTCTCAAAGCCAACAACCTTCATTTGCAGTGTTGTGAATAAAATTTGGCGATGGTCAAGTGCGTCTGGAATAAAGTTCTGACGTCTCGCCTTGTGTTTGATCAACATTGAATAAGCCTGCAAGAATTTGATCCATGATGCATGCCTGTTGCTAGCTTGTTGCTAACCTTTTGCTGGGAGTTGAGATACTTGAGGGCTTCATAATCTGAATAGAGAATGAACTCTTTAGGAAGCAGGTAATGACTCCAATGTTGTAGTGTGTGTACGATAGCATAGAAGTCTTTATCCTACATGGAATATTTAAACTTGACGTCATTTAGCTTCTCACTAAAGAAAACAATTGGATGACCTTCTTGGCTTTGCACTGCAGCAATGCCAATGTTAGAAGCATCACAATTAACTTCAAATACCTTGTCAAAGTCAGGAACTGCTAATATGAGGGTCTTGGTTAGGTGCTCTTTCAGCTGATCAAAGCTAGTTTGAGCTAATTCTGTCCATTGAAATTTGTCTCCCTTGATGCAGTGAATGAGGGACACTGTTATGGTCTTGAAGTTTTTGATGAACCTGCGATAAAAAGGAGCTAACCCATGGAAACTTTTGACATCATGGACAGAGTGAGGAGTGGGCCAGGTGTGGACTGCCTCAACTTTGCATGGATCTCCCTTGATACCCTTAGCAGTAATAATGTACTCAAGAAAATTCACTTCTTCGGTTAGGAAAGAGCATTTTTCTAAGTTGGCATCGAGTTTTTGTTTTTAAAGAACCTCTAAGACCTTCCGTATATGCTCTAGATGCTCTTCTTTGCTTTTTCTATAGATCAAGATATCATCGAAGTATATAGCTACGAATTTGTCAATAAAAGAACGGATTACCTGATTCATGAGGTGCATAAAGGTGCTTGGGGAATTTTAAAGCCCGAAGGGCATGATCGTCCATTCATATGACCCGTCTTGAGTTTTAAAGGCAGTCTTCCATTCATCTTTTGGACGAATTCTAATTTGATTGTATCCACTCGGTATGCAAGCTTGTTTGGAATAATAGCTCCCGGAATAAAGTCTATACCACGTTGAATGTCGTGCATAGGCGGTAATCCCAAAGGAATCTCTTTTGGAGCAACACATGAGAATTTTGACAAAAGATGAATAATCTTTGGTGGTAGGTTTGTCCTACAATTCTGCTCAACCAACAATAAGAATCCCAGGTTGACCTCATCTTTAGATATCTTGATGTGATTTTTGGTGACTAAAGATACCAATGGAGTTGTTTCCTTTTCACCATAGCTTGATTCACTTGGTGGCAGTGCAATTAATTTGACTGACTCCATCCTTAGTGAAGGAATATGTATTGGCATAACCATCATATCGTGCTTGTCTGTCATTTTGCCATGGGCTTCCTAAGAGGAGGTTGCATGCGTCCTTTAGGATAACATCACACTTAACTCCATCTTTTTAATTCTTCCCAATCGAGTATGATATAAGGCATTGTTTGGAGACCTTGACTTCATTTCCCTTATTAAGCCATTGTAACTTGTAAGGATATGGATGAGTATGGGTCGTTAGTATGAGCTTGTCCACCATATAGTTGGAGACCACATTTTCACAGCTTCCACTATCTATGATGACATCATAGACTTTACCCTTAGTAGTGCATCAGGTGTGGAAGATGTTGTGTCTCAACCAAGGTTCTTCCTTCACTGGTGCTATGTGTAGACTTTGCCTGACAACGAGCAATTCTCCATGATCTGAGGGTGTGCTTTTTCATCATACACAACTGCGTAATTACCGGTCCATGATCTGAGCAATTTGGTAATTTAATTAATCCTAGAGGGTAATATGGTAATTACCAGTTCATGACACGTGGCAATGTCTTAGTAGTGGATTAGGGCTAACGTGACACTGACGTCATGTCGTTTCCTACCTTTAGTTGGCGTGTGTGGCGCGTGGATTGCAACGGTTTCGCGTGAGTCGACGATAGGAGCTCGTGGGGGCGCATGCAGCTGGGGTCGGTGACGAGACTTGGTATTCCAAGGTTTTGGGACCTCCCGAACACTTCTACGGGGTTGGTTTTTCAAGAAAAGGTTTTTAAAGTGGGTTTTCAAATAGGTTGAGATTAACTCCGGCAAGAGAAAACTTACATACTCTTTTCTAACTAACTTAAGGGCATAGGAAGCTTTGGGAACCTTGCTCTGATTGCCCAAATGGCATTGTGAATGCAAAGGGAAAAGACTCTCAAAGAGAGGACACTCAAATGAGCTTGATTCCTTATGCTTACAATAATACCTATTTATAGCAATTAGATTACGCACTAGCATAAATTAAAATAATACAAATGAGTTGGAAAGCGTAAAAAAAAAAGAAGTGGAGTAGGTTGGCATGAATTGGATGTATTGGTTCATTGATCTGGTCTTCTGGATACGGTGCTTCGTTATATGTGTGGCCACAATGTTTTCGGTTAATTACCTAATGCTTTGCTCAAAGTGAGCTAAAGGCTTCATTAATTGCTTTAGTAGTAGCTCTTACGTGTATCCTTCCTTTCTTCATAACCTGTCATTTACGAAGCATTTTTTTACTGTTTGGATAAATGATTTTAAGTTTTTAAAAATTTAAAGCATTTTAAGTTAATTCAAGATAGGAGGCATGAAAATAAAGTAAGAAGAGAGGATTGGGAAAATGTTAAAATTAAAGCCTGATGAAGATTTCAAAGTTCCACATGGGGAGGAGGAATTTTGAAGTCCTCCGTCAACCTCTAATCTCAAGTTCTCAACCCTATTTGATCCTCTTCTCTAACCCCAACGTCATGGTCCTATCTCGGAGAAACTTGAAATGCTTTAAATTTCTTGCAATTGAAAATATCTAAACACATCCTTAATGTAAAATTAGTTCAAGGTGTATATGGCTCTGGCTTTACAATGACGTTAGTTCAAGGTATTCTTTTTAAAGCCAACCGGTATGCTAATTGCAAATATCAAGTGAAGAAGTTATAGGAACTAACGACTGCTTGTCTGCCTTGAAAGGTTTCTTGATATGATGATGATAAGATGTGGTTCTTATTTATTTTATAGTACTTTATATACAACTCTAATTCTAAGTATTCAAATTATTAATTTTCACTTGGATTATATTCCTGTCTGCTGATGCAAGTATCACCGGGGGCTGTGGGTACAATAGTATAATTTTAGAATCTTATAACTTGGGTTTTAAGTGCAATTCTGTTGGACGAGCTGTCAGACAATTTTAGAGTGGAAAGAAGTTAGAGTGGGGAGAAAGAAATCGAAAGAGCACAATAGAAACCTTTGGTGATCTTCACTTATGATGGGTTAATGCAAAGTATATGTCAGATATATACAAGAGTTTTTGGAAAAGGGAAGGTAGAGGCTTTAAGTCTTATTCATGAAAACTAGAACTGTGAAGGTTTCATAATGATAATTACCATATTATTTTCTAAGTAGTATATCTTCTTTCTTTATCACACTTTTGATACCCTTGCAGTGTTTTCTCTCTCCGTTTGATTTGGATGCATCTCTTGGAGTTTTGGGTCATTCTATTTTGGACTTAATCTAACGCATGGTATGCTACTGACTATTCCATTTTTTTATTGCCACTAGACTTTTAATTTCTTCCTTTCTTTGAATCCAGAATTTACTTCTCATTTTTCAAATCACACTGCTAGTTTTTGAACATGCCTTATTGCCTTCAGCTTTAATCCTCTAATGTTTCTACGCTATTCGTTTATTTGAATTCAAATCCTGACATTTCCTTTTGTCGGGATTCGCAAATGAATCTGAAGGTCACTGTTTGTCGGGATTAATAATGTGATAGGCTGGAGTAGCTTTCCGAGGACGTGGGAACTTCTCGTTTAATTACAATGTTTCTATCATTCTCTGAATAGACTTTGTATCTATGGATTATCCATGGATGAGGCACAAAAATACTCATATTCGTCGTGGGATCAGTAAGTAGTATTAGCCAGGATTTGTTGATTGTAGGGTATATAATGGAGCTTTGTATTTGGCTCTTTGACCATGAGGCAAAAATAAAATCTGAGGCATATGACCATAGATAGTGATTTCGTCGAAATGGCTCTGCAAGACTTTAGATTGGTATCTTTCTAACAAGTTTCGACTCCGACCCGGTTACTGACACCAACATTAGGACTTGCACAATGTCCAAAATATAGGATAAGGAGATACCGTACTATATATATAAATATATTTTATATTTATATATCATTATACTCCCTTTGTTCAAAAGTAGTGTTTTTTAAAATTACGTACGAGTTTTAAGAAATGTTTAAATGATGGAATTTGGGATATTTTGACTTTAATGTCTCTATATAATCATTATTGAAGAGAGAGAAAAATATTGGAAGTGAAAAAGAGAGTGTGATAAATAGGGGTGCGTTGGGAAAATTAACATTAATAATACTATATTGGGTTTTGTAAAATAACAATATATATGAAACATGAAACAAAATCTTTATGAACACTACATATGAAACGAAGGGAGTACATATATATATATATATATATATATATATATATATATGATTTCAAATAAAATTAAATGTTGAACATGATAAAAGATCTAAGTTGAAGTTGGGTATTCAAGTGTTATTGAAATTCCCATATTGAATAGAATGGAATGAGCAAGAAGATTTATAAATGACAAAACCAATTGAAACATTGTTTTAGGGTTTTGGCTCAGATGTGGTGTCTCGAGGAATGGGTCTAGGAGGAGCAAAGTGAGGGCCCTCACTACAATTTGGGAAATATATATTATGTTATAGATAATTGTTAATCTTACTCCTGTATATTTATTTGTTATATTTGCCCTCTCTCTATATAAAGATTTAGACTTAGTATTTTGAATTTTCTTAACTTAACCTCCTTAGTATCGAAGACAAGAAATTACAATAACACAAGTATATATTGAAAAAAGAGGTATTGTGGAAGGCTCTAGAGAAGAAAGGAGTTCATGTTGCCTACGTTAGAGCGATTAATCATATATATGATGAGGTCAAGACAAGCGTAAGAACACAAGGTGGGGTCTTAGAAGATTTTCTTATTACTATAACACTACACCAAGGATCAACTTTGAGCCTCTACCTTTTTACATTTGTTCTGGATGTACTTACTGAGCATATCTAAGAGCAACGCCCCGATGCTTGCTCTTTGTGGATGATACTGTTCTTATCGGGGACTCTAGGGAGGAGATAATAAGTGGGAAAATAGAATAGTGGACACAAACTTTAGAAGTATCATGATTTTCTGATAAGTCGAAATAAGATAGAATATATGGAGTGTAGATTTAGCAAGAGGCACATAAGCCCTATCTTATAGGTGAAGATTAGGGAGCATGTTATAGCACAAGTACCAAGGTTTAAGTACCTTGGATGTATCATAGGGCACGATGCGAAAAAGGAGATGTAAATCATAGGATTCAAGTCGGGTGGATGAAATGGAGAAATGTTTCGGGTGTGTTATGTAATAGAAAGGTGTCACTCAAACTTATAGGGAAGTTTTACGCATTGCTATAAGGCTGACAATGTTGTATGAGACCGAATGTTGGGTGGCAAAATGCTAACAAAAGAATAAACTTTGTCTAACAAATGATGTTGTGATGGATGAGTGAGCACACCAGATAAGATCAGATTAAAGATGAGTGTATTCGGAAAAAATTTGGGGTTGCATTTATTGTAAAAAATATGGTTGAATCACGTCTTGGGTGGCTTGAGGATGTGTGAAGGAGACCAATAAAAGCCCTGGTTAAGAAGATAGATCAAATGGATAATACTCCATGTGCTAAAGGTAAAGGTAGGCCAAGAAAAATCATAGGCGAAACAATTAAGGATATAAAGATAAATGCTTTATATCATGACATGATTTATGATAGACCTTTATGACGTCGTGTAATTCATATAACCGATCCCGCTTAATGGGACAAAAGCTTGATTGTTGATGTAGTTTTATATATTGAAAAATCAACTCAATTACTTTTCCTTGTCAACAATGTTAAGGCACGACCCAAACTGGCAAATATAATCAAGAGTCTATGTCATATCCCATAAGGGAGAAAGAACATATAAGTGAGCTACGCTTCCCCAAGTGTATAAGCAAAAATTACACATATCTTGGGTGGCCAGCATACTAGTACTAGATAAAAAATTAGTGTTTTAAATTTTATACACTAATGAGACAATGCATGTGAAAAAATTACGCATATGATGATCCCATCATACTAAACAAGAAATATTAGTATTCTGAAAAGTCAACCATGTATAATTTTAAAATCTGCTAATCTCCCGATAAAATATATCAAACTCTATTATATATTTGTCAGTCCAAATTCTCAAACCAGGAGGCACCTCACGGAATGGAGGTCTTACATCCAAAGTTGAGAGAATAATGGATGATTAGATATGCCATGTGTCATTGCCTTTTAAAATTAAAATAAAAAATTAATTAATTAATTTGCTTATGAAAAGATGCAACTGCTGACTTGAAACCAAAAGATACACTTGCTGATTTAAGGGATACATTGTTTCAAAAGGTTTTGAAAAGATGCATCTGTTGACCAAAAAATACACCTGTTGATTCCAGCTGGAAGGATACATAGTTTCAAAAAGTACACGTGTTAGAATTAAAATGAAAAGCTACACCTGCCAGAAAAAATTCACTAACAACTTAATCATTGAACTCATTGCCAACGGAGCAAAATTAACTTGGGGGTCACAGAATTATTGAACACGTTTTGTTTGCTTTCTTATCTTCAGATTTAAAAAGTGTTGTGCACAAAAAAAACCATGTCACATAATGATTGACCACGTTTATGCTTGAAATGTAGAAATACAATATCCTCAAACTTCAAAAGTGCAACTTTTTGCAACCATTGCGATGAAGAATTGACACAGACTCAAAGGGATGCAAGGCTTACGCGAAAGGAAATTATAATAGAGAAAAGAAGAAAACGACAAGCAAGTCAAGGTACGTGAAAATTCATTCTTATAACAAAAATAAAAATTTTAAGTACATTTATCAATTTAAGTTCAACAACTTGAACTTTGAATTAATATTGATATATGATAGGAGAATGGATGGGAGGATACTACTTCTATTATACTTCTTCATTTTTGGATTGATTTTTTTTTTATCTTATAAAAAATCATGAATATTATTAAAATTAAAGAAAATATATATATTTGCGAGTCCAACCCTTGCAAAAATCTAAATTCAAAGTTATCAATTACTTCTTTTTCAATAAAATCTACCTAGACTATCGTGAATTTAATTTTATATTTTTTAATGTTAAATTGAATGTATTTAATTTTTTGAACTATTTGATTTTAATTTTAAATAACAAATATAATGATTGATATATATCGAGCATTAAACCAATCATAGTATTACATATTATTCAATAATTCAATAATAATATAATTAAAAATATTCGTATAACCCGTTAAAACTAGTATATATATAATATGATAATTTAAAAAATTAATTTTTAAGAAATCGAATATTAAATTGCAGTGTAAAAAAACTTGCGCATGCCCTCCCGTCCACAATTGGATTGGGCATTAGGCCAACATGGGTCGCACTCACCTATTTTGCCAATGCTATATGGGAATTGCTTTTTGGCCCCCACTTTAGACTTTTTGGCTCTCATTTTTATTTTTCAAGGACAAAAATACCCTAATTGTCCGTTTGGCGTACGGAATTGAGCATGGAATTGAGGGTTGGAATTAGAATTGGAGTTTGGAATTGAAATTCAGGTGTTTGGTTGTGTAATTGGAATTAGAATTACAATTCCAAAACCAATTCCATAGAATTTGATTATAACTAAAAATACAGAATTTCAATTCATACCTCTAAGTCTCGGAATTACAATTCCTTACTTTATAAAATTGAGTGTCATAAGTCCAGAAACAAAACACGTGACATCTCTAAAATACCCTCGTAGCAATACTATTTTTGATCTACCCAAAATACCCTCATTTCAAAAATATTTTTCATCTACCCAAAATACCCCTATTTCAATACTATTTTTTATCTATACAAAATAATCTCATTTCAATATTATTTTTCATCTACCCAAAATACCCTCATTTAAATACTATTTTTCATTTATCCAAAATACCCTCATTTTAATACTATTTTTCATCTACCCAAAATACCCTCGTTTCAATATTATCTTCCAGCTACCCAAAATACGCTTATTTCGATATTATCTTTATATACCCATTTCAATAATGTTTTTTATCTACCCAAAATACCCTCATTTCATATTATTTTTCATTTACCCAAAGTACCCACATTTCAATATCATTTTTCATCTACCCAAAATACCCTTGTTTCATATTATTTTTCATCTATTCAAAATACTCTCATTTCAATATTTTTTTCATCTATCCAAAATACGTTCATTTCGATATTATTTTTATATACCCATTTCAATAATGTTTTTTATTTACTCAAAATACCCTCATTTCAATACTATTTTTAATCTACCCAAAAATATGAAGTATCAATTTGATAAAAAAAAATAAAATATTGGGGATCAAATGAATAGTTAGTCAGAAATATTTGGATATTTTTTTTTACCAAAATTACTTTTTGAAAAAAATGCGAAAACGAGTATCATTTCTCCGTTCAGTTTTTTTAGTATGTTTTTCTTCTTTATTTTTTATTAGAAGTTAGCAAATCAAATAATTTGCTAAATGAAAATTAAGATAGATATTTCGAAATTATTTCAATAAAAATAATAAATAAGAAATATGAATCTATAATGCAGTAAAATTTTTAAGATAAAATAAGATGGAAAAAATATTGAAATGAGGGTATTTTGGGTAGATTAAAAAAATATTGAAATGAGGATAATTTGGGTAGATGATAAATAATATTGAAATGAGGGTATTTTGGGTGGATGAAAAATAATATTGAAACGAGAGTATTTTGGATAAATGAAAAATAGTATTGAAATAAAGGTATTTTGAGTATATGAGAAATATTATTAAAATGGGGGTATTTTGGATAGAGGAAAAATAATATTGAAATGATGGTATATTGGGTAGATGAAAATTAATATTGAGATGAGGGTATTTTGGGTACATGAAAAATAATATTGAAATGAGGGTATTTTGTGTAAATGAAAAATAATATTGGGTAAGTGAAAAATAATATTTTGGGTAAATCCAACAATAAAATGTAATTAATTAATTTTTTTTAATTCTACATCTTATGTCCAAACAATGAAATTAGATATTGAATTTGGAATTCCAATTTTACATTCTAATTCTTTTTCAATCCAAACATAGAATCATAATTCCAACTCAATTCTATTGGAATTACAATTCCAAACTGCAATTCCAATTCCGCACGCCAAACGGACACTAAGCGTTTTAATTTTTCTGGTTCTATAGACTCGGAAAGGTCATTTTTGTACTGCAAAGACGGAATACATTTATTTCATATTTCCGGTTTTGCTAAAACCAAATATGGTTTTCGAGTCTGTGGAACCGGAAAAATTAATAATTTCCATCTCTCTATAGACGAAATGATGTTACAGTTGTAGCTAGCAATGGGAGAAGTAGAAGAAGAAATAATGGAGGTTGAAGCCAATCCAAAAGTAGAAGAAGGAATACTATTGGTTCCCTCCTCCACTTCGTTTAGATTTGCCTCCTCACAAAACCTATCACTTCCTCAACCAGTTCACCACCACTCCCTCCTCCTACCCTAACAATTTTCTCAAAGCCGTTAAATGCTTCTGCCTTGCTTCCATTTCCTGCCCAAATAAGGTACTGTCAACAACATTGCTACAAGGCACAAGCAGAGAAAGTACCTCAAAAGGAATAAGGAAAACCATGTCATAAAAAGATAAGATGCAAAGACCAACTAGAAATAAATAACTGAGCTTGTCATTCCCTTTCAACCATAGTTATTTCTAAAGCTTCATCTCCAAAGAAAGAGACTTTTAATTTATTCCGGTTCAATATTACCGGAAGTATTCCGGTTTAGTACAATCGGAATTTCTTTTCCGGTTTTACATAATCGGAGATGTAATCGGAATCCAATTTTCGGTTCAGCAAAATCGGAAACACTTTTTCGGTTTCATACAATCGAAAATGTTAATACGCTTAAGGGTATTTTGGTCCATGAAAATTTGAAATGGGGGCCAAAAAATCAGTCATGGAGCCGAAAAGCAATTTCCATACTATCTATGATCAACAATAGCTAATTCAGTTGTGTCCAATAAAATATAAATGCATGTTATTATTTTATGAAGATATAAGTGGGAAATATATAAAGTATTTCTTTTAGTTTTTCATATAAGATTTTTTGAAAATTTTGTTTTGGTCTTATTTATTATAATACTTTATTTAAATTTTCAATAGTATTTAATAATTTATTTTCACGAATAGTTTTATATACTCAATATTTTTAGAGTCCTAATGATAATTATAAAAGTGGTTTTCAAAAAATATATATCAAATTTTTATATTTACAATGACATTAATAAAATTAATCAAATATTTTAATTTTAATAAAACATGATTTTTTTTTAAAATTTATATTAAAAACCGGATGGAATAATTTATATTTACATAGTTTTTTAATTCTCTGGTTGACGATTTTAGGTCCTTTTTTATATTTAATTTTTCAATCTTTTTCTAATTTTTTAATTAGTATAGTTTTCTCTAATCATTTAATATATTGAAAAGGAAGATTGTATATTTAAGTCATGTTATAATAATCGAATAATGTGATCTTATAGTGTAATAATGTGTTTGCACACCCATTTGAAAAACAACAATTGTCGACCTAAAGAATTTTAAGAAAAATGAAATAAGGAAAAACAATTTTCTTTATCATTTGAAAATGCCTTTTTCTTTTGCCATCTGCGTGCGTATTTGCTAGCTATAGTGGTTCAAAATTTGTTGCCTTCTATCAAAACCATCATAAACTTACTCATTCACACTTTAATTTGAATTTTTTTTATTATTTTTAATGCTTATGAATGGGGTGTAATGGATCGGGTTGGTTCGGTTTTAGAGAAGTTTAAGCACCCGACCCATTAAAAATAAATTGGGTCGGGTCGGGTTATTCTATATTTCAATACCAAAATCGAACCAACCCAACACGTAAAAATACGGGTTGGATTGGTTCAAGTGATTGGGTCTATGTATTTTTATTTTTGTAAAAAAAAAAAAAAATAAATAAAAAGTAGAATCAAAATACTAAGATACTAAATTATTAAAATATATATATATATATATATATATATATATAATAACAAAACTAGATCCTAAAATCCAACCTAATCCGCTGAACCGACTCAACTTATCAAATATGGATTTGTTTGGTTCGAATTTGGCAGGTTGGTGGATTGATTCAGGCCCCTTACACCCCTAGTTATAAGAATCATAAGAGATCATTCAATCGATTCCACCATATGGAATCATATCACTATCGTTTGTTTTGTTTTGTTTTGGTTTTTTCTTTTTTTCTTTTAAGGTAAAACAACTTTCATTAATGAAAAATAGGGATTAGATGGAGCTTGCTCTTTCCTAATATAGAAATGCAAAGAAATCGAAGAATTTCCAAGAATTTAGGAAACTCTATGGGAAGAAATAGTTTCGAGAGAAGTTTGTTTTTATTAGAGAGAGAAGGATTACAAGTGAGTAATTTAACTAATGATTCAAGAGCTAACAGCAGTCGAGCTGAATCCAATACTTGAGCCTCAAGCAATTACTTAACTACCCTTATGATTAGAGCTTAGGAATTTCCCTAGCATAATCGTGTTGTATCATTTCTCCTTAGCAAGACGATGTGCAGCTATATTTATTTTTTTATGTCTCTCAACCCTTCTTTTCCATTAAACTGCATGTACCTCTACTTTTTATTTTCAACAACTATTTTAATTTTTTTTTAAAATTGTTTTTTACTCAAAATTCTGCTGGAATATCAAAAATTCTGCATGTGTCTATATGATTTTATTTTGTGAGTAAGCAGAAAACAAAATATAATAGAGAAAATGACGTATTGAACGCTAAAGGTGAAACGGGCCCGTCATGAAAAGCCCAGGCACTTTATGGTATCAGCAATTTAGTATAAAAGATGTGTTGTTGTCTCTTCTTCCTGAGAACGCTGAAGGAGAAACGAACCGTCATGAAGGAGGCGATACTGGAGAAGGAGAAGGAGCTCCTGGGGAAGGAGAAGGAGCTGCACAAGAAGGAGAAGGAGCTCCATGCCAAGAAGAAGGTGCGCCATGAGAAGAAGAATGAGATTCTTCATGAGAAGGGTCAAATTCTTGAGTTCAAGGATCACGTCTTTCAGATGAAGGACCATATTCTTGAGCTGAAGGAGCAGCAGGTGTTGAAGGAGCAGCAGGTTTTCACTTTTGTTATTACTTTTCTTTGTTATTCTACTTTTATTCTTTCTTTAATATATTTTTTTTAAAGGGAAAATCAACTTCCTCTATTTACAAATGTGGGCAAAACTGAATTATTGGGCCACTTTTCTTGGGAAGGTAACCAACAACATCCATGTAGCCAATTTACCCTAGGTTCACATCAGATTGTATTTATCTATGTGTCCTAATTAGGCATATTGTATAATGCCTAATCCTCTATTAAAATTCAATGTCTGCTTCTTTGAGTTCCTGCATTTGCTGTGAAGCCTAATCTTCAAATGAGTTTTCAGCTCCTCTTATATTCTTTATGTAAATCTTTGTTTCCCGCGGAATATTCTATTATTCCTTTCAGTCATATGTCGTAAATACAAGCTGCTATATCTGTGTATAGTGTCTTCCCTTTAACACAGTTAAACCTGCAAATGTACATTATTTTCTTCTTCCACGCTGCTATAACTGTTTGTAGTGTCTTCCCTTTTTAATGGTCTGTTGTTAGCCTGTGTCCTATCTCAAAGATTTTCTGCTTTGCTTGTTTTCCTATCATTTCTTGCTGTACCTAAAAGCTTCTTAAAATGCAACACAAAATCTTGAATTAATTTCCTGTCTTTTTTATCTTCATGAGCAGGAGGATTCTCTCCATGAGGCTGAGGAGGAGGCTCGTGAGGAGCAGCAGCTCCCGGGAGAGGATGAGGTTTTTTGCTTTGTTTCCATTTCTGTTTTTCTTTGTTTTCATTTCTCATGATGAAACCATGAATATATTATTTTATGTTGTTGAACTAAATTTAGTACAAGGATTCTGTCCAAAAGAAAAAGAAGAAGAAGAAGAAGAATAAAAAGAAGGAGGAGGTTGAAAAGAAGGATCTTCATGAGCAGGAGGGTTCTCTTCAATGAGATGGAGCAGCTTCTGGGAGAGGATAAGGTTTTTCTCTTTGTTTCCATTTGTGTTTTTCTTTGTTTTTATAACTCATGATGAAACCATGAATATATTATTTTACGTTGTTGAACTGAATTTAGTCTTATTCAGGATACGGAAGGGATGGCATCTGCCCAGGACAAGATGGTGACGGAAGCGATGGAGAAGGTATTTAGGTTAATTGTTGTCACTTCATTGAAGTTCTCCTTAGTCACTATTTTAACTGTCAATTTTTAATTGTTTAAGGAAGCTGCAGTGAAGGAAGACTTAAAGAAGTCGTTTAAATTGGGGCACAGTCTAGTGGAACAGAGGAAGGCCTTGGAGGAGGAGATTGGGAAGCTGATGACAAATGAGAAGCTGAGGAAGAAGATAGAAGAGGAGAAGGTTTTTTTCTTTGATTTTCATTTCTGTTTTACTTTAGGCTTTAGCTCTTCATCATTATTTTATGTCGCTGAGTTGAATATAGGTTAATTCTATCTAGGTTGGTTGTCATGTTTTTAGGCAACTAAGGCTATAAGCAAAAACCAAGAAAGCGATCTCATTAAGGAGGTTCCACTTATTGTCCAATTGCATGGCTCTGAAGAAGTGAAGCAAGTGGATAGATCTTTGTTTCAGTCCAGTGATTTTATGATGGCAAAAATTACAAAGGGAGGCCAATCCGAATATCCCATCAGACTTCCCAAAGATGTAAAACCTGACCACTTTGAAGACATTTGTCATTACCAGTCGTACCATGAGGCACAGGGCAGGTCTGAAAAGGTGTGGGTTGCTTAGTTCTTTTGTTTGTCTATTTGTTTTTTAATCTTTTTTTAATTATGCTTTTATTATTAATTTATTATTATTATAATAATAATAATAATTATTATTATTATTATTATTATTATTATTATTATTATTATTCTTGTACAATGTCTTTAATGCAGGAAAGGAAGGAATTTAATAAAAACTTCTTCAAAGGAAAGGATAAGGTGCAGATTGCTGCACTGGGACTTGCTGCTGTATCCTTAGGGCTTCAAAGCATGCTCAAGAGTGCAAGATATAAATTGGATTTGGAGATGAGAAGTGCCTCTCAAGATGATATCGACTTGCTATTTGGCGATCCCGATAAAGCCAAACTGGTGATGCCCCCAAAAGAAAAAACCGGTATTCAGGCAAGGATGGATAAACAGTTGAAAAGGAAGGAAACAAGCTCATCCAACCCTACATCTACTTCAGGTAAGCTTGCTTAGTACTCTATTCTGCACTGCTTTGAATATCCAGCTCTTCTGCAGTTAAAGAAGATATTGCAGCAAGCAATTGGCTTAAATTCACGTGCATTTGTAGGATTATGAGATTATCATTCTTTAGAATCAGTGCAATCACTGGAATTTAATTGCTTCAACAATCTGCCATTCTGCAAAACTTCCATTGGTGCTCCTATTTCATCATTCTCAATAATACTCCAACTTGATTGGAAGAAACTAGCTCCATAAGCATCCAGCCCAGGACTTTGATTTACATTTATGTCAAACATTGCTTTCTTGATTTCCCCTTGTGAAATAGGTTTAATGAGTTCCAGTTGTTGTTGAATGTTCAGTTGAGGACCAACTTCGAAAACTTGGTTATCAGCTCTATCTCTCTTATCAGTTGATTTGCCCAGCAGATTAGAAATAGGTTCATGGCGGTTTTATCTTGTTTTCTTATTTACCATTGTTATCTTTATTTTTTACTACTTTGCTAATTTATCACAGGGCGCTAGGCTGCCAGCCACACACTGCCAGAGAAAGGAGTATTTTAATTACACAAAAATGAATGTAATAGGCTACTATTGTTGCACCTTTCATTGTAGTTTCTGTCATCTTTTATCAGGAGAATACAACATTTCTCTTCAAGAAATGCATTGATGCAAACAAAGCAGGCTCTTATGCTCTTTACATCTGTTATGACTTTACTATGGTAACTAGTAAACTATTAAATGAAATGTTATTGTTGGGACGAATCAATGAAATGTTATTGTTAATGCGATGATTTAATTGGATTTTTATTTATAATGTGTGGTATTAATGTTAATATCTCCTTTATATGTATGGTATTAATATTAATATCTCCTTTATATTGGGTTTACATCCAAAAGAGAGCTTAATAGAGCCCTCAACTGATGGAGAAGTCTGTGGTTCTAAGCAACCCAATATTTGGCTCCAACCCAAGTTTCTCGCATGTTCTTTGCTTCTCCAATCACTCGTTTCTTCCATGTGATGTCTTTAATATTTTCTTTTACGTGCATCCTAGCCTTTGCAGTTACAAGGTCCGTTCTTTTGAGTTTTGATGGTAAAAAATCCGAAGTAAAAATCAATGTTTGCATGACCTCCTCTGTTTTACTTCCTATTTTTTTTTTTATTTTTTTTTAAAAAAAATCAATATTCATTGTGGCTTGTTTATTCAGCCAACGCACAAAGATGAAGTTTTCTTGAAAGCCCCACTTCTTTTTTTGGTTGATTATGGGTTCTTGCAAACGTTTTTCGGATCATGCGTTCTTATCAAGCAAGAGTTTCAAGTTTCAACCACATCTTGGAAGAACCAGAAGTTTCAAATTTTATTATTAAGGAGCTATATGTTCATTCCAAAGATTGTAAACCGGAAGAAAACGATTCTAATCTATAATCTGAAAATAAATAACTTTAATGTAAAAAATTTGAAGTGTTGATTCAGGAGAAATGTTCAACGGTGTGGAACAAGCTGAAAATAATGAAGTAGAGAAATGTTGACAGACTTTGGAACCACTATTGAGCTTGACACTTAAAACAACCATGATGAATATGAAGAAGGGTTAAAAGAAGCCACTTAAGCTTCATTTGGTCATCTTCCTCATCCAAAGCCTTGGATTGAAATTACACGCAATTTGCTATTAAAGTCGACCACGTTCCGGTTCACCCAAACACTAACGTGTATAGAGGTTGTCTTTCCCATGGTTGCCGCGATGCACGGGATGGAGTAATTTAGTGGGGCGATTATTAACATAGAATTATTTAAGTTTTTAATTCATGAATTTATGTGATTTCTAGAAAAGGCTTTGCTTTAATACCCTTTCAACATAGGCAAATTATTTTGCCACCCTTAGTTGTTATTATACCACCCCATTACTAAAAATTATACCTTTTCTATCCTATAAAAAAAAAAAAAATTGATTTTGTACGGGCCACCCCTGGTGGCTTACGACCCCTCGTTAGGGGTGTAAGTGGTCCGGTCTGGGACCGCGAGATCGATCAGACCGGATCGGACCAGACCGAAAAATGCGGTCCAGAATAGTCTCACGATCCGGTTTGGTCTCAAAATATGTGGTCTGATCTACAATGGTCCGATCCACGGTCCAGCTAATTTCCAGACCGCAAAGACCAGACCGGACCGATGGTTCAAATATTTATAAAAAAAAAACCATACACACAATGACATCACAAAGCAGGAAGCAAACTAGCAAATTCACAATTTCACACAACCACTGCACTGAGCCACACGCTTCAACATTTCCAACCCTAATTGGAACCCTCACAGCCGCCTTCCTCCGATCGCACACAATCACCGCCGATTCTCTCTTTCCCTCTGATCTCTCCCCGGTCTTTTTACCTCACAACCGCCTCCCTCCACCGCCGGGTCTCTCTCTCTCTCCCCGATTTTGTGCATCTCTCCCTATGTTCTCCCTCCACTCGCCATCGAATTCGTCGTCGTTCTTCTCTAACTCGCTATCGAAGTCGTCGTTCTTCTCCCCTTACCATCGAAGTCCACTACAGTCGAAGTCGCCGTCGAAGTCCACTGCTGTCACTGCTCGCCGTCGCTGCTCGCCGTGGCTATGGAAGCCTCCAACCACCGTCGCCTTCTTCCTCGCCATCGTTCTCGCCATTAAAGCCGCCAGTCGCCAACCGCCGTAGCCGTCGTCGCTCCAGCATCTCTCTTAAGGAATTACAATTTCTACCCAGATCTTGAAATCAGATGGATTATTATTTATCCAGATCTTGAAGTCAGATCTTGAAATTAGATTTTGTTCTTGATTTTCAATTGGATTTTCCCTTAATGAACCCTTAATGAATTGTGTGTATGTTGAAACTTGGGACTTTATATGCTGTATTGCTGTGTATGTTGGAATAGGATGCATAGTCCATTGATAACAAGGTTGTATTTCTGCTTCCTGATAAATGCTTCTTGTCTTCTTCGTAATAACAAGGCTGCCTTATTCCTTAACAAGACCGTGGTCTAGATCGGACCGGATCGAATAGACAACGGTCCGGTCCGGTCCTTGAGTGTGGATGATGCCTGGACCGGACCGAACCGGACCAGACTGCCTAACTTTAATCGGTCCGGTCTGTGATATACATAAAAGACCGGACCAGACCGGACCGTTACACCCCTACCCCTCGTAAGCCACCCCTACGACCCGTGTAAAATCTTTTTTTTTTAAATATAAAACCCCCCGAAATCGTTTTACCATGTGAAACTTTCTTTTGGTAGCAACTCTTAATCTCCATCATACTAATATTATCGCTTTTAATGGCTGGCGTTGAACCTGAATTACCTTAGAGACAAGGTAATCTCCAAAAGTCATGCATAAAGTATTTTAACATGTGTTTGATTTGTATTCTTAATTAAGATGATTTTTTTAATAAGTAACTGTACCTGAATTAATTCTTTTAAGAATTTTGTTTGGTCGTAATTAAAGCTTACGACCTAGTAGTCGTAAGGGAGGCACACGACTTATCTATATACTGAATTTTATGGTTGGTCGTAACCCAGTGTTACAACTTTTTTATTGTGGCCTGGTCGTAACACTAGTGTTACGACCTTTGTAGTCATAACCACATAACCAGGTGTTACAACCACTTTTTTTTATTTTTTTCTTTTTGCTTTTTTTTTTTAAAATACTAATATACCTTTGTTTTTTACAATTTTTTTAAATCTCTAATATAACTTTTTTTTTCATTTTTTTATTTTAAAATCCTAATATAACTTTGTTTTTTTATTATTTTTTTAAAAATTCCTAAAATAACATGGTTTTTTTCATTCTTTTTTTTAGTTTTATATTCCTAATATAACTTTGTTTTTTTCATTCAAAATGTTATTGCAGATTATAGTGATGACTTTTCACATAATAAGATTTTCGCAAGTAGAGACGAATTGATCCGTTGGGTTCAATCTGTTGAAAGAGAACAAAAACATGTGATTGTTATATATCAGTCAGACATAGGCGGATTGACATATAAGAGAAGACCTAGGGTTTTATTGGCTTGCGAAAGAAGTGGAAAATATAGAAAAAGAACAAAAGGTGAGGTGATGTCTGTATCGGGTAGTCACAAGTCTGATTGCCTTTCAGGATTTATGTCTGAGATCTTGGTAATGGAAAAGGTTGGAAGCTTTTGTAAAATGTGGGGTCTGTAACATTCCAATGTACTTTTAAATGTATACTCAAATAGTTTGTACACTTTATGATTAATAATGATTTTAATAATATTTTCTATATCAAATATAAGTTGGGATGTTACAATATGGTATCAGAGCGGTTCTTTCCTTTCGACCTGAGGAAATGGTCCCTATTCTATTGTGAATCTCCTGTTCCAAGTTCTTTTGCTTATAAGGAGTGAGATATATAAGATTATGTGTCATAAGTTATTAATGAAATATATAATATTGTGTGTCATAATTTGTTAGTGAAATTGTATGATATCATGTATTATAAGTTGTTGAGTATAAGGAAGTAAAAAGGAATAGCACTACAATTAAATGAAAGTAGTTGGTCAATACTAAGGGTTTTGAATAAAAGAAAAGATTTTGCCACCAAGAGATAAAGAGAGAAAAGAGATAAGAGTGGTGAAGTTTATTTGGCCTGGTTGACCATGTCGACGTAGTCGGCTGGATGTGTTCCAGTGTCCGTCGATGTAATCGTAGACTGACCAGTGCCAAGATATTGTTGTATGAGACAAATGAGAGTGAAATATGAAGGGAGAAAAGGAAAGGTGAATTAAATGTTGAATGGTGCATAATGAAGTATATTCAAGTTATTGGAAAGGAAAAGAATATTTTATAATTTAGTTTATTTTCAAATTTTTTTTATATGAATTCAATTCAGAAAATCAAATTGAAAGTAAATGAGTTTTGAAACCAATTCCTTTCCAATGACTATGATGTCGAAATTATGCTAGAAGCTATATTATATTCTCAATGAGACTTGAATGAAGGAGAAGAGCGATTATAAAAATGCAAGATGATTTAAGTCCCTTTGAGAATCAATTACATTATGCACCACAACATGAGTGATGAGAAAATACTAAGGCCAATGAAAAGGATTTGCAAATCAGTGTTTTTGAATCAAATTACATGTTTTCTCCAAAACAATAAATTGTTTTTTTTAAAGTTCAAGGATTGATGTTTAGTTTTCCTTTTCAATGATCTTGGTAAGATGATATATGTAGTCAGAGTACATTCTCAATTTAATTTATTATGTGATATGAATTGATTTTGAAGTGACACAATGTAGAGATCACTCAAGTGATTTGGAAGCCCAGGAAAGGATACACAATTTATGAAAATAGTGAAAAGTGGGTTTCTAAATCAATTGAGTCATCCTATTTAAAGAAATTATGGATTGAATGAAATCTAAGTGAGAATGTAATCTGTCATACATAGAAGCGGTTCATGCAGGGAGTCATAAGGTGGACGGCGAGGAAGTTGAGGAAGACAAGACGTGAAGGTTCAATTGGGCTGAAGGACGTTTCGCGAAGGTCCAATGAACTGATGGACGTGAGTGGTATGTGACTAGGTTGTGCTAGTGAAACAACCGCGGGAATTGTCGTGGGTGGAACTTTGATCTCCTAAGAGGGCATGGACTGGCCACCCATGTCGGGGGATTGGTTCTGTAACATCCCCAAATTTATTAAGTGGTTAGGTTCCTTAGTTAATCGAATTGTAATAAGTGTCGTAGCATTCTTAAGTCTCGATTTTCAGTTGAAAGCGTTAATTGGTATTAGAATTAGTTTGTGTTAGGGTTAGTATTTAGTTAAGTGCGAAAGGTTATGGGTTAAGGATAGATTGGAATGTGTTTAGGATGTAGGTTTTAGCTTAGAGTATGTTAGGATGAGTGGGGAGAGCTTAGAACTCTTAGAAGTATGAAAGAAAGGCAATTTTCATTGAGTTAATCGATTAACTAAAGCATTAATCGATTAGATTTTATGCAACATTCAGCCCCTACTCGATTAATGAGTGTCTTAATCGATTAAATTTTTAGCCACATTCAGGCGCTAATCGATTAAGGTCAAGGCTAATCGATTAACCTTGTGTAATTGTCAAGTGTTAATCGATTAAACAAAGTGGTTAATCGATTAACCACTGATATATCAGACTCTGAACACGTGTTTGAACTCATTTTCACAAAGTTCCCTCTCTCCTCTCACACGACTTCTTCTTCTTCTCCTCCCCTAGCGCTTGTGATTTTCCAAAGCCACCACCATGAATCCACAAATTAAACCCCCAAATCATCTCCCTATCACTCCCTAAACTATTTCCCTCTCTCAATTCTCAATTTCCTCTCTTCCTCACAAAACCCCCAAATTAACCCTAAACCCCAAATGGTGCAATTTATCATTAGGAGCCTCAAATTGGTCCAAGGAGCTTGGGGAGCCATAGGAATCAAGAGAGGAAGAACTTGGGGAGCTTGGGTTGGTGCCCCCTCAACTTCTCATCTTCTCCTCTTCTCTTCAAGAGGTAAGGGGTGTACTTTGGGTTTAGCATTAGAGAAGGGGTTTAATTATAGTCATAGAGTTATAAATGGGTGTATTTAGTGTTTGGTTAGGTTGATGGTTAAGAGGGTAGAGTTTAGTTAGAAAACCCTAAGTTTAATTGATATGTTAATTATGTATGTTCGTTTTGATTACCTGGAAATTGATATTGTTTCATGATTATTATTATTATTATTATTATTATTATTATTATTATTATTATTATTATATAAAGTGTATGCATATGAATTGTAAAATGACATTCATATAGTTATGCATTAATAGGGCCAACTCTTTCTCAATTGAATTTGGACCAAACAAATGATATTTTTCTAAAGGACAAAAAGGGCTTTGAATTCAATTGAGAAATACTTTGATTTTTGGATCATGCATGGAGTAAAGGTAGACGTTAGGAGTAGGGGAAAAACACACGTCGTTTTACGATAGATGAGGGCAAAAGTAAGATATTGGAATTATTGTGGAGAACTTTGATCTTGCAAAGGACACGGGTTTGCTTCCCGTGTTGGGGGTTGGTTCTACGCAAACCACGATAATTCTATTACTTTGGCTTGTTTTGGCCAGTCGAGGGTGATTTCTGCTAAAGCCAATTTGGGCGAATCAATCCAAATTGCATGACGAACCCTAGAGGGGTGAAGTGCTGTGCAAGCGGGTGAGCGAGGGACCTTCCTAAGTGGAGGTGAAGCACCCAACTATAGGTTGAGAAATACTTACTCCTGGTCTGTTTTTCCCCAGAGTGGAGGGTGTATGTGAGGGTTGTATATTGTTATTGAAAAGGGAAAAGTGTTAAGGTACATTGTGTGAGGAACCCTCCTTCGGGGAGAATGTGAAACATAATGTACCCAATTGTTAAAAGTGTTAAATTGTTAATTGTTAAAGTTAAAGTGTGAAAGTGAAAAGGGAAAATGTGAATGCATTGTATAGATGTTTTAATTCAACGAATCCGATCAAAAGTGTTAAAGTGATTAAAATGAAATAAAATGTTCAATAACGGATTCGAGAATTAAATAATCTAAGTGTGACGTTAGCAGAGCATAACCATGTGATTGTGCATTATAGTATTATACTATAGTATTATATTCTCAGCAGGCATAGTTACTAAATGGAATTATGTTGGAATGTTTTACTTGTTAATGGAATTGTAGTTTGCTTAATTGCCAATGTTTGTGTATGAATATACCTATTTATGGTTTATTACTGTTTTTAAACGTTTTCTTTGATCTAGATTTCAAAGTACTCACCCTTACAGTGGTCATATTAGGTACACCAAGGAGAAAAGGCACCCAGAATGTCAAGGCCGAGAAAGTTATACTCTTCCTGAGGAGGATATTGCCTAGGGAGACCTCACGGTCCTATTTGTAGTGCAACCATTCATAGGTCTTATATTGTAATAATTAGATTTTGTAAATGTTATTTAATTGGAAGTGATGTTTTTATTTAAGTGTATTTTATTAATGTATAAATTATATCTTCTCTTTTGTCAATTGAAAGTATTTTAGAAAGTTTGTATAGCTTGATCTGAAAGTTATGTTTTTACTGGATTGAAACTGTTCTGGACTGACAGGTTTAATTTTATTCGGGAAAAGTCCGATTTTTAAAGGAAACTGCCAAAATTTTTGTAAACCCCGAACATTTTCACTTTTAAACGTTATTTAAAAGTATTTTCTTAAAGTTTAAAAGTAGGATGTTACAATATGGTATCAGAGCAATGGTTGCAATCCTCGGTCGCGGAGTATGGACCTTTCTTACTCCCAAAGAGTTACTCCACATGAGAGTAACTAGTAGATAGTTGATTAAGTAGTGAACATTAGTGTTTCATGCATGCATTATAAGTGGGTATGAGTATAGTTTAGTAGGGTGAGTCATAGTTTAGTAGTCATAGAAGTATATCTTCATTTTGAAGTGGGCTAACTAAAATTTTCAAAGTATAACTTTGTTGTATTCAGAAATGGACAAAAGTAGAGACTAAGGGAAAGGAAAACTCCCAACGGGACAGAGCATGAAATTGCTACCCCACCGGGAAGGACTAACTCTTAGTTTTGAATCAATCATGTCTATTTCGAATATGACAAGAAATTGAGATTTCGCTTTAAGACGAAATTTCAAAGCCTCCTTTGGAATCGAAGATGAGTCATTTTCTATTTGATTGGACTCAAGTAGCACGGAAATGATTGTATCTCCAATGCAATATAGAATCGAGACGGATCCCTTGCATTTTGTATTCATCGGTAGATGACATCGTTGAGTCCTTGGATCTAATCAAATAATTGTTGGATTTATTTTCCAAGTCTAGGAATAGGATTGGTACTAGAGGTCATTTAGTCTTTTACTTTCCGAGCATCCTTTATCAGAGCGCGCAGCGAAAGTGAATAGGAATTAATCTTTTGTAATTGCCTTTAACTATAATTACTAAGTGTCATCTTAGTAAGACCTAATTACCTTCTACATTTCCACATCATTCTTTGGTGATAATGTACTCTGATTTTGAAAGTATGAAAGTGCTTTTATAACAAACCTTTCAAGACTTTATTTTCAAAAAGTATTAGTACTATGATTTGAAATGAATGTCAAGTACACTGATATTTTTATAATTTCCATAGTGTGGAATTGATTCAGACTCTGATAATTTCCATCTTTCCTTAGTATATCTATCTTTTTCAAAGTAACCTTCTCTAAGGAAAACCTTACAAGTGACAAACTTGTAATGGAAACGACAACTTATTTTCTATACATACGATTGAAGTGTATATGATTATGTAATATCTTCAATCTATTTTATCAATCTCTATTAGATTATTTTCCAAAGGACAAACCCTGTGTCTATTTTTCATAATAACCTTTACGGTTTAACCCTATTTGTATCCAAGTTACTTCTTAACTTTAACTTTCATGAGGTGTCCTTTATTTTATATTTGACACTCGGAATGTTTGAACATTCCAATTGCTTTTGTTATATACATAAACTAGTTCCTATGGGAATTTAAATGTATTTTCTATCATATGCCTTAAACATAGTTTCAATTATTCTATGGACACATATATATAGTATACAACCATTTAAGGTTCTCAATGAATATTTAAATTTGTTTTGAAAAGCCGATGCATTTAACTGTTTCTTCTCAAACCTTATTTCCATCCGTACACCAATCATAATTCCCTGTGATCCTAAGAGAGTCTTGCCATTTGCAAACTTTTCAAACTTTTTTTTTCTCTTCAATGCAAAACTCCTTTTGGTGTGTATGGATTGTTTTTACTTATTTGTGTAGAGTGGATGCTCTACTCTTCTTTTAAAAAGTGTATTCCTTGATAAAATTCAAATGGTGTTCCTGGTGTTTAAATTAGGTTTGATCCTAAAATGAAAGTTTTAACTTAGCACAGTATTTTGATCTTTTGTTTGTATTCAAATTTTCTTTTGATTGTGATTGAATTTTAATTGTTGCCTTAATTGTTCTTGAGTGTTTACATGTTGTATATGAATATAGGACTATGTAGGTTTGTATTGGCAGGTAATGCCCCTAGGCTTCAAACTTTACGTTTGGAACCTTAAGAAACTAAGTGAGACTTTTTGGTGAGAGTCTCAATAGTAATCCAGTAGGCCTAGTAAAGAAACCTAACCGGAGTTGTATCCTAAGTGGGGGAGTGAATCCCCAAGATTGTGTCTATCTTGAAGTAGGTTAAAACCTCTCCTTTAATCGAGCATATAGCTCTATATTCTCCTTTTCCATTGAAGTAAGCCGAATTTCGGGGACGAAATTCATATAAGTGGGGGAGAATTGTAACATCCCCAAATTTACTAAGTGGTTAGGTGCCTTAGTTAATCGAATTGTAATAAGTGTCGTAGCATTCTTAAGTCTCGATTTTCAGTTGAAAGCGTTAATTGGTATTAGAATTAGTTTGTGTTAGGGTTAGTATTTAGTTAAGTGCCAAAGGTTGTAACACCCCGCAAATTCCTCGTATGGAAATAAAATACTAAAGAGATATGTTTTGAGAAAAATGTTTTTGAAAGAATATCCTCTTAAATAAATTTCCTAATTAACATTTTCAAGGTAACAAGTAACTTTAAAGAAATGATTTCCTGAAATAATATCAAAAGTTTAGAAATCGAGTTTTTGGAAAAGTCTATGTGTTCGATATTTTGGTGTCTTAAAGGAATTATGATTTTATACCTGAATGATTTTATGAGGTGGAAAATTTATTTTCTATGTGGAAACATGTATATACGGTTTTGTGTGTGTGTATGCTTATGATTATGTGCAAATTTAATTAGTGAAAAATATATGATGGTGTATGCATGAATGTATGTGTTGTATATGCATGTGTGTATGTTTTAGGCGTGTAAGTGAGTGTGTGCATGTAGGTGAATATGTGTGTGCCGTATGTGTGTGTATGTGTGGAGAGAAAGCCTAGGAATTTCCTAAGTGACTAGCCAAGTAACTAAGTGTAACCAAGTTCTAACTAAATCCTTTACCAAATAATAGAAAACCTAAGGAGAACCAACAAGTAAATGAACCTAAATGACCCCTAAGCACCTAATGTCCCCTACATTGTCTCCTTGGCAATGTTAACCTCCACCCATGCAAAGTTATAGAAGAACCGAATTTACCCCTCCCTCAAAAGCTCTTAGCCGAATTACTCAAGGGCAAAATAGGAAGCCATGGATTGCTTATTTAAGTCTTGTCCCTTAGGTGCATTCCATTCATTTTCCTTCACCCATTTTCATTTTTGCTCTTCCACGCCCAAACACCACCCAAAATACAAGTCTAAAGAGCTCATCCAACTCTTAGACTAAGAAAAAAAAAAGGAGAAAGAGAGAGGGAAAAGAGGAACCGTGAGGAAGAAGGAGGAAGAAGAGGAGATCAAGCCAAAACCAAAGACCTCCCTTGAAGATCCAAGAACCTAGAGTTAAGAGACCTTGATTTGGTGGGTGTATTCGAAGAACTTAGGGTGTTAGAGTTAGCTTTTATTTTTCTAAGCCTTTCAATCTTCATTTCTTCTTGCATGTCTAATTTTATGATTGATCTATGGGTATATGTAAGGTTTAAGCTTTGATCATGAATTTCAAGAGTCAAATGAACTTGTAAAACACTAACTCAAGGACTTTGTGATTCGGTCATAACTAGGGAATTAGGTCAAGATGCTTTTTATTTTGATTCAAGTTCTTGCATGTTAACTCTAGACTTATAGAAGTTCATTTGAGTTATTAAAATGCCTTGATCTTGATTTGATTTTGATGAAGCTTTGTTTTTGGGTTTGATCTTTAACTTGTAACCCTTATTGTCATGGTTTTGTTCTAAATTTGTGCTTAGAATCATTTATTTGCCTTGATCCTCTCATGCATGTGATGATGTGTAGTTGATTAGGAAGAAACTCTGATCTTTGCCTTGATTCTCGAAAATTTTTGATCTTAAAAAGTCATGCATGTGATTTTTAAACAAAAACCTTGATCTTTCTTATTGCATGACACGATTTTAACAAAGGAAACCAAAGAAACTAATTTTTTGAAAAGTGGTTTTGTTTTGATCTATGATCTTGCATGTTAAAGATTTAAGTTTTACTCTTGATTTATAATGATGATAATTCGGTTTGAGTTAAAAACCAAGAGATCATGTTTTGTTTCCATGAAAAAGACATATACATGTGATTTCTCTTTGATTTAAGGATTTTCTTAAAGTGCATGATTTGATTCATGAACCTTGATGTGTGCATGTTGAAAAAGTGAATCAAAAACCTTATTTTAGTCATAGTGAAATTCGGCCTATACATAGGAATTAGATTAGGCCTCTTTTTCATGAAGTGACCTAAAAGAAATGAGTATGTTTCGTGGGATTATGTTAAGCTAAATTACTTAAGATAATGTTGTGACTAATATTTTTATATTCGGTTTTAATTTAAGATAAAGGGAGTGAATTGATTTTATTGTACATGTTGATTTGAGAAATAAGATTCTTGGTGTGATGCTTGATTCAGTGGATTGATTTAAGTTAAGGAAATAAATTAAAGTGTGATAATTTTTCCATGAAAGCTCACGGTTTCTAAATATAAAAGGAAGAAATAATTTCCTTATCTTGTGTTTTGATGATGAACCTGCTTTATGTGAAGAATGTTGTGTTTGATTGGAAATGTTAAATCATTTTCTTAAATCCTATTCGGTTTAGAATAATAAGAGTATATAAGATGGTTTAATCAATTGAAAATGAAATTGTGTCTGAATACTTGAAATAAAATTAAGCTGGTGGTGTGATTTGGATTTGTAATTTCTAACTTGTTTATTGGATGTCATTCGGCCATGGAGTATCAATAAGCCTAGGAGACTTAGTTGCGTGAAAATAAATGTGCTTGGTTTATATCTTTAGTTCCATTTGGTTTTGAGTATATGTGTGATTAAGCGTTGTGTATCATTGTGTGTGTTTTGGAAATTGTTTAAGTACGTAATTGGTTTTCAAAATTAATCAATTTAAGATAATTTGATTTGACTTGTTTGGGATTATTGGATTATGTTTACGGCTGTCTAAAGTTTGTTTTAAGACAAAAAGTATGTGTTTTAAAATGTTAAATTTAAACTAAAGAAGTATTTGAGACAAAAGAGCCTTTATGATGCTTTCGGGTTTACTAAAGCGGATTTTCAAAAAAATATTTCCTTTCTGTCCATATTTGTTTGAAGTTGTTCCTTAACTTTAAAAATGTGTTCATATGAATTAAAGTATAATTTTCAAGTGGTATCTGAATTAAGAAAAGCCGGATTAAAAACGGTGCATTTTTCGGTGTTTTCAAATGTGGTTAAGATGCTGTCCAAGACGGATCAGCAACTAACCCAAATGATTTAAATTATTTTCTATGATGTTTTCAAATGGTTTTAAAGTACATAGAATATTAGAAAAAAATGTTAAAGTTGTTTTGAGAAAACGGTTATATTTTTAAGTCTTCCGATGAGGAACAAAAATGTGGAATGTGTTAGGAAAATATTTTCTTAATACAAGTTAATGACGTAAACATATTTTATTTAGTACGAGGAATCTTAAAGACGAGGGATTGGGGCAGCCGGCAAGGACAAGGATCCGAGGAGAACGTACGCATTTAATTGCTGGACCTCAGGTGAGAGAGAAGCTATCCTAAGACACTGTGGTGTTTAGGTGATATATTAGGACGTTCTGTATCATCTCAAAGATCAGAACTAAGTGGTTCGGAGTCAGTAGTATAAGTGGCAATTGTTTGTGTTGTGTGGCCACTTATACGAAGGTGACAATGACCACATTGTTGTTGTGTGATGATTGTGTGAAATAGCATGCTTGTGTGTTTATTTATTTACTTATGCATAATGATAATTATATTGTGAATCCACATGGATAATATGATACTTCCTGAAAACAGAAATGAAATAGATAAGATTGTGAAGAAAAGACATAATGAGAAGGAAATAAGGATAAAGAATATGAGAGTTTTTGGAAAAGAGATAATGTTGAGAAAGAAAGAAAGAAAAAGATAAGAGTTGAGATTGGGGAATGAATGGATGGTAATGTTGAGAACGAGCCAGAGCTGGGGAGAGTGATTGTTGGAACAAGATGTAAGTTGAGTGGAGGTTGGCTCCTTGGTTTTCGGTTTTAGTCTGGGACTAGTGTTGAGTTGAGCTTGCTCCTCCATTAGCGTTCAGCAAAGTTGTGAGTTTTGAAAAAGGGTTTTTGAAAAGCAATTTTTGAAAAGGTTTTGAAAGGAGATTTTGAAAGGGTTTTTTTTATTGGGCCTGTTGGCCCCCTTTTTTTTCAAGGATCCTTCTTCTCGGTTTCAACACCCTTCTCTCATTCTCGGATCTCTTCGCGTCTCATCTTACTTGATCTCGGTTTTCTTCTTCTCGGAGGATTCGAACTGCAGTCCTCTTATTCTTCTGGTTTGCTTCTTCTCGGCGGCTATCTCCTCGTCTCTCATCTCGGCGGTTGAGGGTTTCAGATGAGAGTCGAGATTCATGGATCTTGAAGCCGAGTTGCAATGTCAGATTGTCTTCGGTTTTTCGAATGGCCACGTTCGGTGGCGGAGGTCAGATGCCTCGTTCGGTGACGGAACTCGGCTTCTCCTCCTTCTCGGTTTATTCTTGTTCATGTCGGCCTCTTTCTCAGCTTCTTAGAAGCATCTTCGGCTAGAGCTCTTGTTCGAGTTGCAACCAGCCAGTGACGGTGAACCGAGATTAACCAAGGGGGCAACCAGCCAGTGACGGTGAACCAAGATTAACCAAGGGGGTATTCGAACAGTAGTTGGGTTGGCTTATCATGGTCGCGAATCTGAGTTTGATTTGGAGTGAGGTTGCTTCCCTGCCGTGCTGTTTGGAAACCGTGATCTTGACGGGCCTCGGTTGATGGATTTGGTAAACCGTGACTCGGTGAATTTTTGATTCGGTGGATTTGCCATCCTCTGGGACAACCGTGTTTTTCCACTGGACAAAACCAGATCTGCCCCATGGCCGTGTTTTTGTGCTTATCCTCCCCTCGGTGCTACCGATCCTGATGGTGGTGGAGAGGTGGGAACAACATCGAGACCGCACGATGAACAACACCCAGATCCAGATGGTTTTTATTATTGACTCAGAGTTTCTTTCTTCCCACGTTCTAGATGCTGCCATTTTAATTTTCCAGGGAAGTGGTTGCACAATAAATAGATATTGAATGAATAAATGAGTAAGAAGGGAACGATTTTTCTTCCCTGTTCCTCTAGATTTGATCTGTGATCTCTAGATCTGGTTTGTGCTGTTTTTCTGCTGTTGATGTTCCTGATGTTTCCTTCAAATGTTGTTGAACAGGAAGTGCTCTTCATGGGCATGAATCGCTCTCCATGGTGAAGAACACCCCTGCCACACAGATCTGGACACAGCCATGAGAAAAGCAACCTCACGGTGAGCCATACCGTTGTAGTACCGTCAACCGCCCCAGTGATAACCGCGAAGGGGGTGCCTTGCTCAAAAACAGCAGTAGAGGCTTTTTTTTTTCTTTTTTAAGATGTTTTTGATCTGGATCTGGGAATTTTGTGCTTCCATGGGGGAAGAAGATACTGTGCAGATCTGTGAATAAATATATGAACAAATGAATAAAAAGGAAAGGATTTTTCTTCCCTGCTTGTCCATATCTGATCTGTTATGTATTTTTTGTTGTTGTTGATCTCAAGAACAGGGGCGACAATAGCAGCGCCTAATGGTGATCACACAGATATGGACGAATACCATGCTCAAGAACGCCATTCTTCCTCAGCCCAGAACGTGAACTTCTTTCTTTTTTTTTGATTGTTTTTGAACGTGGATGGGGATCGAAGTTTATCGTCCCCATAGACGGCGCCAATGTGATGTCCTAGATCGGAGGCACCACATGAGGTGTTTGGGGGTTGTTGCAGCTGACGAGGGTGACCCTGGTCCTACGTATCCCATGAGAGGGGAATCAAGCCACACGTAGTTATTAGGTTTAGAGAGAGACGTACCTTAGCCCCTAGGGAGAGGGGGAGTATATATATAGGAGGGAGCTGGTTGCCCTAATGGGCTTGTTTGAGGCCCAAGTAGGGCCAGCCTGTAATGAGCTATGAGTGGATGAGCTGTCCTTGTGGATGAGGAGGGAAGACGTCATCATGTCCTTGGTGTCGGACTATTTGGGTGGTGTCGGACAAGGAGGTCGGACCTTGGGTGGTGTCGGACCAGGAGGTCGGATGTTACACCCCGATTTTCACCATCCGAAAATAATCATCATTTAGTTAAAGGTTTGCCAAAAATGAGGCCATTTTTTTTAAAACGATGTGGGTGCACGTTCACGCTCCTACCTGAAAACCGGGTCGTTACGTAAAGCCTACTGCCACATTCTTCCAAAAAGATTTCATAATTCACGTTAACAAAAGTTCGGCCAGTTCACAAAACAAAAGTAGGGCACAGTTACAAGAGTGATACATTACTTAGATAATCCTTGACATAGACATTCACAACTTAACTAATTACCCTACCTACGACTTTGCCTAATGAAAACTATAGGGTGCAGCTCATGATCCTCCTTTTTATGTCCTTGATTCACATTAGAAGATGAAGCTATCCCATCTACAGCTTGTCCACGATTCTTTGGCACCCACTGCAACCTTGTCGTTGCAGAGAGATTCCTCAGAGCTTCACAACGCAGCTTCTCCTCATAGTCTCCATATCCTCGGACAGAAACTTGTCCTAGCAGCGGTCCTAAATCAGCTCCACATAGTCGATGCTTAGGGTCCGGAATCACGATCTATGACTTGCCAGTCCATACCCAGCCAGATGGGGTACGCCTCCAGCCGCATCCATGCTTCATCCAGGTTGTAATATCCAGGCGGTAATCCATCTGCGCGTTGGAGTACCAGGAACACCGATATACCAACGGGCAGGAGAGAGTTAGCGAACCGAACGACAAGTCGTCGACGTTGTGGATTTACAGCAGGCGGAATATCAAGACAGAACACACAAAACGAGCAAACACACACAACATAACACTCAAACATAACATCCAAATTCTCAATTGTTATTATTTCCTTATTCATTACTCATCCTATTCTTATATGTCCTCTCTCTCATTATCAACATCTTTCATACATCCAAACTTTCAATTCTTTTCGTTCCCTTCTCAAGGGGGTTCAGCTCTTCCTTCTTTCACACTTCCCCTCCTCAACTCAACTATTTTCAAACTTTTCTTTTCTTACTTATAAATTTTCTTATCGAGTCTTATTAAATTATAACCATCGATGATTAAGGGGAATTAAAGAATCATCGAGGTACGCGTCCGTTCGTAGTTAGCACTCACGTCTCAAGTCTACATCTCCTCGGTCACCATCCACCTAGTCAGAAGCAAACAGGAGTACAGAACCTTTACCGTTCGGGCACGACAGCTGTCACACAAAATGGTCCCTGACCAGGAGGCCCAGCCTCAAATCATATATAACATGGCACGCTCTTAGCGGCAAACACAATGCCCCACTCCAGTTCCTCTCACTGTTCCTGAACTGCCATAGGGGTGACAGCACTATTCCGGTCCCGGGTGCGGAACTTACCACGGCATTAGACCCAGTCCCTACCACGTTAGTACGCCACATGTGGGGTTCATTCCGCCCAGAATAGTACTCAAGGCAACGTGACGTTTTACCGCCCGAGCCTACCCTAATGCATTCATCAACCCGAATATCCCGGATATCCGGGGTACCTTCCTCTCCACTACTTCACACTCTCATACCTCACCGTATTCGTTGTTAATGTCTTTTAAAGTCTTTTATCTTTAATTAACCTAATGGTCAGCTCACCCTTCGTGCATCCCTTCAATGAGTCCTGACCGCTAACTTTGCATCACTTTTCAAACTCAGCACAGAGCGGGATCACAATCTCAACTCGAACCTCATCACAAAAATTCCCTCAACAACCCTTCCATAAAAATCTCTCTCCACAGCTTTCACAGTTCTCACTCCACAACTCCCTTTCAAACCTTTTCTTTCATAAAACTCTTTCAAAACTTCAGTTCATAAATTCTTTTCTAAAAGCTTCCTTTCGAAAACTCATTTCAAAGACAAGTCTCTTTTCAAAATCCTTTTTCTGAAGTTTCTTTTCAAAATCTCCTTCATAAAATCTATCTTGGAAATCTTTTCTTATTTTGGGAACCCTTTTCAAAGTACAAAACTACCTTTTGAAAATAAACTTCACTTTGGGAATCCCTTTTCAAAATTATATTTCGAAAACTGATTTTCAAAAACCTCATTTTCATAAAACTCCCCTTTTTAAAAATTCTCTTTCCAAAATCTCTTCTCAAAAACTTTCTCTTCTTGAGGACTAGGGGAGGAGCAAGCTCAACTCAGACTAGCCTCAATCCAAGAGAACAAAACCCAACAATTCACATCTTCCTTCTTGAGAACCGGTGGAGGAGCAAGCTCAACTCAGACCAGTCTCAATCCATGAGAATAGAACCAAACGATTCACACCTTCCTCCTCCTCATATCTCACTTTCGATATCACCTCAACATTTCTTCCTCGCTCTGGCCCACTCGCATTGTAACACATAATCCTTTTCACTCTCATCTCTTATTTCATCTCAACCATCAACTCAATCCTCTCACCATTATTTCCATTCTTAATGTCTTATCAAAATAAGGCGGCCTTGCTCAACAAGGACTTAGGCCCAACGAGGAATTATATCTTTCTTGGTGTCTTTTACTCTTACTCTCCTTTATCATTATTAATTATTCCACATTAACGATTCAATATTATCTAGCATAAACACACATCATCACACATCACTCACAACCATGTGGTCTTTGTCCCATTCGTATGAGTGGCCACACAAGCAAACAATTGCCACCATACTACTGACGCAGAACCACTTAGTTCCGATCTTTGAGCTGATACGGAACGTCTTAATACGACACCCACTACCACGGTGTCTTAGGAAAGCTACTCTCTCACCTGAGGTCCAGCAGTCTGATGAACACGGTCTCCTCTGATCTTGTTTGCTGCCATTGCCTAAATTCCTCGTCTGTAACGTTTCCCCGAATTAATTAAAACACATTTTCATTAAAAACTTTCTTTAAGAAAATTCTTTCCCATTTCTCATTAGGAAACATGATTATTTTCTCAAAATAATTCAAACGTTTCTTAGTTCTCCAAATACTTCAAAACCATTTGAAAACATCAATTAAAATAATTTAAATCAATTGGTTAGGTGGCTGGTCCGTCTTGGACAGCACCTTAACCCTTTTCAAAAACACCGAAAAATTCACCGGTTTCAATCCGGGTTTTCTAAAATCAATTATTTTTTTAAAACCAAACTTTGAGTCTTATGAACTCAATTTAAAACATCAAAAACAACTTTTAAAACAACTTGGGCAGCAAAGAAATGATTAATTCAATAAGAATCCAAAACACCGTAAAACTCTTTTATTTTCAAGTACTTTTTAAATAAATATCAACACTTTGAAAAACTCAAATAGTGAAACAATTTTGGAAAATCATAAACATATTCTAAACATACACACGGTCAACACACATTTTGATCACAAAAGTCACATAAACACTTAATCAATCATGTAAATTAAACATTTTACAAATCAAACACTTAATTCACTCACTTTCAAAAAGAAAAACATTTCATTTTTATAAAACAAAAACATTTAAGCATGCATAAACTCCTAAACCGAATATGCACATATATGGTTCCAAATAGACACAAAACTTTATTCCTAATCAATTATTTCACAAAATACATGCATTATCTCTAAGTTCTAACCTAATTAACATACATGAACCGAAACACATCACAAATCAAATCAAGATTCATGCATCATCAACACACACACAACTTCATGCAATTATTTTCTTCTTTTTATTAACAAACCCGTGAGTTACAACTAGGAAAAATAATCAAACCTTAATTCATTTTTCTTAACCTAAATCAAATCAAAGTCATGCAAGATCATAGAGCATATATCAAGTTCTCACAAAATAAAAAGCATGGTTTTAATCTAAACAAACCCGAATACAACATGTACAAAATAAACATCTAATTTAGATCAAGAATCACATAGAAACATAGAACATAATTCAATTTGGGTAAATCATTTTATTTTTTTCCTAATTCTTCTAGAAACCGAAACATGCACAAGAGAAATCATGATCTTTTCACTCAAAATTAACATGCAACATCAAATCTAACGAACTAGATAAAATCATAGATCACTTTTAATTTATTTTCCAAGGAATCATACAATTAACTTTTCAAGGTTAAATACTCACATGTATGCACATAACCCATGTAAATCAAGTCATGCATTTAGACACATTAGTACACATCAAGACCAAAATCATTTTAAATAAGAAAAGGGGGTAAAACCGAGACATACATAAAGGAAAATGTTATTATTTCATGCAAGATTCACATACATGCACCTAGATCAAATCATGACATTAAACATAAAACACAATTTGAAGACAAGAATCATTTTGGGTGGAAAAGAGGCCAAAACCGAAGTATACTCAAAGAAATATAAAATCATTCACAAAACTCAAAATGAAATCAAGATCAACACATGAATTAAAGATCAAAACACAAGGCAAATCTTTCATCAAACTTGAATCAAAACCGAAACATGCAAGGATTCAAAATCATTGTCAAACAACACGCAAGATCAAAAATCAAGAAATAAATTTAGATCAACCATTAATTTAACCAATAGACACCTAAACACTCAAGGATTTACGGTTGTAAGCATCAAAACTCAACATGCAAAGGAATCTACTTCAAAGTTACAAAGGTCATGAACAAAACTCTAGATCTAAAAGATTTGACTCAAGGACACAAAGATCAACTATGAAAAACATCAAGATCTAACCTAAACATCTCCAACCGAATCATCAAACTTAATTCACAATTATTACAAAGTACTCAAAGTCTTCAAAAGTCCATGATTAGAAAGAAAATTACACATAGGTGCATAAAATTAAACATGCAAAGGAAGAATAGAAGATAAAATTACAAGATCAAGAACTAATTCTAAAACTCTAGGGCCTTCGGCTATACCAAGAAGAAAGGGTCTTCTAAACTTCTAAGCTTTTGATCTTCAAGGTTTCCTAAGTCTTGGGCTTGTTCTCCTCTTCTTCCTTCTTCTTCCTATACCTCACGGTCCTCCTTCTTTTTCTCTATGTTTTCTAGTTTTATGTCTAAGAGTTTGAGGAGCTCTTAGACTTGTGTTTGGTTGTTGGTGTTTGGACGAAAGAGTGAAGAGATGAAATGAAAAATGGATGAAGTGAAGCAAAGGCCAAAGCTTATATAAAAATGTATGGCTTCCTATTTTGTCCTTTGAGTGATTCGGCCAAGCATCAAAAGAGAGGGGTAAATTCGGCTTTCCCTAAATTTGCATGGGTGGAGATTAGTGTTTCCTAAGGGAACAATATAGGGGACATACGACTTAGGGTTTCATACTAAAGAGTTGACTTCTTGGTTCTCTTTAGGGTTTCTCCCATTTGGTTAGGGTTTAGTTGGGAGATTGGCTTGGTTAGGAACTTAGTTAGGCATAGTTATTTGCCCATTATTTTATAGAAAGTGTAGACTTCCATTCACTCACTCACGGCACACACGGCTCCCTCACATACCCACACCTAATCACTCTCATGCACACACACACTCACACTTACATGACACATACACACACCTACACCTATATTCATGCATGTATTCACTCATGTTCACACCTAGCACTCGCACATTCATTTACATATATACTTTCATGTACATACACACTCATTCACGTCACACACATATACATGCACAAACTTAATCACATTCATTAAATTTCACATAATCAAGAGCACATATACATATAAAAACCGTGCATACATATATAGAAAGCAATGAAATTACTCATACATGGAAATCATATTTGCACTCAAAATATCAAGCATATATTCAAGGAAAATCAATCACCATTTTCAAGACTCATGACTTTATTTTATGAAAATCATTTCTTGAAAATCATGTATCACTTTGAAAACACGAATGAAGGAATTAATTTAGGAAAATTCTCTTGGAAAAATACTTTTCTTAAAAATAATTCTCTTTTAGAATTTAAAACCATTCGAGGAAATTGAGGGGTGTTACATCGGACCTTGGGTGGTGTCGGAGCATGAGGTCGGACCTTGGGTGGAGCATGAGGTCGGCCCGTGCCTGATGTCAGATCGACCGTTGAGCATTGAGCTCGGCCAAGCACGCAGGGAGGTCGGACCTTAGTAGGAGGATGAGGTCGGCCCGTGCCTGATGTCAGCTCGGCCGTTGAGCATTGAGCTCGGCCAAGCACACAGGGAGCCTGTTGAAGGGTCCTTAGGTCCTGAGTGAGGGTCACGTGGAGCTCGGCTAGGCCGAGTCCACCACAGTTTGTGAAGAGAAATATTTTTAAAATAAGATTTTTGAAAAAGGTTTGTGAAAAGTGATTTTGAAAAGATTTATGAAAAGAAATTTTCAAAAAGTTTTTGAAAATGAGAATTTTCGAAAAGAGTTTTTGAAGCTAGACTTTTGGTAGAATTTGTGAAAGGATATTTTTGAAAAGATTTTGAGAAAATTGGTAAAAGTTTGTGATTTGAGATTTTAAGAAAAAGTTTGGTGAGTTGAGATCTTGAGAAAGAGGATGATATGAGATTGTTGAGACAAGATGTGTAATGAAATGCAAGTGTGATGATGAGAACCCAGCTCTGTGCTCTGATGAGAAAAGAATGTGCAAAGTTAGTGGTCGAGACTCATTGAAGGGATGCACGAAGGATGGGTCGACCTTAGGTTAATTAACAAAGATAAAAGACTTTAAAAGACATTAACGCGGTGAGGTATGAGAGTGCGAAGTAGTGGAGAGGAAGGTACCCCGGATATTAGGGATATTCGGGTTGTGAATGCAATAGGGTAGGCTCGGGCGGTAAAACATCACGTTGCCTTGAGTACTATTCTGGGCGGAACGAATTCCATATGTGGTAGTCAGACGTGGCGGGGACTGGGTCCTAATACCATGGTAAGTTCTGCATCCGGAACCGGAATAGTGCTGTCACCCCTATGGCATTTCAAGAACAGTGGAGAGGGACTGGAGTGGGGCATCTTGATTGCCACTGTGAGACAGTGTGCCTTGAGTATATTTATGAATTGATATGAATTGAGGCTGAGTCCTCCTGGCCTAGGGCCATTTGATTGTGGGACAGCTGTCGTGCCCGCACGGTAAAGGTCTTGTACTCATGTTCGCTTCCGACTAGGCTGGGTGGATGACCGAGGAGATGTAGACGTGTGAGACGATCGTAACGAAGGGAGTGCCTCGATGATATTATTCTTGTAACACCCCTAATTTTCGTCTCCCAAATAACCAAGGAATTAATTATGACAATTATTTTATAATCGATTTATATTAGTTTTAAAGGTTTTAGTTTTTGTACATTATGTGTTTTTATGTATAAAAATATGGGATATATTTTTATAATGGTTATTTTGTACAAAAATATGAATATTGTAATTTAGTCCTTGGGTGGGGACCTAATTGCAATATTAAAAAGGTTTTTTGAAGAAAGAGTAATTAAATTATTAATTTTTGGATTTTATCAGTATGTAACCGGTTAGAAGGGCTGTGTAACCGGTTACACGATGAACTCAGAAATTGGGATTAGTGTGTTTGATGAGTAATCAAGCCAAAACCCAGAAAATTGCCACGAATTCATCCTTCTCTTGGTGGGGAAAGACGTGTCAACATGCATGGAGCTCTGATTTTGCTATATATAGCCTTGTGTTGATGAATTGAAACCCATTTTTGCTCCTGAAATGCTGAAGCTCTGTTTTAGGGTTTTTGATTCGTCTGGTGCGATTCTCCTTCGTTTCTGAGAGTTAGAACATGAGTGATACACGGTTACAAAGCTCACATCAAGGGCTTTGTATTGATATAAAGTTTGTGAGATGAGAGTTCCTGGAGTTTGAGAACGAAGCTTGCCAAGTGAGGTGTTGATGCTGTCAAACCTCAGCTTCTGGTTTCTGGAGCTGACTTTGAAGCTCGATTTTGGTAAGCACACAAACCCTTTTGATTTCAAATCTATTCCTACCTCTAGTGCATGTTGCAGAGAACTCAATTTGACCATTTTCCCCAATTCTTAATTTGGTTTTGCATGTCAAATTCCCTGGTTTTGGTACCCTGACCAACTCTATCAGCATGGAGTGGATTCAATGGGAATTTGTGTTGGAGCCTTTCTCTCTGCAAAGTTTTGGATCAAGCACGATTTAGAGGTAAGGGGGAAGCTTACTATTTGCTAGAATGAGAATAAATTGTGGTAGAATATAGGATGAGTCACCAAGAGACTCAAAGGGCATAGGTTGAAATGGTTAAATGGCTTGGAGGCCAATTTGAGCTCAATTGTTGTTTTGAGCAATGTCATCTGGATGCATGCAATCTATGTTGATGTTGATTTCATGACTTAATTGGATATTATGTGTTGAACTTGAGGTATTCTGTTATGCTAAGACCTTGTTATTGGATTGAGAAGAGAATTTAAGAAAAGATTCTTGGAAAATCAGTGGTTTGATATTCAGGTCTGTAATTCTAACCGGTTAAGTGATGATGTAACCGGTTAGTACCTGAAACTTAAAAATAAAAGTTAAGTTTTTGAATAAGGGTTGCTAATACCAATGACTATATTTTCTCAATCCAGGTCTATGAGCATATGTTAAATTTAAATTCAAAGGTGAATTTTATGAGTAAAGCCATACCTCAAGATATCATTCAGAAGTTGTGTTTTCTAAGTCATAATAATGGAATTAATGGGAACATGACCCTGTACTCTAGGAGTACCAAACTGATGCAACCTACTTGATGACACATTCTGGGAATGTGGCCATTGTCTAGGACATGGTTTCTTGGATACGTTCTGGGAACGTGATGCACACTCCGGGAGTGGTGCTTGATTATATTCCAAGTATGGTTTGCGATATGTTCTGGGAACGTATGTTAGTGTTCTGGGAACACATTGGTATAATAATTGAATTAAAGATAAAACCAACCTTGATGATTGTGCATTCATATAGAATGGAAGTTTGGTTGGTAGGAACGATTATCATATTCTGGGAATATGAGGAGGGTACTCCGGGAGTACCAAATTATAACCTACTTGATGACACATTATAGATATGTGGCCAGTGTCTGGGACCTGGTTTTATACGTTCTGGGGACGTATGTTGGTGTTTTGGGAACACTTTGATATGCAGCCTACTTGATGACACATTATAGATATGTGGCCAGTGTCCGGGACCTGGTTTTTATGCATTCTGGGAACATATGCGTTCTGGGAACGTGGTGCACCCTCTGGGAGTGGTGCTTATTATTCCAAGTATGGTTTGCTACACGTTCTGGGAACGTGGTGCACACTCTGGGAGTGATGCGTATTATCCAAGTATGGTTCGGCATTACGTTCTGGGAACGAATGTCGGTGTTCCGGGAACACAAGGATGTATCGGATGGACGTCCAAGATGGACTTTTAGAGGCCTTAGTTGTGGAAGGAAATCATGCATCATGCCACCTGCATTGAAAGAATTATTACGATTAACCAGGTGTGCTCATATGAGTATGCATCATGATTTGCTACATGTTGACTTGTGGATGTTAGTTTTATTCTCATTTAATTATGCGAATATGTATAGCTAACCCCCATGCCCTTATTAGGTATTAATCGTGCATCTAGCTTGCACAAGAATCAGTAAAGGAAGATGTCCCTTAGGCGCATGCAGAGTGTAGAAAGTGTGGGTTGGGAACCCGTTGTGCAGATATCGAGGATCCGACCAGAAGGATGTTTGGACAAAGGACCAGTGACCAACTCTATAATCTTTCTATTTTTTTAATAGAATTTATATGATACATATTTTGGAAAGAGGTATCATAAGAGGGATTCAGTTTCATAATAATACTTATTTAGTATTAATGGACTTGTTACACTTGATATATTTTGGGAATGAAATATGATGATTTTACTATGTTTTCGCAAACTCTGATTTTACTAGTCACCTTCCTTATAAATCAAGTGTTTTGAAAATAAATTTTTAAGGGAAGGGATAATTCTTATTGTCAGATCTTTTTCCAACAATAACAAGTCCCAGCATTCATAGACTTACTACTTTTCTTATAAAGTAAGACAATATACAGGAGTGTTACACTTTTATGGTATCAGAGCAATGGTCCTGACTCTTGGTCCTTGGGTGTGTGGTCCAATACGCTGGTCAACGATATCTGCAATGTTTCTTGGGAAGTATGCTTTCATATACTTCCAAACTAGAGTTAAGGTTATGGGTAATGGCTCTAGATAAGTAGCTTATTCTGCTATTAAGAAGTGTTCTATGAAGTCTAAGTCGAAGTATGATAGTCGTATGCTTCTCTTTAGACAGGTGGTAAACCTGAAACCATAGTGTTGGTTTATTCTGTTCTCATAGAACCAGTGATAAGGAAATCTTAAAGGAATTGTAGATAAGTCCTTGACTCTGGAAAAGAGTATTTACCCTCACCAGTGTTAAAGTTAATCAACTTCTCAGATCGAGTGCAGGGCAGTCATCTTCTTAAGGATTAACCTTGTTGAGTTTGTTAAACTCAAAAGCTATCCTTTCTTTTGTTCCTTGTGGATAAGGGTATTGATCAACGTTGCTCTATGCCTTATCCAATCTGCTATCTCAAAGCAGAGGATTCTACAAATCTTCTTGTCGTTGTTTCCAAGGTATGTCTGAATCGTTCTATTAAGGTAATAGACTTAGTCTATCTACCTGTGTCATGATTACATTTGATCTTAAGCACGGTTTGGGAGCCGAAGGATCAAGTGATCATGATTAATGACGATAGAACAACCCTGTATCGGGATTCCCAAGTTTCGAATCTGGAATCCAATGAACCCATGTGTTTGTTTTTGGGCAGCAGTGAAGGAATAGGGGGTCAAAGAAATCTTGGTTGTATGAAATGATGTCAGGTTTACCCTTGAGTAAAGCGATAGAGTTTGGAATCAAGTTAATTCTTGACGTTGATTCTATCTCTACTACCCTTATGATATGATACCATCGGGAATGGTCAAATGGAAGAAACACATAGAGAAGTTGCTAAAAGGACTGGTTGGACCAGGTTAAAGAAGTCTAAGTGTTTTCTAAAATTGATTGGCGATTGGATTAACCCGAAATCAGGATTCAGGGCAGGAATCCACTTAAGACAACATTTTTGATCCCGATACGGACATTATGAGTAGGAAATAATGCCGTTCGGATTGATTAAGGCACCTGTTCTTTTATGGATTATAAGAACTGGACCTTTAGATCTTATTTGAATTCGTTTGTGGTTTATCCTGAGAATCCGGAGGAGCATGAGAAACATCTCAGGATTGTGTTGAGAATCCTGTAAGAGGAGTAGTTATGTGCTAAGCTCACCGAGGATGAGTTTTGGTTAAGCGAAATTACGTTCGCAGGGCATGTGATCTTTAAAGAAGAATTGCGATGGATCCAGCAAAGGTAAGCTTAGTGTTGAAATAGGAACAGCCTAAGACTATGACTGAGGTGAGAAATTTTCTTAGGGCTGGTTGGATATTATCGCCGGAGTATTTAAGGATTTTCTAAGATCGCAGGGCCTTTGACCAAGTTGACTTGGAAAGATCAACTGATGGCATTGAATGATAGGATGTTGTTTAATTATGATGGGGTAGTGATGGATTATACCCTAATATAATATGATTAGTTCAAGAGGAATTATGGAAAAGGCGAGTATATTATGATTTAAATCGTTTCAGTGATGCATTCAGTTGGAATCAAGGTATTAGATTATGATTAAATCCTATTTTGAGTTGGACTGGATGATGTAAAGAAACTGGTTTTGAAATTCTTTGGTTTTATTTCTAAAACTGTACTTCATAAACCGGTTAGAGTTTCTTGTAACCGGTTAGAAGTTGAAAGTTTAAAATAAAAATTTAAGTCCTTTATGAAGGAACTTTTGGTATCAATAAACATTTTCCTCCAATCCAAACTCAATGTCAATTACCTAAGTAAGATTTAAGGGAAGGATTTAATGTGGTAAAATAACTTAATGCCTTGATTCATCATTGAAATTGATTTAAGAGGACTGAATCATAATATTTATGGACTAATCGAGAGTTAAAATTAAGGAGATACTCCAATCGGAGAAGGTAGAGAATTGAGCTGGATGATGCAAAAGAAACAATAGGTACTAAGATAAAAAGGTTGTGATTCATGAACAAGTTTGGAGATCGAATGTATGAATGTCAATAAGAAGAGAAAGAGTTGAATGTAAGATAAAGTCGATGGATGGAGTTTCTTAAAGATTATGGCTTTGAGCTCCATTATCATCCTGGCATAGCAAACGTAGTTGCAGACGATTTGAGTTGATAGGCTATTCTTGTGAGCTCAATGGTGGTTAAGGAGGTTATCCCAATCGAGGAGTTCAGAGACCTAAGTCTGGTAACGCAAGAGGAACCATCTGGCGTTAGAATGGAAATGTTGCAACTCACCAACAAATTCTTGAATCGGATTCGTGAATTACAACCAGAGGATGAGGAGCTGGAAGGGATGAATGAGATTTAATCTTTAGAATTAAAGTCGGTGATTATGGATATTAGACAATATAGTATGAAGGCAAGGAATTTATGAAGTGTTGTCTAGGACAACCTAGATGAGAAATCCGAAGGGATGAACATCAAGAATAGATTAGGTTCGAACCCAAGTTAGCTATCAACTATCAAGGAATAAGGAATTTCTCGATGTTGGTTAGTATGTATGAGGACTATGAGAAACCACATGAATTTCATGCGAGAAAGGTCTGAGTCCAGAATAAGAGATAGAACGATGAAATACAGGCCCAATTGGAGAAAGGGGAAAAGTAAATAGGAGAATCTCAACTACGGAGATATTAAGGTTAAGGAATCCTCGACTGAAGAAAAGGGTGACTAAGAAGGAAATAGGGAAGAGAACATTTGTCAATCTCAAGGTGAAAACTGTGAGGCACATCACTTTGATTTTAGTTGTGATGTACCTAAGGGAATAGTCAATTTTGATTGTAGGAAGCTGGAGTATTATTCACCGAATTGTCTTGAAGGAAAAGGTGAGAAAGGAATGGACGAATCCAGCACGAGAAGAATTCACCGACTGAGATGTGAGTTGAGTGTAATCCTGACGTAGACAACCCAAGCCTGTCTCTTCCTTTGATCTGAGTTAACGTAGTTAAATGTTTTCGATTACGTTAATCTAATCGTTTGAGAATATCATTATCCTGTTGGAAGTTCAACTCCAATCTTCCTGTGATCAAAACCCTTATCACAGTTGGATGTGATAATATCTGTGGACACTACAGAAATAGAAAGATCAGTTATGACTAGAGAGATTAACAACCACCGGGATAGGACAAATCTTTGTCTCCCCAACGGAAATGTCTCTAGAACTTGACTATCTAACTAAGTCTGATAGTGATAATTACCCTATCTTTAAGTTCATCTAACTTAAAGACCTGTCGTATGATCTTTCTTGTGAAAGATTATATCTAAAAGGGATGATTTTGTTATTAATGGTTTGAATATTAGGACTGATCACCCTAATGTCACAAACTATTAAGGAATAAAGTCATACAAATGTTTCTTTGATCGTGCTCGAGAGATCAGAGTGCGCAGCCCAAAAAGTTTTTCCAAAAAGTTTATTGGAAAATGTTTTAATTGGAAAAATATTTATGTGAAGCGTAAAGAGTATTTCTTTTAAAAGAAATTCTTTCACATAAGAGTTTTTATGCAAAGAATTTTTGCTTAAAGTGAAAGATTTTATTAGAAATGTTTCGAAATAAAAGAATTATATCGAAACTCTTTTAAGTGGGGGAGTCCCCTAAAGGACAAATTTTTGGGAACTAGATGAAGTTTTCTAGTATAAAAACACTTTGGAAAAGTAGAAAATTTCAAAAGATGAATTTCGGGGACGAAATTCCTTTTAAGTGGGGGAGTAGTGTAACACCCCTAATTTTCGTCTCCCAAATAACCAAGGAATTAATTATGACAATTATTTTATAATCGATTTATATTAGTTTTAAAGGTTTTAGTTTTTGTACATTATGTGTTTTTATGTATAAAAATATGGGATATATTTTTATATGGTTATTTTGTACAAAAATATGAATATTGTAATTTAGTCCTTGGGTGGGGACCTAATTGCAATATTAAAAAGGTTTTTTGAAGAAAGAGTAATTAAATTATTAATTTTTGGATTTTATCAGTATGTAACCGGTTAGAAGGGCTGTGTAACCGGTTACACGATGAACTCAGAAATTGGGATTAGTGCGTTTGATGAGTAATCAAGCCAAAACCCAGAAAATTGCCACGAATTCATCCTTCTCTTGGTGGGGAAAGACGTGTCAACATGCATGGAGCTCTGATTTTGCTATATATAGCCTTGTGTTGATGAATTGAAACCCATTTTTGCTCCTGAAATGCTGAAGCTCTGTTTTAGGGTTTTTGATTCGTCTGGTGCGATTCTCCTTAGTTTCTGAGAGTTAGAACATGAGTGATACACGGTTACAAAGCTCACATCAAGGGCTTTGTATTGATATAAAGTTTGTGAGATGAGAGTTCATGGAGTTTGAGAACGAAGCTTGCCAAGTGAGGTGTTGATGCTGTCAAACCTCAGCTTCTGGTTTCTGGAGCTGACTTTGAAGCTCGATTTTGGTAAGCACACAAACCCTTTTGATTTCAAATCTGTTCCTACCTCTAGTGCATGTTGCAGAGAACTCAATTTGACCATTTTCCCCAATTCTTAATTTGGTTTTGCATGTCAAATTCCCTGGTTTTGGTACAATGACCAACTCTATCAGCATGGAGTGGATTCAATGGGAATTTGTGTTGGAGACTTTCTCTCTGCAAAGTTTTGGATCAAGCACGATTTAGAGGTAAGGGGGAAGCTTACTATTTGCTAGAATGAGAATAAATTGTGGTAGAATATAGGATGAGTCACCAAGAGACTCAAAGGGCATAGGTTGAAATGGTTAAATGGCTTGGAGGCCAATTTGAGCTCAATTGTTGTTTTGAGCAATGTTATCTGGATGCATGCAAGCTATGTTGATGTTGATTTCATGACTTAATTGGATATTATGTGAATTGATGCATTAAGTTGTGAAATATGTGCAATTATGTGCAATTTGAGTATCTAAATTGAATGCATGCAATATGGATAGGTTTCTGTGGTTGAACACACTAGTATTAAGGTATGTGAACTCTATTTATGAATGAAATTGGTTAGATTTGAGTATGGTAGAAAATGGTATGCAAAACCTCACTTTTCAGTGTATTTCTGCCAAATCTAACCGGTTAGTCGAAATTTGCAACCGGTTAGTTACTGTCAATTTTCAAAGAAAATGAATTTCTGAAATTGGCTAAGTGTCCATACCATTTGTACTCAAGTTTAAGCTAGAATTTCATACAAAGACCAATCTAAAACTATGTGAATGAGCACTGTTTGGTTTAGATTGGAGGTGATGAGTTAATACCTTAATACCAAAGGATAATTTCAAGAGGAAATTATGCATAAATAAAATTGGATTATGACTTAAATCTTTTGAATGATATTATGTGTTGAACTTGAGGTATTCTGTTATGCTAAGACCTTGTTATTGGATTGAGAAGAGAATTTAAGAAAAGATTCTTGGAAAATCAGTGGTTTTATATTCAGGTCTGTAATTCTAACCGGTTAAGTGATGATGTAACCGGTTAGTACCTGAAACTTAAAAATAAAAGTTAAGTTTTTGAATAAGGGTTGCTAATACCAATGACTATATTTTCTCAATCCAGGTCTATGAGCATATGTTAAATTTAAATTCAAAGGTGAATTTTATGAGGAAAGCTATACCTCAAGATATCATTCAGAAGTTGTGTTTTCTAAGTCATAATAATGGAATTAATGGGAACATGACCCTGTACTCTAGGAGTACCAAACTGATGCAACCTACTTGATGACACATTCTGGGAATGTGGCCATTGTCTGGGACAAGGTTTCTTGGATTCGTTCTGGGAACGTGATGCACACTCCGGAGTGGTGCTTGATTATATTCCAAGTATGGTTTTCGATACGTTCTGGGAACGTATGTTAGTGTTCTGGGAAGACATTGGTATAATAATTGAATTAAAGATAAAACCAACCTTGATGATTGTGCATTCATATAGAATGGAAGTTTGGTTGGTAGGAACGATTATCATATTCTGGGAATATGAGGAGGGTACTCCGGGAGTACCAAATTATAACCTACTTGATGACACATTATAGATATGTGGCCAGTGTCTGGGACCTGGTTTTATACGTTCTGGGGACGTATGTTGGTGTTCTGGGAACACTTTGATATGCAACCTACTTGATGACACATTATAGATATGTGGCCAGTGTCCGGGACCTGGTTTTTATGCGTTCTGGGAACGTATGCGTTCTGGGAACGTGGTGCACCCTCTGGGAGTGGTGCTTATTATTCCAAGTATGGTTTGCTACACGTTCTGGGAACGTGGTGCACACTCTGGGAGTGATGCGTATTATCCAAGTATGGTTCGGCATTACGTTCTGGGAACGAATGTCGGTGTTCCGGGAACACAAGGATGTATCAGATGGACGTCCAAGATGGACTTTTAGAGGCCTTAGTTGTGGAAGGAAATCATGCATCATGCCACCAGCATTGAAAGAATTATTACGATTAACCGGGTGTGCTCATATGAGTATGCATCATGATTTGCTACATGTTGACTTGTGGATGTTAGTTTTATTCTCATTTATGCGAATATGTATAGCTAATCCTCATGCCCTTATTAGGTATTGAACGTGCATCTAGCTTGCAAGAGAATCAGTAAAGGAAGATGTCCCTTAGGCGCATGCAGAGTGTAGAAAGTGTGGGTTGGGAACCCGTTGTGCAGATATCGAGGATCCGACCAGAAGGATGTTTGGACAAAGGACCAGTGACCAGCTCTATAATCTTTCTATTTTTTTAATAGAATTTATATGATACATATTTTGGAAAGAGGTATCATAAGAGGGATTCAGTTTCATAATAATACTTATTTAGTATTAATGGACTTGTTACACTTGATATATTTTGGGAATGAAATATGATGATTTTACTATGTTTCCGCAAACTCTGATTTTACTAGTCACCTTCCTTATAAATCAAGTGTTTTGAAAATAAATTTTCAAGGGAAGGGATAATTCTTATTTTCAGATCTTTTTCCAACAATAACAAGTCCCAGCATTTATAAACTTACTACTTTTCTTATAAAGTAAGACAATATACAGGAGTGTTACAATTCTTCCCCAATCATCGATGGTTATGATTTGATAAGACTTAATAATGATAATTGGAAAGTAATAAAGAGATTGTTAAGAACACGATTAAGGTCCCCTGAAATGCTGAGGGCAGGAATGGGTTTGAGACATGGAAGTGAAAGATTTGTAAATGAGATTGAGAAATTAATTGAGAAAGAAGGAATGTGTATATAAGTTTGGTAAGACAAGGAAAATAATGACAATAATCATGATGATAACAATGATATGCTTGATTGTTGTGTTGTATGTTGGTTGTGTGTTGTATGCTTGTATGGTCTGATATCTCGCCTACTTTAATCCCACACCGTTGACGATTCGTCGTTCGGAACGCTTACTCTCTCCTGTTCGTTGGCATATCGGTGCTGCTGATGTCTCAACGGGCAGACGGAGCATCACGTGGAGATCATCATTCTAAATGAATTGGAGCGGGAGCTTAACGTCAACAGGAAAGTAATGACAGAGGTGACTTCACTCTCGGGGATGAAGAAAGGGACAAGAAGAAAGGGGAGCCTCATCCGGTTGTCTTCATCAGAGTAACGCAGCGGAAGCGATAGTTGTAACACCCCGATTTGGCAACTTAAAAACCATAATCAATTTAAATTAAAATTTGGGGTCATTTTTTTTTGAGTTACACGCTCATGAGAACATTTTCAATTTGAAACCGAGTTATGAAACATTACGTTCTCAAAGGCATGCCACCCTTCAAGTTCCAAACCGAGATGTCACGGGACATCGCACCTTGAAACTCGTTTTCCAAAACATCATTCAAACAAGTTACCCCATTTGATTTGATTTCAAAACATCAGTACTTAACATAATCTGGTTTGGGGTTACAGCATAGTAGAGCCAGGTGTCTAATAACTTGAAGTGGAATACAATACTCAAAAGGGAATTACCTAATCTACAGTAGTCGGGTTCTACTCGCTCTTGTCACCTAATATTGCTCGGTCACTCGCCCTCCTCCTCAATCGAAAGATCCTCAGGGCTCGGGCTCCAATCCTCATCGCTCGGACACTCATCTGTATCAGCCTCAGTCCCAGTGTCAGAATCCTCCTCCTCTGCTTCCTCCACGAGTTCTACTGTAGAGTCATCCGACGTTCTGTTAGTCTCTATATCCAAGGGAGTGACTCTTTCGGCTAGCTCTACGCTTCTGCGCTGAATCCTTAGAAAGAATACCACGTAGGCCGACATAGCGTTGTTATCTCCTCTCATTGGTAGGGCTACTATCTCCCTGAACCGCTGATATCTTGCAATGTTGTCCATCTAAGATCCGCGCATTTTCATACATAATAGAATTGTAGAGGAAAGAGAGAGTGAGCTACCCAAAACGGCAATGTCGACTATGTGGGATTACATTAGGTAAATACTAAGACAAAATAAATATAGCAAAGTAAATCCAACCACCAATAAAGCATAATTAAAACAACACATAATTCTCATCAGAGTGTAAACATAAACATACATTTGATTATTCATAAACAATAATGTTCTCACAATTTCCTCAATATCCCTTCTCAATCTTAGTACTTCTTTTCATTTCTCATTCACACCCTCCACGTATGCCTCAAGGTTCCATATCACAAAAACTTCATCCATTTCTGTTGTCACTTAGTATCATCATCACTATTATCATTATTATTATTATCATCATTGCTACACTTATCTTGGGAACATCTTGGTTCTTTAAGTCTTATTGATTCGATTAGCATCAATGATGAGGGGGAAACATCATTGAGCTCACACACGTCTACATCTCCTCGGTCAACCACCCAACCTAGTCGGAAGCAAACAGGAGTACATGACCTTTACCACGCGGGCACGACAGCTGTCACAACACAATGGTCCCTGACCAGGAGGATCTCGTCCTCAAATCATATCAATAACAATAAGGCTCACTGTCCGCAGTGGCAAACACAATGCCCCGTTCCAGTCCCTCTCACTGTTCTCGATTTGCAATCTAGGGGGCGACAGTGTGTTTCTAGTGGGCCCGCAGAACATGCCACGACATTAGACCCAGTCCCCACCACGTTAGTGCGCCACTTGTGGAGTTCGTTCTGCTTAGGAACACACTCTAGACTTCTTGACGTTTCACCGTCATCGTCCTCCCCTAATGCAATCTCGACCTAAGTATCCGCAGATACTTATCGTTTCTTCCTCTCCACTACTTCGATACGACACTCATACCTCACCGCAATTGTTAATGTCTTTTAAAATCTTTAAAAGAGTTTTAATTACGGCTTAGTCCTAATGATCGGTTCATCCTTGGTGCATCCCTTCAATGAGACCCGATCGCTAATCGTTCGCATCTAATCCCCCTAAAGCTCATATACCATCGCTTGAACCATCACAACATCATTGCATCATCTTTCTCTTTCTCAAGTCATAGCACATTGCTCTCATCAACATTAGCATCACTATTCCAAGTCAATCGAAACTCAGTACGCCATCATTGTTCTCCTTACCAATGGTGATTCAGCAGCATCATTGGTGTCTTTCGTCGACCATTTGACTCAGCAGCATCAGTAACTCTTCTCGTTCGTTCCAACTTTCCAATTACCATTCACTTCTCTCACAATTCAATCTCATCATAACTTGTCTCTCTCCCTTATTCACTCTCATTATTCGAATCCATTATTCTTTTCTTATCATACTTAGCTTGTTACTTCCATAACTTTATTACTAACGCACAATCAAATAATTTCCAGCAACACCATATAAATATAACAAATAAACGAATCATAAAAGAATTAAATAATCCAGCACAAACAATTAAAATCACAACATCATGTTGATAATCCAATCTCAGTCGTCCGGGTGGATAGCTAAACATATCAAACAATCGCTATCACATACACCACTACGCTAAATGAGATTGGGGTCCAATCTTTGAGATGATTGGACGCCTTAATATGTTACCTAATTACCACAGCGTCTTAAGGGAAAGCCCCTCTCTCACCTCGATGACGAACGTCCTATAGCTCTCCAAGGTTTCCCGATCATCTCTCCTCGCTTTTTATCCTCTCGTCCATCGCTCAACTAAGACATTTTCCCGTGCATTAGAAACTAACTCGATACATTTGGTGAATTCGTTTTGAAAACAATTGCTCTTTTAAAAACTTGTTATCATTGTCCAATGTTTTTCCAATTCAATTCAATATTCATGATTAAGACGGTTTTTGAGAAAAACTTTTGAAAACAATTTAGAAATAAATTTTCTTTCATCATTAAATTCTTAATTTAAAACATTCATCATTCACTTACTGTAAAACACTCATAAGCTTCATGAAAACAACTACTTAAATCACAACATCAACACACACGTTCAAGCATGTACAGGAAAATGGTTCAACTTAATTTCTTAATTAAATCATGGCAAAACCGAATTGTCTATAATTAAAATTTCCTAATTACTAATTATTTCTAAATCTTAAAATCGCAGAATTAACATCATTTCATCAAACAGATAATAGCATAAACATAGCATATAATCACTCTCATTATTCATTTAAAATAAATTCTTCTAATCATCTAAACATGTATTAACCAGAACATTTAAATGAGATCTTGCAATGACATAACACACAACCAAGGCGAAAATAAAATCATTCCATGCCTTCAAAGATTGAAACCGTGAGTGTTTCGGATCCTTTTTAGGGAAACAATAATTACAGTGATTAGGATGAGATTATGGGTTCGTAATACTTTATGAAATTATGGCTAAAATGCAATAAAAATGAAGGAACATTGAGAACTCCCCGGAGGGCGCTTTGGAGCGGTCAACAGACGAGAGCGACCCTGGTTCCTTGGGAGGGGTGATGAACTGGATGAGGAAGGAACTCTGAAAGCGATGATGAGGACGCCCGGATCATGATGGAATGTGACTTACCTTTGGTGCATGTCTTAACAGGTTTGGACAGGTTGGCCAGGGGGCCTGGGCGTGCTACTCAAGAGCGTCCTCATCATTAACAAGCTAGTTCCTTCCAGATTCATTTCTCCATGAAAACAGGGGCGCCTTCCCTTTCCAAGGCCTGATACGCCTTGCGGGAAGACTTCTCGTCTAAAAGCCTTCCAAGCCATGCCACTCTGCGGAGTTCCCGAAGCGGGCTAATCTTTGCCTAAGCGTCACCCCTGCACGAAGGCGACCAGGATTAGTCCAAACATAATAACGGTAAAGGTTATTCCTCTTTTGCTCTGATTGCTTAGCGCTGACAGGGGCCCCTTTGGTTGACTGATTGGACAAGGGCGTCTATGGCCTTTGAAACTGAACAGGGGCGCCTTCGACAGGGGTGCGCCTTCGACAGGAGTGCGCCTTCGACTTTTGAGGGACAGGGACTCCTCTTTCTCTCAGTACTGTGAAGAACTTGTATTCCTCTATGTTGGCTCATTGCCCTTGTGAGCTTGTGGAGCTGATTGAGTGCGCTCTGGTTGCAGCTTCTCCTTCTTCAGCTCTTCTTCTCTCCAAGTTCCTCATTGATGTTATCCTGCTGTTCTTTCTCTAAGTTTCAGAGAGAAGAACTATGAGTGTTTGTTGTGTTTTGGCTTCCAGAGTTCTGATTGTGTTTGCTCTGATGGTTGAAGATCATTGTTGTTAAGCTTGAAGAGAGTAAGAGGCGTGCGTTCTGCTGCTCGCCTTTGCACCTCTTCTTCTTCTTCTTCGTGTTCTTCCTCTAAGTTGCAGAGGAGAGAACCTTGTGTTTTGTGTGTATTGTTATTGTTGCTCTGGTGTGTTGTTTCTCTTTTTGATCCCCCTTTTTCTTCCTTTTCTCCCCCCTTTGGAAGGAGAAGTACCTCCTATTTATAATGGTGCTTTGGACCAGTGGCCATTGGTTGCTCACCTCTTGTACGCTGGGTAATAGCACTTTGCATCATGTGCTCAGAGCATCAATTCAGTGGCTTTGTCTTCTTTACCATTCTTGGCTTTGGCATTGATGATTACAGGGAAGTGGAGGGATTCAAGTCTTACTACCTTCAGCTTCGTCTTGGGTAGCCAAAAGATTCCCTCTTGACTTCCTCTGCGAGCCGCTAGAGTCTTGGGCGGTTGTGTCGCCTTTGTCTAATCATGTGTGCGCCTTCCACAAGCCTTGTTTCCTGTTCGCTCTAATTTAGCATGACTTTCTCCCCAAGTTTCTATGACACCTGGGACGCTTTGGGAGGATATGTCATACCTGTTGTTATCAGTACGTCTTGTTCTTCTCTCTGGGCACAACATCAAAATGTGACGCCTTGGCGACTGACGCCCTGGGCAGTTCCTGGTGCTTGCACGCCTTTCTCAGTATCTTTTACTGCTTTATTTTTTTCGTCTGACAATTCCTGGGCCCTCAAATGATTTGGGCCTTGTAATTTGGGCTACCAAATATTGAGGTATCAACAGTGAGCATCATAGGGAAATTTGACAACTTCAATTTCATTTTCTTCACTTCAATTCAAACAACAAATAAAGCTACAAATCATTTCAAAGATTTATTTTATTTTCCTTTAAATTGGTTATTTCATACATGCACTTTTTGCTTTTAAATTAAGCTAGTCTTAGTCTATATACAATCCAAATGATGATAAAACACACTTCCCTATTCTCCTACCTCAAGGTCGAATATTATCACACATGAGGCAAGAATCTTAGTTTACTTTTTGACATACTAAAGATAATTACTCAAAGCAAATCCTATAGGTCACACATCACCATTTAATCACACCAACATGCATGAGCCATTATGAGGTTTTCTTTTGACCTTTTGATAGAAATTTGAATTATATCTTGGACTTCTAAAAAGAATGGCATGCATGGACTTAAGACCACTAAATCACTTCCTAATACATACATGCACCTAAAAATCATGCACCAAAACATTTTTAGCACTCATGGCCGAATGGCCTTCATATCAACACCACAAATATAAAACAAGTCTTTAAATCAAATCATGCTCATAATAAGAGAAATCATTTTAAAGTCCATTATCCTATTTATTTCTACTAGGCCGAGTCATACACAAAGGGAAACATAGCCTTTTTCATTTGAAACTTGACATGCAAAGCCTCAAAGTCCTAACTTTTAATCAACAAACATGGATTAATGCATGCACACACAAAGATCAACCAAAATCATCACCAAGTCAACATGCAAAGCTAAAAATCCCTATTTTCTTCTCAAATAACTTAGATCATGAAATTGTTAATCAATTATTCAAATATATACACATAGGTCACAGTTTGAGCACAAAACTTAACATGCAAGGCTTGAAATTCCCAATTCAACACAAACCACACTTAGATCATGCATTAGGTATCCAATCCTTTCATAAAAACGTTGTTGATCACGATTTAAAAGAAGAAATCCAACATGCATGGGGTTTCAATTTTAGTTTTTCACAAAATCTCAAGTAGTTATTTAGATCCATTAGAAATTTGTTTCGAAAATCATCAAGATCTACCTAAAGGAAGCCATGACCGAAGCACATATGAAGAGTCCATGAGTCCACATATTACAAATCAATTTAAAAAGTCCATAGTTAAGGCTAAGACATACTTGCACTCATCTTTCATGCCAAAAAGACAAACATGAAATGAAAGGGAAAAAGGAAAGAAAAATTACAAATCCAAAAGAAAATCTAACTATCATGGTTTTCTCTTGATCTTCACATAACCTACCAAGGAAGTTGGTCTTCTAACTCCTAAGGGTCTTGATCTCCAAGGAAACTCAAAGTCTTGGTCTAATTCTCCTTCTTCCTCCTTCTTGTTTCCTACGGCCACACCCTCTTTCTGTTGCTCTCTTTTCTTTTCTAAGGGTGTGATGATCCCTTAGAAAGTGTTTGGATATGTGAGTGAAGGAAATGGGATTGAAATGTGAGAAATGAACTAAAGCAAGATAAATTTAAGGCTCACCGAATTTGCCTCCTTTACCCTTAAGTTGAGGTTCGGCCAAGGCACCAAAAGAAAGGGCAAATTTGGGTTTCTAAAATTTTGCATGGAAAGGTTTAGATCAAGGAGACAAGGTGCTTAGGCTAGGGCTAGACTTCATCATGCATGGTCACTTCCCATCTTTTCTTTTCTACCCAAGAGTCAAAGTTCTACCTACACACACACATGCTCACACCCTAGCACACACATGTCCACACCTCATGCATTTTCATTTTCATTTCCTAATCTTATTTATTCAAAACACCATGATCACTAATTTATGTAACTTATGCAACATTTTCAAAAGTCATGTACACATTTACACACATACACACACATGTTTATTTTCAAGCAACATTAAATCAAACACATATCATGATGAGCACACATTACAAATTAATTCTATATCATGGCAATTGATTTAATCTCCCACGAGAATACATCATTATCCTAGGAAAAACTTAAATTCTTTCAAAGTGAAACAATCATTTACACAAAACGCATAATTAGAAATCCTTAAAAATCAAGTTTTTCGTACAAATAGAAAATTTCCAAAAGATAATTTTATTTAAAGTCATCAGCTTTCCAGAAATCATGATTTAATAAAAATGCATCTTCCAAAATCTCCAGAAATACAGTTTGTAAATAATTCCTGAAAATTCTAAAAATTTGCATTCCCAAAGTTCATCAATCAAAATGCAAGTCCTTTCCATAAAGAAATCATTCTTGAATAAAATCATAAATAATTGTTTTTAGAAAAATCCTTTTGAAAGCAAAACTCAAGGTTTATTTTAAACGAATTCGTTTATGCACGTTCGGGAAAATGCGGGGTGTTACAATAGTAGTAAATTTAGTTTAAGTTATGATTTGTGTTTTGAGTTAAGGATTACCAAACAATGTGCCACTTATGTAATACAACTACATTTAAATTCCGTTTTGTAAGGTGCTTTACTTTGAAAGGGAGGCTAATGTAAACTTTTGAAATCCGTTATGAGTATTAATGTTCTTGAAACTAAATTACTTTATGAAAAGAAAAGTTTTATGAAAGGGACTGTTTTAGTAACAACTCGATTTACAACAAAAGGACTTTTAAATACACCAATGACTTTTCAACAATGTGTTACAAAAAAAATGGCCTCATTTTTGCAACTTTAGTAAGTAAAAGCTAATTATTTTTGGTTTATGAAAATTGGGTATACTACTAGCTACAATAGACCTTTACTCCGACTTTGAGAGAGTACGGAGTGTCCTAGCATACTCACTAGACACCAAAGCGTCTTAGGATAACTTCTCTCTCACCTGGGTTTTCAGTTACCAATTCAATGGGTTCCGAACGATTTGCTTCCTTCCTCTTCTGCCCGACTCCAACTTCTTTCAAGTCCCATAAGATAGATATGTGAGAATTAGACTTTATTTGGATGTTACTCTTAAAATTATTCTCAAAGTAACTTAAGAGAATTCAAACTTTTGTCCTTATTTAGAATCAAAACACCAATCAAACTTGTCCAAAATCTAACACTAACTTTTATACATTAAAACCATGAGAAAACAATCCAATAAATCAATTTAAATAAAAGGTTTCTTTGCTGGTCCCTCTTGGACAACATTGAATTTAACTTCGAAAACACCGAAAAATCGCATTTTTCAAACCAACTTTATCTTATATTAAATACCCATAAAACTCAACTTTAAAACACTTTGAAAACATTTTAAAACAAGAAATACAACTTAGAAAATTCTGGACAGCATCATATGCTAAGTCTTAAATTCATTTTCCATTGTTTAAAACCAATTTAAACACAGATAGATCAAGCATCTTGAAATCAATCAAATAAACACTTAACTCATCACTTTCTCAAGTTTAAACACTTAGAACCGAATGTGGCAGCATGATATTCAAATATAACAAATCAAACAAATATTCATTTATTCAAACATTGCATACTCACAAGCTATCAAGCTAAACATAAACATGTTCACATACTTGTTCATGCATATATCTCAATCAAATAAGGTAATTAGACTCGTGGACACATACACAAACCGAATCATGCATCACATACATACTTAGACACATTTTTATTTATCTTTCACTTAAATAATTTCCATCTTAGCAAAACTTCATCTTAATATGCCTAAACATGTTGAAACCGTGTACATCATTAGCTTTTCAAAAACTATTTTATCAAGGAATAACTTCACAAATCAACACATAGTTTCATGGCATGAACACATATACACATTCAAGGAAATTTAACTCCAAAGTTAAGGTCCAAACCGTGACCTTAACTAAGTTTTCTCAAAACACTTTCAAAGATCCAAGACTTCTAAAACAACTCCAAATCCAACAACAATTTCACATGACTCATCAAGCAAATAAAAACACAATCCTAGCATGCATTTTCTACATAAAACCGTGAGCATTCACAAGCCTCTAAATAATTTTTATTTCACATTAAACACTTAAGATCAACACAAAGTTCATGGAAATCACATATTCATTAACTAAACTTAAGAAAATCTTAATCCTTTTCAACTAGGCATACAAACCGTGACCACCACTCAAAATTACAACATCACAAAATTTTATATTCATTATTAAATTCCAAGATCATGACATGCAAGAAGCCAAACAAAGAAAATCAAACTTTCAATCACATCATCATCAAAACCGTGACTTGTCCATGGTCTTCTTAAAAAGAGTTTTCTTAAAGATTCAAACTTTCAAATCACTCTTAGAAACTCAAGATAATCACATGCACATAACAAAATCCAACATCAAAACCTCTAACCTAAAGATCAAGCACAAATCGTGGCCAACATAAAGAAAATCACCAAGAAAATCAACCATTTTCAAAGATCTTAACATGCATGCAAACAAAACATTAGATCTTGGGGAAATCCTTTATGAAAACTTAAAATCAAGTTCTTTTCAAAGACATTTTTAAGAAATCAAAGAAGAAATCTTAAGATCATGAGAGAAAACATTTTCTTAACAAAACTTCAAGATCAAGTTCAAATATCAACATGCATGTAAAAGAAATCACTAGATCTAACTTGGAAACAAACATGCATCAACACTTTTTCAAACAAAATCAAGGTCTTAGAAGGAAAGTATGAAAACGAAAAGAATCAAAGAGAAAGGTTTAAAACTTTTAAGATCATGAAACAAAATTCTTACTTAATCAAAAGTTTTCAAGAATCAAGTCCAATTCTTTGATTTTCCCTTCCTATTCCTCACGGTTTACCCACTCTTCTTCCTAGTGCATGGTTTTCTCCTTTTCTTCTTCACTATCTTGGCTTGATTTCACTTAGATTGTGAAGAGTTTGGGTTGGTTCTTCCCCTCTTAAAATTCGGCCACTCTCTTTCTTTCTCTCTCACCAAGAGCTTGATGTAGCTCTTTGGTATTGTGTTTAGTTTGGAAAAGAAATGAAGGAGATGAAGGGAAGTGCGTTGATCATTCTCTCTTGGCTTCACTCCTCACGGTTTTGAGGGTGTTGGTTGGTGTGTGTTGTTGTTGTTGTTGAGAGAAAGGATGAAGATGGAAGAATGAAGAATGAAGAATGAAGGAATGAAAATAAACTCACTCTCTCTCTCACACGGTTTTGGCCTCTTCTTTATCTTTCCTCACTTTCTCTTATTTGCCATCAAGGGCTTGCATGGGGGGTTTGCTTGCAACTACTTGGGGACTAAGCTACAAAACTTGGAGGCCAAGTTTTGCTCCTAAGTCCCTCACGGCCCCCTTCCTTTTTCCTTCCTATCTCTTCACTTTTTTTCCTCCTTATGTCATGCTTTGGTCATCTTGGTGATGTCATTAGTTTGACTTTGGAGCATGCCACTTGGTGACCAAGCAAAACAACTTGGTGGCCAAGCTATACACTTAGGTATTCGACCATAGGTGATTAGGGTAGGTTAGGTTAGCTTAATTAGGTTTAGGGCACTAATTAGGGTCTAATCATGATTAGGGTAGGATTAGGAAAATTAATTTAGGTTTAGTCCACTAATCCTTAGAGATTAGGGTTTAATCAAGGATTAAGGTGCTAATCAAAAACTTAATTATTTTTTCTAACATAGATTTATGGAAAGCTAATTCTAGGTTAGCTCACTAACCTTGAGGATTTAGGGTTTAAGAGAGTGATTAAGTGCTTAATCAAGGATTAAGAACTCGATTAGGGTTTAATCGAAGATTAGGATACTAATTAGGGTTTCTAGGGATAACTCTAGGTCAAGACGATTGGACTTTGATTTCTTTGAAACTTAGAGAAAATAATTTTCCATCTTAAAATCATAAGGCCATACGAATCAATCTAGGACAACAAAATCTTAATCAAAACCTTAAACAATCAAACACTCAGAGTCACAACACAAGCAAATCAAATTTCAAATCATAAGATCCCATTATGAAATCAAAACTCTTTTAAATCAATTCTTAAATCAATTAGGTTAAAATAATTTTCATGATTTGGGACTTGTAGAAGTGAGTCAAAAAGGCAGATGTTACAAATTTAATTAGTGAAAAATATATGATGGTGTATGCATGAATGTATGTGCTGTATATGCATGTGTGTATGTGTTAGGAGTGTAAGTGAGTGTGTGCATGTAGGTGAATCTGTGTGTGCCGTATGTGTGTGTATGTGTGGAGAGAAAGCCTAGGAATTTCCTAAGTGACTAGCCAAGTAACTAAGTGTAACCAAGTTCTAACTAAATCCTAACCAAATAATAGAAAACCTAAGGAGAACCAACAAGTCAATGAACCTAAATGACCCCTAAGCACCTAATGTCCCCTACATTGTCTCCTTGGCAATGTTAACCTCCACCCATGCAAAGTTATAGAAGAACCGAATTTACCCCTCCCTCAAAAGCTCTTAGCCGAATTACTCAAGGGCAAGATAGGAAGCCATGGATTGCTTATTTAAGTCTTGGCCCTTAGGTGCATTCCATTCATTTTCCTTCACCCATTTTAATTTTTGCTCTTCCACGCCCATACACCACCCAAAATACAAGTCTAAAGAGCTCATCCAACTCTTAGACTAAGAAAAAAAAAGGAGAAAGAGAGAGGGAGAAGGGGAACCGTGAGGAAGAAGGAGGAAGAAGAGGAGATCAAGCCAAAACCAAAGACCTCCCTTGAAGATCCAAGAACCTAGAGTTAAAAGACCTTGATTTGGTGGGTGTATTCGAAGAACTTAGGGTGTTAGAGTTAGCTTTTATTTTTCTAAGCCTTTCAATCTTCATTTCTTCTTGCATGTCTAATTTTATGATTGATCTATGGGTATATGTAAGGTTTAAGCTTTGATCTTGAATTTCAAGAGTCAAATGAACTTGTAAAACACTAACTCAAGGACTTTGTGATTCGGTCATAACTGGGGAATTAGGTCAAGATGCTTTTTATTTTGATTCAAGTTCTTGCATGTTAACTCTAGACTTATAGAAGTTCATTTGAGTTATTAAAATGCCTTGATCTTGATTTGGTTTTGATGAAGCTTTGTTTTTGGGTTTGATCTTTAACTTGTAACCCTTATTGTCACGGTTTTGTTCTAAATTTGTGCTTAGAATCATTTATTTGCCTTGATCCTCTCATGCATGTGATGATGTGTAGTTGATTAGGAAAAAACTTTGATCTTTGCCTTGATTCTCGAAAATTTTTGATCTTAAAAAGTCATGCATGTGATTTTTAAACAAAAACCTTGATCTTTCTTATTTCATGACACGATTTTAACAAAGGAAACCAAAGAAACTAATTTTTTGAAAAGTGGTTTTGTTTTGATCTATGATCTTGCATGTTAAAGATTTAAGTTTTACTCTTGATTTATAATGATGATAATTCGGTTTGAGTTAAAAACCAAGAGATCATGTTTTGTTTCCATGAAAAAGACATATACATGTGATTTCTCTTTGATTTAAGGATTTTCTTAAAGTGCATGATTTGATTCATGAACCTTGATGTGTGCATGTTGAAAAAGTGAATCAAAAACCTTATTTTAGTCATAGTGAAATTCGGCCTATACATAGGAATTTGACTAGGCCTCTTTTTCATGAAGTGACCTAAAAGAAATGAGTATGTTTCGTGGGATTATGTTAAGCTAAATTATTTAAGATAATGTTGTGATTAATATTTTTATATTCGGTTTTAATTAAAGATAAAGGGAGTGAATTGATTTTATTGTACATGTTGATTTGAGAAATAAGATTCTTGGTGTGATGCTTGATTCAATGGATTGATTTAAGTTAAGGAAATAAATTAAAGTGTGATAATTTTTCCATGAAAGCTCACGGTTTCTAAATATAAAAAGAAGAAATAATTTCCTTATCTTGTGTTTTGATGATGAACCTGCTTTATGTGAAGAATGTTGTGTTTGATTGGAAATGTTAAATCATTTTCTTAAATCCTATTCGGTTTAGAATAATAAGAGTATCTAAGATGGTTTAATCAATTGAAAATGAAATTGTGTCTGAATACTTGAAATAAAATTAAGCTGGTGGTGTGATTTGGATTTGTAATTTCTAACTTGTTTATTGGATGTCATTCGGCCATGGAGTATCAATAAGCCTAGGAGACTTAGTTGCATGAAAATAAATGTGCTTGGTTTATATCTTTAGTTCCATTTGGTTTTGAGTATATGTGTGATTAAGTGTTGTGTATCATTGTGTGTGTTTTGGAAATTGTTTAAGTACGTAATTGGTTTTCAAAATTAATCAATTTAAGATAATTTGATTTGACTTGTTTGGGATTATTGGATTGTGTTTACGGCTGTCTAAAGTTTGTTTTAAGACAAAAAGTATGTGTTTTAAAATGTTAAATTTAAACTAAAGAAGTATTTGAGACAAAAGAGCCTTTATGATGTTTTCGGGTTTACTAAAGCGGATTTTCAAAAAAATATTTCCTTGCTGTACATATTTGTTTGAAGTTGTTCCTTAACTTTAAAAATGTGTTCATATGATTTAAAGTATAATTTTCAAGTGGTATTTGAATTAATAAAAGCCGGATTAAAAACGGTGCATTTTTCGGTGTTTTCAAATGTGGTTAAGATGCTGTCCAAGACGGATCAGCAACTAACCCAAATGATTTAAATTATTTTCTATGATGTTTTCAAATGGTTTTAAAGTACATAGAATATTAGAAAAAAATGTTAAAGTTGTTTTGAGAAAACGGTTATATTTTTAAGTCTTCCAATGAGGAACAAAAATGTGGAATGAGTTAGGAAAATATTTTCTTAATACAAGTTAATGACGTAAACATATTTTATTTAGTACGAGGAATCTTAAAGACAAGGGATTGGGGCAGCCGGCAAGGACAAGGATCTGAGGAGAACGTACGCATTTAATTGCTGGACCTCAGGTGAGAGAGAAGCTATCCTAAGACACTGTGGTGTTTAGGTGATATATTAGGACGTTCCGTATCATCTCAAAGATCGGAACTAAGTGGTTCGGAGTCAGTAGTATAAGTGGCAATTGTTTGTGTTGTGTGGCCACTTATACGAAGGTGACAATGACCACATTGTTGTTGTGTGATGATTGTGTGAAATAGCATGCTTGTGTGTTTATTTATTTACTTATGCATAATGATAATTATATTGTGAATCCACATGGATAATATGATACTTACTGAAAACAGAAATGAAATAGATAAGATTGTGAAGAAAAGACATAATGAGAAGGAAATAAGGATAAAGAATATGAGAGTTTATGGAAAAGAGATAATGTTGAGAAAGAAAGAAAGAAAAAGATAAGAGTTGAGATTGGGGAATGAATGGATGGTAATGTTGAGAACGAGCCAGAGCTGGGGAGAGTGATTGTTGGAACAAGATGTAAGTTGAGTGGAGCTGGGCTCCTTGGTTTTCGGTTTTAGTCTGGGACTAGTGTTGAGTTGAGCTTGCTCCACCATTAACGCTCAGCAAAGTTGTGAGTTTTGAAAAAGGGTTTTTGAAAAGCTGTTTTTGAAAAGGTTTTTGAAAGGAGATTTTGAAAGGGTTTGTGAAGAGAAATATTTTTAAAATAAGATTTTTGAAAAAGGTTTGTGAAAAGTGATTTTGAAAAGATTTATGAAATGAAATTTTCAAAAATTTTTTGAAAATGAGAATTTTCGAAAAGAGTTTTTGAAGCAAGACTTTTGGTAGAATTTGTGAAAGGATATTTTTGAAAAGATTTTGAGAAAATTGGTAAAAGTTTGTGATTTGAGATTTTAAGAAAAAGTTTGGTGAGTTGAGATCTTGAGAAAGAGGATGATATGAGATTGTTGAGACAAGATGTGTAATGAAATGCAAGTGTGATGATGAGAACCCAGCTCTGCGCTCTAATGAGAAAAGATTGTGCAAAGTTAGCGGTCGGGACTCATTGAAGGGATGCACGAAGGATGGGCCAACCTTAGGTTAATTAACAAAGATAAAAGACTTTAAAAGACATTAACGCGGTGAGGTATGTAACACCCCTAATTTCCGTCTCCCAAATAACCAAGGAATTAATTATGACAATTATTTTATAATCGATTTATATTAGTTTTAAAGGTTTTAGTTTTTGTACATTATGTGTTTTTATGTATAAAAATATGGGATATATTTTTATATGGTTATTTTGTACAAAAATATGAATATTGTAATTTAGTCCTTGGGTGGGGACCTAATTGCAATATTAAAAAGGTTTTTTGAAGAAAGAGTAATTAAATTATTAATTTTTGGATTTTATCAGTATGTAACCGGTTAGAAGGGCTGTGTAACCGGTTACACGATGAACTCAGAAAATGGGATTAGTGCGTTTGACGAGTAATCAAGCCAAAACCCAGAAAATTGCCACGAATTCATCCTTCTCTTGGTGGGGAAAGACGTGTCAACATGCATGGAGCTCTGATTTTGCAATATATAGCCTTGTGTTGATGAATTGAAACCCATTTTTGCTCCTGAAATGCTGAAGCTCTGTTTTAGGGTTTTTGATTCGTCTGGTGCGATTCTCCTTCATTTATGAGAGTTAGAACATGAGTGATACACGGTTACAAAGCTCACATCAAGGGCTTTGTATTGATATAAAGTTTGTGAGATGAGAGTTCATGGAGTTCATGGAGTTCTGGAGCTGACTTTGAAGCTCGATTTTGGTAAGCACACAAACCCTTTTGATTTCAAATCTGTTCCTACCTCTAGTGCATGTTGCAGAGAACTCAATTTGACCATTTTCCCCAATTCTTAATTTGGTTTTGCATGTCAAATTCCCTGGTTTTGGTACCCTGACCAACTCTATCAGCATGGAGTGGATTCAATGGGAATTTGTGTTGGAGCCTTTCTCTCTGCAAAGTTTTGGATCAAGCACAATTTAGAGGTAAGGGGGAAGCTTACTATTTGCTAGAATGAGAATAAATTGTGGTAGAATATAGGATGAGTCACCAAGAGACTCAAAGGGCATAGGTTGAAATGGTTAAATGGCTTGGAGGCCAATTTGAGCTCAATTGTTGTTTTGAGCAATGTCATCTGGATGCATGCAAGCTATGTTGATGTTGATTTCATGACTTAATTGGATATTATGTGTTGAACTTGAGGTATTCTGTTATGCTAAGACCTTGTTATTGGATTGAGAAGAGAATTTAAGAAAAGATTCTTGGAAAATCAGTGGTTTTATATTCAGGTCTGTAATTCTAACCGGTTAAGTGATGATGTAACCGGTTAGTACCTGAAACTTAAAAATAAAAGTTAAGTTTTTGAATAAGGGTTGCTAATACCAATGACTATATTTTCTCAATCTAGGTCTATGAGCATATGTTAAATTTAAATTCAAAGGTGAATTTTATGAGTAAAGCCATACCTCAAGATATCATTAAGAAGTTATGTTTTCTAAGTCATAATAATGGAATTAATGGGAACATGACCCTGTACTCTAGGAGTACCAAACTGATGCAACCTACTTGATGACACATTCTGGGAATGTGGCCATTGTCTGGGACACGGTTTCTTGGATACGTTCTGGGAACGTGATGCACACTCCGGGAGTGGTGCTTGATTATATTCCAAGTATGGTTTGCGATATGTTCTGGGAACGTATGTTAGTGTTCTGGGAACACATTGGTATAATAATTGAATTAAAGATAAAACCAACCTTGATGATTGTGCATTCATATAGAATGGAAGTTTGGTTGGTAGGAACGATTATCATATTCTGGGAATATGAGGAGGGTACTCCGGGAGTACCAAATTATAACCTACTTGATGACACATTATAGATATGTGGCCAGTGTCTGGGACCTGGTTTTATACGTTCTGGGGACGTATGTTGGTGTTCTGGGAACACTTTGATATGCAACCTACTTGATGACACATTATAGATATGTGGCCAGTGTCCGGGACCTGGTTTTTATGCGTTCTGGGAACGTATGCGTTCTGGGAACGTGGTGCACCCTCTGGGAGTGGTGCTTATTATTCCAAGTATGGTTTGCTACACGTTCTGGGAACGTGGTGCACACTCTGGGAGTGATGCGTATTATCCAAGTATGGTTCGGCATTACGTTCTGGGAACGAATGTCGGTGTTCCGGGAACACAAGGATGTATCGGATGGACGTCCAAGATGGACTTTTAGAGGCCTTAGTTGTGGAAGGAAATCATGCATCATGCCACCTGCATTGAAAGAATTATTACGATTAACCGGGTGTGCTCATATGAGTATGCATCAAGATTTGCTACATGTTGACTTGTGGATGTTAGTTTTATTCTCATTTAATTATGCGAATATGTATAGCTAACCCCCATGCCCTTATTAGGCATTGACCGTGCATCTTGCTTGCACAAGAATTAGTAAAGGAAGATGTCCCTTAGGCGCATGCAGAGTGTAGAAAGTGTGGATTGGGAACCCGTTGTGCAGATATCGAGGATCCGACCAGAAGGATGTCTGGACAAAGGACCAGTGACCAGCTCTATAATCTTTCTATTTTTTAATAGAATTTATATGATACATATTTTGGAAAGAGGTATCATAAGAGGGATTCAGTTTCATAATAATACTTATTTAGTATTAATGGACTTGTTACACTTGATATATTTTGGGAATGAAATATGATGATTTTACTATGTTTCCGCAAACTCTGATTTTACTAGTCACCTTCCTTATAAATCAAGTGTTTTGAAAATAAATTTTCAAGGGAAGGGATAATTCTTATTTTCAGATCTTTTTCTAACAATAACAAGTCCCGGCATTCATAAACTTACTACTTTTCTTATAAAGTAAGACAATATACAGGAGTGTTACACTTTTATGGTATCAGAGCAATGGTCCTGACTCTTGGTCCTTGGGTGTGTGGTCCAATACGCTGGTCAACGATATCTGCAATGTTTCTTGGGAAGTATGCTTTCATATACTTCCAAACTAGAGTTAAGGTTATGGGTAATGGCTATAGATAAGTAGCTTATTCTGCTATTAAGAAGTGTTCTATGAAGTCTAAGTCGAAGTATGATAGTCGTATGCTTCTCTTTAGACAGGTGGTAAACTTGAAACCATAGTGTTGGTTTATTCTGTTCTCATAGAACCAGTGATAAGGAAATCTTAAAGGAATTGTAGATAAGTCCTTGACTCTGGAAAAGAGTATTTACCCTCACCAGTGTTAAAGTTAATCAACTTCTCAGATCGAGTGCAGGGCAGTCATCTTCTTAAGGATTAACCTTGTTGAGTTTGTTAAACTCAAAAGCTATCCTTTCTTTTGTTCCTTGTGGATAAGGGTATTGATCAATGTTGCTCTATGCCTTATCCAATCTGCTATCTCAAAGCAGAGGATTCTACAAATCTTCTTGTCGTTGTTTCCAAGGTATGTCTGAATCGTTCTATTAAGGTATTAGACTTAGTCTATCTACCTGTGTCATGATTACATTTGATCTTAAGCACGGTTTGGGAGCCGAAGGATCAAGTGATCATGATTAATGACGATATAACAACCCTGTATCGGGATTCCCAAGTTTCGAATCTTGAATCCAATGAACCCATGTGTTTGTTTTTGGGCAGCAGTGAAGGAATAGGGGGTCAAAGAAATCTTGGTTGTATGAAATGATGTCAGGTTTACCCTTGAGTAAAGCGATAGAGTTTGGAATCAAGTTAATTCTTGACGTTGATTCTATCTCTACTACCCTTATGATATGATACCATCGGGAATGGTCAAATGGGAGAAACACATAGAGAAGTTGCTAAAAGGACTAGTTGGACCAGGTTAAAGAAGTCTAAGTGTTTTCTAAAATTGATTGGCGATTGGATTAACCCGAAATCAGGATTCGGGGCAGGAATCCACTTAAGACAACATTTTTGATCCCGATACGGACATTATGAGTAGGAAATAATGCCGTTCGGATTGATTAAGGCACCTGTTCTTTTATGGATTATAAGAACTGGACCTTTAGATCTTATTTGAATTCGTTTGTGGTTTATCTTGAGAATCCGGAGGAGCATGAGAAACATCTCAGGATTGTGTTGAGAAACCTGCAAGAGGAGTAGTTGTGTGCTAAGCTCACCGAGGATGAGTTTTGGTTAAGCGAAATTACGTTCGCAGGGCATGTGATCTTTAAAGAAGAATTGCGATGGATCCAGCAAAGGTAAGTTTAGTGTTGAAATAGGATCAGCCTAAGACTGTGACTGAGGTGAGAAATTTTCTTAGGGCTGGTTGGATATTATCGCCGGAGTATTTAAGGATTTTCTAAGATCGTAGGGCCTTTGACCAAGTTGACTTGGAAAGATCAACTGATGACATTGAATGATAGGATGTTGTTTAATTATGATGGGGTAGTGATGGATTATACCCTAATATAATATGATTAGTTCAAGAGGAATTATGGAAAAGGCGAGTATATTATGATTTAAATCGTTTCAGTGATGCATTCAGTTGGAATCAAGGTATTAGATTATGATTAAATCCTATTTTGAGTTGGACTGGATGATGTAAAGAAACTGGTTTTGAAATTCTTTGGTTTTATTTCTAAAACTGTACTTCATAAACCGCTTAGAGTTTCTTGTAACCGGTTAGAAGTTGAAAGTTTAAAATAAAAATTTAAGTCCTTTATGATGGAACTTTTGGTATCAATAAACATTTTCCTCCAATCCAAACTCAATGTCAATTACCTAAGTAAGATTTAAGGGAAGGATATAATGTGGTAAAATAACTTAATGCCTTGATTCATCATTGAAATTGATTTAAGAGGACTGAATCATAATATTTATGGACTAATCGAGAGTTAAAATTAAGGAGATACTCCAATCGGAGAAGGTAGAGAATTGAGCTGGATGATGCAAAAGAAACAATAGGTACTAAGATAAAAAGGTTGTGATTCATGAACAAGTTTGGAGATCGAACGTATGAATGACAATAAGAAGAGGAAGAGTTGAATGTAAGATAAAGTCGATGGATGGAGTTTCTTAAAGATTATGGCTTTGAGCTCCATTATCATCCTGGCATAGCAAACGTAGTTGCAGACGATTTGAGTTGATAGGCTATTCTTGTGAGCTCAATGGTGGTTAAGGAGGTTATCCCGATCGAGGAGTTCAGAGACCTAAGTCTGGTAACGCAAGAGGAACCATCTGGCGTTAGAATGGAAATGTTGCAACTCACCAACAAATTCTTGAATCGGATTCGTGAATTACAACCAGAGGATGAGGAGCTGGAAGGGATGAATGAGATTTAATCTTTAGAATTAAAGTCGGTGATTATGGATATTAGACAATATAGTATGGAGGCAAGGAATTTATGAAGTGTTGTCTAGGACAACCTAGATGAGAAATCCGAAGGGATGAACTTCAAGAATAGATTAGGTTCGAACCCAAGTTAGCTATCAACTATCAAGGAATAAGGAATTTCTCGATGTTGGTTAGTATGTATGAGGACTATGGGAAAGCACATGAATTTCATGCGAGAAAGGTCTGAGTCCAGAATAAGAGATAGAACGATGAAATACAGGCCCAATTGGAGAAAGGGGAAAAGTAAATAGGAGAATCTCAACTACGGAGATATTAAGGTTAAGGAATCCTCGACTGAAGAAAAGGGTGACTAAGAAGGAAATAGGGAAGAGAACATTTGTCAATCTCAAGGTGAAAACTGTGAGGCACATCACTTTGAGTTTAGTTGTGATGTACCTAAGGGAATAGTCAATTTTGATTGTAGGAAGCTGGAGTATTATTCACCGAATTGTCTTGAAGGAAAAGGTGAGAAAGGAATGGACGAATCCAGCACGAGAAGAATTCACCGACTGAGATGTGAGTTGAGTGTAATCCTGACGTAGACAACCCAAGCCTGTCTCTTCCTTTGATCTGAGTTAACGTAGTTAAATGTTTTCGATTACGTTAATCTAATCGTTTGAGAATATCATTATCCTGTTGGAAGTTCAACTCCAATCTTCCTGTGATCAAAACCCTTATCACAGTTGGATGTGATAATATCTGTGGACACTACAGAAATAGAAAGATCAGTTATGACTAGAGAGATTAACAACCACCGAGATAAGACAAATCTTTGTCTCCCCAACGGAAATGTCTCTAGAACTTGACTATCTAACTAAGTCTGATAGTGATAATTACCCTATCTTTAAGTTCATCTAACTTAAAGACCTGCCGTATGATCTTTCTTGTGAAAGATTATATCTAAAAGGGATGATTTTGTTATTAATGGTTTGAATATTAGGACTGATCACCCTAATGTCACAAACTATTAAGGAATAAAGTCATACAAATGTTTCTTTGATCGTGCTCGAGAGATCAGAGTGCGCAGCCCAAAAAGTTTTTCCAAAAAGTTTATTGGAAAATGTTTTAATTGGAAAAATATTTATGTGAAGCGTAAAGAGTATTTCTTTTAAAAGAAATTCTTTCACATAAGAGTTTTTATGCAAAGAATTTTTGCTTAAAGTGAAAGATTTTATTAGAAATGTTTCGAAATAAAAGAATTATATCGAAACTCTTTTAAGTGGGGGAGTCCCCTAAAGGACAAATTTTTGGGAACTAGATGAAGTTTTCTAGTATAAAAACACTTTGGAAAAGTATAAAATTTCAAAAGATGAATTTCGGGGACGAAATTCCTTTTAAGTGGGGGAGTAGTGTAACACCCCTAATTTTCGTCTCCCAAATAACCAAGGAATTAATTATGACAATTATTTTATAATCGATTTATATTAGTTTTAAAGGTTTTAGTTTTTGTACATTATGTGTTTTTATGTATAAAAATATGGGATATATTTTTATATGGTTATTTTGTACAAAAATATGAATATTGTAATTTAGTCCTTGGGTGGGGACCTAATTGCAATATTAAAAAGGTTTTTTTGAAGAAAGAGTAATTAAATTATTAATTTTTGGATTTTATCAGTATGTAACCGGTTAGAAGGGCTGTGTAACCGGTTACACGATGAACTAGAAATTGGGATTAGTGCGTTTGATGAGTAATCAAGCCAAAACCCAGAAAATTGCCACGAATTCATCCTTCTCTTGGTGGGGAAAGACGTGTCAACATGCATGGAGATCTGATTTTGCTATATATAGCCTTGTGTTGATGAATTGAAACCCATTTTTGCTCCTGAAATGCTGAAGCTCTGTTTTAGGGTTTTTGATTCGTCTGGTGCGATTCTCCTTCGTTTCTGAGAGTTAGAACATGAGTGATACACGGTTACAAAGCTCACATCAAGGGCTTTGTATTGATATAAAGTTTGTGAGATGAGAGTTCCTGGAGTTTGAGAACGAAGCTTGCCAAGTGAGGTGTTGATGCTGTCAAACCTCAGCTTCTGGTTTCTGGAGCTGACTTTGAAGCTCGATTTTGGTAAGCACACAAACCCTTTTGATTTCAAATTTGTTCCTACCTCTAGTGCATGTTGCAGAGAACTCAATTTGACCATTTTCCCCAATTCGTAATTTGGGTTTGCATGTCAAATTCCCTGGTTTTGGTACCCTGACCAACTCTATCAGCATGGAGTGGATTCAATGGGAATTTGTGCTGGAGCCTTTCTCTCTGCAAAGTTTTGGATCAAGCACGATTTAGAGGTAAGGGGGAAGCTTACTATTTGCTAGAATGAGAATAAATTGTGGTAGAATATAGGATGAGTCACCAAGAGACTCAAAGGGCATAGGTTGAAATGGTTAAATGGCTTGGAGGCCAATTTGAGCTCAATTGTGGTTTTGAGCAATGTCATCTGGATGCATGCAAGCTATGTTGATGTTGATTTTATGACTTAATTGGATATTATGTGAATTGATGCATTAAGTTGTGAAATATGTGCAATTATGTGCAATTTGAGTATCTAAATTGAATGCATGCAATATGGATAGGTTTCTGTGGTTGAACACACTAGTATTAAGGTATGTGAACTCTATTTATGAATGAAATTGGTTAGATTTGAGTATGGTAGAAAATGGTATGCAAAACCTCACTTTTCAGTGTATTTCTGCCAAATCTAACCGGTTAGTCGAAAATTGTAACCGGTTAGATACTGTCAATTTTCAAAGAAAATGAATTTCTGAAATTGGCTAAGTGTCCATACCATTTGTACTCAAGTTTAAGCTAGAATTTCATACAAAGACCAATCTAAAACTATGTGAATGAGCACTGTTTGGTTTAGATTGGAGGTGATGAGTTAATACCTTAATACCAAAGGATAATTTCAAGAGGAAATTATGCATAAATAAAATTGGATTATGACTTAGATCTTTTGAATGATATTATGTGTTGAACTTGAGGTATTCTGTTATGCTAAGACCTTGTTATTGGATTGAGAAGAGAATTTAAGAAAAGATTCTTGGAAAGTCAGTGGTTTTATATTCAGGTCTGTAATTCTAACCGGTTAAGTGATGATGTAACCGGTTAGTACCTGAAACTTAAAAATAAAAGTTAAGTTTTTGAATAAGGGTTGCTAATACCAATGACTATATTTTCTCAATCCAGGTCTATGAGCATATGTTAAATTTAAATTCAAAGGTGAATTTTATGAGTAAAGCCATACCTCAAGATATCATTCAGAAGTTGTGTTTTCTAAGTCATAATAATGGAATTAATGGGAACATGACCCTGTACTCTAGGAGTACCAAACTGATGCAACCTACTTGATGACACATTCTGGGAATGTGGCCATTGTCTGGGACATGGTTTCTTGGATACGTTCTGGGAACGTGATGCACACTTCGGGAGTGGTGCTTGATTATATTCCAAGTATGGTTTGTGATACGTTCTGGGAACGTATGTTAGTGTTCTGGGAAGACATTGGTATAATAATTGAATTAAAGATAAAACCAACCTTGATGATTGTGCATTCATATAGAATGGAAGTTTGGTTGGTAGGAACGATTATCATATTCTGGGAATATGAGGAGGGTACTCCGGGAGTACCAAATTATAACCTACTTGATGACACATTATAGATATGTGGCCAGTGTCTGGGACCTGGTTTTATACGTTCTGGGGACGTATGTTGGTGTTCTGGGAACACTTTGATATGCAACCTACTTGATGACACATTATAGATATGTGACCAGTGTCCGGGACCTGGTTTTTATGCGTTCTGGGAACGTATGCGTTCTGGGAACGTGGTGCACCCTCTGGGAGTGGTGCTTATTATTCCAAGTATGGTTTGCTACACGTTCTGGGAACGTGGTGCACACTCTGGGAGTGATGCGTATTATCCAAGTATGGTTCGGCATTACGTTCTGGGAACGAATGTCGGTGTTCCGGGAACACAAGGATGTATCGGATGGACGTCCAAGATGGACTTTTAGAGGCCTTAGTTGTGGAAGGAAATCATGCATCATGCCACCTGCATTGAAAGAATTATTACGATTAACCGGGTGTGCTCATATGAGTATGCATCATGATTTGCTACATGTTGACTTGTGGATGTTAGTTTTATTCTCATTTAATTATGCGAATATGTATAGCTAACCCCCAAGCCCTTATTAGGTATTGATCGTGCATCTAGCTTGCACAAGAATCAGTAAAGGAAGATGTCCCTTAGGCGCATGCAGAGTGTAGAAAGTGTGGGTTGGGAACCCGTTGTGCAGATATCGAGGATCCGACCAGAAGGATGTTTAGACAAAGGACTAGTGACCAGCTCTATAATCTTTCTATTTTTTTAATAGAATTTATATGATACATATTTTGGAAAGAGGTATCATAAGAGGGATTCAGTTTCATAATAATACTTATTTAGTATTAATGGACTTGTTACACTTGATATATTTTGGGAATGAAATATGATGATTTTACTATGTTTCCGCAAACTCTGATTTTACTAGTCACCTTCCTTATAAATCAAGTGTTTTGAAAATAAATTTTCAAGGGAAGGGATAATTCTTATTTTCAGATCTTTTTCCAACAATAACAAGTCCCAACATTCATAAACTTACTACTTTTCTTATAAAGTAAGACAATATACAGGAGTGTTACAAGGTATGAGAGTGCGAAGTAGTGGAGAGGAAGGTACCCCGGATATCAGGGATATTCGGGTTGTGAATGCAATAGGGTAGGCTCGGGCGGTAAAACGTCACGTTGCCTTGAGTACTATTCTGGGCGGAACGAATTCCATATGTGGTAGTCAGACGTGGCGGGGACTGGGTCCTAATACCGTGGTAAGTTCTGCATCAGGAACCGGAATAGTGCTGTCACCCCTATGGCATTTCGAGAACAGTGGAGAGGGACTGGAGTGGGGCATCTTGATTGCCACTGTGAGATAGTGTGCCTTGAGTATATTTATGAATTGATATGAATTGAGGCTGAGTCCTCCTGGCCTGGGGCCATTTGATTGTGAGACAGCTGTCGTGCCCGCACGATAAAGGTCCTGTACTCATGTTCGCTTCCGACTAGGCTGGGTGGATGACCGAGGAGATGTAGACGTGTGAGACGATCGTAACGAAGGGAGTGCCTCGATGATATTATTCTTCCCCAATCATCGATGGTTATGATTTGATAAGACTTAATAATGATAATTGGAAAGTAATAAAGAGATTGTTAAGAACACGATTAAGGTCCCCTGAAATGCTGAGGGCAGGAATGGGTTTGAGACATGGAAGTGAAAGATTTGTAAATCAGATTGAGAAATTAATTGAGAAAGAAGGAATGTGTATATAAGTTTGGTAAGACAAGGAAAATAATGACAATAATCATGATGATAACAATGATATGCTTGATTGTTGTGTTGTATGTTGGTTGTGTGTTGTATGCTTGTATGGTCTGATATCTCGCCTACTGTAATCCCACACCGTCGACGATTCGTCGTCCGGAACGCTTACTCTCTCCTGTTCGTTGGAATATCGGTGCTGCTGATGTCTCAACGGGCAGACGGAGCATCACGTGGAGATCATCATTCTAAATGAATTGGAGCGAGAGATTAACGTCAACAGGAAAGTAATGACAGAGGTGACTTCACTCTCGGGGATGAAGAAAGGGACAAGAAGAAAGGGGAGCCTCATCCGGTTGTCTTCATCAGAGTAACGCAGCGGAAGCGATAGTAGTAAATTTAGTTTAAGTTATGATTTGTGTTTTGAGTCAAGGATTACCAAGCAATGTGCCACTTATGTAATACAGCTACATTTAAATTCCGTTTTGTAAAGTGCTTTACTTTGAAAGGGAGGCTAATGTAAACTTTTGAAATCCGTTATGAGTATTAATGTTCTTGAAACTAAATTACTTTATGAAAAGAAAAGTTTTATGAAAGGGACTGTTTTAGTAACAACTCGATTTACAACAAAAGGACTTTTAAATACACCAATGACTTTTCAGCAATGTGTTACAAAAAAAAAATTGGCCTCATTTTTGCAACTTTAGTAAGTAAAAGCTAATTATTTTTGGTTTATGAAAATCGGGCTGTTACAAAGGTTATGGGTAAAGGATAGATTAGAATGTATTTAGGATGTAGGTTTTAGCTTAGAGTAAGTTAGGATGAGTGGGGAGAGCTTAGAACTCTTAGAAGTATGAAAGAAAGGCAATTTTCATTGAGTTAATCGATTAACTGAAGCACGATTAGATTTTATGCAACATTCAGCCCCTACTCGATTAATGGGTGTCTTAATCGATTAGATTTTTAGCCACATTCAGGCGCTAATCGATTAAGGTCAAGGCTAATTGATTAACCCTGTGTAATTGTCAAGTGTTAATCGATTAACCAAAGTGGTTAATCGATTAACCACTGATATATCAGACTCTGAACACGTGTTTGAACTCATTTTCACAAAGTTCCCTCTTTCTCACACTACTTCTTATTCTTCTCCTCCCCCAGGGCTTGTGATTTTCCAAAGCCACCGCCATGAATCCACAAATTAAACCCCCAAATCATCTCCCTATCACTCCCTAAACTATTTCCCTCTCTCAATTCTCAATTTCCTCTCTTCCTCACAAAACCCCCAAATTAACCCTAAACCCCAAATGGTGCAATTTATCATTTGGAGCCTCAAATTGGTCCAAGGAGCTTGGGGAGCCATAGGAATCAAGAGAGGAAGAACTTGGGGAGCTTGGATTGGAGTTGGTGTTGGTGCCCCCTCAACTTCTCATCTTCTCCTCTTCTCTTTAAGAGGTAAGGGGTGTACTTTGGGTTTAGCATTAGAGAAGGGGTTTAATTATAGTCATAGAGTTATAAATGGGTGTATTTAGTGTTTGGTTAGGTTGATGGTTAAGAGGGTAGAGTTTAGTTAGAAAACCCTAAGTTTAATTGATATGTTAATTATGTATGTTCGTTTTGATTATCTGGAAATTGATATTGTTTCATGATTATTATTATTATTATTATTATCATTATATAAAGTGTATGCATATGAATTGTAAAATGACATTCATATAGTTATGCATTAATAGGGCCAAGTCTTTCTCAATTGAGTTTGGACCAAACAAATGATATTTTCTATGATAAGAATGATGCTAGTGTTAAGTTCGAATATATGTTGAAATGAGTATAAATTACAATGTATGAATGACATGATGCTGTGTAAGCTTAAATGCTTGAGTGAATTTGCTGATTAGAATAGGATGATATGAAAGAATAAATATAAACCTAATTAATTAATATAGAATATTTTGAGAAAAATGAGTAAGAATCCTCTAAGTAAGAAGATAAGAAATGGAAATTTAGGAGTAAGGAATTGAAAGAACATTTAAAAGAGTAGCAAAGTCATAAGTGGGAGAGAAGGGAGAGAACACAAGAGTCAAAAAGCAAAGGTTGTAATAGGGAATCAAAGGATAATTCTATAAATAAGAAAAGTATTTGAAAAATCCTAGAGAGTCTTAATAAACCCCACTTCAGTCTTTTTCCAAAGACTGAATCTTAACCGAATTTTGAGGATGAAATTCCAGTAAGTGGGGGAGAAATGTAACATCCCTAATTTTATTCCAAGATTAGATCGATTAAATTCGAGTTAGAATTGGGGATAATTAGAAGAGTAAACTGGGATTTAGTGAAGTATTCATGGCCAAAGTGTATGTAGAAGTTGAGAAATATGCCATAGAAATAGAAAACCATTAGTACATAACAATCTGTGGATGTAATCGATTACCATGGGGTGATAATCGATTACAATCATACTATGAGGCAGCAAAACCTTAGCAAAGAACAAGTGGGTCTAAATGTAGTAGCTCGGACTGAACTCCGACCTCGATCCAACTTATCTGATCTTAGCCGAGCAAAAACCGAATAGCGAACACCATACCAAACCTAAACATTAAACCCTAAACCGATTAAAAACCGAGCATGTGGCATTGAACTCATGCACCGAGCTCATACCGAGCTCATCATCTAGAACCGAGCTCATTATATCCGAGCTCACGAGACTCAAATAGATAGCACCGAGCTCATTATTTCCGAGCTCATGGAAAACCGAGTAGTTAGAACCGAGCTCATCATAAGGCCGAACAACTAGTGCCGAGCTCATTAGAACCAAGCTCATGAGGATCGAACAATTATAACCGAGCCTATCATAACTGAGCTCAACATAAGCGAGCTCACCAGGAGCATTTATCAACGAACTCCTTAGTAGGGCCGAGCTCATGGTAACCGACCTCGTTTCGTGATACATCCCTTGGCAGAGGCTACACCGACCTCACATTGACGTCAAGGCATCTCGGCCTCCACGTGCCTAGCATCTCAATTAATGAGGCTAAACCGATCTTGCACCGACGACGATATCTCGGCCTCCAAGTGCCGAGCATTCCGCTTTACTTGTCTCCTTCCAAGCAGGTGCTTCCAGGGATCCGAGCACCGAGGTCCCAACACAATCTCCATGACTCCTGTCCTATCTCTTCGATCGTACGCCGACTTGTTAACACTTAGTTACGAGCACCGACCATGATCTGGTCGGATTCATCGAGATACAGCCGAGCACCAGAAGACTCGCGTGGATGCTAGAATTCTCTATATTTTACTGTTGCCACCGTCTTGCTCGCGCCCAGGCGCACTGAATCTCGCGCCCAGGCGTGACGTGCCTATAAAAAGGAACCAAGACCATAAATCAAGGAGGAATCCGCACCGACCTCCTTCCTTTATACATCAACCACTCCTTTCCTCTCTCTAGAGACTTTGAGTCTCCTCCTCCATCTCTCTAAAATCTTCATATTTCCTTACTTAATCCCACCAAAATCCATTATGTTTTCATTATTTATCATCCATATACCCTTCATAACCTTATTCTACCTCTAAATCTCTTCACTATTCTCTATATCAAAATCCCAAAATCCCATCAATCATCATCAAAAACCATGAGTTCTTCATCCTTTGGTTGGAAAAACAAGGATTGTATGCAAGAAAACTACAAGAAAATAAGAAGAACAAGAGGGGGCAAGGAGATTAGGAGAAGCTTAGGAGCCTTAGAATTTCCATCAAGTCTTCTCTTCCTCTAAGGTAAGGAGGAGATGTTTCCTATTCTTCAAGCTCTAGAATTAGAGAAAATCATAATAGAGATAAGAAAAATAATTATAATCTAGACTAAACTAGTTAAATTTGTTATCTATGGGTATGAATCAAAGAATTAACCCAAGTATACTCTATTTGTTGTCGCGGCCGGGGTCCCGGGTTGCCCTCGGAGCCTCGCCTACGAGTGGGGGTCGACTGACTCAATATGGAGTCGCCACCGCATTTTGTTACAAAAACACGTAAAAAATAATTATTAATTAAAATGGATAAATATTGGTCTTGAACTAGATAGATTCTGAGTCCGGGAGTCGGGTACGAGGCGGGGAAGGTATTAGCACCCCGTTCGCCCATTCGAAAATGGTACCCTTATTTGATTTATTTTAATTAAAAGACCTAAATAATTGGTTTGCCAAAATTATTTGTTTTTTATTGTTGTGCCTAAAAAGGTTGCCCTTGGTCCTACGTACACTCATAAAATGAGGAATCAAGGCTACATAGTTCTAATTGTATTAATTTTAGATTTTTTAAAGAAAGTTTGATTCGAAGAAGAACATGCACAAGACCTTAACATTTAGTCAAGGAAAGGTGGATTTCCAAAACACATGTTGTTAATAATTAATAAAAAAAATCTATTTAATTTCTGAAAAAATGTTTTTGTCTTGTAAATAATATTTTTTTACTTGTATATATATTTTTATGCAGAGAGGAAGTTCAGATCTCTCCACTATATTTGGGAAAGAAAAATCGGTTTACCAAAATGCAACAAATTTTAAAACATAAACTAAAAAAATCTACATTTTTAATTCTTATTATTTTAAAGAAAATTATTTTCATATATATATTTTTGGTGTGAAGAGTAAGTACAAGAGATCCCACCACTGTGTTAAATTTGGGTGAGAAAAATTGACTTACCAAAACACAACCAATTTAAATAACAAATAAAAAAACTGCATTTTAAATTATTATTATTATTATTTATTATTAAAAAAACTGAAGAAATAAAATTAAAAAAAACAAAATTAACTAGACAAAGTAAAGAAAGCACCGGAGCAGAGGGAGTAAGTGATATACTGCTGGGAAACTGGCTTGCCACGTGGCGAGCAATGGTTGGGGTGCAGGAAGGAAGCAGGCGCAGTAGGAGCTGCAGGGTGAGGGAACGGCGCGCGTGTAGCGCAATCACAGGAGGACCTGGACGGGTGTGTGAGGCGTGTGCACCTCACGCGCCTGGTTTGAGGGTGGGGAACGCCGGGAACTGAAGCTGGGCAGCACTTTTTTTTTATGGACTTTCGTGCACCTCCCTCTCTCCTCTCTTTTTTTTCCAAAGTGAGGAAAAGAGCTCTATTTATAGGGAAAACTAGGTTAGGAAAACTAGGTTTTTTTTCAACAGGCTTTGAAAGCCCATCAGAATATTCCCTGGTTTATGTAAGTTCCATGATGAATGTTTTGATAATGACAAAGTGTTTTGAACAAGCTACAAAGATGTTGATCAAGTTTCAAGTTCAACAAGCAACAACGAACATCAAATGAAGAAGAGAGAAAGCAAGCTCATGAAGACTTAGTTTGAGTGTAATTGTAATTGTTTTATCTTTTGCCTCTCAAGCTTCTTAGGTCTTTTATTTGGGTAGATTATTTAGAGGGTAGTGAATCTCTATCATAAGTCATGATTAAATCATAATTTGATTTTTCACTTAACCTAAAATCAATAGGTGGCTTAAAGGTTTGAAAGGAAAGGTTTAGTTTTGAGAAAACAAGTTTCTAACATGTGCAGTGTGGATTTAATCGATTAAGTCATAATTTAATCGATTAATACTCGATTAAGATGAAATTTAATCGATTAAGTACTGCATATCTGATTTTTAAAATACGTTTTTCACTTCTCAAAATGAGTTTTCAAGTGCTACAACTTTTGGGTATTCTATATAAACCTTTTCCAAATTATTTTGGTTATCTAGAATCATTTTCATACAAGTTTTACCAGAAATCAAGTCACTCTATTCTCTCTCAATTTCAAAGATCAAAGCTTTCATATTTTCATATTCTTTGATCAAGAACCTTTGAATCTCTTATGGTGATTTGTCATAGCTATTGATTGAGATCATAGGATTGTCATTTGTGTATTCATTGAGTTGTAATCTTTGCAAGAAGGCAAGCCAACTACAACAACAAAGAAGACTTGGTGTGTCGTTTATCATCAAGCAAGTTCATTCAAGCAATTGAAGAAGAAGAAAGTCTTGGTTGTGAATCAAGCAAAGTGAAGCCTTGGTGTGTGGATTATCATCAAGCAAAGAAGACTTGTTGTGTCGATTATCAACAAGGGGTAGAGGTTAGATTAGAGAGAAGATCAATAGGATTGCAAGGCAAGGGTGTGGTATCTCTTGTAGGCTAGCAAGAAGGGAGTCTTGTGAGGCATTTACTTGTAATTTGAGAACTCTAATTCCTCATAGTGAAGAATCTCTCTTGGTTGAAGAGGGGACTGGATGTAGCTTTCAAGCGGATGAAAGTGAACCAGGATAAATCACTGTGCCGTATCTCTAAACCCTTAACTCTTTACATTCAAGTCAATTCATTGTGTTCTTGGTTGAAAACCTAGAAAAGATTGATTTTCATAATTGATTGAATTGAATCTTTATTGTTCAAATTGATAAAGGGAAAATCATTTTCATAACTAGGATAATCAATAAGAATATAGGTGTTAATCTTTTCCGCTGAATCTCTGATCTTACGTGTGAATTGATTGATTTTCGTATGTGATTGAAAAAGTGATTTTTCAGTTTTCTGATAGGTTTAATCGATTAAGACAAGCCTTAATCGATTAAGATAATTTGGACTTTCAGGCTTAATCGATTAAACTTCAGAATAATCGATTAAGACAGTACAAATTTGCAAAAATCATTTGTTTTAATTGTTTCGATTTGTTTCTTTCGAAAATCTTTCAAGGTTTCTTTTACACCTATTCAACCCCCCCTTCTAGGTGTTCTCCTAGGGTTCCTTAGTTGTTTCAACCACCAATTGTGGTTTCCTCAATTGGTATCAGAGCTCGGTCGAAAGACACGAGCATAAGAGCTTTTTCGTAAAGATCCTTTAAGAAAATCGCAATGGGTTCCATGAATCTCTTTGGTGGTGAAGGTGCTTCGATAAGTCGTCCTCCACTCTTTAATGGTGAGGGATACACATATTGGAAAGTTAGAATGAAAATCTTTATCCAAGCCATAGATAGTGAAATTTGGAAAGTAGTTGAAAAAGGCCCTCATATCCCCTCTAGTTTAGTTGAAGGCGTAGTACATTTAATCCCCAAGGACAAGTGGAAAGATGATGATAGAAAGAAAGTACAATATGATTATAAAGCAAAGAATATCATCACATCCGCTTTATCCTATGACGAGTTCTTTAGGGTTTCCCAATGTTCTAGTGCTAAGGAAATGTGGGACACTTTACAAGTGACTCATGAAGGAACTAGTGAGGTTAGGAGAGCTAGATTGAATGCTTTAATGCGTGATTATGAATTGTTTCAAATGCTTCCAAATGAATCTATTAATGATATGCAAAAGCGTTTTACTCACATTATTAACCATTTACTTGCTCTTGGTAAGACTTTCTTACAAGGTGAACTTTCTAACAAAGTGTTGAGATGTTTAGACAGGAATTGGCAACCAAAAGTAACGGCTATTGTTGAATCTAAGAATTTGGATGCTATGGATCTAGCAACACTTTTCGGAAAGCTTCAAGAACACGAAATGGAGCTTGGACGATTAAGTATCAATGAAGAGTCGGATAAGAACAAAGGAAGAAAGGGACTTGCTCTTAAAGTCAATAGATCATACGAAAAGAAAGAGAGTTCCGATGATGATGATAGTGAAGATTCCGATTCGGATGTTGATGAAAAAGAAATGAAACTTTTACTAAGGAAGTTTGACAAGTTTCTAAGGAGAAAAGGAAGGTTGAACAAAGACAAAGGTAAAGAGAAGGATTCCCCACACTACAAGACCAAGACATCAAAAGAAGGTGTAGTTTGCCATGAATGTGGAAAACCCGGACATCTCAAGTACTCATGCTCTAGGTATCTCAAGAAGAAGGAGAAAGACAAGAAAAATTCTAAATCTAAAAGAGCATACATAGTTTGGGATAGTGATGAAGATAACAAGAAAAGCACATCGAGTAGTTCATCGGATAATGAAGAAGCCGCTTGTCTCAACTTGATAACTCTAGTAGATGATGAAGAACAAAGTTCAAATGATGAATCAAGTGAACAAAGCGAGGATAGCGATGTAAGTCATACTAAATCCGAAATTTCTTCTAAATATGAATTGTTATATAATGCTTATGAAGAAATGCATGAACAACTTGAAAAACTAGTTTTGAAAAACATTGAAAGAAAGAAGCTCATTTTGAAACATCAAAAAGAGATTTTAGAACTTCAAAAACAAGTTGATGAGCTTAATCTTGAAAATGAAACCCTTGATCTTATATATGCTAGTTCTTCTTGTGATTGTGCTAGTAGATTGAATATTGTGGTTGATTGTGAGGATTGCAAGTTGCTTAAAGATGAAAATGCTATTTTGAAAAATAAGCTTGCAAGTTTCACAAATGGTGATATTAGATTGCGCACATTGTTAAATTTTCAAAGAGAAAATTCAAACAAGTTTGGTTTGGGTTATACTAATGCTAAGAGTAATTCTCATAGAAATGTTGTTGATTTTTCTAAAGTTGATTTTTCAAATGCACCAACATGTTTCTATTGTGGTACTCATGGACATACTTCAAATGTGTGTTATATTAATGTGCATGGTATACCTAAAGGAGATTTTGTTTGGATGAAAAAGGGTGAGAGTCCCTACACTAACAAAAATGGATCCAAAACCATTTGGATACCAAAAAGCAAAGCATGATTGTTTTGTAGGTATGATTGAAGAGCAAAGGGCTTACAAATGTTATTCATTACATTTGCATCTTCAATTGGTATTACATTTGCATCTCAAGTGAATGTCCTACAAAATGGTAAAATGATATTGTTGAATATTTACAATTGTTTAGTCTTCTCAATTGGTATAATTGAATTGTTCTCAAATAGTATTACTTTTCTAAAGTTCAATTGGTATCATTGAGTGATGATTAGATGATTATCATGCTATTATTTTTGTGATATTTCTTTACATTGATGATATCTCAATTGGTATTATGACTTTTTAGTATTTCTATTGGTTCATAATTCATTGTTATATTTTCTTGCCAATTGGTATCACATTTCAAAGTATAGTACTTGTTATATTTCAATTGATAATGGTATATATTACTTTGAAGAAATAAATGTGAATTTCTCTATTTTTGGCTTAGTATTTTATATTTCAATTGGTATATATATTACTTTTTGATAATGCCAAAGGGGGAGAAATGATATGTTTTGAAAAATGGGAGAAATGATATGTTTTTGTGGAGAAAGGTTGTTTTGTTGTTTTTATGTAGGTTGAGCTAAGTTGTTGAAGATAGGGGGAGAATCAAGCTTCTATCAATTGGATTTCAAATATCAAATGCATTGATTGAGGGGGAGCAAGTTTCTCACCAAGTGATCAAATTGTTAAAGCATCAACAACTTCAATCAAATTCAAAACATGGTTTGTCATTTTCAAAAAGGGGGAGATTGTAAGTTCCATGATGAATGTTTTGATAATGACAAAGTGTTTTGAACAAGCTACAAAGATGTTGATCAAGTTTCAAGTTCAACAAGCAACAACAAACATCAAATGAAGAAGAGAGAAAGCAAGCTCATGAAGACTTAGTTTGAGTGTAATTGTAATTGTTTTATCTTTTGCCTCTCAAGCTTCTTAGGTCTTTTATTTGGGTAGATTATTTAGAGGGTAGTGAATCTCTATCATAAGTCATGATTAAATCATAATTTGAGTTTTCACTTAACCTAAAATCAATAGGTGGCTTAAAGGTTTGAAAGGAAAGGTTTAGTTTTGAGAAAACAAGTTTCTAACATGTGCAGTGTGGATTTAATCGATTAAGTCATAATTTAATCGATTAATACTCGATTAAGATGAAATTTAATCGATTAAGTACTGCATATCTGATTTTTAAAATACGTTTTTCACTTCTCAAAATGAGTTTTCAAGTGCTACAACTTTTGGGTATTCTATATAAACCTTTTCCAAATTATTTTGGTTATCTAGAATCATTTTCATACAAGTTTTACCAGAAATCAAGTCACTCTATTCTCTCTCAATTTCAAAGATCAAAGCTTTCATATTTTCATATTCTTTGATCAAGAACCTTTGAATCTCTTATGGTGATTTGTCATAGCTATTGATTGAGATCATAGGATTGTCATTTGTGTATTCATTGAGTTGTAATCTTTGCAAGAAGGCAAGCCAACTACAACAACAAAGAAGACTTGGTGTGTCGTTTATCATCAAGCAAGTTCATTCAAGCAATTGAAGAAGAAGAAAGTCTTGGTTGTGAATCAAGCAAAGTGAAGCCTTGGTGTGTGGATTATCATCAAGCAAAGAAGACTTGTTGTGTCGATTATCAACAAGGGGTAGAGGTTAGATTAGAGAGAAGATCAATAGGATTGCAAGGCAAGGGTGTGGTATCTCTTGTAGGCTAGCAAGAAGGGAGTCTTGTGAGGCATTTACTTGTAATTTGAGAACTCTAATTCCTCATAGTGAAGAATCTCTCTTGGTTGAAGAGGGGACTGGATGTAGCTTTCAAGCGGATGAAAGTGAACCAGGATAAATCACTGTGCCGTATCTCTAAACCCTTAACTCTTTACATTCAAGTCAATTCATTGTGTTCTTGGTTGAAAACCTAGAAAAGATTGATTTTCATAATTGATTGAATTGAATCTTTATTGTTCAAATTGATAAAGGGAAAATCATTTTCATAACTAGGATAACCAATAAGAATATATGTGTTAATCTTTTCCGCTGAATCTCTGATCTTACGTGTGAATTGATTGATTTTCGTATGTGATTGAAAAAGTGATTTTTCAGTTTTCTGATAGGTTTAATCGATTAAGAGAATTTGGACTTTCAGGCTTAATCGATTAAACTTCAGAATAATCGATTAAGACAGTACAAATTTGCAAAAATCATTTGTTTTAATTGTTTCGATTTGTTTCTTTCGAAAATCTTTCAAGGTTTCTTTTACACCTATTCAACCCCCCTTCTAGGTGTTCTCCTAGGGTTCCTTAGTTGTTTCAACCACCAATTGCGGTTTTCTCAGTTTATTCCTCAATTAAATCTTAAAAAAAATAAAAAAAATTGATGATAATCCTTTTTAAAACAAATCCTTTTAACCAAAAATTTTATCTTTATCTTCACAAATTAACCAAATCTTTTACCAAAACATTTTTATATTATTTTTTCCTAAAAATTTTTATTTTTCGTTTTTTATTTTATATAAAAAAAATACTTTTTTCAAAATCTTTTTTTTATTTTTTTATTTTATTTTTAATTTTTAATATTTTTAAATTTTATTTATACACATTAATTAGAAAATAATGTGTCCAAACAAACTTTTTTTTTATTTTATTTATAACATTGAATTATAAAAAACTTAAAGATAAAATCTTACCCAAACAAATTATTTATAAAAATGTAATTTTGACCCCGGACAAAATGGGGTGCCTACAGCTGCCCCTCTTTACTTGTTTCTTATCAGAGAGCAAGCAAACCGGGGTTTGCATGCTATCATGGTAAGGAACGAGTAAAGAAATAGACACCGATTTTGCTCAGGAAAGAAACGTGAAACGTATTTGTTAGGTCCGGAGGTTCCTATATAGTAAATAACTTCAAAATGACTTTCAGCGTTTGTCAGGCGTCAAAAGACCCAAAATAATTTTCGACATTTCTGTCGGGGCATCAAAGAGCCCAACCAACATCAAAATGATCGACTTCAGCGTTTGTGCCGGGTGTCAAAAGACCCAAAATGATTTTCGACATCTCTGTCGGGGCATTTAAAAACCCAACCAACATCAAAATGACTTTAGCGTTTGTGTCGGGCGTCAAAAGACCCAAAATGATTTCAGCGTTTATGCCGAGTGTCAAAAGACCCAAAATGACTTCAGTGTTTGTGCCGGGCGTCAAAAAACCAATTGACTTCAACGTTTGTGTCGGGCGTCAAAAGACCCAAAATGACTTCAGCGTTTGTGTTGGGCGTCAAAAGACCCAAAATGATTTTCGACATCTCTGTCGGGGAATCAAAAAACCCAATCAACATCAAAATGACTTCAGCGTTTGTGTCGGGCGTCAAAAGACCCAAAATGACTTCAGTGTTTGTGTCGGGTGTCAAAAGACCCAAAATGACTTGACACCCAAAATGACTTCAGCGTTTGTGCCGGGCGTCAAAAGACCCAAAATGACTTCAGCGTTTGTGTCGGGCGTCAAAAGACCCAAAATGACTTCAGCGTTTGTGTCGGGCGTCAAAAGACCCAAAATGACTTCAGCGTTTGTGCCTGGCGTCAAAAGACCCAAAATGATTTTCGACATCTCTGTCGGGGCATCAAAAAACCCAATCAACATCAAAATGACTTTAGCGTCTGTGACGGGTGTCAAAAGACCCAAAATGACTTCAGCGTTTGTGTCGGGCATCAAAAGATTCAAAATGACTTCAGCGTTTGTGCCTGGTGTCAAAAGACCCAAAGAGTTTGTGCCGGGTGTCAAAAGACCCAAAATGACTTCAGCGTTTGTGCCGAGTGTCAAAAGATCCAAAATGACTTCCGCGTTTGTGCCGGGCGTCAAAAGACCCAAAATGATTTTCGACATCTCAATCGGGGAATCAAAAAAACCCAATCAACATCAAAATGACTTTAGCGTTTGTGCCGGGCGTCAAAAGACCCAAAATGACTTCAGCGTTTGTGCCGGGTGTCAAAAGACCCAAAATGACTTCTATAACATCCCAAAATTTTAATCCCTGATTAATGAAAGGTTAACTATAAAATATATTTATAATTAATTATTTCTATTTTAATCTTTGATTAAAATCTATGTATATGTTGTTAGTAAATGTGTGAATATGATTTGATAATTATTTTTATGTGAAAATAAATATTTTGCACATTAGTCCCTGATTTGGGACCTAGAAGTAATACTTAGGAAAGATTTTGGAGGGAAAGAAAATAAAACAATTATTTTTCAAAATTTGACCAAAAGACTCGAGTATTTCTGAGAATACTCGAGTATTCTGGTCAAAGCAGCATGAGTTAGTGCGCTTTGGTGAGTCACCACCAACGACTCCCGTCGTGTGACACGAAAACACCACCATAACACGTCCATAGCTACCGTTTCGACTTGCATGAACTCGTTAGTGGTCTATAAAAGCCGATTGAAACCTTGTTGACAAGCATTTTGGCAAATCTGTGGAAGAGTTCATGCATTAGGGTTCCTGAATCGTTTCATTCGATTCTCCCTCTTTGTTTAGACTTAATTCACAAATCATACACCAATACAAAGCTCACATCACGAGCTTTGTATAAACAACAAAATTGTGAGCTGAGAGTTTGTGTGTTGGAAGATTTGAAGCTTGAAATTTGGAGCTTAGTTGCTATCATCAGTTTCTGGAGCTTACTTTGATCCTCAATTTTGGTAAGCTCTTATGTCCAATCAACTCCAAATTCATTTTAAATCTTAGTCTATGTTGCAGAGAATGTATTCTAACCAAAACACCTAATTCTCTTGCATGTTTACCTATTCAAAAACTCTGATTTTGGACCTCTGCTCACATTGTCCTGCATGTTGGTGGTTGAAGTGGTTCTGGGTGTTGTGGAGTTCTTCTTTAGGATTTCTTTGTTGAGTCACGTCTGAGAGGTAAGGGGAAAGCTTTCTATTCACCAGATAGAGTGTAAATTCCATGAAATTGATTAGAGAGCCACCAAGAGGCTCTAAGGGCTTAGTTTGAATAGAGAAATTGGTTTGGAGACCAACCTGTGCTCTAAAGTTGTTTTGAGCAAGTTTTATATGATGCATGCAAGTTATTTGAAACTTAAATCATGAGTATTCTGGGTATTATACAAATTGGTATGTTGAGTTGTGAATTTTCCAAGTTTTATGCACAATCTTGTGAATCTCTGTGATTTCTGTAATTTGATGTGTTCTAAGTGTTTGAACATGTTTAATATATGTTATATGAACTCTATTGATCATTGGATTGGGTTAGAATTGGTTAAAATAAAAATGTTATGCTAAAACTCAATTTTTCACTGTCTACTGTTTGTCAAGACTCGAGTCTTTGACTCGAGACTCGAGTGATTTGTGACGCACCAGTGCGTCTGATGGCACCATCACTCGAGTATCAGGTCAAGGACTCGAGTATTGACTGATGCAGCAAGAGTATTTTTCTGATGCAGCACTCGAGTAATGCATGAACCACTCGAGTATTCTGGGTTGATGAACGACTCGAGTAATTCATGAACTACTCGAGTATTTCTTGAAAATCTGAAACTTGACTTTTCTGAAAATGTATGAACGACTCGAGTGACCCTTAAACTACTCGAGTAAACTGGAAAGACTGAAGAACTACTCGAGTCTTATGAAGAAGACTCGAGTCTTTTTGACCAGAAACTTAACAATTCCATTTTTAATTCTGAATCATTTTGTTAACACCTAAGTGATAATAATCCAAGTGATCTGGGACTTAAAAGTAATTGATTGATGATGGTATAAGTTATTGGATTAATAATGTAAGACATTATTAAATGTGATATATCAATCAATTCTTTCGAGTTAATAAATTGCATTCATTCTGGAGTACGGATGATTGATAGTTTATCATGTTATGGTAACATGAGGAGGGCCTCTAGGAGTGCCAACTGACAGCTTGCTTGATGACACATTATGGTGGACGATGTGGCCAGCGAGAGTAATACGTTGATGATATGATTATTCTATATGAGACGACGGGACGTTGCTCGAGGAGTGCGTTATGTATCATTTCCAAGCTTGTCGTGTATATTCTAGGGTGAATGTACGAATGTTGTTCACCTAGGAGTACAATGCACTATTGAGTGCTTATATGAAGTAAAGGATGGACGTCAGAGAGTGACATAGATTGATGGAGATAGGATTGAGAGCTAGACTCATACATCATGCCACTCATCTAATCTAAAGTTGATAAATGAAAATAAGTATGAGCATTCTACTTGCATCAAATATTTGCTAAGTGCTAACTATGGTTGATGATTATTTGATGTATACGTTCATATTTATATTGTGCATTTATTTATGCTCTATTATTATGTGTGTAGAATTACTTATCCCTATGCCCTTGTAGGTGATGTCGCGTTACATCGCTTGCGTCGAGATCTGCCCACTTCCTAGTGGCATATGGATCTCTGAGGATCACCAGGCAGTGTATGAGGGTGAGGTCGAGCTGACTGTCACTCACCCTAATCCACTAATTCGGTTCCGTCCTCGTAGGTTTAGGATCCCCATCATATACACTATGCATGTACCTCCCTTTTATACTTACCATGGACCACCTGCCACTCGACCAGCTCGCTCATATCATAGTTTTCGATTCCGACCTACCCACTCACACCCTTTTACTTCTAGAGTCGTTCGAGAGGAGACTCCCCCATCTTTTCCGAGGAGTCTTGTTAGGGTCACGCCTTCACCAGACCCTGTACCCAGTGGTAGGGTACCTACTCCTTCGGATGAGATTGAGGAGGATCCTGTCGAGGACGAGAGCGGAGGCAAGCCTATCGAGCATTCTACCGGGAGTCAGTGGAGGGACGGTGATCTAGAGGGATGTTCATAGGGTAGATGATGTGGATCAGGGATCCGGTGTGATTGCTGCTATGGAGGAGATGCTGTTGATAGTTGTCTACTACTGCTGCTACTACTGGGAGGCTTCTACTACTACTACTACTACTGCTACTTATGCTACATGATCAGCTTCAGAGTCTTTTATTTTGATATGTAGATATTGTATATATATCTTTTGAGAACTCTGGAGAGATGATCTATTTTGATGAAGTATATATATATATATAGTCTTATGGACTTGTACTGGGGTTTGGAGACTTTTACTTATGGACTATGTATTTCATGAATTTTGATATATATAAAATCTATGTTTATATCACAACCTGTTACATAGTCCTATTATTTTCGCTTACTCTGATAATGGTTTTCAAAGAGTTCGGCTACGATGTTTTAAAATGGTATCAGTTCTGCAAAATGAAATAATGGATGACATCACTTAAGTTTTCATTACGTAAATTGCATTATTAAAGAGTAAATGCTATCTAAGTTGTGAAATGAGTTCCTTGTTAAAGAAAACGCTGAATTCAATATTTTAAGTGATACGCAATCTAATATCCAAAGATCCCATATTTTGGTTTGTGCATCCGCTTCTTTTAAAAAATAAAAAGGAAAAATCTAACCTTATATTTTCTAATTTCAAACAAGTTCATATCTATTTGAGTAATAGTTAATTTATTACTCTAATTACTAGTATTATATTGAGGGCGTTACAACTTCAGCGTTTGTGCCAGGCGTCAAAAGGCCCAAAATAACTTCAGTGTTTCTGCCGGGTGTCAAAAGACCCAAAATGACTTCAGCGTTTGTGTCGGGTGTCAAAAGACCCAAAATGATTTTCGACATTTCTGTAGGGGCATCAAAAAGCCCAACCAACATCAAAATGACTTTAGCGTTAGTGTCGGGTGTCAAAAGACCCAAAATGATTTTCGACATCTTTGTCGAGGCATCAAAAAGCCCAGCCAACATCAAAATGACTTTATCGTTAATGTCGGGTGTCAAAAGACCCAAAATGATTTTCGACATCTCTGTTGAGACATTAAAAAGCCCAACCAATATCAGAATAACTTTTAGCAACGTAAAGACCACCAAAGAGTCTAAAAAATTTTCTAGAATCTTTCAATCAACTTATTTTCGACAAACACGTGTGTGTTGATGATTCGAACAAGAAATGGGTAATGATTATGAATGCAATGCAATTTGTATGCAAATGATAATGAACAATTGATATGATGCAACTGGTGTACGTAATGCAATGGATAATGTAACTGGTGCAAATGATGTCAAAAATGCATAATGCAAGATGAACTCAATACATATGATGTGAATGACAATGAAATGAATATGATTTGGAATCAACAATGCAACTCTAACTTTTTAATAATGTAAACCCATCAAGAATTAATGGGTCTAAAACGCAAATTTTTTTTTATATTTTTTTCTGTTTTTTCAACAAGATAAACTGGTCTCAACTCTTTTGCTCTTGAACACCAATACCGGGCCATACCCAAAATCTTATTGAAGACATGCACGTGCAAATCTTTTACAACATTTTTCCTTAATAAAATCTTTTGACTCAGCAATCTAACATTTGTCGATAATCAATCACCATCAAACAACCTGAATTTGTTCAAAATATGCCCCATTGTATTATGCTAAAAACAATTATTGGGGAATCAAAGTAATGCCCCAATATCTTTCATCTAGAGCTCAACAATGAACCTAGGTAAATGCAATAGAATGATCGATACTTCTAATTTCTCTTCAAAAACTGCCCCAGTATCTCATTCTAGGGTTTATCAACAAGACTTTTCAAAATTGCACTAGTTGAATATGATAGCAATATTTGCAAGGGGATAAACAATATGCTTGACCTCTCTTCAAAACTGCCCCAGTATTTCTTTCTAGGGCTTGTTAAAAATTTCCAAACTGCCCCAGTTAGCTGGCAACAAAACTTTTCAAAACTGCCCCAGTTTGGGAAATGTTTCAACGAGGGTAGGGAATCTTCGAAATTTCCCAATGCAACCTTCAGGGCTTCTTTTCTGGTTCTATTTGCAATTTCCAATATCTCTTTGTTAAAAACAATCTGGTTTGTATTTGAGGACATTTTCTTCTGCCCTAAATTTTGCCTACAAAACCCAATGTAGGTTTCTAGCGGGCTTTTATATCATGATCCTAATTTTTGCCTAAGCCGCCCCTTTCGAGTTTTGCAACTTAGCGGATCGCTCTAACTTTTGCCTAGGTCGTCCTTTTTTCGTATTTTCAACCTAGCGAGCCTTTTATTTTTTATTCATCTTCTTCCTCAAACACAATAATTTCTCAAATGCTTTTGAATTGACTGGAAATTGCAAATCTTTTCCATTCATTCCACTCAAGGTTAGGACTCTCTCAGAGAACATGTTCTTAATAACAAAAGATCTTTAATTGTATTCAACCGATCAAGTTCCTTTCAACTTCTTTTCCTCACATATCTTCTTAAAAAGAAACACTAATTTAATAATCATGTGAACATGGAAAAGGTTTGGATGATGGAATCAATTCATTTATTCATTAACAATAAGATATTTTTCATCATCGTTTCAATTAGGTTTAATGAAGTCAGCATTTCTCCACCCTAGTGCATAACTCAAGCAAACCAATCCTCAATGAGGTCTTTTAAAGCTTGTAATGTGGTATGGCTAAGGGTTGACAATAAAAGGTAAAAGGCTCAAATTTTTAATTCCCTTCCCTTTTTTTCTCCTTTCTCTTCAATTCCCTATTTTCTCAATAGATTTTGCACAACACTCAAATCATCAAGAGGATTTTCCCAAAAGGTTGTAACATGGTCTGGGGGTAACAATGTGGCTAATGAAAGAATGGATATAAAGGCCCAAAATTTATGTTGAGTTTTGAATGAGAATCTTTCGTTCAGAAGGATTGAAATTGTTCTTTTGCATCACATAATGGATTCATGGGCTTTGCCTTATTTAGACAAGCACCCTCACTTTTTGCAATTTTTTTTTGTTAATTTTTGTGCTTGCCAACATCCATTTTGGATCGCTTTTGTGATTGCACTTCTGAATATAGAAATTGTCTTTTTTAATTTGATTCTCATTAATACTTGGGTAAAATACTTTTTGGGTTTAAAAGAAGAAAATTTTTCTGTTGAGGCTCAATGGGGTGAACAATGGATGATATGTGTTTGGGTTTATGAAATAAAAAGTAATCCTTCTTGATATTCGCATGTTGACTCGACGAAGGTGAGTTCAGTTCTACAATGGGAACAATCGAAATCGGTCACGGCAGTGAGAAGTTTTCTTGGTTTGGCGCGGTACTACAGAAGGTTCATAGAAGGTTTCTCAAAGATTGCGCTACCGTTGACGAAGTTAACTTGGAAGGACCAACCATTTATATGGGATGTGAAGTGCGAAAGGAGTTTCCGAGAGTTGAAGGAAAGATTGACATCATCCACTGTGTTGATTTTGCCTGATCCGCACAAGAGTTTTGAGGTGTACTATGATGCATCAAAACAAGGACTTGGAAGTGTGTTGATGCAAGATGGAAAGGTGGTAGCTTATGCCTCGAGACAATTAAAGGTTCATGAAATGAACTATCCAACCCACGATTTAGAGCTGGCGGCTTTTGTTTTCGCTCTAAAGATTTGGAGGCACTACCTCTATGGCACTACGTTTCGGGTATTTAGTGACCATAATAGTCTAAAGTACCTTTTCGATCAGAAAGAGTTTAACATGAGGCAACGTCGATGGATGGAGTTCCTAAAGGATTATGAGTTTGAGCTTCATTACCATCCTGGGAAGGAAAATGTTGTGGCGGATGCATTGAGTCGAAAAGCAATGCATATCAGTTCAATGATGGTCAAAGAAGCTGCGTTGATTGAAGAATTTAGAGATTTGAGTTTGACGATGCAAGTGGAGCCGACAAGTATCAGAATGGGAACGTTGCAGATCGCAAATGAATTCTTGAAAAGGATTCGAGAGTTGCAATAAGAAGATAACGAGCTTAAGGAGAAGATGAGGCATATGGAGGAAGGCAAAGAGTCAGAATTCCAAGAAGGGAAGGATGGAATTCTTCGTTTCAGAACGAGAATTTGTGTGCCCGATAATTTATAAGTAAGGAGAATAATTTTGGATGAAGCGCATAAGTGCAAGATGAGTATGCATCCGGGAGCTACCAAAATGTACCAGGATTTGAGGAAGATATTTTGGTGGCCTGGTCTTAAGAAGGATGTGGCAAGATATGTAGCGTGTTCTTTGGTGTGCCAGAAAGCCAAGGTGGAACACCAAAGGCCAGGAGGAGAATTACTTCCCTTAGAGATTCCGCTATGGAAATGGGATAGTATCTCAATGGATTTCGTGTCCGGTTTGCCAAGGACAATTATTGGTTATGATGCAATCTGGGTGATTGTAGATCGCTTGACGAAGTCAGCACATTTTATTCCGATAAATGTGCGCTATTCTTTGGAGAAGCTCACTCAGTTGTATATCAAAGAAGTAGTTCGTCTGCATGGTGTGCCATCAAGTATCGTGTCAGATTGAGATTCAAGGTTTACATCGAAGTTTTGGCAGAATCTACATAAAGCTCTGGGTTCATGGTTGAAGTTGAGTTCTGCTTATCATCCCCAGACTGATGGTCAAACATAAAGGACTATTCAGTCATTAGAGGATATTTTAAGAGCCTGTGTTTTGGAAGGTCAAGGAAGTTGGGGACAAATGTTGCCGCTCGTGGAATTTACTTACAACAATAGTTATCATACGAGCATTGGAATGACACCATTTTAAGCTCTATATGGGAGAAAGTGTCAGACTCCGCTGTGCTGGTTTCAAGTGGGGGAGAGTTCTCTTATTGGTCCAAATTTTGTGCAAGAGACAACTGAGAAGATTAAGATGATACAAGAGAAGATGAGGACTGCTTAGAGCAGGCAGAAGAGTTATGCTGATCGGAGGAAAAAACCATTAGAGTTTGCCGAAGGTGACCATGTTTTCATTAGAATAGTACCAACCAAAGGTGTTAGTAGAGCTTTGAAAACCCAGAAACTATCACCTAAGTTTATTGGTCCCTACCAAATTCTTAAAAGAGTTGGTCCAATAGCTTATCAATTAGCCTTACCCCTATCTTTAGCTAATCTTCACAACATGTTTCACGTGTCTCAGTTGAAAAAGTATGTTGATTTGGGTCCAATATATATAGATTTGAGCATTATTTGGACTCCCTTTTACTATGTATTTGGCTTGTCTCTCTAGCAAATTTAGGACTTTTTAGTAGATTTTAATTATTTTTAGTAGTTTAGGGTCCTTTGAATGTTTTGATCCGTTTGTTAGTGTTTCAGGTATTTTTGGAACTTAAATGGATAAAATATTTATGGACCTGAAAAGAGGACTAAAAGATATTGCAAATGGAAAAAGAACGGAGCAAAACGGAACTGGAGGAAGTCCCGCGCGCCTGAGGCGCGAGACCGGGGGCGCCTGAGGCGCGCCTGTGAAGAAAAGCACAAGTCATCAGATGTTGCGCGCCTGGGGCGCACGAGTTCGCGTGCGCCTGGGACGCGCGTGCGTGTGGAGGCCCAATTGGACCAGATTCTGAACAAAATAGAAGAAGAGAAGTCTAATTTGACTTCATATCTTAGATTTGGTCAGAAAATAGAAGATAAACATGGACCTTATCTATTAGATTTAATTAATATTTATTTTAGGATTTGTTGTACTCTTTAAATAGAGGATTTGTAAATAGTTTTAAGTAGGTTTTAAGATCATAGAATTCAATTAGGATTAGAGAGAGAGGTTAGTAACATCTATTGAGAGCAAGGAGGCAAGGCACAAGGATTGAAGATCTCTTGGAGAGTTAACCAGTATTGTCTATGATATGAGGTTTTCTCTTTGCTTTTGTTTTCTTTATTTCTATATGTGTAACTAAAACCTCTTGTTAGGAACATGGTGTAAATTGTATGATGTAGCTTATTTTAATTTATGATTTAGTATTTTTCTGTTTTTAATTCATGCATTAATTGAGTTCTTATTTTATACATAAATCTGGCCAATTTATGTTTTGGATTTCTTAATTCGCAACGACAGTTGGGGTTTTGAATAGGCCATGCAATTAATGGTGTAATCAGTCCAATACATAGAGATATGGTTGGATGATTATATGGCTTTTTAGTTCCCTTGAGCTGAATGGATATTTTCTTATATTGTAATTTGTTGAGAGATCAAGGATTAAATATATAGAAAATAAGGGTAATGTATAGAGACATCTAACTATTACTATTTGAGAGGAATGGTCCATGAATTAAAGGATAATTAAAGTAAAATATAATTCATAGTTAAAATAAGTGAATCATACAACGAAACCAAGTTCCTAACCTTTTTCTATTTGCTTTCTTATCATCTTATCTCCTCAATCTTCTTTTCTTATTTTATTTTTATTCAATTTCTTCTTCTTCTTCTTAAATTCAATAACAAGTTGCACTAATAATTACGAATTGGTGGAAAGTTATTAGAAACAACTTCGATCTCTGTGGGACGATATTCGGTCTTCCAGACTATATTACTTGCTGACCTAGTCCTCTTGCTAGTAAATCAACAAGTTTTTGGCGCCGTTGCCGGGGATTGAAATTCGATTCTAATTTCTTTTCGGGACTTTTTGTAATTATTTGTGTAATTTGTACTTTTTCATGTATAATTATTGTCATAATAATGATTCAAAATTTTTCTATTATATTCAGCCTAATTATTTTTTTTGAAAAATATCTAGAGCAATCTGAATCATTATTAGGCAATAGGAAGCATGAGAAAGTAATCTTCCCGACTAATGGAGTTAACAACTTCATGATGGATGATGGAAGAAAAGATCACCCAAGGTCTTTCCCATGGGATGTGGGCATAACTCATTATTGTTGCATCACATGGGATTTGACCCATAGAATTTGGGACCCTGGTGGATTTTTTTTACATAAGTAGTAGTGTAGGTTTCAATTCTTAGGTAGTTGTTGTAAAAAAAAATTATTGAGGCACAGACCTCGTGCGCCCCAGGCGCACGCAGTCGCGCGCCTGAGGCGCGTGGGGCTGCTGCATAGCCAGTATGGGGGAATTTCACTCCTACTTTTTAGGAACAGATTTTTTTAGGATTAGATTAGTTTTTTGTATCTTATCTTTTAGGATTAGATTAGTTTTTTTAGGAATTTGTTTTATCTTTTTAGGATTAGATTTATCTTAGGATTATTTTTAGAGTAGATTTTTTATTTTTTTTTTATTTTCGTTTTTTTTTATTTTTCTAATTTTTAGGGATAGATTTATTTTAGGATTAGATTTGTATTTGTAGGATTTGGACCCCATTAGCCCCAATTTTTCAATATTCCACCCCAGCCCCTGTACCTCACAAAAAAATATTGTCCAGCTTTTTAGGTAGATTTAATTTTTATTTTGTATTTTAGGCTAGATTAGTTTGCTTGAGGACAAGCCAACATCTAAGTTTGGGGGAGTATATACAAAATAAAAATTGATTTTTTCAGACTTGAATTGTTTCCCCATATTTGGTATTGGTTTGCGTCTCTAGTGAGAGTAATTAATTTTTCTAACCTTAGGATTTTTTCTCTTTTGATGCATGTGTGTAACATCCTCATTTTTATTAACCTAATAATTATAATTATAATTATCTTATTTACACGTGAAGGATGATTTTCAACTATTTTCTTATATGTATATTATTATGTTGAATCTAAATATGTATATGTATAACTGTTTATAAACGTTTCTCTAATATATGTATGAGTAATGTGTGTTTGTGTGCATTCCTAGGTGTTAGTATTGGTGCTTTTGTCCTTGTGTGTATGTGTATGTTGATTATGTGGTAGCATCGTTAGGACGGGTAGAGAAGTGTTCTAGAAGTCGTTAGTTATAGTCGAAGGGTAATTGGTTTAAGTTTAGATTGGCGTGGTTACGATCGTGCGGTTAGGACTTTGAGTGTTCAATAGTCCATATAAGTGTCGTTTAGTGCCTCGATATCGCTAGAGTGAGTGGAGTGAGAATCCTAGAGTAGAGCCTTGAATATAAGGATGGACCTTAGAGCTCGTGCTCGGAGAATTCCCTCAAACTCACATTTCGATTGAGTTCCGGAATCCGATAGATGTGCAAGGCAATTGTGATCAACTTGATCCTATTGGTTACGCCTCGAGAGTAATTGGTATTAGAGTTAAGTGGTTATAGGGTTGCCTTAAGTCGATCGGGTTAAATCGAGTGTTTAAGAAGAGGTTAAGCATAGGATTCGGTTGGTTGTTCGTTTTGTCCTTCCATGATTGAGAATTGTGTGATGATGATTGTGATGTTTGTGTATGTTTAGAATGTGTTTAGAATGTAGGATTTAGTAAGAGTAGGTTTGGTGAAGTAGAATTAGTTTAGAAGTGGATCTTTAAAGAGTAATTAGGACCTAATGAACATAGGATCTTAGGAAATTAGAAATAAAATATCCATAGCTCCAAACTCAAATTCCACCGTTGGATGTTAAGATAAGTGTGTTAGGAAGCTTGCCTCAAAATTTGAGCAAGATCCGACGGTTAACGAAAAAGTTACGGCACTTTGAAGTGCAAAGGGATGGTGGGCTGAACTGGTTAATCGATTAACACTTGAGTTAATCGATTAAGGCCGAAGGGTGCACATGAGTTAATCGATTAATCTTGAGATTAATCGATTAAGGCCGAAAGATGCTCAAGAATTAATCGATTAACAACATCTGTTAATCGATTAACAGACGCTGAAACAGCTTAAAAACACGATTTTAAGTGTTTTCTTCATTCTTCCTCTTCTCCCATTCGAGTTCCTTCCTTCTTATCTTCCCCCAAACTCTTCCAACCTTCAAATCAACCTCAAATAACTTCAACCCATCACCCCATAATCATTCCCCATCAACTCCCTATCATTCTCCATCAACCAAAACCCCAATTTCACTCTCAATCTCTCAATTCCCCAATTCCCAAATTGAAAACCCTAACTCCTCAATCCTTCTCTCTTATTTGGGCAATCTCTAAGGGGAGTTTGGAATTGACCATGGAGCAAAGGCTTAGAGCTTAGGGAGCTTATCTCAAGAGCTTGGTGGAGGGGCAAGTGGGGTGAGGAAAAGTGGGAATTTTTATAAAAAGGTTAAAAAGGTAAAATTGTTAAAAGTGGTGCATTGCATGAGGAACCCTCCTGCGGGGAGAATGTGAAGTGCAATGCACATAAAGTCAAGATTGTTAAAAGTAGACATTAAGTGAGGAACCCTCCTGCGGGGAGAATGTGAAGCGCAATGCCAATAAAGTTTTTAAAGTAAAAGTGGGCATTGTGTGAGGAACGCTCCTTCGAGGAGAACGAGAAGTACAATGTCAATAAAGTTATAAAGTTAAAAAAAAAATTGTTAAAAAATTGGTACATTGTGTGAGGAACCCTCCTTCGGGGAGAATGTGAAGCACAATGTACAAGAGGGAGAAGTGAGGTGCATTGCATTGCATGAAAAGTAAAAGTGTTTTAAAGTGGAAAGTAAAGGAAAATGAATTGTTTCTGCATTGCATTAGCATCGCATTGCATTTGCATCGTACTTAGAATATTGTCTGGTGCACGATAGACTGTAGCTGATTCTTTGTAATTAGGAGTTGTGTGCGAATAGTTATCATAGGGGTGAGTATATGTATATATATATATATATATAAATATATGGAGTGCATAGTGTTAAGAGAAAAAGGGTCGGTTTAAGTTTGCAAAGGGAAATGCGAACAAGTGATAAACGGAGAAAACTTGGAAATTTTTAAATGTTGTAAGCGCTTCCCATTGCAAACCACAAACCTAAGTGGTATTAGGTGATGGGTGAGAGTAGAAGTGTCTTAAGTGTTAAGCTAAGGAAAGCATAAGTTGTATACAAAGGAAATCCGAACAACGCCAAGGCAGTTGAAATCGTGGTACGGGAATTCATTGGATAGCGAGGGCTACTACCACCGATTTAATGTAGTGTGGGAATTGGCCAATCCGACATTACATTTACCGGGAGGTGAAGTCGTCGAAATCTAGGAATTCGTGCACTGCTATGAATTAGTAAACGATTTTCGGTGTATAAAACCTTAGTGCCCAATTGTTTATTGTTCCCTCTTTGTTTGATTATGTGCATTTGTGTATGTTTTGGATGTATGTGTATGGAATGTGCAGTGTCAAAGTAATTGGATTGCGATTGGAAATGGAACCGTCCGATTTGAATGAATCATGACTTCGATCCTAATCCAATCGAGCGACTAAGTTCACATCGATTGGATTGGAATCAAAGAGAATGAAAAATAGGATTTAAATTAAGCTAACGGTCGATTCCATTACTAATCTCGATTCAAATAGTTATGACACCAAGAATGAGATAGAAAGCGAGAACTAATCGATCGGATTCGAACCGCCGAACTATTCAGATTAAAAATTTGAAAGAATAAAAGAAACTCTTTGCCTAAGTTGGAAAGCGATTCGAATTCAATCGAGAGGTCCTCGAAATGTGTTCGGATGTGGATCAATTTAGTGTTAAAGCAAGCGAACGAAGATTTGAGTGGAACCATGAAAATCAAATAAGTTATTTTTGCGATTCTAATATAGCCGAATGACTTAGTTGACATTGGATAGATTAAAATCTAAGAAAACCGTTACAATTTTTATATTTAACTTGTGGTTGGTTCTCACTACTGAATTGAGTTCGATAACTTCAACATTAAACGAAAGTCAAGCGTGGAATCCTGTCAGTTGAACTTAAACCCCGAATGGTGATAACTGAATTTATGAAAAACCAAAGAATTTCTATTTAAGCAAAACCAAGGATTTAAGTTCAATTGGGAGATTGGTATAGGTATATGTTTACGTATATAGGTTTGATTGGTTATCTTAATGGTGGTGTTGTGTGGTTGTTGTCATGTGTGGTTGAATGAATTGCTTGACACCTGGTGCACTAACTCCAACCTATTTTAAAAGTTACTAAGTTTTAGAATTTTAATCTCCTTCTTTTTCTAAACTACTTTCCGATATAAGTAAAAACCTTATTTTAAGATTTAAGATGATTAAAATATAGGTATATCAATTGTTTCCTTGAATTGTTTAAAAAGGGTTTTTGAACTAAGTTTTGAAAATATGAATAATAGTGTATATGCGAATATTTTCATTATATATTTATGTGTTTGTATCTGTATACATATTTTCATGGCATATTTGTGTTTGCGTATAGATATATTCCTGCAACTATGTGTAAGTTTTGTTTTCTTTACTTTATCTTCATAAAGTATTTCTCGAAAGCTCTTCAATTTGAATTTCCCCGTAAAGCCCACAGGAGAACCGTAACACCAACGAAAAGTAGCCAATTTAGCGAACTACCAAACCAAAGAACCATCAAACTTTTTGTTTGAAAACCGAGTGAAGTAACGTGTGCCAGAACCTTGTCACATAAGGACTAGAGTTGTGTTTCCTACCCCGTGAGTATGCTAGGTTAGCATGGAACAGTGTGTACCATAAGGAAGATAGTAAGCCCAAAAACCAAAATCCTAAGTCCAATAACCGACTAACCCATAAGTAACACATCCTAGTACTCTCTAATTTTCCGAGACTTAAGAGAGACCAAATAGTTAGCTGGCTTTCAAACCTATATTGCCGGAGTGAATCAATGAGTGGGAGTGTCATCACATACCTAAACTAAAGAACCCAACCAAGAGGACATAGAATTGTAAACCATGCCTTCGTAGGATAGACCACAAAGACTAGAAAGTACTTTGAAGTTAGAACCTAACCATGGCATGAGAATCATCAGGGAACTTCTGATTGATTTTCATGCAAGTTCGGGAAAAAGGAAGCATTAGCGAGAAAGGGGTTACCTCGTCTCGCTAAAACCCAACAACCTCTAGGGTACCTGAGGATGAGAAAAGTTTAGCACCTACTAAGTAGAACCAAAGCTAGAACCAGTTGAATTTACCAGGTAAACTCAAGCCTAAGTGGGGGAGCACCCATAGCGGTAGAATTTAAGATTGTGGAAATTCTGAGAAACCGTTATTCTTGCTCTTATGATTTTACCATGATAGACCAAACTATTTTTGAAACTATGAGTATTTTGTTAACTTTAAAAGCTTTTAATCAAAGCAATTTATAATAGAGTCTCCTCCCATTCTTTTCAAATGTTTTTCAAAGAGTGAATTTCGGGGACGAAATTCTTTTAAGTGGGGGAGAATTGTAACATCCTCATTTTTATTAACCTAATAATTATAATTATAATTATCTTATTTACACGTGAAGGATGATTTTCAACTATTTTCTTATATGTATATTATTATGTTGAATCTAAATATGTATATGTATAACTGTTTATAAACGTTTCTCTAATATATGTATGAGTAATGTGTGTTTGTGTGCATTCCTAGGTGTTAGTATTGGTGCTTGTGTCCTTGTGTGTATGTGTATGTTGATTATGTGGTAGCATCGTTAGGACGGGTAGAGAAGTGTTCTAGAAGTCGTTAGTTATAGTCGAAGGGTAATTGGTTTAAGTTTAGATTGGCGTGGTTACGATCGTGCGGTTAGGACTTTGAGTGTTCAATAGTCCATATAAGTGTCGTTTAGTGCCTCGATATCGCTAGAGTGAGTGGAGCGAGAATCCTAGAGTAGAGCCTTGAATATAAGGATGGACCTTAGTGCTCGTGCTCGGAGAATTCCCTCGAACTCACATTTCGATTGAGTTCCGGAATCCGATAGATGTGCAAGGCAATTGTGATCAACTCGATCCTATTGGTTACGCCTCGAGAGTAATTGGTATTAGAGTTAAGTGGTTATAGGGTTGCCTTAAGTCGATCGGGTTAAATCGAGTGTTTAAGAAGAGGTTAAGCATAAGATTCAGTTGGTTGCTCGTTTTGTCCTTCCATGATTGAGAATTGTGTGATGATGATTGTGATGTTTGTGTATGTTTAGAATGTGTTTAGAATGTAGGATTTAGTAAGAGTAGGTTTGGTGAAGTAGAATTAGTTTAGAAGTGGATCTTTAAAGAGTAATTAGGACCTAATGAACATAGGATCTTAGGAAATTAGAAATAAAATATCCATAGCTCCAAACCCAAATTCCACCGTTGGATGTTAAGATAAGTGTGTTAGGAAGCTTGCCTCAAAATTTGAGCAAGATCCGACGGTTAACAAAAAAGTTACGGCACTTTGAAGTGCAAAGGGATGGTGGACTGAACTGGTTAATCGATTAACACTTGAGTTAATCGATTAAGGACGAAGGGTGCACATGAGTTAATCGATTAATCTTGAGATTAATCGATTAAGGCCGAAAGATGCTCAAGAATTAATCGATTAACAGCATCTGTTAATCGATTAACAGACGCTGAAACAGCTTAAAAACACGATTTTAAGTGTTTTCTTCATTCTTCCTCTTCTCCCATTCGAGTTCCTTCCTTCTTCTCTTCCCCCAAACTCTTCCAACCTTCAAATCAACCTCAAATAACTTCAACCCATCACCCATAATCATTCCCCATCAACTCCCTATCATTCTCCATCAACCAAAACCCCAATTTCACTCTCAATCTCTCAATTCCCCAATTCCCAAATTGAAAACCCTAACTCCTAAATCCTTCTATCTTATTTGGGAAATCTCTAAGGGGAGTTTGGAATTGACCATGGAGCAAAGGCTTAGAGCTTAGGGAGCTTATCTCAAGAGCTTGGTGGAGCTCTCTCTCTCTCTCTCTCTCTCTCCTTCTCCTCTACTCTTCAACTGGTAAGGGGGGACTCTTTCCTCACTTTGAATTAGGGATAGTTAGAATTTATAATAGGATTTGGGATTAAATAATTAAACTAGAGTGTAGGTAGCAATTAGTAATTAATTAGAGTTGTCCTTGTATTTTTCTTAACTTTGATATTTTTATAAATGTTTATATTAAGTGATTCCTCGATAAATTGGTAAAGTAGGAAGTGAAGAACCCTAGGGAGATGATTTATTTTACTGCACCCTGAGACATACATGTGTATGTCGACTGGTTGTTGTTTCTCTGTTGAATTGTTGTTTGTTATTGAATATTAAACAACCTAAGTGCTATATGTTCTAATTGTGATTTAATGTTTTAATTGTTAAATGGTGAGACTGAAAGTGGATTGTGGATTAACACAGATATATATATATATATATATATATATATATATATATATATAGTTAAGGGAATAAAGAGAATGAAAGGTGTAAATGGTTAAGAGATGAAGTGTTAGAACGAGCAGTGGATTAAAATGGATAATGGGAGTCTAAAATAATTATGAATAGAAAGGGAATTGTGTGTGTGATAGGATGTTATTGCCGCTATCTTTAGTTTGATTATTATTCTTATGTCTTTATTATGAATTGTATACTATCCTTTTAATTCACTGTGTTGTGAAAGATCTCACCCTTAGTGGATAACAATTTAGGTACATATTCAAGATGCTTGGAGATCAGAGTGTGCAGCGGAACAAGTCGGAAGAAAGGAAACTGAGTTTTGTATATGTGCTTGATATTGTAATTAAGTGCCCCACCTTTTGTATAAATTAAATTTGTAAACGAACTTTTAAAGTTATCCGTTTAAATTGCAAACTCTGATTCATGTATTTTATTTGAAGAAATTACTTTTAAGGTTTCTTAATTACGTTCAAAATTTTTATTTCCGAGTATTTTTATAATAAGAAAATCGGGGTGTTACACATGTGTATATTTAGTTTAGGACTTAGACTCATTGGCATTAGAATCTGTTTGATTGAACCGAGCATGATTGTGTACTGTGTTATTTTTATAAGAGCATTCAGAACTTATAATTAGTGAACTGACTTTAACTAAGTGTGAGATTTTGAGCCTATTGAGGGGTAAATTTTATTGAAATATTCTAATATTGAGACCCCTATTCTTTCATGAGTGTGTTCACTTTGATATTGTCTTCTAGAACTTGACCTGTGACCATTTTGAAATTGATAATTGATTGTATGCATTAAGATGATTAAGGCACATAGGATGTGTTTTTGTGGCCTTCAGATATTTTTGCATTGAAAATAATTTCCATTAGTTGCCCATTTTGAGCCTTATAATGATATATATTTTTCTTTGGTACCCTCTTACATTAATTGATCCTATTGTGAGTACCTTGGGAATTGTGAATGAGCAATTAAGTGGAATGTGATTGAATGAGAATGTGATGCAAAAGAAAAAAGATAAAAAGTGTATGAGTTCTATTTCTCTTCCAAAAGAAAAAAAAAGAAAAAGAAAAAGAAAAAAAAAGAAAAAAAAGAATGAAGTATTGAATCAAATGAAAAAGTGAAAAGGAAGAGAATAGAAGGAAGGGCATGATCAAAAGAAAAAAAAAAGATGTTTTTAATGATAGTATTGGTCTTTAATGTATTCATTGCTCATTCATGGTTTTTGAGGGAATTTTTGCTTTGCAATTAGCCCGTAGTTTTATCCCTTCTTTCTTTTATCCCACCGAACACTTTTAGCCATGGCCCCATTACAACCAAAAATAAGACCTTTTGATTTTTGCATACTTTCAATAATTTCAGTGGAGATACTGGTCTATGGTCAAGCCTATGGTAACACATTATCATTGTTGAACTTGAGTGAATTGAAAATACGACCCTTATACACTTTTGAGAGAAACAATTGAGAGGTTGAGAGTGTTTGCTAATTCTGAGTTCTGAATGGGATTGTCATATAAACGGTATGTAATTGTGAATAGGTCATGATAATAAGAGTGTCGAAGTAGATGAGTCGAAGTCTTAGATTAGGTGTATTCATGTTGATTTAGGGAATTTGTCTTTTGTTTAGAATTTTTATTTTACTTTTGCCTGGGACATGCAAAATGCTAAGTTTGGGGGAGTGATTTGGGTCCAATATATATAGATTTGAGCATTATTTGGACTCCCTTTTACTATGTATTTGGCTTGTCTCTCTAGCAAATTTAGGACTTTTTAGTAGATTTTAATTATTTTTAGTAGTTTAGGGTCCTTTGAATGTTTTGATCCGTTTGTTAGTGTTTCAGGTATTTTTGGAGCTTAAATGGATAAAATATTTATGGACCTGAAAAGAGGACTAAAAGATATTGCAAATGGAAAAAGAACGGAGCAAAACGGAACTGGAGGAGGTTCCGCGCGCTTGAGGCGCGAGACCGGGGGCGCCTGAGGCGCGCTTGTAAATAAAAGCACAAGTAATCAGATGTTGCGCGCCTGGGGCGCGAGTTCGCATGCGCTTGGGGCGCGCGTGCGTGTGGAGGCCCAATTGGACCAGATTCTGAACAAAATAGAAGAAGAGAAGTCTAATTTGACTTCATATCTTTGATTTGGTCAGAAAATAGAAGATAAACATGGACCTTATCTATTAGATTTAATTAATATTTATTTTAGGATTTGTTGTACTCTTTAAATAGAGGATTTGTAAATAGTTTTCAGTAGGTTTTAAGATCATAGAATTCAATTAGGATTAGAGAGAGAGGTTAGTAACATCTATTGAGAGCAAGGAGGCAAGGCACAAGGATTGAAGATCTCTTGGAGAGTTAACCAGTATTTTCTATGATATGAGGTTTTCTCTTTGCTTTTGTTTTCTTTATTTCTATATGTGTAACTAAAACCTCTTGTTAGAAACATGGTGTAAATTGTATGATGTAGCTTATTTTAATTTATGATTTAGTATTTTGCTGTTTTTAATTCATGCATTAATTGAGTTCTTATTTTATACATAAATCTGGCCAATTTATGTTTTGGATTTCTTAATTCGCAACGACAGTTGGGGTTTTGAATAGGCCATGCAATTAATGGTGTAATCAGTCCAATACATAGAGATATGGTTGGATGATTATATGTCTTTTTAGTTCCCTTGAGCTGAATGGATATTTTCTTATATTGTAATTTGTTGAGAGATCAAGGATTAAATATATAGAAAATAAGGGTAATGTATAGAGACATCTAACTATTACTATTTGAGAGGAATGGTCCATGAATTAAAGGATAATTAAAGTAAAATATAATTCATAGTTAAAATAAGTGAATCATACAACGAAACCAAGTTTCTAACCTTTTTCTATTTGCTTTCTTATCATCTTATCTCCTCAATCTTCTTTTCTTATTTTATTTTTATTCAATTTCTTCTTCTTCTTCTTAAATTCAATAACAAGTTGCACTAATAATTACGAATTGGTGGAAAGTTATTAGAAACAACTTCGATCTCTGTGGGACGATATTCGGTCTTCCAGACTATATTACTTGCTGACCTAGTCCTCTTGCTAGTAAATCAACATATGTTCATGATCCCACCATTGTCCTTAGGATCCAACCTGATGACCTAGAAATACGTGAGAATCTAACCTTTGAAGCTATACCTATTCAGATTGAAGATTGAAGATTCAAGAAGCTCAGAGGGAAGGATATCCTTTTGGTCAAAGTTGTTTGGATTTGTGGAGACGTCATGGAAGCATCTTGGGAATTAGAGGATAGGATGCGTCAGGATTATCCTGAGTTGTTTGTATAAGTTGAATTTCGGGAACGAAATTCCATGTAAGTGGGGGAGTAGTGTAACATCCCAAAATTTTAATCCCTGATTAATGAAATGTTAATTATAAAGTTTATTTCTAATTAATTATTTCTATTTTAATCTTTGATTAAAATCTATTTTAATCTTAGATCATGGATTTTGTCATCAAATCATCACATAAACACATTGGATCCACGGTTTTAGAGCAAGAAAATTAGACATGCAAAGAGGTTCATTTTAGATCTTCACAAGAATCTTAGTTTCCTTTTTGATCTTCAAGTTTTTAGTTAGAAAATGTTAGATCTATCCAGAAAAATCCAAACCGAAACAAAATCATAAAGGACACGTATTACAAATAATCTTTAAGTCCATGATCAAAGAATAATAATACGTAAAAATCATTTTTCAATCCATAAAATGAACATGCAAGAAAAAAATAAAGTAGATCTACAAAAAGAAAAAGCTAAACTATTACAACTCTTCTTCAATTTCTTCAAGTCCTACCAGGAAAGGAATTGGTCTTCTAGCTCCTAATGTTCTTGATTTATAAGGGTGAGACTTGGGTAAAATTTGAAACCTCCTTCCTTCTTCCTCCATGTCTCACGGCCCCTTCTTCTTTCCTCTCTTTCTATTTTGTTTTCTTTTCTTTTCTCTAAGAGGTTGATGAGTCTCTTAGAGTATGTGTTTTGTGTGGGTGAAGAAATGAATTGGAGAAGAGGAGTGAAATGAGAAAATGAACTAAAGCTTGTTAAATAAATAGGCCATACACGAATTCCCTCATTGCCCTTGGTTGATGGTTTAGTCACACAAAAAGGGAGGGGCGGCTTTGGCATCACAATAAGATGCATGGGTGCATTTTATCAAAACTAAGGGGACAAAGTCAAATAGGCTAGATTCTAGGGGTCACTTAGGTTCAAACACTAGTTAGGAATTAGTTAGGGCTTTGCTACTTGGTTTGGTTCATTTGGTTAGGTTATAGTTTGGTTTGGTTATGACTTAGCTTACTCACTAGGTCTCTAGGAAATTATACTCTTAACCTATACACACACACTCACATACGTACAACATAAATACATACACACATACACACCACCGTATCATGCACACACATATACATACATTTTCATTTTATTTTTTCTATCTTATTTATTCAATTTCATCAATTCACACAACAAGGCAATCAATTCACAAATTACATTCACACAATTAATTTCATGCATCATACAGCAAACACATTAAATCAAACACTCATCACATGAAATTGCAAGCCAAATCAATACATTCATTTCCTTTAAAGCACATTTTCAAAAATTCGTATTTTAAAATTCTGAAAATAAATTTTTGTAAATCCACCCAGAAAAATCTGAAAATTAAATTTTTAAAATCTACGTTTTAAGACGATCGTTTTGATATAAAGTTCATAAAAATCCGAGTTACGGTTAAAAAGTTACAAATTTTTCAAGTTAACAGACCCAAAACTTAATTTCAAACAAAATCACTTTTTAGGAAAAATTCACAATTCAAATCACAAAATCATTCACTCCTTTTTCATAAAACATTTTGTTTATAAAAATCCATGAAAATCAACTTTATTTCTTATTCACGTAAAACACTTTTTCCAAAAATCTTTTATAACTCAAAACTTCAGGCTTATTTTTAACAAATTTCGTCCTCGCACGTACGGGAAAAATGCGGGGTGTTACATTCTCCCCAACTTAGAGATTTCTCGTCCTCGAGAAATTCCGTGTAGAGTCTGTCAAATCCGTGGACGCGTAACTCCTTGAAGAAATCTCTTTTACTCGTTAGCTATCGTTATCGTCGCATCTTCGAACGTGCACCATCTTTGCTTCGTTCTTAGGAGCGGATTAAACGGATTACTTGCAAAAGTAATCTCTCAGGGTATATTCAATAACAAAAAATATGGTTCCACTGGTAACAAAAGACTGAGGGGTTCAAAATCATCAGAACATTGTTCAAGAATAAAAGGTTATGGATATTTGGGGTCAAGACGCTCCTACACTCAGGGTTACATCTTGCATACCTCTTCAAGCCTAAACAAGCTACTCCTCAAAAACTTCACGTTTCCGACTACTCCCCAACTTGGATGACACATACCACCTTTATTTGTAGAGACTCATCCTCCAAATACTCTCATCCTTCATCACTTTTTGGTTACTCTTACAAAATTTCCCTTCACTTAACTCCAATCTATCCTCTCATTATTTTACTTCTCACCAAATAATAATCCTTATCAGACTCCTATAACCGCTATTTTATCCACCTTTTGCCCTAATACCCACTAATCCACAAGAAATATACACTACCTCACTCTTATCTCAACCATTTAATCATTTAACTTAGACAATTCTAAACCATTTTTCCACTTTCCACCATTTTCCCCCTATTCTAAACCACCAAAACTCTTCAATTCAAAGCTCTATCATCCAATACCATATCAAATCCTAGTTGTTCACCTAACCTTGAGTCAATACTTAAAGAGTCTAACCACAATTTTCCACCGACTTATTACTTGACTCTACTAGATCACCACTTATTCACCTCTATCTAACCATTTACAACCCAAATCAGGACACTTATGACCTCTAAATTCTAAATATCATCTTAATTTATTCCACATCTTAACACCACCTAAACTATTATTTTGGACCGTCCGACATCAGAATTCTTAGTCCTAACCACTTTACGCAACTCACCACTCATCTAAGACTCCTATTTCCTTCAAGACTCATACTTCTCTTATCCATACTTACTAATCCTCATTCTCCTTAGCCTTTGCAACCTTTTCCTAACAACGCTTCACAACTAACGCTCTATTCTAGAACCATCTACTTGACCGGAATAGGGTGTCAAGATTCAAATTTCTTATCAATGTTTTAGGGAAGGATAATTATCTGGTTCAAGATCAAAAAGGAACTTCGGGTTCATCAACACTCAAGGCTTCATCAAGATCATGGGTTAGGATTTTCAGAAAAAGTTTTTCTCAAACGCCATGCCAAAGCAATTTGGCATCACATGGGGTTTATAGAAGAAAAGCTTCAACAAGGAAAAGAGAATTCTAGTCAAAAGACAATTCTTATGGATTAAGGGTCATTGCAAACGAAAAGGGGTTCATACAAAAGAAGGGTTCAGCAAAGAAGATTTGAATCACACGTCGACGTCCATGACTTCATGAATCTCTGCTCCCTCGTTCCACTGTAGACGAAAACTGACACGCTCCATGAAAACATTCGCGCACTCTTAACGTTCCTATTCTCATCTATCGTAAATCTAATACTAACGCTCACTCAGAGACACACAGCAGAGTATGTAAGTCCACACGTAAAGTTACTTAGTTTAAGCACTGCTCTGATACCATTTTTGTAACACCCCGATTTGGCAACTTGAAAACTTACATTCAAAGTAGTGAAAATTAGGGCCAATTTTTTTTTTTTTAATAAACAAGTGGTGCACAAGATGAGAACACTTATGTTTCCAAAACATAGTTATAACTAAAACCTGTGTTCTCATATTGTACAAACCTTTCAAGTTCCAAACCGATATGTCACAGGACACCGCACTTTGAAACTTGTTTTTCAAAACATCTTTTAAAACGTGGCCCGTTTAACTATTTACAAAACATCAGTATTCAACGAAACTGTTGCCGGGGTACAGAATGATAGAGCAAGGAAACTAAGAACTGAGGAAACCGCAATTGGTGGTTGGAGAGACAAAGGAACCCTAGGAACACACCTAGAAGGGGGGGTTGAATAGGTGTACAAGATACCTTGAAAGATTTTCGAACGAAACAAATCGAAACAATTAAAACAAAATATTTTTCCAAAAACTCTCAGGTTTACTCGAGTAGATTTCAGAATACTCGAGTATTACTCGATTAAAGACTCGTTTACTCGAGTATATCTGACAGAAACCAGAAAAATCAAGTTTTCATTCGCATACGAAAATCAATCAATTCACATGAAAGATCAGAGATTCAACGGAGATGATTAACACCTATATTCTTATTGATTAACCTAGTTATGAAAATGATTTTCCCTTTATCAATTTGAACAATTAAAGATTCAATTCAATCAATTATGAAAATCAATCTTTCTAGGTTTTCAACCAAGAACGCAATCAAATGACTTGAATATAAAGAGTAAGGGTTTAGAGATACGACACAGCGATTTATCCTGGTTCACTTTCATCCGCTTGAAAGCTACATCCAGTCCCCTCTTCAACCAAGAGAGATTCTTCACTATGAGGAATTAGAGTTCTCAAATTACAAGTGATTGCCTCACAAGACTTCCTTCTTGCTAGCCTACAAGAGATAACCGACACCCTTGCCTTGTAATCCTATTGATCTTCTCTCTAATCTAACCTCTACCCCTTGTTGATAATCGACACAACAAGTCTTCAATTTCTTGATGATAATCCACGCATCAAGACTTCTCCTTGCTTGATTCACAACCAAGACTTCTTCTTCTTCAATGAACGTTGCTTGATGATAATCGACACACCAAGGCTTCTTGTTTGTTGTAGTGGCTTGCCTTATTGCAAAGATTACAACTCAATGAATATACATAACAATCCTAATGAATCTCAATCAATAGCTATGACAAATCACACAAGAGATTCAAAGGTTCTTGATCAAAGAATATGAAAATAGAAAAGCTTTGATCTTTGAAATTGAGAGAGAATAGAGTGGCTTGATTCTTTGTAAGATGAATATCAAAATGATAGGTTATGATCACAAAGGTTAGGAAAAGGTTTCTATAGAATACCCAAAAGTTATGGCACTTGAAAACTGATTTTGAGAAGTGAAAATCGTATTTTAAAAATCAGTTCAGCAGTGTTTACTCGAGTAAATTGCAGCATACTCGAGTACTACTCGATTAAATCTTGATTTACTCGAGTAGATTGATACTGCACTTGTTTAAAACTTGTTTTCTCAAAAACCAACCTTTCCTTTAAAACCTTTAAGCCACCTATTGATTCTAGGTTAAGTGAAAACTCAAATTATGATTAAATCATGACTTATGAATGAGATTCACTACCCTCTAAACAAACTACCCAAATGAAAACCTATGAAGCTTGAGAGGCAAAAGATAAAACAAAAACAATTACACTCAAACTTAAGTCTTCATGAGCTTGTTCTCTCTTCTTCACTTGATGTTTGTTGTTGCTTGTTGAACTTGAACTTGATCATCACTTGATAGCTTGTTCAAAACACTTTGTCATTATCAAAACATTCATCATGGAACTTAAAATCTCCCCCTTTTTGAAAATGACAAACCATGTTTTGAAGTTCTCCAAAAGTTCTTTGAAGTTGTTGATGCTTTAACAATTTGATCACTTGGTGAGACTCTTGCTCCCCCTCAATAAATGCTTTTGACATTTGAATCCAATTGATAGAAGCTTGATTCTCCCCCTATCTTCAACAACTTATCTCAACCTACATAAAAACAACAAAAACAACCTTTCTCCAAACAAACATCTAAAAATCATAATATTTATCCAACAATCATTTCTCCCCTTTGAGAAACATTCCAATCAATTCAAAACATCATATTTCTCCCCCTTTGGCATTATCAAAAAGTAATATATACCAATTGAAATATAACATCTAAGCCAAGGTAAGAAATCAATGATCATTTCTTTACAACATTGATACCAATTGAACAAATACAATAGAACTATACTTTGCAATGTGATACCAATTGGCAAGAGAATATAACAATGTAATATGATACCAATTGAGAACTAAAATATCATAATATCACTTAACAAAGAAGATATCAATTGTAAAGAAGTACATATATCAACAAATATTTGAAACCAATTGTGATATTTCTTTAATAACAACCAAAGCATGTCAGTATATCATGATAACCATCTATGAATCTACTCAATGATACCAAATGAGTTAATTAAACATTTAGAAAAGTAATACCAATTGAGAAGATACCATATGAAGTTCACAAACTAACCATAACATTTGTACCATATTGTAGGACTTCTTTTGATACCAATTGAAGATGCAAATATGAATAACACTTGTAAGCTCTCTTTGCTCTTCAATCATACCTACAAAACAATCATGCTTTGCTTTTTGGTATCCAAATGGTTTTGGATCCATTTTTATTAGTGTAGGGACTTTCACCCTTTTTCATCCAAACAAAATCTCCTTTAGGTATACCATGCACTTTAATATAACACACATTTGAAGTATGTCCATGAGTACCACAATAGAAACATGTTGGTGCATTTGAAAAATCAACTTTAGAAAAATCAACAATATTTCTATGAGATTTACTCTTAGCATTAGTATAACCCAAACCAAACTTGTTTGAATTTTCTCTTTGAAAATTTAACAATGTGCGCAATTTAATATCACAAGTGGTGAAACTTGCAAGCTTATTTTTCAAAATAGCATTTTCATCTTTAAGCAACTTGCAATTCTCACAATCAACCACAATATTCACTCTACTAGCACAATCACAAGAAGAACTAGCATATATAAGATCAAGAGTTTCATTTTCAAGATTAAGCTCATCAACTTGTTTTTGAAGATCTAAAATCTCTTTTTGATGTTTCAAAATGAGCTTCTTTCTTTCAATGTTTTTCAAAGCTAGTTTTTCAAGTTGTTCATGCATTTCTTCATAAGCATTATATAACAATTCATATTTAGAAGAAATTTCGGATTTAGTATGACTTACATTGCTATCCTCGCTTTGATAACTTGATTCATCATTTGAACTTTGTTCTTCATCATCTACTAGAGTTATCAAGTTGAGACAAGCGGCTTCTTCATTATCCGATGAACTACTCGATGTGCTTTTCTTCTCTTCTACATCACTATCCCAAACTATGTATGCTCTTTTAGATTTAGAATTTTTCTTGTCTTTCTCCTTCTTCTTGAGATATCTAGAGCATGAATACTTGAGATGTCCGGGTTTTCCGCATTCATGGCAAACTACATCTTCTTTTGATGTCTTGGTCTTGTAGTGTGGGGAATCCTTCTCTTTACTTTTATCCTTGTTCAACCTTCCTTTTCTCCTTAGAAACTTGTCAAACTTCCTTAGTAGAAGTTTCATGTCTTTTTCATCAATATCGGAATCTTCACTATCATCATCATTGGAACCCTCTTTCTTTTTGTAAGATCTACTCTTGACTTTAAGAGCAAGCCCCTTTCTTTCTTTGTTTTTATCCGACTCTTCATTGATACTTAATCGTCCAAGCTCCATTTCATGTTCTTGAAGCTTTTCGAAAAGTGTTGCTAGATCCATAGCATCCAAATCTTTAGATTCAACGATAGCCGTTACTTTTGGTTGCCAATTCCTGTCTAAACATCTCAACACTTTGTTAGAAAGTTCACCCTGTAAGAAAGTCTTACCAAGAGCAAGTAAATGATTTATAATGTGAGTAAAACGCTTTTGCATATCATTTATAGATTCATTTGGAAGCATTTGAAACAATTCATAATCACGCATTAAAGCATTCAATCTAGCTCTCCTAACCTCACTAGTTCCTTCATGAGTCACTTGTAAAGTGTCCCACATTTCCTTAGCACTAGAACATTGAGAAACTCTAAAGAACTCGTCATAGGATAAAGCGGAGGTAATGATATTCTTTGCTTTATAATCATATTGTACTTTCTTTCTATCATCATCCTTCCACTTATCCTCGGGGATCAATTGTTCTACACCTTCAACTAAACTAGAGGGGATATGAGGACCTTTTTCAACTACTTTCCAAATTTCACTATCTATGGCTTGGATAAAGATTTTCATTCTAACTTTCCAATATGCATAGCCTTCTCCGGTAAACAATGGAGGACGACTTATTGAATAACCTTCACCACCAAAGGGTACGAATCCCATTGCGATTTTCTTAAAGGATCTTTACGAAAAAGCTCTTATGCTCGTGTCTTTCGACCGAGCTCTGATACCAATTGAGGAAACCGCAATTGGTGGTTGGAGAGACAAAGGAACCCTAGGAACACACCTAGAAGGGGGGGTTGAATAGGTGTACAAGATACCTTGAAAGATTTTCGAACGAAACAAATCGAAACAATTAAAACAAAATATTTTTCCAAAAACTCTCAGGTTTACTCGAGTAGATTTCAGAATACTCGAGTATTACTCGATTAAAGACTCATTTACTCGAGTATATCTGACAGAAACCAGAAAAATCAAGTTTTCATTCGCATACGAAAATCAATCAATTCACATGAAAGATCAGAGATTCAACGGAGATGATTAACACCTATATTCTTATTGATTAACCTAGTTATGAAAATGATTTTCCCTTTATCAATTTGAACAATTAAAGATTCAATTCAATCAATTATGAAAATCAATCTTTCTAGGTTTTCAACCAAGAACGCAATCAAATGACTTGAATATAAAGAGTAAGGGTTTAGAGATACGACACAGCGATTTATCCTGGTTCACTTTCATCCGCTTGAAAGCTACATCCAGTCCCCTCTTCAACCAAGAGAGATTCTTCACTATGAGGAATTAGAGTTCTCAAATTACAAGTGATTGCCTCACAAGACTTCCTTCTTGCTAGCCTACAAGAGATAACCGACACCCTTGCCTTGTAATCCTATTGATCTTCTCTCTAATCTAACCTCTACCCCTTGTTGATAATCGACACAACAAGTCTTCAATTGCTTGATGATAATCCACACATCAAGACTTCTCCTTGCTTGATTCACAACCAAGACTTCTTCTTCTTCAATGAACGTTGCTTGATGATAATCGACACACCAAGGCTTCTTGTTTGTTGTAGTGGCTTGCCTTATTGCAAAGATTACAACTCAATGAATATACATAACAATCCTAATGAATCTCAATCAATAGCTATGACAAATCACACAAGAGATTCAAAGGTTCTTGATCAAAGAATATGAAAATAGAAAAGCTTTGATCTTTGAAATTGAGAGAGAATAGAGTGGCTTGATTCTTTGTAAAATGAATATCAAAATGATAGGTTATGATCACAAAGGTTAGGAAAAGGTTTTTATAGAATACCCAAAAGTTATGGCACTTGAAAACTGATTTTGAGAAGTGAAAATCGTATTTTAAAAATCAGTTCAGCAGTGTTTACTCGAGTAAATTGCAGCATACTCGAGTACTACTCGATTAAATCTTGATTTACTCGAGTAGATTGATACTGCACTTGTTTAAAACTTGTTTTCTCAAAAACCAACCTTTCCTTTAAAACCTTTAAGCCACCTATTGATTCTAGGTTAAGTGAAAACTCAAATTATGATTAAATCATGACTTATGAATGAGATTCACTACCCTCTAAACAAACTACCCAAATGAAAACCTATGAAGCTTGAGAGGCAAAAGATAAAACAAAAACAATTACACTCAAACTTAAGTCTTCATGAGCTTGTTCTCTCTTCTTCACTTGATGTTTGTTGTTGCTTGTTGAACTTGAACTTGATCATCACATGATAGCTTGTTCAAAACACTTTGTCATTATCAAAACATTCATCATGGAACTTACAAGAACTTACAATGGATTACCTTCCGCCAGGGGAATTCCTAGCTTCTATTCATGCACGCCGAAATTATCGTTCTATCTTCGCGTCATGGCAGCCCAAGTTCTCGGTCCACAAGAAGAGTTGTCGCCCTCAACCATCTCTGGAGCCTCCCTCCGAGAATCGTCTGGTACTCGCTCCTTCTTGTCGGGATGCAGATGCATCACTACACGCTACACAACCTACCGTTTGCAATACCAACAATTGTCGATACGACAACACGGTAGGAGAGAGTCAGTGTTCCGAACACCAACGGGTTGACCTTGCGGCCTCAGGGTGAATAATAAAACAATGTAACTAAAATATCACCAACATGCAAATGGAACATGTTATGCACATAGCAGAGAAGAATTACATATAACAAACATATCATAATATTTTAATCACACCAGTACCATCATTCTTAACCAACGTTCACATTCTCAAATTCTTTCCTCGCAAACTTTCACAACTTTTCTCAAACCTTCTCCCATCACAATTTCCACACTTATCTCTTAATCCAAGAATTCTTTCGTATTGTGTCTTATAAACTTTGTTCAATACTTGATATCTCTATTGTACTTTTCTTTGAAATTTCTTTGTCTTTTAAGTTTTATTAATTCGGTTAGAATCGATGATGAGGGGGACACATGATTGAGCTCACACACGTCTACATCTCCTCGGTCAACCACCCAACCTAGTCGGAAGCAAACAGGAGTACAGGACCTTTACCACGCGGGCACGACAGCTGTCACACAAACAAATGGTCCCAGACCAGGAGGCCCTGCCTCAAATCATAATCATATATCATAAACAAGCACGCTCTCAGCGGCAAACACAAATGCCCCGTTCCAGTCCCTCTCACTGTTCTCGATTTGCAATCAAGGGGGCGACAATATACTTCTAGTCTGCAGTGCAGAACTTACCACGGTATTAGACCCAGTCCCCACCACGTTAGTGAACCACATGTGGAGTTCGTTCTGCCTAGAAATATACTCTAGACTTCTTGACGTTTCACCGTCATCGTCCTCCCCTCATGCAATCTCGTCCTAAGTATCCGTAGATACCTATCGTTCCTTCCTCTCCACTACTTTGATACGACACTCATACCTCACCGTGTTTGTAAATGTCTTTTAAATCTTTTAAGGATTTAACGTTTTAATTAGCCGCTTAATCCTAACGATCGGCCCGTCCTTGGTGCATCCCTTCAACGAAGCCCGATCACTAAACGCAATCTATTCCCCCTAAATCTCAATGGCCCTCGGCCTCCAATCACTTTCTCATCTCATTTCATGACACATTCTTTCTCGTCTCATCTCGTCATCACAATTCATATAAACTCATGCTCAGCAGCATCTTTTCCTCGTTTTTCTCAAAAATATCTTTTGCAAAACTCTTTCAAAAGAACGCGGTTTCACAAAACATTTTCTTCACAAAATAATTTCAAAAACCCCTTTCACAAAACCTTTCAAAAATAATGTTTCCAAAAACTTTCACAAAAATATTATTTCCACAAAAGCTTTTCAAAAATCTCTTTTTCAAAAATCACATTTTTGGGTGAGTGTTAATGGAGGAGCAAGCTCAACTCAACACTAAGCTTCTTCCCAAAAACATGAACGAGGAATCACAGCTCTATTCAACCACACCCTGTCTCCAATCTCAACTCTTTCCAACTCAAACAATAATTCTCTTTCTGTCATACTTTATCTCTTTTGCGTTCCATTCACGTTATGATTTATCTCATCCTCAATCCTTCTTATAACTTTCTCCTCACGTATTTCCTTCTCAATTATCTCTTTCATTTCTCACTCACATCTCTTTTCTTTTTTCACTTATCTTATTACTTTCGCGTTTCCATCATCATTATTTCGCTAATCAGACATACTCAACAATAACTAAACAAAATAAAGTATGTACAACAAATAAACATCTAGTGATGCATAACAAGTAGACATTTAGTATGCAAATAAAAACAGCTAACACACACATCTGTGTTGCCTAATTCGCAGTACTCTCGCAATCCGTCGAATCGAATTGCGAGCAACCACGTTACGGGATCACCGCACTCTCACTCACCTGGATGACGAATCATCCGACAGCTTTCCAAGGTTCCCAGTCGCTAACCTCGTCACGTTTCCTTCGCGTCCAATGTAACACCCGAACTAGAACATTTTTCCACGTGCGTTAGAACGTTTTCGATAAATTCTTAGTTTCGTTTGAAACTCTTTGAAAAAATTCTTTTCTTAAATATCCAAAGACTCCAAAACCAAAAAAGATTTTCAAGAAAACTTTGAGACAATTTAAAACAATCTTTTTATCAAAACAATCCATTTCTTCTTGATTCGAAAACACTTTGTTTATAAAAATCATTTTCCTGAACCATTAAACAAAATCCAAGACTCTAGAAAATAAAATTTTAAAACCATATTAGGTTGATTCATTTAATTTCCAAACTTCACAGTATCATTACACATTGATCAAATAATGTCATAAAAAAATTTCAAATTAAATTAAGTGAGCACAAATACTTTTCAGTTAGCACACAAGCAGAATTCTAAAACAAATTCCATTCATCACATTCAGTTAGCACACAAGCAGTACATACAGGTTTCAAAGTATTTAGAGCATACACAAACACACACATTTTCAATCATTTAAAACTATCAATTTAATTCTATTCTTAATTAATTTAATTACACTTAAGAAAATAATTTAAACTTAATCTTCTAATTAATTTAACATAAACCGAATTACACATTCTTAACACTTTCCCAATCACAAAAAATCATTAGATTAACATTACAAAATCTTTTCACATAATCAAATCAAACCAAAGAGAATTAAAAGACATGCACATCACTTTCACAAGACATCATGCACCTGAAAATATAGCTATTATCCAAAACATTTTATAAAGAAAACTTCCCTAAACACTTCTTAACCGAATCTCATATGTAAAATTATGCAAAGATTTAGTGCATAAACAAATGCATAAAATTAAGAAATTATCTTCTTCCCTCTAGGACCCAAACCGTGAACATACAGTAGGTCAATTAACAACTTTAGTTTATTTTCCAAAGCAAGAATTAAAGTAACAGTTTAAATCAAAAGTCATTTCAAGAATCACATATATATATTTAATTACTTCATGCATATACTTTGTAAGTCTTTAAATTCACTTAGCCTTAACATGCATGCACTCTAAATGATAAACAAACATAGCTTCCTGTTAACTTCTAGGGTGGCCGAATCTCATGGTGTAAAGAAACATGGCTTTTTCATTTATTTTTCAACACACACAAAAGTCACAAAGTCAACACCAAGCATATAGGCTCCAAGACTATTTATCAAACAACATATCACATCATCCATTCACATAAACATACACCAACAAAATCTTTTTCAAATATAAACTTAAGCCCATCATTTTCTCAAAACAAAAATAAGGTTTAATTTTAATCTTCATGAAAATAACATGTATGAACTTGTTACAAAACAAAAGCATGGGTTTCATCATTTACTGGACATGGCCGAATGGTCCTTTAAGAAAAACAAAATACGCACATAATCAAACACTTAATTGAATCATGCATTAAATCTTACTCCTTTAATTATTTTCCCTAAAACCGAATCATATATATAAAAGAAAATACAATATTTTCTCTTGAAAATAACATGCAAGCCAAGGATTTAAATATCTTAAATCCACCAACAAAAATAATTACATGCATGCACTTAGATCAACTAGGATCATCACAAAATTAATATGTAAGATTAGGAACTTAAAATTTTTCACAAATCAAATTTTAGATCATGAAAGTATTCATCAAGGAACCATGAAAATACACATAGCTCATGATTTTAACAAGAGATCTAACATGCATGACCAAAGAATTTCACTTTATAAATAACGAACTTAGATCATGGATTTGCACGTCAAATAATCACATAAACACACATTTAGGTTACTGATCTAAGCAAGAAAATAAACATGCAAAACCAAAAATTAAAAAACAAACTTAGATCATGGATTTTGTCATCAAATCATCACATAAACACATAGGATCCACGGTTTTAGAGCAAGAAAATTAGACATGCAAAGAGGTTCATTTTAGATCTTCACAAGAATCTTAGTTTCCTTTTTGATCTTCAAGTTTTTAGTTAGAAAATGTTAGATCTATCCAGAAAAATCCAAACCGAAACAAGAGCATAAAGGACACATATTACAAATAATCTTTAAGTCCTTTAAGTCCATGATCAAAGAATAATAATACGTAAAAATCATTTTTCAATCCATAAAATGAACATGCAAGAAAGAAAATAAAGTAGATCTACAAAAAGAAAAAGCTAAACTATTACAACTCTTCTTCAATTTCTTCAAGTCCTACCAGGAAAGGAATTGGTCTTCTAGCTCCTAATGTTCTTGATCTACAAGGGTGAGACTTGGGTAAAATTTGAAACCTCCTTCCTTCTTCCTCCATGTCTCACGGCCCCTTCTTCTTTCCTCTCTTTCTATTTTGTTTTCTTTTCTTTTCTCTAAGAGGTTGATAAGTCTCTTAGAGTATGTGTTTTGTGTGGGTGAAGAAATGAATTGGAGAAGAGGAGTGAAATGAGAAAATGAACTAAAGCTTGTTAAATAAATAGGCCATACACGAATTCCCTCATTGCCCTTGGTTGATGGTTTAGTCACACAAAAAGGGAGGGGCGGCTTTGGCATCACAATAAGATGCATGGGTGCATTTTATCAAAACTAAGGGGACAAAGTCAAATAGGCTAGATTCTAGGGGTCACTTAGGTTCAAACACTAGTTAGGAATTAGTTAGGGCTTTGCTACTTGGTTTGGTTCATTTGGTTAGGTTATAGTTTGGTTTGGTTATGACTTAGCTTACTCACTAAGTCTCTAGGAAATTATACTCTTAACCTATACACACACACACTCACATACGTACAACATAAATACATACACACATACACACCACCGTATCATGCACACACATATACATACATTTTCATTTTATTTTTTTTATCTTATTTATTCAATTTCATCAATTCACACAACAAGGCAATCAATTCACAAATTACATTCACACAATTAATTTCATGCATCATACAGCAAACACACATTAAATCAAGCACTCATCACATGAAATTGCAAGCCAAATCAATACATTCATTTCCTTTAAAGCACATTTTCAAAAATTCGTTTTTAAAATTCTGAAAATAAATTTTTGTAAATCCACCCAGAAAAATCTGAAAATTAAATTTTTAAAATCTACGTTTTAAGACAATCGTTTTGATATAAAGTTCATAAAAATCCGAGTTACGGTTAAAAAGTTACAAATTTTTCAAGTTAACAGACCCAAAACTTAATTTCAAACAAAATCACTTTTTAGGAAAAATTCACAATTCAAATCACAAAATCATTCACTCATTTTTCATAAAACATTTTGTTTATAAAAATCCATGAAAATCAACTTTATTTCTTATTCACGTAAAACACTTTTTCCAAAAATCTTTTATAACTCAAAACTTCAGGTTTATTTTTAACAAATTTCGTCCTCACACGTACGGGAAAAATGCGGGGTGTTACATTTTGGACCTCTACTCACACTGTCCTGCATGTTGATGGCTGAAGTGGTTTTTGGTGTTGTGGTGTTTTTCTTCCCAAAATTTCTGTTGAGTCACGTCTGAGAGGTAAGGGGAAAGCTTTCTATTCACTAGATAGAGTTTAAATTACATGAATTTGATTAGAGAGCCACCATGAGGCTCTAAGGGCTTAGTTTGAATAGGGAAATTGGTTTGGAGACGAATCTGTGCTCTAAAGTTGTTTTGAGCAAGTTTCATATGATGCATGCAAGCTGTTTTGAACTTAAATGCACAAGTTTATTGAGTATTTTGCAATTCAGCATGTTGAGTTGTGAATTTTCCAAGTTTATGCATAATCCTCTGAATCTTTGCAATTTCTGTAATTTGATGTGTTCTATGTGTTTGAACATGCTTATTATATGTTATATGAACTCTGTTGATCATTGGATTTGATTATAAATGGTTAGAATTGAAAGTGGTATGTTAAAACCAGATTTTCAGTCTGTACTGTCTGTTAAGACTTGAGTACATGGCTCGATACTCGAGTATTTCGTGATGCACCAATGCATCTTTTTGCACCATCACTCGAGTATCAGGTCCAGGACTCGAGTATTGACTGTTGTAGCAAGAGTATTTTCTGATGAACCACTAGAGTAATGCTTGAACCACTCGAGTCTTCTGGGTTGATGAACGACTCGAGTATTTCATGGACTACTCGAGTATTTATAGAAAATCTGAAACTTGACTTTTCTGAAAAAGCATGAACCACTCGAGTATTATAAAGAACACTCGAGTCTTTTTGTCCAGAAACTTAGAAATGCCATTTTAATTCTGAATCATTTTTTTAATATCTAAGTGATAATAATCCAAGTGATCTGGGACTTAAAAGTAATTGATTGATGATGGTATGAAATTATTGGATTAATAATGTGAGATATTATTAATTGAGATATACCAATCAATTCTTTTAAGTCAAGAAATTGCATTCATCCTGGAGTTCGGATGGTAGATCGTTTTTCATGTTTTGATAACATGAGGAGGGCCTCTGGGAAAGCCAATTGACGGCTTGCTTGATGACACATTATGGGAGATGATGTGGCCAGCGAGAGTAATATGCTGATGATATGGTTATTCCGTTAAGACGACGGGACGTTGCTCGAGGAGCACGTTATGTACCATTTCCAAGCTTGTCGAGTACATTCTAGGGTGAATGTACGAATGTTGTACACCTAGGAGTACAACGCATTGTTGAGTGCTGATAAGAAGTAAAGGATGGATGTCAGAGAGTGACATAGATTGTTGGAGTTAGGGTTGAGAGCTAGACTCATACATCATGCCACTCATCTAATCTAAAGTTGATAAATGAAAATATGTATGAGCATTCTACTTGCATCAAATATTTGCTAAGTGCTAACTGTGGTTGTTGATTATTGCTGCATACATTCATATTTATATTGTGCATTCATTTATGCTCTATTTATTATGTGTATAGAATTGCTTATCCCTGTGCCCTTGTAGGTGATGTCACATTACATCGCTTGCATCGATATTCGGCCACTTCCTAGTGGCATATGGATCTACGAGGATCACCGAGCGGTATTTGAGGGTGAGGTAGAGATTACCTTCTATCACCCTAACCCACTGATTCGGTTCCGTCCTCGTAGGTTTAGGATCCCCATCATATACACTATGTATGTACCACCCTTTTACACTTACCATGGACCACCTCCCACACGACCAGCTCGCTCATATCACAGTTTTCGATTCCAACCTACCCACTCACACCCTTTTACTTCTAGAGTCATTCGAGAGGAGACTCCCCCATTTGATCCGATGAGTCCTGTTAGGGTCACACCTTCACCAGACCCTGTACCCAGTGGTAGGGTACCCACTCCTTCGGATGAGATCGAGGAGGACCCTGTCGAGAACGAGAGCGGAGGCGAGCCTGTCATGCATTCTACTGGGAGTCAGTGGAGGGACGATGATCCTTAGGTATGTGCATAGGGTAGATGATGAGGATCAGGGATCCGGTGTGATTGCTGTTGTGGAGGAGATGCTGCTGCTGATGATTGATGATGACTACGGTTGCTACTAGGAGACTTCTACTACTACTATTACCTATGTAGACTTTATTTTTGATATGTAGATATTGTATATATAGCTTTTGAGAACTCTAGAGCGATGATCTATTTTGATGTCATATATATGTATACAGTTTTATGGACTTGTACTGGGGGTTGGAGACTTTTCTTGGACTATGTACCTCATGAATTATATATATATATATATATATATATATCAAACTTATGTTTATATTACAACATGTTATATAGTCCTATTATTTCCGCTTACACTGAAAATGTTTTTAAAAGAGTTCGGCTGCGATGTTTTAAAATGGTATCAATTCCGCGAAATGAAATAATGGATGGCATCACTTAAGTTTTCATAATGTAAATACTTTATTTAAAAGTAGATGCTATCCAGATTATGAAATGAGTTCCTTGTAAAAGAAAACGTCGAATTCAATATTTTAAGTGATACTAAATCTAATCTCCAAAGCTCCTATATTTTGGTTTGTGCACCCGCTTCTCTTAGAAAATGAAAAGGAAAAATTTTAACCTTATATTTTCTATCTTTAAACAATTCCATATCTATTCGAGTAATTGTTAATTTATTACTCTATTTCCTAGTATTATAACGAGGGTGTCATAGTTTCTACAGAAAAGCTTGGCAGGTTATTGGCAAATATGTTATTGAGGCACTAAAAGGAATACTTTTCTTCAGGGAAAATGTTGAAAGAAGCAAACCAGACTTCCCTTGTGCTCATACCAAAAACTGACTGCATTTCAGCCCCATTGCTTGCTGCAACACCGTGTACAAATGCATATCCAAAATTATCTACAGCGGAATGCAGGAACTCCTCCCAGAGATAATTCATTATAATCAAATAACATTTATAAAGGACAAATCAATAATTCATAATATTCTGATCAGTCAAGAGCTGCTAAGATTATATAGAAGAAAGGCTGTGTCACCAAGAAAGTGGATATTAAAAAGGCCTATGACAGTTTGAGTTGGAGCTTCATTGAGAATAGCCTGCAAGCTCTGAAATTCCCAAAAAAAATTCATTGATTGGATCATGGGATGCATCTGTATTGATTCTTTCAGTCTGGTGATAAATGGTGCTAGTCATGGCAAGTTCACAAGCTCAAGATGTTTAAGACAAGGTGGCCCTATGTCACCTCTAATTTTTGTCATTACCATTGAGATGCTTACAAGGAAACTCAAAACTACTGCTACTTCTAATGGTTTCAGGTACCACCCTCTATGTAAGGCTCGTGGTTTGGTTAATTTGGCCTTTGCAGATGATCTCGTGATTTTCTGCAAAGCCAATGAGACTAGTGTTCAAATGATTACATATGCTTTTAATGCTTTTTCTGTGAGCTCAGGGCTATTCGCAAATCAAAACAAATCATAGATCTTTATGGCTGGCATTGATGATCAAAAGCAGGTAAGATTGCAGCAGATAACTGGTTTTGTAAGAGGAGTTTTTCCTTTTACCTATCTAGTTTCCCCTTTACTGCAAAAAAGTGGTCAGTTAACACTTGTATATCCTTGGTGGACAGAATAACTAGAAGGATAAATACTTGGACCACACGAAATCTATCTTTCCAGGCAAGGGCTCAGCTCATTAACTCTGTTTTATTAACTCTTCACATTTACTAGGCTAGTGTGTCTATTATTCCAAATTTTGTGATCAGAGGTATTGAGAAAAGGTGCAGGGAGTATCTGTGGGGCACATACCATAGAGGAAAGGCTAAAGCTCAGGCAGCCTGGGAAACTTGTTGCAGGAAAAAGAAGTATGAAGGGTTAGGCTTCCGGAATCTGACTCTATGGAATATTGCTGCAGTAGGGAAACAGGTATGACATTTAGTTCTAAACAAAGACCAGCTTTGGATCAAGTGGAGTGGTTCTGTTTACTTGAAGCAAAGGAATTTTTGGGAAGTGCAGGGTATGGGTTCCAACAACTGGTGTTGGTTTTGGCCTCAAAATCTCGAGAAGGGGGGTGAATCGAGTTTTATTAATGTATTGTAAAATGCTTTAAAAATTAAAAATTGTTTTGAGATGGAGAGATTAGACGTTTGAGACGGATCGCGAAAACGATAGATAAAAAATAAATTGAGTAGCGCGGAAACGTAAATAATTGAAATATGCGGAAAATAAAGAGATAGGGATAGAAAAGCTTGCACCAGGAAATTTTATACTGGTTCATCCTTCCCGTCGAAAGGCCTAGTCCAGTCCCCAAGCGACCCGCTTGAGAGTTCTATAATCACCAATAGAGCCGCACCCTACTACACCCAAAAGCACCCCGCACATTACTAGGAATCATCGTTCGCTAGGGGCCTCAATATCACATAGCAGGGTTCCTCGCCCTACGACGTATCACACGTCCACTAAGGGATTCTCTCCCTAACCACTAAGGTTTCAAACACAATGAATATGAGAGTGTTTACAATAGCAATGTGTAACAGCCCGATTTTCGTAACCCAAAATGACTAACTTTGATTTGTTAAGTTTCTAAAAATGAGGCCATTTTTTTTAAAAAACATTATTGAGATGTCACTGATGCACTTAAACATTCTTTACCGAAAACCGAGTTGTTACTAAAACGTTCCTTTACATAAAACTTTCATCTCCATGAAGTGACTAGGTTCAAAAAGCATTATGATTCATTGCATTGAATCAAAAGTATTCATAATGCTTTCCAAAAGGTGACATTGTTCAATCTTCCAAAGAAGAAGTATTCCACAAGACAGAATTAAAAGCTTAGCTTAATTACATAAGTGGCTCATTGCTTGGTAATCCTTGACTCAAAATACTAACAATAGACTTAAACTAATAACAATATCCCTAAACCTTCCTGTCAAACATAACCGGATGAAGTTTCCCTTTCTTATTGCGCCCTTTCTTCACTCCCGAAGATGATGCCATCTCTGTCGCTGCTTTCCCGTTGTCGTTTGACTCGAACTCTACTCCACCTAGAGTGGTGGAGTTTTCCTGAGTCTCATTCCGCACCTTCTCTTCATAGCTTTTGTATCCTCGTACGGTGACTTGTCCCAAATGCGGCTCCAAGTTGACTCCGCTTAGTCTGTGTTTCGGGTCCTGAATCACTATCAGGGTGCAACCAGTCCATACCCAGCCATAGGGAGTAGGCTTCCAACCATTTCTGTGCCTTTTCCAGGTGGTGATCTCCATACGATGCTCCATCTGCCCGTTGAAATACCAGCAACACCGATATGCCAACGAACAGGAGAGAGTAAGCATTCTGAACGACGCATCGTCGACTGTGTGGGTTTACGATAGGCAAGATATCAAGACCATACAAGCATACAACATGACAAAAATACAGCATAACAATGCAACATAAAATTCAACACAGCATTCAAGTATATCATTATCATCATCATCATTATCATCGTTATCATCATTCGTTATCTTGCCAAACTCATTATTACTTCCCAACATGAACATTCTTTCTTCCTCAATTACTTTCTCAATCTCAACTTGTAAATCTTTCACTTTCATTCCTTTCCCTCTTCATAGGGTTTCATTCATATTTCCTTACTTTTCATTCTCAATTCGATTCTCGTTATCAACATTCCTAAAGATTTTACTCTTATAATTATAAATCTTTTCATGCTCAAACTTTTCTTATCAAGTCTTATTAAATCACAACCATCGATGATTGGGGAATTTAAATTATCATCGAGGTACTCGTTTCTTTCGCAGTTAGCACACACGTCTACATCTCCTCGGTCATCCACCCAACCTAGTCGGAAGCAAACAGGAGTACAGGACCTTTACCACGCGGGCTCGACAGCTGTCTCAACAAATCAAATGGCTCCAAGCCAGGAGAACTGTAGAAAATCGGGTACAGTCTCAAATCAAATCAAATCATACAATATCAAGGCACACTGTAGAAAAGTAGGGTACAGTGGAAAAATCTCATAGCCCCGTTCCAATCCCTCCCACTGTTCAAGATTTGCAATCTAGGGGGCGTCAGTACTAGTTCTAGTTGCGCTGCAGAACTTACCACGACATTGGACCCAGTCCCTACCACGTTCGTATACCACATGTGGAGTTTGTTCTGCCTAGATAGTACTCAAGACTTCTTGACGTTTCACCGTCATCGTCCTCCCCTAATGCAATCTCCACCTGAGTATCCCTGATACTCATGGTATCTTCCTCTCCACTACTTCGATATCAAACTCATAGCTCACCGCAGTCGCATTTGTCAATGTCTTTTAAAAGAGTTTTAGAGTTTTAATTACCGCTTTAATCCTATGGTCGGCTCATCCTTAGTGCATCCCTTCAACGAGTCCCAACCACTACTCATCACAATAATTTTCTTATCCTTTCTCAACATAGCACAGAGCTGGGATCGCATCGACAAACTTTCATCTCATCTCATAAACTTTCTCAACATCCCTTTCATAATCTTTCTCAAAATCTTGTTTCATAATCTTTCTCGAAATCACAATCTTTCTGAACATCTCATTTCACAACATCTCATTTCATAAACTTTCTCAAAATATCATTTCGCAAACTTTCTCAAAATATCATTTCACAAACTTTCTCAAAATCTTATTCATAAACTTTCTCAAAATCGCATTTCATAGTCTTTTTCAAAATCTCATTTCAATAAACTTGCTCAAAATAGCCACACCACTCTTTTAGAACATCAGCCCTCTGGCTTCGCTTTCTCAACTGAGGAGCCCAGCTCCAATCATATCACATCTCATTTCAATAAACAACCACAACATTACTTTTCCCAGCTCTGGCTCATCAACATCATTATTCTCAGCTCTTTCTCTACAGCACTATTCTCCTCAGCATTACGATATTTTTCATTCACATTAAGACTTAACTCATAACCCATTCTCATAACTTTCATGACATCTTAAATCTTTTTGCCATCTCAACTCTTTATCTCTTTTCGGATCATTCTTATTTCTCTTGTCATTATCTCCTTTCCTAATGTCTTATCAGGGCTGCCTTATCCCATAAGGATTTAAGCCAAACAGGGTGCTATATCTTTCTCTTTGTGTCTTTTACTTTCATAAACTTATTCATATCATTTCGTTTCCAAGACGTAACAGACGTCCATCAGCATGCTACTCATATTAATCAACAAATTAAATATCATCATGCATGATTAAATAAATAAACATAAGCATGCTATTTCACATCATCAACATATAAATTCATCACATAACAACATGTGGTCTTTGTCTCCTTCGTATAAGTGGCCACACAACACAAACAATTGCCACTATACTACTGACTCCGAACCACTAAGTTCCGATCTTTGAGATGATCCGGAACGTCCTAATAAATTACCTAAATACCACGGTGTCTTAGGAAAGCTTCTCTCTCACCTCAAGTCCAGGGATTAAATGCGCACGATCTCCTCGGACCCTTGTCGCTGCCAGTTGCCCCAATCCCTCGTCTTTAAAATTCCTCGTATTAAATAGAACACATTTACGTTATTAACTTATATAAGAAAATCGTCTCTCAACTCAAACACATTTCATTTCTCTCGGATAGCTTAAAACATAATTGTTTTCTCAAAACAACTCTAATATTTTCTAGTACTTCAAGTACTTCAAAACCATTTTAAAAGTATCTAATAAAATAATTTAAACCAATTGATTTGGTTGCTGGTCCGTCTTGGACAACACCTTAATCATGTCCGAAATATCGTAAAAGCACTTTTGTCTCAAATAATTCTTTAGCTCAAAATTAACACTTTAAAACTCAAGCTTTTGTCATAAAACAAATCTTGGACAACCACCAAGTATAATCCAACAATCCCAATTAAATCAAATCGAATTATCTTAAAATCAATCAATTTCAAAACCAATTACGTACTTAAATATTTTTCCAAACATCAACTACACATAAACAACAAACAACACTTTGATAAATTCACTCACATAATCACATGGTATATATCCTTTCATGACCTTGATAGTTTCAAACATATATACATATACTTAATCAAGCCATATACTCACTAACTTAACTTAATTATAATTTAAACATTCATTTTCAAATAAACACTTAACCACTTATTCAACACATAATTATTTTCAATACCATTTCATTTTCATAAAACAAAAACACTTAGACATACATGTACTCACAAACCGAATTGAACCAAAGATGTAAACCAAGCACATTTGTTTTTCTTACTTTAAACAACTTAATTCCTTTCAAAAATCACTATGTAAATTTATTTTTATGCAACTAAATTTCCTAGACTCATTTACAATTCATGGCCGAATGAAATCAAAGAAAACAAGTCAAAAATTACAAATCTAAAACACATAAACCAACTTAATTCATTTCAAGCACTTAAACTCCACTTTATTTTTCATGAAACAAAATTATTTACTCTTCCTTTTGCTCTTGACCGAATGCACACACATATATACATTTAAGCACAAAACTTTTTTCCAAACCATTTAGTTCATTTATTTCCTTTATAAAAATCAAGAATACTCTTATGGAAATAGTTAAACTTACAAATCATCAACATATTAGTTCAAATACTACATCAAAGTCTTATTTTTCAAATCAACATGCAAGATAAAATCAATTTACTCCCTTTTATTTTTTTTCAACCAAAACCGAATAGAAACTAAATAACCACAACACCATTTCAAACAATTTAACTTAGCATTAATCCATAAAACATACTCATTACTTCATGTCACTTCATGAAAAAGAATCCTAACCTAGTTAGCATGCATTGGCCGAATACTCATCATGACAAAGACAAGGTTTTTGGTTCACTTTTCAACATGCAAAGATCAAGGTTCATGGATCAAATCATGCACTTTCTTACACAAAATTTTAAAAACATCATTTCCTTTTTAAGGTACTAAACCGAATCATCATCATAACTTAAGCAAGGTTTTTAACTTCAAATCTTATGCATGCACTTTAAAGTTCTTAAATCAAGTAAAGATTAACATGCATGTGCCTTTTTCATGAGGAACAAGACATGATCTCTTGGTTCTAAGCTTAAACCGAATAAACATCCTTAGAAATCAAGATTTTAACCTCAAAGCTTCAACATGCAAGAACATAGATTAAGTTAAAAATCATTTTTCAAAAGCTTGTTTCCTTAGTTCCTTTCAAAACCGTCGAGATCATCAAGGAAAAATTCAATCTTTTACTCAAATAAAACATGCAAGACTCAAGTCTTAAGCTTTTTCATAAAACATGTAAAAATCAAAGATAATCATAGATCAACATACACACTTTCAACTTATTTTTCAAAGGGACATAAAAATAACTTTTCAAGGTCAAACATCAACATGCATGTACATAGATCTTGTAAATCAAATCATAAAATCAATCATAATAGTACAAATCAAAGATAAACATTATTTTGGGTAAAAAGAGGCCAAAACCGTGACATGCATTAAGAAAGGTTAAAGCTTTTTGCTCAAAAATCACATGCAAAGCTCAAGATCAAAGCTTTTTCATAGATCAAGACAAAATCAAAGCTTTATCAAGATCAAGTCAAAATCAAAACATTTCAACAACTCAAATCAACTTTTCTAAGCATAAAGTTAACATGCAACTACTTGAATCAAATCAAAAAGCATTAAGACCTAGTTTTCTAGTCATGGCCGAACCACATAGCTCATGATCTAGTGTTTTACAAGTTCATTTAACTCTTGAAATTCAAGATCAAAGCATTAACAATACATGCAACCATCAATCATGTAACATCCCTGAATTTTAGTTCCCGAATAATGTTATGCTTTGCTATACAAATGCTTTGCCTTAGCTTGATGTGTTAGAGCTCAATCTTGTTTAGCTAACTAATAGTGATTAGGGTTAGCTTAAACCTAATTTATTAAGTTTATCCTTGTATAGTTTTAAGTTGATTAGGGTTAGATGTCTAATAGTTTAGTTAAAAGTTAGATTAACTTGGGTAATGAATGGCTTAAGAGTTAAGTGGATTAGATTAAGCCTAAGTTAACCAAATGGGCCTTGCAAGTGATGTTTGGGCCGTGATGTTGTGTGCATGAGTGTTGGGCCATGTGTGTGTGTATGTAGCCATGAGTGAGTAAGGAAGTGTGTGTGTGTATGGTGAGCTTGTGAGTTGCATGAATAAGTGAGGTGTCATGCTCACATTTCATGCATGATGCACAAGAAGAGGTGGCAACACCACATTTTACTTCCTTGCATGAAGTGTGAGGTGTCCACACCAAAACACACCACTTAGCCATCTAGACACTTCACCACTTCACCATAAGCCGTTACATAAGTGACCATGTGTGGAAGATCATCACTTTTGCTTCCTTATCTTCTTAGCACCATCACCATCATCTTCATCTTCCTCCCTTGAAGACCCCACGGCCAACACCATAACCACCATCATCCTAACTCATTCTTCCATTAAAACCAAGAACTCTTTACATATCCTAAGTCTAGATCATGAATATACAACATGCATGAGTGATTAAGGCTTAGAAAGTTCAAATCCAACCCCTCCCCTTCTTGAGAAGCTCACGGCCACACTCCTCACCACCCTTAATCAAGCCTAAACTTTTACCAAACACAAGAAACCTTAGCATATTCATACTCTAGATCATGAATATGCCACTTGCTTGAAGTTTTGTGTTGAAGAAATTTCAACCATTGAACTCAAGACCTAAACAACCTCACGACCAAACTCTAATCAAAGCCTTAAGATCTTTAGCTTGGTAGATCAAGTGGAGCCTTAGAGTTTTAGAAGCTTGGGATCGAGTTTCAAGTGTCAAAGGAGGGAGAGTGCTCACGGTTTGGAAAGGAAAGGCCCAAAAGTTCTAAGTCTCCATAGTTTTCTTCAAGAGGTATGTGAGAGGAGCTTACACTTTTCCTAGAATAAGCCTTGAAGCTTAGAAATTAGGTTGAGTCACCATGAGACTCAAGGGCACTAGGTAGATTTTTGGTTTTGGCTTGGAGGCCAACTTGTGATGAATCTTGACTTGTGGTTATTAATTGTTCTATGCTGAATTTTGTGAATGTGTTTAGTGTTGATCAAAATGGTTTTTAGATTTCTAAGTCTCGGTTAAGGGGTTAACCTAATAGCTAAATGGTTTAGTCAATTAAGTACCAAATTAAACCTAGTCTTAGATAACTAAATAGTTCTTAAACCTAACTAAGTTTCACTTAATCCTTGATTAGTCAACTAATCCAAGATTAGTTGGACTTAATCCTAACCTAGTGAACTTAATCCTTGATTAGTCAACTAATCCAAGATTAGTTGGACTTAATCCTAACCTAGTGAACTTAATCCCATAATTAGTCAACTAATCCGAGATTAGTTGGACTTAATCCTAGATTAGTGAACTTAATCCCATGATTAGTCAACTAATCCAAGATTAGTTGGACGTAATCCTAGATTAGTGAACTTTATTCCATGATTAGTCAACTAATCCAAGATCAGTTGGACTTAATCCATGATTAGTTGGACTTAATCCATGATTAGTCGGACTTAATCCGAGATTAGCCAACTAAGCTAGATCTAATTCATGATTAGTGAGAGCTAATCCATGATTAGTGGACTTAGTCCATGATTAGTCAGCTAAAGTTCAGTCAAACCTAGTCTTAAGTAATTAGGACCTACTTAACCAAAGTCTTAAGTAATTAAGACTTACTTAACCCAAGTTCTAGTTACTTAAGGTGTACTTAGGTCAGGGAAATGATGGGACTTTGTCCGGATACTCAGACATAAGCTTGACCTAGAATTAGTATGACTCTGCTATGCTATCTGCATACTTAGATACTTATGGATACATGTTGAATGATTATGATTATATGATGAGCTAACATGAATGTGTATGTATCCATGCTGAACTGATGTCGAATGATCATGATAAACTTGGAACTTGAACATATGCATGATAACCTAGGATTGCAAGAGTTGCATTGATAACATACATGAGCTAGGTTATCAGACCAGTCCCAATCTGAGGAACACCTACGCAGGTGGAAACACCGTAAGGCGTGCCCTTTCTACGCAGGTGAACCTGTGAACCGTTTCTGTAACTGAACAGAGGTTCACCGTAAGCCATGCCTTCCTACGCTGGTGGACGCACTGTAAGTCGTGCCTTTTACGCTGGTGGAAACACTGTAAGTCGTGCCTTTTACGCTGGTGGAAACACTGTAAGTCGTGCCTTCTACGCAGGTGGCTGTAAGTCGTGCCTTCTACGCTGGTGGAAACACTGTAAGCCGTGCCTTTTACGCTGGCAGACGTGCCGTAAGCCGTGCCGCGTTCTTGAACGCACCGTTCCTCAGATCTGGACCTGGTGGACATCGAGGCCTCAGAGTTGGAGAAACATGTACATGCATCATGCCACCTATCTTGAAAGATAATAACTAAACTGGTGTGTGCTCATATGTATATGCATTATTGCTCTGGTTATTGCTGCTGTTTATCTGACTGTGAATGTTAGGGCTTAGGCTTATTTGATAATGCGACTGTGTTAGGCTTACTCTCCTGCCCTTTTAGGTGATGGCCAGATGCCTGCTTTGCATCGAGATCCGCCCGCTCCTTAATGGTGTTTGGGAGTATCAGGATCACCGGGCTGTTTTTGAGGGTGAAGTAGAGATCACTCTCTACCATCCCAATCCCGTAGTTTGCTTTCGTCCTCGTAGGCTTCGTATTCTGATTATTTACGTTATGCACATACCCCCGTTTTAAACTCTTTGTGCCCTCGGATGGACGACCTTTAAGGGTGTGCATATTGGAAGTAATTCGGAATTCGAAATAGTTGTACAACTTTTGGTTGGACGAAACCGGTGATCTCTGACTATGGAGTAGCTGCAGTGGACCAGTAACCAGCTCTGATGATACCCTTTTCTTTTGAGTTTTACATATTGTAAATATTGCTTTTGGTGAGGTATTGTCAGAGTGTTTTATTTTCAATGGACTTGTACCTACTATGTAACAGACTTTTATGACTTATTATCTACAACTAAGGTTCACTTTACGCATTTCAATATTCCGCTGGCTTTTAATAAGTTTCGGAATCCGGTATTGATCAGTTTTTAAAGAAATCGCAATCGAGGGACTAAAGGTTTGGTTTATGAAAAAAATATTTATTGTGAAAACCCTCGACTTCTTTTCAATGACTTATAGCTTTCCGGATTTCAACTCTTTGATTTTACCTACCAATCAAGTGTATTAAAAAGAAAAATTTTTCCACCCTAATTTTTGGAAAACTAACAAGTCCAAATTAATCGAGCAAAACCTTTTCGAAAATAAGAGCGTTACACCTTTTGTGGTATCAGAGCTTAAGGTCCTGCACCTGGTCCATAGTTAGTCCCATCAAGACTAAGATAGTTGTAGGATTAAGATAGTTGTAGGACTTCAGTTCCCTTAGGTCTATTGTGATACTTAGCCTTTAGTGCAGGTTCACAATGGCAGTTAGGAATCAACGTAACTTAGCCGAGGTTTTAGATAGGATCACTACGGTGATCGAGAACATGCAACAACAAGCTAACCAACCACCCCTAGACCAAGCGGGACAAGTCGAGTTCCGTAGTCTGTCCGAGTTCCGAAACTGTAACCCTCCTAGGTTTGAGGGAGGTTTCAAACCCGATGAGGCTAACAACTGGATAAACGAACTGGACAAAATCTTCCAAACCCTAGGATGTACGGACGCTCAGCGGGTGACCTATGCCACGTACATGTTGTTTGGGGAGGCTGAAAACTGGTGGAAGCACGCTGTTCAACTCTTGGCTCATGAAGGTCGGGAAATCACATGGCAAATGTTTACGAAAAAGTTTCTGGATAAGTACTTTCCCGAGGATCTGAGGCGAAAGAAGGAGGTAGAGTTTCTGCAACTGCAACAAGGTGACATGAGTGTGGGTGAATACACAGCTAAGTTCGAGGAGCTGCTTAAGTATTCTCCTTACTTTCAGCAACACCCTGATGAACGAAGCAAGTGCATCAAGTTTGAGAATGGGCTAAGGCCGGATCTAAAGGCAGCTTTCAGTTATCAGAAGATTCAGAACTTCTCAACTCTGGTCGACATGTGCCGGGTTTATGAAGATGATAAGAAGGCTGAGGAGCTATACATGCGAAGTAAGAGGAATCATCAGAGTTTCGGGTCATAGAAGCGCAAGGAGTCAAACTTTAGAGGCCAAAGGCCGCACTTTAAGAACAAGGGTAAAAGCAAGGTGTCGGGACAAGTAGCAAGTTATCAGGGAAGTGCTCTGTTGTGTGATAAGTGAAAACGTCATCACTTCGGAGAGGTTTGTCGGAAGCCGTTTTCTGGTTGCTTTAGGTGTGGTAAGCCGGGTCATTGGTCAAGGGACTGCAGAGAACTCGAGAAGAGTGACTCGAAGGGATCGGTGAATAGACCGGTGGCTAGAGGGAAGGTGTTTACTCTCAGTGGTGCTGAAGCCAATCAAGCCCCTGATCTCGTGCAAGGTACCCTTCTTCTTAATAGTCAACCTTGTAAAGTTTTGTTTGATTCTGGAGCTACTCATTCTTTCGTTTCATATGAGTGTGTGAATCGTTTGAACTTGCCCCTATCTGATTCACCATACTGCTTTAGAATAGAAACCCCAACTAACTCCCCTGTCCTTACTTCCAAAGTTTGTTTAAACTGTGTGGTTGAGGCACTAGGCTGCGTCTCGAGTGTAGACCTAGTCTGTTTACCTTTGTCACAGTTAGATGTCGTTCTGGGTATGGATTGGATGACGAGGAACCGAGTGATCATCGACTGTGATAGGAGGATAGCCTTGTACAAAGACCTTCAACCCTCGAACCCCGAACCCAAAGGCTTCAAGTGTTTGTTCTCTGTAACGAGGGAAGAAGAGGAGAAAGAGATAGAAGGAATACCAGTGGTAAAGGAGTTTCCGAAGGTGTTCACGGATGATGTACCGGGGTTGCCGCCGAATCGAGAAATCGAGTTTGGTATCGATCTAATCCCAGGAACTGGCCCAATCTCTATAGCACCCTATAGGATGGCGCCACCGGAAATGGCTGAGTTGAAGAAGCAAGTAGAAGAGTTGCTACAGAAACAGTTGATCAGACCAAGTGTGTCTCCCTGGGGTGCGCCAGTGTTGTTTGTGAGAAAGAAGGATGGAAGTTTGCGTATGTGTGTGGACTATCGACAGTTGAACAAGGTGACCATCAAGAACAAATACCCTCTGCCAAGGATAGACGATCTTATGGATCAAGTTCGTGGAGCTTCTGTTTTCTCAAAGATAGATCTAAGATCTGGGTACCATCAGATAAGGATTCGGGAACGGGATATTCCCAAGACGGTGTTTCGGTCTCGTTATGGGCACTACGAGTATGTGGTAATGCCGTTCGGTTTGACGAATGCTCCTGCTGTTTTTATGGACTACATGAACAGGGTCTTCAGACCGTTCTTGGACTCGTTTGTAGTGGTCTTTATAGATGATATTCTGGTCTACTCAAAGAGTCCAGAGGATCATGCAGAACACTTAAGGTTTGTGTTGAAAGTTTTAAAGGAGAAACAGTTATACGCCAAACCCTCGAAGTGCGAGTTTTGGCTGGAGGAAGTTAAGTTTTTGGGACATGTGATCTCGAAAGGAGGAATAGCTGTCGATCCAACAAAGGTTGAATCAGTTCTTCAATGGGAACAACCTAAAATGGTAACAGAGGTCCGAAGTTTCTTAGGACTTTCCGGGTACTACCGAAGGTTTATAGAAGGATTTTCGAAGATCTCCCTACCCTTGACTAAGTTGACCAAGAAGGATCAACCTTTTGTCTCGGACTCGAAGTGCGAAGAGAGCTTCCAAAAGCTGAAGGAAAAGCTGACCACTTCACCGGTGTTAATCCTACCTGACCCACAGAAGAGTTTTGATGTGTACTGCGATGCGTCAGGGCAAGGCCTCGGATGTGTGTTGATGCAAGAAGGTAAGGTTGTGGCATACGCATCAAGGCAGTTGAAAGTGCATGAGGTGAATTATCCGACGCACGACTTGGAGTTGGCCGCAATAGTTTTCGCTCTTAAGATCTGGAGGCACTATCTCTATGGCACTGTGTTCCGAGTGTTCAGTGACCACAAGAGTTTAAAGTATCTCTTTGACCAGAAGGAGCTGAACATGAGACAACGTCGGTGGACGGAGTTTCTCAAAGATTATGACTTCGAACTCCACTATCATCCTGGAAAGGCGAATGTGGTAGCGGATGCCCTAAGCAGAAAGGCATTGCATGCGAGTGCCATGATGATTAAGGAGGCTGTTTTACTGGAGAAGTTTCGGGATATGAGTTTGGTAATGGAAGTCGAGCCAACAAGCTTAAAGTTAGGAATGCTGCAGATCACGAATGAGTTCATGACTCTGATCCGCGAGCGGCAACCGGAAGATGGTGAGCTTAGTGAAAAGAAAAGGTTGGCATCTGAAGGGAAAGAACTGAACTTTCAGGAGGGAAAGGATGGACTTCTTCATTTCAAAACGAGGATATGCGTTCCAAAAGACACAGAACTTAGAAGAATGATATTGGAGGAAGCGCACAAGAGTCAGATGAGTATGCATCCGGGAACAACTAAGATGTATCAAGATTTGAAAAAGTTGTTCTGGTGGTCTGGATTAAAGAAAGATGTGGCTGATTATGTAGCATCAAGTTTGGTTTGCCAGAAAACGAAGGCCGAGCATAAGAAGCCAGGAGGAGAGTTACAATGTTTGGAGGTCCCTCTGTGGAAATGGGACAGCATATCGATGGATTTTGTGTCAGGTTTACCAAGGACGGACCGGAATTTTGATGCCATATGGGTTGTGGTAGATCGGTTAACTAAATCGGCGCATTTTATCCCCATAAATATGCGTTATTCGTTGGAAAGGCTTGCTCAACTCTACGTTGATGAGGTGGTACGACTGCATGGTATACCTTCCAGTATAGTGTCTGACCGTGATCCAAGGTTTACATCTCGGTTTTGGAATAGTCTGCATCAAGCCCTGGGAACAAAGTTAAAAATGGGATCTGCTTATCATCCTCAAACTGACGGACAAACAGAGCGAACCATTCAGACGTTGGAAGATATGTTAAGAGCGTGTGCCTTGGAGGAGCAAAGAAGTTGGGATAAGGTATTACCATTGGTGGAGTTTACCTATAATAACAGTTATCATGCGAGTATTGGGATGGCACCGTTTGAAGCGTTGTATGGTAGAAAGTGCCAGACACCACTATGTTAGTTTCAAGTGGGGGAGAATGCTTTAATTGGTCCAGAACTGGTACAAGAAACAACTGAAAAGATTAAGATGGTACAAGAGAAGATGAGGGTCGCTCAGGGAAGGCAGAAGAATTACGTGGATAAGAGGAGAAGACCTCTTGAGTTTGCAGAAGGAGAGCATGTGTTTATCAAGGTATCCCCGATGAAAGGTGTAGGCAGAGCGTTGAGAACCAAGAAACTTTCACCCAGGTTCATCGGTCCATACCAAATCCTTAGGAAAATTGGTCCAGTTGCGTACCAGATAGCCTTACCACCATCTTTGTCTAGTCTGCACAATGTCTTTCATGTTTCACAACTTCGAAAGTTTGTGCACAACCCTAACTCCATCCTGGATATCCGACCCGATGACCTGTCTGTGCGAGAAAACCTAACTCTAGAAGCTGGCCCGATTTGTTTAGCAGACCGCCGAATCAAGCAACTTAGGGGAAAAGAAATACCCTTGGTTAGAGTTGTTTGGGAACACAATGGTGTTCAAGAGTCAACTTGGGAACCCGAAGCTACAATGCGTAGAGAATATCCTGAGTTGTTCAAGTAGAATAGAATTTCGGGGACGAAATTCCTGTAAGTGGGGGAGAGTGTAACATCCCTGAATTTTAGTTCCCGAATAATGTTATGCTTTGCTATACAAATGCTTTGCCTTAGCTTGATGTGTTAGAGCTCAATCTTGTTTAGCTAACTAATAGTGATTAGGGTTAGCTTAAACCTAATTTATTAAGTTTAGCCTTGTATAGTTTTAAGTTGATTAGGGTTAGATGTCTAATAGTTTAGTTAAAAGTTAGATTAGCTTGGGTAATGAATGGCTTAAGAGTTAAGTGGATTAGATTAAGCCTAAGTTAACCAAATGGGCCTTGCAAGTGATGTTTGGGTCGTGATGGTGTGTGCATAAGTGTTGGGCCATGTGTGTGTGTATGTAGCCGTGAGTGAGTAAGGAAGTGTGTGTGTGTGTGTGGTGAGCTTGTGAGTTGCATGAAGAAGTGAGGTGTCATGCTCACATTTCATGCATGATGCACAAGAAGAGGTGGCAACACCACATTTTACTTCCTTGCATGAAGTGTGAGGTGTCCACACCAAAACACACCACTTAGCCATCTAGACACTTCACCACCTCACCATAAGCCATTACATAAGTGACCATGTATGGAAGATCATCACTTTTGCTTCCTTCTCTTCTTAGCACCATCACCATCATCTTCATCTTCCTCCCTTGAAAAAAGCTTTGGTGGCAACTATTATTGTTTAGTTGTTGTGGATGACTATTCTAGGTATACATGGACGCTTTTTATTACTCATAAAAATGGCGCATTTCATGAATTTAAAAAGCTAGCCAAGATTATTCAAAACCAATTGCATTTGAGCATTGCATCCATTAAAACTGATCATGGTGGAGAATTTGAAAATCATCTTTTTGAAAAATTTTGCGAAAAACATGGAATTAAGCATTATTTTTCAGCTCCAAGAACTCCTTAGCAAAACGGGGTTGTGGAGAGGAAAAATCGTTCATTAAAAGAGCTTTCAAGAACAATGCTTAATGACTTGAATTTGCCTGCATACTTTTGAGCCGATGCAGTGAGTACAGCTTGCTATGTTATGAACCGTGTTTTAATAAGGCCTATTTTAAAGAAAACCCCCTATGAGCTGTACAAGGGGATAAAACCAAATATTTCTCATTTTCGTGTTTTTGGATGTAAATGTTATGTGCATAATAATGGTAGAGAAAATCTAGGAAGTTTTGAGGCTAGAGCTGATGAGGGCATATTCCTTGGATATTCTGTTTTGAGCAAAGCATATAGGGTTTACCATAAATCTCGTAATACTATTGAAGAATCTATTCATGTATCATTTGATGAATCCGATCCCAGAAAATTGGGAAAGGTATCTGTTAATGACATTTCAGGTATTCTTGGAGATTTATTCATTGATGAGGATGAGGAGCCAAATGCTAAAGGAAAGGAACATTCCGAAAGCAATGAAAAATCAGTTGAATCAGTTGAGGAGAAAAATCAAGAACAATCCATGGAGCTCAACGCTGATTTGCCTAAGGAATGGAGAATATCGAGGCACCATCCCATTGATCAAATCATAGGTGACATCACAAAAGGTGTAAGTACTCGCAATTCTATTAGCAATCTATGTAACTTCTTTGCATTTGTTTCACAAATGGAGCCAAAGAATATTTCTGAGGCTACGCTTGATGAGCATTGGCTTTTGGCAATGCAAGAGGAATTAAACCAGTTCGAAAGAAATCAGGTTTGGGAACTTGTTCCTAGGCCTGAGTCTCATCTGTCACACCCTCACTTTTAATTAGTTAAAATTAGATTTTATTAAAATTCGTACTTGAAAATTTCGACGAGAATCCAGCAGAGTTTCCTCTGTTTATCGGACCTCACAAAAATTTTCATCTTTTAAACCTGCCATACCAGAATATTACAAAACCTAAAATTATATTTAACTTAGGCTACCTAGCACTAATGCCCTTTTCAAAAATAACATAAGTTTATGGGCTTCTAAAAAAATTAAACCATAATAGTTACACCAAATTAATTTAGGTTCTCTCGTGACAACATTACACTCCACGGTGTGGAGTGTACACCTGTTCGGCCATGACTTGTGTAAGCTCCACTTCTGTACCTGTAAAAATATAGCAAGAAGGGTAGCATTACACAGAACTTAGGAAATAATTTCTAAGAAGTCATAATAGTAAACTAAGCATAACATTTATATTTTCATCGTAATAATCATAATCATTTTCAAGTAGTTCACAACACAGACATGCATTATTCACAATCACAATATGTGGCATTTCCTTCAAAATTATTTTCTTAACTTTCTTTTTCAGATTCCTTAGTTTTTCTCATCTTTCCTCTTTCTTTTCTTCTTTTCTTTCTTTCCTTGTCTTTTCTTATCATGTACCATTAGGTATTTTTGCATGCACCTGTTAGGATGGTGTCTTCACCCAATACGAATTTCTTACCTTCACCCAGGATTTTCTTACCGCATAGACCTTTAGCTCGTTAGGGTCTTTTCTTTGTTCTTTTCTTTCGTGTTTTCTTACACGTCTCATTATTTATTTTATCGATTTACCAGGCAGCTATTGATCTCGCGCGAGTTCCAAACACCTAACGAGGCTTTGGATCTATGGGATTTACTTACCTGAGTGAGGACTTCACCTATTGGGAATTCGAGTCTATTCCTTAAAATAGAATCTGTCCTAACAGGGCACCTAATGGGTAGGATACCCGTCACACGATCAATAGCTGCTGCCTTTTGTTTAATTCGTTTATTCCAATGACAATCCAGTCCAGTTTAATTCAAACATATTTGATTCACACTAACATGCAGCAGTCAAATTTTTACTCCACAATTAAATACCAACCAGGTATCATCCAATAATCAATAAAAATACTCAATACAATTAATTAATTCATAACCAATTTTAAGTTCACCAAAAATTAACCAAATAATCAATTAACCAATAATCAATAAAAATAACCAATTCATCAAAACATAAGCGTGTTCATTTCTTTAATTTAATAACAGGCTTATTATCAACATTAACTACCCTATTATTCATTATCCTAATTAATCTTTTCTACTCTTAGCCACCACTATAAACAACCTAGAAATCATGCCCTAAATTAAGGTAATACAACCCTCTCACCTTGAATCATAGCACTAGAAACAATATCACGTTTGCGTCCGCGCCTTACTCGAAGGTCAAGGATAACAATGGATCTAAACAGATTATAACATTAAAAGTATACATGTTATAACATTAAAAGTATATATATATATATATATATATATATATATAAATATATCAACTAAAATCATTTTTGTCAAAATAATAACTATATATCATTATACAATAAAAATATATGACTTTTTCCCAAAACATTTCTTTATTTAAAAATATAGGGATAATAAAAATATTGATGGATCGTCGAATAAATTATATGGATGGATAGAGGGAGTTGAGGAGGTTATTTATCTAAAAAAAATTCAAGATTGAACGGTTGGATCTTGAATTATTGGACCGGGAAGGATTGGAAAACCAATTTTCTTTCGCTGTGGCGCTGCGTCTCCTCTATCTCTCTCTGTTCCCGTTTCTTTCTTTTCATCTCATTCTATTTCTATGCATGTGTTGTGTCTTTTCATCTCATCTCATTCTCTTTTTCTTTTGGGTTGGTTTGGGCCTTTGGGGCGGTTGGTGTTTTTTTTTTTTTTTTGGTTGGGGTGGCACGGGTACTTTTTTTTTTTACTTGGTAGGTTAGGAAATTATTATATATATTCTTATGTTTGGTTTTTATTTATGGGTCAATGGGTGTAAGTATTTTTGAATTATAACTAAAAGTTGGACGATATTAAAAATAAAATACATTTCATTACAATAATATTGTATTTTTAATTACTCAAAACTGATTGAAAAATAATAAAGTTACCGGTCTCTACAGATAGCTATTGGATAAGAAAAAGTATCGAAATTCAAAAATAAATATATTTCTGAATCCTAATATAAAACTTGATAAATTATAATATTTATAATTTTGAAATAGAAGATCATTATATATAACTTATACCAGTAATATATTAAACCAGTGCAGAAGCTAAAAATAAAACAGCCTCCGAATACTATGAAAATTTACAGGGACGCTCAAAATATTTTATTAAACATATCTTTTTATAGAAATTATTTGTGAAAATGCCTCTAAGGCCTGTCACTTGAACTCTCTGACAAAATGTTAATTAAACTAAATAAAAGTACTATTTTATTTTTGAAAAACGTATTATAACAAATTTATACTTATTTTGACTAGAAAACATATTTCAATTAAAATGATGAAATCAAAAATTTTATTACAACACTCAAATCTTGAAAACATCATATTAAATCATTTAATTATTTTGCTAAAGGTATTAGAAATAGCGGGATGTTACAATTCTCCCCTACTTATTGAAATTTCGTCCCCGAAATTTCGTTCAATTCCTTCAATGGAGAACCATCCCAAACGCAAGGTCTTTCGGCTATTACACTCACTTCTTTTTGGTTCCACTCCCCCACTTGGAATTGACATACCACTTTGCATTAGTACGCCACTAAGTTCTTGCACTCAATGAAGAGTACGGGTAATGGTCCATCTTGGTTAGTCTCGACGTGGAAACTTGTTGAGGGTTTTCTAAGGTTTAGTCTTCCCACGGCTAAACTTTTCAAGAGTTTCACTAATAAGACTCCTAATGGGTCTTGGATCCTCCAAAAATTAGGTTGAACTTCCCAAGGAAGTTGGAAATGGTTTCTAGGATCAGTTGGTTTCCCTCAGAAATTCTACATCAAAAGTTTGAGGAGGGTACTACTACACTCTAAACGACAATGCCCTCAAGGGTGTGATTATAGTCTAACCCAAAACGTATAACTTATTCACTACTCCTAGGCCCTAATCAAGCACATACATCAATCAAATATTCATATTACATCAATCATACAAGATTCAAATATACACATAACATTTCACATCAGCATATACTTACAAACATCAATTTGGCTTAATCCCTACTTCCTACTAATCTACTCCTTGTCTACCCTGCCTAACTTAGGGTTAAATCTTACATCTACACACACCTCCTTAACAATCATCAAATATCTGAAAAATTGATTCAAAAGGAATTTGGAAAAATAGAGTTTCCATAATTTGTTTTGAAAACCCAAAATCAGAAAACTACATAACTATAACAGAAATGCACTTTTGATAAACATATCACTTCCATTCCAATTATCGTGAAATTCTTCCAAATAGTGTCCCTATATATGGAAGAGCATTATGGTAAATTTTCAAGTCAACCAGAGTCTGTTAGGTTCAGTTTTAACCCTACGATCATCTTTTCAAACCTTAAAACTATCGAGGGCTGAACCTAAGTCAGTTTTCTTTAAAAGTAATAAACAAACTCTAAATGATCTCAAAATTTAAAGGGACATCAAGTATACTTAACCAAAGGTTGGGTAAAATTATCAAACTGATCGGAGCACGTTAGGATTGAGTTTTATCCTGCGTCCGCAGTATCGGAGACACTGGAACTGTCAGGACTGATTGTAAAGGAAATCGTATTTATTTAAAATATTAACTTGCTCCCAGCAGCTTGAAATTGAACCTAAAACATTGACTCAACCTTAGGAAGTTTTACATAAAAAAAATTCCAAAACAATCTGAGCATCCCAGCTTGACACTCAGTTTTTCATTATTTTAAAAACCCCGATTTTTTTTTCGAAATCATTTTCTTAGTAATTAATTTCCATAAAACAAAATATGAAACAACCCATGAAAACCATAAAAATTTTCAGAGAATCACCACATGACATAAATACAATCATGCAAATTACTTTATACTTTTAAAACGTTCATATATTCCTGCTAAATAAATTTTATAAAATCCTCGAAGCAGACCTTGCAACACAAATCTTATCTTTTCAAAAGAAGATACCTCCATCTAACTTCGTGAGAACTTAGATGAAGGGGTGTAAAATTTCTCAAAATTGTCAAACTCAGGAGATAAAAGAGAACATGTTTATGGCTAGAAAATTCATCTTAGTAAATTTTCAAAAGTTGGAACGGGTACATCCCCTTTGATTCCGAGTTTGAAAACTGAGTTTCATTCCGAATTGAGTAAAGTCACATATAAGGGGTTCCTATTTAATCGGCGAGTGACTTGATTTAAGAAATGAGTTAATTCACCGCTCGATTACTTAGGAGTCCTTGTTTTCCTTGTTACCTTCTAAAAATTTTGTAGTGCGACTTAACAACCAATTTGGAATGATTCTGGTTCGGTTCCCAACATTGAAATTCATTTTAAAATACTATTATGCTTAAAAATCAATTGACTTATGATATTAACACTATGCAATAACAGAGTTTTCAGAAATTATTGTGCCAAAACAAAATTTATTTCACATCCCAAATAATTGCAAGTATCATCAAATTTCACAGTTATCATTTAGGCATTTCTATAAAATCAGTAAGCATCAAGCACATTTAATATCAAACATACACAATTGTGCACATTTTTCATTTCTATCTATCCTAAGGTTTCACAAACACTACACTAATACCATAGACCTAGCAAATCACTACAACTATCTAGGACTGCTTTTCAAGGACTAAGTAACACCTACTACGCTTCCGCTACGCCACTCTGATTCAAAAATATCCAGAACATACAATGTGGCACCTATACTAATGACCCTTACATCTCCTAAATTTGGGACATCCCTATATTTCCAAAATACTCACCGAAACTTAAGGACGGAATGATTATATCTCCCAATAGATGTACACTTGAGGTGATCAGGCTCAACCATACACCATATCAGTGATACGACCATTCTCATTTCGCTTAAGTTTGGGTTAGGTGATTCTTCCGTTTCAAAAATATATCGAAGTCTTGAATTGTGTTGTCACGTTTAGAATTGGCTTGCTTAGTCCGAGACTAAAGATCACTTTCTCCCGGTGGGGTAGCAACTTAGTGCTCTAGCCCGTTGGGGTATTTCAGTTCCTTAGTCCCGCCATTTATCCACTTCTAAATATGACCCACTTTTTCTTCACAAGATTTCGGTTTTGCTGATAATTATTGAATAACTTAAACAAAATTCAAAAGAAAGCTCAAAAACTCACTATTCTTCTCAAATAGCTTAAGCAACTTAAAAGAAATCTTAAATACTCGCTATGCTATACTTAGAAACCGACACTATCATCACACTTATCTACGTCATAAAACATGTCTATTCCTAACTACAAGTTACTCGCTTGGTGAGTAAACAACAGGAGTAATGAGTTACTCCAAGGCCGAGGAAAACTGCTCTGATACCAAAATGTCACACCCTCACTTTTAATTAGTTAAAATTAGATTTTATTAAAATTCGTACTTGAAAATTTCGACGAGAATCCAGCAGAGTTTCCTCTGTTTATCGGACCTCACAAAAATTTTCATCTTTTAAACCTGCCATACCAGAATATTACAAAACCTAAAATTATATTTAACTTAGGCTACCTAGCACTAATGCCCTTTTCAAAAATAACATAAGTTTATGGGCTTCTAAAAAACTTAAACCATAATAGTTACACCAAATTAATTTAGGTTCTCTCGTGACAACATTATACTCCACGGTGTGGAGTGTACACCTGTTCGGCCATGACTTGTGTAAGCTCCACTTCTGTACCTGTAAAAATATAGCAAGAATGGTAGCATTACACAGAACTTAGGAAATAATTTCTAAGAAGTCATAATAGTAAACTAAGCCTAACATTTATATTTTCATCGTAATAATCATAATCATTTTCAAGTAGTTCACAACACAGACATGCATTATTCACAATCACAATATGTGGCATTTCCTTCAAAATTATTTTCTTAACTTTCTTTTTCAGATTCCTTAGTTTTTCTCATCTTTCCTCTTTCTTTTCTTATTTTCTTTCCTTCCTTGTCTTTTCTTATCATGTACCATTAGGTATTTTTGCATGCACCTGTTAGGATGGTGTTTTCACCCAATAGGAATTTCTTACCTTCACCCAGGATTTTCTTACCGCATAGACCTTTAGCTCGTTAGGGCCTTTTCTTTGTTCTTTTCTTTCGTATTTTCTTACACGTCTCATTATTTATTTTATCGATTTACCAGGCAGCTATTGATCTCGCGCGAATTCCAAACACCTAACGAGACTTTGGATCTATGGGATTTACTTACCTGAGTGAGGACTTCACCTATTGGGAATTCGAGTCTATTCCTTAAAATAGACTCTGTCCTAACAGGGCACCTAATGGGTAGGATACCCGTCACGCGATCAATAGCTGCTGCCTTTTGTTTAATTCGTTTATTCCAATGACAATCCAGTCCAGTTTAATTCAAACATATTTGATTCACACTAACATGCAGCAGTCAAATTTTTACTCCACAATTAAATACCAACCAGGTATCATCCAATAATCAATAAAAATACTCAATACAATTAATTAATTCATAACCAATTTTAAGTTCACCAAAAATTAACCAAATAATCAATTAACCAATAATCAATAAAAATAACCAATAAAAATAATCAATCATCAAAACATAAGCGTGTTCATTTCTTTAATTTAATAACAGACTTATTATCAACATTAACTACCCTATTATTCATTATTCTAATTAATCTTTTCTACTCTTAGCCACCACTATAAACAACCTAGAAATCATGCCCTAAATTAAGGTAATACAACCCTCTTACCTTGAATCATAGCACTAGAAACAATATCACGTTTGCGTCCGCGCCTTATTCGAAGGTCAAGGATAACAATGGATCTAAACAGATTATAACATTAAAAGTATACATGTTATAACATTAAAAGTATATATATATATATATATATATATATATATATATCAACTAAAATCATTTTTGTCAAAATAATAACTATATATCATTATACAATAAAAATATATGACTTTTTCCCAAAACATTTCTTTATTTAAAAATATAGGGATAATAAAAATATTGATGGATCGTCGAATAAATTATATGGATGGATAGAGGGAGTTGAGGATGTTATTTACCTAAAAAAAATTCAAGATTGAACGGTTGAATCTTGAATTATTGGACGGGGAAGGATTGGAAAACCAATTTTCTTTCCCTGTGGCGCTGCGTCTCCTCTATCTCTCTCTCTGTTCCCGTTTCTTTCTTTTCATCTCATTCTATTTCTATGCATGTGTTGTGTCTTTTCATCTCATCTCATTCTCTTTTTCTTTTGGGTTGGTTTGGGCCTTTGGGGCGGTTGGTTTTTTTTTTTTTTTTGGTTGGGGTGGCACGGGTACTTTTTTTTTTTATTTGGTAGGTTAGGAAATTATTATATATATTCTTATGTTTGGTTTTTATTTATGGGTCAATGAGTGTAAGTATTTTTGAATTATAAATAAAAGTTGGACGATACTAAAAATAAAATACATTTTATTACAATAATATTATATTTTTAATTACTCAAAACTGATTGAAAAATAATAAAGTTACCGGTCTCTACAGATAGCTATTGGATAAGAAAAAGTATCGAAATTCAAAAATAAATATATTTCTGAATCCTAATATAAAACTTGATAAATTATAATATTTATAATTTTGAAATAGAAGATCATTATATATAACTTATACCGGTAATATATTAAACCAGTGCAGAAGCTAAAAATAAAACAGCCTCCGAACACTATGAGAATTTACAGGGACGCTCAAAATATTAAATTAAACATATCTTTTTATAGAAATTATTTGTGAAAATACCTCTAAGGCCTGTCACTTGAACTTTCTGACAAAATGTTAATTAAACTAAATAAAAGTACTATTTTATTTTTGAAAAACGTATTATAACAAATTTATACTTATTTTGACTAGAAAACATATTTCAATTAAAATGATGAAATCAAAAATTTTATTACAACACTCAAATCTTGAAAACATCATATTAAATCATTTAATTATTTTGCTAAAGGTATTAGAAATAGCGGGATGTTACATCATCCGATTATTGGAACTAAGTGGATTTATAAAAATAAACTCGATGAGGCTGGTTTAATTGTTCGAAACAAAGCTAGGTTAGTTGCACAAGGTTACAACCAGGAAGAGGGGATAGATTATGAGGAAACATTTTCCCTTGTTGCTAGGTTGGAAGCCATTAGACTGCTTTTAGCTTTTGCATGCATTTTAGATTTTAAATTATATCAGATGGACGTAAAGAGTGTCTTTCTAAATGGTTTTATAAATGAAGAAGTTTATGTGTGTCAACCTCCCGGCTTTGAAAATTATGAACACCCGGATTATGTTTTTAAATTGAAAAAGGCTTTGTACGGACTCAAACAAGCTCCTAGAGCGTGGTATGACCGTCTTAGCAAATTTTTTATTAGAAAATAATTTTGAAAGAGGGAAGGTTGATAACACACTTTTTATTAAAAAGAAAGGAAAGGACATTCTTTTAGTTCAAATTTATGTAGATGATATTATTTTCGGTGCTACTAATGAAACCCTTTGCAAGGATTTTTCTAGTATGATGCAGGAAGAGTTCGAGATGTCTATGATGGGCGAGCTGAACTTTTTCCTGGGATTGCAAATAAAACAAGCAAAGGATGGGATTTTCATTAGCCAAACAAAGTACTGCAAGGAACTATTGAAACGATTTGGCATGGATAAGGCCAAGGCAGTAGCAACACCTATAAGCACATTTTGCTATCTGGACAAAGATGAAGGAGGTAAATCCGTAGAAATCACTAAATATCGAGGTATAATCGGATCCATTCTCTATTTAACGGCAAGTAGGCCGGATATAATGTTTAGTGTTTGTCTCTGTGCTCGTTTTCAATCGAATCCAAAAGAAACGCACATGGTTGCTGCCAAACGTATAATGAAATATTTGTCTGACACAACTGATATGGGTTTGTGGTACCCCAAAGGTTCTTCGTGTAATCTTGTTGGGTATTCTGATTCTGACTTTGCTGGGTGCAAAGTAGATAGGAAAAGCACTAGCGGCACTTGTCATCTTCTTGGCAATTCTTTGGTATCATGGGCTAGCAAGAAACAATCTAGTGTAGCCCTATCTATAGCTGAGGCTGAATTTGTGCCGCGGGTAACTGTTGTGCGCAAATCTTATGGTTGAAACAGCAACTCCTAGACTTCGGTGTAAGTCTAGATCACATTCCTATAAAATGTGATAATACCAGTGCTATTAGTATTACCAAAAACCCAGTGCAACATTCTCGCGCCAAGCATATTGAGATTCGACACCATTTTATACGTGATCATATTCAAAAGGGTGATTGTATTATTGAGTATGTTGATACTTCGCGGCAGTTAACTGATATCTTTACGAAACCGCTTCCAAAAGAAAATTTCTTTTTTATTCGTAGAGAAATTGGTTTAACTTCTGCCTCTCACCTCTTCTGAGTATGTGATTATGTTTATCTCTCTTGTTATTATTGATGCGTCTTCTCAGTGTTTCAGGGGGAGATAGCACAGCTTTTTGATGATTACAAAATGGGGAGAGATATTCTGATATTTTGATTGATACATACAGGGGGAGAAATACTCTGAAGATGCAAATTTTTGAAGTGATATATTTTGTCTATGCATCTATACAGGGGGAGATGATATGAATTGTTATATTCCTTGTGATTTTTGTTCTAAGGAAGGTTATCACTATATATAAAATAGCAGAATCTTCCATCTCTCTTTTCCCGCCCAACCCGCCAAACTTTGGCCCTTCTTCTTTTTTTTTCCATATAATACTATTATTACTCATATGTGGATTAATGTGTATAAGTATTTTGCATTATAACTAAAAGTTTAATGATCCTAAAAATAAAATACATTTAGGTACATCAATATTGTATTTCTAATCACTCAAAACTATTGAAAAATAATAAAGTTACATATCCTTACAGATAGCTATTGTGTAAGAAAAAGTATCAAAATTCAAATGTAAATACATTTTTTCAATCCTGATGTCAAACTTGATTAAATATAATATTCAGAATCTTGAAATAATAATAAAGTTACCGGTCCTTACCGATAGATATTGTGTAAGAAAAATTATCAAAATTCAAATATAAATACATTTTCTCAATCCTGATGTCAAACTTGATAAAATATAATATTCAGAATCTTGAAATAATAAGTCATTAAATATAACTTATACCGGCAATATATTAAAATCAGTCCGGGAGTTAAAAATAAAGCAGTCTCAAAATGCTATTAAAATTTACCGGAAGGTTACAAATATTAAATTAAACATATGTTTCTAAAGAAACAATGTATGCAAATGCCTCTAAGGCTTTCCAATTGAGCTCCCTGTTAATGAAATATTTGGAAATAGGTCTAACATAAGAAAACTTAAGACATTAAAGTCATAACTCATAATTCATAAAGATCAAGAATTTTAAGTATTTGGAAATGATTAGACTCATTTTCAAATATAGAAATTAATTAACACAATTTTGATAATATTATTAATAATTTTGCTACCACACTCAAATTTTCAATATACACTTAATTTTTTTGCACTCTTAAATTAACAAAACCCAAACAAATACCGGCCCGTGCATCGCACGGGCATAGGTCCTAGTTGTTATATATATATATATGTGTGTGTGTTTTTGCTTGTATAACACTTGTGATGCAGATAGTAAAAGAGAATATCAGAATTGTTGTATGTCATCATCATCAAAAAGTGGGAGTGTTGGAAGTCAAGCTAGTGTTGGAAGGCATGCTTCAAACTCTCTTATGGACTTCAAGTATAATTCAAGATGTTGTTTTGATGATAACAAGCCAACTCAAGTTCAAGCTCACAAGTGTCATCCATATTCAAGATGGAAGATTCAAGCAAGGCATAGATTAGAAACCTTTTCCTTAGATCATTTGTAAGGTAATGGAGTTTCTATTTCTTTACAAGTTTACAAAAGCCAATGAGTTTTTCATTTTAAAAGAGAGAAGAAGAAAAACGTGTTTTTCATGAAAAAATGTTTTCTACATTAATCTGAGTGAAAATACTTGATGTTACAAAACTCTGTATATTTTTATGTTTGCAAGAGAGAGTAATCGATTACCTGCTCAAGATAATCGATTAACTTTGTTGCATCATAGAAAAATCAGAGAGGTCGTAATCGATTAAATGAATCTTGTTAATCAATTACTTTCTTATGAGAGTAATCGATTACCTGGCTCAAGTAGTCGATTATAATTGTTGCATCATATATTTTTCAGAGGCTTAGTAATCGATTACAAGCTCTATAGTAATCGATTACATGATGTTGCATCATATGCATATCAGAGGCTCAGTAATCATTAATTGTGTAACTGTAATCGATTAAATGAGTTGCATCATACATTGAACAGGAGTGGTGTAATCGATTAACTATTATTGGTCTAATCGATTACATGGTTTTCAAATGATTTTAAGAATTTCTATTTTTGAAGGAATAATCGATTACCTTCAGAAAGTAATCGATTACTTCAAGTTTTATTGAAAAAGGTGTCAAAATCATTTTGATTATTTCCTGATTTGTTTTTATATAAAAGATTCTGATTTATTTTATAAAATTTGAAAATGATTTTAAATTTGAATTATTTCCTTTTTAGTTTTAAGAATCAAATCTTTATTTTATTTCGTAAATCATTTTGATTTAGTTTTGATTTTAAAACTTATTTCAAATATTTTTTTTTATTTTGTTTTACTTATTCTAAATCTTTTTGATTCTAAAATGTTTTTCTAATTTAAAAAGAAATTCACTCCAACATTTGAGATTATTCAGATTCAATCATTCATTCATTCTTTTCCTCGTCATCACGTTTTTTCTCTCTTCTTCCTTCTCTAATCTTCTGGTTTTCACGTTCATTCTTTTGAAGAACAAAAAACCTTGTTGGCTGAGTAACTCCTAAAGAGAAAGTACTTCATTGTCATAAGAGCTTATTGTAGAATCTGTGTTATTGAGAACACGTTATACTTGTTGTAATCACTCACATCATTTGTACTCAACCATAGTGGTAGGGAGAGAATCCCGTAGTTGAACATTGAGGCGTTCGTAGGGTGAGGAACCCTGCAGTGTGATTTGAGGCCCCTAGCGAACGGAGGTTCCTAGTAGTGTGCGGGGTGCTCTTGGGTGTAATAGGGGTGCGGCTCTGTTGCTGATTATAAGAACTCTCAGGCGGGTCGCTTGGGGACTGGACTAGGCCTTTCGACGGGAAGGCTGAACCAGTATAAAATTCACTGTGCAAGCTTTTCTATCCCTATCTCTTTATATTTTCGCATATTTCATTTATTTACGTTTCCGCGCTACTCAAATTATTTTTTCTATCGTTTTCGCGATCCGTTTCAAACGTTTAATCTCTCCATCTGAAAACAATTTTTTAATTTGTAAAGGTTTTTATAATACATTAATAAAACTCGATTCACCCCCCCCCTCTCGAGATTTTGAGGCCAAAACCAACAATAAAGGTTTAATTCCTGAATCCAATGTAACACTGTACCATTTAACTTTATCCACTATAACACTTTAACACTTTCATTGGATTCAGTGAATTAAACCCATTATATAACAATGAATGCACTTATCCATTTCCAATAACAATAACACTGAAATTTTCCTCACAACACTTCACTCTCCAACTCTGGGGAAAAACCGGCCAGGAGTAAGCATTTCTCAACCTATAGTTTGGTACTTCGCCCCTCTAAGGTTCATCATACCAGCTTGCACAGTACTTCACCCCTCTAGGGTTCGTCATACAATTTGGTTTGATTCGTCCAAATTGGCTTTAGCATAAATCACCCTCAACTGGCCACGAAAAGCCAAAATAACTGACAGAATTGTTATGGTTGCCTAAAACCAATCCCAAACACGGGTGGCGAACCTGTGTCCTTTGCAGGATCAAAATTTTCCACAACAATTCTTGGCGATTGTTTAATTGACACAATCTAGTTACTTTTGCCTTCATCAATCGAAAGCAACGTATGTTTTTCCCCGTACCTAAGGTCCACCTTACTCCTTATATGCACGTGTTTCTAGTTCATTTTATGTAGCTTTTTGTTAATCAAACCTTTAATACTTTATATCCATTTGGTGGGGTTCTCTAACTTAGGATTTATGGCCATAATATATATCGTAACAATCACACATCACAACAATAATGATTATAACCATGCCATTCATTCATTTAGTTCCATAACAATCATAACAATTTATTTCTAACAAAACCCTAAGTTCATAACATATATTCTCATATTCAACATATAGAACATACAAATAACACATACACATAACAAAATACATCTACTTATGACCTTATTACTTTCATTAAGTCCCTTCCCTAATTAAAACCAAAGTACTCCCCCTTACCCCTTGAAGAGAAGAGGAGAAAATGGGAAGTTGAGGGAGCATCAACACCAACTCTAATCCAAGCTTCCTAGCCTCCTAATTTCTTGCCCTTAACCACTTCCTAAGCTTCCTTGGTTGACTGCACAATTCTATAAGGTGGATTGGAGAAGTTAGGGTTTAAGTGGGGATTGGGGATTTTGAGAAAAGAGATGAAATTGAGATTATGGGAGAGGGAACACATAAAGGATTGATGTAGGGATGATTTAGAGGGTTTAATTGGTACTATTTGGTGTTGATTTGATGATGAGAAGTGTAACACCCCGTAAATTCCTCATGTTAAAGTAAAACACTAAAGAAAATATTAGAAAAACAATTTGAAAGGATATTTTCTTAAATGATTTATTAAAATCCACGATTTTAAGATAAGGAATGATTTTTAGAAAAATGATTTTTCTGAGAGTAACTCCCAAAGTTTAGAAATCTAGTTTTGAGAAATTTATATGCTTAGCAATTTTATATGAATGTTATGATTTATTTGTTTTCTAGATGCGTATCTATACGGTCTTAGTGTGCACAAGCTTGGGATCACATGAGAATTAATTGAATAAAGAGAAATGAATAGGTGTATGATGCATGTATATATGTGTGTGCCGTGAAAACATGATGAAAATATGTGATGCATGAATGTATGAATATGTGTATATATGCGCCGTGCCCATGCATGTGCTAAGTGTATGCATATTATATGAAAATGAAATTACATGTGCATGAGGGTGTGTATGGTTCGACTAAGTAGAGGAATAGAAGGACCAAGTAGGAATGCCTTTCCTTAAGCCTTAAGCCAAGGAGATTCAAAGTAGAAAATTGGAGGAGAAGTAGAGTGGTGACTCATGAAGCCTAAGGGGGATGAGTCATGACCCTAAATGAAGACTTTCCTTTCCCCTTGCCTCCACCGAACACCCACCCCATGCAACAATTTGCCTAGACCAATTTGCCCTTAAGTTTCCACATTGAACCGAGGGTAGAAAAGGAAACTTCTATGCCTTGCTTTTGATCTCCAAAAACCGTGTGGGGAGTGTTGGTTTGGACTCATTTTCACAACAAACAACCACAAACACTAACACACTTCACTCTCAAGAGCACCATCAAACTCTTGAGAGAAAGAGAGGGAAACCGTAAGGAGAAGAGAGAAAGAAGGCCCAAAGTTCTTAACCCAAACTTCCCTTAATTCTTTCTCAATCATCTTAGTCTTCAAAGATCAAGGAGAAAACCCCCATCAACCTTAAGAGAAGAGTGAGACCGAGGCAAAACCCAAGAGGAGAAGAAGAGAGGATTCGAAGATCTAAGTTAGGATTAAGGTAGCTAGAGTTTTAACTAAACGATTTTGTGTTGTAAAGGACTTTTTATGGACTTTGATTTAATTTTGGTGATGCATGTAATTATTTCTAAGATGATCTTGAAGCCTAAGTGTCTTATATGTCATTTTCGTGCTTTGATCCCTTACTTGCAAATGATCTTTGTCACGGTTTTGATGAGGGTGTGTTTAGAATCCATAGATTGCTTGATCTCCTCATGCATGTTGATTTTGTGGCCTTATAATCCTTGCTTGCTTTGCATGTTTTCCTTATGTTTTGATTTTGGGATTTTGGAACTAAATGAACTCATAAATCCCTAAATCAATAGCTAAAGTGATTCGGCCATGAGTAGAAATTTAAGTCTTGATACTATTAACTTGATTCAAATACTTTCATGCTACTTTCATGTTTAGAAAATTAATTTCTAACTTGTTTCTTACGGTTTATTTGAAGATTTGAGTCTAAGTCTATGTTTTTGTCTTGACCGTTTTGTGTATGTCTTGATCTATGTTTGGTTTTTGAGAAAACATGAAGCTTGCATTAGGCATGTCTAAAGTGAGAGTGAAAACCTTATTTCTCTTGTATATGTGCCACGGTTCTCAAGAGAAATTAAGCTTAATAAGCTTGAAAATAATTTTGAATTGAAACAAGATTTTGTGTGTGTGAGTGATGATTGTAATTCGGTTGGTAAAATTTTTTAGGGTAAAATGATGCCTTATGTTTTACATGATGTGAATTTAGATGCTTGCATGTGAAAATAAAACTATAAGACTTTGTTTTCTTGTATGTCATGATACGGTCAAGAGCTAGGGGGAGTAAGAAATCATGCTTTTCTTACATGCATGTTGAAAATTGCCTCACCTAGAGATTGTAGGTGCATGCATAGGTTTTCTTAAAGGATTGATAGCCTTGACATAATACTTGATTTTATTATATTAAGAAATTAACTTTGGTTACTAAATTTTCTTATGCGACTCACGGTTCTTGTAAAAGAAATAAGAAACTAAGATTTTCGAAAATGATCTTTGCATCTACGTGCATACATGATGCATATTTGATGTTGCCCTCTCATGATGCTACTCGGTCCATGCACATTAGCTAAACTAGGATGCGTTTTAATACAATGACTTAGAGGAAATAGGTGTATTTTAAGGAATTATGCTAAAACAAATTGTTTGAACTTATGTTGTGAACCTTTATTTTCTAACAGGTTCTTTTCTTAGAAATAAAGGAAACAAATAAATCTAAGTGATCATGGCAGGGTGTTGTATTTAAATACCTATTTGAATGAATGTGTGTTTAGATGTGCCGTGAGTATTCGATTAAGATTTAAAGAAAATGAAATGCTTTGAATGAATAAGTTGATTTATGTGGATTGTGATGTATGATTTCTTTTCTTTTGATTTATTCGGTTATGGGGTTTAATTTGTGGATTCTTGATTTACTTCCTTGCTTTTATTCGGCCACATAGTTTAAGTAGGTTTAGGGAGCTTAATTACTTAAATAAAATATGCATGGAAATGAGTATTGATGTGTTTGGTTGGAAACCTGATTTTGTTCGGTTTATGAGTACTTGCATTCCTAAATGTTATTTGCACTTATATGTGGCATGATTTGCTTGAATGTCATGATGTATGCTTGGCTATCCTAAATTGTTTTATGATAAAAACACGAATTTTCAAAGTAGTAGGTTTAAGCTAAAAAGCTATTTAAAATAAAAGAATGTTTTTACAACAATTTTGGGTTTTATTAAAGTAATTTTATAAACCGTTTTGCTGTCCCGGATTATTTGGACTTGTCCTTGTACAATTAAGAATATTTTCATATGATTTAGAGTAAAGTTTTAAGTGGAAATTGATTTAAGAAAAAGTCGGATCGAAATTAGTTATATTTTCAAAGTTTTCCCAATAAAAGAGAAAGACAAGTATTAAATTAAGAAAAGATTTTTTTTTTCAAGTAAGCTAATAACGTAAAATGTCTTATTTAATATGAGGAATGATAAAGAAAAGAGGTTGGGGCAGATGGCAGCACAAGGTTCCAAGGAGAGCACACCTTCAACAGCTGGACCCCAGGTGAGAGAGAAGCTTTCCTTAGACATAGTGGTAGCTAGGTGATTTAGTAGGGCGTTCCGTATCATCTCAAAGATCGGAACTAGTGGTTAGCGTCAGTAGTATAAGCGACAATTGTTTGCCTTGGGTGGTCGCTTATACGAAGGTGACAAAAAACCACAATGCTATTGTGTGATGCTGTGTGTGATTGCATGCTTGGTTATTTATTTAATGACCTATAATAAAGTTTATCATTATGATGAGTAAATGATGGATTGGACGTTTGGACATGAAATGAAATTGAAAGCAATGGAGTAATAGGAAAGAAGGATGATAACAGAAAAAAATTGAAGGAAAGAGAGATGAGAACTGAGACCGAGAAAAGGAAATTGAGAGTGATAAAAAGAACGGGCCAGAGCTGGGGAGAGTGATGTAAGTTGTTGGAATGGGAAATGGACTGAGTTGAGCCGAGCTCCTCTGTTCTTGGTTTTAGTCTGGGGACTGGTGTTGAGCTGGGCTTGCTCCTCCACTAGTGCTCAGCACCAAATGTATTTTGAAAAGAGTTTTGGAAGAAGGAAATTTTGAAAGGATTTGTGAAAAGAAATTTTTGAGATGTGAAAACAACTTTCGAAAAAGGCTACATGAAACAAAATTTTTGAAAAGGTTTTTGAAAAGAGACTTTGGAGAAGTTGTGAAACAATGTTTTCAAATAAAATTTCATGAAATGGTCTATTGGGAAGTTATGTTTGAAACTATGTTTTTGTGACGGTGGTGAAAGTAAAGTTTTGAGAAAGGTTAGGAAAGAGTATTTTTGAAAAGTTTGAGAAAAGAAGTCTTTAGAGAAGGGATGGAATTGAGATTGGAAAAAGGGATGTTGATGAAAGGAAATGTGAGTTTGTGGATGTAACCCCAGCTCTGTGCCATGAGAGAAAGGCTGTCCAAAGTTAGTGGTCGGGCTTACTGAAGGGATGCACCAAGGGTAAGCCGACCGTTAGGTTAAGTAAATAATTAAAAGATTTTAAAAGACATTAACAGCGAACGCGGCGAGTCATGAGTGTGAATCCAAAGTAGTGGAGAGGAAGATACTATGGGTATCTGCGGATACTCAGGTGGGGATTGCAGGAGGGGAGGACGATGAGGTGAAACGTCAAGAAGTCTAGAGTATTGTTGTAGACAGAACGAATCCCATAAGTGGTGCACTAACGTGGTGGGGACTGGGTCCAATACCGTGGTGAGTTCTGTGCGCGCACTACAACAATACTGTCACCCCCTCGATGCAAGTCTACAACAGTGGAGAGGGACTGGAACGGGGCAATGTATTTTGATTATATGATATGTTTTGAGGCTGAGACCTCCTGGCTTGGAGCCATTGTTGAGATAGCTGTCATGCCCGCGTGGTAAAGGTCTTGTACTCCTGTTGGCTTCCGACTAGGTGGATGGTAGGCCGAGGAGATGTGGGCTTGGAATGCGAGTGCTAACTACGAAAAGAGACGTGCACCTCGATGATCCTTTAACTCCTCCGATCATCGATGGTTATAATCCAATAAAACATTATGAGAAAAGAGTTATATATGAGTAAGAGTTGAAAAACGGGGACATTGAGGGAAAGACTGTGAATGGATATGTGGAAAAGAGAATAAGCCCCACGAGTGGGGGAAGAAACAAAAGTGAAGGAAGAAGGAAATAATAATACGAATAAATGGAATGAGTGCTTGTTGTTGTGTATGAGTATTGTATGTTGTTTGTGTGTATGTATGTGTCTTATTATCTCGCCTACCGTAATTCCACACCGTCGACGCTACGCGTCTGGAATGCTTACTCTCTCCTGTTCGTTGGCGCATCGGTGTCGCTGGTATTCCAACGGGCAGATGGACCGGCGCTTGGAAGTTTCTACATGGCTCCGTGAAGGGAAGGGATGGAGAGCTATACGTCACGGATGGGTATGGACCGGATATTCTCGGTTGGTGATCGCGGACCCGGAGCACAAGTTAGGCGAAGAAACGATGAGTTCGTGTTTGGGAAGTGTGTCCTTTTTAGGACATGATTCTGAACCACCACCCCAGTATAAGAAGATTGAGAATACCGTGAAGCTGTTCGGAGTAGAGTTGAGGCCAAATTCTGATGGAAGACCAAAGGATGTAGTCGCATCATCATCCAGCACCAAGGCACCCGCAAAGAAGAGAAAGAAGCTGATTTCAATAGTCTTCGATAGGAGAAAAGAACCAATAGTAGAGTTAGAATAAGTTAATGTTTGTAATTGTATTCGGGATTACCTGAGTCATGAGCTATTACTGTACTCTAACTATTTTGGAACATGCCCGACCTTGAAGAAATGAATAAACCCTTCTTTCTATAAAATGTGTTTAATTTTTCCCGAGGAAATAAATGGAGTTGCTTAAGTGGAACCAAACTGAATTCTAAATAAAATGTTTTCGAAAAGTGGAGAAGATGAGTTTGGTTCCAAGTAACAACTCGGTTTTCGAAAGAGTGTGCTGAAGAGACTTAGCAATGTTAAAAAAAAAAAATGGCCTCATTTTTTTTAGCAACATTCTTAAATGAAAGTAATTGTTTTGGTTTTCGAAAATCGGGCTGTTACAAGAAGAGGGTTTGAAAAACCCTTGGTTGAGAGAGAAGAAGAAGACTCGTGAAGAGGGAAGAGGAAACTCTGAGAAAAATGCTCCAATCAAACATATTTTTGTCTGATAAAGCCGTGGTTAATCGATTAACCAAAGTGGTTAATCGATTGACACTTGTTGTTTGCACATGATTAATCAATTAATTCTGACCTTAATCGATTAGTGGCTGAAGGTGGCTAAAAATTTAATCGATTAAGCCACACATTACTCGATTAGTGGCTGAACATTGCCAAAAACTTAATCAATTAACTCAAGGCTTAATCGATTAACTGGTTCAGCCCACCATTCCCTTGCATTTCAAATTGTCATAACTTCTTCGTTAACCGCCGGATCTTGCCCAAATTTTGAGACAAGCATCCTAAGACACTCATCTTCACATCCAACGGTGGAATTTGGGTTTAGAGCTATGGATATTTTATTCCTAATTTCCTAAGGTCCTATGTTCTTTAGATCTTAAATAACTCTTCTAAAACTCATTTCTAAGCTAATTCTACCTCATAAAAACCTATCCTTACTAAATCCTACATTCTAAACACATTCTAAACATCCCTTAGCACCTCTAAACAGAATCAAAGACTTGGAAACAACACTACCCTTATCAATATTCTATTAACTAAGGCACCTAATGATTTGGGGAAATCGGGGATGTTACAATGATAGTCATTCTTTCAAGCAAGTCTGCATTCTTGTGGCCATTTGGTTGGTCTGCAAATTCATCTTAATTAGAGTTGTCCTGAATTTCACTTTTAATAAGATTATTTCTTCTATCCTAGGCAATGGGAGTTTCTTTCCCCCACATAGGAATTGACTAGTTTCTATTTTGCTTTTGGCTTATAATAAATTTCCTAGTATGAGTTTAACGTCAAAACTAACCATTACATACACTTGTAAATATTTGTGGTGGACCGACCCTCGGTCCTACCCTTACGGTACCTAGCCGACCAGAATAATCTATTGTACAGACTACGCCTACTCAGGCCGAGCATTTATTCAAGGACCCACCCTAGCGGCCTTGGACCGACCACATGGGCTTTACCCCATAAGAGTCCGAACTAGGGGCGCGTGGATCTAACTTGCCACAGGGATAAGACCCTCTAATACTGGATAAGGATGAATGACTCATCCCTTATCCTAAATGGGACACGTCAGCTGCCTTGCTGGATCTTCGTACAAGCCCATAAGTTACAATGCCACCCCTATAAATAGTTGTCTCCAGCTAGGGGCTCAGGTACGTTCTCTCACTCCCTAATTTCACAATCGCACACACCAGTGATTAGGGAAACCCTAGCTATCCCAACTGGATATCTAGAATACCGAAGAAAATCACACAGTAATATCAGATCACGCTCTAGCTCTCAGATCTCTTAATATCTTTGGGCTAGTGACAGATCTTAGACACTACAGTGGCGCCGTCTGTGGGGACGATAAACTGTCACTCCCACCCAAAATGGTACACACACGTGGAAACACCGGAAACAACTCTCGTGGTGTAAACCACCTGACTGGAAGAAATCGTCATAGACTGGTGGAAGGTAGTGCTGACAATGGAAGGGACTAAGAAGGTAATACCAACGGAAGAAACCCGCCTCACCCACCCCCCACAGCATACCTTCAATTCGATTGGAGATCCCAGCTCGCAGCCACCACACTGCACCAACCCGAACACATAGCGGACCCTACACTGTCCATTCTAGACAACCAAATCCCAATACACCCAATCGTGAACAAAACCACGGATCTGGATGATCCATCGACGCCCGTGTTTCCGGAGGAGAAAGGGAACACTCCCAGGGCCAAAGAGAAACCCAACTTGAAGAAATAATTAAGCAGCAAGCTCAAATGTTAGAACAGCAAGGGAAAGCTATAGCCGACCTTCAACATATCCACATGAACGCGATTGTTGCACGGGCAATGGAGACAGCCCTAGCAACCGGACCAGTTCATGATCTGCAAGGTCCAGTCACCCTACCCCCTCCACCACCCGTAAACCCTGCCCTAGCAACCACCTATGAAACAGAAAGCAATACTCACCCAGGCCACCCCTTCACCCCTCGTATCATGGCCTATGAAACACCTTCTGCTTTCCTTGGCCCCACTAGCGTTGCGAAGTACAACGGGTTAACCGACCCCCTGGAGCACATCTTATCTTTCGAAGGTGCCATGAATTTCTATGACGGGGAGGATTTGATGAAAAGCCGAGCCTTTTCGATGACTCTCCAACCACTGGTATTGAGGTGGTACTCGGCCCTTCCCAAAAATTCCATTAATTCTTGGGCAAAAATGAAAAAGGTTTTCTTTAACAGGTATACAACCAGTTGCATACAACCAAAATCAGACCACGCACTTGCAGGAGTAATGCAACTACCAAAAGAGCCATTAAGAGAGTATCTGGCTCAATTCCACTCGGAGGTAGGCTCTGTTCCAAACCTCGAGCCGAGTTTCGCAGTTTTTCTTTTTACCCAGGGACTTCGTAATGGAGATTTTAAGAACTCGCTGGTGGGGAAGCCACCAAGGGATATGGCGGAACTGAGACACCGTTCCACCAAACTTATCAATTTGGAAGAATTTAGCAAGTGGCAGAGACAAAGAGAAAAAGGTGACAGGGGGGAGCCCTCTTCTCAAGGAAGGCCGAGGAGAGATGACAGGAGAGACGAGCGGGGGAGAGGACCTAGGGGAGACAAGAGATTTGTCATCCCTAGGGCCAAGTTCGATGAATACACCCCCCCTCACGGTTCCGAGAAGTCAGATTTTGCAGGAAACCATGCAAACCGACCTAAGAATGGTCGAAAGACCTCCTCCTCTGAAAAGAAGCTAGCACCAGGACCGATCAAAATTCTGCTCGTATCATGGGGGATACGGCCACACCACGGACGAGTGTACATGGCTGAGAGACGTGATTGAACAGCTCATAAGAGATGGAAAATTGCAACAATACGTTCGAGAGGCACTCAATCGGCGTACCAGGAGGAGAACCCCTTCCCCGGACAGAAATGTTCGCAGAAAAACTCCATCCCCAACAAGGCACCCCAATCAGCAACAGGCATCGAACCAGCAGAGAATAGCTATGGTAGAAATAGCTAGCGCAGATCAATCCCCCCAAAACCTCAGAATCAACACCATTGTTGGAGGATTCGCAGGGGGAGGTGAAAGCAGATCAGACCGGAAAAAGTATATCAATCAAGTGCTAGCCATCCAAGACCATCCGATTCGCAAGAGAGCTTCAAAAAGTGTCCCAATCTGTTTCACTGATGAAGATTCAAAAGGGATCATTCCGGGCCACAATGACCCGATGGTGATAACCGCCTTCGTAGGCAATTATGAGGTCGCAAGAATATTTGTCGACCAAGACAATTCCGCCGACATCATGTTTTTAAACCTCTTCGAAGCTCTGAAATTGAAGACGTCTGATATGACCCCTTTTGAAGGGAAATTGATTAGTTTCACAGGAGACACAGTCGTCCCCAAAGGACACATTCAACTCCCTGTAACACTCGGGAACCAACCCTCTGCAAGAACTGAAATTATTAAGTTTTTGGTAGTTGACTGCTCGTCGGCATACAATGCTATACTCGGCAGGACCTGTTTACAAGCCTTTGGTGCGGTCGTTTCAACCGTTCACTTGTCCATGAAGTTTGAGGGCTCTGATGGAAGGGTCGTCTCAATCAGAGCCGAGCAAGACAAAGCCAGATTATGCTATAACGCTAGTTTGGCGAAAGTCAAGAGCCCAGAGGAGATTCAACAGCCTAAGCTGAGCCTGAACAAAGGAAACGTGCTACTAACGGACCTGGATGTTAGGTCTGATCAGGACGACACTAGGCCGACTCCCCAAGGAGAATGGGAGTTCATAGTGTTGGACAAGGAAACCCAAGCAGAAGAATAAGACTGGGCACCAACCTCTCCGAGAACACAAGAGCAGAAATGCTCGAGCTTTTGAAAAAGAACAAAGATCTTTTTGCCTGGACCTCGGCAGACATGTCGGGGATCGATCCAAATTTTATATGCCATCATCTCAGTGTCAATCCGACCGCTAAACCGGTCGCTCAAAAGAAAAGAAGAGTGGGAACAGAGAAGGCTGCAGTAATTGAAGAAAAGGTGGCCGAGCTCCTCTCAGCGGGATTTATTAGAGAAGTTAACTACTCTGAGTGGCTTTCAAATACTGTGTTGGTCAGGAAGTCAAATGGGAAGTGGCGCATGTGCGTCGACTACACCGACTTAAACAAGGCTTGTCCAAAAGATCAGTATCCTCTTCTTGTTATTGACAAATTGGTGGACAGTTCATCCGGGTATCAGCTCCTTTCCTTTATGGATGCATATTCAGGGTACAATCAGATCCCAATGTACCCCCCTGACCAGGAGAAAACGACCTTCATCACCGAGAGGGCCACATACTGCTACACAGTGATGCCCTTCGGACTAAAAAACGTTGGTGCAACATACCAGCGAATGATGAACAAGGTCTTCTCCAGGCTGATTGGTCCCACCCTCAAAGTATATATTGATGACATGATAACTAAAAGCAAAATGAAAGAAGACCACCCTCATGATTTGGCTGCAGTCTTGGCCAGAATTAGAGAGCACAATATGCGGCTTAACCCCGAAAAATGCACTTTTGGAGTACCTGCAGGGGCTTTCCTGGGTTTCATGCTTACAGAAAGAGGCATCGAGGCTAACCCAGAAAAATGCAAGGAAATTTTGAGAATGCATAGTCCGTCCAATGTGAAGGAAGTCCAAAGACTGACAGGTCGAATGGCGGATCTGTCTAGATTCCTCCCGCAGGCGGCCAAGAAGGCCTTCCCGTGGTATCAGCTGCTTATGAAGAACAAAGATTTTCATAGGAACGAATCCTATGAACAGCCATTTGTCGAACTGAAGGAATATCTATCATCCCCTCCCATCCTCACTAGCCCTCGGGAAGGGGAGATTCTGTTTTTGTATTTGTCAATTGGTGAATCATCCATAAGCTCGGCCCTGGTCAGAGATGACTCGGGAACCGAGCAACCAGTTTACTTCGTGAGTAAGGCCTTGCAGGGACCTGAAACGAGGTACTCGAAGATAGAAAAGCTTGCTTTTACTCTGGTGGTTACTGCGAGAAGACTCGGGCAGGATTTCCAGAGCCATCCCATCATAGTCAGGACAACCCAACCAAAAAGGCAGGTGCTCCACCGACCTGATTTTGCTGGAAGAATGGTTTCTTGGTCAGTTGAACTGTCGGAGTTCGACATAACCTTTGAACCAAGAAAAACTCTCAAGCCTCAAATTCTAGCAGATTTTATCTCAGAACTCTCAGACCCTCATCATAATGACAAACCACAGCTCTGGAAGGTTTACGTGGATGGCTCCAGCCACAACAAAGGGCCCGGAGCCGGTATAATTCTGGAGAACGCTGAAGGACTCAGCGTTGAGTACTCTCTGAAGTTCGAGTTTCCCACCTCCAACAACCAGGCAGAGTATGAGGCGGTATTAGCTGGTTTGTGTATGGCCCATCAAATGGGGGACTCTGAAATTCAGATATTCAGCGACTCACAATTGGTAGTTTCCCAGGTTAATGGAGAATTTCAGGCAAAGGAGCCAATTCTTCAGAAATACCTGGAGTAGGTCAAAACACTCTAATCTTTTTTCAAATTTTTCTATTACCCATATTCCAAGATGTGACACCCTTCCGGATTACCCAAATATAATCTAGTATTTATGCTTTATATTGGATAATATATGGACTTGTGAGCTAAGAAATTATGGTAAATAAAATTTTCTTTAAAGCGGGTGCACAATTCATCAAATGGAACTCTTGGAGAATAAATTCTAAAATCCTTTAAAACACTTGTATCGAGTTCGGCGATTTCTAAAACCTTTTCTCAAACAGGATAACATTCGTTCTTTAGAAATTTCTTTACATTTTACAATCAATTGAAGCTACCCATACTTTGTTCAATAAAACTGATACCGTCAATTAATACTTATAGCCGAGTTCATTCATAAGTTAAATCAGAGTAAGCGGAAATTACTGGACTATGCAACTGATATGATATAAACATAGATTTTCATATATACGAAAGAGTCATACATACATAGTCCATGAGATAAGTCACCAAGTTCCAAAAATATAACAAGTCCATGTAAACAGATCTACATCACTATGATACTATAACCCTAGAGTAAAACATATGTACAATATATACATAATCAAAATACAACCCCAGGGATAGTCACGTAGAGCCATCAGCATCAGATGCAGTAGTAGTAGCAGTAGTAGTCTCCCAAAAACATAGGTAATAAGGTAGTAGCATCATCATCACAGCAGCAACAGCACATCTCCTCCACAGCACGGATCCAAGGGTCCACATCATACACCATATGCACGTACCTAGGGATCATCGTCCCTCCAGTCACTCCCAGTAGAATGCACGACAGGCTCGCTCCCATTCTCGTCCTCCACCGGATCCTCCTCGATCTCATCCGAGGGAGAGTGTACCCTACCACTGGGTACCGGGTCAGGTGATGGTGAAACCCTGACGGGGCTCCTCGGATAAGAAGGGGGAGTCTCCTCGCGGACAACTCTCGAAGTAAAAGGGTGAGAGCGGGTAGGTCGAAAATGAAAACTATGGTAAGAGCGAGCTGGTCGCGTGGGAGGTGGTCCATGATAAGTATAAAACGGGGGTACATGCATAGTGTATATAATGGGAATCCTAAACCTACGAGGACGGAATCGCATCAGCGGATTAGGGTGGTAGAATGTGAACTCTACCTCCCCCTCATACACCGCGTGATGGTCCTCATAGATCCATACGCCACTAGGAAGTGGCCGGATCTCGATGCAAGCAATGTAACGAGACATCACCTACAAGGGCATAGGGGTAAGCAATTCTACTCACATAATCAATAGAGAATAAATCATGCAACATATGAAAGATAATAATGCATCAATTAATAACAATCACAATTAGCATCTAGCAAGTATCAGATGCACATAGGATGCTCACACTTAATTCAGGTATATCAATTGCATTAAGTGAATGACATGATGCATGATTTTAACTCTCAACTTATCTCCACATTTTCTAAGTCACTCTCTGACGTCCATCCCTGACAACCCAGCACTCCATAGTGCGTTGTATTCCTAGGTATACAACAATTCGTACATTCACCTAGAATGTACACGTCAAGCTTGGTATCCATGCCACCCGAGCACATCCCGTCATCCAAACGGATCGTCATCCAAACGATATGTCCATATCGGCACCCACAAAGCCGACCACGTCATCGACGTGTCATCAAGCAAGCGTATTGGCACTCCCAGAGGCCCTCCACATGTTTGTCGAAACATGAATACGTCCTACCATCCAAACTCCAGAATGAATGCATTTTAGACTTAGGGGAAATTGATTAATACTTTACTTGCCACCTAGGCTTAATTTTCAAAATGGATCGTCACCGAACGATCTATTTGTATTTATCAATTTCTCTAAGTCTTTGATCCCTTGAATTATCCTTAATAATTCCTTAATTAATTAAGTTAGAATTGAAAATGATGTTTTCAGATTCTGGGCATTTTACTCGAGTAAAGTTCAGAATACTCGAGTGTTCTGGAGATTTTCCAGATTACTCGAGTGTTCTTAAGCTTACTCGAGTGTTCATGTCTTTCTGAGGATTTGGGTTTGAATTTCAACAATTTACTCGAGTAGTTCATGAGTTACTCGAGTGTTCTTGGACTTTTCCAGAATACTCGAGTGACTTTGAATGACTCGAGTGTTTGACCTATAACAATTCTCAGTTCATGCCCGATACTCGAGTACCAGACAAAATACTCGAGTGTTCTTATGACATTTACTTTATTTTGAACACGATTTACTCGAGTACTTTGCCATTTACTCGAGTGTTTCGCAGCTGACAGTATTGAAAACTGGTTTTAACATGCCATTTTCATTTCTACTCAATTTAAGTCCATTTCAGGGATCCACAGAGTTAACATATCATTAATCAAACATGTTACAACACTTATTTCAATTCAAAACACAGAATTGACAGAGAAATCATTGATTATGCATAAAAAGGCATTTTAACAACTCAATACCTCAAATCACACAATAAGCATAATATTCATGAAACAAAGCTCATTTAAGTTCACATGCATGATAACAAACTTGCTCAATACGGATTTAGAGCATGGATTGGTCTCCAAACCAAAGTTCCTATAGAATCTAAGCCCTTAGAGCCTCTTGGTGGCTCTCTAACACATTTAATGGATTTCAAACTCTATCTAGTGAATATAATTACTTCCCCTTACCTCTCAGATGTGAATCAACAGAAAGAAATCCAAAGAAAGCTCTCCAAACCCAGAAATCCACTTGAACAGAATCGATGATCACAGTGAGCTCCAGACACCAACTCAAGCAAGAACAGCTCCACTTCAAGACTTCGATTCTCTCAATCCACACACTCAAACCTCACAATTTTGGTGTCTATACAAAGCTCGTGATGTGAGCTTTGTATTGGTGTATAGATTATCACTCAACTCAGCTCACAGAGGAAGAATCGAAGAACACAATTCGAAAACCCTAACTCTTCTAATCTTCAACAAGTTAATCAAAATTCTCGACCAAGGGACAATGATGCGTTTAAATAGGCCAATGGAAAGCTCATGCGGGGCGACACGACGCCTATAGCGTTGGCATGGTGGTGATTTCGTGTCACCATCACGAAATCGTTGGCTGTGACTCACCAAACGCACTAACTCGTGCAGTTTGACCCAGAATACTCGAGTATTCCAGAAAATACTCGAGTGTTTTACCCAGATTTTGAAAAATAATTATTTTATTTACTTTCCCTCCAAAACCTTTCCTATAATTGCTTCTAGGTCCCAACCCAGGGACTAATATGCAAAATATACATTTTAGGCATTTAAATTATTTATTAAATAATTTCTCACATGCAAGCTAATTACATACACACATATTTTAATCAAGGATTAATTTGAAAACTATTAATTATAATTAAATTATAATTAACATTTCATTAATCGGGGATTAAAATTTTGGGGTGTTACACTACTCCCCCACTTACAAGGAATTTCGTCCCCGAAATTCAACTCATACAAACAAGTCAGGATAATCCTGACGCATCTTATCCTCTAATTCCCAAGATGCTTCTATTACAACTCCACAAACCCAGACAATTTTGACCCGATGAATATCCTTCCCTCTCAGCTGCTTGATTCTTCGATCTTCGATGCGAACTGGCACAGTTTTGAAGGTTAGGTTCTTATGAACTCCTAAGTTATCCGGTTGGATTCTAAGGACAATGGTGGGGTCATGGACATATTTCTTCTACTGAGACACATGGAACACATTGTGGAGGTTAGCTAATGATGGAGGCAGGGCTAACTGATAAGCTACTGGGCCGATTCTTTTGAGAATTTGGTAGGGACCAATGAACTTAGGTGATAATTTCTGGGTTTTCAAGGCTCTACTAACACCTTTGGTTGGTACAATCCTAATGAACACATGGTCTCCTTCGACAAACTCTAAAGGTTTCCTTCTCCTATCAGCATAGCTTTTCTGCCTACTCTGAGCCGTCTTCATCTTTGCTTGAATCATCTTGATCTGCTCCGTGGTCTCTTGCACAAAATCTGGCCCAACCAGAGAATTCTCCCCCACTTGAAACCAGCATAACGGCGTCTGACATTTCCTTCCATACAGAGCTTCAAATGGTGCCATTCCAATGCTCGTGTGGTAACTATTGTTGTAAGTGAATTCCACGAGCGGCAACATTTGTTCCCAATTCCCTTGTTCTTCCAGTGCACAAGCTCGCAGAATATCTTCCAATGACTGAATGGTCCTCTCCGTTTGACCATCAGTCTGAGGGTGATATGCAGAACTTAGCTTCAATCTTGAACCCAAGGCTCTATGCAGATCTTCCCAAAACTTTGATGTAAACCTCGGATCGCGATCAGACACAATGCTTGATGGTACTCCGTGCAGACGAACAACTTCCTTGATGTACAACTGAGTGAGCTTTTCCAATGAGTAGCGCATATTCACGGGAATGAAATGCGCTGACTTGGTCAATCGATCCACGATCACCCAGATTGCATCATGACTAGTAGACGTCCTTGGCAGTCCCGACACGAAATCCATCGAGATGCTATCCCACTTCCATATGGGAACTTCTAAAGAAAGCAACTCTCCTCCTGGCCTTTGGTGTTCTACCTTCACCTTTTGACACACCAAACAGCACGCCACATACTCAGCTACATCCTTCTTCAGCCCCGGCCACCAAAATAATTTCTTTAAGTCCTGGTACATTTTAGTAGCTCCCGGATGCATGCTCATCTTACTCTTATGCGCTTCATCCAAAATCATCCTTCTTACTTCCAAATCATCAGGCACACAAATCCTCGTTTTAAAGCGAAGGATTTCATCCTTCCCTTCTTGAAATTCCAACTCCTTACCTTCTTGCATCAACTTCCTCTTTTCCATGAGTTTCCCATCCTTGTGTTGCAATTCTCGAATCCTTTGCAGGAATTCGTTAGCAACCTGTAGCATCCCCAACTTGATACTCGTCGGCTCCACTTCCATCGTCAAACTTAAATCCCGAAACTCCTCTATCAGTGCAGCTTCTCTAACCATCATTGCACTGATATGCATTGTCTTTCTACTTAATGCGTCCGCCACAACGTTAGCCTTCCCAGGATGGTAATGGAGCTCAAACTCATAATCCTTCAAAAACTCCATCCATCTGCGTTGCCTCATATTCAACTCCTTTTGATCAAAGAGGTACTTTAAACTCTTATGGTCACTAAACACCCGGAACGTAGTGCCATAGAGATAGTGCCTCCAAATCTTTAAGGCAAACACCACGGCTGCTAACTCCAGGTCATGGGTTGGATAGTTCATCTCATGAACCTTTAACTGTCTCGAGGCATAAGCGACAACTTGCCCATCTTGCATCAAGACACACCCAAGACCTTGTTTCGACGCGTCACAATACACATCGAAACTCTTCTGTGTATCGGGCAACACTAATACGGGAGACGATGTCAACCTTTCCTTCAACTCCCGAAAACACTTTTCACACTTTTCGTCCCAAAGGAATGGTTGATCTTTCCGAGTCAACTTCGTCAGAGGCAGTGCGACCTTCGAGAAACCCTCGATAAACCTTCTATAATACCCAGCCAATCCGAGAAAACTTCTAACCTCCGTGACCGACTTCGGTTGCTCCCATTGCAAAACCGAATCTACCTTCGTCGGATCAACCGCAATCCCTTTATCTGAAATCACATGCCCTAAAAACTTAACCTCCTTTAGCCAGAACTCACACTTCGTAAGTTTGGCATACAGCTGCTTCTCCTTTAAGATGCTTAACACTACCCTCAAATGTTCAGCATGCTCTTCGGGGCTCTTAGAGTAGATCAGAATATCGTCAATGAACACAACCACGAATGAATCTAGATAAGGTCTAAAGATTCGATTCATGTAGTCCATGAAGATAGCTGGTGCATTAGTCAATCCGAATGGCATTACGACATACTCATAATGTCCGTATCGAGATCGGAATGCAGTCTTAGAGATATCCTCCTCTCTAATCCTGATCTGATGGTACCCCGACCTCAAATCAATCTTGGAAAATACTGATGCCCCACGTACTTGATCCATAAGGTCATCTATCCGTGGCAACGGATACTTGTTCTTGATGGTGACCTTATTCAGCTGCCGATAGTCTATACACATCCTCATGCTACCATCCTTTTTCTTGACGAATAGGACAGGAGCACCCCAAGGTGAGACGCTTGGTCGGATCATCTGTTTCTGCAGCAATTCCTCAATCTGCTTCTTCATCTCTGCCATTTCCGGTGGTGTCATTCTATAAGGAGCAATAGAAATGGGACCAGCTCCGGGAATTAGGTCGATACCAAATTCAATCTCTCTTCTTGGTGGCAGACCATGAATCTCATCAGCAAACACTTCTGGAAACTCTCGAACAACAGGAATCTCTTCCATCTTCGGACCACTCTCCTCCACCTCTGAGTTGAATAGACACATGTAGCCCAATGGTTTTGGGTCTCTATAGGCTACTAGTTTTCTATCACAATCAATGATCACTTGGTTCCGACTTAACCAGTCCATCCCCAAGATCACATCTAATTGTGTCAAGGGTAAGCAGATCAAGTCTACTTTAGAGGTTTGTCCTAACACTTCTATACAACAGTTAAGACATGCTCTAGAAACAACTACTGGAGCATTGGTAGGGGTTTCTATTTGCAAAACATAAGGCATTTCAGACATCATCAAGCCTAAACGGTTTACACATTCATATGAAACAAATGAATGCGTTGCACCAGAGTCAAACAAAACATAACAAGGCTGACCATTAAGCAAGTATTTACCTTGCACCAGATCAGAAGATCGATTCGCTTCCACACCACTAAGGGTGAAGACCCTTCCTTGAGTCACCGGTCTATCTGCAACTCCTCTTGAATTGGCCTTGGCTGACTCCTTGCAATCTCTTGCAAAATGCCCCAGCTTTCCACAATTGAAGCAACCACTTGTCCCCCAACATACCCTACCATAGTGATTGCGCTTGCACTTGTCGCAGAATGGAGCTTCATTCCGATAGTTTCTTCCTTCAGAACTACCAGCTTTACCCTTGCCTTTCCCTCTACGATCATAAGGACCTTTGCCTCTATTATTGAAACCCTTTCGTCTCTGTGGTCCATATCCTTGATTGTCCTTCTTTTCCACAACTTGCACCTCCTCAGCCTGGGTATCATCTTCATACATCCTACACATATCCACCAATGCAGGGAAACTTTGAATCCGCTGATAGCTAAAAATTGACTTCAACTTTGGCTTCAGTCCACCTTCAAACTTGATGCACTTACTCCTCTCGTCTGGATTGTTCTGGTAGTATGGAGAGTACTTCATCAGCTCTTCAAACTTTGTCGCGTACTCGCCCACACTCATGTTCCCTTGCTTCAACTGCAGAAACTCCACCTCCTTCTTCCTTCTCAGATCCTCCTTTAAACTTTGGCGGATTGCAACTCCTAAAATCAGCCAGAGTCTTCGCCTCAGTGTTTCCCATATTACACTGATGAGACGGGTTAGCCGGTTGAGATGGTTGCTGAGACTGCCTTTGCATGGCTTCCAATACCGTGGTGATTCGCTCCAACATCGCGTTGGTGTGATTTTGGTTTCTAGTTGCCATATTAGACCTGCGCTATGGGCTTATGGTCACATATGTTGAACTAAAGAAACTTCCATTACACCACCTATACTACGGCTCTATCCTAAACTTATTAATGCTACAATCAGTTGCGTCTTGTACTCAAAAGAGACAAGATACAAACAAGTCAGGGTATTCAAACCTCAATCAAACGATACAATAACATTCAAATAATGTAAATGCGTTGGAGATACCTGCTTGATGTTGATGGCTACCTTTCTGGAACCACTTCTACTACTACAGGATCTGACTTTTGCTCTGATACCACTAAGTGTGACACCCTTCCGGATTACCCAAATATAATCTAGTATTTATGCTTTATATTGGATAATATATGGACTTGTGAGTTAAGAAAATATGGTAAATAAAATTTTCTTTAAAGCGGGTGCACAATTCATCAAATGGAACTCTTGGAGAATAAATTCTAAAATCCTTTAAAACACTTGTATCGAGTTCGGCGATTTCTAAAACCTTTTCTCAAACAGGATAACATTCGTTCTTTAGAAATTTCTTTACATTTTACAATCAATTGAAGCTACCCATACTTTGTTCAATAAAACTGATACCGTCAATTAATACTTATAGCCGAGTTCATTCATAAGTTAAATCAGAGTAAGCGGAAATTACTGGACTATGCAACTGATATGATATAAACATAGATTTTCATATATACGAAAGAGTCATACATACATAGTCCATGAGATAAGTCACCAAGTTCCAAAAATATAACAAGTCCATGTAAACAGATCTACATCACTATGATAATATAACCCTAGAGTAAAACATATGTACAATATATACATAATCAAAATACAACCCCAGGGATAGTCACGTAGATCCATCAGCATCAGATGCAGTAGTAGTAGCAGTAGTAGTCTCCCAAAAACATAGGTAATAAGGTAGTAGCATCATCATCACAGCAGCAGCAGCACATCTCCTCCACAGCACGGATCCAAGGGTCCACATCATACACCATATGCACGTACCTAGGGATCATCGTCCCTCCAGTCACTCCCAGTAGAATGCACGACAGGCTCGCTCTCATTCTCGTCCTCCACCGGATCCTCCTCGATCTCATCCGAGGGAGAGTGTACCCTACCACTGGGTATCGGGTCAGGTGATGGTGAAACCCTGACGGGGCTCCTCGGATAAGAAGGGGGAGTCTCCTCGCGGACAACTCTCGAAGTAAAAGGGTGAGAGCGGGTAGGTCGAAAATGAAAACTATGGTAAGAGCGAGCTGGTCGCGTGGGAGGTGGTCCATGATAAGTATAAAACGAGGGTACATGCATAGTGTATATAATGGGAATCCTAAACCTACGAGGACGGAATCGCATCAGCGGATTAGGGTGGTAGAATGTGAACTCTACCTCCCCCTCATACACCGCGCGATGGTCCTCATAGATCCATACGCCACTAGGAAGTGGCCGGATCTCGATGCAAGCAATGTAACGAGACATCACCTACAAGGGCATAGGGGTAAGCAATTCTACTCACATAATCAATAGAGAATAAATCATGCAACATATGAAAGATAATAATGCATCAATTAATAACAATCACAATTAGCATCTAGCAAGTATCAGATGCACATAGGATGCTCACACTTAATTCAGGTATATCAATTGCATTAAGTGAATGACATGATGCATGATTTTAACTCTCAACTTATCTCCACATTTTCTAAGTCACTCTCTGACGTCCATCCCTGACAACCCAACACTCCACAGTGCGTTGTATTCCTAGGTATACAACAATTCGTACATTCACCTAGAATGTACACGTCAAGCTTGGTATCCATGCCACCCGAGCACATCCCGTCATCCAAACGGATCGTCATCCAAACGATATGTCCATATCGGCACCCACAAAGCCGACCACGTCATCGACGTGTCATCAAGCAAGCGTATTGGCACTCCCAGAGGCCCTCCACATGTTTGTCGAAACATGAATACGTCCTACCATCCAAACTCCAGAATGAATGCATTTTAGACTTAGGGGAAATTGATTAATACTTTACTTGCCACCTAGGCTTAATTTTCAAAATGGATCGTCACCGAACGATCTATTTGTATTTATCAATTTCTCTAAGTCTTTGATCCCTTGAATTATCCTTAATAATTCCTTAATTAATTAAGTTAGAATTGAAAATGATGTTTTCAGATTCTGGGCATTTTACTCGAGTAAAGTTCAGAATACTCGAGTGTTCTGGAGATTTTCCAGATTACTCGAGTGTTCTTAAGCTTACTCGAGTGTTCATGTCTTTCTGAGGATTTGGGTTTGAATTTCAACAATTTACTCGAGTAGTTCATGAGTTACTCGAGTGTTCTTGGACTTTTCCAGAATACTCGAGTGACTTTGAATGACTCGAGTGTTTGACCTATAACAATTCTCAGTTCATGCCCGATACTCGAGTACCAGACAAAATACTCGAGTGTTCTTATGACATTTACTTTATTTTGAACATGATTTACTCGAGTACTTTGCCATTTACTCGAGTGTTTCGCAGCTGACAGTATTGAAAACTGGTTTTAACATGCCATTTTCATTTCTACTCAATTTAAGTCCATTTCAGGGATCCACAGAGTTAACATATCATTAATCAAACATGTTACAACACTTATTTCAATTCAAAACACAGAATTGACAGAGAAATCATTGATTATGCATAAAAAGGCATTTTAACAACTCAATACCTCAAATCACACAATAAGCATAATATTCATGAAACAAAGCTCATTTAAGTTCACATGCATGATAACAAACTTGCTCAATACGGATTTAGAGCATGGATTGGTCTCCAAACCAAAGTTCCTATAGAATCTAAGCCCTTAGAGCCTCTTGGTGGCTCTCTAACACATTTAATGGATTTTAAACTCTATCTAGTGAATATAATTACTTCCCCTTACCTCTCAGATGTGAATCAACAGAAAGAAATCCAAAGAAAGCTCTCCAAACCCATAAATCCACTTGAACAGAATCGATGATCACAGTGAGCTCCAGACACCAACTCAAGCAAGAACAGCTCCACTTCAAGACTTCGATTCTCTCAATCCACACACTCAAACCTCACAATTTTGGTGTCTATACAAAGCTCGTGATGTGAGCTTTGTATTGGTGTATAGATTATCACTCAACTCAACTCACAGAGGAAGAATCGAAGAACACAATTCGAAAACCCTAACTCTTCTAATCTTCAACAAGTTAATCAAAATTCTCGACCAAGGGACAATGATGCGTTTAAATAGGCCAATGGAAAGCTCATGCGGGCGACACGACGCCTATAGCGTTGGCATGGTGGTGATTTCGTGTCACCATCACGAAATCGTTGGCTGTGACTCACCAAACGCACTAACTCGTGCAGTTTGACCCAGAATACTCGAGTATTCCAGAAAATACTCGAGTGTTTTACCCAGATTTTGAAAAATAATTATTTTATTTACTTTCCCTCCAAAACCTTTCCTATAATTGCTTCTAGGTCCCAACCCAGGGACTAATATGCAAAATATACATTTTAGGCATTTAAATTATTTATTAAATAATTTCTCACATGCAAGCTAATTACATACACACATATTTTAATCAAGGATTAATTTGAAAACTATTAATTATAATTAAATTATAATTAATATTTCATTAATCGGGGATTAAAATTTTGGGGTGTTACAGATCATTTAGCCCTTGATTTATGACATATCATTTTGTATGTTTGTTCTTTCTTTCTTTCTCTTGGTTCTTTCTTATAAGAGAGATCCTGCATAAACAAATTACCAGAAGAACCTTTTGGTACCCATTTCATTTTGGGTCCTTGAACGTTAGTCTTTGATTCCTTTGGAACTTTTGGAACCCACTTCAAGTCATTTCTCATATTGTGATTTTTCCGATAAAAGCATAAATGAGAAATATGACCCGAACATCCACAATAATTACAAATAATGGCCTTAGGTGATGATTTGACTTTTTCAAAGATAGGTTCATAAGACTTGGTATTTTTGTTTTCAAAAAGCAAAGCACTATTGTTCAATTCTTTACTTGGTTTTTGAATATCAACATCATTTTCAACTTCACCAAGCAAGGAATTCGGACCAATAGCTTTTCAATATTATGGTTTTCAAAATTTGTATCCTCAACATATTTCTCAAGACATACGCATTTTTCAAAATGGGTTGAGGAACAATTTTCTAAAATATTTTCTTTATCAAGATTATCTCCACTTTTTAAAGTATCAAAAATATTTTTGTTTGGAGACAAATCTTGTAAAGAGTCCAAGTCATTGTTTTCTAAAATTATCATTTCATCACTCAAGTCATTATAAGTAATTTGTATATTGTTAGAGCAAGAATTTTTTGAAATTACCACAAGGTTTATATGGTCTAAGTGGTCGGATACTTCATTTTCACTTTCCATTGATTCCTCATCCGAGCCACTCGATTCCTCCATTGAATCCATGAAGCTTTCAAATAATCCTTCTAGTTCATCATCATTGCTTGTTGAGCTACTCCCCTTGCTTATAGTTTCATCATCATAACTTTTGTCTAGGGAGATAGTCCTCTCAAGCTTGATGTCAATTTCAACTTGTTTCTTCTCCTCTTTCCTGTGGACACTAACACTTTCATGAAGATCATTAGTAGCATAGTGTGATCAAAGTGTCCCAAACATCCTTAGCACTTTCACAATTTTCAACTATAGCATATGCATCATTGTTTAAAACATTTTTCAAAATATGTATAGCTTGAAAATTCAAGGAAAAGGATTTTTCATCAAAACCATGAAGAACAACATGCCAAAGACGAATGCTGATGGATTGCAAAAATATTTTCATTCTAGCACTCCAATAATGAAAATTAATTCCATCAAAAAATGGTGCTTCATCGAATGAAAATCCCTCCATATTAAAACAAGTAAAAATATCCCAAACGCTGCCAATCTACAACGGATCTTTAACTCAGGCTGTTAGGCCTTTACCAGAGCACGAAGCTTTGATACCAATTGTTAGTTTTGTTGCTAGGATTGGCAGTCATCACCCAAGAGGGGGGTGAATTGGGTGTTTATGAAAACATTGGAAAATATTCGCTTTAAAACGTTTTCAACAAACTTAAAGAGATTTTGCAGCGGAAAACTAATATACCAACGAAAACGATTATGCGCATGCGGAAGATAATATTAATAATAATAATAGAAAAACTAATACGCGCGGATCAATTAAAATGATACTACCGAAAACGTGATCGCGCTAATTAATTTAAAATCATTTAAATTAATTATTATGAAAATAGTTGATATGATGCACGATGAACAATTATAACAATGATAAACACAAGCAACAATAACAACAACGAATAATATTACGCGCGAAGATAAGAAACACTATAACAACGAAAGGTCTAACGCGCGTTGATTAATTTAAAATAATTAAATTAATATATATTATATTTACGTTTCGAAGGAGATATAATTAACACAATAAAAAACATATGCGCAACAATAAATAAAAGAGATAAGGAATAGAAGAGATTGCACCGGTGACTTTATCCTGGTTCGGCAAACCCGGCCTACTCCAGTCCCCAAGCGACCCGCTTGAGCTTTCACTATACCAAAGACGCCACGCGTCCCCAAATACAACCAGAGCGCCCCGCAAGCTACTAGGAACCTCCTTTCGCTAGGGACCTCAACACAAACAGATAGCCTAACTACTAGGTGTAACACCCCAAAATTTTAATCCTGGATTAATGGAATATTAATTATAAAGTTTATTATAATTAATTAATTCTATTTTTAATCTTTGATTAAAACCTGTGTTTATATTATTAGAATTTATTTTAATAAATATATTTATGCATGAAATAGGTATCTTTGCATATTAGTCCCTGGGTTGGGACCTAGAAGCAAATATAGGAAAGATTTTGGAGGGAAAGTAAATAAAATAATTATTTTTCAAAAACTAGGCAAACTACTCGAGTATTTTCTGGAATACTCGAGTATTTTGGGTCAAACTGCACGAGTTAGTGCGTTTGTTGAGTCACCATGAACGATTCCGTGTCGTTGACACGAAATCGTCTCCTTGCCAACGCCCTGGGTGGCGTGTCGTCACGCATGAACACCCTCCATGTCTATTTAAGCCTTTCATCAACAAGATTGAAGACTTTGTTGATGGAATTGTGAAACTTGCTCAAGTTAGGGTTCTGAAATTGTATTCTTCGATTCTCCCTCTGTGTTCAGTTTCAAATCACAAATTATACACCAATACAAAGCTCACATCACGAGCTTTGTATAGACATAAAGATTGTGAGCTAAGAGTGAGTGTGCTGTTAGAATCGAAGTTGGGAAGTCAAGGTTTGTTTGCTGTCATCAGTTCTGGGAGCTCACTTTGATCATTGATTGTGGTAAGCTCACGAATCCCTGAGTCTCAAATTTGATTCCTTTAGTTAGATTATGTTGTATAGAGTCTAGAAATCTAATTTTCCCCAATTCTTATCTTTGTTTCATGGGTGAACCAATTCGATTTTGGTGGTGCACTCAAAACTGCTCTGCATGTTGGTGCTTAAAGTGATTTTTGGTGCTGTGGAGCTTTTCTTTGGAATTCTCTGTTTGATTCACGTCTGAGAGGTAAGGGGAAGTAAATTTCGTACACTAGATAGAGTTTAAATTCCATTAAATGCATTAGAGAGCCACCAAGAGGCTCTAAGGGCTTAGATTGAATAGGAACTTTGGTTTGGAGACCAAGTCATGCTCTAAAACTGTGTTGAGCAAGTTCTAAATCATGCATGCAAGCTTAAATGACCATTGTTTCATGAGTGTGATGTTTATTTCGCAATTTGAGGTATTGAGTTGCCAAATTGAGTATTTTATGCATTAATGGTTGATTCTCTGTCAAATCTGTTATTTGATATGAAATGAATGTTGTCGCATGTTCAAATTATGATATGTTAACTCTGTTGATCCTTGGAATGGACTGGAAATGAGTAGAAATGAAAATGGTATGTTGAAACTAAGATTTCAGTGTTTTCTGCTGCGAAACACTCGAGTATTAGACCAGTTACTCGAGTAAAACGTTTGTAAAACAATGTAATTTGAGCAAGAACACTCGAGTATTGTGTCTGGTACTCGAGTATCGAGCAAGACCTGAGGACATGTTAAGGCAAACCACTCGAGTAATGCAGGGGTGACTCGAGTATTCTGGAAATCATGATGAACACTCGAGTAACCCATGAACTACTCGAGTAATTTATTGAATTTGAAACCCAAATCCTCAGAAATTCATGAACACTCGAGTAATTTTAAGAATACTCGAGTAATCTGGAAAAGTTGAAAAACACTCGAGTATGATGAATTATACTCGAGTAATTTACCCAGAACCTGAGAAACACCATTTTCAATTCTAACTCAATTGGTTAAGGATTTCATAACCATAATCCAAGGGATCTGAACTTAAGAGGAATTGATTAATATGGATACACCGTTTGGATGACGGTCCGTTTGGATGACGGAATGTGCCTAGGTGGCATGTAATATATTAATCAATTTCCTTCAATCTTAAAAATGATGCATTCATTTGGAGTTTGGATGGTAAGTCGTTTATCATGTTTTGGTAACATGAGGAGGGCCTCTGGGAGTGCCAATACGCTTGCTTGATGACACGTCGTTGACGTGGTCGGCTGAGTGGATGCCGATGCGGTTATACCATTTGGATGATGGGCCGTTTGGATGACGGTACGTTGCTCGGGTGGCACGTTATAACATTGCTCGGGTGGCATTAATTCCAAGCTTGTCGTGTACATTCTTGGTGAATGTACGAACTGTTGTATACCTAGGAATACAACGCACTGGTGAGTGCTGGGTTGTCAGGGATGGACGTCAAAGAGTGACATAGAATGATGGAGATAGGCATGAGAGCTAAATTCATGCATCATGCCACTCATTTGAATTAAGTGTGATAAATGAAACAAGTATGAGCATCCTAATTGCACTCAATAACTGCTAAGTGCTAAATGTGATTGTTGTTCATTGTTGCATATTTACATATTCATATGGTGCAAATTTATACTCTGTTGATTATGTGTATAGAAATGCTTACCCCTTTGCCCTTGTAGGTGATGTCACGTTACATCGCTTGCGTCGAGATCCGGCCACTTTTTAGTGGCATATGGATCTATGAGGATCACCGAACGGTCTTCGAGGGAGATGTAGAGGTTATCTTCTACCATCCCAACTCGATGGTCCGGTTTCATCCTCGTAGATTTAGGACTCCCATCATGTACACTATGCACGTACCCCTCTTTTATACTTACCATGGACCACCTCCCACACGACCAGCTCGCTCATATCACAGTTTTTATTTTCAACCTACCCGCTCACACCCTTTTTCTTCTAGAGTCGTCCGCGAGGAGACTCCCCCTTCTGATTCGAGGAGCCCAGTCAGGGTCTCACCATCACCTGACCCTGTACGCAGTGGTAGGGTACACTCTCCCTCGAATGAGATCGAGGAGGATCCGGTGGAGGACGAGAGCGGAGGCGAGCCTGTCGTGCATTTTATTGGGAGTGATGGGAGGGACGATGACCCCTTGGTATGTGCATATGGTATGTGATGAGGATCAGTGGATCCGATGTGTGGAGGCTGTGGAGGATACTTTGTTGCTGCTGATGCTTTGATGATGATGTTACTACTACCTTACTACTTATGTTCCTTGGAGACTACTGCTATCACTACTACTACATCTGATGCTGCCGGATCTACGTGACCACTCCTAGAGTCCATATTTTGTTATGTATATATTATGTAGATATACTTTTGAGTACTCTAGGCTATGGTTATATGAGGATGTAGATCTGTGATGGACTTGTATATGGTTCTTGGAGACTGATGATGGGACTATGTAGACATGGCTCTTTTCATATATAAAATCTATGTTTGATATTATTACTAGTTGCATAGTTCTATAATTTCCGCTTACTCCGATTTAACCTATTTAAGAGTTCGGCTGTGAAAAGTATCCGATGGTATCCGTTTATCAATTAAAGCAAGGGGTAGCTTCATTCATTTTCTATTACATAAATATGACTTCAAGATACGAAGGTTACCCAATTCACTAAAAGATTTTAGAACTTGTCGAACTCGATATAATTGTTTAAAATGATTTCGAATTTCTTCTCCAAGAATTCCAAGTTTTAGTTTGTGCACCCGCTTTTCAAAGAAAATTGTATTTTCACATTTTCTTAATAATCACAAGTCCATATATTATCCACTATTATAGCTTAAGTACTATATTAATTTTGGATTCACACTGAGTGGTATCAGAGCAAAAGTCAGATCTTGTAGTAGTGGAAGTAGTTTCAGAAAGGCAGCCATCAACATCAAGCAGGTATCTCCAAGGCATATTCATTGCTTTGAATGCTAGTATCTTACTTGTTGAGCTTTAGATACAATTGATTTGTTTGTATCTTGTCTCTTTTGAGCACAAGACCCAATTAATTGTGGATTTAAAGGTATAAGTTATGGTCTTAGTATAGGTGGTGTGATGAAAGTTTCTTTAATTTCAACATATGTGACCATAAGTCCATAGCGCAGGTCCATTATGGCAACTAGAAACCAAAATCACACTAATGCGATGTTAGAGAAAATTACTGCGGTGCTGGAGGCTATGCAACAACGGCAATCTCAGCAACCACCGCAATCGGTTAACCCACCTCATCAGTGTAATGTGGGTATTACCGAGGCTAAGAGTTTGGCGAATTTTAGGAGTTGTAATCCACCCAAGTTTGAAGGAGGATTTAAACCTGAGGAGGCTAATAAGTGGATTCATACCATGGATAAGATCTTCAGAACGTTGGGCTGCGCAGAAGCTCAGAAGGTGGCGTATGCAGTCTACATGTTAGAAGATGAGGCTGAGAACTGGTGGAACCATACGGTTCAGCTCCTGCATTATGAAGGAAGGGAGGTTAATTGGGATGTATTTATGGAGAAGTTCCTCAATAAATACTTCCCTGAGGATTTGAGGAGAAAGAAGGAAGTGGAGTTCTTGCAGTTGAAGCAAGGAGACATGAGTGTGGGAGAGTACGCAGCCAAGTTCGAGGAATTGATGAAGTACTCTCCATATTATCAGAACAACCCCGATGAAAGGAGTAAGTGTATCAAGTTTGAGGGAGGCTTAAGGCCCAAGTTGAAGTCTACTTTCAGTTATCAAAGGATCCAAAGTTTTCCTACATTGGTGGACATGTGTAGAATGTACGAGGATGACAAGAAGGCAGAAAAACTGCAAGCATCAGAGAGGAAAGATAGTCAAAATTATGGACCTCAAAGGCACAAAGGTTTCAATAATCGAGGCAAGGGTCCGTATGATCGCCGGGGGAAGGGCAAAGGAAAAGTTGGAAGTAGTGATGGAGGTAACTTCCGAAGTAAGGCTCCTTTCTGCGACAAGTGCAAGCGTCGTCATCATGGCTGTTTTTGTTGGGGAACAAATAACTGCTTCAATTGTGGGAAACCAGGACACTTTGCGAAGGATTTCAAGGAACCGACCAATTCAAGGGGGACAGCTGACAAGCCCATGGTGCAAGGAAGGGTTTTCACGCTTAGAGGTGGAGAAGCAAGCCAATCCTTCGATCTTGTGCAAGGTAATTACTTGCTAAATGGTCAGCTTTGTGATGCGTTGCCTGGTTGTGGTGCTACACATTCATTTGTTTATTATGAATGTATGAATCGTTTGACCTTGACTGTATCTGAAGTATTCTATATAGAAACCCCTACGAGCGTTCCTGTAGTTGTTTCTAAGGCAAGCCTTATCGATTGTATGGAAGTGTTGGGATGAGTCTTTAGAAACGAATTAATCTGTCTACCTTTATCGTATTGAGACGCGATTTTGGGAGTGGGTTGATTAAGCGCTAATATAGGACCATCAATATACTCCCTTAAGTCAAGTACCTATAACCAAAGTAACCCGAAAAGATTAGCCTTTCATATGAAATAAGAATGCAACGGGAATTTTCAGTCAGTGAAGTGAAGGTTAACAACCTCTCTTACATTGCTCTTACTCGATTCATACGGGAGTATTAAAGAACAATTTCCTGTGTCGAGACAAGGACTCGGAAGAGAGAGTAGTCTTAAGGAAGGAAGGTGGGGGTGTATGCATCTAAGTGATCGAATACACCCGGGGTGAACTCTTGTTGTATGACTTGAAACTTGCAACAAGTATGTTCCCTCTAAAAGATTCAAAGGTTTTTGTCTTTAGGGCTCTTTGTCTTGGGAATTCGGAGATCAAAGGAGTATGAAGGAATTAACTCGACTAAAAGAAGAGGTTGAATTGGAGTTATCATCAATGGTTGGGTCTGAAAAGTTTTGATTTCGAGCCTCAATACTTAATCAGTAAAGTGAAAGGTAATGACAAATATTGAGTCGAAGAACGATTCATGGAAAATTTAAGGTGATCAAGAGGCTATCCTAAGTAGGGAAGTTGAAAGGAAGTAAGAGATTGACTGATAGAAGATAAGAGAACCAATTTACATCAGTGGACGAAAGAAATTCTTCTTTATACAAGAATTTATATCTTGAACGATTATGAATTGGGAGTGAAAATTTTGGATTCACACACACGAGATGAATAGATAAAATGTTATGCTACTTCTATATTAAGTGATGTAGCAAGGAACTTGTGGGAACCGTGTAAGATGAATGTTGGAACCAAAGATTGATACATCGTTTGAATAGCATTCGAAAAGACGACTTGGGGAACTGAAGAAAATTCTCAAGAGGCATGGGAAGGATGTAAGGGGTTGAATTGCTAAACGTAGAACGAGAAAGTGTTAGTCTCAGAAAAGGCTTTGCCAAGTTCAAAGGATCAAGGAAGTATGCTGCAGTACGACCCGGCGGAAGGTTCAAACATGTGAAGTTTAGAATGGATTAGGTCCGAACCTCTAACCAGCTATCAAGTATTAATGCATAAGGAATTTTCTCAATATTGGAAAACGTATGTGGAATTTATAAGTACAATGGATGAGCATAAGAGGTTGGTAGAATGAGTGACCAAAACCAGTATAAGAGGGACTTGGGAAAAAGGAAGTGAAAGGTAGTTAAGAAAATTAATTATGGAGGAATGACAAAATTAAGGGAACCCCGATCGTGAGAATTATAAAGTGTGTTAATGAGAAGTAAGAGTTTTCCCAACTCCGTGTGTAGGAAATGAAGTGCGTTACTTTGGACTAGATAGTGGTATACCTGGGACATTCGGTTGCAGCTGTAAAAGACTGCGAGTTTAATTCACCAGATTCAGCAAGGGTTAAGAGTAAGAAGGGAATGGTCGTCAAGCGAGTTGAGTTTGGTCGGGTGTCCAACCTTTTAGGATGAGGGTTAGATCTACGTATAGGTAATCTGAGTTATCCTCTCTCTGATCGGAATTAACGTAATCAATGTTTTCGATTGCGTTAATTAAATCGTTTGAAATCTGGAAACCTGAGCAGATCTTTAATTGGAATTTCGGTGATCAAAACGCTTATCACAGTTGGATGTGATAAATATCTTTGGGCACTACAGAAAGAGGAAGATTAGTTAAGACTAGAGGGAGTAACAACCACCGGGATAGGACAAGTATTTGTCTCCCCAACGGAAATTTCTCTAGAATTGACAATCTGTCTGAGTCTGATAGTGGCAATAACACTCCTTATCTGTAAGTTCATCCAACTTAAAGATATATCGTATAATCTTTCTTGAGAAAGATTATATCTCTAAGGAATGATTTTATTATTAATGGTTTGAATATTAGGACTGATCACCCTAATGTTTTTAACTATTAAGGAATAAAGTCATATAAATGATTCGTTGATCGTGCGTGAGTGATCAGAGTGCGCAGCGGGAAAAGTTTTTCATCGACACATGTATTGCAAAATGTTTTAAATTTAAGATATGTAGTTGAAATGTGTTTTTCAGAAAAGTTTTCCCTCAAAAAGCTTATGCAGAAATGTTTTTTTTTAAAAAAAATATGTATGTTATCCGGAATGGTTTAGCCTAAGGTTTTTCTTTGAACTGATTATGAAATAATTTTCGAGGAAATTTAAGAAAACTCTTTTTGTGGAAAAAGTTGCGACATGCTTTCAAACACAAAGGTATTTTTCGAGGAAAGTGTTATTTTTAAATGTTTAGTGAAACATTTTGAGACGGGAAATTTAAAAGAACATAAGAAAATTCTTTTAAGTGGGGAAGAAATTTCCTAAAGGATATTTTGAGAAACGAGGAGATAGTCTTTATTTAATTTTAAGAAAGTGTAATTTTGAAGAGTGAATTTCGGGGACGAAATTCCTTTTAAGTGGGGAAGTAGTGTAACACCCCAAAATTTTAATCCTGGATTAATGGAATATTAATTATAAAGTTTATTATAATTAATTAATTCTATTTTTAATCTTTGATTAAAACCTGTGTTTATATTATTAGAATTTATTTTAATAAATATATTTATGCATGAAATAGGTATCTTTGCATATTAGTCCCTGGGTTGGGACCTAGAAGCAAATATAGGAAAGATTTTGGAGGGAAAGTAAATAAAATAATTATTTTTCAAAAACTAGGCAAACTACTCGAGTATTTTGGGTCAAACTGCACGAGTTAGTGCGTTTGCTGAGTCACCATGAACGATTCCGTGTCGTTGACACGAAATCGTCTCCTTGCCAACGCCCTGGGTGGCGTGTCGTCACGCATGAACACCCTCCATGTCTATTTAAGCCTTTCATCAACAAGATTGAAGACTTTGTTGATGGAATTGTGAAACTTGCTCAAGTTAGGGTTCTGAAATTGTATTCTTCGATTCTCCCTCTGTGTTCAGTTTCAAATCACAAATTATACACCAATACAAAGCTCACATCACGAGCTTTGTATAGACATAAAGATTGTGAGCTGAGAGTGAGTGTGCTGTTAGAATCGAAGTTGGGAAGTCAAGGTTTGTTTGCCGTCATCAGTTCTGGGAGCTCACTTTGATCATTGATTGTGGTAAGCTCACGAATCCCTGAGTCTCAAATTCGATTCCTTTAGTTAGATTATGTTGTATAGAGTCTAGAAATCTAATTTTCCCCAATTCTTATCTTTGTTTCATGGGTGAACCAATTCGATTTTGGTGGTGCACTCAAAACTGCTCTGCATGTTGGTGCTTAAAGTGATTTTTGGTGCTGCGGAGCTTTTCTATGGAATTCTTTGTTTGATTCACGTCTGAGAGGTAAGGGGAAGTAAATTTCGTACACTAGATAGAGTTTAAATTCCATTAAATGCATTAGAGAGCCACCAAGAGGCTCTAAGGGCTTAGATTGAATAGGAACTTTGGTTTGGAGACCAAGTCATGCTCTAAAACTGTGTTGAGCAAGTTCTAAATCATGCATGCAAGCTTAAATGACCATTGTTTCATGAGTGTGATGTTTATTTTGCAATTTGAGGTATTGAGTTGCCAAATTGAGTATTTTATGCATTAATGGTTGATTCTCTGTCAAATCTGTTATTTGATATGAAATGAATGTTGTCGCATGTTCAAATTATGATATGTTAACTCTGTTGATCCTTGGAATGGACTGGAAATGAGTAGAAATGAAAATGGTATGTTGAAACTAAGATTTCAGTGTTTTCTGCTGCGAAACACTCGAGTATTAGACCATGTACTCGAGTAAAACGTTTGTAAAAAAATGTAATTTGAGCAAGAACACTCGAGTATTGTGTCTGGTACTCGAGTATCGAGCAAGACCTGAGGACATGTTAAGGCAAACCACTCGAGTAATGCAGGGGTGACTCGAGTATTCTGGAAATCATGATGAACACTCGAGTAACCCATGAACTACTCGAGTAATTTATTGAATTTGAAACCCAAATCCTCAGAAAGTCATGAACACTCGAGTAATTTTAAGAATACTCGAGTAATCTGGAAAAGTTGAAAAACACTCGAGTATGATGAATTATACTCGAGTAATTTACCCAGAACCTGAGAAACACCATTTTCAATTCTAACTCAATTGGTTAAGGATTTCATAACCATAATCCAAGGGATCTGAACTTAAGAGGAATTGATTAATATGGATACACCGTTTGGATGACGGTCCGTTTGGATGACGGAATGTGCCTAGGTGGCATGTAATATATTAATCAATTTCCTTCAATCTTAAAGATGATGCATTCATTTGGAGTTTGGATGGTAAGTCGTTTATCATGTTTTGGTAACATGAGGAGGGCCTCTGGGAGTGCCAATACGCTTGCTTGATGACACGTCGTTGACGTGGTCGGCTGAGTGGATGCTGATACGGTTATACCATTTGGATGATGGGCCGTTTGGATGATGGTACGTTGCTCGGGTGGCACGTTATAACATTGCTCGGGTGGCATTAATTCCAAGCTTGTCGTGTACATTCTTGGTGAATGTACGAACTTTTGTATACCTAGGAATACAACGCACTGGTGAGTGCTGGGTTGTCAGGGATGGACGTCAAAGAGTGACATAGAATGATGGAGATAGGCATGAGAGCTAAATTCATGCATCATGCCACTCATTTGAATTAAGTATGATAAATGAAACAAGTATGAGCATCCTAATTGCACTCAATAACTGCTAAGTGCTAAATGTGATTGTTGTTCATTGTTGCATATTTACATATTCATATGGTGCAAATTTATACTCTGTTGATTATGTGTATAGAAATGCTTACCCCTTTGCCCTTGTAGGTGATGTCACGTTACATCGCTTGCGTCGAGATCCGGCCACTTTTTAGTGGCATATGGATCTATAAGGATCACCGAACGGTCTTCGAGGGAGAGGTAGAGGTTATCTTCTACCATCCCAACTCGATGGTCCGGTTTCATCCTCGTAGATTTAGGACTCCCATCATGTACACTATGCACGTACCCCTCTTTTATACTTACCATGGACCACCTCCCACACGACTAGCTCGCTCATATCACAGTTTTTATTTTCAACCTACCCGCTCACACCCTTTTTCTTCTAGAGTCGTCCGTGAGGAGACTCCCCCTTCTGATTCGAGGAGCCCTGTCAGGGTCTCACCATCACCTGACCCTGTACGCAGTGGTAGGGTACACTCTCCCTCGAATGAGATCGAGGAGGATCCGGTGGAGGACGAGAGCGGAGGCGAGCCTGTCGTGCATTTTACTAGGAGTGATGGGAGGGACGATGACCCCTAGGTATGTGCATATGGTATGTGATGAGGATCACTGGATCCGATGTGTGGAGGCTGTGGAGGATACTTTGCTGCTGCTGATGCTTTGATGATGATGCTACTACTACCTTACTACTTATGTTCCTTGGAGACTACTGCTATCACTACTACTACATCTGATGCTGCCGGATCTACGTGACCACTCCTAGAGTCCATATTTTGTTATGTATATAATATGTAGATATACTTTTGAGTACTCTAGGCTATGGTTATATGAGGATGTAGATCTGTGATGGTCTTGTATATGGTTCTTGGAGACTGATGATGGGACTATGTAGACGTGGCTCTTTTCATATATAAAATCTATGTTTGATATTATTACTAGTTGCATAGTCCTATAATTTCCGCTTACTCTGATTTAACCTATTTAAGAGTTCGGCTGTGAAAAGTATCCGATGGTATCCGTTTATCAATTAAAGCAAGGGGTAGCTTCATTCATTTTCTATTACATAAATATGACTTCAAGATACGAAGGTTACCCAATTCACTAAAAGATTTTAGAACTTGTCGAACTCGATATAATTGTTTAAAATGATTTCGAATTTCTTCTTCAAGAATTCCAAGTTTTAGTTTGTACACCCGCTTTTCAAAGAAAATTGTATTTTCACATTTTCTTAATAATCACAAGTCCATATATTATCCACTATTATAGCTTAAGTACTATATTATTTTTGGATAATCAAGAAGGGTGTCACACTAGGTGCCCCACCGTTCGTCTAGCACTACCCAATACACAAGGGTTCCTCACCCTACAACCACGAACGCCGCACATCCGCACTAGGAGATTCACTCCCTAGTCTCTAAGGATCACACTCCCCTTACACAGATGGTTACGGATATGAATGATTGTGTACAACCACTATAATGCACTCTTGATAGTGCGGATACAACAATAAGCGGCTCTAACAAAAGTGTGTTCTAATCAAAACGAATACAACAATATGAGATCTATGGCAATGGATATAACAAAATAAGTACTAGGCCAACCCTTTTCTTCTTTTCAAAAAGATAGAACGTGAAAAAGCTTTTCTGAAGAAATAGGAGAAGAAGAAAGATTAACGTGAGAGAAAAGAGAGAGTGAGTCTTAAAAAAACCATTTTTGAAAACTGATAACACCATATTTAAAACATGTTTTAAAATCAAAAGCCAAATCACAAAGATTTAAAAACTTAAATCAAGGATTTGATTTTTAAAACAAATAAGTAAATATTTCAAAAACAAAATCAATTTCGAATTTTGAAATCAAATCAGAATCAATTAAGTAAAAACAAATCAGGAAACAAATCAAAATGATTCTGACACGTTTTTCAAAAATCATTTAAAGTAATCGATTACTTTCCTAAGGTAATCGATTATCACCTTTAAAACCAAAACAAGTAATCGATTATTCAGGGCAAGATAATCGATTACAGAGCCCCTGAAAAAATATGTGATGCAACATTTAAAAGCAGGTAATCGATTACTTAGGAACATGTAATCGATTACAGTGTCTCTGAAAAATATATGATGCAACAATTCTAATCGATTACTTGAAGCAGGTAATCGATTACTTCTCTTTCAAAAAGTAACTGATTAGCCATTTTCAAATACTCGATTACAAGCACTCTGGTTTTTCTATGATGCAACAAAAGTAATCGATTACATTGAGAAGGTAATCGATTATCCCTTCTTGCACTTGTAAAAATAGATTTTCATGACTTAGAGAAAAACATCCAGAGTTTGTTTCATCACTTATTTCCACAGAAACTAAGTTAAAACAATTTTATGACAAACCTTTGTAAAACACTTTTTCTTCTCCTTACTTAGAAAAACATTCTTCTCCGTTAAGTTAAGTTATGGCCTTTATACGTACGTAACTATATCCATTACCTTACATTGTTTTCTAGGGGAAAAGGGAAGACACAACTTCAGCCTTCATTTGCTTGAACCTTGATAGCTTGACTTGTGAGCTTGATTGACTTTGTTTGTAATCATCAAAACTTTGAATATCACTTGAAGTCCTTGGGAAGGCTTGACTTCTAACACTCCCCCTTTTTGATGATGACAAACCTATTCTGAGTGAATCTGCACACAAGTGTTAGCCAAGCAAATGTATATAGATAAACCCTTAAAGCCTTACTAGAAAACAAAACTTTATCAACAGGCAGATATAATATTTATATATTAATATATAAACTCCCCCTGCAGAGATGCATTAAAAGAAACATTAAATCATTTTATAGCTCCGCATCAACTCAGAATCCTTCTCCCCCTTTGTCAACAACAAAAATGAGGGAGGTCCTTGGGAGGTGCCTGTATTGAGAAATTCTCACCCTTTTCGGTATAGTAAACTCCCCCTGAAACACTGAATAGAAGCATTAATAATAACAAGGGAGATTAGATTCATACTTTACTCCCCCTATTTGACATCAACACAAGGAATTATGGGAAATAAAAAAATTTTCCCAATACATAGTTAGAAGAAGGCATGATGTCAAAATGGGACGAAGAAGTAAACATGTTTTTCATGCTGATTTTCAAAAGAAAATTTCTCCCCTTTTCTAAAAGAATGATTCAAAACAAGCATAACATAAAGGGAGATCCAATGCATCAACAAAACATGTATATGCTTACTATCATCAAAACTTTAAAAAAAAACCTATATGCCATGACAATAAACACATATTCAATGCAATTAAGCACATTTGTCATGTAAGCATATATCACAAATACAAGTAACAAAAGAATAGAGTTAAGCATAGAGATACTTATAGATGTTATATTGCCCCATGAAGTTTCTTTACATTAGGAGTTCCTTCCTTGGATAAGTTCACCATGTAGAATTTTGAAGGTGGACTCCTCTTGTTCGTTGTGTCACACTCCTTCCATTCCAAGAGATAATTTTTATGATGTAGTATCGCTTTCAATTTCTTGAATATTGGCAAGTCCTCTCTTCAATTGACAACGTTGTTCATAGTATTCTAGAAAACATTGCAAGGTAGATACTTGAAGTGATACCTACAAGACTAATTAGGTACAGTGCTCTTGGTATCCATCAAAATTGGATCCTTAGGAATTAGTAACACATGCATATAGAACATGCTGAAAAATAATTTATCCTTCAAGAAGAATTGTACAAAGATATCGAAGAAGGAGTAAATCATTAAAAAAATTCAGCATCAATATAACCATGTGTTTCACCAAGATAAGTAGCATAAAATAATTTAAGAGAATAAGTGCAGTGAAGGTGATAGTTCCTCATATAGTAGGGATTCATTGTGCACTTGAGGAGTTCTTCCTTTAGGACTCTCATCCTTATTGAACAACATGATAAAAACTCCACTTGTGTCTATTCAAGTCGCATTTCTCTTGATTAAGACCATATCCCTCTATGGTATTTTCCATTTTGCACCATGAAGAAGTTGGAGTCCTCCTTTGGATTTTTTTTTTTATTTAAGTCCATTGTGCATAGCATTCTTATAAGGTCAAGGAAAATCAACCGCTTTTTATAGACCCTGCAAAAACACTTGAATGCACTTCTTTTGGTATCCAAAGGCTTGGATCCTAAGTGATTAGTAGCATCTCCTTACACGTATCAAACATACCGTGAAGGTAAAAAAAATGAATAAACAAATTTAAGCAAATGCGCTAATCATAAAGAAGGAGTCATGCTTATGTTATAAGTCCACGTCATACCAAACATGTTCTTATAAACACATGCATGTCCTCATATATCAAAGCGCTATAACAACATCACATATAAAGTGTAATCATGTGATAGAAGATAATAAACAAATTTAAGCACACATGATATAGCACACTATATGTAATAGGTATCTAGGACTATACCAAAAATAATCATGTGCTAAAAATAATTTTCAAAAAGGTGTAAAGCACACATGATTTAATTCAACCAAGGAGTGATCATGATAATTAAAAATATTTTTTTAAAAAAAAAATTATCACCCATGATCCACCTTAGTATGAATAAAAATTAGAATAGTCCAAGTATACCTCTGTATAGTCATTGATATAAGAGGGATAAGAGTTCGATACCTTAGGCTAGTAGATCAAGGAGGTAGTCACCTTTACCCATTGCTTCACCTTTTTAATCTTTGACCATGATGGTTCTTTCATATTCTTTGTGTGAAGCTTTGATGTTGTTAGACGTATTTTTCTTTTGACTGACCCATCTATTTCTTTGCCTCTTAGGTATTTCCTTTGATGGTTGCTCCTTTTCTTTTATTTTTGATATCTGGTGCAGGTAGTCGATTATTCTCAAAGAGGTAATCGATTACTGCTTCTCAACCTTCCATACTTTGGTTCTCCCGAAGGCTGATAATCAATTACTTTGTCTCACACTTCTAGACCTGCTCATTTTACTGCAAAGCACATGCTCGGGATATCTCCAACGCTCAAGTTAATATAAGATTAACATAATAAGGTGCTGAGCGATAAAACTTTGAAAATAAAGTACTATCAAGAGCTTATGAGCAAGAGATGTGTTATGCACTTCATATGAATGTCAATGAGCTATTGTAGGGTACAACTATTCCAAGTAAAGATGATCATGTGTCAAAAGATTTTAAAAAGATTAGTTTACCACACATGATATATTTTCAAAATGGATTAAGCTTGGAATAGTCTAAGTGCACTCTAGTATAGTCATTGGCATATAATGAATGTACATTAACCTTTTTAAACCTGTTGATCAAGGGAGTACTTTTCCTTAACCATGTCTTCACGTGTTGTTTGTTTACCATAGCATGCATTCCATTTTTCCTTCGTGAAGCTTTGGTGTTTGAGAACTTGTGTCTCCTTCGATCTTTCCATTTAGCCCTTGATTTATGACATATCATTTTGTATGTTTGTTCTTTCTTTCTTTCTCTTGGTTCTTTCTTATAAGAGAGATCCTACATAAACAAATTACCAGAAGAACCTTTTGGTACCCATTTCATTTTGGGTCCTTGAACGTTAGTCTTGGATTCCTTTGGAACTTTTGGAACCCACTTCAAGTCATTTCTCATATTGTGATTTTTCCGATAAAAGCATAAATGAGAAATATGACCCGAACATCCACAATAATTACAAATAATGGCCTTAGGTGATGATTTGACTTTTTCAAAGATAGGTTCATAAGACTTGGTATTTTTGTTTTCAAAAAGCAAAGCACTATTGTTCAATTCTTTACTTGGTTTTTGAATATCAACATCATTTTCAACTTCACCAAGCAAGGAATTCGGACCAATAGCTTTTTCAATATTATGGTTTTCAAAATTTGTATCCTCAACATATTTCTCAAGACATACGCATTTTTCAAAATGGGTTGAGGAACAATTTTCTAAAATATTTTCTTTATCAAGATTATCTCCACTTTTTAAAGTATCAAAAATATTTTTGTTTGGAGACAAATCTTGTAAAGAGTCCAAGTCATTGTTTTCTAAAATTATCATTTCATCACTCAAGTCATTATAAGTAATTTGTATATTGTTAGAGCAAGAATTTTTTGAAATTACCACAAGGTTTATATGGTCTAAGTGGTCGGATACTTCATTTTCACTTTCCATTGATTCCTCATCCGAGCCACTCGATTCCTCCATTGAATCCATGAAGCTTTCAAATAATCCTTCTAGTTCATCGTCATTGCTTGTTGAGCTACTCCCCTTGCTTATAGTTTCATCATCATAACTTTTGTCTAGGGAGATAGTCCTCTCAAGCTTGATGTCAATTTCAACTTGTTTCTTCTCCTCTTTCCTGTGGACACTAACACTTTCATGAAGATCATTAGTAGCATAGTGTGATCAAAGTGTCCCAAACATCCTTAGCACTTTCACAATTTTCAACTATAGCATATGCATCATTGTTTAAAACATTTTTCAAAATATGTATAGCTTGAAAATTCAAGGAAAAGGATTTTTCATCAAAACCATGAAGAACAACATGCCAAAGACGAATGCTGATGGATTGCAAAAATATTTTCATTCTAGCACTCCAATAATGAAAATTAATTCCATCAAAAAATGGTGCTTCATCGAATGAAAATCCCTCCATATTAAAACAAGTAAAAATATCCCAAACGCTGCCAATCTACAACGGATCTTTAACTCAGGCTGTTAGGCCTTTACCAGAGCACGAAGCTTTGATACCAATTGTTAGTTTTGTTGCTAGGATTGGCAGTCGTCACCCAAGAGGGGGGTGAATTGGGTGTTTATGAAAACATTGGAAAATATTCGCTTTAAAACATTTTCAACAAACTTAAAGAGATTTTGCAGCGGAAAACTAATATACCAACGAAAACGATTATGCGCACGCGGAAGATAATATTAATAATAATAATAGAAAAACTAATACGCGCGGATCAATTAAAATGATACTACCGAAAACGTGATCGCGCTAATTAATTTAAAATCATTTAAATTAATTATTATGAAAATAGTTGATATGATGCACGATGAACAATTATAACAATGATAAACACAAGCAACAATAACAACAACGAATAATATTACGCGCGAAGATAAGAAACACTATAACAACGAAAGGTCTAACGCGCGTTGATTAATTTAAAATAATTAAATTAATATATATTATATTTACGTTTCGAAGGAGATATAATTAACACAATAAAAAACATATGCGCAACAATAAATAAAAGAGATAAGGAATAGAAGAGATTGCACCGGTGACTTTATCCTGGTTCGGCAAACCCGGCCTACTCCAGTCCCCAAGCGACCCGCTTGAGCTTTCACTATACCAAAGACGCCACGCGTCCCCAAATACAACCAGAGCGCCCCGCAAGCTACTAGGAACCTCCTTTCGCTAGGGACCTCAACACAAACAGATAGCCTAACTACTAGGTGCCCCACCGTTCGTCTAGCACTACCCAATACACAAGGGTTCCTCACCCTACAACCACGAACGCCGCACGTCCGCACTAGGAGATTCACTCCCTAGTCTCTAAGGATCACACTCCCCTTACACAGATGGTTACGGATATGAATGATTGTGTACAACCACTATAATGCACTCTTGATAGTGCGGATACAACAATAAGCGGCTCTAACAAAAGTGTGTTCTAATCAAAACGAATACAACAATATGAGATCTATGGCAATGGATATAACAAAATAAGTACTAGGCCAACCCTTTTCTTCTTTTCAAAAAGATAGAACGTGAAAAAGCTTTTCTGAAGAAATAGGAGAAGAAGAAAGATTAACGTGAGAGAAAAGAGAGAGTGAGTCTTAAAAAAAACCATTTTTGAAAACTGATAACACCATATTTAAAACATGTTTTAAAATCAAAAGCCAAATCACAAAGATTTAAAAACTTAAATCAAGGATTTGATTTTTAAAACAAATAAGTAAATATTTCAAAAACAAAATCAATTTCGAATTTTGAAATCAAATCAGAATCAATTAAGTAAAAACAAATCAGGAAACAAATCAAAATGATTCTGACACGTTTTTCAAAAATCATTTAAAGTAATCGATTACTTTCCTAAGGTAATCGATTATCACCTTTAAAACCAAAACAAGTAATCGATTATTCAGGGCAAGATAATCGATTACAGAGCCCCTGAAAAAATATGTGATGCAACATTTAAAAGCAGGTAATCGATTACTTAGGAACATGTAATCGATTACAGTGTCTCTGAAAAATATATGATGCAACAATTCTAATCGATTACTTGAAGCAGGTAATCGATTACTTCTCTTTCAAAAAGTAACTGATTAGCCATTTTCAAATACTCGATTACAAGCACTCTGGTTTTTCTATGATGCAACAAAAGTAATCGATTACATTGAGAAGGTAATCGATTATCCCTTCTTGCACTTGTAAAAATAGATTTTCATGACTTAGAGAAAAACATCCAGAGTTTGTTTCATCACTTATTTCCACAGAAACTAAGTTAAAACAATTTTATGACAAACCTTTGTAAAACACTTTTTCTTCTCCTTACTTAGAAAAACATTCTTCTCCGTTAAGTTAAGTTATGGCCTTTATACGTACGTAACTATATCCATTACCTTACATTGTTTTCTAGGGGAAAAGGGAAGACACAACTTCAGCCTTCATTTGCTTGAACCTTGATAGCTTGACTTGTGAGCTTGATTGACTTTGTTTGTAATCATCAAAACTTTGAATATCACTTGAAGTCCTTGGGAAGGCTTGACTTCTAACAGAAGGAACTCAATGAAGAACTTTTTTCCAGCATTTCAGTCTCAAATTTTCTTTCTGTTAACGTACTAACCCTTTCCTCTTGGCTCGCCACTGAGTCGAGCTGGGTTGTTTATACATGTCCTTCCAACAGGGACTTATAAGCTAAAAAATAAGTACTTTAAGAGAGGCCCGGCTAAAATGCTTAACAGTTTTTACAGCCGAGGACCGAGGATCCCACCTTGGCCAAAGGTTTGAGATCCAAAATCTCAATAACAGTCCATAACGAAGGAAAAAGATAAACCTCATCCACATTGGAATCATGAAGATAAAAAGGCATAATGAATTGCAAACTTAAAAAGTAATCACGTCTTAACATACGGATTAAATTACAAAAGGATCAACATCTTCACTGAAATTACAAAGAAATGAAAAGAAAAGGATCTACTCTTCGTCTTCCGAAAGCACGATTGATGACCCATCAAAATCAGCTTCATCCTCATTGGCCAAGTCCAGAGGATTCGGAAGGTTGGGGGCCAACAAATCTACCTCCATGTCCCCTCGGCTATAGTCTACAACACGACCATCCATAATCCCAAAGGTCGGATTTGCTCCTATAACTCGAATCCCGGGGTTCATAAAGCTCAGTTGCTGGACGGCATTAACAAAGGAATCGGTCGTCGCATGATCCCAATTGAACTGATTCCTCTTCGCCAAAACTTTGTGCTTTAATGCCTTCCGATGCATCCTAGCAAGATCACCTTGCAAACGAGTCACAGCATTCTCAGATTCAGTCAGTCGGCCCTGGACCCCTTCCAATTCAGTGTTCCGGCGGCGAGCCTCAGACAACTCTTCTCGGGCAACCTGCAACAACCTCTCCGCTTCAGCCTTCATTCCGACAGCATCTTCCTTAGCCTTCTTAATTTCCTCATTAGCCTTTTCAGCAGTTTCCCGAGCTTTCTCGGAGTCAGCAAGGTTCCTCTGAAGCTCGGTATTAGCCTCCGTCAATGCTCGGGAACCTGCTTCATACTCCTTGATTTGGCGATGTGAAAGGCATAGCTCGCCACCCTCAACATATCCTTGCCTTAGATGCGACAATTATTTCTTAAAGTGTTAGCAGATTGGCCCAAAAGCCTCTTCTTATCATTAGGGGTATAAACCATATTAGCAAACTTTTCCTGCAACTTCCGAGCCCAGACAGTCTCCTCCGTCGGATCAGAAATGTCAAACCACAGGTACTTCTTCTCCGAGGATGACTTCAATGGCTTCAGCAAATCAACCGCCTTACCCTTCCCCTTATCTAGCCTAGCCCTCTTGGCCAAAGGTTGACGATCATCCTCCTTTTCCTCATCCACGTTGACATAGGGGATGGTAGTAGCATCATCATCAGCATATTCAGTAGGTGCCGGCACTTCCTGCACAACCTCGGCACCAGAAGGTGGGGCCACGGAAACTGTCACGGACTGGGTAGCCTCGATGGAAGCGGCCGCACTCGGAGATCCAGCCGCTTCATCCAACTTAAGCTTGGCAAGCTCTCTCATGCGAGCAGCGGCTTTGTTCACCTTAGACATTCTGACTTCAAAAAAGTTCAAAAGAAGGGTTAAAAAAAAGACACGATCGTTACCAAGTTCAGATTTCTCAAGTTCTTTGGGCAGTATAACAATATTCCTAATGTCAATCTGGCCGTTCGACTTGAGATACTTGTAAAAAGTATCACAAGTATGCCTCTCAGCATCCGACAACTCTTTGATATAATGATATTGATAAAGTTTTGGGTGCCTATTGAAAAAATCGGGGGACCAGGATAGGAGAAACCGAGGCTGATCACCCTCCATAAACCAGCAAGCCCCCTCTCCGACAAATTGATACTTAAAAAATGGTGGCTTAAAGGTCTTCCATGAATTAGTAAACTTGGCAAATAAAGCATGGTCATTGCGAGCCTTCAATGACACCCATGCCCTCTTAGTCGACCCTTTCTCGAAAACGTTAATTTAGGGGACGTATAACCACAGAAACGCTCGGATTGAGCAAGCCAACCTCCGTGCCTCACAGAACCTTTGAAAGCTCGAGCAAAGGCCCAAGCACTAGGGTGTGGTTGAGTAGGAGCCAGACGCAGCCGTCGCAGCAGAGCAATCTCAAATTCCGGAAAAGGCATCTTAATGCCTAGTCTTATAACAACCTCCTCATACATAAAAAACTCCTTACGATTATTCTCATTCAAGGTGCACACCCGGTCATTAACTGACGGAGCACTAATTGTATAGGAAGTCCCAGCCTCATCTGTTGGTCATGAGAGCACATGAGCTCGGATATGGCCCAGATTGTTGGCAACCAAAGCCGATCTCGTACCAAGAACCTCCCGATCAACCCAGTCATAAGCTTCAGCATTCGGTGGTAAAGGAAATTCATGAGGATGCGAGATGCACCGATGAACCATACTTGGGGAAAGGGAACATGAATCGGTGTCAGAATCTATAAAATCAACATCTTTAGACACCCTAACCCTAGTTCGATTCACCCTATAGCCGAGCCGACTACATCTTCCCCTAACCTTTATGGCTTTCCCCCAGAAAGGTTTTTCCCAAGAACGATTTGAGGATCGTGATGTTATTTGCGCTCGCTCCTCCGCCAACCGATACGCTAATCTTCTACTATCCTCCTCTGCAGAATTTTGGGAAAATTCCACAGTTAACGGTGTCTCCACCGTAGGATCTGCCATACGGTGGCGGAAGGGTGATGGTAGGAAATCTAATATTTCCGTTCCAGAAGAGGAAGATGACGATGAAGAAGAAGAATCGTCAATATCACTCAAACTCAAAACCTTAGACCACTTCTCATACCATGACCACTTACTACCCATAACCGTAATTTAAAGAACCCAGAAAAAAAGCCCAGAAAAAACACAAAAAGCCTAAGAAAAACTAGAAAACCAGGCAACTTAGGAACCCAGAAATGAACAATCCAGCGGAAAAAGAAAGGAGAAAGACAAAATTAGAAATTTCGGATCAAATACCTGTGATGAAAGGAAAACTGGCACGAACTGGTTAGCACAGCAAGAAGGAGCAACAGCGTCAAGAAAAAGTGACAGAAAGAAAATGGCGAGAGTGTGACTGAGAAAGAATCTGGAGTCCTAGAAAAGAAAGTCGCAGGGAACAGATGAGTAGTCAGGATGCAGAGAGTTTGGAAGAAATGAAAAAAGGAAAACGAAAGGGCAGTTGAGTTCAAAAAGGAACTTCCCCCCACGTTCTCTGAGTAAATGGGCCTGACAACAAAAGCCCAATACTATATTGAGCCACAAAAAAAAAGAAACGTGGCGTTTAGCCATAAGTCAAAGTTTTTGAAAATCCCAAATATCAACACGCGCAATAATGGCATAACTGACACATAGAACACGTGTCAGTTGGAAGGTACTCAAACGTCCCTTCTCCCAGATAAAGGGACAGCGGGGCACACTGAGGATAAGAAGGAACACAGATCATTACCTCACCCTTATCCGGGCACTCGGCCCACTTCGACCTCAACCGTAAATTAAAAAACTCTCAGTTCGGCTCAAGACTCAAACAATCTTACCGAGCTAGGGGGCTTATGTGGTGGACCGACCCTCGATCCTACCCTTATGGTACCTAGCCAACCAGAATAATCTATTATACAGACTATGCCTACTCAGGCCGAGCATTTATTCAAGGACCCACTCTAGCGGCCTTGGACCGACCACATGGGCTTTACCCCTTAAGAGTCCGAGCTAGGGGCGCGTGGATCTAACTTGCCACAGGGATAAGACCCTCTAATACAGGATAAGGATGAATGACTCATCCCCTATCCTAAATGAGACACGTCAGCTGCCTTGTTGGACCTCCGTACAGGCCCATAAGGTACAATGCCACCCCTATAAATAGCTGTCTCCGGCTAGGGGCTCAGGTACGTTCTCTCACTCCCTAATTGCACAATCGCACACACCAGTGATTAGGGAAACCCTAGCTATCCCAACTGGATATCTAGAATACCGAAGAAAATCACACAGTAATATCAGATCACGCTCTAGCTCTCAGATCTCTTAATATCTTTGAGCTAGTGACAGATCTTAGACACTACAATATCTAAATTACATTTGTTACTAAAATTCATTTATACTTTCACATTGTATATTCATGCGATTTATGGATTTGTAACAAACATAGAAACTACATTTCACCTTATTTTACATTATTCAACTTACATTAATTCATTTAATTCGTCTTCAATTTTTACATTATTCTACTCCTTTAGAGTTATTCAAACCTTCTTAATAATATTTATATTTACCATAACTTATTTCAATCCTATTCTATAGCAAACATTCATCAAACACTCTATCATGTCCTGTGACACCTAGTTATTACTGTTAATTTATTACCATTGCCACATGCTCAAAACTAATATTAGCATCAATTTCATAATAGTACTCCTACACTTCTCAATTGACCACTTTAAAATTTTCCACACTTTATTATCATTTAACATATGTTGCATCACAAATGACCTTTTCCTTTGTCAACTCTTCCTATATATATATATATATATATATATATATATATCCAAACTCAATACAAACATTAATTTCATAATAGCATTCATATAACCAAAAGCAATTACACATAAACTTTAGGATTGTCATATATTTACTTCTACTTAATCAACATATACTCAAATTCGTTATCAACTAATATCTCATTCAATGATCATATTTTCATTTTGTCACAATCATATAATTGATTTTAATTAAAAATTTATGCTTAACGTTCTCCTATCTTTTAATGTAATTTGTACATGTCATCATAACCTTTCGATTGAACTTAAACCCTCTTTTTCCTTAATTTCAATCTCCTTATTTCTAATTTACAAAATATGCTTTGATGAGATTAAGTTCATTCGATAGATATTGTGTCTCTATGGTTTTTCCATTAAAGCTATCGAAAACGGAAATTAGTTATGGAACTAATTAAAATTTTCACTTTTCAATCATACCAGTTTGATTTTATCTCTTGAACACAAATTCCATATATTCTTGTAATTCTTACTGTCGCGGCCGGGGTCCCGGGTCGCCCTTGGAGCCTCGCCTACGAGTGGGGGTCGACTGACCCAATTTGGAGTCGTCACCGCATTTTGTTGCAAAAACGTGGAAAAGTAATAATTAATTAAAACAGATAAAGCATGGTCTCGAACTAGATAGATTCCAAGTTCGATAGTCGGTTACGAGCCGGGGAAGGTATTAGCACCTCGTTCGCCCATTCGAAAATGGTACCTTTGATTGGTTTTAATTAAAAGACCTAAATAATTGGTTTGCCAAAAAATATTTGTTTTTTATTGTGGTGCCTGACAAGGTTGCCCCTGGTCCTACGTACCCTCATAAAATTTTATGAGGAATCAAGGCTACGTAGTTCTAAATTAATTTTAATGTTTTTATATATTTTTTAAAAGTATATTTTATGCGGAGCGGAAGTATGCACAAGACCTTAACATATAGTCAAAGAAATGTGAATTTCCAAAACGCATATGATTAATGTTTGATTTAAAATTTGTTTAATTTTAATTAAAAAAAAGGTTTTTGTTTATCTTATTTAAAAGAAGTTTGTTTATATATTTATTTTTTAATACAAAGAGGGAAGTCCGAGAGATCTCTCCACTAAATGGGTGAGAAAAATTGACTTGCCAAAGCATATCCAATTTAATTAAATAATATTTTTAAAAATAATAAATGAGATTTAATTATTAACAAATAAGATCCATAATTATATTATTTAGATTCAATAATTAAATACATAATGTACAAATATATGAATATAAGGACAAGATTAGGATTCAAAAATCAAATCTAAACATAAAAAAATAATTACCATTCAATAATAAAAAAGTCGATTCTTAAAAAATAATAATTAAAATCTCAACCATGAACAGAAAATACTACATTATATTTTATTAATATTGATTATTTATTATAATTTATTTAAAACAAAAAAAACTGCAAGAAGAAAAATAAAAAAATTAAAAAAAAAGCAAACCTGTAGTACCAAAAAAGGTCCGGAGGAGATTCAACGGAAGGAGTACATTGGCACGGAAACCGAGAAAGATGAATGAGACTCGGGATGACGGAAGAGTATTAGGCACGAAAACCAACGGAGCAAATTCTTTTTTTTTTTTAATTTGGCTATCAACCTTTTTAAAGAAAATTGCCTCTAAAATATTTTGACTCTAAAAATTGTGTGTCTAAAATTCTGTTTTTTAATTGTGAGGAGGAGAGTTCTATTTATAGGAAAAATTAGGTTAAGAAAAATAGGGTTTCTCCAATAGGCTTTGAGAGCCCAGTGAAATATTCTCTGGTTTATTCCTTAATCAAATCTTTTAAATTTGTTAAAGATAAACTCCCAATTTTTTTAAAACAAATCTACTATACTTATATAAAAAATCCCTTTTCGAGGCACCACGTTTGTCTGCTTAAGAAATACTCGCGCCAGAGCGTTTGTAGGTAAATAACACATTCTCTAATCAAAATTATAATTTGAAATTAAATAAATTATCTATATGCGAAATTATTATCCTCAGTGTGAAATCATTATCCTCAATTTGTTAAAAAAAATCATTATCCTCAAAAAGATAAACCCAAAGAGATAAGACTTTTATTCGAATTTATTTAATCTTATCTGCATGTGAAATCATTATTCATAATTTTTTAACAGTTTTTCATATCATATTATATATATATATATAGTACGCAATATGCATTTGATGGAATTGGCTCACAAATTTATGGATATTCAGGTAAACAACAATCTCACAATTATATTTGCCTTCAATTTTTGTATTTTTCGTCGTTAAGTTTTTTTAATTCTAATAATTCTCTCTCATTTTAATTAATATTATTTGATTCTTAAGTTTCTCTCTAAATACTTACTTTAATTAAACAATTTGTGTGCAACATTGATCAAAATGTAGTTTGTTCAAAATTTTGATTTGGGTGTAACCAATTATGCGCTTACCCAGCAAAGTAAATAATGTTCAACCAGTTTTTTTTAGTGATTAATTCTTCAATTGCGGGTGACAATATAGTGCATCAAAATCTAATATTGCATTAATTGTTTCAGGGTGACTATCATAAACTACTAAGGAAGATGATTATTTATTGTTATCTGCCCCAATGGTCTCTTTAATCACACAGATAGTGGAAGATGGCGTGTGACGGTGGCCAATATACTCAATCCTACCATTTCATTTTCTTGATAGATTCAAGTTTAATTTAAGAAGACTTCATTTATAATAATAGGATTTGATTTATGTAAGATCCATGAAGAATGTTTTGATAAATGCCAAAAGATTTTGAACAAGCTACAAATGTGTTGATCAAGATCAAGCTCAACAAGCAACCACAAACATCAAGTGATGAAGAGAGAGCAAACTCATGAAGACTTAGTTTGGTAGTTTATGTTTTATTGTTTTATCTTTAGCCTCTCAAGTCTCTTAGTTTGAGTTTGGGTAGAGTCATTAGAGGGTAGTTAATCTCTTTTGATTGCATGATTATATCATATTTTGAGTATTCACTTTGCCTAGAATCAATAGGTGGCTTAAAGGTTTGAAAGAAAAGGTTTAGATTTTGAGAAAACAAGTTTTTAAGTGTTTTTTGAACTGACTACTCGATTAGCCACTTGTTTACTCGAGTAGAATTTTGCAGTCTTGCGCAAATACTCGATTAAGGCTCTGATACCAATTGTGAGAACCTACAATCGGTGGTTGAAATAACTAGGATACACTAGGAGAACACCTAGAAGGGGGGGTTGAATAGGTGTTAGATAAACCTTGAAAGATTTTCGCAAGAAACAAATCAAAACGATTAAAACAAATGATTTTCTTGAAATTCTTCAACTTTAATCGATTAAATCAATAGCTAATCGATTAATGCCGAATGATTGATTTAAACTAATCGATTAATGAAATTTTATAATCGATTAATACTTGTTAAAATTGAAAAATCACTTTTCAATCAAATATGAAAATCAATCAATCAACACATATGATCAGAGATAAAGCGAAATTGATTAACACCAATATTCTTATTGTTTACCTAGGTTATGAAAATGATTTTCCCAAATTCAATTTTGCACAATTAAGATTCAATTCAATCAATTTATGAAAAATCACTTTTTCTAGGTTTTCAACCAAGAACACAATGAATAACAAGAATGTAAAGAGTTAAGGGATTAGAGATACGACACGGTGATTTATCCTGGTTCACTTTCATCCACTTGAAAGCTACTCCAGTCCCCTCTTCAACCAAGAGAGATTCTTCACTATGAGGAATTAGAGTTCTCAAATTACAAGTAAATGCCTCACAAGACTCCCTTCTTGCTAGCCTACAAGAGATACCACACCCTTGCCTTGTAACCCTATTGAATCTAATCTAACCTCTTCTCTTTTGCTTGCCGATTCCCCACAACAAGACTTCCAATGCTTTGAGATTCTTCAAAGACTTCCACTTGCTTGCTTCACTACAAGACTTCCAAGTGCTTGATGATATGCCACACCAAGGCTTCCAAATAACTTTGCTTGATGAATAACTTCTTCAAGACTTCCTTTTTGCTAGCGTATTTGCCTTCTTTGCAATGATTACAACTCAAATGAAAAAAAAATAACAACCCTATGAATCTCTTTCAAAAGCTATGAAATATCAACATGAGAGATTCAAGGTTCTTGATCAAAGAATGTAAAAATGAGAACTTTGATCTTGAGAGAGTGAGAGAGAATAGAGTGGCTTGATTCTTTGTAAAATTGATAAGAAAATGATGGATTATGATCACAAAGGTTAGAAATAGGTTTATATAGAATACCCAAAAGTTAGGAATGGTTAGAAGTGCTTTTGAGAAGTGAAAAACCACTTTAAAAACCAGTAACAGCTCGTGTTACTCGAGTAGCCAAGTCCTTACTCGAGTAATCAGTGTAATCAGTGTTCACTACTCGAGTAATCTAAGTTACAACTCGAGTATTTACGCAAGGCTGGAAAATTCTACTCGAGTAATCAGAGCCTTAATCGAGTATTTGCGCAAGACTGCAAAATTTTACTCGAGTAAAAGTCAAGATAATCGATTATCAAAAGTTGTTAATCGATTATCAGTTCAAAATATACAGATAATCAATTATCAAAACAGGTTAATCGATTATTTTGATTAAAAATCACTTAAAACTTGTTTTCTCAAACTAGTGAGACATCTTAAAACTTTGTTAACAAGTTCACAATTCACGAAAGTTTTACCAAGAGCAATGAGATGATTAACAATATGAGTAAAACGTTTTTGCATAAAACATATAGATTCATTAGGCAACATACGAAACAATTCATATTCATGCATCAAAGAATTTAATCTAGCACGCCTAACTTCACTAGTGCCTTCATGTGTGACTTGCAAGGTGTCCCACATTTCTTTGGCATCACGACATTTGGAGACTCTAAAGAACTCATCATAAGATAGAGCGGAGGTGATGATATTCTTAGCTTTTAAATCATATTGAATTTTCCTTTTATCATCATCGGTCCACTTATCTTTGGGAGTTAGGGTAAGCACACCTTCTACATCTTTTGAGGGAATATAAGGACCATTTTCAATGGCTTCCCAAATGTTCACATCTATAGCTTCTATAAAGATTCTCATCCTAATTTTCCAATAACCATAACCCTCTCCACCAAACATAGGAGGGCGGCTAATTGAAGCACCTTCACCACCAAAAGGATTCGTAGAACCCATTGTAGTTTCCTTAAGGATCTTTGCGAAAAAGCTCTATGCTCGTGTCTTTCGACCGAGCTCTGATACCAATTGTTGAATCAAAGGACTTGGACACCATGGACTTAGCAACACTTTTCGGAAAGCTACAAGAACATGAAATGGAGCTTGGACGTTTGCAAATGCATGAAGAGTCGGATAAGTACAAAGAGAGAAAAGGAATTGCTCTTAAAGCTAAAAGGTCATATAAAAAGGAAGAGAGTTCCGATGATGATGATAATGAAGATACCGATTCGGACATTGATGAAGAGGAGATGAAACTTCTACTAAGAAAGTTCAATAAGATTCTAAGGAGAAAAGGAAGGTTGAACAAAGACAAAAGTAAAGAGAAGAATTCCCCACACTACAAGACCAAGACTTCAAAAGAAGGTGTAGTTTGCCATGAATGTGGAAAGCCCGGTCATCTCAAGTATTCATGCTCTAAGTATCTCAAGAAGAAGGAGAAAGAAAAGAAAAATTCAAAATCTAAAAGAGCATACATAGTTTGGAATAGTGATGATGAAAAAGACAAGAAAAGTACATCAAATAATTCTTCGGATGATGAAGATGCCGCTTGTCTCAACTTGATAGCTCTAGTAAATGAAGAGGAAAGTTCAAATGATGAATCAAGTGAACAAATTGACGAAAGCGATGTAAGTCTTACTAAATCCGAAATTTCTTCTAAGTATGAATTGTTATATAATGCTTATGAAGAAATGCATAAACAATTTAAGAAACTAGCTTTGAAAAACATTGAAAGAAAGAAGCTCATTTTGAAACATCAACAAGAGATTTTAGATCTTCAAAAACAAGTTGATGAGCTTAATCTTCAAAATGAAACTCTTGATCTTATATATGCTAGTTCTTCTTGTGATTGTGCTAGTAGATTGAATATTGTGGTTGATTGTGAGTATTGCAAGTTGCTTAAAGATGAAAATGCTATTTTGAAAAATAAGCTTGCAAGTTTCACAAATGGTGATATTAGATTGCGCACATTGTTAAATTTTCAAAGAGAAAATTCAAACAAGTTTGGTTTGGGTTATACTAATGCTAAGAGTAAATCTCATAGAAATGTTGTTGATTTTTCTAAAGTTGATTTTTCAAATGCACCAACATGTTTCTATTGTGGTACTCATGGACATACTTCAAATGTGTGTTATATTAAAGTGCATGGTATACCTAAAGGAGATTTTGTTTGGGTGAAAAAGGGTGAAAGTCCCTACACTAACAAAAATGGATCCAAAACCATTTGGATACCAAAAAGCAAAGCATGATTGTTTTTGTAGGTATGATTGAAGATTCAAATGAAGGTCTATACACATTTCTTCAAATCTCAAGTAAAAGTCCTACAAGTTGACACAATTATTATAGTTGGACATCTTCAATTGGTATCAAGAAGGAAATCCTACAAATTGGTAACATTTGATATTATTAGATATTGCTCATAGTTCTCTCAATTGGTATTATTTCTTATAATGTGATATTGTTTATACTGTTGAGAAAATACTATTGGTATCAAATTCTTACAATTGTTTTACAATTGGTATCATGCTATTGGTATACAATTTGTTATAATTGATATCATTGAGTAATCATTAGATGATTATCATGCTTTGGTTATTATATCTCATTAATCTCTCTATTTTGGCTTAGATCTTATATTTCAATTGGTATATATTTCTTTTTGATAATGCCAAAGGGGGAGAAATGTATGTTTTGAAGAGAAATGTATGGGAGAAATAGTATGTTTTGACTATTTTGTGGAGAAATGGTATGTTTGTTTGGAGAAAGGTTTGTTTTGTTGTTTTTATGTAGGTTGAGCAAAGTTGTTGAAGATAGGGGGACAATCAAGCTTTCTATCAATTGGATTTCAAATGTCAAAAGCATTAATTGAGGGGGAGCAAGAGTCTCACCAAGTGATCAAATGGTTCAAGCATCAACAACTTCACAATTTCAAAACATGTTTGTCATTTTCAAAAAGGGGGAGATTGTAAGATCCATGAAGAATGTTTTGATAAATGCCAAAAGGTTTTGAACAAGCTACAAATGTGTTGATCAAGATCAAGCTCAACAAGCAACAACAAACATCAAGTGATGAAGAGAGAGCAAACTCATGAAGACTTAGTTTGGTAGTTTATGTTTTATTGTTTTATCTTTAGCCTCTCAAGTCTCTTAGTTTGAGTTTGGGTAGAGTCATTAGAGGGTAGTGAATCTCTTTTGATTGCATGATTATATCATATTTTGAGTATTCACTTTGCCTAGAATCAATAGGTGGCTTAAAGGTTTGAAAGAAAAGGTTTAGATTTTGAGAAAACAAGTTTTTAAGTGTTTTTTGAACTGACTACTCGATTAGCCACTTGTTTACTCGAGTAGAATTTTGCAGTCTTGCGCAAATACTCGATTAAGGCTCTGATTACTCGAGTAGAATTTTCCAGCCTTGCGTAAATACTCGAGTAGTAACTTAGATTACTCGAGTAGTGAACACTGATTACTCGAGTAAGGACTTGGCTACTCGAGTAACACGAGCTGTTACTGGTTTTTAAAGTGGTTTTTCACTTCTCAAAAGCACTTCTAACCATTCCTAACTTTTGGGTATTCTATATAAACCTATTTCTAACCTTTGTGATCATAATCCATCATTTTCTTATCAATTTTACAAAGAATCAAGCCACTCTATTCTCTCTCACTCTTTCAAGATCAAAGTTCTCATTTTTACATTCTTTGATCAAGAACCTTGAATCTCTCATGTTGATATTTCATAGCTTTTGAAAGAGATTCATAGGGTTGTTATTTTGTTTTCATTTGAGTTGTAATCATTGCAAAGAAGGCAAATACGCTAGCAAAAAGGAAGTCTTGAAGAAGTTATTCATCAAGCAAAGTTATTTGGAAGCCTTGGTGTGGCATATCATCAAGCACTTGGAAGTCTTGTAGTGAAGCAAGCAAGTGGAAGTCTTTGAAGAATCTCAAAGCATTGGAAGTCTTGTTGTGGGGAATCGGCAAGCAAAAGAGAAGAGGTTAGATTAGATTCAATAGGGTTACAAGGCAAGGGTGTGGTATCTCTTGTAGGCTAGCAAGAAGGGAGTCTTGTGAGGCATTTACTTGTAATTTGAGAACTCTAATTCCTCATAGTGAAGAATCTCTCTTGGTTGAAGAGGGGACTGGAGTAGCTTTCAAGTGGATGAAAGTGAACCAGGATAAATCACCGTGTCGTATCTCTAATCCCTTAACTCTTTACATTCTTGTTATTCATTGTGTTCTTGGTTGAAAACCTAGAAAAAGTGATTTTTCATAAATTGATTGAATTGAATCTTAATTGTGCAAAATTGAATTTGGGAAAATCATTTTCATAACCTAGGTAAACAATAAGAATATTGGTGTTAATCAATTTCGCTTTATCTCTGATCATATGTGTTGATTGATTGATTTTCATATTTGATTGAAAAGTGATTTTTCAATTTTAACAAGTATTAATCGATTAGAAAATTTCATTAATCGATTAGTTTAAATCAATCATTCGGCATTAATCGATTAGCTATTGATTTAATCGATTAAAGTTGAAGAATTTCAAGAAAATCATTTGTTTTAATCGTTTTGATTTGTTTCTTGCGAAAATCTTTCAAGGTTTATCTAACACCTATTCAACCCCCCCTTCTAGGTGTTCTCCTAGTGTATCCTAGTTATTTCAACCACCGATTGTAGGTTCTCACAATTTATTATATTGACTAAATCTTTTGTATAATATATTTTGTCTATTGTAATAGAAAAAAATCATCCTATATAAAAATAGGATTTGATTTTATGTTTGATGTAAATATTTTTTTTGTTTTTGATTTTTTATTGTGACAAGAGAATTAAAACTATTAATAACAAACCAAATGTAATCTTCCTATACAATAACAGGATTTGATTTTCCTTCTATAATATATTTTGTCAATTGTAATAGATAAAAGTCATCCTATATAAAAATAGGATTTGATTTTATGCTTGATGTAAATATTTTTTTTGTTTTTTTGTTTTTTATTGTAATAATAAAATTAAAACTATTAATAACAAACCAAATTTTTTAACAATATTATCTTTTTATTTTTTTCCTCATATGATATGGACCATTAGTCTGACATCAATTAATAATTTTAAAAATAAATTGTAAAAAAAACTAAAAATTATGTTGTTAAACTAAATTTAAGTTTAGTCACTCACACCGCTACTGATATTTATGTTCTCCATATTTATAAACATAAGATAGATATTACTACTTATTATGTAAAATGTGAGTATATATATAAATTCCAATAAAACTTCATTTTTCTACCATATTCTTATGCTATCCCATTATTGTTTAGGTATATAGAGATTAGGCTTATTTAAAAAAATAAACTAATTAAGGGCTCATCTTTGTTGTTGACATATGTCTCCATTTTTTTAATATTAAGATATGATAAGAAGTGTTAAAAAAAAGAAATTAAGATTAAGATCCAATAAGATAAAGATAATCATATAAGATAAAGATTTTTAGGATTCAATCTTATTATTAACTTGATATAAGATAATTGATTAAAAAGATGAAAATATTTAATTATCATTAATAACAACAAATGTGATAATTTACACAAGTTTTTAAGCTTCTGAAGAGAGAATTAGCAATTAGACTAAATTTTGTTTTTGACATTCATAAGGACTTTGATAGGTCTATTGTAATTAGAATAATGGAAGCTCTTTGATTGTCTTCTTTAGTTAGATGAACCCTTCATAGAAGGTGGCATCTTACTAATTAAGATTTTGGGCTGGCCTTTTCCTTGAATCCTTCCTAGAAGGTGGCTTGGTTGAGGTGTAGTCTTGCTTTGTATAAAATTTTGATTCGTTGGTAATAAATTTTTTATTTACAAAAAAAAAAAACAAATGTGATAATCATATTTAAAAAAAATACTAATTGTACAAAAAAAAAACTACTCCATCCATCACATAAAAATCAAAAAGATCATGTTTAATTCTAATTTAATATTTATTTATCATAATAAATTTAATAATCATATATAGAAATGTCAATTTATCAATAAAGTAAATAAGGAATATCTCATATAAAAAGTAAGTACAAAATTTATCAACTAAATCATTTAGATTAATTTTTAAAATAAGATAAAGATTTTTAGGATTCAATTTTATTATTAACTTGATATAAGATAATTGATTAAAAAGATGAAATTATTTAATTATCATTAATAATAACAAATATGATAATCATATTTTAAAAAAATACTAATTGTACAAAAAAGAAACTACTCCATCCATCACATAAAAATCAAAAAATCATGTTTAATTCTAATTTAATATTTATTTATCATAATAAATTTAATAATCATATATAAAAATGTCAATTTATCCATAAAATAAATAAGGAATATGTCATATAAAAAGTAAGTACAAAATTTATCAACTAGATCATTTAGATTAATTTTTAGAAGTATAGGGTTTGGTTTGAACTCCTACCTTTTTGTATAATTATTTTTTGTTGTTGCTTAATAATAATTTTTACTTTATAATAAAAATAATAATAAAATTTAATTTAAAATATTTAATATAAAAAAATTAAAATATCAATAACCCGTGCATTGCACGGGGTAAGAGCTAGTTTGATAATAATCCTTTAAAAATAATAACAAATCTTTTTAAAAAAATAGTTCTTTTATTTTTATCCTCACAAAAATTAACACAAATCTTTTACCAAAATACATTTTTATCTTATCTTTTTTTGATTTTTTTTATTTTCTTTTTTTTTAATTTTTACAAAATATACTTTTTCAAAATATTTGTATTTTTTTCATTTTTATTTTTTTTATCTTTTTTTTTAACATTTTTTATATTTTTTTATTTATTTTTGTTTAAGGGGACAAAATTGGGTATCTACAGCTGCCCCTCTTTACCTATTGCTTACTTGATAACATGTGATTCAAAGAGTTTCACAAGTTATCATTGTAAGGAATGGGTAAAGAAATCGATATCAATTTTGTTGGAGATAGATGACTTTGGATCAGTCACTTAAACGAATGATGAGGAGATATCATGGATTGCCCGCCGTGCCGAGAAAGATATCACGAATTGTCCGTCGGGCCGAGAAAGATATCATGAATTGCCCGTCGTGCCGAGAAAGATATCACGAATTGTCCGTCGTGCCGAGTAACATATCACGAATTGCCCGTCGTGCCGAGAAAAATATCACGAATTGTCCGTCGTGCCGAGTATATCATATCACGAATTGTCCGTCGTGCCGAGAAAGAAATCACGAATTGCCCGTCGTGCCGAGAAAGATATCACAATTGCCCGTCGTGTCGAGTAACATATCACGAATTGCCCGTCGTGCCGAGTATATCATATCACGAATTGCCCGTCGTGCCGAGAAAGATATCACGGATTGATCGCCGTGCCGAGAAAGATATCACGAATTGCCCGTCGTGTCGAGTACCATATCACGAATTGTTCGTCGTGCCGAGAAAGATATCACGGATTGATCGTCGTGCCGATAAAGATATCACGAATTGCCAGTCGTGCCGAGTAACATATCACGAATTGCCCGTCGTGCCGAGTACCATATCACGAATTGCCCGTCGTGCCGAGAAAGATATCACGAATTGCCCGTCGTGCCGAGAAAGATATCACGAGTTGCCCGTCGTGCCGAGAAAGATATCACGGATTGATCATCGTGCCGATAAAGATATCACGAATTGCCCGTCGTGCCGAGTAACATATCACGAATTGCCCGTCGTGCTGAGTACCATATCACGAATTGCCCGTCGTGCCGAGAAAGATATCACGAATTGTCCATCGTGCCGAGAAAGATATCACGAGTTTCCCGTCGTGCCGAGTATCATATCACGAATTGTCCGTCGTGCCGAGTATCATATCACGAATTGTCCGTCGTGCCGAGAAAGATATCACGAATTGCCCATCGTGCCGAGTAACATATCACGAATTGCTCGTCGTGCCGAGTAAGATATCATGAATTTCCTGTTGGAAACCAACAAGCGGCTCAATATAGTCTAGAGGGGGGTGAATAGAATATTGAAGCCTTATTACAGATTTTTCGTCCACCTAAGAGAATGGTTTTATGAAAATAAATTTTCTTAAGAATTCAGTTCAGATTACTCGAGTAACTCAAGCCTTCACTCGAGTAATACGCAACCAAAAATAATTTCACTCGAGTATTTAGCAAATCACTCGAGTATTACGAAAGCAGATTTTAAATCACTCGAGTAACAGAAAACCTACTCGAGTAATGTTTATAAACTGAAAGCAGATTACTCGAGTGACAAGAACTTTACTCGAGTAAACTGGGTAAAATTCAATTTAAACTTTGTTTTCAATGGAGTTCTTCAAGAATAACAATGCTATGATGATTCAACAAATTATGAATGATTAATATGAACAATTTCAAGTAATATTAACATGCAATTTTAGATCAATTTAGTAGAATTAAGAAAACCCCAATTCTAACCTAAAAATGCAAATGTTAATGAATTAATGAAATACAAGGAATGAAAATAAAAGAGACACAAGGATTTATCCTGGTTCACTTTCACCCACTTGAAAGCTACTCCAGTCCCCTCTTAAATCAAGAGAGATTCTTCACTAGAAATCTTCAAATGTAGATTTTACAATGTTTTAAGATGCAACTAGATTCTTAGTTCTCCTATCTTAAAACCCAACTCAAAGTGTGTACCAAACACTTTGATCTAATCTACCCCTTTTGAGTATTCTAGATTTCCTTGCTAATTGATTGAAGATGCTTCCAACCAATCCTCTTTTCTTGCTTTGATTTGATCCTCAAAGTCTTCCTTGTGAGATTCTTCACTTGTGTTGAAACTTCAATGATGCAATCACAAATTGCAAATCTTCAACAACCACTAAGAACAAAAATATGATCTCAAGAATATTTGAACAATGATAGAAAATAGAGTGAAGAATGAAAAGTTCTTTGTTGAATCTTGATAGCTCTTGAAAGATGTAAAATAGCTCTTGAATTACTTTTCAAAGTGTATTAGAAAATTGTAAGAATGAAAGTCTATATCTTTGAAAGAGAAAATTAAGTCCTTTTAAAATTTTCCCAACACTGATTGAATTACTCGAGTAAACCAAACAACGTCACTCGAGTGAAACATGTCAGATTAAGTTACTCGAGTGATGTGTAAACCATTACTCGATTAACCTGTCAGAACATAAATTACTCGAGTGAACCAATACTCATTACTTGAGTAAACTGATCAGAATCTGAATAAAAACAAAGTTTTTCTAAAATGATTTTCACAAGCTATTTAATCAAGATTTAAAGTATCTTCACTCTTAATCAGACATTATTTAAATATTCTTAAAATCACCTAAGCTACCCACACCAATGAGATGCATTGCATAAAATAAAGATTACATTGAAATAGAATTAATAAAAATCCTAATTCTAATCTTCATGTGGTGTAGCTTGCTTGTTGCCAATGTTGTTGCTTGGAGAGAGATTGTTAGCATCAAAACATGAGAATCCTACAAACTCCCCCTTTTTGATGATGACAAACCTCCTTTCAAATTAAGCACTAAGTTTTAACATACTCCCCCTAAATGTAAAACATCTAGGAAAAATATAATAAAACTTAACCTACAAGAACAACATCAACAAAATATTCTCCCCCTTTTGGCATCATTAAAAAAAGATAATATTTTTGAGAAAAGTCCTTTGCCAAAAGTTGAAGGTAAGTAGTTCACAATGGTATAGAAAATATATAACAATAAAGACAATACCAAAATAAACCACAATAGTGCCTCAACGTACATAAACAACGAATATAAACGAACAACGAATATAGCACCAGAAATCAGAGTATCAGAGCATCACACTATGCAGCAAATCATAGCAGATAATCAAAACGAAAACTAAACAAACCAGACCATACACAAGGTCCTAAAGTCATAGTAGCAACAGAGTCAAAAACATGAAACAGAAACATAAACAGAGAATATGCAAATGAAACATGCAACAGAAATCAACAGCAAACATCATCAGCATCCACAGGTCTAGGAATCAGGTGGAGGAGGAGGAAAATGATGAGAAAATAATCCAGACATGTAATCCATCAAACGATGCTCCATGGCAATATTCTTCACATCCTGTCTCATCTCCAACTGAGTGAATTGAGCATTGATGTGCTCAACTAATGACTCATGAGCAGCTTGTGCATCAAATGGAGTACCAAGATTATCCAAATCGATATAGTCCTCAATACGATCGGTATCCATCGGATCAGTAGAAGTAGGAGGAACAGAAGAGGATGCACCAGCCCTATCACCAAGTAAATTCCTTTTCCTAGTACCTGAAACTCTTGCAGCCTTTGCAGCTTCAGCCATTTCCTTAATCTGTGATTTCCATAACCAAGTGCGACTGTCCCTATGCCAAGCAATTTTCATATAACTAATGTGCGAATCATTAAGACACCAGTTATTTTTCTTTTCCTTTTCAGCTGGCTCATCATCAGGGATTGGAACACGATAATACCTCATGATCTTGGTGACATGCATAGGATATGGCAAGAATTGGGTAGGAGGAGATTGAGCAGCAGCTTCCATACGAGCTAAAAACATTTTATTCCAATTCATCTCATACCTCTTTTTAATCCCATGAAACAAAGTAAGATCATCATCTCCCAATTGAGCATAATTTTGATTGCATTTTGGAATTAAACAATAAGAGATAATATACATGAGCACCCTATCCACAGCATGCAAAGGTGATACAGTTCTAGTAGTTCTATCACCCCAAGATTCACCAGTACGCAACAAATCAGTATAAATCTTATTAGTATCCACATCCAAATCCAGACATTCAGTATCACCAATAAAAGTTCCCTTGTTTTCTAAACCAAACATCATAGTCAAATCTGCAGGCTTTATAACAAAATGATGTCCTCTAACCATTGTTTGATACTCACCATCTAGCTTAGTAAAATTTTGATAAAATTGTCTGACAAGCCTAGGGTAATAATGAGTCTCAAATTCCAAAAACCTCTGCAAATTCTGAAATTCTAAATCCTCTACAAACGGAAATTGCTCCTTATGCAACCAAGCAAATTTAACATACCTTGTAAGACCAAAAGAGCGATTGATAAATGCCGGTTCCCGCAAATCTCGGTTGATTCCAGAAAACCAAGTATCATTACGACCTGCTCCTTGCTTTGCTTTCTTTTGAGGAGGTTGATAGTGAGAGGAAGAAGCCATTAATTCAGAAAAAAGCAAATTCGGTTTTGAGAGGTTAGGGTTTTGATTTGGGGTTTTCGGATTTTTGGATAAAATTGGTGAAATTGATGAATGAAAGGAGTAGAAATGATGATATAAAGATGAAATATGGAAGAAATTTGTATGATTTGTGAGTTTTGTGGCTGAAAGATGATGATTTGATGAAGATCCGTATGAGAGAGAAGAGAGAAAGACGAACAAGAGAGAGAAAAAATCGTGAAAATGATGCATATTTTAACAGTTCAGCTTTTAAAATCACGTAAGTTACTCGAGTAATGTTCATACGTTACTCGAGTGATTCGAGCAGTACTCGAGTGAAAGAGTATGTTACTCGAGTATGCCGAAAAATAAAAAGATTTTACTCGAGTGATGGATGAACTTAATCGAGTGATACGCAAGTCATTTTAAAATTAATCGAGTGACAGACAGAATTACTCGAGTAATACGAAAGAGTTTTTAAAATTACTCGAGTGAAATTTCTGTTACTCGAGTGAACTGTACAGAATTTCAAAAATTTCAATTTTTCATGCAAAATCATTTTTCATGCACAAACACAGAGAAACACTTAGAATGTAGCAAGTAACACACATACAAATAAAGCAATTAGCATATTATAGAAAACATACACACATAACTGCATAAAAAAAACACTTTAATAAGATACAACAACTCAAAATACAAGTCACATTGAAATAGGCTTGAAGGTGAGTATAAAAAGCATCAAATACAATTAGCTAATAGTTAATTCATCAAAAATACCAAGTTCTCTTCGAATCTTATAAAATGTGTCCCTTGGTAATGGTTTTGTAAAGATATCAGCTAATTGATCCGAAGTTTGAACAAACTCAATAACACAATCACCTTTTTGAACATGATCTCTCAAAAAGTGATGCCTAATTTCAATATGCTTTGTCCTTGAGTGTAATACTGGATTTTTAGTCAAATTAATTGCCGAAGTGTTATCACACTTTATAGGGATATTTGTTAAATTTAAACCAAAGTCAGATAATTGTTGCTTCATCCATAAAATTTGAGCACAACAACTACCTGCAGCTATGTATTCGGCCTCCGCGGTTGATAAAGCTACACAATTTTGCTTTTTAGAAAACCACGATACAAGTGAATTACCAATTAAATGGCATGTTCCGCTTGTACTTTTTCGCTCAACTTTACAACCGGCAAAGTCAGAGTCCGAATATCCTATTAGTTTTAGAAAAGCATCCCTAGGATAATAAAGTCCAGTATTCGTTGTACCCTTTAAGTATTTCATTATTCTTTTGACAGCAGTTAGATGCGACTCTTTCGGTTTTGCTTGAAAACGTGCACACATACATACACTAAACATGATATCAGGCCTAGATGCAGTTAAGTATAACAAACTACCAATAATACCACGATACTTCGTTACCTCTACCGCTTTTCCAGCCTCATCTTGATCTAGGTAGCATGCAACGCTCATTGGTGTAGAAGCGGATTTGCACGAATCCATTCCAAAACGTTTGAGAAGCTCTCTACAATATTTACTCTGATGAATATAAATGCCATCATTAAGCTGCTTTATTTGAAGGCCAAGAAAGAATGTAAGCTCTCCCATCATCGACATCTCGAATTCACTTTGCATCAATTCTGAAAACTTCTTACACAAGTTATCGTTAGTAGCACCAAATATAATATCGTCAACATATATTTGAACCAATAAAATATCCTTACCGGAACGTTCAATAAAAAGTGTAGTGTCAACAGTACCTCGTTTAAAACCTTTTTGTAATAAAAAATTGCTTAGTCGGTCGTACCAAGCTCTAGGAGCTTGTTTCAAACCGTACAAAGCCTTTTTCAGTTTGAAAACGTAGTCCGGATGCTCAAAACTCTCGAATCCGGGAGGTTGTGACACATAAACTTCCTCTTGAATGTATCCGTTAAGAAAGGCGCTCTTAACATCCATTTGAAACAATTTAAAATTCATAATTGAAGCAAAAGCGAGAAGAATACGAATAGCTTCTAATCTAGCAACGGGAGCATATGTCTCATCGTAATCGATTCCTTCTTCTTGACTATAACCTTGTGCTACCAACCTAGCTTTATTCCTAACAATAATACCCGATTCATCTAACTTATTCCTATAGACCCACCGAGTACCAATTTCAGGACGATCATCGGGTTTTGGCACAAGCTCCCAAACTTGGTTTCTTTCAAATTGATTTAATTCTTCTTGCATGGCCATAATCCAATGATCATCTTGAAGAGCCTCTTTGATATTCTTAGGTTCTATTTGAGATACAAAGGCAACATAATAACAAAAATTATTTAAAGTGCGTCGGGTTACCACTCCCTTCGCAATGTCACCTAAGATATTAGAAATCGGATGATTTTTGTTGGACTTCCAAGCTATTGGTAATTGAGGTTGTATCTCTTGTGCTAAGTCTTTATCTTGTGCTTGCACCTCTCGATCTTCATTTTGATTCTCTTCTATTTGTTGTGGTGTTGAATTCTCATGATCCAAAAATGTACCTATATAATCATCACAAGAAACAACACAATCTCCTTTCGAAGATTCATCAAATACAACATGCACGGATTCCTCAACGGTTAATGTTCTTTTATTGTAGACTCTATATGCTTTGCTATGAGTTGAATAACCTATGAATATGCCATCGTCGGCTTTAGAGTCAAACTTGCCGACCGGTTCCTTTCCGTTATTTAAAACAAACACCTTACACCCAAAAACATGAAAATGTGAGATATTTGGCTTTCGCCCTTTTAAAAGTTCATAAGGTGTTTTATTTAAATGCGGATGAATAAGAACCCTATTAAGCACATAGCAAGCGGTGTTTACCGCATCAGCCCAAAAATATTTAGGAACATTTGATTCTATCAACATAGTACGAGCAAGTTCCACTAATATTCTATTTTTCCTTTCTACAACTCCGTTTTGCTCCGGAGTTCTAGGGGCCGAAAATTGATGATCAATACCAAACTTATCACAAAACGCATCAATCCTAGTGTTTTCAAACTCACCTCCGTGATCACTTCTAATAGACACAATTTTCAAACTTAGTTGATTTTGGATGAGTTTGGCAAATTTTTTAAAACATTTATAAACTTCACTTTTTGCGGATAAAAATAAAGTCCATGTGAATCTAGTAAAATCGTCTACTAAAACAAATCCATAGTAATTGCCACCTAAACTTTTAATTTGTGAAGGGCCAAACAAATCCATATGGATTAGCTCCAAAGGCTTTGTTGTGCTTATCACATTTTTAGGTTTAAATGAACTTTTAACTTGCTTGCACTTTTGACAAGAGTCACAAATGCCATCAAGCTTAAAGTTTAGTTTAGGCAAACCAATCACTAAATCTTTTCGCAAAAGTTTGTTCAATTGATTCACATTCACATGAGCAATTCGTCTATGCCAAAGACGAATTTCATCATCAAAAGATTTGTAACATTTTGAAAACAGTGAAGTTATCTCATCCAAATCAATTAAGTAAGTGTTATTAGAGCGACGACCAACAAACTTAACACTATCATCTATAGAAGACTTAATGAAGCATAATTCCGGAGTAAATGTCACATAATTGCCCATATCACATAGTTGGCTTATACTAAGCAAGTTGTGTTCTAAGCCTTCTACGTATAGAACATTTTCTATGACAAGGTTAGATACGTTACCGATTTTCCCGACTCCTAGAATTTTGCCCTTGTTGTTGTCGCCGTATGTCACAAATCCATCACTTTTTGGAGTAAGTTCCATGAAGTGCGTTTTGTCTCCCGTCATGTGTCTCGAACAACCACTATCCAAGTACCATTTTCGCTCTTTGGTTCGAAGACACACCTACAAGAAAGATATCATTTGGTTGACTTAGGTACCCAAGTGGTCTTGGGTCCTTTGTTGTTAGCATGAGGAGAAGTCCCCTTAACAATCCAAATATATTCACCGCTTGGTATACCAAATTTCTTTATATTACATTTATTCGTGGTATGTCCAAAGATTCCACAATAATGACAAGTTGGGTTTTTAGAAATCTTATTCTTTGAAAATCCACCAACTTTGCGATAATTGCGTTTCTTAGGTTTGGTATAGCCAAGACCGGATCTATTGCTATTGTTCCTTTGAGTTGAAAGCAAATGATCTAAAGAAGTATCTCCTTTCATGAGCCTTGCAAGTCGATCATTCAAATTAAAAACTTCTTTTTCCAAAGACTTGCAATTTTCACAAGATGGAGTCTCATTTGATTTCAATTCACAATTGCATGTAGAGTTTGCATAAATGAGTTCAAGAGTTTCATTTTGAAGCTTAAGTTCTTCTAAATCTTTTTGAAGTTCAATTATCTTTTCATGTTGCTTCATTATGAAATTCTTTCTTTCAACATTTATTTTAGCAAGTTTCTTCAACTCTTTATGCATCTCTACATACACATTGTACAATTCATTGAATGAAGGAGAATTAGAACTTGAGCTAGCATCGGAAAGATAATCTACCTCATTGACGTTCTCACTTGATTTAATGCTTGAAGATTCCTCTTCATCAAGCTTTGTCATTAAACATAGATTTGCAAGTTCTTCATCATCCGATGAGCTAGATGTTGATTGACTCTCCACTTCATCCCATACTATGTAAGCCCTTTTTCCTTTAGAAGAATTGAATTTTGAGTTGTCACCTTCCGACTTCTTAGAATGAGTTGGACAATTCGATCGATAGTGACCAAGCTTTCCACATCCATGACACTTGATGTGATCCTTGATAGTCTTATTTCTTGGTTGTGAGTCCTTAGAATCTCTTTGTCTATTTCTATTAAAGTTCCCCTTTTTCTTAAGGAACCTACCAAGCTTTTTAACTAGCAAGCCAAGGGTCTCATCATCTATATCGGAGTCCGAGTCATCCACTTGAAAGTTTTCCTCTTGTGCCTTAAGGGATTTTGAAGTTGATTTAAGAGCTATCCCCTTTTTCTTCCTATCGGCATCTTCATTCAAGGATAACCGTCCAAGCTCCATTTCATGCTCTTGAAGCTTTCCGAATAGAGTTGCTAAATCAATTTGATCCACGTCTCTAGCTTCCATAATGGCCGTCACCTTAGGTTGCCATTCCCTGCTAAGACATCTCAAAATCATATTAACAACTTCACCATTAGATATAACTTTTCCAAGTGCAGAAAGATGATTAATGATATGAGTGAACCGCTTTTGCATGTCACCTATGTTTTCATTAGGTAACATACGAAAGAGTTCATATTCATGCATGAGTGTATTTAGCCTAGCCCTTCTAACCTCCGAAGTGCCCTCATGTGTGACTTGTAATGTGTCCCACATTTGTTTAGCATCAACACATTGAGATACTCGAAAGAACTCATCATAAGAAAGAGCGGACGTGATGATATTTTTAGCTTTTAAATCAAATGCAACTTTCTTCTTATCATCATTGTCCCAACTCGATTGAGGTTTAATTGAAACAACATCATTTACTTTCGTTTGAGGAACAAAAGGTCCATTCTCTATGGCGTTCCAAATTTCCATATCTATGGCTTGAATAAAAATTTTCATGCGGACCTTCCAATAAGCGTAACCCTCACCACTAAATAGTGGAGGACGATTAATGGAAGTTCCTTCACCACCAAAAGGATTTGAAATTGAGCCCATTGTTTCCAAGTAAAAAGGATCTTTTCGAAAAAGCTTTTTAAGGCTCGGATTTTTCGTCCGAGCTCTGATACCACTTGTTGGAAACCAACAAGCGGCTCAATATAGTCTAGAGGGGGGTGAATAGAATATTGAAGCCTTATTACAGATTTTTCGTCCACCTAAGAGAATGGTTTTATGAAAATAAATTTTCTTAAGAATTCAGTTCAGATTACTCGAGTAACTCAAGCCTTCACTCGAGTAATACGCAACCAAAAATAATTTCACTCGAGTATTTAGCAAATCACTCGAGTATTACGAAAGCAGATTTTAAATCACTCGAGTAACAGAAAACCTACTCGAGTAATGTTTATAAACTGAAAGCAGATTACTCGAGTGACAAGAACTTTACTCGAGTAAACTGGGTAAAATTCAATTTAAACTTTGTTTTCAATGGAGTTCTTCAAGAATAACAATGCTATGATGATTCAACAAATTATGAATGATTAATATGAACAATTTCAAGTAATATTAACATGCAATTTTAGATCAATTTAGTAGAATTAAGAAAACCCCAATTCTAACCTAAAAATGCAAATGTTAATGAATTAATGAAATACAAGGAATGAAAATAAAAGAGACACAAGGATTTATCCTGGTTCACTTTCACCCACTTGAAAGCTACTCCAGTCCCCTCTTAAATCAAGAGAGATTCTTCACTAGAAATCTTCAAATGTAGATTTTACAATGTTTTAAGATGCAACTAGATTCTTAGTTCTCCTATCTTAAAACCCAACTCAAAGTGTGTACCAAACACTTTGATCTAATCTACCCCTTTTGAGTATTCTAGATTTCCTTGCTAATTGATTGAAGATGCTTCCAACCAATCCTCTTTTCTTGCTTTGATTTGATCCTCAAAGTCTTCCTTGTGAGATTCTTCACTTGTGTTGAAACTTCAATGATGCAATCACAAATTGCAAATCTTCAACAACCACTAAGAACAAAAATATGATCTCAAGAATATTTGAACAATGATAGAAAATAGAGTGAAGAATGAAAAGTTCTTTGTTGAATCTTGATAGCTCTTGAAAGATGTAAAATAGCTCTTGAATTACTTTTCAAAGTGTATTAGAAAATTGTAAGAATGAAAGTCTATATCTTTGAAAGAGAAAATTAAGTCCTTTTAAAATTTTCCCAACACTGATTGAATTACTCGAGTAAACCAAACAACGTCACTCGAGTGAAACATGTCAGATTAAGTTACTCGAGTGATGTGTAAACCATTACTCGATTAACCTGTCAGAACATAAATTACTCGAGTGAACCAATACTCATTACTCGAGTAAACTGATCAGAATCTGAATAAAAACAAAGTTTTTCTAAAATGATTTTCACAAGCTATTTAATCAAGATTTAAAGTATCTTCACTCTTAATCAGACATTATTTAAATATTCTTAAAATCACCTAAGCTACCCACACCAATGAGATGCATTGCATAAAATAAAGATTACATTGAAATAGAATTAATAAAAATCCTAATTCTAATCTTCATGTGGTGTAGCTTGCTTGTTGCCAATGTTGTTGCTTGGAGAGAGATTGTTAGCATCAAAACATGAGAATCCTACATTTCCCGTCATGCCGAGAAAAGATTGATATCACGGATTGACCGCCGTGCCGAAAAAATGACTGATATCACAGATTGACCGCCATGCCGAAAAAAGACTGATATCACGGATTGACTGTCGTCCCGAGAAAGATATCACGAATTGCCCGTCGTGCCGAGTAGCATATCACGAATTGCCCGTCGTGCCGAGAAAAGATTGATATCACAGATTGACCGCCGTGCCGAGAAAGACTGATATCACGGATTGACCGCCGTCCCGAGAAAGATATCACGAATTGTATGTCGTGTCGAGTAACATATCACGAATTGCCCGTCGTTCCGAGAAAAGATTGATATCACGGATTGACCGCCGTGCCGAGAAAGATATCACGAATTGACCGTCGTGCCGAGTAACATATCACGAATTGCCCGTCGTGCTGAGAAAAGATTGATATCACGGATTGACCACCGTGCCGAGAAAAGACTGATATCACGGATTGACCTCCGTGCCGAGGAAGATTATGATGATTGCTATATGCATATTTTGAAGATAATGATTTCAAATAGGATTCAACCGAGGGGAAAGAATGTGCAGTCCAATGTCCAGACCGTCACATGTTTTGCAATGATGTTATGTACAAAAACTCTATGTTTAATTATGCTACTCGAATGCTATGCTATCTTGATGACTTGTTTGCAATAATGGATGATGCTAATTCAATGATGTTATGATTAATGTGATGTGATATTATAAAACTTTTAATACTATGTTATTCACAAATGGTATATTCAATGCTATGTGATATTATATACAATGATATGCTATGCAATGTTATGTAATGTCATTTACAATGATGATATGTTTGGTGTTATCCTGATGTATGTATGTCAACATAGTTACAGATGTATGTGATGGACACTTATTTTGCCACTTTTGCTCTTGAGCACCATATGCGAACAAGATCTCAGCTTGAATAATGGGTTGAAAAAGAGTTGCGTAAATGAAGCATTTTTCAAAAATACTGCCCCAGTGTACCACCGGTTTTGCTGCGTCAAAATCTTTATGGGGTAAAATATTAATTGGGTTAAATTCAAAAATCTGCCCTAGTATAATCAATTCAAAACTATCCTAGAATCAGCTGCTTTCATCTCATGAATTAGGGACCAATCTTAATCTTTCCAAAAACTGCCCCAGTTTATCTATTCGGACTTTCCAAAAACTGCCCCAATGTTAGAATTTTTCAAATTATTTGGTCATCTGCTCTATTCTTAGTGATAATTCATTTCTTCTTTGCATACATCTTTAAAAAGTTATACTAATACAATGATCATTTGAATATGAATTGTGTTTATGTTATGAGTGGTAGTGTACTGATGATGGACATGAATTTAAATTAATTTATGCATTAAAGATGAGATATTTTTGTCAAAATTTCATAAGATTCAGTGGAGTAAGTGTTTCTCCGCTCAGGTGTTTACCTCAAGAAAAACATTTCTCAACAAGGTCTTTTTTAAGCTTATAACGTGGCTTGGCTAGGGCTATGAAATAAAAGGATAAGGCTCAAAGATTTTTGTGTTTCCCACCCTTTCCTTTCTCCTTTATCTTCCAGATCCTTTTTTCAAACAAATTTTGCTCAATATTCAAATTATAAAGAGGATTTTCCAAGGGTTGTAACGTGGCCAGTGGGGTGATAATGTGGCTTATGAAAGAATGGATATAAAGGCCCAAATTGATGTTTAGTTTTAATGAGAATCTTCCATTTGAATTGTAGTAACTCCTTAGAGAGATCTTTGCAAGTACATTTATCACTAACAATTTTTATTGGGCTTTTACCCATGACTTTACATGAATCACGAATTCCCAGCTAACCCTTTTTGCTTTTTGTACCTTTGCTTTCGGTTATTTGACCTTACTTTACTTGGGATACTCGTGAGGTATTGGCTTGCACTTTGATCACATAAATATCTTTCTTTGTATTAGATTCTCATTATTGCTCGGGTAAAAATATTTTTGTGGTTTTAAGAAGAAAATTTTCTGTTGGAGCCAAAACGGGCTGAACAATGGATGAAATGTGTTTGGATTTATGAAAGAAAAAGTAATCCTCTTTGATATTTGAATAATTGGCAAAAATTATTTGAAAAACTACCCGCCCCAGGTCATACACATGTTATGGGTTAAAAAAAATATCTCCTTTCAAAATATCTAGGCTCAATGGGGTGACTAGGGATATCTCCATAGTGTGGGAATTGAATGACGCCTTGTATCACTGGAATGACCTTCTTGAGAGTCCACACGACTTCAGGTTTCGCACTTACATCAACCTCCTTATTTTAATTATTGAATCAAATATCTCAAATGAACGCATGAACTAACTTTATTCAGGATTTTTTTTAAAAAAGAAAAATATTTTTTTGTGCTTGTGGAATGAGATACGAGATGGTAAGTTCAAATGATCAATGCAATAGTATAGACTTATTAAAAATATACACAGTAAAGAATATGAACTATAGTCCTTTATGCAGTCTACGCGTTGAAAATTTGTTCTTATGAGCAGTTAACATAATATGTATCCATGATCCTAGTTTGCAATCAAATTCGATAATGGTGCCTTTGAGCAACAGAGACCAAACCCTTTTTTTTATTATGATTTTTTTAAATTTAGAACATGAGATTAATGAAATGTTAATGAATGATGCAATATGAATATGATGAGGAGAAATGCATGCCCTTAGGATAAAGAATCCAAGTTGGGGAGATTAAAATATCTATAGACCACAGTCTTACGACATTGTTCTATGGTATAACTAAAGTGTAACACTCTAATTTGATAACTTGAAAAAGTATATATGATTTTTTTTTTGCGATCCACTCAATTCCCACAGCTTTTTCGAAGGTTAAATAGGTTTTGACACCTCTTAACCTTTGATAGTGAATGAAGGGGAATTATGACAGACTTATTCAAGTTCCAAAACAGAATGTTACACAAAGTGTATTCCATGGTGGCTCTAGACTTCTAAAGGCCCCGGATTTCTCTCACTCTTTAAGGTGAGGACCCACCTCGCAAACGTCGACAAGAGCTTGGCTACGCCTCCCAAAATAGGTAGGACGCACCTCCCAAAGGTCGTGCTCATGAGAAATGGTTCCCAATCCGAGTGGTACTTTCGCACACCACAAGAGACCATACACTTGGTAAGTCAAAGGTAGGGCAAAAGCACCCCTAAACTTAGGGCTTAAATAATAGTACCCAGGTATAGGGTTTTCGTGTAAAAGAAATCCAACGTTACAAAAATAATTATCAAAAAAACAAAAAAAAATGGGTTATATAATTAAACAAACATGTATAAAAAATAAATAAATATGTACAATAAACAATTAATTAAAAGCAAACCAATTAGGATAAAAATAGGTCCTTTAAAAACAACCAATCATTTAGGTCTGACTCTCTTATTTGGTTTGTCCCCAGCGGAGTCGCCAGCTGTCGCGGCCGGGGTCCCGGGTTGCCCTCGGGGCCTCGCCTACGAGTGGGGGTCGACTGACCCAATTTGGAGTCGCCACCGCATTTTGTTGCAAAAACGCGGAAAAGTAATAATTAATTAAAACAAATAAAGCATGGTCTCGAACTAGATAGATTCTAAGTTCGGGAGTCGGTTACGAGCCGGGGAAGGTATTAGCACCCCGTTCGCCCATTCGAAAATGGTACCTTTGATTGGTTTTAATTAAAAGACATAAATAATTGGTTTGCCAAAAAAATATGTTTTTTATTGTGGTGCCTGACAAGGTTGCCCCTGGTCCTACGTACCCTCATAAAATTTTATGAGGAATCAAGGCTACGTAGTTCTAAATTAATTTTAATGTTTTTATATATTTTTTAAAAGTATATTTTATGCGGAGAGGAAGTATGCACAAGACTTTAACATATAGTCAAAGAAAGGTGAATTTCCAAAACGCATATGATTAATGTTTGATTTAAAATCTGTTTAATTTTAATTAAAAAAAGGTTTTTGTTTATCTTATTTAAAAGAAGTTTGTTTATATATTTATTTTTGAATACAAAGAGGGAAGTCCGAGAGATCTCTCCACTAAATGGGTGAGAAAAATCGACTTGCCAAAGCATATCCAATTTAATTAAATAATATTTTTACAAATAATAAATGAGATTTAATTATTAACAAATAAGATCCATAATTATATTATTTAGATTCAATAATTAAATTCATAATGTACAAATATATGAATATAAGGATAAGATTAGTGTTATGGACCAGAAGTAGAACTATACTTCGGTAAACCGGCTTATCTGTAAGGTCTGGTCCAGTTAGGATCTTTGACCTCATGAAACCGGTTAACTAGTATTAGAAGCCCTTTAAGGGCCCAAGTCTTCAGTAAATCGGCTTACCGACATAAAAGCCTTTTTAAGGGCCCATGACACCTATAAATCGGATTACCGGTATGTGTGGCCCAATAAGGGTCCAAATCCTCTTTTCCTCCGAATTGGCAAAGAGGAAGACTTCTGGTTGACAAGCATAGGGAAGAAAGTTTCCTTTACCTCGTGATACCGGTATAGCGGTTACACAGAGGACAAGGCAATGAAGTGGAATTCTCTTGGATTCCTATGCAATGATGAGCAGCAGCTCTCCCATAATATCCACTTAATTCCTGCTATTATCACCTGTCGTTAGCAGTTATGCAGCCGTACCCATTGATAAGGAGGGAAACCCAACGGTAAGGTTATTAGCTTATATAGAAGAGTGGAGGATAACCAGGTATGCATCCTTCAATCTCACACAAACACACACACCACCCCCCAAAAACTACGACAATAGAGCTGGTATCCTGGAAATCAGGGTGCCTGTTTGCAGTCTAAAAGCAAACAGTAGAATACTGGCACACTTGACCGCTTAGTTCAAGTACCAGACATTCTACAACAGAACATTGGCGACCACAGTGGGAGCGAGAAACTTATTCCCACCACTTTTGTGAAAGAGATGGATAACCGGTCACAAGGAGAACGAATCGAACCCAGCCACCATAGTGGCGGAGATCTGAGAAACCGATTGAAGGGAGGAAAAGCTCCCACCCAGTAGAAAGATTTAAGGGAGCACCTGAGTGAAGGTAGGAAATGAATGGAAGAAGAACGGTCCAAGCATGATAGTCCCCCTCGTACTGATCAGGAAAAATCGCGGCAGAGGCAATTCTTTAAGGATGACAGCCCCCCGCATTCTGAACATGAGAGCAGAGGATCGTCGGATGGACGTTCGCAAAGAAAGATGAACTTAGAAACAGAGTTGGCGCGCCTCTGAAAGCGTTTGAACGCGCAAGATAAGTTGATGAAAGAGCTGAAAAAAGGGACGACATTCTCCACACCAGAAGTTGAGGAGGACCTCATAAGGGATGAGGAACCGGAAGAAAGAGATCATCCATTTTCCGATCAGATTATGAACTTTCCGATGCCTGAGAATCTCAAGGCTCCAACTAATGTAGATACTTACTTCGGAAATTCAGATCCTCAGGAGCACATAGACAGTTTCTTGGTGGCAATGTCCTGTCAGGGGGCTAAAGATGCGTACAAATGTTGCACTTTTCCCCTGACTCTGAAAAAGGCAGCATTGCGGTGGTACTCTAAACTGGAGCCCAACTCTATCAGGTGTTGGAAGGATTTGGCTGCAAAATTCCTGGGCCATTTCACTACCAGTAAAGCTCAGCCAAAATCTGAACATCACCTGTCGCAAATTAAGCAAGGAAATGATAAGTCACTAAGGGATTTCCTAACCCGATTCAATTCTGAATACCTGTTGATCAGTGACATTGAAGCATCTGTGGCCCTTCACTTGTTGATGAGAGCCCTGAAACCTGGTGAGTTTACTGATCATTTGGTCATGCACAGGATTAGAACCATGGATGAAGTGATGGAGAGAGCAGAAAAGTATATCAATTTTGAAGAATATCAAAAGGCCCAGGATAACTATGTCATTGGAGGAACTGGTAAGAAGATGGAAGCACTCTTTCCAAAAGGATCAGGAAAAGGTAATCGGGAAGGGGAAAGGACTGGAAGAGGAGATTCAAGGGGAAGGAAACCAGAGAGCAGATATGATGAGTACACACCATTGAACACTTCAAGGTCTCAGATCCTTAGAGAGGTCATGAATGCAGAACTGATGGAGGTAGAAAGACCTCCCCCGCTAAGAAGACCACCCACCAAAGAAAACCAGCGTAAAAGATGCAGTTGGCATGGTGGTTATGGCCACACAGATGAGGAATGTGTCCATCTTAGAGACGCATTGGAAACACTGATAAGAAGGGGGAAACTGAATAGGTATGTCCGATCTCCTGGAGGATCATCTAACAAACGTAATTTTGGAAGAAGAGCCAGAAGCCCAGAAAGGAGGAGAACCAGGAGCCCGGTACGGAGGAGAACCCGATCACCAGCAAAAAAGAGATAGAACCCCAAGGCATACCAGAAATTCTCCCGTCAAAAAAGAAGGTAACAGCGGTACTAGTAATGAAGATTTAGAACTAATCTCTACAATTGCAGGAGGATTTTCAGGTGAAAATGATTCTATAACATCTCAAAAGCAACAGCTAAAACTTGCAACAATGGTTGTCGCCTCCTCCAGCAGACAAAGAGTGTCCCATCCTCCCATTATGTTCACTGAAGCAGACCTGGAAGGGGTCATTCCCCATCATAATGACCCACTGGTGATAACAGGAATAATTGATAGGTTCAAGGTTTGCAGAATGATGGTAGATCAAGGGAGTTCTTCCGACATCATGTTTTCCGAGCTCTTTGACCGATTGAAGTTGAAGCCTCAGGATCTGCGTCCATGTCAAAAAGAGTTAATTGGTTTCACTGGAGACACCATCAGACCAAGAGGGTATATTGACATCAGGCTGACATTGGGAACACCCCCTCGATGTCGGATTGAGAAGATATCTTTTGCGGTGGTAGATTGCCCATCAGCGTATAACGCGATTCTAGGGCGCCCCACCCTGAAGGCATTCCAAGCGGTCGCTTCCCCTCTTCACATGGCAATGAAGTTTCCAGGAGATAAGGGCGCGGTTATCACAGTACGGGCAGATCAGATGCAAGCGAAAACCTGCTATATTGCTAGCTTGAAGGCTACTAAGGAGAATGCAAAAAAGCAGACGCAGATAAAGAAAGGCAAAGCCCCCGCTTCCTCTTCTGGTGTGATGATGGTAGATTTAGACATGAGAGAAGACATTAAAGAAGAACGTCCCAAACCTGAAGGAGAATTGGAGAATGTTCAGATAGGTGAAACATCAGATCACTGGACGCAGGTAGGAAAAGATTTGCCAAAGGAAGAGAAGGAGAAGCTGGTTACTTTGTTAAGGGAGAACAGAGATCTGTTTGCATGGACAGCTGCTGACATGCCTGGTTTGGATCCGTAGTTTATTTGCCACCGTCTGTCTATAGATCCTACATTTAGACCAGTGGCTCAGCGCAGGAGGAAGATGGGTGCTGAACGACAGAAAGTCGTCGCTTCAAGCGTGGAGGAGCTTTTACAGGCCGGTTTCATTCGTGAAGTCTCTTACACTACATGGCTGACGAATGTGGTCTTGGTGAAAAAAGCTAATGGAAAATGGCGCATGTGCGTCGATTATACAGACCTCAATAAAGCATGCCCCAAGGACACCTACCCACTTCCCAATATTGATAAACTTGTAGACAGCTCAGCTGGTTACCAGCTACTCTCCTTTCTAGACGCTTATTCTGGTTATAATCAAATTCCAATGTTTGAAGATGATCAGGAGAAAACAGCTTTCATGACCGATAGGGCAGCCTATTGTTATACTGTAATGCCCTTCAATTTGAAAAATGCAGGTGCCACTTACCAAAGAATGATGGACAAAGTTTTCGCTGGACTAATAGGTCCTACTTTGGAGGTTTACGTGGATGACATGATCGTCAAGTCCATGCTACAGGAGAACAACAAACAAGATCTAGAAGCGGTCCTTGCCAAGGTACGTAAGCACAATATGCGGCTTAATCCACTAAAGTGTGCATTTGGTGTCACGGCAGGGAAGTTTTTAGGTTTTATGCTCACCAACAGAGGGATAGAGGCTAACCCAGAGAAATGCGAGGCAATCACTCGTATGAGGAGCCCAAATTCAGTCAAAGAAGTTCAACAGCTTACAGGTCGTATTGCTGCATTAACAATGTTTTTGTCCAAATCAGCTTACAAGTCGCTTCCCCTGTTCAAGTTACTGAAGAAGGACAAGGAGTTTAAGTGGTCTGGAGAATGTGAGGATGCTTTCCAGGAGCTCAAACATTACCTTTCGAATCCTCCAATCCTCAGTAAACCCGAATCAGGTGAAACACTATATTTGTATTTATCTGTTAATGATGAGGCTGTAAGTGCTGTATTGGTCAGGGAAACGGAGGAAGGACAAAAGCCCGTATATTTCGTTAGCAAAGTATTACAAGAGGCTGAAAAAAGATATCAGAAGGTGGAGAAGATGGCGTTCGCATTAGTCGTCACTGCTAGGCGTCTAAGACAGTATTTCCAGTGTCACCCGGTGGTGGTACAGACTGATCAACCCATCCGGCAGATACTACAAAAGCTTGATTTGGCAAGTCGTATGATCGCCTGGTCGGTGGAGCTTTCTGAATATGGGATCAGCTATGAAGCGAGGACGGCCATAAAATCACAGGTACTGGCAGATTTTGTAGCAGAGTTGACACCAAAAGCAGATCCTAAAAGCTGGACTCTCTTTGTGGACGAATCTTCTAACCCCTCTGGAGGAGGAGCTGGAATCATTCTGGAGAATGCCCAAGGTATTTCCATTGAATAGTCTCTTAGATTTGATTTTCAAACGTCTAATTACCAGGCGGAGTATGAAGCATGCCTGGCTGGCATGACTATGGCCAAAGATCTTGGAGCTCGCTCTATTCTCCTGTACAGTGACTCCCAACTGGTGATTTCTCAAATAAAAGGAAATTTTCAAGCAAAAGAGCCTCTGCTGCAGCAATACCTCATGAAATGCAAACAACTGGCAGAAACATTTGAGGAAGCGGATTTTGAACATATCCCAAGGGAGCAGAATTCTCGTGCAGACATCTTATCAAAATTGGCAAGCACCAAGAAACCGGGGAATTACAGATCAGTGGTGCAAAAAACTATATTCCACCCTAGTGTGACACTAGCAGTGGAGGATGAAGACTCGTGGGCCTCTCCTATTTTGGCGTATTTACTCCAAGGCACGCTTCCAGCAGAAGAAGAGGCATCCAGAAAGGTACGAAGAATGGCCCCACACTTTATCATTCAGGATGGATTATTGTACATAAGGGGATTTTCCTCCCCCCTACTCCGATGCTTATCCAGCAAGGAGGCGGAAGCAGCCATGAAAGAAATACATGAAGGAAGATGCAGCCATCACCTAGGAGGAAGGAGTTTGGCAAGGAAAATTTTAAGAGCCGGATTTTACTGGCCTACGATTCAGCTGGATTCCATGAACCATGTCAAAAAATGTGACAAATGTCAGAAGTATGCAGATGTCCACCTGGCCCCCCCGGAAGAATTACATTCGATCTCTGCTCCATGGTCGTTTTATCAATGGGGAATGGACCTATTAGGCCCTTTTCCACAAGCTGCTGGACAAGTGACTCATCTGATTGTGGCAGTAGATTATTTCACCAAGTGGATTGAAGCCAAGGCAGTGGCCACCACCACTTCAGCCCAAATCCATAAATTCCTCAACAACCAGATAATCCCACGTTTTGGCATTCCTGCAGTAGTTGTCACTGATAATGGCCGCCAGTTCGTCAGCGAAGCCTTTCAAAATTTACTCCGCAAGCTGGGAATCAAACAACGCTTATCCTCTGTGGAACATCCACAAACCAATGTCCAGGCAGAAGCGGCAAATAGGTGTATCTTAAGAGGCATAAAAAGGAAGCTGGAAGACAGTAAAGGCAAGTGGGTGGAAATCATAGAGTCCATGCTTTGGTCGTACATAACCACTCCTCATTCTGCTACTGGAGAAACTCCTTTTAAATTGACCTATGGAAGTGAAGCTATGATCCCATTAGAAATAGGATCCACCAACTTGAGGTCGAGATACTTTGACCCTGACACAAATGTAAAACTTCTGAGGGAGAATCTTGATCTTTTGCAGGAATCCAGTTAGATGGTCACTATTCGCATGGCAACGATCCAGCAACAATCAGCCAAGCAGTACAACTTGAAGGTTATCCGCCGTTCATTCAAAGAAGGGGACCTGGTCCTAAGAAGGTCAGATGTGCATGGAAAAGAACCAACACACGGGAAGTTAGCTGCCAATTGGGAAGGTCCATATCGGATCCGCGCAAAGACAGATAATGGAGCTTACTTTCTGGAAACATTAACAGGAAACAGGATCAAGAACCCATGGAATGCGGCGAAGCTTCGAATTTATTATAGTTAAAAACCCCCCGTAGAGGAGAAAGCAGCTTTTAGGACATTTTTATTTGAATAAAGGCTTACTAAGTCATTGTCGTTTCCTTTTTAATAAGGCCATGGCGCCATTGTTGTTAGTAGAGATGAAGGTTTTCTCCTGTACAAGTTTTTATTGAAGTAATCAAAAATTTCAGTTTGCAGTAATTATTCTATCTTTCGGTTTTCAAATTGTCCAAGCACACTAAACCGGTTTTATGGTTTGGAAGTGCATTATGACATCCATGAATTGGATTAACTACTTATAGAACACATCAATCTGGTTTTATGATTTGAGAGTATTTTCTGCGATCATAATTCGGTTTAACAGATTACATCCACGAATGGATTCAACAGTTTCACAGCTGCAAATCGGTTTAACAACTGATAAGCATGAATATCCGGTTTCATGGATTAATTACGTCCACAAACCACTTCATTCACTACACGATTACAAATCGGTTAAACAACTAGTTTGTTAGAATGATTGGTTTCATGGTTTAGTTATGCCACAAACCAACTTAGACAGCAAAACTAAAATTCCTAAACCGGTTTACCGGTTTTAAAAGGTATTCAATCATATAAAATCTGACTTAGAGTACACCACTTGTATGGCTAGCCACCTTATAAGGAGTGAAATGGGTTAGAAGATGTTCTAAAAAAAATATTAGGCACCACCCATGTACTAATAGTAAGACTACTTTCAGATTCTAATCGAGTCTAATAAGGATAAAGGAATTTCATTCGCTGGCTAGAATAGAAAATTCTTAAAGTCTACTAAGTATGGATATAGTTTGAAATCAAGACTTGAGAAAGCAAAGTAAATTCTTCATTATAAAAAGCAAATTACAACTAGATTCACTTAGTACAAGGAAAGAAATTACTGAAATGATAAACAAACGACAAGATAAAAGATATAAAAAGCGATAAAAAATCAGTAAACCGGCCCCCTACAGAGTGGCCTCATCATCATCATCTTGATCACCATCATTGTCAACATCCTCTTCTCCAGTAGCCAAAAAATCAGGACAACCAGGGTCCGATAAATCCACTGGCACCCTACTACCATCACGAAGGTAGCTGTACAATATCCCATCTTCAACACAGTGAAGATAATGCATCCCTTTGGCTGAGAAGGAAGGGTTCAGATGATTAGCTTGCTCAACAGCATTCATGAAGGAAGATTGGACTGAATCTATCCATTTCCCCTTGTACATGTCCCTTTCCGACTCCATGTCTCTCAATGCATCCCTCAAAGTAGTCAGAGCAGCATCATGAGCAGCATTCATCTCGGTAACCTTGGAGTTCAGCTTCCTAGTATACTCCTCCTCAGCTTGGGACAACTCCTATTTGGCCTTGTTGAATTTAGCGGTCTCGGAAGCAAGTTGCTGAACCAATTTCGCTTCTCTTTTGACATGGTCAGCCAAGTTCACAGCATCTCGTCCAACAAACAAGACCTTTTCAGCATTCTCCGCTAGAAACTGGATAGTTGATGCAGCCTTGACTTGTTCCCTTTTTAGGGATTTCAGAAGAGCAACAAATTCCCTTCGGCTCATGTTGCCTAATTGTTGAGAAGTGGAGTCAGTGAGAAGCATCCGATTGAAACTCTTGGATAAGTCATCAGGCCAAAGAGAAGAACCTCCACTCTGTGGATTAGCCGAACTACCGGCTTCGAGATGAGAAGGACCGTCATTTCTCCTTCGTTTAGGAGTACCAACAGGAGCAGTGTCCATACCCTCCACAACTACTGAGGAAGAAGGAGGTCGTGGAGCAGTAGATTTGCTGACTCGGGGACGCAGATTGCGAGGAGCATTTCCAAGAGCTGCCGCAAGCGCTCCCAAGTCGGAAGGAGAAGCCATTTCAGCTGCATAGGAATCGTGTCAGAAATAGGAAGAGAAGAAAAAAAATGCAGTACAAAATATTGCAAATTAATAAAGCAGAAATTCCTACCAAAAGTTGTTTGTAAGCTGTCAGGGGAAGAGTCCACAATAGACTTTGTACTTATGCGCCCAAAGCGGTCGCAGAAGGAAATAAGGAAAGAAACAGTAGACCTCTCTAAATCAGTTAAGCGGTTTTCCGGAGTTGCAAATAGCTTAGCTGCAATAAGGGAATTACGAGGTGACCAAAAGAGAGGGAAATAGGGATTTCCCCCGTGATCAAACATGAAGGGCCAAACATCTTTTGCTCCGGTTATTTTGAAATATGTGTCTTTAAACTCCTTCCACGTCTCAGAATAAGATTCAAAAACCCTTCTTCCACTACGGGATTTGAGTGTGACCCAAGCCCACTTTCCCTTCACTTTGCTGGATTGGAAGGGGCCAAAAATATAAAAGAAGACAGGAATTGTGCATTGAAGGTTAAAATGGTTGCAGAAAAGCTGAAAAGCTCTAAGATAGCACCAAGCGTTCGGGTGAAGTTGAGAAGGGGCAACCTCTAAATGGGTAAGGACTTGGTTTTCAAAGTCAGTGAAAGGGATTCTTACACCACATACGTCAAACAAAACCCAGTACATAAAGAAAAAATTTTCATCAGTATCACCCACTGTACATATCCGGTCTTGGTCACTAGGAGCTTCCACAGCGTAAAAGTTTGGAGTAATACCGGGCCTCACCAAATTGGCGTGGAGGTGGTAAGAACGAAGTTTGGCCAAATCTACAAGTTTAGAAGGTCTACCTAAAGCATCTAAATCTACCCTCTCATAACCAGAAATATCATCCGGTGTGACGAATTCCTCCGGATTAGTTTCCGATCTCTTGTTTCTCATTTGTGATTCCTGAGAAAGATAGGAAACATTAGGAGGAGGAGTTGGTTTGCTAACGACTTCAACAAAATAATTTTTTATTACAAATTGTCTAGCAAGTTCGTCCAGCATGATTCTGTCAGAAGAATTAATAGAAGTACTTCCTAAGTGTGAATAAGAAGGATTAATAGGGGGTATACTATCAGTTGTTAAATTGTTTGAAGAAGAAGAAGAAGAGGAAGAGCTTTCAGTAGGATAAATGACAGAAAGTGGAAGATTATCCATTAGAGAAAAGCAAGAAATTACCTGAAAGTGTAGGAGAAGCTGGAACTAAGAAGATTAGTAGAGAAAGAGCTGGACGAAATTCTCAGAAAATGAGAAGCAAAACGTGTTTTTGAAAAGGGAGAGAGGATGGACGAATTTTTCTGTGTTTTTGGTAAGCTAAGTGTTCGAGTGAACAAGGAGTGAGGTGGAGATGAAGGAAACCCCCCTTATTTATAGTTGAACTTCGATTCTCAAAGGCCAAGGGAAAGACTACAAATATTAAATCAGAATTTAAAAGAGTTGGTCAAAGGAATCTCTTCAAGTTCCTTGATAAGTGAATATAGTCAGTGAAAAGACTTCTTATTAATGACAAGATATGCTTTATGTCAGTTTGGGAAGTTGAAAGGTGGCATTAATTTACTGCCATTTACTGCTAATTTCCTGGTCAATGAAAAGACTCCTCATTAATGGTAAAGAGATGCTTTATGTCAGTTTGGGAAGTTGAATTAGTCCACTGACCAATTCCCTGAAAAAAGATCAATGGGGGTACGAGGCAAATTCGGTAAACCGGATAGCAAGTACCCACTTTCAACTCAAATCAAGTTCAAAATTCGAATTATGCTTTGCCCAAGGAGTATTCGAATTTCAAAATTCGAATCATGCCTAGGAAGTGTGTGAATTTCAAATTCAAAATACCTAGGGAATGACTAGATAGGCACGGCAGTCAAGAGAAAGATGCTCTTGGAAAGCCAATATTGAATTCTTGGTGACCGTGTGCTTAGAAACTTGAATTGACAAGGGCTATGGAAGTCAGACAAGGCAAAGCCAGCAATTCGGTCAAAAGAGAAGAAAAAACCGAATTCATGTAATAGATATATGATAAACCCTTAAGCCGGAAAAACGATTCGTCAGAAGGGAATAGTGATCAGTTTAACCGGTTAACCGGTAGGACTATTCAAGAAAGAGGATTCAATAGATCCCAATTAAACTGGTAATTCGGTCCAATGGATCAGCAGTCCGTTTTCATGACGTAAGAAAACCAGCAAATCAGTGTCTTGGACACCTAAGACCGGAAAAGCCGTTCGGAAACCATCAAGTGTTGAAGCCAAAGTGTGCAATTTGAAATTCAAAAATTCAAATTTCTCCTTGGGAACACGAATTGGCACAGCAGACGAGGAAAAAGATTCCTCTGAAAATGACAAGATAACACTTGGAAATATAAGACTTCTTGAAGACTGTGTGACAGCCATTAATGACACATGGAAAGAATAAAAGTACACGCGTTGGAAATGGTGATGAACAGGAAAAATTGAAGTTTAAACAGAGCGTAGGTTGAACCGGTATACCGGTATAAGCGGTGGGATACCCCTCTCTCCTTATACGAGGATGAAGATACTGTGTTAAACTGGTTAACCGGATTACCGGTTTATCTGTCTTAAATCCTTCAGTAATACGAGAAGAGAAGAGGTCCATCAGGACCTAGCCTTTTTTGACAAACTTAAACCGGCATGGAGTTATATCTAGAGGAATTACCGGTGTCATGGTATGAAGCTCGAACGCTTCACAAAATCGGTTAAGCTTCTAAATGAGCCATTTTTCATGAAAACAACAAAACCAAGGTTCATAATTATAAACCATGGTCTGGGGGGCAACTGTTATGGACCAGAAGTAGAACTATACTTCGGTAAACCGGCTTATCTGTAAGGTCTGGTCCAGTTAGGATCTTTGACCTCATGAAACCGGTTAACTAGTATTAGAAGCCCTTTAAGGGCCCAAGCCTTCAGTAAATCGGCTTACCGGCATAAAAGCCTTTTTAAGGGCCATGACACCTATAAACCGGATTACCGGTATGTGTGGCCCAATAAGGGTCCAAATCCTCTTTTCCTCCGAATTGGCAAAGAGGAAGACTTCTGGTTGACAAGCATAGGGAAGAAAGATTCCTTTACACAGAGGACAAGCAATGAAGTGGAATTCTATTGGATTCCTATGCAATGATGAGGAGCAGCTCTCCCATAATATCCACTTAATTCCTGCTATTATCACCTGCTGTTAGCAGTTATGCAGCCGTACCCATTGATGAGGAGGGAAACCCAACGGTAAGGTTATTAGCTAATATAGAAGAGTGGAGGATAACCAGGTATGCATCCTTCAATCTCACACAAACACACACACCACCCCCCAAAAACTACGACAATAGAGCTGGTATCCTGGAAATCAGGGTGCCTATCTGCAGTCTAAAAGCAAACAGTAGAATACTGGCACACTTGACCGCTTAGTTCAAGTACCAGACATTCTACAACAGAACAATTAGGATTCAAAAATCAAATCTAAACATAAAAAAAAATAATTACCATTCAATAATAAAAAAGTCGATTCTTAAAAAATAATAATTAAAATCTCAACCATGAACAGAAAATACTACATTATATTTTATTAATATTTGATTATTTATTATTATTTATTTAAAACAAAAAAAAACTGCAAGAAGAAAAATAAAAAAATAAAAAATAAAAAAAATAAAAAAAGCCAGGTCATACACATGTTATGGGTTAAAAAAATATCTCCTTTCAAAATATCTAGGCTCAATGGGGTGACTAGGGATATCTCCATAGTGTTTGGGAATTGAATGACGCCTTGTATCACTGGAATGACCTTCTTGAGAGTCCACACGACTTCAGGTTTCGCACTTACATCAACCTCCTTATTTTATTATTGAATCAAATATCTCAAATGAACGCATGAACTAACTTTATTCAGGATTTTTTTAAAAAAAAAGAAAAATATTTTTTTTGTGCTTGTGGAATGAGATATGAGATGGTAAGTTCAAATGATCAATGCAATAGTATAGACTTATTAAAAATATACACAGTAAAGAATATGAACTATAGTCCTTTATGCAGTCTACACGTTGAAAATTTGTTCTTATGAGCAGTTAACATAATATGTATCCATGATCCTGGTTTGCAATCAAATTCGATAATGGCGCCTTTGAGCAACAGAGACCAAACCCTTTTTTTTATTATTTTTTTTTTATTTTAGAACATGAGATTAATGAAATGTTAATGAATGATGCAATATGAATATGATGAGGAGAAATGCATGCCCTTAGGATAAAGAATCCAAGTTGGGGAGATTAAAATATCTATAGACCACAGTCTTACGACATTGTTCTATGGTATAACTAAAGTGTAACACTCTAATTTGATAACTTGAAAAAGTATATATGATTTTTTTTTTTTGTGATCCACTCAATTCCCACAGCTTTTTCGAAGGTTAAATAGGTTTTGACACCTCTTAACCTTTGATAGTGAATGAAGGGGAATTATGACAGACTTATTCAAGTTCCAAAACAGAATGTTACACAAAGTGTATTCCATGGTGGCTCTAGACTTCTAAAGGCCCCGGATTGCTCTCACTCTTTAAGGTGAGGACCCACCTCGCAAACGTCGACAAGATCTTGGCTACGCCTCCCAAAATAGGTAGGACGCACCTCCCAAAGGTCGTGCTCACGAGAAATGGTTCCCAATCCGAGTGGTACTTTCGCACACCACAAGAGACCATACACTTGGTAAGTCAAAGGTAGGGCAAAAGCACCCCTAAACTTAGGGCTTAAATAATAGTACCTAGGTATAGGGTTTTCGTGTAAAAGAAATCCAACGTTACAAAAATAATTATCAAAAAAACAAAAAAAAATGGGTTATATAATTAAACAAAAATGTAAAAAATATAAATAAATATGTACAATAAACAATTAATTAAAGGCAAACCAATTAGGATAAAAACAGGTCATTTAAAAACAACCAATCATTTAGGCTTGACTCTCTTATTTGGTTTGTCCCCAGCGGAGTCGCCAGCTGTCGCGGCCGGGGTCCCGGGTTGCCCTCGGGGCCTCGCCTACGAGTGGGGGTCGACTGACCCAATTTGGAGTCGCCACCGCATTTTGTTGCAAAAACGCGGAAAAGTAATAATTAATTAAAACAGATAAAGCATGGTCTCGAACTAGATAGATTCCAAGTTCGGGAGTCGGTTACGAGCCGGGGAAGGTATTAGCATCCCGTTCGCCCATTCAAAAATGGTACCTTTGATTGGTTTTAATTAAAAGACCTAAATAATTGGTTTGCCAAAAAAATATTTGTTTTTTATTGTGGTGCCTGACAAGGTTGCCCCTGGTTCTACGTACCCTCATAAAATTTTATGAGGAATCAAGGCTACGTAGTTCTAAATTAATTTTAATGTTTTTATATATTTTTTAAAAGTATATTTTATGCGGAGAGGAAGTATGCACAAGACTTTAGCATATAGTCAAAGAAAGGTGAATTTCCAAAACGAATATGATTAATGTTTGATTTAAAATCTGTTTAATTTTAATTAAAAAAAGGTTTTTGTTTATCTTATTTAAAAGAAGTTTGTTTATATATTTATTTTTGAATACAAAGAGGGAAGTCCAAGAGATCTCTCCACTAAATGGGTGAGAAAAATCGACTTGCCAAAGTATATCCAATTTAATTAAATAATATTTTTACAAATAATAAATGAGATTTAATTATTAACAAATAAGATCCATAATTATATTATTTAGATTCAATAATTAAATACATAATGTACAAATATATGAATATAAGGATAAGATTAGTGTTATGGACCAGAAGTAGAACTATACTTCGATAAACCGGCTTATCTGTAAGGTCTGGTCCAGTTAGGATCTTTGACCTCATGAAACCGGTTAACTAGTATTAGAAGCCCTTTAAGGGCCCAAGTCTTCAGTAAATCGGCTTACCGGCATAAAAGCCTTTTTAAGGACCCATGACACCTATAAACCGGATTACCGGTATGTGTGGCCCAATAAGGGTCCAAATCCTCTTTTCCTCCGAATTGGCAAAGAGGAAGACTTCTGGTTGACAAGCATAGGGAAGAAAGATTCCTTTACCTCGTGATACCGGTATAGCGGTTACACGGAGGACAAGGCAATGAAGTGGAATTCTCTTGGATTCCTATGCAATGATGAGCAGCAGCTCTCCCATAATATTCACTTAATTCCTGCTATTATCACCTGCTGTTAGCAGTTATGCAGCCGTACCCATTGATGAAGAGGGAAACCCAACGGTAAGGTTATTAGCTTATATAGAAGAGTGGAGGATAACCAGGTATGCATTCTTCAATCTCACACAAACACACACACCACCCCCAAAAACTACGACAATAGAGCTGATATCCTGAAAATCAGGGTGCCTATCTGCAATCTAAAAGCAAACAGTAGAATACTGGCACACTTGACCGCTTAGTTCAAGTTCCAGACATTCTACCACAGAACAATTAGGATTCAAAAATCAAATCTAAACATTAAAAAATAATTACCATTCAATAATAAAAAAGTCGATTCTTAAAAAATAATAATTAAAATCTCAACCATGAACAGAAAATACTACATTATATTTTATTAATATTTGATTATTTATTATTATTTATTAAAAAAAAGCTGCAAGAAGAAAAATAAAAAAATAAAAAATAAAAAAAGCCAAACCTGTAGTACCAAAGAAGGTTCGGAGGAGATTCAACGGAAGGAGTACAATTGCACGGAAAACGAGAAAGATGAATGAGACTCGGGATATCGGAAGAGTACTAGGCACGAAAACCAACGGAGCAAATTCTTTTTTTTTATTTGGCTATCAACCTTTTTAAAGAAAATTGCCTCTAAAATATTTTGACTCTAAAAATTGTGTGTAAAATTCTGTTTTTTAATTGTGAGGAGGAGAGCTCTATTTATAGGAAGAATTAGGTTAAGAAAAATAGGGTTTCTCCAACAGGCTTTGAGAGCCCAGTGGAATATTCCCTGGTTTATTCCTTAATCAAATCTTTTAAATTTGTTAAAGATAAACTCCTAATTTTTTTAAAACAAATTTGATAATAATCCTTTAAAAAAATAACAAATCTTTTTAACAAAATAGTTCTTTTATTTTTATCCTCACAAAAATTAACACAAATCTTTTACCAAAACACATTTTTATCTTATCTTTTTTTTATTTTTTTTATTTTCGTTTTTTTTTTTATTTTTACAAAATATACTTTTTCAAAATATTTGTATTTTTTCATTTTTATTTTTTTATCTTTTTTTTAAACATTTTTATATTTTTTTTATTTATTTTTGTTTAGGGAGGACAAAATTGGGTATCTATACTTACTTTACCTTTACCTTGCTTCGAAATGTTCCACAACTAATTCCTTTTCCATTCCTTTTTACACCACTCTCCTTTTTTGGTTTTCATGCACATCTTAATGTATATATATCAAATATTAAAGAACACGAAGAGTCAAAAGGATTAGCACCATTTGTCACAAGTGAATCACTTTTTCTTTCACACCAAGTGTTCAAACTTTTAGATTTTTGACAACATCACCACCTAATGAATGCAAATATTGGGGTGATCAGTCCCAACTCTACATTATATTAGCGGTAATAATTCTTGCTATCCAGATCAAGGAGGACGCTTGGAGAAAGCGGGAAAGGAATAGCGGATCGACATTTCAAGAAGGACGCTTGGAGACCTGCACGTCTGTTAAGGTGAGAGAGAAGCTTCCCTAAGACATCGTGGTATTTAGGTGATTTTTTAGGACGTTCTCGATCATCTCAAAGGTCGGAACTTCGTGGTTCTGAGTCAGTAGTATACGAAGGAGACAAAGACCACATATTATGTTCTGATGTGTTTAATATGATAATGTTTTGATAATAGAATGCTTTCATTTATTTATTTATGCATGATAAATATGTATATCTGTTGTTGACCATGAAGAATATGCTGAGAGACGTCTGCTACGTCTTGATTGAGTTTTATGTAAGTGAAACAATGGAAATCATGAAAAGATAAGTGAGACTCAGAATAATTCAAACGTTATGAAAATATTTTAAAGAAAGTAAATTCAGATGAGGATAAAAGATATTGATCGAAAGTGATGTGATGTAAAAGACAAGTTAAGTTCCTGATATTGAGAAAGTTCAAGACGAAACAGTGATAATATGAAAATACGTTCATGGATAATGAGTTAAAGTTAACATGATGCAAGATACGAATTATGCCCTGAGATAAGGTGAGATTGAATTGATATTGATGATGAACGAAGAGTAACATAGTATAAGAGATAAGCGGTGTTCCTGTGATTATGCAAGTTTGAATGGAAATGTTGTTGGCCAAAGAATGTGATTATGGAACGATGCTTGTACGCAAGTAACTTTCTGAGGAACACCTGTAAGGCTAGGACTTCAAGTCAGTCATGCGAGCTATGCGCTGGCCGTAGTGCCTAACGGAATCTCCGTGAGGCTAGGACTCTAAGTCAACCATGTGAGCTATGCGATGGCCGTGGTGCCAAACAGTTGCTGGAACTCGAAGCCTTGTACAATGCTATTGTTGGGGAAAAAGAAAAGAAGCTGTTAGTGGTCGAGACTTGTTGAGAGATTATGCAATAATGTGAGACCTCCCGGGGTCTGTGGTGCGGAGAGTGAGCGAGTCTTGCACAATGGTTTTAGTGGGGAGGATGATGAGCTTCCTTAGACAAGGGGTTCTCCTACTCTCTTCTTCTTCCTCTCCACTCCTTTTTTACTCACTGTATTTTTTTCCTTACTCTCCTCCTCTGTTTCTCTACCCTTTCCCCTTCGTGTTTTTCTCATTGTCCTTCTCCCTTTCTTTCTTCTCCTCTTAAGCTTTCTACTCTCCTCTCTTGTCAACATCTCCCTCGTAACTCTCATTTTTTAGCCATTAAGTTCTCTCTTTTTTTTCTTTTTTTTTCCTCATACGAGGATACACTATTTTGGCTAATTCCCAAAGGTCTCACCTCTTTAGGTCAGGGACAAAAGACCCTTTTTTATGATTTCTGAACCATGGCCTACTTTAATAATGTTGCCCTTCTTTCCCTTTCATTGTCTAAGGCTCGCTCTCCAATCATCGTGCAAGTCCTTGAGAGACTAATTTGTCCCTCTGAGACGAAGCTCGCTCAGAGCCTGCCATGCCACAATCCGCCCAGTGCTCCTAGAGGTCTTTACCCAGCTGACCATATCATCCTTGATGACCAGCTTTGTGGGTGAAGCCCCAACAATGCCTTCCTTTCTTGTTAAGCTTCATGCTTCTTTCCTTCTCCTTTCCTTTGCTTGAGCCCTACGCATTGGGCTTAAAGGCCCATCCTTTGATAATTAAATCCCAACTTATTTTCTAGCCCAAACCATACTTCAAATAAAATAGGTCCCAAACATATGTCTGTATATTTTGTTACTTCTTTAGAGTGAAAAGAGTCTTATCTACATATTGAGGTCTCAGCATTTTATTAGATCAACAATACAAATGCATTTTAGAAACAACAAATCCATAAAAAGTTTTAAGAAAACACACTAAGATGGTGAGCATACCAAATCCAAACAAATATGTGGTAAGTAAACCCTTACTCAGTTACTCCCATTTGCACTTGATCTTATGAGTGTGCCTAAAGTCATATCTCAGCAATAACTTCCCCTCTAGTGTCCTCAAACAGAAACTCTCCACCAACACATGACAACCAAACCTTTGCCATTCACTCTGGCTTCTCATCTCTTCTCTCACTCTTACCATCTTTTCTCTCCCATGACCATGAGCCCACTCTCCTGCCTCTTGCACCCATCTCATATTTTCAATGATTGCTGAACTTAAACCCACACTTACCCTTTTTCTATTATATGGATTATATGCTCTGAACCATAAGAAACCATTAGCATCAATTCTTCCATTCCTAGTGGCTTCCATGCCAGAGACCAAAACAACCTCTCTTTCCACATAGGTATTCACAGTCACAACATCCCCTTCACTCTCATCACTGCTACAAGTGTAAATCTCTTCCCACCTTTGCTCAAGTGTCATGCTGTAAAACATGGACTTCTTCATTTGGTGTTTAACTCTCTTTGCTTCCCTCACAAATATGAATGGACAGTACCATTTTCCTACAATCACAGGAGGTGAACGTTTTCTAGAGATAGGAAAATTAAAATCTGGTAGCTTCTCTCTAAGAGCAAAATCGACACCTAGTGCTTCACTTAGCTTGCATGATTTATATGATCCCGATATTCGAACTCGCCATCCCTTTTTCCTTAGGAATGTGGGAGGAATGCCATCAGGAGCAATGGATTTAGAGAAAAATCCACCGCTTTGGTGGGTATGAATCTTGAAAATTTGGTACAAGTCTTTGAGACTGAATGGCTTTGGCTTTTTGTCACTCAAGAGATCAGAAAAGCAGCAATTAATGATGTCCCCATCTCTAGAGCATTTGTATGCTTTCCTGCAAAATAAGAATCAGTCCAACATTGTCAATTGCCATCACTATAAATAAATTCATATTAGAGAACATTTTTTGGGCATTGAAAGACTAGCAGTATACATGCTACTTACACAAACTTTATCATAAATTGTAGACATATAAATGTTATGGTTGCATCCAAGTTTGACTTTAAAAAAAAAAAAAAAAAAAAACCCAAAAAAGTTCAAGTGGAACTAATTGAATGTACAATAGTCAACTACACAGTATGGAAGAGAATGCAGTGCAACTATTAACTAAAATCAGTACATCCCTCCCCTAAGATATACCAGAGAGGGAGAGACAACCTTAACTAGGAATCTGCTAAGGCATAACTAGTTCAAAAGCAAGTGGAAGTGTTTAAGTGTTAAAGTCCCAAGTAGGAGTATACTGACCATAGAATCATTTCTAATATCTTGAACAACATTCTTCTGCTAGTATTTGGGTTGTAGCTTGGTCCATTTAATCTAATTTGCTCTAATACGGTATTGCAGCCTAATCGAATATTGAGTCACGCTCAAATGTCCAATCCTACAAACCTCATGCTCTATATATCTAGTCCTAGATGTAATGGATTGTGTTTAGTGTTAAAATTCCACATCTTGTTCTAATAGCCTATTAGTAATAGATAGATAAATTATAGTAAAAACAGTTAGGACTAGAAACTTGGAAAGAGTTCCATATAGGCATGAGTTTAATTATGGGTCTATATCTACAAAACAATAATAAGAAATTCTAACATACTCTTACACTAATACTCTAATAGTCTTGTAATTATTCAAATCTAATTTAATAATATTTCATTGTTAATTATATATTCATATGGCATATATGATTATGAAGTATCAGACGTTACATTTTTTGTGAAGTAGTATTATTGCATACACATAGGATCATAGAACATATATACACATATGACATACTAGTATACTACATACCCCTTGTATCTGCCTCTGGCTCTAATGACATAGTAGCGGTTGGAAGACAAAGGGTGATCAGGCACAGGTAGAAACCAAACCTTGGTGGCTGAAATTTGTTGATACTCTGACTCATGAGTAATAGTGAAAATCTTGTCCTGAGGGAAAGGAAATTTCTTAACTTTCTTTCGCCGGCATATATTCCAGCAACATGAGTCTTCTGCTTCTGCTTCCTCATCTGTGATTACTAAGTAACCAGAATATGGAGCATCTGGTGGTGGTACTTCCAGTGTACTTGGAGATCTTCTGTACATAGACAATGGCCTAGTCACATACATCTCTCTTTTTAATTTAGTATGTGTTACTGTATGTGTCTGTGTCAGTGTCTAAGACATGGGAGATTTATCAGTTTCAATTCCTTATGAATGAAGTTATGAAGATATGGATATGAGAAATCATATTTTTTCTTTTGGTACATATGAGAAGTCAAGCTTAAAGTTCAATAACTGCAAACCTCACAATTTAAATTACTGCATATGCTAACTAACGGGTGTTCCTAATGTACTTTTTAACAATCAATGATAGTTTAAAATTATTAAAAAATGTAATTTATTTGTATTTCTTGAAGATACAAAAATTATGAACTTAAGTTTATATTTTTAATTAAAGTAATATTAACAAATGCTCTTATAAAAAATTTTAAGAATAACATGTCATATTGGTCCTTGACTTTGTGGCCACCTGTCAAATTAGTCCATGAGATTATCGAAATTTCAAATTAGTCCCCTGGATAGGACACGTCAGTCATATTAGTCCCTGACTTCAATGGTCCATAAAGTCAGAGACTAATTTGACCGGTTTCAACATTCTCATTAACGTCGTTTTGGCAATTCCGTTAATCCACGTTAAATACCACCGACAATCATTAACGTCAGGGACTAATATGACTGAGGTGTTCCTATCTCAGTGACCAATTTGAAATTTCAAAAATCTTGGGGCTAAATTGATTGGTGCCTACAAAGTCAGAGACTAATCTGACATATTACTCAAAATTTTGAATTAAATCTTGTAGTATGTTACTATCTAAAAATATTTTTTAGTGATTGAATAAAGATAGACTTAATTATTATACAAGATCAAAGTTTAATTTCCAAAAGCAATATTTGGTGAGATGGGCAGCTATAGTATGAACACTGAGATATATCCCTTGTCAAACGGGAGAAAATAACCTGCCTCGAACAAAATAAAATGTTGATTGAACATTTTTTCCCCTCTTTTCATACACCCGTAAGAGTATAAACCAACTATACTTCCATAAAAATTTAGCTGCTACACGTTTAAATGGTTAAGATTTAAAGAGAAATTAAAGGGAAAAAAGAAGTCTGCTTTTACTTTCATTTGATTGTCCACTTTCTTTATTTTATTCTTCTTTTTATGCTAGATTACAAAAAAATCAACACTATTTATTTACTGAAAAAAATGTAATTTCCACAATACAGAAGAGCTACACTGCTGAAGTGCCTTTGGTTTTACATCTGAAATAAAAAGTATGAGAATAATTGCTCAGGTATAGACATTACGAGAAGTTATTAATAATTGTTCAATCGTGGCTTTATACATTAATAATGTATAGTTGAAGTGGCAACGCTAGTCGGATTACCGATAAGAAAAAGTAGCACCTTTTTATCTAGTGAAGCTTCAAGAAATTAGTGGACTGTGACGACAATTGGTGGTTTTTATAAACTATACAAATCTGCTTTTTTTTTTCACTTTAATAATATACCATGAATTAGAGATAATTATATACAAGAATCCTATGACAGATTATATTTATCATGCATCAATATTTTTTTTGTATTCACAACAGAGTCATCAAACATATAAAAATTGAGATGAATGAGTATATATTGACGGTGTAAAGTTTTTTACACCATCATTCCATCATCCATTATTCGTTTGTATTACTTTAATATAAAAGTCAACCATACATGGATGAAGAATGGTTTACTCATAAAATTTTACACATCAATATTATATTATGTTTAAACTACTCATTTGATCCCTAACATTATTTTTCAATTTCAAATTGGTCCCTTACGTTTTTTTGGTTTCATATTGATCTCTTATGTTTCTTTTCGCTGTCAATTTGGTCTCATAATCAGTGCTCATCATATGTAGACCAATATATTATGAACACGTGTCACTTTCTCTCTCCAACAATATATATGTGGACCAATATGATATTGACACGTAGGATGAACAGTGATTCTGAGACCAAATTGACAGCGAATTAAAGAAACATAAGGGACCAATATGAAACCAAAACAAGGTAAGGGACCAATTTGAAATTGAAAAATAAGGTAAGAGACCAAATGAGTAATTTAGCCTTATATTATCATTGTGTTATAAGACTTAATTTCATACTTTTCATATTTTTCACCACACTGTAATTAAAACCCGTCAAATTCATAAGACTTTTGCATCAACATTATGTAAAGCAAGTGCTTGATATATGTTTTGATGAAGACAAAGTGCATAAAGAAGAAAAGAAACGAAATTGCAACAAACAACAACAAGAAGGCTCAAGAGCAAAGTTTAAGGACATTTATATTTAATTGTATTTTATATTTTAAGTCTTAAGTGTTTGCTTGGGTAGAGTCTTATAGGGGTGTAACGGTCCGGTCCGGTCCGGTCTTTGGGGGACCTTAGGGACCGGACCGATTAAATTTATGTGGTCCGGTCCGGTCCGGTCTGAAAGTTTTCTGTATGCAAAGACCGGACCGGACCATTTCGGTCCGATCCGGTCCGGTCCATTTAGACCATAACAACAAAAAATTAATAAAAAACCTGTTTTAGGGAAAAAAGAATCTAATGCTAATGCAGTAATGCTAATGAGTCTCTTGGATTTTCAAAACCTAATGCTAGTCAAAATCTATGTAAAAAAGTAAAACACAAAAAAGGAAAAAAATGATTTAAATGCTTAATTAGTTAATTATTGAATTTAAAAAAAGAAGAAAAAAATAGATCAGAGAAGGGAAAGGGACTGCCAAAAACAGATCAGAGAAGAAGAAGGGAAAGGGACTGGAGGCAGAGAACTGGAACGGCAATGACGGCAGAGAACTGGAACGGCGATGATGGCGGAGAACTGGAACGACGGAGAACTGGAACGGCGATGATGGCGGAGAACTCGAACGCCGAACGGGAACGGAACTCGCGGACGGGAACGAAACTCGCGGAGAACTCGAACGCCCAACAAGAACGGAACTGCAGAATAGGAACGGAACTGCGACGGCAGAGAACTCGAACGCCGAACGAAACTCGTGGAGGCGACGATGGAGAACTGGAACGGGACTGCGACGGGATCTGGTGAGAGGAAGAGAGTGGCGGATCTGGTGAGAGATTGAGAGAGTGAGAGGGGCGACTAAGGAGAGTGAGATTGTTGTTAGTGGGGATGATGTGTTTGAGCCTTTGAGGGGAAGCTATGTGGAAACTGGAAAGGGTGTAAACCATAAATGGAAGACTTCACACGGTTCTGGCTTTGTGTTTTATTATTATTATTATTTTTTAATATTTCAATTATCGATCCGGTCCGGTCTTCGCGGTCTAAAAAATTGTGAGAGCGTAGACCGGACCATATTAGAACGGTCCAATAATTTTAAGACTGGACTGGACCACGGTCTCACGGTCCAACAATTTTTTCGGTCCGATCCGGTCCGGTCCGACCGGTCTCGCGGTCTGAGACCGAACCACTTACACTCCTAGAGTCTTAGGTTAGGTAATGAATCTCAAGGAATAATCATTTTAAACAAATTAAGAATTTGAGACATTACTAAAACCAAGTTTAGAAAATGATGCATATATTTTAGAAATATTTTAAACATATTTCAATGCATCAATAAATGGCTAAGAGTGGGTTTTGGAACTTATATTTTAATAGAAATCAAGTTGCATTTGAAAAGCCTTTAATATAGTGCAAGTTACAGTGAGGTAATCGATTATCCAGTTCTGTTAATCGATTAATCGATTATCCAGTTCTGGTAATCGATTACCCCGATAAAAACTGGTCAAATCTGATTGGTTTTTAACAACTGTGATTTGTAACTAATTCCATAATCAACTTGATTCATCTATACCCATTATATAAGGTTTATTGTAAACGATTTTCATAATCCCAATTGAGGGAAAAACACATAAATCCTTAGCCATATTTTCACAAAGAATCAAAGAGAAAAGTTTTCATCTTTCTCATCTTGAAACTCATGTTCTTCATTGTGTTTATTGAGTATTTATTGAGATTCAAGAATAGGATTCTATGAGTTGATTATGAGTTGTTTAAATTTGCACATAGAGGTCTGAATCAAAGAAAATAACAACAATTATTGAAGATTCATGAAGAGCACTTGAAGGTTTCAAATGTGGGCCTGAAGGTTTCAAGCAAAAGTATTGAAGAAGAAGATTGAAGGTTTCAACCATCTTGGAGAAGAAAAGAAGACTTAGAGGTTCTACGCACTTGGAAGAGGTTCTTTCAAGAGAGAAGAAGAAGGTTGAAGATCAAGAGGTTTAGCCAAAGGTTTTGGAATCTCTAGGGAGGCAATCAAAGGTTTTGATGTGCATGAGATTGTACCGAATTGATTTCAATTTCTTCTTATAGCAAATCTCTCAATCAACAAGGGAGGACTGGATGTAGCTCTTGATGTTCAAGAGTGAACCAGTATAAAAATCTTCGTGTCATTCTTCTCTTTCTCTTCTATAATCTTTCAATTTCATAATTTAGGTTTAAATTGGGGATTTTCATAATAATTGATAAAAACTAATTTTCCCAATCAATTAACCTTAGATATATCTTTAATAAGTTGATTGCATGTTATTTTCTATTAAATCTATATATTTCTATAATATTATGTTTTAGAAATATCTGATCAGTATCTAGTTGATATTTGTTCTGTATCTGATGGTTATTTCATCAATATTCATTAATAACTGAAGTTTATTGAATAACAGTTAGATAATATTCAGATATCAGCAAGAGTTTTTGAAAGAATTTTTTAAAAACGACATAGGTTCACCTTCACACTTATTCACCCCCCTATAGGTGTTTGTTAACCCGCGTGTAAATCCCAACACATTATAGCAATACATGATCATGTATTTTTAAGATTCGATTTTATTTCAATAATGTTACTTAAATATTGCACCTATTGTATTCAACAAAGAGTTGGGGTTGCACCTGTTGTAGAAAAAAATTATTGAATGTCGTCTTAGGTGATTTGGGCATGCATTGAGGAGACTAGTAGATAGAAGGCCCCATTCCAAGGGTAGATCAAATGGATAATTTTTTTTTTTTAACTAAATGGATAATATTTAATGTGCTAGAGGTAGAGAAAGGCAAAAAAAAAAACATAGGTAAAACAATAAAGAATGATATGAAGATAAATGTTTTATTGAAAGACATGATTTATGTTAAACCTTTATGACATCGTTGATCTATATAGCCGATCCCACCTAGTAAGATAAAGGCTTAATTGTTGTTATTGTAATATTAATTAAATATTATTTCAAAAAATTATCTCAAATATTTTTTTTCAATAAATTAATCTTTATACTTTTAAAAAAAAATATATTTGCAATAAAAAATATATAAAAAATTAAAACTGAATAAATGTTAACATTAATTGAAAGTAGATATATATTGATACTTACTTAAAATTATAAAATGCATTAAAAAAAAGAATACAAGGTAATTCAAATTATTATAATTTAATTAATGCTTTAGTATTTGAATATAAAAACATATATTTATATTTAATTATTTATTTTTATTATTATTAAGGTGATATAGAGTAAAAAGAGAGAAAGTACAAAAAATTAGTGAGTAATATGTCAAATTGGTCCTTGATTTTGTAGGCATTGGTCAATTTTGTCCCTAAGATTGTCAAAAGTACAAATTACTCCCTGAGATAGCAAGGCGTGAGCCAAGTTAGTCCATGTCATTAGTAATCCTTAACGGTCAACCCACATTGACTAACTTTTGGCCTTTAAAAAAAATCCTAATCTCAGGGATCAATTTGAATCATCTCATTTAACAGCTATAATCTCACCTCCCTTCATCCAACGGTAAAAACTTCGTCTTCAACCTCTAATCTCATGGACCAATCTGATCTCTCTTTTTTTTTTCGCCAACAACAATAAGAAACTCAATTTCCAGCTACATATAGAGAAAAATTTAAAAGAAACAAGGTTTTTCTTTTCAATTTACCTGAAATACAAAACTATGGAAATGAAGTAAAGTAATGAAACCATAAGGAATGACATCTCATCCCATTCAAGAGAAGCAGGATAGAAAAAAAAATGATAACCGGAAGAAAGATGGGGATAATTAGGTCCTTGCATTCATGGTAGATCACTATCTTAAAATAGCTAAAATTCAAATCTTCACTAATGGTGATAGGCATATCAATTCAAAAATTTTATGAGAGATGTGACTGTATCTATCCTGGTTCTGATCATGTCAATTTGAAATTTTGGTTCTTTTCAAATAGATTTATCCAATGGTAACAAGTTGAGGAATGAAAGACAAAAAGTAATAAGCACCTAAGATAGAAATTCATTCTATCCCATGTCAATTTTCGTAGTTGCGTCCTTATATGGTTATAAAAAAGGTTAAATTGGTTCCTGAGATTAGAGCTTGAAGATAAAATTTTTATCGTTGGATGAAGGGATGTGAGATTATAGCGGTTGATGAGATGATTCAAATTGGTCCCTGAAATTAGAATTTTTTTTATTTAAAAAAAAAGGCCAAAACATTAACATGAGTTGACCATTAAGGACCACCAATAACATGGACTAACTTGACTCATATCTTACTATCTCATGGACTAATATATAATTTCGATAATCTCGAAATTGACCGATGCTTATAAAATGAGAAACCAATCTAACATATTACTCAAAAACTATTTTCACAAAATCTTAAATTAAATCTTTAAATTAAGAGACTTAATTTAAGACTTTTCACCAAAATATAAAAAAAAAACATAATCTTGTACAAAATTTTATGTTAATATTTTATACAAAATTCTAAAATTCTATGGTAGATGCTTATGTAAATAGCAAGACAAGAGCAAGCCAACTGACCGTGTATTCTAAAGTAGCCAGATACTATGATAAGATATGTTGCACTACTTTTAAATACTACTCCCTTTGTGTCGTATATAGTGTGTTTTAAGGTTATGCACAAGTTTTAAGAAATAGTTAAATGATATAAGAATTTGGTGTATTTTGAATATATTGTCCCTATATAATCATTATTGAAGAGAGAGAGATAAAGATATTGGAAATGAGAAACAGTGTTATAAATAAGGGTGTGTTGAGAAAAATGACATTATATATGTATTGGGTTTTGTAAAAGAACAATACATATGAAACATGAGACAAAAACTCCATATATACTACATATGAAACAGAGTGAACAGTTGTCTATGATGCATATGCATAGATAAGAGTATTGTTATGGATCGGCATAATCTACTTATTATGACCGGTCCACGTATAAAAGGTCATTATATGGGAGTTTTAGATTCCAAATCCCATAAAGTATCACCAAACCCCAATTTTAATATGGAAATTACCAAATTGCCCTAATTAAAAAAAATATATATTACAAACCCCTAATATCCATGAACCCCATCTTCCAATACCCTTTCATCTTCAGCACTCTTCTACACCTCTTCCAAACTCAACCTTTCACCTTCCCACTGTAATAGTTTTTTTGCCTTCACTTTCATCAACTTCGAGTGTTTGTCGCTTGTGTGCTAAGGTACAGGTTTTTTTAACTATACATATTGATTTCGACGAATTAGGGTCGGAAACATATGATTCCGACTAGGGGTTGTCGGAAAGATTTTGCCTATGTAACAATATAGAAATTTTCGACTTTTTAGTCTCGGAAAAAAAAATTCTGACCGTTGTTTCACGGAATAATTACACTATAGTATGTCTAATTTTCTACTAACCAGTCTCGAAAATGATATTTTCTGACACCCCTGAGTCAGAAAATATCATTTTCGAGACTGGTTTATCGGATTTCATACCCAGAATAAAACGCACATATAAACACACAATAACTTATTCCTAGCATTGATAATACAAATATAACTCACCAACACCCTAAACCAACCTACACAATAACCTAAAAACCCTAACCCTAAACAAAAAAATCTAAAGAAAACCTAAACCCTAAACAGTGGAGAAAGGACCAATGGAAGTCATTAAAGAGTGGAAGAACATACTTTTATGGAATGAAGAGGCAAATCGAATGCAATGGAGCAAGAGGAAGAGGGAAACCGTAAGAGTGAAGGGAAGAGAGAAGAGAAAAATGAAACTTTGTTTTAAAATGATATAGGGGCATTTTCATCATTTTCATATTAAATTGGGGTTTGGGGATTCTTTATGGGTTTGGAATTTAAGACTCATTATATGGATGACATAGGTAGATATCAAATAATTGGAAATTTGGTCCCAAGTTCGACACAACTAATTCACCACTCGACGATCGCTGTGCAATTCGAACATTGCAACGGCTATAACGAATCACGACTATTATGATTCATAATTGCATTCAAGCACAATTAGTGCAATTATGGCAAAACGGTCGTAATTGCCATAAACAATCCATCATTGCTCATCATGATCGGCACTCTATATATATTAGGTAATGTGCCAAGGTATCGATACTCCCAACTTCCGTTTTACACAAGGTACACACCCCACATCAAATACATTGACTCGACTGATGGAGTTCTTTTGACTGAGAACTTGTCACCGTCATCACACATCAACAAACTGGTTTACAGATACACATCGATAACACCGTACAACATCGATGAGACGGTGAAAACGAAAAACTAATTCCCACTACTGCATCATTGACAACACTCAAAGCCTTAACCACCTTTACCCACTCCTTGGCGACCAAACATCGCCAAGTCTAGCATCCAACAATGCAACCACCGTGTATGCCAACTAACAGTTCAGTGGCACTTGCTCATAACAACATAACAAGCCATCATGTCAGCGCCTGTTCAGGACTCGTGAGTCAACTACCATCATCAATGGTCATGGCAAAACCATCTTTGTGACACCAAATGGCGAAAACAAGACGATGATATTAAATTTCTTCACACTAACCAATGAATCTAACGACAACAACTTCACCAAGATCCTCGAGCAATTCGAGATGAATCGCATCTCACCGGAAATTTCTATCATGCAACCGAATCGCCACACGAAGATCCTGGGACAAAGTAGTTAGTGTGAGATAGCCTCACATTGTCCTATGCACAATGCAACAGAACTCTTGCCTTGCCATCACAACCGCAGAACCGTGACCAAGAATCATCGTCTTGGTCGTGACTGTTGTTATCAAGCACCTAGGGTTAGCCACCTCCATCATTGATCACAATTTCGGTATCACCATTTGTTCTCGCATTTCACACAAGGCCACAACAGAGTCGAAGTAGGCGTGAGTGATCTCCTTTTGCAGGGTGGCCTTACACCGAATGACCCCACCGTCATCCCTTGTGGTGACTGCAAAAAAGTGTCGTCCTCCTTGGCCCCGCGCATGTCGGATCACCCTATTGTGCCTCTGCAGTTTCAAGAACCGGAAGGAAAAGAAGGCCCCCAACCCCTTTTCCAACCTTTTCAAGAGAATGGGCCTCATTGCCCAAAATAGCCCATTCTAGTGAAATTAAAATATATATATATATATATATATGTGTGTGTGGACCTCCATGGCCAAAATAGTTCTTTTAAAAAGAAATTATTTTGTCATCCCATCATCATACTATGCCACCCCATAACTATAAAATTTTTCAATTTTATCCCTTCACTAAAATTTTTTTTCCTTCTATTTTAAAACACATCGAGTATGGGTCGTTAGCACCGCTCACGACCTGAGTCCGACAATGACTTAAAAGCCCTTTAGAGAGGCCTGGATGAGAGGCAAGCTCTATCAACCTTTGAATGTTGGGCCAAAAGCAAATGTGAGTTCGTCCAAGCCTGCATACTGGGGCGGATCCACGTTGAAGTTAGTGAGGGTTATGCCCCCACTAACTTTTTTATTATTTTTTTGAATATATATATTCATATTTATTTTATATATAATATTCTAAGACAAAAATATTTAAGAAATACCTTTCTAACCCAAGTGATTGGGTGTTATATACCCTATGAGGGTGCATGGTTCGATTCCAACTACCCATTTTTTAGAATTATCCAAATACATTATTAGGTTTTCGGAATAATTAAAATATATATTATTCAATGCTGAATTATGTGAGATGAGGATTGAATGAGAACCTCTAATGCAAGGATAAAAAGATCAAAATCTATCACGAAGTTGTTAATCTTATTTTGCTTTAAGCTTAAACGAATAATATAGTATTTATTATATACTTAACTCAAGTTTTGGCTCTCAATTGTGTTTTTAAACCTTATCATAGTTTATATTATTTCTAGTGCAAGAATAAATTATGAATAAGAAATGCTAATTCAAATCAATCAATTATAAAAACATGTACTAAATATTTATCTATTTTCAATTTTATTAATGTGAATATTTATCTATTATTTTTGGATAGTGTCACGGGTTAAACGTATTTTTACTTACACTAATAATTAATATTTTTTAAATAAAATATTACTCCATCCGGTCCTTATTATAAGCCATTTTTGTGATAAAGAAATGGGGCTTATTATAATAAGGACCAGAGGGAGTACATTTTTAATGTTACATGCTTATGTTTAAGTTGCGTCCACAACTGAAAAATCTAGGGCCCATCATTGCCTAGATATACGTGATCAACATTTCATCTACACAACTTAATTACGAAGAGAATGTTATTCAGATAATGACCCACTCTATAAAGATAAATAATGGATTATCTATTAAATTAGTGGATCACTCTTTATCAATCTAAGATAAGACCTTGCACATATTATCTACAGAAATAGAAGACGTATCATAGAATAACCGTAGGCCTATGTAACCCTAGGGAGGCTCTATAAATACTATCTCATCAGAAACATGAGAAACACACGAGAAAGCCATTCAAGCAATACTAAGAACTTTGTCAAACTTAGTATGAGCAAAATGCATAATTAGCATGATTGAGTGCACAGTTCATACTCATCATGACTCCCTAATCATGATAGAGACAAAACACTCACCTATATGTTCATGATATACGTAAATATTATCCGTTTTTGGTGAACATGCTTCACCACTTACTTCACACACAGAGGCCAAAGTACCACACAAAGATAAGTTTTAGGCAAAGGAGCATCTCCCTCATTCATAACTTAAGGCCTTTCTATCATATCTCGGTAGCTCACCCATATATACTTCAACACTTGCAATAGAGAACTACACAGTCTTGATTTCCAGAACCTAGTTTGAACGAGAACATTAGACCGAGAGATCCCTCTCGCCAGACTAAATATATCTAAACAAGTACCCCATTTTCACAGCAAGAAAACCATATAAAACAACCACCCGATGGCAACACATTCCACAATTTAACAAAACAGTAAACAATCTAATTCCTCCCTAAAAGATTGTTTCCATTAGTATTGGCAATTAGGACACATGCCCGCGGGCTGCGCCCGCCTGCCCGCAATTTTTTGTGGGCAAAACACAAATTTTAGGCCCGTTTTTTAAATTACACTCGTCCGCTTCGCCCGTGTTTTTTGCGGACGGGCTGCGGGAGGCCTAGAGAATTTAAAAAAAAAACTAAATTTTTTTAGTTGTTACTCACTTTGTCTGTTAAAAAAACTTAAAAATTTCTCTGTTATCTTTTTTGTTTATAAAAAAAATCAATAAATAATTAAGCTGAGCATAAGGTATACTCAACCCAACCAAAATAACACGTAGTCTGACATAAAATCCAAAACAAAGCACATACAGATAGACAGGCGCAAGAGAAAAAATAATAACCCCCATACATAACACCCTTATTAAGCACCAAGACCACCTCATATTGATGCAAAAACCACATGCAGCTTCTTATAAGTAGGCCACTCACCATCTACACCTTCTTATCGGTTAATATATTTCATTTTTCTCTTAGTTCTATTTTTTTTTTGGATATTGATATTATAAAATCAATATCTGAATGACATGTGTTTGGGGTTGTGATTGTTTCTTTTTTTGGGTTGAGACTTTTATTTTTTGAATTTTTTTTATATATAAAGGCGGGCCGCCCCTGCCCACCCGCAAAAATTGCGGGCCATTTGCGGGCTAAGGCGAAGCCCGACCGCCCTAATTGCTAATACTAATTTCCACCAACTAAATTTTTCAAAGATTAATAGGCCGCCACGTTCGTCATCCCATTCAACTCCTTCAACGAGGACGTTAATGGATGCCTGTGTGGCATGTTAAGTGGTGTGTTGGATGCCTTGTTGACATTTTCTGAAGCATCTTCTTGTCATGCCATTAAGAAAGGAAGGTTGGGGAAACCAAATCCTAACTTCATATTTTTTTATCTTCTTCAAAACTTATATAGTTCACATAAAACACAATCACAGGTCCTTTATCTACCTCACCCACCACCAATGGTGCTTTACCACCCTCCAATCTATTTCCACCATAACCTCTTCTCATTCACCGCTTTATGCTTACACCATCCCTTTTTAATGATTTTGTTGCTTACCTTGACCCTTAACAAGTTCACACACCTAGAACTTCATATTCCAAAGTAGGTGTGTATGAAGACACCCTCTGCAATCTTCACACCCCTCAATTAATTGGCCTTCAAAATCAAAACTACTCCATCTTGTTTTGAATCTCACACTACCCAAGAATCGCATGACATCATCATTGAGGTCCTAACATAGGTGTATGGACACATTGACATGACAAGTGTAAATCCTCCCATGGATTCACCTCTTTCCTTTGCAACAAAAAACTCATAGGTGCTCGAAGTTTTTCTAGAGGGGATACCTCATTGCCAATACTAAGTCATACGTCAAAAAACCACTTGATATTTCATCATCTCGAGACCAAAACAGACACGATACCCAAACCGACAACACCGTCGTGAGTTTCGCCTTCCCTAACATCACCTTCCTAAGCAGAATTTTGAAGAAAAGAAACTGAAATTAGCTAGGGTTTAGTTTTTCGAAATCTTCCTTTATTAAAGGCATGTCATGCATATGCCAACAAGGCGCCATCGCACCACTTAGCATGCCATGTAGGCATCTGTTAACATCCTAATTGGCGAAGTTGAATAGGAAGACAAACGTGGTGACCTTATACACAAATTAATAAATGAGTAAATGATGTAAGAAATTGATATATTTTGACTAAATTACCCTTATTTAATAATAAGAGAGAGTAATAATAAATGTATGAAGATTATATGGAAGAGAGATTGAGAAATTGGTGATGAAAAAGAGAATATATATAAGGGTATACTTGGAAAAAGAAGTATAAATGAGTATTGGATTTCTAAAAGTATATAACTTATGGGATAAAATAAAATAACTAAATGAACATAATTTATAGGATAGAGGGAGTATCTTTTATATACAAATTAGAGTGTTTATTCTTTAACAAAATAATTGGGATAAAGATTTTTATTTTTCAAATTAAAAAAACAAGAAACATTGAAACAGAACAAAAAGGAAAGTTAGTCAACTCTGCGTTATAAATCAATAGCTTATTTATGTCTTTAGTCCCTGAAAGTTCAGCGTGTTTTGGTTTTAGTTCCTATAAGTTATTTTGACCGAGAATAATCCTTAAATTTTCAAACATTTTGGTTTTTGTCCTCTCCATTTGTAAAAATTTGTTATTTGTTTGTGTAGCTAGCGGAACATCATATCAGCAATCCATGTGATCTGAACTGAAACCAAATAGGTGATATGACGTGGATGATACAAATCCATAGACGCAAAATGGTCCGATACGCAAAATGGTCCCGTACGCAAAATTTTGAGTTCATAGGCATGAATCATCCATGTCACCCTATTTGACGCTACCTTACACCCCGTGACAGCTGGTGTGAATTTTCGTTAACCATATCGGCAAATAACTGATTTTTTGTAACGAAGGGACCAAAACCAAATCAAAATAACTTTTAGGGACTAAAATCAAAACACGTTGAACTTTTAGGGACAAAACCATAAATAAGCCTAAATCAATTTACTCCCTCCGGTCCTATTTATAAGTCACACTCTAGAAGGATTCTTTGGTCCTATTTATAAGTCACTTTGTATTTTTTAGGAGGCATTTATTGTTATTTTCTCTTATTTGCCCTTTGCCCATTAATGCGAAGTAATACAATGTGAAATTTTCAATACAAGTTAAGAGGGTAAGATTATAATGTTGAAGTATTTTTTTAAAGTTTCAATAAACCTAACTACTCTTCTTGATCCATGTGATATGGTTAAGTATGCCCTATAAATAGGACCGAACGAGTATAATCGTTTCATTTTTGAAGACTTTTAAGCTGTCCCTCCTTGGAAAACCCCAAATTACAAAGGCTTCTCCTGTCTTCAGATCTCAGTTCCTTTGCCGAAGCCATCAACACTTCTTCTTCTTCTTCTTCCGCATCCCTTATTTCTCTTTCCAATCTTCTCCTCAAGGTTCGTTCTTCCTCTTCAATACCCCTCCACATATTTCAATCTCACTTTTTCCTATTAATTACTTTATTCTCCGCTTCCTCACGTTTTATTGCGCCGTTTCTAATTAATTATTAATTAATCATATTAATAACCTTACGATGCGTCTTATCATTTCAAATTATTCGTTAAAATGTTGATTTATGTTCCTTATAGAATGCCTAAATCCGTGTCCCAAAATGGATTATGGATCTCAGGTTTCTTTTTCATCAGATTATAGTTTCATGTGTAAACGCGGTTTCTTTCGCTGCATATTATTATACCGATTGGTTGATGTTAGTATTTCATACGTTATTCGATCGATGGAATAGAGTGGAAAAGAATTCCATTTCCAGCCTTACTTAAGCAAGGTCTCGGATTCGATAAAAATAGGCACTGAGAGAGCTCTGCTGCCTCCTTTTAATCGTGTCCTATCTTGACTCGGATTAGTTAGGTTCCATAAGTGACTTCCGGATACTGAGTGTTTGTTTGTCATGGCAGTAAGAATGTATAATAATGTTGGATCGCAGCCTGGTGTACCACCGCCTGTGACAAGCTCACAACCAAATCCTTTTGGGAATGCGTTTAATGTTGCTGGTTCCGGACTCATACGAGGTGGATTGGGTGCGTATGGAGAAAAGATATTTGGATCCAGCTCTGAGTATGTTCAAAGCAATGTAAGTAGCATTCTATTTATTTTGGGGGTTTTGAAATGGGGTCTTATAAATTACATAGGACCAAAATAAAAACCCCAAAAGGGTCTTATAAATAGGACCGGAGGGAGTAATTTTAATTCTTTGTGTGGCTCATAAGATTAGATCTTTCATTGTTTCTTAAACATTGTTAGTTTTTGTTTTTGGGATAAAGTTCAAAGTTGAAACCTTTCATTTTTCCATATCTTCCTCATGCTTAAATTGTGTTTCAACTCTCGACTTTTGAAATTTGATCATCCAGGAAAACCTGGCTTTAACCTCTTTATATTCAACCCTGCCATTTCTAATCAGTCGGTGTGTCGTCTCAGCAATACTTATCTATTGATTTTCAGCGATGGTTGCTGACTTGCTGTGCACACCTTGTCACTTTTTTAATCTGTGTTCAGGAGTTCTCATTTACGTATTTTTTTTCAAGAAAATTTGAACCTTTCTTTGATTTACTTTTGAAATGTGTTTCATGTATTCGATATGCCCTCACCTTCTTTAATGATTATTTATCAGTGAATTTAAGATTGACTGATTTTAGAGTTGTAGATCAATGCAGTTGAAAAATTTTATTAACTTGCTTAGTGGACATAGATTTGCTATCTTTTTTCACTCTAGAGTATATATATTCTCTCAAGGTGTAAGTTCAGTGTTTTCGTTTTTAAATTAATATCTTCAATTGAATAACAGATCAGTCGATATTTCTCTGATCCCCAATACTACTTTCAAGTGAATGATCATTATGTTAAGAACAAATTAAAGGTGGTTTTGTTTCCTTTCCTGCACCGGGTAAGCAGTAATCTCACTCTTCTCTGCAATGCTCTCCTGGATTTTCATTTGATCATATTATTTTATCTTCTTCTTGGCTTTATATTTCTCTTATCTTGTTCAGGGTCACTGGACTAGAATTACTGAGCCTGTAGGGGGTAGACTCTCGTATAAACCACCAATATATGATATAAATGCACCAGATCTGTACATTCCACTAATGGCATTTGGCACCTACCTCGTTCTTGCTGGCCTCTACTTGGGTCTTCATGGAAAGTAAATGCTCTTCCTCTTCCTCTATCTTAATCTCACTGTATAGTACTGAGTCTACTGCATGTGCTCTACTTATTTTTCTCAAACTTAAAGATAGCAACATTAGTATATTTCCCCTCACCACACTGTTTGTGCTTGTGTCTTGTGTGTAAAATATCTTGCATATTTATTATGCAAGTTTTATTTTCAGTGTATCTAGAGAGGGAATAAATGGGAAGGCTGTCGAACCGCGGAAGATAAGTTTTGGAAGCTATAGCTTCTATTTAAATAGAAATAAAATGTAGCATGTGGAATGTGAGTTCAAAAAGAAGCACCCTAACTCTAGGTTAGAGGTGAAATTTGGAGATGAGTGAACATAAAAGATAGGATTAAGTATGAGCACATTAGAGATATTGTAAGGGTAGCAGCTGATGTGAATCTTGCCTTAGGTGCTTGGTTCATGTGACGAAAAGACCACATTAGAGATATTGTAAGAGTAGATTAGGTAGAGGATAACACTAAATAGTTTGAGTTAGAAGGAGACCAATAAAAACTATAGGTGGCACCATTAAAAAAGAGTTAGATTTGAATGGCCTTTGGAAAGGCATGATTTAAGAAACCTGAGATCATTTGATCTATATAATAATATATCTGATCACGCCTAATAGAAAAAAGACTTTCCTCTCGTAGTACTTGTGAGCCTTTACAGGTTTTTATTTTCTTGAGTCCCAAGATGTATTTAATGTTCTGCTTCTACCTTAAAATATAGCCTTAAGAACTTTATCAGAAGCCATAGAGGTTTTGACCGTCTTAGATGTTATAGAGATTGCTACTTGTATTTTCAAGAAAGTTATTTTGAAATTTACAGTCAGGTTTTGGCAAGTTCCAATGAGATTTAAGTTTAATTTATACTTTATATGAACTCATTTTTTTCTGTCCATTTTTTCTCATAGTCATACACTCATAGTGTCTTGATGATGCTGTATTTATGTCCAGGTTTAGTCCCGAAGCTTTGAACTTGTTATTCATCAAGGGATTACTTGGATGGTTTATGCAAGCTACACTGCTGAAGGTGACATTGCTTTCATTGGGCAGTGGGGAAGCACCCCTGCTGGACATTATAGCGTATGCTGGATATGCTTTCACTGGCATATGTTTGGCTGTTCTCGGAAAAATAGTATCTAGCTTCGCCTACTACTTTTTAATGCCATGGACCTGCTTATGCATGGGAGTATTCTTAGTGAAAACAATGAAAAGAGTCCTTTTTGCAGAGGTCAGGAGTTATGATTCAAGCAAACACCACTATCTCTTGCTCTTTATTGCTGTGGTTCAGTTCCCATTGTTCACATGGCTTGGAAACGTTACTGTGAATTGGCTTTTATAGACTGATAGCTTTTACACTGTGTTTAGAAGCAATTCTTAGTGATATTCTTTTGTTGGAGAATTGTAATATATCTGCTCTTTGTTTCCCCATTGTTTTTATCTTTTGGTTAGGTTGGGGAATAAACCTAGTAAGAAATGCATAATTACAGAGCTCCACATACATGCTTTTGTTGTTCTTCTTGAGTTGATACTTAACAATTGAAACATCATTATCTTCCATTGTGAAAACACTATGTAGCTGGACTTTTGTAGTTGTAAACATTGTACACTCTGCTTTTTGGACTGTGTCTGCAATCTCTGTTCTGCCCCAAGTTTAAGATTTGTGGCCTGATTTCCCTTTATACTAATTTGAAATGGATCCATGGAATTGGTTGTCTGCGAAATTAATTTTTTTTGGTGATTCTTAGATATGATGCAAGTTGAAATTGACAAGGAAAGAAGGACCTTTAACTGTGGAGCGTGTAACTAGACTATACATGCAAAATTTTTGTGATACTTATAAAGTAAAACTTTGGTTGAGTATCATATACTTGCACTGTTGCACATATTATTTCATGTTTCCAGCTCATTATCCAATTATAATTGGTTTTACTTAACGTTCTACATAGATTCTACCATATGCCTAGATGAGAAGTGATATCTTTCTTGTATGTGTACAAAGCACATTTATTTTTGATCACATCTTCTAGCTGCTGAACCAGCCTACCTTTCCTAAGCAATCCTGTAATGCTTCACTTAGGAGTAATTTCTGGGTAGAACACAAAAAGTTCAATCAACTCTCATCTCGAACATAAAAGGTTTACAGTGCTGGAATATAAGCCATGTATACATCGACCTTCAAGGTCATTCAAGAGTTCAAAAGGTAACCTTTTCAGAAACAATCCAATACATACTTATTTTGTTGAAACTGTTAGACCAATAATGGGAATCTTAAAGCCTACGTTCTTAGTTTACGGGAATCTCTTAAAATTTTGCATTTCAAATGTTACCTTAGTATCCTTTATGAATTTTGATTCTACTCTTGGAAGAGGAGCAGGGTGGGATATGATCTCAAATTTCTCTTCGTTTAAGCTTATGACATACTCGGTCCTTTCAATGGTTCTCTTGCTTGATGAACGAACTGACACCAAATTTGGATTGAAGCCTCTAAGGCATTTATTCTTGTTGATTTCTTCAAAGAACGCTTGTAAATCTTTTTGCACAATGGCCACTTTGCAAAGCCATTCTTCTACATTAAGTGCAATTTTGCGTCCACTTTTTCTATCTTCATCCACAATCCGGGAATTCTACGTTTCCTACCTTCCAACTTTTCAAGTTCAGTCTTAAGATTGTTGATATTTTTGTTGTTGGATATTACATACCCGATCTGCTTCCCTATTGGTCCTACTGCTGATTTGCCAAGTTGTGACACAATTCCTACTCCCAGTCCAATTAGACATTCCATTTTGCTTTTCCAAATCTTAAATTATATTTGAATACTCTCACTGTACAAGACTACAAGGACACCCAAAATGGTATATATTTTTCTAATAAAATGGCCCAAAAATCCTTTTAATCACGTGAGAAAGTGAGACGTGTCATTTGACGGCACTTATCTCATTAGTAATTTGGAGGAAATTGTGCGTCGCTAGTGTTCGAAGTACATTATTACGCTTGTTATATTTTGCTACCTTCCTTCCTAAATAATTAGACATGGCAACGGGTCGGGTTTGGGGCAGGCTTCGTTGGCCAATACCAATCCCACACTCGTTAAGAGTCGGATGAATTCAGATGCGGGTTTAAGGAGATATGAAAAAGTGAAATTCAAACCCTTTCCGTTGGGTTCGGGGAAACCCACGGATAACCCATCCAGTTATTTTTAATTACTTTTTTTAAAATTACATTTTTTTGTATTAAACGAAAATCATATATAAAATACATTTATAATTCAAATAACATATAATTATAAACGTCAAATTTTAAAAAATATCTAAAAACTTAATAATTAAATCATAATTTTAGCCAAATATGTTAGTTTGACTTCACAATTTAACTATTATTATAATGAAAATTATTTAATTTTTATATGAGGGTTGGTTTGGGAGTGAAGGGGCGAGTTCTTAAAATCCCAGACTTGCCTCACCCCTATCTTTTTAGGGTTTTGCTTTTTGGCCCCCACTATTGACTTTTTGGCCCCCATTTCTATTTTCAAAGGACTAAAACATCCTTCAGCGTATTTATATTTCCGGTACTACATAATCGGAAATCCTATTTCGGTAATCCAGAGTCGGAAGACAATTATTTCATATTTCCGGTGTTGCCTAAACGGAATATCATTTTCGGTTTAAGACAACCGGAAACTTTATTGATTTCCGGCGCTGCACAACCGGAAATCATCAATACAGCATGGTCCCCCAAAATGGCGCATGTAGAGAGTTGAAAATGGGTCAAATACTCATCGTTGTTAGCATCAGCGTGTGAGGGACTTGAGTCATGAGGAGAAGGTGGGGAGGTGTCTAACTCCCCCGAGTCATCAAACGGTGGAGGGTCCTCGAGGAGAAGGAGGAGGAACTGCTTGTGCTGCAGTTATGGCCCACATGGTATTTATCATTGCAGTAGAAACAAAGGCCCTTTGCTCTTTTATCTTGGATCTCGGTGGGTGTTAGCTTTTTCTAGGGAAGTTGTGGGGTAGAGGGTGTAGGTAGGAGTGGTTTTTAGGAAGGGGTTGGTGAAAGTGGTGGGGGTAAAGTGATACGTGGTGTATAATTGGAGGGAGGGCGACGATCTTGAAGCTTTGATTCAACCAACTTTGCAAGCCCAATAGCACTGGAAATTGTTTGAGGTCGGTAAACTGCAATTTTCGGTTTTCCGGTATAATTATTCCGGAAGTCTTCCGGTTCAGGAAAACCGGAATTTTTTTTCGGTTCAGCAAAACCGGAAAGACATTTCCAGTTTCATAGAACCGGAAATGTTAATACTGTTAAGGGTATTTTGGTCCATGAAAATTTAAAATGGGGGCCAAAAAGTCAATTATGGGGGGCCAAAAAGCAATTTCCATCTTTTTAAAGCATATTGCGGTTTTGGGTTTTCCAAACCCAATTAAAGGGGGGTTTTCTCCACCAAAATCGGGTCCGCTTCAAGCGGGTACCCGCGGGTAAGCTTTTAGGATGGTTTTTCAAGTAGACTAAGAAAATTAGTTAAAGTGGATAATTGGATAAAAATTTTATAAGTTAGATGTATATTTTCATATTTACCTTTAATTATAATGACACATCTTTCTATTAGTAATGATTTTATGAAATTATTAAATGAATGGAGATCAAATATTAAATTAAAATGCTTGTTCACTAAAAAAAGATGGTGAAGATATTTTTGAAAACAATTATTTAATGTTATAGATAAAGTGAATAAAATTTTTATAAAAATGATAAAAAAAATCAAAATTAATACTTATATAGTTATATTTAAGAACGGTAAAAGTAAAAAATTATTATTGATTAATTTGCCGATGAGAATAATTATTAATTTGCTAACATGAAGAAACTCTTTTTTCAATAGGATCAAGTTAGCATTGTGTACCATAAAATTTAGACAAAAAAATACCATTATGTATCTTGTGAAAAAGAGTTTCATGACAAGGGTATTTTAATAAAATGGTATTCTATAATAAAAAAATATATAAATAAAAAAAATTTTCAACCCCCAAACCCGTGAACCCATCTCAATTCTTTCCCATTCAATTATTCCAAACTTCAACACTTGATTCTTCTCTCATTTCAATCGCTGTCTATGCCCCGCCCCGACTGCCATAGTTGCTCCGCCAAAGACCACCCATTCATGTCCGACCTAGCCATTAGCGACTGTCATCACCCTCACAGCCTTACCTAAGCAACGACGTCATCCCTAAACCAATATTGTTCACCCAAATCACTAAGTCATGTCGCTTCTGTCGTTGAGCCTCGTCACTGTTGACGTTGAGCCCAACTATCATCACATCCTCAACAGTGAACCTTCCCTACCTGTTTGACTAAATTACAACTCAGTCTGGTTATAAAATTTCTCAAAACTCAGTCTGGTTCACTGATTGATTCGGGTTTGGTATGTGAGCACCATTTTCCTAATCTGTAGTTGAATTTGTACTTTCTTATTTTGGTGTATCTGCTGTTGGGCAAGTCTCTCGGTATCTTTCACCAGTATAAGAAGCTTAGTAGGATGTTAACGGGTCAAGTTACAATTCTTGTTGTTGCAACTCTATTTTTGTATTTGCCTATGAATTCTTTATTTTCTAGTCTAGTGTAATGTAGTGACTAGTTGTATGAAAAATAAGAATTTGATTTTATGTACCATTATACTATAAAAAGTAAGTGTGAGGATACAGTCATATTGTAAATTAAGTCCAACTTGTACTTTGTGTTATTGCAATAAAAAAAAAGGTATGAATGGAATACTTCATTGTTCAAATCTTTGTCTTGTTGTAATCAAAATTTGTAATTCATGAAGCATACAATTTTTTTTTGTTATTATTTTCTTCACTGGTACAGGTCATATAATTGGCCCATGTATAATCAAATCACAAAGAACTTTTAAATTAGGTGCATTAGGAGTGCAGAAGTTCACTACATAATTGAATCCTATAGCCCAAACCTACATCACTACATGATGTAGCTCCAAAATCATCTGCATATATTAGTTACAAGGCACCTCTGCATTACCACTATCCATGTCTGATGATTATACAAGTTACAACCCACCATTGCATTACCACTATCCTTGTCCAAAATCATCTTCAAATCCAATACAGGGTTTTGACTAATTCATTTCTTCCTTCTAAGGCATGTTTCTTCATCCATATCTTCCTTTTAATGCATGTTTGGTCAACACTTTGTCATCCTGTTAAATCAGAATAAAAACATAAACAAAAAGTGTTCAATAAGTCATGATTGACATTCAAAAATTTGACATAAATCAAACAAGCTAAATAATGATTAAAACTTACTTGTTAGGGGATTGAAAAGCCAACAATGACTTTTTTTTCCAACTGAATCAACATCTTTAAGGAGCCAAAATAAGCCTTCAGATGTTATTATGTCCCAAAAATCCAAACCGAATCTAGCAAATTTCCCAAGAGTGATGAGTTAAGTAGTTGACAGCAAGTGATAACAAATACTGAATTTAATAAGGGCATTGAAAGATCTGAAGTATGTTCATGCCTAAAACTTATACCAATTGCGGTGGGAGAAGCGGGGTCAGAGTAACGTTGCAGACGACTGAATTGGGTGGGGGCGTCGCTAGCGGTGTTTCTTGGGTGACGACGATCGTTGGTGATCGTGATTAGGCTCTCAACGGCGGACACGACACATGACGGTTGGTTAGAAATGAGATACAAAGTGAGGGATTGAAGGGCTTGGGTGAAAACTTGGGGTTTGGCAGATGCTAGAGACTGGGCTTGGCATGAATGACATCGTGTTTGGCCCTTGACCACGGTCACATATGCTTGAAGTGAGAAGAGAGAAGCACAAGTTTTGGGAATAGCTAAATGAGTGAGATAACAAAATGTGAGAGTAAGAAAGAGGAGTCGAAGGGTTTGGGGGTGTGAATTTTGGGTTTTTTTAAAAAAAATTCAGAATGTAAAATTATTAAAGTACCCCTATTATCAAAACTCATTTCAGCAAGAGGTGCAGTGTGTTTTTTGTCCAAATATTATGATATACAATGCTAACTTGATCCTATTAAAAAAATAGTTTCCTCATGTTAGCAAACTCATATATATATATATATATATATATATATATATATATATATATATATATAAAAAAAAACAAAACGGCATAAAAAACTAGAGACATATTTAAGCCTAAAATAAATTTCCAGTTAGGATCTCACCATAAAATGGTTTCTAAAAAAGGTTAACCTTAGGGTTTTGGCTCATCCCTCAGGATCTTCTTAATTCTAATGTGGGACTTTGGTTTCTATTCTCACTTGGTTCATCTAACACTCAAATGAGAATGATTTTGAACTAATTGGGCGGAGGCTATCATTTGGCAATTAAAAATTAATCCTTTGAATTTAATATTCTCAAGTCTCAACATCTTTCAACCAAACAAATGCGTGACAACCTATGAAAGCTCAGGATCACTAAGATTATGAAAATAGCTATTACTTAGATGGAAATTAAACTAATTATTTAGAAATCAAAATCAACCCGTTTTCATTTGAACGCAAAGTAGCAATTGGAATGCGACAATTTCAACCGCATTATTGACTTTGGAGATATATATCATTAATGCAGAGGCAACAAAAATTAGAGGGACCATTTGATTAGCTTTATTTGTTGCTATAGCCTACAGGTAGTCAGTGGTGACCGAACTATATACCCTTTCTACTCTCGACAAAATAGATTCAAAAATAGATCATTTCTAAATTCTAATCATAACTGCTAACTTCATGATTTTTGAGAGTTGGTGCTACTTATATACTTAATATGTCCAAGTCAATTTTAATTAACATCAAGGATGTAATAATGGTAATATCTACCAATTTGCGAATTCAAGCACTCAGTTTCTTGTTGCTAAGTTATCTTTCGTTTGATGGGTTGTGCACAATAAACATTGTACTTGTACAACTCTTCTCATTGATTAATGACTTTTATTTCTATCCATATATAATTTCAATTAGAATTACCTAGATATAGTAGAATATACAATGATCCAGACTTTATCCATAACTTCTTTTTTCGTTATATTATTGTCATTGTTTTTCATTTTGTTAACTAGCTTATCCATTCATAAAAATAGTCAATAACAGTTTCACTTTTGTTTTGTCTCATCATCTCAAATTGTCGTTTTAAACCTTGCAACATTGTTCATTTGATTGGATCACCACCTTTACATGTTTAGTTTAGTGTTATTGATTCATGATTCGAATCGTACGATTCGATACAATTCGTATATAAAACGAAACGCATCGATGCTATGAATCGAGAACGGCCTAGAATCGACGATTCTCATGTTCGAATCGCACGGTTCATTTCCGAATGTGAATTGCTGAATCGCATGAAGAAAACGATTCAGAAAGAGGGGGTCTGAAACAGGTTTCTTGATAGAAAGTGGGTAAAACCCAACCCGGCCCGATTTAAACTTGACGTTTCAGGTTTTTTTTTTCTAACCCCACCTTGGTCAAAACAACAAATTATGAATGACATTAAATGCATATTGATTGAAAACGGTTTCAATAGCTACTGATTGCAATTTTCATGGGATGCATTCTTCAATTATAATAATGTAAATGAATATAGAACAAGAATAAGAAACGTGTAGCCAGTCAGTCACTCTCTCCTCATTCAGATTTGATTTCCTAGACAATTATGGCTAATTACTTGCATAGGAAAAATTTATAATTGATTGATTATTTCCTATTTAAACCAAATAATGGCTAATGATTTCTTCAATAAGTTTTCATTCTCTTCTTTCTCTATTCCTTTCTCGGAAACATGCAGCCACTGCAGCCACTCCCTCCTCTCTACTCTTACATTTTGCAGACCCTGTTTCATTCTCTCCCTGTTTCAACTACTCTACTCACTTCTCTTTCATTCCTTTTCGAATTATATGATTCATTCCCTCCCTGTTTCAGCCCCACTAATTCATTTTTTGCCATAAAACACCTTGTTTCAGCCACTCTAATTCATTTTTCTGCCATAAAACACTGAAATGGTTGATGCAATGCTTATGCTAAATGAGCAGTGATACTGATAGTGATAAATGAAATAGGCTTGATATTTGCTTATGATAAATAGATGATGTACATGCACTACTTATGCTAAATGATGTACTGACACAGCTTAATGCTTATGATTTATGAATTTTGGGATGTTTTTTCTTAATATATAATGCATATAAGCATCATATATCATTCAATTGCTATATTATAAGTTATTTTTTACTATGTTTATGAATCTTACTATTCGATACGATTTACAATTTACAATTCAAAATTTGGCCCGGCAATTCACGATTTGACAACACTGGTTTAGTTGTATAAGAAAATAACTAATATTATTTCAAATTTCACACTGAAAGAACCAAAGTGAAATACACTATAATAATGCACAATTCATTTTCTAGAATTCACATTTTTTCCCCATAGAATTCTCTAATTTGTACATAACTTAGCGATGTGAATCCTGTTCCCTTCCTACATTATTATAGCCTTCAAAACACAGCAGCTTTTAGTCTCCTTCCCAACTCCTTTCTGCATAGAGAGAAAATACAATTGTTAGCATAAAAATTAAGAAAATGTTTCGTATATATGAGGTTAATGAAATGGATTTTAAGTTTACCTCATGAGCTGCCTGTCAAAGCCCGAAGCTGCTAAGAGCCCTCTATTCTCTTCAGCCCTTCTCAGGAGATATGGCATAACCATCTCTACTGGTCCAAATGGCATGTACTTGCTAACCTGAAACCCTGCATTGCTCAAACCAAAGGAAAGTGCCTCTGACATTCCATATAGTTGTGCAAATTCCATCTTGTGGTTCACCTTTCCCATCCCCAAATCATGAGCCTTTGCTGCAGCCAATTTCCCTACAAAACGTAACATAAACATGAATATAGAGATAATAATGTTCATTCTTATACTATGTCATAATTTAATGACTTTGATGAGTGTGTGCTATCTATATATCATTCATTATTCATGTGTATGACTTTTACTTAAAAATCATTGATATTTTGATACATGAATGATAAACAATGCACGAACATTCTAAGAAAATCATTACGGTGACCACGAGCAATCCCGTCCCTCTAATTAAATAATCTGAAAATGAATAGAGTGATTAAAAAATTAAAATAAGTACCTGATTCAACATTGTGGGTTGCAAGAACCACATTGCCAGGTCCATTGGCTATTTTCTCAAGGAGAAAAGATGAGCAATCATTGAAACACTTGTGTGTGGCCTGAATGGTATTGTGAATTGGGGATGCATATCCCAAAGACTCAGCCAATTTACTTTCAGTGGACATATAAGCACCCCTCACCAATTTGTAACCCATCGGTACTCCCATTTTGTCTGCTCCCTTTGCAGTCAGCAACAACCTCTCCTTGGCATCTTTCAAATAAGTCTGAATTGTTCCATACACAATAGGATTATCATCTTTGTTGTGCATGATGGCAGAGGAATATGTGAAGTAATCAATAGCTGGTTGAACAGTAGTATGCTCTGCATCAACCAATAAAGGAATATTGGCTTTCACACATTTTTGGCATAATTCAAGTAATCTCTGATTGGCAAGTTCAAGATCTTTTTCTTCTTCTGGTGTTAGGGGCTCTGGTCTTTTCTGAGTGTGGTATAAAGGGCTTGATTCAGCAAAGATTGGTAGGCAATCTTGCTTCCATGGCAAATTGAATGAAGGGTCTTTCTGTTGCCATCTTAGCAAGTCACTCACTCTTTCTAGAAGCTGCATTGGACATATTGCAGTGATTTTCACAATCACAAAGCTCACCTATAACATCAGAAATTAAAATTGCACCAAGTATTAGTTAAATTATATCAACCACACACTTATTTTAAACAAAAAAACAAACACAAACATGAATTCCGTGGTCCTTCAGAAATTGACAAAAAAAAATGATGAAAACTCTAGCGAGAAACTGGCAAAAGAAAAAAACAAATCTTCCTATCACATTTTAAGCAGCGTGACAAGACATTAAACCATCAACTTAAAACACTACTACATCTTTGGTCCACACTTATTTATTTTTAGCTAGGAAATGTAATTCTTTTTAAAATGTAAAGTATTTAAAATATGAAATAAATTAAATCAAATAAATGGTACTCTCTCCGATCTCAAATATAAGAAAAAAATTAGTTTTTTGAATTCATAAAAAAAATATACTATTTTAGGAAACATGCATTAAAAATGAAAACAAAATTAAATAATAGAGACATTTTATTGAAATATTTTAGGAATAATTATATTGTGAATAAAAAATTAATTAAGTTTTGCTTGTATTTAGAATTATTAATAAAATATTTTTATTTACTTATATTTAATACGGAAGGAATTATATAAATTATATTTCATTTTCATTAGTGAGGCATGACATGAGGTTTTTAGAATAATATTATATGCTCACTTGCTTAAGCAAATGTGCCAAATTGAAAACTTCATTATTGTGCTATGGCTGAGTCAGGTGGGACCAACCCATTTAACCATAAGACAGAACTGATGGTACTAAACAAAAGAAACAAAAAGCTAGCACGACCTGAACTGGAATTTTAATTTGCTTACTACTTATGGTGGCACCCACTTGCCTTCTCATTTCATCCATTCACAAACAGAAAGCAACAACACACGCCGCTTCAACTAAAACTCAAACCAAAAGCCACCTAACAAATTATCATTAGCCTTAGATCTTTGAATAAAAAAATTAAGAGAAATAATAGTATAATTCTATTAAAAAGTAAGCATGCAACTCCTTCTGCTGAAGTTTTTTTTTAAGCGCCGCTGAAGTGATCATTAATGAAAAAAAGTACCATTTAATTTGTAAATTGATTTAATATATACATTCTTGCTTATATATATAATGTTAATATATTCATATAAATATATTATATATGAAACATAATTATCCTTTAAAAAAGCATAATTATAAATTTTTTAAAAAAATTATTTTTAGAAAGAATTACTATATTAGTAATACTAAAAACATAATTTCAAGTCAAGAAGTTTTATAATTTACTACTATATTCTTTTTTTATGTATTTTAAGTTTAAAACAGCTGGAGTATGTAATATTGAGATTCACCAACTAAAATTATAGTAGTTCAAATCAAACCTAAACCTAAAAATACAGTATACCTAAAATGCCATGAAGAACACATGCACAATAGATTAGCACAATCACAATCAAAAAGCTCTTTTTGATAGATTAGTAAAAATTTCAAATCCAAAAATAAAATTTGTCAAACCCAAAATTGAAAAAAAAAAAAAAAGAACTTACCGAATTTAGCGGAAGGGATCTGCTAACATCAACGGTGTGAAGGAACCCTTTGAGATTACGGTCACACCCTTCATTGTCATGCGCATCTTCAACCCCATAAACCAGCATCCCCCTCAGCCCAACCTCGTTCAACCACCGTATGCTCCGGCCAGCATCCGCCGCATCCTCGCCGGCGCAGAAGTTCTCAAAGAACGTCTTCTTGATCGCGGCCATCACGAAATCCTTCATCACGCCGGTTTGCATGAGCCTGGACTTCATGATCCACATTCCGAAATCCACCATGGGCCCCATTGCGGTGGCGTGGAGCACCGCGGAGGAGCGGAGGAGCTTCGAGGTGGAGACCGAGGAGAAGAGCTTTTCGGCATCGTCTAGGTTTAGCAAAGAAGACTTGGCGGCGGTGGTGACTGGGGAGGAGGAGGGCGGCTTTTGGTGGTCGGCTTTTTCGTAGAGGGACGGCAGGGCGACGGCTGTGGAGGAGAGGATAGAAGGGTGGGCCGAGTTTAGTGGCTTTGTGGTTGCGGTTGCGGTCGCGGTCGCAGTCGCGGTATTGTATTTGATGTTCTTGAGGATTCTTGGAGGGATCACACGGGTGGCCATAAAACTTTGAAGATTCTTTTGTTGTTGTTGATTTTCTTTTTTCTCTCTTTTTTTAAAATTTTTTTTATGATGATGATGGATGTTGTGTTTATATTTCTTGATTTTGAAGGAGTGCTAAGAATGCAAATATGTGGGAATTCTAGAACTTTTTTCTTTCTAGATGTAGTGAGGAGGAAAGGAGGGGTAGGGGGTTTATATAGAGGACATACAACCAAGTTGGGTTGGGTTAACTAAAGGAAAAGTACAACACTGCAACGTGAAGTTGGGTTGGGCAAGTGCATGCATGACATGACATGGTGTGTGAGATGTGATTTGGAGGAGTCAATGGGTTATAATTATACTTTTTTATTTTTAGTAGTCTCTAATTGATTTCCTTTGTCACAGTTGTTACGATTCTATCTTTAATTTCATCTCTCGAAATTTCTTTGCTTATACATACTAAGATATGATAGGGTTGAGTCAAACATGTGAGAATAAATAATTAATTCATTTAAAAATATTTATACTTTTACGTTACAAAATCAACCAAATTATCTAATAATAAATGCTTGATTAAAATGATTGTTAAATTCATTTGTTAAAATACCGTAAATGAATCAATTTTCAATGCTAATTTATTTTTTAAAGATAGATTCATTTTTATAAATTCAAATATGCTTCAGGGCATATGTTATAAAACAATTATTGATAAATAAAGTATCACATCTTGTAACATTTTTTAGTGTATAGGAGAACTTGTAAAGTGATTTTCGTAATATAATAGAATATATCATTTCTCGGCTAAAACTATAATTTTGTTATAACATAAATTTATCAACACTTTTTTTAAGTGAATTCAGCAACACTCGAGTGTGATCAATGGATAAAAAAATCGGAAACACAAATTTCCCTAGGTTGAAAATGTTAAAAAAAATGTCACCTAATTTTATAATATTTTTTTTGGCTAAAGCATTTTGCATGCCTAGTTTTTTTTTTTTAAGAGTATAAAATCGCAATCATATCTTTTTAGGGAAAATAAAAAGGGTGTTAAGGTTACTAGGATTGGAAAATAAATCATAAGTGAATATTCTTCCACATCTCGAGAATACAAAATATCACATATTTCCATGCATTTTCGCTATATTTAACTTTTTAAAGAGCGCCCTTAGCATTTGCCTAAATAATAATCATAATTAAAGGCATATGAGTTAATTAAGTAAATTTCTATGTGGTGTAGTGGCACATAGTAAAATATTGAAGGCTCAATTAAGTTTTAATTTTTGAATTTAGGAGGTCTTTTTTATTGATTTTTGAACTTTTTTCGATGTTTTAGGTTTCTGAACATTGATCAAATTTTTGGAAATGGTTCTTTTGTTAATTAAGTGATTATATGGCTAACGATATATTACGTCATTTTGCAATATCGACATGTGATGTGTTATGTAGCGTCATGTGGCACTACATGATTTTTTTTTTCAAAATTATTAAAAGGTTCAATTTTCTTAAAAAAAATATGATTCATAATTATTTTTAATAAATTTATTTTTTTTTAATTTAAAAAATTCATGACGTTTCACGTGGCATGTTATCTATTGACGTGACAAAGGTGATGTGACATGTCATCGGTCATATCATCACTTAAATGACGAAAGGATCGTTTCCAAAAATTTGAGCAGAGTTCAGGAGCCCAAAATATTGAAAAAAAAAGAAGTTTAGGAGTCAATTCCAAAAAAAACACCTAAGTTCATGGGCTAAAAGCTTAAATAAGCCAATATTATATAATGAATAGCTTCGTTAGTTTATAACATATATAAGTTTTTTTTTAAAAGAGATTATTTCATTTTTAAAAAATCAATGTTAATGTAACATTAATCACTATTTTTATAATATCACCTTTAATTATTATAAAGAAATACTGAGTGGGTAATAAATTATAGAAAGATATTAAAAATACAAAATAAAAAAATATACAAATTAAACACAAATAAATATATTAATTAGTGTATTACTACTATTTAATTTATGTGATACAATATAAGCTTTAATTATTTATATTAAGAAATTGAGGAAGTAATATTTTTTAAACTTAATTTACTATTGGAAAGTAAGAAAATTTGTGCTACATTTTTGTGAGCTGAGCTGTATAATGTGGTTGAAATGGAAAAAATAAATTGTGTGGCTAAAAAGACTGTGACTTGGTGTGAGAAAATAATGTGGTGTAAGATGTATAGTAGGTAAAGGCTTGGCAGAGTGTTAGGTGCTAGATTCACGTACGCGTTGGGAAGGCATGGTCGATTGGACATGAAGACTCTGAGACATGATAGTGTTGAGTAATAAAAGAGCATGATCTCTATAAAAAATAAAAAATAAAAAAATTATCTATGCAACTTAGACGTGTATTGTCAAATTTCAATTCCACGCATGTATGAGTTGGCGACGAAGTCGGTGCAATCTCAGAGAATATTAATAAGCAGGGTGTGGAGGCTTGCGTGGATACACGAAATCACAATCTTAATCTTAATTTTTGAGATGTCTGTGCCGTGAGCTTTGGCCAACACTAGGTGTTGATGATTCGAATAAATCAAGTGTTCGGCATTCAAACGAAATATGTTGAAAAAATATTTTCCTTTTTAGTTATCCACAAACTATAAATGGAAATAGAAGATTCTGAGTGGAATCATTCAAATATTGTTGCTTACTTTAGTACTCCCGTTTTCAAAGGGTGTCTTTTAAGATTACATGGAAAAGTAAAATTAATATATATTAATTTTTTTCATTATATTTATAAGTTATTTTAAAAAAAAAAACGTCCTTAACTTTATTTATAAGTCATTTATATATTTTTTTAAAGAAAGAGTTATTGTTTTCATTCTCTTATTTGTTTTTTCATTAATGCAAAATAAATATAAAGTTAAAATTGTAGCTTTAAAGATATTTTTTTAAAAGGTTATGAAGTATAATTATCTTTCTTAATCTTCGTGATATAAGTTAAATATGACTTATAATAAAAATCAAATGGAGCATAATAATTATCTAGTTTATTATTTATATTTCTAATATTTGCATTTATTATCGATCTTCAATTATTATTTCCCTTATATATTAATTAGGTGAGGATAAAATTGTAAAAATAATACTCCCTCCCGTTGTGACACCCTTTTCCCCGACCAAGTAAATATTACAATAGTTAAGTATTACTTGGTAAAATATATGGACTTGTGATTATATAAGAAAATATAGAAATAAAATTTTATTTTCTTAGGCGGGTGCACGAATCCAAACATGGAATTCTTGGAGAAGAAATTCTATATCATTTTAAACAATTGTGTTGAATTCGGCATTCTCTAAAACCTTTTCACAAGCTGGATGGCATTCGTATTTGAAATCGTATTTATATGATAGAAAATAAGCGATGTCATCTTTTCTTTCTTTTATAAAACTATTACCATTGAATTCTTTTGTAGCCGAATTATTTAAATAGGTTTAATCAGAGTGAGCGGAAATAGTGGAACTATGCATACTTATAATATAAACATAATTCCCAAATAGATATGTAAATAAGTCATGAAATACATAGTCCCATAGTCATAACTCCAAGATCCATAATACAAGTCCATAAAAGATCTATGCCAAAAATAAAACCATAACCCTAGAGCTCTCAAGAGCATATCTACAACATATATACATATCAGAATATGAACTCTGGAGGTGGTCACATAGATCTGGCAGCATCAGTAGTAGTAGTGATGGTAGTAGCGGTCTCCAGGTAGCAAAAGAAAACATCATCATCAACAGCAGCAGCAGAATCTCCTCCACGTTATCCCCACATCGGATCCCCTGATCCTCATCATACACCTTATACACATACCTAGGGATCATCATCCCTCCACTGACTCCCGGTGGAATGAACGACAGGCTCGCCTCCGCTCTCATCCTCCACGGGATCCTCCTCGATTTCATCCGATGGAGAGTGTACCTTACCACTGGGTACGGGGTCAGGAGATGGTGTGACCCTGACTGGGCTCCTCGGATCAGAAGGGGGAGTATCCTCGCGGACGACTCTCGAGGAAAAAGGGTGTGAGCGGGTAGGTCTGAAACGAAAACTGTGATAAGAGCGAGCTGGCCGTGTGGGAGGTGGTTCATGATACGTGTAAAACGGGGGTACGTGCATAGTGTATATGATGGGAATCCTAATCTACGAGGACGAAATCGAATCAACGGGTTCGGGTGGTAGAAGGTAACCTCCACCTCTCCCTCGAACACCGCGCGATGGTCCTCATAGATCCATGTGCCACTAGGAAGTGGTCGGATCTCGATGCAAGCGATGTAACGAGACATCACCTACAAGGGCATAGGGGTAAGCATTTCTATACACATAATCAATAGAGCATAAATGTATGTATAATGTAAAGGTATAAGCATGCAACAATAAACAACAAACACATTTAGCATTTAGCAGAAATAGGATGCAAGTAGGATGCTCATACTTGTTTCATTTATCAATCTTAGTTTAAATGAGTGGCATGATTTATGAACTTAGCTCTCAAGCCTATCTCCGTCCATCTATGTCACTCTCTGACGTCCATCCTTGACTTCCCAGCACTCAACCGTGTGTTGTACTCCTAGGTGTACAACATTCGTACATTCACCAAGAATGTACACGACAAGCTTGGAATCTGTGCCACCCGAGCATATCCCGTCATCCAAATGGACCGTCATCCAAACGGTATAACCATATCGGCATCCACTAAGCCTACCACGTCGTCAACCATAACGTGTCATCAAGCAAGCGTCATTTGGCACTCCCAGAGGCCCTCCACATGTTACCAAAACATGATAAACGACCTACCATCCAAACTCCAAAATGAATGCATCATTTTTCGCTTAAAGGAATTGATTGATGTTTTTCTTGTTAATAATATCCGACGTGCCACCTGAGCAGCGTCTCATCATTCAAATGAAAACTTATCATATCATCAATCAGGTTCCTTTAAGTCTTAGATCACTTGGATTATTGTCATTTAAGTATTAATCAATGATTCAGAATTAAAAATGATATTTTAATTATTCTGGGTGAACTACTCGAGTATTCTTCAGACTACTCGAGTGTTCTACACTTATTTCCAGATTATTCGAGTGTTCTTCTAAATACTCGAGTGTTTATGTCTTTCTGGGGATTTGGGTTTCAGATTCATAAGAATACTCGAGTGATTCATGAGTTACTCGAGTGTTCTTCATCAATTCCAGAACACTCGAGTGACCCCTGCATTACTCGAGTGGTTTACCTTAAGAGATCCCCATGAAACAGCTTTTACTCGAGTCCTGGGCCCGATACTCGAGTGTTTTAACACCAAATACACTATTTTACCAAAATTTTACTCGAGTATCAAGCCAAGTACTCGAGTCTTTTCTCACAGAACAGACTGGAAACTTGGTTTTAACCTACCATTTTCAATTCTAATCATTTTTAGTTCAATCCAATGATCAACAGAGTTAATATACCATATATCAAACATGTTGTAACACTTAGCACATATCAAATTACAGATTTGACAGAGAATCGATCGTTAATGCATAAAATATACAATTTCACAACTTAACACCTCAAATTGCAAAATAATCAACAAACTCATGAAATAACGTTCATTACAGCTTGCATGCATCATGTGAAACTTGCTCAAAACAACCATAGAGCATGAATTGGTCTCCAAACCAAAGTTCATATTCAATCTAAGCCCTTAGAGCCTCTTGGTGGCTCTCTAATGAAAATAATGGAATTCAAACTCTATCTAGTGCATAAAACAACTTCCCCTTACCTCTCAGACGTGTACCAACAGGAGATTCCAAAGAAAAATCCCTTCAACACCAAAAACAACTTTGAGCACCACATGCAAGACAGTTTTGAGTGCAACACCAAGATTGAATTGGTTGACATATGAAACAGAGATAAGAATTGGGGAAATTGGAATTTCTAAACTCTATGCAACATCTACTAACTATAGAAACGAATTTGGGACTCAATGAACACTTGAGCTTACCAGAATCAAGGCTCCAAGTAAGCTCCAGAGAATGGTTTGACAGAAAACAACTCCACTTCCAAGCTCCAATTCTTCCTCTACACTCACTCTCAACTCACGAATTTTATGTCTATACAAAGCTCGTGATGTGAGCTTTGTATTGGTGTATGTTTTATGGTTTGAATCAGAACACAGAAGATGAATCGAAGGGAACGAGTTTGGAACCCTAACTCAAGCAAACTTCATAATTTCATCAACAAAACCTTCAATCTCGTTGATGAATGGCTTAAATAGACTGGGAGGATGTTCATGCACAACGACACGACGATGGGAGACGTGTTTGAGAGGTGATTTCGTGTCAACGGAGGGGAATCAGTGGTGGTGACTCACCAAACGCACTAACTCGTGCAACTCTGTCCAGAATACTCGAGTATTCCAGAAAATACTCGAGTATTTTGCCCAGTTTTTGAAAAATAATAATTTTATTTACTTTCCCTCCAAAATCTTTCCTATAATTGCTTCTAGGTCCCAATCCAGGGACTAATATGCAAAATACTTATTTCAAGCATAATTATATTTAATAAATAAATTCACACACATTTCCTAATTACATAAATACAGATTTTAATCAAGGATTAAAATAGAAATCATTAATTATAATTAATTTTTATAATTAACATTCCATTAATCAGAGATTAAAATTTTGGGGTGTTACACCCGTCCCTAAATATAAGACTCTCTTGACACTTTTATTTTGTCCTTATTTATCATACTCTTTGCCAATTTTCAATGATCATTAATTACTTTTTTTCACAAATACCCCTATTTATTTAACACTTTTTAAATTCTCAATAATATTAATAGGGATAATTTTGAAATTACATATCAAAAGTTCACATTTCCAATACAATTAATTAAATTATTCCACTTTCTTAATGGACGAGAAATCCCCTAAAGGGGTTTTATATTTAGGGACAGAGGGAGTATTAACTAATATTATATTGATTTTATAAATAGATAATACTGTAGTTAGATAAAAACAATTTTTTTTTCTAAATATACTTAAGAATGGAGATAGTAAATTGACTAAATTCCATTCAAAATAGAGAACAATATGATAAGATAATGCCTTGTATGATATTTTCGGTCAAATTGAATTTACTTTCCAAGATTCAACAAAAAAAATTTGATGTCACAATTTTTTTTAATCTACTATCTATTATCTATATATAAAAAGACGTCTATTCGAGACATCACGTTTGTCGGAGAAATTTTCGAGGCACCACGTTTGTAGCATAAATTTTCGAGGCACCACATTTGTCGTTGAAGTTTTCCTCGCACCAGAGCGATTGTAGGTAGATAATCATTATCTCTAAACAAAAGTACAATTTAAAATTAAATAAAATAAATTATTCAAGTTTTTCAAATTATTATCAACAACGTTGGGAGAGGAATAAAACCTTAACCCGGGGACCCCCCCTCGAACTGGATTAGTCGGCCCAGTGGGCCGGATATCAGGGTGCAAACCAAAAAAAATTATTATCTGCATGTGAAATCATTACTCTTACTTTATCAAACAAAAAAAGAAATCATTATCTTCAACAAAAATATTAAAATTTGAAATTAAAAAGTTTATTCAAGTTTTATAAGTTTTCCAAATCATTATACATAATAGGATTTGATTTTATACTTTATGTGAGTATTTTTTGTTTTCAACCTTCAATTTTTGCATGTGTTTTCCACCTTTAAATCTCTCTCTTCTACCATTATTTTATCCTTCAATTTCACTCATCTTAGATTATATTATTTATATTCAATGGTTTGATTTATATTATCCGTCTTTGGTATTTTCTTATTGCCGTTAAAGTGTATGTTGTTGTTAGTGTTGGTGATGTCGGTGCAGGGATTAATTTCTTTGAAGTTTTTGGTTATTATTGATTATCGCTTATTCATTGATTGTTTATGTATAATTATGAATTTTGAATTTGTTTTCATATTCAAGTGGAAGGGTTGTCTATCTATAGAGAGGAAATTGAGAAAAGATAGATTTGGTCAGATTATTATTGCTATTGCGAGCGGCAGATCCTAGAGATGTGGAGGTAAGTTTATCTAATTGCTTTTGGTTTTTGCGTGTCTAAGGAATTGATGTAATTTTGACTTCTGAGATTGATTTGGTTTGAGGTTGATTTATACCTTACATGTTTCAAGTAGCTTTTAAATTTCAACATATAAACATTAAAAGGATGTAACTATTTTTCATCAATATGCACCTTTTGCCATTGATATTAAAGAGAATCACTTTTGATAATTGATACCTTTTTCTTGAAAGGTCAAGAACAAATATATTTATATATATATATATATATATAGAGAGAGAGAGAGACATATATGGGGTTTGCTAACATGAGGAAACTGTTTTTTTAATAGGATCAAGTTAGCATTGTATACCATAAAATTTGGACAAAAAACACACTGCACCTCTTGCTGAAATGAGTTTTGATAATAGGGGTACTTTAATAATTTTACATTCTGAAAATTTAAAAAAAAAACCCCAAAATTCACACCCCTAAACTCTTCGACTCCTCTTTCTTCCTCTCTCATTTTGTTATCTCACTCATTTAGCTATTCCCAAAACTTGTGCTTCTCTCTTCTCACTTCAAGCATATGTGACCGTGGTCAAGGGCCAAGCACGATGTCGTTCATGCCAAGCCCAGTCTCTAGCATCTGCCAAACCCCAAGTTTCTCACCCAAACCCTTCAATCCCTCACTTTGTATCTCATTTCTAACCCAACCGCCATGTGTCGTGTCCGCCGTTGAGAGCCTAATCACGGTCACCAACGATCCCGTCACCCAAGAAACACCGCTAGCGACGCCCCCACCCAATCCAGTCGCCTGAAACGTTACTCTGACCCCGCTTCTCCCACCGCAATTGGTATAAGTTTTAGGCATGAACATGACTTCAGATCTTTCAATGCCCTTATTAAATTCAGTATTTGTTATCACTTGCTGTCAACTACTCAACTCATCACTCTTGGGAAATTTGCCAGATTCAGTTTGGATTTTTGGGACATAATGACATCTGAAGGCTTATTTTGGCTCCTTAAAGATGATGATTCAGTTGGAAAAAAGAGTTGTTGTTGGCTTTTCAATCCCCTAACAAGTAAGTTTTAATCATTATTTAGCTTGTTTGATTTATGTCAAATTTTTTAATGTCAATCATGACTTATTGAACACTTTTTGTTTATGTTTTTATTCTGATTTAACAGGATGACAAAGTGTTGACCAAATATGCATTAAAAGGAAGATATGGATGAAGAAACATGCCTTAGAAGGAAGAAATGAATTAGTCAAAACCCTGTATTGGATTTGAAGATGATTTTGGACAAGGATAGTGGTAATGCAATGGTGGGTTGTAACTTGTATAATCATCAGACATGGATAGTGGTAATGCAGAGGTGCCTTGTAACTAATATATGCAGATGATTTTGGAGCTACATCATGTAGTGATGTAGGTTTGGGCTATAGGATTCAATTATGTACTGAACTTCTGCACTCCTAATGCACCTAATTTAAAAGTTGTTTGTGACTTGATTATACATGGGCCAATTATATGACCTGTACCAGTGAAGAAAATAATAACAAAAAAAAAACTGTATGCTTCATGAATTACAAATTTTGATTACAACAAGACAAAGATTTGAACAATGAAGTATTCTATTCATACCTTTTTTTTTATTGCAATAACACAAAGTACAAGTTGGACTTAATTTACAATATGACTGTATCCTCACACCTACTTTTTATAGTATAATGGTACATAAAATCAAGTTCTTATTTTTCATACAACTAGTCACTACATTACACTAGACTAGAAAATAAAGAATTCATAGGCAAATACAAAAATAGAGTTGCAACAAAAAGAATTGTAACTTGACCCGTTAACATCCTACTAAGCTTCTTATACTGGTGAAAGATACAGAGAGACTTGCCCAACAACAGATACACCAAAATAATAAAGTACAAATTCAACTACAGATTAGGAAAGTGGTGCTCACATACCAAACCCGAATCAATCAGTGAACCAGACTGAGTTTTGAGAAATTTTATAACCAGACTGAGTTGTAATTTAGTCAAACAGGTACTGTGCAGATCCATTAGAGTTAATGGAGGGAAGGTTCACTATTGAGGAGGTGATGATAGTTGGGCTCAATGTCAACAGTGACGAGGCTCAACGACAGAAGCGGCATGACTGAGTGATTTGGGTGAACAATATTGGTTTAGGGATGACGTCGTTGCTTAGGTAAGGCTGTGAGGGTGATGACAGTCGCTAATGGCTAGGTCGGGCATGAATGGGTGGTCTTTGGCGGAGCAACTATGGCAGTCGGGGCGGGGCATAGACAGCGATTGAAATGAGAGAAGAATCAAGTGCTGAAGTTTGGAATAATTGAATGGGAAAGAATTGAGATGGGTTCACGGGTTTGGGGGTTGAGAATTTTTTTTTATTTATATATTTTTTTATTATAGAATACCATTTTATTAAAATACCCTTGTCATGAAACTCTTTTTCACAAGATACATAATGGTATTTTTGTCTAAATTTTATGGTACACAATGCTAACTTGATCCTATTGAAAAAAGAGTTTCCTCATGTTAGCAAACCCAATATATATATATATATATATATATATATATATATATTAATATTTGACTCCTTAAAGTTATTTTCGAACTTATCTCATCGTAATCATAATTAAATATTGGAGGTTAGTGATGTAGTGTCATGTGGTGTCATATGGACAAATTAAAGATGATTTCTCTCCAATTTTTTTTTTTAAAATTAAAAATATAAAAATATTTTTTCTCTGTGTCAATTATGCATCGTTACAAACATTAGAGCCAACACATTTTTTCTTTCTCATGTTTTTTTTAAAAGATAATAGGTACATTACACCTGTCGAAAGCAATTTTGCTCAAATTGGGCAAAACTATTATAAACTAGCAAGTAAGTCCGTGCACATGCACGGGGCCATTACGCGAAGCCCCTAATTTAAAGGTGAAATTATTAAAGGCTTCATATCATGACTTAAATTTGATTAACAAATAATTGATTAAAATTTGTTGTCATGACTTAAATTTTATATTTTATAAATAACCAAATTCTAAAGAAATTCAAATTATATCATGTCAAGTGACAAAATTTTCCTTAACCCTCTTAATCTGGTTGTTTTAGAATTTGTTGATTTGTTAGATTATTTTCATGATTTTTTATTTTTGTAATTTTTTATCATTTTTTAAGACAAATGAAGGATTTTAAATAATTTTTTTTTATTTTTCTTAACTTCAATCATAAAAATCCATAATCTTTTGATTTTTTCAAGATAATAAAGTTTATCCCTTTTTAGATTCCTATTCTCAACCCAAGATTATTAAAAACTCTTACTTATGCATCAATGCATAACAAAAATCATTAATTAATAATAATCAACTTGAAAGTATTCTTTAAATGTTGTAGATATTTCTCTCATATTTGTCTTCTCGATGATCTAATTAATTTCGGTCTTCTCAATGATCCCGTTAAGTTCTCTTCTATTAGTAATAGATTTCTTTTTTTTTGTTTGAAAAAAATTTGAATCAGATTTAGAATAAAATAATTACATTCAAAAGAATTATAATACCTAAAATTGAAACTTTTTAATGGAATACAAATTTTCGTAACTTATGAATCAATGCATAACAAAAACCATTAATTAATAATAGTCAACTTGAAAATATTCCTTAAATGTTGTAAATATTTCTCACATATTTGTCTTCTCAATGATCTTATTAATTTCGGTCTTCTCCATGCCATTAATTTCGATCTTAAATGTTGGAGATATTTCTCTCCTATTTGTCTTCTCAATAATCCCATTTATTTCGGTATTAAATATTGTAAATATTTCTCTCCTATTTGTCTTCTCAATAATCCCATTAATTTTGGTCTCCTCAATGCCAATAATTTCGATCTTAAATGTTGGAGATATTTCTCTCCTATTTGTCTTCTCAATAATCCCATTAATTTCGGTATTAAATATTTTAAATATTTCTCTCCTATTTGTCTTCCCAATAATCCCATTAATTTTGGTCTTCTCAATGCCATTAATTTCGGTATTCTCAATGATCTCATTAAGTTCTCTTCTATTAGTAATAGATTTCTTTTTTTTTGTTTGAAAAAAATTTGAATCAGATTTGGAATAAAATAATTACATTCAAAAGAATAATATTAATAATCCCATTATTTTCATTTGAATCAGTTTTAAATATTGTAGATATTTCTCTCTTATTTGTCTTCTCAATAATCCCATTAATTTTGATCTTAAAATGTTGTAATATTTCTTTCCTATTTGTCTTCTGAATAGATTTTTTTTTTGTTTGAAAAAGATTTGAATCAAATTTGGAATAAAATAATTACATTCAAAAGAATAATATAATACCTAAAATTGAAACTTTTTAATGGAATACAAATTTTCGTACTTATGCATCAATGCATAACAAAAACCATTAATTAATAATAACCAACTTAAATATTAGTAACTGATTTCGATTAAAAAGTAACTGATTAGTAACTGATTTTTTTTCTTTCTATTAGTAACTGATTTTTTTTAATATTAGTAACTGATTTCGATTAACAAAAAATATTGAATAAAAAAACCTAAAAAACTAAAAGTTGCTCTATTGTTAAGAGAGCCTAAAGAATAGGAATAGAAAACAACACAATGAACAATTTGATTCAACTTCACCGTTATTTATAAGATTTGAATGTGTTAAAAAAAAATTAATTACAGAAGATTAAAAAAGCTTCACTGCTCCTTGTTTAGAGGAGATTAAAAATGTCCTTCAAATCCTCACTCTCATTCGTATTCCAAAACTGCAGTGAATAATAATATTAGCAAATAAATTATTAGTCTCAAAAACAAATCTTACCATATAAATTATTAGTCTCACCTTCAACCCTTGAAATCAACTCCCTTCAAGTCTTGATTAGGAAAGTGGTGCTCACATACCAAACCCGAATCAATCAGTGAACCAGACTGAGTTTTGAGAAATTTTATAACCAGACTGAGTTGTAATTTAGTCAAACAGGTACTGTGCAGATCCATTAGAGTTAATGGAGGGAAGGTTCACTGTTGAGGAGGTGATGATAGTTGGGCTCAACGTCAACAGTGACGAGGCTCAACGACAGAAGTGGCATGACTGAGTGATTTGGGTGAACAATATTGGTTTAGGGATGACGTCGTTGCTTAGGTAAGGTTGTGAGGGTGATGACAGTCGCTAATGGCTAGGTCGGGCATGAATGGGTGGTCTTTGGCGGAGCAACTATGGTAGTCGGGGCGGGGGCATAGACAACGATTGAAATGAGAGAAGAATAAAGTGCTGAAGTTTGGAATAATTGAATGGGAAAGAATTGAGATGGGTTCACGGGTTTGGGAGTTGAGAATTTTTTTTATTTATATATTTTTTTATTATAGAATACCATTTTATTAAAATACCCTTGTCATGAAACTCTTTTTCACAAGATACATAATGGTATTTTTGTCTTAATTTTATGGTACACAATGCTAACTTGATCCTATTGAAAAAAGAGTTTCCTCATGTTAGCAAACCCAATATATATATATATATATATTTAATATTTGATTTCTTAAAGTTATTTTCGAACTTATCTCATCGTAATCATAATTAAATATTGGAGGTTAGTGATGTAGTGTCATGTGGTGTCATATGGACAAATTAAAGATGATTTCTCTCCAATTTTTTTTTTTAAAATTAAAAATATAAAAATATTTTTTCTCTGTGTCAATTATGCATCGTTACAAACATTAGAGCCAGCACATTTTTTCTTTCTCATGTTTTTTTAAAAGATAATAGGTACATTACACCTGTCGAAAGCAATTTTGCTCAAATTGGGCAAAACTATTATAAATAATAAAAATATTAATAAAAGTACTTAATACAGTTGCATTTCCATTAACTCGAACTCTATACTTTTGATTTAGCTATAACAACCCTAAACAATCTTATTGGTGGAGATCTCATGATTTTGAAAAAGGATTTTTTTAATCTATACATCGGGTGTATAGGTTAATTAAATTTTAAAAAGTAAATATTTTTTGAAAAACTAAAATATACTGGTAATGAAATAAAAAGTAATTTTTTAATTCTCCACTGTAATTTTATTATCTATATTTTCTTATCTTATACTCTCTTCGGTCTTAATCATACGAAAAAAACATCTCATTAATGGTCTTAAATATAAGCAAAATTTAACTAACTTTCTATTTTTAATACAATCATTCCTGAAATATATTTATAAAGTGGTTGAATCATTTAATTTTTGTTTCATTCCCAATGTAAGTTTACTAAAATAGTCTTTTTTTTATGAATTTGAAAAAATTAAATGTACTTAACTAACTTTTCTTTATACATGTGAAATTAGTTATTTTTGCTTTTAAAATGGGACTACAAGGAATATATGGGAGGCATAGAATAAAAAAATCATTTGAAAGGGTCATAAATTGCATTTTACTAAACTTACTTTAATACTCCCTCCATTTCACTTTAAGTGTCTTTTTAACATCAAAATTTTGTTTCAAAAAAAGTGTCTTTCTACCAAATTTAGGCAACATTTAATACTGTTTTTCCTTATTTACCCTTACATTTAATGTTACGTTGTTTTAGTTTTGAAATTTGTAATACTAGTATTGATGCATTGACAAAATAAAAATATTAAATAGGGGTATTTTTGATAAAATACACATAAAACTTATAATAATCATCATAATCAATATTTTCTTAATCTATGCCCAAAAGTTCAAAAAGATACTTAAAGTGAAACGAATGGAGTAAAACATAATTGCATTTTCTCTCCGGCTAATTAATGATCATAAATACTTTTCCACGCATCCGTCAGAAACATGACCAAATAATTGAAGAATTGTCATTCATTATTTTACAATAATTCAAAATTTCCAACTATTTATGCTAGCTAGGATTCTCATGACGAACATAAACATCTAAAAATAATATAGTACATATAATATTTTTGAAGTACTAAAAATATGCTGTGTAAAAAAAAATTTAATTTAACCTAAAAATTGCTCTAATGGAAATTGGTTGGGCACTTAGGTAGGAACTTCACGATCAAAAGCTCAAGTCTCAGTGGGACAATAATTCCTGAGGATGATTCATACCGTTTAGTCAAAGACTTCCACAGTTCGTAGATCCAAGGTAGATTAGTTAGGCCACAAAAAATAAAGCCCAGACACCACATGATTTCGTAAATTTTTTTTTTATTATTTTTCATAAAATTTATTCAATTAAAATTTTTTATCGTGAGTGAAATTAAGAAATTTCTTTATTTTATTATTAATATGTAAGGATTAATTAAGGAACAAGTGAGAGATGATTTATTAACACCTACCACACCACCGTTACCACCTCTGAAATATGGGTACTCCTAAACTAGTGACGTATCCCGGGTATACATTGGGTATCGGTACACGTACCGTACTCCTGGTATATTATGACATATTTTAGATGTGAATCATACCAATAATGTAATTTTTGCATTAGAATTTATATTTTAATGTTATAATCAATCTTTCAATCTTATATCTTGACTTATTTTAAAGATCAAACTCTAATTTTACAATAATATTCATATGCTATTTCAATATTAAAATCGTTTATTTGCACTTTATTTATATATATTTATTTATAAAATTTGAATTTATATTATCTTACATGTACCCTAGTTTTTTAAAAAATGCCGTATCCGATTCTGTATCCATATCCAACATCCGCATTGGTGCAACATTGATTACCACTAATTTTCTCCCCTCACCCCACAACAGTGACGTGAAAATTCCTTTTTATTTATTATGATTGTTGAACATCACATCAATCTCATTCAAAATTCACTTTTTATTTATTTCATTAGTCTCATTGGCTCTTTTCTTTGATTGATAGACGGGAAGCATATCCTATTTTCCTATCACTTTATTAAAGTTTGAAGTGGTTCAATTCTTGGCTTTTTTTACTTAAGTGGTAGCTTTATAAACAATTTACAGAAAATTGATAATTTAAAAACTATTTACGTAAGATATGACAATCAACAAAATTATTTATGTAAATGAGGCAGTCAAAGTAAAAAAGAATAGTCAAACGCGTCATCCCGTCTAATGCGATCCAAAAGTGACACGTGACAACCTCCCATTGATCCTCCAGATTCTTTCTGAATAAAAAAAAAAGCCACCCGACAGCCCTTTGAGTCATTTTTTCCTTTTTCAAAGAAAGCCTGGTGTTGGTGTTCTTTCGCTCACGTGGGGCAACCAGGGGTTGCGTCACTGTGCATGACGCGTTCAGTTGCGTCAACTGTAGTGACGCAACTCCCTGATTACGCCACGTGACACCACTGTCCTCCAGTTCCGAATGCTATTACTCCTCGGTTCCAACAACCCCCCCCCCCCCCCCCCCCCCCCCCCGCGATAAATTACTACTCCCTCTTACTACTCTATAAACTACTCCCTCCGTAAATTACTATTCCCTCTTACTACTAGTCCCACTTTAAGTATCAAAACTTCTTGAGGTAAATTTTTAGATTTTGTGAATTTTAATTTTTTTATTATATGTACTAGTATATAGGAAGTCGTAATCTTATTTATTTTGTTATAATTTTTATTTTACGCATTAGTATATAGAATATTATTAGCTAGATTATTTATTTATTTATTATTTGGTGTTAGATTTTTTTATCAGTTAGATTTTTTTATCAATTTAGAAGTTATATTTTTATTAATTTAAGTATTAGTAAGAATTAGAAAAGTTTTATTAGTTAAAATTATTTTTTTTAGGTATTAGTTATATTTTTTATTTATTTATTGCTTCTATTCTTTATGTTTAGGTTCTATTAGGTTGTAATTAGATTTTCAAATTTTTTTAGTATGTTTTTTTTTCATGTTTAGGTATTACTTTTATATTTCATTTATTTATTAATTAGTTGAGTTCGAATTTTTTATTACTTACATTTTTTATATATTTAAAAGTTAGATTTTTATTAGTTTAGGTATTAGTAAGATTTAGAGCGCTATTTTTATTATTTAGATTTTTTTTATTAGTTGGAGTTACATTTTTTTATTAGTAGATTTTTAATCTATATAGAAGTTATATTTTTATTAGTTTAGGTATTAGTAAGATTTATAAAAATTTTATTAGTTAGAATTTTTTTTAATAGTTGGAGATAGATTTATTTATTAGTTAGATTCTTTTTATCTATTTAGAAGTTATATTTTTATTAGTTTATGTATTAGTAAGATTTAGAAAATTTTTATTAGTTAGAATGTAATAATATTTTTTATTTATTTGTGTTGTTTACTAGTTTGATTTGTTATTAATTATTTACATTATTGTTTAAGGTAATAATTTAGTTAGATTTTTTATGGTGTATGCATTTATTAATTTATTTATAGAGTAGTAAGAGGGAGTAGTAATTTATAGGGGGAGGTGGGCTGTTGGAACTGAGGAGTAATAAACGCATGCGGGATTGGGGGGGACAGTGGCGCAACCAGGGAGTTGCGTCACTGCGGCTGACGCAACTGAACGCCTCATGTGCAGTGACGCAACCCCCTATTTGCGCCATGTGGCGCCGCTGTTGGGTGGCTTTTTTTTTTGTTTTGTTTTTTATCTAGAAAGAATCTGGAGGACCAACTGGAGGTTGCCACGTGTGACGCTCTCAAAATATAACTTTATTTATATTAAAACAACGTATATTTATAGAATATTTGTTAATCATATGGTAGTTTCATGGAATTTTTTTTTTACACAACAAAGTTTCACCTCAAGACCCTTGATTCGAAAATATATTTATTTCCAAAATAAACGGTTGAGTACCTGTTTTGTACTTTCAGCGGAAACGATTTTCAAAACGATTAATGTGGTTGCAATTAAAATAAATTTTAAGGATCATAATGACTGTGCAACCATAGCCCATATATATAAAAAAAACCCAGGTATCCAAGTAACAGAGATAAAAGTCGAGGTAGCAAAGTATAAGGATACAGACCAGCAAATATAAAATAACAACTCTCATAGACTCTCTCAAAACTATATACAATATAACACAAGTCAAAATAGAAGAGTCTTCGAGAGCTGAGCTATGATCCACCCACGCTGATGCCTGATCCCTGGTCCTCCAAAAGCTGTACACTACATCCTACCATGGTCCCCATACTGCACATACTAAGGAAGAGTCACCACATCACTGGCTGTCAGTAGCTGCCCCATCCACGTCTTCTACGGGGTCCTCCTCCTCCTCCTCATCCGGTACCACAGGAATAGCAGTGCGACGCACTGGCTCAGGTGAGGGTGCAAAACGTACCCTGGTGGTCGGACCAGGACGAGGAGTGGTCGTGGCAGTAGCCTCATCAGAAGTAGAAGGACGAGTACGGGTAGCAGGGCGTCTGACATGCAAATTATAAAAACGACGGCCAGGACGTGGGGGTGGAGAACCAAAACGATAAGTATAAGCCGGGGGAATGTGCAGTATGTAGATAATGGGGATGCGAAGTCTCCGAGGTCGCACTCGAGCAAGGGGGTTAGGGTGACGAAAGATCACGTCAACCTCACCCTCGAACACCGCTCGGTGCTCCTCGTAGTCCCACACTCCTCTACGGAGTGGGCGCAACTCCACGTATGTCAGGTAACGAGCCATCACCTACAAGGGCATAGGGAGTCAGCATGTACTAACACATAAACAAATAGACAGGGTAATACTTAAATAGTTGAGTCATTATTTAACAATAATCATTAATTCCTCTACTAATCAATTATCATTTACCATTAATCAATTAACAATTAATTACACATGTTAAACATTAACACCAAGACTTAATCATTGATAGTCAATAACACGTGCAGTCACAATGTATCTCATCTTATCAGTGCATGATTGTTGGCCAACTACAACAGATAGGCTTCCGTGGCACCTTTAAAAACAAACATGCCCGGTACCCATAATGAGTACCTCATCGAACTCGGCCCGCAAATAAATCAACACCCCTAGAGCTCTTAGAAATGTTGCCGACGTATCCCGTAGGATTACGCCTCATCGAGTCCGGCATCAAATGACATGCCCACACGCACGTGTGTATTTCCGGAAACAGAAGGTGCAACCCCGGTCACCGACACTCCCCCGTGAACCCTTTGGAGCAAACACTCACACAAGTGTTCCTCGAGTTCAACCAAAAGGGATATGCCCACGCCTCACGGACGTGTCTCCTTCAGCTCATCGCTGTGGGAAACCATAATGCAGATGCTATGCATGATTTCATCAAATCAATAATGCCCCGTGTCATTTAAGTTGTTTGAGGTTTGTACTTGGCATAGTTGAACTTTATTTTCCATTAAACTTACTTCAATTCAATTCAGTTTCAGCCTTTAATTGATTTTCACACTTTGATAATCAATTAAATAGTTAAATTCTGATCATTATTGCAAAAATTCAGTCAATAATCGATTAAAGGAATCTGTTAATCGATTATCCCTTTGTACATTTCAAACTGATCAGAATTTCAACGTGTTAATCGATTAACAGATCGTGTTAATCGATTAAATAGTGCAGAAAAACACTACTGAACTGGTTTTTATGTATCAAACTCATGCCAATCCAATTTTAACCAAAACTAACCTCCAACCCAACTTAAATACAGTATATTAAACTTGTTCATAGCATCAATTACATTAAATAACATCAACATCACAGAATCATCATGTTTTCCCCAATTTTAACCTAAAACACAACTTAACATATCAAATCCTTAACCACTCAATTTCAGATCAAATTGAAGGTTCATTTAGCTTTAGATACCATCATCTAACATGTTCCAATTCTGGCTTTTGGTCAAATTGGCCTCCAAGCCATTGCCCTCTAACCTAGTGCCCTTTGAACCTCTTGGTGGTTCAACCTATACTCATTTCAATACCACAATCTATTCTAGCATTAGTAAAGCTTCTCCCTTACCTCAATGAAGCTTTTTGGATGCAAGGACAGCAAGAAAAACCGCAAATTCCAGAATCACCTCTTGCTCTGTTTTTGGTTTCAAGACAGGTTCAGCAGAGCAAGTTCGGGTAATGATTCGACGAACCAAACGTGCATAAAAACGAGTAAACTTGGTCAATATAGAAACTAGACATTGCCAACTTTAATTAGAAACCGAAATGACACGATTTGGAGTCCTATACATACCTAAATCGAAGCCCCAAACTTAGCTCCTCACAACTGAAACTACAAACTTCAGTTTCTTGGACCCAACTTTAAACGATTCGTTCTCCTTGTACGAGCCACCAAAATACATGATTCTTGTCTTAAATTAAAGGTCTTGTGACAAGCTTGAAGAAGGTATCAAGCTCATCAATCGTGTTTAAGTGAGGGTGAAGAACGAAGGCTATGAACAGAGGGTGCTCAAAATCGAAATTGACAGAGTTTCACTAAGGTATCAACTTCTTCATGAAATTCTTCAACTCAAGACCCCTATTTATAGGCAAATCAAGTGCCCATGCAAGCCTACACGCGTCCCACTACCAAAATGAAGCGGTGGAAGGCGGTGCAAGGTGGCAAAGTGGTGGTTCCAGCTGGGTGAGTCATCATCTTCCACTATCTTTGGCCACTGAACTCGTGTTAATCGATTAACACTTTCTGTTAATCGATTAACAGCTTCAGTTTTTGAAAAATTACTATTTTATTCACTTTCCCTCCAAAAATATTTCTAATATTATCTCTTAGATCCTTCCCAAGGACTAAACAGCAAAAATCCTTATTTTTAAAGTCCAAGTTATTTTCTCTTATTTTTCCTTGAATTATCCTTTTAATATAACCATAGTTTAATTAACAAAACTAATTAATTCCATATAATTAATTTTGTTTAACTATTTTATTTTTATTTATTTGGGAAACAAAAATCGGGGTATTACACTACGTGTCACTTTTGGGTCGTGTCAGACGGGATTACGCGTTTGACTATGCTTTTTGACTTTGACTGTCCCATTTACGTAAATAGTAAATAGTTTTGTTGACTGCCCAATCTTACGTAAATAATTTTTAAACTACCCATTTTCTGTAAATTGTTTGTAAAACTACCCCACTTAAATAAAAAAGTCTCAATTCTTAGGATTGGTTGTCCCTTGTGAGAAATAGTAACAAATAAACAATTTATTAAAATGAAATTTCTGTCTTGTACAATTAACTATGACGAGAAACAAACCAAACCGAAAACTGAAATGAACTAAATTTGATTTAGGTTTGTTCATATTGTCAAGAAATAGTTCAGTTTGATATTAATACTGTAGTTTTTATTTATAGGTAAAGTTTTGAAAAAAAAAAAGATAAAAAAGAAAATTGTATATTGTTAAGATTTGAATTCAAGTACTTATATTGTATATTACGTAGCTTTATCAAATGAGCTACTCCTTGGAATTTAATATTAATGGCTTATTTAAAATTTTAGTTCCTGAAAATTCGATATGTTTTAGTTTTACTCTTTAAAAAATTTTGACCATTATTAGCTAATCCTTAAATTTTGAAAAGTTTTGGTTTTGATTTTTGTCGTGAGAAAATCTATGTTAAATGCTTATGTAGATAATAAAACATCACATCAATATTTAAATTATAATAATTTATTTACAAAATAAATCACATAATTCAGCTTGTCGCTCAAATGATGATAATTTATTTACAAAATACATCACATAAAAATATTCACTAATATAAATTTCACCCAATAAAAATCCTATGTTACTAAACTTTTGTATTCTATCTTTGTGAATTTCATCAAGTCTATATCTTTATTTTTTATTTTGTTAAAGTTCTTTATTTTTTTTTTGGGTGCATTTTACTGTTTCTTGTTACATTTTACTTTTTTTTTCATACTTAATTTTTTTTTTTAATCTTTATGAGTATATGATTTTAGAGTAAAGTACCAATTTAATCTTTAATGTGTTTTCACTGTATCAATTTACTCCCTAAAAATTTATAAATACATATTTAGTCTCTCAAGATTTTCCGATGTACCAATTTGGTTCCTCAAGATTTTCTTCCATATATATGAACTTGGTCCCTCATGTTTTAAGGACCAAATTAGTACATCCGAAATCTTGAGAAACCAAATTGGTATATCTGAAAATCTTAAAGAACTAAATGTGTATTTATAAATTTATATGGACTAAGTTGGTACAATGAAAAAACAATAGCAACTAAATCGATATTTCACTCTTTTATTTCTTATGTTCAGTTACTTTATATATAACTCAAATATTTTTTTAATCACTCCATTCCTTCTTAAATATTTTCTTATGTTTTAATAATATTAATTTCAAATTATTCAAATATTTTAAAAATAAATATTAGGAGAGATCTATTTATACCAAGTTAAATGACACAACTTCTTATATCGCTCATAATTCTTACACCAACTCAAATTTAATCGAATCAACCGTTGGATTGAAAGTTCCTATTTTGTAGATCGTTTATATCAAAATTTACAAAATATCTAAAATCATTTAGTATTTCATTTATGTATGTGAAAATTAACGAATTATATGCCTTACAAGTATACGAAAATGAAGCTATTTGAATATACATTCAATGATGTTCAAATTTCCTCAAATTTTACAAAAATGATATAAATGACATATAATTATTAATCTACGGATGGATTAGTAAAATTCACATTGTATAAAAAAATTATGAGTGATATAAAAGTTGGTATAATTTAACTTGGTATAAATGAATCCGTCATCTCTCTCTCTCTCTATATATATATATACATATATATATATAAAAAGTCAGAGGCTTTTTTGGTGTCCACATCATAATTTATGACCACCTTAAAAAATTTAAAAATTAAACTTCACGGAAAAAAACCAACTTAAAAATAAAGAACCAACCTAAAACTAAAAAAAACCAACTTAAAAATAAAAAACTAACTCAAAACTTAAAAACCAACTTCATTAAGAAGTTCCTTATTATATCGGTTGATGTTTCTCTTCACTGTGATGCCCATTGATACTAACACCAAGGTATTTATTCTTCTTCCTTTTTTTTTTTCTCATTTCTACTTGATTCTTACGGTTTCCATAATCAGTTTCTTCATAAGGTTTTTTTGCCAAGCCTATAAAACAAAGTACTTGATTGCAACTAGTGCTGCAAGTTTGTTTAATTTGTGTTTTCCTATCCTTCTTATGTCTCATTATCTTCTTCCATGTAAATATTCTTGAAGGTAAACATTATCAATCTTTATTCTATTTTTTAAGAACATTTCATTTTTCCTTTTTTTATTTCTATGCATGCAATAGTTATTGTTACAACCTACAATCTATTTAATTTTCACGGGGTTTATTTATCACTCTATTGTTACAACTTACAACCTACAATCTTATTCTTATTTATCTATTTAACAACTAGCTCGTCAACAATAAAAACATACTTAATATATTAAATACACGACAATAAAAATGTGTGTGAACAACGTGCCTGTCGAGAGAGATACACTTTCGATTTAGTTTACAAGCAAACAGGTTGAGTTGTACTTAATTCAAGTTGAATTAATTCATATATTTAACAAACTCAATTTTAGATTTAAGTTCAATTTATTTGACTTACAAAACAAATTTATCGAGTTAACTAAAAAATTTTAAGTGTCAAGTAGATTTCGAGCTACTAATTTCATTTCTTGCTTGATAATTCACTCCTTCCAAGCATCGGAATAATAACATATAAAACTATGAAAATGATATTTATTTTTCAAGCTACAATATCTTACTCAATCTGTAACACCTACACTTTTCTACCCTTAACTATCCATTATTAAAATAATGAAATTAAAATTTCCTTTTTAATTATTAAAAATCTCCCGTCAAACGGACGGAGCTTCCTTTGTTTTTCTGACTTTCCCAAAAATTATATTTTTCCTGCAACCTGATAAACACATTCATTTTTAATAACAAGAAACCACAAGGCTATCCACAACACATAATCATAAATCAGTGCTACATCGCACACCACATAGCATCAGAACTAAAATAAATTAATTACAACCGAATAATCTATAATTCCCTCTAACTAACTTACACGTGCACCTTCTCGGCCAATAATAGTGCAAACTCAATCTCGGTACTTGTGAAAAAATGGTAAGGAGATGAGCATTACACATAAATTAGGAATAACAGTTTCTGATATGACATAATATCCGACTAAGCCAAACACACATAATTCACAAAATCATCTAATCATCCATATCATCCTCACATGCATATCAGAAACAGGTTATCAGTTCTCTTGTTTTATTCGCCTTAACAATCTATCCATTCTCATAATATTGCCCCTCTCTTACTTCCCATTTGTTTGATCTCTGTCTCTCATTCTCATGTCTTATCATCTCTTTTAACTTTTGCTTTATTAGTGTCTTTCATAATAATTCTCTTCCTTTCGGTCACATCTTTCATATCTTTTTAAGTTATTGATTATCTATTTTGCACTCGATCCGATTCGCGTCTGTCGCAGTCGGTCGGCGTATGATCCGATTCGCGTCTGCCGCAGTCGGTCGCACCACATTAATGTTTATTTATTTTTCACCTGATCCGATTCGCGTCTGCCGCAGTCGGTCGCACGAATTTAATATTTATTTATCTTTCACCCGATCCGATTCGTGTCTGCCGCAGTCGGTCGGCGTACGATCCGATTCGCGTCTACCGCAGTCGATCGCACAAATTTAATGTATGCTTTCATTATCGCGTCTGGTCGATTCGCGTCACATCGCAGTCAACCTCGCATTATTATTTCTTTTTATTATCGTGCCTGGTCGATTCGCGGCTTATCACAGTCGACCTGGCACACACACTTCTCTTTTATCATTAACTCATAACTCTCTTTTAATTTATGATTGTTTTCCATTCCCATGCACACTCATCAGTTCATTATTATTATGCTTCAACTCTTTTCTAACCCATGTAATTCTTTCTTTCACCTATCCATTTTCACCAATCAATTACTAATCCTTTATGATTACACTTTCCAAGTCTCTATTTAATTTATTATTCTCAATTCACATTCAATCACTTCACAACAGTACACATATATCACATTTCATCATCACCAATAATTTCACATTTACCATTATTTTCTTAATTTCAAAGCTCTAGTTATCAGTTCTATCAACTACCCTAATGTTTAGTATCCTAAACTAACACCCAACTCTTAACAAGTATTACATACATACTAGAAACCAATTCCTAAAATAGGGTAATACTCACTCCTTACCTTACGTTTCCTTAAACATGATTCTTTTCGTATAATGTTGCCCAAACGTAGCGCGGTTCATTGCTTTCGCTTGCGCTGATCCTAATATCCTTCGTCGTCTAACCGGGTCATACAAATTAAATTAAATAATAATCAATATCATGCGTTTTAGGAAAAAGGGACTTTAACTTGAAAATCGAGACAAGTTAATTTAGAAAACATTTAATTATTCATAAATCAGATTCAAATAGAAATTTCAACTTAAAACCATTGCTCCCTCAATAAAATAGTACAAGCTTTTTGTTGAAAATACCTTAACTTTCAAAACTAACATAATCGTCAAAAATACATTAAACTTAAGTAGTTTTAACTTCAAGTCACAAAGTGAAATGTTATGTTACTTTGACACTATTGATTATGAACTAAAAGGAAGCGTTCTCGGTTCAAAAGTAAGTCCAAATCATAATTATAACATTCAAATAATCACGCTTCCCTTTAATTTGAAATTAATGTTCAACGTTCTAACTCGAATTAACATTGTGCCGAATATCTCAGGTTCCTAATTAACTGATGTATCGTTTAGTTCAGGGACAACTCAATCAAGCTAAACGACAGCTAACTTACTTAGGAACCCGACACATTTAACAAAATATTTATAAAACAATTCATTCGACATAACGTTTAATTCGAAGTTATAACAATTTCAAGCAACCAATTAAAATTATTAAAATAATACTTTAATTAATAAACACTAAATCATAATACAATTCATTTTTCACCATAATAATAGCATATATTAAAACAATTTAACACTATATTTTTATCACTAACCCGTATTACCATTAGTACTATTGTTATTAAAACACACTATAGAGTAATTAAAAAGGCATTAGGGATATACCCTCAAATATGGTTTTTGAAGCAATAGAGGCAAGGTTGGTTCACAGCTTCACAGCCCTGGCATTCCCGACCGGGGTTGGTGGCGAGAACGGCACGGATCTGAACAGGGGAAAGAGAGAGAACGACCTTCGAGCTCCGAGGCACCAACAACGACATCATTGAACACCACTGCACCTCCATGATAACGGCAACAACAACTAGCGGCGGAGGGAGAAAGGAAGACACGAACGTAACACCCCAAATTTTCGTCTCTCGAATAACAAAAGAAATAAATTATAAAAATTATTTTATAATTGTTTTTATATTAGTTATGAAGGTTTAAGTTTTTATACATTATGTGTTTTGAAATATAAAAAGTGTAAGATATATTTTATAAGAATATTTTGTACAAAAATATGAATATTGTAATTCAGTCCTTGGGTTGGGACCAAATTGCAATATTAGAAAGTTTTTGAAGAAAGAGTAATTAAATTATTAATTTTTGAATTTTATCAGTATGTAACCGGTTAGAAAGGCTTTGTAACCGGTTACACGATGAACTCAGAAAACTGGGTTAGTGGATTTTGTGAGTAATCACTTGATTAATCCGTTAATCGCCACGAATCAACCCTAAACTCAGTGGAGATCAACGTGTCGACTTGCATGACACTCAAATCCCTCTATAAATAGCCTTCCTTGCTCAGATTAAACTCCATTTTGCTCTTGGATTGCTGAAGTTCCATTTCTAGGGTTCTTGAATTCAGTCTTTCAATTCTCTTTCATTCTTGAGAGTTGGAGTGTGAATGATACACGGTTGCAAAGCTTAAATCAAGGGCTTTGTATAGACACAAAAATCATAATCTGAGAGTTCCTGAGTTGGGAGAAATCGAACCACAAAGTTAGGGATTCAAATCTGCAAAGTCAAGTCTCAGGTTTCTGGAGCTTACTTCAAGCTTCGATTTGAGTAAGTACAGACCCTCCCTGAGTCTCAAATTGGTTTCATCCTTGCATGCATGTTGCATAGAATGAAGTCTAACCACTTTCCCAATTTTTTTCTCCTTTTCATGTGTCAAAATCTCTGATTTTTGTACCAAAACTGTCATGCACGAGGGCAGAGCTTGGGAATTTGGGGTTTCTCTGTGTTGATCTTGTTGTCCCTGTGTTGATACTCATCAAGCAGGACTCTAAGGTAAGGGAGAAGCTATCATTTGCTAGAATGAGATTGGATTATGTGAAATCATAGGTTGAGTCACCATGAGACTCATAAAGGGCATAGGTTTTAGAGGACAAAGGCTTGGAGGCCAATTTAACTTGTTCCAGGACTTAGAGCAAGTTTTAATTGATGAATGCAAGCTAAATATATGATGAATTGGTGTTAAATTTCAGTATATGTGAATTTGGTATGTTAAGTTGTCATTTATGCATTCTTCATGCAATTTGATATGTGTATTTGAAATGCATGTGTGTTGGATGTAATCAAGTGTTGGAACATGTTTATTTCATGGAATTGAAGCTCTGTTTATGGTTGAATTTGATTGGAAATGATTGGAATGGGAAATGGTATGCAAAACCTTAATTCAGTGTGCTGTTCTGCAGTTTCTAACCGGTTAGAATCTGTCAGACATGAAAAAAAATGAAGTTCAGAAATTTAATCAATGGTTTTACAATATTTTCAATGAACTCTTCCAATCAAACTAAACTGTAATTTATCAATTATGAACTGAGAATGTTGATGGACTTAAGGTTTCATAATTGAGTTCCATATTGTAATGAAAGTGATGATATTGATTTGGTTTTGGAAAAAATATGTCCAATTGGAATTTATTCTATGAGACTCTCAATATAAGAACAAGCTTAAATTGAGGTATTTAAATTATCCCTAATCTGTTTTGAGTATTAGATTGGATTGGGAATTAAATATGGTATCAAGTATTAAAGGATTTCTGGTTTTGCTGCAGGTTCTAACCGGTTAGAATTTGTTGTAACCGGTTAGAGACTGACATCAGTGAAAAATCAATTGAATTATATCTTGAACTTTCTTATGCCATTTTAATTAACCTTTTTCAATTTAATACTAATCTTATTACCTTAAATATTAAAGTGTGACTTTATGAGATAATTCATAGAACCTCAAGTTAAGTTGTTTTACCAAGAAAATAAGGAACTCTTAGTGATGTCATAGGCTTTATGTGTTGAAAATGGAAATTGAGACATCAATTAATGGCCAACCAAATTGAGACAAATATTATATGCATTCATGCATGGTCAAAGGTGATGAAATAGGTTGGCAAGGATCGTTTGTCATGTTCTGGGAACATGAGGAGGGTACTCTGGGAGTACCAAATTGATGCAACCTACTTGATGACACATTCTGGGAATGTGGTCAGTGTCTGGGACATGGTTATACTTGATACGTTCTGGGAACGTGATGCACACTCTGGGAGTGGTGTTTTGTTTATATTCCAAGTATGGTTTGCTATACGTTCTGGGAACGTATGTTAGTATTCTGGGAACACGAGAAGTGTACTCTGGGAGTACCAAATGATGCAACCTACTTGATGACACATTCCGGGAATGTGGCCAGTGTCTGGGACATGGTTTCTTTGATACGTTCTGGGAACGTGATGCACACTCTGGGAGTGGTGCTTGTTTATATTCCAAGTATCGTTTGCTATACGTTCTGGGAACGTATGTTAGTGTTCTGGGAGCACATTGATGTATTGGATGGACGTCCGAGATTGATTAGTATTGGAGGCCTCAGGATTGTGAGATAGAAAGCATGCATCATGCCACCAATATAAAGAGAATAACAATTTATTAAACCGGGTGTGCTCATATGTACTTGCATTCTTATTTGACGTTTGAGTACTTGTGATTGTTAAATCTTCTTTATATCTGTCCCATTTTATTATGCGAATGTATATGCTTACTCCCGTGCCCTTATTAGGTTGTGATCAAATATCCCGCTTGCTCAAAAAGATTATTGAGGGTAGAAGATCCTTAGGTGTATGCAGAATATAGAAAAGGGTGAGCTGTTATTCTGGTGTACAGCTATCGAGGACCTGTCGGAATGGATGATTGGACAAAGGACAGTGACCAGCTTTGAAACGTCTCTATGTTAATAATACTTATATTATACGTATTTTGAGGGATGTGTCAGAGAATGAATTTTAAGTTTTTTTTTATACTAATACTCATTTGACCTTCATAGATTTGTTGTACTTAACTCTTTCAGATATATAAGGTAATAAGCTATTATGTTTCCGCTAACTCTGATTTTAATATTTTGAGTTCGGTATCAATCAAACTTTGGTGAATATAACCTCTCAAGATAATTCTATTTTCTTAGTAAGTTACCAAGTATTTCCATGATTTGGAAATTCTTACTTCCTATCAAAGTTATCTTGAATGTTTTTAAAACACTTATCGAACTCATTTCTAAGAATATAAGATTAAATCCGAATATCATGGTTAAGTTTCAATAAAGAGAATTTTTACACCACGATTTTCCAACACAGACAAATCAATTATCGTAAATATATTCATTTTTTTATATATTAAAACGAGTATACAAGGAGCGTTACAACGAACACGTACCTCATGATCCAGGGAACAGCAAATGCGAACCGGGGAGGGAAAAAGAGATGGTGGCAGTGACCTCCATGGCTGCAGTGATGACCACGAGCTATGACGGTTCTTCCTTGGCTGGGAGGGAGTCGCGATTCGCGACTTGGAGAAGAGTGGGAGAGACGTGGTGAGAGAGAGAAACCGACAAGGGAGGAGAGTGAGATATAGCTCCGAAGAGAGAGAAACGCGAGTGAGAGAGAAAACGGGTCAGGGAGAGAGATATCCAAGCTTAGAGAGAGAAAAGCTCCATTAAAGAAGAAAAAAATGAAGAAGAAGAACCAAGAAGGGGTGGTTGTTGGCGGGTAGAACAAGAGGAAGAAGAAGAAAAGGGTGTTGGAAATCAAGCTTGCCCTGAAGGACGTAAAGAGTCAATGCTAGAAGATTTCTAGAAGATTATAGAGTTTTGATGATAACAAACAAGTTTCAAGTTTCAAGTTTCAAGCATCAAGTTGCATCAAGTCTCAAGCAGTTCAAGGCTCAAGCTTCAAGCATCATGTTTTGTTAAGCCTTTCATAGGAAATTTGTAAGGTAATGAAATTTTATTACAAGTGTATATTGGCCAAATGAGTTTTTCAGTTTAAGGAGAAGAAAACAAGTTTTTAAGTGAAAATCAGTTTTGATCTTAGTTTCTGTGGAAATACATGATGAAACAACTCTGGACAATTTTATTTAAGTTATGAAAAACTATATTTACAAGTGCATAGAGAATAATCGATTACCTTCTCAAAGTAATCGATTACTTCTGTTGCATCATAGAAAAAACCAGAGTGTGAATAATCGATTGGGTGAACTTGACTAATCCATTACTTTTTTAATAAGAGTAATCGATTACCTAGATCAAGTAATCGATTATCAATGTTGCATCATACATTTTCCTGAGGCAGAGTAATCAATTACAACCTTGAAGTAATCGATTACATGATGTTGCATCATACAAAAATCAAAGGCTCAGTAATCGATTATTAGATTAGTGGTAATCGATTATATGAGTTGCATCATATACTAAACAAAAGTGAAGTAATCGATTACATGCATGTGATAATCGATTATTGGTTTTTCAAAAGGTTTTCAAAGTTTCTATTTTTAAGGTGATAATCGATTACCTCTATGAAGTAATCGATTACCTCAAATTTTATTGAAAAACGTGTCAGAATCATTTTGATTTATTTCCAGATTTGTTTTTACTTAATTGATTCTGATTTATTTTCAAAATTCGAAATTGATTTTATTTTTGAAAATATTCCTTTTTAGTTTTAAGTTTCAAATCTTTTTTATTTGGTTTTTTTTAAACTTATTTCTTAAATCTTTTTGATTTGATTTTGATTTCTAAATTAACTTTATTTATTTGTTTTTCAAAATCATTTTACACTCCTACAATTCTAAGGTTGCTGATCACGCTCATTCTCTCTTCTTCTTCTTCTTCTTCTTTTTCTTCAACCAGAGTTTTAACGTTAATATCTTTTGAAAAAAAAACCTTTGGCCATAGTACTTGTGATTTAATTTCTTTGCCATTAGAGCTTAATTGTTGTATCAGTTTTATCTAGAACACATATTTGTTAGAAGCCTTATATTGTTGTATCCGCACTATCAAGAGTGCATTATAGTGGTTGTACCCAATCTCATTTCGTAACCATTGTTGTAAAGGGGTGTGTGACCCTTAAAGACTAGGGAGTGAATCTCCTAGTTCGAATGTGCGGCGTTCGTGTTTGTATAGGGTGAGGAACCCTTGTGTATTGGGTAGTGCTAGACGAACGGTGGGGCACCTAGTAGTTAGGCTATCTGGAAAATTTAGGAAGGGTCTTCCTTGTTGTTGTTGTTGTTGTTGTTGAGGTCCCTAGCGAACGGAGGTTCCTAGTGGCGTGTGGGGCGCTCTGGTTGTAATTGGGGACGTGAGGCGTTCTTTGATTATAATTGATAAAAGCTCAAGTGGGTCGCTTGGGGACTGGACGTAGGTCTTTCGCTGGAAAGAGTGAACCGGTATAAAATCTCTGGTGCAATCTCTCTATCCCTTATCTCTTTTATTTACTGTTGTGTAGTTTATTATTGTGTTAATTATCTCTTCTATGCAACATAAATATTATATATATATATATATATATATTAATTTAATTATTTTAAATTAACCAACGCACATTAGACTTTTTTGTTGTTATAGTGTGTCTTATCTTCGCGCGTAATATTAATCGTTGTTATTAGTATTTGCTTCCACTTGTGCATAATCGTTTTCTGTTTTAAGAGTTTTCCGCTGCAAAGTTTATCTATTTTATTGAAAACGATTTAAATCGAATATTTTGCTATGTTTTCGTAAACACCCAATTCACCCCCCCTCTTGGGTGACGGCTGCCAATCCTAACAATTGGTATCAGAGCTTCGTGCTCTGGTAAAGGCCTAACAGCCTGAGTTCAAAGATCCTTTGTAAATTGGCAGCGTTGGGATATTTGTTTTTGATTTTAATATGGAGGGATTTACATTCGATGATGCACCATTTTTTGATGGAAATAATTTTCATTATTGGAGTGCTAGAATGAAAATATTTTTACAATCTATTAGTTTTCGTTTATGGCATGTTGTTCTTAATGGTTTTGATTTTAAGCCAAAACATGTTTTAAATGATTTTGATGAAAAATCTTCTTCATTCAATATTCAAGCTATGCATATTTTGAAAAATGCTTTAAACGTTGATGCATTTGCTAGAATTGAAAAGTGTTTGAATGCTAAGGATATTTGGGACACTTTACATATACACTATGCTACTAATGATCTTGTTGAAAGTGTAAGTGTCCACAGGAAAGAGGAGAATGAACAACAAGAAAGTGATAAAGAGCTTGAAAGGGCTAACTCCCTAGACAAAGATTATGATGATGAAACAGAAAGCATGGGGAGTAGCTCATTAAGCGACGACGATGAACTAGAGGCACTATTTGAAAGCTTCATGGACTCAATGGATGAATCAAGCTTTTTGGATGAGGAATCAATGGTAGATGAAAATGAAGCATCCGATTACTTGCACCATGAGGACTGTAACATCCCGAAATTTAGTATTTAATATAATAGATTTAAATATAAATTTATTTAAGAATAGGATTAAGTCATAGAAGTGGTATAAGTGTCGTGAGGGTAACAGGATGCGTGAGCCGACTAGATAAATAGACGTTGGACCTCGGACCGATATCAGCCGAGCAAAATGGGAGCAAACGCGAAACCTGGTGTCAACTCGAATTAGCCGACCACAACGAAACCTCACAGTATTGGCCGAGTGGAGACTCGGACTGCTACTGCTTCTCCGTGTCGAGCCGAAGTCTCCTTGTTTCTCCGTGACAGCTCACGTTGAGTTGTTAATCCCTTGGTTTTTGCGCCTTCCGTACAACTGTCCTATCTATCACTTTATGTCTTTGTCAAGTTACTGTTGGTGGCTTCCCTTAGAAGCCAATAAACCCTGTCCACATATTCTAAGCTTCTCAAAGAAGCCTCCAATGAGAGCCACACAAATAATTTCCACATGAGAATAAAAGCAAACCCACAAACAACACAATAACATTTTCCCTTCTCTTTCTCTTTCGTTTCCTTAATCTTTCTCTGAAGATCCAGCACCAACAACTCCACAAATATCCCTTTCACTCACGCATATCTTCTTCTCCATCAGCACTCACTGACTTGAAGCCACTCTCTCTTCCTTCTCATCTATTCCGCCGTGTCAGACGTTCCCTGGACCTTCGCTGTGTTGGGTGTGCAGCTAGGAGAGAACGATTCAAGGGGTTCTAAGCTCACGAGGTCAAGCATCAAAGAAACCACACTCGAGCTCTCAAACTCTTTTCTCTCACGGGTTGAGGTAAGGAGTGAGTGTTACCTTTGCTTAGGTTTGGGTTGCTAGTGTGTTCATAACGGGTGCTAAGAGTGGGGATTAGATTAGGGAAGAGACATAGGATAATGTCAGGGAGAAAAGATAAAAGGGACAAGGAAAACTAATAGATGGACTAAGATTATGTAGTCTTGAGACATGATGAAATATTGGGATATATGCTAAGTGTTTTTAATCATATTATGTGGCTATATTAATATTATGAATTATGAAATTCCTTGCTTATGTTGTATATTAGAACTTGTCCGTAACCAAGCGTAAGAGACCGAGAGTGGATATGAGACATGAGGTTATATGTTGAAGGAGAAAAATTATAAGTTAAAGAATTAAGTAAGGAGAGAAAAGAGCAGAAAGGGAATAACTAGGTGGCTGAGTCGAGAGAGGCCGAGTAAGGAAATGGTTAAAAGGATAAAAGAGTAATTAAAGAGAAATGGTTGTGTGGTCGGGTCGTAGAAGACGCGTACGGGGTGCGTGCAATGATCGCGTCAGACGCATACGGGGTATGCGCAGCTGTAAGATGGGTACTGGGTACTCGCAGTTATGACTCACACAAGGTTCCGAGCACGGAATCGGCGGGAATGTGTTCCTGGTCATAGAAGACGCGTACTGGGTGCGTGCATTGATCGCGTAAGACGCCAAGAGGCGCAGCTGTAAGACGGGTACTGGGTGCCCGCAGTTATGGATACTCCTTAACTCCATAGAAGAATTGGCGGTAGTGCTCTTGATCATAGAAGACGCGTACTGGGTGCGTGCATTAATCACGTCAGACGCATACTGGGTATGTGCAGCTGTAAGACGGGTACTGGATACTCGCAGTTATGGACACTCCGGAATCCGACCCTAAATGGTGTAAGACATGCACTGGGTGTATGCAGCCGAGAAGAGTAAAAGATTGTAAAACATGTAAGAGATATGAGTAATGAGACCGAGCGAATATAAGGAATTACCGAGATGGGAAAATGATGGTCGAGTAACTAAGTGTAGGAATTGAGGAAAGAGTACAAGGGTAATCGATCGGATAAGTAGAGGTAAAACTGGTAGGTAAAGAATATACTGGAACAATAACATGGACGAGCAAAATGAGGTTGTATGCATGTGATATGTATCTGCTTGATTACCTGTTATATATGCTAATTGATTACTTGTGTTTGGCTTGGTAGTTCGGTATGTCATGTTAGAAACTGCTTGCTTAAGTTCTGTGTAATGCTCACCTCCTTACCATTTTTCAGGTACTGAGCCCGAGCAGACGCAGTCCCCGGCCGAGGAGGTTCACTCTCCCTCACAGGGAGAATCAGTCATTGAGTCGGAGAATTAAGTTAGGCCTCGGCCAGTTGGCCGAGCAACAACACTGCTTATGTATTTTGCATTTTGGATAGTTGATTTGATGTAATTAAGTCATTTTGCTTTCATTTCTTTTGTTAAACTAAGTTTTCCGCTAAAACTCTGACAAATTTCAATCTTAATGAAAAGAATTACTATTTTGGCCATTATCATATTTGTTTAAATAAGAAAATTTTAGGTCTAAATTTTCGTTTTAAGGGTAAAATTCAAATAGGGTGTTACAAGGACCTTGAGGTAACTCAAAATAGTTCTTGTTCTAAAGTTCTACTATATGCATATAATGATTTGAATGATGATTTAATATCTTCGGAAAATAGAAACTTGGAATCTTTACAAAAATGATCTCTAATTGAAAATGAAATTGATGTTTTGAAAAATGGAGATATTTTTAATAAAGAGATGTCTTTAGAAAACAGCCCCTCAACCATTTTTGAAAATTGCTTAAATATTGAAAAACAAGTTGAGGATGCACTTTTTGAATGTAGTAACATTGAAAAATCTATTTGTTGAAAAATCTATTTGTTCAAATTCTTTACGTGAAAGAGAAATTAAAAATGATGTTGATATTCAAGATTCGAGTAAAGTATTTGAAAATAACATTTTTCAATGTGAGTACAAAAATTCCAAGTTTCATGAAAATCATTTTGAAAAAATCAAATCATCATCTAAACCCATTACATGTAACTATTGTGGTTGTTTAGGACATATTTCTCATTTGTTCTTTTATCGGAAAAATTATAACATGAGTAATAATTTGCAATGGGTTCCAAAGATTCCTAAGGAACTCAAGACTAATCCCAAAGGACTCAAGATGAAATGGGTACCAAAGAGTTCTTCTAGTGCTATAAATGTGCAGGAATCCAAACAAAAAGAAGAACTAAGTGGTCAAAAGAAAGTCTTATGGGGTGTACCTAAGAGGACAAGAAATGTTTGGACTAAGCGAAGATACAAGCCTACAACCAAATCTTCTCACGTGCCAAAAAGTAAATTCATTAGGTCGAGGACCTCAAGCAAGAAGCAATGGCATGAACCAAGTGAAGAATAAAAGGAGAAAATAACAAAGATGGTACCTAAGAGGACAAGAACTAGATGGGTCGATCAAAGGAGAAAGATGCCTACCAACACCAAAGCTTCACATGAGAAAAATGGAAGAACCAATATGTTCAAAAGTCAAAAGGTGAAGCAATGGGTAAAGGCAAGAACTTCCTTGGTCAACAAACCTAAAGTATCTATTTCTTATTCCTCTTATATCAATGACTATACAAAGGTATACTTGGACTATTCTAATTTTTATTCATACTAAGGTGGATCATGGGCGCTAAATTTTTTAAATATTTTTAATTTTCATGATCACTCCTTAGTTGAATTAAATCATGTGTGCTTTACACCTTTTTGAAAAAATTTTTGCACATGATTATTTTTGGCATAGTCCTACATACCTTTCGCATATATTGTGTTATATCATGTGTGGTTAAAATCTTTTTATTATCTTTTATCACATGATTATACTTTATATGTGATGTGTAATAGTGCATTGATATATAAGGACATGCTTGTGTTTCTAAGGACATGTTTGGTATGACGTGGATTTATAACATAATAAGCATGTTGTTACTTCTTTTGTGATTAGTGCATATAATTATTTGATTATCCATATTCTTCCTTCATAATATCTTTGATGTTTGTGAAGAGCAATGCTACTAATCTATAAGGATCCAAGTCTTTGGATACCAAAAGAAAAATTCTTAAGTAGCTTTGCAGGTATCTCTACTAGTGTCAAGCATTGGAGTTTTCAATACGAGACTGTACACACTATGGACTTAAATGAAAAGATACCAAAGAGGGACATGAACTTAATCAAGAGAAATGCGACATAATGGACACAAGTGAAGTTCTCATCAATCTATTCAATAAGGACGAGAGACCTAAAGGAAGAACTCCACAAGTGCACAAACATCCCTTATGATGTGGAAAATCAACACCTACGATAAGTATCATCACACTTATTTTTTTAATACTTTATGATACTTATCTTTGTGATACACATGTTTATCTTGATGCTGAATTTTTTTTAATGATTTATTCCTTCTTCGATATGTTTGTAGAAATCTTTTTTGAAGGATAAATTATTTTTCAGCATGCACTATATTCATGTGTTACTAATTCCTAAGGATCCAATTATCTTGGATACCAAGAGAAACACGTGCTAATTAGTTTTGCAGGTATTCCTACAAGTATCAGTATGAAAAGTTCTTTATAAACTTATGGCCATGGATACAGATGAAAAGAGAACTTGGAAATACATAAGTACTTGAAGGTGATACGACAATATCAAAATAATCTCTTGGAATGGAAGGAGTGTGACACATCGAACAAGAGGAGACATCCTTCAAAATGCTACATGATGAAATTATCAATAGAAGGAACTCCAAAATCATCACTATAAGTATCACTGCTCTTTTATTTATTTTAATGATTTTGTGATACTTCTACTTGTGATATGTGCTACATGACATTTTGTGCTGAATTGCATTGAATATTTGTTGTCATGACATATAGGACTTTAAAGTTTTGATGATAGTAAGCATACACATATTTTTAATGATGCATTTGATCTCTCTTTATAATATGCTCAGTCGAAACATTCTTTTAGAAAGGGGGAGAAAATTTTTTTTTGCATGAAAACATGTTTTTGCTTCATCCCATTTTGACATCATGCGGCTTTTTATTGTGTATTGGGAAGAAATTCTTTTGTATCCCATACTTACTTTTGCTGATGTCAAATAGAGGGAGAAAAATTGTCTATGTGTATTTACTCCCTTGTTATTATTAATGTATCTATTCAGTGTTTCAGGGGAGAAAGCTTAATTAGATAATTGACAAAAGGGGAGAAGGAATATTTATCTCCACCATTTTTGATGTTGACAAAATGAGGAGAAGTATTCTGAGCTAATTGCATATCAAAAGGGGGAGAAGAATTCGGAGCTTCAAAGAATATATTTTATACTAACCATTTCCATTTGTGTAGGGGGAGTTTATGAAGAGAAAAGAATATATTTTATACTAATCATTTGTGCAGGGGGAGTTTATGAAATGATTTTATTATTATTCCCTGTCATTTAAAATTCCCTATATTATTATACTGTCTTGGTTAACGTCTGTGATGCAGAAATACAGAAAAGAACTTGGAAACTAAGAAAAGGTTTGTCATCATCAAAAAGGGAGAGTGTTGGAAATCAAGATTGCCCGGAAGGACGTAAAGAGTCAATGCTAGAAGATTTCTAGAAGATGATAGAGTTTTGATAATAACAAACAAGTTTCAAGTTTCAAGCATCAAGTTGCATCAAGTCTCAAGCAGTTCAAGGCTCAAGCTTCAAGCATCATGTTTTGTTAAACCTTTCATAGGAAATTTGTAAGGTAATGAAATTTTATTACAAGTGTATATTGGCCAAATGAGTTTTTCAGTTTAAGGAGAAGAAAACGAGTTTTTAAGTGAAAATCAGTTTTGATCTTAGTTTCTGTGGAAATGCATGATGAAACAACTTTGGACAATTTTATTTAAGTTATGAAAATCTATTTTTACAAGTGCGTGAGAGGATAATCGATTACCTTCTCAAAATAATCGATTACTTCTGTTGCATCATAGAAAAAACTAGAGTGTGAATAATCGATTGGGTGAACTTGACCAATCCATTACTTTTTTAATAAGAGTAATCGATTACCTAGATCAAGTAATCGATTATCAATGTTGCATCATACATTTTCCTGAGGCAGAGTAATCGATTACAGCCTTGAAGTAATCGATTACATGATGTTGCATCATACAAAAATCAGAGGCTCAGTAATCGATTATTAGATTAGTGGTAATTGATTATATGAGTTGCATCATATACTAAACAAAAGTGAAGTAATCGATTACATGCATGTGATAATCGATTACTGGTTTTTCAAAAGGTTTTCAAAGTTTCTATTTTTAAGGTGATAATCGATTACCTCTATGAAGTAATTGATTATCTCAAATTTTATTGAAAAACGTGTCAGAATCATTTTGATTTATTTCCAGATTTGTTTTTACTTAATTGATTCTGATTTATTTTCAAAATTCAAAATTGATTTTATTTTTGAAAATATTCCTTTTTAGTTTTAAGTTTCAAATCTTTTTTATTTGGTTTTTTTAAAACTTATTTCTTAAATCTTTTTGATTTGATTTTGATTTCTAATTTAACTTTATTTATTTGTTTTTCAAAATCATTTTACACTCCTACAATTCTAAGGTTGCTGATCACGCTTATTCTCTCTTCTTCTTCTTCTTCTTCTTCCTCAACCAGAGTTTTAACGTTAATATCTTTTGAGAAGAAAACCTTTGGCCATAGTACTTGTGATTTAATTTCTTTGCCATTAGAGCTTAATTGTTGTATCAGTTTTATCTAGAACACATATTTATTAGAAGCCTTATATTGTTGTATCCGCACTATCAAGAGTGCATTATAGTGGTTGTACCCAATCTCATTTCGTAACCATTGTTGTAAAGGGGTGTGTAACCCTTAAAGACTAGGGAGTGAATCTCCTAGTTCGAACGTGTGACGTTCGTGTTTGTATAGGGTGAGGAACCCTTGTGTATTGGGTAGTGCTAGACGAACGGTGGGACACCTAGTAGTTAGGCTATCTGGAAAATCTAGGAAGGGTCTTCCTTGTTGTTGTTGTTGTTGTTGTTGTTGAGGTTCCTAGCGAACGGAGGTTCCTAGTGGCGTGTGGGGCGCTCTGGTTGTAATTGGGGGACGTGAGGCGTTCTTTGGTTATAATTGATAAAAGCTCAAGTGGGTCGCTTGGGGACTGGACGTAGGTCTTTCACAGAAAAGACTGAACCAGTATAAAATCTCTGATGCAATCTCTCTATCCCTTATCTCTTTTATTTACTGTTGTGTAGTTTATTATTGTGTTAATTATCTCTTCTCTGCAACGTAAATATTATATATATATATATATATATATTAATTTAATTATTTTAAATTAATCAACGTGCGTTAGATTTTTCGTTGTTATTGTGTTTCTTATCTTCGCGCGTAATATTAATCGTTGTTATATTATTTGCTTCCGCTTGTGCATAATCGTTTTCATCATTTTAAGAGTTTTCCGCTGCAAAGTTTATCTATTTTATTGAAAACGATTTAAGTCGAATATTTTCCTATGTTTTCGTAAACACCCAATTCACTCCCTTCTTGGGTGACGGCTGCCAATCCTAACAAAGAGTTCTCCTCTTCATACACACTACACACACATATTACTTACTCTTTTATTTTAAAATTCAAAGTACCAATAATCAATTGTAAACACTAAACATTAGTACTAGAATAAAAATCATAAAGTAAGAAACTTATAAATATTTCAAATAAAATATTTCCATATGAAATATATCAAAAGTAAATTAAAGCATATAAAGTGTATTTTTGATATAGGCTAACTATTTTAAATGAATTTACCTTAACATATATAGATAAAATATAGTTTCCGTAAATACCATATGATATTTTAAGAAAATGACCAACACCTAAATGACTGATTTCAAGAAACAATTATTTAATTCAATAAAACTTATAGTTTATAATGTTAAAGAAATCAGAGTGCTACAATTTTGATATTTCCTAACACTCTCGCAACACTAAAAGAGACTTTAATTCGTTACTCCTAAACTTCCTTATTGTTATTATTATTACTCTAAATTTTTTATTGTTATAATTATACTAGGGATTAAAATTAGGGATGTTACAATTCTCCCCCACTTAGGAGAATTTCGTCCCCGAAATTCCGATTGGCTCAAGTGAATGGAAGGCCATCACTTAAACAAGACCTATAACTATTATATTTAACTCTTTCCGGGTTCACTCCCCCACTTAGGATGCTCCTAGATCAATACTCTTTGGTGTTTCTCAAATCTATTATCAACTTCACTAGCCCAAAAATGGTTTCACGCTTATACATTCTTTCCTTAACACCATTAAGTTCGGTTGAATTTCAGTTAATGATTTCTACTATTCTGGACATTTAGGAATTTGGTAAGCTACACCTCATTTATTGGGTTAACTTTTGGCCGAAATTTCACCATCTTAAGAATATCGGAGCCTAAGAATTTGGTAAACTATATCTGCAGACCAATATGTTATGGACACGTGTCACTTTCTCTCTCCAACAATATATACGTGGAGCAATATGATATTGACACGTAGGATGAACATTGATTCTAGGACCAAATTGACAGCAAAAAGAAACATAAGGGACCAATATGAAACCGAAAAAAAGTAAGGGACCAATTTAAAATTGAAAAATAAGTTAAGGAACCAAATGAGTAATTTAGCCTTATTTCTTTTTCACAAATATCTTATACTCAAAAAATTTTAGATCAAATGTTATTAATAATGTGGAGTAATCTATAGAATATTAAATTACCACTCATTCCCCCCATTTACTGCAATAGCCAAGCATATCCTGTCTCTTTTACTTCAACTGTGGGCCCCAGAGCACAAATGAGTCTCTCACTTTTATTTCTCTCCCCCACGGTGTTGAGGAAAGCTTCCAAGGAAGCTCAAATTTGAAACCCTCAGCCTCATTCTCTTTCACACGTATGAGTCCATCTTTTTTTCTTTCTTTCCTTCTTCCTTATCTCCATTTTTCTCTCTCTATCTTTCTCTTTCCCTTACGCATTCTCTCTATTTTTTCCTTTAGATGATACTTATTGTCTTATGCAATCTATGGAGGATACATGACAGAGGGAGATGATGGTGCTGAGGAGGACGACGAAGGAGAGTCATAGTGGTTGTGAACGAAGGCGGTGGCTACATTCGTTTCAAGTAACGGAGGAGATCACAGTGGTTGTTTGCCCTTCATCCATCAACTCTTCATAAGCAATCGACTTTCAAGTATGAGATACTTTCTTCCCGATTCAGTTCTTTAACATAAAACCTTATTGATCTTTACTTTTGCTTTAATCTTTGTTTTTTGTTTCTTCTCTATGTACTAGAGTTTTGCACATTTATTTTTAAGATTTGGTTTAGGAATAGTGTTTTTTTGCCTTTGTTTTATTAGAACAATAAATACTTTATCATACACAAAATGGAGTTCTTACATATTTGGTGTTTTGATACTAAGTGTGTAAACTTTATGTTCTCATGCCTAGGCTGATGATGATGAGGTAAGAAAAAAAAGCATAAAGGACCATTTTTGTATGTGTTTTTCTCCCTAATTATTTTTGAGTCACTAAAACCATTGCTCACCACATGTTTGATAAAAATCCTTAGTGATAAAAAAAGTTAGAGGACAACATAGTTTAGATATGAGTAATATGTCAGATTAGTCCCTGACTTTGTAAGCGTCGGTCAAGTTAGTTCTTGACTTTGTCGAAATAGCAATTTAGTCCCTGAGATAGGAGAACGTCGATCAAGTTAGTCACTGTCGTCACTATCGCAGGGATGTATTTGCTTTAAAATGGGATAAAGATAGGGACGTATGTGAATTAAAATGAAATCTCAGGGACTAAATTGCTATTTCGATAAAGTCAAGGACTAACTTGACCGACGCTTACAAAGTCAGGGACTAATCTGACATATACTCGTTTAGATATTGGAAGACTCTTAATTTATTTATGTTAATTGTTCCACTGCTAAAAATTACTGCATTGAAGACCCTCAAAGAAAAAAAATTAATTTGTTGTTATTTTTTCCTTAAATTTCTCTCTTCAATTAGTCAATTTGCAATCTAAGATCTCATATTTTGAATTGTTAAAGCATGTGCCAAATATTAGGAGTTCCTATGAATCCAACTCCAACAATCTCAATTGGCCTCTGCCCAGTTGCAAAGAACAACAACACAATATCCTCAATCTTCTTGAATGGTAATAAGATTATTTTGTTAATCTGTCATTTCAGTGCGATCTTTCATCTTTCAATCTTTTGTTATGATTCTTCTCCTAATAATCAGTCTTTCTTATAGAATTGATTTCGCAGGTCAGCTTACACCTTCATTGCTTATGTTTATGCTCCATTTTACTACTGTTTGGGTTATGGTTTTTCTTATTATACAGTAAACCAGTAAGTTCATTAGCAAAATCAATTTTTTTTAAACTAGTCAGATTTAGACAATTTTTCTACGTTGTTGTTGTTAAATAAAATTGGGGAAATTATATTTGAGGATTTAACCGGGTTTGAGTTTTCATGATAATATTGCTATCTCTTTCTCTTATTCCTGTAATCGAATTTGGTTTCCTATAAATTTAGTATGACTTCTTCAATAAAAATATTTGCAAATTAGGATTGATGGATTAGTTATAAACTAGGTTGCTTTTTCATAGCTAAGCTTGCCACAGGGATTGAAAATGTTATGGTAGTCCAGTGCTAAGGGTATTGGTAATTATGTAGCTTTACTTTGTTGTTGGTTTCTTATTTTCATTGACATGATTCCAAGTTCCATCACCATGTCCTTTATCCACTAGAGACCGGATGCATTATGTGTTGGATTATCTGGCGTATTGAATCCTGTTGTTCGGAGTAGAAGTCCTGCGATGTTATATTCTTATTATATGTTGTTCTAATGTGGTAGGAAGTCATGAAGCATAGAGATTCAGCCACTACAAGAAAAATTCAAAATAGTGACGAAAAAATCCCTCGCCAATCTTTCGCAAAATCGAATTAGCAACTGATTTGCGGCGGATTGCGAGCGATGCGTCCGCCACGTCTCATTGTCGGACTACCGGCAAGTATACCGGGTCACAAGTAATAAAGAGTAAGTAAAATTATCGTTCCACTCGGGGATTACAAATTGTTTCTAATAATTCTTAGGCAAATAGTAATTACTAGTAGGCATGGCAACGGGGCGGTGCGGGGGCGGATTATGTACTTCCCACACCCGCCCCCGTCTCAAAAAATTGCCCCCGCCCCCGTCCCCCGCCGGGTATCATAAAAGCCCACCCGTCCCCGTCCCCGTCGGGGGTCGGGTAAAACCGCACAGCACCCGCCCTCGCTTTTCTTTTATAATATACCAACTTTTTCTTTTAAAACAGCTTTTCTAAAAGAGTATTTTCCACAAGTGATTTTTATTAAGAGTCAAAACATTATTTTTAATATTTTTTTATTACTATTATTATAAATTATATATAATATATAATATTATATACATATATAGTGTGAGCGGGTCGGTTTCGGGGACGAGTGCGGGGCGGATAGTAGAATTACCACACCCGCCCCCGCCCCGTGATTGAAAAAGCGGGTTTTCCCCGCCCCCGCTCTGATACCCGATTAGAACGGTTTTTCCCTGCTAATGGCTGAACGGGTTCGGGCGGGTGCCCGCGGTTCTGGTTTTTTTTTGTCATGCCTAATTACTAGTGAAACTTGAGTTTTGTTTAGATGTTGAGAAAAGAATGTAGAAAAGGTAGAATGAGACAAAACAGAAAATGAAGAGTTTAGAACAATTTTGGAAAAGGTTAGGAACATGGTTTCATTGCAGGACCTAAGTTACTAATTATGAATTTTATTCTGTTTTTCCCTAAATCCATGACATTCCAGATGTAGTAAAAACCAGATCCCTTTGTGAATTTACATTTCTTATTCATATGAGAACCCTTAATCCCTTAAGTGATTTTGACATACGAATAACCACTAATTAAGCACACTGGAACATATAAGTCATATAAGCCCTAGTTGTATCCCTACACACTAGGCTGTTATAATGTTTGGAAGAACGACCTATTCTAACCCTCAGATCCCTCTTGTTGGATTAGAGATTCAGAGCAAAACATAAATTAGCTACTTTCATGAATTGTGATTAAAAGACAACCAAACAATAGATTTGAAGGAAAAACAGGAAAAATAATTCAAATAACTATCTCAGCATTCATACAATCACACCATATTCCTGAGAAGAGGTTTAGTTACACATAATGGGAGAAGAAATACAAGAATTAAGGGAAGAACTCATAATCATAAACAATAATGAATTTACCCCGAGAGATCTTCAAACCTTCAATTGGATCCCTCTAATGTTGATCTTCAATCATTGCCTTGCCTCCTTGCTCTCAATGATATGTTTCTAACCTCTCTTCTCTAATCCTAATTATTTTCAATATTCTCTAATGTATCGGAATTGCTCCTAAACCTAATGTTAGATCCTAGTATATATAGACAAAGCTAAACCTACAAAATCCAAAATAAATATTATCAAATAAATCTATCTATTATAAATAAATCTTAAAGATAAATCTTAAATAAATATAGAATAAATAATCTAGAATAAATCTAAAATAATTATTCTAGAATAAATGTAAAATAAATCTAGAAGATAAATCTATCAGAATCCTTGAAATCTTCAATAGAGATAGGTCCAACTCATAGCACTCACGCAGGCACTTCGCGCCCAGGCGCAACATACCCACGCCTAGGCACACTATCAGATCTGGCTCAATCATTCTTCTCGTGGCACGCGCGCCTAGGCGTGGCATACTTCATGCCTGGGCGTGAGCTTCCTTGAACTGCTGAGTTTTTCTTAATTGTTTTCTGACTTAACCCCAGCTCCTAGAATTTGAACCCCATCTTCTGACATTACTAAACATCATTTCTCTCCATTCCAGCTCCAATCTCATGGTCTTCAAAGTTCCTTTCCATTCCAAAGCATAAATCATCAAATAAAGCTTCAAATTCCTGAAATCAAACCCAAAACGGATCAAAACGTTCAAGGATTCTAAATTACCCAACTTTCCTAAAAACATAACAAAAACCAAACATTTACTTAAGAAACAAGTCAAATCCATAGCAAAAGGGAGTTAATTAATGCTCAGAAATATCATATATTAGACCCTAATCACTCATTTATCGCTAATTAGCAAGCACATGTTTCCCTCGCAAATTCCTCGCTAAAATCATGCTTTGCGAGAGAAATTTCCCTCGCAAGAGTCGTTCAAGAAATTGGTCAAACTTATCATTTGGTCGTCGCTAATTAGCGACCAACAGTTCCTCGCAAAATCCTCGCCGGTGAATTCTATTTGCGAGGGCTTAATCCCTCGCAAATCTTTCACATATTTTCATCCCTCGCTAATTGTTGGCGAAGAGGATTTTTGGAGGATTTTTGCGTCGCTAATATTTTTGTTAAAAAGGTTTGAGACAGTTAAAACTGCCGCTAAGCCAGAGAATATGATACAAAGGAGATTTTCTTTAGCTACAATTTAAAAGTTTTAGGCACAATTATAAATGTGGGTAATTAGAAAAGAAAAAAGAAATTATATATATAGCCACTTAAATCGTGGCTAAATTAGGTATTTTTATTTTTACATTACCACTGATTCGAAATAAAATAAACGCAAAATATTGCATCTAATATTATCCAATTTCAATAAATCATTATTCAAATAATAATCAACCCATATATTAAAAGCATTTACTATAATAATACAACAAACCATAGGAAAAAATACAAATAAAGTGATTAATTAAGTTTCATATACATAAAAAAAATGCAAAAATTCCACACTAAGTGATAAGCATTTCGTTGTGAAGGCTACTCCTAGACATATTTAGGAGGGGCATCCTCAAAGATAGTACTACTTCAATATTGTGGAGGACCATCCTGAAAACACAGCAAGACAAAAATCAATAAATCAAAAAGGTCATTTGCATAAAACCACAAGACTTTACATTTAATGGTGACATCAATCATCTATTAAGTAAACATTTGAATCTATTTCGTACAATAACACTATTCATATTAGCAAAATCATGCCTTTAGACAACACCAACTTACAAGGAACAAGAGAACACCAAACCACCCCAAGTAGGACAGCACCACAAACAACAAAAACCACAAAAAGAACAGCTGCAAAAAATCTACAGAACATCAATCCAGCAGCAGAAAAAACCACAAGGAAAACAACAACAGAGTAGCACAAAAACATCAAATAACACCAGAAAAATGTGGAATGACTTTGGCGCATCTGTATGGTAGCAGAATGGCTTACAACAGTTTCACAAACTGTCAACACTAAATTGCAATCAATGACAAGATCAGATACAATTAAACAAATCCCATTTAATTGTTAAGGTAGAATACTAGAATTTGATACTAATTGCAGCAGAAGATTTAGACAATATAGACATAAGAAAAAAAGCAAATTCAACTCTTAACAGACAAAGTAACAGATTATATGTTTAGAGCCAATCCACCTACAAAAAATTTCCAAAATGCAACAATGTATTATCCATGTATTCACTATTCAGGATTTAACCACATTATCACATTGACAAGAGAAACGAACCTTGATAGCGGTGAATAAATGTGTAACACCTGTCTGTGACCAGTCAACACCAACCAATGGCATGAACTGGCCTAGAACATCTGACCTGTAAAACATGAAACAAAAGAACGAATTACCATTGTCACACCAGAGTTATAACTTAGAAGTTTTAAAAACAAAAACAGAAAAGAAGCAGAAGACCGAAAAGGCTATATCAGAATGTTAAAATGCTTTCAGGAAGAAAGAAAGGAAATTCAAACAATTTCTACAATCCATCATATAGAAATAGGCAGCATAGAATAAGATTTATATGATTTTTGAGCAGCAAACAACTGAACATGCAAATGAACCATGATGTTAATATCCCATTAGAACTATAAACTAAAGACAATCTCGGGAGACCCATGTCTAGTTTTCTTCAAGTGATAATGTAACATCCACAATTTTTTATACTTTAAAATATATTACTTTATATGATTTAATATCAAAATGCTTGGGGTTTTTATAAAAATTTTGACGGAGTTTACTCTAAAATATGGACTTTCCCCAAGTTAATTTTTCACTTGTCAGTCCAGAACAGTTCATTAACTTAAAAAAATTATAATTAAATTACAAAAGGTTGTGACTTATTTTGAAGTAATGAAGAAAAGGATATTTGTATATCCTTCACAACCTTTAACACATTTAATCAAAATAAATGTTCTTATAAAGTCCCTTTTTACAAAATGGAAGTATTCTAATACTTACAATAAAAAGTTAACAATTAAAAATAACTTTAATTAATAAAACATTTTGAGTTACATTATCCTAACAATGATTGCAATAATAATAAGACCACCAAGGTCCTAACAAATAATGCACTCTCATCATATGAGAGTACACTTTCTCGGCGCCAGAGCGGTGAACTTCTTTTCAATTGGTACCTAAAATGGTCAACTTAAAGGGTGAGTAATTTGAAAAATAATCAAGGAAGACACTTAAATAACAGTAATAAAACATAACTAGACATACCCACACACACACACAGATATATATATACACATTCATTTATCCGGTTCAATTCTTCTCTTTCTAGTCCTTAACCTTTTACTTTTCTGTTATGCAATATATATATATCATTCATCACATAACAATGCCTTGATGCTCAATCATATGATTATGAATGCACTTTATACTATTATGGTTTAACTCCTGAATCCAATGTAACATTTTCCACTTTACTTTCTACACTTTAACACTTTCATTGGATTCAGTGAATTAAACCTATTAGGTAACAATGAATGCACTTCTCCAATAGCACTTTTTCCAATAATAACACAACCTCCTCACATACCCACCCTCCACTCTGGGGAAAAACCGACCAGGAGTAAGCATTTCTCAACCTATAGTTGGATGCTTCACCTCCACTTAGGAAGGTCCCTCGCTCACCCACTTGCACAACACTTCACCTCCACTTAGGAAGGTCCCTCATGCGATTCGGATTAATTTGCCCGAATCGGGCTTTAGCAGAAATCACCCTCATTGGCCAAAACGAGCCAAAGTGATGGAATTACCCCGGTTTGCGTGGAACCAACCCCCAACACGGGAAGCGATCCCGTGTCCTTTGCAGGATCAAAGTTCCCCAAGATAATCCCATAATTCACTATTGCCCTCATCAATCGTAAACGATGTGTGTTTTTTCCCGTACACCTAAGGTCCACCTTACTCCGTAATGCACGTGTTTCTAATTAATTTTATGTGGCTTTTGTTAATCAAACCTTTAATACTTTATATTCATTGAGTTGGGTTCTCTAGCTTAGGATTTGGCCATGCATTATAGATAGATAGCAACAAACACACACATAGCAACACTAATAATCATCAACATACCATTCACACATTTCGTTCACTATAAAGTTCTAGGTCCATGACAATGCACCAATAATCATTTAGCCATAAGTAAACACATGCTATTCTAAATTGACCTTAGATTTATATTCATTTAATTTCATAACTATTTTCACAATTCATTACTAAACTAAGCCCTAAGTCCATAGCACACATCCCATGCCCAACATATAAAACACACAAGTCATATATCACATAATCAACATACCAAGCACACAAGTCACATATACACATAGGAAAATACATCTACTTATGCACTTATTACTATCACTAAGTCCCTTCCCTAATTAAAACCAAAGTACTCCCCCTTACCTCTTGAAGAGAAGAGGAGAAATGGGGAAATCCTTGAAGCACCAACACCAAGCCCTAGCCAAGCTCCCTAGCCTCCTATTTCCTTGTCCTTTAGCATCTCCTAAGACGCATTGAATGATTGGAAGGCTCAAAATGAGGGATTGGCAAAGTTAGGGTTTTGGGGTTTTGATTTGGGGGTTTTTGAGAGAGAGGAATTTAAGTGAGATTGAGAGAGGGAATATGATAGAGGATTGATAGGGAGTGATTTGGGGTGTTAATTTGGTGAGACTTTGAGTGGATTTGGGGATTTGATAATCCTAGGGTAGAAAGAGGAGAAGAAGTCGTGAGAAGAAGAGAGAGGAAACACTGAAACAAATGCCCCAATTCACGTGATTTTTGGCTGATATAACAGGGGTTAATCGATTAACCCGAGTGGTTAATCGATTAACACTTGTTAATAGAGCATGGTTAATCGATTAATGCTACCATTAATCAATTAGTGCCAGAAGGTGGCTAAAAACTTAATCGATTAACCTATACTCTACTCGATTAGGGGCTGAATATGGCCAAAGACTTAATCGATTAACTCACATGTTAATCGATTAACCTGTTTAGCCCACTTAATCCCTAATACTTCGAATCGCTCTAACTTCTTCGTTAACCGTTGGATCTTGCTCAAATTTTGAGACAAGCTTCCTAAGACACTTGTCTTCACATCCAACGGTGGAATTTGGGTTTGGAGCTATGGATATTAAATTCCTAATTTCCTAAGATCCTATGCTCTTTAAGTTATAATTACACTTCTAAAACTCGCTTCTAAACTAATTCTACTTCATCAAACCTACCCTTGCTAATTCCTACATTCTAAACACATTCTAAACCTACTCAAAGACTTGGAAACAACACTACTCTTATCAAAAATGCTATTAATTAAAGCACCTAGTGATTTGGTAAAATTAGGGATGTTACAGATAACAGGGGAAGAAAATGTACCATGCGGGGCTGAAAAGAAACAATGCCCCAATTGAATCTAATTGTTCATTGCCTTATAAGCATCACAGTTTAATGCTTTCACAACACACTATAATTGACCATGACATATGTGAGAAGAAATATGGCATGATATGTTTTCTCTTTGGTGTAAAAAGCATGGATTGGGAAACTCGTTGAAGAAGACATCACACTGCAGATAATTCTTAGTTGATAGACACAAGAAATATTTGTTTGAGCCAAACGAATATGTTCACTCAACACTAAGAATTAAACAAGAGTGCAAATGAGCATAATTTTAAGTAGACACCAAGTATATTCATTTGGTGGGTAATATCAAACTAACAATGAGAAAAGAAAATAGTTATTGCTAGAATGAGAATTAACCAGTGCATTGTCAGAGTGAAATATCATATTAAATATAGTTACATTTTCCAAAAGACATATCCACACCTTGTAATGGTCCCATCCACATCTGAGATCATAATAAGGTTGTTCCATTTCCACAAAAAAATCTGAGCATCAACCTGTAAGTCAAACATAAAAAAAGAAAATATAAGTAATATCGGATGAGAGGTTTCAATTATGACAAGGTAATTAGATAGTTACAATCATCTAATCATGCATTAACTCCTTGATGGATGAGATGACAAAAAAACCTTGTAATATACTTCAGTTTATTACCATCTATCCTGGGATAATTAATCGATAGACAATTTGATAGTAGAGATGTATATAATTGCTTCTAGGGCAAAACATAATTTGATAGCAAAGAATCTAAGATGCATTTGATACAAGCCTTTAAGTCCAAATCCAAATAGCAAAGAACAACAATACCTATGATGGTGGCGCGAGAACATAAACCGGAGGCGAGTTAGCTCCATGGCATTAGAAGCTTCGCGTTTGGCCATGGTTGTGGAGGGGTTTCGAACATGAGAGTAGCGAAAGCCAGGACGAGGGCGTGGTCGTGATGATAGCGCGATTGTTGTTGGCGGAGGTCTTGGCTCGCGATTCACGAGTCGGTGGCGGTGATTGGCTCTGCGGCTAGGTCCGACTGCGGCAAGGTTCGTACGGGAGAGGAGAGAGAGAAAGAGAGAGCGAGGTTCGACGGCGGCTCTGTGATGAGTAGATGAGTTGTTGTTTGGTGACTGGTGAGAGAGGGAGGAGCGGCGGCAGAGGAACTAAGGAAATAGTGAGGATGTACTAGGGTAGTAGGGCTGGAAAGCTTCTTGATTCACTAATGAAATTGGGCTTGGGCCATACGGCTTCAGAATGAGAAAATGCTAAGACACATTAAGGGCCGGTTCGGTCCGGTTATGAAACTAGGAATCGATAAGCGAACCAAACTGGTCGATTTTACAATCATCTCATCCAAATTGGTCCAATTTTTTCCAGTTTTTTTTTTTGGATTTCGATTTTTTAGATCGGTTTTTCGGTTATCAAATGGATCGGTTCGGTTCTGAACACCCCTAGTGCAAACCCTCGACAAGATTACACGACGGAAGAAGGAGGAGGCAGAAATGTGATCGTGGCTCGCGGTTCACGTGGCCGTGTTGGTGGCGATGGCCGGTGTTGGTGGCGATTCCGTTTGCATACGTCGACGGTGGCTTCGAGAGCCAATGAGAGAGAGAGAGGGCTCGGGATTCGCAACATCTAAGAGAGAGAGAGAGAGAAGGCTCGCGAGTGGTCCCCCGAGAGAGAAGGCTCGTGAGGGGTCCCCCGAGAGAGAAGGATCGGGGGAATGAGAAATAGTGGAGGAAGCCCGCGAGAGAAAGGAACGACGAGTAAGAGAAAGAGGAAAGGAGCGGCCGATTTTGATGGAGGTGGGTGGCGGCTCAGCCATGAGAACAAGGAAGAGGGAGAAACCAAGGAGAATGGATTGAAGGAAGAAGAAGAAGTATAGGGGGAGGTGGCAGCGGCAAAGACTCAAGAAGAAAGAAGAATAGGGTTTCATGGAATGAAGGAAGAAGGAGTATAGGCTGATTTTTTTTATGATAAACGGGGCCCAAGGCCCAAACACTTAAGGAACTTTAGACTTAGTGTATTCTAGGGTTAGGTTTTTCTTTTTTTATATATATATATTGGGTTAGGTTTTAAAATAAATATAAATAATAATAATTTTTTTTATCATCGTGTAGTTTTTTTTTAAATATAGTTTCTTTTTATATAAATTTAGATATTGAAATTTTATGTCCCCCAACACTTGGGTTGCTTTCCCAAATCACTGCTGCCTCTGTCTTGTTGGGCAAGAAACCAGGAACCACCTTTTCTTTGAATGCTCCTGGTCTAAGGAGTTGTTATGTATGAGTGCTAGTTGGCTGGGTATTGATCATATTCCTATGCGGTTTCAGAACTGGACCAGATGGATTTTGTTTGCTTTCAAGGACAAGACTAGAAGAAGATGCATTTATGCTCTCTAGCTGCTGTCATCTACCATATTTGGCATGAGAGAAACCAAAGAACCTTCAACAACACAAAGACTTCTATGGACAGAATTTTCAGGATCGTCAAGCATGATATAGCTCATAGGATTGAGTATTGTTTTCCTTTTTTTCGGAATTGGCAGAATAGATCCATTGTAAATAGGATTGCTATTGAACTTTAATTCCTTTGGGGCTGGAACCCTTCCTAGAAGGTGGCTAACCCCTTTATTGTTTTCATCTTAGTCTTTCCTCTGAACCCTTCCTAGAAGGTGGCAGAGGTTGAGTCTGAGATTTGTTTGGTTGTTTTCTTTTGCGCTGTGGTAATAAGATTTTCTTTTACCAAAAAAAAAACAATTTTTCATTATTTTTAATTTTTTTATTTAACTTATGCTCTGTAACCCGTACACAAGACATGAACAACTACACTAGTTAAATAATAAACGAGGATAGTATAACAAAAAAATCCTCTTCAACAATGCTTAAATAACAATTTTGTAGTAGTGCATTTCTGCTCAATTCTTAGTGTCTTGAGTTTTGCATTTCTTCTCTCAAGTTATCTCATGTATATATATATATATATATATATATATATATATATATATATATATATATATATATTTGTTGAACCGGAACCAGTTTTACCAGTTTAATCTAGATCAACTCGTTTTAGGTTACTGCTTCCTACTTGTTTTGGATTTAACCAGGTTTGTTATTATGGCAGTGATTAGAACGGAGGACGTGGTTTTGGTGGTTAACAAAGTTGCATTAGTCGTCGGGTGGTGGTGAACAGTGGACATGGTGGTGGATGTTGGGGACAAAATGGTTAGGGTAGGGTTTAGGTTATAGTTATTCCCAATGGTGACAGTGGTTAGGATTTAATTTGTGAAAGTAATCATGTTATTATGGATTTAATTTGGGCAGAGATATTATACTTATGATTTAGGGTGCAAATATATATATGTGTGTGCGCGCGCGCGCACACACCTAGAAAAAACAAATATTAAAAAAATAATTATCTAACACCATAAGCATTATATTGTGATGGATCTATAAAGGAATTATTCTCTCGCAAACTTTATTCCATTAAAATGAATACGTAGCGACGGCTTTGCGAGGAAACTATTCCCTCGCCAACAATTTGACTACATAAAGAAATTTGTGGCGATGGATTTGCGAGAGAAAGATGCCCTCGCAAACTTTATTTCATTAAAATGCATACCTAGCGACGGATTTGCGAGGAAAATATTCCATCGCAAACAATTTGATAGCATAAAGGAATTTGTGACGACGTATTTGAGAGAGAAACATGCCCTCGCAAACTTTATCGTCTTACATATGTATTCGTAACGACAATTTTGCGAGGAAACTATTCCTAACAAACAATTTGATAGCATAAAGAAATTTGTGGCGACGGATTTGCGAGAGAAACATGCCCTCGTAAACTTTATTGTTTTACAAATGTGTTCGTAGCGAAGAATTTGCGAGGAAACTATACTCTCGCCAACAATTTGACTACATAAAGGAATTTGTGGCGATGGATTTGCGAGAGAAAGATGCCCACGCAAACTTTATTTCATTAAAATGCATACCTAGCAACGGATTGGAGAGGAAAATATTCCCTTGCAAACGATTTGATAGCATAAAGGAATTTGCGGCGACGGATTTGCTAGAGAAATATGCCCTCGCAAATTTCATTGTTTTAAAAATGTATTCATAGGGACGGCTTTGCGAGGAAACTATTCCCTCGCCAACAATTTGGAAGTTTAAAGGAATTCGTGGCGGCCGGCTTGCGACGGAAATATGCCCTCGCAAACTACCTAGCTACGGATTTGCGAGGAAAATGTCCCTCGCCAAAATTGCTTAAAATAATCTCTGGCTAATTTGTCGCAAATTCGTCGCAAATGTTGTTTAAAGGAATTCGTGGCGACCGGCTTGCGACGGAACATGCCCTCGCAAACTACCTAGCGACGGATTTGCGAGGAAAATGTCCCTCGCCAAAATTGCTTAAAATAATCTCTCGCTAATTTGTCGCAAATTCATCGCAAAATGATTATTATTTTCACGTTTTCAAACGTTCATCTCTTTGCGAGGGAATTCGCTTTTGCTTGCTAAACCCTCGCATGTCCCTCGCTAATTAGGGACCGATTAGCGACGGAAAGTTGCCCTCGCTATTTTGCATTTTTCTTGTAGTGAGCACAAATGGTAGCAATTGAGGCTATGCAAGAGGCAAACAGTTTGCTGCAATGTCTAAGGTATGTATATATTCAGGGGAACAACTATACGAAATTAATCCTAATCCTATGAACTGCTGAATTGGTTAGGTCAGATCTTCATATCTTTAATATTTTTCAGATCTTAATATGGTCGAGATTTTGGACCAAGAAATTTGCTAAAAAGTGAAGAATACAATCCATGTTAAACTGTTCATTAGCATTGGCATATGTTATTGTTTTTTTGGTTTGCACTCTGGTATCCGGCCCACTAGGCCGACTAATCCAGTTCGAGGGGGGTCCCGGGGTTAAGGTTTTATTCCTCTCCCAACGTTGTTGCGGGGGATCGAACCGTGGTTCGCCCTACCAAGTGCAGCCCCTGGCACCACTGCACCAACAGCTCGTTGGTGGCATATGTTATTGTTGATTGAAAAAGAATGACTTTCAATTTTTGTGCTCATTTGATGTACAAGTCTCACAAGACTGCTAAGGATATTGTAAATAATCCATATAATATGTAAGATCGTGCATCATATACAAGATTGAAGTTTAATTTTAACCATAAATTTTTTTGTTGGAATCTTCAGAGCGTAAACTATCTTATGCCCCGGTGGGATTACATTATTGCAATGCAGCATAACAAATGGGCTTATATCAAGGAAAGAAAAAATAATATCTAATAGGTTTAAATGTGTTTTTAGTCATTGGCTATTTTGATTCCAGCCCTATATATATATATATATATATATATATATATATATATATATATATATATATATATTCTTTGGTTTTGGTCCTTAATAATAACATGACTAACACCAATATAGGATATGTATCGCACTAATTACTAATGTGGTTAATTGTGATATTAACACATCATTAACACTGATCAAAACTAGCAGAACATGAATGAGATTTGGTGCAACTAGCAGAACTCAGAAGAAGATAAATTGTGCTTGTATAGCAGCAGTGGTATATCATGCGTGGGGTGAAAGGAATAGAAGAATTTTCCAAGGAGAACAACAAGCTATGGAGCAAATCTATATGAGGATAATCAGGGAGCTGGCCTATAGATTTTCAGTTAGTTTTATAGATTTTAGAAAGTGGAATAATGTAATCCTAGTGAATAGAATACAAGCTCTACTGTAGGTTATATGTTTCATTTTCTTTTTCAAATTCTTATTGCATAAGGTACCATTCTTAGAAGGTGGTATTCTGCATAAGGCTTTTTGAGTTGTTTTTGAATTTGCTAGTTGGTAATAAAAAATTTTATTTACCAAAAAAAAAAACACTGATCAAAACTAAAATTTCAGAAAATAAAAAAACTAAATCTATGGAAAAAAAAAAAGTACAAGAATTGTTCATTATATTTGGGAGGTGAAAAACATATTTTATTTAAGATAAACAGTAAATTACCAATTTGTCTAGCTGTGCTTAGTTTGTCTCAGCTTACTAAATAATTTTTAAAGTCTTAATAATAATTATACATGTAATTTAAAAAAAAAAATCCAATTATTTATATTTCAAATACAACTAAAAAAATCAATTTTCTTCATGAACATGAATTTCTCCAAAAGAATTTTATTATAGGATATTCTTAACTATATTACAAAGATCAAAAAGGGTAGATATTATATTTTTTTGAAACTTTAAAAATGTATTTTAACATTGCAATTTTACGCCTCTAACTTGCATTAAAAATTTTACAAATGTATTGTTTCACATTAATTAACAAATGATAAATAAGATGGAAAAAGTAATAAATGCCTCCTAAAAAGTACAAAATGACTTCTAAATAAAATTGGAGAATTATTCTAGAATGAGACTCATGAATAGAACCATAGAGAGTATTAATAATTTCGTCTCCTAATAAAATAATTGGTTTTGCTAGCTTCAATCCTAAGGATTAAGGTAAAGGTTGAGGTTAAGAAATCTAAAAATGAACGTTTCATCTTAAAAAGTGTTATACTTAAACAAATAAAAAAACTTATTTTCTTAGTTTTATATTGCAAGCTTTTTTTTTTTTTTTTTGAGTTATTAAACTTAGCCTTAAAAAACTGAATATATTATAAGGCTTCTTTAAGTTTTTAGTCCCCAAACTTAGGTGTTCTTTTGAAATTGGTCCTCAAATTTTTTTTCGATGCTTTAAGTCCCTAAACTTTGTTCAAATTTTGGAAATTGTCATTTCATCACTTAAGTGGTGATATGACCGAGGATATGTCACGTCACATTTGTCACATCGATAGGTAACGTACCAGATGATGCCACGTAAATTTTTTTAATTAAAAAATTCAAATTTATTAAAAAATTATTAAAAATTGTATTTTTTTTAAAGAAAATCGAATATGTTAATAAATTTTAAAAGAAATTATTTTTTTCATTATAAAAATCATGTAATGTGTCGTAGCTCTATATAACATGTTACTCGTTGATATTGTGAAAGTGACGTGACATGTCGTCGGCTATCATCACTTAAGTAACGAAAATACCATTTCCAAAAATTAAACAAAGTTCAAGGACTCAATGCATCGGAAAAAATTTAAAGACCAATTCCAAAAGAGCACTTAATTCAGAGACTAAAATGTTAAATAAGTTGATTTATCCATTGAAGTACTGTATATAGTTTAAGCATGGTATATATACATCAAGATCATGACAATTTTCCAGCAAAAAGACGGCCGGAGAATCTTCGTCTTGGGTTGGGAATTTTGAATTGGCTATTACAAGAAATTTATGTCAATAATAATATTCTTTAAACAATTTTCAATAATAACAAAAAAGAATCAAGTAATGCTTAATTCTTGAGCCTTCAACACTCGAAAAATTGTGTATACAAATCATATCAAGTAAAATCAAAGCTGGTTAAGCAAAAATTGTTTGCAAAATTTCAAAATTTGAAAGTTACATCCGACATGTGTCAAGTGAATTTGCTTTCATAACATCCTTAAAATTCAAAATTGAAGTCCAAGTTGCATATTCAGCGCCCACCATTGCTGAATTAGATTCCATATGGATTCAATTGCAATATATTAAAGGATACTAGGATAGAGCCACGCACTGACAACTTGAACTAGTGGTGGTTCTCATTGTAACCCAAGATTCTAGGAAGATTCCAATGTCAGAATATGTTAATTCTGTCATATAATCTAATCAGCAATATATTTTAATCTCAGAAATAATACTAGAGATAATGTCTGAAAATATTATAACACTGTTACTTCGATTTGATAATTGGAATTTGGAACTAGCTAATACTGCGCGCAAGATTCCCAATTGAATTCCTAAAAACAAAATTTTGGGTACAAATTCTCAAACGTGAAATACTATTAAAAAAATTTATGAAAAAAAGATATGATCCTCAAATGTTGGCGTACAGAGATAACATATAAAAAGAGTGAAAAAGATAAAAAAATGTTATCTTTTCAGCCTCTATTTTGACTTTGAACTACAAGATCGGTGCCGTCTTTATTGGACTGACCTCCACTTTTGATGCATGTTGCACTTGGGAATGGGGTCTAGCCAAACCCCGTTTTTCGGTAATTATTATTATTATTATTATTATTATTATTATTATTATTTTATAAAATTTGTTTTTAACTTGTCAACTCACTGGCACACGGTCCTATCAAGTCATTGTCAATTCATTGACACATCAATTGGAAAAAGAAGAGAGAAATCAATAAACAATTGGAAAAAGGAGGAAGAATGCAACTGCTAATTCTTCTACGTTTCAGCTATAATAACATATTTCAAGGCTGAGAAGTATGTGTTAAATTTTTTTTTTGTAAAAGAGTACATACTTCAAGGCGGAGAAGTATGTGTTAAATTTTCTTTTTGTAAAATAGTACATGCTTCAAGGCTAAGAAAGAAGTATGTGTTAATTTTTTTTGGTAAAAAAGTACATACTTCAAGGCTGAGAAGTGTGTGTTAAATTTTTTTTGGTAAAAGAGTACATACTTCAAGGCTGAGAAGTATGTGCTAAATTTTTTTTGGTAAAAGAGTACATACTTCAAGGCTGAGAAGTATGTGTTAATTTTCTTTTTTCGTAAAAGAGTACATACTTCAAGGCTGAGAAGTATGTGTTAATTTTTTTTTTAAGGCTGAGAAATATGTGTTAATTTTTTTTGGTAAAAGAATACATACTTCAAGGCTGAGAAGTATGTGTTAATTTTTTTTTTTGGTAAAATAGTACATACTTCAAGGCCAAGAAGTATGTATTAATTTTTATCCCCTACGTCTCAACCAAGACGTAGCTTTTGGATGGACGTACAATCCATTTATATAAAAAACAAAAAACAAAAACTACGTCCATGGATGTACGTACAATCCATTTATATAAAAAAAACAAAAAAAAAAAACTACGTCCATGGATGGATGCATGTACAATCCATTTATATATTATAAAAAAAAACATGGACGTACAATTCATTTAACTTGAAGCCTTCTCCAACACTACTAATTCTACACACAACGGCAATAATTCCACACACACAAAAGCTAAACAGAGACATAAGTCACTATACCAAAAATAAATTGCAAAGGGCTTACGCCCAAAAAGAGACGTTAGGTGAAAAAAATAGTTTAAAAAAATTAGTTGAAAAAAATAAGTTAAAAAAAAATTAGCCGTTCAAAAATAAATTATTGAAAATGTAGTTAGTTTTTTTTTGTGGTAAAAAAATATGGTTAGTTGATAATGGTTATATTTATTATAAAATATTAGGAATGTGTGGTAGGTAATGAGACTCATTTATCAACGAAAAGTAGGTTCGTGGGTGGAGTGAAAAAGTGGTTCATGTTCTTTTTTTTTTGTTTGCACCCTGGTATCCGGTCCACTGGGCCGACTAATCCAGTTCGAGGGGGGTCCCGGGGTTAAGGTTTTATTCATCTCCCAACGTTGTTGCGGGGGATCGAACCGTGGTTCGCCTACCAAGTACAGCCTCTGACACCACTGCACCAACAGCTCGTTGGTAGTGGTTCATGTTCTTAGTAGTTCTTAAAGTATCGAAAAATAATAAAATAATGTGTGGAATCCATTTAAGAAGGAGTCATCATATCAAATAACTAATTCATTAACTTGTTCAGACCCATTTTTAATATTTTGCTTTGAAATCGGAAATACCGATGGCCAGTTTCCAAACTTTTTCGTACATGTGATTTTACACAGAAGATGCACCATGCACTTTTCAACTTTAGTGCATTGAAGCCGTAGCCGACAAGATCATCCAAGTTCAGATGCAGAGCATGGCCTTAGCAGTTAGCACATGGGTTCTCCTGATCCAAGTTTGTTGGCACTGAGTCCTGACGTGGTTACAAGTCAAGAAAAGCTAATAATACCCTGCTGGTGGATCCTCTACCTGCTAGTCAGTACGTTATTTAAATTATTTGTTATATATAAGTTCATTTAATTTATTTTACCTTTAAAAAAAAAGTAGTTCATTTAATTTTACGTTATTTTTTTTAAAATATTTATAGGAATTTTTTTAATGTGTCCTAAATTACATGTTATTATATTAGATAAAAAAATACTTTAAAAGATAAATTTACATGAAAAAATGATTTATTTAATGCTTTCTAATATGATTATTTTAGTTTTCCCATTAACAATAATTAATGTGTCATATAGTGTACATTTATAAAACTCATATCTATTACTCCCTTGTTTCTTAATTTTTTTATGCTTAAGCAATTTTTAACTTTTAATTTTTGCATTTTTAGAATTCCAAGAGTTTAGTATATACTTCCTTTGGTCTTATATATATGACACCTTTTAGAAAAAGAATTTGGTCCTATATATAGGACATTTTATATTTCCTATGCATCATTAATTGTTTTTTCTTTTTTTTGCTCTAATTAAATATTTTGGCTAACTATGTTTTTTTTGTTATTCATTAATGAATGTGAACTTTACAAGTAAAGTGGAGGATAAAATTATAATAATGTATGTTACAATACATTTTCATAAAATTCACAAAACTAACCACTTTCTTTGATCTCGAAAATACGGTTAAGTATGCTATATATATATATATATATATATATATATATATATATATAGAGAGAGAGAGAGAGAGAGAGAGAACCGGAGGGAGTATTATATATATTGCTTCCTTGTTTTTAATACTTCCTTTGAGTTTTGCCGAGGAATAATTACATTGGTTTTAGTAGCTCTAGAGGGCCACTAAAGTTTCCCCTAGGCTTCAAGGAAGTTAGAGGTTTCATATATATTGCAACACAACATTATTGGTAAATAGATTAGTTCTCCATCCGAACCGACTTAATCTATCTTCTCTCCTATCTTACACCTAATGCATCTCATGTGTGGTTTATATAGACATTATTACCACCCAATCAAACTATGCCACATTTCTAATTAATATATCTAACCTAACTTTGTAACACTGCATGCTATTATGCTAATGGCCAAATATTGGGAGTATGAACACTTGTTGTAACTTGCAAGTGATCGGAATCAACACAAGTCCAATTTGGCCAAATCACAAACAAACAAACTCAACGTTCAAAAAGTGATTCATGTGATCATAAATCTTGATAAGAGATTTGGTCACACCATTTTCACCAACTTCACATTTTGGTCATATCAATATATCACTATACTAGGATTGTAGTGACAGATCCAGAAATTTTTAGATGTGGGGGCGACACGTATATAAATATAAAAGATTATAATTATATTTCATCCGTTTTTATATTAGGTCATATTATATTTTTTTAGTAGGTATTTAATTTTTTTTCACTAAATTATTCGTATTAAATGAGTGTTCTGATTAACTAAATTCAATTTATCATAAAAAAAAAGTAATGCAAGTAAAATAAGTAAAAGTGATAAATAAAAAATAAATAAAAAATAAGTAAAAATGCAAAATTGATAGATATCTTTTTGTTAAAAAAACAAGTGAACTGCTTATCTTGATTCGTGTGTTTTGGTTAAGTGTGACTTATAAATATTAACGAAGAGAGTAATATATATGCTTATAAAACAATATAAGATATAATTAAGAAAAAACATAATAATTTCTAGTGTCATCAAAGAGATACTCAACCTTTACAAAAATGTAAGTCATATATTATATATTAATAATAATAATAGTAGCATTGTGCCACAACAATACAATTTCAAAATACAAAAATATTCAATCCAAAACTAGTTTTATAATTATTATTCTAGTAATAATATATGCATTTATTTATTTATTTATTTATATATATAAGTTTAGTAATAATTATATTAAAAAAATTTGTGGGGGCACGTGCCCCCCACTTGTCAATATGTGGCTCCGTCCCTGAGGATTGTACTTATCTACTCCCTCCATTTTATAAGTAGTGTTTTTTAAGGTTAAATGATTAAAAAGTGATGTAAGAATTTTGAGTAGTTTGACTAGGCTTATTTAACATTTTAGTCCCTGAACTTAGGTGCTCTTTTGGTATAGGTCCTTAAACTTTTTTCCGATGCTTTGGGTCCCTGAACTTCGTTTAATTTTTGGAAATGGTCCTTTCGTCACTTAAGTGATGATATAGCCGGCGACATCTAACGTCACTTTCACAATATCGACGAGTGACGTGTTATACAGAGTCACGGGACACTACATGATTTTTTAAATTAAAAAATAATTTCTTTTAAAATTTATTAAAAGATTCAATTTTCTTTTTAAAAAAATACAATTATTAATTATTTTTAATAAATTTGAATTTTTTTTAATTTAAAAAATTCCCGTTGCATCATCTGACACGTTGCCTATCGATGTGGTGAAAGTGATGTGGCATATTCTCAGTCATATCACCACTAAAGTGATGAAAGGACCATTTCCAAAATTTGAGCAAATTTTAGGGACTCAAAGCATCGAAAAAAAGTTTAAGGATCAATTCCAAAAGAGCACCTAAGTTCAGGGACTAAAAACTTAAATAAGCCTTTTGACTATAATGTTCCTATATATTATTAATGAAGAGAGAAAACTATTGAAAGTAAAAAAGGGAGTGTAGTCATAAATAATAAGGATGTGTTGAAAAAAATAACATTAATTATGTATTGGGTTTTGTAAAAGAATAATACATATGAACGTAAGACAAAAATTCTATAAACACTACATATGAAACGGATGGAGTATATATTAATTTGTGTTTGGGAAATTAAGAAAAAAAACATTTTTCTATAATTTTCTATTATGTTTGGTTTCTTAACAAGTATATTAAGGGCACTTGTTAGCATTTGCCTTTCTTTATTGCTTACTACCTCGGTTCCAATTTATCTATCGTTTTAAGACCCATTTGAAAAAATTCATGTCCACCAAGAAAGTGGATTAAGGTTGTTAGTGGTAATGAAAATGCAAACATTTAATATACTTTTTCAAAACTACCCATATAATTGTTATTAAGATTACAAAAAGTGTTTATTTAGTGGAGATGTTTCGAAAGAAATAATTAAATGTTATTGGAAATTGGAAAAGGGTCTTACAAATAAGACTAATTTCTTTTCCCTAAAAGAGTCTTACAAATAGGATTGAAGAGAGTAGCGGTTTTTCACGAATTAAAAAAAATCATTTAATGCTTCAAATTTCAAGAGAAATACAAAACAATTTTATTATATTATATTCACACTACATTAATTATCACACATTTCACATAATTCAAAATGTTTAAAAAAATTTTTAAAAAAAATTAAAAACAAGGTTAAAATTAAAAAAGAGTAAAGGCCCAAAGTGGTCTCTAAAAGTTTTTGCATAGTCAAATTTGTTTCTTGAAAAAAGATAAAGTCCTAAAATAGTCTTTGAAAATTTTGTATGCTAGACAATTTGATCCCTAAAAAGATTAAGTCACCAAATAGTCCCTAATATTTTTTCTATGAGACAAATTGGTCCTTAAAAATTTTGATTTCACGTCAGGTCGTGTAACATCCTACTTTTTAAATAAAATCTGAAATGTATTAATAATAAATTTCTGGAAAACTTTCGATAGGGTTTCCTCAAAAAATTGGCGTTTTCCTTATAAAATATTTTACCTGTCAGATTCATATCAGAATTATATAGATATATTTAAGTGTTCATAATCATTTTCATATACGAAATAAACATACACTCATTATACAAAATATCAGATGTAAAATTTTGGTTCAATCAAAGGAGGATATTTGGATATCCTTCATAAATCATGATTAAACTATTATTTATAATTACAGAACTAAAGATGGTTGCCTACATATGACTCTCAAGTCATATTTGTAAATTACACTCCATCATTTTGAGTATAATCCTCCTCGGCAGGCGGACTATTAATTTCATCTCCAGTAGGAGTACCTAAAATGACAACACAGAGAATGAGATATTTATTCATAAATTAAATAAAACATATAAAGACAATAATAAGATATAATCATATACACATTATTCAACCCCAAAATTTCAAACACATGCATTTCTGATTGCAATTATACCAATATTGCTAGGTAATAATGTATCAACTTCTTTCTTTCAATGCAATACTAAATTATACTTCCCTAATTCCTTTATTTATAAATAATCAATTGAATCCAATTATTGGATTTATGCATATAACTTTTAAACCTTTTCTTTCCATTGTAGCTGTTACTGCATTCCATTTTTCCTTTTTGTTGCAACTATTACGGCATTCCATTTTCTTTTCAAAGTAGATATTGCTACTTCACATTTTCCTTTTTCCTCACATCACCCTCCACTCTTGGAAAAGACCAACTAGGAGTAAATATCTCTCAACCAATGCTTGCACAGTACTTCACGAATCGTCCTTCGTACAATTTGGGTCGTTTTACCCAAATTGGCTATAGCAGAGACCACCCTCAACTAGTCAAGAAGTGTCTAAGTGACTGATAAAACTATTATAATGTGCAAGGGACCAATCCCCGACTTATACAGTACTTCACGAATCGTCCTTCATACTGTTTTAGGTCCTTTAGTGGATCAAAGTCCTTCTATAATAGTTTTCTGCGATTGTTTCGATAACACAATCTAGTCACTATACCACTCTCGTCTGTCAATTCTATGAACCTTCATGAAACGTCCTTCAGGCCATAGAACTTTCACGTCATGTCTTTTCCAATTCCTATCTTCCTTCCAACTTCATGATTAACATGTTTCTAATCCATTTTTAAATGATTTTCTATCCTAAAATATATATGAAAATAATTTAATCATATACTTAACCAAAATAATTACAATTCATCCACAATCCATTTCCATCAACATACTTATTCCAAATAACAATAATATTATGATTGAAACCATTCAATTAATTATAATAATCACAAATCATTCACATATTACTAATAACATATTTATTCAAAGTTCAAATAAATGAAATCCTAGTAACTAACAAGTAAATTCATCATTCAAATATGCATATAATTATATTCTTACTCTTATTATCATATCCTTTCTCTAATTCATGCAAATATCTCCCCTCTTACCTTGATTGGAGGAGAGGGATGAGGTTAGAGAGAGAAAGAGAGAGCTTCTCTTCTAGCCTTACTTCCTTCTTTTCCTACTTGTTTTCCTTAAATCCTCGGCTTAGATTCTTTATCCCTTATTCCTTGTATGAAAGCTTTTATGAATTGAGAACCTAGGGTTTTGACATAGGGAGAGGGAGATTGGGGTTTAAGTTGGTGAGAGGGAATATGAGAGATTAAGAGAAGAGATTTAGGGTATATGTATGTAAAGGGTTAAGTTTGTGTTGATTATTGATGGATTCATGTGAGGACTTTTGGAAGATTGAGAGAGGGAAAGAGTTGGGGTGGAATGGAGAGAGAAATGAATGAATGAAAATGATGAATCACGTTTTTATTTTTTGCTGGCGTAGTCGGGTTAATCGATTAACCTCTGAGATATGGTATTCAGTTAATCGATTAACAGACAGGTTAATCGATTAACACCTGAAGGGTTAAGAGCTTCTAATCGATTAACAAACGCGTTAATCGATTAAGACCTGAAAGTTGAATAACCCCTAATCGATTAGCTCATAGTCTAATCGATTAGTACCTGAAAATTTCCTTTTTCTAATGCATTCTAATGGTTTCTAAGACCTCCTTATGCATAATAAAGACTATAAACACAAAAATTCAAATTTCTAACACTTTCTATTTAATACTAAAACTCATGATGTTACAGGTCGCCGTCAATTGTATCAATTTGAGCTTGCTCGATAAACCTGATCGAGAAACCCAAATCAATACCTCTAATTTCACCCAATTTAGTCCAAACTTCTAAGGATTAAATTGTCCCACAAAATTATTTTAGGGGACCAAATTGTCTCATGGAAGAAAACTTCAGCAACTATTTGGTGACTTTATTTTTTCAAGGACGATATTATTTAGTAAACAAATTTTTCAAGGACTAATTTAGGTCCTTTTTTTTCAGAGACTAAATGCGATTACATGAAAAATTTCAGGGACCAATTTGGACATTTACTCATTAAAAAAATTAATTAATACTCATAATTTGAAATAAATTAAAAATACTAAAACGATAAATAAATCGAAACCGTTGGAATATTTCATTTGAATCATTCCAGCTCCCGCACAACTACATTGATCCTGTGGGGCCAATATTTTTTTCAATCATATTATATTTTAGGGTCTTGCTAACAAGTGCCCTTAGGGTTACTAAAGGTGGTAAAACAATCATATGTTGGTATTAATCACTCTCTCGAAAATCTCAAAAATCACATTTTTCTATGTCATAATACTACTTTTAGTTTCTTAACAAGTGTCCGCCCTAAGGGCACTTGTTAGCATTTTCCTATATTTTATTAGTGATTTTAAATATATGTAAAAATTAATTAACTTTTTATTTTCAATACAATTATTTTTAAAATATCTCAATAAAGTGGTTATATTATTTCATTCTTGTTTCATTCTCAATACATATTTGCTAAAGTAGTCTATTTTTTACGGATTCGAGAAAATTAAATACACACAACTAACTTTTTTTTAATAAATGTGAATTTAGTTTTTTTTCTTATATATGAGATCGGATAGAGTATATGATTAAAAAAAAAAGGGCTTGCTAAAAGCACTTGTTAAACTTCCTAAAAATGAAAAAAAAAAAAAAACACACACACACACAAGTCCCGACTTTTTTTTTCAAAAATATAAAAATTACATTTTCTAATATTTTTCAAGTACTTGTACTTTCTTAACACTTGTTAGCATTTAAAATAAAATAAAAATGGAAGTGACGTGCAACCAACATTATCGAGGTCCAACTGGGAAGATATATGATCAATAAAGCAACGGTGGAGAATCCAAACCAACCTGTGGCTACTACCTTCGAAGAACTAGCAGTGATTACAGCTTGAGAACAAGACAGTTTAAGTTGGGGTTAACGAAACTGCTTCTTAACACCAAAATTTCACTATCATCAGGTTGGGATCTAATCTAGCGGGCAAGAGAGAGATTAATTTTTTTTTTTTTTTTTTAAAGCACGAGAGGAAGAAAGAAAGATGCGAGCCAGGTAAAAGAATAAGGAAAAATGTCTAATAAGTTATTACTATAAAAGATCTATCAATAACATGGGTGATAATTTCATGCTTCCTTTGAATTTTATGATTTGATGATAAAAAATTTATTAATTAAAAAAAGTGTTATTTACGTTTTTAATCCCTGAAAGTTGGAAGTATTATGGTTTTTGTCTCTCGGAATTTTTTTACCTTGACTGATTCTTAATTGTTTTGAAAATTTGGTTTTAGCCTATGCCATTAGGAAAATTAAGAAAAATCCGTTATAGCTGATGTGGTTAACAAAATGTCATGTCAACGTACACGTGTTACGTGTACAAGTATTGCATATCACTGATAGGATGACGTGGATGATCTAGACTCGCAAGGGAAAAAGGCCGAAGCCCAACCCAACTGTGAAAAAAAAAGTTTACACAACTTTTAAAACAAAACTTAAATAAAAAAGTTTAAAAAAATTAATTCGAAATTTTAAAAATGATATGCCACGCGTTAGGATATGATTGATATGATGTGGCACTCCGTCAACCACGTCAATATTTAACTGACAAAAAGACTTATTTCAACATAAGTTAAAGTTTAAGGATTGAGAACAAAAAGGAAAAGGACTTATTTCAAAAGACCTCATAAGTTTAGGGACTAAAAACCAGAATAAGCCGAAATTAAAAAAAATGATGTGCCACGTGGGGCACGATTGGTGTGATGTGACATCCCGCAACCATGTCAACATTTAACTGACGGAAGTTGGCAGAAAGACTTCGTTCAACATAAGTCAAAGTTTAAGGACTGAGAAAAAAAAAAGAAAAAAACTAATTTCAGAAAATCTTCTAAGTTTAGGAACTGAACTAAAAACATGAATAAGGCAAAGCATAATACTGTACATGGTAGTGGCAGTATTGAGTCCATAATGACCAAAATGTGGGCTGTTCCCAACTATTCTAACTTCCCTATTTATAAGAGATAAATACACTGGCTTCTTATTTTCTGCAACCAATGTATACTTGAAGATCATATTATATTAGGGGAAATCAAAATTTCTTACATACAAGGGAATCAATAAACAATGAAATGACATAAAATTGAGGATAACCGAGTGAATTTAACAAGCCAATCCATTCATGAGCTTAATGATTGATAACCTAATGGCCTTTGTGGGTCATCCTGTCTCCTATCACTTCTTCCCATCAATGATGGCATCCAAGGGAATAGCTTACCTAGCTCCTTGCTTATTTTACTAGACCTCAACTGCTTATCATTGATTCCAAACTTTGCTCTTTCAATAGCTTCCATTATATCTTCCCTTGCCACAGTTTCACTGCCTGCAAAGTCCAAATACATACATATTTACATGTGATGTTAGGAACTGAACTCAGAAAGTTGCAAAATTGTTGAAAAACTGAGAAAATGAAAGAACACATTTTATTGAATGAATGAATGAATCTGAACAGGAAAATGAGAAAGACTCTCCTCCAGGGGTTTTCCGGGGGTGGCAGACAGATGGATTGGATGGATTTGGATTACAATCCTAATGGATTGATGGAAAACTATCCAATCATTTAAATCCATTAGGATCCTAACCCAACATATTTAAATCCATTAGGAAAAATTTTCCTTTTCACAACTGAGCAATAACTCTGTTGTCACAAACAGTAATTCTCTGAAAGATTCTTTAATGCACAATTTCATCTATTGAACTATCTAGCTAAACTGACTAACCATCCATCCAACTAACCCAATCACTACTACGAGCTCTGCTAATCAGCCATCTGACTCACTACCATTTAAGTGACATGGTTGGGGCTACTTCAAAGAATCGAAAATTCATCATTTAATGGGAGAGCACAAGATAACTCAACAAAGTAGTCAACAAAATCTAGGGAGGCAGAAGGGTTGTTTGGCGGGAAGATGGACAGATATATACAGGATTAATTGTCACAATGCTTCATATATGACCATATCATTAATATAAGTTAAGATAGAATCTGTTGAAGAATGCTAATCTGTGAATGCAATTAGCTGTAGTGACTTGAATATATATTTGTGAGTTGGTCTTACCTCTGCGAGCAGCAAGCAAAGCAGATTCATTTACGATGTTGGCCAGATCAGCACCTACCAAACCAGGAGTAAGAGAAGCAATTAAATGACTAATGATGTCCGTGTCCTCCTCTAAAGGGACTCCTCTTAGATGTACAGCCAATATTTTTCTCCTTCCTTCTTCATCGGGTTCCCCTACGAATACTTTTCTTGAGAAACGACCAGGTCGACATAGGGCTGGATCCAAGGCTTCTGGCCGATTAGTTGCTGCAATGACAACCACTCTCATCTCTGATTCAAATCCATCCATTTCTGTCAGCAACTGCATAGACAGAAAATACTTTGTCAGCTTAGTACAGAAAAATGCTATTGCGGACACAAGACTTTACTAATTGTCATACTTTCCGGTTAACATAAGAAATCTTTGTTTTTCATGTAAAAAGTATATACCTTGAAATAAATGATGAAGAAGTTGAACTTCTAAGCATTTATTTGGCAAGAATGTTGTGAAGGGTGAAGTTTTTTAAAAAAGGAGGGAAAGAATAGGGGAAAAAGTGCACAGTAACGTGAACTGTATATTTTTAAAGAGCAGCAATATGGAAGCATATAAAAGTTTTAGATGTGATAATAATGCTTTGACAGCAGGAATCCTACTAAATCTATTAATCCCTCCATTCCTATGTATCTGTCCTATTTCAAACAAAACACACCATTTAAGAAATTTAAGCGTTACTTTTCCCAATACATTAATTAGGTTTTTTCCCCACTATACCCTTTCTCTCTCTATAATCATTAATTTTTCTCCACTACATACGTAAACCAATACCTATTGAATAGGGTTAAACATGCAAAATAGCATTTATTACACTCTTGAAATCCTCAAAAGGACAGATAAAAAGGAACAATAATTTCTCCAAAAAAGAACAGATAATAAGGAATGGAGGGAGTATCTGTTTTAGCAAAATAAGCCACAGCCACTTTTTTTGCCATAAAACAAAATGCAAGATATGGAGTAAACTCACCTGGTTTAGTGTTTGGTCACGTTCATCATTAAAACTTCTTCCACGCCTGCCTCCAACTGCATCAAGTTCATCAATGAAGATAATCGATGGTGCAAATTTCCTCGCTGCATTGAAAAGGTCTCTGATTCTAGCTGCTCCTCTTCCAACAAACATTTCCACGAACTCACTGGCAGATACAGTGAAAAAGGGTACACCTGCTTCCCCTGCCACTGCACGTGCAAGTAATGTTTTACCAGTTCCAGGAGGGCCTACCAGCAGAACACCTCTAGGTAACTTTGCCCCTAATTTTCGGTAATTTATATCCCCTTGCAGACATGAAACTATCTACAAATAAGGGAATGTGTCAATAAAAGGAAAAATAATAAAATGTCTGACAATTCAAGAAAACTTCTAGAAATAATCACTATATAAAGGCACCAGGTTAACACGTATTATACTAACTCTAGTTCACTGGAAATTCATTTTCATTCCTATACTTCCAATTGTTAAATAATCTATGTTCAATAATTGGAGTTGAAGCTTGGGGAGTGGGGACTGATTGATTGACAGATTATGCTTCTAATTTTCCTCGAGATCTAGGATAAGTTGAGGTATAGGCTGAAGGTAATTCAAATATCATGGTTCATACTACATCCAGCAACCTTTTCACATTGTCTCACTTTCTCTGTTTACTCTCTCTTTCTGTGTCTCTCTTCCAAACCATTATTTTCCCTCTAATTTTTTTTAGAAAAAGAAATTAACTAAGGAGGATGAGAGAAGTGCACAAAAAGAGGATAAGACACCCTCTAAACGAAACAACAAAAAAATATATATAAAACTAAACCTAGAGATTGAATCATGCAACAAAACATGTCAATATCCTTGCATATCTGACAAAGAAACACAGTGCAAAAAGACCATAAGTAGCACACAAAGAGAGGCTAAAAAGATAACCGTATCCCAAATAAAGTTTAAAGAAAATAGTGCCCTTAAAAACTCTAAAAATTCTGGCAGCCATAAACATGAAAGAAGCACAATGATTAAACATTTCCAGTTTCCAGTTTCTACATAATCTTACTTTCTTTACATGTGCAAAAATTTCATTTAATTAGGAGAAACTGATGTAAATCCATAGGACTAACCAAGCTCTCTCCGAAAAATCCCAGAGATTTTTCACAGAAAATTAGCTGTACAACAATGCACAGATAGACAAACCCTGGTTTCCGAACCAGAACAATGCATAAAATATGTTGGGAGGCAAAGCAGTGAGAGGTGGTCTACAATTCTAAAGCACTTTATTAGTGTTTAGGGTCAGACAAAAGATTTGACATAAGAGGGAGCTTTAGACACCCAGATGGGTTTTTCCAAACATAGCCAATCACTATTGAAAGAATGGATAAGGAAATAAGAAACTAAAATCGGATTAACAAGAGAAGACATCCAAGGACAAGGAGTCAAGAATCCAAATTACTTTCTCTAGTGTTTTTCAGAAATTGTAACAGTCAAATCTCTCGAAGTAATCTATAATGAAAACCAATCAGTGAATATTTCATAGAGCTGTAACCTTTCAAAAACAATATTTTGAGACAATCAGGTTTAACTTGATGATAATGCATCTAACTGTCATTGGGCAATGGGCAATACCCATAACCTAGAAGCTGGAGTAATTTCAAAAGACAACCTTGTAGAGTTGTAGTATATCTAAGGAGTAAATAAACCTTGTCCTAATGCCTTAAAAATATAACCCTGCCTAAGTATGCCCGTACAACCGCAACAAGAAGTTTGGGTTGATGCTAATTTGAAACACTATAATAAGCAGACCAATATGTAGAACTTCTCAAGTCTCGACATTTTGTGATTGGAAAAATATGACACAATTGAACCTTGGATAGATAAATTCTTTATTTTTCGGAAAGAAACAAAATAAATCATATTCCAATGAATTGAAGTTTCTTTAATCTAAATAATCAATTGATTTTAAAATAACTCTATTCTGATAAATGAATTCTTAATTTGTTTATAAAACAAACAGAATACTATCATGAATAACCTCACAACAAACAAGTTGTAAACCATGAAGTTAGTGGCATTCTCCTAATACTAAAAGGTATTAATGCCATTGTATGATACCTAGATAACAATTCTACTATAGGTTTTGACTCCAATTGACAAATTACTAGAAGTAGGAAATGAAACTAAAAGATGTTTTAGCTTTTACTAAATTACTACTATCTATCAACACTATTCACTTAATACTACCAAGTCAGTTACTCGTGATGAACTTCTCCACTAAAGGTTCCCAAAATTCTTCTTGCTACATTTTAAAGGTAAAATAATATTCAAGGAAACATGATTTTAGAATTTTTATTTTAAAAAAAGGGAGACAATCTACTTTCTAATATTACTTGCATCTCGTAACCAATAAGCATTAGTGTGCCTAGTATTCTTAGTCTTGATTAAAATAAGTGATGAAAGACTGCTAGTGGTTAATGCATTCCAAACTACAACTTAATAGTTAACACTAGAGGAGATCTTCTTGATAGAGGAAACAGTAACCATAACTGTCACTTCTTAACCAAACTCGCAAGACAGCAAAATCACTTATATATTACATAATTATTGTAAACATTTGTATGAGATAGTTACCTCCATTAGCTCTACTTTCGCAGAATCAACACCTTCCACATCATCAAACCCAACTGTCTGCCCATGAGGTTTCTGCTTCCTTGCTGGACTATTAGCAGCAGAAAGTTGACGATATAAAAGCCACATTAACGGCATTAAAGGTATCCATAGTGTTATCACAGTAATCAAAGTACTCCTCATAGCCGTTATCACTGATTGAGGGGCAGAGCTATATGTAACTCCCTTTTCCCTCATTAATCTTACAAGGAATTTTTCGTCATGATCTATTTTTCTAGTGGAATACTGCCACTCAGGAACAGAAGTACGAGTCCTCGAAAATTTACTTAATATATTTAATACTGGAGTTTGACCAGCTCTCGAAGTTTCCTTACTTGGGATCGTATCCATGTCCTTATCAATTGAAACATCCATTACTTGTGATTCTTCACCAGAAACCTGATCAGTTTTAACAATATGGGGGTCCATATTGTAATATACACGCCGAGACCCCTCTTCGACTAAAACTTTCGTAACAAATCCCTCTTGAAGACTCGTAATCAAGTCAGAATACGGAACAATTTTTGGAGGGGGGAGTGCAGTCAATTTCAAAAACAGGAAACAAAGGCTGAACACAATAGAAAATGAGGTAGCGAATGCCACTGTTCGAATGTTCTTCCGAACAAACACTCCCACCCCATTCAAAATAGATTCAATGGAAAACCTTTTCATCCTCATAGCCAATAACCGTAACCTCGGCCGCAATCTCAATGAAAACCTCTTCTTCAATCTATTACTTCCCTCTTTACCACCATAGTGACTCTTTTTCTCTCTTATACTTCTACTCACAAGTGGCTCAATTTTATTGTTACTGGAAACACCATCATGTTGCTGTGCCTTGCAACAAAAAGGAAACCTCAAACTATTCTTTTTACCAGAATACTCAAACTTCTTGTTCCACCAAACAAACCCTTGTTGAGACGTGTAACAATGATTGAACTTAATCCCCAGAGAAGGAAACTCAACTGAACTAGTGCATAAACCTCCAAAATATCTTCTTTGTGGCATATCAAGTCCCAAACTTTTTGGGGTAATAAATGACCCAGTACTACAAGGAAAAGAAAAAGTAGCCATACCTATTCCAAAATCAAAGCTTTAAACCCATGAAATCTTCCAGTGTCCAATAAAGTGCATTATCTCAATAAAGTTTGAAACTTGAAAGCATAATATGGTGTAACATGAAGATCAAGAAGACGGTTTATTACCTGATCTTACTATCATATGTTAAACGAAAAACGGGAATTGTGGGTGTGATCCGTGCGAATGTTTGTTGGAGGAGGAAAATTGTGAAATATAGAAAGTGTGCTTCTATATTGTTGCTGGTTTCACTGACATTGATAATATCTGACGAGGTATGTCAGTCTATCTACTGTCTACATGTTCAGTCATGGGCTTTGGTGTTATGTAGATTCGGGCATGGTTGGACATGCAATTTTGAAAGAGTCCATTGGACCTTGCCATCATATTGTTTGGGGGGTTTTAATTTATTAACCCCCCAATTTAATCACTTGACCCCCTTTTTTCGCCAAAACCCAAAATTGCCTTTTTTTTTTTTGAGTTTATAACATACTCGCTGGGGCCTAAGCGAGAGTTCAAAAAGAAAAAAAATATAGCTCGCTGAGGGGTCAGCGAGCTATGTAAATTTACACACTCGCTGGTCTCTCAGCGAGCTTTTTTTTTTTTTTTTCTTTTTTAGACTTCTCGCTGAGAGCCCAGCGAGAGTGTAAAATTTGTATAGCTCGCTGATACCTCAACGAGCTATATTTTTTTTTTGTTTTTTTACCTTCTCGCTGAAGACAGAGCGAGAGTATGCTGGACCATAATTTTTTTTTTCCGAGTCTTTTAATCTCTAAAGTCTAAGAAAAACATATCAGTTCTAAAAATGCTGGACCATACAGCTCTTCACTGTTGTTTTCTTAATTATTAAATTCCCCTCCGAGATAAGATGAAATATGCATAGTTGCAGAGACTTACAGGTTCCAAATTAGTATCAGGTTGAACTTAGTATGTAAACATAAAGATTGATTATACATGTGCTGCCACCCCCATCCTCTTCTCCAATGTGTACCACAAGAAAGAATGATGTGAAACATTGCTGCTAGTAACTTGAATTAGTCACATACATAAGTCGTTCTTCATACCTTAGAATGCACACTCATAAAATAATAGACAAAACCTTAGTCAAGATCCATGTGTAGAGTACTACCAGGATGGCACCAACTGGAATAGTGACTGCCCATGAAGTGCAAATCTCTTTCACAGTTTCTGATCTAACACTGTTAAGCCCTATTGCAAATCCTACGTCCATTACTGCGCCAACTAGAGTATGAGTTCCAGAAGAGCTGTATGGTCCAGCATACTCTCGCTCTGTCTTCAGCGAGAAGGCAAAAAAACAAAAAAAAAATATAGCTCGCTGAGGTATGAATAATTTTACACTAAGGTATACAAATTTTACACTCTCGCTGGGCCCTCAGCGAGAAGTCTAAAAAAGAAAAAAAAAAAGCTCGCTGAGAGGCCAGCGAGTGTGTAAATTTACATAGCTCGCTGACCCCTCAGCGAGCTATATTTTTTTTCTTTTTGAACTCTCGCTTAGGCCCCAGCGAGTGTGTTATAAACTAAAAAAAAAGGGCAATTTTGGGTTTTGGCGAAAAAAGGGGGTCAAGTGATTAAATTGGGGGGTTAATAAATTAAAACCCTTGTTTGGGAATTCCTTTGGCAATGGGATTTAGTTTATGGGTGCCAATTTTGACACCCCACAAAGTAATTTACACACCCCACTAATATTCAAAAATCTCAAAATACCCTTTAAAAATTTTTTTCATCAAAAATACTTATCTTTCACCACACTACTTCACACTCCATACCACATCCCACACTCCACAACACATCTCATTCCATTTCTCCACACAAACCCCTTTTCATTTCATCCCCATTAATCCCATGAACATTATCATTATTGAGGACATGAAGGCAAATCATAAAATCAAGTCGTGAATAACATGTAGAAGAAGGTAAGTTGCAGACACTATTTCGAACTCTTTTTTTTTCCTGATCAGTGATCGGTCGTGAGGATCCTCACTACCAAAAAAACCTTGGGTCGTGAGGACGTTCACGACCTCGGCTTTTTTTTCACAAGAAATAACTTTGAAGGAAATAAGCTCATAAATCCTTTATTCCATTTAAATGTCGTTTTTTGGATGCATGGTAGCTGTCTTATGTGAAGAAAATATGAAAATATGGAGCTCATCATCGTGTCGGGACATAGCTCACGACCTGGGAAAAGCCTGCATTATATATGCTTCTTTTTTTTTTTGGGTGAATATATGCTTCATGCTTAGTTTGAGAATATATAATCATACATCCACTTTTCCCTTCATGTATGCTTTCTTTGGGGCATGGCAAGTTTGCAAAAGCTGAAAAGCTTGGGTCGTGAGGTACCTCATGACCCCGACGTTTTTTTTAAAAAAAAAACCTTCATTATACATGCTTCATGGTGTGTTTGAGAATATATAATCATACATCCACTTTTCCCTTATGTATGCTTTCTTTGGGGCATGACAAGTTTGCAAAAGCTGAAAGGTTGATAGTATAGCAAAAGCTTGGGTCGGCAACAAGCTCACTACTGTAGTCGTGAGTGCGTTCACGACCTTGAAAAAATAGCAAATTTTTTTTTTATTTATTTGATTTAAAGTTTTTTTTAATGACAGATATGGATATGGAAGCAAATGATGGTGTTGCAGATAGAGTTGAAAACATGCTTATTGATGAAGATGTGGTTGAGGTGCCAAAGACAACAGAAAGTGAATTTGCAGATTACAGTAATGATTTTGCACGCAATGAACCATTTGGTAATAGTGAAGATGTGGTTGAGTGGGTTAAAGCGGTTGGAATTTCCAAAAAGTTTGTTATTGTAACCTACAAGTCAGACAAAGGAGGAGGCAAACAGAAAAGACGAGAGCGGGTTACGTTTGCTTGTGAAAGAAGTGGTGTTTATAGGAAGAAGAACGAAAATGATCCCAGGTATATCTCCGGATCAAGGAAGTGTAATTGTCCGTTTAGACTCTATGCGAAGGATTAAGGTAATGGTGAAGGATGGATGCTTCATGTAAAATGTGGATCTCATAATCACAACCCATGTGATAGCTTGTAAGGTCATCCATATCCAGGCCGACCAACAAAGGATGAACATGACACAATTGTGAGACTTAAAAAAAGTGGTGTGAAGCCGAGGAAAATCTTGATTACTCTAAAAGAAGATAACCCGAATAACTACACCTCCTTGACACAAATCATGAATATTCGACAACAATACAAGAGAACTGTCAGGCATCCGAGGACACAAATGCAACATCTATTGAAGTTGTTGTTAGAGGAAGGTTTTCAGTTTGATTATTTAAAAGATGAACAAAGTAATGAGTTGAAGGCAATTTTTTGGGCTCATCCAAGTAGTATAGTATTGCTTCATTTCTTCAGCATTGTTCTCATTATGGATAGTACCTACAAGACAAACAGATACAGACTTCCTTTATTAGAGATTGTTGGCCAAACTTCCACAGAGAGAACTTTTAGTGTTGCATTTTGTTACATGGATGCCGAGAGGGAGTCAAACTTTACATGGGCCTTACGTAAGCTTAGATCACTCATGCAAAATGATGAGGCCATACCTCAGGTCATTGTAACCGATAAAGACAATGCAATTGTAAATGAAGTTGCAAGTGTTTTTCCTACATCAGCTCACATCCTTTGTAAGTTTCACATTTTCAACAATGTGAAGGACAAGGTTAGAAAGTCATTAGCAAAGTATAACATGAAGAAGCTCAACCCAATCATGACACTATGGACGACACTAGTTGAGTCTCAAGATGAGGATGAATATGAAAGATGCCTTGATGATTTTCAAAATCATTGTGGTCCGGTAATTTATGAATATGTTAACAGGGTTTACTTGGAGCATAATAAGCATAAATTTGTGCATGCATGGGTTGATCAATATATGCACCTTGGTAATACCACTACAAATAGGTAACCTATTTTAAGTTTTAACAAATTTGGATACTTTTGCTAATTTGTCATATCTTGGTTATTTTATGTTTTAACCTGTCATGTGTTAATTAATAGGGCTGAGAGCGCACATGCTCAGTTCAAGAGAGTGCTAAAGGATAGCTCTGGGGATATATGCACATGTTTTGAGAGCATGATGAAGATGTTGCAATGTCAACATAGTGCCATAAAGGAGTCTTTTGAATTCAGTGTTAGTAGGGTTGATCATTGTGTTAACCATGATGTCTACAAGCAACTGCGTTACTTTGTTGCCGGGCGTGCCTTAACATGAATTTGGAGTTCTATGGAGCTTCTTCGTAAAAAAGGCGGTGTGATTGTTGGATGCGACTGCAAGATTAGGAGAACACACGGTTTACCTTGCGAGTGTGAGCTTGCAAAGTATATGAAGATGAATGTGCCTATCCCATTGAGTGCCATCCATAATCATTGGCAACGACTTTCTTTCCACACTGATGTGGTGAACAAAAATATTCCAGTGGATGATGCAAAACCTTATTGTGAAGAAATCATGCGCCAAGTAGGTTCGCTTGACCCATTATCGAGAAGGAGATATATGTTGAGGTTGCATGAATTTGTATATCCGGGAACAACCTCAATGATACCTCCTAAGGATAAGGTTAACACTAAAGGAGCCAAGAAAGGAAGCCGAAAGCAAATGGCACATGAGAAATCAACTCGGCGTAACCCATGTCATTGGGAATACGGTGTATTTGATTACATCTCCCAAGCAAAAGCTTCTTCACAACCTAAATGTTCGAAGAGGAAACATACTCAACCAAACCCCTCACAAGTGAGTGCTTATCAATCTTGGAAAACATATTTGGAAGCTTTCCCGGTTGAATTTCATTCTTATATTGATATGATTGTGAATGTACAAGATGATGGTCATTGCGGATTTCGGTCCTTGTCATTGTATAAGTATGGGATTAAAGAGAACTATTATCTAAATTCGGTAGGAACTTATTATGGAGATGGGTGCTAACAGAGAGCTATATCTTAGTATATTGGGACAACGTTCTTATGATGTCACGAGGCTTGCACTACACGCCCCTATCGATCCTGTCCCAAAAGAAAAATGGTTAGTCTTACCTGACATGGGGCATGTTATTGCTAACAAGTATGATGTTGCGTTGGTGACCATAGGCGGAACAAGTGGGGAATGTTGTACTTATTTACCATACAAGACATCTACTTTGGCGAGCAACAAGAAACTATGGGTGATAGGAAATATGCATGATAGTCATTGGGTGAAGGTAAATACTACCATATACCTCACTATTTAACGTACATATCATGTTGTTTTCGTTGTTTAACTTTATTAATTTTCCGCGTGTAGATTCATTGGAAGGACGGTGCACCATTGCCTGCATTGTTTCCAGGATGGATGGACAATGCAAATGATGTATCGCTTTCATGGTGTGATCACTTCTCAGGTCAATTTCTTAGATTTTTGCCGTTACTACCTGCAATACAATTACAAGAGGAAGTAGTAAATTTATCCTCCGATGAAGAGGAAACACATACTATGAAAAACTAGATGATTTGTCATAGGATTCGGTTTTGTAGATGACATAGGGGTGCATATTATCAAGAGGAAACACATGATGGGTGCATTTTTTGATGTGTATGGATCCGATTTTGTACATGACATTACTGAAATTTAAATATATTTCATAGATATTTTAATATGTATTACAAAGACATGTGTTATGTACATTTTTCAGCTGCAATGTATGTGTGGAAAAGTCACGGTCGTGATCTACTTCACGACCACTAGTCGTGACTGTGTTCACGATCTAAAGTCGTGACCTTTTTCACGACCTGAAGTCGTGAGCTAATTGTCAACATTAGGTCGTGAGTTGTCTTTCGACCTGTGTTTTTAGACCTGTGTTTGCTGAAAATTAAACCACAATTGATAACATAACTGAAATCGCAATTTTAAACATAAGATCCCAAGATTTAAACATGGAAAACTAAACTTGATCGGGAATGAAATATAAACATAACATCCAAAGTTTGAAACATGGAAACCTAAACATTAATTTTTTAAACCTAACATCAATTGTTCTCAACATAGATTCATAAACATAATTTCTAAACATAGATTCATAAACATAAACTAAGTTAACATAGACTTCAGCTCCACCTTTTCAATTACTCCTCCCAGAATCGAAGATGCTGTGAGCACCTGTCCTTCCCCCTCTCCCACTGGTTCTAGTCGTCCTTCGTACAGGTCTTTAGAAGACAGGAGTTGCCGCCAAGGATCTCATGTCTATAATAGCATCCATATTCATTATCCCATACTCAATCATTGGATCAGCTAGGTTCACAATAGCCCTCATCCTGCGTGTCAGAATCCTCTGGAAAATAAAGTACAAAAACTTTATTAATTTTCATTTAAATAAACATAAGTAAACACTAAAATTGATTGAGTGCATCTTACATTTACGACTACGACATCATGGTCGACCTTGGGCGATGATGGAAGCAGGTAAGGGTGAGAATACTTGTGCACCCAATCCATGTAATCCAGTGTGCATTCTCCAGGTGTGGAAACAAGACGCAATATGGTATCAACGGATACAACATGATGTTCCCAATTATCCCAAGCCATATCAATCTGTAAGGGAAGTATCAAATCCGGTGGGGGTCGACGAATGGCTTGAACATAGAAAAATTGGCGCAGTACTCTCTCCGGAAGATAGGGTCGCCTAACAGAACCGCATATGAGAAAACCGGAATAAAATGCAACCTCCTCAAATTCACGTACGTCCCGATGTGATGGATCAAAGGGTTGCCAATTCACTTGATCAAACCTTAAAGATTCAAGATACTTTCGAAATCTAATCTCTGTGTGAGCTAGGGATGTAGGCGCATGCCACTTGAATATCCGAGGCATTTCTTCAACATAATCATCTCTTGGGCGTCCGCACCCGAGACCAAGGAAATACTCCATGATCCATGCCGGAAATAGTATTATAAAACATTATTAATACGCTTAACATCATTATATCATAGTTAAAAACAAGTCAAACACTTAATAAAGTTCATTACCTATAGGAGGGAAACATTTCCAGCCATTTGAGAAACACGAGCCTTTACGCTATCAGAGAGACGATCATATAGATATGCCAATGCGCTTGCACCCCACGCATACTCATCAACGACATCTAGATCATCCAATGCTCGCAACCATTGCACACCACACGTGTTCAAAGTCTTGTCCATGAACAATGTGGAGCCAAGAAGATATAGCAAATATGCCCTAGCAGCATGGACATATCTCCCTTCTTCAATAAACTTTGGAACCCACTTTTCTAAAGTTTCAAACTTAATGGCTCCACCTTTTGTATTTTTCACCTCTTCGCTAGCCTCTCTAATATCCACCCCAGTAGTTCATGCAACAGTGTTATTGCCTCCGTTTTGGTCGGTTTGTCCTAGGGGATAAGGGTTCCTGTAACTGGAATGTGCAGAAGCGAGGACACATCATCCAAAGTAATAGTCATTTCACCGCACGGGAGATGAAATGTGCACGTGTCCTCATACCATCTCTCACAGAAAGCTGTTAAAAGCCTCTTATCTACCCTCTCATATGCACTTTCAATCAAAGGCATCAAACCAGACCCATTCACAAGATTGGAAACCTCCAAGGGAAGGTCAGTCCATGGAAGACAGTTGAATGCTTTATTACAACAACGACCCAATGGTCCACGTTCCTACAAAGTCAACACGAATTAATGCAGCTAATTAAATTCATAGTATCAAATTATTGAGGTTAATTAAATTCAACACAAAGTCAACACAAAGACAATTGAATGCTCTATTAATGAGGCTAATTAAATTCATAGTAATAAATTTGTTAAATATAATAAAATAAATAATACTCACATTCCCTTTCCAAATTTGACGAGCCACGTGATCAGAATATGTGGTTAACAATGACATCTCTTGCGGATCATCATCCTGCCCATCACCATCAGAGATATGCTCAACCTCCTCATGTAAGTTTTTAGCTTCAACAACGGTTTTGGGGGCTTGGGAGGGACCCGCATCAACATCCATATTAGCAACATCCATTTGTCGTATGCGTTCCTCAATGGCTTTTTTTCTATTAGATCTTGTCGGCCGTAACCTAACATTAGCATTTCGCGCATCCATCTATACAATACAAAATAATGGATTAGTGATAGGGATATCGCATCAATATAGCATGACTATACGTAATAAAAATAATAACATTAAATAGTTCAAATAACAAGTGATATAAAGCATCTAAATATCTTAAAAGAAAACCAAAATGCAACATTAAACAATTATGGGTCGTGACCCTGTTCACAACCAGGGTCATCAACACCTCAACGACCCTGAGTCGTGACCCAAATCCCGACTTTACTCATGATAATTAAAAAGGAATTAATACAGGGTCGTGAACAAGTTCACAACCCTTGGTCATCACCCCGTTCACGACTTCAGTACAATAAAAATAAATAAAAAAAACTAAACAAAACCTCGGGTCGGCAGCTTCCTCCCGACCGTTTACAAAATTCTAGGTCTGGGTCATGAACCGGTTCACGACCCTTGGTCATCACCCCCTTCACGACTTCTGTAAAATTTAAAAAAAAACCTAAACCTCGGGTCGGAAGCTTCCTCACGACGGTTTATAAATACTCTAGGTCAGGGTCGTGAACCGCTTCACGACCCGAGTTCTACTCTACCTGCAGAAATCGCGACAGATCGCGAGAGAGAAGGAGTGATAGATGGGGACTGGTAGTCCTTGCTCGCGCTGCGACTTGCTGCGACGTAGGGCCGTGCTCGATCCGGCTTCAGCGACGGCTTGCGACGGCGAGATAGCCACTGGCGTCGGCGGGAGATGAGGACGGCTTGCGACTTGGAGTTGGGGACGGCGAGACTGGGGTTGTGGTGTGGAAGAGGAGAGTGTGGGGTGTGTGCAAGTGTGGGGTGTCTGACGGTAGAGTAGAGGGAAGGGAGAAAGAATAGGGTTTTTTGAGAAGGGTAGTTTTGTATTTTCACTCATAAGTGGGGTGTGTGAATTTGTATGTGGGGTGGGTAAATTTTTTTTCTTAGTTTATTGACCCCACTTAATCACCCGATCCCTTTTTTCTGTAAAAACTAAAAATTGTCCTTTTGTTTTGGGTTTATAACACACTTGCTGGAGGGTAAGCGAGAATTCGAAAAAGAAAAAAAAAAAGTGATGCTCGCTGAGGGTCAGCGAGCTGTGTAAATTTACACGCTCGCTGACCCTGGAGCGAACCAAGAGATTTATGCATCAGAATAGCTCGCTCAGGGCTCAGCGAGTGTGTAAATTTATACAGCTCGCTGACCCCCAGCGAGCAGCACTTTTTTTTTTGTTTTTTGAATACTCGCTAGCATCCAAGTGTGAGTGTAAAATATGTGTACTCGATGGCACCTCAGCGAGTTCTATTTTTTTTATTTCTTCGAATTCTCGCTTACACTTCAGCGAGAGTGTGAATATTATGCACCTCAAGTCCGTTAGTTTATTATTGAGTGTTCATTGCACTACTTTGACAGTTGTTGATTCCTTTTACCCAATTGCACTCTTCCATGAGCTGGTCACTTATTTTTCATTATTTCAATTCGTTGCACTTGCTTTGTTGCATAATCTCTATCATGTGCTGTGCTAAGTTCGTGCCTTGAATTTTTTAACAAATTTAACAATCTTGCTGGGGGGGTCAGCGATCTTCGCAAATTTAACAACCTCGCTGGGGGGTCAGCGAGAAGGCAAAAAAGGGAAAAAAAATAAAGCTCGCTGAAGGGTCAGCTAGCTGTGTAAAATAACAAACTCGCTTACCCTGAAGCGAGAAGGCAAAAAAAAAAAAGAAAGCTCGCTGAAGGGTCAGCGAGTGTGTAAATTTACACAACTCGTTGACCCACCAGCGAGTAGCATTTTTTTTTTGCTTTTTCGAATTCTCGTTGGCCCTCCAGCGAGTGTGTTATAAACCCAAAAAAATGGCAATTTTGGGTTTTTGCAATAAAAGGGGGTCAAGTGATTAAGTGGGGGGTCAATAAATTAAAACCTTTGGCAATTAGTCCTCAAACCCCACTTTTATCAATAATACCAAAACTACCCTCATTTAAAGCCCCCATTATACTCACTTCCTTTTCATTTCACAAACCCCACACCCCACATACCAAAACCGTTTGAACTCCATCCTTCCTTCCTCACGATCTTCTTCCTCCTTCACATTCCCCCCTTCCTCACCGTTCAACTCCCACCGCTGCCACCACCTCCTTCATTTTCCTCTTCTTTTTTTTTCTTTTTGGTTTTTTCGTTTAGGGTGTAGGTTAGATGATTAATAGACTGTTTGAAGTTAGATTTTCATTTTTTTAGTAACTTTTTTGTTCATTTGTTATATTTTAAGCAAACTCACATGTCTTCTCTTCGTTGTTAGTGTTTGTTTTTTTATTCTGGTGCTATAAAATTCCGACGAACCAGAGTCGGAATTTTAAATTTCCGACACGGGGTATCGGAAATTTACCCTGTTTTATTTTTTTTTTCATTAGAAATAATTTTGACATATATATGTCGGAAAACTCTTCAAAAAAACTACCTAAAAATTTCCAACATACCCATGTCGGAATATCAAAAAATTCCGACAATGGATTGTCGGAATTTGCACAGTAGCGTAAAAAAAAATAAAAGACATTAATTTTACCTTCAACGTACAAGTATAGAACTTCCATTGGTACTCCTTTTGAACGTGAAGGAGAAAAAAGAAACTTGTCTTTTTGGAGTTTTTTTTTTGAAGTGAAGGAGGTTTGATGGTAGAAGAAGAAAGAGGGGTTTATGAGATGGTGAAGGGATGGAGTTTGGGGTTTTGGATATTGGGTTTGGGGTTTGGGATTTGAGATTTTGGTTTTTGGGGTTTCTTTTTTTTTTAAATAATAAAGGGCAATATAGACATTTCTCATTTAAAATGGAGTTTGGGGACTAATTGCCTTAGTTTTTTTACCCCCCCCCCCCCACTTAATTAGTAAACCCCCCTTTTTTTAAAGACCTTACTAACCTTACTAAAAAGTAAACTACCCAAAATGCCCCTCTTTCCGCCATGCATGCAAACTTATTTTTTCTTCTTTCTTCTCTTCTTCTTTTTCACGTTAACTCTCCAGCAGCCTCTTCCACTCTTCATCAACCCACAGCCCCCTTTCTCCTCCATCTCATCAACCCAAAGCAACCTTCCTTCACTCTTCATCAACAAAGGTTTTTCTTCTAATGCAAGTATTCATCATCAAGCGAGTAAGAAGGTGATATTCTTCAGGTGCAACTCTTCATCTTCCTGCACAAAGAACAACAACCTTTCATCTTCTTCAGTTGCAAACAATCCATATGCATTCATCAAGGTAATTCTATCACCATAAACTTGATCCTTTAGGTTGATATTTGAAGCATTAGAGGTTTAAAGTGGTAAATATTAAGTTAGACATGTTGTTATGGTTTTTTTCACTATCGCAGGGTGGCTCGCTTGAGGATAAGCGTGCCAAACAAAATGACTAGCTCACTGACCCCTCAGCGAGGGTTACAAAATTTTGATTTTATAACACTCGCTGAGGGCTAAGCGAGTGTTATTAATTTTTAATTTTATAACCCTCGCTGAGGGTTGAGCGTGGGTTGTTTATTTTTTTTTATTTTAACTTAATGTCTATTTGTGTTTGCAGCTCAATCATGCAAGATAACAATGATGCTGAGATGAATCATGGTTTATCGGCGAATGATGAAGAGGTCGAATATCCGGATTTCACTAGTGTGTTTGAGACTGGCATGGTTTTCCGCGATTGTGAAACTCTGGTGCAATGGGTTCGTGAAGTTGCATATTCACAGGGACATGTTCTAAGGATCCTTAGGTCTGATAGAGGAGCAATCGGCCAGAAGCATAGGATTACACTTTGCTGTGAAAGGTTTGGCATATACAAACCAAAAAAGGAGAAGTTGGAGTATGTCACCGGCACAAATAAGCGCAATTGTCCATTCAAGGTGCACGGTAGACCATATTCATCACTCGGAGGGTAAGGGTATCTTGTGGGTCCCATAACCATGATAAGTGTGAATCATTCATCGGACACTCATTCCCCGGAAGACTTATGTCTGAATAGTATGAAAAGATCATCACTATGACGAAGAATGAAGTGAAGCCTAGATACATATTGACCACATTGAAGGAGGAAAACCCAAATAATTGCACTACATTGATGCAAATTTACAATATCCGCAATAAATGGAGAAGAGAGGTCAAGCGTCAGAGAACACAGATGCAGCATTTTTTGAAGACTTTGAGGAAGGATGGTTATGACACCTGGTACAAAAAGGACAAGACCATGGATATTGTGAAGCAAATTTTTTGGGCTCATCCAAAATTTGTTAGTCTTTTGAATTCGCTTAATACTCTGCTCATCGTAGACAACACCTAGAAGACTAACAGATACAAATGGCCTTTGCTTGAGGTGGTTGGGCAAACATTTACCGAGAAGTCATTTACTGTTGCATTTTCTTACATGGAGGCGGGACAATATCCAAGCTTCTTATGGGCATTAGAACAAGTGAAGAGATTGTTGAAAGATGATGATGTCATGCCTAAGGTGATTTTCTCTGATTTTGAAGGTGCATTGGTGAAAGCAATCCAGGTCGTTTTTCCAACTTCGGCGCATTTGTTGTTTCAATATCATATTAAGACGAACGTGACAGCACATATGAGGAATTATGTTCGTGATCCCGCTGATATGCTTTACTTGAGAATGCTTGGGTCAATGTAGTTCATTCCAAGGATGAGGATGACTATAAAGCTTCATTCACCCGATTTCAGAAATTGTGTTGGAAGGCGATTGGTCTTCTTGATTATGTGAATCGGACTTACTTGGCCGAACAAAAGGAAAATTTGTTGATGCATGGACAAGTAAGCATATGTATCTTGGTAATACTACAACAAACCGATAAGTTTTTTTACTTAATTTGGCATGATTCTTTGGATATTATAATACATTTAAATTTCATCATTTTTAGGGTGGAAGGTGCTCACTCGACGTTGAAGAGAATGTTGGCAAATAGCAACGGGGATCTCTGCACATGTTTAACAGCTATGCATAAGATGTTGAGATGTCAACACACTCTCATTATTGATTCTTTTCAGAAGAGCTTCACAAGATTGGAGCACAAGGTGAATATTCCTTTTTTCCGGAATTTACATTATTATATGTCAAGGGAAGCATTGAGCATTATTTTCTCCCGACTGGAGAAGTTTGATGACTGTGGCCATTGTAATTACAAGTTGAGAATCACACATGGCTTACCATGTGCATGCGAGGTTGATGGATAAAGGAAAAGTGGTCAATCTATTCCTTTGATGGCAATTTATGGTCATTAGAAGATTCTCACATTCAACATTACAGGCAAGAAAAAAGAGGTACACATCGACCCAACTTCTTTGATCGCGGAGTTTTGGCGATATTTAACGGTACCAATGATGAAGGAAAAAAGATTTCGACAGACAAGTTTCGAGAGGTTAACAATTTATACTATTACCAATTTTGGATGTTAACAATTTTTTTAATATAATTAATTTTTTTAATGTTGACAATTAATTTTGTTTAGGTTGTGGATCCAACAACTACGTCATTGTTGCCACCAAACAAAAAAGCGAAGACAAAAGGGCGTACGAGTGATCATGAGAGATCAACAAAGCGTAATCCATCGGGATGAGAATATGCCGAGAAAGAACCAAAAAAAGATTCACAAAAAGCTTCCCAACAAAGCTTTCAAAAATCCTCCAAAAGTAGCTCTCAACAAGCTAATGTGATTTCTCCATACTTACAACAATTTCCCTCCTACATGCAATAATATATCGATCAAATTGTTGATGTGAGAGCAGATGGTAATTGTGGTTTTTGATCAATTAGTTTGTATGAGTATCAATCTGAGGATTCATATATGCTTGTCTAGAATGATCTTATACGTGAGATGAGGCAACACAAGGATATGTACCTTCAGCTGATTGAGACCGATGATTATGATGTTGTGCTCAGATCACTACATGTGGGCAACATTGGCAGTGTTCCTAAGGATAAATGGTTGATTCTTCCAGCATTAGAGGCATATCATTGCTAACGGGTATAACGTGGCTCTTCTTTCCATTGTATCATCATATAAGAGATTGTTTTAAATTTTTACCATACATTATCTTGATGCAATGTCATTGTTAACAGTTACTATGTGACACTTGCTTTGATGGCTCATCATATGAGAGCTTATGTTACGTTTTTACCGTACACTGAAGCTCCTCATATGCATCCAAAACTTTGGGTCATCGGGATCAGAATGTCGATATATGCTGTTCGTTGGACCCTAATAGTGAGGCAAATCATTGGGTTCAAGTTTTCTTGAAAGAAGGGACACCATTACCATCTATTTATCCTTCCTGGAAACATCATTTTAACGAATATGAGGCTCCTTGGGGTAGCATATTTTTGGATCGCATTGCATTATTTAGATAGTTAATACCTCCTTCGAGGTGGGACGGTGTTGTACATGATATTCCTGATAATTAATATATTATTATAAATGCCTTTTTAATTTTTATTAATTTTGTAGACTGTTAGTTATAGTTTAATCATATAATAAGTATTGTAAGTATCCAAAAATTAAATAAACATGATTATATAATAATGAAGTTATAAAACACAAAGTGAACTCCTACTCTCGACGTTGCCTACCCCTTCCCTTTCCACTACCCCCTAGCTATCTAGACAACATGAGTCATCTCTTCTGCGAGTGGTGTCGCAACCAACTGATGCACATGCCTCAAAGCATCCAGACAAGGATTATCAGGCAGCATCAACAACGACTCGAGGTACTGGGTTTGTTCAACAAATCTTCGCTGAGCGCGACCCTACAAATATAACAAAACATCAATAAGTAGCTAATATTTAAAAATTTAATATAATATTAATATACCTTACAAATAATGAATGAGCTTACAAGTAATGTACTTTAGGATGATCCACCCTGACCGAGGTGGGTAAGAGAAAAGGTTGTGAAACCATGTGTAGTCAGTTATAGTATTTCGGTTCACATTCACCATCGTAGGTGATGTGACCTCCTCTCGTAGCGTCGTCCAAAAGATGGAGGTGCCACTCCGCAAAACTCTCATCAATGGCTGAGGGAAGGGGTCTTCCGACAGGTGGATTTCGAGGAATACTCTGAATGTATCCGAACTGGCGCAAAACCTATCTGGAAGATAAACCCTAAGCATCATGCCATATCGCAGATATCCGGAATAGAAAGCTACCTCCTCGAATGGGCGGGAATCTCGATGCTCGGGGTCATAGGGCTGCCATACAACCTGATCAGCAGTGAGCCTCTCCAGAAACATGCGATATGTATATTCAGAATTTGGCACGGACTATTGTGGACTAAACTTGAAGATTCGAGGCATGGTCTCATCATAATCACCTCTACGTATAGCACATGGACCAATGGTTGGGAAATGGTCCAGTATCCTTGCCTGCAAAGAGAGTCACAATAACATTCACTATCAATTAATTATTTTAAATATTTTTTAAAGAAACATAATGAAAATAAAGAAACATAATGAATTTAAAGAAACATGATGAATATTTTTTAACGAAACAAAATGAATTTATATTTGTTTACCTGCAGTAAAGACATATAGCCGGCCAAAGAGACCTTATTCGCCTTGCTAGCGTAGGACCAGTGATCATATAAATATGCTAGTCCACTAGCACCCCATGCGTATTGATCAACTATGGTGAGGTCGTCCAAGGCGCGCAACATGTAACATCCAATAGAATTGTTCGTCTTATCTGCGAACAATGTACTACCCATCAAGTAAAGGAGATAACACCTGGCCGCAATATCATATCGCCGGCTCCTAACTGAACTGGTGTACACATCCTTCAGCGTGCTGAACCTTATTGCACCAGTTTTGATGTCCAACGCCTCTTTCGTAGCCTCGGCATGGCCTAAGCTAAGCAACGCAGTCATCAGCTCCAATGCCTCTGCTGATTGGGTTTATCCCAACCGATCAAAACCCCCGTCACCAGGTTATGCAGGATAGATGACACGTCATCCAGGGTGATAGTCATCTCCCCACATGGGAGAAGAAATGTGTCCGTATCCTCATACCATCTATCAATGAATGCTCCAACCAACCGCCTATCCATTATAGTGTATGATGATGAGATCAATGGAGGCAAGCCGAAAGTCTCCACGATTGCCCGCACATGTTGTGGCACTGCATCTAATGAGAGCATATCAAATGCATGGTTGTGGCATCGGTTTATGAGACGATCCTGCAAAATGTAAAATAAGTCAAATTAGTTAAAGAAATAAATAAAAATAAATTTAAATTAATTTTTGGTCTCATTATAAATACTTACTCGTCCTTGCCATATTTGTTTCACCTGGGGCTCGTCGTATGATTTCAAAAAAGAAATATCCTGATGATCCTCAACGACGATCTTGGTATGTGTTTCATCAACATCATCATCATCATCATCAGAAGAAGAAGAAGAAGAAGAAGAAGAAGAGCGATCAAGAGCGGTCTGGGAAGGTTCTCGTCGCTCCGCCCATCGCAGATCAGGAGCGGCCCTGGAAGGTTCTCCTTGCTCCATCCAATGCTCCGCCCGTCGCCTACCCGACACTATCATATACTCCCTCAAGGGCATCTCATCATTGTCCTCGTTGTCGTTGACGGTTGCGTTCTTCATCTTCGGCATCTAAAATTTCAAAATACAATGTCAAATTAATAAAATATACAATGCAAAAAAAAATTAGTAATTAGTAAACAAAATTTTTGTCATTGTAAAAAAATGAAATAAAAAAAACATATGAACATTCTACATAAGTTTTTATAATTATTTTTATAAATATTTATAATTTTAAAACATTGAATATATATATGTTAAAAAATTATTTCTTTAATACACTCGCTGCACCCAAAGCGAGAGCACAAAAATCATAATTTTTGTACTCTCGCTGCACCCTCAGCGAGGGTGTTAAAATTTTGGAAATTTAACATCGTCGCTGAGACCTAAGCGTGCTAGCCCTATCAATGGCAGATTCACGTTCTTCACAGCCGACACGATTTTAAGCAAAATTCATATACAAACTCAAACAAAAATTGCAATAAACATACCCTAAACATTAAACAACAAAAACCTATAACTATTAACCACGAAAACATGATTTCTAACAACATTTCTATAAGATTGTGAAAAAAACCGGAAAAAAAAAGAAACAGCATAAACATGAAGAAGAAGAACATGAACATGAAGAAGAACATGAGAAGGAAGAAGCATATACATACCTTAGCTTCAAATGTATGATAAGTTGAGGAATGAATGAGAGCTAGAAAGTGAGAGAGAAAGTGAGAATGTGTGAGCGAAAGTGAGAAAATGAGAGAGAAAGTGATGGAAAGGAGATGATAAGGAGAGAAAGTGAAAGTCAAAGATATCTTTTATTAAGAAATTGTTGGATTATAAACCCCAAGAATTATCCATAAACTTCATTCAGTTTTCTCTCCAAAGAAACTTTAATCTCTTCAATCTTCCATCTCACCATAAACCTCATACAAAGGTACATTTTTCCCCCTGTTCGCTTCGTTTTCAACAAATCATTGTCGAAAAATAGTTTGTTGATACCCTGAGTCGGAAAAACAATCATATTAGATCAAAATATTTTTTTCCGAGAGAATCCTCTCGAACAAAATTTTCCAAATAACACCTCTCGGAAAAACTATCCACTAGAAAAAATTTTCCGAATAGCATCTCTCGAAAAAACATCTTCATGGCTTTTACTTTGTTGGTGGAAAGTGAAGAAATGGTTCGATGAAAAAGAGGGTTTGAGGGAGAAAAATTACCCTGCACTGTAGAGTAAAGCTCGATTATTTGCCCATCATTACCTTGCAAAAGATAACTCATAGATCCATGTAAAACCCCAATTTCTCCTTTTGTTAGTGTAGCAGCGTGCTTACCACTTTCTAGGCCAAACCCAACAGCCTTCACTCCAATTAGCCTGACGTGTTTGTCATCAACAAATTCATGGAGAAGTCCAATGGCATTAGAACCTCTGCCAACACATGCTACCAGCCTAACGTCTTTTTTTTTTGGAGAGTGAAGAAATAATTTGGTGAGAAAGAGAAATTGAGTGAGAAGAAGAAGAAGGAGAAAAAGAAAAAGAAATTGCAGAGAAGAGGGGGCAAGAAGAAGAAGAAGTTGCATAAAAGAGAGGGGAAGAAGAAATAAGAAGAAGGATTTGGGTTTAGGGTGGAAGGGATAATTTGGGATTAAAAAAACTGGATCAAGAGAATTAAGAGAATTAATTCTTAAAAATAAATAAAAATATAAGTATTTGATTAAGAGAATTAATTCTTAAAAATTAATTACAAATTTTCCAAACCCTTACTGGGAGAGCTAGCCAGTCACATAATGGATATTTATGGCTCGAAAATGTTTGTCTCTTGTAAAGAATACAAATAATTTTGACAAATAATCACAACATCATTTGTTACTTATTAAATAAAATAAAAGCAACAAAACAAAAGATAAATATTATGGGATTGAAGTTGAAAATCTTTAACCTAGGATAGTTTTCTTTTCATATAAGAATGTGAATCATGGACAAAAACAATTGAGCTTATTATTCCATTCCACATCTTTCAACTTCAAATGGTTTAGTTTCTTAATGTTTAAATGCCTAATCTTAGTTTAGATTTTATTGCTAATGAAGTAAAGTTCTCACACACAGACACACACACATATATAAATATAAATATAAATGTAGTTAGCTTTCAAAAGTTATAAACTTCTTTTTTAAAAAGTATAAGCTTTTTTTATTTTTTTGTACGTCAAATAGTTCTAATAACTTGTTGACTTGTTAGTAAGTTAAAAGCATCCAAATAAACTATAAGGTTGGCTTACTAAACATATCCTAAAACTCAATTTCATCATTGTTCTACAAATGAAAATTCGATTTGATAAATATTTATATCAAGGAATTTATTTTATAGGAATTAAATTGTCTTGTGAATATAATTTTCAAGAAATATTATATATTTGAGAGATTAAATAAGATGGATCAATAGACTTAATTGAATCTTTATTCATAAAATTATTTTGAGCACACTTTATAGCTAGGTTGTATCACTTGCATATCAAGTACTCAGACCAATGGTACTCATTCATTAACTCAAGATTCATGTTTTGAAATGTAATAAGTTCCAGTGACCATAGCAAACATTAGCACTTTCCCCCAATAATACTAAAGATGGAGTTAGAAAAATAATAATAATACAAAAACCTTAATCTTGGCCATTAAAAGTAACTTAATCTAATGGTAAAAAACAAACCAAAATTAAAAAACCCACTTGACCTCTTCTTTCTTCACTTTGTTCTATTTTTTTCAATTTCCTTTATTTTATAGTATGACTTTGTTCTATCTCTTCCAATTTCCTCTGTTCTCATATGATCTTCCTCTACCACTGAATCAGTGTCTGTCCCTCAATGTCACACGAGCTTGATGTGCTTCGATGAGTTCAAACGTCGGTGGGTGACGATCGACACTATAGCTTCGATCCTCTATCTTCTGTTCATGCGTCTGTTTCTTCTCAAACTGTTTAAATCATTCTTAATTGGTTACAACAATTCCTATTAAATTAGATGATGCTTTTAATTAATCAATTTGCATAAAATTTTTCTATAATTACTGCTGGGGTGATCTTTTTTTGTTAAATTTATAATATAAATTTGCATATAAATTTTCCTTGGCTACTTACAGTACCAAGGAAACATGGAGGGTTGAGGGTGTTAGTTGTTGTGATATGGACTATAGCTTGACCGAAAATTGTTTGATAAAATGTATGAGAGAAGGGAGCCCATGGGTTGACATCCACCAAACTGATTACTTGGATCTATCATAAAATAATCAATAGAGCAACGACAAGCAGACCTTTGATTTTCCATGGAGCAATAGTTGTTATACCCGCAGGACCCGCTACCAAAACCATTGAGTATTCGAGTGCAAATCTTATCAGGAACATACCTCATAATTACCCAACCTAGTTGTGCACCGGAGTATCTTGAATGAGCATACTGTATGAAAGCTCCATAGAAATCAAGAGTTGCTCTATAGTAATACACACTACTACTGAGATTTAAGTCTTTCCATTGTGGTTGGACTCTAGTCCCATTTACTTTCGAAATAGCATTTTAGTCCCTAAGATTCCCTTTTAATTTACATACGTCCTTGTCTTTATCCCATTTTAAAGCTAATACATCCCTACGATAGTGATGGCAGAGACTAACTTGATTGACGTTCTCCTATCTGAAGGACTAAATTGATATTTCGATAAAGTTAGTGACTAACTTGACTGATACTTACAAAGTCAAAGATCAATCTAACCAATTATTCATTTACTTTCTCTATATATTACCAATATTTTTACATTTAGAGCAACATGGTACTAATTTAATATTATCAAAGCTCAATGACATGTCCCTATTCATTGCAGATGGTGTTCAATACCTATTCAACCTTTGGGTTTGATGTTTCTTATGTAGAAGATTGTGAGATTTTATAGATGCAATTGTCACAAGAAGTCAAGGCAATTTAAGACACACTAACAATTCAAATGACTAGTTCACACAAGGAGAGATCTATTCAAAGTGTGATGCATTGCAATTTGGTTACAAGGCACTAGCAGAGAACACAAGCTTATTTCAATTTTAGTTGTATTTTTAATTTTTTTTGTAATAGTTTGTAATTTGTAAAATCTTTTTCAATCACTCCTATTAAGAAATGCAATTCTGCTTGTGCAAAAGAGTGTCATTTATATTTGTTCTATACTTTATATACAACATCATTAGTTGATAGCAATCAGTGTATACAATAAGCCAGTAATGGGAATGTTTCTCCAAGTCTAATGCTGCCAACCAGAATTAAAGATAATAAAGTCATTATTATTATCATCATTGACACAAATATTATACTCCAGCAAAAGCTGCTTTTAAACATACCCAGGTTTTGATGTGCACTGTGTACTGCAAAAGTCACTAATATACTCCTGCAAAATATTATACTCTTGCTAGAAGCTTGACTTGCACTTGACTTTGAATTGTCCTTGTTTGACATTATCAAAACTTCAATGTTCTTCCACGTTGATTTCTAACATCTATCTATCTATCTATCTAATGCACAACACAATATCGTTAAACAAGACTAATAAAAATATAGGTAAAAAAATCGTAAAAAAATGTCTAATAAAAATATATATCCAAAATATTTAGCAAAAAAACGTCACTGTGTGAAATTTCAACTAAAAAGTTTCATTCAAAATATTAAAGTAAAAAATTATCATTTAATTCATATATATTTATCCATTTGTATCTATAGTTTTATTTTTCCAATTTGCATAACCTCATTTTCTTATGAATATAAATTTGTGGATGTCCATCTTCTCTCTGTCTTCCTAAGATTCCCTAGCTTCCTTTTCTCCTAGGATTCCTTAGCTAGTATGTTACAAATTCATTTGTACTTATTTGCATTCATCATCATCATTCACTAATATGAGTTACATTGTAATTGTCATGTGTTATATTGTGATGCCTATAAATAGGCTATCACTCTTTGTATTTAGTGGTAAAAGGAATATATACAATTTTTCTCTTGCTTCCCCGTACTCTCGCAATCTCCATCCTTTCTAGATATATATTATTCAGTTAAGTTTTATAACACGTTATCAGCATGAGGCTCTAACCAATTGAGATAGCATCTACAATTGTTAGAAATCCAAGTTTTCGGGAAGAAGGTATAATTCTAGAATCTTATTCATATTCGAATTAAGCGATGTAGCACGAGTTTTTTTTAGCAATTTTTATACTTCTTGATTATTACTATTTTCATCATTTATCGTTTATTTCCCTTTGTTAATACAATATATCTGCTAAAACCAAACCATTTCCTTAGCATTTTTTTCCCTTCGTGATGAAGGTAACATGATGTTCTTGCCATAAACTAATGAAATGTAACAAATCGTTTTTTTTAAGAATAACCATTATAATGATTTATTTATGTTTATATTTACACTACGTATTATTTCCTTGAATATATTCTAAATTTATGTCCTAACTTGTTCTATTTTCATGATAGTATTAATCATGTCAAATCTTGCGAAACTTGAGTTTGTAGCACTTGACATTACTGGGAAAAATTATTTGTCTTGGGTGTTGAATGCTGAAATTCATTTAGATGCTAATGGCCTTGGAGACACTATCAAAGAAGAGAACAAAACATCTAACCAAGATAAGGCCAAGGTCATGATATTTCTTCGCCATCACCTCCATGAGGGGTTAAAATCTGAGTACCTTACGGTCAAGGACCCACTTTTTCTTTGGAACAATTTAAAAGAAAGGTATGATCATCAGAAAACTGTTATTCTTCCAAAGGCTCGTTATGACTGGATGCACTTGCGTTTGCAAGATTTTAAATCTGTGAGTGATTATAACTCTTCATTGTTTAGAATTGCATCCCAATTGAAACTGTGTGGAGAAAAAGTCACTGATTTTGATATGTTAGGAAAAACTAACTCCACTTTCCATGCAAATAATATGGTCTTGCAGCAACAATACCGTGAAAAAGGTTTCAAGAAATACTCCGAATTAATTTCTTATCTCCTGGTAGCTGAACAAAATAATGAGCTTCTGATGAGAAATCATGAGACTCACACCACTGGTAGTGTCCCATTACATGAAGTGAATGTGGCTAGACACGATTACCACACTCGTGGTCGTGGTTGTGGCCGTAATTATGGACTTGGACATGAATATAATAGACATGGTCATTGTGGTAATTCAAAGATCACATCACATGGTAGTGGTAATCCAAAGCACACTTCTCCTCACTTGAAGTGGAAAAATAATGAAGAGATTGAAAAAGGCAAAGTTGGGCAAAGTAACAAAAATGATGAAATATGCTATCGCTGTGGTAGCAAAGGTCATTGGCATCGTCTCTGTCGTACACCAAAGCATCTTGCAAATCTTTACCAAGAATCACTTAAAAATAAAGGAAAAAAATAGAAACCAATTTTTGTGAAGATGACATGCCTGATTATGGCCAAATGGATGTAACTCATCTTGATGTTGCAGATTTATTTGCTAACCTTGATGGAAAAATTGATCACCTAATTGGTGATGGAAATGTCCAAATATAAACTTATAGTGATGAACTTTTATGTAATGATGGTTTTTTTTCTTTATGACGTTGAATTTTATATTTGGAGTGTTTTTTTCATGTAAATAAAGCTTTTATATTGAGTGTTTTTCCTTTGAATAGTGTTATTGACAATTTTCTGTTGCTAATAAAATAAAAATGTTTTGGGATATATTGATACAATTCAAATTTTTTTCTTTCTTTCATAATAGCATTTTTTTTTGTAGAAGAAAAAAAAATCTATTACCACATGCAAAGAGAATACATCAAAAGACAACTCATCTCTTATTTAGCCACCTTCTAGGAAGGGTTCTAAATAAAAAAAATAAGCCTCCAAAGGAAAGAAAACCAGAAAAAAGCCACCTTCTAGGAAGGGTTCTTTTTCCCAACAAGATTAATCCAGTTCCTTACAAATTCTATCAATCAAATATCTATTGAACCAATGTCTAAAATCTGGATAACAATAAGCATATCTATGAGCTAGATATTTCTTCATAACATTAAACACAACAGCTGGTACTTGGGCACTGTTCCTGAAGACACGGTTGTTCCTTTCTTTCCATATTTCATAAACTGCAGCAGTGAGTAAGGCACCAACAACCTTGAAGCGCCATTTGCGACCAAAAGCATGAAGGACCCATCGACTCCAGTTACCATAGCGAGACGGGATCGAAGTCAGTCCCAACCAATCTGAGCTCAATCGAAGTAAATCTCGGCTCCATTTGCAATCAAAGAAGAGATGAGCACGATTTTCTTCAGCCATCATACACAAGCAACAGTGATTAGGTATGTAGCTCCACTTCATATTATCTAATGTTTGAAGCTTATCATGAACCATGAGCCATGAAATGAAGCTGTGTTTTTGAATGTTTACTCGGTTCCAAATAAAACGATGCATAGGGAGAGTCGATCGATTACCCTTTAGGAATCGATACCCAGAATTAATAGTATACACACCATCTGAGCAAGCAACCCATCTATCATTTTGGAACCCATCTATCATAATAGCATTTCCCGTATTAACTATCTAAATATTTGTTATTTTTCTAATTAAGAATGAGTAATTTCTTGGTTGGCACCACCATCAATAATGGAGACATCTGCTTAGTGGGCAATGCAACGACTCATACTATACTTAAAAAAGAAAAGTATTGTACTAATTTGATTAGAATGAAGGCAAATGTTCATACAATATCAGACACTGCAAATATGATTGAAGGCTCTAAAAGAGCCACTATATTATTGTCTGGAGGAACGAAGTTTATAATAGATAATGCTTTGTTGTCTACTAAATCAAAAAGGAATCTGTTAAATTTTAAAGATATACGTCGCAATGGATTTCATATTGAGACAATGAATAAAGACAATAATGAATATCTTTATATCACATCAATTGCCTTCGGCGAAAAAATATATTAGAAAAATTTTCTTCTTTGTCTTCTGGTTTGTACTATACACGTATTAGTACAATTAAAGCATATGATATAGTAAACCAGAAGCTCACTAATCAAAAGAGAAACTTTATAATTTGGCATGACAGGTTATGCCATCCCGGGTCAATAATGATGACAAGAATTATACAAAACTCAAATGGTCATACTTTGAAGAATCAAAAGATTCTTCTACCTAATGAGTTCTCATGTGCTGCATGCTCTAAAGGAAAGTTAATCATTAGACCATCACCAACAAAAGTTGAGAATAAATCTCCTTATTTTCTCGAACGTATTCAAGGAGATATATGTGGGCCGATTACTCCTACATGTGGACCATTTAGATATTTTATGGTATTAATAAATGCATCTACTAGATGGTCCCATGTATGCTTATTATCCTCTCGAAATATGGCATTTGCAAGACTGCTTGCTCAAATAATTCGACTGCGAACACAATTTCCAGATCATATGATTAAGACAATTCGCCTCGACAATGCCGGAGAATTTACATCCCAGGCATTTAATGATTATTGCATGTCAATTGGGATAAAAGTTGAACAACCAGTGGCCCATGTTCATACACAAAATGACCTAGTTGAATCTCTTATTAAGCGATTACAATTAATTGCAAGGCCATTGCTTATGAAATCCAAATTATCATCTTTTACTTGGGGCCATGCAATATTTCATGTTGTAGCACTTATTCGATTAAGACCAACTACTTATAATAAATACTCCCCATTACAAATTGTGACTGGTCAGCAACTAGATATAACTCATCTAAGAAATTTTTGTTGTGGGATATATGTCCCAATAGCTCCACCAAAACGCACAAAGATGGGTCCCCAAAGGAGGTTGGGAATTTATGTTGGTTTTGAGTCTTCATCAATTATTAAGTATATTGAACCATTAACAGGAGATTTATTAACAGCAAGATTTGTTGACTGCCAATTTGATGAGACTATGTTCCCAACATTATGGGGAGAAAAACAAAAGCTGAAAAATCAAGATATAACATGGGTTACACCATCCATGTCCCATTTTGATCTTCGTATACGACAATGTGAATTTGAAGTTCAGAAAATATCCCTTTGCAACATATTGCAAATCAATTACCTGATGCATTTGGATATGCAAAGAAGGTTACAAAATAATATATTCTAGCAGCAAATGCTCCTGCTAGAATTGAAATTCCCTTGGAAGAATCAAACTCTAATTTTTACCTCTAAAGCGTGGTCGACCACTCGGTTCCAAAGATAAAAATCCAAGGAAGAAAAGGGAGCTTAATAAGAAAGTTGACATGAATAATGTTTTCAATTCTCCAAATGAGAAAATGGAAAATGACCAAGTAGAGAAATAAATAAGCAAACTACAACAGAAGTGGTTCAGGTACCTGAAAATGTTGAAAATGATGAGATCTCTATAAATTATGTCTCTATTGGAAAAAGGTGGAACCGAAGTGAAATTATTATTGATGAATATTTTGCTTATGCAATAGCAATTGACATTATAAATGAAGAAGAGGATCAAGAACCAAAATCAATTGAACAATGTCAACAAAGAGATGATTGGCCAAAATGGAGAGAAGCAATTCAAGAAGAATTAAATTCTCTCGACAAACGTCAAGTGTTTGGACATGTAGTCCAAACGTCTTCAGGCATACGACCAGTAGGCTACAAGTGGGTTTTTGTGAGAAAACGTAATGAGAAAAATGAAGTTGTGAGATATAAAGCTAGATTTGTAGCACAAGGTTTTACACAAAAACCAGGAGTTGATTTTGATGAGACTTATTCTCCTATAGTGGATACAATTACTTTCAGATTTTTACTTAGTTTGGCAGTCCTTGAAGGACTCCAAATGCCTCTTATGGACGTTGTTGCAGCTTACTTGTATGGGTCACTTGATAGTGATGTATATATGAAAGTCCCTGAAGGACTAAAAATATTTGAAGCATGTTCCATGAAGCAAAGGGGAAATGTATTCCTCAAAATTGAAAAGGTCCTTATATGGCCTAAAGCAATCTGGTAGAATGTCGTATAATCGTTTGAAGGAATATCTTCTAAAAGAAGGATATCAAAATGATCCCATTAGTCCATGTGTATTTATCAAGAGATCTAAAACTGGGTTTGCTATATTTGCTATTTATGTGGATGATATGAATATCATTGGCACTGCTGAAGAACTTGATAGTACAACAACATATTTAAAAAAGGAATTTGAAATGAAAGATCTTGGAAAAACCAAATTTTTCCTTGGTCTGCAAATCGAGCATTTAAAAAATGGGATTTTTATTCATTAATCCAATTATATAGAAAAGGTTTTGAAAAGATTTTATATGGACAAAGCTCATCCATTGAGCTCACCAATGGTAGTTCGATCTCTTGACAAAAAGAGAGACTGTTTTCGTCCTAAAGAAAATAATGAAGAAATTCTTGGTCCAGAAATACCATATTTAAGTGCGGTTGGTGCGTTAATGTATCTAGCAAATAATACACGACCTGATATAGCATTTTCTGTAACATCCTATATTTTATAATTATGTAGAAAATGTTAGAAATTAGTAATTTGGTGTTGATAGTCTTTAGTGTTCCTTAAATATGAAAATAGTTCATTTAGAAACACTTTATATTAGAAAAAATTAGGAATACAAAATTTACATATCTATACACAAATTTCACTGTTGGATATCAAGGTTAGTATGTATGGAAGCTTACTTTCAAATTTGAGCAAGATCCAACAGTTAATGAAGAAGATAAGACATTTTAAAATGCAAAAGAATCAAAAGGGAACACATTTGAATCGATTCAAATGGTCCATGAATCAATTCCCTTAATCGATTGCATGAATCGATTCAACAATGTTCAGAGAGCCCAATTCGAGATTTTTAAAGGCAACACAGGTAAGGGTTTAATCATAAAACCCACGACTCTTCCTCCTTGACTCTAGAAAATTCCAGTATTCTCTCCACAAATTCATCACAAATCCATCTCCAAATCATATCTAATCATAAAACCCACTCCATCAAGCTTTCCATCATCATCATCAACCTCTCTTTCTTCATAAAACTCCATCTCCTTTGATACCCAAATCTCTATCTCAACCCCACCCTTGTGTTCTACTCGAATTTAATGAAGAAGAGGAACTAGGGGGCTAGGGAAAACATAAGGAAAGAGTTAACTAAGGGAGATAATCAAAGCAACATCACCATTAAAGCTTAGGAGAAGCTTTCTCTCACTAGGGTCTCTCTCTCCTCACCCAAGGTAAGGGAGGAGTAGGTTTTCTTAATTTAAAGTGAAGAATTAGGTTTGTATAACATAGAACCATAGGATTAATAATGTTATATAAATGATTTTAATTTTTATAGTTGTGTTAGATTATTGAATATGCTTGGAAATAATATGTGATATTGAACTTTAAATGAATGTATTATATGTGATTCTTTAGCATTAACATTATGCTTGGAAACTTTATGTTAGATTATTTAGAATTCTTTGAAAAACTATATAATATGAACTTTAAATGAACCCATGGTATTGGCTATGTGAGATTTATAGTGTAAATAGAAACTCGTTGATATTATGTAATTTGATATTAATATTCAATACATTAATTTTATACAAATATAAATAGATTGAATAATTGAACTTGAATCCTTAGAATATGAATTGTAATGTTGCATTGCATTTCCATATGTTAGAAAAGTAATTTGAAGCATGCATCACACATGGAGTATAAGGTGGACATTGAGGAAGTTGGGAAAGACATACGCGGAGGCACGTGAGTGATATGTGACTAGGTTGTGCCATTAAAACAACCGCGGGAATTGTCGTTGGGTGGAACTTTGATCTCCTATGAGGGCACGAACTGGCCACTCGTGTCGGGGGATTGGTTCTACATTAACCACGATAATTCTATCGGCCACAGAGTCACATCGGGACCGGTTGAGGGTGGTTCCCTGCTAAAGCCAACTTAGGCCTTCAACCCAAGTTGTACTAGACCGAGAGAGAGAGAGAGATGGCCAGTACTGAGCAAGCCCTGGTAAAGGGACACTTACTCCCGGTTGGTCTTTCCCTAGAGTGGAGGGTGAAGTGAGGAAAGAGAGTGAAATGTCGAATGATGAAATGAAATGATGATGAGAATATGAAAAGAAAAGAGATATGGAAAAGAGTGAACTGGAGATTATATTTTCAATAATCCTTCATTGAATCCAATGTATTGGATATTCTGAAAAAAAGAAATGGAAAAGATGTGAAATTAGATACTTATGTGATATGACGATGATGATGATGTTTTCTAGAAATCATTGGATTCAATTGACGAATTCAGAGTCGTGCATGCATCATTTCACGAGACTTTAAGAGTAGAGTTTTTATGCATCATAGCATTACAAATACTATGAGTGTGATATTAATGTATATCATGAATGTAATTTTATCAGACTTAAAACAATAAAATTTAATACTAACCTTTGTGGCTTTGTGTTATTATTCTTAATTCTTTATTTTAAATTATGTTAAACCACTCACTCCCTTATGTTAACATTTTTAGGTACTTCATCTGGATATGTACTTACCATTCCCCCTACCGAGGAAAGTCATGCTCCATCACATGGAGTATAGACTTAGTGATGTGGTTTTAACCACTTTTGTGCAACCATGCTCGATATTACAGAAAGTCTTATACTTTTGATTACTTAAATAAAATGTTGTGTCAACTTTATAAATCTTTACTCTTAATTATGTAAAGTTCAAAACCAACTTATATTTTGTAGTATGTAAATTAATACCACAACCCATGGTATGATAGATACCATTGTTTGGGTTTGATAGGATAATGACACATTTTGGTGTGTATAAACTGTTAGTATGACTCTGGAATGGACAGGTACTTAAAGATAAAATTTGGATAGTCCTAAAATCAAAGTAAACTCTGCCAAAATTTTTCTAAATATTTTCACTAATTGAAGTTGTTAACTAATTTAAAGTATTATAATTAGAGAATTAAAAACTAGTGTTACATTTTCTGTAAATTTGCTAGCAAGACATAGTTTTGCATCAACAATAAGGCATTGGAATGGTATTAAACATATCCTTCGTTATCTTCGAGGAACAACTGACATGGAATTATTATATGTGAAAAACCCAATGTCTTAATTGGATACTCAGATGCCGGATATTTATTTGTCAGACCCACATAAAGCAAGGTCACAAACAGGGTATTTGTTTACATATGGTGGAACTGATATTTCTTGGCGCTCAACAAAACAAAACTTAGTAGCAACATCATCAAATCATGCTGAAATCATAGCACTTTATGAGGCGAGCAATAGGAATGTGTATGGCTAAGATCGATGATACAACACGTTCAACAATCAAGCGGTCTCGAGACTATCAGAAGGAGCCCAACAGTGATATATGAAAATAATACTGCATGTATTGCTCAAATAAAGGAAGGTTACATTAAATGAGATAAAACCAAGCACATATCTCCAAAGTTTTTTTCCACACATGAACTTCAGAAGAATCGTGATATAATGTCCATCAGATTCGTTCAAGTGAAAATCTACAAGATCTTTTCACAAAATCATTACCAACTAAAACTTTTGAACAACTGGTGCACAAGATTGGACTTCGTCGACTTAGAGATTTATCTACATGAGGCAGAAATTAATACGCAATGCACTTTTTTTCCCTCGCCACGGTTTTTATCCCTTTTGTTGGGTTTTTCCTGGCAAGGTTTTTAATAAGGAAGATTTTTCAAAGCATATAAGATATAAAATAGTGTACTCTTTTTCCTTCACAAGTTTTTTTTCCCACTAGGTTTTGACTTGTAAGGTTTTAACGAGACACATTTTCCAAAGTATGGACATCCAAGGGGGAGTGTTATTAATATAAATTTGTGGATGTCCATCTTCTCTCTCTTCCTAAAATTCCCTAGCTTCCTTTCCTCCTAGGATTCCCTAGCTAGTATGTTACAAATTCATTTGTACTTATTTGCATTCATCATCATCATTCACTAATATGAGTTACATTGTAATTGACATATGTTATATTGTGATGCTTATAAATAGGCTATCACTCTTTGTATTTAGTGGTAAAAGGAAGGCTAAACTACTCATTTGGTCCCTTACCTTATTTTTCAATTTCAAATTGGTCCCTTACCTTTTTTTGGTTTCATATTGGTCCTTTATGTTTCTTTTCGCTGTCAATTTGGTCCCAGAATCACTGTTCATCCTATGTAGACCAATATGTTATCGACACGTGTCACTTTATCTCTCCAACAATATATACGTGGACCAATATAATTTTGACACGTAGGATGAATAGTGATTCTGGGACCAAATTGATAGTGAAAAGAAACATAAGGGACCAATATGAAACCAAAAAAAGGTAAGGGACCAATTTGAAATTAAAAAATAAGGTAAGGGACCAAATGAGTAATTTAGCCTAAAAGGAATATATACAATTTTTCTCTTGCTTCCCCTTACTCTCTCAATCTTCATCCTTTCTAGATATATATTATTCAGTTAAGTTTTTTTTTTGGGTCCGAATTCCTTGCGGAACCACCGGTATCCCCAAGAGCACCCTTAATACCAGGGAGCCCTTGAGACTAATCCGGAGCGAGCTGCGTGGCTGACTCTCATAAAACTTAATAAAAAAACTTATAAAACTTAATTACCTTTTTCCAAAAAACACTTATAAAAAAAACTTCTTTTAAAAAATATTTCTATTAAGTCAGCACCTTTTAAAATGTCAATAATAATTTTAGAGGTAGTTTTAAATAAGTATATTAAATTTGTAAAATTTCAATGTTACTAACAAAATTAACCTACCTTCATGATGGATGTAAATTTCTCATAAAGATTTTAGATTTAGGATTGATGAAATACTCCAGGCCTTCGTCCCCCAAGGATGGTAACAAATCACAAAAATAAAAAATATTAAGAAGACAAATATTTAATGATTTGTCTACACATCAACTAATTATCAAACAACTAATCTAATGCATTTTGGATTGATCAACCAATCACAATTCAAAATTTACAATTTCTAAGTATTTTCATTAATTATTTTAACTTTATTTCGAGACAATTTTTTTTTGCCATTTTTATCATCCTTATGAAACCGATCGAGGGAGTAATATGTATTCTTTACCGTAGCGAAAATAATAAATACTCTACATATAGTTTTATTTTAATAATATTTTTGCAAAAAACTAATGAAAAACCATAAAATTAATAATTTCATATGTGATGGTTACCGATAAGGTAATTTATTCTAATAAAACAAATGAGTAATTGCTAATAAAAAGCCAATCAATTCTACTAGAATGTTACATTAGTTTCATATGTGTTTGATCTTCCAATTTGATTCAGTTCTAAAAGGACTTCTAATATATGGATATGCATGTTGGCTTTACATTGAATTATAACGTCTTCAATAAATTAATCATATATTATTTTTTTATTGAAATTATATGTAATTTGCATTAATACGCAACTATTAGGTTTGTATTTTTTACTATATATTTATACATGTCTTGAACATGGTTACGTGATATGGGTTACCACTGCAACTTTTGCTAGCTTAAACATTTGCTTAACCACTGATATCATGAAGGTGACTGCATTCAAAATGCTTGAGGTAACTAAAGGTAACGTGTTCTCGCTAGTAAGGTAAGGATAAAGATCTTTTTCTCTTTTAAGTATTTTGCTTCTTGTATATAAGTTTGTTCATGGTTCTTTCCAAATAGATGTTCTTAAGCCGTGACCAAACTTTAGAAGTTGGAAGTACAACTGGTTTTTGTTTGGTTTATTTACATTTTTAATTTTCAATTTAACATGTTTTTATTGGTCATTACAAATATATTTTTTCACTTCAACATGTGTCAAACAACTATGATTTTTTTCCTGATAATGATAAGTGTGTAACAAAAGACATATTTAAATATTTATATTTTGCTTAATATATAGATAGAAGTTTGTGTATTATATATTATAGCAATTTTATATTATATAATTGTCCCAAAAAAAAAACGAAGAAAAATAATAACAATTATTCATAACGTTTTTAAAGTATACATGATTGTTTCACATATTATAAATATTTTTCAAAATCTTTTTCGCATTTTATGTAATTATAAGTATTGTATTTCGATTTAATTACATAAATTTGTCTGATCATAAAAATTAAATTTCATTGTAAATTTGTAATAATTAAAAAAATACCATATAAAATATAATTTGAAAAAATGATAAATTTATTGTCCTCTAAAAAAAAGTCACATGTAAATAAAATTAATGTTTAATGTTTGAACAAATGGAAAACCCTTAAAAAAAATAAAAATGGAAGGATAGCAAAATTTTAATACCCGTGCATCGCATGAGCAATTTTCCTAGTATAAAAAAAATAACCAAATATTTATTGTTTGCTTTAATTTTTTTATATAATAAAAATCTTAATTAAAAATATTTATTTAAAAAGTCTTTCCATTGGCACCCAAAATATACTCGTATAAAAAGTAATGCAACATAGGAAAGTGTAGCTTGGCATGACAAGTGGTCAAGTGCTCATTCGTGATACATCCCTTCTCTCTTCATGGAGAGCACCGGCACAACATCCAATGTTCCCGCAAAATCTCGTCTTCGGGGGTAAGAAATTTTTTGCCGTGGGATCCACCCACTTTTTTTTCTCCCTCCGTTTTCTCTCCTGTACCAAACATGAGAAAACTCAGTTTTCCTCTCAAATTCTTTCCCCAAATTCACCCCAGCCAAACAAAGTGTTAATGGCCAAGATTGAGAGTAAAAGTTGTAAGTTTAAATGGATGTAAGTTGATCCCTCCTCTATATAATACTCCCTCCGATTCTATTTATAAGATCCTTTTGTGGTTTTTATTTTGGTCCTATTTATAAGATCCTTTTTCAATAACATTTAAATAGGATCGGAGGGAGCATAGTTTACAAAATATGGTGATACTCTTGTAACAAAAAGTAATAAATATTGTAATTTACGCATGATAATAAACTACACATAAAGTACTCCGGTGTTGGAAGAGTGGAGTCCGAGCCTGAAAAAACCCATTTAGCTCATGCTATAAGGCAATTTTCAGTAACCTCCTTCTTCTTCCATTCACACTCAAACGCACTCAAATTCAGGAAAAAAAAAATGAAGTCTATTCCTCTGATTCTAATGGGTGTTGGAGGCGTTGGTTGTCACCTTCTCCAGCACATTGTCTCATGCCGTTCTCTTCACTCTCAACAGGTACCCAACCTTTTTACCATCACTTCATCAAAATCCTTTCTTTAACTTGAAAAATGAAAATGAAAATGAAAACTTTATGATGTGTTTCTGATAACCCATTTTTCTTTATTTGCTACCCAAATTGCATCTAGCTATTGTGCACTGTAAATTATCATCCTTTCTAGATATTGATTGAAAATGGGGTTTGTAAAATTTCAATTTTTTTTTTGTTGGGTTGATGGCTGGCAGGGACTCTGCTTGAGAGTCGCGGGGGTTCGTGATAGTAAATCTTTAGTCATTGCAGAGGATTTGTTGAATAAGGGCTTTGATGATAGCTTCTTGTTAGAACTTTGCCGGATCAAAAGTGCTGCCGGCCTCTCGCTATCGAAACTCGGTGATTTTGGTAGGTATTTATGTTTAGCTTGTCTTGCTGGTCATATGAATCATTATTTGAATTTTTTTAATTTTATTTTTGTGTTTAGTTTTAATGCTTACTTGTTAGTTGTTGATGTTTGAAGGAGAATGCCGTGTATTTGAGCATCCGGAATCCCAAGGGAAGATTCTAGATATTGCATCTCAACTTGGTAAAACAACAGGTTTGTTGAAATTTTTGCATCACCTGTTTACTGTGGTTGATTTTAAAGCAAATGTGGAATGGAGAGTAAACGTTCATGCTCTGATTTTTTTGGGTTATAGGTTTGGTCTTGGTAGATTGCTCTGCGAGCTCTGACACGGTTGAGGTGCTAAAACAAGTGGTTGATTTGGGTTGTTGTGTTGTTATGGCAAATAAGAAGCCTCTCACATCTTCAATGGTAAGATCATCTTAACTAACAGGCTCTTATTTATACCTGATTTTCTCAAACTCTCTCTTGGTGCTCATGCTCATAATGATAATAAGGTTTTTGTTTCTTCTAGTTCACTTTGTTTCTTTGTTAAATAGTTGTGCTTGCCTTATCTAATAACAACTTTTATATGGAGCAGGAGGATTTTGAAAAACTTTTCACATATCCACGTCGTATCCGTCATGAGTCAACTGTAAGTGATATTGTTTATTGCCTCAACTAGAGTACAAGTATGTGATATTTCTTTGCTAATATTCTCTATGCAATCTTAACCTTAATAAACAAGGAAAATTGAAATCCATGGGGAAATTAGAAGCTATGTGTTCTTAAAATTATCTATTCATAGAAGCTGAATGAAGATGAAGATGGGATAGAGAGTGATAGAGAAACAGAGAGAAGTGAGAATTTTTGTGAAAGAAAGTGAGTGTTATTCATCATGGTCTAGATACAGCGAATCTGATTTATATGCATTGGTGAAGCTGTTATGATAGGGATCACCTCTTAAAAGATTTTAACCACCTGCTGATTCAGCATGAAGGTTTTTCTAGGCTACACCCTCCTTAAATTAATGGTTCGAGCTGGCATCTTTAGGGAAGCATTGGTAAAATGCATTTTTATATTGTCAACTACTGGAAGTAAAATTCTTATTTGACTTAATAGGCATATTGAAATATCAATGGATAAGGAGCTTGTATTGATCTGGTTGTGATTTTTTAAAGGTAGGTGCTGGCCTTCCTGTGATAGCATCATTGAATCGCATAATCTCTTCTGGGGACCCTGTTAATGGCATTATAGGAAGTTTGAGTGGTATAATATCTGTCACAAACCAATCATTATGTTCTCCAGATTTTTTTTTCTTCATATATTCTTAATAGGCAGTTTTCCTCATAACTTTAAGGTACGGGTTTTCTAATATTGTACTGTAAACTTATTAGGGACTTTGGGGTATGTAATGAGTGAGGTGGAAGATGGAAAGCCTCTGAGCCAGGTTGTTAAAGCTGCTAAAAGTCTGGGGTACACCGAACCAGGTTAGTGACTATACTACATTTGAGATTCTATTCTTGATATGTGAAGCTTATTAATCACAGTTTCCCCTTCCCCCACATAAACACTTTAGCTTTAACTGTTAGGGTAAGAATAGAACAAATTTTGTCACTTTACCCATCAGTCATTTCCTTCTCTCTTGCCTCTTCTCGCTCTGTCCTCTGCTGCTCTGACCATTTTCTGGCGAGTGCTCCTGCTCTGTTGTCTTCTTCTTCTCTGGTCCTCTGCTTAGAATTAGATTATATACTATTCGATTTGAATATTAGTACAATGAATTTTGATAATTAATTTAATTCCGTGTATTTTTCTATTTGAGTATTTATGTGTGTATATGCTAAATTTCTCATATTGTTTCCCAGCTGCCATCCCACTATAGCATTTTTGGGGTCGGCGTGCCATTATTTTGGATTTACTGTGTAACAGTCTATTGTAAGATGTGGTTTTGGTTCTTCCAGGTCCCGGAACACTTGCACAATTTTGTTCTTCGTAGCCATGATAATTGTGTGCATAACTTAGGGTTGAAAAATGATATTTTCTTGGAGGAATTTTTCTCTCATTGAAACCAAACTTACTTGATCTATCATATTATCCATTCACATCTGTCACTTATCTCCCACTGCTCAATAGCATCTTTCTACTCGTCACGGGTTACTTTTTGTAGCTCCCTCTCTCTTGTTCACCTTTAAGTCCTTTGTTGATGTCAGCTGGTATCTGCAATTGATTCTATATCATCCCCCGAGATAATTTTATTGTTGTTTCAAATTAGTGATGTTGGATGTGTATGTCCGGAAACCACCCAATACCAAGGTTAGTAAGGTGAGACATGGGATCCAGGCTATCAAGGGAGTTGGGAACTTGAGGCATTTGAAACAGATTATCGGGAGCCAGTCAAGGGAAATTAGGAGTAGTTGACCTGTACGAATATTAAAACTTAAAAGGAGAGGGACAAAAAACAGAGAGCCTGGAAAATAAGCAGAGAACAGTGAGGGAGAGATTGTAGGGTCTCTTATCTACATTGAATTTCCATCTTTGTCTTCATTGTGAATCTATCATATGAGTACTGATAGCTTATTGATATCAGTGTTCTCAGATGAATAATACAATAGATTTACCCAAACTAAGGGAATTTTGATTCAATTTCTATCAACTGGTATCAAAGCTCCAGATCTTGGGAGGTTTGGATGGTGCGTACGGATGGAAGCATGAATTGAGGTGATTGAAAGGAGACTTGAATGATGGAGGGAGCAGGGAATGAGATTTAAGAAAAGCGAGAGGAGTTTTTATGTTTGGTCCTAGATATGCCTCGAGGGGAATTTGCAAAACCCCAACAGACAAATCGGAGAGAGACTGTATAATGTGGCTCAAATTTGGAATTTGGGGCTCATATTTATTTCCGTTGTTCTATGGCAAATACTCTTTGGAATAAGCTATTTGGGATCTTTAGAGAGTCTTGGGTGTGCTCTAGGATTAGTATTAATTTCTCCTCACTAAATACAGAGGTTTTGGCTCTTGTAAAGAGGCAAAGGTCTTGTGGCAATGCTCTGTATGTATTGTTCTCTGGTTTATTCTAAAAGGAACACTAGAATCTTTAATCATCCCTTATCGAACCTTAATTTGATTTTGGTTATGGTTACTCTTTGGTGTTCTACTCATGGTTGTTTTTCAAGTGGTGTTACTTTTTTAGAGTTTAGACATGCTGAGGGATTGTTATGCTCTGTCGTATGACTTTGTGACGTAGGTTTTATTTGTTTCTTTTTGGTTTGTTTGTGGGGATGCCTTATCCTCTTTCTTTGTACTCTTCTCTTGAAATAATTTTTTCTTCTCTAAAAGAAATTACCTTTAAGTGCGTGGCTTATTTATTCATACTATCATGTTTTGCAGATCCTCGTGATGACCTTGGTGGAACGGACGTTGCTAGAAAGGTTCAATATCGTTTCTTTTATGTCTCTGAAGTTTAGTTTGGTCGTTTCTTTTATGTCTCTGAAGTTTAGTTTGGTCGCTGTTTTTTTTTTTGGGTTCTATCTAGAAGCTCACAATGCCTTGTAAGTAGAAGAGCTTGTCTAGTCCCGGGGCTTTGAACGAATGTACACACTCTGCAGTACTAAAACATAAATTTGATTGATGCCCATTTTATATGATAGACATGAGTTTAATCTTTTGGAAATAAATCTTTTGTTGGCCAAAGTTAGCTAAATTCATGCATGTTCATTTGGTGATTTTGGTCGTGAAAAATGTCTTGCTATCCATAGAAATTTATGGCTTATGCTCCTTGTGTGTCTTATTGAACTTGAATTTTAATTTCTGAAGATGCGATGATGGTGTTAATCAATTTTCAAACTGACCGTTTCTTACCTAGTACCTACAGTACTATTATGGAATAAAGTTGCTTGATTGTATAGTTGTATTATTATTATTATTATTATTATTATTATTATTATTATTATTATTATTACTACTACTACTAATAGTAACTTGAGAATGTGCCAACTTTAACTTTCTGCCTTTGACATCAATATTAAAACAGGCTTTAATTCTTGCTCGATTACTTGGTCATCGAATAAATATGGATAACATTCAGGTTTTGTATGACATTTGTCGTAATCTACTTCCATGCTTCCCCATTTTTATTTTTTTTTTTAAATTTTGGGTTACTTTTCCCCGTATTTTATTTTTATATGAGTTTTACAGATTGAGAGCTTGTATCCCAAAGAAATGGGCCCTGATATAATGACTGTTGAATACTTCCTCGGCCATGGACTCTCGTTGCTCGATAAAGATATTCAAGAGAGAGTTGAGAAGGCAGCTTTAAATGGAAATGTGCTGCGCTATGTCTGTGTGATAGAGGATTCAAGGTATCTTCTTTTTACTCCCTTCATATTTTATGCTCAATCAAGCATTTGTGTTACACCTTTGCACATATGAAGCTCTTTTCCATATTTGGATTAAACCTTTCGAAGATATGGTAATATTTTTTATTTGAAATTATACATATTTGTCAAGAACCATCTCTTCCAAAATCTTAAGCTGTTAGTCGATAGCCCATTAGTAGTTTTATACTTTATATATCTAACACTCCCCCTCTATCTTGTTCTAAAATTAATTTTTTATGGGAAGAGCTTGAGGTTGGGCTTCAAAGATCAAATTCTAGACCATGGTAATCGAATTGAGGTTCGTGTTGTGTATCGAAAGATCGATTTTTTGAATCATGAATCGAATCGAATCTTGAGTCGTAAGATACATAACTAATAATAAAAAAAGACATAAAATATATTTTATATAAGTATATAACAGATGTAATCATTTTCAAGTCAAAGGATTCATTGATAACCAATAAACTAAAATAGAAACCTCAAAATTCAAGTCAAAATAAATCCAAATTCCAAAAAGACAAAAGAAACTTGATTAAATAAGTTTTGTATTTCTAATAGCTATGATTGATCATTCCTCATCCCCAAGATCAACATCACTTAGTTCATCCTCCTCATGCAATGTCAATTGTTGTTCCTCTTCCTCTTCAGCTCCTACAATCTCTTGAATTTCATTCTCATTTCCGGTTATAGGAGACTTTCCCTTATCATTCCTACCATTAATGTTTCTTGGACCTATTTAAAAAAAAGATTTAATGAGTGTTTTACTCTGTATGTGACTATTTAGAACAAATGTAGAGTATTAATTTATACAATTTAAACAAATACCTCTCTTTCTTTTCTTGCTTGGGACTCCTTCCAAACTGAAACACTCACGTATGTTTGTCCAAGAAGTATCAATTGGTAAGCAGGGATCCTCTTTTTCAGTAATCCACTAATCATGCGATTTAATATCGGATAAGCATATAGGATCATAAGTTTCTCCCTTCTCTCTTGTTCTGCCTTATCTCAAGTTGAAGATTATATTTGACATAGACAAGAGTAGTTAATCTTTGTTGCTCCATGCAATTTCTTCTCTTGGTATGCACTTGATCAAATGTGCTCCAATTTCTTTCTTTCACAACCAGTAGCACTACATGCGAGATTCAAAATTCTCATTGCTATCTTTTGGAACTCTTTACACTCTCCACCAAAACTTTCCCACCATATTGCTATCAAAACAAAAGCCAACATAAAAATAGGAACTATTCCTTGATACCTTATCATTTTTTTTATGATCCATGATTAATTATACAATTATAGAATTAAATCAATTAATGTTATACACTTATACTAACTAGGTTGCTTTCTCTCCTTGGTGTCAATTGCCATGCTCATTCCTAAAAGCCCCCTCACTGCCTTGAATTTCTCTAATTGTTGATCAATGGCTAATCTCGTACTTCTATCCGGAACCATTCTTTGAATGGTTTGAAACAAGCCAAGTAAAACTTCACCATCTGCAGTGAAGCTTTTGTCATAATGGAACCTAATAAAGTAAGGAATATGTCAATTTTAAATTTACCTAAGTAACTGAATCTCTATAACAAATAACTTATGTGCATAAGACTTGTAGAATGAAACCACTTACTTAGAATTAAGATAAGAGGCAACAGCATGGAGAGGTCTATGCTATTGTAAACATAGTAGTTAGTATCGGTTGCTTCTATAGATAGTATACAAAACCAGCCATCACAAGTACGAATCTATGTTAGAATCGGAAATGTTGTCGTATTGCGCTAGAATCGTGATTCCCCGGCCGATTCTTAGATTTAGAGCTTCTGAACGCAAAATCGATTCACATGCTAACCTGGGTCAGTTTTTCCGGGTTGCATGACAAGAAGATGACGATTAGGGTTTTTTGGGCCTATTTTTGGCGCGTCAGGTGCACTGAGTACAATATTTTTGGGCCTTTCCACTTCCATTCTTAATAACTAGTAAAAACGATACACTGAATACAATATTATTCATCATGTTTTTTGCCTAATAACGTTCCTTAATCCTAATCATGTTTCCGCCTTTCTTATTCAATTGCATATTCATCACCTTTCTTCATTCTTCATCAGTTTTCTTTTTCTTTCCCTTTGATCTCCTTTCTCACAATGGTTCAAACAAAGGGAAAAAAGGAGACTAATATTACATAGAAACATTGTCAGTGTGTTCCACCACATAGACTTTGCGTTAAATGTAATTATTGTGAACATGAATGTTCGGGAGGTGTTTCAAGGATGAAGCATCACCTTGCTGGAACAAAAGCTAATGTTTTTGTTTGCACATCTGTACATGGTGATGTCAAAGACCTATTCGTGAAGCTTTTGATAGGAAAAAGAAGGATAAATATAAAAATAATCTTGAATGCTTTGAAGAAATACAAGTCAAAGAGCTAATATAAAGTGGAAAAAAGTTCAAAATTGATGAAGCAAAAAACCATGAATAATATGCTGAAAGATAGATGAATGATTATTCATTACATTTGTAAATGCATTTATGGTACTGTTTTACCATTTATTTCGGTGAGAAGCCCAATTTTTCACATTTTCACCATATGCTGAGATGAGTTGGTGAATATGGAAGGGGTTTGAAGCCTCCACTTATCATAAAATGAGAGTATATGACTTAAAAAAGGCAATTGACAACAATTGACAACATTCATGTAGATTTGGAGAAATACAAGGCTGAACGAGAGAAATGAGGTTGCACTTTGATGTGTGATGGAAAAGGAAGGTCACTTACTAACTTTGTTGTCAATAGCTGGGAAGGAGTTCTTAAAATTTGTTGACACAACTTATGTGGTTAAGGATGTTACACAATTGTTTAAAATTTATTGGAGGTAGTGGTAGAAGAAATTGAAGAGGATAGTGCAGTACAAGTTGTGACTGTCCAATTTGTTTTAGCCAGAAGGAAGTTGGAAGATCTGACCAAAATTATTTTGGTCTCCTTGTGCAGCTCATTGTCTTGATCTAATTCTTGAAGACATTGGACAACTTCTAGTCTTTCATGATACATTTACAAAAGCTAAGAAAATCAAAACTTACATATATAGGCGTACATGGATGGTAAGCAGCTTGTATAGTAAGTATTGAAAGGGAAATGAGTTAGCTAGATCGGCAGTCACAAAGTTTGCCATTGCTCATCTCACTCTAAATTGCATTTTTAGAGCATTCCTTTGGAGCAAAAATGCAATTTAGAGTATGATAAACAGTTACAAACCTTATGACCATTGGTCTAGCTAATCCCTTTCCCTTTGAATACTTTCTATATACAAGCTTACACGATCCACGTATGCATGAAACACTAGAAGTTGCCCGATGTTCTCAAAGATTAGACGAAGACAATGACTGCACAAGGATACCAAAATTAGGCTGCTCAAGAGACCAAAGTAATTTTGGTCTTTTGTCTTCCAACTTCCTTCGAGCTAAAACAAGATTTGAGGCACCATTAGTCACAACTTATTTTACATTATCCTCTCCAATTTCTTCTACCGTTGCATTCAATATATTAAACATTTGTATAGCATCCTTGACCACATCACTTATGTCAACAGATTTTAAGAACATGGCTATTGACAAAAAAGTTTGTAAGTGATCTTTCTTTTACATCTGTCCATCCATCACACATCAAAGTGCAACCGCATTTCTCCCATTCAACCTTGTATTTCTCCAAATCTACATGAATGTTGTCAACAAACTCTCTTAAGTGAGATAGTGGGAGGCTTTTAACACCTTCCATATCCACCAACTGATTTCGGCATTTGGTGAAAGTGTGAAACATTGGGCTTCTTACCAAATTAAATTGTAAAACATTACCATAAATGCATTTACAAATGTCATGAATAATCACTTCTTTATATTTCAGGATATTCATGGTTTTTTGCTTCATCGATTTAGAACTTTCTTCCGCTCTTTGAGTTGTATTTTCTTCAAAGCATTTAAGACTATTTTTCTCCTTATCCTTTTCTAGTTTTCTTTTTTCTTTTTTGCCGAGAGCTTCACAAATAGGTCTTTGACATCATCATGTATAAATGTGCAAGTAATATCCAACAATGTGAGAAAGGAAAGCAAAGGGTAGAAAAAGAAAACTAAAGGTGCTGTAATAAAGGCAAAAACATGATGAATAATATATTGTACTCAAGTGTATTATTTTTCTGATAATTAAGAAGGGAGGTGGAAAGGCCAAAAAATACTATGTTCAGTGCATTTGATGTGCCAACAAAGCCCAAAAAGGACTCTAATCGTCTTCTTGTTGTGCAACCTGGAAAACCCGAGCCAGGTTAGTGCGCGACCTGTTTTTGTGCTCAGCACCTCCGAATCGGCTGGGAATTGCAATTCTGCAATACTACAATATTTTCAATTATAAAAATACACCTAACAGGATTATGCCCAATTATACATAAATAATAATTAAGAAAATCAGAGAAAAATGAAAAATAAATGACACAAATAATAACTACAATAATAGTAACATTTGAAAAGTTCTTATTATTATAAAAGTTCTTAGATATTCATACCTGTGATGGCTAGTTTTGTATGAATCGTGATTCGTATCTACAAATACATCCGATACTAACTAAAATGCTCTATACACCCATTTGGCAGGCTTTGGCTTTTGATATCATGTAATGAACCATTTGTGCCAAAAGCTTAAGCCTTGAGCTGAAGGCACTAGAAAGGTTTTATATATTTAACAATATTGAATATCATTATGATTCCTTTTATACTAATAATAACCTTTTTCTCTTGTAGGTGTGAAGTTGGCATTCAAGAGCTTCCAAAGAATTCTCCCTTAGGAAGACTAAGAGGGAGTGATAATGTGGTAAGGTTATTTTATTTCCTTGGTGTTTTTTGCGAGGCTTGACCCGGCTGAACATGCTTATCCTGCTTTGCTTTGCTACATTGATATATTTCTTTTCCATTTCGGCGTGACCATTTTGTATGTTGATCCAAATGGCAGTTGGAAATATACACTCGATGCTATAGTGACCAACCACTGGTAATTCAAGGTGCTGGGGCTGGAAATGACACTACTGCAGCTGGTGTGCTTGCTGATATTGTGGATCTTCAGGATTTGTTTCCTTGAATGGAAAGGTTTGGCACCTTCAGTTCAAAGAAAGTAGAAATTTAGTTGCTAGGTATCTTGCCTCGTAAAGCAGTTGATGCGCTTATAATACACGTGTCCTGAACTGAGAATTGTTCACCAGATACTCTAGATTATCTAGAAGTTTGACATTGAATTTCTAAAATGTTGGAAGTTTAGCAGCCCTAATGAACAACCGGTATATCTGTATTATCAATAATGGATACCCTAATGGATATTAAGATGAAATGCTGGTAATCTTGGATGCTTTACATTGAAGACAGTTTATTTTTGGAAGAAAATATGTTATATTATTTAAATAGAACTAGGCTGACCATTATTATGATGTTAGGAATTTGATCTGTAACATTATCATGAGCAAAGCTAGCATGCTGCTTCAATTTTGAATTAATACATGGTGTAAAATCATGGTATGTCTATTATGCTGCAGTGCATGCATACATTTTAAGTGAAAATTTGAAGATGTTCGGTGGAGCTTATTTGCTTTCTTCAAATTTATGGATATTGATTCAGAGATATTCTTTTCCCACTCTAGACATTACTTGCTAATGTGCTAATGTCTGTTTTTATTGGAAATCTTTATCCATATTTTTATTGTAAGTGATGTAAATGCAACAGGAGGAAACTGGTCAATTTTAATTCAAGAACTATTTCTCGGTAATAAACACTGTACTGTTCACTTCCAAAAAAAAAAAAAAAACAAAACTGTTAATATTTTAGAAAAGGATATCCACCATAACTACTTCTGTGCTTAGACGAAAGACAAGAGGACCCTCCTATTGATTCTCTAGGAAAAAAAAGTTGTTGTTGTTTTTTTTTAAAAAAAAAAAAAATCTAAACCATAATATCCTTCATCATCAAAGGCATTCTTGTTTAGTTTGGGTAGGATTGTTATGGATAGCAAAACTTTCACCTTCACCATGAAAGGTATTTTTGGTTAGTTTCGGTAGGATTATCATGAGTAGCAAAATTCTCTTTATCAAATATAGTTGTATGTCCTGGGATTAGCATTCAAGAACTCTGATTCAGCTGAAACAATCTCATCAATTGATTATGTGTTTATTGGTTGCTTATCAAATTAATTAATCAGAATAAAAGTCTCCTTGAGTTGAGTTTGCTATAAGGTGCAAGTAGAGAGAAACTAATCAAACTTTTTGCTTAAATCTGTTATTTATTTTGTTTTTTCTTTGGGATAAAATGAATAATAGATGATGAAGATGCATTTAAAACTATTGATTCCGAGTCACTTAATAATTTAATAGTAGAAGTGTGTTTACTTATGATGATTCGGTCAAGTAAACATATCTCAACTTAATAGAGTACATATGATCTAAGGGTGTGTATATGTTACTTCCTCCCTTTGCAAATATAAAATCTATAACTACTTCCCCACTTTAAAAAAACACACTCACTCTTTTAGAGAAGTATTTTCTCTTTAAATAATGCTTAATATAAACGCTATAACCAACATGGGTTGGTCAAGTGGTAGCTTATTTGGTCCGTTAACCAACTGGTCTCGAGTTCGAGCCTTGGGTATGAAGCAACCCCCGCTGGGAGACCCCTACCACTTAGTGCGAGCTCAGTTGGGTCGGACCGGATGAGTCGAATATTGGGTAAACCAGATCTGAGTACCGATTGGTGTACACCAAATATATATATATATATATATATATATATATATATATATATATAAATGCTATAAATAAACTTATGACATAAATCATGCTTCTAGATAAAAATAGGTTAAGTTGAAATTTAATCAACACAAATATTAGAAAGAATCGACAATTGTTATCAAGTAACCTTAAAAAAAAAACAAGAGTTAAATTTGTATGCACTAATAGTGTAAAGTTTTTTACATTGTCGATCCACCATTCATTTGTATTATTTTTATTTAAAAGTCAATAACCATAAACCATAAATGAATAAATGGTTTGCGCAAACTATTTTCTCAAAAAACAAATGTTATGAAGTACTATAAGAGGAACAAAATAAATTGGTCATGCAGAAATGTTATTTGTGGACGTAAGTAAAGATTGTTGGCGAAATGGTAGTAGCAAAACAAGGAAGCCGTTGTAACTAAAAACTACAAGGACATTACGGTAATTCACTAATTCCATGCCTTACGCGCTTCCTAGTTCCTATATAAACGTTCCTCAATCTCAACTATTCTTTACTTCTTGTTCCTATAATTTTCAACCTCAGTTTCTCCGTTCTAAGCTTTTCTTCAATTCAAAATTGAATCACTGTAATTACATTGTGTTTCCTTTCATTAATTTTGCTCCTTTGCTAATTCAATAATTTTTTTTGTATAACCTTTTATCTCTATTTTGATGTAGGTTGTAATTTTGGATTCGGAAGTAGATATTTGGAAAAGCTTAAATTGATTTGCGATTGTTTACTATTGTAAGTATAAGATTTCTTGAATACATATTTCTTTTTGTTTGAAGTCATATGATACAAATTTTGAACAAGGTTTTAAATCTGATTTTGCTATCGCCATAATGTTAAGGTTATGATAGTTTCTATCGTGGGCACATTATTGTGCAATAGTCTGAAAAACAAAATTTTAAACCTTAATCTTAAATGAAAATATCAATTAACATTTCTTTGCTTATTTTGCATTGTTACTTTAGCTTTCGATAAATTAGGTCTTATATTAAATGTCAAATTATTGTTAATATAAACCTTTTATCTTACTAAGCCATGGAATTAAGGTAGCATGTGGTTTAAGATGTTTGTTAGACTGCTACTTTCTCCTTAGCTTGACCCTTGTGGTGAAACTAAAATGTGTTTCTATTTTTTTATTTTATGTCCTGTCTTGTGATGTCTAACAAATGCTATCTAAGTTGTTGGTCTGTGTGCTTGAATCATGGTTTTGAATTGTGGCATGAAATATCCAATTACGATTTTTGTTAGTTTTTGCAACCAAAAATGGGTTTAATTTCTCTGTATTTGGAAGAGAAAAAAGCTTTTGATTTTTTCTGTTATTTTTTTAAAAAAGGTTTCATAAATTAACCTAAGACTCTTTCCTTCCGATTTCTGATGCAACTGCTTAAGTTAGTTGTGGGACATTTTAGAATCTAATTGTTGTTTATGCCTTCTACTTGCATACAATCTCTGCCTCATGAGGTGAGCTTTCATTTGATCGCTATATTGCAGTTGGCATCAAAACTACAATGAAATATTTATGGTCATGTAAATTAGTGATGTATACTTTGTTTAAAGCCTTTTTGTTACAAATTGCATTTGTTTTCTTATAACTGTACTTTTCTGTTTCCCCTCCCAAGAGGGATATAATGAAGCTGCTATTGAATTTACCTGCTCTATAGCCTGTGTTGAAATAAATGTATGAACCATATACATGCTGCAGGGATTGATTAATATTCTTTTTGGCAGGAAGGTGCGAATGAACTAATGGAATCCAAAGGCGGGAAGAAGAAGTCTAGTAGTAGTAGTAAATGCTTAGTGTACGAAGCTCCTCTCGGTTATGTCATTGAAGATATTCGACCACACGGTGGAATCAAGAAGTTCAGATCTGCTGCATACTCCAACGTAAGTATTTCATTCAATGATTGGAGAGTGGAGACAATTAGTTCTTCGAAAATGTTCAGTGAACAACAACATTCTCGACAACTTCCGGAAAAAAAATTTATTTTATTATGCATAGTACATGTGATTTTGTGTTTTACGCCATAAATTATGAAGTTGTTGAGAGAAAGTTGTCTGAATTTGTTATGCATATAACCGTGCGCGGTTATTAGTTCTTACAATGATTTCCTTTGATTTTAACTCAGCTCTTTTCTTTTGCAGTGTGCAAGGAAACCTTCCTAATATTTTGTAGCTTGTGACCTGTAACTTAGCCCCTTCCTAGGTTTTTGCATACTGCCATATTATTCTACTCTCTTCCTTCTTGCTTTTCTTGTTCTCTTCTTCTCTATCTGGTGACGCGACATCTTTTTCTCTTGGAGTCAAAATGGCCTTGTCTTGCTCAGCGATTGGTTTTGAAGGCTATGAAAAGAGGCTCGAGATATCATTCTTTGAGCAAAGCATTTTTTATGATCCTAAAGGATTAGGCTTCCGATTATTGTCTAAAGACCAATTGGATGAGATCCTGAAACCAGCTGAGTGCACCATTGTTTCCTCGCTATCAAATGATCATGTTGATTCTTATGTTCTTTCGGAATCAAGCTTATTCGTTTATCCTTATAAAGTCATCATCAAAACCTGCGGAACTACAAAGTTGCTTCTCTCGATCCCGGCCATTCTAAAGTTGGCTGATGCACTTGCCGTTACTGTGAAATCTGTGAGGTACACCCGAGGAAGCTTCATTTTCCCAGGGGCACAGCCATTCCCTCACCGTAGCTTTTCAGAGGAAGTAGCTATCCTTGATAGCTATTTTGGCAACCTTGGTTCTGGCAGCGTAGCATACGAGATGGGTGACCCTGACAACAAGTCACAGATTTGGCACATATACTCTTCTAGTGCACAGTTACAAACCCCTTTGGAAGCGGTCTACGGCGTTGAGATTTGCATGACCGGCTTGGATAAGGAAAGAGCATCCGTGTTTTTCAGAGAGAACACTAGTACTGCAGCTTTGATGACCAAGGAATCTGGAATCAGGAAGATTCTTCCACAATCTGACATATGTGATTTTGAATTTGATCCTTGCGGTTATTCGATGAATGGAATAGAAGGGAATGCAATATCTACTATCCATGTCACCCCTGAAGATGGTTTCAGCTATGCTAGTTTCGAAGCGGTGGGTTATGCCTTTAAAGACATAACCTTGACACAGCTTGTTGAAAGGGTCTTAGTGTGCTTCCAGCCAAATGAGTTTTCTGTTGCTTTGCATACTGATGTGCATGGCGAAAAACTCGTGGATAAATTTTCCTTGGACATAAAAGGATACTGTTGCAATGACAAGAGCTATGAAGTGCTTGGAGCAGGTGGTGCCGTCATGTACCATAGCTTTGTTCAAGCTGATTTCCATGCATCTCCGCGGTCTATTCTGAGATGCTGCAGCAGCAGCTGGAGTGAGGAAGAGAATGAAGAGGAATTTGAAGAGATTCAATTCTGAACAAATTATCTTTTCTTGTGCTTTTACCTTTACTGTTATTACTTCAACTTTGGGGGCTATGATTTAAGTGTGTGACAATGAAACATAATTTATATAGTTTTTGTTATTATTAAGGTTTGTTTCACAATGTAAGATATGCTACCTTTCCAATAAAGGTGTTGGAGCTGTATTTTATCGTTAACTAAATAAATTCATACTAAGTGATATTTATTATACTCCCTCCATTCTTTATTATTTGTCGCTTTTTGGAGAGATTTTTTTATTATTTTTATATGTCTTATTGAGGATTTCAAAAATGTAATAAATGTTATTTTTCATGTTTGCCCTTATTTAATATATCTTGGTTTATGTAAGTAGTGGAGAAAAATTAATGATTATAGAGAGAGAAAAGGTATAATAGGAAAAAAACATAATTAATGTATTGAAAATTTAAATAATGATCAGATTTCTTAAAGGATGTGTTTTGTTTGAAATATGATAGATAAATAGAAACAGATATACCTTAATATGAAATTTTCTATATTGTTATGTCAGTAATTGCTTTGAGTTTGTCTTTGGAGGAAAGGTTGCTTGTTTGTTAGTGTGTTTACAATTTGTTTCAGTTTTTCAAAGCAGTAGCATCAAGAACCATGTAATCTTGATGCTACGGTTATAACTAACTCATACCAGGAGATGCTAAACATATTTAAAAAACCTTACACCGAGTTTCTGGCTGGGTGCCTCAAGCCCCTGTAAGGCTGTCAGCAGTTTCTACTGTGCCTATCATGGAACCTTTAGAAGTGGAAATAGCTTTGACTTTAGCCAATGATCTTGTTTTCCAAGAGTAGAAAGAGATGGTGATTACAAATTCACAATGCATGCTCTAAACAATGTTAAATATGTTATGAAATTGTTATGAAACTAACACAGCAAAGAGCAAATAGGAGAATAAGAATAATATGATAAGTAAATGAAAGACACTTCAATTGTTATTAATAATAATATGATGAGAAGTTAGGGGAAGAAGAGTGTTTTATTTCTTTGATTATGTTATGGCATCTTTGATGAAAGAGAGTTTCATAGTTTTATAGTTATATGTATTGTGCAATCAACATCTTCAAGTGGGAGACAAATAGGTGGCTTAGTGGAAATGAACATCCACTCACTGGTCACTATTCTTGCATTATTCATAACACTCCTGCTTGATGTCCATAATTGTAGAATGTGTCTCGTTAAAATTCTATTAAGAAAAACCCTACGGGAAAAAAACTTAGTGAAAGAAAAGGAGTACATTTTACTAAGAAAAACCCCATAAAAAAAAACTTAATGAAAGAAAAAGAGTACACGAGTTTTCAATACACAATTGAGTATTGCCTTGATAAAATCATGACGAAGGGAAAAAGAGTGCAGTGTGTATTTATTTCCCCTCTCATGTAGACTTTCCCCTCTAAGACGACGAAGTCCAATTTTGTGCACCAGCTACTGAAGTTCTTGTGTGGAAAAAAACTTTGTAGATATGTGCTTGATTTTATCTCCGATGTAGTCTTCTTTTTTTGAGTGATGCATATAGTATTAATGTATTATCAAGAGCATTTAACATAAGTTTTTATAACTATTTTCTACGAGTATTTATAATTTGAAAACATTGAATATATAAATAAAAATCGGGTTGTTTATATTCAATTATTCATATTAAGCAAAGATTATAGAGTAATATGCTAGATTGGTTGCTGACTTTGTAGGCACCAATCCATGAGATTTTCAATATTTCAAATTGGTCCCTGAAATAGGAACACATCAACTATATTAGTCCGTGAATTTAATGATCGTCAGTGATCCTTAACATGGACTAAGGGAACGGCCAAAACGTCGTCGTTTTGACCAAAAAAAATAAACAAAGACTGTTGAATATATATCGGTTAAATTAGTCTCTGAGATTGTCGAAATCGGTCAAATTAGTCTTTGACTTTATCGACCATACATTAACATCAAGGACTAATATGATTGACATGTTCCTATCTCTGGAATTAATTTAGAATTTCGATAATCTCAATGATCAAATTGACTGGTGCCCAAAAATCACTGACCAATCTGACATATTACTCAAAGATTATATATACTAAAACAATTGGAAGATTGTATGTGGGGCGACCAAGCACCTCCTAAATCCGTCGTTGATTAAAATAATGAATTAATGTTGTTAGAAACGTTCAAAATCGAAATATTTAATATACTTTTTAAAAATTATTCTTATAATTATTGAAATTCTAAAAATGTTTTTGAAAAAAGTAATTAAATATTATTGGAAACTACATTAAGATTTTATAAGCAGGACCAAATTCTTTTTCTTAAAAGGGTATTGTATACTGAAGTATATTCTCATTAAGATTTTTTTTAATGTCACTTATATTTAGAAGAGTTTTAATTTGACTAAACTGTCACTTTAGTCCCTCACTTTGTAAGGAGCTTTCATTTTGATCTCTAACTTTTCAATAATTCCTCTTTAGTCCCTCACTTTGAAAAAAATTACTCACATTAGTCCTTGGTAACCTTGTCCGTTCATAGATGTTAACGTCTTACATACGTGACCGTTAAATAACCTATATGATGTTTGGTTGTTATGCCGCTGCCACAGATTCAGCTACTGTATTTTCTGCGGATGTCACAGCTTTAACAACTGCCTTATATGCAGTTGCCTTAGCTTCTGCAACTGCTTTAGCTATCTTTTTAGCGGTCTTAGCCGTCTTTTTCCTCCAATTTCTGTGTTTTTGAATTTAGCATCATGTGTAAGATGTTAACGACCACATGTGTATAAGTTATTTAATGGTCACGTGTGTAAAACGATAACAATCATAACATCTATGAATAGAGAAAGTTGTCAGGGACTAATGTGAGTAGCTTTTTTCAAAGCGAGGGACCAAAGAGGAATTATTGAAAAGTCAGGGATTAAAGTGAAAACTCCTTACAAAGTGAGGGACTAAAATGACAGTTTAATCGTTTTAATTTTGATGCACCACGAATTACTGTAATTTCATTTTTACATTATTAACAAGGGGTTTTTTACAATCTGCAGAAGGCACACAATAATAATTCATGCATTCCATTTAAATTAGTCTTATTTAAGTTTTTGTCCCTTGAAAGTTGATCGAGTTTTGGTTTTAATCTCTATTTTTTAATTTGACTGGTCTTGATCCTTAAAAGTTTAAATTTTTTTGTTTTAGTTCCTACCGTTAGGAATCCACCGTTAATTGATGACGTGATTAACGAAGTGTCATGTCAGCATGTCATGTGTCTTTTTTTAAAGTAAAAGGTTCCTAAAAGTTGACTGAATTTTGGTTTTAATCCCTATATTTTTTTATCGGTCAAAGTCCTTGAAAGTTTAAAATTTTTTGTTTTGATCCCCACTGTTAATAAAATAACGTTAATTACTGACATGGCTAACAGATTCTCACATTAGTAATGAGATATTGTCACGTTGGCAGATGACAAGGATAACCCAGCTAGACAATCAAAACTTTAGCCATGGTTGATCTAAGATTGTCCAACTTACACAAGCCCAATAACTTAAACAAACTCATGGTACAATCATATTACAAGTATATAACATTCAATTCTAGCATAAATATTTCAACGCGAGATTTCAAATAACAGAAATATTATAGTTTTTATGTTTATATAATAAACCAAATATATAATAGAAATCATAGCTTATTCTATATTGTTATTTCATGTCTATTGTTTTTACATGTCATCTGTCAACATGACAACAACTCATTAATATGCAGACACATGTCATACTGATGTGACAATCCGCTAGCCATGTCAGCAATTAACAGTATTTTACTAACGATAGAGACCAAAACCAAAAATTTAAACTTTTAAGAACCTTGACCGGTAAAAAAAGATAGGGACTAAAACCAAAATTCGATTAACTTTCAAGGACCTTTTACTTTAAGAAAAGACACGTCATCAATTGACAATGGATCCCTAACGGAAGGGACCAAAACCAAAAAAATTAAATTTTTAAGGATCAAGCAAGACCGGTAAAATATAAAGATAAAGACTAAAACCAAATGTCGGTCAACTTTCAGAGACCATAAACTTAAATAAGCCTTTAAAATATAAAGTTCCAAAAAATTTAAAGGTATTTTTTGAGAATTTCGTTAATAAGTTACTCCTTCAATTCTATATATAATTAAGAATATTTTGAGTTTTTATTTTGGTCATATTCATATGACTTTATAAATAATACCAAAATAAAAATTCAAAAAAGATCTTATATATAAAACCAAAAGAAGTATAATATTTTTTTAACTAATCAAAATAAGTAATACATATCAAATGTTCACATTTTCAATACAATTAACTAAATTAACCAATTTTTCTTAATGAACATAAATTCCACTAAAATGAACTTAATTATATTTAGGGATGGATGGAGTAATCCCTATCTTTTACCTTAAAAATAAAGATATAAATATATATGTGTGTGTAAATATTTTTTTACATTTGCACCACGTTACAATTAAGTCCTATTTTAAAATTCAAACAAAACTTTATATTCTACTACAATATCGTAAATATAAAAAAATTACCAAACAATTTTAATTTTAGCTTGAGAGTATCAGTGCCGAGTCTGGCCTCAGTTACGCTATCAAGTCTAATATTAGCTCGATTTGATTGCCAGTATGACTAATTGTAACACGATGCACGGGTCACAATTTTAAAATAATAATAATAATAATTTTTTTTTAATTTTATGTTATTACCTAGGTAGTCTGGCCTGTTTCCATTTTGAAATGCTGGAGATGTGTTGCATACGTGATTTCATTTCATAAGTATAGATGCATAACCGATTGTATCAATTGGAATTAAAAAACCAATATTGGTAGTAATTGCAAATTTTTTTAAAGTAGCAGCACTAGTAAAGTAATTCAAATTTGAATCTTTCTAATCATCCTTACATTAGTTTCACTAGACTTATGATGGAAAATGATTGAATTAAAAAAAAACATGGAATCATGTTTTTGACAAACAAATCAATCAGCACAACAGAGCTGGGTTTATTAGGTCAACGGAAACCAGGTTCAGCATATTGTGATCCATTTAGCTTCATTGGTTCATCCCTGTAGCATTCTTCACAGAATCAGCAGCTCCTTGCGCTTTAGCTTTCACTTGCTGCCCGGTCTGTATAACAACAAAATAAACTTTACTTTTCTTCTGGGGTGATCCGGGACCACATGGTTGGTTCAGGGTAATCACAATAATTTATTACTTAATTTTTGAATTTTTTTAGCTAAAAAATAAATTGTGAACGGTTGAGACAAGTTCTTGATCACATGATCGAGGACTAACTAATAATTTCACCGATATATATACAGGGAATTGAACATGATTCACTGTATCTTGGAAATTAATCACCACTTTTAATCTATTTAAAATATCAAATGTTGATAAATAAAACTATAGATGAACCTCTTGCATGGATTCTTTAGCAGACTGAGCAGCATTGCTAGCCTTGTCCATCAAGTTGCTGGCCTTTTCCTGTGATACACACAAAAACGCATACATTATGTTATTATTTATATAATATTAAGCTTACTCAAGTACTATATATATGGCTACAGAGAGAACTCAGAGAAGAGAACGCAGTAGGGGAAAACCTGAGCTTGGCCCTTGGCCTGTCCAGCATTGTAGCTCATCTTGTTGGAGTCCATCTTCTTAATTTGAATATGTTATGAAACTGAGATAATCGAAGGAATTGAAGAGCAAGAACTACTAGATTTGAGTATGAAATGGTTATTAATGTTTCAGCACTCTGTTGTCATTTATACTCAAGCTATTCAACTTTCAGCTTGCCACGTGTATGTATATCAAGACATTTTCTAAGGGAATCCTATTTTTGAGGAGAGATAGATGAATCTTGATCGGTTGACTAGGAGAGATGTGAAGGAGAGCTCTAACAATTTCGTGTCAAAATTTCCATGCCATAAAAAAATTTCTCTTAGCTTGTGGCCACAACATTATGATCTTTTTTTTTTCCTTATACACTTACTATATGTATCGTTTCTTTTTACTATTAGCAGGTTCATTTGATATATCTTGATGTGACATACTCATTTTTACCTAATTCATGCTATTATGTAAAGTTATTAAAAATAATTATTATTCTCAAATTTATAAAAAAAAGTAATATGTCATCATTCTAATATTACTCATATTTAAAAGATTATCAACTTTATTAATTTTTCTAACTAATATTTGGCACATGGAGAACGTTGATTAATGAAAAAAAATTTCCGAGATGAATTTGAAATTTACTATATTCCTTTAACAAGGACATTCACTTTTTTTGAGTTGTCTAAGAACACATGTTCATCTCCTTCTCTTACAGGATTATAAGACGTAAAAACATTTTTCTTATAACAAATATATTTAGTAGAACTCGAGTCTACCATCCAAGGTATCTCCATAGCTATATTATTAGTCTCAGAAACTATTGAGTATTACAATTTTTGGACTTACCTGTGATGAGACGGTTTAAAGGAAGTAATGTTTTATTGTGAAGCTTGAATATCAAACCCTTTTGAGATGGTTTGCATCACCCATCATAATGCATCGTCATTAGCTTTCCTTGATCCATTTTATTACCGATTATTTATTTAGATTGAGCTGGCAATAAAAAATAAAATAATTAGCGGGCAAACTACTCTCAAGAATGTTGGAATTCCTGCATCATAAAATAAATAATCAATAATAAATAATATGCAACAAATTAGAAATATCTTATCAATTTTGGTTGAGGTGTGTAGAAACATTGGGCTTGAAAATATTTCGCACCTCAAGTGTATCACTTGGTGCATGATGTCTCTTTTACTCTTCAGTACACAACAATCACTTCCTAACAACTCTACAAAAGAATTGTTAAAGCCACAAAAAACAACTTTGTGAATTGCTCTTGGAAACAAAATTAAACTAAGATAGTAAGAATATTTTTTTTAAATTAGAAAATATCTTTTTTTTTTGGTCCATAAATTAGAAAATATCTTATATCAAAGGAATTTGTCTAAAAAAAACTTATCTACCATAAATTATAAATATTTTTGAAAATGTACTCAATACTTCCTCTGATCCTTAATATAAAATTCTTTTGAAAAAAATTCAAGTCTACCAAGAAGTTAATTAATATGATTAATGGCATTTAAAAAAGTGATATTTGATATAATTTTTCAAAAAATAAATGATAAAAAAAACTGTTATAACAGGGAAAATTACATGATGTATGTGTCTTAAAAAAAGATATGATGGTATTTTTGGGTGGTTATAATCCCTATTTTGCTCCATGATGAGAGAACTTGTTCTCATCCTAATCATTTCTTTAATAAAATCTATTTAATTTTTTAAAAAAATATTAAAAAAAAATTATAAAGAGGTCTCAAATTGAGTTTCTAGAAATATTGTATTACGTACTTGATGAAAAGAAATTTTTTTTTGTCGAAATTAGGTGGTGTTTGAGCTTCACATTTTTTGTGGCCCAATAATCCACCTAGGATCCGTGAACTGTGCAAGTCTTTAATTCAACGGTATGGATCCTTCCCAGAAATTGTGATGACAAGAAATTTTGTCGCATGTGATTGTCTTCCTTAGCTCAAGCATGATTACATCCGTTTCCTATGCCTCATACCGAATTTTATGATTACATCCGTTTCCTATGCCTCATACCGAATTTTTATTTGGTGTACATTAAGGGTATCTCTCAACCGACAACCGAAGATTAATTCCCTCCGAGATGTAAAGATCACCAAAGTGAGTTTTGCCTCTACCAACAAAACTTTTTCCATACCCACGACAAGGATCGAACCCCTTACATCATGCTTAAGGAACTCAATTATTTACCAACTATGTTAGGTTTTTTTGGTACATTCCGAATTTTTTTAATAAAATAATTCTAATGCTATTTTTATAACATATAAAACAAGGTTTAAGCAACCAACAAGTCCTAAACTGCGTTCTTTCAAGTGTTTAGCATTTTCTAGTCGTTGAACGTAGTTCTGAAATGAACCCAAGTATTATTCTGTGACAAAATTGTCACCTTAATCCCTCAATTTACATGGGACATTCACTTTAGTTCGTGGAATTAATTAACGAAATTGCTTTTAGGTCCATGACTTTGTGAAAAGTCTTTCACGTTAGTCCCTGACTCTAACATCCGTCAAGGGACGTTAATGAAAATACTACGTGGCTGTTAGAGCCCTTGAAACGACGTTGTTTTTGTGGTTGAGGGAAAAAAAATCACGGCTCAAAAGACTCACCAATTTAGAACGCTCGCCTTTCTTCTTCTCTCTTATTTCCTTTGTGACGAGAGTGGAGTAAGAGCCCTGTAACACTCTCACTTTTATAAGTTTTATTAAGTTTTATTGAAAAGTGGACTTGAAAATTTCGACGAAAATCCGGCAGAGTTTCCTCTGTTTTTCGGACTTTCCCAAAATTTCTTCTTAAAACCTGATAGTCCAGAATTGTTTAAAAACATAAACAACAACAGTTTAATAAGTACACAGATCCTAATGCCCAAATAATACAAGTTGCGGGGCAAGCTACTAATTCATATTATAAATTACATTAAACAATTATCCACTCATAATATCTAATAAACATTCCACGTAATGGAATGAAAATCCTGCTCGGCCGGCTCGGGTGTATGCTCCACTTGCGTACCTGGAAAATATTAACCACACAGGGGAAGCATCACGAAGAACTTAAAAGAGAGATTTCTAAGCAGATATATACGACACACCAAGACCATTCAAGCCTATGCCATACTACTTAACTCATGCTCTTATTTTCCTTTTTACTTCCTAGCTGTTTCCTAATTCTTTTTCTTTTTAATTGTTTCCTTTTAAATAATTCCCAACCTCTAATTATTCTTGTTCCTCATTACTTTCGCTCTATCCTTTTTACCCCTTTTTCCTAATCACCCTAGTTTCTCTATTCACTATCTTTCCAACTAACCTATTACTTTTTCTTCCTTTCCCATCCTCTTATTTTCATCCTTTATCCGTTTCCCATTATTCGTTTATGTTTAGCATTTCCATAATTATTCTCCTTATTTATTTCCTCTAATTCCTATATCAATTCCATTGTTTACCTTCTTATTACATTTCTCAATGTCCACTCTATTATCCATTTTTCCTTTTCATTACCATTTTCCATTTCCTTTTCCATTTTTCCTTTTTAATTATTTTCCCCGTTTCCAAATAAATCCCATTATATCCCCTTACCTTTTTCCTTATTCTTTTCCCTTTTATTTACGGTGTATGTATGTCTCTACCAAATCGAAGGCCTACATACATACACCAATCACGATGTATGTCTCCACCAAATCGAAGGCCTACATACATCGCTTTTCCTTTACCATTTACCTTATTTTTTCCATTACCCTTTCCCTTTTTCCTTTTTATTTAGGGTGTATGTATGTCTCCACCAAATCGAAGGCCTACATACATACACCAATCACGATGTATGTCTCCACCAAATCGAAGGCCTACATACATCGCTTTTCCATTACCGTTTTACCTCTTTATTATTTGGCCACATGGTCAATACAACCACCTGCGCCGTGCCACAGGGTCAATACAACCACCTGTGACGTGTACCATTTCATTTAGGCCACAGGGTCAAAACAACCACCTGCGCCGCGCCACAGGGTCAATACAACCACCTGTGACATTTACCATTTATCAGGCCACAGGGTCAATACAACCACCTGCGCCGTGCCACAGGGTCAATACAACCACCTGTGACATTTACCATTTTTATTTCCTTTTCCTTTTTATTTACGGTGTATGTATGTCTCCACCAAATCGAAGGCCTACATACATACACCATCGACGATGTATGTCTCCCCCAAATCGAAGGTCTACATACATCGCCCCAGTTTCGTTGTATTGTCTCCCCTAAATCGAAGGCCTACAATACAACCCCAATTTTACGATGTATCGTCTCCCCCAAATCGAAGGCCTACGATACATCACCATATTTATCCAATATTAATCGTCCATATATTTGTCATTATTTTGTCTACCAATTCCGTTTAACTTTTACGTGATTTTACCACATACAATATACTTTAATTCTCTTTACTCTCATTTGTTCATTTCTAATTTATTTCCCCATTCACCATTTCTATTCTTTTGCCACACCCTACCAATCTAATTAATTAGTTATTCTGTTACTTACCTTTTTATTCATCACTATTTGTTTTCCCCTATTTACTCCATCTATCTTTCCTCATTATTAGCGGGTTACCCTAAGGTTCGTTAGCAATTAACATTTCCCCCGGTCCTAGCGATAGATATAACTATCCAGAAATACACCCCTTAAGGACTGGTAATGAAACCCCTTACCTTTTTCGATGACAGTGAGAGGGGTAACCTTAATCTGACGCTTTACTCCCCGACCCACGCTTTAGCTCGGCTCCAACTTGATCCTAAGCTTCCCCAATCTTCGATTCCAAGCACGGTGGGGACAATCGAACTCGATCACGGTGACGGTGTTGCTCTTCGACACCGGGAGCGATCGCGGCTGGACCAAGGCAAGGGCTCCGAGCTTCGAGGTTCCCGACACGACCCCGACACGATCACGGGTCGGTAACGGCGCCGGTGTCGTCCGTGGAGAGAGAGAGAGTGTCAAGTGAGAGAAAGAGAGAGAGAGAGATCTATGGAGAGGAGGAGAGAGTAAGAGAGAGGAAGAGAGGGCTATGGTGGTGGTGGTAGCTCTGGGCGGCGGCCTTGGGGAGGTCGGAGGTGGCGGCCGGAGGTGGCGGCCGTGAGTGGGGAGAAGAGAGGGAGAGGGTGTTTGTGAGGGAATGAGGGAGAGAGAACAAGAGAGGGAGAGAGAGGCGGGTTGAGAGAGGAGGGAGGCCACAAGGGCGGCGGTGGAGGCCGTGGTGGAGGGAGGAAGAAGGGGAGTCGGCGGAGGTGGGAGGAGAGTGGGGAAGACGAGGGTTTCCCCCTCGATTTAAAGCTGACCCGACGATTTTCGCTTAAGCGAAATTCATTCGCTTAAGCGAATTGGCATCAACACTGTCACGAACGATTTTCTCTTAAGCGAAATCTGTTCGCTCAAGCGAACTCGATTTATGTTGCTACTGAAGCTGTTTCGCTTAAGCGAAATATTTTCGCTTAAGCGAAATGAGCAGGTACTGCTGTTTCATTTTTCCATTTTCCTTCTATTTTCTTCCGAACTTCAAACCTCCATAACTTCTTCGTTCACCGTCGGATCTTGCTCAAATTTGACGAGCAACTTCCTAAAAATCATATCTTCATATCCAACGGTGGAAATTGTGTTTTGAGTCCCAAATATTTTATTTTAATTTTTCCCTTGTTATTATGTTTATTATCGAATTATCTATTTTTCTAGCCCGATCCTAACTTCGATTTAACGCTCCTTTCTTCTCTAATTCGCTTAGTATTATTATAATTTTCTTCTAATGCTAGAACTTTCATTTTAATTATTCTAATTATTATTTATTTATTTATCTTCGGGATTAAAATTTTGGGATGTTACAAGCCCAACCATCATGGATAACCTGAGTCAAAAATAACATGATCTAGTTTTTAAAACCCGTTTCAAACTTGATTAACTTTGTACCAAGTTGGGTCTTTAGCATGTAGCACCCATATCAAATTCAATATTAAAGAACAAGGGAGAAAACGGGTTCAACCTCATAATCAGAAGAAGGTAGAAATACCAAGATCAAAATGCCTCAGAGAATGAAAACCCAGAAATGACATTGAACGAAGATCACAAAAAAAAAAAACTTTTCAAGCGACGAAGATTATTCAACTCTAAAGAGAGTGATGAGAGTGAAGTAAGAGTGACAAAGGGAAAGAAGAAGATGATGATGAAGAAGAAAGGGGAGGGTTCTAAAATGGTGAGGTTTTGAGCGATGATTGTGTTTTTCCTCAATCACAAAAACGACATCGTTTCAAGAGCTCTAATTGCTACTTAGTACTTCCGTTAACGTCCCTTTACCGATGTTAGAGTCAAGGACTAACGTGAAATACTTTTTACAAAATCAGAGACCAAAAAACAATTTTGTTAATTCCAAAGATTAAAGTGAATGTGCAATGTAAATTGAGGGACTAAAGTGACAGTTTAGTCATTATTCTATTCTTCAAAATGCCACAAACTGCAATAAAATGATAATAATCGACCCACGACATTTGAAAGATAATGAAAACAAGAAATTGAGTAAGATAACATGACTGTGATTTAAAAGAGAAGATACTAAGGGTAAGGGAAAATATTGATAGTTTCACAATCCTAGAACTTGGTAGTTTACTATACTAAGTACTAACTAGCAACTAGCAAATCTTACTTATCTCAATACTGAGATTTTCAATTACATTTTGATTGCCACTCAGTGAAAACCATTTCCTTTAACATCTTCCCAAGCTATATATATCATTGTTTTTTCTCATTCATCTAAGTAGATTCTTCCTTCACTTTTGCCTCCTCCTCCTCTATCATTTTCTTTGCTTCCTCCTTAGCCATCTCAAGAGCCTTGATCAAATTCAGCTAGCAAGCCTGCCTCTACTTATTCATTCACAGACTTTACTTTGGCATCAGATTCTCAGCAATATCAGCAGGTGTCATATTGACCACTTCCAACAAATTACCAATTCTCCCAAATAAATTGTGGGAGTCAATATCCAAGTAGTTCATGGCAAGCACCTTGAATCATAGCTACAATATTCTTAACATTTTCCTCTACCACAAGTAGACACTTAGCCCTACAACACTGAAAACTAAAACACTGAGGTACAGGCCAAGATAATGCTTATTTTGTTGTTTCCATGAGATTCATCATTTTGAAGGGGAGAAAAAAAGGTGCAAAACAGCAGCAACGTTACAATGAAATTAAAGGTGCAAAATAGATTATAAACTTGAACCATAAACAACACATGTAACTAGAGAAATTGCCTTATATGCCAACCAAATTCATCACCATTGGTTTGAAAGAAAATGGAGCATACCTTCCAAGGTAAAACACATAACAGTCTCAAGCTCATCCTCTATTCCTTGAACCTTGAAGCTCTGTTTCCAACTTTTTATACAATACATCCTTCATATCTACATTCAAGCTTCATAATTTAGAACTTACTTATTTAATAATAACAAAATAAATAATATCAATATAAATAGGATAGCCAATGGTTATAGTGGACCGCGAAGTAACTCCAATACTTGAATTTTGAAGATAAGGTGAACAAATTCATACTTGCTTGAAGGATAATGCAAACAAACTGTTAATTTGTATTTCTTGAAGAAAGAACTATATAAATGCAATGATTTATTTTCGGTCCCATTATAAACTTTAAGATTAAAACCTCACCACTCCAACGAATTTACTGCAGTGATTAAAATAGATAAATTTGTACCATCTAGTTACATCTTGGTAAGTTAGATGAGCAATGCAACCAATATATCATGAAATATACTCTATTGCTCAAATAATATACTCTGCCAATGGTTTTAGTATCATAGCAATAGGCTCAACAGATATGTGTTTTTTATGATTAAGGAAAACATTCTAATTACAAGAGCCACTTCCCTGGACAACAACCTGATATGGCTTGTGATCAGCATCAGCTCACCATAGCATTGTCCAGTGAGTTGAATGTATGAGCTTAAATATGAATTGTGGCAGATAAAAAAGCATCCAAATGGAGAAGTATATAAATAAATGTGTTACTACAAAGATGTGTTTTGGATAGGACAATTGCAGGTCAAAACTATAAGTCTAAAATTAAAAGTACTCCCCAAGTGTTCAAAGGTAGTACACGACATCATAATTGAAAATCCTAAACCTTAATAGAATCAGTTTGGTTGAGAAAATTAAAATCAGTAGCCAAAGAAGTGACTATGGAAAACCTCAATTCATATATAGTTTAAAGCTTTAACTTAATAGACCATCAAATAATATTCAACCTAGAGTTGGTGTTTTTGCCTACCTAAATAAGTTAGTTATATAAGAGCATGCCTAAAAGAAATGGCCAGACAACAGGTCCAATAAACACCAGTATTACCTTTTCGCAAAGTAACAGCAGCAACAAAATAATCATTATAAGGGAAAAAAAAATCAGATTTTATTACTTAAATTCAAAAAGGTCTGCAAAAAGAATGAAATATTTGATTTGAAAGATAAGAAAACAAAGTTAGAACCCAAAACTAGAAAGTCTACTGTCGTCTACAACATATCACAAATATAAAACCATCCATGAATGCCTATATAACCTTTTGGAACAATAAAGTAAATATCAGGCATAAAAATTTGATAGTTTGAACGTTGAACAATCAAACTTTCACAAGAGCCATGTGTAGTTCTTCTCGAACCCGGAATGACCATACCTGAACTAGATCACCTTCTTTGAGTTGATTAGCATCTACAACTTTCTTCCAATTTGTTATGAGAGCATAGTAATAGTTGGTGGTGCCATTCTCTTTGGACATGTCCCATAAAGTCAAAGTGAGGGTTGTTACTTCAAGTGAGGGTTGGATCAATGGCACTTGCATCTTTTCTTTTAATTCCTGTAATTCCCCTTCGCGCAAGAAACCTGCATTCTTGATCTTCCTCAAAGGCATTAAAAGCCGATTAGCCTGCTTTGTCAAATCCGTAGTGTACAGAACTTTGGAAAACACGAGAGTGATTTCGGTGCCGCCCATTTCATTGATCTTGTCGACGAATTCTTGTGACAAAACGGATGGTTCTGCCTCTTGTGGGTGCCCTGACTTCTTCTGTTTCTTCTTCGTATTCGAAGAGGATGACTCACCCGGAAACCATTCTGCATCAACAGCATCACTGATAAAAGTTTCATGCGTGCGCTTCAAACCCTTCCCTTTCTTCATTCTCAGGACATGATCATCTTCTTCAAAATTTGCAGGTTCAGCTCCTACAATGGCAGAACCCATTATGGGTTTCTTGGAAGAAGAAGCCTCTTCTTTTACGACATCATTGGCATCAGAGTCCATGACTTTGATGGGTTTCTTGGAACCCGAAGTTTCAGCTTTGAAGGCTTCTTCATCATCAACAGCATTTTTCTTTCGACCCACATGAAAAGTGATCTTCTTGATGTGAGAAGGAATGGAAGTTGAGGAGCCTTCAAAGGCAGAAGGCAAGAATTCGTTGGGTTTCTTGGAGCACAAATCAATGGGTTTCTTGAAATGGGAAGTTTCTGCTTTGTGGAGATTATGAATTTTCAAGAGTTGGTCAGCAGCAACAGTAGCAAGAGCAGTAAAAGCAGCGCTTTTCGTTGATTTCTTTGGACCCACACGAAACGTGATCTTCTTAATACGAGAAGGGATAGAAGTGTTATGTTGTTGTTGTTGATATTCTGTGATTGCTTCTTCGGCCAACATTGTGAGTGCAGAACATAGCGGATCACCAAAGACTAAGATATCCATTGTTATTGCCACCTTTCTTCTCTTTCTCTGGTTTGGTTTTGAATAATGGAAACAAGAAACAAAAGAGGGTAGGAGGGTTTTGTTGTGGGCTTGACGAATGGAAACAAGAACAAAAGAGGGTAGGGTTACGGTGAAACAGATCAGAAGAGAAAGAAAGGTTGCAGCGTTAATGGGAGAAGAAGAAGTGAACTACGCTTAGTTCAGTTATCCGTTCTTAAACTAATTAAACTAATGACGTGAGAACTACGCTTAGAAAGTTGTATCTTTAAAACGAAATAATTTAAGATATTAAGATATTTTTTTTTAAATGGTAGAAAACTCAAATAATGTCATGAACAATTTGTATTTATCTAATATGTGGATGACTCTATCATAATTTGAGTTTATCCATATTTTATGTTTATCTTTAGTTGAAACAAATTCATGATAGGGTTTTATTTTTTTGGACTCATATGTATTGCAAACTTTGCTCCAAGAACTGAAATACAATTTCTCCCTACTTCTCTTTTCTCCTTCAATCTCTTATGTCTTCTTCTTATTTTCATTAATTCATAACATGTTATTCTTTACTCTAGAATGTGTGTTGAAGCTAATACATCACAGGGTATTGAAACAAGATAAGCTTTAATACTATTAATGTTTTATTTATTTATTTTCTCTTCTTTTGATCTACTATACTTATATAAAAAGATCCATTTTGGAGACACTACGTTTATCTGTTTACCACGTTTGTTCGCTTAAGGAATACTCGCACGATGGCGTTTGTAGGTAAATAACATTATTTCTAACCAAAATTACAATTTGAATTTAAATTAATTATTTAAATTTATATAATCATTATCTGTATGTGAAATCATTATCTTCAATTTGTTGAACAAATCATTATCCTCAACAAAAATATTTAAAAAATATTAAAAAAATCACTATATCTACTTTCTACTGTCTATATATAAAAGGATTCCTTTTCGAGGCACCACGTTTGTCGGAGAAATATTTGAGGCATCATGTTTGTCCCGTGATGCTTTCCTCACGCTAGAGAGTTTGTAGGTAGATAATCATTATCTCTAATAAAATTACAATTTAAAATTAAATAAATTATTTAAATTTATTTAATCATTATATGTATGTAAAATTATTATCCTCAATTATTTGTTGGAAAAAAAAGTAATCATTGTCCTCAACAAAAGTATTTAAAAAAATATTAAAAAATCACAAATTTATTTAATCATTATTCGTACGTGAAATCATTATCCTCGATTTGTTAAAAAAAAGTAATCATTATCCTCAACAAAAATATTAAAAAATTTATAATAGGATCTCAAATTCAATTTTAAATTTTTTTCACCTTTAGATCTCTCTAATTCTAATAATTTTGTATTTTTTTTATCCTATTATTTCTTATTTTATATCCTAACTAGCTCTTACCCCGTGCAATGCATGTTTATCAGAGAAATTTTCGAGGCATCACGTTTGTCCCGTGAAGCTTTCCTCACACGAGAGAGTTTGTAGTTAGATAATCATTATCTCTAATAAAATTACAATTTATAATTAAATAAATTATTTAAATTTATTTAATCATTATATGTATGTAAAATTATTATCCTCAATTATTTGTTGGAAAAAAAAAAGTAATCATTGTCTTCAACAAAAGTATTTAAAAAAATATTAAAAAATCACAAATTTATTTAATCATTATCTGTACGTAAAATCATTATCCTCGATTTGTTAAAAAAAATAATCATTATCCTCAACAAAAATATTAAAAAATTTATAATAGGATCTCACATTCAATTTTAAAACGAAAGTTGTATATTTAAAACGAAATAATTTAAGATATTAAGATTTTTTTTAAATGGTAGAAAACTTAATCAATTATTTATTGCTATATTTAACACGAAATAATTTAATAAAATAATAATCTTAATGATTTTTTAAAATAAATAATTATAAAAAAAATTATATCATATATATATAATTAAAAAAAATATAATATGAGAAACTTGATTTTTCAGTTGGAACAAACTAACATAATATAACAAGTTATTGTAGACAAAAATACCCTTATGTGTTTTGTAGAAATAGGAAAATTAATAAGTTTTTAAAAATAAATAATTATAAAAAAACATATATATATATATATATATATATATATATATATATATACCACACATAATTTAAAAAAATATAATATGAGAAATGTGGTTTTTCAGTTGAACAAATTAATGTAGTATAACATATAAAATAAAACAGCCTTATGTGTTTTGTAGAAATAAGTTAGTTATAAAAATTTATGATATTTTAAAAATAAATAATTATAAATAAATTCAGCATAGATAATTAAAAAAATATAATATGAAGAAAGCGATTTTTTTGATGGAACAAATTAATATAGTATAACATGTTATTGTAGACAAAAATACCCTTATGTGTTGTGTAGAAATATGTTAATTATAAAATTCTATGAATTTTTAAAAATAAATAATCATAATAAAAAAACTTATAGCTTAGATAACTAAAAAAGATAATATGAAAAAGATAATTTTTCTGTTGGAACAAATTAACATAGAATAACATATTGTTGTAGACAAAAATAGCCTTAAGTGTCTTGTAGAAATATATTTACTCATTAATAAAATTAACCATGCATAATATTGATATTCGAATATTAAAGTTAATAAAGAAAACTATAATACATTGAAAATGGTATGCAATATATTGACGACCGCATCTAACAAATCAAGATTTTGGAATATTGGGTCTCCATGTAAGTTCACATTAGGGGCTATGGACTACTAGATCAACTTGTCATGTGAATTATACATAGATCGTCATTTAAGTGCGTGTTTGATATAGTGTTGGGGTTCTGGCAAGTATACCAGATCGTGACAAGTAATAAAGTGTAAGTCGTTCCCAACGAGGACTAAAATCGATTAAAACAATTCTCACCTAAATATAGTTATTAAATGAAATTCAAAAGACGATTCAATTAATTTAAGAACTTTTAAACTAAATTAAATTGTAAGACAAAAACGCAAATTAAAAGTGGTTGTGAAAAGGGTTGGGAAAGTTTGGGGACATGTTTCATTGTAGGTTCCTCTAGCAATTGTTAACGAATCAATGAATTTCCTAAGTATTGAACCAATTTTTGCAAAGAAAAAAGCAGCCTAATTCCTTAGATCAACTTTGTTTCTTAGTAATTTAATCTCTCTTAATTCCTTAAGCAGAGCCTTAAATCCTAATCTATCAATTATCGTTCAAGCAAAATTATTAAATAGTTACCCAATTCATAGACATAAATATATCCCTATGCAATTGAATTGTTTGATTAAAGGTCTAAATCCTAATTCAATATTCTTATTCAATTAGAATTACCAAATCGCAATCGACGTCAAAATTTTGATGAACAATTAAAACATAATCAAACACAATACTTAAATGGAAAAACATCAATTCATTAAACAAAAACTATATAGGTTCCATACACATCCACATGTTCCCAAAAAGGAGTTTAGTTACACATAATTAGAGAAGAAGAAAGAAGAATAATGAAAATCATAATGAGAGACATGGAATTACCCCAATCTCCAATCACAAAGTGCAATCCTTCAACTTGCCTCCAAAAGCTCTCTCACTATGCCTCTCTCTAAAATTATGATCCCTAACTCAGAAAACCTAAAAATCCCTATTAAAACCGTTTAGAACTAAATCCCTATCTATTGCTGAAAAGATAAAATTATTATCTTTAATCTGACGCCGCGCGCTTGAGCACACGGATCCGCGCTTGAGTGCGCCTGCTCATTCTGTTCACGAATTGAATATTTGACCCCATTTTTAAGCTGACTGACCCCATGCACGCTGGAGCGCGCCCTGACTTGCTCTTGAGCGTGCATCTACCTGAGAGAATTAGCAATCTGCACCCCATTTATTGGCCAGTTGACCACACGCGCTTGAGCGCATGTGACCCGCGCTTGAGCGCACGTGAGCTGAATTCACCATTTTGTCCTTCTTTGCTCCAATTTCATAGTTTCAAGACTTGTTTCTTTTTCCTTTAGCTCCAATTCACCAAATTATTGCTCCAAAACCTGAAATTAAGACCAAAAAGGTACAAAATCCAAAAGGATCTCATTCCAAATCGTTAATAGATAAAAACTCAATCTTTTCCTAAAATTACTTGAGAAACAAGCCAAAATCACTAAGAAAGAGGGTAAATTATCATCCAAAAACATCATTTATTTAGCCCAAATCATATAGCTGAAAAAAAATTAGATTATGATAGTTTTTATCTATGGTTATAATCCGATAATAAGTTCATAATCTGTTAAAACTATAGAAATCCCCCACTTCCCACGTGGAAGGAAATTTTATTTTGATTAATTTTTGATAAAATAATTATTAATTTTTTTAGAGTTTAATTGGTATGCATTATCGATGTAAAAATTTTTTCACAAGCAATAATAAATTATTTATATTTTATTTCTATTATTTTTAATTAAAAATTAATGATGATAAAACTAAAAATAGTGAACAATAAATTGACATTGTAAAAAACCATTACATTGTCAAAGCAAAACTATTTTTTTATACAACCAAATAGTATTATATATTTTGTTATTTATCAAAAAAAACTTATTTGATTATATTTACTCCTTCCATTGTACAAGAATGGTAAAATTTAGTAACATTTTTTGTCCCAAACTAAAGTTACAGTAATTAACGACGAAAAGTTTAGAAATTATAAATTTTGGATTGTGATTGGTTGTTCAATATAAAATGCATTAAATTAAGTGTTTGATAATTAGTTGATGAGTTAGACAAATCATTAAATACACGTCTTCTTATTTATTTAATTTTTTTTGTTTTTTCAATTTGTTACTGTTCTTGTAAGACGAAGGGAGTATATCTCTAACTTATAACGAGGTATGATATAACACCCCAATTTTGAACTTAAATGATTCCTTTATTTTAAAACACTATTGAAAAATATGAGCCAGTTTTTTTTTATATTTTTTTTAATCAGTGACATGAACATACCAAGGCTTTTGTAAAAATAATCTCTTAAAATAAAACAATATGAGTATGTATCACGTCACCTGTCAAGTTCCAAATCGGAATGTTACCTATACCACGCTTTGGAACCCGCATTGCAATTTCATAGAACTGTTTTCGTTCCCAAAATGTTTATCAGTTCATAAAATATTTTACTGTCTCCTTCCTCAATTATCCGAATTCTCAACTTCGTTATAATATTAACTCTTTTTCTTTAATTAAGTCTTATTATATCGCGTCCATTGATGACGGGGAAGTGGGGATTTGTCATCATGGGCTTTGTTAGCACACTTACATCTCCTCCAATCCTTCCAAGCCTAGACGGAAGCAAACATGACGTTAGGGGTGTAACGGTCCGGTCCGGTCTGGTCTTTCATGGACTTTAGTGACCAGACCGTTGGATCGGACCGGACCGTTCATGAACGGTCCGGTCCGGTCCGATCTATTTAGACCATAATAATAAAGAATAAATAAAAAACCTGTTTTTTTCGTATTTTTTTTCCACTGGATAACCTATTTTTCCTCTGAAACAACTTTGATCCTGATCACATAATTCAATATTACAATTTCAAAGACAAATTTATACACTCATCTCATCCAACGAAAATACACAGCAAATTTGGAATAAATTAAAACAACAAAACAGTAATTTTCAACAACAACAACCAAAGAGATGATCAAATGAACACATAAAAAATAATAATAATAATAATAATAATAATAATAAAAAAAAATTAACTAAATAAATAAATTCTTGAAAAATATAATATCACTTCCAATCTTCCCACAAAAGATGAAAAGAAGAGAAAAAAAAGTACTAAGAAAACAGAAAAATCAAAACCGAACTGGAAGTGAGAACAAGCGGAGAAGACGGTGGCGACGAGGGAGCTCCGGCGGCGTCGAGCGGCGAGTGATTGAGGGTTGAGAACTGGAGCAGACGTCGGTGGCGGTTGAGGGTTGAGAAGACGAGCAGACGAGGCGGCGAGGCAGATCTGCAGCGTCGAGCGGCGTTGAACGGAGGGAGAGAGCTTGAGAAATGAGAACGAGGGAGAGAGAGGGAGATAGAGAGCGGACGGAGAGAACTGTGAAGGGAGAGAGAGGGAGCGCTTGAGAGGGCGGAGGGAGGGAGGGCAGCGGCGGCGGCGCGATTAGGGAGAAAGGGAGTGTGAAGACTGAAGTGTGTACTGACTACTGAGAGAGAGGGGGACTAGGGTTATGAGGTCTGTGTGAGTGTGTGACTGTGTGACAGTGTGAGTGTGTTTGAGTTTTATTATTATTATTTTTTTATATATATATTTCAGCTATCGGTCCGGTCCGGTCTTGGTGGTCTCAAAATTTGTGAGACCGTGGACCGGACCGATTGAGAACGGTCTAGAAATATCCAGATCGGACCATATTTTTCGATCCGGTCCGATCCTGTCCGACCGGTCTCGCGGTCCGAGACCGGATCACTTACACCCCCTACGGGGCGTATAGGAACCTTAACCTACGCAGGTCGAACAACCGAGAAATCACAATGTATATGTCAAGGCTACAACCGTACGGGTCGGCCATCATGATAATCAATATTCTATTTTCAAGTGACATTGCAAGGGCCCAAAACCATTCGACAGCCGACCTCGTTCAGGTTCCCTCTCACTGTTTCGAATTTGATCAAGGGGGCAACAGTACTATTCTAGACTGCAGTGTGGAACGTGCTACGATCCTCTAATAGCACTATTCTAGACAATACTATTCTAGACAGTACTATTCAGATCTGGGTCTTAAGTCCCGATCACTTATAGACTAGTTCCACCTAGAATAGCACTCTAGGTTTCTTGACGTGTCACCGTCATCACCATCCCATATCACAATCGCACACCTGAATATCTGCAAATAAGCAGGGTATCTTCCTCTCCACTACTTCACACTCATCTCACCGCGTTATCATATGTTTTTTTAGCATTTTATTAGTGTCTTATTGATATCTTAACATTTTATTGTTATCCTTAAAATTTGGTCGAGTCACCCTTGTCTATCCCTTCGGTGAACCTCGACCTCTAAATAAATCTTTCACAACATTCACTCTTTTCCTACATCACATTGCTTGTTAAATCAGGCTCGGATCCACAACATATAGCACACGTGGCCAACACTATCCTTAACTTGGAAAACCGGTCACTATAACACTGCACATCGGGAAGTTCAGTCATTCACCTCAATCCTTAACCCTCCTTCAATAAACTTGTATCTCGACGTATTTCCTTGTGATTATTTCCTTATCTAATCATTCTTAACTTCCACACTTGACCATCGGCTCCAACAAAGTTTCACCATTAACCATGAATTACTCTCTCTGACTATATGCACACCACATTACCATTTAATTTATAATATTATTCCATTCAAGACGTAGCAGATGTCTCTCAGCACAATTAAATTTAAAAATAATTCAATAGACATATATGCATAAACAAATATTATCATCAGATCACCATAATATATCATTTGCAACTTTGATATCAATCATAACAAAAAAAAGGTCCAACCTTTCGTATAAATGGCCACTCACACGCAAACAATTGCCACTATACGACCGACTCTTTCGGATCCCTACGTTCCGACTTTTGAGATGGTCAGGAACATTAACACAGATTACCTAATTACCACGACGTCTTAAGGAAAGCTTGTCTCTCACCTTTTGCAATTTGTAGCCTTTCCGTTCCATAGAATCAAAGCCTTCACTGGCTGCTTTGTTCTCCTCCTTTCTTTTTCCTTAAATACAGAAATCATACAAAATTGTTATTACACACTTAAACATGTCACACCCACAGTCATGCACGCAGATGTCCTCAAAATGGTAGTAATACGCTATTAATCCAGTCCCTTTTCGGAAACACTTCAAACCATTTTAAAATAGTTCGGGGCTCATGAAAATTTCTTAAAAACTTGTTTTGCCAAAAACACTGTATGCTGAATTTTCTAATTGCGTAAACGAAGCTTAATTAAAATCATATCAAAACAAATTTAAGTTCTTACGGTTTTGTCTCAAAACCTGCAGGGCAATTTGTATGCTGTCAATTCAAAGAAATTCAATAAATAATAAACTAGCACGTTGACAAAATAATCTCAAACACTAAATTCCTGATTTCAAGTCTTGGAGTAGCGTGAAAACATAAGAAATAATCACAGAAGTAATCCAAATCAGTTCAAACACCTCACATTTTTCAAATCACAAAACTAAATTTATTCAAACAGTTACGTTGCTCAAACTTGTGAGTCCTTCACACAAGGTTGTTTCCTTAAGCCAATATTCATGAAAGTGCACCTTCGAGGCAGCATGTACTCTCTTTAAAATATACTCGTAAAAAAATCGTTTTACGCTTGCCTGAAAGTATTAATGTCACAAATATAGCTCAAGAATCAAATCTTATTAATAATAAAACTCAAGCTATTGCAAAACACCTTTTCAAAGACCAAGTTAAAACACTTAAGCAAAAATTTCCATTCAAGTTGTTTCAGTTAGGCCAATTCGGCCAAACCTTCCTTTTTCATGGAAAACTTCGATTTCTTTCAAATGCATTGATTCACAAACCTTAGTTAAATAAATAGAAAGGCAATGCACTTTTAAAACCTTCAAGTCTATCAAAGTCGCGTCATTTTTAAATTACAAAAATCAAACTCCCTATATTCTCCAATTACACCAAGTTATAAGAACATTTCATCCTTACTCTATAATGATTTTATAAAAATAGAAATTCAAACTCCTTTCATAAATCAACAAAATATAAGATGCCAAGAACAAAAACCTTGTCTTAAATCAAAATGGGGCTCACGGTCTCCCCTTCATTTTGCTCAAAAATCAGTTTTCTTTAACTCTAAGTCACATACAAAGTGCAAAACAACTCAACAAAGCATTCTCTTTTTCAGTCTAATGCGTAAACCAAAAAAAAAACCTTCAAAGCCATCAATCTCTTTCAAACTTAGGAGCCATATTAACAATGAACACTATAAAGTAAATTAACCAAAACAAATCAAATGGGTTGTGCATGAACATGTAGATGTAAACGACAAAATTTCATCAAACACAATTATTTCTTAGTGCTTTAGGACTTCGCCAAAAACTCATAAATCAACTTATCAATTGACAAAAATCAAAAATCAAAACCAACATAACCTTTTCTTCCTTTTTCACTAATTCGGCCATATTAACAAGGCCATACATAGTCATACAATGTTCACACTTTAGTAATAAGAGTAAAATCCTATCTTGAAAACAACTTCAAAAAATCAAATTCTATTAAATCATCAACACACTTTTTAAACAACTTATTTCTTTTAGCTTAACCAACCATAAAAATGCTACTTCACATAATCATGTAACACTTTTACTTTTAACCAAAAAAAAAACAAAATCATTGAAGGCTAATGTCCTTTCTACAAATCAGTTTGCAAAACCAACAAATCATTGTATACAAACTAAGCTAAGATTTGTTTGGAACTCTACCTGAATTCCTAAACACATGTTCATAGTTTGGCTGACGTTACAGAATAAGTTGAAAACAAGAGATATAATGTATGTGCAGCAACAAACCTGTGTTCTCTGTAATGTGGAGGAGGAATCGAGAAACCATCTATTCTTTGAATGCACATGGTCTAGAGATTTGTTGGAGGAAGCTTGCCTTTGGATTGGAATCAGCAACTGGCCCTGCAGATTTGTGAACTGGGTGAGATGGATGATGCATGAATTCAGAGAGAAACAAAGAAGGAAGAATTGTTAAAGCCACAAAAAACAACTTTGTGAATTGCTCTTGTAAACAAAATTAAACTAAGATAGTAAAAATATTTTTTTTTTTAAAATTAGAAAAAATCTTGTATCAAAGGAATTTGTCTAAAAAAAGAAACTTATTTACCATAAATTATAGGAGATTTCTAATATGCAATCCAAAATTGGAGTGTTGTCATGCAACCTTCTCTTAAACCAATAGAAAGTTGCCATTTAATTTACCTGTGCCATGTCATCATTTGAAGTAGTCAAATTTAATTTTTTGTAATTTGGTCCAACTTAAATAGTAAATTAAAATTTTAGTCATTTATACCTATAGATAAATTATAAGTTTTAATTTTAAAAAACATTATTAAAAAAAAATCAAAGTATGTTGCTGGTGGTTCTAATGAGCACAACTTAATTTAATTTTTATGTTAGACTAAATTGCAAAACTTAATTTTGACTAATTTAAGCAATGATGTGGCATATATGTCTTACGTGACAAGATTTTATTGGTTTAACAATGGATTGCATAGCAACCATTCAATTTTTGATTGCATGTAGTAACATTATAAATATTTTTGAAACTCAATATTTCCTGTGATCCTTAATATAAAATTCTTTTGAAAAAATTCAAGTCTACCAAGAAGTTAATTAATATGATTAATGGCATTTAAAAAAGTGATATTTGATATAATTTTTCAAAAAATAAATGATAAAAAAAACTGTTATAACAGGGAAAAAATTACATGATGTATGTGTCTTAGAAAAAGATATGATGGTATTTTTGGGTGGTTATAATCCCTATTTTGCTCCATGATGAGAGAACTTGTCCTCATCCTAATCATTTCTTTAATAAAATCTATTTAATTTTAAAAAAATATTAAAAAAAAATTTATAAAGAGGTCTCAAATTGAGTTTCTAGAAATATTGTATTACGTACTTGATGACAAGAAATTTTTTTTTAGTCGAAACCAGGTGGTGTTTGAGCTTCACATTTTTTGTGGCCCAACTAATCCACCTAGGATCTGTGAACTGTGCAAGTCTTTAATTCAACGGTAAGGATCCTCCCCAAAAATTGTGATGACAAGAAATTTTGTCTCATGTGATTGTCTTCCTTAGCTCAAGCATGATTACATCCGTTTCCTATGCCTCATACCGAATTTTTATTTGGTGTACACTAAGGGTATCCCTCAACCGACAATCGAAGACTAATTCCCTTCAAGGCGTAAAGATCACCAAAGTGAGTTTTGTCTCTACCAACAAAAGTTTTTCCATACCCACGACAAGGATCGAACCCCTTACATCATGCTTAAGGAACCCACTTATCTACCAACTTTGTTGGGTTTTTTTGGTACATTCCGAATTTTTTTAATAAAATAATTCTAATGCTATTTTTATAACATATAAAACAAGGTTTAAGCAACCAACAAGTCCTAAACTGCATTATTTCAAGTGTTTAGCATTTTCTAGTCGTTGAACGTAGTTCTGAAATGAACCCAAGTATTATTCTATGACAAAATTGTCACCTTAATCCCTCAATTTACATGGGACATCCACTTTAGTTCGTGGAATTAATTAATGAAATTGCTTTTAGGTCCATGACTTTGTGAAAAGTCTTTCACGTTAGTCCTTGACTCTAACATCCGTCAAGCACTACTAGAAATTTTTTTTTTAGTGACCGCAAATTTCGGTCACTAAATAGTGATTTTCGGTCACTAAAACTGTTAGTGACCGAATACCCGCAGTCGCTAAAATTGGCGTCACAAACTATTTAGTGACCGAAAACAAATTCCGTCACTAATTAGTGACCGAATACCAAATAAATGGAAATGGAACCGATTTAGTGACGAATTTATATGATTTAGTGACCGCAATAATCCGTCACTATTAGTGACGGAAATGTTCGGTCACTAATTAGTGACGGATTTACGAATTTTAGTGACTTGCTAGTTACTATTTCCGTCGGAAAACCTGTCCAAAATGGCCTAAAAATAGCTGAAATTTTAGCGACGGAAATTATTATTTTAAAAAAATAGATATATTGAATAAAAGTAGTGAAAACCAATCCCAGCAGAAATTACTATTTTATTTCATACTTGAACTTGCTTTCATAATGCCATACAAACATACATACAAACATTATAAGAATCAGTATTACATCAAAGACAAATATTATCCAACTTCCATCTATCACATTCCTCAAAATAGATGAAAATAAAATCAGCTCTAGACCTAAGAAGACTACCGCAAAGCTTAGCACTATGGTGATGTTTATCTGCCATATAAGAAGCATAACCCCTAGCTCATTGATGCCTGAAAAAGGACAAAGGAACAAACTAAAAACAAATACATTTTATAGTTTGCCTATACGTGGATGATAAATTTCACAAATTAACAGTGGAGATAGAAGTAAAGAAATTCAAAAAAATTCATTACCATATGCATTTCCAATCTAAAGTAGAATGAGCACAAATTGAGCACGAGCACCTGACATGCATAGAAAACCATGCCCAACCCAAAGTAGAACGAGCACAAACTCCTCCTTAGTCGAATTGCTCATCTATATTAACATCACATTCAACCAAATCATGATAAGAATTTAAGATAGAAAAAATTAAATGTAGGAGACATAAGGTGCATCTTATATTTACAGGTCTCAATTTTATCATCTTAGCAAGTGAATTGTGAGTGAAGAGGATTTTCTTTCACATTTTCAACCAAACACTGCTTTGTAAAATAGCAGTAAGAGTTTGGAGTGTATGGTCCTTGCTCTAGTCTACCCTTTGGAATAATGACCAGGCATCACCAGAGCACAATCTTGGAAACATACAATGTATGATATCTATTAAGAAACATGAACAAAGATTTTTTATGATATAAAATTGAATGAATCTTCAAATAAACTTATCCATGGTTTCCTTCAGTCTGATTGAATGAGTAAAAGACGAGGAATAGTGGGTTTCTTTATTGAATATAACTCTCAGCCTCAGAGTTTAAGAATGGAGTACCCAAAAGTGTGGAATAAAAAATAATACCTTGTACACCTCAAGATTTTAACAATCTTTTAGTCTCTCCTACCAAATTCCAACTAACCAACTCAATGTCTATTTCCCTCTCTCCTTTCTCCTCTTTATATCACTTTCCTAACTAACCAGCTAGAATCACCTCTAACAGATTCAATAATGCTACAATTCAGTCATATTCTGCTACTTCTACTAATATAAATGAGATGTATTCATTTAAACTAAATTCTTCTGCATCTTATCAGCAAGTAATTGTCTTAAAAGACATTGAAGAAGTACTTACCGCTTGATCACCTTGCTTGTAGTGTTCAACAGATCTTGAAGCAAATCCATCTAATACTTGGCACCAAGATTCATTGTTTAACCATCTAATCACAAAAGATCAAAAGAGATGCACAATAAAAGTTTTTGTGATACTACATACCAAATGAAAAAGAAAAGAAAAGAAAAGGAAAGGAAAAAAAAAACACTTGAAAAGTAGGATTGGAAGCAAAAGTAGTCTCTCACATCTGATAACAGTAAACAAATTAGGAATTTAGGACAACATGCAGATTACTCCCTAGACTGCAAACAACAAAGATGATTAACACTTGCTTCGGTAGGAACCAAGTTGAAACCAGCACACCAATTAGTAGGAACCAAGTTGAAATCACAGAATAGAAAAGCAAAGGGTACTTTTCAGCAAACACCACAAGCCATCAGTGAACATCACCTTCCTATCCTTTCTAGGGAGTAAGATCAATTCAATATTGAATCCAAAAGGCAATGATAAATTAAAAAAAAAAAAGAAAACTTTTGTTGTATTTATAACTTGTGGCAAACAAAAAAATATTCACCTCTCCAAAGCCTCAACTTAGCTATTATACTTTTGCTGCAATGCCAATTAGTCAATCATTACAGTTACAATTTTTCTTACGCATTATTGAATCCAAAACAGCCAATTGAAAAATAGCAATCAAGCCAACCTCACTAACACACACAACACCAAATCCATCCCTTGTAACTAATAATCAATCTATCTGGACAATTAGATTGAGTCTATAATAATCAAAAGTCACTAATATCTGAGAACTTTTAAACATAAACTTCCTTTTCCTTTTTGTTTGTATTTTTGTGTGATAAATCCAGGTATCCAGTGACTCGAATTTCAAGTGTTAACCAAGTTCTAAATTTAGTTGCCATACAACACATTTTTACATATGCTGACTTACAATAACAAGCAGGGTCCAGTATGATAGGCTCTCCATTTTTGTCAGAGCTTATGTTTCCACTCCAGAGGTCTCCATGTAGTAAGCATGGTTCTACCACCACATTGTCGAACAGAGGCCCCATGCTTTTCACCAGTCTCTGGCCTGTTGAAGAAGTAAACCAGATATAAGTAGCAGTCGTTTTAGTAAACTCGAGATAATTAAACCAAGTACTTGCATTAAAGATGTCAAATAATTACAACGAATTCAAAACAATAATGAGCAAAAATCTTGAACAAAGGGCAAGTTGACAAATCTAATAGTAATTAGAAAGAATCCAATATGTGAAAGGTCCAGATCTCCCAATTTCAATGAACATAATGAACTCTTACATGTATCCAATCTGTCTTCACGTTCAAGTTTCAGTTGACATGTTCATTTTATTCAATCAAAATTCCAAATATACATGAATCAAAACACCACAAGCCATCAGTGAACATCACCTTCCTATCCTTTCTTATAAGATCAATTCAATATTGAATCCAAAAAGCAATGATAAATAAAAAAAAAAAAAAAAACTTTTGTTGTATTTATAACTTGTGGCAAACAAAAAAATATTTACCTCTCCAAAGCCTCAACTTAGCTATTATACTTTTGCTGCAATGCCAATAGGTCCCTCTGTACTGAAAGCTTTACCTGCATCAAAAAAGTAATTAACATATCATGTATTCAGCATATAACAACAGAGCAGGTTATGTGCACTTAGTAATTAACATCATTTTCGAATAAACTAATCTCAACAGACCAACCCTGCTAACCTTTTTATTGTCCTGCCCATTATGAATCATGTTAGTATTTGAATTATTACATCATCAATAGAACACTCAATTTCTGACATTATCAAACTTCTATGAGTAACCTTATTATTGCACAATGCAACAACAGAACAATATATCCATCAACAAGAGGCATCTTAGAATTCAAAACATGTTTGATAAAATAATTATTAATTTTTTAGAGTTTAATTGGTGTGCATTATCAATGTAAATTTTTTTTTCACATACATGCAATAAATTATTTATCTTTTATTTGTATTATTTTTACTTAAAAATTAATGATGATAAAACTAAAAATAGTGAACAATAAATTGACATTGTAAAAAACCATTACATTGTCAATGCAAAACTCATTTTTTTTATACAACCAAATAGTATTATATAGAGTTAATAGTCACATAGGTCCCCGAAAGATACCTGTGGAATCAGTTAGTTCCCTGAAAGATTAGTGGAATCTCTTAAACTCCCCAAAGATCATTTTGGAATTAGTTAGGTCCCTGAAAGATTTGTGGAATCTCTTAAACCCCCCAAAGATCATTTTGGAATTAGTTAGGTCCCTGAACCATTACTAATGTGACGCCAAAATGATCTTTGAGGGGTTTAAGAGATTCCACAAATCTTTCAGGGACTTAACTGATTCCACATGTATCTTTCGAGGACCTTTGTGACTATTAACTCTATTATATATTTTGTTATTTTTCAAAAAAACTTATTTGATTATATTTACTCCCTCCATTGCACAAGAATGGTAAAAATTAGTAACATTTTTTGTCCCAAACTAGAGTTACAGTAATTAACGAAGAAAAGTTTTGAAATTATAAATTTTTGATTGTGATTGGTTGTTCAATGTAAAATGTATTAAATTAAGTGTTTGATAATTAGTTGATCAGTTAGACAAATCGTTAAATACACGTCTTCTTATTTATTTATTTTTTTGGTTTTTTCAATTTGTTACTGTTCTTGTAAGGTGAAGGGAGTATATCTCTAACTTATAAAGAGGTATGATGTAACACCCCGATTTAGAACTTAAATTATTCCTTTATTTTAAAACAATATAGAAAAATATGAGCCAACTTTATTTTTCTTTTCATTAGTGACATGAACATACCAAGGCTTTTGTAAAAATAATCTCTTAAAATAAAACAATATGAGTATGTATCACGTCACCTATCAAGTTTCAAATCGGAATGTTACCCATACCACGCTTTGGAACCCGCACTACAATTTCATATAACTGTTTTCGTTCCCAAAATGTTTATCAGTTCATAAAATATTTAACAGTTTCATCAGTGTTATAGTTTCCAAAATAGTTCAGTTTTACAACAAAATATATAATTAGTTCAGTTATCCAGTACTCATAAACAGGACGAAAACATACAGAATACCAACTCTAAGGGCTGAAGGCATCCTCAGCCGAGGACACGGACTCCGTCTCCACCTCGGATGACTCCATCCAATCCCAAACTATTCCTGATCCTTCTTCGCTCACATCCTCGTCTTCCCATGCTTCTTCTCCTTCCCATAAGTCTTCGTAGCTCAGCTCCTCTGACGATGCATAATTGCCAAGGTCGAATTCCCATCCTTCCAATGTCACAATCCGAGAGGCCAAATCCGCATCCGGTCCCATTGCACTCTATGGCGCCACCAAGGAATGAATACGCCATCATCATCCCTCTCCTGCGAATTACCACAAGGAGAGTCCCATGCTGCTAACTTCTTCAAAAAGGGCATTCTGCAACCCGACCAACTTACCTTTCTCATTTCCCTTGCCTTTATCATCCTGGCGACATTGCCTACCTGGACTTACCATTTAATTTTAAACAAAGAACATATAGAATAGAGAGAGTAAGCAATCCAGACATTGCGATGTCGACTATGTGGATTTATATTAGGCAATCAAACAAATAAGCAGATAAAACACAAAAACTTTAAAATGCATAACACTAAAATTCATTTCCACATTCTCTCAGATATTTTCTGTTCTAGCCCACCACAATTTTCACCTTTTACTTCGTATTAATATCAATATTGTCACTCTCTCTTGCTTTCATAGGCACCTCTTGCCAAATCATAACACTTTATTCCATCTTCTTCCTTTCCGTATTATCTCTTCCTATTAATTTGCTCATGTCTTAAATATTTTACTGTCTCCTTCCTCAATTATCCGAATTCTCAACTTCGTTATAATATTAACTCTTTTTCTTTGATTAAGTCTTATTATATCGCGTCCATTGATGACAGGGAATTGGGAATTTGTCATCATGGGCTTTGTTAGCACAGTTACATCTCCTTCAATCCTTCCAAGCCTAGACGGAAGCAAACGGGACGTACAGGAACCTTAACCCACGCAGGTCGAACAGCCGAAAAATCACAATGTATATATCAAGGCCACAACCGTACGGGCTGGCCATCATGACAATCAATAATCTATTTTTAAGCGACATCGCACGGGCCCAAAACCATTTGACTACCCACCTCGTTCAGGTTCCCTCTCACCGTTTCAAATTTGATCAAGGGGGCGACAGTACTATTCTAGACTGCAGTGTGGAACGTGCTACGATCCTCTGGGTCTTAAGTCCCGATCACTTATAGACTAGTTCCACCTAGAATAACACTCTAGGTTTCTGGACGTGTCACCGCCATCACCCTCCCCTATCACAATCGCACACCTGAATATCCGCAGATAAGCAGGGTATCTTCTTGTCCCCTCCTTCACACTCATCTCACCGCGTTATCGTATGTCTTTTAGCATTTTATTAGTGTCTTATTGATATCTTAACATTTTATTGTTATCCTTAAAATTTGGTCGAGTCACCCCTGTCTATCCCTTCGGTGAACCTCGACCTCTAAATAAATCTTTCACAACATTCACTCTTTTCCAACATCACTTTACTCGTTAAATTAGGCTCGGATCCATGGCATACAGCACACGTGGCCAGCATTATCCTTAACCTGGAAAACCAGTCACTATAACACTGCACATCGGGAAGTTCAGTCATTCACCTCAATCCTTAACCCTCCTTCAATAAACTTGTATCTCGACGCATTTCCTCATGATTCTTTCCTTATCCAATCATTCTTAACTTCCACACTTGACCATCGGTTCCAACAAAGTTTCATCGTTAACTATGAATTACTCTCTCTGACTATATGCACACCACATTACCATTTAATTTATAATATTATTCCATTCAAGACGTAGTAGACGTCTCTCAGCACAATTAAATTTAAAAATAATTCAACATGCATATATGCATAAACAGATATTATCATCAGATCACCATAATATTCATTTGCAACTTTGAAATCAATCATAACTTAAAAAGGGTCCAGCCTTTCGTATAAGTGGCCACTCACACGCAAACAATTGCCACTATATGACCGACTCTTTCGGATCCCTACGTTCCGACTTTTGAGATGGTAAGGAACATTTACACAAATTACCTAATTACCACGACGTCTTAAGGAAAGCTTCTCTCACCTTTTGCAATTTGTAGCCTTTCCGTTCCATAGAATCAAAGCCTCTACTGGCTGCTTTGTTCTCCTCCTTTCTTTTTCCTTAAATACAGAAATCATACAAAATTGTTATTACACACTTAAACATGTCACACCCACAGTCATGCACGCAGATGTCCTCAAAATGGTAGTAATACGCTATTAATCCAGTCCCTTTTCGGAAACACTTCAAACCATTTTAAAATAGTTCGGGGCTCATGAAAATCTCTTAAAAACTTGTTTTGCCAAAAACACTGTAAGCTGAATTTTCTAATTGCGAAAACGAAACTTAATTAAAATCAGATCAAAACAAATTTAAGTTCTTACGGTTTTGTCTCAAAACCTGCGGGGCAATTTATATGCTGGCAATTCAAAGAAATTCAATAAATAATCAACTAGTACAACAACAACAACAACTAAGCCTTTGTCCCACTAGGTGGGGTCGGCAAATAATCAACTAGTATGTTGACAAAATAATCTCAAATACTAAATTCCTGATTTAAAGTCTTGGAGTAGCCTGAAAACATAAGAAATAATCACCTAAGTAATCCAAATCAGTTCAAACACCTCACATTTTTCAAATCACAAAACTAAATTTATTCAAATAGTTACGTTGCTCAAACTTGCGAGTCCTTCACACAAGGTTGTTTCCTTAAGCCAATATTCATGAAAGTGCACCTTCGGGGCAGCATGTACTCTCTTTAAAATATACTCGTCAAAAAAATCGTTTTACGCTTTCCTGAAAGTATTAATTTCACAAATGTAGCTCAAGAATCAAATCTTAATAATAATAAAACTCAAGCTATTACAAACCACCTTTTTAAAGACCAAGTTAAAACACCTGAGCAAAAATTTCCATTCAAGTTGTTTCAATTAGGCTAATTCGGCCAAATCTTCCTTTTTCATGGAAAAATTCGATTTCTTTCAAATGCATTGATTCACATACCTTAGTTAAATAAATAGAAAGGCAATGCACTTTTAAAACCTCCAAGTCTATCAAAGTCGCGTCATTTTTAAATTACAAAAATCAAACTCCCTATATTCTCCCATTACACCAAGTTATAAGAACATTTCATCCTTACTCTATAATGATTTTATAAAAATAGAAATTCAAACTCCATTCATAAATCAACAAAATATAAGATGCCAAGAACAAAAACCTTGTCTTAAATCAAAATGGGGCTCACGGTCTCCTCTTCATTTTGCTCAAAAATCAGTTTTCTTTAACTTTAAGTCACATACAAAGTTATAAATCAATATACAACGCAAAACAACTCAATAAAGCATACTCTTTTTCTGTCTAATGCGTAAACCAAAAACAACCTTCAAAGCCATCAATCTCTTTCAAACATAGGAGCCATATTAACAATGAACACCATAAAGTAAATTAGCCAAAACAAATCAAATGGGTTGTGCATGAACATATAGATGTAAACGACAAGATTTCATCAAACACAATTATTTCTTAGTGCTTTAGGACTTTGCCAAAAACTCATAAATCAACTTATCAATTGACAAAAATCAAAAATCAAAACCAACATAACCTTTTCTTCCGTTTTCACTAATTCGACCATATCAACAAGACCATACATAGTCATACAATGTTCACACTTTAGTAATAAGAGTAAAATCCTATCTTGAAAACAAACTCCAAAAATCAAATTCAATTAAATCATCAACACACTTTTTAAACAACTTATTTCTTTTAGCTTAACCAACCATAAAAATGCTACTTCACATAATCATTTAACACTTTTACTTTAAAAAAAAAAAAAACAAAATCATTGAAGGCTAATGTCCTTTCTACAAATGAGTTTGCAAAACCAACAAATCATTGTATACAAACTAAGCTAAGATTTTCATGCAAGTCTCCTTTAATCAAATAAAGGACTAACACTTTCAAAACAAACTTAAAAACTCTTTTTCATTCTTACATCAAATTCGGCCAACACACAAGGTGCCAAGAATAAAATCCTTTTTGCTACAAAACAAAATTATTGAAAATACAAATAAGGGTCTTTACTCTATAACACTTTGAAATATATTATTTCCAACACTCATACTTTCATTTATCGTGTAAACAAAACTAATTAATATCACTTCTTAGAATAGAAAGGTAAAGTACAAAAACGATTTCAAGGTTTATCTACTTCTTCTCAAACAATTCGGCCAACTCATGGAATGCCAACAACAAAATTCCTTTTTTTTTTTACACTAAACGTAAAATTACTTTTGGTAAATAAAAAGCAAGAACCATTGGTCATGCAAACTAGAAGTCTTTTTTTTCCCTTTTAATTACTTTGAAAACATGAGTTCCCACTCTAGCATCTTTATTTCCCAATTTCACAACAATACTATCATTGGCTCTTCACAACGAAATAAACAATACACAAAAACAATTTTAAAGCCTATCCCGTTTTTCTTTGGACCATTCGGCCAAGGTCCCTATAGGTTCGAAAATTGTTCTTTTTACTAACTTGTGAAAAACCAAATCAAATAGTTTATCCTAAACAAATCAAAATGATTTAAGCAAAATTATCAACATGCAACATTACACCAAAACTCTATTACACTTCCTTTTTATTAAAAACAAAGCATTTTGGCTTAAAACAAATTTTTAAGCTCTTCCCCTACCTCCATGGCCAAATCGTCCAAAGCCCCTAAATTGGGTAAAATCACTTCTTGTCCAAAAAGCTTGTTATTGACTTGCAAAAATCTATACATAAACACTTATACACCTTTTAAAAACCGTATACCCACATGCATATATACCATTATTTTATTTTCACAAAAATGTCTCTTTTTATTCGGGTATATGCTCTAGATTATACATGCAAAGGGGAATTTCAACTTTTATCAATTTATTAGGTGCATGCAACATAAAAAGGCTTATTCTTTACCAAGATCAAAGCTTTGTAGGCAAAAATCATTCTCAAACACATTATTACAGCCGTATATACATATATAGGTTACATGCAAAAATCAAAACTCAACTTTAATCACAAATCAATTTCAAACAATTAAAATCAATTAAAATAAATTCGATTGAGTTAAGGTTCATTACCCCCAAGACAAGATTGACAAGGTTTGGTTCTTCCTCCTCCTCTCAAGGCCACGGTTTTTCCCTCTTTTCCAATGGGGGATTTTGATTCCATTTGTGTTTGATTGAAAGAATAACAATAAGAGAATGGGTTGTTGTTGTTACTATTTCATTGAGGGAAAATAAGAGGTTGTGGGTATGAAGGAGGGAGACATAGCTGTGTGAAAGGAGGGAGTATGTGGGTTTGGTTTTTGTTTTACTGTTTGGGAAGAAAAAGAAAATCAAAAGACATGCATAAGGGAGAAGGGGTGGATCGATGGTTTGGGTTGGAGGGGGAGGGAAGGGATGCTGCTTTGAGGTGTTGCTGCTACTGTGTGTTTCTTTGGCAAAATGAAGAATAGCATCTGAGGAAGAAAAGTGGGGGTATAAATCGTGCCTTAGAAGATAAGGGGTCTCTTTTCATCATTTTTTTTTGTTAAATAAACCAAGAGACACACACATATACATAAAATAAAATAAAATAAAATTCAAGAGGAAAGTAATAAGGGGGTACGGTTTTCCTGCCCACAATAACAGGGTCTTACTTGCTTTTAATTAAAAAACCAATAATATGGTAATTAGGGAGGTAATAATAAAATGAGCATTGTAATTATTTGGGGTTTGTTTTTTGAAAGACTTTTCCTCTCCTTATTTATTTTCAAACCGTGATAACAAATGAAACATGGGGAAAATAAACATTTCATTAAACTCTTGTAGGGTGCATTAAAATCATGCCCAAATTATTTATAAAACACTATAACAATGCTTTATAAATTAAATTACAAAACAATAGTCTTTTTCAAGTGGTAACAATTAAATTTTTACGATAAAAACAAAACTCAATATTTTGGTGCAATTTACTTTGACTATAACATCATTTTATTCAAACCTCATATGAAAATATAATGCCTTTGGAAATCATAGTAACGTAATAAAATAAACCAATAAATAATTATACGAATAAATAAACAGAAACACAATGTTGACGTTCATAAAAATCAACCGGTCAATTCAAATCCCAAAAACTGAAATCTGATAAATTAACATTTCAAGAACTCGTTTTATAAAAATCGAATATCAATATAAAAATCAAATTTTCTCATAGATCACAAAGCTCAAACGAATTTACTTATTTTATGGGAAAGGATTAAAATAATATATTTTAAATCATAAAAATATAATTTTATTAAATATGAAAAAATGACGGGTATCACATATGAAAACTTTGCATAATGGACAACTCTATGTTATAACGAGAATGCTTCAATCATAGCTTCAAGTTCATTAAACTTGCTCCAATAAGTCCATCTTTTGCTCTTTGGTGGTATTCTTTCCCTTGAAGCACTTGTTCATCTTGTTGCCCTAGATGGAGTTTTGGAGTTTGTTTTGGTTGATTTTTGTATTTGGGGTGGTGTTTTCTCTTAATTTCTTCCATTGTTGTGTTCTTGTTTTGTGGCTTTACTTTTATGTGATTATAATCCCTATCTTGCTCCATGATGAGACAATTTGTTCTCATCCTAATCACTCCTTTAACTAAATCTATTTCACTTTTTTAATAAAATAAAAAAAAAGAAAAGAACTTGTAAAGATGTCTCAAATTCGAGTATCTATAAATATTGTATTACATACTTGGCGGGAAGTTTTGTCGCACATAGCTGTCCTCTTAAGCTCGGGTATGATTATTTTCCTTTCCTATACCTCATACAAATTTTATATTATTATTACTAATAACTTAGAATAATGGCTTAATTATGTTGCAAGTCCCTGAAGTTTGGGGTACTTTTGCTAGATACCTTTATTTTTTTTTTTCAATGTCTGACTCTCCGAAGTTACTTCTGGGTTTGTCATATACCTCTACTATCAATTCTGACTAATTTTGCTGATATGTAACATCGGAATTCATATCAGACGCAGGAGGTTAAGCACCTGGTGCCCCATGAGCGAAGATCCTTTTTCTAAAAAATTTAAAAAACTAAAAAACATAATATTTTTATATTTTTAGTTAAATAAAAAAAAAGAAAAAAGAGAATTAAAGAGAGAGGTCGTCTTCGCCCGTCTGATATCACGTGGCACCACATAACCAACCTCTTGCGTCTGACTAGGATTTTGATGTTACATGTCTTCAAAATTGGTCAGAATTGGTAGTAGGGGTATATGACAAACCCAAAAGTAACTTCGGGGAGTTCGGGGAGTCAAACATTGGAAAAAAAGTACAAGGGTATTTGACAAAAATACCCCAAAATTCAGGGACTTGTGACATAATTAAGCCTAGAATAATTCTAATGCTATTTTTATACTCTTTTTGTCCTTAAATATAAGTACTTGGATAGTCTTTCGTGTGAATTAAGAAAAAATTAGTTAATATGGCTAATGACATTGAAATCAATATTATTTGATATATATATATATATATATATATATATATATTTAAATTACTCATATAAATATTATTGGGATATTATAAAGTGTAGAGTAAATTACTTTTTCAACCATCAAGGGTTGGCTCAAGTGGTGCGATTCTGCCAACTTGAGAACTTGGGAATGAGGCCTGAGACTAAGAAGTCTCAGGTTCGATTCTCGGTTATCACACCCTACTGGAGAGACATAGGAACGCGACCTCGTGCAAGAATAGTCTCAAGGATTCGATTACTTGGTATTAAAGGTTGATACACCCCGGGAATGGAAGGCTCGATTATGAGGATCTAGATTCAAAACTTCTTGATCTCCTTCAAGTATTTTGTAATTTGAAACAAAAGAAAGGAAACGAAATCAAGAAGATTAAGGAGTGATCCAACTTTTGTAGAGGAAAAAGATCAAAAGGATAGTGGAAGAGAGGCGCCACACTTGACTTGATAGCATCACATAATTGAGTTCCCTTCCTGCAACCATATTGAAAGAGAATCTCACTCTTTGAAACTCGTGTGGAAGTTTTTGCTTGTAAACCAAAACTAACTTTATTTCGTTCATCAAGACAATTCTTATAAGTAGGTTACACACGCCAATTCCATGAAGCAACAATGGATAAACATTAATTGGGAAAAGGGATGAGGGTTACGAAATAAAACCTAATAAACATTACACTTAAGGGAGTGGGGGTTACATTTTTAAAACATTAATTACAAAAAGATAAACACAAAAGAACTATCCTATTATTCTCGACGATGAAAACGACCGTGAGGATGATGGACTGATCCTTGACTCATGGCCTCAAATTCCTTGTTGAAGACTCCCTCTTTATGATCCTGTCCTTGGCAAGGTCACTTGTCCTTATTAAAAACACTTGTTTCCTTTGAGGATTGAAAGATTAGGCAATTATATTCTTTGTGTTGTAGTGGTTCTTGAAGTTGTGTTGTTGTGACTTGGGTAATGCACATCTGTTTAAGCTCCTCTTGGGCTTTTGTCAATCTGGACCTAGTCATAGGCCCACCAAGTCCCTCAAGGGGATCTACAATTGTTGGGTCCCTAGCCTTGGGCTCATCAAATGTGCTCTTGGGGACACATGTGATACTGACCAAAGAGTATAGACAAAAAAAAAATAAAAAAAAAATTTTAAACCCTTCCCTTTGTTCAATTCATTATCAAGACATGATCATTTTCTTCGAAATTTGCAGGTTCGGCTCCTACAACGTAGTATCCATGAAGGTGATGGGTTTCTCAGAAGAAGCCTCCTCTTTTAAAACATCATTAGTATTGAAATTTGACATTTTCTTTCGAAACACACGACTATTGGAACTCAAGGAGCCTTCAGAGGCAGAATCCATGACTTTGATAGATTTCTTGGAGCACAAGTCAGTAGGTTTGTTGGAACTGATAAGTTCAGCTTCGCTAAATCATACTCCTCCGTCCTTGCAGGACGGTTAAAAAATTCAAAAGTAAAAAAATTAAGAAGACGTGCATTTAATAGTTTGTCTAACACATCAATCAATTATCAAACAACTAATTTACTGCATTTTATATGGATCAACAAATAACAATTTAAAGTTCACAATTTATAAACTTTTCATTAATTATTTTAACTATAGTTTGGAAAAAAAAATTTAGCCAATTTTTACCATTTTATGGGATGGAGGGAGTAACTTTTTAAGGCTTCAGCTGCAACAAAATCATCACTTTTCATTGGTTTCATTGACCCACACGAAATGTGATGTTCTTAATGTGAGAAGGAACATAACCGTCATGCTCTTGACTATGATGTTCTCTGGTTGCTGCTTCGGCCAACATATGACCAAAGAGTAAGTTATCCATTGTCACTATTGCCTTTTTATTTTTGTGTTTGAAAAATGTAAACAAGAACCAGAGACAAAAGGAGAGAAAGTACGTACGAATGAAACATACGATTATAGTGTAACTGGTATAAAAGGTGAACTTTAATTTAGTTTAGAATCTATTATCTATTAAGAATGTATTTATAGTATAGTATAGTGCCATACAATTGAGAATTAGTTACCTGATTATTACTGTAAGACATATCTTTTTTTTTTTTTTTTTTTGAATTGGCTATAAGACATATCTTCGTAACTAATTTTTTTTTTAAAAAATCTTATTGATATCTTATTTTATTTTGATAAACAAATTTTTATCTTAATCATATTTTACCGTTCTGTCAGACAGAGGGATCGAGAGACACCCCTCCACTTTTCATGTGGAAGAAATTTTTATTTTCAAAAGTTTTTGATAAAATATTTAATTTTATTCTTATTTTTTTATAAAGCCCTATATTATTTTTTTGGTAATAAATCACTCTTTACATGTTATCCACGTAAGAGGTTTGGTCGGTTTGGTTACTTTTTCGTTTTGTTTTGATTTTTGTTCTCGCAGTCAATTATAGACAAAAAATAATGTTGAAGTGGCCTAATGAGATAAGGATCAAAACCTATACTTATTAATATAAGGACCAAAACTTACATTTGCTAATCTGCTAATAATATAAGGACTAAAGCATTCGGACATTCTAATGGGTTCAGAGCTAGCATTGCTTGAATAGAGTCCAATCTCTCCCTCAAGTCAACTTCCTTCTTATCAACACCAGAGAAATGATTCTTATTCAAATCACTCAGAGGTAATATAAGGAATTGAAGTTTCTTGCAAACTTGATACATTTTACTCTCTCAATTACTTTAGTCTAGCTAGAATGCACAATTCCAAGAAAATCTTGATGATCAACCCACATATTAAAGAATTTAAACCCTTTGCTTTTCTGTTAACCTTGCAAATTCCAATCCACCAAAATTGGAGAATGGTCAGATAGTCCTAGTAGGAGAAAGGATGTTTCTGCATTAGGCCATGTAGCACACCAAGCATGATTAATTAGTGCTCTATCCAGTTTGCAGTTAACCCTTAGGTCACTTGTCTGATTGTTGCACCATGTATAAAAGTTACCCTTGCATCTCATATCAATCAATTGACGTGAGTTCACACAATCCCTGAAAGCATCTAGTTGAGCACTATCTGCCTGATTACCCCCAAGCTTTTCTTACTGCTCAAGAAAGGTATTGAAATCACCAATTAGCAACGAAGATTCTGAAATGAACCTACCAACCCCCTTAAGAACTTCCCAAAGCTCCTTCCTCTCTTCTTGGTCATTAGAAGCATAGATAAAAGTTACAAAGAAAGTGTTGCAACCAGTTTTAGCATTCACCAGACAGTGAACATACTGTCCAAATCTAGCTATGATTAACACATACATCAATCATATCTCTTCTCCACATAACCCATATTCTACCAAGAGGGCTGACATCAATATTAATGTAAGACCCCCAACCTGGAGCCATATTATTGAGGATACTTTAAACAGAGTTACTCCTTATTTTATTCTCTAACACACCTAACAAGCCTACTTTATGTTTCCTATAGAAGTCATCACTTCTACTTGTTTAGAGGGACAATTAAGCCCCCTAATTCTCCAGGCTGCAATGTTATCCATGAGGGTGTGGCTTAACAGTCTCTCCCTTCTGGTGATCATACCTGGTATGAGCCTTTCTTCTTGTTGTCACAGTGGTCCATTGCTCATTCTGGCTAGCTACTGAGTTTGTGGCTTTGTCATTCTCTTTAGAACTCTGTGGTGCATCAGAGGCTAGATCCTGAACAACATCAGTAATTGAGGTTTCTTGTTCAGTAATTGCATCAAGTTGCATAATGTCCTTAATGGCTTCAGCTGCTAATTCTCTATTCTCTTATGGAATAATGCCCTCATCTAGTGCCTGTTTGAGTTTTAACCTTTCATCTATCCAGTTCTTCAATTTCCTCCCTTGTAGGCTTTTTCTTCTCTACTTATTGCTGCTTCACAGTCTTCCTACACATCTTGCTATCATAGCCATACATTGCACACTTAGAGCATAGCACCGGTTTCCACTCATAAGCAACTTTCTGGGTAATAACATTGCCTTTGTCATCCTCAAAAAAGACCTCATATGGGAGGATTGCAGGGTCTATCTCAATTAGAACTCTGAAAAAATTGATTTCGTTTCTTTCTTTTGTAACTTGATCAACCATAATTAGTTGACCAACCAGACTAGCTATTTTACTCAGGGCTACAGTCCCCCAAAATTTCAGACTCAAATTTGGAAATTGAATCCAAATTGGCACACGATCCAGGTGACTTTTGGTTACTGGCCTTCCAATCCAGGGTGCTAAGATCATTGACTTCTTATCAAAATGAAAGACACCTATCTTCAGTATAGTATTCATGGCCTTTACTGAGTTGAACCGCACCACCACAATCCCATCATTATTCATAAGGATTTTATCAATACCATATTGCCCCCATCCTTTCTTCAAGTAACCACTTATAACTGCATAGGGGGTTTTGCACCTAGTACCTACCTGACTAGGGCATTCTGCCAATATTTAATCTCTTCCTCTACATCTGCAGATTCAATTTTCCCTATTGATTTGCCTTCCTTTAAGTCTGGTTGGAAGAAGTTCAATTTTTCGCCGGCATTCCTCAGTTTAAAAATATCAAATGAGTCCCATAGTGAGGGCTTTTCACTATGCCGCAGTTTTCACTCTCAGTTCTATCGACAACAGACTTGTTGGAGGGGTCATCATTCGATTTCTCATTAGACACAATCGTGTTACTATCAATAAGTGTCTTTCCTTTGATCTTTGCATGGATCGCATCAAGGTTATGCAGCAGAATTTCCGCTTGCTTGGGGCTTAAGTTATCGATATCTGCGAGATCTTCATCATCAAGCTGAGATAAATCAAAGCGTGGAGGGATTGTGGCTTCCTCCCTAGACGGCTGATTTTATTTTTACGACGACGAAGAGGGGGTTTTCGAAGGTCTCCCTCTCTTCTTCGCCATGTGATGACGGTAACCAGGGTTAGGTTACCACGAGAGAGAGAGAGAGAGAGAGAGAGAGAGAGAGAGAGAGAGAGTTTCCTTCCTAGTCTTTCCTTTTAATAAAATATATCTTTCTAAATAATGTAACAAGTCTCAAACAATACAAAGTGGTGCAATCAGCTGCAATCTCTTTTTTGAGGCAGAAAGCATAGACTAACTGGATCAAGGAGGGTGATCAGAATACTAAATTGTTTCATAATGCAATCAGGTAGAGACTCTACAGGAACATAATTATCAGCATCAAAGATGACCAAGGTGTGAATGTGACTGGTGAGGAAAATATTAACAATCTGTTTGTGGACTACTACAAAAATCTATTTGCTAGAAATCAAAGCTACAGCTAGGGGTGTTCATGGATCGGTTCGGTTCGGTTTTTGTGAAAAAAATCATCCGATCCAAAGATAAAAATTAACATCGGTTCGGTTCAGTTCGATTGATTTAGCTTAAGACATCCAATCATATCCGATCCAAAAAAATACATTCGGTTTCAGCTCGGTTCGGTTCGGTTCATTCCTTTTCTTTTCAATATGAAAAAATATCTAGTACGCAAATTGCAGAAGACCATAAGCTACAACAAGTACACAAAATTGCTGAAGACCATAAGTTGAATAGAACCCAGTCATATTATCCTGGACAGACAGCCAAATTATAAAAATAAAATAAAATAAAAAAAGCCAAATTATAAAAATAAAATAAAATAAAAAAACAACATACAAACACATGTAGTAGAAAGTAGCAAGCGGCTATATAAAACATAAGATTTGAAAAACAGAACAAGATCTAGCAAAAGAAACATAACACTTACAAGTTAATTAGAAAAAGGGAAGTGTTAGAGAGAGAGAAAGAAGGAAGCGATTGAGAACTTGAGATTAGAGAGCAAGCGTGATTTAGGTACAGTCAATGTGGAAAGTGGCAACTATGTTTGAGTGTGTAACTACTAACTAGAGAGAGAGAAGAGGAGTTGAATTATATAGAGTTGGTATTGGCACATATACCCTTGATTGAAGTGGACGCATGGTCGCAAGCGACAGCGGCGAGATCGACAGTGGCGAGCGCGACAACAGAGGGAGAGAGAACCGGAGGCAGCGTGACAGCGGAGGAGCCGCTGTTTGGTCATTTGGTGAGAGAGGCTGAAGATTAGAGATCTGAGGAAGTATCGAAGCAGTGAGGATTGAGGAACTAGTCTAGGGTTGAAATTGGGCTTGGGCCATAACAACTTCAGAAAACGCTATGACACATTAAGGACCGGTTCGGTCCGGTTATGAAACTGAGAACCGAAAACCGAATCGAACCGGTCGGTTTTACAATCATCTCATCCAATTTGGTCCATTTTTTTCGGTTTTTTTATTTCGGTTTTTTGGATCGGTTTTTCGGTTATCCAATGGATCGTTTCGGTTCTGAACACCCCTAGCTACAGCTGGAATGAAGCAATTATGGTTGAAAGAAACACTCTGACTGTTAACCAACAACTTTGCTTAATCAAATCGTTCTCAGATGAGGAGATTAAGCAAGCTTTCTTCTCAGTTCATAATGATAAGGCACCAGGGCCTGATGGTTATGGTGCTGGATTTTTCAAGAGGCATGGCGGACAGTTGGGAAAGAGTGTACTGAAGCTATTAAGGAGTTCTTTGCCTCAGGTCACATGCTCAGGAAGGTTAATGAAACTAATCTAGTTATGATACCAAAGCATGATTGTCCTAATTTTGTGAAGGATTATAGACCTATAGTTTGCTGTAATATTATATATAAGTGCATTTTAAGCTTTTATGTAACAGAATAAATGTAGTATTACCTAGTATAGTGCAGCAAAATCAGACATCATTTGTTCAAAATAGAAGCATCATTCACAATATCTCATTACTCAGGAACTCCTTAGGCTTTATGGCAGAAGGAGAATCTCACCAAGATTCTTAATGAAGATTGATATATGGAAAGCTTATGACACTCTAGACTGGAGATTCATTGAAGACATGCTCACTGCCTTTAGAGTGCCTGAAAAGTTCAGAGTTTGGATCATGGCATGCATTACAACTACTTCATACACAATAAATATTAATGGTCAGAAATCACTTCAGTTCTCTGGTTATAGAGGAATACGGCAGGGAGATCCAGTATCACCTTTGATTTTTGTTATGGGTATGGAAGTTCTCACAAGAGAACTGCAACATGCAGCAAAGCACAAGAATTTTAGATTCCACCCTCTGTGTAAAGATTTGAAGCTTATCAATCTGGCTTTGCCAGATGATCTTATGATCTTTTGCAAAGGTCATCCTGCAAGTGTTAGAATCTTGAATGAGGCCTTCTAGGAGTTCTTTAGAAGCTTAGGGTTACATGCTAGACTTGAAAAGTCACAGATGTACATGGAAGACCTGAACCCATTGAAGCAGCAAGAACTTATGCAAATCACAGGTTTTCAAAAAGGGACTTTCCCTTTTAAATACCTTGGCTTGCCCATCTCTTCCAGGAAGTGGTCAGTGGCAACTTGCAATTCCCTAATGGATAAGATCAACAGAAGGATTGAGACTTGGAAGTGTAAAATCAAATCTCTGATTAAGGTGGATTAATTTTGATGATGACATTGTAATTAAATATGGACTTAATTTGAAGAATGCAAGCCCAACAATAAAGAAGATCAAGTGTTTAGTTTAATTATTCATTCTCATTTATTCTTATTGTATTTTATTTTATTTATGAGAGTGGGTCGTTTAGGTTTTTATTCTCACATAAGGTCAAATAATGATCATGCATGAAAGGTTGAGATTAAAACCAATTGGACTTGAGAAGAGAATTGAAAACAATGTTAGAAAAACTTAATTTTTCCAACATTGAGCAATTCACTCGAGTGATTCTCAATTCACTCGAGTGATTTATGAATTTTCAGTAATATAGCCGTTGGATAAAGTAAAAAGGTAACCCTATCAGAGTTGACCAAAACACTCGAGTGTTTTCAAAAAGACTCGAGTATTTTAGGTCTGACAGCAATTTTTCTAAACGTTAGAAGAGGACAAAAAGGGAGAATAACTTTGTTTTTCCTCCCCTTTTGTCCCCTTACTTATATTCTGAAGAGTTGACCTCATTTACAACAACAAGCTTACAATCCTTCATTGATTTCATTCTCTCTTAAGTGTTAAAAATCATTTTTCTCTCTAAACTCAACCAAGCATTCATATTTATTATTTGTCTTAGTGAGTTAAGAGAGTGTGCTTCATTTGTAAGAGAATTATTTGTTGTAAAATTCTCAAACACTCAAACACATTAGCTTGTTTAGAAAATCTTGGTGAGGTATCCAAGTACTTGGTGAGGTATCCAAGTTTCTCAAGCCTTGAGAGGTTCTCAAGCACAAAGACTAAGAGGATTCTTAGCTTGGTGGGATCTTGGAGGTTCCAAGGAGCTTAAGAAGAAGGGACTCTTCATCACCAAATCAAGTTGGGGTATAAATTTCAAGAGTTTGGTACACTCTTGAAAAGGGTTAGGATTGAGTGAGGAATCTCAATTTATCCTTGTAATTTCTAACAATTTGATCACTAGTAGAAACTCCTAAGTTGATTAGGGGGACTGGATTAGCACTCTAGATTGAGTGTGAACCAGGATAAAATTGGTGTTGTCTCTCTCTTTTATAGCTTTCTTAGTTTTCAAGTAAAACCAAACCCTAAGTTCTCTAGAAAGGGGCTTTTATAATTCTAGTAGTAATTGGTTGCAATTAACATGTTTTCAACTTGTTTTAACTTAGTTTAATTGCCCTATACTTTGATTTATATCTGCCCTGGATTAGTCTTTAAGAAATTGAATCATTTTGCTAAATTTCTCTGAAACTGCTCCTTTCTGTTCTGCATAAAACACTCGAGTGTTTTTCTATTCACTCGAGTATTTCGTAGCATTTCACTCGAGTGTTCTTCATTTTCACGCGAGTGTTTTTCAGGTTTCCTGAAAAACATGCGAGTGTTTTTAAATTCACTCGAGTAAATTGCCCAGTTTCAGAAAAACAAGCTTTTGATCAATTATCTTTTAATTGCACCGAAAATTAGTCACTGTTGCTTCCATATTACTATTCACCCCCCCTCTAGTAATTGCTAAGCCTGCTTGTTGGTTTCCAACAAGTGGTATCAGAGCTCGGTCGAAAGATCGAGCGTAAAAGCTTTTTCGAAAAAGATCCTTTTGGAAACAAATGGGCTCTAGCAATCAACAAGAAGGGTCTATGTCTCTTAACCGACCTCCATTCTTCAATGGTGAAGATTATTCTTATTGGAAGGTTAGGATGAGAGTGTTTGTAGAAGCAATAGACACCGATATTTGGGATGCAATTGAAAAAGGTCCATATATTCCTAGAAGAGTGGTTAATGGTGAAGCTATTGTTATTCCTAGGACAAGTTGGAATGAAGATGATAAAAAGAAAGTTTCATATGATTTAAAAGCTAAAAATATCATCTTCTCCGCTTTGTCCAAAAATGAATTTCATAGGATTTCACAATGTCAATCGGCTAAAGAAATGTGGGATACCTTACAAATTACTCATGAGGGAACTAGTGAAGTTAGAGACTCAAGATTAAATGCTTTAACTCATGAATATGAGCTCTTTCATATGTTCCCTAATGAGTTTATCAATGATATGCAAACAAGGTTCACACATATCATTAACCAATTGATTGGCTTAGGAAAGGAATTTAGAGATGGTGAAACTACTAACAAAGTCTTGAGATGTCTTGATAGGAGATGGCAACCTAAGGTGACCGCCATCAAGGAAGCTAAGGATGTAAAATCTATGGACTTGACCACCTTGTTTGGGAAGCTCCAAGAACATGAGATGGAACTATCAAGACTTCACTTAAATGAAGATTCGGACAAGAAAAAGAAGAGCATCTCTCTAAAAGCCTCAACCAAAATGTCAAAAGAGGATGAAGATGAATCTTCAAGTGAAGGCTCTGATCGTGCTCTAAATGAGGAAGACATTAGTTTATTTGCCAAGAGGTTCAACAAATTCCTCAAAGGCAAAAAGGGTAGTTCATCATTCTCTAAGGACAAGAGACCTCAAGACAAAAGAATCAAGGATAGCAAGCCAAGAAACAAAAGCTCAAGTGAAATTGTGAAATGTCATGAGTGTGGTGGGGTAGGACACATAAGAATGGAATGTCCCACCTACTTGAGAAAGAATGAGAGGAAGACTCAAGATGGCAAGGGGAAAAGAGCTTACATTGTTTGGGATGAACCGGAAAAGGATTCCAAGTCATCCTCAAGTAGTTCGGATGATGAGGAAGCCAAGCTATGCCTCATGGCCAAGAATGACAATGAAGCCTCCTCAAGTAGTGAAAGAAATGACAATGATAGTGAGGATGAGGTATCATCTAACTATTCTTACACCTCTTCTCATACTATTTCTTATGATGATTTTCTAAATGAATATAATGAAATGCTCACTCAATTTGAAAGACTTGCTAAAGTTAACAAAGAAAAAGGAAAGAAGCTTTTGGAGTATCAAAAGGAAATCAATGAATTAGAAAAATCTATTAATGATTTGAAACTCCAAAATGCATCATTGGAACTTGCTAACTCTAGTCATGTTTGTGAAAATGCAAATCAATCATATACCATCACTCATTGTGAAAAGTGTTGTGTGCTTGAAAATGAAGTTAATGATTTGAAAATCAAACTCAACACTTTTAACAAAAGTGATAGAAACCTAGATCGGTTAATTGGTTCTCTTAGACACAATTCAAACAAAACCGGTCTAGGATATGTCCACAAGAAAAAGAAAAATAAAGTGGTTGGTTCATTCTCAAAAATTGATTTTACAAAGAAACCAACTTGCTTTTATTGTGGAAAATTTGGACATACAAACAATAAGTGCCATATCAAAAATTTTGGAATTCAAAATGGTACTTATGTTTGGATTAAGAAGGGAGAATCATCCATGACTAACAAAAAGGGACCCAACATAATTTGGGTACCCAAAATGAGCAAGTGATTGTGTTTTGTAGGTGTGCCTAAGAACCGGAAAGCAACTTTGGATACTTGATAGTGGATGTTCTAGGCACATGACGGGAGATAAGCAACACTTCATTGAGCTTACTCCTAAGGAAAAGGGATATGTCACATATGGGGACAACAACAAAGGCAAAATACTTGGTATAGGTAAAATTGGTAATTCTTCCAACTTGGTTATTGATAATGTACTTTATGTTCAAGGATTAGAACATAATCTTTTGAGCATTAGTCAATTATGTGATATTGGTAACCATGTATTATTTACCTCTACTCCTTGTCTCATAAAAAGTGACAAAGATGAATCTATCAAATTTGTTGGAAAAAGGTCTAATAACACTTACATGGTTGAATTGAATAATATCACTTCTTTAGTTTCAAAATGTTTAATTAGCAAAGAAAGTGATACTTGGTTATGGCATCGTAGGACCGCTCACATTAATGTAAATCAACTTAAGAAACTTCAATCCAAAGACTTAGTAGTTGGTTTACCAAAGCTCAATTTTCAAATTAAAGGTGATTGCACTCCTTGCAAGAAGTGCAAACAAACTAAAAATCATTTTAGTTCCAAAAATGATGTGTCCACAACAAGACCATTGGAAATGCTTCACATGGACTTGTTTGGACCTTCTCAAGTTAAAAGCTTTGGTGGCAACTACTATGCCTTGGTGATTGTTGATGATTATTCAAGATTTACATGGACATTATTTTTAAGTGCTAAGAGTGAGGCCTACAAGTCTTTTAAACGCCATATTAAACTTGCCCAAAACCAAGTAAACCAAAAAGTGATTATTATCCGAACCGACCATGGAGGTGAATTTGAAAACTATAAATTTGATAGATTTTGTGATAAGCATGGAAATGAGCACCAATATTCCACACCTAGGACTCCTCAACAAAATGGAGTTGTTGAGAGGAAAAATAGGGTGCTAGAGGAACTTGCTATAACCATGTTAAATGATTCTCAAGTACCTCAATACTTTTGGGCCGATGCCGTTAATACGGCTTGTTATGTAATGAATAGAATTTTAATTAGGCCCATGATAAAGAAAACCCCCTATGAGCTTTACAAAGGTAGAAAACCCAATATATCCCATTTCCATGTTTTTGGATGCAAAGTGTACATTTTAAACAATGGAAAAGATCAACATGGAAAATTTGATTCTAAATCGGATGATGGAATATTTTTGGGTTACTCTTCTCATAGTAAAGCTTTTAGAGTTTATAATAAACGAACTATGACTATTGAAGAATCAATTCATGTTGTTTTTAATGAGTCTTCGAAAGAAGATAGTGTTTTATGTGATGGTAGTGATGATGGACTTGAGATTTCCAATGTTGACAAAGAGATGGAAAAATCAAAGGATGAAGGAGAAATCAAGGATGAACTTGATCCGGCTTGGAAAATGGTGAAAGCTCACCCTATTGACAATGTCATAGGAGACCTTTCAAAGGGAGTGTTAACTCGTAGGTCAATTCAAAATATTTGTCATTTTGTTTCCTTTGTTTCTCAAATCGAACCAAATTCAATTAAAGATGCAATTAAGGATGAACATTGGGTTATGGCCATGCAAGAAGAACTAAATCAATTTATTAGAAATGATGTTTGGGAATTAGTGCCTATACCCGATGATCATACCATAATTGGTTTAAAATGGATTTATAGAAATAAACTTGATGAATCCGGTTTGATTATAAGAAACAAAGCGAGACTTGTTGCCCAAGGGTACAACCAAGAGGAAGGTGTTGATTATGATGAGACCTTTTCTCCGGTTGCACGCCTTGAGGCAATCCGAATTTTGCTTGCCTTTGCATCAATAATGAAATTCACTCTTTATCAAATGGATGTCAAGAGTGCTTTCTTGAATGGTTTCATATATGAAGAAGTGTATGTTAAGCAACCACCCGGTTTTGAAAGTAATGAATTTCCAAACCATGTTTATATATTGAAAAAGGCACTTTATGGATTAAAACAAGCTCCTAGAGCTTGGTATGATCGATTAAGCACCTTTTTATTAGAAAATGACTTTCAAAGGGGAAAGGTTGATAATACCCTATTCATCTATAAAACCAAAGAGGACATTTTGTTAGTGCAAATATATGTAGATGATATTATCTTTGGTGCCACTAACGTGTCCTTGTGTAGAAAGTTCTCTAACTTGATGAAAAAGGAATTTGAAATGTCCATGATGGGGGAGCTCAAGTTCTTCCTAGGACTTCAAATCAAGCAAGTCAAGGAGGGGATTTTTGTGCATCAAGGAAAATATTGCAAGGAGCTCCTTGGAAAATTCGGAATGGACAAATGCAAAGAAACATACACTCCTGTGAGCACATCATGCTACCTAGACAAGGATGACATAGGTAAACCGGTTGATGTTAGTAAATATAGGGGCATGATAGGTAGTCTTCTATATCTTACCGCATCTAAACCGGATATTATGTTTAGTGTATGCATGTGTGCCCGTTTTCAAGCTAATCCTAAAGAATCACACCTATCCGCGGTTAAACATATTTTTAAATATCTTAAAGGAACAATTAACACCAGATTATGGTACCCTAGGGATGCTAGTCTTAGTTTAGTTGGCTATTCGGATTCCGACTTTGCGGGATGCAAGCTTGATCGCAAAAGCACTAGTGGTACTTGCCATTTATTGGGAAGTTCATTAGTGTCATGGTTTTTTAAAAAGCAAGCTTGTGTTGCTCTTTCCACCGCCGAAGCGGAATATATCGCCGCCGGTAGTTGTTGTGCTCAACTCTTGTGGATGAAACAACAATTATCGGATTTTGGTTTAAAATTAGAAAGTGTTCCATTAAAATGCGATAACACGAGTGCCATCAATCTAACTAAGAATCCGGTATATCACTCAAGGACTAAAGACATTGAAATTAGACATCATTTCCTAAGGGATCATGTTCAAAAGGGTGATTGCACAATTGAATTTGTAAGTACCACAAATCAATTAGCGGACATTTTTACAAAACCTTTGCCAAGGGATACCTTCTATCATATAAGAAGGGAACTTGGTATTTTAGAGGAGTCAAGTATAAACTAATTGATTTGTGCCATTTGAAAATCACCAAGTGTGTCTAACTTTAGTGTGTGGTGATACTTGTTTGTAATTACCTTGAAGATGTTATAGATTTGTGTCTTTAATTGTGTGTGATCATGTCTCCTATCTATTGGTTTCATTAAATGTGGTGAATTTTGTGTTTTATGTTTTAAAACTGTGATTTTCAGCATAACTGATAAAAACACTCGAGTGTTTATAAAATCACTCGAGTGATTTTAATTCAAAATTAAATCAGTTTTAATTAAAAAAGGTTTTTGGGCATGTCTGATGGAAAATACGCGAGTCTTTTATAAAAGACTCGAGTCTTTTGGGCCAACACTCGAGTGAATCCCATTTCACTCGAGTGAATTCAAAGTTTCTGAAAATATATCTTTCGGCCAACACGCGAGTGAATTATATTTCACGCGAGTGTTCTTCAGAATTTCTGAAAAACACGCGAGTGATTTAAAATTCACTCGAGTAATTTCCTCAGATATAGCCTGCTGCTGCGATTTTCTAAACTCAGTTATCAGTCATATTTCAACTCTATTTCATCTTCTAAACTCATTTCTACTCCTATTTCACATCAAATTCAAGTTTTTGAGCATCAAATTCATCATTCCCTTTCCAAAATCCTAACTCCCCAAAAACCCCAATTTCTCAAAATTTCTTCTAGTTTTTCACTAGATTTTATGCTCTATGACTTTATTTAGTTATTTTGAGACTTTTGTTAATTTTGTTGGGAGTTGGATGTACCTATTTTCAAACTCATGTTTTATGGTTTGTGTATGGTGGATTAATGATGTTTGTGCATTAATCATGTTTTTTTCATGGATTTCATGTTCCTTCATGATTTTTCACTATTGCTTCATAGTCATATTTTGATTCTTATTTACTCTTAAGGGAAAGTTTTCTTATTGGTATCCTTCATTCTCCACTTTGTTTCCAAAATGTTATATTTTTGATCATGACAAAAAGGGGGAGAAAGGAGATTAAAGAGCAAAGAGCATATTTTTTTCCGCTTTCTTGTTTACACTCTGATGATATATGCTCTTACTCTGATACCAATGAGCACTTGATTATGATTATTATTGTATTACGTTGTGCTTGGCATTTTCTGGATTGTACAGGTTAAAAAGGTTCCTAGATTGAGGGGGAGCTCTCAAGTGCTAGAGGTTTAATTATTTTGTCATCATCAAAAAGGGGGAGATTGTAAAATCAAATCTCTGATTAAGGTGGATTAATTTTGATGATGACAATGTAATTAAATTATGGACTTAATTTGAAGAATGCAAGCCCAACAATAAAGAAGATCAAGTGTTTAGTTTAATTATTCATTCTCATTTATTCTTATTGTATTTTATTTTATTTATGAGAGTGGGTAGTTTAGGTTTTTATTCTCACATAAGGTCAAATAATGATCATGCATGAAAGGTTGAGATTAAAACCAATTGGACTTGAGAAGAGAATTGAAAACAATGTTAGAAAAACTTAATTTTTCCAACATTGAGCAATTCACTCGAGTGATTCTCAATTCACTCGAGTGATTTATGAATTTTCAGTAATATAGCCGTTGGATAAAGTAAAAAGGTAACCCTATCAGAGTTGACCAAAACACTCGAGTGTTTTCAAAAAGACTCGAGTATTTTAGGTCTGACAGCAATTTTTCTAAACGTTAGAAGAGGACAAAAAGGGAGAATAACTTTGTTTTTCCTCCCCTTTTGTCCCCTTACTTATATTCTGAAGAGTTGACCTCATTTACAACAACAAGCTTACAATCCTTCATTGATTTCATTCTCTCTTAAGTGTTAAAAATCATTTCTCTCTCTAAACTCAACCAAGCATTCATATTTATTATTTGTCTTAGTGAGTTAAGAGAGTGTGCTTCATTTGTAAGAGAATTATTTGTTGTAAAATTCTCAAACACTCAAACACATTAGCTTGTTTAGAAAATCTTGGTGAGGTATCCAAGTACTTGGTGAGGTATCCAAGTTTCTCAAGCCTTGAGAGGTTCTCAAGCACAAAGACTAAGAGGATTCTTAGCTTCGTGGGCTCTTGGAGGTTCCAAGGAGCTTAAGAAGAAGGGACTCTTCATCACCAAATCAAGTTGGGGTATAAATTTCAAGAGTTTGGTACACTCTTGAAAAGGGTTAGGATTGAGTGAGGAATCTCAATTTATCCTTGTAATTTCTAACAATTTGATCACTAGTAGAAACTCCTAAGTTGATTAGGGGGACTGGATTAGCACTCTAGATTGAGTGTGAACCAGGATAAAATTGGTGTTGTCTCTCTCTTTTATAGCTTTCTTAGTTTTCAAGTAAAACCAAACCCTAAGTTCTCTAGAAAGGGGCTTTTATAATTCTAGTAGCAATTGGTTGCAATTAACTTGTTTTCAACTTGTTTTAACTTATTTTAATTGCCCTCTACTTTGATTTATATCTGCCCTGGATTAGTCTTTAAGAAATTGAATCATTTTGCTAAATTTCTCTGAAACTTCTCCTTTCTGTTCTGCATAAAACACTCGAGTGTTTTTCTATTCACTCGAGTATTTCGTAGCATTTCACTCGAGTGTTCTTCATTTTCACGCGAGTGTTTTTCAGGTTTTCTGAAAAACACGCGAGTGTTTTTAAATTCACTCGAGTAAATTGCCCAGTTTCAGAAAAACAAGCTTTTGATCAATTATCTTTTAATTGCACCGAAAATTAGTCATTGTTGCTTCCATATTACTATTCACCCCCCCCTCTAGTAATTGCTAAGCCCGCTTGTTGGTTTCCAACAGGAAGTTAAGGAACCTGTCCTATCAAGGTAAATGTTGCCTCATAAACTCTGTCCTTTTGAGTATGCATGTTTACTGGGCTTCAATCTTCATAATTCCAAAGGCTGTCTTGAAGGAGGTTGATAGGAAGTGTAGAGAATTCCTATGGGGTGTGAATGAGAACAAACATTATACTGCTTCATTTTCTTGGAATATGATTTGCAGAAGTAAGAAACAAGGTGGTTTGAATTTTAAGGACAACAACTTATGGAATCTTGTAGCCATTGGGAAGCAGGTTTGGCATATAGGATCAAAGAAGGATTCCCTATGGGTCAAGTGGATCAACTCTATCTATCTGAAAGACCAAGACTTCTGGGATTGTGAAATAAAAAAAAATGATGGTTGGCATTGGAAACAAATCATTAAAGTAAAAGATAAATTGAAGCATGGTTTCACTAATGGAAATTGGAATGGTAGTACTGATGGAGCCTATACCATTAAGTCTGGCTATACATTGCTGCAGGATTCCTTCCCTCAGTTCAAGATGCATATATTCATTTGGAACTCAGTGAATATCCCCAAGCATAGATTCATTAATTGGCTTGCAGCTCATGACAAGCTGAAAACGAGAGATAGAATCAATGCCTTCATCAATACACAGTTGGATTGCTGCCTTTGTAATAGCTCAAACGATATTAGAAACCATCTGTTCTTTGATTGCAGCTGGAGTAGTTCAATCCTTGAGGCATTTTGCTTATGGATTGGTCTTGATTCTTGGCCACAGAGATACCCTAACTGGTCTAGATGGATTATTCAAGCCTTTAGGGACAAAATCAGGAGGAAATGCATTTTCACAGTCTTTGCAGCCACACTGTATCGCATTTGGGCTGAACGGAATGCACAAATTTTTTTCCAATAGGAGCAGCAGTTTACATCAAGTTTTGAGGACACTGAAACGAGAAATTGCTTGTAGAATAAGTTATTGTTTTCCGAATTATAGGAATTGGAATAATAAGACTTTAGTTGATAGGATTAGCATTGAACTCTAATTGAGTACTTATTGTATAGTTGATTCTTTGGCATTTTCTATAATCTTGAACCCTTCCTAGAAGGTGGCAAGATTAGGATTATGGCCATTAGGTTTGTTTTGAATTGTGATTGTGGTAATTGAATTATTTCTTCTACAAAAAAAAAACATTCGGACATTGAAGATATGAAGACCAAAATTAAAATTATATTTCTATTATTCTCAACCATAGTTGACAATAAAGATCATAACAAAAATGAAATGAAAAAGTAGAGATAATATATATATATATATATATATGGAGACTAGCTAATTTCAAAAGGGTAAACATTCATTAGGAGCAATTTGATATTTAAACTTAAAAAAAAGTGTAGCAAGATGTTAAATAGTTTTTTCATATAACTTTCATGTTTTAGCTAGCTAGCTAGCTTGTACATGGTTTCACCATTAACGGCTGGAGTTTGAATCCTCTTCATTAGTCTATTGCGACACGTGGTAACCAAATAAATCAACGGTCAAGAATTTAATTAGATTTAATTAAATTTTGAATTAAATAATTAAAAATAATTTATTCTCTTCTTCCTCTCCAGTATGTTTGGTTCCACACTACACTTTGCCATCACTCCATTCAAACTATATTGCGACACCATTCTGCCTCTCTTGATACTACTTCTATATTGTGACTCCATTCCGCCTCTCGTGACACTACTTCGCTATTGGGACACCACTCCGCCGCCATAGATACCAACACTTCCCCTTCTCGGAGTCATCCACTTCGTCTTTGTTTACTAAATTTTTTATTTATTTTTTATGTTATTAATTCATTGAATATAGCTTGTATTGTTGATAGGGGTGGGCATAAAATCCGTACCCGCGGGTAATACCCACAACGGGTGCGGGTAGGGTAGTCAACGGGTACCCGCGGGTATTAAGTCAACGAATTTTTAAATTACCCGTTAATGAACGGGCGGGCGCGGGTATTAGGGTACCCGTGCCCGCAGGTACACGCTATTTTGAAAGTACTAAATTTCCCATGTAAATATAAAGAGTACCAACCTAATACACTACCCTTTGTTGTCCATAATGTATAATGTGTTACCACTTAACCTAGGGACACAACACAGCAGCCAGCCAGCCACACAACCCTCACTCTCATTCTCTCATCTCCTCAACGACACAACCCTAGATCTGTGGCGGCTCCCTCCAAATTCGTCCTTTGCTGGTTCACACAGCCCACACTCTTCGTCGCTGGTTCGCTTTCTCCCGCCGCCACTCTTCATCGCTGGTTTGGTCGCTCCTGCCGCCACTCATCGTTGCTGGAATCGCAGTTGCCACCGAGTCCTCTCAGAATCGCTGTCGTCTTCTTCCTTTGGACGTGGAATCGCTGCTGCCACCGAGTCCTCTCGCTCCCGCTGTCGTCGTCGCTGGAATCGCTGCTGCCGCTATCGCTGGAATAGCTGCTGCCGCGAGTCCTCTCAGAGCCGCTGCCTTAGCCGTGAAACTCGTGTCCCTCTCTCTCACCATCATTGTCTTTCTCTCTCAAGGATTCAAGGTATCTCTTTTTTCCTTCATATTTGATTAAAGGTTAGGATTAGTGAAGTGGTTTTCCTTCATATGTAATCGATTCAATTCAGTATGTAATCAATTTTGCATCAAGCAATTAAGTTTGAGTGAAAATGTAATGTAATGATTAAATGATAGGATTAGTGAAGGGGGTTGGTTATTTTATTAGAATCTTGTGAATAAAATTAATAACTTACTTAAATATATAAAGTACATTTTTTTAACCATATTGAAAATGTTATTATTGGACAGCTTTGGCATTAAATGTTATATTATGGTTTATGGTTTGTAGGATGTCAAATATGTAAGCTTCCATTCCTAAGGATGATGGGAAAGATCAAGTTCCTCCTAATGTGGGTGAATCAAAGCTACATCCCCAAACTCAACAAGAACCTGAAAGCCCAGATGCAACTGAAATTGAAGAGGAGTTTCCAAAACAAAAGTCTAATGTTTGGCAGCATTTCACGAGGTCTAAAATAAATGGAGAATGGAAAGCAACTTGCACTCATTGTAAGAGGAAACTTTTGGGTGATCCATCGCAAGGAACAACACACTTGCGTAATCACTTGAAGTCATGCAAATATAAAAACAATCAAGATATAAGGCAAGCTGTTCTCAAAACAGAAAAAAGAGGGCGTGATACGGTATTGGTTGGTTCTTATGCATTCAACAAGATGTAGCAAGACGTGCACTTGCTAATATGATAATCTTTCATGAGTACCCGCTGGCCATGGTTGATCATGTACTTTTTAAGGAATTTTGTGCTTCCTTGCAACCTTCGTTTAAAGGAATTTCTCGCAGCACCGTCAAGCGAGACATCATGAAGTTGTACAATGATGAGAGGGTTAAGATAATGAAGCTGATGTCAAAGAATCATAGTCCGGTTGCAATTACAACTGATATGTGGACCGCTAGTAACCAAAACAAAGGCTATATGGCTGTGACGGCACACTATATCGATGATTCATGGACCTTACAAGATCAGCTTGTAAGGTAATAATAATGTACTTATGCACACATTTTCTAAATGTAAGCTTTAATATTATGGTACTATCATGGTGACATTTTTGTTTAATATTGTTAGGTTCATATGTGTGCCCGCACCTCATACTAGCGAAGTTCTTAGTGATTACTTGCTTCAATGTTTGTTGGATTGGAATCTAGATGCAAAGCTGTCCACTCTGACGCTGGATAATTGCACTACAAATGATAAAATGATCGATTGCATATTGGGTAAGATCCCTCCTAGGTCATTTATTTTGGGTGGTAAGCTATTTCACATGCGTTGTTGTGCTCACATATTGAATCTAATTGTGAGGGATGGTTTGTCCATAATCTCTACTGCTATTGAAAGGGTTAGAGATAGTGTTGGTTTTTGGACAGCAACGCCAAAAAGAGAAGAGAAATTTGAAGAGACATGCAAGCAATCAAATATTGTGTATTCTAAAAAACTTGGTCTTGATTGCAAAACTAGGTGGAACTCTACGTTTCTAATGCTTCATGTTGCCATACCATACAAAGATGTCTTTGAACGATTGGGACGTAGAGAAAATTAATACACATGTTTGCCTAGTGAAGATGATTGGGAGATGGCTAGTGATATTTGTCAAAGATTGGGGTTATTTTTTGATATAACAATGCTGTTTTTTGGCTCTTTGTATCCAACTGCAAATATTTTTTTTCCAAAAGTATGTGAAATTAAGTTGGCTTTGGTTGAGTGGCTTAATTGCCCTAATTTTGTCATTCACCGAATGGCTGAAGCCATGCTAACCAAATTTGAAAAGTATTGGGGAGACACAAGTTTGTTGATGGCCATTGGTATTGTATTAGATCCTAGGTACAAACTTCATTGGTTAGAATTTTTTTCCCCATAATTTATGGGGACAAATCTGATTATGAATTAGGAAAGGTGAAAGCTACGTGTGATGATTTGTTAAGAGAATATGATTTGAAAAGGTATGATAAAGCCAAGACATCAACAGCTGAAACTTCCGCTGTTGCAAATGTGGGTGGTATTGGAGTAAATGTAGATTGAAGGGCAAAATTTCAATGTTTTGTTTCTCAACAAAATGTCGCTACATTGCACCGTAGACTGAATTGGATGTCTATTTAGAGGAGAAAGTACTACCTGATAATGGTGAGGAGTTTGACATTTTAGCTTGGTCGAAGGTAAATGGGGTAAAATACCCTACCTTGTAAAGAATTGCAAGATATTTATTAGCGATTCCCATCACCACTGTTGCTTCAGAATCTACATTTAGTACTGGTGGACGATTTCTTACTCCTCATCGTAGTAGTTTGCGCCCGAATTCTATAGAGACATTGATGTGTCTCAAGGATTGGCTTAGGAGTAGCATGAAAGGTAACCATGTCTTTATTTTTAATTAGAGATTTATATTAATTCATTGGCTTTTTTTTTTGTTTTGTGTTTCAGGCTCTTCAAGAGCATCATTGGACATTGTTGGATGCAGTACAATATTGGAGGATGTTGATGTTGATATTGAAGTCAGTGCTCTAGCTATGCTTTTAATATTGATTGTGTTGTTTAATATATATTTAGATTGATGAATATTGTCTTTTTTAATTTTTATTTGTATACTTTATTTTGTAGGAGCCAAATGATGAAAGTGGTGCTGGAGGAAATGATGCCAATATTTGAATATCATTGACAAATGTTGAAGAATGTTTTTTGATTGGAGTTTCTTTGGACATTTATTATGTTTAATGTGTTGGAGTTTTGATGGGAGTTTTTGTTTTGAATATGTTTAGTATTTATTATGTTTAATGTGCTAGAAGCACTTTTGGACAGATTTGGCATTAAGCTTTGTACGTATTGGATAGCTTTAGAGCTTTGGCTTGGAAGACATTAAATTTGGCATAAATGAGATAGCTTTGGTACTAAATATTATGATGTTTAATTAATGTTATATTATAGATTAGTTTAGGATATTTGTTCATTTATTTTTTTTAAAATTTTTTTATATAGGTACCCGTGGATACCCGTCATATTTGTGGGTATCTACATATACCTGCAAAAGCCCGTGAAAGGGTACCCGTACGGGTAACAGGCGAGCACGGATATTGTTTTTCTCTTACATAGCGGGTAACGGGTAGTTACTACCCGTGCCCGCCCGTGCCTGTGGCCACCCCTAATTGTTGATTGTTCTACTATTTTTTTGTGCTAGTTTATTCTTTTTATTTATTGTATTTAAGGTTAATGGTCAATTGTTGTTATTCTTTAATTTTTTTTTGGTGCAAGATCTACAACATTTATAAAAAAGGCCCATTGTTTATTCAAAATGGTCAATTGTTGTTATTCTTTAGTTTTATTTTTTTTTGCGTTTTTTTATTTTTTTTTTGGAAAATTTTAACTTATTTTATTTTTAGAATTTGGGTTTATTACCTATGTCCTACGTTACACCAATACGAGTATGGTATCGGATACGGATACAGTATTAAATAGGGGTACATTATTTTCTAAAAAACTAGCGTACGGTATGACAATATAAATTTTAATTTTATAAATAAATATATATAAGCGAGGTGCAAATAAACAATTTTGACATTGAAATAGCATATGAGCATCGTAAAATTAGAGGTTGATGCTCAAAATAAGTCAAGATATAAGTTCGAAAAATTGATTATAACATTACGAACATAAATTATATAAGGCAAAAATTATATTATTAGTATGATTTACACTTAAAATATACCTTAACATATTAATTACAAACTAAATATTCAAGTATATGGCACGTATACCAATACCAAGATGTACTCGATACAAATGCGTCAATAATTTAGAAGCACTGATGCTTTTAGAGCCTATGCCACATGTTGCAGTCTTACGAATGGCTGACCTCTCCAGCCTCCGAGAGGATCCACAACTGAGTGAAAGTATCTTATGTGCAGACAACTGCATATGTGGTTTCATTTACCATGAATAAGGGCATGACTTATTTATGTCTTTAACCCTTGAAAATTTAGTGTGTTTTAATTTTAGTTTTTAAAAATTATTTTAATCGGACTAATTTTTAAATTTTCAAATATTTTGGTTTTTATCCTCTCCGTTAGTAAAAATATGTTATTTGTTTGTGCAATTAGCGGAACATTACATCAGTAATCTATGCGATCTGAAGTGACACCAAATAGGTGATATAACATGAATGATACAGATCCACGAACGCAAAATGATCCAATACGCAAAATGGTCCCGTACACAACATTTTGAGTTTATAGGCCTGAATCATCCATGTCATATCACTTATTAGGCGCTACCTCACATCCCGTGGTAGCTAGTATAGATTTTCATTAACAAGTCCGCAAATAACTTGATTTTTTGTAACAAAGGGGACTAAAACCAAAATGTCTGAAAAATTAAGGACTAGTCCTAATCAAAATAACTTCTAAGAACTAAAATCAAAACACGTTAAACTTTTAGGGACAAAATATAAATAAACCTAAGCACATAACCGACTGTATCAATTAGTATAACGATATGTCTTTTACCGTAAGAATTAGAATACCAATATTACCGGTAGTAATTGCAATAATTTTTTTAATAGCATAATTCAAATCTATTAACTTTCTATTCATTACTGATGATATTGATTTCACTAAATTTGCGAAGGAAATTGATTGCATTTAACATACAATAATGACATCATGTTTTTGCTAATTCAACTAACAGCAGACATGTTTTATTATGTCAAAGGAAACTAAGTGTAGCATAAAGATTCATTTAGCTTCATTTGTTCATCCCTGTTGCATCCTTCACAGAATCAGCTGCTCCTTGTGCTTTAGCTTTCATTTGCTGCCCAGTCTGTAAAGTGTAAACAATCAAAATTTGCTTTACTTTTATGGGGTCCATAATTTATGATTAATGTACATATAGATTGAACACAAATACACAATATCAGGCAAGACAGTTGATAGTTGATACTCTAAATTATTATCTAACTTTTTAATTATTTCTAAAATTATAATTGATCTATTAATAAAAAAATTATGAATAGACGATTTCGAGTATTAATATAATATCTTACCCCATATTATCAATTTATCTTATCATGATCTTGAATTCTCAAGGCTTATTATCAATCTAATAATGCTTTAAAAAAATATCGATATATCATTGTATCTAGCCTGCAAATTAATATATTAGGGATGAATGTAAATATAAATTAAAGATGTTCTCACTATATCTTGCGAACCATATGACTATAACCTATTTAAAATCTCAAATGTTGACAAATAATAATATACCTCTTGCAAGGATTCTTTAGCAGACTGAGCAGCATTGCTAGCCTTGTCCATCATGTTGCTAGCCTTCTCCTGAATTTCACAAAAAAGAGCAATTAAATCTAAGTTTTTAACAATTGATAATCTAAAATTGAACACATCCAAATATAATGAGTTATATATATATATATATATATATATATATATATATATATATATATATATATATATGACTGTATAAGAAAAAGGTGTGGGGAAACCTGAGTTTGGCCCTTGGCCTGTCCAGCATTGTAGCTCATTTTATTGGTGTCCATCTTATTGGTGTTAAGGAAGTTGTAGAATAATGAATTGAAGTTCAAGAAGTATTTAAGTTAATTTTGAGTGATGATATGATAAAAAAAAAAACAAAAAACAGGTTGAGTAATGATTAATGTCCCAGCATTCTGTTCTCATTTATACTCAAGCTATTCAACTTTCAGCTTGCCACGTGTTTGCCACTAAACACCACGTGGCATGCATCAAGACCCTTTCTTTTGGTGACTCTTGTGGAATTCTATTTTTGAGGAGAGATAACTAAGGAGAGCCCTTTAATTAATACTGTAATACATATTTACGGGTCACAACTCACAATTTGCAAGCCATATACAATTACTAGTATTTTTTACTTTTTTGGGCCTCTGTTATTAAAAAAAAAATAATTAATAAAATCATATTTATTAAAAAAATTAGTTGAATGTATTTAATTTTTTCAAATTTATTAAAAATATAGTTATTTAAGGAAAATTATATTAAAAATAAACAAAAATTAAATGAAATTTATACATTTTAAGCATATTTTAGGAATAATATACTAGGAATAAAAAATTGATTAATTTTTTATTTTATTTGAAACTAAGATAAATATATATATATTTTTTTTCTTATATTAAAGATTGTAGATAGTATAATTCACTTGTGCCACTGTATTACTGTATGAGTTTTTAAAATATTTTACCATAAATGTTATTTTTATTCCAACTTTGTAAATCAAACACACGTACTATCTCAGATTACAAGAAACAAAAATATATTATGTTGAATCAAGAGATTTTGATGAAGACAAATAGCTTGGTTCTTGGACAAAGCTTTGATGAAGTCAAATGCATCAGCGTATGTTATGAAGCTCGACATGTGAACCAGTTCCGTGTGTTGATTTCGGTCCTTGTTGCTCATCTCGGCTCATGATCGGCTACCTGTAGCAAGTCAGCAGTTCGGATTCAAGCTCGGAATATGCTTGGCCACATGTATCGAGTCTGAAGATTAAGAACAAGCTCGACAGTTGCTCAGATGCAAGTTCGGAAGACGTTCTGGAATTTGCTCAGTCGAACATGTAGCACAAGCCAAGATATCAAGGTCAATCAAAAGCTTAGCTCAGTTTGGAAGATGCTCAGAAGATGCAAGCTCGGAAGATGCTCAGCAGTTGTTTTGAAGAATTGTAGTTAAACCAGCAGCAAGTCAGAAGCTCGAAGATGCTCTGCCAATGTAGTTGACAAGTCAATCGAGACAAAGCTCGGCCTACTATCAAGCTCGGCTCAAGAGTGCCAAATGCAAACAATCCTCAAGCTCGGCTCATAGCTCGAACGGATGCAAAGAACAGATGCCAAGTGCAAAGTCATCAAGCTCGGTTCTAGTCACCTAAGCTCGGTGACGGTGTCAAGCTCGGCAACAGTGCTCATCAAGAAGTTTACTCACTTAAGTCCCGAAACTCGGTGACGTTGTCAAGCTCGAACCTATTGTTGGAATAATTGGTGGTATTGGCTAAAGTCACCCAAGAGGGGGGGGGGGGTGAATTGGGTGTTTATAAAATCATTGAAATTCAATCGAATCAAATGTTCTTAGAAAGATTAACAAAGATTAAACGAGCGGAAGACTTAAAGAACGAATGAAAAACGATTTTATGCAAATAGGAACACAATATTTATTATTAATAGATAAAACTTATTATACGCGAGATTGAAGAAATAAACCACTAAAACGCAATACACGCGCTAAATAGATTAATACGTGAAAATAGCTTTTATCCGCGAAAAATATAATCAACATAAAATAAACATGCGGAAAGTAAAGAGAGAAGGGATAGTAAAATTGCACCGGGGATTTTTATCCTGGTTTGGCAAACAACGCGTACATCCAGTCCTCAAACGACCCACTTGAGCTTTTCACTAAACCAAGACGCCACGCGTCCCCAAGTACATCCAGAGCGTCCCGCAAGCTACTAGGAATCCCACCGTTCGCCAGGGACCTCGAACAAAATAGCCTAACTACTAGGAATCCCACCGTTCGTATAGCGCTACCCAATACACAAGGGTTTTCTCACCCTATGAACGCGACACACGTTCAATCCTAAGGGAAAACACTTCTTAATATCTAAGGTTGTCACACCCCTTACAATAAAATGGGTTTGCACGAAGAAATGTGTGCAACTAACAATGAAGCTCTCTAGATAGAGCAGATACTACAATAGAGTCCTATAGCAAATAGATAATCTTAAGCAAACTCAATGTTTTTTGAATTTTTGATAAGAAAAGATGAATATAATGATGACTATGATTCTTCTCAAGAAAAAGGTTTTTCAAAGAATAGAGAAGGAGAGAAGAAGGTGTGTCTGTTGGTGTGTTTTCAAAAAAAGGTAGAAGAAGCAGCCAAAATCAGAAACGTGATCGTCCAGAAAAGGAAATAAATCATTCCGGGAATCAGATTGATTTCAGCACATTTTTCAAAAAAATTGAAAAGGTAATCGATTACTTTGGTAAGTGTAATCGATTACTTGCTCTCAGGTTTTTCATAAAAGTTGCAGCATTGAAAGCTAATCGATTAGTAGCTTCAAGTAATCGATTACTGTCACTTAAATGACCAGTTCAAGGAAGTAATCCATTACATGAATCTAATTAATCCATTACTTACTCTCTGGTTACAAGTTGCAACAAGTAATCGATTAGTCCAGAAGGGGTAATCGATTACTCCACAGTAAAATCAGTTTTTTCATAAAAGTTTGTAACCAAAGGTTTTCGCAAAACATTTTCATAAAAGCTTTTCCTGGAGTAGAGGTTTTAAAAATACTTCTTCTAGATTTTTCAAGAACAAAACATATCATCATCATAATCTAGCAAAATAAAATATACTTGAGTGCTTTTAGATTAACTTTTGCTTTACATAAAATTCTAAGCCCTAAAAGACTAAATCTTCAACCAGGCATACAATCTTCGCATCATCAAGGTACCTGAACCTGTTCAAACATAATATATAAAGTTGTGTTGTGTCATCATCAAAACATCATAAAGGGAAATCATGAGATTCAACACCTATGTCAAGCTCGGCAACACTGTTTTTCAAGAAGTTTAATATCTCAAAGTCACCAAGCTCGGTGAAGTTGTCAAGCTCGGATTTTCGTTAAGCTCGGCATCACATCAGATCACATCAGTTCAGCTCAAAGCTCGACATCACATCAGTTCAGCTTTGCCTCTACTCGGACGTCAAGGTCACTCAAGCTAGTTTGCATTGCTCTGCCAAAGCTCGGATTTCAAGGGTTAACTCAAGATCGAGTATAAAGCTCGGCTTGAGCTCGGATCTCAACATTTCAGTACAAGCTTAAGTGAGAAGCTCGGCCTAAGCATGGTTAACAAAGTTAAACTCAAGATAAATGCAAAGCTCGACCAGAGCTCGGCTCAGAGTTAAACTCTAGTCAGAGTGAGAAGATCCGCCAAAGCTCGGAAGTCAAGGTTCAAGGTCAAGCTCGGTTCACACTTGGTCAATTTTAGTGCAAGCATCATCAAGCTCGGATCTTCAGCTCGGTTCAAGCTCAGTTCTGTCTTAGCTCTCTGCTGCTTAATAAATCAAGTTCCCAAGCTCGAATTGATGACAAGCTCGAATATCTGCTCATCGTTGTCAACATTCAATTGTGTTCGACACCATTTAAACTTGAATTTCAAATTTGGAAAAGGGATTGCATTTGGAAAGGACATTAGCTGTCACTAAATGTTGCTGCAAATTAGAAGCTTCTAAAAAGGACAATACGTGGATTGTAACGTTGCAGCAAAATGGATAAAATTTTGGAATATCCGTTGCAAGGACAGCATGTCACAAAATATCTTTCGTCTTGTCTGGGTGCTGGGTTCTTTATAAAAGCCAAGCCTTCATTTCATAAAAGTTTGTAACCAAAGGTTTTCGCAAAACATTTTCGGCTTTTCCTGGAGCAGAGGTTTTAAAAATACTTCTTCTAGATTTTTCAAGAACAAAACATATCATCATCATAATCTAGCAAAATAAAATATACTTGAGTGCTTTTAGATTAACTTTTGCTTTACATAAAATTCTACGCCCTAAAATACTAGATCTTCAACCAGACATACAATCTTCGCATCATCAAGGTACCTGAACCTGTTCAAACATAATATATAAAGTTGTGTTGTGTCATCATCAAAACATCATAAAGGGAAATCATGAGATTCAACACTCTCCCTTTTTGATGATGACAAACACTACCTACAAAACAAGGTTAGTATAGAAAATATAACCACAAAAAACAGTATGATGCAATCAGCTCTTAAAATACTAAAAGAGCACAACTTCACAAAGGAGCACAACTCCCCCTGAAGTTATAAAATGAGATATTGAGCATAACTCTATAACATGAGTATAACTCCCCCTGAATTCATGAATAATCATGAACCTTAATCAAGAACCTGTTCCTGTTAACCTGTTCAAACTTTCTCAAACTTTCTCCGGACACATTTCACGGCATATTTCTCCCCCTTTTGACATCATCAAAAAGGTGAGATAACCAATATAAGACATCACATGACAAAATAAATAAATAGCAAACCAAATAAAGCCCAATGTCATGATATGTCACAAAATATCCAAAACCATGTCAGAGAAAATACGAGAAACAGAAACAGTTAAACATAATAATCAAAAGAACTAGGGGTTAAGACAGTAAAAATGAATAATCCATATAGCAAATAGAGTAAAAAGATCAAGAAGCGGAGCCACAAGCTAACGGTCACTGGTGAAAGGTGGCCGATTCTGATGCCTCAAGTGATAGATGTCTTGCTGCATTGCCTCCATGTTGACATGCATCTGTTCCATACCGGAGGTGAGTTGAGCAAGCGTGGAGTCTAATGAGCGCATGTGGTAATTAGAACGTCTCATATACCCTCTAACATCATCCATGAAGTGCTGCATGTACGGAGGTATATGATCCGGAGGATAGATAGCTTGTAGCGGAATGAAATTGGGATCCTGAGCTGGTGCATGATCTTGATAATGCTGTTGTTGTTGTTGTTCTTCCTCATCATCAGGGTTATAGTTGTGAGTAAACTTGCGCTCTCGTCGATGAGTTTTTGGTATCCAGCCTCGATCTTCCATGTTCACCCATCCCATGTGTCCCAAAAAATTTGTATCCATGCGCATATCAGCATTGGGAGCAGTCCTCGACTCTCCATTCAGTGGAATCTGGAAACGTCTGAGGATGTTGGTGATTAAGGTTGCATAGGAAAGTCGTGAGGTCTTCATCTTCATATCCCGATCAATCGACCGACGAACTTTACCAGCAGTCTCAATCATATGGTTCAAGACAAACCAACCCCAATTGATGGGTTTGTCGTGAAACCAAGCCCACAAAATGATGTAATCAGAATCCAACAGCCTGAAGTAGTTACCTTGTCTTGGGATCAGGCAACGATTCAAGATGAAATGCAGCACTCGAAACTCAAATTTCAGATTACCCGATGTCAAGACTTTTCCAGTAGGAATTCTATCATCAATAAATTCTACTTTTGCAGTCTTTTTATCATATTCATCGCCCCAAAGATTATCTGAACTAGAACCAGAAAGAACCGGAGAAATCTGAACCGCAAGCAGAACCGGGGAACACTGAACCAATACCTTTGCTGAACCGATGAACCGGAGAAGAGATAGAGCCAGAGAACCGTGAGCATGAACCGGTTTGAACTCTTGAAAACCCAAGAACCAATGAACCAAGAGCTTGCTAAAGGAGGTTATGGTGGAAGGTTTTGACAATGGTGGTTTCAATGGTGGTTGGTGGTGCTTTTAGAAGAGAGGTAGAATGGGTATGGTGAGTGGAGAGAGAAACGAGTTTTGCGAAGGAAGGAGGTAGAGAGAGAAGGTTTATGAGTGAGGGAGAAAATATGAGTGAGAATGGTGGAGTTTTTATGAAGGTGGTGATGGAGGTTTGAGTTGGAGGAAGAAGAAGAAGGTAACGTGGAAGGAGGAAGGAGGCCGTGATTTTGGTAGGGAATGAGAGAGAGAGAACATGTGATGATATATGTGTGGCTAGGGTTAGTCAAAGATGAGGTCCACACAAGGTCAAAACGGGTCAACAAGGCCCAACTGGTCCACACGAGTATTTTATTTTTTTTTCCAGATTCTGTACTAGTTAATCGATTACTGACAGTGGTTTAATCGATTATATTCCTCATTTAATCGATTAATTACTTGCCTTTAATCGATTATGCCTCCTCTGGTGAGAATATGATGCAGCATTTCTACTCGATTACTGAGCTGGTTGTACTCGATTATTTGCTGGTATCTAATCGATTACTTCAATCACTTTAATCGATTACTTTGTCTCTGATGCATTGCATGATGCTGTAGATTTAATTGATTAAACTCAGTCCTGTACTCGGTTACTTGTCTTCAATTGATCAGACCTGATGCATTTAACCACTTGGTAATCGATTACTATTGCAGAGTAATCGATTACTTCTGCATAAATTTCCAGAATTCCTCTTTCTCTGCATAACCAAGCTTCCTTGCATTCTACGAATAGGATTTTCCGATGCTAGGGAATATGAGTGATGTTAGCTTGTGGTCAACTTACCTCTAGGGGCACTGTTTCCTGCAAAACAGATAGTTCTGGATATCTTCAATGCTCAAGTTAGAAGATTTGTCAAGATAAACAATGAGAGCTATTGAAGTAAACGATATGAACCAAAGCAATATACCAAGTCATATGCTTTATTATAACTAAGAGTTATAACAAGGTATTTCATTTTGATAAAAAACCTCTTATTATTGCCCCCTGGAATGGAAAACCTTTGGCTAGAGGAGTCTTGAAATCAGTGCCAGTTTGGATCCAGCTTCATGGTTTACATGTCAAATTCTGGGGTGCTAAGTCATTGAGTAAAATAGCAAGCTTAATAGGTACACCAATTATGATGGACCAGGTCAAAAAAGACAGAAACAGAATAAGTTTTGCAAGGGTGCTGGTGGAGGTGAACCCTGCAATCCTACCAGAGGAGGTGATGTTTGAAGATGACAAGGGCAATGTGGTTAGTCAAAAGGTTTCTTATGAATGGAAACCTGTAATGTGTGTTGCTTGCCATATGTATGGGCATGATAGCAAAAGCTGCAGGAAGAAGACAAAGCAAGTTTGGGTTGAGAAAAGGCCTAAGAGTGGTGCAGAAGAAAGCCATGATGTTCCAAGCAACTCTGAAGGGGCTGAGGAAATTGTATTTGCAGTACTTAATCAAAATCAAGTGCAGCAGGTTAATAAAGTAGTTGCACAAGGCCAAGATGAAGTGGATGTGCAGGGCAGATTAACAATTGCAGATAATGGTGAGGATGGAATTTCAGAAATGGTGAATAAGGAGACCAATCCTGGTGAGGCACTAAATAAAGTTGGGACTAGCTCTGAAGTGGCTGCATCTATGCACTCTCGGAATGAGTCATTGAATGAGGAGGGTGACTGGACCCCAGTGAAGACTAGAAGCAAGGCAATCAAGGCTGCTGGCTTAGGCCACCATCCAACCCATGGATAATCTAGCATGCTGGAATATTCGAGGTCTCAATCAACCTCGAAAACAAAGGCAAGTAAAATGGTTGATTCAAGAGCTTAATTTGGGTATTTTTGCAGTTTTAGAAAATAAACTCAAAGCAAATTCCTATGACTATGTCAGAAATTTGATAGTCCCTGGCTGGGGGTCTTATATTAACTTGGAACATCATGCCATTGGTAGAATTTGGGTAGCTTGGAAAAATAACATGTTTGATCTTACTATCCTCAAAACTAGTAGCCAACTGGTCCATTGTAGGGTGAGACACAAGCATAGGCCAATGGAATTTTTAGTTACTTTTGTGTATGGTGCAAATGACCCTGATATAAGGGCTCAGCTTTGGCATGATATTTGTGATTTGAGCTCCAACATTGATATACCCTGGTTGATTATAGGGGATTTTAATGCTTTGCTAAATGTGGAGGATAAATTAGGGGGGCAACCAGTTGACACTGGACAGCTTGACCAATTCAGAAACTGTGTGCTTCACTGCAATCTGTTAGACATGAAGGCACAAGGATGCACTTATACTTGGAATAATAGACAGGAAGGAGTTGATAGGATATATTGCAAGTTAGATAGAGCTCTCATAAACCAGCAATGGATGAATGTGTGGCCAGATGCTCAAACAAATTTCATGAATGAAGGAATTTCAGATCACAGTCCTGCAGTGGTCACTTGGCATACAACTGCATTCAAGAGGAGGGGATCTTTTAAATTCTTCAATATGCTCACCACTGATCCAGAGTTTATGGCAATTATTAGTGAAGCTTGGGATGTAAATATCCAAGGGACAAACATGTATAGATTGATGAGGAAGTTGAAGCATGTCCAAGGGCCACTTAGACAACTAAACAACACCAGATTCAAAGATATTTACAAGAAGGAGTGTGTTTGCAGGGAAAATTTGTTAAGGGTCCAAGCTGAACTTGTAGAGGATCCATTAAACATACATATGCAGAAAGCAGAAAGGGAGGCTAATCAAGAGCTTATCAAAGTTTCTGAGGCTGCAGTGTCCTTTTAGAAGAAAAAAGCAAAAGAGCACTGGTTGTTGGATGGAGACCAAAATACTAGGTACTTTCATGAAGTCATAAAGCAGAAGAGGTACAGAACCAGAATTCTTTCTGTGGAGGATGATCAAGGTATGACTCATTCAAATCCAGAATCAATAGAGCATACTTTTTTTATCTTATTATAGATGCTTGTTAAATGGTACTACTGAGCCATGGAATGTTCTAGAGGATGAAATTAGTCAAGGGAGCAGACTGGCTTTAGACCAACAATTGGCTTTGATTAAGCCTATTACTGAGGCACAGATTACTGAGGGCTTTATGTCCATACACATTGACAAGTCTCCAGGCCCTTATGGTTTTGGTGCAGGCTTTTTTAAAAAAGCTTGGCCTGTGGTGAGCCAGGATTGCATTGCAGCAGTGAAGGAGTTCTTTAACTCAAGAAGATTGTTAAGAGAGTTTAACTGCACTGATTTGGTTCTTATACCAAAGAAAGAAAATGCAACCAATGTGCTGGACTATAGGCCTATAGCTCTATGCAACACTGTGTATAAGTGCATCTCCAAGGTAATTTGCAGATGACTTCAAGCTGTCCTATCTGATTTAGTAAGTGATAATCAATATGCATTTGTCAAAGGAAGGAGCATTGTCCATAATATTCTAATCTGCCAAGAGTTGATGAGATTATATGGCAGAAGACACACTTCACCAAGGTGCTTCATGAAAGTTGATATAAGGAAAGCTTATGATGTACTCAGTTGGGAATTCATTCACAACATGCTGGTAGCACTTAGATTTCCTATGAAATTCATTGGCTGGATCATGGAATGTGTGACCACTACAACTTTTTGTCTAGTTCTGAATGGCCACAGAGGGGAAAAATTCAAGAGCTCAAGAGGTTTGAGGCAGGGGGACCCCATGTCTCCTCTGCTGTTTGTGCTTGCAATGGAAATTCTCACTAGGAAGCTTAAATATGCAGTGCTGAATAGGAGCTTCAAATTTCATCCACTATGTAAAGAGGTGGCTTTGGTCAATTTGGCCTTTGCTGATGACCTCATGTTATTTTGCAGGGCTGATTATGAGAGTGTACTCACTATAAAGGAAACATTCAACCAATTTTCCTTAATTTCTGGACTGTATGCAAATCCCAGCAAGTCTCAAATTTTCACTGCAGGGATTTCTGAAGAAATGAAAGATCAGCTTGAAGCTTTATCTGGTTTTGTGAGAGGACAGTTTCCTATGAGATATCTAGGACTGCCTTTAGCAGCAAGGAAGTGGTCTATCAGTACCTGCCAAGCTTTGGTTGACAGAATAACCAAAAGGATGCTTACTTGGCAAACAAGAAATCTATCCTACCAAGGTAAAATGCAGCTAATCAACTCTATTCTGTTATCATTGCATGTTTACAGGGCAGGAGTCTTTCTTATACCTAAAAGAGTGGTCAAGGAAATAGAGAGCAAGTGTAGGAATTTCCTTTGGGGCCTAAACCAGCTAGGAAGGCCAAGAGCAGCTGTAGCATGGTCCAGCATTTGCAAACCAAAAAAGAATGGAGGTCTGGGGTTCCAAAATGTGCACTTATGGAATATAGCAGCAGTTGGAAAACAAGTGTGGGACATTTCTTGCAAGAAGGATGTCTTGTGGATCAGGTGGTTGCATTCTGTTTACCTAAAGCATAATGACTTCTGGGATTGCAGTACTACTCATGGCAGCTGGCACTGGTTGCAGATCTTAAAAGCCAGAGACATGTTAAAAGATGGGAATGTTAATGGCAACTGGATTGGAGATCAAGTCTCAGCATACACAGTCAAGCAAGGCTACAAATTCTTGCTTGGACCACAAGAAACCTTTGATAGTTTCAAGCTGGTATGGAATCCTGCATCTATTCAAAAGCACTGCTTCATTCTTTGGCTCACTGTCAAAGATAGATTGAGAACTAAAGATGCTTTGGCGGCTTATACTACAATTAATCCAATCTGTGATCTATGCAATCAAGCAATGGAGACTAGAGACCACCTCTTTTTTAGCTGTCCTTGGAGCCGTGAGCTTCTAGCCTTAGTTTCAAATTGGTGCTGTCTGGATTGTGCTCATTACAGATTTGACCAGTGGTGTAGATGGCTACGGTTTGCATTCAAGAACAAGGTGAGAAGGAAGTTCATCTATGGAGCAATGGCAGCAGTGGTGTACCACATATGGATGGAGAGGAATAGAAGAATTTTTCAGCATCAGACCAAAAGGCCAGATGAAGTTTATGTATTAGTTAGGAAGGAATTTGCCTTGAGAACTTCTCTTTATTTTAAAGATTTTAGATTATGGAGTAATAAGGTACTAGTTGATAGGATTCTTAGTGAGATTTGATTTCTTGTGTAATAAGTTACTTCTACCATAAACTATCTATTACCTAGTGAACCCTTCCTAGAAGGTGGCATTAGGCTAATAGTTAGAATTGTGTAATATTTGTTCGTTGGGTAATAAAATTATTTACTTACCTAAAAAATCATGATATGCATTTTGATGCCAACTTAAACAGCTCAAGTTTGCACTAAATGACACATTATGATTGAGATACTTCAGCTCTTCCAAGATATGATAATCATGTGAAAAAAAATAATTTGCAAGACATGATTTATTTTCAAATTCAATACAGCTTGGAATAGTCAAAGTATGTTCTTGTATAATCCTGATTAGGATAAGGATATGACTTGTTTACCTCAACCCTTTCATGCCATAATGAGTGCTTTCTTGACCAGAATGAATGTGCTTTTGACCATTGTTTCCTCTTCTGATTTTTAACTTTATTGTAATTCCACTTTCTCTTTGAGAGGTTTTTGGTCCTTGCTAGCTTGTTCTCCACTTGGTCAACTCTTCCAGTTTTTGGCTTCCAGTAGGTCAATTTGATTGCTTTCTTCCCTCGATTTCCTTTTGGTTCTACCTTGGTTGCTTGATTTTGCCAATTCCTGTTACATGAGGAAATCTTTGGTACCCATCTCATTTTGGGTCCTGGGGGATTAGATTTGGATTCCTTGGAAACCTTTGGAACCCATTTCATTTTATTTCTCATTTGATAATTTTTCTTATAAAAGCATAAGTGAGAAATATGACTCGAATGTCCACTATAGTTATAGACAATGGGTTTGGGAGATGCTTTGAATTTTCCAAAATCATTTTTGTATAAACTACACTTATGATCCTTGTATTCAGAATCACAATTGCCGACATCTTTACTTGACTTTTGACTAACCACATTCTTATCTATATCGTCAAATAAAGAGTTGGAGCAAGAGGATTTTGAAATACACTGAGAATCACAAGAAGCAGCCTCAACATCTTTTTCAATAAAATTGCATTTCTCATGATATGTAGAGGTGCTATTTTTAAAGTAAGAATTTTTCAAATCATCTCTCAAATCATCATGAGTAATATGAGGATTATGGTAACAATAATAAATTATAGTTACCTCGTGAGGAGTGTATGAGAATGGTTCAATTTTGTTGTCTACAGACTCCTCATCTAAAGAACTAGATTCCAATTGAGACTCCAAGAATGCTTCAAATAAACTTTCTAACTCATCATCTTCGTTTGACAAATTACTCCTCATGCTATTGGTGTCATCATTCAAAACTTCATCATGGGAGATAGTCAATTCATCCTTTGAGCTTGTCTCTAGCTGAGTTTCCAGGTTGTATCTGTGAACACTTACACTTTCTGAAAGATCATCAGTAGCATAGAGTGTGTGTAGAGTATCCCAAATACATTTAGCATTAACACAATACTTGATCCTAGCATATGCATCATCGTTCAAGACATTTCTTAAAATCTGCATAGCTTGAATATTCAAGACAAAACATTTTTTGTCAAATTCGTTTAAAATATTTTTTTGGTTTAAATCAAAACCATGTAGCACAATATACCACAAACGATAATTAATTGACTGAAGATAAAACTTCATTCTAGCACTCCAATACGCATAATTTTCTCCATTGAAAATTGGTGCATCATTGAATGAACAACCCTCCATTTTAAAACGAAAACAAATATCCCAATAAGCCAAACCACAAAGGATCTTTAACTCAAGCGATTAAGCTTGTTACCAGAGCACGAAGCTCTGATACCAATTGTTGGAATAATTGGTGGTATTGGCTAAAGTCACCCAAAAGGGGGGGGGGGTGAATTGGGTATTTATAAAATCATTGAAATTCAATCGAATCAAACGTTCTTAGAAAGATTAACAGAGATTAAACGAGCGGAAGACTTAAAGAACGAATGAAAAACGATTTTATGCGAATAGGAACACAATATTTATTATTAATAGATAAAACTTATTGTACGCGAGATTGAAGAAATAAACCACTAAAACGCAATACATGTAACATCCCGCATCTTCTGGACTCAAATAGATCAATGAGGTTTTATTTAAAAAGAATTTTTGATAATTTAAAAAAGGATTTTTTAGAAATTAAGAGAGATTTTTCAGTCAATGTGTTTTAGCAAATGATTTTTATTCAAAGTTGATTTCATGAAAACCAAATTATAATTTTGTTATTTGAGATTTCTTAAAGAAACAAATTTTCTTTTTATATGATTTGGGGTTTTTAATAAATGGTTTCTTTAAAAGTCTTTGATTTGTGAGAAAGTAAGATTTTATTTCAAAGATAAGCTTATTTTGAAATTAAATTGATGAAGTGAATTGATTTTCTTTAAAGTTGCATCTTTGGAATTTTTGAAATGTGAATGTGTGTTTTCTTATCTTGAGAAATAAAATTGAATGATAAATTTGAAATGCCATAAATTATGCATGAAATATAATTAGCAAATTTAAGATGGATGAATGCATGATTTGTGTGAATGTGGATGTATTCATGATGCATGTATGATGTGTATGTGTGCCGTGTTCTTGAGTAGAAAACATGATATGTCAAAGTGTTGTATGCATATGTGTATAGGAATGATTGAATATGTGTTAATACATGCATGATTTCATAACTTAATGCTATGTGTTGCTAGGATGAAATGAAAATATGTGTATAATGTGCATGTGTGCATGTGTATGTTCGGCCATTAGGACTAGAAGTTCTAAAATCATCAACTTGTTTTTGAAGTTCTAAAATCTCTTTTTGATGTTTCAAAATGAGCTTCTTTCTTTCAATGTTTTTCAAAGCTAGTTTTTCAAGTTGTTCATGCATTTCTTCATAAGCATTATATAACAATTCATATTTAGAAGAAATTTCGGATTTAGTATGACTTACATCGCTTTCCTCGCTTTGATAACTTGATTCATCATTTGAACTTTGTTCTTCATCATCTACTAGAGTTATCAAGTTGAGACAAGCGGCTTCTTCATTATCCGATGAACTACTCGATGTGCTTTTCTTGTTATCTTCATCACTATCCCAAACTATGTATGCTCTTTTAGATTTAGAATTTTTATTGTCTTTCTCCTTCTTCTTGAGATACTTAGAGCACGAATACTTGAGATGACCGGGTTTTCCGCATTCATGGCAAACTACTCCATCTTTTGTAGTCTTGGTCTTGTAGTGTGGAGAATCCTTCTCTTTACCTTTGTCTTTGTTCAACCTTCCTTTTCTCCTTAGAAACTTGTCAAACTTCCTTAGTAAAAGTTTCATTTCTTTTTCATCAACATCCGAATCGGAATCTTCACTATCATCATCATCGGAACTCTCTTTCTTTTTGTATGATCTATTGACTTTAAGAGCAAGTCCCTTTCTTCCTTTGTTCTTATCCGACTCTTCATTGATACTTAATCGTCCAAGCTCCATTTCATGTTCTTGAAGCTTTCCGAAGAGTGTTGCTAGATCCATAGCATCCAAGTTTTTAGATTCAACAATAGCCGTTACTTTTGGTTGCCAATTACTGTCTAAACATCTCAACACTTTGTTAGAAAGTTCACCTTGTAAGAAAGTCTTACCAAGAGCAAGTAAATGGTTAATAATATGAGTAAAACGCTTTTGCATATCATTAATAGATTCATTTGGAAGCATTTGAAACAATTCATAATCACGCATTAAAGCATTCAATCTAGCTCTCCTATCCTCACTAGTTCCTTCATGAGTCACTTGTAAAGTGTCCCACATTTCCCTAGCACTAGAACATTGAGAAACCCTAAAGAACTCATCATAGGATAAAGTGGAGGTAATGATATTCTTTGCTTTATAATCATATTGAACTTTCTTTCTATCATCATCCTTCCACTTATCCTCGGGGATTAAATGTACTACGCCTTCAACTAAACTAGAGGGGATATGAGGACCTTTTTTAACTACTTTCCAAATTTCACTATCTATGGCTTGGATAAAGATTTTCATTCTAACTTTCCAATAAGCATAGCCTTCTCCGGCAAACAATGGAGGACGATTTATTGAATAACCTTCACCACCAAAGGGATTCGTAGAACCCATTACGATTTTCTTAAAGGATCTTTACGAAAAAGCTCTTATGCTCGTGTCTTTCGACCGAGCTCTGATACCAATTGAGGAAACCGCAATTGGTGGTTGAAACAACTAAGGAACACTAAGAACACACCTAGAAGGGGGGGTTGAATAGGTGTTTAAGAAACCTTGAAAGATTTTCGAAAGAAATGAATCGAAACAATTAAAACAAATGATTTTTGCAAATTTGTACTGTCTTAATCGATTATTCTGAAATTTAATCGATTAAACCTGAAAGTTCAAAAGTCCTTAATCGATTAAATCTTCTCTTAATCGATTAAATCTATCAGAAACAGAAAAATCACTTTTTCAATCGCATACGAAAATCAATCAATCAACACGTAAGATCAGAGATTCAGCGAAAACAATTAACACCTATATTCTTATTGATTACCTAGGTTATGAAAATGATTTTCCCTTTATCAATTTGAACAATAAAGATTCAATTCAATCAATTATGAAAATCACTCTTTTCTAGGTTTTCAACCAAGAACACAATCAATGACTTGAATGTAAAGAGTTAAGGGTTTAGAGATACGACACAGTGATTTATCCTGGTTCACTTTCATCCGCTTGAAAGCTACATCCAGTCCCCTCTTCAACCAAGAGAGATTCTTCACTATGAGGAATTAGAGTTCTCAAATTACAAGTAAATGCCTCACAAGACTCCCTTCTTGCTAGCCTACAAGAGATACTCGACACCCTTGCCTTGTAATCCTATTGATCTTCTCTCTAATCTAACCTCTACCCCTTGTTGATAATCGACACAACAAGTCTTCAATTGCTTGATGATAATCCACACACCAAGTCTTCACTTTGCTTGATTCACAACCAAGACTTTCTTCTTCTCCAATGAGATTTGCTTGATGATAATCGACACACCAAGGCTTCTTGTTTGTTGTAGATGGCTTGCCTTCTTGCAAAGATTACAACACAATAGAAAACACAATGACACTCCTATGAATCTCATTCAATAGCTATGACAAATCACCATAAGAGATTCAAAGGTTCTTGATCAAAGAATATGAAAATATGAAAGCTTTTGATCTTTGAAATTGAGAGAGAATAGAATGGCTTGATTCTTGTAAAATTGATTATCAAAGTGTTCTAATTAATCACAAAGGTTAGGAAAAGGTTTATATAGAATACCCAAAAGTTGTAGCACTTGAAAAACTGATTTTGAGAAGTGAAAATCGTATTTTAAAAAACCAGTTCAGCAGTGTTTAATCGATTAAATCTTCACTTAATCGAGTAGTAATCGATTAAATTCATCCTTAATCGATTAAATCCATACTGCACATTTTAGAAACTTGTTTTCTCAAAACTAAACCTTTCCTTTCAAACCTTTAAGCCACCTATTGATTCTAGGTTAAGTGAAAACTCAAATTATGATTTAATCATGACTATGATAGAGATTCACTACCCTCTGAATAATCTACCCAAATAAAAGACCTAAGAAGCTTGAGAGGCAAAAGATAAAACAATTACAATTACACTCAAACTAAGTCTTCATGAGCTTGATTTCTCTCTTCTTCATTTGATGTTTGTTGTTGCTTGTTGAACTTGAACTTGATCAACTCATGATAGCTTGTTCAAAACACTTTGTCATTATCAAAACATTCATCATGGAACTTACATTTAGAAAAATAGAAAATTCAAATGGCAAACAAGTGGAACCCTAGGGTGATGACTCATGAAGCCTAAGAGAGACCTTCCCTCCCTCCTTGTCCCCCACGAAAAAGACCTCCCATGCAACATTTGGAGTGGACCAACTTGCCCTTAAGCTAGCATCTTGAACCGAGGGTAGAAGAGGAAAATTACACCCCCTTGCCTTTGCCCATATAGAACCGTGTGTGTGTGTGTATGTGTGTTGGCTTTAGTTCCTTCTCATTTCCTTCATTCATTTCCTTCACATTCTCACATCAACACAAACACTCTAGTCCAAGAGCAACAAAAGCTCTTGAGACCCTTAGAGAAAGAGAGTAGCCGAGAGGAGATAAGAGAAAAAGAAGAGTGGAAAACCCAAACTTCTCAACCAAATACCCTTGATTTCTTTCTTTAATCCCTTCCGTCTTCAAAGATCAAAAACAAAATCAACCTATCAACCCTAAGAAGGATAGGCCGAAGCAACCCTAGGAGAAGGAGAGGAGAAATTGAAGCTTGAAGGATTTGAAGATTTAGTTAGAGGGTTTGATTTGAGGTAGTTATTTAAGGAATTTTGATGTAATAATTTTGGTTTGTAAAGGACTTTACATGGACTTTGTCTAAGCTTAATTTTGTGGTGCATGTACTTATTTCTTCATGATCTTGAAGTTTAAATGCTTTGCATGTAATTTCTATGGCTTGATCTTGAATATGTGTGTTTGAAAGATGTGATCTTTAATTTGTACAATTTCTTCTTCACGGTTTTATTTGAGATTTGTGTTTAAGCTTGTGTATTTGCTTTAATGTTCCTTGCATGTCTTGATCTAGGGTAGATCTTTGCAAAATCATGAAGTTTGAATTTTGTATGGAGCTCACGGTTTTGTCCTTACAAATATCAAAGTTTGTCTATTTTGCTTTGCATGTGTGTTTCATTGATAGATCTATGGATTTCAAGTATATGAAAATCTAAATTTTTGATTAAAGACTTGAAAGTGATTTTTGTGTTCCATTCGGTTTTAGGAACAAGTTCTACCTAAGCTATTTTTATTTTCTTGTGAGTTATTGTTTGAGTTAACTAAGATTGGTTTAGTATGTGATTATATTATTATGAGTTTGAATTATTTTTCTTATGCTTCATTCGGTTTGATTAAGAAATAAAAGAAATAAATTGATTTTCATTTGCATGTTAATTTAGGAATAAAGCTAAGTGATTTAAAAGATGTTAACATGGATTTAATTGAAGATAGTCCTTTTCTTTTAATAATTATTTTCGGTTGTTATGTTTAAAGTAGGATAATGTGTTTAAATGATTATGTTCCATATGTGCATGTCTTGTATGTGTGTTTGAAATTGTGAATATAGCCTTATCTTATAAAGAAGGGATTCGGCCATGTATAGAAAATAATAGGAGTTTGTGTTTGATTTTTGTTTTGTATACATGCATGAATTATAAGTGATTTAACATGTTCAATATGTGTGTTTGAAAATGATTTGAATGTTAATATTTGCAAAAGGTTTTCAATTTGACTCTTTGTGTTATTTTCTTTGGCTTAATTCGGTTTTGACAAAAAAATAAAGGGATTTGATTGAAAAAGTATTGTTTTGAAAAGATTTTAATTTAAAGGTGTTTATATTTAAGAACCCTTAAGATAATTGTGACTTTTAAAGAGGTCAGGAAACTAACTATGTTTTTGACAAGTGTTTGAAAAGAGTATTTTAAGTTTTTAAATTTCTAAACGTGTTTTTAATGAATGTTTTACCTGTGAGTTTAATACCTAGCGTGATTTCAAAGTATTAAGAGGAAACAAATACTTTGTTTTCGAATATAAAGTTTTGTAACGTTGCTTTATTTTCAAGATAATTGAATAAGAATGATTTTTAATAAGAGGGAAATATTTGAGTGCCAGTAACGATCGGGAAGCAGTTACAAACGTCGCAATGGAAACTAAGGAGCGCATTGAAGGTCGTCATCGGTTGAGGTGAGAGAGAAGTTTCCCCCAAACACCGTGGTATTTAGGTAACATATTAAGCGTTTCGACCATCTCAAAAGTCGAAACTTAGTGGTTCTGAGTCAGTAGCACGGTGGCAATTGTTTGGTTGTGTGGCCACTCGTGTGAAGGAGACAAAGGCCACGTGAAATTAGGTAATGAATATGTGTGATGTTGTCTGAATGCTGATACGTTGTTAATTGTTTATTTGATGAATTTATTATGCATGATGAGATTGAAATTAATGTGAATATTAATGAATAAAAAGAATAAAGGAAATGTGAGATAAAGTTGAGAAAGATGTTGAGATGTTGTGGGAATTATAAGCACGGATGAGAAAGGATTGATGAATATGATGTGGATGAGCCAGAGCTAGGGAAAGTAATGTTGTGTTGTGAAATGAGATGTGATTTAGAAGGAGTTCGGTTCCTTTGTGATGTTGTGGAAATGAGACTGGTGTAGAGTTGAGCTTGCTCCTCCGCTGGTGCTCATTGAAACAATAAGTTTTCGAAAAGTTTTTGGAATGAAGTTTTATTTTAAAAAGTTTTTTTGAAAATAATAATTTTTGAAAAGAGATTTTGGAAAAGGATTGTGAAAAGAAATGTTTTTGAGAAGATTTGTGAACGGAGGTTTTTTGGAAAAAGTGGGTGAAAAGAAATTTTCAAAGAGTTTTTGAAAAAGAGATTTTTTTAAGAGAGTTTGTGGAGAGAGATTTGGAGAGAAATTATGAGAAGCAATTTTATGAAAAGTTTACGAAGTGATATTTTGCGAAAGTTCATGGAATGAGATTTTGAGAAAAGGAGTTGAAAAGGGGATTGTTAAAGGAAATTGTGGAATGAGATGTAAGTGGTTGATGTGATCCCAGCTCTGTGCTCTGATGAGAAAGATTGTGCAAAGATAGTGGTTGGGACTCATTGAAGGGATGCACGAAGGATGGGCCGACTATTAGGACTGATTTAAAAAGATAAAAGACTTTTAAAAGACATTAACATACGTGGTGAGGTATGAAAGTGCGAAGTAGTAGAGAGGAAGGAACCATAGGTATCTGCGGATACTTAGGAGGAGATTGCATTAGGGGAGGACGATGACGGTGAAACATCGAGAAGTCTCGAGCATGTTTCCAGGCAGAACAAACTCCACAAGTGGCGCACTAACGTGGTGGGGACTGGGTCTAATGCCGTGGCAAGTTCTGCGAGCTCCCTAGAAATATACTGTCACCCCCTAGATTGCAAATCGAGAACAGTGAGAGGGACTGGAACGGGGCATTGTGTTTTGCCACTGCATGGACAGTGAGCCTTGATATTATTGATATGATTTGAGGACGAGATCCTCCTGGTCTGGGACCATTTATGTGTTGAGACAGCTGTCGTGCCCGCGTGGTAAAGGTCCTGTACTCCTGTTTGCTTCCGACTAGGTTGGGTGGATGACCGAGGAGATGTAGACGTGTGTGCTAACTTTGAAAGCGACCCTCCTCAATGATGATTTAAATTCCCCGCATCATTGATGGATACGAACTCATAAAAATTTAATTAAGAAAAGATAACTGATATTGTTAAGAAAGAAATTCTTAAGAGACAACTTGAGAAAGAGGATGAGATGGATGTTGGAATCAGAGTTCGCAGCTGAAGCGATTGGTGGAAGTTTTGTGGATATGTAAAGTTTCGAGAAAAGAAAAGAAATGGAATAAAGTAGAGGTTTAAATATGATTGCTTGTGTGTGTGGTTTGCTAACATGTTTTTGTTATTTCTTAATATCTTACCTATTGTAATCCCACATCGTTGGCATAACATGCTTGGGAATACTTACTCTCTCTAGTCTTCTGTTCTGTGTGCTTGTTGTTATGATGTCTATTCCCTTAGTCGATGGATCCTGCCATGTTCACGTTTGACATTCGAGACGAAGGAAGATTGGGAGTGGCGTGAATACACCGAGGTCGGTGGGTCAGCTGACTATCATGGTGGACACCCGATTGCTTTGGTCTGCACACATTGACCACGAGGCTGAGGAGCCAGAGGAATTGGACGAGGACGTAGCTACTCGGAGGCGGACGAAATCGAGGTCGACCCTAACGAGGCATTCTCCGTGGACCATCGTATTCAGTTCAATGGGCCTGATGGTAGTCTTTCATTTTCCCTGAAGTATTTTGTATTCCCTGTATTTACTTAGTTTCATTGCAATGTCATGATGTAACCCCAATCTTTTGTGGAAGAAATTTATTTTAATGGGCAATGATAATTGAGTTGAGAAGAATCAAGTTGCAAAGTGTAGTGCCTTGTGACACTTCGATTTGGAACTTGAACTTCAGTATGAGATATGAGAACATTCTTTTAATTACGAAAGGGTTTTGAAAACTTAGTGGTTCTCATACTCATGCTACTCAACCACGTTACATGTTTAAAAAAAAAAATTGGCCCACATTTCCACTACCTTTTGGAATTAAAACAGTATATTTTTAAAGTGGCCAAATCGGGGTGTTACAGATGTGGTATCAGAGCAATGGTTGATCTAAGTAATTCAATACATGGGAAACATACTTCTTTGTGTGCCTTGTGTGTTGGTCTAGGATGATTAGAAATAGGAAAGCCGAGAGTGTGTGCATGTTGCTTGGAATGCGTCAGAATTCGCCGTAGAATTCGAGGATTCGAATCCTAGCAAAACCCAAAATTATTGTTTGCACCTACCATTCTTTGTTGGAACCCTGTTTTGTTGTGATTCCTTTGCTTGGAATAACCTTCGAGCTCTTGATTTGATTTGAACCATGAGCCTACCTCATATTGCTTGTTACCCAAATTGATCTCTAAAGTAACCTTGAACCTTCCTAATTTGATTAAACCCAAATTTGTGAGCTCAGTTCATAAGCCTTCCCTATTGTCAAGCTGTTTGATCCCCAAATTTTTGGTGATGATTTATGCCAGTCAAGTAGCTATCCCTGAACTAGGAATGGATTGTGAGGTGTTGTTAGGCTAGATTTGCAATATCTGAGGAAAATAAGGACTAGAAGGTACGGATAGGGGAGATGTGTTGGTCACAAGGTAGAGTAAGGATGTATTTTAAGTCTTTGGGTTAAGATGAAGGATCGTATGAGTCAGTTAGAATTAAGTGTAAATGAGGGTGATTTGTCTGGAATTTTGGGTCTAGGAAGTGTCGAGGTCGTAGGAAGCCGAGGATGAGTCAGAAGAATTGTAATCCTAGGATTAGAGTTAGAAAGAGTAAATGATATAGTCTAGTGCTAATTGTTATTAATGGTGTGGAACTGGGTAGATGAAGTGAAGACATATATGGTTAGAACCCTTAAGTGATGATCAATGTTAGGACAGATGATGAAAGTGTGACGGTGAATTGTGGATTAGAGGAGTCCTGTTAGGAATGAAGACCTTTAATTAGATAGGTAATCCTAGAATTAGAAGAACTTCAATGGATTTAGGCCTTAAGGTGAAACATGAAGGATGGAAAAAGGAGTTGGGATGCTTAAGTTAGTACGATCAGTAGGTGATAGGAGGAGTGAAGCGAAGCATATGTGAGCAATAGCTTGAAGAAAGAAAAGACTAGTTATGAATAAGATGAAGTTATAAGGGTGAATGTTTAGTGGAATCTGAGATAATGATAGGATAAATTGGGATGAGGTAAAGAGGAGTAGGATAAGAGGAATAGGAAGCAGTAAGGATGGGGAAATTGGTGAGAACCAAGTTCATGTTTGTGGTTGAGATATGTAGCGATAAGAGTTATTAAAGTTGGGGAGTAGCTGGAAGTTTGAGGTTTTAAGGTGACCTAATTAGGCTGGAAGTTATTAGAAAAAGGTAAGTCGGAAGAAGAGCCTTACAAATAGTGTCCTTGCTTAGATTGGCATAAGCGTGACGTTCCTTTTTATGCTACTATTTGTTTCAGCAACCTTGAACACCCTTAAAATTTTCACCCATTTAGCAAAGCCTTGTCGTTATACACCCTTGTATTTGACAATGGATTGACCCAAGAGACTGCTTCTGTTAAAGAATCGTTTCGGAATTTTTATTTTTCGTGAGGACAGCGAATAAAAGATACGTCGCAACAGTCAGTTCATACGAGAATGAGGAAGGAGATTGCTATGAGGAGCTACGCACTCTTGAGCAAGATGGTATTACGCATCATTTCTCGAGGACGAGAAATCTTCAAGTTGGGGAGAATGTAACATCCCGTATCTTCTGGACTCAAATAGATCAATGAGGTTTTATTTAAAAAGAATTTTTGAGAATTTAAAAAAGGATTTTTCAGAAATTAAGAGAGATTTTTCAGTCAATGTGTTTTAGCAAATGATTTTTATTCGAAGTTGATTTCATGAAAACCAAATTATAATTTTGTTATTTGAGATTTCTTAAAGAAACGAATTTTCTTTTTATATGATTTGGGGTTTTTAATAAATGGTTTCTTTAAAAGTCTTTGATTTGTGAGAAAGTAAGATTTTATTTCAAAGATAAGCTTATTTTGAAATTAAATTGATGAAGTGAATTGATTTTCTTTAAAGTTGCATCTTTGGAATTTTTGAAATGTGAATGTGTGTTTTCTTATCTTGAGAAATAAAATTGAATGATAAATTTGAAATGCCATAAATTATGCATGAAATTTAATTAGCAAATTTAAGATGGATGAATGCATGATTTGTGTGAATGTGGATGTATTCATGATGCATGTATGATGTGTATGTGTGTCGTGTGCTTGAGTAGAAAACATGATATGTCAAAGTGTTGTATGCATATGTGTATAGGAATGATTGAATATGTGTTAATACATGCATGATTTCATAACTTAATGCTATGTGTTGCTAGGATGAAATGAAAATATGTGTATAATGTGCATGTGTGCATGTGTATGTTCGGCCATTAGGACTAGAAAGGCCAAGAGGAATGCATTTTCTTAAGCATTAAGAAAAATAGAAAATTCAAATGGCAAACAAGTGGAACCCTAGGGTGATGACTCATGAAGCCTAAGAGATGTAACACCCCGATTTGACAACTTGAAAATATAATTTCTTTAACTCAATGTAGTGAAAATTTGGGCCAATTTTTTTTTTTTAAAACATAACATGGATATGAGAATCCCCAAGTTCCAAAATCTTTTATCGAAATAATTTGCATCATAAATTTGATTCTCACATCACACGTTGTACTTCAAGTTCCAAACCGAGATGTTACGAAACATCGCACTTTGAAACTCGTTTTCACAAGTCACATTTAAAAGCCCATATCTTTTGTGTTAACCAGAAAACTTAGCGTTGATTGTCCAGCTTTATAAAACATCTTTCGGGTGTACATGTGGATGTAGCTAATGATGTCTAAGTACCTGCTAAGGGAGTACATCACTTGAACATAGACACTATAACAACAGACTTCCGCCAATATGATACTCCTCAGCAAAGTCGAATCATCCACCATCGAATCCTCGAGTCGAGCTTGACCTTCTTCTTCTTTGAGACTCCATCTCGGTCGTGTCTTCGTAGACCAACACTTGAGGCACCGACTCTCAGGATAATCTACTTACTCTGTCACCTGTGGACATCGTCACCGAAGTCCACAGGGAAGGGTGAAGACAGAGAGAGTAAGCATTCCGAACGACGCATCGTCGACGGTGTGGGTTTACGATAGGAAAAATATTAAGACAATACAGGCATACAACAATACACTTTCACAGCACAACAATACAGCAGATAATTATGTAAAATGCATGAGGATGCAATGCAATTGTCGTATTAACTAACACTTTATCTTTCTCTTAAGGGAATCTCTCAATCATTTCGTCTCGCAAGGTCGAATCTCTTCATTCACACACCTCGAGTCCATAACATCGGGATTCAGGCTTTATGATTTCGGGTTCATGTCTACATCTCCTCGGGATCCATCCACCTAGTCGGAAGCAATCAGAAGTACAGGATCTCTACCACACCGGCTCCTGGAGACAACACCAAGATACACTATAAAATGCCCGGGAAAAAATGTCATGACAAAGGGTGTCTACCTCCACCGTGTTCAAGCATCCCTCTTCTGATCCTGATTTAGTCAAGGGGGTGTCAGTCATCCATCTAGTGTACACGCAGTACTTCAGCTACGACACCAGACTACCTACCCAACCTCGGATGGTCAACCCAGGTCACTGTAGCTTTTTCCCGCCTAGACAGACTCCTCTTAGGCTTCTTGACGAATCATCGTCATTACCTTCCCCTATCCTAATCAACAAGTGATTACCACGCAGGTAAACACCGTGTCTTCCTCTCCACTACTTCGGGTAAGGGTTTTTTAAGTCGTAACGGTTATACTCGATTTTTCCTAATGTCGACCCATCCTAAGTCGCCTCCGTCATATAGCACCAACCATATGCGGGTTACTTCTTGTGGGACTCGACTACTATATCTGACGGGCTCCGACCCATCCTGAATCATTCTCAACATGTAGCCACAATCATATAGATACACTTTCAACATATGGCAACGGCCATATAGATACACTTTCAACAGGTGGCTACGACCACATAGATACACTTTCAACAGGTGGCTACGACCACATAGATACACTTTCAACATGTGGCTATGACCACATAGATACACTTTCAACAGGTGGCTACGACCACATAGATACACTCACAACATATTTCAACAATCGTTGCATCTACACTCAAGACATCGTCGTCGTCACAGCATCAGCTCGTTCCACGTACTCGGCGCATCAGCATCATCCGGTTCCATCATGTGTTCCACCCCTTAAAGTTTCGCTCTAGTCGTTGGGGAATTTCTTATAATTTTCTATGTCTCTTCTATTCTTATCTTATATAGCGGGATGATGCACCATGCATATGCAATGACAATATAACAGCAATACATCTCAACATAAGCAAATATATCAATCAATCAATACCATGTAATGGTATAGGTCTGAGTCTTCGTATACCGCAATACAAACAATCACACAATTTATCGGGTATACTACTAGCTACGATAGACCTTTACTCCGACTTTGAGAGAGTACGGAGTGTCCTAATAGATCACCTAAATACCACGGTGTCTTAGGGAAGCTTCTCTCTCACCTCAACTCCAGCAATTACTTTGTACGAAATCGTTGCGGGTTCTCCCAACTGTCAGCTGCTCCAACTTCCTGACTTATACGCACCTCGTACTAGACAATTTTATTATAAAGTAATGCAAATGATGATTATTTTAATTCTGCAATGACAATTGTCGTACTTTTGAATGGTGATGTAACGTGACACTTCTTTTTGGAAAAGAATTTTTAAGTGTAAGTGAAAGAACAAATTAATTTTCAAAGTTAGTTAAATCAAATGATGAAAACCCTTTTTATAAACCATTTTGGGAAATAAATGTTTGTTTAAAAAAAAGGCGCAAATTTTTTCGAAAATTCTAAGTCCAAATTGGGGTGTTACATTATTGATGATGAATTATGAAATGATGTGATTATGCATATGATGATGATGATTTCTTGACAGTTGGACCTGCGTGGGTTAAGGTTTCTGTACGTCATATTTGCTTCCGTTTAGGCTCGGGAGGATTGGAGGAGATGTAATGCTTGCTAACCAACTCCTCGATGACGTTCTCTTATCCCCTTGTCATCGATGGATGCGCTTCAATAAGACTTAATAAGAAAAGTTTACGAATATGATAAGTCATAATGCTTAAAGTTGAGGAAAGAATTGTGAGAATGTGGTGGCATTGGTGAGCCTTTGGGCATGGAGAAAGTTTTGGATAAAGACAATAAAGGATTGGAATTAATGTTTGGATATCAATGGTGAGAATAATTTTTGAAGATGATGATTCTTAATGATGATACTGATATGAACTTGTGCATGATGTGTATGTTGTTTGTTTGTTATTATATCTTGATATGTTGCCTGCTGTAATCCCGCACCGTCGGCTTATCCGCTCGGAAAAGCTGACTCCCTTTCTATCTCTCTATTGTATGCTTCTATCGGTCATTTGTCGACCAATTAGATGGTGGATCCTGTCAAGTATACCTTCGAGATTTATCACGATTGACAATGGGAAGTGAATCGGAAAGGTTGGGAATGCGCGATGGTGCAGAGGTGACCATTCGAGACCCGTGTCATATGCTTCGAGGAATCTCAACTGACACTCATGTTTGTTGCTTCTCTTTGGTGGATTTGTAGACTGGAGGACCCGCGGACTATCACGGTGGTTATCCTTTACCACTGCCGGGACGCATTGACCTTGGAGCCGTGGAGGAAGAGGAGTATGAGGACCTAGACCCTGCTGAGCCTCCTGATGATGCATTCGAGGCTATTCCCCAGAGTGATCCAGATGAGATTGAAGAGGACCCTAGTGAAGGATCTTCTCCCGTAGAGTATTCTGATGCTGGTGAGTGGGAGTATGATCCGGAGGAGGCGCCTGCTGCCGCCTCTAATGATGAGGGTCATTAGTTATCTCTATTTTTCTGTTATGATTCTATTTGGTCTTGTATTTTATTTTAGTAGACTTTGATGACTTTGTTCGGATATCATGTAACTCCCAAAGTTTTTCAAACTTGATATTTGAGACAGTATTTTGAGGATTTTGATTATCGTGTAACGTGGTAAATCGGGTTCCAAAGTGCGGTGTTGGTAGCATATCGATTTGGAACATGATGGATGACGTGGTACATGAATGAATTAATTTATAATGAAAATGTATGTTTTTGAAAATAAATGTATTTATAAGGATGATTCCATGTCCATGTTATCAATGAAAAAAAATTTACCCGTATTTTTCATGAATTAAATAAAAGAATATTTCCAAGTTTCTAAATCGGGGTGATACAATGACCCTCATAATACCATGTGCAAGTCTCTATGCAATGAATTCAAAAATCAAAATTCAAAATTAAAACTAAATAAAAGAAAAAATAAAAAAAAATAAAATCTCCCTCCCTCATATATTTGGGTGTGCAATATAAAGTCAAGGGGGAAAATTATAAAATTTTCATATTTTAGGAAACGAGGCAAATATATACATTAAAACTGGCTTTTTCCATAATGAAAACACTTAAGGCTATGTATACCAAAAAAAAAAAAAAACACTTAAGGCTATAAAATCATTTCCATAAAAGACTTCTAAACATAAATTTTTTTCCAAACTTGAAATAAAAATAAATCCAATCTTACAAAAATACACACCACTCTTCTATATGAACATTTTGACTTCAAAATCATTTAATTTGGACTAACCATGAAAAAGTTATGAACCTATGAAAATTCCATAAACTTTCTCTATGAAATTAAATCAAACCACACGTACATATAATAAAAATAAAAATAAATGGTTGATAAGATCTTATTTTTATAAAACTAATTTACATAACTTAGATTTTTACTAAATTATAATATAATCATATAACAATGTTTCCTCCAAAAAATATATATACAATACTACATATTAAATATATATTGAAAATAATTCAAGCATGAAAAGTAGTGGACTTACAAATGTTCTCAAAAATCTGAACATGAATGTGCCTAAATCTACCTAAGCCATCAAACGAATAGGTGTTTCCAAGGTTCATGAAAAGATATATTTTTTTATTTTTGCGTGACAATAACGAGTGATTAAAGTAATAAGATTTTTCAAATTTCAAATTCAAATAACGTAACAAAAATAAAAAAAATATAATACTTGTTTCATTACTTCATTATAGGCGTGAGCCCATGCTACAAAGAGGAAAATACACATTTTTGTTTTTTTTATATATAATTAGATCAGTTAAATTCATATATCATAAAAAGTCCCATATTGAAAATACAAAGGTTCTTCCCACCAGTGTTCAGCTTCTCTAGTCAAAACATATTCAGCCAATCGGACCCGATGATCGGCAGGTGGTTGAAGAGATGGGAGAATCTTCTCAATTACTTGAAGCCATTTTTGAGATCCATCTGAATTGTAACCTCCTTCGAACCTTGGCGGCTCGCACTTCCTGAAATGCGCCAACCAATCAATCTCAACTAGGGCTGGTGGTTGAGGATTCAACGCTGCTGCTGCTGCGGCTGTTGCAATGTTCTCGGCCTAGTTCTGGTTCATCTGAACCAGCTCTCAAGAATGGCTGCCATACGCTCCGCATCCACATCCACACGCCACCACGACATAATGACTAAGTCCTGAGGAATGAACAAGTTATTCCATGTATACTGAAATAATCATTCAGCTAAATGTAAACACATGTATATGAAGTAACCATTCACCATGACATAACGGCTAGAGCATAGTGGATGATTTAAGTTCATATACACTTGACACTGACTATTGGTTACTCGCTTGATGAGTAAACCACTAGAGATGTGAGTCCACACTCCAATGGCCGAGGGAAACTGCTCTGATACCAAATTGTGACATTCTCACTTTTAATTAGATAAAATAACATTTAATTTAATTGGTACTTGAAAATTTCTTTTGAAAACTTATTTACTTATAAAAATTCTTACGAAAATCCGGTAGAGTGTCCTCTGTTTTACGGACTTCCCAAAAACTTCATCTTTTATACCTGTCAGACCAGAACATTATGAAACATAAAATTATCTTTAACTACAGCCAGTTCAGTCCTAATACCCGCCTACCAATACATCACTGGCTCAGGGCATACAACTACTACATAATTTGATTACAAAATAATAGTTTTTAAATAATTAAACTACAATCCACTCATAAAGAACAAACACTCCACGAGGTGGAGTGTTATCTTGCTCGGCCAAGACTTGTGCATGCTCCTTCTGTACCTGTAATAAAAATAGCAAGAAGGTTAGAATTACGCAGAACTTAGGAAATAACCTCTAAGAAGACATAGTAATAAACTAAGCCTAAATTATGATTAACACACAATAAATATAGTCATACATACCGTCAATCTTATTTACTACTCTTAGTAACTCTTTTACTTTTCTTATTTATATTTCCGCATTTAGTTCTCTTTACTTTCCTCTTATTCTCACATTTCTATTCATTCTTAGTTTTCTAATCATTTTATCTTGTTCTTACACTTGCTTTCTTATCCCTGGAGCACATGGGCCGTCCAGGTTGTGTTTTCTCTTTTATTTAGTCTTTCATTTCTTTTCTTTCTTTCCTTTCTCATCCCTGGAGCACACAGGCCGTCCAGGTTAAGTTTAATCGTCCTCAGAGCACATGGGCCATCCGAGTTGTGTTTTTCTTATCCCTGGAGCACATGGGCCGTCTAGATTGTGTTTTATTATTCTCGGAGCACATTGGTTGTCTCAGTTGCCCTAGTAATCCCCAGAGCACATGGGTCGTTCGGGTTGCGCTTCGAAAGAGCATATGGGCCGCCGTCCGCCGATATTCATTTTAATTATCCTCGGAGCACATGGGCCGTCCGAGTTGCGCTAGTTATCCCTAGAGCACATGGGTCGTCCGGGTTGCGCTTCGACAGAGTACATGGGCCGTCTGCCGATTTTACTTTTTCTTTTCTCTTTAAGTTTAATTTCTGTTTCTTTGTTCTTTTACTCTTATTACTTTATCCCCTAGAGCACATGGGCCGTCTGGGTTGTGTTTCTTTATCCTCGGAGCACATGGGTCATCCGAGTTGGGTTTTCTTCCTTTTTCTCATTTAGTCTTTTCTTGCTTTTCCCCATTAAGTATTTTCTTCTTTTTCTTTGCTACTTGTTCTCTCTTTTTCTTTCTTACTTATTTATCTTTTCTCTTCTTATTGTTTCTATTAATTATTCTCTTTTCTCTCATTTCTTTCCTTAGTAATTTATTATCATTTTCGTTTTATCCCATTGTGGGTTAACAAACAACACAACATTTATTGCACACAAACACACACCATCATTTACATAACAAACACCTTAATCGACTTCTATTACCTTACTTACTAACTTGGCTTTTATTCATTGTTTCTTATCATTTTCTTTCACCAATTAAGGTATTCCTCCTAACTCTAAGTTATTTCGACCATTCATTCAAGCATTCATTCAATCATTCACTCACATACATGCTCAAAATCCCAATTCATCCCTTAGTTTATGCTACTCATTAGTTTACTATATCCTAAGTTCATTGTCGGAAATAACCCAAATCCGTCAGAAATTATTACTTTCCGACGGCCACGAATCAATCATAAAAAAGGGCATTGGAAAATTTTCCGACGAAAAAATACATCCGTTGCAAATACTGACGGAAAATTCCGTCGGAAAATTCGTCACAAAAAATATTTTCCGACGGCAAAATCCGTCGGAAAACATAACAAAAATTATAATAAATTTTCCGACGGAATCGTTCGTCGGTAATACTTTTATGGAGAAACCAAAATAATATATTTATTTTACTTACCGACGGATAAATCCGTCGGAAATGTCAGCGGTGGGAATCTTCCAACAAAGAAAATCTGTCAGAAAGGTTTTTTATTAATAATTTTTTTTTGTAAAATAAAGCATTCTATATTTTTAAATAATTACAAATCATTCTATATTATTTATTTTCAAATGCCAGAATTTTAATATCAAACTGAAAAATAGAAATGCAATAATTACATATATTAATAATATAAACTAAAGTTTCATAATTTAAAAAACTAATAAATCCATATATAATTCACAATTCATGCATCCAAGTAAATTAAAAATAAAACCATCTCATCACAACCCATCCAAAATGCATTAAAATATAAGTCCTAATTATTAATAATTGAGATAAGAGTTGTCATCTTCATCGCCATCATCATCATGCTGCTGATCAACTGGGTCATTCTGGGGGAGATCTTCCTGCATCTCCTCTTCGGGTAACACATCAGGTGGAATGACTCGCATAAGAGCATCAATCAACCTGTCTTGTCCCAATGTAATACGTGCCAATTGTTTCTTCAAGGCTTGCCTATCTTCCTTGCTTTCCTCCAATTCTTTCTTCAGATTGGCAATCACCTCGTTGTCTTGGTTATATACATTGGAAGAAGGAGTAGTGTCTCTAGCAGGTTGTGAAAAGCTAAGCCCTTTTATGATGTAAGGAGCACATTCTCCAGCCCCATAAACCTGATTCCTGTAAATTCCACCAGCAGCATCAACCCAACATTTTGTTCGAGCTACATCCGAAGTACTGTTGGATTCCCCGAGCTCAGAGAAGTTCTTATGAAAATTTCCTGTCACAGAAGCAATTCAAAAATTCAAATGTTAAATGTCAACGGTATGAATTACTCTCATGAAACTAACATGGATCGATAAGTCCAATATTAACTTGAAAATGAGATTAAATTTTAAGAAAATTGAAGGCTGATGCTAATTGACAAGAAGCCTAACATTTTTGGATTATCAATGAAAGCCAAAAAGAAGATGCAAATGACAATTCAGTTACAAGAACTAGAAAATGTGTTTTAATTCATTTCAATTTAGTGTTTGATAGAGCATGCATTCTGATTTACTATCATATAATAAAGGGTGTTTCCACCATTCAAAATAAGAATAAAATTGATGGGTCTATTTAGGAAAAATGAGAGTTGAATTACTTGGATTCAAATTTATCAGAACAAGCCCAATTAAACAAGAACATAATGGTAAGTGGATATGCAAAAGGAATGCAGTAGATATGAAAGTGACATATTCAGCACAATGATTTCAAGGCCTTAGTCTTTTTACTGTTTTGGTTTTCCCCATTTGTACCAAAAAGAAAAATTAGTTTACCCCATGTTGCTAATTCACAACAACTTTTAAATTAGTTTAACATTAATAAGAAAGCATATATCATCGGAACCAACAACCCATCGATAATGTGAGATGATTTATTAAAATGTAATGAATTGAAAATATAAAAAATTGTGTTTTTAGCCTTCCTCTCATCCAACTATGTATAGTCAAAAAGGAGTTAAGACTAATAAGAAGTTTTGATTGTTGTTTCCTAGCTAGTCTCATCATTCATGATGGCATGTTGGCTCACTTGGCTATGGAAACAATTATTAGGCATGGCCCATAAAACTCGTTTTGGTGTCTGTTTGGTGCATCTTACAGTGGAGGTAGCTCCATAATCATAATGTCATTTCCTTTAAGGCCGTATCAGTTGCAATTAATAACAGGAGCAGAGGAGAAAGTAAAAGCAGATATCACCAGGGGAGAGTTGGGGGTTGGGGCAATGTTCCGTGGGGTTCAAAACAGGAACAAGATGACAGCACATAAATATGGTAACTCAAAATATATATGACAGTTGGAAGAGAAACCTAGCTAGATGAAAGTTGAATTGAAGTATAGGCAAAGACAAGACGAGTTGAACTGGCTTGATTGATACACAAGTTAAACAATTTTGGAACCTGGTTTTACCTAACATGCTTAAAGTCTTGGAAAATGATATTTGCATGGGTATTAATATTCACAAACCTGTCACAATAAATTGTAAAGTTAAAACATTTTAAAAATTTCATGATGGGTCTAATTTTGCTATTCAATGATCTATTTAAAAGTTTCTAACAGGCTTCTGAGTTGTTTACTTAGTAAATTAATGAATTTAATTTGAAGTCAGAGTTTTTCACTTTATTAACAGTTTTAATAATTTTTTCTTTTTACCCTATATTTTTGTAAGGAGGAAGAATGTTTAGTTTAATATGAAAAAAGAAACTTCATCATAACTTCAAACAAAAAAACATCACTACTAGGGATTCCAACATAATATTCCTTTTTGTTTATATTCATACTCAAATTTTAATTTTAAAAATTAATTAATTGTACCAAAAGTGTTCTAAGATCTCAACATGGCTATCACAAATGGTCAACCTAAGTAGAGAATAACAGAGATCTCAACATGGCAGATGAATGAAACAAGAAGAATCCACATAGCACAATACAATACATGCCTCTTCCTTAATTATTCTTCTGTTTGATTATTACATTGACATTATATTGAACACAACCCTTTGAAGCTTTGAGAGGTAAAAGTAAAACTAAGAAAATACAGCAACACATATCCTGGGTCTGAGTCAGCAGTGGGTCTATTTTTTAGAGTTCAGTATTTATCCCAGTGGATTTGATACTTACATCACACTCTACATACAAACATGGTACATTTATACCAAATAGAATAATACCACCCAACTTAACTCACCTAAAATTTGGTGGTAAAAAATTAATAATATTAAATTCTAGGTGTTGGTGCTAGAGTTTTGATGGCATGGGAACACAAAATAATTAGCACTATGTTCTCTCTCTCCTTTCCTCTCTAGACAGGACCACTGAGAAGTTAGTTTATAATTTCAAAACGTGAAGGCAGCCAAACAAACTTAGGGGATTCTTCTTTGTAGTTCTTGTGTTTTGTAAGGACATGAAGGGATATTCAGTTTCTAGGACAAAACACAAGAATGAGCCATTTTCTGCAGCTCATCACACAAGAAGACAACACCAATGCATACAAGCAAATCATGCTGCTGTCTCAGAACAAACAACAAGCTCACAAAATCATTCTCATAAAAGCAGGGACTGGTGTTGTGCAGAAGGAAATGTGAAAAATCAAAGACAATATCAGTACTTGAGACATAAGAAGAGCATTCAGGTTCTGAAAAAAAGTTGTTGAACTAAAATGACAAAGATCACTTCAAGTCAGCAAAGCTCAAACCAAAATCAATAAGAAAAACAAATAATAAATCTCACAATTGACAATTATGCTTGTCTGTATCACAAATCACAAACCTCATACTTTAGATTGAAATTGAATCACTGAGTAAAAATCTTAACATCATTTTATTTCCAAACATAGCTGATGTGATGGCTAAGAGCATATATATAATCTACCAGTCAAGTAATTTGTTTTATATTTCAACCACACACCACAAAAAATCAGGAAATCATAAACCATAGAAATAACTCATCTCAATTTTTCTTTACCCCTAAATTAAATCGCCTATCGAAGGAAGAAGGAAGAAGGGAACGAAGGAAAAAAAAGAAAGAAGGAAATAGAGAACGAAGGAAGAAGAAGGTTACCTGGAGAAAGAAGAAGAACACGCGAAGAAGAAGAAGAAGAACGTGCAAGCGGCAGCAACTTCTTATTAGCTCATCTGCTGCTTATCGGAACTGCTGCAACCCTTATTAGCTCATCGTGAAACCGTCTACTAGATGAAACCCTTATTAGCTCATCGTGACTTAACTGAAACAAGTTTTAGTTTTAGTTTTTTTTTTTTTTTAAATCTGATCTCTTTAGTTTTTTTTTAAATATCTTATTTCTTTAGTTCAATATTTTTTATTTTTTATCTTTTTTTTTTGGATCAGCCCCTAAAACCATTATACTGAAGACTACTTTTATTATTTTGTATTGGGTCCGCCCCTAAAACCTTTATATTTAACACTACTTTTTATTCTTAATATAAATTTAAGAAAAATGCTAACATGTGTCCTAAGTGAACTTGTTAAGAAACCTATTGTAAATAAAAGTTATTGTTGGAAAATACGATTTTTTATGTTTCCGAAAGAGTAATAAATGTGGACTTAAATTTTTTTTGCCTATATGTAATAACCTTAATAAGTGCTTTAAAGACACTTGTTAGCAAGACCCTTTTATTTTCAATTTCCAATGTCATTAATTATTTCTTTTCCATAAATGTGTCATCTATTTATTCAACACTTTTAAATTCCCAATAATAATTATAGGGATAATTTTGTAAATATATACTCTCCGATCCTTTTGAGTATACATTTTTAATTAAGGGTTAGATTTGAAAAAGTATATTAAATTTTCACATTTCCAATGTCACTAAAAAATTTAACAATCTTCCTTGATAGAAGAGAAAAATATCAAAAGTGTTTTATAAATAAGACCGAAGAGACCATGTAATAAAAAAAACCTAATGAGTACTCCCTATGGTTTGAAATATAATAAACAACAAAAAATATACTTCCTTGTCTCTGTATAAGACCTTTTGGGATATTTCACGTCCATTAAGAAAGTTGATTAATTTAATTATTTATATATGAAATATTAACATTTGATGTGTATTTTCAAAATTATCACTATTAATATTACTTGGAAAAAGAAGTGTTAACTAAATAGGGGTGTATGTGGAAAGAAAAGAAGTAATTAATGGTCAGAGATAGTACCTTTTTTTTGGATGGTCTATCAAATATTTACATTACTAATTCAATACCAGTATACCACAAACCATAATAACTAACTTTTTAAAGGATGTGGAAATTAATAAAAGTGACTTATAATAAAAACCAGAGGGAGAATTAAAAAATAAAGAAAAATACCAATAATAAGTATCCATAGAACACACTCTTTAATATACCAATTCAATAAATATACCCTAATTAAACCCTAAACCCTAAACCCTAAAATGTTATTGAAAAATGTTATATTAAATAAATTGATAGGTTTTATGTGTATGTTACTTTTCCAATTGCATATTGTTTTTTATTGATTGCTTAAAAATGCCCTTATATAACACTCATTAGCAAGACCCAAAATTAAACTAAAATAAACAATAATAACGGTTTCTGATGGACATATTCAGAAGGCATATATAAAATATTTTGAAAAATAATATTAATTATTTTTTTTTGAAAATAATATTAATATAAGTTTTGTTTTAAAATAAATAATATTAATTATAATCTTTAGTTTTAATTATTTTTTACTGCAAAAGAGAGTTTCCGACGGAATTTTCCGTCGGAAAATAATAAAATATTTTTCGTCGGAAAGTCCGTTGGAAACCTGATTTTCCCGACGGATTTGATCAATCGGAAAAGGGGCAAATAATATCTGTCGGAAAATCCGTCAGAAAAGAGTGAGGATACTTTCTGTCGGAAAATCCGTCGGAAAATCCGTCGGAAAACGCCAAAAAATCATAAATCTGTCCGAAACGTGTTTTCCGACAGCAATTTCCGTCAATAAACACAAAAAACACTGATGGCTTAGTGTCCATCGGAAAAAATCCGTCAGAAAACAACTATATTTCTTGTAGTGCAATCAATCTCGACTGGGGCTGGTGGTTGAGGATTCAACGCTGCTGTTGCTGCGGCTGTTGCAATGTTCTCGGCCTAGTTTTGGTTCATCTGAACCAGCTCTCAAGAATGGCTGCCATACGCTCCACATCCACATCCGCACGCCACCACGACATAATGACTAAGTCCTGAGGAATGAACAAGTTATTCCATGTATACTGAAATAATCATTCAGCTAAATGTAAACACATGTATATGAAGTAACCATTCACCATGACATAACGGCTAGAGCATAGTGGATGATTTAAGTTCATATACACTTGACACTGACTATTGGTTACTCGCTTGATGAGTAAATCACTAGAGATGTGAGTCCACACTCCAATGGCCGAGGGAAACTGCTATGATACCAAATTGTGACATTCTCACTTTTAATTAGATAAAATAACATTTAATTTAATTGGTACTTGAAAATTTCTTTTGAAAACTTATTTACTTATAAAAATTCTTACGAAAATCCGGTAGAGTGTCCTCTGTTTTACGGACTTTCCAAAAACTTCATCTTTTATACCTGTCAGACCAGAACATTATGAAACATAAAATTATCTTTAACTACAGCCAGTTCAGTCCTAATACCCGCTTACCAATACATCACTGGCTCAGGGCATACAACTACTACATAATTTGATTACAAAATAATAGTTTTTAAATAATTAAACTACAGTCGACTCATAAAGAACAAACACTCCACGTGGTGGAGTGTTATCTTGCTCGGCCAAGACTTGTGCATGCTCCTTCTGTACCTGTAATAAAAATAGCAAGAAGGTTAGAATTACACAGAACTTAGGAAATAACCTCTAAGAAGACATAGTAATAAACTAAGCCTAAATTATGATTAACACACAATAAATATAGTCATACATACCGTCAATCTTATTTACTACTCTTAGTAACCCTTTTACTTTTCTTATTTATATTTCCGCATTTAGTTCTCTTTACTTTCCTCTTATTCTCACATTTCTATTCATTCTTAGTTTTCTAATCATTTTATCTTGTTCTTACACTTGCTTTCTTATCCCTGAAGCACATGGGGCGTCCAGGTTGTGTTTTCTCTTTTATATAGTCTTTCATTTCTTTTCTTTCTTTCCTTTCTCATCCCTGGAGCACACAGGCCGTCCAGGTTGAGTTTAATCATCCTCAGAGCACATGGGCCATCCGAGTTGTGTTTTTCTTATCCCTGGAGCACATGGGCCGTCTAGATTGTGTTTTATTATTCTCGGAGCACATGGGTTGTCTCAGTTGCCCTAGTAATCCCTAGAGCACATGGGTCATTCGGGTTGCGCTTCGAAAGAGCATATGGGCCGCCGTCCGCCGATATTCATTTTAATTATCCTCGGAGCACATGGGCCGTCCGAGTTGCGCTAGTTATCCCTAAAGCACATGGGTCGTCCGGGTTGCGCTTCGACAGAGTACATGGGCCGTCTGCCGATTTTACTTTTTCTTTTCTCTTTAAGTTTAATTTCTGTTTCTTTGTTCTTTTACTCTTATTACTTTATCCCCTAGAGCACATGGGCCGTCTGGGTTGTGTTTCTTTATCCTCGGAGCACATGGGTCATCCGAGTTGGGTTTTCTTCCTTTTTCTCATTTAGTCTTTTCTTGCTTTTCCCCATTAAGTATTTTCTTCTTTTTCTTTGCTACTTGTTCTCTCTTTTTCTTTCTTACTTATTTATCTTTTCTCTTCTTTTTGTTTCTATTAATTATTCTCTTTTCTCTCATTTCTTTCCTTAGTAATTTATTATCATTTTCGTTTTATCCCATTGTGGGTTAACAAACAACACAACATTTATTGCACACAAACGCACACCATCATTTACATAACAAACACCTTAATCGACTTCTATTACCTTACTTACTAACTTGGCTTTTATTCATTGTTTCTTATCATTTTATTTCACCAATTAAGGTATTCCTCCTAACTCTAAGTTATTTCGACCATTCATTCAAGCATTCATTCAATCATTCACTCACATACATGCTCAAAATCCCAATTCATCCCTTAGTTTATGCTACTCATTAGTTTACTATATCCTAATTTCATTGTCAAACCCGACCCCACATACACTTCGCATACATAACACACAAATCATGTTCACAAATAATCATACGCATACATGTGGTCTCATTATCTTCATTTTCTTACTTAACCTATTATTAACATTTCTATTATAATTCCACACATTACAAACATCATCATGCAACAGATATATTCACATTATCCTAATTGGTTTCATTTTCCTTATTTTCATTTTTAACTTATTGTCAACCTCGACTACCCTATTGTTTATTCTCATAACTAATCTTTTCTATTCCTAGCCATCACTATATACAACCTAGAAATCATGTCCTGAATAGAGGTAAGGCCACCTTCTTACCTAAACCATGTAGAGAGAGAAAGATTCAAAGATATGTAGGAGAGAGAGGCAGTGAACCATGGAACAAAGGAGACACAAATAGTTAGAAACATGGGTGAGAAATTCATGTAACATGAAGGAGGAAGGGAGAAGAGCTTGAATCAACTTGCTTTGAGCTTGGAATGATGAAAATCAAAATGGGCGTTGAAGCTCTTGAACCCTAACTCATTTAACCATGACTTTGGAGAGGGAAATGTGAAATTGATGAAGGTTTGAGTGTTTGTGTGTGATGGGGATCAAGTATTTGATGATGATTTAGAGGGTTTTTGTGTGGATTTTTGGAATTGAAGGACCTAGGGTTTTGGGTGGAAGGAATCGCCCAAGAGAGAGGAGAAGAAAAGTGGTGCGTATGTGTGGTTGTGTTGGCTGCACCAGATTTTATCTCTGGTGCATGCCTTGGCGCGCGGTGCATACTGGGTTGGTGCGTGCGGGACTGGCGCATCTGGGCGTGGGTGATGGCGCGCCTGGGCGTGGATTGGAGGTCTTGCACACGAATCGCTATATCTTCTTCGTTAACCGTTGGATCTTGCTCAAATTTTGAGACAAGCTTCCCAAGACACTCGTCTTCACATCCAACAGTGCAATTATGTTAAAATTTGTAGATATTTTATTTTTAATTTCCTAATACAGGGTGTTTTCTAACCCCGAAAACAATGTCTTTAACACCCGTTCAGTCTTCTTAAATTTTTCTTTTCGATGCCTATGCTTCCTAACCCCCCTATGGTACTCAAAGGTAACCTAATCCATCACCTCGATTATTCTTGAACATACTATCATTTTCCTGATTCCATCATTATTCTAATTATTCTAGGAATTAAAATTCGGGGTGTTACAATAAGCAAGTGACATGTCACTTTCTTTATGGTGTAGACCTATTTGTAGGTTGATTTTGGAGGTTTATCAATAATTTTTCTTCCCTTATTTATTTATTTATTGGTTCTATTTAGTAATGATAGCTAAGGGAGAGAAGGGATTTTATTATTATTAATATTTTTAAAAGTTATTTAATCTCTTTGTAGGCAACGACTTGTCATTGTGTAAAACTTGTATTTTGCAACGACTAAAAATCGTGTTGCATAAAACATATGTTTAACAACAACTTAAATATTTCTTTGCGTAAGACACCTTTTTAGCAACATGTTTAAGTCGTTGCAAAATATATGTTTTATGCAACAACATTTGTAGTCGTTGCAAAATGTCATTAATTAAAAAAGTGGTTTTTCTTGTGGTGAAAATATAATTTTATAAATTAATACTTACTTTGACTAGGAATTACATTCTAAAATCGATGATGCAATCAGCGTTATATTACAATGTTCCGATCAAGGAAAGTATTTATTTGTGTTGACTTGTGATTTTTTTTTACCTTTGACTACTTATATAATGAATGTTTTTAAGTATCATACTCATTGTCTCTATCTGAATTAATATGTTTTTAGCTTCGTGATTAAGTTATTATGTCGGCGATGGAATAAAAGTAGAGTGCGTAATTAAAAATGTTAATAATCAGGAATTTAATGCATATTTATAACACACTGTTCTTTCATTATATTTGTTGTAAGCTAAGATTTAATGAATGTTTAATATAAACTTCGCAACTTTACCAGTTACAAATAAAATAAATTGACAAAAGAAGGCTACGGTTGAGACATACACACACCTACATGGATATGCAAAAATGTTAAAAATGCCGAGAGAAAGCTTGATAAAATTTTAACAAGAACAATAATAATCAAAATGAAATATTTTAATAACGTTTATAAATGTTGATAATAGAGGTTAGAGAAAAAATACAGTTGTAACTATTTATAAACAAATTTTTATTTTAAAATTTTTAATTTTATTAATTAATACTTATTTTGGCTAGAAATTAAATTCCGAAACTAATGGTGCAAGACCATGGAACATATTCATAGGCGCTGACTGTAATTATTTTACCTTTGACTACTTATATAATGAATTTTTTCAGTATCTTACTTTTTGTCTCTCTCATAATTAGTCTGATTTTAACTTCATGGTTAAATTATATTATATTTCAGAAAGGAAAAAAAGGAAAGTGCGTAGGATAATGTTTAATGTGTTTTAACATAATACTCCTTTTATCAATATTTTTAAAGTAATTAATAATGTCAATTACCAATAATTTGATAATATTTATAACATATTATTCTTCTATTTAAGTCATAATTATAAGATTCAAAATATTTTTTGTCATTATATTTTTTTCTTAGCTATTTAATGCATAATTAATGAATATAATGTGTTATATAAACTTTGCAAGTTTATCAATTACCAATCAAACACATTGAGAAAAGAAGTCTACACAAATACAGCAGACACATACACACACCTATATGGCTATGCTAAAATGTCTCTTTGTGATCATTGTTGGAGTACTCCTCTTCTCTCTTGGTATGTATATAAATAACCCAAACTTTTTTTTTTTTCATTACTTATGTATATACTAATACATTTAATTTTACATTAAATGAGTGCAGGTATGGGTCAACAACAATTGCCGGACAAATATTGCATACGGGAGACTAGTACAGTTATAGACTGCCTAAAAAATTGTGCACGTTGGTGCAAAGAAATTCTTATTACCATACCATCAATATATTTAGGGTGCTATCCCAAGTCTGCTGACCCGAATTCATTTTACGATTGTTGTTGTAAACCTAAACTTTAAAGTTGTAGTTTCATTCTTCTTTCGTTTAAAGGAAAACTTCAACTTATGAAGAATAATCAAACTCCATTTATGGAAATAAAATGATATAAAAGGTTAAGTACTTTACTTTTCTCCATCATTTATAGGTGCACATCATTTTGTGTCTATGAAATAAAATAAAAAATATACATGTTTCAATAAATTATTTCTACATTTAATATGTTAAGAAGCATCATGTGCATTTGTTAGCATTTGCCCTTGTTAAAGATATTGACAAATTCTTTATAAAAAAAAGCACTTAACCAACAACAAAATATTTATAATGAAAAAGTATTATTTATTTTTTAATCCCAATTCTTTTTAATTGAAAAGATTGTCAAAAAATTATAAACAAAATAAAAGTATTTTGTCATTGTTTAACGATAAACAATTGAGTTTAGTAACAATTTTAAAAATTCATTATGAATTATTAAATTTTAATTTTAATATTAATCCCAACATTAATATTTACTTAATAATATAATGAGACATTAATTAACTACGAGTATTTATTAATGATAAATTATTTTTAATATGTTGTAATTAACAACATTCCTGTTTTCAATGATAGTTGAGTAAAATAAGCTCAAATATTATTATTTTTTTATTATTGACCAAATTCAAATATAAAACATTATTTCAACAATTATTTATCAATAGACGTACATCAACACGAATATGTTGAAATTTGTCTTTACTCTCAATTTTAGAGTTCTCTCTCTCTCTCGTGGTATGCTAACATATAATACTGAAAATATTTAATAATCTTTCAATGTTATTTAGATTATTGACTCATACAATTTTCTTTGTATGTTTTAATTACTATCTTTTCTGGGTAATATGAAGTTTACATATATTGAGAACCACAAGTATGGATCAGCACGAAAAAATTTGCCTACAAAAGTTTAGAATAGTTGATGCTTTCAATTAATTTTGACCACATTACGACAAAGATATTCTATATATGGTTATGAAAATTCTGCTTTGCCCAATCTTTTGACCCATGAAACATCCCTCATTTTAATAAAAATGATAAATAAATATTTATTTATTCATTATAAGGAATTATCATAAAGAAGAATATTTTAGGAAAATAGTTCATTGGAAATTATTAATCTAGACTAGGAAGTATTTTAATATATATAAGAAAAGTATTTTAATAAACGAATAATAGTTTCTTGTTAAATTGAAAAAGAATTATTTTATTATTGAAAATTATTTTAAGGAAAGTATTTTGGAGAAATAAACAAAAAAGAAACACATTTTGAAAATAAAATAGTTGTGGCAAGAAAGATTAAGGTAAAGTATTTTAGAAAATGATATTTTGGTGACATATCATGCAAAATTGGGCAATATCTGTAACACCCTTCTAATAATTACCTTTAATCAATTTAGAACTTGAAAATTTTTATTTGTTAATGACCATCTTAATTCCTTTTTCATTACCATGATCCAGAGTGCCGGCAAAAATTATAATTTATACACGTAGCACCGAAGTGCTCCAACATCCGAGTTTGAACACGTTAATTATACATAGCCAAAATAACCAAAATGTAATGTTTCCATCAACCAGAGGACCGAGGACTAAAAATAGTGTCCGACTACATAGACCTACTCTCCCTGTGAGGGAGAGTGAACCTGCTCGGCCGAGAAGTGTGCTTGCTCAGACTCAGTACCAGAAAAATGGTAAGGAAGTGAGCATTACACAAAACTTAAATAAGCAATTTCTAATATGACATACCGACATACCAAGACAAACACAGTTAGTCAAATATACACATCATCATGTACCCAATCAAGAACATGCATCACACACAATCATCATTATTTTGCTCGGCCCACCCCTATTCTCTTCTCTATCTTTTACCTTTCATTTTTATTCACCTATTTCAAATCATTCACACTTTTATTCTTTTATCATGTCCTACATTTTCTTTGCTCGGCCTTCTTTCCTCTTTTCCTTTTTATCCATCTTTTACATGTCTCTCAGAGAAGCGTACACCCCATGTACGGCGTGCATGCACCCGTGCACATCTTACACATTCATTGGAATTAGGGAGTGTCCATCATTGCGTGCATCATCCCATGACGCTCGACTTACATCTGCACAGGAACATATCAACTGTGTCTTTTGCGATCATTGCACAGGAACACATCATTGTGTATTACTTCACCTGGAGCACCTCCTAACCGATTTCATTAATAGGAATCTTGTGTGAGTCGTTACTGCGTACATCATCCCATGATGCTCGGCTTACAGCTGCACAGGAACTTATCATTGTGTCTTACGCGATCATTGCACAGGAACACATCACCGTGACTTACTCGACCCATCTCACACAACCATCATTCTCCACTTAGCCTTTTACCATTCCACTTGCCCTCTTGTTATAGCCTCTATCCTCTAGTTATTATTTCTCATCTAATCTTTCTCCTAGCATTGTATACCATTTAACATTCTCGACCACCTATGGTCGGCACGCATATCATCCAAACAGTATTATACATGCATAAACATTTATCAACTTCCACACATATTTATAACAGTAACCATGCCATCAAACATACACATTTTCACAACTAATCTCGTGGGTTCTTTTTATTCTCTTATTTCTCTAATAGTAATTTACATCCTCTATCCTACGGTTCAATATTCTAATCTAACACCGGTTCTTAGTACTCACTATGAGCACACTAGAAATCCAAACCTAAGCTAAGGTAACACCCACTCCTTACCTCGAAACCGTGAGAGATAAGGAAATACTAAGAGTTTGAGCTTGATCCCCGCGTTTGAGCTCTTTAAACCGTGGTCCCTTTAGTTTCCGGTGACACCTTGACGGAGCTTTAGAAATGTCGAAGAGAACTCGAAGTTCGAGAGAAAATGGAGGGAACGATCTTCGGTTCTTGGAAATATTTGAGGTTCAGTGATTTTATATTAAGGAGAGTGGATTCTGTTCGTGAGATGAGGGAGAGTGGTTTTATCACTAATGCCCTTAGAGAGAAACGAATAATACGAAGTAGACGGAGAAGAGGAGTGTTAAGTGTGTTGGTGTGTTGGTTGTGGTTCTTGGCCTTTATTCCCCGTTGAGAAAAGATGTGTGGTCCTAATTGGACGCTTCTTTGAGAAGCTTGGGAACATGTGGCTAGGATTCATTAGCTTCTTGAGGAAGCCACCAATAGTGACTTGAAAGGGACAACTGTGATGTGAAAGGGACAAAAAGTGATTGAAAGGGACGTTTGTACGGTTGTCGCGAATGACGATGCGCAAGTTGCTCGTTCGAGCATAAGCGCTTGGCTCTAGCTCGGCGTGATAGGATCTCGGTAGTCGGGATCGGGGAACACTTGCTCGGAATAAGATAGTAAGGTAGAATGCTCGGCACGAGGAGCCGAGATATCTTGGTGTTGACGGAGGTTTGGCTTAGTCTTTCGCTAGTCGGTCAGTAGAAGGCCGTGCCTTTGGTCGGTTAGTACAAGGTGACTCGTTGTGGTCGAATGTATATGGCTAAGACAAGTGCGTGTAACGTGGGTCATCTCGATATGCTCGGATAAGATGGGTCCGTGACCCTGCACGTCGCTAGTTGGTCGTTTAAGGTAAACTTTGGTCGAAACGAGGTCTGGTCAGCCATACTCGAACTCTCGTACTCTTTACTAAGATTCCCCTATTCTAACATGCTTTTCCTCTTAATCAATCTCCGCCTATTTCTATGATCTCCATTATCTTCAATCAGAATTATTCTAATTAAATTAAATATTAAATTTAGGATGTTACAATCCTCTCCCACTTACAAGAATTTCGTCCTCGAAATTCATTCGGCACCGAACAGTTGCAGATGAGAGATCTTCATCTTTTCTTCGAGTTCCCAAGTCTCCTCTTCCACGCTGTTCCGATTCCAGATAACCTTGACCAAGGGGATCTCTTTGCCTCTGAGCTGTTTTACTCATCTATCCTCAATTTTGACCGGAAGAACTTCAAAATTAAAGTCAGATTGTCTTTTAAGGGCAGCTCGTCCACTTCTACCATGTGTGAGGGATCATGGATGTACTTTGTTAGTTGTGAAACATGGAATACATCATGGATCTTGGACAGATGTGGAGGTAGGGCAATTCTGTAGGGAACTGGTCCATTCTTTTCCAGGATCTGATAGGGCCCAACGAATCTAGGGGTCAGCTTCTTGGATTTGATTGCTCGGTCGATTCCAGTGGTAGGGGTTACCCTTGAAAACACATGGTCACCCGCATCGAACTCCAAAGGTTTTCTTCGTTTGTTGGCGTAACTCTTCTGTCGGTCTTGGGCCGCCTTCATTTTGTCTTGGATCATTCAGATCTTCTCTGTCGTCTCTTGTACAATATTAGGGCAGAGCAATAGATTCTCTCCTACTTGAAACCAACACAGAGGTGTTCGGCATTTCCGACCATAAAGCGCTTCGAAGGGGGCCATTCCAATGCTAGAGTGAAAGTTGATATTGTATGTAAACTCGACCAGAGGCAGGAGTGTTTCCCAACTTCCAATCTGTTCGAGCACACAAGTCCGTAACAGATCTTCCAAGGACTGAATGGTGTGCTCGGTTTGACCATCGGTTTGAGGATGGTAGGCAGTACTGAACTTCAACTTCGTACCCAATGCCTGTTGAAAACATTGCCAAAATCGGGATAGGAAACGAGGATCTCGGTCGGACACAATACTAGTCGGTACTCCATGTAACCTGACTATATCTCTTATGTACAACTATGTTAACTTCTCCAGGCTATACTTCATGTTGATCGGAATAAAATGGGAACACTTGGTCAACCTATCAACCACAACCCAAATGGCTTCACATCCCGAATTAGTTCTCGGTAGACCAGAGATGAAGTCCATTGATATAATGTCCCATTTCGATTCAAGGATCTCCAAGGGCCTAAGTAACCCGCCGGGCTTTTGGTGTTCGATCTTGGCCTTTTGACAAACCAAACACCGAGACAAATAGTCGGCTATATCTTTCTTTAATCCAGGCCACCAAAACAATCGCTTCAAGTCCTGATACATCTTGGTGGTACCGGGATGGAGACTGAATTTGGTTTTATGTGCTTCCTCTAGTACCATTCTCCGAACCTCAAAATCCATAGGAATGCACACTCGGCCTTTGAATCGAATAATACCGTCAGAGCCCTTTCTGAAAATCGGTCCCCCCGTCTTCGAACATTCGGCCTAGCTATTTTGTAGTTCTTCGTCGTCGGCTTGTCTCTCCTTAATGAGATCGACAAACTCATTAGTGACCTGCAACATTTCCAAGACTATGCTCTTCTCTTTCACTTTCATGTCCAGGTTGAGGTTGCTAAATTCCTGCATCAGTTGCATTTCCTTAACCATCATGTTGCTCAGATGCAAGGTCTTCCGACTTAAAGCGTCGGCCACAACATTGGCTTTTCCGGGGTGATAGTGTAAGCTGAAATCGTAGTCTTTCAAAAATTCCACGCACTTACGCTGCCTCATATTCAACTCCTTCTGATCGAAAAGGTAGCGAAGACTCTTGTGGTCGCTGAAGACTTCAAACTTTGTACCATAAAGATAGTGTCTCCAAATTTTTAGGGCAAAAACCCCGGCTGCCAATTCGAGATCATGAGTAGGGTAATTCTGCTCGTGCTGCCGAAGTTGTCTGAAAGCATAGGCCACAACCTTCCCTTGTTGTATCAACACACAGCCTAGTCCCTGTTTCGAGGCATCGCGTACATATCAAATGATTTGGTTGGATCTGTCAATGTCAAAACCGGAGAGCTCGTCAATCTCTTCTTCAGCTCTCAGAAACTCTGCTCACACTCCTCGGTCCACTGATAAGGGACGTCCTTCTTGGTTAACGTCGTCAATGGAAGGACCAAGTTAGAAAACCCTTCAATAAACCTTCGATAATATCCTGCCAATTTGAGGAAACTCCTGATCTCGGTCACCGTCTCGTGTAACAGCCCGATTTTCATAACTCAAAACAATTAACTTTTTGTATTAAAGTTATAAAAAATGAGGCCAATTTTTTTTTGTAAAACATTATTGAAGTGTTTGAAACCATTGTTGAAAAGTTCTGGGTGTTCTCAACACCCTTTTTCCGAAAACCGAGTTGTTACTAAAACCAATACTCTTTCACTTGAGTTTCAAAAACATTTAGCAGGAAAATAGTTTAGTTCCAATTCAAAGTGGTTACTTTCATCTCCTCAAAAGAACTTAAACATTTTTCATTACATAGTATGAAAAGTAGGGCATGCTTCAGAATATATTAAGTTACATCGATAGATCATCACTTAGGTAATCCTTAATCCAGAACACTCATCACAATCTAAACTACTAATCCTACTCTTAAATCTTTCTATTGAAAACCATTGGGTGGAGTTCCTCCTTCTTCTTGCGTCCTCTCTTCGCTCTCGAAGATGTTGCCCTTCCTGTTGTTGTCCCCTCATTGCTAATAGATTCCAGCTCCGCTCCATCGAGAAGGGAAGAATTCCTCCGGACCTCGTACCGAAACTTCTCTGCGTAGTTCCTATACCCTCGCACGGTAACTTGTCCCAAGTGTGGCTCCAAGTTAACTCCACTAAGTTGATGTTCTGAATCTGAAATCACGATCTGGGTGTAGCCGGTCCAGACCCAGCCGTATGGGGTGCACTTCCAACCTCTTCCATATTTATTCCACGTGGTAACGTCCATGCAATACTCCATCTGCCCGTTGAGATACCAGCAACACCGATATGCCAACGAACAGGAGAGAGTAAGCGATCCGGACGACGTATCGTCGACGGTGTGGGATTATGATAGGCAACGTAATAGGACCATACAAACATACAGTACAACATACAAACACACAACAATTCAAGTCATAACATTATTACTATTATCTTGTATTCTTATTATTGTCATCATCCTTATTATCACTTTTCCTTCTCTTATTATCTTACTTTACGTCTTATGTATATTCTTTCCTTTTCATAACTATACTTCCCTTTTCATTCCGTCTTATCAATTCACAACCTTTAGTAATTGGGGAACTTTAAGATCTCATCAAAGTATTTATCTCGTTCTCGGCTATCACTCACGTCTACATCTCCTCAGTCATCCACCCAACCTAGTCGGAAGCAAACAGGAGTACAAGACCTTTACCGTGCAGGCACGACAACTGTCTCAACAATTCATTGGTCTCAGACCAGGAGGACTACAGCCTCAAATTAATTCAATTCAATCAATTCATATATATAAGCAAGGCACACTGTCTCACTCACAGTGGCAATCACAATGCCCCACTCCAGTCCCTCTCACTATTCTAGATTTGCAATCTAGGGGGCGACAGTATGTTTCTAGTGGGCCCGCAGAACTCACCACGGCATTGGACCCAGTCCCTACCACGTTTGTATGCCACCTGTGGAGTTCGTTCTGCCTAGAAACATACTCTAGACTTCTTGACGTTTCACCGTCATCATCCTCCCCTAATGCAATCTCCTCCTAAGTATCTGCAGATACTTATGGTTCCTTCCTCTCCACTACTTCGCACTCTCATGCCTCACCGCGTATGTCTTTTAGAGTCTTTTATCTTTTTAATTAACCTAAGGTCGGCCCATCCTTCGTACAACCCTTCAATGAGTCCCGACCACTAACTTGGCACAATCTTTCTCTCATCATTCTCACATAGCACAGAGCTGAGATCACCTCAATAAACTCGTATCTCAATTTCCAAATCCTTCTTAATATTCTCAACCTTTCTGAATCATTTCATTTCACACTTTCATTTCAAAATCTTTTCTCAAAACAATCTTTCAAAAACCTTTCTCAAAATACCATTTTATAAACTTTCACCAAAATCTCATTTCGTGAATTTCCTTTAAAAAATCTTGTTTCACAAAGTTTCTAAAAATTTCCTTTCAAAACCTTTCACAAAATTTCCTTTTAAAAACTTTTCCAAAAATACTTTTTATAGTCTTTCTCAAGAATTCTTTTCAAAAACCTTTTTCAAAAATTTCTTTTCACAAATCTTTTTCAAAAATTTCCTTTCACAATTCTTTTGCAAAGATCTTCTTTTACAATTCTTTTTCAAAAATCACTTTTAAAAAATCCTTTCGAAAATCTCTTTTTCACAAATCCTTTCAGAAATCTCTTTTCAAAAATCTTTTCAAAACATTTCTTTTCACAACCTTTTCAAAATTCTCTTTTCAAAAACCTTTTTCAAAAATCATATTTTTGCTGAGAGCTAATGGAGGAGCAAGCTCAACTCAACACTAGTTCCCTGTCTAAAACAAAAACAAAGGAGCCCAGCTCCACTCAATTCACATCATTCTCCCCCAGCTCTGGCTTGTTCTCAACATTAACATTCATTCCTTCCCCAATCTCAATTTTTCATCTCTTTCTATTCCATCTTATATCTTTCATCATTATTCCTTTCTCTTATATCCTTACTTTCCTTGACTTACTTATCTCGTTTTCATTTTCTTATTCAGGACGTAACAGACGTCCATCAGCATATTATTCAACATCAATAAATATCATTAGGCAGAATAAAAGCAATAAACATAAACATGCTATCAATCATACAAACATCACACAACAACAATGTGGTCATTGTCATCTTCGTATAAGTGGCCACACAAAACAAACAATTGCCACTATACTACTGACTCCGAAACACTTAGTTCCGATCTTTGAGATGATACGGAACGTCCTAATAAATCACCTAACTACCACGGTGTCTTAGGAAAGCTTCTCTCTCACCTGAGGTCCAGTGATTGATTGCATACCGTCACCTCGGATCCTTTTGCTGCCGGCTGCCCCAATCCCTCGTCTTTAAGATTCCTCGTACTAAATAAAATACGCTTACATTATTAATTTGTATTAAGAAAAATCTTTTCTTAGTTCGTGACACTTTCCGTTCCTAATCAAAAAACTTAAAACACTATTGTTTTATCAAAACAATCCCCGTATTTTCTAGCACTTTAAATGTTTCAAAACCATTTGGAAACATCATGTAAAGTTATTTAAACTATTTAGTTTGGTTGCTGGTCCGTCTTGGACAGCACCTTAATTACATTTGAAAACACCGAAAAATTTACCGTTTTCAGTCCAGCTTTTTCTTAAATCAAATATTACTTGAAAACTTTACTTTAAATCACATGAAAACATTTTCAAAGTTAAGAAACAATTTTAAATAACCCGGAACAGCAAAGGATTACTTTACAAAAATCATTTTAATCAAAACCCGAATTCAATTAATTTCAAAACCAATCGTTCAACTTAGTTACAAATTAAACATTCAGTTTCAAACAAACACTTTCACAATTAAACATTTGAAATCAACCAAGGCAACTTAATATATCATGATGCTATTTCATTTTCAAATAATTTCTTCAGCTTAAAATTAACACTTTATTAATCAATTAGAAGCATATAATCAACTTAGTTAGCATCCAAGCGATCATACTACTCACAAATTCATCAAAACACTTAGTCATGCATATGTTCACAACCAAATTGAATCAAGATTTAAACCAATCATATTTATATTCATTTTCTTACTTTAAACAACTTAAATCCTTTTTAAGAATCATTATATAAATTTATTTTCATGTAACTAAATTTCTTAGGCTCATCTACACTACATGGCCGAATAGAATTAAGGAAAAACAAGTTAAGAATTACAAATCTAAACACACATAAATCAACTTGGTTTATTTTGAGCATTTAGATTCTATTTTCTTTTTCTTGCAACAAAATTATTTACTCTTTCTTTTACTCTTACCCGAATGCACATACCCACACATATATCCCATTAAACACAAAACTTTACTCTCAAATCAATTAGTTCATTTATTTCCTTTATTTGTAATCCAAAACCGAATAAAAATCAAACATTCACAACACCGTTTCAAACAATTTGCCTTAACAATGTTGCACAAAACTCACTTATTATTTTCATGTCACTTCAAGGAAAAAGAATCCTAGTCTATTCTATATGCATAGGCCGAATCTTATTATGGCAAAAACAAGGTTTTAGGTTCACTTTTTCAACATGCAAAACACAAAATTCTTAAATCAAAAAGAATTTATCATGCATGTGTCCTTTTTCATGGAGACAAGGCATGATTTCCTAGCTTTAGGCTTAGGCCGAATGCACATCATTATAGATCAAGATTTTATTTTCTAATCTTTCACATGCATGCACATAGAACATGAATCAACGCAAAAATCACTTTTCAAAAACTTATTTCTTTTGGTTCTTTTACAAAACTGTGATGATCATTAAGAAAATATAATCTTTATATTCAAAAACCACATGCATGTTCCTAGATCTTGTAGATCAAGTCATGAAATCAATCATAATGGCACAAATCAAAGATCAAAATCATTTTAAGCAAGGAAAGGTCAAAACCGTGGCATAAAATGAAGAGAGGTTAAATCCTTTGGTTCAAAAACAACATGCATGGCTTTACAACAAAACTTTTTAAAGATTAAAGTAAGGATCAAGACATTTTTCAAAGATCAAAGTGAAAATCAAAACTTCATCAACATCAAATCAAACCAAAACATTTCCACAACTCAAATCAACTTGTAAAGGCACAAAACTAACATGCAATGATTTAGATTAAATTAAAAAGCATCAAGGCCTACACTTTTTGGTATGGCCGAATTGATGAACTCTTGATTTGGTGTTTTATAAGTTTATTTATTCTCAAAAATTCAAGATCAAAACACACTCAACACATGCATGAACTCAAAACATCAAAACCATCATCAACTCATCATGTAACATAAAAGATCCCAACCAATTTTAGATCTCACATTTATTTATCAAATAAACCCTTAATCACACCATTTTCACGGTTTTAAGAAAGAGAATTTGGCATGCAAAGAGATTTACTTTAAGCTTTACAAAAATCTCAACAAAACTTTAGATCTTTAGGATTTAATTTGAAAAACTTTAAGATCTTCCATGAAGACCTTAAACGAGTTATGAAGTCCGGTAGTTAGACGTTTACAAGTTTCTTTAAGCTTTAAATTTTAATGATCAAGTGCAAACACACTTGTACTTATCATTTAAGCTTAGAAAATTAACATGCAAAGAAAAGATAAGAAGAAAATTCACAAAACTAAGAAGAAAACCTAACTATTACAATTTCTTCATGATCCTTCAAAATACCCACCAAGATCAAGGTCTTCCAACTTCTAATTTTCTCGGATCTTCAAGGAAACTCTAGGTTTTGGCTTGGACACCTCTCCTTCTTCCTCTCTTCCTCACGGCCACTCTCTTTTCTTTGTGTGTGTGTTGAGAGCTTGATTTTGCTCTCAACAAATGTGGTTGAAAAGAAATGAGAAACAAAAGAAATGAAGGGTGGAAACGTGGGGATTGTAACATCCCGAATTTTAAACCCAAAGACGAATAAGTAAATAATAATTAGAATAAAGGAAATAAGGATGGTAAGCTACAAATAGTTATTCGAAAGAAGTATTTTAACATTAGGAAAGGATAAAAATAATAATAATAATAATAAGGTTAGAAAAGAAGGGAACATTAAATTGAAGTTAGGAACAGGCCAGAAGAAGAGATAATTCGGTACGAAAACATAACCAAGAGTAAAAAATTAAAATAAAAGATTTAAGATGCAGAACACAATTTCCACCGTTGGATATGAGGATATGAGTTTTAGGAAGCTGCTCGTCAAATTTGGGCAAGATCTGACGGTTAACGAAGGAGATATAGCATGGTCAACTCAAGTCAACCTTTTGGCGCTCAAGCGCGAGAAGCCCGCGCCCAGGCGCGAGTTGTGCATCAGACCTGAAAAAAAAGGGGCTCGCGCTCAAGCGCGAGAGCCGGCGCTCAAGCGCCAGTGCGCGAATCTGTCGCACCAGCCAGCATAAAAGCTCGCGCTGGCCTCTCTCTCCCTCCATTAATTTCGGTCCCAAGCTCCTCCCTCCTCACCCAAAACGCCCAGCTCCACCACCGCCTCCCTAAACTGCCGCCCACCGTGGCCTCCCTCCTCCTCCTCTCTCTCAACCCGTCTCTCTCTCCCTCTCTCTTGCTTTCCCTCTCTTCCCTCACAAGCTCTCTCTCTCTCTCCTTCCGGCCAGCCACCACCACCACGCCCTTCCGGCCAGCCACCACCACCACGACCCCCCACCACCCTCATAAGTCCTTTGCTCTCTTTCCCCCTTTGGCCTTGCTCTCTCTCTCCCTCATACCCTCTCTCTCACCGTGAGCTCTCTCTCTCTCTCCACGGACGTCACCGGCATCGTTATCGACCCGTGAACGTGCCGGGCTTGTGTTGGGTACCTCGAAGCTCGAAGCTCTTGCCTCGATCCGGCCGCGATCGTTCTCAATAACGAGGAGCAACACCGTTACCGTGATTGAGATCGATTGTCCCCACCGTGCTTGGAATCAAAGATTGGAGGAGCTTAGGATCCAGTTGGAACCGAGCTAAAGCGTGAGTCGGGGAGTAAAGCGCCAGATTAAGGTTACCCCTCACTATCACCGATTGAGGTAAGGGGTTTCATTACCAGTCCTTAAGGGGTGTATTTCTGGGTAGTTATATCTATCTCTAGGACTGGGGGAAATGTTAATTGCTAGTGAACCTTAGAGTAACCCGCTAATAATGAAGAAAGATAGATGGAGTAAATAAGGGAAACAAATAGTGATGAATAAAAAGATAGGTAATAGAGTAACTAATCAATTAGATCGGTAGGGTGTGGAAAAAGAATAGAAATGGTGAATAGGGAAATAAATTTAGAAATGAACAAATGAGAGTAAAGAGAATATAATGTGACCACCGAGTAGAATAGAACTAATGATGTAATAATAGGATATGTAATAAGGAAGACAATTAGGAAAAGAAAAGTTAGATAAAGGAGAGTTAAAGCAATTAGTAATGAAATAAACGGAATAACAAGAAAGAAATAAATAAACAGAATTATAAGGAAGAAAAGAAGAAAAAGAAAAGAAAAAGAATAGGTAAACAACTAAGAGTTAGTATGAGAGTAATTAGTAACGAAAAGTACTTAAGTATAAGATGGCAAGGAAATAATAATAAGTCGTTAAGGGAAGGCGTGAGCTAAGTGAGACGATAATAGAGGATAAGGAAGTGTTAGGAAACTAAAAGTATTAGATAAAATTAAGGAACTAAAAGTAAAGGGATAAAACTAATACGATAATAAAGAGATAATAAGAATGGTAAATGTCGCAGGTGGTTGTATTGACCCTGTGGCACGGCGCAGGTGGTTGTATTGACCCTGTGGCCAAATAAAAATGGTATATGTCACAGGTGGTTGTATTGACCCTGTGACACGGCGCAGGTGGTTGCATTGACCCTGTGGCCAAATAAATATGGTACATGTCACAGGTGGTTGTATTGACCCTGTGGCACGGCGCAGGTGGTTGTATTGACCCTGTGGCCAAATAATAACAAGGTAAGGGAAGTTTATGTAGATCTCTGTTTGAGGTTACATAAATGAGATGGGTGTATACAGATCACTGTTTGTGGTTGTATACACGTATGCAGATCACTGTTTGTGGTTGCATACGTATGTAGATCACTGTCTGTGGTTGCATACACATCGTTTGCAGATCACTGTTTGTGGTTGCAAACACGGTGTGTAGATCTCTGATTGAGGTTACACATAATGGAAAATGAATAAAGGAAATAAATAAAAATGGAATTGGTAAAGGAATTAAAGGGAACGAATTATGGTCAAGGTAATGGAAAAATTTAGTACAAGAAAAAGGGATAACGGAAACGGATAGGGACATATCATTGATTAATGGAAAAGGGTAATGAAAATGGAATAAAAAGGAAATAAAAATGGGAAAGGAAATGAAAATGATAATGGAAAGGAAAAATGGCTAATAGAGTGGTTATGGGAAAAGAAGAAAAGAAATAGGTTAGCTAGAAAGAGGGGGAATAGGGAAATTAGGGTGATTAGGAAAAACGAGTAAACAGGATAGAGCGAAAGTAATGAGGAATAAGAATAATTAGAGGTTAGGGATTATTTAAGGGGAAACAATTAAAAAGAAAAAGAATTGGGAAACAGTTAGGAAGTAAAGAGGAAAAGAAGAGCATGAATTATGTAGTATAGTATAGGTTTTAATGGTCTTGGTGTGTCGTATATATCTGCTTAGAAATCTCTCTTTTAAGTTCTGTGTGATGCTTCCCCTGTGTGGTTAATATTTTTCAGGTACACAAGTGGAGCATACCCCAGTGCTGGCCGAGCAGGATTTTAAGTTCCACTACGTGGAATGTGTTTTACCTATTTTGAGTGGATAAATACTTTTTGTAAATAATATATAAATTAGTAGTTTGCCCTGAAATTGCATTAATCGGGCGTTAGGATCTGTTATGACTTTTAATTGTTGTTGTTTATGTTTTTAAACAATTCTGGACTGACAGGTTTTTAGAAGAAAATTTTTGGGAAGTCCGGAAAATAAAGGAAACTCTGCCGGATTTTCGTAAAACCTTTTAAAGAAATTTATGTGTTAAAAAGAAATTTTAAATCTCCAATTTTAAAAAAACCTAAAAGTAACTAATAAAAGTGAGAGTGTTACATTTTGGTATCAGAGCAGTTTTTCCTCGGCCTTGGAGTTTGGACTCACAACTCCTGTGGTTTACTCACCAAGCGAGTAACCGATATGTATAGTCAAGTGTCTAAGCTAGGCGAATATAATACATATATAACTACCTAATTATAGATGTATTCACTTACTATCTTCTCCAGGCTTAGGTTGTGACAGCAAAAGACTATAGGATGTTAGTTTGAACTCAACTGGATCCCTCGATGGTGGTGTCGTTTAGTAGAGTGTAAGGGTAGGATTGATCATCCTTACTCTTGCAACTATTAAGTGATTATATCGTCAGCAAACCTGACAATGATGTTGCTATTGATAAATGTGAGATTGAGACTGACCATCTCGATCTTCGCGCTTGTCGATTGTCAATGTCATTGAAAGCTTCGAAGTAGCACAAAAACCAATCCAACATAAGATTTCATGAGAAGTATCACCTTTAGAAGAAAGTAGGCCGACTTGAACGAGTCCTTCTTCGGATCCTTCACGTGAAGTTCTTGAGGGAATCAAGCTCACCCTAGACACCATCTCCAGCTTCTCTGAAAAGCTAGATCAGACTTTGATAGTCCGAAACCTACTGGGAGTCTTACCAACAAGATTCCTGAACGGTCGCCCGCGAGAAAAGCAAGTCTTGACAACCTTACCAAGTATCCCCGCCGAGACCAACCAAGGTTGAGCAATTGAACAATGGCCTTCGGTAAAAATAAGAACCCGACAATGGTGCGCTGTTGATAGACGTGAGGTTGAGATTGATCACCTCAACCTTTGCAACTATTAACGGATGATATCATTGCAATCCTCTTAATGAAATTGAAACCATAGAAATGGAAACTCTCCAAGGGAGTAGATCCTTTGGAAACACAGAAACCAACCCGAATGGTGTTCTTTCCAAGTTCCTTAAACGGAAGCGGATAGTAGGCCCAAAATGAAACCAAAGCATAAGAGCCTTATGCCATCTTATCTATTTAAGAGTAGCGTAATTGAATACTCTATCTTAGAAAGGATGGAATAAACTCTATAAGAACCACCCCTAACCATCAAAAAGCCAAACTGAAACTTAGATAACCCAAGTCTCATCGGGAATCTTACCAAGGTTCCTGAATAGTCATCTATTAGAAAAGCTTAACTGATAACCTCTTGAAGTCTCTACACAGAGACCAAACAAATTGAATGAATGACCACCAACGGGTCGTCCACCCAGCACAAATCTCAATTTCTAGAATAGTGCGAGTCTTAAGGTGATAGAAAGGACAGATCCCATTAGTTTTCTTGTTCTGTAACAAATTCATTCAAGCTTTCCTTAAGATCCAACTTGAAATAGGTTGTAAGGGATTGCTGACATACATCCAAGGTATCCCTTGAGTGTCATTGATCTTAAATGATGCTTAATAGAACGTTCAAAAGTCAAGAACGTCTGCCAACCTCAATTCGGGATCATCAAAAATCATTTAAGACTTTAATAGTAATTCTGAAAGGCTTAGTTAGTACCTCAATTCGTGCAAGTAGATCTCTTCCTCCTCATTCTTCTTGGTTTGACTTTACCTTGAAGTAGCGACTTTTGATTACGGATCAAAGATTTCTCGCTCTAATCTACTGAACATTGTAAACTTACGAGTTTCTCCTTGTTTCTTATCCTGGAATACCCATCGTTCTTGGAGTTCCAGTCTTATTTATTCGATCCGATTCCTCGTGGACGAGGAAATTTCTAGTCAAAAGCTGCTACAATCTGCAAAAAGTCCTTGGATCGCATAATCTTAGGTTGTTTTTCTTAAAGCGAAAGCGCAAATTCCTTGTGAATTCCAAAGATTACTTTTCCTGCTATTGTTAAATTATTACACTCTTCATTGAAAGTCGTATGAAAGGCAGTCAGAAGCCGACACGTTCGATTCCCTACTTCCGGACACCGGCATAATCGGGTAAGTTGATAATAAGTGGGGGAGGCTTAACGACTCAATTCGGGTCCTATCCGAGCGACAATAACTAGTAATCATACCATAAGCCATAGGACTACTAAATAGATAATTCCAAATGCTTCACGGAGGATTGAATGAGAGTTAAACTAGAGTTAAAACCATACCTCCCCGAAATAACACCGAATTGAGGAGTAACATCTAGGCCTTGACCGAGACCAATCAATTAGCCGCAGATCCATAGAAAACGCATCCTTCGACGACTCTCTACTGAGAAGGCACACTGTGGGGATAATCCCCATTGTCTTCTTGCTTGACATGTATCCAGTCCATCCTGGGTCATCTTGCAAAAACCATGAGACTCACTCTTGAGTGCTTCATGTTTCTTCTATTCATCTTCACTCTCTTCAAGCTTCAAGCATCTCCGATGCATAGTTGAGAATTGCCAAGTCGTAGAAGCCCAACATAGTTCGATGCCTACCGATAGACAGTCACATACGTGTCCTCTTCTCAGCCTTGGACACCGGTAAGGAACTTGCGTACTCTATTCGGAGTAACGAATGAGCATACCCACCTAGCATGGACATAATCAAGTATGTCGATGCTAAGTGGGGGAGGATTTCAATCCAAGAAATGAGATATGGAACTTTAATAATAAGAAGACTGACGATGCTACGCAGATAGAGATAGTACGTAGTATTAGAAGACGAGCATTGAAATAGGCATGAACCTAACCACACCTGGAGCGGGAAATAAAAACAGAAGGGAAGTGAAGACCGTAGTCAGGAGTTTACCAATGGGATGATTCTCCATTTAAGGAATCGAACGGAATTTCGAGGACGAAATTCAAATAAGTGGGGGAGAAATGTAACATCCCGAATTTTAAACCCAAAGACGAATAAGTAAATAATAATTAGAATAAAGGAAATAAGGATGGTAAGCTACAAATAGTTATTCGAAAGAAGTATTTTAACATTAGGAAAGGATAAAAATAATAATAATAATAAGGTTAGAAAAGAAGGGAACATTAAATTGAAGTTAGGAACAGGCCAGAAGAAGAGATAATTCGGTACGAAAACATAACAAAGAGTAAAAAATTAAAATAAAAGATTTAAGACTCAGAACACAATTTCCACCGTTGGATATGAGGATATGATTTTTAGGAAGCTGCTCGTCAAATTTGGGCAAGATCTGACGGTTAACGAAGGAGATATAGCATGGTCAACTCAAGTCAACCTTTTGGCGCTCAAGCGCGAGAAGCCCGCGCCCAGGCGCGAGTTGTGCAACAGACCTGAAAAAAAAGGGGCTCTCGCGCTCTCAAGCGCCAATGCGCGAATCTGTCGCACCAGCCAGCATAAAAGCTCGCGCTGGCCTCCCTCTCCCTCCATTAATTCCGGTCCCAAGCTCCTCCCTCCTCACCCAAACCGCCCAGCTCCACCACCGCCGCCCTAAACCACCGCCCACCGTGGCCTCCCTCCTCATCCTCTCTCTCGACCCGTCTCTCTCTCCCTCTCTCTTTCTTTCCCTCTCTTCCCTCACAAGCTCTCTCTCTCTCTCTCCTTCCGGCCAGCCACCACCACCACGCCCTTCCGGCCAGCCACCACCACCACGACCCCCCACCACCCTCATAAGTCCTTTGCTCTCTTTCCCCCTTTGGCCTTGCTCTCTCTCTCCCTCATACCCTCTCTCTCTCACCGTGAGATCTCTCTCTCTCCACGGACGTCACCTGCGTCGTTATCGACCCGTGAACGTGCCGGGCTTGTGTTGGGTACCTCGAAGCTCGAAGCCCTTGCCTCAATCCGGCCGCGATCGTTCTCAATAACGAGGAGCAACACCGTTACCGTGATCGAGATCGATTGTCCCCACCATGCCTGGAATCAAAGATTGGAGGAGCTTAGGATCCAGTTGGAACCGAGCTAAAGCGTGAGTCGGGGAGTAAAGCGCCAGATTAAGGTTACCCCTCACTATCACCGATTGAGGTAAGGGGTTTCATTACCAGTCCTTAAGGGGTGTATTTCTGGGTAGTTATATCTATCGCTAGGACCGGGGGAAATGTTAATTGCTAGTGAACCTTAGAGTAACCCGCTAATAATGAAGAAAGATAGATGGAGTAAATAAGGGAAACAAATAGTGATGAATAAAAAGATAGGTAATAGAGTAATTAATCAATTAGATCGGTAGGGTGTGGCAAAAGAATAGAAATGGTGAATAGGGAAATAAATTTAGAAATGAACAAATGAGAGTAAAGAGAATATAATGTGACCACCGAGTAGAATAGGACTAATGATGTAATAATAGGATATGTAATAAGGAAGACAATTAGGAAAAGAAAAGTTAGATAAAGGAGAGTTAAAGCAATTAGTAATGAAATAAACGGAATAACAATAAAGAAATAAATAAACAGAATTATAAGGAAGAAAAGAAGAAAAAGAAAAGAAAAAGAATAGGTAAACAACTAAGAGTTAGTATGAGAGTAATTAGTAACGAAAAGTACTTAAGTATAAGATGGCAAGGAAATAATAATAAGTCGTTAAGGGAAGGCGTGAGCTAAGTGAGACGATAATAGAGGATAAGGAAGTGTTAGGAAACTAAAAGTATTAGATAGAATTAAGGAACTAAAAGTAAAGGGATAAAACTAATACGATAATAAAGAGATAATAAGAATGGTAAATGTCGCAGGTGGTTGTATTGACCCTGTGGCACGGCGCAGGTGGTTGTATTGACCATGTGGCCAAATAAAAATGGTATATGTCACAAGTGGTTGTATTGACCCTGTGACACGGCGCAGGTGGTTGCATTGACCCTGTGGCCAAATAAATATGGTACATGTCACAGGTGGTTGTATTGACCCCGTGGCACGGCGCAGGTGGTTGTATTGACCCTGTGGCCAAATAATAACAAGGTAAGGGAAGTTTATGTAGATCTCTGTTTGAGGTTACATAAACGAGATGGGTGTATACAGATCACTGTTTGTGGTTGTATACACGTATGCAGATCACTGTTTGTGGTTGCATACGCAGATCACTGTCTGTGGTTGCATACACAACGTTTGCAGATCACTGTTTGTGGTTGCAAACACGGTGTGTAGATCTCTGATTGAGGTTACACATAATGGAAAATGAATAAAGGAAATAAATAAAAATGGAATTGGTAAAGGAATTAAAGGGAACGAATTATGGTCAAGGTAATGGAAAAATTTAGTACAAGAAAAAGGGATAACGGAAACGGATAGGGACATATCATTGATTAATGGAAAAGGGTAATGAAAATGGAATAAAAAGGAAATAAAAATGGGAAAGGAAATGAAAATGATAATGGAAAGGAAAAATGGCTAATAGAGTGGTTATGGGAAAAGAAGAAAAGAAATAGGTTAGCTGGAAAGAGGGGGAATAGGGAAATTAGGGTGATTAGGAAAAAGGAGTAAACAGGATAGAGCGAAAGTAATGAGGAATAAGAATAATTAGAGGTTAGGGATTATTTAAGGGGAAACAATTAAAAAGAAAAAGAATTGGGAAACAGTTAGGAAGTAAAGAGGAAAAGAAGAGCATGAATTATGTAGTATAGTATAGGTTTTAATGGTCTTGGTGTGTCGTATATATCTGCTTAGAAATCTCTCTTTTAAGTTCTGTGTGATGCTTCCCCTGTGTGGTTAATATTTTTCAGGTACACAAGTGGAGCATACCCCAGTGCTGGCCGAGCAGGATTTTAAGTTCCACTATGTGGAATGTGTTTTACCTATTTTGAGTGGATAAATACTTTTTGTAAATAATATATAAATTAGTAGTTTGCCCTGAAATTGCATTAATCGGGCGTTAGGATCTGTTATGACTTTTAACTGTTGTTGTTTATGTTTTTAAACAATTCTAGACTAACAGGTTTTTAGAAGAAAATTTTTGGGAAGTCCGGAAAACAGAGGAAACTCTGCCGGATTTTCGTAAAACCTTTTAAAGAAATTTATGTGTTAAAAAGAAATTTTAAATCTCCAATTTTAAAAAAACCTAAAAGTAACTAATAAAAGTGAGAGTGTTACAGGGATGAAGTAGCCAACACTTCACCCACTTGGCTATATATATAGGCAAAGGCAAAGGCATAAGACTTTCCCTCTTTTGCCCTTGATCAATTCGACCTTAGGTGTAAATGGGAGGGGCAATTTTGGTTCTTCAAGATTTTGCATGGGTGGATGTTATCAAAATTAGGGAGACATGGTGGAGGAATTTAAGGAACTAGGTCTCTTTTGGTTTGGTTACTTTTGGCTTCTAGTTAAAGTTTCCTACCCACTTAGTTTCCTTATAGTTCTAATTCTTAGCCTATAAACTTCCTATCTTTAATATACATGAAGTCATGGCATGCACACACACATATACACACGTATCACACACCTAAACACACATACATGTATTATCTTTCTTATTTCTTGATAATTCCATTTTAGAGCATATAATCACCACTGCACACAATATTTCAATTATTTCAAGGGATCATATTCACACACACATGTATAGAAAATAATTCTTTTTCATCATACAATGACTTATACAAAAATCACAATTCTTTTAAAACATAAAATATCAGATACATAATTTTTTCAAAAACTCAATTTCTAAACTCTTAACATTATTTTATGAAAATCTTTTCTTTAAAATCATTTATCACCTTGAAAACGTGAATTAGGAAAATCATTTAAGAAAATACTCTTTTTAAAACACTTTTTCTCAAAAATAAATCCCTTTAGTATTTTAAATTAATACGAGGAATTTGCAGGGTGTTACATCTCGGGTCTCTCCCACTTTAACACGACTTCCACCTTAGAAGGGTCGACCGCAACACCCTGCTCAGAAATCACATGGCCCAGAAAGTGAACTTCTTGGAGCCAGAAACTGCATTTCGAGAACTTTGCATAAAGTTGTTTGTCCTTGAGAACCTGCAGCACCGTTCTCAAATGTTCCTCGTGCTCACTCGGACTTTTGGAATAGATCAGGATGTCATCGATGAATACTATCACAAACGAGTCCAAGTACGGTCGGAAAATCCTATTCATGTATTCCATGAAAATGGTAGGGGCATTGGAGAGACCAAAGGGCATGACGACATATTCAAAATGCCCATATCTCGTCCTGAATGCGGTCTTCGGAATGTCCTCTTCTCGGACACAAATTTTATGGTATCCCGATCGAAGGTCTATCTTTGAAAACACTGATGCTCCCTTCAACTGATCTAACAAGTAATCAATGCGAGGGAGGGGATACTTGTTCTTCACCGTCACCGCATTCAACTTCCTATAATCGCTGCACATCCTGAGAATATTGTCCTTCTACTTAACAAAAAGCATCGGATCTTCCCAAGGAGATACACTTGGCCTAATCAACTTCTTGGCCAACAGCTCCTCCAATTGCTTCTTTAGTTCTTCTAGCTCGGGAGGTGACATTTTGTATGGTGCAATCGAAATCGGGCCTGTTCCCAGAATGACGTCGATATTGAACTCTACTTCTCTCCTCGGAGGTAGACCGGGCATTCCTTCCGAGAAAACTTCTGGAAAGTCGCCGACTACAGGAATTTGGCTAACATCAAGCACAACAGTCGCTTCTAGGACAGCTAAGGATGGATCACTGAAGATTACGGTTTTCTGGTGACAATCGAGAAAGAGATGGTGATGAGACATCCGGTCCATGCCGAGTATAATATCCAGTCTAGTCAATGGTAGGCATATTAGATTAACCTAAAACTCCCGACCTAACACTCGGATAGGGCAATCCAAGCACATTTGAGAAGTGATAACCGAAGAGTTTGTAGGGGAAGAGATTGACAGTTTATAGGGCATTTCTACGGGAGACAACTCTAGCTTTTTGATGCAGTCAGTGGAAATAAAAGAATGCGTTGCACCACAGTCGAACAAAACTGCATAGGGAATATCATTTCCATAGCAAGTACCTCTGATAAGCTCGTCGGCATCAGTCACTTCCTCGCCGTCCATGGGGAATACCTTGCCCCTCTGAAGTGGTCGGCTCCCACCAACCTGCCGAGCGTTAGCAGCATTGACTTCCTTCTTCATGGCGCTCTCAGCAGATTGGGCCGCGAAGTGATTGGGCTGACCACACCGAAAGCAGAGTCCTCTTCTTTGGTTCGGGTTCAGCTTCCAGCATTCTCCCTCATGTTTCTTCCCACAATGCTGACAGATCGGATAAGGGCCAGGGACGACCACCATCTGACCATCGCCCCGGTGCTGCTGGTGTTCTAGGGCTCGAACTCACATAGGGGCCCGAACTCTGAATCGTTCCTTTCCCCCTAACGGATCCACCAGTCCTCAGAACACTCTTGCTCCGCTTCTTGGCTGCTTTCTACTTTAGCCCTTTCTCATATGTGCTGGTCATGTTCACCAACTGTGACAGGTTGGCAATATTCTAGTACTCGAACGCCAGCTTGATCTCGGTCCGGAGGCCAGACTTGAACTTGATACACTTACTCATCAACGTCACGATAACTTCCTGCATACCAAATCAGATCCTCGAATTTGGCTGCATACTCGCCAACACTGAGAATACCCTGCTTCAGATTCAAGAAAGTGATCTCCTTCTCCCTAAGGACATCCTCTGGGAAATATTTTCCCAGAAAGCGATCCTTGAATGTAACCCAGTTCACCAATTGATTAGCCCACTCCAATCCCCTTCGGCACTGTGTCCACCAGTGCTCGGCTTCACCGACCAGCATATACTGTGCTAACAATACAGCTTGCTCGTCCGGAGGCGCCATGGTGCACAAAATTTTCTCGATTTCTTGGAGCCATAACTGTGCTCCATCAGGATCATAACCCCCTGCGAACTAAGGTGGTTCATTCTTCCTGAACTCGGACAACCAGTTCGCTAGGTTCTGAGTCGCTTGTGGCTGCTGATTCACGACTGCCACTGCTGCCACTTTCTCGGCTTGGTTCTGGTTCATCTGAACCAGGTGTTCCAGTATGTCGACGAGTCTATCATTGTCCACACGCCTTCCAGCCATATTGTTCGGGCATGTATAAGACAGCTAGTTAATGCAAAGTAAAGTAAATAACTATGCAAATCTCCTAACAGTTTACTTAAATTATATTGTATCTATACATCGATTACTCTCTAGGTGAGTAGTCACTGGAGTAGCTCATAACTCCAAGGTTGAGGAGAAACAACTCTCATACCATAAATATAACACCCTTCTAATAATTACCTTTAATTAATTTAGAACTTGAAAATTTTTCTTTGTTAATGACCATCTTAATTCCTTTTTCATTACCATGATCCAGAGTTCCAGCAAAAATTATAATTTATACACGTAGAACCGAAGTGTTCCAACATCCGAGTTTGAACATGTTAATTATACATAGCCAAAATAACCAAAATGTAATGTTTCCATCAACCAGAGGACCGAGGACTAAAAAGAGTGTCCGACTATATAGACCTACTCTCCCTGTGAGGGAGAAAGAACCTGCTCGGCCGAGAAATGTGCTTGCTCGGACTCAGTACCTGAAAAATGGTAAGGAGATAAGCATTACACAAAACTTAAATAAGCAATTTCTAATATGACATACCGACATACCAAGTCAAACATAGTTAGTCAAATATACACATCATCATGAACCCAGTCCAGAACATGCATCACACATAATCATCATTATTTTGCTCGGCCCACCCCTATTATCTTTTGTATCTTTTACCTTTCATGTTTATTCACCTATTTCAAATCATTCACATTTTTATTCTTTTATCATGTCCTACATTTTCTTTGCTCGGCCTTCTTTCCTCTTTTCCTTTTTATCCATCTTTTACATGTCTCTCAGAGAAGCGTACACCCCATGTACGACGTGAATGCACCCCGTTCACGTCTTACACATTCATTGGAATTAGGGAGTGTCCATTATTGCGTGCATCATCCCATGACGCTCGGCTTACAGCTGCACAGGAACATATCAACTGTGTCTTACGCGATCGTTCCACAGGAACACATCACTGTGTCTTACTCGACCCGGAGCACCTCCTAACCGATTCCATTAATAGGAATCTTGTGTGAGTCGTGACTGCGTACATCATCCCATGATGCTCGGCTTACAACTGCATAGGAACTTATCACTGTGTCTTACGCGATCATTGCACGGGAACATATCACTGTGACTTACTCGACCCGTCTCACACAACCATCATTCTCCACTTAGCCTTTTACCATTCCACTTGCCCTCTTTGTAAATTCAATGCTCCTAATTATGTGGATATGATTTTGATGATGACAGTAATTAACGATCAAGCTTTGTAGTCAATGCAACAACAACAACAAGAAATCAAGAAATTAGTCAAGTGCTTACACTACAAAAAAAACCCTTTATTGCAACGACAAAAATCATTGCAAAAAACCAAAAGTCGTTGCAAAAAATATTTTTTGCAACGACTTTGGTCGTTGCGGGTAAAGCCGTTGCAAAAGGGTATAGCAACAACTTTGTTCGTTGTTATAAAGAATGGTTTTCAGCAACGACATCGGTCGTTGCAATAAATATGTCGTTGCTAAACAGGGTTGCAAAGCTGTGTGTACAGATAATCTATTTTGCAACGACAATAGCTAAACAGGGTTGCAAAGCTGTGTGTACAGATAATCTATTTTGCAACGACATTGTCGTTGCAAAACACCTTTCACTTCTGCAACGACATTGTCGTTACAAAACACCTTTCACTTCTGCAACGACAATGTCGTTGCAAAACACATTTGACTTCTGCAACGAGCAATAGCCTTTATTTAATTAAAAAAAAATATTTGACTAAATAAATCTTGTTTATGCTTCAAATTCTGAAGTACTTTTAATAATAGGTTTACATAACTACTAATATTATAACACATACATTAGACAAAAACTTATTCAATTATTGTAAGTTGTGTTTATTACAAGACACAAAATAAGAACATTTATGGACATTCTTTCCTTGGAACAGTATCAAAACTCATACAAAAATCAAAGTCTTTTTTAACTAGATGATGTCATCTACAAGGAAGAAATACACCACTATGCTCTATCAAAACCTAAATCTTGAAATTGGCCATTTTCGTTCTTAATGGTTTCAACTATCAATTAAAGTGTCTTCCTCTTCACCTAATTATGGGGCTATTCTCCACCTCATCAACTCTTCTAAGAAACACAGTCGAGCGCAAACTCATCAATCACATTATGATAGAAGCCAAAGTATAACGAACATGTTGTGAAAAATCCGATGATAGTTCCTGAAAAAAATGTTATAAAATATTCAAAATCTGCATGAGAAAATTAACAAGTTTAGATTTCTTTTTATTCAAAACCTAGTCTTTAGTAGAATACAATTGTTATAGTAAACACCAGACCTCGACACCTTGTGAGTAGAAGGCCAATAAGTAACTATTCTCTAATTAAAGTAATTCATGCAAAATGACAATATGAATTGAATGGGACTAAAACAAATACGTATGGATTCTGTCCAATACCATTATGGAATAAATTACCATTTCCCACAAAATGGAGTGACTAATCATATGATGGTAAACATATGAAACAATAAAATATCTTCGATTAACCAAAATAAATAATTAAAGTGAAGAGTCTACTGTAGTAGACGTGCAGTAATCTACTACTATCCTTTCTTGACTTTTCTCTAATTCATTTTTCAAGACAGTAGAAGGCCAGATCATAAAAGTTTAATCATTTTATTGGAGAAACAGAACAATACAAAGAGAATAATAAATTAATGATTTTGTACCTGAATGTGTTGAGATTGTTTTAATGGCCTTCTTCTTATCCTTGTCATCATGCATATCTAATTTGAGTACTAACTTCTGTAAGCAAAATTGAAAAAGAGCATAAAGCTCATGGAAAAGAATCAACAATGAATCAAAGTTAAGAAGTGAATTGACCATTTTAAGATAAACTAAAAAAATTGAAAAAGTTAAGAGTAATAGATCTATTGATTAATTGCCTAGGGAAGTGTGAAAATAAACATATAAAGTTTCAAGTAACAAAAAATGAAAATGTTAAAATCATGAAGCAGTATATATAGACAATGCAACAACCAGCAGACTTAACCATAGCTAAGAACCATGACATTCAACAAAGAATTGCAAAAATAAAAAGGTTCAAATTGACAGCTTATCAAAGTAAAACAGAACTAAGAGTTGAAGTGAAAAACTAGAATGAGTTAAAAAAACTTACAAACTTAATTCGAAAAAAAAAATTAGATAAGCTATCCAACTAGAACTTTAAGGCTTATGCAAACTCATAGGAATATCATGATAATTAGATAGTTAAGCTAAGATAGTTACTAAGCATCAAATATATATAAAAAAATGTAGAAGTGTGAAATTTAATCTTGTGTTGGATACTCCTCCTAAATATATGAACACTTTGATCCGAGTATCTACAAAACACAAAAGAACACAAGACTTCTCTCCCACTTTGGCATGATCAAAAGGATTAAATCAATTAAGAAATACATGCCAAAGGTAGAGACATGAAACTCATGACAGAGAAATATCTAAGAGAGATCAAATGTTTAGCTGTCAAAGCAATAGAGCATAAGACAAACATAGTAGAATCAGCATACCACTTTTGTCATTATATAAGCATGTGCAATAAAAAAAATAAAAAAAAAGTAGCACCAACTGAGTTCTATAAACCAGCACAAGATTCAAAACCAGCCTGAACTGATTCCCAAATCAGGATCAAACCTGTGATAACCACCTGCTCAAAAAATATTTGCTTAAAAACACTTACTAGCAGCATCAACAAGAACTAGCATCAGAAGCAAAGGCAGCAATTTATGCAAATGCAATCTGAAAGAAAACCAAAACAGTCACAACCGGTTGGATCTGCTGGCAACCGGTTGGACCTGACAGCAACTGAATGTAAATTCAGTTTTCAATCTCAAATTTAATGTTGAGAGAATCCAATATAATTCTTCATAAGAACATTAAACGGTAAGAATGAGTTGAGCTGAATCTGAAAAGGAATACCAAATATTAGTTTAACATTACTCTTCGATTTAGCTTTCTTTGTCTACAATGAGGAGCCTCGAACAGTTATGGCCCTGTCAAGCTTTAGGGTCCTGAAGCTTTTAAGAATGTTTAGAGGCATGAAAACAAATTTTGTGGGTAATGGACTTGGTTATTAGAAGGCACAAAGATGGCTGCATTTAACAAATATATTCAATGGAGCCTAACAGAATCAACATTAAGGAATTTGAACATATATGTTAAATGCTAGAACTGTTTATGGTTTAGATGAGAAAAAAATACTTGGGCTCCATAATGTCAAGAAAAGGTTACAAGGCAGCTTTATGGTTGCAATCCAAGACATACATTTATGGTAACTTGGTAAGTTAAATAGTATTGAGGAATATAGTACAATTTATAACCAACACTAACTTTACAATTTTAAGTCTGAACACCAAGAGCCCTCGTTATAGAAAAACCTTCCCTTTTGCTTTAATTTTTTCAGTTTTTGGTTGAGGGTTTCAGAAAACATGTTGAACTCTAGATGTTGCACTACTTCATCACACAAATATTTTTACCACATTAAAAAGTGATACATAGTTGGCACCTTACGTCGCGAGATGCCTTCAGTTGAAGTTCTTGGTCTGTTTGCATTGGTGACATCTGGGTCCGCAATTGGGACTGTTGCAATGTAGTAGAATGGTTTATCTCCTGATTCTGTCCAACAGAGTTGCCAGGCTTTTTCCTGATATGTTTACGAGTTTCCTGAATGATATCTGAAGTCCTATTCTCAACAATGGTAAAACCCTCCTGCACACATAAATCTACTAATAAGATCACAAGGCACATACTTGAGAGGGAGGGGCAGAGAATACTACCACAGTAATACATTCCATGTCGATATGCAAAGGGAAAAGAAAACAAATCTTAAGGAAAAACAAAAGGTCGTATAACTAGTCAATTAGAGAGAAGAAAGACACTCATGAAGTAAATATGAAGGCGTGTTTATAACTATATTACACAAAAAGCTAATTGATTAGCAAAAATGTTCATATCAAAGCTCACCTCCAAGGATTTACCAATGGTGCCACCAATATGATTAAGAGAAGATGTGAAAGCATCTAACCCCTTCAAAAATGCCGGACCTTCCCTTTTGAGATTGCTCTCCTCTAAGGGATTTGATTTTTGGAACTACAAAGAATGACAATAGCATCCAACTTTGCAGTTAAAAAGATGAACTCGCGGCTAACTACTAGTCAAATGCAAAGATAATGAAATAGATTAATTTCAAAAAACATGATATAGTATAACTAATATAATTTAATTAGTATGATATAAAAACCAACTACTTTGACATAATCATGAAAAAGCCATATTAACTCAAACTAGTTGATATCATATCACCTAATTATGGATTCTGAATACACCTTGAAATCCACTACTATGATGTAGAACTTGCTTATATCAAGCATAACTTGATATCTTTACTCATCCCCTTGATGACATTATTTCTTCTTTGTCAATTCCCCTTTACCACCATGTTGAATCGGTTACGCAAGTCATTCCAATTTTTGAGTTTTTTGAACCAGTTCCAGAAATAAGTTGTAAAAGGAAATGCACAAGTAATATATAGCAAGATTGAGATGAAGAATGAGTAGCACAAGTCAAACTCTACATGCAAGAATATTTCGATATGGAAGGGTTGCTTATGCTGCAACTCAACACCTCTTTCCTTCTCTACAAAACACAAAAGAACACAAGACTTCTTTCCCACTTTCTCTATATAAGATTGATTAGATACTGAAAGATTGAAAACCAGTACTCTACACATTGAACTAAGTCGGTAGATGTTCAAATAATAATAATAATGGACAGTCTCTTTAACAATTCATTCAAGAATCAAGAACCACCATTAATTTATAAATTAATCACTAACATAAGATTGCATTTTGGTGACTATGTAGCAGATTATATTCTTAGCTCAATAAAAACACGAGGCTAAACAAAATCACAACCGCACTCATAATACAAACAACATTTCAAACCAATTTGCAACCAACATAGTTCAGTCCTCTACAATGACCCTTATTCACACACAAATTTAGGAAAATTAATTCAAGTATTGATTTAGGCATTTCCAGAAACAGATTAAAGGCAAATAAACATTAATCACAATAACCTGTAGAACCAACCAAAGATATCAATTGCAGGCATAGGCAAAACATAGTAGTGATTCCTTGCACCAAGAGACAGGGACTGAATCAACATAACAAAACAATAAGATTCAATCCAAGACGCAAGAACTGAATCAACATACCAAACTGAAATAAAAAAACCTATCCTGCACGTAACAAGTTTATACAATAGTTTATTCCAGGGGAAAGAACAAAAAACGATAGCATCAAGGCTCTGATATAGATAGCAAACAAATTATATGAAAGAGTTTGACAATTAAAAATGTAAAAAGACAATCTGAGATCCTTTAGAGTGATACAGCTGCCCAAGCAATTTAGTCCAAAAGGTCATGTTACAACATACTTAATCCCCTGACAAACTGTTGACAGCTAGATAATAATTTTCAGCCCTGATGGAACACTTTCCTTTCACAATTTTGAAAAAGCATTATGAATTTATGATAAACAAAACATAGTTAAGCAAAAATATATTTTTATTTTCAGCCTTTTCAACCCATAGAACAGTCGGTAACTTGTACTGATACAAAAAAATCCAAAAATCTCATCCATAACCCTTGTGTTCCATAAGATACCTGACCTATTGATAATTTGATATAACAAACATAATAAGAATTTAAAAACTATAGGCGAAACAATTGAGAAGGATTTGGCAATCAATGCCTTATCAAAAGACATGATTTATGATAGGCCTTTATGGCGTCGTTTGATCCATGTAGCCGACCCCACCTAGTGGGACAAAGGCTTAGTTGTTGTTGTTGTTGAAACATAATAAGAATTTAAAGTAAGAAGAATAGGAGGAGTACACGTACATAATATGAAAGGGTTTTAGTAAGTAAGAGAAACTCACAACATTGGAGAAGGCAACAGAAAGAGATCCAAGAAGTATGCAAAAAGCAGCACCGTATTTGGTGTCAACAAAAGTAGCCATCAAAGTCCATGAGAGTGCGCCAAGCAGCCCAGATAGAACTAGGTATGACCTTCTTCGATAACCAAAAAGGGGGACAGAATCACTGCAAACCATATCATGAATAAAGTTAAAATAGGGAAACCTGAGTGGAGTTAGAGAAGAGGGAAAAGATGCAGAGTGAAGACTGACCTAATAAAGCCATATAGAGGTTTGATAAGCCACGGTAGGTAAGAAAAACCAGAAATCAGAGCTGTCTAGTCAATATGTGAAACTTGTTAGTCCCTAAAAATTACTAGTTTATATAATTGATTCAATCCAAAAAACAAAAGAAGCAGAAGTTCGAGTGACGGTAGAATCAAATAATTAGAGTGAAATCAAACAGAACCCCAAATCAAATAGAACCCTAAATCAAAAGAGAATGACGGTAGAAGCAAACCCCAAATATTAAAAAAATAATACGATTAGTGAAATCGAACTCATCAAATTGTCGAATACCAAACGAGAAGAGAGATGAGAAGATCACGAAAGCCACCGGGATGGAAAATCACGAACGAATACGAGAGAGATGGTCGTAGCGTGTGGAAGGGAGAATGGGTATGAGAGGAAGCGGAGATATGGAGGAGAAAGGGAGGGCAGTGGAGAAAGCAAGGTGACTGGCGGTGGCGGCAAGTGGCGGCACTACCGCCACTGCACTTGCCGCCGCCGGGTTAGGGTTTCCAAATTCTCAAAGGTTTGGGTTGCAGCGCGCCCCTCACTCTTCGATGGGTATAAGAGGAAGTGATAAGAATAGAACTGAGAAGAGAAGAGAGAACTCACATCTGTCATGCAGATAGGACGAAGAGGGAAACTCATTTCTGCTGGACTCGAGCTCAAAAGGCGTCAGCGCTGCGGCAAAACCATTGGAATCGAGAAGCAGCGGTGACTCTATTATTGGAGTTCTTCGGTGTTTGCCGAGATTGGAGGGGTCACAATGGTGAGGTGGTGACGGTGCCATGGCTACGACGTCGAAGCAGAGAAGGGATTTAGTGTGATGTGGCTAATGGGTAAAGGGAAAGGGAGAATAGGGCCTGTGACCGTTGGTTGGCTGGGGTTTCTCTCTTCTCCCTGGGTCAGGGTTGCTTCTGCCGCCGCCCCCCTCTCTTCCACAGGTATGAGAGGAGAATGAAGCCAAGTGAATATATATACGTTGGGAGACTTTGTTTGTATATATGGAGTACCCTTTTTGCTATTTAATTTTTTTATTAAAAAAATTTATTTAATTTTATTGGCAACGATAATGTCGTTGCAGAAAACAGGTGTTTTGCAACGACTTAAAAATATCGTTGCAGAAAACATGTGTTTTGCAATGACTGATTTAAGTTGTTGCAAAACACCTGTTTTCTGCAACGACATTTTTAAGTCGTTGCAAAACACCTGTTTTTAGCAACGACTTTTTTAAGTCGTTGCAAAATATCGTTGCAATAAAGGGTTTTTCTTGTAGTGTTACTCATTCTCAATTTGGTTGTAATTGTAATTTTTCTTTTATGTTGAGAGTGGGTAGAAATAGTTAATCTCGTCTAAGAGTAAAGTAAGTATTATGATCATTAGGTTGAGATTAACCTAAATTAATACTTGAGAAGGAAAATCAAAACAGAAAATCAATTTTTATCATATCTGATCAAAATACTCTAGTATTTTGAAGAAGACTCGAGTCTCCACTCGAGTATTCTGTAAAAGACTCGAGTATTGATGCCAGATCAGAAAATATAGCCGTTAGTCTTGTTCGTGCAACGAATCTTTCCAGCCTGGCCAAAAGACTCGAGTATTGACCGAAAAGACTCGAGTCTTTCGGTACAGTTAGCAAAAATAAAGTCGTTTGAAAGACTCAAAAACCCATCCTAGGGCACTTGAGTCTTTCCCAACTCTTGAGATCTTAATTTTCGAATTGCTCTCTGTTTGCACAAGAACAAACAAGACAACAAGAACAAAATCATTACAAGCTTACTCTGATTCTTCTTCTCAAGTGTTAATTCACAAAAACTCAACTTTGCTCTCATATTGCTATTTTCTTCTCAAGTTGAGTTTAGGTCTCAATTCATTATTGAGCTGTGCTTATTTGTGCCAATCCATTGTGAGATTCGTAATACACATTCAAAAGAGCTTGTAGATTCAAGTCTTGGATTGTTCCCAAGCAAACCTTAAGTGGGCTTAGGGTGTTGGAGTCTTGAGAGGTTCTCAAGCACAAGACTAAGAGGTTCTTAGCCCGGTGGAGCTTCTTGAAGAGTGTTCAAGGAAGCTTTGGAAGAGTTCTTCATCACCGGAATCAAATTGGGGTAGAAATCAAGAGTTTGGTACACTCTTGAAGGGTTAGGTTGAGTGAGGCTATCTCAATTAATCCTTGTAATTTCTAACAATTTGATTTATATAAAAATCTCCTAAGGTGGTTAAGAGGACTGGATATAGCTCATTGTTGGAGTGAACCAGTATAAAATTGCTTGAGTGTTGATTTATAGCTTTCATTAATATTCTTGCTCAAACAACCTAAAGCTTTTCAAAGAAAAGGATTTTTCTAATTAGGTAGTAAGTTCAAGGAAATTAAGTGTTATTCAGTTGTTAAAATTTATCTTAATCGCTTACTATTCTGTTAGATAAGTCTCTGGTTAGTATTGGATTAATTTGAAGTGAGTTGCTGATTTTTCATTTCTGGTTTAGTGCACCTCTGATACGAAAGACTCGAGTATTTCTCAGAATACTCGAGTAGTTCTTGCTTAGAGACTCGAGTTTATCTTAAAAGACTCGAGCGGTTCATCCTGAAACACTCGAGTATTTCAAGAAAGACTCGAGTATTTCGAGTCATTTCCAGAAAAATCAGTTTCTGCTCAATTCTTTTAATAACATTCGAAATATATGGTATTGCTGCTTCAAATTACTATTCACCCCCCCCTCTAGTAATTTCTAAGCCCGCTTGTTGGTTTCCAACAAGTGGTATCAGAGCTCGGTCGAAAGATCGAGTGTAACAACTTTTTCGAAAAAGGTCCTATTTGGAAATTATGGGCTCAAGCAATCCATTTGGAGGAGAAGGCTCTTCAATAAACCGCCCTCCACTATTCAATGGTGAAGGGTATGCTTATTGGAAAGTCAATGAAAATTTTTGTTGAAGTAATTGATATGGATATTTGGGATGCTATTGAGAATGGATCTCACATTCCCAAGAGATTGATAAATGATGAAACCGTAATTATTCCAAGAGCTAGTTGGAGTGATGATGACAAGAAAAGAGTATCATATGATTTAAAAGGCAAAAACATCATCACTTCCGCTTTGTCTCGTGATGAATTTTTTCGTGTCTCTCAATGTAAATCTTCTAAGGAAATGTGGGATATTTTGCGAGTTACTCATGAGGGAACAAGAGAAGTAAGACGTGCTAGATTAAATACTTTAACTCGTGAATATGAATTATTTCGCATGCTTCCAAATGAGTCCATCAATGACTTGCAAAAGCGATTTACTCACATAATTGATCATTTGATTGCTTTAGGAAAAACATTTCATGATGGTGAAACTACTAACAAAGTTTTGAGATGTCTTGATAGGAGATGGCAACCCAAAGTAACGGCCATCGTGGAATCCAAGGATTTAGACAAAATGGAGTTAGCCACTTTGTTTGGCAAACTTCAAGAACATGAAATGGAACTATCAAGACTCAACACTCATGAGGAGTCCGACAAGAAGAAAAAGGGCATATCTCTCAAAGCTTCAACCAAAGTCTCAAAAGAAGTTGAAGAATGCTCTACAAGTGAGGATTCCGATAGTGAACCCAATCAAGAAGAATTTGGGATGTTTGTCAAAAGATTCAACAAATTCTTCAAGGGAAGGAAAAGTAGTTTCCCATCAAAAATGAAGAGAACCAAAGACTCCAAACAAAGAGACAAGAGTACCAATGATGGAGTGAATTGTCATGAATGTGGTGGGTTTGGTCACATTAAAATGGAATGTGCCACATTCTTGAAGAAGAATGACAAGAAGACCCAAGAGACCAAGTGGAAGAGAGCATACATTGTTTGGGATGCACCAGATAAGAGTAATGAATCATCCTCAAGTAGCTCTGGTGATGAAAATGCAAACCTTTGTCTCATGGCCAAGAACAACAATGAGTCCTCATCAAGAGCTAAACATGACATGAGTGAAAGTGATGATGAGGTAACTTCTAGTTCTTCTTGTTCTTCTTCAAACTCCATTTCTTATGATGATTTGCAAGAAGCCTTCAATGAAATGTTAATTCAATTTAGAAGGCTTGCTAAAATTAATAAGGAAAAAGGAAAGAAAATTTCAGAGTTTCAACAAGAAATTGATGAATTGCAAAAATCTATAAATGAGTTGAAACTTAAAAATGAATCCTTAGAAATTATTAATTCTAGTAATCAAAGTGATTGTGCAAATCATGAGGAAACTATCGCACCATGTGAGAGATGTAGTGAACTTGAAAAGGAAGTGAAAGAGTTGAAAAACAAACTCACAATCTCACATAGTGATAGAAACCTCAACCGGTTATTGAACTCTCAAAGAAACAACCACAACAAAACCGGTTTGGGATATGTTCATAAAAAGAACAAAAAGTACAAGGTGGTTAGCTCATTTCCTAATAAGAATTCATCAAAGAAGCCAACTTGTACTTATTGTGGAAAACTTGGACATATCAACATTGAGTGTCATATAAAGAAATTTGAAATGAAAAAGGGCACTTATATGTGGATTAAGAAGGGAGAAAGTCCCAACACTAACCCTAAGGGACCCAACATAGTTTGGGTACCCAAAATGAACAAGTGATTTCATTTTGTAGGTGTGCCTTCGAATGGGAAAGGAATTGTGGTATCTAGATAGGAATTGTGGGAAAGGAAAGTGATTTCATGACGGGAGATAAGCGGCATTTCATTGAGCTTACTCCAAAAGAGAAGGGTTATGTCACTTATGGGGACAACAACAAAGGCAAAATTCTTGTTATTGGTAAAATCAGAAACTCTTCAAACTTGATTATTGATAATGGTGCTTTATGTTCAAGGATTAGAACACAATCTCTTGAGCATAAGCCAATTATGTGATATTGGTAATCATGTATTATTTACCTCTACTCATTGCCTCATTAAAAGTGACAAAGATGAATCTATCAAATTTGTTGGTAAAAGGTCAAATAATACTTACTTAGTTGATTTAAACAAAGTCAACTCTTTGGTCTCTACTTGTTTAGTGAGCAAAGAAAGTGACACTTGGTTATGACATCGTAGGACCGCTCACATAAATGTAAACCAATTGAAGAAATTACAATCTAAAGATCTAGTGGTTGGTTTACCAAAGCTAAATTTTTCTATTGAAGGTGTTTGTTCTCCTTGCAAGAAGTGTAAACAAACTAAAAACACCTTTGGATCAAAAATGGTGATGTCCACATCAAGGCCATTAGAAATGCTTCATATGGACTTGTTTGGACCATCACAAGTAAAAAGCTTTGGTGGCAACTATTATGCATTGGTGATTGTTGATGATTTCTCTAGGTTTACTTGGACGTTATTTTTAACTACAAAGAGTGAGACCTACAAATCTGTCAAACATCATGTCAAACTTGTGCAAAACCAAGTAAATCAAAAAGTAATTATTATTCGTACCGATCATGGTGGTGAATTTGAAAACCACAAATTTGATAAATTTTGTGCTAAAAATGGTATTGAGCACCAATTCTCCGCACCAAGAACTCCGGAACAAAATGGAGTGGTAGAGCGGAAAAATAGGGTGCTAGAGGAACTTGCTAGAACCATGCTAAATGATTCTCAAGTACCTCAATATTTTTGGGCCGATGCCGTCAAATACGGTTTGTTATGTTTTGAATCGAATTTTGATAAGGCCCTCTTTAGATAAAACCCCCTTTGAACTTTACAAAGGAAGAAAGCCAAACAAATATCATTTTCATGTCTTCGGATGCAAAGTTTTTGTTTTAAACAATGGAAAAGAAAACATTGGCAAGTTTGATTCCAAATCCGATGAAGGCATATGTTTAGGCTATTCTTCTCATAGTAAAGCTTATAGAATTTTCAATAAAAGAACTTTAACAATGGAAGAATCTATTCATGTTGTTTTTAATGAGTCTTCGAAAGAAGATAGTGTTTTATGTGATGCTAGTGAAGATGGCATTTAATTTTCAAATGAAGAAAAAGAGAGAGAGAAATCAAAAGGTGATGAAGGTGAAGTTAAACAAGAACTTCCTCCGGCTTGGAAATCCGTCAAGGCTCATCCTATTGATAATGCCATAGGATATATGTCAAAGGGAGTACTAACTCGTAGTTCTATTCAAAACATTTGCAACTATGTCTCCTTTGTTTCTCAAATTGAACCGAACTCAATTAAAAAGGCCATTGAGGATGAACATTGGGTTCTTGCTATGCAAGAAGAATTGAACCAATTTGCTAGAAATGAAGTTTGGGATCTAGTCCCTAAACCCAATTATCATTCTATAATTGGCACTAAATGGATTTATAGAAATAAACTTGATGAATCCGGGTTGATTATAAGAAACAAGGCAAGACTATTGGCTCAAGGGTACAACCAAGAGGAAGGTATCGATTTATGATGAGACCTTTGCTCCGGTTGCATGACTTGAGGCAATCCGAATTTTACTTGCTTTTGCATCAATCATGAAATTCACTTTATACCAAATGGATGTTAAAAGTGCTTTCTTGAATGGGTTTATAAATGAAGAAGTGTATGTCAAGCAACCCCCCGGTTTTGAAAATAGTGAATTTCCAAACCATGTTTATAAATTGAAAAAGGCACTTTATGGATTGAAACTAGCTCCTAGAGCTTGGTACGATCGATTGATCGAGTTCCTTTTTATTAGAAAATAAGTTTCAAAGAGGGAAGGTTGATAATACACTATTTATTTATAAAACTAAAGATGACATATTGTTAGTACAAATCTATGTTGATGACATCATATTCGGTGCTACTAACGTGTCTCTTTGTAGAAAGTTTTCTAATTTGATGAAAAAGGAATTTGAAATGTGAATGATGGGAGAGCTCAAGTTCTTCCTAGGCTTACAAATAAAGCAAGTCAAGGAGGGGACATTTGTGCATCAAGGGAAATATTGCAAAGAGCTCCTTGAAAAGTTCGGATTGGACAAATGCAAAGAAGCCTACACTCCAATGAACACATCTTGCTACCTACACAAGGATGAACAAGGTACCCCGGTTGATGTAAGTAAATATAGGGGAATGATAGGTAGTCTCCTATATCTTCCTGCATCTAGACCGGATATTATGTTTAGTGTATGCATTTGTTCTCGATTTCAAGCTAATCCTAAAGAATCTCACCTATCCGCAGTTAAACATATATTTAAATATCTAAAAGGATCAATTAACACTGGTTTGTGGTATCCTGCTGATGCCAATCTTAGTTTAGTTGGTTACTCGGATTCCGATTTTGCGGTATGCAAGCTTGATCGCAAAAGCACCAGTGGTATTTGCCATTTCTTGGGAAGTTCATTGGTGTCATGGTTTTCTAAAAAGCAAGCTTGTGTTGCTCTTTCTACCGCCGAAGCGGAATATATCGCAACCGGTAGTTGTTGTGCTCAACTATTATGGATGAAACAACAATTATCGGATTTTGGTTTGAAACTTGAAAATATCCCTATTAGATGCGATAACACGAGTGCAATCAATTTGACTAAAAATCCGGTGTATCATTCAAGAACCAAACACATTGAAATAAGACATCACTTTTTGAGAGATCATGTGCAAAAAGGTGTTTGTGCAATCGAATTTGTTAGCACCACAAATCAATTAGCCGACATTTTTACAAAACCTTTACCAAGGGATACTTTCTATCTTATAAGGAGAGAGCTTGGTATTTTAGATGAATCAAACATAGGCTAATTGCATTTTGTGTCATTTGAAAAATCACCACTTTTGGTCTTATTTCAATTTGTCTTGATTCTTGGTTAAGATTGTTCTTGATGATATTCTGAATATTGTGTATTAATTGTGTGTGATTCTCTATGAATTCCAAGTTGGTATTGAAGTTCATTGTGTTTAAATTGTGTTTGTTTGATCAAAACTGTGTTCAAAGTATGTTTTTATCAAAAGGACTCGAGTTTTACCAAAAGGACTCGAGTCCTTTAATTCAAAATTAATTCAGTTTTAAATTGAAAAAGTTTTTATACAGGGTGTGATGAAAAGACTCGAGTATTTCTAAAAAGACTCGAGTCTTTCCAAAATCTCAAAAATGATGCATTCAGGCAAAACTCAAGTCTTCCAAAAAGACTTGAGTCGTTTTAATTTTCTGAAAAATTGTTTTTCTGGCCATACTCGAGTCCCCCCAGTTTTACTCGAGTATTTGGCAGGCCTGTCCTGCATCAGCGCGCAACTCGTGTCAAGACCCTGGTGCATGAGTCTGAAAAGACTCGAGTGTTTCCTTCAAGACTCGAGTCGTTCTTCAAGAACTACTCGAGTATTGGTAAATATACTCGAGTCTTTCGCAGCCTATTTAAAGAACTTCAGCACCAAAATCACCATTTTATTCGAGTGTTCTCGAACCCCTCTGTCTTCTCTCTCGATTTTTACACGATTTCTTCCCTAAATCTCTGATTTCTTACAAATTTTTACCAAATCTCATTAGAACAACATCTATTAAACACATTTCTTCACTTATTTCAACTGATTTCAAGTGTTTTCAACATCAAATTCGCTACCCCCTTTCAAAACCCTAACTTCCCAAAAACTTCAATCTTTTCAAAAGTTCTTCAATGGCATCATCCTCTAGACATGGGAAACGTGTAAGAGTGACTGAACCATCATCCGAAGAAGATGTACCTGAATATTATCAAGAATCTGAGTGCCTGGAAAGATTTGGTGGATTCTCTTCAAGAGGGTTTGGAGTTTTCAGCTGGGTGAACTGTGCATTCCTACAAAGTAAGGGCTTTCCCTTTATTCCAAACCTTAGGGAATAGAAACTCATCAAATTTCTGGAATTTAATGGTCCTATTTATCCTAGGTTAGTTAGAACTTTCTATGCAAACCTTAGGCTGAATAATGACATTTTGGAATCCATGGTTGAAGGTGTTATATTCTCTATTAGAGTTAAGGATTTGCATCATGTCTTCGGGCCGTCACAACAAGGGGACAATTCTTTAAGGGCAAATGCGGATAAAATTTTTCAAGGTCTTTTGCTCCCCGGTCGTGTCTGGAACGATGTAACACCCCGCATTTTTCCCGTACGTGCAAGAACGAAATTTGTTAAAATAAACCTTGAAATTCTGCTTTATAAAAGATTTTGGAAAAATAATTTACGTGAGAGAGATAAAGTAATGATTTTCGTAGATTTTATAAACTAAATGTTTTTATAAAAGAGAAGTGAATGATTTTGTTAATTTGATTTTTAAGAAATGAATTGTGATTTTTCTAAAGTGAGATTTTTGAAATAGAATTTTTTGGGTCTGTTAACTTGAAAAATTTGTAACTTTTTAACCGTAACTCGGATTTTCATGATTTTTATATCAAAACGACCGCCTTGAAACATAGATTTTAAAAATGTAATTTTCATATTTTCTGGGTACTTTTACAAAAATTTATTTTCAGAGTTAAGAAATACGAATTTTTGGATTTGTGTTTTATGAAAGTGGACTTATTGATTTGATTTGAATTTTTGTGTGAAATGTGTTTGATTTAATTGTGTGTACTATATGATGAATGCTTGGTTTGGTGTGTGTGTGATGTGTGATGCATGAAATGATTATGAAATTGTGATTTCTTAGAACTAATTTCATTATTGTATGAATTTAGGACCTTTAAGAAAAAAAATATATAAGAAGACATGTGTGTGTAGGAAAGTGCCACGGTTAGTGCATGTATGTAGGTGTGTGTATGTGCTACGTGTGTGTGTGTGTGCATGTGTATGTGCATAAATTTAAAATTCTAGAAACTTAGGAAGTAAGAAACTAAACCAACTAGGTGTAACCATGAACCAAACCAAGTGACAAACCCCAACTAGTTGCTAACTATCACTTAAGCCTAAGGTGACCCCTAAAGCCCTAGCCCATGCTACATTATCCCCTTGACTTTGGTGACCATCACCCATGCATATTTTCTAGGACAAAACCGCCCCTCCTTGTTTGTGAGTGACTAAACCAAGACCAAGGGCAAAGGAGGGAATTGCGAATTGGCTATAAATCTATGTGGCCTTAGTTCATTTTTATTTTCACCCATTTCATTCTACACTTCCAACCAAAACACATCTCTAAGAGCTCACCAAACTCTTAGAGAAAGAAAAGAGAAGAAAAATAGAGAAAGTGAGAGAGGGAGAGGCCGTGGGATTGGAAAGAAAAGAAGGAGGAATTTAAGCTCAAAACTTGGGAGTTTTTCCTTGAAGATCAAGAGCTTTAGGAGCTAGAGAACCAACCTTTCATGGTAGGATTTAAAGAAGAAGACTTGTAATAGTGTAGATTTTTCTTTCTAGTTTATGGATCCATACTCTTTTCTTCTTGCATGTTCTATTTTATGGTTTCAAAGATGTTATTAAGTGTTGATCTTGTTAGATCAAGGACTTTAAGGACTTAGACTAATTTGTAATATGTGATTTTTATGCTTTTGTTTCGGTATGGATCTTTATTGTTGGATCTAATAATTTTCTAACTAAACTCCTAAAGATTTAAAGAAAAAATTAAGATTTTGTGAAAACTAAATAGATCATCTTGCATGTCTACTTTTTCTTTTCTAAACCGTGATGTGTATATGCTTTAAACCTATGATCTAAGTTGAATTAACGATAAAGTGAAATTAAATGGCTTGCATGTTGTGTGTATGTGTTGATCTTGAGTATTTATGCTTGAAAAGCTTTGATCTTTAATTTGTATATTTTCTTCTTCATGGTTTATGTAAGAATTGTGTCTAAGTTTGTGTGTTTGCTTTGATTCCTCTTGCATGTCTATTTTCTTGCTCTAACCGTGACCCATATGTATGTTTATGTGATTATTTGACAAAAATTTCATGATCTAAACTTGTTTATTTGTTGAGCAAAATTCTTTAGCCTTGCATGTTAAATCTTTGTGTTAAAACTATGATCTATGTGTATTTCCATGTTTATTTGATGAATAAAGTCATGATCCGAACTTGATGTATGAAGAAGTTTAAGTTCCTAATTTTGCATGTTATTTTTCAAGAGTAAGAATTGTGTTTTCTTTTATGTATAATTTGGTTTCAAAGAAAAGTTAAAGAAACCAAGTTTTAAAATGATTTTTAAATATAAGCATGATTGGTCTAGTGTTTTAGTTGGTGCATGTTTGATTTATGACTAGATCTAATGGTTTAAAGTACATGCATGTTATTTTCAAAAGAAAAGATCATGTTTTTGTTTTATGTTTGATTCGGTTTTAAAGAAAATAATTAAAGAAGTAAGATTTAAAATGATTTCAAGCATGGTTTGATTTAGTACTTGAAATTTGTGTGTGTTAAAATTTTATGAGGCCATTCGGCCAAGCTTGAAAATAATAGAAATTATGCTTCTTATTCTGCTAAACATGATGCATGCTTATTTCAAGATTAGATCTAAAAATTTTAAGAACATGCAAGTTAAATTCATGAAGATAAAATTAAATCCTTATTTTTGGTTGAGAATGAATTATGAACTTGAATTTGTTTATGTATGTGATTTGGTGTGTTGTTTAAAAAAAATGGTCTTGTACTCCTACATGATTTGCTTTGACTTTTGTGATTCATGGATGTTGAAAATGAATGAGAACCATGTCCTTTTCAATGATGATGTTTCGGCCAGCCTAGGAAAAATAAGTAGCTAGGTTTGTCCCTCATATAGGCTGCATGCATGAAAAGGTTAATTGACTTTAAGGTTTAAAAATGAAATGCATGCATGAAATAAATAAATTTGTATGTAAATTGTGATTCTAATTGTTACTTGATTTTGTTTTGAAAATGAATTGAAAATTGTTAATTTTTCATACTTATGCTCACGGTTTTTACTCATAAAAGAAAGAAAATGATCTCATGTTTGTATGTGTGCATTAAATCTTTGCAAAATTGTGTGTGTATAATTCGGCCAACAAATATTTAATTGGTAGGAAAATTATTTTCATAAAATGGCCATGATGATAGCTATATTCCTAGGTTCATGGTGTGTGTTTCTTTTAATTCTTTGTGGTTTCATGAGATTATGTGAAAAGATTTTTGGAAGAACTAATTCAATGATTTTTAGTTTTAAAATTGAATTGTGATTGGAAAATTATGAACCATAGTGGTTCGGTTTATGCTAGATTAATTAGAAGATTAAGTTTAAATTATTTTCTTAAGTGTAATTAAATTAATTTATTAAGGTTATGATTTAATTAATTGTTTTGAATGATTAAAAATACGAGTTGTGTGGTGTGTACTTATGAATGCTTGGAACTTGTATGCACTGTTTGTGAATGCTTTAATTGTTTTGAAATTGTGCTGTTTGTGTGCTAACTGAAGGTATTAAATTGGGATACTATTTGCGAACTGTGTTTGTAAAATCTATAGATCTTAAAGGATTTGAAAAATGTTTTTGAAAAATGTGATTTAAATAACTTAAGTTCATTTGAAATTTTTAAATGATAATCTTTGATCAATGTTCGATTTTGATTTGGTTTATTTCCTAGAGCTTTGGATTTTGTTTAATGGTTCAAGAAAATGATTTTTATAATCAGAGTGTTTTAAATTAAAAAGAATGAATTTGTTTTCAAAGTTTCCTGAAACCCTTTTTATTTAAAATCTGATTTGGTTTTGGAATCTTTGGACATTGGTAATGTATTTTAAAGAAAGGAATTACTTCAAAGAGTTTTCAAAACGAAATTAAAAATTTATCAAAACATTCTAACGCACGGGGAAAAATGTTCTAGTTCGGGTGTCGGACACGAAGGACACGTGGCAAGGTTAGCGACTTGGAACTTTGGAAAGCGTTCGGATGGTTCGTCATCCAGGTGAGTGAGAGTGATGTGATTCCGTAACGCGGTTGCCCGCAATCCGAATGGATGGATTGCGTATGTACTGCGAATTAGGCAATATAGATACGTGTGCTAAATGCTTATTTGTTTTATTTGCATACTTCCTGTTTAATTGTTGAGCATACTTTATTCTGTTTGAAATTGTTTGATTATGCTTGAGTAGTGAAACCATAATGAGGAAACCGTGAAAGTAATGAGATGAGATTGAAAAGAGAAAAGAGAATGCGAATGCGAAACATGAGTATAATTAAGTGAAAGATGAGCAATAAGTAAGATTAAAGAGAAGGATGTTGGAATGATTGAGAAAGAGAACGTTTGATGCGAGTGGAATGTAAAAGAGATAAAGTAAGAAAGAAAGTGAAAGTTGAGTGAGAAGGAATGAAACATCTGATGAGGCGAGCGGAAGCGTGGTTGTGAAAAATGTAATGTGGTTGGAAGTGAGATGTGATTCCTCGTTCATGTTTTTGGGAAGAAGCTTAGTGTTGAGTTGAGCTTGCTCCTCCATTAACACTCACCCAAAAATGTGAGTTTTTGAAAATGGTTTTGAAAAGAGATTTTTGAAAAGTTTTTGTGAAAATGATATTTTGTGAAAGTTTTTGGAAATATTATCTTTTGAAAAAGTCTTGCGAAAAGGTTTATGAAATGAGGTTTTTGAAAATGTTTTGTGAAGTAAAGTTTTGCGAAATCATGTTTTGAGAAAGTGTCGTGAAAAGATATTTCGAGAAAGACGAGGAAGAGATATTGATGATGTGATGAGGAATATGTTGAGAATGAGTTTATGAGAATCATGACGATGAGATGAGAATGTGATGTTGAGGCCAAGGGCCATTGAGATTTAGGGGGAGTGGATTGCGTTTAGTGGTCGGGCTTCGTTGAAGGGATGCGCCAAGGACGAGCCGACTGTTAGGATTAAGTCGTTTAATTAAAACTCTAAAACTTTAAAAGACATTTACAAATGCGGTGAGGTATGAGAGTCGTATCGAAGTAGTGGAGAGGAAGGTGCCCCGGATATCAAGGATATACGGGTTGTGAATGCAATAGGGTAAGCTAGGGCGGTAAAACGCCATGAGGCTTTGAGTACTATTCTGAGCAGAATGAACCCCACATGTGGCGTACTAACGTGGTAGGGACTGGGTCTAATGTCGTGGTAAGTTCTGCACCCGGGACCGGAATAGTACTGTCACCCCTATGGCATTTCAGGAACAGTGAGAGGGACTGGAACAGGGCATTTGTGATTTCCGCTGAGAGCGTGCCTTGATTATATGATATGAATTGATTGATTTGAGGCTGAGTCCTCCTGGTCTGGGACCATTTGTTTGTGTGACAGCTGTCGTGCCCGCGTGGTAAAGGTCCTGTACTCCTGTTTGCTTCCGACTAGGTTGGGTGGTTGACCGAGGAGATGTAGACGTGTGTGAGCTCAATGATGTTTCCCCCTCATCATTGATGCTAATCGAGATAATAAAATTTAAAAGACAAAGATGTTTCAAGAAAAGTATATCAAAACATTAAGCATCGAATAAGAGTTATAAGATGAGAATATAAGAAAGAAGGGTTGAGAAAGTTGTGAAAGCTCGTGAGAAAGATTCTGAGAATGTGTTATAAGAGTGTGAATGAATTAATTGGTTATGAATGATGAGTATTGATATGTTTAGAGTATGATGATATGTTTTGTTGTCTGTGAGCCATATGTGCGATGTGTATTACATGTTATGTTGTTTTATCTGTCTATCTATATATTTGATCTACCCTGAGACCACAAGGTCAACCCGTTGGTGTTCGGAACACTGACTCTCTCCTACCGTGTTGTCGTATTGGCAAATGCTGATATTGCAACCGGTAGATGGCGTAGTGCCAGGAAGAGCAAGTACCCGACGACTCTCTGAGTGAGACTCCTGCAATGGTTGGAGGCGACATCTTTGCTGGTGGACCGAGAGTGTGGGCTGCCATGATGTGAAGATGGAAGGACAGTTTTGGTGTGCATGACTAGAAGTTAGGCAATCCCCTCAGAGCTTGTACTCCACTGTAAGTACTTAGATACCTAGCTCTATCATACTGTAACCCGACAACCGTTTTATGTAACACGAATGACTTGGAAACAAATAGACGGGCTAATGTTTTAAATGATGTTTTAGGAAACGAGTTTCAAAGTGCGGTGTCTTGTGACATCTCGGTTTGGAACTTGAAAGAGTTGTGCAATATGAGAACATGAGTTTTAAGTGTAACTGTGTTTTGAAAATTGAAATGTTCTCATCTTGTGTAACACTTGTTTTTAAAAAAAAATGGCCCTAATTTTCACTACTTTGAGTTTAAGTTTTCAAGTTGCCAAATTGGGGTGTTACAAACGAAGGGCCAAAGCATGCATCCATGATGACAGCACAATCTAGGGTACTGCATACATTGTATGCCACCAGCTTGTTCCCCAAACCTCACCAAACTATACCAAACCAACCAACCAAGAGCTTAGACTTGTTAGTGCCATTCTTAACAATGAGAGGTTGAATTGGTGTCGCATCATTCTCGATAGGATGCTAGCCAGTGCGAGATCTAGGCATCCTAAGTCGCTACCATATCCTATGCATGTGACTCGGCTCTTGACCCATTTCCATGTGCCTATTCCCCCCAATGAAGAGTCCATGACCCTTCATGTCAATCAGCACTGCCTGAACAATGGTACTCTCAAACTTCAAGGGATGGAATTCCATGCACCTTCTGGCGAGTATAGGTACAAGGAGGATGTGGCAAATTTGAATAGGGCTGAAAATGTTGCAGCTTAACAAGGAGTTGATGTTGAGCAATTAGAGGAAGAAGCTGCAGCATTTCATGAAGCTGAAGGTGAAAATCCTGTTGAGGACGAGATTAATTTTGATGATTTTACTGGTTCTCATTTTGGGTTTGATGGTTCGGAGTGGAGAAACAATGTCATCTCGCGGCTGGATACCCTCGATGGGAGGGTGGACTCTCTTGCATCTGCTATTGGTGCCCAACGAGATGATATTGCGAGTCTTGATGCTAGAATGGGTGCACAGTCCGCTATGCTTTACTCCCGCTTGGATCAGCATTCGGATCAGATGAATCGTCGGTTTGATGAGATGATGGCTGCTTTTACTCGATTTTACCTTCCTCCAGATGATGCACCTCCATCAATGTTTTGATGCTGCTGTTTTTAGACATTTTATGTTTTTCAAGTCTAAATGCTTTTATTGGAACATTATGTATGTTAGGAGTTACCTTTGAACCTTTACTGCACTTTATGTATTTTGCTTTTGCCATTTTAATCTAGTGTGTTTTAATGCAAAGCTTCAGGGGGAGCTATCTATTTTATGACATATTTGTTTTATGGCATATTTGATTCATGGGGTTTCCATCATTATGATCTCCTCTCTTTATCTTTTTCTCAAAATTTTATATCTTTTTGCTAATGACAAAAAGGGGGAGAGAAAAGCACTTGTTAAGTCTTGAATCTTGTCATAATCTTGTTGAGATTAGTGATTATGCACTTGTTACAATCTTGTTGCTGAGTAATTAAATTCCATATATGCTCAGATACCATGATATGCACTTGTCATAATCCTGTTGCTGTAATTAAAATTTCATAACTACTTTGCTAGCACAAGCTGAATTTTGACAGGTTTAAAGGTTCTTGTATTGAGGGGGAGTTGCCTCATAAAGAAACCATCATGTGCAAGCATCTTCATGTAGTATCAAGCTCAACAAGTGTTAATTATTTTGTCATCACCAAAAAGGGGGAGATTGTAAATTCAATGCTCCTAATTATGTGGATATGATTTTGATGATGACAAAGTAATTAACGATCAAGCATTGAAGTCAATGCAACAACAAGAACAAGAAATCAAGAAATTAGTCAAGTGCTTACTCATTCTCAATTTGGTTGTAATTGTAATTTTTCATTTATGTTGAGAGTGGGTAGAAATAGTTAATCTCGTCTAAGAGTAAAATAAGTAATATGATCATTAGGTTGAGATTAACCTAAATTAATACTTGAGCAGGAAAATCAAAAAGGAAAATCAATTTTTATCATATTTGATCAAAATACTCGAGTATTTTGAAGAAGACTCGAGTCTCCACTCGAGTATTTTGTAAAAGACTCGAGTATTGATGTCAGATCAGCAAATATAGCCGTTAGTCTTGTTCGTGCAACAGATCTTTCCAGCCTGGCCAAAAGACTCGAGTATTGGCCAAAAAGACTCGAGTCTTTCGGTACAGTCAGCAAAAATAAAGTCGTTGGAATGACTCAAAAACCCATCCTAGGGCACTTGAGTCTTTCCCAACTCTTGAGATCTTAATTTTTGAATTGCTCTCTGTTTGCACAAGAACAAACAAGAAAACAAGAACAAAATCATTAAAGGCTTACTCTGATTCTTCTTCTCAAGTGTTAAATTACAAAAACTCAACTTTGCTCTCATATTGTTATTTTCTTCTCAAGTTGAGTTTAGGTCTCAATTCATTATTGAGCTGTGCTTATTTGTGCGAATCCGTTGTGAGATTCGTATTACACATTCAAAATAGCTTGTAGATTCAAGTCTTGGATTGTTCCCAAGAAAACCCTAAGTGGGCTTAGGGTATTGGAGTCTTGAGAGGTTCTCAAGCACAAGACTAAGAGGTTCTTAGCCCGGTGGAGCTTCTTGAAGGGTGTTCAAGGAAGCATTAGAAGAGTTCTTCATCACCGGAATCAAATTGGGATAGAAATCAAGAGTTTGGTACACTCTTGAAGGGTTAGGCTGAGTGAGGCTATCTCAATTAATCCTTGTAATTTCTAACAATTTGATTTATAGAAATATCTCCTAAGGTGGTTATGAGGACTGGATGTAGCTCATTGTTGGAGTGAACCAGTATAAAATTGCTTGAGTGTTGATTTATAGCTTTCATTAATATTCTTGCTCAAACAACCTAAAGCTTTTCAAAGAAAAGGATTTGTCTAATTGGGTAGTAATTTCAAGGAAATTAAGTGTTATTCGGTTGTTAAAATTTATCTTAATCGCTTACTATTCTGTTAGATAAGTCTCTGGTTAGTATTGGATTAATTTGAAGTGAGTTGCTGATTTTTCATTTCTGGTTTAGTGCACCTCTGATACGAAAGACTCGAGTATTTCTCAGAATACTCGAGTAGTTCTTGCTTAGAGACTCGATTATATCTTAAAAGACTCGAGCGGTTCATCCTGAAACACTCGAGTATTTCAAGAAAGACTCGAGTATTTCGAGTCATTTCCAGAAAAATCAGTTTCTGCTCAATTCTTTTAATAACATTCGAAATATTTGGTATTGCTGCTTCAAATTACTATTCACCCCCCTCTAGTAATTGCTAAGCCCGCTTGTTGGTTTCCAACACTCTTGTTATAGCCTCTTTCCTCTAGTTATTATTTCTTATCTAATCTTTCTCCTAGCATTTTATACCATTTATCATTCTCGACCACCTATGGTCGACACGCATATCATCCAAACAGTATTATACATGCATAAACAATTATTAACTTCCACACATATTTATAACAGTAACCAAGCCATCAAACATACACATTTTCACAACTAATCTCGTGGGTTCTTTTTATTCTCTTATTTCTATAATAGTAATTTACATCCTCTATCTTACGGTTCAATATTATAATCTAGCACCCGTTCTTAGTACTCGCTATGAGCACACTAAAAACCCAAACCTAAGTTAAGGTAACACCCACTCCTTACCTCGAAACCGTGAGAGATAAAGAAAAACTGAGAGTTTGAGCTTGATCCCCGCGTTTGAGCTCTTTAAACCGTGGTCCCTTTAGTTTCTGGTGACGCCTTGATGGAGCTTCAGAAATGTAGAAGAGAACTCGAAGTTCCAGAGAAAATGGAGGGAACGATCTTCGGTTCTTGGAAATATTTGAGGTTCAGTGATCTTTGATTAAGGAGAGTGGATTATGTTCGTAAGATGAGGGAGAGTGGTTTTATCACTAGTTCCCTTAGAGAGAAATGAAGAATACGAAGTAGACGGAGAAGAGGAAGAAGAGGAGTGTTAAGTGTGTTGGTTGTGGTTCTTGGCCTTTATTCCCCTTTGAGAAGAGATGTGTGGTCCTGATTGGAGGCTTCTTTGAGAAGCTTAGGAACATGTGGCTGGGATTCATTGGCTTCTTGAGGAAGCCACCAATAGTGACTTGAAAGGGACAACTATGATGTGAAAGGGACAGAAAGTGATTGAAAGGGACATTTGTACGGTTGTCACGGATGACGATGCGCAAGTTGCTCGTTTGAGCATAAGCGCTTGGCTCTAGCTCGACGTGATAGGATCTCGGTAGTCGGGATCGGGGAGCACTCGCCCAGAATAAGACATTAAGGTAGAATTCTCGGCACGAGGAGCCGAGATATCTTAGCGTTGACAGAGGTTTGGCTTAGTCTTTCGCTAGTCGGCCAGTAGAAGGCCGAGCCTTTGGTCAGTTAGTCCAAGGTGACTCGCTGTGGTCGACTGTATATGGCTAAGACAAGTGCGTGTAATCGTGGGTCGTATTGATATGCTCGGCTAAGATGGGTCCGTGACCCTGCACGTCGCTAGTTGGTCGGAACGAGGTCTGGTCAGTCATACTCGAACTCTCGTACTCTTTGCTAAGATTCCCCTATTCTAACATGCTTTTCCTCTTAATCAATCTCCACCTATTTCTATGATCTCCATTATCGTCAATCAAAATTATTCTAATTAAATTAAATATTAAATTTAGGATGTTACAATATCTCTTTCATTAACCGTTCGATCTTGCTCAAATTTTTATACAAGGTTCCTAACCTTTTTATCTTCACATCTAAAAGTGGAAATTTTATTTTGAGAAGGAAAACTCTTAAAAATCAATTTTTTCCGCACATCAGTTTATTATATTTGGAATTTGAAAATCTGTTAGAGACTAACCGATTAGTGGCTACAGTAACCGGTTATACGCTATTGAAGAAACTTAGGGTTAGTGCGTTTGATGAATAATCATTCGTTTTAACCCAGAATTCGACACGAAATCACCTTCTGTGGTAGTGGGGGACTCGTGTCAATACGCATGACACTCAAATTTTTCTATATAAAGCCCTCTTGGAAGATGAATTTGAGCCAAAATTCCCTAAGTGTTGGCTTATGCTCTGTTTTTGGTGTCTTTCTTCGTCCTTTATGTTTTCTCTTCTCAATCCACCATATCCAACAAATCTTATACCTCTAAAAATCCCGTTCCATAGTGTTTAAATTGATACCAAAATCGTGACCTGGGGATACCTGTGTTAAGAATTATAAGTCGATCTGCAAAGTCAAGGTGTTGAAACAGTCATTTTCAGTTTCAGATTCGTGAACCATACTTTGAGCTTCAGTTTGGGTAAACTCAAGCCTTCTCTTGTCCTAAAACTTGTTTCTCTTCAAAGTTCATATTGCATAGATTCATTATTGACCATTTTCCCCAATTTGTACGTCCATTTCATGCATCAAATTCTCTGTTCAATCTACCATGTTGAAACTGTTCGGGTCTGAATTGGAGCTTTTGGAATTTGGTGTTCTACTGCAAATCTCAGCCAAGATTCTTATCAAACACAAACCTTAGGTAATGGGGAAGCTTACCATTTGCTAGAATGAGAATAAACATTCTTAGAAAATAGGATGAGCCACCATGAGGCTTAAGGGCTTATTTTTGAAATAGGGTATTGGCATAGAGGCCAAATCGAGTCATAATACTTGTTTGAGCAAGTTTGAATTGCTGCATGTGAACTTATTTGATGCTAAAACCATGCTAATTTTGAGTATATATATGTGACTCTGATACTTGGAGTTGTTGAAATTATAGTTTTTAAGCATAATGGTATATGAAATTGAAATCAACAAGTTTCTTGCTAGTTTCTGTGTTCAAACATGTTTAGTTTATGATAATAAAGTTCTGTTTATGGTTGGTTTGGGTTAAAATGAGGTGTGGTTGAAAATAGTGTTGAAAAACTGATTTTTCAGTGTAATTCTACAATCAATAACCGATTAGTGGTCCCAGTAACCGATTACCAGCTGTACCTGAAACCAAAAATTTGGAAAAATAATAAAAATACCATTTTAATTACATTTCTTTTAAACCAAACTCAAATGACTCATATTAATTTACCCTATGAGAATTATATGTCTATTATGGGAATTTTAATTTAATGCATTGATGGAATTTGTTATAAATGCCATAATGTCATATATACGGAATATTAGAAATTATAAGTGGATTATGGCACATTATTTTAGAGAAAATGGATGTTGGAAGTCAAGCTTTTCCAAGGACTTCAAGTTTCATTCTGTAATGTTTTGATGATTACAAACAGCTGTACTAAAAGTTAAACAAGCTCACAAGGTTCAAACTCAAGCAAATGAAGACCTTAGTGGTTTCCCTTTCCCCATAGGATTTTATGTAAGGTAATGAAGTCAATAATATAAGAATAAGGCCAAAAAGAGTTTTTCAAAAAGAAGAAAAGGAGTTTTTCACAAAAACGTTTTAAGTATGTTTTCCTATTTTAGGTGAAAATAATTTGTGAAAACCTCTGGTTACAATGTCTGCTTATGAAAATCAATTTTGTGAAAATTAGCAGAAGTAATCGATTACCTTCTAAGGATAATCGATTACCATGCCTCAGACCTGTAACTGAGAAATTGTAATGAATTGCCTAATCTATGCTAATCAATTACTTCATAGGATTGTTTATCTGAGAAGTTGTAATCGATTACTTATACTTAGATAATCGATTACTTCATGTCTGTAGCTTTTTACCTTCTTCCTGAGAGATTGTAATCGATTACAATGGTATGATAATCGATTACCTTCCTATCTGAAGGTGTGTAATCGATTACTTTTTTTAAAGAAGCTAAATTCTCTATTTTACCTGAAAGGTTGTAATCGATTACCTTGGAGAAGTAATCGATTAATTTTAAGTCTTTTTGAAATCCGTGTCAGAATCATTCTGAATTGTTTCCAGATTTGTTTTTACTTATTTGATTCTGATTTATTTTCAAAATTCGAATTATGATATGATTGTGTATTTAATTCCTTTTTTGTTTTGAAAATCAAATCTTTGGTTTAAGTTTTACAATCTCCATGATTTACTTTTGATTTGAAAAACAAGGTTTATTTTATTTTCTTCAAAAATCTGAATTCATTCTTCTCTCTTATCTATCATTCACGCTTTCTCTCTTTCTCTGTTCTCCTTCATCAAGTTTTTCACGTTCATATTTTCTGCAAAAAGAAAACCTTACTTTGGCCTATACACTTGTGACTTGACTTGATTATCATAGAAGCTTAATTGTTGTATCTCTGTTATCAAGAACACATTATTTTAATCACTCACATCAATCCTTATTTTCAACCTTATTGTATTGAGTGGCTCCCTAGGTGTGAAGGATTAAATCCTTGTAGGGTGAGGAACCCTTGTGTGTTTTATTGAGGTCCCTAACGAACGGTGGATGCTAGTAGTGTGTGGGACGCTCTGGTTGTAATTGGGTGGAACTCAATTTCAAGGCTATAAAATCTCAAGTAAGTCGCTTGGGGACTGGACGTATGTCTTTCACGGGAAAGGCTGAACTAGTATAAAATTGGTTTGCGTGTTCCACTTCCCTTATGTCTTTACTTTTCGTATTATTTATTTTAATCATTTCCGCTCTACCCTTTTATATTTCATATATTGCATAGCCTTCACATCACAAATTTAATCTCTCCTAAACAATTTTTTTTACCATTCGCGTATTTTTCAATAAATTAATAAAATTCGATTCACCCCCCCCCCTCTCGAGGTTTGAGGCCAATTCTATCAATTGGCATCAGAGCTAGACTCTTGTGTTAAAGGATTTAACCGTCTCAAAAGTGAAATGGCTTCAGACTCTCTGTTTGGTGGTGAAGGGAGTTCTATTAATAGCCCCCATATGTTTGATGGAGTGGGGTGTGATAATTGGAAAGCGAGAATGAAAATTTTTATTCAAGGAGTAGGATTAAAAGTTTGGGACGCTGTCGTAAATGGACCATACGTTCCTACCTATGTGGTAAATAAAATTACCGTCAACAAAACCTATTGGTGAGTGGACGGAAGAGGAGGAATGAAGGGTTCAGTACGACTTGAAAGCTAAAAATATAACCTCTGCTTTGAGCTATGATGAGTTTTTCAGCATATTTACATGTGAGATTGCACAAGAAATGTGGGATACTTTAGAAATCACTCGTGAAGGTACAAACGAAGTGTAACATCCTCAATTTTTATTCTAAGTGTATATTAGAACAATAAACTGTTTAGAAAAAATATAATTATGTCCAGGAATAATTAAGGCTATGAAGTAGGACCACTTGTAATATTGTGAAGTAGTTAGTATGCCTTAGCAAGTGATAAGAGGGTGAAAGATTGGGAGAAACGAGGGTTAGAGCCGACGTTTTCGGTGCTTTAAATACGTTATAAGAGAAAATTAAAAATAAAATATTTATTACTCTAAACAAGAATTCCACCATTGGATATGAATAAGGATTTTAGGATGCTTGCTTTCAAATTTGAGCAAGATCTGACGGTTAACGAAGAAGTTATAGGGTTTTGAGTGCAAGAAGAAAATAGGGAGAAAACAGAAGAAAAATGGAAAAGCTAATTAGCAGTGGCTACTCAATTTAGTTTATTCTTTTAAGATTTAGATTTTATCTACAGGATATTTTTAGATTTAATTTAGAGATTAGCTTTCCTTAGGATTTGGCCCATGATTTAGGCCCGTTTTAAGATTTAAAAGCCGAAATTCGTGTAACCTAGGAGCCACAATCTATCATTCACGTTTTTTCAAATATCTATTTAAGAGAAGGCTTAATTTTGCTCTCCAAGCTTGTGGTGGCTGCTAAGGTTTCTCTCTCTTCCCTTTTCTACACGTTTTTGATTTATTTCATCATGGAAGGCTAAACTCTTAGGTTAAATCCCTTTGGTAATGTATCACATGCTCTTGAGGTTTTGTTCTTAATTTTATTTCGTATTTCTTCACTGTTTTCATGCTTATTGATATGTTATGGTTCGCTTAGTTCCATTCTATAGAGATAATCCATGTGTATGAATGCTTAATTTATGCAAACTCGTAAAAATTCCATGCTTTGGCTTTTAATGCTTAATTAGAGGTTAGGGTTTTGGGGTGAGAACTGAATTTTCGCTTAGTATTTAGTTCTCACGAGTTGGACAGTGAAGATGGAAGAAATTGATCTTTTGTGACCGGTGATAGAGTTGTGAACGAGAGCCAAAGGGGTTTATCCGCTTCTCATTACTGTTAACTTCGTTTTTATTTAATTTTGTTTTGATATTAGATTTCATTATTCAATTCAAAAACCCCTATTTTCTATGCGTACCATGCGTTGGACCTTTTGCTTGATAAGATATTCCTTGTTATGTTGGAATGATGATATGTGTGAAGTGTGAGGGGTTAGGGTTTTGAAATGAATCTAAAATATAGTAAGATAATGCGTATCATGAATTAAGGGATGAATTGGGGGTGTCTGTGAATGTGATGAATGTATGATCAATTAATAATAAAAATAATACTAAAGAACTAGAATGATAAAAAGAGATGTAAACAAGAATACGAGCCAACTAATAAGTAAATAACGAAAGGGAAGAGAGAAGTGAGTAACTAAAAGAAACTAAAGAAGACTAAAGATAAGTAAACAAAGAAAGAAAGAAAGAGAACTAAGAAGGCAAAGAAAGAAAGTGTAATAAAAGACTAAAGTATTTGGTATGCGAATGCCCGGCCATGTAAGTACGGCTTGGTGGGGTGCATTCGTTGCGTAAGCCGCACGATTTAATGGCGTGCGGCGCGGTAAGACTCCCCGGTATGGGAGCGCAGTGATGGGTTCACAGTACCTGACACGTTTTGTGGATGCCAGGCCATGTAAGTACGCCCTGGTGGGGTGCATTGGTTGCATAAGCCGCACGATTTAATGGCGTGTGTAGCGGTAACACGCCTCAAGTGCGGGAGCGCAGTGGTGGGATCACAAATCCCTAAAAAGATGGTTATGTACGTTTTGTGAATGCCAAGCCAAGTAAGTACGCCCTGGTGGGGTGCATTGGTTGCGTAAGCCGCACGATTTAATGGCGTGTGTAGCAGTAAGACGCCCCGGTGTGGGAGCGCAATGGTGGGCTCACAAAACCTAAAAAGATGATTTAGTACTCGGATGCCAGGCCATGTAAGTAAGCCCTGGTGGGGTGCATTGGTTGCGTAAGCCGCACGACTTAATGGCGTGCGTCGCGGTAAGACGACCCGGTGTGGGAGCGCAGTGGCGGGTTCGCAGTACCTGACACGTTTTGTAGATGCCAAGCCATGTAAGTACGCCCTGGTGGGGTGCATTGGTTGCTTAAGACTCCCCGGTGTGGGAGCACAGTGGTGGGTTCACAAAACCTAAAAAGATGATTTAATACTCGGATGCCAAGCCATGTGAGTACGCCCTGGTGGGGTGCATTGGTTGCATAAGCTGCACGATTTAATGGCGTGTGCCGCTGTAAGACACCCCGGTGTCGGAGCGTAGTGGTGGGTTTGCATTACCTGACACGTTTTGTGGATGTCAGGCCATGTAAGTACGCCCTGGTTGTAAATTCAATACTCCTAATTATGTGGATATGATTTTGATGATGACAAAGTAATAAACAATCAAGCTTTGAAGTCAATGCAACATCAACAACAACAAGAACTCAAGAAAGAAGTGAAGTGTTTACTCATTCTCAATTGGGTTATATTTGTAATTTTTCATTTTATGTTGAGAGTGGGTAGAAATAGTTAATCTCTTCTAGGAGTAAAATAAGTAATATGATTATTAGGTTGAGATTAACCAAAATTAGTACTTGAGAAGAAAAACAAAAAGGAAAATTAATTTTTATCATGTCTGATCAAAATACTCGAGTATTTTGAAGAACACTCGAGTAGATACTCGAGTATTCTGTAAAAGACTCGAGTATTGATTGCCAGATCAGCAAATATAGTCGTTGGTCTTATTCGTGCAACGGATCTTTCCAGCCTGGCCAAAGAACTCGAGTATTGGCCAAAAGACTTGAGTCTTTAGGTACAGTCAGCAAAAATAATGACGTTGGAAAGACTCAAAAACCCATTCTAGGGCACTTGAGTCTTTCCCAACTCTTTAGAACTTCATTGTAAAAATTCTCTCTGTTTTGCACAAGAACAAACAAGACAACATACTCAAAAATCATTACAAGCTTACATTAATTCTTTTTCTCAAGTGTTAATTCACAAAACTCAACTTTGCACTCATATTGTTATTTTCTTCTCAAGTTGGGTTTAGGTCTCAATTTCTATATTGAGCTGTGCTTATTTGTGCGAATCCATTGTGAGGTTCGTAATACACATTCAAAATTGCTTGTTGATTAAAGTCTTGGATTGTTCCCAAGTAAACCGTAAGTGGGCTTAGGGTGCTGGAGTCTTTAGAGGTTCTCAAGCACAAGACTAAGAGGTTCTTAGCCTGGTGGAGCTTCTTGACGGGAGTTCAAGGAAGCTTTAGAAGAGTTCTTCATCACCGGAATCAAATTGGGGTAGAAATCAAGAGTTTGGTACACTCTTGAAGGGTTAGGTTGAGTGAGGCTATCTCAATTAATCCTTGTAATTTATAAAAATTTGATTTATAGAAAAATCTCCTAAGGTGGTTAGGAGGATTGGATGTAGCTCATTGTTGGAGTGAACCAGGATAAAATTGCTTGAGTGTTGGTTTATGGCTTTCAATTTATACTCTTGCTCAAACAACCTAAAGTCTTTCAAAGAAAGAGGATTTGTCTAATTGAGTAGCAAGTTCAAGTAATCTAAGTGTTATTCAATTGTTAAAAGTCATTTTAATTACTTGTCATTCTGTTAGATAAGTTTCTGCTTTGTATTGGATTGATTTGAAGTGAGTTGTTGATTTTACGTTTATGGTTTAGTGCATCTCTGATACGAAAGACTCGAGTATTTCTCAGAATACTCGATTAGTTCTTGCTTGAGACTCGAGTAGATCTTAAAAGACTCGAGTGGTTCATCCTGAAACACTCGAGTATTTCTGTAGTGTCCTTGAACACTATGTCCTTAACCCTCTAAGTGCTCAAGGTTATGGAACCAGAAGCCCAAGAGAGGATCAAGTGTTAATATGTGACTTTATGGTGTTTCTGCAGTTCCAGTTGGGAAAAGCAGGGTCTCCCCAGTCAATAAGTGTGTGCAGAGTGTCAACTTAGGGATGAGAGTACGTACCTGAAACCCTAGCATTAGTGAGCTATTTATAGGGTTTGGAGGAGGCTGATTTGGGCCGTCTGGGCCCTGTATCAAGGTTGAGCTGAACCAGGATTCTGTGAGATAATATTGGAGGATTATGCTCTTAGAATCTGGATAGGATCAGCTGAAGATCTCATGTCTAGGCTGTTGCGAGAATATAGGAGAGATTTGCGGAAGGGATAAGAAGCCTCGGTGGGTTTGAGCTTATCCGCTAGCCGACGATATGTCTCGGCCTATAGTCTCAAGCCTGATGGGTTGAGGACCGATGATGAGGCTCGGTTCCATCAAGTCCGAGCCTGGTCCTTTGGGGATGCTCGGAGTCCATGAGTCCGAGCGAGGGACGTCCATGTTAAGCGATCCGAGGGAAGTGCCCTTAGAGGACTATTGACGAGGCTTAAATCCATATCTGGTCGGCAGACCCTACAAGCCCCCCAGCTCGTAAGACTTTGAGAAGTCTGTGACGAGGTAGCAAGTGTTTAGGGTTGACCTTTGCGGATGCCTCATTCCGGGAGTGTAACAGCTGTAACCAGGTAGCCTGTTCGAGGTGACGTTTTGGGTTCTCTAGGTACAACGCGTGTCCTCGAGAGTGGTGCCACATCATTGCCATTTTTGAAATTTGAAAAAGCAGCTTTGTAACTGCCACGTTTCATCAATCGTGTGGATGAGCGGTGTAATGGGCCTTTGATCCGCCCAGGCCCATATGTGCATCGTGGGGAAACCGAAAGGTTTATGGGGGTTTCTTTGAATCCTTTACTCCCCCCCCTCACTTTTCATTCCTCTTCTCAGAATCGTACCAGAAACTCCCCTCCAGAAACTCCCAAACCCTCAAACTTGCTCCCCCTCACTACTTCTTTGTTATTCTCAGGGAACCGGAAACTCCCTCCTCTCTTAAGCTCATTTCCACCATTACCTTCACATCGCTTCCAGTTTCCCCAGAAACTCAATCAGAAACAGGTAATCTTTCTTCTTCTAACTCAAATACTCTATTTTTGATTCTGCCCTTTTCTATTTGTTGAATGGATTTCACATTTCTGGGTTTTGCAGGGATTTTGGGGTTTTTTGTCCTGGGTAGTGTAGTGTTTAGGGGTTTTAAATTCTGAATCATGAGAGGTTGGAGAGAGTTAAGGAGAATTTATCATGAACTTTGTAGGCGATTAGGAGAAGAGCCTTCTAGCGATAGTGATTCGGATTTTTCTGGGGATTTTGGGGGTTCTAGGAGTAGTGATGATGCAGTAAATCCTTCCTCTCCCCCCATCAACCAGGGATCCACCATAACAAAACCATTAGCTGTAGAGTACCCCTCGGATCCCGCTGAAGTAAGCAAGTGGCTGTTGGCTTATAGGTTTGCTGAACGGACGGCTCAGGTTAGGGTTAGTCCCGAGCGCTGTCTAGTGGAAGAAGAGCCTATGGGAGACCCGAGGAAAGAGGGGGGAAAAAGTCCAAGGCTCGACCTTACTTTTAGAATTAAAACATCTGCTATAAAGAATCCTAACGCCGAGCCTTTTACTTTTTCCCCAGATATGGTGGAGCGCAGGTGTGACACTAATCCCGAAGAATATCCCTTGCCGCCAAATCACGCACAATACGATGAAGTTTTTGATCGGGAGGTGCTTGGAACGAGGCCTTCATTGCTGACGAGTAATAGTTTGAACCACCTTCGACCTCTTCTTACCCCTCCGAGAGCAGATGGGAATGCGTCGGAGTTTGAGCTGAGACATGTGAACATCGATGACCGAATCTGCTTTGCAGTCCCGCAAAATCGGCAATTCTTCTATTTCTATGAAGAAATAATAACAAAAGTCGGAATCCGCATGCCGTTCTCGACCTTCGAAATCGAAGTACTAAACCATTTAGGCATAGCTCCGAGTCAACTACATCCGAGCGGATGGGCATTTGTGCGAGCCTTCCAACAGTTTTGCGATGCCGAAGATTCGGTTGCCACACTCCGAGCTTTCTTTTGGCTATATGCCCCTCAGGTGAACAAGTTCGGCAACTCAAAAGGGCTTTGGGTGTCACTTAAAGCTCGGAAAGAGCACGCGCTCTTCGCCAAAGTTACCGACTCTTGGAAGTCTTTTAAGCCTCTCTTCTTTCAGTATGAGTACACTGGTCCTAATGTATGCTGGTTCATGGAGCAGGTCGAAGAGGGAGGAGAAATAAAAGTTGTACCTCGGTTCCCTTTGGGTTGGTCGGATTGTATCTACAACCGAGGGGCCTCCTTATACCAATTTGACTATAAGGTCGATTTGACCAAGGCCGAGAGACGGTTGTGCGACCAAGTCTGGGAATATCTCCAGACGAATAGTCAAATCGATACTAAAAAGATATTGTTGAAGACGACACGGGCCGACGTGAAGGCTGAGCTGGGTATATATATATATATATATTTTTTTTAATGTATATTTCCTTGTTGCAGAAAAGATGGGAAAGAAAGCATCCAAAGCTAAGAAGAGTGCCGCTGCTTCTGCCAGGATGGCTAAATTGGCTGCCGTGACAGGAGGGTCGGGATCCTCGGCTAAAAGCCAAACTCCCGAGCCAACTCCAACCGCTAGCCCTCTTGAAGCTCCTCGCACAATTCCTTCTGAGGTACCTCAAGGTACCAAAAATGCTGAGCCAACCATTACCGAAGAAGTGCAACAAAGTCCTCAGGGTACTCCTGAGCGTCCTCCCAAGAGACCGCGGATGGATAAAGGGAAAGGATTGGCTGGCGACTGGTTTCATCTGAGCAAGCCCAGCAAAGGAGTTCAAATTACCGAGGGTACGGAAGAGGCCGTAGCCAAAACTGTATGGAGTAGGCACAACAAGTTGGATTCGTTCGCCGCAACTCTATTTCCCCCTGAAGATGCCGAAGTGATGGATGCCTGGGGCCCAGGCACTTGGGAAAATAACTGCTTGGCCTTGGTGAGGAGCTTCCTCCGAGGTGCAAGCATTCTCAATTACCTTGGACGGCGTGGTGATGATGTCTATGCTGGGGTGGCTCCCAAGGAGAAGAAGAAACGAGCTGAGGCGGACAATCGGGAGGATTACTTGCAGCTCCAAGTGGAAAGCTATGAGAAGAAGCTCCAAGCTCTGGCGGCCGAGAACGAGAGACTGCAGAAAGGAATGCAGGAATCTGAAGGCGCCAAGGCTCAAGCTGAATCTACTAAGGAAACAGCTGAAAAGACTCTTCAAGAGGCCGAGGGAAGGATGAAGCTGGCGGAGGAAATCTTGAAAAAGGCTGAAGAGAGGGCCCAGAAAGCCGAACAGGTTGCTGTTGTGGCTCAGGAGCAACTTGAATACGCTAAGGACGAGGCTACTGGGTTCCGAGCCTCAATGGAAAAAATGAGAGCGAAAGCTCTTAAGCATAAGAAAGTGGCCCAGGAGAATCTATACAATTGGAGTCACGCAGTTGAAGATTCTTTCCTCAATACAGCCGAGCAGCTTCGTATTCTGAATCCGAACCTTGTGACAAAGGGCGCCGACCCCCTCTTTGGTACCAAGATTGGTCAAATTATTGGTGCGAACGGAGCTCCCATTGACATGAGCAGTAATGATCTTCCTGATCATTTTGCTGAAGAATCCGAGGAAGATGAGGCCGACGGTGCCGAGGGTGAAGAGGAAGAAGAAAAATTCGATCCTGACAGCATTGTACTGTCTGACATTGAGTAGTTTTTTTTTTGTACTTGCCCCAGTGAATGGGTTTAAACTTATATTGCTGTTTCGTTTGGAATATTTTATAATATCCGTAATCGTGTTATGCTTCTTTTTATGTTGTTTGTTAAGAATTCAAGTGTTAAGACCTCGGAACTCCAGCACTTTAGCCGAGGTGGGTTCCTCTATCCGCGATATAAAATGATTTGAAGAAATCATGATTTAATCGGGAATCTTATTAAAAGTACTTGATGAGTTATAAGCTCTTGTTAGAGCTGTTTATAATCGTTCGCGTCATAATCGGTGGCTAATCGGTTATGAGGAAAAGTACGTGATACAATGAATTCAATAACGAGAACTTTTATTCATTTGAAGCAAATTACAATGGGCTCGGAGTTTCACCGAGCGTACACCATTATCAAAAAAGAATTCAAAAAGCAAAATGTAATAAAGCAACTAAAACTATTGAAAACGAAATGAAAAACTAACTATAATAAGCTCGAAGTTTTGCCATGTTCCATGTGTTGTTGATGAGGGCACCCGAGAGGGTTTCGAGCTTGTAGGCTCCTGTTCCAGTCTTGGAGGCAACTCGGTATGGTCCTTCCCAGCTTTGGGCCAGTTTTCCGTCCTTTGCATTTTTGAGACCAATATCATCTCTCCTCAAGACAAGGTCGCCTACCTCGAACTCTCTGGATACGACCGAGCGATTATACCCTTTTGCTTGCATAATCTTAGCATGCTTTTCTCGTTCGGCCGCTAAATCCCTGACTTCTTCCGATAAAACAAGATCCTCACACAATAAAGTGTTGTTGAGGGGATTCGGTTGTTGCATAGCTTGGAATGAAGGGATGATCTTCTCAATGGGGATGACTGCGTCGCAACCATAAGTGAGCCGATATGGTGTCTCTCCTGTTGAAGTTTGTATGGTGGTGAGATACGACCAAAGCACTTCGTGCAAGTTTTCCAACCAATTCCCTTTCGCTCCTTCCAGTCTTTTCTTGATCCCCTGGATGATAGATCGATTTAAAGACTCTACTTGGCCATTAGTCTGAGGGTGTTCGACCGATGAAAAGTAATGTTTTATACTCAGAGCATTGACTAAGTCTTGGAATGCCTTTGCCGCGAATTGGGTTCCGTTGTCGGTCACCAGCACTTGTGGCACTCCAAACCGTGCCACAACTTGTCTTTCAAAGAATTTCTGTACCTTGGCCGAGGAGATGGTTGCAAGAGGCTCGACTTCCACCCACTTAGTAAAATAGTCAATGGCCACTATCACCCACTTTAGCTGTCCTGGAGCGGTGGGGAACTGTCCAATCAGATCCATTCCCCATTGATAGAAAGGATAGGGAGATGAAAGTGAATGGAGTTCCTCAGCCGGTTTCTGATACACATCACTGTGAAATTGACACTTGTCGCACCTCTTCACATGGTTGATCGCATCCTGTTGAAGAGTCGGCCAGTAGTATCCTGCCCTTGAACCTTTCTAGCCAGTGACTTCCCCCCAATATGATGACTTCCAATGCCCCCGTGAACTTCCTCCAAAGCCTGTTTTGCTTCGGTAGGGTCTAGACATCTAAGCATTGGACCGCTGACCCCTCGGCGAAACAAGACTCCATCAACTAAGGAAAACTGTGACGCTTTTCTGACTAATTTTTTGGCCTCTGTTGGATTACTTGGAAGAACCCCTTGTTCCAAGTAGCCCGTTATCGGAGCAATCCAGCTCGGATCCAGTGAAATAGAGAGGACAACGCTAGGTCCATGCACCATTTTTTGGATCAACGTTCTGTTATTCTCAGGACTCTTTGTCGAAGCAAGCTTGGAGAGAATATCTGCTCGGCTGTTACTCTCCCTTGGGATGTGGCAGAATTCGACCTTAGCAAACTCCGAGGATAGGAACTTCACCTTCTCCAAATACTTTTGAAGGATTGGTTCTTTAGCCTGGTACTCGCCTTTGACTTGCGAAATTACCAACTGAGAATCGCTGATAATTTTCACTTCTCGGGCCCCTACTTCTTTTGCCATTCTTAGTCCGGCCAATACGGCTTCATACTCCGCCTGATTGTTCGCAGTTGAGAATCCAAACTTCAAAGAATATTCGAGGGTGACCCCCTCGGAATTCTCCAAGATTATTCCTGCACCAGCCCCGAGTTTGTTACTGGATCCATCAACATAAATATTCCAATCCAAGTTTGAGCTCGTCAATGGCTCAGTAAACTCGGTGAGAAAATCAGCTAAGGCCTGAGATTTCATTGCCTTCCTTGGTTCGAAAGTTATTTCAAACTCGGAAAGCTCAATGGCCCAGGTCACCATTCTTCCTGCCAGATCAGGTTTCTGAAGTATTTGACGGATCGGCTGAGCTGTTCTGACAGTGATATGGTGGCTCTGGAAGTATTGACGTAATCGTCTAGCTGTGATAACCAGACAAAAAGCAAGTTTCTCCACTTTCTGATACCTCAACTCTGGCCCCTGAAGAGCTCGGCTGACGAAATAGATGGGGGATTCTTTGCCAGATTCCTCTCGGACCAGAACCGAGCTTACTACAGAATCACCCACTGATAAGTAAAGGAACAGAATTTCTCCATTTACCGGACTTGACAAGATCGGGGGAGATGCCAAGTACTTCTTAACGTCAGTAAAGGCCTTTTCGCATGTCTCGTCCCATTCAAATGTCTCTTCCTTTTCTTTCCTCAGCAGTTTGTACCAAGGGAGGGCCTTCCTAGCTGACTGAGACAGAAACCTCGATAGAGCTGCAACCCGACCTGTTAATTGTTGGACACCCTTGACATCTGACGGACTCTTCATATCAAGAATGGCTCGGCACTTTTCTGGATTTGCCTCAATTTCGCGCTCGGTAAGCATGAATCCGAGGAAGGCCCCTGCTGGGACTCCAAACGTGCATTTTTCCGGGTTCAACCTCATGTTGAACTGTCGGATCCTCCCCAAAATTACCTTCAAATCCTTAGTGTGATCTTCTTCTTTCAAGCTCTTTGCAATCATATCATCTATATATACCTCCATTCTCGTCCCAATCAAGGGGCCGAACACCTTGTTCATCATCCGCTGGTAAGTTGCCCCAGCGTTTTTCAATCCAAATGGCATCACATTGTAACAATATGTAGCCTTTTCTGTGATAAACGAAGTCTTCACCTGATCCGGGGGATACATTGGGATCTGATTGTACCCCGAATAAGCATCCATAAATGAAAGCCTTTGATAACCCGCCGAGCTATCCACAAGTTTATCGATGCAGGGAAGTGGGTATTGATCCTTAGGACAAACTTTGTTCAAGTCTGTGTAGTCCACACACATCCTCCATTTCCCATTGGTCTTCTTTACTAGCACGGGATTGGCCAACCAATCAGTGTACACCACCTCCCTGATAAATCCTACTTCTAGTAGCTCGGCTACCTTCTCATCTGTTGCCTGTGCCTTCTCAACTCCGACTCTTCTTTTCTTCTGACAAACTGGCTTGGCTCCAGGATACACGCTCAACCTATGGAAGATGAAGTTCGGATCGATTCCTGGCATATCTGCCGAGGTCCAGGCAAACAAGTCCTTGTTTTCCACCAGCAATTCAGTCAATTCTTTTTCCAATTCCTCAGAAAGGCCAACCCCCATCTTGACGCAACGAGAAGGATCGGGGCCTAAAATTACCTTTTTGAAGTCCCCTTGAGGGGTCGGCCTAGTTTCATCCTCTTCTCTTACGTCAAGATCTGCTAAGTTGACACTTCCTTTGTTAAGCGGCTCTTGCATGATCTTCTCATCGTCAAGCTTCAACTTGCCCAGGATGATATTATAACATTTTCGAGCCAACTCCTGTTCGGACCGCACTGTTACTACCTTGTCATCAAACCCTGGGAATTTCATGGCCAAGTGGACCGTCGATACAACAGCACCAAAAGATTGGAGTGCAGTTCGGCCAAAGATGACGTTGTATGCCGAGGGAGCCTGGACAACTAGCCATTTTACCATTTCTGTCCTAGCTGAAGGTGGTTCCCCCATAGTCACTGGGAGATGGATGTGGCCTAGGGGAACAATTGAATGTCCCGTGAAGCCAATCAAGCTTCCCTCGAATGGGGTGAGATCAGATCTTCTCAACTTCAATTTCTCAAACAGATCCAGAAACATGATATCTGCCGAACTGCCCTGATCAACAAGAATCCTTCTGACTTCGTAATTGCCGAGCCTGGCTGTAACTACCATTGGGTCATTATGGTCTTGCAATATGTCCTCAAAGTCCTCATCACTAAAGCTGATGACTATGTTTTTCTTCCTGGGTTTTTGGATTGGTCGGCTGGCCACCGAAAGAACTTGTCCCACATACTTCTTGCGATCACATTTCTTTTCTCCTCCTCCTGCAAATCCTCCAGCAATGGTGCCAATGAGAAAGCCATTCTTTTCCTTCTCGGATGGTTGGGTAGTGGCCCCCCCTGCAGGTGGTGAAGGGCTTCTAGTTCTTTTTTGCTCGGTTTTGGGTGGTGATGGACTCTTTCCCCTGGAGCGTTTGCGCAATGCTTCGCCAATATATTGTTGAAGTTTACCATCCCTTACCAACTCCTCGATTAAGTCCTTCAACTGAGTACACTGGTCGGTGGTATGCCCCCATCCACCGTGATGATCGCAATACTTCGTCCTATCCTTTTGGGCTGCCTTCCTTAAAGCTGGTGGCCGAGTGATGTTACGCATCTCTGTATGCATAGTCTCACGAAGGATTTGACTCCTCGGGACTGTCAACTGGGTATATTCATCATACTTGCCTTTTGGAGGCAGTTTTTCCCCTCTCTCTTTCTCTTTTGTCTTTCCTTCCCCTCTCTCGAAAATGATCATTTTGACGAACGTCGTTTTGACGAGGACGTTGCTCATGTCGCCCTTCGCCACCCCTTGCTGCAGTACTGATCCTACGGAATTCCTCTAGATTAACGTATTTCCTGGATCTTTCCCTAACTTCGGCCATGTTCTTAGGTGGTTCCCCAATCAAACAATCCTTAAAATCTCCATCCTGCAATCCTTGAGTGAGTAAGAGAACCGATACTCCTGATTGTAGGCCTGATATGCCACTGGCCTCTTGCTGGTACCGAGCTAGGTAGTCGCGTAGAGACTCGTCGGGTCTCTGTGCAACTCCAGCTAGTGAGTGGTCTGATTTGGGCTGTGACATTACTGGTCGTGTACCTGTTTATGAAAGCTTGTCTAAGCTCGGCCCACGATCGGATCGAATTGGCGGGTAGAGAATTGAACCATCTCAAAGGCGCCGAGCCCAGAGTCATAGAAAAAGCTCGGCACTTCATAAAATCCCCTCCTCCATAAAACATCATAGAGGACTCGTAAGCAGCTATGTGGTCCATCGGGTCAGTTGTTCCATTTTACCGAGGAATATTTTGATGACCCACATAAGTCTGCGGGGTTTGGAAAGCCATAATCTCAGGTGTGAAAGGGTGTCCAGGATGGGGTTCTCTAGTGATACGCTCTAGGGTTAAGCTTGGGTTGAGGGGTGGAGGTGGGGGAAGATTGCTCGGATTACCATAGGCCGCGTAAGGGCCTTCCTCGGCAATCCTTGCCATGCTCTGCTGCTGAAGAGCAGTAATGGCTTGGTTCTGCTTCTCAATTAAAGAAGTCTGAGTCCTCAAAATCTCCATAATCGACTCCTCTCTCCTTCGTGCCGAAGAAGTAGTCATGTAAGATCTGCCTTCCGTTTCAGAACGCTGACCACTTTGAAGAGTTCCGAAACGACCTCTAGTCAAATGAGGTATCTCCCTGTTGGTCCTGTCGGCCCTGGAATGATCACGCCGATCAGCCCGTTCAACTCGCCGATCCTCATCAGTTCGCGAGCCAGCAGCAGCCCGACGAGACTGACGTCCAGAATCAGCTGTGTCACGTCATTCTGACACGTGGCCATCAGGGACGGTATGAGGGTTGGACTGCCCTCCGCCGCCCTCACCAAGAACTTGACCAGTTGGAGGAATCGTGGCTTGTGGCTGATCCGCCGTTGGAACTGGCGGACCCCTCTGAACGTCAGCCTGATTACCTCCAGTTGGTGCTCCCGGAGCAATTCTGTCCCTCACGTTTCTCCCGGTCTTGGGAGGCCTCCCACGGAGGCGACGGCGGAGATCTTCTTGATTACCATCGTTGTTATTGTCGTTTTCCATGAGATCAGTGGGTGGGAATACTGGTTATCCAGGTCCCCACAGACGGCGCCAATGTAGTGTCCTTGAACACTATGTCCTTAACCCTCTAAGTGCTCAAGGTTATGGAACCAGAAGCCCAAGAGAGGATCAAGTGTTAATATCTGACTTTATGGTGTTTCTGCATTTCCAGTTGGGAAAAGCAGGGTCTCCCCAGTCAACAAGTGTGTGCAGAGTGTCAACTTAGGGATGAGAGTACGTACCTGAAACCCTAGCTGTAGTGAGCTATTTATAGGGTTTGGAGGAGGCTGATTTGGGCCGTCTGGGCCCTGTATCAAGGTTGAGCTGAACCAGGATTCTGTGAGATAATATCGAAGGATTGTGCTCTTAGAATCTGGATAGGATCAGATGAAGATCTCATGTCTAGGCTGTTGCGAGAATATAGGAGAGATTTGCGGAAGGGATAAGAAGCCTCGGTGGGTTTGAGCTTATCCGCTAGCCGACGGTATGTCTCGGCCTATAGTCTCAAGCCTGATGGGTTGAGGACTGATGATGAGGCTCGGTTCCATCAAGTCCGAGCCTGGTCCTTTGGGGATGCTCGGAGTCCATGAGTCCGAGCGAGGGACGTCCATGTTAAGCGATCCGAGGGAAGTGCCCTTAGAGGACTATTGACGAGGCTTAAATCCATATCTGGTCGGCAGACCCTACAATTTCAAGAAAGACTCGAGTATTTCAAGTCTTTTCCAGAAAAATCAGGTTCTAATCAATTCTTTTAATAGTATTCGAAATATTTGGTATTTCTGCTTCATATTACTATTCAACCCCCCTCTAGTAATTGCTATGCCCGCTTGTTGGTTTCCAACAAGTGGTATCAGAGCTCGGTCGAAAGATCGAGTGTAACAACTTTTTAGAAAAAGATCCTATTTGGAAACTATGGGCTCAAGAAATCCTTTTGGAGGAGAAGGCTCTTCAATAAACCGCCCTCCACTATTCAATGGTGAAGGGTATGCTTATTGGAAAGTCAAAATGAAAATTTTTATTGAAGCAATTGATATGGATATTTGGGATGCTATTGAGAATGGACCTCACATTCCCAAGAGATTGATAAATGATGAAACCGTAATCATTCGAAGAACTAGTTGGAGTGATGATGACAAGAAAAGAGTATCATATGATTTAAAAGGCAAAAACATCATCACTTCCGCTTTGTCTCATGATGAATTTTTCCATGTCTCTCAATGTAAATCCTCAAAGGAAATGTGGGATATTTTGCAAGTTACTCATGAGGGAACAAGCGAAGTAAGGCGTGCTAGATTAAATACTTTAACTCATGAATATGAATTATTTCGCATGCTTCCAAATGAGTCCATCAATGACTTGCAAAAGCGATTCACTCACATAATTAATCATTTGATTGCTTTAGGAAAAACATTTCATGATGGTGAAACTACTAACAAAGTTTTGAGATGTCTTGATAGGAGATGTCAACCCAAAGTAACGGCCATCGTGGAATCCAAGGATTTAGACAAAATGGAGTTAGCGACTTTGTTTGGCAAACTTCAAGAACATGAAATGGAACTATCAAGACTCAACACTCATGAGGAGTCCGACAAGAAGAAAAAGGGCATATCTCTCAAAGCTTCAACCAAAGTCTCAAAAGAAGTTGAAGAATGCTCTACAAGTGAGGATTCGGATAGTGAACCCAATCAAGAAGAATTTGGGATGTTTGTCAAAAGATTCAACAAATTCTTCAAGGGAAGGAAAGGTAGTTTCCCATCAAAGATGAAGAGAACCAAAGACTCCAAACAAAGAGACAAGAGTACCAATGATGGAGTGAAATGTCATGAATGTGTTGGGATTGGTCACATTAAAATGGAATGTGCCACATTCTTGAAGAAGAATGACAAGAAGACCCAAGAGACCAAGGGGAAGAGAGCATACATTGTTTGGGATGCACCGGAGAAGAGTAATGAATCATCCTCAATTAGCTCCGGTGATGAAAATGCAAACCTTTGTCTCATGGCCAAGAACAACAATGAGTCCTCATCAAGTGCTAAACATGACATGAGTGAAAGTGATGATGAGGTAACGTCTAGTTCTTTTTGTCCTTCTTCAAACTCAATTTCTTATGATGATTTGCAAGAAGCCTACAATGAAATGTTAATTCAATTTAGAAGGCTTGCTAAAATCAATAAGGAAAAAGGAAAGAAGATTTTGGAGTTTCAACAAGAAATTGATGAATTGCAAAAATCTATAAATGAGTTGAAACTTCAAAATGAATCCTTAGAACTTATTAATTCTAGTAATCAAAGAGATTGTGCAAATCATGAGGAAACTATCACTCAATGTGAGAAATGTGGTGATCTTGAAAAAAAAGTGAAAGAATTGAAAAACAAACTCACAATCTCACATAGTGATAGAAACCTCAATCGGTTATTAAACTCTCAAAGAAATAACCATAACAAAACCGGTTTGGGAGATGTTCACAAAAAGAACAAAAAGTACAAGGTGGTTGGATCATTTTCTAAGAAGAACTCATTAAAGAAGCCAACATGTACTTATTGTGGAAAACATGGACATATCAACATTGAGTGCCATATAAAGAAATTTGAAATGTGTAGTGTCCTTAAACACTATATGTCCTTAACCCTCTAAGTGGTCAAGATTATGGTACCAGGAGCCCAAGAGAGGATCAAGTGTTAATGTGTGACTTATGGTATTTCTGCAGTTCCAGTTGGGAAAAGCAGGGTCTCCCTAGTCAACGTGTGTGTGCAGAGTGTCAACTTAGGGATGAGAGTACTTACCTGAAACCCTAGCTGTGATGAGCTATTTATAGGGTTTGGAGGAGGCTGATATGGGCCGTTTGGGCCCTGTATCAGAGCTGTGATGAACCAGGATTCTGTGAGATAATATCGGAGGATTATGCTCTTAGAATCTGGTTAGGATCAGCTGAAGATCTCATGTCTAGGCTGTTGCGAGAATCTAGGAGAGATTTACGGAAGGGATTTGGAAGCCTCGGCGAGCCTGAGCTTATCCGCGAGCCGACGGTATGTCTCGGTCCTAGAGTCCCGAGCCTGATGGATTGGGGACTGATTGTAAGGCTCGGCCCCATCACGTCCGATCCTGGCCCTTTGGTATGCTCGGAGTCCACGAGTCCGAGCTAAGGACTTTCCTGCTAAGTAAACCGAGGAAAGTGTCCTTAGAGAATCCCTTTGGTATGACTTGGGTCCGTATATGGTCGGCAGACCCTACAAGCCCCCCAGCTCGTAAGACCTTGGAAAGTCTGTGACGAGGTAACAAGTGTCTAAGGTTGACCTTTTCGGATGTCTTAGTTCGAGACTATTTGACAACTATTTCCAGCTTTAACCATGTAGCCTGTTCGAGGTGACGCTTTGGGTTCTCTAGGTACGGCGCGTGTCCTTGTAAGTCGTGCCAAATCATTATAAATTTTGAAATTTGAAAAAGTGCCTTTAGTAACTGCTACGTCTCACCCCGTGCATGGTTGAGTGGGTTAATGGGCTTTCGGCCCAACAAATGCATCGTGGAGGGAAACCAAAAAGTTTTTGAGCATTATTCGAAACCTTTACTCCCCCTTCCATTACTCTTCATTCATTCCAACTTTTACAAACCAGAAACTCTTCTCATTTCCCCTCTCAAGCACATTTTGGCACACCGCTGCTCTCCGGATCATCCCATTACAATCAACTTCTATACACATCAAGCGATAACTGAAAAACAGGTAACTTCTTCTACTCCTTCTGTTTCAATTATCCGCCTCTAGTTCTGCTATTTCTTCTTTTTTGAAGAGGATTTTGGTTTCTCTGGGTTTTGCAGGGATTTGGGGTTTTTGTTCTGGGTAGATAGTATAGAGGGTTTAGATTTCGTAATTATGGGGGTTTGGAGAGATTGGAAGAAGATTTACCACGAACTCTGTAGGATATTAGGAGAGGAGCCTTCCAGCGATTCTAGTTTTAGTTCTGGGGATTCTTGGGATTTTGATCCTGAATCCGTTCCCATAGAGATTAGTTCTGATCCTGATGATACCGGTAATGAAACAGTAGTAGACCCTCCTATCCCCCCTTGCGGCGAAGGAGTAAATGAGCCATCTGAGGTAAAACCCTTGACAACGGAATACCCTTTTGATCCCGCAGAGAATAGTAGGTGGCTGTTGGCTTATAGGTTTGCCGAGCGTAGGGCTCAGGTTAGGACTAGCCCAAAATACCTTACAGGAAGGGAAGAGTTTTTGGGAGATCCTATGAGGGAGGGGGGAAAAGGTCAAAGGCTCGGCCTTAGTTTTAGAATTAAAACATCTGCTATAAAAAATGCTAACGCCGAGCCTTTTACTTTTTCCCCAGATATGGTGGAGCGTAGGTGTGATACCCATCCTGAAGAATATCCTTTACCACCCAACCACGCGCAGTACGATGGAGTTTTTGATCGGGAAGTTCTTGGAACGAGGCCTTTGTTGTTGACGACGGACAGCTTGAACCACCTGCGTCCAATTCTAACACCCTCGAGCGCAGATGGGAACGCCTCCGAATTTGCTTTAAGACATGTGAGCATAGACGACCGGATATGCTTCCAAGTGCCGGAAAACAATTTTTTTATTTTTACGAAGAGGTAGTGACAAAGGTCGGAATCCGCACGCCCTTTTCTACCTTAGAAATAGAGGTCCTCAACCATTTAGGTATAGCCCCGAGCCAACTACATCCGAGCGGGTGGGCCTTTGTCAGAGCTTTCCAATAGTTTTGTGACGCTGAAGGTTTGGTAGCGACGTTACGAGCCCTCTTCTGGTTATATGCCCCCCAAGTAAATAAATTCGGCGACTCCAAGGGGCTCTGGGTGTCACTGAAGGCTCGGAAGGAGCATGCCCTTTTTGCGAAGGTAACCGATTCTTGGAAGTCTTTCAAACTCGGCTTATTCCAATACGAGTATACGGGAGCCGAAGTATGTTGGTTCATGAAGCAAGTTGAGGAAGAAGGGGAAATTAAGGTCGTGCCTCAATTCCCATTGAGCTGGTCGAACGGTATTTAAAACAGAGGAGCCTCTCTATACCAATTTGATTACAAAGCAGATTTAACTAAGGCCGAGAGGCGCTTGTGTGATCGGGTTTGGGAGTACCTCCAAGAAAAGGGTCAAATTGATACAAAACAAATTCTGTTGAAGAGGACACAGGCCGAAGTGAAGGCCGAGCTGGGTATTTTTTTCTTTTGCTCGGTATAACATACTTTTTCTTTTTGCAGAGAAAATGGGGAAGAAAACATCCAAGGCCAAGAAGAGTGCTGCTGCCTCATCCAGGATGGCTCAGCTGGCTGCTGTGAAGGCAGGCTCGGGCTCCTCGGCTAAAAGCCAGTCCTCCGAGCCAGCGCCAAAGAGTAGTCCAACCGTTGCTCCTCACGCTGTCCCTGCCGAGGTGATTTCGGACGCCGAAGGCATAGAGCAAATAATCAACTCGGAGGCTCAGCCAAGTGCCAGGGGTACCCCCGAGCGTCCATCCAAGCGGCCTCGGATAGACACAGGAAAGGGGGTAGCTGGAGATTGGCTCAATCTGAGTAAGTCCCACAAGGGGATTCAAGTTGCTGAGGGCATGGATGATATTATCGCCAAAACGGTGTGGGCTAAGAAGAATTCTGATGCCTTTAATGCAACTGTCTTTCCTCCTGAGGACGCGCAAGTGATAGGTGCCTGGACCCCAGGTACCTGGGAAAACAATTGTTCAGCCTTGGTGAGGAGTCTCCTAAGAGGTGCGAGCATTCTTCGCTACCTTGGTCAGCGTGGTGATGACGTTCATTCTAGTGTGTCAACCGAGGAGAAGAAAAAACGGGAAGAGGCTGGGAATCGGGAGGACTATCTACAGCTCCAGGTGGAAGCCTTTGAAAAAAGACTTCAAACACTTGCTGCTAAAAAAGAAAGGTTGCAAAAGGGGAAACAAGAGGCTGAGGACGCCAAGGCTAAGGCCGAGGTTGATAAGGAAACGACTGAGAAAGCTCTTCAAGAGGCCGATGAAAAAATTAGGCGATCCGAGGAAATCCTGAAAAAGGCCGAGGAAGATGCTGCAACCCTGCAAGAGGCCATAGAGAAGGCTCGGAAAGCCGAGGAAGACGCCGCGGTGGCTCAAGAGCAACTCGAGTATGCCAAGGACGAGGCCGCTGGGCTCCGAGATTCTCTGGATAAAATGAGAGCGAAAGATCTTAAGCATAAAAAGGCTACCAAGGAGAATTTGTACAATTGGGATCATGCGGTCGAAGATTCTTTCCTTAACACCGCCGAGCAACTTCGCATCTTGAATCCTGGCCTCGTGACCAAGGGTGCTGATCCCAACTTTGCTGCTAAAAATGGTCGGATCGTTGGCGAGGATGGAGCTGAAGTGGACTTGGGTAGAGTCGATCTACCAGACCATTTCGCTGAAGAATCCGAAGGAGATGAGGCCGAGGATGAAGGAGAAGAAGATAAGTTTGATCCCGACAGTGTTGTGATGTCCGACATAGAGTAGATTTACTCTTTGCTTTTTAACTTTTGTATTTGCCCCAATAGATGGGTTTGAACCTCCTTGCTGTAACTAATTTAGAATATTTATAATATCCGCTATCATTTTGTGCTCCTTTTCGTTCTTTGTGTTATGAATTCAAGTGTTAAGACCTCGGAACTCCAGCACTTTAGCCGAGGTGGGTTCCTCTATCCGCGATGTAAAAAATGATTGATAATCATGTTTGAATCGGGAATCTTTCAAAGTACTTGACGAGTTATAAGCTCTTGTTCGAGCTGTTTATAATCGTTCGCGTCATAAACGGTGGCTAATCGGTTATGAGGAAAAGTACGTAAATACAATGAATTCAAGAACAAAACTTTTATTTATTCGAAGCAGTAAATACAATGGGCTCGGAGTTCCACCGAGCATACACCATCATCAAAAATAAACAATCATATCATTAAGCAAAGGTAATAATGAAACTTAAAAACAATTGAAAATAGAATTGAAATAGGATGAAAAACTTTAGCTGAAGTATGCTCTAAGCTTTGCCACATTCTAAGTGTTGTTGATGAGAGCACCAGAGAGAGTTTCGAGCTTGTAGGCCCCTGTTCCCGTTTTAGAAACTACTCGGTATGGCCCTTCCTAGTTTTGAGCCAGTTTCCCGTCTTTAGCGTTTTTGAGGCCAATGTCAGCTCTCCTTAGGACGAGGTCACCTACTTCGAACTCTCTAGGTACTACCGAGCGATTATGCCCTTTCGTCTGCATAAGCTTGGCATGTCGTTCCCGCTCGGCGGCTAGATCTCTGACTTCATCCGATAGAAAGAGATCCTCACACAGTAAAGTGTTGTTGAGGGGGTTCGGTTGTTGTATAGCTCGGAATGAAGGGATGATCCTTTCTATCGGGATGACTGCGTCGCAACCGTAAGTAAGCCGATAAGGAGTTTCTCCCGTCGAAGTTTGTATTGTGGTGCGATATGGCCAAAGTACTTCATGCAAGTTTTCCAGCCAATTTCCTTTTGCACTAATGAGCCTCTTCTTGATTCCCTGGATGATAGTTCGGTTTACTGATTCCACCTGTCCATTGGTCTGAGGATGTTCCATTGAGGAAAAATAGTGCTCAATGTTTAAAGCATTGACCAAGTCTTGGAATGCCCTTGCTGCAAATTGAGTTCCGTTGTCAGTCACCAGAACTTTTGGCACTCCAAACCGAGCTACGACCTGTCTTTCAAAGAACTTCTGAACCTTGGAAGATGAGATAGTTGCTAGAGGCTCGGCTTCAATCCACTTGGTAAAGTAATCAATGGCAACTATCACCCATTTTAGCTGTCCTGGTGCGGTGGGGAACTGGCCAATCAAATCCATTCCCCATTAATAGAAGGGATAGGGAGATGAAAGTGAGTGGAGTTCCTTGGTTGGCTTCTGATACACATCACTGTGGAATTGACACTTTTCACATTTTTTCACATGATTAATCGCATCTTGCTGAAGGGTCGGCCAGTAGTATCCTGCCCTTAGAATCTTTTTTGCCAGTGATTTTCCCCCAACGTGATGACTTCCGATTCCCCCGTGAACCTCTTCCAACGCCTGTTTTGCTTCAGTGGGATCTCAACATCTGAGCATAGGGCCACTGATCCCTCGGCGAATCAGAATTCCTTCAACCAGAGCAAACTGTGATGCTTTCCTGACTAGTTTCTTGGCCTCGGTTGGATCGGTAGGCAAAATTCTTTGTTCCAAGTAACTCGTGATTGGAGCAGTCCAACTTGGATCCACCGAAACGGAGAGGAAAACGCTAGGTCCGTGCACTATTTCTTGGATCAACGTTTTGTTATTTCTGGGGCCTTTCGTTGAAGCAAGTTTTGAAAGGATGTCCGCTCGGCCATTGCTTTCCCTTGGGATGTGGCAGAATTCAACCTTGGCAAACTCTGAAGATAGGAACTTTACCTTCTCAAGATACTTTTGGAGGATGAGTTCCTTGGCTTGATAATCCCCCTTAACATGAGAGACCACCAGCTGAGAATCGCTGAAGATCTTGACTTCTCGGGCCCCTACCTCTTTCGCCATCCTAAGGCCAGCCATTACAGCTTCATATTCTACCTAATTATTTGAAGTGGGAAATCCGAACTTCAAAGAATACTCAAGGGTAACTCCATCGGAGTTCTCCAAGATTATTCCAGCACCTGCTCCGAGCTTGTTGCTCGACCCATCAACATAAATGCTCCAATCCGAGTTTGAGCTCGTTAGTGGCTCAGTAAACTCAGTGAGGAAATCAGCTAAGATCTGAGACTTCATTGCCTTCCTCGGTTCGAAAGTGATGTCGAACTCGGAAAGTTCGATGGCCCAAGTCACCATTCTTCCTGCCAAGTCGGGTTTCTAAAGTATCTGACGGATAGGTTGGGCTGTCCTGACCTTGATGTGATGGCTCTGGAAGTATTGACGCAGTCTTATGGCCGTGATAACCAAACAAAAAGCCAATTTTTCCACCTTCTGATACCTCAGCTCTGGTCCTTGGAGCGCTCGGCTGACAAAATAAACAGGGGATTCTTTGCCTGATTCTTCCCGGACTAGAACCGAACTGACAACTGAATCACCCACTGATAAGTAAAGGAATAGAATTTCTCCAGTTACAGGACTAGATAAGATTGGGGGGGAGGCCAGGTATTGCTTAAGGTCAGTGAAGGCCTTTTTGCATGCCTCGTTCCACTGAAACTTCTTTTCTTTTTCCTTCCTCAGCAGTTGGTACCATGGTAGAGCCTTCCGAGCTGATTGGGATAAAAATCTGGAAAGAGCCGCTACCCGACCTGCCAGTTGCTGTACGCCCTTGATGTCAGATGGACTCTTCATCTCGAGGATGGCTCGGCACTTCTCTGGATTTGCCTCGATTCCTCATTCAGTAAGCATAAATCCGAGGAATGACCCAGCTGGAACCCCAGAGGTGCATTTTTCCGGATTTAACCTCATACCGAACTGTCGAACTCTTCCAAGAATGATCATCAAATCCTTAGCATGGTCTTCTTCCTTCAAACTCTTAGCAATCATATCGTCGATGTATACCTCCATTCTGGGCCCAATAAGTGAGCCGAACACCTTGTTCATCATCCGCTGGTAAGTCGCCCCATCTGACCTAACTCTGAATGGCATGACATTATAACAATATGTAGCATTTTTAGTCACGAATGAAGTCTTCACCTGATCCGGAGGATACATCGGGATCTGATTGTAACCCGAATAAGCGTCCATGAAGGATAGTCTCTGATATCCTGCCGAGCTGTCTACTAATTTGTCTATGCAGGGAAGTGGGTATTGGTCCTTGGGGCAGACCTTGTTCAAGTCTGTATAATCCACGCACATTCTCCACTTTCCATTGGATTTCTTGACCAGTACGGGATTAGCCAACTAATCGGTGTATACCACTTCCTTGATGAACCCTGCTTCAAGCAGCTCGGCAACTTTTTCCTCTGTTGCTTGAGCCTTCTCGGTTCCGACCCGTCTTTTCTTTTGACAAACTGGTTTAGCACCAGGATAGACACTTAACTTATGGTAGATGAAATTCGGATCGATTCCTGGCATGTCTGCCGAAGTCCACGCGAATAGATCTTTGTTTTCTACTAGCAATTCTGTCAGTTCCTTCTCAACTTCCTCAGCAAGGCCAACACCAATCTTAACACAACGGGATGGATCGTTTCCCAAAATTACTTTTTTGAAGTCCCCCTGAGGGGTTGGCCTAGTTTCATCTTCCTCCCTTACATCAAGATCTGCCAAGTTAACACTTCCCTTATTGAGTGGTTCCTGCATAATTTTCTCGTCTTCTATCTTCAGTTTACCCAGACTGATGTTATAGCACTTCCGAGCCAGCTCTTGTTCAGAACATACTGTTACCGCCTTGTCATCAGATCCTGGAAACTTTATAGCTAGGTGGACAGTTGATACAACGGCACCAAAAGATTGGAGTGCAGTACGACCGAGGATGGCGTTGTATGCCGACGGAGCCTGGACGACCAGAAACTTCACTATCTCAGTTCGAGCAGATGGTTGTTCCCCCAGGGTAACTGGGAGGTGGATATGGCCTAGGGGAGCAATCGAATGGCCCGTAGAGCCAATCAAACTTTCCTCGAACGGAGTTAGGTCAGATATTTTCAACTTCAAGGCTTCGAACAGATCCAAGAACATAATGTCTGCTGAACTCCCCTGATCAACAAGAATTCTCTTTACTTCATAGTTACCAAGCCTAGCTGTGACTACCATTGGGTCATTGTGGTCTTGGATAATGTCGGCAAAATCCTCGTCACTGAAGCTGATAACGATGTTCTTCTTTTTGGGCTTTTGGATTGGTCGACTGGCCACCGAAAGAACTTGACCCACAAACTTCTTTCGGTCACCTCTTTTTTCCCCTCCACCTGCAAATCCTCCAGCAATGGTGTTGATTAGAAATGTCTCTCGACCCTTATCCTGTTCGGACAGTAGGGTAGAGGCTCCCCCTACAGGTGGTGAAGGGCTCCTATTTCTTTTCTGCTCGGGTCTGGGTGGTGAATGACTTTTCCTCCTGGCACGCTTCCGCATAGCTTCGCCAATGTATTGCTGAAGCTTTCCGTCCCTTACCATTTCTTCAATCAAGTCCTTTAGCATAGTACACTGGTCAGTGGTATGCCCTCATCCGCCATGATGGTCACAATACTTTGTCTTATCTTTTTGAGCAGCTCTTCTCAAAGCTGGAGGCCGAGTGATATTGCGCATCTCGGTGTGCATAGTCTCGCGAAGGATTTGACTCCTTGGGACCGTGAGCTGGGTATATTCATCATATTTGCCTTTTGGAGGCATTTTTCTCCTTTTTCTCTTTCTCTTTTATCCTTCCTCCCCCTACCATCTCGAAAACGATCGCTTTGACGAGGGTCGTTTTGACGAGGGCATTGCTCTTGACGTTCTTCCTTACCCCGTGCCGCAATACTGATTCTGTGAAATTCTTCCAGATTGACGAACTTTCTAGACCTTTCCCTGAGCTCGGCCATATCCTTGGGTGGTTCTCCAATCAAACAATCCTTAAAATCTCCATCTCGCAACCCTTGAGTAAGCAAGAGAACAGATACTCCAGATTGCAGACCTGATATGCCACTAGCCTCTTGCTGATACCGAGCTAGGTAATCCCGTAGAGACTCGTCTGGTCTCTGTGCGACTCCAGCTAATGAATGATCGGACTTTGGCTGTGAGATACTGGCTGTGTATCTATTTAGGAATGCTCTTCTAAGCTCAGCCCAAGAGTGAATTGAATTAGCGAGTAGGGAATTGAACCATCTCAAAGGTGTCGAGCCCAGAGTCATTGAGAAAGCGCGACACTTCATGAAATCCCCTCCTCCATAAAACATCATGGAAGACTCGTAAGCCGCAATGTGGTCCATCGGGTTGGTTGTCCCAGTGTACCGAGGAATATTTTAATGGCCCACATAAGTCTACGGGGTTTGGAATGCCATAATCTCAACTGTGAAAGGATGTCCAGGATGAGGTTCCCCGGTAATATGCTCAGGAACCATGTTCGGGTTGAGTGGTGGGGGTGGAGGAAGATTGCTCGGGTTGCCGAGAGCCACGTGAGGGCCTTGCTCGGCTGTTCTTGCCACGCTCTGCTGCTGAAGAGCAGCAATAGCCTGATTCTGTTTCTCAATTAAGGAAGTCTGAGTTCTCAAGATTTCCATGATTGACTCTTCTCTCCTTCGAGCCGAAGAGGTAGTCATGTAAGACCTGCCCTCTGTTTCAGAACGTTGACCACCTTGAAGCGTTCCAAAGTGACCCCTAGTCAGGTGAGGTATTTCCCTGCCGGATCTCTCGGCTCGGGAATGATCGTGACGAGCGGAACGCTCTACTCGACGATCCTCATCAGTTCGTGATCCAGTAGGGGCCCTCCGAGATTGATGTGGTCCAGAATCTGCAGTATCATGCCATTCTGAAACATGACCATCAGGAACAGTCCGAGGGTTGGACCGCCCTCCGCCACCTTCAATAAGGGGAGGGACAGTGGCTTGTGCCTGAACTGGAGGAACCGGAGGGAGAGGGGGGATATTAGCCTGATTACCTTCAGTGGGCCCTCCCGGAGCGATTATGTCCCTCACATTCCTTCCGTTCTTAGGTGGCCTCCCCCGGAGGCGACGGCGGAGATCTCCCTCATTACGTTGTCGTTTTCCATGAGAACAGTGGATGTGAGAATACTAGTTATTCGTTCCCCACAGACGGCACCAATGTAGTGTCCTTAAACACTATATGTCCTTAACCCTCTAAGTGCTCAAGATTATGGTACCAGGAGCCCAAGAGAGGATCAAGTGTTAATGTGTGACTTATGGTATTTCTGCAGTTCCAGTTGGGAAAAGTAGGGTCTCCCTAGTCAACGTGTTTGTGCAGAGTGTCAACTTAGGGATGAGAGTACTTACCTTAAACCCTAGCTGTGATGAGCTATTTATAGGGTTTGGAGGAGGCTGATATGGGCCGTTTGGGCCCTGTATCAGAGCTGTGCTGAACCAGGATTCTGTGAGATAATATCGGAGGATTATGCTCTTAGAATCTGGTTAGGATCAGCTGAAGATCTCATATCTAGGCTGTTGCAAGAATCTAGGAGAGATTTACGGAAGGCATTTGGAAGCCTCGGCGAGCCTGAGCTTATCCGCGGGCCGACGGTATGTCTCGATCCTAGAGTCCCGAGCCTGATGGATTGGGGACCGATTGTAAGGCTCGGCCCCATCACGTCCGAGCCTGGCCCTTTGGTATGCTCGGAGTCCACGAGTCCGAGCGAAGGACTTTCCTGCTAAGTAAACCGAGGAAAGTGTCCTTAGAGAATCCCTTTGGTAAGACTTGGGTCCGTATATGGTCGGCAGACCCTACAAAATGAAAAAGGGCACTTATATGTGGATTAAGAAGGGAGAAAGTCCCAACACTAACCCTAAGGGACCCAACATAGTTTGGGTACCCAAAATGAACAAGTGATTTCATTTTGTAGGTGTGCCTTCGAATGGGAAAGGAATTGTGGTATCTAGATAGTGGATGTTCAAGGCACATGCGGGAGATAAGCGGCATTTCATTGAGCTTACTCCAAATAGAAGGGTTATGTCACTTATGGGGACAACAACAAAGGCAAAATTCTTGGCATTGGTAAAATCGGAAACTCTTCAAACTTGATTATTGATAATGTGCTTTATGTTCAAGGATTAGAACACAATCTCTTGAGCATAAGCCAATTATGTGATATTTGTAATCATGTATTATTTACCTCTACTCATTGCCTCATTAAAAGTGACAAAGATGAATCTATCAAATTTGTTGGTAAAAGGTCAAATAATACTTACTTAGTTGATTTGAACAAAGTTACTTCTTTGGTCTCCACTTGTTTAGTGAGCAAAGAAAGTGACACTTGGTTATGGCATCGTAGGACCGCTCACGTAAATGTAAACCAATTGAAGAAATTACAATCTAAAGATCTAGTAGTTGGTTTACCAAAGCTAAATTTTTCTATTGAAGGTGTTTGTTCTCCTTGCAAGAAGTGTAAACAAACTAAAAACACCTTTGGATCAAAAATGGTGATGTCCACATCAAGGCCATTAGAAATGCTTCATATGGACTTGTTTGGACCATCACAAGTAAAAAGCTTTGGTGGCAACTATTATGCATTGGTGATTGTTGATGACTTCTCTAGGTTTACTTGGACCTTATTTTTAACTACAAAGAGTGAGACCTACAAATCTTTCAAACATCATGTAAAACTTTTGCAAAACCAAGTGAATCAAAAAGTAATTATTATTCGTACCGATCATGGTGGTGAATTTGAAAACCACAAATTTGATAAATTTTGTGCTAAAAATGGTATTGAGCACCAATTCTTCCCACCAAGAACTCCGGAACAAAATGGAGTGGTAGAGCGGAAAAATAGGGTGCTAGAAGAACTTGCTAGAACCATGCTAAATTATTCTCAAGTACCTCAATATTTTTGGGCCGATGCCGTCAATACAGCTTGCTATGTTTTGAATCGAATTTTGATAAGGCCCTCTTTAGATAAAACCCCCTATGAACTTTACAAAGGAAGAAAGCCAAACATATCTCATTTTCATGTCTTCGGATGCAAAGTTTTTGTTTTAAACAATGGAAAAGAAAACCTTGGCAAGTTTGATTCCAAATCCGATGAAGGCATATTCTTAGGGTATTCTTCTCATAGTAAAGCTTATAGAATTTTCAACAAAAGAACTTTAACAATTGAAGAATCTATTCATGTTGTTTTTAATGAGTCTTCGAAAGAAGATAGTGTTTTATGTGATGCTAGTGAAGATGGCATTGATTTTTCAAATGAAGAAAAAGAGAGGGAGAAATCAAAAGGTGATGAAGGTGAAATTAAACAAGAACTTCCTCCGGCTTGGAAATCGGTCAAGGCTCATCCTATAGACAATGTCATAGGAGATATGTCAAAGGGAGTACTAACTCGTAGGTCTATTCAAAACATTTGCAACTATGTCTCCTTTGTTTCTCAAATTGAACCCGACTCAATTAAAAAGGCCATTGAGGATGAACATTGGGTTCTTGCTATGCAAGAAGAATTGAACCAATTTGCTAGATATGAAGTTTGGGATCTAGTCCCTAAACCCAATTATCATTCTATAATTGGCACTAAATGGATTTATAGAAATAAACTTGATGAATCCGGGTTGATTATAAGAAACAAGGCAAGACTAGTGGCTCAAGGGTACAACCAAGAGGAAGGTATCGATTATGATGAGACCTTTGCTCCGGTTGCACGACTTGAGGCAATACGAATTTTACTTGCTTTTGCATCAATCATGAAATTCACTTTATACCAAATGGAGGTTAAAAGTGCTTTCTTGAATGGGTTTATAAATGAAGAAGTGTATGTAATCAACCCCCCGTGTTTACAAATTGAAAAAGGCACTTTATGGATTGAAACAAGCTCCTAGAGCTTGGTACGATCGATTGAGTTCATTTTTATTAGAAAACAAGTTTCAAAGAGGGAAGGTTGATAATACACTATTTATTTATAAAACTAAAGATGACATATTGTTAGTGCAAATCTATGTTGATGATATCATATTCGGTGCTACTAACGTGTCTCTTTGTAGAAAGTTCTCTAATTTGATGAAAAAGGAATTTGAAATGTCAATGATGGGAGAGCTCAAGTTCTTCCTAGGCTTACAAATAAAGCAAGTCAAGGAGGGGACATTTATGCATCAAGGGAAATATTGCAAAGAGCTCCTTGAAAAGTTCGGATTGGACAAATGCAAAGAAGCCTACACTCCAATGAGCACATCATGCTACCTAGACAAGGATGAACAAGGTACCCCGGTTGATGTTAGTAAATATAGGGGAATGATAGGTAGTCTCCTATATCTTACTGCATCTAGACCGGATATTATGTTTAGTGTATGCATTTGTGCTCGATTTCAAGCTAATCCTAAAGAATCTCCCCTATCCGCAATTAAACATATATTTAAGTATCTAAAAGGAACAATTAACACTAGTTTGTGGTATCCTGCTGATGCCAATCTTAGCTTAGTTGGTTACTCGAATTCCGATTTTGCTGGATGCAAGCTTGATCGCAAAAGCACCAGTGGTACTTGCCATTTCTTGGGAAGTTCATTGCTGTCATGGTTTTCTAAAAAGCAAGCTTATGTTGCTCTTTCTACCGCCGAAGCAGAATATATCGCAGCCGGTAGTTGTTGTGCTCAACTTTTATGGATGAAACAACAATTATCGGATTTTGGTTTGAAACTTGAAAATATTCCTATTAGATGTGATAACACGAGTGCAATCAATTTGACTAAGAATCCGGTGTATCACTCAAGAACCAAACACATTGAAATAAGACACCACTTTTTGAGAGATCATGTGCAAAAAGGTGATTGTACAATTGAATTTGTTAGTACCACAAATCAATTAGCCAACATTTTTACAAAACCTTTACCAAGGGATACCTTCTATCACATAAGGAGAGAACTTGGTATTTTAGATGAATCTAATATAGGCTAATTGCATTTTGTGTCATTTTGAAAAATCACCATATTAGTCTTATTCTAACTTGTTATTGATTCTTAGTTAAGATTGTCCTTGATGATGTTTTGAATATTGTGTATTACTTGTGTGTGATTCTCTATGAATTCCAAGTTGTCATTGAAGTTCATTGTGTTTGATTAGTGTTTGTTCGATTTAAAACTGTGTTCAAAATCCATATTTGTCAAAAAGACTCGAGTTCTTTTCAAAAGACTCGAGTGTTTTAATTCAAATTAATTCAGTTTTAAATTGAAAAAGTTTTTATTGAGGGTATGATGAAAAGACTCGAGTGTTTCTAAAAAGACTCAAGTCTTTCCAAAATCTCAAAAATGACACGTTCAGGCAAAACTTCAGGCAAAACTCGAGTATCCCAAAAAGACTCTAGTAAGTATGATTTTCTGAAAAATTGGTTTTTTGACCAAACTCGAGTCCCCCCAGTTTTATTCGAGTATTTGGGCTAATCTGTCCTGAATCAGTGCGCATATCGTGTCAAGACCCTGGTGCTGAGTCTGAAAAGACTCGAGTCTTTCCTTCAAGACTCGAGTCGTTCTTCAAGAACTACTCGAGTATTGACAAAAATACTCGAGTATTTCGCAGCTTATTTAAAGAACTTCAGCTTCGATTCCTTCATTTCACTCGAGTTTCTTCGAACCTCTCTTTCTTCTCTCTCGGTTTTCGCACGATTTTCTCATCCAAACTCAGATTTCTTCCAAATTTTTGCCAAAACTCATTAGAATAACATCTCTTAAACACTTTTCCTCATTTATTTCAACTAATTTCAAGCGTTTTCATCTTCAAATTCGCTACCCCCTTTTAAAACCCTAACTTCCCAAAAACTTCAATCCTTTCAAAATTTTTCAATGGCTTCATCCTCTGGGCATGGGAAACGAGTAAGAGTGACTAAACCATCATCCGACGAAGATGTACCTGAATATCATCAAGAAGCTAAGTGCCTGGACAGATTTAATGGATTTTCTTCAAGAGGGTTTGGAGTTATCAGCTGGGTAAACTGTGCATTCCTTTAAAGTAAGGGCTTTTCCTTTATTCCTAATCTTAAGGAACATAAACTCATCAAATTTCTGGAATTTAATGGCCCTGTTTATCCTAGATTAGTTAGAACATTCTATGCAAACCTTAGGCTGAATAATGATGTTATGGAATCCATGGTTTAAGGTGTTTTATTTGCTATTAGAGTTAAGGATTTGTATCATGTCTTCAGACCGTCACGACACGGGGACAATTCTTTAAGGGCTGATGCTGATGGTATTTTTTGAAGTTTATTGCGCCCCGATTGTGTCTGGAATTAAGGGACTAAGCATTCATCCTTGGTGACAGCCCACAATCTAGGGTCCTGCATTACATTGTATGCCATCAGCTAGTTCCCCAAACCTCACCGAACTATGCAAAACCAACCAACCACGAGCTTAGGATTGTTAGTGCCATTCTTAACAATGAGAGGTTGAATTGGTGTCGCATCATTCTCGATAAGATGCTAGCTGCTGCTAAGTCTAGGAACGCTAAGTCCCTACCATATCCTATGCATGTGTCTCAGCTCTTGACCCATTTCCGTGTGCCTATTGTTGGCGTTCTGGCAAGTGCACCAGTTCGTGACAAGTAATAAAGTGGAAGTGGGATATCGTTCCCAACGAGGACTAAAATAGACTAAAATAATTCTCACCTAAGTCGTAGTTACTAAGCGAAATTCAAATTAAAATTAAGTTGAGTGGAGAATTCTTAATTAAATTAAATTGTAAAAACAAAACACAAATTAAAGTGGTTGTGAAAGAATTTGGGAAAGCTTGGGTACATGTTTCATTGTAGGTTCCAAAAGCAATTGTTAACAAATTAATGATTTTCCTAAGTATTGAACCAATTTTGCAAAAGTAAAAGCAGCCTAATTCCTTAGGTCAACCTTGTTTCTTAGTAATTTAATCTCCCTTAATTCCTTAAGCAGAGCTTTAAATCCTAATCTTACCAATTAATGTTCAATCAAAATTATTAAAAGGTTATCCAACTCATAGACGTATTCCTATACTTATGTAATTGAATTGTTTGATTAAAGGTCTAAATCCTAATTCAATATTCCTATTAAATTAGAATTACCAAATCATAAACGACGTCAAATACATGATAATCAATAAAAGCATAATCAAACACAATACTTAACTGGAAAAACATCAATTCATTAAACAAAAACTATGAAGGTTCCATACAAATCCACATGTCCCCAAATAAAGGTTTAGTTCATGATGGAGAAGAGAGAAACAATAATAATGATAAAAGTAGACATAATTACCAATAAACTTGAGTCTCCAATCTCAATTCTTCACCAATGCTCTCTAATCTCTATTCCCCATTGTTCAGAATAACCTAATTACCAATCCTAATATATTTAAGTAAAAAAAAAACAAATCCCTTCCAAATCCTAAAAGATAAGAAAAATCACAACTGATATCTGCGCCACTCGCCCAGGCGAGAATAAGGCTCGCCTGGGCGAGTTTTCCACTGAGAGAATGAGCCTTTTAAACCCATTTTTTTAAATCAGAAAACCCCACTCGCCTGGGCGAGTAATAAGCTCGCCTGGGCGAGCTCTGCACTTTTTCACTGATTTTCATCACTTTGCTCCGAACTTCTGATTCCAAGGCTTGCTTTTTCCTTCTTTTCCATAAATCATCAAATTAAGCCTCTAAAACCTGAAATTCACAACAAATTGATACAAAATCCTCAAGGATCTCGTTCAGCACATTAGTAAGCGAAATTTCCATCTTTTTCCTAAAATACTTGAGAAACAAGCTAAAATTACTAAGAAAGGGGGTCAAAATTCATCCAAAAACATCATATATTGAGCTCAAATCACTCCCCCAAACTTAACATTTTGCATGTCCCAGGCAAAAGTAAAACAAAAATTCACAACTTAAGAACACTTCCTCTATCAAGATAAATCAATGCAATTAAGAAACTCGACTCACTTTCTTCAAAACTTTTCTTCACAAACACATAATCCAATCAGAACTGGTTAGAGGGGCAATCTCCAAAAGAACAATGTAGCTAACAAACAACTCACAACTCACAAATCTCTCTCATGTGTACTAAGGTTTAAAATTCTGCACACAAGTTCTACAATCACAATGTGTTACCATAAGCTTGACTATAGACCTACATCTCCGCTGAATTTATTGACAACATGCACAAATCATAAGGTCTTTATTTGGTTGTAACGGGGCCATGGCTAAAAGTGTCAGGTGGGATAAAAGAATAAAAGGATAACGCAAAGGGCTTATTTTAATAAAATCACGAATCTTCCCTTTTGAATCATGAAATGAGCAATGAAAGTGATTGCACAAACACAACTCAACTCATTTGTTTCCCTTTTTCTTATATTTTTTTCCTTCCTATTCTCTTCTTTTTTTTTCTTTTCAGCACATTTTTTTCGAAGAGAAATAGAAATACATTTTTTTCAACATTTAACACTTTCACCATTTTTATGTAACATTCCACTCAATTTCTCATTCAAAAATTCAAAGGTACTTCATAAAAATATTTCAATTAAAGTTGGGTACCAAAGAAAATTATATCTCATCAAGCTCAAATTGGGCAACTAAGGGAACATTATTTCTCAAAAGTTGTTGAAGGCCTCAAAAACACAAACCTAAGTGCCTTAATCATATTCATGCATGCAATCAATTATCAATTTTGAAAAGGTCACAAGTCAAGTTCTAGAACACATAGTAAAAGAGAACACACTCATGAAAGAAATGGGGATTTAAACATTCAGTCCAAAATCTCACAGGTAAGGTCAGTTTGCTAAACACATATTCTCAAAGAGTTTGCCCGAGTAACCAATTTTTTAAAGAATTACACATTCAATCCAAGCAGTTTATTTTAGAGAAGTGAGCTTTATTCCTAAACTAGACATCTAAACCTATCAAGAAAAAGAAAATCCTAAGCCTAGAATAATCACCTGCTTCTACTAGGACATAACTAACACAAAGCTAGGGGAAATCATCAAGTCATGAAAATTTTTTATTTTGTTGGACTCCCCCAAACTTGAAAATTAGCTTGTCCTCAAGCAACACACTTACCCTAAACAACAGAAAAAAATAAAATAAAAAGAAAAGAGACAAAGAAAAAGAGACTTGCCTCTCAAAATGCAATCGGAACATCGAGGGGAGACACATGTCCTCCCCCAAACTTAACACCTGCCACTACAATTAAATCCAAGGTGCGTCAGGCACCACCAAATATCACCTGTGACAAATGCAATCCAACTACACAAATCGATTAAAGTTAACACGACACACAAAGTGAAATAAACAAATAGCTGGAAACACAAAAGTGCCACACCAAGGCACAAACAAAAGTACTACAGGTCTGATTACAAATCTCCAAAGTAACATGACAACCTAAATCAACTAGGACAAATCGCCTCCAATAACATCAAACCACAAGTCTCACACCCCACCAGCATCAGCATCCTCATCCATGCCATCCTCATCACTCTGATCCAAAACCTGAAAATCCTCCTGAGAATATGGAGGCAATGGAAAAGGGACATTCATCTGCTCAGTCACCGAGCGCAAGGCATCCTGGATTATCCGATTCCGGCGCATCTCGCGCTGGAAATACTCATTTTGACGGCTCTGCCTGCGCAAAAGCCGCTCCATCATACTAGTCAGTCCAGTCATATCACCACCACCACGGCCGCGCCCTCGTCCCCGAGGAGCGGCTGGAACACAGTTAGCATTTAGCAGAAATAGGATTTGATTTAGCACAAATCTACGAGGACGAAATCGAATCAACGGGTTCGGGTGGTAGAAGGTAACCTCCATCTCTCCCTTGAACACCGCGCGATGGTCCTCATAGATCCATGTGCCACTAGGAAGTGGTCGGATCTCGATGCAAGCGATGTAACGAGACATCACCTACAAGGGCATAGGGGTAAGCATTTCTATACACATAATAAATAGAGCATAAATGTATGTATAATGTAAAGGTATAAGCATGTAACAATAAACAACAAACACAGTTAGCATTTAGCAGAAATAGGATGCAAGTAGGATGCTCATACTTGTTTCATTTATCAACTTAGTTTAAATGAGTGGCATGATGTATGAACTTAGATCTCAAGCCTATCTCCGTCAATCTATGTCACTCTCTGACGTCCATCCTTGACTTCCCAGCACTCAACCGTGCGTTGTACTCCTAGGTGTACAACATTCATACATTCACCAAGAATGTACACGACAAGCTTGGAATCTGTGCCACCCGAGCACATCCCGTCATCCAAATGGATCGTCATCCTAACGGTATAACCATATCGCAATCCACTAAGCCGACCACGTCGTCAACCATAACGTGTCATCAAGCAAGCGTCATTTGGCACTCCCAGAGGCCCTCCACATGTTACCAAAACATGATAAACGACCTACCATCCAAACTCCAAAATGAATGCATCATTTTTCTCTTAAAGGAATTGATTGATGTTTTTCTGGTTAATAATACCCGACGTGCCACCCGAGCAGCGTCTCATCATTCAAATGAAAACTTATCATATCATCCATCAGGTTCCTTTAAGTCTTAGATCACTTGGATTATTGTCATTTAAGTATTAATCAATGATTCAGAATTAAAAATGATATTTTAATTATTCTGGGTGAACTACTCGAGTGTTCTTCAGAATACTCGAGTGTTCTTCACTTATTTCCAGATTACTCGAGTATTCTTCCGGATACTCGAGTGTTCATGTCTTTCTGGGGATTTGGGTTTCAGCTTCATAAAAATACTCGAGTAGTTCATGAGTACTCGAGTGTTCTTCATTAATTCCAGAACACTCGAGTGACCCCTGCATTACTCGAGTGGTTTACCTTAAGAGATCCCCATGAATCAGCTATTACTCGAGTCCTGGGCCCGACACTCGAGTGTTTTAACACAAAATACACTGGTTTATCATAATTTTACTCGAGTATCAAGCCAAGTACTCGAGTCTTTTCTAACAGAACAGACTGGAAACTTGGTTTTAACATACCATTTTCAATTCTAATCATTTTTAGTCCAATCCAATGATCAACAGAGTTCATATACCATATATTAAACATGTTACAACACTTAGCACATATCAAATTACAGATTTGACAGAGAATCGATCGTTAATGCATAAAACATACAATTTCACAACTTAACACCTCAAATTGCAAAATAATCAACAAACTCATGAAATAATGCTCATTACAACTTGCATGCATCATGTGAAACTTGCTCAAAACAACCATAGAGCATGAATTGGTCTCCAAACCAAAGTTCATATTCAATCTAAGCCCTTAGAGCCTCTTGGTGGCTCTCTAATAAAAATCATGGAATTTAAACTCTATCTAGTGCATAAAACAACTTCCCCTTACCTCTCAGACGTGTACCAACAGAAGATTCCCAAGAAAAAGCTCTCCAACACCAAAAACAACTTTGAGCACCACATGCAAGACAGTTTTGAGTGAAGCACCAAGATTGAATTGGTTGACATATGAAACAGAGATAAGAATTGGGGAAATTAGAATTTTTAAACTCTATGCAACCTCTACTAACTATAGAAATCAATTGGAGACTCAAAGAATTCGTGAGCTTACCAAAAATCGAAATCAAAGTAAGCTCCAGACAAAGGCTTGACAGAAAATAGCTCCACTTCCAAGCTCCAATTCTTCCACCACACTCACTCTCTACTCACAAATTTTATGTCTATACAAAGCTCGTGATGTGAGCTTTGTATTGGTGTATGTTTTGTGGTTTGAATCAGAACACAGAGGATGAATCGAAGGAAACGAGTTCGGAACCCTAACTTAAGCAACACACTCGAATTTTGCCAAAATTGTTGATTTCCAGCAACCATTAAGCTTAAATACTTGAACCTAACGATCATGCATGGCGACACGAAAGCTGGGACGTGTTGAGGAAGACGATTTCGTGTCAACACACGAGAATCGTTGGTGGTGACTCACCAAACGCACTAACTCGTGCAACTCTGTCCAGAATACTCGAGTAGTTGAGAAAATACTCGAGTGTTTTGTCCAGTTTTTGAAAAATAATAATTTTATTTATTTTCCCTCCAAAACCTTTCCTATATTTGCTTCTAGGTCCCAACTCAGGGGCTAATATGCAAAATGCTTATTTTATGCATAATTATACTTATTAAATAAATGCAAACACATCTCCTAAATACATAGCACATAATTTTAATCAAGGATTAAAATAGAAATAATTAATTATAATAAACTTTATAATTAACATTCCATTAATCCAGGATTAAAATTTTGGGGTGTTACAGGCCACACCGTACTACATGGTTTCCAATTTATTGGGGTCTAATATGTGATGTTTTTGTACTTTTTTTTACCTCCCTTTTATATAGTAAGTGGCTTGTTTCTTGAGTAAATTGGAATAAAACAATGGAATTTTGTCTTTATAAGATTTCTGGAACCTTTTGATGTGTTTGGCTTGTTTTCAGGTATTTAAGCTCTTAAAACAATGATTTTTGCAAAGGAATGAAGAAGGAGAGCTTGGTACTTGAATTGGGAAGAAAAAGAAAAAACATGGAGAAAAGTTGACCGTGGCGCCCAGGCGCGGCTCCCACGCGCCCAGGCGCGGGCTGGGGTCAACTGACCAATAATGGGGTGCATTTGGTTGATTTTTCCAGACAGCTGCACGCCCAGGCGCAGGAGTTTCACGCCTGGGCCCGCAAAATGCGAGAAAGTAACATTGTTCACTGTTTTGATCATAACTTGAGCTACACTTATCCAAATGAGGCGATCTAGGTATCACTCTAAAGCTAAGGAAAAGATCTACAACTTTGCCAGAAATAGCCTTGCTCAAATTCGTCCATCTTGAGGGTCAAAATCTGTACCGAAGTTGCTGTCAAACACAAATACACGATTCTAGCTAGAAGGATTTTAATGATGAATTCTATTTCTAAATAAGATTCTTAGGGATTAGTTTATTCTAATAGGATCTTATCATATTATATTAAAATTTAGGATTAGTTTTATTAAAATAAAAATCTTATCACATTAGATTGAAAATTAGGTTAGTCTTTTTCTATATAATAATAGGATTAAGATTCATTCCAAAGGGGAGACACTCATACAACTCCATAGAATAATAGTAGATTAGGATTCAGAACACTTGGGAATAGAGTTTTGCATTGATTTTGTGAAGAACGGAGATTAGAGGCAAGGATTCGTGGTAATTATGTCACACTTTATCACTTTTATTGCTTTTCTTCTCTCAATTATGAACTAAATCCTTCTTTGGGATGTAGGAGAGATGAATATGGAACCTTTTTAATGTTATGCACTGAATTGATTTTTTCTTTCCATTATGAATTCTGTGTTTGATTATATTTTTATTGTTGTTCATGAAAGTGCACAGTCATGACATAGGAATCCTAATTTAATAGACATATTAATTTAGGATTATGCCCAATAATCAAACAGTTCAATTGCATAGGGATAGACATATTTCTTATGAATTGAATAATTTTTATGAGTTTTGATTGAACTTAATTAAGGGTTAGGTTTTAAGGCTCTCTTGAGACATCATTGGGAGATTAATCTCTAAAATACGGAAACGTTCTAAGACATTAGGCGTTTCCTACTTTTGCAAAACAAATTCAGAATTTAGGAAAACAAATTAATTCATTGTTGAATGTTTTAGGAACCTTCATCGAAACTACATCCCGCTCTTTCTCCTTGTTTAAGAATCATTGTTTTTGTTTATTTTTATTTATTTAAATCAACAATTTCTAAATCAATCGAATTCCAATTTAAATTTCATTTAGTGACTACAAATAGGTGAGAATTATTAGAATCAATTTCAGTCCTCGTTGGGAACGATACTCTATTTATCACTTTATTACTTGTACGATCTGATATACTTGCCAGAATTCCAACACCAATCCCGCATGCACCTCACTCGTTTTAAAATTCCCTGTACACTATGCATGAGATGCATAACAAATATATTAATCATCACATTACACACATGGCGGCCACACCATTCCATGCCTTCATATAGCGGCCACACCGTACTATATGGAATCACACACATATGGCGGCCACACCGTTCCACATGTCTTCGTATAGCGGCCACACCATTTTATACGGAAACAAACACATATGGCGGCCACACCGTTCCACATGTCTTCGTATAGCGGCCACACCGTACTATACGGAATCCCATTAAGTATAATGACTTCATGTAGGAGCTAACCTCAACATATGTGAATCCGAGCGATTCCAATTATCCAACTTTAACTTATCCAAATCGGAGCAACAGCCCTAGCGCATTTGGATTGGATCCTCATGCTCGCATTATCGTTAACACTCCTTTAAGTCATTAACCTCTTATGTTCCAAAACATTAATTACCAAGTAAGCTCAATCATTTATTGTCAATTACAAAATCCTTAGATTGATACATTAGGCTTGCTCCACTTATTATCATGGGGTACTAACGCCTACCTAATGTCCTTTATCCGGAACTTAGCCCTTTTTAGCCGACATGATTATACAACTAATCAATTGCCTTATCAGCTCATTATAACCAATCATAATTCATTCCTCATCATCAACGTTAAGCCAACGAAGACATAATCAAACCAATTAGAGAAAAACCAAAGTTCCAATCAAAAAGATAATTCTTAATAAATTAGATGAATAATGATTTACCCCTTTCTAATTTGTTAACATCATGCTTAACTCATTTCGAAAATAAAATAATAGTTAATTAAAACCTTTAAGGATTGTAAGAAAAATAAATTAATTATTCTCGTAGCTTGTCTCAGGTCCTAACTGGTTACAAAACTCACTAACTGTTTAGAGACAGCAGTACCTGAGAGCAAAACAGTTTAATTCCATTTCTAAACAAGTCAAACCTCCAAGTCATCACTTCTAAGTTCATGCAGCACCTAAGGCATAATTATAATATGATTCAATTATATTAACAATGAACTATGACTCTAATAGCTTAAGCTTAAAACAACCTCAAAGCATTGAGACTAAGGCAAAGACAAAGTCTAGTTAAACATCAAATCATTTCCTGTTATATCAGTATCAAATTCAATAAGGTCAGGACATGACTCTAATGTTATAACAAGACTTATTTATAACAAGACTTTATCATATTAAAACATACTTTATAAACTTTGAGTTCATTAACATGGTCCTATATGAAAGCTTACCAATTCGTAATAATTATCATCACTCCTTAATTCACTTACTACATGTTATTAGTTAAATCGCTAGTTTAAACCTAGGCTATACGAACCCTTGTTGATTCCCAAACTAAACCTGAACAACTAATGCAGGCTATCAGGCTCTAACCGGTTAGACTGACTCCTAACCGTTTAGATTATGCAGTCTGAGAAGAGAACAGGTTTCTTTTACAACTCAAACCAATTCTAGATTCATTTCTTTCCTTAAGACAACTTAAGGTTCATCCCTGCATGTTATTATATTGAGTTCCAATCATAGACCAAAGGCATTAACACTCTATTCACTTAACTCCTTAAATATGACATAAATCCTACACACACTTATAACTTGAACTTATGCTAAACCTTCTCAAGTTCCAAATATTAATTTAAGCCAATTTCAAATAGAAAACAGAAGGTTATTAAGCACTACTTTCAAATCCAAAGAGAAAGTATTCTAACTCAAATAAGATGTGTAACCAATGAACTCTTCATGATTCATGATTAGCTTATTAATCAATTCAATAATACCATTAAAGTATCATCATAAATCATATTCAACATGTTCATATGAACATAGAGTGATTACAAGTTATGGAAGTTAATCATAATAACCTTAATTAGATATTTTTCCCTTTTTTCTCAGGTTCTAACCGGTTAGAATTTCCCACTAACCGGTTAGATTATCCAGGTCCTGAGAACAAACTGCACTTTAACATGTGCAAACCCATTCCATACTCATAATTAACTTTCAACCAGACTTGAGTATCAACAAACACATCCTTCTTCACTTGTTACAAGACTTATTTCACTTACTAACACAATTCATATGCATCAATTCAATAATTAAGTGATCAATCAAGCATTTCTCTTATTAATTTTTAGCATACACAACTTAACATAAACCCTATGATTATCATCAAATAACATAGCAACTTCCTCTTTCAATTAAGCCTTAATTTCTGGTTATTAAAAATAGTGACCAAGTGGTTGTCTTGGTCTCCAAACCAAGCAACCATGTCTTGATCCAACACTCATAGCATACACACATCAAATTCCACAATCTATAATCCTAGCAATATGAATGACTCCTCCCATACCTTGGACGATTTGGACAGCACCTAGACAAGCTTTAAGACTCCTAGAACAGCAGCTAGCAGTAGCCAACACAGCAGCAACAACCACACCAGGAAACACCAACATGTGCAACAAAAACCCCTTTGATTTACAAGCTCTTACACTCACAACTCACAAGATTGATGTGCAACAACTCAAGGCAAGTTGTATACACGAGTTTTAGAAGGATTTTGACAGAGTTTGGGCACAAGAAACGCAGAGGAAACTGAATCAAGAATTGAAACCCTAAACCCCTATTTATAGATCAAGAACATGATGGTGAAAGGAAGGGTGAGTCATCACCAAGGACACCTGTCCCTGACCTTCCATTAGGGTTCCACGCATCCTCGGAAGACTTAAGGAGGAAGGATCATCGTGATTTCCAGCTCAAACCGCCTTAAAATTATGCAGATACAGACGCACTAACCGGTTACTAGTTTTACTAACCGGTTAGTCACTGCTAAAATTCAGAAATTCACCGTTGTACTGAAAAATTAATATAAAAAGATTTACTTCGCAAAACATAATTTCCACCGTTGAATGTCAAGATAAAATCATTATAAACCTTGTCTAAAAATTTGAGCATGATCCAACGGTTAACGAAAGAGATACAATCCAATCTTTACACGATATTTTACTAAAATCTCATTTTATTAAATGATAATTCATTTTCCAACAAACTATTTTCATAAAATACTCTTATTTATGAAATTTCTTTATTAAAATAAATATTTTATTTATATTTCCTCTTTATAAAAATGAGGGATGTTACACTCTCCCCCACTAAATTGAATTTCGTCCCCGAAATTCGTTTTCTAAAATTTTCACTTTCCAAAATATTTCCATAAAATAAAATTTTCATCTTACCTTTATCAAAATGTTTTGGGGATTCTCCCCCACTAAATGAATTTTGGTTATATTTATCTCAAAATTTTCAATCTCCAAAAATATTTATAGAGAATATTCCAGATAAATCCTTCTCAACAAATCCTTTCAAATGGAAAAATTCTAAATAACAATTTTCCAAATCAAAACATTTTGCATAAAACTTTAGAAAATACTTTTACCGCTGCACACTCTGATCACTCGCGCATGATTCACGAATCATTTATATGACTTTATTCCTTAATAGTTGCAAACATTAGGGTGATCAGTCCTAATATTCAAACCATTAATAATAAAATCATTCCTTTCAGATATAACCTTTCGCAAGAAAGGTCATACGATATATCTTTAAGTTAGATGAACTTAAAGATAGGGTTTTCATCACCATCAGATTTAGCTAGATAGCCAAGCGCTAGAGACATTTCCGTTGGGGAGACAAAGATTTGTCCTATCCCGGTGGTTATTAATCTCTCTAGTCTTAACTAATCTTTCTATCTCCGTAGTGTCCACAGATATTTATCACATCCAATTGTGATAAAGGTTTCGATCACAGAAATTCGGGTCAAAGATGACATCTAGATCTTCAAAATATCAAACGATTCAATTAACGTAATCGAAAGAAATAGCTGACTATATTAATTCAGATTAGGATAAAGGACAATCCATGGGTTTACCTCGCTTGCCTCGCTTGCTACCCGATCCTTTCTTGCATTTCTTCTCGGACAATCTTGCGAATAGTGCCCCGGCTTCTTGCAGTTGAAGCATACTATTCCCTTGGGTACACCACAGCTTGATCCAAAGTGATGTGCCCCACACTTTCCACATTGAGGTGGATAAGTGATTCCTTTCCCATTTCCTCTCTGATTACCATTCTTCGATTGAGATTTTCCTAATCCAAATCTATACAGCTCCTGCTCCTCAGATTGTTCTTTTTCCATGGTTGATTTTTTTTTTAATTGTTTTTCTTCTTCCTCCAACTGGGCTCTCATTTCCTCAATCTTTCGCTTCTTCCGAATTCGGACATTCTTTTCATAAACCTCGTTTGCTTTATCATCTTCGTAGATTCTGCACATGTTTACCAACATCGGGAAATTCCTTATTCCCTGATAATTGATTCCTGGCTTTAGATCCGGGCGTAGTCCATTTTCAAATTTTACACACTTTGATCTCTCATCTGGATGATTCTGGTAATAGGGAGAATACATCATCAATTCTTCAAACTTCGCAGCGTATTCTCCAACATCCATCTCCCCTTGCTTTAGTTCCAAAAATTCAACTTCTTTCTTTCTCCTTATATCCTCCGGGAAGTATTTTTCTAAAAACTTTTTCTTTAAATACCTCCCAGGTGATGTGCTGATCCTCGGCTTCCAATAACTGCCTGGCGTGAACCCACCAAGTTTCTGCTTTATCATTCAGCATATAAGTCGCATATACCACTTTTTGTGCATCTGAACAACCCATAGACTGAAAGATTTTCTCAATTTCTTGTAACCATTTCTGAGCTCCTTCTGGATTATACCCTCCTTCGAACTGAGGGGGATTGCAACTTCGAAATTCTGTGAGTCCTCTAAACTCAGCAAGTTCAGCATTGCGTTGGTGCGGTTGATTCGCTTGTTGTTGATGTTGCTGCATATTCTCTAATACAACAGTGATCCTTTCTAACATTTCATTCATATGGTTTCGGTTTCTCGTTGCCATAGTAGACCTGCACTCATAGAAACTTAGGTCAGAGTCACACAACTTATTGAGTATGGGAAGGACCATACTCCACAGCCGAGAGTTGGAACCATTGCTCTGATACCATAAAGTGTAACGCCCCAAAAACTAGTTCAATAAAAATACGAGTTAACAAAAACTTTTTTCTATAAAGAGTGTGAAAACCAAAAGTACTTTTCATTAGAGTAATATTTCCATTACAAAATAGTCTGAGTGTAAAGCATATATAATACAAAATCCCAAAAAACCCTTTTTACACCCAGAGCATTGGTCTTCACAACTCGGTCCTTTAGCGAAAGGATTCGGATGACGAGACATCATCCTGGTTGTTTCTTCTAGTCAACTTTCACTCCTAAAGGAGTGGCTTCAGTCCTGTCCTTTGAAAGAACCTACCACCACAAACATGGTAGATGGGAGTAAGTCACTTGTCATATCGCCTAAGCAGATTATATGATTGGTCAAACACAATCATCACAGATATCATTTCAACATAATAAATGCATGCTCAAGAGTCTTATCAAACAACATTAACTATAACCATTTAAACTTTCATGCTATGCATGCACGTCTCTCAAATCATTTCTCCATAATCAACTCTTCCAGAAAAACAACACTCTGGGATAGGCAATCGTGCGCTCGATGTTTCCACAACCTGTATAGTGGCCACACCGTTCTATACTGGAAACCCATCGACCACGATCCTAAAATGATACAAGGGGATGATCCCTGAACCATTGTCCACCAATAGTTCTAGGTCCTTGTCATTTCTACGGTGGCGGCCACACCGTTCCAACCGTCTCATGTAGCGGCCACACCGTACTACATGGTTTCCAATCCCGCATGCACCTCACTCGTTTTACATTTCCCTGTACACCAAGCATGAGATGCATAACAAATACATTAATCATCACATTATACACATGGCGGCCACACCGTTCCATGCCTTCATATAGCGGCCACACCATACTATATGGAATCACACACATATGGCGGCCACACCGTTCCACATGTCTTCGTATAGCAGCCACACAGTTCTATACGGAATCACACACATATGGAGGCCACACCGTTCCACATGTCTTCGTATAGCGGCCACACCGTACTATACGGAATCCCATTAAGTATAATGACTTCATGTAGGAGCTAACCTCAACATATGTGAATCGGAGCGATTCCAATTATCCAACTTTAACTTATCCAAATCGGAGCAACAGCCCTAGCGCATTTGGATTGGATCCTCATGCTCGCATTATCATTAACACTCCTTTAAGTCATTAACCTCTTATGTTCCAAAACATTAATTACCAAGTAAGCTCAATCATTTATTGTAAATTACAAAATCCTTAGATTGAGACATTAGGCTTGGTCCACTTATTATCATGGGGTACTAACTCCTACCTAATGTCCTTTATCTGGAACTTAGCCCTTTTTAGCTGACATGACTATACAACTAATCAATTGCCTTATCAGCTCATTATAACCAATCATAATTCATTCCTCATCATCAACGTTAAGCCAACGAAGACATAATCAAACCAATTAGAGCAAAACCAAAGTTCCAATCAAAAAGATAATTCTTAATAAATTAGATGAATAATGATTTACCCATTTCTAATTTGTTGTCATCATGCTTAACTCATTTAGAAAATAAAATAATAGTTAAGTAAAACCTTTAAGGATTGTAAGAAAACTAAATTAATTATTCTCTTAGCTTGTCTCAGGTCCTAACCGGTTACAAAACCCACTAACCGTTTAGAGACAGCAGTACCTGAGAGCAAAACAGTTTAATTCCATTTCTAAACAAGTCAAACCTCCAAGTCATCACTTCTAAGTTCATGCAGCACCTAAGGCATAATTATAATATGATTCAATTATATTAACAATGAACTATGACTCTAATAGCTTAAGCTTAAAACAACCTCAAAGCATTGAGACTAAGGCAAAGACAAAGTCTAGTTAAACATCAAATCATTTCCTGTTATATCAGTATCAAATTCCATAAGGTCAGGACATGACTCTAATGTTATAACAAGACTTATTTATAACAAGACTTTATCATATTAAAACATACTTTATAAACTTTGAGTTCATTAACATGGTCCTATATGAAAGCTTACCAATTCGTAATAATTATCATCACTCCTTAATTTACTTACTACATGTTATTAGTTAAATCGCTAGTTTAAACCTAGGCTATACCAACCCTTGTTGATTCCCAAACTAAACCTGAACAACTAATGCATGCTATCAGGCTCTAACCGGTTAGACTGACTCCTAACCGTTAGATTATGCAGTCTGAGAACATGTTTCTTTTACAACTCAAACCAATTCTAGATTCATTTCTTTCCTTAAGACAACTTAAGGTTCATCCCTGCATGTTATTATATTGAGCTCCAATCATAGACCAAAGGCATTAACACTCTATTCACTTAACTCCTTAAATATGACATAAATCCTATCACACACTTATAACTTGAACTTATGCTAAACCTTCTCAAGTTCCAAATATTAATTTAAGCCAATTTCAAATAGAAAACAGAAGGTTATTAAGCACTACTTTCAAATCCAAAGTGAAAGTATTCTAACTCAAATAAGATGTGTAACCAATGAACTCTTCATGATTCATGATTAGCTTATTAATCAATTCAATAATACTATTAAAGTATCATCATAAATCATATTCAACATGTTCATATGAACATAGAGTGATTCCAAGTTAAGGAAGTTAATGATAATAAACTTAATTAGCTATTGCCCACTAACCAGTTAGAATATGCAGGTCCTGAGGACAAACTGCACTTTAACATGTGCAAACCCATTCCATACTCATAATTAACTTTCAACCAAACTTGAGTATCAACTAACACATCCTTCTTCACTTGTTACAAGACTTATTTCACTTACTAACACAATTCATAAGCATCAATTCAATAATTAAGTGATCAATCAAGCATTTCTCTTATTAATTTTCAGCATACACGACTTAACATAAACCCTATGATCCTCATCAAATAACATAGCAACTTCCTCTTTCAATTAAGCCTTAATTTCAGGTTATTAAAAATAGTGACCAAGTGGTTGTCTTGGTCTCCAAACCAAGCAACCATGTCTTGATCCAACACTACTCATAGCATACACACATCAAATTCCACAATCTATAATCCTAGCAATATGAATGTCTCCTCCCATACCTTGGACGATTTGGACAGCACCTAGACAAGCTTTAAGACTCCTAGAACAACAGCTAGCAGTAGCCAACACAGCAGCAACAGCCACACCAGAAAACAGCAACAAGTGCAACAAAAACCCCTTTGATTTACAAGCTCTTACACTCACAACTCACAAGATTGATGTGCAATAACTCAAGGCAAGTTGTATACACGAATTTTAGAAGGGATTTTGACAGAGTTTGGGCACAAGAAACGCAGAGGAAACTAAATCAAGAATTGAAACCCTAAACCCCTATTTATAGATCAAGAACATGATGGTGGAAGGATGGGTGAGTCATCACCAAGGACACCCATCTCTTTCCCATGGCTTACACATGTCACTGACCTTCCATTAGGGTTCCACGCGTCCTGGGAAGACTTAAGGAGGAAGGATCATCATGATTTCCAGCTCAAGCCGCCTTAAAATTATGCAGATATAGACGCACTAACCGGTTACTGGTTTTACTAACCGGTTAGTCACTGCTAAAATTCAGAAATTCGCTGTTGTACTAAAAAATTAATATAAAAAGATTTACTTCGTAAAACATAATTTCCACCGTTGAATGTCAAGATAAAATCATGATAAACCTTGTCTAAAAATTTGAGCATGATCCAACGGTTAACGAAAGAGATACAATCCAATATTTACATGATATTTTACTAAAATCTCATTTTCTTAAATGATAATTCATTTTCCAATAAACTATTTTCATAAAATACTCTTATTTATGAAATTTCTTTATTAAAATAAATATTTTATTTATATTTCCTCTTTATAAAAATGAGGGATGTTACAATATTTCTTCTAATTTATTCTTTTGTAATATGTAACTAAAACCCTTTGTAGTTAGGAACATGTGGATTTGTATGGATGAGTTTATATATATTTATGAATTGATGTTTTTCATTCAAAACTTGTTGTTTGGTTGTGTTTTAATTCCAATTCATGAAATTGGCCACTTTATGTTTTGTTTAGAATCTCTAATCCAACAAGAGACATCTGAGGGTTGGAATAGGTCGTTCTTCCAAACATTATAACCACCTAGTTTGTAGACATACATCTAGGGCTTATATGACATGAATATTCCAGTGTGCTTAATTGTGGTTATTCATATGTCAAATCCAACAAGAGACATCTGAGGGTCTCATATTGAATAAAAAACATAAATTCGCAGAGACATCTGGTTTTTATTACCTCTGGGATGTCGTGGGTTTAATGAGAAATAGATATTCATATGTAGTAAATAAGTCTTGCAATGGAGGTAGTTCCTAACGCCTTTCTCTATCTGTCTCACAAACCCTATTTTAATTAGTTTATTTTTAATGGTTTGTTTAATAAATAATAAAAGTTTATAGATTTCTCTTTTAATTACCCTTTTGGTGAGAATTAATAGGAAACAACTCACAATCCCCGAGTGGAACGATAATTTACTTACTCTTTATTACTTGTGATCTAGTATACTTGCTAGTATCATCCAACAATTTTTTGGCGCCGTTGTCGGGGATTGGAATTCGATTCCAATTAATTTTTGGTACTTAAGTGTAATTAGATAGAAATTTATTTGATCTCTATTATTTTATCTTAATTGTTCTTTTTCTTTATTAATAGGTGTTGCTTAACCCTTTATGCATTTGCGTTCTGCAGGTGGTAAAGGAATTGTTCCATTTGATTTTGAGATTGACAAGAGTGCAAGAAGTAGGAAGAGACGTGCCCGTTTGCAAAGGAAAGAACGGAAGTATAAGATGTCTAAGAGAGCAGAAAGAGGTGCTGATAGAACTGAAAGAGAGGTTGAGCAAGCTACGCCTTCACCAGAAGAACAACACTAGCTGACTATGCAAAGGTTAATCCAAATATTTTCACTTCTAGCATAGTCAGGCCAGCCATCACTGCTGAATCCTTTGAGATTGATCCACAGTACATTCATCTAATCAAGCAGGACCAGTTTAGTGGAGCGCCAAATCAATATCCAAATGATCATATAGCTAACTTCTTGGGTATGCTGGATTTCTTCAAAATCCAAGGTGCACCAGAGGAGGCTATCAGGATGAGGATGTTTCCTTTATCTCTGAAGGAAAAGGCGTACAACTGGGTTCGTAATTAGCCACCTGGAAGTCTTTCTTCTTGGGAAGTTTTGGTTAGGAAGTTCATTAACAAGTTCCTCCCAGCTGGAAAGTAAGCTCGGCTTCGTCAAGATGTCAACTCTTTTGTTCAAGAGGATAATGAGCCATTACACGAGGCTTGGGAGCGCTACAATCAAATGCTTAAGAAGTGCCCTACTCATGCTATGCCAGCCTGGTTGCAGATCCGTCTGTTCTATGACGGATTGAAGATGTCCAATAAGGTAATGGTGGATACGGCAGCTGGTGGGTCACTGATTAAGAAGACGGTGGATGGGGCCAAGGATATTCTGGAGACAATGGCTTATAACAGCAGCCAAGCCATAAGTGAGAGGAGTATCATGAGGAATTCTGATCTGAGCTCCACTCAAGTCCAAACCCTTCTTCAGCAAAACAGCATTTCTGCATTAGCAAAACACATGGGACAGACTCATTTGACAGCTGCAGTCAACCTAGTCTGTGATTTCCGTGGTGCGAATCACCGCAATGGTGAATGTTCACCTGATGTTGGCAAGAGTCAAGAGACTATTGAGGAGCAAGCAAAATATGTTGGTGGTGAAGGTTAACACAGAAACAATTTATTTTCCAACACCTACAATCTGAGTTATAGAAATCACCCAAATTTTTCATGGGAGATAGCAGTGGATAAATTGGCTACGCAAACAAGCAAATTCATAGATGAGACTAGGGCGCATTTCGCCAAGCAGAGTGCTAGCATCAGGAATTTGGAGGTGCAAGTGGGGCAGATATCAAAGCAAATTTCAGAGAGACTGGCAGGAACTTTTCCTGGTGATACTATCACCAATCCAAAGGAGAGACGCAATGCTATAACTCTTCGTGGAGGCAAATCTTATGAGGAGCCGAAGATGAAGAGTAGTGGTAATGAAGATGGAAAGAAAAAGGAGCTAAAGAAGCCAATTGGGAAAGACACATCTGATGAGAACAAGAAGCAGGATTCACCACAAATCAGGCTAAGGCCCAAGCACAACCAGCACCAACCAAGGTCCCCTTTCCTCAAAAGCTTAAGAAGGAAGAAGACAAGAAGCAGTTCTCAAGGTTCATGGAGGTGTTTAAGAAGCTTCAGATAAACATTACGTTTTCTGAAGCTCTTGAACAAATGTCAGCTTATGCTCAGTTCATGAAGGACTTGCTAACAAGGAAGAGGAGACTGTGATGCTAACTCAGAAGTGCAGCACTATTCTTCAGAAGAAGCTGCCACAGAAAATGAAGGACCCGGGGAGCTTCAATATTTCAGTCAACATAGGCAAGGAGTATCGAGGTAAGGCTCTCTGTGACTTAGGAGCTAGTGTTAATATTATGACTTTGTCTGTATTCAGTGATCTGGGTATTGGGGAGGCTACGCCTATAGAGGCTATGCTTCAGTTAGTTGATAAGTCTTTTCTCCGCCCCTATGGTTTGGTGGAGGATGTGTTGGTCAAGGTGCGTGATTTTATTTTGCCAGTTGATTTTATGGTGCTTGATATTGAGGAGGATGATCATATTCCTCTAATTTTTGGGAGACCATTTGTTGTCACAGCTGGAGCTGTAATAGATGTGCCAAGGGGAGAGGTAATTTTGCGTGTGAATGAGGAGCATAACATTATTAAAATATTTGAAAAACCCCTCACTCACTGCGGAGTTCTTTACCCCATTGATGAGTGTCAAAGCTGAAAAAGATGATAATAATGTTGAGAGCAAGGTTTCTACCTTGTGGAGGCATTTGGCAGCCCCTTGATCCTTGAATAAAGGACAGACGTCAGGCTCGGGACGCTAAACAAGTGCTACTGGGAGGCAACCTGGGATTTGGTAGTAATTTTCTTAGTTTTTAGGTAGTTGTTTTTTTTATATTTTGCATGAATGATTTTTGGTGTGTTTTTAGTTTCCCTTTTCGATTATATAAAAAAAAGAAAAAAAGAAAAATCTAAGTTTGATGTTTTAAAAGACGGGGTCCATGGTCCAAAAAGGGGGTCAATGTGTTAAAAAAAATTGAAAAACAATAGGTGCAGCAGGGGCTTAGGTGCAGCAGGGTTTCACAGCAAGGTCTGCGCTTAGGTGCAGGAGGGGCGCGCCTAGGCGCACGTGGCTCGTTATTAGCCATGCCTGGGGGAGTTTCAGCCCCATTCCCTCTTTCTTTCCTAATTTCTCATCTCCCCAACATAAACCTTAACCCCCAAATCACCAATTCCTTCCAATCCAACCAATTTTCCCTCTAATTCTCTCAATTTCTTCAACATTGATCAAGTGTTAAGTGATTTTCTTCCTCTAGTTGTGCTACATTGTGTTGGAAGTCAAGCTAGTGTTGGAAGTCAAGCTCCAAGCTCTCTCATGGACTTCAAGCAGAATTCAAGGTTAAAGTTTTGATGATAACAAACTCAAGATTCAAGCTCACAAGACCCTTCAAGCTCAAGTTGAAGATTCAAGCAAATATAAGTCTAGAAGCCTTTTCCCTTAGGACATGTTGTAAGGTAATGAAGTCTCTTGTTCTTAATGAGTTAAAAGGCCAATGAGTTTTTCATTTAAAAGAGAAGAAAAAGTGTTTTCGTGAAAATATGTTTTTCTAACTTAGTTTCTGTGTAAATGATTGATGAAACAACTATGGATATTTTTATGAAAATCTATTTTTACAAGTGCAAGAAGGAGCAATCGATTAGCTTCTTGAAGTAATCGATTAACTTTGTTGCATCACAGAAAAACCAGAGTGTGTGTAATCGATTATGTGAACTTGCCTAATCCATTACTTTTTGAATAAGAGTAATCGATTACCTAGATCAAGTAATCGATTATCAATGTTGCATCATACATTTTCCTGAGGCAGAGTAATCGATTACTGCCTTGAAGTAATCGATTACATGATGCTGCATCATATAAAAACCAGAGGCTCAGTAATCGATTATTAGATTAGTGGTAATCGATTATATGAGTTGCATCATATAATGATCAGGGATGAAGTAATCGATTAAATTCTATGCTGTAATCGATTACTAGTTTTTCAAAAGAATTTCAAAGTTTCTATTTTTAAAGGGATAATCGATTACCTCCCTGAAGTAATCGATTACCTAAAGTTTTATTGAAAAACGTGTCAGAATCATTTTGATTTATTTCCAGATTTGTTTTTATATAATTGATTCTGATTTATTTTCAAAATTTGAATTTGATTTTATTTTTGAAATATTTCCTTATTTTTTTAAAATCAAATCCTTGATTTGTTTTCTTAAATCTAATTGATTTGTTTTTGATTTTAAAACTTATTACAAAATCATATTTTATTTTATTTTGATTTTAAATTGATTTTAATTTGTTGTTTTAAATCTTATTTTGTTTTAACAAATTTTATTCTATTAAAAACAAATCACTCCAACATTCTAAGAAGCGATTCATTCATTTTGATTTATCTGATCATTCACGTTTTTCTTCTTCTCCTACTTTTCTCTGAAATTCACGATCATATTTTTCTAAGATCTTGAAAACTCTTGTTGGCCTCTTAGCTTCAAAAGAAAGACTTCATTATCATAGAGCTTTGATTGTTGTATCTGTGTTATTGAGAACACGCTATACTTGTTGTAATCACTCACATCAACTTGTATTGAACCTTAGTGGTTAGGGATTGAATCCCATAGTTGAACGTGTGAGACGTTCGTAGGGTGAGGAACCCTGCTGTGTGATATTGAGGCCCCTAGAGAACGGAGGTTCCTAGTAGTGTGTGGGGTGCTCTTGGTTGTAATTGGGTGCGACTCAATTGATGGTTATAGAACTCTCAGGCGGGTCGCTTGGGGACTGGACTAGGCCTTTCGACGGGAAGGCTAAACCAGTATAAAATTTCCTGGTGCAAGCTTTTCTATCCCTATCTCTTTTAATTTCCGCATTTTTTTTTATTTACGTTTCCGCGCTACTCTTAATTTTATATAAATTTTTTTCGCTCTCCTTCTCAAACGTCTAATCTCTCCAACGCGAAATAATTTTTTAAATTGTAAGGGATTTTGCAATAAATTAATAAAACTTGATTCACCCCCCCCCCCTCTCGAGATTTTGAGGCCAAACCCAATAATTGGCATTAGAACTAGTCTCTTGTGTTAAGACTTAACCGTCTCAAGAGTATGGCTTCAAGCTCTCTGTTTGGTGGTAAAGGGATTTCTATTAATCGTCCTCCCATGTTTGATGGGGTAGGGTACGCGTATTGGAAAACCCAAATGAAAATTTTTATTCAAGGAGTTGGATTAAAGGTTTGGGATGCGGTCGTAAATGGTCCCTATGTTCCTACCTATGTGGTTAATGGTAACACCGTCGAAAAGCCTATGGCTGAGTGGACGGAAGAGGAGGAACGTAGAGTCCAGTATGATTTGAAAGCGAAAAATATTATAACATCTACTTTGAGCTATGATGAGTTTTTCAGGATATCAACATGTGAGACAGCGCAGCAAATGTGAGATACATTAGAAGTCACACATGAAGGTACCAATGAAGTGAAAAGATCAAGAATCAACACTGTGACAGAAGAATATGAACTGTTCAGAATGAAGGATGGAGAATCAATACAGGAGATCCAAAAAGGCTTCACAATGATTGTCAACCAATTAACAATATTGAGGAAGAAATTCACCAATGAGGATCTTATCAACAAAGTTTTAAGATGCTTGGAAAGAGAATGGCAACCCAAAGTGACAGCAATTGCAGAGTAAAGAAATCTTTCAACTATGACGTTGGCAACTCTCTTCGGAAAGCTACAAGAACATGAAAGTGAATTGAAAAGATTAGCACAACACGAAGAGGAGAGCAAAAAGTGAAAAGTCTAGCATTCAAGGCTGAAGCACCAGTAACTGAAAGTGACTCAGACAAGGAACTAATCAATGATGAACACATGATACTTCTGGTTAAAAAGTTCGGGAAGTTTAATTAAGAGAAAGAAGAGCAACTTCAACTCCCAAAATAGAAGAGACAACAACAAAGGTGGAGGATCAGCCATTACATGTCATGAATGTGGCAAGCCCGGTCACATCAGAGCGGAGTGCTACCAGTTGAAAAAGAAAGAAAATTCAGAAAGAAACACCTCCAACCCAAGGAAAGGAAAGCAAGCATACTTGGCGTGGCTAGACAACGAGGGAAGTTCGGACAAGGATTCAGACGAACAAGAAGAAACAGCCAACCTATGCTTGATGGCACATGGAGATGAGGTAAATTCTGAACTTGAACCTTCTTATGATGAATTACAAGAGGCGTTTGAGGAATTACATGAGGAATCAAAGAGGTTATCCTTATTGGTGAGTTTAGAAAAGAAAAAATCAGCTCTTATTTTACAAAAGAACTCTGATCTTGAAAAGGAAAATGAAAGTTTGAAAATCAAAAACAAAGAGCTGAATACTACCTTAAGTAAATCCTCAAACACCTCAAGTAATAAAATTAAATTTAAAGCTAGTTCTTCTTCTCGAAAGTTTTGAATGGATTTAGTAAAAGAAGTGGAAGATTTAAAAGAAACGCTTGCAAAATATACGAAAGGTAGAAATACTTTAAATTTAATGCTAGGGAGACAAAAATGTTTCTTTAATAGAGCCGGTTTAGGATATCAACCTGACAGGCATAAAAATCAATTAAGTACCATTTTTGTCCCCGCTAGCTCTCATAAGAAACCTTTGATTATATGCCATTTTTGTGGTAGAAAAGGCCATGGTGCACATGAGTGCGTACACCGAAAAGTGAAGTTCGTTAAAAAGAACAATGAAACTAAAAGGTGGCACGATGCAAACTATGGTTACACTAACGCTCAAGGACCCAAAAAGATATGGGTACCTAAAAAGAAAACTTGAATCTTGTTCTTGTACGTTACTCCGGAAGAAAGGAAATCATGGTGGTACTTGGACAGTGGATGTTCGAAACATATGACAGGAGACAAATCAAAATTTTCACATCTCGTGCCAAAGGACCAAGGACATGTGACTTTCGGAGATAACAACCAAGGAAGAGTGGGTAAAATAGGTACTCCTCCTAACCCTTGCATATAAAATGTTTTACATGTAGAGGGCCTAAAGCATAACTTGCTAAGTATTAGTCAGTTGTGTGATAAGGGCAATAGGGTTATATTTGATTCTGATAGATGTATTATTGAGGGTAAAATTGACAATCTTATTAAGCTGGTTGCTCGCATGATAAACAATGTATATGTAATTGATTTTAACTCAATTCCCTCAACTGATGCTAAATGGTTAATTAGTAAAGAGGATGAGTCTTGGCTATGGCATCGTAGAATAGGTCACCTCCACATGAATCATTTGAACAAAAATTCTTCTAAAAACTTAGTAGTTGGTTTGCCAAAGCAAAATTTTTATATTTCTGAAAAATGTGATCCATGTTCAAAATCAAAACTCACAAGGGCATCTTTTCCTTTTAAAAACCTTGTTTCAAATCAAAGGCCCTTGGAACTTTTACATATGGATCTTTTTGGACATTGTCAAACAAAAAACTTTGGTGGCAACTATTATTGTTTGGTTATTTTGGATGACTATTCTAGGTATACATGGACTTTATTCATTACTCATAAAAATGATGCATTCCACGAATTTAAAAAGCTAGCTAAGGTTGTTCAAAACCAAATGCATTTGAGCATTGCATCCATTAAGACTGATCATGGTGGAGAATTTGAAAATCAATTTTTTGAAAAATTTTGCAAAAAACATGGCATTAAGCATTATTTTTCAGCTCCAAGGACTCCGGAACAAAACAGGGTTGTGGATAGGAAAAATCGTTCATTAAAAGAGCTTTCGAGAACAATGCTTAGTGACATGAACTTGCCTGCATATTTTTGGGCCGATGCAGTGAGTACAACTTGTTATATTATGAACCGTGTTTTAATACGGCCTATTTTAAAGAAAACCCCCTATGAGTTGTACAAGGGGAGAAAGCCAAATATTTCCCATTTGAGAGTCTTTGGATGTAAATGGTTTATGCATAATAATGGTAGATGTGAGACCCCCAATTTAGGCCCAATTTAATTGTGTTATTATTTGGAAAAAAATTTAATTTTGTTTATATGCTTTAATTTAATTTTGTGCTAAGTACGTCATTTAAGTAATATATGTGAATGTTTATGTATTATAAGATTTTATTATATTTTAAGATGCCCAAATTTTTTGTTTAAATTATTTTAAGAATTCAATTGAAATATATTTTGAGCAGAATTGTTTTCTTAACATGAATTTTGCTATGTGCTAATTTATATTTATGTATATATATATATATATATGTGTGTGTGTGTGTATATATATATATGTGTGTGTGTGTGTGTGTGTATATATATATATATATATATACGTGAGATATGTGAAACCCACAATTTTACCTAATTTATTTATTTCATTTATTTAATTAAATTATTAAACAATAATTTAAGGTACTTTGGTTTATAAAAATATTGTTTGAAGTTATATAATTATATATGTATATATATGTATATATGTGTGTATATATATATATATATACATGTGGGTGTATATATGCATACCAATGTTCTTTCATGAATTTAAATTATATTCTTAGCATGAAAATATTTTTATAAGGTATAGTATTTTATCTTTGAATGTGAAATGATTTTTGAAGGATTATAGTGTTTTGTCTTCAAAAATTCATATCTTTTTAACCGTACGTCAAAAAATTAAAAATAATATGTCAAAACGATCGTATTAAAACGTATATTACAAAAATGTAAAGTCTTAGATTTTATTTAGGAGCTTTAGAAATTTTATTTCTGTTACAGTATAGTACGATTTTTTTGTGTTTATAAGCTTGAAAGTATAACATTAAGACATTTAATGGCTCTTTGATCAAGAGATATTTTTACTTGGATGAAAAACTTATTTTTATGAGTTCTTATTGGTTGCACCGTCCATAATTTAATTTCTGTATTTTTGAAATTTAAATTAGTTTGAACTTATGAAATGCATTTTTGGAGGAAATAACTTTAGAACTTCAAAAATTCATAACTTTCAAACCGTAAGTCCGAAAATTATAAATTTTATATGAAAACGATCGTATTGAAATTTCGTTTATAAAAATGTAAAACTTTTAATTTTATGTGGTGTCCTTCGAAAATTTTTATGCTGCAGTAACTGTACGAATTTTATATGTTTAAAGCTTGAAAAAAAATTAATTTAAGGCCTAGAATTAATTAGTGGACCTAAAAATAATTTATTTATATATTTATGTATTTTTTGACTGCACCATCCAGATACATAGAGATATTTCTGAATTCAACATGTGGTGAATGTTTGAGAATTTATTTGCATAGGAACTGGAAGAAATGCTTTAATAGAAGGTACATATTACTAGAGCTCATTAAGTGAAAATTTGAAATTCTTGACCACCTTCTCACTCTCCTAGGGTGTGAACCTTATGGGTTTTTGGAGGAAGATTCACTCTTTGCTAAACCTATACATAGAGGTTTAAGCCCCCTCATTTTTTTACACACAACACACAACTCTTTTGTAGAAAGAAAAAAAATTTGAGAACCTTGAGAGTAAGAGAGATGGAGGCGTGACATAGGTGAAGAGGAAAACGTGCATACTCACTTCAAGTTCATTTTTTTTTGCTTTGGAGAAAGGTATTCTCATGAACTATTGATTTATTTCTTGTAATTTGTTTTGAAGCTTTTCTTTTGGAATTTTTATAAATAAACTGTAAGCTTTATGTTTTGGATTTATTTTTCTACTTCATGAACCCTAACATGAAGATTTGAGATTTTTTTAAGTGTCTGTGAATTTTTATTTATGGTCATGTGAATAAGGATTAAAGTGGGCTTGAAATGAAGTTTAAAGAAACAAAGTTTCCCCTTTTATTTTTCTTATGATGGCCGAATATATGAGGATGAAATAAGGAAATGGAAAATTTTATTTGGTTCATATGAACATGTTTAAGTGATTTTTGGAAATTTTAATGATGAATATTTGATTGTTTTATGATAAATTCTTAAAGGAAATAATCATTTGATGAATAAACAAAATTTTATTTGGAAATTGCTGCAAAAATTATTTTTATTTTCTGGGTAGGACGTGAGACCTACCTGAGTACAAAAAGAAAATTTTATAATTTTTTGATGATTATGTGCATAATTTATTCCTTGTTCTTTGCTTTCTTGTAATTGATTATAAGGTTTAATAATTGATTATGTGAAAAATAATTTGGTTATTGTTCCTATTTTTTTTTTAAATGGCCGAATTGTTATGATCATAGGTAGGACTATAATTTTGATTTTTCTATATGTTTATGTGATTATATGGTGTTTGTATCTTAATACTTTGATGTGGTTTCATGAAATAACAATTACATAAATGATTTTTGATAAAATAGAAATAATCTGGAAATTTATTTTAATTCTGAAAAATTTTATTTTAATAAGGGCGTGTGATATAAAGGTGTATTTTTATGTGTATTTGTAATGTGTTTATGTGTATATGTATTTAGTATCATGTATAGTATGAAAATGAAAGTTTTAAAGTGAACAAAATTATTATTTTCTGGAAAATGAAGTTGTTGTCCAGATTTGATGTAATTTAGAAAATGTGATTATTTTTCTAAGTTGAGTATATTTTAGAGTTGTAGATTATAGGTCTTTGTGTATAAGTGTTAGAACTTGAATTGTGATGAATTTTTTAGTGAATGCAACCTGTTTGTGTGGCGGTCCAGCAAAGCTTAATTTGTTCATTTGAATAAACATTATGATATTTTCATAGTAGAGCTTGAATTAAGCTATAGGAAAAAGTGGCATGATTTTTGGATTAACTGTTTAAGAGAAAAGTGCTTTTTAAGATTAGAAAACTCATGATGTCCTTAATTTTTAATTTAATTATATTGATATTAGAAATGGTTTTAATATGATAAAGTATGTGATTTTATTTGTTAGAATTTAGGTGCATGAATATGTGTGTACTGATGCTTAAAAAGTGATTTTTCTTATACTGATTAGAATTTGTAAATGAGTTGCATCAATTTAGAAAAATTATTTTTAGTTTTGAGTACATGAGTTTATGTTCTAAATGAATTATGTGTGCTTGTAATGTGGTTGTATGATTTTTATTTACTGTTTGAATCGATTTAAATGTTGCACCAAAAACAAATGATTATAACCCTGGTTGTATGATTTGTCTGATAATGGTAGTTGTTATAAGGTGTTTGGAAAGGGATTTTTCAGTAAATAAAAAGCTTAAATTTATCTTTGAGATGTTATAATTAAGTTTTAAAAATTATTTTGTGATTTGAAAAGGTTTTCATGATTTATAAAGTTATAAACAAAAAAGTGTTTTTACTTGAACAGTGAATTGGTTTTGAGTGTTGAAAAAGGTTTTAAGTTACTAATATTGTTTTATGATCTACGATTTTTCTACGTATTTTGAAAAAAGGGTTCAATTGGTTTAAGTTATTGTTTTGTGAATGTATAATTGATTGGTCCTTTGAATTGTATTATCAATGTTTAAGGTTCGAGTGAAGCAAATTCGGGTAATCAAGAATCAGTTGTCTCTAGCTTCGCATCCAGGTGAGAGAGAAGCTTTCCTAAGACACAATGGCACTTTGGGTAGCATTAGGATGTTCTTGATCATCTCAAAGATCAGAACTCCGTAGTTATTTGTCAATATACATAACGGCAATTGTTTGTGCGTGTGTTTGGCCGGACGACGTTGAGACAATAACTCTTGTTTGTGTGATTCTCTGTTTATGATTTACCTGTATTATATTTCATGAGTATTATATTTATCTACTTTGAAATTATGTTATATCCTGAGCTGTTTTGTTTATCTGCTTTGAATAATGATGTATCTGGAGAAAATTGATGAAATGAGTACTATGCTGAATATCATGTAATATCCGATTGATTCTGGAAAAGAGAATTGTTATCTTGAAGGTATAAAGATTGAAAATTAAGCTTTGCTCGAATAGTCTAAAGTAACAGTATACAGTGATGGTGCAACGTATCACAGATAACCTTGTGATGTATATCCCCAATCGCACTGTCTTCGGACGTGCTTGATTTTAAGTAGCTGGCCACGTGAATAAAGTGTCGTGGTTGCGAGCTTTGTGGATTCCGCTGTATGTAGGGAGGTGTTTGTTCGTCTTCTTTTTAGAGGTCGAGGCCTGTTATAAGCGTGGCTTAGAATGGGTCGACCAATGATAGGTTAATAAAGCTAAATATTTTTCTAAAAGACTTAAAAGACTTAAGGACTTTAAAAGCTTAATCTTTCCTAACCCTGCGTTGAGAGAGAAGTAATGGAGAGGAAAGATATTGAATACTTGGAGGTTTTTACTCTTCGAGTGGTGATTGTGATAGGGGAAGGCAAGGACAGTGAAACTTCAAGAAGCCTGGAGAGCTTCCCTAGGCGGAACGACGTTACAATGATCCGAGGTCCCTGACAGGCCTCGATCGTAGCAAGGACTGCAACGCGAACTAGGGATTGAGTTGTCGCCCCCTTGAGCAAATCGGAGATGGTGAGAGGGAATCCGAATCGAGGCTAGAGGTCATTGTTTTTATTTACTGACCTACTGAGCGTGGTCCATTTACTATTTCTTTTGCTGGCCCTCTGTAGTGGTTTCAGCTGGTGCATACCCTTTGACTATTGATGCCTGCGTGGATAGGATACCTGTGCGTCCCATCTTTTCAGCTGGTGCGTACCCTTTGAGGAGGAGATGTATCGTGTGTGCTGACTTTTTCCCCTGCCTCGATGATTTCCCTCCCTAAATAATTGACGGCTATGTTTGAGTTGAAAGAAGAAAATTAAAGAAGATTATTAATATTTTTATTAAAAATCCCTTATGAAGCAAGTGAAAATTATTATTGATGATATGACATGACATTATGAGGAGATGCTATGAAATGATGATGGTGATACTTATCATTATGAGGACTTTTGAGAATGACCACTATTTGCTTAGATGATTGTATATGTATGTGTGTGAATCTTAATGTGATCCCTTAGAGTAAGTCCATGCCGTCGACGATTAATTCGTTCGGATCGCTTACTCTCTCTGCATTCCCTTTTCTGTGGACATTGGGAATGATGTCCACAGATGACAGATCAAGTCATTGTCGTGTGGAAGTTTCAAATAGTGGATAGTGCATTGGGATTATTTTAAAGTGAAGCTGATTGGATGGCATGTGTTTGAGACTTTGATCCGGAGCTGATCGTCAGTGGGAGTTCGACCCAGATGCGGCATCAATAATGGAGAGCAGCGACAACAAGAAGTTTTATGTTTGTCTTAGGCCTCAATAGTTAGATTGAGTCAGTCTGCTCTGATAGGACTGATGTAATCTCTAGTATTAGCATAGAACTTTTATTCAGTATTTTATTGTATCAAATGTTATGACCTTAGGGTCGTGACCTTTTTGTAAAACAATTGAATTGATGTAATTACTCGATTATAAGAATAAATTCTTTTACTTCTCAATTGAAGTCTTTTGTCGAATTTTTAAAAGGTAATCAAATGTTTTCCGCAATTAATCCTTAGATGAAATAATATTTTAAGGAAAGGAGTTTTGGAATGTGTAATGGTAATGTCTCAGTTTGGAATAGAATAACATTTCGGATATTTTGTAAACAAAGCTAAGTAATGTGTATTGGTTAAAGTTAATCCTTTCAGAATAAATTAAAAGAAAATGTTTTGGAAAGGTTATATAAAAAAAATGGCGCAAATTTTTATGAAAATTCTATGTCCAAATTAGGGTGTTACAGTAGAGACAATCTAGGAAGTTTTGATGCTAGAGCTGAGGAGGGCATATTTCTTGGTTATTCTATTTCGAGCAAAGCTTATAGGATTTACAATAAATATCGTAATACTATTGAAGAATCTATTCATGTATCATTTTATGAATCTGATCCCAGAAAGCTGGGAAAGGTATCTGTGGTGGACTCGGCCTAGCCGAGGTCCTCAAAACCCCTACCTAAGGCCTCACGGCCCTATAAGAAGCCCTCTGTGTGCTGGGCCGAGCTCAAGGCTCAACGGCCGAACAGGCATCAGACACGGGCCGATCTCATACTCCCTCCCTCTGTGCTCTGGGCCGAGCCCAAGGCTCAACGGCCGAACAGACATCAGACACGGGCCGATCTCATGATCCTACCAAGTTCCGACTTCCTTGTCCGACACCACCTAGAGTCCGACACCTCCCCCAGAGTCCGATACCAAGGACAGGATGACGTGTCTCACCTTATCCACAAGGACAGCTCATCCACTCATAGCTCAGTACAGGCTGGCCCTACTTGGGCCTCAAGCAGGCCCATTAGGGCAACCAACTCCCCCCTATAAGTAGCTCCGTACTACATGGGGCTCAAGTACGTCCTCTAACCCTAATTGTCACCCTCACACACCAGTGATTAGGGTTACTTCTTGGCTTTCTCCTTAGCCACCTGAGGATTCCCACCAAACATCACACAGAAACCCTAGACAGAGGCTCCTTTGAAGGTATTCCCTAACCCTTAGAGGACCTCACCGTCTAGGACATCACATTGGCGCCGTCTGTGGGAAAAGAAAAACTTCATCCCCACCCAGAAGATTCTACCATGTCTGAGGAACAACCAGTCCAGAGGAGAAGGAGGGGGCGTCCAAGGAGGGGGCCCTCAACTGAGGATCTGCGCCAGCACCTTGAAACCAATAGGGCAGCAAGGTCCTCACCACCACCCCCTCCACCGCCTCCACCTCCTTCCCCGCCACCCCTAGGGTCTACCCACACCCACAGTGGACCTTACACCGTCCACACTGGAGACACTGCAGATCCAACTCAGCACCAGGGAGGAGGTCGGCGCGTGCAGCTACGCTCCGAGCTCAGAGAAACCAACACAGAACAGCACCGCCACCGTGGCGAATGTGCCCACTCTGTCAGCACTACACATCGCTCTCATTCTCGTCAATCTTCACTCTCTCGAGATGCAGAGCTCTTGTCCTTGATGAGACAACAGATGAGGATCGTAGAACAGCAAGGTAAAGCCATCACAGATCTTCAGCAAGCTACTATGCAACGTTTAACTGAACGAGCAGTTGTTCAAGCTCCAGCCCAAAACAAACTTCCTCCCCCCCCCCACCTCCTCCACCAACACAACCCCCATCGACCCCGCAAACCTTTGCAACACCACATACAACCATTACACAACTTACACCACCCCTTGACCACCAACAACAAGATTCGGATGATTCCCACCCTGGGCACCCATTTACAACAGCCGTCATGGCTTACGAACCACCACCTGGGTACCTCGGACCCAGCAACATCCCCAGATACAATGGCCTCACAGACCCTCAGGAGCATGTCCTTTCTTATGAGGGAGCTGTGAACTTCCATGGTGGAGGAGATCGGCTCAAGTGCCGAGCTTTCTCTATGACCCTCCAGGCCCCAGTCCTCCGTTGGTACTCAACATTACCCAAGAATTCTGTCAACAACTGGGCAGAAATGAAGCGAGTCTTTCTCAACAGGTACACTGCTAGCTGTGTGCAACCCAGATCGGACCACACGCTAGCAACAGTGACACAAAAACCAGAGGAATCTTTGTGTGCTTACCTGCACAGGTTTCACAGCGAATCCAGCTCAATCCCCAATCTATCTCCCGAGGTGGCTGTCCTCCTCCTAACTCAAGGCCTGGCCGAGGAAGGATTCAAAGACTCATTGATTGGGAAGCCGCCGAGAGATATGGCCGAGCTGAGGCAGAGATCTAACAAATACATCAACCTTGAAGAATTCAACAAAGGACAGTCAAGTAGGATGGAAAACGCTCAAGCCGCCTCGCAGAACACCCTCCCCCGAGGTCGTCCTCGCGGTAACAGGGATGATAGAGGAGGAAGAGCGGACCAAGGAGACCGAGGTCGCCCTCACGTCGGCCAGCAAGAGGACCGCCGACGTCCGTACATCACCAAGTATGATTCTTACACCCCCCTGACGGTTCCAAGGTCTCAAGTCTGGAGAGAGGCCATGCAGACCGAACTCAGGAGCGTACCTCGACCTCCTTTCCTCAAAAACCAAAGTAATATCAGGGACAGGACTAAATACTGCAGCTTCCACGACGGGTATGGTCACCATACCGATCAGTGCACCTGGCTTCGAGACGTCATCGAAGACATGGTGAGGAGGGGCAAGCTGCAACAGTATGTGCGGGAAGCGGTGGAGAGAAGAGGCCGAAGAAGGTCTCGCAGCCCAGACAACGACAAAGGAAAGGCCAAAGCTGATCCGTCTCCGAAAAAGAAGGAGGAAGAACCACAGTGAGTAAACAGGGTCGTGGTTCAAGATCTGGACAAGTCACCAGAAAACTTCCGAGTTGAAACCATCTCGGGAGGTTTTGCCGGTGGCGGAGAAAAGAGGGCAGAAAGGAAGAGGTACGTCAATCAGGTCTTGGCTGTTCACCACAAACCCGTCTATAAAAAACCATCTCGGAACATCCCCATCATTTTTTCTGACCAAGATATGGAAGACGTCATCCCGGATCACAATGATCCTATGGTGATCACGGCGTTGATCGGCAATTTCGAAGTCGCCCGAGTTTTCATTGATCATGGAAGCTCGGCCGACATTCTCTTTCTTCATACATTTCAAGCACTGAAGCTGAGGTAAGCCGACCTCGTGCAATTTGAAGGCAATCTCATCAGCTTCACAGGGGAGGCAATTTTCCCCCTTGGAGCCATCCATCTCCCGGTAACCTTAGGCAACCAGCCTTCGGCCCGAACGGAGATCATCAAATTTTTAGTTGTTGATTCTGAATCCCCGTACAACGTGATACTAGGACGAACCTTCTTGCAGGCTTTTGGGGCAGTGGTTTCAACGGTTCACTTAGCGATGAAATTCGTCGGTTCTGACGACAAGGTCGTCACGGTCAAAGCCGACCAAGTGAGAGCCTGGCTCTGCTATAATGCGAGCCTACGTGAAGTAAAAAAGAAGCAGAAAGAGCTCACCGATCAGACATTGGCCAAAGGAAGAGTTCTATTGGCTGATGTTCAGGTCAGACAAGATGTTTTCAGGTCCTCCCCTCGAGGGGAATGGTCAACAACCCCCCTCGATCCTTCCAGCCCTGGCAAGGCTGTCAAAGTAGGTACCAACATCCCCCAAGAAATCCAAGGTGCAATTAAGGAAAATCTCTCTCCCCTTCCAATTCTCTCCAGCCCTCCGCAAGGGGAGAATCTTTTCATTTATTTAATTATCGGTGATCCCGCCCTCGGCTTGGTTTTGTCCCGATGTGAGGGCCGAAGCAAGTACCCCATTCATTCTTTAAGCCGAGGTCCCGAGCTCTGGTGTTTCAAGATGAAAAACATTGCATTTTGTAAAGCTGCCAACAATTTCCAAGTATCGGCCGAGAACCGCGGCATCCCCCATCGGTCCTCATCGGCCGCGCTCTACCCGACCAATGCTGTCATCCCCTTCGAACGAAGGTTCCAGACCTTCCGAAGGAAGGACAAGCCCGAGGTTGAGAGCAAGAGTCCGATACCGGCCGAGGAGGTCCGAGAAGCCACCTCTGTTCAGAAGAAGATAGCGAAAGAAAGGCTAGCCAACCAAGACAACAAAACTGTGCTCGGAGACCTCGTGCTCCGAAGAGCAGATATTGGTCTGGGGGTTTGAAGGGAAGTAAAATGTGCTCGGAATCAAGAAAGCTCCAACAGAGGCGTTTCAAAAACATACTCTGGGGCGCACAAGCTAGAAACTCTGGAAGGAACCGAGCTCAGGAACTCCCGAAACGTCGCAAAACCGAGAACCTACTTCAGTTAGGTTTACCTCGGAAATCATCAGCAACACCACCAGCTAAAGTTTAGGTTTAATTTTAAAATTCTGTTCAGGTTTTTACATTCCCATTGTGATATATTCACTTTTCCAAAAAGCAATGTACTCATGTCTACGATTAATGAAAAGTACAAACTTGCTCATACTCAAGTGCCACAGTTTTATATACGTACGTACTAGCTTCTCATTTAGAACTAGCCACCTAAATGTTGCATGGCGCTATGCACAACCAACGTCTTCTAGATAAGATCGGCTCATATGCACAGTGTACAAGGGACACCCGGTAAAGTACAGCTTGCTGTGAAATGTTCTCACATAACTTCACTCAGCAACCTCTTTCACATCGGGGACGAGGACACCCACCTCGGCTAAGGTGGGTGAATCCGAGATCCCTACCGTATGCCCTTATATACAGTACCTTTTTCAGAGGAAAACTTATAAGATTACTGCACTTACTGAGTCGTCCGAGCTTAACATAATCCGATCAAATCCGAATACAACAAGTCAAAAAGGACTTGTATTCTCAAAAACATTTTTACTTGGTTATTTAAACAAAACACAACAAGTCTCAAAGACTTACGTTTTTCACAGCGTAAATTCACTTGATAATCCGACATCGAGTCAAGCTCAGATTCGAGGTATCCTTCGCAAACATGCAACGAGTTTACTAAATAAAACTCGCATTTGTGCAACAAGTCAAACAAAGAACTTGCACAAAAAGTGACCTCGTACACCATGAGTATGCAACAAGTTAAACAAAGGATAACTTGCATTCCTAAAGACGAGTCTGAATCCGAGGTCCAAAGAATAAATGTGCAACGAGTTAAATAAACTCGCATTCGTACAACAAGTTAGAGAAAAAACTTGCATAAAAATGACCTCGGGCTCTATACGTATGCAACAAGTTTAAGTACAAAACTTGCATAAAAATGACAACATGCAACAAGTTAAAATTGAAATAAACTTGCATTGAAATGAAATGTTGTACACAATCAGCAGAATAAAATGCAATCCAACATTGTCAAACATGTTATACAAAAAACATAGACAATTCGCAAGCCGCCCAGCATAAGGGAGTTATGCTGCTTCATCTTCAATGTCGGAAAGGACAACCGAGCTCGGGTCAAACTCTTCATCCGGTTTTTCCACCAAAGGGTTGGGAAGGTTCTCCTCAGGTTGATTGAGGTCAACCTCGGCCCCATCCTTATCATAATCAACCATCTTCCCATTCTCCACCCCGAACCCGGCGGAAGCGCGAACAACCCAAATTCGGAGCCCTTGGTTCAAGTGGAGAATCTGCTCTACGGCTCCAGCAAAAATTTTGCTCCCCTCCCTCTCGAAATTGAAGTCTGCCTCGGATGCTGCTATCTTATGCTTAAGAGCTTGAGCAGCTCTTCTTTTCAGCAGGGTCCTCACCTTCTCCACCTCGGCCAGGCCTTCCTGCCGACCAGCCTCCTTGGCATCTGCCTTTGCTTGAAACAGGGCCTCCTCTTGATTCTTCAGAAGCTCCCCCATCTGCTGGCGGTGCTTCTCTTCCAGTTCGGCCAGCTTCTGTCCGGCAGAATTCTTGTTGTTCTTCAGCTCCTCCACCTCGGCCATCATATCAGATCGAGCCTTCTTTTTGGCTGATGACACACCTTCGGCCACATCGTCTGCGACCTCGGCCAACACATTAAACATCGTGGTCGACCACTTCAATTGACAGGCCATCTCCTCGGCCATTCTTTTCCATTCAGCTCCCGACATTTTAATCAAGGCTTCTTTAACCGAGGGCTTGGCCATTGTGGTCGCCGGCCTTGGGAGTATATCAGTTCCCTTCCTCGGGCCTGCCGGCGATGGTGGGGTACCTACAGCAGTCACCAACTCGGTGCTGGGAGTCGGAGATTGAGGAGGAGGAGCGGCAATAATCACTGGGGGCGGAGTTGGATGAAGAGGAGCCGAGTCGTTTGAGGCCGTATCGGTGGAGACCTCGGCGGACATGGATTCATTGGAGGAGACCTCGGGCTTTTTCCTCTTGCGAGCCTCCAGTGCTGCTCTCAGCGCTCTGGACGACATATCCGACCAATATTCTTCTGCAACCCAAAAGATAAAGAAAAGTAAGTAAGAAAGTTGAAAGAAAATGTACAAGTGTAAGGGTAAAAGTAACTACCGATTCTGGTCAAGACTTCGTTGTCAGGACACTTCATAAAAACTCCTATGTCAAGCTGGAATTTCCGAGCTCGATATTCGGTTTGGAAATGATGGACCGTTACGGCCTCATCAACATCAAGGGTTACGCCCGACCACCTCTGCGGCGTGCCGACATGGCGATTGAAGAACTCCGGGGTCCACTCCAAAGGGAACCTCGGACCCGTCTCGGATCGAAACCAAGGTAGCCCTGTTCCAACATACTTGTACTTGAAAAACTTGGGTTTGAAATGCTTCCAAGATTCCAAGAACATGCCGAATAACCCACCGTGAGCTCAGGCCTTAGCCGATACCCAAAGGCGACCAGTGACCCCGTCCTTGTTGTTGACGAACGGGTTGTACATCCACAAAAATAGCCGAACAGTGCATACCAAGTTCCTGGCTCCGCAGTACTTTTGCAATGCTCGGAGAAACGACCAAGTATTAGGGTGAAGTTGTGAAGGAGCCAGTCCGAGCTCGTTCAAGACCCTCATTTCCAGATCGGTGAACGGGAGGGTCACGCCGAGATTGTGAATTAGGTCGGCATAAAAGAAAAAGGAATTATTATCAGTTCAGCTACATATCCTGTCATTTGCCAAACAGGGGAGTACTTCGTAAGAGGTCCCGGTGGCATCCCCTAGGCAAGGCAGCACGGCTCTCCTCACCTCGGCAAGCTTGTCCTCGGAGCAAAAGCTGGACTGGACTCCTTTGGGCTCCAAGTCGACCCACTCATATTGATCGGCGTCGAAAGGCGCAGGATAAAGTTCAGGTCGACTGACGCACTTCCTGGGCGGCATGGTACCTGTGGAAGAACAGGGGAGCTCGGTGTAAGTCTTACGGGTTACAAAAAATAACCCCCCAGAAAACCCCCTCGAAGTTGTTCCGAGGGGCAAGCATCTCCCCTCTACCACAGGTACCCCCCGTTCATACATCCCCTCTTTCTCCATCCTCTCGAAGTCGGCACGCTCTCTACCGTCAACAAACTCGGCCCAGGCGTACTGCCGTATCCACTCCATCTTCTCCTCCCAATCCCGAGGATAGATTACCTCAACGGGATCAACCTCCAGAACCCGTCTCTCATATTTCTGCCTATACTCCCTTTGGCGACGGAGCGCTTCGTCTACCTCCGTGGAGGAACAAGACGAGGAGGAAGAGCCGTCCTCCTCCTCACTACTGCTAGATGACAGGGAGACTACCCCAGCCCATTTCCTAAACCATTCCATACTCATACTGAACCCAATCTACTCCTTTGGTTTTCTAAAAGATAAAAACAAAAAACAAGAATCAAAAACTCTCCAAATATCCTAAGAACACACCAAACCCAGGAACTCCAAAAGCCCCAGCATTACTCCCCAAAATTAAAACCCCTAAACCCAGAAAAGACACCCCATTTCACAAACATAAAAACAAAAAATGTTAACCCCCACAAGAACCAAAAGCTAGAGGGAAGGAGAAGAGAAACAGAGAAAGAGATGATACCTTGACAGTATGAACTTGAGGGATGAACTCGAAGTAAGACAGAGATGACAAGAAATCCTCTGCTGAAAAGGAAAACGAAGAGAAGCGAACCCCAGAAACAGTCTCGAGTAAAGAAGAAGGAACGGTCCCAAAGGAAGAAAGAGGGAGAATCTGGTTGGGAGATACAGGGGTTCGTGGGAGAGAGAAGGTGCAACTGGTACTGAGAAAGAGGGGGACGGTTTCGAAGAGGGAGTGTCTGATAGAGAGAGAAGGAGGAACAGTTTTGTCAAAATAGGAGAAGAGAAACTGTCTCCCCTCCATTTTTGAATTCTGGGCCTGGCCCAGATGACCCAGCCCAACGTGCAGCCACACATACCGGGACACGTGGCGCATAACAGCTGGAATCACGAACCTCGAGCAACGTCGCAGTAATGGCGACGCTTCGTTAGGTGGAATCTCTGACACGTGTCAGATGCGAGAATGCAAGCGTCACTTCGGAGCAGGCAAAAGGACAGCTCTCAGACCTGCTCCATCATGATGAAAGGACATTTCAGAGATAGCTGGATCCAGCTCTCGGCAGTTTATCGTCCGAACTCCCTAGAACCTCGGAACAAGGCTCAAATGGCCTTGACCGAGCTGGGGGGCTTATGTGGTGAACTCGGCCCTTATGTGGTGGATTCGGGAAAAGGACCTAAATCAAGACCTCGGAACAAGGCTCAGATAGCCTTGACCGAGCTGGGGGGCTTATGTGGTGGACTCGGCCTAGCCGAGGTCCTCAGAACCCCTACCTAAGGCCTCACGGCCCTATAAGAAGCCCTCTGTGTGCTGGGTCGAGCTCAAGGCTCAACGGCCGAACAGACATCAGACACGGGCCGATCTCATACTCCCCCCCTCTGTGCTCTGGGCTGAGCCCAAGGCTCAACGGCCGAACAGACATCAGACACGGGTCGATCTCATGATCCTACCAAGTTTCGACTTCCTTGTCCGACACCACCTAGAGTCCGACACCTCCCCCAGAGTCCGATACCAAGGACAGGATGACGTGTCTCACCTTATCCACAAGGACAGCTCATCCACTCATAGCTCAGTACAGGCTGGCCCTACTTGGGCCTCAAGCAGGCCCATTAGGGCAACCAGCTCCCCCTATAAGTAGCTCCATACTACATGGGGCTCAAGTACGTCCTCTAACCCTAATTGTCACCCTCACACACCAGTGATTAGGGTTACTTCTTGGCTTTCTCCTTAGCCACCTGAGGATTCCCACCAAACATCACACAGAAACCCTAGACAGAGGCTCATTTGAAGGTCTTCCCTAACCCTTAGAGGACCTCACCGTCTAGGACATCACAGTAACTGTTAATGACATTTCAGGTATTCTTGGAGATTTATACATTGATGAGGATGATGAACCCACTGCTAAAGAAAAAGTACAATCCCAATACGACCAAAAGTCAAATGAATCAGTAGAGGATAAAAATCAAGAACAGTCCATGGAGCTTAATTCAGATTTTCCTAAGGAATGGAGAACAACACGGCACCATCCAATTGACTAAGTTATAGGTGATATCTCAAAAGGTGTACGTACTCATAATTCTCTTAGCAATCTGTGCAATTATTTTGCTTTTGTTTCTTAAGTGGAGCCAAATAATTTTTCAAGGGCTTCAAGTGATGAACATTGGCTTCTAGCTATGCAAGAAGAATTAAACCAGTTCGAAAGAAACCAGGTTTGGGAACTTGTTCCTAGGCCTGATTCTCATCAGACGATTATTGGAACTAAATGGATTTATAAAATCAAACTTGATGAGGCTGGTTTAATTGTTCGAAACAAAGCTAGGCTAGTTGCACAAGGCTACAACCAGGAAGAGGGGATAGATTATGATGAAACTTTTGCCCCTGTTGCTAGGTTGGAAGCCATTAGGTTGCTATTAACGTTTGCATGTATCTTAGATTTTAAATTATATCAAATGGACGTAAAGAGTGCCTTTCTTAATGGTTTTATAAATGAAGAAGTGTATGTTAGTCAACCTCGTGGTTTTGAAACTTTTGAACATCCTGATTATGTTTTTAAACTGAAAAAGGCTCTTTATGGACTCAAACAAGCTCCTAGAGCATTGTATGAGCGATTGAGCAAATTTTTACTTGAAAATGATTTTGAAAGAGGGAAGGTTGACAACACACTTTTTATCAAAAAGAAAGGAAAGGACATTCTTTTAGTTCAAATTTATGCAGATGATATTATATTCGGTGCTACTAATGAAACCCTTTGCAAGGATTTTTCGAGTATAATGCAGGAAGAGTTCGAGATGTCTATGATGGGCGAGCTGAACTTCTTTCTTGGATTGCAAATCAAACAAGCAAAGGATGGAATCTTTATTATCCAAACAAAATACTGCAAGGAACTGTTGAAAAGATTCGGCATGGATAAGGCCAAAGCAGTAGCAACACCTATGAGTACGTCATGTTATCTAGACAAGGATGAAGAAGGTAATTCCGTTGAAATTACAAAGTATCGAGGTATGATCGGATCCCTTCTATATTTAATGGCAAGTAGGCCGGATATCATGTTTAGCGTATGTATATGTGCACGTTTTCAGGCGAATCCAAAAGAAACGCACTTGGTTGCTGTCAAAAGAATTATGACATATCTTTCTGGCACAACTGATATGGTACCCCAAAGGTTCCTCTTGTAACCTTATTGGGTATTCCGATTCTGATTTTGCTGGGTGCAAAGTAGATAGGAAAAGCACAAGCGGCACTTGTCACCTCCTAAGTAATTCCTTAGTGTCATGGGCTAGCAAGAAACAGTCTAGTGTAGCCCTATCCACAGCCGAGGCTGAATATGTCGCTGCGGGTAGCTGTTGTGCACAAATCTTATGGTTAAAACAGCAACTCCTAGACATTGGTGTAAGTCTAGATCACATTCCCATAAAATGCGATAACACTAGTGCAATAAGTATTACCAAAAACCCTGTGCAACATTCTCGCACTAAGCACATAGAGATTCGTCACCATTTTATACGTGATCATATTCAAAAAGGTGATTGTGCTATTGAGTATGTAGATACTTCAAGGCAGTTAGCTGATATCTTTACGAAACCGCTTCCTAAAGAAAATTTCTTTTTTATTCGTAGAGAAATTGGTCTAACTTCTGCCGCTCACCTGTTTTGAATATGTGAATGTTTATTATCTCCCTTGTTATTATTAATGTGTTTACTCAGTGTTTCAGGGGGAGTTAGCTAACTCTTTTTGATGAGGACAAAAGGGGGAGAAATATTATGATGATGATATGAGAATATTTGATGTTTTATGCATCAATACAAGGGGAGAAGCATTTGTGTAGTCAATTGTGTATTTTTTTTGAAATATTGTTCTAGGGAAAGTCATTTTTTTTTTCAATTGTATATATATATATTTGCTTGTGTAACACTTGTGATGCAGATATTCAAGAATAGATCAGAATAGAAGTTTGTCATCATCAAAAAGAGGGAGTGTTGGAAGTCAAGCTAGTGTTGGAAGTCAAACTCCAAGCTCTCTCATGGACTTCAAGCAGAATTCAAGGTTAAAGTTTTGATGATAACAAACTCAAGATTCAAGCTCACAAGACCCTTCAAGCTCAAGTTGAAGATTCAAGCAAATATAAGTCTAGAAGCCTTTTCCCTTAGAACATGTTGTAAGGTGATGAAGTCTCTTGTTCTTAATGAGTTAAAAGGACAATGAGTTTTTCATTTAAAGGAGAAGAAAAAGTGTTTTCGTGAAAATATGTTTTTCTAACTTAGTTTCTGTGTAAATGATTGATGAAACAACTCTAGATATTTTTATGAAAATCTATTACCTCAAGTTTTATTGAAAAAAGTGTCAGAATCATTTTGATTTATTTCCAGATTTGTTTTCATATAATTGATTCTGATTTATTTTCAAAATTCGAATTTGATTTTATTTTTGAAATATTTCCTTATTTGTTTTAAATCAAATCCTTGATTTGTTTTTGATTTTAAAACTTATTACAAAATCATATTTTATTTTATTTTGATTTTAATTTGTTGTTTTAAATCTTGTTTTGTTTTAACAAATTTTATTCTATTAAAAACAAATCACTCCAACATTCTAAGAAGCGATTCATTCATTCTGATTTATCTGATCATTCACGTTTTTCTTCTTCTCCTACTTTTCTCTGAAATTCAGGATCATATTTTTCTAAGATCTTGAAAACTCTTGTTGGCCTCTTAGCTTCAAAAGAAAGACTTTATTATCATAGAGCTTTGATTGTTGTATCTGTGTTATTGAGAACGCTATATTTGTTGCAATCACTCACATCAATTTGTATTGAACCTTAGTGGTTAGGGAGTGAATCCCATAGTTGAACGTGTGAGATGTTCGTAGGGTGAGGAACCCTTCTGTGTGATATTGAGGCTCCTAGCGAACGGAGGTTCCTAGTAGTGTGCGGGGTGCTCTTGGTTGTAATTGTGTGCGGCTCAATTGCTGGTTATAGAACACTCAACGGGTCGCTTGGGGACTGGACTAGGCCTTTCGACGGGAAGGCTGAACCAGTATAAATTTCCTGGTGCAAGCTTTTCTATCCCTATCTCTTTTAATTTCCGCATTTTTGTTTATTTACGTTTCCGTGCTACACTTAATTTTATATAAATCGTTTTCGCTCTCCTTCTCCAACGTCTAATCTCTCCAACACGAAATAATTTTTTAAATTGTAAGGGATTTTACAATAAATTAATAAAACTCGATTTGTAACACCCGTCAAAATCCTCGAATATTTTAAATAATAAAATATTATTTACAGTATATCTTTGCAAATAAGAGTGTTTTAAAAATATAATAAATAAGTGTTTGATTGATAAAGTGGTATTTCAAATGTATTTTGTCTAAAGTATGATTTTGTTACCTTAAGGTTTTGTTAAAATAATAATATGTATTTTCAAGTGAAGTCTTATAAATTGATATTTTTAAGGCGTATTCATGAAAGATAGTTTTAGTTATTTTGAATAGCTATCATTTGGAATAAAGAATTGTTTTATTGGTTTTAAAGAGTTATTAAATTTGAAAGTTCATATCTTTTTAACCGTAACTCGGAAAATTACGATCTTTATATGGAAACGATCGTCTTTAAATGTAGAATTTAAAAATGAAACTTTTATAATTTTCTGGATTTATTTACGAAAATTTATTTATGGGTGCATTTTAAACGAATTTTGAGTATATAAATCAGTAAAAATAGTTAGAGACCTCAAATGAACTTTTCCTTTTGGGAATTCATTTTATATATGAAAATATGATTTTAGAAAGTGAAATTAGGGCTGTACCTATGACCAATTTGCACAGTTAATTATTTTGCTTAAAAATGTGCCTTTTTGGGTTTTTATCTATTATCATTAATGCATTCCTTCTTATGAAAGGAAAATTGTATTATTTTATGCAATCTTATTTTCATAAAGTAAAACCAAAATAAAATGAATAAAAATGAAAATTGTGTGTGGTGTGTGTAATCATGCTTGACAACACTAGTTTCCCTAATTTACTCACCCTTGTCTTCCACTAAGTGCACTATTACATGCAAATTTATGTGTTGCCAAAATTACCCCTTGAATTTGCCATGAAACCCCAAAATTTTGTGTATAAACCCAAGACTTTGTTTTGCCTATAAATAGATGGTTCCTTTCATGAAGCATTTCATTTCTTCTTCTTCTCTTCTCATTTCTTAAACACTTAGAACCAAAAGCAAAGTTGAGAAAAAATTAGAGAGAGAGAGAGAGAGTTCGAAGGTGAGAGAGAGAAAGAGAGAGAAAAAGTGATTTTGCATTTCAAAAGTGATTTTTCCAAAAAGCCAAAGTGATTTCAAGAAGCAAAAGTGATTGTGAGCAAGCTAAAAGGTGGAAATCTTTTCTTTCTTCTTGGATTTCTTGGAGGATTTGAAGATCTTTGTAGTGTCCCGGTATTGATGGAACACCACGATGTGTGTTTGGGGTTGTTGCAGCTGACGAGGGTGAGAGAACATACCTTAGCCCCTATAGCATGGTGGTTCTTATAGGGGATTACTTGTTAGGTGTGTTGTGTGTAACCCTAGCTTAGTTGGGTTGGGCCTGTTGGTAGGCTCTTAAGTCTAGTCCATCATAGTGCCCCTAGAGAATCCCTTTAGTAAGACTTGGGTCCGTATGTGGTCGGCAGACCCTACAAGCCCCCCAGCTCGTAAGACTTTGGAAAGTCTGTGGCGAGGTAACAAGTGGCTAGGGTTGACCTTTAGCATGTCTTGGGAAGTTGTGCCAAATCATTCATAATTAGTTACTTTGAAAAAGTAACTCCAATAACTGCCACGTCTTTCCCTGTGGGTGGCTGAGCGGGTTAATGGGCCTTTGGCCCAACCGGTGCATCGTGGAAGGAGGGAAGTTGAGGGGTTTTGAAGGAGGCCGAAGAGGATGCCACAGCTCTGCGGGAGACTACAAAGAAGGCTCGGAAAGCCGAGGAGGATACCGCAGTGGCTCGAGAGCAACTCGAGGATGCCAAAGATGAGGCCGCCGGACTCCGAGCATCTCTAGACAAAATGAGAGCGAAAGCTCTTAATCACAAAAGGGCAACCAAAGAGAATTTTTATAACTGGGATCATGCAGTTGAAGACTCTTTCCTCAATAACGTCGAGTAGCTTCGCATCCTGAATCCTGGCAGAGATCTCAGAATGAGTTCGGCGTACGGTCGGTTAAGATGGGGGTAGGTCGGACCGGAGTCCGGTCCACGACATAAGCCCCCCAGCTCGAGAAGAGTCATAGAGACTCTGTGCCGAGTTTAGAGCCCTTTTGGGTCGATCAGATGTTCTTTTCTGAGGCTTGGTGGTGACGTAAAAGAATGTTCGCAGCCGAGGTCTTTTACTCGGAAGAGTATCGCGATTCGGAGATTCATACACCTCTCTCATCGGGGTGTGTTAAAAGTAATATCATGAATTGGATCGTAACGTCTACGGGGGATGCTGTCGGAATGACTGCCTTGGCCGAGGTGCATTCCTCGATCCTGCGACGTATTTGGCCGATGGCCAAGTTATCGAGGTAGCAATCCCCGTTTTCACTTGTAGCCACGCCGATCTGGTCGGCCAACCGAGATCGTAGGCAAGTGCGTCGGGACGTGATCCGAAATGAGTGAATATTTATAATATCCATTATGATTTTGTGCTTCTCATATTGTTCTTTTAGTTATGAATTCAAGTGTTAAGACCTCGGAACTCCAACGCTTTAGCCAAGGTGGGTTCCTCTATCCGCGATGTAAAATGATTTTAAAATAATCATGTTTGAATCGGGAATCTTATAAAGTACTTGACGAGTTATAAGCTCTTGTTCGAGCTGTTTATAATCATTCGCGTCATAAACGGTGGCTAATCGGTTATGAGGAAAAGTACGTAAATACAATGAATTCAGAAACAGAACTTTTATTTAATTGAAGCAGTAAATACAATGGGCTTGTGGATTTAGACCTGTGGTCGGCTTGTGCATGTTTTCGGATGATAGGAATCCTGACTTGGGTTATGCGTGAAACACTCGAATCATTTTTGGCCATCGTGCTCGGGCTATCACGCAAGCAAAAAAAAATTATACTTTTGCTAATTTATGTCATTACATGTCACTTACTATTTTTATAACAATATTATATATTATATAAATTGCCAATAATTATCATTATTGTGGTTATAAATTATCAACTTGGACGACAATAACTAATTAATTATTGTTTTCGTACATACATACGAGGTACATGGTCCGAGCTATTAGACCACCCATTTCAAAATGAGCTCAATGGACATATTATTTTCCGAGCACCATGAATACAATCATGTCAATCTATTCGGAACATGGTGATAACGGCGAAGACCCTCGCGCCAAATTTCCTTCTTTGATCTCGTCCCCTAGTATAAAGAGCCTCGTGCTCGGTTCCCCACTTCGAATACAGGTGCCAACTGCGCGCGGACCCTCGACAGCGTCCCCCTATTGGTATCTCATACATTCAAAATAGCGGAAGCCAAGCACTACCTCGAGTTCATAAGACGACTACGGAAACCTCGCACCATGTTCCCTACTTAAGTCAACTGCTCGACGGAGCTCATTTGGAAAGGATTAACAGAAAACTTCAATCCAACAGTCTTCAATCCAACATTCCTCACCTCAGCGATTCAGGGAAGGAATTCTCGTTCCTGTATTATTTTCCTATTTACTTGGCATTTTACATGATTACTCTACACATGCTGATATTAATTTACCTGATGCAATGCTTTTGACATGTGCTTTTAATGCTTATTCCTTATAATTTCATTACATGTCACTAATTATTTGATATTCCCTAATTATGATTTTTTGTATACATGCTGATATGTGGCATATTGTTAGCCAAATTTCTTTGTTGCTGATTGTTTTTAAATGTTTGTCTTTCCTGTCGTGATAGGATAATAATATTTGATATACATTGCCTTTCGAATGGCATTGGGCAGTTTCCGACAATTGTGCATTGTCGTTTTTCATGGATAAGCTTTCATCACTTGATTTATTGTCATTAAATGCTTTGACGTATTTATAAATGTCATTCATTACGATTATTGTGCATGATATAACTGAAATTATGCGTCTTTTCATGGGCAATCCTGTCTATTTGCACGATATTTAACTATTGTCTTTTCGTGGGCAATCCTGTCTGGTTGCACGGTATTTAATTATTATTATTATTATATTTGTTACGTGTGATATTTTTAAATCATGATGCTTTTGTTCTGATACTTTACATTCACTTGTCAATAATTTTCATTATTGTTATTCAATTATCATAGATTGTCAAATTAACGACGATCACTGATTATTGTTCTTAAACACGTAATGTAAGGTTCAAGAAAGGATGGTCGGACCCATCGAAAAGGAAGGCCGAGCAGCTAGGATTCTCTCTAGAGTTGACGGGACCATCACGACCCCATAATAGAGAACAGTCCAAAAGTCAAAACGGTTATCGTAAAAACATGTCGGGGCACGAATTACTGTCATCGTCACTCCAAGATAATTACAAAAGCTTTGTGGCCATGGCCCACGCAAGCATGTGCTCCTGTAACAACCTGTCACGAGGCTAGCCTAGAATGGGCGCTACACACTCACCACGGTCAAACTGTTACGAGTCATGCTGTCGGGGCTTCCGTCCACAATGAACTCTCAATCAACAAAACAACATGTGAAGCCACAAGTTATGCTTAATTAAGGGCATTACCATGACCAATCCAGGGAAGTTAATTTCTTTTACATAAGTCATTTCAATGGTATTTATTATATACACCATTGCATGCCAATTATACTGTTAATTATTATACTTATTAACATTATTTGGTTAATACCACTAATTGCTCCGACATATTTTTGATATACGTATGGTTTATTATTATTATTACATGTGATATTTTTAGAATCGTACTATTTACATACCAATATTTTATAAACTTGTTAATAATTCTCATTATTGCAATTTAATTATTGTACATTGTCAGTTCAAATGGCGATTACTAATTATTAATTTTGTATACATATACGAGGTACAAATATGGGTAAACAGTCCATTTCAAGGTTTTCATCAATGGGCAAACAACTTTTCTGAGTGTTCGGAGCTCGAATCAATCGGTCCCTTCTACCACGACACCCTTGCCTCTCATGGTCACTAAAAGCCAAAAGACGATCCCCGTCAACATCTCTTCTCGAGATCCCAGCATTGCTCACAAGGGCGCTATACAATGGTTCGCCCATAACGGCATACAGGGTGTTTGGTAGGAAGAAGATGAAGAATACCAAGCGAGCACACGTTCTAGCAATAGAAAAAGAAAGGTCTCTATGCCAAAATAACGCCGAGCATATCAACGTTCATGCCAAAAAGGATGCCAAACGTATCTAGCGAGTCAAACTTAGTCCCATAAAGACAAACAGGGAAAGATCTTTCTCGTTATCTCATTTACGTCATTTACATTGCATAGTTTAAGCTTCACATCCATTGTTATTGAATCACTTGCTGCACAACACTATATTATCTTAGATAATACTCATAATTAACAGTGAAACAGCTCATACTTCGCTATTAATGTCATTACATATCATTTACTACTTGATATTCTAATAGTTGTTTTTATACATCATGTAAAGGTACAAATTTGATGGTCGAAACTACCGGGCACGATAGCCCGAGCACGATGGCCAAAAATGATTCGAGTGTTTCACGCATAACCCAAGTCAGGATTCCTATTGGAAAGAGTAGCTTCCCTAATTTAGAAGTAGTTTGCTGTTGTTGGGCCATTGACATGTCGAGGCCCGTTTCTTCTTTTTGGTGCAATTTGGGCCAGCAGCCCGTTAGGGCTTGGAGAACCCTCACCTAGCAGCAGTTGTGTTCCCTCTTCTCCTTTGAACAGCAAGTGCGGCGGCTGCACTATAGATGGTGCCGCTTCCAACCCTTGCCGGCGGTAGTAGCAGGCACTGCAGCGGGACCGGAGAATGGTGGAGTCGTCGCCGCAGCATCCCGAACCCAGTAGGGCTGAGTTCTATTCTTCTATTCTTCTTCTCGACCACGCGTCTGAACCATGTAGGGCTGAGTTTGTGCCTCGTTCACAGTGCGGTCACGCTTGATGGATGGCTTTGGTTCACGGTGGACTAGCGACGGAGATGTGACGGCGAAAGCGCTCGCTGCCGTGTCCACAGAATCGTCGTGAGCAGCACCGCAGCAAGGATGCCAGTGCTCGATCGCAGCAGTTGACCAGAGAAGCGTGGGGAAGGAGACGGGATCTGGAGGGAAGGTGTGTTACTGCATCGTTCCACGCACGCTGCCACCGGATTGCTTCGAACAACCCCTGGATATGTGACCGGAGATGTGTTGGGAACGCTACCAGCAGACACCTCCAACCACTAACCGCACCGGCAGCAACGGTGGTGCCTAGCGGTGGCTCGAAGCCAAGAGAGAAGAACAATGCTGCCGTGAAGAAAGACGAGCCGCCACTGATGAATTTTTTTTTTGTTTGTTGGAATGTGGATGGGAATCGAAGTTTATCGTTTCCCACAAACGGCGCCAATGTAGTGTCCCGGTATTGATGGAACACCACGATGTGTGTTTGGGGTTGTTTCAGCTGACGAGGGTGAGAGAACATACCTTAGCCCCTATAGCATGGTGGTTCTTATAGGGGATTACCTGTTAGGTGTGTTGTGTGTAACCCTAGCTTAGTTGGGCTGGGCCTGTTGGTAGGCTCTTAAGTCTAGTCTATCACAGTGCCCCTAGAGAATCCCTTTAGTAAGACTTGGGTCCGTATGTGGTCGGTGTAACACCCCGCAAATTCCTCATATTAAATTAAAATGCTAAAGAGATTTATTTCTAGGAAAGTGTTTTTGAAAGAATATTTTCTTAAATAAATTTCCTAATTAACGTTTTAAGGTAAAGAGTGACTTTAAGGAAATGGTTTTCATAAAATGATGTCATGAGTTTTGAAGTGAGTTTAGAGAAATAATTATATGTTGGACATTTTTTTATGACTTAAAGAAAAGGGTGACTTATAAAGAAGAGTATTTTATGAGAAAGAGATTGTTTTCTAAATATATATGTGTTGGTTGATGTGTGTGATTGTGTTTATGTGATTCCTTGAAATATTTGAATTACTAGGTGAAGTGGTGATTAAATGTTCTAAAAATGGAATTAAGTAAGAAATAAAAATATAGTGTATGAATATGCATGTGTGTATACGTGTGAGTAATGTGTGTGTGCATGTGTATGTTTGGCCGTGTGTGTGTATGTGCATGCATGATGGAGCCTTGACTTTCTTGCACCCTAAGGTAGTAGACTTGTGACATATAGGTTTAGTTTAGTGTAAAGTATAGTTAAGGATTTGACCAACCAATAGGACCATGGATTAAGTCTAATTTTGCCCTATTTGTCTCATGGCTTGGTCTTAAGCCATGCAACTTTTTGTGAGACCAAATTTGCCCCTTAAGCAACTCTCTTGGCCGAATATTTCAAGGGCACTTGGGGAATTACTCGTGTGCCTACTTAAGCCCAAAGCCATAGTTCATTTCCAACTTTTTCTTCACACTTCATTTCCAAACCTAAACACTTGTCTAAGAGTAACCTCAAACTCTTAGAGAGAGATAGAGATAGAGTGAGACCGAGAGCTTCAAGAGGAGGAGAAGAAGGAGATCAAGCCAAGAATCCTTAGGATTTCTTGAAGATTAAGTGAAGAAGGTTGAAGATCTTCTCTTTTTCTTTGGTTTACTCGAAGATCATAAAGTATAGAAGTAGTTCTTAATTTTCCCAAGCCTTGTAAAGTTTCTATGTTGTTGCATGCCCATTTTTCTTGTAGATCTATGTCTATAAGTAATTTTTTAGCTTTGATCTTGAGTTTCAAGAGCCACACAAATTTGTAGAACCTTAAACCATGGACTCTACCATTCGGCCATGTCTAGAAAATTAGGTTGTGATGATTTTTATTTAGTTTAGAGTCCATGCATGTTATTTTGATGTTTGTTAAAGATGATCTAAGTGGTTTGAAAGCTTTGATTTTAACTTTGAATTTTCTAAGCTTTGATCTTTAGTTTTCTTTTCAAAAATGACCTTGATCTATTGTTTTAACCTTGAAAAATATTTGATTCTTGCCTTGATTTTTCAATAGCTTTGATCTTGAAGTCTTGCATGTGATTTTTGAACTCAAAAAGTTTTGTTCCTTGGCTTGCATGTCACGGTTTTGAGGAGAAACCAAAGGAAAACAACTTTTTCAAAATGGTTTTTACTTTGATCTAAATCTATGTGTGTTTCAAAGATAAAGATTCAATTTCTTTCTCTTGATTTTGTTGATTGGTTTTCGGTCAAGCTTTGAAAACAAAAGACCATGATCGTTTTTCATAAAAAGCATCTTGCATATGTTCTCTTTTTGATTTCCATGGTTTCTAAAGCACATGCAAAGGAGAAATAAAAATGAAAACATGTTTGAAGTGACTAATAGGTCACGGTTTTATGAAGGAAAGAGAGTGGTATTTTTCTAAACCATGTGTTTTTATGTGCATGTTTTTGATTTAATATTCTAAGATTTTTGCATGAAGAAAAGTGCATCAAAGACCTTGTTTTTCTAAGATGATGATTCGGCCTATACTAGGTTAGATAGGCTAGATTCTTTTTGCATGTGATTGACTCATTGAAATGATTATGTTTGTGACTTTGTTTTGAGAAAAATTTAATTAAATTGTGTTGTACTAAATCCTATTCGGTTTTTAATTAAAGATAAGGAAAATAAATAAATTGATTTTGGAAAAGGAAAGTGTTTAAATGAATATATGTGTTAGTATGTGTAATCGGTTGAGAGGGAAAGGAAGAGTAAATAACTTTGTTGCGTGAATAAGAAAATAGAATCTAAGTGTTTAAAATGAATCAAGTTGATGTATGTGGTTTAAGATTGTGATGTTTGACTTGTTTTCTTGAGGTCATTCGGCCAATTAGTAGGATAAATAAGATTAGGAAGTTTAGTTGCATGAAAATAAATTCACATGATGATTTGAAAAGAATTGAATTGTTGTGTCTGATTTATATCTTTGTGAGTGTGTGAATGTCTAAGTGTTTGTTTGAATTATAAATAAATTAAATGATTAATCAACTACTGGTATGACTTCATTTATTTGAGTGTTGTTGTGATTGTGTGCTAGTTTATGTTTGAAAAACATTTGAGTGTGTAAATGGCTTTGAAATAAGTTGGTCCCATTTGATTTATTTGAGATTTTTTTTAAATTGTATTTATAGCTGTCCAAGGTTTGTTTTACGATAAAGACTCGTGTTTTAAAGTGTTAATTTTGAATAAAAGAGTCATTTAAAACAAAGAGTGTTTTTACGATGTTTTCGGAGTTTTATTCAAGTGATTTTTAATATAATTCTTTGTTGTTCAGAATTGTTTGGACTTGTTTCTTAATCTTAAAAAAATTTTCAAGTAATTTAAAGTAAAGTTTTCACGTAATAATTAATTTGAGAAAAACCCGGGTCAAAAACGGTGCATTTTTCGGTGTTTTCAAATATGTTTATTGTGCTGTCCAAAACGGACCAGCAACCAAACCAAATGATTTGAACCATTCTATTAAATGTTTTCAAATGGTTTTAAAATAATGAGAAGTGTCTAGGTTATGGAAAATATTTTCTAAATATCAGTTAATAACGTAAGCGTATTTCATTTAGTACGAGGAATTTGAAAAGCGAGGGATTGGGGCAGTCAGCAGCACAGAGGATCCGAGGTGACGGTACGCAATAAATAGCTGGATCTCAGGTGAGAGAGAAGCTTTCCTAAGACACCGTGGTAGTTAGGTGATATATTAGGACGTTCCGTATCATCTCAAAGATCGGAACTAAGTGGTTCGGAGTCAGTAGTATAAGTGGCAATTGTCTGTGTTGTGTGGCCACTTATACGAAGATGACAAAGGCCACAATGTTGTTGTGTGATGAGTGTGTGATTGATAACATGCTCTTATGTTTTTATTTCATTATGTCTGATGATATTTATTGTTGTTAAATTAAATGAGTAACATGCTGAGGGACACGTCCTGAATGGGAAATGAAAACGAAAAGAATAAGTTGAGAAAGTAAGGAGATTGAAAGCAAAGACACAATGAGAAAGATCTAATGATTGGGAATAAGGTATGTGCTGGAAAGGAAAGAAAGAGTTGAGAATTGGGGAATGAAATTGAGAATAATGATGAGAACGAGCCAGAGCTGGGGAGAGTGATGTAAATGTGGGTATGAGATGTGATTTGAGCAGGAGCTGGGCTCCTTTTGTTTTTGGTTTTAGTCTGGGACTAGTGTTGAGTTGAGCTTGCTCCTCCATTAGCGCTCAGCAAAGTTGTATTCTTTTTTGAAAAAGGTTTGTAAAGCGAAATTTTTAAAAAGGGTTTTTGAAAAGATTTTTATAAAGAGATTTTTGAAAAGATTTTTGAAAACCGATTTCGAAAAGATCGTGAAAGAAGATTTTTGAAAAGATTTGTGAAAGGTGATTTTTGGAAAAAGGTTTTCGAAAGGAAATTTTTGTGAAAAGAAGTCCTTGAAAAGGTTTGTGAAACGAAATCTTTGAAAAGGTTTTGAAATGGGATTTTTGGAGAAGTTTGTAAAACAATGTTTTCAAAGGAGTTTTATGAAACAATCTTTTTGAAAAAGATTTGTGAAAGAATATAATTTTGAGAAAAGTTTTGTGAATCAATCTGATGATGAAATTTTGGAATGACATTTTGGAAATTATTTTTGAAACAGTATTTTTGTGAATGTTGGTGAAAAGAGATTTTGCGGAAATTTTTGGAAATAGTATTTTGAGAAAGCTGAGAAAAGATGGTTTTGAGAAAAGATGTTGAAATGAGATGATTGTGAGAAATGGAGTATGATGAGAAAGTTTGAGAAATGAGATTGGAAATTGTGATGTGATCCCAGCTCTGTGCTATGTGAGAAATGATGAGAGAAAGTTTGTGCAAAGTTAGTGGTCGGGACTCATTGAAGGGTTGCACGAAGGATGGGCCGACCTTAGGATAATTAAAAAGATTAAAAGACTTACGCGGTGAGGTATGAGAGTGCGAAGTAGTGGAGAGGAAGATACCATAAGTATCTGCGGATACTTAGGAGGAGATTGCATTAGGGGAGGACGATGACGATGAAACGTCAAGAAGTCTAGAGTATATTTCTAGGCAGAACGAACTCCACATGTGGCGCACTAACGTGGTGGGGACTGGGTCTAATGCCGTGGTAAGTTCTGCGGGCCCACTAGAAATATACTGTCGCCCCCTAGATTGCAAATCGAGAACAGTGAGAGGGACTGGAGTGGGGCATTTTGTTTGCCACTGTAGTGAGACAGTGTGCCATGTATATGAATTGATATGATTATGATTTGAGGCTGAGTCCTCCTGGTCTGGGACCATTTGATGTGTGACAGCTGTCGTGCCCGCACGGTAAAGGTCTTGTACTCCTGTTTGCTTTCGACTAGGTTGGGTGGATGACCGAGGAGATGTAGACGTGAGTGATAACCGAGAACGAAATGAGTACCCCGATGATATTTTGTAAGAAGAAATTATGAATATGAGAAGGAAAAGGATTGAGAAAGAAAGAATGTTTATGAGAAGTGAAATTAAGTTTGAAAAGATAATGAAAGATAAGAGTAACGATGATAAGATTGATAATAATGTGAAAACATACTTGATCATTGTGTGCTTGTATGTTTTATTGTGTGTTTGTATGGTCCTTCTATCTTGCCTTTCGTAATTCCACACCGTCGACGATTCGTCGTTCGGAACGCTTACTCTCTCCTATTCGTTGGCATATCAGGGCTGCTGGTATCTCAACGGGCAGATGGAGTATTGCATGGATATTACCATGTGGAATAAGTATGGAAGAGGGTGGAAGCACACCCCACAAGGTTGGGCATGGACCGGTTACACGGGGATCGTGATCCCAGATCCGGAGCATCAACTGAGTGGAGCCAATCTGGAGCCGCACTTGGGACAAGTCACCGTTCGAGGATTTCAGAGCTATGAGGAGAAGGTTCGGTGTGAGAAGCAAAGGAACTTTACTGTGTTAAGTGGAGTGATACTGGAGTCCAAAAGCAAGGAGGAAACAACCACACCGGCGGCATCATCTTCGAGAACAAAGAGAGAACGTAGGAAGAACAAGGAGCTCCATCCGCTCGCCTTTAGTAGGAAAGCTTAAGGATAGTATAGTAGCTTAGGTCGTTGTGAGTGTTTGAAATTAAGGATTACCAATGTCATGAGCCATTGTGTAATTGAGCTAAGTTTAATTTGACTTGTGAAGCACGTATTTATGCAAAGTGGACTCGTGTAAAGTTTTTGAAAACTGTCAAGGTGATTTGAAACCAAGTTCTTTTGTGGAACCAATGTTTTATGAAAAGAAAGGTTTTAGTAACAACTCGGTTTTCGGAAAAGCGAATTGAAAAACTTAAAGAGATTTTTCAATAACATCTTCCAACACTTCAACAATGTTTAAAAAAAAAAAATTGGCCTCATTTTTACAACTTCAATAAGAAAAGTTAATCATTTTTGGTTTACGAAAAATCGGGCTGTTACAGTCGGCAGACCCTACAATCTTGAAGTTTTATTTTTCTTTTGATGTAATCTTAAAAAAAATAGTGGAAACCTTGATGCATGTTTATTTTATAAGCTTTATTTGTGATGATTGTTGCATGCATGTTCTTTTAATGCTTAGATCATGATTTTAAAGCTTAGAAAAATTTGTGCATGTCATTATTTTTGGATGTATGATTCGGCCATGTCTTAGAAAAACAGGATCCAAGCTTTTTTAATTGTGTTTAAGTTGATGCATGTTAGTTATTTGACTATATTAGATGATCTATGTTCATGCATGTTAATTTTAATTAGTTTAAAAGCATGATCTTTAGTTTTGTTTGATAAAAGTCCTGATCTTGAGTTTTTATGTTTGCATGTTAGAGATCTTTAATAAAAGTCTTGCCTTGATGATGTTGATGCATGATGATGTGATAATGTGATGATATTTATGCTTTAAAATTTATTTCTAAGTACATGCAAGCTTTGATCTTGTGAAACAATCATTTGCATGTGAAAAAAATTGCATAAAAAACTTTGTCTTTGGCTTAGGGAGATTCGGCCATGATGATGATGAACAAGAACCAACACTTGTTTTTATTCCTTGCACATGTATGATGAAAGCTAGTTAAAAATGAGATTTTTATGATGATTAAAGTTGTTTGAGTTTATGCATGTGTTTGTTTATGAGTAAATTTTCAAGAACCAAGTGTATGCATCAAGTATTTTTTTTTTTTGAAAGTGTTCTTGATTTTTAGAAGTTAAAAATCTTGAATGTTTTTGGTTGAAAGCTTAAGATTTTTAGCTTAAGAAACAAGTTAAAATTTTTGGTGGTTTGAGATGGTGCACACGGTTTTTTTTTAGACCAATAGGAAAATTATTTTGTGATTTTTCGAGACTAAAATTTGAATGAAAATTTGAATAAAAATGATCATGGGAAATTTGGCTATATACTTAGTTTAGGATTAGACTCATTGATTCATGTTATTTATTTGTGGAGCTATAAATATTTTTGAAATTTGGTTATTTTGACAAAGTTTTTCAGAACTTGAGATTAGTGAACTGACTTTAGCCTGTGAGATTTTGAGCCTATTTGATGGGGTATATGATTTATTGATTATTTTGATTTTAAACCCCTATTTCTTTCATGAGTGTGTTCACTTTAGTTTTGTGTTCTAGAACTTGACCAGTGACCATTTTGAGATTGATAATTGATTGCATGCATTAAGATGATTAAGGCACTTAGGATGTGTTTTTGTGGCCTTCAACTGTTTTGTATTGATAATGTTCCCCTAGTTGCCCATTTTGAGCCATATGAGATATTATGATTTTTCTTTGGTACCCTGTATTTATTGAAATATTCTTTGTAAGTACCTTGGGAATTTTGAATGAGCAATTGAGAGAATGAATAAGGAAAGGTGAAAGTAATTGGTGAAAAGTGTATGAGTTCTATTTCTCTTCCAAGTGAAAAAAAATAAAAAACAAATAAATGTGAAAGGAAGAGAATAGAAGGAAAAAAATTGAAAAAGGAAGGAAGAATAAAATGTTCCTGATGTGAGTGTGAGTCTTTATTGTATTCATTGCTCATTCATGGTTTTTGAGGGAAACTTGCTTTTGTAAATATTTTTGCGAGTCAGCCTTTGTTTTATCCCTTCTTTCTTTTATCCTACCTTACACGTTTAGCCATGGCCTCACTACAACCAAAATAAAGACCTTTTGATTTTTGTGTGCATTCAATAATTTTAGTGGAGATTTGGGTCTATGGTCAAGCATATGGTAACACTTTACTATTGTATGAACTTGAGTGAATTGTTAATAACCTTATACACATGAGAGATATACACTGAGAGGTTGACAGTGTTCACTAGTTCTGAGTTCTGATTGGTTTTGTTTCTTTAACCAAGTTTTGATATGTGAATAGCTTGTATAAATATGTGGCTGTGTTGATGAGTTGAAGTCTTAAATTAGGTGTTGTACATTTTGATTTGGATGTTAGTCTTTTGTTTTAGAATTTTTATTTTACTTTTGCCTGGGACATGCAAAATGCTAAGTTTGAAGGTGTGATTTGGGTCTAACATATAATGTTTTAGAGCTTAATTTGACTCCCTTTTTCTTAGTTTTGGTTTGTTTCTTAAGTATTTTAGGTAGATTTTGTTTAGTTTTTAATTAGTTAGGTAATTTAGAATCCTTTGAACGTTTTGATCCGTTTTGGAAATGTTTCGGGTACTTTCGGAGCTTAAATGAAGAAAATAAATATGGAGCATGAAAGGGGACGAAAAGACCTTGAAAATGGCGCAAGAGCGGAGAAAAACGGAGTCGGATCAGGTCCCGAACGCCCAGGCGCACAGATCCGCGCGCCCAGGCCCGCTCACCGTGGTAAAATGACAGTGTATGGTATTTTGGCCATAACTTGAGCTACGCTTATCCAAATGAGGCGATCTTGGTACCATTTTAAAGCTAAGGAAATGATCTATAACTTTTCCAGAAATAGCCTTGCTCAAATTCGTCCATCGTTGGGGTCGAAATCAGGGCCTAAATTGCGTGTCAGACATGAGAAGGCCCAATTGGGCCAATTTCTGATCAGTTTTGAAGGATTTTGATAAGATTAGGATTTTATCTACTTATTTATGTTTTTAGGATTAGTTTAGGAAGAGATTAGAGAGTCATAATCAGAAATCATTGAGGGAGATTGCATTCTCTGGAGAGCATTCGGAGGAGGAATCCATTGAAGGCTGAAGATTCAGATCAAGGATTAGTGATAATTTAGGAATGAATTACTTCTATTCTTATTTGTTCTTCTTCTCTATGATGTGTAACTAAAATGTCTTGTGTTAGGAACATGTGGATTTGATTATGTAGTTTATTTATATGAATTAATGTTTTTCCGTTTCTAAATCATGTGTTTGATTGTGTTTTATTTCCAATTCATAAATCTAGCTAATTTATGTCTTGTTTTGGATCTCTAATTCTTCAATTGGAAGATTATGAATTAGAATAGGCCATGCCTTCAAACAATATATTTATTCAACAAGTAGGGATACAATTGGGTAATTATATAACATGATTAATTCCCTGTTCTTAATTAAGATTATTGAATAGTTTAATCTCTTAAGGAATTAAGGATTATCTAATTGAATAAGAAACGGTAATTATACAAGAGGGATCTAATAGTTACCAATTTAGGAATTCGTTCATGATTTCGGGAAAAACATTGATTTATGATAAATAAACGAAATAATTAATGAAACTAGTTCCTAGCCACCATTCATTCATAAGTTAGTTGTTTTTATTTATTTTCCAGCAGCAAAATACTCTTTTAATTAATTTATTTAATTCTGAATTTTAATAGATTTTATTCATAATTACTCTTAGGTAGAAATTAATTAAATAATTCTTGGTCCCTGTGTGAACGATATCTGGTCTTAACCGACTATATTACTATCCGATCTAGTATACTTCCTAGAGAGTGATAAAGTTTGAACCATTGCTCTGATAACACTATTGTAACATCTCGACTCTTTAACCTTGATTTATTTATTATAATGAAAATAGAGGATAATTTTTCACAAACGATTTTCAAAACTATTATTCAATTGCAAAACCAAAGCTTTACGTATCATCAAGTGCGGAAGCAAAACAACAGAACTTATTTCAAGTAACAAGACACAATAGTTCAAACTACTTTATTCTAACAGTGAATAGACTGAATAGACTCTGAGCTACTTAAGACACTAATCGTAACCCAGAGCATGGTTCTCAACTCCAATGATCGGGAAGGGAATCTCATTCCCTTGCCGTCCCTACTCCCCTCTGTGAAAACAGGACCTTCATTACCTACAAGGGCAACAAGGGAGTAAGTCATAGCTAATCACGTTAAATCGAATGATAAAGAACATTGGCTAAAAACAACAAACACAAGTATTCAAATAGTAACAATTTCCATCCTGCATATACACATGTCAAACCCTTTTAATTCAAGCAGTTAATCTTATCGTTAATGGCATGATGCATGCTGATCTCCACAATTTCCCGGGGCATCACAGTTTGGAGGTGGTAGGACTTACGAGCTTACTTCGCTCTGCACTCATGACTTACGAGCTTCGCTCTGCATAGGACTTACGGGCTTAGCCCTGCACTCACGACTTACGGGTTCCCATCTCCCGACGTACCAATATAACAGGGAAAATCCTCACAAACTGGAGCAATCAATGCATGAATGCAATCATAATTCATTACCAATCCTTATTATCAATTCATTATCATTTCTAGCAAGGACATAGTCCATCATTCCGTCTTTCCATTCATTGATCTCATCTTGAACAATTCTTTTAGCTGGTGCTGATGCTTTCACAAAAAGGCCATCAGCGGCATTGCCACTTTGTGATGGGATTAATCATCTCCATTTAACCGTTTCAAGAAAAATCCATCAGCGGCCTAGCCACTTTGTGATGGTTTTAGAATTAGTATTTAACTAATTATTTAGTAATCCATCGGGGCATAGCCTCCTATTGATGGTTATTGCAACGACCCCATTGGGACTCTTATAGAAAAATATCAACCAAGTGAATAAAGACTTTCACTGGGACATCCATAGGATAAATATCGACCAAATGGGTCTACGCACTTCCGTTGGGACTCCTGTAGGGAAATTATCAACCACTGAATAAAATTCCAGTAGGACACCTCCAGAATAGTTATCAACCAAACGGGATTAAGTTAAGTCAAATCATGATATCAAATGAGTTAAAATCTGAAAGGTAAAGAAAATCTGAGTTTTATGAATTTTCCTTAAAATACTCGAGTAGTTCACGAACTACTCGAGTGGTTCATGTAAAAATACTCGAGTATTTGTACTCGAGTGGTTCATGTAAAAATACTCGAGTATTTGTACTCGAGTGGTTCATGTAAAAATACTCGAGTACTTGAAGAAATACTCGAGTCGTTCATCACTTTTCCAGAATACTCAAGTCTTTCTCTAAATACTCGAGTCTTTTTACTGCAACAACACCAGTTTTCTGCATTTTAAGCACCAATTCGTGATTCTTACACTTTTATTTCAATCCTACACAAAACAGAAGTTAATATACATAAAACAAATATGTTGCACATACCAAATAGCTTCAAATTAACAGAAAACATAATCAAATCACAGAATTGCATAAAACATAGAAAATATTCATTTCAACATATGAATTTCATTTCTACTTGATTTTAAGTTCGTAAATCAATCCAGTGAGCTTCCTTAGGTCCAATTAAACTTGTTTGAACATAAAAACCGTGAGTTCCTGACCTCCAAGTCCAATTCCTAATTCAAACTATATTGCCCATGAACCTCATATTGGTTCCTATGGATTTAGCTTGTTAAATATCATTCTAGCGATTAGGTAACTTCCCCCTTACCTTAGAGAAGCTAAAGAAATAGTTGATTGAGAGAGAAACGATCAGGATCAAACTTTGAGTTCCAACACTCAAGTTCTGCACTTTGAACAGCAAACTTTGGCCACGAATTTGACAGGGAATATGTAATGAAAAAGGGTGAAACAAATTAGCTTCAGAAACTAGGCAGTACTAACTTTAATCATATATGAATTTGGAATCAAAAGGGTTCCTGAATTTACCAAACCAATTCAAGAAAGAGAGGTTGATGGTGCTGTTTTGTACTCTGTTTTTCAGCTTTAGAACACCTAACTTTGAAGACTTGCAACTCGATCTACAGGAAGTCAATTTGAGTGGTTCTTGGTTCTAATTCAAGATTGGAATTAGAACTCGGATTGTGTTTTGGTTTTACAGAATTTGGTTGAGTGAGGAGGGAGAATCGAAGGCTCAAATAGAGCACCAGAAAACTGAGAAAAATGAGAATGGAATTCGGGTTTGAGAGATTGGAATGAGTTTCTAGCTTCCCAAACCACCTATTTATAACTTAGGATTACCCTCCTATGAAGTAAGGTCCAGCTCTGTGCTTGTAACCAGATGAAACGAGCTGTTGGCTTCAAATTGAGTTGAAACCGACTTTTATTTTTTTTGCAGAACTGCACGAACTACTCGAGTATTACTAGAAATACTCGAGTATTCTGACTAAAATTTCAAATTTTCCTAACAGCTAGTTACGATACTCGAGTCTTTGGCTCAGGACTCGAGTCTCTTGGTGCACCAGCTCAAATTGGTCAGTAACACCACAGAAGACTCGAGTATTTCAACTTATACTCGAGTCTTTTTGGCTGAAAGGCCAAAAAGTTATTCTTGATTCATTTCTTTTTCTTCTAATATTTTTCCTTCATGATTTCAATAATTCACTAAACATAAAATATATATATATATATATATATAACTATGTAAAATCTCAAAACATTTTAGACAAATAAATATAATTATATATATTATTATATATATTATTATTATTATTATTATTATTATTATTATTATTGTTTCGAGAATAATTCCAGTGGGTGTTACATTAGGCCTAATGTGATTGGGATCATGGGGTGTTGGACTTGCACATCAAGGTTAGACATGGCAATAATGGTTTAGGTGCTTTGCAAATTGTAATGTAATTTTTTTATTGGTGTGTCGATCCTTTATTTTGTAGCACAGTGCTTCCGTTTTTTTTTTTAACGAAAAATTCATTAATCAACAGCAACAAAATTATATATTAAATCCCATGAAAAATAAAAAGCATTTATTCTTAATTACTCACCTACTATGTAGAGTTGCAATTAAGAACAAACACACAAACTAAAGTTCAGCTAAAATTCTAGTAGCTATTTAATTGTTGCAGCAAGAATTTAAACTAGGAAAATAAATACTAATTCACAGTGCTCCCTTTATCTCACAAAGATAGTAAAAATTTGCAAATTATCCTTTATTTTGTAATACAGGCCAACAAGATAGCATTTTTTATCCTTTTGGTTCGTCACCAAACTTTGTACTACAACATGGTAGAATATATTATCATATCATGTCTCTCTTGTCATATTCACCAAATGACCTATAAAATTTGGTATGACCCGGCCCAAAAACATATTTTGTACTCCCTCCGTCCCATTATCTTGGTAAAAAAATGCAAAAAAAAATTGTCTCATATTAAAGTAAAAAAATAAATGAAAAATCTTAAAGATTGTATATTGTATCGATGATTGATAAGTAAGTAATGAAAACATATCTAAAGATTTTTTGTAGGCAATATTGCAATGTGTATTAATTGTAATGATATAGAAATTTATATAATATCAATTTGTAAATAATAAAAGAATCTTGCATAATGTTAAACAGATACTTTCTTATTTTCATCGACTTGTTTGACTTTTACCAAGATAATGGGACGGAGGGAGTAATAAACATGTTTATTGGCTAACAATTCCCTACTCGCCAGGTGATAAACATGTTTATTGCTTGGAATTTGTTAAAATATGCAAAGCTAAACTTGTATGGGTAATACGGCGGAGCTAATGGTGAGAAGTGTTAGTAGGTGAAATTCAAGCAAGTATACATGTGTGGAGTGTGACTCTTGCATTGCGTTGGCCAAACATCATGCAGTTAAATTTAGAGCAAATTTATACCCCTAATTCTGCTTGTTTAATTGTTTTCCTAGGACAATTTCTTAAAAGTTAGAATGATGAGAGGCCAGGGTTTCTAAGAATATTGAAACTCAATATGACGTAGGATTATTCATCAGCCGGCCAGAACTAAATTGTTTCTTCTATTGTAGCAAAAATTATAGGGCTTTGCTATCCTCAAATTTTAAGGTTGGGATTAAGGAGTTTAAAAATGAATATATTATCTTGAAAAGTATTATATAGAAGTAAATAGTAAATTTTGCTTTAACTAAGTTATGGTTTTAGTTCCTTGACATTTTTTTGGTTTTAATTCCTATAAATACAAAAAATTTGGTTTGGTTTCCTACCATTACCAAAAAAACTATTAGCCTGTGACGTGGTTAACGGTGTGCCACGTGGCTAACGAGAGGAATAAGCACTCAATCTCGTTTAGGAGGAGCACAAGATAGCCGCTTCCGGTGAACTGAACCTCCGATTCATAGGAGACGATGTCGACAAGGGTGGCGATTCGACCATAACTTCTAGGGTTGATTGTGACACCCTCAATATAATCCAGGTAATCAACACAATACATATACTATTACTTGGAATAGTTATGGACTTGTTTGTATTTAGAAAATATGGAAAATAAAATTTTCTTTAAAATAAGGCGGGTGCACAAATCAAGACATGGAATTCTTGGAGAATATAATTTATATCATTTTAAACATTGTATTGAATTCGGCATTCCTTAAAACAAGAAAATCTTTTCATAATCCAAATAGCATCGATACTTTGAAATCGTATTTACATGGTAAAATTAAGCGATGTCATCCATTCTTTTGTTTCGCGGAACTGATACCATTTCAAATAACGCAGTCGAATCCTTTAAATATTCTTTATCAGAGTAAGCGGAAATAGTAGGACTATGCACAGTTGTAATATGAACAACATATATATATATATATATATAAGTAAGTCATGAAATACATAGTCCCAAGTCGAGTCTCCAAGAACCAGTACAAGTCCATAAAAGATCTATATCAAAAGAAAACCATAACCCTAGAGCTCTCAAAAGCATAACTACAATATATACATCTCAAAAAAATATGAAACTCTAGAGCTGGTCATGTAACACCCTAATAATTATATAGTTTAATTACTAATAATTAAGTTGATTTTTACTTAGGGCTTGAAAATTTCGTTTTAAAACTTAATGAAAATCCGACAGAGTTTCCTCTGTTTATCGGACTTCCCAAAAATTTAGAATTTTCACCTGTCAAACCAGTACAATTCAGAAAAACATTTCAACTTCTAAATATAATAATTAACTTTACCAGCCCTAACAACGACATATAACAAACTCGGGCTTGCAATGATTAGATTATTTCAAAAACCCAAAATAGATTAATTATAATAAAATGATCATAATACATTCTCAACTAAATTACACTCCACGGTGTGGAGTGTACTCCTGCTCGGCCAGTAATAGTGCAATCTCAATCTCTGTACCTGTAATGATAGTAAGGGAGTGAGCATTGCACATGAAATAAAATTGCAGTTTCCATATAATCATAATAAATCCACTAGGCCAAACACAAATAGTAAAGTAATGACATATAGCATTTACAAGTCTATTCACAATCAACCTCTTTCCACCCTTTCTATTTTCTCTTTATCATGATTCCATAATTACCCATTTCTTTAACATGCCCATAATCAATGTTAATGTTCATTACCATTTACTTTATCCCTTTTTCCTATTCATTTTCATTGTCTTTATCCATTTTCCATTTTCCCTTAACATTTTCACTAATTCAATTCCCTTTCCGTTTTTGATTCCGTTACCATTGTCCATTATCTTTTCCATTTTCTGACTATATCCATTATCTTTTCCATTTTCCTTTATTTCCTTTTTCCTTTATGCGTAACCTCAAATCAGAGATCTACGCTTTCCATTGGGTGTAACCTCAAATCAGAGATCTACACCTTACCATCGTGTGTAACCCCAAAACAGAGATCTACACACGGTGTATGCAACCACAAACAGTGATCTGCATACCCTTTCCCTTTTTCCTTTTTAATTGTACACCACTAGGAATTTGGTTACCCGCTAGGTAATTGGCACACCTGTCTAGGGACTTGAAACACCTGCCCAGGACTTTACACCTATCCAGACCATAACCTGTAGGACTATGTACATTTTTACCATTTCATTATTTAATCAAATTATTGGTGTGGAAAATTGATCCTGTGGGTCACCCGGCGCCTACAGGGCGGTTTGGCCTGATGGGTAATTGGCCTGGCAGGTAATTGGCCCTAACAGGTAATTGGAACACCTAGCCGGGTACCTAGTGTTCCGGGCCCCACTGATCAATTTCCACTTTAATTACTTTTACCATTATTAATCAATCAACAGGCCAGTCCATTAATTATAACCATCAACACAATTCCAATAATATTCACAATATGCATAAATATAAACCATTCCAAATCATCACACATATACTCATAAATAAACATTTATCATCCATCATCATATACATTTCCAACTACTCACATTTAGGGTCACATTCCACAAATAACATTTATGATCATTTTCCCTTATTATCACAATCCAATTTATCCATTTACAATTCGTATAGTCATTTCACAATTAATTAATACCTTTTTAGTACTCAAACTTAGTTCCACATAACACACATAATACACAATATTTATATCGTACTTTATCATTTCATTCAATAATCATAATTGGACCATGACCAAGTAAATCATAAATGTATTGTGAAACACTTATTGTATCAATTATTCAACATCAATTCACATTCAAAGCTCACATTACTTTCCCCTTTATAGTTATGATTTCTAAGTTCATTTCTATTATATTCACCATTCCCTAAATTACTATCCAATGTTCTACCATTAAATACCCTAAACACATAACTCCTAGAAAATCACTATAACCATAGGGATACCCAATCTTAGATCACCCAATGCTCACTATAATCCACCCCCTTACCTTGCGTTTCCATAGACCTGATTCTTTTCGTGCAACGCTGCCCAGCATAACGCGGTTCAATGTTCGCATCCTTGCTGATCCTAAAGTCCTTCGTCGTCTAACCGGGTCATACAAAACAATGACAATATACTTTGAAATCATGCTAAAACGGACACTTTAAAGCTGTGAACACCGGACTAAAATAAACCAATATGAAATATCGAAACTTGACAAGCAATGTATTTGATTCCAAATCATAAAATAAAATGCGTTAACTTATTATATTTTGTATCCTGAATATGTTTCCAAACCATGTAATTACTTGATTCAAATTCGTAGATTCAAAATCGTGCCCCTTTTCATTTAAAATAGTATAACTTCTTTTGAAAAATATGCTAACTTTCGAAATCAACAAAAGAATCATAATAGATTGAAATCACATAATTTTAGCTACTTAAAACTAGTAATTCTGAATTAGAAAGAGAGTGTTCTTTGTTCAAAATAAGCAAATCACATTCCCCAAACCAATTAGCTATACTCTCATTCAATTTAGAATTAAAAGTTCAAGATAGGTTTAAACTCGAATTAATGTATGTCGGATATGTCCGGTTCCTAATTAACTGGTGTATTGTTCAGCCTAGGGATAAGCCCACCATGCTAAACAACAACTCAATTACTTAGGAACTCAGCACATTTAACTAAAATACTCTTTAAAACGATTCATTTGACATACATTTAATTCGATGTTGTTACAAATTAAAGTGACCCCCTTAAAATCATCATCAGTAACAGTATCATTAAAATCAATATAAATTATAATACAATTAAATTTCTAAAACAATTTTCATACTAAATAATTATTACCAATAATATTAAAATTAACATTTGTACTAAAAATTAAAACACAACATAGAGCAATTAGAAAGGGTATTAGGGATTTACCCTCAGATGTGATTTTTGAAGTAGCAGGGAGGACAAAAACGGCATCGGTTCACAGCATCACCTCTTCACAGCATCCACGACCGGCGTCGGTTCGGTTTTCAGCACTGGTTCCATGTAGCTTCAGCTGGTTCACGGCACTACCTCCAAGGGAAACGAACGGCCAAGCCGGTTCGGTTCACAGCTGCACAACCTCGGCATCCCCGACCGGCGTCGGTGACGATCCTTAGCAGCAACACACATCAGATCAGAGGGAGGAAAGAGATGGTGGCGTGACTCCATGGCTGCTTCAGGACCCTGGTTCGCGGTTTGAACCGTGACAGAGCACCATGGAGGCGGCGGCGCAACTTCAAGGCAGCAACGGCGGCGGCTAGCGATCGTGACCTCTACAAACAGTGGCGGCCGCAGATCTACAACATTTGGAGGGAGAAGAAACACCACGCGGCGGCTGGAGGTCCACAGCTCGCGGTTGGTGGCGGCGATTCTTTGTAGCTGCGGCGGAGGGAGAGACCGGCGAAGGGAGAGAGGGATGGGACGGTGGCGGAGAGAAAGAGAGAGAGCGCGAGGCAAAGAGAAGGTTGGCGACGGAAACTGGCTGGGGAGCGGCGGCGTGGACGGAAACGGGGAAGGAAGGAGGGACCAGTGAAGGAGATGAGGGAGAGAGGCTTAGGGCCGGCGGAGGAAGACAACAAGGAGGGGGTTTCGAACCCCTTCCCCTTTTATTTTTTTTTTCTTTTTTTTTTTATTTTAATCATTATTATTATTATTATTATTATTATTATTATTATTATTATTATTATTATTATTGTTGTTATTATTATTATTATTATTAATTTTATTTATCATTATTATTATTGTTGTTATTATTGTTATTACTATTACTATGGTTATTAATATTATTATTATTCTTTTTCTTTTTCTTTTTATTTATTATTATTATTTCGATTACTCCAACTATTATTAGTTTATTTGTATTTGCGTTTAAAATTTGGGATGTTACATTTCTCCCCCACTTAATAAAAATTCGTCCTCGAAATTCCAATTGTTCCCTGAAGTGAAGGATCATCCCTGGACATAATGTCCGTTCATATTGCTTACTCCCTACGATTCCACTCCTTCCTTTGGAAGGTTCTTGGATCAATAATCCAGCTGCACATTTACTTGCTCCTTGTGGAGTCTACTTTAGTTGACTTAGATTCGGCGAGCTGCACAGATCTTCCAAACGTTGAAGTCGTCGCTCACTGTTGTATAGGGTAGTACCTTGAGGTGGGGTTTCACTCCACTACCTCATCCCTGGACAATTTGTCTTGTTAATCATCAACCATCATCATTCTACTATGGTCATGTCGCTCCCCCGACTATTCATCAACTTCGTCTTTTGAGGTTTTTATCTCGGTTCTACGTTCACGCTCAACTCCTTGGAATTCTTGAGTTCGCCTACCTGGTCGGTTGTGATTCTCGTAATCGCAATACTTTACCAATTTAGAGTACTCTGTTCCATAATGTGAAAGGATTCTATTAAGGAATTATGTCGACAGGGTTTGTAATTTACCACTTCTATATGCCAATGTATATTCACCATCCTGATTCTTATCACAAGTTCTATGAGCTGAGTGTCAAATTGAAAGTGACGACTTTCAATCATGTTGCCGCATTCTATTCCAGGATTGTTTCAGCTTCGGTGATTCTATAGCTTCAATCAGTCATAGGAACACTTAGAGGTTAATTCTATCTTAAGGTCAGGGTAAAGATTTAACTTTACTTCTCAACTCGACGTTACATTAAGAACTTCTTACTTCAGTCCAGATTGATCCCTGATTACCTCTTCGTGGATTCCTTCACTAGCTAATGTAGAATGTTTTGAGATAATAGTGTAACAATTTAGGGAGGGTAGGATTTCTAGATTTTTGGTTGATGCTCAGTACAATATCATCATCCAATTAGAGGAATAATGGCGGTCCATACGCGCTAGTTACTCCTTTCCCAAGGGATTGGAAGAGATATTAGCTAACGACTTGTGTGGGTTCTCGTCCATTAACAGACTTAGCGTCTTTAAGGCAGGTTAAGGTATTTCCAGTTCTGTTTCCGTTTGACTCTCTTTCTCTTTCATTATCGTCGTTCGGGTGGAACTCAGGCTGGGTCGTTGGATTCTCCCCCACTTAGCATCGACATAAACAGGTAGGCCGATATCAAGGGGAAAGACTAGTAGATACTAAGGGTTGGTTATCTACCTTTTTGATTAGTTAATAGGATCAAAATTAGGACCAAGCTGACTACATTGTTGGTACTATTAGATAGAAGGCGAATCGTCTAAGGTATGGAGATTTCATGTATCTACATCTCTCCGAGCTCTTGCACTAAGTGGAAAAGTGGTTCGGCATTTCTACCGAGCTAAGTTAGATGAAAACATTTGACAATATTGTCAAGAGTGGATTTGCCCAGCTAATGGGTGTTTGTGAGTTCTATTAGATTTCTAATGAGAGGAAGTTTAATCTAGTTTTATGGGATTGGAATTTTCTAAGTCGATTGCTCTTATTTAGTTGGGATATTGCAATGATGTCACTTGTCAGTAAACGCAAAGACTGGGGTAGCTAGTCCCAATCTCCCATCTATCAACAGCACCTCATCGCATTCTTTATGATAGTATTATCTATTAATAAATGTAAAGGAAAGGATGGCCAGTCCTAACCTCACTCTTTATTAAAGGACGATACTACCACTGGTTAGGTGTCAAGTGAGGCTCTACAACTTGTCGATGATTTCCTATGGCTTCTACGGTCACCTATACAAGGAACTAAAAATTGCGCACTCCATCAGTGTCATAATGCCACATTGAAAAGGTCAAAGGGATTCGAGTCCTAGGATGGTCGAGCCTAGCGAAACTTGAATAAAATACTAAAGAAAGTGATTTAAGGTTCATAAAGAATTTCTATTGTGTAGTTGTCCTAACCTGTTTACTCATTCTATGTTAGCTAATTAGCACTTCATGTGATACATACCTTCTATTAGTTCCTCCGACTCCTCTTCGGCTGCTTCCTCTACATTATGATCACTCCTTTCCACCGGGTGTTGCCAGGACAGTTTGCCCTAAAATGTCCCGATTTCCCACTTTGGAAATAAAAGCCATCTCCTAAGTCTCAATCCCTACTACTTTTCCCGCAATTACTTCTCATGCTCCATTGCCGTTCCCTTCTTGATTTATAGTTCGGTGTGAACAACCCTCAGCCGGATCACCAGGTCGTCCACAGAAGAAATGCCTTCCTCGCATACTCGAACTCCGACGATCAACACGATCTCGGTTTGTTGAATACAATTCCCTATAGTTGCGACGATTCCCTCGTCGTCCCCGCGCCTACTAGTCATAAGGTTAAATTCCTGATGAGGTAGGAACTGGCATACACACACATATATATATATATATATATATATATATATATATATATACATATATACTACTAGTCGTTAATTAGTTTAAACTTTTTAAGCGTACGTATATAACCCTATACACACTATGGACTTGACTCTAAACTTTGGTCACTCGCTTGGTGAGTGTACCAATGGAGTAACTCACAACTCCAAGGCCGAGGACAAACTGCTCTGATACCATAAATGTAACACCCTAATAATTATATAGTTTAATTACTAATAATTAAGTTGATTTTTACTTAGGGCTTGAAAATTTCGTTTTAAAACTTAATGAAAATCCGACAGAGTTTCCTCTGTTTATCGGACTTCCCAAAAATTTAGAATTTTCACCTGTCAAACCAGTACAATTCAGAAAAACATTTCAACTTCTAAATATAATAATTAACTTTACCAGCCCTAACAACAACATATAACAAACTCGGGCTTGCAATGATTAGATTATTTCAAAAACCCAAAATAGATTAATTATAATAAAATGATCATAATACATTCTCAACTAAATTACACTCCACGGTGTGGAGTGTACTCCTGCTCGGCCAGTAATAGTGCAATCTCAATCTCTGTACCTGTAATGATAGTAAGGGAGTGAGCATTGCACATGAAATAAAATTGCAGTTTCCATATAATCATAATAAATCCACTAGGCTAAACACAAATAGTAAAGTAATGACATATAGCATTTACAAGTCTATTCACAATCAACCTCTTTCCACCCTTTCTATTTTCTCTTTATCATGATTCCATAATTACCCCTTTCTTTAACATGCCCATAATCAATGTTAATGTTTATTACCATTTACTTTATCCCTTTTTCCTATTCATTTTCATTGTCTTTATCCATTTTCCATTTTCCCTTAACATTTTCACTAATTCAATTCCCTTTCCGTTTTTGATTCCGTTACCATTGTCCATTATCTTTTCCATTTTCTGACTATATCCATTATCTTTTCCATTTTCCTTTATTTCCTTTTTCCTTTATGCGTAACCTCAAATCAGAGATCTACGCTTTCCATTGGGTGTAACCTCAAATAAGAGATCTACACCTTACCATCGTGTGTAACCCCAAAACAGAGATCTACACACGGTGTATGCAACCACAAACAGTGATCTGCATACCCTTTCCCTTTTTCCTTTTTAATTGTACACCACTAGGAATTTGGTTACCCGCTAGGTAATTGGCACACCTGTCTAGGGACTTGAAACACCTGCCCAGGACTTTACACCCATCCAGACCATAACCTGTAGGACTATGTACATTTTTACCATTTCATTATTTAATCAAATTATTGGTGTGGAAAATTGATCCTGTGGGTCACCCGGCGCCTACAGGGCGGTTTGGCCTGATGGGTAATTGGCCTGGCAGGTAATTGGCCCTAACAGATAATTGGAACACCTAGCCGGGTACCTAGTGTTCCGGGCCCCACTGATCAATTTCCACTTTAATTACTTTTACCATTATTAATCAATCAACAGGCCAGTCCATTAATTATAACCATCAACACAATTCCAATAATATTCACAATATGCATAAATATAAACCATTCCAAATCATCACACATATACTCATAAATAAACATTTATCATCCATCATCATATACATTTCCAACTACTCACATTTAGGGTCACATTCCACAAATAACATTTATGATCATTTTCCCTTATTATCACAATCCAATTTATCCATTTACAATTCGTATAGTCATTTCACAATTAATTAATACCTTTTTAGTACTCAAACTTAGTTCCACATAACACACATAATACACAATATTTATATCGTACTTTATCATTTCATTCAATAATCATAATTGGACCATGACCAAGTAAATCATAAATGTATTGTGAAACACTTATTGTATCAATTATTCAACATCAATTCACATTCAAAGCTCACATTACTTTCCCCTTTATAGTTAGGATTTCTAAGTTCATTTCTATTATATTCACCATTCCCTAAATTACTATCCAATGTTCTACCATTAAATACCCTAAACACATAACTCCTAGAAAATCACTATAACCATAGGGATACCCAATCTTAGATCACCCAATGCTCACTATAATCCACCCCCTTACCTTGCGTTTCCATAGACCTGATTCTTTTCGTGCAACGCTGCCCAGCATAACGCGGTTCAATGTTCGCATCCTTGCTGATCCTAAAGTCCTTCGTCGTCTAACCGGGTCATACAAAACAATGACAATATACTTTGAAATCATGCTAAAACGGACACTTTAAAGCTGTGAACACCGGACTAAAATAAACCAATATGAAATATCGAAACTTGACAAGCAATGTATTTGATTCCAAATCATAAAATAAAATGCGTTAACTTATTATATTTTGTATCCTGAATATGTTTCCAAACCATGTAATTACTTGATTCAAATTCGTAGATTCAAAATTGTGCCCCTTTTCATTTAAAATAGTATAACTTCTTTTGAAAAATATGCTAACTTTCGAAATCAACAAAAGAATCATAATAGATTGAAATCACATAATTTTAGCTACTTAAAACTAGTAATTCTGAATTAGAAAGAGAGTGTTCTTTGTTCAAAATAAGCAAATCACATTCCCCAAACCAATTAGCTATACTCTCATTCAATTTAGAATTAAAAGTTCAAGATAGGTTTAAACTCGAATTAATGTATGTCGGATATGTCCGGTTCCTAATTAACTGGTGTATTGTTCAGCCTAGGGATAAGCCCACCATGCTAAACAACAACTCAATTACTTAGGAACTCAGCACATTTAACTAAAATACTCTTTAAAACGATTCATTTGACATACGTTTAATTCGATGTTGTTACAAATTAAAGTGACCCCCTTAAAATCATCATCAGTAACAGTATCATTAAAATCAATATAAATTATAATACAATTAAATTTCTAAAACAATTTTCATACTAAATAATTATTACCAATAATATTAAAATTAACATTTGCACTAAAAATTAAAACACAACATAGAGCAATTAGAAAGGGTATTAGGGATTTACCCTCAGATGTGATTTTTGAAGTAGCAGGGAGGACAAAAACGGCATCGGTTCACAGCATCACCTCTTCACAGCATCCACGACCGGCGTCGGTTCGGTTTTCAGCACTGGTTCCATGTAGCTTCAGCTGGTTCACGGCACTACCTCCAAGGGAAACGAACGGCCAAGCCGGTTCGGTTCACAGCTGCACAACCTCGGCATCCCCGACCGGCGTCGGTGACGATCCTTAGCAGCAACACACATCAGATCAGAGGGAGGAAAGAGATGGTGGCGTGACTCCATGGCTGCTTCAGGACCCTGGTTCGCGGTTTGAACCGTGACAGAGCACCATGGAGGCGGCAGCGCAACTTCAAGGCAGCAACGGCGGCGGCTAGCGATCGTGACCTCTACAAACAGTGGCGGCCGCAGATCTACAACATTTGGAGGGAGAAGAAACACCACGCGGCGGCTGGAGGTCCATAGCTCGCGGTTGGTGGCGGCGATTCTTTGTAGCTGCGGCGGAGGGAGAGACCGGCGAAGGGAGAGAGGGATGGGACGGTGGCGGAGAGAAAGAGAGAGAGCGCGAGGCAAAGAGAAGGTTGGCGACGGAAACTGGCTGGGGAGCGGCGGCGTGGATGGAAACGGGGAAGGAAGGAGGGACCAGTGAAGGAGATGAGGGAGAGAGGCTTAGGGCCACAAGGAGGGGGTTTCGAACCCCTTCCCCTTTTATTTTTTTTTTCTTTTTTTTTTATTTTAATCATTATTATTATTATTATTATTATTATTATTATTGTTGTTGTTATTATTATTATTATTATTAATTTTATTTATCATTATTATTATTGTTGTTATTATTGTTATTACTATTACTATGGTTATTAATATTATTATTATTCTTTTTCTTTTTCTTTTTATTTATTATTATTATTTCGATTACTCCAACTATTATTAGTTTATTTGTATTTGCGTTTAAAATTTGGGATGTTACAGGTCACATAGATCTGGTAGCAGCAGCAGTAGTAGTAGTAGTAGAAGTCTCCAAGAAGTAGTAGCAATAGTCCTCATCCAACATCACAGCAGCAGCATCATCATCTCCTCCACAGCATCCCTCACACCGGATCCCCTGATCCTCATCATGTACCATATGAAAATACCTAGGGATCGTCGTCCCTCCACTAACTCCCGGTAAAGTGTACGACAGGCTCGCCTCCGCTCTCGTCCTCCACAAGATCCTCCTCGATCTCATCCGATGGAGTGGGTACCCTACCACTGGGTACAGGGTCAGGTGATGGTGAGACCCTAATGGGGCTCCTCGGATCAGATGGGGGAGTCTCCTCGCGGACGACTCTAGAAGAAAAAGGGTGTGAGCGGGTAGGTCGAAAGCGAAAACTGTGATATGAGCGAGCTGGTCGTGTGGGAGGTGGTCCATGGTATGTGTAAAAGGGTGTTACGTGCATAGTGTATATGATGGGAATCCTAAACCTACGAGGACGAAACCGGATCAGCGGGTTCGGGTGGTAGAAGGTAACCTCTACCTCTCCCTCGAACGCCGCGCGGTGATCCTCGTAGATCCATATGCCACTAGGAAGTGGCCGGATCTCGATGCAAGCGATGTAACGTGACATCACCTACAAGGGCATAGGAGTAAGCTATTCTATACACATAATAAATAGAGCATAAATATATGTACAATATGAATGTATAAACATGTAACAATAATCAACAACCACATTTTGCAATTAGCAAGTATTTAATGCAAGTAAGATGCTCATACTTATTTCATTTATCAACATTATTTTAAATGAGTGGCATGATGTATGAATCTAGCTCTCAAGCCTATCTCCATCAATCTATGTCACTCTCTGACGTCCATCCTTTACTTCGTCCAGCACTCAACAGTGCGTTGTACTCCTAGGTGTACAACATTCGTACATTCACCAAGAATGTACACGACAAGCTTGGAAATCGTGCCACCCGAGCAACGTCCCGTCATCCAAACGGTATAACCCTATCATCAGCATCTCACTATGCTGACCACGTCGTCAACCATAACGTGTCATCAAGCGAGCCGTCAGTTGGCACTACCAGAGGCCCTCCTCATGTTACCAAAACATGATAAACGATCTATCATCCAAACTCCAGAATGAATGCATTATCTTAATTTAAAGAAATTGATTGGTGTTTTTCTTTTCAATAATACCTAACGTGCCACCCGAGCAACGTCTCGTTATCCAAAGGAAATTACCATATCATCAACCAATTTCTTTTAAGTCTTAGATCACTTGGATTATTGTCATTTGAGTATTAACCAAAATGATTCAGAATTAAAAATGGCATTTTTTTTCTTTTCTTTTTTTATTCTGGGCAAAAATACTCGAGTGTTCTTCAGAATACTCGAGTGGTTCTTCAGTCTTTCTAGATTACTCGAGTGGTTCTTCAGTCTTTCTAGATTACTCGAGTAGTTCATGGTTACTCGAGTTGTTCATGATTTCAGAAAGGTCAGATCTCAGATTCTTAAAAATACTCGAGTAGTTCATGAATACTCGAGTGTTCTTCATCAAATCCAGAATACTTGAGTGACTCATGCATTACTCGAGTGGTTCATCAGAAAATGCTCTTGTACATCAGTCGATACTCGAGTTCTGGGCCTGGTACTCGAGTGTCTGGAGCAAAAGACACACTATTTTAACACAAAATACTCGAGTATCAAGCCAAGTACTCGAGTCTTTTCATACAGAACAAACTGAAAACTTGGTTTTAACATACCATTTTCAATTCTAACCATTTCCAATCCAATCCAATGATCAACAAAGTTCATATAACATATAATGAACATGTTCAAACACTTAAAACACATCAAATTACAGATATGACAGAGAATCACAAGATTATGCATAAAACATGAAAATTCACAACTTATCATATCAATTTGCATAAAACTCAGAATTCTCAAGGTTTTAAGTTTCCAAAACCTTGCATGCAACATGTTAAACTTGCTCAAAACCATTTTAGAGCACAGGTTGGTCTCCAAACCAATTTCCCTATTCAATCTAAGCCCTTAGAGCCTCTTGGTGGCTCTCTAATCAAATTCATGCAATTTAAACTCTATCTAGTGAATAGAAAGCTTCCCCTTACCTCACAGACGTGAATCAATAGAGAGATTGCAAGGAAAAACTCATCCAACTCCAAACACAACTTCAAGCACCAATATGCAGGACAGTTTGAGTGGAGCACCAAAATTGAATTGGTTGACATAGAAAACAGAGATAGAAATTGGGGAAATTAGTATTTCTAAACTCTATGCAACATTTACTAACTATAAAAACCAATTTGGGACTCAGAGAATACGTGAGCTTACCAAAATCAGGAATCAAAGTAAGCTCCAGAACCAACTTGACAGAAACCAGCTCCAACTTCCAAGCTCCAATTCTTCCAACACACACACTCTCAGCTCACGATTTTTATCTCTATACAAAGCTCGTGATGTGAGCTTTGTATTGGTTTATAGTTTATGACTCAGCTCGACCCAGACAAGGAGAATCAATTGGAAGAAGTTTGGAACCCTAATACCCGAATTCCAGCTTCAAACTTGCAAATGAAGCTCGAATTGATCAACTCCTGGGAATTTATAGAGGACTCAGAGGTTCATGCAGCTCGACACGAGTAGAGGGACGTGTTGTGGATGGTGATTTCGTGTCAACGGTGGGGAATCGCTGGTGGTGACTCACCAAACGCACTAACTCGTGCAACTCTGACCAAAACACTCGAGTCTTTTCGGAAATACTCGAGTATTTTGGTCAGTTTTTGAAAAATATTAATTTTATTTACTTTCCCTCCAAAGCTTTTCCTATAATTACCTCTAGGTCCCAAATCAGGGACTAATATGCAATATATTTATTTTATGCATAAATATACTTACCAAATAAATTCACACATTCACTAATAACATAAACACAGAGAAATAATTAATTATAATAAACTTTTATAATTAACATTTCATTAATCAGATATTAAAATTTTGAGGTGTTACACTGATGATAAAGCAATGTGCAAAAAAAGTTTTGTTTTAAAAAATTAATATGACATGGACCCATGGCATTGGTCATGTGGCACACCGTTAGCCATGTCATTGACTAATGGTTTTTTGGTAAATGTAGGGATCTGAACTAAAATTCTTGTATTTATAGGGACTAAAATAAAAAAATATGGGGACTAAAATTAAAATTGGGTATATTTTCAGGGAATGATAACTTAATTAAATATAAACTTTTAGAAGAATGTAAAAGTGAAATATTTTATGCGGAAATTATTATATGTAGAAATGTTTCTACTTAAATTCTTAACTAGTGTTATTAGAAGTTAGAACATTGGTCAATAAGATCCAATTTTTTTTATAGTGCACTCTCCTTATTTCTTCTAGCAAATTAAATAATAGTAATTTAGTCTTCTAAGTTATTTTTGAATTTCAATTTTTTTTAATTTTTTTTAATTTGAACCTAAAAGAAATTTTCCTTACAACTCTCTCAATTATTAACCAAAAATTTTGGTATCATTGGACTTAATAAGAGTAGTGTGGCGATTCTATTCATTTCATTTTTTCCATTTCCTTTATATTTAATGGTTATTATATTGTTACCAATATTAATTTAATTTTTTAACTTATTATTAAATTATTCAATGGTTGAGATCTTATCCACTGCCTTAAAAGAAATGGAGAGAATCTTTTACTAGCTCTAAGTAAGAACTTATCATATATATCAATGACATACTAAGTAAAAAATTGCTGATAAAAAAAGACTAAATGAATAACTAAAAACATATAAATTGACCAACATGGGTTGGTCAAGTGGTAGCTCACTTGATCCCTTAACCAACTGGTATCGAGTTCGAGTCTTGGGTATGGAGCAACCCCCGCTGGGAGACCCCTACCGCTTAGTGCGAGCTCAATTGGGTCGGACCGGATGAGTCGGATTCTGGGTAAACCAAATTCGGGTACGGTAGGTGTAAAAAAAAAAATTAAACATATAAATTGGAGCTACAAAGTGTTAATCAGCATATCGAACTCTTATAATAAAAGTCGAAAAAAAATGTAATAATAATTTTTACGATGTCTTGTGGCAATATTTTTTTAATTAAAAAATATAAAAAGTGCTAAGAGTGGTCATAAAATCATGCATATGATAAATTCAATTTAAAATTTATCATTTTTTCTCAATTTCAACCAATAAACGCAGCTAAACTCAAAAATAATACATATGTTTCTAATTTTTTTCCACTCTTCTATTTGTTTTTTATCAAACTCAAACAACAATCCCGAAGTAGTTAAATTAAAAAATATTCCCCACATAAAAAATGTTTAAAATTTAATTATTAAGTAAATGAAAAACTAATAATTCGCACATTGTATGGGATAAATATTAGAGTAATTGTAAACTACAAAATATACGTACAATCTCTACACTATAAATGAAAAAACTAACAATTGGTGAATGATAAATAATATATACTGAGTGTAAAAAAAAAATTACATCATCAATGCACAATCTATTTTCTCTGCTATTAAATACATGACTTATTTCTTTATTTATTGAGTTTTGTGGCTTGCTAGTAGTGCTGACCATTGGGGCGGATGCCCATGGGCCTCGCTCGCCCTTCATTTTTTGTGGGCAGGGCATCATTCTTTAGCCCAATTTTCGAATGGGCCCCGTCCGCCATGTCCATTTCTTTTTTCGGGTATCATTGGGCGAGCGGTGGGCCGCCCACGGGCCGTCCATTATTTAGTTTTTTTAAAAAATAAAAATTAGGAGCTGCACAATTAGGAATTGCCCTACATCTTTTGTCTTTTGTCGGGTATCAAACTTTATTATTATGTTTTTATGAATTTTGAGTGTGAACATTATGTTGTGCAATCTTCGTCTACATTTTATGAATTTTGAAGATAGAATATATGATTTTTTTTATGTTCAAAAAAAATATATGATTTGTTTTTAATTTTTTTTTTTTAAATGGGCTGCCCATGGACATGCTCTGCGGGCACATGAATTTTCAGCCAAAAATATTATAATGGGCGGGTGGGCATGCCCGCAAAAAAGCGAGCTTTTAATGGGCATGGGCAATGCCTGCCCGCTCGCCCGAATTGCCAGCACTGCTTGCTTGTAAGTCGTTACTACGTACAAGGCTACAAGTGCAGGTATGTTTTTCTCCTTGAAAGAATCTAAGCAAAGCAAGTTTGTGCCATTGTATATAATCGAGCACGCGCCTTTGTTGAGCTTGAGGTGGACTAGAGATAATAATGTACTAATTGCTCAAGATCATCATAATAAGTGAGCTCGTAGGCACGCTAAAAAAAGATGCACGATTCAGGAAAACATTTGACATTTTTGTGGGTCTTAGAAAGAGAGAGGAGGAGGAATGACAGCTTTTTCTTTTGAAATTTTTACTCTTTTCGAACAATTTTAGGTGATGACTGTCTCCTGACGGGGTAGACCACCTTGGCCCAAGTGTGATGATTGGCTCGTAGCGGTCTTTGGAATCTAAAAAGCATACTCAAGCAATTTCTATAATCATTATCATTATTATTTACGAGGGTTTTGCTTTGATGCCAATTATATTTTGAATGACATTCATGCCATCTACACATGGACTAATCAAAATATGAGGTGTTTTGAAATGTAGTTGGCATATGAGGTGTTTGCTTACCTGTTATACACTAAGGATTATTTTGCAATTTTTTTAAAATTTTAACTCAACCATAGTTAACCAAAATAATTTAATTTCAAATAAAAAAAATAAAAATCTCTGATAGTCTCTTTTCATATGTTCATCTTCTTCATATGTTCTGATAGTCTCTGATAGTTGCAATTATTCTCATGCCTCTACTCCATGTGTTCATCTTCTTCGTTCGGTCTCATCCTCCTCCATATGTTCATCTTCTTCAACCATAGTTACAATTAAATTAACTATTTATTTTTAATTAAATAAAAAATAATAATTAAAAAAAAAAACAAGTTCATCTTCATCCAAGGTTTATGGTTTCTATCTTCGTAACAAGATATTCATCTTTCATGTTTGTTTCTGGTGAACATTGAAATTAAATGAAATGTGAAGTGATAGGCACATTTCAATCCAAATTTGTTTCCAGTACCAAATGAAATGTGAAGGGGTAGGAACATTGAAATCTAACGCAGTGCCCATAGCTTTCTAATTTAGAAGTGCCTAACGTAGTGGGGACAGTGGGGGATGGGACAATAGGCTCAAACGGCGAGGCTCCTCCTCACGCGACGACTGGAGCGGCTGGGACGGTGACCTGGAGTTGGACAACTTCTCCCACGATGACGGCGGCAATGCTACGGCAGTTTTCTTGCGACGACTTTTAACGTTTGCTGTTCATAGTGCACAGTGAAGAAGGTTGTGATTGCTAGATTAGGATTAGGTTTTAGTTTTTTTTTTTGTGTTTTTGTTTTAATTTTTATTTTTAACCATGATTAAGTTCAAAGTTTAAAATTTGCAAATCAATCCTTAAATATGACACATAAGGTGACACATAAGACGATGACTGTGTAAAAATAACACAAATGACAACATATAATTGGTCTAATTAGGTTGGTATTGATGTCTTCTCTCACTAGAAGGCATGGAAGCATTCACCTTTTTGTATTGTTTACAAATATAATTACTTCAACTTCTTTTTATAAATGATCAAAACTTTAATTCTGCCATTAATTAAAAGAGAATAAGATTAAGAATAGTATATTTTATCCTTAAATTTCAGAGTTAAAGATTGAGAATATCATATCCTCAACTCTTGAAAAATGATATATCTACAAAATTAATTCATGTATACATTTTTATTAATATGACTTTCTTAAGGTGTGCCATAACACACACGTTAAAAAAAGTCATAAATAAATCTAACATATACTAATAGAGTGCAATAGAGATTTTTGTGGGTTACCAACAAGGGTCTGCGCATATGTGGTAGATAACTGGCTTACTTAAGCATGATGTTAGGATTCAATCTCCGATGTGGATGTGAAAAATATTTTATTGGTAAAGGCAAAATTCATTTTGATGATTTCTATCCCTCGAAAAGAATTAGTCTTTAGCTATGAGCTGAAAAATATTTTGATGAAAAAAAAAAAAGTCTTTGTGGGTCATGCTCGGTGACCAAATCCATCATAAATCTCGAGCACCCAGAGCACCTTCTTGAGATTCTCACATTCTTAATACTTTGATTAAAAAAATAATGGGGTTTGGGACTTTACTGTATGGCCAAACTCAGGGAATGTTGGATTCTTCAATAATGCTCCAAGCAAGCAAAATCCATCTTTTACCTAAACTGATAAACTTATGTGGCTAAAATTTTTGAGTAATTCGACGAAACAGAAAGCTTGTAGCTAGCAAATGTCCATATCTAGGCATGCAATCACATATAGCCACTTTTGAATAATATATAAAATGAATCTTTTTTTCTTTTCACCAAAAGAGTAAAAAACAAAAGTATTATGGTTTTATTATGCTATTGAATATGTTTAACCATACACTTACCCATACATTATATTATACTATTTGAACGGTCTTTTGATTATAACCGGTTCAACTTCTTTTACTACATGATCAAACTCTAATTCTGCCACATATCTCAAATTTGAAGTGTGTACAAATAGCTTTTGTATCTTGATTTGTATAATGCTCACTAATGAAATCTATTAATCTAATGGTATTTCTCATGCTCCAGTGTCTTTTATTGTTTTGGCTTTATCCCTGATAGTGCATAAACAATAGCTAAAACCTGTTTTTTGCTTTATGGGCATGTGCATGATTAATAAACACATACAAGTGAATTCCCCATTCTCTCCTTACCATATTCTCTTCCTGCCATACATACCAATCAAAGTTTACCTTCCATTGGTTCATATTAAGGCCATTACATAGTTATCTTTGATTACAAAACAAAACCTGACTCAATGACAGGCATGCAAGTTCCCTTTATATTATCAAAAGCCTGTCTTTTTTCTTGGGTCTGAGTCTGACAAAAAAATTTTGGCGGATGGGATTCTGGCATGGAAAGCATGTAGTGGTTTTCTTTCTTATTTTGAAAAATTTACTACCAAAGAAAGAGCATCCACTTGAGAGCTGTTGAAAGTTTCAATAGCTTCATCCTCGTTACTTGTAAATTGTTCTTAGAAATTCCAATTCAATAGAAATGCCAAGAGGAGAAGCTGTTCTTTGTTTTGTGGCATTGTTTTTGGTTTGTAGCTCTACAACTGCTTTGCTTTCTCCTAAAGGAGTAAACTATGAAGGTAAACATGAAACCTTGTGCTTTAGTTTGTAATGTTTTGTGCACATATGTATGTGTTATATATATATCTTCAAATAAGTTCAACAAGGAGATTTTTGAACTTGGTTTCTATGTCTCTTTTAATGCAGTGCAAGCTTTAATGAGCATAAAAGCTTCTCTAGTGGATCCTCATGGTGCTTTAGATAATTGGGATGGGGATTCAGTGGATCCATGTAGCTGGAATATGGTGTTCTGTTCACCTGAGAGTCTTGTCATTAGCCTGTGAGTTTTTTCTTCAATCTTATATTTGAACCTGAAATATTTTCTAAATAGAGCCTCTAACATTGAACAAGCATTTATTGTTGAATGCTTTAGTAGTTTGATGAAATTGGTTTTCTTGTTTTGGTGTAGGGGTACTCCTAGCCAAAATTTGTCTGGAACACTATCCCCAAGCATAGGAAACTTAACTAACCTTCAGAGTGTGTAAGTAATCTTAAAGCACTATGCAGTTAATTTAGAGCTCTCATACTTGAAGCTTCTTATTTATTACTGCTATTAGTCTAAAGTAGAATGTTGTGGTTACTTTTCAGGCTTTTGCAGAATAACAACATAACTGGACCAATCCCTTCAGAGCTAGGCAAACTTATCAAGCTTCACACTCTTGATCTCTCTAATAATTTCTTCTTTGGAGAAATTCCTCCCTCTCTTGGCCACTTGAGAAGCCTCCAATACCTGTAAGCATTTAAAGCTGAAAATTTGTTGGTGGCTATTATCATTAATAATCTCTGGTGGTCTAAAGCTAAACAGTTATTGAAATGATTTCAGGAGGCTTAATAATAACAGTTTTGATGGGGAATGCCCAGAGTCACTTGCTAATATGGCACAACTTGCTTTCCTGTAATCTTCACGAATCATTATCTTTTTGTTCTTTCTCTTCTACCTGAATCATTGAATTTGTTGTTTTCTGTAGTTCTAAAGATGATTCTTGTTTTGTGATCATCATTTCAGTGACTTGTCCTATAATAATCTGAATGGCTCTGTACCAAGAATTTTGGCCAAATCATTCAAGTAAATCATTCCCTCTCTCTCACTTTCTTTAGACTTCATTCTGATGAATAAGTCCTTCCTATTATAGTATGGAAAATACAGAAACTTGGATACTAATTTCAAATCCTTCTCATTCTCTCATGGTATTTCAGTATTGTCGGAAACCCCCTCATCTGTGGTAAAGGAAAAGAAAAAAACTGCTATGGGATGACATTGATGCCTATGTCCATGAATTTAAACAATACTGAGGGTAAGATAAGATCCTATTCGAACTGATCATGGTTTTTTCAAATTAAATTGTTTTGCATCACATGAATTTCCAACCTGATGTACTTCATATATTCTCTGCATAGTCACTGTATTGATTTTGACAGCAATATCTTTTAGATGCTTTACCTTCAAGCAAACCAAAAGCACATAAATTGGCCATTGCCATTGGCTTGAGTCTGAGTTGCCTCAGTCTAATTGTTCTTGGCTTTGGACTCGTTCTATGGTGGAGGCACAGGCATAATCAACAAACATTCTTTGATGTTAAAGGTACTTCCTGCATACCTCAGTTGAAGCTTTATCAAGGATTGGGATCAAAATCATATATAGGGTTGCCAAATCACTAGAGGTGTAGCAAGATCAAGAAAACTAGAAGCGAAATCGTAAGAAAATATTTACAAGTAAATCATTTGACATTGGATAGGATTTATGATATGACATTATCAAGTCGTTTGATCCATGTAGCCTACCTTACAACAACAACAACAACAACAACTAAGCCTTTGTCCCACTAGGTGGGGTCGGCTACATGGATCAAACGACGCCATAAAGGTCTATCATAAATCATGTCTTTTGATAAGGCATTGATTGCCATATCCTTCTCAATTGTTTCGCCTATAGTTTTTCTAGGTCTTCCTCTTCCTCTAGCCCTTGTAGTACCCTCCATTTGGTCTACCCTCCTAACCGGGGCTTCCACCGGTCTCCTCCACACATGCCCAAACCACCTAAGACGAGATTCAACCATTTTTTCAACAATAGGAGCAACCCCAACTTTTTCTCGAATATACTCATTTCTAATCCGATCTTGTCTGGTATGCCCACTCATCCACCGCAACATCCTCATCTCTGCAACATGAAGTTTATTCTCTTGTGTGCCCTTTGCCGCCCAACACTCTGTCCCATATAACATCGTCGGTCTTACAGCAGTGCGGTAGAACCTTCCTTTAAGTTTAAGTGGTACCTTCTTATCACATAACACGCCCGAGGCACTCCTCCATTTCATCCACCCTGCTTCAATCCTATGATTTACATCCCATTCTATTTCTGCATCCTGCTGTAAGATAGAACCAAGATACTTAAACTTCGGGACTTGTGCTAAGACATGCTCTCCAACCTTCACCTCCCGAGTAAGGCCCACGTGTCTCTTGCTAAAATTACACTCCATATACTCTGTCTTGCTTCGACTTATCCGGAATCCCGACCCTTCTAAAGCTTGTCTCCACATTTCAATCTTCCCATTTATTTCCTCTCTAGTATCCCCAATAAGCACAATATCATCCGCAAAGAGCATGCATTAAGGATTGCTTTGGAAAATTGATTGTTTAAAGAGCATGTAGCCTACCTTACCTAATGGAAAATTGCTTTGGTGTTGTTGTATAAACTACTCCTATTAAGGATTGTGATAGTACGACATAAGGCTAACATGTTTATCCAAGAAAAATAGTTAGTCCAATTTATGATTATTGATTATTGATTATTTCAGACCGGCATCACCACGAAGAAGTGTACCTAGGAAACTTGAAGAGGTTTAAGTTAAGAGAACTCCAGATTGCTACTAACAACTTCAGCAACAAAAACATACTTGGAAAGGGTGGTTTTGGAATTGTGTACAAAGGAGTTCTATCCGATAGCACTCTTGTAGCAGTCAAGAGGCTTAAAGATGGCAATGCCATTGGAGGGGATATACAATTTCAAACTGAAGTTGAAATGATCAGCTTGGCAGTGCACAGAAATCTCCTCAGACTTTATGGATTTTGCATGACACCAACAGAAAGGCTTTTAGTTTATCCATATATGTCTAATGGCAGTGTTGCTTCTCGTCTAAAGGGTGAGCAAACTCACAGAACTTCTTACTATTTTTACTAATTAATTCAGGACAGGAAAAATGATAGCTAGCCAGAATTTTCTGTCAGGTACAAAATTTTGATCGGTTAAGGAGAAGTGTAAATAAACAATCAAGATTACTAATAATATGAATTTTTTTTATGGGACATGTTTGCCAACGCTAGGATGAATAAGTGTCAATAGCATCTTATTTTTTTTAGAATTTGAATTCAGTGATTTTGGAGTTTGGTGATTTGTTACAGTGAAATTAACCTGTAGCATAATTGATCTATGTTGAACTAATTTGACTGACTCTAATAGTCCCCATTGAGCAATGACATTGTCAAATCCTACGAATAATTGATCAAAGGTAAAACTAGTTAAATTCTGGATTTGGTTAGTTGTGTTCCAAATTGGTTTGACTACATTAATCTCACTAACTCAAAATTCAATTTTTTTTTTTTTTTTTAGAATGATGTGGCATGTTTGCTTGCTCTTTAAAATGAATGAGTGGTCCTAACAATTCATTTCATCCAAGTATCCAACAACTTTATTAGAATTTTGTCATATTATGTATTATGGCTATGTAGCATAACTCTAGATATAGAGTAGCTAATTTAGTGATTCATATAGCAACCAATTTTGGATATTGGCAGGTAAGCCAGTTTTGGACTGGGGCACAAGGAAGCAAATTGCCTTAGGAGCAGCAAGGGGACTACTATACCTTCATGAGCAATGTGACCCAAAGATAATTCATAGGGATGTGAAAGCTGCCAATATATTGCTTGATGACTATTGTGAGGCAGTGGTTGGAGATTTTGGGCTGGCAAAGCTTTTAGATCACCAAGATTCACATGTCACAACTGCAGTGAGGGGCACTGTGGGCCATATTGCTCCTGAGTATCTTTCCACAGGACAATCCTCTGAGAAGACTGATGTGTTTGGATTTGGCATTCTGCTTCTTGAATTAATCACGGGCCAGAGAGCCCTAGAATTCGGAAAAGCTGCTAATCAAAAAGGAGCCATGCTTGATTGGGTAAGCTTTGGTGCCATTCATTATTTCTTCCAATAATAATTTGTGTTGTTCATTTTTATTTATGAATTCAAATAAATGAAACAATAATTATAATTCCTACACTAAAAAAAAAAAGAAAAAAAGTAGTGTCTCCATCTTATAATAAAAAAAAATCAAAAATCAAAACATTAAGCATGCGTGTAGGGATGGGCAAAATATCCACTCGCCGGTATCTGCAAAAATATCTGCAGCAGGTATCTGCAATGGGTATTCGCACTATTCCCTTACAAGTGGAGATGTGTATTGTGATACCCATCCTGCGGGTACCCCCATATACATATAATTATATTTTACTAATAAATATTATATATATATATATATATATATATATATTTTAATTACTTTGAGAACATATAAATTTTCTTTTATTAACATTTTATAATGAATTTTAAAAATGGGATTATAATGAGAAAAATTTATCATATATATATATATATATATATTATTTATCTTACAATTAATTTTATATATAATGATTATTAAAAGATTTATAATTATATAATGAAAGTTTAAAACTCACAAATACCGGTTACCCATTCAATACCCACAAATATCCGTGGGTATGGGCATGGATAAGCACTACCCGCACCCGTGGGTACCCATGCTCATCCCTAAATGCATTCATTTAATGATTTGTTTATATATTAATCAATTATCAAACAATTAATTTAATATATTTTGCATTGATCAACCAATCATAATTAAAAGTCCACAATTTCTAAACTTTTTCATTAATCATTTTAACTTTAATTTCACACAAAAAATTTTGTTACTTCTCTATCCCTATTTATTAGATTTTTTTCGTAGATTTCACGTCCATTAAAAAATTGGTTAATTTAGTTATTGTTATTGGAAATGTGAATATTTTAAATGTATTTTCAAAACTACCCATATTAATAATATTAAAAATCTAAAAATGGTTAAGTAAGTAAGGATGTTAGTAAAAAAAAGTAGTTTATTGTCATTGAAAATTGATATAGAGTCATATAAATAAGAACAAATTAAAATAAAAATCTCAAAAGCTCTTATATTTAGAGACGGAGGAAGCATTTTTTACCATCATCATGGGACGGAGGATATATATATCCTAACTTTTTCTTTGATATTAATAAGTGAAAAAAATTACTTCATCTGTCCCATAAAGATGGTAAAAATTTGCAAAATTAAATAAGTTAACTAGGCATTTATTTATTGATTTGTCTAACATATCAACCAATTATCAAATAACTAGTTTAATGCATTTTCATAGATTAACCAATCACAATTCAAAATTTGTAATTTTTAATTTTTTCATTGATTATTTTAACTTTAGTTTGGGACAAAAATATTTCCAATTTTTTACTATACGTGTGGGATAGGCTACTCCCTTCATTTCATATATAGTATTCATAGAGTTCTTCCATCTTGCTACATGTATATTGTTCTTTTACAAATTCAATGGATCATTAATACTATATTTTTAAAAAAAAAAATTATACCCATATTTATTATAATATCTTTTTTAACTTCAATATTTTTCTCTTTCTCTTTCAATAATGATTATATAAAGATATTATTGTTAAAATATCCTAAATTATTATATCATTTAACAATTTCTTAAAATACATGTATAATAGAAAGAGTAGTGCTTGACAATGATGTTTTGAATAGAAATTCTATTAAAAATGTCACTTAGGTGACGCTCACAATTATATTTAGTACACTCACAATTAATAAAGTTGTTTTTCCTTGTGATTGAACTCATTTGATGATTTTTTTTTATTGTTTTTGTATCTATTTATAAGTCATCTTTTTAAGATTTATTAGTCCTAAATATAAGTTACTTGCTTTATAATATTTAGGTAATATTATATAACTTATATCAAATATACCCTTAATGATTTCACTCTATATTTCATTCATATTTCAAAAAATCTTTTTACTTTTTCTATAATAATGACTATATCAATTACAATAAGTTTGAAACTTTGACATGTTTTTTAATAATTTTGAGAATAATAACAACCTACAATTAATTTTCTTAATTTGAGTGAATTTGTTAAAAATTTCCTAATTAAAAAGACGGAAAGAGTATACAATAGTCTCAAACCACAAATTTAAAAAGAAAAGGCTACATAGTCTTAATTGAATTATTCAATTATAATTTACCGATAATATAAATATTTTTTACACTATTAATCAGTAATGTCATATCATTAAAAAATTTTGACTTTTGGGTTCCTTAAGCATGATGTCAGAGGTTCGATCTCTGCCGTGGGTATGGAAAAGGCTTTGTTGGTAGAGTCAAAACTCACTTCGGTGATCTTTACGCCTCGGAGGGGATTAGTCTTCGGCTGTCGGCTGAGGATACCCTTGGTGTACACCAAAAAAAATTTTTGACTTTTAGAATAACTTTTAAATACTCCATATATGATATAGTGATAATATATGATTGGTTGATAGTTTGAAAAACATTATTCCGACAATATTAGAATCAATAACTCTAATATAAGTCTTCCCTCGTTGTCAATCAAAAAGTAGTAAAAAGTAGTCCTTTTTATTGTTCAGGTAAGGAAAATTCATCAAGAGAAGAAGCTTGAATTTCTTGTAGACAAGGATCTCAAGAACAACTACGACCGGATAGAACTTGAGGAAATTGTTCAAGTGGCTCTTTTATGCACACAGTATCTTCCAAGCCACAGGCCCAAAATGTCTGAAGTTGTACGCATGCTTGAAGGTGATGGGCTGGCAGAGAAATGGGAAGCTTCTCAAAGTGCTGACACTACTAAGTCCAAACCCAATGAGTTATCTTCATCAGATCGCTATTCTGATCTTACTGATGATTCTTCATTGTTAGCCCAGGTCATGGAGCTCTCAGGCCCAAGGTGATTTTTTTCGAAATTCTAGTTACATCCGGGTATTGCTAACCGCCACTAGATTTTAAAGTTTTTTTCTCTTAAATTTCCAAAATTACCCTTTTTTACGTTTTCGTTGTACATTCCGAAAACATTATGTATGGGTATAAGTGTGAGATGAAGACATTATCCAAAAAATTATATACTTGGACAGTCTTTTAAAATGAGATAGGTTTTCCAATTGTACAGCGAAAACGTTAAAAAAGCCATAAAAATTTACATAAGGATAATTTTGGAATATGAAAAAAGGATGCAGATTAAAAAAAAAAAAAAAACGCAAGGTGTGAATATAATAGGATTTCCCTTTTTTTTATAAGTCATGTTTCGTTTAATGTTTTTTTAAATCAATTTATTGTTTTATATAGTTTTCTAAAGAAAGCATATGAAACTAAAGAACATAAGGTTTTAGTTGAGTTTATTTACAAGTACCCTCCAAAATTAGATGTTGTTTGATTGTATGATAGAAGTCTCTAAACCTGAAAAGGCCGTTTTTTTTTTGTTTGCCCAAATGTACATATTCATATTTGATGGATGTTAATTATGAAATTCAAATTTTGTAATATTATAAGTGATGGAAACCTTCTTTTGGTCTCTTGCATTGTGAAGCTTCATGCGGTTGTAACCGTTGAACTGTTGAAAAGGAAAGGAAATGGAAATAGATACTTTTCTGGTATTATTTATATGTCATACTTAATTATATTACATGGATCAAAAAGTAGATAAATTTTTTAAAATTTTAAAAAACTATTTTAATATTACAATTTGACCTTCTTAATTTACATTAAAAATTCTGTAATGTATTGTTTTATATAAATGAACAAATGGCAAATAAAATAAAACAATAATAAATGTCTCCCAAAAAATATAAGGTGACTTATAAATAAAACTGAAGAATTCTTTTTAAATGTGACTTATAAATAAAACCATAAAAAATATAAGGAAATAGATGCGGTTGTACATGTGCACAGTTCCTATCTATATTTTTAATTTGGTCCAATGCTTGAAAAAAGAATTAAAATTGTCGTCACACATGCTATGGTTTGTAAACAAATCATCATCGCTATTCAATCATTTAACGGTGTTATTAACGGTGGAAGACAAACAAAATAATTCAACAAATTACTCACAAGACTAGGCACAATTAATAGATATCTGAGTTTCTTAAGCATAATGTCAGATGTTCGATTTCTATCGTAGATATGGAAAAAGCTTTGTTGGTAGATGCAAAATCCATTTCGGTAATCTCTATGCCTCGGTGGAGTCTTCAGCTATTGATTGGAGAATACCCTTGGTGTACACAAAAAAAAAAAGATTTAACAAATCCTACATATCATCTATTTTTGTTGTAAGGAGAATGAAGTAGATAACAATAAATTTTCGTTAAACATTCTTACCAAATTTACTAAAAAACTGCACATCGTTGTGTACTTAACATATGAAGTTGTGAACCGAATCGAACCAAACTGAAACTGAATATAATTTTTTGTATTAGAACGGATCGGATTTCATAATCTAAAAAAATCGAACCGAACCGAATTTAATTTTTATCTTCGGATTGGATGGTTTTTTTCCCTAATAACCATACCGAATCGAACCGATCTGATCCATGAACACCCCTGTTAATTTCTTTAAGAAAGAGTTCTTGACATGGAAGTGATGTTGAGAGTAGATGTACTCACATTGAAAATTTGGAAGATGTGAAAGTGACTTCAAGGAGCTTTCATGTAGCTAGGTGGAAGGGATCATTTGTCGAAAATTATATAGAATCTCTCAAAAGCACCAAGTTTTAAAGGTGTTGTCATAGCAAATGGTACTAATTATAAGTTGGTGATCAAAGTTGATAAGGCTAGTAATAAATGAGAAGTTACTCTCCTAGGTAGTTTTAAGGATGTATTAATGTTGTGTTTAGCAACCACTTAGAAAATTCAAGTATTAATGCTTGGCCAAGGAAGGTCTTTCTTTTTTAGCTTCGTTCGTTGGAAGAATACTTAAAGTTGGAAATAATTCAACAATGGTATGTATTTTGGAAGAGATTGATAGAGAATTATCATTGCAAAAATATGTTTAAACACCAAAGCAAGGAAAAGTTGTTCATTATAGCAAAGTTGTGATTGGTTTATGCATGCCATCTAATTGAGTTGTTATGTTGATTTTAAAGCAAAAACAAAATTCAACATTAATAACTTGATAAATTGAAGTATGAGTATTTGGGATTGTGAAAACCTCTCAAGGTTACAAGTAAATTCAAACATCGTAGAAAGAGGTACCCTTTTGACCCTTTTCTAGTGGAAGTTTGAGTATGTGGGATTATGCAACTTTTCTAGGGTGGACAAAGCTTTTCTAATTATAGGTCTGATGACTACGAGATGTTGCTTGAGAGTGAAACCTATTATATGATGAAGTTTAGGACTATCCTGATAAGGAGGTAAAAGATGATAATGAAAACTTTCATGTACAAGCTTGTCAAGATTTTTAAGTTGGAGAAGTATCCCCATACGAATCAAGTTATTCCAACGAACTATTGGAATGGAAAGGCTCACTTCTTGAAGATGGTTCAAGTGTATACACCAACATGAACTATGTACAAATGGGAAGGTGAGCAATCATTTAGAGTGTCGAAGTCCTCTTATTAGGGGAAGTTGTTGAAAAGTAAAGGACGACACACATATGATGTATGTGGAAGCTTTGATTGCTAAAAATCATCGCAAGAGCTACGTTGACATGATAAGGGAAATGAAGGATGCTCCTAACCTCGTTACTAGAACGATGTTGGTAGTTGGTGGATAGGTTTCAGGAAGAGAAAAAGCACGTTTGCATATTCGACAACTTCATTATCTATATTTGATCAAGAGTCAGACTCATGAAGAAACAATCATGGAGGTATAAGTATAAGTCAAAGAGGTAGAGTGTCTATTCATCAACAACATATTGTTGAAGAGCATGTCGAAGCTACAATGTTTAGATAGGCAGTTTTTCAGTTTCAATTTTAATTCAAATATAATAGTTGTTAGCCATTCGCATGGAAATAGATTACATAAGAAATTATTTTATTTTTTGCCAATAAATATTAGAACTTTTGATGTTAAAAATGCGGGAACCTGGTTACTCTCAACCTCTCATCATGTAGATAATGAAGAACGCCATATAACCATTCATTTATTTTCAATGAAATTTAGCATTGTTTAATTCGAGCCTTTACCATTTCCAGCATTTTTAATTCTTGATCATTTTAATTCTTGCACTTAAAGTTTCATGCACTTTAATTTCTGCACATTTTACATTCTTTGCATTTGATTTCCAACCATTTAAGTATTAAACCCTTTTTATCTTGGTTGAATTTTTTTATCTTGCCTTCCAATTCAAGCACCTTTCTTGTCTACTTCATTTCCCACCATTGAAAACAAGTTTACCACAAAAACTTGTCTGAACTCACTACTGCACATAATTAATGTGAAATACAATTTCCATGGACTTGAATTCATTTTTCCACATAAACAAGAGAGAGTAAAGTTTAAGTTTACCTTATCACATGGAGATTTAGCAGTTGGAGTAACTTTTTGTGTGTTGAGATCATCTTAGCTTGGAGGATTCAAAATTTGTTCCAAGTCTTGAAGTTCAAGATTGGGATTATTGTTTTCTCCTTCCTCATCATCACTCGCGACCCATGATACAATTCGAGGCTTAACACATCGATTTCATAACTTTTTTTTATCATTCATTGAGCCACACAAGCTATTGATCTACATAGCCATCTTATAAAAAATTGAGCCATATAGACTCTAGGGACACACACCCTCTTATCAAAATCAAAATCAAAATATTTTCTGAAAAATGGTGCTTTTATCACCTATGTCTTTTTATATTTAAGGGGAAAAGTCTTTTACTTTTCTAACTCAAAAATGAATCATATGTGTTCGGTTAAGTATTATCATGTCTTAGATGGAAAGCATATTATCTTGAATATTGTTTTATATTTATATATAATACTTTCCGTAATCTTTGTAACACCCCGATTTATTGAAGTGTAATAGAAATATTGCTAGGGAATTTTTTTTTCTTTTTATTGAATTTTCAAAATAAAGTTATTATCAAAATATGGGGTTACATCGGTGTCAAGCACAGTTTCTCGTACAGTTCTTTCTTTCCCTTCTTTGCTGGACCTGTCCTTGACTCACACTAGATTGCCACAAGAATTAATCCTTTAAAACCTAAAAATTAGAAACACAAGGAGTAAGACATTATCCTATAGTCTAGGTAATAGTATTTGATGAAAACTAAAACTAGTATACAATAATCATTAACATCATCACAATCAATAAATCACAATCATACATCAGCCATATGCATATGATGCATGCTTTCTCATAATTCTGAATGCAATGCAGGAGTTCACTTTCATTTCTAATATACCGTTTCCATAGTATTTCGATTGTAATAGACAGATTTGTTTATCACCATTTCATATCATCATTTCTCTAGCAAATATCTTGAGAATTATCATATAGGTACACGAATTAGGTTTACGTGTGTATACGACCGGAGTCCACCGGTGATATAATTGCTCAATGTTAGTATCAGATAGGCACACGGATTAGGTTTACGTGTGTGCGCACTAAGAGTCCACTGGTGGTATAACACTCGCCTGGCCGGCACGAGATGCTATACAATGTACACGAATTAAGTTTACGTGCGTACGCGCCAGGAATTCATCGGTGGTGTAGCATGCATCCATGCTACACAATTTCTTTCTTTTTCCTTTCTATCTGATACGTTTAATCATTCTTATTCTTATCCTTTCTATTTGATATTCTCAATTCTTTCCATCTTTTCATACATTTCACCATCTATTAACAAATACATATATACTAAATAGACTTATTTAAGTTTTTAGTCCCTGAACTTAGGTCCTCTTTTGAAATTGGTCCTTAAACTTTTTTTCGATGTTTTGAGTCCCTAAGCTTTGTTCAAATTTTGAATATAGTCATTTCATAATTTAAGTGGTGATATGACCGAGGATATGTCACGTCACCTTCATCACATCGATAGGTAATGATGCCACGTGATTTTTTTAACTTAAAAAAATTCAAATTTATTAAAAATAAATAAAAAATTGTAATTTTTTTAAAAGAAAATCGAATCTTTTGATAAATTTTAAAAGAAATTATTTTTTAATAAAAAAATCATTAAGTATTCTGTGGCTCTATATAACACGTCACTCGTCGATATTGTGAAAGTAACATGACATGTTGTAGGCTATATCATCACATAAGCGACGAAAGGACCATTTCCAAAAATTAAAGAAAGTTCAGGAACCCAAAACATCAGAAAAAAAGTTTAAAGACCAATTCCAAAAAAGCACCTAAGTTCAGGGACTAAAATGTTAAATAAGACTATTAAATATATGCATGTAATGCAATGCCATAATTGTCTTTCATTTCACATTTTACTTTTTGAATGCATTGTTCATTCCTTTCATAATTCAAGCAATTCTTTCATAATCACTCTAAACTCCTTTATCATCATTCTAATATATTCCTTTCAATTATCCTTAATTCACCAATCAACTCATAACTTAATTTATTTAATTTAGCTTTGATTCAAATCAAGCAATTATGTCACATCAATTGCATATTCATTCAATGTAATTCATTTATATATAATCCATCAATCAAATCACACATGAACTATATGTTAATCTTTTTTAACTACTTCATATGTTTTTCTATAACCGTCATCATTATTACATTAAGTACATATTACATCCTCAATTAGCCGATTCTTTATTCATTTTAGTTTTGAATATTCATCAATTGTTTTATTAAATCATTGTTCTACTTATCTTAGAAATCCTATTCAAATACTATACTTGGACTATAAGTAATGGCTCCTCCCTTACCTCAAAGAAGAGAAGAGTGACTTCACTTTCTCGTGACTTTCATTCTGATTCACTCCTCTAGCTGCTTCATAGCTTCTCTGAAGATTTCCAAGCCTTTCATAGTTCTTTTGTTGGTTTTCTAATATTTAAGGACTATGTTTGTGTCTAATGAGGGGTGTGAGGTGAGTTTGAGTGTATAAGAGATGCTTAAGAGTTAGTCATGCCCCAAACTCACTCCTTAAGCCTTTTTTATAGGTGTGGCCAATGAACTTTGGGAAAAATATCCAAAAAAATTTTCCAAACCACCAAGAACTTCTAGGATTTTTTGGAAATTTTTGCAGATATATCCGGTTATATCAACCATATAACCGGTTATCGTGCTGAATTTTGGGCAAATTACACTATCGTAACCAGTTACAATAACGATATAGTGTAACCGATTACAGATGACAGCGTAACCCATTACGAACTTGTCTTGTGTCCAGAATCTTCCAGATTTCACTAGATAACGGGTTATCCTCCTCTTGTAACCGATTATTGATGGTTTTTGTCATAAAAATCACACGTCTAAATATGTTTTTAATGTTTTTATTTATTTTAATTTACTTCCTTAGCATCTAAGAAATCCTAATTATCACTTTATATTACTCAAATCTTTCTTCTTAATATTTAAGTAACCCAAAATTATTATTATTTCTTAATACTTAATATTTCAAAAAATTTATTCTCATTCTTTCTTAGCACTTAAGAAATAATTAATTTTTATTGTTATTTTTATTTTCATTTCCAATTACTTTTAAATACGTAATTACTTCTAAATAATCCTGGAAATTCCCACACAATTTATTTCTATTTTATTTTGATATTTGAAAACTTGGGATGTTAAAATCATCCCCACTTATATGAATTTCGTCTTCGAAAGTCGTCTCATACAAGTAGGTGGGGGATGCTTATCCAAAAACAAAACTATTTTGATAATAAAATAAAGTGTTTAATTATTTTGAAATTAAGGAGTAATGGATCCCTCACTTAGATCTCAATGAGATTCCTAAAAAAATCTCTTATCCAAAAACTTATTTTCATAATTCAAAAGTTGCACATTTACAAACTTTACAAGTTTTATGATTCAAAACCTCAAAATTTACACTCTTTTTACATTTGTTCCTTTTTGATTTAAAGGTATAATTATGCTAATCTGGTCTATTATGTTGGTTATCTCCCCATACGTCTTCTCGGATTCAAGGTTTGGTATTAACTAAAGGAGAAGAACTTACCTAGAGGAGTTGGGACCATTTCCCCAAGCTGGGAGGAAAGAACTACTCTGATATAATTAATGTAACACCCCAATTTATTGAAGTGTGATAGAAATATTTTCTTAGAAATAGTAGAAGCAGCGGGAAATTTTTTGCTTTTTATTGAATTTTAAAATAAAGTTGTTACCAAAATATGAGGTTACATCGGTGTCAAGCATAGTTTCTCATATAGTTCTTTTTTTCCCTTCTCCGCTGGATTTGTCCTTGATTCGGACTAGATTGTCAGAAGAATTAATCCTTCATAACCTACAAATTATAAACACAAGGAGTGAGACATTATCATATAGTCTAAGTAATAGTATTTGATGAAAACTAGGGATGGCAATTGGACCCGGACCCGCGGGTACCCGCAGGCAATACCCGCAATGGGTCCGGGTCTGGGTCCAAAAAAGAGACCCATGGGTCCAAAGAATGGACTCGTTTGGGTACCCGCTTTGAACGGGTCTGGGTCCGGGTCTGAGATATTCAGACCCGTGGGTACCCGGACCCGTTCATATTTACATATATGCATTATAAATATATATATATAATTTAGTATGTTTGTGTTTAACGAGAGAATTTCTTTGATGTCTGCGAGTGTTTAATGGTGGTAAGGATTAATATTAAGTAGAGTGTGTAATAATGTATTAAGGATCCCTCGGTCTATAAAAAAAACATAGAAATTAATTTAAAAAATAAATTTTTCTTTAAAAAAAAATTGCTAATGGGTACCCGCAAAACCCGTCTGGGTACCCGAAGACCCGCCTACCCATTATGCAGCGGGTACCCGGGCGGGTCCGGGTGGGTCCGGGTCCAGTAATTGAAGAACGGGTCCGGGTCCGGGTACCCCATTACCCGGACCCACCCGGACCCATTGCCATCCCTAATGAAAACTAAAACTAGTATACAATACTCCCTCCGTTTCACAATGTTTGGCCTTTTAAACTTTTTTCCTTGTTTCACAATGTTTGGCCTTTTACATTTTTAATACACAAACATATATTTTTTTTTCCAATATTAACCTTCCATTCAATCATTTCTCTTACTCCTCATTAATTCTACTTTTATCATCTCTCATCTCTAAACCACTATACACTAATTAATGGACACACTTACTAATAAAAATTAAATACAATTACAATTTTCAATAAGGATTAAATAGGGGCATTTTAGACAAACTATACATAATACTTACAATAATTAACACTTTCTTAATTTGTGTGCCCAGACCTAAAAGGTCAAACATCGTGAAACGGAGGGAGTAATCAATAGCATCATCACAATCAGTAAATCACAATCATACATCAACCATATGCATATTGCAACACCCTAATTTTATATTGGTGTAATGAAAATAATTTCTTAAAAATAGTTAAAAGCAATGGAAAAGTTTTTTATTTTATTTGATTTTTCTAAATAAAGTTGTTACAAAATATTGGGGTTACATCGATGCCAAGCGCAGTCTCTTGTACAGTTCTTTCTTTCCCTTCTTCATCGAATTCGTCCTTGAAACTCGTTCTAAAATATCACAAGGGTGATTCCTTCATAACCTAAAAATATGAAACACAGAGAGTGAAACATTATAATATTATCTAAGCAATAGTATTTGATAATAATTAGTAAACAAAATTCGTTAACAAACAATCAATCTAATTCATTTATAAATCATATGCATATTTCTGCACATCCTGATTCTAATGCAATGCATGAATTCAAATTCTTTTAATGGATCGTTTCCCTTAGTATGCCCCCTGTAATAGACGGATATGCATATTTTCACAAATTTTATATTCTCCATAAATATCTCGAGAATTATCAAATAGGTACTTGGATTAGGTTTACGCGTGTACTCGCCCGAAATCCACTAGAGATATAATCCTTCAACATTAGCATTAGATAGGCACACAAATTAGGTTTGCGCGTGTGCTCACCCTGAATCCACTGGTGGTATAACACTCGCCTGGCCAACACGAGATATTATACAATTGCATAGGGTTTAGGTTTACGCGTATGGTGTAGCATGTGTCCATGCTACGTACACTAATTCTTCCTTTTTCCTTACTATATGATACCTTTATTCTTTCTCATCCTTTCCTTTGTTTCTGATATTCCCATTTCTTTCATCTTTTCCTTTCATTCATCCATCCATTTATATACAAGTACATACCAAAATATGCATGTGATGTAACATCATATCCTTCATAATTTATTTCATATTTATCTTTATCAATTTAATTATTCTTCCCTTTCATGATCCAAGTAATTCGTTCACAATCATTCTAATATTCATTTATCATCATTCTAACATATTTCGTTCAAATTTCCATTTTAACTCAATTCAATTCATGCTATTCTATTTGGTCCAATTCACTATAATATACTTCTATATATATATATATATTCAACCATATTCAAACATAAACTATATTACATTTGATTGATTACATTCTAACCTTTTTATTCAATTCATTAATTCATTCCATTCAATCAATTCACTTAATACTATCGCTCATAACTTTACTTATCTAGTCAATTCATTCAATTGAGATTTGATCTTAATCCGTTTTTCTTAACCAAGATTTGCCACCATTCAAATAATCATCACACATCGAATTACCTAATCATACAATTCATCATTCCATTCACATAAATTATAGCCTATTCAAATACTATACTTCAACTACAAATAATGGCTCATCCCTTACCTTGTTGGAAGTAAAGTTGCTTGACTTGGATCCTAAGCTTCTTTCTTGGTTTGAATCCAACACTTCCTTAGTTTCTAGCCTCCTATTGTTACTCATTCCAAAGGGAATTTGAAGGTTGAAGCCGTGTTTTTTAGTGTGAAAGGTTTTAGAGAGAGTTTGGGTGTATGGAAGCTTGGAAATGGTGTATGGTTTTCTTTATTGCCCTCCAATTCATTCCCCCTCTACTTATAAAGGTTCCCAACCACCATTGGAAAGGAAAAATCTAAAATTTTGACTTAACCGCCTTAATTTCTAGGATTTTCTGAACAGTCATAATCGGTTATATCAGCCTCATAACCAATTATCAAGCTCATTTCTAAGGCAAATTACACTGTCATAACCGGTTATGTGGGTAGCATAATCGGTTATGTGTGACAGCATGACCAGTTATGTGCCTGTTCTAAGACAAGAATTTTCTAGATTCCTCTGGATAATCGACTATCCAGACTATGTAATTGATTATCATATATTATATACACCAAAATCACATATTTAATTGCATTTTTCCTATTTTTAACTATTTTAATTCTTTTCCCTTAACACCTAAGGAATCTAAATTATTGGTATTTATATTTTAATTCTTTTTCTTATCATTTAAGTAAGTAATTTAACTTTTTATATTTAATTTCTTAACACTTGAATTGATAAAATAATATACCAACAACAAAATTTACATTTTATTTATTTGAAAAAAGTACGTCGTTAAACATATGAAACATGCTTTCTCATAACTCAATTCCGAATACAATGCATGAGTTCACTTTCATATCTGGTATACCATTTCCTTACTATTGCGATTGTAATAGACAAATTTGTTTATCGCCATTTCATACATCATTTCCTTACATGGTATTTCACATCTCTGGTTTCAATTTTTTTGGGGTTTATTACAGTTGGAGCACGTAATCATAAAATAAAAATCCAAGTGACAAATGTTGTTATCCAACTTCTAGGAAGTTTGGGGTATGACCCGAACTATGGTGCTAGGCCAATCAAACCAGTGATTTAGCAAAATGTGGAGAATGAACTTGTCATGAGCAAACATGCATGTCCTCCATCTTTATTTTAGCTTAGCAGGGCAAAACTTTCTCTTGTATAATTTCAAATCTACCTCTTTTTAAATGCTTAAAGATGTGGATTGGGACAATGATTGCTAGTACATGTGAACTTTGTATCTCATTTATAGGATACATATCATAGGTATATCAATATAGGGTGATAATGTGTTTTTGGCAGAGATAGAGGTTAAAATGAAACCAAAAAGAGATGAATGGATGACAACATTACCTCTAGAGAAAAAAGTAAGTACAGTTTATCCTATCTATCAAATTTATTATTTTAGGCTCCAACATGGCTACAATATTATGAATTACTAATCTTCTTTCTTAAATTATAAGTTATATATATATATATGCGCCATATTCGTGTCCAATTTGTAGAATTCAGTGTATTCCTGTTCTGTGTTGTTGACTTTTTCTTTTTAGCAGACAACTAAGTTTCACATTGGTAGTTCAAAATAATACATGGTTGTTATTTTGCCTAATGATAGCCACTCATGTCATGTATTTATGCATTTTAGCATGGAGGTGAGTATGCAATCTACCAGGTTTAGCTGGGCTCAAAGGAAGGTTGAGGTGACAGAATATACCAAGTTTATGCATTTGAGCCTAGTGCTTGGATACATATCTCATTTTTCTTAATTTTGTTGTACGTATTCAGGTTATAGGAGTATGTTGCTAGTTGTTTAAGTAAAAAGATAGAACAAATTACAAATTTAATTATGTCTTGATTTCAATATTTTTAATGTTTTTTCAAGGCTTTATGTTGCCATAAAGCTTATTGGAAAAATGCTTTTTTTTTAAAATAAAAATAAAAAAATCATGCGTAAATTAGCCACAATTATAAGTGTAAAACTTGGTCACTTACACTTTTACATAACTTTTTATATATTATGAAATTTGTTAATTCAACTGTTGAATTATATGTTATTATCATGACAATCATACATACCAAATTTCAAATCATTCAGAGATTCATAGGTATGTAATCTAATAATGCATATTTACTTATATTTTAAATAACGTATTATCCATTAAAATAGAATAGTTAGATGAAGTATCAAATAATTTTTATATTCTATGAAATTTTGTAGACTTGGTCTACTTGATAATAACATATAATTCAACGGTTGGATTGATAAATTTCATAATATATAAAAAGTTATGGATTGATAAATTTCATAATATATAACAAGTTATGTGAAGATGTAAGTGAACAAGTTTTACACCTGGTATCAACGGATCCTAACTCCAGTTATAAATGTAGCTATATTTTTCTAATTAGCTTGAGATCTCGATTCCTTTAAAAAACTTAATAGTGATCATATATATTTAAGATCTTGGATTTTTTTTAAAAAAAAAACTTAACAGTGATCATATGTATTTAAGATTCCGGATCCTTTAAAAATTTATCGATGATCCTTGTATATTTACAATCCCCATTCCTTCATGCATTTAAGATACCAGTTCTGTGTTTTTGAAAATAATTGAGATCGTAAGTAACAGACTTTTTTATGCTGTTGTATTCAATCCCGGTTCGGAGCCGAGTTTAATATATGCATGGAAACGGGATTCAATGCTATATTCTGTAGTGGTGATTCAAAAATGAAATACATACTTTTAATTTTTAAAAAAAATGTGTACCCATCCACGAAATTATTAGGTTGTATGCTGTGATGTACATCACCACTATCCATTATTACTTTTATATTTTATTATAATAAAAAAAACAAGCATTTAATGATTGAGATGGATTCAGAACTATTGATCCAGCACTAACTATTCCCTTCGTTTCCATTTATCTATCGTTTTAGGAGTTTCACACGGATTAAGAAAGTCATTTAATGTTTCAATTTTCAAGAGGAGTATTAAATAACTTTATTATAATACCCACATCATACTATATTAATTATCACTCGTATCACATATTTTAGAATGAAGTACCAACACCTGATGTTTTTTACTGTACTAACTTGGTCCCTGGAATTTATAATTACACATTTAATCCCTCAATATTTTTTGATGTACCAATTTGGTCCCTCAAAATTTTAGTATGACAAGTTTGATTCTTAAAATTGAGGGACAAAGTTGATACATGTAAAAATTTTGAGGGATCAAATTGATACATCTGAAAATCTTGAAGGACTAAATGTATATTTATAAATTTTCAGGGACTAAGTTGGTACACTGAAAAAAAATCAAGGACTAAATTGGTACTTCATCTCATGTTCTGATATCTCAAAATGCAAGGTTAAAATTGAAAAAAAAAAAACATTAATACATTCTTAAATTCTTAAAGTAACAAATAGTTTGAAATAAGTTAAAAATGCTAAAATGATATCAGATAATAATTTATTACAGGGTACCACATGTCTACACTTGGAATATTTGAATAATCGATATCTGCCTAGCTATTAGTTACACGTTGCTGTGTTGGCAATCACCTTCCTACCCACAGACATAAAAAATTTATGCTTATTTAAGTTTTTAGTCCCTGAACTTAGGTGCTTTTTTGAAATTAATCCTTGATCTTTTTTTTGTTGCTTTGGGTCCCTAAACTTTTTCAATTTTTGGAAAATGACCTTGTTGTTGCTTAAGTGATGATATGACAGATGAAATGCTACATAACCTTCGCAGTATCGATTGATAACATACTAGATGATGCCACGTGAATTTTAAAGATTAAAAAAAATTCAAATTTATTAAAAATAATTAAAAATTGTATTTTTTTTAAAAAGAAAATAAAATCCTTTAATAATTTTGAAAAAAAAATTTAATAAAAAAAATCATGTGGTGTTACAAAACGCTACATAGCACTTCATTCTTCGATGTCGGACAAGTGACGTGACATTTCATTGGTCATATCATCACTTAAGCAACAACAGGGTCCTTTTCCAAAATTTGAAAAAGTTTAGGAACCCAAAACAAAAAAAAAAAGATCAAGTACCAATTCCAAAAGAGCATATAAGTTCATGGACTAAAAACCTAAATAAACCAAAAATTTATTTAATGGTTGCCAGGCAATGACTCTAGAGAGTTATATGAAACCTAAAAGTGCGAAACGATAGAGAGGTTTACTTGCACTTTTCACTTTAAGTTTTAGGCTGCTATAGTCTAGGAATTTAGAATAATCTATATCTGCAATCCCATTTGTTACATGTCTCTGTTGCACTTTCTTCCCCACAAGAACGATCAACATTTCATGGTAGCCAAGCAAACTTAACTAGCTAGAGTTATATACTTAGATGAAATCTGAAAGTGGGAAATAAAAGAGATAGAATTTGCACTTTTTCACTTTAATTTTTGTGTAGTCATGTTGTAGGAATTTAGAATAATCTATTTCTACAATACCATAGGTTAAATGTTGCTGCGTTTGGCAATCACCTTTCTCCCCCACACATAGGAAGATTCAGATTTCATGGTTAGAGTTTTTTGAAATCTTAGTGTCAAAGAAAAAAACAAGTTTGCTTGCACTTTTTTTTGCACTTTTTCTCTTTAAATTTCATGTTGTCATGGTCTAGGGAATTTAGAATAATCTGTATCTGCAATACCATTTGTTACTCGTTGCTGTGTTGGCAGTCACCTTTCTTAACCACACAGAGGAAGATTCAGATTTGATGGTTGGAAATGAATGACACTAGAATTATTGGAATGCACAACACTCTTATAAGTTGCATTAATACTCTTATAAGTGACATACCCTCTCCGTTGCTAAATAATCATCAATTAAGATTATAAAACATACATTAAGAAGTATGTTTAATATATTTTTTTTAATAAATAAAAGCTTATTTTACCATTTTATTCCATTCTCTTTATAGTATTTTTGTCAATTTTTTACACTTGTTATCTTTTAGATTAAATTAAATAATGATGAAGTTGTAAAAGTAATTATTAATGTTCTATCGATTTTATAGAATGACAATTATTTAAAAACAAACTCTTTTTTTTTTTTTGGAAAGAGTGACAATTACTCCCTCCGGTCCTATTTATAAGTCACATTTTAGAAGGATTTTTGGTCCTATTTATAAGTCACTTTGTATTTTCTAGAAGACATTTATTACTATTTTCTCTTATTTGCCCTTTGCCCATTAATGTGAAGTAATACAATATGAAATTCCTAATGCAAGTTAAGAGGGTAAGATTGTAATGTTGAAGTATTTTTTTAAAGTTTTAAGAAACCTAACTACCCTCCTTGGTTCATATGATATGGTTAAGTATGTCCTATAAATAGGACAAGAGGAAATATTTTGGAAAGGAAGGAGCAGTAACTAATATTTCCACCATGTTTTTAAATTGGGGTTGGTAACCACAATGTTATGCTATGAAACTCACATATCGTTATAAAATCAACTCTGTTATTCAAACATCTGTATTTGATATCTATACAGGACATCTATTTTTTCAGGTTAAAACTGGTGGGTCCTGCAGTTTCTCTTTCTTACAGAAACCACCACTTTTTTTACCAAAAAAGGCAGGTGTCTACATCTGATGTCAAATACAGATGTCTCAATAACATTTTTGTCTAGATACCATTATGCTTATGATACTTCATGATAAGTGTGCCAAAAGTATATCTCAATTTTCTTTTATTTTTTAACTATTTTTTTAAAACAAGATACTTTTTTGATACTTCTTTGATATGATTAAGATATTCATTTTGACTTTATTTTAAAATTTTAAATAATATTGTTTTTATACTTTTAAAATAAATTTTTCAAATTCCTTTTAAATTAAAAAAAATATTTTTTATAGAGACTAATGGGAATGCATTGACGGTGTACAGTTTTTTACACCATCAGTCCATCATTCACCATTCATTTGTATTACTTTTATCTAAAAGTCAACGATTATAAACAGATGAATGATGAATGATGCATTTATAGTGTAAAAAAACTTTACAGTGTCGGTGCATTATCTATTTTCTCCTTTTTATATATAATTTTTTTTATAAACTAATTCATACCTCTCAAACATACCCTATTCTAACCCCGAGCGTGTGGTTCAGTGGTAGGGATTGATCCACGCTTAAGCAAGGTCAGGTGTTCGAATCCTGCCTTGTGCATGTAGCAGCGTTAAATCTCGGGGCCAGCTGTCCCACCCATTAGAGGTGCCTACAAGCTAGCGAGGAGATTAGTCACTGCGGTCGGCGGTGGACACTCCGGTCATGGACAAAAAAAAAACATACCCTATTCTTTAATATCAAGTCTTCATGATTTTTCTCTCTTCTCTTTATGAGAAAAACCCCTACGAAAATGGGATATGATTCCCATTGAGTATGATAGGTGCAAAAACCTTTTTCATTTTTTGCTGTTATCACAAATATTTATGTAATTATCTTATTGCATTGTATTTTTTTAATTTTTCTGCAAACATGTATGTCTCTCTCTCTATATATATTATATATATATATATATATATATTAAATTGTTTATCCTTGTTGTTGTTAAGGTTTCATCTCAAAACAGATATTTAAATCATGTCATATATTATGAGACAGACGATGTGAGACTTCCAACACGTCCCCTCCAACGAAGTCTGCCGGATCAGGCAAAAGGTATCTATTGACCTATAACAAAGGACAACTTTTGGTCCATAATAACCGGAAAGAAGTTGGGCTCTGACTATGATACCATGTTAAGGTTACATCTTAAAACCAATTGGCAATGAAAGGAGTAGCCCAAGCCATATATTATGAGGCAGGCGACTTCCAACAATTATATTGTATTAATTATCTGGATTTGCTAGTCAAAATATTATACTTTCGGGAGTGTCCGTTAATGCAATCATGATTAATGCTAAGCAACATTTTAAAACACCTATTACCATTTAAGAAAAATAAGAAAAGCACTATAACCTCAGGGTCATTTGAATTAGTAGAAATCTAAAATTCAGTTTCTCTTCTGTGAAGTTAAATTATGATACCATTTGTTTTAACACATTTATTTTTGCTTAATTAACAAAAAAAATTTAATTAAGAGAACTTATGTTCTAATGTTCGCTGATATATGCTTTAAAGTATAATCTATGGTTTCTTTAAAGAGTTCCAAGTTCGGACACTACTCAAGGAAAGTGCACACTGAGTCAGATTGTGGTGCTCAAAAGTGGCTGCACTTTTAGACTTTTTAAAGGCAAGAGGTACGTGTCGAACAAACCCAAAAAAAGGAGAAGAACTTGTGGATGTTATCATACAGTTGTTTGCAACCCCGAAATTGATTCCGAAGATGAAAATGCAGTTCCTCTCATCTCAATTATATATTTAAAAAAAAAAAAATTTTTTTTATGGGTGCATAGGATAATTAAGCTTGAAAAAAAAGTAAGTTTTGGTTAAAAAAATACACTTAATTAATTAAAATATAATCATTTAGTTTTTCAATAAAAGTTTCATTCTCAATGATAATATCTTAAAATATCTCTATTTTTTATGAATATAAAAAATTTAAATATATTTAATTAACTATCTTAACAAATATGAAAATAATTTTTTCTTATGATTGAGATCAGAGAAAAAACATGGAATTACACTCACTTTTCTTCTATTTTAACCTTAGAAACATCGGACTCGGGGTACAATATACTAGTTTGTAAATATAAGTGGGATTTGAAAATAACTCATAATTTCAACCCTTTGATGCTTTTAGCTATTTAGATTTAAGTGGATTTAACTATTATAATTTATAAAAAAATTTAATAACTAAAATTTATGAATAAAAAATATAAAAGTACTGAGTTAGAAGATACTTACACAATTAGGTGATAGAGGGAGATATATAAAACAAGATAAGCAAAAGAGATGATAACCTTATAGAACCTGTGCTGAGTGTTAGTGATCAATTATACCCACACTGCTTTTTATATAGGATTGAGCTCAAGCCTCATAAAGTTGACAGTAAGATTAATTATCATATCAGTAATTTAATGTATCATGCTTTGATTAATAGAGCACAATTTATAATTTTATATATTATGCAAATTTTTTTTAAAAAAATTATTTATTAATATAATTTTGATTTAGGTAAAAAAATTTATTGTATTACTTTTTTAAAATAATTTTATTTTATGAATTTGAGAAAATTAAATGCATTAAATTAATTAACTTTTTGAATAATTAAAAAGTAAGTTATTTTTTATTATAATTGAGGCATGCAAGAGAGAATATTCAGAATTACTCTCTCTTTTATTGCTTTTTAACCTTAAAAACAACGGGCTAATAGTATAATAATGGACTAATTTAAAATGTAAAAATAAATGGGATTTGGATATAACTCATCATTTATCTGACTCACAATTTCAATCATTTGATGCTTCTAATTATTTAAATTTAAGTAAATTTAACGATTAGAATTTGAGGATAAAAAACTCAAATAACTAAAAATTTATGAATACGGAAGATAAATAAATTTACTAAGTTAGAAAATACTTATACACAATTAAGTGATAGAGAGATCATGACGAGTATAGGAAAGACAAGTTAAGCAAAGAGATGTTGAGTAACTTTAGAGAACTTGTGTTGAGTGTTAGTGATCAAATTATACCCGAAATGCCTTATCTAGATGGAGCTCAAGCCTCATAAAGTGGACAGTAAAACTAATTATTAGACCATTGATTTAATATATCTTGCATTAATTTTTATTTTTTTTTAGGAAAAGTTTTTTTTATGAGAAGGGGGAAAAAGCGTTTTATCAGAATTTGAACTCGGATTTCAATATTGTATGTCCCGCATTTTATTAACTTAGTTGACTCTTGGAAACATATTTTGCCTTAATTAACCAAATACAATTTAGCTTATATGCAATTTTTAAGTTTTTTTTAATTTATTATCATAACTTTTAATTTGTGGAAAATAATTGCAACTTTTATTATCTTTATAGACAAAAGAAAGTAATATACTATAACTATATATCTTTTATTTATGATTTTTTTTTAAGAGAGTGTTAACCAATATCTTAAAAAACAGCATTGTATAGAGAACAAAATCATTATTTTGTATTGAAAATGATGAGTTTAATAATATATCAAAAATTGTTAAATTTAGTTTTTTTAATACTTGTTTATCCATTTTATATTCCTTAACTACCAGCAAGGCCCAACACAGGTGATAGATAACTGAATTTCTTAAGCATGATATCGGGGTTTGATCATTGTTGTGGATGTGGAAAATATTTTGTTGGTAGAGGCAAAACTCACTTCAGTGATTTCTACGTCTCGGAGGGGATTATTCTTTGGCCGAAGGATACCCTTTTTGTAAAAAATAAAAAATAAAAAATACTCCTTTTTTATGGGCAAAGTTTTTTTTTATTTTTTTTTACAAGGATAGGAGAGGGGAAATTAAATCCACCAAAGGGTGATGTCCATGATAGAACACATGACTTCCAACTCTTAAGCTTTAAAACTTGATACATGACCATGTGAATTATATCCACTTGTCAAAGAAAAATATTCCTTAAATAGTGTTTTAATTTCAAACACTCGTTAACAAGACATTTTTTTAACTTATAAACCAAGTACACAAGATAAACAAACTTGAAAAAAAAATTTATCGAAAAATAATATACTTATTAAAAGTTAAAGAAAATATTTTTAAACTTTTTAATACATGTTTTTAGAATTTATGATTGTTTATTACATGCATCAATGAATATGTTAGCAAAATTCTTTATTTACTTGTTACTTCTTTTTATCCTTTCAAGACATGTACCAAAAATACTTACAATCAAAAGGTATTCCTAATTCAATGTGCTTGAAATATTTTTTCATTTTATGATACCGACTTGTCCAAATTCCTATATGTTCCAATTTTCTAGTGGGAAATATGGATTGTTTTTTAATAGCAAGTACATACAATGAGAACTTCATATTTCATTTCGCGAAGGGTGAGTTTGTTTGTTTATTTCCTTCGTTTCAAAATAATTTGACATTTAAAGTTGGAATATATGGATTAAAAAATATATTTAATATCCGTGTGAACTATGGCATCAGTAAGGATTTAAAGTTGCCAAAAGATTTCAACTATCCGGAAGAATGACACAAGACACCACACTTACATGGAAGAAATTATTGCTGAATAATGTAAGGATTTAGCTATAGCCTTTGATTTTATTCAAGTTATTTTTAGACCTCGATCGATGAATGTAATTTCAGATTCTCTGGCTAAGAAAACTCTCTGGATGCATAAACAACTTTGGTTAATAGATATACCAGACTTTCTTAAGCATTTCTTTGTAAAAAGCAATTTTATGGCTCTATCTATTTTTTAATAAATTCATCGTATCTTTCAATATATATATATATATATATATATATACATATATATTTAATATGTGTTTTTAGTAAATCAATATCGTTTTATTATTTTTTCTAAAGTAATTGATCATTTTTCTTCACTTATTATTTCTTCTATTAATGATGGTAGAGTTATAAAAATGAGAATTAATTTTGTATTGGGTTTTTAAAATGACAATAGAGTATTAAAAAATTGTCATAACTAAGTCGTTAAATTGTGTCTTTGCTGGTATTATGGTTAATTTTTTTCTTCTCTTTCACCTTAAATAGTACTCCCTCAGTCCTACAAGGATGGCTATAAAACTCAAAAGTCAAAAAATTAAAGAGACATGTATTTAATGGTTTGTCTAACCCATCAACAAATTATTAAACAACTAATTTAATGTATTTTGCATGGATCAACCAATCACAATTTAAAGTTTACAATTTCTAAACTTTCATTAATTATTTTAACTATAGTTTGAGAAAAAAAAATTAGTCATTTTTTACCATCTTGTCAGGCTGAGGGAGTATCATGAATTCATATTACATACTCAATTAATTCACCTGGTATTACGAATTATCGATCAACCGTATGATATTTCTCAAGATTGTTGCATCATGAAGAATTTAGCCATATATATGGGATTTCGAGTTCCTTCTACACCCAATCAATTACCACCAAGACTACCCACTTGGATTATGGTTAATCTTTCCTTTTATTATAAAAGGATGTCATAATCCTGCTTTTTCCTTGCTCCATTTTGAAATCCTGCTTTCTCATTGAAAGTTGGGGTTTCTCTTCAACAAAGACATCCACGTGACACTTTTTTGCTGTGGGTGTAACTGCTTCAATTGAAAAACTGCATGCATCCACTTTTTCTATCTGCTTCTTCCCTTTTTTTTACTCTTCTCTCTCCATTCACTCTCTTATTCTCTTTTATCCCATCCCTCTTTCTCTTTTACCGTTTCTCTTTCTATAACAAACTCCTGGACCACCTCTCATTCTCCATTTCATCATTATCAACAACGCTTCATTCTCTCAAATCCCAATTTTGTTCTTCGTCTTTTATTTTCTTCTTGATCAAACAATTGCTTTTGCTTAAAATCCATAGATTTTGAAGATGAGTTTGAGGGTAAGCCATTGATAACAATTGACACTAATCATAAATTAAAGTTAAAGGATGTAGTTTTAAGGAGGCAGACATTGGCTTTTCAATAGAAACCTAAGGTAATGCTTTTTTTATTCTTCTTTTGTTTTGGTTCTCTATTTTTATGGAGTGAAGAAGTTTCTAATGCAAGATTATAGTAGTTCCTCTTCTCTCTTTCCATAAAATAATTTTATATTTTTGATATATTATTGTTTACCGAATAAAGATGTTGATATGATGTTAAAGGTGTTCATGCATTGCTATGGCTATGCCAAAAAAGTTGAGAAACATATCTCAAAGTTGGAAGGTGAAAACTGAGAACATTGCCATTTTTTTTATTTGAGGAATTCAATTGACATAAAAAAATTGACAAAAGTTTAGTAAAAAATTGACATATTTATAATTAATATTAAGAATATGCAAAAAAGAGGGAAAAAATGGGGTTAAACTGAGATATATCATCCATTTTTTACCATTTTTTATGTAGAAAGTCTTAATAAACTGGTTTGGTCATAATAGGATGTTAACTTTGGGTTTTTTATGTTCATATGTACAGGAGGCCATTGAAGTCACTATTGACAACAATCATAGTATAAACAACGATAGTTTAATAGTAGTAAATTTTGGGTTTAGTTACTTTCTTGGTTGGGTATCTAAATTTCAATATTTATGTTACTTTGTATTGTGGGTCAATAAACAATTAGCATGTTTTTCTTAAGTAAACAATTAGCATGGGCAGCAGCCTTTTTAGTTTCTTTCCTTTCGTCATAATATTGATTACGAATCAATTAAAGTAAATGAAAAATTTACTTGACACTAAACATTTTTGTTCATTATTTGTTAGTGAACTTTTTTTTGTTAATATTTTCTCTTGCATATTCTTTTATTATGGTAATAAATTTTTTGTTCATATTTTGTTCATATTTTCTTTTTTTGTTTATTATTTGTTAGTGAATTTTTTATTTGTTAGTTTCTTTTGCAAATTTTCTTTTCCACTTTTCTTTATGGAGTGAAGTGGTGAGATAAATGAATGGGTGAGGTGGTTATTTTATGGTAATTCAAGTGAAGGGAGATGATAAGATAAGGTTTCTAGAGGATTAGAAGGTTGGTTAGAGTAGATGGTGAGAAAGTTGGAGATGAAATCAAAAATAGTGAGATTGCCTGGTGAAATAAAAAGTTGGGTCCAACTCATGGGATAAATGAGAAGACTTTGACAATGAAAAGGAATACTTAATCATGTGCAGGTTTGATTTAGTATTAAAATTTTTATCTATTTCACTTAATTAGATTTAATTTAAGTACACATACCCTTATTTATACATCTTCTGTAAATATATATATATATATATATATATATATATAATGTTGGTATTGTATTTATATATATATATATTTATATAAGGCTTAATTATGTCACAGGTCCCTGAAGTTTGGGGTACTTTTGTCAGATACTCTTATACTTTTTTTTCAATGTTTGACTCCCCCAAGTTACTTCTGGGTTTGTCATATACTCGTACTATCGATTCTGGCCAATTTTGCTGACATATAACATCAGAATCCTAATCAGACGCAGGAGGTTAAGCATCTGGTATCCTATGGGCGAAGATCTTTTGTTTTTTTAATTTAAAAAACTAAAAAACTTAATATTTTTATATCTTTAGTTAAATAAAAAAAGAAAAGAAAAGAATTGAAGAGAGAGGTCGTTTTCAACCGTGTGACATCACTCGACATCACATGGCCAACATCCTGCGTCTGACTAAAATTTTGATGTTACATGTCATCAAAATTGCTCAGAATCAATAGTAGGGGTATATGACAAACCCAGAAGTAACTTCGGAGAGTCAGATATTGAAAAAAAAAAGTATAAGGGTATCTGACAAAAGTACCCCAAACTTTAGGGACCTGTGACATAATTAAACCTTTATATAATATGTTGATATTGCATTTCTGAAATTAAAATAAAATAATAACTGTACGAGATTAATTGACATTATAATATAATAAAAGAATGAGACATTATATATTGATAATATGTTTTGACGAACTTAATCATTTAAGTTTCATCAAATGATTTTTTCTTTACAAATTAGTATGATACCGAATCAATTCGAATGCACAAAATAATTTACAATTATTATCTATTTAGATTATCCAATAATAATTAATTCAAACAAACAACATCTCGTACAATGCACAAGCTTAAAACTAGTTATACTATATTGTTATGTTTGAGGCAATCAGGGACAATTGCATGCTAATTATTAATATAGCAATAATTGATAGGGTAATGCGATTATGGACACTTTCGAAACGCAACATTGTGACCTAAATAAAGGTTAGGAATCTAAATTTTTTTTTGGTATACAAAATTGTGGAGGAGAACTTCATAGTCCCGGAACCTGAAGCAACATGGGTGGGGTGCCTCCCCAATGGATGTTCTCCACAAGGATTCAAGCCTCTAACCTTATGGTTTTATGGGTTCTCAATATCCTTATGGTCCTAGTATGCTTCCACTAGGCCAAACCCATTTGGGTGTTAGGAATCTAAATTTAAAACATTAACCAATACCATAAAAATAAATAAATAAATAAATTGTTCACCAAAAAATAAATAAATAAATTTAAAACGTTATACAGACCTTCTCTCTCTCTTTCCTATCTATCTTTATGTGTTTTTGCTATCCACCCAAGAACCACAGACAAGAAGGGAGCGATTAGAATCATTGCAAGCCTATAGCTTGCGCAGAGCTGAAGGTTACTTTTCTCTGCCTTTCTCATATCCCCATTGATTCATGACGCATGCTTACTGCTTCTAGCTTTGAATTTGGCAATAGAAAGAGGCTGGAACTCGAATGAGGTTCATATTCATTTTGATACTGATTGCACGGTTCTTTGTGACACATTGCCTAACTCAATGAACCATGTTGCTAGGTTTAGTTTAATAATCCTGATTTTTTATATGATGTAATTTAGTTTTATCACTAGTGAAATTTTATTTTTCCCATAAAAAAAAAAAAGAATTGTCATAATAATAACATTTTGTTTGAAATTGTCAAATTTTTAACATTAATATTAAAAAACAATAATTAGTTATTGTTTGTTGAATATTAATTATCTCAAAAGCTTAAGTTATTTGGTAAAAACAAGAGTATTTAAAAGGTTTCGTCACCCAATAGTTATTTAGACTTGAAGCGTGGTGTCATTCACCATATATATTACCTTGTGTGATATTTTATATTTTATTTATTTAAAAGAATGAGGATGATAAAGATCAAACCCTATACCACTTATCATGTCAAGAATCAACTAATCCAAAAAATGAATTAAGCTATTTGGTTGGGTTGCTTTTCTAATAAAAATATACGTGTGTTACTACTACTTCCCGTAAATTTTAACAATTGAGTTGGTTCTTGAGAATAAGTTTACAAAGTTGTGAAAGTGTATTTAAACCCATTCCTTTTTTTTACCCCTAGATTGAAAACATTTTTTTAATAGGCAAATTTATTTATTTCTCAGGGGAAAGAGAAGAAAGTGTTGTTATCAGGGTTTGAACCTAAGCTCATTATCACTTATGTCTAGCAATTATACCAACTGAGTTGGTTCTTAGAAATATTTTAAAACGATGTCAACCTGTGATGTCTTTACTACCATCACCATTGCCATGACGCCACAGTTTCATGACACTTTTCATTGCTTCCCTAAGAGCGTGGTCAAAGTGATATGATTGGAGGAGGGGGGGGGGGGGGGGGGGGGGGGGGGTAATAGTTTGGGTGGCAATAATTGTAGAATGGTTGGGTAGGCTAGCAGCTGTAACACTCCTTGTATATCATCTTACTTTATAAGAAAAGTAACAAGTTTATGAATATTTGGACTTGTTATCGTTGGAAAAAGATCTGAAAAAAAGAATTTTCCATTCCCTTGAAAATTCCTTTTCACAAACACTTGATTAATAATGAAGTTGACTAACAAAATCAGAGTTTGCGGAAACATAGTAAAATAGTCATATTATACTCTCAATATATATCAAGTGTAACAAGTCCATGGATACCAAATAAATATTATTATGAAACCAAATTCATCTTATGATACCTCTTTCAAAATGTGTATCATATAAATACTATTAAAAACATAGATGTTATAGAGCTGGTCACTGGTCCTCTGTCCAAACATTTATCTGGCTGGATCCTCGATATCTGCACAACGGGTTCCCAACCCACACTTTCTACATTCTGCATGCACCTAAGGGACATCTCCCTTTACTGATTCTTGTGCAAGCTAGATGCACGATCAACACCTAATAAGGGCATGGGGGTTAGCTATACATATTCGCATAATCAAATGAGAATAACACTAACATCCACAAGTCAACATGTAGCAAATCTTGATGCATATTCATATGAGCACACCCGGATAATTATAACACCCTAATAATTACTACCCTTGATTCCCAAGTATTAAAATTGTGCACTTAAAAATTCCTTTTTAATATAATAAAATCACCCGTCAAACGGACGGAGTTTTGCTTGTTTTTCGAACTAATCCAAAATTCAACCTGTGATGAACAACATCAAATAAACAACCAATAGCCAGCAGGGCTTCAGATTATATTTCTAAAACTTATCAAAGCCCCATGGGCTCCAAATACATGAGAGTGCATTAATTAATCAGAGTAATAGCGGAAAATACTAAGTTTGAGTGTCGTAATCAAAACATATAACTTTGTTAAAACAAAATATACTAAGTCTCAATCAAAATATACATATTGAATTTACATCCCAATATTATAATAGACTTAGGTCCATATTATATTTTAAACCCAAAACACCCTACTCTCCCTGTAAGGGAAAGTACTCCTGCTCGGCCGGGGGCTGTGCCTGCTCAATCTCAGCACCTGTAAATGTAAGTGAGTGAGCATTGCACATGAATAGAAAAGCAGTTTCTAGATAGACATAACCACTAACCAGGCCAAACACAATTAGCAATTTATTCACATAAATACAAATTCATCGCAAGTATACCATATTTTCCAATTCATTATTTTATAAATGCCAATTCCCTTTTTAGTTAGTTCATTTCCATCATTTGATTCCCTTTTATTCATTTTCTCCGTTCCCAAAGAAATCCCTTTTTACTCCCTTACCTTTTTCTTATTTTTACGGTGTATGTATGTCTCCACCAAATCGAAGGCCTACATACAAACACCAATCACGATGTATGTCTCCACCAAATCAATGGCCTACATACATCGCGTTTCCATTACCGTTACCTTGTCCAATTTTATCCCCTTACCTTTTTCCTAGATTTTACGGTGTATGTATGTCTCCACCAAATCGAAGGCCTACATACATACACCAATCACGATGTATGTCTCCACCAAATCGAAGGCCTACATACATCGCGTTTCCATTACCTTCACCTTGTTCAATTTTATTCCCTGTTTCCCTTATTCATTTCCTTTTAGTTACGGTGTATGTATGTCTCCACCAAATCGAAGGCCTACATACATACACCAATCACGATGTATGTCTCCACCAAATCGAAGGCCTACATACATCGCTTTTCCTTGACCGTTTACCTTATCTTATCCATTGTCCTTTCCTTTTTCCTTTTTATTTAGAGTGTATATATGTCTCCACCAAATCGAAGGCCTACATACATACACCAATCACGATGTATGTCTCCCCCAAATCGAAGGCCTACGATACATCACCATATTTTTCCAATATTAGTTGTCATTATTTTGTCCACTAATTCAGTTTAATATTTAGCAAACCATTCCAAGCACAAGCATCATCACAATTATCACCAAATAGCCACAATTCACTTTTCTAATTAACACCATTCCAATATTTAAGAAATATCAAATAGAGCACATAATCAAATCCACAACTATTCATGCACATCACTTTCCACATAGACAATTAGAGTGCCAATAATAACCAACTTCACCTTTTCATATAATCATGCAACAACCACATTTATTATTTTTCATTGTCCAAATTATTGATTTAAAATCCTAAATTAGGGGTTCATGCCATTTATTTTCCTCAATTAAAACCTAACCTTATTCTCTACTTTTTGGAGTTCCATAATTAATAATTAAGCCTATTTTCAACATTTACCTTAGATCCTAAATTGGGGTTTCTAATTCCCTACCTTAACACATAAACTCCTAGCCAACCATTATATCTAAATACAAACCCTCTCCTAGAACAAGCCAATGCTCACTATATCCACCCCATTACCTTAACCAAAGAGAGAGAAAGTGGAAGAACCCAAGCCGTAGCTCCAAGCGCTCCCAAAACCGAGGGCTCCGCACGCACGAAAATGGAGATAGTGATAATAATCTTCCCTAAGCCAAAGGAATGGAATGATAAAGAGATTATTGCCCCTTTTCCATAGAGAATTCGGATTTCCCAAAGAGGGGAAAGAGAGAGAGAGAAAATCCACATTAGAGAGAGAGAGAGAGGAACTTCAATAATCATGGATACTTACTTGGAGAGACCAAGGGAGACTTGATGGGGGACCTTGGAGTGATTCCCTTGAAGCTTGATGGATTTGGGATGAGAGATTGTGTGCCCTAGAGAGAGAAATTTCGTGCATTATGGCCAAAGGCACGCGTGAAACGCTTTTATTTTTTTCAGTTTTAGCAGCCCTTAATCGAGTATTACTCGATTAAAACCTCCCCCCCTTCAGGCTTAATCGATTAAGCTGCAACTTAATCGATTAAGTTGTAGGGTTTCCAGCACCCCGACTTTGAACGGCCGTAACTTCTTCGTTAACCGTTGGATCTTCCTCAAATTTTGACACAAGCTTCCTCACATATCCTACTTCACATCTAACGGTGGAATTTGTGTTTATAGTTGTAGATCTTTTATTTTGAATTTCCTAATATAGGGTGTTTATAACACCAAAAACATCGCTTCTAACGCTCTTTTGTTCATCTTTCAACCTCCTTTTTAATGCCAATGCTTCTTGATTCCTTTATGGCATTCCAAGAACTCCTAACCCATCATTTTAAATCCTTTTTAGAATATCCTTCGCTTCCAGATCTTATAATTGTTCTAATTACTCGTAGAATTAAAATTCGGGATGTTACAATTCTCCCCCACTTGTTAGAATTTCGTCCCCGAAATTCCGTTGAGTTCCGTAATTAGAGAATCATCCCTTTAGTAAAGTTTCTGACTACGGTTTTCACTTCTCTTCGCTCTTTATTCCCCATTCCGGGTGTGATTAGGGTCATGCCTAATCCAATGCTTGTCCTCAAATACCATGTGTCACTTCTACCTAGAACGGATCGTCAGTTTTGTTATTATTAAAGTTCCATCTCCCATTCCTTGGATTGAAATCCTCCCCCACTTGGCATTGACATACTTGATTATATCCTTGCTAGGGGGTATGCTCATTCGTTATTCGGAATCTCGCACATAAGCTTCTCGACCGGTATCCAAAGTCAGAAAGGACACGTGGATGGTTATCCATTGGTAGGCATAGAACTATGTTGGGTTCCTACGTCTTGGTGGATTCTCACCTATGCATCTAAGACGTTTGAAACTTGAAGAGAGTGAAGATGAAAAGAAGAAACATGAAGCACTCAAGAATGAGTATCATGGTCTTTGCAAGATGACCCAGGATGGACTGGATACATGTCAAGCAAGAAGACGATGGAGATTATTCCCCACAGTATGCATTTTCAGCAGCGAGTCATCGAAGGATGTGTTTCTATGGATATGTTGCTAACTGGTTGGTCTCGGTCAACCGGGGTCCTATCAAATGCACAGGGTCTCAAAAGACTAAGATTATCACTTGCGGTGTTCCGACGTAACATCTTGATTGAGGTTCCACTTCGTGACTTCACTTTTATCCCGTTCACTTTTTACTCCTTCAAGTGAGTCTGGCAAAGTCACCCTTAAAATCAATCTTCACCGCGTTTGCATTCTACTTCGATGCTACTTCCTTCCCGTTCGTTTAGTAATTTCAATTCGATATAGGAATTCCTAAAGATTTATTACACTTGAGGGTCAAAGTTAAGGTCTAGTTGTTATTTTTCAATTCGGTGTCATTTTGGAAAGGTCTTGTTTTATCTCTAGTTTAACCCTCATTCGATTCTCCTCGAAGTGTTTGGAATTATCTGTTTAGTAATCCTATGACTTACGGTATGATTACGAGTTATTGTCGCTCGGATAGGATCCGAACTGAGTCGTCACGTCTCCCCCACTCATTATCAACATACCTGAGTAAGTCGAAGGCAGGGAGAAAACTGGGTTGACTCCAAGAGTTGATTAGCTGGGCTCTTCACACCTACGCATACGGCTAGGTTCTCATACTAGTTAGAAGGGTGGTTCGATCATTTAGTTGGATGTTCTCGGTGGAATATAGAACAAGAGTGTCTTGAATGGAGTTGGTTTCCGAATCACTGTTCACGAGTCTTAGTACAGATCCTATAGGATTAGAGTTCAGTAGAACTTTCGATAGAGGCAGAATTTCTAGATGGTTTATTCGGATTTAAACTAGATGATTGCAATAATATAACATGTCAATAAATGCGAAAACTGAGGTGGTCAGTCCCAATCTCACATTTACCAACTGTACATCACTGCGTTTGTTGGATGATAGCATTATCTTTTAACAGATGCAAGAGAAAGGATGACCAATCCTGACCTTACACACTATTAGAGGACGACACTATCACTAGGTGTTTGGTTAGGTCTCTCGTTACTGTCTTATAACTAAGTAAGGTTTTTCCTACGTGTTCATTTGGATGATACTCATAATCAGATTGAAGATGAGTCTTTCTTAGGTTTCACAACTTCTAGAAATACAGGATTAGGAATTTAAAATTCCAAGAGGATTGATTTAGGATATTCTACGCTGAAACTTAATAGAGACGCAGGTTGAAAGTACCTAAAATGTTTATCTAAGTTCTTAAATCGTTTCGTACCTTTTGTTGGTTTGGCCCTGATCTCCTTAAGTAGCTGTACCACAGACTTCAAGGGTGTGGATCAGGAAACTGATATTGTCGGAATGTAAGGTTGAGACGTCCAGGACGAAGTCCTGTGTCATTGAGTAGTCCCTCTGGAGCTGTGTTTGGTATGATCACCGACACACCATGAAAGATGTGACGAGACTCGCCACCGAAAATTAATACATCACCCGATCCCAAGATAATTCTTTCTGCTCTCCTTGGATCTCTCTGGTCTAAATAGAGAAACTCAGCTGAGTCACCAATGCAGAATGATACTACCGGTATCCCTCTGTGCAAGCTTCCAACACTTTCATCACGGTCCTGATGGAGACCAAGCTTCCCATTCTCTTCATAGAAATTGACAATGCAGACATCAGGGACCATGGAAGGGAGTATGTCCTCCACTTCACTTACACCGCATTCCTTATCAATCAAAGATTGTGCTTCTTGCATCGCTCCCCTAACCAGCTGAATGAAATGATCAGGAATATTGGGTGGTTTGCTTCCATCAATTACCCTTTTGGGTCCATATACTCGGGTTTGAGGATTCCAGTCTAAGCCAAGGCACATCATTTTCAGTCGGAGTCTGGCTCCACTTGTAAAGCCTGGTTGATAAAAACCTCCAGGGCCTAAGCCCATCTCCCGACAGTTCTTTACTACGCCCACCTGTTCTTCATGAGTCAAGTGTTGCTGCAGGAGAACCATTCCCGGTCTCAAAACTATACTCTTCTTCTCACCATCTTGTACCCCCATGTGTTGCTCCTTGTCTTCAATAGTCGATCTAAGCTTACCCATTGCAGAAGTTTGCCCTTCTTGAAAACAGATGTCATACTGCTTGGATTTCAAAGAATCAGCAGGGGAATTGATCTTACGATCAGTAGCCGAACTGCTAGCAGGAGAATGGGAGAGCTGATTCTCCATGTTGCTACAATGTGGCAACAAAGGATTCTGTTGATGCGGACATGTATATAATTTAGTACATAACTACATAGGGTTTTATAACTATAAACCTAAGTGACTAATATAGAACTTGACACTATCTATTGGTTACTCGCTTGTTGAGTAAACCACAGGAGTTATGAGTTTAAACTCCAAAGGCCGAGGAAAAACTGCTCTGATACCAAAATATAACACCCTAATAATTACTACCCTTGATTCCCAAGTATTAAAATTGTGCACTTAAAAATTCCTTTTTCATATAATAAAATCACCCGTCAAACGGACGGAGTTTTGCTTGTTTTTCGAACTAATCCAAAATTCAACCTGTGATGAACAACATCAAATAAACAACCAATAGCCAGCAGGGCTTCAGATTATATTTCTAAAACTTATCAAGGCCCCATGGGCTCCAAATACATGAGAGTGCATTAATTAATCAGAGTAATAGCGGAAAATACTAAGTTTGAGTGTCGTAATCAAAACATATAACTTTGTTAAAACAAAATATACTAAGTCTCAATCAAAATATACATATTGAATTTACATCCCAATATTATAATAGACTTAGGTGCATATTATATTTTAAACCCAAAACACCCTACTCTCCCTGTAAGGGAAAGTACTCCTGCTCGACCGGGGGCTGTGCCTGCTCAATCTCAGCACCTGTAAATGTAAGGGAGTGAGCATTGCACATGAATAGAAAAGCAGTTTCTAGATAGACATAACCACTAACCAGGCCAAACACAATTAGCAATTTATTCACATAAATACAAATTCGTCGCAAGCATACCATATTTTCCAATTCCATTATTTTATAAATGCCAATTCCCTTTTTAGTTAGTTCATTTCCATCATTTGATTCCCTTTTATTCATTTTCTCCGTTCCCAAAGAAATCCCTTTTTACTCCCTTACCTTTTTCTTATTTTTACGGTGTATGTATGTCTCCACCAAATCGAAGGCCTACATACAAACACCAATCACGATGTATGTCTCCACCAAATCAATGGCCTACATACATCGCGTTTCCATTACCGTTACCTTGTCCAATTTTATCCCCTTACCTTTTTCCTAGATTTTACGGTGTATGTATGTCTCCACCAAATCGAAGGCCTACATACATACACCAATCACGATGTATGTCTCCACCAAATCGAAGGCCTACATACATCGCGTTTCCATTACCTTCACCTTGTTCAATTTTATTCCATGTTTCCCTTATTCATTTCCTTTTAGTTACGGTGTATGTATGTCTCCACCAAATCGAAGGCCTACATACATACACCAATCACGATGTATGTCTCCACCAAATCGAAGGCCTACATACATCGCTTTTCCTTGACCGTTTACCTTATCTTATCCATTGTCCTTTCCTTTTTCCTTTTTATTTAGAGTGTATGTATGTCTCCACCAAATCGAAGACCTACATACATACACCAATCACGATGTATGTCTCCACCAAATCGAAGGCCTACATACATCGCGTTTCCTTTACCGTTTACCTTATTTTTATCCATTGTCCTTTTCCTTTTCCTTTTCATTTAGGGTGTATGTATGTCTCCACCAAATCGAAGGCCTACATACATACACCATCGACGATGTATGTCTCCACCAAATCGAAGGCCTACATACATCGCCCCGTTTACGTCGTATTGTCTCCCCCAAATCGAAGGCCTACAATACAACCCAAATCTTTTACGATGTATCGTCTCCCCCAAATCGAAGGCCTACGATACATCACCATATTTTTCCAATATTAGTTTTCATTATTTTGTCCACCAATTCAGTTTAATATTTAGCAAACCATTCCAAGCACAAGCATCATCACAATTATCACCAAATAGCCACAATTCACTTTTCTAATTAACACCATTCCAATATTTAAGAAATATCAAATAGAGCACATAATAAAATCCACAACTATTCATGCACATCACTTTCCACATAGACAATTAGAGAGCCAATAATAACCAACTTCACCTTTTCATATAATCATGCAACAACCACATTTATTATTTTTCATTGTCCAAATTATTGATTTAAAATCCTAAATTAGGGGTTCATGCCATTTATTTTCCTCAATTAAAACCTAACCTTATTCTCTACTTTTTGGAGTTCCATAATTAATAATTAAGCCTATTTTCAACATTTACCTTAGATCCTAAATTGGGGTTTCTAATTCCCTACCTTAACACATAAACTCCTAGCCAACCATTATATCTAAATACAAACCCTCTCCTAGAACAAGCCAATGCTCACTATATCCACCCCCTTACCTTAACCAAAGAGAGAGAAAGTGGAAGAACCCAAGCCGTAGCTCCAAGCGCTCCCAAAACCGAGGGCTCCGCACGCACGAAAATGGAGATAGTGATAATAATCTTCCCTAAGCCAAAGGAATGGAATGATAAAGAGATTATTGCCCCTTTTCCATAGAGAATTCGGATTTCCCAAAGAGGGGAAAGAGAGAGAGAGAAAATCCACATTAGAGAGAGAGAGGAACTTCAATAATCATGGATACTTACTTGGAGAGACCAAGGGAGACTTGATGGGGGACCTTGGAGTGATTCCCTTGAAGCTTGATGGATTTGGGATGAGAGAATGTGTGCCCTAGAGAGAGAAATTTCGTGCATTATGGCCAAAGGCACGCGTGAAACGCTTTTATTTTTTTCAGTTTTAGCAGCCCTTAATCGAGTATTACTCGATTAAAACCTCCCCCCCCCCCTTCAGGCTTAATCGATTAAGCTGCAACTTAATCGATTAAGTTGCAGGGTTTCTAGCACCCCGACTTTGAACGGCCGTAACTTCTTCGTTAACCGTTGGATCTTCCTCAAATTTTGACACAGGCTTCCTCACATATCCTACTTCACATCTAACGGTGGAATTTGTGTTTAGAGTTGTAGATCTTTTATTTTGAATTTCCTAATATAGGGTGTTTATAACACCAAAAACATCGCTTCTAACGCTCTTTTGTTCATCTTTCAACCTCCTTTTTAATGCCAATGCTTCTTGATTCCTTTTTGGCATTCCAAGAACTCCTAACCCATCATTTTAAATCCTTTTTAGAATATCCTTCGCTTCCAGATCTTATAATTGTTCTAATTACTCGTAGAATTAAAATTCGGGATGTTACATTAATCATAATAATTCTTTCAATGCAGGTGGCATGATGCATGATTTCCTTCCACAACTGAGGCCTCTGACAAAGTCCATCTTGGACGTCCATCCAATACACCGTTGTGTTCCCGGAACACTGACATTTGTTCCCAGAACGTAATGCCAAACCATACTTGGATAAATAAGCATCACTCCCAGAGTGTGCACCACGTTCCCAGAACGTGTAGCAAACCATACTTGGAATAATAAGCATCACTCCCAGAGTGTGCATCACGTTCCCAGAGCGCATACGTTCCCAGAACGCATAAAAACCAGGTCCCGGACACTGACCACATTCCCAGAATGTGTCATCAAGTAGGTTGCATATCAATGGGTTCCCAGAACACTAACATACGTTCCCAGAACGTATATAACCAGGTCCCAGACACTGGCCACATTCCCAGAATGTGTCATCAAGCAGGTTACAAATTTGGTACTCCCGGAGTACCCTCCTCATATTCCCATAATATGATAGACGTTCCTACCAACCCATCTTCCATTCTATATGCATGAATGCACAATCATTAAGGTTGGTTTTTATCTTTAATTCTATTATGATATCAATGTGTTCCCAGAACACTAACATACGTTTCCAGAACGTATCGCAAACCATACTTGGAATATAATCAAGCACTACTCCCAGAGTGTGCATCAAGTTCCCAGAACGTGTCAAAGAAACCATGTCCCAGACAATGGCCACATTCCCAGAATGTGTCATCAAGTAGGTTGCATCAGTTTGGTACTCCTAGAGTACAAGGTCATGTTCCCATTAATTCCATTATTATGACTTAGAAAACACAACTTCGGAATGATATCTTGAGGTATGGCTTTATTCATAAGATTCACCTTTGAATTTAAGTTTAACATATGCTCAAAGACCTGGATTGAGAGAATATATCATTGGTGTTAAAAATCCTTACTCAAAAACTTAACTTTTATTTTTAAGTTTCAGGTACTAACCGGTTACATAATCACCTAACCGGTTAGAATAACAGACCTGAATACAAAACCACTGATTTTCAAAGAATATTTTCTTGAATTCTCTACTCAATCCAATAACAAGGTCTTAGCATAACAAAATACCTCAAGTTCAACACATAATATCATTCAAAAGATCTAAGTCATAATCCAATTTCATTTATGCATAATTTCCTCTTGAAATTATCATTTGATATTAAGGTATTACCTCTTACCCTCCAATCTGAACCATGACAGTATAATCATCTCATTTTCAGATTGTTTCCAATGAAATTAAAGTTCAGATTTGAGTAAAATTGATAAGGCCACAGGACTGATTTTATAAACTTATTTTCATTTGAAATTTTACAGTGTCTAACCGGTTACAAATATCGAGTAACCGGTTAGATTATGCAGTCAGTCCACTAAAACAAGAGGTTTGACAAATCATTCTTTTCATTTCTCAAATCTAACCAAATTTCAACATTCATAGAGTTCATATACCTTAAGAAAAACATGTTCATACACAGAAACATATCTATCTTGCATGCATTCAATTTAGATACTCAAATTGCACATAATTGCACATCTTTCACAACTTAATGCATCAATTCACATAATATCCAAATAAGTCATGAATCCAACATCAATATAGCTTGCATGCATCCAGATAACATTGCTCATAACCACAATTGAGCTTAGATTGGCCTCCAAGCCACTGAACCATTTTAACTTATGCCATTTGAGTCTCTTGGTGACTCATCCTATGTTCTACCACAATTTATTCACATTCTAGCAAATAGTAAGCTTCCCCCTTACCTTAGGTTCGTGCTTGAACAAGATTTGAGCAGAGATTTGAGGTAGAACACCAAACACCCAAAGCTCCTCCTCAAACCAGAACCGTTTTGACAGGGTAGATTGATCAAGGAATTTGGAACATGAAATGGACATGGAAATTAGGGAAAATGGTCATTATCAAAACCATGAAACATGAACTTTGAAAGGAAATCAAGTCTAGAACAAGAGAAGGCTTGAGCTTACCGAAATCGAAGCTCAAAGTCAGTTCCAGAAACCCAATACAGAACTGCGACAGTTTTGAACCTCCAACTTCATGAATCGATTTCTCCTAGCTCAGAAACTCTCAACTCACAAACCTTATATCAATACAAAGCCCTTGATGTAAGCTTTGTAACAGTGTATCACTCGCTCTCCAACACTCAGAGATGAAGAAGAATTTCCTCAGACGAAATTGGAACCCTAACAGCACCTCCCCAACCCCAATTCTTCAGAAATCCAGCCTTTTATAGAGAAATTAGAGTAACATGCATGCCAACGCGTGTTATCCACTAATTTAGGGCTGATTTCGTGGCGATTCCATGGATTAATTGGGTGATTACTCATCAAAATCCACTAACCCAGTTTCTGGGTTCATCGTGTAACCGGTTACAAAGCCCTTCTAACCGGTTACATACTGGTAAAATTCAAAAATTAATAATTTAATTACCCTTTCTTCAAAAACCTTTTTAATATTGCAATTAGGTCCCAACCCAAGGACTAAATTACAATATTCAGAATTTTTGTACAAAATAACCATATAAAAATATATCTCATATTTTTATATAAAAACACATAATGTACAAAAACTAAAACCTTCAAAACTAATATAAATCTATTATTAAATAATTTTTATAATTAATTTCTTGGTTATTTGGGAGACGAAAATTTGGGGTGTTACACTACTCCCCCACTTAAAAGGAATTTCGTCCCCGAAATTCATCTTCTGAAATTTTCCACTTTTCCAAAGTGTTTTTATACTAGAAAACTTCATCTTGCTCCCAAAAATTTGTTCTTTGGGGTCCTCCCCCACTTAAAAGAGTTTCAATATAGTTCTTTTATTTCGAAACATTTCTAATAAAATCTTTCAGGAAAAGACTTTTCAAACTAAACAATAAGGATTCTTCGTATAAAACTCTTAATGTTAAAAGAATCCTTTCAAAGAAATATCTTTTTGAATAATACACTTCACATAGCATTCTTCAGATAAAACATTTTTCAATAAACTTCTTGGGCTGCGCACTCTAATCACTCGAGCACGATTAAAGAAACATTTGTATGACTTCATTCCTTAATAGTTTGAGACATTGGGGTGATCAGTCCTAATATTCAAACCATTAATAACAAAATAATTCCTTTCAGATATAATCTTTCGCAAGAAAGACCATACGCCAAGTCTTTAAGTTAGATGAACTTAAAGATAGGGTAATTATCACTATCAGACTTAGTTAGATAGTCAAGTTCTAGAGACATTTCCGTTGGGGAGACAAAGATTTGTCCTATCCCGGTGGTTGTTAATATCTCTAGCCATAACTGGTCTTTCTATTTCTGTAGTGTCCACAGATATTATCACATCCAACTGTGATAAGTGTTTTGATCACAGAAAGATTGGAGTTGAGCTTTCAATAGGATATTAATATCTTCAATCAACTAGATTAACGTAATCGAAAAACATTTGAATACGTTAATTCAGATCAAATGAAGCGATTAACTTGGGTTATCTACGTCAGAATTACACTCAACTCTCATCTCAGCCGGTGAATTCTTTTCGTGCTTGATTCGCTTGTGTTCTAGTCCTTTCTTACCTTTACCTTCAAGACAACCCGATGAATGATTACCTTGACTTCCTGTAGTCGAACCTGATTATCCCTTTAAATACCTCAAAACTTAACACAAAGTGATGTACTCCACTCTTTCCATATTAAGGTGGACAAACGATTCCTTCCCTAATTTCTTTTTAACCATTTCCCTTTCATTCAAGGTTTCCTTAACTCCTCTATATCTATGGTTGATATTCTCCCATTTACTTTTCCTCTTTCTCCAGTTGAGCCTTTATTTCATCAATCTTTCCCTTATTCTGAACTCAGACATTTCTCGCATGAAATTCATGTGCTTTCCCCATAGTCCTCATACATGTTTACAAACATCGAGAAATTTCTTATTCCTTGATAGTTGATAGCTAACTTGGTTTCGAACCTAATCTATTCTTGAAGTTCATGCCTTTGGATTTCTCATCTAGGTTGTTCTAGACAACACTTCATAAATCCCTTGCCTCCATAATCTATTTTCTAATATCCCTAATCCCTGACTTTAATTCCAAAGATTAAATCTCATTTGTTCCTTTCAACTCCTCATTTTCTGGTTGTAGATTACTAATTTAAGGCTAGATAGTTCCACTTGCATTTCCAGACTTTGGTCTTTGAACTCCTCGATCAGAATAGCCTCCTTGACTGTCATTGAGCTCACATGAATAACCTTTCAGCTCAAATCGTCTGCAACTACGTTTGCTTTGCCAAGATGATAATGGAGCTCAAAGCCATAATCTTTAAAAAAACTCCATCCATCGCCTTTATCTTACATCCAACTCTCCCTCTTCTTATTGTCATTCATACTTCCGAACTCCAAACTTGTTCGTGAATCACAACCTTCTTATGTTAGTACCTATTGTTTATTTTACATCATCCAGCTCAATTCTCTACCTTCTCCAATTGGAGTAGCTCCTTAATTTCAACTCTCGATTAATCCATAAGTATTATGATTCAATCCCCTTAGATCAATTTTCAATGATGAATCAAGGTATTAAGTTATTTTACCACACTAAATCCTTTCTTAAATTTTACTTAGGTGATTGACATTGAGTTTGGATTGGAGGAAGATGTTTATTGATACCAAAAGTTCCTTCGCAAAGTACTTAAATTTTTATTTTAGACTTTCAGCTTCTAACCGGTTACAAGAAACTCTAACCGGTTTATGAAGTACAGTTTTAGAAATAAAACCAAAGAATTTTCAAAACCATTTTCTTTACATCATCCAATCCAACTCAAAATAGGATTTAATCATAATCTAATACCTTGATTCCAACTGAATCATCACTGAAATTATTTAAATCATAATATACTCACATTTTTCCATAATTCCTCTTGGACTAATCCTATTATATTAGGGTATAATCCATCACTACCCCACCATAATTAAACAACATCTTATCATTTCATACAATCAGTTGATCTTTCCAAGTCAACTTGGTCAGAGGCCATGCGATCTTAGAAAATCCTTCAATAATCCGGCGGTAGTATCCTGCCAGCCCTAAGAACTTCTTACTTTAACCACATTCTGAAGTTATTCACATTACCCCACTGAATTCACCTTCGCTGGATCCACCACAATTTCTTCTTTAAAGATCACATGCCTTGCGAACTTAACTTCGCTCAACCAAAACTCATCTTTGGTGAGCTTAGCACACAACTACTCCTCCTTACAGGATTCTCAACACAATCCTAAGATGATCCTCATGCTCCTCCGGATTCTTAGAATAAACCACAAACGAATCCGAATATAGTCTAAGGGTCCAGTTCTTATAATCCATAAAAGAACAGGTGCATTAGTCAATCCGAACGACATTATTTCCTACTCATAATGTCCATATCGAGATCAAAAATGCAGTCTTAAGTGTATCCCTATCCCGAATCCTGATTTGGGGTTAACCCAACCTCCAATCCATCTTAGAAAACACTTAGACTCCTTTAAGCTGATCCAACCAAAACCTTTTTAGCACTTCTCTACGTGTTTCTCCCATTTGACCATTCCCGATGGTACCAGATTATAAAGGTAGTAGAGATAGAATCAGTTTCAAGAATTAACTTGATTCCAAATTCTATCGCTTTACTCCAAGGTAAACCTGACATCATTTCCTACAACCAAGATTTCTTTAACCCCCTTTCTCCTTTACTGCTGCCCAGGAGCAACACATGGGTTCATTGGATTCCAGATTCGAAACTTGGGAATCCCAATACAGGGTTGTTCTATCGTCATTAATCATGATCACTTGATCCCTCGGCTCCCAAACCGTGCTTAAGATCAAATGTAATCATGACACAGGTAGATAGACAAAGTCTAATATCTTAATAGAACGATTCAGACATACCTTGGAAACAACTACAAGAAGATTTGTAGGAGTCTCCACTTGAGATAGCAGATTGGGTAAGGCATTGAGCAACTTTGATCAATACCTATATCCATAAGGAACAAAAGAAAGGATAGCTTTAGAGTTTAACAAACTCAACAAGGATGATCTTTAAGAAGATAACTGCCCTGCACTCGGTCGGAGAAGTTAATTAACGTTAACACTGGTGAGGGTAAATACTCTTCTCCAGAGTCAAGGACTTAACTACAACTCCTTTAAGATTTCCTTATCACTGGTTCTATGAGAACGGAATAAACCAACACTACGGTTTTAGGGTTACCACATGTCTAAAGAGAAGCATACAACTATCATACTTCTACTTAGACTACATAGAACACTTCTTAATAACAGAATAAGCTACTTATCTAGAGCCATTACCCATAACCTTAGCTCTAGTTTGGAAGTATATGAAAGCATATTTCCCAGGAAACATTGCAGATATCGATGACCAGCGTATTGGACCACACACCCAAGGACCAAGAGTCAGGACCATTGCTCTGATACCATAAAAATGTAACACTCCTTGTATATCATCTTACTTTATAAGAAAAGTAATAAGTTTATGAATATTTGGACTTGTTATCGTTGGAAAAAGATCTGAAAATAAGAATTTTCCCTTCCCTTGAAAATTCCTTTTCACAAACACTTGATTAATAATGAAGTTGACTAACAAAATCAGAGTTTGCGGAAACATAGTAAAATAGTCATATTATACTCTCAAAATATATATTAAGTGTAACAAGTCCATGGATACCAAATAAATATTATTATGAAACCAAATTCATCTTATGATAGCTCTTTCAAAATGTGTATCATATAAATACTATTAAAAACATAGATGTTATAGAGCTGGTCACTGGTCCTCTGTCCAAACATTTATTTGGCCGGATCCTCGATATCTGCACAACGGGTTCCCAACCCACACTTTCTACATTCTGCATGCACCTAAGGGACATCTCCCTTTACTGATTCTTGTGCAAGCTAGATGCACGATCAACACCTAATAAGGGCATGGGGGTTAGCTATACATATTCGCATAATCAAAGAATAACACTAACATCCACAAGTCAACATGTAGCAAATCATGATGCATATTCATATGAGCACACCCGGTTAATCATAATAATTCTTTCAATGCAGGTGGCATGATGCATGATTTCCTTCCACAACTGAGGCCTCTGACAAAGTCCATCTTGGACGTCCATCCAATACACCGTTGTGTTCCCGGAACACTGACATTTGTTCCCAGAACGTAATGTCAAACCATACTTGGATAAATAAGCATCACTCCCAGAGTGTGCACCACGTTCCCAGAACGTGTAGCAAACCATACTTGGAATAATAAGCATCACTCCCAGAGTGTGCATCACGTTCCCAGAACGCATACGTTCCCAGAACGCATAAAAACCAGGTCCCGGACACTGGCCACATTCCCGGAATGTGTCATCAAGTAGGTTGCATATCAATGTGTTCCCAGAACACTAACATACGTTCCCAGAACGTATATAACCAGGTCCCAGACACTGGCCACATTCCCAGAATGTGTCATCAAGCAGGTTACAAATTTGGTACTCCCGGAGTACCCTCCTCATATTCCCAGAATATGATAGACGTTCCTACCAACCCATCTTCCGTTCTATATGCATGAATGCACAATCATTAAGGTTGGTTTTTATCTTTAATTCTATTATGATATCAATGTGTTCCCAGAACACTAACATACGTTTCCAGAACGTATCGCAAACCATACTTGGAATATAATCAAGCACTACTCCCAGAGTGTGCATCACGTTCCCAGAACGTGTCAAAGAAACCATGTCCCAGACAATGGCCACATTCCCAGAATGTGTCATCAAGTAGGTTGCATCAGTTTGGTACTCCTAGAGTACAGGGTCATGTTCCCATTAATTCCATTATTATGACTTAGAAAACACAACTTCAGAATGATATCTTGAGGTATGACTTTATTCATAAAATTCACCTTTGAATTTAAGTTTAACATATGCTCATAGACCTGGATTGAGTGAATATATCATTGGTGTTAAAAATCCTTACTCAAAAACTTAACTTTTATTTTTAAGTTTCAGGTACTAATCGGTTACATCATCACCTAACCGGTTAGAATAACAAACCTGAATACAAAACCACTGATTTTCAAAGAATTTTTTCTTGAATTCTCTACTCAATCCAATAACAAGGTCTTAGCATAACAGAATACCTCAAGTTCAACACATAATATCATTCAAAAGATCTAAGTCATAATCCAATTTCATTTATGCATAATTTCCTCTTGAAATTATCATTTGATATTAAGGTATTACCTCTTACCCTCTAATCTGAACCATGACAGTATAATCATCTCATTTTCAGATTGTTTCCAATGAAATTAAAGTTCAGATTTGAGTAAAATTGATAAGGCCACAGGACTGATTTTATAAACTTATTTTCATTTGAAATTTTACAGTGTCTAACCGGTTACAAATATCGAGTAACCGGTTAGATTATGCAGTCAGTCCACTAAAACAAGAGGTTTGACAAATCATTCTTTTCATTTCTCAAATCTAACCAAATTTCAACATTCATAGAGTTCATATACCTTAAGAAAAACATGTTCATACACAGAAACATATCTATCTTGCATGCATTCAATTTAGATACTCAAATTGCACATAATTGCACATCTTTCACAACTTAATGCAACAATTCACATAATATCCAAATAAGTCATGAATCCAACATCAATATAGCTTGCATGCATCCATATAACATTGCTCATAACCACAATTGAGCTTAGATTGGCCTCCAAGCCACTGAACCATTTTAACTTATGCCCTTTGAGTCTCTTGGTGACTCATCCTATGTTCTACCACAATTTATTCACATTCTAGCAAATAGTAAGCTTCCCCCTTACCTTAGGTTCGTGCTTGAACAAGATTTGAGCAGAGATTTGAGGTAGAACACCAAACACCCAAAGCTCCTCCTCAAACCAGAACCGTTTTGACAGGGTAGATTGATCAAGGAATTTGGAACATGAAATGGACATGGAAATTAGGGAAAATGGTCATTATCAAAACCATGAAACATGAACTTTGAAAGGAAATCAAGTCTAGAACAAGAGAAGGCTTGAGCTTACCGAAATCGAAGCTCAAAGTCAGTTCCAGAAACCCAATACAGAACTGCGACAGTTTTGAACCTCCAACTTCATGAATCGATTTCTCCTAGCTCAGAAACTCTCAACTCACAAACCTTATATCAATACAAAGCCCTTGATGTAAGCTTTGTAACAGTGTATCACTCGCTCTCCAACACTCAGAGACGAAGAAGAATTTCTTCAGACGAAATTGGAACCCTAACAGCACCTCCCCAACACCAAATCTCAGAAATCAACCCCAATTCTTCAGAAATCCAGCCTTTTATAGAGAAATTAGAGTAACATGCATGCCGACGCGTGTTATCCACTAATTTAGGGCTGATTTCGTGGCGATTCCATGGATTAATTGGGTGATTACTCATCAAAATCCACTAACCCAGTTTCTGGGTTCATCGTGTAACCGGTTACAAAGCCCTTCTAACCGGTTACATACTGGTAAAATTCAAAAATTAATAATTTAATTACTCTTTCTTCAAAAACCTTTTTAATATTGCAATTAGGTCCCAACCCAAGGACTAAATTACAATATTCAGAATTTTTTGTACAAAATAACCATATAAAAATATATCTCATATTTTTATATAAAAACACATAATGTACAAAAACTAAAACCTTCAAAACTAATATAAATCAATTATATAATAATTGTTATAATTAATTTCTTGGTTATTTGGGAGACGAAAATTAGGGGTGTTAAAGCAGCCGAGGTGGTAGTGATGGTTGTGAAAATAGTGGCGGCTATTGTCAAAGTGGTGGTGATAGTGTTGGTTTAGGTGATGATGGTCGAGGTGGTGTTCATGGTGGTGATAATGATAATTGTAGTTAGGGTGATAGAGGTTAATTAGACTTGTCAGGGAAGTAGCAATGTTGGTGGTGGCAAAGGTGGCTCTGGTAGTCGAGGTGGTCATGCTGGTTGTGGTAGTAGTGATGTTGATTAGGGTATTAGGTGGCTAAGGACTTATAGGTGGTCATAATTGAGGTGATTGATTAGTGGTGGTTATAATTGTTGCCATCATACCAAAGGCTTATACAGAAATTTCTGTCAATTACTTTTAAATTGGTTTCTTGTATGCATTAGAAATCAACAACCTCATTCCTAGTGAGCTTACTTTCCCCCCTCTTCTTATCCCCTTCGCCATCCACGAGCATTGATTGTCTTCGGCCTATAAAAACGTAGGTCCTTGTCAAGGACGTTTAGTCTTGCGAGAGGAAACTCTTGGTCCTATGTACTCTTTTGAACTGATGTTCTTTTACGGGAGTCAAGACTAGTTCTTATTGGCAAGCAGTGTTGCATGTGGGCAGGTAGTTGTGTTATGATCTATTCTTCTTTGGATGAGTTTAGGTCAAGGCCACCCTCACTAAGGAATGTTGTTTGCACAGTCCTTTATCTCTGTGTAGTGCATTGTGTTCACTGTTATGGATTCTGAGGCTATGGCTCTCAGTATTGCTATTGATGGTGGAACTGGAAAGTGCTCAAGGTCCTTTATGGTGAGGTTGTGGACGATCTGTCACTGTGAGGGTAGTAGAAGTGTAGATTATTCTCACTACAGAATCTCTTTATGGAGTCTTTGGGACTTGATTGGGATGTTGGGAACAATGTTCTCTATTGTGCTGAGGGAGTGATGATAGGGTATTTGATGTTACTGTGTATTGTGTACTTCATATTATTTAGGCTTAATTATGTCACAAGTCCCTGGAGTTTGAGGTACTTTTGCCAGATACTCTTATTCTTCTTTTTTCAATGTGTGACTCCCCGAAATTACTTCTGGGTTTGTCATATACCCCTACTACCAATTCTGCCCAATTTTGCTGACATGTAACATTGGAATCCAGATCAGACGCAAGAGTTTAAGCACCTGGTGCCCCGTGAGTGAAGATCCTTTTTTTTTTAATTTAAAAAACTAAAAAACTTAATATTTTTATATTTTTAGTTAAATAAAAAAAACAAATAATTGAAAAGGAGAGGTCGTCTTCACCCATGTGATATCACGCGGCACCACATTACCAACCTCCTGCGTCTGACTAGGATTCTGATGTTACATGTCATCAAAATTGGGCAGAATTGGTAGTAGGGGTATATGACAAACCCAGAAGTAACTTCGGGTAGTCAAATAATGAAAAAAAAAAGTACAAGGGTATCTGACAAAAGTACCTCAAACTTCATGGACTTGTGACATAATTAAGTCTATTATTTAACATGTTTTGCCCTTCTCATGATGAGGCTGTATTTATAGGATTTTGGGCAGTTATCTTCACAGAATCGATCATATCCTATTCCCTAACTATGCTTAAATGAAATAAAATGAGTTGTATAAATTAAACAACATAACTCTAAATGAAATGTGTGAACTTCTATATCAATCATACTCACCAATAAATTGATCAAACGGATATAATCACGTTGCTTTAATATTTGCCCTTCTTCGTATTTGTTAAGTAGTTATGTAACTACTAAACAAGTTTTAACCTTGATTGATCATCTATGATTATATCATCTCTTAGAAAAGAAAGAAAAGTTGATGTATGAAGCTGCAATCATACTCAACAAATGAAATCAGAAAAGGAAAGAAAGAATGACAGAAAAGGAATAAGATAAAGTGCAATTTGTATTGTACTCACTGAATGAATATTAGCAGTAGTACAGTGTCCTATTTATATACAAGGATACCTAGGAGTGAGGTAAAAGGAAGCCTCATCCAATTATTTCCTAGCTAACGGAATTCACTGCTGCATAGCAGAGAATATTCTAACCACCTACACCTACTTTACAGCTAGCACAAAAAGGCATCTTTACACATGGCAAAATAAGGTGCTACAAAAACAAATCAATAAACCAATTTAACACCCCCCCTCAAGCTGGATGGTGTATAGAGCACAATCCAAGCTTGGACTGCAATAAACTGAACTGCTTAGGTGCAAGGGCTTTAGTGAAAACATCAGCTATTTGGTCCTTGGTAGAAATAGGCATGAGATGTACGGAACCATCTTCAAGTCTCTCTCGAATGCTATGGCAATCCAACTCTATGTGTTTAGTTCTCTCATGGAATACAGGATTTTGTGCTATGTGGATGGCAGAGGTATTGTCACAGAAAATCACCACTGGTTTGACTGAGTGAAGCTGTAAATCCTGAGTCAAGTAGGTCAACCATTGTGCCTCACAACCACCAAGTGCAAGGACTCTATATTCTGCTTCAGATGAAGATCTGGAAACTGTCTTCTGTTTCTTGCTCTTCCATGATATGAGGGCTGATCCAATGTAGAAACAAAAACCACTTGTTGACCTTCTAGTATCTGGACAGCTAGCCCAATTAGAATCAGTGAATCCCTTCAATTCCATGTTAGAATTTGATGAAAAGAACAATCCTAATCCTGGATCCCTCTTAACATATTTAAGAATTCTCTGTGCTGCAATAAAATGACCTTGGCAAGGAGCACTTAGATACTGACTCAAAAGATTAACTGCATAGCAGATGTCTGGCCTTGTGTGAGTTAAATAAATTAACCTGCCAATGAGTCTTCTATATGAAGTAATGTCAGCATAAGCTACATCTTGATCCTTTCTGAATTTAGTGCAATTGTCCATAGGAGTAGAACATGGTTTGCAAGCAAGTAATCCTGTATCCTGTAGCAGATCAAGGGCATATTTCCTTTGACAGACATGTAAACCTTTTTCTGTTCTAGCAACTTCAAAACCCAGGAAATACTTCAAAGCTCCAAGGTCCTTTATGCTGAATCTCTCGTCTAGGACCCTTTTAAGCATATTTATCTCAGTCAGACTATCACCTGCAACTACTAGATCATCAACATAAACCAAAATTGCAGTGAATGATTGATCAGTGTTTTTAACAAATAGAGAGTAATCTGCCTTGGATTTTTTAAAGCCACAATCAATAAGCACAGTGGTCAGCTTCATATGCCATTGCCTACTTGCCTGCTTTAGACCATATAGGGATTTTTTGAGTCTGCAGACCTGATTAGGCTTATCTAATTTCAGTCCTGCTGGAGGTTTCATGTAAACTTCTTCAAGCAAATCTCCATGCAAGAATGCAGTATTCACATCAAGCTGGTGAATATGCCAATTCTTGGCTGCTGCAATAGCTAGAAACACCCTTATAGTTGTCATTTTAACCACTGGGCTGAATGTTTCTGTGTAGTCCAATCCCTCAGTCTGACTGTACCCTTTTCCAACCACTCTTGCCTTATGCCTCTCAATGCTTCCATCAGCTTTGAGTTTGATTTTAAACACCCATTTATATCCAATGGCTTTCTTTCCTTCAGGTAGCTCAACCAAATCCCATGTATCATTTTCTTCCAAAGCAGACAACTCAACATCAATAGCTTTTCTCCAACATTCATGATTCACAGCATCTGCATAACTTGTAGGTTCTATTGAGGTAGATAAGGCAAGTGTATAGGCTTTGTGTCTGGGTGATAATTTTTCAAATGAAACATGACTAGAAATGGGATATTTTACTTTACCCGAGGATAAGTACTTTGCTGAGCTCTCTGTGGTTTGCATGCAAATGAAGTCTTTCAGCTTATGAGGGGCTCCTCTAATTCTTTCTGATTGCCTAATCACTGGTTGGTTATTTTGTTCTGGTTCAGGGCTATTTTCATTTTCAGAGTCAGTCTGGTCTTGGTTCACAGGTTGGACTTCATTGAGTTGGTCAGGTTCTTCAGGTTCTTGAGGTTGAGGATCAGGTTCATGTATTGGCTCAGGTTCTTGTTGGTTGTCTATCTCTTGTGTTTCATACTCTAGGAAATTTGTTGGGCTAATGTCATTAGGATTGGGGTTGTATTTGTGTTTATGTGATGTTTCATAAGGGAAAATATGCTCATAGAAGCTTACATCCCTTGAGATGAAAGTTTCATGATTGTTAGTGTCATACAAAATGAATCCCTTCACTCCTTGTTTAAAACCAAGAAAAACACACTTTCTGGCTCTTTTGTCAAGTTTTCTTCTATGACCAGAAAGAGTTGAGGCATAACATAGACAACCAAAATTTTTCAGATTAATGATGCAAGGATTTTGTGAGAATAGGATCTGATAAGGTGATTTATCTTCCAAATACACACTTGGCAATCTATTGATAATGAAGACAGCATGACAGACTGCAAAATTCCAGAAAGTTTTGGGAATAGAACTCTGAAACAAAAGAGCTCTAGCTACCCCTAAAATGTGCTGGTGTTTTCTCTCAACAATTCCATTCTGCTGAGGGGTTTCTACACAACTTGTCTGGTGCAGAATTCCCTTTGCAGCATAGAATTCAGGAATTTTGAACTCAGAACCATTATCAGATCTAATGTTCTTAACCTTATAATCAAATTGTGTTTCAACTAACTCAGCAAAATTTTTAACCAAATTTGCTGCCTCAGATTTCAGTTTCATAGGATATAACCATGTGAATCTACTTTTATCATCAACAATAGTGAGAAAATATCTATGACCAAAAATAGATGGAATTGAAATAGGACCCCAAATGTCAACATGTATTAAGTCAAAGCATCTTACAGAGACAGTTACAGAATCAGAAAAGGGTAACTTCCTATGTTTGGCAAAATGACATGTCTCACAAGGATCTTTGTTTCTAGAATACTTGACAAAAGGGAAAACATCATGAAGGATTTTAAGTTTATAATGTGAGGGGTGTCCTAATCTAGAATGCCATAAATTGTTGTCATATGAGGTGAAGTTGGAGATGAGGTGGATAGGTTGCTGTACTGTTGTGGGTTTTGAGGTAGAAGACTTCAGTGCATACAAACCACTCCTCAGTTCAGCTGCACCAATCATCCTCATAGAGGTGAGATCCTGTATGTGACAGAGTTTATCAAGAAAAATGAGTTTACATTGCAAAGCTTTGGTCAATTTTGAAACAGAAATGAGATTGAAATTGAATTCAGGTATGAAAAGAACATCAGTCAAATATAAAGAATTACTGAAAATGACTGTGCCTGAAATATTTGTGATGATATTGCTACCATTAGGTAATCTAACAGAAATAGGTTTTATTTTTCTGTAACTTTGGAATTCTGACAAGGAAAAGCAAACATGGTCTGTTGCTCCTGTGTCAAGAATCCAATGAATTGTTTTACCTGTTTTGACACAAGACAGAATTTGCTTTATACCTGCAGGATTTGATTTGTTGTTTTTGTTTATATTTTGGTGAGGGTTTGTGGTAAATTGGTTAGTTGTATGCAGAATTTGTGAACCAGAATTTTGAATTAAAGCCATGATGGCTTTGTGCTGCTCTGGAGTGAAAACTCCACTGGAATCTTGCTGAGACTGCTTGTGCTCATCTTCATGATCATCATCACATTCAACATGATCTCCCATCTCTGATGATGCACAATTATTGACATTGCCATTTTTCTTGGTGTTTGAACCAGGAAACCCATGCTTTTTAAAACACACACTCTCAGTGTGTCCATTCCTGTTACAATAAGTGCAAAACTTTTGATTGTAACCTCTTCCTCCACTGTACTGTCCAGCATTAGATGGTCCCTTTCCTAGAAGTGAACCTGAGTTTCCTCCTGAATCGGTCCTGTTGAAAGGTTTTCCTCTACCTCTACCCTTTCCTACAGCATCATTAGTGTTGAGTAAAACCTTGTTTTCATCAAAAGACAGGTTTAATTGTCTCTCCTGTTGCATCAACATAGAAAACACCTTGTTGATGCTAGGAAGAGGATCCATGAGCATAATTTGAGATCTCACATGAACATACTGGTCATTGAGACCTTTGAGAAACCTGATTACATAGTCACTTTCTCTATAGGATTTCACAATAGAGATTACCTCACATCTGCATCTGACCTCACAAGTACATGATGGAATTGGCCTGAAATTGTCCAACTCCTGCCACAAACCCTTCAACTGAGTAAAATAAGTAGTCACACTCTGACTTCCCTGCCTCAGAGAGTACAATTCCTCCTGTAGATCACAGATACGAAAAACATCTCCTTGATAAAACCTTTCCTTCAACTCAGTCCAGATCTCTGCAGCATCCTCCAGCCATAAAATACTCTGTGCAATAGATTTGTCAAGAGACTGATTCAGCCAAGATACCACCAGTGTGTTGCATCTGTCCCAAGCCATGTAGGAAGGGTCATCCTGAGGAGGTTTCTCTAAAGTACCATCTACAAACTTGAGTTTGTTCTTGGTTTTCAAAGCAAGAGTCATGGCCCTAGACCATGTATGATAGTTTTCTCCAGTGAGTACAGTTGAGACCAGTAAGGCACCTGGGTTCTCATTAGGATGAATAAAGAAAGGGCTAGTAGGATCTGGGTTAAAAACGTTTTCTGCCATTCTAAGAAAAGAAATAAGATCAGAAAATAAGAAAGGGAACAGAGACAGAGGAGAGTTTCTAGAAGAGAAAAGAATATGAAGAAATCAGAGTCAGAAATCGCAGCAGAACTCCTCCTAGAGGAGCTCTGATACCATCTTAGAAAAGAAAGAAAAGTTGATGTATGAAGCTGCAATCATACTCAACAAATGAAATCAGAAAAGGAAAGAAAGAATGACAGAAAAGGAATAAGATAAAGTGCAATTTGTATTGTACTCACTGAATGAATATTAGCAGTAGTACAGTGTCCTATTTATATACAAGGATACCTAGGAGTGAGGTAAAAGGAAGCCTCATTCAATTATTTCCTAGCTAACGGAATTCACTGCTGCATAGCAGAGAATATTCTAACCACCTACACCTACTTTACAGCTAGCACAAAAAGACATCTTTACACATGGCAAAATAAGGTGCTACAAAAACAAATCAATAAACCAATTTAACATCATCTCGCTTTTGTTGATCTCACATTTTAAATGGGACACTCAGAATATAGCAAGGTAAGCTCTCACAACTCGTACTTTTTTCATACACACAACTCAAATTCGGATTTTCACTTGATAAAAAGTAAGCATGTATTACTTGAATCAATTATGTGTTGATATGCTTGTCTCTTTATAATTATATATAAGGGTGAAACTTTTGACATTCTCAAATGTTTATTTACACTTACATTCAGTCAATCATAATTTAATAAAATGAAAAAAAAAAAGAAATTATAATCAGTTAATAGAAAATGTGAATATGCATTTTGAAAGGGCAACGATAACCCACTTGTTACTTGCATGCTATCTATTATAACTGAGGAGAGCCCGTGTCGAATCTAAGGCTGTGGACCCAAAGTGAAACATGGCTCCTACTTGTCTCAGATCAAATATTGAACGAAGGCCGTAACATATCTTTAAAGATTTTCCAACCACAAGATAATATAATAATGCAAAATCTTTTACAGGCCTGTAACAACTGCCACGTGGACCCTCTGATTCTCCACTAAGACAACTAGTCTACTACTACTTCTTCTGCTTCACCTCACTGAATTCACACTCCCTCTTACTAACTCCCAAGTGTCTCCCTCTTTTCCTTCATCGAACTTCCAACACTCACACACACACACTCTCTCTCTCTACAAGCTAAGTAACACTAGTTAGTTCACACAAAACATGTTGAAGAACAATGGTGTTGGAAGTTCCAACAACTGGTCACGTGTCTGTGACACGTGCCGGTCAGCACCATGCATAGTGTACTGCCATGCTGAATCAGCCTACATGTGTTCACTATGTGATGCTAGAGTCCATGCACCAAACCTTGTAACTTCATGGCACGAGCGTGTGTGGGTGTGTGAGCTTTGTGAACGTGCTCCTGCAGCTTTTCTATGCAAAGCTGATGCTGCTACCCTTTGCTCTTCTTGTGATGCTCATATCCACTCTTCTGACCCTCAAGCTTGCTCCCACCACCGTATCCCCATTCTCCCTATCACCGGGTCTCTCCTAGGTGATGAAGATCATGACTTGATAGGTAATAATGTAATATTAACATTGCATAAGCACACATTTATATACAAATTATCAAGGGAGTTGAGAGTACAATTAGGGTAATGTTTGTGTTTATTGTAATTGTGTAAAAATGTGATCGATGCAGCCTCAATTGTCGTTACAATGATTAAAGAGACTCCTGAATTACAATTTCGTGACCAAAATTGTGGTTATAAATAGGGATTTAAAACCCTAATCAATGATATTAAAAATGACATAATTTATATATATAAAATAATAAAAAAATGTTATGAAAGTACAAAGTACAAATTAAAATGAAAGGGATAATATTGATATGAAAGTACAAAGTACAAATTAAAATGAAAGATAATATTGATGAAATTAACAAATTAATTGCAAATTCAAAAACAAAAAATTAAAATTTTGGTAATTGTAATGATATATCAATAGCGAGAATAAAAATTGTTCAATAGTTAGAATTATGCACGCAGTAGAGTCCCTAAAAATGTTCCATTGTGATACTATGACTATCACAAACTGCATGTGCTTCATAAATCATATACTCTGAGTGTGTTTGGTTGGGTGGTGGAGGAAGCAAACGTGCTTTTTTGAGAAGCTTCCTCTTCACAACTTTTACGTTTGGAGATTTGCAAACGCAAATCCAAACATGCTATTTATCATCTCATGTCTATGCGATTTTATTTAATTTTTTACCCATATGATTTGAGTTATTTGTACATCTTAGAAGTGATAACTTTGTTTAGAACAAAAATATGATAATTAACTTCAATCAAGGTTTTTCAATGTACCGTTTAGAATATACTGTTTTTATGATTTTTTTTCTCTTCACGGAAGTATAAATTGTATGTACTTGTGTTGTTCTTTGCAATGAGTTTTTTCTTATAAAATAATTCTTTCTTTGTCATGCTTAATTTTTACACGAATCACAAAAAATTGTGCTAAATTAATTGTTAATGAAATTTTACTCATCCGATTATAACTCCTCTTTTTTTTCCCCCTAAAATAGATGTGAGAGATGTGTCTCTGAAACTTAGGTATTATGGATATGAGGTAGAGAAAAAGGATGATGAGGTGGTATTTGATGAAGCGGGAGATGAGGCAGAAGCAGCCTCGTGGTTGTTGCCGTATCCTGTGGAGAATAGCGACGAAAATGAAGAGAATAATAACGGATTCTTGTTTGGTGGGGAGGTTGATAAATATTATTTGGACCAGTTCAATGATGATCAGCATAGTTATAGTTTTGTCCCTCAGGTGAACGAGAACTATGCAAAAGTGAGTGTGGTTCCAGTTGAGTGTGGAAGAGGAGAAGAAAGAGCTCAGATACATGATTCAAATCATTTTCAACCGGTTTTGGACTTCGGCACCTCAGAAATTGGATGGGGTTTCAATGGTACTATTAGTCAAAATGTAAGGCTCTTACTTTTAATTTCCATGCTTGTTGCTTGGATTTTTGTTTTTTTATTTTTTTATATTATGTGAATTTGCTTTTATATTTTTACAACATTTTTTTCTATATAATCAAATACACTCAATATACGGAGATCAAGCATCTGATATATAGTCTTTGGATATAAAATAATCTATAAAAAGACTTATATATATATATATATATATATATATATATATATAAAATTCTTAATCTCATCCCTTAAAAATAAGGACAAGAGACTTAATAAAATAATTTTGCACCGAAAAAATAAAAATTTGATACTTTTTTTTTTCTATAATCAACGGAGAAAAATTTGATACTTTAATAAAGAGAATAAACTTAATTTTCTAATATATTTTTATTTTTTTTTACCTTTTTTAAACAAACCTCTATATATTTTTGTAAATTGATTTTTAGGTTTTTCTATAATTTTTATTTTCATATATACGAAACCCCGTATTTAAAAGTGTACCATACTTTTTGTATTGTATTTGACTGGACTGTTTATTTCTAATTACTTACTCATTCTTTAAGTTTTTTAGCAATGATTGAGAGACCTACATAAAGAGACCTACTTATAAATATACACATTAGGATCTTGACATTTGTCATTTAAGTTCTTTTATATATATATATATATTTTTTTTAACTTGAAAATAATAAGTGTCATAATCTTATGTGTAGGTTTGTAGGCTTGTAGGTCTCTAAATATTTTTTTTAATATATTTTTTTCCTAATTAAAATACATCTAAAAAGCAGCACCATATTGGAAAATAGGACCACGCGCATACATGTCATCTGCCTTGTCCAAGGCCTGATGTTAAAAAAAGGTTTCCGCCTATAAAAGCTTTCTTCTTGTAATTTTTTTTAAGGTATGGCAATGGGATGAGTTTTGAGTGAAAAATGTAAATCCCAATTTTTTTTTTCAATCGAGGTTAGTTCGGTGTTGGTTTAAGGAGGACATGACGAAAAAACTAGATCCATGATCAAATTCATTTTCGTTGGATTTTGAAAAATTAGCAAGTAACCTATTCCATTATTTTTATTTATTTTTTTAAATTAGCTTTCATTATTTTAAAAATAAAATGTATCAGATATACCTTAATTCAAATAACATAAAAAAATACTAAAAATTTTAAAATTCCTATAAATTTAGTAAAATATGTTACTTTAATTTAACTATTTAACAATTATTATAACATAAATTATATAAAATCCGGTTTGGGTCTAGGGTTAATTTTTTCAAAACAATACAAATCAGCTTTTTCCATCAAAATCGAATTATGGTCAAGCATATACTCACGAGTATTTGTTTAATTGCCATGAATGTGTTTTCTTTATAGACAAATATTTTTATTATTTTTTTTTTGTTAAGGAGAAAAATCACAACTACTTGAATTTGAATCTGAGGCACTCATATTTCTTGTCTCGTATCTCTGCCCCTTGTATTCTTTTCATTCTTATTTGGAAGGATAATTTTTTAAATGTTTTTATCCATTAGATTTTTAGGTAAAAAATAAACTTTATATCAACCAGGTAATTAATTACAACCTAAAGATTGATTATTTCCTCTTACCATCTTTTATAAAGAGTTGAAGTGCCCATAATTATTCACCAATGAATCACTAAGCCTTTTACAAATGAGGCCTCATTATAAAGTTCATATTCCCCATCTAATGCTTGTTATCCATTGGTTGGATTCCCCTGTGCTTTAATTATATATTTCTGACGAGAAATGTTTTTATTTCTTCAACTAATTTTATAATTTGTAATAATTTGTTATGGTTTAAATATCAAATTGGTTCTTATAAATGTTGACGTTTTTGAAATTAGTCCTTACATTTTATTTTTTTGCTTCCAGTCTCTACTTTTCTGTTCCGATTTTGTTTTAGTTTCTGTTGTAATCAATGTATGAAAAATGCTAACTGGCTAACAGGATATGGACCCAATCCAAAACTGAGCAGAAAATCAGGGACCAACTTACGGATAGTGAAAATATGGAGGCCAAAATCAAAACTTCTTTTTGCATTATCGTAAACCATAGTTGATGACGGTGACCAAAACCAAAATAGAATGAGAAAACATGGGTTAAAACCCAAAAAAAAAATTTATTAGATAGAGACTAATTTTAAAAAAAAAATAAATATTTATAGAAACCAATTTGATATTTAAAGCACCACTTGTTATTTACCTTTAGTATTGCACTATGCCGTCGACTAAGTGCGTGTTTGGCATAGCTAGGTAAAATGAAATTATGGTTAATTTTTCTATGATTATAATCTGGTAATGTGGCCAGATAATGTGACCAGATTATAATCTGTTAAAAGTATAATTTGTTTATATTTGAGTATCTTAGATGAAAAATGAATTTAAACTAATATGTTTTGTTTGGATAGTGTAAAGAATATCATTTTTACTGAGTAAATTACCAAAAAAGGTATGGAGTGATAATAAATGTAGTTAATGTGTTGGAGTGATAAGGGTAGAATAGGAAAATTACATGGTCTAAAAAAATAATCTTACAAAAAATAATCTCCAACTGTTATAAGAGAGCTTTTAGATTTTGATTATTTTTCAAGAATATAATCTAAATTATAATATTCATTGGAAAAAAAAGGTTAGGTTATGATTATTTAAAAAAAAAAGCCAAAACTAAAATTTTTAAGCTAAAACAAACATGCCCTTAACATAAAATTGCAATGCATGTTTTATTTATGAAAGTAAATTGCTTATTGTATGAGAAATCATTAAAGGTGGATCTGGATAATTATCATCATTTTCTATTATTAATTTTATGTTTTTTAAACTCAAAAAGTAAATATTGAATGATGATGATATATGTTTAGTTATGAACAAAGTGCATGTTTATAGGCCAAGATTAAACAAACATTTTTTTCTTCATGTTAATGCTTATAAAATTTATAAAAACATTTTTAAATGGGATTTTTTATCCTATGCATCATATGCATAAGTTAATTAAACTTTAAAAAAGAAATAAGTTTTTATGGGAGAATGATGTATTTAATAAATCTAAAAATAATGTTTTAGTTTTTTAAGATAAATTTATCTTTTATTTTTGTTTATTCATTGCATGCATGCTTAGGTTTTACATACCCTTTACTATCTAACTAAAACATCTCTAGGAATAGTTTGACATACCCTTTATATATATGAGATTTATTACATATATTGGTATCTTATAAACCTCGTATAACCCTGCATTATAGTTCATGATGACTTATTTATGTTGTCATTGAATACATAGGTTTCAATTTCACCTATGGATGATGGCTTTGTAACCGAATCAACAAGCAGCGATGCTTCAATTTCCTATTCAAAACCACTAACAATAGGGACAAGTGACTTATTTCCTCACATTCCAATGACTCCATTGGAAAGGGAGGCCAGAGTTCTGAGATATAGGGAGAAAAAGAAAATAAGAAAGTTTGGAAAGAAAATAAGGTATGCTTCAAGGAAGGCCTATGCAGAGATTAGACCACGTGTAAATGGTCGATTTGTAAAGGAAATTGATGTAGAAGCTGAAGAACCACATGCTTTCCATATCTTTAATGACATAAGTGGGATATGGCATTACTCCCTTGGAGCACTTTCTGAATATGGAGCTAAATAAACGGTACAAGACTGAAGAGAGGTTGTTGACAAGATCAAGAAAGGTTTGAAAATTATGTTTGTGGTTGAGAATGAGATTGTGGTTACATTCCTTTTGTCGTTTTGACAATTGTGAGGAAGTGTGGTACTCCCTTGCAGTCTCGTTTATAAGGAAAAAAGCACATTTCACTTAGCAAAAATAAACTAATTTTCTATTTTCAATACAATCATTCCTAAAATATTCTCATAATGTGGTTGAGTCATTTAATTTTTGTTTTATTCCCAATGTAAATTTACTAAAGTAATCTACTTTTTTATGAATTTGAGAAAATTAAATACACTCAACTAACTTCCTTAATAAATGTGAAATTAGTTATTTTTACTTAAAGATGAGACCAGAGGAAGAATATAAAGCTGTTGCAATTATTGTCATGATATGTGATATGGGCCTTCTACAGCAAAACGGGCCAACTACCTCTGCTAGGCCCAACAGCATAAGCAAACGGCCCAAGTGGATGAATGACTGTGTCCAATTGAATGTCAGCCATTTAATGTAAGTGCTGGAATATTTGAACCCCAAATGTGGTTATTTGGCCCCCAAATGTTTCCGTCTCTAAAGGAACGGGAAAACACGTCTTGTTAAAGACGGAATAATGAACCCCAATTTGGTGAAATTCGCTTTCCCGTTCTACAGAAGACGGACAATACCGTCGTCGAAAAAACGGAAGTATCCGTTTTACAGTACACGGAAGTACAAAAAAAAGGCATTTTACAATTTTTACATGCTTCTCACAGTAGACGGATTCGAAATTCCTTATTCCGTTTTTCCTAAGACGGAAGTTTTCGTTTCCTTCGATACGGGACACTTAAATGGAGTTCATTTTGGAGAGATTTTTTTGTTTTTTTTATTTGTTTTATCGAGAATTTCAAGAGTGTAATAAATGCTATTTTTCATATTTGCTCCTATTTAATAAATATTGGTTTACGTAAGTAGTGGAAAAAATTAATGATTATAGAAAGAGAAAGACTATAGTGGAAAAAAACATAATTAAAGTATTAAAAATCTAAGTATTAATTGAATTTCTTAAATAGTGTGTTTTGTTTGAAATATGATAAATAAAAACGGAGGTAGTATTTGTCATGACTCCTAAAAAACACTAATAAAAAGGTGGTAGAGGAATCTCTTGTGCATATTATAGCTTAGCAGTTCAAAGAGCTAACATGCGCAAAAGGGAAAATGATGGCATTACAGAACTTATTGCTCAACTTGTTAAAATGACCATGCCACAACCGGATCCAAGACCCCACCACATCTTTCAAGTTTTACTTTACATCTACACCAACCTTCTACACTTGCGAAGTTTTCAACCAACAACACCAACCCTAATCCTCAAACTAAACCCCACTTAGATTTGTCTATCCCACAATCAGTACCTCAAATTACCACTTTCTGTAATTATCTTTTCACCAAACAACAAATCTATTAAGTATAGAGGATCAAACTAACAGCAAAGATTAGGATCAAGTAGTTGCAGGCATTGGTAAAGTACCATGTATTTCTGTAATTTAACTTTCAGTTTTAGTCATTCTTAGTTAGTTATTGTATAGCTGTTGGTTAGTTAGTTTAGAGGTAGTTTTGGTGCCAACATTGGTTGGTGAAAAGCTGGTAGTTCCAGCTCTGTATAAATACTTGCTTTTGCCAAAGTTGGTCAATAATATCGAAATCCTTTCTTATTCACAAAGTTCACTCTCAATTTCTCTCAGTTAACTCTCGAAGGTTCCGATCCAACCTTCTCTTGCTGCAGTTTTTGTTAAAAACTTGCAGAATCATCTCAATTTCATGCAATTCTTTTTCGATTCAGAATTCTTTGATGGTATCAGAGCTCTAAATCATAGAGCTCTGCTGCGCATTCAATTATGGCTGCATCAGATTCTTATTCAAATTATGATTATCAAATCATCGATGTTTCTCAAAATCCAGCATTTGCATTCTATCTTCATCCTTCAGAGAATCCTTCAATTGCCCTCGTTCAACCTCCACTGAATGGTGAGAATTACCATTAATGGAGTCGTGGAATGAAGATGAGTCTCATTTCCAAGAACAAGTTAGGTTTCGTGGATGGTATGATTGTTCCTCCACCAAGGCATGAATCACTGTACTTAGCATGGGAAAGAGCCAACAACATGGCGAATTCTTGGATTGCAAGGTCAGTTACTCCACAAATTGCACAAAGTATTTTGCGGATTGATAGGGCAAGTGATGTGCGGAAAGAGTTGAGAGATAGATTTTCGCTTGGGGACTTGTTTCGTATAGTTGATTTAGAAGAAAAAATTGCATCATTTAGGCAAAGTGAGCTTTCTGTAAGCTCTTATTTCACTCAATTAAAGATATTGTGGGATGAATTAGACAATTTCAGGCCACTTCCAAAGTGTACTTGTGCTGTAAGATGTGTTTGTGATGAACTAAGAAATGTTGAAAAGTACAGAACACAAGATCGAGTGATTAGGTCTCTAAGAGGTCTTAATGATTCTTACGGTAGTGTAAGATCTCAAATCATGCTAATGGAACCCTTGCCTGCATTAAGCAAGACTCTTTCTTTCTTGTTTCTCAGTAATCAGGAAAATGTATAGTAGTAACAATGAATCCAAAGTTAATGCAGCATATTCTAGAAATGGAAGAAATAACAATGCTACTGCTAGGAATTATCCAAGCAAGAATCAGGGGTCAAATGGTTCAACAAAAGGAACCTTTGCAAAGAACAATGGTAAACAATGCACCTATTGTGGATTTCCTTCAGATTTCAAGTTCACTAGGAATCAAAGCTATGCAAACTGTACTGAGAAAGAGCAGGAAAATGAAGAAGCTGAAGAAGGAGCTAATGTTGAAACCACAACGGCATAAGAGGAAGAAAATCATTTTGGTTTTACTAAAGAACAGTATCAAGGACTCATGGCATTGCTTCAGTAGACTCTAAAGTCTCAGTCTCAGTTAGCCACAGTAAACCAAATCAGTGTTGTCAAACAGCACTGCTCAATCTGACTCTAAGACCCGATCAGGTATAATAAGTAGTAGTCTTTGGATTTTAGATAGTGGAGCAACTGATCACATAAGTTTCTCACTGTCTAACTTCAATTCCTTTCATAAAATCAAGCCTGTTCATGTTAAGTTGCGCTCTCAGATAATTGCTCATTGTTTAGGGACCATTTATCTTTCTAAAGATTTCCTAATAACTGATGTTTTGTATATCCCTTCTTTCTCACTCAACTTGCTTTCAATAACCAAGTTAACAACATCTATGTCCTGTACATTGCCTTGTGTCTTTTAACTCATCTCAATGTCTCATACAGGACATGAGTACATTGAAGATGATTGGTATAGCTAAAGTCACTCAAGCCTTTACATATTTGAAAGTCCCTTCTGCAAATAATCATGATGTTTGTCTTTCAAATAAACTTGAAAATACTGTCAATAATGCGTGGTGCATATAGGAATGCAATATCTCTTGAAGAGTTTTGATGAATAAAACCATTTTTCAAAGTCAACTATCAATAGAGACAACTTTCAAATGTCAACAAAGAAAAAAAAAAAAAAAACTTGAAGAAGAGAAGAATTGAAGAAAGATTGCCTACCTCAAAAGACTACAAGCTTCAAGGGTTATTATTTATTATTTTATTTTATTTTTAGAGTCCCTAATAGCTTGAGAGATTAGAATAGAGGTTTGGGTATTTTGGGTAGTGAATCTCATTCAAAGAATTTTTGAAAATTAATGAGTTTGAGTTTTCACAAAAGCAAAACAAATTAAGTTGATGCATATTTTATAAATCATTTTAAAACATTTTTTTAATGCATCAACATGTGGCTAAATATTATGTCTAAGGATTAAAAGGATACATTTTAGAAAACAATTTTTGGTGAATATGGAAAACAAGTTTAGCGGTGGCTAACCGGTTAGATCCTGTTATGACAGTTAAAAATTCAGTTTGTTGTTAACCTATCTTTATGGTTATCATATATAAACCAATCCTTTATACCTTATGACAAAGTATGATATAATATACATGTTTTACAACTCAGAAAAACAAGCCACACAAATTTCCAAAAGTTTCAAAGATCAAAGATTATATTCTTCTTCTTCTTAATATTTCTAAACTTTGAAAATCTCAAGAACATTGACATTCTTAGATTCATTGGTTGAGATTCAAAGTTTTCTTAGGTGTTATTTGTGTTGTAATTCAGCAATCATAGTGCTACTATTCTACAACAATTTGATTGAGTTTATCAAGTAAGAAAAGACTTGATGTGAGGTATCATCAAGCAACAAGAGAATCAAAAGGTGATGAACCTTTTGGGGTGCAAAGAGAAGGTTGGAGATTCTTCTAGGCATAGAGATAGAGGGATTAGAAGATCAAGAGGATTACATAACAAGGGTGAGGTATCTCTTGGGAAGACTATCAAGTGAGGGATCTTGAGAGGCAAAGCTTTAATCAAAGGATTTCTAATTCTAGTGAATAAAATCTCTCTATTGTGATAGAGGGGACATGATGTAGCTCTCAAGTGGATGAGAGTGAACCAGTATAAATCTCTTGTGCAGTATCTCTTACCCTACACTCTTTAATTTCAGCAATATCAATTGATTTTATTGAAAACCCTAAAATCAAGATTTTCGTTCAAATTGAATCAACAAGTGATTAATTGAACCAATTAGTTTGTGCAAAACGTTTTTCAAACTATTGGGTTATTGATTGTAATATGAGTTTGAATCAATTTTTCATAACAAGCGAGTTCTTGAATTAATTTTTGATTTTTCAATTAACTTTGTACAGATCCTAACCGGTTAGAGGATCTGGTAATCGGTTAGAAGCTGACAACAATTCAAGAAAATTGTGTTCTTTATTTATTTCAATTTGATATTTGCAAAAATCATTCAAGGTTTCTTTAACACCTATTCTACCCCCCTTCTAGGTGTTCCTACGTGTTCATAATACACCGCTTGTTTACCAACATAATGTGTCTGTAGATAGTCTTTGGCATTATAGACTTGCTCATCCATAGTTGGATTGTATTAGTTCTATTCACAGTCAAGTTCATGTTGTTGTTTGTAGTAAAGATCATGTCTGTGATGTATGCCATATGGCAAAACAGAGAACGTTACCTTTTCCATTAAGCAATACAAAATCTTTACACTATTTTCATATGATTCATGTTGATATTTGGGGTCCTTATCCTATTCCTTATGTTCATGTACATAGATATTTCCTTTTTATAGTTGATGACTACTTTAGATATACCTGGATCTATTTGATGAAATCAAAGGCAAAAACTTCAAAATTGGTGCAAGACTTTGTGAAATATGTTGATACACAGTTTGATTCCAAGGTGCAAATAATCAGAAGTGATAATGGACTTGAGTTTACTATGCTGTAATTTTATCAAACTAGTGGAATCATGCACCAAACTTCATGCATTTATACTCCTCAGTAGAATGGGTTGGTTGAGAGGAAGCATCAACACATATTGAATGTGGTTAAGGCTTTGATGATTAAGAGTCAATTCCTTAAAATCTACTGGAGTTATGCAATAGCACATCCAGTTTACATAATAAACATTCTGCCTACTCCACTGCTAGATGCTTCCCCTCATGATAGATTATATAATTCTAAACCTAATTATGCACATTTAAGGGTCTTTGGTGCTCTATGCTTTGCTAGTACCTTGCCTGTTCACAGAGACGAGCTTGATCCTAGAGCAGTGAAGTGATTGTTTTTAGGCTACAAACCAGGAACAAAAGGCTATATTCTTCTCAATCTATCTACAAGGGAGTTATTTGTTAGCAGAAATGTGGTGTTTCATGAACATATCTTCCTTTATTCAATGTTAACTTCATCTTCTATTTCTGCTCCTGCTAAGGTTGAACCTGATGTTGTCCAATCCCCCTTGGTATATGATGATGTGTTATTCTTTGCTTCTGTACCCACTACATCTTCATCATCTCCACAATATGATCAAACCTTATCCCTCAATACTACTCCTTCACCAGATCCACAACTTCCATTGAGACACTCTAGAAGAGTATCTAGAAGACCAAATTATCTTAAAGGTTTTCATTGTAATCTTCTAAATACTACTACACCTATTGATAATGTCTCATATCCATTATAGTCCTCTATTTCATATGATAGATTATCCCCTAGTCATAAACATTATGCTTTGACACTTAGTGTTGCTATTGAACCTACATCATATGAAGAAGCAGTCAAGCATGAATGTTGGAGGAATGCAATGGAAGCTGAATTGCTGGTTCCAGAGATGAATAACACCTGGTCTGTGACAGATTTGCCTCCTGGAAAGAAACCAATTGGCTGAAAATGGTTTTAAAAAATTAAGGTCAAATCAAATGGCAACATTGAAAGGTATACAATTAGCACCTAAATCTAATCACAAACAACACATTAATTATTGAATCAAGGTTAATTGATTGAGAAAATTAGTTTTGTATCAAGATTTATGAAAATTCCCAATTTAAACCCAAGTATGAAATTTAAAAAGAAGGGATAGAGAAATAATTGACAAGGTGGATTTTATACTGGTTCACCCTTGAACATCAAAGGCTACATCCAGTCCTCCCTTGTGGATTTGGGAGATTTGCTAATAAGAAGAAATGTAACAACCCAAATTTTTAATCCCTGATTAATGAAAGTTTAATTATAAAGTTTATTTATAATTAATTACTTTTATTTTAATCCTTGATTAAAAATTGTTTATTATGCATTTGTTTAATGAATGAAAATATGTAGAAATAATTTGATAATTTTTATTATGTGAAAATAAGGTTTTTGCATATTAGTCTCTGTTTTAGGACCTAGAAGTAATATTAGAAAAGTTTTGGAGGGAAAGGAAATAAAATAATTATTTTTCAAAAATTGGCCAAAAGACTCGAGTCTTTCTGAAAAGACTCGAGTATTCTGGACAGAGATGCACGAGTTAGTGTGTTTGGTGAGTCACTCACTCGAATACCTCACGAGTTGACACGAAAACTACTCCAGCAACACGTCCATGGTTTCGTGTTGACCTGCATGAGCTTGTACTTGGTCTATAAAAGCCATGGTTGATGAATCAACCATCCATTTTGCCAAGTTTCTGAAAAATCGCATGTGTTAGGGTTCTTCACTTTGTCTCTTCGATTCTCACTCGACTCTGAGAACTGATACACAAACTATACACCATTGTGAAGCTTACATTCTGAGCTTCACAAAGATACCAAAATCGTGAGATGAGAGTATGTGTGTGAGAAGAATCGAAGCTCGAAAGTTGGGGTCATTTTGCTGTCAAAATTGAAAACTGGTTCTTGGAGCTTACTTTGGTCTTTGATTTTGGTAAGCTCGTGAATCCTCTTGACTTCAAATTCGTTTCATTCTCTCATGCATGTTGCAGAGAATAACTCCTAACCAATTTCCCCAATTCTTTTGCATGATTTATTGATTAAAATCGTTGGTCTTGTGATCCTGTTCAAACTATGTTGCTGTCAAAGGGTTTTTGGGGAAATCAAGCTTGAAAGCTAAGTTTTGGTAAAGTCTCTGTTGATTCACGTCTGTAAGGTAAGGGGAAAGCTTAATGTACACTAGATTGAGTTTAAAGTGCATGATTTTAATTAGAGAGCCATCAAGAGGCTCTAAGGGCTTAGTTTGAATAGGGAATTTGGTTTGGAGGCCAATTCATGCTCTAAAACTGATTTGAGCAAGTCTTATATGATGCATGTAAACTGTTTTGAACCTGGAATCATGAGTTTGTTGAGTATTTTGTGTTTTGGTATGTTGAGTTGTTGATTTTCCAAGTTTTATGCATAATTTGATGAATCTATTCAATCTCTGTGGTTTGATGTATTCTAAGTATTTGAACATGTTTAATATATGTTATATGATCTCTGTTGATCATTGGTTTGAGTTAAAATTGGTTAAAATCGAAAATGGTATGTTAAAACTCGATTTTGAGTGTTTCTGCTGTCATGAAAGACTCGAGTACTTGAAGAAAGACTCGAGTATTTCCTGATGCAGAATCACCAGATTTCAGTTCCATACCCGAGTATTTGATGAACAACTCGAGCATTTGATGAACCACTCGAGTCTTTTGATTTGCCTGAAACAAGATTTTCAATGAACCACTCGAGTACTTTATGAACTACTCGAGTATTTTGGTTTGTCTGATGCATAATTTTTCCAGAACTTGATGAATTACTCGAGTCTTCTGGAACTACTCGAGTATTTTGACAAAAAGTGCCTAAGTACCATTTTTAAGTTAACCACTTTTATTTAAACCTAATATAACATAAAGGAATGTCATAAACTGAATATATGACTGAATTATGTCTGATTGGGTATTCTCTATATTTATCCTGAATTTATTCATGGAACATGTCTTAATTACTTCGCGATAATGTGGATATTATCAAGTAATTTTAAATACCAATCAAAGACTTAATTGTGATGCATTCATGCATGGAGTTCGGATGATAGATCGAATTGTCACGGTTATTTTTATAACCTAAGGAGGGCCTCTGGGAGTGCCAAACACGTCCTACTTGATAACACGTTTATGTGTGACAAAAACGTGGCCAGTGTGAGGATACTGATGATGTGATTATTACGTTGGAGCGTGACATCTATGAGGTTGGGGCGTTTTGTATCACTACCAAGCTTGAGCGTAATACAATGCACGGAATGGTACCGCAAAGGTACCGAGTACATAAATTGTACATGAAGTTACAAGGTGGCCACCCCAAAATGGGGGAAATAATTTCTATGGAAGTTAGGAATGATGATAGGATATTCATACATCATGCCACACTTATATAATTAATTGTTATTTAATTGATAACCTAAGTGTGAGCATATTATGAGCATTCTTACTTGTCATTGACTTGTTTGTGTAATGACCTGTAATTGACTATATGATTGCCTCATATCCATTATGCATATAAAATGTTAAACCTTTATTCTCTTTCGATTATGTGTATGTTGTTGCTTATCCCATGCCCTTGTAGGTGATGTCTCGCTATCTCGCCTGCATCGAGATCCACCCTCTCCCTAGTGAAGTGTGGGTCTATGAGGACCACCGAGCAGTGTACCTAATCCACTGATTCGTGTTCGTCCTCGTAGTTCAGGATCCCCATTATCTATACTATGCATGTACCACCCTTTTATTCATATCATGGACCACCTCTTGCTCGACCTGCCCATACATATCATCACTTTCGTTTTCATTCTGTTTACCGCTCTCACCCTTTTACCTCTCGCGTTTTCCGGGAGGATAATCCCACACTTGATTCGACGAGTCCCGTTGGGGTTGCACCATCACCTGACCCAGTACCCAGTGGTAAGGTACCATCCCCGTCGGATGAGGTGGAGAGGAGACGAGCCAGTCGAGCACTCTACTGGTAGCCAGTGGAGGGATGATGACCCTTAGTTGCATGCTAAGTATAGGTAGTGTGGTTTAGGGGCCCGATCTGTAGCTGTTTTGGACTCTTCTGATGGATGGATGGATGCTTCTCTGGTGACTTGGACTACTACTGCCACTGCTACTCCTGGATCAGCTCTGGAGCCATTATTTTGATATGTTTATATTGTACATATTTTTGGGAAGCTCTAGAGAGATGATCCATACTTTTTATGCTTTTAGACTTATGGACTTGTACTTGGATCCGGTTTCTCCTTACTCACTTTGGACTATGTACCTTTTGACTACTGATATATGTACATATTATGTTTATATTATCTGCTCATGGTCCAATGATTTTCCGCTACTCTGATATCATTACAAAAGGATTCGGTAATGGCGTTTGCGAAAGATTACCAACTTAATTTCTGAAATGACGAGAGATAGATTCACTATTTTTCCAGTAACTATGGTATACTGAGTTTTTGATATCAAACGAATGCTATCTCATTTCTTATTTCTAATCACTTAAGTTATATTTTAATAAAATTTGATGAACACCGAATCCAATGTTTAATCAATATATATATATGTACGTTATTATCTGAGATCCAAAGGTTTTTGTGATTTGCGCACCCGACCCATTAGAATTTCAAAGGAAAAGAAAAGATAAATTTATTTCCTATAAATTCTAATATTTTTTCAAGTCCATAATATTTCCGGGTAATAGTTATTCATGTAATTATTCTTTAATTACTCGGGTTCAGAAAGTAGGGTGTTGCAAGAAACAAGAAATCAATATGGTACAATCTCACGCGCGTCAAACTTCCCCTTTGACCGCTCTCACTAGAGATCCCAAAACCTTTGGTTAAACCTCTATTGATCTTCTTCAACCTTCTTCTTTCTCCGGTGCGATTGAAACCTTCAACTACCTTCTTCTTCAATTTGCTTGAAACCTTCAAGAAACCACTCTTCTACAATACTTGAAACCTTCAAGTTGATCTTGTAGAAACTTCTTTGATTGTTGTTATTTGAAGTTGCATCACATATGCATAGTTACAACACGAATTAATCACTAGGATGAATCTTAATTGAATCTAAGAGAGACAATTACAATATTCAGATTCACCAATAAGACATGAGAAGAATAGAAAGAGAGTTCTTTGATTTTCTTGAAAAGAATTGAAATGGCTTGAGCTCTTGATGTATAAAAAAAGCTGTTCTAAATGAATGTCTCAATGTTTATGAAAGGTTTGAGGTGTATATGTGAGGTTCTCAATTGGTAAAACTGCTAAACCAAACGAGGGTAAACAAGAGCATTTAACTCTAAAAAACTTGCGTAGGTTTTGAAGTTCAAACAAGTGAGGGAACTCAAATTTCTCCTCATACAACCAAGTAAAATTTACCCAACGCAATATACAATACCCGCGATTATCAAACATAGCAAACCTCTCAACACAGTTCCTCGGTGAGAAATGCTCATGTAACTCCTCCACGTCGTCCATTTGTGGAGGAGGATGTTGCGCCTGTCGCTTTATACGTCTACTCCATGCTCCAATAGAAGAAGATGCCATAATACCCAACAAATCAGTGAATAATTGCAACACCCACAAGGTAAGGTTTTTGGATCGGGAATGGAATGAGTGAGAGAGAGTGTAATTGATAGAAATAGGGAAGGAGGAGTGTGAAGGAGTGAGTAAACAAGTGAAATATGAGAGCAATTTCAACAAAAATGCAAGAAATAGATGTTTTGTAGCCTAGGGTTTCAGAAAGGAGAAGAGAAAATTGTGTTTAGAGAGAGTGAGAAGTGTGCTTGTGAGTGAGAAACACGTTATCATGTTAAGTTATTATGCTGTCAGAATGCGTTAACCGGTTAACAACCGGATAAATCAGAAAATAACACAATAAAAGAAAAGGCTATTTGGCAGGTCTGATACTGTTAACCGAATGCCTGAAACATTAACCGTTTAACCCTTTTCAAAAATCACAAAAACTTGAATTTTGCAAAACTTTTTCAAATTAAACCTGAAAAATACATACTTAAACATCAAAAACTAATTGAAACACACAAAATGGAACATACAAACATACTCAAACATTTACAAATAAGGCAATTTAAAATTAAAAAGGGCAATATCAAAAATTTTCACAAAACAAACTAATTAGATAGCTAACATTAGATTCATCAAGGATGCCTAATTCATTTCTAATATAATAAAATGTATCTCTAGGCAATGCCTAATTCACAAATAAGGAAATGTTGTTTATTTTACGCCAAGGAGTTAGAGTTACTTTTCCTTTTAGTGTTGTTCAATAAATTTGTATTGTTAATGTATTTGTTAGGAGGGTTTGTATGTGTTGGCAAAGTATAGAAGACCTTTACTTTTACATTCTGAGATTCAACTAGATTCTGAACCAAAAGATAATGGTAACCCTTGTGCTTACTCGACCTATCTCAACACTAGACCACCTTCATGGTAAGACATTATTTGTGGCTTTGCTCTATGAATAAATGAGCCCCCTGATAAAGCATAAGTTTAGACATAGGCTGGAAGAGTTTATTACTAACAACTTCCTTTGTAATCATTGAAATTCTAGCTGCAACAAAATTGTATAAATTGCTTAATTTGGCAGGCATGTACATTTTGATGAGCCTGGGAGAACAGAATGGTAGGGATTTCTTACTGGTACTAGAGATGCTGCTGCTGGTATGAGCATGTGTTCTTCCTCTATTACTCTACTAATTTACTTTATTACTAGTTCACCTTGAAACTTCATTGGATTTTGAGGAACAACTCAGAATATTTTTTATGCTTCTTAAGAACATTGAGATCGAATGTAACGTCCCTGGCAGGCAAATGGATTGCAACTATCCTCACATACCAACACGGGTCTTTTCAGCGTGCTTTGTCCTCACTCGCACACTTCTCGGGAAAACTTTCCTAGAGGTCACCCATCCCAGAATTACTCCAAGTCAAGCACACTTAACTATGGAGTTCTTAAGTGATGGGCTACCGAAAAGAAGATGCATCTTGTTGATATGGGTAGTACCAATCAATTCATTTAAGCCTTCCTATACTATGTAGTTCCATTCCTACACAGTCTTAGGACCACCCTCTCATTCCGGTGTGTCGGTTCATTCATGTACCCCTCCCTTAGAAACCTGCCAGGAGCCGCTCATTGTTCGTGCCTCTTGCACCGGCGATCACTCCCCGCCCCTCAGCCCGGGTCTTACATCGAAGCTTAGAACAAAATAACAATAAATTTTTACAATGGCATGTTGGATATGATATTGTTATGATCCCTCACCTGATGTTACTCAGTAATAATTGTCCCTTTATCTTCCTAATGGCTGGCTGCTCTGCTTGCAACTTAGTTGATGTCCTGACTGTGTGTATTGTTATATGCATAACTTTTTAAGTTTGGTTATTAATATGCTTTTGCATAGATCTATTCTAACTCTTTGTTTCAAAAGGTGGGGTAACAATAGTGGTTGACATGCCTCTAAACAATAACCTTTTCACTGTGTTAAGGAAACGCTCGAACTTAAGGTATCAGTGATTGATCACTTTTCTGCATTTAAATTTTTTGAAAGTGATATTTATCGTATGGAAGTAAGAGTAAGAAATTAATATTCTAATATATGCTAAGCTGTCTTTTGTGATATTGAATTGGCTAGGTTACTTGGGATTAACATGTGTTTAATTTTCTTTTCCTAACATAGGTTTCCACTTCTTTACATCTTGAAGTTGCAGAGAAAAATCTACGTTGATGTTGGTATGATCATCAAACTTTATCAAAGCATACAATTAATCAAGTTTATGATTTTTTTTATTTTTTAATAATCGTAGCACATAGTATACAAAAAAAAAAAATAATAATCGTAGCACATAATAAGGAACTTGGGCAAGCAATGTCGAAATTTCACTCAAAAATCTTAAGCAATCATTCTTCTATCTTCATGTAACCTACTGAAACAATATCATTGAATTTTTAATGTCAATGAATTAGATAAACATTGGCATTTTATTATGCTTATATTGACTCATGTTAACTTAAGATTTTATGCTTATTCCTTAACCTTATATTTTATTTTACATTGTGTCATGTCATACTAATTACTGTGGAAAAATGAGAGACCAAGTACTTCAATTAAAAGCATAGATGGAAATCATGGAATCAATCACTTACTAATATCCATAGCTGGTGGCATAGCATACTGCATCACCAGAGCATACCGAAACAAAGGGTCCAAGTGGAGGAAGCAAGTTACAAGTTCTTTTTTTTTAAATTTTAATTTTCAAAATTGATAAAGTTTTATGTTTCTGGCATTATGTTCATTTTAATTTGATTTTTTTTGGTAACCATCTTGAATATTTAACAATTGAAAACCCAAAAAGTGGTATAGAATAGCTGCCGAATTGCTAGGGAATATTTTGTTATCTATGATGCATCAGCTAGGAAATAGATGCAAGTTTGCTACCAAATGGAAAAACACAAGTTGCAGAACTGTTACGGAATTTTCCTAGCTAATTAGCTAAAGGAAGCTAAATTTTTTCTTCAAAAGTGAGCAACTAATCAACTGCCATGTTGCAATCGATTTACTACAAAATTTCACTTCTTAGCTGCGGCATAGCTACGGAAACATTCGATAGCGAAATTGCTAGTGAACTGCTACAGAATTGCTACGAAAAGTGTTGTTTGTGTAAATTCTTCTAGTGTTTTCTGTATTTATGTTAATCAAGATTTTGTTCAATGTATAATAATATGTGATAAGAAGGTACCACTTAAACTTAAAGGAAGGTTCTACCGCACTGCTGTAAGACCGGCGATGTTATATGGGACAGAGTGTTGGGCGGCAAAGCGCACACAAGAGAATAAACTGCATGTTGCAGAGATGAGGATGCTGCGGTGGATGAGTGGACATACCAGACAAGATCGGATTAGAAATGAGTATATTCGAGAAAAAGTCGGGGTTGCTCCTATTGTTGAAAAAATGGTTGAATCTCGTCTTAGGTGGTTTGGGCATGTGTGGAGGAGACCGGTGGAGGCCCCGGTTAGGAGGGTAGACCAAATGGAGGGTACTACAAGGGCTAGAGGAAGAGGAAGACCTAGAAAAGCTATAGGCGAAACAATTGAGAAGGATATGGCAATCAATGCCTTATCAAAAGACATGATTTATGATAGGCCTTTATGGCGTCGTTTGATCCATGTAGCCGACCCCACCTAGTGGGACAATGGCTTAGTTGTTGTTGTTGTTGTTGTTGTTGTTGTATAATAATATTATATTTATTTAATAAATTTGTAAATTTTTGAAATGGGTTTCATCGATATATTTACTCATAATATAAAATGCAACTTATGAAAATATTTTATAAAAAAAGAGTGAGGATCAATTGATACAAAGTGTAAGTCTTGAACACTTACACCTTGTAAGATCCTATATTTTTTAATAAAATATTTTATTGATAAGGTCCAATATTATAAATAAATAAATAAATGAAATAAAATATTTTTATTGAATAAAATATTAAATTTTCAGATTTTTAGTCAGAAGACTCGAGTATTTTGAGGAAAGACTCGAGTATCTTAACTAGCAGTTATAAAATTTGAATTTTTGGCTAGAATACTCGAGTATTATATGGAATACTCGAGTAGTTCGAGCAGTGGCTGTGTGTGTATAAGTCGGTTTTGGTTCAAACTTCGAACCAAAACGCGTTTCATCTAGTTACAAGCTCAGAGCTGGACTTTTCGAAGGAGGGTAACCTTAGGCTATAAGTAGGTGATTGGGGAAGCTAGAAACGCATTCAAATCAACCCAAACCCGAATTTTTGTCCATATTTCTCTGTTTTCGGGTGCATACTTTGTGCCTTCGATTCTCTTTCCTCACTCAACCAAATCCAGTACAACCAAAACACAATTCGAGTTCTAATTCCCCTTTCAAATTAGAACCAAGAACCACTTAAATTGACCTCCTGTAGCAAGAGTTACAAGCTTCCAAAGTTGCACACTCTAAGCTGAAAAACAGAGCCTGAAACAGCACCATCAACCTCTCTTCCTTGAATTGGTTTGGTAAGTACACTGAGCCAAATCGTTTCAAACTTGTTCCAAATTAAAGAGAGTATTCCCTAGTTGCTAAAGCTAATTTTTTTCTTCCTTTTCTGTTACATATTCCCTGTCAAATTCGTGGCCAAAGTTCGCTGTTCAAGAGCAGAACTTGAGTGTTGAAACCCAAACCTTGATCCGGTCCCTTTTCTCTTCCACCAATCGTTTCTCTAGCTTCTCTAAGGTATGGGAGAAGTTACCTAATTGCTATAATGGTAATTAATAAGCTAAATCCATAGGAACCAATTGTGGTTTTTGGGCATTGTAACTTGAAATGGGAATCTGACTTGGAGGCCAGAGACTCACGGTTTTTGTGTTCAAACAAGTTTAATTGGACCTAAGGATACTCACTGGATTGATTTACGAACTTAAAATCAAGTAGGAATGAAATTCATATGTTAAAATGGACATTTTCTATGTTTTTATGCAATTCTGTGATTTGATTATGTTTCCTGTTAATTTGATGTTAATTGATATATGTAACATGTTTATTATATGAGAAATAACTTCTGTTTTGTGCAGAATTGAAGTAAAAGTGTAAGAATCACGAAATGGTGCTTAAAATGCAGAAAACTAGTGCTGTTGCAGCAAAAAGACTCGAGTATTTCAAGAAAGACTCGAGTATTCTGGAAAGTGATAAATGACTCGAGTATTTCTTCAAAGACTCGAGTATTTTTGCATGAACCACTCGAGTAGTTCATGAACTACTCGAGTATTTTGAGAAAATGTCATAAATCTCTTATTCTTTTAAAATTTTTAGAAATTAACTCGTCTAATCTCCTAATTACTAAATTCTAAATATCACTATGAGGGTTTTGTTGGAAACCAACAAGCGGGCTAAGCAAATACTAGAGGGGGGGTGAATAGTAATTTGAAGCACTAATACCAAATAATTCGAATGATAATTGAAGAATGGAGCTAAGACTGAATTTTCTGGAATCAGACACGAAATACTCGAGTCTTTTGTGAAATACTCGAGTTTTTCAGTGATGAACAACTCGAGTCTTTCTAAATATACTCGAGTTTTTCTTGACAGATAGCAGTAAAACCAGAAACGAAAATCCAGCAATTTAACTCAAATCAATTCAATACTAAACAGGAACTTATCCAACAGATTAGCAAGCAATCTAAATAGACTTTTAACACCAAGATTCCTTGAACTTGCTACCTAATTGTATAAATCCTAATAGATTGAAATGACTTAAGTTGATTGAGCTAGAAAGTAGATTAAAAGCAATAAACCAACACTCAAGCAATTTTATCCTGGTTCACTCCAACAATGAGCTACATCCAGTCCTCCTAATCACTTAGGAGTTTCTACTAATAATCAAATTGTTAGAAATTACAAAGGATTGCTTGAGAATGGCCTCACTCAACCTAACCCTTCAAGAGTGTACCAAACTCTTGATTTCTACCCCAATTTGATTCCGGTGATTGAAGAACTCTTCACAAAGCTTCCTTGAACTCCCTTCAAGAAACTCCACCGGGCTAGGAACCTCCTAGTCTTGTGCTTGAGAACCTCTCAAGACTCCAACACCCTAAGACACTTAGGGTTTGCTTGGGAACAATCCAAGACTTTGAATAATCAAGCTTTTTGTATGTGTATTACTAATCTCCCAATGGATTAGCACAAATAAGCACAGCTCAATGTAAGAATTGAGGCCTAAAACTCAACTTGGAATAAAATGACAATATGAGTGAGAAGTTGAGCTTTTTGGGAATTAACACTTGAGAAGAGGAAATTATGAAAGCTTGAACACACTATGATCTGTTGTCTTGTTTGTTCTTGCACAAATTCAAAGAGAAATTTTACAATAAGGTTCTGAAATGCTCTCTTGGGTTGGATGAGACTCAAATGCCCTCAATTGGGTTTTTGAGTCTCTCCAACGTTCATTTTTGCTGACTGGACAAAAATACTCGAGTCTTTTGGTAAATACTCGAGTCTTTTTGGTCGGTCACGAGTGAATTGGTGCACGAACAAGACTAACGGTCATATTTCCTGACCTGGCACAAATACTCGAGTGTTTTACAAAATACTCGAGTATATACTCGAGTCTTTCTCAAAATACTCGAGTATTTTGATCAGACATGAGAAAAATTAATTTTCAATTTTATTTTTCCTCTCAAGTATTAATTTTAGTTAATCTCAACCTAATAGTCATATAAAATTTTATTCCTAGAAGAGACTAACTATTTCTACCCACTCTCAACCACTCTCAACATAAATTAGAAATTTACAATAATATTTGATTGAGAATGATTGGGCACTTGTCTTCTTTTCTTGACTTGATGTTGTTGTGGATGTTGCAATGTCTTCAAGACTTGATTTGTTAATTACTTTGTCATCATCAAAATATAATCACCATAATTAGGAGCATTGAATTTACAATCTCCCCCTTTTTGGTGATGACAAAATAATTAACACTTGTACCATTTGTTGAGCTTGAATCCACTTGAAGATGCAACTCCCCCTCACTATATGATACTTTTCATCTATCTAAAAATTCAGCTTGTGCAAGAGGTTATGACAATTTAATTTTAGCACCAAGCCTATGGTATTATAGTATTCAACAATTATCAGAGTATATACCATAATTAGAAAAATTTAGGTGCAACAATGTCAAGACAAGTGTATAATATCTCTCCCCCTTTTTGTCATGATCCAAAAAGGTGTAACAATTGAGAAAAAGATCAAGGGAGGAGAGGTGCATAATTGGAAAACCCCATAACCAACTATGCAAAAAAATAGACGTAATAATAAAGATAAAGAGCTCCCCCTGAAGCTTTGCACAAACACCATAATGAAAACCAAATTCATTAACATAAAAACATCATAAAAGGTCCAAATCAAAGGTGCAATAATAAACCCAAAGTCTCAAAACACCAAGTTCTCAAAATATAGAAAATGTAACAAAGACCAACATGATAAAAACAGAATGAAAACTAAGATAGACTGCAAAGGTCAACATCATCAAAACATCGAAGGAGCTGGATCATTTGGAGGAGGATAAAATCGAGAGAAGGCCGCCATCATCTCATCAAACCGGCGATTTATCTGCTCTGACTGCTGGTCCAGGCGGGAATTAAGCTGGGCCGAGTGCTGATCCAAATGAGAATAAAACATGGCAGACTTTGCACTCATCCTAGTGTCCAGGCTAACAAAATCATCACGCTGGGCGTCCATAGCATGCACAAGAGAGTCCATCCTCCCATCTAAAGTGTCCAGCCGTGTGATAACATTGTCTCTCCAGCCCAAGTTATCAAACCCAGATTGAGATCCAGTAAAGTCATCAAAATTAATCTGATTCTCAATAGGGTCCCCTCCTTCAGCCTGTGCAAATGCTGTAGCTTCCTCTTCCATCTGATGGGCATCCACCCCTTGTCGAGCTGCAATATTCGCAACCCTCTCCAACTCAGCTATGTCAGATCTGTACAGGTATTGGCCAGAGGGTTCATGAAACGCCATGTCTTGATGACTCAAGGTACCTTTGTTGAGGCAGTGCTGGTTAACATGAAGAGTCTTTTTCTCTTCATTCCGTGGGATAGGCACCTTGAAGTAACTCAACAGGAAACACACATGCATGGCATAAGGTAAGGTTTTCGGGTGTTTAGATTTTGCAGCAAGTAGCATTCGATCCAAAATTATGAGAGACCAATTCAGCTTCTCATTGTTCAGGATGGCACTAAGAAGCCTAAGTTCATTGTTTGTGGGCTTAGCATAATTGGGTGAGGTTTGAGGCACTAACTGATGGCAGACTATATAGTGCAACACCCTAGTTTGGACAGTCATAAGTGAGGAATGCTTAACTCCTTCGGTCCATACACGACCGGGGCGCAAACAACTTTGAAAAATTCCGTCCGCATCTGCCTTTAAAGAATTGTCCCCGTGTCGTGTAGTCCCAAAAGCAACAAAAAGGTCCTTAGCGCTAATTTTGAATCTAACACCCTCAACCATGGATTCTATGACATCATTATGTAGCCTAAGGTTCGCATAAAAGGTTCTAACTAACCTAGGATAGATAGGGCCATTAAATTCCAGAAATTGAATAAGTTTTTGATACCTAAGGTTAGTAACAAATGATAAATTTCAAGGAATGCACAGTTGATCCATGTGATAACTCCGAACTCTCTAGTGGCAAAGCCTTCCAACCGTTCCAAGCATTCATCTTCTTGATAGAACTCCAGAATTTCCTCCTCGGAAGATGATTCGGCAATCCTTACTCTCTTTCCTTTACCAGATGATGAAGCCATAGAGGAATTGATGTGAAAATTGAAGTTTTGGAAAGTTAGGGTTTGAAAAGGGGGTGACGGATTTGAGGTTGAAAAGTGTTGAAATTCGTTGAAATAATGGTAGAAAAGTGATTAGAGGATGTAAAACTAGTAAGATTTGGCAAAAATTTGAGTAAAAACGGAGTTTTGAGGAGAGAGATATGAGAAAACCGAGAGAGAAGAGAAAGGGGTCGCAGAAACTCGAGTCTGGAAGGCTGAGATTATATATAAACGTTCCAAAATACTCGAGTATATTCATAAATACTCGAGTTGTTCTTTAGGATATACTCGAGTTTTTGAAAATATACTCGAGTCGTTCGTGACTCAGCCCAGATTTCCCAGAAAACTCGAGTAAAAACTGAAAAACTCGAGTTTGGTCCGAAAGTTCAAATTTCAGGAAAACGCAAAATACTCGAGTTTTTGGAAAATAATCGAGTTTGGTCTGAAAGTTCAAAAATTGGGGGTTTCGAAAGACTCGAGTGTTTTGAAAAACACTCGAGTATTTTTATCAGACCCTGATTAAAAACTTTTTCAATTTAAAACTGATTTAATTTTGAATTAATATACTCGAGTGTTTTTGGAAAAACTCGAGTATTTTGACAGAACAGAAAGTAAAAACTCAGTTTTAAAAGACCAAACACAAATCAAACACAAATGCTTCACTACCAACTTGGAATACAGTACAGAATCACACACAATTAACACATACAATTTTAAATATCATCAAGGACAATTTAACTAAGAATCAATAACACATTAGAGTAAGACTAATTTGGTGATTTTCCAAAAATGACACACAATGCAATTAGCCTATATTAGCTTCATCTAAAATATCAAGTTCTCTCCTAATATGATAAAAGGTGTCCCTTGGTAGAGGTTTTGTAAAAATGTCGGCTAATTGATTTGTGGTACTAACAAATTCAATTGTGCAATCACCCTTTTGTACATGATCTCTTAAAAAGTGATGTCTTATTTCAATGTGTTTAGTTCTTGAGTGATACACCGGATTCTTAGTCAAATTGATTGCACTCGTGTTATCGCATCTAATCGGAATATTTTCAAGTTTCAAACCAAAATCCGATAATTGTTGTTTCATCCATAACAGTTGAGCACAACAACTACCGGCTGCGATATATTCCGCTTCGGCGGTAGAAAGAGCAACACAAGCTTGCTTTTTAGAAAACCATGACACCAATGAACTTCCCAAGAAATGGCAAGTACCACTGGTGCTTTTGCGATCAAGCTTGCATCCCGCGAAGTCGGAATCCGAGTAACCAACTAAACTAAGATTGGCATCAGCAGGATACCATAAACCAGTGTTAATTGTTCCTTTTAGATACTTAAATATATGTTTAACTGCGGATAGGTGAGATTCTTTAGGATTAGCTTGAAATCTAGCACACATGCATACACTAAACATAATATCCGGTCTAGATGCAGTGAGATATAAGAGACTACCTATCATACCCCTATACTTACTAACATCAACCGGTGTACCTTGTTCATCCTTGTCTAGGTAGCATGATGTGCTCATTGGAGTGTAGGCTTCCTTGCACTTGTCCAATCCGAATTTCTCAAGGAGCTCTTTGCAATATTTCCCTTGATGTACAAATATCCCCTCCTTGACTTGCTTTATTTGTAAGCCTAGGAAGAACTTGAGTTCTCCCATCATTGACATTTCAAATTCCTTTTTCATCAAATTTGAAAACTTTCTACAAAGAGACACGTTAGTAGCACCGAAAATGATATCATCAACATAGATTTGTACTAACAAAATGTCATCCTTGGTTTTATAAATAAATAGTGTATTATCAACCTTCCCTCTTTGAAACTTGTTTTCTAATAGAAAGGAACTCAATCGATCATACCAAGCTCTAGGAGCTTGTTTCAATCCATAGAGTGCCTTTTTCAATTTATAAACATGGTTTGGAAATTCACTATTTTCAAAACCGGGGGGTTGTTTGACATACACTTCTTCATTTATAAACCCATTCAAGAAAGCACTTTTAACATCCATTTGATATAAAGTGAATTTCATGATTGAAGCATAAGCAAGTAAAATTCGGATAGCTTTAAGACGTGCAACCGGAGCAAAGGTCTCATAATAATCGATACCTTCCTCTTGGTTGTACCCTTGAGCTACTAGTCTAGCTTTGTTTCTTATAATCAACCCGGATTCATCAAGTTTGTTTCTATAAATCCATTTAGTACCAATTATGGTATGATCATCGGGTTTAGGGACTAGATCCCAAACTTCATTTCTTTCAAATTGGTTTAATTCTTCTTGCATAGCAAGAACCCAATGATCATCCTCAATGGCCTTTTTAATTGAATCGGGTTCAATTTGAGAAACAAAAGAGGCATAGTGGCAAATGTTTTGAATAGACCTACGAGTAAGTACTCCCTTTGACATATCTCCTATGACATTGTCTATAGGATGAGCCTTGACCGATTTCCAAGTTGGAGGAAGTTCTTCCCTTACTTCTCCTTCATCAACGTTTGATTTCTCTCTCTCTTTTTCTTTTTTCGAAAAATCAATGCCATCTTCACTAGCATCACATAAAACACTATCTTCTTTCGAAGACTCATAAAAACCACATGAATTGATTCCTCAATAGTTAAAGTTCTTTTATTGAAAATTCTATAACCTTTACAATGAGAAGAATAGCCTAAAAATATGCCTTCATCGGATTTGGAATCAAACTTGACAAGGTGTTCTTTTCCATTATTTAAAACAAAAACTTGGCATCCGAAGACATGAAAATAAGATATATTCGGCTTTCTTCCCTTGTAAAGTTCATAGGGGGTTTTATCCAAAGAGGGCCTTATCAAAATACGATTTAAAACATAACAAGCCGTATTGACAGCATCAGCCCAAAAATATTGAGGTACTTGAGAATCATTTAACATGGTTCTAGCAAGTTCCTCTAGCACCCTATTTTTCCACTCTACCACTCCGTTTTGTTCCAGAGTTCTTGGTGCGGAGAATTGGTGCTCAATACCATTTTTAGCACAAAATCTATCAAATTTGTGGTTTTCGAATTCACCACCATGATCGGTTCGAATAATAATTACTTTTTGATTTACTTGGTTTTGCAAAAGTTTGACATGATGTTTAAAAGATTTGTAGGTCTCACTCTTAGTAGTTAAAAATAAAGTCCAAGTAAACCTAGAGAAGTCATCAACAATCACCAATGCATAATAGTTGCCACCAAAGCTTTTTACTTGTGATGGTCCAAACAAGTCCATATGAAGCATTTGTAATGGCCTTGATGTGGACATCACCATTTTTGATCCAAAGGTGTTTTTAGTTTGTTTACATTTCTTGCAAGGAGAACAAACACCTTCAATAGAAAAATTTAGCTTCGGTAAACCAACTACTAGATCTTTAGATTGAATTTTCTTCAATTGGTTTACATTTATATGAGCGGTCCTACGATGCCATAACCAAGTGTCATTTTCTTTGCTCACTAAACAAGTAGAGACCAAAGAAGTGACTTTGTTCAAATCAACTAAGTAAGTATTATTTGACCTTCTACCAACAAATTTGATTGATTCATCTTTGTCACTTTTAATGAGGTAATGGGTAGAGGTAAAAACTACATGATTACCAATATCACATAATTGGCTTATGCTCAAGAGATTATGTTCTAATCCTTGAACATAGAGCACATTATCAATAATCAAGTTTGAAGAGTTTCCGATTTTACCAATACCAAGGATTTTGCCTTTGTTGTTGTCCACATAAGTGACATAACCCTTTTCCTTTGGAGTAAGCTCAATGAAGTGCCGCTTATCTCCCGTCATGTGCTTCGAACATCCACTATCAAGATACCACAATTGTTTTCCCATTGGAAGACACACCTACAAAATGAAATCACTTGTTCACTTTGGGTACCCAAACAATGTTGGGTCCCTTAGGGTTAGTGTTGGGACTTTCTCCCTTCTTAATCCACATATAAGTGCCCTTTTTCATTTCAAACTTCTTAATATGGCACTCAATGTTGATATGTCCAACTTTTCCACAATAAGTACAAGTTGGTCTCTTTGATGAATTTTTCTTAGAAAATGTTCCAACCGCCTTGTACTTTTTGTCCTTTTTATGAACATATCCTAAACCGGTTTTGTTGTGATTATGTCTTTGAGAATTCAACAACCGGTTGAGGTTTCTATCACTATGTGAGATTGTGAGTTTGTTTATCAACTCTTTCACTTCTTTTTCAAGTTCATCACATCTCTCACATGGAGTGATAATCTCCTCATGATTTGCACAATCACTTTGATGACTAGAATTAATAAGTTCCAAGGATTCATTTTGAAGTTTCAACTCACTTATAGATTTTTGCAATTCATCAATTTCTTGTTGAAACTCCAAAATTTTCTTTCCTTTTTCCTTATTAATTTTAGCAAGCCTTTTAAATTGAATTAACATTTCATTGTAGGCTTCTTGTAAATCATCATATGAAATGGAGTTTGAAGTGGAACAAGAAGAACTAGATGTTACCTCATCATCACTTTCACTCATGTCATGGTTAGCTCTTGATGAGGACTCATGGTTGTTCTTGGCCATGAGACAAAGGTTTGCATTTTCATCACCGGAACTACTTGAAGATGATTCATTGCTCTTCTCCGGTGCATCCCAAACAATGTATGCACGCTTCCCCTTGGTCTCTTGGGTCTTCTTGTCATTCTTCTTCAAGAATGTGGCACATTCCATTCTAATGTGACCAACCCCACCACATTCATGACACTTAACTCCATCATTGGTATTCTTTTCTCTTTGTTTGGAGTCTTTGGTTCTCTTGAATTTGGATGAAGATCCACCTTTCTTCCCTTTGAAGAATTTGTTGAACCTTTTCACAAACATCCCAAATTCTTCTTGATTTGGTTCACCATCGGAATCTTCACTTGTAGAGCATTCTTCAACTTCTTTTGTAGCTTTAGTTGAAGCTTTGAGTGCTATGCCCTTTTTCTTTTTGTCCGATTCCTCATGCATCCCAAGTCTTGTAAGTTCCATCTCATGCTCTTGGAGTTTGCCAAACAAAGTGGCTAAGTCCATGCTATTTATGTCTCTTGATTCCTTGATGGCGGTTACCTTGGGTTGCCAACTCCTATCAAGACATCTTAGAATTTTGTTAGTAGTTTCACCATTGCGAAATACTTTTCCCAAGGAAATCAAATGATTGACTATGTGTGAGAACCGCTTTTGCAAGTCACTAATGGTTTCATTTGGCAACATGTGGAACAATTCATATTCGTGAGTTAGAGAATTCAATCTTGCATCTCTAACCTCACTTGTTCCCTCATGTGTGACTTGCAAAGTATCCCACATTTCTTTTGCCGATTTACATTGGGAAACTCTATAAAATTCATCATGGGATAGAGCCGAAAAGATGATGTTTTTAGCTTTTAAATCAAATGAAACTTTCCTCTTTTCATCATCATTCCAACTACTCCTTGGAATTTCAACAATTTCTTCATTAATTTTCTTTTTGGGAATAAAAGGACCATTTTCAATTGCATCCCAAATATCCATATCAATTGCTTCAATAAAAACTTTCATGCGAGTTTTCCAATAAACATATCCTTCACCATTGAATAGTGGAGGACGGTTTATTGAAGCTCCTTCTCCACCAAAGTTATTGCTAGAGCCCATTTAAGTTTCCAAAAGGATCTTTTTCGAAAAAGTTGTTACACTCGATCTTTCGACCGAGCTCTGATACCACTTGTTGGAAACAAACAAGCGGGCTAAGCAAATACTAGAGGGGGGGTGAATAGTAATTTGAAGCACTAATACCAAATAATTCGAATGATAATTGAAGAATGGAGCTAAGACTGAATTTTCTGGAATCAGACACGAAATACTCGAGTCTTTTGTGAAATACTCGAGTTTTTCAGTGATGAACAACTCGAGTCTTTCTAAATATACTCGAGTTTTTCTTGACAGATAGCAGTAAAACCAGAAACGAAAATCCAGCAATTTAACTCAAATCAATTCAATACTAAACAGGAACTTATCCAACAGATTAGCAAGCAATCTAAATAGACTTTTAACACCAAGATTCCTTGAACTTGCTACCTAATTGTATAAATCCTAATAGATTGAAATGACTGAAGTTGATTGAGCTAGAAAGTAGATTAAAAGCAATAAACCAACACTCAAGCAATTTTATCCTGGTTCACTCCAACAATGAGCTACATCCAGTCCTCCTAATCACTTAGGAGTTTCTACTAATAATCAAATTGTTAGAAATTACAAAGGATTGCTTGAGAATGGCCTCACTCAACCTAACCCTTCAAGAGTGTACCAAACTCTTGATTTCTACCCCAATTTGATGCCGGTGATTGATGAACTCTTCACAAAGCTTCCTTGAACTCCCTTCAAGAAACTCCATCGGGCTAGGAACCTCCTAGTCTTGTGCTTGAGAACCTCTCAAGACTCCAACACCCTAAGCCACTTAGGGTTTGCTTGGGAACAATCCAAGACTTTGAATAATCAAGCTTTTTGTATGTGTATTACTAATCTCCCAATGGATTAGCACAAATAAGCACAGCTCAATGTAAGAATTGAGGCCTAAAACTCAACTTGGAATAAAATGACAATATGAGTGAGAAGTTGAGCTTTTTGGGAATTAACACTTGAGAAGAGGAAATTATGAAAGCTTGAACACACTATGATCTGTTGTCTTGTTTGTTCTTGCACAAATTCAAAGAGAAATTTTACAATAAGGTTCTGAAATGCTCTCTTGGGTTGGATGAGACTCAAATGCCCTCAATTGGGTTTTTGAGTCTCTCCAACGTTCATTTTTGCTGACTGGACAAAAATACTCGAGTCTTTTGGTAAATACTCGAGTCTTTTTGGTCGGTCACGAGTGAATTGGTGCACGAACAAGACTAACGGTCATATTTCCTGACCTGGCACAAATACTCAAGTGTTTTACAAAATACTCGAGTATATACTCGAGTCTTTCTCAAAATACTCGAGTATTTTGATCAGACATGAGAAAAATTAATTTTCAATTTTATTTTTCCTCTCAAGTATTAATTTTAGTTAATCTCAACCTAATAGTCATATAAAATTTTATTCCTAGAAGAGACTAACTATTTCTACCCACTCTCAACCACTCTCAACATAAATTAGAAATTTACAATAATATTTGATTGAGAATGATTGGGCACTTGTCTTCTTTTCTTGACTTGATGTTGTTGTGAATGTTGCAATGTCTTCAAGACTTGATTTGTTAATTACTTTGTCATCATCAAAATATAATCACCATAATTAGGAGCATTGAATTTACAGGTTTCACCCAATGCTTAATATTTAATCCCGTTTGGTTGATAACTATCCTGGAGGTGTCCTACTGGAATTTTATTCAGTGGTTGATAATTTCCCTACAGGAGTCCCAACGGAAGTGCGTACACCCATTTGGTTGATATTTATCCTATAGATGTCTCATTGAAAGTCTCTATTCACTTGGTTGATATTTTCCTATGGGAGTCCCGAATGGGGTCGTTGCAATAACCATCAATAAGAGGCTATGCCCCGATGGATTATAAATGAAATAATTAAATACCATTTCTAAAACCATCACAAAGTGGCTAGGCCGCTGATGGAATTTTCCTGAAACTGTTGAACGGAAATAATTAATCCCATCACGAAGTGGCTATGCCGCTGATGGCCTTTTTCTGAAAGCATCAGCACCAGCTAAAAGAAAAGTTAAAGGAAATGGAATGAAAGAATAAAATGAGAATCATGGACTATGTCTTGATTGGAAATGAGATGAATGATGATGATGAAATCAAAAGATAAGGATTGGTAATAAATTATGTTTGCATTCATGCATTTGTTTTGCTCCAGCTTGTTGAGGTGTTAATACTAGTTATGTTGGGCGGAGGAAGCCTGTAAGTCGCGAAAGGTCGAGCGGAGAAGCTCACGATGACCCATTTTCCTCCAAGCTGTGATGCCCCGGAAAGGATTCTAGATAGACATACATCATGCCATTAAAGACAAGATTAATGTTTGGAATTAAAAAGGATTGACATATGTTTATGCATTTGTGAAACTGCTATTACTTGTGTTTGTTGTTTTTAGCCAATGTTCTTTATCATTCGATTTAATGCTATGACTTACTCCCTTATTGCCCTTGTAAGTAATGAAGGTCCTGTCTTCCAAGAGGATGAGTAGTGCTGGCAAGGGATGTGGGATTCCCTTTCCAAAGGATGGAGTTTAGCGAATCATGCTTTGGGTTACTATTAGTGTCTTAAGTAGCTTGGAGTTTATTTAATCTATTTTCAGTTTGAACTATTGTGTTATGTTATCTAAAGTATTATGAGTTGTAAGACTTCTATGTTTTGTCCCGTATCTTATATTATATGAAAGTTGCTTCCGCTTTTGGAAATGACAAAGTTTCTAAACTTATTTTGGCGAAAATTTTCTCTGCTTTATTTATAAATAATTAAAGGTTAGAGAGTTGGGTCGTTACACACCTTCAAATAACTTTTTATAGATTATGAAATTTATCAATCCAACCGTTGACTTCATATTTCCAATCAATTAGATCAAGTCTAGGAAACTTCATCGAATTTAAAAATTATTTGATACTTCATCGCCTGACTCTAATTTAACGCATAATAAGTTACTCCCTTATGTTATTATAGGGCATACTTAACCGAATTACATATACTAAGGAAAGTAGTTAGTTTTATGAATTCTATGAGAATATATTGTGAGATTACAATTTTACTCTCTAAACTTTTCTTGGAAAATTCATACTCATTAATAAATAATAAAAAAAAAAACATAGATAGTCAAATATTTAATAAGGGCAAAAAATAAAAAAAAGCAATAAATGATGCAGGAAATATAAAGTGACTTATAATTAGGACCAAGAAAATCTTTTAGAAGGTGATCTATAATAAGGACCTGAGGAAGTAATAGAAATATAAGTAATCATACAGTATTAGATTGTATGTATACCTAGGAGTCTCCAAATGAACTAAAATTTAATATGTATGATCATCATGATAATAATATTTAACTCACTGATTGGATTGATAAATTTCATGATATATAATTTTTTTTTTTTAAAATTACATTCAAATTCATTAAGAGTTAAAATTTAATAATAATAATAATAATAATAATAATAATAATAAACTTCGTTACTAATTTCTAGTTAAAGAATTTTTTAAATTATCATTATATGGATATTTTACTTTTACCTCTTTTGGAAATTCATTATGAGCTATGTAATCAAGTTTTATTTATGTTTTATCAATTAAAAAAATAAGTGGATAATTAATACTTGATTTTATTTTTACAATATCCTAGCATTGTTTTTTAACAATAACATTAGTTTCAAAAGGTACTTATGATGCTAGTTCATAGTTGAACATTACGAATGATGTAACCATGAGTTTTGTCTGTTTAAAAAAGTACTTATGATGATACTTCATAATTGTCAGTTACAATTAATATAAACATGAGTTTCGACGATGAACATATAGCTAGATACCTCCTTATCCTCAATCATTTCATATTTTTATTTTGATAAATTATTTTTATAATCAATTACATTGGCGACTTAGTAAAGTGAATAGATATGGGAGGAATATTCTAACTAAATGTCTCACATGGTAATTAATACTTATTTTTGTTTTGGAATATCTTTGCCTACAAACTTGACAGTAAAGTAAGATACCATCTGCACTCATGATGCTAGTACAAGATTTTCAGGTACAATTGATTAAAACATGAGTCTCTTTTGTATATTTGGAAAATACTGTGTGACACATATATATATGCATAGCGGGATACCTCGCTATGCTCAATCATTTAAAAACTTTATTTTGGATTAAATGTTTACGTATTCAATGACATTGATTAAGTAGAAAAGTGAGCTCATAAGGAAATCATATTCTAGCATATTCCAAGTGTTCTCGCATGAGGTAAATTAAACCTATTTCTATTCCGAAATATCTTGGCCCACATCCTCGACAATAAAGTTAGTTATAAATAGAACTCATGATGTATGCCAATACATGAATGTCTTTTACAATTCATTAAATGCATGTGAATTTAATCTATACATTATAAAAGTATTGTAGCAAATAAATATACACAAAGTTGGATATCTTGCTTTGCTAAATCATTTAAAAACTTTGTTTTGGATTAAATGTCAATGACATTGATTAAGTAGAAAAGTGAGCTCATAGGGAAAGCATATTCTATCTTATTCCAAGTGTTCTCACATGATGTGATTAAACCCTATTTTATTCCGAAATATCTTGGCCGACATCCTCGACAATAACGTTAGTTATAAATAGAACTTATTATGTATGCCAATACATGAATGTCTTTTACAATTCATTAAATGCATGTGAATTTCATCTGTACATTTTAAAAGTATTGTAGCAAATAAATATACCCAAAGTTGGATATATCGTCCATTTGCTAAATCATTTAATAAAAACTTTATTTTGGATTAAATGTTTTCGTATTCAATGACATTGATTGAGTACCAAAATGAGCTCATAGGGAATGCATATTCCAAGTGTTCTCACATGGGGTGATTAAAACCTAGCTATTTGTATTCGGAAATATCTTGGCCTACATCCTCAACAATAAAGTCAATTATAAATAGAACTTATATATGATGTATGCCAATACATGAAAGTCTTTTAAAATTCATTAAATGCATGTGAATTTCATCTGTACATTTTAAAAGTATTGTAGCAAATAAATATACCCAAAGTTGGATATATCGTCCCTTTGCTAAATCATTTAATAAAAACTTTATTGTGGATTAAATTTGTTTGTATTCATTGACATTGATTAAGTAGAAAAGTGAGCTCATGGGGAAAACATATTCTAACATATTTCAAGTGTTCTCGCATGAGGTGATTAAAACCTATTTTTATTCGGAAATATCTTGGCCTACATCCTCGATAATAAAGTCAGTTATGCATAGAACTTATGATGTATGCCAATACATAAATGTCTTTTACAATCCATTAAATGCATGTGAATTTCATCTGTACATTTTAAAAGTATTGTAGCAAATAAATATACCCAAAGTTGGATATCTCGTCGCTTTGCTAAATCATTTAAAATCTTTATTTGGTTTAAATGTTTTCGTATTACATGAGAATGATTAAGTAGAAAAGTGAGCTCATAGGAAAAGCATATTCTAGCATATTCCAAGTGTTCTCGCATGAGGTGATTAAAACCTATTTTTATTCCGAAATATCTTGGTCCACATCCTCGACAATAAAGTCAGTTATAAATCGAATTTATGATGTATGCCAATACATGAATATCTTTTACAATTTATTAAGAGAAAATGGAGAATGCACCAACACTGTAAAGGTTTTTTACATCATCAGTATATCATCTACCCTTCATCCGTGTATGGTCGTTGACTTTTAGATTAAAGTAATACAAACGAATGGTGAATGATAGACTGATGGTGTAAAAAACATTACACCGTTAGTGCATACCTGCTAATCTCATTTATTAAATGCATGTGAATTTCATCCGTATATTTTAAAAGTATTGTAGCAAATAAATATACCCAAAGTTGGATATCTCGTCGATTTGCTAAATCATTTAAAAACTTTATTTTGGATTAAATGTTTTTGTGTTCAATGACAATGATTAAGTAGAAAAGTGAGCTCATAGAAAAATCATATTCTAGCATATTCCAAGTGTTGTGGATGAGGTAATTAAAACCTATTTTTATTCCAAAATAACTAGGTCCACATCCTCTACAATAAAGTCAGTTATAAATAGAACTTAATTATGCTGTATGTGAGACCCACAATTTTGCCTATGTCATATGATTATTTTTATTTTACGTATAATTTCACTTTATTTCTTGATAGTTGTTTAAATTGATTTTTTTCCTAAGTGTATAAATTGTTTGATATATAGATGTGTGTGGGATGAAACGTGTATATATATATTTTATATATATATGGTGCCCATAAGAATTTTGTTTTATTTATTTTTAAGATTTGAATTATAAAAATATTTTAGGATGAAGATATTTCATGGATATGATTTCATTTGCGAAGGTAATATTTTATGTATAAATATTTTATTAATATTTTTGAAAGTTTATAAAATGAAATTTGAAGGAAATAGCTATAGAATTTCAAAAATTCACAATTTTCAAACAGTAAGTCCAACAATTATAAATTTTATATGAAAATGATCGTATTTAAATGTAGATTCTAAAAATGTAAAAATTATAATTTTATTGGGTGGTCTTCGAAAATTTCATATATGTAGCATTTCATGTACAAATTTAGATATTTAATCTTGGAAAAATTATGTTTAAACCTCTAATAAATTTTTCCTTTTGAGATTTTACTTTAACTATGTAAATATAGTTTTATAAAATAATTTCCATGGATGTACGTATTTTATTTAGTATAGTTTGTATTTTTGAGATATTAAATGAATTAAAGGGTATTTTTGATTGGTTAAAAACTATGGAAAACATGCAAAATTAATTTGAAAATATTTTTCTTAGTTTTTTGGACATGCACATGCAAAATATGTGTGTAGGTGGGAAGGTTCAAGATTGCCTTAGTGACCAAGCAATTTGAATTTCAAATGAGGTTTATGGCCTTGGAATTGTGTAAGGAGCCTTTATGATGAAACCTTAGAAAATGGTGGGTGATTAATGGATGGAGAAGGGCTCTATGAGAGAATCCTTGAATCAAGTAGGAGTTGAAAAGTCCCTAGCCATATACCCCCTCCATACTTGCCTAAATAGTCCCTTTTTGTGGGGTGAAAAGACAAAAGTTCTATTAGTATAAATAAAGTACTTAGGGGCTGACTTCTTTTTTTTTTCCATAACCTTTGATACTTAGAAAATTTGTGAGAGAACCTAGAGAGAGAGAAGGCAAAACCGTGGGAGTCTAGAGGAAGAAGGAAGAGGATTTTTGTGTCTAAAAGCTTAAAGATTTCAAGAGAGTGTTAGGGATTGAGGTATTTGTACAATCTTATTTTATTTTTATCTTATGAGTATTCTATCATTCTCTAATGGATTATGTTTGAGAGGTAACATTATTTTGTGTTGAATCACAGAAGTTTCGATGAAGACAAATGATTCAGATTGTAGATTCCAAGAGGTTCAGATGAAGAGATACGAACGAGCTCGGTACTCGGCAAAATTGATGAAGACCTGTGTTGATGAAGTCGAGCTATGTACTCGGCCATTAAGGATATCGGCTGTACAGATGAAGTCGAACTGTGTACTCGGCCTTTGATGAGGCTTGCGGTATAGATGAAGTCGAGCTCCTTCCTCGGCCAGTGATAAAGCCGAATGAATCGCTATGTTGATGAAGTGCTGTTTGGTCCTCGGCAGTCGAGCTCGGTTACACAGATGAAGTCATTTATCTTGATGAGCTCGGCTCTCGGCACACAGCTCCGTCCTCGGTCATGATGAAGTCAACTAAATCAGCTCGACTCTCGGCTCTGACGAAGTAAATTAGTTTGATGCGCTCGGTGCTCAAAGTGCTATCTGGTCGGATCGAACGTTGGTCTGATATGGTTGGCAGAAGATCAGATATGGTCGGCAGAAGATCAGATCAGTCAATGTTCATATTGTTAAGTGCAATATGGACAACATAAGATCAGCTCGGTCAGACTGTGTTCAGGTCAGCTATTCAAGTTCCCTAGCTCGGCAAGGCGCGTTGACAGATGCCGAGCTCACTAATAGTTGTCCAGACGGGATTGAGTGAAATCAAATCAAATTCAAAAGTGACCGTTGAAACAGCATTAACTCCCATCGTTGAAAAAGCATTAACTCCCATAATCATTCCTAATTCGGTGACTCCATTTCCTCCCTGATCTTTGGGGATTCTGGAGATTATAAAGGGATCGTATGTTTCAGACAGACCAGAAAGAGAGAACAAAACACAAGAAATAGAAAAGACATGCGAAAAACAAAGAGTAAAATCATCTCACTAGTACAAAATACATTTTTCAGACCGGTTCCGAACCAATTTTCAGACCGGTTCCGAACCGGTCTTAAAGCCCCTGTTGCTAAAAATGCATGTTAAATGAGACCAGTTATAAACCGGTCTTTTTATATTAATGAGACTGGTTATTAACCGCTTTGATTTAAATTTTTGAACCAGTCTGAATAATAATTTTGAACCGGTCTGAATAATAATTTTGAACCGGTCTGAATAATTCATTGTACCGGTCTGACTAATAATTTTGAACCGGTCTGAATAATACTATGAACCGGTCTGAATAATAATTTTGAACCGGTCTGAATAATAATTTTGAACCGGTCTGAATAATTCATTGAACCGGTCTGTCTAATAATTTTGAACCGGTCTGAATAATACTATGAACCGATCTGAATAATAATTTTGAACCGGTCTGAATAATAATTTTGAACCGGTCTGAATAATTCTTTGAACCGGTATGAATAATAACTTTTAACCGGTCTGAATAATAATTTTGAACCGGTCTGAATAAATCTTTGAACCGGTCTGAATAATAACTTTGAACCGCTCTGAATCATAATTTTGAACCGGTCTGAATAATTCTTTTAAATCATTATTTTTAACTACAAATTCCGAATTAATTGTTGAACCGGTCTGAATTATTATTTTGAACTAATCTGAATTTGAATTATTTTTTGAACCGCTCTGAAATATTATTTTGAACTTATCTGAATTAATTTTTTAACCACTCTGAATTATTATTTTGACCGCACGCATCTTGGCAAGAATTAAGACATGCACCGATATGAAACAAAGAGGCAATTAACAGAAATGAAACATGCATATATACAAGCATATACTAATTAATTGTTTATAATATATGTACAGCCTATATATTGTATTGTTGGAAGCTAAATCTTGAATTACAAGGCCATAATGTCAACAAAATAGGCGCATGATAATAATAATCCAATAATATATATCTAAATAAAGCTTGCATCGTTCACCAAAAAAAAGATAAAGCTTGCATCATCATTTTCCACATCACATGTGCACAGCGAAAGATAGTGATACCTGCATAAAAAAAATAATGGATGACTGATGTAACAAATTAAATGCTTTGTCATACCAAATGACAGTTAGAAATTATAGAAATGGAAAAAGTCTTGAGCAATAATATATACCTAGCTAGGATAAGATAGAAAATAATCCTAAGAAATACGAAGCAAATTCTTCTTTGAAATCATTTAGTTCTTTGAGGCTAAAAGAATCATTGCTAGAGTTGCAGCCACCATGATCATAATACTGCAACCAAGTAATAATATGACCAATTTCAATGTTAATATAAACAATGTAGTTGAATAATAATAATATAACCAAAGCAATAATATAACCAATTGAATTACAAACCATTTGAGGAATCTTATTATCCTCGTGATGCAACACAATGTCCTTCATAAATTTCATCACAAAATAGCCGCAGTCAATACCATTTGTTTGCCTGGGAACCTGTAAAACACAAATATAGGAAACAAACCAATGAGATGAGGTGAATACCAATAAAACCAAGCAACAAACCATTTAGGAAAAGTAACAATCAAGTTTCATCAGCAATCTTGAAAAGAAAAAAACAATGAAAAACAAAAGGATCTAACTTGGCCAAAATTTGAACACTGACTATTACAAGAGAAACCAACATGGCAGATTAAATATAATCATTTGGTAAAAAGTATTTAGATGTAAGATAAGGTATGTATTTTTATACTACTACTATAAGTGCATACACATAAAAATTTTGTAAGTCCAAAGTTATATGATGTGACAATGTGACAGGTGGTGGAAATATCAAGCAAGTCTCTAATCTAAATCAAGAAGTAGAGTGTCCTGTAGAAATTCTATATCGCTATCATTGAAATGAACTTCCAATGTTTCATGCAGGTATACTAACAGGCAAATGCAGACCGCGCCTGGAGTGTTGGTTAACTTCTCTGATCAACAAAAAGAACAAAGAACAAATTGTGAGAAAAGTATCCCCCATATCGCCACTGGCGGAAAACTCAGATTGTTCAACTCCTAGTATGCAAAGATGTAATATGTCTCCAGCTACAGCCCAATCAAAAGAATCTGAATACTCAACATCACATTCTCAGCAAGGGCATTCTCTCCCAATCCAAGTAAAAGGTGTAAGGTTCAATGATCACATTCTCAGCAAGGGCATTCTCTCCCAAACAAAATGAAATATGAAATTTTTTTATCCGTTGTAACAATTTCACATAATCCAAACATGATTGTTAACTTTAAAGGGACCTACTATCACTACTACAAATAAAGCACAGATCAAATTGAAAAAAGAGCAAAACTCAAGTTCTTTTGTATATACCTTAATGTTGATCCATTTGAAGGGTGCATTTAACTCTTTTTTTGCGTAGGTGTCCCCATTGGTTCCACGATAAGATATGACAACCAATTCACTCTATCTGAAACTGAACTTGGATCTTCGGATAAGTCTTTTATAACTGCGCCTCTTATCCAGTTTGTAAAAGTCCGATTATGCTCCTCTTGTATCCATTTTTCACTCTTATTTGGGTAAAGGCCATGCAACATGTTCTTGTGTCTTTCAACATATGGATCAAACTCGTCAGTGTTGTGTAGAACATACAAGTGTGCTTGCTCCTTCTCTGATAATGTCATGCTCACTACTTTCTTTCCACTAGTCCCTTTCCATTCTTCTCTTCCCCTATGGCGAGACTTTGGAAGCCCTATGAAATTAGCATTGCTTACGAACTCAGAGCAGAACTCAATAGCTTCTTCATCTATGTACCTTTCAACCATGCAACCCTCGGGTCGACTTCTGTTTTTCACATACCCCTTTAATATCTTCATAAAGCGTTCAACCGGATACATCCATCGCATGTAAGCTGGCCCACACAACTTGGTCTCTCTAACCAAGTGAACAGTTAGATGAATCATTATATCAAAAAAGGATGGAGGGAAATACATCTCAAGTTCACACAAAATGATAACAATTTGGTTTTGTAACGCTGGCAACTTTGCGGGGTCTATCACCTTGCTACAAAGAGCCTTGAAGAAAAAGCACAATTTAGTAATGGTCATCCGAACCTTTTTGGGTAAAATAGAGCGTATAGCTATTGATAGCATATGCCCCATTAGGACATGACAATCATGAGTCTTCATACCCTTTAACTTTAGGTCCTTCATTGATACAAGGTTTTGGATGTTTGAAGAGTACCGCGATGGAACCTTAACCCCACCAAGAGACTTAAAATAAACTTTTTTCTTTTTCCTTGACAGAGTAAAAGACGCTGGAGGTAAATACGTATGTTTTCCCTTCATGATCGATGCCAATTCTTTTCTTATTCCCATACTAACCATGTCCTTACGCGCATTGAGGTTATCCTTTGTTTTTCCTGCCACATTGGCTAATGTACCATGTAGACTATCAAAAACATTTTTTTGAATATGCATCATATCCAGAAAATTCCTCACAAGCAAGGACTCCCAATATGGCAATAATTTCCACATAATTGAAATCTTTTTCCATCCTTTTGTGTTAACTTCACCAACAGAATCTTTCTCGAAAATCAGGTCATTTAGTTGTTTAAACACCTCCTTTCCACTCAACAATGGAGGAGCACCACGTTCTTCTGTGTTGCCATTAAATGCTTTTCTCCACCCTCGGTAACGATGTTTTTTAGGCAAAAATCTCCGATGGCCAAGGTAGGCATGCTTTCTAAAATGCTCTAACCATATACTATCTGTATCTTCTCCGCATATAGGGCATGCATACCGTCCTTTGACACTGTGTCCTGACATATTACCATATGCCGGAAAATCATTAATGGTTCCAAATAGCATGGCCCTCAAACAAAAATTTCTTCCCTTAAACCATCATACACCTCTACACCTGTGTCCCACATTAGCTTCAAATCTTCAATTAGTGGAGCGAGGTATACGTCAATATCGTTTCCTGGTTGCCTAGGCCCAGAAATTAACATTGACATCATCATGTATCGCGGAATTCTGTGTAACATTTCTCGAGGACGAGAAATCTGCAAGTTGGGGAGAATGTAACATCCCGCGTTTTTCCGACTAGGATAAATAAAATTTGATTAAAGAAAAATTTTAAGATATTGTTTTACAAAAGGTTTTCAATAAGTGTTTTAATTAATTACGAATTAAAATATTGATTCTACGGAGTTTTGGTAAACAAATATTTTTATGGAGTTAGTAAAAATGATTTTTTGTGAGAAATGATTTTATTTTTGGTGATTTATTGTGAAAATGAATTTCATTATGGATTTTCTTAGATGTATCAACTTCGAAAATCCATAACTTTTTAACCGTAACTCCGATTTTTATGATCTTTATACGAAAACGATCGTATCGAAACGAAGATTTCAAAAATGTATCTTTTAATAATTTTCTGGATTGGTTTGCGAAAATTATTTTCTAGTACTGTAAAGGACGAATTTTAAAGGTTTTAATCATGAAAAATAGTTTTTGATTTTTAATGAATTTTTCCTTTTGGGATTATCTTCAATATATTAAAGTATGATTTTAGAAAAAGAAATAAGGGCTATAAGTGCAACCAATAAGTACAGTTTATTATGTGTTTAATTGTTAATATGTATGATTTCTTAAGTAATGTTTACATTATCCTATGAATTAATAATTATAATGTAATTAAAAAAAAATGTAGGACAAGTGTGTGTGTGCATGAGTGCCACGGCTTGGTTGGTGTGTGCATGAAGAGTGTATGTGTGATATGTGTGTGGGTGACACTTGTATGCATGGTGTGTATGTGTGTGTGTGTGAAGCACTTGCTTGATGACTAAGTAGAAAGGGAAAATAAAATAAAAATAAAAGAAAACCAAAAGCTTGGGGACCAAATAGAAGTCTTAGAATGCCAAATTTACCCTCCCTTAGTGCTTGCTTGGTCGAACTAGTTGAGAGCCAAGGAAGGGAAATTGTGTTGCACCCTTAGTACATTTCCTATTAGTTCCATTCACATCTTCATTTCCTTTCATTCTTCCATTCATTCTTTCTTCCCTTCGTTCCTTCATTCTTCCATTCCATTCTTTCATTTCATTCCTTCTTCCACCAACACAAACACAACTCCTAAGAGTCCATTAAACTCTTAGAAAGAAAAAGAGAAAAGAAATAGAGAGAAAGAAAGAGAGTATGGCCGTGAGGTTGAAGGAGAAGGAGGAAGGAGATCTAAGCCAAACCAAGGAAAGTTCTTTGGAGACCTAAGTGTTAGGAGACTAGAAGACCAACCCCTTTTCATGGTACGACTTGAAGATCCGAAAGAAGACTTGTAATAGTCTAGATTTTTCTTTTGATTTTGTAGATCTATACTCCTTCTTCTTGCGTGTTTGTTTTATGGCTTGAAAGTTGAGTTTGTGAGTTGTTATTCTTTGATCTTGGACTTTATGGACTTAAGATTAATTTGTAATATGTTAAACTTATGCTTGATGTTTCCGTTGAGGATTTTATTTGATGGATCTAATGTTTTTCTAACTAAAATCTTAGAGATCTAAAGAAAATTAAAGATTTTGTGAAAATCTAAAATTAACTTCCTTGCATGTCTATTTTTCTTTTCTTAAACCGTGGATTATGTATGTTTATGTAATGATTGTTGAATAAATTTATGATATAAATTTGTTTTGTGAAAAAGTTCAAGCTCTAGTCTTGCATGTTTAATTTTCTTGCTTGAAACCATGATCTATATGTGTTTAATGAACAAACCTATTGATTTCTAAACTTGATTTTTTAGATCTTGACTTAAAAATAAGAAATCCATTATGTTTTAAAACTTGATGATTGTGGTGGACTCGGCCTAGCCGATGCCCTCAGAACCCTCGCTTAAGGCCTCACGGCCCTATAAGAAGCCCTCCGTGTGCTGGGCCGAGCTCAAGGCTCAACGGCCGAACAAATACCAGATACGGGCCGACCTCATACTCCTACCCAGGCCCGACTTCCCTATCCGACACCTCCCAGAGTCTGACACCTCCCAGAGTCCGACATCAAGGACAGGATGACATGTCTCACCTTATCCACAAGGACAGCTCATCCACTCATAGCTCAGTACAGGCTGGCCCTACTTGGGCCTAAAGCAAGCCCATTAGGGCAACCAGCTCCCCCCTATAAGTAGCTCCGTACTACATGGGGCTCAGGTACGTCCTCTAACCCTAATTATCACCCTCACACACCAATGATTAGGGTTACTTCTTGGCTCTCTCTTTAGCCACTTGAGGACTCCCACCAAACATCACACAGAAACCCTAGACAGAGGCTCCTTTGAAGGTCTTCTTCCCTAACCCTTAGAGGACCTCACCGTCTAGGACATCATATTGGCGCCGTCTGTGGGAAAAGAGAAACTTCATCCCCACCCAAAAGATTCTACTATGTCTGAGACACAACCAGTTCAGAGGAGGAGGAGGGGGCGCCCAAGGAGGGTGCCGTCGACTGAGGACTTGCGCTTGCACCTGGAGGCAAACAGAGCAGCAAGGTCCCCACAGTCACCCCCTCCACCACCTCCACCTCCTCCCCCGCCTCCACCGCCACCTTCACCGCCAGAGTTCACGCACACCCACAGTGGACCTTACACCATCCACACCGGAGACACTGCAAATCCAACTCAGCACCAGGGAGGAGGTCGGCGCGTGCAGCTACGCTCCGAGCTCGGAGAGACCAACACGGAGCAGCACCGCCACCGTGGCGAACGTGCCCACTCTGTCAGCACTACACATCGCTCTCACTCTCGTCAATCTTCACTCTCTCGAGATGCAGAGCTCTTGTCCTTGATGAGACAACAGATGAGGATCGTAGAACAGCAAGGTAAAGCCATCGCGGATCTTCAGCAAGTTACTATGGAACGTTTGGTTGAACGAGCCGTTGTTCAAGATCCAGCCCAAAACGAACTTCCTCCTCCCCCACCTCCTCCACCAACACAACCTCCATTGACACCGCAAACCTTTACAACACCGCATACTGTCGTCACACAACTTACACAAACACCACCCCCTGACCAGCAACAACCTGATCCGGATGATTCCTGTGGTGGACCTGGCTAGGCCGAACTCCCCATAAACCCCGCTAAAAGCTCAAGGACCTAACAAGGGACCCACTGAACGCTTGGCCGAGCTCAGGGCTCAACGGCCGAACAAGCGCCAGATACAGGCTGACCTCATGCCTCTGCTCAGGTCCGATCTCCGTACGTCTTCCCAGGTCCGACATCACCCCAAAGATTCCGACATCAAGGACATGATGACGTCCCCCAGCCTTATCCGCAAGGACAGCTCACCCCAGCCTTATCCGCAAGGACAGCTCACCCCAGCCTTATCCGCAAGGACAGCGCACCACTCCTAGCTCATTACAGGCTGGCTCTACTTGGGCCCCAAGTTGGCCCATTAGGGCAACCATCTCCCCCCTATAAGTAGCTCAGTACTACATGGGGCAAAGGTATGTCCTCTTACCCTAATCGCCACCCTCACACACCAGTGATTAGGGTATCTCTTTGGCTTCCCCTTTTGGCCACTAGAGGACTCCCAGCAAACATCACACATAAACCCTAGGCAGAGTCTCCTCTAGGGTGGATTCCCCTTCCTTAGAGGCTCTTCTCGCCCTAGGACATCACATTGGCGCCGTCTGTGGGGACCAGATAAAATCACTCCCACCAGTACCTACCATGACTAAACACCCCTCAACCCAGAAAAAGAAGAAAGAGTTCCGCGAGGAACGTAGCCCCGTTCAGCCTCTACAGTTTGCTGACAACAGGACACCAGATTCCCCCTCCTTGCCTCCTCCACCTAATTCAACCGCAAGCTTCCCAGTTTGTAATATCTCGGGAGGTTTCGCCGGTGGTGGTGAGACCAAGGCGGAAAGGAAAAAGTACATCAACCAAATCCTGGCTGTTCGCCACAAGCAGATCTACAAGAGACCACCTCAAAGGGTACCCATTAGTTTCTCTAATCACGACCTGGAAGGCATAATCCCTAACCATAACGATCCAATGGTGGTTGCGGCCATGATCGCCAACTTTAAGGTCGCCCGGGTCCTGGTAGACCAGGGCAGCTCAGCTGATATCCTCTTTATGCAGACCTTCCAGGCGCTAAAATTAAAAACATCTGATCTCCAAAGCTTCGAAGGAAAACTGTTTGGATTCGCGAACGAGGCGATCCGTCCTGTAGGAGCAATCCACCTCCCGGTAACCTTAGGCGAACAACCTTCGGCCCGAACGGAGATTGTCAGATTCCTGGTAGTCAATTGTGATTCCCCCTACAACGCTATCTTGGGAAGAACTTGTTTGCAGGCCTTCGGAGCAGTAGTTTCAACAGTTCATCTAGCGTTAAAATTCATCGGCTTAGACGACGCGCTCGTCACGATCAGAGCAGATCAGGTAAGAGCCCGACTTTGTTACAATGCAAGTCTACGGGGAAAAGTAAAGGAGAAAGAGAATGAGGAGCTCGTCGGACCGATGTTGGCTAAAGGAAGAATCTTGTTAGCCGACCTGGACGTCCGGGCAGAGCAGGACGACTTGAGACCATCCCCACAAGGAAATTGGTCGGCTATCCAGATCAACCCTTCCGATCCTAGTAAAACCCTCAAGGTGGGATCCGACCTCTCCCCAGAAATCCGAGAAGCAATAATAGACCTACTGCGAACCAACTCGGACTTATTTGCTTGGACCTCAGTTGACATGCCAGGAATTGACCCGAATTTCATCTGCCACAAGCTGAGTGTAGACCCGAAAGCCAAACCAGTAGCTCAGAAAATGAGGCGAGTAAGGACGGAGAAGGCGAAAGTCATCCAGGAGAAAGTTTCCGACCTATTGCAGGCAGGGTTCATCAAAGAAGTCCCATACGCTGAGTGGGTAGCAAACACCGTCCTGGTGAAGAAAGCAAACGGCAGCTGGAGAATGTGCGTAGATTATACCGACCTCAACAAGGCATGCCCGAAAGACCAATACCCACTGCCGATCATCGATCAGCTCGTCGACAACTCGGCGGGCTACCAACTGTTATCTTTCATGGACGCTTACTCAGGTTACAACCAAATCCCCATGTACCCCTCAGACCAGGACAAAACTACTTTTACAACCGGAAAGGCGACCTACTGCTACACTGTCATGCCCTTTGGATTGAAGAATGCTGGAGCAACCTACCAAAGGATGATGAATAAAGTCTTCAACGGCATCGAAGGTAATATTATGGAGGTGTATATTGACGATATGATTACCAAGAGCAGAAAAAAAGAAGACCATGTCAAAGACTTGGCTGCTGTACTAGAGCGTGTTAGAGCACACAATATGAGATTGAACCCAGAAAAGTGCACTTTTGGCGTTCCAGCAGGCGCCTTCCTCGGCTTTATGTTATCAGAAAGGGGGATTGAGGCCAACCCCGATAAATGCCGAGCTATCTTGGAAATGAAAAGCCCCACCGACCTCAGAGGAGTGCAACAACTAGCAGGAAGGATGGCCGCGCTTTCAAGATTCCTCCCCCAAGCTGCCAAAAAGGCCTTACCTTGGTACCAGCTACTAAAGAAAGGAGCGGCTTTTAATTGGGACCAGGAGTGCGAAGCCTCCTTCTTGGCACTTAAAGAGTATATTTCATCCCCCCCAATCCTCTCCAGTCCTGCCCAAGGAGAAACCCTCTTCATTTACCTGTCAGCAGGAAGTTCGGCACTTAGCTCGGTGCTGATCCGAGAAGAGGGTAAAAATGAGTTGCCGATCTACTTTATAAGCCGAGCTTTGCAAGGACCCGAGCTCCGCTATACTAAAGTGGAAAAATTCGCGTTTTGCCTTATCCTGGCTGCACGGCGTCTTCGGCAATACTTTCAAAGCCATCCTATTGTCATAAGAACGGCCCAACCTATAAAACAAGTCCTTCAGAAGCCGGACCTCGCAGGGAGAATGATGGCTTGGGCGATAGAATTGTCCGAGTTTGATATTTCCTATGAACCAAGAAAGGCGGTTAAGTCTCAAGTGCTCGCAGACTTTGTGTCCGAGTTCACAGAGCCCCATCCAAGCCCTAACTCGGATACTTGGGTTATATACGTCGACGGATCAAGCAACCAGAAAGGAGCGAGCGCAGGAGTAATCCTGGAAAATGCAGAGGGAATCAGCATTGAATATTCTCTAAAATTCAAGTTCCTCGCCTCGAATAACCAAGCAGAGTACGAAGCCGTCCTCGCTGGTCTCCGCATGGCCAAGGAGCTCGGCGCATCTGAAGTCCAAATTTTGAGCGATTCCCAGTTGGTGGTGTCCCAGATCACCGGAGACTACCAGGCAAAAGAACCTATTCTGCAAAAGTACTTAGATAAAGTCAAAACTCTGGTTCTAGAGTTTGAAAAATTCTCCATTAACCATATCCCCCGAAGCTCCAATTCCCGTGCCGACGTTCTTTCCAAGTTGGCAAGCACCAAGGGCGGAGGGAACAACAAAAGCCTAATTCAGGAGCAAATTTCAAACCCGAGCGTGGTGATGACCATCTCGATCTCAGCAACCTGGATGGACCCAATAAGGTCGTTTTTGGAACACAATATCGTCCCGGCTGATCAGAAAGAAGCAAGAGCCTTAAGACGAAAGGCGGCTGAGTATGTCGTTATAGATGGGATCCTCTACAGAAGAGGAATGTCATCTCCTCTTCTACGGTGTCTCACTCTTGACGAAGCCCAGGAGGCATTGGACGAAGTTCACGGGGGGTTTGGGAGCCACCACGTCGGAGGCAAATCCTTGGCACGAAAAATACTAAGGGCTGGATATTTTTGGCCGACCTTAGTGGCGGATTCTATTGACCACGTTCGCCGATGTCCCAAATGCCAATTCTTCAGTGACATTCATCAGAAACCGTCTGAGGAGCTGCATTCCCTGGCATCACCTTGGCCCTTCAGCATGTGGGGAATGGATATCGTGGGACCATTCCCAACAGCACCAGGTCAGCTAAAGTTCATAGTGGTAGCCGTGGACTACTTTACCAAGTGGATCGAGGCTGAGCCACTAGCCACCATCACATCGGCAAGAATCCAAAAATTCTTCATGAAGCAAGTCGTTTCTCGCTTTGGGATCCCGCTAACATTAATCACCGATAATGGCAGTCAGTTTGCAGCCAACAATTTCCAGATATTGGCAGAAAACCTCGGTATTTCCCACCATTTTTCCTCAGTTGAACATCCCCAAACCAACGGACAAGCTGAAGCCGCCAACAGAGTTATCGTGGACGGACTAAAAAGGAGGATTTTGGAAGCTAAGGGATTATGGACCGAGCTTTTACCGGAGGTCCTTTGGTCAATCAGAACCACGGTCCAGACCTCTACAGGCGAAACCCCGTTCAGATTAACCTATGGCTGTGACGCGATCATCCCCATTGAACGAAGAATCCATACCTTCAGGATGAGGGAGAGACCCACAGGGCAAAACGAAAATTTGATCAAAGAAAATCTAATCCTGGCCGAAGAAGTCCGAGAAGCGGCATCGGTTCGAGAAAAGAAAGCAAAAGAAAGGCAAGCCAGGCAACACAACAAAGAAGTTCGGCCCAGGTCGTTCGAGGTAGGAGATCTGGTACTCCGAAGGGCCGATATTGGCCTCAAGAACCGAAGAGACGGGAAGTTCGCCCAAAACTGGGAGGGCCCCTACAGAGTAATCTCAAAAACAAACTCTGGGGCGTACCGACTAGAAACTCTTGAAGGCTCCGAACTTAAGAACTCGTGGAACGTCGCGAAACTTAAGATATATTACAGTTAGTCTCACCTCGGTAGATTGCCATTGTTTGCAAGGAATGATGTACTAATCCTTTAAGTAATGAAAAGAACTTTCTTTTTCTCAAGTGCCACAGCCTTACATACGTACGTACTAGCTTCTCATTTAGCATTAGCCACCTAAATGTTGCATGGCGCTACGAACAGCTTACATCTCTTAAAAGAGACCGACCTGTATGCACAGTGTACAAGGGATACCCGATGATGTACAGCTTGCAGTGAAATGTTTTCACATCTCTTCACTCAGCAACCTCTTCTACATCGGGGCTGAGGATACCCACCTCGGCCAAGACGGGTAATCCGAGTTCCCCACCGTATTCCCTTATATACAGTGCCTCTTTTCAGAGGACACTTATAAGCCTACTGCACTTACTGAGATATTCAAGTTAAAACTCGCTCCTTCATAATTCACATTCAACTTACATTTTCAAAATTTCATAGTACCTTACAGGGTTTCAAGTTAAACCTTAGGCTTAAAATAAATAAAGCATGCAACAAGTTAAAGACAAAACTTGCATTGAAATTTATAATGTGCTACAAGCATGATCCGAACAAAGTTTACACTATGAAAACCTGTTGTACACAAAACATAGTACTCGCACAAAACATTAGCCGCCCAGCATAAGGGGCTTACGCTAACTCATCCTCCACATCAGACAATATAACTGAACTCAGATCAAACTCCTCGTCCATTTTCTCTTCCAACGGGTTCGGCAAATCCGCCTCGGGTTGGTTCAGATCGACTTCCACACCGTCCTTGTCATAGTCGACCAGCTTCCCATCTTCAATCCCGAACCCAGCGGAGGCACCAATAACTCGGATCCTCAAGCCCGGATTTAAATGCAAAAGCTGCTCCACAGCTCCGGCAAAAATCTTGTTGCCAAATTTCTCAAAACTAAAATCAGCTTCATGCGCCGCTACCTTATGCTTCAGAGCTTGAGCAACCCTTTTCTCAAGCTTCGCCACTACTTGCCCCATCTCGGCCAAGCCTTCCTTTCGACCAGCTTCTTTCACCTCAACCTTTGCTTGGGCAAAACGGGCTTCGTGATCCTTGAGAAGCTCCTCCACCTGTTGATGGTGTTTTTCCTCCAGATCGGCCAACTTTTGCTCAGCGGCCCTGGTATTGGTCCTTAGCTCGACCACCTCAGTTTGAATTTCGGCACGACTCCTTTTTTGATCGGCCGATAACCCTGCAGCTACTTCATCTCCATACTCGGATAGAACGCCAAAGAGATTGGTAGCCCTCTTCAGATGAAATGCTAACCCCTCGGTCATCATCTTCAGCTCATACCCCGAAAGATTAACAACAGCTTCTTTGACCGACCTCTTGACAATAGGCGGCCGGGGTGGAGCATCAGCGGCACTATCGACCTCCGCGCTCGTCGCCGGCGATTGAGCGAGGAAACTGAAGGTCGGATGAGTAGAGTCGGGCAGTGTCGGCCGAGCAGCAGGTTCCGTAGCTGCTCGGGAAATATTTTCTCCCCTCTTCCGCTTGCGGGCCTCCAGGGACGCTTTCAAAGCCCTTGCCGACATGGTGGACCAATATTTCTCTGCAAAAAAAAAAAAAAAAGAAGCACATTAAATAAATGGAAAGGACTTGACAAAGACAAGACATCAAGAAATATTACCGATCTCAGTTAAAACCACGTCGTCCGCACAAGTCATGAATACCCCAACGTCGAGCTGGGATTTTCGGCTAAGGTATTCAGTACGAAAATGCAAAGCCGCCTCCGCCTCGGCCGCATCCAGAGTCACCCCCGACCATTGTTGGGGTGTGTCTCGATGTCGATTAAAAAACTCTTGGGTCCACTGCAAAGGAAATTTTGGCCCCGCTTCATCTCGGAACCAAGGTCGCCCGTTACCGACATATTTATATTTGAAGAACCTGTGTTTAAAATGTTTCCATGACTCGGTGAATAGTCCGAAAAGCCCATAGTGAGCTCGAGCCTTGGTGGACACCCACAACCGACCAGTCATCCCCTCTTTGTTTCCAACGAAGGGGTTGTATATCCAAAGGAAGAGCTTAATGGTACATGTCAGCCCCTTTGCCCCGCAGTACCTCTGAAAGGCCCTGAGGAAGGACCAAGTGTTCGGATGCAGTTGCGAAGGGGCCACCCCTAGCTCGTTCAGAACGCCCATCTCAAACTCCGTAAACGGAAGAGTTATGCCAAGCTTATGTATCAGTTCGGCGTAGAAGTAGAAAGAGTCGGGGTCGGTTCGAGAGCAGACTCGGTCGTCGGCCGAACAGGGCAAAACTTCATAAGAAGTCCCGCTAGGATCTTGGGAACAGGGCAATATCGCCCCCTTCACATTGATGAGTAAGTCATCGCAGTCCAGTTGAGACCGGATCCCCTTCGGCTCAACATCCACCCAGTGATAGTGGGAGGCATCAGTAGGAGCTGGGTACAAGTCGGGACGACTGGCACATTTCCGAGGAGGCATCGTACCTGTGGAAGAACAGGGAAGCTCGAATGTCAGTTCTATGGGTCATGAAGAATAACCCCACAAAAAACCCCCATCCACAGGTACCCCGCGCTCCTCCCGAACAGCCTCAATAGGAACTGCTCCAAGTTCCCCAAAAAAAAATAAAAAAAAATGGGGGGATCCGATACCAGAAGGGTCGTCCTCTTCCTGGCTACTATAGGAGAACAACGAAAATACTCCTCTGGCTCCCACCCCAACAAGCGCTTACTCAAACGCCCCTAGCACTACCCACCATACCCCAAATACCTTTTAAACCAAAGATTCCCCAGAAAATTCAGTGTGCCCACAAGAAAGACCGTCCCCTTAAAAGCATGACTAACCCATTGCTACGCAGATAAACCCACAAAAAACCCACCCAAATAATCATGCAAATGCAGAAACCAAAACCCAGGAATGAGGAAAGACGAAGCAAGAAGAATACCTTGTGTATATCGCAGAAAAGAAATGAGTAGGTTGAAGGAAGGGAAGAACAAGTCACGGAAGTCTCGCTGAAACCAAACCTTGCCTTGGAAACGTATTCGCAGGAAAGAAGAAACGTGGGTATAGTGAGAAGATAAACCAACCGTTCAATAGGAAATGCAACAGAGATAGTTTGCTAGTCAAAGTACAGGGAAGAGTAACCGTCCTCCCTCTCTTTTTTGAATAATGGGCTTGGCCCAGAAGGCCCAACCCAGTGAGGAGCCATAAGAACCAACACACGTGGTGCGCAACAGACAAAAGCGTGGACCTCGTTTAACGTCACAATGATGATGACGCTCCGTAGACCGTGAATGTCTGACATATGCCGGAGAAAAGTAAATGTCATTCCAAGTCTAAGTAATTAGACAGCTGTCAAAGCTCATGTCACCGTCACTGCCAAACCAGAAGGTTGCAGCTCACACGCGCCAACCAGAGGTGGAACATCACGACCTCGGAGCAAGCCTTAAATAGCCTTGACCGAGCTGGGGGGGCTTATGTGGTAAACTCGGCCATAAAGTGATGGACCTCGGGAAAAATACCTGAACCACGACCTCGGAGCAAGCCTCAAAGAGCCTTGACCGAGCTGGGGGGCTTATGTGGTGGACCTGGCTAGGCTGAACTCCCCATAAACCCCGCTAAAAGCTCAAGGACCTAACAAGGGACCCACTGAACGCTTGGCCGAGCTCAGGGCTCAACGGTCGAACAAGCGCCAGATACAGGCTGACCTCATGCCTCTGCTCAGGTCCGATCTTCGTACGTCTTCCCAGGTCCGACATCACCCCAAAGATTCCGACATCAAGGACATGATGACGTCCCCTAGCCTTATCCGCAAGGACAGCTCACCCCAGCCTTATCCGCAAGGACAGCTCACCCCAGCCTTATCCGCAAGGACAGCTCACCCCATCCTTATCCGGAAGGACAGCGCACCACTCCTAGCTCATTACAGGCTGGCTCTACTTGGGCCCCAAGTTGGCCCATTAGGGCAATTAGCTCCCCCCTATAAGTAGCTCAGTACTACATGGGGCAAAGGTACGTCCTCTTACCCTAATCGCCACCCTCACACACCAGTGATTAGGGTATCTCTTTGGCTTCCCCTTTTGGCCACTAGAGGACTCCCAGCAAACATCACACATAAACCCTAGGCAGAGTCTCCTCTAGGGTGGATTCCCCTTCCTTAGAGGCTCTTCTCGCCCTAGGACATCACAATTCCCATCCTGGACACCCTTTTACACCAGCCGTCATGGCTTATGAACCACCACCTGGGTACCTCGGACCCAGCAACATTCCCAGATATAATGGCCTCACAGACCCTCAAGAGCATATTCTTTATTACGAGGGAGCTGTCAACTTCCATGGAGGAGGAGATCGGCTCAAGTGCCGAGCTTTCTCCATGACCCTCCAAGCCCCAGTCCTCCGATGGTACTCAACGTTACCCAAGAATTCTGTCAACAACTGGACAGAAATGAAGCGAGTATTTCTCAACAGGTACACTGCTAGCTGTGTGCAACCCAGATCGGACCACACACTAGCAACAGTGACGCAAAAATCGGACGAATCTCTACGTGCTTATCTGCACAGATTTCACAATGAATCCAGCTCAGTTCCCAACTTGTCTCCCGAGGTGGCCGTCCTCCTTTTGACCCAAGGATTGGCCGAAGGAGGGTTCAAAGACTCACTGATAGGAAAGCCACCGAGAGACATGGCCAAACTCAGACAACGATCCAACAAATATATCAACCTTGAGGAATTCAACAAAGGTCTGGCAAGTAGGATGGAGAACGTTCAAGCTGCTTCACAGAATGCCCTTCCCCGCGGTCGTCCTCGCGGAAACAGGGATGATAGAGGAGGAAGAGCAGATCAAGGAGACCGAGGTCGCCCTCACGTCGGCCAGCAAGACGACCGCCGACGCCCTTACATCACTAAGTATGATTCTTACACCCCCCTGATGGTCTCGAGGTCACAAGTCTGGAGGGAGATCATGCAAACCGAACTCAGGGGCGTACCTCGGCCACCTTTCCTCAGGAACCAAAATAACATCAGGGACAGATCTAAATACTGCAATTTCCACGATGGGTATGGTCACCATACCGATCAGTGCACTTGGCTTCAAGACGTTATCGAAGACATGGTGAGAAGGGGCAAGTTGCAACAGTATGTGCGAGAAGCGGTAGAGAGGAGAGGCCGAAGAAGGTCTCGCAGCCCAGACAACGACAAAGGAAAAGCCAAAGCTGACCCGTCTCCGGAGAAGAAGGAAGAAGAACCACAACGAGTAAATATGGTTGTGGTACAAGATCTGGATAAGTCGCCGGAAAATTTCCGAGTTGAAACTATCTCGGGAGGTTTTGCAGGTGGCGGAGAGAAGAGGGCAGAAAGGAAGAGATACGTCAATCAGGTCTTGGCTGTTCACCACAAACCCGTCTATAAAAAACCATCTCGGAACATCCCCATCATTTTTTCTGACCAGGACATGGAAGTCGTCATCCCGGATCACAATGACCCTATGGTGATCACGACGTTGATCGACAATTTTGAAGTCGCCAGAGTTTTCATTGATCAAGGAAGCTCGGCCGACATTCTCTTTCTTCGTACATTTCAAGCACTGAAACTGACGTCAGCAGACCTCGTGCAATTTGAAGGCAATCTCATCAGCTTCACAGGGGAGGCAATTCGCCCCCTTGGAGCCATCCATCTCCCGGTGACCTTAGGCAAGCAGCCTTCGGCCCGAACGGAGATCATCAAGTTTTTAGTTGTTGATTCTGAATCCCCGTACAATGTGATACTAGGGCGAACCTGCCTGCAGGCTTTTGGGGCAGTGGTTTCAATGGTTCACTTAGCGATGAAATTCGTCGGTTCTGACGACAAGGTCATCACAGTCAAAGCCGACCAAGTGAGAGCCCGGCTCTGCTACAACGCGAGCCTACGGGAAGTAAAAAAGAAACAGAAAGAGCTCACCGATCAGACATTGGCCAAAGGGAGAGTTCTATTGGCTGATGTTCAGGTTAGACAAGATATTTTTAGGCCCTCCCCTCGAGGGGGATGGTCAGCAATCCCCCTCGATCCTTCTAGCCCTGGCAAGGCTGTCAAAGTAGGTACCAACCTCCCTCAAGAAATCCAAGGTGCAATTAAGGAATATCTCTCTTCCCTTCCAGTTCTCTCCAGCCCTCCACAAGGGGAGAATCTTTTCATTTATTTATTTCTTGGTGATCCCGCCCTCAGCTTGGTTTTGACCCGAGGTGAGGGTCGAGGTGAGTTCCCCATTCACTCCTTAAGCCGAGGTCCTGAGCTCTGGTGTTTCAGGACGAAAAACATTGCATTTTGTAAGGCTGCCAACAAATTCCAAGTATCGGCTGAGAACCGCGGCATCTCTCATCAGACCTCCTCGGTCGAGCGCTACCAGACCAATGCTGCCATCCCCATCGAATGAAGGTTTCATACCTTCCGAGGGAGGGACAGGCCCGAGGTCGAGAACAGGAATCTGATACTGGCCGAGGAGATCCGAGAAGCCGCCTCTGTGCAGAAGAAGATAGAAAAGGAAAGGCTGGCCAACCAAGACAACAAAATTGCACTCGGAGACCTCATGCTCCGAAGAGCAGATGTCGGTCATGAGATTTGGAGGGAAGTAAAATGTGCTCGGAATCAAGAAGGCCCCAACAGAGGCGTCTCAAAAACATACTCTGGGGCATACAAGCTAGAAACTATGGAAGGAACCGAGCTCAGGAATTCCCGAGAACTTCGCAAAACCGAGAACCTACTTCAGTTAGGTTTACCTCGGAAGTCATCAGCAGCCACCAACACCTCCAGCTAAAGGATAAGTTTAAAAGCCGAGAACCTACTTCAGTTAGGTTTACCTCAGAAATCATCAGCAGTCACCACCCCCAGCTAAAGTTTAAGTTTAATTTTATTTCTATTAATGTTTTTATATCTACTTCCTCTAGTCACATTCTGTCCCATTGTGATATATTCATTTTTTTTCAATTCCCTGAAAGGCAATGTACTCATGTCTATGATTAATGAAAAGTACAAACTTGCTCATACTCAAGTGCCACAGTTTTATATACGTAGGTACTAGCTTCTCATTTAGCACTAGCCACCTAAATGTTGCATGGCGCTATGTACAGCCAACGTCTTCTAAACAAGATCGGCTCATATGCACAGTGTACAAGGGACACCCGGTAAAGTACAGCTTGCTGTGAAATGTTCTCACATAACTTCACTCAGCAACCTCTTTCACACCGGGGACGAGGACACCCACCTCGGCTAAGGTGGGTGAATCCGAGATCCCTACCGTATGCTCTTATATACAGTGCCTTTTTTCAGAGGAAAACTTATAAGATTACTGCACTTACTGAGTTGTCCGAGCTTAACATAATTAGTTACATTAAGTTTTATGCTGAATTTTTTAAGTCCAATCCGAATACAACAAGTCAAAAAGGACTTGTATTCTCAATAACATTTTTACTTAGTTATTTAAACAAAACGCAACAAGTCTCAAAGACTTACGTTTTTTACATCGCGAATTCACTTGATAAACCGACATCGACTCGCAGCTCGGATCCAAGGCATCCTTGGCAAACATGCAACGAGTTAATAAAATAAAACTCGCATTGAGAAACCAGTTAAAGAAAAAGAACTTGCATAAAAGTGACCTCGGACACCATGAGTATGCAACAAGTTAAAATTCAAAACTTGCATAAAAATAGCAACATGCAACAAGTTAAACTGAAAAGAACTTGCATTGAAAAAAAATGTTTCACACAATCAGCAACATGAAATACAAACCAACAGCGTCAAACATGTTACAAAAAACATAGACAAATCGCAAGCTGCCCAGCATAAGGGACTTATGCTGCTTCATCTTCAACATCGGAAAGGACAACCGAGCTCGGGTTGAACTCCTCATCCGGTTTCTCCGCCAAAGGATTGGGAAGGTTCTCCTCAGGTTGGTCGAGGTCAACCTCGGCCCCATCCCTCTCCCAATCCACCATCTTCCCATTGTGTACCCCGAACCCGGCACTTGCACCGACGACTCGAATTCGGAGCCCTGAATTCAGGTGAAGAATCTGCTCCACGGCACTGGCGAAGATTTTAGCTCCCCCCTTCTCAAAGTCAAAGTCGGCCTCGGACGCCGCAATCTTGTGCCTAAGTGCTTGAGCAGCCCTCTTTCTCAGCATGGATCTCACCCTTTCAACCTCGGCCAGGCCCTCCTACTGACCTTCCTCCTTGGCTGTCACCTTAGCTGCCTCCTCCGACGTCCGAGCTTCCTCCCTTATTTTGGTCACAGCCTCTTCATGATTTTTCAGAAGCTCCTCCACCTGCTGCCGGTGCTTTTCTTCCAACTCAGCCAGCTTCTGGTCGGCGGAGCTCTTGCTACTCCGGAGTTCAGCAACCTCGGCCGCCAGGTCGAACCGAGCCTTCTTCTTGGCAGGAGACAACCCCTCAGCCATGTCATCAGAAACCTCGGCCAACACATTAAACATGGTTGTTGCCCTCTTCAATTGACAAGCCATCTCCTCGGCCATCTTTTTCCACTCTGCTCCCGACATCTTTATGAGAGCATCTTTGACCGTAGGCTTGGCAATGGTGGTCGGCGGCCTTGGGAGAATATTAGTTCCCCTCCTCGGAAGACTCAATGAAGGTGGGGTATCCGCAGCAATGACCACCTCGGCATTCGGACTCGGAGATTGAGGATGAGGTGGGGCAATAACCACCGGAGGAGGAGTAGGATGGATTGGAGCCGAGTCGGTTGAAGCTGTATCAGTCGAGACCTCGGCAGGAACTGTGTCACTAGAAGCGCTATCGGTCCTCTGCCTCTTCCGAGCTGCCATTGCAAGTTTCAATGCCTTTGACGACATATCGGACCAGTGTTCGTCTGAAAGAAAAATAACAAAGAAAAATTAGTAAGGAAGTTGAAAGAAAATATACAAGTGTAAGGGTAAAGTTAAATACCAATTTTGGTCAAGACTTCGTTGTCAGGGCACTTCATGAAAACTCTAATATCGAGCTGGAATTTCCGAGCCCGGTACTCAGTTTGGAAGTGGTGGGCCGTTACAGCCTCATCGGTGTCAAGTGTTGCGCCCGACCACCGCTGTGGCGTGCTGATATGACGATTGAAGAACTCCGGGGTCCACTCCAAAGGGAACCTCGGACCCGTCTCTGACCGAAACCAAGGAAGCCCCGTTCCAACATACTTGTACTTAAAAAACTTGGGTTTAAAATGTTTCCAAGAATCGGTGAACATGCCGAATAACCCACAGTGAGCTCGGGCCTTAGCCGATACCCAAAGGCGACCAGTGACCCCGTCTTTATTACTGACGAACGGGTTGTACATCCACAGAAAGAGCCGAACCGTACAAACCAACCTCTTGGCTCCGCAGTACTTTTTGAAATGCTCGGAGAAACGACCAAGTATTGGGGTGAAGTTGTGAAGGAGCCAGTCCGAGCTCGTTCAAGACCCTTATTTCCAGATCGGTGAACGGGAGGGTCACGCCGAGATTGTGAATCAGGTCGGCATAAAAGAAGAAGGAATTATTATCAGTTCGGCTACATATCCTGTCATTTGCCGAACAGGGAAGTACTTCGTAAGAAGTCCCGGTGGCGTCCCCTGGGCAAGGCAGCACGACTCTCTTCACCTCGGCAAGCTTGTCCTCGGAGCAGAAGCTGGACTGGACTCCTTTGGGCTCCACGTCGACCCACTCATACTGATCGGCGTCGAAAGGCGCAGGATAAAGCTCAGGTCGACTGACGCACTTTCTGGGCGGCATGGTACCTGTGGAAGAACAGGGGAGCTCGGTGTTAGTCTTACGGGTTACAAAGAATAAACCCCCAGAAAACCCCCTCGAAGTTGTTCCGAGGGGCGAGCATCTCCCCTCTACCACAGGTACCCCTCGTTCGTACATCCCCTCTTTCTCCATCCTCTCGAAGTCGGCACGTTCCCTACCGTCAACAAACTCGGCCCAGGCGTACTGCCGTATCCACTCTCTCTTCTCCTCCCAATCCCGAGGATAGATTACCTCAACGGGATCAACCTCCAGAACCTGTCTCTCATATTTCTGCCTATATTCCCTTTGGCGACGGAGCGCCTCGTCTACCTCCATGGAGGAACAGGACGAGGAGGAAGAGCCGTCCTCCTCCTCACTACTGCTAGATGACAGGGAGACTACCCCAGCCCATTTCCTAAACCATTCCCTACTCATACTGAACCCAATCTACTCCTTTGGTTTTCTGAAATATGAAAACATAAAACACAAATCAAAAACTCTCCAAAAATCCTAAAAAAACGCCCAACCCAAAGAAGGCCAAAATCCCAAGATCATTCCCCAGAAACAAAACCAAATAAACCAGGAAAATCACCCCACCTCCAGAAAAACGAAGGCATAAAAACATAAAAACAAAAAAATATTAACCCCCACAAGAACCAAAAGCTAGAGGGAAGAAGGAAACAGAAATAAAAGAGAAGAAACAAGTGGAACAGTACCTTAAGTAGAATAGGAGCGAAGGAAATTAAAGACTTGCAAGGTGAGAAGGAATCACTGCTGGAGAAGAAGAAGACGAAGGGCAGAGAAGAGGAGTGGGGTTCGATGAGGAAAAAGAGTGAAGGTTTTTGTTGAGAGAGAGGGAAGGTTGCTGTGGAGAGAGAAGGAAGGTTTCTGTGGAGAGAGAAGGAAGGTTTTCCCGTATGGAAGAGAGAATGATTGGTAGGCAGAGAAGGAGAAGCGGTCTATATGGTGAACTCGGCTCTTATGTGGTGGATTTGGGAAAAGGACCTAAACCAAGACCTCGAAACAAGGCTCAGATAGCCTTGACCGAGCTGGGGGGCTTATGTGGTGGACTCGGCCTAGCCGAGGCCCTCAGAACCCTCGCTTAAGGCCTCACGGCCCTATAAGAAGCCCTCTGTGTGCTGGGCCGAGCTCAAGGCTCAACGGCCGAACAAATACCAGATACGAGCCGATCTTATACTCCTACCCAGGTCCGACTTCCCTGTCCGACACCTCCCAGAGTCCGACACCAAGGACAGGATGACGTGTCTCACCTTATCCACAAGGACAGCTCATCCACTCATAGCTCAGTACAGGCTGACCCTACTTGGGCCTAAAGCAAGCCCACTAGGGCAACCAGCTCCCCCCTATAAGTAGCTCTGTACTACATGGGGCTCAGGTACGTCCTCTAACCCTAATTATCACCTTCACACACCAGTGATTAGGGTTACTTCTTGGCTCTCTCTTTAGCCACTTGAGGACTCCCACCAAACATCACACAGAAACCCTAGACAGAGGCTCCTTTGAAGGTCTTCTTCCCTAACCCTTAGAGGACCTCACCGTCTAGGACATCACAATGATCAATTCAGTTTTAAAGAGATTTTTGTGCTAATGATTTTACTTCCTTGCTTGATTCGGTTTTGTTTGCATGTAAAGGAAATTATTTTTAGTTAGAAGAGTTTGATCTAAAGCATGAAAAATTTTGGTAAATGAACTCATTTTCTTTATGTGTGTGTTCGGTGATGGCTTGAACCTTTAGACATGAATTTTTAATTGAAATATTTGATACATGCATGTAATGATCTAGTGAAAAGGAATAAGTTTTGATGTTTGTTTTGGTTTTTCTCTTGAAACCTTGATTTTTATTCTTAAATGTTGATGCATGCATGATTTTTCTTAAGATCTATTAATTTTAAGTATGTGCATGTCTAGATCTAGGATAGTTTAATTTGATTCTTAATTTTTAATTTAAAAGGCTTGATTTTTATTTCTAAGAAGTTGATGCATGTTGTAATTGAGTTAAAGAAAATTGTTTTCATGATATGTTAATTCGATTTTTGAAAAATAATGATTGATGGATTGATTTTTGTATTGATTTGTGTGTATGAGTGTATTTTGATTTTCATGAAAATAAATGAATAAACAAATTTGTTGAATAAAAGTGTATGCTGAAATTGTGATTTGTATGTGTTTTGACCTTGATAAATGATATGTATGCATGTTCAATAATTCTGGAATTTTGTCACTATCTTAAGTATGTTAAAATGAACCTCTCTGAATTTTTAAATGATTTTTGGAATTGATTTCCTATTTTTATGAGAACCAACTTTGTGAAAACGGTTTTGAGAAAATAAGTTTTTCAGTTTAAAGATAAACAGAATTTTCGAACTTGTGCTACTCCAAATTGTTTTAAATTTTTATGGTAGCTTCCTGAACATCTCTAGATATTCTATGTAAAATTTGAAGAGATTTGGAGTTGATTTGATAATTTTTCAAAAGACAAAACAGTGAACCATTTGGTTAAGATTTTCTGGACTTAGTGACAATTTTAATTGGAAAAATATGACTTGCACAACTCCAAATAATCTGAAAATTTTATAACAAGTCTTATATGAACTAAAGTTAAGTTTTTTGGTGTTTTTGAGTTTTGGTTAATGGCTGTCCGAAACGGATCAGCAACCAAAACAAATGATTTTAAATTTTGTCAATTGTTTTAGAAAGATTTTGAGATGTTTAAAGTATTTTCAAAAGTCGAATTCGATTTGAAAAAGTTTTAACGATTTACGATTTTCCGACGAGAAATAAAAAGAGTTTTCGAAAACGCGCTTTGATATTAAGTAGGACGATTATTTAAGATAGACTTATAACGTTAGTGCCATCTCCCTTAGTACAAGGTACGTATAAGTCAAGAAGCGGAACGACTGACTTGTTGGGAAGGAACCGCAACGATTTCAGATGCTGGAATGTGAGGTGAGAGATGCAGTAGGCCTAAGTCATCGTGACGCGTAGACTCGGTTCTAAACTGAGTATATCGAGTCTAATTGAGTATTTGTCATAGGTTATGTGCTGCATAATTATACGTGATCTATATGTGCTAGATGTTTATCTGTTTTGTTAAATATGTTGCATGAATAATTTTATTATGTATTGAATTTCTCTGTGAATGTACTGTTGAGCATATCTTGTTTTGTCTGGAGAAGTTGAATGTGGTTCTATGTGATGAATGAGAATCATGAGAAAGAGTGAGATTTGAGATTGAGTAAGAAATTAAAGAAAGACGATAAGAGAAGATTAAAAGAAATGATTGAGAAAGAAACAAAACGCGATGCGAATGAAACCGTGAAAGAGATAAGTAATGAATAAAAGAGAATATGAAATAAAATAAAAAAAATGATTCGTAAGAGATGATAAGAAATATCCGGCGAGGCGAGCGGAAGCGTGGTGATGATGATGCTGCTGATCGTGCTGTGGAGTAACAACTAAGGAGAGCGATGCTGATGGCGCTGCTGAGCCACAACGAAGTAGAAAGATGCTGATGATGCTGCTGAGCTATGATGCTGAGAAAGATGCTGAGGAATGCTGTTGAGCATGAGCTGATGAGAACAGTGCTGAGACGCACGAGAAAGTGATATGAGGCAAGATGCCAATAAGAATTTAGGGGGAACAGATTGAGATTAGTGGTCGGGCTTCGTTGAAGGGATGCACTAAGGACGAGCCGACTGTTAGGACTAAGCCGCTAACGAAAACCCTAAATGGAATTAAAAGACTTTAAAAGACATTTACAAACGCGGTGAGGTATGAGTGTCGTATCCAAGTAGTGGAGAGGAAGATACTATGGGTATCTGCGGATACTCAGGTGGGGATTGCAGGAGGGGAGGGCAAGGACGGTGAACGTCAAGAAGCCTAGAGTATATTTCTAGGCGGAACGAATCCCACATGTGGCACACGAACGTGGTGGGGACCGGGTCCAATGCCGTGGTAAGTTCCGCACAGCAAACTAGAAATTATACTGTCACCCCCTCGATGCAAGTCTAGAACAGTGAGAGGGACTGGAACGGGGCATTTGAGATTGTCGTTGAGAGCGTGCATTGGTATGATATTATATGAATTGAATTGATATGATTTGAGGCTGAGTCCTCCTGGTCTGGGACCAATTGATTGTGAGACAACTGTCGTGCCCGCGTGGTAAAGGTCCTGTACTCCTGTTTGCTTCCGACTAGGCTGGGTGGAGGACCAAGGAGATGTAGACGTGTGTGTGTGCGAGTTCAATGATGTTTCCCCCTCATCATTGAGTGAACCGTTTGATAAGACTTAATAACGATAAAAGATTACAAGAATAAAAGTATAAAGAATTTATGAAGAAAAGTATAATTGATTGTTGGAAAGAATGAGAAAGAGGATGATAAGACTTGAATATTTGAAGGCCTGGGATGCCAAGTGCAGTAATATATGTTCAAGAAAATCATGATTTTGATATGTTTGGCATGTTATGATATGCTTTGTTTATATGTGCTTTCTATATGCTTATGTGAATATAATTGTTATGTGCATCATATGATTAATTGTCATGTCCTAGTTAGTGAGAAGTATCTGTCAAGTCCTGCATTTAGATTTAGTTTACTCTGCGTATTCTTTTATATGAAGTCATATTTCTACTGTCTTGTCATGGGTGTACTTCTGGAATGCTGACCATCTCTCCTATCATGTTGTCGTATCGGGTTACTCCGATATTGCAACGGATAGATGGCCGACTCTGTAGTACAATCTGTACTTTCGTCTCGAAGCGGATTCGGAAGTGGACTTCAGCGAGGAAGATTAGAGATCAAGATTAGTAATAGGTAATCCCTTCGAGCACTGTATTCCCTGCAACTACTTGGTTAACATTGCTATATCATTTTGTACCCCGCTTGATATTTTATTGAGCATGGTTTTTAAGAAACAAGGTTTTATGAAACAAGATTTGAAAATGTTTTCTCAAAAGAGATCTATGAAGCCAAGTTGTAAAGTGCGATGTTAAGTAACATCTCGGTTTGGAACTTGACTCGTGATGTGTGACATGAGAATGTTATTTTATTTCAATTAAGTTACTGAAACGTTTTTGAACTTAAAGGTTATCATGTCCATGTCACCATGAAAAAAAAAAATTTTCCCAAATTTTTACTATAATTTGTTAAAGAGATAATGTTTTCAAGTTGCCGAAATTGGGGTGTTACAGAGTGGTATCAGAGCAATGGTTGTCCAAAGTAGCCTGATGCATGGGCTTACATGCTTGCTTGTGTGTGTCTGTCTGTGTGTTAGTGTTAGGATTGCGATGAGTGAGAATAGGAGTACGAAGTCACGTGAACGTTCGTTATATCTCTATCGTTTTACTTCTATCGTTCTATCTCTCTATCTTCGGAACGTGTCAAGGATTTGTTTACGATGGTACAAGGAACAATGATCAAAATCATACGGAGACTTTATTCTTTGAGACCTGAACACCTCTTGACTGTTGAAAACCCCTTTTTGTTGAGAATCCCTTTTTGTTTGTAACGACCTCTGAGCTATTGACATGCGACTTTGTTTTGCGATTAGAATCCTCTTTTCCTTGTTGAAACTTCTTCCTATGTAAACCCTATGTGTTGTTGAGTTGCCTTGACAATATGTTTGTTTCTCTAAAAGCCTTCCGTGAAAACCTTAGACCCTGACACCTTATGCCAATCGACTAGATATACCTAAGTTATAAGGTGGACGGTGAGATGTTGTTAAGGAAAGAGTCAAAATGGTCGAGGAAGGAATAAGCCTAAACGGATGAGATACGTTAGAATAAGAGTACCCCTAGAACCATAAGTAAGATAGTGGAATGTACAAAGGGATTAAAGATGAAAAGTTTGATAGTAGTCTAACCCAAGTAATGGTAGATGGTGTTAAGTTGGTGGATATTTGGGACGAATCTGGAAGAGTTGAAGTTAGAAAAGCTTTAGTTCGAGTAGGTAAATGATTGGGGTAGATGTGACCTATAATAGGATCATAAGATCAACTAGATGGAATAGTGAAATTAACGGATAGAACCTTTAAGTGACGACCAAAATTAGGATAAATGACCAAGAATTGATGTTTTAATGGATGTAGGTAGTTATAAGCTATGGAATTAAGGGTGTCATTAGGTTCTAAGATCGTTAACCTGGAGAATAAATCCCTAAGTTGGAGAGTTTTTAATGGTTTAGAGCACGAAAGTTTGGTTTAGTTAGCAGAATTTAAGATGATACTCAGATAGGCTTGAACGAAGTAATGGGAAGTTTTGTAAGATAACCTAGAATTAGTAGATATTGGGAAGTTTTGTGACCTTAGTCCCCGTCAAATGTTATCGGATAGATGTGATGTATAGGAATATGATCAGTCAAAGATGGGGGGTAGACGGAGATTTTAAGGTTTGTAATAACCCACCTAGGTTTAAAAGGATGAGAAGAGTCAAATTAAGGAAGCAAGACTATGAGGAAAGTAGTCAGGATTGGCATAAGCGTGCTATTCTTTCTGAATTTTGTTTCGAAACCATTGAACCCTTTGAACCCTTGTTGACAAAGTTATACCCTTAGTATTCCATTGTGTCTGATGATGGAATGACCCAAGAAGATCACCTTTGAAAGAACAATGCATATGCGACGACTCGAGGACGACGACTGTTGTTATAGATTGGGAGAAGCACTCCGAGGAATCCGACATCCGTTGATCGCGGAATTCTGCGTAGCATTTCTCGAGGACGAGAAATCTGCAAGTTGGGGAGAATGTAACATCCCGCGTTTTTCCGACTAGGATAAATAAAATTTGATTAAAGAAAAATTTTAAGATATTGTTTTACAAAAGGTTTTCAATAAGTGTTTTAATTAATTACGAAGTAAAATATTGATTCTACGGAGTTTTGGTAAACAAATATTTTTATGGAGTTAGTAAAAATGATTTTTTGTGAGAAATGATTTTATTTTTGGTGATTTATTGTGAAAATGAATTTCTTTATGGATTTTCTTAGATGTATCAACTTCGAAAATCCATAACTTTTTAACCATAACTCTGATTTTTATGATCTTTATACGAAAACGATCGTATCGAAACGTAGATTTCAAAGATGTATCTTTCATAATTTTATGGATTGGTTTGCAAAAATTATTTTCCAGTACTGTAAAGGACGAATTTTAAAGGTTTTAATCATGAAAAATAGTTTTTGATTTTTAATGAATTTTTCCTTTTGGGATTATCTTCAATATATTAAAGTATGATTTTAGAAAAAGAAATAAGGGCTATAAGTGCAACCAATAAGTACAGTTTATTATGTGTTTAATTGTTAATATGTATGATTTCTTAAGTAATGTTTACATTATCCTATGAATTAATAATTATAATGTAATTAAAAAAAATGTAGGACAAGTGTGTGTGTGCATGAGTGCCACGGCTTGGTTGGTGTGTGCATGAAGAGTGTATGTGTGATATGTGTGTGGGTGACACTTGTATGCATGGTGTGTATGTGTGTGTGTGTGTGTGAAGCACTTGCTTGATGACTAAGTAGAAAGGGAAAATAAAATAAAAAGAAAAGAAAACCAAAAGCTTGGGGACCAAGTAGAAGTCTTAGAATGCCAAATTTACCCTCCCTTAGTGCTTGCTTGGTCGAACTAGTTAAGGGCCAAGGAAGGGAAATTGTGTTGCACCCTTAGTCCATTTCCTATTAGTTCCATTCACATATTCATTTCCTTTCATTCTTCCATTCATTCTTTCTTCCCTTCGTTCCTTCATTCTTCCATTCCATTCTTTCATTTCATTCCTTCTTCCACCAACACAAACACAACTCCTAAGAGTCCATTAAACTCTTAGAAAGAAAAAGAGAAAAGAAATAGAGAGAAAGAAAGAGAGTATGGCCGTGAGGTTGAAGGAGAAGGAGGAAGGAGATCTAAGCCAAACCAAGGAAAGTTCTTTGGAGACCTAAGTGTTAGGAGACTAGAAGACCAACCCCTTTTCATGGTAGGACTTGAAGATCCGAAAGAAGACTTGTAATAGTCTAGATTTTTCTTTTGATTTTGTAGATTTATACTCTTTCTTCTTGCGTGTTTGTTTTATGGCTTGAAAGTTGAGTTTGTGAGTTGTTATTCTTTGATCTTGGACTTTATGGACTTAAGAATAATTTGTAATATGTTAAACTTATGCTTGATGTTTCCGTTGAGGATTTTATTTGATGGATCTAATGTTTTTCTAACTAAAATCTTAGAGATCTAAAGAAAACTAAAGATTTTGTGAAAATCTAAAATTAACTACCTTGCATGTCTATTTTTCTTTTCTTAAACCGTGGATTATGTATGTTTATGTAATGATTGTTGAATAAATTTATGATCTAAATTTGTTTTGTGAAAAAGTTCAAGCTCTAGTCTTGCATGTTTAATTTTCTTGCTTGAACCCATGATCTATATGTGTTTAATGAACAAACCTATTGATTTCTAAACTTGATTTTTTAGATCTTGACTTAAAAATAAGAAATCCATTATGTTTTAAAACTTGATGATCAATTCGGTTTTAAAGAGATTTTTGTGCTAATGATTTTACTTCCTTGCTTGATTCGGTTTTGTTTGCATGTAAAGGAAATTATTTTTAGTAAGAAGAGTTTGATCTAAAGCATGAAAAATTTTGGTAAATGAACTCATTTTCTTTATGTGCGTGTTCGGTGATGGCTTGAACCTTTAGACATGAATTTTTAATTGAAATATTTGATACATGACAAAACAACACACATATATAAAACAGGGTTTTCTCTCTTCTCTCTCCTTGTGATCTAGGGTTTCTCTAGGATTTCTCTAGGTCACTGAGTGGCCACCATGGCCAAGAAAAGGGGGAGCCCCCGAAATCTCCTTCTCCTACCACTCCTTCATCTGGTAAGGGTGGTAAACAGCCATCATTCTTTGATCTGTCGCAGCTTGATGAGGAAGATTTGGATATCATTGATGCCTTAACCCCTACGCAACGTGAGGCGTTGGTGCATGGTATTGACTTGATCCGTGCCAGAGTTAATAAGAAGGAAGTACCTGCGAAACAAACAGAGGAATCAGTAGCAGGCAAAGAAGAACAGCATGTTAGGGTTGATAATGGGAGTCCTAATAAAACTATACCATCAGAGACTGTGCATGAAAAAGAAGTGAGGCCTAGTCCGAATGTATGGGAGAATTTTGACATCTCCAAATTACGTAATGCAGGGGGTAAATTGAAATTTCACCAACCAGAGTTAAAAGATGGAATAGCAATTGGGAAGATTGATCCTAGTGATGTGGAAGATGAAGTTAAGTACTGGCAGAATTCAGTGGTATGTTACGTGCTGGGTGCAAATCCTCCCTATCCTGTTTTGAGTGGTTTCATTAAGAAAGCATGGGGACAATATGGTGTAGATAAAATATTGATGAATGCAAATGGCACCTTTATTGTGCGTTTTAACTCTCTAGAGGGTAGAAACAGTGTTTTGGAGATAGGGGTTTTTCATTTTGATAAGAAACCCCTTATCATAGCCCCTTGGACAGGAAGACCAGTGACTAAAAGTTTCTTAGACAGGATCCCTGTTTGGGTTCAATTGCCAAACCTAAACCTAAAATTTTGGGGGTCATCTGCTCTGGGAAAAATAGCAAGTTTGGTGGGTACACCTATTATGGCTGATAAGGTGACTGAGGAAAAAAACAGGATTAGCTATGCAAGGGTATTGATTGAAGTAAACCCTTCAGTTCTGCCTGAGGAAGTGCATTTTGAAGATGATAAAGGAAATCTGGTGTCTCAGAAGATAACTTATGAATGGAAACCAACTCTCTGTTCCAAATGTTCCTATTATGGCCATGGTTCTAAGATGTGTAAGAAAGGTGAGAAAAAAGGGGTTAAGCAGAAGTGGGTGGAGAAGAATAAACCCACTCAAGAGGAGATGCAGAAAATTGATGAAGTATTGAAATTGAAGGACAATATTGATAATGGTATTGTTCCTGAGGAGAATGTTGAGGATGGGTTGGCTGCTGTTGAAGTAGTGATTAATGATTTAACTTTGAGAAAGTCACCAGAGGATAGAGGTAAGCAAAAGGAGATTGAGAGTGAAGGCTGGACCATAGTGAATACTAGGAGTAAAGCTCAATTAAGGGCTTTAGTTCAGAGAGGAGAGTCTTCCACTCAAATTCCTCATGGATAAGATTTGTGCTTGGAATATTCGAGGGATGAACCACCCTCGAAAACAAAAACAGGTTCAAGATATGTACAGGAAGAATAAAGTAGGTCTCTTTGCTATTCTAGAAAATAAAGTGAGAGCTGATAGCTTTCAGTCTATTCAGAATAAAGTTGCTAGTGGGTGGGGTTTTTTTATAAACTTAGATGTCTGTCCTATTGGTAGAATTTGGGTGCTGTGGAGGAAGGATTTATTTGATGTTCAGATAGTAGCACGTTCTCCTCAATATGTTCATTGCTTGGTTACAAAAATTCAGAGTCAAAAGCAATTCTTTGCTACTTTTGTGTATGCTGGAAATGACTTTCAGGAGAGGAAAGAATTATGGCAGGTACTTAGTGGTATTCAAGGATTTATTAACATTCCTTGGATTGTTCTGGGTGATTTTAACACTTGCTTAAATAACAATGAGAAGATTGATGGTAATCCAGTTGACACTAACAGTGCTAGAGATATGCAGAACTGTATTGATGAGTGTGGTCTTTTTTATATGAGGCAGTCAGGATGGTTTTTCACATGGAGCAACAAACAGGAAGGTTCAGATAGAATTATTGCTAAGCTGGACAGGGTGTTGATTAATGTGGAGTTGTGCAGGGAATGGCCTAATGGTAATGCTATCTTTACCAATCCTGGGCTCTCAGATCACTCAGCTATGATTGTAGAATGGGGAGGTAATGAGGAGAGACTAAGACACTCTTTCAAGTTTTTCAATATGTGGACTTCTCATCAGGATTTTCAGACCATTGTTGATCAGGTTTGGCAAAGGAGTTTTGTTGGTAGTAGAATGTATGTGGTGTGGAGGAAGCTTAAGGAATTGAAGAAGCCATTAGCTACTCTGAACAGACAGCATTTCTCCAATATTGATGTCAGAGAAGCTGAGCTTAGGGATAAACTAGATGCCATTCAAAGTGAGCTTTCTAGGAATCCTCTTGATCCTCAACTTCTTGCGGCTGAAAAAGAGGTTTCCAGCCAGTATAGTAGAGTTCAACAGGATGCACTTTTGTTCTTTAGACAGAAGGCAAAACTGGATTGGTGGCGAGATGGTGATAGTAATTCCAAGTTGTTTCATGAAGCTATAAAAAAGAGGACCTATCAGAACAAGGTTGTGAGACTCTTGAATGATAGGAATGATGTTGTAACTGGGCAAAGTTTTATCAAAATTTATTTCTGAGCAGAAGTAAGGGGGTCATGTTTAGGCAAGATGTGATTGATCAGGGTAGTTGTTTAACTAGAGATCTTCAATTATCTCTAATTAAACCTATTTCTGATGATGAAATTAGGCAAGCTTTGAAGTCTATTGATCAGAATAAGGCCCCAGGCCCTGATGGATTTGGATCAGGATTTTTTAAAGCTTCTTGGGATAGAATTGGAAGGGATCTCTGTTGTGCTATCAAAGATTTTTTTGATTCAGGCCACCTTCTCAGGGAAGTCAACCATACTAATCTTGTTATGATTCCTAAGATTGATGCACCTTCTAAAGTGCATCAGTTTAGACCTATAGCATGCTGTTCTACTATTTATAAATGTATTTCTAAAATTATCAGCAATAGATTGGCTACTGTTTTGCCTAACTTGGTGCAGGATAATCAGAATGCTTTTATTAAAGATAGAAGCATATTGCATAATATCCTACTATCTCAAGAGTTGGTAAGAATGTATGGAAGGAGGTCTGTGTCTCCCAGGTGTATGCTAAAGCTGGATATTAAGAAAGCTTATGATACTTTAGAGTGGAATTTTATTGAAGAGATGTTATTAGCTCTAAAGTTTCCTACAAAATTTGTTTCCTGGGTCATGGCTTGTATTCGATCAGTCTCTTTCTCTATTGTTCTTAATGGGCATCAGGGAGAAAGATTTTGGGGTACTAGAGGCATTAGACAGGGTGACCCCATGTCTCCTCTAATCTTTGTGCTTGCTATGGAAATGCTTACTAGAGGTCTTAAATTGGGCTCTACTTTAAGGAATTTTCGTTATCATCCAGCTTGCAAGGAAACAGGGTTGATTAGCTTGGCTTTTGCAGATGATCTTATGATCTTCTGCAAAGCACATCCAGCTAGTGTAAGGATTGTGCAAAAGTCATTGCAGGATTTTGTTGATTGGTCAGGCCTTCAAGTTAGCTCTGAGAAATCTCATATCTTCATGGCTGGGATTTCCCAAGATATAAAGAATTCTCTCATGGAAATTACTGGTTATCAGGAAGGTGAATTCCCTTGTAGGTATTTGGGCATCCCCCTATCTTCAAGGAAGTGGAATACCTCTACATGTCAGGCTTTGGTGGATAAGGTTATGAAGAATATCACTTACTGGAGAACTAGGAATTTGTCCTATCAAGCCAGGGTATGCCTTATTAACTCGGTTCTCTTAAGTTTTCACATCTATTGGGCATCAATTTTTATTATGCCTAATGCAGTTCTTAAAGAAATTCAGAATCAGTGTAGACGGTTTTTGTGGAATGCTGATGATCAAGGGTCATACTATGAAAAAGTAGCTTGGTCCACTGTTTGTAATGAGAAACGTTTTGGTGGGCTAGGTATTCAAGATTGTGTTGTATGGAATTGGGCGGCTCTGGGAAAACAGGTGTGGAATATTGCAGAGAAGAAGGATTGTTTGTGGGTTCGTTGGATCCATGCCTATTACATCAAAGAACACTCATTCTGGGAGTGTGAGTGGATCCAAGGGCAAAGTTGGCATTGGAAGAAATTGTTGAGCATCAGAGATAAGCTTCGATTGGGGTTTCAGAACAATCAATGGTTAGATTGTCCAGATGGTACTTATACCATTCGATCTGGGTATAGATTTCTTAAAGGAAATCAACCCGTGTTCCCTATGTCTAAATTCGTTTGGAATAGAATCAGTGTTCCTAAACACTGCTTCATTAGCTGGATGGTTATGCATGGTAAGATTCAAACAAGAGATAAGCTTAGATGGAATTACATACCGAATTTTTGCAGCCTTTGTGTTGCAGCTGAAGAGTCTGTGTCTCATCTCTTCTTTGATTGTCCTTGGAGCTTTGGGTTGATTTCGCTGTGTGTGAATTGGGTAGGCTTCAATCACTTCCCTTCGAGCTTCAATAGATGGAAGCAATGGGTCAACCATGCAGTGAGGAGGAATCCGGAAAGAGTTGTTCTTTGGGCTCTTTGTGTGGCTGCTATTTACTATACGTGGCTGGAGAGAAATGCTAGGACTTTTAATAATGTTGCAAGCACCCCCACCCAAAGATTTATTGTGATTAAGAAGGAAATTGCTTATAGGATTTCAGTTTGCTTTAAGAATTTTAGAAGTTGGTCCAATAAGTGTTTAGTGGATAAGATTTGTAATGAGCTCTATTAGGTAGTTTTATTTTGTTCTTTTTCCTCTTAGTCTATATTCTGAACCCTTCCTAGAAGGTGGCAGGATTAGGCTAGGATTGGTTTGATGTACTTTTGCTTGTGGTAATAGATCTTTTTCTTCTACCAAAAAAAATAATATTTGATACATGCATGTAATGATCTAGTGAAAAGGAATAAGTTTTGATGTTTGTTTTGGTTTTTCTCTTGAAACCTTGATTTTTATTCTTAAATGTTGATGCATGCATGATTTTTCTTAAGATCTATTAATTTTAAGTATGTGCATGTCTAGATCTAGGATAGTTTAATTTGATTCTTAATTTTTAATTTAAAAGGCTTGATTTTTATTTCTAAGAAGTTGATGCATGTTGTAATTGAGTTAAAGAAAATTGTTTTCATGATATGTTAATTCGGTTTTTGAAAAATAATGATTGATGGATTGATTTTTTTATTGATTTGTGTGTATGAGTGTATTTTGATTTTCATGAAAATAAATGAATAAACAAATTTGTTGAATAAAAGTGTATGCTGAAATTGTGATTTGTATGTGTTTTGACCTTGATAAATGATATGTATGCATGTTCAATAATTCTGGAATTTTGTCACTGTCTTAAGTATGTTAAAATGAACCTCTCTGAATTTTTAAATGATTTTTGGAATTGATTTCCTATTTTTATGAGAACCAACTTTGTGAAAATGGTTTTGAGAAAATAAGTTTTTCAGTTTAAAGATAAACAGAATTTTCGAACTTGTGCTACTCCAAATTGTTTTAAATTTTTATGGTAGCTTCCTGAACATCTCTAGATATTCTCTGAAAAATTTGAAGAGATTTGGAGTTGATTTGATAATTTTTCAAAAGACAAAACAGTGAACCATTTGGTTCAGATTTTCTGGACTTAGTGACAATTTTAATTGGAAAAATATGACTTGCACAACTCCAAATAATATGAAAATTTTATGAGATAGTCTTGATTGTATAAGGAAGATTTATACCAATTTTTATGCAATTCGGAGTTGAAGAACTCTTTTTAATCATGACATTTTTGCCTCAGACCAGCAACAGCTCCGTTTTGTTTTTCATGCGAAATCCGATTTGAAACCTAGCTTAGGATTGTTTAAATAACTTGAAAATTTTACCTAATGAACTTTATCACATATGTGTGTATTCTGGAAATTTTGAGGATTAAACAAATTGATTTGATTTAGTTTTGGATTTTATCTTTTGTGTTTTACTTGTAATCACACTAGGATTCTATTTAAATGTTTGATGAATATGAATTTTTATACTTGATGTTATGACTTGGCTGGCTTGTATGATGATTATGATGCCTTGAAATTATTGAATGAGTGATTGTTTGATAATATGTTTATGTTATGCATGAATGAACTTGTAGGTTAAGTGTTTGATTTTGTAATCGGTTTTAAAAATTAATTGGTTTTGAAATAGTTAGCTTTGATTTAATTGAATAACCTTGGACTTAGTGGTTGCTGCCCTTAATTCATTTCACGGTTTTAAGTTTGAAAAATAAATCATTTAAGTGTTTATTTTATAACAAGTCTTATATGAACTAAAGTTAAGTTTTTTGGTGTTTTTGAGTTTTGGTTAATGGCTGTCCGGAACGGACCAGCAACCAAAACAAATGATTTTAAATTGTTTTGTCAATTGTTTTAGAAAGATTTTGAGATGTTTAAAGTATTTTCAAAAGTCGAATTTGATTTGAAAAAGTTTTAACGATTTACGATTTTCCGACGAGAAATAAAAAGAGTTTTCGAAAACGCGCTTTGATATTAAGTAGGACGATTATTTAAGATAGACTTATAACGTTAGTGCCATCTCCCTTAGTACAAGGTACGTATAAGTCAAGAAGCGGAACGACTGACTTGTTGGGAAGGAACCGCAACGATTTCAGATGCTGGAATGTGAGGTGAGAGATGCAGTAGGCCTAAGTCATCGTGACGCGTAGACTCGGTTCTAAACCTAGTATATCGAGTCTAATTGAGTATTTGTCATAGATTATGTGTTGCATAATTATATGTGATCTATATGTGCTAGATGTTTATCTGTTTTGTTAAATATGTTGCATGAATAATTTTATTATGTATTGAATTTCTCTGTGAATGTACTGTTGAGCATATCTTGTTTTGTCTGGAGAAGTTGAATGTGGTTCTATGTGATGAATGAGAATCATGAGAAAGAGTGATATTTGAGATTGAGTAAGAAATTAAAGAAAGACGATAAGAGAAGATTATAAGAAATGATTGAGAAAGAAACAAAACGCGATGCGAATGAAACCGTGAAAGAGATAAGTAATGAATAAAAGAGAATATGAAATAAAATAAAAAAAAATGATTCGTAAGAGATGATAAGAAATATCCGGCGAGGCGAACGGAAGCGTGGTGATGATGATGCTGCTGATCGTGCTGTGGAGTAACAACTAAGGAAAGCGATGTTGATGGCGCTGCTGAGCCACAACGAAGTAGAAAGATGCTGATGATGTTGCTGAGCTATGATGCTGAGAAAGATGCTGAGGAATGTTGTTGAGCATGAGCTGATGAGAACAGTGCTGAGACGCACGAGAAAGTGATATGAGGCAAGATGCCAATAAGAATTTAGGGGGAACAGATTGCGATTAGTGGTCGGGCTTCGTTGAAGGGATGCACTAAGGACGAGCCGACTGTTAGGACTAAGCCGCTAATGAAAACCCTAAAAGAATTAAAAGACTTTAAAAGACATTTACAAACGCGGTGAGGTATGAGTGTCGTATCGAAGTAGTGGAGAGGAAGATACTATGGGTATCTGCGGATACTCAGGTGGGGATTGCAGGAGGGGAGGGCAAGGACGGTGAACGTCAAGAAGCCTAGAGTATATTTCTAGGAGGAACGAATCCCACATGTGGCACACGAACGTGGTGGGGACTGGGTCCAATGCCGTGGTAAGTTCCGCACCGCAAACTAGAAATTATACTGTCACCCCCTCGATGCAAGTCTAGAACAGTGAGAGGGAATGGAATGGGGCATTTGAGATTGCCGTTGAGAGCGTGCATTGGTATGATATTATATGAATTGAATATAATTGATATGATTTGAGGAGTCCTCTTGGTCTGGGACCAATTGATTGTGAGACAGCTGTCGTGCCCGCGTGGTAAAGGTCCTGTACTCCTGTTTGCTTCCGACTAGGTTGAGTGGAGGACCGAGGAGATATAGACGTGTGTGTGTGCAAGTTCAATGATGTTTCCCCCTCATCATTGAGCGAACTGTTTGATAAGACTTAATAACGATAAAAGATTACAAGAATAAAAGTATAAAGAATTTATGAAGAAAAGTGTAATTGATTGTTGGAAAGAATGAGAAAGAGGATGATAAGACTTGAATATTTGAAGGCCTGGGATGCCAAGTGCAGTAATATATGTTCAAGAAAATCATGATTTTGATATGTTTGGCATGTTATGATATGCTTTGTTTATATGTGCTTTCTATATGCTTATGTGAATATAATTGTTATGTGCATCATATGATTAATTGTCATGTCCTAGTTAGTGAGAAGTATCTGTCAAGTCCTGCATTTAGATTTAGTTTACTCTGCGTATTCTTTTATATGAAGTCATATTTCTACTGTCTTGTCATGGGTGTACTTCTGGAATGCTGACCATCTCTCCTATCATGTTGTCGTATCGGGTTACTCCGATATTGCAACGGATAGATGGCCGACTCTGTAGTACAATCTGTACTTTCGTCTCGAAGCGGATTCGGAAGTGGACTTCAGCGAGGAAGATTAGAGATCAAGATTAGTAATAGGTAATCCCTTCGAGCACTATATTCCCTGCAACTACTTGGTTAACATTGCTATATCATTTTGTACCCCGCTTGATATTTTATTGAGCATGGTTTTTAAGAAACAAGGTTTTATGAAACAAGATTTGAAAATGTTTTCTCAAAAGAGATCTATGAAGCCATGTTGCAAAGTGCGATGTTAAGTAACATCTCGGTTTGGAACTTGACTCGTGATGTGTGACATGAGAATGTTATTTTATTTCAATTAAGTTACTGAAACGTTTTTGAACTTAAAGGTTCTCATGTCCATGTCACCATGAAAAAAAAATTTCCCAAATTTTTACTATAATTTGTTAAAGAGATAATGTTTTCAAGTTGCCGAAATCGGGGCGTTACATAGTTACTACTTCCTGTCATGCATAATACTTACGTCAAAATCACAAAGGTTTGTCTCAAAAGTAGTTCAAGGTCTAAAGGAAGTACACAATTTAGGTTCTCAAAATACAACTGTAACATCCCGATTTCTGATTCCAAGCTTAATCAGAATAAGCTTAAGTTAGAATTAATGAAAGAATGAACAGTAAATCATGTAGAGGAGTCAAGAGGAGTGTCTTAGAGTTAGAAACACCTAATATATGAAAATTGGGCAAGGTAATCGATTATCTTAGGGAGATTATCGATTACCAAGTCCCCGTGATAAACCCTAGAATTAAATTTTTAGGGAGATAATCGATTACCTTGGGAAGGTAATCGATTACCTACCTCCTGTGAGGAACCAATTCATTAAGAAATTAGGGATGTAATCGATTACCTGGTGGGGTAATCGATTACCAGTCGTGTACTTAGAAAAAAATAGATCCCAGGGGACCACTCATTTCAAGCTTCTTGGAGAAGCTTCCCCTCACAACCACACATTGACCAAGCTTCTTGAGGAAGCTTCCAACCATAACCACTCATTTATTCCCAATGCAAAAACACACCCTCTTCATAAAATAAACAAACACTCTCACTCTCTCCTTCTCACCATCATAAACACATTCTCTCTTCTTCTCTCTAAACCCTTCAAGAACAAGAACTCAAGAGAACCATCTCCATCATCCTCATCAAGATCATCAAAGCCATAGATCCTAGATCAAGCTCAAGAGATCCATAGCCCTCATCATCAACACAACACTCTCATTCATTTTCCTTCTTAGCACAAAACCTTCACTAATTCTTCTTCCTCTCTCAAGACCCAACACCAACCATTGTCAAGAACTCAAGAACTAAGAGCACTCATCATCATCAACCCCATTACCATCATCTTTTCCATCATCAAACCCTAGAGCTTAAGATAACCAAGAACATCATCACCTCCCCAACACAAACCACACGCCGATCATCATTTTCAAGAATCATTGGCAAGTTTCATCACCCCACCATCATCATCAACACACAACATCATCATCAACATCAACCATGGAGCTTCCTTTCTATAAACTCCATACTTGACACCATTTCCATTCTTTTGGTGGTAGCTATACTAGGGTGGCAAGTTGGACACAAGAGACTCAAGCTTTAAGAGGTTCTAGGGCAAGAAGGAAAGCTAGGGCTTGTGGGGTACACTCTCTCTCTTAATTGAGGTGAGGAGGGGGTATTACCTCTATTTAGAGGATAGACTCTAGATTGTATATAGTGAGAACTAAGGATAGGGAATTGAATAGAATAATAAACCTTAGGGTAGTTGATGATGATAGGATTTGGAGTAAGTAAATAAAGAAAAGAAACTTGTTTGTCTGCTTGTAGAAATATGTAATTATGATAGTTATGGAATATGGAAACCTAGGGATATATGTGTTAAGTGAAAATGATGATTTTAGCAGAGAATGGCTTAGTTGAATGTTGATAATGGATAATGTGATTATAAAATGGATAAGTTAAGAACTATAAAACTTAGAACGGAATTGGAAGGAGACTAAGTAGTGAATGAATTTAATTAAGAGTGTTAATAAATGGAACATGGAATTATACTACTAGTGTGAGATGGACCCATCTAATATGGTTTGTGAATATAGGATTAAAATGTATGAATATATGAATATGATGTGTGTGAATAAATGAATAATGACCATCCATAAAGGAGCGTGAATAATGACCCTCTGAAAGGAGCGTGAATAATGAACCTTCATAACGGAGCGTGAATAATGACCCTCTGAAAGGAGTACGGATAATGACCCTCCGAAAGGAGCGTGAATATAAATAATGACCCTCCATAACGGAGCGAGATGATGACCCTCCCTAAGTGGAGCGTGAAAATGTATAATGACCCTCCATAATGGAGGGTGAATAATGACGCTCCGTAAGGAGCGTGAATAATTGTTTATGACCCTCCGATAGGAGTGTGAATGTGTATGAATGACCCTCCTCATAGTATTGTGTAATGCTCACCTCCTTGCTGTTTTTAAAAAGGTATCGAGACTGAGCATACACCCTTGCCGGCCGAGCAGGAGTACTCTCCCTCCCAAGGAGAGTAGATTGTAGTTGTAGGTGTTGAAGCATGTCCTGGGCCCAGTATTTTAGATACGATGTAACACTTTTTGTATAAAATGTAAATATTGTTTTGGGTTCTCAAATGTAGCACTAGGTTGGCCCAGGACTACTTTATCTTTTGGATATTTTTGAACTGATATAAATGAACACATGCACTAATGCACGTCGCCCTGTTGGCTTTTCTAGATTATATAAGTGTTGTTATAACAGGTTTTTAGGAAATGCATATTTTGGAAAAGTCCAATAAACAAAGTAAACTCTGTCCGATTTTACGGAGATTTTCATTAGCAACTAAGTGTTTTAAAAGAATTTTTAAGTTCACATTTCATTAAGGGTAATTAGACTATTATCTAAGGTAGGGCGTTACAACAACCGCTAAACATAATAGAAATAAGAATTAAACAGAATTGCATGTCCAAAAAACATCCTAAATTAACGTCAAAATAGTACCAAGGTAAAAGTGGGTTACATAAGCATAATTATCGACAACAGTTATCCATAACCTGATATACAACCCTGAACTAAACCAAATTGAAAAGACACAACATCAAAAATTTGTTGGCAACGACTCAGCTCCCTTATCAGGAATTCCTTGACCATTGGGTTTGGCTACCTTCGGCGCATTGAGCTTTGGCATGGATTTGGTACAATAGCGAGCAATATGGCCATTTCATTGTAGTGAAAACAATTGTAGTTACCCCCTGGGCAAATCACCCCAAAATGATTACCGTTACAAAAGTTATGAATGTTCAAAGTTTATTAACTCTTTCAAACCACTAAAACAATTCATTATGCAATAGAAATTCAAGGTTGCAAAATCATAACTCATCAAAATTAATTATAAACACTTCCTATTAATAAAATAATTTCAATTGGGTCATATATGAAAAGATATGCATTTATGAAGTTTTCATAGATTCACAATTTCACATTATGAAATCATGCTTTCAAGTAATAGTGTCAAATTACACATATCATTAAAAATCAAAGCCTTACATTAGGTAACTTAGATTTCCATACAAGTTACAACAAAATATTAATACTCTTACTTTACTTATACGATCGTCATAAAATATAAGTGTTCATGCTCAAATTATAAATCCAATAAACACAAAAAGGAATATTATAATATTCAATCTTAGAAATTATTTATTTATTGAAGTAGAGGAAAAATGCGGGTATTACATCCTATGACACCCTACTTTAATATTACCCTTAGCCAAAATGATTACTGAAAAATTTCTTTTATGAACCTTATTCACTTGTAAAAATCTCCGTAAAATTGGACGGAGTTTACTATATTTTATGGACATTCCAAAAATTTGGTTTTCCTCTTAATCCTGTTTTCACATAATCATAATATCAACAGAAAGCCAACAGGGCTAAACATATCATCATGCATCACGATGCACTTTCCACATAAGAGTTATATTCACATCAGAGTTATAATAGAAAATATAAACAAGTGGCGGACTAGTTTAATTTCCCAAAAGAACTCCTTCCCCAAAAAGGGTGGTCTTGGGCCAACCCGATGCTACATTTTAGCACCCAAAATAAAATTTACATTTTCTTACAAAATAGTTATCACATCATCATATCAGAAAGGGGCCCAGGTGTAAGACCCGGGCTGATGAAGGCGGGGAGTGATCACCGGTGCAAGAGGCACGGACAAGGAGTGGCTCCTGGCAGGCTTTTAAGGGAGGGGTACATGAATGAACCGACACATCGGAATGAGAGGGTGATCCTGAGGATGTGGAGGAATTGGACTACATAGTACAGGAAGGCTTAAATGAATTGATTGGTACTACCCATATCAACAAGATACATCTTCTTTTCAGTAGTCAATCACTTAAGAACTCCATGGTTAAGCGTGCTTGACTTGGGCTAATTCTGGGATGGGTGACCTCCTGGGAAGTTGTCCCGGGAAGCGTGCTAGTGAGGACAAAGCACACTGAAAAGACCTATGTTGGTATGTGGGGACAGTCGCAATCCATTTGCCTGCCAGGGACGTTACACCAGGACATGCAACATGTCCTAACTACAACTACTTACCCTCCCCGAGGGGGAGAGTACACCTGCTCGGCCTGTGACTCTGTAAGCTCGGCCTCGGTACCTGTATAAAAAAAGTAAGGAGGTGAGCATTACAAAAAACTTAGAAATATAGCTTCTAAAGCAACATAGAAATAACCTAAGTCAAGCACAAATAACAATTAATCACACGTTTTAATCATTCATTCACAAGCACTGTAGCAATCACCTAGTTCATTTTTCCGATTCATACTTAACATTTTCTTTTCCTTAAGCTCTACTCTTTTTCTTTGCACTCTTATCTCTTTTTCATTCCATTTGTTTTAGTTCTTTTCTTGCACCACTAGGATTTCGTGCACATGTTAGGTCATTTTCCACCCATCAAGTAGCTTTTCACCCATCAGGCCATGAATCACCCGTTAGGTCCTTTTTCCTTTACTTCAGTCACTTCCCTTTAGTTCATTTTGTTTGTCTTTACTTTCTTTCACTTTTAGATTTACTTAATTACCTTTGCAGCTTATTGATCCCTTGGGTTCACAAGCACCTAACGGGGCGTTTGCACCTGATGGGTCGGTCGTTTGCACCTCATGGGTCGTTTTCCTAATGGGTCATTTGGCACCTAACAGGGCACATAGTGGGTCAGTTCCCCCAAGGATCAATAGCTGCACCTTTCATTATCTTTCTTTTGTTATTCTTTCTTTCATTTGTATCATCACATGTCAGACACGCATTTCATTCAAACACACATATAATTCATGGTCATCATCCAAACATTCCTATATAACATATTCAACATTCAAACCTACATAACAATATATCATATACACAATTACTCATAAATATAAAAGTGGGTTCTTGTTGGCTTACCGGCAAGTGTACCGGGCCAGCAAGTACTATAGTCAGCAAGACCAGTTATCGTCCCACAGAGATTGTAAATGGTTTCAACTATTTTCATATAAGAGTAGTTAAAAGCAAAATCTATTAACTAAAATTATTTTTTAAATTGTTTTTGAATTGAAATTAAAATTAGAACTAATGCTAAAATTTAAAAAGGTTTTGAATGTAGTGGAGAAAAGTGGTTAGGAACTCGGTTTCATTGCACGCATCGTTTATTAATCATGAATCATTGTTATTCCTTAAATCAAGAAAAAATTCCTAAGGTAGTAATTACTATATCCCTCTTATTCAATTACTGTTTATTATTCAATTTTGATAATTCTTAATTCCTTAAGAAATTAAACCATTGAATAACCTTTATTAAAATAGTGGAATTAATGAAAATTTATATAAAAATCCAAAGGTATTCCTACGAGTAGGATAGTTATACCGTTTGATTGAAAGGCCTATTCTAAATCCTAATTTTCCAATTTCAGATTTAGAGATCCAAAACATAAAATGATCAAGTTCATGCATAACAACTAAAACACAATCAAACGCTTGATTTAAAAACAAAAAAAACGTTAATTCATTAATTAAAATAAACTATCCATGCAAATTCACCATGTTCCTAACACAAGGGTTTTAGTTACACATAGAGAAAGGAAGAACAAAAACAATAATTGTGGAATTCATTCCAAAATTACCACAAAAACGCTTCGATCTTCAATGGATTCCTCCTTGAATAATGCTTCCTAGATGCATAATCTCCCATCTACCAAAGATGCTAACCTAATTTCTAATCCTAGTTTAAATAGAAAATTACAAAACCTAAGAGAATCCTTCAAAATTGATCAGAAATTGCCCAGCTAGGCCTGGTACGGGCGACGCGTGCCTGGGCGCCCAAGGCATCACGCCTGGGGGCGCCAGGTTGATCAATGGGACATCAACGTGGTGGCCACGCCTGGGCGTGCTGCCCCACGCGTCTGGGCTTGGGCCACCTCTTCTGACTCCGTTTCGCTCCGTTCTTGCACCATTTTCAAGGTCCTTTCGCCCTCTTTCCAATTCATATTTTTTCTCTTCAATTAAGCTCCAAAAGTACCTGAAATCATGAACAAACGGATCAAAACGTTCAAATGACTCTATACCTAATACAAATCCTGAAACTAATAAAAACATCCTAAGTTTACAAGAGAAACAAACACAATCCATAGTAAAAAGAGGTGAAATTAAGCCCAAAAACATCATATATTAGACCCAAATCAGTTCTACTCATTTATTTTCTTACTCTAATTATTAGCAATATCAACTACCCTAAGGTTCATTATCCTAAACTGCTCACATATTCTTAGCCATCACTATATAAACCCTAGAATCTAATTTCTAATCCCTTAGAACTTGAACTTCTTAAATCTAGCTTGCCACCTCAACAAAGAAACTATGAGATGAGTGGGGATCTTGTCTAGTGGAGAGTGATAAGGAGGAAGTGGTTTCTCGTTTACTTGTTCTTGGGGATGAGAAGGTATGAGTGAGAATTGAGCTCCATAACCATGGTGTTGAGAGAGAAAGCTCCAAGAGTAGATGATGGTGATGATGGTGTCGTGTGGTGTGGGTGGTGCTGGGGGTGATGAAGCTTAGCTATGGTGCTTGATGATGGAGGAGATGAAGATGAGTGGGTGCTCTTGAACTTAGGGCTTGAGAGATGATGATGATGATGAATGGGTGCTCTTGGGTCTTGAGAGGAAATGAAGAAGAATTATGGAGAAGGAATGAATGAATGAATGAATGTTTGTTTGTTTGTTTTGTTATGAAGGGAGGGTTTTGCATGTAATGGAATGTGTGGTTGTAATTGAAAGCTTCTTGGAGAAGCTTCATTTGTGTGGCCTCCAAGTCATTATTTTTTTCTAGGTCTGACGAGTGGTAATCGATGATTGGGGTCTAATATGTGATGTTTTTGTACCTTTTTTGCCTCCCTTTTACATAGTAAGTGGCTTGTTTCTAGAGTGAATTGGAATAAAACAATGGAATTTTGTCTTTATAAGATTTCTAGAACCTTTTGATGTGTTTGGTTTGTTTTCAGGTATTTAAGCTCTTAAAATAATGATTTTTGCAAAGGAATGAAGAATGAGAGTTTAGTACTTGATTTGGGAAGAAAAAGAGGAAAAAAAATGAAGAAAAGTTGACCGTAGTGCGCCCAGGCGCAGGCCATCACGCCCAGGCGCAGGATTTTCACGCCTGGGCGCGCAAAATGCGAGAAAGTGACACTATTCGCTGTTTTGATCATAACTTGAGCTACGCTTATCCAAATGAGGCGATCTATATATCATTTTAAAGCTAAGGAAAAGATCTACAACTTTTCCAGAAATAGCCTTGCTCAAATTCTTCCATATTGGGGGTCAAAATCAGTGCCGAAGTTGCTGCCAGACACAAATACGGGATTCTAGAAGGATTTTAATGATAAATTCTATTTGTAGATAAGATTCTTAAAGATTAGTTTATTCTAATAGGATCTTATCATATTATATTCAGATTTAGGATTAGTTTTATTCAAATAGAAATCTTATCACATTAGATTGAAAATTAGGTTAGTTTTTATCTATATAATAATAGGATTAGGATTCATTCTAGGAGAAGGGAAGAGACACTCATACAAATCCATAGAATAATAGTAGATTAGGATTTGAGACTTGGAGAAGGAACAAGGATTGGAGGTTTTTGTGAAGAACACGAAGTTAGCGCAAGGATTCATGGTAATTATTTTTATCATGTTTATTGTGTTTTCTCTTGTAAGTATGAACTAATTCCATCCTTGGGATGTAGGAGTAGACGAATGGAACCTTTTCATTATTTCTAGTAATAAATTAATTTTGTTTTCCGTTATTGAATTCTGTGTTTGATTATTCTTATTTGTTTCTCATGAAAGAAGCTGTTTCATGACTTTTGGAAATCCTTTATGAATAGACATATGAATTTAGGATTTAGCCTAATAATCAAACAGTTCAATTGCATAGGCACAGACATGTTTTCTATGAATTGGATAATTTTTACAAGTTTTGATTGAACTTAATGAAAGGGTTAGGTTTTTAAGGCTCTCTTGAGACATCATTGGGAGATTAATATCTAAAATACGGAAATGTACTAAGACATTAGGCGTTTTCTACCTTTGCAAAACCAATTCGGAATTCAAGGAAAATAAATTATTTTGTTATAGAATATTTAGGAACCTGCATCGAAACTACATCCCGCCTTTCCCCTTGTCAAAGAGTCATTTATTTTAATTTCTGTTTTTATTTACGAATTCATAAATCCTTTGTCTCGTTCACTAAGTAATATTAATTAGGTGGAATTAATTAAACAGTCACTCCCTTGGGTACGATACTCGGACTTCATTGTCTATATTACTTGTACGATCTGGTACACTTGCCAGAATCCCAACAAGTTTTTGGCGCCGTTGCCGGGGAGTGATTTTGTTTTAATTAATTTTGGTACTAATTTAATTTTACTTAGTGTAACTTGGGTATATATTTTTATTTTTCTTTATTTTATTATTATATAACATGGCTTATTCTCATGATGACATAGAATTTATCAAATTTATTTTGTCGTCACCTATTCCATCATGTTTTGCACAAAATGCTTTTGATGAGATTAAAGTTTTTGATGGTCTTTTAGAGGAGGTGGTACAAAAATCTTCTATTATGGAAGACCAAAGTGCTTCCCTTTCTAAACCCATAGAAAAAGAAAAAATTGTGCATGATGAGATTGAGGAAGTGAAACAAGATAAATTGAATAATGGGATGAGTCTAGGGGTTGAATTAAGGTCCACTTTGCATGATGAATTTTCTGCTCTTGCTAAATGTATTGGATTGCATGAATATGTGGAACCCTCAAAATTTTTTCCTTCAATTTACCCCTTAAATTTTTATGACTTTCCTGATGCTCATGATGATGATAAGCCATTGTTCTCCTTTTTAGAGCCTGAAAAGGCAACCTTGCTAAGCCATGGAAGTTACACTTTCATAGACTCCATGCATGATGGAAAAGACAAGCACCATGTGATGATGCTTGGAGTGAAAAATGCACCATTTGACCCGGGAGGGTTTGAAACTATTTTTAAACATTTGCTCCAACATCATCCATGTATATTTCCATGGGATCCAGGGATAACTTGTTAGTGCTGCATAACATGGAAGTTGTGCTATAGGATTTGGGATCCTGGTGGATTCTCTGTAGTTATGCAGTAGTGTAGGTTTTGAAATTTTTTTTTAATTGAATAAAGAGTTGGAACTTTCTATACGTGACTACTAATGAGGTGCTTTTAGCACCATTTTTAGTTGTTCATGTGACACAGGTGAATAAGTTTGGGGGAGTCTCCTCCATGGTGCATCAAGAGAGAATGTTGTGCTACAAAGGGAAGTCTCTAACTCCTTGCTTTTGTTTTTTTATTTTTATTTTGTAGTTTAGGATAGATTTGTTGCTTGAGGACAAGCCACATTCTAAGTTTGGGGGTGAGGGTAACAAAATAAAATTTTTTCTGAACTTGATTTCTTCCCTGGCTTTGTGTTGGTTTGTGTCCTGGCATGAGTAAGCACTAATTCTAGGTGTTAGATTTGTCCCTTTGATAGGTGTAAATGCTTGATTGTAATTTTCGACTTGTTTTACCTAGATACTAATTGGATTTAGCTTTGAAAATTTTTTGAAAATTAGTTCTTTGGCAAACTTGTTGTGAATGATTGATTAGTGAATTGACCTTAACCAGTGAGATTTTGAGCCTACACACTTGAAGGAGTAATGTTTAATGAATATTACGATGAAACTCCTATTTTTTTCATGAGTGTTGTTCGCTTTGACTATGTGTTCTAGAACTTGACTTGAGACCTTTTAAAAATTGACATTGGATTGCATGCATGAACATGATTAAGGCACTTAGGTTTGTGTTTTTGTGGCCTTCAACAAATTTTTGAGACATAATGATCCCTTAGTTGCCCACTTTGAGCTTTGAGATATAACGACTTTCTTTGGTACCTTACATAAATTGAATTATTCTTGTGAAGTACCTTTGAAATTGTGAATGAGCAATTAAGTGGAATGTTAGAAATTGGTGAAAGTGTAAGTGCTGAAAATTTGATGTTTCTATTTCTCTTCTTAAAAAAAAAGAAAAAAGAGCAACAAATGTTCTTAAAAAAATTGAAAAGAAGAAGAGAATAGAAATAGAAAAAGAAAAAGAAAGAAAAGGAAAAATCAAGTGAATTGAGTTGTGATTGTGTAATTACCTTATTGCTCATTTTATAATTTAAAAGGGAAGTGTTGTGATTTCATTGATTAAGCCATTTGTTTATCCTTTTATTCTTTTATCCCACCTGACACTTTTAGCCATGACCCCGTTACAACCAAATAAAGACCTTATGATTTGTGCATGTTTTCAATAAATTCAGTGGAGATGTAGGTCTATAGTCAAGCTTATGGTAACATACTTTCATTGTTTGAACTTGAGTGAATTGATAACTATTACCCATACACATGAGAGATATTGAGAGGTGGTGTGGTCACTAATCTTTTGCTCACTTGGAGTTTGTTTTTCAACTAGTTTTCATTGCGGTGATTTGCTAGTGAAGAAAGGTATCTTGGGTAGGCGAGTTGAAATTTATGGTTAGGTTACTATACCTTGAGAGGGGAGAATCTTAGGCTCTGAATTTTTGTTTTACTTTTGCCTGGGACATACAAAATGCTAAGTTTGGGGGTGTGATTGGGGTCTAATATGTGATGTTTTTGTACCTTTTTTGCCTCCCTTTTACATAGTAAGTGGCTTGTTTCTTGAGTGAATTGGAATAAAACAATGGAATTTTGTCTTTATAAGATTTCTAGAACCTTTTGATGTGTTTGGTTTGTTTTCAGGTATTTAAGCTCTTAAAACAATGATTTTTGCAAAGGAATGAAGAATGAGAGTTTAGTACTTGATTTGGGAAGAAAAAGAGGAAAAAAATGAAGAAAAGTTGACTGTAGTGCGCCCAGGCGCAGGCCAACACGCCAAGGCGCAGGATTTTCACGCATGGGCGCGCAAAATGCGAGAAAGTGACACTATTCGCTGTTTTGATCATAACTTGAGCTACGCTTATCCAAATGAGGCGATCTATATATCACTTTAAAGCTAAGGAAAAGATCTACAACTTTGCCAGAAATAGCCTTGCTCAAATTCGTCCATCTTGGGGGTCAAAATCAGTGCCGAAGTTGCTGCCAGACACAAATACGGGATTCTAGAAGGATTTTAATGATAAATTCTGTTTGTAGATAAGATTCTTAAAGATTAGTTTATTCTAATAGGATCTTATCATATTATATTCAGATTTAGGATTAGTTTTATTCAAATAGAAATCTTATCGCATTAGATTGAAAATTAGGTTAGTTTTTATCTATATAATAATAGGATTAGGATTCATTCTAGGAGAAGGGAAGAGACACTCATACAACTCCATAGAATAATAGTAGATTAGGATTTGAGACTTGGAGAAGGAACAAGGATTGGAGGTTTTTGTGAAGAACACGAAGTTAGCGCAAGGATTCATGGTAATTATTTTTATCATGTTTATTGTGTTTTCTCTTGTAAGTATGAACTAATTCCATCCTTGGGATGTAGGAGTAGATGAATGGAACCTTTTCAATATTTCTAGTAATAAATTAATTTTGTTTTCCGTTATTGAATTCTGTGTTTGATTATTCTTATTTGTTTCTCATGAAAGAAGCTGTTTCATGACTTTTGGAAATCATTTATGAATAGACATATGAATTTAGGATTTAGCCTAATAATCAAACAGTTCAATTGCATAGGCACAGACATGTTTTCTATGAATTGGATAATTTTTACAAGTTTTGATTGAACTTAATGAAAGGGTTAGGTTTTTAAGGCTCTCTTGAGACATCATTGGGAGATTAATATCTAAAATACGGAAACGTACTAAGACATTAGGCGTTTTCTACCTTTGCAAAACCAATTCGGAATTCAAGGAAAATAAATTAATTTCTTATAGAATATTTAGGAACCTGCATCGAAACTACATCCCGCCTTTCCCCTTGTCAAAGAGTCATTTATTTTAATTTCTGTTTTTATTTACGAATTCATAAATCCTTTGTCTCGTTCACTAAGTAATATTAATTAGGTGGAATTAATTAAACAGTCACTCCCTTGGGTACGATACTCGGACTTCATTGTCTATATTACTTGTACGATCAGGTACACTTGCCAGAATCCCAACAAGTTTTTGGCGCCGTTGCCGGGGAGTGATTTTGTTTTAATTAATTTTGGTACTAATTTAATTTTACTTAGTGTAACTTGGGTATATATTTTTATTTTTCTTTATTTTATTATTATGTAACATGGCTTATTCTCATGATGACATAGAATTTATCAAATTTATTTTGTCGTCACCTATTCCATCATGTTTTGCACAAAATGTTTTTGATGAGATTAAAGTTTTTGATGGTCTTTTAGAGGAGGTGGTACAAAAATCTTCTATTATGGAAGACCAAAGTGCTTCCCTTTCTAAACCCATAGAAAAAGAAAAAATTGTGCATGATGAGATTGAGGAAGTGAAACAAGATAAATTGAATAATGGGATGAGTCTAGGGGTTGAATTAAGGTCCACTTTGCATGATGAATTTTCTTCTCTTGCTAAATGTATTGGATTGCATGAATATGTGGAACCCTCAAAATTTTTTCCTTCAATTTACCCCTTAAATTTTTATTGTCTTCCCTGATGCTCATGATGATGATAAGCCATTGTTCTCCTTTTTAGAGCCTGAAAAGGCAACCTTGCTAAGCCATGGAAGTTACACTTTCATAGACTCCATGCATGATGGAAAAGACAAGCACCATGTGATGATGCTTGGAGTGAAAAATGCACCATTTGACCCGGGACGGTATGAAACTATTTTTAAACATTTGCTCCAACATCATCCATGTATATTTCCATGGGATCCAGGGATAACTTGTTATTGCTGCATAACATGAAAGTTGTGCTATAGGATTTGGGATCCTGGTGGATTCTCTGTAGTTATGCAGTAATGTAGGTTTTGAAATTTTTTTTTAATTGAATAAAGAGTTGGAACTTTCTATACGTGACTACTAATGAGGTGCTTTTAGCACCATTTTTAGTTGTTCATGTGACACAGGTGAATAAGTTTGGGGGAGTCTCCTCCATGATGCATCAAGAGAGAATGTTGTGCTACAAAGGGAAGTCTCTAACTCCTTCCTTTTGTTTTTTTTTTATTTTGTAGTTTAGGATAGATTTTTTGCTTGAGGACAAGCCACATTCTAAGTTTGGGGGTGAGGGTAACAAAATAAAATTTTTTCTGAACTTGATTTCTTCCCTGGCTTTGTGTTGGTTTGTGTCCTGGCATGAGTAAGCACTAATTCTAGGTGTTAGATTTGTCCCTTTGATAGGTGTAAATGCTTGATTGTAATTTTCGACTTGTTTTACCTAGATACTAATTGGATTTAGCTTTGAAATATTTTTGAAAATTAGTTGTTTGGCAAACTTGTTGTGAATGATTGATTAGTGAATTGACCTTAACCAGTGAGATTTTGAGCCTACACACTTGAAGGAGTAATGTTTAATGAATATTGTGATGAAACTCCTATTTTTTTCATGAGTGTTGTTCGCTTTGACTATGTGTTCTAGAACTTGACTTGAGACATTTTCAAAATTGACATTGAATTGCATGCATGAACATGATTAAGGCACTTAGGTTTGTGTTTTTGTGGCCTTCAACAAATTTTTGAGACATAATGATCCCTTAGTTGTCCACTTTGAGCTTTGAGATATAAGGACTTTCTTTGGTACCTTACATAAATTGAATTATTCTTGTGAAGTACCTTTGAAATTGTGAATGAGCAATTAAGTGGAATGTTAGAAATTGGTGAAAGTGTAAGTGCTGAAAATTTGATGTTTCTATTTCTCTTCTTAAAAAAAAGAAAAAAGAGCAACAAATGTTCTTAAAAAAAATTGAAAAGAAGAAGAGAATAGAAATAGAAAAAGAAAAAGAAAGAAAAGGAAAAATCAAGTGAATTGAGTTGTGATTGTGTAATTACCTTATTGCTCATTTTATAATTTAAAAGGGAAGTGTTGTGATTTCATTGATTAAGCCCTTTGTTTATCCTTTTATTCTTTTATCCCACCTGACACTTTTAGCCATGACCCCGTTACAACCAAATAAAGACATTATGATTTGTGCATGTTTTCAATAAATTCAGTGGAGATGTAGGTCTATAGTCAAGCTTATGGTAACATACTTTCATTGTTTGAACTTGAGTGAATTGATAATTATTACCCATACACATGAGAGATATTGAGAGGTGGTGTGGTCACTAATCTTTTGCTCACTTGGAGTTTGTTTTTCAACTAGTTTTCATTACGGTGATTTGCTAGTGAAGAAAGGTATCTTGGGTAGGTGAGTTGGAATTTATGGTTAGGTTGCTATACCTTGAGAGGGGAGAATCTTAGGCTCTGAATTTTTGTTTTACTTTTGCCTGGGACATGCAAAATGCTAAGTTTGGGGGTGTGATTGGGATCTAATATGTGATGTTTTTGTACCCTTTTTGCCTCCCTTTTACATAGTAAGTGGCTTGTTTCTTGAGTGAATTGGAATAAAACAATGGAATTTTGTCTTTATAAGATTTCTAGAACCTTTTGATGTGTTTGGTTTATTTTCAGGTATTTAAGCTCTTAAAACAATGATTTTTGCAAAGGAATGAAGAATGAGAGTTTAGTACTTGATTTGGGAAGAAAAAGAGGAAAAAAAATGAAGAAAAGTTGACCGTAGTGCGCCCAGGCGCAGGCCATCACGCCCAGGCGCAGGATTTTCACGCCTGGGCGCGCAAAATGGGAGAAAGTGACACTATTCGCTGTTTTGATCATAACATGAGCTACGCTTATCCAAATGAGGCGATCTATATATCATTTTAAAGCTAAGGAAACGATCTACAACTTTTCTAGAAATAGCCTTGCTCAAATTCGTCCATCTTGGGGGTCAAAATCAGTGACGAAGTTGCTGCCAGACACAAATACGGGATTCTAGAAGGATTTTAATGATAAATTCTATTTGTAGATACGATTCTTAAAGATTAGTTTATTCTAATAGGATCTTATCATATTATATTCAGATTTAGGATTAGTTTTATTCAAATAGAAATCTTATCACATTAGATTGAAAATTAGGTTAGTTTTTATCTATATAATAATAGGATTAGGATTCATTCTAGGAGAAGGGAAGAGACACTCATACAACTCCATAGAATAATAGTAGATTAGGATTTGAGACTTGGAGAAGAAATAAGGATTGGAGGTTTTTGTGAAGAACACGAAGTTAGCGCAAGGATTCATGGTAATTATTTTTATCATGTTTATTGTGTTTTCTCTTGTAAGTATGAACTAATTCCATCCTTGGGATGTAGGAGTAGATGAATGGAACCTTTTCAATATTTCTAGTAATAAATTAATTTTGTTTTCCGTTATTGAATTCTGTGTTTGATTATTCTTATTTGTTTCTCATGAAAGAAGCTGTTTCATGACTTTTGGAAATCCTTTATGAATAGACATATGAATTTAGGATTTAGCCTAATAATCAAATAGTTCAATTGCATAGGCACAGACATGTTTTCTATGAATTGGATAATTTTTACAAGTTTTGATTGAACTTAATGAAAGGGTAAGGTTTTTAAGGCTCTCTTGAGACATCATTGGGAGATTAATATCTAAAATACGGAAACGTACTAAGACATTAGGCGTTTTCTACCTTTGCAAAACCAATTCGGAATTCAAGGAAAATAAATTAATTTGTTATAGAATATTTAGGAACCTGCATCGAAACTACATCCCGCCTTTCCCCTTGTCAAAGAGTCATTTATTTTAATTTCTGTTTTTATTTACGAATTCATAAATCCTTTGTCTCGTTCACTAAGTAATATTAATTAGGTGGAATTAATTAAACAGTCACTCCCTTGGGTACGATACTCGGACTTCATTGTCTATATTACTTGTACGATCTGGTACACTTGCCAGAATCCCAACAATCGATTACTTCACCAAGTAATCGACTATCTCCTTAATTTTTCAATTATTTGGTTCCTCACAGAATGCAGCTAATCGATTACTTCTCCAAAAGTAATCGATTACTTCCTTCACAAAATGCTGATAATCGATTACTTTGCTTAATTTTCATATATTAAGTGTTTCTAGATCTAAGACACCCCTCTTACTCCTAGACACGATTTGCTATTGTTAATTCCTTTAATTCTAACTTAGATTTATTCTAATTATGCTCGGAATTAGAAATCAGGATGTTACAATCCTCTCCCACTTACCAGAATTTCGTCCCCGAAATTCAACTAGTGTTGAAAAGTTGTGGATGACTCTCTTTCATCTTATCCTCTTGCTCCCATGTGGCTTCTTCCACATTGTATCTGTTCCAGATAACCTTCACCAATGAAATTTTCTTGCCTCTGAGTTGTTTAACCCGCCGATCCTCAATTCTGACTGGTTTCACTTCAAAAGTTAGATTCTCTTTCAATGGAAAGTCATCAATTGTAATCACATGAGAAAGGTCAGTAATGTATTTCCTTAGTTATGAAACATGGAAAAATATCATGAAATTTGGACAACTGCGGAGGTAAAGCGATTTTGTATGCTAACGGCCCAACCTTTACCAAGATCTAGTAAGGTCAAACAAACCTTGGAGTAAGCTTTTTGGACTTAATCGCCAGACCAATACCTGTAGTAGGTGTTACCCTTAAGAATACATGATCTCCTTCATCAAATTCTAAGGGTCTCCTACGCTTATCAGCATAACTTTTCTGACGATCTTGGGCTGCTTTCATTCGGTCCTTGATCATTCTGATCTTTTGAGTTGTCTCTTGAACAATGTCTGGACCAATGAACAAGTTTTCTCCGATTTGAAACCAACAAAGTGGGGTTCTACATTTCCGCCCATAGGTAAATTCCACCAATGGCAAGAGTTTCTCCCAGTTACTAGATTACTCAAGCACACAAGTCAGTAACAAATATTCAAGGGACTGTATAGTGTGCTCAGGTTGATCATCTGCCTGTGGATGGTAAGCTGTACTGAACTTAAGCTTAGTACCCAGTGCTTGCTGAAGATTCTGCCAGAATCTGGATAGAAATCTTTGATCACGGTCAGATATTGTGCTGGAAGGAACTCCATGTAATCTGACTATGTCTCTGATATACAGCTGTGTCAACTTTTCCAAACTGTATTTCATATTCATGGGAATGAAATGAGAAAATTTGGTTAGTCTATCAACTACTACCCAGATGGCTTCACAACTTGATGTGGTTCTTGGCAATCCTGAGATGAAATCCATAGAAATGCAGTCCCATTTCCATCCTGGAATTTCCAAGGATCGCAGTAAACCACTTGATTTCTGGTGTTCAATATTTGCTTTCTGACAAACTAAGCACATGTATAGTCCCGATACATCTTGGTGGTACCTGGATGAAAGACTTAGTTACTAGATTGCTCAAAATATTGTTAATTCCATCCTGGAATTTCCAAGGATCGCAGTAAACCACATCCTTTTTCAATCCTGACCACCAAAATAATCTCTTCAAGTCCCGATACATCTTGTGGTACCTGGATGAAGACTTAGTTTACTCTTGTGAGCCTCTTCTAGGACCATTCTTCTTACTTCAAAGTCCATGGGAATACACACCTTGTCTCTGAATCAAATAATCCCATCGGAACCCTTCTTGAAATCAGGCTCCACCCCTTCTGTTGTCCTTTCCAACTGTTTCTGCAATTCCTCATCATCAGCTTGTCTCTCCTTAATTGATTTGGGTCTAATATATGATGCTTTTGGGCTTAATTTCACCTCCTTTTATTATGGATTTGGCTTGTTTCTCTTGTAAACTTAGGATGTTTTTATTAGTTTTAGGATTTTTATTAGTAATAGAGTCCTTTGAAATTTTTGATCCGTTTGTTCATGATTTCAGGTACTTTTAGAGCTTAATTGAAGAAAATAAATATGGAATTGGAAAGAGGATGAAAGAACCTTGAAAATGGTGCAAGAACGGAGCGAAACGGAGTCGGAAGAGGTGGCCCACGCCCAGGCGCGTGGGGCACCACGCCCAGGTGTGGCCACAACGCTGAGGGCCTTTGATCAGACCTGGCGCGCCCAGGCGCATGTCACTTGTACCAGGCCCGGTTGGGCCAATTTCTGATCAGTTTTGAAAGATTCTCTTAGGTTTTCTAATTTTATATTAAAACTAGGATTAGAAACTTGGTTAGCAGCTTTGGTATAAGGGAGATTACGCATCTAGGAAGCATTCAAGGAGGCATCCATTGAAGCTCGAAGCGTTTTTGTGGTAATTTAGGAATGAATTCCACAATTATTGTTTTTGTTCTTCCTTTCTTTATGTGTAACTAAAACCCTTGTGTTAGGAACATGGTGAATTTGCATAGATAGTTTATTTTAATTAATGAATTGACGTTTTTGCGTTTTTAAATCAAGCGTTTGATTTTGTTTTAGTTGTTATGCATGAACTTGATCACTTTATGTTTGGATCTCTAAATCTGAAATTGTAAAATAAGGATTTAGAATAGGCCTTTCAATCAATCAGTATAACTATCCAACTCGTAGGAATACCTTTGGATTTTTATATAACTTTTCATAAATTCCACTGTTTTAATAAAGGTTATTTAATGGTTTAATTTCTTAAGGGATTAAGAATTATCAAATTGAATAATAAACAGTAATTGCATAAGAGGGATCCAGTAATTACTACCTTAGGAATTTGTTCTTGATTTAAGAAAAAACAATAATTCATGATTAATAAACGATGCCTGCAATGAAATCGAGTTCCTAATCACTTTTCTCCACTGCATTCAAAACCTTTGTAAATTTCAGCATTAGTTCTAATTTTAATTTCAATTCAAAATCAATTTTAAAAATAATTCTAGTTAATAGATTTTGCTTTTAACTACTCTTAGGTGAAAATAGTTGAAACAATTTACAATCTCTGTGGGACGATAACTGGTCTTGCTGACTATATTACTTGCTGACCCGGTACACTTGTCGGTAAGCCAACATTAATCAAACCCACAAACTCATTTGTAACCTGCAACATTTCTAGGACAATGCTATTCTCTTTCACCTGCATGCCTAGTGTAACATCCCAAATTTTAAACCTAAGTGCAAATAAATTAATAATAATTTGGGATAATTGAGATAATAATAATAAACCATAAATAGGTATTAAAAGAAGTGTTCAAGCATTAGAAAAGATTAATAATAATAATAATAATATTGGTTTAGGAAAGTAAGAAGTAGTAAATTAAGTTAGGAACGGACGAGGCAAACAGGTGATTCAGTGTTAAACGAAATAAATAGGATAAGAAATTAAAATAAAAGAATTAGGACTCAAAACACAATTCCCACCGTTGGATATGAAGGTACAATTTTTAGGAATTTGCTCGTCAAATTTGAGCAAGATCCGACGGCGAACGAAGAAGTTATGGCGGTTTGAAAATAAGAAAAATGGGATAAAGATGAAGTAGCAGTACCTGTGAATTTCGCTTAAGCGAAAATATTTCGCTTAAGCGAAAATGTAACAGTTTCAACATTTCAAGTATTCGCTTAAGCGAATGGGTTCGCTTAAGCGAAATGGTTAAAATGCAATACTGAAGGGATTTCGCTTAAGCGAAATATTTTCGCTTAAGCGAAAATCCTGCGATCTGCAACACCAAACACGCGTTTTAAGGGCCAAACCCCCCATTTCCACCCCTCCCCCATAGATTCCGGCCTTCTCCTTCTCCCTCCACATCCTTCACCGCCGGCGCCGCCCAAGGTCGCCTCACCTTGGCCTCCCCTTTCCCCTCCTTTAACCCGTCTCTCTCTCCCTCTCCCTTTCCCTCTTGACTCCGAGTTCCCTTTCTCTCTCTCCTCTTCCTTGAGCTTTCTCTCTCTTTCTCTAACTCCACCAGAACTGCCGCCGCCGTGGCCGCCGGTTTCACCACTGACCCAGCTCACCGCCGCCTCCATCAAAAGCCGCTTTCTCTCTCCTTCCCCTTTGGCCGGGCTTTCTCTCTCTCCACGGATCACACCGGCGTCGTTACCGACCGTGATCGCACCGGGCTTGTGTTGGGTGCCCTGAAGCTCGAAGCTCTTGCCTTGGTCCAACCGCGATCGTTCTCGCTAACGAGGAGCAACACCGACGCCGTCATCGTCGCCGAACCACAACCCAGGTTCTTTTTAAAAGCCCGAGGTAAGACGGGTTGCGTTACCTTTACTTAGAAAGTAAATTCTAGGATGCTATAGTGGTAGCTAAGAATAGGGTAATTAAAAAGTATGTTAATGAACCTTAGGGTAGTCCCCGCTGATATAAAGGAAATAAATAAAATTGTTAATAGAAACCATACCTTAGGGAATAAAATGCATATACTTAGAATAAGGTCCGGGATGAACGAGTGAATTTAGGATATTAATTCGGTTAACATTGGATGAAAATATAAGAAAGTATAGAATATAACCAAAGGGAAAAGTTAGGAAAAACTAATTAAGCGTGAGTGTAAAAGAACAAAGAGTAATTGAATAGGCAAAAGGAGTAGAATAAATAAACTACAAGTGAGATAAAAGAAGAGTTTAAATGCGAAGGCAATAGGTATGTGCGGAGTAGAATTAGTTAATAAATGTTGGGATTAGAAAAATAGAAACGAGATAATAAACTAAATTTCAAGTTTAAATAGGAAACCGGTAAGAGAAATTAGTAAAAAGATAATAAGACGAGAGAGAGGTCGATATTAGGGAAGTTAAATAAAATGACATAATAAAATAGGGAAACTAAGTTGAATTAATAGGATAGCTAAATAAAATGGAGTTAATGAAATAAGAATAATAAGTTAAGTAATATTGTGAGCTAATAGAGTAGTTAAATAAACGGGGGTTAATGAAATAGAAACCATGAGTTATGTAATAGTATAAGATAAAGGAAACAAAGAAATAACTAAGAATTAATAACGAGAACTAAAATATAATATACATAACCAAGTTAAGTAGAGTTGGATAAAAGCGAGAGTAATTAGCAATAAGAAAAAGAATAAAGTAGAAAATGTGATAAGTCAAAAGAAAATGTAAATTAAAAGATTGAGATAGGCATAAAAGAATTACTTAAGTTATAAAAAAAAGAGAAAAAAAATAATTTTAAAAGGAAAAGTAAGCGGCTGATGGTCTTTTGGACTCAGTCGGAATAAAGGAAAACGACTGATGGTCTTTTGGACTCAGTCATAATAAATGAACCCGGCTGATGGTCTTTTGGACTCAGTCTTGATAAAGGAAAGCGGCTGATGGTCTTTTGGACTCAGTCATAGAAAGGAAAACGGCTGATGGTCTTTTGGACTCAGTCATATAAAGGAAAGCGGCTGATGGTCTTTTGGAATCAGTCATAATAAAGATAAAGGGCTGATGGTCTTTTGGACTCAGTCATAATAAAGATAAAGGGCTGATGGTCTGTTGGACTCAGTCATAAGGAAAAAGGAAAAGATAAAGAAAAGAAAAGAAAAAGAAAAAGAAAAGGAAAAGAAGAAGAAAAAGAAAAGAAAAGAGAATGTAGAAATAATCAGAGAACTAAGAATGGAAATAAATGAAAGAAATGAATAGCGGACCAAAAAGTGTAATGAAATGCGAGAACTATTATAGAATTAAAAATTAAAACAATGTGAGAATAAGAGAAGAATAAAAGAAAATTTAATATATGGATGTATATGGATAATGTATGATAATAATAATGTAGGCTTAGTTATTTACTGTGTCTTCTTATATGATTTATCTTTTTAAGTTCTGTGTAATGCTACCCTTCTTGCTATATTTTGCAGGTACGGAAGTGGAGCTTACATGGGTCATGGCCGAGCAGGATTCACATTCCACCACGTGGAATGTATATTTATTATTATGAGTGGACAGTTATTTTTATAATTTTAGAATATGTAATAGTCGTATGCCTGAGGCTTATACTAATCGGGCGTTAGGATTTGATCTGGCTATAGAACTATTATGTTTTATGATTTTGAATAATTCTGGACTGATAGGTTTAAAGAGGGAAAATTTTGGGAAGTCCGAAAAGCAGAGGAAACTCTGCCGGATTTTCGTAAAATCTTTTAAAAGTAATTAGGCTTAAAAGAAATTTTCTAGCACCAATTTTAATAAAATTTAAAATTAACTAATAAAAGTGAGGATGTTAAACCTAGATTGAGGTTGCTGAATTCCTGCATCAATTGCATCTCCTTTACCATCAAATTGCTCATATGCAAAGTCTTACGACTTAGAGCATCAACTACAACATTTGCTTTGCCTGGATGGTATTGAAGATTGAAGTCATAATCCTTCAGGAATTCCATCCACCTTCTTTGCCTCATGTTTAGGTCTTTCTGATCGAAGAGATATTTGAGACTCTTATGATCACTAAAGACTTCAAATCGAGTGCCATACAGATAATGTCTCCAGATTTTCAGAGCAAACACAACAACTGCTAATTCCAGATCGTGAGTGCGATAGTTCTGCTCATGCTATCGGAGTTGTCGAGATGCATAAGCCACTACCTTACCCTGTTTCATTAGCACACAACCTAACCCCTATTTCGAAGCATCACAATAATCATCGAAAGATTGGGTTGGATCCGAAAGAATTAGAACTGGAGAACTAGTTAATCTCTTCTTCAGTTCTTGGAAACTCTGCTCACACTACGGTGCCCATTGATAAGGCACATCTTTTCTAGTCAGTTGATTCAATGAAAGGGCTAACTTGGAGAATCCTTTAATGAATCTCTGATAGTAACCTTCCATACCCAAAAAGCTTCTTATTTCAGTCACTATTTTGGGTCTCTCCCACTTTAACACTACTTCCACCTTAGAAGGATCAACTGCAACACCCTGCTCGGAGATAACATGACCCAAGAAGTGAACTTCATTCAACCAAAAGCTGCACTTGGACAGCTTCACATAGAGTTGCTTTTATTTGAGAATCTGCAACACCGTTCTCAAATGCTCTTCGTGCTCACTCGGATTCTTCGAATAGAGTAAGATATCATTGATGAATACTATGAAGAAAGAATCTAAGTAAGGCCGGAAGATTCTGTTCATGTAATCCATGAACACTGCTAGAGCATTCGTTAAACCAAAGGGCATCGCAATGTATTCAAAGTGCCCATAACGTGTTTTGAATGCGGTTTTGGGAATATCATCTTCTCGAATACGGATTTGATCGGAGATCGATCTTAGAAAACATTGTTGCTCCCTTTAATTGATCCAGCATATCATCAATACGAGGAAGCGGATATTTATTCTTCACTGTCACAGCATTTAACTGAGTGTAATCAGTGCACATCCAGAAACTGCCATCGTTCTTCTTGACAAACAGAACCGGTGCTCCCCAAGGAGATACACTAGGCCTGATCAGCTTCTTAGCCAACAACTCTTCCAACTGCTTTTTCAGCTCTTCTAGTTCAGTGGTTTCCATCCTATAAGGTGCTATAGAAATCAGTCCTGTTCTAAGAACAAGATCAAAACCAAACTCTACTTCCCTGTTTGGTGGAATTAGGCTAACATCAGCCACCTCATCTACTTCAATGGCAGCTAATGAAGGAGTATCAAAAATAACTGTTTTCTGATGACAATCAATCAGAACATGGTGGTGAGGCATCCAATCCATGCCCAAAATGATGTCCAGTCTAGTCAACAACAGACAAATCAAATTCACTTTGAATTCTCGCTCCAATACTCGAAGAGGGCAATCCAAACACATTTGTGATGTGATCACAGAAGAATTAGTAGGGGTTGAAACTGACAACTATAGGGCATTTCTACAGACGACAATCCTAACTTCTTCATGCAGTCAAGAGAAATAAAAGAATGCGTAGCGCCACAATCAAATAGCACTCCACAAGATATATTATTAACATAACAGATACCTCAGATAAGCTCATCTGCATCAGTCACCTCTTCACCATCCATTGTATAAACCTTGCCCTTCTGAAGCGGTTGACATGCACTTGCTGTCTGAACCCTAGCTGCGTTCACCTCTTTCTTCAAGGTACTCTTAGGACAATTCATAGCGAAATTCCCAGGTTTACCTCATTGAAAGCACAGTCCTCCTCTCCATTATTAGCCCAAAACCCAACAAACACCACGATGCTGCTTCCCACAGTGTTGACAGGTTGGTACTCCACCAGGAGCATTCCCATTTTGACCCGTTCCCCTTTGAACTGCTGCCCTAGCATTGGAATTCACATAGGGGCCAAATATCTGTGTCGTCCCCTTCCCTTGACAGGACTCCAGTCCTTTGCACATTCTTGTTTCGATCCTCCGCTGCCTTCTGTTTCAGACCCTTTTCATGAGTACTGGTCATATTAACCAGTTGGGACAAGTTGGCAACATTTTGATACTCGAAAGCAATTTTAATTTCAGTACGAAGCCCAGCTTCGAACTTGATGCATTTAGTCCATTCATCAGCATCATGGTAGCCTCCCGCATAGTGAATAAGATCTTCAAACCTCGCAGCATACTCCCCGACGCTCAGATTCCCTTGCACCAGATTCAGGAATGCCAGTTCTTTCTCTCTGCAAACATCTTTTGGGAAATACTTTCCCAGAAACCGGATTTTGAACAAATCCCAAGTGATCTCCTGGATGGCCTCCTCCAGACCCCTTCGCATTTGTTCCCACCAATGCTCCGCCTCACCAGTCAGCATGTATTATGCCAGCAAAATAGTTTGTTCTGCTGATGGTGCCTTGGTTTAGAGTATCTTTTCGATCTCCTATAGCCAGCATTGTGCTCCATCAGGGTTGTATCCTCCTTCAAACTTGGGTGGTTCGTTCCTTCTGAACTCTGCCAGCCAGTTCGTCTCAACCTGATTCCGTGGTTGCTGATTCACTGCTGCCATTGCCGCTACAGCTGCGGCCGTTGCCACGATTTCAGCTTGATTCTGATTCAACTGAACCAGATTTTCCAAGACTGTACCAATCCTATCATTGTCAGCACGTCTCCAAGCCATACTGTTCAGTCATGGAGAAGACAACCAGTTAATGCTTGCATAAACAAGTAATTAGATGTACATCCTATTTATCTGACTTAGACACTTAACTATACATATCGGTTACTCGCTTGGTGAGTAAACCACTGGAGTTGTGAGTCTACACTCCAAGGCCGAGGGAAACTGCTCTGCTACCATAAATGTGACACCCTACTTTAATATTACCCTTAATTACCCTTAGCCAAAATGATCACTGAAAATTTTATTTTATGAACCTTATTCACTTGTAAAAATCTCCGTAAAATTGGACTTTACTCTATTTTATGGACATGGACATTCCAAAAATTTGGTTTTCCTGTTAATCCTGTTTTCACATAATCATAATATCAACAAAAAGCCAACAAGGCTAAACATATCATCATGCATCACGATGCACTTTCCACATCAGAGTTATATTCACATCAAAGTTATAATAGAAAATATAAACAAGTGGCGGAATAGTTTAATTTCCCAAAAGAACTCCTTCCCCAAAAGGAGTGGTCCTAGGCCAACCCGATGCTACATTTTAGCACCCAAAATAATATTTACATTTCTTATAGAATAGTTATCACATCATCATAAGGGGCCCAGGACATGCAACATGTCCTAACTACAACTACTTACTCTCCCCAAGGGCGAGAGTACACTTGCTCGACCTGTGACTCTGTAAGCTCGGCCTCGATACTTGTATAAAAACAGTAAGGAGGTGAGCATTACACAAAACATAGAAATATATCTTCTAAAGCAACATAGAAATAAGCTAAGTCAAGCACAAATAACAATTAATCACACATTTCAATCATTCATTCACAAGCACTATAACAATCACCTAGTTCCTTTTTCCGATTCATACTTAACATTTTCTTTTCCTTAAGCTCTACTCTTTTCCTTTACACCCTTATCTCTTTTTCATTCCATTTGTTTTAATTCTTTTCTTGCACCACTAGGATTTCGTGCACCTGTTAGGTCGTTTTCCACCCATTAGGTATATTTTCTACCCATTAGGTAGCTTTTCACCCATTAGGCCATGAATCACACATTAGGTCCTTTTTCCTTTACTTCACTCGTTTCCCTTTACTCCATTTCGTTTGTCTTTACTATCTTTCACTTTAAGATTTACTTAATTACTTCTGTAGCTTATTGATTCCTTGGGTTCACAGGAACCTAACGGGGTGTTTGGACCTAATGAATCGTTTGCACCTGATGGGTCGTTTTCCTAATGGGTCATTTGGCACCTAAAAAGGCACCTAGTGGGCCAGTTCCCCCAAGGATCAATAGCTGCACCTTTCATTATCTTTCTTTTGATATTCTTTCTTTCATTTGTATCATCACATGTCAGGCACGCATTTCATTCAAACACACATATAATTCATGGTCATCATCCAAACATTCCTATATAACATATTCAACATTCAAACCTACATAATAATATATCATATACACAATTACTCATAAATATAAAAGTGGGTTCTACTCATTTATTTTCTTACTCTAATTATTAGCAATATCAACTACCCTAAGGTTCATTATCCTAAACTACTCACATATTCTTAGCCATCACTACATAAACCCTAGAATCTAATTCCTAAGCCATGGTAATAACCCCCTCCTTATCTCAAATGGATTTAGAGATAAGGAACCTTAAAACTTAAGCTTTTCTTCTTGTTCCCTAACTTCCCTTAGAACTTGAACTTCTTGAATCTAGCTTCCACCTCAACAAAGCAACTATGAGATGAGTAGGGATCTTGTCTAGGGGAGAGTAAGAAGGAGGAAGTGGTTTCTCCTTTACTTGTTCTTGGGGATGAGAAGGCATGAGTGAGAAGTGAGCTTCATAACCATGGTGTTGAGAGAGAAAGCTCCAAGAGTAGATGATGGTGATGATGGTGTGGTGTGGTGTGGGTGGTGATGGGGGTGATGAAGCTTAGCTATGGTGCTTGATGATGTTGGTGATGAAGATGAGTGGGTGTTCTTGAACTTATTAGGGCTTGAGAGATGATGATGATGAATGGGTGCTCTTGGGTCTTGAGAGGAAATGAAGAAGAATGATGGAGAAGGAATGAATGAATGAATGTTTGTTTGATTGTTTGTTTTGTTATGAAGGGAGGATTTTGCATGTAATGGAATGTGTGGTTGTAATTGAAAGCTACTTGGAGAAGCTTCATTTGTGTGGCCTCCAAGTCATTATTTTTTTCTAGGTCTGACGAGTGGCAATCAATTACTTCACCAAGTAATTGATTATCTCCTTAATTTCTCAATTATTTGGTTCCTCACAGAATGCAGCTAATCGATTACTTCTCAAAAAGTAATCGATTACTTCCTTCACAGATTGCTGATAATCGATTACTTCAGCAAAGTAATCGATTACTATGACATCCTCACTTTTATTCCCTAAATTAAATTAGTTACTTGAAAATTTCTTTGTTAAGTCAATTACTTATAAAAATTATCCGTAAAATTTGACGGAGTTTCCTCTATTTTTTGGACTTCCCAAAAATTTACATTTTTCACTTGTTCAATCCAGTACAATCCTGAAAAACATTTCAACACTTCTAAACATATTAATTAGTTTTACTTGCCCTATTAACAACATATAACAAAACTCAGGGCTTACAATGATTGAATTATTTCAAAAATAAAATAAATTAATTATAATAAAATGACTATAATTCCCTCTTAACTAACTTATACTCCACGATGTGGAGTGTACTCCTGCTCGGCCGGTAATAGTGCACGCTCAATCTCGGTACCTGTATAAAAACAGTAAGGAGGTGAGTATTACACATAATTTAGAAAAGCAGTTTCTAACGAGACATAGGAACATACTAAGTCAAACACAATAATCACATAGTTCACCTCAATGCATTCACATTCAAATCCCACTCTTACAAGCACAAACATTCCATTAGTTTTCTTTCTTATTCTCTTCCTTTTTCTCACTTACATTAATTAGCTTTCTCTTATTCCATAATTTCATTTCTTATATTTCACATGTTCCTTACTTAACTCTTTTCACATTCTTTCTTTTCTTTCTTACATTCCTTTCTTTTATATGCACCACTAGGATTTGATGCACCTGCTAGGGCATTTGTCACCCATTAAGAATTTGGCACCCATCAGGACTTTGGCACCCATCAATGCTTACTACTTCACTTATTCTTATCATATTCTTTTCCGTGTTCAATTAATTTTTCCTTAGTTCTATTTCACATTTACGTCTCTTTTATTTAGCAGCAAATTGATCCATTGGGTACACCGATGCCTAACGGGGCGTTTTGACCTAATGGGGCGTTTAGCCTGATGGGGCATTTGGGCACCTAGAAGGGAACCTAGTGTGTCGGTGTCCCCAATGGTCAATTCAGCTGCATCTTCCTTTACTTTAACTTATTATTTCTTTCTTTGTTCTATAATTCCTTTTATCATACATATACTCTTATTAGTCATTATATATATCACTCGTAATCTTTGTTCATTATTCTTTCTTTATGCTATAGTTTATTTGTAATACATATACTCATACTAACTTTCATATATCACATATTCCATATCATTAATTCATACTCTTTCTATAATTCTTTTAAATCATTACTTATTTTCCATGCCTTTCAAGCAAACACAAACGTATCTCATGTCATCCACCAAACATGCATAACAAAATTTCACATAAACATATATTTACAAGAATCAAAATGGTTATAACTTATTCACTTATAAGAACATGCTCATGCAACATTCATATTCATCACATATAATTCCAAGTCATCATTCGTCTCATAGCATCATAGCACCATTACACATATAGTTTCAAATCATCATCTAGCACATACTCCTCATGAAAAGATGAGTCTAACTACAACAGAACAAGCATATAATCATAAATCTCAAAATGTGTGTCCTCTTTTATTTTGCATACAATATCCTGGCGACCATCAAGCATCAGACTCATATACAACAGACACATTACTCATAATTAAAATAATGGTTCTTTCCTCTTTTAACTAAATATTCACTTTAAGCATTATCAATTACCCTAAGGTTCAGTATTCTAAACTATTCACCCATCCTTAGTTATCACTATGAACACTCTAGAAACTATTTCCTAAACCATGGTAATACCCCCTCCTTACCTTGACTTTCCATAGACATGTTTCTTGTTGTACGATAATGTCCAAACGTATCCGAGTCCATTGCTTACGGGTGGCGACAGGTTCTGAAGCTCCTTCGTCGTCTAATCATATTATATAAATCACATAATAATCAATTTAATGCACCAAAACCGACTCAAACGTGACAATCAAACTATCAATTAATCCTTTTTAGTTAAGCTAAAACAATATCAATATTAGATTAGTTATTAGGTTTATAACGTTATAAAAACATATTTTTTGTTATAACCAACAAATTAGCAAATATCAATAAGGTTATAAAAGACCATTCAAGGTTCCTTAAAACAAACACTTTAGAACTTTACGTTCAAGGAATTTATAAATGGAAATCAAAACAATTAACTTCGAAATCTCGAAAATTGACAATTATTAAGGTATCAAATTTTGGGCAAATTTATAAATCACGAAATCATTTGATTATGAGTTACAAACGGAAGTTAAATAGAGTTTAAATTAGGACCATTACTTCTTAATAAAGTAGTATAGCTTTTTATCGAAAATATGTTAACTTTCAAAACTAACAAAATTATCAAGATAGATTGAGGTCAAGTAGCTTTAATAACGATTCACAAAACATCAAATCCTAATGTTACTTGACGCTATAAATTCCGAATTGAAAGAGAGTGCTCTTTGTTTAAAAATAAGTCTATGCCACATTTCAAAAATTCAAATGACTACACTCCTCTTCTATTTGAAATTAAAGATCAAGGTTTTACTCCAAATTAGCGTATGCCAAATATATCGGGTTCCTAGTTAACTGATGTATTGTTTAGTTCAGGGACAATCTAGCCCAACTAACGTACAACTCAATTACTTAGGAACCCAACGCATTTATCAAAAATACTTTTAAAACTCATCGTTGACATAACGATTAATCCAATATTATCCCGTGTCAGAGTAACTGATTAAAATCATTACCAATAACAGTATACTGAAAAATAAATACTAAACTACAATACTATTTATTTTTCTGAAATAACAATAACTTTCCAACACAATTTAACACTAAATCATTATTACCAATATTAATATTATTATTATTTTTATTATTATTATTATTAAAACACAACACATAGCAATTAAAAATGTATTAGGAATTTACCCTCCAATATGGTTTTTGAGGCAGCAAAGAGGCTACGACCAGTTCGGTCAGCCTCAACCCGGTTCAAGGCAAATCCAAGCCGGTTTCAATCAGCACCACAGCAACCACAGGCAACAGTAGCGGGTCACGTTGTCAGTGATGGAATCCCTCTGAACCATGAGCAAGAGTTCCATGGATGTGCAGGCAACCACGTTGGACCGTGGTTATGACTTTCATGGAAGAGGAAAGAGAGAAAGACCGTGATGTGAGGGAAGGAGGCGACGACTCAATTCAAACCCGCAACGAACACTGGTGACTCAAGGAGGTGAAGATGTGGTCTTGGGTTGCTGGACACACGATGGCCCCGACGCTGATTGCTTCGCTGGTGGCGGTTCGCAAGCTTCGTCGCGTATGGGCTCGCGATTGGTGGCTGCTGCAGCGGTGCCAGGCGGCGATGACCACGGGTAGAGAGAGAGACGGACCTGGAAGAGAAAGGGAGTCGCATGGAGGATTAAGAGAAAGAGTGGGGGACCAACACGAAGAAGAAAAAATAAGGGGAGGGGGGTGACGGCTGAACCACGACGAAGAAGAAGAAGAAGAAGTCAGGGGGGGGGTTTCTGGAGCCGCAACCACAAAAGGGAACCCCTAGGGTTTCCCTTCTCTTGCATACACACAATTTTATTATTATTAGTAGTAGTAGTGGTAGTAGTAGTATTTTAAAATACTAATAAACATTTATTTATTTATTTATTTATTTTAAATACCAAGAAGTACTAATAATAATAATGTAAACATCCAAATAAGTACATGTATAAAATCATAAAGTTAAAGATCTTGAAGTTCTTAAAACAAATTTAATATTAAATATATCAAAAGCAAATTAATGTATAGAAAGTATATTTTTCAAATAGGGTAATTACTTTAAATGAATCTACTTTCGTATATACCATAGGGTATTTTAAGAAAATGCTCAAGCTCTAATGATTAATTTTTAAGGAATAATTATTTAATTTGAGAAAACTAAAAATCTATAATACAAAAGAAAATCAGGATGTTACAATCCCACATCGGTTGGTAAGGTGAACGAAGCATGCCTTATATAGGGCGTGGATACCTTACCTCATGTGGACGCGTTTTGGAGCTCACTACGCTACGACACGGTGAGACCAAGAGCAAAACTGTGAGGGTGAAGGATGCCCAAAGCGGACAATATCCACGTGTCAGTGCCAGGGACCTAGTTCCCAGTACCGTACGACTGGCTGGGGCTGAGCTGTTACATTTGGTATCAGAGCCAGGGCCGGATTGGTGTGCTAACGGGGACGTTCGGCCTCCAAGGAGGGGTGGATATAAGGTATGCCTTAGTCCCACATCGGATGGTAAGGTGAACGAAGTGTGCCTTATATAGGGCGTGGATACCTTACCTCGTGTGGATGCGTTTTGGGGCTCACTACGCTACGACACGGTGAGACCAAGAGCAAAACCGTGAGGGTGAAGGATGCCCAAAGCGAACAATATCCACGTGGCGGTGCCAGGGACCTAGTGCCCAGTACCATACAGCTGGCTGGGGCTGGGCTGTTACAATTACTTTGCTTAATTTTCATATATTAAGTGTTTCTAGCTCTAAGACACCCCTCTTAACTCTTGGACACGATTTGCTATTGTTAATTCCATTAATTCTAAGTTAGATTTATTCTAATTATGCTCGGAATTAGAAATCAGGATGTTACACATCCTCTCCAACATAAAGATTTCTCGTCCCCGAGAAATGAAGCGAAAAGAATACAACAAACAACAGCACTACATTCCCACTTCCACTTGACTTCCGTGACTTCTTTGGTAGTGTTCTTCCACTTGCGACTCTTTCTCGATCATCGTCTTCCAACGAAGAATCCTCATACGTTAAGTCACTTACGCGTCGAATTGGGTCAAGTCCCATGAGGCCAAACAAATGGGGTATCAACATTTTCTCAAAGTAATAATTTTCAAGGTCACATCGAAACTATTGAAGGTAAATTGGTAGGGACAGGTCGCAAAACCTATTACCGAGGATTATACGTGCCAGGTTTGATGGATTAAAGGTGTGTTTTGTGGATTCTCAAGCCTTATGCCAATCTTTGTAGTAAACTTCCGTTGTGTCTGCATACTTTTCATCCTAAAGCTAGACGATACTACGAATCAAAACATGTTATTCTGTTCATCCACAAGAACACATAATCCTTCACACTAGTTTCTCACTTAATCTTATAAGTGACTCATCCTTCATAGCCTACATACATCGTCTATTTGAAACCTTCATTACATAACTCCACATCATTTATATTAGTCTTATCTTAATCTTTGATCTCAAACTCCCAATCGTACTCATAATCTAAAACCTTTCTAGTTCTTTCTTCATCCTTAAAATTCAACTCTTTCAAAAATCCTTTGATCCAAATCATAATTAACATCTTTATTCCCTAACGTCATTCCTATCCATTCCCTTGTTCCTAAGATCATACCATTCCACAAACAGTTATGGTTGCAAAGTTTTCAATCTTAGGTACTAGCCTAAGCTATACTCAGACATCCATAGTCTTACACATCCCTAAGGATATAAGTTAATATTCTAAAATCATTAAAGATCTTGTAACACCCCAAAATTTTAATCCCCGATTAATGAAATGTTAATTATAATTTAATTATAATTAATAGTTTTCAAATTAATCCTTGATTAAAATATGTGCGTGTGTAATTAGCTTGCATGTGAGAAATTATTTAATAAATAATTTAAATGCCTAAAATGTATATTTTGCATATTAGTCCCTGGGTTGGGACCTAAAAGCAATTATAGGAAAAGTTTTGGAGAGAAAGTAAATAAAATAATTATTTTTCAAAAATTGGGAAAAATACTCGAGTATTTTCTGAAAAACTCGAGTATTCTGGGTCAAACTGCACGAGTTAGTGCGTTTGATGAGTCACAGCCAACGAGTTCCTTTCGTTGACACGAATACTCAGTCCTCAACACCGCAATGCACTCGTGGCGACGTGCATGAACCTCCCTCTTGTCTATTTAAGCAATTCAAACCGAGTTGTTAAGGAATTTTGGCAAAATTCGAATTTGTTGAAGAAGTTAGGGTTTCTAGATTATGAGCTTCGATTCTCTTCCAGTTCTGAGGGTTAAGTCTTGAGTGATACACCAATACAAAGCTCACATCACGAGCTTTGTATAAACACCAAAATCGTGAGATTTGAGTGAGTGAGCTAAGAGAATTGGAGATTGGAAGTGAAGCTGTTCTTGCTTGAGTTGGTGTCTGGAGCTCACTTTGATTATCGATTTTGGTAAGCTCGTGAATCCCTGAGTCTCAAACTTAATTCCTTTAGTTAGTTGATGTTGTATAGAGTTAAGAAATCTAATTTTCCCCAATTTAAATCTCTGTTTCATGTACAAACCAATTCCATTTTGGTATGGTACTCAAAACTGCTCTGCATGTGAAGTTCAAGTTGATTTCTGGTGTTGGAGCTCTTTTCTTGGATTTCTTTCTGTTGATTCACGTCTTATAGGTAAGGGGAAGTAATTATATTCACTAGATAGAGTTTGAAATCCATTAAATGTGTTAGAGAGCCACCAAGAGGCTCTAAGGGCTTAGATTCTATAGGAACTTTGGTTTGGAGACCAATCCATGCTCTAAATCTGTTATGAGCAAGTTTGATATCATGCATGTGAACTTAAATGAACTTTGTTTCATGAATATTGTGCTTATTTTGCAATTTGAAGTGTTGAGTTGCTAAATTGTATATTTAATGCATAATGGATTGATTCTCTGCCAAATGTGTTATTTGATATGAAATGAGTTTGTTAACATATTCAATATGTGGTATGTGAACTATTGTGGTCACTGTTTTGGGTTAAAAATGTTTAGAAATGGAAATGGTATGTAAAAACCAAGTTTCACTCTGTTCAGTCTGCAGATACTCGAGTATTTGGCTTAAAACTCGAGTATTTCGTGGTGCAACAGAGTGAAAATTGGCGCACCAGCTTGGGAACCAGATTGGACACTCGAGTACTGTATGAACTACTCGAGTATTCTGGGTAATGGAATACTCGAGTATCTCATTAAATGCTCGAGTATATTTATGAAAACCTGAAACCCTAAATCTCTGAAAAGACATGAACGACTCGAGTATAATTATGGACAACTCGAGTAGAATCTGGAAAATGATAAACTACTCGAGTATTTTGGAAAACACTCGAGTATTTATAGTCAGATACTTAAAAATACCATTTTTAATTCTAAGTCATTTTGTAACTCTTAAAGGACAATAAACCAAGTGATCCTGGACTTAAAAGAAACTGATTGATGATATGATATTTTCATTTGAATAATGATGATACGTTGCTCGGGAGGCACGTAGTGTATTAATAAAAGAACGAAACATCAATCAATTCCTTTTAAGTAAAGTTAATGCATTCATACTGGAGTTTGGATGGTAGGACGTATTCATGTTTCGATAAACATGTGGAGGGCCTCTGGGAGTGCCAATACGCTTGCTTGATGACACGTCGTTGACGTGGTCGGCTTTGTGGATGCCGATATGGATATATCGTTTGGATGACGATCCGTTTGGATGACAGGATATGCTCGGGTGGCATGGATACCAAGCTTGTCGTGTACATTCTAGGTGAATGTACGAATTGTTGTATACCTAGGAATACAACGCACTGTTGAGTGCTGGGTTGTCAGGGATGGACGTCAGAGAGTGACATAGTATGATGGAGATAGGCTTGAGAGCTAAAGTCATGCATCATGTCACTCATTTATATTAATTGAGATAAATGAAATATGTGTGAGCATCCCATGTGCATTCATTAACTGCTAAATGTTATATGTGATTGTTGTTAATTGATGCATATTTAAGTATTCATGCTGCATGATTTATTCTCTATTGATTATGTGAGTAGAATTGCTTACCCCTATGCCCTTGTAGGTGATGTCTCGTTACATTGCTTGCATCGAGATCCGACCACTTCCTAGTGGCGTATGGATCTATGAGGACCATCGCACGGTGTATGAGGGGGAGGTAGAGTTCACATTCTACCACCCTAACCCGTTGATGCGATTCCGTCCTCGTAGGTTTAGGATTCCCATCATATACACTATGCATGTACCCCCGTTTTATACTTATCATGGACCACCTCCCATGCGACCAGCTCGCTCTTACCATAGTTTTCATTTTCGACCTACCCGCTCTCACCCTTTTACTTCGAGAGTTGTCCGCGAGGAGACTCCCCCTTCTGATCCGAGGAGCCCAGTCAGGATTTCACCATCACCTGACCCGGTACCCAGTGGTAGGGTACACTCTCCCTCGGATGAGATCGAGGAGGATCCGGTAGAGGACGAGAGTGGGAGCGAGCCTGTCGTGCATTCTACTGGGAGTGACTGGAGGGACGATGATCCCTAGGTACATGTATATGGTGTATGATGTGGATCCGAGGATCCAGTGTGTGGAGGAGATGTACTGCTGCTGCTGTGATTATGATGCTACTACCTTATTACCTATGTTGTTGGGAGACTACTACTGCTACTACTACTGCACCTGATGCTGATGGATCTACGTGACTATCCCTGGGGTTGTATTTTGATTATGTTTATATATTGTACATATGTTTTACTCTAGGGCTTTGGTCATATGACTATGTAGATCAGATTATGGACTTGTATTTTGAGATCTTGGAAGACATGATGATGAGACTATGTATCTATGACTTTTACTATATATGAAACCTATGTTTATATTAATAGGGACTACATAGTCTGACAATTTCCGCTTACTCTGATTTAATTCCTTTAAGAGCTCGGCTATAAACATTATTTGATGGTATCGGATTTATCGAACAAAACAAGGGTAACTTTAATTACTTGTATGATACAAATACATTTCAAAAGAGCGAATGTTACCCTATTTGCGAAAAGGTTTTAGAGATCGCCGAACTCGATACAAATGTTTTGAAATGGTTTAAAGTTTATTCTCCAAGAATTCCAAATGACGATTTGTGCACCCGCTTAAAAAGGAAAAATTTATTTACTATATTTTCTTAACACTCACAAGTCCATATATTATCCAATATAAAGCATAAATACTACATTATATTTGGGTAAACGGAAAGGGTGTCACACTTAGTGGTATCAGAGCAAAAGTCAGATCCTGTAGTAGTAGAAGTAGTTCCAGAAAGGTAGCCATCAACATCAAGCAGGTATCTCCAAAGCACTTATTACCTTGAATGCTGTTATTTTGATTGTTAAAGGTTTGAATACCCTGAATTGTTTGTATCTTGTCTCTTTTGAGTACAAGACGCAATTGATTGTAGATCTAATAAGCTTAGGATAGAGCCTTAGTATAGGTGGTGTAATGGAAGTTTCTTTAGTTCAACATATGTGACCGTAAGCCCATAGCGCAGGTCTAATATGGCAACTAGAAACCAAAACCACACCAACGCGATGTTGGAGCGAATCACCACGGTATTGGAAGCCATGCAAAGGCAATCTCAGCAACCATCTCAACCGGTCAACCCGCCTAATCAGTGTAATATGGGAAACAATGAGGCGAAGACTCTGGCTGATTTTAGGAGCTGCAATCCGCCAAAGTTTGAAGGAGGATTTAAACCGGAGGAAGCCAACAAATGGATTCACACTATGGACAAGATTTTAAGAACGTTGGAGTGTTCGGATGCTCAGAAGGTGGCATATGCAACCTATATGCTGGAGGATGAGGCTGAGAACTGGTGGAAACACACCATGCAGCTTTTACAATATGAGGGAAGGGAGATAAGTTGGGGAGTATTTATGGAGAAGTTTCTCCAGAAGTATTTTCTTGAGGATCTGAGAAGGAAGAAGGAGGTGGAGTTTCTGCAGTTGAAACAAGGGAACACGAGTGTGGGCGAGTACGCGGCAAGGTTTGAAGAGCTGATGAAGTACTCTCCATACTACCAGAACAATCCAGACGAGAGGAGCAAGTGCATTAAGTTTGAAGGTGGATTGAGGCCAAAGTTGAAGTCAATTTTCAGCTATCAGCGGATTCAAAGTTTCCCCGCATTGGTAGATATGTGTAGGATGTATGAAGATGATACCAAGGCTGAGGAGGTGCAAGTTGTGGAAAAGAAGGACAATCAAGGATATGGACCACAGAGACGAAAAGGTTTCAATAATAGAGGTAAAGGTTCATATAATCGTAGAGGGAAAGGCAAGGGTAAAGCTGGTAGTTCTGAAGGAAGAAACTATCGGAATGAAGCTCCATTCTGCGACAAGTGCAAGCGCAATCACTATGGTAGGGTATGTTGGGGAACCAGTGGATGTTTCAATTGTGGAAAGCCGGGGCATTTTGCGAGAGATTGCAAGGAGCCAGCCAAGGCCAATTCAAGAGGAGTTGCAGATAGACCGGTGACTCAAGGAAGGGTCTTCACCCTTAGTGGTGTGGAAGCGAATCAATCCTCTGATCTGGTGCAAGGTAAATACTTGCTAAATGGTCAGTTTTGCCATGTTTTGTTTGACTCCGGTGCAACGCATTCATTTGTTTCATATGAATGTGTAAACCGCTTAGGCTTGATTGTGTCTGAAATGCCTTATGTTTTGCAAGTAGAAACCCCTACAAATGCTCCTGTAGTTGTTTCTAGAGCATGTCTTAACTGTTGTATAGAAGTGTTAGGGCGAACCTCTAAAGTAGATTTGATCTGCTTACCCTTGGCACAATTAGATGTGATCTTGGGGATGGACTGGCTAAGTCAGAACCAAGTAATCATTGATTGTGACAGAAAACTAGTAACCTATAGAAACCCAAAACCATTGGGCTACATGTGTCTATTCAACTCAGAGGTGGAGGAGAGTGGTCCAAAGATGGAAGAGATCCCTATTGTCAGAGACTTTCCGGAAGTTTTTGCTGATGAGATTCCTGGTTTGCCACCAAGAAGGGAAATTGAATTTGGTATCGATCTAGTTCCGGGAGCCGGTCCCATTTCTATCGCTCCTTATAGAATGGCACCACCGGAAATGGCAGAGATGAAGAAGCAGATTGAGGAGTTGCTACAGAAACAGATGATCCGACCAAGCGTCTCACCTTGGGGTGCTCCTGTCTTGTTCGTCAAGAAGAAAGATTGTAGCATGAGGATGTGCATCGACTATCGGCAGCTGAATAAGGTCACCATTAAGAACAAGTATCCGTTGCCACGGATAGATGACCTTATGGATCAAGTACGTGGGGCATCGGTATTTTCCAAGATAAACTTGAGGTCAGGGTACCATCAAATCAGGATTAGAGAAGAGGATATCTCTAAAACTGCATTTCGATCTCGATACGGACATTATGAGTATGTCGTGATGCCGTTCGGATTGACTAATGCACCAGCCATTTTCATGGACTACATGAATCGAATCTTTAGACCTTATTTAGATTCGTTCGTGGTTGTGTTCATTGATGATATTCTCATTTACTCCAAGAGCCCGGAGGAGCATGCTGAACACTTGAGGATAGTGTTGAGCATCCTAAAGGAGAAGCAATTGTACGCCAAACTTACAAAGTGTGAGTTCTGGCTGAAGGAGGTTAAGTTCTTGGGGCATGTGATTTCGGACAAAGGGATAGTCGTTGATCCGACGAAAGTGAGTTCGGTTTTACAATGGGAACAACCAAAGTCGGTCACGGAGGTGAGAAGCTTTCTTGGTTTGGCTGGTTATTATAGAAGGTTTATCGAAGGTTTCTCGAAGATCGCACTGCCTCTGACGAAATTGACTCGGAAAGATCAACCATTCCTATGGGATGAGAAGTGTGAAAGGAGTTTTCAAGAGTTGAAGGAAAGGTTGACATCATCTCCTGTATTGGTTCTGCCCGATACACAGAAGAGTTTCGATGTGTATTGTGACGCGTCGAAACAAGGTCTTGGGTGTGTCTTGATGCAAGATGGACAAGTTGTCGCTTACGCTTCGAGACAGCTAAAAGTTCATGAAATGAACTATCCCACTCATGATCTGGAGTTGGCAGCTATGGTATTTGCACTAAAGATCTGGAGGCACTATCTCTATGGCACTACGTTTCGAGTGTTTAGTGACCATAAGAGTTTAAAGTACCTCTTTGATCAAAAGGAGTTGAATATGAGGCAACGACGATGGATAGAGTTTTTGAAGGATTATGAATTTGAGCTCTATTACCATCCTGGGAAGGCTAACGTTGTAGCGGACGCATTAAGTAGAAAGACACTGCATATCAGTGCAATGATGGTTAGAGAAGCTGCGCTGATAGAGGAATTTCGGGATTTAAGTCTGACGATGCAAGTGGAACCGACGAGTATCAAGTTAGGGCTGCTACAGATTGCTAATGAGTTTCTGCAAAGGATTCGCGAATTGCAGCACAAGGATGAGAAACTCATGGAGAAAAAGAGATTGATGCAAGAAGGTAAGGAGTTAGAATTCCAGGAAGGGAAGGATGGAATCCTGCATTTTAAAACGAGAATTTGTGTTCCTGATGATTCGGAGGTAAGGAGAATGGTTATGGATGAAGCACATAAGAGTAAGATGAGTATGCATCCAGGCGCTACCAAAATGTATCAGGATCTGAAGAAATTATTTTGGTGGCCGGGACTGAATAAGGACGTAGCTGAGTATGTGGCATGCTGTTTGGTGTGTCAAAAGGCGAAAGTAGAACACCAAAGGCCAGGAGGAGAGTACTTCCTTTAGAAGTTCCCGTATGGAAGTGGAACAGCATCTCGATGGATTTTGTATCAGGTTTGCCAAGGACATCTACTGGTCGTGATGCAATCTGGGTGATCATGGATCGTTTGACCAAGTCAGCGCATTTCATTCCCGTGAATATGCGCTACTCGTTGGAAAAGCTCACCCAGTTGTACATCAAAGAAATTGTTCGTCTGCACGGTGTACCATCAAGCATTGTATCTGATCGGGATCCGAGGTTTACATCGAAGTTTTGGGAAGATCTGCACAAAGCCTTGGGTTCAAGATTGAAACTGAGTTCTGCATACCATCCTCAGACTGATGGCCAAACGGAGAGGACTATTCAGTCATTGGAGGACATCCTACGAGCTTGTGCTTTGGAAGGACAAGGGAATTGGGAGCAGATGTTGCCACTCGTGGAATTCACTTACAACAACAGCTACCACACGAGTATTGGAATGGCACCATTTGAAGCTTTGTATGGAAGGAAGTGTCAGACGCCGTTATGCTGGTTTAAAGTGGGGGAGAGTTCTCTGGTTGGACCAGAATTTGTGCAAGAGACCACGGATCAGATCAAGATGATAGAAGAGAAGATGAGGGCAGCTCAAAGTAGGCAGAAAAGCTATGCTGATAGAAGAAGGAAACCTTTAGAATTTGCCGAAGGAGACCATGTATTCATTAGAATAGTACCAACCAAAGGTGTTAGTAGGGCCTTGAAAACTCAGAAACTATCACCTAAATTCATTGGCCCCTATCAAATCCTCAAAAGGGTCGGCCCAGTAGCTTATCAATTAGCTTTCCCTCCGTCATTAGCTAACCTTCATAATGTATTCCATGTGTCTCAACTAAAAAGATATGTCCATGACCCCACTATTATCCTTAGAATCCAACCTGATGACTTAGAAATTCATGAGAACCTAACCTTCAAAGCTGTGCCAGTTCGTATTGAGGATCAAAGAATCAAGCAGTTGAGAGGGAAGGATATTCATCTGGTCAAAGTTGTCTGGGTTTGTGGAGATGTGATAGAAGCATCATGGGAATTAGAGGATAAGGTGCGTCAGGATTATCCTGACTTGTTTGTATGAGTTGAATTTCGGGGACGAAATTCCTTGTAAGTGGGGGAGTAGTGTAACACCCCAAAATTTTAATCCCCGATTAATGAAATGTTAATTATAATTTAATTATAATTAATAGTTTTCAAATTAATCCTTGATTAAAATATGTGCGTGTGTAATTAGCTTGCATGTGAGAAATTATTTAATAAATAATTTAAATGCCTAAAATGTATATTTTGCATATTAGTCCCTGGGTTGGGACCTAAAAGCAATTATAGGAAAAGTTTTGGAGGGAAAGTAAATAAAATAATTATTTTTCAAAAATTGGGAAAAATACTCGAGTATTTTCTGAAAAACTCGAGTATTCTAGGTCAAACTGCACGAGTTAGTGCGTTTGATGAGTCACAGCCAACGAGTTCCTTTCGTTGACACGAATACTCAGTCCTCAACACCGCAATGCACTCGTGGCGACGTGCATGAACCTCCCTCTTGTCTATTTAAGCAATTCAAACCGAGTTGTTAAGGAATTTTGGCAAAATTCGAATTTGTTGAAGAAGTTAGGGTTTCTGGATTATGAGCTTCGATTCTCTTCCAGTTCTGAGGGTTAAGTCTTGAGTGATACACCAATACAAAGCTCATGATAGCTTTGTATAAACACCAAAATCGTGAGATTTGAGTGAGTGAGCTAAGAGAATTGGAGATTGGAAGTGAAGCTGTTCTTGCTTGAGTTGGTGTCTGGAGCTCACTTTGATTATCGATTTTGGTAAGCTCGTGAATCCCTGAGTCTCAAACTTAATTCCTTTAGTTAGTTGATGTTGTATAGAGTTAAGAAATCTAATTTTCCCCAATTTAAATCTCTGTTTCATGTACAAACCAATTCCATTTTGGTATGGTACTCAAAACTGCTCTGCATGTGAAGTTCAAGTTGATTTCTGGTGTTGGAGCTCTTTTCTTGGATTTCTTTCTGTTGATTCACGTCTTATAGGTAAGGGGAAGTAATTATATTCACTAGATAGAGTTTGAAATCCATTAAATGTGTTAGAGAGCCACCAAGAGGCTCTAAGGGCTTAGATTCTATAGGAACTTTGGTTTGGAGACCAATCCATGCTCTAAATCTGTTATGAGCAAGTTTGATATCATGCATGTGAACTTAAATGAACTTTGTTTCATGAATATTGTGCTTATTTTGCAATTTGAAGTGTTGAGTTGCTAAATTGTATATTTAATGCATAATGGATTGATTCTCTGCCAAATGTGTTATTTGATATGAAATGAGTTTGTTAACATATTCAATATGTGGTATGTGAACTATTGTGGTCACTGTTTTGGGTTAAAAATGTTTAGAAATGGAAATGGTATGTAAAAACCAAGTTTCACTCTGTTCAGTCTGCAGATACTCGAGTATTTGGCTTAAAACTCGAGTATTTCGTGGTGCAACAGAGTGAAAATTGGCGCACCAGCTTGGGAACCAGATTGGACACTCGAGTACTGTATGAACTACTCGAGTATTCTAGGTAATGGAATACTCGAGTATCTCATTAAATACTCGAGTATATTTATGAAAACCTGAAACCCTAAATCTCTGAAAAGACATGAACGACTCGAGTATAATTATGGACAACTCGAGTAGAATCTGGAAAATGATAAACTACTCGAGTATTTTGGAAAACACTCGAGTATTTTTAGTCAGATACTTAAAAATACCATTTTTAATTCTAAGTCATTTTGTAACTCTTAAAGGACAATAAACCAAGTGATCCTGGACTTAAAAGAAACTGATTGATGATATGATATTTTCATTTGAATAATGATGATACGTTGCTCGGGAGGCACGTAGTGTATTAATAAAAGAACGAAACATCAATCAATTCCTTTTAAGTAAAGTTAATGCATTCATACTGGAGTTTGGATGGTAGGACGTATTCATGTTTCGATAAACATGTGGAGGGCCTCTGGGAGTGCCAATACGCTTGCTTGATGACACGTCGTTGACGTGGTCGGCTTTGTGGATGCCGATATGGATATATCGTTTGGATGACGATCCGTTTGGATGACAGGATATGCTCGGGTGGCATGGATACCAAGCTTGTCGTGTACATTCTAGGTGAATGTACGAATTGTTGTATACCTAGGAATACAACGCACTGTTGAGTGCTGGGTTGTCAGGGATGGACGTCAGAGAGTGACATAGTATGATGAAGATAGGCTTGAGAGCTAAAGTCATGCATCATGTCACTCATTTATATTAATTGAGATAAATGAAATATGTGTGAGCATCCTATGTGCATTCATTAACTGCTAAATGTTATATGTGATTGTTGTTAATTGATGCATATTTAAGTATTCATGCTGCATGATTTATTCTCTATTGATTATGTGAGTAGAATTGCTTACCCCTATGCCCTTGTAGGTGATGTCTCGTTACATTGCTTGCATCGAGATCCGACCACTTCCTAGTGGCGTATGGATCTATGAGGACCATCGCACGGTGTATGAGGGGGAGGTAGAGTTCACATTCTACCACCCTAACCCGTTGATGTGATTCCGTCCTCGTAGGTTTAGGATTCCCATCATATACACTATGCATGTACCTCCGTTTTATACTTATCATGGACCACCTCCCATGCGACCAGCTCGCTCTTACCATAGTTTTCATTTTCGACCTACCCGCTCTCACCCTTTTACTTCGAGAGTTGTCCGCGAGGAGACTCCCCCTTCTGATCCGAGGAGCCCAGTCAGGATTTCACCATCACCTGACCCGGTACCCAGTGGTAGGGTACACTCTCCCTCGGATGAGATCGAGGAGGATCCGGTGGAGGACGAGAGTGGGAGCGAGCCTGTCGTGCATTCTACTGGGAGTGACTGGAGGGACGATGATCCCTAGGTACATGTATATGGTGTATGATGTGGATCCGAGGATCCAGTGTGTGGAGGAGATGTACTGCTGCTGCTGTGATGATGATGCTACTACCTTATTACCTATGTTGTTGGGAGACTACTACTGCTACTACTACTGCACCTGATGCTGATGGATCTACGTGACTATCCCTGGGGTTGTATTTTGATTATGTATATATATTGTACATATGTTTTACTCTAGGGCTTTGGTCATATGACTATGTAGATCAGATTATGGACTTGTATTTTGAGATCTTGGAAGACATGATGATGAGACTATGTATCTATGACTTTTACTATATATGAAACCTATGTTTATATTAATAGGGACTACATAGTCTGACAATTTCCGCTTACTCTGATTTAATTCCTTTAAGAGCTCGGCTATAAATATTATTTGATGGTATCGGATTTATCGAACAAAACAAGGGTAACTTTAATTACTTGTATGATACAAATACATTTCAAAAGAGCGAATGTTACCCTATTTGCGAAAAGGTTTTAGAGATCGCCGAACTGGATACAAATGTTTTGAAATGGTTTAAAGTTTATTCTCCAAGAATTCCAAATGACGATTTGTGCACCCGCTTGAAAAGGAAAAATTTATTTACTATATTTTCTTAACACTCACAAGTCCATATATTATCCAATATAAAGCATAAATACTACATTATATTTGGGTAAACGGAAAGGGTGTCACAGATCTCATACTCGTCAAGTAACCAACATCCTTGACAACCTTAAACTCCCAATAATATTCATAAGCATCAAATTCTTAGCTAATTTTCCTCGCTAAATCCTTCTAAAAACGCTAAACTCTAATACCTTTGTCCATTATTTCTCTTAACTTAGTAAAATTTCACCATGGCCTTTGCTACATGTCCTCAAAACAACTCCACTTTTATCACTGACGCCAATAAGTCCTATTACTTCTCGCAATTCACTCGTTCAGCTAGGATACCCCAAGTTTCAAATCATCAAATTTCATCCAAATCCTCAATCTATGGACAAACCTATACTATCTTCATCCTTCCTTACTCCCCAACTTTAATCAAAATTATAAAATAATTGCTTGTTGTCACTCAAAATTCTTACTTAAGCTAGACTTGGCCCCTAATCTCGCATCACTATGGATGGTCATTACACTTCAACTTTTAAAGGGTATGCTACTATAGGGTACAACTTTTACTAACAAGTTTAAACTCTATTGGTAACACTCGGGTCATCCCATACTTACATCCTTCCTGGGTTTGTCTTCTCTAACATATTGCTTCTAACTCCCTATGACAAGTGCTTAACACTTCCAAATGTCATTCCACTCACTCGGTAGGGTCTGACTCTTGCTATGTGACCTCAAAATAGATTAGTTTGATCACTAAGTGCTCCCTAATTGCCAAAACTTTTCACTGTCTCTCCCAATAATTTGCTTTCCTAGAACACTTTAAGACTACAAACTCTAAAATCGTATCACAAAATTTCTTTCATCTGAAAACAATTCCACCTTCTTGCAACTCTCAAAGGCTCCTATGGGTATGCATACAAGAGTTCCTTCTCTACAAAAGAGTCTCACATTGATTGGCAAGACTATGTTTAATAACAAAGAGTCTCACATTGATTCGTCATACACATGTTCCTTTAAATATGATGTACAATTCTAGGTGAGGTTTAACCCAACGAAAATAAACACAACATAAGACAAACCCAAACACACAAACAAGCAGAGTTCACACAGAAAAGGCATGTAAGCCCATTCTTAAGGCTACTAAGGATAACCATTGCTCTGATACCATAATATAACACCCCGATTTTCGATTTCCCAAAAGTATCATTTATTATTCATTTTATTGCTAAAAATGAGGGTAAATTTTATTTTAAACATTTGGGTCACACTTAACTTATTACCCTTAAACTCATTTATTAAAAAGATTGACATATTACTACTATTTACTTTCTAAAACTTGACCTGTAATTTATTTCGCCAAAAATCGAGATGTCACAATACATAGCTTGCTTCTTAAAAAGATACTTCACATTAATCATTGTCATAATTCTAAAACATAGTTACTACTTCCTGTCATGCATAATACTTACGTCAAAATCTCAAAGGTTTGTCTCAAAAGTAGTTAAAGTTCTAAAGGAAGTACATAATTTAGGTTCTCAAAATACAAGAACAAAACAAAGTAGAAATTAGAATTAAACAGAATTACATGTCCAAAAACCATACCAAATTAACGTCAAAATAGTACCAAGGTAAAAGTGGAGTTACTAAAGCATAATCATTGACAACAGTTATCCATAACCTGAGATACAACCCTGAACTAGCCCAAATTGAAAAGACACAACATTAGAAATTTGTTGCCAATGACTCGGCTCCCTTATCAGGAATTCCTTGACCACTGGGTTCGGCTACCTTCGACACATTGAGCTTTGGCTTGGAATTGGTACAATAGCGAGCAATATGGCCAGGTTCATTGTAGTGAAAACAATTGTAGTTACCCCCTGGGCAGATCACCCCAAAATGATTACGGTTACAAAAGTTATGAATTTTCAAAGTTTAATAACTCTTTTAAACCACTAAAAAAATTCCTTGTGCAATAGAAATTCAAGGTTACAAAATCATAACTCATCAAAATTAATTGTAAACACTTCCCATTAATAACATAATTTCAGTTGGTTCATATATGAAAAGATATGCTTTATGAAGTTTTAATAGATTCACATTATGAAATCATGCTTTCAAGTAATAGTGTCAAATTATACATATCATTAAAAATCAAAGCCTTACATTAGGTATCCTAGATTTCCATCCAAGTTACAACAAAATATTAATACTCTTACTTTACTTATACTATCGTCATAAAATATAAGTGTTCATGCTCAAATTATAAATCCATTAAACACAAAAAGGAATATTATTATAATATTCAATCTCAGAAATTATTTATTTTTTCAAGTAGAGGAAAAATGCGGGCATTACATTATAAAACCCTTGAACTTTGATTTAGTTAAAGTCAATATTAGATAATTAGTTTAATACTATTATCGTTTGTTCGAGGATAAAGAACTTCACGGAGACGTGAGGAACGACAACACAGGAGATCAAGTATTAGCAGCAGTAACATCACATCGAGGTGAGAGAGAAGTTTTCCTAAGACATATTGAGCCTTTGGGTAGCATTGGGATGCACTTGATCATCTCAACGATCGAAACTTCGAAATTATCTGTTGATTAGTCTGACGGCAATTGTTTGTTTGTGTTTAGCCGTTCAGTACTAAGACGATAATTTATATTTTGTATGTCTGATGTTAATTATTATGTTATGATTAATCTGTATTGAACAACATGAATTATTTATTGCAGTGTTATAAATAATTGTATCGCATGAATTATCTGTTGAGATTATTACTATACCATTGATATGATGTTATAATTGATTTGACTATTGGAAAAGAAATATTTTGGGAGTTGTTAAGAATTGATAAGCTGCATTGTCATATTGTGGAAATTGTATACAGTGATGTTACACGTAGCACAAGTAAACTTTTGATGTATATCCCTAATCGCACTGTCTTTTGACGTGCTTGATTTAAAGTAGTTGGCCACGTGAATGATGTGTCGTGGTTGAGAGAAAATGTGGAACCACCGTACTGAGGGAGGTGTTTGCATCGTGTTTTCTTTAGAGGTCGAGACTCGTTAGAAGTTAGGCTTAGAATGAGTTAACCAAACCTTTAGGTTCTAAAAGAAAAACCCTTTTCGTAAAAGACTTTAAGACTTTAAAAATTTCATCCTTTCCTAACTCTGCGTTGAGAGAGAAGTAGTGGAGAGGAAAGATACGGGATACTTGGAGATCGTGCATTCCTTCAAGTGGTAATTGCGATAGGGGAGGGCAAGGACGGTGAATGTCTAGGCTTCCCTAGGCGGGACGATGTTACAATGGTCAAGGTCACTTGTCAAGGACTGAAACGCGAACTAGGGATAAAACCGTCTCCCTCTTGAGCAAATCTTAAATGGTGAGAAGGAATCTGAACTAGGCTAGAAGTCTTTGCTTTTTGTAAATGATTATGTGATGATTTTGTTTTGCTGGCCAAATTTATGGCTTCAGCTTGGTACATACCCTTTGAGTTTCGATGTCGGTGTGGTTAGGATTCCCATGCGTCCCATCTGCTTTCCGACTTAGGTTGTGGTTGGATGACTGAGGAGGAGATGTATCATGTGTGCTAACTTATCCCTTTACCTCAATGATTTCCCTCCATAAATCATTGACGGTTATTTTCTGAGTATGATAAAGAATAATGAAAATGTGTTAAGTTTTATTGAAACATTTTAAGTAATAACCTAGGAATATGATATGGTATTATGAGGTCATGTTATTGTGTTAATGCTTATGATGATGTTATATGAATCTGTTGGTTATCTGTTGTACTAATTAATGTTTTATAACTATGATTGATCTTAATGTGATCCCTTTGAGTAAGTCCATGCCGTCGACGATTAATTCGTTCGGATCGCTTATTCTCTCTTCTTTCCTTGTGTTCTTTCTTCATGGATTATCGATTAGATGGAGGACCGCATGTTGATTATGATCATTTCTCCTCTGGAGGGGGACAGTGGACTAGGACTGCCAAGATGGGAGGGGCTGACTAGGCTGAGATTTGAGGACAGATACCATGCGTTACGAGGCATGGCTACCGACCGAGTTGAGGTGCGTTTTGTGTTGAGGGACTTCATGTTCGGAGGACCGAGGGACTTTCACTATGCTCAGATGGCACCACCTGCTGGTGATGTTGTAGGAGTGGAGGAGGACCTCGAGGAGGATCCGGAGAAGGATCCCGAGGAGGACCCCGATGAGGACGAGTGGTGGAGTTGGTCTTTGGTTTAGTTCTTAAAGTCTAGTATGGCAACCTCTGATGAGACTTATGTAATCCCTATATGTGACTGGGAAGTTTAATTATGTTATTTCTTTTACTTTTGGTACAGTGATTTCAGTACTTAGGATAATGGCCATGGTGGCCGAAACTATTTTATATAAGACGAATATTTTGAGAAGCAATGCAATTATCATTTTATTCCGCAATTGCAACTATCGTACTTTTGTGAGTGATGAATGGATGATGATGCATCGTGACACTCTTTTTGGAAAAGAATTTAAGTTGCAAATGAAATGAACTAAGTTATTTTCAAAAGCTAATTAAATCAAAGTGTATAATGCTAATCTTTTTGGAAAATAAATTTAAATGAAAAATTTTAAAAGAAAAAAAATAGCTCGAATTTTTATTAAAATTCTAAGTCCGAATTGGGGTGTTACAATGTATGTCAATACATGAATGTGTTTTACAATTCATTAAATGCATGTGAATTTCATCTGTACATTTTAAAAGTATTGTAACAAATATTTATACACAAAGTTGGATATATATCTCGTTTTGCTAAATGTTTTAAAAACTTTATTTTGGATTAAATGTTTTCATATTCAATGACATTGATTAAGTAGAAAAGTGAGCTCATATGGAAAGCATATTCTAGCATATTCCAAGTGTTCTCACATGAGTTGATAAAAACCTACTTTTATTTGGAAATATCATGGCCTACATCCTCGACAATAAATAAGTTATAAATAGAACTTATGATGTATGTCAATACATTAATGTCTTTTAAATTTCATTAAATTCAAGTGAATTTCATCATCACATTTTAAAAGTATTGTAGCAAATAAATATACACAAAGTTGGATATCTTGCTTTGCTCAATCTTTTCATATTTAAATTAGATTGATTAATTTTTTAGTCAATCAAACTAACCAAATACTAAAGTTAGTAAATACGGGAGGAATGTTCCAAATCTTCTCAAAAGAAGTTAATTAATACTTATTTTAAATCGTGTAGGACTCAAATGGGTCTCAAATGTCACGAGCTAGTCACTTGGAGGTTTTGTCAGGAACTTGCCCATTTGAAAAGTAAGACACATTAAAAGAAATCTCAATTTTTTGATTAGTAGTTAGAAATTTTTATTTAAATCAATTTTGTATGCCAAAAGTTGTTATTTTCATTTCTTATCAAGATTTTAAATTGCATTTTAAAACCACAATAATGATTATTATCTGCTAAATTGCTCATTAGCACCATTACCTTATTTTTCACTAATAAATTTGTCCCTCAAGTGTTTTAAATATGATATTGATCCCTCACATTTCTTTATATATTTATTTTTTTCACAGTTCGTCCTAGATTTACTGTTCATCTTACGTGTGTGTATCATTTTTTTTCAATGTAGGATGAGCAGTGGCTCTGGGATTGACAATGCAAATACATATAACCATGAGTGATCAATACGAAACAAAAAAAAATATGAGTGACCAATTTGATAGTGAATAATAAAGTAAGAGACCAATAAATGAGCAGTTAAATCACTATTGTGTTACGGTTTTAATAATTATTGCAATGGCTGCATTTTTCAACCACTACGAAATGTGGTTTTAATTTCTTGATAGAAATGGAGGGTGTCGAGTAGTGATCGCAATATCAGAGGGTTCCTAGAAGCAATTGCAGTGCACATGACATTTTGATGATTTTGTCAAGAATACTTCAAAACCAGAAAATTAAAAAAAAAATCGAAATTGCAATTGCTGAATTTAAAACTTGTTTTGGTAATTTAGAAATTGCAAATCATAGCAAATGCGATCCAAGATAAAATTATAAATCATAAAAGCTAACAATGCAATGTCATTCCACAACATATAGCATAGGTTTGCCTATAACTAGGAAGATCAAAATTCAATTCAAAGCTCAATTTCTTTTGGTAGCAGTTTAAGAGGCTTCAAACTCTACTTTGATCTCCACTTCTTCTCTCCTATGGTCGTTCCTATGGCAAGCACAAGCCGCACATGTTAGTGCAACAATGGTTCCTTCAAGTCCATTTCCCATAAATTCTTGGCAACCATCCAAAGAATATCTTCTAATGTGAGCCACATGATTCTTCTCACAAAATGCAAATCTAACAAATGTGACAAGATTAATTGAATTGTGTGATGGAGGCTCCTCCCTAACAATCTCAACCCTCCTCATGGTTTATGACTCTTCAATTTCTCTCTCTTTTATTTGGTGATCCCGAGATTGTGCGAATTTAATTTGCCTATAGTTTTGAGATTAAAAATCAAAATCCTAGATAATCTGACTTCAGAAATAGAGACCAAAGTGATTTGTTAATCACAAGGGACATGAAAGAGTTGACAGAGAAAGAGAACAACTTGTAAAGATGGGTCAGTGCAACTCTAAATACTAAAACTTATATTTAAAATGTTATCAACAAAAAACATAGAGAGGGTCAGTTCAGAAGCAAGTTACAATTATTCGATGTACTAAATTTCAATTTGTTTTGTAGATTTTTTATCTCTTTTATTTATTTTTTAAGAAAAAAAATTGACGAGTTTAGTTGTCAATGATAATAAACAGAATAATGAGTATTAACTATTTACTAGTTTAAGGAATAAAGTTTTGTGTGACACATGAGTATGCATAGCAGGATACCTCGCTTTGCTCCATCATTTAAAAACTTTATTTTAGATGAAGTTGAAAAGTGATGAGCTCATAGGGAAAGTGTATATATTCTAGCATATTCCAAGTGTTCTCGCTTAAGGTGGTTAAAACCTATTTTTATTCTGAAATATCTTGGTCCACATCCTCGACAGTAAAGTCAGTTATAAATAGAACTTATGATGTATGCCAATACATGAATGTCATTTACAATTCATTAAATGCATATGAATTTTAACTGTACTTTTAAAAAGTATTGTAGTAAATAAACATTCACAAAGTTAGATATCTCGCTTTGCTAAATCATTTCAAAACTTTATTTTGGATTAAATGTTTTCGTATTCAATGACATTGATTAAGTAGAAACGAGCTCAAAGAGAAAATATATTCAAGCATATTCCAAGTGTTCTCCCTTGAGGTGATTAAAACCTATTTTTATTCCGAAATATATCTTGGCCTACATCCTCGACAATAAAGCCAGTTATAAATAGAACTTATGATATATGCCAATACATGAATGTCATTTACAATTCACTAAATGCATGTGAATTTCATCTGTACATTTTAAAAGTATTGTAGCAAATAAATATACACAAAGTTGGATATCTCGTCGATTTTCTAAATCATTTAAAAACTTTATTGTGGATTAAATGTTTTCGTATTCAATGACATTGATTAAGTACAAAAGTGAGCTCATAGGGAATGCATATTCTAGCATATTCCAAGTGTTCTTGCATGAGGTGATTAAAACCTATTTTTATACCGGAATATCTGGATCCACATTCTCGACAATAAAGTCAATTATAAATAGAACTTATGACGTATGTCAATACATGAATGTCTTTTACAATTCTTTAAATGCATTTGAATTTCATCTGTAAATTTTAAAAGTATTCAAGCAAATATACACAAAGTTGGATATCTCGCTTTGCTCAATCTTTTCGTATTTAACTTAGATTAATTAATTTTTAATAAATCAAACTGACCAATTAGTAAAGTTAGCACATACGGTAGGAATGTTCAAAATCTTTTCAAAGGATGTTAACTAATACTTATTTTGAATTGTGTAAGACTCATATGGATCTCAAATGTATGTCATGAGCTAGTCACTTGGAGGTTTTTTCAGGAACTTGCCCATTTGCAAAGTAAGAGACAATAATAGAAATCTTAATTTTATGGTTAGTAGTTAGAAATTTTTATGTAAATCAATTTTGTATACCAAAAGTTTTTATTTTCATTTCTCATCAACATTTTAAATTGCATTTTAAAACCATAATAATGATTATCATCTGCTAAATTGCTCATTAGCTCCATTACCTTATTTTTCTCTAATAAGTTGATCCCTCAAGAGTTTTAAATATGATATTGGCCCCTCACATTTCTTTCTTTGTTTTTTTTTTTTTGCACAGTTCGTCCTAGATTTACTGTTCATCTTACAATGGCTCTGGTTCTGTGTGTGTATCATTTTTTCTATGTACAGTGGCTCTGGGACGGACAATCATGCAAATGCATATAAACATGAGTGACCAATACGAAACCAAAAAAAATAAATATGAGTGACCAATTTGATAGTGAATAATAAAGTAAGGACCAATAAATGAGCAGTTAAATCACTATTGTGTTACGGTTTTAATCATTATTGCAATGGCTGCATTTTTCAACCACTTCGAAATGTGGTTTTCGTGATAGAAACGGAGGGTGTCAAGCAGTGATCGCAATAGAAGAGGGTTCCTAGAAGCAATAGCAGTGCACATGACATTTTGATGATTTTGTCAAGAATACTTCAAAACCAGAAAATAAAAAAAATCGAAATTGCAATTGCTGAATTTGAAACTTGTTTTGGTGATTTAGAAATTGAAAATCATAGGGAATGATATCTAAGATAAAATCATAAATCATAAAAGCTAACAACGCAATGTCATTCCACATCATATAGCATAGGTTTGCCTATGGCTGGGAAGATCGAAATTCAATTCAAAGCTCAATTTATTTCGGTATAAGTTTAAGAGGCTTCAGACTCTACTTCGATCTCCGCTTCTTCTCTCCTATGGTCGTTCCTATGGCAAGCACAAGCTGCACATGTTAGTGCAGCAATGGTTCCTTCAGGTCCATTTCCTATAAATTCTTGGCAACCATCCAAAGAATATCCTCCAACGTGAGCCGCATGATTCTTCTCACAAAATCCAAATCTAACAATTGTAACACGAACAATTGAATTGTGTGATGGAGGCTCCTCTCTAACAATCTCGACCCTCCTCATGGTTTATGAATCTTCAATTTTTCTCTCTTTTATTTGGTGATGATCCCTAGATTGTGCGAATTTGCCTACAGTTTTGAGATTCAAAATCAAAATCCTAGATAAACTGACTTCAGAAATAGAGACCAAAGGGATTTTTTTTATCACAAGGGAGATGAAAGAGTTGACAGAGAAAGAGAACAATTTATAAAGATTGGTCGGTGAAGCTTAAAATACTAAAACTTATATTTATAATTATTCGAGGTGCTAAATTTCAATGTGTTTTGTAGATTTTTTATTTCTTTTATTTATTTTGTAAGAACAAAATTGACGAGTTTAGTCGTCAATGATAATAAACAGAATAATGAGTATTAATTATTTATTAGTTTAAGGAATAAAATTTTGTTAAATATGTGTGATACCATATATGTATCACTTAAATAGATGCACTTTAAATTTGTTTTATCTGTATATATATATAAATCAAAGTTTGATTATATTTATATATTAAATTTGTAAATTTTTGAAATGGGTTTCGTTGATATATTTACTCATAATATAATATGCAACTTATGAAAATATTATATAAAAAACGAGTGAGGATAAGTTGATACCAAGTGTAAGTCTTGAACACTTACACCTTCAAATAACTTATTATAGATTATGAAATTTATCAATGAAACCGTTGACTTCATATTTCAAATCAATTAGATCAAGTCTACGAAACTTCATCGAATTTAAAAATTATTTGATACTTCATCGCCTCACTCTATTTTAACACATAATAAGTTATTTGAAATATAAATAAATATGCAGTATTAGATTGTATATCTAGGAGTCTCCAAATGAACTAAAATTTAATATGTATGGCCATCATGATAATAACATATAATTCACCAGTTGAATTGATAAATTTAATAATATATAAAAAAAATTATTTAAAATTACATTCAAATTCATTAATAGTTAAAATTTAATAATAATAGTAATAAACTTCATTACTAATTTCTAGTAAAGGAATATTTTAAATTATCATTATATGGATATTTTACTTTCTATTCTTTTGGAAATTTATTATCAAATATGTAATCAAGTTTTATTAATGTATTATCAATTCAAAACAATTCAGTGGATAATTAATACTCCTTCCGTCTCTAATTATAAAGCCCTCTTAGAAGTACGTCCATTAAGAAAGTGGAATAAGTTAGTTAATTGTATTGGAAATGTGAACTTTTGATATATATTTTCAAAATTACCCCTATTAATATTATTGGGAATCTAAAAAGTGTTAAATAAATAGGGGTGTTTGTGGAAAAAAGTAATTAATGCTCATTGAAAATTGGTAAAGGGCTTTATAAATAGGGACAAAATAAAAGTGTCAAGAGGACTTTATAATTAGGGACGGAGGGAGTAGTTAATTTTATTTTTCCAATATCCTAGCACAATTTTTTAACGATAATGTTAGTTTCAAAAGGTACTTATGATTGCAGTTCATAGTTGAACGTTACGAATGATGTAAACAAGTGTTTTGTCTGTTTCAAAAGGTACTTTTGATGCCAGTTCATTATTGTCTATTACAATTAATATAAACATGAGTTTTGACGATGCACATAGCTGGGTACCTCCCTATCCTCAATCATTTCATATTTTTATTTTGATAAATTATTTTTATAATCAATTACACTGACCACGTAGTAAAGTGAGTAGATACGGGAGGAATATTCTAAATAATCTCACGTGGTAATTAATACTTATTTTTGTTTGGGAATATCTTTCCCTACATACTTGACAGTAAAGTATGATATATACCATCTGCACCCAAGATGCTAGTACTAAATTTTCAAGTACAATTGATTAAACATGAGTCTCTTTTGTATATTTTGAAAATATTGTGTGACGCATGAGTATGCATAGCGGGATACCTCGCTGGCTCCATCATTTAAAAACTTTATTTTGGATTAAATGTTTTCGTATTCAATGACATTGATTAAGCATGTAGAAAAGTGAGCTCATATGGAAAGTATATTCTACCATATTCCAAGTTTTCTCGCATACAGTGATTAAAACCTATTTTTATTTCGAAATATCTTGGTCCACATCCTCGACAATAAAGACAGTTATAAATAGAACTTATGATGTATGCCATCATATGAATGTCTTTTACAATTCATTAAATGCATGTGAATTTCAATTGTACATTTTAAAAGTATTGTAGGAAATAAATATACACAAAGTTGGATATCTTGCTTTGCTAAATCATTTAAAAACTTTATTTTGGATTAAATGTTTTCGTATTCAATGACATTGATTAAGTAGAAAAGTGAGCTCATAGGGAAAGCATATTCTAGCATATTCCAAATGTTCTCGCGTGAGGTGATTAAAACCTATCTTTATTCCGAAATATCTTGGTCCACATCCTCGACAAAAAAGTCAGTTTAAAATAAAACATATGATGTATGCCAATACATGAAACTCTTTTACAATTCATTAAAAGCATGTGAATTTCATCCGTACATTTTAAAAGTATTGTAGTAATTTTATATATATATATATATATATATATATATATATACATACGCACACAAAGTTGGATATCTCATTTTGCGAAATCATTTAAAAACTTTATTTTGGATTAAATGTTTTCTTATTCAATGACATTGATTAAGTAGAAAAGTGAGCTCATAGGGAAAGCATAACCAAGCATATACTAAGTGTTCTCGCATGAGGAGATTAAAACCTATTTTCACTCCGAAATAACTTGGTCCACATCCTCGACAATAAAGTCAATTATAATTAGAACTTATTATGTATGCCAATACATGAATGTCTTTTAAAATTCATTAAATGCATGTGAATTTCATTTGTACATTTTAAAAGTATTGTTGCAAATAAATATAATACCCAAGGTTGGATATATCACTTTGCTAAATCGTTTAAAAACATTATTTTGGATTAAATATTTTCGTATTCAATGACATTGATTAAATAGAAAAGCGAGCTCATAGGGAAAGCATATTCTAGCATATTCCAAGTGTTCTCGCATGACGTGATTAAAACCTATTTTTATTCAGAAATATCTTAGTCCACATCCTCGACAATAAAGTCAGTTTAAAATAGAACATATGATGTATATATACCAATACATGAAACTCTTTTACAAATCATTAAAAGTATGTGAATTTCATCTGTACATTTTAAAAGTATTTTAGTAAATATATATACACAAAGTTAGATATTTGGCTTTGCTAAATCATTTAAAATCTTTATTTTGGAATAAATGTTTTCGTATTCAATGACATTGATTAAGTAGAAAAGTGAGCTCATAGGGAAAGCATATCCAAGCATATACTAAGTGTTCTCGCATGAGGTGATTAAAACCGATTTTTATTCTGAAATAACTTGGTCCACATCCTCGACAATAATGTCAGTTATAAGTAGAACTTATGATGTATGCCAATACATGAATGTCTTTTACAATTCATTAAATGCATGTGAATTTCATCTGTACATTTTAAAAGTATTGTAGCAAATAAATATAATACCCAAATAAAGTTGGATATCTCGCTTTGCTAAATCGTTTAAAAACTTTATTTTGGATTAAATGTTTTAGTATTCAATGACGTTGATTAAGTAGAAAAGTGATCTCATAGGGAAAGCATATTCTAGCATATTCCAAGTGTTCTCACATGTGGTGATTAGAACCTATTTTTATTCCTAAATATCTTAGCCCACATTGTAACATCCCGAATTGTAACCCGTAGTATAATTATGATAAATAATAGATTTAAATAATAATAACAATAATAAAGTTTGAGAATAACAAATTAAGGTCGCTTTTAATATCATAAAAGTGTTAGGAAATATTGGAACCTTAACACCCTGATTTCTTTAACGTCATAAATTATAAGTTTTACAGAATTAAATAACTGTTTCCTATTTATCATTTGGATGTTGGGTATTTTTATAAAATACATTATGTTATTTAAGAAAGTGTATCTAATTATATTTTAAAGTAAACTCATTTACAATAGTTATCCTTATATCAATTTTATACTTTATATGCTTTACTTTACTTTTGATATATTTTATATGGAAATATTTTATTTGAAATATTTATAAGTTACTTACTTTATGATTTTTTTTCTAGTATTAATGTTTAGTGTTAAAAAATTGATCATTGGTGCATTGAGTTTAAAAAAAAAATAATAATAAAAAAAAAGGGAAAAGAAGCAGTGCACGTGTGTGCTGTGTGTGTGCAAAGGGAACCCTACTTCCCCTTCTTCTCCAATGGAACCCGCCGGCCCTAATTCTCTCCCAGTGACTCCACAAATTTCTCCTCCCTCATACCACTTCTCACTCAGCCATGGTCTTTCTCTCTCTCGTTTCTCCCTCTCTCATCGCGACTCTCTCTCTCTCCGTCTCGGTTTCTCCCTCCTGGCTTAGTGGTGCTGCTGCCACGCTTGTCTCCTCCTCCACCGAGTCGCGATTCGACCCGCGGCCGCCATGGAGGTCGCTGCCGTCGTTCCCTTCTGTTGTTGTTGCCACGGAGTTGCGACCCGCCACCACCTCTTCCAACCGCGAACCGAACCGCCACCAGAGGAGCCACCACCGCACGTGAAACGCCGCCGTCGTTGTCCTCTTCTTCTCTTTCTGAACTCGCGACCTGTTGCCCAAGGCCGTGATCTGCCGCCGTCGCCATTCCTGGTTCGTATGCCGTCGCTCGTGGTAGCAAACCACCACTGTCCCCGCTCGTCGTTGCAGCCGTGCAAGTCCTCTCTCCAGCTTCTGCAACCGGCGCTGCCAGCCAAGGGAGTCGCGAATCGCGACTCTCCTTCCTCCTTGGTTGCGGATCCGTCACTGCCCGTGTGATGTGGTGGTGATGCGGTCGTTATGTGTGCCTCGGAGCTCGAAGATCGTTCTATCTCCTTCCTTGTTCGTATTCGATGCCGTTGCTGTTATCGTCACCGACGCCGGTGGTGAATTTCATGGCTGCCACGAAGGGATTGATTCCGTTGCTGCGGTTGGTTTGAACCGGGGCTGAACCAAACCGAACCGGCCTTCAAAATCAATTTGTGGGTAAATCCCTAACACTTTCCTAATTGCTCTATGTTGTGCTTTAATTTTTATATTAATACTAATTTTAATGTTACTGATAATAATTAGTTAATATTAAACTGTTTTGGAAATTAAACTGTATTATAGTTTATATTGATTTTAATTATGTTGTTATTGGTAATGACCTTAATTGCTTACTTGATTTATAATAACGTCAAACTAAAACGTATGCCAAATAATGAGTTTTAAAAGTATATTTTGTTAAATGTGTGGGTTCCTAAGTAAGTGAGCCGTCACTTAGCTTGGTTGAGTTGTCCCTGAGCTAAATGATATCTCAGTTAGTTAGGAAACTAATATAGTCGGCATGATGTTAATTCGAGTTAGGACGTTGAACATTAATTTCAAACTGAAGGGAAGTTTAGTTATTTTAATGTTTTAATAGTGACTTGAACTTATTTTCGATTCGAGAACGCTCCCTTTTAGTTCGGAATTAATAGTGTCAAGTAACAATAGTTGATTTTGTGGCTTGAAACTAAAACTAATTAACTTTAATGAATTTTGGTGATTATGTTAGTTGCAAAATGTAAGTGTATTTTCAATAAAAAGCTATACTATTTTATTAAAAAGGCAATGATCTTAATTTGAAATCCTATGTTATTTTGGTTTGTAAACTATAGTTAAATGATTTCTTGATTTTAAAAACTTACGGGATACTCTACTTTGAAATATGATAAGTAAATATTGAGATTTTAAATTGAGTCGCGTTTGGTGCATTAAATTGATTATTATATAATTTATATAATTATATAATTTATATAATATGGCTAGACGACGAAGAAGCTCTAGAACCTGTCACTGCGCATAGGCAATGGACTCTGGTATGATCGGACGTTATCGTGCAAAATGGAAGTGTCCAAGGAAAAGCAAGGTAAGGAGTGGGTATTAGTGAGTATTACCATACTCTGGGGAATAGTTTGTGGTATGTATATAATGATTGCTAGGAGTTATGTGTTAGTTAGGAAATTAGAAAACCTAGGGGAGAAACTAAATAAAATTGATAATAATGATCTTAATTAATGAGAGTGCCTTGGTTAAGTAATAAAAGTGAATGTAACTCTAATAAATGTTTGTGATTAAGTATATGCTTAGTTGGTGCTAAATGTGATGATATATGTGTTTGGTGCTAATTGTTTATAAATAAATGTTAAATTGTTGTAAAGAATGTGAAGTTGTGGCTATTTGATTATATATGTGTTGATCATTGAGGCTTGGTTTGACTTTCGTGAAAATGGACTGGAATGATGGAAAATTTTGGTTTATATATATATATATATCTACTTGGAAAATGAATTTTTGATATGGAATAAAAGGGAATGCAGTGTGACTTGATCCTTGAGCAAGCCGGCACACTAGGTGCCCTGCTAGGTGGTGAATTGCCTGCTAGGGCCAAATTCCTGTCAGGCCAATTGCCCATTAGGTCCTAAATTCCCGTTAGGCGTCGGTGCGCCAAAGGATCAATCCCACTGCATAACCACCTGAAAATGAATAATATGTGAATTGGAATTTATGGGAAATGAATGTTAATTAAATTAACCAGCATTGTCCTAACGGGTGATGCCTAATGGGTGTCTCAGTCCTGACAGGTTTAAAGTCCCTAGTAGGTGCCGAATTGCCTAGCAGGTGCATCAATTCCTAGTGGTGCAATGGTAATTGGAAATTAAGGAAAGGGAAATAGTGTATCTAATGGATAACGGAAATGAGCAATGGAATTAAGGAATTTGGAATTATTGTTTAAATGTGTGTTAAGGGGAATATGAATTAATTAAGGCTTATGGAATGATTATAACCGGAATCTGATTTTGGTTGCTTAAAATTGTGTGCTATTTGATTTATTTGATATTTGTGTTTGGCTTAGTTAGTTATTATGTCATATTCAGAAACTGCTTTCCCATTTTGTGTGTATGCTCACTCCTTACTATCATTTCAGGTACTAAGCTTGAGCTAGCACAGCCCCTGGCCGAGCAGGAGTGCACTCCACACCGTGGAGTGTAATTTAGTTAAGGGTGTATTCTAGTCATTGTTTTATAATTAATCTATTTTGGGTTTTTGAAATAATCTAATCACTATAAGCCCGAGTTTATTATATGTCGTAAATAGGGCTTGTAAAGTTAATTAATATATTTAGAAATGTTGAAATGTTTTCTGGATTGTTCTGGGTTGACAGGGGAAAACTATAAATTTTTGGGAAGTCCGATAAACAGAGGAAACTCTGTCGGATTTTCGTTAAGATTTAAAACGAAATTTTCAAGTCCTATTTTAAAACCAACAAATTATTAGTAATTAAGCTATATAAATATTAGGGGGTTACATTATGGTATCAGAGCAGTTTCCCTCGGCCTTTGGAGTTTGGACTCACAACTCCTATGGTTTACTCACCAAGCGAGTAACCGATAGATATTGAAATGTTTGAATTAGTTTGATAGGGTATATATATGTATATGCTTATTGGTGAGATTGTATTATATGTGTGTAAGTTAGTAATTTTATACTGAAAATTAAAAGTCTTTATCAATTGGATAGATACATTCTGCTTGCTCTATATGTGTTGCATGACTTAGAAGTATAAGTTTGTTGGCATAAGTTGTTGTCTACCTGAGTATATAGTTGTCACCCATAGAGTGAGATGAGTAAATTCCCTTATGAGATGTTAATCTCTAACCGGTGGTTTATCGTGACAACTACCTTATCTGGCTCTTAGCTAAGGGAACTTTCCCTAAGAACCAAAAATTAGTTCTTGCATGTATCAATGTTTAGAAGGAGTAACCATTTGACCAAACCCTTGTGAGTAAGTCTTCTTATAGAATTGCTTCGGACTAGTGAGCCGGGTGAAAAAAGACAAGTAAAGAGTTGTGGCAAAGAGGGTTATGACTGACTGAGTGTGTCACGTCAACGACCTTAGTGATCTTTGTTAAAACTCGGAGGAAAAATCTTTCGTGGTTATGTGTATAGTAGATAAGATTCTTACAAGTCCCTTAGCACCTTGAACAGGTGGTTATGCTTGAGTGCTTTGGCGATAGGTAGGGATGCTCTTATGAATTGCGAGGAAATGTTGTGAGGAGAGAAATCCTAGGGTGTGGTTGTATGGTGATACAATTTTTCCTGTACTCGCGAAAAGCGTTACGTCAGAATACTGCATGCCGAAACCTTAGGAATTAGAATTTAGTGGACTTAGAATAATATTCCTTAATTCGTAGTTGAACTATTGGCCTGTGTTTCAAACTTCAAAAAGTGTTCAAATCCAATTTCCCCATTTGTGGTATTGTCATATCTGGAAAACGTATAATTGTCAAGACTAAGGGCAATGAAAGACCCCAACGGGCTAGGGCATGCTAGCTGCCACCCCAACGGAAAGGATTAACTCTTAGTATTGAATCAAGAGCACAAATTTCAATGGTGACAATTTAGATAAAATAATTCCAATGACATTTCTGTACATTTAAAATCGTGAATTAAGTCGTGTCACTCTCCTCAATCATGATTCTGTTTCTGTTGTGCAGAACCTTAACATTGGTTTAGCGTCTTGAACCTTTGTTTCTTCGTTCAAATCCTGACATCTTAGATATTAATTGTTGAATCTAGAATTCATTCCCCTGCGAATATCAATCGATTGTGAATGACTTTTGTTAATGCGTGATGCACTTGCTAATGTACAACTTCTTGAGTACGTTGCATCCATCATTCTCATTTCTATGCGGACACTTGAAATTCTAAACCAAAAACTTACCTATTCTTGTTCTTGCATGAATGGATCTTACATACACCCATGGCTTTTTGATATCAAATAAAATTCCTTTATTGTCATCGATGATCGAATTTCTATTCTTAATGAACAAGATTCCTTGTGGTTCAAACGTAATTGGAGAGTCGTTAGTTCTTCCTTAAATCACGACTTAGCTATGAAGGCATAAGGCAGTGCAACTTGACAAGTTGACCCTTGAACATGTCTTGGTAAAGTAATCCTTACCCTCTCTTATACGCCAAGTAGTTTGCTTATTTGGTAATTATTTTCAATTCCGATTGCATTGTGACCGTCATAGAATCGACTTGTCTCTTGCTAAGTTTAAAAACATGCTTGCTAGCTTGAAATATTCCAAGTAACATGAAATCATTTTCGTGTGACCTACCGATTGCATGACCATGTTCATCTGAGTCATGACCACTAACACTTTAATAGTGATAATTCTTGAAATTCTATCCTTATTCCTCGTTATAAACTGAAAATGATTTTGTTACTCTCTTGATCTATATTATCCTTAGCTTCGATTGACCCTTTCATAAGTCTATTATATTGTGTCCTTCTAATATGTAATCATCAGAATCTTCTATACCTAGAATGATGGCTTCATCCAAGAAAACCAAGAAAATATCGATCCAGCTAATCCATACTCCATATTGATGTGCAATTTTCTAGTGGACGATCCTTGAACCAATCAACTATTTGGTTGTTGTTGGTCATTCCAAAATCTCCCTTTCTTGATTAGCTATTCTAGGACTTGCGAAGAGTTTAGCAAACTCGTGGAGTTCGACATCGGCATGAAGTGCACCTCGTAGCTTGCAAGTTAACTAAGACCTTCGTGCTACATGTGGTGTTTGTTTGTAGTTATGTTTGTTTCAGTTGTTGGGACAAACGTCAAGAATTCTCGGATCAGCGAACCTTGATCTTACCATAGTAGTAATCCTAAACAGGAACTCAACCGAACTCATTGGTGTTAAGGAAAGAAGGTATAAGCGTGAAACAACTTTGGGCTGATGGAGTCGATAATAGACCTGGGAAACATCAAAGAGTATTGCCCTAGGAGCGTCATAAGTGGGGGAGTGAACCCGGAAAGAGTTGAATATCATAGTTAGAGACCCTGTTTAAGGGATGGTTCTCCATTCACTTGAACCAAACGGAATTTCGGGGACGAAATTCTCCTAAGTGGGGGAGAATTGTAACATCCCGAATTGTAACCCGTAGTATAATTATGATAAATAATAGATTTAAATAATAATAACAATAATAAAGTTTGAGAATAACAAATTAAGGTCGCTTTTAATATCATAAAAGTGTTAGGAAATATTGGAACCTTAACACCCTGATTTCTTTAACGTCATAAATTATAAGTTTTACAGAATTAAATAACTGTTTCCTATTTATAATTTGGATGTTGGGTATTTTTATAAAATACATTATGTTATTTAAGAAAGTGTATCTAATTATATTTTAAAGTAAACTCATTTACAATAGTTATCCTTATATCAATTTTATACTTTATATGCTTTACTTTACTTTTGATATATTTTATATGGAAATATTTTATTTGAAATATTTATAAGTTACTTACTTTATGATTTTTTTTCTAGTATTAATGTTTAGTGTTAAAAAATTGATCATTGGTGCATTGAGTTTAAAAAAAAAAATAAAATAATAAAAAAAAAGGGAAAAGAAGCCGTGCACGTGTGTGCTGTGTGTGTGCAAAGGGAACCCTACTTCCCCTTCTTCTCCAATGGAACCCGCCGGCCCTAATTCTCTCCCAGTGACTCCACAAATTTCTCCTCCCTCATACCACTTCTCACTCAGCCATGGTCTTTCTCTCTCTCGTTTCTCCCTCTCTCATCGCGACTTTCTCTCTCTCCGTCTCGGTTTCTCCCTCCTGGCTTAGTGGTGCTGCTGCCACGCTTGTCTCCTCCTCCACCGAGTCGCGATTCGACCCGCGGCCGCCATGGAGGTCGCTGCCGTCGTTCCCTTCTGTTGTTGTTGCCACGGAGTTGCGACCCGCCACCACCTCTTCCAACCGCGAACCGAACCGCCACCAGAGGAGCCACCACCGCACGTGAAACGCCGCCGTCGTTGTCCTCTTCTTCTCTTTCTGAACTCGCGACCTGCTGCCCAAGGCCGTGATCTGCCGCCGTCGCCATTCCTGGTTCGTATGCCGTCGCTCGTGGTAGCAAACCACCACTGTCCCCGCTCGTCGTTGCAGCCGTGCAAGTCCTCTCTCCAGCTTCTGCAACCGGCGCTGCCAGCCAAGGGAGTCGCGAATCGCGACTCTCCTTCCTCCTTGGTTGCGGATCCGTCACTGCCCGTGTGATGTGGTGGTGATGCGGTCGTTATGTGTGCCTCGGAGCTCGAAGATCGTTCTATCTCCTTCCTTGTTCGTATTCGATGCCGTTGTTGTTATCGTCACCGACGCCGGTGGTGAATTTCATGGCTGCCACGAAGGGATTGATTCCGTTGCTGCGGTTGGTTTGAACCGGGGCTGAACCAAACCGAACCGGCCTTCAAAATCAATTTGTGGGTAAATCCCTAACACTTTCCTAATTGCTCTATGTTGTGCTTTAATTTTTATATTAATACTAATTTTAATGTTACTGATAATAATTAGTTAATATTAAACTGTTTTGGAAATTAAACTGTATTATAGTTTATATTGATTTTAATTATGTTGTTATTGGTAATGACCTTAATTGCTTACTTGATTTATAATAACGTCAAACTAAAACGTATGCCAAATAATGAGTTTTAAAAGTATATTTTGTTAAATGTGTGGGTTCCTAAGTAAGTGAGCCGTCACTTAGCTTGGTTGAGTTGTCCCTGAGCTAAATGATATCTCAGTTAGTTAGGAAACTAATATAGTCGGCATGATGTTAATTCGAGTTAGGACGTTGAACATTAATTTCAAACTGAAGGGAAGTTTAGTTATTTTAATGTTTTAATAGTGACTTGAACTTATTTTCGATTCGAGAACGCTCCCTTTTAGTTCGGAATTAATAGTGTCAAGTAACAATAGTTGATTTTGTGGCTTGAAACTAAAACTAATTAACTTTAATGAATTTTGGTGATTATGTTAGTTGCAAAATGTAAGTGTATTTTCAATAAAAAGCTATACTATTTTATTAAAAAGGCAATGATCTTAATTTGAAATCCTATGTTATTTTGGTTTGTAAACTATAGTTAAATGATTTCTTGATTTTAAAAACTTACGGGATACTCTACTTTGAAATATGATAAGTAAATATTGAGATTTTAAATTGAGTCGCGTTTGGTGCATTAAATTGATTATTATATAATTTATATAATTATATAATTTATATAATATGGCTAGACGACGAAGAAGCTCTAGAACCTGTCACTGCGCATAGGCAATGGACTCTGGTATGATCGGACGTTATCGTGCAAAATGGAAGTGTCCAAGGAAAAGCAAGGTAAGGAGTGGGTATTAGTGAGTATTACCATACTCTGGGGAATAGTTTGTGGTATGTATATAATGATTGCTAGGAGTTATGTGTTAGTTAGGAAATTAGAAAACCTAGGGGAGAAACTAAATAAAATTGATAATAATGATCTTAATTAATGAGAGTGCCTTGGTTAAGTAATAAAAGTGAATGTAACTCTAATAAATGTTTGTGATTAAGTATATGCTTAGTTGGTGCTAAATGTGATGATATATGTGTTTGGTGCTAATTGTTTATAAATAAATGTTAAATTGTTGTAAAGAATGTGAAGTTGTGGCTATTTGATTATATATGTGTTGATCATTGAGGCTTGGTTTGACTTTCGTGAAAATGGACTGGAATGATGGAAAATTTTGGTTTATATATATATATATCTACTTGGAAAATGAATTTTTGATATGGAATAAAAGGGAATGCAGTGTGACTTGATCCTTGAGCAAGCCGGCACACTAGGTGCCCTGCTAGGTGGTGAATTGCCTGCTAGGGCCAAATTCCTGTCAGGCCAATTGCCCATTAGGTCCTAAATTCCCGTTAGGCGTCGGTGCGCCAAAGGATCAATCCCACTGCATAACCACCTGAAAATGAATAATATGTGAATTGGAATTTATGGGAAATGAATGTTAATTAAATTAACCAGCATTGTCCTAACGGGTGATGCCTAATGGGTGTCTCAGTCCTGACAGGTTTAAAGTCCCTAGTAGGTGCCGAATTGCTTAGCAGGTGCATCAATTCCTAGTGGTGCAATGGTAATTGGAAATTAAGGAAAGGGAAATAGTGTATCTAATGGATAACGGAAATGAGCAATGGAATTAAGGAATTTGGAATTATTGTTTAAATGTGTGTTAAGGGGAATATGAATTAATTAAGGCTTATGGAATGATTATAACCGGAATCTGATTTTGGTTGCTTAAAATTGTGTGCTATTTGATTTATTTGATATTTGTGTTTGGCTTAGTTAGTTATTATGTCATATTCAGAAACTGCTTTCCCATTTTGTGTGTATGCTCACTCCTTACTATCATTTCAGGTACTAAGCTTGAGCTAGCACAGCCTCTGGCCGAGCAGGAGTGCACTCCACACCGTGGAGTGTAATTTAGTTAAGGGTGTATTCTAGTCATTGTTTTATAATTAATCTATTTTGGGTTTTTGAAATAATCTAATCACTATAAGCCCGAGTTTATTATATGTCGTAAATAGGGCTTGTAAAGTTAATTAATATATTTAGAAATGTTGAAATGTTTTCTGGATTGTTCTGGGTTGACAGGGGAAAACTATAAATTTTTGGGAAGTCCGATAAACAGAGGAAACTCTGTCGGATTTTCGTTAAGATTTAAAACGAAATTTTCAAGTCCTATTTTAAAACCAACAAATTATTAGTAATTAAGCTATATAAATATTAGGGGGTTACACACATCCTCGACAATAAAGCCAGTTATAAATAGGACTTATGATGTCTTCCAATAAATTAATGTCTTTTACAATTCATTAAATGCATGTGAATTTTATCTATACATTTTAAAAGTATTGTAGCAAATAAATATACACAAAGTTGCATATCTCACTTTGCTCAATTTTTTCATATTTAAATTAGATTGATTAATTTTTTAGTCAATCAAATTGACCAATTAGTAAAGTTGGTACATATGGGAGGAATGTTCCAAATTTCTCAAAAGAAGTTAATTAATACTTATTTTAAATCGTGTAGGACTCATATGGATCTCAAATGTCACGAGCTAGTCACTTGGATGTTTTTTCAAGAACTTGCCCATTTGCAAAGTAACAGACACTAATAGAAATCTCAATTTTATGATTTGTAGTTAGAAATTTTTATTTAAATCAATTTAGTATGCCAAAATTTGTTATTTTCATTTCTCATCCAGATTTTAAATTGCATTTTAAACCATAATAGTGATTATTATCTCCTAAAGTGTTCATTTGTTCCATTACCTTATTTTTTGTTATTAAATTGGTCCCTCAAGTGTTTTAAATATGATATTGGTCCCACACAATCCTTTATTCTTTTTTTTTTTTTGCATAGTTCATCCTAGATTTACTGTACATCTTACGTGTGTGTATCATTGTTTTCAATGTAGGATGAATATAAACATGAGTGACCAACAAGAAACCAAAAAAAATAAATATGAGTGACCAATTTGATATTGAATAAAAAAGTAAGGGACCAATAAATGAGCAGTTAAATTACTATCGTGTTATTGTTTTAATCATTATTGCAATTATTGCATTTTTCAACCACTACGAAATGTGGTTTTCCTGATAGAGATAGCAGTGATCACAATAGCAGAGGTTTCCTATCTAGAAGCAATAGCAGTGAACATGACATTTTGATGATTTTGTCAAGAATACTTCAAAACAATAAAATAAAAAAAATTGAAACTGTAATAATTACTGAATTTAAAACTTTTTTTGGTGATTTAGAAATTGAAAATCATAGCAAATGCGATCTAAGATAAAATCATAAATCATAAAAGCTAACAACGCAATGTAATTCCACATCATATAGCATAGGTTTGCCTATGACTGGGAAGATCGAAATTTAATTCAAAGTCCAATTTTTGTCGGTAAAATTACTACAAGAATTTTTCGGAATAGCTACTGAAATTTGCTAGTGAGTTATGCCATAGCAATTCTATAGCAAATCAGCTACGGATTAGATACGAAATTAATTTCCATAGTTATTTTTTGATATTATAAAAAACACTTATTATCCTGAAAACAACTACGGTTTAGCTAGAAAATATTACAAACAATATAAATTGTCGTAGCCGATGAGTTTGCTAGGAAATATTCAGTAGCTAATTTCAAAGTTTTATTATTTCGCACAACCCGGGAATTTTTAACACTCCCGCTGTTCTCTTTTGCAGACTCTTCTCTTCCCTTCTCTATGACACTCTCTTTTCACTGTTTTCCCTTATCTTCCCTTCTCTTTCATACTCCCGCTATTCTTTTCACACTCTCTGCCGCGAGTAGAAGTCAGCCTCCTTCAGCACCACCTCCCTCCTTTACGACCTCCTCTTTCCCTTCTTCAATTTCACCAAATCCCTAAATCCCTAACTTCAATTTCATCCTTCCCTAACTTCCCTGCCTCCGATTTCACTCTCGCTCCTTCTGCATATTGGTTTGTTTGCGTTTTGGTTGATGATATTGGTGAGCTCGAACGCCGCCTCGAGGACGTTGGTTACGCTGTTCTTGCAATAAGGTATGTATAATATTTCTTGCAAATTCTTCTGTTGACGCTGTTTTCTGTTTTGATTTTTTGTTTTAATCAGCATAAAGGGTTCAGATTTAAGTTTGTTCTGTTGATGTTGTTTTGATTTTTTGTTTTGTTGCTTTTGTTCATATTGGTTGTTCAATTTTTTCAATGACAAATGAATAAGGTTTCATTCTTATGGCTTTTCTGATCTGTGTTGAGTGAGTGGGTTTGTGTCTTGAAGTGTTTGACATGTGTGTAAACAGTTTGGTGAACAACATTGGTGTAATGCTAATAGCATGATTGAATGCAGTTTGGTGAACAACATTGGTGTAATTATGTGGAAGTATTCTGCGTTAATTATTTGGTTTGTGATTCTAAAGTTAACTCAGATCTTTTCCATTGCATAGGGCAGATTCTTCGTTCTTTGTGTTTTATTGCTATTGCTGAATTATGAAGCTCGATTTTATATTTGGTTATACTCTATCGGTTGAGTATTTTGCTGCCATGAACATGTTCTATAAAGTTTAAGTGTTGTTTGTAATGTTCAAGTTCACCCTCTTAGAAGGTATTATTATTATTGTCGTCGTTGTTGTTGTATTTTTCTATGTTCATTGTTGCTAAAGTTCTTATTTTTTCTGGATGCTTGCTTGAATATGGGTGTTCATCCATCTTGTTTGTAATTTATGGCTTCATTTTCATTTGATTGCTTTGTGGAGTTTTTTTTGCTATGCTAAGTTGTTAATGTGTTTTAGTTCTCAATCCTTCAAATATTCTACTATTAAATTTTGATTGCCTTGTGGAGTGTACTGATCTCTAAACTAAATGCTTGAAGCATGAAGAAAGCGGAGATTGGCCAATCTGAAAAATATAAGCTATAGTTTGTAGATCAGAAGGACATTATGAAAGTGGAAAACTATTCTCTTTTGCTGTGATATGAAGTGGCTATGATTGATTTTTACTTTTAATTTTTCTCTTTGTTTGGTTAATAATGAGTCGGTTTCAATTTTTAATAATGTAGTTTTTGCAGTATAGGTTTTGTGTTCTATTTTGATTTTTGGTTGTTTGTTGTTGCTGGTAAGGTTTGCTGCAGTATGCATTTGATGGTTTTTATGTTGTATTCCTGGTAGTTGACAACTTGTATTGCAACTTCACTTTTAGAAAAGTGTAACAACTTAGTTGTGAGATAGAGATAAATGTATATGGTGTCATTCGAGTAAGAGAGGACTAAGAATTACTACTTGAGAGCGAGCTTATCTGGGTTTATGTGTTTTCATATAGGCACTTCTTTAAGCAAGATACTAATTGTTTGTAGGATACTATGAAAATAGTGAATGACCATCCCTGTATTTTTTCTTTTTGTAAAGCTTATTTCATTAAGCTTGTTAGAGAAGCTAATCATATAAACTCTTGTGTGATGACCACTTAAGCTCTTTAACTAAATGTCCCTAAATGAAATAATTTTGCAAGCTTGTTTGTTGTTGACTGCTAACTTCTAACTACATCAGTCTTCGGGTGTTACTGATCTTCTAGTTTTGCATTGCATACTATCCTCTATTTCCACCGTTCGATTTTGATCCATTCACTTGTTTTCCTTCCTCCATCCATTTTTCTATTCTTACTTACTCACACCCTCCCCCCTCCCTTTCTCCTCTGTTTTTTTGTTTGTTCAACATCTCATTAATTAATAGATAGGAGTGCAGACACATCTCATTAATTAATAGATGTACCTCTGCATTTTTTGTTATCCTATTATGCTTCTTTCTGGTCTGTTTTCATAATGTTTGTCCCTATGTTTTGCAGGATCCATTGCACTGGTACAGGTTGTTACACATCCGATGAAGTGATAAGATCTGCATATCATGGTATGACCTATGATAAGATAAAAGTGAGTGGTTTTAAAGTAAGCAATGCATCTGGCGTTCTGGGCCGCTGTTTCATTGAGGTACATCTCCTAATTCAATTGTCCTTCATTTTTTATTGAAGATTAATATGTGCCCTTACGGACACAAAGATATGTCTGGAAATTTTCGAGTGTGCAAAGTATGCTTCTAAAAAATATGGCTTGCTTTTATGAGTAGGTTGAAAACGGTTTTAAAGGTGAAAGCTTTCCAGTGAAAATAGCATATGCAACCATTTGTAAGGAATTGATTTTCTGTGTCTCCAGGCTATGTGTTTGTTGCCTCTTATATATATATATATATATATAATTTTTTTCATTGGGTGAACAATTGCAAGAGTGAGGACTAGGGTGTAGTGTGGATGACATTTACATTTATTACCAATTGCATCTCACTAGGTTATAGAATAGTAGAATTATCATGGTGTAGTAGAATTATCCTGATTCAATTCTTTAAGTATTGTATGTTCTTTCTATTTATTCTATTGTATTGTTAAGAAGCATCAATTTGCTTATAAAAGAAAGTTCAGAAAGCTTTGTTTTCAATTTCCAGTATTGTATGTTTCAGTATTGTATATTCAATAGTTCTTTCTAATATAAAAGAAAGACCAAAACGCTTAGGTTTCAATTTCTAGTATTGTATATTCAGCAGTTCTTTCTAATATAAAATAAAGATCAGAAAACTTAGGTTTCAATTTTTTACTTGTAAAATATGTTTCTTCTACTACTGGTTAGAGACTTGTGCTATAACAAGGAGATATTGAACTATTTGGATCATGTTATGGCTGGTGTAGATATGGCTTTATTAAATGAAATGAATTTGTTTGTTTCCTCATGTTACTATGATGGCATTTAACTATTTTATCTATGTTTGAAAGTAGTACAGGTTGATGTTTAAATGAGACACCTTTGTAAAACTATGTATGTGTGTGGGATAGCATTGAACTGCTTGTTCTATATTTGAAACTAGTCCAATATTATGTTCAAAAAACCCTTTTGGAAAACCAGGTTTATGCTTGTGTGTGTAGATTTGTTGTAAATGAAATGACTTCTCTGGAAATGAATTGAAGCTTCTTATTTGCTGTGGATCCATAAAGTTTTATGTAAAGGAATTGAAGCTTATTATTTTGTAAGGAATGTGTTACACTGAGTTCAATTTCTATGCGAGTGCATATGTAGTTGCAAAGACAGTACACTCTAGTAAATTGTGTGTGATAGGTGTAACATTTTTTATACATTACAATATCTACCTTGTTTTCTCTACTGTGCAATGCATACTATCTCCATGTAGTCAGAGTTGTCTGCTTTTATTATGGAGTAGCATAGTTCTGTCATTAGCTCATAAATGTAAATTTACAATGAAATACAACTACGAATTTGCTACTAAATAGCTAGGAAAAAGAGGTACAAAATAGCTGCCAAATTGCTAGGGAATATTTTGTTACCTATAATGCATCAGCTAGGAAATAGATGCAATTTTGATACCAAATGAAAAAACACTAGCTATAGAACAGCTACGGAATTTTCCTAGCTAATTAGCTAAGAAAAAGTGACTTTTTCTTCAAAAGTGAGCAACTAATCAACCGCCAGGTTGCAACGGATTTGCTACAAAATTTTACTTCTTAGCTATGGCATAGCTACGGAAACACTCGGTAGCAAATTAGCGACGTTTTTTACGCTACGCATCGTGTTGTTGCTGTTCCATGGCCAATCTGTAGCAATGCCGAAATTGCTAGCGAACTGCTACGGAATTACTACGGAACATTCCGTAGCTGTCCGCGAAAATTCTTGTAGTAAAGTTTAAGAGACTTCAGACTCTTTTTCGATCTCCACTTCTCTCCTATGGTCGTTCTTATGGAGAGCACATGCTGCACAATGTTAGTGCAGTAATGGTTCCTTCAGGTCCATTTCCCATAAATTCTTGGCAAGCATCCAAAGAATATACTCTAATGCGAGCCGCATGATTCTTCTCACAAAATCCAAATCTAACAATTGTGACACGAACAATTGAATTGTTTGATGGAGGCTCCTCTCTAACAATCTCCACCCTCCTCATGGTTTATGACTCTTCAATTTTTCTCTCATTTATTTGGTAATACTAGATTGTGCGAATTTGCCTATAGTTTTAAGATTAAAAATCAAAATCGTCCTAGATAAATTAACATCGGAAATAGAGATCAAAGGGGTTTGTTGATCACAAGGGAGATTAAAGAGTTAATAGAGAAAGAGAACAACTTATAAAGATGGGTCGGCAAAGCTCTAAATACTAAAACTTATATTTAAAATATTATCAACAAAAAAATTAGAGAGGCTCAGTTTATAGACAAGTTATAATTATTCGATGTACTAAATTTCAATGTATTTTGTAGATTCTTTTATTTCTTTTATTTCTTTTGTAACAACAAAATTGATGAGTTCAGTTGTCAGTATAATAAACAGAATAATGAGTATTAAATATTTACTAATTTAAGGAATAAAATTTTGTTAAATATGCGTGATATCATATATGTATCAATTAAAAGATGCACTTCAATTTTTTTTTGTATTTATATTTATCAAAATTGTGTTGATTGTATAATGTTATTATCATTATTTAATAAATTTGTAAATTTTTGAAATGGATGTGAAATTATGATTGTTGGATGAGATGATTCAAATTGATCATTGAGATTAAGCTTTTTCTTTCTAAAAAAATGGCCAAAATGTTAGTCAAAGTGGGTTGATCATTAAGGAGCACTGTACTAATAGCATGGACTAACTTGATTCACGTTTTTCTATCTCAAAGACTTAATTGGAATTTCGATAATCTCATGGGCTCGTGCCCACTAAGTCAAGAACCAATTTGATGTATTACTCATTTTTTGTATCATTTATGTGCACTTCCATTATATGAACTCTCTTCTCTTATATTTTGGTTAGTGTTGACTCCAATAATAATTGTCTTCATTTTTTGTAGATGCCTATTCAATGGTCATACTCGACTTTAAGTTCTCTTGGTTCTGCTTTAATGTAAGTTGTTACTCTTTTTTAATTCGCTCTTTTATTTATGATTATCGATTAATCTCTCCTTGCCTTACATAGTTTAGAAGAATTATTTGAATCGCAATATTTATTTAGATCTTAAAAGTAACAATTCGGCTTTCGTGCACATTATAGTTGCGCTATTTTTTGTTATGGTTTTTGTATAATTCATTTTAATGTTTATGTCGCACATGTTTCTCGTATTGTTTTTCTTTTTTAAAGAAAGGCTACTATATAAACTGAGGAATGAGAAATTACATCCATAAAGAAATCATGGGTTGTCATACCAAATCCTTGATACTAAGCACGCATCGTTTTATTAGAAAGTGTATGTATAACTGCCAGCAAATAATAAATAAGAAAGCTAAAGTAAATATGTCATTTATCAATGCACAAAATCCATGATTTTATCATTGTGTCTGTTCACTAAATTAAGGCAATCACTTTAATTATTAATTTCCTCCATACTTGAATACATCCGACAACACTAGATATCATGTTAAGAAAAAATTTCTCATAAAAATCACAAGTGGCAACTATTGACTACTCATACCTTCCGTTGGATTAGGAGTGGTGACCTAGTCCAACATGCCATACGACCGGTGCTAGCTCCATACCCTTACAAAACTAACCCATAGTTAGTTACGGTACTCTGGTAAGTGAATCTGCATCCGAGAATTCACTTCCCCCTGTACCCATGCTCTGGATATGGAATACTCCCTGAGCATTCCATTCCCTCAAGAGTCACGAAAAAACAAGAAGTAGCTTTGTTGAAAAAAAAAATGCTTGCAGTTAAAGAATTAGATAGAAATCATTATCTTTCTTGATCTTTACAATTTCATGATAGTTTATCATTTTTTTTAATTATAATTGAATGACAGTTCAATTTCAATTTCAATTTTAAACATAATCAGTGCATGGATTATAGTTAATTTTTCACCGATCTAAATTTTCACGTGTATTAATCAACCACTCTATCAAACATCAATCATTATAGTATTATAATCTTGCTATAATTCATCAAAAGAATTTCCAAAAAAAAGGAGAGAAACCAAACTAGAAGAATGGTTAGATATGATGTAATTTTTTTTAATACAAATTAAAACGAAAGACCACAAAATAAGCAAATCAGAGTAGTATGTTATTAATTTTTTGATTTTTGTAATTAAGATATGATAAAACACAACATAGGAATAATTTATTTACAACATACCAATCTGAAACAATATACTATAGTAAATATTGGGAAAAGAAAAAAAAACACAACCTGCCCACATACTCGAAGTCAATATAACATTAAATCAAATATTATTAAAAAAAATAATTCGACGAGTGAAAACTAGGAATTGAAAAGACAAAAATAAAGAGGATTTCCATACACAAGTGCATTATTGCATGGAATCACAACTAGTACGTTCAATATTTTTTGTTTTAGTCTTTTATGATGACTTGAGCTCTGACGACGTGGTTTATTATGGTGTTGGCACATCATTGACAAGGACTAAAACATAAAGAAATTGAACACAGAGGGACTAAAAATAGATATCTTTTCAAGGAAAATCAAAATTCGTTGTATATTGCAAGGATAAAAACATACTTATTAAATTTTTAAGTTTTTTTTTCATGCATATAAAAATTTCCACCTATGTGAGTCTTCAATAATTTAATTTGATGTTATCAGCATATGAACATCTTATCATTCATGGATCATGGTGTGCGGCAATCCATCACCATGATCTATTCTATAGACTCCGCAAAACAAAACATAAATATAGTTGTATACATGCTTATGACAATTAAGTCTTTATCTTTATAAGTTATGACTTTAATATCTTATGCTTTGTTATATTCAATAAATCTCAAATATTTTTTAATTATTGCTCCCATTTTCAAATGTTTTAAAAAATGCAAGTTCGTAAAATTTAAAAAATTGATGATTTTAACACACACACATGCATACACATCCATATATATATATATATATATATATATATATATATATATATATTGAACCTGTTCATGAGAAGACGAACCTAACTATACGTGGTTGTGGTGTGGTTCAAGTTCTGTTCATTTATTTAACGAAGTCAATTTTCAGTTCAAATTCGGTTCATTTTTTGTCTCACGAACCAAGTTCATGAGCTACTTAACGATCGAGTATTAAACGAATTTCGAGTTGCTCGGTTCATTGCTACCTGTATCACTGGGGCACCGAAGCAGACACCGAATGATTGATTTGTTAAACAAAGCATTTCCACTTTTAAAAAATACCACCCAGTTCCTAAATACAAGACTCTTTGGAAACTTTTATTTTGTCTTTATTTTATAAGATTTTTTTAAAGTTAGTTAATTTAATTAATAATATTAAAAATGTGAATATTTCATATGTATATTCAAAAGTATCATTATTAATAATATTAAAAATCTAAAACGTATTAAATAAATAAAAATATTTAAGAAAAAAATAATTAATTGGAAAGGATGGAGTAAAAAGTACTCCGAAGTTGATGTGACGTTTCCTAGTAATTTTGCCGGCTATATATAGTCCTCGAAGTCTCCAACACAAATAAATAACGTCATCACTTGGCTATAAAATAATATTCCCTCCAACTCATTTTTATGTAAGTTTTTTATATTCTCTCATGAGTTACGTTTTTTAGAAATTCAATATTTATTTATGTTTCTTTTTTCAAGCATAACCCTGTTTATTATATCATCTTTTTCATCATTCATTTCTCTATCTCTCTAATATAATCATACATTTATTATTGCTCTTACTCTTACTATTAAATGGGGATATTTTAATTTAAACCTATCAAATTCTTACATTTTTTACTCATCTACGTAAAATATATCTAAAAAACTTAATTTATGGAAGAGAATGAGTAATAATAATAATAATAAAAAAAAAAAAAACAACAACAACGTCACCACTTCCTGGTAATTTCTAGGCAACTTCATCTTCAACCTAATTAACAAGTGATATTTCGGCTCACATTCTGGATTCCCACGTATAATCCACTAATTTCATCTTTTTTAAAGGAAGGAACCAATTTAATCTTAATGGTTAAGAAATCTAAAATCTCAGCAAACGCGTAACATATTTTTATTCCTCTTTCGCTTTACTATTTATCCTATAGTATAAGTATATATATGACGCGATATGTTACACTTCAGCCATAGTGTTTATGATCCAATATTCATACATTGCACATTGCAGCTCTCTCATTCTTCGTTCCAAGACTAATTGCCGTAAGAAATAGTTCCAATCCTTCAATTCCGTGCTTTAATTTCTGCCTACAGTTTGATTTATTGGGGTTCATTTTTCTTTTTCAATTTTTTTTTTTTTTTTGTCACTAATTTGTTCTTCAAACCATGTCAATGAGTTTCATCACAAACTTGAACAGCATTGAGACACTACTCAATGCACCAAACACCAAAAGTGCACCAAATAAAAGATGGCACTCAGCCTTCATAGCCATCTATTGTTCTCGAGCCTTCTGGTTGCACTTAACTCCAAACAAAACCACCAAAAAGATATCCAAAATCTCACCTTCTCCATCATTCACCGTGGTTGATTTGAATTCTCATTCTCATCACCCCTTTACCATTGATCAAACAAGTCTTACCAACATTGTCAAAGAGAAAAATCTTCAAAACCTTCAAAACTTTGGTGGGGTTGAAGGGTTGGCTGCAGCACTTGAAACCAATATTGAGCATGGCATCAAAGGTGACAATTCTGAAGACATTGCACGTAGGCGTGAAGTATTCGGTTCCAACACTTACAAAAAACCACCTTCGAAAAATTTCTTTCATTTCGTGGTTGAAGCCTTTAAGGATGTTACCATTCTCATCCTATTGGTATGTGCAGCTCTTTCTTTAGGCTTTGGCATTAAGCAACATGGGGCTAAAGAAGGTTGGTATGATGGTGGAAGCATATTCATTGCTGTATTCATTGTCATTTCCATGTCTTCTATAAGTAACTTCAGGCAGAACAGGCAATTTGACAAGTTGTCCCAAGTGAGCAATGATATTCAAATTGATGTGGTGCGAAATGCGAGGCGCCAACAGATTTCGATCTTTGAAATTGTGGTTGGTGATGTCATTTGCTTGAAGATCGGAGATCAAGTCCCTGCAGATGGTTTATTCATAGATGGACACTCAGTAAGAGTGGATGAGTCAAGCATGACAGGTGAGCATTTAGCCCTCCCTTCTCAATATAGCTTGTATAATTAATTACATGCAAAAAATAAAAAAATTATTTTTTTTTGGAGCAATGATATATTTGTTAGGAGGATCATCTCCCAATTTTACGAAAATGCTAAATTGTTCATATTCAAATTCGATAAACAACATAACATATAAAACACCTTTCATAAGCTATGTTCGTGGAGGGAAATTTTATTTGTATCCGGGTTTTTGTTAATCCTACTTAGATTTTTAAATTTTTTTCATAAAAATTTCTGAATTTGATCTTATATCCACTCTTTTTTATCGGAAAGTCCTTTGTATCTGATAGTGTTTCCAAATAAAAAATAAATAAATGTGAATGTAACATGGCAATATGATTCTAAATAAGTCATACATTCGGAAAAACCTTTCGATAAGACCCTTTCATTTGAAAAAATCTTTCGAATATATAAAAAAAACATTTTTGAAATTTCAAGTAAAAAAGTGAATGTAGTTAAAAAAAGACTTAATTATGTCATAAGTTTCTGAAGTTTGGGGTACTTTTGTCAGATACCCTTATTCTCTTTTTTTCAATGTTAGACTCCTCGAGATTACTTTTAGTTTTGTCATATATCTCTACTGTAACCAATTTTGCTGACATGTAACATCGGAATCCAGATATAGGAGGTTGGGCACATGGTGTCCCATGGGCTAAGATCCTTTTTAAATAAAATTAAAAAAACTAAAAAACTTAATATTTTTTATATTTTTAGTTAAATAAAAAAAAGAAAAAGAAAGATTAAAGAAAGAGGTCGTCTTAACATAGGAGTAACTTCGGGGAACCAGACATTGAAAAAAAAAAATAAGGGTATCTGACAAAAGTACCCCAAACTTCATTTGAGAACATAGTTTGCATTTTAATATGTCATCGGTCAACTTATGACGAAAACAAGCTTCGTCCCATATAGCACTCCTCTTACTTTTTATAAAAAAATACTTTACCATAAATATTTATCAAAGATGTATATATTTTTCTTATATAGTCGCTCCTTCCGATGTTTTCATGATCCGTTGTGTAGGTGAGAGTGATCATGTTGAAGTTAATAGAAACCATCAACCATTCTTGTTCTCTGGCACCAAGGTAGCTGATGGGTATGCTAAGATGCTTGTTACATCAGTTGGTATGAACACAACATGGGGACAGATGATGAGTTCAATTAGCCGTGATGTTAATGAGCAGACTCCTTTGCAAGAAAGGCTAAACAAGCTTACAACATCCATTGGGAAGGTTGGTTTGGCAGTGGCTTTTCTAGTCCTTGTTGTTTTGTTGATTCGTTACTTCACCGGAAATGCCAAGGATGAAAATGGGGTTAGAAAGTTCAATGGAAGCAAGACCAAGTTCGATGATATAATGAATGCGGTTGTGAGAATTGTTTCTGATGCAGTTACTATTGTTGTGGTTGCGATCCCTGAAGGGCTGCCACTGGCAGTGACTCTGACTCTTGCTTATTCAATGAAGAAAATGATGGCTGATAATGCAATGGTGAGAAAGCTTTCAGCATGTGAGACTATGGGGTCTGCTACCACTATTTGCACTGATAAAACAGGCACACTCACACTCAACCAAATGAAGGTGACTAAGTTTTGGTTAGGCCTAGAACCCGTGGCGAAAAGTGTGTACTCATCGGTTGCACCATATGTTGTTCAGCTAATTCAAGAAGGCGTGGCTCTCAACACAACCGGTAGCGTGCACAAGTCTCAATCAGATTCCGAATTCGAGTTTTCGGGTAGTCCGACAGAAAAGGCAATCCTATCATGGGCTGTCAAGGAATTGAACATGGAGATGGAGCAAGTGACAAAAGGTTGTTCTGTTCTACAAGTCGAGACCTTCAACTCGAAGAAGAAAAGAAGCGGCGTGTTGTTGAGAAGGAAGGTTGATAACACAGTTAATGCACACTGGAAAGGAGCAGCAGAGATGGTACTAAGAATGTGTTCAAGATACTATGATGCTTCTGGCATTGTGAAAGATCTTGACAGTGATGCGATGTCACGATTTGAGCACATTATTCAAGGTATGGCAGCTGCTAGTCTTCGATGTATCGCTTTTGCGCAAGTGGAAGTTGGAGAAGAAGAGATTGAAGATGAAGAAGGAAACAAAGTGGTGAAAGACAATGGTCTAACATTGTTAGGACTTGTTGGTATCAAGGATCCGTGTCGTCCAGGGGTGAAGGAAGCTGTAGAAGCTTGCCAACATGCCGGCGTAAATGTCAAAATGATCACTGGTGACAATGTTTTCACTGCAAAAGCTATTGCAACTGAATGCGGTATACTTCGGCCTAATCAGGATACAGATGGAGCAGTAGTGGAAGGAGAGGAATTTCGGAACTACTCGCCGGAAGAAAGATTGAAGAAAGTGGACAAAATCTGTGTGATGGCAAGGTCCTCTCCTTTTGACAAACTTCTAATGGTTCAATGCCTAAAACAGAAAGGCCATGTCGTCGCTGTCACCGGCGATGGCACAAATGATGCACCAGCGCTCAAGGAAGCTGATATTGGACTCTCTATGGGGATTCAAGGCACCGAAGTTGCGAAAGAGAGCTCGGATATTGTTATATTGGATGACAACTTCGCGTCCGTGGTCACGGTCTTAAGGTGGGGAAGATGTGTTTATAACAACATCCAGAAGTTCATTCAGTTTCAATTGACAGTGAATGTTGCTGCACTTGCAATCAACTTTGTAGCAGCTGTGTCAGCAGGGGAAGTGCCACTCACAGCTGTTCAATTACTATGGGTGAATTTGATCATGGACACATTAGGTGCTTTGGCTCTTGCTACAGAAAGGCCTAAAATGGATTTGATGACGAAACCGCCAGTAGGTAGAACACAACCTCTTATTACTAACATCATGTGGAGGAACCTATTAGCACAAGCTTTGTATCAAATAACAGTTTTGCTGACTCTTCAATTCAAAGGTGAGTCCATATTTGGGGTGACATCAAAGGTAAATGACACATTGATTTTCAATACATTTGTTCTATGCCAAGTGTTCAATGAGTTCAATGCAAGGAAGCTGGAGAAGAAGAATGTTTTCAAAGGCATTCACAAAAGCAAGTTGTTCTTGGGAATTATTGGTGTAACAATAGTGCTTCAGGTTGTGATGGTTGAGTTTCTTAAGAAGTTTGCTGATACAGAGAGGTTAAATTGGGGACAATGGGGTGCTTGCATAATTCTTGCTGCTGTTTCTTGGCCAATTGGTTTGGTTGTGAAGTTGATACCTGTCTCAGATAAACCATTGCTCAGTTTTTTTAGTATGAAGAAGGAATGAAGACTTAGCCAAGACTTATATGATTCTATTTGTAACTTACATATGTTCTTTATTTTAAATATTTTCTGTGTATACATATATTAATAAAATTTACATTCTAATATAGTATATAGTTTTATCAAGAGTCATCACATTCTTGTTATCTTTTAGTTTTGGGTGATTTTTAATACTTCCCTTTTAGTTTTGTTTCAATGTTGTTTTTTTTTTTATATATATATATATAGTATCATTGATTTAGTATTTTAAAACCTTGATAATTAAGATTAAAAGTTGAAAAAATGATGAATCGTAATTGACCTTAAGGTAATTAGGAGATAACGACATCTCCCATATCATTTTTTAGAAGATTGTTGAGATTAAGAATGCTATCACGTTGGTAGAGTGACTGTTACATGTGAATATGGATACGATGACAATGATGGGAGAGTAGGGTGAGTGGTATTGAACTATTTGCAATAAGATAGAAGTAGATGAAATTTGAGATTAAAAACAAAGCTAAAATTCTTTTCATATTAGTTAAATATACTTGACCACATTTAATTTAGATTGTCTTTGTCTTGCCCAAGATCATTCTATTACACCTTCAGTAGTAGATTTGTTTATAAGATTTGAAGGCATTACTATTCCTTTGGCCAAAACGTGCAACCTGTCAGAAATTAAGCCTAAATATTTCAATTTTTTTTCGAAATTATATAGTGTCTGATCTTCACATTTTTTATGACCCAACTAATCCACCTCGAATCCGCGAACTGTGCGAGTCTTTGACTCAACGGTATGGATCCTCCCTAGGAATTGTTGCCTCATTGAGACTCGAGCATTTGACCCTGAAGTCCCTACGCGCCCAGCCAATTTTCACTCGAGCAATCCACTTGGGTTAAATATTTCATATCTAAATTGATGCCAAAAATCTTTTAACATTATATTAACGAACAGTATATCTTTCGGAAACCAAAACCAAAGTGACTATTAACTCTTAAAATTCTTTGCATTCTTTTTTGTTAGGTATTCAAATGTGAGTAAAAGTTTTATTTTGGATAAGATGTGGCAAGTAAAAAAATTTAGAAATGACAACATCCATATAACAATTGCCTTAAAATTTTAATTCAAGATATGTTTCTCACTCATCGATGGCTCTTCACTCTTCTCGTGCCCGAGGAGCAACGAGACCACAACCCCGGTTGCAGATCCACATTTCTAGTACATATCACATTGGAATTCCAATTGCAGAAAATTGCCGAAACAAGCAATTGATGCAACTACAATATCACATTGGAATTCCAATTGCAAAAAATTGCAGAAACAAGCGATTGATAGGACCACAATTGCAATCGCGATGTGGTTGCAAAGGCTCTCAAGATCACAATATTGCAGTCCCAGAGTTTAATATAAAGCCGTGGATACATGGATTGATTAATCTCTCAGACATCCGTCTGTAAACTGCTTTCTCTGTATACTCCCTCCCTTCCTTTTTATCTGTCATATTTCAAAAAAAACACGCCCCTTGAGAAAATCAATCATTACTTAGATTTCCAATACATTAATTATGTTTTTTCCCACTATACCCTTTCTCTTTCTATAATCATTAATTTTTCTCCACTACTTATGTAAACCAAGACTTATTAAATAGGGGCAAACATGAAAAATAGCATTTATTACACTCTTGAATTTCTCAATATGACAGATAAAAAGAAACAAAATAATTCTCCAAAAATGACACTTAAAAAGGAATGGAGGGAGTATTATCTGACTACTAATTACATTGAAAACTGTTGAAACTTCAAACACATTCTGCACTAACCGGGAAAAGATATATGCACATCACATGTTTACACCTATACCTACTTTGGAGTCTTGTTATATTACTGAAGAAGTAAATGGTATAACAATGATGTAATGGAAATTGTTGGAAGTCCCACATCACCTGTCTCGTAATATATGACATGATTTAAATACTTGTTGGGCTACTCCTCTCATTGCCAATTGGTTTTGAGATAGAACCTTAACATGGTATCAGAGCCAGAGCCCAACTTCTTTCCGGTTGTTATGGGCCAAAAGTTGTCCTTTGTTATGGGTCAATAGATACCCTTTGCCTACGATTAAGTAATCCGAAGACTTATAAAGTAATTCAAATAAGTAATCCAAGATTTAAGACAAAAAGACCTTGTAACACGTGGCCGAATTTTAGAAAGGCTGCAGCTAAGGTTATTGAGCGGCTCAAGGTATTAAAAAGATAAAGGTACAGGACCTCTTTGAAGAGATAACAATGTAAAATAAACACCCTATCTACATAAGTGGAATTTTAGAAGGCACATTTAAGCATCATATGGGGAAGAAGTAACCTCATAATCACCATGTATATCCATGACGAGTGGCGGAGCTCGGAGCTTGAATAATAATATAGGGGGTGCAGCAGTAAATAATGTTAGGAATTGAAAATTACAAGGAGTTAAATTTTAAGTATTTATAATTAAAGTTTCATTATAGTTAGAATAAGATAAGTAGTCTAAATGGCAAAAGTCTATGTGGTGGCATCTGAGGTGCCTGGTTCGAGTCCACAAATGCGGATGCCGGACTCGAACCCGCGCCTGGAAGCCCTAACACATAGCACCTTACCAGTACACCAATTATCAACTTATGATGTGCGATACAAATAGCTATTATATACTCTACAAAAATCTCAGGGGGAGCAGGAGTTCCCACCTGCTCGTGAGATCCTCCGCCACTGTCCATGACAGAATCCATGGTTCTGCAGAAATCTTCTCAAATGGATAAACAAAGGCACTGTGAACTAGGACAATTTTGCAACAATGAACAAAATCTCAGCAAGATCCGCAAAGATACAACAAATTTGGAGATTAAACAAAAGCATCCAATTAAGATGGACTCATAATGAAATAAAAGTTCACAATACAGTAATGTAATTGTAAGCTCAACTCTGCATACAGTCTAGAGCAGAAAACATTACATTTATTATATGATGAATATTGATGGGTTTAAGTACCGATAATCTAAATTCTTGACTGTTTAGCAAGCTTGAACCACTCAGTATGGAAAGAGCCCTCAATGTCAATCCTTTCATATGTATGGGCACCAAAGTAGTCTCGTTGAGCTTGAACCAAATTAGCTGGCAATCTTTCTCTTCGGTATGAGTCAAAATAAGCAAGACTAGCAGACATACCTGGGGTGCTGATGCCAGAGTTGATAGCAAGGCTTACAACTCTCCTCCAAGCAGATTGGCGATCGATGATTTCCTTGGCAAACTCTGGATCCACAAGAAGGTTTGCTAGATTAGGATTTCGGTCATATGCCTGCTTGATTCTGTCCAAGAATATTGCTCTTATGATGCAACCCCCTTTCCATATCCTGGCAAGTTCTCCCAACTTCAAATCCCAACCCTTTTCAATACTCTTGGCACGGATCAGATTCATTCCCTGGGCATAACTACAGATTTTTGCTGCATATAGAGCTTTCCTTACATCATCAATCAACTTCTTCTTGTCAACAGGTTCATTGGTCAAGATGTCATCAAAGCCGCCTGATTTAAAGACCTTTGCAGCTTCAACTCTTTCTTCCTTCAATCCGCTAAGGAACCTAGCATCCAAAGAAGCTTCAATAGTGGGAGCAGCAACTGATAAATCAGCAGCTTGCTGGACAGTCCACTTACCGGTACCTTTCATGCCGGTTTTGTCCAGAACCTTGTCAACCAGATACCCATCTCCTTTGTCATCCTTAATTCCAAATATATCTGCAGTGATTTCAATTAGGAAACTCAGAAGTTCTCCCTTGTTCCATTCCGAGAAGACACTTTGTAGTTCCTCATTTGACAACTTCCCAACTGACTTTAGTACATCGTAAGCCTCTGCAATCAGTTGCATGTCACCATATTCAATTCCATTATGAATCATTTTCACAAAATTACCTGATCCACCTTTACCGATATAAGTCACGCAGGGACCGCTATCAGGGACTTGAGCTGCCACCTTGAGAAGAATGTCTTCTATGTACTTGTAAGCCTCGAATGAACCACCGGGCATCAAAGAGGGACCATTTCGAGCACCCTCCTCACCACCTGAAACTCCCATACCAAGGTATAGCAGACCCAATTCAGCCGCAGCTTTCTCTCTTCTCTCAGTGTTCTCATACCATTCATTGCCACCATCAATTATACAATCACCTTTTTCCAAGTATGCAGAAAGGGTCTTAATGGTCTGGTCAACAGGTGCCCCAGCCTTAACAAGCATTATTATGACCCTTGGTTTTTTAATGGATTTAACAAAAGATTCAGGGTCATGGTAGCCATTCAAAGGAAGATTTCCTTCTTGTTTCGCTCGTTCTACAGTTTCATCAACCTTGGATGTGGTTCGGTTATAAACAGAAATGGGAAAGCCTTTCTCAGCAATATTGAGAGCAAGATTTTGGCCCATTACAGCCAGTCCAGCGAGGCCAATTCTGGTAGGATTTGTAGGTTGAGCCATAATTTGTTTCCTGTTCAATGTTTGGTAATTCACATGAAAAGAAAATACTAAGTACAAAATTGGGAAGAACTTCTAATTTATGAGGAAAAATGAAAGTTGTAAACTACAATAACTGAACACTATTACAACTTGGTCAGGCATTTACGGGCCATAAATAAAAAACCAACAAATACAATAGGAAGTACAAAAAACTAGAACATATCCGATGAATGACATAGGAGTTTAAGGAGTCTTCTAATACGAGATTTAGAGAATAGAGATAAAAGGGTACTATAATTGATTACATTACTTTTTGCTCAGAAAGTGAGATCTTCAGAAAGGCTCTAAGAAAATTTTTAAAGGGAAACATTAGAGTACAATAACACTGAAGATATACTACACTAACACATCGACGAATGGAAGATAAGTTCGCATGGAGGATTATGTATTCCTAGCATTTAGTTTGAGTTTACATGCATTTATATTCAGCGATGTTTTAACTTACCATTATCTTATGCGACTATGCTAGGATAGATAATGGTCCATCAAGTTCCCTTTCTCTTTTCCAAAAGTTAAATATTAACCTCCAAACAAGTTTTCAGTCAGGTACCCTATTGACTTTGGTGGGTCATTGGGTATCTCTTGATTCTTAGATTCTTGGCCAAGGAATTTTTGTAGATGGACCAATTGGTTGATGCTTACTTTAAAGCAGACAAAGGTTAGAAAGCTAATGGTCTTGGTTTGTTTCTCTGCTGTTGCTTATTGCGTTTGGAGAGAGGAATTTAAGAAAGTTTCAACAGAAAAAGCAATCCCCCAGAATTTTGGTTTAATGTAATTAAGAAAGAGCTCGCTGTGAGATTCTTACATTGTTTTCCTAATCTTAGAAGTTGGCAAAATGCTATCCTAGTTCATAGAGTTGAGGCTGAATGTAACTAGTTTTGTTTTGATTTTTCAGGGAAGCTTGTAAATCCGGAACCGTTCCTAAAAGGTGGCTGGAATTCTTGACTGTACCTTTTGGTTGCATGAGTTAATTTTGCTTGTAGTAATATATTTACTTTTACCAAAAAAAAAAAAAAAAAAGAAAGGTTTTTAGTCTCCTGGATTTAGATATATCAAGATCTAATATGCAATTGTTATCAAAATCAATTATTTTTCACCTAGAGTAATTCAACAAATCCTTTTTCTAAAATCCCAAATATTGCAGTGCTACAGACACAGTAATCCAACAATTATAACATAGAGAAATGTATCCAATGCATGCAAACCAGTATCACCAAGAACATGGTCAAACAAATTGATCCCATCATTAAGGATATTATTAATAAAGTAGAATTTAAATCCAGATCATAAACAACATTAAGTGTCTTCTTGATTTCTCAGAAAAAGACAACAAATTCAACAGTCAAAGATAAAGATGCAGCTGGTACAGTTTCTGAGCAAACAAAATAGGTTCATAATCATATTCAAAAGAAGGGAAAAAAATAGAAAAAAGAGCAGGGTTTAGAGGCAAACCTGATTTTCGAATGGTTTTACAGAAAAGTGGGATCCGGGTATCTAAGAGAATAGACAATGAATTATTATATACAAGTATAACGTAAAGTGTAAAAAACTATAGTTTGGTATTGGAGTGACGCCGACGCGGTTTGACAGTTGACATCAACTACAACCACCAACCTTTTCTGGTAAAGAAAAGACCCACTTTTTCATTAGAAACGTGTGTCAAAGTTGTCCAACTCATTCTTACCAGATACTCCATATTTATGCTGCCCCCTCGTGTCCGAAACTTATGGCTTGACTTTTGATGTTCCATAAAAACAATAAAAATGACTTATAGATCTATAAAATTAGTATATAAATCAACCTAAAAACAAAAGGACATGCATGTGCCATGTGCTATTTGAAGTGGGTTTGAAATTGATACGTGAGTGGGTGTGTGACCCATAATTTGTTTAATACTTTAATTTGTAAACCTAATTATTATTTTTAATTTATTTATATTTATTTTTGTAAGTACTATTTTATCTTTTCCCCACCTCTACTTCCAAATTGCTTTCTTAATCATGGTAAATACTAGAGGCACAAATTAGAGCCGGCAAAGAAAAACACGATCGGGCCGGCCCGAATAAGCACAACAAAATATTGGGCTTAGGCAACAATTTTAGAGCACGAATTATACCCATGCTTTTTTAGCACGATCCGTGAAGGCAAGAAACACGACTGGGCTTTTGCTGAGTTAACACGACACGACACGCTAACCCGATTTATTTTATTTATATTTTTAATTTACTGAAGTTTTTTGCTGAAATTGAAAAGAAAAGGAAAGGATCCACTAATCCACTACACTATACAATGCTCATTTACTTTTTTTTTATAATAAGCAGTTAAGCACAATGTTTATTTACTTATTTACTAATACATATACGTCATTTAATACATATAACTAATGTTACTACCAATTATCAGATATTATCATATATATATATATATATATATATTAAATGGTTGCTGGGTAGGCACGCAAAAGCACGAAACACGCACGGTGCAGACCTAAAGACCATTTTTGAAGCACGATTTTAAGCCGTACTTTTTAGGCACGGCACGGCCAAAACCCGAACCCGAACCCGAACCGGGCGGACACGAGCATGACCGGGTAGCACGAATTGTCCCCTCTAGCGCAAATGATGATGGCCTAACCAACCATCTCTAGGTTAGTTAGCGTACCAACGGAATAACCAATCCCCAAGACTGCCTCAATCCTAATCGGGAAGAAGGCGGAGGCGATATAAGGAATTAGTAAATAAGTAATCGACAGAATGGCTCGCGAGTGGTAGAAGAGGAGGCTTCTGCTACACAAGCCATCAAACCTCCAACCCACCCTGCTACCTCGCAAAAGGATTAAGGGCGACCGAGCAAAGAAGATAGAGCGTCGTACAGGTCAGGGAGATCCACTCACGATGAACCTATAAAAGGATAGCGAGATTTCATAGATTCCCGATCTCAAAGTAGATCACGTCCAGTCACCTCTACATGACCAATTAAGGCTGAGTTAACATCACAATTCATCGTCTCATAGATCGCAATGAGGTTCTTCCCATGACCCTTCAATTAATGGCCTCATAACAATCTCATAGATTGATATGTCAGAATTTGGAATATCTTATGAATTGTGGAAGGTGATTAAGTTGCAAGTGCATGCAGACTTCATATCCGAGTTCAGTGAACCATCTATGAGCTCAAGCTTAAGAACTTAGACTATTTTTGTAGACAGATCATCGAAACTAAAGGGAGGAGGGCTCGACATCATCTTAGAAAGAAATCAAGGCATCATTCTCTTATACTTGCTTAAATTTGAGTTTGCAACTTCAAATATTCAAGCCGAATATGAAGCCTGTCTTGTTAGCTTGAAGATGATGAAGGAACTTGGAGCCTTTTAGTTAATTGTTTTCGGTGATTATCAACTGGTGGTCTCACAAATCTTGGGGGACTATTAGGCAAAAGAATCGACCGTGTAAAAATATTTGGAATAGGTCAGGGCTCTAATGGTATAATTCAAGAAAGTGGAGATAACACCCATTCCTCAGGAACAAAATAATCGGGCCTACATTCCCTTGAAGCTATCTATCAATAAGGATTTCGAGAACTGTAACATCCTGAATTTTAATTCTAAAAATAATTAGAATAATAATAAGATTTGGAAGTAAGGATTATCCAAAAAGGAATTTAAAATGATGGATTAGGAATTCTCTGAGTGCCATAAAGGAACCAAAGAGCATTGGCATCAGAAAAGAAATTGAACGAAGACCAAACGAGTGTTAAAAGTCGATGTTATCGGTGTTGTAAACACCCTAAATTAGGAAATTCAAAATAAAATATCTTTATCTCTAAACATGAATTCCATCGTTGGATATGGAGATAAGTGTCTAAGGAAGCTTGTCTCCAAATTTGGGCAAGATCCGACGGTTAACGAAGTAATTATAACACGGTCAACCTAAGTCAACTGTCTCGCGCTCAAGCGCGCCGTTCTCGCGCCCAGGCGCGAAGTGCATCAGACCTGAAACAAATTGACCCTCGCGCTCAAGAGCGGAGGGCGGCGCTCGGGCGCGGGTTGTAACACCCCGCAAATTCCTCGTACTGAATTAAAATACTAAAGAGATTTATTTTGAGAAAAATGTTTTTGAGAGAGTATTTTCTTAAACAAATTTCTTAATTCATGTTTTCAAAGTGGTAAATGATTTTAAAGAATGATTTCGTGGACTAATGTTATAAGTTTTAAAGTTGAATTTTGAAAATAACTATGTGTGCATAAACTTGCATGTACGGTTGTTACAAGTATGTATATATGCTTAAAATTTAACTAATAAATAAACATGGTTATGATATATGTATGTGTAATACGTGTGATTGTGTGTGTGTGCATGAGTATGTGCATGTGTGATATGTGTGTCGTGTATTATGGAGTGTGAAACATGTTATGCCAAAGTGTTACATGCATGCTTAAATATGTGTAAAATGTATGCATCATTCCATGACCTAATGTTATGTGTTGCTATGATAACATGAAAGGAAAATTATGTGTATATGTGTGTGTGCATATGGTTCGGCCATGAGAGGATAAGAGAACCAAGTAGGAGAGCATTTTCTTACTCATTAAGAAAGTTGAAATTAAATAGAAAATTTGAAAGGGAAACAAGTGGAAACCTAGGTTGAATGAGTCATGAGGCCTAGGGAAGACTTTCTTCAACATTGTCTCCCCTTGATAAGATTCTTTCCATGCAACAAATGGACTAGACCAAATTACCCCTTAGTATTGCACATGGAACCGAGGGCACAAGAGGGAAGTTCCAACCCTTGCCTTTGTCCATATGAGCCGTGTGTGTATGGGAGGAGTGGGATACTTGATTCATTCATTTTCACATCCCCTAAACACACTTGGTCCAAGAGCAACACAAAGCTCTTGGAATCCTTAGAGAAAGAGTGAGACCGTGAAGAGAGGAGAAGAAGAGTGAGAATCCCAAACCTCTCAACCCCAAATATCTTTGGTTCCTTCTTTCACCCACACTTTCCTTCAAAAAACCTAAGAAGAAAATCACCATCAACCCCAAAAAAGGAAGATGGCCGAAGCAAACTTTAGAAGAAGAAGAAGAAAGAGTCCAAGTCCAAAAACCTAGGCTTCCCTCTTGAAGATCAAGTCTAGAAGGTTGAAAACCATCTCTTTTCTTTGGTGATTCGAAGATCCTAGAGTTGATAGAGTAGTTTTAATATCTAAAGCCTTGTAATTCTCACCTCTTTTCTTGCATGTCTCTTTTTATGTTTGATCTATAATTGCATGTAATTTCTAAGCTTTGACCTTGAGATTTCAAGAGCTAAACAAACTTGTAGAACCCTAAACCATGGACATTATCATTCGGTCATGTCTAGAAGTTTAGGTGTGATGATTTTTATTTTATTTTGAGTTCATGCATGTTGATTTGATGCTTGTTGGAGATGATCTAAGTGATTTAAATGCTTTGATTTTAACTTTGAATTTTCTAAGCTTTGATCTTTGATTTTCTTTTCAAAAAAGAGCTTTGATCTATTGTTTTGATCTTGAAAAAGATTTTATTCTTGACTTGATTTTCCATAACTTGGATCTTGAAGTTTTGCATGTGATTCTTGTACTCAAAAAGTCTTGTTACTTGGTGTGCATGTCACGGTTTTGATGAGAAAGCAAAGGAAAACAACTTTTTCAAAATGGTTTTGCTTTGATCTAAATCTATGTGTGTATCAAAGCTAAAGGTTAAGTTTCTTTTCGGTCAAGCCTTGAAAATCAAAAGATCATGATTATTTTTCATAAAAAGGAACTTGCATGTGATTCTCTTTTACCTTAAGTGATTTTTAGGAGCACATGCAAAGAAAAATAAAAATGAAAATGTGTTTGAAGTGACAAAGAGGTCACGGTTTTATGAAGAAAAAGGGAGTGGTATTTTTCTAAAACCATGTGTTGAAAGTGCATGTTTTGATTTGTTAATTTTAAGGTTTTGCATGTAGAAAATTTGCATCAAAGACCTTGTTTTTCCTATGATAATGATTCGGCCTACACTAGTTGTAATAGGCTAGATTCCTTTTGTATGTGATTGACTTGTTGAAATGATTATGTTTGTGATTTTATTTTGAGAAAAACTATTTAATTTGTGTTATGGTGGTTTTTGCTCAATTCGGTGTTAATAAAAGAAAATAAATGAATATATTTGATTATTTCCAAAAGTATTTTCATGATTTTGATTTTAGTTCTTTGCTGTCCAAGATTTTATTTCAAGGTTTTCAATTTATAAAAGTGTTCTTGATTCATGAAAAGTGTGGGTTTCAAGTGCTATCCAATATGTCCAAAAATTAGAATGATGATTATGGATTTTTCAATGTTCTACGAGTAAAAAGGTGGCTGGACTCATTTCATACAGCCACATAAACTAATTATTTTATTTATTATAATGTGAATTTTCGAATGATTTTTGAAGGATTTCAAGTTTAAGAAAAGATTGTGTTTTAAGGAAAGATAAAGGGAATAAAATAACTAATTGGGTTGGAAGAAAGTATGGTGTTTAAATGAATATATATATATATATATATATGCGTACATGTGTGTATGTATATTCGGTCATGTGGTACAAATAAGTTTGGGGAATTTAATTGCACTTAAATGAACTCATGTAACGATTCTTGAAAAGAATTGAGTTGTTGTGTTTGATTCATACCTTGTGAGTGTGTAAATGTCTAAATGTTTGTTTGGATTATAAATAAATTAAATGATTAATCAAACACTTGTATGACTTCATTTATTTAAGTGTTGTTGTGATTGTGTTCTAGTGATGTTTGCAAAATAATTGAGTGTGTAAATGGCTTTAAAATATATTGATTTTAAGAAATTTCCATTTGATTTAATTGAGATTTTAAATTGTGTTTATGGCTGTCCGGAATTATTTAAACTTGTTTCTTGACTTTGAAAATGTGTTCAAGTGATTTAAAGTAAAATTTTCAAGTGATAATTGATTTAAGGAAAACCCGGATGTAAAACGGTGAACTTTTCGGTGTTTTCGAATATAAGAGAGGTGCTGTCCAAAACGGACCAGCAACCCAACCAAATAATCTAAATTCTCTTACTAAATGTTTTCAAATAATTTTAAAATAATTAAAGTGCTAGAAAATATGAGGATTGTTTTGATAAAACAATAGTGTTTTAAGTCTTTTGATTAAGAACAGAAAGTGTCATGAGATAAGAAAATATTTTTCTTAGAACCAGACAATAACGTAAGTGTATTTTATTTAGTACGAGGAAATCTTAAAGACAAGGGATTGGGGCAGCCGGCAACCAAAAAGGATTCGAGGAGACGGTACGCATTATATTGCTGGACCTCAGGTGAGAGAGAAGCTTTCCTAAGACACCGTGGTAGTTAGGTGATTTATTAGGACGTTCCGTATCATCTCAAAGATCGGAACTAAGTGGTTGGAGTCAGTAGTATAAGTGGCAATTGTTTGATTGTGTGGCCACTTATACGAAGGTGACGAAGACCACATTGTTGTGTGATGTTTGTGTGAATGATGGCATGCTTTTATATAATTATGCCTTATGTTATTGCTGTTAATGAGAATGTGTAATATGATGATGGACGTCTGTTACGTCCTGAAAATAGAAGCGAAATAAATAAGAGTGTGAAGTAAAGACATAATGAGAGAGAAATAATGATTGGAAACAAAGTATGTGTTGGAAAGGAATGAATGAATGATAATGTTGAGTACGAGCCAGAGCTGGGAAGAGTGATGTTGATTGTTGGAACAAGGTGTGAATTGAGCGGAGCTGGGCTCCTTGGTTCTTGGTTTTAGTCTGGGACTAGTGTTGAGTTGAGCTTGCTCCTCCATTAGTGCCCAGCAAAGTTGAGGCTTCTTAAAAAGGTTTTTGAAAAGCATTTTTTTGAAAAAGGTTTTTGAAAAGAGGTTTTAAAAAAAAGGTTTTTTTGAAAAGAGGTTTTTGAAACGATTCTTGAAAAGAGACCCTGAAAAGATTTGTGAAAAGAGATTTTGTGAGGAATGGTGAAAAGAAATTCTAGAAAAGGGTTGTGGAACGAAATCCTTTTGAAAATGTTTTTGAAAAGAGGTTTTTGAGAAATTTATGAAAAAGAATATTTTGAGAAGAGATTCGGAATGTGATGGTGGAAAGATGTTGAAATAAGATGATTGTGAGAAATGGAGTATGTTGAGAAAGTTTGAGAAATGGAATTGGAAATTGTGATGTGATCCCAGCTCTGTGCTATGTGAGAGAAAGATTGTGCAAAGTTAGTGGTCGGGACTCGTTGAAGGGTTGTACGAAGGATGGGCCGACCTTAGGATAATTAAAAAGATTAAAAGCCTTAAAAGACATGCGCGGTGAGGTATGAGAGTGCGAAGTAGTGGAGAGGAAGAAACGATAAGTATCTGCGGATACTTAGGACGAGATTGCATTAGGGGAGGACGATGACGGTGAAACATCAAGAAGTCTAGAGTATGTTTCAAGGCAGAACGAACTCCACATGTGGCGCACTAACGTGGTCGGGACTGGGTCTAATGTCGTGGCAAGTTCTGCGGGCCCACTAAAAAACATACTGTCGCCCCCTAGATTGCAAATCGAGAACAGTGAGAGGGACTGGAACGGGGCATTGTGTTTTGCCACTGCGTGGACAGTGAGCCTTGTTATTATTGAATTGATTTGAGAACGAGATCCTCCTGGTCTGGGACCATTTATGTGTTGTGACAGCTGTCGTGCCCGCGTGGTAAAGGTCCTGTACTCCTGTTTGCTTCCGACTAGGTTGGGTGGATGACCGAGGAGATGTAGACGTGAGTGATAGCCGAGAACGAAATGAATTCCCCGAGGATATCTTCTGATTTCCCAGAGTAAAAGAATGATATGAATTGATAAGATTGAAAAAGAAATGTTCTGAGTTGAGAAAGAAAGAATGTACTGAGAAGTGAAACTAAGCTTGGGAAAAATAATGAAGGATGATAATAACGAAAGATAATAATGATAATGATGATGATGAAATGCTTGATTGTTGTGTGTCTGTATGTTGTATTGTATGCTTGTGTGGTCCTATTATCTTGCCTATCGTAATTCCACACCGTCGACGATCCGTCGTTCGGAATGCTTACTCTCTCCTATTCGTTGGCATATCGGTGCTGCTGGTATCTCAACGGGCAGATGGAGTAACGGATGGAAGTCACCGTACGAGGCTACAGGGACTACGAAGAGAAGATTCGGTAGGAGGCTCGGAGGAACTCCACCACACTCAATGGAGCAGAGCCGGAATCTACTAGCAAGGAGGGAATAACAACAAGGAGGGCAACACCTTCGAGAGAAAAGATAGGACGCAAGAAAAAGAAAGAGGACCTTCACCCCATAGTTCTCAAATGGATAGTTTAAGACTAGAGTGGCTAGATTAGATTGTGGTGAGTGTTTTGATTTAGGGATTACCGAAGCCATGAGCCATTTATGTAAACGAGCTAAATTTTAATTTGACTTGTGGTGCCTACTTTTATTCAAAGTTAATGCATGACTTGTGGTGTCAAGATGATTTTGAACCAAGTTCTTTTATGAAAGTGAATGTTTTATGAAAAGAACAGTTTTAGTAACAACTCGGTTTTCGAATGAAAGTGTGGAAGAACATCAAGACCTTTTTAAAACGGTTTCAAACTCTTCCACAATGTTTTAAAAAAAAAAATTTTGGCCCCATTTTTGCAACATAAATGGATAAAAGCTGGTTACTTTTGAGTTACGAAAACCGGGCTGTTACACGGGTCTGTTTTAATGCCGTGGCTGGGGAGGGTCGAAGCCCATTCCCTCCCCCCTCCTTCTTCAACTTCGATCCTCCTTCTCCCCCCCTCCTCCACATCCTCCACCGCTGGCGCCGCCCTAATCGCCGCCTCCTTAGCCTCCTCTTCCTCTCCTTCAATCCGTCCCTCTCTCTCTCTCTCTTACTTGAGTTCCCCATCTCTCTCCTCCTCCACCGCCCACCTCCTTTCTCTCCGGCCGCCACCGCCGTGGCCGTGAGCCGTGGCCACCACCATTGTGAGCATCCCTATCTCTCTCTTCCTTCTCTTGGCCTTTCTCTCTCTTTTCCCTTTGGCCGAGCTTTCTCTCTCTCCACGGATCTCACCGGCGCCGTTACCGACCCGTGATCGCACCAGGCTTATGTCGGGTGCCCTGAAGCTCGAAGCTCTTGTCTTGGCCCAGCCCGTAGATGTTCTCGCCACCGGCGTCGATCGCCTTCGACCCGTTCATCACCCCGGGTAACTAAAGCTTCGCGGACCGCCGCTCCCTCCCCGTAGTTGAGGTTATTTCTTTACTTTCGTCAACCGCGGTAAGACGGGTTGCGTTACCTTTACTTAGAGAGTAAATTCTAGGATGCTATAGTGGTAGCTAAGAATAGGATAATTAAAAGTATCTTAATGAACCTTAGGGTAGTCCCCGCTGATATAAATGGAGTAAATAAAATTGTTAATAGAAACCATACCTTACGGAATAAAACTTATATACTTAGAATAAGGTCCGGGATGAATGAGTGTATTTAGGATATTAATTCGGTCAACATTGGATGAAAATATAAGAAGGTATAAAATATAACCAAAGGGAAAAGTTAGGAAAAACTAACTAAGTGTGAGTGTAAAAGAATAAAGAGTAATTGAATAGGCAAGAAGAGTAGAATAAATAAACTAAAAGTGAGATAAAAGAGGAGTTTAAATGCGAAGGCAATAGGTATGTACGGAGTAGAATTAGTTAAGAGATGTCGGGTAGTAATGAAATAGAAACAAATGCTAAACTAAATTTTAAATACAAGTAGATAATAAGTAAAGAATTTCGTGAAAAGATAACAAGACAATGAGAGGGAATATAATAGTAGTAGATAAATAGAATAGAGAAATATAAACTGGAGTTAATGAAATAGAAATAATAAGTTATGTAATAGTATGAGATAAAGGAAACAAAGAAATAACTAAGAATTAATAACGGGAACAAAAATATAATATACATGACCAAGTTAAGTAGAGTTGGGTAAAAGCAGGGGTAATTAGCAATAAGAAAAAGAATAAAGTAGAAAATGTAGGAAAATGTGATAAGTCAAATGAAAATTAAAATTAAAGGATTGAGATAGGCATAAAAGAATTACTTAAATTATAAGAGGAGAAAAGACAAATAATTAAGAAAGAAAAGTGAACGGCTGATGGTCTATTGGACTCAGTCCTAATAAAGGTAAACGGCTGATGGTCTTTTGGACTCAGTCATAATAAATGAACACGACTGATGGTCTTTTGGACTCAGTCATAGTAAAGGAAAACGACTGATGGTCTTTTGGACTCAGTCATATAAAGGAAAAACGGCTGATGGTCTTTTGGACTCAGTCATATAAAGGAAAAACGGCTGATGGTCTTTTGGACTCAGTCATATAAAGGAAAATGGCTGATGGTCTTTTGGACTCAGTCATATAAAGGAAAACAGTTGATGGTCTCTTGGACTCAGTCATATAAAGGAAAACGGCTTATGGTCTTTTGGACTCAGTCATAATAAAGGAAAACGGCTGATGGTCTTTTGGACTCAGTCATATAAAAGAAAAACGGCTGATGGTCTGTTGGACTCAGTCATAAGGAAAAAAGGAAAAGAAAAAGAAAAAGAAAAGGAAGAGAAGAAGAAAAAGAAAAGGAAGAGAAGAAGAAAAAGAAAAGAAAAGAGAATGTAGAAATGATCAGAGAACTAAGAATGGAAATAAATGAATGAATGAGGTAAACTGAATAGCGAATTAAGAATTAAAGGAAATGAATAGCGGACCAAAAGTGGAATGAAATGCGAGAGCTGTTAGAGAATTAAAAATTAAATGAATGTGAGAATAAGAGAAGAGCTAAAAGAAATTAAATATATGGATATTTATGAGTAACGTATGTTAATAATAATGTAGACTTAGTTTATTACTATGTCTTCTTTTAGGATTTATCTTTTAAGTTCTGTGTAATGCTACCCTTCTTGCTATATTTTGCAGGTACTGAAGTGGAGCTTACATGGGACATGGCCGAGCAGGATTTTCATTCCACTACGTGGAATGTATATTTATTATTATGAGTGAACAGTTATTTTTGTAATTTTAGAATATGTAATAGTCGTATGCCCTGAGGCCTATACTAATCGGGCGTTAGGAATTGAACTGGCTGTAGAACTGTTATGTTTTATGATCTTAAATATTTTTGGACTGACAGGTTTAAAGAAGGAAACTTTTGGGAAGTCCAAAAAACAGAGGAAACTCCGCCGGATTGTCGTAAAATCTTTTAAAAGTAATTAGGTTTAAAAGAAATTTTCTAACACCAATTTTAATAAAACTTAAAATTAATTAATAAAAGTGAGGATGTTACATTTATGGTATCAGAGCAGTTTCCCTCGGCCTTGGAGTTTGGACTCACAACTCCTATGGATTACTCACCAAGCGAGTAACCAAATGATAGTGTCAAGTCTTAGAATAGATAAATAAGTATGCTTAATTTAAGAGTTTTTAGTAATTATGGAATAATGTATTCTTTTTTCAAAGCTCAGTCACCATGCCTCGGAGACGTACTCGTGATGATAGAATGGCTGCTTTACTTGAGAATCTGGTCCAAATGAATCAGAATCAGACCGAAACAGTAGCAACCGCCGCACTCCATCAACCACCAAACCCAATCGGCATCGATTGGCTAGCTATATTTAGACAAAACGATCTGCCTAAGTTTGAAGGTGGCTACAATCCTGATGCAGCCCAAAGATGGCTCCAAGAGTTGGAAAAGATTTTCCGCACAATGTCACCGCCCGCGGAGCAGACAGTCCCTTTGGCGGCGTACATGCTCACTGGAGAAGCTGAATATTGGTGGGCGCGTGTACAAAGGGAAATGGAGATCGCTAACCAGGAGATCACCTGGGACGTGTTCAAAATCAGGTTCCTAGGGAAGTACTTCCCGGAAGATGTCCGCCGAGAAAAAGAGCTGGCGTTCTTGACTTTGAAACAAGGGAACATGAATGTTGGAGAATATGCTGCACATTTTGAGGATCTCATTCAATATGCCGGAAGCTACAGGGATGCTGATGAAAGGACTAAGTGCATTAAGTTCGAGGATGGACTTCGCACCGAGATTAAAATCACCTTTGAGTATAAGAATATCGCGAACTTGTCCGACCTGGTAAACATGACTAGCACTTTAAAAAAGGATTGAAACGGGAGATGTTGGAGAAACGAAACAGGAGTAGGCAGGGTGTTGAGTGCTCTACCAGGAGAGAAGGACCGATGCGAGAACCAGGCCCATATGCCGGTACTGATGCTATGGCAATAGTTCCAAAGGACGTGGACCATAATGTGGCTGCCCCAATTGCTAGGCCCTTATGTTCACGCTGTGGGAGATCTCACAAACGTTTGTGTTGGCCTTTGAACCAGCTAAGGAAGGAGGGCCTCTGTTATCACTGCGGACAGTCGGGACATCGTGCTGCAGACTGTCCTAGGAGCACGCAGAGCGACGAATGAACTCACCCGAGGTACTTTTAGCGTTAACAATGCACCAAATATTTATATAAAGTATTTTTCATAAAGCATGCATATTCAAATTTAGCTTAAAAAGATGTCCATGAGCGTTAGTACATTAGTTAAAATTCTATCAAACTCAGTGATGGTATTGCCACTGGTAGGAGGTAAGGTTAGAACCGATCACTCTAACTCTTACACCTGTTAGAGGATGATACCATCAACGAACCTGACAATGATATTGCAATTGGTAGATGTGAGATTGGGATTGATCACCTCGATCTTCGCACCTATTAGTGATCGATGTCATTGGCACATTTCATCGAAAAGCGAAATAGTCGAATTAACAATTTTTAAAATAGACCCCTTAGACGGAGCAGAACCAACCCGAAAAGAATTCCTTCTAGATTCTTTGCGCAACATTAGAGAGTAGAGTGATAGAGTGTGGAATCCCTGAGAGACTCGAGCGAACCTTGTAGACATCTTAAAACTCGCCTAAGAATCTAATCAAAGTTCCTGAACGATTTCCCCGAAAGAAGCAAGCCTTAACCACTGCGTCAGGTACCCTTACCGAGACCAATCAAAACAGCCGCAGGTCCCTAGAAAGTACATCTTTCGATGACTCTCTGCTGGAAATGTACACTTCGGGATAACCTTTATTGTCTTCTTGTTTGACATGTACCCAGTACATCCTGGGTCGTCTTACAAAGACCATGAAACTCATTCTCGAGTGCTTCATGTCACTTCTTTTCATCTTCACTCTCTTCAAGTTTCAAGCATCTCAGATGTATATGTGAGAATTCGCCAAGCCGTAGGAACCCGGCATAGATCTATGCCTACCGCTAGATAGTCACCCACGTTCCCTTTCTGGCCTTGGATACCGGTCGGGAACCTATGTGCTCTATTCTGAGCAACGAATGAGCATACCCCCTAGCATGAATATAATCAAGTATGTCGATGCCAAGTGGGGGAGGATTTCAATCCAAGGAATGGGAGATGGAACTTTAATAATAAGAAAACTGACGATCCTGTGCAGATAGAGATAATACGTAGTATTAGAAGACAAGCATTGAAATAGTCATGATCCTAACCACACCTGGATCGGAAAGTAAAAACCGAAGGGAAGCGAAAACCGTAGTCAGAAACTTACCAATGGGATGGTTCTCCATTTAAAGAACTGAACGGAATTTCGGGGACGAAATTCTAATAAGTGGGGGAGAAATGTAACATCCTGAATTTTAATTCTAAAAATAATAATAAGATTTGGAAGTAAGGATTATCTAAAATGGAATTTAAAATGATGGATTAGGAATTCTCTGAGTGCCATAAAGGAACCAAAGAGCATTGGCATCGGAAATGAAGTTGAACGAAGACCAAACGAGTGTTAAAAGTCGATGTTATCGGTGTTGTAAACACCCTAAATTAGGAAATTCAAAATAAAAGATCTACATCTCTAAACATGAATTCCACCGTTGGATATGGAGATAAGTATCTAAGGAAGCTTGTCTCCAAATTTGGGCAAGATTAGACGGTTAACGAAGTAGTTATAACACGGTCAGCCTAAGTCAACTGTCTCGTGCTCAAGCGCGCCGTTCTCGCGCCCAGGAGCGACGTGCATCAGACCTGAAACAAATTGACCCTCGCGCTCAAGCGCGGAGGGCGGCGCTCGGGCACGGGTCTCTTTTAATGCCGTGGCTGGGGAGGGTCGAAGGCCATTCCCTCCCCCCTCCTTCTTCAACTTCGATCCTCCTTCTCCCTCCCTCCTCCACATCCTCCACCGCTGGCGCCGCCCTAATCGCCGCCTCCTTAGCCTCCTCTTCCTCTCCTTCAATGCATCCCTCTCTCTCTCTCTCTCTTTCTCTCTCTTACTTGGGTTCCCCATCTCTCTCCTCCTCCACCGCCCAACTCCTTTCTCTCCGGCCGCCACCGCCGTGGCCGTGAGCCGTGGCCACCACCACTGTGAGCATCCCTATCTCTCTCTTCCTTCTCTTGGCCTTTCTCTCTCTTTCCCCTTTGGCCAAGCTTTCTCTCTCTAAACGGATCTCATCAGCGCCGTTACGGACCCGTGATCGCACCGGGCTTGTGTCGGGTGCCCTGAAGCTCGAAGCTCTTGTCTTGGCCCAGCCCGTAGATGTTCTCGCCACCGGCGTCGATCGCCGTCGACCCGTTCATCACCCCGGGTCACTAAAGCTTCGCGGACCGCCGCTCCCTCCCCGGAGATGAGGTTATTTCTTTACTTTCGTCAACCGCGGTAAGACGGGTTGCGTTACCTTTACTTAGAGAGTAAATTCTAGGATGCTATAGTGGTAGCTAAGAATAGGATAATTAAAAGTATGTTAATGAACCTTAGGGTAGTCCCCGCTGATATAAATGGAGTAAATAAAATTGTTAATAGAAACCATACCTTAGGGAATAAAACTTATATACTTAGAATAAGGTCCGGGATGAATGAGTGTATTTAGGATATTAATTCGGTCAACATTGGATGAAAATATAAGAAGGTATAAAATATAACCAAAGGGAAAAGTACGTTAGGAAAAACTAACTAAGTGTGAGTGTAAAAGAATAAAGAGTAATTGAATAGGCAAGAAGAGTAGAATAAATAAACTAAAAGTGAGATAAAAGAGGAGTTTAAATGCGAAGGCAATAAGTATGTACGAAGTAGAATTAGTTAAGAGATGTCGGGTAGTAATGAAATAGAAACAAATGCTAAACTAAATTTTAAATACAAGTAGATAATAAGTAAAGAATTTCGTGAAAAGATAATAAGAGAATGAGAGGGAATGTAATAGTAGTAGATAAATAGAATAGAGAAATATAAACTGGAGTTAATGAAATAGAAATAATAAGTTATGTAATAGTATGAGATAAAGGAAACAAAGAAATAACTAAGAATTAATAACGGGAACAAAAATATAATATACATGACCAAGTTAAGTAGAGTTGGATAAAAGCAGGGGTAATTAGCAATAAGAAAAAGAATAAAGTAGAAAATGTAGGAAAATATGATAAGTCAAATGAAAATGAAATATTAAAGGATTGAGATAGGCATAAAAGAATTACTTAAATTATAAGAGGAGAAAAGACAAATAATTAAGAAAGAAAAGTGAACGGCTGATGGTCTATTGTTCTCAATCGTAATAAAGGTAGAGGGCTGATGGTCTTTTGGACTCAGTCATAATAAATGAACACGGCTGATGGTCTTTTGGACTCAGTCATAATAAAGGAAAACGACTGATGGTCTTTTGGACTCAGTCATATAAAGGAAAAACGGCTGATGGTCTCTTGGACTCAGTCATAATAAAGGAAAACGGCTGATGGTCTTTTGGACTCAGTCATATAAAGGAAAACGGCTGATGGTCTGTTGGACTCTGTCATAAGGAAAAAAGGAAAAGAAAAATAAAAGACAAAGAAAGAGAAAAATAAAAAGAAAAGGAAGAGAAAAAGAAAAAGAAAAGGAAGAGAAGAAGAAAAAGAAAAGAAAGGAGAATGTAGAAATGATCAGAGAACTAAGAATGGAAATAAATGAATGAATGAGGTAAACTGAGTAGCGAATTAAGAATTAAAGGAAATGAATAGCGGACCAAAAGTGGAATGAAATGCGAGAGCTGTTAGAGAATTAAAAATTAAATGAATGTGAGAATAAGAGAAGAGCTAAAAGAAATTAAATATATGGATATTTATGAGTAACGTATGTTAATAATAATGTAGACTTAGTTTATTACTATGTCTTCTTTTAGGATTTATCTTTTTAAGTTTTGTGTAATGCTACCCTTCTTGCTATATTTTGCAAGTACTGAAGTGGAGCTTACATGGGACATGGCCGAGAAGGATTTTCATTCCACGTAGTATATTTATTATTATGAGTGGACAATTATTTTTGTAATTTTAGAATATGTAATAGTCGTATGCCCTGAGGCCTATACTAATCGGGCGTTAGGAATTGAACTGGCTATAGAACTGTTATGTTTTATGATCTTAAATATTTCTGGACTGACAGGTTTAAAGAAGGAAACTTTTGGGAAGTCCGAAAAACAGAGGAAACTCTGCCGAATTTTCGTAAAATCTTTTAAAAGTAATTAGGTTTAAAAGAAATTTTCTAACACCAATTTTAATAAAACTTAAAATTAATTAATAAGAGTGAGGATGTTACAAGAACAACATGACCTTAATCCAAGAAACAATCACGTTTCCAAGTGTTGTGTTAGCTATAAGCCTATCTCTTACATGGATGAATCCAATTATTTCATACCTAGAAGAAAGTCTCTTACTTGCCAACACTATTGAAGCTCGGAAGATGGTTCAATAGTCAACCCACTACACTCTCCAAGATGGACTAGTTTACAAATGGGGATTCTCAACTTCTATGCTCAGATGTTTAAGCCCATCCCAAATATAAGAAGTTTTACAAGAAGTCCAAGGAGGGAAAAGCGTATATCACATGGGTGGATAGGCACCAGCTAGTAGCCAAGAAGGTTTTAAGAGTCAATTACTACTAGCCGGCCCTACAAAAGGATTCGTTCGATCATAGAGAAGATGCAAGTAATGCCAACTTCACAATGACATGTTTCAAGCTCCCCTAGAGGAAGAACTACATTCCCTTAGCGCTTCTTGGCCTTTTTATCAATAGGGAATGGATATCATTGGCCCTTTTCCCCTCGGTCCCTAGTCAGCTTAAGAACATGATTGTAAATGAAGACTATTTCACTAAATGGGTAGAGGCTAAACCCTTGGCCACCATATCCTCTACCTAAATCCAGAAGTTTTTCAAAAGATAAAACATTGCTTGGTTTGGACTATTCAACTAGGTCATCACAGATAACGACACTCAATGTACCAGTGTCATCTTTCGATAATTGATGATCGACTTGTAGATCTGTCATCACCTCTAATAAAGTTGAACATCGATAAACCAATGGACATGTTGAATCAGCTAATCATAGAATTATCACGAACATCAAGAAAAAGCTTGAAGAAGGAAATGGAAGGTGGGAAGAGGTAGGGGTGAAGTGCTAAGGTCCTATAAGACAACAGAGCACAATACCACAGGAGAAATGCTTTTCCGACTAACTTTTGAGTGTAAAGATGTAATTCCTAAAGAAAGGATCATCCTCACTTTCCGAGTAAAAGCGATTGGATTAAGAAAATAAAGCCTTTATAAGAGAGAACTCAAATTTGAGTGAAGAGATCTGAGAGGAAGTTGCGGAAAGGAAAGTCGAGACAAAACTTCAACAAGTAAGACGGTACAACAAGAAGGTTATCCCGAGGACATTCAAAATAGATAATTTGCTTTTCTTGTAGCGTTGATACTGGTTTGAAAAACGCATGAGATGGAAAGCTTGCCCATAATTAGTAAAATGAAAGGAAAATGAAAATGAATTGTGTGGTATGTATGCAGATCTCTGACCTGGGGTTGCATACATTGCAAACAGAGTTTGTATGTTGGCCTCTGACCTGAGGTGACATACAATGTAAAAGTTAAATGAAAGGAAAATGAAAATGAGAAAAGGATTATGAGAATAGGATAATGAGAACAGGAAGTGAAAACGAAAATGGAAATGGAAATGAAAAAGGAAAAGGAAATGGATAATGGAAATGTTATTGCTAATGGAAATGGAATTTGAATGTGATTGCATAATAATGTGTGTATGGTTGTTAAGCTGTTAGTGTGTAAGTAGGGCTTAGTTCATTGTTATGCTTCTTAGAAGCTATTTTCCTAAGTACTGTGTAATGCTACCCTTCTTGCTATATTTTTACAGGTAACGAAGGAGCTTACACAAGTCACGGCCGAGCAGGAGTACATTCCATAACGAGGAATGTAATTAGTTAGCGGGGCGACCATTTATTGGTCATGGGTTTTATTTTGAGTTCTCTGTTGTATATATATATTTCCTCATTTTGAAAGCTAAGAAATTATGCGAACCGATGTATGATTTGGGAAATGAGATCATGAATGAACTGAATCTTGTTTTGGGACCTTACTGGTCTACTGTTGATCATAGAAATCTTTTGTACAGGTTATACAGGAAACGAATATTTTGGAATGTCCGTAAAATAAGGGAAACTTCGTCTGTTTGTTCGGAGCTTTTTATAACTTATCCAAGTTTGAAAATAAATTTTCAAGTCTCTATTTTATTATTAAGGATAATTATGGGTAATAAGCTAAGGTGTTACATGTTCCATCATCAAAATTTCGACTTCCCTCTTGAGTCTCTAGAACATCCATGAAGTCACTCCGAAAACCCATCAAATATCCATTCAACAATCACTCTTAATCACATAAACAACTCCTTCAAGCTCTTAATCTCCTAATCCCCTTCTTAATCTCCATTGAAAACCATACCCTTTTCTACTCAAACTCCATAGCTCTCAATACTCTTGTGGTTTTCATAAATAAATTGAAAGGGAAGAGCTTAGGAGCAAGGGAGAATCATAGGAGAAAAGAAAGCAAGTTAGAACCCAAGCATAGGAACCAATCAAGCTTCAAGGAGAGTTTCCTCTCTTAAGGCACTCCCTCTCCTCCATTAAGGTAAGGGAGGAGTAGTTTGCTTAATTTAAAGTAAGGAATTAGGTTTTGATAACGTGGAACCATAGGTTAGAAAATGATATAGATGCTCTTAATTATAATTCATTGTATTGGAAGTTTTGAGGTTGAATTAGATATTTGCTTTTCTCTAAATTGTTAACTATATATATTATTTGGTCTTCATTACCATAGGTTAGAGTGATAAATATGATATTGATTTGATTATATGTAAATTAATAGAATTGAGTAATTGAAAATATGAATGCTAATAATAATAATATCATTGTTGCATTGAATGTTCATGAATTAGAAGAGCATTTGTGCTTCTCAATTGAAATTATACTAAAGTATAAACAAATTTCTATTTTATAAAGTGTAACTTCAATTGAGAAGTACTTAAGAACATGCATCATTAATGGAGCTATAAGGTGGACGGTGAATAAGTTGGGAAAGACATGACATGAAGGTTTTTCGGAACCGAGGGACGTGAGTGGTATGTGACTAGGTTGTGCTATAGAAACAATGATACGCCCCGCAAGCGCACGGGTTATGTCAAGTAGTAGTATAAAAAGATATCGTCTCCACAGGGATTTTGTGTTGGAAACCAACAAGCGGCCTAACAGTTTACTAGAGGGGGGTGAATAGTAAATTGAAGTAATGATATTAATTTTTCGGATATAATTGGTATTAACAAATAACACGCTTACTAATTTTAAACAAAATTAAGTTTCTGTCCAAAAATTGATGAACTACTCGATTAGTTCAAGGACTACTTGAGTACTGGGATCAGTTTCAGGCAGAAAACAGAGTTTCAGAGAACTGGTTTCACAGGCAATAACGCCACGAACAGAAGCGAGTGATCGAGGCCGTACCCGATACAAATAAAAACAGTTTAAATATAGTACTAGGAAGTGACTCCTAGGTCGTCTCCCAAGGAATATCTTATCAAGCAAAAGGTCGAACACATAGTATGCATAGAAAACAGAGGGGGGTTTTGTATAGAATGTTGAAATCTAGAATCAAAACATAATTAAATAAAAACGAAGTAACAGATAAGGAAAAGCGGATAAACCCCGTTGGCTCGCATTCACAACTCTATCATCGGTCACAAAAGATCAATTTCTTCCCTCTTCACTGTCCAACTCGTGAGAACTAAATACTAAGCGAAAATTCAATTCTCACCCCAAAACCCTAACCTCTAATTAAGCATTAAAAGCCAAAGCATGGAGATTTTACGAGTTTGCATAAATTAAGCATTCATACACATGAATTATCTCTATATAATGGAACTAAGCGAACCATAACATATCAATAAGCATGAAAACAGTGAATAAAAAAGAAATAGCATTAAGAACAAAACCTCAAGAGTATGTGATACATTACCAAAGGGATTTAACCTAAGAGTTTAGCCTTCCATGATGAAATAAGTCAAAAACGTGTAGAAAAGGGAAGAGAGAGAAACCCCAGCAGCCACCACAAGCTTGGAGAGTAAAACTAAGCCTTCTCTTAGAGAGAGATTGGGAAAAACGTGGAATGATAGATCGCTGCTAGGTCTACACGAATTTGGCTTTTTAAATCACAAAACGGGCCTAAATCATTGGCCAAATCCTAAGGAAAGCTAATCTCTTAATTAAATTTAAAAATATCCTATAGATAAAATCTAAATCTTAAAAGATATAAACTAAATCTCAAATAATCCTAAAGATAGATTACAATCTTCACTTCGTCATATATCTTCTCTTCCAAAATTAAATCTACACTCTTAAAATGTCCAAAAAGCCCTTGTGCCAAATATGACCTGAAAATAATAATAATAGATTAAATTAGGCTAAATAATCCAAATTAATTAAAATCCGGAATAATAGTCTAATAAAGTCTAAAATACTAAATCATTCTAAACAATGTCAAGTAGGCACCAAAAATCATCAATGAGAGCAAAATAAGGCTATGAATAATGGGAAATATAATACTCATCAAATACCCCCACACTTATCCTTTTGCAGTCCTGGGCAAAACTAAGAAATAGGACTAAGAAGACTAATATGCACCAAAGTGAATCATGTAAGGAAAAATACTAAAAACTAAGAAAATGCAAAACCTAAGAGATTACATACTTCACAATGAATGCTAGGAAATGCAAAGAAATGGGCAAAATCGAGCACACGAAAAGAATAAGGACCAAAGAATCAAGGCATCCATGAACATCATCCAATTATTTCAAATATGCAAAGAAAACCAATGACATCAAGAGGGTAGTCACAAAGATGATAAAAACTCACAAGGATCACTCAAAAGTGTTTACACTCAAGTGTTTAGGGTTAATTAGTGTTTACACTCAAGGCACATCATGAATAACAAACACAACCATAAGCTTGACAAGCCTCCAATATCAACAATCAACACACATGCACATTAAGATCAAAAGGTCTTTTCAGGGCTGTAATGGGGCCAAGGACAAGGTGGGGTAAAATATGGGAAATGTAGCTAAAACCAAGGGAATAGAGGAGCAATGGGGAATAAGTAAAAAGTAAGCACAATCCACCCCAGAATGAAATGATAAACATAACAACAACCTCTAATTCCAATCCTCTGTGCCTCAATCAACCTTTTATTCTCTCTTTTTTTTTTCTATTTTTTCTATTTTTTATTATTTATTTATTTATTTATTTTTTTTTGCATTGGAGAACTTCATGAACGAAAGAGAAGAAAAAAACAAAAATGGCATAATGAGATAAAGCCATAATTACAACACCAACCATAGAGGCAAAACCAAGAACTCACAAGAGATGAAGAACAAAGCACCCTCACTTACTTAATACCCATTCCCAAAACAATTCCAAAGCTCCAAAATTCCCTAAGGTTACGACAATCATGGTTTTTTTCAGTCATAGGCTTGTAATGAGCTAAAGAACAAAGAAAAGGGATAAAAAGGCTCAAAGGGGCTAGCAAAGGATAAATTCATTCAAGGTAGGCTCATATGGCTAGTGGCTTATTCAAGAAAAACAATGCCTAAATCATTTCAAAATGTGCATGGGAATATCAAGTATCAACAAGAGTCAAGTCAAGTTCTAGAGTGCAAGTAATCCAGAGTGCAATCACACATGGAAGAAAATTAGGTGGCATATATAGAAATCCACCCACAATTAAGGCTCAAATCCTCACAAAAGGGACAATTCTATCACAGTGTTACCACCTCTTAATTATCAAAAGCAACTTTACACACAGAAATGCATGAATTCAGAAACAAGATACCAAGACTCTACTAAAATGAAGCAAAAACATGCAAGAAAATGCCCAAAACTTAGCAAAACCTAAAATATCAAAGATAAAATATGCAACCTAAACTACTCTCCCACCCACACTTAAATCACACATTGTCCTCAATGGAACACAAATAGCAGAATCAGACAGATACAGACAAGTGTAATAAAAGTAGTAAAGAAGGAGAAAAGAAAACTCCCTAAGTCATGGTGGGTCAAAGGTGGGTTTGATCAAAGAGGCTTCCTCCACAGGTGCATCATCCAAAGTAGGAGTGGTTAGGAAAGGCTCGAGTCGGTGGCCATTGACTTTGAAGCTCTTGTCCGTGGACTCACTCTTGATCTCCACAGTGCCATAAGGAAACACCTGGGTGACTACAAACGGTCCAATCCACTTAGAGCGGAGCTTTCCACTCATGAGTCCAAGCCTAGAGTTGTAGAGCAACACTTTTTGACCAACCAAGAACTCCTTTCTAGAAATTGAGCTACCATGAAGCTTCTTGGTCTTCTCTTTGTAGAACTTGGAGTTCTCATAGGCCTCCAAACGGATCTCATCTAGCTCACTCAACTGCAGCTTCCTCTCCTCACCCGCTTGATCAAGAGCTAAGTTACATTGCTTCACAGCCCAATATGCACGGTGCGCTATCTCCACAGGCAGGTGGCATGCCTTACCAAAGACAACCCGATAAGGTGACATCCCTATGGGTTCCTTGTAAGCGGTCCGATGGGCCCACAGAGCATCCTCCAATCGTGTGCTCCAATCCTTTCTATCAGGCTTCACCATGTTCTCCAAAATCCGCTTGATCTCTCTGTTTGAAATCTCAGCTTTCCCATTGGTTTGGGGGTGATAGGGTGTAGAAACTTTGTGCACAACCCCACACTTCTTGAGCAAAGCTTGTATGGATCTATTACAGAAGTGTGTGCCTTGATCACTGACTATGGCTCTAGGTATGCCAAACCTGCAAAGGATATTAGACATGACAAAATCTACAACAACCTGAGCATCATTAGTCCCGGTGGCCTTAGCTTTCACCCATTTGGATACATAATCCACATCAAGTAAGATATAATAAAAACCGAAAGAAACAGGAAAGGGGCCCATGAAATCTATACCCCAGACATCAAACACCTCACATAACAACATAGGTTGTTGCGGCATCTGTTGCCTCCAAGATAGGGCGCCTCCTGCTCTTTGACATTGCTCACATGAGCTGCAGATGTTGCTTGCATCCTTGAAGATGGTAGGCCAATAAAATCCAGAATCCAGCACCTTTCGTGCTGTCCTTTGAGTCCCAAGATGGCCTCCAACTGGTGAAGCATGGCAAAACTGGAGAACCGATTGGATCTCATGATCTGGAATGCACCTGTGAATGACTTGATTACTGCAAAAACGCCACAAATAGGGGTCTTCCCATACATAATACTTGGCATCGCTCTTAAGTTTGTCTCTTTGTGCCTTGGATGCCAAGGGTGGAAAAACAGATGCAACTAGATAATTTACAATATCATCAAACCAAGGAGTAAGGGGAGGGGGATGTGAAACATGCAAATTTAAAAGCTGCTCATCCGGGAAGTCATCCCGGATAGGAAATGCATCCTCCTCTCTCTCTATTATGCTCAAGTGGTCTGCGACAAGGTTATGTGCACCACTCCGATCTTGAATCTCAAGATCAAACTCCTGAAGGAGTAACATCCACCTAATTAATCTAGGTTTAGAGTCTCTCTTTTTCAAAAGAAACTTCAGAGCAGCATGATCAGTATACACTACAACCTTAGAACCTAACAGATATGATCTAAACTTATCAAGTGCAAAGACAATGGCTAACAACTCTTTTTCAGTTGTGGTGTAATTAACTTGTGTTGCATCTAAAGTCCTAGAAGCATAATAAATCACATGTGACAGCTTACCAACCCTTTGGGAGAGAACTGCTCCCAAAGCATAATTCGAGGCATCGGTCATGAGCTCAAATGGGAGGGTCCAGTCAGGTGGTTGGATGATGGGAGTGGTGGTGAGTGCTCTCTTTAGCTCATCAAATGCTTTCTTGCATTGGTCTCCAAACTCAAATGCGATATCCTTTTGAAGCAAGTTGGATAGTGGAAGGGCTATCTTGTTAAAGTTCTGAATAAACCTGCATAGAAACCTGCATGACCAAGAAAAGAATGCACCTCTCGCACGCAAGAGGGGTAAGTCAAATGTGATATTACATGCAGCTTAGCAAGGTCAACCTCTATGCCCTTATGCGAAATAATGTGCCCTAAGACTATGCCTTGTTCTACCATAAAGTGACATTTTTCAAAATTCAAGACAAGGTTAGTCTCAATGCACCTATTAAGCACCTTATACAAACTATCAAGACATGCATCAAAAGAGGAGCCATATACACTAAAATCATCCATGAAGACCTCTATGCAGTGCTCAAGTAAGTCATTAAAAATACTCATCATACATCTTTGAAAAGTGCCAGGAGCATTGCATAGGCCAAAAGGCATCTTCCTATAAGCAAATGTACCAAAAGGATAGGTAAATGTGGTCTTATGTTGGTCCTCTGGTGCGATAAAGATTTGAAAATAACCAGAGAAACCATCTAAAAAGCAATAGTGAGATTTACCTGTCAGACGCTCCAACATCTGATCAATGAAGGGAAGAGGAAAGTGATCCTTGCGGGTCGCCTGGTTGAGCTTCCTATAGTCAATGCAGACTCTTCAACTGTTCTGCACTCTAGTGGGAATCAGCTCATCCTTCTCATTTTTGACAACTGTCACCCTAGACTTCTTGGGAACTACTTGAACCGGGCTTACCCAAGTGCTGTCTGAAATGGGGTAGATGATACCAGCTTGCAGCAACTTGGTGACCTCTTTCTTAACCACGTCAAGAATCTGGGGGTTCAACCGTCTCTGGGGTTGTCTCACTGGCTTCACCCCATCCTCCAATAAAATCCGGTGCATGCACATGGAGGGGCTAATACCAGGTATGTCTTCCAAAGTCCATCATATTGCCCTTTTGTTTGCTCTAATCACATCCAGCAGCTTCTTCTCTTGATCAACAGAAAGGGAGGTAGAGATGATCACTGGAAGTTTATGCTCATCCTCCAAGTAAGCATATTTGAGATGAGGAGGAAGGGGCTTCAGGTCCAATAAAGGTGCCTGCATCACAGATGGAACTAAAGGGGCAGCAGAAATGGATTCTGCCGCCTGCACCTGAACAAATGGATTAGACTTATGCATAACAGAAATGAGGTTAGGGTTAGCATAATCTGAATCTATATCATATGAATCAACAGATGCAGTAGCAGAATTTAAAAACTGGTCAATTTCAATGCATGCAGTGCACATTTCGGAATCAGAACATGCAGAACAAGTAAATGAGTCAGTGAAAGATGGCAAATCATAATCATGCAAAAAGTCAAGAACATGCTCATCAATCAGTTTATCAAGCAAGTCAACATGAAAAACAGAGTGATCCTCAGGAAAATGTTTCATAGCATGGAAAATGTCGAATCGGATCACACTGCCATCAAACTCCATGGAAAGTGTACCTGCATGCACATCAATCTTGGTTCGGTCTGTTTTTAAAAATGGCCTCCCCAAAATAATAGGAACAACATTACGGGGGAGTCATCTTCCATATCAAGTATGTAAAAATCAGCAGGGAAGTTTATCTCTTCAACCCGAACCAAGACATCCTCTATCAAACCTGCGGGGTAGGCAGTAGATCTATTTGCCAAGTGGATAACCACACCCGTAGGTTGAAGAGGTCCAAGTGAAAGAGACTTGAAAACAGACATAGGCATAACATTAATAGATGCTCCTAAATCTAGCAAAGCATTCTCAAATTTAGTATTACCTATGATACAAGGTACAGAGAAAGTTCCAGGATCCTTACACTTTTCAAGAATATGAGGGACGGGTTTACCTATAAGAGCAGAGACATTTCTTCCCATGTTGATCCTCTCATTGCCCTTGAGCTTCCGTTTGTGTGTGCATAACTCCTTCAAGAACTTTGCATACCTTGGAATCTGCTTGATTGCATCAAGAAGGGGTATGTTGACTTCCACCTTCCTGAATGTGTCAAGTATCTCTTTGTCAATCTCTTCCATTTTCTTGCTTTGAGTCACCCCCCTTGGTGGGAAAGGAAGAGGAATGGGGGGTGGTTGTTGGGCAGCAGCAGGTGTTGTGCTTGAGAAAGGCTGAGCTGGATGGGATTTTCTGGTATTTGTGTGTTCACTCTCCTCGACCATTTGGCTCTTCTTTTCGGATGGAACTAGATCATCTCTGTTGAGGTCAGGTTCTAGTGTAGGTGTGACAATCTGCTTCCCTGACCTTAGACTGATGGCACTCACATTCTGGTTTGGGTTGATCACTGTTTGGGATGGCAACTTGTTACAATTCTGAGATTGCAAAGTGTTGATTGCGGTTGCCATTTGTCCCATCTGATTGGTCAAAGATTGAATGGAGGCCTCTTGTCTTTGAATGGATGCTCTAGTTTCCTGTTGGAATTGGAGATTTTTCATGGTCATCTGCTTCATCAACTCTTTCAATGAAGGCTGCTGCTCAGTACTAGGAGCTGGTGGTGCAGAATTAGCCTGTTGTTGCTGTTGTTGTTGTCTCTGCTGCTGGACTGGAGGAGGTACATATGGTGGTTTAGAATTGTAGTGGACTTGTAGTAAACCGAGCGATGACCGACCGAAGCTTCATTGTTACGATTGGTATGATGCTACAACAGGGTAAACGGTCAGACACTTACACCGAGCAAACTGGGTTGTTACGTGTAGGGTAAGCACTGATGAGGTTACCACCGAGCACAGGACTCTCAATCTGATCCTTATCGTTTACAGCCTCATCTAGCCGTAACTACTCCTAGATTCCCATGACTCTTGGTTAGATAAAACAGCATTGGATAAAGTTTATCACTTACAGGGTTTATGGATATTATCTTATCATATCCTATACAAATCCTGGTTGAATTCTTCCTCTTTAGAAGCCTTATCAAGATGGCCCACAGTACACAGGTAATCCCCTATAAGAACCACCAGGCTATAGGGGCTAAGGTACGTCTTCTCATCCCTAAGTTGACACTAGCACACACATTGTTGACTAGGGAGAACCTGATTATCCCAACTGGATATTCAGAAATCCTAAAGAGTCCTACATTAACATCTTGGCTGAGATCATTCTTCAAGGCTCTTCCATAGCTTTAAGGTTGATCTTAGTTAAGGACACGACATTGGCGCCGTCTGTGGGAAACGAATAACATATCATTCCCACCACCACCATGGTCACTACCAGAAGTCAGGTCAGTGATCTCCGTGAACGCATCGCCCGCACCCGTGGCAGGCCCAGGAATGCTAATAATAATGAGCCACAGCCTCACTCTGCGGGCGATCTGCGTGACGTCCTCAACCATAATCGTGGAAATAATGGGCAACCACCACGAAGATCTCATTCTGGGCTAGGGAATAACCCCCAGCCACAAAACCATTCGCAAAGCCAACCACCGCCAAACCAAAGCCAAAATCGTAGTGGAGCTCATGCGGTACACCCCCAAACACCACAATCTTCCCATCCTAGGGCTGGGAGCAATCCCCAACCCCTTCAGGTTTTACGTACCATACAGCCTCCACCACCGCCGCCACCTCCTCCAACACCACCTCCCTCTACCCATGGTGATTCAAGTAGCACAGCCCCTACCACACGAAACACTCATAGAACCACTGGAACCCGAGCACACCATGGGCGTAACACCCAACGTACCCCTCCAATCCCACATAACCCTGATCATATAAGTACAACACCTAGAACCAGACTGAATCCAAGTAGATCTGCTCCGGGAAACTCTCGTCATAGCCATTTCATCAGCAGATCCTATGCAACTACTGCCTCCGCTCGGGCTCGGGAGCAAGAGATGATCAATATTCTTAATAGGCAGACCACTTTAATCGAACAACAAGGACGTGCTATTGCCGACCTTCAACAACAAGCTATGGCGAGGATTGCTCAAAATCAATCAACCTCTATTCCACCACAAAACCAACCAACCATGGACCCACAACCAGCCCCGATAATACAGCTTCCCCCACCAAATTTTCATGTTAACCCCTCCACAAATCAAGATCAGGTCGGTTTCCACCCTGGTCATCCTTTCACTCAATATATAATGGCGTTTGAAACCCCTCAAGGATACTTGGGCCCCTCTAATGTGCCATATTATAACGGTCTAACTGACCCAGTGGACCATATTGTGTCTTATGAAGGGGCAATGAATTATTATGGGGGCGGTGAACAAATGAAATGCCGAGCATTTTCTATGATACTCGAACCCTCGGTTCTAAGGTGGTATTCTTCCCTCCCTCCTAACTCCATTAATTCCTGGGAGGAGATGAAGCGTGTATTTCTTAACAGATATACTGCTAGCTGCATTCAGCCCAAATCTGACCATACCTTGGCATCTATTACACAAAGGCCGGATGAACCATTGAAAGATTACTTATCACGTTTCCACGCGGAAGCAAGTTCCGTTCCACGGTTAGACCAAGAGTAGCAGTGCTACTATTCACACAAGGTTTGCAGTCTGGGGATTTCAGAAAATCTCTGATTGGTAAACCTCCAAAGGATATGGCCGAGTTGAGGCAACGGTCAAATAAATTCATCAACTTGGAAGAATTTCCCAAGGGACAGAAGTTCAGAGAAGATAGACAACGAACCGATCCCCAAGGACAGAACAAACAAAAACGTGACGAACGTTTTGGTGGGAGACAAGACAGAGATAGGAATGATCGGGACCGACGGGTTCCCCCAAGGAATAAGTTTCAAGATTACACTCCTCTAACAGTTCCGAGGAGTCAGATTTTGAGGGAAACTATGCAGACTGACTTACGCTCTGCCCAAAGACCGCCGTCTTTACGAAAGGGCGCACAGCGTGATAGGTCGAAATACTGTGACTTCCACAGGGGTTATGGCCATACCACCGACGAATGCATCTGGCTGCGAGATCTGATCGAGGAGATGATCAGAGATGGCAAGTTACAGCAATACATCAGAGATGCAGCTGGCCGAAGAAGCAGAAACAAATCTCAATCCCCAGTAAAATCTAAACGCCAGAGAAGTAGGTCACCAGATGATAGAAACGCAGGAAGACAGAAAACCGAATCCGCTCCAGTACCTGACGCAAACGCTAGCAAAAATGAATTCTTGGTCAACACTATTGCAGGAGGTTTTGCTGGAGGAGGGGAGAAGAAAGCTGACAGGAAGAAGTACATCAACCAAATCTTGGCAGTTAGCCAGAAACCGAATTCCAAAAGATCAACAAAAAACATTCCCATCATTTTTGACGACGAAGATTTGGATGGAATCCTTCCGGGCCATAATGACCCCATGGTGATAACTGCTCTGATTGGTAATTACGAGGTAAAACGAGTTTTTATTGATCGAGGTAGTTCGGCGGATATAATGTTCTTCCCATTATTCAAAGCTTTAAAAACTCAGGGAGTGTAATCTCACTCCCTTTGAGGGAGAACTAATTGGTTTTACTGGAGACACCGTTGAGCCAAAGGGCTACATCCAACTTCCTGTAACTCTCGGACAACAACCTTCGGCTAGAACCGAGATAGTCAAGTTTTTAGTGGTTGATTGTCTAGCTGCATATAATGCCATACTTAGGAGAACCTCGTTGCAAGCATTTGGGGCAGTTGTATCAACAGTTCATTTGGCTATGATGTTCGTCGGAACTGATGACAGAGTGGTAACGGTCAAAGCCGAACAAGATGCAGCAAGAAAATGTTACAATGCCAGCCTGGGGAAAGTGAAAAGCAAGGATCCGAGCAATATGGAAAGAGTTTCTTTGGGTAAGGGAAATGTTAACCTGGCGGACCTGGATATGCGAGACCAATCCGACAGAAATAGACCCAGACCCCAAAGGGACAATGGGAGTTCTTGACACTATTTGACGACCCCCTCAGGCAAGTGAAAATCGGTTCTGATTTGCCCGCATGCGTTAAAGAAGAATTGGCCGCACTATTAATCGTGAATAAAGATTTGTTCACTTGGACATCAGCCGGTATGCCAGGAATCGACCCCAATTTTATTTGTCAAAAGTTAAGCATCATTCCGGGGTCGAAACAAGTGGCACAGCGTAAAAGGAAAGTTAGTGCGGAAAAGGCCGTAGCAATTGAGGAAAAAGTCGCTGAACTACTCCGAGCGGGTTTCATTAGGGAGATTGACTATACAGACTGGTTAGCTAACACCGTCTTGGTCAAAAAGCCCAATGGAAAATGGAGAATGTGTGTTGACTACACAGACTTGAACAAAGTCTGTCCTAAAGATCAATACCCACTCCCTGTTATTGACAAACTCGTCGACAGTTCAGCTGGTTACAAACTCTTATCATTTATGGATGCTTACTCTGGTTACAACCAGATTCCAATGTTCCCTGCCGACCAGGACAAAACTGCATTTATTACCGATAGGGCAACTTACTGTTACAACGTTATTCCCTTTAGGTTGAAAAATGCGGGAGCTACTTATCAGAGGATGATGAACAAGATTTTTCAAGGTATGATCGGCTCGAACATGGAGATGTACATAGATGCCATCATTGCAAAAAGTAGACAGCAAGAAAATCATGCCAAGGACCTCACAATAATACTTGACCGAGTGAGAAAATACTCCATGAGGTTGAATCCGGAGAAGTGTGTATTCGGAGTCCCAGCCGGTTCTTTCCTCGGTTTTATGTTAACCGAGAGAGGAATTGAGGCCAATCCTGATAAATGCAAAGCAATCCTTGACATGAGGAGCCCAGCTAATCTTAAAGAAGTTCAACAACTCACGGGCCGAGTGGCGGCACTCTCCAGGTTCTTGTCCCAAGCCGCTCGGAAAGCCTTGCCGTGGTACCAGTTCCTTAGGAAAAACAAGGATTTCCTTTGGGACAAGCAATGTGAGCAAGCTTTTATTCAGTTAAAAGAGTATCTTTCCAGCCCACCGGTCCTCCACAGCCCTCTTCCTGGTGAGAACCTCATTCTATACATGTCAGTGGCCGAAGCGGCGGTCAGTTCGGTTTTGGTACGAGATAATTCAGGTACTGAAGCTCCAATATATTTCGTTAGCCGAGCACTTCAAGGATCGGAATTGAGGTATCAGAAGCTGGAGAAACTTGCATATTGTTTGGTCACGTCAGCTCGGAGATTGAGACAGTATTTTCAGGCGCATAGAATATTGGTAAGAACCGCTCAACCTCTCAGACAAGTTCTTCACAAACCCGACCTAGCTGGCAGAATGGTCTCATGGTCTGTCGAACTTTCTGAATTCGACATTACCTACGAACCAAGGAAGGCAATGAAATCTCAAGCGCTTGCTGATTTTGTTACTGAGTTCACAGATATCCCTTCGGACAACTCTCAAAATCTTTGGTCAGTTTATGTGGACGGATCAAGTAATAGAAAAGGCGCAAAGGCTGGAGTCATCATTGAGAACCCCGAGGGATTGTGCATGGAATACTCATTGAAATTTGAATTTCAAACATCGAACAATCAAGCAGAATACGAGGCAGTTCTTGCAGGCCTCAAGATGGTTCATGAGTTCGGAGCAGAGCAAGTGTCAGTGTTCAGCGATTCACAACTGGTAGTTTCTCAGATCAAAGGTCAGTACTCGGCAAAGGAGCCCATTTTACAAAAATATCTTGAAGAGGTAAAGCGAATCATCTCAAACTTTTCCGAATTTAACATTTCACATGTGCCGAGAGATTCGAATTCCAGAGCCGACATTCTATCCAAATTGGCAAGTACAAAAGGGTCGGAAAATAACAAAACGCTGATACAAGAAACCATTCCCCGACCTAGTGTCATTCTGACGGTCTCATTATCTTAGTCATGGATGGACCCAATTCTTACTTATTTGCAACATGGGTTCATCCCCCAAGATCAGTCGGAGGCTCGGAAATTGGTTAAAAAGGCCGCTCAGTACACAGTTCTAAATGGAGTCCTGTACAAGAGAGGCTTTGGATCCCCCATGCTCAGATGTGTCAACCCATCCCAAGCTGAGGAAATATTGGAAGAGATTCACGGTGGAATTTGCAGTCACCATATGGGAGGAAAGTCCTTGGCAAGAAAAGTAATCCGAGCGGGCTATTTTTGGCCTACACTGCAGAAAGATGCTATGGAACATGTTAAGAAATGTACTCAGTGCCAATTTCATAGTGACATCTATCAAAAACCTGCTGAAGAGTTGCAGTCTCTCGGTGCACCTTGGCCCTTTTACCAATGGGGCATGGACATCATCGGAAAATTCCCCACCGCACCAGGCCAGTTTAAGTTTGCAGTAGTGGCTATTGATTACTTCACCAAGTGGATCGAAGCAATGCCATTAGCAACAATCTCAACAGCTCGGATTCAGTCTTTCTTCGTCAAGGAGGTGATTTCTCGATTCCGAGTTCCACATGCCATAGTCACAGACAATGGATCACAGTTTGCAGCATCTCACTTCCAACAATTAGCAGCCGACCTAAACATCACTCACTATTTTAGCTCTGTTGAACATCCACAGACAAATGGTTTAGCCGAGGCAGCCAACAGAACCATCTTGGATGGGATCAAAAAGAAGCTCGGAAATGCTGTTGGCACTTGGGCAGATAAACTTCCGAGTGTCCTATGGTCACACAGGACAACAATACACTCGTCCACAGGTGAAACTCCTTTTCGTTTGACATACGGCTGTGACGCAGTCATTCCAATCGAAAAGCGAATTCCTACCTTCAGGACACTTGAACGTCCTTCGGAGACAAATGACCATTTGATAAGTGAGGAGCTTGTTTTATTGGAAGAAGTTCGAAAAAATGCCGCAGCCCATGAAATCAAAATGAAGGAGCGGCAGGCTCGGGAATACAACAAGAGGGTTCGTCCAAGAAGCTTTGAAGTTGGTGACTTAGTCCTTCGTCAAGCTGACATTGGCAAAGGAAATGCTGGAGTCGGAAAACTCCAACCAAAATGGGAAGGACCATATCGAGTGAAGGCTAAATCCGGATCTGGGGCATACAAATTGGAGTCTCTCTCGGGCACGGAAATCGGTAACACATGGAACGTTGCCAAACTCAGAGCTTATTACAGTTAAGCTCATACTTTGTTTTTGTCACTTTTTATAGATAGGTAAATTTATTGCTCAGTAATGTTTAGGTCGAATAAACGAAGGGTAACATCCTTCTTAGATTAGTGACAATTGTTAGGAATTACATTGATAAGAATTTGTTAACAGATGAGCAACTTCATTTTTTGTTTATCAATAAATGCATCAATTTATTCGAAATCCTCGTTTGAACATTGTGAAGTAACACGCGACTCATTTGCTTCGGCTAGCCACCGAGCCAAATCGAAGTACAACTCCTAACAAGAGTTCAGCAACATACTTATAGAACACCCGAATCCAGGAAACTACTTTCCTTATTTCGCGGTCCGAGGATCCCACTAAAGTTGGCGATCCAAGTTCTACTCACAATGAATTGTGTATTTATAAATTCTCAAAATTTATCTTACAACTCGCTAATTGGCAAACACTGGAAGCGTGACGAACGAAAACAAAAGCAATGATAATACGTCAAATAAAGATGTCATTATCATAAATCGCAAGTTGATATAACTGTTCTAAATGACGCTCGAATAGCACGAGCAATCGAAAGACATATCAAATTGTTCGGCGTAGCAAAAGGTTAAAGACAAATTGTTGCAACATTAGCAAGTTAAAAACGCTCAGAAAACAGCGAGCAAAAGCGAAAATCAAAAAACAGCAAAGATTAAAAAGTTCAACATCACTCCTCAAGGTCAGATAAAGCTACGTTTGAATCATCAAAATTTGGCGCCTCAGTCAACTCCTCAAGGGGATTGGAAAGATCTTCTGCCTGCAGATCTACCTCGGCCCCGGTCTCAAGGTCGACCAACTTCCCATTTTGAACAGCATGAAATGGATGAGCCCCGACCACCCTGAACTCTAATTCAGGGTTCAGAAATTGAACTTGCTTGATGGCCGAGACAAAGGAGTCATCCACTGCTTTTCCCCAATTGTAGAAGTTAGTTGTTGCCTTCTTCTTGTGGAAAAGTGCTTTCTCCCTCAACTTCTGAGCAACTGCTGCAGACTTTTCAACCTCAGATTTTAGTTCATCCATCTTCTGCTGATGCGCTTGGAGTTCTTTCTTCAGAGTCTCCTCGGCTTCCTTCTTCTTAACTTCAGCTGCTTTTTTAGAAACCTTTAAGGAATCTCTCTCCTTAATCAATTCTCCCTTATCGGCCTTCAAGTTCTCCAGTTCATTCTTCACTCGGGTCAACTCATCCGAGAGACTAGCCTCTTGAGCAGTTGATACCTCACGAGCTTGTAAGATCCATGAAGAATGCTTTGATAAATGCCAAAAGGTTTTGAACAAGCTACAAAAGGTTTTGAACAAGCTTCAAATGTGTTGATCAAGATCAAGCTCAACAAGCAACAACATCAAGTTAAGAAGAGAGAGCCAACTCATGAAGACTTAGTTTGGTAGATTGTGCTTTATGTTTTATCTTTTGCCTCACAAGTCTTTTAGTTTATGAGTTTGGGTAGAGTTTATTAGAGGGTAGTGAATCTCTTTTGAATGCATGATTATATCATATTTTGAGTATTCACTATGCCTAAAATCAATAGGTGGTTTAAAGGTTTGAAAGAAAAGGTTTAGTTTTTGAGAAAACAAGTTTTAAGTGATTTTTAATGTTAATAATCGATTAACAGATTTTGATAATTGATTAACAGTGTATTTTGAACTGATAATCGATTAACAAACTTTTGATAATCGATTATCTTGACTTTTACTCGATTAGAATTTTGCAGCCTTGCGCAAATACTCGAGTGTTTTTGATTTTACTCGAGTGTTTTTGTTTTTACTCGAGTATTTCTTGTTTTACTCGAGTAGATTTATTCAGCTTTGCGCACTTACTCGAGTAGCCACTTTATTACTCGAGTAAACAGGGTCTGTAACTGTTTTAAATACGTTTTTCACTTCTCAAAAGCTATTCTAAGTTGCTCTAACTTTTGGGTATTCTATATAAACCTTTTCCTAATCATTTCTATCAACTAGAATCATTTTCATACACATTTTACAAGAATCAAAGCCACTCTATTCTCTCTCACTTTCTCAAGATCAAAGCTTTAACTTTTACATTCTTTGATCAAGAACCTTGAATCTCTCATGTTGATATTTTCATAACTTTTGAAAGAGATTCATAGGATTGTTATTTGTTTTCATTTGAGTTGTAATCTTTGCAAGAGGCAAGCTATCTACAACAATTGGAAGTCTTGGTTGTAAATCAAGCAAAGTTATTTGGAAGCCTTGGTGAGGCATTTCATCAAGCACTTGGAAGCCTTGTTGAAGAACAAGCAATTGGAAGTCTTGTGAGTGAAGCAAGCAATTGGAAGACTTGTTGTGGGTATCGGCAAGCAAGAGAAGAGGTTAGATTAGATATCAATAGGGTTACAAGGCAAGGGTGTGGTATCTCTTGTAGGCTAGAAAGAAGGGAGTCTTGTGAGGCATTTACTTGTAATTTGAGAAACTCTAATTCCTCATAGTGAAGAATCTCTCTTGGTTGAAGAGGGGACTGGAGTAGCTTTCAAGTGGATGAAAGTGAACCAGGATAAATCACTGTGTCGTATCTCTAAACCCTTACTCTTTATATTCAAGTCTTTAATTGTGTTCTTGATTGAAAACCTAGAAAAAGTGATTTTTCTATATTTGATTGAATTGAATCTTAATTGTGCAAAATTGATTTGGGGAAAATCATTTTCATAACCTAGGTAATCAATAAGAATATAGGTGTTAATTGTTTCCGCTGAATCTCTGGTTATACATGTTAATTGATTGATTTTCGTATTCAATTGAAAAAGGGATTTTTCAGTTTCTGTCAGATCTACTCGAGTAAGAGAGAATTTAATCGAGTAATACTCGAGTAAATTTCAGAGTACTCGAGTAAACCTGAGAGTTTTTGCAATTTTCATTGGTTTTAATCGTTTAGATTTATTTCTTGCGAAAATCTTTCAAAGTTTCTATAACACCTATTCAACCCCCCCTTCTAGGTGTTCTCCTAGTGTTCCTAGTTATTTCACCCACCGAGTGTAGTTTTCCAACAAGTGGTATCAGAGCTCGGTCGAAAGACACGAGCATAGAGCTTTTTCGTTAAAGATCCTAAGGAAACTACAATGGGTTCTACGAATCCTTTTGGTGGTGAAGGTGCTTCAATTAATCACCCTCCTATGTTTGGTGGAGAGGGTTATGGTTATTGGAAAATTAGGATGAGAATCTTTATAGAAGCTATAGATGTGAACATTTGGGAAGCCATTGAAAATGGTCCTTATATTCCCTCAAAAGATGTAGAAGGTGTGCTTACACTTACTCCCAAAGATAAGTGGACCGATGATGATAAAAGGAAAATTCAATATGATTTAAAAGCAAAGAATATCATCACCTCCGCTCTATCTTATGATGAGTTCTTTAGAGTCTCCCAATGTCGTGATGCCAAAGAAATGTGGGACACCTTGCAAGTCACACATGAAGGCACTGGTGAAGTTAGGCGAGCTAGATTAAATTCTTTGATGCATGAATATGAATTGTTTCGTATGTTGCCTAATGAATCTATATGTTTTATGCAAAAACGTTTTACTCATATTGTTAATCATCTCATTTGAATTGTGAACTTGTTAACAAAGTTTTAAGATGTCTAAGTAGGGAATGGCAACCTAAGGTTACCGCAATTGTTGAATCAAAGGACTTGGACACCATGGACTTAGCAACACTTTTCGGAAAGCTACAAGAACATGAAATGGAGCTTGAACATTTGCATTTGCATGAAGAATCGGACAAGAACAAAGAAAGAAAAGGAATTGCTCTTAAAGCTCAAAAGTCATATAAAAAAGAAGAGAGTTCCGATGATAATGATGATAATGAAGATTCCGATTCGGACATTGATGAAGAGGAGATGAAGCTTCTACTAAGAAAGTTCAATAAGATTCTAAGGAGAAAAGGAAGGTTGAACAAGAACAAAAGTAAAGAGAAGAATTCCCCACACTACAAGACAAAGACTTCAAAAGAAGGAATAGTTTGCCATGAATGTGGAAAGCCCGGTCATCTCAAGTACTCATGCTCTAAGTATCTCAAGAAGAAGGATAAAGAGAAGAAAAATGCAAAACACAAAAGGGCATACATAGTTTGGAATAGTGATGATGAACAAGACAAGAAAAGCACAACTAGTAGTTCTTCGGATGATGAACATGCCGCTTGTCTCAACTTGATAGCTCAAGTACATGAAGAGGAAAGCTCAAATGATGAATCAAGTGAGCAAAGTGACGAAAGCGATGTAAGTCTTACTAAATCCAAAATTTCTTCAAATTATGAAATGTTATATAATGCTTATGAAGAAATGCATGAACATCTCAAGAAATTAGCTAAGAAAAATATTGATAGGAAGAAGCTCATTGAGGAACATCAACAAAAGATTTTAGAACTTCAAAAACAAGTTGATGAGCTTAATCTTGAAAATGAAACTCTTGATCTTATCTATGCTAGTTCTTCTTGTGATTGTGCTAGTAGATTGAATATTGTGGTTGATTGTGAGAATTGCAAGTTGCTTAAAAATGAAAATGCTATTTTGAAGAATAAGCTTGCAAGTTTCACAAATGGTGATATTAGATTGCGAACATTGTTAAATTTTCAAAGAGAAAATTCAAACAAGTTTGGTTTGGGTTATACTAATGCTAAGAGTAAATCTCATAGAAATGTTGTTGATTTTTCAAATGCACCAACATGTTTCTATTGTGGTACTCATGGACATACTTCAAATGTGTGTTATATTAAAGTGCATGGTATACCTAAAGGAGATTTTGTTTGGATGAAAAAGGGTGAGAGTCCCTACACTAACAAAAATGGATCCAAAACCATTTGGATACCAAAAAGCAAAGATGATTGTTTTTGTAGGTATGATTGAAGAGCAAAAGGACTTTCATGTGATATTCATTCATTTGCTACTTCAATTGGTATCAAGAAGAAAATCCTACAAATTGGTAACATTTGATATTATACAATTGATATTTGTTTAGTCACAAGTGGTATTATTTCTCTTGATATGATATTGTTTATACTTTTGAGAAAATACAATTGGTATCAAATTCTTACAATTAGTATTACAATTGGTATACAATTGTTTCAATTGATATCATTGAGTAATCATTAGATAATTATCATGCTTTTGGGTGTTATATCTCATTAATTTCTCTATTTTGGCTTAGATCTTATATTTCAAATTGGTATATATTTCTTTTTGATAATGCCAAAGGGGGAGAAATATGATGTTTTGAAAAAGAGGAGATTTGTATTTGAAAGTTTTTAAAAAGGGGAGAAATATTATCATTTTGGGGAGAAATAAAATAGAATGTTTGGAGAAAGGTTGTTTTGTTGTTTTTATGTAGGTTGAGCAAAGTTGTTGGAGATAGGGGGAGAATCAAGCTTTTATCTCAATTGGATTTCAAATGTCAAAAGCATTAATTGAGGGGGAGCAAGAGTCTCACCAAGTGATCAAATGGTTCAAGCATCAACAACTTCAATGAACTTCATAATTTCAAAACATGTTTGTCATTTTCAAAAAGGGGGAGATTGTAAGATCCATGAAGAATGTTTTGATAAATGCCAAAAGGTTTTGAACAAGCTACAAAAGGTTTTGAACAAGCTTCAAATGTGTTGATCAAGATCAAGCTCAACAAGCAACAACAAACATCAAGTTAAGAAGAGAGAGCCAACTCATGAAGACTTAGTTTGGTAGATTGTGCTTTATGTTTTATCTTTTGCCTCACAAGTCTTTTAGTTTATGATTTTGGGTAGAGTTTATTAGAGGGTAGTGAATCTCTTTTGAATGCATGATTATATCATATTTTGAGTATTCACTTTGCCTAAAATCAATAGGTGGTTTAAAGGTTTGAAAGAAAAGGTTTAGTTTTTGAGAAAACAAGTTTTAAGTGATTTTTAATGTTAATAATCGATTAACAGATTTTGATAATTGATTAACAGTGTATTTCGAACTGATAATCCATTAACAAACTTTTGATAATCGATTATCTTGACTTTTACTCGATTAGAATTTTGCAGCCTTGCGCAAATACTCGAGTGTTTTTGATTTTACTCGAGTGTTTTTGTTTTTGCTCGAGTATTTCTTGTTTTACTCGAGTAGATTTATTCAGCTTTGCGCACTTACTCGAGTAGCCACTTTATTACTCGAGTAAACAGGGTCTGTAACTGTTTTAAATACGTTTTTCACTTCTCAAAAGCTATTCTAAGTTGCTCTAACTTTTGGGTATTCTATATAAACCTTTTCCTAATCATTTCTATCAACTAGAATCATTTTCATACACATTTTACAAGAATCAAAGCCACTCTATTCTCTCTCACTTTCTCAAGATCAAAGCTTTAACTTTTACATTCTTTGATCAAGAACCTTGAATCTCTCATGTTGATATTTTCATAACTTTTGAAAGAGATTCATAGGATTGTTATTTGTTTTCATTTGAGTTGTAATCTTTGCAAGAGGCAAGCTATCTACAACAATTGGAAGTCTTGGTTGTAAATCAAGCAAAGTTATTTGGAAGCCTTGGTGAGGCATTTCATCAAGCACTTGGAAGCCTTGTTGAAGAACAAGCAATTGGAAGTCTTGTGAGTGAAGCAAGCAATTGGAAGACTTGTTGTGGGTATCGGCAAGCAAGAGAAGAGGTTAGATTAGATATCAATAGGGTTACAAGGCAAGGGTGTGGTATCTCTTATAGGCTAGCAAGAAGGGAGTCTTGTGAGGCATTTACTTGTAATTTGAGAAACTCTAATTCCTCATAGTGAAGAATCTCTCTTGGTTGAAGAGGGGACTGGAGTAGCTTTCAAGTGGATGAAAGTGAACCAGGATAAATCACTGTGTCGTATCTCTAAACCCTTACTCTTTATATTCAAGTCTTTAATTGTGTTCTTGATTGAAAACCTAGAAAAAGTGATTTTTCTATATTTGATTGAATTGAATCTTAATTGTGCAAAATTGATTTGGGGAAAATCATTTTCATAACCTAGGTAATCAATAAGAATATAGGTGTTAATTGTTTCCGCTGAATCTCTGGTTATACATGTTAATTGATTGATTTTCGTATTCAATTGAAAAAGGGATTTTTCAGTTTCTGTCAGATCTACTCGAGTAAGAGAGAATTTAATCGAGTAATACTCGAGTAAATTTCAGAGTAGTCGAGTAAACCTGAGAGTTTTTGCAATTTTCATTGGTTTTAATCGTTTAGATTTATTTCTTGCGAAAATCTTTCAAAGTTTCTATAACACCTATTCAACCCCCCCTTCTAGGTGTTCTCCTAGTGTTCCCAGTTATTTCACCCACCGAGTGTAGTTTTCCAACAGAGCTTCCTTTTGCTCAACATTGTAACCAGAAAAGAGTCCCTCAGGGTGCTTAGCCAAAAAATAAGCGAGATTGGCACCTCGAAGAAGATATTTTGCAAAGGTCATATTGCAACGAGACCACTCATCAATACTCAAATTTCCCAACCTAGAACAGTCAGTCTCAGATAAGATATATTTCCCAAACCTCTCATCAAACTGCTGATCCCATATGGATGTTTCCCGAAGGGTCGCAGAAGAAGTTGGAGCAACATCAGTAGGAGTAGCAGTAGTTCGAACACTTGGTCCTTCAGCCCTTGGGTTGGCACCCTCCGGCACTTTCTCTTTTCCCTTATCCAGTCGTCGGCGACGGATTAAAGGTTGGAGAAGAGAAGTAGCTTGAACTTGACCACTAGGGGCCACTGAGACAGTAGAAGCAACAACAACCACGTTTGTGGCTTGGTGAGGAGAAGCCTCGGGAGCCGAGGCAGAAGGAGTAGGGGTGGAAACACTCAGGCTTGGAGTGCTCAGACTCGAAGATCCTGAAGTAGCAGGTGTCTTCCTCTTCTTGCCACCTTGAACAAGAGCTGCCATACGCTCAGCCATTTTTTATGCAAAGGAAACAAAGAAACATTAGAGCAGATCAAATCACAAATATAAAAGCAAAAAATAAAGCACTATACCAAGCTCGGTCTTAACTTCCGAAGATGGGATGTTCACGATATCCCTCGTCTCTATCATGCCAGCTTTATGCAAATACCTTTCAACCTCCCGACACACATCCTTTTCATACTCAGCAAGTTCTTTCCAGTCTGATGAGTATGAAGCAATCGATCGGTTAAAGAAGCTGGCACTCCATTGGAGAGGAAATCGGGGAAGTGGTCGTCTTTCCCCCGGCCGAGTGAACCAGCAGACGTCATTACCAGTAAAATTATACTTAAAGAAAAAAGGTTTAAAGCCCTTCCAAGATTCAGAATATTTTGTGAAAATAGCGTATCCCCTACGAGATTTCAGAGAAACCCAGGGTTTCTTTGCCGAACCTTTCTCGAAGGAATTGCACTGAGGAGCAAAAAGGTGAAAAAAGATATTAAGGTTGCAACTCCAATTCATTGCCGAGCAGACTTGTTCAAAGGCTTTTACAAACGCCCAAGCATTCGGATGTAGTTGAGAAGGAGCCACTCTTAAGAAATTCAAAACGTCCATCTCAAAATCCGTAAAAGGCATTCTTATCCCAAGCCGAGTAATCACTTCTTCGTAAAAATAGAAAGCTGTACTACCGACCGGAATTTTGGTACAATCTCTCTCGTTCTCACCCACTGGAGTAATGGAATACAAACTTCCAGTATTGTCTCCTGGACACGGCAAAATTATAGCTCGAGTTTGATCTAGTGATCGTTGTGTTGTAAGCTCAGATTGTGTACCAAGAACCTCTCGGTCCACCCAATCATACTCAGCCCAATCTGTTGGAAGTGGGTAGAGATCAGGATTAGTAACACACTTCCTCTTCATACCTGAGGAAAAGGGGGCACACTTGGAGTCAGAACCACAAAAACTTGATTATGTCTGATCAAATACTTACGGTCGGTTGGGAAACACCTCCCTTTCTGGGCAGAATTTCCCCAAAACCAATTGAAATGTCTAATACCTCTATGTTGCCTCCTTAACTTCCGCTGTTCTACTCTCTCGGCGGTCCTATAGTGAATCACACCCTGTCTGAACTCTCTCAAAGTCTGAGGGAAATGCATGGATATTGGTTTAACACAAATTTCTGGGTTCCCTCCTTTATATGTTCTTGGCACATCAGAGTTTACGGATTCCTCACTCATGGTAAATGACGCTCCAATACCAACCCTAAGAAGTTAAGTGCAGAAAAGTATAAAGCAAACCTAAGAAATACTACAACGATCACTCAATAGGTGGTAAAGCGGATAAAGAATTGCGAAGGGCAAGTGGGGAATCACAGCAACACCAACAAACAGCAACGATTTGGGGTTTTCACTAAACCCAGAAAACAAACCCCAGAACAATCTCAACCCAGAAAAGCAAACAGCACCCACAAAACCCAGAAAAATGGACAAACTCAATAAACCCATAAAAATAAATAAACCCAAAAATGGAGAACCCAAGAACGATCTTTTCAAAAAATCAGAGAAGAAGGGCTGGTAAAAATACTTGAAAAACAAAACCCTACATATACAAACACAGTAAGAAAGCAGAAGCAATCGCATGCAAGACATCACAGAAGGAAGAACACGCAAGAAAGCATTCAGAGAAGAAAAAAAGAAATTAATCAGAAAAAGAAAGAGTACGGTACCTGCTAGCCAAGTATTATCAAGTGACAAGAAAAATACGAAATCAACACCGAGAAGCGCACTCAGTATGGTGAAGAGAATCGAAGCAGTGAATAAGAACGTCTTTGGAAGATTCTGGCTTTGTTTGACAAAGATTTCAGAGAAATGAAGAAACAAGAAGAAAGAGAGTTCGAAAAATGCTTGAAGAAATGAGTATCTCAAAAGGTTTGGGCCTAAGGCGGAAAAAGCCCGTTTAGCATTGAAAATGGAGTATGTGGCACCTCTGATGGATTTGAAATCTTAACGTTACATTTTCCAATAAAGTTAAGGACCCGTGTAAGCACAGGGAGAAGCGGAAGGTCACTCTGGGGTCAATCAAGCGACAACCTTGATCAAAGTGCAAAAATGCTCGGACCTCTCTTTCAATCATCAAAAGTTCAGTCGGAAAAAGATCTGTTCGTCTCAGAAGCTCGCCAGGGCTCAAATCACCCAACCGAGCTTGGGGGGCTTATGTAGTGGACTTGTAGTAAACCGAGCGATGACCGACCGAAGCTTCATTGTTACGATTGGTATGATGCTACAACAGGGTAAACGGTCAGACACTTACACCGAGAAAACTGGGTTGTTACGTGTAGGGTACGCACTGATGAGGTTACCACCGAGCACAGGACTCTCAATCTGATCCTTATCGTTTACAGCCTCATCTAGCCGTAACTACTCCTAGATTCCCATGACTCTTGGTTAGATAAAACAGCATTGGATAGAGTTTATCACTTACAAGGTTTATGGATATTATCTTATCGTATCCTATACAAATCCTGGTTGAATTCTTCCTCTTTAGAAGCCTTATCAAGACGGCCCACAGTACACAGGTAATCCCCTATAAGAACCACCAGACTATAGGGGCTAAGGTACGTCTTCTCATCCCTAAGTTGACACTAGCACACACATTGTTGACTAGGGAGAACCTGATTATCCCAACTGGATATTCAGAAATCCTAAAGAGTCCTACATTAACATCTTGGCTGAGATCATTCTTCAAGGCTCTTCCATAGCTTTAAGGTTGATCTTAGTTAAGTACACGACAAGAATTGTTCTGAAATTGAACCTGTGAAGGTTCCTGCTGATCAGACCATCTCAGGTTGGGATGGTTCCTCCAACCAGGGTTGTATCTATTGGTAGAGAGATCAAAGTTCTGTGGCTGCTGGTTTCTACAGTTGAAGATGTTTGCGGCATATGCCTCAGGTTGGTCAGCACCAGTCGTTGGTTGCTGCTGCAAAGAAGGGCATGCTTCTGTGTTATGTTCACTGGATGTGCAAATACCACATAATCTAGCAGGCAGAGACAACTTCTTCTGGTTGATGGCCAATTGAGTGACCAAAGTTGTAAGTGAGTCTATCTTCTGTTCAAGATTCTCAACCTTACCAGAACTTGTGCCAACATCATTCACTCCTCTCACTACGATTGCACCGCTGTTGCCCCTTGCTGTTGGAGAGTGCCCTAGTGGCAATCGTATTTTCTCTTTTACTTGTACTTATTTCATGTTTACGGATTATTACTATTAATAATAATGAGGCATTTCATTTATTATATTTATGCTTTAATTGTTTAATTAAAATAGATGTAATAAAGTCCTTAGGATTATAAGTTCAATGTCATAAGAATATCAAGTACATGACTTGATAGTGAGATCTTATTGATTGATAATTATCCTTAAAGATTCTCTAGTCGAGTATTATAGTTAATAAGGACAACTATAATACATCGAGACTAGTATGTGGCAGACTGATGACTGTATCTCACCGGTCATGGATATGGGATATCAAGTCTTCACGTAAGTACACATTAGGACAATCATGTACTGGATTGACCCGCCATGAGAATGCTACATGGGTTATTAAGTGAGTGTCATAAGCGATTCTCATAGTGACAATGGTGTACATGGTCCTTCGACCTGAAGTCGCTACGGTTCCCAACATGAGGAATTATGTGCTTTCACGCAATCAAACGTCATCTTTAACCATGTGATCATAACGGTTGTAGTCGGGTATATGACAAATCATATAGAGGGATGTGAGTGACGTAGATGGGATTTGTCCTTCCTTGTCAATAGGAATTATATCTCTGGGCCCCTTGATTGAGTGAGACGGTGAAATGTATGGCCATACTCAAGACAGTCAATATGAGATATTGACGAGACTTGTTTAGACGCGTCTACTCAGGGATCAAGAAACCATAGGTTACACTATACACGGGTGACACGTTCCATGCCATGAGTGTAACTAAGATATTTGGACAAAGGGATTAAATTTACACATGATCATTGGTCACACTAAGGTTATGTCAGATCACAGACATTTCTGTCACTTGGGTAGCAATGACATGTTGCTAGATACCGTTCATTACTTGTAAACTTAAAATGGGATTTTAACTTTACTGCCAACGTTATAGGAACCTATAGGTTCACACACTAAGAACAGATAGATTGGAGATATCACATTTGATAAAAAATACAACAGTAGTATTTTTTATAAAATTTCCGTCCGTGCGATGCACAGTATGATCGTGTGACGCATTCTGATATGTGCTGCCAAGCCCAGCCCTTTAGTCTAATACTATTATAAATAATAGTATTAGCCTTAGGGTTTTGGTACGTGTGAGACACAGAACGGCAACCCTAGCCGTCCATATCAGAAAGTGAGTGATACACTGAATCTCTCTCTTCTCCGCTAGCACTGAGAAGAGAGACGTGACTCCAATTGGGAATCTGTTCGTGTGGATACTGATAGAGGCGCGACTACCTTGTTGCGCTCGTGATTGACGTGAATTGTTCGTGGACGATCTAACCAGCGCCATTCTCCTCTTCGCATCAAGAGGTAAACGTTTTTCTATCTCGAATCATGCTCTCTCGCATGGATCCTGTTCTGGAAATAGGGGATTTCGTTTTTATTTTCCGCTGCGTATTCTATCCCTATTTCCAGCACTTGCATGGAATTGTTGACAATTGGAAGCCATCTTCTCAATCTTGGCTCTGACTTCTAAGGTGTCATGTCTCCTAGGGCACCACCACTTGCAGCATCAAGCATGTTTCTCTCCATGAGGTTGAGATCTTCATAGAAATATTGAATAAGCATCAAATTTCTGTAAGATAAAAAATTTAAAAAAAAACGAAAAATAAAAATGTCCAGAAAAAGATAAGATAAAAATGTTTTGTAAAAGATTTGATTAGCTTTTGTGAGGATATGGATTAAAAAAAATTTCTGTTAAAAGGATTTGTTTTCTTATGAAAGGATTATCATCAAATTTGTTTTTATTTTAAAAGATTGAGAGATGATCTTTAACAAAGTTGGAAAGATTTTGAGAATTAATAAAAAATCAATTTAGAAAATTTTGAGAATCATTTCAAAATCAATTAAAAATTTTGAAAATCAATTTGAGAAATTGAGAATCAATTTGATTTAATTGAAGATTTGTTTTAATCATAAATATTTGAAAAAGATTACAATTGATTTTGGACAAATTTTTCTAAACCTGATTTTTTTACTATAAATAGAAGTCATTCTTCACTTTGGAAGGAGGAAATTTTTTTGAAGAGAGGTGTATAGAAAAAATACAAAAATTGGACGAGAGGTGCACATAAATTAAAAATAACACTTGTGCCCAGTGAGACTCGTACGTGGTACTCCATTTCCGCCGCGTCTGGTTTGTTTTGTTTTTTTTTCCTTCTTTCGGTTTCCGTGCTAAGCACTCAAATTCAAAGTCTGTTACACAACTCCCTCCGTTGCAGCATCAGGTTTGTTTGTTTTTCTTATGATTATTATTTTTATTTATTTATTACTATTTTTTTTCTTTTAAATTTATATTTTTATTTAAAAATAATTAAATAATAATAATGTAAAGTGTAGTAATTTTTTCTATTGTTATCTAAATTGGTTGTATTTTAGTGACTCAATTTTTCTCACCCAACTTTAATATTTGTGGTGAGATCTTCTGGACTTCTTCTCCGCACCAAAAATAAATATATAAAAATAATTTTATTTACAATAATAATATATTAAAAATGAATATTTTTTTAATTGTTGTTCTAAAATTTGTTGCGTTTTGGTAAGTCGATTTTTCTCTCCCAAATTCAGTGCAGTGATCTTTCGGGTTGTCTCTCCGCACAAAAATATGTACTCATATAAAGTAATTTTTTTATATAAATAAATTATAAAAATTAGAAGAAAAAAATGTTTTATTAGATAAAAATTAAATAGATTTTATTAATTAAGTTTTAGCAAAATGTGTTTTGGAAATCCGCCTTTTCTTGCCTAAATGACAAGATCTTGTGCATATATATGTCCTCTCTGCATCAAATATTTTTGAAATAAAATTAAAAAACATTAAAAGTTAATTTAGAACTACGTAGCCTTGATTCCTCATTTTATGAGGATACGTAGGACCAATGACAACCTTGTCAAGCACAAGAATAAAAAACAAATATTTTTTGACAAACCAATTATTTATGTCTTTTAATTAAAATCAATCAAAGGTACCATTTCCGAATGGGCAAACGGGGTGCTAATACCTTCCCCGGTTCGTAACCGACTCCCGAACTCGGAACCTATCTAGTTCGAGATCAAGCTTTATCCGTTTTAATTAATAATTTTTTTTCCGCGTTTTTGTAACAAAGTGCGGTGGCGACTCCATATTGGGTCAATTGACCCCCACTCGTAAGCGAGGCCTTGAGGGCGACCCAGGACCCCGGCCGCGACAGCTAGCGACTCCGCTGGGGACAAAACTAAAAGGTGTGTTGAAGCTTATACATCAAAGAGTATTGAAGCAAGGTAAATTTTAATATTATTAATGTTTTATTTATTTATTCATTTTTTTTTTCTTTTGATATATTATATATTGATCCCAAAGTATCAATATTATATGGACATGAACATTTTATAGGAGATACAAGTTCTTGAGAATTATAGCATTTATCATGTCCATCATAAAAAAAAAAGAAGAAACAAAGATGCAAATCGAAACAGATTTGAAAAGATGCAAACAGAAAGAGTGTTGATTGATTTGAAAAGGAGAACTCATCGATGCAAACAAGGCAGAAGCAATTTATAGCTCTGCAGTAAAGTGGTATTTATATATATTATGTTTGCATTTCATGCCAAGCAGTTGGCATATTGGTAGCAATAATCACTGCAAGTATGGCAAGTCATGGGTTCAAGACTGATCCTTGAATTCTATTTTATATATTTTCCAAAGAATGATCGAAAAATAAAATAGCAAAATTTTTCCAAGATTGGAATCTATAAAACCCGATGTGGGACTTGGTTTGTTCCACCAGTCCAAGGAGTTACAATCTGTAACACCCTTAATTTTCGTCTCCCAAATAACCAAGAAATTAATTATAACAATTATTTTATAATTGATTTATATTGATTTGGAAAGTTTTAGTTTTTGTACATTATGTGTTTTTATATATCCCATATTTTTATATGGTTATTTTGTACAAAAATATGAATATTGTAATTTAGTCCTTGGGTGGGGACCAAATTGCAATATTAGAAAAGGTTTTGAAGAAAGAGTAATTAAATTATTAATTTTTGAATTTTATCAGCATGTAACCGGTTATAAGGGCTTTGTAACCGGTTACACGATGAACTCAGAATCTGGGTTAGTGGATTTTGATGAGTAATCACCCAATTAATCCAGAAATCGCCACGAAACCAGCCTCAGATTAATGGAGAACACGCGTCGGTGTGCATGTTACTCCAATTCGTCTATAAAATGCTGAATTTTTGAAGATTTGGGGTTGATTTCTGCATTTGGTGTTGAAGAGAGGCTGTTTTAGGGTTCTTGATTCGTCTGTTGCGATTCTCCTTCGTTTCTGAGAGTTAGAACATGAGTGATACACGGTTACAAAGCTCACATCAAGGGCTTTGTATTGATATAAAGTTTGTGAGTTGAGAGTTCCTGGAGTTTGAGAACGAAGCTTGCCAAGTTGAGGTGTTGATGCTGTCAAACCTCAGCTTCTGGTTTCTGGAGCTGACTTTGAAGCTCAATTTTGGTAAGCACACGAACCCTTTTGGTTTCAAATCTGTTCCTACCTCTAGTGCATGTTGCAGAGAATTTAATTTGACCATTTTCCCCAATTCTTAATTTGGTTTTGCATGTCAATTTCCCTGGTTTTGGTACCCTGTCCAACTCTATCAGCATGGAGTGGATTTAATGGAAATCTGTGTTGGAGCCTTTCTCTCTGCAATGTTTTGGATCAAGCATAATTTAGAGGTAAGGGGGAAGATTACTATTTGCTAGAATGAGAATAAATTGTGGTAGAATATAGGATGAGTCACCAAGAGACTCAAAGGGCATAAGTTAAAATGGTTAAGTGGCTTGGAGGCCAATCTGAGCTCAATTCTGTGTTGAGCAAATTTAAATGGATGCATGCAAGTGATTTAAGGTTTAAAATCAGAAATTAATTGTTGATTATGAGTTTGGTGGTATTGATTGATGTTTGTATTGATTTTTATGCAAATTGATACCATAAGCTTGATGCATGCAAACTAAATGTGTTTCTGGGTATGAACATATTGTTTATAAGGCATATGAACTCTGAGAATGGGAAAATTGGGTTAGATTTGAGAAATGAAAAGAAGAATTTGTAAAAACTCTTGTTTTAATGGACTGACTGCATAATCTAACCGGTTACTCGATAATTGTAACCGGTTAGACACTGCAAAATTTCAAAGGAAAATCAGTTTACAAAACAGTCCTGAGGTCTTACTAATTTTGCTCAAATCTATACTTCAATTCCAATGGAAACAATCTGATAATGAGTTAATAATGCTGCCTAGGTTCAGATTTAAGGTTAAGGGTATTACCTTAAACTAATGGGATTATTTCAAGAGGAAATTATGCATAAATGAAATTGGATTATGACTTAGATCTTTTGAATGATATTATGTGTTGAACATGAGGTATTCTGTTATGCTAAGACCTTGTTATTGGATTGAGTAGAGAATTCAAGAAAAGATTCTTTGGAAATCAGTGGTTTTGTATTCAGGTCTGTAATTCTAACCGGTTAGGTGATGATGTAACCGGTTAGTACCTGATAAGTGCCATATTTACTTAAAATATGAACATAATTTTATGCAATTATTTCACTTAATATTACGAATTTCTGTGTAAAATTCCCCCAAAATAGAATATTTGCAAATAATTGTCCTATTTTAATATATGATAAAATCAGAATATATTTGATCTTAAAATATTTATTTTGTAGGAAAAATTCAAGATTCTCAAGAAATAAATAATTTACAAGCCAATATGTCCATGGAAGAAATGATTTACTAGGCCAATGTTTTTATGATCCATGACATACTTCGCTGTTTTGGCCATATCTTGGACATCTATGATCGAAACGAGGAAAATTAATGTCTATGCAAAGCTAAGTAAACAACCTAAGAGTTCACCAGAAATAGCCATTTTCAAATGCGGCTGTTTAGATAGTCAAAATTTGATTCCAAGTTGGTGGATGCTAATCTGTCCATAACTTAGACAGGTCTTGGTATTTTGGTCATAATTTTAGCTTCAAAAATCAAAATGAATCAAACTTGATATCTCTACAAAGCTAAGGAAAAATTCTACAAGTTGATCAGAAATAGATAACATCAAATTCGGCTTATTAAAGGGTCAAACTTGGCTGTGAACTGATGGCATCCAACCTGGCTGCAATACAAGCAAGTTGCACGACATGTCTCAGTGGTTTGGCAATAACTTCGGCTCCAAAAGTCAAAAATCGGTAATCTTGGTTGCTATAGAAAGCTAAGAAACAAAGGAACAACTTTTCTAGAAATAGATTTCATCCAATTTGACCATTTCAAGGGTTAAAAACTGCTGCCAAGCTGGTGCACCAAATCTGTCCACAAGCTGAATACGGGTTTGTCTCCATCTCTTGGCAAAACTCTATAAATTTGCCTCAAACTCCACCAAGAAAAGGAACCAATTTCCCTAAGAGTGCTTAGAGCATTAGGATATCATTTTAGAGATAATTTTTGGTCCTTGAATGCATTATATTCAAGGAGGTTGTGAGCTTGAGAGTTATACACAAAAATGTTTGTAATCTCATTCAAATTATTCTCTAGTTCCAACAATACCATGAAGAACTAATTCTCTAATGGGAGTAGATGTAGCCAACCAAGTTTGAATATATTTTGGTGATTCATATTTATAATTCATTTCCTTTTATATTGGTATTTCATTCCGTTCTTAAAGTATGAAACTAACTGATCATTAGTTTCTTAATATTGAATTTATTCCGTGTCTGGAAAGAACTGTTTAGATTCTGACTTGAATGAATTTACTTGATACTTTATTATGCTAGGAATAGATGATAATGAATCAATTGCTTAAAGATGCTTAATTTTAATGCTGGATAAGTTTATCAAATATGCGAGGGATCGATATTTTATAAATTTGTCTTAGTAATTTATATGCGAGGGATCAATATAAAGGACTTACGTGCATCGCATCAATATACTGAACTGAATTATGAATCACTGATCATCAGATATATAAAAGCTTGGAAGGTGAAGTCTTCTCCCATATTTTTAATTCAAATCTCTAAAACAACTTAATTCAAACAACTCAATTCAAGTAACAATTCCAAGATTTTCTTTGTATAAAAGGCCGAACCTCTTATTTAATCTATAATTCTAAATTATAATTGAATGGAAGGTTGAGCCTCCTATTAATTTTTAATTTGATCCTCCGCATTTTCTTTCATGTTATTGGCAGGTTATATCACCTACTTTACTTTAATGTTATTGTCTTCAATCTTGTCTTAATTCCACAAAACAAAACAAAACAAAACAAACTCCTACCATATATATTCACTTAATAAGCTAAAAACAAAAGAATTAATAAAAATTTCTTTTGTTCCCTGAGGATCGATACTCTACTTTCATTATCTACAAGTTGAGATTATTTTTACTTACCCAGTATCCCAACAAGTATTTTGGCGCCGTTGCCGGGGAACATAAGCGCTAATTTTTTATAAATTCTGAAATTTTGAGCTTGTTAAGTAGAAAGAATTAATTTTCTTTTCTTAATTAGTTAGTTTATTTTATATGTTGTGTTCTCCCTTGCTTTATGTTTTTCTAGTTTATGCTATTACGTGGTAAAGTTTCTGCAGATCAATTGCAGTTTGATCAGGATATTGAAAAGACTCTAAGGAAAAAAAGAAGCCAAGCTAGAAGGCAAAAGCAAGAAGAAAAAGAAAGTTCATCACAAACCGATGAGATGGCGAATGAAGATGACACTCAAAGAGATAGCAGCACTAATACACCTAAAAGAACACTTGGAGACTATGCGATGCACCAAGGGCCTCGACACTTTTCAAGCATAGCCATTCCATCATCATTCAAGGCGGTGGAGATCAAGCCAACATATCTCAATCTAATTGGTGCACATCCATTCGCCGGATTTGACCACGAAGATCCATATGCTCATTTGGCAACTTTTTATGAGTTATGTGGGACTATGGGCTTTAAAGAAGAAAACCAAGAAGCAGCTTACTTAAAATTATTTCCCTTTTCTTTAATTGGTGAAGCTAAAGAATGGTTAAAATCTCACCCTAATCAAAGCTTAACTAATTGGAATAATGTAGAGGAGAAATTCCTAATTCGATTTTTTCCACCTACTAGATATATTAGTGCCAAAGCTGATATCTCTACATTTAGGCAGGGACCAGATGAATCATTTTGTGAGGCTTGGGAACGCTTTAAATCTTTGCTTAGGAAGTTTCCTAATCATGGATTCGAAGATGTAGACCAGCTTAATATTTTTTGCAATGGTCTAAGGCCAGATCCAAAAATGATCCTTGATGCTGCTGCAGGAGGCACAATGATGAATGTAGACGCTGAAAAAGCTACATCAATCATTAATGCCTTAGCTGCTACCGATCGACAAGCCCAACATAACAGAAGGTCAATACAGAAAAAGGGGATGCTTGACTTAAGCACTTCCGATGCAATACTCGCACAAAATAAAATCTTGACTCAACAAATTGAAGCCCTTACGAAACAAATGGCCAAGCTTCCACAACAATTGCATGTGGTAAGCTCTAATCATGGACCGTCACAAAGTTTGAAATGCTATTTTTGTGGAGGTAATCATCCTAACGGCCATTGCTCATATCCTTCGGTTATTCAAGAAGAAGAGGTCAATTACATGGGCAATCAAGGCCGACAAGGTAATTTTAATAACAACTCTTATGGAAATAATTTTCAACAAGGTTGGAGAAGTAATCAAAATCAAAATTTTGGTTTCAAACAAGAAGCAAGCCCCTCAAATAGGCAGCTTCCATTTCAACAACCTCCATATCAACAACAAAATCCTTCAATGCATGACCGAATGTCAAAAATGGAGGATACCTTGGAAAAATTCATACAAGCATCAATGACAAATCATAGAAATACTGAAGCCTCAATTAAGAATTTGGAGACACAAGTGGGTCAGTTAGCCAAGCAGTTAAGCGAACAACACTCAGGCCAATTCTCAGCCAATACTCAAACCAATCCTAAAGAACAATGCAAGTCAATTACAACAAGAAGTGGTAAGGTAATAGGAAAAGGTATAGGTGATAATTTAATTGTTGCAAATCGGGTAAATAAAGAAATTGATGATGAAAATAAAAATAAAGACAAAGTTATAAATAATGAAGAAGAAAAAGAAAATGAGAGAAAATTGAGAGAAAATGAGAAACAAAAGGAGAATGACGAAAGGCAAGTACCACAATTAAAAAACCTTCCATATCCACATACTCCTTCTAAAAAAGACAAAGAGAGACAATTTGCACAATTCATGGATATATTCAAAAGATTGCAAATCAATATTCCATTTATGGAAGAAATGGAACAAATGCCTACTTATGCTAAGTTCATGAAAGAACTATTAACAAAGAAAAGAAGATTTTCAGAAGAAACTGTGGAACTTGAAGCAGGATGTAGTGCTATTATTCAAAAATCCTTGCCTCAAAAATCCAGAGACCCTGGAAGTTTCACAATTCCTGTAACCATTGGTACATTGCCAGTGGGAAAGGCGTTACTGGATCTTGGGGCTAGTATCAACTTGATGCCCTTATCCATGCTTAAAAGAATTGGTGACTTAGAGATTCGCCCAACTAGAATGACATTGCAATTGGCGGACAGGTCATTGAAGTTCCCTTACGGTATTGCTGAAGATGTATTAGTAAAAGTAGACAAGTTTGTATTTCCTGTAGATTTTGTTGTAATGGACATCGAAGAAGATGCAGAAGTACCACTCATTCTTGGAAGACCTTTCATGAAAACTCCCAAGGTCATCATCGATGTTGACGATGGCAAATTAAAGATGAGAGTTCAAGATGATGAAGTCAACTTTAATGTGTTTGAAGCCATGCAACATCCAAAAGAGAATCAACAGTGTTACCGAATGGATACCATTGATGAAGTTATTCTTTCAACAGGTAAGCAATTATATAAATCAAGTCCTTTAGAAAAAGCTTTAATTAATGCATGTGATAATCTAAATGAAGATCAAGAGAAAGAAATTAATGAATACCTCAAGGAATTAGATAATACGAAAGAGCTTTCGTCGAAGGAAGCACAAATTGAAAAACTACCACAACAATTGAAAACTGAAAAACAAAAATTAGAGCTGAAAATGTTACCACAACATTTAAAATATGTCTTTCTTGATAAAGAAGGTAATAAACCAGTTGTAATTAATAGCTCTTTATCACCTGCGCAAGAAGAAAAACTAATTGCAATATTAAAAGCTAATGAGGGAGCCATAGGTTGGACACTATCTGATCTCAAAGGAATAAGTCCAGCTTATTGCATGCATAAAATTCACATGGAAGAAAATTTTAAACCAGTAGCACAACCTCAAAGGCGGTTGAATCCAACCATGGAAGAAGTAATAAAAAAAGAGGTAATAAAACTCTTAGATGCAGGTATGATCTACCCAATCTCTGATAGTGCTTGGGTAAGTCCAGTTCAGGTAGTACCTAAGAAAGGAGGAATGACAGTGATCCGTAATGATAAGAATGAATTAATTCCCACTCGAACAGTTACAGGGTGGAGAATGTGCATAGACTATCGAAAGCTAAATCAAGCAACAAGAAAAGATCATTTCCCGTTACCTTTTATGGATCAAATGTTAGAAAGATTATCTGGGAAAGCATTCTATTGTTTCCTGGATGGCTATTCAGGATATAATCAGATAACTGTGGATCCTGAGGATCAGGAAAAGACAGCTTTCACATGTCCTTTCGGCATTTTTGCTTATAGAAAAATGCCATTTGGGCTATGTAATGCACCAGCCACTTTTCAACGATGCATGTTTGCGATATTCTCGGATCTGGTGGAGAAATGCATTGAAGTTTTCATGGATGATTTTTCTGTATTTGGGAAATCATTCGATGATTGCCTCGAGAACCTCAACATTGTGCTAAGGCGATGTGTTGAATCTAATTTAGTATTGAATTGGGAGAAATGTCACTTTATGGTGACAGAAGGTGTGGTACTAGGCCACAAAATTTCATCAAAAGGCATAGAAGTTGACAAAGCCAAAGTGGAGGTCATTGAAAAACTTCCACCACCAACAAATGTGAAGGGCATTCGAAGTTTCTTGGGACATGCAGGTTTTTATAGACGATTCATTAAATATTTTTCAAAAGTAGCAAAACCCCTTAGTAACTTATTAATCAAAGATAATCCCTTTAATTTTGATAAAGATTGCTTAAATGCTTTTAATTTATTAAAACAAAAACTTATTACTGCTCCTGTCATTATTGCCCCTAACTGGAATCTTGATTTTGAACTCATGTGTGATGCTAGTGATTATGCTGTAGGGGCAGTTTTAGGACAACGACATTCTAAAATTTTTCATGCGATATATTATGCTAGTAAAGTTCTAAATGAAGCACAAATTAATTATGCAACAACTGAAAAAGAATTGCTAGCGATTGTATATGCATTGGAAAAATTTAGATCATATTTGATAGGTTCAAAAGTAATTATTTATACAGATCACGCTGCCATTAAGTATTTGTTAACCAAATCCGATTCAAAACCAAGGCTCATTCGTTGGGTTCTTTTGTTACAAGAATTCGATTTGGTTATCAAAGACAAGAAGGGCAGCGAAAATTTTGTTGCTGACCATTTGTCAAGATTAAGAAACAGGGATATGACTGAGAAAGAAGCTGAAATTCAAGAGGAATTCCCTGATGAAAAGTTGTTGCTAGTCCAAGAAAGACCATGGTTTGCAGATTTGGCAAACTTTAAAGCAGCAGGTGTCATTCCAGAAAATCTAAACTGGCATCAAAAGAAGAAATTCTTTCAAGATGCAAAGCAATATATTTGGGATGACCCTCACTTATTCAAAATTGGAGCTGATGGTTTGCTGAGAAGGTGTGTCTCAAATGAGGAAGCCAAGAGTATTTTGTGGCACTGCCATAATTCACCTTATGGGGGGCATTTCAATGGAGAGAGAACTGTTGCAAAGGTTCTCCAATCAGGTTTCTATTGGCCTTCACTTTTCAAAGATGCCCACCTCCATGTAAAACAATGCAATAATTGTCAAAGAACTGGAGGTATATCGAGAAGAAATGAAATGCCACTGAATAATATCTTGGAGATTGAAGTTTTCGATTGTTGGGGGATAGATTTTGTGGGGCCGCTGCCTGCCTCATTTTCAAATGAATATATTCTAGTAGCAGTGGACTACGTTTCAAAATGGGTCGAAGCTATTGCAACTCAAAAAGTCGATGCCAAGGTTGTGATAAAATTTTTAAAAAGAAATATTTTTTGTAGGTTTGGCACCCCAAGGATCCTCATTAGTGATGGAGGATCCCATTTTTGCAATAAACAACTTAAAAGGGCCCTAGAACATTATGGTGTCCGACACAAAGTAGCATCACCCTATCATCCGCAGACCAATGGTCAAGCAGAGGTTTCTAATAGAGAAATTAAAAGAATTCTTGAAAAAACCGTTTCATCATCTAGAAAAGACTGGTCGATGAAATTGGATGATGCACTTTGGGCGTATCGGACAGCATACAAAGCACCCACAGGTTTATCCCCATTCCAGTTGGTTTATGGAAAAGCTTGTCACTTACCAGTTGAGTTAGAACATAAAGCACATTGGGCTTTAAAGTTTTTCAATCTTGACCCAAATGTAGCAGGTAACAAAAGAAAAATCCAGTTGCATGAGTTGGAAGAAATGCGCGGAAATGCATATGAATCTTCAAAGCTTTACAAGGAAAAAGCGAAAGCTTACCATGATAAAAAAATTTTAAAGAAAAATTTTCAACCTGGTCAATCTGTCCTTTTATTTAATTCTAGATTGAGACTATTTCCAGGAAAATTAAAATCAAAATGGTCCGGCCCCTTTATTATCAAAGAAGTCAAACCATATGGGGCAGTGGAATTAGAAGACCCTGGAACAACAGGAGATGGATAGTCAATGGTCAAAGACTGAAGCTGTATCTAGGTGGTGACGTTGATAAAATTACCACTATCATCCATCTCAATGATCCCTAAATGAATCAGGCGTCGAGCTAATGACGTTAAACAAGCGCTTCTGGGAGGCACCCCAGCGGTAATATTAATATTTTTTTTTTGAACTTTATTTACTTTCTCTTATTTATGTATTTTATTATTTAACTTATATTTGTGAAAAATTTCTACTATGCATGTGTGATGAGTCGGCTTAAATTCTTTCCTAAGTTTTTCGACTTGTAGGGAAATATAAATAAGGTCGGTCAACAAAAAAAAAATTATTTTCTCAATTTGTGTGAAAATTAAAAAAAAACAAATTATATATTTGTGCGTTTACTTATTTTGGCCTGGGGACAGTCCTATGTTCCTAGGGGGGTAGGAAGACAACTGAGGAACACTGATTTTATGTTTTCATCCTATTATCATGGTTATCATATTGAACATTATGTTTTTATTTTGATGCCTTGATTTTGATAAACTTTTACATTACTAAGAGACTCATTGTTAAGGGTAATATCAGTACAAAAAGCAACTAAACATGTTTATCTTTCTTTAATTAGAGACTGATATAAGTGGCTTAGTTTCAATTTCAAGATTTTGTTTTAAAGAAGAAATTGTGACATTAATGTCTGAATTTGCCCTTTGAACTATTAATTACATGGCAGTGATGTTTTGATAGAACCTGATTGAAATTTTAGTTCATCATTACACAGTGACAAATTTTGGCCACATATATATCATCATCTAGAGTAAGTCACTTTTGATTTCATGTACTTGAATTTGCTTGATTCTTTTCTGATTTTCATAATTTACTTGTTGTGTAAAAATGATAAGGGCATTCTTTTCATTAAACCAATTTAGCCAAATAGCCAACCTAACATAATTATCCTTTGACAACCCCTTTGAGCCTAATATATCCCAAGTTTTTCTGTTTCACCTAATAATGTTTAACCTTAACTTGAAAAACAATTGATTTAACCCAAACCTTAGAAAATAGTGGAGCATTAATTGATCGATGAAGAAATTGGTTTGAAATAGGTTGGGGGGAAATCATTTGTCAAAATCTCCTTTCTTCATATTTACAAAAAAAAAAATCATATAAAAAAAAGAAAGAAAAGAAAAAAAAAGTTACAAAGAGAAATGTATCAAGAGAAAGCATCAATTCTCATTAAAAATATTCAAGGAAAATCTTCAAATTGAGGAACGTTCGAATAAAATGTAAGCATCAATTTTCATAATTATGCTCCTATATTTTCTTTGGTTTTTAGCCTTACAATACCAAAATTTAACTCACCCTTTTTATCCTAACCACGTTACAACCTTTAATAAAGACCCTTTGATTTATGCATACTTGTATATTTTGAGTTTTGGAAGTTAGATGAAAATCAAATTTAAAGTAACATGATTCAATTGTGAAATTGAGCGAAACACATTACCTTATACACTTGAGTGCGAATGTGAAATGTTAAAGAAAAATAGACAAACACTCAATCTAATAGAGAGAATGTGTGACATCCTTGAGAGGAGCTACGATTTCATCTTGTTCTTTCCAAAACTAATTTGCCATGTTTATTAATTTTCAAGAGTAAAAATATAGGCATTGTTGTTATCTTTTCTCCTTTTTAACTAATTTTGATTTGAGCTACTACTTGTAATGTTTCTAACTTTAGAAATATTCACATGTTAAAAATTGCTTTGATCTGAACATTACCTTAATTATGGATCTTCTTTGGTAAATCTAAAACATTTTATCTTATGGGCACAAATTTGTTTCTAGGATTAATTTTATTACCTTTTTGCTTGAGGACAAGCAAAGTTTTAGGTTGGAGGGAGTTTGATAAGTGCCATATTTACTTAAAATATGAACATAATTTTATGCAATTATTTCACTTAATATTACGAATTTCTGTGTAAAATTCCCCCAAAATAGAATATTTGCAAATAATTGTCCTATTTTAATATATGATAAAATCAGAATATATTTGATCTTAAAATATTTATTTTGTAGGAAAAATTCAAGATTCTCAAGAAATAAATAATTTACAAGCCAATATGTCCATGGAAGAAATGATTTACTAGGCCAATGTTTTTATGATCCATGACATACTTCGCTGTTTTGGCCATATCTTGGGCATCTATGATCGAAACGAGGAAAATTGATGTCTATGCAAAGCTAAGAAAACAACCTAAGAGTTCACCAGAAATAGCCATTTTCAAATGCGGCTGTTTAGATAGTCAAAATTTGATTCCAAGTTGGTGGATGCTAATCTGTCCATAACTTAGACAGGTCTTGGTATTTTGGTCATAATTTTAGCTTCAAAAATCAAAATGAATCAAACTTGATATCTCTACAAAGCTAAGGAAAAATTCTACAAGTTGATCAGAAATAGATAACATCAAATTCGGCTTATTAAAGGGTCAAACTTGGCTGTGAACTGATGACATCCAACCTGGCTGCAATACAAGCAAGTTGCACGACATGTCTCAGTGGTTTGGCAATAACTTCGGATCCAAAAGTCAAAATTCGATAATCTTGGTTGCTATAGAAAGCTAAGAAACAAAGGAACAACTTTTCTAGAAATAGATTTCATCCAATTTGACCATTTCAAGGGTTAAAAACTGCTGCCAAGCTGGTGCACCAAATCTGTCCACAAGCTGAATACGGGTTTGTCTCCATCTCTTGGCAAAACTCTATAAATTTGCCTCAAACTCCACCAAGAAAAGGAACCAATTTCCCTAAGAGTGATTAGAGCATTAGGATATCATTTTAGAGATAATTTTTGGTCCTTGAATGCATTATATTCAAGGAGGTTGTGAGCTTGAGAGTTATACACAAAAATGTTTGTAATCTCATTCAAATTATTCTCTAGTTCCAACAATACCATGAAGAACTAATTCTCTAATGGGAGTAGATGTAGCCAACCAAGTTTGAATATATTTTGGTGATTCATATTTATAATTCATTTCCTTTTATATTGGTATTTCATTCTGTTCTTAAAGTATGAAACTAACTGATCATTAGTTTCTTAATATTGAATTTATTCCGTGTCTGGAAAGAACTGTTTAGATTCTGACTTGAATGAATTTACTTGATACTTTATTATGCTAGGAATAGATGATAATGAATCAATTGCTTAAAGATGCTTAATTTTAATGCTGGATAAGTTTATCAAATATGCGAGGGATCGATATTTTATAAATTTGTCTTAGTAATTTATATGCGAGGGATCGATATAAAGGACTTACGTGCATCGCATCAATATACTGAACTGAGTTATGAATCACTGATCATCAGATATATAAAAGCTTGGAAGGTGAAGTCTTCTCCCATATTTTTAATTCAAATCTCTAAAACAACTCAATTCAAGTAACAATTCCAAGATTTTCATTGTATAAAAGGCCGAACCTCTTATTTAATCTATAATTCTAAATTATAATTGAATGGAAGGTTGAGCCTCCTATTAATTTTTAATTTGATCCTCCGCATTTTCTTTCATGTTATTGGCAGGTTATATCACCTACTTTACTTTAATGTTCTTGTCTTCAATCTTGTCTTAATTCCACAAAACAAAACAAAACAAAACAAACTCCTACCATATATATTCACTTAATAAGCTAAAAACAAAAGAATTAATAAAAATTTCTTTTGTTCCCTGAGGATCGATACTCTACTTTCATTATCTACAAGTTGAGATTATTTTTACTTATCCAGAATCCCAACAGTACCTGAAACTTAAAAATAAAAGTTAAGTTTTTGAGTAATGATTTTTAATACCAATGGTTATACTCTCTCAATCCAGGTCTATGAGCATATGTTAAATTTAAATTCAAAGGTGAATTTTATGAGTAAAGCCATACCTCAAGATATCATTCAGAAGTTGTGCTTTTCTAAGTCATAACAATGGAATCAATAGAAAGACCAACCTTAGTATCTATGTATGCAAATTATGCATAGAAAAAGGTAATGAAATAGGTTGGCAAGGATTGTTTGTCATGTTCGGGGAACATGGCCCTGTACGCTAAGAGTACCAAACTGATGCAACCTACTTGATGACACATTCTGGGAATGTGGCCATTGTCCGGGACATGGTTTCTTGGACACGTTCTGGGAACGTGATGCACACTCTGGGAGTGATGCTTATTTATCCAAGTATGGTTTGCTACACGTTCTGGGAACGTGGTGCACACTCTGGGAGTGATGCGTATTTATCCAAGTATGGTTTGGCATTACGTTGTGGGAACGAATGTCAGTGTTCCGGAAACACAACGGTGTATCGGATGGACGTCCAAGATGGACTTTTAGAGGCCTCAGTTGTGGAAGGAAATCATGCATCATGCCACCTGCATTGAAAGAATTATTATGATTAACCGGGTGTGCTCATATGGTTATGCATCATGATTTGCTACATGTTGACTTGTTGATGTTAGTTTTATTCTCATTTGATTATGCGAATATGTATAGCTAACCCCCATGCCCTTATTAGGTATTGATCGTGCATCTAGCTTGCACAAAAGTCAGTGAAGGGAGATGTCCCTTAGGTGCATGCAGAGTGTAGAAAGTGTGGGTAGGGAACCCGTTGTGCAGATATCGAGGATCCGACCAGAAGGAGGTTCGGACAAAGGATCAGTGACCAGCTCTATAACATTTCTATTTTAATAGAATTTATATGATACATATTTTGGAAAGAGGTATCATAAGAGGAATTCAGTTTCATAATAATACTTATTTGGTATTAATGGACTTGTTACACTTGATATATTTTAGGAATGTAATATGATGATTTTACTATGTTTCCGCAAACTCTGATTTTACTAGTCACCTTCATTATTAATCAAATGTTTGTGAAAATAAATTTTCAAGGGAAGGGATAATTCTTATTTTCAGATCTTTTTCCAACAATAACAAGTCCAAGTAATCGTAAACTTATTACTTTTCTTATAAAGTAAGATGATATACAAGGAGTGTTACACAATCTATTTAATACTATGCCAATGGGGAGTTTCAATCTATTTAATACTATGCCAATGGATGGCAAGGTTCTCAGTGCCCAAATCTTACTATTAATGGTGACAACTTCCTAAAGCAATCGAGGGACTTGTATTCATTCTTCATCTCCAATTTGTAATGTCTAACTCTTGCTTCAACTGTATGCAAATTCCACAAAATGAAGAATACACATTGAACCAAGATGTGCATAATCGTGTCTAGTGCTAAGGATTTCAAGTATTGCTAGAAAGTTTAAAGAGTAAATACATCATTGGAATTTGAACACACACTGGCACTTATCATTGTGCAACTCCAACCATTTGGGCTGATTGTCTTATTGAATTAATAAAATTTTTATTAAAAAAAATTTGTTGTTTTCACCGAGTATTGTACTCAGGATCCCACGGGTCATTCCAATCGCACCAGGTTGTTGTGACTTTATTGATGAAATCAATATTTTATATCATTTTATTAAATTAGATAATTTCAGTATTATATCGACATGTTCTAATTTTAATATTTTCTTTGGTAGTGGTAATCATTATTTGATGTATCAATGATTCTGCTCATGTGTCATAAATTATTAGTTTTAAATGTTAGCACATTTATTTTTATGATGCAAAGACAATCAAATACGTATGATTTTACTTTGAGAAAAAATAATTTTCTTTATTTTGCCTTATATATTTAATTGCGTTTATTGTCAATTATTATTGAACGTTATGTTAAAACATGAAAATATCAATGTTTTTCATGAAGTAAATTAATATGATTTATATATTTTATCATTAACAATTTGACATTAAAGTAGAGCTTTATTTGATATAATTTTTGTTTTTGTTCCCTAATGATCCCCCTATGAGTTGTTTTGAAAGTTATATAAGGAAGATTATGCTTCATCAAGTTGACTCATATCTTATGTCGGCTTCTATTTTCTTGGCTCTACACACATGTTGAGTAGTACTTTTTTCGAGGTTAGTTATAAAATTTTTAAGCTATTGTCATATTTAGAATATGAATAAGTGGAGAAATTTATCCTAAACGAGTACATGTGCCTTGTCGTTTTGTTTTTCAATTTATCCTAAACGAGTACATGTGCCTTGTCGTTTTGTTTTTCAATATGAAATTTTAAGAATGCGACAATCTCACAACATGAAATTTATGTGCTTCTTTATTGACATGTTTTAAAACTATTAGTGATGAAAAATTCTAATATTTTTTTTATTGAAAATGATTACTGTCATTATGATAAAGAGAAAAATTTGCCAATATAATTATGAATATACTTGCGCATTTGTTTATACCATTGAGTGACGTCAATACTTGTTTGAATATGATATTATTGAATGATATTGATCACATGTTTTTTTGGAGATATTTGATACTTGTTAGTTTTAGCAAGTAAAACTATGCAAGATCTCGTATGATCTTGTTTTGAATTCTATTTTCAATATAAATATTTTTTTTTATATTTCCAAAAATTAAGTCTCCACTTAATTAGATTGGATTGTACGAATCACATAAATAATTGATCACATGTATACATAATATATATTTTTTATAACAAAAGTTTATGGATATAAAAATTTTAAAATAGCATATCCTATTTTTTTTATTATTGAGGTTAACAATGTGTTATAATGTAGTGGATCATGAATAAATATGTCAAGTTTCAAATGTATATGTAAAATTTTATTTTCAAAATAGCGTAATATATTTTATCAAAATTAATTGTTCCAATATTTATTTTAGTGAACTTGTGGACAGTGAGTTTTAGTACATTATCTTTTAATCTTTTATACAAGTATGTGTATATAATAGACTCAATTAAAGAAATAAAAATCAAACCATAGTTTACGATGTAACATTTTCATAGTTGTTTTACATTAATTTGCAATGTTAACTTGAATAGTAGAGTTTTTTTTTTATGGCGGAAATAGTTTATTCGAAATGTTTTACAAAATGTTTCTTCCATACTCTACTAGTTATACAAAAATTTTCTTCTATTTAGTATTGCTAGAACCGTTGGTAACACTATATTCGTGCTGATAACGTGTTATGAAACGTATGAAAATAAGGAAGAAGAGAAGAAGAGAGGAAACAATATATTGTAATATATTCAGTGTGCATTTTACGTCATAGTTGAATCCTATTTATAGGGAGATAGGAAACTCTAATATGGAGTGATATCAACTAAATATAAACACAATCCACCCTAATATGGAGTGGTATCAACTAAATATAAAAACAATCCAATAGATAGTCATCCACTAATTAGATAGATATGAATTGTTTATAACAAAGATAAAAATGTTTTGTAAAAGATTTGATTACCTTTTGTGAGGACAAGGATAAAAAAAAAATTCTGTTAAAAGGATTTGTTTTCTTATGAAAGGATTATCGTGTTTTTATTTTAAAAGATTGAGAGATGATCTTTAACAAAGTTGGAAAGATTTTGAGAATTAATAAAAAAATCAATTTTGAAAATTTTGAGAATCATTTCAAAATCAATTAAAAATTTTGAAAATCAATTTGATTTAATTGAAGATTTGTTTTAATCATAAATATTTGAAAAATATTACAATTGATTTTGGACAAATTTTTCTAAACCTGATTATTTTTGGAAGGAGGAAAATTTTTTGAAGAGATGTGTATAGAAAAAATACAAAAATTAGGCGAGAGGTGCACATAAATTAAAAAAAAAAAAACACTTGTGCCCAGTGAGACTCGTACGTGGTACTCCATTTCCGCCGCGTCTGGTTTGTTTTGTTTTTTCCTTCTTTTGGTATCCGTGCTAAGCACTCAAATTCAAAGTCTGTTACACAACTCCCTCCGTTGCAGCATCAGGTTTGTTTGTTTTTCTTATGATTATTATTTTTATTTATTTATTACTCTTTTTTTTCCTTTTAAATTTATATTTTTATTTAAAAATAATTAAATAATAATAATAACGTAAAGTGTAGTAATTTTTTCTATTGTTATCTAAATTGGTTGTATTTTAGTGACTCAATTTTTCTCACCCAACTTTAATATTTGTGGTGAGATCTTCTGGACTTCTTCTCCGCACCAAAAATAAATATATAAAAATAATTTTATTTACAATAATAATAAATTAAAAATGTATATTTTTTTAATTGTTGTTCTAAAATTTGTTGCGTTTTGGTGAGTCGATTTTTCTCTCCCAAATTCAGTGGAGAGATCTTTCGGGTTGTCTCTCCGCACAAAAATATGTATTCATATAAAGTAATTTTTTTTATATAAATAAATTATAAAAATTAGAAGAAAAAAATGTTTTATTAGATAAAAATTAAATATATTTTATTAATTAAGTTTTAGCAAAGTGTGTTTTGGAAATCCACCTTTTCTTGCCTAAATGACAAGATCTTGTGCATATTTCCTCTCTGCATCAAATATTTTTGAAATAAAATTAAAAAACATTAAAAGTTAATTTAGAACTACGTAGCCTTGATTCCTCATTTTATGAGGATACGTAGGACCAAGGGCAACCTTGTCAAGCAGAAGAATAAAAAACAGATATTTTTTGGCAAACCAATTATTTATGTCTTTTAATTAAAATCAATCAAAGGTACCATTTTCGAATGGGCGAACGGGTGCTAATACCTTCCCCGGCTCGTAACCGACTCCCGAACTTGGAACCTATCTAGTTCGAGATCAAGCTTGTGGTGGACTCGGCTTAGCCGAGCTCCTCGGAACTCTCGCCCAAGGCCTGATGACCCTTTAGGAAGCCCTCTGTGTGCTTGACCGAGCTCAAGGCTCAGCGGCCGAACAGACACCAGACACGGGCCGACCTTATGCTCCTACCGAGGTCCGACATCACGCAGAGATTCCGATATCAAGGACAAGATGAGTACGCACCTTATCTACAAGGACAACTCATCCACTCATAGCTCATTACAAGCTGGCCCTACTTGGGCCTCAAGCAAGCCCATTAGGGCAACCAGTTCCCCCCTATAAGTAGCTCCGTACTACATGGGGCTCAGGTACGTCCTCTAACCCTAATTGCCACCTTCACACACCAGTGATTAGGGTTACTTCTTGGCTTCCTACCTTGCCATCTGAGGACACCCACAAACATCACAGATAAACCCTAGACAGAGGCTTCCTTAAGGTCTTCTTCCCTTACCTTGAGGTCCTCTCAGTCTTGGACATCACATTGGCGCCGTCTGTGGGAAAGAGCAAAGCTTCATCCCCACCCAAAGAATCTACCATGACTAATATATCGCCAGTTCAGAGGAGGAGGAGGGGGCGTCCAAGGAGGGTGCCAACAACAGAGGACCTGCGCCTTCACCTTGAAGCCAATAGAGTAGCAAGGTCCCCTCAACCACCCCCTCCACCACCTCCACCTCCTCCCCCACCTCCACTTCCACCATCACCGCCACCTCCACCTCCCCCACCACCCCCAGAGTTAACCCACACCCACAGTGGACCTTACACCACCCACATTGGAGATACCTCAAATCAACCTCAGCACCAGGAAGGGGGTCGGCGCGTGAAGCTATGCTCCCAACTTGGGAAAACCAACACAGAACAGCACCGCCAACACAGAGAACGCGCCCACTCCATCAGTACTACACATCGTTCTCACTCACGTCAATCTTCACGCTCTCGTGATGCAGAGATCTTGACCATGATGAGACAACAAATGAGGATCATAGAGCAGCAAGGCCAAGCCATAGCAGATCTTCAGCAGCTTACCATGCAGCGTTTGGCTGAACGAGCCGTCATACAAGCTCCAGCCCCAAACGAACTTCCACAACCTTTGGGACTTCCAGCTGAGCGGGACATGGTGGTACCCCCAGCTCAAAACTTACCACCACCACCACCACCGTTAACACCACAAACGTTAACAACACCACATACCGTCATCACCCAACTAACACATACACCACCTCTCCGTGACCATCAACCACCCGACTTAGATGATTCTCACCCTGGACACCCTTCCACTGCAGCTGTTATGTCCTATGAACCACCCCCAGGATACCTCAGACCTAGCAACATACCTAGGTATAATGGCTTGACAGATCCTCAAGAGCACATACTCTCTTACGAGGGAGCTATGAACTTCTATGGCGGTGGAGATAGGCTCAAATGCCGAGCTTTCTCCATGACCCTCCAAGCTCCAGTTCTCCGATGGTATGCGACATTACCTAAGAATTCTATTAACTGCTGGGCAGAGATGAAGCACGTGTTTCTCAATAGGTACACTGCTAGATGTGTGCAACCAAGATCCGACCACACCCTAGCAACAGTGACACAAAAACCTAACGAATCGCTACGTGCTTATCTACATAGATTTCATAACGAGTCCAGCTCGGTTCCCAACTTATCTCCCGAAGTAGCCGTCCTCCTTCTTACTCAAGGTCTTGCAGAGGGTGGGTTCAAAGACTCACTAATAGGTAAGCCACCAAGAGATATGGCTGAGCTCAGACAAAGATCCAACAAGTATATCAACCTGGAGGAGTTCAGCAAAGGTCAAACAAGGAGGATGGAGAATGCCCAAGCTGCTTCACAGAATGCTCTTCCTCGAGGTCGCCCTCGAGGAAACAGGGACGACAGAGGTGGAAGGGTGGACCAAGGTGACCGGCGACGTCCTCATGTCGGCCAGCAGGATGACCGCCGACGTCCTTATGTCACCAAGTATGATAGTTATACCCCACTGACAGTTCCGAGGTCGCAAGTATGGAGGGAAACCATGCAGACTGAACTCAGACATGTACCCAGGCCACCTTTCCTTAGAAACCAAAATAGCATCAAAGACAAATCTAAGTACTGCAACTTCCATGATGGGTATGGCCACCATACCGACCAATGCACCTGGCTTCGAGACGTTATCGAAGACATGGTGAGACAGGGCAAGTTGCAATAGTACGTACGAGAAGCTGTGGAGAGAAGAGGCCGAAGACGGTCTCGGAGCCCGAACAGAGACAAAGGAAAAGCCAAGGCTGACCCATCTCCAGAAAAGAAAACTGAAGAGCCACAACGAGTGAATATGGTCGTGGTGCAGGATTTGGATAAGTCACCGGAAAATTTCAGAGTCGAAACCATCTCGGGAGGTTTCGCCGGTGGTGGTGAGAAAAGATCAGAAAGGAGGAGGTATATCAATCAAGTGTTAGCTGTTCATCATAAACCCATCTGTAAGAAACCATCTCGGAACATCCCCATTATTTTCTCCGATCAGGACATAGAGGACATCATCCCGGATCACAATGACCCAATGGTGATCACAGCGTTGATTGGTAACTTTGAAGTCGCCCGAGTATTCATTGATCAAGGAAGCTCGGCCAACATTCTTTTCCTCCACACCTTTCAAGCACTAAAGTTGAGGTCAGATGACCTCGTCGAATTTGAAGGCAATCTTATAAGCTTCACGGGAGAGGCGATTCGCCCCCTAGGAGCCATCCACCTCCCGGTGACCTTAGGTAAGCAGCCTTCGGCCCGAACGGAGATCATTAAGTTTCTAGTTGTCAATTCAGAATCCCCCTATAATGTGATACTGGGAAGAACTTTCCTGTAAGCCTTTGGGCAGTTGTTTCAACGGTGCATTTAGCTATGAAATTTGTTGGTTCAGACGACAAGGTCGTCACTGTCAAGGCCGACCAGGTCAGGGCCCGACTCTGCTACAACGTGAGTCTACGGGAAATAAAAAAGAAACAAGAAGAAGAGCTGACCGGTCCAACGTTGGCCAAAGGAAGAGTTTTATTAGCTGGGCTGGATGTTCGGACCGAACAAGATGATCTTAGGCCTTCCCCTCAAGGGGAGTGGTTGGCAATTCCCATTGATCCTTCCGACCCCAACAAAACTGTTAAGGTGGGAGCCGACCTCCCTCAGAAAATCCAAGTCGAGATCATCAACCTGTTAAGGGCCAACCGAGATTTGTTTGCTTGGACCTCAGCCGACATGCCGGGAATTGATCTGAATTTCATCTGTCACAAGCTCAGCGTGGATCCGAAAGCAAATCCAATAGCACAAAAGAAAAGAAGAGTTGGAGCAGAAAAAGCAAAAGTGATTCAGGAGAAAGTCTTCGAGTTACTCGAAGCTGGGTTCGTCAGAGAGGTGTCATATGCTGAGTAGGTTGCAAACACAGTCTTGGTAAGGAAGGCAAACGGCAGTTGGAGGATGTGTGTGGATTACACCGACCTCAATAAAGCCTGCCCTAAGGATCAGTACCCGCTGCCGATTATAGATCAGCTCGTTGATAGTTCGGCATGTCACACTCTTCCGAATTACCCAAAATTAATATAGTATTTAAGCTATTATATTGGATAATATATGGACTTGTGAGTGTTAAGAAAATAACTGAAATAAAATTTTCTTTTAAAGCGGGTGCACAAATCGTCATTTGGAATTCTTGGAGAATAAGCTCTAAACCATTTCAAAACATTTGTATCGAGTTCGGCGATCTCTAAAACCTTTTCACAAATAGGGTAACATTCGCTCTTTGGAAACATCTTTGTATCATACAAGTAAGTAAAGTTACCCATGTTTTGTTCGATAAGACTGATACCATCAAATAATATTTATAGCCGAGCTCTTAAATAGATTAAATCAGAGTAAGCGGAAATTATTGGACTATGCAACTGATAGTAATATAAACATAAGTTTTATATATATAATAAGAGTCATAATACATAGTCCCATCATAATAGTCTCCAAGACCCAGAAGTACAAGTCCATAAAAACAGATCTACATCACAGTGTAACTACAGCCCTAGAGTATTCCAAAAGTATAGCTACAATATATATACATAACCAAAATACAACTCCAGGGGTAATCACGTAGATCTGGCAGCATCAGATGTGGTAGTAGTATTAGCAGTCTCCAAAAACACAAGTAGTAGCATCATCATCATCACAGCAGCAGCAAAGTATCCTCCACAGCCTCCACAACATCGGATCCTCTGATCCTCATCATATACCCTATACACATACCTAGGGATCATCATCCCTCCAATCACTCCCAGTAGAATGCACGACAGGCTCGCTCCCACTCTCGTCCTCCACCGGATCCTCCTCGATCTCATCCGAGGGAGAGTGTTCCCTACCACTGGGGACCGGGTCAGGTGATGGTGAAACCCTGACTGGGCTCCTCGGATCAGAAGGGGGAGTCTCCTCGCGGACGACTCTCGAGGTAAAAGGGTGAGAGCGGGTAGGTCGAAAACGAAAACTATGATAAGAGCGAGCTGGTCGCGTGGGAGGTGGTCCATGGTAAGTGTAAAACGGGGGTACATGCATAGTGTATATGATAGGAATCCTAAATCTACGAGGACGGAATCGAATCAACGGGTTCGGGTGGTAGAAGGTAACCTCTACCTCTCCCTCGAACACCGCACGATGGTCCTCATAGATCCATGTGCCACTAGGAAGTGGCCGGATCTCGATGCAAGCTATGTAACGAGACATCACCTACAAGGGCATAGGGGTAAGCAATTCTATACACATAATCAACAGAGAATAAATTGTGCAATATGAGTATGTAAATATGCATCAATTAACAACAATCACATATAACACTTAGCAGTTAATTAATGCACATAGGATGCTCACACTTATTTCATTTATCACAATTAATTTAAATGAGTGGCATGATGCATGACTTTAGCTCTCAAGCCTATCTCCATCATACTATGTCACTCTCTGACGTCCATCCCTGACAACCCAGCACTCAACAGTGCGTTGTATTCCTAGGTATACAACAATTCGTACATTCACCTAGAATGTACACGAAAAGCTTGGAATCCATGCCACCCAAGCATATCCCGTCATCCAAACGGACCGTCATCCAAACGGTATAACCATATCGGCATTCACTCAGCCGACCACGCCAACGACTTGTCATCAAGCAAGCGTATTGGCACTCCCAGAGGCCCTCCACATGTTTACCAAAAAAATGATATACGTCCTACCATCCAAACTCCAGAATGAATGCATTTTATCTTTTGGACTTAAGGGAGATTGATTAATACTTTACAGGCCACCTAGGCTTATTTCTTTATCAAAAAGGACCGTCACCAAACGATCTATTTGTATTAATCAATTTCTCTAAGTCTTGATCCCTTGAACTATTATTAATAATTCCTTAATCAATTAAGTCAGAATTGAAAATGGTGTTTTCAGGTTCTGGGTAATTTACTCGAGTAAAATTCAGTACACTCGAGTGTTCTCCAACTTTTCCAGATTACTCGAGTGTTCTTAAGATTACTCGAGTGTTCATGACTTTCTGAGAATTTGGGTTTCAAATTCAATAAATTACTCGAGTAGTCCATAGGTTACTCGAGTGTTCATCCTAATTTCCAGAATACTCGAGTGACCCTGAATGACTCGAGTGGTTGGCCTTAACTTGTCCTCAGGTCATGCTCGATACTCGAGTAGTAGACACGATACTCGAGTGTTCTAACTTCATTTACATTGTTTTTCAAACGTTTTACTCGAGTACCCTGTATATTACTCGAGTGTTTCGCAGCAGTTTACACTGAAAACTTAGTTTTATCATACCAATTTCATTTCTACTCATTTCCAGTCCATTCCAAGGATCAACAGAGCACACATAACATAATTTGAACATGTTACAACATTCATTTCATATCAAAACACAGATTTGACAGAGAATCCAACAATTATGCATCAAATGCACATTTTAACAACTCAACACCTCAAATTGCATAATATGCATAAAACTCATAAGGTAAAGTTCATTTAAGCTTGCATGCATGCTATAGAACTTGCTCAACACAGTTTTAGAGCATGGATTGGTCTCCAAACCAAAGTTCCTATTCAATCTAAGTCCTTAGAGCCTCTTGTTGGCTCTCTAACACAATTCATGGAATTTAATCTCTATCTAGTGAATATAATTACTTCCTCTTACCTCTCAGACGTGAATCAAACAGGAATTGACAAGAACAAAGATCCAAACTTCTCAGACCAACTTCAATCACCATATGCAGAGCATTTTGAGTGCAACACCAAAGTGGAATTGGTTTATACATGAAACAGAGAATAGAATTGGGGAAATTAGATTTTCTAGACTCTATACAACATGAACTCACTAAAGAAACTGAATTTGAGACTCAAGGATTCGTGAGCTTACCAGAATCAATGATCAAAGTAAGCTCCCAGACCAAGGCTTGACAGAAACAGCTTCATTTCAACTCCTTGAATCTTCCATCACACTCACTCAATCCTCACGATTTTGGTGTTTATACAAAGCTCGAGATGTGAGCTTTGTATTCGTGTATCACTCAAGCCCTAACACTCAGAACTGAAAGAGAATCGAAGGCAACAAATCTGAAACCCTAACTTCATCAACAAACCCCAAACTTAGCCAAATTCTTCACAAATTCGATGTTGCTGAGCTTTTATAGACATGGAGAAGGCCCATGCAGGACGACACGACGCCTTCGAGCTGTTGATGATGGAGTATTCGTGTCAAGGAGAGGGAATCGTTCATGGTGACTAATCAAACGCACTAACTCGTGCAGTTTGACCCAGAATACTCGAGTATTCAGACTAATACTCGAGTGTTTTGCCCAGATTTTGAAAAATAATTATTTTATTTACTTTCCCTCCAAAACCTTTCCTATAATTGCTTCTAGGTCCCTACCCAGGGACTAATATGCAAAACTCCTATTTTATACATTATTATATTTATTAAATAATTTCACACACCTAAGCTAGTCACATGAACACATATTTTAATCAAGGATTAACATAGAAACCATTAATTATAATTAAATTATAATTAATATTTCATTAATCGGGGATTAAAATTTTGGGGTGTTACACTACTCCCCCACTTACAAGGAATTTCGTCCCCGAAATTCAACTTATACAAACAAGTCAGGATAATCCTGACGCATCTTATCCTCTAATTCCCAAGATGATTCTATCACATCTCCACAAACCCAGACGACTTTGACCAGACGAATATCCTTCCCTCTAAGCTGCTTGATCCTTCGATCTTCAATACGAACTGGCACAACTTTGAAGGTTAGGTTCTCATGAATTTCTAAGTCATCAGGTAGGATTCTAAGGACAATGGTGGGGTCATGGACATATCTCTTTAATTGAGACACATGGAATACATTATGAAGGTTAGCTAATGACGGAGGCAGGGCTAACTGATAAGCTACTGGGCCGACTCTTTTGAGGATTTGATAGGGACCAATAAACTTAGGTGATAGTTTCTGGGTTTTTAAGGCTCTACTAACACCTTTGGTTGGTACTATTCTAATAAATACATGGTCTCCTTCGGCGAATTCTAAAGGTTTCCTTCTTCTATCAGCATAGCTTTTCTGCCTACTTTGAGCTGCCCTCATCTTTTCTTGTATCATCTTGATCTATTCCGTGGTCTCTTGCACAAAATCTGGTCCAACCAGAGAATTCTCCCCCACTTGAAACCAGCATAACGGCGTCTGACACTTTCTCCTATACAGGGCTTCAAATGGTGCCATTCCAATACTCGTGTGGTAACTGTTGTTATAAGTAAACTCCACGAGCGGCAACACCTACTCCCAATTCCCTTGACCTTCCAAGACACAGGCTCGTAGAATGTCCTCCAATGACTGAATAGTCCTCTCCGTTTGGCCATCAGTCTGAGGATGGTATGCAGAACTCAGTTTCAATCTTGAACCCAAGGCTCTATGCAGATCTTCCCAAAACTTCGATGTAAACCTCGGATCACGATCTGACACAATGCTTGATGGTACACCGTGCAAATGAACAACTTCTTTGATGTACAACTCAGTGAGCTTTTCCAACGAGTAGCGCATATTCACGGGAATGAAATGCGCTGACTTAGTTAAACGATCCGCGATCACCCAGATAGCATCATGACCAGTAGATGTCTTTGGCAATCCTGACACAAAGTCCATCGAGATACTATCCCATTTCCACACAGGAACTTCCAAGGAAAGTAACTCTCCTCCTGGCCTTTGATGTTTCACTTTCGCCTTTTGACACACCAAACAACAGGCCACATACTCAGCTACATCTTTCTTCAAACCAGGCCACCAAAATAGCTTCTTTAAGTCCTGGTACATTTTGGTAGCTCCCGGATGCATACTCATCTTACTTTTATGCGCTTCATCCAGAATCATCCTTCTTACTTCTAAATCATCAGGCACACAAATCCTTATTTTAGAGCGAAGGATTCCATCCTTCCCTTCTTGAAACTCCAATTCCTTGCCTTCTTCCATCAACTTCCTCTTTTCCATGAGTTTCCCATCCTTGTGTTGCAATTCCCGAATCCTTTGCAGAAACTCGTTAGCAATCTGCAGCATCCCCATCTTGATACTTGTCGGCTCCACTTGCATCGTCAGACTCAAATCCCGGAACTCCTCTATCAGTGCAGCTTCTCTGACCATCATTGCACTGATGTGCATTGCCTTTCTACTCAATGCATCTGCCACAACATTGGCCTTCCCCGGATGGTAATGGAGCTCGAACTCATAATCTTTCAAAAACTCCATCCATCGACGCTGCCTCATATTCAACTCCTTTTGATCGAAGAGGTACTTTAAACTCTTATGGTCACTAAACACTCGGAACGTAGTGCCATAGAGATAGTGCCTCCAAATCTTTAATGCAAACACCACAGCTGCCAGCTCCAAATCATGAGTTGGATAGTTCATTTCATGAACTTTTAGCTGTCTCGAGGCATAGGCGATGACTTGGCCTTCTTGCATCAAAACGCACCCAAGGCCTTGTTTCGACGCGTCACAGTACACATCAAAGCTCTTCTGTGTATCGGGCAGAATGAATACCGGAGACGATGTCAACCTTTCCTTCAGTTCCCGAAAACCCCTTTCACACTTCTCATCCCAAAGGAATGGTTGATCTTTCCGAGTCAATTTCGTCAAAGGCAGTGCGATCTTCGAGAAACCTTCTATAAACCTTCTATAGTACCCAGCCAAACCAAGAAAGCTTCTCACCTCCGTGACCGACTTTGGTTGCTCCCATTGCAAAACCGAACTCACTTTCGTCGGATCAACGGCTATTCCTTTGTCTGAAATCACATGCCCCAAGAACTTAACCTCCTTCAGCCAGAACTCACATTTTGTTAGTTTGGCGTACAATTGCTTCTCCTTTAGGATGCTCAACACCATCCTCAAGTGTTCAGCATGCTCCTCCGGGCTCTTGGAATAAATAAGGATATCATCTATGAACACAACCACGAATGAATCTAAATAAGGTCTGAAGATTCGATTCATGTAGTCCATAAAGATAGCTGGTGCATTAGTCAATCCGAACGGCATCACAACATACTCATAATGCCCGTATCGGGATCGAAATGCAGTCTTAGAGATATCCTCTTCTCTAATCCTTATTTGATGGTATCCTGACCTCAAATCGATCTTGGAAAATACTAAAGCTCCACGAACTTGATCCATAAGATCATCTATCCTCGGCAACGGATACTTGTTCTTGATGGTGACCTTATTCAGCTGCCGGTAGTCAATGCACATCCTCATACTACCATCTTTCTTCTTGACAAACAAAACCGGAGCACCCCAAGGTGACACACTTGGTCGGATCATCTGCTTCTGTAGTAGTTCCTCAATCTGCTTCTTCATTTCTGCCATTTCCGGTGGTGCCATTCTATAGGGAGCGACAGAAATGGGACCAGCTCCCGGAACTAGGTCGATACCGAATTCAATTTCTCTTCTTGGTGGCAGACCAGGGATCTCGTCAGCAAAAACTTCCGGAAAGTCTCTGACAATAGGGATCTCTTCCATCCTTGGACCATTCTCCTCCACCTCAGAGTTGAACAAGCACACGTAGCCTGAGGGTTTTGGGCTTCTATAGGTCACTACTTTTCTATCACAATCAATGATTACTTGGTTTTAACTTAACCAGTCCATTCCCAAGATCACATCTAATTGTGCCAAGGGTAAGCAGATCAAATCTACTTTAGAGGTTTGTCCTAACACTTCTATACAACAGTTAAGACATGCTCTAGAAACAATTACAGGAGCATCGGTAGGGGTTTCTACTTTGAGAGTATAAGGCATTTCAGACATAATCAAGCCTAACCGGTTTACACATTCATACGAAACGAATGAATGCGTTGCACCAGAGTCAAACAAAACATGACACAACTGACCATTAAGCAAGTATTTACCTTGCACCAGATCAGAAGACCGACTTGCTTCCACACCGCTAAGGGTGAAAACTCTTCCTTGAGCCATAGGTCTATCAGCAGTTCCCCTTGAGTTGGCTTTGGCCGGTTCCTTGCAGTCCCTTGCAAAATGCCCCGGCTTCCCACAGTTAAAGCAACCACTTGTCCCCCAACACACACTGCCATAGTGATTGCGCTTGCACTTGTCGCAGAATGGAGCCTCGCTCTGATAATTCCTTCCCTCAGAACCACCAGCTTTGCCCTTGCCTTTCCCTCTACGATCACACAGACCCTTGCCTCGATTGTTGAAACCCTTACATCTTTGTGGTCCATAGCTCTGATTGTCCTTCTTTTCCAAGACTTGCACCTCTTCAGCCTTTGTATCATCTTCATACATCCTACACATATCCACAAGTGCAGGAAAGCTTTGAATCCGTTGGTAGCTGAAAATCGACTTCAACTTTGGCCTCAAGCCTCCTTCAAACTTAATGCATTTACTCCTCTCATCTGGATTGTTCTGATAGTATGGAGAGTACTTCATCAGTTCCTCGAACTTAGCTGCGTACTCACCCACACTCATGTTCCCTTGCTTCAGCTGCAAGAACTCCACTTCCTTCTTCCTTCTCAAGTCCTCAGGGAAATACTTTTGGAGAAACTTCTCCATGAATACTCCCCAACTTACATCCCTTCCTTCATATTGCAGAAGCTGCATCGTGTGATTCCACCAATTCTCAGCTTCATCCTCTAACATATAAGTTGCGTACGCCACCTTTTGAGCATCCGAACACTCCAACGTCCTCAGAATCTTGTCCATAGTGTGAATCCACTTATTTGCTTCTTCCGGCTTAAATCCTCCTTCGAACTTTGGCGGATTGCAACTCCTAAAATCAGCCAAAGTCTTCGCCTCAGCGTTACCCACATTACACTGATGAGGCGGGTTAACCAGTTGAGATGGTTGTTGAGACTGCCGTTGCATAGCTTCCAACACCGTGGTGATTCGTTCTAGCATCGCGTTGGTGTGATTTTGGTTTCTAGTCGCCATATTAGACCTGCGCTATGGGCTTATGGTCACATATGTTGAACTAAAGAAACTTCCATTACACTACCTATACTACGGCTCTATCTTAAACTTCTAAATTTACAATCAATTGCGTCTTGTACTCAAAAGAGACAAGATACAAACAAATCAAGGGTATTTAAACCTCAACAAGCAAAAATAATAACATTCAAAGTAATATACATGCTTTGGAGATACCTGCTTGATGTTGATGACTACCTTTCTGAACTACTTCCACTACTACAGGATCTGACTTTTGCTCTGATACCACTAAGTGTCACACTCTTCCGAATTACCCAAATATAATATAGTATTTACGCTATTATATTGGATAATATATGGACTTGTGAGTGTTAAGAAAATAACTGAAATAAAATTTTCTTTTAAAGCGGGTGCACAAATCGTCATTTGGAATTCTTGGAGAATAAGCTCTAAACCATTTCAAAACATTTGTATCGAGTTCGGCGATCTCTAAAACCTTTTCACAAATAGGGTAACATTCGCTCTTTGGAAACATCTTTGTATCATACAAGTAAGTAAAGTTACCCATGTTTTGTTCGATAAGACTGATACCATCAAATAATATTTATAGCCGAGCTCTTAAATAGATTAAATCAGAGTAAGCGGAAATTATTGGACTATGCAACTGATAGTAATATAAACATAGGTTTTATATATATAATAAGAGTCATAATACATAGTCCCATCATAATAGTCTCCAAGACCCAGAAGTACAAGTCCATAAAAACAGATCTACATCACAGTGTAACTACAGCCCTAGAGTATTCCAAAAGTATATCTACAATATATATACATAACCAAAATACAACTCCAGGGGTAATCACGTAGATCTGGAAGCATCAGATGTGGTAGTAGTATTAGCAGTCTCCAAAAACACAAGTAGTAGCATCATCATCATCACAGCAGCAGCAAAGTATCCTCCACAGCCTCCACAACATCGGATCCTCTGATCCTCATCATATACCCTATACACATACCTAGGGATCATCGTCCCTCCAATCACTCCCAGTAGAATGCACGACAGGCTCGCTCCCACTCTCGTCCTCCACCGGATCCTCCTCGATCTCATCCGAGGGAGAGTGTTCCCTACCACTGGGGACCGGGTCAGGTGATGGTGAAACCCTGACTGGGCTCCTCGGATCAGAAGGGGGAGTCTCCTCGCGGACGACTCTCGAGGAAAAAGGGTGAGAGCGGGTAAGTCGAAAACGAAAACTATGATAAGAGCGAGCTGGTCGCGTGGGAGGTGGTCCATGGTAAGTGTAAAACGGGGGTACATGCATAGTGTATATGATGGGAATCCTAAATCTACGAGGACGGAATCGGATCAAAGGGTTCGGGTGGTAGAAGGTAACCTCTACCTCTCCCTCGAACACCGCACGATGGTCCTCATAGATCCATGTGCCACTAGGAAGTGGCCGGATCTCGATGCAAGCTATGTAACGAGACATCACCTACAAGGGCATAGGGGTAAGCAATTCTATACACATAATCAACAGAGAATAAATTGTGCAATATGAGTATGTAAATATGCATCAATTAACAACAATCACATATAACACTTAGCAGTTAATTAATGCACATAGGATGCTCACACTTATTTCATTTATCACAATTAATTTAAATGAGTGGCATGATGCATGACTTTAGCTCTCAAGCCTATCTCCATCATACTATGTCACTCTCTGACGTCCATCCCTGACAACCCAGCACTCAACAGTGCGTTGTATTCCTAGGTATACAACAATTCGTACATTCACCTAGAATGTACACGACAAGCTTGGAATCCATGCCACCCGAGCATATCCCGTCATCCAAACGGACCGTCATCCAAACGGTATAACCATATCGCATCCACTCAGCCGACCACGCCAACGACGTGTCATCAAGCAAGCGTATTGGCACTCCCAGAGGCCCTCCACATGTTTACCAAAAAAATGATATACGTCCTACCATCCAAACTCCAGAATGAATGCATTTTATCTTTTGGACTTAAGGGAGATTGATTAATACTTTACAGGCCACCTAGGCTTATTTCTTTATCAAAAAGGACCGTCACCAAACGATCTATCTGTATTAATCAATTTCTCTAAGTCTTGATCCCTTGAACTATTATTAATAATTCCTTAATCAATTAAGTCAGAATTGAAAATGGTGTTTTCAGGTTCTGGGTAATTTACTCGAGTAAAATTCAGTACACTCGAGTGTTCTTCAACTTTTCCAGATTACTCGAGTGTTCTTAAGATTACTCGAGTGTTCATGACTTTCTGAGGATTTGGGTTTCAAATTCAATAAATTACTTGAGTAGTCCATAGGTTACTCGAGTGTTCATCCTGATTTCCAGAATACTCGAGTGACCCTGAATGACTCGAGTGGTTGGCCTTAACTTGTCCTCAGGTCATGCTCGATACTCGAGTAGTAGACACGATACTCGAGTGTTCTAACTTCATTTACATTGTTTTTCAAACGTTTTACTCGAGTACCCTGTATATTACTCGAGTGTTTCGCAGCAGTTTACACTGAAAACTTAGTTTTATCATACCAATTTCATTTCTACTCATTTCCAGTCCATTCCAAGGATCAACAGAGCACACATAACATAATTTGAACATGTTACAACATTCATTTCATATCAAAACACAGATTTGACAGAGAATCCAACAATTATGCATCAAATGCACATTTTAACAACTCAACACCTCAAATTGCATAATATGCATAAAACTCATAAGGTAAAGTTCATTTAAGCTTGCATGCATGATATAGAACTTGCTCAACACAGTTTTAGAGCATGGATTGGTCTCCAAACCAAAGTTCCTATTCAATCTAAGCCCTTAGAGCCTCTTGTTGGCTCTCTAACACAATTCATGGAATTTAATCTCTATCTAGTGAATATAATTACTTCCCCTTACCTCTCAGACGTGAATCAAACAGGAATTGACAAGAACAAAGCTCCAAACTTCTCAGACCAACTTCAATCACCATATGCAGAGCATTTTGAGTGCAACACCAAAGTGGAATTGGTTTATACATGAAACAGAGAATAGAATTGGGGAAATTAGATTTTCTAGACTCTATACAACATGAACTCACTAAAGAAACTGAATTTGAGACTCAAGGATTCGTGAGCTTACCAGAATCAATGATCAAAGTAAGCTCCCAGACCAAGGCTTGACAGAAACAGCTTCATTTCAACTCCTTGAATCGTCCACCACACTCACTCAATCCTCACGATTTTGGTGTTTATACAAAGCTCGAGATGTGAGCTTTGTATTCGTGTATCACTCAAGCCCTGACACTCAGAACTGAAAGAGAATCGAAGGCAACAAATCTGAAACCCTAACTTCATCAACAAACCCCAAACTTAGCCAAATTCTTCACAAATTCGATGTTGCTGAGCTTTTATAGACATGGAGAAGGCCCATGCAGGACGACACGACGCCTTCGAGCTGTTGATGATGGAGTATTCGTGTCAAGGAGAGGGAATCGTTCATGGTGACTCATCAAACGCACTAACTCGTGCAGTTTGACAAAGAATACTCGAGTATTCAGACTAATACTCGAGTGTTTTGCCCAGATTTTGAAAAATAATTATTTTATTTACTTTCCCTCCAAAACCTTTCCTATAATTGCTTCTAGGTCCCTACCCAGGGACTAATATGCAAAACTCCTATTTTATACATTATTATATTTATTAAATAATTTCACACACCTAAGCTAGTCACATGAACACATATTTTAATCAAGGATTAACATAGAAACCATTAATTATAATTAAATTATAATTAACATTTCATTAATCGGGGATTAAAATTTTGGGGTGTTACACGGCAAGCTACCAACTGTTGTCATTTACAGATGCCTATTCAGGATACAATCAGATCCCAATGTATCCTCCTGACCAGGATAAAACCACATTCACGACTGGAAAGGCGACATACTGCTATACTGTTATCCCTTTCGGTCTAAAGAATGCAGGAGCGACTTATCAAAGAATGATGAACAATGTCTTTGATGGTATCATTGGTATCACCGTGGAGGTTTACATTGATGACATGATTACAAAGAGCAGGAAAAGGGAGGACCACGTCCAAGATCTGACGATGGTGCTAGAAAGGGTAAGGGCACACAGTATGAGGCTGAATCCAGAAAAGTGCACCTTCGGGGTCCCCGCGGGCGCCTTCCTCGGCTTCATGCTATCCGAGAGGGGGATAGAAGCAAACCCCGACAAGTGCCGAGCTATCTTAGAGATGAGGAATCCTACCGATCTTAAAGGGGTGCAACAGTTAACAGGCAGAATGGCAGCACTATCAAGGTTTCTCCCTCAAGCCGCAAAAAAGGCTTTACCCTGGTACCAACTTTTGAAAAAAGGAACAACTTTCAATTGGGATCAAAACTGTGAAGCTTCTTTCCTGACACTTAAAGAGTATCTCGCTTCTCCTCCAGTTCTCTCCAGTCCTCTGCAGGGAGAGAGTCTTTTCATTTATTTATCTGTTGGTGATTTAGCCCTCAGCTCAGTGTTGGTCCGAGATGAGGGCAAAAATGAGTTTCCCATTTACTTCATAAGCCGAGCTCTACAAGGTCCCGAGCAGCGGTATTCCAAGGTTGAAAAATTCGCATTTTGTTTGATCCTCGCTGCACGGCGGCTACGACAATACTTCCAAAGTCATCCCATTGTCGTAAGAACCGCCCAGCCCATTAAGCAAGTTCTTCAGAAGCCCAACCTCGCCAGGAGAATGATGGCGTGGGCAGTCGAACTTTCCGAGTTCGATATTTCCTATGAACCGAGTAGGGCAATTAAATCACAAGCGTTGGCAGATTTCGTGTCCGAGTTCACAGAGCCCCACCAAAGCTCTAGCTCGGACACTTGGGTAATATATGTTGATGGTTCAAGCAATCAGAGGGGAGCAGGAGCTGGGGTGATCTTGGAGAACGCGAAAGGTCTCAGCATTGAATATTCCCCGAAATTCGAGTTCTTAACCTTGAATAATCACACTGAGTACGAAGCGGTCCTTGCTGGCCTCCGTACGGCTAAAGAGCTCGGAGCAGTTGAAGTTCAAATACTAAGCGACTCCCAGTTGGTGGTTTCCCAGGTCATTGGAGATTACCAAGCGAAAGAGCCCATTCTGCAAAAGTATCTTGATAAAGTTAAGACTCTGGCTCAGGACTTTGCCAAATTCTCCATCACAAGGAGCAGGGAATAACAGAAGCCTCATTCAAGAACAGATTTCGGCTCCTAGTGTAATAATGGCTATTGCCGTATCACCAAACTGGATGCATTCGATCAGGGCATATTTAGAGCATGGAATACTCCCCGTCGACCAGAAGGAAGCGAAGAAGCTGACCAGAAAAGCGGCCGAGTATGTCATTGTTGATGGAATCCTCTACAGGAGAGGAATGTCTTCCCCACTCCTTCGATGTCTCACCTCCGAGGAAGCCCAAGAAACCTTGAACGAGGTTCATGGAGGAATGGGGAGCCACCATGTGGGAGGCAAGTCCTTAGCAAGGAAAGTATTAAGGGCTGGTTATTTTTTGCCTACCTTGGTAACAGATTCCATCGATCATGTCAGAAAGTGTCCTCAGTGCCAATTTTTTAGTGATGTGTACCAGAAGCCCGCTGAGGAACTCCATTCACTTGCTTCCCCTTGGCCTTTCAGTATGTGGGGAATGGACATTGTGGGACAGTTCCCAAAAGCTCCAGTTCAGCTAAGGTTCATTGTGGTAGCAGTAGACTACTTTACTAAATGGATTGAGGCCGAACCATTAGCAACCATCACTTCTGCAAGAATCCAAAATTTTTTTGTGAAACAAGTCATTTCTCGTTTCGGACTTCCACTCACTCTGATTACTGACAATGGTAGCCAGTTTGCTGCCAAGAACTTCCAAATATTGGCTGAAAACCTCGGAATCTCTCATCGGTTCTCCTCGGTCGAACACCCCCAGACTAATGGTCAAGCCGAAGCTGCTAATCGGGCTATTGTTGATGGCCTCAAAAAGAGAATTATACAGGCTAAAGGAGGGTGGGCCGATCTGCTACCTGAGGTCCTCTGGTCGATCAGGACCACAGTACATACCTCAACAGGGGAGACCCCTTTTAGACTCACTTACGGCTGTGACGCGGTCATCCCCATCAAACGAAGGATCCATACCTTCCGAATGAGGGACAGGCCCGAGGAAGAAAATGAGAATCTGATCAAAGAAGACCTAGTATTGGCCGAGGAGATCCGAGAAGCCGCTTCAGTTAGAGAGAATAAAGCGAAAGAAAGACAAGCAAAGCAATACAACAAGTCAGTGCGACCCAGGTCCTTTGAGGTCGGAGACCTCGTACTCCGAAGAGCAAACATTGGGCTCAAAAATCGAAGGGATGGAAAGTTTGCCCAGAATTGGGAAGGCCCCTACAGAGTCGTTTCAAAAACACACTCTGGGGCATACAAGTTAGAAAGCCTCGAAGGAGTCGAGCTCAAGAATTCCTGGAACGTTGCGAAGTTGAGAACCTATTTCAGTTAGGATTACCCCGGATATCATCAGCAATCACCTGCACCTTCAGTTCAAGTTCAAGTTTAATTTCAGTTTAGTTTCTGTTAAAGTCTTCACATCTGCTTCCTTTGTTTACATCTTGTTCCATTGTTATATACTCACTTTTAAATTCCCTAAATGGAAATGAACTCATATTTGTGATCAATGAAATAGTACAAACTTGCCCTTACTCAAGTGCCACAGTTTTATATACGTACGTACTAGCTTCTCATTTAGCAGTAGCCACCTAAATGTTGCATGGAGCTATGTACAGTCAACATCTTGTAAATGAGATCGGCTCATAAGCACAATGTACAAGGGACACCCGATAAAGTACAGCTTGCTGTGAAATGTTCTCACATAACTTCACTCAGCAACCTCTTTCACATCGGGGACGAGGATACCCACCTTGGCTATGGTGGCTGGATCCGAGATCCCTACCGTATGCACTTATATACAGTACCTTTTTTCAGAGGAAAACTTATAAGATTACGGCACTTACTGAGTCGTCCGAGCACAACCTAATTATTTATTTTAAAGTTTTAACGAGGGACAACAAAATTGTCTTTATCCTGTGTTTTTCAGGTCCGACTAAATCCGAATACAACAAGTAGAAAAGGACTTGTATTCTTAAAAACAATTTTACTCGGTTACCTAACAGCTGACCACAGCTCAGGTCCGACTAAGTCCGATCACAACAGGCAATTAAACAAAATGCAACAAGTCTCAAGGACTTGCGTTTTTAACAGAACAAGTTTCCTTGATGACCCGACAACTAATCGCAATTCGGATCTGAGGTATCAATAGCGAACATGCAACGAGTTAACAATATATACTAGCATTGTGCAACAAGTTAAAGAAAAGACTTTCATAAAAACGATCTCGGATACAGTATATATGCAACAAGTTAAAACGAAAAACTTGCATAAAAATGACATGGTGCACCAAGTTAAACAAAATAGAACTTGCATCAAACAGAAGGAAATGTTATACAAAGACAAAACCAGCAAAATAAAACAGTTCCAATGCTGTCAAACATGTTGTACAAAAACATTGACAAAATACAAGCTGCCCAGCATAAGGGACTTACGCTGCATCATCTTCAACATCGGAAAGCTGGACCTTGGTCGGATCGAACTCTTCCTCGGGTTTCTCTTCCAAGGGGTTGGGAAGGTTCTCTTCAGGTTGGTCGAGATCTACCTCGGCTCCGTCGTTGTCAAAATCCACCATCTTCCCATCAATGACCCCAAACCCAGGACTGGCGCCGACAACCCAAACTCGGATCTCCTTGTTCAGAAATTGAATCTGCTCAACAGCACTGGCAAAGATCTTACTTCCCCCCTTCTCAAAATCGAAGGTTGCCTCTGCCGCAGCTATTATATGTTTCAATGCTTGAGCAGCCCTTTTCTTCAGCATAGATCTGACTCTCTCAACCTCGCCAAGGCCTTCCTGCCGACCTGCTTCTTTAGCAGCCTCCCTCGCCTTTTGGGCATCTTCTTTAACTTGGGCCAACGCCTCCTCATGGTTTTTTAGAAGCTCCTCCATTTGCTGACGGTGCTTCTCCTCCAATTTGGCCAGTTTCTGGTCGGCAGAATCTCAACTTCTCCTCAAGTCAACCACCTCAGCCGCCAACTCAGCTCTGGCCTTCTTCTTAACAGGAGATAAACCCTCAGCTACATCATCCGAAACCTCCGCCAACACATTAAAAATGGTGGTCGACCACTTCAGTTGGCAGGCAAGCTCCTCGACCATTTTCTTCCATTCCACCCCGGACATCTTGATCAAAGCGTCCTTAACCGAGGGTTTGGCAGTGGTGGTTGGCGGCCTTGGAAGAATATCGGTTCCCTTCCTTGGACCTGACGATGAGGGAGGGAGATCAGCAGCAGTAACCACCTCGGTGTTAAGGATCGGAGACCGAGGAGGAGGAGGAGAAAAAATCACTGGAGGAGGATTAGGTCGCGGCCGAGGAGCCGAGTCAGTGGAGGCCGTGTCGGTAGAGACTTCAGCAGACACGGTTTCGTTGGAAGAGCTGTCAGTCCTCTTCCTCTTTCGGGCCTCCATGGCAGCTTTGAGCGCCTTCGATGACATATCCGACCAGTATTCGTCTGAAAACAAAAAAATAAAGAAAATCAGTCAAGAGGTCAAAAGATAAAATACAAGTACAAGAGTAAAGTTAACTACCAATCTTTGTAACGACTTCATTATCAGGACACTTCATAAACACCCCGATGTCAAGCTGGAACTTCCTGGCCCGGTACTCGGACTGGAAGTGATTGGCCGTTACAGCTTCATCGGCATCAAGAGTTGCAGTCGACCACCTCTGCAGCGTGCCGACGTGGCGAGTGAAGAACTCCTGGGTCCATTCCAAGGGAAACTTCGGTCCCGTCTCGGCCCGAAACCAAGGTCGCCCCGTACCCACATACTTATACTTAAAAATTCTTGGCTTGAAATGCTTCCAAGAGTCAGTGAACATGTCAAAGAGCCCGAAATGACCTCGGGCCTTGGTCGACACCCAAAGCCGACCAGTTACCCCTTCTTTGTTATTCACGAAAGGGTTGTACAGCCATAAGAAAAGCCGAACTTTACACACTAATCCTTTGGCTCCACAGTATTTTTGGAAGGATCGAAGAAATGACCAAGTGTTGGGATGTAATTGGGAAGGAGCCAGTCCGAGTTCATTTAAAACCCTCATCACCAAGTCAGTGAAAGGGAGGGTCACGCCGAGGTTATGTATCAAGTCGGCATAGAAGAAAAACGAGTTCTCATCGGTCCGCGAGCATATCCTATCATTCACGGAGCAAGGCAAAACTTCATAAGAGCTTCCAGTAGTATCCCCAGAGCATGGCAGCACAGCCCTCTTTACATCCGCAAGTTTGTCCTCGGAATCTAGGTTGGGCCGAACTCCTTTGGGCTCAATATCAACCCACTGGTAGTGATCAGCATCAGGAGGTGCTGGGTAGAGCTCGGGGCGAGTGATGCACTTCCGGGGTGGCATGTTACCTGTGGAAGAATAGGGGAGCTCGGCGTTAGTCCTACGGGTTACGAAAAATAACCCCCCAGAAAATCCCCTCGAAGTTGTTCCGAGGGGCGAGCATCTCTCCTCTCCCACAGGAACCCCCGCTCAAACAGCCTTTCTCTATTCATCATTTCAAAATCGTAACTCTCCCTACCATCGATGAACTCGGCCCAGGCATACCGTTTCACCCACTCTCTCTGCTCTTTCCAATCCCGAGGGTAGATGACCTCAACGGGATCGACCTCCAAGATTTGTTTCTCATACTTCTGTCTATACTCCTTCCGACGACGAAGCGTCTCGTCTACCTCCGTCGAGGAGCAGGACGAGGAGGATGAGCCGTCCTCCTCCTCACTGCTTCTGGTTGACAAGGAAACCAACCCAGGCCATTTCCTAAACCACTCTCTACTCCTACTCATCTTCCCACTTCCCTAATCCACTCCTCTGGGTTTCTGAAAAATAAGAACAAAAACAAAAATCAACAACTCTCCAAAGGCCTAAACACTCCAAACCCAGGAGCGTCAAATCCCCAAGACTATTTCCCAAAACCAAAATCTACCAAAATCTCAAACCCAGGATCTTAGCCACAAAACACGAGACAACCAGGGGAAACCACTCCACTTCCATAAAAACAAAAACAGAAACAGAAAATTCCAACCCCTTCCATGCAAACCAGAAAGCAGCAAAGAAGGAAGAGAAAAGAAATGACGAAGGAAAAGAAGTGAGTAAGAAGCAGTACCTTAAAAGAGTAGAAGCGTGAAGGAGAGTATGGAAGAAGGAGGAAAATCTGGGTGGAACTTGTGCTACGGGAAAGATCAAGAAAGGAGGTTACAGAGAAAGAGAAACCGGTTCAGAGTGGAAGAGGAACAGTTAGTATGGGAGGAGTGGGAAAGCGAAAAGGAGGTAGAGAAGGTGTGGGGGGGTTTAAATAGGGAGTTTCCCCCCTCTTTTCTGAAATGTGGGCTCGGCCCAACAGCCCAACCCAGCATGCAACCATATACACAGAGACGCGTGGAACAAAGCGAGTAGAACGGCAGACCTCGAGCAACGTTGCAGTAATGGCAACGCTTCGTTTAACGTGGTTTCTGACACGTGTCAGATATGGGGAAAGCAAACGTCACATCGGAGCAGGTGAGAGGACAGCTATTGATTCTGACTCAGTCAAAGTGGAAGGACATCAGAGACAGCTGGATCTAGCTATCGGCAACTCCTCTTTCGAACTCCCTGGAACCTCAGAACAAGGCCTGAATAGCCTTGAACGAGCTGGGGGGCTTATGTGGTGGACTTGGAAAAAGGACCTGACCCAAGACCTCGGAACAAGGCCTGAATAGCCTTGACCGAGCTGGGGGGCTTATGTGGTGGACTCGGCTTAGCCCAGCTCCTCGGAACTCTTGCCCAGGGCCTGATGACCCTTTAGGAAGCCCTATGTGTGCTTGGCCGAGCTCAAGGCTCAGCGGCCGAACAGACACCAGACACTGGCCGACCTTATGCTCCTACCGAGGTCCGACTTCCTTGTCCGACATCACGCAGAGATTCCGATATCAAGGAAAGGATGACGTACGCACCTTATCTACAAGGACAGCTCATCCACTCATAGCTCATTACAAGCTGGCCCTACTTGGGCCTCAAGCAAGCCCATTAGGGAAACCAGCTCCCCCTATAAGTAGCTCCGTACTACATGGGGCTCAGGTACGTCCTCTAACCCTAATTGCCACCTTCACACACCAATGATTAGGGTTACTTCTTGGCTTCCTACCTTGCCATCTGAGGACACCCACAAACATCACAGATAAACCCTAGACAGAGGCTTCCTTAAGGTCTTCTTCCCTTACCTTGAGGTCCTCTCAGTCTTGGACATCACAAAGCTTTATCCGTTTTAATTAATAATTCTTTTTCCGTGTTTTTGTAACAAAATGCGGTGGCGACTCCATATTGGGTCAATCGACCCCTACTCGTAAGCGAGGCCCCGAGGGCGACCCAGGACCCCGACCGCGACAGCAGACTAATCGAGTAGTTGAGCCACTACTCGATTAGTTCGAGCATACAAAGAAATTACATCTTTTCTGTTTAGCAGGCTACTCGAGTAGTGCACAAGCTAGTCGAGTAGTCATTGCTACTTTCTTAAAACAGTTTTAAAAATAGTTTTCAAATATGCTAGTCCCTTTCTAAGCTTTTTCCAACTATTTAACTCAGCTTGTATTCATGCTAACTAATTCATAATCGCCTGAGTAAAACCTAAGTCTACCACTCACACTCAAACATAAATATAAAAGATTACAATGGAGCGGGAAATAGAAGATTCTAAGAGGTTTGTTGTTGTTGACTCTTCAGGCTATTTGTCTTCATCAAAATAACGCATTCCTTGTTGAAATTACATTTTGTTGTTAATTACCGACTAATTATAAGTATAGATTAGTTAAACGAATCTATTAGAGATATGAAAAAATAAAACTAAAGATTAGATTGAGATATAAAATAAATCTAAAGATATGAGATAAGATAAGAATTAAATCTTCCAAGAATTAGTTTCACCACATATCAACATTGACAATCAATTAAAGATATGTCTCTTATTAAATTAGATTTACTTTGAAAGTGAATTATCCTAACGTAAAATACTAGTTCCTTTTCAGACTCTTAGCACTGTACCTAATGAGGCCTAATTCCTACTTTCGTGGTAATTAGGGTACATTAAATCCATTAAATTATATGATAATTCATTGAATCCTCTCAAGGATTAGAACTACTTTCGTGATCTAAAACCTTAAGTTTAATTATGTATTTTCTAATACTAAGGTTCACCTTTCGGTACTTCCCTTACTATCTGGGTTCATGCAATAGTGAGATCTGACACAATCAAAAGCATTAAGAACACCATAATTAAATCTAAAATAAATAAACATTAATAAGAAACAAATATCAAAATATCATGTTGATGCCTCCTTGGGTTAATACTAATCCTTAGAAGCGGAAAACTACTCAATCATATACATAATACAAACCAAAAAATAAGAATAAAGGAATAAAAGGTAGAAATAACCAAAAGATGAAAGATGATGAATTTCTTCCATCTTCAAACACCTTCTAGTTCTTCATGGAGAGAGTTGTGCAACCTTGAATCCTTATTTTCTAATTTGTTTCTGGCTATGATAGAGAAATAATCCTAATTCTAATTCTAATCCTACTACTACTAATATCATAATATGACTAATGTTCTACTGCTACATGTTATGTTACAGGGTTTCTATCTTCCTCCTTTTATAACTTTTCCTTCCTCCAAGTGTTGGGCCCAAATAACAAAATAAGCCTAATAGCAATCTCCTTCCTCTCACATGCCTCTGTCTCTATCTTTTTCTAGATTTTTGCTCACAAAATCTCTTAGCATATCTTCTTTGATTTATTCCTTGATTTTTCAAAGCTCCAATCCTCAAAATAATTATCTACACATAAAAAACACAAGAAAACCTTTCCAAGTGAAATATAAATTAAATGCAACTAAAAATTATAATAAAATACATGAATATGTAATAAAATAAATACAAAATAATAGGAAAAGAATATGTATGCTACGCACACATCGAATTCCCCCAAGCTTGAATCTTTGCTTGTCCTCAAGCAAAATATGCTATGCAATGAATGAATCCTATATGAATGCAAACTAACTCATCATCCGGGCTACAAAACTCATAATCGAATAATGACATGTGTAACACCCCGATTTCGGCAACTTGAAAACACTTATCTCTTTAACAAAATATAGTAAAAATTTGGGAAATTTTTTTTTAAAAGGTGACAGGGGCATGAGAACCTTTATGTTCAAAAACATCTCAGAAACTTAGTTGAAATAAAATAACGTTCTCATGTCACACATCACAAGTCAAGTTCCAAACCGGGATGTTACTTAACATCGCGCTTTGTAACTTCACTTCGTAAATCTAATTTGAGAAAACATTTGCAATCTTAAATCTTTATTCTTTCAAAAGCCAGATTCAATAAAATATCCAGTGGGGTTCAGAATGATACGACAATGCAACCAAGTAGTTGCAAGGGATACAGTGCTCAAGGGAATTACCTATTACTATTCTTGACCTCTAATCTTCTTCGCTGAAGCCCACAGCCGAAACCGCATCGAGACGAGGGCACGAACTATACTACAGAGTCGACCATCTACCCGTTGCAATATCGGAGTAACCCGACACGACAACATGGTAGGAGAGATGGTCAGTAATCCAGAAGTACATCCATGACCAGACAGAATACTAACGACTTCTTATAAAAGAATACTCAGAATAAAATAGAGGAACCATGCATTATCAACTACTCATGCTATGCATATGACAAATATATTCACATAAGCATATAGGGAACACTTATAAACAAAACACATCATAACTAATCCAATATCTCAAAATCATAACTCATTCTCAACGTACATCACCACACTTGGCATCACAAGCCTTTCAACCATTCCAGTCTTATTATCATCATTCTCAATCTTTCAATAATCATATATGCTTTCTTTCTTTCTTTGAATCTTCCTCAATAAATTCTTTATAATTTCTTTCTTGTATTCTTTCATTATTCTTAAGTCTTATCAAACGATTAGCATCAATGATGAGGGGGACACATCATTGAGCTCACACATGTCTACATCTCCTCAGTCATCCACCCAACCTAGTCGGAAGCAAACAGGAGTACAGGACCTTTACCATGCGGGCACGACAGCTGTCACACAAACAAATGGTCCCAGACCAGGAGGACTCAGCCTCAAATCATATCATATCAATTCACATAATCAAAGGCACGCTCTCAGCGGCAATCACAAATGCCCCATTCCAGTCCCTCTCACTATTCTAGACTTGCATCGAGGGGGCGATAGTATAATTTCTAATTCGCGATGCGGAACTTACCACGGTATTAGACCCAGTCCCCACCACGTTAGTGCACCACATGTGGGATTCGTTCCGCCTAGAAATATACTCTAGGCTTCTTGACGTTTCACCGTCCTTGCCCTCCCCTCCTGCAATCTCCACCTGAGTATCCGCAGATACCCATAGTATCTTCCTCTCCACTACTTCGATACGACACTCATACCTCACCGCGTATATAAATGTCTTTTAGAGTCTTTTAAGGTTTTAACGTTTTAGTTAGCGGCTTAATCCTAACAGTCGGCTCGTCCTTGGTGCATCCCTTCAACGAAGCCCAACCACTAATCGCAATCCGTTCCCCCTAAATTCTCAATGGCCTCATGCCTCAATCATCATGATACACTCTTTCAGATCTCATCTCATCAACTTTCACAAAGCTCATTCTCAGCACATTTCTCATCAACATCATCAGCATCTTTTCCTCGTCTTTCTCAAAATATCTTTTCGCAACACTTTTTCGAAAACAGGATTTCACAAAACTTTTGCTTCACAAAACATTTTCAAAACCTTGTTTCATAAATCCTTTCACAAAACTTTTTCAAAAATAATGTTTCCAAAAACTTTCACAATCTATTTTCACAAAGCTTTTCAAAAATCTCTTTTCAAAAACCTTTTTCAAAAATCACATTTTTGGGTGAGTGTTAATGGAGGAGCAAGCTCAACTCAACACTAAGCTTCTTCCCAAAAACATGAACGAGGAATTACATCTCTACTCAACCACATCTCACTTCCAAAACAGCATTACTCCTCTCCAATCACAACTCTTGGTATTCCATTACTTACCCAACCTTTGTTACCATTCTTCTTTCTTTCCATCACGTTTTCTTACTTTTACCATTCATTCATCTCGCGACTTATTTCTTTCACAATCTTATTCGCGTTACGTTTTATCTCTTTCTCAATCGTATCTCTTAAATTTCAAATCTCATTCTTTCTCGAAATTCTTATTTCCACATACAACCTTTTTCCAAATAGAACAAGATACACTCTACAAGATAATTCACAAAGAGATCCAATACATAACAAAATAAACCATGCATCATATTTAACAAAACAGGAAAGCATCTAACACATATATGCATCACGTATGATAATGCAGCATGTAACATATTAGACTCGGTGTACTCAGTTTAGAACTGAGTCTACGCGTCACGATGACCTAGGCGTACTGCATCTCTCACCTCACGTTCCAGCATCTGAAATCATTGCGGGTCCTTCCCAACACGTCGACCGTTCCATGCACTTCCCGACTTATACGCACCTTGTACTAAATAGACGATACTACGTTACAAACTTATTTTAAATAATCGTCCTACTTAACATTACGACGCGTTTTCGAAAACTCTTTATTTTCCGTCGGAAAGTCGTAAAACGTTAAAACTTTTTCAATCCAAATCTCTTTCTAGTTAAATATCACTTAAACTTAAAATTTAAATCATTCAAACACATTTTAGGATTGGAAAAAAAATTTAAATAAAATCTGGACAGCAATCATGCAAGCCCATAAATCATTTTCAGAAAATCCGAAAACACCGAAAAATCATACTTTTGTTCATGTAAAACTTTATTATAAAATAAACAATTAAATGATTTATTTTTAAAAATTAACATTGTGAAATGAATTAAGGGCAGCAACCACTAAGTTCAAGGTTATTCAATTAAATCAAGATTAAAATATTTCAAACCAATTATCTTCAAACCAATTACCAAAATCAAACACTTAATCTACACATCCATTCATGCATAACCTAAACACACCATCAAACAATCACTCATTCAGTTATTTAAAAGCATCATGATTATCAAACAAGGCAGCCAATGTCATATTATAAAGCATAGAATTTATATTCATCAAAACATTCAAATAAAGTCTTAGTGTGATTACAAATAAAACACAAAAGGTAAAATCCAAAACTAAATCAAACAAATTTATTTAATCTTCAAAATTTCCAGAACATACACATACATGCCAAAGTTCATCATATAAAAATTTCAAGTCATTTAAATAATCCTAAGCTACGTTTCAAATCAAATTTTGCATGAAAAACAACATGGTACTGTTGCTGGTCAGAGACAAAAACGTTACTATTAAAAATAGTTTCTCAACTCAGAACTTCATAAAAATTGGTATAAATCTTCCTTCTACAGTCAAGACTATCTCATAAAATTTTCAGAATATTTGGAGTTGTGCAAGTTATATTTTTCCAATTAAAATTGTCACTAAGTCCAGAAAATCTGAACCAAGTGATTCACTGTCTTGCCTTTATTAAAAATATCAAATCAACTCCAAATCTCTTCAAATTTTACAGAGAACACCTAGAGATGTTCAGGAAGCTACCATAAAAATTCCAAACAATTTGAAGTAGCAAAAGTTTGAAAATTCTGTTTATCATTAAACTGAAAAACTTATTTTCTCAAAATCATTTTCACAAAGTTGGTTCTCATAAAAATAGGAAATCAATTCCAAAAATCATTTAAAAATTCACAGAAGTTCATTTTAACCTACTTAGGGCAGTGACAAAGTTCCAGAATTATTGAGCATATAAAAATATCATTCATCAAAGTTAAAAACACACACATTACAATTTCAGCATGACATTTTGTTCTACAAATTTGTTCATTCATTTATTTTCATGAAAATTAAGAATACACTCATACACACAATTCAATTACAAAATCAATCCATTAATTATTATTTTCTTCAAAAACCGAATTAACATAGTTTGTAAAAACAATTTTCAAACACATCATGCATCACATTTACAAATAAAAATTTAAGTCTTTTAACTAAAAATCAAGAATTAAATTACACTACCCTAGATCTTGACATGCATACACTTAGGGTTTATAGATCTCAAAGAAAATTACACATACATGCATCACCTACTTCAATTAAAAATTCTTTTCTACAAATCTAAGCAAAACCGAAACATACATCAAGAAAGTAAATTCATTAAAAATTTCATGCTTAGATTAAATTTTCTTATTAAAAATAATTTCCTTTACATGCACATAAAATCGAAACAAGTAAGAAAACAAAATCATGAGCACAAAAATCCTTTTGAAACTGATTTGAACATCAAGCTTTAAAACATAGTAGATTTCTCATTTTAAATCAAAACCCTTCACATGCATGTAAGAAAAATTAAGATCCATTTGAGAAAATCATATGGATGCAAAGAAAAACATTAGATCTAGCTTAAAGACAAACATACATCAAGAACCACTTTAAAAATTGATTTCTTTTTTTTTTCTAACTACATGAATAAAATCAAAGTGCATCAAGGAAACAAGAATTATTTACACAAAATAATTATAAAAACCGAATCACTCTTTAATCATTTTTGCATGTTCATTTTTGTTTTAAAACTTTAAATCTCCATTTATTTTTTTTTCTTTGAAAAACATAGATCCATCTTAGAAATCAACATGCAAGAACAAACTTTGAGTAGATCAACACTTATACAACAAAAACCAAAAATAAAAATAGTAGAGAAAGAAGAACAACAAAGACCAAGTCTATACCTATGAAGAGGAATGAAAATAAATTAGGAATCAAAGCTTTCTCTCCTTCCTTTCTTCTCTCCCTCACGGTTTTTTCCTCTTTCTCTCATGGTTCACTCTCTTTTTTTTTTATATGTCTCAAGAGCTAATGTTGCTCTTGAGACTTAAGTGTTTGGTGTTGGTAGTGTGAAAAGGAAAGGAAATGAAAGAATGGAATGGAAGAAGGAAGGAACGAAGGGAAGAAAGAATGAAGGGAAAAATGAAAGGTAATGAAGGTGTGAATGGAAATAAGAGGAAGTGGACTAAGGGTGCAACACAATTTTTCCTTCCTTAGCCCTTAACAAGTTCGGCCAAGCTAGCATCAAAGGAGGGTATTTTTGGCTTCCTAAAACATGTACTTGGTCCCCAAGTTCCCCATTTTCATTTTCTTTTTATTTTAATTCCCTTTTTGACTTTGTCACCAAGCCAATGCACCACATGCACACACATACCCCCATTCATACACTTGTCACTTACACACACACAACACACATGCACTCTTCATGCATACACACACACAAGCACAAACCGTGGCACCTTTATGTGCCTACACATGTCCTTAAAATTTTTTTTTTATTTCTTAATCATAGTTATTTATAATTATCAACTCATAATAACCAAGCAATTAACTCTAAAACTCCTATTAACACAATCATATACACACTCATATTTAATCAATCACACATACATATATTGGCACACATTCATCCAATCAAGCACACACTTTAATCACAATATAATAACCAAGCATACACATTAGCAATTTTAAACACAATAAACTGTACTTATTGGTTGCACTTATAGCCCTTATTTCATTTTACAAAATCATAATTTAATATATTAAGGAAAATCCCAAAAGGAAAAATTTATTAAAAATCAAAAACTATTTTTCATGATTAATTCCTTGAAAATTCGTCCTTTACAGGTCTGAGAAAAATATTTCGCAAACCAACCCAGAAAATTATGAAAGATACATTTTTGAAAACTAAATTTAGATACGATCGTTTTGATATAAAGATCGTAAAAATCGGAGTTACGGTTAAAAAGTTAGGATTTTCGAAGTTAATACATCTAAGAAGGTCCATAAAGAAGTTCATTTTTTGCAAATCTCCAACAATAAAAACCATTTCTCATTAAAAATCATTTTTACTTACTTCATAAAAATATTTATTTATCAAAACTCCGTAAAATCAATTCTTTACTTCGAAATCGAATAAAATACTCATTGAAAACTCTTCGTAAAATAATTTCTTAAAACTTTCTTTAATAAATTTTTTTATTCGTCCTAATCGGAAAACGCGGGATGTTACAACATGCACAACAACACAACTTCCTCAAAACAAATTCTATCAAGTGACATAACCTGCAATTCTCTCAAACTAACATCCACTAGCCATCATGAAATCAAAAGTCTATCCAATTAGAACCTTAAACTTATCACAACCTTCCTCATCACTAAAGGGGTCACTCCGTTCACTTTATCTCAATGTGTATAAGAGGATAAAGACATATAACTCAAGTTCATCTATGAAAGTGAATTACCATAAGTTTGACCATAGACCAAAAATCTTCACTGAAACAATTGAAAGCATGCAAGAATCAAATAGTTTTAATTAGGTTTTAATGGGGTCATGGCTAAAGATGTCAGGTAGGGTATAAGAAACAAAGTATCACGCAAAGGGCTAATGAGGAAACCGCAATTGGTGGTTGAAACAACTAAGGAACCCTAGGAGAACACCTAGAAGGGGGGGTTGAATAGGTGTTTAAGAAACCTTGAAAGATTTTCAAACGAAACAAATCGAAACAATTAAAACAAATGATTTTTGCAAATTCTTCAGCATTTAATCGATTAAACTGAGATTTAATCGATTAACCTGCAATTTAATCGATTAAGATCAAAAAGCACAATTTCACTTAATCGATTACTAATCGATTATGACAGTTAAAAACTGAAAAATCACTTTTCAATCGAATACGAAAATCAATCAATCAACACGTAAGATCAGAGATTCAGCGGAAACAATTAACACCTATATTCTTATTAATTACCTAGGTTATGAAAATGATTTTCCCAAACTTAATTTGAACAATTAAGATTCAATTCAATCAATTATGAAAAATCACTTTTTCTAGGTTTTCAACCAAGAACACAATGAAATGACTTGAATATAAAGAGTAAGGGTTTAGAGATACGACACAGTGATTTATCCTGGTTCACTTTCATCCACTTGAAAGCTACATCCAGTCCCCTCTTCAACCAAGAGAGATTCTTCACTATGAGGAATTAGAGTTCTCAAATTACAAGTAAATGCCTCACAAGACTCCCTTCTTGCTAGCCTACAAGAGATACTCCACACTCTTGCCTTGTAATCCTATTGATCTTCTCTCTAATCTAACCTCTACCCCTTGTTGAGAATCCACACAACAAGTCTTCACTTGCTTGATGATAATCTACACACCAAGGCTTCACTTTGCTTGATTCACAACCAAGACTTTCTTCTTCAATTGCTTGAATGAACTTGCTTGGTGATAAACGACACACCAAGTCTTCTTTGTTGTTGTAGTTGGCTTGCCTTTTTGCAAAGATTACAACTCAATGAATACACATGACACTCCTATGAATCTCATTCAATAGCTATGACAAATCACACAAGAGATTCAAAGGTTCTTGATCAAAGAATATGAAAATATGAAAAGCTTTGATCTTTGAAATTGAGAGAGAATAGAGTGGCTTGATTCTTGTAAAATTGATTATGAAAGTGTTCTAATTAATCACAAAGATTAGGAAAAGGTTTATGTATAATACCCAAAAGTTAGAGCACTTAAAAACTGATTTTGAGAAGTGAAAATCGTATTTTAAAAATCAGATCTGCAGTACTTAATCGATTAAATCCCTTCTTAATCGATTAGTAATCGATTAACAATGTTCTTAATCGATTAGACACTGATGAAACTTGATTAAAACTTGTTTTCTCAAAACCAAACCTTTCCTTTAAAACCTTTAAGCCACCTATTGATTTTAGGTTAAGTGAAAACTCAAATTATGATTTAATCATGACCTTGATAGAGATTCACTACCCTCTATTAACTCTAACCGAACTCATCAAAATAAAAGACTAAGAAGCTTGAGAGGCAAAATATAAAACAATTACAATTACACTCAAACTATGTCTTCATGAGCTTGTTCTCTCTTCTTCACTTGATGTTTGTTGTTGCTTGTTGAAATTGAAACTTGATCAACATCTTTGTAACTTGTTCAAAACACTTTGTCATTATCAAAACATTCATCATGGAACTTACAATCTCCCCCTTTTTGAAAATGACAAACCATGTTTTGAAGTTGTTGATGCTTTAACAATTTGATCACTTGGTGAGAAACTTGCTCCCCCTCAATCAATGCAATTTACATTTGAAATCCAATTGATAGAAGCTTGATTCTCCCCCTATCTTCAACAACTTTGCTCAACCTACATAAAAACAACAAAAACAACCATTCTCCCAAAACAACCATTTCTCCCATTTTTCAAAACATACCATTTCTCCCCCTTTGGCATTATCAAAAAGTAATATATATACCAATTGAAATATAAAATACTAAGCCAAAATAGAGAAATTCACATTTATTTATTCACAACATTGATACCAATTGAAATATAAAAAGTACTATACTTTGAAATGTAATACCAATTGGCAAGAAAATATAACAATGAATTATGAACCAATAGAAATACTAAGAAGTCATAATACCAATTGAGATATCATCAATGTAAAAAAAATATCACAACAATAATAGCATGATAATCATTTAATCATCACTCAATGATACCAATTGAACTTTAGAAAAGTAATATTATTTCAGAACAATTCAATTATACCAATTGAGAAGACTAAACAATTGTAAATATTCAACAATATCATTTTACCACTTTGTAGGACATTCACTTGAAATGCAAATGTAATACCAATTGAAGATGCAAATGTATGAATAACATTTGTAAGCCCTTTTCTCTTCAATCATACCTACAAAACAATCATGCTTTGCTTTTTGGTATCCAAATGGTTTTGGATCCATTTTTGTTAGTGTAGGGACTTTCACCCTTTTTCACCCAAACAAAATCTCCTTTAGGTATACCATGCACTTTAATATAACACACATTTGAAGTATGTCCATGAGTACCAAAATAGAAACATGTTGGTGCATTTGAGAAATCAACTTTAGAAAAATCAACAACATTTCTATGAGAATTACTCTTAGCATTAGTATAACCCAAACCAAACTTGTTTGAATTTTCTCTTTGAAAATTTAACAATGTGCGCAATCTAATATCACCATTTGTGAAACTTGCAAGCTTATTTTTCAAAATGACATTTTCATCCTTAAGCAACTTGCAATTCTCACAATCAACCACAATATTCAATCTACTAGCACAATCACAAGAAGAACTAGCATATATAAGATCAAGGGTTTCATTTTCAAGATTAAGCTCATCAACTTGTTTTTGAAGTTCTAAAATCTCTTTTTGATGTTTCAAAATGAGCTTCTTTCTTTCAATGTTTTTCAAAACTAGTTTTTCAAGTTGTTCATGCATTTCTTCATAAGCATTATATAACAATTCATATTTAGAAGAAATTTCGGATTTAGTATGACTTACATTGCTATCCTCGCTTTGTTCACTTGATTCATCATTTGAACTTTCCTCTTCATTGACTTGAACAAGCAAGTTGAGATTAGCAACTTCTTCATCATCCGACAAACTACTCGATGTGCTTTTCTTCTCTTCTACATCACTATCCCAAACTATATATGCCCTTTTGTGTTTTGAGTTTTTCTTGTCTTTCTCCTTCTTCTTGAGATACCTAGAGCATGAGTACTTGAGATGACCGGGTTTTCCACATTCATGGCAAACTACACCTTCTTTTGAAGTCTTGGTCTTGTAGTGTGGGGAATCCTTCTCTTTACCTTTTTCTTTGTTCAACCTTCCTTTTCTCCTTAGAAACTTGTCAAACTTCCTTAGTAAAAGTTTCATTTCTTTTTCATCAACATCCGAATCGGAATCTTCACTATCATCATCATCATCATCGGAACTCTCTTTATTCTTGTATGATCTATTGACTTTAAGAGCAAGTCCCTTTCTTCCATTGTTCTTATCCGACTCTTCATTCATATGCAAACGTCCTAGCTCCATTTCATGTTCTTGAAGCTTTCCGAAAAGTGTTGCAAGATCCATAGCATCCAAATTCTTAGATTCAACAATAGCCGTTACTTTTGGTTGCCAATTCCTGTCTAAACATCTCAACACTTTGTTAGAAAGTTCACCTTGTAAGAAAGTCTTACCAAGAGCAAGTAAATGGTTAATAATATGAGTAAAACGCTTTTGCATATCATTAATAGATTCATTTGGAAGCATTTGAAACAATTCATAATCATGCATTAAAGCATTCAATCTAGGTCTCCTAACCTCACTAGTTCCTTCATGAGTCACTTGTAAAGTGTCCCACATTTCCTTAGCACTAGTACATTGAGAAACTCTAAAGAACTCATCATAAGATAAAGCGGTGGTAATGATATTCTTTGCTTTATAATCATATTGAACTTTCTTTCTATCATCATCCTTCCACTTATCCTCGGGGATTAAATGTACTACGCCTTCAACTAAACTAGAGGGGATATGAGGACCATTTTCAACTACTTTCCAAATTTCACTATCTATGGCTTGGATAAAGATTTTCATTCTAACTTTCCAATAAGCGTATCCCTCACCATTAAAGAGTGGAGGACGACTTATCGAAGCACCTTCACCACCAAAGGGATTCATGGAACCCATTGCGATTTTCTTAAAGGATCTTTACGAAAAAGCTCTTATGCTCGTGTCTTTCGACCGAGCTCTGATACCAATTGAGAAAACCGCAATTGGTGGTTGAAACAACTAAGGAACCCTAGGAGAACACCTAGAAGGGGGGGTTGAATAGGTGTTTAAGAAACCTTGAAAGATTTTCAAACGAAACAAATCGAAACAATTAAAACAAATGATTTTTGCAAATTCTTCAGCATTTAATCGATTAAACTGAGATTTAATCGATTAACCTGCAATTTAATCGATTAAGATCAGAAAGCACAATTTCACTTAATCGATTACTAATCGATTATGACAGTTAAAAACTGAAAAATCACTTTTCAATCGAATACGAAAATCAATCAATCAACACGTAAGATCAGAGATTCAGCGGAAACAATTAACACCTATATTCTTATTAATTACCTAGGTTATGAAAATGATTTTCCCAAACTTAATTTGAACAATTAAGATTCAATTCAATCAATTATGAAAAATCACTTTTTCTAGGTTTTCAACCAAGAACACAATGAAATGACTTGAATATAAAGAGTAAGGGTTTAGAGATACGACACAGTGATTTATCCTGGTTCACTTTCATCCACTTGAAAGCTACATCCAGTCCCCTCTTCAACCAAGAGAGATTCTTCACTATGAGGAATTAGAGTTCTCAAATTACAAGTAAATGCCTCACAAGACTCCCTTCTTGCTAGCCTACAAGAGATACTCCACACTCTTGCCTTGTAATCCTATTGATCTTCTCTCTAATCTAACCTCTACCCCTTGTTGAGAATCCACACAACAAGTCTTCACTTGCTTGATGATAATCTACACACCAAGGCTTCACTTTGCTTGATTCACAACCAAGACTTTCTTCTTCAATTGCTTGAATGAACTTGCTTGATGATAAACGACACACCAAGTCTTCTTTGTTGTTGTAGTTGGCTTGCCTTTTTGCAAAGATTACAACTCAATGAATACACATGACACTCCTATGAATCTCATTCAATAGCTATGACAAATCACACAAGAGATTCAAAGGTTCTTGATCAAAGAATATGAAAATATGAAAAGCTTTGATCTTTGAAATTGAGAGAGAATAGAGTGGCTTGATTCTTGTAAAATTGATTATGAAAGTGTTCTAATTAATCACAAAGATTAGGAAAAGGTTTATGTATAATACCCAAAAGTTAGAGCACTTAAAAACTGATTTTGAGAAGTGAAAATCGTATTTTAAAAATCAGATCTGCAGTACTTAATCGATTAAATCCCTTCTTAATCGATTAGTAATCGATTAACAATGTTCTTAATCGATTAGACACTGATGAAACTTGATTAAAACTTGTTTTCTCAAAACCAAACCTTTCCTTTAAAACCTTTAAGCCACCTATTGATTTTAGGTTAAGTGAAAACTCAAATTATGATTTAATCATGACCTTGATAGAGATTCACTACCCTCTATTAACTCTAACCGAACTCATCAAAATAAAAGACTAAGAATCTTGAGAGGCAAAATATAAAACAATTACAATTACACTCAAACTATGTCTTCATGAGCTTGTTCTCTCTTCTTCACTTGATGTTTGTTGTTGCTTGTTGAACTTGAAACTTGATCAACATCTTTGTAACTTGTTCAAAACACTTTGTCATTATCAAAACATTCATCATGGAACTTACAGCTAAAATAATATAATCATAAACACAAACTCCCCTTTAATCATGAATGGAGCATTGGAATACAATCACAGTAATTATACCTCAACTCCAACAATCAGTTATCCTTCGTTCTTTTTCTTATTCTCTCTGTTCTCTTCCTTTATTCTTTTTTTTCTTTCACATATCAAGTTTTTCCCAAGTAAGCAATTGTCTGCTCTCAAAGGGGTACTTGACACTCAATTATTTTTCTTTCAGAAGAGAGATAAAGAGAATGCATTAAATGTTTTAAGGTCAATATCAACATTATAACATCTCATCCAAAGAACTATTCTCCCAATTGCACCATTCACAATCCAAATGGTACCAAAAAGATGTAACATTATGAAAGGGTACCCAGGAAAACAATTATTTCATCAGGCTCAAAATGGACAACTAAGGGAAAGTGTTTATCAAAATTGTTGAAGGCCATAAAAACAATCTTAGGTGTCTTTATCATATTCATGCATGCAAACAATTATCAGTCTCAAGATGGTCACAGATCAAGTTCTAGAATCCACAGCCAAAGTGAACAACACTCAAATATCAAGAAAGAAGAAGGGTTTAAAAAAATATCCATTATGTATTACCCTTAGGCTCAAAAAGTCACATTTATTGGTTATTTTAATGAAGAGCAAGAATCACAATAAGTCATAGCTAATTATCAGCTTACTAATGATTATTCATGCAACCATCATTCCAAACAGGCAGATCATCACAGACTAAGTCATTGTCAAAAGATAATATTTACAAGGAAACAGGAAACTCATTTAGTGCATATCAGAATAGATACAAGTCAAATTGCCTAAAGGATGAGTCAATTAAATGCATGCAAAATGAATGATTTTTTTTTTAATTTTATATGCATATGAAAAAAAATAAAAATGCATGATGAATGAAAAATATACTAAATGGTCCTAAACTAAATGTAAAATGCAATGCACTCCCCCAAGCTTAAATTCTACATTGTCCCCAATGTAAAATAAAAACTCAAGAGAGAAAAAAAAATAAAAATAAAAATGGAAAGAGCTCACCTTGTTATGATGATGGAAGAGGAATTTGTGCCCACTAAAACTGACCACAAGCACCCCAAACAGATTTGATTCTTTTTTTTTTTTTGTGTTGGGGTCCAAAATCTGAAGTTGGGGTCTAAATATTGGAAACTGGGGTCATGGATTGGGTTTGGGGTGTCAGGGGTTAGGTTTGGGCAAGGGCTGAGTTAGGTAACTGCTGTATGAAGGAGAAGAGGGTTGTATGATACTGGAAGAGGACGGCGGTTAGGGAGGGTGGGCGATGGTGGCTCGTGGCGGCGGTCTAGGTTGTGGATATGGGGTTGGGTATGGTCGGGGTCTTGATTCAGTGAGGGGCGGTGATGCACGGGGGCGGTCGTGAGTGGAAGACGAAGAAGACGACGACAACGGCGGTTGGTGGCTGAATATTTGGATAGTTATAAAAACAAAGTGAACCCTGTCAAAAAAATTTTATGTTGTTATTCTCTAATTTTTTTTATGTTGTTATCCAATTCAATCGAAACCAAAGTGAGAGTAAAACCAAAGGAGAGGGAAAAACACTGATATGAAAATACTGTAACGTAGTCTTGAGGAAGATAAGAGAATGATGTCCTATCAAGAGTTATCCTTTCTTGTCTAAACCCACTATAAAAGAAAACACATATCAGAAAAGCCAAAAGCACTGAAACTCCAACAACAACGACCCAGGAGAGTAAAAGGTGTTCTATAAATTCTTTTTATCTTAGTCTGTTGTACACTTCCCCCTATAGCAAACACCATCTCTCTTGTACTCTCTTCCAAAACATAATAAAACGAGGCCATTGATTTCACTAAGTTTACAAACCCACTTGATTTTCATTATTTTCCTTAAAAATATGATTTTCTGGCAAAAACAAACCTTAAAAACAAAAAACCTATATACGAGCAGTTTGCTATTGCAAGCCGTGTGATACCAACTACAACCAGCAACCTTTTTTGACAAAGAAAAGAACCACTTTCTTATTTGATGGTTGTCCAACTAACATGTGTAGTTGGTGGAGCCGCGCGTGTAGATGCTCAAAGGAATTATTGAAAGAAAAATTATGTGGCATTTGCTATACATTATTCTTAATTTTAATGTTTGAGATTCAAAGACCCGACCATGTGTTCCAGTTATTGTTAACGTTATCGAACACAGTATCTAAATGTTGAGTGAGGTTATTAACACTTTCAAATGTCTATTAACACTTCCCACTAACCAATCACATTATAAAAAAAAAAAAAAAACAAAACAAAACAAAACAAAAGTTTAGAAACTAATAACAAAATGGAATATACTTTTAGAAACTAAAAAAATAATTAATTAAGCCATTTCAATTATGTTGTTATTGTTATAAACAATTCATATCTATCTAATTATTGGATGACTATCTATTGGATTGTGTTTATATTTAGTTGAAACCACTTCATATAAGGGTTTTCTATCTTCCTGTAAATAAGATTCAACTATGATGTAAAATACAGACTGAATATATCACAATATATTGTTTTCTCTCTTCTTCTCTTCTTCCTTATTTTCATACGTTTCATAACACGTTATCAGCACCAAGCTCTAACCAAAAGGTGTGTTGAAGCTTATACATCAAAGAGTATTGAAACAAGGTAAATTTTAATATTATTAATTTTTTATTTATTTATTCATTTTTTTTCTCTTGATATATTATATATTGATCACAAAGTATCAATATTATATGGACATGAGCATTTTATAAGAGATACAAGTTCTTGAGAATTATAGCATTTATCATGTCCATCAACGATGCAAACAAGGCAGAAGTAATTTATAGCTCTGCAGTAACCGTGATATTTATATATATTATGTTTGCATTTCATGCCAAGCAGTTGGCATAATGGTAGCAATAATCACTGCAAGTATGGCAAGTCATGGGTTCAAGACTGATCCTTGAATTATATTTTATATATTTTCCAAAGAATGATCGAAAAATAAAATAGCAAAATTTTTCTAAGATTGGAGTCTATAGAACTCGATGTGGGACTTGGTTTGATCCACCAGTCCAAGGAGTTACAATCTATTTAATACTATGCCAATGGAGAGTTCCAATCTATTTAATACTATGCCAATGGATGACAAGGTTCTCAGTGCCCAAATCTTACTATTAATGGTGACAACTTCTTAAAGCAATCGAGGGACTTGTATTCATTCTTCATATGCAATTTTTAATGTCTAACTCTTGCTTCAACTGTGTGCAAATTCCACAAAATGAAGAATACACATCGAACCAAGATGTGCATAATCATGTCTGTGCTAAGGATTTCAAGTATTGTTGGAGAGTTTAAAGAGTAAATACATCATTGAAATTTGAACACACACTGACACTTATCATTGTGCAACTCCAACCATTTGGGCTGATTCTCTTAATGAATTAATAAAATTTTTACTAAAAAAAATTTGTTGTTTTCACCGAGTATTGTACTCGAAATCCCACGGGTCATTTCAATCGTACCAGGTTGTTGTGCCTTTATTGATGAAATCAATATTTGATATCATTTTATTAAATTGGATAATTTCACTATTATATCGACAAGTTCTAATTTTAATGCAAATATTTCTTTGGTAGTGGTAATCATTATTTGATGTATCAATGATACTCCTCATGTGTCATAAATTATTAGTTTTAAATCTTAGCAAATTTATTTTTATGATGCAAAGACAATCAAATAAGTATGATTTTACTTTGAGAAAAAATAATTTTCTTTATTTTGCCTTATATATTTAATTGTGTTTATTGTCAATTATTATTGAACGTTATGTTGAAACATGAAAATATCAATGTTTTTCATGAAGTAAATTAATTAATATTATTTATATATTTTATCATTAACAATTTGACATTAAAGTAGAGCTTTATTTGATATAATTTTTGTTATTGTTCCCTAATGACGATCTCCCTATGACTCATATCTTATGTCGGCTTCTATTTTCTTGGCTCTACACACATGTTGAGTAGTACATTTTCCGAGGTTAGTTATAAATTTTTTAAGCTATTTTCATATTAAGAATATGCATAAGTGGAGAAATTTATCCTAAATGAGTACATGTGCCTTGTCGTTTTGTTTTTTCAATATGAAATTTTAAGAATGCGATAATCTCACAACATGAAATTTATGTGCTTCTTTATTGGCATGTTTTAAAACTATTAGTGATGAAAAATTCTAATATTTTTTTATTGAAAATGATTACTGCCATTCTGATAAAGAGAAAATTTTGCCAATATAATTATGGATATACTTGCGCATTTGTTTATACCATTGAGTGGCGTCAATACTTGTTTGAATATGATATTATTGAATGATATTGATCACATATGTTTTTTTTGGAGATATTTGATGCTTGTTAGTTTTAGCAAGTATAACTATGCAAGATCTCGTATGATCTTGTTTTGAATTCTATTTTCAATATAAATATTTTTTTTTGTGATATTTCCAAAAATTAAGTCTCCGCTTAAATATACTATTTGAAAAGTATTTAAAAATAATAATAATAATTTAATAACATGTGCTAGATGTATAAATTGGTTATTGAAGAAAAATGTGGTTTTTTTTTCTTGTGAAAAATTTATTAATTTATTAATTTTTTCATTGTCATTATTGAAATAATTAGATTGGATTGTACGAACCACATAAATAATTGATCACATGTATACATAATATATTTTTATAACAAAAGTTTACGGATATAAAAATTTTAAAATAGCATATCCTATTATTTTTATTGAGGTTAACAATGTGCTATAATGTAATGGATCTTGAATAAATATGTCAAGTTTCAAATGTATATGTAAAATTTTATTTTCAAAATAGCTTAGTATATTTTATCAAAATTAATTTATCCAATATTTATTTTAGTGAACTTGTGGACAATGAGTTTTAGTGCATTAACCTTTAATCTTTTATACAAGTATGTGTATATAATAGACTCAATTAAAGAAATAAAAATCAAAACATAGTTTACGATGTAACCTTTTCATACTTGTTTTACATTAATTTGCAATATTAACTTTAATAGAGTATTTTTTTATGGTGGAAATAGTTTATTCGAAATGTTTTACAAAATGTTTCTTCTATACTCTACTAGTTATACAAAAAATTTCTTCTATTTAGTATTGTTAGAAGTCGTTGTTAACACTATATTCGTGTACGATGATTGTTGACACCCAATTTTGTCCAGGGTCAAAAATATTATTTTATAAAAATTTTGGGTTAATTAAATTTTTATTCTCAAATTTGTATAATTAAATAAATAGTGAAAAAAAATAAAAAGCTTGTTTGAATGTATTATTTTTGTGTATTGAATTATTTTTGGGTTATTTTTTTTTTAAAAAAAAAGAAGTTTTAAAATAGAAAATAAAAAGGTTTGTTTTAAAAAAAAAAAGAAAGTTTTAAGATAAAAGGTTTGTTTAAAAAAAAAACGGGGGAAAGGGGGTTTGGGCCGTTTGGCCCAAACCATGTTAACCTAAACACGGCCCAAACCATGTTAACCTAAACCTAATGTCTTTCTCATTTCAACAACGTTGCAGCAAGCAGCCGCTGTTGTTGCTTCGTTGTTTTCTTCTTTGTTTTTTTGTTCTCAAATAAAAAAAAAAAAAACCTAAATCCCCAAATCATTCTCAATCTCCAATCATTATCAATTAATATTTTGATTCGTTTTTTTTTTATTTCCCTACTCAACTCCTTGCTACATGTCCCTATTCCATAATGCAATCTTTTTCTTCTCTTCTTCTCCTGAGAAATCTGCGCTCGGATTAAAAGTTGGATTCGGACCAAAATTAAGTGATTCGGTTGATATTGCTCTTTGCAAAGTTCTACTCCTATAAATAGGGCTTCAAATAACATGAAAAAAGACACGAAAAAGCACTGAGGAAAAAAACGAAATACAGAGAAGAGAAGAGTAATAGCAGCTGCGGCGGTGTGCGGTGGTTGTTGCGGTGGACGGCGGCGGTAGCGGCGGCATTCAACAATTAGGTTCCCTTTTTGTATTTTTTTTATTACTTTATTTTCTACTAATTATGTGAAGAGACTGTGTATAATTTGTTTCTCTGATGGTTCTAAAGTTGTGATTTTGTCCTAATTTTTTTTTTCTTTTTACTCCAATTGGATACTATCGTCCGGGTTGATCGATCATATGTAGTACTACTTATCACTTAATCCATCCTCTTTAGTTTTTTTTTTATATGTTTAATAATTATATGATCCTAATTGTATGTTTAGATTTTTTTTTTAACGAAATGATTATATGATTTTAATTATATGTTTGAGGTTGGATTGCGGTAAAATGATTTAACATAGTTCGGGACAGTTGGGGCGATTGTAATTATTTTATAATTGTGAATGATCAGGTTTTTTTTTTTTATAATTCCTTAGTATATTAATCAATAAAAAATACTTTCATAATTAAATGAGATTTTTTTTTAGTTTTTGAACTTTAGAATCGTTTTGTTATAGATCTATTTTTTTTCCGTGTCTTGCTTACATGTCACACCGAGATCCTAATTAGCCAAAAAAATAATTTCCATTCCAGGATTATTTTCACTAATTGAACTCCTTCGTTTTTTTTTCTCCTAAAACTGTATCAAGTGGTATATGACAAGACAATCAAATCACAAAGGTTCTTTTCTTGCATTATCAATTAATTATGATAGTATTCGCCTACTGTTTCAACTTTTGTTAACATGCCACGCTAATTAAAATATTTTAGCCGATGACGGAAAATTTGGAAGATGTCCGGAGTGACGGTTACACAAAAGTCTATCCATTAGTCTTGAGGCATATTTTTGCAATCGGATTTGGCCATGAGTGTTGGCTGGGTTTGGTTCTACAAAAAGGTTAAAAGTTTGGAATTTTAAGGTAAAAGTAATACTTTAAAGTTGCCGACGATAGAAATTAGGAAAAGGACGTGGTTGCGGTTCCGTAAATTTTACCTAATTATCTTGAGGCATATTTTTTATATTAGAGTTGGCCATGAGTGTTGGCTAAATCTAAATGACAAAAATCAAAAGTAAATATTTCGTTAAATTTCTTTTTAGTGTTAAAATCAATGTGAATAAATTCATTGATCCTTAACCGTTATAACAATGGTGAATATAAACAATTAAAAATAATTATTTCAAAGATAATAGTTTTTCTTACAAGTTTAGAAATTTTTTTTTTTACCGCAACACAATTTTATATCGAAAAGGAAATTTTGTAAATAAATCATTTTGAAATAATTTTTAGAACTAATTTTTATTGCTATAAATCTTTATTAAAATAGACGTTTTAAATTCACTATTGTTATATCCAAATGTTATAGGATTTGATTTTATTCCGCAGAAAAATTGCTATTTAGGCAACCCATTTCTCAATCATAGTCATTTATCATTTTTGATAATATGCTGATAAAAGTGAGATATATAAAATAAAAATAATGAACAATTGTTTTTTTATTAATAATTGAAGACCAAACCAAAATAATCAAGCAAATAATATTGACCAAATAGGTAACCGTTCTTAGAACAGACGTGGTAGGGTGCTAATACCTTCCCTACTCGTAATCAACTCCCTAATCCAAACTCTGATACGCAGACCATTTTTTTTAGGTGTCCAATTGCACCATTCCATTTTTATGGATAAATCAATTGGTGGCGACTCCAAATCTCTTTAATTAATTTAAATATTAAATTAATTATATAATTATTTTTTTTCATATTTTTTTCGCGGCGCCCTTCGGGACGGTTGCGACAGCTGGCGACTCCGCTGGGGAAATTTGAGGGTTAAGCCATAATTAATTTTTTGGTCTCTATGTATTGCTTGATTTAAATTTTTTTTTGTTTGGTTTTTTATTTTTATTTCTACATACTTGTGCCTTATTGATTATTTATTGTTTCATGCATAAGCCCTATACCCGGGCCCAACACCTTTTAGGTTTAGATAGAGGGTTAAGTAGTGTTGCCTTGAGAGACCTTCGGTCTCCGTATAGGCTCATGAAAACCCCTCGCTCAAACTGAATCCTTTCCGCTTGAAGCCTATGATGGGCAAGGATAGGAGACCCTGTGTCGATCAAGTTGATCATGACAAGGGGCAGTTTGAGGACCTGTTGATAGGAGTCATAGAACCTACCCTTTGCATCTTTTTGACTTTAGAAATTACTTGGTGTCTTTGGAATTTCCTTTTAAAGTTATGCATTAATTAACCAGCTTGCATTAAAAATAAATCCTCTTTTTCTTTTATTTCGTATTTGCTTACGCATATCCATTTGCATTCACGGTCCAAAATTGTAATTTTATTGCTAAATCTCAGATTATTACTCCAATTCTTCGAAAGCATGGATAAATTCGGCATGTCCTCCCAGTCCGTTGTGGTTGAAGATAGGTCAAAAGTCATAGAAGAGTCAGAAGCTATACAGCGAGAAGAAGGAGATTGCCTGCCTAAGGGAGTCGTTATCCCCTTGCCAGCAATAGGGAAAATTGACTTTGAACCAAACGATTTGAGAGCTTTGAAACAAGTTTGGCAACAAATGAGGAGGTCCGAAGACTTTGCTAAGAAATATGGGCTCATAGCGTTCCTCATTCAAGTCCGACCCAACATTCCGATGTTGAAGGCTATGCTACACTTCTGGGATCCTTCGCTCCGATGCTTTACCTTCCAGCACATTGATATGGTTCCTACGATCGAAGAGTATTACAAAATAATAAATGTGGATATACCTTCAAAAGAAAAGGTCTATTTCCCTTACGAAAGGAAAACTACTGCTAGGATACTCTCAAGATTGTTGGACATTCATGTCAGTGAAATTCAAGATCAGATGATAGATAAGAAGGGTAACCTGAGTGCTCACTATCTCTTACAGTTTGTCCAAAACAACATAGATACAGATCATGGGCTGACTGCGTTTGCTCTTGCCATTTATGGATTAGTAATCTTTCCAAGGGTAAAGGGGCGAATTGATGGTCAGATAGTCAAACTATTTGAGCAAATAGAGCATAAGGTGAATCCAGCAATACCCATCTTGGCAGAAACTATCCGATCATTGAATCATTGCAGGCTTAATAAGAGAGGACGATTCCGAGGTTGTACTCAGCTCTTGACCATCTGGATGATCAGTCATCTTCCCGTCCTAACATGCTTCAATTTCCCTAAGATCGAATGGAATCTGTATAGACCGGGGTTTCATAACCCAGCAAGAGAATATGGTAATGCGGCATGGCCTCTTGAAATGCCGACAAAGAATTGGTGGATCATGTTCTTCCTAGATTTGCAGGAAGTAATTTGGATGGCCCCCTGGATGTCTCATACTTATGTAGTGTATAGGTGTGGAGATAAACCTTGGGTTCCTCTCATAGGCCCGTGGGGAGTTACTGGCTATGCTCCTGCCCTAGTTAGAAGACAGTTGGGGTCAAAGCAATTTATCCCCATGACCCATGGTCTAGCTGATTTCGAATTCTCGTACAGTGACGAGAATGTATCTAAGAAAGTCAAAGAAGCCACCGAAGCCTGGAAGGACGTTCGATATGTGAAGCAAGGATCTTCTACAGGAACTACTCCCGGATATCCTCTATGGCAGGCTAACCGCGGAAAAGGCTTTGTAGCCCCTAAAGTTGAAGGTCCTCATCTTCCTATCCATAATTTCAATGAACCATTTGATTATGTTGCCGAGGCTGAAGGAAGATACGAAATAATGTACCAACAGCTGAAGGAAAAAGAGTTTGAAACTAAGGAGTTATGGAATAACAAATTGCGAAGGATTGAAGAGGAGATGCAAGTTGAAAAAGGAAGGTCTGCTTGGATGGAACAACAAACTCGAAGATGGAAAAATGAATACTTAGACCTTGATGTTTCACTTTCTGAGAAAAACAAAATGATTGCTTCCCTCAACCAAAAAAATGGAACCATGCGTTCAGAATTAAAATATTTAAAGTCAAAACTAGAGGAAAGCAGCAAAACTATTTTTCTGCTACAAGAAGAAAAAGTGTCCCTGGATGCGGATAGAGTCTATTGGAGTGATAGAAGTCAACACTTTGAAGGGCAGCACAAAGATCTTCTCCAAAAAACCTGCCAACTTCTTAATGATATCCAAGGACTCGCAAGGAAGGGGCAAAAAAGGGCAAGAGAGGCTGAAGAAGCTGAGGAGGAAGCACCACCTGGGAAGGCCCGAGAATTCTTAGTCACCATCAAGAAAGAATTGGAATATTTTGGGAATTTCTATTGAAGTAGGAGAAAAAGAAGATTTTCTTTTTTTAGAATAAGCGATTGCAGTAATAATGGTAGGACTAGATGAGTTTTTCTGTTTTTTCGTTGGAATTTGATTTTGTAATAAGGGAGATTTGGCAATAAAATTTACAATTTTGGATCACAATCATTCGTTCATTCATTCATTCATTTCTTCATCTTTCATAAATTTTTATTAAATATTCAAAAAATATGGAAATTAGGAAAACTGCCTCCAAAGCACCCTTATCGGACTCGATTGCAAGTCAAGATTATGGAAGAACGAGAGGCGAATCAAAAGAATGATACAAAATTGGGTGTCAACAGCTGCCCCTCTTTACTTGTTGCTTATTAGATGGCAAACAAAGTGGAGTTTGTATGCTATCAAGATAAGTAATGAGTAAAGACGTAGACACCAATTTTGTTGAAGAGAGCGTCAGATATTGAAAGAACTAAAGTAAGTCGGAGTTTTTTTTTTTTTAACTTTGGAAATATAAACGATGATAAATAAATCTGAGGATGCAGGTCGGGGTACTGCCGGAACTCGTGGTAGAAAAAATTAAAAAATAATTAAAACCGAGGACGCAGGTCGGGGTACTGCCGGAACTCGTGGTAGAAAAAATTAAAACCGAGGACGCAGGTCGGGGTACTGCCGGAACTCGGGAACTGAAAATAAAATAATGGAAACGAGGACGCAGGTCGGGGTACTGCCGGAACTCGGGAACTGAAAATAAAATAATGAAAACGAGGACGCAGGTCGGGGTACTGCCGGAACTCGTGGTAAAGGAAATTAAAAATAATTAAAACCGAGGACGCAGGTCGGGGTACTGTCGGAACTCGGGGACTGAAAATAAAATAATGAAAACGAGGACGCAGGTCGGGGTACTGCCGGAACTCGTGGTAAAGGAAATTAAAAATAATTAAAACCGAGGACGCAGGTCGGGGTACTGCCGGAACTCGGGAACTGCAGATAAAATAATGGAAACGAGGACGCAGGTCGGGGTACTGCCGGAACTCGTGGTAGAGAAAATTAAAAATAATTAAAGCCGAGGACGCAGGTCGGGGTACTGCCGGAACTCGGGAACTGAAAATAAAATAATGGAAACGAGGACGCAGGTCGGGGTACTGCCGGAACTCGTGGTAGAGAAAATTAAAAATAATTAAAACCGAGGACGCAGGTCGGGGTACTGCCGGAACTCATGGTAGAGGAAATAAAATAAAACTTAAAGTAAACTTGAGACATGCGACAATGATAGTAATCTTTGTTGTGGCTGTGAATGTCTATGAGCACTTACACTAATAATGAGAGGATATGTGATTTCGAATGCTTAATATGCATGGATATATTGACGTGATGCAATGCACATGAGCCAAAAAATAGGAAATTGATCATAATCTTGTCATTGTGACTGCCCCTTGGCACCCTTATGCACTATGCCATGCTTGAGAAGGGATTAGACCGGATCTCTTTCGCAGAATCGACAAACATTTAATCACTTCTTTGGTTGCATTATGTTTCCCACCTCAGGGATCCCACTAAATATCTCGTAAAACATTATTGTTATTCACAAATATGACCTTTCTGCTTTAAACAAAAGTTTTATACAACATTTCTATATTGTCAATACAAGTTCGTGAATGAATGCATCATACCATGTAAAACATATTTAGGACTTTAAACAAGGTCATTCTTGACAAAGGCAAGATTTAGTAAACATATTTACATTTCTGCAAACGATCCTTTTTAATGAACCATGTTAATTTTCCCATCAAGAATTTAGCACTCTCCCTCCTTTCTTCTGAAAGATCTAATGAGGTTGCAATCAAAACGCTTTGGATTAAGAAAATTGCCCCAGTGTCCAGTTGTAGATTTCGAGTTTCACTTGGCTGTTCATCTCGCCTTTCTTTGCACCGGTTGTTTGCCATCTTTTTTTTTTATTATTTTCTTGAAAATAATAAAAAAAATCGGCCCCAGTTTGACCCATGGTTGCTCTTGTGGACATTGTGTCTTGCATGGTACTAGCTTGAGGTACCTTTTTTTTTTTTTAAAACGGTAGGTCGCCCTTTCGGGTTTTCAACCTAGTAAATTGCTCTAACTTCTGCCTAGGCCGCCTTTTCAGGTTTTCGACCTAACGAGCTCATTCTATTTTATTTTAGTTTGCATGCTTCTTTAAAAGTAGATACTTATGCTATGATCACTGTAAAGGAAATGGATTTTGTTTGTAATAATAACATGCATATAATATTTATTAGGATGCAGGATCTTTCTCTTGGAGTCAGTTTTCTTTTACCCTGATGTTTATCTCGAACTGTTCAATCTTCAACGAGGTCTTTTAAGCTTGTATCGTGGCCTGGCAGAAGGTTTATGAAAAGAAAGGGTATATGGCTCAAAGCATTTTGTTTCCCCCCTTCTCCTTTTCTCCTTTTCTCCCATATCCTACCTCTCGACAAATTTTCTTTTTTTATCAACAACATTCAATCACTACTAGAAATTGTGAAGAGATCTTGATTTACTTTAACCATTGTCTGGATATCCATTGCAGATTCTCAGCGGGGTTCTCTTCCTTTCTTTTTTTTTATATTATTATTCGGGAATTTTCCTCTTTTTTCTTTTTTCTTTCCCTTTTTTTTTTTTTGTATCCATATTCTGATCCTCACTCATCCCGTGACCAATTACTTTTGGGTTTTGAAACCAAGGTAGACTTTTTGTTAGTGATTGAATGCTGAGCAGAAAATTTGTCAAACGATTCTACCCGACCCTGGTTATGAATATTCAATAGGTAATATAGAAACGATCTCCATTCATGATGTCAAGGCTCAATGGGGTGACTAGGGGTATCTCCTTAGTGTTTGGGATTTACAAAGAAGCCTCATATCATTAGAAAAGAACTGTTCGAGAGTCCACATCATATAGGATTTTATTTACATCCCCCTCCATCCTGATCCATGAATTAAACATTCTTTACTATGCATATGAAAAAAAAAGGTTTAGTAAAACATTGATGTGATCAACGCATAAGAATATACTACTAAACAAACATACAACTTCCTTTTTCTTCATTTTTTTATTATTCTTTTTAGATACTCTCAAGCATAATACTTTTTTACAGCATCTGAATTCACTAAGAGTCGCAAGTCTTCTCCATCCATGTTGGTCAAAATCAGGGCCCCTCCAGAGAAAGCCTTTTTTACGACATAGGGTCCTTCATAATTCGGAGTCCACTTTCCCCTGTGATCTTTCTGGATAGGTAGAATCTTCTTAAGCACTAGATCCCCTTCTCGAAAGTGACGTGGGCGGACTTTCTTAGCATCAGCCTTAATAATTCTCTTTTGATACAATTGGCCATGACATAAAGCAACTAACCTCTTTCCTTCAATGAGATTTAACTGGTGAAAACGGGTTTGGACCCATTCAGGATATTTTGACACTGTTATAAATCCCGCTTCTAGCCACTTTTGTATTTCTTCTTTCACTTTCAACGAGATGTCAGTTTTCATCCTCCTTAATTTTTGTTTCACAGGTGGGCATTCAGGCTTCAATGGTAGCTTGTGCTCGACTATGTTACGATCCAATCCCGGCATATCACGGTATGACCATCCAAAGACATCCTTATACTCATGTAACAACTGAACCAACCTTTTCCGTTCACCGATTTTCAAGATTGTTCCAACTCTGATTTCTTTTTTATCATCCTCTGTCCCCAAGTTAACGACTTCAGTGGGCTCTTCATGAGGTTGAATTTCTCTAGCTTCTTGTTCAACCATTCGGAGTAATTCAGGATGTGTCTCCCAATTGTCATCATTATTCTCCTCTTCAGTCTGGCTAGGAAAGTGATCAAAATTGTATGATGGGTTATTAACATGATCATTATTTTCGGATTCGCAGTCAGATCTGCATTATTGGCGATTAGGTAAAGTATTCAGTTATTTCATACTCTTTTCCCTTTCTATATATATATATATATATATATATATTTTTATAAAAAAACAAAAAATCTATTTATTATTTTTTCATGATCCTTTTAAAGGAAAAGAAGAAAAAAGAAAACAAGATTAACGAAAACACATGCATTTATTCATGAAAACTTATTCTTGACATGCATTTACACATGCATCCAAAATTGTAAATTTTATTGCCAAATCTCCCTTATTACAAAATCAAATTCCAACGAAAAAACAGAAAAACTCATCTAGTCCTACCATTATTACTGCAATCGCTTATTCTAAAAAAAGAAAATCTTCTTTTCTCCTACTTCAATAGAAATTCCCAAAATATTCCAATTCTTTCTTGATGGTGACTAAGAATTCTCGGGCCTTCCCAGGTGGTGCTTCCTCCTCAGCTTCTTCAGCCTCTCTTGCCCTTTTTTGCGCCTTCCTTGCGAGTCCTTGGATATCATTAATAAGTTGGCAGGTTTTTTGGAGAAGATCTTTGTGCTGCCCTTCAAAGTGTTGACTTCTATCACTCCAATAGACTCTATCCGCATCCAGGGACACTTTTTCTTCTTGTAGCAGAAAAATAGTTTTGCTGCTTTCCTCTAGTTTTGACTTTAAATATTTTAATTCTGAACGCATGGTTCCATTTTTTTGGTTGAGGGAAGCAATCATTTTGTTTTTCTCAGAAAGTGAAACATCAAGGTCTAAGTATTCATTTTTCCATCTTCGAGTTTGTTGTTCCATCCAAGCAGACCTTCCTTTTTCAACTTGCATCTCCTCTTCAATCCTTCGCAATTTGTTATTCCATAACTCCTTAGTTTCAAACTCTTTTTCCTTCAGCTGTTGGTACATTATTTCGTATCTTCCTTCAGCCTCGGCAACATAATCAAATGGTTCATTGAAATTATGGATAGGAAGATGAGGACCTTCAACTTTAGGGGCTACAAAGCCTTTTTCGCGGTTAGCCTGCCATAGAGGATATCCGGGAGTAGTTCCTGTAGAAGATCCTTGCTTCACATATGGAACGTCCTTCCAGGCTTCGGTGGCTTCTTTGACTTTCTTAGATACATTCTCGTCACTGTACGAGAATTCGAAATCAGCTAGACCATGGGTCATGGGCATAAATTGCTTTGACCCCAACTGTCTTCTAACTAGGGCAGGAGCATAGCCAGTAACTCCCCACGGGCCTATGAGAGGAACCCAAGGTTTATCTCCACACCTATACACTACATAAGTATGAGACATCCAGGGGGCCATCCAAATTACTTCCTGCAAATCTAGGAAGAACATGATCCACCAATTCTTTGTCGACATTTCAAGAGGCCATGCCGCATTACCATATTCTCTTGCTGGGTTATGAAACCCCGGTCTATACAGATTCCATTCGATCTTAGGGAAATTGAAGCATGTTAGGACGGGAAGATGACTGATCATCCAGATGGTCAAGAGCTGAGTACAACCTCGGAATCGTCCTCTCTTATTAAGCCTACAATGATTCAATGATCGGATAGTTTCCGCCAAGATGGGTATTGCTGGATTCACCTTATGCTCTATTTGCTCAAATAGTTTGACTATCTGACCATCAATTCGCCCCTTTACCCTTGGAAAGATTACTAATCCATAAATGGCAAGAGCAAACGCAGTCAGCCCATGATCTGTATCTATGTTGTTTTGGACAAACTGTAAGAGATAGTGAGCACTCAGGTTACCCTTCTTATCTATCATCTGATCTTGAATTTCACTGACATGAATGTCCAACAATCTTGAGAGTATCCTAGCAGTAGTTTTCCTTTCGTAAGGGAAATAGACCTTTTCTTTTGAAGGTATATCCACATTTATTATTTTGTAATACTCTTCGATCGTAGGAACCATATCAATGTGCTGGAAGGTAAAGCATCGGAGCGAAGGATCCCAGAAGTGTAGCATAGCCTTCAACATCGGAATGTTGGGTCGGACTTGAATGAGGAACGCTATGAGCCCATATTTCTTAGCAAAGTCTTCGGACCTCCTCATTTGTTGCCAAACTTGTTTCAAAGCTCTCAAATCGTTTGGTTCAAAGTCAATTTTCCCTATTGCTGGCAAGGGGATAACGACTCCCTTAGGCAGGCAATCTCCTTCTTCTCGCTGTATAGCTTCTGACTCTTCTATGACTTTTGACCTATCTTCAACCACAACGGACTGGGAGGACATGCCGAATTTTATCCATGCTTTCGAAGAATTGGAGTAATAATCTGAGATTTAGCAATAATATTACAATTTTGGACCGTGAATGCAAATGGATATGCGTAAGCAAATACGAAATAAAAGAAAAAGAGGATTTATTTTTAATGCAAGCTGGTTAATTAATGCATAACTTTAAAAGGAAATTCCAAAGACACCAAGTAATTTCTAAAGTCAAAAAGATGCAAAGGGTAGGTTCTATGACTCCTATCAACAGGTCCTCAAACTGCCCCTTGTCATGATCAACTTGATCGACGCAGGGTCTCCTATCCTTGCCCATCATAGGCTTCAAGCGGAAAGGATTCAGTTTGAGCGAGGGGTTTTCATGAGCCTATACGGAGACCGAAGGTCTCTCAAGGCAACACTACTTAACCCTCTATCTAAACCTAAAAGGTGTTGGGCCCGGGTATAGGGCTTATGCATGAAACAATAAATAATCAATAAGGCACAAGTATGTAGAAATAAAAATAAAAAACCAAACAAAAAAAAAATTTAAATCAAGCAATACATAGAGACCAAAAAATTAATTATGGCTTAACCCTCAAATTTCCCCAGCGGAGTCGCCAGTTGTCGCAACCGTCCCGAAGGGCGCCGCGAAAAAAATATGAAAAAAAATAATTATATAATTAATTTAATATTTAAATTAATTAAAGAGATTTGGAGTCGCCACCAATTGATTTATCCATAAAAATGGAATGGTGCAATTGGACACCTAAAAAAAATGGTCTGCGTATCAGAGTTTGGATTAGGGAGTTGATTACGAGTAGGGAAGGTATTAGCACCCTACCACGTCCGTTCTAAGAACGGTTACCTATTTGGTCTATATTATTTGCTTGATTATTTTGGTTTGGTCTTCAATTATTAATAAAAAAACAATTGTTCATTATTTTTATTTTATATATCCCACTTTTATCAGCATATTATCAAAAATGATAAATGACTATGATTGAGAAATGGGTTGCCTAAATAGCAATTTTTCTGCGGAATAAAATCAAATCCTATAACATTTGGATATAACAATGGTGAATTTAAAACTTCTATTTTAATAAAGATTTATAGCAATAAAAATTAGTTCTAAAAATTATTTCAAAATGATTTATTTACAAAATTTCCTTTTCGATATAAAATTGTGTTGCGGTAAAAAAAAATTCTAAACTTGTAAGCAAAACTATTATCTTTGAAATAATTATTTTTAATTGTTTATATTCACCATTGTTATAACGGTTAAGGATCAATGAATTTATTCACATTGATTTTAACACTAAAAAGAAATTTAACGAAATATTTACTTTTGATTTTTGTCATTTAGATTTAGCCAACACTCATGGCCAACTCTAATATAAAAAATATGCCTCAAGATAATTAGGTAAAATTTACGGAACCGCAACCACGTCCTTTTCCTAATTTCTATCGTCGGCAACTTTAAAGTATTACTTTTACCTTAAAATTCCAAACTTTTAACCTTTTTGTAGAACCAAACCCAGCCAACACTCATGGCCAAATCCGATTGCAAAAATATGTCTCAAGACTAATGGATAGACTTTTGTGTAACCGTCACTCCGGACATCTTCCAAATTTTCCGTCATCGGCTAAAATTTTGTTTCCCTGTGGAGTCGCCAACTGTCGCAACCGTCCCGAAGGGCGCCGCGAAAAAAATATGAAAAAAAAATAATTATATAATTAATTTAATATTTAAATTAATTAAAGAGATTTGGAGTCGCCACCAATTGATTTATCCATAAAAATGGAATGGTGCAATTGGACACCTAAAAAAAATGGTCTGCGTATCAGAGTTTGGATTAGGGAGTTGATTACGAGTAGGGAAGGTATTAGCACCCTACCACGTCCGTTCTAAGAACGGTTACCTATTTGGTCTATATTATTTGCTTGATTATTTTGGTTTGGTCTTCAATTATTAATAAAAAAACAATTGTTCATTATTTTTATTTTATATATCCCACTTTTATCAGCATATTATCAAAAATGATAAATGACTATGATTGAGAAATGGGTTGCCTAAATAGCAATTTTTCTGCGGAATAAAATCAAATCCTATAACATTTGGATATAACAATGGTGAATTTAAAACTTCTATTTTAATAAAGATTTATAGCAATAAAAATTAGTTCTAAAAATTATTTCAAAATGATTTATTTACAAAATTTCCTTTTCGATATAAAATTGTGTTGCGGTAAAAAAAAAATTCTAAACTTGTAAGCAAAACTATTATCTTTGAAATAATTATTTTTAATTGTTTATATTCACCATTGTTATAACGGTTAAGGATCAATGAATTTATTCACATTGATTTTAACACTAAAAAGAAATTTAACGAAATATTTACTTTTGATTTTTGTCATTTAGATTTAGCCAACACTCATGGCCAACTCTAATATAAAAAATATGCCTCAAGATAATTAGGTAAAATTTACGGAACCGCAACCACGTCCTTTTCCTAATTTCTATCGTCGGCAACTTTAAAGTATTACTTTTACCTTAAAATTCCAAACTTTTAACCTTTTTGTAGAACCAAACCCAGCCAACAATCATGGCCAAATCCGATTGCAAAAATATGTCTCAAGACTAATGGATAGACTTTTGTGTAACCGTCACTCCGGACATCTTCCAAATTTTCCGTCATCGGCTAAAATATTTTAATTAGCGTGGCATGTTAACAAAAGTTGAAATAGTAGGCGAATACTATCATAATTAATTGATAATGCAAGAAAAGAACCTTTGTGATTTGATTGTCTTGTCATATACCACTTGATACAGTTTTAGGAGAAAAAAAAAAAACGAAGGAGTTCAATTAGTGAAAATAATCCTGGAATGGAAATTATTTTTTTGACTAATTAGGATCTCGGTGTGACATGTCAGCAAGACACGGAAAAAAATAGATCTATAACAAAACGATTCTAAAGTTCAAAAACTAAAAAAAAATCTCATTTAATTATGAAAGTATTTTTTATTGATTAATATACTAAGGAATTATAAAAAAAAAAAAAATACCTGATCATTTACAATTATAAAATAATTACAATCGCCCCAATTGTCCCGAACTATGTTAAATCATTTTACCGCAATCCAACCTCAAACATATAATTAAAATCATATAATCATTTCGTTAAAAAAAAAATCTAAACATACAATTAGGATCATATAATTATTAAACATATAAAAAAAAAACTAAAGAGGATGGATTAAGTGATAAGTAGTACTACATATGATCGATCAACCCGGACGATAGTATCCAATTGGAGTAAAAAGAAAAAAAAATTAGGACAAAATCACAACTTTAGAACCATCAGAGAAACAAATTATACACAGTCTCTTCACATAATTAGCAGAAAATAAAGTAATAAAAAAAATACAAAAAGGGGACCTAATTGTTGAATGCCGCCGCTACCGCCGCCGTCCACCGCAACAACCACCGCACACCGCCGCAGCTGCTATTACTCTTCTCTTCTCTGTATTTCGTTTTTTTCCTCAGTGCTTTTTCGTGTCTTTTTTCGTGTTATTTGAAGCCCTATTTATAGGAGTAGAACTTTGCAAAGAGCAATATCAACCGAATCACTTAATTTTGGTCCGAATCCAACTTTTAATCCGAGCGCAGATTTTCCAGGAGAAGAAGAGAAGAAAAAGATTGCATTATCGAATAGGGACATGTAGCAAGGAGTTGAGTAGGGAAATAAAAAAAACGAATCAAAATATTAATTGATAATGATTGGAGATTGAGAATGATTTGGGGATTTAGGTTTTTTTTTATTTTATTTGAGAACAAAAAAACAAAGAAGAAAACAACGAAGCAACAGCAGCGGCTGCTTGCTGCTTGCTGCAACGTTGTTGAAATGAGAAAGGCATTAGGTTTAGGTTAACATGGTTTGGGCCAAACGGCCCAAACCCCCTTTCCCTTTTTTTTTTTTTAAACAAACCTTTTATCTTAAAACTTTCTTTTTTTTTTTTAAAACAAACCTTTTTATTTTCTATTTTAAAACTTCTTTTTTTTAAAAAAAAAAAAAATAACCCAAAAATAATTCAATACACAAAAATAATACATTCAAACAAGCTTTTTATTTTTTTTCACTATTTATTTAATTATACAAATTTGAGAATAAAAATTTAATTAACCCAAAATTTTTATAAAATAATATTTTTGACCCTGGACAAAATTGGGTGTCAACAATCATCGTACACGAATATAGTGTTAACAACGGCTTCTAACAATACTAAATAGAAGAAATTTTTTGTATAACTAGTAGAGTATAGAAGAAACATTTTGTAAAACATTTCGAATAAACTATTTCCACCATAAAAAAATACTCTATTAAAGTTAATATTGCAAATTAATGTAAAACAAGTATGAAAAGGTTACATCGTAAACTATGTTTTGATTTTTATTTCTTTAATTGAGTCTATTATATACACATACTTGTATAAAAGATTAAAGGTTAATGCACTAAAACTCATTGTCCACAAGTTCACTAAAATAAATATTGGATAAATTAATTTTGATAAAATATACTAAGCTATTTTGAAAATAAAATTTTACATATACATTTGAAACTTGACATATTTATTCATGATCCATTACATTATAGCACATTGTTAACCTCAATAAAAATAATAGGATATGCTATTTTAAAATTTTCATATCCGTAAACTTTTGTTATAAAAATATATTATGTATACATGTGATCAATTATTTATGTGGTTCGTACAATCCAATCTAATTATTTCAATAATGACAATGAAAAAATTAATAAATTAATAAATTTTTCACAAGAAAAAAAAACCACATTTTTCTTCAATAACCAATTTATACGTCTAGCACATGTTATTAAATTATTATTATTATTTTTAAATACTTTTCAAATAGTATATTTAAGCGGAGACTTAATTTTTGGAAATATCACAAAAAAAAATATTTATATTGAAAATAGAATTCAAAACAAGATCATACGAGATCTTGCATAGTTATACTTGCTAAAACTAACAAGCATCAAATATCTCCAAAAAAAACATATGTGATCAATATCATTCAATAATATCATATTCAAACAAGTATTGACACCACTCAATGGTATAAACAAATGCGCAAGTATATCCATAATTATATTGGCAAATTTTTCTCTTTATCAGAATGGCAGTAATCATTTTCAATAAAAAAATATTAGAATTTTTCATCACTAATAGTTTTAAAACATGCCAATAAAGAAGCACATAAATTTCATGTTGTGAGATTATCGCATTCTTAAAATTTCATATTGAAAAAACAAAACGACAAGGCACATGTACTCATTTAGGATAAATTTCTACACTTATGCATATTCTTAATATGAAAATAGCTTAAAAAATTTATAACTAACCTCGGAAAATGTACTACTCAACATGTGTGTAGAGCCAAGAAAATAGAAGCCGACATAAGATATGAGTCATAGGGAGATCGTCATTAGGGAACAATAACAAAAATTATATCAAATAAAGCTCTACTTTAATGTCAAATTGTTAATGATAAAATATATAAATAATATTAATTAATTTACTTCATGAAAAACATTGATATTTTCATGTTTCAACATAACGTTCAATAATAATTGACAATAAACACAATTAAATATATAAGGATAAATAAAGAAAATTATTTTTTCTCAAAGTAAAATCATACTTATTTGATTGTCTTTGCATCATAAAAATAAATTTGCTAAGATTTAAAACTAATAATTTATGACACATGAGGAGTATCATTGATACATCAAATAATGATTACCATTACCAAAGAAATATTTGCATTAAAATTAGAACTTGTCGATATAATAGTGAAATTATCCAATTTAATAAAATGATATCAAATATTGATTTCATCAATAAAGGCACAACAACCTGGTACGATTGAAATGACCCGTGGGATTTCGAGTACAATACTCGGTGAAAACAACAAATTTTTTTTAGTAAAAATTTTATTAATTCATTAAGAGAATCAGCCCAAATGGTTGGAGTTGCACAATGATAAGTGTCAGTGTGTGTTCAAATTTCAATGATGTATTTACTCTTTAAACTCTCCAACAATACTTGAAATCCTTAGCACAGACATGATTATGCACATCTTGGTTCGATGTGTATTCTTCATTTTGTGGAATTTGCACACAGTTGAAGCAAGAGTTAGACATTAAAAATTGCATATGAAGAATGAATACAAGTCCCTCGATTGCTTTAAGAAGTTGTCACCATTAATAGTAAGATTTGGGCACTGAGAACCTTGCCATCCATTGGCATAGTATTAAATAGATTGGAACTCTCCATTGGCATAGTATTAAATAGATTGTAACTCCTTGGACTGGTGGATCAAACCAAGTCCCACATCGAGTTCTATAGACTCCAATCTTAGAAAAATTTTGCTATTTTATTTTTCGATCATTCTTTGGAAAATATATAAAATATAATTCAAGGATCAGTCTTGAACCCATGACTTGCCATACTTGCAGTGATTATTGCTACCATTATGCCAACTGCTTGGCATGAAATGCAAACATAATATATATAAATATCACGGTTACTGCAGAGCTATAAATTACTTCTGCCTTGTTTGCATCGTTGATGGACATGATAAATGCTATAATTCTCAAGAACTTGTATCTCTTATAAAATGCTCATGTCCATATAATATTGATACTTTGGGATCAATATATAATATATCAAGAGAAAAAAAATGAATAAATAAATAAAAAATTAATAATATTAAAATTTACCTTGTTTCAATACTCTTTGATGTATAAGCTTCAACACACCTTTTGGTTAGAGCTTGGTGCTGATAACGTGTTATGAAACGTATGAAAATAAGGAAGAAGAGAAGAAGAGAGAAAATAATATATTGTGATATATTCAGTCTGTATTTTACATCATAGTTGAATCTTATTTACAGGAAGATAGAAAACCCTAATATGAAGTGGTTTCAACTAAATATAAACACAATCCAATAGATAGTCATCCAATAATTAGATAGATATGAATTGTTTATAACAATAACAACATAATTGAAATGGCTTAATTAATTATTTTTTTAGTTTCTAAAAGTATATTCCATTTTGTTATTAGTTTCTAAACTTTTGTTTTGTTTTGTTTTGTTTTTTTTTTTTATAATGTGATTGGTTAGTGGGAAGTGTTAATAGAAATTTGAAAGTGTTAATAACCTCACTCAACATTTAGATACTGTGTTCGATAACGTTAACAATAACGGGAACACATGGTCGGGTCTTTGAATCTCAAACATTAAAATTAAGAATAATGTATAGCAAATGCCACATAATTTTTCTTTCAATAATTCCTTTGAGCATCTACACGCGCGGCTCCACCAACTACACATGTTAGTTGGACAACCATCAAATAAGAAAGTGGTTCTTTTCTTTGTCAAAAAAGGTTGCTGGTTGTAGTTGGTATCACACGGCTTGCAATAGCAAACTGCTCGTATATAGGTTTTTTGTTTTTAAGGTTTGTTTTTGCCAGAAAATCATATTTTTAAGGAAAATAATGAAAATCAAGTGGGTTTGTAAACTTAGTGAAATCAATGGCCTCGTTTTATTTTGTTTTGGAAGAGAGTACAAGAGAGATGGTGTTTGCTATAGGGGGAAGTGTACAACAGACTAAGATAAAAAGAATTTATAGAACACCTTTTACTCTCCTGGGTCGTTGTTGTTGGAGTTTTAGTGCTTTTGGCTTTTCTGATATGTGTTTTCTTTTATAGTGGGTTTAGACAAGAAATGATAACTCTTGATAGGACACCATTCTCTTATCTTCCTCAAGACTACGTTACAGTATTTTCATATCAGTGTTTTTCCCTCTCCTTTGGTTTTACTCTCACTTTGGTTTCGATTGAATTGGATAACAACATTAAAAAAAAATTAGAGAATAACAACATAAAATCTTTTTGACAGGGTTCACTTTGTTTTTATAACTATCCAAATATTCAGCCACCAACCGCCGTTGTCGTCGTCTTCTTCGTCTTCCACTCACGACCGCCCCCGTGCATCACCGCCCCTCACTGAATCAAGACCCCGACCATACCCAACCCCATATCCACAACCTAGACCGCCGCCACGAGCCACCATCGCCCACCCTCCCTAACCGCCGTCCTCTTCCAGTATCATACAACCCTCTTCTCCTTCATACAGCAGTTACCTAACTCAGCCCTTGCCCAAACCTAACCCCTGACACCCCAAACCCAATCCATGACCCCAGTTTCCAATATTTAGACCCCAACTTCAGATTTTGGACCCCAACACAAAAAAAAAAGAATCAAATCTGTTTGGGGTGCTTGTGGTCAGTTTTAGTGGGCACAAATTCCTCTTCCATCATCATAACAAGGTGAGCTCTTTCCATTTTTATTTTTATTTTTTTTTCTCTCTTGAGTTTTTATTTTACATTGGGGACAATGTAGAATTTAAGCTTGGGGGAGTGCATTGCATTTTACATTTAGTTTAGGACCATTTAGTATATTTTTCATTCATCATGCATTTTTATTTTTTTTCATATGCATATAAAATTAAAAAAAAAATCATTCATTTTGCATGCATTTAATTGACTCATCCTTTAGGCAATTTGACTTGTATCTATTCTGATATGCACTAAATGAGTTTCCTGTTTCCTTGTAAATATTATCTTTTGACAATGACTTAGTCTGTGATGATCTGCCTGTTTGGAATGATGGTTGCATGAATAATCATTAGTAAGCTGATAATTAGCTATGACTTATTGTGATTCTTGCTCTTCATTAAAATAACCAATAAATGTGACTTTTTGAGCCTAAGGGTAATACATAATGGATATTTTTTTAAACCCTTCTTCTTTCTTGATATTTGAGTGTTGTTCACTTTGGCTGTGGATTCTAGAACTTGATCTGTGACCATCTTGAGACTGATAATTGTTTGCATGCATGAATATGATAAAGACACCTAAGATTGTTTTTATGGCCTTCAACAATTTTGATAAACACTTTCCCTTAGTTGTCCATTTTGAGCCTGATGAAATAATTGTTTTCCTGGGTACCCTTTCATAATGTTACATCTTTTTGGTACCATTTGGATTGTGAATGGTGCAATTGGGAGAATAGTTCTTTGGATGAGATGTTATAATGTTGATATTGACCTTAAAACATTTAATGCATTCTCTTTATCTCTCTTCTGAAAGAAAAATAATTGAGTGTCAAGTACCCCTTTGAGAGCAGACAATTGCTTACTTGGGAAAAACTTGATATGTGAAAGAAAAAAAAGAATAAAGGAAGAGAATAGAGAGAATAAGAAAAAGAACGAAGGATAACTGATTGTTGGAGTTGAGGTATAATTACTGTGATTGTATTCCAATGCTCCATTCATGATTCAAGGGGAGTTTGTGTTTATGATTATATTATTTTAGTTGTAAGTTCCATGATGAATGTTTTGATAATGACAAAGTGTTTTGAACAAGTTACAAAGATGTTGATCAAGTTTCAAGTTCAACAAGCAACAACAAACATCAAGTGAAGAAGAGAGAACAAGCTCATGAAGACATAGTTTGAGTGTAATTGTAATTGTTTTATATTTTGCCTCTCAAGCTTCTTAGTCTTTTATTTTGATGAGTTCGGTTAGAGTTAATAGAGGGTAGTGAATCCAATTGGAGTAAAAAGAAAAAAAAAATAGGACAAAATCACAACTTTAGAACCATCAGAGAAACAAATTATACACAGTCTCTTCACATAATTAGAAAAAAATAAAGTAATAAAAAAAATACAAAAAGGGAACCTAATTGTTGAATGCCGCCGCTACCGTCGCCGTCCACCGCAACAACCACCGCACACCGCCGCAGCTGCTATTACTCTTCTCTTCTCTGTATTTCGTTTTTTCCTCAGTGCTTTTTCGTGTCTTTTTTCGTGTTATTTGAAGCCCTATTTATAGGAGTAGAACTTTGCAAAGAGCAATATCAACCGAATCACTTAATTTTGGTCCGAATCCAACTTTTAATCCGAGCGCAGATTTCCCAGGAGAAGAAGAGAAGAAAAAGATTGCATTATGGAATAGGGACATGCAGCAAGGAGTGGAGTAGGGAAATAAAAAAAACGAATCAAAATATTAATTGATAATGATTGGAGATTGAGAATGATTTGGGGATTTAGGTTTTTTTTTATTTATTTGAGAACAAAAAAACAAAGAAGAAAACAACGAAGCAACAGCAGCGGCTGCTTGCTGCTTGCTGCAACGTTGTTGAAATGAGAAAGGCATTAGGTTTAGGTTAACATGGTTTGGGCCAAACGGCCCAAACCCCCTTTCCCCTTTTTTTTTTTTAAACAAACCTTTTATCTTAAAACTTTCTTTTTTTTTTTAAAAAAAAAAAACCTTTTTATTTTCTATTTTAAAACTTCTTTTTTTTAAAAAAAAAATAACCCAAAAATAATTCAATACACAAAAATAATACATTCAAACAATCTTTTTATTTTTTTTCACTATTTATTTAATTATACAAATTTGAGAATAAAAATTTAATTAACCCAAAATTTTTATAAAATAATATTTTTGACCCCGGACAAAATTGGGTGTCAACAGCTGTCCCTCTTTACTTGTTGCTTATTAGATGGCAAACAAAGTGGAGTTTGTATGCTATCAAGATAAGTAATGAGTAAAGACGTAGACACCAATTTTGTTGAAGAGAGCGTCAGATATTGAAAGAACTAAAGTAAGTCGGAGTTTTTTTTTTTTTTTAAACTTTGGAAATATAAACGATGATAAATAAATCTGAGGACGCAGGTCGGGGTACTGCCGGAACTCGTGGTAGAAAAAATTAAAAAATAATTAAAACCGAGGACGCAGGTCGGGGTACTGCCGGAACTCGGGAACTGAAGATAAAATAATGGAAACGAGGACGCAGATCGGGGTACTGCCGGAACTCGTGGTAGAGAAAATTAAAAATAATTAAAGCCGAGGACGCAGGTCGGGGTACTGCCGGAACTCGTGGTAGAGAAAATTAAAAATAATTAAAACCGAGGACGCAGGTCGGGGTACTGCCGGAACTCGTGGTAGAGGAAATAAAATAAAACTTAAAGTAAACTTGAGACATGCGACAATGATAGTAATCTTTGTTGTGGCTGTGAATGTCTATGAGCACTTACACTAATAATGAGAGGATATGTGATTTCGAATGCTTAATATGCATGGATATATTGACGTGATGCAATGCACATGAGCCAAAAAATAGGAAATCGATCATAATCTTGTCATTGTGACTGCCCCTTGGCACCCTTATGCACTATGCCATGCTTGAGAAGGGATTAGACCGGATCTCTTTCGCAGAATCGACAAACATTTAATCACTTCTTTGGTTGCATTATGTTTCCCACCTCAAGGATCCCACTAAATATCTCGTAAAACATTATTGTTATTCACAAATATGACCTTTCTGCTTTAAACAAAAGTTTTATACAACATTTCTATATTGTCAATACAAGTTCGTGAATGAATGCATCATACCATGTAAAGCATATTTAGGACTTTAAACAAGGTCATTCTTGACAAAGGCAAGATTTAGTAAACATATTTACATTTCTGCAAACGATCCTTTTTAATGAACCATGTTAATTTTCCCATCAAGAATTTAGCACTCTCCCTCCTTTCTTCTGAAAGATCTAATGAGGTTGCAATCAAAACGCTTTGGATTAAGAAAATTGCCCCAGTGTCCAGTTGTAGATTTCGAGTTTCACTTGGCTGTTCATCTCGCCTTTCTTTGCACCGGTTGTTTGCCATCTTTTTTTTTTTTATTTTCTTGAAAATAATAAAAAAAATCTGCCCCAGTTTGACCCATGGTTGCTCTTGTGGACATTGTGTCTTTCATGGTACTAGCTTGAGGTACCTTTTTTTTTTTAAACGGTAGGTCGCCCTTTCGGGTTTTCAACCTAGTAAATTGCTCTAACTTCTGTCTAGGCCGCCTTTTCAGGTTTTCGACCTAACGAGCTCATTCTATTTTATTTTAGTTTGCATGCTTCTTTAAAAGTAGATACTTATGCTATGATCACTGTAAAGGAAATGGATTTTGTTTGTAATAATAACATGCATATAATATTTATTAGGATGCAGGATCTTTCTCTTGGAGTCAGTTTTCTTTTACCCTGATGTTTATCTTGAACTGTTCAATCTTCAACGATGTCTTTTAAGCTTGTATCGTGGCCTGGCTGAAGGTTTATGAAAAGAAAGGGTATATGGCTCAAAGCATTTTGTTTCCCCCCTTCTCCTTTTCTCCTTTTCTCCCATATCCTACCTCTCGACAAATTTTCTTTTTTTATCAACAACATTCAATCACTACTAGAAATTGTGAAGAGATCTTGATTTACTTTAACCATTGTCTGGATATCCATTGCAGATTCTCAGCGGGGTTCTCTTCCTTTCTTTTTTTTTTATATTATTATTCGGGAATTTTCCTCTTTTTTCTTTTTTCTTTCCCTTTTTTTTTTGTATCCATATTCTGATCCCCACTCATCCCGTGACCAATTACTTTTGGGTTTTGAAACCAAGGTAGACTTTTTGTTAGTGATTGAATGCTGAGCAGAAAATTTGTCAAACGATTCTACCCGACCCTGGTTATGAATATTCAATAGGTAATATAGAAACGATCTCCATTCATGATGTCAAGGCTCAATGGGGTGACTAGGGGTATCTCCTTAGTGTTTGGGATTTACAAAGAAGCCTCATATCATTAGAAAAGAACTGTTCGAGAGTCCACATCATATAGGATTTTATTTACATCCCCCTCCATCCTGATCCATGAATTAAACATTCTTTACTATGCATATGAAAAAAAGGTTTAGTAAAACATTGATGTGATCAACGCATAAGAATATACTACTAAACAAACATACAACTTCCTTTTTCTTCTTTTTTTTTATTATTCTTTTTAGATACTCTCAAGCATAACTTTTTTACAGCATCTGAATTCACTAAGTGTCGCAAGTCTTCTCCATCCATGTTGGTCAAAATCAGGGCCCCTCCAGAGAAAGCCTTTTTTACGACATAGGGTCCTTCATAATTCGGAGTTCACTTTCCCCTGTGATCTTTCTGGATAGGTAGAATCTTCTTAAGCACTAGATCCCCTTCTCGAAAGTGACGTGGGCGGACTTTCTTAGCATCAGCCTTAATAATTCTCTTTTGATACAATTGGCCATGACATAAAGCAACTAACCTCTTTCCTTCAATGAGATTTAACTGGTCAAAACGGGTTTGGACCCATTCAGGATATTTTGACACTGTTATAAATCCCGCTTCTAGCCACTTTTGTATTTCTTCTTTCACTTTCAACGAGATGTCAGTTTTCATCCTCCTTAATTTTTGTTTCACAGGTGGGCATTCAGACTTCAATGGCAGCTTGTGCTCGACTATGTTATGATCCAATCCCGGCATATCACGGTATGACCATGCAAAGACATCCTTATACTCATGTAACAACTGAACCAACCTTTTCCGTTCACCGATTTTCAAGATTGTTCCAACTCTGATTTCTTTTTTATCATCCTCTGTCCCCAAGTTAACTACTTCAGTGGGCTCTTCATGAGGTTGAATTTCTCTAGCTTCTTGTTCAACCATTCGGAGTAATTCAGGATGTGTCTCCCAATTGTCATCATTATTCTCTTCTTCAGTCTGGCTAGGAAAGTGATCAAAATTGTATGATGGGTTATTAACATGATCATTATTTTCGGATTCGCAGTCAGATCTGCATTATTGGCGATTAGGTAAAGTATTCAGTTATTTCATACTCTTTTCCCTTTCTATATATATATATATATATATATTATAAAAAAACGAAAAATCTATTTATTATTTTTTCATGATCCTTTTAAAGGAAAAGAAGAAAAAAGAAAACAAGATTAACGAAAACACATGCATTTATTCATGAAAACTTATTCTTGACAATATGATATGGAGTACGCCCTTATTTAATGCTAAAAAGAAATCAATGGCTTTGGGCGGAACCAATGACTTCGAAAACATTAATTACTTTTCTATGTGGCACAAGAGTCGTGGGAATTCCCCCTCTATCCAGTTGTTCAACACGGTGCCGGGCGGATGTTGGATTATGAAGCTATCCATATCATTAGAGCAATCATCCATCACTGCAGCAACATCCCTTACAAAATCGAATCCAGCACTGCTGAAGCTGTAGCTGATATGCGGAATGGGAATCCTGTCAACCTTGTACTCACAATGCCCCAGATGGGCCAACCTCTTCTGCTTTTTCTCTTCGGCGATTCGGATCTTATCAACTTTTGTAGGTATATATCCTAATCCATACCGATCTTTGTTGTCATAGAGTATTGGCATATCAACTGGTCCTTGTTCATATTTTCCAAGCCCTTTGCCTGGCTGATACCCATTTTCTATCATGATTTTTGCCACCATGAGAGAAGCTTCAGAAGGTCTAGGCTTCAACAGGGGACTTCCTTCTTTAACAAATGTGGCATTTGCTATCTCCAGTGCTTGGAAAGCCGTTTCAAAAGCCTCCTCAGCTGCTTCAATATAAGGAGTATTTGATGGTTGCGTTACCAATACATCTTCTTCCCCGGAAATGACTATAAGTTTCCCATTTACGATAAACTTCACTTTTTGATGCAAGGAAGAGGGTACCGCACCACTAGTATGAATCCAAGGTCTTCCCAATAAGCAAGTATAAGTCGGGTTTATGTCCATTACTTGGAATAAGATCTGAAAAGTGCATGGTCCTATTTTCATAGGTAGTTCAATTTTCCCCACTGATTCTCTCCTTGATCCATCAAATGCTTTGACGATCATATTGCTTGGCTTCAAGAGGGATGTGTCAATCGGGAGCCTAGCAAAGGTTCTTTTGGTCATGACATTTAACGATGACCCATTATCTATCAAAACCCTTGCCACCTGACAACCTCGATACATCATGGAAATGTGAAGGGCTTCGATGTGACCAGTCCCCTCAGGTGGAATTTCGTCATCCGTGTAAGTGATGTAATTGTCAGCAACTATATTATTCACTATGCCATCCAACCTTTCTACTGTGATATTATGGCTAACATGAGCCTGATTCAGCACCTTCAGCAACACATTCCTGTGTGGTTCAGAATTCATTAGTAGAGATAATAACGAAATCCGAGCGGGTGTGTGGTTTAACTGGTCAATCACTTTATATTCACTTTGTTTGATAAACTTCAAAAATTCAAAAGCCTCTTCAGTGGAGACCTCTTTCTTGGTCTCAAAATCTTTTCGCTCTGATTCGGGCCCGTCAGGACCCATTTTGGCACTATCAACCTCGGGAAATATGACCCCTTCTCCTAATTTGCTAGTTTTTGCAGAAGATGGTTTTAATTCAACAGGACTATACATTCTTCCACTTCTAGTCATTCCCCCAACTCCAGCTATGTTGCTTACCTCTTTTGATTTGTCAGATACACCTGGGATACCAGTCAACGGCTTCCCGTACCTCCATGGCACTGATTTGTCCGACTTATAAGGGAAAGGGTTTGGCATCTCCCCTATCACTGGTTCCCACTGGGCTTCAGAGGGGTGTAACAACGCATTATCTGGAATATCGAGCACCGGTTCAAACTTCTGAATCGTCGCTGGGATATCATTGGTATCAAATTCGTCACTTGAGCTTCCCATCATGTTGATTTCATTACTAATAACCTTTCTTCATTATCATGACCAGCTTGGCATCCATGAGTTTTTGAAACAATCGTTTAAAATCGTCACAATCTTCTAGAGTGTGACCTGTCCTCCCATGCATCTCACAAACTTCCAAATCGTTCCCCATTTCTTCTTTGACCAATACTTCAATCAAACCTTGTTTACACATCTCTTGAAATATGAACCTCATAGGCATCTTAACATCCACTAAACGTTCTATGCACATCTCTTCACAGAAATTTTCTACTGCATTGACCCCTTGGCTGGAATGGTTAGGTAAAGGGTTCCCTGAGACATTAGGAGCCACTTGCTTGAAATCTAACCACTTCGAGTCGATTAGGCTTTGAACTTTATACTTGAACGCTTTGCAGTTTTCTACTGAATGGCCCACCACTCCTGAATGATATATACAAGCCGTATTTGGATCATACCAACGTCCCGGATTTTCAGGAACTTTCCCGGGGACGGGAGTCACCACCCCTCGTTTTTGAAGGAAAGTAAAAATTCAGTGTAAGACATTGGGATAGGATCGAAGTTCACAATTTTTCTATCCTGGCTTTGGTATGTATTAGGTTGGTTTGGGTTTGTGTTTTTAATTTGTTGAGGAGGATGTGTATGGCTTGTGTTTGTGGTTGCTTGGGAAGTATAAGTTTGGTTTATGCTTGGGATCGGTGGAGGTAAATATGATTGGTTAGGGTTTATAGCCTGTGGTGTGAAATATGTTTGGGTGGGATTTTGTGGATAATGAACAGTTGGTGCATGGTACTGGTGGGGGTTTTGATGAACATATGTATTGGGCTGATATTGAGTCCCCTGTGGGCTGGAGGTATAAGTATTGGTGTAAGCATTCTTAGAATAATGGTCGATTCTTTGATATCCCTTCCTTTCATTAGTTACGGCATGAGTTTCTCCTTCCTTCTTTTTCACAAAATTTGGTCTCTTCCCAGTGCTCGATCCGAGATTGTCTCCTGTGATCTTTCCACACCTCAATCCACTGTCAATTCGTTCTCCCACCTTTTTTAAAGCATTGAAGCTGTTAGCAGTACTACTCACCATGCGATCATAGTAGGGATTTTGAAGAGTCTCTATAAATAATGAGATTTGTTCCTCTTCCTCTATGCGAGGCATGACTTGGGCAGCCACGGCCCTCCACCTTTGTGTATATTCTCTAAAACTCTCATTCTGCTTTTGGAACATACTTTGAAGCTGAGTGCGGTCAGGCGCCGAATCTTCATTGTACTTGTAGTACTTAACAAAAGCGTCAGCCAAGTCCCTGAAAGTTCTGATATTGTCTTTTTCTAATCGTATATACCAATTCAAAGCCCCGGCAATGAGACTATCTTGGAAGCAATGAATCAATAACTTATCATCCTTGTGGTATGCCGACATTTTCCGTACATACATATGGAGGTGAGTATTTGGGCAGGTAGTTCCATTGTACTTCTCAAATTCTGGCAGCTTGAATTTTGGGGGCAAAATAACTTCCGGGACTAAACACATCTCAAAAGCATCTTTTAGTCCTTGATAGTTTGCTCCTTCAATTGCTTTCAATCTTTCCTCTATCAGATCCAACTTCTCTTTCTCCTTGCCTTGAGTACCATTAGGAAAGTGTGGTTTATTCCCCCCAAGCCTTGCCCCGGGTATGTGCGGAATGAGATGGGCTTGTGGCCCAGAAGTGATGTATGATTGGTGAACCACATGTGTAGGGTCTTCTTCAGCGTCGACGTGCGGAGTTAGTTCCTCGTGGACAGGAACCTCTACAGCGAAAGGTGGTACATATCCTGGAGGAAGTCCGTAGGGTGGCCAATTGACCGTAGAGTATACGTGTTGCCCAGATGCACCGTGTTGATTATTATGAACGTTTGGGGTGAAACCCGGAGGATATTGGGGAGAAACAAGCTGTTCAACATCATCGGTTTTAGGATTCCCATTCCCATTTGATTCATTTTTTTGTAATGTGAGTATCATTTCCATCATCTTATTCATTTGACTTTTGAGTTCCGCTAACTCTGTATCATTCTTTTCATTCGCCTCTCGTTCTTCCATAATCTTGACTTGCAATCGAGTCCGATAAGGGTGCTTTGGAGGCAGTTTTCCTAATTTCCATATTTTTTGAATATTTAATAAAAATTTATGAAAGATGAAGAAACGAATGAATGAATGAACAAATGATTGTGATCCAAAATTGTAAATTTTATTGCCAAATCTCCCTTATTACAAAATCAAATTCCAACGAAAAAACAGAAAAACTCATCTAGTCCTACCATTATTACTGCAATCGCTTATTCTAAAAAAAGAAAATCTTCTTTTCTCCTACTTCAATAGAAATTCCCAAAATATTCCAATTCTTTCTTGATGGTGACTAAGAATTCTCGGGCCTTCCCAGGTGGTGCTTCCTCCTCAGCTTCTTCAGCCTCTCTTGCCCTTTTTTGCGCCTTCCTTGCGAGTCCTTGGATATCATTAATAAGTTGGCAAGTTTTTTGGAGAAGATCTTTGTGCTGCCCTTCAAAGTGTTGACTTCTATCACTCCAATAGACTCTATCCGCATCCAGGGACACTTTTTCTTCTTGTAGCAGAAAAATAGTTTTGCTGCTTTCCTCTAGTTTTGACTTTAAATATTTTAATTCTGAACGCATGGTTCCATTTTTTTGGTTGAGGGAAGCAATCATTTTGTTTTTCTCAGAAAGTGAAACATCAAGGTCTAAGTATTCATTTTTCCATCTTCGAGTTTGTTGTTCCATTCAAGCAGACCTTCCTTTTTCAACTTGCATCTCCTCTTCAATCCTTCGCAATTTGTTATTCCATAACTCCTTAGTTTCAAACTCTTTTTCCTTCAGCTGTTGGTACATTATTTCGTATCTTCCTTCAGCCTCGGCAACATAATCAAATGGTTCATTGAAATTATGGATAGGAAGATGAGGACCTTCAACTTTAGGGGCTACAAAGCCTTTTCCGCGGTTAGCCTGCCATAGAGGATATCCGGGAGTAGTTCCTGTAGAAGATCCTTGCTTCACATATCGAACGTCCTTCCAGGCTTCGGTGGCTTCTTTGACTTTCTTAGATACATTCTCGTCACTGTACGAGAATTCGAAATCAGCTAGACCATGGGTCATGGGGATAAATTGCTTTGACCCCAACTGTCTTCTAACTAGGGCAGGAGCATAGCCAGTAACTCCCCACGGGCCTATGAGAGGAACCCAAGGTTTATCTCCACACCTATACACTACATAAGTATGAGACATCCAGGGGCCATCCAAATTACTTCCTGCAAATCTAGGAAGAACATGATCCACCAATTCTTTGTCGACATTTCAAGAGGCCATGTCGCATTACCATATTCTCTTGCTGGGTTATGAAACCCCGGTCTATACAGATTCCATTCGATCTTAGGGAAATTGAAGCATGTTAGGACGGGAAGATGACTGATCATCCAGATGGTCAAGAGCTGAGTACAACCTCGGAATCGTCCTCTCTTATTAAGCCTACAATGATTCAATGATCGGATAGTTTCCGCCAAGATGGGTATTGCTGGATTCACCTTATGCTCTATTTGCTCAAATAGTTTGACTATCTGACCATCAATTCGCCCCTTTACCCTTGGAAAGATTACTAATCCATAAATGGCAAGAGCAAACGCAGTCAGCCCATGATCTGTATCTATGTTGTTTTGGACAAACTGTAAGAGATAGTGAGCACTCAGGTTACCCTTCTTATCTATCATCTGATCTTGAATTTCACTGACATGAATGTCCAACAATCTTGAGAGTATCCTAGCAGTAGTTTTCCTTTCGTAAGGGAAATAGACCTTTTCTTTTGAAGGTATATCCACATTTATTATTTTGTAATACTCTTCGATCGTAGGAACCATATCAATGTGCTGGAAGGTAAAGCATCGGAGCGAAGGATCCCAGAAGCGTAGCATAGCCTTCAACATCGGAATGTTGGGTCGGACTTGAATGAGGAACGCTATGAGCCCATATTTCTTAGCAAAGTCTTCGGACCTCCTCATTTGTTGCCAAACTTGTTTCAAAGCTCTCAAATCGTTTGGTTCAAAGTCAATTTTCCCTATTGCTGGCAAGGGGATAACGACTCCCTTAGGCAGGCAATCTCCTTCTTCTCGCTGTATAGCTTCTGACTCTTCTATGACTTTTGACCTATCTTCAACCACAACGGACTGGGAGGACATGCCGAATTTATCCATGCTTTCGAAGAATTGGAGTAATAATCTGAGATTTAGCAATAATATTACAATTTTGGACCGTGAATGCAAATGGATATGCGTAAGCAAATACGAAATAAAAGAAAAAGAGGATTTATTTTTAATGCAAGCTGGTTAATTAATGCATAACTTTAAAAGGAAATTCCAAAGACACCAAGTAATTTCTAAAGTCAAAAAGATGCAAAGGGTAGGTTCTATGACTCCTATCAACAGGTCCTCAAACTGCCCCTTGTCATGATCAACTTGATCGACACAGGGTCTCCTATCCTTGCCCATCATAGGCTTCAAGCGGAAAGGATTCAGTTTGAGCGAGGGGTTTTCATGAGCCTATACGGAGACCGAAGGTCTCTCAAGGCAACACTACTTAACCCTCTATCTAAACCTAAAACGTGTTGGGCCCGGGTATAGGGCTTATGCATGAAACAATAAATAATCAATAAGGCACAAGTATGTAGAAATAAAAATAAAAAACCAAACCAAAAAAAAATTTAAATCAAGCAATACATAGAGACCAAAAAATTAATTATGGCTTAACCCTCAAATTTCCCCAGCGGAGTCGCCAGCTGTCGCAACCGTCCCGAAGGGCGCCGCGAAAAAAATATGAAAAAAAATAATTATATTTAATTAATTTATATTAAATTAATTAAATATAATTCGGGACGGTTGCGACAATGATAATTTAGAGATCTAAAAGATTTTTTATCCAGAGGTATTGGAAAAATTTTCAGTTTACACGTATATAGTTGAAATACCTCATTTCGTAAAACCAAAAGTTTATAAACTAGAAGTTTATAAATTATAATATAATTTTTTTTTGTTTGGCTTGACTGGTTAGACCATCCCGGATCAACTATATGATGCGAAAAAAAAAATTAAAACTTATGTTGACATCCAATGAAGAAATCGAAGTTTCTTCATTCTGATTATCTCAATGTGCTAATAATTGTTCCAAAGGAAGTTTGTTCGACCATGACCATAAAATTTGGATTGAATCTGAAATGAATACAAGGTGATATTTATGTGTCATTACTTTCATCATGTGGATCATTTAAGTATTTTATATTTTTAATTTATGCATCAACTGAATGGTCACATGATTGTTCATTGGCAATTCACAACCAGAAGTTTGCGAGATTACATGTGCAATTGAATCAACCAAAATCTAGTTATTAACTATTGTATGTCTATTGCCATTACTAATTGGGAACATGTATGACACTGATTCGCATCAAGCCATTAAAATTATCATGAGTTTCCCCTTTTACAAATGGTTTTTGGTTAGAAACCTAATATTTCCCATCTAAGAACTTTTGGATGTGTGGTATATTTTCCACCACAACGCACTAATATGAGACCTCAAAGAAGGTTGGGAATATATGTTGGATATGAATCCTCATCCATGATAAAATAACTCAAACCAACAATAAGAGAGTCATTCATGGATCGATTTTCGATCATCGCTTTGATGAATTTGTTTCCCAACATTAGGGGGAGAAAATAAGCAGTTGGAAAAAGAAATAATTTCGAAAGAGTTATCATTATATCATCTTGATCCTCGAACAAAACGATTTGAACTTAAATTCAAAAGATAATTCATTTGCAAAATTTAGATAACCAATTGCCAGACACATTTACTGACCTAAAAAGAGTGACTAAGTCACATATTCCAGCTGTTGATGCTCCAATGAAATTGATGTCCCTCTTGGACAAATTAAAATTGCAAATGAGTATGAGGCACACTTGAAGCGTGACAGATCCATCGGTTCCAAAATAAAATAAAAAAAATAAAAAAATCCTCGAAAAAGAAAAGGAACAAAGAAATAAGATGGTCGATTCGAGGATGTAGAGACTCCTGAAGAGTTCTTAGACATAATTAATAGTTCAGTTCAAGAAAAACTCAGGTACCTGAAAAGTGTGAAAACAAAGAGATCTCAATAAATTATGTCATGACTGAAATACAATGGAACCGAAATGAAGTCAACGTTGACGATGCTTTTACATATGATATAGCGCTTAAATGATATAAGATGGGGATCATGCATCAAAGTCTATTAAGAAATATAGACAAAGAAATTATTAGCCAAAATGGAAAGACACAATTGGGCCATAATTGAATTCGCTTGAAAAGCGACAGGTATTTGGATCTATAGTCCGTACACCTAAAAGTGTAAAGTCAGATGGATACAAATGTATTTTTGTACATAAGCGAAATTGTAAAGAAGAAATTATGAGATATAAAGTAAGATTGATTGGCCAAAGAATTTCACAAAGACCTGACATTGATTATGAGGAATAATACTTCTGTGTGGTGGATGCAAGTATTTTTCGATACTTGATTAGTCTGGCAATATAAAAAAGATTCAAATTGTGTCAAATGATTTTATAGCATATTTTTATGGCTAACTTGATTAATAACATATATATGAATACCCCTTAAGGACTCAATATGCTCGAAGCATATGCTTGAACTATTTAATATGATTGAACCATATCCATGGATAATTAAAATGTTTGAAGCATAAAGTGTAATATGTCGACACATGCACTTTAATTAGTTAAATTGCAAAATGCAATAATTTTGAACTTATACTTCAAACTCCAAGAGATTTTTAATAGACTCGAAGTTATAATTCTAGCAAACATAGAATGCATTATATGTTTGCAGCCATTATCATGATTCATTCGAGAATGATATCATTATATCAATATGAGAAATTTCAGAAGAATTAAGGATATTGATATATACATGTATATATCTATTTAGATTTAGCTAATACTTTATGTTTTTTAGTTATATATTGTTTGACTTATATATATGATGTCATGTCATGCAATCATGGATATGTTTATTGCAATTGTTTGAGAATACTTATATGATTATGGTTCATGTTATGTGTTTATTTTAGTATTTATGTAGTTTTATTTTAATATTGTTTGAATTACCTAAAGTTAAAGGAAACATTTCAGAATGAAATACCTCGGCCTGAAGATCGAGCATTTAGTAAATTTAATTTGTGCCTATCAAGTTGGGGAAAACAACTTCTAAAGTGAGTTGCTTTGATAAATAACAACTAATTTATATGCTAATCTCTATTAGATCGTTAAATGTCATACGTGACTTAATATGTCATCTGATATTAATTTATTAGCAAGATATTGTTATTCATTCACAAGAAGATGTTGGAATGAGGCTAAACACACATTTTAGTATGATAAATTGAATATTATTAGAATTCCTGAAGAACTTCCAAATGTTGTAAATTGCTTAAAGAAAGAATTTGAAATGAAAGATTTGGAAAGAACAAAATTTTGTCTTGAATTACAGATGGAATATTTAATGAAATTTTGGTACATTATGAAACCTATGTTGCGAAGGTAATAGTGTAATATCTCAGAGATAATTGTTCACATCAGGGGGAGATATAAATACGCACTACACTCTTTTTCCCTTAGTCACGGTTTTTTCCCGATGGGTTTTCCTGGCAAGGTTTTTAATGAGGCAGTATTCATTTGCGTATCAAAATTATGTATTTTTCTTTCATTAAGTTTCATAGTTTTTTTGTTAGTAAATTTTTATTGAGACATATTTTTGTAATAGTCATCTAAGGGGAAGTGTTATAAACAATTCATATCTATCTAATTAGTGGATGTCTATCTATTGGATTGTGTTTATATTTAGTTGAAACCACTTCATATTAGGGTTTCCTATCTCCCTATAAATAGGACTTAACTATGATATAAAATACAAACTTAATATATCACAATATATTGTTTCCTCCCTAATTTGACTTTTTAACGAGTTCACACATGACACATGCCTTTAAAATTGATTCTCCAACAAATCAATAGTGTAATTGATCAATCCAGTAAGCAACTTGTCATCTGAACCCAAATCCACCTATACAACCATTATAAAGAAAAGTTTCATTGCTGTAGAATTGGGACTAACCTCTAGGGAAATAAGCCTAGAAGTTATATTATGGCCATTTTCACGTGGTGGTGGAATAGTTAAACAAAAAATTATATTTTTAACTCTCTTAGACTAGAAAATTAAGGTGCAACATATAAACACAGAAGTGAAGTTTCATCAGGAGGATGTTCTTCACTGCATTTTCTATCTTTTTCGGTTCATAATCATGACTACTACCTTCAGAACAGAAAATGAAGTAGATAACATCTTTGATTCAATCTCACATCACACTAGTCCAATTTCTCCAATATCATCCTTAGAGGGAGAATTTGAAGAATGATACAACCAATAAACTCTAATGCTGGTTCTGATTAGGCTAAGGAAGTAAAAAGTTTCTTACCTTTCAAAGGGTAAGCTCCAATGCTGGTTATGATTTCTATAGAAATGGTCATCATTATCTTGCTGCTACCATGGTTCTAAACTATGGTTGCCATAGCTGTGAGTTGTGACTCTTGCGATTGCGAGCATGGAAATTGCTGCAATTTAAATTGCAGCCACTGCAGCATAAACTTGAATAAAGTGAAACACCTCAAACCCTCTACAGATCCCCCTAACAAATATCCCTTCAAATATACAAAAACGAATTGTTTCTAAAACAAAGCACTTTGCAAAACAGTACCAGGAACCTACTGTCATGAATGGTTTTAAATAATATCAAAAACTGATAAAACAAGAGCCCTTAATGCACATCACCTGCCTTATGTTGAAATTGTACATTTTATTTTAAGAACAAAACAACAAAGATTGAATTTCAACCATCTTTGCTAATTGCATAAACTACCAGGTGAAGCGCAATGAATGGCTGGTTTCATATTATAATCTAACAGCTACAAATCTCAAAAATAGTATATATGAAAATCCCTTACTGAAAATGCATTATTCTTCGAATAAATGCACCAATTCTTGTAAACAATATTCATCACATGGCCTTTGGGCATGATACATATGCAGCTTATCAATAAGGGAAACACAAAGGTATGTGAAGAAACTTACAAAAAGGAACATGTAGGTGTATTGAAAAGGCTAAACAGTGATGCCTTCTCATTAATCATAGTCGTGGTACTGCTATTGCGAATGAACAAATGCTAAATATTCTCCAACACAGAAGATTAAAAAAAAAAAACACTATTTCGTGTACATTTCCAATTAATTTATCAAAATTATTGCCTAGCTTCTGAAAACTATCAACAATGAAATCCTCAGATGGCATTCCCATTGTAGAAGAAACGTCATGATAACACAGAACTTCTCTGTGGAAGGCCACATTTAACTTGAGATCCTTAACTCCCAAAGGATATGGTAAACCACAAAGGGACATCATTTCAAGCGTATGACTAAAACATCCAAGTGTTTATCTGAACTACAGACCAAAATTGCACATCTGCACAAACTCCATATCATTGTCGACATATTTGGTCCATAGACTTTTGTATTGATTCAAAGCAATGTCAAGCCAAGGTTTCATGTTTCCATTGTAATGAATGACAGCAGCATTGTTAATCTCATCCATGCTAATGCTGGGATTGTATCCTAGCCCAAGCACATGCCAGGATTTGTCCAATGACTTGGTTGTGGAGTAGAAGGTGATCAAAGCAGGTGGGAGCGTCCCTTTTTTCCACAAAGATTGGTCTTCATTCTGAAAACAGAATAAATACAAAAAAATGAAAAATAATTCAGTGACTTCAAACTTACTGAAACTTATTAGTTAGCAACTGTATAAATGAACATGATTCGGTAAAATAGTATCTTAGAGAGGCAATTGACATTGAATACCAGCTCAAAATTATTAGCACCAAGAGAAGTAAAAAGCTATGACTAAATGAAGGAGAAACTTACCATGTTCTGCCAGTAATGGTACTGATCTGTGCTTTTTTCATACCTCCAAGCATCAAGATTAAATATATTCATACCAAAGGCCCAAGCACAAGCTTTTGGATTGAAGCTCTCCTTGATTAAAGGATGAGAGAAATTCAAGTACTGGGAATATCGGTGGAAAGAGCCAAAGCAGGTCTCAACGGCACCATTCACCTTCCCATCCAAATCAATCTTCCACAAACCTGTCAAGTCTTTTTGAACTACAACATCATCATCTAAAAATAGGATTTTGTTCAACTTAGGGTACATCTCTGGCAAATAAAACCGAAGGTGATCCAACATGGACAGGTGCGTAGGGTTCTTGAATTTCATGCTGTGTACATCATTTGTTGAATTGTCACCTTGATTACCTAAGTAAAGCTTATGCATTTTAGCTGATTCAAGTTGCCTCAACACCGGGACATATGATGAATTTAAGAATGTGAATTCTTCTAGTGCCTTCACCTCTAAAAACGCACCTCCTTCAACTGGCCTCATCTTAAACCAAACCTTCATCGCTGCAACATTCATCCTGTTTGTAACTATGTGAAAAACATGCTTCCATGGCTCCGCCGCATTCTTCACCACAGATCTCACCACAACCGACACAGCTATCACATTATCTGAAAATATAGCATAGTGGTACAAACTTGGATCTTCAAACTCAGGCTTAGGTTCCTCATCTCTATATTTTTCTGGATTTGAAATTCTCTCACCCATTAGCCTCATAGCCAAACAATGCAAGCTCTTGGGAACCGATTTAGCAGAAATCAAGCTCGCCAGCGCCCCATTCTTCTTTGCCTTCACAAGAGATTCATTAACTGCAAATATAGTATCCTTCAACTTCTGAATCTTCAACTGATTATCGTAATTCTCTTTCGCCTCGACAATCATCATCCTCGCGATTTTCACTCTATCCTTAACCTCCTTCTCAAACTGCCTCAGCACATCCTCGTCGATCGGACCATCCGACTCAAACAGCGACGACTGATAGGTCGGCTTCACCGAAATGTCCGAGAAATTGCGTGCCAAGTCATCGAACATCTTCAATTGCCTAGAAATGTCAAGCTTGAGCTTCCTCGCATAAGCAGCATATGCATTCACTAGTGTTATGTGATCTTTAGCTTGCTGGTGTATCAAATCCACTCTTGTCCTAAGAGGGTCAGATTTCAATGCTAAAAAGGTTCTTTGCACATATGCATTACCGGTCATGGGAAGAGCCTGTAATAAAAAAAAATCTAAATCACTACATAAGGTTCATTCACATTGTCAAATACTCAAATTATCACGTGGACTAGAAAGCGCAGATATGCACACACAGATACAAACACAATTCATAAAATAATTGAAAAAGATATATAGATGAAAATCGAAAAGTATCTAAAAAGCACATTTAAGTATTTGATACGATACATATCCGATCCAGGTGCAACAACCCATAGTTACCTGGATAATTTCGCGGATCGTTTAGATACGCAGTTTGTAACTACTTATGCTATTATTGCAAAGACTAAATTTCTGATGAACCTGGTACATGTTATGCAATATGGTGAATTTGCTATGCCAAATAAATGAGAGAACCATGTAACTATGGAACAACCATATTAAACTATCAGCGCTAGATATGATTACGCCTTAAAATTGAATCTACAATAATGGGTCGATTCAAATTTTGCAACTTGATAATGGGTTTCAATCAAAATCGAATTTTTATATTAAAAAAAAAAAAGAGAGAGAGAACGAAAAAAAAATGCATAGAAACAGAGGGAATTGCTTACGTCATCTTGTGGTGTGGAGGGGTTTGTTGTGAAGAGAACAGAGAGGGTGGCAATGAAGAGGAGAGAGAACATAGCAGAGATGAAGATCCGAAAGGAGAAGAAGCTGCGGAGGCCAGATCCACCTCTGCCTCCTCTCATAGCAACCGCCATGGGAACAGAACAGAACAGAACTCAGAAGAAGGGTTTTTCTTTTTCTTCTTCTGCTATTTACTTGGATCTTGAGTTTTGTTATAATGATGTTATTAAAGGAGGAGTTTGTTGGACCAAAAAAATGGTGCTTTCAGAACTATGAGAGATGAAGGTGAAGTGAAGAGAAGAGCAGTGTCAGATCCAAAAATGAGCGATCTCTGAATCTGAGTTAGATTTAGTTTGTACTAATGTTTTTAATTTTTGTTTCTTCATTTAAGAAAGGAAAAGGATTTGTTAGGCGGAGGAAAAAGGGAAAAAAGAAATTCTTAATGCAAAAAAAAAATTGTATGTATTGAAAAATTAAAAATTTATTCTTTTAATTATGTTGAACTTGGTTTTTTAATATATTTTTATCCCTTTTATTATTATTTTTTTTTTGTACATGGGTGGTCTGGACTATAACCTATGACCTGGGGGACGGGGAAATCCTAAGTGTCTCAGCAGCCACCAACTGGGCTGTCTTACGCGGATTATTTTTATCTCTTTTAGAAGGGTTGAGGTTAACACTTTGTTTGGTTATTGGAGAAAAAATGGGAAGAGAGAAATAAAGAAGAGAGATTATGATGAGAAAATGAGTAGATTTTATGGTTGTTTGGTTTGAGAGAAAATAAGCAGAAATGCGAGAGAGAGAGAAAAAAAAAAAGTTGAGTTTTCTCTCCTTTTATTTGGTTGGAGAGAAGAGTGGAAAGAGAGAAAACAATAAATTTGTTAAAAGACAAATATATCATTTGCTTTACATAGCACAAATAAATATTTTTTCTCTCTCACTTTTTTTCTTTCTCTGTTAAACATGCCTTGTTCTTTTTGAACCCCACCTTCTACTCATTAGCCCACATTTTTTTTACGGACTTGCCCTTAATTTACCGACTGAAACAAGGCGGAAGTGATTTTCCGATTTTAACAAGGCGGAAGCAAATGATATCAATTTCCAACTTATGCAAGTCGTAATATCTTTCGACAAATTTGATAATTTCCGACTACTTAGAGTAAGAAATTTTTTGACTAATTAAAGTCAGAAATTGCTTAACTTCCAGAATCTTATTTTATTGCAGCAGTACAGTATTGTAGCAGTGGTCATTACTAGCATTTTCTTTATTTCCCTTGTGAGGGAAATCATGGATGTTTGTGTGATGTTTCTGGTTTTTGGATTTGCATTATTGGTGTCTTTTGGGTCAATGAGAGGGAAGTACTGCCAAAAGGATGTGTGTTTGTGGTTTTGATTTGAATGGGAATTGTATTTAGCCCTGGTTATTGCTTTCTTTTCCTTTGTTGCAACTGTGGGTCTGAGGAAGACTTGGGCCATTGAAGTTTCTGATGAGGATTTGGCTATCTGCATTGGCAAGTGATAGAGTGGTGAGTTTTCTCTTTTTTGGGCACGATGAGGGACGTCAAGATGGTTGTGAATGTACCAGCAACTGGGGACGTGAGCAGCAGCAATAATTGATAACTAGTGTATACCATATAATGCAGTTACAGAAATTTCCGACTCTAACTAGTCGGAAAATAGATAACTTTGCTTCCACCTTGTTAAAATTGGGAAGTCACTTCCACCTTGTTTCAATCGATAAATTAAGGGCAAGTTCGTTCATAAAAAATCAAATGGGGGCCAATGAGTAAAAGATATGGTTCAAAAAGAAAAAGTCATTAAACATAACCAAATATATTTTTCTTACATCAATTATTTTTTAAATAATAAAAATTCTAGATTCAAAAATATATATAAAAAATTCTATTATGTATATATCTATCTAATAATATACTTAGATAAATTTAGATAAATAAAAAGATATATTTAGATAAATAGTAAATGTTAGGATTGGCAGTCATCACCCAAGTGGGGGGTGAATTGGGTTTTTATAAAATCATTAATAAACGTTCGATATCAATCGTTTTCAATAAAATAAATAATCTTTGCAGCGGAAAACAATTAAAATGATGAAAATGATTACGCACAAGCGAAAATAAATAATAATAACAACGATTAATAATACGCGCGAAGATAAACAACAATATAACAACGAAAAGTCTAACGCGCGTTGATTAATTTAAAATTAAATTAATATAAATAATATTTACGTTGCGGAGAAGATAATTAACACAATAAAAATATGCGCAACAACAAATAAAAGAGATAAGGGATAGAGAGATTGCACCAGGATTTTTATACTGGTTCAGCCTTTCCAGCGAAAAACCTATGTCCAGTCCCCAAGCGACCCGCTTGAGCTTTTTATCAAATAATCAAAACGTCTCGCGTCCCAATTACAACCAGAAGATGCCACACCCTCACACTAAGGTAGCCTATCTACTAGGTGCCCCATCGTTCGTCTAGCCACTACCCAAAATACAACAAGGGTTCCTCACCCTACAAACACGAACGTGCCACACGTCCGAACTTAGGAGCCACTCCTTAATATCTAAGGGTCACACACCCCTTTACAACAATGGTTATGGTGATTGGTACAATTAACAATATTGCACTCTATGTAGTGCGGATACAACAATGAAGCTTCTAACAATACTGTGTTCCAAATAACACGGATACAACAATTAAGTTCTAATGGCTATGGTAATGGTTTCACTATAGCATAGGTCAAGACTTAGAGTTGGAGAAGAAGAAGAAGAACGTGAAAAGCGTTTTCTCAAAAATGTTATCAGGAAAGTTATTTTGGAAGAGAGAAAAACTTTCTATTAAACCAGAAAAGGAATTATTTCAAAAATATATTTAAATTCGAATTTTGAAAATAAATCAGAATCAATTATGTAAAAAAAAATCTGGAAACATTTAAGATTGATTCTGACACGGATTTCAATAAAACTTAAAGGTAATCGATTACTTTACAGAGGTAATCGATTATCTCTATTATGTGAAAATAGTGAAATTAATTTTTAAGAAAGTAATCGATTATTTAAAACAAGGTAATCGATTATTTGCTCCATGTGAGGAAGGTAATCGATTATTAAAGAAGGTAATCGATTATTTTTAATTAAAATTCCCAAGTCACAACTTAGAAACATAGTAATCGATTATCCACAAGAGGTAATCAATTATTTATGCTTATTTTCATAAAATTGATTTTCTAAAGCAGAGTATGTAACCATATGTTTTCACAAATATATTTTCACTTAAAAACTATAAAACAATTTAAAAACACTTTTACTTAAAACGCTTTTAGATTTAAAAGGTTGTTCTTCAATAACTCTAAATATAAACTATAACAAAAATGAATCATTAAAACAAGAACACCCATCACCACCCCCAATACACCACACGACCTCCACCTCCTATCCATGGCAAGTTCCATTTCTTCTTCTCCACCTTTAAGATTCTAAGGGCACTTCTCATCACCTCCATCAACAAACATTTCTCTCTCATTCCTTCTTTGTCATTCCTCATTCTATTTCCAAGAAGCTAAGGACCAAGCATCATCATCATCTTATGAACCCTAAGAAGCAAAAGCAATCACCATCATCAAACCCCCATCAAGCTTAAGAGCTCGAGATAAAGCCCTAGAATCCAAGAAAACTCATCATCAAGACCATCATTCCCATCATCATCACCAAACCCAAATCAAGAACAAATTTCATCACACCTTCACCCCCATCATCTCACGCCACACTCCCTAGCTCTCTCCTCCTCTCTTGAAGTTTCGAACCCCATCCTATGGAGGACCTCACACTCATGCTTCCTCCATCTCAAGGCTAAGGAGTTCATCTCTCTCATGCTCTCTCCTTCTCACTCTCCTTCCTAGATAAGGGTTCCAATCACTTGATTATAGAGTTGCTAAGGGCTTAAGGAAGTGCAACAAGTTCAAGTTTAAGGAGTTAGGGCAAAGCTAAAGCTAGGATTTGTGAAGGTTCTTGCATCTCTTCACATTTGAGGTAAGAAGGTTGTGTTACCTCTATTTAGGGAATGGATTCTAGGAATGTCATAGTGATAGCTAAGGATAGGGTAGTGTGTATGTATATATCAAGGAACCTTAGGGTAGTTAACATTGACATAAATAGATTTTTTGCAATAAAAGCATAAAACCACTTTTAATATGTGTAGGAATATATGTATTTTATGATGATGTTTATGATGTGTGTGATTATTGTGGAAATGTTAGTTGATTGATAATGAATAAAGAGAATATAGGGATATAGAGAAAATAAATAGAATATTAGAATAAAGGAAATGAACCCAATTATATGTGTGTGATTATGTGTATAAATGATTTGTGTTACTATGATTGAAGGATAATATGTGTGTGAAGTATATGAGGGGTTAGGGTTTGAAATGAATTTAGGATATATTAAGTTAATGGGTAATGTAACTAAGGGATGAATTTGGGATGCTTGTGTAAGTGTTAAATGTATGAGTAATTGATGACTAGGTTAATATAAAGGAACTTTGAATGAATAATGAAATTATGAAATGAATAGGTTAAGAACATTAGAGCTTATAATGAAATTGGAATGAAACTAGGTAATTAACAAATTGATTATTAGTGTAAAAGTGGAAATGGAATTATACTATCAACGTGAGAGAAACCCACCCAAGAGGGTGAGTGAATAAATGATAGGGAGGTATGTGAATATATGATTGTGCTATGTGTCAATATATGATTGTGCTATGCGTAAATATATTATTGTGCTATGTGTGAATATACGATTGTGCTATGTGTCAATATTTGATTGGGCTATGTGTGAATATATTATTATGCTATGTGTGAATATATGATTGTGCTATGTGTAAGTGTATGAATGTGCTATATGTGACTATATGATTGTGTTGTGTGTGAATAGATGATTAGGATATATGGATGGATATTGAATGCTGAATGTGTTTGATGAATTGTATGACTGCATGATTAGTAGAAGTGGCCCGACACAGGTTAGGTCAGAAGACCTGGTCATAAGACCCTGTGGCTGTATAATGATAAAGGAATCATACACAGGTTAGATCGAAAGGTCTGGTCATAAGACCCTGTGGCTGAATAAGGTAAGAGAACCCCCGACTCAGCTTAGATCGTAAGATCTGGTCATAAGATCCTGTGGCGGGATAAGAGAATAACTCTGGTGCAGGTTAGGCCAGGAGACCTGGTCTTGAGACCCTGTAACCTGTTTATATGAAGAGAGACAATATATGAGTAAATGAGTAATAGATGTAAAGGTGATAATAGAGCTAGGGGAAACTAAGGAAAAGATTAGAAGAGTTAAGAAAATAGTAAAAGAGAATGAGATCAGAGTATCAAGATGAATAGGTTTATTATGTTGTTAATACAGATGTAGGGCTTAGTTTATTGCTCTGCTTTTTAGAAGCTATTTTCCTAAGTTCTGTGTAATGCTACTCTTCTTACTATTTTTCTTACAGGTGCAGAAGGATCTTACACGAGTCACGATCGGGCAGGAGCACACTCCACATCGGGTATTTTGGGCTAGGACCTTAGATGTCCTAAGGTCTTGGATTTTATTTTGGGCACATGTTGTATATATTTACTTTATATTTTTTTAAAAGTTTTAATAACTCCAAAGACTTATTTATACTTTGAAAATGATGTAAATGAATACAAATGTTTAGATTTTGCCCTGTTGGCATTCTGTTGATATTACATTTAGGTTAGCATAGGTTTGGCAGGAAATTTATATTTTTGGAAAGTCCATAAAACAAAGTAAACTCCGTCCGATTTTACGGAGAATTTCATGAGCAATACAATTAAGTTAGAGTTTTAAAAAGAAAATTTCACCAGTTCAGGAATTATATATAATGGATAATTAAGGGTAATTATAAGTAGGGTGTTACAATTTGGTATCAGAGCAGTTTCCCTCGGCCTTTGGAGTGTGGACTCACAACTTTAGTGGTTACTCAACGAGCGAGTGACCAATGTGTTTAGTCAAGTGTCTAAGTTAGACAAATAGGATTCTCATGTAATTAAATGCTAGGCAAGTATTAACTTGTACCTTCTCTAGGACTTAGCTATCATGGCTAGGAGACGTGCCGAAAATGATAGAATGGCTGCCATCCTGGAAAATCTGATTCAGATGAACTAGAACCAGAACCAGGCTGAGAGTATAGCTCAGATGCACCAGAATCAGGCATAGAATATAGTAGCAACTGCAGCAGCAGCAGTAGCAGCACTGAACCCCCAACCACCAGCTCCACCTGCGATCGATTGGTTGGCACGATTCCGGAAGAGCGAGCCACCCAAGTTTGAAGGGGGGTACAATCCTGACAGGGCCCAGCGCTGGTTCAAGGAGATTGAAAAGATCCTGCACACTATGGCGCCACCTGCTGAACGAACCGTGTTGCTAGCACAGTACATGCTGATTGATGAAGCAGAGTATTGATGGGAACGAGTACGAAGAGATTTGGAGGCTGCCAATCAGGAGATCACTTGGGATCTGTTCAAGATTCGTTTTCTGGGAAAGTATTTCCCTGAGGATGTCCATAAAGAGAAGGAGATCGCCTTTCTGCATCTGGTATAAGGGAACATGAGTGTTGGGGAATATGCAGCATGCTTTGAAGATCTCATTCGATATGCTGGAGGTTACAGGGATACGGATGAGAGGAACAAGTGCATCAAGTTCGAGTCAGAACTTCGTCCGGAGATTAGGGTTGTTCTTGAGTACCAGAACATAGCGGACTTGACTCAACTGGTGAATATGGCCAGCACTTATGAAGGAGGACTGAAACGGATAGCAGCCGAGAAAAGAAGCAGGAATATGTAGGATGAAGGAGATCTTGACAAGGGTAAGGAGTTGGCTCAAGGATCAGGTTCATATGCTGTTACCCACACAAGAGCAGTAATGATATAGGACATGGGCCAGGGTGCGACCACTCCAAGGACCAGGCCACCATGTCCACATTGCGGAATATTTCATAACCGCACATGTTGGAGCTTAAACAACACAGGTGAGAAGGTCTTTGCTTTCAGTGTGGACAACCTAGACATCGTACTGCAAAGTGTCCTATGAGCACAACAAAGTCGCGAAGGGCCAAGAAGAGCGAATCCGCTCGAAAGTAAAGGCTTGTATTACGGTCGAGCAATGAGTGAAGAATCCAGATAGAACCATTTGAGGTAACAGTTATACTAGTAGCGTAACATGTATTGTAAAACTTTAGGAATGTGTAGATTTAAACTAGTCCTTGAAATAGACGTGAGGTTCGGATTGATCACCTCAATCTTTGCATATATTAGCAGATGATATCATTGAAATCTTTTAAGTGAAATCAAGACAACCGAATTAGTAGCTTACCAAGGAATAGATCCTTTAGAAGTAAATAAGCTAGCCCGGAAAGTATTCTTTGCGAACCTTCACACAGAATTGAGAAGTAGACCTAAAACAAAACTATAAGATAAGAACCTCAAGCTATCTTATCTATTTAAAAGTAGCATAACCGAGTTCTGAATCCTCGGAAGAATTGAACAAACTCTATAGGATTCACCTTTAACCATCATGAAAGCCAAGCCAGAATTAAATAACCTAAAATTCACCGGGAATCTTACCAAGGTTCCTGGATGATCGTCGGATAGAAAAGCCAATCTTGACAACTTCATGAAATCTCCACACTGAAATCAATCAAGTTGAACCGTTGACCTGTACTCTTAGTTGAGTAAAAGGAACTAGATGTGTGCGAATGTGAAATTTCGCAAACCTTAGGAAATTTTATTCAATCCACCAACTGCCACCGGGTAGTCAACCCAACACGGCTCTCGATTCCGAGAGTAATGTGAGTCTCAAAGGTGATAGAAAGGTTAGATTCCAGTAGTATTCTTAGTCTGTATCAATTCGTTCAAACCTCTCTCAAGATCCAGATCAAAATAAGTTGAAATGGGACTGCTGGCATACACCCAAGGTGTGACCTAAGTCTCGTAAATCTCAAATAGTGTCTAATAAAGCGTCTAAATTTCAAGAGAGTTTGCCTACCCCAACTAATGGTCACCAAGTGTCATTCAAGGCTTTCTTAGTGCTTCGGTTGGACCTAGAATAATGTCGCAATTCGTGCAAGTGAACCTCTTACTTCTTATTCCTTTTTGGTCTTATTTAGCTTTAAAGCAGCAATTTTGATCACAATCAAAGGTTTTCTCGCTCCAACCGACTAAGGATTGTGAACCACGATTTTCTCCTTGTTTTTCATCCTGGAATATCAATCGTTCCCTGAGTTCCTATCATGTCTATTCAGTTCGGTTCCTCTTTAGTGAGGAGAACTCTATCCATGAGTTGTTGCATTTTGTGAAAAGTCTTTGGGTTGCATGATGTTAGGCTATTTTTCTTGAATCAAAAGCACAAATTCCTCGCAAATTCCAAGGGTTATATTTCCTTTCATTGTTAGATTCTTATACTCTTCATTGAAAGTCGTATGAAAGACGATCATAATCTGACGCGTTCAATTCCCTGCTTCCTGGCGTTGACATAACCAGGTATGTCGATGCCAAGTGAGGGAGAACTAAGTGACCCAAATGAGGTTTTAACAAAGTAATAAGTGGAAACAATAAGGAAAGTCAGATGAGAACAAAAAGTAGAATGTTCGAACATAAGGCAGAAGGCGTCAAGATGTATGGACTTGGAAGTATCCTAAGTGGGAGTACGAAACCGAAGGGAAGTAAAAGGCCTTGGCAATGGGATGGTTCTCCGTTTAAGGAACTGAAGGAAATTTCGGGGACGAAATTCCAGAAAGTAGGGGAGAATTGTAACATCCCGAACTTTTATTCTAAGCTTAATTTGGTTAAATTCGAGTTAGAACTGAGGATAATCAGAAGAGTAAGCTGGAGTTTGGTGGAGTAAACATGGCCAAAGTGTGTATAGGAGTTAAGAGGAATGCCTTAGGGTTAGAAACCATCAATATATGGAAATTAGGAGATGTAATCGATTACCTTGGGGTGGTAATCGATTACCATCATTCTGTGAGAAACCCTAAATTTGAACTTAAGGAAGTAATCAATTACCTTGGGGGAGGTAATCGATTACCTAAATTCTGTGAGGAACTAAATAGTTGTGAATTTGAGGATTGATCGAGGCCGTACCCGCTACAAATAAAAACAGTTTAAGTATAGTACTAGGAAGTGACTCCTAGGTCGTCTCCCAAGGAATATCTTATCAAGCAAAAGGTCGAACACATAGTATGCATAGAAAACAAGGGGGTGTTGTATTGAATGTTGAAATCTAGAATCAAAACAGAATTAAATAAAAATGAAGTAACAGATAAGGAAAAGCGGATAAACCCCTTTGGCTCGCGTTCACAACTCTATCATCGGTCACAAAAGATCAATTTCTTCCCTCTTCACTGTCCAACTCGTGAGAACTAAATACTCAGCGAAAATTCAATTCTCACCCCAAAACCCTAACCTCTAATTAAGCATTAAAAGCCAAAGCATGGAGATTTTACGAGTTTGCATAAATTAAGCATTCATACACATGGATTATCTCTATAGAATGGAACTAAGCGAACCATAACATATCAATAAGCATGAAAACAGTGAATAAAAAACGAAAAAGCATTAATAACAAAACCTCAAGAGTATGTGATACATTACCAAAGGGATTTAACCTAAGAGTTTAGCCTTCCATGATGAAATAAGTCAAAAACGTGTAGAAAAGGAAGAGAGAGAAACCCTAGCAGCCACCACAAGCTTGGAGAGCAAAACTAAGCCTTCTCTTAGAGAGAGATTGGGAAAAACGTGGAATGATAGATGGCTGCTAGGTCTACACGAATTTTGCTTTTTAAATCTCAAAACGGGCTAAATCATGGGCCAAATCCTAAGGAAAGCTAATCTCTAAATTAAATCTAAAAATATCCTATAGATAAAATCTAAATCTTAAAAGATATAAACTAAATCTCAAATAATCCTAAAGATAGATTACAATCTTCACTTCATCATATATCTTCTCTTCCAAAATTAAATCTTCACTCCCAAAATGTCCAAAAAGCCCTTGTGCTAAATATGACCTGAAAATAATAATAGATTAAATTAGGCTAAATAATCCAAATTAATTAAAATCCGGAATAATAGTCTAATAAAGTCTAAAATACTAAATCATTCTAATCAATGTCAAGTAGGCACCAAAAATCATCAATGAGAGCAAAATAAGGCTATGAATAATGGGAAATATAATGCTCATCAAATACCCCCACACTTATCCTTTTGCACTCCTGGGCAAAACTAAGAAATAGGACTAAGAAGACTAATATGCACCAACGTGAATCATGTAAGGAAAAATACTAAAAACTAAGAAAATGCAAAACCTAAGAGATTACATACTTCACAATGAATGCTAGGAAATGCAAAGAAATGGGCAAAATCGAGCACACGGAAAGAATAAGGACCAAAGAATCAAGGCATCCATGAACATCATCCAATTATTTCAAATATGCAAAGAAAACCAATGACATCAAGAGGGTAGTCACAAAGATGATAAAAACTCACAAGGATCACTCAAAAGTGTTTACACTCAAGTGTTTAGGGTTAATCAGTGTTTACACTCAAGGCACATCATGAATAACAAGCACAACCATAAGCTTGACAAGCCTCTAACATCAACAATCAACACACATGCACATTAAGATCAAAAGGTCTTTTCAGGGTTGTAATGGGGCCAAGGACAAGGTGGGGTAAAATATGGGAAATGTAGCTAAAACCAAGGGAATAGAGGAGCAATGGGGAATAAGTAAAAAGTAAGCACAATCCACCCCAGAATGAAATGATAAACATAAAAACAACCTCTAATTCCAATCCTCTGTGCCTCAATCAACCTTTTATTCTCTTTTTTTTTCTTTTTTTTTCATTGGAGAACATCATGACCGAAAGAAAAGAAGAAACAACATAAATGACATAATGAGATAAAGCCATAATTACAACACCAACCATAGAGGCAAAACCAAGAACTCACAAGAGATGAAGAACAAAGCACCCTCACTTACTTAATACCCATTCCCAAAACAATTCCAAAGCTCCAAAATTCCCTAAGGTTAGGAAAATAATGGTTTTTCAGTCATAGGCTTGTAATGAGCTAAAGAACAAAGAAAAGGGATAAAAAGGCTCAAAGGGGCTAGCAAAGGATAAATTCATTCAAGGTAGGCTCATATGGCTAGTGGCTTATTCAAGAAAAACAATGCCTAAATCATTTCAAAATGTGCATGGGAATATCAAGTATCAAGAAGAGTCAAGTCAAGTTCTAGAGTGCAAATAATCCAGAGTGCAATCACACGTGAAAGAAAATTAGGTGGCATATATAGCAATCCACCCACAATTAAGGCTCAAATCCTCACAAAAGGGACAATTCTATCACAGTGTTGTAAGGTCCTGTATTTTAATAAATAAATAAATTATTTAAATAAATAAATGTGTTGAATAAAATAATGATTTTTCTGAAATTAGGACATTTTACTCGAGTATTGTAGAGGGTACTCGAGTATAATCACTATCTGTTTGAAAATTTGAATTTTGAGCCAAAAGACTCGAGTATGTTAGAAAAGACTCGAGTGTTCTTGAGTTTTTGAAAAATACTCGAGTAGAAAGAAAAAGACTCGAGTAAATCGAACAGTCTGGCTAAATGTCTAAGTCGGTTTTACAATTAATTTCGCACCAAAACGCGGTTTCTTGACATGACAAGCATAGAGCTGAACCTTACTTCGAGTTGAAGTACTCTTAGCCTATAAATTGATGCTTGGTTGAAGCATCAACACCTCTAAAGTTCCAAAACCGGAATTTGACCAGAAATTTCCCTGTTTTACAGAGTTCACTTTGATCTCTTCGTTCTCTCTCAATCCTCACTCATTTTCCTTGAAACCTAAACACAAACTGAAGTTCTGATTTCATTCTTGAATTAGAACTCAAAATCACTTCAAATAGCCTTCTAAAGATCAAGTTCTAGGCCTTCAAAGTTGGAGGTTCAAAACTGAGAAAACAGAGTAACATTCAGTCTCAAGTATTCACCTTCATTGAAATCGTTTGGTAAATTCATAGATTCTTTTCGTGTCAAACTTGTTTCTGATTAAAGTTAGTATATCCTAGTTTCTGAAACTAACTTGTTTCGTTCTTTTTCATGCCAAATCCGTGGTGAAATCTGTGGCCAAAGTCAGCCTGTTCAACTCTTTTTCACCAAGTCCAGAATTTGGATTTTTGATCCAACCGGTTTCTCTGTCATTTTACTTGTTGATTAGCTTCTCTAAGGTAAGGGAGGAGTTATCTAAATACTAGAATGAGTTATTTCAAGCTGGAAATGTAGGAACCTTATATGGTTCATCAAGGGGTGAAGTTTGAATTGGGAATATGACATAGAGGTCATAAACCCAAGTTTTTATAAACCAAACATGTCTAAATGGACCTAATGATGCTCACTGGATCAATTTTCGAAGTTAAAAACAAAAGGAAATGAAAATCATATGTTGAAATGGTTATTTGCTAAGTTTATGTTGATTCTGTGATTTATTGCATTTGATGTTGTTTCAATATTGATTACATGTTCTAACATGTTTATTTTGTGTATCTAAGTTACTGTTTTGCATAAAAATGGAAAGGAAAGGCTCTGAACTCGAATTGGCATTATAAAGTGCAGAAACTGGTGCTGCTGCTGCTAAAACACTCGAGTAATTGAAGAAAGACTCGAGTATTCTGGAAAATGGGAAGAACACTCGAGTATTTCTTGAAGAACTCGAGTAATTTTATATGAACACTCGAGTAGGTGAAGAACTACTCGAGTAATTTAAATGATTTTCAGAAAATCTTTACTTCTTTATGAAGTAATTAAAGATTAACTCGTCTAAACTCCTATATGCTTAAATTTTAATTTCTGCTCTTAATATCTATAAATTTAATCCCATTGGTTGATTTTATCCTGGATGAGTCCTACTGGAATTACATTCAGTGGTTGACATATTCGGACAGGATGTCCCAATGGAGGTGCGTACACCCATTTGGTTGATTTTGTTTCCATGTCCCAGTGGAAGTTTTTACCCACTTGGTTGATATTTTGGGAGTCCTAAATGGGGTCGTTGCACTAATTAAATAATATGATTAATTCCTGTTGTATAAAACCATCACAAAGTGGCTGGGCCGCTGATGGAATTTTTGGAAAGCACAAGCACCAGTTAATGCTAAAAGAAAAGATGAAATTGTGATTAAGAAAGATTATGAACTTTGGGTCTCTATATTGGAGACATGATGTTCAAGGATGTGATTTAAAAGAAAGAAAGAAGATGAAAAGTTTGTGTGGCATTATCATGCATGGAGAAGAAGTTGCTCCGATCTAGATTTGGAACATCGGTGTATGTTAAATCAGAATATCCCTAGCACAAGGATGCTAGGAAGACCGATTTCCCAAATCGATCATGGAGTTGCTCCGATCTAGATTCGGAACTTCGGTGTATGTTAAATCAGAATATCCCTAGCACAAGGATGCTAGGAAGACCGAGTTCCCAATCGATCGTGATGCTTGAATGTGAATCGCTCCGGTTTGATGAACCATAGGATTGAGAATATCCCGAGCCTGAGATACTCGGATGCCAAACCGTGTAGTATGAATGAGGAGTAGGCATGCATCATAACACTAATCAAGATATTATGAAAGACAGTTTGAGCATATACATATGCATTTATTATTTCTACATGATAACTTGTGTTTGTTATTTCTAGCCACTGTTATACTCATTTGTTATTGCGTTTAGCTATGACTCACTCCCAGTCCCTTGTGTAGGTGATGGCGAGAAACATGTTCTGCAAGGAGATGAGGCCGCTCCCTAATGGGGAGTGGAATTTTGAGAACCATAGGGTTACATATGAGGAGGGATGTGGAAGTTATCTTCCGCCATCCTAACCCATATTCCCGTATGCGATCGCTTAGATCGAGAATCCCAATGGTTTCTCTTATCTATACTATTTTATATTTTGAGTCATGAACCATATGCTCTAGGTTATTATGAATTTTGTTGTAATATATGTAATATAAGGTAATAACCTAGAGTGTTAAATCAAGTAATTATGTATTTTGTTTAAGTGAAGAACGTGGTATGTAACCTTTTTAATATGAATGAAATATGATGTTACATCACTTGTCTTCAAGACTCGATGTCTGTATAATTCCGCAAGATTTGATAATGGATGATGACTGACTTTTAGTTTCAAAGAAAAAAAAAATGGTCGTATTTTCTAAATATAAATATTTTACTTTGGAATAAAAGTTGGGTCGTCACAAGTGTTACCACCTCTTAATTATCAAAAGCAACTTGACACACAGAAATGCATGAATTCAGACACAAGATACCAAGACTCTACTAAAATGAAGCAAAAACATGCAAGAAAATGCCCAAAACTTAGCAAAACCTAAAAAATTAAAGCAAAAATATGCAACCTAAACTACTTTCCCCCCCACACTTAAATCACACATTGTCCTCAATGGAACACAAATAGCAGAATCAGACAGATATAGACAAGTGTAATAAAAGTAGTAAAGAAGGAGAAAAGAAAACTCCCTAAGTCATGGTGGGTCAAAGGTGGGTTCGACCAAAGAGGCTTCCTCCACAGGTGCATCATCCAAAGTAGGAGTGGTTAGAAAGGCTTGAGTAGGTGGCCATTGACTTTGAAGATCTTGTCCGTGGACTCACTCGTGATCTCCACAGTGCCATAAGGAAACACCAGGGTGACTACAAACGGTCCAATCCACTTAGAGCGGTGCTTTCCACTCATGAGTCCAAGCCTAGAGTTGTAGAACAACACTTTTTGACCAACCAAGAACTCCTTTCTGGAAATTGAGCTATCATGAAGCTTCTTGGTCTTCTCTTTGTAGAACTTGGAGTTCTCATAGGCATCCAAACGGATCTCATCTAGCTCACTTGTAACATCCTAAGTTTTATTTAAATGAAATTATTGTTTAATACCCAAGAAATAACTGAATAAATTGCTTAAAGAATTTTGGGAGATAGGTGAGTAGTAATTATAAGTACTAGGGGTTGTATTGAAGGCAGTTGTGGCTTCGGGCAAAGTCATATAAGCGAAATCGGGAGTTAAATCGGCATTTTAGATGTTAGAAATCGACCGAAAAGAGAAAATTAGAAATTTATTATAGGATGCTAATAAAATCAATTCCACCGTTGGATATGAAGTTTATGGGGTGAAGAAGCTTATCTAAAAATTTGGACCCGATCCGACGGTTAACGAAAACGTTACGGCGAATCGAAGGTTGAAGACCCTGTTTCTCGCCCAGGCGCACCAGCCATGCGCCCAGGCGGGTGCACTGTTCATACGTACACCAGACAGTGAAAAACCCGCCCAGGCGAGACATCAATTCGCCCAGGCGAGCGGTGATGCGCACCAGCCGCACCAATTTCGCGTTTTGGCGCGCCAAACCCCCACCTGACCGCACCAGGCCTCCACTCCCGCACCAGAATGCGCACCAGCTCGCTCAGCAGCACCAGTTGGTGCGTGGCCTCGCCCAGGCGCGCCAATGATCCGCCCAGGCGCGCGCACCAGATCTGGTGCGTTTTCAGCCACCAGATCTCAACTTGGGCACCAAGTTGGCCCTTCCCAGCCGTCCGATTTCGTTCTCTATGGCAAGGGGCCTCTTAAATAAAAAGAAAACACACCACTCACTTCTCATCCTCTTCTTCCATCATCCTCTTCCCATCCTCCCTCTTACATCCATGACCACCAAAGCTCCACCAACCACCAAGCACCCAAAATCAAGCCACCACAATAACTCACCCTCCATTTCCATTCAAGAACAAGCAAGGAGCTAGCCATAAAACTCTCCTTTCCTCCCTAAATTCGTATTCCCTCTCTCCTCTAGGGCTCAAACTCTTTTCACTTCAAATTGATCAAGATTCAAGAGAGTGACACTTATTCCATCATCAAGGCTTGTTGTTATCAACTCCAAGTAAGTGTTTATGAGTGGGTTCCCCTCCTTCCCTTCCAAATTCGTTTTCTCTCTCCCTCTCCACCATCAATGGTGGTTTTCACCACTAGGCTCTTCTTGAGACTTCATTTTTTCTTAGGTTCTTGACTTGATTCATGGCATAAATGATGATCCCTCTCTCTTTTATGACTCTCCATTTTAGGTTCCATCCTAATCTTGTGGTTTGGTATCTCCTTGGTGGGAAAGACTCAAGCTTAGGGCAAGTTAAAATCTCCCTATCTTTAAGCAATTAAGGTAAGGAGGTTTGTGTTACCATACTCTAGGGGGTAGATTGTATTGTGTATATATTGGGTACTAAGAGATATGTGTTAGCTAGGGAAAGGAACCCTAGGGTAGTTAATAATATGTTAAGTTGTGATTATGCTTAAGAGTGTAGTGATATGTTATGTTGGACCTAAATGAGACTATGATATTTGATTAAGTGGTGAATATGGTGCCTAAATGTAAATATGATTCTTGGTTATGTGGTGGTTATTTTGCTATATTATGTTGAGCCCTAGACTTTATGAATGATAATAAATGTGATGTTTGGAATTGGTATGAATGACTCTCCGGAATTTTTAAAATATAATTACATGTTTAAATTGATAAATCCATAAGAAGGGTTAAGAGTGGAATAATTGAAATTAAAAAGTATAATATGATGTTGAAATTGATAAGCTAATGAAAATGATTACAAAATAAAAATTTGTTGACCTCTGACCTGAGGGACACCAAATTTATTAAAATGATGAATTAATAACAAGGTATATAAATTTACAATAATTCAAATGTAATCTAAAAGATTAATGGCATATTTAGTGTGTAACCCAGATCTTGTAAGGCGTTGTCCGAAGGAGACTGTACGCATAGATCGCTTAAGTCGCACATAGTGCGCTGCTGTAAGTCGTTGTCCGAAGGAGACTGTATGCAATGATGGGTACACATTATGGTTGTGGGTGTTCCAGGTCTTGTAAGACGTTGTCCGTAGGAGACTGTACGCATAGATCGCGTAAGTCACACATAGTGTGCTGCTGTAAGTCGTTGTCCGAAGGAGACTGTACGCGGTTATGGACACACACACCCTAAACTAATAATGATATATTTGGATTGTGCGCTTCCAGATCTTGTAAGACGTTGTCCGAAGGAGACTGTACACATAGATCGCGTAAGTCACACATAGTGTGCTGCTGTAAGTCGTTGTCCGAAGGAGACTGTACGCAATGATGGACGTACATTCCTATTGTGGAATTTCCAGATCTTGTAAGGCGTTGTCCGAAGGAGACTGTACGCATAGATCGCGTAAGTCGCACATAGTGCGCTGCTGTAAGTCGTTGTCCGAAGGAGACTGTACGCGGTTATGGATCCACATTAAATCTTTAAAAACTATATCTATCTATACACAATTAAAAGAGAATTCAAGAATGTAAAGAGAGGAAAGAAAAGCATGAAAAATGCAAAGAAGTGAGATTATTAATTAACTAATCAATGTATATACTCTAAAACTGTATGAAGAAATGAGCTGAGGTTTAATAATAAAAGTTTGTTGGTTTCATGTGAAAATAATTGAATTGAATGGGAGTGTTTGATTGGATTACATGCATTATATGGTTTGTTGTGTTTGGCTTGGTAGTTCAGTATAGCATAATAGAAACTGCTTCCCTATTTTATTGTGTAATACTCACCTCCTTACCATTTTTCAGGTACTGAGTTGGAGCATTACACCAGGATTTGGCCGAGCAGGATTTACTCTCCCTCACAGGGAGAGTATGGTTAGATGGGGTTAATACATATTTTTGGGGACCTAAGCCTCCTATGTTTTGATTTATATGTGTTGTGTGTACCCTTTTTGAATGAGGCTTAGGATGATTTTATTTTGTTAAGCTTTAAACCTGGATGTATGTTATTCACGCTTTTTATTTCTGCTGTTACTCTGAATACTTGATGCACTGTTATATCTTTGAGCCCATAGGGCCTTGCTATGATTTACAAATATATGAAGTAAAGCCCTGCTGGCTACTGGATGTTCATCTGATAATGTTTTCACAGGTCCAATTTTTGGATTAGTCCGAAAAACAAACAAAACTCCGCCCGTTTGACGGGTGATTTTATTAAATCAAAAAGAAATTTTTAAGTTCGTATTTTAAATATGGGGTATTTAAGGGTAATAAATCCTAGGTGTTACATCACTCAACTGCAGCTTTCTCTCCTCACCCGCTTGATCAAGAGCTAAGTTACATTGCTTCATAGCCCAATATGCACGGTGCTCTATCTCCACAGGCAGGTTGCATGCCTTACCAAAGACAACCCGATAAGGTGACAACCCTATGGGTGCCTTGTAAGCAGTCCGATGGACCCACAGAGCATCCTCCAATCGTGTGCTCCAATCCTTTCTATTAGGCTTCACCATCTTCTCCAAAATCCGCTTGATCTCTCTATTTGAAATCTCAGCTTGCCCATTGGTTTGGGGGTGATAGGGTGTAGAAACTTTGTGCACAACCCCATATTTCTTGAGCAAAGCTTGCATGGATCTATTGCAGAAGTGTGTGCCTTGATCACTGACTATGGCTCTAGGTATGCCAAACCTGCAAAGGATATTAGACCTGACAAAATCTACAACAACCTGAGCATCATTAGTCCTGGTGGCCTTAGCTTCCGCCCATTTGGATACATAATCCACAACAAGTAAGATATAATAAAAACCGAAAGAAACAGGAAAGGGGCCCATGAAATCTATACCCTAGACATCAAACACCTCACAGAACAACATAGGTTGTTGTGGCATCTGTTGCCTCCAAGATAGGGTGCCTCCTGCTCTATGACATTGCTCACTTGAGCTGCAGATGTTGCTTGCATCCTTGAAGATGGTAGGCCAATAAAATCCAGAATCTCGCACCTTTCGTGCTGTCCTTTGAGTCCCAAGGTGGCCTCCAACTGGTGAAGCATGGCAAAACTGGAGAACCGATTGGATCTCATGATCTGGAATGCACCTGCGAATGACCTGATCACTGCAAAAATGCCACAAATAGGGGTCTTCCCATACATAATATTTGACATCGCTCTTAAGTTTGTCTCTTTGAGCCTTGGATGCCAATGGTGGAAAAACAGATGCAACTAGATAATTTACAATATCAGCAAACCAAGGAGTAAGGGGAGGGGGATGTGGAACATGAGAAGCTAAAAGCTGCTCATCCGGGAAGTCATCCCGGATAGGAAATGCATCCTCCTTTCTCTCTATTCTGCTCAAGTGGTCTGCGACAAGGTTATGCGCACCACTCCTATCCTGAATCTCAAGATCAAACTCCTGAAGGAGTAACATCCACCTAATTAATCTAGGTTTAGAGTCTGTCTTTTTCAAAAGAAACTTCAGAGCAGCATGATCAGTATACACTACAACCTTAGAACCTAACATATATGATCTAAACTTATCAAGTGCAAAGACAATGGCTAACAGCTCTTTTTCAGTTGTGGTGTAATTAACTTGTGCTGCATCTAAAAGTCCTAGAAGCATAATAAATCACATGTGACAGCTTACCAACCCTTTGGGAGAGAACTGCTCCCAAAGCATAATTCGAGGCATCGGTCATGAGCTCAAATGGGAGGGTCCAGTCAGGTGGTTGGATGATGAGAGTGGTGGTGAGTGCTCTCTTTAGCTCATCAAATGCCTTCTTGCTTTGGTCTCCAAACTCAAATGTGGTATCCTTTTGAAGCAAGTTGGATAGTGGAAGGGCTATCTTGCTAAAGTTTCGAATAAACCTGCGATAGAAAGCTGCATGGCCAAGAAAAGAACGCACCTCTCGCACGCAAGAGGGGTAAGGCAAATGTGATATTACATGCAGCTTAGCAGGGTCAACCTCTATGCCCTTATGCGAAATTATGTATCCTAAGACTATGCCTTGTTCTACCATAAAGTGACATTTTTCAAAATTCAAGACAAGGTTAGTCTCAATGCACCTATTAAGCACCTTAGACAACCTATCAAGACATGCATCAAAAGAGGAGCCATATACACTAAAATCATCCATGGAGACTTCTATGAAATGCTCAAGTAAGTCATTAAAAATACTCATCATACATCTTTGAAAAGTTCCAGGAGCATTGCATAGGCCAAAAGGTATCTTCCTATAAGCAAATGTACCAAAAGGACAGGTAAATGTGGTCTTATGTTGGTCCTCTAGTGCAATACAGATTTGAAAATAACCAGAGAAACCATCCAAGAAGCAATAGTGAGATTTACCTGCCAGGCGCTCCAACATCTGATCAATGAAGGGAAGAGGAAAGTGATCCTTGCGGGTCGCCTGGTTGAGCTTCCTATAGTCAATGCAGACTCTCCAACTGTTCTTCACTCTAGTGGGAATCAGCTCATCCTTCTCATTTTTGACAACTGTCACCCCGGACTTCTTGGGAACTACTTGAACCGGGCTTACCCAAGTGCTGTCTGAAATGGGGTAGATGATACCAGCTTGCAGCAACTTGGTGACCTCTTTCTTAACCACATCAAGAATCTGGGGGTTCAACCGTCTCTGGGGTTGTCTCACTGGCTTCGCCCCATCCTCCAATAAAATCCGGTGCATGCACATGGAGGGGCTAATACCAGGTATGTCTGCCAAAGTCCATCCTATTGCCCTTTTGTTTGCTCTAATCACATCCAGCAGCTTATTCTCTTGATCAACAGAAAGGGAGGTAGAGATGATCACTGGAAGTTTCTGCTCATCCTCCAAGTAAGCATATTTGAGATGAGGAGGAAGGGGCTTCAGGTCCAATAAAGGTGCCTGCATCACAGATGGAACTAAAGGGGCAGCAGAAATGGATTATGCCGCCTACACCTGAACAAATGGATTAGACTTATGCATAACATAAATGGGGTTAGGGTTAGCATAATATGAATCTATATCATATGAATCAACAGATGCAGTAGCAGAATTTAAAAACTGGTCAATTTCAATGCATGCAGTGCACATTTCGGAATCAGAACATGCAGAACAAGTAAATGAGTCAGTGAAAGATGGCAAATCATAATCATGCAAAAAGTCAAGAACATGCTCATCAATCAGTTTATCAAGCAAGTCAACATGAAAAACAGAGTGATCCTCAGGAAAATGTTTCATAGCATGGAAAATGTCGAATCAGATCACACTGCCATCAAACTCCATGGAAAGTGTACCTGCATGCACATCAATCTTGGTTCAGGCTATTTTTAAAAATGGCCTCCCCAAAATAATAGGAACAACATTACGGGGAGAGTCATCTTCCATATCAAGTATGTAAAAATCAGCAGGGAAGATCAGCTCTTCAACCCGAACCAAGACATCCTCTATGAAACCTGCGGGGTAGGTAGTAGATCTATTTGCCAAGTGGATAACCACACCCGTAGGTTGAAGAGGTCCAAGTGAAAGAGACTTGAAAACAGACATAGGCATAACATTAATAGATGCTCCTAAATCTAGCAAAGCATTCTCAAATTTAGTATTACCTATGATACAAAGTACAGAGAAAGTTCCAGGATCCTTACACTTTTCAGGAATATGAGGGACGGGTTCACCTATAAGAGCAGAGACATTTCTTCCCATGTTGAGTCAAACAATTAATACAAGGACCAAAAACTAAGAAAATAAAACTTTTAAAATAAAAAAGAAATAGTAAACAGCCTTTTTTGGGATCCAAACGAAGGGTTTTTACAAAAAAGTGATAAAAATCAGATTATTCAGAAAATTCCCTTCGATTTGATATAAAATTCGTCAAATTCCGAGTTACGGGTCAAAAGTTGCGACGGTTTATAGTAAGTGCTGCTAAAACACGGAAAATTTTTCTGGAACTCACAACTGGTGCAAATCTGAGTGACCGTGGTGCATCAAAACCTTTTTATATGATAAAAGTAGTGTGGATACAAATTTTCGTGCAAAAATTCCACCCAGAACTATGTGAACTAGCAACCACAGAATCAATCAAATACACTAATTGCAGCAAAATAGCAAAACAGCAAACAGTGCAAATTCAACCAGTTATCAAAATTAACTATTAGACCCTAAATCAGACACAACACACTATAATAACTATGATACTAACTACGACCCTAACTAACTAATAATGACCTTTGGCAAGAACCGATATTCCCCGGCAACGACGCCAAATTTGATCGAGGCCGTACCCGATACAAATAAAAACAGTTTAAGTATAGTACTAGGAAGTGACTCCTAGGTCGTCTCCCAAGGAATATCTTACCAAGCAAAAGGTCGAACACATAGTATGCATAGAAAACAAGGGGGGTGTTGTATTGAATGTTAAAATCTAGAATCAAAACAAAATTAAATAAAAATGAAGTAACAGATAAGGAAAAACGGATAAACCCCTTTGGCTCGCGTTCACAACTCTATCATCGGTCACAAAAGATCAATTTCTTCCCTCTTCACTGTCCAACTCGTGAGAACTAAATACTAAGCGAAAATTCAATTCTCACCCCAAAATCCTAACCTCTAATTAAGCATTAAATGCCAAAGCATGGAGATTTTACGAGTTTGCATAAATTAAGCATTCATACACATGGATTATCTCTATAGAATGGAACTAAGCGAACCATAACATATCAATAAGCATGAAAACAGTGAATAAAAAATGAAATAGCATTAAGAACAAAACCTCAAGAGTATGTGATACATTACCAAAGAGATTTAACCTAAGAGTTTAGCCTTCCATGATGAAATAAGTCAAAAACGTGTAGAAAAGGAAGAGAGAGAAACCCTAGCAGCCACCACAAGTTTGGAGAGAAAAACTAAGCCTTCTCTTAGAGAGAGATTGGGAAAAACGTGGAATGATAGATGGCTGCTAGGTCTACACGAATTTTGCTTTTTTAAATCTCAAAACGGGCCTAAATCATGGGCCAAATCCTAAGGAAAGCTAATCTCTAAATTAAATCTAAAAATATCCTATAGATAAAATCTTAATCTTAATAGATATAAACTAAATCTCAAATAATCCTAAAGATAGATTACAATCTTCACTTCATCATATATCTTCTCTTCCAAAATTAAATCTTCACTCCCAAAACGTCCAAAAAGCCCTTGTGCCAAATATGACCTGAAAATAATAATAGATTAAATTAGGCTAAATAATCCAAATTAATTAAAATCCGGAATAATAGTCTAATAATGTCTAAAATACTAAATCATTCTAAACAATGTCAAGTAGGCACCAAAAATCATCAATGAGAGCAAAATAAGGCTATGAATAATGGGAAATATAATGCTCATCAAGGATGTAAACGATTACCGAGTGAGGTAATCGATTACCACACGTGAACAAACAAAAAAAAAATAAATAGAGTCTTCTTGAGGAAGCTTTCACCCCCAACCACTTATCACCAAGCTTCTCTTATGGACCACATATTCATTCTAAAGAAAAAATAAATAAAACCAAACACAACAACAATATCACTCATTCATAAACATCGGTCATTGTAACACCCTCACTTTATTTAGTTAAATTTGAGTTTATATTAAAAATTGGTGTTTGAACATTTCTTTTAAACTTAATTACTTTTAAAAGATTCTACGAAAATCCGGTAGAGTTTCCTCTGTTTTTCGGACTTCCCAAAGATTATCTTCTTAAAACCTGTCAGACCAGAATTATTTAAAAACATAAAACACAATAATTTAATAGCCAGGTCAGACCCTAACGCCCGATTAGTACAAATCTCAGGGCATATAACTATTTCATATTCTACTTTACAAAATAACGGTCCGCTCAAATAAATATACATTCCACGTACTGGAACGTAATCCTGCTCGGTCATGACCCATGTAAGCTCCGCTTCTATACCTGCAAAATATAGCAAGAAGGGTAGCATTACACAGAACTTAAAAAGTTAAATTATATAAGAGACATAGTAATAAACTAAGTCTACACTATTATTAACATACGTTATTCATAAATACCCATATAATTAATTTATTCTAGTTCTTCACTTATTCTCACTATCTTTTAATTCTTAGTTCTCTTTTCATTTCCCACATTTCATTCCACTTTTAATTCGTTATTCACTAATATCACATTTCTCTTTTCATCCTTTCATTTCCATTCTTTTTCCTGTTATTATCGACACTCCTTGACAGCTCGCGCCGATTTATTCTTTTAATGCCGACACGCCTCGACAGGCTCGCATCGGTCTTTTATCTTTTATTATCGACACGCCTCGACAGGCTCGCGCCGATTTATTCTTTTAATGCCGACACGCCTCGACAGGCTCGCATCGGTCTTTTATCTTTTACCTTTCTCTCTTTTTCTTTTTCTTTTTCTTTTTCTCTTCCTTTTTCTTTTTCTTGATCATATATCTTTTCTCTTCTTTTGGTTTCCAGTACTTATTCTCCTTTCTCATTTCTTTCCTTAGTGACTTATTATCATATTCTTCACTTTCTTATCCTTTAGTATTTCACTTTACTAATTATTCTCAGTTTTAACCAAATTTACCTGTTTTGGTCATATACGCTATATTTTAATTCACGCTACTAGTTATGGGTTCTTTCTTTGCTTACTCTATCTCACACTATTACTTAACTTACTATTCCTATTCCATTAACTCCATTTTATTTAACTACCCTGTTAACTTAACTTAGTTTTCCTATTTTATTACACCATTCTATTTAACTCCCCTATTAACGTCCTCTCTCCGTTTTATTATCTTTTTACTAATTCTCTTACCGGTTTCCTATTTTCTTTTAAATCTAATTCATTATTTTGTGTCTATTTCCCCCATCGGCCCCGCACGTACTTATTATTACATAATCTAATCCCTCTTTTACCTCACTTTACTCTTCGAGCACTATTATACTTATTATCTTTTAGTTCATTAAATCTACTCTCTCATTTGCCTATTCCATTTACCCTTTTGTTCTTTTACTCCCCCGCTTAGTTGATTTTCCTTTAACAATTCCACTTGGTTTTATTTTACGTTCTTCTACATTTTTATTCTACATTAACCATTTTAATATCCTAAATACACTCACTCATTCCAGACCATATCCTAAGCACATATATTTTATTCCCTAAGGTGTGGTTTCCATTAACAATTCAAATATTTCATTTATTTCAGCGGGAACTACCCTAAGGTTCATTAACCTATTTCCTAATTACCCTATTCTTAGTCACCACTATAGCATCCTAGAATTTACTCTCTAAGTGAAGGTAATGCAACCCGTCTTACCTCGGTTGACGAAAGTAAAGAGATAACCTCAACTTCGGGGAAGGAGCGACGATCCGTGAAGCTTTAGTGATCCGGAGTGATGAACAGGTCGACGGCGGTCGACGTTGGTGGCGAGAACGATCACGGGCTGGTAACGGCGCCGGTGAGATCCGTGGAGAGAGAGATGGAGAGGCGGTTTAGAAAGGAGAGAGAACACACGACGGGAAGGCTAGGAGGGAGGGAGCACACGTCGGTGCAGCAATGACTGGTGAGGGTGGTGGTGGCGATGCGATTGGCGGCCACGGTGGCGGTTTCGGCGGAGGGAAAGGAAGAGAGGGAGAAAGAGAGCAAGGAGAAAGAAAGGGCCAAGAGAGAGGAGAGAGAGAATGGATCGTGGAGGAGGGAGGAAGGACCACGGCGGAGACGGCTTGGATGGCTCCGGCGGTGGTTGAAGGTGGGGGTTGTGGAGGAGGGAGGGATAGAGTAAACCGAGATTGAGGGAGGAGGGGAGGGAATGAGGTTTCGACCCTCCCCAAAACTTGTCTTATAATCAGATCCGTGCCTGAGCGCGGCCCCACTGATCAGGACTTGATGAGTTCAGCCGCGCGCCTGGGCGTGCGTCTTTTGACTTTGGGTAGACCGTGCTATAACTTCTTCGTTAACCGTCGGATCTTGCCCAAATTTGGAGGCAAGCTTCCTAAGACCCTTACCTTCATATCCAACGGTGGAATTTATGATTTGAGATTTAAACCATTTATTCCTAAGTTTTTCCATTATTAGACATTTTTAACACTAAACCTCTCATTTTAACACTTAATTAAGACTTTTTAATTATCATTCTATTTACGCAAACCTATTACTAGTCTAATTATACTTGGGATTAAAATTCGGGGTGTTACATTTCTCCCCCACTTACTTGAATTTCGTCCCCGAAATTCGGATTGCTTCGTAACGTGGAGCATTATCCCGTTGATGGGATTCTTATCGGTTTCAGTACCCCGCTCCCGATGCGTCCAGATCCATTCTTCCTTGTAATGTCATGCCTGTCTCGGGGTTAAATACCTTCTCTATCTTAACAGGATCCACGACTCCTTTATTATTAAAGTTCCATCTCCTATTTCTTGGATTGAAATCCTCCCCCACTTAGCATCGCCGGCATACTTGACTATATCCCTGCTAAGGTAGGCTCCGTCGCTGCTAAGAATCAAGTATATGGATTTCCCGACGTCATCCGGGATTGGAAGTAGTGCGGGGTTGGCTACCTGTGGGTGGTATTGAATCATGCTGGATTCTTACGATTTGGCGAATTCCTACATAAACGTCTGAGTTCTATCACTAGACGTCCGAAATTTGGAGAGAGTGAAGATGAAAATAAGAAACACGAAACACTCAAGGGAAATTTTAATGATCTTTGCAAGGTGATAAGAGTTTAGAGAGTGTGGTGCTTGATGGTGTTGTGGCTTCCTTCATAATATCCGGTGACTGGCGAGGATCGGTGGACTGCCCAACTCAAAAGAATCATGTACGCACCGACATTGAAGGATAGCAGCATGGCTGGACACTTGTCAAGCAAGAAGACAACGGAGATTATCCTAGAGAATGCATTTTCATTGGGAAATCATCGGAAGACGCCTTTCCTACAGAGCGATGGTCGGCTTGATCAATTACGTGGAAATCGTTCAAGAGTTTTGTTTAGATTCTAGGCGGGTTTTAAACTGTCGACTATTTAATTTGATTATTTTGGTTTTTGGTGGAATTTGCCAATGACATCTATCACTTAATAGGTGCAAATATCAGAGTGATCAATCCCAATCTTCCATCTATCAGTGGCAATATCATTGTCAGGTTTGTTGATGGTATCATCCTCTAACAGATGTAAGAGTTAGAGTGATCGGTTCTAACCTTACTCTCTACTAGAGACTGTACCACAATTAAGCTTGGTGGAACTTCTAACTAAGGTATTAACACCTATCGATTCCTTCTAGGTTATACTACGCACACTTAATCTAAGCAAAAACATTGAAGTAAACAGTTGATGCAGTATTAATATGAAAAGTACCTTGGGCTAGTTTATTCGCTCCCTTCGCCGATACGTCTAGGACAGTTCGCCCCAATGTGTCCCGGTTGTCCGCATATATAGCAGAGACCCTGTTTTCTGTGCTGTTTCAATATTGGACACAGTTTCCGATGGAATCTCCCACATAGTGGGCATGGTGGCCTGGTTCTTGGGGCATTCACATTAAGGGCCACATCCCTCGGCACTACGGCCATAATGTTGATGCCAAAGTGTGGGTCTGATTCGTGAGCCAATTCCTTACCCTTGTTAAGACCTACTTCATTCGGTATATTCCTGCTCCTTTGCTCTGCCTCCTCCTGATTCAAACTCTTCTCACAAGAGCTAGCCATATTCACCAGTTGAGAGAGGTTAGCTATACCCTGGTATACAAAGGTAGTCCTAATCCTGGCATTGAGACTTGCTTCAAATTTGATACACTTGGTGCGCTCGTCTGCGTCCCAGTAACTGCCAGAATAGCGAATCAGGTCTTCAAATTGTGTCGCATACTCACCGACATTCATGCTCCCTTGCTCCAGATGCAGAAAGGCGATCTCCTTCTCCCTACGGACATCCTCAGGAAAATACTTTCCCAGGAAGTGAGTCTTAAACAAATCCAAAGTGATATCCTGATTGGCCGCCTCCAATTCTCTTCGCACTCGTTCCCACCAATACTCTGCTTCATCAGTCAGCATGTACTGCGCTAGCAACACGGTTTGTTCAACAGGTGGCGCCATAGTGTGAAGGATCTTTTCAATCTCCTTGAGCCATCGCTGGGCTCCGTCAGGATTGTACCCCCCCTTCAAACTTGGGTGGCTTGCTCTTTCAGAATCGTGCCAGCCAATCAATCGTGGGTGGCACTGGTTGAGGATTCAGTGCTGCTGCTGCTGTTGCTGCGACGGCGGCTGCTATATTCTCTGCTTGACTGTGATGCATCTGAGCAATATTCGCAGCATGATTCGCAGCTTGATCCCGCTGCATTTGAGCCATGTGTTCCAGGATGGCAGCAATCCTATCGTCTTTAGCACGCCTTTTAGTCACGATGACTCAATCCTAAAGGAAATAGCAGGTTAACACTTATACTAGAAAATAATTGCATAAGAACCCTATTTGTCTAACTTAGACTCTTAACCGGACACACCGGTCACTCGCTCGGTGAGTGACCACTGGAGTTGTGAGTCCACACTCCAAAGGCCGAGGGAATCTGCTCTGATACCATAAATGTAACACCCTCACTTTATTTAGTTAAATTTGAGTTTTTATTAAAAATTGGTGTTTAAAAATTTCTTTTAAACTTAATTACATTTAAAAGATTCTTCAAAAATCCGGTAGAGTTTCCTCTGTTTTTCGGACTTCCCAAAAATTTTCTTCTTAAAACCTATCAGACTAGAATTATTTAAAAACATAAAACACAATAATTTATTAGCCAGGTCAGACCCTAACGCCCGATTAGTACAAATCTCAGGGCATATAACTATTTCATATTCTACTTTACAAAATAACGTAGTGGAATGTAATCCTGCTCGGCCATGACCCATGTAAGCTCCGCTTCTGTACCAGCAAAATATAGCAAGAAGGGTAGCATTACGCAGAACTTAAAAAGTTAAATTCTATAAGAGACATAGTAATAAACTAAGTCTACACTATTATTAACATACGTTATTCATAAATACCCATATAATTAATTTATTCTAGTTCTTCACTTATTCACTCACATTCTTTTAATTCTTAGTTCTCTTTTCATTTCCCACATTTCATTCTACTTTTAATCCGCTATTCACTTATATCACATTTCTCTTTTCATCCTTTCATTTCCATTCTTTTTCCTCTTATTGTCGACACGCCTCGACAGGCTCGCACCGATTTATTCTTTTAATGTCGACACGCCTCGACAGGCTCGCATCGGTCTTTTATCTTTTATTATCGACACGCCTCGACAGACTCGCGCCGATTTATTTTTTTAATGCCGACACGCCTCGACAGGCTCGCATCGGTCTTTTATCATTTACCTTTCTCTCTTTTTCTTTTTCTTTTTCTTTTTCTCTTCCTTTTTCTTTTTCTTGATCATATATCTTTTCTCTTCTTTTGGTTTCCAGTACTTATTCTCCTTTCTCTAATTTCTTTCCTTAGTGACTTATTATCATATTCTTCATTTTCTTATCCTTTAGTATTTCACTTTACTAATTATTCTCAGTTTTAACCAACTTTACCTGTTTTGGTCATATATGCTATATTTTGTAAGATCCATGAAGAATGTTTTGATAAATGCCAAAAGGTTTTGAACAAGCTTAAATGTGTTGATCAAGTTCAAGCTCAACAAGCAACAACAAACATCAAATAATGAAGAGAGAGCCAACTCATGAAGACTTTGTTTGGTAGTTTGTGTTTTATTGTTTTATCTTTTGCCTCACAAGTCTCTTAGTTTATGAGTTTGGGTAGAGTATATTAGAGGGTAGTGAATCTCTTTTGATTGCATGATTATATCATATTTTGAGTATTCACTTTGCCTAAAATCAATAGGTGGCTTAAAGGTTTGAAATAAAAGGTTTAGATTTTGAGAAAACAAGTTTTTAAGTGTTTTTTGAACTGACTAGTCGATTAGCCACTTGTTTACTCGAGTAGAATTTTGCAGTCTTGCGCAAATACTCGATTAAGGCTCTGATTACTCGAGTAGAATTTTGAAGCTTTGCGTAAATACTCGAGTAGTAACTCAGATTACTCGAGTAGTGAACACTGATTACACTTGTTACTCGAGTAATGACTTGGCTACTCGAGTAACACGAGCTGTTACTGTTTTTAAATGAGTTTTTCACTTCTCAAAAGCACTTCTAACCATTCCTAACTTTTGGGTATTCTATATAAACCTATTTCTAACCTTTGTGATCATATTCCATCATTTTGATAATCAATTTTACAAAGAATCAAAGCCACTCTATACTCTCTCACTTTCTCAAGATCAAAGCTTTAACTTTTACATTCTTTGATCAAGAACCTTGAATCTCTCATGTTGATCTTTTCATAGCTTTTGAAAGAGATTCATAGGATTGTTATTTTGCTTTCATTTGAGTTGTAATCTTTGCAAGAGGCAAGCTATCTACAACAATTGGAAGTCTTGGTTGTGAATCAAGCAAAGTTATATTGGAAGCCTTGGTGTGGCATATCATCAAGCACTTGGAAGCCTTGTTGTGTTAACAAGCAATTGGAAGTCTTGTAGTGAAGCAAGCAATTGGAAGTCTTGTAGTGAAGCAAGCAATTGGAAGTCTTGTTGTGGGGTATCGGCAAGCAAGAGAAGAGGTTAGATTAGATATCAATAGGGTTACAAGGCAAGGGTGTGGTATCTCTTGTAGGCTAGCAAGAAGGGAGTCTTGTCAGGCATTTACTTGTAATTTGAGAAACTCTAATTCCTCATAGTGAAGAATCTCTCTTGGTTGAAGAGGGGACTGGAGTAGCTTTCAAGTGGATGAAAGTGAACCAGGATAAATCACTGTGTCGTATCTCTAAACTCTCTACTCTTTATAATTCTTGTTATTAATTGTGTTCTTGGTTGAAAACCTAGAAAAAGTGATTTGTCATAATTGATTGAATTGAATCTTAATTGTGCAAAATTGATTTGGGGAAAATCATTTTCATAACCTAGGTAATCAATAAGAATATAGGTGTTAATTGTTTTCGCTGAATCTCTGGTTATACTTGTGAATTGATTGATTTTCGTATTTGATTGAAAAGTGATTTTTCAATGTACAGAGGCATTAATCGATTAGTTCATGTCATTAATCGATTAAGGCTAAAGAATTTCAAGAAAATCATTTGTTTTAATCGTTTTGATTTGTTTCTTGCGAAAATCTTTCAAGGTTTATCTAACACCTATTCAACCCCCCCTTCTAGGTGTTTTCCTAGTGTATCCTAGTTGTTTCACCCACCGATTGTAGGTTCCCACAATTGGTATCAGATCTCGGTCGAAAGACACGAGCATAGAGCTTTTTCGTTAAGATCCTTGAGAAACTACAATGGGTTCTACGAATCCTTTTGGTTGTGAAGGTGCTTCAATTAGCCGCCCTCCTATGTTTGGTGGAGAGGGTTATGCTTATTGGAAAATTAGGATGAGAATCTTTATAGAAGCCATGGATGTGAACATTTGGGAAGCCATTGAAAATGGTCCTCATATTCCCTCAAAAGATATAGAAGGTGTGCTTACACTTACTCCCAAAGATAAGTGGACCGATGATGATAAAAGGAAAATTCAATATGATTTAAAATCAAAGAATATCATCACCTCCGCTCTATCTTATGATGAGTTCTTTAGAGTCTCCCAATGTCGTGATGCCAAAGAAATGTGGGACACCTTGCAAGTCACACATGAAGGCACTAGTGAAGTTAGGCGTGCTAGATTAAATTCTTTGATGCATGAATATGAATTGTTTCGTATGTTGCCTAATGAATCTATATGTTTTATGCAAAAACGTTTTACTCATATTGTTAATCATCTCATTGCTCTTGGTAAAACTTTCTTGAATTGTGAACTTGTTAACAAAGTTTTAAGATGTCTAAGTAGGGAATGGCAACCCAAGGTTACCGCAATTGTTGAATCAAAGGACTTGGACAACATGGATTAGCAACACTTTTCGGAAAGCTACAAGAACATGAAATGGAGCTTGAACGTTTGCATTTGCATGAAGAATCGGACAAGAACAAAGAAAGAAAAGGAATTGCTCTTAAAGCTAAAAGGTCATATAAAAAGGAAGAGAGTTTCGATAATGATGATAATGAAGATATCGATTCGGACATTGATGAAGAGGAGATGAAGCTTCTACTAAGAAAGTTCAATAAGATTCTAAGGAGAAAAGGAAGGATGAACAAAGACAAAAGTAAAGAGAAGAATTCCCCACACTACAAGACAAAGACTTCAAAAGAAGGTATAGTTTGCCATGAATGTGGAAAGCCCGGTCATCTCAAGTACTCATGCTCTAAGTATCTCAAGAAGAAGGAGAAAGAAAAGAAAACTAAAAGGGCATACATAGTTTGGAATAGTGATGATGAAAAAGATAAGAAAAGCACATCAAATAGTTCTTCGGATGATGAAGATGCCTCTTGTCTCAACTTGATAGCTCTAGTAAATGAAGAAGAAAGTTCAAATGATGAATCAAGTTATCAAAGCGACGAAAGCGATGTAAGTCTTACTAAATCCGAAATTTCTTCTAAATATGAAATGTTGTATAATGCTTATGAAGAAATGAATGAACAATTTAAGAAACTAGCTTTGAAAAACATTGAAAGGAAGAAGCTCATTTTGAAACTTCAACAAGAGATTTTAGAACTTCAAAAACAAGTTGATGAGCTTAATCTTCAAAATGAAACCCTTGATCTTATATATGCTAGTTCTTCTTGTGATTGTGCTAGTAGATTCAATATTGTGGTTGATTGTGAGGATTGCAAGTTGCTTAAAGATGAAAATGCTATTTTGAAAAATAAGCTTGCAAGTTTCACAAATGGTGATATTAGATTGCGCACATTGTTAAATTTTCAAAGAGAAAATTCAAACAAGTTTGGTTTGGGTTATACTAATGCTAAGAGTAAATCTCATAGAAATGTTGTTGATTTTTCTAAAGTTGATTTTTCAAATGCACCAACATGTTTCTATTGTGGTACTCATGGACATACTTCAAATGTGTGTTATATTAAAGTGCATGGTATACCTAAAGGAGATTTTGTTTGGGTGAAAAAGGGTGAGAGTCCCTACACTAACAAAAATGGATCCAAAACCATTTGGATACCAAAAAGCAAAGCATGATTGTTTTTGTAGGTATGATTGAAGAGCGAAAGGACTTTCATATGTTATTCATTCATTTGCTTCTTCAACTGGTATTAAGGAGAAAATCCTACAAATTGGTAACATTCGATATTATACATTTGGTATATTCAATTTGATATTGTTGGATATTGCTCATAGTTCTCTCAATTGGTATTATTTCTTATAATGTGATATTGTTTATACTATTGAGAAAATACTATTGGTATCAAATTCTTACAATTGTTTTACAATTGGTATCATGTTATTGGTATACAATTTGTTATAATTGATATCATTGAGTAATCATTAGATGATTATCATGCTTTGGTTGTTATATCTTATTAATCTCTCTATTTTGGCTTAGATCTTATATTTCAATTGGTATATATTTCTTTTTGATAATGCCAAAGGGGGAGAAATATGATGTTTTAAAAAAAAGGGAGAAATATTATGTTTTGACCATTTTGGAGAAATGAAATGGTATGTTTGGAGAAAGGTTGTTTTTGTTGTTTTTATGTAGGTTGAGCAAAGTTGTTGAAGATAGGGGGAGAATCAAGCTTTTATCTCAATTAGATTTCAAATGTCAAAAGCATAAATTGAGGGGGAGCAAGAGTCTCACCAAGTGATCAAATGGTTCAAGCATCAACAACTTCAATGAACTTCATAAATTCAAAACATGTTTGTCATTTTCAAAAAGGAGGAGATTGTAAGATCCATGAAGAATGTTTTGATAAATGCCAAAAGGTTTTGAACAAGCTTAAATGTGTTGATCAAGTTCAAGCTCAACAAGCAACAACAAACATCAAATAATGAAGAGAGAGCCAACTCATGAAGACTTTTTTTGGTAGTTTGTGTTTTATTGTTTTATCTTTTGCCTCACAAGTCTCTTAGTTTATGAGTTTGGGTAGAGTATATTAGAGGGTAGTGAATCTCTTTTGATTGCATGATTATATCATATTTTGAGTATTCACTTTGCCTAAAATCAATAGGTGGCTTAAAGGTTTGAAAGAAAAGGTTTAGATTTTGAGAAAACAAGTTTTTAAGTGTTTTTTGAACTGACTACTCGATTAGCCACTTGTTTACTCGAGTAGAATTTTGCAGTCTTGCGCAAATACTCGATTAAGGCTCTGATTACTCGAGTAGAATTTTGAAGCTTTGCGTAAATACTCGAGTAGTAACTCAGATTACTCGAGTAGTGAACACTGATTACACTTGTTACTCGAGTAATGACTTGGCTACTCGAGTAACACGAGCTGTTACTGTTTTTAAATGAGTTTTTCACTTCTCAAAAGCACTTCTAACCATTCCTAACTTTTGGGTATTCTATATAAACCTATTTCTAACCTTTGTGATCATATTCCATCATTTTGATAATCAATTTTACAAAGAATCAAAGCCACTCTATTCTCTCTCACTTTCTCAAGATCAAAGCTTTAACTTTTACATTCTTTGATCAAGAACCTTGAATCTCTCATGTTGATCTTTTCATAGCTTTTGAAAGAGATTCATAGGATTGTTATTTTGTTTTCATTTGAGTTGTAATCTTTGCAAGAGGCAAGCTATCTACAACAATTGGAAGTCTTGGTTGTGAATCAAGTAAAGTTATATTGGAAGCCTTGGTGTGGCATATCATCAAGCACTTGGAAGCCTTGTTGTGTTAACAAGCAATTGGAAGTCTTGTAGTGAAGCAATAAATTGGAAGTCTTGTTGTGGGGTATCGGCAAGCAAGAGAAGAGGTTAGATTAGATATCAATAGGGTTACAAGGCAAGGGTGTGGTATCTCTTGTAGGCTAGCAAGAAGGGAGTCTTGTGAGGCATTTACTTGTAATTTTAGAAACTCTAATTCCTCATAGTGAAGAATCTCTCTTGGTTGAAGAGGGGACTGGAGTAGCTTTCAAGTGGATGAAAGTGAACCAGGATAAATCACTGTGTCGTATCTCTAAACTCTCTACTCTTTATAATTCTTGTTATTAATTGTGTTCTTGGTTGAAAACCTAGAAAAAGTGATTTTTCATAATTGATTGAATTGAATCTTAATTGTGCAAAATTGATTTGAGGAAAATCATTTTCATAACCTAGGTAATCAATAAGAATATAGGTGTTAATTGTTTCCGCTGAATCTCTGGTTATACTTGTGAATTGATTGATTTTCGTATTTGATTGAAAAGTGATTTTTCAATGTACAGAGGCATTAATCGATTAGTTCATGTCATTAATCGATTAAGGCTAAAGAATTTCAAGAAAATCATTTGTTTTAATCGTTTTGATTTGTTTCTTGCGAAAATCTTTCAAGGTTTATCTAACACCTATTCAACCCCCCCTTCTAGGTGTTTTCCTAGTGTATCCTAGTTGTTTCACCCACCGATTGTAGGTTCCCACATATTTTAATTCACACTACTAGTTATGGGTTCTTTCTTTGCTTACTCTATCTCACACTATTACTTAACTTATTATTCATATTCCATTAACTCCATTTTATTTAACTGCCCTGTTAACTTAACTTAGTTTTCCTATTTTATTACACCATTCTATTTAACTTCCCTATTAACGTCCTCTCTCCGTTTTATTATCTTTTTACTAATTCTCTTACCGGTTTCCTATTTTCTTTTAACTCTAATTCATTATTTTGTGTCTATTTCCCCCATTGGCCCCGCACGTACTTATTATTACATAATTTAATCCCTCTTTTACCTCACTTTACTCTTCGAGCACTATTATACTTATTATCTTTTAGTTCATTAAATCTACTCTCCCATTTGCCTATTCTGTTTACTCTTTTGTTCTTTTACTCCCCCGCTTAGTTGATTTTCCTTTAACTATTCCACTTGGTTTTATTTTACGTTCTTCTACATTTTTATTCTACATTAACCATTTTAATATCCTAAATACACTCACTCATTCCAGACCTTATCCTAAGCACATATATTTTATTTCCTAAGGTGTGGTTTCCATTAACAATTCAAATATTTCATTTATTTCAGCGGGAACTACCCTAAGGTTCATTAACCTATTTCCTAATTACCCTATTCTTAGTCACCACTATAGCATCCTAGAATTTACTCTCTAAGTAAAGGTAACGCAACCCGTCTTACCTCGGTTGACGAAAGTAAAGAGATAACCTCAACTTCGGGAAGGAGCGACGATCCGTGAAGCTTTAGTGACCCGGAGTGATGAACGGGTCGACGGCGGTGGCGAGAACGATAATGGGCTGGTAACGGCGCCGGTGAGATCCGTGGAGAGAGAGATGGAGAGGCGGTTCAGAAAGGAGAGAGAACACACGACGGGAAGGCTAGGAGGGAGGGAGCACACGGCGGTGCAGCAAGGACCGGTGAGGGTGGTGGTGGTGATGCGATTGGCGGCCACGGTGGCGGCTCCGGCGGAGGGAAAGGAAGAGAGGGAGAAAGAGAGAAAGGAGAGAGAAAGGGCCAAGAGAGAGGAGAGAGAGAATGGATCATGGGGGAGGGAGGAAGGACCACAGCGGTGACGGCTTGGGTGGCTCCGGCGGTGGTTGAAGGTGGGGGTTGTGGAGGAGGGAGGGAGAAAGTAAACCGAGATTGTGGGAGGAGGGGAAGGAATGGGGTTTCGACCCTCCCCAAAACACGTCTTATAATCCGATCCGCTCCTGAGCGCGGCCCCACTGATCAGGACCTGATGAGTTCAGTCGCGCGCCTGGGCGTGCGTCTGTTGACTTTTGGGTTGACCGTGCTATAACTTCTTCGTTAACCATCAGATCTTGCCCAAATTTGGAGGCAAGCTTCCTAAGACCCTTACCTTCATATCCAACGGTGGAATTTATTATTTGAGATGTAAACCATTTATTCCTAAGTTTTTCCATTATTAGATTTTTTTAACACTAAACCTCTCATTTTAACAGTTAATTAAGACTTTGTAATTATCATTCTATTTAGTTAAACCTATTACTAGTCTAATTATACCTAGGATTAAAATTCGGGATGTTACACTCATCATCTTCCTTTCTTCTCCATCATAAGCCCTTTCTCATGAAAACAAGAACACCCACCACCATCCCCAATACACCACACGACCTCCACCTCTTATCCATGGCAAGTTCCATTTCTTCTTCTCCACCTTTAAGATTCTAAGGGCACTCACCATCACTTCTCATCACCTCCATCAACAAACATTTCTCTCACATTCCTTCTTTGTCATTCCTCGTTCTATTTCCAAGAAGTTAAGGACCAAGCATCTGTTGGAAGTCAAGCTGGTTGGAAGGCATGCTTCAAACTCTCTATGGACTTCAAGTTTAAGGCAAATATATGTTTTGATGATAACAAGCCAACTCAAGTTCAAGCTCACAAGTGCAAGCGTCAAGATTGAAGACTCAAGCAAGCCTAAGAATAGAAACCTTCTCCTTAGATCAAATGTAAGGTAATGAAGTTTTTGTTTACTTAGAAGTTTCAAAGCCAACAAAGTTTTTATTTTTGAAGAGAAGAAGAAAAACGTATTTTCTGCATATAAAATGTTTTTCTGCATTTCATCGGAGTAAAAATAGTTGATGTTACAAAACTCTTCATATTTATATTATTGCAAAAGAGAGTAATCGATTATCTCTTGCAGTAATCGATTAACTCTGTTGCATCATAGAAAAATCAGAGAAGTTGTAATCGATTAAATGAATTTTGTTAATCAGTTACTTTCTTATGAAAGTAATCGATTACAACAGTCAAGTAATCGATTATATTTGTTGCATCATATATTTTTCAGAGGCTTAGTAATCGATTACAAGTCTTGTAGTAATCGATTACATGATGTTGCATCATATGCAAACCAGAGGCTCAATAATCGATTAACTCCTCAGTGTAATCGATTATCATAAGTTGCATCATACAAAGAACAGGAGTGATGTAATCGATTAACTATTCTTAGCCTAATCGATTACATGTTTTTCAAATGTATTTAAGAATTTCTATTTTTGTAGAAATAATCGATTATTCCTTTAAAGTAATCGATTACTTCATGTTTTATTGAAAAACGTGTCAGAATCATTTTTATTATTTCCTGATTTGTTTTTATATAAAAGATTCTGATATATTTTATAAAATACGAAAATGATTTTAATTTTGAATCATTTCCTTTTTGGTTTTAAGAATCAAATCTTTATTTTATTTCGAAAATCGTTTTGATTTTATTTTGATTTTAAAACTTATTTCAAATCTTTGTTTATTCCTTTTTGATTTTGTTTTATTAATTCAAAATCGTTTTTGATTCTAAAATGTTTTTCTTTTTAAATAAAGATCACTCCAACATTTCAACAAGTTTTTTGAGTTTTACGTTCAGACATTGTTATTTTTCACGTTCCCTCTTCTTCTTCTTCTCAAAGTGTTCTGCTTTTCTTTGTTCTAACTTTTTGAAGAACAAACCTTGTTGGCTGCGTAAACTCTAAGACAAACTTCTTCTTCATTATCATAAGAGCTTATTGTAGAATCTATGTTTTTGAGAACACGTGATACTTATTGTAATCACTCTCATCTATTGTACTCAACCTTAGTGGTAGGGAGAGAATCCCATAGTTGAACATTGAGGCGTTTGTAGGGCGAGGAACCCTGCTGTGTGATTGAGGCCCCTAGCGAACGGAGGTTCCTAGTAGTGTGCGGGGTGCTCTTGGTTGTAATAGGGTACGGCTCTATTGCTTGGTTATAAGAACTCTCAGGCGGATCGCTTGGGGACTGGACTAGGCCTTTCGACGGGAAGGCTGAACCAGTATAAAAATCACCGGTGCAAGCTTTTCTATCCCTATCTCTTTTACTTTCCGCATATTTAATTTTTTACTTTTCCGCGCTACTCATTTATCATATTTCTATCGTTTTCGCGATCCGTTTCGAGCGTTTAATCTCTCCATCTCAAATCAATTTTTTAATTTGATACGAATTTTTCAATACATAATAAAACTCGATTCACCCCCCCTCTCGAGATTTTGAGGCCTAAACCAACAATTGGCATCAGAGCTAGTCTCTTGTGTTAAGACTTAACCGTCTCAAGAGTATGGCTTCAAACTCTCTGTTTGGAGGTGAAGGGAGTTCTATTAACCATCCTCCCATGTTTGATGGGGTAGGGTACGCGTATTGGAAAGCCCGTATGAAAATTTTTATTCAAGGAGTTGGATTAAAAGTTTGGGATGCTGTTGTAAATGGTCCCTATGTTCCTACCTATATGGTTAATGGTAACACCGTCGAAAAGCCTATGGCTGAATGGAAGGAGGAAGAGGAACGTAGAGTCCAATACGACTTGAAAGCGAAAAATATTATAACATCTGCTTTGAGCTACGATGAGTTTTTCAGGATATCAACATGCGAGACAGCACAACAAATGTGGGATACGCTGAAAGTCACGCATGAAGGTACAACAGAAGTAAAGAGGTCAAGGATCAATACGTTGACTAGTGAATATGAGCTATTCAGAATGAAAGATGGAGAATCGATTCAAGAGATCCAAAAGCGATTCACAATGATTGTAAATCAACTGACGACATTGGGGAAGAAGTTCACCAATGAGGATCTCATCAACAAAGTTCTAAGGTGTTTGGGAAGAGATTGGCAACCCAAGGTGATGGCAATTGCTAAATCAAGAAATCTCTCAACAATGACGCTGGCAACTCTGTTTGGAAAATTACAAGAACACGAAAGTGAACTAAAAAGGTTGGCTCAGCATGAAGAAGAGAACAAGAAAGTTAAAAGTTTGGCATTCAAGGCTGAAGCACCTGCACCAGATAGTGACTCAGACAAAGAATTATTGAATGATGAACACATGAGTCTATTGGTGAAAAAGTTCGGGAAATTCCTGAGAAAGAAAAATTTCAACAAGAGAGACAACAATAAAAGTGGAGGCTCAACCATCACATGTCATGATTGTGGCAAGCCTGGTCACATTAGAGCAGACTGATATCAATTGAAAAAGAAAGAGAATTCAGAAAAAGGCACCTCAAGTTCAAAGAAGGGGAAGCAAGCATACTTGGCTTGGCTGGACAATGATGGAAGTTCGGATGAGGATTCAGACGAACAAGAGGAGATTGCCAACCTATGCTTGATGGCTCACGACAATGAGGTAACTACTGAACTTAACTTTTCTTATGATGAATTACAAGAAGCATTTGAAGAGTTACATGAGGAATCGATGAGGTTATCCTTATTGGTTTCTCTAGAAAAGAAAAATTCAGCTTCCATTTTAGAAAAGAATAAATAACTTACTAAGGAAAATGATTTTTTGAAAAATCAAAATAAGGAGCTGAATTTGACTTTAAAAAATTCTTCAAACACTTCGTGTAACGACATTAAGCTTAAAGCTAGTTCTTCTTCTTGTAAATTGTGCAAGGACTTGGTTAAAGAAGTTGAAGATTTAAAAGAAACCCTTGCTAAATTTACAAAAGGTAGAAATACTTTAAATTTAATGTTAGGTAGACAAAAATGTTTCTTTAATAGAGCGGGTTTAGGATATCAACCCGGTAGACATCAAAAGAAACTAAGTACCATTTTTGTCCCTGCCAGTAATCATATGAAACCTCTTATTATATGTCATATTTGTGGTAAAAAGGGCCATGGTGCACATGAATGCATACACCGAAAAGTGAAGTTCGTTAAACCGAACAATGAAGCTAGAAGGTGGCATGATTTGAACTATGGCTATACTAACGCTCAAGGACCCAAAAAGATATGGGTACCTAAAAAGAAACCTTGAAATTTTTGCTTGTAGGTTACTCCGGAAGGAAGGAAGGCATGGTGGTACTTGGACAGCGGATGCTCAAAACATATGACTGGAGATAACTCTAAATTCTGGCATCTCGTGCCTAAGGACCAAGGACATGTGACTTTCGAACATAACAATCAAGGAAAGATTATCGGAATCGGTAAAATTGGTACACCTCCTAACCCTTGCATTGAAAATGTTTTACATGTTGAGGGCCTAAAGCACAATTTGCTAAGCATTAGTCAATTGTGTGATAAGGGCAATAGGGTTATATTTGATTCTGATAGATGTATTATCGAGGGAAAAGTTGATAATCTTATTAAGCTAATTGCTCGCAGGATAAACAATGTGTATGTTATTGATTTTGATTCAATTCCCTCAAATGATGCGAAATGTTTATTATCTAAAGAGGATGAATCGTGGCTGTGGCATCGTAGAATAGGTCACATCCACATGGCTCATTTAAATAAAATTTCTTCTAAAAACTTAGTAGTTGGTTTGCCAAAGCAAAATTTTTCCTTTTCTGAAAATTGTGATCCTTGTTCAAAATCAAAACTCACAAGGGCTACTTTTTTGTCTAAAAATCTTGTTTCAACTCAAAGGCCCTTGGAACTTTTACATATGGATCTTTTTGGACCGTGTCAAACTAAAAGCTTTGGTGGCAACTATTATTGTTTAGTTATTGTGGATGACTATTCTAGGTATACATGGACGCTTTTTATTACTCATAAAAATGACGCGTTTCATGAATTTAAAAAGCTAGCCAAGATTATTCAAAACCAATTGCATTTGAGCATTGCATCCATTAAAACTGATCATGGTGGAGAATTTGAAAATCATCTTTTTGAAAAGTTTTGCGAAAAACATGGAGTTAAGCATTATTTTTCCGCTCCAAGGACTCTAGAGCAAAATGGAGTTGTGGAGAGGAAAAATCGTTCATTAAAAGAGCTTTCTAGAACAATGCTTAATGACATGAATTTGCCTGCATATTTTTGGGCCGATGCAGTAAGTACAACATGTTATGTTATGAACCGTGTTTTGATTAGGCCTATTTTAAAGAAAACCCCCTATGAGCTTGTACAAGGGGAGAAAACCAAATATTTCCCATCTTCGAGTTTTTGGATGTAAATGTTTTTTGCATAATAATGGTAGAGAAAATCTAGGAAGTTTTGAGGCTAGAGCTGATGAGGGTATATTCCTTGGATATTCTGCTTCGAGCAAAGCATATAGGATTTACAATAAATCTCGTAATACTATTGAAGAATCTATTCATGTATCGTTTGACGAATCCGATCCCAGAAGATTGGGAAAGGTATCTGCTAATGACATTTCAGGTATTCTTGGAGATTTATTCATTGACGAGGATGAGGAGCCAAATGCCAAAGAAAAGGAGCATTCCGAAAGCAATGGAAAATCAGTCGAACCTGTTGAGGAGAAAAATCAAGAACAATCTATGGAACTCAACGCTGATTTGCCTAAGGAATGGAGAACATCGAGGCACCATCCTATAGATCAGATTATCGGGGATATCTCAAAAGGTGTAAGTACTCGCAACTCTATTAGCAATTTGTGTAACTTCTTTGCATTTGTTTCTCAAGTAGAGCCAAAGAATTGTTCTGAGGCTATGCTTGATGAGCATTGGCTTTTGGCAATGCAAGAGGAATTAAACCAGTTCGAAAGAAATCAGGTGTGGGAACTTATTCCTAGGCCTGAGTCTCATCCGATTATTGGAACTAAGTGGATTTATAAAAATAAACTTGATGAGGCTGGTTTAATTGTTCGAAACAAATCTAGGTTAGTTGCACAAGGTTACAACCAGGAAGAGGGGATAGATTATGAGGAAACATTTGCCCCTGTTGCTCGGTTGGAAGCCATAAGACTGCTATTAGCATTTGCATGTATTCTAGATTTTAAATTATATCAAATGGACGTAAAGAGTGCCTTTCTTAATGGTTTTATAAATGAAGAAGTTTATGTGTGTCAACCTCCTGGCTTTGAAAGTTATGAACACCCTGATTATGTTTATAAATTGAAAAAGGCTTTGTACGGTTTAAAACAAGCTCCAAGAGCGTGGTACGACCGTCTTAGCAAATTTTTGTTGGAAAATAACTTTGAAAGAGGGAAGGTTGATAACACACTTTTTATCAAAAAGAAAGGAAAGGACATTCTTTTAGTTCAGATTTATGTTGATGATATTATTTTCGGTTCTACTAATGAAATCCTTTGCAAGGAATTTTCTAGTATGATGCAGGAAGAGTTCGAAATGTCTATGATGGGCGAGCTGAACTTTTTCCTGGGATTACAAATAAAGCAAGCGAAGGACGAAATCTTCATTAGTCAAACCAAATACTGCAAAGAATTACTGAAAAGATTTGGCATGGATAAGGCCAAGGCAGTAGCAACACCGATAAGCACATCATGTTACTTGGACAAAGATGAAGGAGGTAAATCCGTAGAAACTACAAAGTATCGAGGTATTATCGGATCACTTCTTTATTTAACGACAAGTAGGCCGGATATCATGTTTAGTGTATGTTTGTGTGCTCGGTTCCAGTCGAATCCAAAAGAAACGCACATGGTTGCTGCCAAGCGAATAATGAAATACTTGTCTGGCACAACTAATATGAGTTTATGGTATCCCAAAGGTTCGTCTTGTAATCTTGTTGGGTATTCCGATTCTGACTTTGCTGGTTGCAAAGTAGATAGAAAAAGCACTAGCGGCACTTGTCATCTTCTTGGCAATTCATTGGTTTCATGGGCTAGTAAGAAATAGTCTAGTGTGGCCCTATCTACAGCTGAGGCTGAATATGTAGCCGCGGGTAGTTGTTGTGCCCAGATTTTATGGTTAAAACAGCAACTCCTAGACTTTGGTGTAAGTCTAGATCACATTCCTATTAAATGTGATAATACCAGTGCTATTAGTATTACCAAAAACCCAGTGCAACATTCTCGCACGAAGCATATAGAGATTCGACACCATTTTATTCGTGATCATATTTAGAAGGGTGATTGCATTATTGAGTATGTTGATACTTCGCGGTAGTTGGCTGATATCTTTACGAAACCGCTTCCAAAAGAAAATTTCTTTTTTATTCGTAGAGAAATTGGTTTAACTTCTGCCTCTCACCTCTTTTGAAAATGTGAATCTTTTATCTCTCATGTTATTATTGATGCATCTTCTTGGTGTTTCAGGGGGAGATTGCACATCTTTTTGATGATTACAAAAGGGGGAGAGAGATTCTGATATATAATGGCTAATACATTCAGGGGGAGATACTCTGAAGGATGTTTTTTTGTCTAAAATGATATATGTTATTTAAGCATTCATATAGGGGGAGAAGAATTAATCCATTATATTTACTGTATTTAGTGATTCTAAGGAAGGTTTTATCATTATATATCTATTTTTGCTTGTGTAACACTTGTGATGCAGATAATAAAGAGCATATCAGAATGGTTGTTTGTCATCATCAAAAAGGGGGAGTGTTGGAAGTCAAGCTGGTTGGAAGGCATGCTTCAAACTCTCTATGGACTTCAAGTTTAAGGCAAATATATGTTTTGATGATAACAAGCCAACTCAAGTTCAAGCTCACAAGTGCAAGCGTCAAGATTGAAGACTCAAGCAAGCCTAAGAATAGAAACCTTCTCCTTAGATCAAATGTAAAGTAATGAAGTTTTTGTTTACTTAGAAGTTTCAAAGCCAACAAAGTTTTTATTTTTGAAGAGAAGAAGAAAAACGTATTTTCTGCATATAAAATGTTTTTATGCATTTCATCGGAGTAAAAATAGTTGATGTTACAAAACTCTGCATATTTATATGATTGCAAAAGAGAGTAATCGATTATCTCTTGCAGTAATCGACTAACTCTGTTGCATCATAGAAAAATCAGAGAAGCTGTAATCGATTAACTGAATTTTGTTAATCAGTTACTTTCTTATGAAAGTAATCGATTATATTTGTTGCATCATATATTTTTCAGAGGCTTAGTAATCGATTACAAGTCTTGTAGTAATCGATTACATGATGTTGCATCATATGCAAACCAGAGGCTTAATAATCGATTAACTCCTCAGTGTAATCGATTATCATAAGTTGCATCATACAAAGAACAGGAGTGATGTAATCGATTAACTATTCTTAGCCTAATCGATTACATGTTTTTCAAATGTATTTAAGAATTTCTATTTTTGTAGAAATAATCGATTATTCCTTTAAAGTAATCGATTACTTCATGTTTTATTGAAAAACGTGTCAGAATCATTTTTATTATTTCCTGATTTGTTTTTATATAAAAGATTCTGATATATTTTATAAAATTCGAAAATGATTTTAATTTTGAATCATTTCCTTTTTGGTTTTACGAATCAAATCTTTATTTTATTTCGAAAATCGTTTTGATTTTATTTTGATTTTAAAACTTATTTCAAATCTTTGTTTATTCCTTTTTGATTTTGTTTTATTAATTCAAAATCGTTTTTGATTCTAAAATGTTTTTCTTTTTAAATAAAGATCACTCCAACATTTCAACAAGTTTTTTGAGTTTTACGTTCAGACATTGTTATTTTTCACGTTCTCTCTTCTTCTTCTTCTCAAAGTGTTCTGCTTTTCTTTGTTCTAACTTTTTGAAGAACAAACCTTGTTGGCTGCGTAAACTCTAAGACAAACTTCTTCTTCATTATCATAAGAGCTTATTGTAGAATCTGTGTTTTTGAGAACACGTGATACTTATTGTAATCACTCTCATCTATTGTACTCAACCTTAGTGGTAGGGAGAGAATACCATAGTTGAACGTTGAGGCGTTCGTAGGGCGAGGAACCCTACTGTGTGATTGAGGCCCCTAGCGAACGGAGGTTCCTAGTAGTGTGTGGGGTGCTCTTGGTTGTAATAGGGTGCGGCTATATTGCTTGGTTATAAGAACTCTCAGGCAGGTCGCTTGGGGACTGGACTAGGCCTTTCGACGGGAAGGCTGAACTAGTATAAAAATCACCGGTGCAAGCTTTTCTATCCCTATCTCTTTTACTTTCCGCATATTTAATTTTTTACGTTTCCGCGCTACTCGTTTATCATATTTCTATCGTTTTCGCGACCCGTTTCGAGCGTTTAATCTCTCCATCTCAAATCAATTTTTTAATTTGATACAAATTTTTCAATACATAATAAAACTCGATTCACCCCCCCTCTCGAGATTTTGAGGCCTAAACCAACAGCATCATCATCATCTTATGAACCCTAAGAAGCAAGAGCAATCACAACTATCAAACCCCCATCAAGCTTAAGAGCTCAAGATCAAGCCCTACAATCCAAGAAAACTCATCATCAAGACCATCATTCCCATCATCATCATCATCAAACCCTAATCAAGATGAAATTCCATCACACCTTCACCCTCATCATCTCACGCCACACTCCCTCTCTCCTCCTCTCTTGAAGTTTCGAACCCCATCCTATGGAGGGCCTCACACTCATGCTTCCTCCATCTCAAGGCTAAGGAGTTCATCTCGCTCATGATCTCTCATTCTCACTCTCCTTCCTAGATAAGGGTTCCAATCACTTGATTGTAGAGTTGTTAAGGGCTTAAGGAAGTGCAACAAGTTCAAGTTTAAGGAGTTAGGGCAAAGCTAAAACTAGGATTTGTGAAGGTTCTTGCATCTCTTCACATTTGAGGTAAGAAGGTTGTGTTACCTCTATTTAGGGAATGGATTCTAGGAATGTCATAGTGATAGCTAAGGATATGGTAGTGTATATGTATATATCAAGGAACCTTAGGGTAGTTAACATTGACATAATAGAGTATTTTCAATAAAAGGAGAAAACCACTTTTAATATGTGTAGGAATATATGTTTTTTATGTTGATGTTTGTGATGTGTGTGATTATTGTGGAAATGTTAGTTGATTGATAATGAATAAAGAGAATATAGGGATATAGAGAAAATAAATTGAATATAAGAATAAAGGAAATGAACTCAATTATATGTGTGTGATTATGTGTATAAATGATTTGTGTTACTATGATTGAAGGATAATATGTGTGTGAAGTATATGAGGGGTTAGGGTTTGAAATGAATTTAGGATATATTAAGTTAATGGGTAATGTAACTAAGGGATGAATTTGGGATGCTTGTGTAAGTGTTAAATGTATGAGTAATTGATGACTAGGTTAATATAAAGGAACTTTGAATGAATAATGAAATTATGAAATGAATAGGTTAAGAACATTAGAGCTTATAATGAAACTGGAATGAAACTTGGTAATTAACAAATTGATTATTAGTGTAAAAGTGGAAATGGAATTATGCTATCAACATGATAGAAACCCACCCAAGAGGGTGAGTGAATAAATGGTAGGGAGGTATGTGAATATATGATTGTGCTATGTGTCAATATATGATTGTGCTATGCGTAAATATATTATTGTGCTATGTGTGAATATACGATTGTGCTATGTGTCAATATCTGATTGTTCTATGTGTGAAAATATTATTGTGCTATGTGTGAATATATGATTGTGCTATGTGTAAGTGTATGAATGTGCTATATGTGACTAGATGATTGTGTTGTGTGTGAATATATGATTAGGATATATGGATGGATATTGAATGTTGAATGTGTTTGATGAATTGTATGACTGCATGATTAGTAGAAGTGGCCCGGCACAGGTTAGGTCAGAAGACCTGGTTATAAGACCCTGTAGCCCTATAATGAAAGAGAACCTGTCGCAGGTTAGGTCAGAAGACCTGGTCATAAGACCCTGTGGCTGTATAATGATAAAGGAACCGAACACAGGTTAGATCGAAAGGTCTGGTCATAAGACCACATGGCTGAATAAGGTAAGAGAACCTCTGACTCAGGTTAGATCGTAAGATCTGGTCATAAGACCATGTGGCAGGATAAGAGAATAACTCTGGTGCTGGTTAGGTCAGGAGACCTGGTCATGAGACCCTGTAACCAGTTGATATGAAGAGAGAAAATACATGGGTAAATGAGTAATAGATGAAAAGGTGATAATAGAGCTAGGGGAAACTAAGGAAAAGATTAGAAGAGTTAAGAAAATAGTAAAAGAGAATGAGAGCATGAAGATGAATAGGTTTATTATGTTGTTAATATAGATGTAGGACTTAGTTTATTGCTATGCCTTTTAGAAGCTATTTTTTGAAGTTTTGTGTAATGCTATCCTTCTTGCTATTTTTCTTACAGGTACAGAAGGAGCTTACACGAGTCACGGCCGAGCAAGAGCACACTCCACGGTATTTTGGGGTAGGACCTTAGATGGGTCCTAAGGTCCTGGATTTTATTTTGGGAACATGATGTATATATTTACTTTATATTTTGTAAAGTTTTAATAACTCCAAAGATTTGTTCATACTATGAAAATGATGTAAATAAATACAAATGTTTAGATTTTGCCCTGTTGGCACTCTGTTGATATTACATTTAGGTTAGCACAGGTTTGGCAGGAAATTTATATTTTTGGAAAGTTCATAAAACAAAGTAAACTTCGTCCGATTTTACAGAGATTTTCGTAAGCAATACAATTAATTTAGAGTTTTAAAAAGAAAATTTTCAGTTCAGGAATTATATATAATGGATAATTAAGGGTAATTATTAGTAGGGTGTTACAACAGGCAAGGGATATAACAATTTGATAATCAAGGTGAGAATCAACCTAGGGTAATGCCTCAATTTAGACGCAATTCGCCTTCATCGTCGTCAATTGCAAATAGGTGCAGAGCAGCAGAGAAATAGACAGACAGGGTGATCGATGAGCCAACCAAGCACTCATACCGCACCGACGTTCCTCCCAACTTGTCATACGACTTCCCCTCAGGCAGACACAGCACAAACTTGGACATACAAACAAACAGAGTTCACACAAACAAGTATGCAAGCCCATGCTTAGGGTTACTAAGGATAAACTTCAGCTCTGATACCACAAATGTAACACCCCGATTTAGGAACTTGATTATATTTTTATTTAGTAAAAATCTTGGAAAATAGGTTGTATGGAATTCTGTTTCAGTGCCAAAACACAAGTTCATTACTTGGCTCGCGGCCCATGGCAAATTAAAGACAAGAGATAGGTTGTATGTTAATCAAGTGGATTGCATTTTATGTTCTGGTTAGGTGGAGTCCAGGGACCATTTGTTCTTTCAGTGCAATTGGTCAAAGGCTTTACTTGAGGAAGCTTGTTTATGGATTGGTATTGATACTCCTCCCTACAGATTTACCAATTGGACTAGGTGGATTATGCATGCGTTTAGAGACAAGAAGAGGAGGAAATGCATTTATGCTATTTTTGCTGCAACTATTTATCACACATGGATGGAGAGGAACTTCCGATTGTTCATGAACAAGAGTAGAACTCAGCACCATATATTGAGAACTATTAGGCGTGAGATTGCTTGGCGGATAAGCTATTGTATTTCGCATTTTAGTAGATAGGATAATAAGTCTTTAGTTAATAGGATTCTTATGGAACTTTAATTGTATAGTGTTGTTTAGGCATTAGTAGCACTTGAACCCTTCCTAGAAGGTGGCAAGTTCCTACTAATGGCCTTTTAGTTTGTTCTTGAATTTTCATGTGGTAATAAATTTTTTCCTTACAAAAAAAATCTTGGATTTTTTTTTGCATTGGTGACGTGGACATGAGTTCGCCTTTATAAAACATTTCTCTCTTCAAAAACATCTTTGTTATAAAAATAACTCTTTCATATCCCACATCACACCTCCAGTTTCAAATCGAGATGTTCCCAACATCACGCTTTGAAACACTTTCTTCCAATTTCATGAAATACAATTCCCCTTTCCTTTTATACAAATAACATCAAATGTTCGGTTTCCAAAACTGATAAAGAAGTAGGGTGAGTTACATCAGAATAGAGCATCATTATCTTAGTAAATTAAGAAAGTGCAATACATACTCAGACACAAAGGAGAACCTACACTACAGGTCGCCATCCTTAGCTGGAACCTCCTTCAATTCCTGATCCTCCTCAGCGTCATCAAATCTCCCGTCATTCTTCGGTAGCACCAAGAGCTTTGCATACTCTGGATCTTCTAGCATTATCCTATCCATCAGATCCCACAAGTCGATACCCATTGGAGTGAACAGAGGGTCGTCAATCTCCATGCTAATGTCTCCTCGCCACTTCCAGCCTTCCTCTAGAAAGTCCCAATCTCCGTCTTCCAGAGGGTGCATACAAACTTTGACGTCGAATGCCATCTAAAATTTCGCGACATCAAGTGTCGGGAGAGAAAGAAATAGAATAGCAGAGAGAGTGAGCATCCCGAACGATTTCTCGTTGACGGGGTGAAATTACAATAGGCAATACATCAAGACATAAAGAAAACAACAACATCACAACAACAGATACAATATGCAACATAGTTGACATTATTATCATAATCACTCATTCATAAATCTCAAGCTTTCCATTCTCATTATCTTCATTTATTTCTTTCTCAATTCATTTCTCAATGTTACTTCACAACTCTTAGCCGTCACGACATCACATCCTTCAACTTATCCATAACTTTCTTTTACTTGACCTTCTCATGGTATCCTCATCCTTGGCCATTCCCATTCTTATCATCAATATCTTTATTATATTCAAATCCCTTATTCTAAGAATCTTTTTAGTGTTGTGAATTACTTTATTAAGTTTTATCAAATCGTATCCATCGATAACAGGGGATAAGAGATTGTCATCGTGGAGCAGTTAGCACACATACATCTCCTCTAATCCTCCCAAGCCTAATCGGAAGCAAACGGGACGTACAGGAACCTTAACCACGTCGGTCGAACAGTCGAGAAAATCCAACAGCATATATATATATATATTTGTCAAGACCACAACCGTACGGGCCGGCCATCATGACAATTGAAATTTTACGCGATATCGCAAGGGCCCAACACCAATCGACTGCATGCCTCGTTCAGGTTCCCTCTCACCGTTCCAAAATTGATCAAGGGGGCGACAATACTTTTCTAGTTAGCTGTGCAGAACATGCTATGATCCCTTGGGTCTTAAGTCCCGATCTCGTATAGTCTAGTTCTGCCTAGAAAAGCACTCTAGGTTACTTGACGTTTCACCGTCATCACCCTCCCCTATCACAATCACTCGCCTGAATATCCACAGATAAGTAGGGTATCTTCCTCTCCACTACTTCACACTGAACTCGCCGCGTTATTCAATGTCTTTTAATGTCTTATTAGTATTTTATTAATCCTAAACTCGGACGAGTCACCCTTGTTCATCCCTTCGGTGATCCTTGACCTCTAATCCGATCTTCTGCATTAACGCTTTCTCATTATTTCATAGTCATCATTTTTCAAATAGCCCCTTTCATGAAAACCAAGGATCTAGACATGCATGTACTAGAAAATAGAAAATCAATAATATAAGTTTGTTTTTTTAACATGCAATCAGCCAACAAACGAATAAATCAACCTACCATTTTCATTTCAATGCAAACCGAATTTACACACTTAGAAGGAAGGAATAGATTTTTATCAAAGTATTTCATAAACTTTACATGCAACAAAAGTCAAGCTTCATTCTCCTATTTAAATCACAACTCTAAGCATCAAGATAACACAATTTCATTTGGGCAAAATTAAAGGAATACCGTATGGCGTACATAGGCACACAACCATTCACAAGATCATTTCATCAATCATTTTTATCAAGAACCAAATTATAAAGAATGAAAATGAATTATCTTAGCTTAATTATAACATGCATAATCAAATCAATTAATTTTCCTCTCCTACTCATTTAGGCCGAAACACATGCACATAGAAATTAGGGATTTTTACACAAATCAATCAATCAACACACATACACTAAAAACCCATTTTATTTCCCTCATTCAAAATATATATCAAAGCATGAAAGCAAAAATCATTTAGATAAAAACCAATAGAAAAACCGTATAGACTTCAAGAATTCATGCACGTCCATTTTACTTATTTTAAACTTAGATTTCAACATACATGCATCTAAAAATTAAGGATCAAGGCTCAAAAATAATCAAACACCGAAAATCAATTTTATTCCTCCCCTTTTTCATCTTGTCCGAATCATCAAGGAATAAAAATGAGGAACATTTACACAATAAAACAACATATAAACATATACTTGAAAATCAACAAGAATCAAAGCTTATTTCTTCACTTTTTATCAAAAAAAAAATCAAAACACTTTGAGCACAAACCAACCCAAAAACCGTATAGATCTTATGACACAAAACAAGTTCATTTCAAACTTTAAAGCTCAAACCTTTACACATTCAAGCTTAAAAATCAACCAGGAACTTGAAAAACCAACATGCATGGGAAACAAAATTCATCCCCTTTACTTTTCCTTCTTGGCCGAATTAGGTATAAAGAAAATCACAAATTTTGACAAAACAATCAACACATAAATCATACTTTTAAAATCAACAAAACTCATTTTGAATCACAAATCAAAACATTAGGACAAAAACAAAAATCATTCCCCTTTATTTCTTGCCTTGGCCGAATGGTTCATAAGGGAAAAATCAAAAAAATTTCACAATATAAATCATTATTCACATAATCATTTCAAGTTCAAGAACCAAATCAAGAAAAGAAGAACAAAAATTATTTTGGGTATAAAAGGCCAAAACCGTGGGACCTCCTCTTGTTATGCATGTCCCTTTTTCAAATTTTAAACTCATACTCAAGCATAACTATGGCCAAAAATCAAAGCTTTATCATAAAAATACACATGCTTTAACAAATCAACAACTTATAGTTAAAGACTTCTAAAAACCGAAAACATTAAGAACAAAGAAGAAATAGAATAAGAGCAAGAAGAGAATGAGCTAAAGGGAAAGATTAATACCAATGAAGCTTTGAAAATGCCTTAGAAAAATCAAGTCATCTTTCTCCTCTCCTTAGCTCCCCCACGACCTCCTTTCTTCTTCTTTCTAGGTTTTCTTTTCTTTTCTTAAAACACCAAGAAGTAAAATAAGAATGTGAGGGTGGGAGACTTATTTATAGAGGTGTTTAGGGTGGGGTGTACTAACTAAAATTTGGGGTGCCAAGAAGTCAAGAGTTTTTCCCCTCTTACTCATTCTCCCTCACGGCCTAGGTCCCTAATCTCATGGGGTTGGGTTTTTCATTTTATTTTGTGTGTATGAGTGATTATTAGTAGTATGTAGGTAGGTTTAGGGTAGGATTGCATTGAATAGGGTAATTAAATGATGTAGTGACATGCATTGGTGGGAAATTAATTAGGGATAGGACAATTAATTAAAGTAGAGACATGCATGGGTGGGGAATTTATGGCATGTCTCCCCTAGGGTGTATGTAGGGTGGCTACACTTTAATGAGGCTATGTTTTGTTTAATTAGGTTATCCTAGGGTTTTGTGAACTCATAAAGAAATGTCTAAGCATTTAAAATTAAAAATGCACAAAATAAATTCTTAAAACCATACAGCTCATTATCACAGTAGAAAATAATATTTTTCCAATACAGTAAATAACACTTGAAAATCATAATTCAATTCACTAAAATACAACATTATAATCTCCCCAAAAATAATAAAAATTTTGTAGACAGCAAAATAATTTCCAAACTTCACAAAATAAATTCTTCATTTTAATACGGTCGTTTTGACTGTAAATTCGTCCAATTCGGATTTACAAATCAAAAGTTAAGAATTTTCAAAATTACATAATCAAATAAATCAATAATTAATAATTCCTTCAAAACACAAAATAGAATAAAATAATCCACCGTTATAAAATAAATTCCAAATAATTATTCCCATTCGAAATCTTAAATCAAATAACGAATTTATATAATTTCGAAAATAACTGCCCAATCAGAATCCATAAAAATTGATTTATTAAAATATCAAAATTGCGGGTATTACTTGTCTTGGAAAAGTCTATAGCTCCTTGCCAATCCTCACGCGTACACCACTGGCTTATATACCTACTCCTATACTTAAGACTTGGGGTGGGACTTCCTTTATAATCCAATCATTCTTTCAAACATTTATAATCAGAAAGGTTTCAATCTTAGGAATCAACTTAGGCTATACTTACACAGTCACGGTCCTTCACATCCTTAGGGTACGAGGTCTTATTCCAAACCATTAAAATATCTCCTATTCATCAAGTAACCCTCATCCTTTAATAACCTTAGGCTTCCACCAATAGTCATAATCATCTAATCTTCAACTAATCTTTCTCACTTAATCCTACTTGAGATGCTAAACTCTAATACTTCAATTCATTCTTTCTCTTAACTTAGTGGGGTTTTATCTTAATTTTCGTTCTATATCCTCAAAATATCTTCACTTCTCTTTCGAATTCATCCTATACATCGGGAATTCCCTTCATTCCCTGGAAAATTCTCTCTTAACTAAAGCACTTAAGGGTTTAATCATTACATTTCATCCAATATCCTCAATCTGTTAGTTTGATGATGTTTTAATGACAACAAACCAATTATGCAAACCTCAAACAACATTCAACAATCAAGTCAAACACCACTCAAGATGAAGTATTTAGCTCATATGCTATTGTATAAATTGTAATATTTTCTTTTTTGTCATATGAGTGTGGGTGGTAGCTTAGATTATCTCAATTTAGGAAAATGTATTGTTTGCATATATAGTGATTTAAGATTAACTTGATAGAAAATAGCTCTCATGAAAGTAGAAATCAAAACATAATTGAAAATCAATTTTTAATCACTTTTACAGTGGTTAATCGATTAGCAAGTTTGGCTTAATCGATTAACACGTGTATAACTGTTTTGAACTGATTGATTAACAATGGTTAATCGATTAATGCGTAAAACGTTAATCGATTAATTGATGTTATAACAGAAAAATTTATTTTGTTTAAAAGCTTTTCATTATGACTTTGATGAGGTTACTTACACTTTCATATTTTTCTTAATACATTCATGATATCACAATCTCACATAAGAGCTATCCAAGTTTCAAAGTTCTATCAAGAACAAGTCTTTCTTTCAATCTTATTCTTCACTATTATTCTCTTCAATACATTTTAGTCATTGAGATATTAGATTTTAGATCTTATTAGTTTTAGTTGAATCATCATACAACAAAGGTTGTAAGCTCAAGTATTCAACAAATCAAGAAGTGAAGATTTTACAAGTTTGGAAGACTTTGAAGGAATCAAAGCAAAGAAGAAAGGAATTGGGTGTAGATATTGCTTCAACAATTCAGAGACAAGAACAATTGGTTGGTTAGAGTTCAAGAGATTGGTACTCTCTTGAAAAGGGATAGGATAACTAGAGTGAGGTTTATCTTGTATCATTGTAATCTAACAATTGTTTCTTTAGTGGAAAGCTCTCTATTTCGATAGAGGGGACAAGATGTAGCTCTCAGTAGATTGAGAGTGAACCAGGATAAAAATCTTTGTCTCATATCTTTACTTTCTTTAAGCCTTGAAAGAATTAACAAACAAATTAATCAATTAGGTTAGATTTGGGAATTTTATAATTCTTAGAGAATCAATCCTAATTTGAATTGGTAAATTTACTTAGAATTGTTTTTTGATTCAATAGATATTTGTTCTTGCATTATTGACATTAGAGCTCTGCTGCAATTTTGATTAAAACTGAATTTTTACTGATTTGTACTTGATTAATCGATTAAGTATTGTGTTAATCGATTAGTTTTGAATCACCTTTTAGGCATTAATCGAGTAACTCTCTTGTTAGTCGATTAAGTGTTTGGTGTGCTTCAGGCATTAATCGATTAGCTTAGTGATTAATCGATTAAGCTGTGTAATTTTTGTAAGAAAACTTGTTTTCTCAAAACCATTCTCATTTGCAATCGAAAAATTAGTATCAAGGCTCCAAAACACTATTCACCCCCCTCCCCTCTAGTATATTTTGAGCCTCTTGTTGGTTTCCAACAAGTGGTATCAGAGCTCGGTCGAAAGATTCGAGCATTAAAATGCTTTTTCGTAAAGATCCGTTTTGGAAATCATGGGCTCAAATTTTAATCCCTTTGGAGGTGAAGGAGCTTCCATTAACCGTCCTCCACTATTTAATGGTGAGGGATATGCTTATTGGAAGTTTCGAATGAAAATTTTTATTGAAGCTATTGATATTGAGATTTGGAATGCCATTGAGAATGGGCCTTTTATTCCAGAGACAAAAGTAGATGACACTGTTTCTTTAAAACCAAAATCTAGCTGGAATGATGATGATAAAAAGAAAGTTCAATATGATTTAAAAGCTAAAAACATCATCACTTCGGCTCTTTCTTATGATGAATTCTTTAGAGTCTCTCAATGCACGAACGCTAAACAAATGTGGGATACACTTCAAGTCACACATGAGGGCACTAATGAGGTTAGACGTGCTAGGATGAACACACTTATGCATGAGTATGAGCTCTTTCGCAAGTTTCCTAATGAAACAATAAGCGACATGCAAAAGCGCTTTACACATATTATTAATCATCTATCTGCTCTTGGCAAAATGTTATCTAACGGTGAAGTTGTTAACAAAGTGATGAGATGTCTTAGTAGGGAATGACAACCAAAGGTCACTGCTATCATTGAATCTAAGGATCTAGATGAGATGGACTTAGCAACTTTATTCCGCAAGCTTCAAGAGCACGAAATGGAGTTAGGAAGACTAACTATGAACGAGGACTCCGATAGAAAGAAAAAGGGGATAGCGCTCAAGACAAGTTCAAAATCCCTAAAAGCACAAGAAGAGTCTTCACTAGTAGATGATTCCGACTCCAACATTGATGATGAGACCCTTGGGTTATTGGTTAAGAAGCTTGGTCGTTTCCTTAAGAAGAAGAATAATTTCAATAGAAATAGGTCAAAGGACACCAAGGATACTCAACCAAGACAAAAGACCAATAAGGACAAAATAATATGTCATGAGTGTGGAAAGCCGGGGCATTATAGATCTAACTATCCACAAAACTCAAAGAAGCCCGATAGTGACAAGTGGAAATCCAATCATTCAAAAGGAAAGAGAGCATATATAGTTTGGGACGAACCGGAAAATGAATCCACAACTAGCACATCGGAAGATGAGGAGTTAGCCAACCTTTGCTTGATGGCCAAATTTGATGAAGAGGCGTCTTCAAGCACAAAATCCAATGACAAAACTAATGAGGTAGACTATCTCTCCGACTCTAGTTCAAATTCCGATTCTCCTTCTTTTAATGAACTATATAGTGTTTATGTGGAAATGCATAAAGAGTTGAAAAAGTTAGCTAAAATAAATGTAGAGAGAAAGAATTTTATTTTGAAGCAACAAGAAAATATTTTAGAATTGCAAAACTCTCTTGAGGAATTGAAGCTTCAAAATGAAACTCTAGATCTCATTTATGCTAATTCCACATGTGATTGTGATTTGAAAATAAATGATGTCTCAACTTGTGAAAATTGCAAAACCCTTGAAAAAGAAGTTTCAAATTTGAAAGATAGAATTGCAAGGCTCACAAGAGGAGATACTCGTTTGGATCATTTTCTTTCAAATCAAAGAAATAATGGAAATAGAGCTGGACTAGGTTATACCAAACCCAAAAATCGATAATTTAGCAAAGTTGGTACTTTTTCTAAAGTTGATTTTTCTAAAACACCAACTTGCCATTATTGTGGAATTTTTGGACATGTTTCAAATAAATACAATATCAAAAGATTTGGTATACCTAGTGCCAAATATATGTGGATTGTGAAGGGGACTACACCCCAAGCTAACATGAAAGGACCCAAGACAACTTGGGTACCTAAAACTAGCAAATGATGTTGTATTGTAGATGTGCCTTCGGACAAAGGAGCGAAGATGGTATTTAGATAGTTGTTGTTCGACGCATTTGGCGGGCGATAAATCACATTTTATTGAACTTACTACCAAAGGAAGTGGTCACGTCACCTATGGAGACAACAATAAAGGCAAGATTCTTGGAGTGGGTAAGGTTGGTAATGTATCTAACCTAATCATTGAAAATGTCCTTTATGTAGAAGGCTTAGAACACAATTTGCTAAGTATAAGCCAACTATGTGATATGGGCAACAATGTTACTTTTACCTCTGAATTTTGCTTTATTAAGAGTAATGTTGATGATAGTGTCAAATTTGTAGGTAGATGTGACGACCCGACTTTCTATTCTAAATAAAATATTTATACTCAAAAATACGACCATTTTTTTTATCATAAGTCAAGTCATCATCCATTTCAATTCTTGCGGAAAAACATTCAACACTTCATGAAAGAAAACATCAACTTTTATATTCCATCATGAAAGGAAAGTACATATTCATTACATCAAAAGCTACCAACATTAAACTTAGCTTAGGTACTCTAGGTCATTACGTTATATTACATATATTACAACAAAATTTATAACAACCTAGAGCAATAGGTTCGCAACTCAAAACATAACATAATTAAGAGAAACCTGATGAGTTGCACTATTCACATTCCGACATCCAGAACTCAACTCAATCATCAGTTCCCCACTGACTGTCAGTTGAGTTGTCCATGAAATCATCATCAGCCACCGGATCGGCATCCTCCACCGGATCCTCATCCTCTATCGGATCCTCCTCCTCCTCTTCCTCCTCATGTGCCGGATCAGATGGCACATAAACTGGAGTCCGAGATCGGGCTCTAGTGGAAGGACGAGAGGGGGCAGGAACCTCCAAAATGATTCTTTCCTCAGAGGATGATGGACTTGGTGGGAGGGTGCGTCTCGGAAAACGTCTTGGTGGTGGTGGTGGTGTTCCATGGCGAAACACAAAATTTGGCAGAATGTGCATAATGTACATCATTGGGATTCTCGTTCGACGCGGACCATGGTTTTGGGTGACGGAAAGTGACTTCCACATCCCCTTCATAGATAGCCCTATGATCCTCGAAATTCCACTCCCCATTAGGGAGCGGCCTCATCTCCACGCAGATCATATTCCTGGCCATGACCTACAACAAGGGATTAGGAGTGAGTCATAGCTAAATACAATAACAAATGAGCATAACAGGGGCTAAAAATAACAAACACATGTAATCAGATAGCATCAAGAATGTAAATGTATGCTCAAACTGGTTTAACGCATTTTTAATTTCATTAGTGACATGATGCATGCCTACTCCTCGTTCATGCTTCACAGTTCGGCATCCTTTCGGGAATCCGTTTCAAACCTATGTTTTCATCGAACTGGAGCGTATCCATATCCCATGCATCACGATTGATTGGGAATTAGCCTTCATAGCATTCTCATGCTACAGGATCCAAATCATCATAGCACCTTCAGGGCTATGGCATCACAGCTCATTCAATGCTGCGGAATAAGTCTAACCTATGCTAGATTCCACAATCGAATCGGAGCAACTCCATGCATGACAATACCACATTCAAATTTCGTTTCCTTTCTTTTCACTATTCTCATCATCATCTCTTTTCATTATCTTTCAATTATCTTTTCTTTTAGCTGGTGCTGATGCTTCTCGAAAAATACCATCAGAGGCATAGCCATCTCATGATGGATTTACTTGCTTTCTTTCTTTATTGTAGAAAATCCATCAGTGGTCCAACCACTTTGTGATGGTTTTAGGAATAGCATAATTATTTATTTCATAATCCGTCGGGGCCTAGCCTCCTATTGGCGGATATTTATTGCAACGACCCTATTGGGACTCCCTTAGAAAATATCAACCAAGTGAATAAAACTATCACTGGGACGTTAGGGATAATATCAACCAGATGGGTGTACGCACTTCCGTTGGGACTCCTGTGGGTAAATAATCAACCACTGAATAGAATTCCAGTAGGACACCTCCAGGATAATTATCGGCCAACGGGATTAGGTTTTTAAGCATAAAAAGAAATATTTAGAGTTTAATAATTTAAGAGTTTATACGAGTTAATCTTTAATTGAAATTATAGAAAAATAAAGGTTTTCTGAAAAATTCTTTGAATTACTCGAGTAGTTCTTGACTACTCGAGTGTTCATGTAAAATTACTCGAGTCCCTAAGAAATACTCGAGTGTTCTTCCAATTTTCAGAATACTCGAGTCTTCCTTAAATTACTCGAGTGTTTTTGCTGCAACAGCACCAGTTTCTGCACTTTTCAATATCAATTCGAATTCCTTGCTTTATATCTTCATTCCTATGCAAAACAGCAACTTAGGCTCATAAAATAAACATGTTAGAACACTTAATCATCACTGAAACAACATTAAATAACATCAAATCACAGATTGCATCAAATCTTGCAAATATCCAATTTAAAACATGAAATCCATTTCCACTTGATTTTAATTTCGAAACACATTTCAGTTAGCTTGATTAGGTCCATTTAAACTTGTTTAAGTCATAAAATCTTGAGCCTCTGACACCCAAGTCAGAATCCCAATTCAAGTTTCATCCCTCTTTTGAACCTTAATGGTTCCTACATTTCTAGCTTGAAATTACTCATTCTAGTATTTAGATAACTCCTCCCTTACCTCGGAGAAGCTAAAGAAAGGATAGATTGAACCAAAAAGAGGTTGAATCAAAACTTGATTATGGATTTGGTGCAGAACTGGTTGCACTTGGCTGACTTTGGTCACAAATTTCACAACGAATAAGACATGAAAAAGAACGAAACAAGTTAGTTTCAGAAACTAGGAAATGCTAACTTTAAATGGAAACAAGTTTGAAATCGAAAGGGCTCCTGGATTTACCAAACGGATTCAAGGAAGATGAGTACTTGATGTTGAAAGTTGCTCTGTTTTCATAGCTTTAAGACCTCAACTTTGGTTGTCTATAACTCGATCTACAGGAGGCTATTTGAAGTGATTTCATGTTCTAATTCAAGAGTGGAATCAGAACTTCAGTTTGTGTTTAGGTTTCAAAGGAAAAGGATGAGATTTGAGAGAGAACGAAAGGATCAAAGTGAGCTCCACAAAACAGAGAAATTTTGCCAACAATTCGGGTTTCAAGAGATTTAAGAGTTTTTGGGCTTCATTGAACACTTATTTATAGGCTAGGATTACCTTCCTTCGAAGTAAGATCAAGCTCTGTGCTTGGAACCTCAAGAAAACGCGTTTTGGTGCGAAGTTCAAATGAAAACCGACTTATACACTTAACCAGACTGCTCGATTTACTCGAGTCTTTTACCCAATACACGAGTACTTTTCAGAATTTCAAAGATCACTCGAGTCTTTCCTGAAAGACTCGAGTCTTTCGCCAAAAATTCAAATTTTTCAAGCAATTATTGATTATACTCGAGTCCTCCCCAAAACACTCGAGTACAATAACCTAATTTTAGAAAATTCATTATTTTATTCAACATACAAACATCATTATTTGAATACTTAATATTTATTTATTTATTCTAAATACAGGACCTTACAGTAGACGCTCTAATAACACATATTTAATTGATTTAGATGAGATCACCTCATTATTTTCTACTTGTTTTAAATCTTTTGATGATGAGGTTAGACTTTGGCACCGGCAAATAGCTCATGTAAATGTGAATCAACTAAATAAGCTACTACGCAAAGAAGTAGTAATTGGCTTACATAAACTCAATTTTAAACTTGATGGTGTTTGTGACTCTTGTCAAAAATGCAAACAAGTTAAAAACTCTTTTAAACCTAAAATGTGGTAAGCACAACAAAGCCATTGGAGTTAATCCATATGGATTTGTTTGGCCCATCACAAGTTCGGAGTTTTGGTGGTAATTACTATGGCTTCGTTATGGTAGATGATTTTACGCGATTCACATGGACATTATTCTTATCCTCCAAAAGTGATACTTATAAATGTTTTAAAAAGTTTGCCAAACTCATCCAAAATCAATTAAATTTAAAAATTGTGTATATTAGAAGTGATCATGGTGGTGAGTTTGAAAATTCTAAATTTGATGCCTTTTGTGAAAAATATGGTATTGGTCATCAATTTTCAGCCCCTAGAACTCCGGAACAAAATGGAGTTATTGAAAGGAAAAATAGAGTCTTAGAGGAACTCGCAAGAACCATGCTTAAAGAGTCTAAAGTTCCCTCTTATTTTTGGGCTGATGCGGTTAACACCGCTTGTTATGTGATTAATCGTGTTCTTATTCGTCCTCATTTAAATAAAACACCTTATGAATTGCTAAAAAGGCGTAAGCCGAATATTTCTCATTTCCATGTTTTTGGTTGTAAGGTGTTTGTTTTGAATAATGGTAAGAATCCTGTCGGCAAATTTGATTCTAAAGCCGACGAAGGTATTTTTCTTGGATATTCAATGCATAACAAAGCTTTTCGTGTTTTTAATAAAAGAACATTAACTGTAGAAGAATCAGTCCGCGTTGTTTTTGATGAATCTCCGAAAGGAGAAAGTATTGTTTCTTGTGATGATGAGGATGTAGGTACATTCATGGATCATGAGAAGCCTATACAACAAGAGGTAGAGAATCAAATTGACAACGGAGAAACCCAAACACAAGAAAAGGACTTAGCACAAGTACCACATGCCTATCTACCAACTGCTTGGAAACAAAATAGAAACCACCCGATCTCAAATATTCTAGGTGGTATTGCTAAGGGAGTGATAACCCGAAGCACTTTAAATAACTTTTGCTATTATGTTGCATTTGTTTCTCAATTAGAACCTAAGGATATTCATGAGGCAATTCAAGACGAACATTGGGTAATAGCCATGCAAGAAGAATTGAATCAATTTGAAAGAAATAAAGTTTGGGAGCTTGTGCCAAAACCCGATGATCGTCCTGAAATTGGAACTCGTTGGGTTTATAGAAATAAGCTAGATGAGTCGGGTATTATTGTTAGAAATAAAGCTAGATTGGTAGCTAAGGGTTATAGTCAAGAAGAGGATATAGATTATGATGAAACATATGCTCCCATTGCTAGACTAGAAGCTATTAGAATCTTGTTTGCTTTTGCATCTATATGAATTTTAGATTGTATCAAATGGATGTTGAGAGTGCGTTTCTTAACGGTTATATTCAAGAAGAAGTGTATGTTTCACAACCTCCCGGATTTGAAGATTTTGAACATCCGGATTATGTATTTAAGTTGAAAAAGGCTTTATATGGTCTTAAACAAGCTCCTAGAGCTTGGTATGATCGTTTAAGCAATTTTCTACTTGAAAAAGGTTTTAAACGAGGTGCAGTGGATAATACTCTTTTTATTGAAAAATCGGGTAAGGACATACTCTTAGTTCAAATATATGTTGATGATATTATATTTGGTGCAACTAATGAGAAATTATGCAAGAAATTTTCAGATATCATGCAAAGCGAGTTTGAAATGTCAATGATGGGGGAGCTTACTTTCTTCCTTGGCTTGCAAATCAAGCAACTCGATGATGGAATCTATATTCATCAAGGGAAATACTGTAGAGAATTACTCAAACGTTTTGGCATGAAGTCTTGCAAAGAAGCCTCAACTCCCATGAGTGTCACATGCTACATGGACAAAGATGAAAAAGGCATATCCGTTGAGGTAACTAAGTATCGTGGTATGATAGGGAGTTTATTATATTTGACTGCTTATCGTCCCGATATTATGTTTAGTGTGTGCATGTGTGCTAGATTTCAAGTCAATCCTAAAGAGTCTCATTTAACTGCTGTTAAGAGAATTATGAAATATTTGAAAGGAACAACAAATACCGGTTTATGGTATCCTAGAGATGCCCTATTGAACTTAATTGGTTATTTGGATTCTGATTTTGCTGGTTATAAAGTTGAAAGAAAAAGTACAAGTGGAACATGCCATTTAATTGGAAGTTCTCTTGTATAATGGTTTTCTAAGAAACAAAATTGTGTAGCTTTATCAACCGCCGAAGCCGAATATATTGCGGCCGGGAGTTGTTGTGCTCAAATCCTTTGGATGAAGCAACAACTTTCGGATTTTGGTTTAAATTTATCTAAAATTCCTATTAAGTGTGATAACACATCCGCAATAAATTTAACAAAAAATCTGGTATTGCACTCTAGAACAAAATATATTGAGATTAGGCATCATTTCTTAAGGGACCATGTCCAAAAAGGTGATTGTGTTATTGAATTTGTGCAAACTTCAAATCAACTAGCTGATATTTTTACTAAACCTTTACCTAGGGACACTTTGTACTTTATTAGAAGGGAACTAGGTATTCTTGATGACTCAACAATTAGCTAGTTGTATTTGAAATTCTTTTAGTTGATCACCTTAAAGCCTATTTCATTATGTATTGTTATGAGTTTTTCAAAATATAAATCCTTTCATAATTATCTAAATATGTGGTTATGTGTATTTTTGCTTGTTGTATTGCTTGTTATTTGCTTGTTTATATGTATGTGCTAATTGCTAATTGACTTTCTGTGTTTGTAAGTGTTAAAATGTTTTCAAAATGTCAAAAATTAAGTGTTTTTGAACATTAATCGATTAAGCTTTCTCATTAATCGATTAACTTTTTGGAGCCTTTCAGGCAATACTCGATTAATCATCCAATTAATCGATTAATTTTTAAACAGTCTTCAGGCGTTAATCGATTAAGGGTTTCGTTAATCGATTAACAGCGTTGTCAACTGAAATATAAATACGTTTTTGATTGAAATTTGACTCATTTTCTCGCTTCTTCGTTTTTGACTTCTTTTTCTCTGCACGAAAATACAATTTGAGGCAAAGTGACTAAGTTTTACCCCATTAATCCTTCTTTTCTTCACTCAAACACACTTCTCCGTCATCATTCTTCCATAAACCTTCATCAATTTCCCCTCTCCCCACATAAATCCGAAAATCCCAAACTAAAACCCTTACTCAACTCTTTCAACCTCTGCGAAAATGGCTTCCACTTCCACTGATCCTCAACCTCAGAAAAGACTTAACAGGCGCGCTCATCCACACAGAGACAATGTCTGGTTCTCACAAGCGAAAAGAGATGATCGGGCTCAGAAATTCGTTGATCGGAAATTCGGTATTTTGAGGTATTTGTATTTTGCTTGGTTGAAGAAACAGAAGTTTGGTTTTCATGATTTGTCAGTTAATCAACACTTGCAAAAATTCTTGGAATATAATACCATCATATACCCTAGGTTAGTCCGCCAATTTTATGCCAATTTCACTTGCATTGAGGGTGTTTACCAGAGTATGGTTAGGGGTCACCATTTTATTATCAAACCCGATCATATGAGACTTTTGTTTGGACTTAGAAATGAAGGGACATACATTGGTGATGATGAATCCACTGAATTAGATGTTGATCCTGCCACTGTTTTTTCTAATGCTGTGAGGGATGATGTTAACTGGGATAAGGGAACTAAGCGGGTTTCATTGTTACATGCTGAAGATAGAATTTTATTGTACATCATTGCATATTGCTTAATTCCAAAATCATCTCAAAATTATGCACAAGTTCAAGAGGATGATTTGAAACTCTTTCATGGTATTAAGAATAATGTGCAAATTAATTGGTACAAAATTGTTATGGCAAAGATGCTTGCTGCTACTCAATCTCAATCTCCTGCATATTTGCCATTTCCCATGCATGTTAGTAAAATGTTGCATCATTTTGGTGTGTCAATTCCTGATAATGAGCCGTGTGACAAGGACCTTGAAGGAAAGTTATGCTTTAATGACCATCATATCAATCAAATGAAAATTACTTTTCATAAGCCCACTAGGACTTGGATGTGGAATTCTCAGATTAGGGCTTTAGAGGGTCAAGGACAGCCTGCTGCACCTTCTCCACCGCCACCAGTTGATGATCCTATGCAGACTGAGCAAGGGCTAGCAAATCAAGATGGGGTTAACATAGAAGATTTTATTGATTTTGACAACTTGGATGCTGGACCTCCTGCTTTTGATCATGAAGCTGCCCATGCCGCTCTTCTTCAACATGTGGATAACTGATTTGATATCTTCGAGGCACAGAATAGAGCCATGGAGCAGAGGATTATGGAGACTTTTTCCCGCTTCTTTACCCATCCCCCTCCACCCTCTTAGGAACTTATTGTCTCACCTTGCTATTTTCATCATTTTGCTGCTACTTTTCTACTGCTGATATTGCTGGACTGTTTTATGTTTTATGGTTTTTGGACTGTTTTATTAAGTTGCTAGACTTTTTTTATTTGCTATGGTTGTATATGGTCTGTGTATGGCCAAGGACTTACTATGCTATGTTTTCTCTGTTTATGTATGGACAATGGTTATGTACTGTTTTTTTTTTTTTTAAGTATGGACTTTGGTTATTTGGACTTTTATTATGTGGTTTCATATATGGACTTATGTATGGACTTAGTTTATTTTGAATATGTACTGCATATTGAGGTTCATTTCTTTTAATTCATGTCATATATTACCAATTGTCTACTCACCTCTCATCTTTTGGCAAAGACTTTTCAAATTTACTACTCTTTTTAATGATGCCAAAAGGGGGAGAAAAGGTTTGTTTTATGTTGTGAGTTGTAGGTTTGATTGGTTTTTTCTATATTTCTTCTAAGTGTTCATACATTTAGGGGGAGTATATAAAAACTTGAAGTTTTTAATTTGAAGATGGTTTGTCATCATCAAAAAGGGGGAGTTTGTTAGTTTGATGATGTTTTGATGACAACAAACCAATTATGCAAACCTCAAACAACATTCAACTATCAAGTCAAGCACCACTCAAGATGAAGTATTTAGCTCATACGCTATTGTATAAATTGTAATATTTTCTTTTATGTCATATGAGTGTGGGTGGTAGCTTAGATTATCTCAATTTAGGAAAATTTATTGTTTGCATATATAGTGAATTAAGATTAACTTGATAGAAAATACTTCTCATGAAAGTATAAATCAAAACATAATTGAAAAACAATTTTTAATCACTTTTACAGTGGTTAATCGATTAGCAAGTTTGGCTTAATCGATTAACACATGTATAACTGTTTTGAACTGATTGATTAATAGTGGTTAATCGATTAATGGGTAAAACATTAATCGATTAATTGATGTTATAACAGAAAAATTTATTTTATTTAAAAGCTTTTCATTATGACTTTGATGAGGTTACTTACACTTTCATATTTTTCTTAATACTTTCATGATATCACAATCTCACATAAGAGCTATCCAAGTTTCAAAGTTCTATCAAGAACAAGTCTTTCTTTCAATCTTATTCTTCACTATTATTCTCTTCAATACATTTTAGTCATTGAGATATTATATTTTAGATCTTATTAGTTTTAGTTGAATCATCATACAACAAAGGTTGTAAGCTCAAGTATTCAACAAATCAAGAAGCGAAGATTTCACAAGTTTGGAAGACTTTGAAGGAATCAAAGCAAAGAAGAAAGGAATTGGGTGAAGAGATTGCTTCACCAATTCAGAGACAAGAACAATTGGTTGGGTAGAGTTCAAGAGATTGGTACTCTCTTGAAAAGGGATAGGATAACTAGAGTGAGGTTTATCTTGTATCCTTGTAATCTAACAATTGTTTCTTTGGTGGAAAACTCTCTATTTCGATAGAGGGGACTGGATGTAGCTCTCGGTGGATTGAGACTGAACCAGGATAAAAATCTTTGTCTCATATCTTTACTTTCTTTAAGCCTTGAAAGAATTAACAAACAAATTAATCAATTAGGTTAGATTTGGAAATTTTATAATTCTTAGAGAATCAATCTTAATTTGAATTGGTAAATTTACTTAGAATTGTTTTTTGATTCAATAGATATTTGTTCTTGCATTATTGACATTAGAGCTCTGCTGCAATTGTAATTAAAACTGAATTTTTACTGATTTGTACTTGATTAATCGATTAAGTACTGTGTTAATCGATTAGTTTTGAATCACCTTTCAGGCATTAATCGAGTAACTCTCTTGTTAATCGATTAAGTGTTTGGTGTGCTTCAGGCATTAATCGATTAGCTTAGTGATTAATCGATTAAGCAGTGTAATTTTTGTAAGAAAACTTGTTTTCTCAAAACCATTCTCATTTGCAATCGAAAAATTAGTATAAAGGCTCCAAAACACTATTCACCCCCCCTCTAGTATATTTTGAGCCGCTTGTTGGTTTCCAACACAATCTTCAAACAAACTCACACTACTTTCATCTTTCGTCTCTCCCCAACTTCGATTCAACTTATTACTATAACCGCTCGTCGTTGCTTAAAATCCTTATTCATACTACATTTGACTTCTGGTCTTCCACTACTAAGGTTAAACATTCTACTCTAATCCTCAAAACTTACGCATCTACAAAGCATAATTTCCACTTTCAAGCCTAAACTCTAGTGATATCCTTTCTCGGGTCGTTTCATTCTACATTCTTTCTTGGTTCATCCACTTAGAATTACTACATCTATCCTTTCGAATAAACTAAGACTTTTCTCATCATGATTCAATCTATGGGTAGGGAATAGTTCCACTAATTGACCTGCAAAATAGGTCGGTTTCACCACTAAGCTCCTTCTAATCCTCAGAATTTCCACTATTCATCGCTATCGACTGGCCTTCTAGATACCTCAAGAACATAGGTTCTTAAGGGTCTGTCCCAAAAATCATCAACTTATAGACAACTTCACCTTATTTCGGCTCTTCCACGGTTACACCTACAAGATTTCTCGCTTTCCCCAAAAGGACCTAGATGGATTGGCAAAGCTATACTTGGTGACAAGGATCAGAAAATATATCTTTGGCTCAAACAAGTCACAGTTTTGTCAAAACAGTTCAACAAAATAGGGTCATTATCGAACAACATGCTATTTTTCAAAAGGTCATTGTCACAAGTTACAAGGAAAAAGGGCTTATCAAGGTGGATAAATCACAGTTCAATTGGCAAAGGACGTCACAATTAGGAAATCACGAATAGGCAAGAATCATCGTAGGGTAAGATCTCAACTTAGACTCAATTTGCTTCCATCGTCGCCAAATGCGAACAAGAGTAGAAAGACAGGCAGACCGTCCAAACACTCAAGCTGCTCTGACGTTCCCCCAACACATCATACAGCTTCCCATCGAGCAGACACAACACAGACTCAGACACACAAACAAACAGAGTTCACACATACAGCATGCAAGCCCATGCTTGAGATTACTAAGGATAAACTTCAGCTCTGATACCACTGAATCTAACACCTCGATTTAGAAACTTCAAATTTCCCTTTTTATTAATTCTTGAAATTACGATAAATTTTTTTTCATGGTGACGTGGACATGAGTTCATTCTCATAAAAACATTTTCTCTTTAAAACTTTTCTCTTTATAAAAGTAAGTCATTCATGTCCCACATCACGCATCAAGTTCCAAATCAAGATGTTACCAACATCACGCTTTGAAACTCTTTCTTCCATTATCATAAAATATTTCGTTCGTCAAAATAAACATTGTTTTATAAATGTTACTTCTAAATCCAGTCACATCCATCAAGGTGGTAAATTTTTCCAAAACATGTTGTCTCTTAAAACAATTACATCAAGGTAGAGCAATTTCATCATAGTACATCTCAAAAGACTGCAATACATACGAAAAACAGGACTGAGAACCTATACTACGGGTTGCCGCCTTCAGCGGGCACTCCTGCCAGCTCGAAAAGCTCATCATCATCTTCAAATCTCTCCTCGTCCTCATCGGGAAATGTTGGACTCAGCGTGCAGTCCTGGTCTGTCAGCACTAGCTTACTCATCATATCTCTCACATCTGATCTTGAAAGAGTGAACAGTGGGTCAATGACCTCCAAACCGATGGATCCATGCCATTTCCAACCTGCTGGAGTCAACTCCTAGTTTTCGTTATCCAATGGGCACATAGAGATCCTGATGCTATACGCCATTTGAAATGTGTGGTATAGAATACCAACAGAAGAAATAGGGCAGAAGAGAGAGTGACAGATCCCGAACGATTTCTTGTCGACGGGTGGAATTATAGTAGGCACAAATATTAAGACAAGCACACAACACTATATATCAAACAACAAAGTACATAACGTAATTCACCCCATCATTAATATTTCTCAATAGTGCTTTTTATTATGAGAACTCTCTCTTCAAGCATTCATTACTTTCTTTTATTTATTCTCAAAGTTACTCCACCATTCTTTGCCGTCACTAATTCACATCCTTGGTCTTATCCATACTTTCTTACCACTTGACCTTTTCTATTTTCCCTTCCTAACAATCCGCGCTGTATATTAATCTCTTATTCTAGGAGTCTTTCTAATCATTTCTTACACGTTTATTCCACTTATTCATGTTGAAAACTTTGATCATTACCACCTGTTGAAACTGAAAACAGGGTATTTCAGCTAAACCAAGCTTGCACCAAAAACGTGTTGAGCCTTTTCTCTTGCTTTCTAATCATTTTCTAAAGCTTCAATAGGTAAGGGAGAAGATATTCATCTCACTAGAATGGTAATTAATGAGCTTGGAATGTAGAAGAGATTTACAAGCTTAAGGGCAAGTGTTTTGAATTGGGGTTTTGGCTTGGAGGCCAAAATTGTGACGCTCTCGAAATTTGACTTTATTTAAATCAAAATAAAGTACGTAAATAGTTTATTTAGAAACTATTAGAGAATTTCATGAAAAACTTTTTTCCTTTTTAAATAGTAAGTTTATATCTCGAAAAACTTTCAAGTATGATAAAATAATTGTGTACTTGTTTTGAATTCAGCGGAAACGATTTGAAAGTGTTAATATGGTTGCACCGGCGATCACTCCCCGCCCTCATCAGCCCGGGTCTTACATGCCCACCAGCTTCCGCCCGGGTCTTACATGTACACCAGATAGTGAAAGTCGAGGTAGCAAAGTTTTAGGGATACAGACCAGTAAGCATAAAATATTAGCTCTCAAATGCTCTCATCAAAATATATACAATATACTACAAATCAAAATAAGAGAGCCATCGAAAGCTGTGTCAATATCACCCACACTGATGCCTGATCCCGGGATCCTCCAAAAGCTGAAACACTACATCCTACTATGGTCCCCATACTGCACATACCAAAATAAAGTCACTACATCACTGGCTGTCAGCAGCTGTCCCATCTACGTCCTCTACGGGGTCCTCCTCCTCCTCCTCATCCGACACTGGAGGAGCAGCAGTGCGGCGCACTGGCTCAGGTGAAGGTGCAAAACGCACCCTGGTGGTCGGACCAGGACGAGGAGTGGCCGTAGCAGTAGCCTCATAAGAAGTAGAAGGACGAGTACGGGTAGCCGGACGTCTGACATGTAAAATTATAAAAACGACGGCCAGGACGTGGTGGAGGAGTACCAAAACGATAAGTATAAGCTGGAGGAATGTGCAGTATGTAGATCATAGGGATGTGAAGCCTACGAGGTCGCATGCGAGCAAGGGGGTTAGGGTGACTAAAGATCACGTCAACCTCACCCTCGAAAATAGCCCTGTGCTCCTCGTAATCCCACACTCCTCTACGGAGTGGGCGTAGCTCCACGAATGTCATGTAGCGAGCCATCACCTACAAGGGCATAGGGAGTCAGCAAATACTAACGCATAATCAAATAGATAGGATAACAAATAATGGAATAATCAAATCTTTATTTATCATTAACCACTATTTTCTTTTCTAATCAATTATTATTTGCTAATAATCAATTATAATCCTTTGATAATCCATTAGAACTTCTTAATAATCCCTTACATAAATCAATTCTCATTACATCATGAACATCCAAACATAACAACGAATAATCAATAATATATGCACTGAGAATGCAACTCATCTATCAATGCATGATCGTTGGCCAACACAACGAATAGGCTCCCGTGGCACCTTTAAAACATGCCCGGTACTCCTCGACGAGTACCTCTCGGACTCGGCCAACATTAAACGACACCCCTAGAGCTCATAGAAGTGATGCTGACGTATCCCGCAAGACTACGTCTCTCGAGCCCGGCGTTTGAAGACATGCCCACACCCACGTGTGTATTTCCGGAACATAAGGTGCAACCCCGGTCACCGACATTCCCTTACGCACAATGACCCTTTGGAGCAGACACTTTCACTAGTGTCCCTCGAGTCCAAAATAAATGACCCTTTGGAGCAGACACTTTCCTTAGTGTCCCTCGAGTCCAAAATACCGAAAGGGATATGCCCACGCCTCACGGACGTGTCTCCACCAAATGTGGGAATCCAGAATGCAAATGCCATGCATGACTTCGCAAGCATAAGTGTATTTTAAGTTTACTTGAGGTCATTTAACATAAACATTTGGTATTCCCAATTACTATTTTCACAAACCTTTGTCAAAAGGTTCCAACTTCGACCTTTAATCGAGTAAAATGCCTGGTTAATCGATTAATGAGTTAAATTCTGATTTTTTTATTACAAAATTGCATTGATAATCGATTATTCATCCTGCTAATCGATTATTCCTTTATAACACTTCAAACTGATCAGAATTTACTCGTATTAATCGATTAACAGTCGGGTTAATCGATTAATATATCAGTAAAACATTGCTGAAACTGGTTTTTGAATACCAAATTCGTACCAACTCAATTTTGACCAAAACCAACCTCAAGTACAACTTAAACACATCATGTGAAACTTGTTCATAACATCAATTGCACCAATTAACATCAATTTCACAAAATCATGTTGTTTTCCCCCAAATTTAACCTAAAACTCAATTTACATATCAATTTTTGATTCACACCATTTCAGATCAAATTGAGGATTCATTTAGCTTCTAATACTATAATCTAACATGTTCCAATTCCTGTTTCATTTCAAATTGGCCTCCAAGCCATTGTCCACTAACCTAGTGCCCTTTGAACCACATAGAGGTTCAACCAATATTCAATTCAATCCCATAATCTATTCTAGAATTAGTAAAGCTTCTCCCTTACCTCAATGAAGCTTTTTGGATGCAAAGATAGCAAGAAAAACCCCAGATTCTAAAATCACCTCTTGCTCTGTTTTCGGTTCCAACACAGGTTCAAGAGAGCAAGTTTGGCAGAGGATTTGACATAGCAAACGTGCATGAAAACGAATAAACTTGGTCAATATAGAAACTAGACATTGCAAACTTTAATTAGAAACTGAAATGACATGATTTGAGGGCCTCTACCTACCAAAATCGAAGGCTTGAATTTGGCACCTCAAAACCGAAACTGCAGAATTCAGTTTCTTGGACCCAACTTTAGCTAATTCGTTCTCCTTGCACAAGCCACCAAAATGCACGATTCTTGTCTTGAATTGAAGGTCTTTTTGCAAGCTTTAAAATGGTGTAAAGCTTACAATTAGTGTGTGGGTAAGGATTGAGAACAAAGACGAAGAACAGAGGGTGATTGAGATGGAAATTGGACAGAGTTTCCCTTCTTCTTCCCAATTACTCCATCATTTTCATCAACCAAACCATTAATTTATAGCCAAACTCGACCTCCATGCATCACAACACGTGTTATCCACTAATCCCAGCCGGTGCTATGTGTTAATTTTTGAATTAATCAGCTGGTTGAGTCATCAAACTCCACTATCTTCAACTTCTGCACTATCTTTAATCGATTAACGGTCGGGTTAATCGATTAACACGACCAGTTTTTCAAAAATTACTATTTTATTCACTTTCCCTCCAAATATCTTTTCAATATTGACTCCTAGGTCCTTTCCGAGGACCAAACTGCAAAAACACCTTATTTCTTAACCAAAATATTTTTCTTATATTTTTTTCCCTGATTATCCTTTTAATATAATCATAATTTAATAAACAAAACTAATTAATTCCATCTAATTAGTTTTATTTAAGTATATCTTTTTATTTATTTGGGAAACAAAAATTCGGGGTATTACACTTCTCCCCCACTTATAAGAAGTTCTAATGGATTATCAAAGGATTATAATTGATTATTAGCAAATGATAATTGATTAGAAAAGAATATAGTGGTTAATGATAAATAAAGATTTGATTATTCCATTATTTGTTATCCTATCTATTTGATTATGCGTTAGTATTTGCTGACTCCCTATGCCCTTGTAGGTGATGGCTCGCTACATGACATTCGTGGAGCTACGCCCACTCCGTAGAGGAGTGTGGGATTACGAGGAGCACAGGGCTTTTTTCGAGGGTGAGGTTGACGTGATCTTTCGTTACCCTAACCCCCTTGCTCGCGTGCGACCTCGTAGGCTTCGCATCCCTATGATCTACATACTGCACATTCCTCCAGCTTATACTTATCGTTTTGGTACTCCTCCACCACGTCCTGGCCGTCGTTTTTATAATTTACATGTCAGACGTCCGGCTACTCGTACTCGTCCTTCTACTTCTTCTGAGGCTACTGCTACGGCCACTCCTCGTCCTGGTCCGACCACCAGGGTGCGTTTTGCACCTTCACCTGAGCCAGTGCGCCGCACTTCTGCTCCTCCGGTGTCGGATGAGGAGGAGGAGGACCCCGTAGAGGACGTAGATGGGACAGCTGCTGACAGCCAGTGATGTAGTGACTTTATTTTGGTATGTGCAGTATGGGGACCATAGTAGGATGTAGTGTTTCAGCTTTTGGAGGATCTCGGGATCAGGCATCAGTGTGGGTGATATTGACACAGCTTTCGATGGCTCTCTTATTTTGATTTGTAGTATATTGTATATATTTTGATGAGAGCATTTGAGAGCTAATATGTTATGCTTACTGGTCTGTATCCCTAAAACTTTGCTACCTCGACTTTCACTATCTGGTGTACATGTAAGACCCGGGCGGAAGTTGGAGGGCATGTAAGACCCGGGCTGATGAGGGCGGGGAGTGATCGCCGGTGCAAGAGGAACAGACAAGGAGCGGCTCCTGGCAGGCTTCTAAGGGAGGGGTACATGAATGAACCGACGCACCAGAATGAGAGGTTGATCCTGAGACTGTGTAGGTATGGGACTACATAGTACAGGAAGGCTTAAATGAATTGATTGGTACTACCCATATCAACAAGATGTATCTTCTTTTCGGTAGCCCATCACATAAGAACTCCATGGTTAAGCGTGCTTGACTTGGGGTAATTCTGGGATGGGTGACCTCCTGGGAAGTTTTCCCGGGAAGTGTGCGAGTGAGGACAAAGCATGCTGAAAAGACTCGTGTTGGTATGTGGGGACAGTCGCAATCCATTTGCCTTCCAGGGATGTTACAAATGGTATCAGAGCGGATCCTCTCCCAGTACGGTGTGGTTCGGGGACGAACCAGGTGGAAGCTGGTGGGCATGTAAGACCCGGGCTGATGAGGGCGGGGAGTGATCGCCGGTGCAAGAGGCACGAACATGGAGCGGCTCCTGGCAGGCTTCTAAGGGAGGGGTACATGAATGAACCGACGCACCGGAATGAGAGGGTGATCCTGAGACCGTGTAGGTATGGGACTACATAGTACAGGAAGGCTTAAATGAATTGATTGGTACTACCCATATCAACAAGATGCATCTTCTTTTCGGTAGCCCATCACATAAGAACTCCATGGTTAAGCGTGCTTGACTTGGGGTAATTCTGGGATGGGTGACCTCCTGGGAAGTTTTCCCGGGAAGTGTGCGAGTGAGGACAAAGCACGCTGAAAAGACTCGTGTTGGTATGTGGGGATAGTCGCAATCCATTTGCCTGCAAGGGACGTTACAAAAATCGGCATTAAAACCAATTGGAACAAGTTTTATTATCTTAATATCAACTAAAGGAAAGTTGAACCTAGCTTATTTGACTCTGTCTTTGATTTTGATATGTCAAAGTGCTTAATATGGGTTTATATGCATATATGATGGATTGAACATGAATCTTGTGCAATTGATGTTTGTATGTGGTTAAACATGTTTTAATATGTATATATATGCTCTGTTGATGGGTGATTATGATTTAAATAGAAGGATGTTTGAATTGAGGTTTAAAGAGGGCAATTTTTACACTGATGCTGCAGTATCTAACCGGTTACGAAGCCCTTTAATCGGTTAGACACTGTATTACAATTAAAGAGGGAAATTCAAATATCAAAGTTAGCGGTTAGACACTAAACAAAATTTTAAATAACTTCATCCTTTTTGTATTAATATTTGAATAACTTTATACTTAATTCTAACTTTTGGAAAATTGCCTTTTAACTTCAATTTAAAAATATCTTGAATATTTTCATGGAAGATATTGATTTGATAATTGTGATTGAAATCATGCATGGTGATGAGGAGTTAAGATAGGATAGTAGGAAAATAGACGTTCGATTTAATTAAATCGGATTAAGATTACACAGAGATTAGGTTTATGACGGTGATACGTCAAATAACCTTGGGGATTAATTACAGGTAAAATGGTCCTATGATGAGTGGGTTCTGCAGACTCGACTCGGGATAATTTTACGATAACTATAATTAATTCTATCGATCTCTAGGGGTATTTCGAGGCTGCGGAGGACGGTCTTTGGTATAAATTACAAATGAGTTGTAATTGTATACTTGGTTGAAAGACGTTTACTGTTGCTTTTCCTTACTTAGTATTGTTTGGTACGTTGTCGTTAAAACGTAAATTGAATAGTTTGGTACGTTCTCGATAAACGTAAATTGAATCGTATGGTACGTTCTCGATAAACGTAAATTGCTAAGTGCATGATATTCGTGGAATATCACCGAGGAGATTACATTGAGCATTCGCATTGCATTGCACATGCATTAGAAAACATGCATTATTGTTTGGTATTTATTGCTTGATAAATTGAGTATGCTTATATGTTTATGTGACTTTAATTACTAATTGAATACTTGTATTTGTATATTCTTAGTCTATTTAATTATTCATTTGTATGTGAATGATATTGTCTTACTCCCTTTGCCCTAACTATTTGTTTGTTAGGTGATGTCTCGATACCTAGCCTGCTTGGAGATGCGTCCCGTGAAAGGGACATGGGAGTATGAGGAGTGTAGAGCCACCTTCGAGGAGGAGGTGGAACTGATATTCCGCCATTCGAATCCCCTGGCCTATATGCATCATCGTCGGTTCCGCATACCTATGATATATGTCCAGCATGTACCTCCCGCCTTTACTTATCGACATGGCACTCCACCACCCCAGCCTGCACATCGTCGTTCACATTTTTGTTTCAGGCCAACTGCTTCCGCTCGCACTCCTCATGAGAGAGTCGCACCAGAGGATCCTTCTCGTCCAGGTCCATCTCGTACTGTTAGGTTCGCCCCATCACCAGAGCATGTGCCTAGTGCTATGGTACAACCTCCTGTGGTTCAAGTGGACTTTGAGGAGGAAGAGGATCCCGAGGAGGGCGAGAGCGAGCCAGCCGAGATAACGACGCACAGACTGGGAGGGAGAGTGATCAAGTGGTTCCTGTGACACCCTTCTTGGATTACCCAAATATAAACTAATAATTAAGCTTTTATATTGGATAATATATGGACTTGTGAGTTCTTTATTTTTAAGAAAATATGGAAAATAAATTTTTTTTTTAAAGCGGGTGCACCAATCGTCATTGGAATTCTTGGAGAATAAGTTCCAAATCTTTACAAAAATGTTTATATCGAGTTCGGCGATCTCTTAAAATCCTTTCACAAGTAGGGTAACATTTGTTCTTTGAAAACATCCTTGTATCATACATGTAGCTAAGGTTGCCCATGCGTTTTGATAAAACCGATACCATTAAGTAATATTTTTAGCCGAGCTCTTCAATAGATCAAATCAGAGTAAGCGGAATTTGTTGGACTATGCAGCTGATAAAGTATAAACATAGGTTTTATATATAAACATAGTCATAAGTACATAGCCCATAATATAGTCTCCAAATCCATAAGTACAAGTCCATATAAAAACAGATCTACATAGTGTGACCAAAACCCTAAATTACTCCAAAAGTATATCCACAATATGTACATAACAAAATATACAACTCTAGGGATAGTCACATAGATCTGGCAGCATCAGATGGAGTAGTAGCAGCAGTAGTCTCCCAAAAGTAAAAGTAGTAGTAAGATAGTAGCATCATCATCATCACAGCAGCAACAGCAAATCTCCTCCACAGCCTCCACATATCGGATCCTTAGACCCACATCATACACCATATGCATGTACCTAGGGATCATTGTCCCTCCAGTCACTCCCAGTAGAATGCACGACAGGCTCGCCTCCACTCTCGTCCTCCACCGGATCCTCCTCGATCTCATCCGAGGGAGTGTGTACCCTACCACTGGGTACCGGGTCAGGTGATGGTGAAACCCTGACTGGGCTCCTCGGATCAGATAGGGGAGTCCCCTCGCGGACGACTCTCGAAGTAAAAGGGTGAGAGCGGGTAGGTCGAAAACGAAAACTATGGTAAGAGCGAGCTGGTCACGTGGGAGGTGGTCCATGGTAAGTGTAAAACGGGGGTACATGCATAGTGTATATGATGGGAATCCTAAACCTACGAGGACGAAATCAGGTCAGCGGGTTCGGGTGGTAGAAAGTAATCCCTACCTCTCCCTCGAACACCGCACGATGGTCCTCATAGATCCATATGCCATTAGGAAGTGGCCGGATCTCGATGCAAGCAATGTAGCGAGACATCACCTACAAGGGCATAGGGGTAAGCAATTCTATACACATAATCAACAGAGACTAAATTATGCAATATAAGCATGTAAATATGCATCAATTAATATCAATCACATTTAACACTTAGCAGATATTAAATGCAAGTAAGATGCTCACACTTGGTTCATTTATCACAGTTAAATTAAATGAATGGCATGATGCATGTCTTAGCTCTCAAGCCTATCTCCATCATAATACTATGTCACTCTCTGACGTCCATCCCTGACAACCCAGCACTCATCAGTGCGTTGTATTCCTAGGTATACAACCATTCGTACATTCACCTAGAATGTACACGACAAGCTTGGTATCCATGCCACCCGAGCATATCCCGTCATCCAAACGGATCGTCATCCAAACGATATATCCATATCGGCATCCACTAAGCCGACCACGTCAACGTGTCATCAAGCAAGCGTATTGGCACTCCCAGAGGCCCTCCACATGTTTAACAAACATGAAATACGTCCTACCATCCAAACTCCAGAATGAATGCATTTTATCTTTTAGACTTAAGGGAAGTTGATTAATACTTTACAGGCCACCTAGGCTTATTTCTTTATCAAAAAGGACCGTCACCAAACGATCTATTTGTATTAATCAATTTCTCTAGGTCTTTATCCCTTGGACTATTATTAATAATTCCTTAATTTATTAAGTTAGAATTGAAAATGGTGTTTTCAGGTTCTGAACAATTTACTCGAGTAAACTTCAGTACACTCGAGTGTTCCTTAACTTTTCCAGATTACTCGAGTGTTCTTAAAACTACTCGAGTGTTCATGACTTTTTGAGGATTTGGGTTTTCAATTCAACAATTTACTCGAGTAGTTCATGGGTTACTCGAGTGTTATTGAACATTTCCAGAATACTCGAGTGACCTTGAATGACTCGAGTGTTTGACCTAAACTTGTCCTCAGGTCATGCTCGATACTCGAGTACCAAACAAAATACTCGAGTGTTCTTGTTCATTTTACATTGTTTTGAAAGCATTTTACTCGAGTACCCTGCCTTTTACTCGAGTGTTTCGTAGCAGATAACACTGAAACTTGGTTTTAACATAACATTTTAATTTCTACTTAATTCTAGTCCATTCCAGGGATCCACAGAGTTCATACAACATAATTTGAACATGTTACAACATTCATTTCATATCAAAACACATAATTGACAGAGAATTCAGTAATCATGCATTAAAACACATTTTCACAACTCAATACCTCAATTTGCAGAATAAGCTCAATACTCATGAATTAAAGTTCATTTAAGCTTGCATGCATGATATATATAACTTGCTCAGCAAAGTTTTAGAGCATGGATTGGTCTCCAAACCAAAGTTCCTATTCAATCTAAGCCCTTAGAGCCTCTTGGTGGCTCTCTAACACAATTCATGGAATTTAAACTCTATCTAGTGAATATAATTACTTCCCCTTACCTCTTAGACGTGTATCAACAGAAAGTTCCCAAGAAAAAGCTCTCCAATCACCAAAAACAACTTTGAGCACCACATGCAAGACAGTTTGAGCAGAGGTCCAAAATCAGAACATTTGAGTGGATTAACATGCAAGAGAATTAGGGGTTCTGGTTAGAATTCATTCTCTGCAACATAGGCTAGGATTTAAAACAAGTTTGAAGCGAATTGGATGTAAGAGCTTACCAGAATTCGAATCCAAAGTAAGCTCCAGAAACGGGTTTGACGGCACAAGCTCCAACTTCCAAGCTTTCGTTCTTCCACCACACACACTCTCAGATCACGATTTCACTCTCTATACAAAGCTCAAGATGTAAGCTTTGTATTCGTGTTTGGTTTGTGATTCAACTCGACACAGAGAAGGAGAATTGATCAGACCAAGTTAGGAACCCTAACTTCAACAACAACAAGAAGAATGAGCCAAATCCCTGGCTTTTGGGTGTTTATGGGCTTAAATAGGGTGGGGAAACACTCATGCAGGTCAACACGACCTCCATCAACGTGGAGTGGAGGTGATTTCGTGTCAAGGGAAAGGAATCGTTCATGGTGACTCATCAAACGCACTAACTCGTGCAGTTTGACCCAGAATACTCGAGTATTCTGAATAATACTCGAGTATTTTGCCCAAATTTTGAAAAATAATTATTTCATTTACTTTCCCTCCAAAACCTTTCCTATAATTGCTTTTAGGTCCCAACCCAGGGACTAATATGGAAAATACTCATTTAATGCATTTAAATTATTTATTAAATAATTTACACACATAAGCTAGTCACATGAATACATATTTTAATCAAGGATTAATATAGAAACTATTAATTATAATTAACATTCCATTAATCGGGGATTAAAATTTTGGGGTGTTACAGTTCCTTCTACCGGGAGCCAGTGGATGGTCGATGAGCCGTGAGGCCATATGCTATGTTTATATCATTAGTATGGGGACTTAGTATTATTATAGAGTTTTGTTGGACCGCTCTGGTTTACATTTTTATATATGTATAAATGCACTAAAAGAAATCAGCTAACTCAGAGTTATAAGGCAATATCATTTTTGGATGAAATGATGTAAAATGATGTAAATTATTGAAAAACTCTTTATGTGAATAGTAAGAGAAGCACTTATGTACTAATCTTGGTTTTAAATTATCTCGCATTTTCATAGATTTTCATCAAACATCAACACTTATAAAAGAAAATCCAATAATCAAATGTGTTTGTCATAATATAATTGCATATAAATATTAGGTCGTTACATAGGGCCCCCAAATTTTTGGGGCCTCCAAAAACTTTTTTGACCCATACTTGAATAAAAAAATCAAGTAAAAAAAATAATAATGTTGTGGAGAGTATATGATAGGTACTTCTTCCGATCTCTAATATAAGAAAAAAATAGCATACTTATTTTGATCTCAAATATAAGAAAAAGTTAATTAACTTTATATTTTCAATACAATTATTTTTAAAATATTTCTATAAAGTTATTGTTTCATTTAATTTTTTTTTATTCCCAATGCAATTTTCCTAAAATAACTTTTTTTTTTATGAATTTGAGAAAATTTGATACACTCAACTAACTTCTTTAATAAGTGTGAAATTTGTTATCTTTTTTATAATAGAAACTGGGGAAGTATATAGATGATTGAGGGTTAGTGATAATTATGTAAGGGTGGTTTGACATGGTTTAAAAAAATTTACATTGCATGGAGTTGTACTATGTTTTTTTAATATTGCTTGAAGCAAATGATAGGAGAGAATAATATCTATTATGATGTCTACTTATGCTTGTTGTGATTAATGAAATTTCTTAATTATAAAAGAAAATCACTAATGTATATGTTATTGTGTTGTAATGTATATTGGAATAATTTTACGTATTCGTAATTAATTTTACATAATTATTTTTTTTATAAAATAGGATCCCTATTTTTAATTTTGGCCGGGGACTGAACGTTAGTAACGGCTCTGCCCTATCTATTGCCTTTAACACTATTTCGCTATGATACCTTACCATTCCTATGAAATTTTTCACGTTGGTCAGCACAGCTTCAATTTGCTGGATCCCTGTCAAAACTTGGGAGAGAAAATAACCGAATCTTAAGTTATTTTCCAATTATATGAAGCCAAAGTAGTACAGAAAAAAGCCATAAAAGCACTAAGAATTTCTAGTGGGTGGCCTGTCCAAATGTTTTCCTTTTTATGGCAACTTTTCTATCATCAACCAATGGCCACTACATACACCCTTTCATCTCTTCGTCATGCCCAACTCTACCCGACCCAATCCCACCTGACATAATTACATCTATTATTTTACACATAATTGTACTTATTTTTATGTTGCCTTATTAACATTCATATATTTGCTTGGGCTTCGTATAGTCTTGTTTAATTTAGTTTAGTCAGCAGAAATTTATGACTCTTTGGTCCTAGCTATGTTATCATGAGTAAATTAAGTGATGACATGTTAATGATATCACGGATCACTATAGTACTCCCTCCGGTCCTATATATAGGTCACATTCTATAAAATTTTCTTGGTCCTAATTATAAGTCACTTTATATTTTCTATGCATCATTTATTGATTTTTCTCTTTTTTGCCCTTATTAAATGCTTTGACTACCTATGTGTTTTTTGTTGTTCATTAATGAATGCGAGTTTTCCAAGAAAAGTTAAGGGGGTAAAATTGTAATGTTACAATATATTCTCATAGAATTCATAAAACTAACCACTTTCCTTGGTATGTGTAATTCGGTTAAGTATGCCCTATAATAAGGATCGGAGGGAGTAATTAATAAGATACGACAACCAATAAGGTTCACTAATCATCATCACTTACTCCCTCAAACTCGAATTATAAGCAAAACCAAATAATTTTACGTTTATTAAAAAGGTTAGTTGATTGTATTTAATTTTCTCAAATTTATAAAAGAATAGAGGTATTTTAGGAAAGTTGCATTGGAAATGAAACAAAAATTAAATAAAAAAACAATTTTCTAGGGATGTTTTTGGAAAGTACATTGGGAATGAAATAAAATTTAAGAAAGTTGGTTAGTTTTGCTTATATTTTAAACAAAAAAAAATATATTTTTTGTTACTTATATTTCAAACCGGTGGGAGTAATTTATTGCAAAAAATTAAAATCAAATATTTTAAATTTTAATGATTCGAGCCAAAAATTAAAATTTAAGGATCAAAATCAAAGACACATACTCCCTCCATTTCACTTTATTTTTCACTTTAACCTTTTTAACTTGTTCCAAATTATTTATCGCTTTAAAAATTCGAAGTTGTATCAATTGATTTTTTTTAAAGAAAATGCTAACAAGGGCACTTGTTAAGGAATCAAGTATAGTAAATAAGTATTGAAAATTGTAGCTTTTGGGATTTTCGAGAGAGAAGATGATGCTGATTTATTGTATTTTTTCTACCTTTAGTACGTAACCTTAACAAGTGTCGTGCAAGACCTTTTTTTTTTAACTTTAACCTTGGATTTAATGTATTGAAATATGTGAAATGAGTGATAATTAATTATAATAAAGTTATCTAATAATTCTCTTGAAAATTGAAGCATTAAATGACTTTCTTAATTCATGTTAAATTTCTAAAATGACAGTTAAATTGGAAGATGGAGTAATTATTTGAGGATTAAGAACTTAATTAAGCTTATTATCTTCATTGAATAATCTTCTGTTTTTTTTTCCCCCTTCTTTTATCTGTCCAAAATTCTTTTATGTTTGCTGGAAGATGAGATCACTTATGAAGGCAATAGGCATTCTATATTGTTTATTTTCTGGGCAAGACTCATGATGGTGCTTTTGACTCTGTTGGGTGTCCAACAAGTTGGTGCATGCTAACAACTAACACAGCAGGTTTATAGATAACTCTTGAGCCTCTTTAAATGTTTATTGCTCAAAATAAACATAAAATAAGATGGATAGTTTCTTTCATAGAACTAGAATGTTATCTCCACAACTTCTAGATAACACTATTTTTCATGACTTACAATACACACTGAACATATTAATAATAATAATAATATTATTATTATTATTATGTTATAAAAAGTAAAATTAATTATCCAGATTAGTTGTACAAAATAACAATGAACTAAGGGCTCAAATAAAGTAAGGTACTCTACACATGTTATTGCCAATTATCTCATACATCTCCAAATTAAAGGGAAGAAAATGACTAACGATTTTAACTTCCACACAAACAGACAGACAGAAGAACCATAGATGAAGAAAACTAAAGAGATGAAAATATGGCCTTGTTTCCAAAATTAAGCAAGAAATTCAATAGAATCTGAGAGGGATTGGTTTGAGGAATCAGATCCAAGATATGGTGAGTTAGAAGGGACATCTTCAAAGGGTCCCAAAGAAGGACAGGGACTATGTATCTGCATGTCCCTTATGATTTGGCGAAGTTCTGAAGCTTGTTCTTTCAGCTGAGCATTTTCTTGAAGTGCTTGATCATGGCACTCTGAGACATGGTTCAGCTTGTCTAATAGCTGGTGATTCTCATTCCTGAGCCACATCACCTGTGACCACAACTCATCAAGATGCTTTTGCTTCCTCATGCGTGATCGACGTGCGGATTCGCGGTTCGATATCATCCTTCTGTGCTTCCTCTCATTGATGAGACTCAGGTTTTGATGCTCATCTGCTTCATCAGAGGTGGAGTTGCTGCTGATGCCTGATGATTGAGGACTGAAGTGATCAGGAACTTGAAGGGGGTTGTTGTGGAAACCATATAAGACTTGGTTAGAGAATGTTTGAAGTTGATGATGATGAAATGTTGGAATGTTGCTGTTGTTGTTGTTCTGAATTGTGTTTGTGTTGTAGTTAGTACTAGTAAGGTAAGGAGAAGAGAGTAAATAATTGAGTCCTGCAACCTCTGTGGCTTGCATGGTTAATTAATTAATTTAGCAATGAGCAAAAGATTGCAAGGCCTTGGAGGAAGATTGATTGAGAATTCAATTGGTTTTGAGAGGGAGTAGTGGAGAGAGTAGGTATTATATAGGGAGGGGAAATGGTGCACTGGCCCCACTTAATTAATAGTTGGTTAGCAGATTAAAGTTGGAGTTAAGAGTATACTCTATTACTAATTAGATTGATGGAATTTCATGCGGATGATGTAAATGTTTTTTAATCAGCAAAGATATTATTAAGGCAAAAATATCATCATGGGTACAATTTCTTTTAAGAAAGTTTTTTCTTTTTTTCATAAACATAATTAAATGAGTTATCTGTTCAAAAAAAAAAAAACAACGGGGCTTGGTTCAGTTGTATTAGGCTCCAACTGAAATCTTGGAAATGAGACAAGGGTGCTAGTAACCCCGGATTCGATTCCCACTACAACCATCCCGCTGGGAAAGCCAGCTACGCAGCTCGCTCCGGATTAGTCTCAAGGGCTCTCTGGTATTAAGGGTGCTCTTGGGGATACCGGTGGTTCGGCAAGGAATTCGGATAAAAAATAAAATTAAATGAATTATGATACATACTTACAAAATCAACATACAAACAAACCTACATTATATTATAAAAAAGGTGACATGTGTCACTTGCTGATTAATACTTAAATCATTTTCCTAATTAAATATAAACCGTTATTATCATACTTAAAAAAACTCAATTATGTATGAGTATCAATTGAGCTAAACCTATGATGTGTATGTATATGTAGTGACTTTGGTTGCACTTACTTTTGTCCTCTCTGCTTGCTCTAAAAAGCTTTGTACTTGTGTATCCCTGTGCATAAGTACATAACATACATAAATGTGAATTGCTATGTGAGTGAATGACAGGATGCACAATTACACGTTAGTGGCCCAAAGGGGTTGAATGCAACTTGGGATTTGTGGATAATCATTTTGAAGAAAGTATGCTTACATCAGAGAGCCAACAGAGGCATTTCATATAATGGGGAGTATAATAAATATAATGGAAGACTGTTTCGTTGAAAGCAAGTAAGCAACTACAGGAGAAATTTTAGAGGTCAAGAAGTCATTTTACTATATTGAGTTATTTCCAATTCGCTTCTCTGTTTGTTAAATTAGTTAAATAAAAATGGGTGAAACAAAAAGTAGATAGTGAAAGGCATATTAAGTTCAAAAATAATATAATTCTCGACAACTTGTGGATAATTTTGATTTTAAAAACTTAATTGGAGTATATGCACATATAGTTCTATTTGATTTAGCTATAGATCAAAATAGCTGATAATTTCATATTCAATAATCCTTTATTTTTTCGAGTAGGGATCAGATTTTGACTTTCTCCGCAAAGCTTTTTAGTAATTGGTCAAATTGGTCTCTGACTTTGTAAGTATCGATCAAGTTAGTTCTTGACTTTATCGAAATAACATTTTAGTCCCTGAGTTAGCATTTTAATTTACATACGTTCATGTCTTTATCCCATTTTAAAGCAAATACATCCCTACGATAGTTACGGCAGGGACTAATTTGATTGACGTTATCCTATCTCACGGACTAAATTGCTATTTCGATAAAATTAGGGACTAACTTGATCGATGCTTACAAAGTCAGGGACTAATCTGACCAATTAGTGAAAGCTTTTTTATACACACAAAAGGATCGAGTATTTATATTATGCTTAATAAACTTAGCTATATCCTATACGCATCCTCACCTCGTTGGTTGTCTATGTATATTTTTACATGTGTGATCTTTTCTTGTTTCATTATGTTTCAAATGTGATTTTTTTTTTTTTTTTAACCATCATCTTACTTCCACTTAAATTCTCAACCAAGCAGCTCATTTCTAAAATATTCATAACTGAGAGATCAAGAAAGAAAGGTTAAGAATTTGATGACTCAAGAAGCACTTCTACGGGGACCTCCATAAACAATATTATGTGTGTGGGTTAAATAGAAGCCAAATCTTTGATCAGCTACACATCACTTTTCTTCTTTAGTAGGTTAGGTACTTTGGTACTAATCTGTGGTAATGATGATTTCATTGGTACTAATCACTAGGGAAAATACAAGATTAAGCTAATTAATTACTCCCAAACCAGTTATGTAAAAAATTCTGAATGCATCAGTCGTAAGTTTATTTTACAGAACTGCTAAAAAGTGATGAAGGATTTATGTTTTCACCTTATCTGGTATATTCTCACGGTTATTGCATGTTTAGCTTTAAATATTGTGATTGTGCTTATGTTGCATTTATATTTTATTGTATGGTTGCATACCATCACAATCTATTACTGTTATAATTGTGGTTAAGTATTGTAATTTTAAAAAAAAAAATGCTTAAGTACATTACAATAAGGACACCAATTGATGTTATTTTGCTTTTTTATGTTTTTTAATGTATTATTTTTTGTAATGTGTGTATTAACTATTAAAAAAGCTAGTGCAACTAAAAATATGTGAGAGATTGAAATGAATATTACCAATTAAGATATTCAAAATTTGATGGCTCAATTTAAAACATGCGAATTGCCTTTCATGACTGTGAATGATTTAAAATGTGGTGCTTTATGTTTTCACTCATTCTGGCATATTCTCAAGGTTATTCAACTCAATTTGCCCTCTACATGAACAAAATAGGTGTCATGATTGTGAAAGTGGGAATGATTGTAAAAGTAATTCCTGTTCAAGCAAAAAAGTCACCAACGAGGATTACCATTTACTACCATAAATAATCAAATTTTTTTTTGTTTCCTTAATTTATTTACATCTTGAAGCTTAGTTATAAAGAATTTGTACGTCATTAGTCTTTAAAACACTAAAGGTAAAAAAAAAAAAAAAAGGAAAAAGGTTGGAAAAAGTTTAGTGGTGTTGAGGAGCTGTTCACTATCCAATCAGAAACAGGACAATAGTTCCACATCCAAACAACCACTTCTTTCCAGGAAGGGCTAGTTTTTTTTTAATTAATTAATTATTATTAAGAAAATGACGCATGCTAACCTTAAAAACAACAAAAAGTTCTCTAATTATTTTTAAGTGATTAGTTTTGTTGTTAACAACAATGAAATACAAAAAAGTCACGGTGATTATTATTAATGTGTTTGAAAAGATAGTTATTTAGCTTATAATTACTATGAAATAAAGTATGTGATATGTTTGACAAATATTTTTATTTAAATAAGTTACTCACTTATAAAATCGTATTTTGATAAGTTATAATTGAAATATCTTATAATCCATAAATTAAGGGTTGCACAATATTTACATGTATCAATTGTCTTATCGGATAATTTTATGAAATGATTATGATTCTATCATCCATCAAGTAGTTTATTTGTTTATTTGTTGTTAGCTCTTAACAAACGGATTCAGATTCACTGACTTCACCTTAGTGGTGCAGTCTGTGCAGTCATTGTTTTGGGACCATTGGATTCATCTAGTGGTTCTCAAGGCAACACACTAAATAATGCTAAATGCACTTTATTTTAATCTGTACAGTTTTTATATTTTTTTAAATACACTTGATATTAATTTATAGTCTTGTACTCTCTCCGTCCCTAAATATAAGATCCCTTTGGGGGATTTTACGTTCATTAAGAAAGTGGAATAATTTACTTAATTGTATTGGAAATGTGAACTTTTAATATGTAATTTCAATATTATCCTATTAATATTATTGGGAATCTAAAAAGTGTTAAATAAATAGGGATGTTTGTGGAAAAAAGTAATTAATGATCATTGAAAATTGACAAATGTTCTTATAAATAGGGACAAAATAAAAGTGTCAAAATGGTCTTATATTTAGAGATGAAAAGAGTATAACACATGTTTCTGTATTTATTGGAGTAGAATGTTCAACTTTGTTGATAAATTTTTCTGCAGTTTATAAAATGAATAAAGAAAGATAAAAAACTGTACAAGATAAAGTGTAGAAAAAATTATCAACAAAATTAAAAAACCTACTGCAATAAATACAGAAACATGTGTTATACAAGATCATAAATTAATATTAAGTGTATTTAGAAAAATTATAGAAGCATTAGAAAAAAAATAAAGAAAGAAGGCAAAAACTGTACAGATTAAAATAAGGTTTAGCATTATTTAGTGTGTTGCCTTGAGAACCATTAGATGAATCCAATGGTCCCAAAGCAATGAACGCACAGAATGCACCACTAAGGTGAAGTGGTGCAGTCTGTGCAGTCATTGCTTTGGGACCATTGGATTCATCTAATGGTTCTCAAGACAACACACTAAATAATGCTAAATGCACTTTATTTTAATTTGTACAGTTTTTATATTTTTTTAAATACACTTGATATTAATTTATAGTCTTGTACTCTCTCCGTCCCTAAATATAAGATCCCTTTGGGGGATTTTACGTTCATTAAGAAAGTGAAATAATTTACTTAATTGTATTGGAAATGTGAACTTTTAATATGTAATTTCAATATTATCCTATTAATATTATTGGGAATCTAAAAAGTGTTAAATAAATAGGGGTGTTTGTGGAAAAAAGTAATTAATGATCATTGAAAATTGACAAATGTTCTTATAAATAAGGACAAAATAAAAGTGTCAAAATGATCTTATATTTAGAGATAAAAAGAGTATAACACATGTTTCTGTATTTATTGGAGTAGAATTTTCAATTTTGTTGATAAATTTTTCTGCAGTTTATCTTGTACTTTTCACATGTTTCTGTACAAGATAAAATGAATAAAGAAAGATAAAAACTGTACAAGATAAAGTGTAGAAAAAATTATCAACAAAATTAAAAATCCTACTGCAATAAATACAGAAACATGTGTTATACAAGACCATAAATTAATATTAAGTGTATTTAGAAAAATTATAGAAGCATTAGAAAAAAAGAAAAGAAAGAAGGCAAAAACTGTACAGATTAAAATAAGGTTTAGCATTATTTAGTGTGTTGCTTTGAGAACCATTAGATGAATCCAATGGTCTCAAAGCAGTGACTGCACCGACTGCACCACTAAGGTGAAGTCAGTGAATCTGAATCCATTTTATGGAATGTATCCAAATTAAACATGGTTTGACAATGTAAAAAAAAAAAAAATGGTTTGACAAGTACACGGACAGGATCGAAAACTAGGTGCAAGTAGCCGATGATCAACTTGAACAAAAGAAAATCAGGGGAAGAAAATGGTACAATATATAATATCTGAATCAAATGGCAAAGTCAATTTGTGAGTTAACTTTGTTAGTCCACTATATAGTTCTAGTGGTTCATAGAAATTTGATTTGACCAAACTAATCAACAGAGAAGTATCTCCCAGCATGTGGATATTCTTAATATTTTAAAGAATTTATGGATAACAAAGATATTTGGTAAAGTTAAAGCTTTTGTTTGGCAATTTTTTTTATCATGTTTCTCTCTAAAATGAATATTACTTGTGGTAGTGTACTAGTGTTTATGTTCAACCGTTGTATATGTTCGGTAATTTACATGATGAGACAAGAGTTTACTTGTTTTGCACATATATCTTTGTACGTCATCTTGATGTTATCTGGCATGCTATGATTTGGTCAATTTAGTTGTTTTGTAATGGAGTAATTTTTCGGTAGGAGAATTTTGACTCTAAATATATTGAATTTTGTAAATAAAAAAAAATAAATATATTGAATTTTATCAATGTAAAGTTTAGGGTTTAGCTTGTTGGGAATTTCAAGCACCTTTATGCTAGTTGGTGTTTGATTCATGCCTTATTAATATATATCTAATTATAAGCACCTTTTTGCTAGTTGGTGTTTGATTCTTGTTGGATTGATTATTTCTATTACTTCATTATTAATATATCTTTGCTTATATAAAAAAAAATATTATTATGAAATTTATTCAGGTTAGATTGTAGAGATGGTTTTTACTTATATATCTAATTATAATTTTGATTTTACCCAATATTGTACTAATTTGATTGCATGGATTATTAGTGCAGGCTCTAATCCTATACACCACTTGTTATTGTGCATTGTCCTTGTATAAGAATTGAGTACCTTTTATGCTCATATATATTCAACCTACGCTATTAACAAAGCCTAGGTCAATTGATAGATGACTGAATTCTTTAAGTATGATGTCAGCGATTCATTTCAAAAAAAGATGTCAGGATTCGATCCTTGTCGTGGATATGAAAAAGACTTTGTTGGTAAAGCCAAAACCCATTTCAATGATCTCTATGCCTCAAAGACCTCGAAGCGAATTAATCTTCGACTTGCTGTCGGCAAGAGAATATTCTTGATGTACAAAAAAATATTCAACCTATGCTTATAAAAAAAATCTATAAAGAAGTACATGTACAATGTACAATATGATGCAGAGTACAATTACTGATTGGCCATGAAAGACATAATCAAGTTCTCCTACATTATACTTTATACACAAACACCTTTATGAAAGAGAGGATGAAAGAGATAAAGTAAAGAAACAATGGAAAGACAAGAAAGGAAAGGAGTCCAAATCTGTCTAATGGCATTGTTGACCAGATAGTCCATTCAACCAGACTCATACGGCAAGTGCAGGTTGAAAGCATTTGCCTAAGCGAGATTTTTGGATCATACATTTTTCAGAATGCATTTAAGCTTTTGGTTTAGTGGAAGATGCAATATAGAAACTACTCCACTCTTGAGTGGTTAATTAAGTAAGGTCAAACAAATATCTTTTTATTTCCCCCTCTGAATCTGAATGAATACATTTGCGTTCATTATGTGGTAATTGATATAAACAGGGAATGGCTCAAATGCATGGAAATATGAAACATGCATCGGTGGATGTGAAAATTTTATTTTTGTTTTTTAAATTTTTTTAATATAGATTTATTCAGAATATTTTTTAACACAAGTTCGTATACAGATTTATCAGAATATGTAAGTGATTTTTATAATTTGGATTTATTTTTTTCTTTAGTCTGTGTTCTTAAAAAACTGTACTGAGTAAAACTGTATTCAAAATTTACATATTCTGATAAATCTGTATACGAACTTGTGTTAAAAAATATTCTGAATAAATCAATATTAAAAAAATTTAAAAAGCAAAAATAAAATTGTCACATGCACCGATGCATGTTTCATATTTCCATGCATTTGAGCCATTCCCAAACACGAGAAAATACGAACTGTTTTTTTGTGTCAGGAATCATATTTGATTACTCGCTCCATTCCTTGTTATGTGTTTTTTTAGATAATTTTTTTTATTTGTTCTTTTGAGGATTTTAAGAGTGTAATAAATGTTATTTTTCATGTTTGCTCCTATTTAATATACCTTGATTTAGGTAAGTAGGGGAGAATAATGACTATATAAAGAGAAGGAATATACTGAGAAAAATATAATGTATTAAAAATCTAAGTAATGATTAAATTTCTTAAAAAATGCGTTTTGTTTGAAATAAAACAAATAAATAACATAAGAGAGAGAGAGAGTACTTGGATAGAGAATGATTGCATATTGTCATGCAATAGAGATAATAAATGCTTCAAACAAAAAGTTGCAATTACAGGCATAGTTGATACTCCTAGTTTATATCATTTCGTTTTTTGGGTTTTTTTTTCATATTTTCTTTTTTTTTTTTACAATTTCAATGTATAAATATATTTTCTTTTTCAACTTTAATCTTTCGTTTAAGCATGAAATCATTTCTTTTACTTCTTTTTAATTATATTTTTATGATTTTTCACATGTCTAAATCACTATACATTAATTAATAGACATATTTACTAATAAAAATTAAATGCTACTATAATTTTCAATAAAGATTAAATATGAACATTTTAGACAAAGTACACTTAAAATTTACAATAATCAACACTTCGTGCCCAAATCTAAAAGGCTAAAAAATAAAGAAAGGAGATAGTAAGTTAATTAAAAAGTTATATATGGATTCAGATTCACTGACTTCACCTTAGTGGTGCAGTCGGTGCAGTCACTGCTTTGAGACCATTGGATTCATCTAATGGTTCTCAAGGCAACACACTAAATAATGCTAAACCTTATTTTAATCTGTACAGTTTTTGCCTTCTTTCTTTATTTTTTTTTCTAATGCTTCTATAATTTCTAAATACACTTAATATTAATTTATGGTCTTGTATAACACATGTTTCTGTATTTATTGCAGTAGGATTTTTAATTTTGTTGATAATTTTTTCTACACTTTATCTTGTACAGTTTTTATCTTTCTTTATTCATTTTATCTTGTACAGAAACATGTGAAAAGTACAAGATAAACTGCAGAAAAATTTATCAACAAAGTTGAAAATTCTACTCCAATAAATACAGAAACATGTGTCATACTCTTTTCATCTCTAAATATAAGACCATTTGGACACTTTTATTTTGTCCCTATTTATAAGAACATTTGTCAATTTTCAATGATCATTAATTACTTTTTTCCACAAACACCCCTATTTATTTAACACTTTTTAGATTCCCAATAATATTAATAGGATAATATTGAAATTACATATTAAAAGTTCATATTTCCAATACAATTAAGTAAATTATTCCACTTTCTTAATGAACGTAAAATCCCCCAAAGGGATCTTATATTTAGGGACGGAGAGAGTACAAGACTATAAATTAATATCAAGTGTATTTAAAAAAATATAAAAACTGTACAGATTAAAATAAAGTGCATTTAGCATTATTTAGTGTGTTGCCTTGAGAACCATTAGATGAATCCAATGGTCCCAAAGCAATGACTGCACATATTGCACCATTAAGTCAGTGAATCTGAATCCTTGAGGAACTAGTCCTTGAGTTCTTTGAAAATAGCCATATATTTTTATAACCAAAATATACCTTTGAAGAGTACAAGGGGTACACACAACACACCCGAATACATGAATGGATTACGACAAGGATGGCTAAGGAGATCTTGCCAAATCGATGATACAAGTAACGGGGTCAATATACCATTGGACAAAACGGTACCAAAATTCTGTTGGAATATTTTCATTTATTAATATTTATTTTAAAACAAATTAATTTAATTATTTTTGTTATTTTTTATTAATGAATTATTTTATTCATTCATGTTTTTGTTGCTCAGCGGACAACTTTATTTCCAAAACGGAAAGATTAGTCAATTTTTATTGTATGTCTTAACGTGTATGTCTTTATTATAGATGCAAACTATGACATTATAATAATTACAATCAAAAACCCAAAGTAAACTTTCTAAGTGTTGATGCTATATATAAATACTATACTATGCAGTATGGTACTATGGAATAGAGATCCCAGCAGTGGCAAAATCAATTTAGTTTTATTTTATTAGTATATTTATTATTATGTGTAAACTTTTTTTATTTAGTTTTTATTCTCAATAGCAATTCAAACAAGTTATTTTTTAGACCTCATCAGTTTATGTGTAAAATTGATTGAAAAGTGATTGTTGTATCTTGAAGGGTATTAATCATTGGAGGCCTTCTAAATCAAATGATTCATTTGTGACAGCAAATACTCTTACATCTAATGCACTAATGGACACCTCAATTAAATTTTGAGTAAATTGTCACTTTGGTCCCTGAATTTATACAGCACTTTCACTTTAGTCCATGAAATTAACAAAAATGCTCTTAGGTCCCTGACTTTGTAAAAAGTCATTTACGTTAGTCCCTGCCCCTAACCCCCGTCAATGGACGTTAACGAAGTGATGACATGACTGATTGGGAGCCTTAAACGACGTCGTTTATGCGTCCTCGTGGCACTTATAACGGAGTAAATTGTCCTGTTAGTCCTATCGGCTGCATCAGTGTCATGTTCAGCTGCACTAGTCCCATGTTTTGAAGCTGAACACTTCAAAATATGCACACTTCAAAACATGGCACTGATGCAGCTGAACATGAGACTGATGCAATTGAACATGACACTGGTGCAACTAATGTGACTAACGTGACAGTTTACTCCGTTATAGTGCACGAGAACGCAAAAACGATGTCGTTTAAGGCCCTCAGTCAGTCATGTTATCACTCCGTTAACGTCTATTGACGAGGGTTAGGACAGGGATTAATGTGATTGACTTTTTACAAAGTCAGGGACCTAAAAGCATTTTTGCTAATTTGAGGGACTAAAGTGGAAGTGCTGTTTAAATTCAGGGACCAAAGTGCAAAGTAAATATATATATATATATATATATATATATATATATATATATATTGGGTTAATTATATTTACGGTGTTTGGATTTTATGATTGTTTTGTCACAGTTTTTGTTTATTATTATTTTTTTTAATATCTCGTTTCTTGAAGTTTGAGTATATCATATATGTTATTAATTTCGGTTAAATTTTGTTGACATATCATATCAGAATCCTAATCAGATATAGAAGGTTAACCAAGTGATGACATGCACATGGGTGAAGATCTTTTTTATAAAATCAAGAAAAACCTAAAACAAAAATATTTTTATATTTTTAGTTGTTTTTTTTTATAGAAAAAAGATTGGGGAGCCAGAAAGGTAGTTTTTGCCCACGTGACATTACATGACATCTGTGGCTAATCTCATGTGCTTTATTAGGATTCCGCTGTGACATTTTAGCAAAATTTGGCCGAAATTTATAAAAGGGACATATGACAAATCCATAAGTAATTTCGAGGAGCAAGATATTGAAAAAAATAATAAAGATCTATGATAAAACAATTCTAAAATTCAAGTACTTGAGACATTATTAAGTCAATATTTTTTTGGGTAAAATATTAAGTCAATATTTGATATAGGGTAGTGTGAAATAAAATAAATAAAAAATTTATTACTTATCTTCCTAATGTAACTTATGGATTTTTTTTTTTAAAGTTTTTTAATACTTAGCTATTAGGATTGAGAATATCCAAGCTAAGTCCTTGTATACATGTATATATATACTTTTTATATAAGCAGATTTGAATAATTATAACCTTTGACATAATGGTAAGTCCAACATCAAAATTTTATTTTATTTTATTTTATTTTTTTTTCTCTTTGGCTCAAACCAAGGTTTCTTTCATTAGTTGTGGCTGACCTAAAAGTTGATAACTACAGGAACTCAACTTGGCTATAAAAAGTTAGTAAATTCAAGCACTCTTTAAATTGAATTTTGTGTGCTTTTGTGGCGAACCTATCCTATCTTGAACTCTGTTGTCAAGCTGATGAACTGAACTTCCACGCATATATACAAAAAACAAATTTCTTTGATTTAGAACAGGATAAGATTCTTAAAGAAAATATATATTATTAAAAACTTAAATACATAAATCGTTTATTATTTTTTTCAAAACATCATTTCTCAATAAAAGTTATCATTTTAAAAAAATTTATTTTTAATTTTCATCTTTGCTTTCTTAAAAATCTATGAAGTGAAGGTTATTGTCACCACCACATTTAACAAAATTTAGGGTATGCAAATTGGGGTTGATTTTGTAAATTCAATGCTCCTAGTAATTATGTGGATATGATTTTGATGATGACAAAGTAATTAACGATCAAGCTTTGAAGTCAATGCAACAACAACAACAAGAAATCAAGAAATTAGTCAGGTGCTTACTCATTCTCAATTTGGTTGCAATTGTAATTTTTCATTTATGTTGAGAGTGAGTAGAAATAGTTAATCTCTTCTAAGAGTAAAATAAGTAATATGATTATTAGGTTGAGATTAACCTAAATTAATACTTAAGAAGAAAAACAAAAAGGAAAATCAATTTTTGTCATGTCTGATCAAAATACTCGAGTATTTTGAAGAAGACTCAAGTCTCCACTCGAGTATTCTGAAAAAGACTCGAGTGTTGATGCCAGATCAGCAAATATAGCCGTTAGTATTGTTCGTGCAACGGATCTTTCCAGCCTGGCCAAAAGACTCGAGTATTGGTCAGAAAGACTCGAGTCTTTCGGTACTGTAACATCCCAAATTTTGATTTCCGCATAATAGAAATTATGCCAAGTATTTAGGAAGAATTTCCAAGATTTGAGAAAGGTTTTGAGTATTACCCCAAACCTAAATGAGTATGAGAGCCTAAGGAAATGAATTGGAGTTAGGAAATCAACGAAGTAAGGAATTTCAACAAGGTAATCGATTACCATGAATGGTGTAATTGATTACTTGCTCTCAGGAAAAGTGACACAAAATGTTGCAGCAATCTAATCGATTACTAGGGCAAAGTAATCGATTACTTTGAGTGTTTCATGAAGTAATCAATTACATTCAGGCGGTTAATCGATTACTTCTGCTCTGCTGAATGTACTGAGAAATGTTGCATCAAATGAGTAATCGATTACTTGGGGTGAGTAATCAATTACCTCAACAAAAATCTGGAAAAAAAATAAGGTGTGGGGGCCACCTTATCCGTGGCTTTGTGAAGAAGGGAGCAACCCTAGCCACACAAATTGCTTTTGGCTTGTTGATAAGAGATAAGAAAACAAAAACAAACAACAACACATCCCAATCCTCATTCTTCTTCTCCACTTCGTCCTCTTCTTCTTCCCTCCATAGGATTCCACTCTTCTTTTTCCAAATCAACCAAGTTCAAGAGGCTCCTCCCATATCTTTCATCAAATCCTTCCTTTTCTCACTCCAAGTAAGCATATAAGCCTTGGATTTCCTCACCTCTCTCCTTCCCTCTCTCATACATGAATTCTCTCTCTCTCCTCCAAGGTTCCATATCTCCATCAATTTTGGTGCAAGAACAAGGGGCTTTGGGCACTATTATCATCAACTCTCTTCCTCCTTGACTCCAAGTAAGTGTGTAAATCATGGATTATCTCTTTCTCTCTCTAAATTCGTTTTCCCTTTCTCTCTCTTCTCTTTCATGGTGATATTCAATTCTAAGCCATGGAAGCTCCACACCACTTTGAATCTTGGCAAGAAAACATGACGAAAATGATAACTCTTCTCTTTATGGCTCTTATATTAGGTTTTTCCTCCTCTTCCCTTGGGTTGTAGCTCTTGGTGTCAACTCTCAAGCTTAAAAGCAAGTACCAAATTCTCTATCTCCTAGTATTTTGAGGTAAGGAGTGAGTATTACCTTAATTTATGGATGGAGTTTCTAGTATGTATATAATACTTGCTAAGAACTAAGTGTTAGTAGGGCATAAAACCATAGGGTAGTGAACATGAGTAATGATTAGAGAATGAAAATAAAGGGATTTAATTAATTATGATGTTGTGTATATGTGAATTGTTATGAATATGTGTATGTTTGAACTTAAGTGTATATTTGGGAAATTGTTTGTGATGAGGATAAGTAGTTTAATGATGTGTTGATGGTCATGTGACTAAATGAATAATTGATCCTGGAAATAGATGAATGGGATTAGTGTTGACAATGCTTGGAAAATGAATTGACTAAGAGATTGGAGAAAAGGGGAGTGATGGTTAGAAAGGGAATTATGAATGATTAAATGAATGAAAATTTAATAAAAGCGAAGGTTACAATCAACCAGCGCGCTCATCTATATTTATTAATGCGAAGGTCGTATTGACCCAGCGTGGTAAAGATATTTATTAATGCGAAGGTCGTATTGACCCAGCACGGTAAAGATACATATTAATGTGAAGGTTTTATGTACCCAGCGCGATATGTGAAGGTCATATTACCCAGCGCGATAACAAAACATATTAATGCGAAGGTTTTATGTACCCAGCGCGATATGCGAAGGTCATATTACCTAGCGCGATAATAAAACATAATAATGCGAAGGTTTTATGTGCCCAGCGCAATATGCGAAGGTCATATTACCCAGCGCGATAATAAAACATAATAATGCGAAGGTTTTATGTGCCCAGCGCGATATGCGAAGGTCATATTACCCAGCGCGATAATAAAACTTAATAATGCGAAGGTTACATCAACCCAGCGCGATCATTCATACTTAATAATGCGAGGTCAGCACCGACCGGAAGCGATAAAAGGTTAAAGCAGGGGGGAACAAAGTAGACTTGTAGCATGATAAATTAGAGAATAAGAATTTGTTGATTTGAAAGAAAAGATGGAGGTATAGAGATTAGAGAAGTGTTGGTATTGTTTGTGTTATTATCTCCAGGTGTGAATGACTATATGCAATACTTGAACTATATGTGTTTGGCTTGGTCGGTTATTATGCATATGAGAAACTGCTATTTCTACTTTATGTGTAGTGCTCACCTCCTTACCATTTTTCAGGTACTGTGCTGGAGCATACACCAGGTTTGGCCGAGCAGGATTACTCTCCCTCACAGGGGGAGTAGGGGTGTTAGGGGATTAGAGCATTTTATGGACCTAAGCCTCCCATATTCTTTTGATGTAGATTTGTTGTATATATTTTTGAGTGAGGCTTAGGATGCTTTGTTTTTGATAAAGTTTTATGTTTTGAAAATTGTTACTCAAACTGAATATTTCCGCTGATACTCTGGATTCTTGATACACTGTTATATTTTGAGCCCATTGGGCCTTGCTATGATTCACATATATATGATGTAAAGCCCTGCTGACTATTGGATGTTCATTTGAAAATGTTTTTCACAGGTGAAATTTTGGAATAGTCCGAAAAACAAACAAAACTCCGTCCGTTTGACGGGTGAATTTATTAAATTAAAAAGGAATTTTTAAGTTCACCTTTTAATAATGGGGAAATTAAGGGTAATAATTATAGGGTGTTACATTTATGGTATCAGAGCAGTTTCTCCTCGGCCTTGGAGTTATACAAACTCCAAATGATTACTCACCTAGCGAGTAATTGATGCTCATAGTAATAGTTTCGGAATTAATAGGATAATTAAAATACTATGTATATAATTAGTAATTGAGTCTTACTGGACTGTTCTCTTTGGCTGAGCAGTATGGCTGGAAGAAGGGCTGGTAGTGATGGACTTGCAGCCATTCTGGAGCATCTATCTCAGATGCAGCAGCAGCAGGGGGAACAGATGGCAGCTGCTGCAGCAGCAGCAGCTCTGCAACTAGCTCCAGTTGAGATTGATTGGATGGCTCGATTTTGAAAGAATGAGCCACCCCGCTTTGAAGGTGGAAATGATCCAGATGGAGCGCAGAGATGGATACAGGAGATTGAGAAGATTCTCCGTTCTCTTCAGCCACCAGTGGAACAACAAGTCCGCCTAGCGGAGTTCTTGCTGAGCAATGAGGCAGAACATTGGTGGGATCAGCAGAGGAGGGGATTGGTGGCAGTGAATCCGGTTATTTCCTGGGAGGTATTCAAGGATCGATTCTTAGGGAGGTATTTCCCTTAGGATGTCCGAAGGGAGAAGGAGATTGCTTTTATCCAATTGACTCAAGGCTCCATGTCAGTTGGGGACTATGTAGCTCGGTTTGAAGATCTCATCCGCTTTTCTGATTATCGGGATGCAAGTGACCGTGGCAAGTGTATTAAGTTTGAAGCGGGACTGAGGAATGATATTCGCCTTTCTTGCGAGTATCACAACATAGATAACTTGGCACGGTTGGTGTTGATGTCTAGCAAGAGTACTAGGTCGACAAGTAATACAGATTGTAAGTGAGTATCGTTCCACTCGGGGATTGCAAATTGTTTCTAATAACTTTTCACCAATTCGTAATTATTAATGCAACTTGTTATTGAATTTTAGAAGGAGAAGGAGAATTTAAAAAAATAAAATAAAAAGATTGAGGAGATAAGATGGTTAGAAAGCAATAGAAAAAGGTTAGGAACTTGGTTTTGTTGTATGATTCACTTATTTAACTATGAATTAGGTTTTCCTTCAAATCAAGAACAATTCCTAAATTAGTAGTTACTAGATTTCTCTTATGCAACTACGTACCGTTTATTTTTCCGATTATTAATTCTCAATCTCTCAAGCAATTAAATTACCGAATAAATAATTTATTAAGAACATGGAATTAATTAGTTATATAACTAACCAATTAGACCTCTCTGTGTTGAATAGTTATACCGTTGAATTGCATGGCCTATTCTAAATCTTAATTCTCATTAGTAACTTAGAAAATCCACAACATAAATTGCGCAGGTTTATGTGATAAAAACACAATCAACGCTTGATTTAAAAACAGGAAAACACTAAATCATAAATTAAAATAAGTTACACCATACAATTTACACCATGTTCCTAATAAGAGGTTTTAGTTACACATAGAAATAAAGAAAACAGAAGCAAAGAGAAAACCTCATATCATAGACAATACAGGTTAACTCTCCAAGAGACCTTCAATCCTCACGGAGATCTCTCATGTAGTGATGATCTCCAATCTTTGTGCCTTGCCTCCTTTCTCTCAATAGATGTTACTAACCTCTCTCTCTAATCCTAATTGAATTCTATGATCTCAAAAACCTACTGAAAACTATTTACAAATCCTCTATTTAAAGAGTAAAACAAATCCTAAAATAAATCTTAATTAAATCTAGTAGATAAGGTCCATGTTTATCTTCTAATTTCTTACCAAGTCTAAGTTATGAAGCCAAATTAGACTTCTCTTCTTCTACTTTGTTCAGAATCTGATCAAATTGGGCCTCCAGCATGTACGCGCGCCTAAGGCGCGAAGGCTCATGCGCCCCAGGCGCGCAGGGTCTGATGCTATATTTTTCCACACAGGCGCGCCTCAGGAGCCCACGGTCTCGCGCCCCAAGCGCGTGGGACCTATTCCGGCTCCGTTTCTCTCCGTTCTTGTGCCAATTTCAAGGTCTTTTAGTCCTCTTTTGAGGTCTACAATAATTTTTTCCATTTAAGCTCCAAAAGTACCTGAAACATACCCAAAAAGGATCAAAAGCTCAAAGGACCCTAAACTACTAAAAATAATTAAAATATACTAAAAAGTCCTAAATTTGCTAGAGAAACAAACCAAATACATAGTAAAAGGGAGTCCAAATAATGCTCAAATCTATATATATTGGACCTAAATTAGTTGGTCAACATGGCAAGCACTTATGAGAAGGGTCTTAAGAGAAAATTGGCCGAAGATAGAAGCAGAACAGTGCAGGGAAGTGGTGGTCCAATTAAGGATAAGGGACCAATCATGAAGTCAGAACCATATCCTTCACCTAGGGCCCTAGTTCCCATGGCACCTGGACAGACAGTAAATGCGTATGATCCCATTCCCACTTGTCAACATTGTGGCAAGATGCATAGGAGAGTGTGTTGGATTCTGAACTCGAATAGAAAAGAAGCACTTTGCCATCATTGCGGGAATCCGGGTCATTATGCAGTCACATGTCCCCAAAGGACAGTGAAGAAAGAGGTGAACGTAGCTAAGGTGCAGAAAGTTGGTAATAACAAATCGAATCAGAAGGGCAAATTATACACCCTTGATGGCGAAGAAGTGACGAAGGACGATGAGTTGATTAGAGGTACACGTTAGGTATTCTTTTGTATTAGTTTTGTAAGGCATGAAACGTATATCTTATTTATCGTTCCAATTCGGGAGGGGGTTGTTCGTTATAAGACCGACCTTGTAGGAAGTTAGAAGAAGTTTTAAGGAAAGTAGTAAGTGTAGAAATCATAAGTGAAGTAGCAACTTTTATTTTTATCAAAGATCCCTTTTTGCTTCAACATACCCATGATTTTCTTCTCATTTCTTGTCCTAGAATACCTTCGGTTTCTTGAATCTCTATCCTGATTAACCCATTCGTTTCTTTAGTGAAGAGGAGAATTTTTACCATGAATTGATGCACTTTTGCAAAAAGTCTTCTAAACGCTTGGCCTTAGTTGTTCTATGCAGAAAACAAGTTTAAGTTCCTTGAGGTTTACCGTGAATCTGTTCCTCTTCGTACCTTTAGTCCTTATGCTTCTATAGAAGTGGCCTAAAAGCCGACTAGAAATCGACGCATCCAATTCTCCTTGTTGGCAACAATTCAAGCAGCATGCCAATGCCAAGTGGGGGAGAGCTTAGCAACCTAACTTAGACCCCGTTTGAGCAAGAACGAGACCTAAGGGAGGTAAGGGTAGAGGTTGCAGGCCCTGCCTTTGGGATGATTCCCCATTTAAGGAACTTAATGGAATTTTGGGGATGAAATTCCAATAAGTGGGGGAGAATTGTAACATCCCAAATTTTGATTTCCGCATAATAGAAATTATGCCAAGTATTTAGGAAGAATTTCCAAGATTTGAGAAAGGTTTTGAGTATTACCCCAAACCTAAATGAGTATGGGAGCCTAAGGAAATGAATTGGAGTTAGGAAATCAACAAAGTAAGGAATTTCAACAAGGTAATCGATTACCATGAATGGTGTAATCGATTACTTGCTCTCAGGAAAAGTGACACAAAATGTTGCAGCAATCTAATCGATTACTAGGGCAAAGTAATCGATTACTTTGAGTGTTTCATGAAGTAATCGATTACATTCAGGGGGTTAATCGATTACTTATGCTCTACTGAATGTACTGAGAAATGTTGCATCAAAGGAGTAATCGATTACTTGGGGTGAGTAATCGATTACCTCAACAAAAATCTGGAAAAAAAAAGGTGTGGGGGCCACCTTATCCGTGGCTTTGTGAAGAAGGGAGCAACCCTAGCCACACAAATTGCTTTTGGCTTGTTGATAAGAGATAAGAAAACAAAAACAAACAACAACACATCCCAATCCTCATTCTTCTTCTCCACTTCGTCCTCTTCTTCTTCCCTCCATAGGATTCCACTCTTCTTTTTCCAAATCAACCAAGTTCAAGAGGCTCCTCCCATATCTTTCATCAAATCCTTCCTTTTCTCACTCCAAGTAAGCATATAAGCCTTGGATTTCCTCACCTCTCTCCTTCCCTCTCTCATACATGAATTCTCTCTCTCTCCTCCAAGGTTCCATATCTCCATCAATTTTGGTGCAAGAACAAGGGGCTTTGGGCACTATTATCATCAACTCTCTCCCTCCTTGACTCCAAGTAAGTGTGTAAATCATGGATTCTCTCTTTCTCTGTCTAAATTCGTTTTCCCTTTCTCTCTCTTCTCTTTCATGGTGATATTCAATTCTAAGCCATGGAAGCTCCACACCACTTTGAATCTTGGCAAGAAAACATGACGAAAATGATAACTCTTCTCTTTATGGCTCTTATATTAGGTTTTTCCTCCTCTTCCCTTGGGTTGTAGCTCTTGGTGTCAACTCTCAAGCTTAAGAGCAAGTACCAAATTCTCTATCTCCTAGTATTTTGAGGTAAGGAGTGAGTATTACCTTAATTTAGGGATGAGTTTCTAGTATGTATATAATACTTGCTAAGAACTAAGTGTTAGTAGGGCATAGAACCATAGGGTAGTGAACATGAGTAATGATTAGAGAATGAAAATAAAGGGATTTAATTAATTATGATGTTGTGTATATGTGAATTGTTATGAATATGTGTATGTTTGAACTTAAGTGTATATTTGGGAAATTGTTTGTGATGAGGATAAGTAGTTTAATGATGTGTTGATGGTCATGTGACTAAATGAATAATTGATCCTGGAAATATATGAATGGGATTAGTGTTGACAATGCTTGGAAAATGAATTGACTAAGAGATTGGAGAAAAGGGGAGTGATGGTTAGAAAGGGAATTATGAATGATTAAATGAATGAAAATTTAATAAAAGCGAAGGTTACAATCAACCAGCGCGCTCATCTATATTTATTAATGCGAAGGTCGTATTGACCCAGGGTGGTAAAGATATTTATTAATGCGAAGGTCGTATTGACCCAGCGCGGTAAAGATACATATTAATGCGAAGGTTTTATGTACCCAGCGCGATATGCGAAGGTCATATTACCCAGCGCGATAACAAAACATATTAATGCGAAGGTTTTATGTACCCAGCGCGATATGCGAATGTCATATTACCCAGCGCGATAATAGAACATAATAATGCGAAGGTTTTATGTACCCAGCGCGATATGCGAAGGTCATATTACCCAGCGCGATAATAAAACATAATAATGCGAAGGTTTTATGTGCCCAACGCGATATGCGAAGGTCATATTACCCAACGCGATAATAAAACATAATAATGCGAAGGTTTTATGTGCCCAACGCGATATGCGAAGGTCATATTACTCAGCGCGATAATAAAACTTAATTATGCGAAGGTTACATCAACCCAACGCGATCATTCATACTTAATAATACGAGGTCAGCACCGACCGGGCGCGATAAAAGGTTAAAGCAGGGGGGAACAAAGTAGACTTGTAGCATGATAAATTAGACAATAGGAATTTGTTGATTTGAAAGAAAAGATGGAGGTATATAGATTAGAGAAGTGTTGGTATTGTTTGTGTTATTATCTCCAGGTGTGAATGACTATATGCAATACTTGAACTATATGTGTTTGGCTTGGTCGGTTATTATGTCATATGAGAAACTGCTATTTCTACTTTATGTGTAGTGCTCACCTCCTTACCATTTTTCAGGTACTGAGCTGGAGCTTACACCAGGTTTGGCCGAGCAGGATTACTTTCCCTCACAGGGGGAGTAGGGGTGTTAGGGGATTAGAGCATTTTATGGACCTAAGCCTCCCATATTCTTTTGATGTAGATTTGTTGTATATATTTTTGAGTGAGGCTTAGGATGCTTTGTTTTTGATAAAGTTTTATGTTTTGAAAATTGTTACTCAAACTGAATATTTCCGCTGATACTCTGGATTCTTGATACACTGTTATATTTTGAGCCCATTGGGCCTTGCTATGATTCACATATATATGATGTAAAGCCCTGCTGGTTATTGGATGTTCATTTGAAAATGTTTTTCACATGTGAAATTTTGGAATAGTCCGAAAAACAAACAAAACTCAGTCCGTTTGACGGGTGAATTTATTAAATTAAAAAGGAATTTTTAAGTTCACCTTTTAATAATGGGGAAATTAAGGGTAATAATTATAGGGTGTTACAGGTACAGTCAGCAAAAATAAAGTCGTTGGAAAGACTCAAAAACCCATCTTAGGGCACTTGAGTCTTTCCCAACTCTTTCGATCTTCATTGTAAAATTGCTCTTTGTTTTGCACAAGAACAAACAAGAAAACAAGAACAAAATCATTACAAGCTTACTCTGATTCTTCTTCTCAAGTGTTAATTTCACAAAACTCAACTTTGCTCTCATATTGTTATTTTCTTTTCAAGTTGAGTTTAGGTATCAATTCATTATAGAGTTGTGCTTATTTGTGCGAATCCATTGTGAGATTCGTAATACACATTCAAAATAGCTTGTTGATTCAAGTCTTGGATTGTTCCCAAGCAAACCCTAAGTCAGCTTAGGGTATTGGAGTCTTAAGAGTTCTCAAGCACAAAGACTAAGAGGTTCTTAGCCCGATGGAGCTTCTTGAAGGGTGTTCAAGGAAGCTTTGGAAGAGTTCTTCATCACCGGAATCAAATTGGGGTAGAAATCAAGAGTTTGGTACACTCTTGAAGGGTTAGGTTGAGTGAGGCTATCTCAATTAATCCTTATAATTTCTAACAATTTAATTTATAGAAAAATCTCCTAAGGTGGTTAGGAGGACTGGAAGTAGCTCATTGTTGGAGTGAACCAGGATAAAATTGCTTGAGTGTTGATTTATAGCTTTCATTTATATTCTTGCTCAAACAACCTAAAGCTTTCCAAAGAAAAGGATTTGTCTAATTGGGTAGTAATTTTAAGGCAATTAAGTGTTATTCTATTGTTAAAATTCATCTTAATTGCTTGCTATTTTGTTAGATAAGTCTCTGTTGTGTATTGGATTAATTAGAAGTGAGTTGCTGATTTTTCATTTCTGGTTTAGTGCACCTCTGATACGAAAGACTCAAGTATTTCTCAGAATACTCGAGCAGTTCTTGCTTAGAGACTCGAGTAGATCTTAAAAGACTCGAGTGGTTCATCCTGAAACACTCGAGTATTTCAAGAAAGACTCGAATATTTCGAGTTATTTCCAGAAAAATCAGTTTCTGCTCAATTCTTTTAATAGCATCGAAATACTTGGTATTGCTGCTTCAAATTACTATTCACCCCCCCTCTAGTAATTTCTAAGCCCGCTTGTTGGTTTCCACCAGATTTGAGAATTGGGGATTTTTTAATTTGGGAATTAGGGATTGAAATAATTGAAGGATGGTTTCATATTATGTGATTGGGGGCTTCGGGTTGTGATTTTTGGAAGAGATTTCAGGTTTTGAGGTTTTGATTTGGGAATTTATGGTTTTCGTATTTGAAAAGATTGAAGATGATGTTTGAGCCGTTGGATTTGAATGATTAATTTATAGTCATTGGATCTAAAATATAACCGTTGGAAAGATGTTGGAAGGTGACACGGTGGACCGTTATTGTCCACATATGCACAAGTTAATTGTGCAGTAATGTCGGTAACTACCGTGTTTGATGTCCTCCTATCTCAAGTATTAAATTGATATTTCGCAAATCTCAAAAACTAAATAATATAATTAATCCATGACTACAAAATCAGAGACCAATTTGACCAATTTCTCAAAATAAATAACATTCAAAACATCCTTAAATTTGGTGAGCTAACTTTGTAGAAAATAAATTACAAATGTTTACCATAACTAACATGGTTAGTTTCACCTAGCTCCCCCTTACACACGTGAAATAGAGTAGTTACAAGTTCTCTCAAATTAGAAGAGACATTAATTATGTCTTGCAGTATCTTGCATGCTAAATTTCCATAGTGACTCGATTTGGTATTTGTCTCTTTGTCACTATAATCAGAAGACTAGTAAATGTTGTCATAAATATAAAATTTAATTCACCATGCTAATTAACTTTAATTTTTTAAAATTCATGCTACATACAAATTAAATTAAGAGGAAGAGAATTCTTTAATTCATTCACTTGAGTTATTGTTTAACAATATACCAACACATCATTTATATAGGTTTTTTTTAACAGCAAAGAAAAATTTCATTAAATAAACAACGGAAAACCAAGCATCATAATACGCAAAAACGACCCCACCTTCTATGAAGAGTTTGTCACCAGGTACACAATCGTATGCTCAAAGTTGCACCACACCAACCAATACATAATTCACCTTCACCTTATTGTGAAGGACATCTGATAGTTATAAGTCATACAATATACATTCCCTTACATCCACCTACCATATAATACAAAAGCACCCACCACCAAAAAATCACTTGATAGGGTCCCTACCTCCTTAAAAACCATATAAGAAAAAAAACCAAAGGGAAAATCAAACATGGAAAAAAGAGCATAGCAGAACCTAGCAATGACCATGCATATAACCCCAACTCTACTTTTTGGAGAAAAGCACAAGAAGTGCTCAACACCAAAAAAGATTTACACATTACAAGTATAGAGCAGTTACAGCAGGGAACAAATCGGGTTTAAACGCCAATCACTATACAGAATTTGATAACCCACAATGACATTAATCCATTGCCAAGGGTTGAATTTCACCTATTCCATCAATTTCGTTTGTTGTACAACTTCTTCCTTAAAGATCTTCGCATTTCTCTTTAGCCAAATAACCCACAGCACAACACAATATATCATTATGCCTATAATTTTTTTATTTTTGCCATGAAAAAGATTACAAAAGTTACGGCACTATTGAACAATCGATGTAGATGGCGCCCAGCGTCTCTGCAACCAAATATATGAATCTCCTAATCGCAGCATGTCTACAATAAAAAAAATATATTGCATGAGGAATATTGGAGAACTCCTCTCTTCCAGATATTAAGTTTGGAAGGCAATTTGTGTAACAACTGCCAAGCAAAGAATCTTTGAGAGGAATCTAGATTTCCATAACATTTTCAGCACATGAAGTAATTCCTGTTCGAAAACTTCAGCATCTTCATTCCACTTTGATCTCAACACTTCATAAGCGCGGACTTAACAGAGTACACACCACCATTACCCCTTCCCCAGAAGAAAAAATTAGATTACAAAAGGAATGACATGTTTTAATGTTCTAACTGGCGTGTCTGTGCCTGTCGCCCCACATCCTCATTGGCGTGTTTTTGTCGTAAAGAGTTGTTTATAGTAAAATATATATTGAAAAATCGGTCTTTATGGATGTTATTTATAGGTTAAAGGTTCATTTTCGTGTAAATTGTTATTATTAACTGGATGCATTCTTAATTGTCACAAAATATGGATTCATAAATTTCAATGAAATTATACATGCATGCATTATTATTTTGTTATTCTCCGATTTAATTTCCTTAAATTTATTATGTTATTTTCTTATCGTTGTGTCTTTTTCTTAAAATAGTTATAATGGACTACAAAATGAGTAAACTTGATCTTAATATCTTGTGGAAAATAATAGACAGCCCGTGATTCAATTAAACATTTTCAAGTGACCATGTCATCATCAAAAAGAGTGAAATGAAATAATTTAAATTTCTAAAACAATAAAAATGACATATGTTTTAATATAACACAGTCATACTTAGATTGATAATTTATGAAAAAGAAATATATAAAACAGTGACAATGACATAACTAAATAGAGTAAAGTAATGAATGGAAATAAAGTAAAATATAATTATTTGGAAAAAGAGAAGAACTTTTATTAGTAAGAGATCATATAGAACTTCAAAAAAGAATGATGAACCATCAAATGTTTCATTAGCAGTGCTTGGCTTGAGGGACATGAGGGTCTCTTATGTCATTCCTTGAGTTCCTTATTCATCTATAGCCAAAAGTAGACCAATGAAAATAACATACATAGAAAGTCAACATAAATTGAAAATTACAAATAAGATTGAAGAAAATTATAAGATTAAAGAATAATGGAAAAGAGAAGAACTTTTATATATTTATATATTTATTATATATCAAATAGCCCATATAGAACTTCATAAAGAAATTTAGTAAACAATGAAGCACCAATTGATTTTTAATGGGGACAATTTTTTTTTTAATTAAAAAAGTGGAAAGAAAAGCACATGATATTGTTATTTTTTTACGAACTTGAGAGCTTCGTTATGTAATTTGTTGAAATCCTTCTTCATCCACAATCTTTTTTTTTTGTGTACACCAAGGGTATCCCCCAGCCGACAGCCGAAGACTAATCCCCTCCGAGGCGTAGAGATCACCGAAGTGGGTTTTGCCTCTACCAAAAAAGCCTTTTCCATGCCCACGGCAGGGATCGAATCCCTGACATCATGCTTAAGGAACCCAACTATCTACCAACTGTGCTGGGCTTTGTTGGTTTTCATTCACAATCTTTACACAACATGTAAACCTGCATAAAAAAAATTACATAATTTTATCAAAGAGACAAATCATTATTATTGGTACATGATAAATTGATTTCGGTTATGCTGTTTTTTATAAGTAAAGATTGAATGTGTAATGGAATAAGCAAAAACCTTACCTTTTGTCATGTATGAAAATTCTGATCGGTACTCATATATGAAAAAAAAAAACTACTCCACATAGTTTTTTTTTAATTTACTATATATTTCTATTTAACATAGTTGTTTTTTTTATAAGTTTTCCAGTTCAAGATCCCAATTAAAAGGTTTATTTAAAGTTGATTGTATAAAAGTTCTTTAAAGATACTACATGAGAAAGCAAGAGCCTGAAGATGGAAATTAAGCATAAAGAGTCATTTAGTTTGAAAAAAAAAACATAATTCATAGTATAAAAAACCATAGTTTCATAAGATAGAAAAGTTATAAATCAAAATGAAAACCTCATAATATATTACAACGATTGCTTTTAAGCTACATTGTTTAGAATAACAATAAGAATATGTTAATAGCCTTAATAACTATGAATTTTCATTCCCAACCAACAATATTTGCAAGAAAAAATTGAAAAAAAAATGTTTACAAAAGTTCCTATTGTAATTAATTTCCTTATCAAGTAAGTTGTGCCACAATGAGAGTAATTCTTTTTCATGAAAAATTGAGTGATTCGCTCTCAATCTCTCATCCTCCATTTTGCATTATTTTTTATGTCATTTGATTCTTTCTTATAATGCAATTAAGGAGAATGAAGAAATAATCTATTAATACTTAGCATATTGAAAAGAAACATGACCACATAATAAAATAAAGTCATTAACAAAGAAGAAAGTTTTTTTTTTTGAAAGGAAAATATGTAATTCATTCCATAACAGAAAATAGTACAAGTAGATCCGGCAGAACAATAACAAAGCACATATTTTCCATACAATAAAAATTGCTAAAAAAGACTAGATACTCAGCCATAACAGCAAACTCTCTGTGGATCAGGATCATCATCAACATCCAGCTTCGAACTCTAACAAGAGATTCAACAACCTTTATTTCCAAGATAACTATCTCATCAATGCTGGAAGTAAGCACAGTTCGGCGACAAAGAATCTCATATCTGAGGAGGTAGAGCCACTGGACAGAGGAGAAGACAGAGATCTGGAAGGGAAAAGTTGTCCCGAATATCAGTCTTCTAGTTATTGGAGAAGATAGGAAGGTCATCAGATCTAGACAAACAAAAAGCCTTCCCACACTCAAACACACAAAAAAACAAAACCCAGATGAAACTGGGACAAGAAAAACCACACCACTTGCACAAAGGCAAGATTTATTTATTTAACCCAGATATAACTAGGAGAGAAAAAATCCCACACACTAACCAAAGGAAGGGGAGGGAGAATCTCTCCCTCCCCTTCTACCGCTATCACAGAAGAGAGGAAAACGGAGAAGAGAAGAGAAGAAGACTGAGGAAGAGAGAAGGCCGAGCCTCTCTCTCCTCAAATTAGGATTCCTTGTAACGATCAATAAGAAAGAAGCAAGTTAAAAGAACCTTTAAATGATAATATATCTATGTGCCAACTTCAATGGAAATGTTAAGTATAATGATACACTTTTAATGTGGTAAACATATAAGAATACTTTAGTCTTGCATACGTGATGCATCTCATGGCTCAGTAATCTCTTTATATTTTTTTATAAGTGTTGGAATGCGATAACTATAAATTATGTTTTTTGTATTGGTTCCCGCTGGTGACTTTTTTTTCTTGAGGAGTAGGAAAAACAGTATTTTTTTCATAAGTAGTGTGATGTCCTAGACGGTGAGGTTCCCTAAGGGTAAGGGAAGAAGACCTTCAGAGGAGCCTCTGTCTAGGGTTTCTGTGTGATGTTTGATGGGAGTCCTCAAATGGCTAAGGGAAAAAGCCAAGAAGCAACCCTAATCACTGGTGTGTGAAGGTGACAATTAGGGTTAGAGGACGTACCTAAGCCCCATGTAGTACGGAGCTACTTATAGGGGGGAGCTGGTTGCCCTAATGGGCTTGCTTTAGGCCTAAGTAGGGCCAGCCTGTACTGAGCTATGAGTGGATGAGCTGTCCTTGTGGATAAGGTGAGACACGTCATCCCGTCCTTGGTGTCGGACTCTGGGAGGTGTCGGACTCTGGGAGGTGTCGGACAGGGAAGTCCGACCTGGGTAGGAGTATGAGGTCGGCCCGCATCTGGTATCTGTTCGGCTGTTGAGCCTCGAGCTCGGCCAAGCATACAGAGGGCTTCTCGTATGGCCGTGAGGCCTTAGGCGGGGGTTTTGAGGACCTCGGCTAAGCCGAGTCCACCACATAAGCCCCCCAGCACGGTCAAGGCTATCTGAGCCTTGTTCCGAGGTTTTGGTTTAGGTCCTTTTCCCAAATCCACCGCATAAGGGCCGAGTTCACCACATAAGCCCCCCCAGCTCGGTCAAGGATATCTGAGCCTTGTTCCGAGGTTCTAGGGAGTTCGGACGTTGATCTGTCAAGAGCTGGATCTAGCTGTCCTTGATGTCCTTTCATTATGACGGAGTAGGTTTGAAAACTGTCCTTTCTCCTGCCCCGCCGTGACGCTTGCTTTTTCCTGATCTGACACGTGTCAGAAATCGTACCTAACGAAGCGTCGCCACTACTGCGACGTTGCTTCGAGATCCGTGATTCCAGCTACTCTGCGCCTCTGCACCACGTGTCTAATTGCATGTGGCCTCCTGCTGGGTTGGGCTTTTTTGGACCAGGCCCATATTTCGAAAGTGGGGGAAAACGGTTTCTCTCCCCCCTCTTTCCCAAAACCGCTGCTTTCTCTCTCTTTTCCACAGTTATTATCGCTGTCAACACTATTGCCTTCTCTCTTTCTCTCTACCGAAAACTGTTTCTCTTCCCCACGAAAACACCGATTCCGCTCTTCCATAATCGAATTCCATTTTTCTTTTCTGCACTTCACTGCCTTCTTCTCTATCAGCAGATCCTGCTTTGATTTTTCAAGCTTCATTCTCCTTCGATCTCTAACTCCTAAGGTACTGGTTGCTCTCTCATTCCTTCTTCTTTGTTCTTTGCTTTTTCTTTTCCCTGTATTGGCTTTCGAGGGAGGGGATCAGAGCTTTTGGATTTCCTGCTTCTGTTTTGCTTTATGGTGTGCATGGGGAGGTTTGATACTTTTTGTTTTTATTTCTGTGAAAAGGGGGGTTCTTTCTGGGTTTAGGGGGTTTTGATTCTGGGGACTGTTCTTGGGGTTTTGGCAGTCTTTGGGCTGGGAATGTGTTAGGATTTTTGAAGAGTTTTTGATTTGTGTTTTTGTTTATTTTTCAGAAAACCAAAGGAGTAGTTTGGGTTCAGTATGAGTAGGGATTGGTTTAGAAAATGGGTTGGGGTAGTCTCCCTATCATCGAGCAGTAGCGAGGAGGAGGACGGCTCTTCCTCCTCGTCCTGCTCCTCCACAGAGGTAGACGAGGCGTTCCGACGCCAGAGGGAGTATAGGCGGAAATATGAGAGACGAGTCCTGGAGGTCGATCCCGTTGAGGTCGTCTATCCTCGGGATTGGGAAGAGAAAAGAGATTGGATACGACAATATGCTTAGGCCGAGTTTGCTGATGGTAGAGAACGTGCCGACTTTCAGAGGATGGAGAGAGAGAGGATGTACGATCGGGGGGTACCTGTGGTAGAGGGGAGATGCTCACCTCTCGGAACAACTTCGAGGGGATTCTCTGGGGGGGGTTATTCTTTGTGACCCGTAAGACTAATACCGAGCTCCCCTGTTCTTCCACAGGTACAATGCCACCCAGGAAGTGCGTCAGTCGACCTGAGCTTTATCCTGCGCCTTTCGATGCCGACCAATACGAGTGGGTCGACGTGGAGCCCAAAGGAGTCCAGTCCCGCCTTTGTTCCGAGGACCAGCTTGCCGAGGGAAGGAGAGCAGTGCTGCCTTGCCCAGGGGACGCCACCGGGACCTCTTACGAAGTACTCCCCTGTTCAGAAAATGACAGGATATGCAGCCGAACTAATACTAATTCTTTCTTCTTTTATACCGATTTGATTCACAATCTCGCCGTGACCCTCCCGTTCACCGATCTGGAAATAAGGGTCTTAAACGAGCTCGGACTGGCTCCTTCCCAACTTCACCCCAATACTTGGTCGTTTCTCCGAGCAATCCAAAAGTACTGCAGGGCCAGGAATTTGGTATGCATTGTTCGGCTGTTTTTGTGGATGTACAACCCGTTCGTCAACAATAAGGACGGGATCACTGGTTGCCTTTGGGTATCGGCTAAGGCCCGAGCTCACTGTGGGTTATTCGGCATGTTCTCGGAATCTTGGAAGAATTTCAAACCCAAGTTTTTCAAATACAAGTATGTAGGAACAGGGCTACCTTGGTTTCGGTCCGAGACGGGGCCGAAGTTCCCTTTGGAGTGGACCCCCGAGTTCTTTAATCGTCATACCAGCACGCCGCAAAGGTGGTCGGGCGTAACCCTGGATGCCGACGAGTCCGTAACAGCCCACCATTTCCAGACCGAATATCGTGCTCGGAAATTCCAGCTTGACATTGGCGTTTTCATGCAGTGTCCTGAGAACGAAGTCTTGACAAAAATTGGTAGTTATTTTTGCTCTTATACTTGTACATTTTCTTTCAGCCTTCTTATTAATTTCTCTTTATCCTTTTGTGTTTGCAGAAGAACATTGGCCGAACATGTCGTCCAGGGCGGTGAAGGCTGTGCTAGATGCACGGAAGAGGAAGAGGTCCGAAAACCCTTCCAACGAAGCGGTGGCTGCCGAGGTCTCCACTGAGACGACCTCAACCGATTCCGCTCCTCTTCACCCAACTCCGCTTGCAGTGATCATAGCCCCACTTCCTCCTCAATCTCCGAGTCCAAGCACTGAGGTAGTCCTTGCTGCAAGTACTCCGCCCTTGGAAGCTGACGCTCTTCTGAAGTCGTCGACCACCCTCGCCAAAACTTTGGCCAAAGACGCTCTCATCAAGATGTCGGGAGCTGAGTGGAAAAAGAAGGCTGAGGATATGGCCTGTTAACTGAAAAGGGCCACAACCATGTTTACTGTGCTGGCCGAAGTCGCTGACGATGTGGCTGATGAAGTGTCACCGGCCAAGAAAAAAGCTCGGTCTGCTATGGCTGCCAAGGTGGAGGAGCTAAAGAGTGGCAAAAACGCTGGTGCGCAAAAACTGGCCGAGTTGGAAGGGAAGCACCGCCAACAGACGGAGGAGCTTCTAAAAAATCATGAGGAAGCTTTGGCTCAAGTGAGAACGGATGCTAGGGAGGCTGGTCGGCAAGAGGGCCTTGTTGAAGTGGAGAAGGTTAGGACTTTGCTGAAGAGAAGGGCTGCTCAAGCTCTTAAATATAAGGTAGCCGCATCTGAGTCGGACTTCAATCTTTAGAGGGTGGCGAGCAAAATTTTTACCAGTGCAGTAGAACAAATTCTTCACCTAAACCAAGGGCTTCGAATTCGGTATGTCGGCGCCTCTGCCGGGTTCGGGGTGGAGGATGGGAAGATGGTCGATTATGACAAGGATGGGGTCGAGGTTGACCTTGACCAGCCCAAGGAGAACCTTCCCAACCCCTTGGTGGAGAAGCCAGATGCAGAGTTCGACCCGAGCTCGGTTGTCCTTTCTGATGTTGAAGAAGAAGCAGCGTAAGTCCCTTATGCTGGGCTGCTTCCACTTTGTATAATCATGTCCTTGTACTTTGCTACCTTTGTATAACATTTTATATTTATGCAAGTTCTCTTTAGCTTTAACTTGTTGCATGTTGTTATACTTATGCAAGTTTTTCTTCTAACTTGTTGCATACGTACTATGTCCGAGGTCGGAGTTATGCAAGCCTTTTCTTTAACTTGTTGCATGAACGCGAGTTTTACTTTATTAACTCGTTGCATGTTTATTCGTTCGACCTCGGATCCGAACTGCGATTATGTAGGTGGTTACCAAGAAGGCTTTAAAAACGAATGCAAGTGTTTGAGACTTGTTGCATTTTGCAACTTTTATGCAAGTTTTTGTTTTAACTTGTTGCATATATACTGCGTCCGAGGTCGTTTTTAAGCAAGCTTTGCATAAATGCGAGTTTTTGCTGACTTGTTGCATGCTTCGTTCATTTTTAGACCTGGGGTCTGAATACTTGTTGTTTTTTTAGATAACTAAGTAAAACTACTTTTGAGAATACAAGTCCTTTACCAACTTGTTGTATTCAGACCTGATCGGACCTAAAAAACTTGTACCCGAGACATTGGTGTTTAAAATCTAGGGTAAATAACTCGGATAAACTCGGATGACTCGGTGAGTGCAGTAATCTTATAATTTTTCCTCTGAATAGAGGTACTGTATATAAGTGCATACGGTTGGGATCTCGGATTTACCCACCTTAGCCGAGGTGGGTGTCCTCGTCCCCGATGTGAAAGAGGTTGCTGAGTGAAGTTATGAGAGATCATTTCACAGCAAGCTGTACTTTACCGGGTGTCCCTTGTACACTGTGCATATGAGCCGATCTTATCTAGAAGACGTTGGCTGTGCATAGCGCCATGCACAATTTAGGTGGCTAGCGCTAAATGAGAAGCTAGTACGTACGTATATAAAACTGTGGCACTTGAGTATGAGCAAGTTTGTACTTTTCATTAATTGTAGACATGAGTACATTGCTTTTTGGAAAAGTGAATATCTCACAATGGGAATGTAAAAACATGAACAGAATTTAAAGGAAGCAAAATTTAAAATGAGCTTGAATTTGAATTTTTAGATGAAGATGCTAGCGACTGCCGATGATATCTGAGGTAAACCTATTTGAAACAGGTTCTCAGTGTTGTAAAGTCTTGGGAATCCTTGAGCTCGATTCTTTCGGGAATTTCCCAGAGTATGTTTCCGGAACGCCTCTGTTGGGACTTCCCGATTTCGGGCTCATTTCCCGCTTTTCCGATAGTTAAGACCGATGTCTGCTCCTCGGGGCGCGAGGTGATCAGGCTCGGACAACCCGGGCTGCGCTGTTTTGTTGTCTTGGTCGGCTAGCTCTTCCCTTGCTATCTTCCTCTGAACAAGAGCAGTTTCTTGGATTTCTTCTGCCGGTGTTGGATTTTCTTCGGCCTTGTGATGGTCACCCGAGGTGAACCGATAGGAGAGGCCGGGGAGATTGTTGGCAATGTTGCAAAGTGGGAGCTTTTTCATCTTGAGACACCAGAGCTCGGGAATTTGAAAAGCTCGGCTTGAGAAATGGGCAGGGAGTTTACTTCGGCTCTCAATTCGGAGAGATACCGAACGGAGGGCAGGGTTATTAACAGTTAGAGAAATGAGGGAATTCTCCCCCTGTGGGGGGTTGAAGAGGACTGGAAAAGAAAGGAGATTCCCTTTAAATGCATCTTGGATTTCTTGGGGAAGGTTGGCATCCATGATAACATCTTTGCTTGGGGCAGAGGGGAAGGGGGGATTGCCAACCCTTCTTCTTGAGGAAAGTTCCTAAGGACATCTTGTTCGAACTGAACCTCGACCAATAGAACTCTCCCCTTGGTCAGTGTCGGATCAGTGAACTCTTTCTGCTTCTTTTTTACCTCCCGTAGGCTCGCATTGTAGCAGAGCCGGGCTTTCACCTGGTCAACTTTGATCGTGACGACCTTGTCGTCGGATCCGACAAATTTCATTGCTAAGTGTACTGTTGAAACCACTGCCCCAAAAGCTTGTAGGCAGGTTCGTCCCAGTATCACGTTGTATGGGGAATCGGAGTCAACCACTAAAAATTTGATAATCTCCGTTCGGGCCGAAGGCTGGTTGCCTAAGGTCACCGGGAGGTGAATGGCTCCCAGGGGGCGGATTGCCTCACCCGTGAAGCTGATGAGATTGCCTTCGAACTGCACGAGGTCTGCCGACCTCAGCTTCAGCGCTTGAAATGTATGAAGAAAAAGAATGTTGGCCGAAATTCCTTGGTCGATGAAAACTCGGGCGACTTCGAAATTTCCAATCAACGCCGTTATCACCATTGGATCATTGTGATCCGGGATGACGTCTTCCATGTCTTGTTGGTTTTGGCCTCAAAATCACGAGAGGGGGGGTGAATCGAGTTTTATTATGTATTGAAAAAATCGTAACAAATTAAAAAATTGATTTGAGATGGAGAGATTAAACGTTCGTAATGGATCGCGAAAACGATAGAAATAATATAATTGAGTAGCGCGGAAACGAAAAAGAATAAATATGCGGAAAGTAAAAGAGATAGGGATAGAAAAGCTTGCACCGGTGAATTTTATACTGGTTCGGCCTTCCCGTCGAAAGGCCTAGTCCAGTCCCCAAGCGACCCGCCTGAGAGTTCTTATAACCAAGCAATAGAGCCGCACCCTATTACAACCAAGAGCACCCCGCACACTACTAGTAACCTCCGTTCGCTAGGGGCCTCAATCACACAGCAGGGTTCCTCGCCCTATGACGTATCAAACGTCCAACTATGGGATTCTCTCCCTACCACTAAGGTTTAGAACGATTACAATGAAAGTGATTACAATAGCTTTTTGTGTTCTCACAACACGGATTCTACAATATGCTCTTATGATAATGAAAAAGAAGTTTCTCTTAGGATTTACTCAGCCAACAAGGTTTGTTCTTCAAAAAGAATAGAACAATGAAAACCAGAACTCTTAAAGAAGAAGAAGATGAAGAACGTGAGAATGAATGAATAATAATCACTGAACGTAAAACTTGTTGGAGTGACTTTATTTAAAAAGAAAAACTCTTTTGAATCAAAAACGATTTTGAATTAATAAAACAAAATCAAAATAGAATAATAAAAGATTTGTAATAAGTTTTAGAATCAAAATAAAATCAAAATGATTTTCGAAATAAAATAAAGATTTGATTCTTAAAACCAAAAAGGAAATAATTCAAAATTAAAATCATTTTCGAATTTTATAAAATATATCAGAATCTTTAATATAAAAACAAATCAGGAAATAATAAAAATGATTCTGACACGTTTTTCAGAAAATCAAGAAGTAATCGATTACTTTAGGGAATAATCGATTATTTCTACAAAAATAGAAATTCTTAAATACATTTGAAAAACATGTAATCGATTAGGCTAAGAATAGTTAATCGATTACATCACTCCTGTTCATTATATGATGCAACTATGATAATCGATTACACTAATGAGTTAATCGATTATTAAGCCTCTGGTTTGCATATGATGCAACATCATGTAATCGATTATTACAAGACTTGTAATCGATTACAAAGCCTCTGAAAAATATGTGATGCAACAATTATAATCGATTACTTGACTCTTGTAATCGATTACTTTCATAAGAAAGTAACTGATTAACAAAATTCAGTTAATCGATTACAGCTTCTCTGATTTTTCTATGATGCAACAAAGTTAATCGATTACTTTGAGAGATAATCGATTACTCTCCTTTGCAGTCATATAAATATGCAGAGTTTTGTAACATCAAATATTTTCACTAAGGTTAAATGCAGAAAAACATTTTATATGCAGAAAACACGTTTTCTTCTTTTCTTCTAAAATGAAAAACTATGTTGGCTTTGTAACTTCTAAGTAAACTACAACTTCATTACCTTACATTTGATCTAAGGAGAAGGTTTCTATTCTAGGCTTGCTTGAGTCTTCAATCTTGAGACTTGACTTGCACTTGTGATCTTGAACTTGAGTTGGCTTGTTATCATCAAAACATATATTTGCATTACTTTGATGTCCATAGAGAGTTTGAAGCATGCCTTCCAACCAGCTTGACTTCTAACACTCCCCCTTTTTGATGATGACAAACAACCATTCTGATATGCTCTTTTATTATCTGCATCACAAGTGTTAGTTATACAAGCAGAAACAGATATATAATAATAAAACCTTCCTTAGTATCACTAAATACAAGAAATATAATGGATTAAATTTTCTCCCCCTGTATGAATGCTTAAAAACATATATTATGATATCAGAATATCATCCTTCAGAGTATTTCCCCCTGAATATATTAGCATATATTAGCCAAATATATTAGCCAATATCAGAATCTCTCTCCCCCTTTTGTAGTCATCAAAAAGATGTGTAATCTCCCCCTGAAACACTAAGGAGATGCGTTAATAATAACATGAGAGAAAAAAGATTCACATATTCAAAAGAGGTGAGAGGCAGAAGTTAAACCAATTTCTCTACGAATAAAAAAGAAATTTTCTTTTGGAAGCAGTTTCGTAAAGATATCAGCTAACTGCCGCGAAGTATCAACATACTCAATAATGAAATCACCTTTCTGAATATGATCACGAATAAAATGGTGTCGAATCTCTATATGCTTCGTGTGAGAATGTTGCACTGGGTTTTTGGTAATAGAAATAGCACTGGTATTATCACAACCGTAAAATCTGGGCGCAACAACTACCCGCGACTACATATTCAGCCTCAGCTGTAGATAGGGCAACACTAGACTGTTTCTTACTAGCCCATGATACCAATGAATTTCCAAGAAGATGACAAGTGCCGCTAGTGCTTTTTCTATCTACTTTGCAACCGGCAAAGTCAGAATCAGAATACCCAACAAGATTACAAGAAGAACCTTTGGGGTACCATAAACCCATATCAGTTGTGCCAGACAGATATTTCATTATACGCTTGGCAGCAACCATGTGAGTTTCTTTTGGATTCGACTGGAACCGAGCACACAAATATACACTAAACATGATATCCGGCCTACTTGCCGTTAAATATAGAAGGGATCAGATAATACCTCGATACTTTGTGATTTCTACGGATTTACCTCCTTCGTCTTTGTCCAAGTAACATGATGTGCTTATCGGTGTTGCTACTGCCTTGGCCTTATCCATGCCAAATCTTTTCAGTAATTCTTTGCAGTATTTGGTTTGACTAATAAATATTCCGTCCTTTGCTTGCTTTATTTGTAATCCCAGGAAAAAGTTCAGCTCGCCCATCATAGACATTTCGAACTCTTCCTGCATCATACTAGAAAATTCCTTGCAAAGGATTTCATTAGTAGCACCGAAAATAATATCATCAACATAAATCTAAACTAAAAGAATGCCCTTTCCTTTCTTTTTGATCAAAAGTGTGTTATCAACCTTCCTTCTTTCAAAGTTATTTTCCAACAAAAATTTGCTAAGACGTTCGTACCACACTCTAGGAGCTTGTTTTAGACCGTACAAAGCCTTTTTCAATTTATAAACATAATCAGGGTGTTCATAACTTTCAAAGCCAGGAGGTTGACACACATAGACTTCTTCATTTATAAAACCATTAAGAAAGGCACTCTTTACGTCCATTTGATATAATTTAAAATCTAGAATACATGCAAATGCTAATAGCAGTCTTATGGCTTCCAACCGAGCAACAGGGGCAAATGTTTCCTCATAATCTATCCCCTCTTCCTGGTTGTAACCTTGTGCAACTAGCCTAGATTTGTTTGAAACAATTAAACCAGCCTCATCAAGTTTATTTTTATAAATCCACTTAGTTCCAATAATCGGATGAGACTCAGGCCTAGGAACAAGTTCCCACGCCTGATTTCTTTCGAACTGGTTTAATTCCTCTTGCATTGCCAAAAGCCAATGCTCATCAAGCATAGCCTCAGAATAATTCTTTGGCTCTACTTGAGAAACAAATGCAAAGAAGTTACACAGATTGCTAATAGAGTTGCGAGTACTTACACCTTTTGAGATATCCCCGATAATCTGATCTATAGGATGGTGCCTTGATGTTCTCCATTCCTTAGGCAAAACAGCGTTGAGTTCCATGGATTGTTCTTGATTTTTCTCCTCAACATTTTCAACTGAATTTCCATTGCTTTCGGAATGCTCCTTCCTTTTGGCATTTGGCTCCTCATCCTCATCAATGAATAAATCTCCAAGAATACCTGAAATGTCATTAACAGATACCTTTCCCAACCTTCTGGGATCGGATTCGTCAAATGATACATGAATAGATTCTTCAATAGTATTACGAGATTTATTGTATATTCTATAAGCTTTGCTCGAAGCAGAATATCCAAGGAATATACCCTCATCAGCTCTAGCCTCAAAACTTCCTAGATTTTCTCTACCATTATTATGCACATAACATTTACATCCAAAAACACGAAGATGGGAAATATTTGGTTTTCTCCCCTTGTACAGCTCATAAGGTGTTTTCTTTAAAATAGGCCTAATCAAAACACGGTTCATAACATAACAAGCTGTACTCACTGCATCGGCCCAAAAATATGCAGGCAAATTCATGTCATTAAGCATTGTTCTAGAAAGCTCTTTTAATGAACGATTTTTCCTCTCCACAACCCCATTTTGCTCTGGAGTCCTTGGAGCGAAAAATAATGCTTAACTCCGTGTTTTTCACAAAACTTTTCAAAACTATGATTTTCAAATTCTCCACCATGATCAGTTCTAATGGATGCAATGCTTAAATGCAATTGGTTTTGAATAATCTTGGCTAGCTTTTTAAATTCATGAAATGCGTCATTTTTGTGAGTAATAAAAAGCGTCCATGTATACCTAGAATAGTCATCCACAATAACTAAACAATAATAGTTGCCACCAAAGCTTTTAGTTTGACACGGTCCAAAAAGATCCATATGTAAAAGTTCCAAGGGCCTGAGTTGAAACAAGGTTTTTAGAAGGAAAACTAGCCCTTGTGAGTTTTGATTTTGAACAAGGATCACAATTTTCAGAAATGGAAAAATTTTGCTTTGGCAAACCAACTACTAAGTTTTTAGAAGAAATTTTATTTAAATGAGCCATGTGGATGTGACCTATTCTACGATGCCACAGCCACGATTCATCCTCTTTAGATAATAAACATTTCGCATCATTTGAGGGAATTGAATCAAAATCAATAACATAAACATTGTTTATCCTGCGAGCAATTAGCTTAATAAGATTATCAATTTTTCCCTCGATAATACATCTATCAGAATCAAATATAACCCTATTGCCCTTATCACACAATTGACTAATACTTAGCAAATTGTGCTTTAGGCCCTCAACATGTAAAACATTTTCAATGCAAGGGTTAGGAGGTGTACCAATTTTACCAATTCCGATAATCTTTCCTTGATTGTTATCTCCGAAAGTCACATGTCCTTGGTCCTTAGGCACGAGATGCGAGAATTTAGATTTATCTCCAGTCATATGTTTTGAGCATCCGCTGTCCAAGTACCACCATGCCTTCCTTCCTTCCGGAGTAACCTACAAGCAAAGAATTCAAGGTTTCTTTTTAGGTAACCATATCTTTTTGGGTCCTTGAGCGTTAGTATAGCCATAGTTTAAATCATGCCACCTTCTAGTTTCATTGTTCGGTTTAACGAACTTCACTTTTCGGTGTATGCATTCATGTGCACCATGACCTTTCTTACCACAAATATGACATATAATAAGAGGTTTCTTATGACTACTTGCAGGGACAAAAATGGTACTTAGTTTCTTTTGATGTCTACCGGGTTGATATCCTAAACCCGCTCTATTAAAGAAACATTTTTGTCTTCCTAACATTAAATTTAAAGTATTTCTACCTTTTGTAAATTTAGCAAGGGTTTCTTTTAAATCTTCAATTTCTTTAACTAAGTCCTTGCAGAATTTACAAGAAGAAGAACTAGCTTTAAGTTTAATGTCATTACACGAAGTGTTTGAAGAATTTTTTAAAGTCAAATTCAGCTCCTTATTTTGATTTTTCAAAAAATCATTTTCTTTAGTAAGCTCTTTATTCTTTTCTAAAATGGAAGCTGAATTTTTCTTTTCTAGAGAAACCAATAAGGATAACCTCATCGATTCCTCATGTAATTCTTCAAATGCTTCTTGTAATTCATCATAAGAAAAGTTAAGTTCAGTATTTACCTCATTATCGTGAGCCATCAAGCATAGGTTGGCGGTCTCCTCTTGTTCGTCTGAATCTTCATCCGAACTTCCATCATTGTCCAGCCACGCCATGTATGCTTGCTTTCCCTTCTTTGAACTTGAGGTGCCTTTTTCTGAATTCTCTTTCTTTTTCAGCTGGTAGCAGTCTGCTCTAATGTGACCAGGCTTGCCACACTCATGACATGTGATGGTTGAGCCTCCACTTTTATTGTTGTCTCTTCTGTTGAAATTTTTCTTCCTCAGAAATTTCCCGAACTTCTTCACCAATAGACCCATGTGTTCATCATTCAGCAATTCTTTGTCCGAGTCACTATCTGGCGCAGGTGCTTCAGCCTTAAATGCCAAGCTTTTTACCTTCTTGCTTTCTTCTTCATGCTGAGTCAACCTTTTTAATTCACTTTCGTGTTCTTGTAATTTTCCAAACAGAGTTGCCAGCGTCATTGTTGAGAGATTTCTTGATTCAGCAATCGCCGTCACCTTGGGTTGCCAATCTCTTCCCAAACATCTTAGGACTTTGTTGATGAGATCCTCATTGGTGAATTTCTTCCCCAATGTTGTCAGTTGATTTACAATCATTGTGAAACGTTTTTGGATCTCTTGGATTGATTCTCCATCTTTCATTCTGAATAATTCATATTCACCAGTCAATGTATTGATTCTTGACCTCTTTACTTCCATTGTACCTTCATGCGTGACTTCAAGTGTATCCCACATCTGTTGTGCTGTCTCGCATGTTGAAATCCTGAAAAGCTCATCATAGCTCAAAGCAGATGTTATAATATTTTTCGCTTTCAAGTCGTACTGGACTCTACGTTCCTCCTCCTCCGTCCACTCAGCCATAGGCTTTTCGACGGTGTTACCATTAACCACATAGGTAGGAACATAGGGACCATTAACAACAGCATCCCAAACTTTTAATCCTACTCCTTGAATAAAAATTTTCATACGGGCTTTCCAATACGCGTACCCTACCCCATCAAACATAGGAGGACGGTTAATAGAACTCCCTTCACCTCCAAACAGAGAGTTTGAAGCCATACTCTTGAGACGGTTAAGTCTTAACACAAGAGACTAGCTCTGATGCCAATTGTTGGTTTTGGCCTCAAAATCTCGAGAGGGGGGGGGGTGAATCGAGTTTTATTATGTATTGAAAAAATCGTAACAAATTAAAAAATTGATTTGAGATGGAGAGATTAAACGTTCGTAATGGATCGCGAAAACGATAGAAATAATATAATTGAGTAGCGCGGAAACGTAAAAGAATAAATATGCGGAAAGTAAAAGAGATAGGGACAGAAAAGCTTGCACCGGTGAATTTTATACTGGTTCAGCCTTCCTGTCGAAAGGCCTAGTCCAGTCCCCAAGCGACCCGCCTGCGAGTTCTTATAACCAAGCAATAGAGCCGCACCCTATTACAACCAAGAGCACCCCGCACACTACTAGGAACCTCCGTTCGCTAGGGGCCTCAATCACACAGCAGGGTTCCTCGCCCTACGACGTATCAAACGTCCAACTATGGGATTCTCTCCCTACCACTAAGGTTTAGAACGATTACAATGAAAGTGATTACAATAGCTTTTTGTGTTCTCACAACACGGATTCTACAATATGCTCTTATGATAATGAAAAAGAAGTTTCTCTTAGGATTTACTCAGCCAACAAGGTTTGTTCTTCAAAAAGAATAGAACAATGAAAACCAGAACTCTTAAAGAAGAAGAAGATGAAGAACGTGAGAATGAATGAATAATAATCACTGAACGTAAAACTTGTTGGAGTGACTTTATTTAAAAAGAAAAACTCTTTTGAATCAAAAACGATTTTGAATTAATAAAACAAAATCAAAATAGAATAATAAAAGATTTGTAATAAGTTTTAGAATCAAAATAAAATCAAAACGATTTTCGAAATAAAATAAAGATTTGATTCTTAAAACCAAAAAGGAAATAATTCAAAATTAAAATCATTTTCGAATTTTATAAAATATATCAGAATCTTTTATATAAAAACAAATCAGGAAATAATAAAAATGATTCTGACACGTTTTTCAGAAAATCAAGAAGTAATCGATTACTTTAGGGAATAATAGATTATTTCTACAAAAATAGAAATTCTTAAATACATTTGAAAAACATGTAATCGATTAGGCTAAGAATAGTTAATCGATTACATCACTCCTGTTCATTATATGATGCAACTATGATAATCGATTACACTAATGAGTTAATCGATTATTAAGCCTCTGGTTTGCATATGATGCAACATCATGTAATCGATTATTACAAGACTTGTAATCGATTACAAAGCCTCTGAAAAATATGTGATGCAACAATTATAATCGATTACTTGACTCTTGTAATCGATTACTTTCATAAGAAAGTAACTGATTAACAAAATTCAGTTAATCGATTACAGCTTCTCTGATTTTTCTATGATGCAACAAAGTTAATCGATTACTTTGAGAGATAATCGATTACTCTCCTTTGCAGTCATATAAATATGCAGAGTTTTGTAACATCAAATATTTTCACTAAGGTTAAATGCAGAAAAACATTTTATATGCAGAAAACACGTTTTCTTCTTTTCTTCTAAAATGAAAAACTATGTTGGCTTTGTAACTTCTAAGTAAACTACAACTTCATTACCTTACATTTGATCTAAGGAGAAGGTTTCTATTCTAGGCTTGCTTGAGTCTTCAATCTTGAGACTTGACTTGCACTTGTGAGCTTGCACTTGAGTTGGCTTGTTATCATCAAAACATATATTTGCATTACTTTGAAGTCCATAGAGAGTTTGAAGCATGCCTTCCAACCAGCTTGACTTCCAACATGTCTTGGTCAGAAAAAAATGATAGGGATGTTCCTAGATGGTTTTTTGCCAACGGGTTTGTGGTGGACAGCGAGAACTTGGTTGATGTACCTTTTCCTCTCTGCCCTCTTTTCTCCGCCACCGGCAAAACCTCCCGAGATAGTTTCAACTCGAAAGTTTTCCGGTGACTTGTCCAGATCATGTACCACGACCATGTTTACTCGCTGTGGTTCTTCTTCCTTCTTTTCTGGGGACGGGTCGGCTTTGGCTTTTCCTTTATCGTTGTCTGGGCTGCGAGACCTTCTTCGGCCTCGTCTTTCCACCGCTTCGCGCACATACTGCTGCAATTTTCCCCTTCTCACCATATCCTCAATAACATCCCGAAGCCAGGTGCACTGATTGGTATGGTGTCCGTACCCGTCGTGGAAGTTGCAATATTTGGATTTGTCCCTGATATTGTTTTGATTTCTGAGAAAAGGGGGCCGAGGTACACTCCTGAGTTCGGTCTGCATGGTCTCTCTCCAGACTTGAGACCTCGGGACCATCAGGGGGGTGTAAGAATCATACTTAGTGATGTACGGACGTCGGCGGTCCTCTTGTTGGCCGACGTGAGAGCGACCTCGGTCACCCTGGTCTGCTTTTCCTCCTCTATCCTCCCTGTTCCCGCGAGGACGACCTCGGGGGAGGGTACTTTGCGAAGCGGCTTGAGCGTTTTCCATCCTACTTGACTGTCCTTTGTTGAATTCTTCGAGGTTGATGTATTTATTAGATCACTGCCTCAGCTCGGCCATATCTCTCGGCGGCTTCCCGATCAAAGAGTCTTTAAATCCTCCCTCGGCCAGGCCTTGAGTGAGGAGGAGGACAGCCACACCGAGAGATAGATTGGGGACTGAGCTGGATTCGCTGTGAAACCTATGCAGGTATGCACATAAGGATTCTTCTGGTTTTTGCGTCACTGTTGCTAACGTGTGGTCAGATCTGGGTTGCACACAGCTAGCAGTGTACCTGTTAAGAAAGACTCGCTTCATTTCTGCCCAGTTGTTGACAGAATTCTTGGGTAGTGTTGAGTACCATCGGAGGACTGGGGCCTGGAGGGTCATAGAGAAAGCTCGGCACTTGAGCCGATCTCCTCCACCATGAAAGTTCACAGCTCCCTCATAAGAAAGGACATGCTCCTGAGGGTCTGTGAGACCATTGTATCTGGGAATATTGCTGGGCCCGAGGTACCCAGGTGGTGGTTCATAAGCCATGACGGCTGGTGTAAAAGGATGCCCAGGGTGGGAATCATCCGAATCAGGTTGTTGCTGGTCAGGGGGTGGTGTAAGTTGTGTGACGGTTGTGTGTGGTGTTGCAAAGGTTTGTGGAGTTAACGGAGGTTGTGGTGGAAGAGGTGGTGGTTTGTGTAGTTAACGGAGCTCGTTCAGCCAAACGCTGCATAGCAACTTGTTGGAGATCTGCGATAGCTTTACCTTGCTGTTCTACAATTCTCATCTGCTGTCTCATCAAGGATAAGAGTTCTGCATCTCGAGAGAGCGTAGACTGTCGTGAGTGGGAACGGTGTGTTGTGCTGACAGAGTGGGCACGTTCGCCGCGGTGGCGGTGCTGTTCAGTGTTGGTTTCTCCGAGCTCAGAGCGTAACTGTACGCGCCGACCTCCGCCGTGATGCTGGGTTGGATTTGTAGTGTCTCCAGTGTGGATGGTGTAAGGTCCACTGTGGGTATGGGTGAATTCTGGTGGTGGAGGTGGCGGTGGAAACGGGGGTGGTGGCGGGGGAGGAGGTGGAGGTGGTGGAGGGGGTGGTGGTGAGGACCTCGCTACCCTATTGGCTTCAAGATGCAGGCGCAGGTCCTCAGTTGACGACACCCTTCTTGGACGCCCCCTCCTTCTCCTCTGGACTAGTTGTTCCTCAGACATGGTAGAATCTTCTGGGTGGGGATGAAGTTTATCTTCTCCACCGACGGCGCCAATGTGATGTCCTAGACGGTGAGGTTCCATAAGGGTAAGGGAAGAAGACCTTCAGAGGAGCCTCTGTCTAGGGTTTCTATGTGATGTTTGATGGGAGTCCTCAAATGGCTAAGGGAGAAAGCCAAGAAGCAACCCTAATCACTGGTGTGTGAAGGTGGCAATTAGGGTTAGAGGACGTACCTGAGCCCCATGTAGTACGGAGCTACTTATAGGGGGGAGCTGGTTGCCCTAATGGGCTTGCTTTAGGCCCAAGTAGGGCCAGCCTGTACTGAGCTATGAGTGGATGAGCTGTCCTTGTGGATAAAGTGATGAGTTGTCCTTGTGGATAAGGTGAGACACGTCATCCCGTCCTTGGTGTCGGACTCTGGGAGATGTCGGACAGGGAAGTCGGACCTGGGTAAGAGTATGAGGTCGGCCCGCATCTGGTATCTGTTCGGCCGTTGAGCCTCGAGCTCGGCCAAACATACAGAGGGCTTCTCGTATGGCCGTGAGGCCTTAGGCGGGGGTTCTGAGGACCTCGGCTAAGCCGAGTCCACCACAAGTAGATTTTTTTAAAAAAAAAATGGTGGAAACTGTGAGACCCACAATTTTACCCAATTTATTTTTATGATATAATATTTTTATTTCATTTTTATTTTAATATATTGATTTAATGAGAGTTGTTATAAAAAGTTGGCTTTGGTTGTATAAATATATATATATATGGCGTTAATATATATATAAATGTGTAGATAATTATAAATTTTTATTTAATAAATGAGAAAATTATTTTGGGATAGAAATAATTGGTAAATATATTTTTACCTTAGAAAAATAATTTTGGGATGATTTTAACAAAAGTTTATTAGAAATGTGAATTTTCAAGTTATAGTGTTTTAACTTCGAAAATTCATATCTTTTTAACCGTAAGTCAGAAAATTATGAATTTTATATGAAAACGATCGTATCGAAATGTTGTATTTGAATATGTGAAAATAAAATTTTTATTTTGACATCTACGAAAAAAATTACTGTACAGTAGGAAAAACGAATTTTGGTATTTTAAACTTAGGAAAAATTATTTTGGAGCCTAAAATAAATTATTAGACTATAAAATATTTTTATTTATACATTTAAATAATTATCTGAATGCTCATTGGCTGCACCGTCCAGAGTTTATTATTTTTCTAATTATTTCTGAAATTTTTTTAGTAAAGGCTTTATTATGATTGGTTGTTGAAGAGGTGAATTCAAAAATGAGCCAATGAAAATTTTTCTCCTCATTTTGGATCAAGGGTGCCGTCCAAATTTTATGAAGGAAAGAGGGAGATATTTTGTTCAGCAAATTACAAGAAGCATCTTGAATTAAGGCTTAGTTTTTAGGAAAATAAACATTTAATGTATGTGCATCTTCCAAAGGGTGTATTTGAAAAATTTTGAACCCATATGCTGACCAAGGGGCGTGAACCCCCTTTCATTTTCTGAAAATTTCACTCATTCCTCACCTATAAATAGATGCATAGCTTCATCACTTTTCACACACATATTACAAGCATTTTGAGAGAAAAAAATTCAAAAGAGAGACTTTGAAAGAGAGGGGTGGGGCGTGGCACTCCTGAGGGGAGGAAGGAAAATTTTTCATTCTCATTCTTGAAGATCACTTTGCTTAAGGAAGAGAGGTAACTCTAGAACCTATGCTTTACTTTGTTTTAATCTCTTATTTCATTAATCTTTGTTAAATAAAAATCTCTCTTCTATGGATATGAATTATAAACTAAAATCTCTAAATACTTTTTGATATAGATTTTTGAATTATGTATATGAATGATGTTATTAGTCATATGAACAAAGAATGAAAAGGGACTCAAAATGAGGTTTAAAGAAATGTTTCATTTCCCCTTTTTCAATGTAATGACCAACTTTTGATGATGATATGGGAAATAATATTCTGGATTTTTAAAGTGATAAAAAGTTATGTTCTCAAAATTATATGAGTATGTATTTTAAAGATTGTGTGTAATTGTTATTTTTTGGTTTTTCTTCTTTTGTTTGATGTTGGAAATAAGTAAGAAATTAAGAACAATGAGTAAATAATGATGAATAAAAATAAAAAAAATTGATAGTAATGGTAATGATATAGGCCGTGAGGCCTAAGAGTTATTTGTGAGTAAAAATAACAATTGATATAAGTGTATGAGGAATTGAGACTTGGTTAGAACGAATAAAGATTTAATGTATTATTAATTTTACTTGGTTTTATTTTCTGGACCGTGTATTATATATATATATATATATATATATATATGTATGCATTGTAATTGCTTAATATTATGTGTATAATTGGTTTTATTTGATAAGTGATTCATTTCTTAAAAAGAGTATGAATAAGTGTTGTTTGATTCTTGATGTTAAATTATTGAATCCTGAAATGAAACTATAAGATGATAATGAACAAAATATATATATATATATATATATATATATATATAATTTTTGAGTTAATACTGTTGTTTGGCCGTGAGGCCTATAGGAATTTTTGGGGTAAAAGTAACAAATGAAATATAGTATTTTGTTTGATGATTTTATGAGTAATTGAATGATATTTGATGTGGTTGAAATTAGTTAGTAAAAGATATGTTTATATGACTATATGATTATGTGATGGGTGTGAATTATAAATTGTTGTCCAAAAAGTGATTTTTCTTAAAAATGATTATTTTCTATTCTAAGTGGAGTTTAAAGTAAGTGTTTAGAATAGAGGAAATTATATAACTAAAGTGTATATGTGTTTAAAAAAAATTAAAAGTACTTTTCCTATTTATATAGTGATGGCCAAATTATTTAGAGGGAAAAAGAATAATGTTTCTTTTCACGTGGCCAGTCATTCACATAACCTTTTAACAATACAATTTCTCCAATCATCTTTGAATTCCCTAAAAAGACTTGTATTCAAAATATCCAATACTTGAAATCAATTAATCCTTTTTCAAGAATTCAAAAATCAAAACCCTTTTTAAAACATTAATAAATAAAATCTTTAAAACCAATACTCGATTCAAGAATCACCTTTCCAAGGACACATCACAATTACCATTCACATACTTATACAAGTAACACGTCCATTCAATTAAGCACATAAAACATTAATCATACATTCATAGAATCACTTTTGTACTTCCTTTTTAAACCTATACAATTATACTAAAAATCTTTTCACAAAATCTACATACTAATTTAATCTAAGAAAATTTTCATAGTTGATGCAAAATTTTTCACATTTTGGACAACATATTCTACACATCTTAAAAAATCACTTTTCTCACAAACGGTTTATCGAAAATACATGCCGCTTTTTCCTAAAATTTCTTTACGAGTTCTATTATAAGAATATGGTTAAATATAAGTTAAATAAAACATTTTGGCTTGCTGGACAGCCACCAAAATCCAGTTGCATCATCTTTAAAAATTGAAACAAACATATCCTAACATTTATTTATAACCATATACATATCCTAAGGTCTAAAAATACAATTATACTAAATAAAATAACCTTTTCCTATTAACATTAATTTTGGACAGCAAACCATTTATTTTATAAAAAATTATTTTAATTTACAAAAATACACACTTTTAATTCATGTTTTATACTATACTTACATGTATACATTTTAAGCACTACCAACACTTATAAAAATAATTATTTGAGGCCTTATATAATAATAAAATAATATTTTCCAGAATTAAAATCATTTTCCAGAATTAAATTATTTTTCATACAATACTTAATTTACTTCACATATACATACTTATAACATACATGTACATCAAACAATCACTTAGAAAATTATCAAACATTATTATTTTTCCCTTTAAATAATTCGGCCATCACTATATAAACAGGAAAAGTACTTTCAATTTTTTTAAACACTTACTTTAAACTCCACTTAGAATAGAAAATAATCATTTTTAAGAAAAAAAATCACTTTTTGGACAGCAATTTATAATTCACACCCATCACATAATCATATAGTCATATAAACATATATTTTACTAACTAATTTCAACCACATCAAATATCATTCAATTACTCATAAAATCACCAAACAAAATACTATATTTCATTTGTTACTTTTACCCCAAAAATTCCTATAGGCCTCACGGCCAAACAATAGTATTAACCCAAAAATTATATTTTTTTTTGTTCATTATCATCTTAGTTTCTTTTCATGATTCAATAATTAAACATCAAGAATCAAACAACACTTATTCATACTCTTTTTAAGAAATGAATCACTTATCAAATAAAACCAATTATACACATAATATTAAGCAATTACAATGCATACACACACACACACACACACATATATATATATATAATACACGGTCCAGAAAAATAAAACCAAGTAAAATCAATAATACATTAAATCTTTATTCGTTCTAACCAAGTCTCAATTCCTCATACACTTGTATCAATTGTTATTTTCACTCAAAAACAACCCATAGGCCTCACGGCCTACACCATCATCATCACTATCAATTTTTATTTTTATTCATCATTATTTACTCATTGTTCTTAATTTCTCACTTATTTCCAACATCAAACAAAAGAAGCAAAACCAAATAATAACGATTACACACAATCTTTAAAATACATACTCATATAATTTTGAGAACATAACTTTTTATCACTTTAAAAACCCAGAATATTATTTTGTAACACCCCTAATTTTCGTCTCCCGGATAATAAGGAAATTAATAATTATATTTCAGGCTAATTAAATACAAAACATAAACTTGGAAATTCATATAAATTAATAATAAAAGTTTTATTATTAATTTATATGAATTTCCAAGTTTATGTTTTGTATTTAATTAGCCTGAAATATAAAAATTAGTTGAAATATTTTTATATGGCAAATAAATGCAAAATATAAGGATATTGCATTTTAGTCCCTGGATTAGGACCTGAATGTAATATTTAAAAGTTCTTGGAGGGAAAAGATTTAAAAATATTAATTTTTAAATTTTGTACTGATCTAACCGGTTAGTAATGCCCTGTAACCGGTTAGACGATGAACCCAGAAACTGGGTTAGTGGATTTTGATGAGTAATCATTTGATTAATTCGATTAATCGCCACGAAATCAGCCTAAACTCAGTGGAAAACACGCGTCAACGTGCATGCTATTCCAAATTGCCTATAAATAGTTGAATTTCTGAAGAATTGGGGGTTGATTCAACTGAAATTGTGTTGAGAAGGGTTGTTAGGGTTTCAGATTCGTTCAGGGAAATTCATCTTCTTCCTTGAGAGTTAGAGAGTGAGACACACACTTCTGAAAAGCTTGAATCAAGGGCTTTTCAGTGATATACACCTTGTGAGTTGAGTGTTCGTGTGTGAGGAGGAATCAGCCTTAGAAGTTGGAGCTGGAAACTAAACTCTGTTTTCTCTTGGTTCTAGAAGCTGAGTTTGAGCCTTGATTCTGGTAAGCACAGATAACATTTAAGCTTCAAATCACTTTTATTTTCTAGTGCATGTTACCCAGATCAAGTTCTAATCGTTTCCCCCAATTTCTTTGGCCAATTACTATGTCAAATTTGGTGGTTTTTGGACCCTGCTCGACTGTTGATGGCTGAGAACAGAGAGTTGGGATTCAAGGAACTTCTTGCTCATTTCAAAGGTTATACTTATCAAACACTATCCTAAGGTATGGGAGAAGCTTACCTTATACTAGATTTAGACTAAAATCAAGTGATTTAGGATTTGAGTTAACAAAGACTCAAAAGGGCATTATGTGTTTAAAGCACAAAGGCTTGGTGGCCAAATTCTAGCTCAATTCTGTTTTGAGCAGATTTAAGTTGATGCATGCAAGCGATTTTAAGGTTTAAATCAGAAACTAAATGTTGATTATAAGCTTTGTGGTATTGAATTGTGTTTGTATTGATTTTTATGTAAATTGATACAATAAGCTTAATGCATGCAAGGTAAATGTGTTTCTGAGTATGAACATATTTTTCTTAAGGTATATGAACTCTGAGATTGTTGAAATTTGGTTAGATTTGAGAAATGAAAAGAATGATTTGTCAAAACTCTTGTTTTAATGGACTGACAGCATAATCTAACCGGTTACTCGATATTTGTAACCGGTTAGACACTGTAAAAATTCAAAAGAAAATCAGTTTATAAAATCAGTCTTGAAGTCTTAGTAATTTTACTCAAATCTATACTTTAATTTTAGTAAAAAAAATCTGAGAATAAATTGATAAAACTGTTTTGGTTCAGATTGAAGAGTGAGGGTTAATACCTTAATTTAATGAGATAATTTCAAGAGGAAATTATGCTCTTTTGGAAATAGAATGTGATTTAGACTTTTGAATGATAAACACAGTGTTTTGAGGTATAAAACAATGTTAAAACTTGTTTATGGATTGGGTAGAAAATTCAAGAAAAAGGGTTTTTCTGAATTTCAATGGTAAACAGTTCAGGTCTGTAATTCTAACCGGTTAGCCTGAAACTGTAACCGGTTAGTACCTGAATCTGAAAAATAAAAAGTTAAGTTTTTTTTTTGAATACCATTGGTTATGCTCTCCCAATCTAAGCTTAAGGGCATGTTTTTGAGATAATTCAAAGGAGAATTTTGTGTCAAAGATTATGCCTCAAATAAATCATTCAAAAGAGAAATTGGAATATTTCTAAATCACGGTAATTAATGTAAAGATAAAACCAACCTTGATAATTGTGCATCCATATAGAATGGAAGTTTGGTTGGTAGGAACGTTTATCATATTCTGGGAATATGAGGAGGGTACTCCGGGAGTACCAAATTGTAACCTACTTGATGACACATTCTGGGAATGTGGCCAGTGTCCGGGACCTGGTTTTATGCGTTCTGGGAACGTGGTGCACACTTCGGGAGTGATGCTTATTATCCAAGAATGGTTTGGCATTACGTTCTGGGAACGAATTGTTAGTGTTCCGGGAACACAAGGGTGTATTGGATGGACGTCCAAGATGGACGTCCAAGATGGACTTTTAGAGGCCTCAGTTGTGGATAGAAAATCATACATTATGCCACTTGCATTATAAGAGATATAATGTTGAAAATTGGTGTGCTCATATGTACTTGCATTATTATCTGTCCATGACATACCTGTGATTGTAATTTTAGTCTTTATCAATTATGTATATGTGTATACTTACTCCCTGTGCCCTGTTTAGGTGATGGCCAGATACCTAGCTTGCATCGAGATACGCCCTATCCCTAGTGGCATATGGACGTATGAGGAGCACCGTGCCACTTTTGAGGGGGAGGTGGAGATCACTCTCTACCACCCTAACCCTCTGGTGCGAGTGCGACCTCGTCGATTTAGGATCCTTTTAGTCTATACTATGCATGTTCCACCCTTTTATACATATAGAGGACCACCCCCGGCTCGACCTATGCGTCGTTTTCATAGTTTTCGTTTCAGAGCTGCCACTCGTTCTCATCCTTCCTGCCATAGAGTTGTCACTGAGGAGACTCCTTCTCCTGGTCCGACTGATTTCGAGAGGACTGCTTCTGCAGATCCTAGACCCGGTGGTGGGGTCTCTACCCAGTCAGGCGAGGTCGAGGAGGACCCCGTGGAGGATGAGAGCGAGGAGGAGGTGCATGTCGAGCCGACTATTTCTGCTAGAGGTGGACCTGCTGGTTCATAGGAGCCTGCATAGCATGGATATTTTGGATCCTAGATCCTAGGGATAGAGCTGTGGAGGATCTGAGGAGCTGCTGACGACATGAATGACCTGCTCTGGGACTTCTCCTTTTGGATCATGTGATATATTGTAGATATTTTGAGAGGTCTTAGAGTGAGGTTTATTTTATGCAGCTGGTTTGTATATATTTCACCAAACTTGCTATCTCGACTTTCACTACTTGCTACTGATGATACTTATGGGGTTATGTTATGTTATACATATATATATTATGTTTTATTTACCTCAGCAATGCCCCACAAGTATTAATTTTACTTCCGCATACTCTGATTTTGATTCAAAAAGGAGCTCGGCGACAAGTTTATATTTTATACATTCGATTAAACTCGAGAAACTAATAATATATTTTAAGAAGGACTACAAAGATGTTTTACTATGTTTATGGAAATAGTATCTCAAGAGTCTTTTTGTAATTAAGATATTATTAAGCCGAATTCCAATATTTGTGCAGATTAAAAATGTTTATAATCGAGCAAGTACAAATTAAAAAGGAAAAATTTTTCTAGTCCTAATATTTGATAGCAAGTATTTCAATCATTTGGAAATATTAATTATTTTCAAGATGTAAAACGAGAGTGTCACACCTTTCCCATATCATCATCAAAAGTTGGTCATTACATTGAATAAAAAGGGGAAATGAAACATTTCTTTAAACCTCATTTTGAGTCCCTTTTCACTCTTTGTTCATATGACTAATAACATCATTCATATACATAATTCAAAAATCTATATCAAAAGTATTTAGAGATTTTAGTTTATAATTCATATCCATAGAAGAGAGATTTTCATTTAACAAAGATTAATGAAATAAGAGATTAAAACAAAGTAAAACATAGGTTCTAGAGTTACCTCTCTTCCTTAAGCAAAGTGATCTTCAAGAATGAGAATGAAAAAATTTCCTTTCTTCCCTCAAGAGTGTCACGCCCCACCCCTCTCTTTCAAAGTCTCTCTTTTGAATTTTTTTTCTCTTATTATGCTTGTAATATGTGTGAAAAGAATGATGAAGCTATGCATCTATTTATAGGTGAAGTGAAAATATTTTTCCCCCCTCTCCAAGTCTGAATACACGCCCCCGCTCATCAAAAATGGGTCAAAAAAAATTCAAATTCATCCTTTGGAACATGCACTTGCATTAATGATGATTTTCCTAAAAACTAAGCCTTAATTCAAGATGCTTCTTGTAATTTTCTGAACAAAATATCTCCCTCTTTCCTTCATAAAATTTGGACGGCACCCTTGACCCAAAATGAGGAGAAAAATTTTCATTGGCTCATTTTTGAATTCACCTCTTCAACAACCAATCATAATAAAGCCTTTACTAAAAAATTTCAGAAATAATTAGAAAAATAATAAATTCTGGACGGTGCAGCCAATGAGCATCCAGATAATTATTTAAATGTATAAATAAAAATATTTTATAGTCTAATAATTTATTTTAGGCTCCAAAATAATTTTTCCTAAGTTTAAAATACCAAAATTCGTTTTTCCTACTGTACAGTAATTTTTTCGTAGATGTCAAAATAAAATTTTATTTTCACATATTCAAATACTACATTTGGATACGATCGTTTTCATATAAAATTCATAATTTTCTGACTTACGGTTAAAAAGATATGAATTTTCGAAGTTAAAAAAACACTATGACTTGAAAATTTACATTTCTACTAAACTTTTGTTAAAATCATCCCAAAATTATTTTTCTAAGGTAAAAATATATTTACCAATTTTTTTTATTCCAAAAATAATTTTCTCATTTATTAAAGAGTGAAGGGACACTTTGGTCCCTCAAGTTTTTCGACAGGGACACTTTAGTCCCTCAAGAAATTTAATTCATTTTTAGTCCCTCATGTTTTTCAAAAGTACCAATTTAGTCCATGTCCAATTTCCGTTAGCCACTTCGTTAAGGGACTAAATTGGTACTTTTGGAAAACATGAGGGACTAAAAATGAATTAAATTTCTTGAGGGACTAAAGTATCCCTGTCGAAAAACTTGAGGGACCAATGTGTCCGTTCACTCTTTATTAAATAAAAATTTATAATTATCTACACACACACACACACAGATATATATATATATATATATATATATATATATACACAACCAAAGCCAACTTTTTATAACAACCCTCATTACATAACAAAGACAAAAACTAGGGTTTGACTTTGTTGACTTTTCTCTCTTCTCTCTCCCAGCTTCCTAGGGTTTCCTAGGTAGGCTGACGCGGCCTCCATGGCTAAGAAGAAGGGAAGACCCCCAAAGTCACCCTCTTCTCCTTCTACTTCTGTTCAGCATGACATAAACCCTCAAGCTTTTGATCTGACTCAACTGGATGATGAAGACCTTGCAGCAATTGATGCCTTGTCGCCTAAGCAACTAGAATCTCTGGTGCATGGAATTGAATTGATTCGCGATCGGATCAACAAACATGGTAAACCTGGTTCACAATCAGGGAAACAAGGGGATAAGCAATCTGGTGATGCTCCAAAAGAAAAAAATTCAACAATTGAATCAGTAGGGAACGATACAGTGCAGATACATAAGCAAAATGTATGGGAAAAGTTTGATATTTCGAAGTTACGTAATGCAGGGGGAAAATTAAATTTCATTCAACCTGAGTTGAAGGAAGGAGTAGCCCTAGGAAAAATTGAACCTTCGGATGTTGAAGCAGAGGTTAAGTTCTGGCAAAATTCATTGGTTTGTTATGTGCTTGGAGCAAATCCACCATATCCGGTATTGAGTGGCTTCTTAAAAAAGGTGTGGGGCCAGTATGGTATAGATAAAATTTTGATGAATGCTGATGGCACCATGGTTGTGAGATTTAATTCTATAGAGGGCAGGAATAGTGTTTTGGAAGTGGGGGTTTATCATTTTGATAAAAAAACCCCTTATAATTGCTCCTTGGACAGGAAGGCCAGTTACAAAGAGTTTTCTAGACAGAGTCCCCATTTGGGTTCAACTGCCAAATCTGAATTTGAAGTTTTGGGGAAGTTCTGCACTAAGTAAGATTACCAGTTTAATTGCACTCCTATAATGGCTGATAAAGTGACAGAGGAGAGGAATCGTATTAGCTATGCAAGGGTTCTTGTTGAGGTTGATCCTGCTATTTTGCCTGAAGAAATTCATTTTGAAGATGATAAAGGTAATATTGTTTCACAAAAGGTGGATTATGAATGGAAGCCTGTTCTATGCTCTAAGTGTTCTTGCTATGGACATGATACTAAGATGTGCAGAAAAGGAGTGGCTCAGAAGGGGAAACAACAATGGGTTGAGAAAAACAAGCCTTCTCAAGAAGACATCCAGAAACTTGATGATGCTTTAAAGTTGAAAAGCAGTATTGAAAATAGCACAGTTCCAGTTGAAAATGTAGAATCAGCCATAAATGAGATTGAGGTTGTGATAAATGACCTAACTAAGGGGAAATCTACAGGTGCATCTGAGGAAACAGTGAATGTTGAGGATGAGTCTGGGAAGAATGGGTGGTCTGTAGTCACTACAAGAAGCAAGGCTCAGAAGAAGATGGTTGATATTCAGAGGGGAGAGTCTTCTAAACCCCCTAATGGATAGAATTGGAGCGTGGAATATTCGAGGTATGAACCACCCTCGAAAACAAAAAGAGGTTCTAGATATGTATAGAATTAATAATATAGGTATGTTTGCTATCCTAGAGAATAAGTTGAGAGTTAAGAATTTTCAACAGGTTAGTAATTCTATTGCTCCTGGTTGGGGGTCTTTTATTAATTTAGATGTTTTTGATGTTGGGAGAATTTGGGTGATGTGGAGGAAGGATGTGTTTGAGGTTCAGGTTATTGCCAGATCTACGCAGTATGTGCACTGTCATGTTGTTAGCAAAGACACTCTTAGACAGATGCTTGTTACTTTCATTTATGCTGATAATGATAGCTTGGTCAGGAAGGAATTGTGGCAGGTTTTAAGTGGTATGAGCAGTGTTATTAACATCCCTTGGTTGGTTTTAGGGGATTATAATACTTGTTTGCAGCAGAATGAAAAAATAGGGGGGTTTCCTATTGATATAAATAGCAGCTCTGATTTTCAGGCTTGTGTGGATGTGTGTGGCTTGGTTGATATGAATTTCTCTGGCTGTTTCTACACTTGGTGTAATAAACAAGAGGGTGCAGATAGGATTGTGTCCAAATTAGACAGAGCTATGGTGAATCTTTTATGGTGTGATGAATGGCCAAATTCTACTACTACATTCACCAATCCAGGGCTTTCATATCATTCGGCTATCATTGTTGATTGGGGAGTTCAAGAGATAAGAAAGAAAAGAGCGTTTAAGTTCTTTAACATGTGGATTAATCATGATGATTACTCTAACATTGTTAATCAGTGCTGGGAAAAAAACTATGTTGGCAATAGGATGTTCACTATTAGTAGGAAGTTAAAAGATCTTAAGGGGCATTTATCAAGGCTGAATAGAGATCACTTCTCTAATATAGATGCCAGAGAGGTGGACTTGAAGCAGAGATTGGATGTTATTCAGAGTGAGTTGATTGCCAGACCTATGGATGCTAGTCTTCATGCTGCTGAGAAAGACATAGCTGGTCAGTATAGGAAGGTGCATCAAGATGCTATTTCCTTTCTTAATCAAAAAGCTAAATTAGCTTGGGTTAAGGAAGGAGACAGTAACACTAGACTTTTCCATGATTCCATTAGGAAAAGGAATTATCAGAATAAGGTCCTCAGAATTACAAATGACTTAGGGGTCTCAGTCTCAGGTCAAGATCAGATGCAGAAGGTGTTTGAAGATTTTTATCAGGGCTTGTTCCTATCTAAACATAAAGGTTTAGGTTACACTCCTCAGGTGATAGCTTAGGGAAGCACTCTGTCTGTGGATCAGCAACTTTTCCTTATTCAGCCTTTATCTAATGATGAAATAAAGCAGGCTTTTTTCTCAATTGATAAAAATAAGGCCCATGGACCTGATGGTTTTGGGGCAGGATTCTTTCAGGCTTCTTGGGACAGAATTGGGCCAGATATTTGCTTGGCAGTCAGAGAATTTTTTGATTCAGGGTATCTGCTTAGGGAGATAAATCATACAAACTTGGTTTTGATTCCTAAAGTTGACTCTCCTTCTACAGTCTCTCAATTTAGGCCTATAGCTTGTTGCTCTACAGTTTATAAAGCTATTTCTAAAATCCTTAGCAGCAGATTGGCAGAGGTTCTTCCTAGCTTGGTGCATGATAATCAAACAGCTTTTATTAGAGAGAGGAGTATATTGCATAATATTCTCTTGTCTCAGGAACTGGTGAGGTTTTATGGTAGGAGGAGGATTTCTCCCAGATGTATGATGAAGCTGGACATTAAGAAAGCCTAGGATACTCTAGAGTGGAATTTTATTGAAGCTTTCTTAATTGATTTCAAGTTCCCATTGAAGTTTGTGTCTTGGATTATGTGTTGTATTAGATCTGTCTCATTTTCTATTGTCCTAAATGGGCATCAGGGCCAAAGGTTTTGGGTTTCCAGGGGCATAAGGCAGGGGGATCCTATGTCCCCCCTCATCTTTGTTCTTGCTATGGAGATTCTTACAAGGAGTTTGTTATTGGCTACAAATCAGAGGAATTTCAGATTTCATCCAGCCTGTAAGGAGGAGAATTTGGTGAATTTGGCTTTTGCAGATGATCTTATGATCTTCTGCAAAGGTCATCCAGCCAGTGTCAGGATAGTGCATGAGACCTTGACTAATTTTGCTGATTGGTCTGGACTTGAAGTTAGCCCTGAAAAATCTTTCATATTCATGGCTGGTGTTCCTATGGCGACTCAAGACATGATCTTGAATATTACTAAGTTTCAGAAGGGTGATTTTCCTTGCAAGTACTTGGGCATTCCTCTTTCTTCTAGGAAGTGGAATGCAAATACTTGTAAGAATTTGGTTGAAAAAGTGATTAAAAGCATCACGTATTGGAAGACCAGGAATTTGTCCTATCAAGCTAGGGTATGCCTCATAAATTCGGTCCTAATGAGTTTTCATAGCTATTGGGCTTCTCTTTTTATCATTCCAGCTGCTGTTTTTAAAGATATTCAGAGGCAATGCAGGAAGTTCCTTTGGAATGCAAATGATGATGGGAATTATAGAGCTAAAGTGGCTTGGGAGAGTGTTTGTTGTGATAAGAAGTTTGGTGGTTTGGGAATTCAAAACTGTGGCAATTGGAATAGAGCTGCTCTTGGGTCTCAGATTTGGAACATTGCTTCTAAAAAGGAGTGTTTATGGGTGCGGTGGATTCACTCTTATTACATAAAGAATAGATCTTTCTGGGATTGTGAATGGTTACAAGGGCAAAGTTGGCATTGGAAGCAGCTTTTGAAGGTTAGGGATGCATTAAGATCAGGTTTTGTGAATGACCTATGGATTGCTAATTCAGATGGTTGCTACACCATTCGTTCTGGCTATCAATTTCTACAAGGTTCTCGTCCTTTGTTCCCTATGTGTAAATTTGTTTGGAATCGTGTTTCGGTTCCTAAGCATACATTCATCGCTTGGTTAATCATGCATGGGAAAATTCAGACAAGAGATAAAATGGGATGGAGTCTCATACCTAATCACTGTAGCCTCTGTGTTGGGGATGGTGAATCGGTGCCTCATCTCTTCTTTGCTTGTCCCTGGAGTCGTGAGCTGATGACGATTTGCTTGAGTTGGATTGGGATTTCTGGTTTTCCTTGGCGGTTCAATCGTTGGCGTAGATGGATTGTTTCGATTGCTCGAAGGAGGAAGCTCAGGAAGCTTATCTGGGCTTTGGTGGGTGCTGTTTTGTATCATATCTGGTTGGAAAGGAATGCCAGAACCTTCAACAACTGTTCCTCTTCTCCGCATCATCATTTTAGACTAATTAGGAAAGAGATAGCTATTAGAGTTGCTTATTGCTTTAGGGATTTTTTGTCTTGGCCAAATAAGTTATTAATTGATAGAATTTGTACTGAACTTTAATTAATTGGTTGCTGGAACCCTTCATAGAAGGTGGCTTTCAACCAATTAATTTGCTTCTAACACTATCCTTTGATATGAACCCTTCCTAGAAGGTGACAGGTTTTTGGGTATGTGTTTTTGTTTGATGTTCCTTTTTTTCTTGTGGTTATAAGATTTTTTCTTCTACCAAAAAAAATAAAAATATGATATCATAAAAATAAATTGGGTAAAATTGCGGGTCTCACAGTGGTGGCGTACGCTTCGAGACAGTTGAAGATCCATGAACAGAATTATCCTATTCACGATCAGGAACTAGCAGTAGTGGTGTTTGCGTTGAAGATTTGGAGGCATTATTTGAATGGAGTAAGGATAGAAGTGTTCAGTGATCACAAGAGCTTGAAGTACCTGTTCGAACAGAAGGAGCTGAATATGAGGGAAAGAAGGTAGATAGAGTTCTTAAAAGACTATTGTTGGAAGTCAAGCTTTCCCAAGGACTTCAAGTGCAAGTATTATATGGTTTTGATGATAACAAACTCAGGATTCTCAAGTTCATCAAGTGCAATCACAAGCTCTTCAACCTGCAAGTCCAAGCTTCATTTTGAAGACTCAAGCAGCTGAAGTTGAAAGGCTCAAGCAAATGAAGTTGTTAGCCTTTTCCCTTAGAACATCATGTAAGGTAATGAAGTCAAGGTTTATAATATGTTAAAAGGCCAATATAAGTTTTTCTAAATATATTTTTCATATTAAAGGAGAAGAAAAAGAAGTTTTGTGAAAATTAGTTTTTCTATCTTAGTTTTGGTGAAAATAATTGTTGTTACAAAACTCTGAATATTTTTATGTTATGCAAGAAGGAGTAATCGATTACTTGCCTAAGTTAGTCGATCAACTTTGTTGCATCATAGAAAAATCAGAGAGGTTGTAATCGATTAAATGAATCTTGTTAATCAATTACTTTCTTATGAGAGTAATCGATAACCTTGCTCAAGTAATCGATTAAATTTGTTGCATCATATATTTTCCTGAGACATAGTAATCGATTACATGTTGTGTAGTAATCGATTACATGATGTTGCATCATATGCATAACAGAGGCTCAGTAATCGATTAACTCATTAGTGTAATCGATTATTATGAGTTGCATCATACATTGAACAGGAGTGATGTAATCGATTAACTATTCTTGGTATAATCGATTACATGTTTTTCAAATGAATTTAAGAATTTCTATTTTTGAAGGAATAATCGATTACCTTCAGAAAGTAATCGATTACCTCAAGTTTTATTGAAAAACGTGGCAGAATCATTTTTATTATTTCCTGATTTGTTTTTATATATAAGATTCTGATTTATTTTATAAAATTCGAAAATGATTTTAAGTTTGAATTATTTCCTTTTTCGTTTTAAGAATCAAATCTTTGTTTTATTTTCTAAATCTTTTTTATTTGGTTTTGATTTTAAAACTTAAATTATTTTATTTCCAAAATCGTTTTTGATTTGATTCTGATTTTATTTTCAAATTCAAATTTCAAATTTCAAATATTTTCAAATCTTTGGTTTTAATTCTTAAATCTTTTATTTTATCTTTTTGATTTGTTTTGATTTCAAAACTAACTCTATTTATTTTGTTTTGGAAAAACATTTCTCACTTCCACATCCTCTGATAATCACGTTGCTTCTTCTTCTTCTTCTCCATCAACTTCTGGTTTTCACGCTAAATCTTTTTGAAGAAAACTAAACCTTATTTTGGCCTTGTAACAACCTTATCTAGACTTCATTGCCATAGAGCTTAATTGTTGTATCTGTGTTATCTAGAACACATATTTGTTAGAGTGGCCTTTATTGTTGTATCTGCACTAAGAAGAGTGCATCATAGTGGTTGTACCCAATCAATCATACCTTAACCAGTGTTGTAAGGGGTGTGTAAACCTTAGTGACTAGGGAGTGAATCTCCTAGTGCGGACGTGCGGCGTTCGTGGTTGTAGGGTGAGGAACCCTGTTGTATTGGGTAGTGCTAGACGAACAGTGGGGCACCTAGTAGTTAGGCTATCTGGTTGTGTTTTGAGGCCCCTAGCGAACGGAGGTTCCTAGTAGCGTGCGGGGTGCTCTGGTTGTACTTGGGGATGTAACATCCCGAATTTTAATTCTAATAATAATTAGAATAATAGTAAGATTTGGAAGTAAGGATTATCCTAGAAGGGATTTAAAATGATGGATTAGGAGTTCTTTGAGTGCCATAGAGGAGTCAAGGAGCATTAGCATCGAAAAGCAAATTTAAAGAAGACCAAACGAGTGTAAAAAATCGATTTTTCGGTGTTATAAACACCCAACGTTAGGAAATTCAAAATAAAAGATTTAAGACTCCAAACACAATTCCCACCGTTGGATATGAAGATATGATTTTTAGGAAGTTACTCGTCAAATTTGAGCAAGATCCGACGGTGAACGAAGAAGTTATGGCTATTTGAAGTTGGGAGAAAATAGCTGAAAAATAGAAAAATGAAGTAGCAGTATCTGCTCATTTCGCTTAAGCGACAATGGTCCAGTAGCAACACATATGGGGTTCGCTTAAGCGAACAGATTTCGCTTAAGCGAAATTACTTCGATCTGAAACATTAAAAACGCGTTTTGGGGCTGAAACCCAACCCCCAAACCCCCATTTTTCTTCCCCCGTTCCACCCTCCTCCGCCCTCCTCCTCCAGGGCAGCCACCACCACCCACAACCACCACTCTTCACCTCTCCCTTCCCTCCTTCCCTCACATTCCACCATCAAATCTCCCTCTCCCTCTTCCCCTTTAGCTTGGTCTCTCTCTCTCCCTCTCTTCTCCCTTGTCGGCCGCCACAACCGCCGCCTTGGACCACCGCCACCGTGGCCGCCGATCGAACCACCACGGGCCACAACCCCCATAGCTCCTCCCTCATCCCTTTTCCTCTCACACCCACGAGCTCTCTCTCTCTCTCCACGGATCTCACCGGTGCCGTTACCGGTCCGTGATCGTGTCGGGCTCGTGTCGGGAACCTCAAAGCTCGAAGCTCTTGCCTTGGTCCAGCCGCGATCATTCCCGCTAACGAGGAGCAACACCGACGCCGTCATCGTCGCCGAGCTAAAACCCAGGTTTTATTTAAAAAGCCCGAGGTAAGAGGGTTCGCGTTACCTTTGCTTAAGAAGTAAATTCTAGGATGCTATAGTGGTAGCTAGGAATAGAGTAATTAAAAGTATGTTAATGAACCGTAGGGTACCCCCGTTGATATAGATAAAGTAAATAAAATTGTGACAAGAAACCACACCCTAGGGAATAAAATGTATGTGCGTAGAATAAAGCTCGGAGTGGATGCGCGTATTTAAGGATATTAAAATAGTTAATATAAAACGAAACGTGGGAAATCATAAAGTAAAAGCTATAAGGGAAGTAAAGGAACAAAAAGGGTAAAAGAGAGTCTAGAATAAGGAATAATGAATGCACGCGGAGTAAATTAGGGAATAGAAATAAAATGATGAATTGGATTTAAAAGAAAGTAGGAAAGACGACGAGTGGGTTAATAAATAACTAATAAAACGGAGAGAGAGTATGATAGTAGGGAAGTTAGAATAGAACGCTGGAATAAAATAGGGAAACTAAATGGAGCCAATAGGATAGTCAAAGAAAAAGGAAATTAATGGAATAGGGATAATCGGTGAAGTAACAATGTGAGTTAATAGAGTAGTTAAATAAATTGGAGGTAAAGAATTAGTAATAACAAGTTAAGTAGTAGTATAAGATAAAGGAACCAAAGAAATGACTAAGAAGTAACAACGAGAATTAAAATATAATATATATATATAACCAAGTTAAGTAGAGTTGGATAAAATCGAGGGAAACTAACCAAAAGAAAAGAGCAAAGTAGAAAATGTAGAAAAATGAGATAAGCTATGAACGAAAATAAAGATCAAAAGATTGAGACAAGTATAAAAGAAATACTTAAATTATAAGAAGAGAAAAGAGAAATAATTAAGAAAGAATAAAAGAGAACGGTTGATGGTCTGTTGGACTCAGTCATGATAAAAGATAAACGGCTGATGGTCTGTTGGACTCAGTCATGATAAAAGATAAACGGCTGATGGTCTGTTGGACTCAGTCATGTTAAAAGATAAATGGCTGATGGTCTGTTGGACTCAGTCATAATGGAAAGATAAACGGCTGATGGTCTGTTGGACTCAGTCATAATGAAAGATGAACGGCTGATGGTCTGTGGGACTCAAAGTCATGATAAAAGATAAACGGCTGATGGTTTGTTGGACTCAGTCATAAGAAAAGGAAAACGGCTGATGGTCTTTTGGACTCAGTCATATAGAGGAAAACGACTGATGGTCTTTTGGACTCAGTCATAATAAAATCAAGTGGCTGATGGTCTGTTGGACTCAGTCATGAGAAAAAGGAAATAGATAAAGAAAAGAAAAGAAAAGAGAAAGTAGAAACGATCACAGAACTGTTAGAGAATCAATAATTAAAAGAATGTGAGAATAAGTGAAGAACTAAAGGAGTTTATTTATGTGAATAATTGTGAATAAAATATATTAATAATTAATTAGGCTTAGTTATTTGCTATGTCTTCTTTTAGAATTTATCTTTTTAAGTTCTGTGTAATGCTACCCTTCTTGATATCATTTTACAGGTACGGAAGCGGAGCTTACACTGTTGCGGGCCGAACTGGAAACCCTCCACCACGTGGAGTGAAATTGTGATACCCCGAGTGGATTTTATTATATTAAAAGCTGTTATTTTTGTAATTTATAATATGTGTAGTTATATGCCTTGAAACTGGTACTGATCAGGCGTTAGGATCTGAACTGGTTTTTAATCTGTTATGTTTATGTTTTTAAATAATTCTGGACTGACAGGTTTTTAGAAGGAAATTTTTGGGAAGTCCGTAAAACAGAGGAAACTCTGCCGGATTTTCGTAAAACTTTTCAAAAGAAATCAAAAGTTAAAAAGAATTTTCAAACTCTGATTTTATTAAAAACTAAAATTAACTATTAAAAGTGAGGATGTTACATTTATGGTATCAGAGCAGTTTCCCTCGGCCTTGGAGTTTGGACTCACAACTCCTATGGGTTACTCACCAAGCGAGTAACCCAGAGATAGTGTCAAGTCTTAGAATAGATAAATAGGTACACTTAATTCAAGAGTTTCTAGTTAATTGTGGAATAACGTGTTCCTTTTTTCAGAACTTAGTCACCATGCCTCGGAGACGTTCCCATGATGACAGGATTGCCGCGATACTTGAGAATCTGGTCCAACTGAACCAGAACCAGGCCGAAACGGTAGCAACAGCCGCAGCAGCAGCAGCAACCGCACTCCAGCAACCATCAAACCCAATCGACATTGATTGGCTAGCACGATTCAGGCAGAATGATCCGCCCAAGTTTGAAGGTGGCTACAATCCTGACGCAGCACAGAGATGGCTCCAAGAATTGGAGAAGATTTTTCGCACAATGTCACCGCCCGTGGAGCATATAGTCCCTTTGGCGGCGTACATGCTCACTAGAGAAGCGGAGTATTGGTGGGAACGTTTACGAAGGGAAATGGAGATCGCTAACCAGGAAATCACCTGGGAGGTGTTCAAAATCAGGTTCTTAGGGAAGTATTTCCCGAAAGATGTCCGCCGAGAAAAAGAACTGGCGTTCTTGACCCTGAAACAAGGGAACATGAGTGTTGGAGAATATGCTACACATTTTGAGGACCTCATCCGATATGCCGGAAGCTATAGGGATACTGATGAAAGGACTAAGTGCGTTAAGTTTGAGGACGGGCTTCGCACTGAGATTAAAATCGCCTTTGAGTATCAGAATGTTGCTAACTTGTCTAACCTGGTAAACATGGCTAGCACCTATGAAAAAGGATTGAGATAGCAGAGGTTGGAGCAACGAAACAGGAGTATGCAAGGTGCTGGAAGTTCTACCAGGGGAGAAGGACCGATGCAAGAACTAGGTCCACATGCTGATATTGATGCTATGGCAATGGTTCCCAGGGATGCGGACCATAATGTGGCTATTCCAATTGCTAGGCCCTTATGTCCACACGGTGGGAGATCTCACAAACGATTGTGTTGGCCTATGAATCAGCTAAGGAAGGAGGGTCTTTGTTATCACTGCGGACAGTCGGGACACCGTGCTGCAGACTGTCCTTGGAACACGCAGAGCGATGAATGAACTCACCCGAGGTACTTTTAAGTGTTAACTATATACCAAATATTTATTTAAAATAGTGATTTAGAATGTTTTACATAAAGCATGCATATTCAATTTAACTTAAAAAGAAATCAATAAATAATAATACATTAGTTAAAGTTTCACCGAACACAGTGATGGTATTGTCACTGGTAGAATGTAAGGTTAGAACTGATCACTCTGATTCTTACATCTGCTAGGGGACGATAACATCAACAAACTAGACGATGATGTTGCTATTGATAGATGTGAGATTGGGACTGATCACCTCGATCTTCGCAACTATTAGTGGTCGATATCATTGACGTTATCCAACAAAATCAGGACAGACAGATAGGAGCCTTAAGCCAGTGCACCCACCTACTATTAGTATAGCCGCGAATGGAACTCGCGAGAAGACCGAGCCGAGCGAACCCGTAGTAACCGTCTTTAGACTTCATGGAAAGCCAAACTAAAAGCCCAAAACTCATCAAGCATTTCATTAAGAACTCAAAGTGGTTATTCGCAAAAAAGACGAAACTGGATGAATTAGTAGGGTATCCACACCGAGACCGACCCAAGTAAACGAGTGAATCGTGCTCACCATTAGGAATTAGAGTTCACCTAAGAACTTAATCCAGTTTTCAAACTCTTCCCTCAAAGGAAGCAAGTGTAGCCATTGCACTATGTGCCTTCATCAAGACCAAATCAAATCAGCGGTAGTTCCATAGAAAGTGCATCTTTCGATGACTCTCTGCTGAAAACGCACACTTAAGGATAATCTCCATTGTCTTCTTGCTTGACATGTATCCAGTACATCCTGGGTCGTCGTATGAAGACTATGAAACCCATCCTTGAGTGCTTCGTGTTTCTTCTTTTCATCTTCACTCTCTTCAAGTTTCAAGCGTCTCAGATATACACCTGAGAATTCACCAAGACGTAGGAACCCAATGTAGTTCTATGCCTATCGATGGATAACCATCCACGTGTCCTTTCTAACCTTGGATACCGATCGAGAAGCTTACGTTTGAAATTCTAAATAACGAATGAACATACCCCCAAGCATAGATGTAATCAAGTATGTTGATGCTAAGTGGGGGAGGATTTCAATCCAAGGAATGGAAGATGGAACTTTAACAACAAGAAAATGGTGGATCCTATCCGAGTAACAAGGTGGAATGCAGAACGGTAACGAAGCGTAAGGAAGATTGCTTCGAGCCGGACTCAATGTCTGATGATCATACCATAACCAGTAGGGCTAATGAATAACTCACCCCAAACGCTCCGCATTAACTGTCGAAGAGGTTCGCGGAGAATGGAACGAGAATTAAACTAAGAATCAATCAATACCTTCTCGGACCATCAGACAATTGGGTAATAGATTTAAACCCTGACCTTGACCCTTAAGTGGAATCGACCCATAGGAACCCCTATACCAAATTGAAATCGCTAAACGAACGGAAAGGAAGTACCGCCAGAGTAAGAAACGAACAGGGAAAGAGTGGAGTCGCGAAGTGGAGTCTCACTTAAGAGGTTATGTCGGAGCACCGTAAATAATTGTCTCAGTCTCTTAAGGCTTTGTGTCTTACGCGGATTCCTGAGTGACTGAGATAAACCATACCTGAGGCGAGTAATTATACCACAGAACTCTTAACTTAGAAATTCCTCAAAGGGAAGATTGGAACCGGAGGAATTAAAATGACATGGTCGGAAGTTATGTCAAGGGATACTCCTTCCAGATAAGGGATAACTGGAATTTCGGGGACGAAATTCTAATAAGTGGAGGAGAAATGTAACATCCCGAATTTTAATTCTAATAATAATTAGAATAATAGTAAGATTTGGAAGTAAGGATTATCCTAGAAGGGATTTAAAATGATGGATTAGGAGTTCTTTGAGTGCCATAGAGGAGTCAAGGAGCATTGGCATCGAAAAGCAAATTTAAAGAAGACCAAACGAGTGTAAAAAATCGATTTTTCGGTGTTATAAACACCCAACGTTAGGAAATTCAAAATAAAAGATTTAAGACTCCAAACACAATTCCCACCGTTGGATATGAAGATATGATTTTTAGGAAGTTACTCGTCAAATTTGAGCAAGATCCGACGGTGAACGAAGAAGTTATGGCTATTTGAAGTTGGGAGAAAATAGCTGAAAAATAGAAAAATGATGTAGCAGTATCTGCTCATTTCGCTTAAGCGAAAATATTTCGCTTAAGCGACAATGGTCCAATAGCAACACATATGGGGTTCGCTTAAGCGAACAGATTTCGCTTAAGCGAAATTACTTCGATCTGAAACATTAAAAACGCGTTTTGGGCTGAAACCCACCCCCCAAACCCCCATTTTTCTTCCCCCGTTCCACCCTCCTCCGCCCTCCTCCTCCAGGGCAGCCACCACCACCCACAACCACCACTCTTCACCTCTCCCTTCCCTCCTTCCCTCACATTCCACCATCAAATCTCCCTCTCCCTCTTCCCCTTTAGCTTGGTCTCTCTCTCCCTCTCTTCTCCCTTGTCGGCCGCCACAACCGCCGCCTTGGACCACCGCCACCGTGGCCGCCGATCGAACCACCACGGGCCACAACCCCCATAGCTCCTCCCTCATCCCTTTTCCTCTCACACCCACGAGCTCTCTCTCTCTCCGCGGATCTCACCGGTGCCGTTACCGGTCCGTGATCGTGTCGGGCTCGTGTCGGGAACCTCAAAGCTCGAAGCTCTTGCCTTGGTCCAGCCGCGATCATTCCCGCTAACGAGGAGCAACACCGACGCCGTCATCGTCGCCGAGCTAAAACCCAGGTTTTATTTAAAAATCCCGAGGTAAGAGGGTTCGCGTTACCTTTGCTTAAGAAGTAAATTCTAGGATGCTATAGTGGTAGCTAGGAATAGAGTAATTAAAAGTATGTTAATGAACCGTAGGGTACCCCCGTTGATATAGATAAAGTAAATAAAATTGTGACAAGAAACCACACCCTAGGGAATAAAATGTATGTGCGTAGAATAAAGCTCGGAGTGGATGCGCGTATTTAAGGATATTAAAATAGTTAATATAAAACGAAACGTGGGAAATCATAAAGTAAAAGCTATAAGGGAAGTAAAGGAACAAAAAGGGTAAAAGAGAGTCTAGAATAAGGAATAATGAATGCACGCGGAGTAAATTAGGGAATAGAAATAAAATGATGAATTGGATTTAAAAGAAAGTAGGAAAGACGACGAGTGGGTTAATAAATAACTAATAAAACGGAGAGAGAGTATGATAGTAGGGAAGTTAGAATAGAACGCTGGAATAAAATAGGGAAACTAAATGGAGCCAATAGGATAGTCAAAGAAAAAGGAAATTAATGGAATAGGGATAATCGGTGAAGTAACAATGTGAGTTAATAGAGTAGTTAAATAAACTGGAGGTAAAGAATTAGTAATAACAAGTTAAGTAGTAGTATAAGATAAAGGAACCAAAGAAATGACTAAGAAGTAACAATGAGAATTAAAATATAATATATATAACCAAGTTAAGTAGAGTTGGATAAAATCGAGGGAAACTACCAAAAGAAAAGAGCAAAGTAGAAAATGTAGAAAAATGAGATAAGCTATGAACGAAAATAAAGATCAAAAGATTGAGACAAGTATAAAAGAAATACTTAAATTATAAGAAGAGAAAAGAGAAATAATTAAGAAAGAATAAAAGAGAACGGCTGATGGTCTGTTGGACTCAGTCATGATAAAAGATAAACGGCTGATGGTCTGTTGGACTCAGTCATGATAAAAGATAAATGGCTGATGGTCTGTTGGACTCAGTCATGATAAAAGATAAACGACTAATGGTCTGTTGGACTCAGTCATGATAAAAGCTAAACGGCTGATGGTCTGTTGGACTCAGTCATGTTAAAAGATAAACGGCTGATGGTCTGTTGGACTCAGTCATAATGGAAAGATAAACGGCTGATGGTCTGTTGGACTCAGTCATAATGAAAGATGAACGGCTGATGGTTTGTGGGACTCAGTCATGATAAAAGATAAACGGCTGATGGTCTGTTGGACTCAGTCATCAGAAAAGGAAAACGGCTGATGGTCTTTTGGACTCAGTCATATAGAGGAAAACGACTGATGGTCTTTTGGACTCAGTCATAATAAAATCAAGTGGCTGATGGTCTGTTGGACTCAGTCATGAGAAAAAGGAAATAGATAAAGAAAAGAAAAGAAAAGAGAAAGTAGAAACGATCAGAGAACTGTTAGAGAATCAATAATTAAAAGAATGTGAGAATAAGTGAAGAACTAAACGAGTTTATTTATGTGAATAATTGTGAATAAAATATATTAATAATTAAGTAGGCTTAGTTATTTGCTATGTCTTCTTTTAGAATTTATCTTTTTAAGTTCTGTGTAATGCTACCCTTCTTGATATCATTTTACAGGTACGGAAGCGGAGCTTACACTGTTGCGGGCCGAACTGGAAACCCTCCACCGCGTGGAGTGAAATTGTGATACCCCGAGTGGATTTTATTATATTAAAAGCTGTTATTTTTGTAATTTATAATATGTGTAGTTATATGCCCTGAAACTGGTACTGATCGGGCGTTAGGATCTGAACTGGTTTTTAATCTGTTATGTTTATGTTTTTAAATAATTCTGGACTGACAGGTTTTTAGAAGGAAATTTTTGGGAAGTCCGTAAAACAGAGGAAACTCTGCCAGATTTTCGTAAAACTTTTCAAAAGAAATCAAAAGTTAAAATAATTTTCAAACTCTGATTTTATTAAAAACTAAAATTAACTATTAAAAGTGAGGATGTTACAGGGGACGCGAGGCGTCTTTGGTATAGTGAAAGCTCAAGCGGGTCGCTTGGGGACTGGATGTAGGCCGGGTTTGCCGAACCAGGATAAAATCTCCGGTGCAATCTCTTCTATCCCTCATCTCTTTATTTTCCGTTGTTATATTTATTTGTTGTGCATCATAACGATTATTTTCATAATAATTAATTTAATTGTTTTAAATTAATTAGCGCGGTAACGCTTCTCGTTGTTATCTTTTTAATTGTGCCGCGCATATTAGTTTTTATATAATTATTAATATTATTCGCTTTCGCGCAATCGATTTTCAACATTATATTGTTTTCCGCTGCAAATCTCTTTAAATTTGTTGAAAACGTTTTAAAGCGAATATTTTCCAATGTTTTCATAAACACCCAATTCACCCCCCTCTTGGGTGTTGGCTGCCAGTCCTATCAATAATTCTAACAACTATGACTTCGAAGTACAGTACCATCCTGGAAAGGCGAACGTTGTAGCCGATGCGCTAAGTAGGAAATCCCTTCATGTATCTGCTTTGATGATAAAAGAAGTGGAGCTAATTGAGAAGTTTAGGGATCTGAATATGGCAGTGGAGTTGAACCCAAGGAGTATGATACTGGGAACCTTGAAGGTAAACAATGAATTCATGGAGCAAATAAAGGCGTTACAGTTGACAGACCCAGAGTTACAAGAAAAGAAGGAGCTATCGGATAAAGGAAAGGAAGTGGAGTTTCAGTTAGGAGCAGATGGAATTTTAAGATTCAAGGAAAGAGTACATGTGCCCAACAACCGAGAAGTCAAGGAGATGATCTTGGAGGAAGCACATAAGAGTAAGTTAAGTTTTCATCCTGGAGCAACGAAAATGTATCAGGACTTGAAGAAGATTTTCTGGTGGTCAGGAATGAAACGGGAAGTAGCAGAGTATGTGTCAAGATGTTTGGTGTGTCAGAAAGCCAAGATTGAGCACAAGAAGCCTGGAGGAGAGTTGCAACCGTTACCAGTACCTGTTTGGAAATGGGATAGCATATCCATGGACTTTGTGTCCGGTTTTCCAAAAACTCAGCAAGGGTATGATGCAATTTGGGTAGTAGTGGATCATCTTACCAAGACAGCACGTTTTATCCCAATCAACATGAGGTATACTTTGGAAAAGTTGGCTAACTTGTACATCAGAGAAGTGGTGCGACTACATGGAGTACCTTCGAATATAGTATCAGATATAGACCCGCGTTTTGCTTCAATGTTTTGGGAGAGTTTGCAAGCTGCAATGGGAACAAGCCTGAGTATAAGTTCTGCTTATCACCCGCAAACGGATGGTCAGTCAAAACGAACTATTCAAACCTTGGAAGATCTACTAAGAGCATGCGTGTTGGAAGAAGCTGGAAGATGGGATTCTTTCTTACCGTTGATCGAGTTCACTTACAACAACAGTTTCCATTCGAGTATAGGGATGGCACCTTACGAAGCCTTGTACGGGAGGAAGTGTAAAACTCCTTTATGTTGGTTCGAAACCGGAGAGCACTTACAGTTAGGGCCAGAGATAGTGAAACAAACGACAGAAAGGATCAAGCTAATTCAAGAGAAGATGAGAACTGCACAGAGCCGGCAGAAAAGCTATCAGGACAAGAGGAGAACTCCATTGGAGTTCAAGGAAGGTGATCATGTGTTCATGAGGGTAGTACCTGCTACCAGTATTGGCAGAGTGCTCAAGACTAGGAAACTAACCCCTCGATTTATAGGACCTTATCAAATCCAAAAGCATGTAGGACCTGTAGCATACCAAATAGCTTTACCCCCTATGTTTTCAAACCTACACAATGTCTTTCATGTATCTCAACTGAGGAAGTATATTAGTGACTCATCCCACATTGTTGAGCCTGACTCTATACAACTAAAGGATAATCTTACGTATGAAACATTGCCTTTGCGGATCGATGGCCGCAGTGTTAAAAAGTTGAGAGGTAAAGAGATTCCGTTGGTTAAAGTAGTGTGGAGTCAAGATCATGGGGAAAATGCTACTTGGGAACGTGAAAGTGACTTGAGGGAGTCATACCCTCACTTGTTTGAATCAGGTACGTATTTCTCGGGGACGAGAAATCTCTAAGTTAGGGAGGATTCTGAGACCCGCAATTTTACCCAATTTATTTTTATGATATAATATTTTTATTTCATTTTTATTTTAATATATTGATTTAATGAGAGTTGTTATAAAAAGTTGGCTTTGGTTGTATATATATATATGGCGTTAATATATATATATGTAGATAATTATAAATTTTTATTTAATAAATGAGAAAATTATTTTGGGATAGAAATAATTGGTAAATATATTTTTACCTTAGAAAAATAATTTTGGGATGATTTTAACAAAAGTTTAGTAGAAATGTGAATTTTCAAGTTATAGTGTTTTAACTTCGAAAATTCATATCTTTTTAACCGTAAGTCAGAAAATTATGAATTTTATATGAAAACGATCGTATCGAAATGTAGTATTTGAATATGGGAAAATAAAATTTTTATTTTGACATCTACGAAAAAAATTACTGTACAGTAGGAAAAACGAATTTTGGTATTTTAAACTTAGGAAAAATTATTTTGGAGCCTAAAATAAATTATTAGACTATAAAATATTTTTATTTATACATTTAAATAATTATCTGGATGCTCATTGGCTGCACCGTCCAGAGTTTATTATTTTTCTAATTATTTCTGAAAATTTTTTAGTAAAGGCTTTATTATGATTGGTTGTTGAAGAGGTGAATTCAAAAATGAACCAATGAAAATTTTTCTCCTCAATTTGGGTCAAGGGTGCCGTCCAAATTTTATGAAGGAAAGAGGGAGATATTTTTTTCAGCAAATTAAAGAAGCATCTTGAATTAAGGCTTAGTTTTTAGGAAAATCAACATTTAATGTATGTGCATCTTCGAAAGGGTGTATTTGAAAATTTTTGAACCCATTTGCTGACCAAGGGGCATGAATCCCCTTTCATTTTCTGAAAATTTCACTCATTCCTCACCTATAAATAGATGCATAGCTTCATCACTTTTTCACACGCATATTACAAGCATTTGGAGAGAAAAAAATTCAAAAGAGAGACTTTGAAAGAGAGGGGTGGGGCGTGGCACACCTGAGAGGAGGAAGGAAAATTTTTCATTCTCGTTCTTGAAGATCACTATGCTTAAGGAAGAGAGGTAATTCTAGTGTTGAAACTCATGGTTTCCCTTTTTGTTGTTTTGATGATGACACAACACAACTCATCTTGATAGATGTTCTGAACAGGTTCAGGTACATTGAAGAATGCAAAGATTTTACGCAAGTTGAAGATCTAGTTTTTAGGCTTAGTAATCTTTGTAAGGCAAATAATATTTTCTAGAGCACTTGATTATAACCTTATGATGATGATATATGTTTTATTCTTAAAAACTTAGAAGAAGTTTTTTTTAATCCTCTGCTCCAGGAAAAGTCTTTGTGAAAATGTTTTGCGAAAACCTTTGGTTACAACTTTTTCATGAAAATCTGTTTTTATTGTGGAGTAATCGATTACCCCTTCTGGAATAATCGATTACTTGATGCAACTTGTAACCAGAGAGTAAGTAATTGATTAATTAGATTCTTGTAATGGATTACTTCCTTGAACTGGTCATTTAGGTGACAGTAATCGATTACTTGAAGCTGTTAATCGATTACATTCTAATGCTGCAACTTTTGTGAAAAACCTGAGAGCAAGTAATCGATTAATCTGACCAAAGTAATCGATTACTTAATTCAAATTTTTTGAAAAACGTGCTGAAATCAAACTGATTCCCAGAATGATTTATTTCCTTTTCTGGATGATCACGTTTCTGATTTTTTGGCTGCTTCTTCTACCTTTTTAAATTATACACTATCACTCACTTCACAAGTTCTACTTCTTCTTCTTCTTCTCCTTCTCTTTCAATTTGAAAAATCTTTTGAGAAGAAAAATTCATCATCATCACATTGTTATAGTTTTGCATTTGCTTAAGAATATTATTTTGTCATAGGACTCTATTGTAGTATCTGCTCTATCTAGAGAGCCTTATTGTTAGTTGCACACATTTCTTCGTGCAAATCATTGTTATTGTAAGGGGTGTGACAACCTTAGAAATTAAGGAGTGTTTTCCCTTAGGATTGAACGTGTGTCACGTTCATAGGGTGAGGTAACCCTGTTGTATTGGGTAGCGCTATACGAACGGTGGGATTCCTAGTAGTTAGGCTATTGTATTTGAGGTCCCTTGCGAACGGTGGGATTCCTAGTAGCTTGCGGGACGCTCTGGATGTACTCGGGGACGCGTTGCGTCTTGGCTTAGTGAAAAGCTCAAGTGGGTCGCTTGAGGACTGGATGTAGGCGTTGTTTTCCGAACCAGGATAAAAATCTCCGGTGCAAATTTTTGTATCCCTTATCTCTTTATTTTCCGCATGTTTATTTTGTGTTAATTATATTTTCGCGGATAAAAGTTATTTTTACGTTTTAATTTATTTAACACGAGAATTGCGTTTTTCTTTGTGTTGATCTTAATCAATCTCGTGTATAGTATGATTTCAATATACATAGTAATATTATTTCAATTCTGCGCTTAAAATCGTTTTTGATTAGTTCTTTAAGTCTTCCGCTCGTTTTAATCTCTGTTAATCTTTCAAAGAACGTTTTATTGCGATTGATTTTCAAAGTTTTATCAACACCCAATTCACCCCCCCCCCCTCTTGGGTGATTCTCGCCAATACCACCAATTATTCCAACTATTGGTATCAGAGCTTCGTGCTCTGGTAACAAGCTTAATCGCTTGAGTTAAAAATCCTTTGTGGTTTGACTTATTGGGATATTTGTTTTTGTTTTTAAATGGATGGTCTTTCATTCAATGATGCACCAATTTTCAATGGAGAAAATTATGTGTATTGGAGTGCTAGAATGAAATTTTATTTGCAATCAATTAATTATCGTTTATGGTTTATTGTGCAAAATGGTTTTGGTTTAAACCCAAAAAATATTTTAAACGATTTTGACAAAAAATGTTTTGCCTTGAATATTCAAGCGATGCAGATTTTAAGAAATGTCTTAAACGATGATGCATATGCTAGAATCAAGGATTGTGTTAATGCTAAATGTATTTGGGATCTTTACACACATTTTATGCTACTGATGATCTTTTGGAAAGTGTAAGTGTTCACAGATGCAATCAGGAAATTCAACTAGAGGAAAGCTCGAATGAGGAATTGACTATCTCCCATGACGAAGTTTTGAATGATGACACCAATAGCATGAGGAGCAGTTCATCAGATGAAGATGATGATTTAGAAAAACTATTTGAAGCATTTTTGGAATCTCACTTGGAATCAAGTTCTTCAGATGAGGAGTCAGTAGACAACGAAAGTGCACCATATTTATACACTCCTCACGAGGTAACGTTAATTGATTCTCATTCCCAAAATCCTCGTATTACTCATAATGAATTGAGAGATGACTTGAAAAATATTTTTGAAAATAGCACCTCTACAAGTAATGAAAAATGTAATTTTATTGAAAAATTTGTTGAGGCTGCTTCTTGTGACTCTAAGTGTATCTCAAAATCCATTTTCTCAAACTTCTTATTTGACAATTCTAATGTGGAAATTCAAAAGTCAAGTAAAGTGGTTGTCAAATGTGATTCTGAATACAAGGATCATAAGTCTATTCTTTACAAAAATGATTTTAGAAAATTCAAAGCATCTCCCAAACCGATTATTTGTAACTACTGTGGACGTTCGGGTCATATTTCTCATTTATGCGTTTATAAGAAAAATCACTATATGAGAAATAAAATGAAATGGGTTCCAAAGGTTCCCGAGGAATCCAAATCTAATCCCCCTGGACCCAAAATGAGATGGGTACCAAAAGTTTCTCCTTGTAACAGGAATGTAGATCATATCTTACCCAAGGAAAAACCAAGAAGAAATCAAAGAGAGAAATACATCAAAATGACTCCGTGGATATCTAAAGATAGATGGAGTGACCAAAGGAAAATAGCTTCAACAAGAACAAAGGCTTTCAGTGGAAGAAATGAAAAATTCATCTTGATAAAATATCAGAAAAGAAAGCAATGGTCTCAGACAAAATATCCTTGGCACAAAATGGTTGAGAGAAGAAATCAATTGTTAAAGTCAAAATATCCATGGCACACAAAGTTTGAGGTAAACAAGTCATATTCTTATTATAACCATGATTATTCAAGAGCATACCTTGATTATTCCAAGCTATATTAAGTTTTGGAAAACAAATCATGTGTAACATTTTCTTTAGTCCTCTTGGCACATGATTCTCATACCTTGGAATAGTGAAGTATCTCACTCATAACGTACTACTTAGTGCAAACTTGAGTTAATCGAGTTGGCATCTAAATACATATTATGATTGAACTTGATATAACTCATAGTTATAATGAAGCATATGATTTGTTATATTATTTTTGGTTCATATCTTTTACTTCGATAGCTCATACGATTTATCGTAACAAATTATCTAACTTGAGCGTTGGAGATATCCAGAACTATCTGTTTTGCAGGAAACAGGTTCCCCTAAAGGTAAGTTGACTACAAGCTAAAGTCACTAATGATCCCTAGCATCAGAATATCGATTCGTAGAAGCAAAGAAGGTTGGTTATTCAGTGAAAGAGGAATTCTGGAATTTTATGCAGAAGTAATCGATTACTCTGCAACAGTAATCGATTACCTAGTGATTTTGTGCAGCAGTTTTGATCGGTTATGGGAATGTAATCGATTAGAAGTTCAAGTTAATCGATTAAATCTGCAGCATCATGTAATCCATCAGAGGCAAAGTAATCGGTTAAGAGGTCCGAAGTAATCTATTAAGATGTTGCATCAGGTTCTGACCAGAGGAGGAATAATCGATTAAAGGCATGAGAGTAATCGATTAAATGAGGAAGCAATCGATTAAACCTCTGCTAGTAATCGATTACCGGCTACAGTATCTGAAAAAAAAAAAGGAAAAAGTGCAGATTTCGTGTGGACCAAGTGGGCCTTGACCCGTTTTGATCAAGTGAGGACCACATAAGTTGACCAAACCCTAGCCACCAAATTACCTCTCACTCTCACGTGCTCTCTCTCTCCTTCCAAACAAAAATCGGCCTCCCTCTTCCTCTTCCACGATACCTCCTTTCTTCTTCCTTTTCCACCACACCAAACCTCCATAGCCTCCTTCAAAACTCCATAAAAACTCCACCATTCTCACTCATATCTCTTCCTTCACTCATAAACCTTCATATTCAACCTTCTAAAACTCGTCTCTCTCTCCTCTCACCATACCCATTCGGCTACCTCTCTAAAACCACCACAAACCACCATTAGAGCCACCTTTGTCAAACCTTTCCACCATAACCTCATTAGCAAGCTCTTGGTTCATTGTTTCTTTGGCTTTCGAGAGTGAAACTCGGTTCATGCACACGGTTTGCTGTCTCTCTCCTCTCTGGTTCAGTGGCTCATCTGATCGGTTCAATGCTTCCTTGTTTGCATTCGGTTCAGTGATCTTCTGATTCAGTTTCGGTTCATCTGGTTCAGAGAGTATCTGGTTGATTCAGTTTTGGTTCAGTTGCGGTTCAGTGCATTCTCCGGTTCAGATTGTTGTTTTGTCAAGAATCTGGTTCAGGTTCAGTGCTTCAGGAACAGGTTCAGATTCAGTTCAGTTCTTCTCCGGTTCAGTTTTTTTTTGTTCTGCATTGTCTTCTTCAGTACCTATGTGCTCATAGTATGGTATGTTGCTACTATGATGATGTTGATATAGCTGCTCTGGGTAGTTGTTATTCTGAATTATAGTCTGGATTTTTATGTGTTGTGCTGAAGAATTTCTAGTTGCTGGGTTGTCTGTGCAATATTCTGTTGATTAGCCTGTTTGGTTCAGAATATTTCTTCGTCTGAGATTATCTGAGGTTTTTTGTGATCATGACTACCCGTCGTACAAAAAGAAGAGCTATTATTGATGAGTCTGATGAGGATGAGCCATCTCCTCCAATTGTTCAGAGTAGGGCTCAACCTTCGTCCAGTCGTGCTCCTAGGCCTCCTCGACCTAGAAGAAACGAAGCTCGTTCTTCTGCTCCACCTCCTCCAGTTCACCAACCTATAGCAGTGGAGAATTTAAATCGTTGGTTTTCGAATTCTCTTGAATGGTGAGGCTAGAACTACTCCTAACGCTGATATGCGTATGGATACTAACTTCTTGGGAAACATGGGTTGGGTTAACATGGAAGATAGAGGTTGGATTCCAAAGACTCATCGTCGGGAACGCAAGTCCAATCACAATTACAACCCCGATGAAGAAGAAGAAGAACAACAACAACCAGCAGCAGCAGCAGCAAGATGATGCACCGGCTCATGATCCTGACTTCATTCCGCTACAAGCTATTTATCCTCCTGATCACATACCACCGTACATGAAGCTCTTCATGGACGATGTTAGAGGATATATGAGGCGTTCTGATGATCATATGCGTTCAATGGATTCCTCGCTTGCTCAGCTCACCTCCGATATGGAACAGATGCATGTTGACATGGAGGCAGTGCAGCAGGAGATTTATCATTTGAGGCATCAGAATCGACCACCATTCCAGTGATCATTTAGCTTGTGGCTCCACTCTCTAATTATCTTATTATGTTCGTTTATTTGAATTATTTTAGCATTTGTTATCTTAACCCCCTAGTACCTTTTGCTTAGTATGTTTAACTGTTTCTGGATTTCATTTGATTTTCTCTGTCATATTTTGGATATTATGGTTTGAAGTATCATGACAATATGTTCTATTTGGTTTGATATCTATGTCATATTATGTTTTCATGTGCTGGTATATTTTATGATTGGCTATCTCACCTTTTTGATGATGTCAAAAGGGGGAGAAATATGGAGAAATATGTGCTTGAGATAAGTCAGATAAGTCATCCAGTCATCCTTGATGATGTCATGAGAAAAAGTTTGTGCGCAAAACAGGTTATAATGAAACAGGTTGAACAAGTTCATGATTCATGTTTATTCATGAATTCAGGGGGAGTCTTGAGCTTGATTGAGTCTTGAGCTTGATTGAGTCTTGAGCTTGAGTTATGATATGATGTGCTCTTATGTTTTAAAGAGCTGAATACTTTAATTGTTATATATTACGTACTAACCTTTGTTTTGCAGGTAGTGTTTGACATCATAAAAAAGGGGGAGTGTTGAAACTCATGGTTTCCCTTTTTGTTGTTTTGATGATGACACAACACAACTCATCTTGATAGATGTTCTGAACAGGTTCAGGTACATTGAAGAATGCAAAGATTTTATGCAAGTTGAAGATCTAGTTTTTAGGCTTAGTAATCTTTGTAAGGCAAATAATATTTTCTAGAGCACTTGATTATAACCTTATGATGATTATATATGTTTTATTCTTAAAAACCTAGAAGAAGTTTTTTTTAATCCTCTGCTCCAGGAAAAGTCTTTGTGAAAATGTTTTGCGAAAACCTTTGGTTACAACTTTTTCATGAAAATCTGTTTTTATTGTGGAGTAATTGATTACCCCTTCTGGAATAATCGATTACTTGATGCAACTTGTAACCAGAGAGTAAGTAATTGATTAATTAGATTCTTGTAATGGATTACTTCCTTGAACTGGTCATTTAGGTGACAGTAATCGATTACTTGAAGCTGTTAATCGATTACATTCTAATGCTGCAACTTTTGTGAAAAACCTGAGAGCAAGTAATCGATTAATCTGACCAAAGTAATCGATTACTTAATTCAAATTTTTTGAAAAACGTGCTGAAATCAAACTGATTCCCAGAATGATTTATTTCCTTTTCTGGATGATCACGTTTCTGATTTTTTGGCTGCTTCTTCTACCTTTTTAAATTATACACTATCACTCACTTCACAAGTTCTACTTCTTCTTCTTCTCCTTCTCTTTCAATTTGAAAAATCTTTTGAGAAGAAAAATTCATCATCATCACATTGTTATAGTTTTGCATTTGCTTAAGAATATTATTTTGTCATAGGACTCTATTGTAGTATCTGCTCTATCTAGAGAGCCTTATTGTTAGTTGCACACATTTCTTCGTGCAAATCATTGTATTGTAAGGGGTGTGACAACCTTAGAAATTAAGGAGTGTTTTCCCTTAGGATTGAACGTGTGTCGCGTTCATAGGGTGAGGTAACCCTGTTGTATTGGGTAGCGCTATACGAACGGTGGGATTCCTAGTAGTTAGGCTATTGTATTTGAGGTCCCTGGCGAACGGTGGGATTCCTAGTAGCTTGCGGGGCGCTCTGGATGTACTCGGGGACGCGTTGCGTCTTGGCTTAGTGAAAAGCTCAAGTGGGTCGCTTGAGGACTGGATGTAGGCGTTGTTTGCCGAACCAAGATAAAAATCTCCGGTGCAAATTTCCCTATCCCTTATCTCTTTATTTTCCGCATGTTTATTTTGTGTTAATTATATTTTCGCGGATAAAAGTTATTTTTACGTTTTAATTTATTTAACACGATAATTGCGTTTTTCTTTGTGTTGATCTTAATCAATCTCGTGTATAGTATGATTTCAATATACATAGTAATATTATTTCAATTATGCGCTTAAAATCGTTTTTGATTAGTTCTTTAAGTCTTCCGCTCGTTTTAATCTCTGTTAATCTTTCAAAGAACGTTTTATTGTGATTGATTTTCAAAGTTTTATAACCACCCAATTCACCCCCCTCTTGGGTGATTCTCGCCAATACCACCAATTATTCCAACATCTAGAACCTATGCTTTACTTTGTTTTAATCTCTTATTTCATTAATCTTTGTTAAATAAAAATCTCTCTTCTATGGATATGAATTATAAACTAAAATCTCTAAATACTTTTTGATATAGATTTTTGAATTATGTATATGAATGATGTTATTAGTCATATGAACAAAGAATGAAAAGGGACTCAAAATGAAGTTTAAAGAAATGTTTCATTTCCCCTTTTTATTCAATGTAATGACCAACTTTTGATGATGATATGGGAAATAATATTCTGGATTTTTAAAGTGATAAAAAGTTATGTTCTCAAGATTATATGAGTATGTATTTTAAAGATTGTTTGTAATTGTTATTGTTTGGTTTTGCTTCTTTTGTTTGATGTTAGAAATAAGTGAGAAATTAGGAACAATGAGTAAATAATGATGAATAAAAATAAAAAAATTGATGGTAATGGTAATGATATTGGCTGTGAGGCCTAAGAGTTATTTGTGAGTAAAAATAACAATTGATATAAGTGTATGAGGAATTGAGACTTGGTTAGAACGAATAAAGATTTAATGTATTATTAATTTTATTTGGTTTTATTTTATGGACCGTGTATTATATAATATATATGTATGTATGCATTGTAATTGCTTAATATTATGTGTATAATTGGTTTTATTTGATAAGTGATTCATTTCTTAAAAAGAGTATGAAAAAGTGTTGTTTGATTCTTGATGTTAAATTATTGAATCATGAAATGAAACTAAGATGATAATGAACAATATATATATATATATATATATATATATATATATATATATAATTTTTGGGTTAATACTGTTGTTTGGCCGTGAGGCATATAGGAATTTTTGGGGTAAAAGTAACAAATGAAATATAGTATTTTGTTTGATGATTTTATGAGTAATTGAATGATATTTGATATGGTTGAAATTAGTTAGAAAAAGATATGTTTATATGACTATATGATTATGTGATGGGTGTGAATTATAAATTGTTGTCCAAAAAGTGATTTTTCTTAAAAATGATTATTTTCTATTCTAAGTGGAGTTTAAAGTAAGTGTTTAGAATAGAGGAAATTATATAACTAAAGTGTATATGTGTTTAAAAAAAATTAAAAGTATTTTTCTTATTTATATAGTGATGGTCGAATTATTTAGAGGGAAAAAGAATAATGTTTGATAATTTTCCTAATTTTCTAAGTGATTGTTTGATGTACATGTATGTTATAAGTATGTATATGTGAAGTAAATTAAGTATTGTATGAAAAATAATTTAATTCTGGAAAATATTATTTTATTATTATATAAGGCCTCAAATAATTATTTTTATAAGTGTTGATAGTGCTTAAAATGTATACATGTAAGTATAGTATAAAGCATGGATTAAAAATGTGTATTTTTGTAAATTAAAATAACTTTTTATAAAATAAATGGTTCGCTGTCCAAAATTAATATTAATAGGAAAAGGTTATTTTATTTAGTATAATTGTATTTTTAGACCTTAGGATATGTATATGGTTATAAATAAATGTTAGGATATGTTTGTTTCAATTTTTAAAGATGATGCAACTGGATTTTGGTGGCTGTCCAGCAAGCCAAAATGTTTTATTTAACTTATACTTTACGATATTCTTATAATATAACTTGTAAATAAATTTTAGGAAAAAGCGGCATGTATTTTCGATAAACCGTTTGTGAGAAAAGTGATTTTTAAGATGGGTAGTATATGTTGTCCAAAATGTGGAAATTGTTGCATCAACTATGAAAATTTTCTTAGATTAAGTTAGTATGTAGATTTTGCGAAAGGATTTTTAGTATAATTGTATAGGTTTAAAAAGAAAGTACAAAAGTGATTCTATGAATGTATGATTAATGTTTTATGTGCTTAATTGAATGGACGTGTTACTTGTATAAGTATGTGAATGATAATTGTGATGTGTCTTTGGAAAGGTGATTCTTGAATTGAGTATTGGTTTTTAAGATTTTATTTATTAATGTTTTAAAAAGGGTTTTGATTTTTGAATTCTTGAAAAAGGATTAATTGATTTCAAGTATTGGATATTTTGAATACAAGTCCTTTTGGGGAATTCAAAGATGATTGGAGAAATTGTATTGTTAAAAGGTTATGTACTTCAAATGGGTTGTTATTTTGAATAGTTATTTATAAAGTTCTATGATTTGGTAAAAGGTTCTCGTGTGGAAGCAAATAACGCGACTTCTAATCAAGCGGACACAAGTTCTTTAGCTGCATCTCAAGGTGAGAGAGTAGCCATCTTAAGACACAATGGCACCATGGTAACATTAGGACGATTTCGACCATCTCAAAGGTCGGAATCCAAGGTTGTTTGTTCGTATAGGAGACGACAATTGATTGTGGGTGTTTAGTCGTCTACGTTACGACAATAACTTTACATTATTTGTCTGATTTATTGGATATAATATGTGATATGTGATCCTATTTATTTATTTTGGAAATAATAAAAAGATTATGTGGAGAAAGGATCAAAATGGAATTATAAATGGTTGAGAATATACTGGTTTATGTATGGATAATTATTTGGTATTTATTGGAATGGTTATTCCTATGGAAAGGACTTGGTATATGTTGGGAACTGAACTATGACAAGAAAATATGAGGAATGATTATTTGAATCTTGTGGAAATTTGAGGATCGTTGTTAGTGTATAGTGATGGTGCAAGCGGCACAATGACTTTGTTATATCCCCTTAAGTGACTGGCCACGTGAATGACTTTGACGTGGTTTCATGTCTTGTGGAATCCACCGTACTATAGGGAGGTGTTTGCTGTGGTCCCTTAGAGGTCAAGACCCGTTAGAAGCGCGGCTTAGAATGGGTGGACCAACTTAGGATAATAAAGACTTAAAAGACTTAAAAGACTCTAAGCTTAAATCCTTTCTAACTACACGATGAGAGTGAAGTAGTGGAGAGGAAAAATACCGTATACTTGGAGGTCGGGCATCCCTCCAAGTGATGATTGCGATAGGGTGTTGGAAACCAACAAGCGGCTCAATATAGTCTAGAGGGGGGTGAATAGAATATTGAAGCCTTATTACAGATTTTTCGTCCACCTAAGAGAATGGTTTTATGAAAATAAGTTTTCTTAAAAATTCAGGTCAGATTACTCGAGTAACTCAAGTCTTCACTCGAGTAATACGCAAGCAAAAATAATTTCACTCGAGTATTCAGCAAATCACTCGAGTATTACGAAAGCTATTTTTAAATCACTCGAGTAACAGAAAACTTACTCGAGTATTGTTCAAAAACTAAAAGCAGATTACTCGAGTGACAAGAACTTTACTCGAGTAAACTGGGTAAAATTCAATTAAAAATGCGTTTTCAATGGAGTTCTTCAAGAATAACAATGCTATGATGATTCAACAAATTATGAATGATTAATATGAACAATTTCAAGTAATATTAACATGCAATTTTGGATCAATTGAGTAGAATTAAGAAAGCCCCAATTCTAACCTAAAATGCAATTGTTAATGAATTAATGAAATACAAGGAATGAAAATAAAAGAGACACAAGGATTTATCCTGGTTCACTTTCACCCACTTGAAAGCTACTCCAGTCCCCTCTTGAATCAAGAGAGATTCTTCACTAGAAATATTCAAATGTAGATTTTACAATGTTTTAAGATGCAACTAGATTCTTAGTTCTCCTATCTTAAAACCCAACTCAAAGTGTGTACCAAACACTTTGATCTAATCTACCCCTTTTGAGAATTCTAGATTTCCTTGCTAATTGATTGAAGATGCTTCCAACCAATCCTCTTTTCTTGCTTTGATTTGATCCTCAAAGTCTTCCTTGTGAGATTCTTCACTTGTGTTGAAACTTCAATGATGCAATCACAAATTGCAAATCTTCAACAACCACTAAGAACAAAAAATATGATCTCAAGAATATTTGAACAATGAGAGAAATAGAGTGAAGAATGAAAAGTTTCTTGTTGAATCTTGATAGCTCTTGAAAGATGTAAAATAGCTCTTTGATTGCTTTTGAAAGTGTATTGGAAAATTGTAAGAATGAAAGTATCCTTCTATGAAAGAGAAAATTAAGTCCTTTTAAAATTTTCCCAACACTGATTGAATTACTCGAGTAAACCAAATAACGTCACTCGAGTGAAACATGTCAGATTAAGTTACTCGAGTGATGTGTAAACCATTACTCGATTAACCTGTCATGACATAAATTACTCGAGTGATCCAATACTCATTACTCGAGTAAACTGATCAGAATCTGAATAAAAACAAAGTTTTTCTAAAATGATTTTCACAAGCTATTTAATCAAGATTTAAAGTATCTTCACTCTTAATCAAACATTGTTTAAATATTCTTAAAATCACCTAAGCTACCCACACCAATGATATGCATTGCATAAAATAAAGATTACATTGAAATAGAATTAATAAAAATCCTAATTCTAATCTTCATGTGGTGTAGCTTGCTTGTTGCCAATGTTGTTGCTTGGAGAGAGATTGTTAGCATCAAAACATGAGAATCCTACAAACTCCCCCTTTTTGATGATGACAAACCTCCTTTTCAATTAAGCACTAAGTTTTAACATACTCCCCCTAAATGTAAAACACCTAGGAAGAATATAATAAAACTTAACCTACAAGAACAACATCAACAAAATATTCTCCCCCTTTTGGCATCATTAAAAAGAGAAAAATTTGAAAAAAAAGTCCTTTGCCAAAAGTTGAAGGTAAGTAGTTCACAATGGTATATAAAATATAACAATAAAGACAATACCAAAATAAACCACAATAGTGCCACAACGAATATAAACAAACAACGAATATAGCACCATAATCCAAAATATCAGAGCATCACACTATGCAGCAAATCATAGCAGATAGTCAAAACGAAACTGACCAAACTAGACCATACACAAGGTCCTAAAAACATAGTAGCAACAGAGTCAGAAACATGAAACAGAAGCATAAACAGAACATAGTCAGAAATATGCATATGAAACATGAAATAGAAATCAACATCAAACATCATCAGCATCCACAGGTCTAGGAATCAGGTGGAGGAGGAGGAAAATGGTGAGAAAATAGTCCAGACATGTAATCCATCAAACGATGCTCCATGGCAATATTCTTCACATCCTGTCTCATCTCCAACTGAGTGAATTGAGCATTGATGTGCTCAACCAATGACTCATGAGCAGCTTGTGCATCAAATGGAGTACCAAGATTATCCAAATCAATATAGTCCTCAACACGATCAGTATCCATCGGATCAGTAGAAGGAGGAGCAGAAGAAGATGCACCAGCCCTATCACCAAATAAAGTCCTTTTCCTAGAACCTGAAGCCCTTGCAGCCTTTGCAGCTTCAGCCATTTCCTTAATCTGAGATTTCCATAACCAAGTGCGGCTTTCCCTATGCCAAGCAATTTTCATATAACTAATGTGCGAATCATTAAGACACCAGTTATTTTTCTTTTCCTTTTCTGCTGGCTCATCATCAGGGATTGGAACACGATAATACCTCATGATCTTGGTAACATGCATAGGATATGGCAAGAATTGAGTAGGAGGAGATTGAGCAGCAGCTTCCATACGAGCTAAAAACATTTTATTCCAATTCATCTCATATCTCTTTTTAATCCCATGAAACAAAGTAAGATCATCATCTCCCAATTGAGCATAATTTTGATTGCATTTCGGAATTAAACAATAAGAGACAATGTACATGAGCACCCTATCCACAGCATGCAAAGGTGATACAGTTCTAGTAGTCCTATCACCCCAAGATTCACCAGAATGCAACAAATCAGTATAAATCTTATTAGTATCCACATTCAAATCCAGACATTCAGTATCACCAATAAAAGTTCCCTTGTTTTCTAAACCAAACATCATAGTCAAATCTGCAGGCTTTATAACAAAATGATGTCCTCTAACCATTGTTTGATACTCACCATCTAGCTTAGTAAAATTCTGATAAAATTGTCTGACAAGCCTAGGGTAATAATGAGTCTCAAATTCCAAAAACCTCTTCAAATTCTGAAATTCTAAATCCTCTACAAACGGAAATTGCTCCTTACGCAACCAAGCAAACTTAACATACCTTGTAAGACCAAAAGAGCGATTAGTAAATGCTGGTTCCCGCAAATCTCGGTTGATTCCAGAAAACCAAGGATCATTACGACCCGCTCCTTGCTTTGCTTTCTTTTGAGGAGGTTGAGAGTGTGAGGAAGAAGCCATTGATGCAGATTCAGAAAGTGCAGATTCGGTTTTGGGGGTTAGGGTTTTGATTTGGGGTTTTCGGATTTTTGGATATAATTGGTGAAATTGATGAATGAAATGAGTAGAAATGAGGATATAATGATGAAATATGGAAGAAATTTGTATGATTTGTAAGTTGTTGTGGCTGAAAATGATGTTTTGATGAAGACCCGTATGAGAGAGAAGAGAGAAATACGAACAGAAGAGAGAAGAATGCGTGAAAAAGATGCAGTTTTCAACAGTTCAGCTTTTAAAATCACGTAAGTTACTCGAGTAATGTTCATGCGTCACTCGAGTGATTCGAGCAGTACTCGAGTGAAAGAAAATGTTACTCGAGTATGCCGAAAGATAAAAAGATTTTACTCGAGTGATGGATGAACTTAATCGAGTGATACGAAAGTCATTTTAAAATTAATCGAGTGACAGACAGAATCACTCGAGTAATACGAAAGAGTTTTTAAAATTACTCGAGTGAAATTTCTGTTACTCGAGTGAACTGTCCAGAATTTCAAAAATTTCAATTTTTCATGCAAAATCATTTTTCATGCACAAACACACAGTAACACTTAGCATTTAGCAAGTAACACACAGACAAATAAAGCAATTAGCATATTATAGAAAACATACACACATAACTACATATCAAAAGAGTTTAAGAAACACTTTAACAAAATACAACAACTCAAAATACAAATCACATTGAAATAGGCTTGAAGGTGATTTATAAAAGCATCAAATACAATTAGCTAATAGTTGATTCATCAAAAATACCAAGTTCTCTTCGAATTTTATAAAATGTGTCCCTTGGTAAAGGTTTTGTAAAGATATCAGCTAATTGATCCGAAGTTTGAACAAACTCAATAACACAATCACCTTTTTGAACATGATCTCTCAAAAAGTGATGCCTAATTTCAATATGCTTTGTCCTTGAGTGTAATACTGGATTTTTAGTCAAATTAATTGCCGAAGTGTTATCACACTTTATAGGGATTTTTGTCAAATTTAAACCAAAGTCAGATAATTGTTGCTTCATCCATAAAATTTGAGCACAACAACTACCTGCAGCTATGTATTCGGCCTCAGCGGTTGATAAAGCTACACAATTTTGCTTTTTGGAAAACCACGATACAAGTGAACTACCAATTAAATGGCATGTTCCGCTTGTACTTTTTCTCTCAACTTTACAACCGGTAAAGTCAGAGTCCGAATAACCTATAAGTTTTAAAAAAGCATCCCTAGGATAATAAAGTCCAGTATTCGTTGTACCCTTTAAGTATTTCATTATTCTTTTGACAGCAGTTAAATGCGACTCTTTCGGTTTTGCTTGAAAACGTGCACACATATATACACTAAACATGATGTCAGGCCTAGATGCAGTTAAGTATAACAAACTACCAATAATACCACGATACTTTGTTACCTCTACCGCTTTTCCAGCCTCATCTTGATCTAGGTAGCATGCAACGCTCATTGGTGTAGAAGCGGATTTGCACGAATCCATCCCAAAACGCTTGAGAAGCTCTCTACAATATTTACTCTGATGAATATAAATGCCATCATTAAGCTGCTTTATTTGAAGGCCAAGAAAGAACGTAAGCTCTCCCATCATCGACATTTCGAATTCACTTTGCATCAATTCTGAAAACTTTTTACACAAGTTATCGTTAGTAGCACCAAATATAATATCGTCAACATATATTTGAACCAATAAAATATCCTTACCGGAACGTTCAATAAAAAGAGTAGTGTCAACAGTGCCTCGTCTAAAACCTTTTTGTAATAAAAAATTACTTAGACGGTCGTACCAAGCTCTAGGAGCTTGTTTCAAACCGTACAAAGCCTTTTTCAGTTTGAAAACGTAGTCCGGATGCTCAAAACTCTCGAATCCGGGAGGTTGTGACACGTAAACTTCCTCTTGAATGTATCCGTAAAGAAAGGCGCTCTTAACATCCATTTGAAACAATTTAAAATTCATAATTGAAGCAAAAGCGAGAAGAATACGAATAGCTTCTAGTCTAGCAACAGGAGCATATGTCTCATCGTAATCGATTCCTTCTTCTTGACTATAACCTTGTGCTACCAACCTAGCTTTATTCCTAACAATAATACCCGATTCATCTAACTTATTCCTATAGACCCACCGAGTACCAATTTCAGGACGATCATCGGGTTTTGGCACAAGCTCCCAAACTTGATTTCTTTCAAATTGATTTAATTCTTCTTGCATGGCCATAATCCAATGATCATCTTGAAGAGCCTCTTTGATATTCTTAGGTTCTATTTGAGATACAAAGGCAACATAATAACAAAAATTATTTAAAGTGCGTCGGGTTACCACTCCCTTCGCAATGTCACCTAAGATGTTAGAAATCGGATGATTTTTGTTGGACTTCCAAGCTATTGGTAATTGAGGTTGAATCTCTTGTGCTAAGTCTTTATCATGTGCTTGCATCTCTCTATCTTCAATTTGATTCTCTTCCATTTGTTGTGGTGTTGAATTCTCATGATCCAAAAATGTACCTATATTATCATCACAAGAAACAACACAATCTCCTTTCGAAGATTCATCAAATACAACATGCACGGATTCCTCAACCGTTAATGTTCTTTTATTGTAGACTCTATATGCTTTGCTATGGATTGAATAACCTATGAATATGCCTTCGTCGGCTTTGGAGTCAAACTTGCCGACCGGTTCCTTTCCGTTATTTAAAATAAACACCTTACACCCAAAAACATGAAAATGTGAAATATTTGGCTTTCGCCCTTTTAAAAGTTCATAAGGTGTTTTATTTAAATGCGGACGAATAAGAACCCTATTAAGCACATAGCAAGCGGTGTTTACCGCATCGGCCCAAAAATATTTAGGAACATTTGATTCTTTCAACATAGTACGAGCAAGTTCCACTAATATTCTATTTTTCCTTTCTACAACTCCGTTTTGCTCCGGAGTCCTAGGGGCCGAAAATTGATGATCAATACCAAACTTATCACAAAACGCATCAATCCTAGTGTTTTCAAACTCACCTCCGTGGTCACTTCTAATAGACACAATTTTCAAACTTAGTTGATTTTGGATGAGTTTGGCAAACTTTTTAAAACATTTATAAACTTCACTTTTTGCGGATAAAAATAAAGTCCATGTGAATCTAGTAAAATCGTCTACTAAAACAAATCCATAGTAATTGCCACCTAAACTTTTAATTTGTGAAGGGCCAAACAAATCCATATGGATTAGCTCCAAAGGCTTTGTTGTGCTTATCACATTTTTAGGTTTAAAAGAGCTTTTAACTTGCTTGCACTTTTGACAAGAGTCACAAATGCCATCAAGCTTAAAGTTTAGTTTAGGCAAACCAATCACTAAATCTTTTCGCAAAAGTTTGTTTAATTGATTCACATTCACATGAGCAATTCGTCTATGCCAAAGACGAATTTCATCATCAAAAGATTTGAAACATTTTGAAAATAGTGAAGTTATCTCATCCAAATCAATTAAGTAAGTGTTATTAGAGCGACGACCAACAAACTTAACACTATCATCTATAGAAGACTTAATGAAGCATAATTCCGGAGTAAATGTCACATAATTGCCTATATCGCATAGTTGGCTTATACTAAGCAAGTTGTGTTCTAAGCCTTCTACGTATAGGACATTTTCTATGACAAGGTTAGATACATTACCGATCTTCCCGACTCCTAGAATTTTGCCCTTGTTGTTGTCGCCGTATGTCATAAATCCACCACTTTTCGGAGTAAGTTCCATGAAGTGCGTTTTGTCTCCCGTCATGTGTCTCGAACAACCACTATCCAAGTACCATTTGCGCTCTTTGGTTCGAAGACACACCTACAAGAAAGATATCATTTGGTTGACTTAGGTACCCAAGTGGTCTTGGGTCCTTTGTTGTTAGCATGAGGAGAAGTCCCCTTAACAATCCAAATATATTCTCCGTTTGGTATACCAAATTTCTTTATATTACATTTATTTGTGGTATGCCCAAAGATCCCACAATAATGGCAAGTTGGGTTTTTAGAAATCTTATTCTTTGAAAATCCACCAACTTTGCGATAATTGCGTTTCTTAGGTTTGGTATAGCCAAGACCGGATCTATTGCTATTGTTCCTTTGAGTTGAAAGCAAATGATCTAATGAAGTATCTCCTTTCATGAGCCTTGCAAGTCGATCATTCAAATTAAAAACTTCTTTTTCCAAAGACTTGCAATTTTCACAAGATGGAGTCTCATTTGATTTCAATTCACAATTGCATGTAGAGTTTGCATAAATGAGTTCAAGAGTTTCATTTTGAAGCTTAAGTTCTTCTAAATCTTTTTGAAGTTCAATTATCTTTTCATGTTGCTTCATTATGAAATTCTTTCTTTCAATATTTATTTTAGCAAGTTTCTTCAACTCTTTATGCATCTCTACATACACATTGTACAATTCATTGAATGAAGGAGAATTAGAACTAGAGCTAGCATCGGAAATATAATCTACCTCATTGACGTTCTCACTTGATTTAATGCTCGAAGATTCCTCTTCATCAAGCTTCGTCATCAAACATAGATTTGCAAGTTCTTCATCATCCGATGAGCTAGATGTTGATTGACTCTCCACTTCATCCCATACTATGTAAGCCCTTTTTCCTTTAGATGAGTTGAACTTTGAGTTGTCACCTTCCGACTTCTTAGAATTAGTTGGGCAAGTCGATCGATAGTGACCAAGCTTTCCACACCCATGACACTTGATGTGATCCTTGTTAGTCTTATTTCTTGGTTGTGAGTCCTTAGAATCTCTTTGTCTATTTCTATTAAAGTTCCCCTTTTTCTTAAGGAACCTACCAAGCTTTTTAACTAGCAAGCCAAAGGTCTCATCATCTATATCGGAGTCCGAGTCATCCACTTGAGAGTTTTCCTCTTGTGCCTTAAGGGATTTTGAAGTTGATTTAAGAGCTATCCCCTTTTTCTTCCTATCGGCATCTTCATTCATGGATAACCGTCCAAGCTCCATTTCATGCTCTTGAAGCTTTCCGAATAGAGTTGCTAAGTCAATTTGATCCACGTCTCTAGCTTCCATAATGGCCGTCACCTTAGGTTGCCATTCCCTGCTAAGACATCTCAAAATCTTATTAACAACTTCACCATTAGTTATAACTTTTCCAAGTGCAGAAAGATGATTTATGATATGAGTGAACCGCTTTTGCATGTCACCTATATTTTCATTAGGTAACATACGAAAGAGTTCATATTCATGCATGAGTGTATTTAGCCTAGCCCTTCTAACCTCCGAAGTGCCCTCATGTGTGACTTGTAATGTGTCCCACATTTGTTTAGCATCAACACATTGAGATACTCGAAAGAACTCATCATAAGAAAGAGCCGACGTGATGATATTTTTAGCTTTTAAATCAAATGCAACTTTCTTCTTATCATCATTGTCCCAACTCGATTGTGGTTTGATTGAAACAACATCATTTACTTTCGTTTGAGGAACAAAAGGTCCATTCTCTATGGCGTTCCAAATTTCCATATCTATGGCTTGAATAAAAATTTTCATGCGGACCTTCCAATAAGCGTAACCCTCACCATTGAATAGTGGAGGACGATTAATGGAAGTTCCTTCACCACCAAAAGGATTTGAAATTGAGCCCATTGTTTCCAAGTAAAAAGGATCTTTTCGAAAAAGCTTTTTAAGGCTCGGATTTTTCGTCCGAGCTCTGATACCACTTGTTGGAAACCAACAAGCGGCTCAATATAGTCTAGAGGGGGGGTGAATAGAATATTGAAGCCTTATTACAGATTTTTCGTCCACCTAAGAGAATGGTTTTATGAAAATAAGTTTTCTTAAAAATTCAGGTCAGATTACTCGAGTAACTCAAGTCTTCACTCGAGTAATACGCAAGCAAAAATAATTTCACTCGAGTATTCAGCAAATCACTCGAGTATTACGAAAGCTATTTTTAAATCACTCGAGTAACAGAAAACTTACTCGAGTATTGTTCAAAAACTAAAAGCAGATTACTCGAGTGACAAGAACTTTACTCGAGTAAACTGGGTAAAATTCAATTAAAAATGCGTTTTCAATGGAGTTCTTCAAGAATAACAATGCTATGATGATTCAACAAATTATGAATGATTAATATGAACAATTTCAAGTAATATTAACATGCAATTTTGGATCAATTGAGTAGAATTAAGAAAGCCCCAATTCTAACCTAAAATGCAATTGTTAATGAATTAATGAAATACAAGGAATGAAAATAAAAGAGACACAAGGATTTATCCTGGTTCACTTTCACCCACTTGAAAGCTACTCCAGTCCCCTCTTGAATCAAGAGAGATTCTTCACTAGAAATCTTCAAATGTAGATTTTACAATGTTTTAAGATGCAACTAGATTCTTAGTTCTCCTATCTTAAAACCCAACTCAAAGTGTGTACCAAACACTTTGATCTAATCTACCCCTTTTGAGAATTCTAGATTTCCTTGCTAATTGATTGAAGATGCTTCCAACCAATCCTCTTTTCTTGCTTTGATTTGATCCTCAAAGTCTTCCTTGTGAGATTCTTCACTTGTGTTGAAACTTCAATGATGCAATCACAAATTGCAAATCTTCAACAACCACTAAGAACAAAAAATATGATCTCAAGAATATTTGAACAATGAGAGAAATAGAGTGAAGAATGAAAAGTTTCTTGTTGAATCTTGATAGCTCTTGAAAGATGTAAAATAGCTCTTTGATTGCTTTTGAAAGTGTATTGGAAAATTGTAAGAATGAAAGTATCCTTCTATGAAAGAGAAAATTAAGTCCTTTTAAAATTTTCCCAACACTGATTGAATTACTCGAGTAAACCAAATAACGTCACTCGAGTGAAACATGTCAGATTAAGTTACTCGAGTGATGTGTAAACCATTACTCGATTAACCTGTCATGACATAAATTACTCGAGTGATCCAATACTCATTACTCGAGTAAACTGATCAGAATCTGAATAAAAACAAAGTTTTTCTAAAATGATTTTCACAAGCTATTTAATCAAGATTTAAAGTATCTTCACTCTTAATCAAACATTATTTAAATATTCTTAAAATCACCTAAGCTACCCACACCAATGATATGCATTGCATAAAATAAAGATTACATTGAAATAGAATTAATAAAAATCCTAATTCTAATCTTCATGTGGTGTAGCTTGCTTGTTGCCAATGTTGTTGCTTGGAGAGAGATTGTTAGCATCAAAACATGAGAATCCTACATAGGGGAGGGCAAAGACGGTGAAACGTCAAGAAGCCTAAGAGCGCTTCCCAAGGCGGGACGAGGTTACAATGATCAAGGTCACTGGCGGCATTGACCGTAGCAAGGACTGCAACGCGAACTAGGGATAGAGCTATCGCCCCCTTGAGCAAATCTTAGATGGTGTAGAGGGAATCCGAATGGGACTAGAAGTCATTGTTTTTGTGAAATGGGGAAATTATGAAATGATATTTTGTTTTGCTGGCCAACAAGGCGTGGTTCCAGCCGGTACGTACCCTTTGGCTTCGATGTCACCATGGTTAGGATTTCTGTGCATCCCATCTGCTTTCTGAACTAGGACGTGGTTGGATATTGAAGGAGGAGATGTATCCTGTGTGCTAATCTACCCTTTACCTCAATGATTTCCCTCCCTAAATCATTGATGGTTGTGAAAGACTTAGTGGAAAGTTTATGAGTATGAAATTCTCAAGTAATGATGCTAAGTGGTTATAATGATGAGTTATAAAGATAAAAGTGATAATGATATGATATGGTGAAGACATGGTAACAATGAGACGTTAATGTTATAATGAAAAGTTAATGTCATATTATAATTGTATGTGTTTGGTTCTAGTGCGATCCATGGCATAAGCCCATGTCGTCGACGACATTGTTCGTTTGATCGCTAACTCTCTCTCTCTTTTCTTCTATGTGCTTGTTTCTATGGTAAACTTTAGATGGCGGACCGATTGCTGCAATTGGTGATGTCCCCTATGGCGGGAGGACAGTGGGTTAAGACAGCTAATGGATGGATATGGGAGGGGCCTACGAGACTCAGTTTTGTGGACAGAGACCATGTGCTTCGTGGAGTAGCTACTGATCGTGTGGAAATTCGTTTTCTGCTGAGAGACTTTATGTCGGGTGGACCCAGGGATTTTCATCAGAATGCACCACCTGTCAATAACAATATTGGTGAGGAAGAGGACCCCGAGGAGGATCCAGAAGAAGATCCCGAAGAAGATCCGGAGGAAGACCCAGCAGAGAATCCAAACGACGATGAGTAGTGTCAGCTTGTAGTAGTGTATGGTTTTTGGTTTGTGAGTCAAGGACGGCAAGACCCTATGATAACTATGTAACACAATGTGGGATTTATTTTTATCTTTTAATATTGCTATTTTGAGGATAATGGCTTTTATGCCGAAACAATTTATGTTGGATCAGTATATGAATGAAATTAATTTTCCGCAATTATACTATCGCGTTTTGGTGAATGAATTATGGTGATAACGTGACAATCCAAGTTAAGAAGGAAATGTTTTGGAAATTACTTTGGAAACTAAGTTAAAGTTTTGGAAACTAAGATAGTGTTAGAGCAATATGCAAACCTTTTTCGAATAAAAATAAAATGTGAGAAATGTTTTTATAAAAAAAATGGCGCAAATTTTTAGTGAAAAATGGGATTCCAAATTGGGGTGTTACAGAAACCAAAAGTGGCTCTTTTAAATATGTATAGATATTGAAAAAGGACATTGTTTGTTGTTGATGCAATTTTAAAACACTGCTCAATTAAAATATGAGAAATATGGGTCAATGCAAAATCATGTAATAAAAAAAAACCATATTAGCACTAATATGGAAACAATATCTAAGTTTGTAATACTGATTAGAAAGTCAAACTTTCCTCACAAAATTTTGGATCAATATTATGGCCTGCTCTCAACAATGCTACCTTTAAAATCTCCAAGTGAAAAGAATCATCAAGTGAGAATTATTGATACAGAACCGAAATTGATTTACAAAGAAGAAAGGAATAAATAAAAGAAATTAATGGAAACATTATCATGTTTGATCTACACACTACATTTCCTGAAAAAATAAATAAGATAAATTAGTATTAAAATAAAAACAGAGTATAAGATTTTACAATATAAAAAAAAAATGAGAGGAACAATTGTTCTCGAAGATGATAATTCTTTTGATATTTGGAAGATGATAATTGATAAAAGAGAAATGAGGAAAAAGAGTGAAAATGAATTTTTTTTTTTTTATTTCTTCTTTCTTAAATGGTTTCTTCATTGTTTTATGTTATACTACCCGTGCTGCAGTTATCAAAAGTGAGCCACGTTTTCATGCAGCAATTATTAGGATATAGAGAGAAGAGACGGGGAGAGTGCAGTTTCTAAAAGGTTTTGAAGAAGTTCCTTTAGTAACTACTTATGGTGGTTAAAAAGTAGGTTAGATTATCATTTAAACCTTTTTTTTTTTTTAAAAACAATCATGAAATGGTGGGAAATAAATGGTAAATTTTTATTTTTAGCAAAGGTAAAATGGGAAAGGCTAATTTACGCCAACCGTTTTAGTAAAAAAAAAGTGTGTTTTCTTTATAATAGTAATCGATGACAAAAAAATTTCAAATAACAAAAGCGAAACTTTTCATACAAGTAACTTTTGTGTGGCTTTGTTGTTACTCTTACAAATTGAAAGATAACTTAACTTTTTTTTTTTTTTAGAAGAAAAATTCTATTACCACATGCAAGAAGAAAATACATCAAACTATCACTAGGACCTCAGCCCATGCCACCTTCTAGGAAGGGTTCACAGGGAGGCCTAATGAGAGATACCAGCCATTAAGAGCCACCTTCTACGAAGGGTTCCCTCAATGTAAAAAATTATCTTATTATGTAAAACAAGTTGCTAATTATTTTTGCTTTCATTTAACCTTTTCTCAAATTGCCTTCCTTAAACCAAATTTTGTCATTCTTAACATTTTCTTCAACTTGTAAAATAACTACATTTTCAACCGTTTTGTGAAAATATATACAATTCGTTTTTCAGTATGACAATATTCAATCAACCCTTTTTTCTCTGCTACTAATTCTCGAATTTTGTGGAAGTGAATATCTCTATATGCTTAGAACCTTCCATCTGAGTTTTTGGACAGTGCAATATCAGTCTTGTTATCACAAAATATTTCTATGGGAGTATTTTGCTTTTAATGCAATACTTCAAGAATTCTCCTTAGTCATACTGCTTGTGTACCACGATTGGTTGCAACTGTATATTCTGCTTCGGCGGTAGATAGGGAAATCACCGATTGTTTTTTCGATGACCAACATATTGCAATTGAGCCAAGATGAAATGTGTACCACCCTGACGTGCTTTTCCTTGTATCAATGTCTCTAGCTTAATCACTGTCTTTGTACCCAACAAGTTTCACATCAGTATCATTGGCATAAAAAATTCCTTCGGTCATAATACCTTTGATATATCGAAGTATTCTTTTAGCACCTTAGAAATGACAATCGTGTGGCTCCTCCATGAATCTGCTCAGCAATCCTACTCCATAAACAATCTCGGGTCTTGTAGCAGTCAAATATTTGATACTCCATATCAAACTCTTGTAGTATTTTGATTCCACCTTTTTGACTTCATTTTCTCTTGCCAGCTTCAACTTTTCTTCTACAGGTGTAGAAATTGGTTTTGAATTCTTCATCTTAAATTTTTTCAAAATATCACTAGCATATTTCTTCTGAGAGATTATGTAAATTATGTAAGTATATAATTATGAGGTTTAGAGGTGTGAATTGAGTTTCTGCATTTAGTTATAATCTAATTCCATAGAATTGACTTTGGATTATAATTCCAATTCCAAGTGCACAAAAAAACATTAGAATTCCAATTCCAATTCCAAATTTCAATTCCAATTCCGATCCATTCCTCAATTTCATGCTCAATTCCACACGCCATATTGTCATAATAATATTTTTCGGAATAATGAATCCGCGGTTCTCTTGTAAATGATATACCTTTACTATTACCTTAAAATCCTGTCTTAAAAAAATAACAACAACAACAACAACAACTAAGCCTTTGTCCCACTAGGTGGGGTCGGCTACATGGATCAAACGACGCCATAAAGGCCTATCATAAATCATGTCTTTTGATAAGGCATTGATTGCCAAATCCTTCTCAATTGTTTCGCCTATAGTTTTTCTAGGTCTTCCTCTTCCTCTAGCCCTTGTAGTACCCTCCATTTGGTCTACCCTCCTAACCGGGGCTTCCACCGGTCTCCTCCACACATGCCCAAACCACCTAAGACGAGATTCAACCATTTTTTCAACAATAGGAGCAACCCCAACTTTTTCTCGAATATACTCATTTCTAATCCGATCTTGTCTGGTATGCCCACTCATCCACCGCAACATCCTCATCTCTGCAACATGAAGTTTATTCTTTTGTGTGCCCTTTGCCGCCCAACACTCTGTCCCATATAACATCGCCAGTCTTACAGCAGTGCGGTAGAACCTTCCTTTAAGTTTAAGTGGTACCTTCTTATCACATAACACGCCCGAGGCACTCCTCCGTTTCATCCACCCTGCTTGAATCCTATGATTTACATCCCCTTCTATTTCTGCATCCTGCTGTAAGATAGAACCAAGATACTTAAACTTCGGGACTTGTGCTAAGACATGCTCTCCAACCTTCACCTCCTGAGTAAGGCCCACGTGCCTCTTGCTAAAATTACACTCCATATACTCTGTCTTGCTTCGACTTATCCGGAATCCAGACCCTTCTAAAGCTTGTCTCCACATTTCAATCTTCCCATTTATTTCCTCTCTAGTATCCCCAATAAGCACAATATCATCCGCAAAGAGCATGCATTTGGGCACTGGTTCTTGGACATGTTCCGTAAGCACATCCAAGACCAATGTAAAGAGGTAGGGGCTCAAACTTGACCCTTGGTGTAGACCTATCGAGATGGGAAAATCCTCTGAAATCCCACTTTGTGTCCTCACGCTCGTCTTGACCCCGTCATACATATCCTTAATGGCTCTAATATAGGCAACACGCACCCCTTTCTTCTCGAGAGCCCTCCATAGTACCTCTCTAGGCACTCTATCATAAGCTTTCTCCAGATCAATAAAAACCATATGCAGATCCTTTTGTTGCCTCCGGTATTCCTCCATCAACCGGCGCAGTAAGTATATTGCCTCCATAGTTGATCTCCCCGGCATGAAGCCAAATTGATTCTCGGTAACATGAGTCTCCTGTCTCAATCTTCGCTCTATCACCCTTTCCCAAAGTTTCATGGTATGACTCATAAGCTTAATCCCTCTATAATTCGCACAATCCTGTATGTCACCTTTGTTCTTGTAGATAGGGATTAAAGTGCTCCTCCTCCACTCGTCCGGCATCTTCTTGGATCTTAAGATCTCATTAAACAACTTGGTGAGCCAACTGATGCCCCTCTCTCCCAAGGTTTTCCATACCTCAATGGGGATACTATCCGGACCAACCGCTTTACCATTATCCATCCTTCTCAATGCCTCTTTTAAAAAAATAAAATTACGTTAAAATCCTTGTAGCAGGCTATATACATATGATGTTAGATTACTTTAGTTCACATCATAAATACCGTTCATTCATGAAAGATAATTTGCTTTCTTTTACTTGGAAAATATTTGTTTTCCTTGTACTTTTTACCAATACCACAGATATCTCAAGAGCACCTTTAATACCAAAGAACACTTCAGACTAATTTTGCATGAGGTCACGTTCTTATATCTCTCTCAATGGGGTGTGTTAATCGGGAATCGAATCTGAGACTTCTTAGTCTTAAGCCCTATTCTCAAGTTCTCAAGTTGGCAGAATTGCATCACTTTTTTTGGTTTGCACCTTGGTATCCGACCCATGGGACCGACTAATTCAGTTCGAAGGGGTCCATCCCGAGGTTAAGTTATTCCTCTCCCAACGTTGTTGCGGGAATCGAACCGTGATTCGTCCTACCAAATGTCGCCCCTAGTACCATTGCACCAACAGCTTGTTGATGCAGAATTGCACCACTTGAGCCAACCCCGTTGATCATTTGAAAAATAATTTCTGAAGTAACAAAAAGTAAAAAAAATAAATAAATATGCAGATGAGACGAGAAAAACGCAGGCGCATGATAGATGTCACGTGTGGGGTCCACGCTGACGAGCACGCATGGCTGGCTACTCCAATATCCCCTGACCCTATTGCTCACCCTGTCATCTCAACCAAAACCTAATCTAATTTATATTTTCTTTTTACATAACCAGTTATAATTTATTAAAAATTTGAGTTTATATTCAATAATTTTTATCTTCGGTTTTTAATTTTTCAAAAATGAGGAAACACGTTTCAAAATAGGTAGTTGAGTTAGCAGGAATGGATGCGATAACGGTCTTATTCGCGAATCAGTTTAATTTGATAATTAATAAAAAAATCATTTAAATCTGAACATATAAAATAGTAGATGTGATTTCGCTCAATTCGGTTTGGTTATTAAACAATGTTATTAAAATTTGAAGATAAAAAATAAATGCGATTCGATTCGATTAGTTTAGATTAAGACATTCTATCCGACCTAATTCAAAAATCATAAGCGGTTTCGATGCGAAATATTTGTCTATATATCTATCGATATAATAATGAATAAAATTAATTTTTATTTTAGTTTCTATACAACCCAACCTTACTGACGATGGATTTTTTATCCGTAAATTTGTTGATAAAGTCAAAAATCCAAATTCATCCAAATTGTATATACTGACATTTATTTCCATAAAAAAGGCATGATTAGCAAAAAAATAATCGGTCGAAAATAAGGGTTATTTCTTGTAGTGGGTTTGATTCCGTTCAAAACTTTTATTGGCAAATAAATAATTTTTTTACAACATATATGCAGATATCACTACTCAACATTTATAACGGAGAGATGGTAGTATGAAGCAAAAATATGTAATAAGCACAATAAACAAACTATTCGTGTGAGTGGTAACATCGTAAATTAAATCTGAATTTGCAATTAAATAAATAAAAAATTTAAATGTTTTAAAAAGATAGTAAAGGGAAAAAAAAAGGAAAACATAATAACTTGGAACAGGCAACTCAATGAGGGCGGTCTTCCCTTCTTACCAAGTTTTTATAATAAAATATTGGTTCAGTTCGATTTGAACCGATTTTGAAAAGTGAAATCGAAAAACGAACCAAACCAAATCAAATGGTTCTCTCATTTCCTTGTCTAATCAGATTCGTTTTTAATACATTGTTTTTGGACTTTAGATTTTTGGATAGGTTTTTGGTTATCCATTGGATCAATTTGGATTTGAATATTCTTAGTATATTTGACATAATAAAGTGCGAGCACCTAAGTTCGATTACACAGTTTTCACTTTCATCCTCGTCGAAAAATTTTGCCTATACAAAAAATTAGACACTCATTTTCCTATAAACTTTGCCTCCTAAAGATAGTTAAAAAAAATAAAATGAGGCGGATATTTTTTATCAACATGATTGTCTTCCATAAAAATATTTATGATCTAGAAAATATTAAAAATAATTTTTTTCCATTCATTGAACAATCATATACTATTATTATACCCTTCAAAAGAAAAAAAAATACTACTATTATATATTGTTAATTACATATCAATATCAATAAATAAATTATGGTATAAAATCCTTGCACACTGAAAATCAAAACACACATATACACACACACACACACACACATATATATATATATATATATATATATATATATATATATGCATATATGCATATCCTTCCTTTATCTGGAGATGATTTGGGTTTGTTTGGCCCTTTGTTTTTTATTTATTTCCTTTTTAAAAGTTTGGGGTAGAGGGGAAGGGGGAGTAAGCATGGGTTGGAGATGTCACTTATGTGCACCCCACTATGACAACCCACATTTCTCTTTTGCTTCATCTTGACAAGAAAGGTTGAGATTTCATCAAATATACATAGACATTTTATCAATCAATTCATTTCTTTTGGTTACATCAACCAAAATTACACAAGCATCATATATACATGGATCGGATCGGAGCTACAAATCAAACAAAACCTATTTTTCAAATTCATATAGGAAAAAGATTAAGACACGGAATCTATAATATTGGATACAATAGTACTTTAGGACTTTATTAACTTTTCTATCTTATATTTCTTTTAGGCAAGAATCTCATAGGCATATATATTGCATGTTACATGCCCTTTCATATGTAACGGGTAGTGTATTATCCTCATGTAACTGAGTGTTTATTGACTCTAACTCTATAACTTTTTTTTTTTTGTTGCCAGACACTAACTGGTTTTTAATTAATTTGTCTTTAATAATTGTTTATTTCAGCAAAAAATTTGAATTGAAAGTGAGTAAAGAGGTACTCTACCCAAGTATCAATAAGAACACTTTACAACAACAATTCCAAACCTTCTCAAAACTATACCCTGAAATCCTATGCTTTAACTTTAATTTGAATTATCTAATTTTATTGACTTTAGCTTCAATGGATCAAATTGTCCAACTTATTAGAGCTGAATCCAAAGTCTTAAAATTTGGCTTTGCAATAAAAATTGCTGAATTATTGTAGCTAGTGTATATTACTATACTGCACAGCTCCACAATCTCAATGCATATCCGCTTTAAGTAAATTTTTTTTTCTACCAACAAAGTTTTTTCCATGCTCACAGCAGGGGTTCGATCTCAATGCATATCCGCTTTAAGTAAATTTTTTTTCTACCAACAAAGTTTTTTCCATGCTCACAGCAGGGGTTCGATCTCAATGCATATCCGCTTTAAGTAAAGCTTTTTTTCTACCAACAAAGTTTTTTCCATGCTCACAGCAGGGATCGAACCCCTGACATCATACTTAAGGAACACAGCTATCTACCAACTGTGCTGGGCTTTGTTAGTGGTTTAAGTACCTTTTTAAGATATATAGTTTGAATTAAAAAATGCAGTTAATATGTCTTTTTTAATTAAATTAATGTGGTATTTACCTAATTTATCCTCTATATCTCTTATTATTATATTTATTATATTTTTTAACATATATATTATCTCTTTTTTTAATTAGGTTAAAATAAAATTGTAAAAAAATAATTAATGTTATATTGTTTTTTTATTTTTTTTTAAAAACCACTTATATCGGAATAATTTTTTTATTAAAAAAACATTTAAAGTAAAACGGAAGAGTTAATATTGTAGTATTATATATGTAGATATTTTGTTTGGTGCACCATTTTACTTGCATTGCATGTACAAATTAATAGTATATTGGCTTAAGTACTTCTTGCACGTTTTGGGCCACTAACTAATGTGGATAAGAAAGACAGTGGTTTTTTTTATGGGTTTTTATTTTGCCATCCCAAGGTCTATGGATGTCATCCCATATGTATAAAATATACCTATTATATCCTTTAAAAAAAAACAACTTTTTAATACGGGTCGTAACACCCCCTTACGACATTTTAAAAACTAAGTTTTAACACAGGTCGTAAACAGGTGTTACGACCTAAGATTTTTAACAAGTCGTAAATGAGTGTTACGACTTTATAGTCGTAACAGTCACATACGACCCCTTTATAGTTATCAGAAGCCGCAAGTTCCCTTGCTTTCGAGTTTTGACTGAGTCGACAAAGCATAAACACCCATGCATAATACAGAGTAGCATATAGAAAAGCAAAATTCTTGGGTGGTATATATTTTACAGCGGTGAACATGCCAAGTCTTTTTCTCAGTTCAAAGAATACACTGCCCTACCAAATTTTTTGCAGGTTGGCAATGATATTGCGATTACAAACGAATTGTATTTACACATTACACATTCCAAACCCCACCATTCGCTGGTTTAATTAACAGTTCAAATTTCATCCATTCTCGATTTAATGACCACTAGTCCACTACAAATTCCTGGAACATCAACAGTGCAAATTTTTTTAAGTCGGAAATGCATTGAAAAAAAATGGAGTACTTCGAAAACGGCAGAAATTCCTGGATTGCATATATCTGAAATGTGATGAAGAGTGTTTTTTGGCACATTGGAAATACACTTCAAATGAAAAATAATAGTATCTTCTATACATCATTCTATTCGGCTCATTGGGTCACTTGTGCAAAACAGATCTCTATAAAGTGGTCGTATGTGAATGTTACGATCATAAAGTCGTAACAATCATTTACGACCTGTTAAAAATCTTAGGTCGTAACACCTGTTTACGATCCGTGTTAAAACTTAGTTTTTAAAATGTCGTAAAAGGGTGTTACGACCTTCAGGTCGTAAGTACCTCTTACGACCCGTATTAAAAGTTGTTTTTTTAAAAAGGACATAATAGGTATATTTTATACATATGGGGTGGCATCTATAGATACTAGGGTGGCAAAATAAAAACCCTTTTTTATAAGCACAAGAAAGACAGTGGTTAATTATTAACGCAAATTGTCTAGATCTTTAGTACTCCCAATTTTTTATTGGGGCTAACATAAAATGAACTTCCTCATAGTACATATTATTTGTATATTAATGTTGTTGCTGCTAATGAGTGGAAGTGCCACCGGACGTAGATTATCCAACCACAATTAACATACAATTGACATCTGTTGTTGAGTATCTGCAGCCGCAGATTGTTATTATGAAGACAGAACCTAACTTCATTTTATAATGGTAAGTGCCCCTGCCATCATTTAACGTCAGCCACTCATTCTTATCCAAAAAAAAAAAAAAATAAGAAAAAAGAAAACGTCAGCCACTCATTTGTTTGATTATATATCCTAGTACAATCATATGGCTGTAAACAAATGAGTTTCAAGGTGATCCTCATTAAATTAATCGAATCAAAATGAAAACAACAGAGATCAAAAAGATATTTTTTAAGCTTGAAGAATTAACAATCTGTCTAAAACCTTAATCCTCAAGTGGTTATTAAAAGGATTCAGAAACCAGCTTCTCCCTAGGATCTCATAGGATTCCAGCAATATAATGGTATTTATTTATCATGATATAAAACTTGAAAAGAAACCAATCAATTTGAGTACACGTTTATCGTTTCAACTTTCAAGTCCTTCAATTTTAGGGTATGTTTTTGTTTTTTTTTTTTTTCAATGTTTAACTTCTTTAAGCAATTTTTGGGTTTGACATATATCTCTGTTGTTAATTTCGGCCAAATTTTTGCTACTTTGTCGCATCGAAATCTTAATCAAATGCAAAAGGTCAGTAATGTGGTACTACATGATGCCACGTGGGTGAAAATTCTTTTTTTGAAATTAAAAAAATATAAAAAAGTTAATATATTTATATTTTTAGTTTAAAAATACAAAAGAAAAAAGAATTGAAGAGAGATGTTGTTTTCGCCCATGTGACATCACGTGGTACTATATGGGTAACCTCTTGCGTTTGATTAGGACTCTGATATGATATGTAAACAAAATTCAGTCAGAATCCATAAGAAGTGTATGTGTCAAACTCAAAGATAACTTCAGGAATGCAGACATTGAAAAAAAAAAACAAGAGTTTGTGATAAAATGATCCTAAAATTCAAGGACTTGACACATGATTAAGAAAAAAATATTTTTCCCAACAAAGGGGTCGGGTGTATCCAGGTTGATAGTTGGAATTCGATGTGAGAAAAACCCAATCAAGTATCTCGTGAACATGTCCCATCTCAATAGTTTTGGATCAGTTTTGACTTATTATGGTTGATGCAAAAGAGAAAAACAAAAATAAAAATGGATAGACCCGGTAAAAAAGGTGATGGGTTCAGAGATATATATATATATATATATATATATATATATATATATATATATATTCTAGAGTCAGGTGATTTGTTTTCCTATACATATTAAGATTCTAGTATACTTTACTGATTTATTTTTGTTTAAATTTTTATGTCAAAAGTATAATAGTTGAAAATTGAAATGAGTATAACTTCAAATCTGGAATTTCCCTCATCTTTTTTTATTATATCGTTAATAATATAATGTAAGTGTTTTGTTTAAGAAGTTTGTACTAGTGATAAATTAAACTTCTATTAATGTATGCACTAAATCATAATATGATAGGTATTTGCTAAAGAAGTATCCATTTTTGTTTCTTTGAATAAAAAATCCTCTTGATATTTTCACTTTACAAGTTGAGCATAAATGCTTAAATTATGTAGAGTAGTGACCATAAGCGAGAAATAGTCTAGTCAACCATCAATATGCAATCAATAGAGATTTAAATTTTAGGCATCATTATATTTTAACATGTCAAATAAAGGAAACTTTGTGATGAAGGAATTATTGCATTATCTCAATTGTTGTCCTTTTTTATTCAAGGATAAATATATATGTTTATAAATTTTATGATTATCATCATATTGGTCTCGAGTCAAACCCGACCCGTCCCTATCTTGTCTCGTCCCAATTTAGACTCATTTTTATCGAGTCCAATCCTAATTAGGGATGAGGCTTGGTCCAAAAGTTAACCCAATCAACAATTAAGGATAAGTGAGGGACAAACTAAGTTATCCTAACTTGTCTCATGCTCATCCCTAATTTAAATAGGTTTTTATATATCTTTATTACCAACAAAATATATATATATATATATATATATATATTATCAAAAATCGAACTCTTGATATTGCATTTAAAGAACTCGATTATGAGATTAGTTTTATTGGCAAATTAATTATAGCAAGTTAAGGAAGTAAAATTATCTACTTAATTCTTTAAAGGAAAATACTACTTTTGTGCGAATGAAAAATTCGCAAAACTGATGAATGACGGGGTGTCTCGCTAAGTAAAATGCTATGCTTGATCGTTTTGCCACTCGCGGGGCAGGGACGTAATTTTCAGGGTTCGTAATTTTGTTTTCCTCGCCTCCTCTTCTTTTCACCATCCTCACTCTTCAACATGTGATGTGGATGAACTCTTCTTAATTTACTAAAAGCCATGTCAGTGAGTCACAGATGAAAACAAATATTATTACCATGTGTATAACTCTTCTGATTTTGATTTTGCTGCCTCTTCTTTGTTCTTTGTTACCAGCAAGTATACCGGATCGATAAGTAATATAGTCAATAAGACCAGATATCGTTTCACAGGGATTGCAAATTGTTCAATTAATTTTCACCAAAAAGTAGTTAGAAGCGAAATCTATAGGTTTGTAACTAATTATTAACATTGAATTAAAATAAAATAAAAACAGAAATTAAATAAAAGTGGTTGAGCAATCTAAGAAAACGAGTTAGGAATATGGTTTCATTGTAGACGTTGTTTATTTATCATGAATATCTGTTTTTCCCTAAATCAAGAACAAATTCCTAATGTAGTAATTACTAGGTCTCTCTTGTGCAATTACTGTTTATTATTCAATTTGATAACCCTAACCATTAATTAAGAACACTGGAATTTATAACAAGTTATATAATTACCCAAAATTATCCCTACGAGTTGAATAATTATATTGTTTGATTGAAGGCCTATTCTAATTCCTAATCTCTCAATTGAGGAATTACAGATCCAAAACATAGATTATCTACTTCTATGCATAACAGTAAAAATACAATCAAACACTTGATTTAGAAACGAAAAACATCAATTCATGAAATCAATAAACTAATACATACAAATCCACCAATTCCTAACACGAGGGTTTCGGTTACACATTGAGAAAATAAGAATAAAAACAGTAGAAGAGTAATCCATAATCATAGACAATTAAAATTATCGCGAAGAGATCTTCAATCTTTTTATCCTCTAAAGCTCTCCAAAGTCATGTAATCTTCCTATCTAAAAGCTGCTAACCTAATTCTAATCCTAAAATCAATATATAATTACAAATCCTAAACAGATCCCTCAAAAACGCATCAGAAATTGGCCAAACTGAGCCTGAACGGGGAACGTGCGCCTGGGCGCCCAGGACCTCACGTCTGGGCGCACCAGGTCTGATTGCTAGTGGACAACGTGGGCTGCGCGCCTGGGCGTGGGGAGCTCCAAGCCTGCGCGTGCCAGCCTACTTCAGGCTCCGTTTTGCTCCGTTCTTGCTAGGGGTGTAACGGTCCGGTCCGGTCCGGTCTGGAGAGGACTTTCCGGACCGGACCGTTCAAATTGATGTGGTCCGGTCCGGTCCCGACAGTTTGCATTTTCAAAGACCGGACCGGATCGTTCATGAACGGTCCGATCCGGTCCGGTCTATCCAGACCATAATTGAGAAAAAAAATAAAACAGCATCTGGAACAACACATTAAAGAAAAATCCTAATTTATTGAACAAAAACCCTAATTTATGGAACAAGAAGTTCGATCACTAAAAATCATTACAGTAGAAATCACATTACAACAACAAAACTATTGTAAAATTACAGCAGCAGAGAGAAATCACATTACAGCAGCAGAGAGATTGATCAGCAGCAGGGAGATCGGCGCAGATCGAGAGGAAACGAGGTGGTGGCGGCGACTCCGCCACGGCAGCGCCAGCGGCGACGGATCGCAACCCAGGGGCCAGCAAGTCGCGATTGTGACTGGAAGAGAGAAACAACAGAAAGAGCGAGAGAGACGATCGAGGGAGAGAGACGACGAGTGAAGCGATCGAACGGAGGGAGAGAGACCAGTGGCGGGAGATCGAACGGAGTTGGTGCTGGCTGCTTCGATCGAGATCGAGAGAAGGAGATGGAGCTGGTAGGTGCTTCGATCTAGAGAGGAGAAGGAGCTTCGATCGAGAGAGAAGGAGAGAGAAGGAGAAGGAGCTTCGATGAAGAGAGTAGGAGAAGGAGCTGGTGCTTGCGGTTGTGAGGGTGATGGTGGAACTGGAACGGAGTAAGGGATTTGGAGTGATAGGGTTTGGAGACTTGGGAGTGATACTGAATTATTGATAGGGCTGTGTATTTTTTTTTTAATATATATATCAACCATCGGTCCGGTCCGGTCTGGGTGGTCCCAAAATTTTCCATACCGCGGACCGGACCAATAGTAGATCGGTCCAGATATTTTCAGACTAGACCGGACCGCGAGACCAGACCGGACCGTATTTTTCGGTCCGGTCCGGTCCGATCCGACTGGTCTCGCGGTCCGGGACCAGACCACTTACACCCCTAGTTCTTGCGCCATTTATTCAAGGTCCTTTCATCCTCTTTTCAGCTACATAATTATTTTCTTCAATTAAGCTCCAAAAGTACCTGAAACAAACCCAAAACGGATCAAAATATTCAAGGGATTCTAAACTAATAACAAAATCCTAAAACTAAACAAAAAAGTCCTAAATTTACAAGAGAAACAAACCAAATCCATAGTAAAAGGGAGTCTAAATCATGCTCAAAACATCATACTCCCTCCGGTCCTTATTATAGGGCATACTTAACCGAATTACACATACCAAGGAAAGTGGTTGATTTTATGAATTCTATGAGAATATATTGTAACATTACAATTTTACCCCCTTAACTTTTCTTGGAAAATTCGCACTCATTAATGAACAAAAAAAAACACATATATAGTCAAAGCATTTAATAAGGGCAAAAAAGAGAAAAATCAATAAATGATGCATAGAAAATATAAAGTGACTTATAATTATGACCAAGAAAACTTTCTAGAATGTGACCTATATATAGGACCGGAGGGAGTATATTAGACCCAAATCAGATGGCCTTCACCTACGAGTGGGGATTGATTTATCCAATATAAAATCGCCATCGTATTTTATTACCAAAATGTGGAATTATTAATTAAATTTAAAAAGTAGATAAAGTAAGGTCTTAAACCTGATAAACTTTGGGTTCGAGAGTCGGTTACGAGTTAGGGAAAGGTATTAGCACCCCATTCGAAAATTGTACATTTGATTGATTTTAATTAAAAGACTTAAATAGTCGTTCGCCTAAATTATTTTTTTTATTTTTATATTTTATTTTATTTTATTTTTGGGAGGACAAAATAGGGTGTCAACAACTGCCCCTCTTTACTTGTTTCTTATCAGATAGCAAGCAAACCGAGGTTTGGGTGCTATCTAGTTAAGGAATGAGTAAAGAAGTGGACACCAATTTTGTTTGGAAAGGAAACACACTTGAAAAATCTGGAAGTTCTATCGAAGAAATACACCGAATAATCCAACAGCAAATTTTCATCAACGATGATATTTTAGCATTTCTGCACGAAAGCCTAATCACAATAATGATGCTTCAACATTTCTACCAGGATATAACAAAAGCATGTTTCGATACACACGATGTCAGTTATAGAACTTTTGTTATGTGATAAAGAACTCATTTACTTTCAAACTATATCATGCTTCTATGCGTGGCTTAGTGGTACACTATGAAGCCCAAATACTACATAAACGGAAAAGTATCAGTGTCGTACCCGTGTCCAATATCGATACGCGTACGATACTTCCAGATACGTGTCCTAAAAATACCCAATTATTTTTTATCTAATTTTAATTATTTAAAAAAATACTTTTAGGATACTTCGCAGATACTTTCCGATACTCCCAAATACTTTTATGATACTTCTCAGATACTCGTTTTGACTTTATTTTGAAATTTTAATAATTATTTTCTTTTAAAAATAACTTTTTAATTAGTATTTTTTGTGAAAAAGAGGTTAAAACTTCATATTCTAGTATGAAAGCATGTTTACTTAAAATCCCTTGTGATGGAGTTGCTATTTGTCCTAAAGTTACTGCAGAGTATTTGAGTGATTTAAAAAGAATTTGCGAATAGACTGAAAATATATTAAAGCTTAAGCATGTTCCATTGTCAAATGAGAGTTGTCTAAATTCCAACAGCTTTGCCATAAAAAAGATTTATGTTAACGTATTTTATGTCGTGTCGTATCTAGAATTTTCAAAAATTCCCGTATCTTTGTATCCGTGTCGGACTACGGATCAGGGCTTCATAGGTGGTACAACTATTTTTCATTGATCACAACAATGTTGATATCCTGTGTTCTGTTCCCAGCAATAGCAGCTTTGGTTATTTTTTCAACTTAATTTCCTTACTTTTTTTTTACAACCTTTATTTTTTTTGTAGCATTTTAAAACCAATATTTTATTTTTCAACTTAATTTCCTTTTTCTTTTACAACCCTTATTTTGTTTTGGGTAGCATTTTAAAACCATTATTTTTTTTCAACTTAATTTCCTTATTTTTTTTACAACCCTTACTTTTTTTGGGTAGCATTTTAAAACCACTATTTTTTTCCTTATGCTCTCCTTCTAATCATTATCAAGGTTGAAGGTTCACATTTCACACTTCTTTTTATGTTTTGTTTAGATTATTGCTTAGTGATTTAGTGAATAATGATTATAAGTTAAAAGTTCTTATGTCTTATTTATGTTACTGATTAAGTTTTTATACCTTTTTTACATTATTGATTAATGATTGATTAATAATTTAGTGATTACAAATACAAACATACATAATATGTTGGATTTTAAATATAAGTTTTGATTAAATTTAATAGCATCCCCTAAACATTTTGTCATCCGTCACTGGTCTTGTAGACAGATTAAGTACACAAAATTAAGAAAGTATGAAGTTTACATATAAATCCAAGATTTTGCTTCATAAAACTAATTATTAGTTTTGTTATTTGATCATGTCATGAAGCTAGCTATTTGAAAGGGGTAAGTTGTGTTGACGTGAGCAGCACATTTCATAAATTAAGGGATTATCTTATTCTATACAATTTTGCATATGGAAATACATTATCTCATAGGATCAAATAGTAGTAATTATGTATGTTTGAAATTATTATTCATCATTGCTAGTTTATTATATAATGAATCTTTTTTTTTTTGTTTTCCCAAGGTATCCTGATATCAAATCACCAAGGAAAATTAAAAATAAATGCAGCGGAGTAAAAGGAGAGGACGCATGAGGCAGAGAGAAAACTCTTTTTTCTTTCTCTTTGTTAATTACTATTCTCACTTGTATATTTTTACAAAATTAGGAAGCCTTTTATAATGCAAGCATGGTTACAAGAACAGGAAAAAACGCATCAGAGATTCATGCCTTATTGTTACAACAATACGGAAACCAAGGAAGAAACAGATTTGGTTTTTCTAATTTTTTTTAATTAAAAGGTTAATAAAACTTGATTTACTATTTGTATATCACATTGCCTGCCTTAAATCAAGTTTTTATCATTCCAAGTAAACTCCTTACCTTATAGAATAATTCTGCTTTTAATGATTTAGTAAATATGTCTGCAATTTGATCTCCAGTGTGGCAGTACTTGATCAACACTTCTTTCTCTTCAACTAATTCACGGATTTTATGAAAGCGAATGTCTATGTGTTTGGAACGCCCACGAAAGAATGGATGTTTGGGTAGTGCTATAGCAGACTTATTGTCACAAAATATTTCAGTAGGAGTATCTTGCTTCTGATGTAGCATTTCGAGAATTCTTCTTAACCATACTGCTTGTGTTGTACAACTAGTTGCTGCTGTGTATTCTGCTTCGGCCGTAGATAGTACAACGATTAGTTGTTTCTTTGACGACCATGATATTGCGCCTGAACCGAGATGAAATACATATCCCGATGTGCTTTTCCTTGAATCTATATCTCCAGCCTAATCACTATCGGTATAAGCAACAAGCTTTACATCATTATTATTTCCATAAAAAATTCCATCAGCTAAGATACCTTTAATATATCGGAGGATTCTTTTAGCTCCTATTAAATGACAAGTGTGTGGTTCTTCCATGAATCTTCTTAGTAACCCAACTCCAAATACTATATCTAGTCTAGTTGCAGTCAGATATCTTAGACTTCCAATTAGACTCATGTAATAAGTCGAATCTATTCTTTTACCTCCATTTTCTCTTGTTAGCTTTAACTTTTCTTCTACTGGCCGATATGGAAATTGGTTTTGAATTTTCCATCTTGAATTTCTTTAAAATATCATTAGCATATTTCTTTTGAGAAATAAATATTCCATCAGTCTTTTGAACAATTTCGATTCCAAGAAAATAAGACATCAACCCTAAATTAGTCATTTCAAAAGATTTTATCATAGCCTCCCTGAATTCTGTTATCATGTTTGAATTATTCCCGGTGAAAATTAGATCATCGACGTAGAGACACACTATCAGCGCATCTCCAGGCTTAACATATTTAATATATAAAGTGTGTTCATAAGGGCATCGTTCAAATCCGTGCTCCAAAAAATATGAATCAATCTTCTTATACCACGCTCTCGGTGCTTGTTTTAATCCATACAATATTTAATTTATAAACTTTATTTTTATTTCCCTTTATTACGTACCCCTCAGGTTGCTCGACATATACTTCTTCTTCCAAGGTACTATTTAAAAAAGCAGATTTAGCATCCATTTGATATATTTTCCAATTACGTTGAGCAGAGAGTGAAATAATCATTCGAATAGTATCAAGTCTAGCAACAGGAGCAAATACCTCGAAATAATCGATACCTGGTTTTTGCTTATATCCTTTGGCAACCAATCTCGCTTTGAAACGATCAATGTCGCCATTGGGCTTGTACTTTGTTTTGTACAGTCACTTTACTCCAATTGCCTTCTTGTCTGCAGGCAAATCTGTTAGCTTCCATGTTTCATTCTTTTCTATAGAATGAATTTCCTCGTCCATTGCCGTTCTCCAATGCTGGTGATTAGTGGCTTCCTTAAATGTTAAAGGATCACAATATGCAAATAAAGCAAAATTAATAATTTCTTCGTCGTCTGATGGGTCATTGTCATTCCCCATAATTCAATCTTGAAGTCTGGCTGGTAATCGATGTTGTCGTCGTGGTCTTCTCGATGCTTCATCTTGAGATTCGGGACACATTTGATTGCTAGGTGGTGGACTATCATGATTATTGGGTGCTCGACCTTCACCATCGTCTTCTGCTTCATGATCTTATGGAATTACGACTTGCTTCTTTTCAGCTTTGGTGGTCGAATTGTAACATCCTAATTTTCTTTTGCCTTATAAATTTAGAGTTTTATCAAACTAAGTAATTAATTATTTTAATTAATAATTAAAGCGTTGGGTATTTTCATAAAATACGTTATATTATTTGGGAAAGTACATTTTTATTCGTATATTTTAAAGTAAATTCATTTAAAGTAATTACCCTATTTTAAAAATATATTTTTATACTTTGCTTTGATTTAGATACAACAATATTAAATTATTTTGCGAGTAATATCAATTATTTTATATGTTGTGAGTAATTATTTTCCATATGTGTTGATATAGCAATTTATGTTTAGTGTTGGTTTTTCCTTTAAGCAATAATAATAATAGCTTTTACCTTTCAAAATAAATAAATGAAAAAAAAAATACTGATGAATAGTTAGGAGGGGCATAAAAGTAAAATGAGGGTATGAAACCCTCATCTCTTCCTTCTCCTGGAAGAGCCGTCACCCTCCCCCATTTCTTCTTCTTCCATTCCGCCTCTCTCTCAGCCCATCTCCCTCTCTCATCTTGACCTCTCTTCCTTGGCCATCACCGCCGCTCCCTCTGCTTTTGACCACCACCATCATCGCAAAGCCCTTCTTTTTCCCTCCCTGAAACCGCGTGCCGCCGCCACGCTCACAGGCTCTCCTTCCGGTCGCGGTTTCGCCGCTGCTGCCACGAACCAGTTCCACCATCACCGTTGCGTTCTCCCTCTCTCGGCTTCCTCCGTCACCTCGCGAAACGCGACCTCCGTCGCTTGTGGAAGCTGCTACTGCCATCGTTCCTTGTGGGTGCTGTGGTGGAGCTCGCCGCCGCCGTTACCCAGGGTTGGATCCGCCCTCCTTGGCTGCTCCCACGCTTGATGTTGGTGACTTGGAGCTCGAAGGTTGTCCCCTCTCTTTCTCGGTTCAGACCCGTGCCGTTATCGTCACCGACGCCGATCGTGGATGTCGTGGTTGCTGTGAAGAGGTGATGCTGTGAACCAGTCTGAACCGATGCCGTTTTTGTCCTCCCTGCTACTTCAAAAATCACATTTGAGGGTAAATCCCTAATACCTTTTTAATTGCTCTGTGTTATGTTTTAATAATAACAATGATACTAATACTAATAGTAATACTAATTTTAATATTAATTGGTGATAATTATAACATTAAGTTGTTTTTGAATGTTTATGTTGTTTTAGAGAATAAATAGTATTTGAATTAAGTATTAAGTTTTAATTTTACTATTTAAACTATTATTGATTATTGATAATGACTTTGATTAGTTACTCTGATTTGTATAATACCGAGTTGACCATTATGCCGAACGATGAGTTTAAAGGGTATTTTATTTAAATGTGTTGGGTCCCTAAGTAAGTGAGCTGTCGTTTAGCTTAGTGGGATTGTCCCTAGGCTAAACCATACCTCAGTTAATTAGGAACCTAAGATATTCGGCATAACATTAATTCGAGTCAAAACGTTGAACATTAATTTCAGATTGAAGAGAAGTGCAATTATTTGAAAGTTATAATTGTGACTAGGACTTATTTTGAACAGTGGACACTTCTTTTTAATTCGGAATTAATAGTGTCAGGTATCGGCATTTGATTTTGTGGCTTGAAGCTAAAAACTACTCAACTTTAATGCATTTTTGACGATTATGTTAGTTTTTGAAAGTTAGTGTATTTTCAATAAAAGCAATACTATATAATTGAGAAGACAATGATTTTAATTTGAAACTCTGTGTTATTTTGATTTGTGAATTATAATTAAATGATTTCGTGTTTTGGAAAACTTACGAAATACTCTGCTTGGAAATATTTTAACTATTGAGATTTCAAATTGAGTCGGTTTTGGCGCATCCCATTGACTACTATCTGATTTAATAATATAGTTAGACGATGAAGAACTTTAGGATCAGCAGGGGTGCGAACATTGAACCGTGTTATGTTGGGCAGCGTTGCACGAAAAGAATCAGGTCTAAGGAAACGCAAGTAAGGGGTGTTTTACCTTGCTTTAGAGAGTATTTTCTGATTAGTTTATAATACTTGCTAAGAATACGTGGGTGTGCTTGCGACTGATTATTCGGGTAATTAATTTAGATTAAAAATAAAGTAAGAAAATAAATGAAATGAGCCATAAATTGATACTTGTGAATGAATATGCATGCTAAATGCTATATGTTATCATGTATGTTTATTGAAGAACATGAACTCTGGTTGTTAATTGTGAATGATTATAAGTGATTATTGTTTGTATACCTGGTTGATTTAAGGAGATATATGTGTATCATATAAGTGGTAATTGAGGAATAGAACAACTAAAAGTAAGAGTAGGAACTTGGTAAATTGAATGGTTGAATTCTGATGTTTGGAATTTAATGGTGTGAGTATTTGAAGGTATTGGTTGATTTGGTTGTGAATGATTTTGATTTAAATTAAAAGAGTGACCGAGTTGCAGCTATGATTGATCCCTGTGATACACCGACCCATTAGGTTCCCTGTTAGGTGACAAGTTACCCATTAGGCACAAGTTACCCAATCCAGGTGAAAGTTACCTATTAGGTCCCGTAAATGCCCCGTTAGGCGGGTGTATCCAATGGATCAATCATGCTGCACAATAATAATAGTTTTGAAAAGAGAAAATGTGAATGTGATGGTAAAAGAGTTGAGATGTTGTTTTTAGTCCTAATGGGTGTCAACCGTGGCCTAATAGGTGGAAAGTTACCTGGATTGGGTGAAAGTCCTAGTGGGTGTGAAATGCCCTAACAGGTGCGCTAATCCCTAATGGTAAAGAAAAGATAAAATGATTTGAAAACTGAAGAGATGTGTGTATGTTGTCCTCTGACCGTGAGGAGACAGGCGATGTTATTTGGGCATGTTAGCCTCTGATTGTGAGGTGACATACGGTGTATGATATCGAAAAAGTGTATGATTTATGGTTATGAGTCGAAAACTGATAATATGAGTAATAGTGGTTGCATATTGAAATTGTGTCTATGTGCTAAATGATATATTTACATGAGTTGGTAATTTATGAGAATGGAAATGGAAAAGAATGAGACTTAACGAAGATATTGGAAAGGTAATATGAATGGAATAAACGAATTGGATACTAATAAGACTGTTTGTTGTGTATGACGCATGTTGGGTTGCCTAAATGAAATTATATGTGCTACGTGCTAATTGTGTTTGACTTGGTAGGTTATTATGCCTAGTTAGAAACTACTTCTCTATTTCATGTGTAAAGCTCACCCTTGCAACCATTTTTACAGGTTCAAAGTTTGAGCAGACACAGTTGTCGGCCGAGCAGGAGTACACTCCACACCGTGGAGTGTAATTTAGTGTAGAGGGAATTATACTCTTTTTATTATAATTAATTTAATTGGGTATTGAAACAATTCGTTGTAAGCCCTGAGTTTTGTTTTACCTTGTCAGTAGGGCCTGAAAAATCAGATTAGTATATTTATAGATATTTTCTGAACTGTACTGGTTTGGCAGGTGAAAACTTTAAATTTTTGGGAAGTCCGATAAACAGAGGAAACTCTGTCCGTTTTTCCGGAAAAATATTCTTAAGTATTTCAATTTAAAAAGAAATTTTTAAGTACCATTTTTATTAAAATCCAAAATTTACTAAATAATTGTGAGGGTGTTACACGAATTCCATATGCCTTCTTCATTAAATGTTACATCTCGACTAATAATAACTTTCCTAGTTTCTGGATTGTACAATTTATAAGCTTTTGAATTTGTACTATATCTAATAAAAATACATTTTTCACCTTTGCCGTCTAGCTTCTTCCTTAATTGATCTGGTACTCGGGCGTATGCAACACACCCAAAAACTCTAAGGTGTCGTATTGATGGCTTCATTCCACTCCAAGCTTCTTCTGGAGTTTTGTCATTAACAGTCTTTGTCGAACACCTGTTCAAAATATATATAGCAGTAGCAACTGCTTCTGCCCAAAATTCTTTAGGCAATTTTTTAGCTCTCAGCGTACATCGTACCATGTACATGATTGTCCTGTTCTTCCTTTCTGCTACTCCATTTTGATGGGGTGTGTATCTTGTGGTCATTTGGTGTTGAATTCCATGTTTCTCAATGAAATCGGAACAAGCGAGGTACTCTTGCTCTCTATCAGTTCTCAGTGCTTTAATCTTGCACCCACTTTGTTTTTTGACAAATGCTTTAAATGATTTGAAAGCATCACAAGCTTCTGACTTTTGCTTTAAAAAATATACCCAAGCCTTTCTACTAAAATCATCAATGAAAGTAATAAAATATCTGCAGCCTCCATTAGTTGGAACTTCAACCATACATAAATCTGAATGAACAATCTCCAATAGCTTCCTTGCTCGCCAGGATTTTCCAACTGGAAATGCATCTCGATGCTTCTTTCCCAATTGGCAAGTCTCACAAACACAATTAGGAACATTTACTATAGGCAAACCAGAAACAAGCTCTTTCCTTGATAAATAATTCAATCCAGAAAAGTGAAAATGACCAAAACGCATGTCCCACAACCAATCATCATCAGGTATGACCAAATTAAAACAGGAAATTCTTTCATGTTGTATTTTCAAGGGGAATAAACGGTTCGAGGTCATGTTTACCTTTACTACAAATCTACCATGTTTGTCAATTATCATACAAATACCATGGTGAATTTTCATGTTGAAACCTTTCTCTGATAGTTGTCCAATACTTAGGAGATTGTAATGAAGGTCAGGAGCATAGAAAACATCAGAGATAAAATTTTGAGAACCATCTTTTAATTTAAAAATAATTTGGCCTTTCCCCAAAATAGGTATATTAGTATCATTGCCAAATTTCACCATTGAGTTAACACTTTCATCTAATGTAGAAAATAACTCTTTCTTCCCACACATATGATTACTACACCCGGTATCCAAATACCAAATATTTTCATCTTCTGAGAAAAAACTACTCGCACAAAATAAACTTTCATGATTATAGAAACTCTCACCAGTATCGTGATTTTGATATTCTGCCAGGTTTGCCTGATAATTATTCTGAAATTTAGATCGACAATCTGAAGTTTTGTGGCCATATTTACCACGCTGAAAGCAAATAAAATTACCACCTTCTTGATTTAAATTACCTCGTCCTCTTCCGCGATTTGGAGGCCCGAAATTATTTTCACCTCTACCTCGACCAAGAGGTCTATAGTTGTTGTCTCGCCATTGATTAAAATTGCCACCTCCTCTTCCTCGAAAGTTTCCTCGGCCTCTGCCTCTATAACTTCCTTTTTCTCCATTATTAAAGTTACGATCTTTGTCGTATGCGCTTTGGCTAGATTCAGCCATATTGACTTGGCTTTTTAAAGCCTCTTCTTTTGACCTTTCTGTCTTCTCTAAAATTCTGTTCACGTGGCTTTCCATACTCCCTTGCAACTCTTCTACTGTCATAATGTATGTGTCATGGGACTCAATTATTGTAGTCACCACATGATCATATTTAATCGGCATGGTGCGAATGATCTTCTCTACCACCATACTTTCTGAAAAATATCTTCTCCATACATCCTCATTTTATTAACGAGGTCTGTAACTCGTGAGAAGTATTGCTCAATACTTTCTGAACCGGACATCTCGTATCTTTCATATTCTCTACGCAATGATTGTAGTTTGGACTTTTGAGCTTTGTCCACACCTTTATATGATAATTTTAAGGTCTCCCATGCTTGCTTCGCAGTCTTGGCATTGGCTATTTTGCCAAATACCAAATAGTCCACTCCTTGGTGAATTTGCGTCAGCGCCAATTGGTCCCTCCTTTGAGCAATTTCATTAGCTCCTTCTTCAAAGGTTTTGAGCTTTATTAAGTGTGTAGTCATTAAAAGCTCCTAGTAATTGTAATCAAGTTTCCCATCTAATTTGGGACCTGACCAAACAACATTAAAATTGTTTTACATTTTTCACTTTTTATGTATATATAAAATAATAATATGAGAACACTCTTGTTCCTCACAAACACCCTTTTTTAAACCAGGCGCTGGACTAAGCCAGCTCTAATACCAATTTGATATCAAATCACCAAGGAAAATTAAAAATAAATGCAGCGGAGTAAAAGGAGAGGACGCTTGAGGAAGAGAGAAAACTCTTGTTTCTTTCTCTTTGTTAATTGCTATTCTCACTTGTATATTTTTACAAAATGAGGAAGCCTTTTATAATGCAGGCATGGTTACAAGAATAGGAAAAAACGGGTCAGAGATTCATGCCTTATTGCTACAACAATACGGAAACCAAGGAAGAAACATATTTGGTTTTTCTAATTTTTTTAAAATAAAAGGTTAATAAAACTTGATCTACTATTTATATATCACATATCCACCCGCACAACTATGTGATTAATCCTTTCGACATTGTCGGGCCCTTTAGGGGGTTAGTCTCCCAACAAGGCCTCTTACATTCGCAAGAGCCGGGGATCCAACCCCCAACCACTTGCTTAAGTAGCAACAGATCCCTTACCATCTGTGTTAGTCTCCACTGGTTATATAATAAATCTTTTTTTTGAAGGGAAAATATTCATTTCATTCAATAGAAGAAGATAGTACAAGCAGAATCAACGTTACCCAAACAAAATACATAATTTCCACACAAATAACGTCAATAAAAACAAGGTACTCTGCACCAACAACATCTTCCCTTTGGACATGTGTCATCAACCTCTTCCAAAATCGCTCTCTAACGTGAGATTCAACAACCTTTATCTAAAAGATAACAATCTCATCAATGCTGGGGATAAGGAATCTCAAACTTGTAGAGATGGAGACGCTGGACAAAAGTCAAGTCAGAAGTCTGCAAGTGAAGAGTTGTCTCTGCTATCATTCTTCCAATTATTTGAAAAAAAGAGGATGACCATCAAATCTGAAAGCTAATGAATCTTTGTGAAGTCATATTAGACACACGATTTTAGCCTATTCTCTTTTCTTATGCTCCTATTATTCTTCTTCTCAATTATTTTAATAAGATGCAGTTTGAAATTTTTAGTTATGTAGTTAGTTGGTTCAATTAAAATTGTTTAGCAAACTATTTTTAATAAATAATTCATTTAGTAAAATTGTAAAACATAAGGTATGAGTATCTTTTTCACAATGTTATGAAAATCGGACCGGCCGGTCCGACCGGAAAACCGATGAACCGGTAGGGACACCGGTTAGAAACCAACCTGGAACCGCCTTGGAAAAAATCGGCCATGAACCGGACGAACATGTGAGAAACCGTCAAACCGGTAAGAACCGATGGTTCACCGTATATTTTCAAGCCCAAAATTGCAAAAAAAAAAAAGTTTTTTTCAAGCCCAAAATAAAAAAAAAACTAAATCCTGATCCTAATAAAGAAACTGAAGCAGCAAGAGCTAATGGCAATTGAAAAGTCTGAAGTTCACAGTTTCACAGGCGAGAATTGAAAAAAAGTATGAAGCAAGGGACAAAACGCACTTGGCTGTGCGATCATCACTTACAAGAATTGAAGAAAAAAGCACTTGGCTGTGTGATCATCACTTACACAAAGTGACAAAACGCAAAGGCCAAAAACATTACTGCAAAAGGTAAACTTGTAAAACTGTAAAAGTGATACTAATTAAATTTTTAATTTACTTGTTACATTGTTAGTACTTTTGTTGTATAGTACTGTACCAGTATAACTGTTGTTAGTTTATTAGTTATTACTATGTTATTATATGGTAATATATAGTTATATACGCATATGTACATTAAGATCGCGGTTAGACCACGGTTCGATCACGGTCCAACCACTGAACCTTGAACCAGTACCTTGACCGGTTCAATAACTGGTCCGGTTTTCAAAACATTGCTTTTTCAAAAAAGACTTTGTCTAAAAAAAATTATTTGGCAAACTAATTTTACAAGTTGAAATTTATTAAATAAGTTAAAATGTGTGACACCCTCATTTTTATATCTTGAAAATAATTAATATTTCCAAATGATTGAAATACTTGCTATCGAAAATCGGGACTGAAAATTTTTTCCCTTTTCAATGTTTACTTGCTTATTATAAATCCTTCTTTCGTGGACAAGTAAATTGAATTCGGCGTAACATTATTTTAGCTATGAAAAGACTCTCGAGACAATGTCTTTTACACATAGTAAAACATCTTCGTCGTCCTTATTAAAATATATTATTTGTCTCTCGAGTTTGACCGAATGTATAAAATATAAGCCTATTGCCGAATCCTTTTTGAATCAGAATCAGAGTATGCGGAAGTAAAAGTAATACTTATGGGGCACTGCTGAGGTAAATAAAACATAATATATATATATATATATATATATATATATATCATAACATAAAACCCCATCAGTATCATCAGTAGCAAGTAGTAAGAGTCGAGATAGCAAGTTTGGTGAAATATATACAAACCAGCTGCATAAAATAAACCTCACTCTAAGACCTCTCAAAATATATACAATATATCACATAATCCAAAAGTAGAAGTCCCAGAGCAGGTCATCCATGTCCTCAGCAGCTCCTCAGATCCTCCACAGCTCTATCCCTAGGATCTAGGATCCAAAACATCCATGTTATGCAGGCTCCTATGAACCAGCAGGTCCACCTCTAGCAGAAACAGTCAGCTCGACATGCACCTCCTCCTCGTCCTCATCCTCCATAGGGTCCTCCTCGACCTCGCCTGACTGTGGAGAGACCCCACCACTGGGTCTAGGATCTGCAGAAGCAGTCCTCTCAAAATCAGTCGGACTAGGAGAAGGAGTCTCCTCAGTGACAACTCTATGGGAGGAAGGATGAGAACGAGTGGCAGTTCTGAAATGAAAACTATGAAATCGACGCACGGGTCGAGCCGGGGGTGGTCTTCTATATGTATCAAAGGGTGGAACATGCATAATATAGACTAACGGGATCCTAAATCGACGAGGTCTCACCCGAACCAGAGGGTTACGGTGGTAGAGAGTGATCTCCACCTCCCCCTCAAAAGTGGCACGGTGCTCCTCATACGTCCATATACCGCTAGGGATAGGGCGTATCTCGATGCAAGCTAGGTATCTGGCCATCACCTAAACAGGGCACAGGGAGTAAGTATACACATATACATAATTGATAAAGACTAAAATTACAAACACAAGTATGTCATGGACAGATAACAATGCAAGTACATATGAGCACACCAATTTTCAACATTATATTTCTTATAATGCAAGTGGCATGATGTATGATTTTCTATCCACAACTGAAGCCTCTAAAAGTCCATCTTGGACGTCCATCCAATACACCCTTGTGTTCCCGGAACACTGACATTCGTTCCCAGAACGTAATGCCAAACCATACTTGGATAATAAGCATCACTCCCGGAGTGTGCAACACGTTCCCAGAACGCATACGTTCCCAGAACGCATAAAACTAGGTCCCGGAAACTGGCCACATTCCCAGAATGTGTCATCCAGTAGGTTACAATTTGGTACTCCCGGAGTACCCTCCTCATAATCCCGGAATATGATAAACGTTCCTACCAACCAAACATCCATTCTATATGGATGCATATCATCAAGGTTGGTTTTATCTTCAATTTAATTACTGTGATTTAGAACTATTTCAATCTCTCTTTTGAATGATTAATTTGAGGCATAATCTTTGGCACAAACATTCTCTCTTGAATTATCTCAAAAACATGCCATTGGGCTTAGATTGGGGAAAACATAACCAATGGTACTCAAAAGACTTAACTTTTTATTTTTTTTTTCAAATTCAGGTACTAACCGGTTACAGTATCAGGCTAACTGGTTGGAATTACAGACCTGAACTGTATACCATTGAAATTCAGAAAAACCCTTTTTCTTGAATTCTCTACCCAATCCATAAACAAGTTTAACATTGTTTTATACCTAAAAAAAAACACTATGTTTATCATTCAAAAGTCTAAATCACATTCCATTTCCAAATGAGCACAATTTCCTCTTGAAATTATCTCATTACACTAAGGTATTAACTCTTTAACTTCAATCTGAGCCATAACAGTGAAATCAACTTATTTTCAGATTGTTTTCTATGAAATTAAGGCCTAGATTTGAGTAGAATTTATAAGACCACAGTACTAATTTTATAAACTTATTTTCTTTTGAATTTTTACAGTGTCTAACCGGTTACAAATATCGAGTAACCGGTTAGATTATGCAGTCAGACACTAAAACATGAGGTTTAACATTTGACTACTCAAATCTAACCAAATTTCAATCATTTCAAAGAGTTCATATACCTTAAGTAAGCATGTTTAACCACAGAAACACATCTAACTTGCATGCATTTGGTTTAGTGCATCAAATTGCATAAAAATCCATAAAAACACAATTCAATACCACAAAACTCAAATTATACATTTAGATTCAGATTCAGACATCAACATCCATTGCATGCATCAACATAAAATTGCTCAAAACAGAATTGAGCTAAAATTTGGCCTCCAAGCCTTTGTGCTTCAAACACATAATGCCCTTTTGAGTCTTTGTTGACTAAAGTCCTAAATCACTTGATTTTAGTCTAAATCTAGTATAAGGTAAGCTTCTCCCATACCTTAGGATAGTGTTTGATGAGTAATGACACTGAGTTTTTGAAGAGAATTCATAGATTCCACCAAAAATCCCTAGTCTGCTCTTTACCCACGATTTCAGCAACAGGGTCCAAACACCAAAGATTTCAACATAGATTTTGGCCAAACAAATTAGGGAAAATGATTAGGACTGAATTTAGGTAACATGCACTAAAGATTCGATGTGATTTGAGGTCAAAGGAGTTCATATACTTACCCAAATTGAAGCTCCAACTCAGCTCCAGAAATCAGTTTTTGCAGAAACGGTTTTGGAACTCCTCTACTTCAACAGCTTCGTTCTCCTAGCTCCCTAACCCTCAACTCACAATGTTTATATCTTTGTAAAGCTCTTGACGTAAGCTTTACAACGGTGTATCACTCGAAAACTAACACTCAACAACGAGAGGGAATTGAAAAGGACGATTCTGAAACCCTAGAACAGAGATTCACCTTAATTCAGAGCAACAACAACCCAATTTGATCAGAATTATGGGTTTTTATAGAGGAATTGGCCTTGCATGCACACTGACGCGTGTTTTCCATTATCACTGAACTGATTTCGTGGCGATTAAACGAATTAATCAAGTGATTACTCATCAAATTCCACTAACCCAGTTTCTGGGTTCATCGTCTAACCGGTTACAGGGCATTACTAACCGGTTAGATCAGCACAAAATTTAAAAATTAATATTTTTAAATCTTTCCCTCCAAGAACTTTTCAATATTACACTTAGGTCCTAACCCAAGGACTAAAATGCAATATCCTTATTTTTTTTGCATTTATTTGCCATATATAAAAATATCTCAACTTATTTCTATATTTCAGGCTAATTAAATACAAAATATAAACTTGGAAAAAGAAATTAATAATAAAATTTCCTTATTATCCGGGAGACGAAAATTTGGGGTGTTACACTACTCCCCCACTTAAAAGGAATTTCGTCCCCGAAATTCTAGCTTACAAAAACAATTCCGGATACTCTTGACGCATCTTCCCCTCTACTTCCCATGTAGCTTCAGACACATCAGCATTTTCCCATACAACCTTAACTAAAGGTACCTCCTTTCCCCTGAGCTGCTTAACTTCACGATCTTCTATCCGGATCGGTCTGGCTTCAAAGGTAAGGTTTTCCTTCAAAGTTAGGTCATCAGGTTGGAGTTTCAAAATAACTGATGGGTCATGCACATACTTCTTCAATTGAGAAACGTGAAAGACGTTGTGCAAATTGGATAGAGAGGGTGGTAAAGCTAGTTGATAAGCAATGGGACCAACTCGCTTAAGGATTTGGTATGGACCTATACACTTAGGTGATAGCTTTCGGGTTCTCAAGGCTCTACTAATCCCTTTCATCGGAACTACCCGAAGAAACACATGGTCGCCCTCTGAAAACTCTATTGGTTTCCTTCTCCTGTCAGCATAACTCTTCTGCCGACTCTGAGCCGCTTTCATCTTTGCCTGAACCATGCATCCTGATCTTCTCAGTTGTCTGTTGCACCATTTCCGGTCCAACCACTAAATTCTCCCCCACTTGGAATCAGCATAGCGGGGTTTGACACTTCCTTCCATACAAAGCCTCAAATGGTTCCATCCCAATGCTCGCATGATAGCTGTTGTTGTACGTGAATTCTGCAAGAGGTAGCACTTGATCCTAACTTCCTTGTTCTTCAAGTGCACAAGCCCTCAACACATCTTCCAGAGACTGAATCGTTCTCTCCGTCTGACCATCCGTCTGTGGATGATATGCATAACTCAATTTTACTCTGGTTCCCATGGCATCATGCAGACTTTTCCAGAACTGCGAAGAAAATCTGGGATCTCGATCCGACACGATACTCGAAGGCACTCCGTGAAGACGAACTACCTCCTTAATGTAGATCTGGGTAAGCTTATTCAAAGGATAACGCATATTTATCGGAACAAAATGCGCCGAATTAGTCAACCTATCCACAATCACCCAGATTGCATCATGATTTGCTGTTGTCCTTGGCAAACCAGACACAAAATCCATGGAGATGCTATCCCACTTCCATTGAGGGATACTCTAAGGTTGCAACTGTCCTCCTGGTTTCTGGTGTTCTACCTTAGCTTTTTGACAAATTAAACACGCCGCCACATATTCTACAACAACCTTTTTCAATCCAGACCACCAAAACATCTTCTTCAGGTCCTGATACATTTTGGTTGATCCAGGATGCATACTCATCTGACTCTTATGTGCTTCATCAAGAATCAGTCTCCTAACCTCCTGATCTCTTGGTATGCAAATCCTTGTCCTAAAACGAAGGATTCCATCCAACCCAATCTGGAAATCAGGTTCCTTCCCTTCTGATCCTAATCTCATCTTTTCAATCAACTCTCCATCCGCTCGTTGCAACTCCCGAATTCTTTCCAAGAACTCATTTGTGATCTGCAACATCCCTAACTTGATACTTGATGGCTCCACTTGTGTCAACAGGCTCAAGTCTCTGAATTCCTCAATCAACGCTGCTTCCTTAACTATCATCGCACTTATGTGGATTGCTTTCCGACTCAAAGCACCTGCCACCACATTTGCTTTACCCGGATGATAGTGGAGTTTAAAGTCATAATCCTTCAAAAACTCCATCCACCTTCTTTGCCTCATGTTCAACTCTTTTTGTTTGAACAGATATTTCAAACTCTTATGGTCACTAAATACTTGGAACATAGTGCCATAGAGATGATGTCTCCATATCTTTAAGGCAAACACGATCGCAGCCAATTCCAAATCGTGTGTCGAGTAATTCACCTCATGATTCTTCAACTGTCGTGATGCATAAGCCACTACTCTTCCTTCTTGCATCAATACACACCCCAGTCCTTGCTTAGATGCATCACAGTACACTTCAAAGCTCTTGTGAGGATCAGCTAAGATTAGCACCAGAGACGATGTTAACCTTTCCTTCAACTCTCGGAAACTAACTTCACACCTATCATCCCACACGAACGGTTGATCTTTCCGAGTCAACTTGGTCAAAGGCAATGCAATCTTGGAAAATTCTTCTATAAACCGACGATAGTATCCAGCCAGCCCCAAGAAGCTTCTCACCTCAGTTACAGCCTTGGGCTGTTCCGAGCTTAGTACTGAACTTACTTTTGCTGGATCCACCGCAATTCCTTCCCTAGAGATTACATGCCCTAGGAACTTCACTTCATTCAACCAAAACTCACATTTCGTAAGTTTGACGTATAACTGCTTCTCCTTCAGGACTTTTAACACTATCCTGAGATGCTCTTCGTGCTCTTCCGGACTCTTAGAATAAACACCACCACAAATAAATCCAGGTATGGTCTAAAGATCCGGTTCATATAATCCATGAAAATAGCAGGTGCATTAGTCAATCCGAACGGCATCACAACATACTCATAATGATCGTATCGAGATCGAAATGCAGTCTTGGGTATATCCTCCTCCTTTATCCTGATCTGATGATAACCCGATCTCAGATCAATCTTGGAAAATACTGCAGCTCCCCTAACTTGATCCATAAGGTCATCAATCCTTGGCAAAGGGTACTTATTCTTAATGGTGACCTTATTCAACTGTCTATAATCCACACACATTCTCATACTCCCGTCCTTCTTCTTTACAAACAGTAAAGGAGCTCCCCAAGGCGAAACGCTTGGCCTGATCATCTGCTTTTGCAGCAATTCCTCTATCTGCTTCTTCATCTCTGTCATTTCCGGTGGTGCCATTCTATAAGGAGCAATAGAGATGGGACCAGCTCCAGGGACTAAGTCAATCCCGAACTCTATTTCTCGCTTCGGAGGTAATCCTGGTATTTCCTCAGGAAATACTTCCAGAAATTCCCTCACCACAAGAATCTCTTCTATCGGCATCGACTCTTCTTCCCTAGTAGCAGAGAACAAACACATATAACCTTCGGGTTCAAGGGTCCTATATTGGATTGTCTTTTCCTCACAATTGATGATCACTTGGTTCTTCATCAACCAATCCATACCCAAGATCACATCCAATTGTAACTTAGGGAGGCAAACCAAATCCACTTTAGAAAAACGACCCAAGATTTCAACATCACACCCTAAGCAGACCTTAGCGGTAAAAATCGGTATTCAAGTAGGGGTATTTATACTAAGATAGCAAGGCGAATCGGAAACAACAAGATTCAGCCTATTCACACATTCAGGGGAAACAAAAGAATGTGTAGCTCCAGAATCAAACATGATTTTGCAAGGTTGATTATTAAGCAAAAAGTTACCTTGCACGAGATTCGGGGTTTGGGTTGCTTCATTACCACTCAAGGTAAACACTCTTCCTTGAACCACAGGCTTTACAACAGATCCTTTTGCATCACCTTTTGCAGATTCTCTGCAATCACGAGCAAAGTGACCTTGCTTTCCACATTTGAAACATCCTCCTGTGGACCAGCAGAATTGACCATGATGATAGCGCCTACACTTCTCGCAATAAGGAGCATTATCGCGAGACTTGTTCTTGTTATCCATCACATCTTTGCCCTTGCCCTTGTTCTTCTGAGAATATGGACCATTATTCCGATGATCAAATCTCTTCTTCCTCTGTGGTCCATAGTTCTGTCCAACCCCTTTCCCTTGACTTCCGATCAGCTCAGCCTTCTTGTCATCCTCATACATTCTGCACATATCCACAAGTGCAGGAAAACTCTGAATCCTCTGGTAACTGAAAATAGATTTCAGCTCCGGTCTCAGTCCACCTTCAAACTTAACACACTTACTTCTTTCATCAGGGTTATTCAAGTAGTAGGGAGAATATTTTATCAACTCCTCAAACTTGGCAGCATATTCCCCTACACTCATTTCCCCCTGCTTCAATTGCATGAATTCTACTTCTTTCTTTCTCCTTAAATCTTCCGGAAAGTATTTATTAAGAAACTTCTCCATAAACACTCCCCAATTGATTGCCCTCCTTTCAAAATTCAGCAATTGAACAGTGTGGTCCTACCAGTTCTCAGCTTCCCCATGGAGCATGTAAACTGCATAGGTTACCTTCTGCTCATCAGAACAATCCAAAGTTCTGAAAATCTTGTTGATCTCGTACAACCACTTATTTGCCTCATCAGGTTTGTATCCTCCTTCAAACCTTGGTGGATTGCACTTTCTTAATTCTGACAGAGTCTTAGCATCATGATTCGCCACATTGCCAACATGTGGGTTACCAGCTCGCCCGTGAGGTGGCTACTGTTGCTGCTGCTGCTGCATGCCTTCCAGCACAGTCGTAATACGTTCTAACATTTCGTTCGTATAATTTCTAGTTCTGGTTGCCATAGAAAGACCTGCACTATAGGCTTTGGGTCACTAAAAGGTCTATAAAACTTAATTACTACTAACTTACTCAAAACATATTCAATTAACATTGAATACCGTACTTAGCTGCATCATCAGGGCCATGAGGGACAAGACCAATGCTCTGATACCACCAAAGGTGTGACACCCTCATTTTTATATCTTGAAAATAATTAATATTTCCAAATGATTGAAATACTTGCTATCAAAAATCGGGACTGAAATTTTTTTCCCTTTTCTATGTTTACTTGCTTATTATAAATCCTTCTTTCGTGGACAAGTAAATTGAATTCGGCGTAACATTATTTTAGCTATGAAAAGGCTCTCGAGACAATGTCTTTTACACATAGTAAAACATCTTCGTCGTCCTTATTAAAATATATTATTTGTCTCTCGAGTTTGACCGAATGTATAAAATATAAGCCTATTGCCGAATCCTTTTTGAATCAGAATCAGAGTATGCGGAAGTAAAAGTAATACATATGGGGCACTGCTGAGGTAAATAAAACATAATATGTATATATATATATATATATATATATATATATATCATAACATAAAATCCCATCAGTATCATCAGTAGCAAGTAGTAAGAGTCGAGATAGCAAGTTTGGTGAAATATATACAAACCAGCTGCATAAAATAAACCTCACTCTAAGACCTCTCAAAATATATACAATATATCACATAATCCAAAAGTAGAAGTCCCAGAGCAGGTCATCCATGTCCTCAGCAGCTCCTCAGATCCTCCACAGCTCTATCCCTAGGATCTAGGATCCAAAACATCCATGCTATGCAGGCTCCTATGAACCAGCAAGTCCACCTCTAGCAGAAACAGTCGGCTCGACATCCACCTCCTCCTCGTCCTCATCCTCCACAGGGTCCTCCTCGACTTCGCCTGACTGTTGAGAGACCCCACCACTGGGTCTAGGATCTGCAGAAGCAGTCCTCTCAAAATCAGTCGGACTAGGAGAATGAGTCTCCTCAGTGACAACTCTATGGGAGGAAGGATGAGAACGAGTGGCAGTTCTGAAACGAAAACTATGAAATCGACGCACGGGTCGAGCCGGGGGTGGTCTTCTATATGTATAAAAGGGTGGAACATGCATAATATAGACTAACGGGATCCTAAATCGACGAGGTCTCACCCAAACCAGAGGGTTACGGTGGTAGAGAGTGATCTCCACCTCCCCCTCAAAAGTGGCACGGTGCTCCTCATACGTCCATATACCGCTAGGGATAGGGCGTATCTCGATGCAAGCTAGGTATCTGGCCATCACCTAAACAGGGCACAGGGAGTAAGTATACACATATACATAATTGATAAAGACTAAAATTACAAACACAAGTATGTCATGGACAGATAACAATGCAAGTACATATGAGCACACCAATTTTCAACATTATATTTCTTATAATGCAAGTGGCATGATGTATGATTTTCTATCCACAACTGAGGCCTCTAAAAGTCCATCTTGGACGTCCATCCAATACACCCTTGTGTTCCCGGAACACTGACATTCGTTCCCAGAACGTAATGCCAAACCATACTTGGATAATAAGCATCACTCCCGGAGTGTGCAACACGTTCCCAGAACGCATACGTTCCCAGAACGCATAAAACCAGGTCCCGGAAACTGGCCACATTCCCAGAATGTGTCATCCAGTAGGTTACAATTTGGTACTCCCGGAGTACCCTCCTCATATTCCCGGAATATGATAAACGTTCCTACCAACCAAACATCCATTCTATATGGATGCATATCATCAAGGTTGGTTTTATCTTCAATTTAATTACTGTGATTTAGAACTATTTCAATCTCTCTTTTGAATGATTAATTTGAGGCATAATCTTTGGCACAAACATTCTCTCTTGAATTATCTCAAAAACATGCCATTGGGCTTAGATTGGGAAAAACATAACCAATGGTACTCAAAAGACTTAACTTTTTATTTTTTTTTTCAAATTCAGGTACTAACTGGTTACAGTCTCAGGCTAACTGGTTAGAATTACAGACCTGAACTGTATACCATTGAAATTCAGAAAAACCCTTTTTCTTGAATTCTCTACCCAATCCATAAACAAGTTTAACATTGTTTTATACCTAAAAAAAACACTATGTTTATCATTCAAAAGTCTAAATCACATTCCATTTCCAAATGAGCACAATTTCCTCTTGAAATTATCTCATTACACTAAGGTATTAACTCTTTAACTTCAATCTGAGCCATAACAGTGAAATCAACTTATTTTCAGATTGTTTTCTATGAAATTAAGGCCTAGATTTGAGTAGAATTTATAAGACCACAGTACTAATTTTATAAACTTATTTTCTTTTGAATTTTTACAGTGTCTAACCGGTTACAAATATCGAGTAACCGGTTAGATTATGCAGTCAGACACTAAAACATGAGGTTTAACATTTCACTACTCAAATCTAACCAAATTTCAATCATTTCAAAGAGTTCATATACCTTAAGTAAGCATGTTTAACCACAGAAACACATCTAACTTGCATGCATTTGGTTTAGTGCATCAAATTGCATAAAAATCCATAAAAACACAATTCAATACCACAAAACTCAAATTATACATTTAGATTCAGATTCAGACATCAACATCCATTGCATGCATCAACATAAAATTGCTCAAAACAGAATTGAGCTAAAATTTGGCCTCCAAGCCTTTGTGCTTCAAACACATAATGCCCTTTTGAGTCTTTGTTGACTAAAGTCCTAAATCACTTGATTTTAGTCTAAATCTAGTATAAGGTAAGCTTCTCCCATACCTTAGGATAGTGTTTGATGAGTAATGACACTGAGTTTTTGAAGAGAATTCACAGATTCCACCAAAAATCCCTAGTCTGCTCTTTACCCACGATTTCAGCAACAGGGTCCAAACACCAAAGATTTCAACATAGATTTTGGCCAAACAAATTAGGGAAAATGATTAGGACTGAATTTAGGTAACATGCACTAAAGATTCGATGTGATTTGAGGTCAAAGGAGTTCATATACTTACCCAAATTGAAGCTCCAACTCAGCTCCAGAAATCAGTTTTTGCAGAAACGGTTTTGGAACTCCTCTACTTCAACAACTTCGTTCTCCTAGCTCCCTAACCCTCAACTCACAATGTTTATATCTTTGTAAAGCTCTTGATGTAAGCTTTACAACGGTGTATCACTCGAAAACTAACACTCAACAACGAGAGGGAATTGAAAGGGACGATTCTGAAACCCTAGAACAGAGATTCACCTTAATTCAGAGCAACAACAACCCAATTTGATCAGAATTATGGGTTTTTATAGAGGAATTGGCCTTGCATGCACACTGACGCGTGTTTCCCATTATCACTGAACTGATTTCGTGGCGATTAAATGAATTAATCAAGTGATTACTCATCAAATTCCACTAACCCAGTTTCTGGGTTCATCGTCTAACCGGTTACAGGGCATTACTAACCGGTTAGATCAGCACAAAATTTAAAAATTAATATTTTTAAATCTTTCCCTCCAAGAACTTTTCAATATTACACTTAGGTCCTAACCCAAGGACTAAAATGCAATATCCTTATTTTTTTTGCATTTATTTGCCATATATAAAAATATCTCAACTTATTTCTATATTTCAGGCTAATTAAATACAAAATATAAACTTGGAAAAAGAAATTAATAATAAAATTTCCTTATTATCCGGGAGACGAAAATTTGGGGTGTTACACTACTCCCCCACTTAAAAGGAATTTCGTCCCCGAAATTCTAGCTTACAAAAACAATTCCGGATACTCTTGACGCATCTTCCCCTCTACTTCCCATGTAGCTTCAGACACATCAGCATTTTCCCATACAACCTTAACTAAAGGTACCTCCTTTCCCCTGAGCTGCTTAACTTCACGATCTTCTATCCGGATCGATCTGGCTTCAAAGGTAAGGTTTTCCTTCAAAGTTAGGTCATCAGGTTGGAGTTTCAAAATAACTGATGGGTCATGCACATACTTCTTCAATTGAGAAACGTGAAAGACGTTGTGCAAATTGGATAGAGAGGGTGGTAAAGCTAGTTGATAAGCAATGGGACCAACTCGCTTAAGGATTTGGTATGGACCTATACACTTAGGTGATAGCTTTCGGGTTCTCAAGGCTCTACTAATCCCTTTCATCGGAACTACCCGAAGAAACACATGGTCGCCCTCTGAAAACTCTATTGGTTTCCTTCTCCTGTCAGCATAACTCTTCTGCCGACTCTGAGCCGCTTTCATCTTTGCCTGAACCATGCATCCTGATCTTCTCAGTTGTCTGTTGCACCATTTCCGGTCCAACCACTAAATTCTCCCCCACTTGGAATCAGCATAGCGGGGTTTGACACTTCCTTCCATACAAAGCCTCAAATGGTTCCATCCCAATGCTCGCATGATAGCTGTTGTTGTACGTGAATTCTGCAAGAGGTAGCACTTGATCCTAACTTCCTTGTTCTTCAAGTGCACAAGCCCTCAACACATCTTCCAGAGACTGAATCGTTCTCTCCGTCTGACCATCCGTCTGTGGATGATATGCATAACTCAATTTTACTCTGGTTCCCATGGCATCATGCAGACTTTTCCAGAACTGCGAAGAAAATCTGGGATCTCGATCCGACACGATACTCGAAGGCACTCCGTGAAGACGAACTACCTCCTTAATGTAGATCTGGGTAAGCTTATTCAAAGGATAACGCATATTTATCGGAACAAAATGCGCCGAATTAGTCAACCTATCCACAATGACCCAGATTGCATCATGATTTGCTGTTGTCCTTGGCAAACCAGACACAAAATCCATGGAGATGCTATCCCACTTCCATTGAGGGATACTCTAAGGTTGCAACTGTCCTCCTGGTTTCTGGTGTTCTACCTTAGCTTTTTGACAAATTAAACACGCCGCCACATATTCTACAACAACCTTTTTCAATCCAGACCACCAAAACATCTTCTTCAGGTCCTGATACATTTTGGTTGATCCAGGATGCATACTCATCTGACTCTTATGTGCTTCATCAAGAATCAGTCTCCTAACCTCCTGATCTCTTGGTATGCAAATCCTTGTCCTAAAACGAAGGATTCCATCCAACCCAATCTGGAAATCAGGTTCCTTCCCTTCTGATCCTAATCTCATCTTTTCAATCAACTCTCCATCCGCTCGTTGCAACTCCCGAATTCTTTCCAAGAACTCATTTGTGATCTGCAACATCCCTAACTTGATACTTGATGGCTCCACTTGTGTCAACAGGCTCAAGTCTCTGAATTCCTCAATCAACGCTGCTTCCTTAACCATCATCGCACTTATGTGGATTCCTTTCCGACTCAAAGCACCTGCCACCACATTTGCTTTACCCGGATGATAGTGGAGTTTAAAGTCATAATCCTTCAAAAACTCCATCCACCTTCTTTGCCTCATTTTCAACTCTTTTTGATTGAACAGATATTTCAAACTCTTATGGTCTCTAAATACTTGGAACATAGTGCCATAGAGATGATGTCTCCATATCTTTAAGGCAAACACGATCGCAGCCAATTCCAAATCGTGTGTCGAGTAATTCACCTCATGATTCTTCAACTGTCGTGATGCATAAGCCACTACTCTTCCTTCTTGCATCAATACACACCCCAGTCCTTGCTTAGATGCATCACAGTACACTTCAAAGCTCTTGTGAGGATCAGCTAAGATTAGCACCAGAGACGATGTTAACCTTTCCTTCAACTCTCGGAAACTAACTTCACACCTATCATCCCACACGAACGGTTGATCTTTCCGAGTCAACTTGGTCAAAGGCAATGCAATCTTGGAAAATTCTTCTATAAACCGACGATAGTATCCAGCCAGCCCCAAGAAGCTTCTCACCTCAGTTACAGCCTTGGGCTGTTCCGAGCTTAGTACTGAACTTACTTTTGCTGGATCCACCGCAATTCCTTCCCTAGAGATTACATGCCCTAGGAACTTCACTTCATTCAACCAAAACTCACATTTCGTAAGTTTGACGTATAACTGCTTCTCCTTCAGGACTTTTAACACTATCCTGAGATGCTCTTCGTGCTCTTCCGGACTCTTAGAATAAACACCACCACAAATAAATCCAGGTATGGTCTAAAGATCCGGTTCATATAATCCATGAAAATAGCAGGTGCATTAGTCAATCCGAACGGCATCACAACATACTCATAATGATCGTATCGAGATCGAAATGCAGTCTTGGGTATATCCTCCTCCTTTATCCTGATCTGATGATAACCCGATCTCAGATCAATCTTGGAAAATACTGCAGCTCCCCTAACTTGATCCATAAGGTCATCAATCCTTGGCAAAGGGTACTTATTCTTAATGGTGACCTTATTCAACTGTCTATAATCCACACACATTCTCATACTCCCGTCCTTCTTCTTTACAAACAGTAAAGGAGCTCCCCAAGGCGAAACGCTTGGCCTGATCATCTGCTTTTGCAGCAATTCCTCTATCTGCTTCTTCATCTCTGTCATTTCCGGTGGTGCCATTCTATAAGGAGCAATAGAGATGGGACCAGCTCCAGGGACTAAGTCAATCCCGAACTCTATTTCTCGCTTCGGAGGTAATCCTGGTATTTCCTCAGGAAATACTTCCAGAAATTCCCTCACCACAAGAATCTCTTCTATCGGCATCGACTCTTCTTCCCTAGTAGCAGAGAACAAACACATATAACCTTCGGGTTCAAGGGTCCTATATTGGATTGTCTTTTCCTCACAATTGATGATCACTTGGTTCTTCATCAACCAATCCATACCCAAGATCACATCCAATTGTAACTTAGGGAGGCAAACCAAATCCACTTTAGAAAAACGACCCAAGATTTCAACATCACACCCTAAGCAGACCTTAGCGGTAAAAATCGGTATTCAAGTAGGGGTATTTATACTAAGATAGCAAGGCGAATCGGAAACAACAAGATTCAGCCTATTCACACATTCAGGGGAAACAAAAGAATGTGTAGCTCCAGAATCAAACATGATTTTGCAAGGTTGATTATTAAGCAAAAAGTTACCTTGCACGAGATTCGGGGTTTGGGTTGCTTCATTACCACTCAAGGTAAACACTCTTCCTTGAACCACAGGCTTTACAACAGATCCTTTTGCATCACCTTTTGCAGATTCTCTGCAATCACGAGCAAAGTGACCTTGCTTTCCACATTTGAAACATCCTCCTGTGGACCAGCAGAATTGACCATGATGATAGCGCCTACACTTCTCGCAATAAGGAGCATTATCGCGAGACTTGTTCTTGTTATCCATCACATCTTTGCCCTTGCCCTTGTTCTTCTGAGAATATGGACCATTATTCCGATGATTAAATCTCTTCTTCCTCTGTGGTCCATAGTTCTGTCCAACCCCTTTCCCTTGACTTCGGATCAGCTCAGCCTTCTTGTCATCCTCATACATTCTGCACATATCCACAAGTGCAGGAAAACTCTGAATCCTCTGGTAACTGAAAATAGATTTCAGCTCCGGTCTCAGTCCACCTTCAAACTTAACACACTTACTTCTTTCATCAGGGTTATTCAAGTAGTAGGGAGAATATTTTATCAACTCCTCAAACTTGGCAGCATATTCCCCTACACTCATTTCCCCCTGCTTCAATTGCATGAATTCTACTTCTTTCTTTCTCCTTAAATCTTCCGGAAAGTATTTATTAAGAAACTTCTCCATAAACACTCCCCAATTGATTGCCCTCCTTTCAAAATTCAGCAATTGAACAGTGTGGTCCTACCAGTTCTCAGCTTCCCCATGGAGCATGTAAACTGCATAGGTTACCTTCTGCTCATCAGAACAATCCAAAGTTCTGAAAATCTTGTTGATCTCGTACAACCACTTATTTGCCTCATCAGGTTTGTATCCTCCTTCAAACCTTGGTGGATTGCACTTTCTTAATTCTGACAGAGTCTTAGCATCATGATTCGCCACATTGCCAACATGTGGGTTACCAGCTCGCCCGTGAGGTGGCTACTGTTGCTGCTGCTGCTGCATGCCTTCCAGCACAGTCGTAATACGTTCTAACATTTCGTTCGTATAATTTCTAGTTCTGGTTGCCATAGAAAGACCTGCACTATAGGCTTTGGGTCACTAAAAGGTCTATAAAACTTAATTACTACTAACTTACTCAAAACATATTCAATTAACATTGAATACCGTACTTAGCTGCATCATCAGGGCCATGAGGGACAAGACCAATGCTCTGATACCACCAAAGGTGTGACACCCTCATTTTTATATCTTGAAAATAATTAATATTTCCAAATGATTGAAATACTTGCTATCAAAAATCGGGACTGAAAATTTTTTCCCTTTTCAATGTTTACTTGCTTATTATAAATCCTTCTTTCGTGGACAAGTAAATTGAATTCGGCGTAACATTATTTTAGCTATGAAAAGGCTCTCGAGACAATGTCTTTTACACATAGTAAAACATCTTCGTCGTCCTTATTAAAATATATTATTTGTCTCTCGAGTTTGACCGAATGTATAAAATATAAGCCTATTGCCGAATCCTTTTTGAATCAGAATCAGAGTATGCGGAAGTAAAAGTAATACATATGGGGCACTGCTGAGGTAAATAAAACATAATATGTATATATATATATATCATAACATAAAATCGCATCAGTATCATCAGTAGCAAGTAGTAAGAGTCGAGATAGCAAGTTTGGTGAAATATATACAAACCAGCTGCATAAAATAAACCTCACTCTAAGACCTCTCAAAATATATACAATATATCACATAATCCAAAAGTAGAAGTCCTAGAGCAGGTCATCCATGTCCTCAGCAGCTCCTCAGATCCTCCATAGCTCTATCCCTAGGATCTAGGATCCAAAACATCCATGCTATGCAGGCTCCTATGAACCAGCAAGTCCACCTCTAGCAGAAACAGTCGGCTCGACATCCACCTCCTCCTCGTCCTCATCCTCCACAGGGTCCTCCTCGACTTCGCCTGACTGTTGAGAGACCCCACCACTGGGTCTAGGATCTGCAGAAGCAGTCCACTCAAAATCAGTAGGACTAGGAGAAGGAGTCTCCTCAGTGACAACTCTATGGGAGGAAGGATGAGAACGAATGGCAGTTCTGAAACGAAAACTATGAAATCGACGCACGGGTCGAGCCGGGGGTGGTCCTCTATATGTATAAAAGGGTGGAACATGCGTAGTATAGACTAACGGGATCCTAAATCGACGAGGTCTCATCCGAACCAGAGGGTTAGGGTGGTAGAGAGTGATCTCCACCTCCCCCTCAAAAGTGGCACGGTGCTCCTCATACGTCCATATACCGCTAGGGATAGGGAGTATCTCGATGCAAGCTAGGTATCTGGCCATCACCTAAACAGGGCACAGGGAGTAAGTATACACATATACATAATTGATAAAGACTAAAATTAAAAACACAAGTATGTCATGGACAGATAACAATGCAAGTACATATGAGCACACCAATTTTCAACATTATATTTCTTATAATGCAAATGGCATGATGTATGATTTTCTATCCACAACTGAGGCCTCTAAAAGTCCATCTTGGACGTCCATCCAATACACCCTTGTGTTCCCGGAACACTGACATTCGTTCCCAGAACATAATGTCAAACCATACTTGGATAATAAGCATCACTCCCGGAGGGTGCAACACGTTCCCAGAACGCATACGTTCCCAGAACGCATAAAACCAGGTCCCAGACACTGGCCACATTCCCAGAATGTGTCATCAAGTAGGTTACAATTTGGTACTCCCGGAGTACCCTCCTCATATTCACGGAATATGATAAACGTTCCTACCAACCAAACTTCCATTCTATATGGATGCACATCATCAAGGTTGGTTTTATCTTCAATTTAATTACTGTGATTTAGAAATATTTCAATTTCTCTTTTGAATGATTAATTTGAGGCATAATCTTTGGCACAAACATTCTCTCTTGAATTATCTCAAAAACATGCCATTAGGCTTAGATTGGGAAAAACATAACCAATGGTACTCAAAAGACTTAACTTTTTTTCTTTCTAATTCAGGTACTAACCGGTTACAGTCTCAGGCTAACCGGTTAGAATTACAGACCTGAACTGTATACCATTGAAATTCAGAATGGCCCTTTTTCTTGAATTCTCTACCGAATCCATAAACAAGTTTAACATTGTTTTATACCTAAAAAAAACACTATGTTTATCATTCAAAAGTCTAAATCACATTCCATTTCCAAATGAGCACAATTTCCTCTTGAAATTATCTCATTACACTAAGGTATTAACTCTTTAACTTCAATCTGAGCCATAACAGTGAAATCAACTTATTTTCAGATTGTTTTCTATGAAATTAAGGCCTAGATTTGAGTAGAATTTATAAGACCACAGTACTAATTTTATAAACTTATTTTCTTTTGAATTTTTACAGTGTCTAACCGGTTACAAATATCGAGTAACCGGTTAGATTATGCAGTCAGACACTAAAACATGAGGTTTAACATTTCACTACTCAAATCTAACCAAATTTCAATCATTTCAAAGAGTTCATATACCTTAAGTAAGCATGTTTAACCACAGAAACACATCTAACTTGCATGCATATGGTTTAGTGCATCAAATTGCATAAAAATCCATAAAAACACAATTCAATACCACAAAACTCAGATTATACATTTAGATTCAGATTCAGACATCAACATCCATTGCATGCATCAACATAAAATTTCTCAAAACAGAATTGAGCTAAAATTTGGCCTCCAAGCCTTTGTGCTTCAAACACATAATGCCCTTTTGAGTCTTTGTTGACTCAAGTCCTAAATCACTTGATTTTAGTCTAAATCTAGTATAAGGTAAGCTTCTCCCATACCTTAGGATAGTGTTTGATGAGTAATGACACTGAGTTTTTGAAGAGAATTCACAGATTCCACCAAAAATCCCTAGTCTGCTCTTTACCCACGATTTCAGCAACAGGGTCCAAACACCAAAGATTTCAACATAGATTTTGGCCAAACAAATTAGGGAAAATGATTAGGACTGAATTTAGGTAACATGCACTAATTCGATGTGATTTGAGGTCAAAGGAGTTCATATACTTACCCAAATTGAAGCTCCAACTCAGCTCCAGAAATCAATTTTTGCAGAAACGGTTTTGGAACTCCTCTACTTCAACAGCTTCGTTCTCCTAGCTCCCTAACCCTCAACTCACAATGTTTATATCTTTGTAAAGCTCTTGATGTAAGCTTTACAACGGTGTATCACTCGAAAACAAACACTCAACAACGAGAGGGAATTGAAAGGGACGATTCTGAAACCCTAGAACAGAGATTCACCTTAATTCAGAGCAACAACAACCCAATTTGATCAGAATTATGGGTTTTTATAGAGGAATTGGCCTTGCATGCACACTGACGCGTGTTTCCCATTATCACTGAACTGATTTCGTGGCGATTAAACGAATTAATCAAGTGATTACTCATCAAATTCCACTAACCCAGTTTCTGGGTTCATCGTCTAACCGGTTACAGGGCATTACTAACCGGTTAGATCAACACAAAACTTAAAAATTAATATTTTTAAATCTTTCCCTCCAAGAACTTTTCAATATTACACTTAGGTCCTAACCCAAGGACTAAAATGCAATATCCTTATTTTTTTTGCATTTATTTGCCATATATAAAAATATCTCAACTTATTTCTATATTTCAGGCTAATTAAATACAAAATATAAATTTGGAAAAATAAATTAATAATAAAACTTTATTATTAATTTCCTTATTATCCGGGAGACGAAAATTAGGGGTGTTACAAAATGACCTATAATATTGCTATAATATAATATTGATATAACTTGTCATTTAATGAAAAGTTAAGGATAGTGGCAATAATTATTGGCAGCTCTTATCTTACATATACAAAGGTGTTTGAAGCAGCTTTTAAAACGCTAGCTTTCATGAATTATAATCTATCTTTATCAACAGACAACTTTACAATCTTATGAACTTTGTCAATAAAACATAGGTTAAACATATATAATAAGCGTGCGTTACAAAACATGATAACCACCTTTCCTGTATGGGCAAAGTTATCACGTAGCATCTTATGTTAAACCTAAAACTCAACTGGATTGCACTATTTTAAACAAATAATTCTTAATCCCTTGGTTAAAACATCATTTACCGAAAATATTGGATATTATGCAATTGCCGAAGATTAATTATTTTCTTTGCAATTATGGTATATGTATTACTCGCATCAACACATACATCCCACAATTTCTATTGAAAAAACAAAGAGATGAACATCAATTTCAATGTTTTCTATCTCTTCATTATTTTTGAAATTAAAGTTGAGATGAAAATGGTTAAATGAGTGAAACAATTTCATTTTTTTACATTTTTGAATGGTTAAAATGATTTTAATAAGAGTATATTTCCTCCGGTCTCAAATATAAACTAAAAAAATACAATCTATTAATGGTATCATATATAAGCAAAAGTGAACTAACTTTGTATTCCCAATGCAATAATTCTTAAAATATCCATACAAAATGGTTGTAATATTTAATTTTTATTTCATTCTCAATACAAATTTTTTAAAGTAGTCAATTTTTATATGAATTTGAAAAAATTAAATGTACTTAACTATCTTCCTTGATAAATGTGAAGCTGGTTTTTTTACGGAATGATGTATATTTTTGATAAATGCTAATAAGTGTCACTGATGCATTTGTTAAAAAGCCAAATTTACTAGACAATCATTAAGAACATGACATTTTTTTAAATTCCCGAAACATTAAAAAAATGCACATTCATAATTATTTTTCAATTATAAAATTTTTAAGGACACTTGTTACACCATAATTGTTTTCTTTGTAAGTAGCAAAACTAACGCAAACAGAACTCAAATAATGAGTGGTAGAAGCATCATGCGTGATCCTTCTTTCTTTTCTCTCCAAGCATGGGACGACACATTGACACACCAAACTTCAAATCTCGTATTGAATTATGATATGCTATCATAAGATTCATAACCCGAATCAATTGTATGGGATATGCACCCTATAGAGGATTTGTTTAATTGTCTTGTTCGATCTTGTCAGTTATATAGTGTCCCCCTCCCCTACTTCTTCGGGGTTTGTCTTTATCTATCTTCCTTGTCATGTACCTGCAATCAGCTCATAGAATTGTTCATAATTCAGTGCTTTCTTGACCAGAAATTTTTGTCGTGACACGGCTCAGAAACACAAAGTTGTCCGAAGAGAGCATGATGCATTGCCGAATCTATAAATAGATAAACTTCCATAAGTTTTTTTAAATAATACATGTCTTAGAACACATATTAAGAAATTTATATTTGATAAATTTATATTAGAAATTGAAGCATTGACAAAATTTATGTGTATTAATTACATGAATTTCTGATGCAAACTTAACCAATATGAGATTTTTTAACACATCTTAAAAAAAAAAAAAAAATCCATTTAAATAATCCAAAATTGAGTTTGACCTTTACAATATAATGTTAAATGATAGGAAGTGTGTCACTCGGAGGCTACCTGATATAAGCGTTTAGAACAATTCGATCTAACCAATTGGTCGATTTGATTAGAAATTTGCTCATAATTGATAAGATTGTAAGTTTAAATCCAGTTGTTTATATAAGGATCACATTGGTGGATAATATATAAATACCTTTATAACTGTTCATGGAGGAGCATTGAAGCTCTTGATGAGCTTTCAAAACTCAGCTCACCTTTTAAAATATCATATATAGTTGGACCTAACTTCACTCAAAAAACTAATTCATAGAGGATGAATTGTCTAATTTATTATAAATGACTCTTGGCGCATGTTAGCTTGCTACATTGGACTTCATTACTTTAACACACCCATACTACAAGGAATTATGTAATAATGAACATCTGTGGATGGCTCAATATCGAGTAAGTCCGTGAATGAACATTTGGTGTTCTGATACCATAGTAAAATAATTTGGCCTAACTTTATTGTTAATGACTAGCTCATAGAGAGAAAATTTGTCGTTCCAATATTATTATAAATGGCTCTTGGTTATATGGGCCACCAATTCTCATCTCCTATTGGTTGACAATCTTTTTATTTTGGCAGAACCTTCAACTGAGCAACTAGATATAGTGATGGAATCTTCAACTGACAAAGTTAATGAACGTACAAAAGTGAAGTATTTCCTTTTCTAATAACGTAGCCCAAAGAACCCGTCAAGAAATCGTTAATGGCTTCTCTCCAGTTAACAGTCTCAGTTGTTATCGAGGATCCATTGCTAATGGTTGAAGTTTGGAGGAAATATAATTACAAATTGAGAGTTTTCTATGGAGCTTTGGTTATGGAGTTTGAAGAGAAATAAGAGCAAAGAATAATTGAGAAAGAAAGTTCTAGAGAAACTAGAAAAACAAAAAATGAAATGAGATACTCCCTCCGGTCCTTATTATAAGCATTCTTTTTGTGAGAAAGAAATGAAGCTTATAATAAGGGCAAGAGGGAGTACTTTATTATTGGTAAAGAGGAAAATTAGTTACATGAGAGTATTTATAGTGAGTTGAAACACATAGCTGGTAGAGTAGATTTCAAATTACATTTTTACCCTAATACACTCCCTTCAATATAAACTAGGGAAAACAGGGAAAGGAGGAGTTGATCACTCTGTTACACTCCCTTGAAACCAAACTAAGTCTGCTACTGAGTTGTATGCTGTTGAGTTGGAGTTGATCACTTCTCATCCAAACAAAATTTACTGCTGATGTAACACCCCGATTTAGTTACTTGATTCTATTTTTATTTAGTAAAAATTAGAGAAAATATTTTTAATTTTTATTGATGACGTGGACATGAGCTTGCCTTCACGAAACATTCCCCCTTTTTCAAAAACATTTTCGTTATAAAAATAAACCATCCATGTCCCACATCACACCTCAAGTTCCAAATCGAGATGTTACCAACATCGCCCTTTAGAACTCTTCCTTTCACTTCCACAAAATTATTCCATTTCCTTTCATACACATAACGTCTAGTACCGGTTTCCAAAACCATTACAGAAATAGGGTGAGTTATATCAGGATAAAGCATCGTTATCTTAGTAACTTAAGAAAGCGCATTACATAAGTAAGACATAAATAATAACCTACACTACTGATCATTATCCTCAGCATGAACCTCCTTCAATTTCATATCCTCTTCAACGTCGTCGAATCTCCCGTCATTCTGCGCCAGCACTAAATCCTTCACGTACTCTGGGTCGTCTAGCGTTATCTTTTCCATCATATCCCACAAGTCGGTACCCATTGGGGTGAACAGAGGGTCGTCCATCACCATGCTAACGTCTCCTTGCCATTTCCAGCCTTTCTCGAGTAAGTCCCAATCTCCGTCTTCCAAAGGGTGCATAATAACTCCGACGTCATGAACCATCTACATTCCACGACATCAAGTGTCGGGAGAGAGAAAAAGAGAATAACAGAGAGAGTGAGCATCCCAAACGATTCCTCGTCGACCGGGTGGAATTACAATAGGCAGAAACATTAAGACACAAACAACAGCATTTAAACAACAAGTAAAAATACAACCTATTTCACAAGGACAATCAGGCTCACTCATTCATAGTTCTCAATCTTTCCATTCTTTTTTCAACATCGTGTGTCCCTTTCTCAACTCGTTTTCCACTGCTATTTCACAATTCCTACATCATCGCAATTATCTCATGCACTACTTATTCACAAGGCCACATCACAATTTCTTTGCCATCACAACCTTATATTCTTGAACATTATTCGTAATTCTATTCCTTTTGATCTTCTCATAGCATCCCCATCACTTAGCCACTCTCGTTCTCATTATCGGTGTCATTAGTATCGCAACCCACAATTCATAAGTCTTTTCAACATTCTTAAACTTTTCTTATTAAGTTTTATTGGATCACCTCCATTGATGACAGGGGAATTAGAAAGTCATCAAGGAGTTAGTTAGCACACATGCATCTCCTCCAATCTTCCCAAGCCTAGTCGGAAGCAAACGAGACGTACAGGAACCTTAACCCACGCCGGTCGAACAGTCGAGAAAATCCAACAGCATGTAAATTTGTCAAGCCACTACCGTATAGGCTGGCCATCGTGACAATTATCATTTTACGCGATACTGCAAGGACCCAAAATCTTTCGACTGCCCGCCTCGTTCAGGTTCCCTCTCATTGTTTCGAATTTGATCAAGGGGGCGAAAGTACTTTTCTAGTCAGCTGTGTAGAACGCTACGATCCCTTGGGTATTAATCCCCGATCACTTATAGACTCATTTCGCCTAGAAAACACTCTAGGTTACTTGACGTTTCACTGTCATCACCCTCCCCTATCACAATTACACACCTGGATATCCGCACATAAACAAGGTATCTTCCTCTCCGCTACTTCACATTCAACTCGCCGCGTTATTCAATGTCTTTTATTGTTTTATTAGTATTTCATTAATCCTAGATTCGACGAATCACCCTTGTTCATCCCTTCAGTGATCCTCGACCTCTAATCGATTATTTCCCATAAATCTTTTCCAACCATACTTTGCTTAACTCATCAGGGCTCGGACACACGGGCATACCGCACACGTGGCCAGCACAAGCTCAGCTTTGAAAACACAGAATCTAACTCGTTGCACATCGGAAGTTCTACTATCACATGTCCCTCATATCCTCAACAATTTATTCTTTCCAATTTACTTTTTCACCGGTCCAATTTTCTTTCGTTACTTCTCTTTTTAACACTCTTTTCCTCATGGCCAAACTGGGCCTTTATCAACTCTTTCATACTCCTCATGACGCTTCATGCGTCCTCACATCATTTTTATCCCATCATTAATCAAACAAAGCAGTATAATAATATAACATGATTACTTATCAATTTCAGATAAAAGTTCAATAGGTATAGAGCAACATGTCATATCATCTCATCATCATAAATAAATAGCATCATGTCATAACATTATAACAAAAAGGGATGTCTTAGTCCTGCGTATCAGTGGCCAAACATACACACCCAACTGCCAGTATACGACTGACTCTTAGACCCCACGTTCCGACTTTTGAGATGGCCAGGAACAGCTTAACATTTTACCTAAATACCACAGTGCCTTAGGGAGGCCCTCTCTCACCTCTTGTCCAGCTTGCATGATCAGAAAATAGTTGCAGGTCCGTGCGACTGACAGCAGCTCCGAACTCCCGATCTCTGGATCCCTTGCTTAAAATAAGACACAAAATTAATACAAGGCTACCTAAATAATATTCATGCTTAATCACCAAATCGTTTTCGAAAACTCACTTTCACTTCTCATCGGGTAATCATAAAAGAAAGTTTTACTGTTTCAAATTAAATCCAATCTTCGAATATAATTTAAATACCTCAAAATCTTTCTAAAACAATTAACAAAATGCTTGAAAACAATTTCTTTAGTTTCTGGTCCGTTCCGGACAGCCACTCAGTAAAACCCGAAAACATCGAAAAACGTCACTTTTTCATTCCGACTTTTCTCTAAATCAAACACCATTGAAAACTCAACTTTAAATCAATTGAAAACATTTTTAGAGGTGAAACACATATTAAATCAATGCTGGACAGCAATGAAACAACTGAAAGTCACTTTTGTGGAAAATCCGAAAACACCGTAAAACAAAACAAACACTTAAACAATTCCTTTTTTCGAACACACCACTATGAAATAAAATAGGGCAGAAGCTAGGAGTTCGACATTTCAAATAAAAATCATTCCGAAAATCAATTATTTTTCAAAAGCTTTTCATAAAACCAAACAAAACACCGTAACGAATAATTTAACTCATTTCCTTTACTTTCTTTAACACATCACGAATAATCCAAGACAAGGAAATACATATCCACACAATTTATCATGCACCTCATAAGATAATTAAATTAGCTTACATTACTTAAGGCATAATTTCCTAACTTAGGACTAAACTCTTAAATCGAAATATAACAACAAACAACCAACGTACAAATTCATTTTCATACATTCTAAACACGACTTCAAACTTTACTTGTTTAATTATTCCAAGACATCACAGTTAATATACAAGTTCAGCCAAGTCACCAAGAAATGCACAAAAGTTCATAATTGGTCCAAGTAATAAAAAGGGGGTTTATTCAATTACAGGAAAACACAAGAAATAAAACTCAAAACTATATCAAATCAATTAGTTTCAAACCCAAAATTCCAGAATACTACAACACATATTCAAGTTCATCGTATAAAATTTTCAAGTCAATCATACATCCAGAACCTAAGTTTCAAAACGGATTTTGCCTTAAAACTAAAACAGAATTGTTGCTGGTATGAGGCTAAAGTGCAACAATTAAAAATAGTATTTCAACTCCGAATCGCATGAAAATTGGTATAAACCTTCCTTTCTCAGTTAAGGTCAGCTCATAAAAATTTAAGATTATTTGGAGTTTTCAAGGTTACATTTTTCTAATTAAGATTGTTACTAACTCTGAAAAATATGCACCGTTGTGCTCACTGTTTTTCAATTAGTAAAAATATCAAACCAACTCCAAATCACCTCAAATTTTACAGAGGGTCACACGACATGTACAGGAAGCTACCATAAAAAGTTCAAGATATTTAGAGCAATTAAAGTTCAAAAACTCTGTTTAGATTTTACCCGAAAAGCTTATTTTCTCGAGATCGTTTTTGCCAAAATGACTCTTATAAAATTACCAAATCAATTCCAAAAATATCATAAAAATCCAGAGAGCTTCATATCCACCTAAATGAAACAGAAACCAAGTTTCATAAACATTTATCTTGGGCAAACATCTTTCGTTCCAGTTTTTAGTAATTAAGACACAAATTTCTCATTAGCAACTTTAACAAAACAAAATCACTTTTAAAATACCAAACCAATTTCAAATCGTCTCGAAATTTCCAGAATTCCTTTAAACAATATAAAAGACAACAATATAAAACTTTCGAGGCTTTTAATTAGTAAAACTTTCACTCATCAAAGTCTCCTTCAAGTAAGACAACATCTTTCAAAATTCAGCATTACACACAAACACACATACTCAACACAAGAATCATTTCATCCATCGTCTTCTCACAAAACCGAACCATCATGCATAAACACAATTTATCTTAGCTCAAATGAAACATGCATAATCAAATCAATTTATTTTATTCCTAAACATATTTTAGTTGCCTTCTCAGATTCTGTTAATACAGCTCTGCTAGGGTTTGGGTATGGAAGGAGATTTTGTGTTCACTGCGTCTGATCATTTGATGGGGGATCCCCCTGACACCTCTGTTTCTAAGGAGGATGGGGTGAGGCCAAACTTAGTTCAACCGGGGGTTTCTTTCCGTGACAAAACTTTGGGAGGAAAACCTCCTCCACCTAGAATGGAGGAGGTGGATCTTGTGAAGGAAAATCTTATGAAGATCATTTCTGACGAAGGAAATAGACTCAAGCCAAAAGTTTATTTGGATGAGGTAGTTTTTGAGAGAATGTGTCTTCCGTGGAGAGATGCTCTCGTGGTAAAGTTGCTTGGAAAATCTCTAGGCTTCCTTACCATGCGGGATAAGCTGAAGCAGGTCTGGAAACTGAGTAGTGGGTTTGACCTTATGGATGTGGGCAATGGTTTTTTTGTGGTCAAATTTGAGGAGGAGGAGGCGAGGGAAAAAGTCATGACGGGTGGACCTTGGATGATCTTCGACCACTGTCTTTCAGTTCAAAGATGGGATCCAGACTTTGTTTCACCTGCTACTCAAGTTAACCGTACCATGGTTTGGATTAGATATCCTGGGCTGAATCTGATGTTTTATGATAAGAGTTTTCTCATGGGGTTGGCCTCGGCAGTGGGGGTACCGCACAAGGTAGATGTGACCACAGTTAATGTCTCGAGGGGCAAGTTTGCTAGGGTTTGTGTGGAGATTAATCTGACGATTCCGGTGGTTGGCAAGGTTTGGTTTAGGAATCATTGGTATAAGGTTGAATATGAAGGGCTCCACTTGATATGTGCTTCCTGTGGGTGTTATGGCCATCTAAGTCGCAACTGTACTGTGACACCCCCCCAACCCACGGTGCAACTGCCGGCATCTGAGAAAGAGGGACCAACTACGGTGACACCTGATTTTTCGCAACCTCAGGGCGAAAATCAAGGAGGAGTTTTGGGTCAGGGTAATGCAGATGTTATGACCAGGGAGATAAATGCGGAGGATGATGCGCTGCATGGGGATTGGTTGGTGGTTAGGAGGAGAAAAAAAGGAGGCAAGGATAAGTCAAGGGAGATACGGGGTGAGAAATTTAAGGAAGTCTCTTCCCAATCATTATCTGGAGATGGGGGCCACGTGTTTAATGGGGTTCAGAAAGGGACCAACTTAGGAGATTCTCATTTGGTGGGACCTTCGGTGGCAGATGGGGGTTCACGTGCAAGGGTGTATGTTAATGAGAAGAAAAGGGCACGTAAAGAAGTTAACTTAGTGGCACGTGTGAAGGACAAGGGCACTTTGGTGAAGAATATTCCTTTGCATGGGGTTGGCCAACATAACGTACAACTCACTGGTGAGTCAAGCCAAAACCGAGTTAACTCGACTTCGTCCGAGATGACTCAGAAAAATCAGGTTTCTAAGCAGGGTCCCCGTAAGGCTAGTCTTATGAAGGGCTTTGATCTAGGAACTGGAATTGCCATTTCTCCGGATTTGCTCCGTTGTTCGATGTTTCTGGGTAAGGCTGAAAAAGTGACAAAAGGGAAACCACCAGACCCAGTGAGGGGTAAAGCTATCGTGTTAGGGAGTAAAGGGGGGGTAGCTCCAAGGGTAATGCTCAGGTGTCCAAGGATGAGGAGGTTATGGAAGAAGTGAATGCTAGAATGGTGTTGGACTCGGGCCATTAGTATTGGTTCATATCTCTCTTGACCTTTGTTACGATGATAGATGTGACACCCTTGTTTTATATCTTGAAAATAATAAATTTAACACCCAGCTTTTAATTATAAATATTATTAAATTAGGTTTAAAGATTAAAATGGGGAACTTAAAATTTCTTTTGATTAATCAAGTTTACACATGAAATTGGGTATTTCAATTACAATAAGAGTAGCGCAACATAAAATTTTTCCTTCTTTCCGTAACTTCTTCTGCGACACTCTCAGATCCTCAAGCTCCTCTTCATTCACCTAAAATGTTAACCACATAAGGGTGAGACCTTTTCGCAACACAGTGAATTAGAAGATAATAAAGAGCACATAATAAAAACTTAAGCATCATAATCAAATCAAGCCATGAATAACAAAACGCTTCACTTTCATTTTCCATTAACCTTTCCCTTAACATGTTCATTAATTATTCCCTTTAATTCCTTTATCAAATTCCATTTTTATTTCCTTTATTCATTTTCCTTTATGTGTAACCTCAACCAGAGATCTACACCTTACCATCGTGTGTAACCCCAAACAGAGATCTACACACGATGTACGCAACCACAAACAGTGATCTGCATACACTGTGTATGCAACCACAGACAGTGATCTGCATACACTCCATCTCATTTATGTAACCTCAAACAGAGATCTACATAAACTTCCCTTTTTACCTTTTTACCCTTTCCATTATTCATTTTCCATTAATGTGTGTAACCCCAAACAGAGATCTACACACACAGTGTAAGCAACCACAGACAGTGATCTGCAAACACTTCCATTTTTACCGTACACCACTAGGATTTGGATACCCGCTAGGTAATTGGCACACCTGTCTAGGGACTTGGAACACCTGCCCAGGACTTTACACCTATCCAAACCATAACCTGTAGGACTATGTACTTTTACCAATCCATTAATTATTCCAATTATTGGTGTGGAAAACTGATCCTGTGGGTCACCCGGCGCCTACAGGGCGGTTTGGCCTGATGGGTAATTGGCCTGGCAGGTAATTGGCCCTAACAGGTAATTGGAACACCTAACCGGGTACCTAGTGTTCCGGGCCCCACTGATCAGTTTCCACTTAAGTTACCTTTACCATTATCAGTTAAACAACAGTCCATTCCAAATAATCAACAATCCGATCCATTCATTATATCCATCAACACAATTCCAATAATAATCACAATCTGCATAAATATAAACCATTCCAACAACATTCACATAACATTATAGTACAATTAATCATCAACCTTCGCATATTGTCTCACAATCAAATTCCAATCCATTTAGTTACCGTTCACAAACAAAGTTCACCACTAGAGTTCCCGTCACAAAATGATTATCGATCACCCTTAACATTTGCCCTTATAATCATTTTCCTTTATTATTCTAAGTCCAACTCATAGCTTTAATCTGATCCAAATTACATATCATAATCACTACTTTCTTCAATTATTGTTATTCTCATTGCATTTCCCTTTACATGTTCTCATTATCCTTCCTATTCCATTTAGCCATTTACATCACCTATCATCCAGTACAAAATCAAAGTAACACATAGCACTTACAAATTCACATTTTCCCACAATTCAGTCGACATACTCAGGTATGTCTCAGCGTGCATAAATATAAGTCAACTCCCTAGGGTTCTTCACTTCCTACATTAATAACATGCATAAAGGGGTTTTTAACCAATTATGACAATTAAGTTAAATTATTAAATTAATTCAAATTACATTCATTCTTCTTAAACCAACTTATAACTGGTGCTATTTTGCTACCCACAACCCAATTCAACTAATTAGCCCAAATCCAATTATATACCCCAACTATCCCTAACTCAAAGTGTGGAAAAGAGACTCCCCTTAACTTAGAGAGGGAGAGATCCCACACAAAGCTCCTAGAACTCCAAATATACTCCGGATCTACCTTGACTCCAAGCCTCTCAACCGATCTCCACTCCATTCTTCAAGATTGAAGGAGAGAGAAACTCTTAGAGAGAGAAATCTTTATGAAGGGTGAGAAGGCCACCATAGGAGGAGGTGAAGGTAAATCATGAGGAAGATGAGGAACCTCATGGGTGAAGGTTTACAAGGGTGGATTTGGGTTGTTTATTGTTGTTGATGGTGGTTTTGTGTAGAGGAGAGAGAGAAAACCGAATGGATGAAGAGAAGGAGGAGGAATCTCATGGCTCATGAGGAAGAGAAAGAGAGGAAGCTTAGTGATGATCCATGAACTTGGAGAGGAAGAAGAAAACAACTTGGATCTTGGTGGAGGAAGGGTGGAATTCGTGGGAGGAGGGGAGAAGGGAAGAGAGAGTGTTGATGAGGGAAGAACAGATGGAAGAGGGAGAGAGAACGTATAAATGAGGAAGAGAGAGAGAGAGGGTTTTTGTTTTTATTGTTTTGGTTGGAGGAGAATGTATGGTGGAGAATGAAAGAGGAAGGGAAAGATTCTTTTTATGTGGCCATGAAGCCTCCCACGCACACTCTCTTTCTCTTTTTTTTTTGCATCAGACCTGAAATAATCGATTACTTTCCCAAAGTAATCAATTATTTTGCCAAAATAATCGATTACTTCCTCCAATTAATCGATTATTTTTGCAGCATCATACAATCACCAGAGCACTGGTAATCGATTACTGTGCCTGAGTAATCCATTACTTTGCCCAAGTAATCCATTACTTTTAATGCAACTTTTGTATGATTTCACCAGAGAGCATGTAATCGATTACACCCTTCAGGTAATCGATTATTCCTCTAAAAACTCCTATTTTTGACAAATTCTAACTCTAAAACACTACCCTTAACTCCTATCCGTGGTTTCCTATGGTTTTCCTCATGTATTCTAACTTAGATCTTCCTAATTAATCTTGGAATTAAAAGTTGGGATGTTACAATTCTCCCCCACTTATTGGAATTTCGTCCCCGAAATTCCGCTCAAAATCCTTAATTGGAGAACCATCCCGGAAAAGGGTTTCTAAACTACACTGCCTACTTCACTTGGTTCTACTCCCCCACTTGGAATTGGCATACCATTCAACTTGGATGTGCCACAAGACTCTTGCACTCCATGAAGAGCACCAACTCCGCTTTGATTCGATCTGACTCGAGATGGAGGCTCTATCTGTGACACCCTTCCGAATTACCCAAATATAATATAGTATTTAAGCTATTATATTGGATAATATATGGACTTGTGAGTGTTAAGAAAATAACTGAAATAAAATTTTCTTTAAAAGCGGGTGCACAAATCGTCATTTGGAATTCTTGGAGAATAAGCTCTAAACCATTTCAAAACATTTGTATCGAGTTCGGCGATCTCTAAAACCTTTTCACAAATAGGGTAACATTCGCTCTTTGGAAACATCTTTGTATCATACAAGTAAGTAAAGTTACCCATGCTTTGTTCGATAAGACTGTTACCATCAAATAATATTTATAGTCGAGCTCTTAAATAGATTAAATCAGAGTAAGCGGAAATTATTGGACTATGCAACTGATAGTAATATAAACATAGGTTTTATATATATAATAAGAGTCATAATACATAGTCCCATCATGATAGTCTCCAAGACCCAAAAGTACAAGTCCATAAAAACGGATCTACATCATAGTGTAACTACAGCCCTAGAGTATTCCAAAAGTATATCTACAATATATATACATAACCAAAATACAACTCCAGGGGTAATCACGTAGATCTGGCAGCATTAGATGTGGTAGTAGTAGTAGCAGTCTCCAAAAACCCAAGTAGTAGCGTCATCATCATCACAGCAGCAGCAAAGTATCCTCCACAGCCTCCACAACATCGGATCCTTGGATCCTCATCATATACCCTATACACATACCTAGGGATCATCGTCCCTCCAATCACTCCCAGTAGAATGCACGATAGGCTCGCTCCCACTCTCGTCCTCCACCGGATCCTCCTCGATCTCATCCGAGGGAGAGTGTTCCCTACCACTGGGGACCGGGTCTGGTGATGGTGAAACCCTGACTGGGCTCCTCGGATCAGAAGGGGGAGTCTCCTCGCGGACGACTCTCGAGGTAAAAGGGTGAGAGCGGGTAGGTCGAAAACGAAAACTATGATAAGAGCGAGCTGGTCGCGTGGGAGGTGGTCCATGGTAAGTGTAAAACGGGGGTACATGCATAGTGTATATGATGGGAATCCTAAATCTACGAGGACGGAATCGGATCAACGGGTTCGGGTGGTAGAAGGTAACCTCTACCTCTCCCTCGAACACCACACGATGGTCCTCATAGATCCATGTGCCACCAGGAAGTGGCCGAATCTCGATGCAAGCAATGTAACGAGACATCACCTACAAGGGCATAGGGGTAAGCAATTCTATACACATAATCAACAGAGAATAAATTGTGCAATATGAGTATGTAAATATGCATCAATTAACAACAATCACATATATCACTTAGCAGTTAATTAATGCACATAGGATGCTCACACTTATTCCATTTATCACAATTAATTTAGATGAGTGGCATGATGCATGACTTTAGCTCTCAAGCCTATCTCCATCATACTATGTCACTCTCTGACGTCCATCCCTGACAACCCAGCACTCAACAGTGCGTTGTATTCCTAGGTATACAACAATTCGTACATTCACCTAGAATGTACACGACAAGCTTGGAATCCATGCCACCCGAGCATATCCCGTCATCCAAAAGGACCGTCATCCAAACGGTATAACCATATCGGCATCCACTAAGCCGACCACGCCAACGACATGTCATCAAGCAAGCGTATTGGCACTCCCAGAGGCCCTCCACATGTTTAACAAAACATGAAATACATCCTACCATCCAAACTCCAGAATGAATGCATTTTATCTTTTGGACTTAAGGGAAGTTGATTAATACTTTACAGGCCACCTAGGCTTATTTCTTTATCAAAAAGGACCGTCACCAAACGATCTATTTGTATTAATCAATTTCTCTAAGTCTTGATCCCTTGAACTATTATTAATAATTCCTTAATTAATTAAGTCAGAATTGAAAATGGTGTTTTCAGGTTCTGGGTAATTTACTCGAGTAAAATTCAGTACACTCGAGTATTCATTAACTTTTCCAGATTACTCGAGTATTCTTAAAGTTACTCGAGTGTTCATGACTTTCTGAGGATTTGGGTTTCAAATTCAATAAATTACTCGAGTAGTCCATAGGTTAGTCAAGTGTTCATCCTTATTTCCAGAATACTCGAGTGACCCTGAATGACTCGAGTGGTTGGCCTTAACTTGTCCTCAGGTCATGCTCGATACTCGAGTAGTAGACACGATACTCGAGTGTTCTAACTTCATTTACATTGTTTTTCAAACGTTTTACTCGAGTACCCTGTTTATTACTCGAGTGTTTCGCAGCAGTTTACACTGAAAACTTAGTTTTATCATACCAATTTCATTTCTACTCATTTCCAGTCCATTCCAAGGATCAACAGAGCACACATAACATAATTTGAACATGTTACAACATTCATTTCATATCAAAACACAGATTTGACAGAGAATTCAATAATCATGCATGAAAACACATTTTAACAACTCAATACCTCAATTTGCATAATAAGCACAATACACATGAAACAAAGTTCATTTAAGCTTGCATGCATGATATATAACTTGCTCAACACAGTTTTAGAGCATGGATTGGTCTCCAAACCAAAGTTCCTATTCAATCTAAGCCCTTAGAGCCTCTTGGTGGCTCTCTAACACAATTCATGAAATTTAATCTCTATCTAGTGAATATAATTACTTCCCCTTACCTCTCAAACGTGAATCAAACAGAGAATCCCCAAAGAAAAGCTCCACATCACCAAAAACACTTTAAACTCCAACATGCAGAGCATTTTGAGTGCAACACCAAAACGGAATTGGTTCACACATGAAACAGAGAATAAAATTGGGGAAATTAGATTTTCTAGACTCTATGCAACATCAACTAACTAAAGAAACCGAATTTAAGACTCAGGGATTCATGAGCTTACCAGAAATCGACCCCAAAGTAAGCTCCCAAACCAGAATTTGACAGAAACTTGCTCCACTTCCTAGCTCCAATTCTCCCAACACACTCACCCAATCCTCCCGATTTTACTCTCTATACAAAGCTCGAGATGTGAGCTTCATATCAGTGTTTGATTTGTGGTTCAATTCGGTTCAGAGACGAAGAATCGTTAAAAATGATTTTAGAACCCTAATACTCGATTTTCACATGAATTTGGCAAAATGGGGTGTTGATGCATCAACCAGGGGTTTAAATACATAGCCAAGCTATCCATGCAGCTCGACACGCAGATTGGGACGTGGTTTGGAGGCTGTTTTCGTGTCAAAACGATGATAACTCGGTGTTGACTCATCAACCGCACTAACTCGTGCAAGTTTACCCAGAATACTCGAGTATTCAGAATAATACTCGAGTGTTTTTCCCAGATTTTGAAAAATAATTATTTTATTTACTTTCCCTCCAAAACCTTACCTATAATTGCTTCTAGGTCCCTACCCAGGGACTAATATGCAAAACTCCTATTTTATACATTATTATATTTATTAAATAATTTCACACACCTAAGCTAGTCACATGAACACATATTTTAATTAGGGATTAACATAGAAACCATTAATTATAATAAAATTATAATTAACATTTCATTAATCGGGGATTAAAATTTTGGGGTGTTACACTATCAAATTGGCTAAGGTTCACACTTCTCTCGATTACTATTTCAGGAGTCCATCTAGAAAGACTCCCAAAGGAGCTTGAAGTCTAAACTCAGGTTTAGCTTCACATAGACGTTGGGAATAACTTCTAAGATCAACCGGGTTTCTTTCGAAATTCTACTCCGAAGATTTGAAAAGGGTTCTATTCTGCTCTACACACTAATACCCGCTTAGGTTGACTTTAATCTAGCTCCAAAACCCGCCACTTATATCCTAGACCTAAACTCTAATCAAACACATCCATCATTCACACAAACATAAATCATATAATCAGCATTCAAGGGTCAAACATTCACGCAGCAATCCACAACATCTTACACCTTAAACCTAAACGTAACTCAACTTGGCTTCCTTCCTAACTATTCTTAGGCTAACTTAGGGCTAACACTTACTTCTACAATCACATGCACAAATATCATCTCCTATTTTGAAAGTCGCTTAAAGAGGGGTTCGGGGAAATAGGATTTGCATAGACTGAAACCAAAAATGCGTTTTATAAATTCAATTTCCCAAGGTTTTTGAAGATTTGGAAGACGGTGTCCCTGTACCTACAAGAACATTATAGCAAATCTTCAAGTTCAATCAGAGTTCATTAGGTTCACATTTTGACCCTACGACCACTTTGTAAAAGATTTGTAATGGTCGGGGTGAACCTTGGTCAAATCCATTTAAAAATTAGTAGACAAACTCCAATTGGCCTCAAAATTTGATGGGACGTCACTTAAATTTAGCCCAAGGTTGTGTAAAATGGTCAAACCGATTAGAGAACATAAATTCATTTTGTTTAAAATACTAGCTTACTCCAATTGGTTTGAAATGTTACACGATACAAAGGTTCAACCTTAGGATGCTTAAGCCAAATTTTCCAAATCAAACAAAATCCTAAACCCAAAAACTTAGTTTTCCCTTTATATATAAAACCCTAATTACCCAAAAACACTTAACTACAAGCACATAAGTCTTTTAAAACTTTTGGCTTGAAAAGTCACTAGGTACGGGGATTTAAAATTTAGGAAGAAGGATCCCATACTAGTGGAAACATTTAGAAACAAGGATATATTTATAGAACAAAATTCTTTTGCAAATTAGGTTCCTCTCTTAATGAGGAGCGATTAATTTCATTTGAAAATTCACTAAAACTTTTAATCATGCAACTTACCATGATTAGCTACCTTCATCTAATTTCATAAGATCCTAGATGAAGGAGTGACATATCACTCAAAATAGATAAACTCAAATAAAGGGGGAATGTGCCTTGGACTTGAAAAATTTAGTTTTAATTCGTCTTCAAAAGTTAAAACAGTTACATTCCCCTTTTTGCTTCAAGTTTAAAATTTGAGTTTTCATTCCGAATTGATTTGAGTCGCATAAGAAGGGTTCCTATTTGATCGATGTGTGACTTGGTTACAAACAGTTAAGTTAATTCACTACTCGATCACTTAGAAATCCTTGCTTTTCTTACTAGTTCTTGAAAATTTGTTGTGCGACCTCACGATCCATTTAGAATGATTGTGGTTCGGTGCAACTGTTGAAATTCATTTTAAACACGCACAAGCATCAAACACAGATTTCACTTTGCACATAGACATATCAAGCACACATATCAATCGATCATGCACAAACAAAATTCAAATTCGTCAAGAACACAATTTTCAAAACAACACTTTTAGCCAATGTTTAGTGGAAGGTAATTTGGGATTTCATACATAAAGAGAGCAATCGAAAAGTTATTAATCCCAAATCGTTTAAAAACATTTTCAAAATTTTAGGTTCACTTCCACATAACATAGACTTTTTCCTACATACCAATGCACTACCAATGAGGTAATCAAAAGTGAGGTAAGATCTTCTAGGTTGAACTTTAACCCCATCCTCGATTAGATAAACTTCTTTTCGTTACAAAATTTTACTATAGTAACTCGGGGTTCAAGTCCAATCATTAGAAGTTTCAACTTGACTTTCGATCAATATTAATGTCATCAGAAACCAAATTAGTGATGGAATCAATCACGAATTCAATAAAATGTTGTTATTTTTTTTATGGAATCTAATCTAACCTGTGTCACTAAGTCACTCGAATAGATTAGAATCGGGGATAATAATTCATTTCGATTCTCATGATTCCACTTCTAATTTTTGGTCCGCTTACTTTAACACTACACCATTTCACATGTAAGCATATTTCGAGAACCCCTTTGGATTGAATTCAAGCCACTTCTCACATTGGGTAAAAAGTTTGTGTTTATTTGAAACTCAGATTAATATGGTAAGTGGTTTAAATCCAATTGGTTAGTTCTCGATGCCTATTTTCATTTGATGCCACGATCACTTGAATCAAGTTTAGTTACAGAACCGCTTAATGGTTTAGTATAAACCTTAAATTTTCATTCTCTTGAATACTAATCAAATCAACATGACCTTAATCACTTAGTTGGATTAGTATTCGAGATTCGTAATTTATTTATTTCATGCGGTTCCATTTCTAATCCCGGTTCAATTACTTTGACACCAAATTACTCAACAAACAAACATTTAAGATCACGCACAAAGCACTTAGCAAAGCAAACATACATAAAAGAATTACACATAACTTTTATACACAGGAGATCCCTTACTAATTCACGTTGATGCACAAACTCCTAGAGTTCGACAACATCACCTCCCGATAAATGCAATATCGGATTGGCCAGTTCCGACACTACATTCCATCAGTGGTAATAGCCTTCGTTATCCAGTTAAAGTTTATGCACTCCGTTATTAATTAGTAAGATTTCCTTTGTAAGAAACTTTAAATTCTAACTAATTTAACTTGGAATTTTGCATTCCCTTAAACAAGAATCAATTGCACCTTTGATGTTTTATGCTTACAAACGTGCCACACTTATAGAATGTAATTCTTTGAATCCCTAAGGGATCCGGCTTAGGTTCCCAAAGAATCACATTCTATTTTCCTTTACTATCAAACATTTGCAAATATCACCAAACATTAAAATTTTCCTTTAAAAGGGTCTCACCTCTTGAGAAGAAGCTTGAGATGAGAGTGTTCGCAGCGAGATCGGGACCACTTTCCCTCAGGTCGGAAAGGAAGGAAACTGCTCTGATACCATAAATTTAACACCCAGCTTTTAATTATAAATATTATTAAATTAGGTTTAAAGATTAACATGGGGAACTTAAAATTTCTTTTGATTAATCAAGTTTACACATGAAATTGGGTATTTCAATTACAATAAGAGTAGCGCAACATAAAATTTTTCCTTCTTTCCGTAACTTCTTCTGCGACACTCTCAGATCCTCAAGCTCCTCTTCATTCACCTAAAATGTTAACCACATAAGGGTGAGACCTTTTCGCAACACAGTGAATTAGAAGATAATAAAGAGCACATAATAAAAACTTAAGCATCATAATCAAATCAAGCCATGAATAACAAAACGCTTCACTTTCATTTTCCATTAACCTTTCCCTTAACATGTTCATTAATTATTCCCTTTAATTCCTTTATCAAATTCCATTTTTATTTCCTTTATTCATTTTCCTTTATGTGTAACCTCAACCAGAGATCTACACCTTACCATCGTGTGTAACCCCAAACAGAGATCTACACACGATGTACGCAACCACAAACAGTGATCTTCATACACTGTGTATGCAACCACAGACAGTGATCTGCATACACTCCATCTCATTTATGTAACCTCAAACAGAGATCTACATAAACTTCCCTTTTTACCTTTTTACCCTTTCCATTATTCATTTTTCATTAATGTGTGTAACCCCAAACAGAGATCTACACACACAGTGTAAGCAACCACAGACAGTGATCTGCAAACACTTCCATTTTTACCGTACACCACTAGGATTTGGATACCCGCTAGGTAATTGGCACACCTGTCTAGGGACTTGGAACACCTGCCCAGGACTTTACACCCATCCAGACCATAACCTGTAGGACTATGTACTTTTACCAATCCATTAATTATTCCAATTATTGGTGTGGAAAACTGATCTTGTGGGTCACCCGGCGCCTACAGGGCGGTTTGGCCTGATGGGTAATTGGCCTGGTAGGTAATTGGCCCTAACAGGTAATTGGAACACCTAGCCGGGTACCTAGTGTTCCGAGCCCCACTGATCAGTTTCCACTTAAGTTACCTTTACCATTATCAGTTAAACAACAGTCCATTCCAAATAATCAACAATCCGATCCATTCATTATATCCATCAACACAATTCCAATAATAATCACAATCTGCATAAATATAAACCATTCCAACAACATTCACATAACATTATAGTACAATTAATCATCAACCTTCGCATATTGTCTCACAATCAAATTCCAATCCATTTAGTTACCGTTCACAAACAAAGTTCACCACTAGAGTTCCCGTCACAAAATGATTATCGATCACCCTTAACATTTGCCCTTATAATCATTTTCCTTTATTATTCTAATTCCAACTCATAGCTTTAATCTGATCCAAATTACATATCATAATCACTACTTTCTTCAATTATTGTTATTCTCATTGCATTTCCCTTTACATGTTCTCATTATCCTTCCTATTCCATTTAGCCATTTACATCACCTATCATCCAGTACAAAATCAAAGTAACACATAGCACTTACAAATTCACATTTTCCCATAATTCAGTCGACATACTCAGGTATGTCTCAGCGTGCATAAATATAAGTCAACTCCCTAGGGTTCTTCACTTCCTACATTAATAACATGCATAAAGGGGTTTTTAACCAATTATGACAATTAAGTTAAATTATTAAATTAATTCAAATTACATTCATTCTTCTTAAACCAACTTATATCTGGTGTTATTTTGCTACCCACAACCCAATTCAACTAATTAGCCCAAATCCTATTATATACCCCAACTATCCCTAACTCAAAGTGTGGAAAAGAGACTCCCCTTAACTTAGAGAGGGAGAGAGCCCACACAAAGCTCCTAGAACTCCAAATATACTCCGGATCTACCTTGACTCCAAGCCTCTCAACCGATCTCCACTCCATTCTTCAAGATTGAAGGAGAGAAAAACTCTTAGAGAGAGAAATCTTCATGAAGGGTGAGAAGGCCACCATAGGAGGAGGTGAAGGTAAATCATGAGGAAGATGAGGAACCTCATGGGTGAAGGTTTACAAGGGTGGATTTGGGTTGTTTATTGTGGTTGATGGTGGTTTTGTGTAGAGGAGAGAGAGAAAACCGAATGGATGAAGAGAAGGAGGAGGAATCTCATGGCTCATGAGGAAGAGAAAGAGAGGAAGCTTAGTGATGATCCATGAACTTGGAGAGGAAGAAGAAAACAACTTGGATCTTGGTGGAGGAAGGGTGGAATTCGTGGGAGGAGGGGAGAAGGGAAGAGAGAGTGTTAATGAGGGAAGAACGGATGGAAGAGGGAGAGAGAATGTATAAATGAGGAAGAGAGAGAGAGAGAGGGTTTTTGTTTTTATTGTTTTGGTTGGAGGAGAATGTATGGTGGAGAATGAAAGAGGAAGGGAAAGATTCTTTTTATGTGGCCATGAAGCCTCCCACGCACACTCTCTTTCTCTTTTTTTTTTTGCATCAGACCTGAAATAATCGATTACTTTCCCAAAGTAATCCATTATTTTGCCAAAATAATCGATTACTTCCTCCAATTAATCGATTATTTTTGCAGCATCATACAATCACCAGAGCACTGGTAATCGATTACTGTGCCTGAGTAATCCATTACTTTGCCCAAGTAATCCATTACTTTTAATGCAACTTTTGTATGATTTCACCAGAGAGCATGTAATCGTTTACACCCTTCAAGTAATCGATTATTCCTCTAAAAACTCCTATTTTTGACAAATTCTAACTCTAAAACACTACCCTTGACTCCTATCCGTGGTTTCCTATGCTTTTCCTCATGTATTCTAACTTAGATCTTCCTAATTAATCTTGGAATTAAAAGTTGGGATGTTACAATAAATATTTCCAAATATAGAATACTTGCTATCAAAAATTGGGACTAGAAAATTTTTCCTTTTTAATTTCTTCTTGCCCAATTATAAACACCTTTAACCTTGACGAATAATTTGAATTCGGCTTAATAATACCTTAATTACAAAAAGGCTCGCGAGACAATGTCTTTTTAACACAATGAAACATATTCGTACCGTTTATTAAAAATATATTATTTGTCTCTTGAGTTTAATCGAACTTATAGAATATAACTTATTGCCGAATCCTTTTGAATCAAAATTAGAGTATGCGGAAGTAAAATAATACTTGTGGGGCACTGCTGAGGTAAAGAAAACATCATATATATATATATATATCATAATAAAAACATCCCCACCAGTATCAGTAGCAAGTAGCAAAAGTCGAGATAGCAAGTTTTGATAAAACATATACATAACCAGCTGCTCAAAATAATCCTCACTCTAAGACCTCTCAAAATATGTACAATATATCACAAGATCAAAATAGAAGTCCCAGAGCAGGTCATCCATGTCCTCAGCAGCTCCTCTGATCCTCTGCAGCTCTATCCCTAGACCTAGGATCCAAAACATCTATACTATGCAGGCTCCTAAGAACCAGCAGGTCCACCTCTAGCAGAAACAGTAGGCTCGTCAGGCACCTCCTCCCCGTCCTCATCCTCCACGGGATCCTCCTCGACCTCGCCCGACTGTGCAGAGACCCCACCAGACCCCACCACTGGGTCTAGGATCTGCAGAAGCAGTCCTCTCAAAATCAGTCGGACCAGGAGAAGGAGTCTCATCAGTAACAACTCTGTGGGAAGAAGGGTGAGTACGAGTGGCAGCTCTAAAACGAAAACTATGAAATCGACGCACTGGTCGAGCCGGGGGTGGTCCTCTATATGAGTAAAAGGGTGGAACATGCATAGTATAGACTAAAGGGATCCTAAATCTACGAGGTCGCACCCGAACCAGAGGGTTAGGGTGGTAGAGAGTAATCTCCACCTCCCCCTCAAAGGTGGCTCGGTGCTCCTCGTACGTCCATATACCACTAGGGATAGGGCGTATCTCGATGCAGGCTAGGTATCTGGCCATCACCTAAACAGGGCATAGGGAGTACGTATACACATATACATAATCAATAAAGACTAAAATTACAAACACAAGTATATCATGGACAGACAATAATGCAAGTACATATGAGCATACCAATTTTCAACATTATATCTCTTATAATGCAAGTGGCATGATGCATGATTTCTATCCACAACTGAGGCCTCTAACAAAAGTCCATCTTGGACGTCCATACAATACACCAGTGTGTTCCCGGAACACTACCATACGTTCCCAGAACGATGGCAAACCATACTTGGAATATAAACAAGCACCACTCCCAGAGTGTGCATCACGTTCCTAGAACGTGTAGCAAACCATACTTGGAAAAATAAACATCACTCCCAGAGTGTGTATCACGTTCCCATAACGTATAAAAACCATGTCCCAGACACTGGCCACATTCCCAGAATGTGTCATCAAGTAGGTTTCACACCAATGTGTTCCCAGAACACATCAAAGAAACCATGTCCCAGACACTGGCCACATTCCCAGAATGTGTCATCAAGTAGGTTACAAATTTGGTACTTCTGGAGTACCCTCCTCATATTCCCAGAATATGATAAACGTTTCCTACCAACCTATCTTCCATTCTCTATGCATGAATGCACAATCAATAAGGTTGGTTTTTATCTTTAATTTAATTATTGTGATTTATAGATATCTCAATTTCTCTTTTGAATGATTAATTTGAGGTATAACCTTTGGCACCAAAATTCATCCATGAATTTACTTAAAAACATGCCATTAAAACTTGGATTGGGAAAACTTGACCAATGGTATCCACTTTTCACTTAAAAGACTTAACTTTTATTTTTCAGTTTCAGGTACTAATCGGTTACAGTCTCAGGCTAACCGGTTAGAATTACAGACCTGAACTTATTAACCATTGAAATTCAGAAAAACCCTTTTTCTTGAATTTTTTTACCCAATCCATAACAGATTCTTAGCTTTGTTATATACCTCAAATCCCACTGATTTCATCATTCAAAAGTCTAAATCACAACTCATTCCCAATTGAGCATAATTTCCACTTGAAATTATCTCATAACATTAAGGTATTAACTCCTCCATTACAATCTGAAGCAAACAGTATTTACCAACATGTTCTCAGATTGTTTTCAAGTGAAATTAGAGTATAGACTTGAGGGTGAATGGTAAGAACACAGGGCCAATTTCAGAAATTCATTTTCTTTGAAAATTTACAGTATCTAACCGGTTACAAATTTCGAATAACCGGTTAAATTATGCAGTCTGTACACTGAAAAATGAGGTTTTGCATACCATTCTTTTCAATACTCAAATCTAACCAATTTCATCAATCAATGGAGTTAACAGACCTTAATTTAAACATGTTCAACCACAGGAACATATTTCATTTGCATGCATTCTCATTAAAGTATCAAATTGCATATAAACCCACATAAACACAATTTAATACCACAAAACTCATAATAAGCATTTAGATTATGAATCAATCATCCAAATCATTTGCATGCATCAAATCAAAACTGCTCATGATAGAATTGAGCTGTAAATTGGCCTCCAAGCCTTTTAACCTATTCACATAATGCCTTTTTGAGTCTTTGTTGACTCAAATCCTGAAACACTTGATTTTAGTCTCAATCTAGTATAAGGTAAACTTCTCCTATACCTCTAAGTCGTCTTTGATGAGTATAATCACTGAGATTGAAGAAAAATCCACAGATTCCACAAGAACCCTCAGTTCTGCCCTTAGCCACGATTTTCCAACAACAGGGTCCAAACACCAGGGAATTTGACATAGAAATTGACCAAACAAATTAGGGAAAACAATTAGGACTTGCTCTAGGTAACATGCATTAAAGAATCGAAGTGGTTTGAGGTTCAAAGAGTGCTTGAGCTTACCTAAACCGAAGCTCAAAAACAGCTCCACGAACACAGAGACAGTGTTGGCAGCTTCACTTCTTGGATTGATTCCTCCTCACACAAGAACTCTCTGCTCACAATCTTTATGTCAACACAAAGCCCTTGATTCAAGCTTTGTGGATGTGTATCGCTCGCTCTCCAACACTCAGAGACGAAGAAGAATTTAGCCAAACGAATCAGAAACCCTAATCAAGCCTCTCAACCCAAATTCAGAGAAATAAACCCCAAATCCTTCAACAGCACTGGCTTATATAGCAAGATCAGGTTGACATGCACAATGACGCGTGTTTTCCACTAATCTAGAGCTGATTTCGTGGCGAATTCGTGGATTAATCAAGTGATTACTCATCAAAACGCACTAACCCGGTTTCTGGGTTCATCGTGTAACCGGTTACAGGGCATTTCTAACCAGTTAGATCAGTGCAAAATTTAAAAATTAATACTTTTTAAATATTTCCCTCCAAGAACCTTTCTAATATTACATTTAGGTCCTAATCCAAGGACTAAAATGCAATATCCATATTTTTGTATTTATTTGCCATATAAAAATACCTTCACCTATTTTTATATTTCAAGGCTAATTAAATACAAAACATAACTTGGAGAATTTATATAAATTAATAATAAAACTTTTATTATTAATTTCCTTATTAACCGGGAGACGAAAATTAGGGGTGTTACAATAGAGTTTAGAGATTTCAAAGTCATTGCTTGGAATGTTCGTGGTGCTGCCAATATTGGTGGTAAACGGCATGTTAGAAATTTGGTGCAGAGGTTTCAGCCTTCGCTGTTTATTCTTGTAGAGACGCATATCCAGTTTGGTAGAGGTCGCAGATTCTGGGACTCCTTGGGCTTTCATTCTTGTGCTATTATGGAAGCTCATGGTCAAGCTGGAGGAATTTGGGTGTTGGGTAATCTTCAGCCTGGAGTGGTTGTTAATGTGGTGGATGTGTTACATCAGTGTGTCACCGTGAGTATTTCTTCCCAAGGGCGCTCGTGGTTGTGTAGTGCGGTTTATGGGAGCCCTACACCCTCGGTTTGAGATAATATGTGGTCTCATCTGGTTGCTCTACGTTCGTCGCTCATCCTCCCTTGGCTTCTTATGGGAGATTTTAACAAGATTCTTTTTCCATCAGAAGTCTCGGGTGGTCATTTTTTACGTAATAGAGCTGAGAAGTTTCATGAGGTTTTGGAGGAGTGTAGGTTGTTGGACTTGGGAGCTGTTGGTTCCAAGTACACGTGGGTTCGTAGGGAAGGGAGTAACCACGTGATCATGAAACGCTTGGATAGAGCTGTGGGTGATGTGGATTGGCGGCACTCTTTTCCGGAGGCGTTTGTGGAGAACTTGTGTCGTGTTCGGTCTGATCATTCCCCTCTTTTATTGCGTTGTAATGGCTCGGTTCCTCCTCCTGCTGTGAGACCCTTTCGTTTCCAAGCGGCTTGGACTATGCATGAGGATTTTTCTGGTGTGGTGAACAATGCTTGGACTGTGGGTGAGGGCCTTGTTTGGCAGCGGCTTGATAATGTTAAAACTTTGGCGTTGCGGTTTAATAAGGAGGTCTTTGGCAATGTCTTCAGGGACAAACGACGAGTGGAAGCTAGATTGGAGGGTGTGCAGAGGTCTCTTGAGTGGTATAGGTCTAGTGATTTGGAAAGGTTGGAGAAGTCCCTTCAACGTGAACATGCTCAAATTTTGGCTCGTGAGGAGATGCTTTGGTATCAGAAATCGCGTGAAAATTGGGTTAAGTATGGAGACCGAAATACAAAGTTTTTCCATACTCAAACTATTGTTCGGAGAAGACGCAATAGGATTGAAGGGTTGTTTTTGGGTGATGGTTGTTGGTGTGTGGATAGCTTGTGACTTAAAAATGAGGCTAACAGGTTCTATACTGATCTTTTCGCCTCTCCTATTGGTGCTTCGCCGGAGGCTTTGAGGTTTGTTCTGGTTCCTCAACTAGGTGTGGAGGGCTGTGATGCTATGGAGAGGGTTGTATCGTTTGAGGAGGTGCAGAGTGCAGTTATGTCGATGAAATCTTTCAAAGCACCGGGGCCTGATGGTTTTCAACCAATCTTCTTCAAGAAGTATTGGGATATTGTGGGGCATGATATTTGGAGGATGGTGGCGGATGCTTTTTCGACGGGTTCTGTTGATCCTGCTATTTGTGAAACGCTTCTAGTCCTTATTCCTAAGGTGCAACAACCTGTTGAATTTAAACAGTTCCAGCCAATTGGTTTGTGTAATGTGGCTTTCAAGATTATCACTAAGGTGATTGTTAATCGCTTGCGGCCCTTTATGGCTAGTCTTGTTGGTCCCCTTCAGAGTAGTTTTATTCCGGGGAGAGGTACATCTGACAACTCAATAATTATCCCAGGAAATCTTGAGTTACATGAAGAAATCTAAAAGCAAGATTGGGTCTATTGCGTTTAAAGTGGATATGGAGAAAGCTTATGATAGAGTGAATTGGGACTTTTTGAAATGTACGCTTCAGGATTTTGGTTTTCCTACCAAACTGATTTCACTTATTATGCTTTGTGTCAGTTCCCCCACTCTCTCGATTTTGTGGAATGGTGAGAAGCTTGATAGTTTTGCTCCGTCTAGGGGCCTAAGACAAGGAGACCCTATGTCGCCTTATCTGTTTGTGCTTTGTATGGAGAAGCTTTCTTCTCTAATTAATTTGAAGGTGGTGGATAACCAATGGTATCCCGTTTGTGTGTCGCGGGGTGGCCCTGGGATTTCTCATCTGCTCTTCGCTGATGATGTATTCTTGTTCTGCCGTGCCAGAAGGGATCAGTGTAGAGTGGTGTGGATGTGTTACGTGAGTTTTGTCGGGCTTCAGGTATGAAAGTGAATTTTGAGAAATCTAAAGCCTTTGCTTCTTCCAAAGTTCCTGGTAAAGTTATTAATTTTTTCAGATCTGCTACAAACATAGCCTTCTGCCATGATTTGGGTGTTTATTTGGGTTTCCCTTTGATTTTGGAGCGAGCTACTAGGACTCATTTCCAGCCTTTGGTTGAAAAATTGAGAACTCAGTTAGCAACTTGGAAGAGGAACTTGCTAAACAGGGCTGGGAAGGTGTGTTTAGCTAAGTCAGTGCTGTCGTCTATTCCTACATATACAATGCAGATTCTTTGGTTGCCTCAAAGTGTTTGTGATGACATTGATCGTGTATCCAGATATTTTATTTGGGGTAAGGAGGGAGCTACACGAAGTTGGAATCTTGTTAGTTGGAAGAAAGTAACACGCCCTAGAAGGAGTGGGGGCCTAGGTGTTAGAGATACCCGCATGGCTAATACCTTATTATTGGGGAAATTAGTGTGGAAGCCGATGACTGATTGTTCGTCTCTTTGGACCCAAATGCTGGACCATAAATATTTGCATGGAAGGAAAATTTTTGCGGTTGAGCCAACACACCAGATGTCGTATGTCATGAGGAGCATATTCAGGGCCGCTTTGGAGCTTAAGGAGGGGTTTGCTTTTCGGTTTAGAGATGGAAATTCTTCTTTTTGGTTTGGTCATTGGTGGAAAGATGGCCCGTTATGTGAGAAGGTGCCCTATGTGCATATCACAGACACGGAGAAAACTGTTAGAGAGGTGTGGGATGGAAACGCATGGAACTGGGCTAGTTTATATACTCCTGTGTCGGAGGATCTTTAAGATTTGGTTAATAGCGTCAGGATTCTGGGGTTTGGTGACATTGTGGATGTCTGGTGTTGGTCCTTTAAAGAGGATGAACTGTACTCTGCGGCTTCTGGTTATAAATGGCTTAGTCAGAGGAGTAGTGATTTGGTGGTGGATGTTTCCTAGTCCTGGTTGTGGAAGCTGCCATGCCCGGAGAAGATCAAATTTCTGTTGTGGTTGTTGTTACATGATGCATCCCCTTGTAATGCTCGTCGTCACCGGTGTGGTTTGACAGCTTCGCCTTCTTGCCCGCGGTGTGATGCGGATTATGAGTCTGGTTTGCATGTGGTCAGGGATTGCCCAAAGAGCAAGGATCTATGGATTAGTTTTGGGATTCGTGATTCTAATTTTTTTACAAAAGAGGCTTGGTGTTGGATTCATAAAGCCTCGATGGGTGATTGGAGTTTGCAGTTTTTTGCCATTGTTTGGTGGGCCTGGAGGTGGCGTAACATGGAGGTGTTGGGGTCGGAAGATTGGTGTTTGGAGCAGGTCCGGTTTAGAGTTCAAACTCTTCTTGCTGACATGAGATGTTGCATGCCTAGTAGTACTCAAGGTAGTCGTGTTCCTCGTTTGCTATCCTGGAGTAAACCCCCCCCCCCTGCATAGTGTTAAGGTCAACACTGATGGGAGTTATAAAGGTGGAGATGGTATGAATGGCTTTGGTGGTCTTTTGAGGGACTCTTTTGGGCGTTGGCTGCTGGGTTTTACAGGGTGCTATTCTTCTTCTTCTGTGCTGTTGTCGGAGCTTATGGCTCTGAGGAATGGCCTCCTCTTGGCGTGGAATGCAGGGTATAGATTGGTGCGATGTGAAGTTAACTCCTTGGAAGCTTATCGTCTTGTCTCTATGGAGAGCCCGCCAGCTTTTCATGTTTTTGGTGCGATAATTTGCGACATCAAATCGTTCCTTGCTAGAGATTGGGATGCCAGTCTGTCTCATGTGCTCCGGGAGGTTAATGGTTGTGCGGATGTTCTGGCCAAAATGGGTGTTGCGAGTGGGGTTTCTCTTTTGTTGTTAGAGGCACCTCCGGTTGAGATCACGCAGGCTCTTGCTAGAGATACTGCTGGTCATATTTTTGTTCGCTGTTAGCTTTCTTTTCTGTTTCCTTTGCACAAAAAAAAATCAATTTATTTTCCTCATTGCTCATTTAGGCCAAAACACACACACGTTGAAATTAGGGGTTTTCACACAAATAAATCAATACACACTACACATACACTAAAAATTCATTTGATTCCTTTATTCAAGCTTAAATCAAAACATCAAAACAAAGTCATTTATACAAAAGAAAAAGAAAAACCGCATAGGCTTCCAAGATTCATGCATGCCCTTTTTGTTTACTTTAAACTTAGATTTTTAACATGCATGTAACTAAAAACTAAGGACCCAACTTAAAATCAAACAAACATCAAAAAATCACTTTCTTTTCCTTGTTTGGCCGAATTATTGCTAACAAAATGAGGAACTTTTGCACAATAATAAAACAACACATAAACATATACTTTAAAATCAATAAGAATCAAAGCTTATTTCTTTACTCCTTATAAAAACAAAATCAAAACACAAACCAACCCAAAAACCGTATAGCCTTCATGGCTTCATGCATGTTCATTCCAACCTTTTAAAACTCAAATCTTTATACTTTAAGGCTTAAAAATCATAGAGGATCACAAAAATATAACATGCATCAAAAACAAAACTTATTTCCTTTATTATTTGGTCTTGGCCGAATAGTATATGGGGAAAAATTAAAAACTTTTCACAATACACATCAATATACTTATAATCATTTTAAGATCAAGAATCCAATATTCAAACGAAAAACAAAAATCATTTTGGGTATAAACAAGAACAAAACCGTGGCATCATAGAACCTTCATGCATGTCCATTTTTCAATCAAAAGCTTAAATCTTTATACTTTAGGTCTTAAAAATCATAGAGAAGCACAAAAACTCAACATGCATTAAAAAAAACTTGTTTCCCTTGTTTCTTTGCCTTGGCCGAATGGGGTATACAAAAGAAAGGAAAATTTTCAACAAAATAAACCATTTCATTAACACATCCAAGATTACCCTTGTTTCATTACCTTAAATCAAAAACGCAAAAACAAAAATCATTTGAGTATGAAAAGGGACCAAAACCGTGAGCTCCATTTCATGGTGCATGTCCATTTTTTTTTGTTTTTAAACATCAATCTACATATATTTAAGCATAGAAAATCATACGGAACAAGGAAATTTAACATGCAAAAGATTATGACCATCAAACACAAAAACCCTCTTGGAAAGCTTCATGAAAACCAAAAATAAAGAGGAAAAGAGAAAGAGAATAAGCTAGAGAACCATTACCTAAAGGGAAGAATGAAAAGGTACAAGAAAAATTGAAGCTTTTTCCCTCTCCGGAAAACTTCAGGAGCATGAAAATGAAGTCAAGAAATATTTCAACAATGACACTTGCAACCCTCTTCGGAAAACTTCAGGAGCATGAAAATGAACTTAAAATATTAGCTCAGCACGAAGATGAGAACAAAAAGGTGAAAGGTCTCGCATTCAAAGCTGAAGCATCAACATCTGAAGGAGACTCCGACAAAGAATCAATCAGTGATGAGCACATGGGACTATTGGTGAAAAGGTTTGGGAGATTTCTGAAAAATAAAAACAACTTCATTACGCCCATGAAGAAGGATGCAAACAAAATTGGAAGTTCTTCTATCATATGTCATGAATTTGGCAAGCCCGGTCACATTAGAGCGAATTGCGTTCAATAGTCAGGAAGTGTTTGTCATCATCAAAAAATGGGTATATTGCTATTGGATTATATTGTTATATATTTGCTTGCTCAACGCTTGTGATGCAGATAGTCAGGAAGTGTTTGTCATCATCAAAAAGGGGGAGTGTTGGATGTCAAGCTTTCCCAAGGACGTAAAGAGTTTTGCTAAAAGACTTCTAGAAGAATGTTTTGATGATAACAAACAAGCTCTATCAAGCTCAAGGCTCAAGCTCAAGCAAGTAGATTAAGTAGATTAAGCCTTGCCCATAGGAATCAGTGTAAGGTAATGAAGGTTTAGTTTTCCAAGTTCATAAGGCCAAAATAATAAGTTTCAATTTAACGAGAAGAGGGGAATGTTTTTGATATCGTTTTAAGTTTAATTTTCAGCTAAAAATGTTTTCGAAAATCTATGGATACATACTCTGCTTTAGAAAATCATTTTATGAAAATAAGCAGAAGTAATCGATTACCATCCCTGGATAATCGATTACCAAGTTTCTGAGTTGTGACCTGGGAATTTTAATTAGAAATAATCGATTACCTTACCATAATAATCGATTACCTTTCTCACAGGAAGTTGTTAATCGATTACCTTGTTTTAAATAATCGATTACTTTCTCAAAAATTAATTTCACTATTTTTCACATAATAGAGATAATCGATTACCTCTCTCAAGTAATCGATTACCTTTAAGTTTTATTGAAATTCGTGTCAAAATCAAATCTTAAATGTTCCCAGATTTGTTTTTACATAATTGATTCTGATTTATTTTCTAAATTCGAATTTAAATATCTTTTTGAATTATTTCCTTATTTGTTTTGAGAATCAAATCTTGGATTTATTTTTTAAATCTATTTTATTTGTTTTTTATTTTAAAATTTATTTTATTCGATTTTATTTTAATTTAATAAATCTTTTTGATTTTTTGTTGATTTCAAAAATTAATCTTATTTATTTGAATTTCCAAAATAGTGTTACTAATCATTATTTCTATTCTCTGATCAAAAAATCGCGTTCTTCTTCTTCTCCTTGAACACGTTCTTCATAGTTCATATTATTTCTTTAAGAGAAAAACCTTTTTGGCCTTTTCTCTTGTGAATTAAAACTTCATTATCATAGTGCTAACTTGTTGTATCCGTGTTATTAAGAACACAACAAATTGTATCACTCTCATATTCATCACATTCAACCATAGTTGTAGGGAGTGGATCCCTTAGTGGAACGTGTGGCACGTTCTTAGGGTGAGGAACCCTTGTGTGGCATTTTGAGGTCCCTAGCGAACGGAGAATCCTAGTAGTGTACGAGGCGCTCTTGGTTATAAATGGGTGCGGCTCAATTTCAAGGTTATAAAGGCTCAAGCAGGTCGCTTGGGGACTTGACGTAGGACTTTCGCTGGAAAGATAGAACCAGTATAAAATTGGTTTGTGTGTTCCTCTTCCCTTATCTCTTTATTTTCTGCATTATTTTTGATTAATTCATTTCTGCGCTACTCTATTTTATTTTAATATCTATCGCTTCGCCTTCACGCTCAAAAGTTTAATCTCTCTATAAAAACAATTTATAACGTTCGAGTAATTTCCAATAAATTTAATAAAACTCGATTCACCCCCCTGTTGAGGTTTGAGGCCGATTCTAACAATTGGCATCAGAACTAGTCTCTTGTATTAGAGGACTTAACACTCTCAAGAGTGATGGCTTCAAACTCTCTGTTTGGTTGTGATGGGAGTTCTATTAATAGGCCCCCCATGTTTGATGGTGTTGGGTACGCTTATTGGAATGCGAGAATGAAAATTTTTATTCAAGGAGTAGGATTAAAAGTTTGGGACGCTGTCGTTAATGGACTCTACGTTCCTACCTATGTGGTAAGTGGAATCACTGTCAACAAACCTATTGGTGAGTGGATGGAAGAGGAGGAACGAAGAGTCTAATACGACTTGAAAGAGAAAAATATAATAACATCTGCTTTGAGTTATGATGAGTTTTTCAGGATATCTACATGTGAGACAGAACAGGAAATGTGGGATACATTGGAAGTCACACATGAAGATACCAATGAAGTCAAGAGGTCGAGAATCAGCACCCTGACTGGAGAGTACGAACTGTTCAGAATGAAGGAAGGAGAATCAGTGCAAGAAATACAAAAGCGATTCAAAATGATAGTCAATCAACTCGTGACACTGGGAAAGAAATTTACAAATGAGGAGTTGATCAACAAAGTGCTGAGGTGCTTAGGGAGAGAATGGCAACCCAAGGTGATGGTAATTATGGAGTCAAGAAATCTTTCAACAATGACACTTACAACCCTCTTCGGAAAACTTTAGGAGCATGAAAGTGAACTTAAAATATTAGCTCAGCACGAAGAGGAGAACAAAAAGGTGAAAGGTCTCGCATTCAAAGCTGAAGCATCAACATCTGAAGGAGACTTTGACAAAGAATCAATAAGTGATGAGCACATGGGACTATTGGTGAAAAAGTTTTGGAGATTTCTTAAAAAGAAAAACAACTTCAATACGCCCATGAAGAAGGATGCAAACAAAAGTGGAAGTTCTTCTGTCATATGTCATGAATTTGGCAAGCCCGGTCACATTAGAGAGGATTGCGTTCAATATCTGAAGAAGAAGGAAAACTCCGAAAGAAATGCATCAAGATCAAGGAAAGGGAGACAAGCATGCATTGCATGGCTGGACAATGAGGAGAGCTCGGATGATGATTCAAACGAGTAGAACGAAACGGCCAACCTATGTCTCATGGCACATGGAAAAGAGGTAATTTCTGAACTTGATAATGAACCTTCTTATAATGAATTACAAGAGGCATTTGAGGAATTAAATGAGGAATCAATGAGGTTATCCTTAATGGTTGCTCTAGAAAAGAAAAATTCAGCTCTACTTTTAAAAAAGAATTAAGAACTGTCTAAAGAAAAATAAAAACAAAGAGCTGAATTCTACTTTGAAAAGTTCCTCAAACACCTATAGTAATGAAATCAAAATTAAGGCTAGTTCATCTTCTTGTAAGTTTTGCAAGGATTTAGTAAAAGAAAATGAAGATTTAAAGGAAACACTTGCGAAATTTGCAAAAGGAAGAAATACCTTAAATTTGATGCTAGGGAGACAAAAATGTTTTTTCAGTAGAGCAGGTATAGGTTATCAACCCGGTAGACATCAAAAGAAATTAAGTACCATTTTTGTCCTTGCTAGCTCCTATAAGAAGCCCTTTATTATTTGTAATTATTGTGGTAAGAAGGATCATGGTGCACATGAGTGCAAACACCAGAAAGTTAAGTTCATTAAAAAGAACGATGATGCTGTAAAGTGGCACAAAGGGCACTATGGTACCGCTAACTCACCAGAACCCAAGAAGATATGGGTACCTAGAAAGAAAACTTGAATTTGTTTTGTAGGTCACTCCGGAGGATAGGAAGTCTTGCTGGTACTTGGATAGTGGATGCTCTAAACACATGACTGGAGACAAATCCAAATTTTCATATCTCACTCCCCAGGACCAAGGACACATGACCTTCGGTGACAACAACAAAGGAAGGATACTTGGCATTGGTAAAGTAGGTACTCCTCCTAACCCTTGTATTGAAAATGTATTACATGTTGAGGGCCTAAAGCATAACTTGCTAAGTATTAGTCAATTATGTGATAAAGGCAATAGGGTTATATTTGATTCTGATAGTTGTATTGTCGAGGAAAAAATTGATAATCTTATAAAGCTTGTTTCTCGCAGGGTAAACAATATTTATTTAATTTATCTTAATAATTCCCTCAAATGATGCTAAATGTCTATTAAGTAAAGAGGATGAATCTTGGCTGTGGCATCGTAGAATAGGTCATATCCACATGAACCATTTAAATAAATTATCTTCTAAAAACTTGGTAGTTGGTTTACCAAAGCAAAAATTTTCTATTTCTGAAAAATGTTATCCTTGTTCTATATCAAAACTCACAAGGGTATCTTTTCCTCCTAAAAATCTTGTTTCAACTCAAAGACCCTTGGAACTTTTACATATGGATCTTTTTAGACCTTGTCAAACAAAAAGCTTTGGTGGCAACTATTATTGTTTGGTAATTGTGGATGACTATTCTAGGTATACATGGACATTATTTATTACTCATGAAAATGATGCATTCCATGAACTTAAAAAGCTAGCAAAGGTTTCTCAAAACCAAATGCATTTAAGCATTGTGTCCATTAAGACTGATCATGGTGGTGATTTTGAAAACCAATTTTTTGAAAAGTTTTGCGAAAAACATGGCATTAAGCATTATTTTTCAGCTCCAAGAACTCCAGAGTAGAATGGGGTTGTGGAGATGAAAAATAAATATTTAAAAGAACTTTCTCGAACCATACTTAATGACATGAATTTACCGGCATATTTTTGGGCTGATGCTGTGAATTCTACTTGCTATGTTATGAACCGTGTTTTAATAAGGTCCATTTTATAGAAAACCCATTATGAGTTTTTAAGGGGAGAAAACCAAACATATCCCATTTGAAAGTCTTTTTTTTTTGTAAAAGAAAAGATTTCATTACCAATAGAGCAAAATATAATACAAACCAGGCCATAAACCACAATCCTGCCACCTTCTAGGAAGGGTTCAAGATTAAGGAATAAACCAACCTTAATTATTAAAATGCCACCTTCTATGAAGGGTTCATTTTAATAATCATGTAAAAAAGATTATAACTCCTCTAAAAGTCTAATTACAATTTCCCTATCAATAACTTTATTCAAATCAAAAACATAATTAAATCTAGGAGATAAATCTCTCTTCAGTGCCTTGAAAACCTGGTGCACCCGATGCTCACAATTGGAAAAGATGCATGCATTTCTTTCCTGCCAAATGCAATATATCATAGCTGAATAAGCAGCATGAATAACCTGCTGCCTTACTTTATATCGAGCAAAAGCATGACTTAGCCAATGAGTCCAATTAGAGAATTTTTTGTGAAAATTATCAACACACAGCCAATTACATACCAAAGTAACCAAATCTGCGGACCAAATGCAATAAAAAAATAGATGCTTTATTGATTCAGGTTATGTGCTGCACAAAACACAGACTTGATCAACATTTGCATAGATACCAATTATATCCTTAGTCTTAAGACGATTCCAGGCCAACAACCAAGCAATGAAGCAATGCTTTGAAACTGAAGCCTTACACCAAACAAATCTGTGAAGAGGGAAATTATCTTGAGGACCAAGCAACCATTGGTATCCTGAATGAATCGAATACACACCAGAAGCATGACCTCTCCAAGTGTTGTTGCAGAAACCAGAAAACAACTTATCCCTTAATTTAATCAATTGTTTCCAATGCCAACCATCAGCAGGCTTTGTCTCATAGCTCCAGAAATTCTGCCCCTTTAAATAAATAGAATTAATCCATTTGATCCAAAGAGAATCCTCTTTATTCACAATCTGCCAGCATTGCTTTCACATTTGAAAGTCTTCGGATGTAAATGTTTTGTGCATAATAATGGTAGAGACAATCTAGGGAGTTTTGATGCTAGAGCTGGTGAGGGTATATTTCTTGGTTATTCTACATCGAGCAAAGCTTATAGGATTTCCAATAAATCTCGTAAAACAATTGACGAATCTATTCATGTATCATTTGATGAATCTGATCCCAGAAAGCTGGGGAAAGGTATTTGTTAATGACATTGCAGGTATTCTTGGAAACCTATATCTTCATGAGGATCATGAACCATTCTTGGAAGAAAAGAAGGAATCCCAAAGCAATGAAAGGACAATTGAAATAATTAAGGATCAAGCACAACCTCAAGGAGATTCCACTGAACTCAATTCGGACTTACCAAGGAATGGAAAACATCACGACATCATCCAATCGATCAAGTAATAGGTGATATCTCAAAAGATGTAAGTACTCGAAACTCTCTTAGTAACCTATGTAATCATATGGCCTTCGTTTCTCAAGTGGAGCCTAAGAATATTTCTGAAGCTTCAATTCATGAACATTGGCTACTAGCTATGCAAGAAGAATTAAACAAGTTCGAAAGAAACCAGGTTTGGGAACTTGTTCCTAGGCCTGATTCTCATCAAATTATTGGAACAAAATGGATTTTTAAAAACAAACATGATGAGGCAGGTATAATTTTTCGAAACAAAGCTAGATTGGTTGCACAAGGCTACAACCAACAAGAGGGGATAGATTATGATGAAACTTTTACCCCAGTTGCTGGGTTGGAAGCTATTAGGTTGCTATTAGCTTTTGCATGCGCTTTAAATTTCAAATTATATCAAATGGACGTATGTTGACACCCAATTTTGTCCCCCCCCCCCCAAACAAAATAAAACAAAAAAAATAATAAAAATGTTTTTTTTTTAAAAAAAGATGAAAATGAAAAATAAACAAAAAATAAAAAAAGATTTTGAAAAAGTATTTTTTGTAAAAAATAAAAAAAAACGAAAAATAAATAAAAAATAAAAATAATTTTGAAAAAAGTATTTTTTATGAAAAATAAAAAACGAAAAATAAAAATTTTCAGAAAAAAAATAATAAGATAAAAATGTTTTGGTAAAAGATTTGGTTAATTTGTGAAGATAAAGATAAAATTTGGTTTTGTTTTAAAAGGATTATCATCAGATTTGTTTTTATTTTTTTTAGATTTAATTGAGGAATAAACCAGGGAATATTCTACTGGGCTTTCAAAAGCCTGTTGAAAAACCCTACTTTTTTTAACCTAATTTTTTCCTATAAATAGAGCATTCTTCTTCACTTTGAGAGGACACAAAAAAAATGAGAGAAAAGTGCACAGAAATAAAAAAAAAGAAAAAAGCTCCCTGCCTGCATTTTTTGCTTTCGCCACTCTCACCCCAGCGCGTGTAACACACGCGCCTGTCACAGCTTTCCTTCAGCCTCGCGCGCGTGTTCCGCACGCGCCCCACCCACTGCTTCCTGTTGCGCCTGCTGCAGTCCTTCTGCCAATCCCAGCGCGCCACCTGTCCCTGGTGTTGCCTTCCACTACTGCTTCCCTCCTCTTTCCAGGACTCCATCCGTCTAGTATTCCCTCCATCTACTTTAGGTTTGTTTGTTTCTTCTTTTTCCCCCCCTTTTTTTTTACACTCAGTTTTTGATTTGTTTTTTTTTAAAAAAAATACTAGTATTTAAACAATAATAATCATTTAAAATGTAGTTTTTTTTATTTGTTATTTAATTTGTTATTAAACAGTTAATCTGTTACCTTCAAAAATTTAAAAATATATACTCTTTTTCAAGTTATCAAATTAGAGTGTTACACTTCAGTTATACCATAGAACAGTGTCGTAGGACTATGGCCAATAGACGTCCCAAAAACCTTGTAGGATCTACCATGGGGGCATATTCTCTCTTATCGCATTTTTGTTTAATATAAATCGGGATCACCATCCCACATAAGTTGGGTGACCTATCGTCATCCAAGCCAGAATGATGTAAGGGGCACCATTGCACTTTGGTAACCTTATGCCATGAGGAAGGCCTTTTATTTGCATGCGCATTAAACCCGCAATAGGGCCCACCGCCCTAAGGGTAAATTTCATTTTCATATCCATCATTTCACTTGGGATAATCCCTCGTTGTTCCAAGTGGGCCCGAACTATATGGTTATTGTTAATTCATTATGACATCCCGTATTTTGTAATGAAGGCTTAATAGCCCCCAATTAGGGTCACTTACCCTAGGGGCATGCATTTGCATTTGTACCATAATATCTCATTTCAATAAGACAAATAAAAATTTTGGAGCGATCCACCGTCGTTCCGAAGTTGGCCAGAACTATATGAATGCTATCAATCCATCCTGATACCTCATATTGGTAATGAAGGCTTAATCGCCCCCAAATAGGATCTTTTGGATTCTAAGGGCACTGCATCATACATTTTTTGCATTATCAAATATTCATATTCATGTGCATCGCTCATAAAGAAAAAAATCTAAAAAAAATATTTTTGAAAAAGTCCAGGTTTTGTCACTATTCTCATAAACACCGATACCAAACCAGACTAAGAACCAAGATCATGGCTGCTGAAAGTGAGAGCATAGAAGAACATCGAGCAGAAATGCTCCGGATGAAAGAGCAAATGAATACGATGAGTCAGTCAGTGGAGCAAATGACTAAGGTTGGTCAAATGCTAGAAAGGTTGATGAGGGTGAATTTCGAGATGCCTGGTGAAGATGAACAACCTGTCACAAATCTTGGAGATTCCTCTCGGCCTCCCTAAGATCCTCAGCCCAAAGTTATTCCTCATCTTAATCCCTCTACAAAATCACCATCTTACAAGCCCAATTCTATTGCAAACAGCGAAGTGGAAAAAACTTACTCTCACCCTGAGACCAAACAACTGCTAGAGTCTCTGGCAGCCCGGTTGGAAGCTGTGGAGGGGAATAACCAATCTTGGATCAAAAGCACCATGGATATGTGTTTAGTGTCAGGGCTAGTGGTGCCTCCTAACTTTAAGGTACCCAATTTCGAAAAGTATCGAGGTACCACTTGTCCTAGAGAGCATTTGACCATGTATGCAAGGAGAATGACCAATCATGCTGAAAATGACAAGATGATGATTCATTTTTTTCAAGACAGTCTTATTGGGGCTGCATCAAGTTGGTACATGAGGTTGGATAAAGGTCAAATTCATACTTTTGAAGATTTATCTGAAGCTTTTATTAATCAATACAAATTCAACATGGATATAGCACCTGATCGCACACAACTGCAGAACATGACCAGAAAGAACTTTGAAAGTTTCAGAGAATATGCTTTGAGGTGGAGGGCTGTGGCTGCTCAAGTAGACCCTCCACTAACTAAGAGGGAGATGAACTCAATGCTTCTAGATACTTTGCCAAACTTTTACTATGAGAAGATGGTTGGGCTCATAACTGCTGACTTTGTTGATATGATAACAGTGGGAGAAAAAATTGATGGAGGATTCAAATTTGGAAAAATGTCAAATGGAGATCGAGGGGATCCTTCTGGTACAAAGAAGCCCGGTTTTTTAAGAAATAATGAAGGGGAAACCAATGCTGTGATGATTAAAAGAGGAGGCAAGCAGACTCACCAAAACCAAATTAAGCCCACAAATCAAAGAAACTCATATACCCCACAAGGTCATTCTTCACCAGTCATTAACTTCAAACCATCTTATACTGGCCAAGAAAAGCCAAGAAGACAGTTCGACCCTATACCTATGACATACACTGAACTTTATCAGTATTTGCTGAAGCAAGGAGTAATTGAACCACAGCCTGGAAAAATCCCTTCACTTGACCCACCACCTCCATGGTATAAAGCTAATCAACGTTGTGATTACCACATGGGTATTGCGGGACACTCTTTGGAAAGCTGTTTGAGTTTGAAGCATCAAGTTCAGAATCTGATAGATCGTGCTCATTAAACTTTCAAGTCAGCGCTCCTGATGTGAATGATGAACCTCTACCTGATCACACAAGCTAAGCAATTTTGAAGTGGGCACCAGATGTAAGAAGACAAAGCATATTGATTAGCTAAATAGTGTGCATCCATGTTTTCCATTCTCTCTTCAATAAATGTGAGCCATGTTTGGCCATCTCAATGTTGTTCCTTAATAAAATTTTCATTTTTCGTTGCACATCTCTTTAACAATTATCTACTAATATTTTGATCAGTGAATAAATCATCTCACCGCACTTCCAAAAAAAAACAAAATTGATTCCTGCATTAACTTGAGATATTTGATTCAAAATTGAAATTAGAAGGATGATGCAAGTGTAAGACTCAAAATAGTGTGGACTCTCAAGCAAGTCCTTCCTGTGATACAAGGCTTTCTTAAATTCCCAAACACTGAGGAGATATCCCTAGTCACCCCATTGAGCCTAGACATTTTGAAGTGGAGATCATTTCTCTCAAACCAACAACATGTGATAAACCGGGATGGGTAGTTTTCAACAGTTTTTGCCAACATGCAAATATCAAGAAGGATTACTTTTTCTTTCATAAACCCAAACACATTTCATCCATTGTTCACCCCATTGAGCCCAAACAAAAAAATTTTCTTCTTTTAAACCGACAATATTTTACCTGATTATTAATGAGAATCAAACCAATGAAGACAATTTCCATGTTCAAGAGTGCCATCATAAAAAAGATCCAAAATGGATGTTGGCAAGCACAAATAATTAATAAAAAAAGCAAAAAGCAAGTGTGCTTGTGTAAATAAGGCAAAGCCCATGAATCAATTATGTGATGAAAAAGAACAATTTCAATCCTTTTGAATGAAAGATTCTCATTAAAAACTCAACATAAATTTTGGGCCTTTATATCCATTCTTTCATTTGCCATAATATTACCCCCAGACCATGTTACAACCTTTTTGAAAATCATCTTGATGATTTGAGTGTTGTGCAAAATCTGTTGAAAAATAGGGAATTGAAGAGAAAGGAGAAAGGAAGGGAAGGGAAATAAAAATTTGAGCCTTATACCTTTTATTGTTAACCCCTAGCCATGCCACATTACAAGCTTTAAAAGACCTCGTTGAGGATTGGTTTGCTTGAGTTACACACTAGGGCGGAGAAACACTGACTTCATTAAAATTAATTGAAACTTTGATGAACAATATCTCATTTTTGATGCATGAATTAATTGCTTCCATTATCCAAATAATTTCTATGTTCACATGATCATTACATTAGTGTTTCTTGTTAAGAAGTTATGTGAGAAAAAGGAGTTGAAAGGAACTTGATCGGTCGAATATAGTTGTTAGAAAGCGCCCGGTCGCAGTTTGCCACAATTGACTATACTAGAAAATGATGAGGGCTCATGCTATAGCGATTATGGCCTTGAGATTTCCAGAGGATATGGTTGTCTTCAAATGATTGTTCTTCAACAGAAACTAATGGCTGCTCTCTTAATTATGAGGGATCTTTCGTTCTTTGAGGAAGTCATAACCTTGAGCAAGATGAAAGAAGAAGATTTGCAATTTTCAATCAATTCAAAACCAATTAAGAAATGTTGTGTTTGAAAAAAAGAGAGCTCGCTAGGTTGAAAATCCTGAAAAGGGACGACCTAGGCAAAAGTTAGAGAGATCTGCTAAGTCGTAAAACTCGAAAGAGACGGCTTAGACAAAAATTAGAATCATAAGACAAAAACCCGCTAGGAACCTGCATTGGGTTTCCTAGGCAAAATTTAGGGCAAAAAAAATAAAAAAAATATCCTCAAGCACAAACCAACTTGTTCTTAACAAAGAGATATTGGAAATTGCAAATGGAACCTGAAAAGAAGTCTCGAAGGTTGCATTGGGGAAATTTTGAAGATTGCCTACCCTTGGTGAAACATTTTCCGAACTGGGGCAGTTTTGAAAAGTTTTGTTGCTAGCCAAGCAAACTAGGGCAGTTTTGGAAATTTTTAACAAGCCCTAGAAGGAAATACTGGGCAGTTTTGAAGAGAGGTCAAGCGGATTGTTCGTTCCTTTGCAAATACTGCTAATATAGTCAATTGGGGCAGTTCTGGAAAATTTTGTTGAATAAATATTTGAATGAGATACTGGGGCAGTTTTTGAAGAGAAATTAGAAGCATTGATTATTCCCATGCATTTGTTGGTCAGACAATAAACTGGGGTAGTTTTTGAAGAGATTAATTATTGAGCTCTAGATGAATGATATTGGGGCATTGTTTTAAAAAAAAATTGATTCCCAGTAAATACTCTAAGCACAATGCACTGGGGCAGATTTTGGACAACTTCAGGTTGTTTGAAGATGATTAATTATTGACAAATGTTTGATTGTTGAAAGATGTTGTCAAAGATTCGCTCGTGCCTGTCTTGATCAGAGTTTGGTATGGCCCGGTATTGGTTTTCAAAAGCAATAGAGTTGAAACCAGTTTATCTTGTTGGAAAAAAAAACACAAAAAAAAAACTTTTTGCATTCTAGACCCATTAGTTCATGATGGGTTTACATTAGAAAAAGTTAGAGTTGCATCGTTGATTCCAAATCATATTCATTTCATTGTCATTCACATCATTTGTATTGAGTTCATTTTGCATTATGCATTTTTGACATTATTTGCACCAGTTACATTATCCATTGCATTATACCAGTTGCAACATACCAGTTTTTCATTAACAATATCATTTGCATTGATTGCATTCTATTCATTACTATTTGCATTGTTTGCACCACCAGAACTTGATTATTCAAAAATAATAATTCCAAAAGAATTGTCTTGGGTCCTTTGACGCTCGGCACAAACGCCGAAAGACATTTTGATGTTGTTATTGGGCTTTTTGATGCCCCGGCAGAAATGTCGAAAATCATTTTGGGTCTTTTGACGCCGAGCATAAACGCTAAAGTCATTTTGCTATTGGTTGGGCTTTTTGATGCCCCGACAGAGATGTCGAAAATCATTTTGGGTCTTTTGACACCCGGCACTAACGCTAAAGTCATTTTGATGTTGGTTGGGCTTTTTGATGCCCCGACAGAAATGTCGAAAATCATTTTGGGTCTTTTGACACCCGGCACAAACGCTGAAGTCATTTTGGGTCTTTTGACACCCGGCACCAACGCTAAAGTCATTTTGGGTCTTTTGACACCCGGCTGAAGTCATTTTGGGTCTTTTGACACCCGGCACAAACGCTAAAGTCATTTTGGGTCTTTTGACACCCGGCACCAACGCTGAAGTCATTTTGAGTCTTTTGACACCCGGCACCAACGCTGAAGTCATTTTGGGTCTTTTGACACCCGACACAAACGCTGAAGTCATTTTTATGTTGGTTAGGCTTTTCATGATATCCTGACATAAATGTCGAAGCATCATCGTTGTTATTAGGCTTTTCACGATATCCTGACGGAAACGTCGAAGCATCGTTGTTGTTATTAGGCTTTTCATGTTATCCTGACGGAAACGTTGAAGTATCATCGTTGTTATTAAATTTTCATCATCGTTGTTATTAAATTTTCATCATCGTTGTTATTAGGCTTTTCATGATATCCTGACGGAAACGTCGAAGTATCATCGTTGTTATTAAATTTTCATCATCGTTGTTATTAGGCTTTTCATGATATCCTGACGGAAACGTCGAAGCATCATCGTTGTTATTAGGCTTTTCATGATATCCTGACATATATGTCGAAGCGTCATCGTTGTTATTAGGCTTTTCATGATATCCTGACATTTATGTCGAAGCATCATCGTTGTTATTAGGCTTTTCATGATATCCTGACGGAAACGTCGAAGCATCATCGTTGTTATTAGGCATTTCATGATATCCTGACGGAAACGTCGAAGCATCATCGTTGTTATTAGGCTTTTCATGATATCCTAACGGAAACGTCGAAGTATCATAGTTGTTATTAAATTTTCATCATCGACCAGTTCTATTTCTATCAAACTTCCAGATTTGTCAAGCGCGTTTTGTTTCTTAACAAAATTGGTGTCCATTTCTTTACTCGTTCCTTACCCTGATAGCATCCAAACCACAATTTGCTTGCTATCTGATAAGAAACAAGTAAAGAGGGGCAGCTGTTGACACCCAATTTTGTCCCCCCCAAACAAAATAAAACAAAAAAAATAATAAAAATGTTTTTTTAAAAAAAAAAAGATGAAAATGAAAAATAAACAAAAAATAAAAAAAGATTTTGAAAAAGTATTTTTTGTAAAAAATAAAAAAAACGAAAAATAAATAAAAAAAAATTATTTTGAAAAAAGTATTTTTTATGAAAAATAAAAAATGAAAAATAAAAATTTTCAGAAAAAAATAATAAGATAAAAATGTTTTCGTAAAAGATTTGGTTAATTTGTGAAGATAAAGATAAAATTTGGTTTTGTTTTAAAAGGATTATCATCAGATTTGTTTTTATTTTTTTTATATTTAATTGAGGAATAAACCAGGGAATATTCTACTGGGCTTTCAAAAGCCTGTTGAAAAACCCTATTTTTTTTAACCTAATTTTTTCCTATAAATAGAGCATTCTTCTTCACTTTGAGAGGACACAAAAAAAAATAAGAGAGAGAAAAGTGCACAGAAATAAAAAAAAAAGAAAAAAGCTCCCTGCCTGCGTTTTTTGTTTTCGCCACTCTCACCCCGGCGCGTGTAACACACGCGCCTGTCACAGCTTTCCTTCAGCCTCGCGCGCGTGTTCCGCACGCGCCCCACCCACTGCTTCCTGTTGCGCCTGCTGCAGTCCTTCCGCCAATCCCAGCGCGCCACCTGTCCCTGGTGTTGCCTTCCACTACTGCTTCCCTCCTCTTTCCAGTACTCCATCCGTCTAGTATTCCCTCCATCTACTTTAGGTTTGTTTGTTTCTTCTTTTTTCCCCTTTTTTTTTTTACACTCAGTTTTTGATTTGTTTTTTTTTTTAAAAATACTAGTATTTAAATAATAATAATAATAATCATTTAAAATGTAGTTTTTTTATTTGTTATTTAATTTGGTCATGCTTTAGTAAGTCAATTTTTCTTACCCAAATTTAACACAGTGGTGGGATCTCTTGTACTTACTCTTCAAACCAAAACTAAATATATAAAAATAATTTTCTTTAAAATAATAAGAATTGAAAATTTAAATTTTTCTTAGTTTACATCTTAAAATTTATTGCATTTTGGTAAGTCGATTTTATTTCCCAAATATAGTGGAGAGATCTGAACTTCCTCTCTGCATAAAAAATATTAAATTAAAAATATTATTTAGAAGACAAAAACATTTTTTAAAAAAATTAAATGGATTTTATTAATTAATTATTAATCATATGCATTTTGGAAATCCACCTTTCCTTGGCTAAATGTTAAGATCTTGTGCATATTTCCTCTCTGCGTCAAACATTTTTATAATAAAATATAAAAACAATAAAATTAAAACATTAAGAACTACGTAGCCTTAGCCTTGATTCCTCATTTTATGAGGGTACGTAGGACCAGGGGCAACCTTGTCAGGCACAACAATAAAAACAAATAATTTTTGGTAAACCAATTATTTAGGTCTTTTAATTAAATTCAATCAAAGGTACCATTTTCGAATGGGCAAACGGGGTGCTAATACCTTCCCCGGCTCGTAACCGACTCCCGAACTTAGAATCTATCTAGTTCGAGACCAATATTTATCCTTTTTAATTAATAATTATTTTTTCCGCGTTTTTGTAATAAATGCGGTGGCGACTCCATATTGGGTCAATCGACCCCCACTCGTAGGCGAGGCCCCGAGGGCGACCCGGGACCCCGGCCGCGACAACGTAAAGAGTGCCTTTCTTAATGGTTTTATAAACGAAGAAGTGTATGTTAGCCAACCTCCCGGTTTTTAAAATTTTGAAAATCCTGATTATGTTTTTAAATTTAAAAAGGCTCGTTATGGTCTCAAACAAGCTCCTAGAGCATGGTATGAGCGATTAAGCAAATTTATATTAGAAAAGGATTTTGAAAGGGGGAAGGTTGACAACACGCTTTTTATCAAAAAGAAAGGAAAGGACATTCTTTTAGTCCAAATTTATGTTGATGATATTATTTTTGGTGCTACTAATGAAACCCTTTACAAGGAATTTTCGAGTATAATGCAGGAAGAGCTTGAGATGTCTATGATGGACGAACTCAATTTCTTCCTTGGATTACAATTCAAACAAGCTAAGGATGGATTTTTCATTAGCCAAACAAAATACTGCAAGGAATTATTGAAAAGATTTGGCATGGACAAGGCCAAGGCAATCGCTACACCAATAAGCACCGCATGCTACCTAGACAAAGATGAAGGAGGTAAACCCGTTGAACTTACAAAGTGTATAGGTATGATCGGTTCCCTTCTTTATTTAATGGCAAGTATGTCGGACATTATGTTTAGTGTATGCATGTGTGCACGATTTCAAGCGAATCCAAAAGAAACGCACTTGGTTGCTGTCAAAAGGATAATGAAATTCCTTTCTGACACAACCGATATGGGTTGATGGTATCCCAAAGGTTCCACTTGTAACCTTGTTGGGTATTCCGATTCTGATTTTGTTGGGTGTAAAATAGATAGGAAAAGCACGAGCGACACTTGCCATCTTTTAGGCAGTTCTTTAGTGTCTTGGGCTAGTAAGAAGCAGTCTAGTGTACCCCTATCTATAGCTGAGGCTAAATATGTCGCTGCAGGTAACTGTTGTGCACAAATCTTGTAACACCCCGTAAATTCCTCATATTAAATTAAAACACTAAAGAAATTATTTTTGAGAAAAGTGTTTTGAAAGAGTATTTTCTTAAATGATTTTTCCTAAATTCACGTTTTTAAGGTAGTGAATGATTTTTAAAGAAATGATTTCTTGAAGTAATGTCCAAGGTTCAGAAATTGAGTTTTTGAAAAAGCTTATATGCTTGATGTTTTTATCAAAACATTTGTGGTTTTAATTGAGTTGTCTTGTGATGAATTAGAATTGTTTTCTAGACATGTGTGTATATACGGTTTTGGGTATGTATAAGTATGCTTGGGATTATATGAGGATCTAATTATCGAAAAAGAATATAATGTATGTGTAAATGTATGTGCATATATATGTATGAGTAATGTGTGATGCATGAATATGTATGATGAATATATGTGGGTATGCCGTGTGGACATGATACCCTAAAGATGTTACTTGTGTGATGCTTATATGTGTGTTAAGTATATGCCTTACCCATGATGCCATGTTATGTGTTGTTATGATCAACATGAAAATAAATTGTGTGTGTGTGTTAGTGTATGAGGTTCGGCCATGCAAGGAGTAGAAAACCAAGTGGGTTGATTTCCTTATGCATTAAGAAATTAGAAATTAAATATTAAATAGGGAGAGGTTAGGAGAGGTGACTCATGATACCTAGGGAGGACTTTCTCACCACCATGTCTCCTTGATAAGACCCAATCCATGCAAACTTTGAGCTGGACCGAATTGCCCTCCAACTTCCACTAGGAACCGAGGCTAGGAAGGGAAATTTCCACACCTTTGCCTTGCTCTTAAAACCGTAGGAGTGAGTGTTGGTTAGGACTTATTTTTCCTTCACTTCATCACATTTCTTCCAGCAAACACATCTAGTCCCAAGAGCACCCTCAAGCTCTTGAGACTCATAGAGAGAAAGAGGGGAACCCGTGAGGAGAAGAGAAGAAAGAAGAGTGAAAACCCAAACTCTTAGCCCTAAACACCATTGACTTCCTTCTTCCACACATTTTCTTCATCAAAGCTCAAGGAGAAAACTACCCCTCAACTCTAGAAGAGGAGAGGCCGAGGCAAACCTAGAGGAAGAGAAGAGAAGATTTGAAGATTTAAGTTAGGAATTAAGGTAGAGGGAGTTTGATTAAGTGATTTTTATGTTTTAAAGGACTTTATTTTGGACTTTGTTTAATTTTTGTGATGCATGTAATTATTTTTAAGTGATCTTGAGATCTAAGTGTTTTGCATGTCATCCTTATACCTTGATCTTGAATGTTGATGTGAAAATGTTTTGATCTCTTAATTGTAAATTTTCTTCATCACGGTTTTTGTTTGAAATTGTGTTTAACATTCATATATTGTGTTGATTTTCTCATGCATGTTGATTTTGTGGCTTTATAATCCTTATTCTTCTCTGCATGTTCTCTTTATGTTTTGATCTTGGATTTCTATGAATGAATGAACTTATAAATCACCAAATCAAGAGCTAAAATGATTCGGTCATGAGTAGAAGGAGTAGGTCTAGATGCTTTTGATTTGATCTAAGTAATTTTATGTTAATTGTATTAATTTCTAGCATATTTTTCCCGGTTTGTTTGAAGGTTGAGCTTAAGTTTATGTTTTGCTTTGATTTTCTTTTGCATGTCTTGACCTATGGTTAATTTTTAAGAAAGCATGAAGCTTGAATTTTGTATGTCTAAATTGAGTGTGAAGTCTTGATTTCTTGCATGCATGTCACGGTTTTCAAAGGAAATTAAGCTTAACAAACTTTGAAAATAATTTTAATTTGAATCAAGATTTTTGTGTGTGTAATGATGATGATTCGGTTGATAGCTTGAAAATAAGATGATGCTTTGAGTCTTGTATGATATAATCTATGAATTTAGACAATTGCATGTGAAAATAAAATTATAAGACTTTGCCTTCTTGCATGTCATTATTCGGTCAAGACTAGGGAGAATAGGAAATCATGCTTTTCTTACATGCATGTTGAAAAATTGTCCCACCTAGAGATTTGTAGGTGCATGCATGTGTTTTTCTAAAAGGATAAAGACCTTGACATGATTTTTGATTTTATTGTGTCAAGAAATTGAATTTTTGTTTGTTAAAATTCTTGTGAAACTTACGGTTTTCATAAAGAAAATAAGAAAACAAAATTATGGAAAATGATCTTTGCTTCGATTCATGTTCTTTGTTCATATCACGATGATATTCGGCCTACTCATGTTAGCTAACCTAGGATCTTTTCGTTTCAATGAAATGATTTAAAAGGAATAAGTATATTTTAAGAAATGGTGCTAAAACAAACTTGTGTTGGGGACATGTATTTTCTAATCGGTTCTTTGTGTAGAAGGGAAGGAAATAAATAAACTGAATTAATTGAGTGCTGTGTTTGAATGAATATATATGTGTGAGTGTGTGTTTATGTGTGATCGGTTGAGATTAAAAGAAAAGGGAATTTTAATGCTTAAAATGAACTAAGATGATTCATGTGGATTCAATTGTGATGTTTGATTTATTTTCCCTTGCTTTTATTCGGTTATGAGGTCTAGATGGGTTTAGGGAGTTTAATTGCATGAAAGAAAATGTGCATGGATATATATAAATATGTTGGTTTGAAACTTGGCTCAATTTGGTTTATTAATAATTATATGCCTAAGTGTTGTTTGTTAATTGTATGTGGTGTGGTTTGTTTAGAATTATATTGTGGTTGTGTATTAAATTGACTTTTAAGAAAATTGATTTGATTTACTTGAGATTTTTAAATTGTGTTCATAGTTGTCCAAAATTGTTTTATGATAAAAACATGGGTTTGTAAAATGATAATTTTAAGTTAAAAAGTTATTTCAAGTAAAAAGTGTCTTTACAATATTTTTAGAATCTTAATATAATGATTTTGTAAAACTATGTTTGCTATCCAGAATCACTTGGACGTGCTTTTATGTTTAAAAATGTTTTCGTGTGATCTAAAACCAAGTTTTCAATTGATAATTGATTTCGGTTATATTTTCAAAAGTTTTCTCAACAAAGAAAGGACGAATATTAAACCAAGAAAAGATTTTCTTGAATGAATTAATAATGCAAAGTGTTTTACTTAAATATGAGGAATGATATAGAAAGAGATCGGGGCAGTTGGCAGCCGGCAACGCAAAGGATTCAAAGAGACGGTACGCACTTCATTGCTGGACCTCAGGTGAGAGAGAAGCTTTCCTAAGACAGCGTGGTAGCTAGGTGATTTATTAGGACGTTCTGTATCATCTCAAAGATCGGAACTTAGTGGTTCTGAGTCAGTAGTATAGTGGAAATTGTTTGCTTTGTATGGCCACTTATACGAAGGTGACGAAGACCACAATGTTATTGTGTGATATTGGGTGTTGATAACATGTTTTGAATTATTTATTTACTTATCTATTTAATTATGTTTGGTAATGTTTATTGCTGTTGATTATGATAAGTAAATGGCGGATGGACGTTTGATACGTCCTGAATAAGAAAAGAAAGTGAAATAAAAGAGTGGAAAAAGTAATGGGATTGAAAGTAATGGTATAACGAGAAAAGAGTAAGAGATTAAGCGAAAGAGAGATGAGAGTTGATTTGGAAAAGAAGTTGAGGATAATGTTGAGAATCAAGCCAGAGCTTGTAGAGTGATATGGATTGTTGGAACATGAGATGTGATTTGAGCGGAGCTGGGCTCCTTGGTTTTTGGTTTTAGACTGGGAACTAGTGTTGAGTTGAGTTTGCTCCTCCACTAGCACTCAGCAAAAATATGTTTTATTGAAAAAGAGTTTTTGAAAAAGGAATTTTTGAAAAAGGATTTTGAAAAAAATTAGTTTTCGAAAAGGTATTTTTTTTGGAAGAGAGATAATTTTGGAAAAAGGATTTGTGAAACCAAATTTGTGAAAAGATTTTTGGAGATAGGATTTTTGAAGAAGTTGTGAAAATCATATTTTCAAAGGACTCTTTTTATTCTTTCTGAAAAGGCTTTATGAGGGGATACTTCTAGAACTATATTTTTGAGAAAGTTTTACGAAATGATCTCTTTGAGAAAAGTCTATGAAAATAATACTTTTGTGAGTGTTGGTGAGAATAAAGTTTTGAAAAGGTTTTTGGAAAGAGTGTTGATAAGAGAGTTTTAGAAATGAGGTTCTTGGAAAGTGGTGAAATCAAAGATTTTGAGAAGGATGGTAAAAAGGAAGATTTGAGAGAGAAAGATGTGAATCAATTGAGGTAATCCCAGCTCTGTGCTATGCGAGAAGTGATGAGAGAAAGATTGTGCAAAGTTAGAGGTCGGGACTCACTGAAGGGATGCACGAAGGGTGAGCCGATCATTAGGTTAACAGAAAAGATAAAAGACTTTAAAAGACATTAACAGCGAACGCGGTGAGGTATGAGAGTAACCCGAAGTAGTGGAGAGGAAGGAACCATAGGTATCTGCGGATACTTAGGAGGAGATTGCATTAGGGGAGGACGATGACGGTGAAACGTCAAGAAGTCTAGAGTATTGTTGTAGGCAGAACGAACTCCATAAGTGGTGCACTAACGTGGTGGGAACTGGGTCCAATACCGTGGTAAGTTCTGCGCGCGCACTAGAACAATACTATCACCCCCTAGATTGCAAATCGAGAACAGTGAGAGGGACTGGAACGGGGCATTGTGATTTGCCACTGGTTGTACAGTGAGCCTTGATTATTGATATTATATGAATTGATTTGAGGCTGGGCCTCCTGGTCTGGGACCATTTGTTGTGAGACAGCTGTCGTGCCCGCGTGGTAAAGGTCCTGTACTCCTGTTTGCTTCCGACTAGGTGGATGGATGGCCGAGGAGATGTAGACTTGGAAACGTGAGTGCTAACAACGAAAGGAACGCGTACCTCGATGATGCTTTAACACCCCCGATCATCGATGGTTATAACTCGATAAGACACAATAAGAAAGGATTTATAATTGTCAGAAACAAGAGTTTGAGTAGCGTGAAGGATGAGAAAAGACTGAGAATGGAAATGTGGGAAAGAGATTAAGTCCCCTGAGAATGATTAGAAATCAAAGTGGAGACTTAAGAAGGAGATAATAACAAATGAAAGACAAGATAGAATGAGGAGGATTGTTAATAATGATATTGTGTTTGCATGTTGTTTTGTATGTGCACTGTGTGTTGTTTTTGTGTGTCCTATTATCTTGCCTACCGTAATTCCACACCGTCGACGCTACGCCATCCGGATCGCTTACTCTCTCCTGTTCGTTGGTGCATTGGTGTTGCTGATATCCCAACGGGCAGATGGATCGTCGCTTGGAAATCTCTACGTGGCTTCGTGAAGGGAATGGATGGAAAGCTATGTGTTACGGATGGGTATGGACTGGACATGTTCAGTTGGTAATCGCAGACCCGGAGCATAAGCTGGGAGGAAAGACAACGAGTTCGTGTTTAGGAAGCGTATCTTTTGTGGGGCATAATTCTGAACTACCATCTCGGGATTCAAAGAAGGAGAACCCTGTGAAGCTATTCGGAGTGGAGCTTAAACCTAATTCTGAAGTGGATACAACAAGTGGAATCGCATCAACCTCTGGTACAAAGGCACCAGCAAAGAAGAAACGGAAGTTGGATCCGATCATCTTTGATAGGAAAAGGGAGCCAGTAGTGGAATTAGAATAAGTTGTTGTTCGTAGTTTGTATTCAGGATTACCTAAGTGATGAGCTAATGCTGTACTTTAATCATTTTGAAGCATGCCCGATTTTTAGAGAACGTAAGGACATTTCTTTTTATGAAACATGTTTAAGCCCTTTTGAATGAAATGGATGAAGTTACTTAAGTTGAAATCGAACTGTTTTCTTGATAAAATGTTTTTGGAAAACAAGGTAAGTGAGCTGTGGTTTCAAGTAACAACTCGGTTTTCGAAAGAGAAGGTTGAAGGATATTAATAATTTTTCAAGAACGCTTTCAAACCCTTCAACAACGTTTACAAAAAAAAATTCCCAAAAATTTGACCTCATTTTCACAACATTAATAAATAAAGTTATTTGTTTTGGTTTTCGAAAATCGGGCTGTTACAAATCTTATGGTTAAAACAGTAACTCCTAGACTTTGGTGTAAGTCTAGATCACATTCCCATTAAATGTGATAACATTAGTGCAATTAACATTACCAAAAAATCAGTGCAATATTCACGCACAAAGCACATAGAGATTCGTCATCATTTTATTCGTGATCATATAGCTAAAGGTGATTGTGTGATTGAGTATGTGGACACCACTAAGCAGTTAGCTGATATCTTCACGAAACCGCTTCCGAAAGAAAGCTTCTTTTATATTCGTGGAGAACTTGGCTTAACTTGTGCATCACTTGTTGAATGAATGTATGGCATGCATATTTATTCCCTTGTTATTATTAATGTACCTATTTAGTGTTTCAGGGCGAGTAAAGTGCAATTAAGCTTCTTTCTTCCCTCCATTTTTTATGTTGACAAAAGGGAAGAAGAATTCTGACTGAGATGATATGGATGGCTGAGATGATATGGATGGCTCATATATTTGCTCATAGATTTTTATATTAACCATTTTTGCAAGAGGATCTTATTATGTGTTTTTTTTCCATTATTCCCTGCTAATTCAACTTAATTTCCTAGTTTGGTATATTGCTATTGGATTATATTGCTATATATTTGTTTGCTCAATGCTTGTGATGCAGATAGTCAGGAAGTGTTTGTCATCATCAAAAAGGGGGAGTGTTGGAAGTCAAGCTTTCCCAAGGACGTAAATAGTTTTGCTAGAAGACTTCTAGAAGAATGTTTTGATGATAACAAACAAGCTCTATCAAGCTCAAGGCTCAAGCTCAAGCAAGTAGATTAAGTAGATTAAGCCTTGCCCATAGGAATCAGTGTAAGGTAATGAAGGTTTAGTTTTCCAAGTTCATAAGGCCAAAATAATAAGTTTCAATTTAAGGAGAAGAGAGGAATGTTTTTGAAATCGTTTTAAGTTTAATTTTCAGCTAAAACTGTTTTTGAAAACCTATGGTTACATACTCTGTTTTAGAAAATCATTTTATGAAAATAAGCAAAAGTAATCAATTACCTTCCCTGGATAATTGATTACCAAGCTTCTGAGTGGTGACCTGGGAATTTTAATTAGAAATAATCGATTACCTTATTTAATAATTGATTACCTTTCTCAAAGGAAGTTATTAATCGACTACCTTGTTTTAAATAATCGATTACTTTCTCAAAAAATTAATTTCACTATTTTCACAGAATGGAGATAATCGATTATTTCTCTCAAGTAATCGATTACCTTTAAGTTTTATTGAAATCCGTGTCAAAATCAATCTTGAATGTTTCCAGATTTGTTTTGACATAATTGATTCTGATTTATTTTCAAAATTCAAATTTAAATATCTTTTTGAATTATTTCCTTATTTGTTTTGAGAATCAAATCTTGGATTTATTTTTTAAATCTATTTTATTTGTTTTTTATTTTAAAATTTATTTTATTCTATGTTATTTTAATTCTGAAATGTTTTTTGATTTGTTGTTGATTTCAAAAATTAATCTTATTTATTTGAATTTCCAAGATAGTGTTACTAATCATTATTCCTATTCTCTGATAAAAAAATCGTGTTCTTCTTCTTCTTCTTCTCCTTGAACACGTTCTTCATCGTTCATATTATTTCATGAAGAGAAAAACCTTTTTGGCCTTATCTCTTGTGAATTAAAACTTCATTATCATAGTGCTATCTTGTTGTATTCGTGTTATTAAGAACACAACAAATTGTATCACTCTCATATTCATTATATTCAACCATAGTTGTAGGGAGTGGATCTCTTAGTGGAATGTGTGGCACGTTCTTAGGACGATGAACCCTTGTGTGATATTTTGAGGTCCTTAGTGAATGGAGGTTCCTAGTAGTGTGAGGGGCGCTCTTGGTTGTAATTGGGTCCGGCTCAATTTCAAGGTTATAAAGGCTCAAGCGGGTCGCTTGGGGACTGGACATAGGTCTTTCGCTGGAAAGACTAAACCAATATAAAATTAGTTTGCGTGTTCCTCTTCCGTTATCTCTTTATTTTCCGCATTATTTTTGATTAATTCGTTTCCGCGCTACTCTATTTTATTTTAATATCTATTGCTTCGCCTTCACGCTCAAAAGTTTAATCTCTCCATAAAACGATTTTTAACGTTCGAGTAATTTCTAATAAATTTAATAAAACTCGATTCACCCCCCCCCCCCTCTCGAGGTTTGAGATCGATTCTAACACTTTCAAACCCCCAAACCCTAAGTGAGTTATTGTCCCCAATTTCCTCATAAACCATAACCAATATTAAGCTTAAATCATAGAAAATGACTCCTCCCTTACCTTAATATGGGAGAAGGAGCTTGATTCTTGTTCCTGGACTCCTGGGTACCCTGATTTCTAAGCATTTCTCCTTTGATCCCTACTCTCAATTGGTTGTCCCTAATTGGAATGAAGTGGTGTGAGAGGTTTTTGATGGTGTGAGAAGGATTAGAGAGGGACTAAGTGAGGGAAAGCTTGAGGAAAATGAAGATTTGCACAAGAGGGAAGGGATTTCGAGTTTCTCTCTCTTTAAGCTCTTAGGTGGCCTTAGGTTGAGACTTTAGGGTTTTTTTCCTCATTTTTGGCTCCCACCACCGCAAATATATATCGAACTGACACCCTGACCCCTTAACCGGTTAACGGGCTACATACCCAATTTTTTTTATTTATTAATTTTTTTGTTTTGAAAAAGGCATGATTATTTCAATCTTGTTCTTAACACCTAAAGAATCCAAATATTTGTTATTAACAGAGTACGAGTTAATTCTTTTTCATATCATTTTATTTATTATTTTCTAATATATCTTAATATTTAAGAAATTACTAAACTAACACAAAACACAAGACTTATATTTTATTTCCTGGAAATAAATATTCAAGTGTTACAATTCTCCCCCACTTATACGAATTTCGTCCTCGAAATTCGACTTACACAAAAAGATGGGAATGCGATGCCCTCATTTTCTCTTATAATTCCCATGTGGAATCTTCTATATTATTTCTATTCCATACTATTTTACAAGCGGAATCTCTTTGCCTCATAGCTACTTGATCCTCCTATCTTCAATCCTTACATACTGCACTTCAAATGTGATATTCTCCCGACATGGTACTACATCCGGTGATATCACATGAGAGGGATCATGAACGTATCTCCAGAGTTGTGATACATGAAATACATCATGAATGTTGGATAAGAAAAGTGACATAGCGATATGGTAGGCCACTGGTCAATTCTGTTTAAAATTTGATAGGGTCAGAAAAACCTCGGAGTGAGTTTCTTAGGCTTCATGACCCTTCCAACTCCGGTTGTTGGAACTACTCTCAAGAATACATGTTCTCCTCTGCAAATTCAAGTGGATTTCTACATTTGTCAACATAGGTCTTCTACCGGTCCTGTGCTGCTTTCATTTTCTCCTGAATCATCTTAATCTTCTTTGTAGTCTCTTGTACAATATTTGCTCCAACCAACAGGTTCTCCCCCACTTAGAACCAGCATAGGGGAGTATTGAATTTCCTTGCATACAAAGCCTTGAATGGAGTCTTACCAGTAATAGCATGGAAGCTATTATTGTATGTGAACCCCACTAAAGGTAACAGTTGTTCCCAGCTTTCTTTTTGCTCCAATACACAGGTTCGCAACAAATCTTCCAAGGATTGGATTGTACAATCACACTGACCATCTGTTTGGGGACGGTAAGCTGAACTTAACTTCAGCTTGGTGCCCAAGGCATATTGCAAATTCTTCCAAAATCTTGACAGGAACCTAGGATCTCGATAAGATATGATGTGATATTGGAAGGTATCTCGTGCAATCGGACCACCTCCTTGATGTATAATTGAGCTAGCTTCTCCATGGAATAACTAATATTAATTGGAATGAAGTGAACAGATTTGATTAACCTGTCCACTGTCACCCATACAGCCTCATGACCAGTTACTGTTCTTGGCAATCCTTATACATAATCCATAGCTATGCTTTCCCATTTCCATTCAGGAACCTCCAAATGTTGTAGCATACCACCATGTTCTTATGTTCAATCTTTGATTTCTGGCAGGTTGGACATGAAGTAACATTTTCAACAACATCATGCTCTAGTCTGGTCCACCGGAAGAGCTTCTTCAAGTCTTGATACATTTTAGTGAATCCTGGATGCAAGCTCAATTTGCTTCTATGGGCCTCATCCAATACCATTTTTTCAAACCTTAGTGGAATGAAATACAAATTCGACTTTTGAATCTTAAGAGTCCATCAATTCCTTCATGATAGTACGAATTTCTTCCTTCTGCAAGCAACTTCTTCTTTACTTGAAGCATTCCTACACTAAAGCTCTTTTCTTAGAGTTGGACTCCTAGGTTAAGGTTGTTTAATTCTTTAATCAACTTCAACTCTTTCACCATCATGCTACTCATGTGGAGGGATTTGCGGCTAAGTGCGTCAGCAACTACATTGGCTTTTCCTGGATGATATTGTAGGTTGAAGTCATAATATTTTAAGAACTCCATTCAACGCCTCTGTCTCATATTCAACTCCTTTTGCTCAAAAAAAACTTAAGGCTTTTATGGTCGATCTAGACTTCAAATCTTATGCCATACAGATAATGTCGCCATATCTTCAAGGAAAAGACTATAGCCGCCAATTTTAGGTCATGGGCGGGGTAGTTTTCTTCATGGGTCTTTAGTTGTCGTGATGCATAGGCCACCACCTTTCTATCTTGCATCAACACCGAACCAAGACCCTGCTTTGACGCGTCACAAAACACATCAAAGTTCCTGGTAGGATTAGGTAGAATCAATACAGGTGATGAGGTGAACCTGTGCTTCAATTCTTGGAAACTCTCTTCACATTTTGGAGTCCACTCAAAGGGTGTTTCTTTTCTTGTCAACTTGGTCAAGGGTAGAGCTATTTTGGAGAATCCTTCAATGAATATTCGATAATAGCTGCCCAATCCCAAAAAGCTTCCAACTTTGGTTACTGTTTTTGGCCTTTCCCATTGCAACACTACTTCAACTTTGGCAAGGTCCACTGCAATTCCTTCTTTAGTGATTATATGGCCAAAGAAATTAACTTTCTCTTGCAAATTCTCCAACTGCTTCTTCAATTCCGCCAATTCCACTGGTGCCATTTTGTATGGAGCAATTGAAATCAATCTTGTTCCCGGTATGAGGTCAATGCTAAACTCCACTTTTCTAATGGGTGGTACTCCAAAAACTTCATCAGGAAATACTTCTCGGAACTCCCTCACTATGGGTATTTGGTTTATTTTGGGTTCCTTCTCTACTTCCATAACGACTAAGGTTAGGGTAGGTTCTTTTATAGGGTCTTCCCTATGGTCAGGGGTTGAATTGGAAGAGCTAAAGATAGTGGTTTTGTTGTGGCAATCTATCATTACATGGTTATTGGACATCCAGTCCATTCCAAGGATCACATCAACTTGGGTTAAAGGTAAACATATAAGGTTTATTTGAAAGGTTCGGTCTAGGACTCTTAGTGAACAGTTTGGGCACACATTTGATGTTACAACAGAGGGACTAGAAAGGGTTGAGTCTTGGAATTCATAACGTACTTCTATTATAAGTAGTCCTAGTCATTTTACACAATCATATGCAATGAATGAATGAGTTGCTCCAGAATCAAACAACACTTCACAAAGAGAGTTATTGATGCGGCACCTACCTTTTATGAGATCTTCAACATTATCTGCCTCCTTATAACTTAGTGTATAGACCCTTCTGCATCAAGTTTGTAACAGCCTACTACTTATACAGAAAATAGAACTATAATATTTAAGCAAAAACATAATACCCTGCTAATTAAGCATGATCATTATTAATTATTTGCCCTGTTTGATATTCCCCTGTATTAATAATAATGGCTAAACTACTCATTTGGTCCCTTGCCTTATATTTTGATTTCAATTTTGTCCCTTAACCTTTATTTGGTGCCAATTTGGTCCCTTACGTTTCAAATCGTTAACACCGATAGTCCCAACCGCTAATATTCTTTGTTGATTTGAAATCGTCTTCCTTCTACTTGATACTAGTGAATAGCTAAGCTCCAACTCATGTTTTTGTCTCTTCAGTTTGTGCCCTAGTAGAGCAAATGTTTCACTCCAAAAGGCTGTGAATGAGTTTCTGAAACACTCTTCCTCTCTCCCTTGAGAAGAAGGTGAAACATAGGCTCCAAAACGACAACATTTTGGGCCACAAATTATATGGACACAAAGAGGGACACGTATTCACAACCACGTGTATAATTAATGGCCACGTAAGATTAAAATTGACAGTGTTAATAGCAACTGACGGTTGGGACTAACGGTGTTAACGATTTGAAATGTAAGGCAAATGGACACCAAATAAAGGTAAGGGACCAAATTGAAATAAAAAAATAAGGTAAGGGACCAAATAAGCAATTTAGCCAATAATAAACTGTATGTCGTTCACCTGTACTAAGGAAAGGTGAAATTTTTAAAACCTTTCAACCGCTATTACATCTGTCCAAAATACTAAATTTATAGCAGTGCAACACCTGCTCAAAACTTATACCAACAGTGTAGCCCTTTAATTATGTATATACAAAAACAATCCATAACAGTTCAAATATGAAGTTTTCCAAAACATAGGACTCTAGTCTACAGAAATATATTTACATACATTCTATGATATATACATACGTTCCTATATTTTCTAACACAAAACCAGCTTAGAGTGGATGGTTGCAATATCTAAAAGACTTAGCCCAAGATGCACTAAACTCATACTCCACTGTCAATAGGAGTATGATGCTCCTCGGCATGGGGAAGTGCAAATACACTTCAAATATCTAAAAATAAAACAAGTGAGCGAGACATTTTCATATAATTTAAGTAGTAGTATTTAAACAATACATAACACAAAATAAACATTTATAAGCAGAATAATAACTAACAATCACAAACAAATGCATATTATGCATGTTCTCACAAAATCCTATATCAATATGTGCATATGATTTCATGCTCGTCTCTCATATCATCTAATCATTGGATCCCATTTTATCTGTATCCATTCACTCGATTCTGTTCCTTTTTCCACTGTTCACATTTAGATCCAATTATTGGATTTTCTCTTTTCATTATTCATTCTCCAATCCACACATTATCCTGTCCATTATCCAATTCCTCGTATCACCCTCCTCTCTTGGGAAAAGACTAACCGGGAGTAAACGTCTATCAACCAGTGTTTGCACATTACGTAGCCTCTCTAGGGTCCAAGTACAACCAGGGTTGACTGCCTAAGTTGGCTATAGCCGAGACCACCCTCAATTAGCCCTGAAGTGGCTAAGTGACCGATAGAATTGTTGTGGTTAATGCAGAGCCGATCTCCAACACGGGTAGCAAATCCGGTCCTCTAGTGGATCAAGGTACCACCGATTAACGATTCCCGCGGTTGTTTCTTTAGCACAACTTAGTCACTATAGCACTCTCGATTTTTCGGTTGCAAGAACCATCATGTCAGTTGATTCCCATACCCTAACGTCAAACCTTAACACTATGTTATGATGCATGTTATAATTGATTCTCAATTGAACTTGAACCACAATCAATTCTTTTGTCATTATCATTAACATACCCATAATATGTAATTCCTTAAGTTCAAGTACATTTGAGAATGCTTAGCCTCTACATAATTGTTGCTTTAGTGCCAAAGCCATTGGAATAGAATCAGTATATAGAAATATTCTCATTTTATAATTATTGGCCAATTATTCTTAGTTTTTCTTCTTTAATGCAAATCTTAACTGATTATTAAATTGAATTAACATGTTAAGTTAGCATTAAAGTACCATTTTATACTTGGTCATATTAGTCCAATACCAATTTCTTTCCAATAGTCTCAGCATATACATTTAAACCTACCAACTTGCACCGTTACTCATCATGCAATATTTCAACATAAATAAGCATCATAACAATCATTACTTGCTCTACACTTCAATACTATTCACATGATATCAAGTATATGGGATAGTGATTTCATCCATCAATCAAACAACATTTCAAAGCAACTAAACATTATATCAATTATTATTTATTCAACATTTCATCATAATTCACATAGTATCATCCATACCATATACTAATCCAATTTTATGAGATTTCACATATTTCATTCATAACAATGATTCAAGTAAACATACATATACATAATTAGGGAAATCCAAAATAACAATTAGTATTCTAAATCCCTCAAGTAATCTTTTATAAGTTAAAAACCTATTATTCAATTTCAATTACATACTCAAATCAAGCTATTAGTTTCATAGTTATATAAGTCAAAGCATAAACATTATAATACTCCATTATTCAATTTATATTTCATTTCCTTCAATTAATTACTAATTCTAATTAAATATTATCCCTTTCTAACCCACAAACCCTAAGTTAGCCATTATCCCTAATTTCTTCATAAACCCTAACAATACTAAGCTTAAATTATAGAAAATGACTCCTTCTTTACCTTGGTGGGAGAAGGAACTTTATTCTTCTCCCTAGGCACTCGGGTACCTTGACTTCTAAGTGTTTCCCCCTTGTTCCTTGCTCTCTAGTTGTTGTCCCCAATTTGATTGAAGAGGTTGGAGAGGTTTTTGGTGGTGTGAAAAGGATTAGAGAGGAAATGGGTGAAGGAAAGCTTGAGGAAGAGGATGATTTTAAAAAAAGGAGGGTTAGGATTCTAGTTTCTCAATCTCTCTGAGCTCTTGGGAGACCTTCGGTTGAGACCTTAGGATTTTCTTCTCATTTTCGGCTCCCACTGCCTCAAACCCCTTAACCGGTTAACATTGTAACATCCCGAATTTTAATTCTAAGAGTAATTAGAATAATGATAAGATTTGGAAGTAAGGATTATTCTAAAAAGGATTTAAAATGATGGATTAGGAGTTCTTTGAATGCCATAAAGGAATCACGAAGCATTGGCATCAGAAAGGAGGTTGGAAGATGAACAAAAGAGCGTTAGAAGCGATGTTTTTGGTGTTATAAACACCCTATATTAGGAAATTCAAAATAAAAGATTTACATCTCTAAACCCAAATTCCACCGTTGGATGTGAAGTTAAGTGTCTTAGGAAGTTTTCCTCAAAATTTGAGCAAGATCCAACGGGTAATGAAGAAGTTATGGCCTTTCAAAGTCAGGCTACTGCAAAACTATGCAGCTTAATCGATTAAGCTGTACCTTAATCGATTAAGGTCAGATTGGGTGAAAAGTCTTAATCGGCTCTTAATCGATTAAATCGTGCTGCTGCTGAAAAAAATAAAAGGGAATCAAGCCCCATTTCATTCCCAATTCGTCCCTTCTTCTTCCCCCACCCCAAGAACACTCATTCCATGCCTTGAGACCCTAAAACCTCAAGTTATTGTGGCCATCCATCATCATCCTCAAGGTCCCAAGTGTCATCCTCTCTTCTCTCTCTCTTTTGGTGCTTCTCTCTCTCTTCATGGCTTTCTCCCTCTCTAGCTCCAACACTCCCATCAAGTCCTAGGTATGTGAGAACAAGTTCTCTTCCTCCTATTTCTTCCATTTCAAGAGCTAATCATCATCACCTCTAACTCTTGTCTCTCTCTTTGTGTGTTAGGGTTTTATTGGCCCTTTCTCTCTCATCCGCGAGTTCTCTTTCTCTCCACGGATCTCACCGACGCCGTCATCGTCGCCGAGCCACAACCCAGGTTCTTTTAAAAGAAAGCCCGAGGTAAGAAGGGTCGTATTACCTCTACTTGATAAGTAAATTCTAGGATGCTATAGTGGTGACTAGGAATAGGGTAATATGTTAATGGACCTTAGGATAGTTTCCCCCGACATAAAGGAAGTAATTAGAATTATTAATGAAAACCCCACCTGAGGGAATAGAATATGTACGTGTAGGACAAGGTCCGGAACGAATGAGTATATTTAGGATATTAAATGGTTAATATTGAACAAAAATGTAGAAAAGTATACACTGTAACACAAGGGAGAATTTAAGGATAAACAAACTAAACTTGGGAGTAAAAGAATAAAAGAGAAAACGTAATAGGTAAAAAGAGTAGAACTAATAAGTTGAAAGATAATAAGTAAATTATTAAGTGAATATTTAAATGGGATAAAAGAGGGTAGAATGTGGTATAAGGAATACGTGCGGAGTCGAATATGGGAATAGAAACAAAGTAATGGATTAGATGTATAAGAAAATAGATAACCGGTAAGAGGAGATTAATAAAAAGATACTAAAGCCAAGAGAGAGTGAGTTGTTAGGGAAGTTAAATAAAATGTTGTAATAAGATATGGAAACTAAGCTAAGTTAAGAAGGGTATCTAATTAAAGTAGAGTAATGAAATAGGAATAATAAGTAAATAAAAGTGTGAGACAAAGGAATTAATGGAATAACTAAGAATTTGAAATGAGAGTTTAAGATATAACGACTATATCAAAGCTAAGTGGAGTTAGATGTAAACTAGAGTAATTAATAAAAAAGAATAAAGGAAAAAGGAAAAGGAAGAGAAGAAGAAAAGGAAAGAAAGAGAACAGGGAAATAAGTAAGAGCTAGGAACGAGAATTAAAATATAACGTATATGGCTTAATCAAGCAGAACTAGTTAAAAATGAGAAACATTTAAATATAAGAAGATAAAAGAAGGGGTTAATAAATTAAAAGAATTAAAGAAAACTAAGGAACTAAAAGTTAAGATAAAAGACTAAGACGAATTAATGATGAGAAAGAATATAAATGTTAATTGGCGCAGGATGGTCGTGGTGACCCTGTGGCCTAATAAATATAAATGTTAATCGTCGCAGGATGGTCGTGGTGACCCTGTGGCCTAATAAAAATAAATGTTAATCGGCGCAAGATGGTCGTGGTGACCCTGTGGCCTAATAAATATAAATGTTAATTGTCGCAGGATGGTCGTGGTGACCCTGTGGCCTAATAAATAAAAATGATAATTGTCGCAGGATGGTCGTGGTGACCCTGTGGCCTAATAAATGTAAATGATAATTGTCGCAGGATGGTCGTGGTGACCCTGTGGCCTAATAAATATAAATGATAATTGTCGCAGGATGGTCGTGGTGACCCTGTGGCCTAATAAATGTAAATGATAATCGTCGCAGGATGGTCGTGGTGACCCTGTGGCCTAATAAATATAAAAGATAATCGGCACAGGATGGTCGTGATGACCCTGTGGCCAAAGAATAAAAGTGAAATGAAAAAGAAAGAAAATGAAAAGACAAAGTAAAAGAAAAAGAATAGGAAAGGAAAGCGACTAAGGAATGAGATAAAATGAATTGAAGGCTAAGAGTGGAAGTATGAGAATAATTGGAGAAACTAAAAGAAAAATAATTATATAGATATTTACAAGTAACTGATATCAGTAATAGGGTAGGCTTAGTTTATTGCTATGTCTCTTGTAGAATTTATCTTTTTAAGTTCTGTGTAATGCTACCCTTCTTGCTATATTTTTGCAGGTATTGAAGTGGAGCTTACATAGGACATGGCCGAGCAGGATTTTCATTCCACTACGTGGAATGTATATTTATTAATATATGAGTGGACAACTATTTTTGTAATTTTAGAATATGTATTAGTCGTGCCCTGAAGCTTATACTAATCGGGCGTTAGGATCGGTTTTGGCTATTAAACTGCTGTGGTATATGTTTTTAAATATTTCTGAACTGACAGGTTTTAAGAAGAAAAATTTTGGGAAGTCCGGAAAACAGAGGAAACTCTGCCGGATTTTCGTAAAACACTTTAAAGAAATTAAGTTTCAAAAAGAATTTTTAAACTCTGATTTTGTTTAAAACCTATAAATTAACTAATTAATGTGAGGGTGATACAAACATGGTATAGACCCTTTTTTTTAACACTGGACTTCCAGAGTTAGTAGTCTAATGCAATAAATGGTAAAACATATTTACAAGTTAATTCTTTTTCTTATTATTTTATTTATTATTTTCTAATATTTTTTAATATTGAAGAAATTACTAAACTAATGCAAAAACACAAGACTTATATTTTATTTCCTGGAAATAAATATTCATGCCTTATGATTCTCCCCCACTTATGCGAATTTCGTCCCCGAAATTCAACTTAAACAAAAAGAGAATTCGACTTAATTCTCTTTGCCTTGCAGCTGCTTGATCCTCTTGTCTTCGATCCTTACAGGCTTCACTTCAAATGTCAGATTCTCCAGGAGCGGTACTACATCTGGTGCTATCACATGAGAGGGATCGTGGACATATTTATGGAGTTGTGATACATGAAATACATCATGTATGTTGGACCAGAAAGGTGGCAAAGCGATCTGGTGTGCCACTAGTCTAATCCTCTTTAAGATTTGGTAGGGTCCGATAAACCTTGGAGTGCATTCCTTAGGTTTTATGACCATTCCAACTGCGGTTGTTGGCACTACTCTCAAGAATACATGTTCTCCCTCTGCGAATTCAAGTGGATTTTTGCATTTGTCGACATAGCTCTTATGTCGATCGTGTGTTGCTTTCATTTTTTCATGAATCATCTTAATCTTCCCTGTAGTCTCTTACACAATGTCTGGCCCAACCAATAGGTTATCCCCCTCTTGGAACCAGAATATGGGGGTTCTGCATTTCCTTCCATACAAAGCCTCAAATTGAACCATAACAATAGTAGTATGGAAGTTATTATTGTATGTGAACTCCACTACAAGTAGTAGTTGGTCCCCAGCTTCCTTGTTGCTCCAAAACATAGGTTCGCAACAAATCTTCCAAGGATTGGCCACATTTATGCTCTTTTCTTTGAGTCAGACTTCTAGCTTATGGTTGTTGATAGTATTGGCAATTATGGCCTCGGCCCGCGGGCTCACCCAGTCGGTCCTCAAAAATTGCGGGCAGGGCTTGATTTTTTCGCCCAAATTTCAATTAGGGCTGGCCCTGCCTCCCGTAAGAATTGCGGGCATTTTTGGGCGGGAAACGGGCGGCCCGTGGGCAATAAAAAAAGCTTTGCATACAAGCCCAAAGAGAACAAAATACAATTTCCCAAATCAAAATTAGGGTAGGGTAACTACAGAATCACTTCCCAAATCCAAAACATGTTGTGCTTGTCAACATCCAGCTACCCCACTGCTGCCAGAGAAGAAGGAGGCTACGATGTCCATCACTACTCGCTGGACTGCTCCTCCGTCTCACTGTCTGCTGCGGTCGCAAGAGCAACATCCTCCGTCTGCTGCACTACTGCTTCGTCTCAATGATGCACTACTAGTTGTGTTGCACGTTGGCTGCTTCTGCTGCACGACGAAGACCAAGGCGAGCAGGAGCGATGGTGACATGGTTGTGAAGGGGACTACTGCTGCTGCTCCTGTAAAGGAGTGTTGGCATTCCTTTTTTTTTTAAACTAGATTTACTTCCATTCTTCTTCTTATCTCATATTAGAATATGTTATTTTTTATTTGGTAATTTATTTTTTTCCTTCCTTCTATGTAGTTTTTTATCCTTCCTGGCTGATTATATAATTTATATTTTTTTTTTTAATTTTCAATTAAAAAACGGGTAGCTCACATGCCCGCTCGCAAAAAAAATGTGGGCGGGCAGGGCATGGATTTACGGCCCTAAATTTAAAAAGGGTTGCCCCTGCCCGCCCGTAAAAAGTGAGGGGGCTTGCATGCGCGGCCCATGCCCGCCCATTAGCCCTAATTGCCAATACTAGTTGTTGAATTCTTCAATCGACTTCAACTCACTCACCACATGCAACTCATGTGGAGGAGTTTGCGGCTAAGTGCGTCAGCAACTACATTGGCTTTTCCAGGATGATATTGGAGGTCGAAGTCATAATCTTTTAAGAACTCCATCCAATGCCTCTGTCTCATTTTCAACTCCTTTTGGTCAAAAAGATATTTAAGGCTTTTATGTTCGTTATAGACTTCAAATCTTATGCCATAAAGATAATTTTGCCATATCTTCAAGGCAAAGACTATAGCTACCAGTTCTAGGTCATGGGTGGGGCAGTTTTCTTCATGTTTCCTTAGCTGTTGTGATGCATAAGCCGCCACTTTTATGTCTTGCATCAATACACAACCAAGACCTTTCTTGGACGCATCACAAAACACATCAAAGTTCTTAGTAGGATTCGGTATAGTCAATAAAGGTGATGGGCTTAATCGGTGCTTCGATTCTTGGAAGCTCTCTTCACATTTAGAATTCCACTCAAAGGGTGCTTTTTTCCTTATCAATTTGGTCAAGGGTGCAGCTAGTTTGGAGAATCCTTCAATAAATCTCTGATAATAGTTGGCAAATCCCTAAAAGCTTCTAACTTCAGTTACTGTTTTTGGCCTTTCCCACTGCAACACTACTTCAACCTTGGCAGCGTCCAATGCAATTCCTTATTTAGTGAATACATGGCCCAAGAAATTGCCTTTCTCAACCCAGAAATCACATTTTGACAGCTTTGCATAGAGTTTCTTCTTCTTCAAAATATGTAACACAACTCTAAGATGCTCCTGATGTTCCTCTGGATTCTTTGAGTAGATCAATATATCATCTATAAAGACCAATACAAATGAACTCAGGTAAGGCCGAAATATCATATTCATGTAATCCATGAAAACTGTAGGCGCATTGGTCTATCCGAATGGCATGACTACGTACTCATAATGACTGTATCGTGTCCGAAAAGCTGTCTTTGAAATGTCCTCCTCTTTGACACGTATTTGATGGTATCCAATCCGAAGGTCTACCTTAAAGAAGATAGAATCTCCTCTTAATTCGATCCATCAAATCATCATTGCGAGGAATAGGATATTTGTTTTTAATAGTCACCTTGTACAGCTGTTTGTAGTAAACACATAATCTCTTGCTTCCTTCTTTCTTCTTGACAAAGAGTACTAGGGCTCCCCAAGGTGACACACTTGGTCTAATAAATTTCTTCTCCAATAGATCCCCCAATTACTTCTTCAGTTTCGCCAATTCCGCTGGGGCCATTCTGTATGGAGCATCGGAAATTGATCCAGTTCCTGGTATGAGGTCAACGCTAAACTCCACTTCTCTAATGGGTGGCAATCCTGGAACTTCATCTGGAAAGACTTATGGGAATTCCCTCTCTACGGGAATTTGGTTTATTTTAGGTCCCTCCTCTACTTCCATAGCGACTAAGGTTAGGATAGGTTCTTTTATAGGGTCTTCTCTATGGTCAGGGGTTGGATTAGGAGAGTTAAAGATGATGGATTTATTATGGCAATCTATAATTACATGGTTATTGGACATCCAGTCCATTCCGTGGATCACAACTAGTTGGGTTAAAGCTAAGGTAAACATATAAGGTTTATTTGAAAGGTTCGGTCTAGGACTCTTATTGAAAAATTTAGGCACACTTTTGATATTATAATAGAAGGGCTAGTAGGAGTTGAGACTTGGATTTTATAAGGTACTTTTATTATAGGTAGTCTTAGTCATTTTACACAATCATATGCATTGAACGAATGGGTTGGGCCAGAATCAAACAAGACTTCACAAGGAGAGTTGTTGATGTGGCACCTACTTTTTATGAGATCTTCAACATTATATGCCTCCTTGTCACTTAAGTGTATAGACCCTTCCACGTGAAGTTTGTAACACCCTACCACTTATACAGAAAATAGAACTCTAATAATTAAGCAAAAACATAATACCCTGCTAATTAAACATAATCAATATTATTTATTTGACTTGTTTCACATAATACCCTGCTAATTAAGAATGAATGGGTTACGCCAGAATCTAACAACACATCACAAGGTTCATTAACCAGTTAACGTGATACAGACCCCAATTTCTTTTTTTTTTTAATTTTTGAAAAAGGCATGATTATTTCAATCCTGTTCTTAACACCTAAAGAATCCAAATATTTGTTATTTACAAATTAATTCTTTTTCTTATCATTTTATTTACTATTTTCTAATATTTCTTAAAATTGAAGAAATTAATAAACTAACACGAAACACAAGACTTATAATTTATTTCCTCAAAAAAAATTCAAGCTATACAAGGTGTGGGGAAAAGATACAGGAGCCAGGGACGCCGAATGAAAATGATATAGAGATTAGGTAAATGGCATTGATTTGTCAAATGACCATGGGGAATTATTATGAGTAGGATGGTCCTAAGATGGGTTTGTCAGCTAGCTAACCTCGCCCAGGATAGTCATGAATTAACTATAATATATTCTAACGGTCTTCTTAGGCATCTTATGACCAATAGAGGGTGGATCTTGGTATGGCCTAATTATATTAAGGATTTGTATTAAGCAAGAGGTTTGTTAAAGGCATACACGGTTGTGAGACGTTTACTCATGTTTCTGTTTGCATTTCCCTAGAGTGCGTGAGAATGTGAGATCGACTTGTGAAAAAGTTGATGTCATAGGATCCAAAATTATGTTTTGAGATACGAGAACACATTGCAAACAGATTAACAAAATAGAGAACTATGTTGCTTAAAACACTCATACAAGCATGCATCATATGCATCATTTAACTGATACTTGTATTTGTTTTCTTTTAGTTATTTCAGCTGTTGTTTACATAAGGGTATATCAGTAACATACTCCCTGTCCCAACCTATTTATTAGGATCTAGAAGAAAGAGTTACACTTAGTAAGAAAGTAATCACCCACTCAAACGTAGGAGGGAAATATTTGCAGGTTATATTTACTATTTTTTTGTCTAGATGTAACCCCAGAATGAAATGTATTTCAAAGGAAAATTTTTATTCACCATTTTTGAAGATAAGAAAATTATTTTGTCAACTAAAATTATTTAAAGAATATTCTTTTAATTACATTTATTTACAATGGGTATTACAATTTGTATCTAAAATTATGTCTTTAATTCATAATCTTATAGTGAAAAAAAGTTCCAAAAATCCAAGAATCTTTATATTTATATCAATTTGCTTTGGGTTTTAAGTCGAGGCTTTACACTTTAGTGGTATTCGAGCAATGGTTCCAGTTCTCAACCTTGGAGTATGGCGTTACATACTATCTATTATGTGATTCTAAACAAAATCTATGTTGGAGGTACTAAATGGCTAGGCGAAACAATGATATAACGATCGATATTCTCAGTAAGATAAAAACCATACTTGAGAATGTTATTCATCCAAACCATCATGGACCAGCTGATTTTCAAGGACTCTAGTGAATTTTGGAAAAATGATCCACCTCGATTTGCCAGAGGCTATAATTCCGAAGGAGCTCAAAGATATCTACAAGAGTTAAAAAAGTTCTTCTGAGCAATGTTATGTACTGACATCTATCACGTTACTTCTCCTCTTATATGCTTGTTGATAAGATGAAAGGTTGATGGAATCATGCAAGGTAACTGTTGGAAGAAGAGTAAAGGGCTCTGACATGATAAGTTTTTAATGAGAAGTACCTTGAGAAGTATTTTTCAGAGCAAGTAAGGTGAAGGAAAGAAGTAGAATTTATCAAGTTAAAGCAAGGAAATATGAGTGTTGGAGAATATACTGGAAAATTTGAAGAGTTGACAAAGTATTCTCCATGCTATCAACACAACCCTAATTAGAGATCAAAGTGTTTAAAGTTCAAGAACGGATTTTGACCAGATCTAAAGCCAACTTTCAGTTACCAAGCAATCAGAAGTTTTCCAATGTTGGTCAACATTTTTAATATCTAAGAAGACAATGTTACGGCAAAGACATCATACAAGAAGATTACAAGGCAACAAGAACCCATATCATCAACAAAAGTCAGGCTCTGGAGGTTTCAAGTATGTTGTAGATGGATGTGGTACAAGTCACCTTGTAATAATTCAACCACAATGTGTGAAGTGCAAGGGGTACCATTTTGGAGCAAATCGCTAGACTCCAAAGAAAGTTATTCGCTTCTCGTGTTAAAAGCCAAGACACTATGTAAAGGATTGTCCACATAGGATGAGAAAGAAATTAATACGGTGAATGCTCTATTACATATTGATGGAATGTCTAAGGCTCGTTTATCGTGAGTGGTGTTGAAGCTTCACAATATGCAAATTTGGTTCAATGTAAATGCTTCATAAATGATATGTCTTGTGATGTGTTGTATGATATCTCATATGATTATTTTAATCATTTGAGATTATCTATGTCTAATATACCATATATTTTGCAAGTGTCGACCCCTACAAACTCTCCAATATCTCGAATTCGAGAGCGTGTCTAATTATTCCTTGAAAATGGTAGATAAGACATGTCGTATTAATCTGATATGTCTACCCCTATCATAGTTAGATGTGATCTTGGGAATGTCTACCAATCATGAAATCCTAGATTGCCATAGACAGATTATTATCGACCTTTAGTGTTCCAAACTTGATTCTCAAAATCTACATAATTGAAGGCACTAAACACCAATCTTAACCATGTTTCTTTAGAAAGCCAACCCCAGGGATATATGATTCTTTTCTCCATGGAGGTTGAAAGAGGTACTAATCTCAATAAGATCCTAGTAGTTTGTGAGTTTCCCGAAGTGTTCCTAGAAGATGTACCTAGTTTACCAACAAGACGGGACGTGGAGTTTACTATCAACTTAGTTCCAAGAGAAACTCATATCACGGTGGCGCCATATAGATAATGAATCTACTGGAGTTAGCAAAGCTTAAGAAAAAAAATTGAGGATATGTTGGAGAAGCAGTTTATCGGGGCCAGTGTGTCTCTATAAGGAGCACCGGTTATGTTTGTCAAGAAGAAAGATGGTATCATGGATTATGTGTGGGTTATTGACAATTAAACAAAGTGGCGGTTAAGAACAAGTATCCGATATCGAGGATGGATGATTTGATGGATCAAATCTAAGGGAACAATATCATCAAATACGAGTCAAGGATGAAGATATTCTCAAGATTGCTTTTCAGACACGTTAGAATCATTATGAATGTATGGTAATGCCTTTCAAACTAACCAAAGAGCCGATTGTATTCATGGACTAAATGAATAGGATTTTCCATCCTTATTTGGATTCCTTTGTAATTGTCTGCATAGATGATATTTTAATATACTCAAAGAGCATAGAAGAGCATGAAAATTATCTTAGAATAATCTTGGATGTCTTAGAGGAGATGAAGTTGTATATGAAGTTTTCCAAGTGCCAGCAGAATCAAGTCTACAATGGGAAAGACCAAAGACGATGACGAAGATTTGTAGTTTTCTTGGGTTAGTAGGCTACTACCGAAAGTTTATTGAAGGATTCTCCACGTTAGCATTGCCAATGACACGATTAACTCCGAAGGAGAAACCTTTTGAATGGAACTAAAAGTGTGAAGATAGTTTCCGGAAGTTAAAGCATAGATAGACATTGTCTCTCCTGCGTTAGTCTTACTAGATCCCCGGAAAAGTTTTGTTGTTTTCTATGATGCACCAAAGCAAAGATTATGATGTGTGTTAATGCAAGGCAATAGATTTGTAGCACATGCATTTAGACCATTGAGATCCCACAAGAACTATCCGACTTATGATTTCAAGTTAGCAGCAATAGTTGTTTCTTTGAAGATTTGGAGGCATTATCTCTATGGGACCTGATTTGAGGTGTTTAGCAATCACTAAAGTTTGAATAACAAATTTGATAAGATGAAACTGAATATGAGGCAAAGATGTTGGATTGATTTCTTGAGAGATTATGATTTTGGATTACAGTACCATCCGGGAAAAACTAATGTGGTAGCGGACCTTCTGGGTAAGAAGTCTTTACATATGAGCACCATAAAGATTAAGGAAATGGAATTAACAGAAGAATTTAATAAAATTAATATGACAGTATAGTTCAAAAACAAGAGTTTCAATGTTGGCATGCTAAAAGTAACAAGTAACCTTTTGGATCATGTTCGCGAAAGGTAGCAGATCATTGAATAATTACAAGCAAAGAAGATGTTTGTAAGAGAAAGAAAAGAGCCAGGTTTTCATGAAAGATCATTTGGAGTCTTAAAGTTCAGTGAAAGAGTTTGTATTCCAGATGATAAGAAATTAAAAAGGTTAATTTTGGATGAATACCATAAAAGTAAAAATGAGCTTACATCCAAGATCAACCAAGATGTACCGGGATATAATGAAGTTATTTTGATAGTCTAGATTGAAGGGAGATGTAGCATAACATCTCGCTTCATGTTTGGTTTATCAGAAAGCCAAAATAGAGCACATGAGACCTAGAAGAGAACTACAATGGTTATAAATTCTTGAATGTAAATGGGATAGCATTGCAATGGATTTTGTATCAAGATTGCCAAGGACGCCAAGTGGATAAGAAATTGTTTGGGTGATAGTGGACAGATTGACAAAATCTTCTCACTTTTCTGATCAACATGTGGTATTCTTTGGAAAAACTTACCCAGATCTACAAAAGGTAGTTCATGTGCGTGGTGTACCTTCAAGTATAGTATCAGAAAGAGATCCAAAATTTCATCCAAACTTTGGCAAAGTCTACATCAAGCCTTATGACCCAAACTAAAGATGAGTTCGTCTCATGATCCTCAAACTAATGGGTAATCAAAAATAACAATTCAATCTTTGGAAGATTTTTTAATAGCATGTGTAGTGAAGCATCAAGGTAGTTGGGACCAAATGCTAGCATCGATGGAGTTCACCTACAATGATTGTTTTCATGCTAGTATTAAAATGACTCCATTTAAAACAATATATGGTAGAAAGTGTAGAACTCCACCATGTTGGTTCCAAGAGAGAGAGAATTTGATTGTTGGTCTAGATTTAGTCCAAGAGACTACTTATTAGAAGATTAAAATGACTCCAGAGAAAATGAAAGTGACATAAGATAGACAAAAGAGTTAGGCTGGTCAAAGAAGAAATCTTTTAGAAATAAAGGAAGGAGATTATGTTTTCTTAACAATCGTGCCAACCACAAGATTTGACCTCAAAGCGGGCCTTGGCCTGGATTTGAGCGTACAAATACTCAAGAAAGTAATAGCATGAAAGACGGATGCATCTATGATCTTTGTAAATCACGACGAAAGTCCTTAAACGACACATATCCCTATCGTTACTCACATTAAATAGAAGGATTTATTCTCAGATTAACAAAAACGATGTATAATGATATAAGATATTGACCAAATTCTAAATTAATGATTAATCTATGAGAATATCTCAACAAGATTATATCATGGTAATTACGGATAAATTTGATATTATCTATAAAAATATATAATTGTTGCTTATAATATATGAGAAGATTAAGTAAATATTAGATGAAAAGATAACTTAATTAGTTACGATATTCAAGCCAAAGATGGTTATTTAAATCCTATAAATGCAGCCACAAGGAGGTAATAGTGGAGATTCAATATTCTCATTATATTCAATACCACACACAAGCAGTAGTCAAAGTGCACAACATTTTGAACGATATTACTTTTTTTTACAATAAAAAGAATAGGCTTAATTAAGTCACAAGTCCCAGAAGTTTTGGGTACTTTTGTCAGGTACATTTATTCTTATTTTTTCAATGTCTGACTCTCCGAAATTACTTATGGGTTTGTCATATACCCCTACTACCAATTCTGGCTAATTTTGCTGACATGTAACATCGAAAACCTGGTCAGACGCAAGAGATTAGGCACGTGGTGCCCCGTGGGCGAAGATCCTTTTTTTATTTAAATTAAAAACCTAAAAAACTTAATATTTTTATTTTTTTTAGTTAAATAAAAAAAGAAAAAAAGGATCGAAGAAATAGGTTGTTTTCGCCCATGTAACATCACGCGGCACCACATGATCAACCTCTTGTGTCTGACCAGGATTCCGATGTTACATGTCAGCAAAATTGGCCAGAATTGAGAGTAAGGGTATATGACAAACCCAGAAGTAACTTCGGGGAGTCAGACATCGAAAAAAAATAAGGATATCTGACAAAAGTACCCCAAACTTCAGGGACTTATGACATAATTAAGCCAGAAGAATACCTTTGACAATCAACTTGATGATATCATACGAAAGTGCGTGTACTCTTAATCAGAAAGGTAAAAATTAAAACTACATATTTTTGAGTCTCCTACGAAAACTTGGAGGATACATATGTAGTTGGAAAATGTTTGTTTGACATTCGTATATGATATTAGAGAGGGACACCTGCCTTTTTGGGTAAAAAGTGGTGGGTCTTGTAAGAAAGAGAAACTGCAGGACCCACCAATTTTTGCCTGAAAAGATAGATGTCCCGTATAGATGTCGAATACTGATGTTTATGTAACAGAGTTGTATATGGTTAGGACAAAAAGTATCTTCTCAATAAACATACTAACTATTTATTAAATTTTAATTTACTGAACTTCAACAATGATGAGAAACATATAAATGGATATACCCTAAATCTTATATCTTAAGATTTTGGATTAATATATGATATACAATCCCCTTATGTTATACTCTCTTCGTCCTACCAGAATGGTGAAAAATTGTAAAAGTCAAAAAAAAATAAGGAGACATGTATTTAATAATTTCTATAATATATATCAACCAATTAGCAAATAATTAATTAAATCATTTTGTATTAATCAACCAATCACAATCAAAGTTTATCATTTCTAAGTTTTTTCCTTAATTATTTTAACTTTATTTTGAGACAAATTTTTTTTACCATTTTTAACCATCCGATAAGACGGGGAGAGTACATTTAGCTTAGCTTTGAAGATCCACATTCATGTACTTCTGCGTGCCTCAACACATATCTTCAATGACATTTTAAGAAGTAATTTGTTGGTAAAAATTTAAAATTAAATCAGTAATTTCATGTAACATATATATCTTAAAAATAAGATTGGTATTTATGTATCGATAGCAATGTAATATATATCTGTAGCTTTGGATGACGAAAGTAGAGATTTACTCCATAAAAGAAGTGCATGAGGACAAAAAGCGTACTCATGCATGCAAACTTATGAGCTGAGTGAGTCTCAAGCCCTTTTCGTCTAGTTCATTTTTTTCCCCCTCTCTTTATTACACCATCGCTACTTTGTTTCGTCTCGTTCATTTTTCTCTCTTTATGTTTGTCATCTTTCCCTTTTCGATGATCTCAGCTCAGAAGATGATAATTTTGACCATCTAATCATTTAGTCCATTCATTCTAAAGTAAAAAAGGAAAAAGTAGAGTTTCCATAAGCAAGCATAATTTTGGGCTTTAGCTGATCATAGATGTATAATAACTTCATGGTTTTAAATTGCACTTTGCAAGGTTACCAAGCATGAAGTAATTTAACAACTATTTCAATCATATCATTAAGAACGAGATAAATATGTGAGATTTCTAACACGTATTTTCCAATGAAACATGTCGAACTGCATGCAAATGGTAATTTTTTTTACTTGTAACGAAAATGTAACTCTAGACTCATGACAGCGGAAAAAAGTTGAACTCTATCTTTAATACTATGGTACCAATTGACAAAGTGAAAATTCAACTAGCCAAACATATAATTAAACCATACAATACAAAATGAGACAAGCTAAGCATTATAAAACTTCCATGTAATAATAAAAAAAATATGGAACTTCCAACCACAATAACGATTACAAACAAAAATTGTGGCCTTTACACCCATTGTTGCAATTATATTACAATTACACTAACTCCAAAAACAATAATATTATGATCACAATAGCGATTAAATTTTTTTTACCGATGATTAATTAGCGTCACAGAAACTATGTGTATATATACACTTGCAAGTTGGATGATTTCTTGTACTCAAAGATATGGTCAAACTTCAATTTGGCCATTTAAAAACTTTTCTTACTAAAGATATAAAGTTCAAAGCATCATAACTATATTTATATAAAAAGTGAAATCATCAAGCATAGGTGTTTGACAAGGAGGAACTCTGCTTGGAAAAGGTGCGTGCTAGAGTCAATTCAAATCAACTCTTGGCTATGGACAAAATTCAGGAGCAAGAATTTTGACTATTCCTTCACTGATTGGGTCCATAATCCATTAGTGCATGCATTAATACTGTATCTGTTTGGCATCAATTGGCTACCATGCATGTTTTGTTTTTGTTCCTCCTGTAACTGCGTTAGTAGAGCATCATTTAGTTATCCCCTTTGTGCTTGTTGGGTATTCAAGTGTGAGATGAAGTCCAACATTGGATAGGATGAGATGTGTGAAAATGTTTATAAGTGGCAAGACCCATAAAACAATTGTCTTAAGGTTTTGGTTCAGGATGTGGTGTCTCACTTATAAGTGGCTCCTCACTATTCCCATGATCCTGGAGCAATGTGACTCCCGGTGATTGGAACCTCCCCGGTTGAAGGTCCTGACAGTGCTGTATCCTAGTAGTTGGGGTACTCCTTATTAGCTTTTAATAAAAATTTTCGTTTATCAAAAAACAAATCAAGCATAGATATTTGTCAATAATAATGCACATCTATCTATAGGACCTTATGATTTAAGTAACAACGTATTTGCTCAATGTGGAAGATGAAATTAGACTAGCTAGTGGCAATTATTGATAGTGAAACAAAGTACGGTGTGGTTCATTTAGCAGGTCTTTTGTTCATTTTTAAATCTTATCCGGATGCATGCTCCCTCCAAGAAGTGCAATTTTTTAGTAAAAGCTATAATAATTCGTAAAAGCAACACCATTTATCCTACCTTTCATCTTCTTTATAAGTTTGAATTTCTTTCAGCAAATCAAAATAATTTAGTTTTGAACTTTTGTCTCTTAATAAACTATACAAAAAATCAAGGTTAAAGAGATTAAAGATAAGGGAGTAGCGGTAGCGATGAATCCAGGAATTTTACAATATGAGGGTGATATTTATATAATTTTTTTATAACAATAAAATCTAATAGATAAACATATTAATTCAAAAAAAAAATAGATAAACATATTAATCGCTAATGGAAGTATAACGTATATTCAACCCATAAAAGAAATAAATTATATTTAAAAGTCATATGACAATAGCTTTTTGTTGTAATAATAAAATTTGACAAAAATACTATATTGATCCCTTAAGTTATTTTTGGTTTAAAAAATTTAAGTTTTTTTTTTTCAAATAAGTTCTGTAAGTTGTTGTCATTCAATAAATCCTTCTATATCCTTAATTTTCATGACACCATAAAAAAATTTAAAAACAACCATTAAATCATATTTTTGACACATGGTAGCATTTGTGTCACACTGTCACTTAACAGATAAAATTAACTGAAATAACTGGATTTGTTGGATGACCATAACTTATAAGACTTATTAGAAGTAGAAAAGACTTAAGAGATAGATTTTTAACTTAAAAATAGTTTAAGGGGCCTAACTAACAGTCTTGCTATAAAATCTTAAAACTTGGTGTTAGTAGTTTACTTTATCGGCAAGCGATCCTATATAGCTTACTTTCGCCTCAAGTCTTTGATGTGTAGTTAAGTTAATTAGAACCGTAGTACTAGTTAGTTAATAGTATCAAGTCAGCATAGTTAGTAAGAGTTAATAGTTTGTTAGGTCCCCAAATATACACGTGGTGTCAGCTTAGTCTCCGCGAAAGATTTTTGATATCAATTAAGTTTTTAAAAGATCAAAATGGCATCACGTAAGACGTTTCGTCCATCAATTCGTCAGTCCCTCCATTAAGTGGCATGTAACACATTCTTTTTAGCTATCTTTTTCAAGGAATTTACCCACAGAACCATAGGATTATTCCACGTTTGAATTTTTAACCGTTGAATATATCCAACGGTTTAGATTTTAAGATGAAAAATTAAAAAATCCTTTCATTAATTTAATGGTTGGATATATCCGATGATTTAAATTTTAAGTAAACAAAAAAAAAACTTCATCTTCAATCTCCCATCACCTCTTCACCACCACACCACTGTACTATAGCAGTCACCGCCACCACCAGCAATTGCTGCCCGCTTCCACATGTTACCAACATCATCACTTCCATGTTAATGTTTTTTATGCTAATTTTAGTTTGTTAAATGAGTGTGGGATTAGTGTGAGGTTATGATATATACTAGCCTGGGAAGGAAGTGAGCTGAAGGAGACAGATAGAGTGACAGAATTGAGAAGAGACAAAGATTGGGTAAGATTTTACTATGGTGAAAAGCAGGCCAGGTCTTGACAATTTATAGGTCTGGCCGAAAAATAACTTGGGTATCCAATGTAGTAATATTTAAAAATTTGTAAAAAAAAATAAAAAAAGTTTAAACAACAAAATTTGAATAGCATTTTTTCTAAAATAGGAATTTTTCGAAAATACTAATAGTACATATAAATTCACACGAATTACAACAATAATTAAGTTTTAAAAAAAAAGCTTTTGAGACGCAGTTTGAACAAAATGATAAAAAAATAAAAAAAATTATATAACATATAGTATATAATATATAGTATAATTATATAAATACCATATATAATTATAGTCAGCTTTTCTAATCTATGCACTAGATTCATAGGATAAACAATATTAGAAAGTAAATATATATTCATGAGAAAATGTTATGTTTAGTGAATAAAAAATTATTGTTTAAATTTCAAACACATGTTTATTATCATTATATATTTGTTTATTCTATGCAGTTGGTGCATAAGTTAGAAAGATTCAATTATAATTACCTCATCGTTACGCTTTTAGTGTTCTTTTATTATGATATAAAGTTCGAATTAAGAAATGTAGTTAATTTGTTTTTTAATTAAATTAATGTGATGTTTGCCTAATTTGCCTTTTATCTCTCTTATAATTATATTTAATTTTTTTTTTACTTAAAGTTCAAAATGAGCTTTTAAAAAATAAATAAAAGTGTGATTTGTGTAATTAATAATAAAGGCATTAGTAAACTCACTTTTATTGTCTGAAAAATTAGAAGAGTCTACACTAAGATTCGAACCGTCAATGATTAATTTAAAATGCAATGACCAATTGGGTTACAACAAGATATTAATAGAAGTTTATTAACAAAATTAATATACATACTAAAAAAATATTTTTTTATTTGGGGCCCCTGAAATTCATGGGCCGACCCTATTGCCCACCGCCTGGGCCGGGCCTGGTGAAAAGATCTTGGCCATGGGCCGGAAGCTGCCTGCCTTTGACATTATTTATTGGGGTAATTATTTTGTCACCCCAAGGTCTATTATTGCCACCCCAATTATTTAAATTATACCTATTATGTCCTTTAAAAAAAATAAAATTTTACACGGGTCGTAAGGGATGCTTACGACCTTCAGGTCGTAGCACCCCTTTACGACCCGTAAAAAACAAAGTTTTAGAACTGGTCGTAAGAGGGTGTCACGACCCGAAGGTCGTAGCACCCACTTACGACTCATAAAAAAAATTTATGTTGGAGTCGTAACACTAAGTTACGACTTTTGTTTTTTATTTGTTGCAGAACGTGAGTGTGTGTTACGACTTACGACTTTTGTTTTTTATTTGTTGCAGAACGTGAGTGTTTCTCTTTGCCATTTCCTTAACTCTAAGTGTTTTTCTTTCAATTTCAGCTCTTTCCCTTTCAGTCTGACGCTGCTGAGATTGAACCTGTTCTTCAGTAGCCTGCCTTGCCTGCTCCTTTCGTACAGAAGACTCCTCTTGCAACTTGACCAATTCAACATTATGTCGCCTTTGAGCTTCGTGATCTGTCTGCAAATGGCAATTTATGCATAAATATTTGATGTAAAATATCTTTGTTTTCCATAATTTCAAAGATGGAGAAAGCTTAATTAGCTTAGGGCTCTGACTATCCAAAGATTCCCTCACATTCATACCATAAATCCCATTACTACAAAGCTTTGAAGACCAAGAAAGAAGGGGGATAAATTTCTGGAATTGTCAAGCCAGTCATTAACTAAGATCATATATTTTCATTAACTACAATAATTTATAAGGAACACAAGTAGATAGTTTCATTAAGAAAGGCATATCCAGCACATAGGACCAAAACTAGGGGAAAAAAAAAGGAAAGGGAAGAGAAGAAAGGGAGACGAAACTCAGCAGCGTGTGCAGGGTCAGAGATATATGGTAGTCACGAAAGCCACTGCGGCTGCCGCCACCGCCACACATGAGGATAACCTTGCGGCGTAACAAAAGTCGTAACACACACTCACATTCTGCAACAAATAAAAAACAAAAGTCGTAACTCAGTGTTACGACTCCAACATAAATTTTTTTTATGAGTCGTAAGCGGGTACTACGACCTTCGGGTCGTGACACCCTTAAAACTTTGTTTTTTGTACGGGTCGTAAAGGGGTGCTACGACCTAAAGATCCCTTACGACCCTAAAATTTTATTTTTTTTAAAGGGCATAATAGGTATAATTTAATTAATTGGGGTGGCAATAATAAATTTTGGGGTGGCAAAATAATTACCCATTTATTGATTTTCATGTATTCCGGATTGGTTAATGTGCCACTGCATCCTCTGGACAGTTTGTAACTTTGTATCTTCATTCACATCTCAATGAAAAGTGCATGGTGGCTAGTGGTGGAAGTGAGCAACGGCTACGGTGGTGTGGTGGTGTGGCGGCAGCGGCTACGGTGGTGTGATGGAAGCAAGGTTAAGGATGAACAAGCGTTATTTTTTTTTTACTTAAAATCTAGATCATTATATATATTCAACTGTTAAAATTAAATGAAAGGATTTTTTTTTATTTTTTTCATCTTAAAATCTAAATCGTTGGATATATCCAATGGTTAAAAATTCAAAAGTGAAATAATCATGTGGTTCTGTGTGTAAATCCCTTGAGAGAGATAGCCAATGAGAATATGTCACTTGGCACTTAAACGAGGGATTGACAGATTGATGGACGGAGGGACTAACGCGATGTAATTTTGATCTTTGGGGTACTTAATAGATTCCAAAAATCTTTCGAGGACTAAGCTGATATCACGTGTATTTTTGAGGGACCTAATACACTATTAACTCTAATTAGTTAGGGTAGTTAGTTTTGACATCAAAGAAGACCGATATCTAGTTCAGAATGTTCAGTACGTAACCAGCGATGTATTAATACCCTTCTTTATTTATGTTCAATGAAAAATCCATTTCATTTTATCAAATTCTCGTTTTATAATATTAGAGCTCTCAGTTCTATTGCGCATAACTCTAAAGAATCATTCAAACACTGCGTTAATCTTCCGTAATATTAATTGTTCTCTTTGTAACACCCAAAATAGCTAAATATAATTAAATTATATTATTAATTATTAATCTAGGTTCGAGAAAGGAATTTACGAAAATTGAGGTTAATTTTTTGTATATATATACAAAGAGAGACAATGAGATATAGTACTAAATATTTTCCACATATGTACTCATATACAACACTTTCTCGAATAACACTTTCAGATTAATATTGTGTTCATAAAATGATTAAAGAAACCTCGATTGCATGGCATAGCAAGTTACATATAGTATAACAAATTAATTTTTTTATGAGGATATATAAAAGCATACTTTCGCTATGTAATATAAAGTAAAGAAATGCAACAAAATGATAAAACGCAATAAAAACATGAACATTTTCATTGACTAAATTGTCACTTTAGTCCCTGAATTTACACAGCACTTTCACTCTAGTCCCTGAAATTAACAAAATTGCTTTTAGGTCCCTGACTTTGTAAAAAGTCATTCACTTTAGTCCCTCAAATTAACACTGACTTTGTAAAAAGTCAATCACTTTAGTCCCTGAAATTAACAAAATTGCTTTTAGGTCCCTAACTTTGTAAAATGTCATTCGCTTTAGTCTCTGCCCCTAACCTCCATCAACGTACGTTAACAGAATGATGATGTGGCTGTTTGGGGGCATTAAACCACATCGTTTTTGCACAAGAGGCAGATGTTGCTTCTAATCCTGATGTAGTTTACTAATGATGCTACTGCACCTGCACCTGCAGCTACTAATGCTGTTGCTCCTCATTCATATGCGATAGATATGTCACAAACACAGCCATCACAAGATTTCTCCCAACCAGAACCTCCAAATGAAGTGGTTGCATCATCTAGTGTTAGGGCTAAACTAGTAGCTGCACCGGTCCCAAGATCAGCTGCACCAATCCCATCTAATACAGAGGCATCGTCAATGGTGTTTATGCCCACGCATGGTTTTAAAGAACCTAAAAACTCCTCTAGACCATCTTCACCATCAACTTCAGGATTTAAAAGATGAAGAAATTAGTTTTTGGTTGTGTTTTGCCCACATTTTGGCCTCTTGTGCAAAAATGAAGTATTTTAATGCCCCCAAACAGCCACATCATCATTCTGTTAACGTACGTTGATGGGGGTTAGGGTAGGGACTAAAGTGAATGACTTTTTACAAAATCAGGGACCTAAAATCAATTTTGTTAATTTCAGGGACTAAAGTGAATGACTTTTTACAAAGTCAGGGAAATAAAAGCAATTTTGTTAATTTCAAGGATTAAAGTGAAAGTGTTGTGTAAATTCTGGGACTAAAGTGATAGTTTAGTCCATTTTCATTCATAATAACTCTTTATTCATACTTGGCTTTGCAACATTGCTAAGAAGAAATGTTACCCGACAACTATTTGCAATCAGCCAGAATAAAACAAAAGCTAGTTAAGTATCATCAGTCGGCATGTCAGAACTATGCTTATTTGACCAAAAAGAATATACTAGTGCAGGTGCAAGTTCCATTGCAAGAGGTAATGAGACTATGGGTGCTACAGGTGGTACTGGTGAAATTGCTGCTGCAAGAGCTGAGAAGGCTGAAAGAACAGTAGCTGCCAGTGTCGAGGTTTCAACGGGTCTACTGGAAGCGGGAGGATGGAAAGTTGACTCATGGGTGCTCAGAGAGACTAAATACTCCACTATGTGGTCAAAACCAAGGGTGGTTGACTTCAATGAAGGTGGTGAGTGTAACATGAAGGCAGATGGATTGACGACTATTCCCGCATACCAATACTGGTCTTTTCAGCATACTTTATCCTTATTCACATGTTTCCCAAGGAAACTTCCCAGGAGGTCATCCATCCAATAATTTATCCAAGCCAAGCACACTTAACTATGGAGTTCTTAAGTAATGGACTACCGAAAAGAAGATGCATCTTGCTGATAGTGGTTGTCCAATCAATTCATTTAAACCTTCCTGTACTATGTAGTCTCATACCTACACAGTCTCAGGACCCCCCCTCTTATTCCGGTGTGTCGGTTCATTCATGTACCCCTCCCTTAGAAGCCTGCCAGGAGTTGCTCTTTGTCTGTGCCTCTTGCATTGGCGATCACTTATCACCCTCGTCAATCTGGGTCTTACAGTGAGAATGAGAAGAAGGTGAAGGTACAAGCTTTGGCTCATCGTCCGCTAGAGGTATCTCCTCCTCAGGTGTGTCATTGCTATCAGTTGGTGGATCATCGTCATCGACTCCATCAGCATTTGTAACATCTAAAGGTGGTAGAGGAATGATACTACCTACTACCCTCCACTGAGGATCTTAATCTCTCAATTGTGTCGAGTAGTCACCACCTTAAGCACCGCGTAGTCTCCAACATAAAATATGCGCTCGCCTTGTCTAAACCACCCATTTGGGAGCATGTAGAAATGTACTGGAGTATCACAGGTAGAGATCAGCCTAAAGGAAAGAAGAAAAGAAAGAAACTAGAAAAAGAAAATAGAGAGAGTGAGATTCAATTATATTTCCCAGAATAGTCAGAAAATAACATCAGGAACAATGTTTAAAAAATTGGACTGGTCTGATTGGTTCAATCAAAAGACCGAAAAATTGGCATGGTGTATTTGGTCTATTTCGTCTGAAATAATTGTGCTGCTAATAGATCGCCAAAGAATCAATCGGTACAAAACCACTAAAACTGATCAAAACCAAAAATTTAATGATATAAACTTGTTTACAAAAATATTGCCAAGACAATGATAAAAAATGCAAAGCAAAGCTTTCAAGTTTTTGAATATGTAAAAAGAGCATAGAGTGAGAAGAAAAAAAAGAATTGCAACATCTCTAATATTCAGCCAATTTCTCTTTGTAGAGAATATACTTTTGTTGTTTGTGTTTTGGTCAAATACTAGGGTTTTGGTTTTCCATTTTAAGCTTTGGGCTCATACATCACTCTCATTCTACCAAAGCCCAAACTGATAAAATCCTTCAACTTGTACTTGTTTTCCGGGTTTGTTTGTTTGTTTGTTTTTCGCTTTCTAAGCATTATGTCCTAGCGTGTCCGCTTGTTACTATTATTTATTTTTATGAAAAAAGAAAAGATGCTACAATAAAAACAATGCAAATTTAATGCTCACAAGTTAATTTTATATACATATTAAGGATAGCTAAGTGAGTAAATCCTTATATGAAAACTAAAAATATTATTTCCCTAGGTATTAAATAACTAGTTTCCAATTAAAGTTTGCTTTTGTGAAGTTTCTTTACATGTGTCCAAACATTAGAAAATTACTATATAAAAAACTATATATTGATTAAAAGTTAAAACGATTGAACCACGATTCGATAATGGTTCAATGGTAGATTCATTGAACATTGAACCATTGCCTTGACTGATTAGATGACTAGTACGGTTTTTAAAACATTGATCAGCAACAAAACATCAGCAATCATCAATCAACATATGTATAACATAAAACAACAAAGAGAATTATATTCATGCAATATGATATCAGATAACTAAAGGTAAATGATGCTATCAAATTCGTAAAGTGTGTAATGATAAATCAATCAATGTCAATAATGTTAGGGGAGTTATCACCAAGAATCATCAGGATTCATGATAAATGGTGTACAACACTCTCGAAAGATCACACATGATACATTTCTTCTTTGAGTCCAACCAATCCTAGTTCGGAAAGCGATGAGGAGTATAAATGTCTAATGGCTTAAAGGATTAATGACACTCTCAATATCAATACAATCAATCATCAACAATTCCATGGAATCGAGTGCCACACCCACCATAGTACAAACCCATCATCTCAACAATTGTGATTATGTTAAGAAGATGTCAATAGTTGTTCTAGTATCGATGTGTTGGACTATCCGAGCCTCGAAAGCAACAGCCTAAACATTAGTGGGTCATACTGCCTAGAAGATTCCTCCAGGTTTCTTGATAAATCACCATTGTCCTCTCATCTTATTTTTTTCAACCCACCATCGAAGTGATGAGGCATATTTAATCTTCATTATTTCGATAGAATGTTAGTAATATAGCTCGAGAATTATTAATTAATCAATCAAGCTTTTAGTAATTATCAGCTCCAATTCAATTCAATTATGGGGAACGACCCATCTTAAACATCTAGTTAATTTTGGAATATTTCTTATGATGTCCGATCCGATCTCACTATATTCGCATTCGCTCCAGCATGCTTGGCAAATCCAACATCAAGTAGGATTGCATGCACCATATCAATACGATAACAATATTAGTACAATATCATTGGTCTTAACTCGTTCCCTACATCCCTTAGAGTATGCACCAAAATTCCAATTTAATTACTGCTTCGATCCAAACTCGAGTTTGGAAAGCCGAATCGATTCTCAGCAGGCCACCCAAACAAGTTGATTTCGCGTTATTGGAGAAGAAACGCGAGTTTGGAAAAGGGGAAAGCTGAACCAAACGTACCCTAAATCGAATTAGGTGGAATCGAATCAATTTTCCAGCAAAGTCCAATCAATTAACAATCTTTGTGCATTACACTTTCCAAGTATATGCACTAATACATATTCCAATCAATTATGTCCAACTAATCCAAGTAATTCAGGCTTATAATATTCTAAATTACTTAAATCGACATCTTGTCTATGCTGTTACACTTCTCAAGTGTACGGGTAATCTTTATCACTATATTCTTCTATACGTCCAAACATTCGTCCTATTAAAAGAGCCTAAGTTCAAGCAAACTTTTTTAATTCAAGTCTTTTAGCTCCGGTTTGCACAATTCCCTAAATTCTCCAATAGGGTTCACACAACACCAAATGTAATTGCATTATTGCCCAGATAAACAAATTGATATCTTAAATTCTAATTAGGATTACACTCAGGTATTTTAACTTCTGACCATCTAAGGGTTAACATAATTCCCAAATGATCCTATGGATACTTTCCAATCACTAAAACTTTCTCAATCCTCAAAATTTGTATTCTATCGACAGAACAATAACAATCAACAATATAAACAATAACAACCAACAATATAAATCAAATAAATATGACAATTACAACAAGTGATAAAAGTGAAGTATTTGACTGCAATTAATCCATGTTATGGCAAATATCATGTAAACTAATACATCTTCATTGGAAGGACTTTGCCCACTGTAACATAACCACCATCAACGTCGTATGTCTAAAAAATATTCATCGTTTGTAAGCATAAACAATACATCGACAATTAGAATCTAAGAATTTAATTCTAACCTATAAATGTTTCGAGACGTGAAAAATATGATATCATTCTCATTAATTTAGGGTCTACTTTAATGTAAATGGATCAAACCAATGAAGATTCTCTACATGATTTCTTATGCACTTGGAATCAAGTCCATTGCAAATCCAATTTGGCACCATGTCAATTACTATATAAACAGTGCGACCTCAAGAAGCTCCACTCATTAATTTTATACGAGTAGGATTCTGTGTATAGATTCTCATTCTTTATGAATGCACTAACAAGCAAGCAGTCTACTAAAGAAAATACTTCACATTCTAAATTTCAGAAGACAATTATGGAGTGGAGTTCGTCAAATGGCAGTATAATTTCATGTGCTGCAGCTAAGAAAAATGAAACTCAAGTACTAAACAGGTTGTCTCAGTTTTAACACACCCACCACAAAGTCACAAACTCGCACGCTTAACATGCTTTCGGAACCTCTGTCGCATTTATTATCTGCACCATCCCTCGCGCTAACTCTGCCTCCATCACCGTTTGCCATCTACACCATAGGTGCCTCTCCCTAGCCGTCTCCGACACAGGTCCCTCCACTGCCCACTCCCTCGCCTTCTCTGCCGCATTGTATCTGCAACTCCTTGAGTCAGAACTCCCCTTTACTGTGATGTATTTCTCAACTCTCAAGTTCAAATCTTCAGTTTAATATACTTTGCAAATTAGATATAGGAGGTTGGTCAAAACATAAGCATCATGCTCAGCAAGTAAATGGGCAAAACCTTGGTTGACATTTAGCTTTGATTAAATGTATATACTGGAAAATATAACACCTTACTGGATGGCTCAATTCTAACTATTCTACTAAGAAGTAAGAACTATCTAATGTTGTGCTAGAAAGAGTTTGATTTTAGTATCAATGAGGTGATTTCTTGTTGAGAGATGGAGTAGGTGCCGAGAACCCTAACAGCTACTGAACCTGGGAGCCAGGGATGAGGGTGCCAAACACAGTGGAAGAGCGAAGAGAATTTGTGAGTGGAAGAGCAGGAGGAAAAGGAAAGGAAATGGAGGAAGAGTTGGAGAGACACTGTATTTTTGGAAAAAGGAATGAGGGTGGGAGAGCTGGATAAGGTTTTTTTCTTTTACCAACCTACGGGTCCATAAAGCAGCTGCTGCAGATAGTGGCAGCAGAGAGAAATGTGGCAGAGGATCCAAATCCCACTTTACATAATATGCTGCTTACTTGATAATGAAAATACCCAATATCGCCAAGAATGATTTACTGAGAAAGACAACAAAAACAAAAGCCTTTTTTCCATTTAGTAGGGTTAGCTCTAAGAATGAAAGGGCATCATCGTGCTCTGTCAAAAACAGAATTTCTAAACTTAAACTAGTTGTGAAGAACAGTAGACTCTTTTAGCAACTAAAGCTATCAAAAAATTTCCTAAACTTGAAATATGTTTGAAACTTGCAACAACTGCAAGTTTTTACTAAAATTAATGTTAGTAATTTAGCAATAGAGCACAAAAAGAGATAATTTCTCACATTGAGTTCCAAAGATGGAAAACAGTGCAGGGGATCATAGAGACCATATCTTGCTCGTATAAAGGATGAATCTCGCTATTTTCCCATCAAATAAGGTGAAAACTCTAGGGAAAATCAGAAGAAAACTTGAGACATATTAAATTGAACAAAAGAATGTTTATACATGTAAGAATAAAAAGCAGAGCCCTTCACCCACTTTAAACACAAGAGAGGGGAAAAAAAACAAAGCCCTCTTGCGAAGAATGCTGGCATACATGAATTAAAATAAATCAAATAAACCTCAATGCTATGCTCACTGGGATATAAGATGCATAGGCTCAGACAGTCTGAGGATGTACGTAACTTCTAAAATTATTTCATAGCAAGGGTGAGAGAATATCATAAATAATTTTACAAGGATGCCATGGTAATATGCATGCATTATTATAGATCACTGATGGAGATACAACAATGAGTAAACTCATGGTGCAAGTGTTTTCCATACCATACTCAAATAGCATATTTGTGCAAGACAGGAACATTAGAAACCGTAAAATCTCTGCAAACATATTTCCTAATATACAAAGAAAAAATAATAAAGGAGACATAATCGAAAATAAACCATGTTCAAACTGATAAAAAATGTAAAATAACTGTCACGTAGGAATTAAGAGATAACGTAGATACACAAGTAAGAAAAAACTAAAACATCATTATGCTTCTTCTTGTGATACACTTTCATGTTTTGAATACTGTAGTATTGACAGACATTCCTTTGTTGAGTATCCAGAGCATACAATTTATGGTATAAAACTTATTCCAAAACCACCACGACAAGAAACTATTTACAAAACATTTTGTCTCATCATCAGTTTGATACGAGAAAGCAAACTGCTATTTACATATAAAGTCATAAACCGAGCTATATAAACCTGAATCAAACAAGTCAAAATTGCATCTGTGTTGCAAGCTCCAACAGATCACGGGTGGCCTGGCGGCTCTTCCTCTGCTCATAATCAGGATCATCGGTAGGCAACTCGAACCGACAAACAGGACATGTATTGCGAATACCCAACCATGGCATAATGCAGTCTCCATGATAACAGTGAGAGCAAGGAAGCCTCCTCACCTTCTCCTCCATCAAAATCTCGTCTTTACAAACGGCGCAAGCCACATTCTTCCCCTGCAACTCCTCTTTAGTCAATTCCACCACAGGAAGACTCTCAACAACACTCTTCGCCGCAGGAGGGCTGCCCTTCAATGCAGCCTCATTCTCAATAAACTGCCCGAAAAGAACATCGTATTCAGCCGTGTATATATAACCATCCTGAACCGCCAAATACGAATCCACATTCGCATCATCATCATCATAATCATCATCATGTTCCAAGAAAGAATTCCTCTCCAAATTATTAACAGCCAATAGAATCTCCCATTCCAAGTACCTCAGCGCCTCTTCGCTCGGTTCTTCCTCACCATTCGAAAACCCCGACGCTACTGATCGATCATCATCGTCAACATCAACTTCAACTTCAACTTCAACTTCATCAATCACCCTCTCCTCTACCTCCTCCCATTCATTAAGTGTTCTCTGATCCTCCAAGCAAAGACTATCCCAACACAACTGAACATCGAAATCGTCGAATCCACCGCCAACCCTATTATCATCAGCATCAATCTCACCCTCCTCGCTGCTCGAATCCGAATCGGAACCGAACGCAACAATCCTGAGCCCGCTAGATTGAGAATTATTGTTGTTGTTGTTGTTGTTGAGAGTTTCGATTTCAAACCCTAACGATAATTCGGGATCGGTGTGAAGATCGCAAACGACGCCGGAGAAGGGGTTGATGTTAAGGTCGTGGCAGGAACAAGGGGAAGAGTGGTGGGAGGAGGAGCGAGATTCGAAGAGATCGGTGACGAAGCAACTCACTGAGTCGGAATCGGAATCGGAATCGTAATAAGAACGATGATATTCTTCTTCTTCTTCTTCGGGTTGGAAGGGAAACGGGTTTGGAATTGGATCCATGTGTGTGCGAATGATTCAGTGAATCTTTTTGCTAAGGATCAGGTTGTATTCTATTGTATGTTTGTGTCAGTAGAGCAACACGATTAGAAGGTTTGCAGATTTCATTTTCGTGGATGATGATACTTTCTGTCGTTATTATTTCAGACTCAGTATTTAGTATTCCATTGGTATTTACCGATGACCAAGACTTTCCAAGAGTTACTTACAATTGAAGACTTTTTTTTTCTTGCTAACAAGTGTCGCAATTGTTAAGGATACTAAAATAGAAAAAATTGATAAGTCCAATGTATTTACTTTCTCTAAACTATAAAAAAGTGCATTTTTTCATAACCGTTAACCACATTTAATCACTTAACAAGTGCCTAAGGACTGTAAGACCCCGGGCAGAAGGAGGCGAGGAGTGATCGCCGGTGCAAGAGGCACGGACAAGGAGCGGCTCCTGACAGGCTTCTAACGGAGGGGTGCATGAATGAACCGACACACCAAAATGAGAGGGTGATCCTGAGACTGTGTAGGAATGAGACTATATAGTGCAGGAAGTCTTAACTGAATTGATTGGTACTACCCATATCAACAAGATGCATCTTCTTTTTTGTAATCCATCACTTAAGAACTTCATAGTTAAACATGCTTGACTTGGAGTAATTATGGGATGGGTGACCTCCTGAAAAGTTTTTCCGAGAAGTGTGCGAGTGAGGACAAAGCACGCTGGAAAGATCCGTGTTGGTATGTGGGAACAGTCGCAATTAATTTGCGTGCCAGGGATATTACAAGGACACTCTTTAGCATTTTTTTTAAGGTACAATTGAAGACTTGATTTTTTTTAAAAAAAAAATTGTGTATCCTTTGTTGAATTGTTGCCCACGTACGAATCCAACTCTATATATTTTTAACCCAAATTTTCTCATTAGAAAGCTCTTCATGAAACGAAGCTCTTACATGAAAAGCTGAGAAAATGAAGATGAATGAAATATATCACGTGTTCTGAATAATTTGAAATTTATAAAAAATAAATAAATAAAACACGAGATGGTTTATTGTTTCATACCATTATATACCTTAGAATGATGGGCTATTTGAATTCATGAAATGGTACACTTCTTGAATATGGTTTGAATATGGTTTAGGAAAATGCTAGACACTTGTTAAGAAAACAATTATAGAAAAAAATTATTGAAAATGTGATTTTTTATGTTTCTGAAAGAAAGATAAGTGTGGACTTGAATTTTTTTTTTTTATATATATATATAATAACCTTAACAGTAAGACCCTATTTTTTAAATTTTTTTTTTTTTAAAAAAAGAAGGTACATTGTGAAGCGGTACATTATGTTAAACTACCAACAATTGACTAGATCTCCATACTAAAATTTGCACATATTTACTTTCTCGGATTCTTTCTCATTCTATATTTTTAATCTAAACTTTGTAGCTAAAGAGTTTCTCTCACAGAAAAAGTTGAAAAAATGGATAGCAATAGGATATACCAAATGTCCTGAATAATTTGAAATTAAAAAAAAAAAAAAAAAACTTGAGATAGTATGTTGTTTCAAATTATTGTATCCCTTAGAACGGTGCGCTGTTTGAAATCATGAAACAATACATTGTCTGAATATTTTTAAATTAAAAAAAAACCACGAGATGGTACATTGTGAAGTGGTACACTATGCCAAACTACCAACAATTTACGAGATCTCCATGCTAAAATTTTCACAGAATTACTTTTTCTGATTCTTTCTCATTTTTCCACCTTTCAAATTTCTCTTTAACAAAATTCCATTTTATCAGTGGTAATATCAAACTGTTATATTTTTCAGTCCAAACTTTGCGACTAAAAAAAATTCTCACACAACGGAACTCTCACAGTAGGAAAAGTTGAGAAAACAGAACATAATAAGTTATACCACGTGTCCTAAATATTTTGTAATTTAAAATGATTTATATATCACCATGAAATATATTGTTTCAAACTAAAAATCACCACAAGATATCTTGTTTCAAACAAGATCTAGTATAGTTAATAAATAATAGGATTCCTAAAGTATGATTTAAAGAATTCAATTACTCCTTAGCTATGTATTTTATTTTTCAATATGAGTTTTTTTTCACATGACACATTTACACTTGAGATCACCAACCAGGTAATGCTCGTCATGACTCAAGAGAATGGTTCATATGAGTATGATCAAATTTTACTTAATATTTCTTCAATTTCATATTTTTTTTTATTTCTTCCATTCCAAAATATTAGTGAAAAGACGTTAAAAAAATATCCCTAAAGTTAAAGTAGCGAATACAAAATATTAAAATTTTATATTATATTTGTGATTGATTAATTAAAAAATATGTATTAAATATTTGTTTTAATAATTGTTTGATTAGGAAGGTAATGCATTACAAACATGTTCTCTTATTTTTTTGATTTTTTTAACATTTTACGAACATTTAAAGACGAAAAGAGTATAATTAAAGGTTGTTACACACAAATAAATAAATTATTAATTAAAGTAAGATTTTATTGTATTTTGCTAAAACACTCCTATTTATGATGGTGAAGGTTTTTTTTTTGAAATGACGATGATGTAGTTTTTTTTTTTTTTTTGAAGACTACGATGGTGTAGTTAAGAAAGAAGAAAATAATAGAATTACAACTATAATTAATAAATATGAATGAGTTGGAAAAAAATTGATCGAGCCTAGATTAAACTTCTAAAACAATAATAATTTTGAAACAAAAATAAAAGTCTAAAACAACAAAAAGTTATGTAATGGAGGGAGATCTGTGAAATAATAGAAAGAGAAGAGAGAAAAGGGAAGAAAAGTATATTGTATATTCTAATGTGTGTTTACAATAGTAAAAGGAATGTATATACAAAAGGGAAAAGACTAAAATAGCCCTAACTTATGACATTAAATATATATTGTAACATCCCTCCTCAAACTCAAGTAGGTAGGGAAGAAACCAACTTGAGTTTGGAAACTAATGTATGAAAACGACCAGGATGTTGAGCTTTAGTAAGCAAGTCAGTTGGCTGGTCAATAGTGCTAATAGGGATGAGACGAACGGTGCCACGAACAACTTGTTGCCGAGTGATGTGGCAATCAATTTCGATGTGCTTGGTGCGCTCATGAAAGACATCGTTATGAGCAATCTGAATAGTAGCACTATGGTTGTCACAATAAAGAGTATTAGGAGATTGTTGAGGGAATCCGAGATCGCCTAAGAGCCAACGAATCCAGACAATCTCAGATGCGGTATCAACCATGGCGCGATATTCTGCTTCAGTACTAGAACGAGCAACAAGTTGTTGTTTCTTGTTGCGCCAATAAATGAGTGAATCGCCAAGAAAGATACAAAAACCAGTAATGGAACAACGATCAGTGGGATCACCACCCCAATCAGCAACAGAGTAAGCACGAAGGATTAAGGGATAATCAGTTGAGTAATGGAGACCATGGAAGAGAGTGCCTTTAATGTATCTGATGATACGAAGAACAATAGCAAAATGGGTGTTCCAAGGAGCAGACATGAGCTCACTAACCAAATGGACAACATAGGCAATGTCTGGTCGAGTGACAGTGAGATAAATCAAACTCCCAACTAACCGACGATAAAGGGTGGAATCTTCAACAAGAGTACCATCAAGGGGAGTGAAGCGAACACGAGTTTCGAGATGGGTGGATTCAGTTTTGCAATCTATGAGTCCTGCTCGAGAAATGAGATCAGAGGCATATTTAGCCTGAGAAAGGAATAATCCATCATCGGAAGAGAGAACCTCAATGCCCAAGAAGTAACTGAGATGACCAAGATCCTTCATCTCAAAGTGTAGATTCAAGAACTGCTTAAGCTCGGAAATACCATCAGAGTCATCACCTGTGATAATCATGTCATCAACATACAAAAGAAGAATGACAATAACATGACTTGTTCGACAGAGAAAGAGTGCATGGTCATAAGGGCTAGAAGAGAACCCAAGTTGAGCAACTGTGTCATGAAACTTAGTAAACCAAGAACGAGAAGCTTGTTTAAGACCATAGAGAGCCTTGCGGAGACGACACACCTTGTGAGGAGGACAAGAATAACCAGGAGGAGGTCGCATATAGACTTCTGCATCTAAATCACCATTCATAAAGGCATTTTTGACATCCATTTGATTAATAGACCACTTCTTTGCAGCAGCTATAGCAAGAAGAGTACAAAGGGAAGTAAGGCAAGCAACAGGAGCGAAAGTCTCCTCATAATCAATGCCATATTCCTGTGTAAAACCCTTTGCAACCACACGCGCTTTATAGCGCTCAACATAACTATCAGAATGAGTCTTGACCTTGTAAACTCATTTACAACCCATGAGATTCTTGCCATCAGGATGATCAATAAGTTCCCAAGTGTTGGTGTGCTCCAAAGCTTGTAATTCGGCTTGCATAGCCTGTTGCCAATTAGGATCTGAAGAAGCCTCTTGATAGGTCTGGGGTTCATAGTGAGATAGCATGGTAGAAAAACAATGATAATCACGAAAGTAATGAGGGGGATTTCTTACCCTAGGAGGAAGGTCAGGAGAAGGTTGAGGATCATGATCTTGAACGTCAGGATCAACAGCCGGGGCGGGCTCATGTGGAATGGTGGGAAGCTCGGAAGTCTCACTGAGCTCATCAGATGGACCTGCATCAAAATCAGTAGGAAAAAGGTCTATGAGAGAATTAGTGAACAACGGTGTGGAGGTGGACGAAATAGATTTGAACTGAGAAAGGGAAGAGAACATTTTATGTTCCCAAAAGACAACATGACGAGAGAGACGAATGCGTTGAGAGATGGCAAAAGTAATGTAAATTTGAGGAATTGTAGCAAGGGACTCGGTTGTAGCAAGGGCTGCTGGCCAACTAGAGAAAGTGTTGTCGCCCCCTTGAGCAACTCAGAGATGGTGTGAGGGAACCTGAACGAGGCTAGAAGTCGGTTGGTGATGAGCTTTTTTCCTTGCTGACCACCGGAGTCTGGTTACAGGCTTTTGTTTAAACGAATTTTGAAATCTGGTTGACCACCGGAGTCTGGTTATAGCCTTTTGTTTTTCGACTTCGATGCCAGTGTGGTTAGGGTTCCTGTGCGTCCCATCTGCTTTCCGACTTAGGCTGTGGTTGGATGACTGAGGAGGAGATGTATCGTGTGAGCTGACTTATCCCTTTTTTCTCAATGATTTCCTCCCTAATCATTGATGGTTATATTTCGAAAATAAGATTCAAAGATTTAAAAGACTAAGTTAAAGTTTGGAAATATGCTTTCGGGAAATACAGATATCGTGAACAATGCGAAGTGAATGGTTATGTTATTATGGTAATAATAATGTTGATGTTAGTCGTTATTGTCAATATATATTTGTGGTTGTTTTATCTTAATGTTTCCCCAATGAGTAAGTCCATGCCGTCGACGATTAATTCGTTCGGATCGCTTACTCTCTCTGCTTTCCCTTTTTCTATGGACATTGGGAATGATGTCCACAGATGGCAGATCGATTCGTTGTCGTATGGAGGTTTCAAATAATGGATAGTGCATTGGGATTATTGTGGTCTTTGAGAAGTAAAGCTGACTGGATGGCTTGGAAATGACCGACACGTGTTGAGAATATTGATCCGGAGCTGATAGTCTATGGGAGTTCGACTCAGATGCGACACCAGCAGTGGAGAGCAGTGACGACGAAAAGTTTTATGTTTGTCATAGGTCTAAGTAGTTAGATTGAGTCTGTCTGCTCTGATAGAACTGATGTAAATTATTAGATTTGGCATAGACGTTTTATGGTCTAGCATTTTATTGTATCAAATGTCATGACCTTATGGGTCGTGACCTTTTTATGAAATAGTTGATTTTGGTAAATGTAATTGTTCGATTATAATAATAAATTGTTATACTCTTTCAATTGGATTCAATTGTCTAATTTTTCTAAAGGTAGTCAAATGTTTTCCGCAAACAAACCTTTTGAGGAAATGACATTTTGCGAAAATGAGTTTTTGAAAGTGTGTTGGTAATATCTCAGTTTGGAAAAGAATTTAGGTGTAAGTAAATAAACAAATTACTTTCAAAAGCTAAAATCAATCCAGTAGTGAAAACTCTTTTGATAAGTAATTTTGAAATGAATATTGTTTTTTTTTTAAAAAAAGGCGCAATTTTTTATGAAAAATTTTATGTCCAAATTGGGGTGTTACATATATCGTCTAATATCATCATTGTAGTGCAACTTGGGCTCACATACAGCTAATTTATCCCATACGACTTCCATCTTAGCCAAAAAATCAAGGACACCTTGACCGGGAGCTTGCTTGAGGTCGTGGAGATCCTTCTGAAGCTGATACCTGTAGGCAAGACCACAACTAGTGTAACGATGAGCCAAATGATCCCATACTTGTTTGGCGGTGTCAAATCGCCCAAATTGCAAATGGATGCCTGCAACAGAGGTATTACGAAACCAAGTGATGATTTGATGATTTTTGCTATCCCATTCTTCCAATTGGTCAATGAACTTGGCACGACTGTCATCATCCAATTGATCAACTAATTCGGATGTAGGACAAGTAATATCACCAGTAACATAGCGCCATAGTCGACGTCCCTTGAGAAAACCACGCATAGCCTCAACCCAATGAGTGTAATTGGTGCAATCAAGTATAATGGGGTTAGGGTGTATAACATCCAAATTGGCCATGATAATCAGAAAATCAAATTATCGAAATATAATTAAAGGAAATGGACTAAAGAAATGGAAAGAGAATAATAAGACAAGAATTCTGATTGTTTTTGTTTTTTTTAATACCTTGGTTCACTGGTTTGGGCTGCTCAACGAACCGGGCGAACCAGGAAGCAGCAGACCGAACCAACAAACAAGCCCACAGATCTGCAGGCGCGTGGACTTGAGCGCCGGAGGTGGGGACGGCGCGTGGTGGCGCGTTCGGAGGCGACTGGCGACGGGACTTCGGGTTCCGGCCGATCTGGAGGCGGCGAGGCCGAAGGTGGTGGCGGTGTAGGCTGGCGGCGACGGAAACGTGGCAGATCGGAGCGGCCAGTGCGAGAAACGAAAAACAAAGAAGGGACGACGATGGAGCACGATGCTACGACGGGGAGGCTCGCCGGAAGGCGGCGAACACCGTGGAAATGGCGGTGTCAACGGCGGAGTGCGGAAACATGGAGGATCGGAACAAAGCGCTTTGATATCATGTGAAATAATAGAAAAAGAAGAGAGAAAAGGGAAGAAAAGTATATTGTATATTCTAATGTGTGTTTATAATAGTAAAAAGAATATATATACAAAAGGGAAAAAGACTAAAATAGCCCTAACTTATGACATTAAATATATATTGTAACAAGATCCAACATTCCATGATCCATTTCTGTTATTTTCATTTATTCTAAAATAATTATCTTTTAGCTGGAACAGTCCATGTTATTATACATTACCCAAATCTAATCCAGATAAACACAATGAGAAAATGATACACTAAAGTTATAACAAACCCCTCGAGCAAAAAAGTGAGCAAAACGAAATCCTTCGTTGAGGGAAAATCCAATGCAAGACCAACAACATACATAGGCTACAGGAGTCAGGACATAATTTATTCCTGTAGAACAACTTTACCTACGAAAATGCACGTAAAGTTTCAGTCATAGTAAGTGCATGTTTGGATACTCGTTGTATTCCCTTAGAATTGATTCTGGGAAGAAGCTTGCTTCAGATCAAACATGATTTTGGGGTTCAACATAATTTTCCATTGTGAAACCAAACATGCACTAAGTCATTTTGAAATTACAACCAATTCTTCGAGAACAACTACAACCAAGAATTTACAACATGGTAACATATCCCTAAACCTAAAGTGAAACCAAGCCTAAAACAGAAAACCATAATCTGACAACGCATGTTGGAAAAGAATGGATAATATCATATATCTACCACCAACAGGCATCATAAGTTCATACCCTGTGGCTTCCTTAGAGTCCCTCAGAGCTCAACTGTTTCAACAAATTTGATGAATCCATAACTCTTTGCATTAGACACCTGTAAATAGAATACAAAAATCATGTTAAAAATTAGGCTTAAATACTTTTTTATCATGTATCTTATTTTTAGTTTTCAATTTGGTCCTTTAACTTTAAAAAGAGTCAATTTAGTCCTTCATGTTTCTGATTTTTGTCAATTTCATCCTTTTGTCATGATGTTGTTAAATTTTCACCGAAATATACTGATTTTGTAATAGGTTTCTTATTCCGGTCACTAGAATATGCATTTTCTTGTCGAAATCCGCATTTTTTAATCATATTTGATACTTTGATTGATAAAATTTCAATGTCGTTCCACTTTTTTAGGGTGAAAATTTGCTTACATTTTTGCCTTTTTTTTAAAAAAAAAATTACAAATTACGACGATACAATGCAGATTATGGTGATCAGAAAAGGAATCTCAGGCAAAATCAGTATATTCTAGTGAAAATTTAACACTGTCATGACATAATGATGAAATTGACAAACAATTAAAAACATAGAGGAGTAAATTGACTCTAATTAAAGATAAAGGACCAAATTGAAACCCAAAAATAAGATAAAGGACCAAAAGAGTATTTAAGCCTAAAAATTAAGAGTTCTCTTGACCTCAGTCCTTGGATAAGAATCTAAAAAAAGAAGTTTTCGTGAAATAATAAAAATGGAGTAATACTTTAAAGTTCTTAAGTTATCACATCCCATAAGGGATGAAGTTAAGAAATTCCAAAAATTAATTCATCAACAAATATCACATGATTAGTATTTGAAATACAAATCAATCACAGATGAAGAAAGTCAAGAGATAGAGGAACATACATTTTTAAGGCAATTAATCTTTTAAAGTTAGAAGATTCTTGATTACCTACAAATCAAAAGCACGTCAACAAAGTTCAAAGTACCAACCTCATGGAGTCATGGTCAGTTTCTTAAGGACCCATATATGTCTGCTTTAGCTTCTTTACCAAAATTTTGTTCTCACTTGCTAGCGAAGTTAACTGTACATAAAACACAAGGTCTAAGAAAGCCATATAGTGGTACAATTTATGCTGGCTAAGATTTTGATTTCAAAATACCAAAAGGCCTTCCCTTTGGAATATCTCACATTTATTCTGGCATGTCATTTAAAAAATCAATCAGGGTTATTTTAAAGTCTTACTGCTTATTGATCTTTTTCCAAATCTATCTACGTGTTTAAAAACAAAATTGGGACAGCCACATGGCACTATATCAGGGCATTTCACTACTTAGTTACTTTTATTAATCTTAAGTCTCAATTAAATTAGATAACATGTAAACTGAAAATATATTGAAAGATAAAAAAATATATAAAAGTCAAAATCTTAAAAAAGATAGTGGAAAAATCAAAGAAGAAACCTGCTATAGGAAAAAGAAACTTAGTTCAATAAATAGATTTTTTATAAAAGAAGAAATTTCCTTATACGAAGAGGAAAAAAATACAAAGAGTGAAGAGGATAAGGAAAAATGGAAAATAGTGTAACAGAGCATCCTAAACCCTCAATATATCTGATAGTGAAACCCCATAAAAAAGGCCATGACCTTTGCACCAAGTAGACGCCGAATGTCTAATCCTATTCCAAATCAGGTGATGAGCAGAAGAAACACCAGTAAAGATATGAGAGTTCTGTTCAAACCAAATGCAACAAATTGTAGCATAGAGTGCACATTGCCACAAAACTTAAGACACTTTACTTCTACCCAAACCATAAATGCTAAGCATCAAAAATCGGACAAAAGACCTACGATGCACCAAACATTCACCATAAATGTGATATAAGGAGTGACATAAACAACTGGTAGCAGAACAATATAAGAAAAGGGGAGAGATGTATATAAAAACATGAACATCTGAACTAGTGCACGTTAGCACATGAAAATGAAAACAGAAAAGTAGTTCATACAAAAATGTATGGCAAAATACGCAGAGACTAGCATTCATGTAGTCATCCTAAACCATGGCATCAATCTTCTTCTAGGGGTGAGATGTATATGAGATTCTGATTAATCTAAGTTATCAAAAGTGACTGAGGAGTGAAAAGAAATGCCAGATTCTAAGTAAAAGTAGCATAACAAGGGACTTGAACAAAACTGCACAATATCCAAGCTTTTTATAAGTATTCCAAGCCAGGAAAGCTGGAAAGACCATGAAAGATTTATAACATAGTTGAACTAAAGCAAAATTCAACAAAATTGACTTTTACCTGCAACTTAAGGCGCTCTCTTTCAAGAGCCAGTTGTGTTACCAAATTTTTTAAAACTTTGGTCTGCTTTTCTAAGTCCTTTGCAGTTGCCATTTTTGCTTCCTCCTCTCGGTGCAACGATCCCTCCAAGCATTCCAATCTACCCCTTAAGAAGCTAAGTTCCTCGTTTAACTCAGCATTAGATTCAGACAATATTATACAATTATCCTCAGCACTGTCAGCCCGACTCTCAGCTTTAGAGACCTTTGACTTGAGATCCTTTATTATATTTTCCATATCTCTAATTGTGGAATACAACATACTTTGTTTCACCTGAATAGCTTCAGGAGATGCTAGTGCATTCTGCAGTCGCGGATCGGATTCCTTTAGCTGCCTCTCCAGCGAATCTATTCTTGCAGAAGTGTTGCCACTATCTTTTAAAAGAGACAGTTCTTTATTGAGATTTGAATTTGATTCTGCTAGTAATTTGCACTTAGCTTCCGCACTTTCGGCCCGACTTTCAGAATTAGATACATTTTCTTTCAGTTCGACAATAAGATTTCCCATATCTCTTACTTCGGAACACACAACACTATACTGCTTCTGACATATATCAGCAGAGGCCTTCACATTCAATAGCTGAGATTCAGATTCTTTTAACTGTTCCTCAAGTGAACATACCTTTTCACTTAATGTGAAGACGTCAGAATTGGCAAGAACTAGTTCATTGGCTTTTGCACCATTTGTCTGACCTGAAAGAAAGCTGTTTTCTTCAGCTGTGCTACTTCCAATCTGGTGGACAGTAATATCCCTAGCTTTCAATTGTTCTGCAAAAGTTTCAAGCTTTGCTCGAAGCTCAGATTCACGATGTGATAAACCATTCAAATTGAACTGAGAAACCTGGAGTCTACCCAACAGACCTTTTGAAATTCCCAGCAGGATCTCCAAAGCATTGTCTGCCTCAAACCATCTTTCCCAAACATCAATTGCTTCATCTTCTGTGTGAACCAGCTCTTGCTCCAAAGAGAACAACCTTAGTTTCAGGATTTCTTGAATTTCTCTCGAATCATTGAAATTCTTCTCAAGCTCCAATTCTCTTGCCAACGATTTCTCCAGCATACTGAGAACACGCCTTTGTTGAGCAATTGTCTGCATTTTTATCTCTGCGTCTACATCAAAAGATTTTTCATCCTCTCTGATTATATGACCCGCTTCAGCATTATCAGTGGTCATCGAATGTTCCCCAATGAAATAAAAAAGAAGCCTTAGTCAGAAATGGAGAATTATTCACATGAATACATCATTATTTAAGAAACAGAAATTTTGAGCCAGTCAGTTCAAAGTTCTTTCTCCCATTCTTTCTATTTCTTTAAACCCCACAAGTGAAGTTCCCACTGCTAGTACACAATCAATTTAATAGGAATGCAAGGAAAGTGAATATAATCTCGACTTCTCGAGATAATAGAACAGACATAAAAGAATACAATCTATGAAGTACAACACTTCAAAATAGTACAGTGTAAGTGACGGACATGATTCCGTATCAAACAGTTCGTGGACACTTTCAGGAACATTTAACAAGGAGGAGCTACATGGAAGGAGGAGCTCACTAGGAACATAAAAAAAAACTATATTTTTCTATATTTTATACTTTTGAACTAATGGTGTTGTATGTCTAAATAAGGAAGCTACATGGAAGGGTAATGTTTACAACTTTTAACTTTATTATACAACTTTCTATTTTTGAATTTTTATACTGTCATAAACGGAAATACCACAATAGTTGGATAAACATCAAATATAATCACTCAGGCTAACTTCTAAAACATTAATTCCTCCTTTTGATTTAAGATTTGAACTTTTATGATGACCTTAAAGTAAATTTATATATTGCATCATAGTCATGTTATATCCTATGATCTTTAAACTTTAAAGTTTGCCATATGTAGTATCCGTGTCTCGGTGTCGTATTTGTGCTTCATTGAATACTCTTTTATAACAACCTAACAAAAACGGAAAATTTTTAATGAAATGAGAACACCTACATACCATTTTCTGCCCTCTTAAATGAACACAAAGTCCTCCTGAAAGTAACTGACTGCATCTTAATGTCACCAAACTGCTCTTCCGACTGCTTCAAACATTCTTCAGAATCAAGCAACTTGTGCTGCATTGCCATATAAGCCTCTCCAAAGTGAGTGCAAGAAGACACATTCTCTTTGCAATAAGCAATCTGAACTTGAATATTGTCCAAGAACAGATCCAACTCTCCAACTTCCGAGTCCAAAACCACACACAACAGATCGAATCGAAGACACTTTTCAATAGAATCAAACCCCGCGCGATCCTTATCCGAAATCAAGGCCTCGAATTCACACTCCATAGTTGCAAGATGCATCACTAAAATGCTCAAGTTGGTAACTTTCTCAGAGAAAAAAGCCAAACTCAAATCCAACCCTGTAAGCAGATCTCCAATTATATCTTCATGATCAACACTAACTGCATCATCATCATCATCAACATCATGATGATGTTCAACTCTTTCAGTGGCCATTCTAACACTCCCACTTGTTCTAGAAACCTGGGAGAGAAGTCAATTATTAAAAAATAAATTAAAGGTTTAGAATTTATGAAAGTGAAAAGTTTTGAATTGGGGAAATTGAATTAGATAATGGAAATTAAATTGCACAGTTTAAAGACATTAATTGGAAGTACTATAAATTTTCCCAATTGAAGGAAACTAAAAATGGCAAGATCATACAGTTGCTTTGCTTGGATCTAATTTGCGGATTCAATTACCGCGCCCTAACTGCAACGCAGCGTTTTGGTCTAAACGTGCATCTACTTGAAAAAAAATATTCAAATCTTTTTCTTGGTAATTTTAAAGGGTAGTGTTAACTAGTATCCTTGAAAAAAAAAATTTAACATGATAATTTTTTTTTTGTTCTTTTAAATTTTTTTTTCAATCCATAATTTTTATCTTTATACAATTTCAATGTATAATTTTTTTTAATTCTATTTTTTTTTACTCATCAAGTCATCGTTGATTTTACTTTTATCTTCTTTCTCAGCCTTAAACCATTATATATTAATGAATGGACAAACTTTTTAATAAAAATTAAATACATATAAAATTAATTTTTGACAAAACACATATAAAATTTGAAAAATGATTTAGAGACCTACAAACCTACAAATCTACACATACGATAATGACACTTGTTATTTTCAAGTAAAAATATTTAAATAAAAGAACTTAAATGACAAATGTCAAGATCTTAATGTGTAGCCTTATGAGTAGGTTTCTTTATGTAGGTCTTTCAATCATTGCTCATAATCAACACTTTCTTAATACATGTGCATCATCCTTAAAAGCAAAAATTAAAGAATGGACGGAGTAGTTATTATAGTTATTACGGCTTTTCTATCGTATGCATCATATGCATAGGATAAGAAAATATAAATAGTAAAATTGTTTGAAAAACTAAGTAATTATTTTTTAATTAATTTAAATGTATTAGTTTCCAGTAAGCATTTTCTTTTTAAGATTTAAGTGACTTATGCACCTGGTGACCTTTAATAATTTAACATTTTGTGTTCATTATTTTTTCAGTGCTGCTATATACTACGAAAGCTTTTTGTTATAATTTAACGAATGATGTGGAAATTGTTTTTTAATTAATTTATTAACTAAATATTATACTAAAAAAAAGAAAAGAGGTTTTAGGATTCCCTTTCAGAATCATTTCATTGCCCCACTCACTCATCACGTCTCACCACCACGCTTCATCGTCTCACCACCGTCGAACAACCGCACCTCACCTTCAGTCACCGTCTCATCGCCACACGTCACCGTTGATCACTGTCTCACCACCGCACCTCACCGTCAATCACCGTCTCACCACCGCACCTCTGCTCTTGTGGGTCGCCTTCCTCCTCTGCACTTGTAGTGTTCTCCATCTTTGCTGGTTGTGCCTTCTTTCCAAGCCTTGTCGTTTGTGTCTGTTCCTTGGACCTGCACTGTGTTCAATCCAACTACAAGTAAGAAACTTATTATCAATTAAATGTTATTTCATTATTATTTGTTCTTTATTTGGTTAGTTAGTTGAAGTTTATTCTTTCAATTTTTGTTGCATAAGTGGAAGAACAATTTCCCCTTGTGACAAAGAAGATATAAATGAAGAAAATAAAAATTCTAAAGATGGTTTAGAAGCAATTGTTGACTATGAAAATGAAGAACCAAAGGCTGGGATGAAATTTCGATCCGAAGATGAGGTTATTAACTACTACACAGATTATGCTAAGTGTAAGGGCTTTGGAATTGCAAAAATAAGTTCAAAGAATGGAGATGATGGAAAAAAATATTTCACACTAGCTTATAGTCGTGCAGGAAAATATGTGAGCACTAAAAAGAATATGTTCAAGCCAAATCCTATTACAAAAACACAATGCAAGTCAAGGTTAAATACATCTGTGAGCTTAGATGGTTCAGTTATAGTTTCAAGAGTTGTTGTTGAGCATAATCATGAATTGAGCCCAACCAAGGCACGTTACTTTAGATGCAACAAGAATTTGGGCCCTCACATAAAAAGGAGGTTAGAGCTTAATGATCAAGCTGGGATTAACCTGAGTAAGAATTTCCGTTCTATAGTTGTTGAAGCAAATGGTTACGAGAATCTCACATTTGGTAAAAAAGATTGCAGAAACTTTATAGACAAAGTAAGGCGACTACGACTTGGAACAGGAGATGCTGAAGCAATTCAAAAATATTTTGCTAGAAAGCTAAAGCAAAATAGTCAATTTTATCATTTAATAGATGTGGATGATGAAGGTCGGTTGCAGAATGTCTTTTGGGAAGATGCGAGATGTAGAGCCGCGTATGAGTATTTTGGAGAAGTTGTAACTTTTGACACCACATACTTAACAAATAATTATGACATGCCCTTTGCTCCTTTTGTTGGAGTAAATCATCATGGACAATCTGTGTTATTAGGTTGTGCTCTACTATCAAGAGAGGATACTAAAACCTTTACTTGGTTATTCACAACATGGTTGGAATGTATGTCTGGACGTGCTCCTATTGGCATAATTACTGATCAAGACAAAGCAATGAAAAACGCAATTGAGATTGTCTTCCCAAAATCTCGTCACCGATGGTGTTTGTGGCATTTAATGAAGAAAGTTCCTGAAAAGTTAGGTAGATATTCTGATTATGAGTCTATCAAAGCACTTTTGCATGGTGCTGTATATGATTCTTTGGACAAAGACGAGTTTGAGAAGAGGTGGGGCAAAATGATTAAAGATTACAAGTTGGACAATAATAAATGGTTGGAAGAGATATTTGATGAGCGACATCATTGGGTTCCTGTGTTTGTGAGAGACACATTTTGGGCTGGAATGTCAACAACACAACGAACTGAAAGTATGAAATCATTCTTCGATGGGTATGTAAACTCAAAGACCACATTGAAGAAATTTGTTGAACAATATGACAATGCATTGAAAGATAAAATTGAAAAGGAGAGCATTGCTGATTTTGGCTCTTTCAATACAACAATTGCTTGTATAAGTCATTTTGGCTTTGAGTCTCAATTCCAAAAAACATTTACTAATGCGAAATTCAAAGAATTTCAGCTTGAGGTTGCTTCTATGATGTATTGCAATACTAGCTTCGAGGGATCAGAAGGCTTGAAATCAATATTTTCTATTGTAGAAAGCATGAAGATATTTGACAAAATTAAAGATGTGAAGTTCAATGTTTCCTTCAATGTAGAAAGTTGTGAACTGCAATGTACATGTTGCTTGTTTGAATTTAAAGGTATTTTATGTAGGCACATCCTTTGTGTGCTTAAGCTCACAGGTAAAACTGACTCAGTGCCACTTGATTACATTTTGTCACATTGGAGGAAGGATATAAAGCGGAGGCATACATCTATTAGGTGTGGTTTTGATAATTTAGCTAGAAATGCTGAATTACGACTACTTAATAAAGCTTGTGATGCCTTTCATGATGTTGCTTCTGAGGTGATAAATACAGATGATGATTTTTTGAAGGTAATGAATTGGATTAAGGACTTTAAGATTGCATTTACAAGCAAAGAAACGACACCCTTGACGAGTAAAGCATCATTTGTAGACAACTACAATTCTTGATCCTATAACGGCTCGAAGTAAAGGGCGTCTTCCTCTGAAAAGAAAGGTTTCTAAAGTTGATCAAATTGTGAAAAAGAAGTTGGCAAGAAAAAGAACCCAAAAAACCAGCAAAAAAAGTTATCAAAAGCAAGATAAGGTGATTTTTAAATTTATTTTGACCAATAAGTTAAGTGTAACAATGTAACAATATATATATATATATATATATGTGTACATATCTCATTTTTTATATTTGATTACAGGATCTTTGTGCAGCATCAGTCCAAGAAAGTGTGAGTGAAGACTTTTTAGGATCTCAAGTTATTGATGGAAGTAGCACACGCACTAACGTAAAGAAAAATTACTAGCCCCATTCTTGATTTTTGTTTGATTAAAAGCTTTTGAAAATTGCATGTTAATTTTCTATGTGTTTATGTTTGTGTTTATAGTTTGAACAGAGTTATTTTTGGAGGAAGGAACATGATACTTCACATTCAGCTCCCTTCAATCCAAATTATCAGCACATTGCCCATGTAAATCAAGTGCAGGAACATGGTATTTCACATTTACCTCCCTTCAATCCATTTAATTCTCAAACCATAAACCAAGATATTAGTTATTTTGAGCTTCTACAGGTACAACTTCTTAATTTTGTGACAACTTGAGCTGTTTCAAATTTTAACTATATAATCACTATTTTGTCATGTGTGTTTTTTGCAGGCACAACATCAAAAATAACAATCAATATTCAAGGAGACTCTTGACAAGACTAGACTCAACTTAAAGATATAAATGATCAACCAGCATTATGAAGACATTAGGATTGTGTTTGCAGATATTAGGCTTTATTTTGTTTTATCATTTTATTTCGAATAATTTTGTTTACTCAAAGGCATATTTAAATTGGTTATTTTTAAATATGCTTTCGCAATTGAACAGGAATGGTGTACACAAAATCGTTTTAACTTTCAAAGGATAGTAATGTCAATACAATAACACTGTGTGCATGAAAATGCACAAAAATCCTAGTCTATACATAATAACAACTTGTAATTACTCCTAATACAATTTAACTTCTACTACATATGCCTAAGAGATGACAATTAAATTCTGAATACATAGAGATTTCAAGCACTATAAGGCATATATTTTCATGATAACTTGAGCATTTTCATGATCTTTCAAGACCTGTGTGGCAATATGTAAGGTTGGCTCATGCAATTCCTCTTGACAGTGTGCTTTGCTCTCTCTATCTTCCTTTGATGGATTTCTTCTTTATAGTGGAATCCTTGAAGATGGAGTAGCTACTTGAATTTATAACATGTCACTAACTTTTGATACTATGTCATTTGAAGCTGAAGTAGCTACTTGCATTTACAGCATGTCACTCATTGCAGAAACTATGTCATTGTGTAATTGAAGAATAGTGTCTCAGTAGCTTAAGCAACTCTTTAGGCTTTAAAGAACCATAGCATCAAGTTTCTGCAAAAAGAGTAGCAAAACAAACTCTTTCAGATTTCACACCCAAAATAGAAATAAGAGGCAAATTGATAATTTTGCTATAATAGGGCCAGTGCAAAACAATAATCAAAGCCATCAAGACACAAGTTGATGAATCTTTAAACTAATAATAATCAATAAAAACCAAATAGATAACTGAAAAAAAATGATAGAAACCTTAGGACCTATTTTAAAATCTTAACACAATACAGACCAAATAAAATAGGAGGAACAAGGACAACTAAAAATTTTTAGAAGATAGGAGAGTTTGAATTGCCTAAGGTAAAATTACTGAAGTAATAAGCAATAAGACTCACTTGTAGGTAACATAAATGTAAAACAGTGAAAATTTAACAATCATTATCTTCTTTATGAAGACCATAAGTTGCAATCTGGATAAGAGGCACTTGGAAGCTGCAACAATAGCCAACTTCAATGCCTTTGTAAGAGTAGCAAACTGGTTTCGGACTGAGAAGAACATAGAAGAATGAATCTTCAAGGCATCCCCAGTACAGAGAACACGTATGATGAACCATGGAAGCAAAAAAAAGCTTAATAAGCTTAAAGGTAACATTAACATAATCAGAGGCATTCATAGCCCATAGTAACCAGAAGTTAAAAGAAAAAAGTGCACTGCATACAAAACCAAACAATGCACAAAAAATGAAAACAAATAAAAATCAAGAGGACACACCAAAACAATCAGTGCAAAAGAAAACTAAGCAATAGTTACGACTCAGTGTGACAACATCATAGCAATAAAAAAATGAAATTGAAGGACATAAACATAAACTTTGCATCATAGGGAGTACATGGGAAGCAAATTAAAGAAAAGTATTGGCATTTGGTGTAACATCCTAAATTTAATTCTTCATGTAGATTGTGTGTTGATAACCTTAGGATAGAGGCAATTATGAAATAAGTTAGAAAATTGGCCATTTAGACATGTAAATTCAAGTTTAAAACATAGGAAATTGAGGAATGAGAATAACAAGATTGGTAGCTTAGAATACAAATTCCACCGTTAGATGTGAAGTAGGATATGTGAGGAAGCTTGTGTCAAAATTTGAGGAAGATCCAACGGTTAACGAAGAAGTTACGGCCGTTCAAAGTCGGGGTGCTGAAAACCCTGCAACTTAATCGATTAAGTTGCAGCTTAATCGATTAAGCCTGAAGGGGGGGGGAGGTTTTAATCGAGTAATACTCGATTAAGGGCTGCTAAAACTGAAAAAAATAAAAGCGTTTCACGCGTGCTTTTGGCCATAATGCACGAAATTTCTCTCTCTAGGGCACACAATCTCTCATCCCAAATCCATCAAGCTTCAAGGGAATCACTCCAAGGTCCCCCATCAAGTCTCCCTTGGTCTCTCCAAGTAAGTATCCATGATTATTGAAGTTCCTCTCTCTCTCTCTAATGTGGATTTTCTCTCTCTCTCTCTCTCTCTTTCCCTTCTTTGGGAAATCTGAATTCTCTATGGAAAAGGGGCAATAATCTCTTTATCATTCCATTCCTTTGGCTTAGGGAAGATTATTATCACTATCTCCATCTTCGTGCGTGCGGAGCCCTTGGTTTTGGGAGCTCTTGGAGCTACGGCTTGGGTTCTTCCACTTTCTCTCTCTTTGGTAAAGGTAAGGGGGTGGATATAGTGAGCATTGGCTTGTTCTAGGAGAGGGTTTGTATTTAGATATAATGGTTGGCTAGGAGTTTATGTGTTAAGGTAGGGAATTAGAAACCCCAATTTAGGATCTAAGGTAAATGTTGAAAATAGGCTTAATTATTAATTATGGAACCCCAAAAAATAGAGAATAAGGTTAGGTTTTAATTGAGGAAAATAAATGGCATGAACCCCTAATTTAGGATTTTAAATCAATAATTTGGACAATGAAAAATAATAAATGTGGTTGTTGCATGATTATATGAAAAGGTGAAGTTGGTTATTATTGGCACTCTAATTGTCTATGTGGAAAGTGATGTGCATGAATAGTTGTGGATTTGATTATGTGCTCTATTTGGTATTTCTTAAATATTGGAATGGTGTTAATTAGGAAAGTGAATTGTGGCTATTTGGTGATAATTGTGATGATGCTTGTGCTTGGAATGATTTGGTAAATATTAAACGGAATTGGTGGACAAAATAATGACAATTAATATTGGATAAATATGGTGATGTATCGTAGGCCTTCGATTTGGGGGAGACGATATATCGTAAAGTTTGGGTTGTATTGTAGGCCTTCGATTTGGGGGAGACAATACAACGTGAATGGGGCGATGTATGTAGGCCTTCGATTTGGTGGAGACATACATCGTCGGTGGTGTATGTGTGTAGGCCTTCGATTTGGTGGAGACATACATACACCCTAAATGGAAAGGAAAAAGGAAAAGGGCAATGGATAAAAGAAGGTAAACGGTAAAGGAAACGCGATGTATGTAGGCCTTCGATTTGGTGGAGACATACATCGTGATTGGGGTATGTATGTAGGCCTTCGATTTGGTGGAGACATACATACACCGTAACTAAAATGAAATGAATAAGGGAAACAGGGAATAAAATTGAACAAGGTGAAGGTAATGGAAACGCGATGTATGTAGGCCTTCGATTTGGTGGAGACATACATCGTGATTGGTGTATGTATGTAGGCCTTCGATTTGGTGGAGACATGCATACACCGTAAAATCAAAGGAAAAGGTAAGGGGATAAAATTGGACAAGGTAAAGGTAATATGGAACGCGATGTATGTAGGCCTTCGATTTGGTGGAGACATACATCGTGATTGGTGTATGTATGTAGGCCTTCGATTTGGTGGAGACATACATACACCGTAAAAATAAGAAAAAGGTAAGGGAGTATAAAGGGATTTCTTTGGGAACGGAGAAGATGAATAAAAGGGAATTAAATGGTGGAAATGAATTAACTAAAAAGGGAACCGACATTTATAAAATAATGGAATTAAGAAAAGAATGGTATGCTTGTTCGGATATTGTGATTATGTGTATAAATTGCTAAGTGTGATTGGTCTGGTTAGTTATTATGTCTACCTAGAAACTGCTTTTCTATTCATGTGCAATGCTCACTCCCTTACTATACATTACAGGTACAGAGATTGAGGTTGCACAGCCCCCGGCCGAGCAGGTGTGCTCTCCCTCCCAGGGATAGTAGGGTTTTGGGGATTAGATACTTTTATTTTGACTTCCGCCTCCGTAAATTTGGTGGTGTATGAGCTGTATATGCATTTTGAGTGGGGCTTAGGATAGTTTCCTTCGTGCAGGGTTTATGATTCATTTTGAGCATACTTGATATTTTGCTGGTACTCTGACACTCTGATGTTTTATACTTGAGCCCAAGGGGCAACCATGCGATGCTTATATATTTACATTTGAGCTCTACTGGTTCCTGCTGATTTTACATAAATGTGTTTATCAGGTTGAAGATTTTGGAAAGTCCGAAAAACAGACAAAACTCCGTCCGTTTGACGGGTGATTTTACTAAACTAAAAAGGAATTTTTAAGTACTCATTTTTAATACTTGAGATTTAAGGGTAGAATTCATTAGGGTGTTACATTTATGGTATCAGAGCAGTTTCCCTCGGCCTTTGGAGTATGAACTCACTACTCCTATGGTTACTCACCGAGCGAGTAACGCAAGTACTTAGTTTAGTGTCTAAGTGAAGTTATAGGATATTAGTAGTTTTAATTAATTATTCTAACATTAACTGATTGTCCCTCCATGACTCAACAGTATGGCAGGGAGGCGGGCTGACAATGACAGAATTGCTGCAATTATTGAAACACTTGTTCAATTGCAGCAGAACCAAGCCCAAGTTCAGCAGCAACAAGCTGATAATCTTGCAAATCTGCAGCAGAATCAAGCCCAGAACATTGCTGTAGCTGCAGTAGCTGCTGCAACAGCACTTCAGCCTCCTCCACCACCACCAGTGGAGATTGACTGGATGGGCCGCTTTAGAAAAAGCGATCCGCCGAAGTTTGAAGGGGGTTACAACCCCGATGGAGCTCAAAGATGGCTCCAGGAGATGGAGAAGGTGTTTCGCTCACTGCAGCCACCAGGTGATCAGTATATGCGACTGGTGGAGTATGTTCTGATGGGTGAGGCGGAACATTGGTGGGACCAACAGAGGAGAGGTTTGGAAGCAGCTCATGAGCCTATTTCATGGGATCTTTTCAAGGTCCGTTTTCTGGGAAAGTACTTCCCGGAAAATGTAAGGAGGGAGAAGGAGGTGGCTTTTCTTGAGCTGAAACAAGGGAACCTCAGTGTTGGAGAATATGCAACTCAGTTTGAGGATCTCATTCGTTATTCTGGCAGCTATAGGGATGCAGATGAGCGCACTAAGTGTATCAAGTTTGAGGCTGGTCTCCATCCCAAGATCAAAACTGTTTTTGTCTATCAGGGGATCTCTAATCTCTCTCAACTAGTGAACATGACTAGTTCTTATGAAGAGTCACTCAAGCAGGAACAAGCAGAGGAGCGAAGCAGGGCATCTCAGAAATTGTCTGGTCCTATTAGGGGCAAGGGTCCGATGCAGAGATCTGGTCCTTATTCTAATCCCAGACCTTCAGTCCCTAGAGGAGCAGGGCAATCTACAGTGACACTTGGTCCTATTCCTACTTGTACACATTGTGGGAGGCAACACAAGGGAGTGTGCTGGAATATGGGCCGAAGAGATGGACTTTGTTACTTGTGTGGACAGCCTGGGCACTTTGTTTCCAACTGCCCTAAGAATCCTGTGAAGAGAGAGGTCAATGTGGCTAGTGCACAGAAATCTGGTGGAAGTCAGCCAATGCAGAAGGGCAAGGTGTACACTCTAGATGGCGAAGAGGTGACAGATGAGGATGAGCTGATCAGAGGTATTTGTTATGTTAATGGCAAATCTTGTGGTGTTTTATTTGATTGTGGTGCATCCCATTCATTCATTTCTATGGAATGCATGAAGAGACTAGGGTTATCTACTATAGCAATGTCTTATAAGTTGTCGGTTTCTACCCCTACAAATTCTTCAGTAATCACTTCTCAGATGTGTTTGGATTGTCCACTCCGAGTTTTGGAGCGGGAATTCAAAATCAATCTCATTTGTCTGCCTTTGACTAGATTAGATGTTATTCTAGGTATGGACTGGATGGCTCAGCATCACGTTCTAATTGACTGTCGTAAGAAAGCAGTCATCTTTAGTGATTCTACTCTATCTGCCATAGAAGTTGATGAAGTATCTGATGTAAGTCAAATTCCTGTGGTCCGTGAGTTTCCGGAAGTCTTTTCTACGGAGATTCCCGGATTGCCTCCAAGGAGAGAAGTTGAGTTTAGTATTGATCTGAAACCTGGTGCAGGTCCAATTTCTATTGCACCTTACAGAATGACACCTCCGAAATTGGAAGAACTGAAGAAGCAATTGGAGGAGCTATTAGCAAAGGGACTTATCAGGCCAAGAGTGTCACCCTGGGGTGCTCCTATCCTTTTTGTCAAGAAGAAGGACGGTAGCCTTCGGATGTGCACTGATTACAGGCAATTGAATGCAGTGACAGTAAAGAACAAATATCCGCTCCCTCGCATTGATGATTTGTTGGATCAGTTGAGGGGTGCATCGGTGTTCTCTAAGATTGATCTCCGATCGGGATACCATCAGATCCGTATCCGTGAAGAGGACATTCCAAAAACTGCTTTCAGGACGCGTTATGGGCACTTTGAGTATGTGGTGATGCCTTTCGGATTGACCAACGCTCCTGCAATATTCATGGATTACATGAATAGGATCTTCATGCCATACTTGGATTCTTTTGTCATTGTGTTCATTGATGACATCCTGATTTATTCTAAGAGTCCGGGTGAACATGAGGAGCATTTGAGGATCGTGCTGCAGGTTCTCAAGGACAAGTAGTTGTATGCCAAGCTGTCTAAATGTAGCTTTTGGTTGGATGAAGTCCATTTTCTGGGACATGTGATTTTCGCACAGGGAGTTGCTGTGGATCCCTCCAAAGTGGAAGCGGTGTTAAAGTGGGAGAGGCCCACAACAGTCACGGAAATCAGAAGCTTTTTGGGATTGGCAGGTTATTATCGGAGATTCATTGAAGGTTTCTCCAAACTGGCTCTTCCATTGACGATGTTAACCAGAAAAGATGTCCCTTATCAATGGTCTCAGCAGTGTGAGGGCAGCTTCTTGGAATTAAAGAAGAGATTGACGAGTTCACCGGTTCTGACTTTGCCGGAACCAACCCAACCCTTTGACGTGTACTGCGATGCTTCAAAGCAAGGCTTAGGATGTGTACTTATGCAACAAGGCAAAGTTGTGGCCTATGCCTCCAGACAGTTGCGACAGCATGAGCAGAATTATCCGACCCATGACCTGGAGTTAGCAGCTGTGGTGTTTGCCTTGAAAATCTGGAGACATTACTTGTATGGCACAAAGTTTGAGGTGTTCAGTGACCACAAGAGTCTCCGTTATCTCTTCGACCAAAAGGAGTTGAATATGAGACAGAGGAGATGGATGGAGTTCCTGAAAGATTATGATTTCCATCTTCAGTACCATCCGGGTAAAGCTAATGTGGTAGCCGATGCGTTGAGTCGTAAAACTCTTCATGTTAGCAACTTGATGGTGAAGGAGATGCAGCTAATCCAGGAATTTAATGATCTCAATTTGAACATGCTGGTGAAAGAGAAGAGTATTGTTCTGGAAATGTTGCAAGTCACTAGTGAGCTGGTGGATTTGATAAAGGAAAGACAAGCAGATGATGAAGAGCTCCAGAAGTTGTTAGAGGGAGCAGCAAGTAAAGAGGAACCTGATTTCCTCAAGGGTGCAGATGGAATCATCAGATTCAGAGGTAGAATATGTGTTCCAATGGACTTCCAGATTCGAAGAGACATATTGTGGGAAGCTCACCAAACAAAAATGAGTTTCCATCCCGGTACAACAAAAATGTATAAGGATTTGAAGAGGATCTATTGGTGGCCAGGGTTGAAGACTGATGTGGCCGACCATGTGTCTCACTGTTTGACTTGTCAGAAGGTGAAGATTGAGCACCAAAAGCCAGGTGGTCCGTTGCGATCACTGGACATCCCTGAATGGAAGTGGGATAGCATAGCTATGGATTTTGTGACAGGTCTACCTAGAACTGCTGCAGGTTGTGATGGCGTATGGGTTGTGGTAGACCGCTTAACGAAGTGTGCTCACTTTATTCCGATCCATAAGAAGTACACATTGGAAAAGCTGACACAGTTGTATATTCGGGACATAGTGAAGCTTCATGGTGTGCCTTCGAGTATTGTGTCTGATCGTGATCCGCGGTTTCTATCCAGATTTTGGCAGAGTCTTCAGCAGGCCTTGGGTACCAAGTTGAGGTTTAGTACAGCCTATCATCCTCAAACTGATGGGCAGTCCGAGCGTACTATTCAGACTTTGGAGGATCTGTTGAGGGCTTGTGTTCTAGAGCAGGCTGGTAGTTGGGAACAATTGTTACCATTGATGGAATTTACTTACAACAACAGCTTTCACTCTAGTATTGGCATGGCACCTTTTGAGGCACTATATGGTAGGAAGTGCAGAACGCCTCTTTGTTGGTTCCAGATTGGGGAGAACTTGTTGACTGGACCAGAGTTGGTGCAAGAAACCACGGAGAAGATCGCGATGATTAAGGATAAGATGAAGACTTCTCAAGATAGACAAAAGAGCTATGCAGATAAGCGTAGGAGACCCCTAGAGTTTGATGTGGGCGACCATGTGTTCCTTAGGGTGTCCCCTACCACTGGCATTGGTCGGGCAATCAAGTCAAAGAAGCTGACTCCGAGGTTTGTTGGACCTTATGAGATTTTGGAAAGAGTTGGGCCTTTGGCGTACAGGATCGCTTTGCCTCCACACTTGTCTAGGCTTCATTGTGTATTTCATGTTTCCCAGCTGAGGAAGTACATTCATGATCCCTCCCATGTGGTAGCAGCGGATGATTTGCCCTTGAAGGAGAATCTTACTTTTGAGATCCTCCCGATCAGAATTGAAGACAGACAGATTAAGCAACTCCGGGGCAAGGAAATTCCATTGGTGAAGGTGATTTGGAACAGAAACAACGTAGAAGAGGCTACTTGGGAGCTGGAGAGCAAGATGAAGGAGTCTTATCCTCAGTTGTTTCAATACAGCTGAATTTCGAGGACGAAATTCTGGTAAGTGGGAGAGGATTGTAACATCCTAAATTTAATTCTTCATGTAGATTGTGTGTTGATAACCTTAGGATAGAGGCAATTATGAAATAAGTTAGAAAATTGGCCATTTAGACATGTAAATTCAAGTTTAAAACATGGGAAATTGAGGAATGAGAATAACAAGATTGGTAGCTTAGAATACAAATTCCACCGTTAGATGTGAAGTAGGATATGTGAGGAAGCTTGTGTCCAAATTTGAGGAAGATCAACGGTTAACGAAGAAGTTACGGCCGTTCAAAGTCGGGGTGCTGAAAACTCTGCAACTTAATCGATTAAGTTGCAGCTTAATCGATTAAGCCTGAAGGGGGGGGGGAGGTTTTAATCGAGTAATACTCGATTAAGGGCTGCTAAAACTGAAAAAAAAATAAAAGCGTTTCACGCGTGCTTTTGGCCATAATGCACGAAATTTCTCTCTCTAGGGCACACAATCTCTCATCCCAAATCCATCAAGCTTCAAGGGAATCACTCCAAGGTCCCCCATCAAGTCTCCCTTGGTCTCTCCAAGTAAGTATCCATGATTATTGAAGTTCCTCTCTCTCTCTAATGTGGATTTTCTCTCTCTCTCTCTCTCTCTTTCCCTTCTTTGGGAAATCTGAATTCTCTATGGAAAAGGGGCAATAATCTCTTTATCATTCCATTCCTTTGGCTTAGGGAAGATTATTATCACTATCTCCATCTTCGTGCGTGCGGAGCCCTTGGTTTTGGGAGCGCTTGGAGCTACGGCTTGGGTTCTTCCACTTTCTCTCTTTTTGGTAAAGGTAAGTGGGTGGATATAGTGAGCATTGGCTTGTTCTAGGAGAGGGTTTGTATTTAGATATAATGGTTGGCTAGGAGTTTATGTGTTAAGGTAGGGAATTAGAAACCCCAATTTAGGATCTAAGGTAAATGTTGAAAATAGGCTTAATTATTAATTATGGAACCCCAAAAAATAGAGAATAAGGTTAGGTTTTAATTGAGGAAAATAAATGGCATGAACCCCTAATTTAGGATTTTAAATCAATAATTTGGACAATGAAAAATAATAAATGTGGTTGTTGCATGATTATATGAAAAAGTGAAGTTGGTTATTATTGGCACTCTAATTGTCTATGTGGAAAGTGATGTGCATGAATAGTTGTGGATTTGATTATGTGCTCTATTTGGTATTTCTTAAATATTGGAATGGTGTTAATTAGGAAAGTGAATTGTGGCTATTTGGTGATAATTGTGATGATGCTTGTGCTTGGAATGATTTGGTAAATATTAAACGGAATTGGTGGACAAAATAATGACAATTAATATTGGATAAATATGGTGATGTATCGTAGGCCTTCGATTTGGGGGAGACGATATATCGTAAAGTTTGGGTTGTATTGTAGGCCTTCGATTTGGGGGAGACAATACAACGTGAATGAGGCGATGTATGTAGGCCTTCGATTTGGTGGAGACATACATCGTCGGTGGTGTATGTATGTAGGTCTTCGATTTGGTGGAGACATACATACACCCTAAATGGAAAGGAAAAAGGAAAAGGGCAATGGATAAAAGAAGGTAAACGGTAAAGGAAACGCGATGTATGTAGGCCTTCGATTTGGTGGAGACATACATCGTGATTGGTGTATGTATGTAGGCCTTCGATTTGGTGGAGACATACATACACCGTAACTAAAAGGAAATGAATAAGGGAAACAGGGAATAAAATTGAACAAGGTGAAGGTAATGGAAACGCGATGTATGTAGGCCTTCGATTTGGTGGAGACATACATCGTGATTGGTGTATGTATGTAGGCCTTCGATTTGGTGGAGACATGCATACACCGTAAAATCAAAGGAAAAGGTAAGGGGATAAAATTGGACAAGGTAAAGGTAATATGGAACGCGATGTATGTAGGCCTTCGATTTGGTGGAGACATACATCGTGATTGGTGTATGTATGTAGGCCTTCGATTTGGTGGAGACATACATACATCGTAAAAATAAGAAAAAGGTAAGGGAGTATAAAGGGATTTCTTTGGTAACGGAGAAGATGAATAAAAGGGAATTAAATGGTGGAAATGAATTAACTAAAAAGGGAACCGACATTTATAAAATAATGGAATTAAGAAAAGAATGGTATGCTTGTTCGGATATTGTGATTATGTGTATAAATTGCTAAGTGTGATTGGTCTGGTTAGTTATTATGTCTATCTAGGAACTGCTTTTCTATTCATGTGCAATACTCACTCCCTTACTATACATTACAGGTACAGAGATTGAGGTTGCACAGCCCCCGGCCGAGCAGGTGCGCTCTCCCTCCCAGGGAGAGTAGGGTTTTGGGGATTAGATACTTTTATTTTGACTTCCGCCTCCGTAAATTTGGTGGTGTATGAGCTGTATATGCATTTTGAGTGGGGCTTAGGATAGTTTCCTTCGTGCAGGGTTTATGATTCATTTTGAGCATACTTGATATTTTGCTGGTACTCTGACACTCTGATGTTTTATACTTGAGCCCAAGGGGCAACCATGCGATGCTTATATATTTCCATTTGAGCTCTACTGGTTCCTGCTGATTTTACATAAATGTGTTTATCAGGTTGAAGATTTTGGAAAGTCCGAAAAACAGACAAAACTCCGTCCGTTTGACGGGTGATTTTACTAAACTAAAAAGGAATTTTTAAGTACTCATTTTTAATACTTGAGATTTAAGGGTAGAATTCATTAGGGTGTTACATTTGGGAAAACCCTAAAGCGGAGAGAAGGAAGTAAATTTACTTGAAGAGAAACGCACATCGCTTATAACTTATAAGAGCATAGCAGTACAAGTGAAGAATCAATCCACCATCACTTGATTGTACAAAATCCATATCGAACCGCCGTCACCAATCCACTCACCGGCCGGACCGCTGGGGCTACCCCTCTCCAATCAACCACCACTACCAATCTCAAATAGAACCACCGTTTTCAACCAATATCCCGAGACACCACCATCCCCACATGCTTCCAATATCGCACCACATCCACGCGAACTCGGCCATCACCGCCGTATAGAAGAAAAAATGAAGAGATCAATTCTAGGTGGGAGAGAGAAAAAGGAAGAGAAATGATGGATTCTAGCAGAGAGAAATGGAATTGGTGGGTTGTCGACTTGTAGTTTTGGGTAGATGGAGGAACATCTCATTGTCGTTTAGGAGTGAAGTTTTAAAACGCGTGGAACAATTTGGAAGTGACACATGTTTCGTAAGATTTCAACGAAATAAGATTTCGTAGGAAGTAGCATTTCCGTTATTTTTTTTGACTGGCAGACCTCTATTTAGTTTGCTTTATCCTTTACTTTCTGTGCATTATAAGAACTACATATAAGAATTGATTCATGGTAATTTTTATGGCAATCAAATTCTAAGATGTTACAACAATTTATGGCTTCTCTCGCGTTTCGGTCTCTGGACAATTTTTTCACCTTAGATGCATATGATTTTCTTATTAGAAAGAAACATTTTTAGATTTGTATGTTTAAATTAATCTCTTGTTTAAAACCTTTGTTGAATTTGATTTACATATTAATTGGAACAATCTTTATTTTTTTTAACCATATGTTTTGGTTGAAGGATGGTAAAAAAACTTAAGATTTATAAACATAATCATTTAAAACGAAAAATAGAAAAATATGAATGAAGTTGGACAGGTATGGAAGTGTCTCTCGACACGCTAGTCTATAACTATCTATAAAATATAGATAGTTTTGGTGTCCAAACCTATCGTTAATGGTTAATTAAAAGTTTAATTATGTCACAAGTCCCCGAAGTTTGAGGTACTTTTGCTAGATACCCTTGTTCTCTTTTTTTTCAATGTCTGACTCCCCGAAATTACTTATGGGTTTGTCATATACCCCTACTATCAATTCTGGCCAATTTTGCTGACATGTAACATCAGAATCCTGGTCAGACGCAGGGGTGAAGACGACCTCTCTCTTCAATCCTTTTTTTTATTTTTCTATTTAACTAAAAATATAAAAATATTAAGCTTTTCAGTTTTTTTAATTTAAAGAAAAACAGGATCTTCGTCCACGAACACCACGTGTCTTACCTCCTGCGTCTGACCAGGATTATGACGTTACATGTCAGCAAAATTGGCCAAAATTGGTAGTAGGGGTATATGACAAACCCATAAGTAACTTCGGGAAGTCAGACATTGAAAAAATAAGAATAAGGCTATCTGGCAAAAGTACTCCAAACTTCATGGACTTGTGACATAATTAAACCTTAATTAAATTACACAAACTAAAAATTAATCCAACCCTAACTTCTCTTTTAAACTAATCCTACTCCTACTCCTAATAAGAATTAGATCAGTTACCTTAGACAAGTTAAAACACTGAAAAATCGTTGTCTTCTTTTTAATCTATTTTGCCAGTCTGCAAGGGAGTTATTCTCTTTACAATCAGAATGTTGAGAAATGAAAAACAATTCCACAATTATTATCTTAAACTTTCTATTCAATCTCTTTATCCCACATGCAATAAATTCTCCTTTTTATGAAATTCTCATCCTCATGCTCACTCTTTGCAACACACATGATGTTATTCGATCCACTCTTTGTTATCATCACTGTATAACATAGTTTAATGGTTAAGGTTTCTGACAATCATATTTTGGACTTGACAACACTAAAAACATAAAACAGAGGAGATAAACTTCTAAATTGACAATTATCTTAGCAAAATTGAATTGATTTTATTAGTTCCGAACCTGTCGCGAACTAAGGACATCTACATTTTATGATGATCTTTAGAAGTCTTGTTGCAATTGCAGTAAGAACACAATGATATGTTCCTAGCTTAAATGACTTTCAACGAAGGACTTTGAGTCCAGATTAACTCGGAGAAGCTTGGAATCAGACCTGATCTGCAGATACTTATTCTTGAAGTGAATCTCCAAATGATAAGCAACTCAGTTATTGAATTATCAATGGATTACCTGCAAATATAGAAGATAATTGATTATCTTCTTAGAGATAAAATTACACGAAGATTATTCCAAAAGATAGAGGATTTATCAAGAGAATACATCAGGTCAGGGTGCCATCTTGATTCTATAAATATTAAATACCAACCTCATGCAAGGGTTTGAGACATCATAACCATAATACTCATAATCACATTAATCCTCATCAGTATACACACAATTTCATACTCCCTAAGAGTGTCATCAACACTCCTTAGAGAGAGATACTTAATAGTAAGAGAGTCAAACTCATGTTGTCCCATAAGGTGTTAGTTGCGTCCAACCTTGCCACGAAGGTTCAATAATCACTTGAAACTCATCGCCCAATCGTACTAAGAGTCTTAGCCTCAAGATCCGAAGCGGTGAGCTACCTCACTCATACAGGACATCCAAGACCACAAATGATCTCCCTAAGAGTGGGGCGCATATCGCTAATTAATCTTAGAGACAGTTCGAAACAGTCTTGTTCTCCCTTGATGCAGTATTTCAACGTGCCTGATAGAACTACGTAATCTTGATCCCTAGACCTAGTTCGAATAGGTACGTAGGACCAAGAGCTCATTCTTGCCAGAGTGAAAATCCTTAACAAGAACCCTCGTCTTTAATAGGGACCTCTTTCTAATATGGATGAAACATTGACACCGTCTATGGGAAACCATAAACTATTAACCCCATGAAATACAAAACTCAATGGGAAATTTGAATCCAAAAATGTATAACCCACCACTAGTCAACCAACAAGTTAAAAACAATCCAAGGCTAGCCCGGGCTGACCCAGTGCCGACTCAGATCAACCCAATTGTCCCAGCAACCACAACTAGTCCAAACACTTGAAACCCCCAAGGCGTCACTGATCTGCAAGCTGTGAATGTTCCTCGCAATGGAGCAGCAGCCTCCATTACCCCATATGCTTTCATTCTGCCACCACAGGAGCCTGCTGCATCAAGAGGTAAAAGAGCTCAATCCATAATTGTTAACCCGTCCCAGGGTGGAGAAGCATGACCAGGGGAGAGGCCAACTCAGAATGTGAACTCGTCACAACTCATCCGGGTATTGGAATACTTTTTAGGACATAAAATATGTTAGATTGTTGGGTTACTTAATTGGTTTTGTCTAGAGTCATAATAAATTTAAAATAAATAAATAAAAATTTGAGAAATGTATGAAAGAATTGTGTGACTGAGGGCGTTCTACTCTGTTTATTATATAAAAAAAAGATATTGTGGCTAATGATGCAAATGTCTCCAAATGTAAGGTTGAGACCTGAATCAAATTAGAGATTGATGATTTTATGACTCAATTTCAATATCATGGTGTGAGCGGGAAAAAATATGAGGAAAAAAAAACCAACTGTTGAACCCAAAATTATGTGGTTTTGGAACGATTCATAGACAAAAGTGTATACAGCCATATCAAATACGTATAACCAAATAAAAAAGATATTCATTATAAAAATAAATAAAGTATATAATAGTTTATAAAGAAGATAAACATTATAAACATTTGTCTATGAATAAAGGACCAAAGTGAATCTTGAAAATAAGATAAAGGACCAAAAATGCAATAGTTAAGCCGTTTATTTTTGAATGTTTTAGTTTCAAGCCATCCCTTTATGCAATTACTAGTTTTCAGCCCGTGCAATGCACGAGTTGGTTGTTTGTTTCTTTATTATTAATTAAATATCTTTCAATATTTAAAAAAATAATAATTACCTTTAGTAGTTCAAAGAATTAATAATCATTTTAGGTTTAAGAATTGAATCATTACCAATTATTTATTGATAAACATAAAATATTTTGTTAAAAACCAAATGATCAAATTTAGGAAAATATAGAACTTAGTAATAAACGATGAAGACTGAAGACTCGAAAACAAGAAAAAAATGGGCTGCTACTAAATGGATGGTAAATCCTAGGTACTATTTCCTTCAATAGTTGAAAGTTAAGATATAATCTTAACCTAATAAAAAATTTCTTGTACCCAACCGTTATAGCGAAAAAACCCAAAAAATAAAAAATGACAGTAAAAAAAGATGAAAGAGAGAAGGAAGAATTTCATCAATTCATGTTACCATAACATGCAAAATTCTAAATTCTGAAAAAAATAAAACTTGAAAATAATTTTATTTTCCCGATTTTCCAAGTATATGTTGAAAGTTTATGTACAAAATTAGTATATATAATTCAAGAATTTAATATAAAGAACAAAACAAACAATTGAGTTTGAAATTAAAATAGTAAAAATAATACACCTGAATATGGATTTTGAATATTGGAGTGACATGGCATATATCTCAAGCTAGTAAACAAAAGGGCCCAGAATAATACAAACATACACTAAATTTGATGGAAAAAATAAAAGAAAAGTAGAGAAACTAAATTTGAAAGAACTGGAAAAATGAGGGAGCCAATAAGGGTATGTTTAATTTCAAACCATTTAGAAACTGCAATCATGCAGTTTTCATTTGCAGTTCTCATTTTTTTTTGCTTTAATTTGAATTTTGTCCCAATATAAAAGTCAAGAATTACCAACCATCGTAATATATTTTTTGTATAGACCAACTATTATAAAAAAAATAAGAAAAGAATTGCAATAATAGAAATTTTCATTGACTTTATTTGTGATCCGGAACCACAGAACTATCTGTTCGTTTTCTGCAAAAACATTCAAACTCCTGATAACATCCACTGTTCCATACATACAAAATAAATAAAATCAGTATACCATATTAGCGATTCAAAATTTCAAATTATTAAGATAAAAAATGAATAAAAGAAAAACAAATAAAGTCAATGATGTGAAAAGTACCAATATGTAGCAAGTTGAAAAACTTGCGTGGAGCCCATGATTTTTTATGAAACATATAGAAAGAGAAGAACACTGATGAAGAGAACAAGTCTTAATTCTCAATGAACAACATAACTTTTCTGTACACTATTTCGTTACATACACAGAGAAGTGCTTGTTCCGAAAACTAAGTAACTAAGATCTAGATAACTATTGGTAAACGTAAGTTAAAGATAATTACAAATAGTAAAAGCAAGTAAGAAGAGATAATTACAATATAACAAAACAATAACAAAGAGAGAAAAGATAAAAGAATTATCCAGCACTCCAACAACACATGCAAAGAAAAAAACAAAAGTCAAGAACAAAAGAAAGAATTTAAACACAGTAATTGTTCTCAGGTGTGAAAAAAGTTTCAAATTGAATTATTTCATGAGTAGAAGTTTGAAACATGGAAACTGATTAGAAGTTCGAAACATCGAAACCGATTATCTCATAGATATAACATAGATATGACACAAACATAAATGTTGGAGATTCTAGCAAGTATACTAGATCACAAGTAATAAAGAGTAAGTAAATTATCGTTGATTGTGAGTTGTTTCCAAATAATTCTCACCAAAGGCGTAATTAAAAGAGAAATTTATAAGCTTTTCATAAAATAAACAAACCAATTAAATAAGTAGACCGATTAAAAAAAGGGTTTGTGAGACAGATAGAGAAAGGCGTTAGTGTTGGAGGTACTATCAAGTATACTAGATCACAAGTAATATAATGAAAGTAAATTATCGTTCCACTCGGGGATTGTGAGTTGTTTCCAAATAATTCTCACCAAAGGCGTAATTAAAGGAGAAATTTATAATTTTTTAATATTTAAAATAAAATAAACAAACCATTAAAGATAAACTAATTAAAATAGGGTTGTGAGACAGATAGAGAAAGACGTTAGGAACGAGTTTCATTGCAAGACTTATTTATTAATTATGAATCTCTATTTTTCATTAAACCCACAAATCCTAGAGGTAATAAAAACCAGATGTCTCTGCGAATTTATGTTTCTTATTCAATATGAGAACCCTTAATGTCTTAAGCGATTTTGACATATGAATAACTACAATTAAGAAAACTGGAGCATTCAAGTCGTATAAGCCCTAGATGTATGTCTACAAACTAGGCAATTATAATGTTTGCAAGAACGGCCTATTCTAACCCTCGGATGGGCACGTTGGATTAGAGATTCTAAACAAAACATAAATTGATCAGGTTCATGAATTGGAATTAAAACACAATCAAACAATAGGTTTTGAATGAAAAACCTTAATTCATAAATATATAAACTCATCCATACAAATCCACCTTGTTCCTAAATACAAAGGGTTTTAGTTACACATTATAAAAAAAAATAAACAGAAGAAACATAATAGGATTCCATATCATAGACAATAAGGAATTACCTCTAACTCTCTCTTCTAATCCTCTCCAAAATATGTAGACTCCCTCTTTCTCTAAAAGCTACCTAAACCTAATGCTAAGTCCTAGTATTCATAGAAAAAGCTAATCTTCAAATAAATCTAAAATAAATCTATTAAAAATATAATCTTAAAATAAATCTAAAAGATAAATCTTAAATAAATCTAGAATAAATAATCTAGAATAAATCTAGAATAATTAATCTAGAATAAATCTAAAATAAATCTAGAAGATAAATCTATCAGAATCCTTGAAATCTTCAATATAGATAGGCCCAACTCGCAGGTGCACGCGCCGAGGCGCCAGCTCCCCATGCCTAGGCGTGGGACAAAATTATGATCTCCCCATGCCTAGGCGTGGGACAAAATTCTGATCTTCTTCACGTACAGGTCGCGCCTAGGGGCACCATTCCTTGCGCCTGGGCGTGGCTCGCCCTGAATTGGCTGAGTTTTTCTTCATTAAAATCTGACTTTTTGCACCCCAACTCTTGACATTTAAACCCCATCTTGGAACACATTCAAGAACACCATTTCTCTCCATTCTAGCACCAATCTCAAGATCTCCAAAGTTCTTTTCCATTCCAAAGCATCAATCATCAAATTAAGCTTCAAATACCTGAAATCAAACCCAAAACGGATCAAAACGTTCAAGGATTCTAAATTACCTAACTATCCTAAAAACATAATAAAATCCTAATATTTACTCAAGAAACAAGCCAAATCCATAGTAAAAGGGAGTCAGTTATTGCTCAAAAACACTATATATCAGACCCAAATAACTCCCCCAAACTTAGCATTTTGCATGTCCTAGGCAAAAGTAAAGTAAAGATTCCAGAACAAAAAACCTTTTCTTAGCACCCGCAAATCTCCTAATCTTAGACCCCAAACTCATAACTCTTACACTTTTCTTCACAAGCAATAACTTCAATCAAAAATTGGTTAGAGAAACAAACACCAAAAGAACCAGGAACTAGTGAACACTCTCAACCTCACTGTGTATATCTCTCTCATGTGTATCAAAGGTTATAATAATTCACTCAAGTTCATCTAATGACAATGTGTTACCATATGTTTGATCATAGACCTAAATCTCAACTTAAATTATTGAATACATGCAAAAATCAAAAGGTATTTATTTTGGTTGTAATGAGGCCATGGCTACAAGTTTAAGGTGGGATAAAAGAAAGAAGGGATAAAACAAAGGGCTAACTCGCAAAAATATTTACAAAAACAAGCTTCCCTCAAAAACCATGAATGAGCAATGAACACAATAAAGACTCACACTCACATCAGGAACATTTTATTCTTCATTACTTTTTCAATTTTTTTTTCCTTCTATTCTCTTCCTTTTCATTTATGTTTCATTTTTTTCTTATTTTTCTTTTGGAAGGGACATAGAACTCATAACACTTTTTCAACATTTTTTACTTTTCTTGAGTCATTCCTCTCAATTGCTCATTCAAAATTTCCAAGGTACTCACAAAAATATATATACAAAATGGGTACAAAAGGAAAATCGTAATATCTCAATAAGGCTCAAAATGGGCAACTAAGGGAATATATAATCAATTCAAATCATCTGTAGGCCTAAAAACACAATTCTAAATGCCTTAATCATCTTAATGCATGCAAACAATTATCAATCTCGAAGTGGTCAGCGGTCAAGTTCTAGAACACAAAGTCAAAGTGAACACACTCATGCAAGAAATAGGGGTCTCAATCACAATAATTAATATAAATCACATACCCCTGTCAAGTGTATAGGATCAAAAATCTCACAGGCTAAACAATCATTTCACTAATAACTTGTTCCAAAACAGTTTATCAAAATAACTAGTTGTCAACAAAAAATTACAACTCAATCCAATCAGTGTTGCTAGCTAAAGTCAATGAGTCATCATTCTTAGATCAAGTGTCCCAGGTATCATTAAGAATGGTCACTAGTCTTAAGCCTAGAATAATCATCTACCGTTACACCAAGACACAAACCAACACAAAAATATGGGGAAACAATTAAGTCTGAAAAATCAATTTTTATTTTGTCCACTCCCCAAACTTAAAGGTTGGCTTGTCCTCAAGCAAACTAATCTAGCCTAAACCATAAAAAGAATTAAAAAGAAAAAGGTCCAGAATTACTTCTCTAACACATCTGCTTTCATTCACCACCAAGGGAGGTTGATACTCCTGTAAATTCAACAAGGAGTGCATTATTTTAATGAAGACAAATAGCATGAAGAGTGAACAACAACAAACCTTTTATAGTCTACTATTTCCCACCTTATTGTAATTTCCTTTGTTTATGTTTGAGTGTGGGTGGTAGACTTAGATTTTAACTCAAGTAAATTTGAATTAGTTAGTATGAATTCCAAATGAGTTAAATATCTGTAAAAGACTAGAAAGGGATTGGTTAATTTTTTAACATATTTGGAAAACTTATTTTCAAGCAAATAGCAGTAACTAATCGAGTAGCTCTTGCACTACTTGAGTAGTCAGCTAAATAGAAAAACATCAATTTCTCTATCTACTCAAACTAATCGACTAGTATCTCAACAACTCGATGTTGAGGGATTCCGGCAAGTGCACCGGGTCGTACAAGTAATATAGACAATGTAGTCCGAGTATCGTACCCAAGGGAGTGACCGTTTAATTAATTCCACCTAATTAATATTACTTAGTGAACAAGAGAAAGGATTTATGACTTTGTAAATAAAAACAGAAATTAAAATAAATGACTCTTTGACAAGGGGAAAGACGGGATGTAGTTTTGATGCAGGTTCCTAAATATTCTATAACAAATTAATTTATTTCCTTGAATTCCGAATTGGTTTTGCAAAATTAGATAACACCTAATGTCTTAGTGTGTTTCTATATTTTAGAGATTAATCTCCCAATGATGTCTCAAGGGAGCCTTAAAACCTAACCCTTTCATTAAGTCCAGTCAAAACCTCTTTTTATAAAATTACCCAATTCATAGAAAACATGTCTGTGTCTATACAATTGAGTTGTTTGATTAATGACTAAATCCTAAATTCATATGTCTATTCATAAAAGATTTCCAAAAGTCATGAAACAACTTCTTTCATGAGAAACAAATAAGAACAATCAAACACAGAATTCAATAACGGAAAACAAGATTAATTTATTACTAGAAATATTGAAAAGGTTCCATACATCTACTCCTACATCCCAAGGATGGAATTAGTTCATACTTACAAGAGAAAACACAATAAACATGATAAAAATAATTACCATGAATCCTTGAGCTAACTCCGTGTTCTTCACAAAAACCTTCAATCCTTGTTCCTTCTCCGAGCCTCAAATCCTAATCTACTATTATTCTATGGAGTTGTATGAGTGTCCCCATTCTCGGAATGAATCCTAATCCTATTATTATATATAGATAAAGACTAACCTAATTTTCAATCTAATGTGATAAGATTTTTATTTTAATAAAACTAATCCTAAATCTGAATATAATATGATAAGATCCTATTAGAATAAATTAATCTGTAAGAATCTTGTTTACAAATAGAATTTATCATTAAAATCCTTCTAGAGTCCCGTATTTGTGTCTAACAGCAACTTCGGCACTGATTTTGACCCCCAAGATCGACGAATTTGAGCAAGGCTATTTCTGACAAAGTTGTAGATCTTTTCCTTAGCTTTAAAATGATACCCAGATCGCCTCATTTGGATAAGTGTATCTCAAGTTATGGTTAAAACAACAAACAATGTCACTTTCTCGCATTTTGTGCACCCAGACGTGAAACTCCGGTGCCTAAGCGTGCAGCTGTCAGGAAAAATCAACCAAATGCACCCCATTATTGGCCAGTTGACCCTAGCCCGCGCCTGGGCACGTGGGAGCCGAGCCTGGGCGCCACCTTCAACTTTTCTTCATTTTTTCTTCCAATTCAAGTACCAAGCTCTCATTCTTCATTCCTTTGCAAAAATCACTGTTTTAAGAGCTTAAATATCTAAAAACACACTAAACACATCAAAAGGTTCTAGAAATCTTATAATGACAAAATTCCATTGTTTTATTCCATTTTACTCAAAAAAAAAAAAAACAAGTCGCTTACTATGTAAAAGGGAGGCAAATAAGGTACAAAAACATCACATATTAGACCCCCAATCACTCGATTAGCATGAGTCATCTTCATCAGCTAATCTGATCCAAATATGACCGTTGGAGAGGTAATCATAGGAAAAATCTTTTCTAATAAGCTACCTTTGGCTCCTCCCTGATTCTTGGGGATTTTTAGAGAATATATATGATTTCCTTTTCCAACTCTCAAGGAGAACAAATTTACACGAAAACCTAATTTGAGAAAATACTTGCTTTATCCCTTTCTAAGTCATAAACTCAATTGGTCTTCACTCTTTCATATTCATATTCAATTGAGTTCGTCTTGGAGTCACAACCTTGTTATTATCATTCATCATTAAAGGAAAGGAAGGAGCTCTTGAAGGTTTCAAGGAAGCTCTGTCTGTGGAAGCGTTGAAGAGGTTCTTCAATCATCAAGATCAATAGAAATTTGGGTAGATTTCAAGAGTTTGATACACTCTTGAAAGGGTTAGGATTTATTGAGTGAGGTTCACTAGTAATTCCTTTTGTAACAAATTTATTTGATCTTGAGTAAAAAGCTCCCTAAGGTTTAAGGGGGACTGGACGTAGCTCTCAAGGGTTAAGAGTGAACCAGTATAAAATTTTGTGTGTCTTCTCTTTATCGCTTTCATTTAATTGCGCATTTTTAGTCATTCCCTTTGAACCTTAAGTTAGCCAATTTACCTGCTGCTGTTAGTATTTTTCTTGGCTTTGTGAGAAGCTCCCTGAAAATCTGTTCTCCGTCTGAAACAGCTCGTAGTACTCGAATAATTGGAGCACTAATTGAGTAGTTCAAGGGTTTTTGGACAGAAACTTAATTTTGATCAAAAACAGTAAGTTTGTGCATTGCTAATATCAATTAAATTCGAAAAATTAATATCGTTGCTTCCATTTACTATTCACCCCCCTCTAGTAAATTGTTAGGCCGCTTGTTGGTTTCCAAAAGTGGTATCAGAGCTCGGTCGAAAGGTCGAGTAGTGTAAAAACTTTTTCCAAAAGATCCTGAGGAAACCATGGGCTCTAACAATCCATTTGGAGGGGAAGGCTCTTCAATAAACCGTCCACCACTATTTAATGGTGATGGATATGATTATTGGAAAGCTGGGATGAAAATATTTATTGAAGCAATAGATATTGATATTTGGGATGCAATTGAGAATGGTCCTTACATTCCTAGAACAAAAATAGGTGAGGAAGTTGTTGAAGTCCCAAAGGCAAGTTGGAATGATGATGATAAAAAGAAAGTTTCTTATGATTTAAAAGCCAAAAACATCATCACTTTCGCCTTGTCTAACGATGAATTTTTTAGAGTATCTCATTGCAAAAGTGCAAAACAAATGTGGGACATTCTTCAACTTACTCATGAAGGGACTAGTGAGGTTAGACGGGCTAGACTATATACTTTAATGCATGAATATGATTTATTTCGCATGCTCCTTAATGAGTCAATAAATGACATGCAAAAGCGATTTACTCATATTATAAATCATCTTATTGCTCTTGGTAAAACTTTCCTAAATTCTGAAGTTATTAACAAAGTGTTAAAAGATGTTTGAGTAGGGAATGACAACCAAAGGTCACAGCCATTATGAAATCAAAGGATTTGGACACCATGGACATATCAACATTTTTTGGGAAACTTCAAGAGCATGAGATGGAATTAGGACGTCTAACTATGCATGAAGAGTCAGACAAAAAGAAAAAGGGGATCACTCTAAAGGCCTTTACCAAGACCAGTAAGTAAAGACTCTTCTGATAGTGATTCAAATTCTGAAATTGATGAGGAAACCTTTGGTCATCTTATGGTTAAAAAGTTTGGAAAGTTTTTCAAAAATAAAAGAAATTTAAAAGCAAAGGAAAAGAGACCAAAGATTTCCATCATAAAGGCAATAATTCGAAAGATAAGATCAAATGCCATGAGGGTGGTGAACCGGGACACATAAAAGCATATTGTCCCAATCTACAAAAGAAAAGCGGTGATGAAAGAAAGAAAGGCAAGGACTACAAATCAAAAAGGGCTTACATTGTCTGGGATGCGCCCGAAGAAAATGAAACTTCAAAATCAGATTCGCCAGATGAGGAGAGTCAAACCTATGCTTAATGGGAAGATGTGATGAAGAAGCTTCACAAAGCCATACTTCAACGGATCAAGGAAATGAGGTAACCTCCTATACTGAATCTGAATTTGATGATTATGAAGATTTATATACTGCTTATATTGACATGCAATCTGATTTTAAGAAACTTGCTAAAAGTTATGTTAAACTGAAAAAGAATGTTTTAAAATATAAAGAGCAAGTTCTTGAATTGTAAAAATGCATTGAAAATTTAAAAAGCAATAATGAATCTTTAGAACATACTATCACTTCCTTGAAAAATCAAAATTGTGAAAGTTGCATCAAGTTTGAGAAAGAAATTCAAAATTTGAAAACCACTAGTGCAACTTTTTCAAAAAGTGATAGAATGTTAAATAGATTACTTGTTGAACAAAGAGAAAATTCAAACAAAACAGGTCTTAGTTACACATATTCCAAGAAGAAAATTTTTAGAAAAGTTGGCTCATTTTCAAAATTAAATCATTCTAAAAGGCCAACATGTTTTTATTGTGGCATTCATGGTCATACCCGGAATGAATGTAAAATAAGGCATTATGGTGTGGCCAATGGCTCATATGTTTGGATTGTCAAGGGAGAAGATCCCTATGCTAACCTCAAGGGACCCAATATCATTTGGGTACCCAAAATGAGTAAGTATTCATTGTTTTGTAGGTGTGCTTTTGAACAAAGGAAAATCAGTGGTATTTGGACAACGGCTGTTCGAAGCACATGATTGGAGATAAGCAACACTTCATTGAGCTTACTCCAAAGGAAAAAGGATATGTCACTTATGGAGACAACAACAAAGGTAAGATTTTGGGTGAAGGTAAAATTGGTAATTCCTCCAACTTGATTATCGATAATGTTTTATTTGTACAAGGTTTAGAACATAATCTTTTAAATATTAGTCAACTTTGTGATATCGGTAATCATGTTGTATTTACCTCCACTCAATGTTTTATTAAAAGTGACAAAGACGATTCTATCAAATTTGTTGGAAAAAGATCAAACAATACTTATTTGGTTGACCTAAATGAAATCACTTCTTTGGTATCCACTTGCTTGGTTAGCAAAGAAAATGATACTTGGTTATGGCATCGTAGGACAGCTCACATAAATGTAAATCTATTAAAGAAACTTCAATCCAAAGACCTAGTAATTGGGAAAAAAATACTACATTTTTTTACCAAGATAATAAGACGAAGGGAGTATTTTAAATTAGGTGAAGATGATTATGAGTTTTATTATTTATTTTAAAACAAAAATGAAGTTAATAAGAAGTAAATTAATGGATTAAGCACACATGCATCATGCATGACTTGGTATGAATACCAAGCATGAAAGAATTCATAGGGTACGAGTATTTTATAGTGAAATGAGTACAAGAGACGTACATGAGAATGATGACAATCCCGGTATATTGTGTCTTGTGGGAAAGGGTCTGGTGCGGATAGGACGCTATTCGTAGGCGATATACTACTAGAGTCCCGATCTTACCGTGCCTTGTGGAAGGGGTCTGGTGCCAATAGGACACTATTCATAGGCGATAGATAAAGATTCCGGGTATACTGTGTCCCTTGGGAAAGAACCTGGTGCGGATAGGAAGCTATTTGTAGGCGGTATAACCAGAGATCCCAATATACTATGTCTTGTGGGAAGAGGCCTGATGCAGATGCGACGCTATTTGTAGGCAGTATATCAATGTTGATATCCCGGTATAACGTGTCCCTTGGGAAAGGACCTGGTGCAGATAAGAAGAAGTGTATCTGTACGCGTCATAGCCAAGTGTACGTGTGGCCCTTGTACAACCAATATGTTTAAGGAAAGTGATGAATGTACCTATGAATACTTTCGTGGAAAAGAGAGAGAGTCAGACATTGCATATAGAATAATAAGAAAATAACTATGAATGATAAGACACTTGTTCAACATGCATCATTTGCATCATGATAATTGTAATTGTGAGTATGTTATTCAATCATTTATCTGCCTATGTGATATGAGAAGTGACTTACTCTCATCTACCATGTCTGTGTGGTAGGTACAAGCATCAATCGAGTTTAGTCAATTTGTCAAAGCCAGAGAGGCAAGCAGAAAAAGAAGGTGTTCAATTAATTATTGATTTGGTCTGATCCATTGTAACCCTGAGATATAATGTACTTTGAAAAGAAAATGTTTATTTGCTAATATTGAATAAAGGGAATTATTTACATTTTCTACTATAACATTTTTCAATAAATTATTTTATTCTCTTTATAAAGATCAAGGTGTTACATTAACCAACTCCCGAACCCATAATTTATCAGGTTTAAGGCTTTGCTTTATCCAATTTTTTACTTAAGTAATAATTTCGCTTTTTGGCAACAAAATGCGGTGGTGACTCAATATTTGGTCAGTCAATCTCCTTCTCGTAAGCGAGGCCCCGAGAGCAACCTTGAGACCCCAACCTCAACATAGAGTTCTTGGACTTGAGCTTAACGGTCAAGCGGTCAATTCCTATACTATTGTTGTTAGATTTTAGAAAGGCACCTTGGGAATCAAGATAACAGTTCTCCCGTCAATCCGTTAAGTGTGTGTGTGTGTGTTTGTGTGTGTTTGTGTGAGAAAGTTAGATGCTTACCTCTATCTTATGTTGTGCTTTTATAGGCCTTCCCGCTGTGCTGTTAAGGTATCATTTCTTAATTATCTCCGGGATTCCTGCTCATGGCGGGTATTGTTGCACTACCAGCAAGTATACCGGATTGACAAGTAATATAGTCAATAAGACCAGATATCGTCCCACAGGGATTGCAAATTGTTCAATTAGTTCTCACCAAATAATAGTTAAAAGCGAAATCTATAGGTTTCTAATTAATTAATTGAGATAAAATAAAACAAAACAGAAATAAATTAAAACTGTGAGCAATTTAAGAAAACGAGTTAGGAGCATGGTTTCATTGTAGGCGTTTTTTATTTATCATGAATCTCTGTTTTTCCCTAAATCAAGAACAAATTCCTAAGGTAGTAATTACTAGATTCCTCTTACGCAATTACTGTTTATTATCCAATTTGATAACACTTAATCCCTTAAGTGATTAAACCATTAAATAACCATTATTAAGAACAGGGTGTTTCGGACCGCTTTGTGCGATAAACAATAATTAATGAAAAGAGATAATGGGTTCGTAAGCTTAGCGAAGCTTTAGGCTTTCATTATATTGAAATGAGATACAGAGAGGTTGATACAAGGAAATGGCTCCCATATTTATGGTGTTTTACAGGGGTATAGGTGTGCGCTTTGGCTTTTACCCTTTCTTCTATGTTATTGAGCCTGAGTTTCAGAGGGGGCCTCTATTCCTTTTTCTCTCATTGCACGCTCTCTATATTGTGGTTGCTGTTGATCGTTGTGTCTTGAGTATTCTGATCACCCTTGTCCTGGCCATGACGGTGAATGTTGGAGATGTGCGCCCTCTGGCTTTCTCCTTTCCGGGCTTCTTCCTTTCTCATTCTGTTTCCTGTTTTTTCTTTGGTGCCCCTTCTCGGAGGGTGTTTCGAGGAGAGGGTAGTGTATTGTTCTCCTCCATCGAATTCCTCTTTTCTTCTCGTTCTTCCTCTCAGTTTCAGAGGAGAGAACCTTGTGTTTTTGTGTGTATTGTATTATTGTTGCTCTGATGTATTGCCTTTCCTCCGTCTGTGTTCTTCCCATGCTCCCCTCCTTTTTCCTTTTTTGTTCCTCCTTTCTTCTTTTTGTTCCCCCCTCCTCTCGAGAAGGAGAAGTATCCCCTATTTATGATGGTGCTTCGGACTGGTGGTCCTTGGCTATTTACCCTTGTCCGCTGGTTAATAGCCTTTTCATCATGTGCTCAGGGTATCTTTCCAGCAGCTTTGTCTTCTTTACCGTTCTTGGCTTTGGCATTGATGATTACAGAGAAGGAGAGGGGCTCAAGTCTTACCACTCCTAGCTTTGTCTTGAATAGCCAAAAGATTCCCTCTTGGCTTCCCCTGCAAGTCGTTGGAGTCTTGGGCGGTTGTGTTGCTTTGCCTGGACATGTGTGCGCCTTCCGCAAGCTCCACTTCCCGTTCGCCTCCGCTTATCGTGATCTTCTCCCCGGGTTTCCATGACGCCTGGGATGCTTTGGGAGACCACGTTGTACTTGCTGCCATCAGTACGTCTTGCTCTTTCTCTTGGGTGCCTCGTCGGGATGTGTCGCCTTGAAGCCTGTCGCCTTGGGCACGTGTCGCTTTGGGCAACTCTTGGAGCTTGCACGCCTTTCTCGGTGTCCTTTATTGTTTCATTTTTTTGTTTGACGATTCTTGGGCCTTCATATGATTTGGGCCTTGAAATTTGGGCTACCGAGTATTGAGGTATCAACAATTGCCCCCTTCGCAGTGAGAGGGGAAAGAATTTCCCTTTCAGTGCAAATCCTATTTCTTGCGCTCTCCTTGCTTGCTTTTCCTTTTCTCAGCTCCTTACTCTTCGCTCTTCGTCTTTTCTGTTACTTCTTCCGGTATCGCCTTTGATTTTCTGGGGAAGGCGTGTAGCGGAAGATGCCCTCGTATCGCGAGTATTCGTCCCCATACTTCCCCTGGCTTATTAGTTGCTTGGCGGTTTCAGCTTTTGAACTTTGCCATTCAGTGGGGTCTTGTCAACGGGTCATCTACTCGTGAGTCTTTGTATTTTCTCTTTCCTCTTATTCTCCTGCTGCATTCCACGTGTCATCAGGGGGAGAAGGTAATATCCTTCAGTCTCTAGTACTTGCACGTTTCCCCATGTTCCCTCCTTTACTCATACTTTTCAAAACTTCCTCAAACTTTTTAGTTTCTTCTTTACTTCCACTCGTTCATTCTCTCGTCTGAAACTTCCTCCTTTCACCTTCTCAAGACCGAAAGCTTTTTCTTGTCGCTTCTTGGTTCTTCGTTCTCTTGATCTCCTCTGTCTATCCTTCACCCACTCCTACATTCACTGTTACCATGTCGAAATTGAAGGCTACCGTCCCTCCTGCGGTCGAGAACGCTTCTTCAAGCTCTGAGGAAGAGATTCAACTTCCTGGACCCATCTCCTATTGCTTCATGCAACGGCTTCCCTGCCCTCGTTCTTATCCTGTCGAACCAGGCTACCGCCGTTGGGCTGCGGAGGTGAAGGCGAACTCGCCTTTTGGTCCCGATTCGGGCGATTTCATTGCTGGTTCGTCTTCCAAGGCCATGGTGGTTTCCGAGGACGCCGCCAAACTCATTTCCTCGCCTTCCTACAACAAGGACCATTGCGCATTGGGCCCTTCATTGCTCCGTTCTTGTCTTCGCCGCTCAGAGTTTCCTTGGGTGAATGTGAACTTCAACGTCCGCGTGGGAGGCACCAGTGGTTGGCAAGAATGGGTTGATCATGTTTTTGCCACTGATCCTGCTTTTGTGGCTATTTTGGAAAAAGTGGGTATCGCCGCTGCCGTCAAAGCGTCTCCCCGGCTTGGTGCTAACCGCAAGCCCGATGATTTGTTGGTGTTAATGCAGCATTGGTGCTCCTCTACCCACACCTTCTTGACATCGTGGGGGGAGTTTACTCCAAAACTTGAGGATGTGGTTGTACTCTTTGAACTTCCCTCTTTCGGAGACGAAGACCTTGATGTGGAAAACGTTTATGAACGTTTTTCTGAATTATCAGTGCAGCTGAAAGCCGCTTCGGCTCTTAGTGCTAAATATTCTCGGGATCTCTTCAGGCGAAGGCGTGTCTCATACGCAAGGGGTTCCTCTTCTCAAAGGGTAAGGGGTACTGGGAACTTAGTTCCTAGGAGCCGAAGGGCGAATCAACGCTCCTCCCTCAAGTATACTTTCGCTAGCTGGGTCAGGTATTTTTCGGTGACTTTCACGACGGTGAGTTTCAAGCTGGGCCCGTCACAGATTCACGCCTCTGCCGTGCCGCCTTTGTTGCCTTTTGGCTTAGTAGGTACGTGTTTCCTGGACCTCCGTGGGAGTCTGTGAGCCCTGTGTCTTCCTTTTCGCTTGCTCTTTGGCAGAAGGCGTACGCCTTCCTCTTGCTTCGTTCTACCTGGGCGGTCTATATGCTCGCCTAGACCAGGTAGCGGAACAGATGCGGATTTCCCATGGCCGCTTCGAGATAAACTCTTATATTGATTTGACTTTTCTTCAGTATTTCTTATTTGAACGCTTTCCGGATTATGGCCCCGTTAGGCTCCCCCTTGCTGCTGGCTTGGAGCCTCGTTCTTGGTGTTGGACGAGAGGGTTTCCAAGAGAGCCTTTAATTTCTCTCATTGATTTGGAAGATAGGTTTGTGTTTCGCCCTTACTCAGACCTCCTGCATCCCCTTTACAATGAGGAAGCTTTTGCTACAAGAAATAATGCTGCTGCTTGTTTTGAGGGGGTTTATGATTTGTGGAAGTTGATTTTGACTGCTTGTTACTTGCCTGGCTTCGTTCCTCTGGATAGCAAAAGCGCCCATGGCGGAGCCCTTTGGCCCTGCGTTTATGATGATGCTTCGGACTGGTGGTCCTTGGCTATTTACCCTTGTTCGCTGGTTAATAGCCTTTTCATCATGTGCTCAGGGTATCTTTCCAGCAGCTTTGTCTTCTTTACCGTTCTTGGCTTTGGCATTGATGATTACAGGGAAGGAGAGGGGCTCAAGTCTTACCACTCCTAGCTTTGTCTTGAATAGCCAAAAGATTCCCTCTTGGCTTCCCCTACAAGTCGTTGGAGTCTTGGGCAGTTGTGTTGCTTTGCCTGGACATGTGTGCGCCTTCCGCAAGCTCCACTTCCCGTTCGCCTCCGCTTATCGTGATCTTCTCCCCGGGTTTCCATGACGCCCGGGATGCTTTGGGAGACCACGTTGTACTTGCTGCCATCAGTACGTCTTGCTCTTTCTCTTGGGTGCCTCGTCGGGATGTGTCGCCTTGAAGCCTGTCGCCTTGGGCACGTGTCGCTTTGGGCAACTCTTGGAGCTTGCACGTCTTTCTCGGTGTCCTTTATTGTTTCATTTTTTTTGTTTGACGATTCTTGGGCCTTCATATGATTTGGGCCTTGAAATTTGGGCTACCGAGTATTGAGGTATCAACACATGGGAATTTATAACAAGTTATATAATTACCCAAAAGTATCCCTACGAGTTAAATAATTATATTGTTTGATTGAAGGCCTATTCTAATTCCTAATCTCTCAATTGAAGAATTAGAGATCCAAAACATAGATTAGCTACTTCCATGCATAACAGTGAAAATACAATCAAACACTTGATTTAGAAACAGAAAAACATCAATTCATGAAATCAATAAACTAATCCATACAAATCTACCAATTCCTAACACGGGGGTTTTAGTTACACATTAAGAAAATAAGAACAAAAACAATAGAAAGAGTAATCCATAATCATATACAATTAGGATTACCGCAAAGAGATCTTCAATCTTCCAATCTTCAATCTTCTTCTCCTCTAAAGCTCTTCAAAATCATGTAATCTTCCTCTCTAAAGTTGCTAACCTCGTTTCTAATCCTAGAATAAATATATATTTACAACTCCTAAGAAAATCCCTCAAAAACGCATCAGAAATTGGCCCAACTGGGCCTGGACGGGGTATGCGCGCCTGGGCGCCCAGGACCTCACGCCTGGGCGCACCTGGTCTGATTGCTGGTGGACAACGTGGTCTGCGCTCCTGGGCATGGGGAGCTCCACGCCTGGGTGTGCCAGTCTGCTTCCGGCACCATTTCGCTCCGTTCTTGCGCCATTTTCAAGGTCCTTTCGTCCTCTTTTCAGCTCCATAATTATTTTCTTCAATTAAGCTCCAAAAGTACCTGAAACATACCCAAAACGGATCAAAACGTTCAAGGGATTCTAAACTAATAACAAAATTCTAAAACTATACAAAAAGTCCTAAATTTACAAGAGAAACAAGCCAAATCCATAGTAAAAGGAATTCTATATCATGCTCAAAACATCATATATTAAACCCAAATCAGGTATTAATAGCGGGAGTTCTTGGCAAGGGATCCTATGCATAACGGCTATACTGCACAACAGTTAACCCCTTTACAAAGGAAATCTCCGAGTCGTTAAGCCATTTAGCTGACTTCTTCAAGTTGGGCCATTAAGAGAGTTCTTGCCGGTATACCATTTTCATGTGGCCTTGGGCCACTATGGAGCCTCTTTGTTGGTGTACCGATTTCATGTGGCATTGGGTCACTATGGGGCCTCCTTACTGGTGTATATGGGGCCTCTTTGCCAATGTACTGGTATCATGTGGCATTGGGCCACTATGGGGTCTTTGCCAGTATGGCGGTGTGTCGGTTTCCATAATGCGTGATTGTAAACCTTCGATCCATAAAAGTAACTATTTTGCCTCTAATTTAAGACAAATGCTAACAAGTGTTTTTGGTGCACTTGTTAAGAAGTCAAATATAGTAAATAACTAGGAATTATCTTGTGCAATGCACGGATTATTAATTTTTTCATTTACCCGTAATTAAATTTTAAACATTTCACATGTGAGAAATATTTTTAAAATTATATATATGTGTTATGATTGTTGCCTGAAATTGATAAAGAAATAAAAATGTAAAAAATCTAGATATGCAATAATTATTTTTTTTACATTTGGTTACGTTATTTTTAAGGAAAGAAGTACATTTGTATGTGAAGTAAAATTTTTCTCTAGCAATGACCTAGGGAAATGGAATAAGTGCATCAGTTTGTGTGTACATGTGCATTAATTGGTACTACATTTGTTCCTATATGATAAAATTTGATGGTTTTTAATTGTTGATGCTTTATCTAATAAAAATGAGGTGATAAATGGTACCTTGAAAAAGATTCTGAATTATTGATTGAAAGTATTAACGATGAGATGAATTATTTTTCTTTGTCATAAATCAAAGTGAAGGAAAATTATGATAGTATGAACTAAATAACAATCCCTCTGTTCCATAAGTTAAGTTATTTTGGACTCTTGTATATAGATTAAGAAATGAGTAAATGATGTAAGAATTTGATATATTTTGACTAAATTACCCTCAATTAATAATAGGAGAGGGAGTAATGATAAATGTATGAAAATTATATTGAAGAGAGATGGAGAAATAGGTGGTGAAAAAGAGAATGCAATAAATAAGGATATACTTGAAAAAAGAAGTATAAATGAATATTGAGTTTCTAAAAGAACATAACTTATGAAACAAAATAAAAAACTTAAATGAACATAACTTATGGGATTGGGGGACTATATAATTTGCTGCAGAGTCCCGTTAGTGATTTTTTTTTTTTTCCTTCTTCAAGCTGTACAGGTGCAATCTTAAAGAGAAGCAAAACTTAAATTTTTTTTCAAATTGCAAAGGAACAGAAGTATAGGTGCATCAGTTCTTAGTGCATGCTGAAACAGTGCACAAATACAAATGCATCAAAGCATTGTACTATTATGTTAAGCATTATACATTATACTGTTATGTTGTATTATTATTAATTTTTTTTAATATAATATAGTGTTAGACACGTGGCATATTTGATTATCCTTTGTTTTCTCAATTTTTTATGCAAGGTTTCCGTTTCGTGAAGAGCTCTGTGATTTCAATATTAGGATTCAAAAATATAATATAATGTTTGATTATTAAAAAATAAATTTTTAAATTCTCGATATATGAGATAATGTATATTCAGGATTGTTTTTCTAAGTATAAAAACATTAAAAAAAATCTCATATACACTTGTTAGTATGATCTCTCTAATTTAAAATGAATGATAGCCAATTTGATTTTTCACATTTTGTTGGACCAAATTACTTTGTCCTTGAGCATGTTCCACTTTCAATGATTCAGTTTGGTGCTGTGTTGAACAATGAACGGTTCTACCTTGTTCCTTCACCTTTTGTCATAATGGTCCCCATTTGCATCTTTTTTTTTCTTTTGGTGCATGGACTGCCACCCTTTTCTCATCCACACACTCAAATAAAAAGCCCCTCATACGTGTGGCCTTTATCATCCCAACATGTTCGCCATAATCATAGGTTTTTGTTGTTCCATCACAACTCTAGTTAGCAGTTATTAGTACTATAGAGTTGTTATTCTGTTCCTGTTCCCCCCTCCTTACCCGGGTTCAACTCTTCCTTATATTTTCTCTCTAAACCTACCCTTTTATTTCCTCTATATTATTATCATGTCTCTGACCCTTAAACCACACTTCAACAACCTTCACCACCATCACCATGCAAACAAAAACATCATCCTAAACAACAAATACAACACCAACACCACTTGTTTTTCTACCAAGGTTGGACAAAGAAACATTTACAGCACCAACCCTTTGGTCATCACCACCACACGTAAAGTTGAGTCAAGAATCATGCAAGGTGGTGAAAAAATTATTATCAAGAGTTCTTTGATAGAGCCTGATGGAGGGGCATTGGTGGATCTAGTGGTTGGAGAGGGAGAGAGAGGTGCCAAGAGGGTGGAGGCTGAGTCACTGCCAAAGGTGAAGCTAACAAGGATTGATCTTGAGTGGGTGCATGTGATAGGGGAAGGTTGGGCTGGTCCGTTAAGAGGGTTCATGAGGGAGGATGAGTATTTGCAGAGTTTGCATTTCAATTCATTGAGGTTGAATGATGGTTCTGTGGTGAATATGTCTCTTCCTATTGTGTTGGCTATTGATGATGAGACCAAAGGGAGAATTGGGGCTTCTTCAAATGTGGGGTTGGTTGGCCCGGATGGAGATTTTGTTGCAATTCTTCGAAGGTTGGTCAATTTTTTTTATAGTTGATTAGTATTCAATTTTTATCATATGAATTTCATTATTTTGAAGTTTTTGAATCTGTGTCTGCCATCGTGATGGAAGCGCAATGTTAAGGTTTAGGTAGTCTCTGAAACCATGCCGCTACCGCAATTGCAGCCGCTTCACCCACATTTTCTGGCAATAGTCCACAATTTCAGTAAATGCAATCGAGATCGCAACCACAATTTAAAACCATGGATTTTCTGATTAAAAATGCAAAAGGATCAAATGTTATGTTAGGAGTACTTTCCTTTGAAACTGGTTGTTAAAGTAGATTTTAGTAAAGTTTCAAAGCCACCTTAGGAGTTGTTCAGTTGGTTAGGGTTGAAGCATTTAGTTTGAAAGACTTCAGTTAGGCTAGTGCGCGACCGACCGCTTTTGGTAGAGAAAATCTGAAGCGAGCAATGCTAGAAATGCACTAGGGGGAATTCATCTTGTAAGTAGCAAATTAATCCTTAGTTAAGGATTGTGGCATGTCCTGCCCCTAGACTTTGTAGCCTCATCTCCTAGCCTTCTTCCTTTTCAATTTGTTATAAAATTTATCTGTGTCTGGACTGTGAAAGGCCAATTCCAAGGAACAATTGGCTGATACCCCCTTCAAGTTTGAGCATGGAGATTCGAAATGCACAACTGGCTGAGTAAAAGTGGAATGTTACCTTCCCAATAGTGTAAATGTCAGCAAGCTGCAAGTGATTTGGCATTGTGTAGTAGAGATACTTCATGTAATTGATCTTGTTCACGAACAAAATGTCAGTCAGCGTCATTCTCTTTGGTATGTTCATGAAATTGTTACAAGATATATGGAATGTGGCTTAGGTACCAAAACAAAAGTAGATACGGCAGTGTAAATTGAGACTCTTAGGAACCAGAAATTTATACAGGACCAATTCCTTAAAGCAGGGATTTTCCTCTTGAATCTTGATTAAGCTGAAAAGTTAGAAATAAAATGTAGAAAAGGTCTGCAGGCTCCTTCCTAGCTAAATGACCTCAGCTCCACTCTGAATGATTTTCTCCCTCCTTCTTGTCACCAGTTATAATCTGATTCTAACTGGCCTGCCACATTAGCAGCTTTGTTATAAATTCCACTTCTTAGGAAGTTTCAGCAGGTTTTGGGCACATCCCATCAGCAAATCTTTACTTGTTTTTACATTACCCTCATATAGGTAGCATAATCTTCTCTGCTGAACAGGTACGAAACCGAAGGAGTGGCAGGATTGTCTGATGAATTAAGGGCATAAGGTGAAAAGGGTAGTTTTGCTTTGGTGGGTTTGTGAAACTTGAATGCTCTGATGCCCTAAGAAATTGAACAATAGGCTTTCTCACTTCTGTATTTGGACTGTACTAGACCATGATTTCTATAGGCATGATCCTCAATGGAAGGCTAAATAAAAAGCTGTGTGAAAGGATAATTTGAAGGAAAGATTCCCAAAAATCAACTTTTTTCCCTAGCTTAAATTAAATGTTTTTTTAAATGTTTCATATCTTAATAGTCAGAAGATCAACATTCTCCCCTTCGATTTTCTGTTTTCTGCTTTGCCTAAAGCCCTAAACTGTAGTTAACAAAGACTTTCGGAGCTGTTCTTTAGAATAAGATTATTTGAGATGCATAGACTTTCAATATAAATTTCTTTCATGGTGTCTCTTAGTTTTCCTTGACCATTAAACTTCTTTGCAGTATTGAAATCTACAAGCATAACAAGGAAGAAAGAATAGCTAGAACTTGGGGAACAACTACTCCCGGATTGCCCTATGTTGAGGAGGTGATTACTCCAGCTGGAAATTGGCTCATTGGAGGAGATTTGGAAGTGATAAAACCTATCAAATATAATGATGGTCTTGATAACTACAGGCTATCTCCCAAACAACTTCGCGAAGAATTTGATAGGCGCCAAGCTGATGCAGTATTTGCCTTTCAGTTAAGAAACCCTGTGCATAATGGTCACGCTTTGTTAATGAATGACACTCGTAAACGCCTGTTGGAAATGGGCTACAAAAATCCAATCCTTTTGCTTCATCCTCTAGGAGGTTTCACAAAGGCTGATGATGTTCCCTTGGATGTCAGGATGGAGCAACATAGCAAGGTGATTCTTATTTTTTTTTCTCGTGTGGCAGACTAATAATGATGTGACATGTGCTATAGCACAGATATCTCAAAATGGTTGTTATACCGGTTTCCTACCATATTGCATTAGATACTTCGATACTTTATAGACTTTTCATCTGTATATCTTTCAATTATTTTGTAAATTTTTCCATATCAACATATCTGCTTCCTTGGCTATAACGTAAGATGATCAGAAATGACCCTGTAAGTGATTGAACTGTCATTCTAAATCTGCAATGATGCAATATATTCATTTGTCATTGCATAATCATGGAATTATCAACTCATTATGAAGTTTTTTTGTTTCTTCTTAGGTCCTAGAAGATGGAGTTCTTGATCCTGAGACTACCATAGTCGCCATATTTCCATCACCTATGCATTATGCAGGTCCAACTGAAGTACAGTGGCATGCCAAGGCACGTATAAATGCAGGTGCCAACTTTTATATCGTTGGCCGTGATCCTGCTGGTATGGGTCACCCAACTGAGAAAAGGGATTTATATGATCCTGATCATGGAAAAAAGGTGCTCAGCATGGCTCCTGGTCTTGAGAAGCTTAACATTTTGCCATTCCGGGTAAGTAGTACAGTATAACCGTTACAAAAGGCTATAGGTTCATGCACCTCTATGAGAAATGTTCTTCCAATGGTATCTTCTTCGCCATGCTAACCTCCATTTTTCGTACTAAGTTTCATCAACTCAACTTCTTACAAATGCATAGCATGTATCTGGCTTCAATTTGAGAATTACATATCCTGCCTCATTACTCATTAGTACTTGAACTTACTTTCACAAGTTTAGTAGTATGTTACCAAAAATTTTATTGCTGATGAATTCTGTTTCATTTTACAACTACAAGATTTAACCCACGCTTTAAGAACTGGTTGCATTGGTCATTGTAATTATTCAATTTGTTTTATATTTTGAAGATTTCAAACATGGCAGGAATTGAAAAAGTTGAAAGAATGAAATAAATACAAGGGAATAAAAAGCTAGAGTTATGAAATAATGAAGGTATGAGAGGAGGAGTGAAAAAAATGATAGAAGAGCATGTGACAGAGGGTGCAAATGCTAAGCACTAATCTATTAAAATGACACAAAATTTTAGATGTTTAAATTCTCTGAAGTCACTTCAGGAGAGCTTGAGATTCCTCTAAATATGTTGACATGGGAAACTAGGTCTCAAAGTAGATGAAGTGGGAACTTCCCAATGCTCATTTCAGAAATTATATATTATGAAGTATGTTAGAGCATAGTTATGTTTGATGAATACTGTTGCCAAGCTTTAAATTTTTGAATTACAGGTGGCAGCTTATGACACTACGGAGAATAAGATGGCATTTTTTGATCCAACCCGTTCTAAAGATTTCCTCTTTATATCTGGAACCAAGGTATGTATCATTAATGTATTTCAGGCTCCAACAACTTTAATGTTGATTTTGTCATTTACATAACTATACAGTAAATGCATCATGTCAGGTTACAATGTGTATGATTCTATTCCTGCTTCCTGCTTCATGCTTGAAGCTGGCTGCAACTTAAGCAAAAGTAATTTGAAATTTGAATGTTAATGGGTTGGAACAAATAAAGTAGAGCCGGGAGTGCAGCATTAGAATTTTTTCTAAATCTTTATATGTTTTTGCTAAATCTAAACCTGTATATTTTAATCTTCTCATTTCTATAATAATAAAGAATGCAAATTGTAAAATATTAAAAGAAGATGATGGCCATGTTTCCTATCATTGTTATGTACCTGGAAAAGTCATGACTGAAATGTATAGCCAAGCCCTTTAAATATTGTTCAGATTGTTACTTTTCCACTCACATGCATCACCAAATTTGTTTCTTAAGTCCTGTGACAACTAGGGAATTGTTCCTTACAACATATTATATTTGCTTTGGTGATTTATATTTCCAGATGCGCGCTTATGCCAGAAGTGGAGAGAATCCACCAGATGGTTTTATGTGTCCAAGTGGATGGAAGGTTCTTGTCAAGTATTATGAAAGTTTGCAGGTGGAAGAGAAAGCACAACAGCCTGCAGTGTTATCTACTTAGATATAACAAAGTTCTGCATTAATTGACTCCATTGGAAGAGTTTTAAAAGTACAGTTCTTGGGGTGCCAATTTTTATGTATGGTCCTCCAGCTTCATTATCAAGAATCTAGCATTGCGCAAGCATATTTGGAATTTTTGTAATATATTTAATCAAGTAGTCTTTTTCTTACCAAGTTACTATTATTAAAGAATGAGTAATATGTTATAATGATATCTGATTTTGTGGACACCGATCAATTCAGTTTTTGAAATTTTCTATATTTTAAATTGATCCCTGTGATAGGAAGACGTGAATGAGCAAAACGATGTTGTTTTGGCAAAAAGAAAAGAGATCATTCACTATTGATCAAATTAGTTCATGAGATTGTGGACATCGGTCAAATTAGTTCTTGACTTTGTAGACCACTTATGGGTTATGGCAGAGACTAATGTGACTCACGTCTTGCTATCTCGGGGAATAATTTGGAATTTCAATAATTTCAGGAACTAATTTGATAGATGTTTACAAAGTCAAAAACTAATTTGATTATTTACTCGTTAAAGAATTTGTTGTGGTTCCTAAGGCATATATCTAATAGGGACTATGTTTGAGGATCTTTAAACGTCATATAAGCTTTGTCTGCATTCTCTATTATGATCTCTCGACTTTCATTGTCTCAAACAATGAGGCTGTGTCAAAGTTGTCTTTGATCATATTTGGCGATTCAGGCTCGCCTTATGATTTTGCCTTGATGCATAAAGTTATATCATAAAAAGGCATGAGTCTCCATGATCCCAACCTTCAGTAACCGAATAGTTTGTAGAGAATAAATACAAAGGTTCCAAGATGGTCTCGAACTACACTTCCGCAAGCAATTGAACCTCACATTGTGAAGAAGTAGTCGTCAGTGTTCAATTTGATGTAAGATTCCTCGAGTGACTTCCACGAGTTGAAACATTCCCTACTTTGAATTGACCGCAAGGGAATAGATCAACTCAGTTTGATGAAATCTACAAAACTGAGATACCAGAGATGCTGAACAGTGATAGCAAACAATATGGGCCATGTGGATACCCAATTTTGTCTCCCCTTCAAAATAAAAAAAAAAAAAAAGAGCCAAAAAAGGGAATAGGAAAAAATTCAAAAAAAAAAGAGGAAAATATAGAAAGAGGCAAAAATAATAAAAGAGAGGTGAGTGTAAAGAAAATAGAAAATAATATTTTAATTCTTTAAGAAAAAATCACTTTTAGAAAAGCACTTTTTTTAAAAAATCTGTTTTTCAAATGAAAGAATTTTCACAGATAAAAAATATATGTGAAATGAGCTTTCTAGAATGATATAGTTTGTCCAAATCGAACATTGTACAAAAGTGTTACAAATGGTTAAGTTTAAAAAAAATTTAAATAATTCGAAAATAATAAAATATTCTGATGCACCAACTGCATCGGGATTCAAAAAATAATTCAATGCAATATAGAAAAATCTTTGAACTTCATGTCCTAAAAAATATAAATATGAACTTTAATTCTGTCTCTTTTCTTTTTCACAAATACTCACAAGTATCTCTTTATTACAGACACATTTTTTTCCGGAGAGATTCATCATATCTCTCATTTACCCCCATATCTTCAATTTTCTTATGCCTTTAACTCATTCATTGCCTCGGTATCTCTCTCTTTCTTCCCCAGTTCTTATTTTCTTTCTCAGTCTTCCTACTCTCATCACCCACTATTTCAAACCCAAATGCCCTCATTTTTCGTTTTCTTTTGTCTTCTTTCTTAATCTTTTTCTTTGCCAAGATACTCGTATTTTAAGGATACGACTGTGAATATCTAATTTCCATTGTTTTGTTAAAAATCAGCATGAAAGCTAATCTTTGGGGGGGTGATAGGAACCGTGATCAATTAGCCTATGAGGCATCTAAACCACCCATTTGGAAAGTATATTCTAGGCGTTAGAAATAAAATAATTAATAGTAGTTATTATGAGCAGTTATTATTAATTAGCAAACAGTTATGTAGTAGGAAGTTATGGAACAGTTATGTATTTTGAGTATATTGGCAGTAGGGTGTGTAATTTGGTATGTGTGTTGTTATTTGTAAGTTTGGGGACAGAGAGAACTCTCTGTAGGAGACTTGTGTCTCTGAGACAGCAAATAACTTGTTGTATTATGTGTAATTTATGTTGTAAACTTAATATTTGCAATCTAATATTTGAAGTTCTATCAATTTGGTCCGACTTGCCGGATCGAAAAGAGAAGATCTGCCCGACCAGCGAGATTGAGTGTTAATAATCATGGCAAGAGTGTCAGAAAGAGTGGATTTGTTGGAGGAAAAAATAGAAGGAATGAGTCCTACCATGGAAGAGAGATGGACAAACATGGAAGAGAAGATGAACCGCTTGGAGATTAACTTGAAGGAGGGCATTCTGTCCGAAATCAAGAAGATTATGGGCAAGAGCAGCGAAGAAGAAGAGAGTTCCAACAAGAAGGAAAGGGACGTCATGGCGAATGAAAAAATTTCTTATGATAGTGGATTTGATGAATATCGCATGGCTGTGAAGAAGGTGGAACTACCGGCCTTTTGTGGTGAAGATCCTATTGGGTGGATCACAAGGGCTGAAACATACTTTGAAGTGCAAAATACTTCAAAAGAAGTGAGGATCAAGTTGGCCAAACTCAGTATGGAAGGGTCTACCATACATTGGTTTAATTTGTTGAGGGAAACTGAAGATCCTCTCACATGGGAGAAATTTAAGAAGGCACTGGTGGTAAGATTCGGTGGAAGAAAAGTGAAGAATCCTTATAAAGAATTAACTGAATTGAAGCATGTGGGAAATGTGGAAGAAATGTATACAGATAAAAAAAGCCTCAAACATTTGTTGGAACAACGCATCACTATGGCTGATCAACAATGTTGGTTGGCTAAATTATTGGGGTTCCATTTTGATATTGTTTACAAGCCAGGAAAGGAGAATAGGGCAGTGGATGCATTGTCAAGAGTACATGAAGAGGGGGAGCTTAATGTTATTGTCTCCACACCAGTTTGGCTCCAATCGAAGGACATCTATGAAGAAGAGTATAATAATCCTGCGCTAAAGGAGATTATTTCAGACTTACAACAAAATCCTTCTGCAAAGCCTGATTACTTGCTGCATCAAGGTGTGTTACTCTACAAGGGTAGGTTGGCCATTCCATCTAATTCTTCTATTATTCCAATCTTACTACAGGAGTTTCATTCTTCTCCAACTGGTGGACATTCGGGATACTTAAGAACTTATAGGAGGTTGGCAGGGACTCTATATTGGAAGGGAATGAAAAAGAGTGTTATGGAGTATGTTAAAGCATGTGATACTTGTCAAAGAAAAAAATATTTGGCAGCATCTCCTAATGGATTATTACAGCCCTTGCCTATTCCAGCTCAAATATGGGAAGATGTATCCATGGATTTCATTACTGGTCTTCCAAAATCCAAGGGATATGAAGTTGTTCTAGTGGTAGTGGACAAACTCTCCAAATATGGTCACTTAATTGCTCTGAAACACCCTTATACAACAAGGAAGGTTGCAGCTGTATTTGCTAAGGAGATCGTTAGACTACATGGAATCCCTAAATCAATACTGAGTGATTGTGACCCCATCTTTGTCAGTATTTTTTGGCAGGAACTGTTTTTCATGCAAGGTACAGTGTTAAAAATGTCTTCCTCCTACCATCCTGAGACAGATGGTCAAACTGAAGTGGTGACTCGTTGTGTTGAATCTTATTTGAGGTGTTTTGCATCAGAGCAACCGAAGACTTGGTCTTATTGGCTACCATGGGCTGAATTATGGTATAACACAACTTTTCATGTCTCTAATGGTACCACTCCATTTCAAGTTGTCTATAGAAGGAAACCTCCTACAATTTCCCGATTGGTTGAAGGAGAAACTAAGGCTGAAGCTGTGGCATAGGATTTGAAGGAAAGAGATGAAGCTCTTACTCAATTGAAATATCATCTCACTCGGGCCCAAGAGCAAATGAAATATTATGCTGGTAAAAAAAGGAAGGTCAACAATTTCAGGTTGGAGATTGGGTTTACTTAAAGTTGCGACCTCATAGACAACAATCTGTTGCTACACACATTAATCAAAAATTAGCTCCTCGTTATTATGGCCCTTTCCAAATTCTGAAGAAGTATGGAGCAGTGTCTGCTGCAGCTACCGCCTACAGCAAGGGTGCATCCGATTTTCCATGTCTCTTTACTTAAGCGAGCTATCGGGTCTAGCTCGGCCGAGCCGAACCTTCCTGCAGAGTTGTAGCTTCAACAAGATGACGTGGTGCAACCTGACAGAATTCTGGATACTCGGACAATTGACACAGAGGGTAAAACAGTGAAGCAATTTCTGGTGCATTGGAAAGGCATGCTAGCTGAGGATGCCACTTGGGAGGAGGAACTTATGTTGAAAAGCCAGTTTCCAACATTCAGCCTTGAGGACAAGGCTGATTCTTCGGGGGAGGAAATGATAGGAACCGTGATCCAATAGCCTATGAGGCAACCAAACCACCCATTTGGAAAGTATATTCTAGGCGTAAGAAATAAAATAATTAATAGTATTTATTATGAGCAATTATTATTAATTAGCAAATAGTTATGTAGTAGGAAGTTATGAAACAGTTATGTATTTTGAGTATATTGGCAGTAGGGTGTGTACTTTGGTATGTGTGTTGTTATTTGTAAGTTTGGGGACAGAGAAAACTCTCTGTAGGAGACTTGTATCTCTGGGACAATAAATAACTTGCTGTATTGTGTGTAATTTCTGTTGTAAACTTAATATTAGCAATCTAATATTTGAAGTTCTATCGGGGGGGGGGGGGGGGGATACATACGAAGGAGATCTCGTAAAGAGGAAGTTCGAAGAAGAGCAAGAGTTTCCAAGTGGAGAAAGAAAAAAAGTTAAAAAAAAAGGGTTCCAAAAAAATTTGCAACAAAAAAAGAGTGATTTTTTTTCATGTAAGGAATGATTCTTAGTATTTTCTATTAAAATGTTTGGTTAAGATGAAAATTATTATTTTAGCTTATTTTTCAAAAATAATGATAATCTAATATGTTTGTGTACAATGCAGATTATAATCTTAACTTATATTTTGGGAAAATTAATCAAAATCTATAACCTCCTTCACAGCAGTTGAAGATTATTTTTTTAGACCCATGTAATTTTCCTATTTTACCTTTATCACTCCATCATATTAACTACCCACTTGTAACATCATACCTTGTAATTTAATCAGTAAAAATAATCTTCTTTACCTTATCCAAACAAAACATATTATCTTACGTTTATTTTTCAACTATGATACCCAAACATAAACGGATTATAATTTTAAAAAATTATAATCTAGTAATAAAATTTCATTTTAACAACTATACCAAACACGTACAAAAGTGTTAAACAAGTCCAAAACTAAAGCGCCGACAGGAACATGTTTACTTTATTATTTTATTTTATTCTATTTTTGTATTGTGTTTAATTGTAAGTAATAGATGTGTAATTCATAGCAATTATTTCTACCATATAAGAAGATATTCAAAGCTTCTATGATTTAGATTATCATTCATGTGCATGTAGTTTTATTAGAAAAATAACTAATTAAAAAAGAAAAAATCTTTCATGTAAGTACGGGTTCATCAATTTAGGAATATTTTTAGGTAATTTTAACATTACCATTGTGTCCGTAAGGTCCAAATTAGGCAGGAAGGAGAAAACCACCAGCCAACAAAGTGGCGATGCTTGGGTCCCACGCGCTTTAGCATGTGTAGTTCCAGCCGGGCGTAGCACGCGCCCGCCCTTCCTTATCCACCCTTATCCTCAGTCAGCAAATGATGAATTGTCACGTGTCCCCAGTATCCCCCCTTATCCTCAACTAGTCAACGGCCGCCTGCCACGTGTCCACCCTTATCCTCAGCCAATCCTTAGTCATTTGCCATGTGGCTCGTTGATTGGTAAACTTTGACCAGCCACGAGGCACATTGACCTAGCTTTTTTTTTTTTCCAAATCAAGTATACATATCCTAAGGTTTTAAACCTCCAAAACCCGATTTTGAAATCGGTTTTGCTATTAGAAATCTCTAACTAGTGATTTTGAGGTTGGTTTTATTTTTTTTATTGTTTTATTTTTTAGGACTTTGATAATATATAAATATCTTTGTTGTGACTCTTATTTGTGAATAATTAATATTATTGAAAATGTTAACTCTCTTAAATTTTTATTAGGCAAATATTTTAATCCTTGATATTGGAACCTAAAAAAGGTTTCTTGGGCTACAATTAAAAAAAAAACTAAATGTCATTTGATGGAGTGAATTAAGTTATATTGCACAAATTTAAGAAAGTTGCAAAAAAAAATCATTTCTTTTCTTATTTTCGTCAAATCCAATTTTTATTTTCATAAGTAATTTGTCAAAGTTTCAAAAAACACAAAATATCTTAAACAAGTTTTTGGCAAGGCAATTTTTCCTGTACGAGATCTTTTGTGTTGCCTCTCCATGTTAGGAAAATTATCTTTCTTTCGTTGAAAATTAAAGATTTTTTTTTAAATTAAACCATACGCGTTTTTGTTTAAATGATTTTTTCTCCCTTCTGTGAGATATTTCATACTTCCTCTTCGTGTCAAAACATTTAAAAAAAGAAACTAAAAACCTTAAAATTTAAAATAGAACTACATAGCCTTGATCCTGTAAGATCCATGAAGAATGTTTTGATAAATGCCAAAAGGTTTTGAACAAGCTACAAAAGGTTTTGAACAAGCTTAAATGTGTTGATCAAGTTCAAGCTCAACAAGCAACAACAAACATCAAGTGATGAAGAGAAAGCCAACTCATGTAGACTTAGTTTGGTAGTTTATGTTTTATTGTTTTATCTTTTGCCTCGCAAGTCTTTTAGTTTATGAGTTTGGGTAGAGTTTGTTGGGAAAACCAACGAGCGACTAACAATCTACTAGAAGGGGAGTGAATAGAAGATTAAGGCAATAATATCACTTTTTAAAAATTAATGGAAGATGAGAAAAGGTAAAAATAATTTTCTGAAAACTGGACGAAATACTCGAGTATTTCTTAAGACACTCGAGTCTTTCGAGCAGTTCAGCAATAAAATAATTCTGGACTGTTAATCAGATGCAGCGGAATAATATTAGTCCAGGCAATTTATCAATAATTAAAAACTTAAATGAAAGATAAATTGCTTTAATATAATACCCCAAAATACTAGCCTATGTTTAGAATGCACAAATGTAAAGAGAAGAGTTAGAGAAAAATGCACAAGGGAATTTATCCTGATTCACTCCGAAATGAGCTAGTCCAGTCCCCCCTAAACTTTAGGGAGCTTTTAACTATAAAATCAAATTGTAAGAATTACAAGGATTAAAAGAATGAACCTCACTCAGCTTAACCCTTCCAAGAGAGTACCAAACTCTTGGATTCTACCCCAATTTGATTCCGGTAGAAGAACCTCTTCCAAGTCTCCTTGAAACCTTCAAGTAGCTTACACCGGGCTAAGAACTTCTTAGACTTGTGCTTGGAAACCTTCCAAGACTTCCACTTGCTTGAGAACCTCTCAAGACTTCCACTTGCTTAGGAACCTCCTAAGACTCAAATAACTCAAGAACCTCTTGAGTTAGCTTGGAAACCTTCCAAGACTTTCAACAAGAAGAAAAAGTGTTTAACCGAATTATACAAGTAAATTCGGACAATTAAGCTCTGCTCAATAAAATTGAGACTCTAACTCAATCTAAAAGAAAATGACAAAATATGAATATAGATTGAGTTTATGAGAAAATACTTGAGAGAGAAATGAAGTATAAAAGAGTGTATTTCGTATTTCTTGTTGTGATTAGCAATGGCAAGCTACCTCTATTTATAGAGTTGAGAAATGACTCTTCCAACAGCCATATGCTTTCTGTCTGACCCAAAATACTCGAGTTTTTTAGACTAAACTCGAGTCTTTTTGTCCAACGGGCAATAGATCCGTTGGTTGGTGCTAAACAACGGTTATTTTCTGATCTGGCAAATTTTACTCGAGTCTTTTGAAGAATACTCGAGTATTTTTTGAAAATACTCGAGTCTTTTAAGGACAACTCGAGTATTTGTCCAACGGTTATAATTTTCAAACATTGCCAGCATAACCACTCGAGTAAATGAAGAAACACTCGAGTAAAATTAAAAACACTCGAGTTTTTCTCAAAATACTCGAGTCTTTTGATTAGACTTGGAAAAAACTCTTTTTCAATTTTGTTTTATTTTTGAAAAATTTAATTTGTTAATTTCTCTCAAGTATATAAATGATTAATCTCAATCTTAATGCATATAAAATCATTTACCTTCGATAGAGATTAATCCTAGCCACCCACACTCAAGATAAATTAAATTACAATAAAATACATTGAGTATGAGCAGACTTGAATCTTCTTTGATGTTGTTGTTGATTGGTCTTCAATAATTATTTTTGTCATCATTTTGTCATCATCGAAACCAAAGTCCTTGGAGACTTGAATCTTACAGAGTTTATTAGAGGGTAGTGAATCTCTTTTGATTGCATGATTATATCATATTTTGAGTATTCACTTTGCCTAAAATCAATAGGTGTCTTAAAGGTTTGAAAGAAAAGGTTTAGTTTTTGAGAAAACAAGTTTTAAGTGATTTTTAATGTTAATAATCGATTAACAGATTTTGATAATTGATTAACAGTGTATTTTGAACTGATAATCGATTAACAAACTTTTGATAATAGATTATCTGCACTTTTACTCGAGTAAAATATTTTCATCTTTCGGCTTACTCGATTAAATCATGTTTTACTCGATTAACACTTTTTCTACTCGAGTAACACGATCAGATATGGTTTTTAAAATGCGTTTTTCACTTCTCAAAAGTTCTTCTAACCATTCCTAACTTTTGGGTATTCTATATAAACCTATTCCTAACCTGTGTGATCAATTAGAATCATTTTCATACACATTTTACAAAGAATCAAAGCCACTCTATTCTCTCTCACTTTCTCAAGATCAAAGCTTTAATTTTTACATTCTTTGATCAAGAACCTTGAATCTCTCATGTTGATCTTTTCATAGCTTTTGAAAGAGATTCTTAGGATTGTTATTTTGTTTTTATTTGAGTTGTAATCTTTGCAAGAGGCAAGCTATCTACAACATTGGAAGCCTTGGTTTTGTAAATCAAGCAAAGTTATTTGGAAGCCTTGGTGAGGCATTTCATCAAGCACTTGGAAGCCTTGTTGTGTTAACAAGCAATTGGAAGTCTTGTAGTGAAGCAAGCATTGGAAGTCTTGTTGTGGGGTATCGGCAAGCAAGAGAAGAGGTTAGATTAGATATCAATAGGGTTACAAGGCAAGGGTGTGGTCTCTCTTGTAGGCTAGCAAGAAGGGAGTCTTGTGAGGCATTTACTTGTAATTTGAGAAACTCTAATTCCTCATAGTGAAGAATCTCTCTTGGTTGAAGAGGGGACTGGAGTAGCTTTCAAGTGGATGAAAGTGAACCAGGATAAATCACTGTGTCGTATCTCTAAACTCTTAACTCTTTACATTCTTGTTATTCATATTGTTCTTGGTTGAAAACCTAGAAAAAGTGATTTTTCATAATTGATTGAATTGAATCTTTATTGTTCAAATTGATAAAGGGAAAATCATTTTCATAACTAGGGTAATCAATAAGAATATAGGTGTTAATTGTTTTCGCTGAATCTCTGATCTTAAGTGTTAATTGATTGATTTTCGTATTCGATTGAAAAAGTGATTTTTCAGTTTCTGTCAGATCTACTCGAGTAAGAGAGAATTTAATCGAGTAATACTCGAGTAAATTTCAGAGTACTCGAGTAAACCTGAGAGTTTTTGCAAAAATCATTTGTTTTGATTGTTTCGATTTGTTTCTTTCGAAAATCTTTCAAGGTATCTTGTACACCTATTCAACCCCCCCTTCTAGGTGTTCTCCTAGTGTCTCCTAGTTGTTTCACCCACCGATTGTAGGTTTCCACAGATCCATCTTTTTATGAGGGTACGTAGGACCAGAGGCAACCTCGTCAGACACAAAAATAAAAAACAAATAAATTCTGCGAATCATTTAGTGAGGTCTATTAATTAAAGCCAATCAAAAGGTATCATTTTTGAACGGGCAATTGGGGTTCTAACACCTTCCCCGACTTGTAACCGACCCCGAAATTTGGAATCTCTCGAGTTCAAGACCAGACTTTATCGAGTTATTTTAATTAGTTGATAATTCCACACTTTGGAAACAAAATGCGGTGGCGACTCCACAATTGGATCAACTGACCCCACATTCGCAAGCAAGGTCCCGCTTCACCTGGGACCTCAATTGCGACAGGCCACTCATGCTTATTAACATACTCCTTCCGTTAGAGTGGAAATGGTTCAGCTTTTGTACATGTCGTCTGGAAGAAACCGGTCATGTCGTCTGGAAGAATGAACTCGTCAGGGTTCATTTATGATCTTTTCTTTCCCATGAAAGACCCTTGAGAGTGAGAAGAGAAATCAAAGTTAGGAGGTGTGCTACCCACACCATCCATGAAAATATCCTTTAAAATCTAGTCCCTCACTAACTGAGTCAAAGCTACCCTCTCGGAAATGAAAATGGTACCCGTTCCACCCCATGAGGGCGGTTATAAGTAGCCTACGTTTCATTGCTTAATTTCTTGGACGAAGAAGAAGAAGATGAGCAATAAAATTTACCAATTGGAAATGCAACTTTAGAATTACCAATTTTAAGCAAGAAACAAAATGAAAGGGGAAAAGAATTTACCTAGTGTGGGAAGAAGTAGGAAAACCGTTGTAACTACTAAGAAGCTTTTGGGGGAAGGAATCACCATAGCAAGAAAAAAGAGTGGAGTTAAGTGAGGAATCCTTGATCGGAATCTCACCCCCTTTTATAATGAGAAAATCGATTAAAGAGGAGACACTGAATGGACTCTAACTTTAAAGATTGGACATCGAAAAGACAAATATGTTCAAAAAATGGGACGAAAAGTGGAAGCTGAAAATACATGACTAAAACCTTTTCAGAAGGGAGTAAGTAAGCTGACAACTTTTCAGCTTGTGGGACGTTCATTGGAAATCGGAGTATGGAAGCTAAGGAAGCGTTGCTTCAACCACGGGATTGCCATGAGGAACCGGAGCATTAATTGATGCATGCGAAAGTCATCCTAGAGTCACGCAATTGTTAGACTCCTGTCATAATGACAAGCTACTCTAAGGAAAATGCTAGATTAACCATTTCCTCCTCACCCATTAATCGGTCACACGATAACTTGAATCTGTGGTTCATCCAAGAAATAAACCTTGGCTTTGTGCGGCTACTGTCATGGACCGACAATATGGAGATCTAATTACCGGTTACATGGACAGTGAATGAGCCAAGGTATCAAAAGGGTCAAGTTTACCAGTATTAAGAAGACCACAACCATGGGTCATCATGTTGATGGCAATATTAGTGGTCTTACGGTCACCGAATTACCGGAGTATATCAGCCGAATACCCAAGTATATCAGCATAGCGGAATAAGTGCCTTATACGCCCAGTACCCAACGATACGGGTATAACACGCTGAGAATCTATATGACCTAATACCCAAGTGTACCGGTATGATGAATTGAGTATGATATACGGCCCAGTACCCAACGATACCGAAATCGATAATGGTGGGTTAAGAGTCTATATGACCCAATACCCAGATATACCGGTATGATGGACTGAGGATGATATACGACCTAGTATCCAATGGTATCGGTCTTAACGGACTTGGTGTCCAACTTGGTCATTGCGTACCGGTATAACAAATTGTGAGTCTAAAGTTGCCTTACTTAGCAGTACCAGTATAACTGATAATAACGCAGTTGCCGAACATCTAGGTTAACAAAACTATCCGTTGGGACATTGGATATTCACCATTCGGTAACTGTAGTCTCAAAGACTCGTCGTTAGCAGGAATTCGGGATCACCATAAGGGGTTATGTCCCATTATTACAAGAATAAAGCTTATATAGGAGGAGGTAATTGGTTGAGATATGTATCTGATTTCTAACACAAGCTCACACACACACACCAAAATACAAGCTCACACACACACACACACACACCAAAATACTGATAGGAGAACAATGACCTTGCTTCTAAGGTGCTCTTCTCAAAGTCACACAGCAACGGTAACGGCTTGACGATTGATTGTACAGGCCAAGTCCAAGAACCTTATGACACAACAATATCCTATTTCAAAATCCAATAAATAAATATGAGTATTGTGTCATATTGGCCCCTGACTTTGTGGGCACCAGTCAAATTAGTCTTTGAGATTATTGAAATTCTAAATTAGTCCCCGGGATAAGAACACTCCAGTCATATTAGTCTCTGACGTTAGTCGTCCATAAAGTCAAGGACTAATTTGATCGATTTTGACAATATCCGTGACTAATTTGACCGATATTCAACAATCTTTATTTTTTTCCCCAAAACGACGCTGTTTTGGTCATTCCGTTAGTCCACATTAAGGACCACTAACGGTCATTAACGTCAGGGACTGATATGACTGGCGTGTTCCTATCTTAGAGACCAATTTACAATTTCGAAAATCACAAGAACTAAATTGATCGGTGCCTACAAAATCAAGGATCAATTTGACATATTACTCAAATAAATATAAAGTAATATGTCAGATTGGTGCTTAACTTTCTGAAAACCGATCAATTTAATCCTTGAAATTTTCAAAATGTCAAACTTGTACCCGAGATATGAAAACGTGAGTCAAATTAGTCACTAACATTAATGATCATCACTAGTCTTTAATGCTTACTAGTGGAATGATCAAAGCAACATCATTTTGACCAAAAAAACCAAAAAATATTGACTATTAGTTAAATTAGTTCTTGACATTATGAATACTACTCAAATTAGTCTTTGAAATTATTGAAATTCTAAATTAATTACAAAATAGCCAAAGGTAAATGATGTAAGTCCGTGTCGTTTGTACTCAATAAAAACATGGGTGATTCTTCTATGCTTCGGGTTGAGTTTTGTTAAGATGCTCCGCTTGTTTTTTTTTTAATTTTTTAATGTATTTGGTAATTTAAAAATATGTTTTAAATTTTCTGTTTTACTGATATGTACATGTTTTTGGTATTTTGATTTGAATTTTTTTTAATATAAGTTTTCTGATACAGGTAAAAAAAATTATATTAAGTAAATCAACATTAAAAATTGACATATTTTAATAAATTTGTATTAAAAATATGTATTAAAAAATATTCTAAGAAAATCTGCATTAGAACAAAAAATTAAAAAAATAATAAATAAAAAAAAGCTACCCGATACATGATAAACCGGAGTAGAATAGAATTTTCCTAACTACATAACCTTGGTTAATAAATCTTAGTATTTTGTTGCATGTTGAACATTTCATGCGTGCACCACACCGTAAATAAAAAACACAAAAAAAGTCTCAAAGGACCCTATAGAAAGTTGGGAAATTCTAAGATTTTTTGGGCAATAACATGCACCAGGCATCTTAATTTTTTTTAAAATTTTTTTAAATACTGATTTACTTAGAATATTTTTTAATAAAGATTTCTAATGCAGATTTATTGAAAGGCTTATTTATGTCACAAGTCTCTGAAGTTTGGGGTACTTTTGCCTAATACCCTTATTCTTATTTTTTTTCAATGTCTGACTCCTCGAAGTTACTGCTGAGTTTGTCATATATCCCTACTATCAATTATGACCAATTTTGCTGACATGTAATATTGAAATCCTAGTCAGACGCAAGAGGTTGGTTGTGTGGTGTCGCGTGATGTCACATGGACGAAGACGACCTCTCTTCAATTTTTTTCTTTTTTTTATTTAACTAAAAATATCAAAATATTAAGTTTTTTAATTTAAAGAAAAAAAAGATCTCCGGTCACGGGGCACCATCTGCCTAACCTCCTGCGTCTGACCAGGATTCGGATGCTACATGTAAGCAAAATTAGGGGTACATGACAAATCCAAAAGTAACTTCGGCGAGTTAGAAATTGAAAAAATAAGGATAAGAGTATCTGATAAAAATACCCCAACTTCAGGGATCTGTGACATAATTAAGCCTTATTGAAATATGTCAATTTGTAATACAGATTTAGTTAATATAATTTTTTTACTTGTGTCAGAAAGCATATAATAAAAAAAATTAAAATCTAAATAATAAAAACATCCACATAACAAGAATACAGAAAATCCAAAAACATACTCCCTCCGGCTCGAATTATAAGCAACAAAAAACATACTACTTTTGCTTTAAAATATAAGCAAAACTAACCATCTTTATTAAATTTTGTTTCATTCTCAATGCCACTTTCCTAAAACATCTCTAGAAAATTGTAATCTTAATTAATTTTTGTTTCATTCCCAATACAACTTTCCAAAAATACCTCTATTTTTTATAAATTTGAGAAAATTAAATACAATCAACTAACCTTCTTAATAAGCGTAAAAGTAGTTAGAATTGCTTATAATTCGAGCCGGAAGGAGTATTTTTTTAATATAATAAATTTAAAAATTTAAAAAAAAAATAAAGGTGACCGATGTATTGAAACCCGGATCACCATAGCATCACCCTAGAAAGTGATGTTCAACTTCCCACCTTCCCTGTAAAGCTGTCTCATTCAAACTGAACTCATAACTTGTGTACACAAATGATGATTCCATCAATTCGTATCCTTGAATTTGTCCAATACGCAACAACATAGCATTAATAACAATAATAATAATAATAATAATAATAATAATAATAAAAATAATACAATACAGTACCATGTTGATGTTGATACTGATACATGTATTTCTCTGTCCATTTCAATGGCTCATAATAATACCACAAGTTCAATCTTCACCGTCCACTTTCTCTGGCCTTAAATTTATCTCATTCTTTCTTCATTTGTTTCTGTTTGGGACACACCCAAATCTGTCTGGAACCAAAGCCAACAATTCTAGAGAGACTTGGGTTCTCAATTCCATTTCCATTTGGTGAGCTGGGTTTTGTTCAGAATCTATCTTGGGTTTGAAATTTTGAACCTTTATTGTGTTTTCTTCATTTCCCGTACTCTGAGTTTTATCTTGGTTTATTGTGAACCGCTTAGGTTTGTATCATATTCATTGAACTAATTATTATAAAGTTTGCATATTTTCTTCAATTTGAAAAATGGGTGTTTTGTTTTTGACAGAGTAGTTAATCTGATTTGAGGTTTATGAAGGAAGAGAAAAAATAAACTTGAAACGTGAAAATGACATTTGGAAGTTTAGCACCAAAGGGAGAGAAGGGAATATCAAGAAAGAACAAGGCAGTTGTTGATGAGAATGCACCCTTGATACCAAAGACTCATCAAGAAACTGATGCTGGGTTTGATGATTTCAATGGAGCTTCATTTTCTGGTGCTGTTTTTAACTTGTCCACTACAATTATTGGTGCCGGAATCATGGCCTTGCCCGCAACGCTGAAAGTGTTGGGGATGGTACCTGGTATGCTTGCTATCTTCTTGATGGCTTTCTTGACTCAGAAGTCGATCGAGTTTATGATCAGGTTTTCGAGGGAAGGGAACATTGCTTCTTATGGTGGCCTCATGGGGGATGCTTTCGGGAAATATGGAACAGCTCTTGTGCAATTATGTGTTGTAGTCAACAACATTGGTGTTCTGATTGTTTACATGATTATTATTGGTAAATACCGTATTCTTAATACTAGCACTTAAAAAAAAAAAAAATTGAGTGTTGAAGGGTGGACATTCATTGGTTTGATTAGTTCAGGTTTTACCTGCTTATCAAAGGAAAGAACCTTAGGTAGTGTTTGATATGCAGACATAGCAAGATGGAAGAAAATGTTTTGTTTTGTTCTCTTAGATTGCTAGTTAGACTAAAATGCTTCACCTTTTACTACGCCAAACATAGAACAAAATCCATAATTCCGTCCTGTCTAATTCACTTGTATTTAATACCAATGTAGGTGACGTGCTCTCTGGAACTACTTCAGGTGGAGATCACCATTATGGAATCCTTGAAGGATGGTTTGGGGTACATTGGTGGACTGGGCGTACTTTTGTTGTTCTTCTAACAACGCTTCTTGTATTTGCACCTTTAGTCAGCTTTAAGCGAATTGGTGAGTGTTCTTTTCCTAAGTTGAAGTGGGAAATAAAATATGATTAGCTGTTCACTTGTAGAATTACAAAGTACTTGAAATGACTGGCCATAAATAAGATGACATCATTAGGAAGATGACTGACGCATCCAAGGTTGCACAAGTGACAAGAACTTGCTCATGCTAGAAAGCCTGTTGTCATGAAATTACTTAAAAAGTATTTGTTGGAAGTGTTGACGAAGAGGCTAAACTAGTATCCAGGCTTATGATGAGTTAGACATCACAACTAATTACATGTTAATTGCTTTTATTTCTATATTACTCAGTTTTGCCATGTTTTGGAAACGGAAGAAACTAAGGAAAGAAAAAGCAAATTTTAGGAAAATTTTGTATTGTTTGGCAACCGTACCAAATGGCATGACATAGTAGACATGTACTATAGTTTAGGATCATTCCTTTGATTTGATACTTTATATCTTTCATTTTAGGACCAAGTACCAACTTACTAGATCCTCCTAGAGATATTTTTTGTCCTCAAAGTTGGGTTGGGATCATAGGAGAGATCTTATCACAATATTCAACCTCGTCTTTTATAATAAATCCATGAAGATTCAACATGCCTTCTCTGTGGTTACAGATTCATTGAGATTTACTTCTGCACTATCAATTGGACTAGCTGTTGTTTTTCTTGTCATTGCTGTGGGAATCGCATTTGTCAAGATTTTCAGTGGAGATATTGGGATGCCAAGACTCTTCCCAATCGTTACTGATGTGGCTTCATTCTCCAAATTGTTCACTGTAGTTCCTGTGCTGGTGAATGCATATATCTGTCACTACAATGGTATGTATTTTTTTTAACCATTTTGCTCAGCTCATTTCCCCTGTTTTAATGTTTTTATGAGGAACAGACTTGTATAACCAGTTTGTTATTAATCTGCGCGAAAACTGTTGAGTAAAGATTAAAGATGATTGATCCTAGGCCTAGCATAAGCCTAACCCTTTATTGAATAATGGTCCTGGCCAGCTCTAAATTTTCTTCATCCTTCTTATCTTATACTAGTACTTCATTTTTTATTCTTCTACATAAACATCGTGACTAATGCAAGTATACCTTTTGTGTCCTATATTTCGTTGCTTTAAATGGTAATCAGAATTTCAAACAAGCCCCCTAAGTGCTATTAAACATGGCAATTGTTTCAAAACTTCCAATAGTGTAAGCATGACTTCTTTAAATTAAATGGCATTCAAATTTCCAAAGTGGTTCCCCAAGTACTATTTAACACTGCTATTGTTTCAAAAACTTTAATTTATGTGAGAACATGACATAATTGCAGTTAGCTATCTGGATCTGCCTGCATAAAACATGGATATATTGTTTGATCGTTGTATTGTGTGCATCCTTTACTTGCAGTTCACAACATAGAGAATGAACTCAGGGACAAATCGCAGATGCAAGGTGTTGTAGGAACTTCACTTACTCTTTGCTCTTCAGTCTATTTAATGACAAGCTTCTTTGGGTTCCTCCTATTTGGTGAAGAAACTCTTGATGATGTGCTTGCCAATTTTGATACTAATCTTGGAATTCGTTTCGGCTCTGTACTCAATGACGCTGTTCGTTTAAGCTACGCTGCACACCTTATGCTTGTATTTCCCGTTATCTTCTATCCACTGAGGATCAACATAGATGGTCTCATATTTTCTAAATCAAGGCCTTTGGTTCTGGATAATTTCAGATTTGCATCAATTACTATTGCCCTAATCGGAGTTATCTTCTTGGGAGCAAATTTCATACCGAGCATTTGGGATGTTTTCCAGTTCACTGGAGCAACAGCTGCTGTTTGTGTAGGGTTCATATTTCCAGCTGCTATCGCACTTAGGTGAGTTTTGTAACAGAATTCTTTCAGCTGAGTAATGGATTTGGTTTTCCAATATTCTTTTTTTTTTTTTTTAATGATGTCGTTAAATGTACCCCGCGGAGGGGGAAGAAAAAAATAGTAAATGGACTACATATTTGATAAATGTATTTGACTGTGGGATTTGATCACTAACTTATACAGGGAGGAAATAATTAGCCAGAGAACTTGCCATTACACTATTTTATGTGGTAGATTCTTAGGTACTCCTAAATTGAACTGTCTCCAACAAGCATTTGCAGTGTCGGAACTTGACATAAATTTTTTTGGGGGTCAAGATTTTAGAACTTGACTTAGAATTTTAAAATATTATAACTTTGATTGATAGTATCAATTCATCCACTTTTTCTACTACTTCTATTAGTGTGTTTCTTAGAATTGAGAGAAGAAGTGCTTCTTTAATTCTACAACTAAAAAAAATACAAAAACGAAATCAGGTACTGTAAAATAATCAATGAAATATAATATTTTAACACATAAATATATTTTTTTTCCTTTTAAAATAAAAAATAAATTGGAATTTCCCCCTTAGCATTTATCAAGCTTACCTCTGAGCATAGTAATATAGTCTATAGTCTCTACAAAGATATAATGTGGAGTTGTTAAAGCTTTACTACCGAAGGGGAAATGATTTAACCATTTAAGTATTTTTAGATATTTAACATTGTGCAGCTGTGAGATGGGTTTACTTGTTTATGCTTTTGCTGCTACTTAATTCTCTCATTAATCATTCTTAAACTTGTTTTTGACTAAAGGGATCGATACAACCTTGCAACTAAACAAGACAAGATTCTGTCAGTCCTTATGATAGTCATGGCAGTCTTCTCAAACGCTGTGGCTATATACTGTGATGCCTATGCCTTGATGAAGAAGTGATAGATCTATCAGAGCTTTATTCAAAAACGGATGGTTCTTGAATGTTCATGGTTTCAGATGAAAGGAAACAGGTTCTGGAATTGGCAGAGTTATCAGCCTATTAGAAAATCGAGGTTTTCTGAGAGGGTCAGATGGGTTTATTAATAGAATTAAACTGATAAGGTACCCTGTGTGAAAAAATTTATTCTTCAAAAGTGTATAAAGGCATGCACATCTTGTTCAGCCTCCTTTGTAATTTGCTCTTTGTTGTAGTAATTGTATAGATTCTTTTGAATCACGCGTGTCATTATTTGGTGAAGAATGGTTTAGTGCAAGTATTAGGGCAAAACAAAAGTTCAGTCTCAGCATTTGAGAGGAAATGTATTCTGGATTTGAAAACTGTTGTTTGTTAAGAGTATGTATAGAACAAATCATGTGTGGTTAATTATTTTTATAAGACAAAATGTTATGTAGAACAGCTTAGTAACTTCTGGTTTTCGATGGCAGTTATGCAATCTCTCCTCAAGAGTTGTTTTCTTGCTATTCAATCTTTCCTCGAGAGTTGTTTTCTTGCTATTCAAACTCACATACTCCTAGTATTCAAACGTGAATCTTTGTTGAGGTTGTTTATGGCCTTGATTCACCCTTTATGGTATTCGCATGCATAAGAAATTTTAGACCTATTGTTGCATGTTTGAATATTAGTTTGTGCTAGTTGAAGTTTTCACTTTAAAGTTTCATCAGTTATCATTCTACATCCTGAGACCAACCCTTGAGCAGGGATAGTGATTAGGTTAAGGTGTTCGAAAAGTCCTTACTCAAGATTTGGATCTCTGGACATACAGGTAAAGTTCTTCTAAAGGCACAAAAGATTTATTTCCACTATAATGGACTATTGTTGGCATTCCCAGAAGTTTTCTTTATGTCATTAAATCTCCTTTAAGTTTAAAATGGAAGCTTTATGTTCTGTTAAGGATTTTTAGTCTTATAAAAGTGGGCTCTTGGTTCTACTTACCCATTCGAACCAAGGTTATGGGAATTAAGATTACATAGTTCTATCAGGGCACATAGAAACAGTGCATATGATGGAGAATGGCTTCAAGCTGTTTTTAAGAGTATTTGACGATATGCCCCTTACACTTAGAAAGGTCGGTTGTGATCTCATATCTCCTGAAGGAATGAATTACGCACTCCATTTCGAATATTGAGGCTTAGGCTCTCAGTACCGTGGCAGTGATATTCGTGATGTTGTTGAATTTTCATAGTGGGTTGGATGCAACAACCACCATGGGATAGCAAGAGTTTGGCTCTCTCAATGTTGAATATCTCTCTCTAGGGAGTATTTGTGTATACTTTCAGCATAATAGCTTATAGGATTTTGTATTAAATGTGTTTGATATGTTTGATGTGTCTTCAACCCCCTGCTTAAGGTTGGTATTTGTAGAATCAAGATGGGAAACTTAACCAAATGTAGTTCCTTGATAAATCTTCTATCTCTGAGAATAATCTTCATGTAATCTTATCTCTAAGGAGATAAGCAATGATCTTCTATAATTGTTGATAATCCATTGATAATCTATTGATAATCTTCTATATTTGAGTCGTTTATCCTTTGGGGATTCTCTTCAGAAATAAGTCACATGGCTTATCCACAGATCAATTCCACATCTGAGCTCCTTCGAGTTGATCCTTCATTGTAGGTCATCTGAGCTCGATTCGTGCCTTTAAGTCCTTAATGTAAGTCGCAGTAGGTCGTTTGTATGTCATCATGTAATGTAGGTGTTCTTAGCTTGCAACAGTTTTGGAACATAAGCCCTTAGGTTGTTGCTCTGATGAGAACTTTGAGCTACGGGCTATTCAAGCATCTTAGACAGCCCTAAGTGTAATGCTGAAAATTGTTCCTCTTCCAGGCTCATCTGTTGGGCTGGGCCCATAAAAAATCTTCATCTCTTGGATTTTTGTGCATATTTCAAATTTCATCCATAACCATTTCGCTCTGCTATTGCTTGAGCTATCTTGGAAGTTGTGCACATTAAACCCCGTCTACTCCTTCTATCTTCGTGACGGCTGAGAATTCAACAACTGTACCTTTTGTTTGCTTAGCCCCTAGACTTTAAATACCAACTTTTTCCACTTTAGAAAGTTTCACTTCAATCATATTTGCCATTTGAATTTGAATTTCTTGATTAAGTTATGGCATTTATTTTGAAACCCTAAGTCAATCTCTTGCTCTTCAATCTTGTTGAGGTACGCACCTTCTCCCTTTAATCTCTTCATGATGTCTGATACTGAGTATGAATTTGGCTTATATGCTTCTACTATAATGATCCTGACTTCTCTATTGTTGAGTTCAGTGAATCTTGTTCTTCCAATCCCAAATTTTTTATTATGAATAATAGCCTTCTTGAGGTTAAAAATACTCTGATGATGTATATCCTTGTTGTGGCACCAACAAGTATATCGGGTCGTACACGTAATAGAGTGGTAAAATAGGGTGTCGTACCCACAAGGATTGGTTAATTCACATAACTCTCACCTTAACGCAATTACTTAATGAAAAATTGATTTAAGAGTTTGTATTGGTTGAAGGTTCAAAAACGTTAAGAAATAAGTTCGAAAGTTGGTTTTGAGTGTAAATACGTAAAAGGCTAGTGAGAACACTATGATTATGGATTTCAACTCTTCCTAAGTCAACAACAATTCCGGTAAATTAGTGAGAACCTAATTCCTTAAGATAATCACTTTTTATTATAAGTTCTAAAACCCCTTAATCCTTTAAGTCAATTTTAGAAATATAATCACAATATAACAACTGTCGGAATTATGACGTTATATAATTTCACAAAAGTATCCTTACGAGTAATGAAATTATAAAGTTTGATTATATGGTCAATTCAATCCTCAATTTCCCAATTAGAGAATTGAGTCCCAAATCACAAAGAGGTCAATTCTATGAATTCAACAAAGCATATAATCAAACAATTGACTTAAAGAAGAGAATCCATTCATAATGAAAAATATTATTTACAAATCCATACTAAATATACCATATCCCTATTAGAGAACTAGTTATCCATTACAGAGAAAGAGAAATAAAAGTAGAAGGAATACTCCATGAATGACATAGAGCATTACCGAAGATCGATCTCCTCGTTAGAATCTCTTCCGTTGAGGATCAAGACCTTTCCTTTGATGTTCTCCAAGCTCTTCTCTTTGTTTTTTCTTGCCTTCTTCGAGTTCTCCTTTTAGAAATGAAGGAGAATCATTTTATATGTTTGGCTCAAGTGTTTACACTATGTTCACTTATAAATACAGCACAACTATGAGTTTGACAATGCTCTACTTCTCCACCACACAAATCACAAACATGCACAAATCAAAGGGACTTTTCCAAGGTTGTAATGTAAGGAAAAGGAAAATCAAGTATTTGGGGTGAACAACTTAAGATTCAAAGGAACATTGAAACCACTCTTTTTGAAACATTCCACCCTTTATTTTCACTTTTTTTCGGGGATTTTTTTTTCACTTTCATTCACCTTCATCCTTACTTTTCTTTCACTTAGCAAAATTTTCCTTCACACTTAAGAACATGGCACAATTTTTTTTTTTATTTTGGTTGTGCCTTCACTTTTGAACTTGAAACTTTTTAACCACTTTTCCCTTTTTATTTCCAAAACCCCCCATCTATAAGTTGTTCACAAATTAAGGCCTTTGAGAAGCTATGGAAAAAAATAGATTATAGACATTAGGCTCAAAATGGCTAGCAAAGGACAAATTTTTGGGTTCAATTAATTTGGCTAAAAATGGGCTAAATGAACCAATGGCTAAATCATTTTTGTGCATGTATGAAATTCTCAACAGTTTTGCAAAGAATAAAGGCAAATTCTAGAGTGACTGATCGCAGTGAACAATGTCCCACAATACAAGAAAAAATTAGGTTTGAAACAAAAACGCTAACAAAAGGAGAAAAGGAGAAAGAACAATCCTTTCAAACGAATTCCAAAAACATTTTCTCCCAAATTTAGATTGGTGGTGTCTATCCTAAGATTTTATTAACACATCAAACAACATAAACAAAAACAAACTAGAAATAAAGAACTAAAATGATCTTCAAAACCTGAGTGTATTTCTTTAGGAGACCAAAAACAGTGCTACAAGCACCACATTAGTATATTTCTTTATGGGATATTATTAACACCTGTGTCATTACTACTTGCACCCGGTTTTTATAATTTTTTGCACTTACTTATCAATATTACCCTTATATTAATACTCACATTCATATGACTAATACTCACACTCTTATTTCTATTATTTGCACCCATAATCATAAAAACCTAATACTTAGCCAATTTTACTACTTACGCCCACCACCTTCAACCTCTCATCACCAACCCACATAATCATCTTCATCCTCTCATCTTAATCTACTGGGTCGGCTATAATCCACTAGGTCTCTTCCAATAATTGCTTCAAGAAGCAATACTCCAAGACTATAAACATCACTCTTCTCATTAAGTAAGCCAGAATTGGCATATTCAGGAGCCACATATATGAAGAATACAACGCAAGCATTAAAAGAAGGAGCACGAGAGTTACATGGTCTCTCGGCAAGAGTTACTTCTTTAGAATTTTAGCATTATGAAATACGAAACAAACAAAAAAATTACTTTTGAACATAATACAGTACAAATCCTAAATCCGTTGATAGACAACTTACCCAAAAGTACCCATAACTCGAGTTATGATATGACTTTGTAAAAGCTTTAAATAATGCTAATTTGTTTTATGACTTCCATATTGGATGAGAAGGATGAGAGGTTGAAGATGATCAAATGTGACTTGATGATGAGAGGTTGAAGGTGGTGGGTGTAAGTAGTAAAATTGGCTAAGTATTAGATTTTTAGGATTATGAGTGCAAATAATAGAAATAAGGGTGTGAGTATTAGTCACATGAATGTAAGTATTAATATAAGGGTAATATTGGTAAGTAAGTGCAAAAATTTATAAAGACTGAGTGCGACTAGTAATGAAGCGGGTGTTAATAACATCTCCCTATTTCTTTTACAAAAAAAAAAAAAAACCATATATCCAATAATCAAAAAATGAAAATTCCATTGGGTTGTCTCCCAAGAAACGCTTGTTTAATATCACGAGTCTGATGGTGGACCGCCCTGAAGGAGTTCTCAATGATCCCCACAATGAAGTGACTTTCTTTTTCTTTCTACATCCAATACTCTCACCACCTGATTGTTGGATACACATCAGCAGGGCAAAAAGATACGAGGTGATTGGTGGGTTTCAAACATATTCATAGTGACTTGGTCACCATTCACCCTCAGAATTAGTTCGCCCCTCGGCACATCAATAACTGCCTATGCAGTGGCCAAAAGTGGCCTTCCAAAAATAAGAGGAACCTGTTGGTCCTCATCAATATCAAAAATCATAAAGTCCATGGGCAATGTGAATTTATCCACTTTAACCAAAATATCCTCCACCAAACCCCACGGGTGAAGGATAGACTTGTTAGCCAGCTGCAGCAAAGCCATTGTGGGCTTCGCTTTTCCAATTTCTAATTTGTTAAAAACATAGAGATACATTAAATTGGCACTAGCTCCTAAATCACAAAGTGCCTTACCAACATACTCACCGCCAATGTTTAATGGCAAGACGAAGCTCTCAGGATTTTTTAGTTTGGGCAGAATCTTCCTTTGGAGGATGGCATTGTACTCCTCTGTCAACATCACTGTCTCATCATTCTGGAATTTTCTTTTTTTAGTCAGCAGCTCTTTCATAAATTTAGCATATGATGGAATTTGCTGCAAAGCTTCAGCAAAGGGTATGTTGATGTGAAGCTTCTTGAACACATCCATAAACCTGGAAAACTTCACTTCCTTCTACTGCTTCTTCAACCTCTGAGGGAAAAGAACCTTAAATATGCATTTTGGTTCTTCTCCTATATTGGTTATTTGGCTTCTTCATGTTGAACTTCAGAGCACACCAATTCGTACCGCTATCACGTCCTCCTTCAAGCAACTCCAATCACGCAGTTCGCGCACTACCTTGCAAAGCCATTCATCATAGCTGAATCGTTTGAACTTCCCTCACTTTTCGACGTGGCATATGCCCAATTCCCCTCCAAAAATTAATTGATGATCGAGAGTAAATCAAACAATAATGGTTATTTTTCTTTTTTATTTAAAATAAAAAATCAAATGATTATCCTAATAAGAAGTTGGGTATAGTTTTAAGTCAAATTTATCAACATCCAAATTCAATCATCAAAATATAATAATTCATTTTTTAAAATGAAACAAGTCAATCAAGAAATACTCCCTTCATTTTTTTTATAGTTTTTAATATATTTTTTTCAAAAACATCCTTATTTATTAAATATTTGTAGAGTATTATAAGAATAATTTTGAAAAAGTATATAATATATATATGTATATATGTTGGTTTAGGCCTCAAAATATCGAGAGGGGGGGGGGTGAATCGAGTTTTATTATGTATTGAAAAATTCGTATCAAATTAAAAAATTGATTTGAGATGGAGAGATTAAACGCTCGAAACGGATCGCGAAAACGATAGAAATATGATAAACGAGTAGCGCGGAAACGTACAAAATTAAATATGCGGAAAGTAAAAGAGATAGGGATAGAAAAGCTTGCACCGGTGATTTTTATACTGGTTCAGCCTTCCCGTCGAAAGGCCTAGTCCAGTCCCCAAGCGACCCGCCTGAGAGTTCTTATAACCAAGCAATAGAGCTGCACCCTATTACAACCAAGAGCACCCCGCACACTACTAGGAACCTCCGTTCGCTAGGGGCCTCAATCACACAGCAGGGTTCCTCGCCCTACGAACGCCTCAACGTTCAACTATGGGATTCTCTCCCTACCACTAAGGTTGAGTACAATAGATGTGAGTGATTACAATAAGTATCACGTGTTCTCAAAAACACAGATTCTACAATAAGCTCTTATGATAATGAAGAAGAAGTTTGTCTTAGAGTTTACGCAGCCAACAAGGTTTGTTCTTCAAATAGTTAGAACAAAGAAAAGCAGAACACTTTGAGAAGAAGAAGAAGAGAGAACGTGAAAAATAACAATGTCTGAACGTAAAACTAAAAAACCTGTTGAAATGTTGGAGTGATCTTTATTTAAAAAGAAAAACATTTTAGAATCAAAAACGATTTTGAATTAATAAAACAAAATCAAAAAGGAATAAACAAAGATTTGAAATAAGTTTTAAAATCAAAATAAAATCAAAACGATTTTCGAAATAAAATAAAGATTTTATTCTTAAAACCACAAAGGAAATAATTCAAAATTAAAATCATTTTCCAATTTTATAAAATATATCAGAATCTTTTATATAAAAACAAATCAGGAAATAATAAAAATGATTCTGACACGTTTTCAATAAAACATGAAGTAATCGATTACTTTAAAGGAATAATCGATTATTTCTACAAAAATAGAAATTCTTAAATACATTTGAAAAACATGTAATCGATTAGGCTAAGAATAGTTAATCGATTACATCACTCTTGTTCTTTGTATGATGCAACTTATGATAATCGATTACACTGAGGAGTTAATCGATTATTAAGCCTCTGGTTTGCATATGATGCAACATCATGTAATCGATTACTACAAGACTTGTAATCGATTACTAAGCCTCTGAAAAATATATGATGCAACAAATATAATCGATTATTTGACTGTTGTAATCGATTACTTTCATAAGAAAGTAACTGATTAACAAAATTCAGTTAATCGATTACAGCTTCTCTGATTTTTCTATGATGCAACAGAGTTAATCGATTACTGCAAGAGATAATCGATTACTCTCTTTTGCAATCATATAAATATGCAGAGTTTTGTAACATCAACTATTTTTACTCCGATGAAATGCAGAAAAACATTTTATATGCAGAAAATACGTTTTTCTTCTTCTCTTCAAAAATAAAAACACTTTGTTGGCTTTGAAACTTCTAAGTAAACAAAAACTTCATTACCTTACATTTGATCTAAGGAGAAGGTTTCTATTCTTAGGCTTGCTTGAGTCTTCAATCTTGACGCTTGCACTTGTGAGCTTGAACTTGAGTTGGCTTGTTATCATCAAAACATATATTTGCCTTAAACTTGAAGCCCATAGAGAGTTTGAAGCATGCCTTCCAACCAGCTTGACTTCCAACAAAATATATATATATATATACTAACTAACTATTTTTTTAATGAACAAAAATTTCTCAAAAAATATTTTATATTAAAAAAATGAAGGGAGTATTTCTTTGAAGTGATTGACGTTTCATTTTAAAAAAGGAATTATTATATTTTGATGATTAAATTTGGATGTTGATAAGTTTGACTTAAAACTATACCAAACTACGATAATCGTTTAATTTTTTATTTTAAATAAAAAATAAAAATAATCATTATTGTTAGGTTTACTCATTATTTTCTGGAGGGGAATTGGGCATACGCCATGCTGAGAAGTGAGGGAAGTTGAAATGGCTTGGTGGTGATGGAAGACTCTGCAATGTAGTGCGCAAACTGCAGGACCAGAGTCGCTCAAAGGGGGATGCGATAGAGACAGGGATTGGTGCGCGAGGTGGTGACTAGTGGTGGGTGGCTGCATGCAAATCTTTGCTAGGTGATGAGGGTTCTAGTTGCAGATCTGACAATGCAATTTAACGACTTCAAAATGATCTGACAATAGTTCACAATTTTTGGGTACTGTAGTTGTTGTCCCGATGAAGTGAGGTGGTTGCAAACATGTGTGAGTTTTATTTTGTTTGTGGTCGCTATATTGATAGGTTTCTTTTATGGAGGATGAGTAATGAAAGTTGCTGATCGGTTACGTTGAAGATTGTTATGAAAGTTGACGAGGAAGAAGGAGTTTGAGTGACTAGGGTGTGAAAGCACGGTTGATGGTGGTGTTTTTAGCGTTGAAGACTTGAAAATGATGTTAAAATTTGGGCTTATTTAACTTTTTAATCCTAGAAGTCAGGTGTTTTTTTTTTTTAAATTGATTTTTGAAATTTTTTTTTTCAGTATTTTGAATTGTTGGATTTTGTCTACACTTTTGAAAATGGTCATTTCGTCACTTAAAGTGATGATATGACTAACGAGATGTCATGTCACATTCATCGCGTCGATAGGTAACATGTTATGTGATGTCACTGGATCTTTTAATAATTTTTTATAAAATTGATTTTTTTTTTAAAAAAAAAAACGTGTTGATATATGACATATGTGACATGACATTTCGTTGGTCAACTTAAGTAATAAATGACAATTTTTAATAATTTGAGTAAAGTTGAAATGCTAAAGATATTGAAAAAAAAAATTCAAGAACGACATATAAGTTACGGTGCTTACTAACACAACCAAATATGATGATAGTGCCACAAACTATGAACTTGGCCTGTGAGAAGTCAAATACACGTGGATCATATCCGGTTGGTATTTTATGTATCATGTTGAACGCTCATTTACGGAGGGACCTAGATGATTGGCTATCTCATTTTTCAGGGACCAAATGGTTATTTTCACTTGTCAGTGACTAAAATGAAAGTTGACTACACTCTTAGGAATCAAAATAAGTATTTACTTGATTTTTATCAAGCATATAAATATTGAAAATATTATAAATGATATTGAAAAAGTAGCTACACTCGCATGGCATGAGGTATAAACTAGATGAAAACAACTTAAAAGACTAATACATTAATTTTGCAATTATTATCATTTATATGCAAATAAAAAGAACCAATTCGATTACATGACACCCAAAAAAATGGCTTGCTAAGTCCAGACAATATTCAAGTATAAAAAATAAAATAAAATAATAACTAACCGAAAAATTATTTCTAGGATTCTTTTCTGATGATGTGCATAACGCTGTGAATTTCTTGCACCTCAAAACTTGGAAGAAAAAACCAAATGAAAAATATACTAGGTGCAAAATATTGTAAGATACACACATCTAAAGGACAATATATCAATGTTATCGTCAAACTTAAATTATGCATGATATATGACATTAAAAGGATGTTGTCTACAACTACACAAAAAGCTACAAAATTGTCATACCAGTCTCTAACATACCTATGTACAACATCTATCCTGGGGCACTCCCTACTTCATCTTTGGACAGAATATATACAGCAAATGTAAATTATGCAATCATGGGTTACCAATATTGGCCACAAAAGGGACTAACTTTTTCTGATCCTTCCTCTTTCCTAATGCACTTCTGTCCAATACCCTACCAAGAATGAGACGAGTATTCTGCAAAGCTACCTCTCTTGGTGGCATCCCAGACTCGTTTGACCCACCTTGTCCTCGGGTAGGACCTAGTCCTGATCCCATACCATACTGCAGAGGGCCACTCCGGGCCTTAAAAGAGGTCTGTGGAGCAAGCATCTTATCTTCAGTTCCACCAATTCCATTCTCAAATGAAGAAGGTTCATGTGGGTGAGAACCAGTTAGTGAACTGCAACTTTGTAAAAGTGCTTCTAACACACTAAGTGCTTCCCAACACAAGGTGCTTTCCACCAATTGGGACACAATTGCATATATATGTGGACTCTGAGAAGCGTCCATTGGAGTGTGCTGGAGGAGAGCTTTGAGCATAAGAAGAATGACGCGTTGATACTCGACCGGTCCCTTCTCCAACAGCCTTAACAAGTGCCCAAACGCCAAAGTCGAATGTTTTGGAAACCATTCGTTGCATAGTAGTGGCGAAACACAAGCCAGAAAATTATCAATGCTCTTGATCTCACCACGAGAGTAAATCATAAAAACAGTAGCTAATTCATCCAGAGATTTTGCTCTACACCAGATTGCAATATTGGATGCAACAGAGCAAGCCTTCTGATATTGATTTTGGAGTGGTGAAGCAGGACCTATCACAGGATCTTTGCTGAGTTGAAGGCAGAGCCAAGGGAGTAATCCTATAACGTGCATCAGGAGTCTTGTCTCAGCATCACCAAATATTGAATCACATGAATGCACTGTTATACGTGAAAGGACATCAATAGAGACACTGTGACTGACATTCGACATAAGTCCTTTAAGAACGAGAGGTTGCACCCCTTCAAATGTTGGCAAATTACCCTCTTGTAGTGGTTCATAGCCACTTTTAGATTCTATACGTTGAAATTCCCCTAAATCACTGTTATCGAGTTCATCTCTAGGCATGCTTGAAAGGAGCACATTTTCTGTGGTGCGATCACGGAAAGATAAACGGTCAATCACATGAGAAAAGAGCTCTAGAACCTGACGGTAGACATGGACAAAATCTGTGTGCATCATAGCAACGCAACCCCAAAATAGCTGAGGATAGAGTATCACCTTCTCTGGTTCCATATTCTCCACCATAACTTGCAATGTCATTAAGATTTCCATAACAAATCCCAACACTTGAGGCACTGGATTTCCCAGACATCTATGGAGGCATCGAAGAAGTGATACACAAGCATCACTTGTTACACTTGGTCGAAGTGCTCGGTAAATCTGATGTGAACGACAGGCAAGGTGTCTTGATGTGCACTCCATGGCCCATCTTAGTGCTTCTTCTCCCCAAGTCTCACGAAGGTCTCCTTGGAAGAAGATAGCATCCACCATGCTTTGAACAAGGGCAGAAAGAAGTGCTGCACTTGGCAGTTCGGTTCTGACAACTGTGGGATCCTCATTCTCCCACATCATGCTTCCTCGCTTTGATTGTACATATTTAATCAGGCTCACAACCTGCTGCTTATTCTCTCTATCATTATTTTCCACCTCATACTGCTCCAAGTGGCGGCCTGCAAGGGAATAGAGCAGATTTACAAGTAAATGCTGGCAATGCTCTAGTACAATGTCTTCTGAGCTATCCATAGAAACAAAGATGACATGAAAGAGTAGAGGCAAGTATTGGCGGAAGTCTTCATCATTCTCATATGCAATTTCAGCTAGAAGAATCAGTGCTATATCTGCATGTGTAAGTGAGTGCTGCTGATGACCCTGTAAGGCTGATTGAAGTTCTTTTGCACTCACGGCACTCCCAGCATGTAGTCCATCTTCACCAGAGTTTGGGGTGTCAACAAGATAATCTCCACTGTCCCGGGAAACATGGCGGCTTCGCAAACTTCCTGTTGAACTTCTAACACCCATCAAGGGTCCTGACATGTTAACCAAAGCTGGAAGGAGCTGCCCAGATCGCCCTGCATTTACTGGAACAATATTCAACTCTGGAGGCATTGGACTCAATGGGCCTGAGACACTCCGGCCTGTCATACCTGCTGTTCTCCAGCTCAAGCTTCCACTAACATTTCTTAGTGGACCATCAAGAGAGCCCCTTACAAGCAATGGGGACATGTGCGGTTGGTTATCCATAACTGAAGCCATTTGGGCCACAGCAGGACCTTGCGAGAACTCTAACACAAAATTTGCACCGGCATCACCCTTACTTGCACTTGGACCGACCAGCTCAATGCTATCCTCCAGTAGTCGTTGAGACAATTGGAAAACTAGGTGATCTATAGTGCGCTGAGGGCATATCCGTGCTAAATAAAGACTTACCCGCTTTGCAACACTGAAATATGTAGCAAATGCACCACTTATTTCAGTTGATGCATTTGAATCACAGTCTTCAATGCCTTTTGTGATCAAGAAGTCTAAGACAGGACTAATATTCCTATTTTTGCTAGCAATTGTGCTCCAAAGTTTCTCAATTTCATCGGGAAACTGGTCTCCATGCCGCCATGTTACGTAGTAAAGACTTTTCAATAGCCTTTCACTCCAGCCTTCCTTGAGCTTCCAGAAATTAAGGTTTTCAATCCATGGAGCCATGCATGTTAAGACCTGATGTTGAGCAATAATATCAACAGCATCTAATTGCCTTTGCATAATCTCCTCACAAAGAAGCTGGCTCAGTTCAGGATGATCTTTGGCAAGTTTACAGGAAAGCTTGTATTGGAATTGTTGGTAGGAGTCAGGAAGGTTGCCGACAACAGCAGCTCGATAACTTCCCGAGCCTTCAATGCCATCCTCAGCCCATTCACGAACAGAAAGTGTTTCGAGCATCTGAAGGGCATCATCACGAATTTGTCTCGATGGGTCCACAACCTTGTAAAGGATCAGACTCAAGAGTCTCTGTATTTCACAATTTGGTATCTCTTGGCGCATGTAAACCTCCGCCAGTACACTGAAGTACCCATCAGCTACAGAAGAATTAGAGTAGTAACACTACAAGAAACAATGAAGTTGTATAAGCTTTAATGTCAACAACAAAACAGATAGGTCCACATAAGATATAATACAAGGGAAGCAAGATCAGGAAAAAAAAAGGAAATAAAGAAGACAAAATGACTCCTGACAAGATCAAAAGGGAATGGTGCAAGAAGAATTGGTCATGCAAAAAGTTAAAAGCATATTGCACGTAGAAAAAGAAAATGTTCTTTCCTCCCAGTTCATGTTATTTGAACAGTGTCATGCAGAGACCACATATAAATAGTTCACTGTCCAGACCATAAACCATTGATGACCGTAGGAGGTGGAATTATTGAGTTAAGTGATACATGTTATGGCCTTCCCGATTAACGCATCACCATTTGTTGTGTTGGGATAAACGATCACACATTCACACTTTGTCGCTTATTAAAGGATGAAGTTTACTCTTGCTACAACTTCTTTAAGGAAATCTGGCTTGGAAGAGTTACAAGCATGATTCAAATCCCGGCTTGCTTTCTGCACTCATGTTTCTTTATATTCTTTATAGCCTCAAATAGGTCATTCGGCCATGGCTTGCAGGTGGAAACTAAATCACAACCAACAGAAAGATGGAGTTTGGGTTATGAGACTATCATTCTCTAAATACCCAGACAAATGATATGTCCTTAGGCATCGTAAGACAATTTACTTTGTTTTTTGTTCGGTGAATGAGTTAATTTACTTATGTGAATACCTTCATTAACCCTGAAAGGTAATATAAAAGCACTCAGCCTGTGGCTTTTAAACAGTAATCAAACTTTACTGCCTCATTCTTAAATAGGTGCACAAAGATTATTGGCATGTCATGCACAATACCGCATGAAGATATTACCTGATCAATGCAGGAAGGAAACAGGTCCAAATTTGTAAGCAAAAGATTCTTCAAAGCCAATTTTGCTAAAGAAACACGGTGATGGCCACCCCTAAGCCTATCACGACCAGCATTTCCACGGCCACCTTCACCCTGATACTTGGTATACGATGGAGTTCTTGGATCAGCTGGAGAGAAACCAAACGGAGCCCTCGGTGTAGGCTCCAAAAACAAACCATTAATCCAAGATATCACACGGCCACTCATTTTCCTTGCATTGTCATCAAAGCATGGTCCATATAAAAGTGACGCTATTGCATTCATGGATGCCCACTGGATTGCCTCAACCTGTTCATTCAATTCTTTGTCAAATGATATTTTATCCACAGAATCTTTTGATCGTGCATGTTGAGAAGACTTGTAACGATCAACTTCACGTCGATAATCACTGACGCCATCTTGCCCCCATGTACTTCCTGTATCATCACACCAGGAGAGAAGAAGATCAAATAGGCGCTTTCTAGTTCTGACGTCAAATTTCTCTGATTTTGAATCAACAAACTCAGGAGCTACGGATCTTAGAGCGCTAGCTAGCGCATAGCGGAACGGTTGCATATCTTGAAAACTTTCAGGAGGAGATGTTGAGATTAGTCTGGTTGTCTCATCGATGAATTTAAGATAATGGAGGCGGAACACTGACTTATTTACTATCATGCCAGGCCATATATTTTCTGCAACAGTGCGATATATATTTGCAGTGTGGACACGGAGTTCTTCACGACGAGCCTTTTGACTCTATCCATAAAACATAACTAGTAAGTACCAATCTCTGATATAAATAAATAAATAAAAGAGATGAAGCAACCAAAGTAATGATTAAACGAATATTTAAAAAATACAAATTCTGAAAATGTTTTTTATTTCTTTTATTATCACAATATCCTTATCATTTATAAGCTAATAGAACTAAATCAAAACAAAGACATCCTTATCATTTATTTCTTGATCCATAACAGTACCTTCCACTTTGGTTTTCCTTCTGTCTCGGAAGAAATCTCTTCAATAAAAGATGCAAGCTCACTAAACATGATTTCGCCTGCTTTCAAGTGTGAGCGGCCAAGAGCCATGGTGGCTGCATGCTATATCAGAAACCTTAGCAGTAAATAGAGACATCAAAAGTAGAGGACGAAAAAAACTAAAAGTATTAGCACATGATGCATGTAAATCTTCATCTTTAATGAGACCGTCAGATTTTGTTTGTGAAGATGGACTTGTGGATAGGTTTAGTCAGGTGTACTTACAACTTGTGCATCGGATCCAGATTTTAGTGAAGGGAAAATAAGATGGTAAGGATCTTTGATTCCTCCAATTCCACTGGACTCTCGAGCAGCTGGTGGACATGAACAGACAAACATGGCATACATAAGCCACTGGTCCAGTTTATTATCAACATCTTGCGACTGATGAGCTTTTCCACCTAACTCAACAGGTGTGATATGAGCAAGACGTTGCATAACCTCTACCCTGCTCAGAGTCAAGTGATATTAAAACAACCAATCAAATATATAGAGGCACAATGTACAATTACATTTGTCAAAAAGTCCAGGACAATTTATCTCTAACATTCATTACCGGTTTGACACTACTCGAACCATACAGCATGATGAGTTGCTTACAGGTAACAACCTAGCATTAACACAACTATATCTTTTGTCCACGACATAGGGATTCAACAAAGTTTATTGGCTACTGAGCACAACCCTTCGCTTTTATCTGGGCATGATACTGGCTATGTAAAACACAGGCAGAGTTTTTCACGTGTCTCCTAATTTGGACTTGACAGTTTTTATTCAAATCCTTTTTTCCATTTTCTAACTCATTCTTTGAATAGAGGACATGTCTTTTACTTAACTGTTTTGGCTAACATAAATAATTCATATTAATGATATGTTGATGCTGGCACATAAGGCTCCTGCTGTGTCATACTCATGTACCAACTACCAACTACATATTATGTGGTGCTTGTTCAGAATTTTTTCTCCGCCTCTTCACACTTTTGCTGCTGTCTATGTGCGTAACAGATTTTAAGGCCATTTTAGTGCATGTTGAGTGTGCCCTAGGTCATTGAACCAAGTTTTGTTCACTAGCTTTAGTGGTTTAAGAGGCTAAATTTTGATGATGTCAATTTGCAATCTTGGGGGGGGGGGGGGGGATTGAAAATTGGGTTTTGTTATTATATTTCTATCCTATATAAAGGGATTTTACACAGTGTTATTGATCGCGGATAGCGGTAGACCAAAATTCCGCTATACAAAATAGCGGATAGCGTAGCGGCCAAATAGCGGAATATGAAATTAGCAATATTTATAGGAAAAAAATGTAGCTATAAAAAGAAAGAAAAACATACAAAAGTAATACTTTAAGTAAAATTATAAAAAAAAAAAAAAAAAAAAAAGACTGAAAAAGCTATAGCATAAGCATAATGTCATTATAATTAAAAAAAAAAAAAAAAACCAACAATACCAAGTAAAAACATACCAAAAGACCAACAGTACCAAGTATCAACAATTCAACATACCAAAAACTTATACTAAAGTACTAAACCAACAAACAGGAATAATAAAAAAAAAAACTTAGAGCAAGTTAAACACTAAAAATCTATTCATTCCACTACTCTTCCATAACATAATCATTGTCGCTGTTGGTGTTGGGTATTGGGGCATGTCCTTCAGCTTCTTCACTTCTTCTTTAGAAATAAGTGAAGAAGATAGAGAATAAAAACCTGGAGCAGTTGCTGACTTGCTGGAGAATAGAGTTGCTTGGGAGGGAGGAGAAGCTTGCAATTGAAGTGAAAGGAGAATGGAGACTTGCACCAAATGGAGAGCAACGGGAGAGGAGATGAGAAGACTTGAACAATAACGTGATGGAGAATAGCGTGAGGGAGAAGAATGGTCACAAGGAGTGTATATAAAATATTAGGATTCGGAGTAGTGAAAAGTCACTCCTTTTTAACCCAAACTTAAAAAAAGCCCGATGGATTTATTTAAAAAAACAGACAAAAAATAAGGTTTTTTTCCACATTTCCGCTATTAAACGCTATAGCGCTACAACGAAAAGCGGCCGCAACGCCCAAAATAGCGTTTGCCGCAACGCTATGCAAAGCGTATAGCGGTAAGCATAAAAACCGCTACGCTATAGCGCTATAGCGCCGCTATGGCCGCTATTTAACAACCCTGATTTTACAGCTGTAAAAAGATTATTGTCTAATCAATTAACATATAGAAACTTATTTTCTTTGCTCATTATTTTATTCTAAAATAGCTCTGGTACTACACCGCTTAGCCTTCAGCAGAATATAATAAAAAAGAAAAAAAAAACTTACTTAGCTTCCTGAACGGAGCTTGGACAAAGCTCAGCAGCGTATTTGACTAACTCACTAAGACACCGAGCCCACCTGTTCTTGTCAGGGCTCTCAAATATTATAGATTGAAGTGTCACATCAGGTGGAATGGAATCAGGTTCTCGTTTCAAATCGAACGGTCTCCCCGTGTCCCAATAACAGTTCTGAACAATCTCATCCTGTAATATCCAAAAATTTAAATTTTTATTTAACGTTAGAACTCAACCTAACATGATTGAACCTCAAAATAAATAAATAAATAAAAGGAGAAAGTGTTCCCCATAAAAAGACAATAAATTATCATTCAGATAAATTCGAACTATGAGATAAAATAAAAATAAAGACAAATCTGTACCCCATGTTCTTCTAGAACATCAATTATAAATATTGGTTCAGCTTCATATCTCAAAATATGATTTGGTTGCTCATGTAATCTCAGGTCCCGAATATCATTTCTCAGTGCCCGAACACATCGCAATAATTCCAATGCTGTATGCCTAATTTGACTATCAACAGAACTAAGAAATATGAGGCCAACTGCATCAATTTCTGATGCACGAAATTCAATTGCTTCGCCTGATTGTTGGAAGGAAGACTTTCTGAATCGCTCATTTTCATGCCCCATAGATTTTGTATCTGCATCAATTTGCATTCTATCATCTATAAGACAAGATCTCCAAAAGCGCATGAGTTCCAACAGACGCCCTAAAGATGTTTGAATGAGAAGAGGGAATTCATCAGGAAGTCGTAAAATGAAGTTGGCCATCCCTTTCATTACTGCAAAACGACGGTGGGGTAGGTATTTCACAATGCGGTTTAGTACTTGCACTGCTTCCTCGCGAACACCAGGATCAATGCTTATTCCATGTTGCGGTATTATTTCAGTAATTTTATCACTTCGCCCAACTTCTTCTATTAAATAAGGGATGCACTTTAGCACAGAGCGAAACAGATAACCTTGAGATTTTTCCTTGGTTACAGCATCTACAAAATATTTACTTATTAATAAAAATGTTTCATGATGGCAGTAAGAAAGTTAGCAGTAAAGCAAATACAGAATAAGTCACATAGCTGGCATATAATAGCTGAAGCGATTACCTATAGTAGTCCTTGAAGATGTCAAAAGTGCTTGACTATAGGTTCTGTGACACGACCTTAATATTGACTCAATAGCAGCTTTCACTTTTGGAATGTAGTGGCCAATATCATGACCTGCTCATTCAACAGAAGTGTTAAATTTTAAAGCGGACAATAGACCAAAAAATATCAATTGTAAGTTTGTAACCATGTAAAATATTCTTGATTTATGACTAGTTGTACCTTTAAAAATATCCAAACCAAAGTGCTGACTTGAAGGCAACATGACAATGGCAAGCAAGGCACGAAGCCCGATAACCTTTGCTTCACTGGGGCTGTCTTGCTTGAGCAGTTCCAGTATCATATGATTCATGGTAAAATCAAGGTTATGTTCAGCTATAGTTACACAGAACTCAACAAGTTTATCATGTTGGACATCCTGAGTAAGCAATCCTTTCCTGAGTACTGCCAAAAGTTGTGAAGTTACACTGTCTAGGTAATCCCATATGCGATTTGGGGGCTGGTTAGATGCATGGACACTCAAGTAAAATCTTAAAACTCGATGAAGACAATCCAATGCCATGAAACGGTGATTCTTATCCTGTATGATGCAATTCCAACAAGGGAGCAGAAAAGTCAAATAATTAAAAAATCATAATGGAGACAAATAATAAAGTGATTATGAACTCCAATTACCCACTTATACTTATAAAGTGAGAAATACAAATTATATGTGTCTAGTTACTTTAAGAGAAGGATCACTAGAAAGAGGAAAGAAAGCAAATAGAACAAAATAATTAATGTCTTTTTGTAATTATATAGATTATCGTTCTTTTCAAATGAAGTGGTCAGCTTAACAGTAATGAGTCATAATTAGCTGAAACCTGAGCATTTTACCATGCACAGTTTGTGAGATAACTATCTAGTTCAACTTTAAGCTCAAATTTCATTTGATGTTCAATGTAATGAACTTGGTACATATAATATCTGCCATGACTCAAATGTAAATTTAGCCTATGCAATTTGAACTTACCCGAAGAAGTTTGTAGAGTTGCTCCATGTGAGAACTTAAGTTGTTGTGAAATATTTGAGGATCACCAAGACACAGAAGAAGCGTTACCAATGGGTACCCAACCTGGATGGCAACAAGACATAACTTTAGCATACCTAGCATTTGAAGGCAAGTAAAAATAATAACACTGGTAGGAGAATCACTTACTGCAATGTGTTTGCTTTGTTTGTCCATCCAATGCACCAGCTGAACCCTTATACGTCCAACAGCTTCATACCACAATGTAAGTGCTGGCTCTACACCAGAAGGTGGCCACTGGCCTTTTCCACCATCTGCAAGAGGTGCTAGGATATTTGAAACCATATTGCATAGAGCATGGTGAAGCTCACTTTTCCGTTTATGAGGAGCACGATTTAATGGGTTTGCTTTTGCCACAAAGGAGGCAGATGCATTCAATCCACCCTCGGTTTTAACCTAAGAAGAAGCTTATATTAAACTAATATCATGTAACGTTATCCAGAAAACATTTAACTTTACACATACCCCAAGTTTCAGGTAGCGCATCCCATTAATTATACTTAGTGTTTCACTTCTAGCGGCACTGGTGTCAATTCGACGGGTATTGAGTTCCATGAAAAACCGCTCAGTAACAGAACTAAACCTGTAAAAACAAGTAAGGAATGCCATTAAATAAAAAAAAGATTGTATAGATAAGACAAAAAGTATGGCAGCAATGGACCAACCTCATACTCTTGGCCATAACTTAATTGAACCATAGTCAGAATGGAAGATGCAGAAGCAACCCTTAAATTTTAAAATTTAACACACACATTCATACCAAACCAGTAACCATGTAAAAAATAAAAAGCTTCATAATCCAGGACTCCACAAGTGAAATGTAGAAGTGAGTGTACATTTAATTTCTTTAATTATACTTTTATCATCTCTCTCATCTCTAAACCACTATACATAATTAATGGACACACTTACTAATAAAAATTAAATACTACTACAATTTTCAATAAAGATTAAATAGGGATATTTTTAACATATTATACATAATATCTAGAATAATTAACACTTTCTTAATATGTGTGCTCAGTCCTAAAAGGTCAAACTTTCTGAAACGGAGAGAGTATAATACAAATGCTAAAACAATACTCCCTCTGGTCCTATATATAGGGCACCTTTTAGAATAAATCTTTGGTTTTATATATATGACACTTTTTATTTCCTATGCATCATTAATTGTTTTTTTTCTCTTTTTTGCCCTTATCAAATGCTTTGACTAACTATATTTTTTATTATTCATTAATGAATGTGAACTTTCCAAGTAAAGTGGAGGGGTAAAATTGTAATGTTACAATATATTCACATAAAATTTACAAAACTAACTACTCGTCTTAGGTGGTTTGGGCATGTGTGGAGGAGACCGGTGGAAGCCCCGGTTAGGAGGGTAGACCAAATGGAGGGTACTACAAGGGCTAGAGGAAGAGGAAGACCTAGAAAAACTATAGGCGAAACAATTGAGAAGGATTTGGCAATCAATGCCTTATCAAAAGACATGATTTATGATAGGCCTTTATGGCGTCGTTTGATCCATGTAGCCGACCCCACCTAGTGGGACAAAGGCTTAGTTGTTGTTGTATTAGTTAGTATTAAAGAAATAAATTTTTTTGTTCCAAAGATCTTTCTCTCGAGAAACACCTTTGCTGCCTTGCCACAACTGAGTCGACAAATGAATTTCAAGTGCATAAAGAACAATTGTAATACGAACATAGAATGAGAGAGAGCAGGAAAGACCCAATAAAGAGCAAACCCTTAAAAGAAGTGAATCCCACAGGCATCCAATTTCCCTTTTCCAGAAGCTAGATGTAAGATTTATGCTGAAAGAAGCCTTACCAGAAGGGAATTCAAATCTCAGAAAGCAACTAAGCGTACCAGTAACCCTATTACTTTTTCTAGTTGAATCTATTACCATTACTTTATCCATCATCAGTATTAGTATAAACTATAAGGGCATCAATTAAGAAATCAAAAAAGAAATCAGAGACAACAAATAAGGAATTAAAGATACCAGGAGTGATATAGGTTTCAAGTTCACCAAATGCCAACACTACAATTTACACAATGATAAAACATTGAATTCCCTCCCCAATGCCAGTAGTTTAAATTTGCCATGGCTCAGGATTGGGTACAACACCAACACTTAAATGCGAGTATAGACCACCAAACTTAATAGCAAGATGAAGAAAACTAAATATTCAACCCAAAAGCTTAAAGTCAATCAGGGTTCAATGTATAATAATTCATCCAACCAAGCAAAGCTGAGAGTATGAATCTGATTAATATGACAATATAATCATTAAATATTTCTTAGAACATTGCTCATGCTTGGCAAATATTTCTCGATCAGACGGGACACGTTTCAAGTACTACCAATGGTATTTAAGTTACCTGATGCGGGATAGAGCACCCAAGAGTTGAGCAACTAAGTCCAAAAGAAGCCCCCTCAAATCAACCAATGAGGGATAATCAATCTGGCTAACAACCCTGCAACAAGAGTTCACAAAGTTCACCCCAAAGTTTCATATATGAATAAAAGAACATAAAAGTCTATGGAAACTTAATAATGAATCTTTATATTTCTTTTCTGAAGCAACATAGTGTAGTCTGAATGAGAACAATTTTAAATTTCATCTTTACTGTAGTTCGACTTAATTAAATTGGAAAAAAATCCAATGTTGGCCACACTTTTGCACAGCTGAAGCAATCTACACTAAAATGAGTACTAGTATAGCAAATGTTTGGAAAAACAATTTTAAGCAAGAACCTAACCTAACCTTGTCTTCCGAAATCTGAACTGAAAAAAGGTGGAACAGTATTTGATTGTTCAACCCAATACATTATATTATTCAAACATAAAAGAATGAAAATGGCCTAATAGCTCTAGGGTTGATTATTATATTAAATGTATAAGATATATTATTAACTGTCACTATGCTATGGAGTTCCTAGTTCTATTTACTATGGCATTACCTGTCAGCATTTATGAGCCAGTCGAAAACAAAATTTTCAAGCCCGGACCACAGCTTCTCTGTAGTGAAGAATAAATGAGGGATTTAAGGGAAACACTCATTGGACAATGAATGCACATATATGAAAATAGCAACAATATAGTTACAAAGTGCAAACCAGTAATCCCCTCTTGTGGACAACACTCCACAAAGCGGATGCATGCTGAGCAGAAAATGCACTCCACTGCAAGCTGAATTCCACAAAGACACGTCATTAACCTTGGGATTAACTAACCACAGTTTTCTAAACAGAACTGAAATTAGAAACTATATAGGTATATTCGATAACAAATCTTAATGTTGGTAAACAATGGCTTTTACAATTACAACTCTAGCATTCACCCACCCATGAAAGCACATTAAGCATAAAAGTCAAAGTTAGACCATAGAGCACAAGCATACAAGTTACAACTACATAGCACCAAAACTTAATTCTACTCTTAGGGCTTGTTTGGTGGACAGATAGGATATGATAGTCTGTCATATACTATTGCAATTCAGAGTTTAGTGAGCCAGCATGATAGGATAAGGCTATCCTGTTGGCCTATCATATCTTGTCACCAAATGTATTTTCTATCCCATGGGAGGATCTGGGTTAAAAATGAGCATGATAAGATAATGCAGTTTTCCCCTTCATACCCTCACACATTAACGCCACTGCCGTCGTCACCACCAAACTGCCGCCAACACATTAATGCCATCATTATCTAGTGTGCACAAACACTGGACATGGTAAGATCTATCCTGATCCTATCCTATCATACTCTATATCATATCATATCCTTATCCTGTCATGGCCACCAATTACTAACGCTTTTTTCTTGATAAAAATAGAATATCATTAATTTACAAACCTAAGGCAACAAAGATTAGACGGTAGACTAATTAACACACGGATACCATATCAAAGAACCACTTAGCTCACATAAGTAACCAAGGGACCAGAATTTTCTACAATTCTACCAATTTATAAGATATGTACTCATCCTAGGGGAGCACAAGGTTTTACCAATAAAGTTTACTCATATAATAGTAATATGCAACAACAAACAAACTTAGTCCCACTACGTGAGGCAGCTTCATAGATCAAATGACACCATATGGTCTGTCATAAACCATGTCCATTATAAAGCATTGATCTCTAAATCCTTCTTAATTCTTTTGTTTATGATTTTTCTTGGCCTCCTTACTCCCGCAAGCGGAGAGGCTGTTTCCAGGATTCGAACTTGTGACATCTTGGCCACTAAGCAACAACCTTAACGTTACACCAACCACATAAAATATAACACGAAAATATTTCAGAAAATAAAAGGTAGTTTTTGACAGAGACATAATAGAATAGAATAGAGTGCTCTTCTACACCCTCTTTGATTCCATCCTGGAAAAAACTGTCCCACTTTCTAATCTTATGTACTGTTCTATACTTCAAATAATAAAATGCACCTACCACAGAACGAAATTCATATTATATATTCCATCTCATTGTAGAATGTCTACCAAACGTTACCTCATAATTATATATCTGAAAAAAAATGAGAAAGAGTGAGGAAGTTCAATATACAAACCTTCCGTTGGAACGTAGATGCATCATTTGCACCTTTCGGTGATTCACTGCAACGGCAAAAAGGAACAGTAGTATGAGAGTCAAGATATTATTTCACTACAATAGGGTCCCAGACAAGTTAGTTAAGAACATGCAACATAAACCTAAAATAGAGCAATATTTTGAAGAGTGCGTTTGGGTAAATATCTTGATTAAGGCTCTGTTTGCCATAAGTAGCTGAAAGATTATAAGCTAGGAGCATAAAAATAGGAGTTGATTAGCCAGATGAAAGCTTATAAGCTAGGAGTGGAAAAATAGAAACTGATAAGCTAGCTGATTGAAAGCAAGATTAGCTGATAAGTGTAAAATGTCATACACCCCTAGCTTATAAGCTCATAAGGTACCTCACGAAGCTTACCAAATATGAGCTTATAAGCTCGTAACACACCAAACATCAAACACAGATAGATAGCTTCTTTTTTATTTGTCAAATAAGCTTATAAGCTTCCTCGTGGAGATATCAAAAACACTTTAAGTAGCATGTCTACCACAAGAAAGCTTATGATCCTCCTATAAGCTCTGTCGCGATAACTTGAAGGTCAAAGCTATTTTCATAAGCTCCTAATAACATCAGCTAAAGTTCTCTGTATGATAACATAAACTCAAATTAACTCTTTACAAGCTCCTCCAAACGCCACGAAATTAAACAAAAAAAGTTTATTATTATTATTATTATTAACGACTAAACTACCATTTTCATTCCCAACTTCGTATGCGCCTATCAGTTCGTCCCAAATATAATTGAAATTAAACAAACGCCCCCACACTAAGAAAAGTTATTCATTCAAGTAGTCCCTTACATCCTACAGATGTTATTCACTTTGGTCACCGCCAGGCACTAACTAAAGTCAACAAGTCATGCCAATCTCAGGAATGATCATGTAATTTTCGATAAACATAAGGGACGAAAGTGCATAAAAATATCAGGGACGAAACTAATAGTTTACTCTATTACTCCCTCTGTTTCATATGTAGTGTTCATAGAGTTTTTGTCTCATATTTCATATGTATTGTTCTTTTACAAAATCCAATACATAATTAATGTTATTTTTCCCAATACACCCTTATTTATTACACTCTTTCTTTTCACTTCCAACATCTTTCTTTCTCTTCAATAATGATTATACAGGGACCTTATAGTCAAAATACACCAAATTCTTACATGATTCAATCGTTTCTTAAAACTCGTGCGTAACCTTAAAACACACTACATATGAAACGGAGCTGAGTATTATTATTATCATCGATGATTGACTCACTAACCTCTCTCGCCACCTTAACAACGCTTCAAGAAGAGGCACGGGCGTGTGGCGCGCAACCATAGCGAGTGAATCCAGGACTTGCTCGTAAGCTGGATCAGAAGGTCGCAGATACTGTCCATCCTATCATGAAGAAGTGAATGAGAAGAATATTAGTAAGAGAAGGAAATAGCGACGGATCTGCAACCGTAGTAATAAGTTAGTTAAGGGAGTTGGTTAAGTTAGTTTTTAAGTTACCTGAGCTTGAGCGGTTTCGATACGGCGTCGTGCGAGAGGGAGGAAGCGCTGAAGAAGAGCGTCAACGATTAACTTGGCAGCACTGCTCCCTGCCTTCATTTTAATTTTCCAATTTTTAATTAACCACCATTCGCCCCCTTCTTGCGTTTTCAAAACCCTCCTCTCATAATTCTAACCATAATAAGAATAAGAATAATAAGAAAAATCAAATTCGGAGGGGTATATATAGTATAGGGTATAGGGATTAATTAGGAAGAAGAAGAAGAAGAGAGAGAGAGAGAGAGAGAGATTTTGGAAGGTTTGAGGGTGCGGGGTGATGGAGTATAGAGGAGGGAGGGAGGGTAAGGGACAGGGTAGAGGAGGGAGGATCTAAGGTTACACAGACCACCGACGATCGCGGTGGAGCTACGCCTAAATTATATTTGTCAAAAATCAATAACGATTAAATTTTAATCAAACAAAATTTAATAATGATTGAATTTTAATTTTAATTAATTAATACTACTTGATAAAAAAATTACTACTACTATTAATCAATACTGGTTTTTTAAATATTTTATTTAATTTTTCCTTCTTAGTCAGCGATAATCAATAAATGTTTACCCTTATAAAGATAAAATAAGGGGGCAATAATAAAGTAATGTTGGAAATCAACAATAAATGATACAGTGATCTTAAAATAGGTCATTTCGGTGAGTTTGACTATCCTCATGAAGATCAGGTCACATTAATTTAAAAATAACTTAACTTAAAGTAACTTAATCAAGTTTTTTAATAAAGAGCTGAGTTTTTTAATAATGATATCAAGGGGTTTGATACTTTGATTCATGCAATGTATATGAAAAAAGTCTTCTTTCATAATAAAACACATTATGACAATCTCTACGTTCCAAGGATTACCATCTAGCTTTTGATTAAAAAACATCATTAGTCTACCAACATGGATTGGGACGAGTGGTAAGCGGTTCGATCTCGCCTAAACAAGGTATTGGATTCGATTTCTTGTGAATGAAGAAAATTCATGTTGGAATATTCACCTGTCATAGTCAAGCACATAACCCGGGTCGGATCAAGATGTACCTAAATAATATTTGAGGAAAGGATGGAAAAAAAAACACCATTGGTCTCGCCATAATAATGTTAGAACAAATTATCTCTTGAGCTCTACAAAGATATTATGACTTATCATCAATTATATTCTTTTCTTCTCAAACAATTTTGCCACGAAATAAGTTATAAGAATATATTTCCCCCGGTTTAAAATATAAGAAAAAGTTAATTAATATTCTTTGTTAATACTATTTTTCTAAAACATCACTAAAAAGTGGTTATCTCATCTTATTATTGTGTTCATTCCAAATGTTACTTTTTTGAAATTTTTTTTATTAATTTAAGAAAATTAAATACAATCAACTAATTAACATTCTTAATAAATATGAAATTAATTTTTTTTCTTATATTTCAAACTATAGGGAATATACAATGCCAAAATGTCTTGTCATGTTAAGTCTCCGTAAGTCCAAAATGCCTTGTCATGTTAAGTCTCTGTAAGTCATTGCATACTACTCGGATTGTTACCTATATCTTGACCTTGGCACTTGTCAATAGGGGTGGTCGCGGTTCGGTCTGGTTTCGTTTTGAGATAAAAAGTCATTCGATCCAATCATAAAATGTATATGTGGTTCGATTCAATCAAATTTTTTAATTACATCGTCAAGTCCAATACCATCCAATCCAATAAAATAAAAGCATGCGATTCCGGTTCAGTTCAGTCCGATTTTAATTTAACATATATACATGAAAAGAACTATCATAGTTGTTGTCATTCCTAATTAGCACAAACTGAGATATCATTGTTCATACATACAGTGCGTGCGCGAGTATTAAGTCCAATCCATTGTGTTTTATGTGTATATATTTACAACTAGCGGTTTTGTTCGGTCCGAGTCGGTTCTTAGATCTAAAATCAAAAACCAAACTAAACCAATCGATTTTTCAATAATCAGTCCAAAAACATCCAAATAAATTCGGTTTTTTTTTTTGTTTTTGATTTTTTTTAGATCAATTTTCGTTTTTTTTTTGTTTGGATCTAAACACCCCTACCTGACGAGACTTGTCATATGGCCTGATCTCTTGGTATTTTAGTTTCTACCTTTTACATCATGGACAATTTAGGTTTTTTAGAAATCTATAGCTACAATGAAATTCGTTGTAAATATATACTAATATCTCTAAGTATTATTTGTTATTAACTCATGTACCATGAAAAAGGTTAAATAAATTTTGGTTAGCGTTCATTACTTTAAAGGACATAAAAATATGAAAAATAAGAGTGACACATTTTTACTCCAACTAGTCGGACTAGTATGATTGATATTATTACACTGTGGTATTTTGAGAAAGGTATGTAGAACAGCAGGGTGGACTCCATGGAATGTAATGAATATATCCAAATTGTTGTACCACTCTCTCCGGGAGATAGCACACCTTGGCAGTACATCACCTCAGATGCCCAGAGTACAGGGAAATCTCTTCAAAGGCAGGGTGAACCCTATGGTACGGGCATAGGGCCGCCAGAGACATTGATCATGTATGATCTTCTCAAGATACATACTAAAGTGTGTCTCTAACCTGGAGTTGGACTGTGTTGGATCCCACCGAAAGAGTCTAGGCATACTCTCATCATAATCTTGACTCGACACAACACATGAGCCATTAAGCGGAAAGTGCTCAAATATCCAAGCCTACAAAATATGGAATGTCAATTTACAAAGCATAACGTAATACACATACAAAATACAAAGACGTAAAATTAAATTAAAAGGAATAAAGTATTTACCTGTAGAAGAGATGTATAACCTGCCTATGACAATTTGTTTGCCTTGGAGGTGAAGGAGATCTGGTCATACAAATATGACAAGGCACTAGCACCCTAAGCATACTAGTCCACATTGTCTAAATCCTCAAACACAAGTAGGTAGTGGACACCTACTGTATTGTTGCTCTTATCAGTGAAGAGCGTGGTGCCTATCAAATATAGAAAGTAACACCTAGTAGCAAAATCATAGCGGTCAGTATCCACAAACCGCTTATACCAATTCTTCGGGGGGGCGAACTTCACAACACCAGTACGAGTGCTCGTCGTCTCCCTCATGGCTTCACCATGATCTAACCCTAACAGAATCTGGAGAATTTCCACTCCCTCGAGGGTAGTGGGTTTAGCCCATGACACCAACATCCCAGTCACAGGGATGTGCAGTAAGGATGACACTTCGTCAAGTGTAACCGTCATTTCCCCAATCGGCAAATGAAAGGTATCAGTGTCCAGATACCACCTATCAACAAAGGCTCTAACAACCTTTTGTCAATAAAACTGTGAGTAGCACTCACAAGTGGTGCCAAACCGGACCGTTCCACGATCTACCTCACTTGTCGTGGAACTCGCCTTTCGTTATTCAAATTCAGAAATGTAACACCCCGATTTGGCAACTTGAAACCACAACTATTTAAATTCAATATAGTGAAAATTTGGGCCATTTTTTTTAAAAAAAAAAACATGTACGATAAAGACATGAGAACACTTAGACTTTCAAAACATAGTTACAATTAAAAACTCATGTTCTCACATTGCATAAAATCTTTCAAGTTCCAAACCGAGATGTCACAAGACATCGCACCTTGAAACTTGTCCATAAAAAAATCATTTAATTACAACAGCCCATTTACTTGTTTCAAAACATCTGTGCAAAACAAAACTTTAGCCGGGGTACAGTATGATAAAGATATGACAACTAAGAACTTGCAATAGAATACAATGCTCTGAGGGGATTACCTAGCCTCTAGTTATACACACTAAGACTCGCCATCTAGCTCCACATCTTGGTAGGTCAAGCTCTCGGACCACAAAGCAGAATCGCCATCATTTGCCGCCTCAGGAGTCTCTTCCATCGAGTCGTCTCGTGCTTTGTCTTCCTCCCTCTCACGGCTAAAAGCCTCTCCATGATTTCTTTCTTCGCCGCTTCATCTCTATGTAAACCATGACATGGGCGGTCATGATTAGGTTATCACCTTTCAATGGAGATGCTCCTATCCCTCGAATAAGCTGGAATCTCGCGATATTTTCCATCTAATGATCACACAAAATTTTCCGATACAAAGCAGAAGTAAAGGAGAGAGTAAGCTACCCAAAACAATAAATGTCGACTGTGTGGAATTACGATAGGCATATATTAAGACAAAACAGCAAACATCAAAGAAATCATAACAACAACATGATCATCATATAAACATATAAACACACATTATACTCAATTTCTTATAATAATAATCTCAATATCTTTCACATGAAACTTACATAACTCTTATCAGTCCTTCTTCAATTATTGTTTCAAGACTTATCAATTCTTCCAAGAGTTATTTCTTATACTTGATGTCTTCACTGTACCTTTCTTTTGATTATTTCCGTCTCTTAAGTCTTATCGTTTCGGTTCGCTCAAAGATGTGGGGAAATCATCATTGAGGAAAATCGGCGCACACGTCTACATCTCCTCGGTCATCCACCCAACCTAGTCGGAAGCAAACAGGAGTACAGGACCTTTACCACGCGGGCACGACAGCTGTCTCAACATCAATTGGCTCCAAGCCAGGAGAACTGTAGAAAACTCGGGTACAGTCTCAAATCAATTCAATTCATATCATATCAAATCATGTATTATCAAGGCACACTGTAGAAAACTCGGGTACAGTGGCAAATCACAAATGCCCCGTTCCAGTCCCTGTCACTGTCCAAGATTTGCAATCTAGGGGGCGATAGTATTTTCTAGTGGGCCTGCAGAACTTACCACGGCTTAGGACCCAGTCCCTACCACGTTCGTATGCCACCTGTGGAGTTCGTTCTGCCTAGAAATATACTCCAGGCTTCTTGACGTTTCACCGTCATTGTCCTCCCCTAATGCAATCTCCTCATGGATATCCGCAGATACCCATGGTTCCTTCCTCTCCACTACTTCGATATCACACTCATGCCTCACCGCGTTCGTTAATGTCTTTTAAAGGATTTTAAAGTTTTAGAGTTTTAATTAGCGGCTTAATCCTAATGGTCGGCTCATCCTTGGTACATCCCTTCAACGAGTCCCGACCACTAATCGCTCAATCCGTTCCCCAAAGAATCACATATGCCATCACTTGAATCATCACAGCATCTTGCATCACATCTCTTTCTCATGCATCTCATCAGCATTATTCTCATCAGCTGTTGCTCAACAGCATCATCAGCATCCTTCCTCGTTAGCCTTTGCTCAGCAGCATCATCAGCATCCTTCCTCGTCGGCTATTGCTCAGCAGCATCATCAGCATCCTTCCTCGTCAGTCTTTGCTCAGCAACATCATCAGCATCCTTCTTAATTCTTTCTCAATCTCAGCTCATGTTTCTCTTCCAATCATTATTTATTTCTTTCACAGTTTCATTCACATCATGACTTATCTCTTTCTCAATCATTCTCATAATTCTTATCCGTACTTCTTTTATCTTCTGTCTTACTTCATTACTTTCACAATTTCGTTCTTATCATCTCATGATCAAGGTGTAATTAAATATTTCTCAAACAATATTACAATTGTTTAATAGATAATGAAATCATTTCATATACTAAGAAAATCAAGCAGCTCACATATAATTACTAAAAATATATCATCATGCTATCTCAGCAAAGACATGTCAACTAAAACAACAAACCGATCTCAGTTGTTCGTGCGGATAGCCAAACAAACAAACAATTGCTATCCCACTACCTCGCTTAATGAGATCGGGGTCCAACCTTTGAGATGATTGGATGCCTTAATATGTTACCTAAATACCACGACGTCTTAAGGGAAGCCCCTCTCTCACCTCGAATGACGTAGCTCTCCAAGAACTTTCCAAGCTTCCCGAGTTGCTACTCCGGCCTCGTGTCCTTTTCGTCCGTCACCCGAACTAGAACATTTTCCCCGTGCGTTAGAACGATTTCGATAAATTCATAATTTTTTTAAAACACTTTGAAACAATTCCCTTTTTGAAAACATATTGCCAATATCCAAAAGATTTCAAATCCAAAAATGTTTCCAAGAAAACTTTGAAACAATTCCAAAATAATTTCATCTTCAAAACATAATCCATTTCTCTTAGTTTAAAACATTCTGGTTATAAAATCATTATCCTTAAGCTTTAAACGAAATACAGAAATTCAAGAAGATAAAATTCCAAGACCACATCCAATTGATTCATTTAATTTTTAAACTTCACAATACTGTTAAATACTGATCAAAGAATGCCATATAAAAATTTCAAATCAATTTAAGTTGTTTAAATCATACTTTTCAAATGAAACATTTCTCAACTCTTTTGAAATCCAAACATAGGTTTTTCACCAATAAATCTCACAAACAAAATTCAGAACAATTCCAATTCAATCTAAATTTTTCAAGAACACACTCAAACAACACATACAACTCACATAATGAAAGTCACATTTTCAATCATTCAGAATCATTAATCAAATTATAATCTTAATAGACTAACTTAAGCACTCTTAAGAAAATAATTCAAACTAAGCCTTGTGACTAATTCACCAATGACCGAATTACCATGGTCAAAAATTTCTAATCACTAATAAACTTTAAAACTTGAAATCATTGAATTAACATCACAAAATTCCTCATAACTAAATTAACTTATTTATTTTTATTTCCAGAAACCGAAAAGGATTTAAGAGAACATACATCACTTCCATCAAACACATAGCGTCATGCATCTAGGAATATAGCCATTATCAAGGGTCATTTCATGAAGAAAACTTTCCAACCATTTTAACATGCATTGGCCGAATTATATAGGTGTAATATTGCAAGGATTCAATGCACAAATAGAGACATAAAGTCATGAAATCATTTTCTTTCTTTTTTAGGACTAAAACCGTGAGCATCAAGAAGAAATTTTACAAATTTAATTCATCTTCAAAACAATGATTTGAGTCACAAACCACCTCAAAATATCACACATATTTTCTTCAAATTTAATTATTTCATGCATGTACTTTTTAAGCCTTTAAATTCAACTAGTCTTGTCATTCATGCAACCTAAGAGATGAGCAAACATAGCCTTCTACCTCTTTCTATGTTGGCCGAATATCATCATTCACAAAGACAAGGTTTTTGTTCATTGTCAACTTGCAAGAACCACATAATCAACATCAAGTCATGTAAGCTTTTAAGATTATTATTTTTTTCCAAGCAACGTACTACATCATGTATTCACATCAACATGTATTAACATCATCAAAACAAAATCTTTCTCAAACATTTTTAACATGCATAACATAAACTCAAGTTCCTTACTTTTTCTCAAACCAAAAATAAAGATCTTATTTTATCTTTATGAAAATAACATGCATGTTCTAGAAATCATTAAATCTAGTCTTAAAACACACATGCATCAACTTTTCACAAAATAAAAAAGAAAAGATCCTAGTTTTATCAAACATGGCCGAATAGGCTTCACAAAATCAAACATGCACAAGATCAAACACTAGATCAAATCATGCTTATACTCGAAAATCATTTTAAAACTTGCTTCTTTAATTCTTTCTTCAAAACCGTGTCACATATTAAAAGAAAAACATGATCTTTTCTCTTAAAATTGACATGCAAGACCAAAGATCTCAACTTTTTCACTCATCAACCAAAGAACATCACATGCAAGACCAAAGACTTTAACTTTCTCACTAATCAAGTTTAAATCATATATTTATTCATCAAATAACCATAGAAATACATCATAAGTCATGGTTTAGCAAGAAGATTCAACATGCAAGGCCAAAGATTTTCACTTTATCATTAACCAAGCTTAGATTATAAATTTATTCATCAAATCTTTTCATGAAAGCTTCATAAATCACGGTTTCAAATAAGAAAACTCAACATGCAAGAAAGGTTTGTTTTAGGCTTCACAAAAATCTCAAACTTTCTTTAGATCTTTAAGGTTTTAGTTTGAAAAACATCAAGATCCTTCAAGAAAACCTTAACCGAATCATTATGCATATAGTTTAACATATTACAAATCACTTTTAGTTTTTAAAAGTCCATGATCAAGTAAGAATAACACATGCACTCATCTTTCAAGCCATAAAATTAAACATGCAAATAAGAAAAGAAGAAAGATCTACAAAATAAAAAGAAAGACCTAAACTATTACAATCTTCTTTAAGATCTTCGAATCACCCACCAAGAGAAGAGTTGATCTTCTAGTCTTCCTAACACTTGGATCTTCAAGGATGAGGCTTGATCAAGCTCTAAACCTCCTTCTTCATCTTTCTCCCTCACGGCCACCCTCTCTTTTTCTCTCTCTCTTTTTCTCTCTAAGGGTTTGATGAGTCCTTAGGAGTGTGTTTGTGGCAAATGAAGGAAATGGGTTTGGTTTAGGAGGAAATGAACTAAGGCTACTCCTATTTATAAGCCAACTCATGATTTCCCTTTTTGGCCCTTATAAAATTCGGTCCATGCACAATTGGGAGGGGTAACTTGGTCCTTCCTAAAGTTTGCATGTAAGGAATCTAATCAAGAGGACATGGTGGAGTAAATTAAGGTATTAGGTCATTTCATGAATGATGACTTTTTTCTACTACTTTGAATTTTCTACCACTTTAGTTTCTTATGGCTCTAACCTATCCTATAGGTTTCTTGTCCAAAAATTAAAATCCTAAGCTTGCCTATATACATACATACATACGTAGGACACACATACATATACATACATACAAACCGTAGCACTCATACATACACATACATGTACATCTTACATTTTCATTTCCTAATCATATTTACTTTAGAACATTATAATTAACAATTCACACAATCATGCAATTAATTCTAAGGAATCATATTCACACAATCATTCTCATGTATCATTCATTCCAACACACATCAAACCAACACATATCACATAGGGGATTCATGTCATAACAATAAACTTCATTTTCTACAAAACACATCCCAAAATTCGTACTTTACAAACTCAGGGAATAAATTTTTATAAATCAATCCATAAAATTTTAAAAGTTATATTTTAAAATCCTACGTTTCAAGACGATCGTTTTCATATAAAAATCATAAAATTCCAAGTTACGGTTAAAAAGTTACGAATTTTCAAAGTCGACAAATCCAGGAGAAAATTTATTTCAAATAAAAATCATCCTTTAATAAAATCACAACTCATTTCTTGTAAATCAAATCATTCCAAACTCAACAAAATCATTCACTTCTCGTCTATAAAAATATTTTGTTTATAAAAATCCATGAAAATCAACACCTTATTTCTTACTCACGTAAAATACTTGTCTGAAAATCCTTTATAAAACAAAATGTCAAGATTCATTTTGACAAATTCGTTTACGCACATATGAGAAAAATACGAGGTGTCACAAGAAAGTCAAAGGAATGGTTGTGACACCTAGTCAAAAGTCGATCCTATAAATCATGAAAGAAACATATTTAACACATACTGATATAATAAAGAAAAATAAACTAATCAGTTTATGACTATTGTCACTTACTTTCCTCTGCTCTATCTCCTTTGCATGGTGTTCCGGGTATGTAGTGAGCAATGATGTGTCTTGAGGGTCAAGAATAAATGATTGTTCCTATGCAACTTCTTCCTTAGGCATTGCTGCCTGTATCGATTCCTCCTGAATCAATTCATCATTGTTGGAGGATGAAGGAGCTTGTGCTTCAGATGGTCCTTCCTGTTCAAGTACGCCCCTTTTCCTTAGTGAGTTGGTCATGTGCTGTCTTGGGGCATGACCTTGAGCGCCTTCATCCGGAATAACATTCTTGCCCTTGTTAGTCCTAGGAACATTCCAGTTGGAAAAAAATTAAACCAAAACACATCAACAAAAATTTGTTTAACATTTATAATAAAATAAAAACAACTAACAGGGTAATCACTTATTTAAATCAATCTTTTCTATTACAATAATTAAGGATAGAAAAATAGTGCATATGAATAATACTTGATAACGAGACACACTTGTCACTATTCACATAAAAAAATAAATAAAGAAATTGAACACTAGAATTTTACGTGAAAAATTCAATGAAGGAAAAATTATGGGACAATTTTTGAAAATAATCCACTATGTAAAAAGATAATTACAATATCTTATTTATATTCTTTTATCAAGAGGTACCCAATACAGTGTATCATAGTGAGACCCTTTCCTACTACAATTGTAATATTACAAAGCACTAGTATTGGAAATTAGGGCGCATGCCTGCGGGCCCCGCCACCCGCCCGCAATTTTTTGTAGGCAGGGCACAAATTTTGGGCCCATTTTTTTAAAATATGCCCGCCTGCCCCGTCCACTTTTTTTGTGGGCGGTCCGGAATGGATTTAAAAAAAAAAACTAAATTATTTTAGTTGTTGACTCACTTTGACCGTTAAATAAACTTAAAAATTCTTCTAATATAAGTTATTGTACTTCATTTTATTCATTTTTCTCCTACTTCTAATCTCTTATTTACATCATTTAATTGATTATTTGGGATTGATGGTTTTTTGTTGTAACTGCGTTTTTTTGGGCTGTGATTGTTTTTTTTTTGTTAAATTTTATTTTTTTTTAAATAGATGCAAGTCGCATGCATGCCTGTTCTGCCTGCATTTAGGGCGGACATGGCCTAAATTTTTTACCCTAAAATTTTTAATAGGCGGACATGGCCACAAAGAATATACCCAAAATCTATGGTGTAATCCCCGTATATACATATATATGACACTCTTGAAATTTCTTAAAACCCTGTTTTTCTTTCTCTCATTATCTGAAGCACTAAGCACTTGGAATGGTAAAGTTTTGCTCTGCACCGGGTGCTGTCATGCACCTGGTTTTGTGGCCATTGATTTGGAGCCACTTTTGATCAATGGCTGAAAATATTTATCAGGTAAAGGTGAAACTGGTTACTCGGTGTACATACACAGTCTTTTTTTTTAATAATTATTGGAAGTTACTTTTTAATATGCATTATGACAAAGGTGCATTTTTTTTTATTTCCGTCCTTTTTTTTATTTTCGTCTTTTTTTTCCTTTTTATTTTATAATACCCTAATAAGTAAATAATAAAAATAATAATGATTAGAAGTTACTTTTTAATATGCATTATGACAAAGGTGCATTTTTTTTAATTTCCGTCCTTTTTTTATTTCCGTCCTTTTTCTTCCTTTTTACTTTATAATACCCTAATAAGTAAATAATAAAAATAATAAATAAATAAATATTTTTAACAATAAATTACTAATAATAAATAATAATAATAATATTCGCTATTAAAATAGTGATAGAGGTAGGTTTTATTTCGCCTTTCATTTCTCACACACTACACTCGCTCACTCTCCTTTCTCTCCTCTCCAATTTTAGGGTTTCATTTTCTGCTTTTCTTTTTCTGGTGAGTTTCTATTGCTCTCTTCAATTGTGTCATGTGTGCCATTTCAAGAATAATTGGGTGGACACCAAATTTCAATCTTAACCCCAAATCTCAATCTTTATAAAATCCCAACCCATATTAACCCCATACCATCGAAAACAAAAGAAGAAGATGGTTGAGGGTTAAAACCTTTGTGTTAAAACATGGTTGAGGCCTTGAGGGTTAACGGGATTTTTTGAATCCAATTTTTCTTTAATTTTATGGATTGGTGTTCGAATTCTTTAAAATGCCTTAATGGTATCCTGTAATTCTCAATGTAATACTTTTACTTGACTATTTCTAATACTCTTGAATAAATTTCATTTGCCGATAAGAAAAGAAGAAGTTAATTATTGAAGATGAACAATGGTGAGCGGTGATAAGCAGGCAAAATATTACTCCCTTTGGTTCTATATATAAGCATCTTTTGAAGATTTTTTTTCCTTAATATAAGCTCCATTTCCAATTTTCAATAGCATTAATTACTTCGTTTCCATAAACATCCTTATTTACTCAACACTTTTTAGATTTCCAATAATAATTATAGGGGTACTTTTGAAAATGTAAAATGTATACCATAAATTTACATTTTCAATACCACTAACAATATTAACTAACTTTCTTAAAGGAAGTGAAATTGGTCAAATGATACTTATATTAAGGAGCAAAGGAAGTACTACAATGGACATGATACTACCTCCGTCCCTAATTATAAGGCCCTCTTGGGAGATTTCACGCTCATTAAGAAAGTGGAATAATTTAGTTAATTGTATTGAAAATGTGAACTTTTGATATGTATTTTCAAAATTACCCCTATTAATATTATTGGGAATCTAAAAAGTGTTATATAAATAAAAGTGTTTGTGGAAAAAAAATAATTAATGCTCATTGAAAATTGGTAAACGGCCTTATAAATAAGGACAAAATAAAAGTGTTAAGAAGACCTTGTAATTAGGAACGGAGGAAGTAGTAATCAGCAGCAAGCGATAAAGTTTCATGATTAGATTTAGAGGCTAAAATGAAAATTTAATATATTTCACAAATAAGAAAAATTTGATTCCTCTGTTCCACTCCATCATCACTGCCGCAATCCAAACAATATAATGGAACCTCGTAAATTTTCACTGCACCCAACTCCACTCTATTCAATATCATCAATCCAAGCATAATCTAACGCACTGATTTTTACATTCCATGATGAACATTTTACCTCGTTTCTTAGTCTCAATGGAATTCAAATACGATTGTTTACTGTACATGTAGAGGTATACCTTTGCAGTTTGTACTTGGTAACATTTCTTCCGAATCTTGATTTTGAATAAATTCAATTAATATTAACTCATCAAAATGTTAATGATTTGAAATTATTTTTTCCAAATCATGCAATAATTTCTTTGTGAAAAAGCTTTTTTACTTAAGTAGGGTAATTTTACAAACAATTTACGTAAAATGGGTAGTTTTCAAACTATTTACGGAACATGGGGCAGTCAACAAAACTATTTACGTAAATGGGACAGTCAAAATCAACCAAATTATTTTATTTTTTTTTCAAAGTCAAAGTGCCACGTGTCAGCTTCTAATTGGCCAAAAAAATTGCAAAAAAATAACTTGCTGTCGCAGGTGCCACATGTCAGCACGTGGTGAGGGGGTTAACAGCAGGTGTGCCACAGTGACACAATCACCACAGTGCGACACGTGACGAAGCGCACCAGCTCCGTTGACCTGCGTTGACCCATGCCAAATAAATTAGCAAAATTTGGCCTCCTGGGTTTCGAACCTGCGACTGCAGGGATACCCAAAGGCACCGACGAGAGCCACTAAGTCAGAGGCTCTGTTGTGCATTGTTGGGCAAATAAATATATTTATTATAAATTTTGTATAAAATTTTTCTTAACTCTTAAACATATTTTTGTTAAACAATTTTTTTTTTGTTTCTTTTAATTTCAGTCTAGTTACTATTTAATTATTTTTATTTAACAATTATTTTTTGTCACTCCTTTTAATTTTAGTCTAATTACTATTTTACTATTTTTATTTTATAATTTTTTTTTGTTTTTTGCTATCTTTCTATGATTAATTTCACACTTATCATCGATCTATAATAATTTCAAAATTAATACCTAATATAAAAAGTGTTGAGAAATTAGGAATTATTTTTGAAATTATTCAGGAAAATAGTAAAATAAAAAAAAGGAGTGTGCAACAAATCTCAAAGAAATCTCAAAGTTTTTTGCTATTTTACTTTTTTTTTTTGTTTTTTGTCACTCCTTTTTTTTATTTTACTATTTTCCTGAATAATTTCAAAAATAATTCCTAATTTCTCAACACTTTTTATATTAGGTATTAATTTTGAAATTATTATAGATCGATGATAAGTGTGAAATTAATCATAGAAAGATAGCAAAAAATAAAAAAAAAATTATAAAATAAAAATAGTAAAATAGTAATTAGACTAAAATTAAAAGGAGTGACAAAAAATAATTGTTAAATAAAAATAATTAAATAGTAACTAGACTGAAATTAAAAGAAACAAAAAAAAATTGTTTAACAAAAATATGTTTAAGATTTAAGAAAAATTTTATACGAATTTATAATAAATATATTTATTTGTCCAATAATGCACAACAGAGCCTCTGGCTCAGTGGCTCTCGTTGGTGCCTTTGGTTGTCCCTGCAGTAGCAGGTTCAAAACCCAGGGAGGCCAACTTTTGCTAATTTATTTTGCGCGGGTCAACGGAGCTGATTGTGTCACTGGCAGTAACGCGACACATGGCGTATAGTTTTTTTCTTTTTTTTTTTGCAATTTTTTTGGCCAATTAGAAGCTGACACGTGGCACTTTGACTTTGAAAAAAAAATAAAATAATTTGGTTGACTTTGACTGCCCCATTTAAGTAAATAGTTTTGTTGACTGCCCCATGTTCCGTAAATAGTTTGAAAACTACCCCTTTTACGTAAATTGTTTGTAAAACTACCTTACTTAAGTAAAAAAAATAATTTGGTTTTTTTGTTTTTTTTTTTGCAATTTTTTTGGCCAATTAGAAGCTGACACGTGGCACTTTGACTTTGAAAAAAAATAAAATAAAATAATTTGGTTGACTTTGACTGCCCCATTTACGTAAATAGTTTTGTTGACTGCTCCATGTTCCGTAAATAGTTTGAAAACTACCCTTTTACGTAAATTGTTTGTAAAACTACCCTACTTAAGTAAAAAAGCCTTGTGAAAAAGACAATTTTACTAAATATTACTCCTTTCGTCCCGTTAAAAAATTCAAAAGTAAAAAAATTAAGTAGATACTGCATCCGGTTTCAATTATAAGCAAAAAAAATACTCCATTAGTGGTCTTATATATAAGAAAAACTAACTAACTTTCTATTCTCAATACAATCATTCTTAAAATATCCTTATAAAGTGGTTGAATCATTTAATTTTTGTTTCATTCCCAATACAAGTTTACTAAACTAGTTTACTTTTTTATGAATTTGAGAAAATTAAATGCATTTAACTATTTTTCTTAATACATGTGCAGATAGTTATTTTTGCTAATAAACAAGACCGGAGGGAGTAATTATCAAACAACTAATTTAATGCATTTTGCATGGATCAACCAATCACAATTCAAAGTTTATCATTTTTAAATTTTTAATTAATTATTTTAATTATAGTTTCGAAAAAAATATTTTGTATTTTTTGCCATCATCGTAGTTAAGGAGACCTGAGTTGCCTTTAAAAGAAAAAACAAAATGGAGACATGAGATAAAGCAAATTCCATGTTCCCACTGTGAACATGGTTTATTGTTGTTCCATAATTTGAATAGTGGCTAGTGAACCCCAGGAAATGAACATTCAGCGGTTTGGCCCATTGTACAAGCTGTTGTGGAAGTCTTGCAATAAGTGTTTCATATTGACTAATGTACTACAGAAAGTTCTGAGAAGAAGAGGGGAAGGAGGATATCAGGTTGCCCCACTTTAGCAAATCAAAAGGAGAGGGACATAATGACTTAGCACATCAATTGCTTTTTGAGTCTTGCCCCTTAGCTTAAGTTTAGTTGACTTGTTGCAAGTGAGCATCGTTGGCTTAAAATTATCCACAAACGTTATTGTAACAAATTAAAACCACAATAAATCAAACAAATGCATTCTTTTAGTTCCTGCCTATAAATTACTATAGCTAACTTTGGAATTCAGAATACACATTGCCAAAACATACTCCAGTTTAAATTTCCTAAAAAAATCCCTAGAGAGTTGAGTTGATCACCATGTTCAGTTGCAGGTTCCATCTTTTTTGTCTTGTGGTCATTTTATACATTTGTTTATGTGTTGGAAATTCCAATGTGAAGACGTGTGTGGAGGAAGACAGGCAAGCTCTTGTCAAATTCAAAGCTAGGCTGATTGATAAAAATGACTTTCTCTCCTCATGGAAAGGTGAAGATTGTTGCAAATGGAACGGAGTTACCTGTTCTAATTTAACTGGTCATGTAACCATGTTGGATCTCACACCTCCCATCATCAATCATCATAGTATACCACAACTGGGAGGTGAGATTGATTCTTCATTATGTGAATTGAAACATCTAACTATCTTGGATCTCAGTGATAATTACTTAGAAGGAAAAATCCCAAATTGCATTGGCTCACTTGTTCAATTGACAGACTTGAATCTTGCACAAAATGGACTTGTTGGTGTCATTCCTCATGCTCTAGGAAACCTCTCTAATTTGCAATATCTTGACCTTAACAACAACGACTTTTTGGTTACAAATGACTTTCAGTGGGTCTCCCACCTCTCTAATTTGAGTTACCTATAAGTTGTAGTTTTAATTTATTCATTACAACTATAACAATAGGGATCTTGAAATTACATGATTTTCACGTGTTATAGAGATGATAAGAGAATATAATTACTAACCTCTATCCATTGCTATACTTGAGAGAGATCTCCAACGTCCTTTGACCAAAAGCCAGGAAACAAGGTTTCTATTCCTTTGCCTTCTCTACTATTCTTTCTGTATCGTTATGTGATGGTAGAAGAGAGAATACGTAATAGCCAGGAACAGGACCTGTTTCTCATAAATAGGTAAAACCCTTATCTCTTATCCATTGGCTTCCATCAAGCTAATGGGCCTTTAGAAACAATCCCCTTATTATCTAAATATGATTTAGCCCATTAAGATTTAATTAATTATTTACTAAACACAATTCAATACATGTCACATGCACATCACATGAGACATACTAAGATATAAAATCTTACATTCTCCCACTTGGCTCATGTGACATAATTCAACATTATGGTTTAATAAACAAAATAATTAAACAAACAATTAATGCGCATTTATATAACTAAATCATTCTATAATTAGATACTCGATTAATCATAGTTAAAGATAGGAACTAATTCGGGTCATAGCGGTTGTATGCCATTTATTCGACATAGTTCCTTCCATGTACCACAAAGTAGTCTTTTCCATAACCTGATCTATAATTGGGAAATATATAATTGGTCCATAATGTCTTTGTTCAAGACAATACTTGTTTACATTACTCTAACACAATAATGCATGCTGTTCTAGAAAACAGGTAATCAGAAACATATATCATAAAATGAGCTCAGAGTGTCAATTACATGATAATAATAAAGGATGTTAACATCAAATTCAATAATCCTTAATAACAATAATGCCCATACTTTCAACATGTTCACTAAATGCCTTAGGCGGTAACCCTTTTGTTAATGGGTCAGCTACCATAAGATTTGTGCTAATATGTTCTATTGACACTCTTTGTTTCTGAACATCTTCTTTCACGCCAAAGTACTTCACTTCCATATGCTTAGCACCTTTGGAGTACTTGTCGTTCTTAGAAAAGAAGACTGCTGCGGAATTATCACAATAAATTTTCAGCGGCCTAGCAATGCTGTCGACTATTCTAAGTCCCGAAATAAAATTCCGCAGCCAATTAGCGTGCACTGTAGCCTCAAAACAAGCTACAAATTCAGCTTCCATGGTAGACGTGGCAACAACTGATTCTTTCGCACTCTTCCATGAGACTGCTCCTCCGGCTAAAAGAAATACATAGCCGTGAGTGGATTTCCTTGTATCCACACATCCAGCAAAGTCTGAATCTGAATACCCAATCACCTCAAGGTGATCAGACCTTCTATACGTAAGCATGTGTTCTTTTGTTCCCTGCAGATATCTCAGAACCTTCTTTGCAGCTTTCCAATGATCTAATCCGGGATTACTTTGGTATCTCCCTAGCATTCCAGCTGCAAAGCTTATGTCTGGTCGAGTACAAGTCTGAGCATACATAATACTCCCAACTACAGATGCATACGGAATTGCTTCCATCTGTTTCCGTTCCAAATCACTTTTAGGACATTGCATGAGACTAAACTTATCTCCTTTCTGAATTGGAACGGGTGATGCTGAACAGTTTTCCATGTGAAATCTTCCTAGTACTTTATTAATATATGCTTTCTGAGACAGTCCTAACAATCCTTGTGACCTGTTCCGGAATATTTCTATTCCTATCACATAGGATGCCTCACCCATATCTTTCATTTCAAAATTACTAGAAAGAAATTCCTTAGTCTCGTGTAAAAGACCAAGATCATTAGTTGCAAGCAAGATATCATCAACATATAAAACCAAAAAAATAAGCTTGCTCCCACTAACCTTCAGGTATATACACCGGTCAACGGTGTTTTCCTTAAAACCAAAAGAAACAACGGTATTATTGAACTTTAAATACCATTGGCGGGATGCTTGTTTAAGTCCATATATTGATTTCTTTAATTTGCACACCATGTGTTCCTTTCCTTCCACCAAGAATCCTTCTGGTTGGTCCATGTAAACATTTTCTTCTAAATCTCCATTAAGAAAGGCTGTTTTCACATCCATCTGGTGTAACTCCAAGTCATAATGGGCTACCAGTGCCATGATAATTCTGAATGAATCCTTTTCGTGAGACTGGTGAAAAGGTCTCGTTATAGTCAATGCCATTTTTCTGAGTGTAACCCTTTGCAACAAGTCTGGCCTTGTAACGTTCAAGGTTGCCATGAGAGTCACGTTTGGTCTTATAGACCCACTTGCACCCAACTCTCTTGCAACCTTCAGGCAGTTCTACAAGGACCCATACGACATTATGTTCCATGGATTTCAACTCTTCTTTCATGGCATCTAACCACTTATCAGAATTATTACAACTAACGGCTTGTGAAAACGAAACTGGGTCATTATTTTCAATGCTCAAGTCAGATTCTAACTCTTGTAGATAAACCACAAAATCATTCGAAATAGCAGACTTTCTTGCTCTTTGAGATCTCCTTAATACTATTTCTTGTGGCTCCTCTACGATAGGTTCATTATGAATAGCAGGTTCATTTATTTGTTGCTCCTCCAAATTATTATCCGATGCAACAATTAGAGGAACATTTATAATTGAGCTAGAGGGACGAGCTACAGGAACTTGTACTCTAACATCCTTAATTTCCACATTTTGTGGACAAGACACACTTCCATCTTGTGGAAGCGTACTCCCACTAATTTCATCATTTTCAATGAACCTAGCATTTCCAGTTTCAACAATTCTCAAACTATGGTTAGGACAATAAAATCTATACCCTTTTGACTTTTCTGGATAACCAATAAAATAACCACTAATTGTTCTTGCATCCAATTTCTTTTCTTGTGGATTATAAACCCTTACTTCTGCCGGGCAACCCCAAACATGCAGGTGCCTTAAGCTAGGTTTCCTACCAGTCCACAGTTCAAAAGGTGTCTTTGGAACTGCCTTACTAGGAACCCTATTCAACAAATACATTGCAGTTTTCAAGGCATACATCCACAAAAATATAGGTAAAGACGAATGACTTATCATACTCCTAACCATATCCAATAATGTTCTATTACGCCTTTCTGATACACCATTCTGTTATGGTGTACCTGGCATTGTGTATTGCGCACAAATACCACGTTTCTCTAGAAGTTTAGCAAAAGGACCTGGGTGTTGCCCAGTTTCATCATATCTTCCGTAATACTCACCACCTCTATCAGACCTAACAATTTTCACTTTTCTATCTAGTTGTCTTTCCACTTCATTTAAATAAATTTCTAATGCATTTACTGCTTGATATTTTTCATATAACAAGTAAATATAACCATAACGTGAAAAATCGTCAATAAAGGTGATAAAATATTTTTCTTTTCCGAAAGAATTAACATCAAAAGGTCCACAAATATCGGTGTGCACAATTTCAAGAAGCTGGTTGCTTCTTGTGGCTCCTTTCTTTCTGTGTTTTGTTAGTTTTCCTTTTATACAATCCACACAAATTCTTAGGTCAGTAAAATCCAAGTCTGGAAGGACTTCATTCTTTACAAGCCTTTCCATTCTTACCTTGGAGATGTGACCCAAACGCTTATGCCACAAGTTAGCGGAACGTTCATCTACTAAACTACGTTTAGTACCAATAGTATGATGCAGGGTTAAAACACTTTCAGCATATAAATTATCCAAATTCAATTTATATAAACCATCACATAAAAAACCAGTACCAATGAGATGATTATGCTTAAATAAACTGAAACATCCAGAACCAAAATTAAAAGAATAACCAGTAGCATCAAGTCTAGATAATGAAATCAAATTTCTAGATAAACTAGGTACGTAAATAGTCTCAAATAAATCTAGGTGATGCCCAGTGTCAAGGATTAAACGATAAGTCCCGACTGCTTCCACTGGTGCCTTCACTCTATTCCCCATGAACACGAACTTCTCATTTGGGTTTATGGTTTGGATTGAATGGAATCCCTGCATCGTGTTAGAAACATGAGTCGTACATCCAGAATCAATCCACCAAGTATTACGTGGAACTTCAGTTAAATTCGATTCATAACATACATAAGCATTTAGCTTACCCTTTTTCTCGAACCAATTCTTTCGTTTTGGGCAGTTCTTCTGGAAATGTCCAGATTTTCCACAGAAACGACATTTATCATCACGAGGTCCCTTCTTCTGGATTTTTGCAGATGCCTCATTAACCTTCAGTGGGCCCTTGCCTTTATCATGTTTCTTCACATAATTCTTTCCAGCTCCTTGATGTCCTTGGTTGCTTACATAATGAACAGAGTGACTTCCAAGGTTCTTAAGTCTCGTTTCCTCTTGAACCAACGTACTGTGCAATTCATGCACATTCCATTTGTCTTTCATGGTGTTGTAATTCATTTGGAATGGGCCATACTCAGACGGTAATGAGTCAAGCACAAATTGCACAAGGAAGTTCTCGTTCACAGCCATTCCCAAGATCTTAAGTCTTGCTGCAATATTTATCATGTCACTGACATGTTCATGCATAGTACGTGAACCATCAAACTTCATGGTGGTCAACGTACTCATTAATGTCCCAGCAAGAGACTTATCAGCAGTTTGGGAGCGCTCTCCCACAAAACCCATAAATTCTTTAGCACTTTCAGTTTTGGGGAGAGATGTCTTAATATTGTCTGCAACAGTCATTTTCATAAATATCAGGCTGAGCCTGTTAGATCTTTCCCATGCCTTATGGTAGGCTATCTCTTCCTCGCTGCTAGCATCAGTAATAGCAGCGGGCTCCTCTGCTTGGATTGCCAAATCAAGATCCATGAAACCTAAATGGAATTGAATTTGATCACTCCATTCAGAGAAGTTAAGCCCATTAAAAACTGGTACAGACGTAACATTAGTTTGCATAAAATTTGGAACAGGTACTGCATAACAAAATTTTTATTAGTGTTTTGATACTTAAGTTACATGCTATACATATAATATATTCCATCATTTAATATATATTAATGTTTTTCCTTTGGGTATACATTAATATACAATGTTAAACATAATGATGCTAATACAATAATCAATAATGGGTAATGCAACGTGCAAGAATTAAATATTTATTATCTTTGGAAATAAATAAAAAAGTGATGCACATGCATTACCTTCAATCATGTTTATTAATCATAAGAACAATTAATCTACCTTTGGGTGATCCATAAATGCCTTATAACAATAAACTCAATGACTCATAGAACAACAAATCATCATGTTGTACGTTTATTGCATCATCTATGAGTAATTGAAATTAACTATTATATGATTTAGAATTAATTTAACTTTTCAGGTTTGACCACTTTGGTGATTAACTAGCCTATCATACATTAATTCAAATCAATCTGTGATATAATTTAATAATAAATTATTAAATTATAGATGCATAATATATCTAATTTAATTAATTATGATACATAATGCATGTACTGAAACATAAATAAAAAGATAGTAGAAACCGTGAACTACTTGAGTTCTAAATGGAAACAGAATAGGAGATTAAATTCAGTTCGTAATCAAACTCATACTATCGGTTTTCCAATACTTTCGGTTTTCCAATTCACGATTTTATCAAACTCATACTTTCGGTTTTCCAATTAACGATTTTCTATTACTGTTGATGAACAGTAATGCGAAATCAAATTCTATATTTTGATTTTCAAAAATTAATTGGACAAATAAATATTTCTAACAGGTATGAAAATAACACTTTCGCGGAAACCATAATATCCTTAAATACAATAATTAGGATTCATATTAAATTAAATCCCTAAATACAATAATTAGGGTTCATACCACATTACAAAATTTTTAATTGGAAAATCATGAATTTCTCAACCTAATGCTTTGATACCACATATAAGTTGTAGTTTTAATTTATTCATTACAACTACAACAATAGGGATCTTGAAATTACATGATTTTCACGTGTTATAGAGATGATAAGAGAATATAATTACTAACCTCTATCCATTGCTATACTTGAGAGAGATCTCCAACGTCCTTTGACCAAAAGCCAGGAAACAAGGTTTCTATTCCTTTGCCTTCTCTACTATTCTTTCTGTATCGTTATGTGATGGTAGAAGAGAGAATACGTAATAGCCAGGAACAGGACCTGTTTCTCATAAATAGGTAAAACCCTTATCTCTTATCCATTGGCTTCCATCAAGCTAATGGGCCTTTAGAAACAATCCCCTTATTATCTAAATATGATTTAGCCCATTAAGATTTAATTAATTATTTACTAAACACAATTCAATACATGTCACATGCATATCACATGAGACATGCTAAGATATAAAATCTTACATTACCTTGATATGTCATACAATAATCTTAGTCATGTTGTCGATTGGCTAACACCAATAAGCAAACTCCCTTTTCTATGGTTTCTGAAATTAGATTATTGTGGACTCCCTCAATTCAATATCAAATCTATTCCCCAAATGAATTCTTCCACTTCTCTAAGCAAACTTAGCCTTAGAGGAAATTACTTTAACTCTCTATCATGGGTGTTTAATGTTAGCACAATCCTTTCATATCTTGATCTATCATATAATTATTTGCAGCAAAGCATTCCCGAAGGCTTTGCAAACATGAATTCTCTTCAATGTCTACGTCTCTCAAATAATAAACTCGAGGGTAGCTTACCGAAATCCTTCCAGAATTTGTGTCAACTGGCAGTGTTAGATATATCTTCCAACAAATTGTCTGGCCAACTCAATGATTACGTAGAACATTTGTGTTCAGGACAAAATGGTTTAGAGGAGTTGGAACTTTCCGATAATCAGTTAAATGGGACATTTCCATATACCTTTGACCAACTTCCTAATCTCCAACGTTTGTCTATCTACTCAAATAAGTTTCATGGGGTCATTAATGAGGCACATCTTTCAAACTTACCCAACTTGCGATATTTGTATGTGGACCAAACTTCACTTTCATTCAACTTGAGTGCAAATTGGATTCCACCTTTCCAACTAGTCCATCTATCTGCATCTTCATGCAATTTGGGGCCAAACTTCCCATCGTGGCTTAAACATCAAAAGGAACTTATGTTGTTGCAAATTTCCAATAGTGGTATTTCAGATTCTTTTCCTGAATGGTTTTGGGACCTAACTCCAGCTTTGGCATTTCTGAATGTTTCTTGCAACAAACTTAGTGGAGCTTTGCCAAAATCAATACCAAGTATGAAAACAGGACTTTCAGAAGTTGCATGGGATTTGAGTTTCAACAATTTGTCTGGCCCACTGCCTCATTTTCCACCACAACTAACTCTTCTAGGTGCCTCAAGTAACATGTTCTCAGGGTCAATATCTTCTTTGTGTGGAACTGCATATCCAAATTTAGCTTATCTTGACTTGTCTAGTAACTTCTTAGCCGGGCAACTATTGGATTGTTGGGGGCAATTTCAAAATTTAGAAGTCTTGAATTTGGCATCAAATAATTTCTTGGGGAGGCTACCAAAGTCTTTTAGCACTTTACAACGAATTGTGACAATCCAATTAAATAACAACAATTTCTCTGGTGAGTTTCCCTCTCTGACTAATTGTAGCAACTTGAAGTTGATCGATTTTGGGGATAACAATATGGAAGGAACATTACCAGCATGGGTAGGCCAAAACCTACATCAATTGATTGTTTTGCGTTTACGAGCAAATAAGTTCCAAGGAAGCATACCTGAAAGTGTTTGTGATCTATTGCATCTTCAAGTATTAGATCTCTCTAAAAACAATATTACAGGGAAAATACCTCAATGTCTTGGTCACATAACTGCTTTGACAAATACAAAGTTTTCAAGAGAACCAATTTTCTATGCCACGGGTGCATATATTGGCTTTGAAGATTTTGATACTGGCTGGTACAGCGTCAAAGCAATATTGGCATGGAAAGGGGCAAACAGAGAATATGGGAAAAATCTTAGATTTCTGACAGCCATTGATCTCTCTTGCAATCAATTAGCAGGAGAGATACCTCGCAGTGTAACATTGCTTATGGCTTTGGCTAGCTTAAACCTTTCAAGCAATAATCTCACCGGATTCATTCCCAACAACATTGGTCATATGAAAATGTTGGAATCACTTGATTTATCAAGAAACTATCTTTATGGTGAAATTCCATCGAGCTTTTCAAGTTTGTCTTTTCTAAGTTACATGAACTTGTCGTTTAACAACTTATCAGGGAAGATTCCAATAACCACCCAGCTACAAACTTTTGATGCCTCTACATATATAGGGAACCCGGAGCTTTGTGGCCTACCACTCTCAAAGGCATGCTCAGATAATAGCAGCACTCATGGAGATTATGTTGATGGAGATGATGATGATGAACTCATAAGCTTTGGGTTTTACATCGGCTTAGGACTTGGATTCATTATTGGATTTTGGGGAGTTTTTGGAACTTTAATCCTCAAGACTTCATGGCGACATGCCTATTTCCAATTCTTCAAATTGTCCAGGCTGAAAAGGAGACTTCATGTTCAAGACTAAAAAGGTAAGGCCTTCAGTACCTTTTCTATTCTAATATGAGTTGTTCAGTGACATCATTATATCGTGATTAGATAGGCAATTTTATTCAGGAATCTAAAATATGTTTATAAATGTGTGTAACCAGTGCATTAGAATTTAATTATTGAATGGACTCAAAATGATAGTTAAGATACAGTTGTTTATCCTCTTTATTTGAGCACATGAGAAGTGGCATGTATTGAATAAAGGTCAACATTTGATTGGATGAACTTTTTTTCCCCCTAGGACGGGATATTCACTTGTGTGATTGATTAACTGATTCCTTCGGGTTATGCAGAATCTACAAGAAGCGATCTTCGCATTGAGGTCTTTTACATGCACAAGAGTTGAGAATCAAGTTCCAACCACTTGCTTACATAGCGATAAATCTTCTCATCATGTTTTAGCCTCCTCTTATGATTGGATAGACTTTTGTTCTCTAGTTTAATTTTCATGTTATCATGTAATAGCAAAATAAAGTGTTAACCAGTCCCATAAAGGCATTGGTTAACAAAATAAAATAAGTACGTTTATATAGGAAGTGGTACTATGTAATAAGTGTCTTAGGACACTCGTTAACAACCCACTAAATTATTTCTCTTGTGAAATTTTTAGCAGCTACTTTGAAAATGATGTTAAATCCTTGATTCTTATCATTAAAAATAATGAATGCAAATGACTTCCACATGTTGCTTTTCTTGAAGGATGCAACCACTGATCCAACAATTGACAGTCATACAAAAATATAAAATTGCAGACAATGAAAACTCCTAATTTTACCGCAGGAAGACAATGCAAACTCTTAATATTACCACAGAATGCAAGCAAATCTAAACATGCTAAAAAGAGAGAGAGAAAATAACAAATAGAATCAAAGTAGGGAGGGCAGTGAACTAACCAACAAATTAAACCCATCGAAAATTTGTCTTGAAACTAATGTCGGGACAATCCGTAAAAGATGCAAGAAATAATCTAGACATCTAGGCATATAATTATTGTTGAAAGTATCAACTGCATAAAACTGAAACTTACTCTTTCCATTACATTTTAGCTGTCGTTTAAGGTAATACATATTAAAATAATCATCGAAAGTTAGAAGTCTCGGGTTCGTGGGCAATACCATTTGATGAATTTAATTTCTCTTCCTCTATCCTGTAAAAAAAAAACACTTTGCCTATAAAAAAAAATAATCATTTGATGTATTATTTACCAATGTAAAGTAATATATTTGGAGCAAAATATCTCAAATAATACGTTTACAAAAGTCAAATGACTCAAATCTTTTATCTTTCCTTTATGGCCTCGCATATTTCTATTTGTTATCATTGTCAAGAATGAATGCTCCAATTAAAACTCCTAATTATTCTTAGGAATTCTGAATCTTGTCTACCACAGAATTTTCTATCAATCAAAGCGAATAGACTTAAAAAAGATTCAGAAAAGTTGATTAAATCATAGCTAACAGGTGCGCATGTAAGTTGATAGTGTGCAAGTATATGTGCATGTAGGTAGCCTTAGAGATTTTGATTTGAAGAAAGTATCAGACAAAGAAACATTTGATATGTCACAAACAAGCATACTTGTCTGATGGAGGATATTTCAAACGATACCTTACACATTACAAATAATGGAAGTAATTTAACCCTAACATTTACCACTCAATTGCCAGTTTTTATAACCATTTGCATATAATTTGTTAAGGACAGAACTAAATGAGTTTCAATAGCAACAGTAAAATTCTCTTGAAATCAAATCTTTTTTTTCCCTCTCTTCAAATACAAAAATATTACATTAAGTAATTCATGTATTCAATATGCATCTTGCAACCATGATAACTACCACATTGTTCACCCAGAATCACGCAAGGACTTTATAATGCAATTGGCTACATTTTTTTAATCATATTCTACAAGAGATACAGATTGCAAATGGAAGAAAGACTTACAGATTGTCTTTGACAGAACTTGTAGGCCCAAAAACTACTATCATTCTAAGGGAACCTATGCATTGCAAATGAAGTTGCTTGCATAAGAGAGAGTCATAAAGAAACCGCTAAATTGGAAAGATAAGTTTAAATTGCAATGTTAATTAATTACATATGAATTAATAGAAACATACTGATTTGGATTTAAAAAAAATCTGAATGATCCAACCTTAAGCTGCTTTTAGTTTCATGAATTATCCATAGCCACCAAAATTATAACATCACAAAGGCTTATAAAAAAGCAGTCAGCACAATCAGAGGGGTAAAATTGGAATCCTTACTATTGACTCCTCCAAAGCTGTAGGGTATATATGATACTCAGGCTTCAGTACATATCACAATTATATCAACAATACACATAAGTAAATTCAAACAATTTGCTTTGGTGAGAAATCAATTTACATAAGTACATAACATAAATGCTCACCTTCAATTCATAGAACTGGGAATAGATGGCCTGGAAAATCACTTCATCCAATTGTTTTCTTTACAACCAGTAATCTACGTGTCCGAAAACCAGAGAACCAGAAACCAGAAACCCTTCCTGGTGTAATCAAATAACCAGAAGCGAGATTAAAAAAAAAAAAAATAAGAACACAACTCATTCTATCCATGATTGAAGACCTTTGTTGCCACATAGAAGTTAGAATGGGTCAATACTGAGTTTTGGCCTTGCAAATGTGGGCATGGTTTCTGTAGTGGTTCTAGAAAATGGAACCACCACAGCTAGCGGGGGTGACTCCGGTCCAACGTATCCCTATTGAAAAAGGGAATCAAACCACACGTAGTTCTTAGGAATAGGGTAGAGAACATATACCTTAGCCCTTGTGTAAGGGGTGTATTTATAGAGGGATTGGTGTTGTGCCCTATGGGCCTGTTTGGCCCAATAGGGCTAACGTGGCTCTTAGAGGATAAGAAGGATGAGTCATTCCTCTGTATCCTGTACTAGAGAGCTCAAGCTTATCCTTTGAGTTGTAAGAGCCGTTCGGGCTCGGTGCTTGGGTCCTCGGAGGCCCTTACCGGTCCGAGATTGATGAGGTGAGGCGTTCGTGTATCCTTGGCACATGGTGGCCGAGGTGCCTCGATGGCGATGTACGGTCAGCTAACGAATGTGTGGGTGAGTGTCGACTCGTTGTGGTCGATATTGCCCTTTGGTCGGCCAGGGGGTTGTGTGTAGGGTGGCAATCGGCACAGGGCTCAAGGCGAATGATGGTCGGCCTGTGGTCCCCGGAATTGCCCTTTGGTCGGTTAAGGAACGTACAGTTTGGTTAACCCTACAGTTTCAGAGGCAAAAGAGAATGCTTCGCGGATGGGATGAAAAGAAGTCGTCATGCAATGGAATATTAGAGCGAGTAGCACTTTAGAAGAGATGTTTCTGATTTAAGTATAATCGAAGTAATCAATATGGCTTATACCAAAACTGTCTCAGGATAAAATCACTAACAGAACAGTCCATCAGTTTAAATAAATATGAGTGTTTATGGAAAAAAGTAATTAATGGTCAAGTTTTATAAATAGGGACAAAATAAAAGTGTCAAAAATGTCTTATATTAAAGGACGAGAATAATAATAATTAACTAATAATAAGCAAACAAATGCACACTATAAGCAAAATAACAAGCACCTATTACCTAATGCAGTGCACGGGCTTAAAATAAACTAGTAACATATATAAGTAAAGAACGTAACCGGAGAGTTGCCGCTGCCATGTCAATTGGTTACATATATCATTATGAAAGTAGCTGGTAAAAGTTTCACGAGATGACATGATTTATTTTAGTATTGCACATAATTAAACTATATAATCTGAAAAAAAAAAAGCAACTAGATTGTCTAAAGTCTTGATACAACATTTAACTAAAAAGTATCTGAACTTGATCAAATCAGAAGCTTATGTCCTCTGACGTCTTCTTCAAAATGGAGCATCACCTGCCAAATATAGAGGGGGAAAAACATTATCTTAACTATTTCATCAAGTCCATGAAATTATTACATTTTAATTAAAAAGGTACACGAAGTTATATACATATTTTTTGTTTCTTAAACAACATTGCACTTTTAATCACGAAAAAATGATGCTGGATAATCAATGTAACATTTCATATATATTAAAATGAGACACAGTAACCTTACCTTTTTAGTCTTGAACTTGAAGTCTCCTTTTCATCTTGGCCATAAAGACAACAAGTTTCGCATATATCCAATCGTTCATGTTGTTGAAGAATTGGAAATACGCATATCGCCATGAAGTCTTAATAGCTAAAGTTCCACAAACTCCCCAAAATCCAATAATAAATCCAAGTCCTAAGCTGAAGTAAAACCCGAAGCTTAGGAGCTTGTCATCATCATCTCCTTTATCATAATTTGTGTGAGTGTTGTTATCTTCTACGCATTCCTTTAAAAGTGGTTTGCCACAAAGTCCAGGGTTCCCTATATATGTAGAGTTATCAAAAGTTTCTAGCTGAGTGCTTATTGGAATCGGCCCTGATAAGTTGTTGAACGACAAGTTCATGACACTGAGAAAAGTCAAATTTGAAATGCTCGCTGGAATCCCACCATAAAGATAGTTCTTTGACAAGTCAAGTGATTCCAACATTTTCATATGGCCAATGTTGTTGGGAATGAATCCTGTGAGATTATTTCTTGAAAGATTTAAGCTAGCTAATGCCGCAAGCTTTGTCATACTAACAGGTATCTCTCCATTTAACTGATTGCATGAAAGATCAATGGCAGTCAGAAGTCCAAGATTTTTCCCATATTCTCTATTTGCCCCTTTCCATGCAAATATTCCTCTGTCAATGAACCAGCCATATTCAAAATCATCAAATTTAATAAGATATCCACTTGTGGAATATGAAAGTGTCTTTCTTGTAAAATTTATATTTGTCAAAGAAGTTATTTGATTAAGGCATTCAGGTATTTCTCCTGTAATGTTATTTTCAGAGAGATCTAATACTTGAAGATGTAAAAGATTACAAAGGTTTGCCGGTATTCTTCCTTTGAACTTATTCACACGTAGACGCAAAATAATCAGATGATCTAGGTTTTGGCCTACCCATGCAGGCAATGTTCCTCCCAAATTGTTATCCCCAAAATCCATGACCTTCAATTTCAAACAACGAGCCAAAGATGGAATTTCACCAGAGAAATTGTTGTTATTTAAATGGATTGTCTCTATCTCTGGTAAAGATCCAAGTGATTCAGGTATTCTTCCTGAGAATTTATTTGCTGCCAAATTCAGGACCTGTAACCTTTGGATTTGCCCCCAACAATTTGGTAGTTGCCCCTCTAAGAAGTTATTAGACAGGTCAATATATGTTAAAATTGGAAATGGTGTGACACAAAAAGAAGATATGGAACCTGAGAATATATTATTTGAGACACTTAAAAGACCTAGTGATGGTAGAAATTTAGGAAGTAGACCAGAAAAGTTGTTGAAACTCAAATCCCATTCAGCTTCTGGAATATGAAAATCAATATGTGGTATTAATTTTGGCAAGGCTCCACTAAGTTTGTTATGAGAAACATTTAGGTAGATCAAACGTGGAGTTAGGTCCCAAAACCATTTAGGAGGCGAACCTGAAATACCAGTATTAGAAATTTGCAACTCAAAAAGTGCCCTTTGATGTTTGAGCCATAATGGAAAGTTAGGGCCCAAATGGCATGATGATGCATATAAGTTATCCAGTTGGAAAGGTGGAATCCACTTTGAACTGAAATTGAATGAAAGTGATGTATGATCCATGTACAAACTTCCCAAGTAAGATAGGTTTGATAGATGTGCCTCATCAATGATACCGGTCAAATTATTTGAAGAAATAGACAATTCAAAGAGATTAGAAAGTTGTCCAATAGTATATGGAATCGACCCGTTCAACTGATTATGGGAAAGGTCCAAGTAACGTATACTATTTGAACACAAACGTGATACGTAATCACTAAGTTGTCCAGACAATTTGTTGGCAAACAATATTAATGTTTCCAATTTACACAAACTGCGAAAGGATTTTGGTATGCAGCCCTCAAGTTCATTAGAGGACAGATCCACATATGTGAGGATTTCGCCAACATTAAGCACCCACGACAAAGTTGAGGAGTTTAAGTGATTCCCTGAAAGACTCAGGTAATCTAGCAAAGTAGAAGAATTCATTTTGGGAATAGAATTTAGATTGAACTGTGGGAGTCCACAAAAATCTAAGGCAATGTGTGAAAGAGAAGGGAGTTTGCTTACTAATGACATCCAATCAACAGCTTGATTAAGATTAGCATATGATAGATCAAGATATCTCAAATGGGAAAGGCGAGAGACCCACTCAAGGTCATTCGCAACCAAATAATCATTGTAGCTGAGGTCAAGAGTTTGCAAATTGGAGAGGTTGCCCAGAGCATGGGGAATGGCACCTACAAGTCCATTCCCTCCAAGATCCAACAAAATCATTTGACCAAGTGATCCAATGCATTCTGGGATCTTACCTTCAAAGTTACCACTGAGACTTAGGAAAGTCAGATATTGTAGTTCACATATTGAAGAATCAATCTTACCTTTCATTGTTGTTTCCTCATAGAACTCATACGAGAATTCAAACACAGTAACATGACCAGTGGAATTATCACATGTAATTCCTTTCCATTTGCAACAATCTTCGCCAGCCCATGAGGATAAATATCCCTTTTGATTAATAAGGCCAGCTTTGAACGTGAGAAGAGCATGCCTCTCCGTGTCCACACACTTCTTCGCATTGGAATTTCCAACACATAAAGAAATGCATAGAATCGCCACCAGACAAAAGAGATAGAACCTGCAGCTAAACATGTTGAACAACTCAACTCTCTATGGAATGTTTTTAGGATTTCGAACTTAAGAATGTATAGGTAATCTGGTTATGTGTATACTGAATTATGAAGTTAAACTTATATAGGCAGCAACTAAATGAAGATAAGTCACCTATTTGATCGATTTATTGTGGTTTTAATGAGTTACATTGATGTTTGTGGCGTGGATCATTTTAGGCTAAAGATGGTGGTCCCCTAGTCACTTGATAAGAGACGTCTCAAGAATCAATCATTCTGAATAGCTTCAAGTCAACTAAACTTAAACTGAGGGGCAAGACTTGAGTGAACAACGTGTTGACTGGTGCAACATATGAGCCTTCTTCTCTTCTTCTTGAACAAACTACACATTAACGGCTGAAGCATAAATGTGCATAACATTTTACAAATTTGGAGACTTAAAAGCAATTTTTATAATTCTAGGACTAAAATAAATGTTGAATATAAATTCAGGGATTTAAGTGAAAGTTAAGTTGATGATAATTAATTAAGGCATAACTAAAACAATTAAAAGCATTACAAAAATTTAAGGTTTTTAATATCTAAGGGTACTCCCATGTTGGGGTATGCAATAAATATTAGCTTAGTATAAGCTAAATTTCCTTCAACTATAATTATGATTGAATCTTTAATATTTTGAATTCTACTATTCATCAATGTAATTTTTAAAGGACAATTGATTTATTTTCCAAAAATACTCTTGATTAAAATACGAATAGCTCTCATATGAGCATATTTTATTTTAGATCTTTCTTTTGACTTGATTGCTTGTATTTTTTCTCATAGATATTCTACAAGAGACTTTATAATGCAATTTGCTACATTTTTTGAATCATATTCTACAAGAGATACAGATTGCAAATGGAAGAAAGACTTACAGATTGTCTTTGCCAGAACTTGTAGGCCCAAAAACTACTATCATTCAATAAAGTAAGGGAACCTATGCATTGCAAATGAAGTTGCTTGCATAAAAGAGAGAGTGAAAACGAAACCGCTAAATTGGAAAGATAAGTTTAAATTGCAATTTTAATTAATTACATATGAATTAATAGAAACACACTGATTTGGATTTAAAAAAAATCTGAATGATTAAAAATTATAACATCACAAAGGTTTATAAAAAAGCAGTCATCACAATCAGAGGGGTAAAATTGGAATCCTCACTATTGACTCCTCCAAAGCTGTAGGGTATATATGATACTCAGGCTTCAGTACTTATCACAATTATATCAACAATACACACAAGTAAATTCAAACAATTTGCTTTGGTGAGAAATCAATTTACACAAGTATATAACATAAATGCTCACTTTCAATTTATAGAATTGGGAATAGATGGCCAAAAAAATCACTTGGTCGAATCGATTTCTTTAGAACCAGAAATCTACGTGTCTGAAACCCAGAGAACCCGAGATGCCAGAACCCAGAGTAGTAGCAGCCATAACCAGAAACCCTTGCCGGTGTAATCAAATAACCAGAAACGAGATTAAAAAAAAAAAAACCAAGAACACAACTCTTTCAATCAAATATGATATATATTGTCAATTGGGAGGAGGATGGATTTTGGTTTGGTATGCATAGAGAAATATCATACAAAGCCAACAATATGGAGTTGAAGCCCTCTCAGTCTTACTACCCAAGTAGGGTGGGATGCTTAATCATCAAGAACACAACTCGGAGACCAAGCCAAAAAAATCTGTGAAGTCATGCGAGATGACCAGTCCATAGGGATGAGTGAATGATCTCATTGAACAATTCATCAGGCCCTTCACGGCTAGCATAGAATAGCTTAGGTCATCCCAAAGTGTTACCAAAATAGTGCAATACGAGCAGGAACCATCGAGAGACTACTTAAGCAGAAGCTTCAGATATAGAAGGCTTGGACCGCAAGGTTGCCTTACTCCTTTATGTGGGAGGCATTCAGTCGGGCAAGTTCACTAATTCCTTGGCCAAGAAACACCCTGAAAACATGGACATTATGAGGAAAAGGGTTGAGAAATTTACCAACTTGAAGGAATTTGAGCAGGCCAAGGAGTTTCTCATAAAGATATTCAACTATAATACTTCGTTGAACACCTCATGAACTCTAATACTCTAGGAAGAACTCTAATACTCTAGGAAGCGATACACAATGAATTTGCCAACATACCAAGGCCAGCAGCAAACGCAAGCAAGAGAAGTGATATATCAAACACATAAAATTTACATGGAGGCATAGGCCATAAGCATCTCAATAATTAGCTGTGTAATAAAAAAAACAAAAAAAAAAAACTATACAAAATAGGCCAAGGAGTTTCACATAATGAAATTGGACTATAATACTCAATTGAATACCTCCTGAACTCAAATTCTCTAGGATGTGATAAACGATGAATTGTCCGACGTATTGAGGCCAGTCGCAAGCAAAAGAGACAGATCAAAAACTTATAATTTCCATGGAGGCACGGGCCACAAGCATCTCAATAATTTGTTGTAACTAAAATAAAATGATACCTTTTATTATAATGATTTACATATAATGTGCAGTGTTAACAATAGAACTCAGTAAGTTTCAAAAGCAATAGAAATAATCTCTTCTGCATCTTCTGATGAAGGTAATGGAATCTTTTTTTCCTTCCTTCAGACAAAAACATTCCTCTGTCCTATAATCAATTCAATCATTCAATAAGCATCTTGTTAATTGTAACTTGTAACCATGATAGCTACATTGTTCATCCAGAATCATGCAACCATGCAATTTGGTACAATTTGTAATCATATTAATGCTGTAACTCATAGCTTAGTCTAATACTATAGCATCTCTGTTATTTTTTGCAATTCAGCAATTCTATTTTGAGGTGGTTTCTAAAAATTTTGCTTATTTAGTAAGTAACTAATTGCTTTTGCATCAGTTTAGCCTTCACTCATTAAAAATACATTTGCTCTTGTAATCTCAAATCAATCAATCAATCATGTTATTCAATTTATACTTGTATATTCCATAATACAATACATACATATTGTACAAGAGATACAAATAGCAAAATTGAAGAAAACTTACAGTTTGTCTATGTCCAAGCTTGTAGCATAAGCAAAACCAACATCATCATTCAACAAAGTCGGGAAACCTTTTTATTGCAAACTGATTTGGACTAAGAAAAGAAAAATAAATTTGAATGATGTAATCTTAAGTTACTTTTAATTTTCATGAATCAAAGCACACCAAAATTATAACTGACAACTGGCCAACGCCTTATATAAAAATAATCAGAATGTTTGTTTGTTTTTGAAAATAAATTTTGCACATAAGTAAATTCAAACAACTTGCTTTGCTGAAAATCAATAGACATAAGTACATAACATAAATGCTCACCAGCAATGGGTAGGTTTGGGAAGCAGAATACAGAGCTTAATCCTTGACTGTTGGTCAAATTCTATGGCTAACTTACTTCAGGAATTGTCAGTCCCTTTTATCAGTCCTGCTTTGCTCTATTGTGATAGTCAGTCTGCAATGCAAGACACATAGCAGCCAATCAAGTGTATCATGAACGCATGAAACACATTGAAATTGACTGCCATGTCGTTAGAGAACAGCTACTTGCTCTATTGTTTCATCTGCTTCCTATTCCTACCAAGGATAAGCCTGCAGATTTGTAACGAAGGCTCTTGATCCTCTACCTTTTCGGCATCTTCTTTCCAAGCTGGGAGTTCTTAATATTCACTCTCCAGCTTGTGCGAGGATATTGGATTTATAATACTGACTGTATTGATACTTAACTAATATATATGTTAGGTAGGGATTCTATTAGGTAGTAGACGCTTAGTTACTAGACAGTTAGACAGATTGCAATCCAAGCTCTTGTATAAATACCAAATTCTGTTTCATTGTTCAATGAGAAATTCATTTTACACAATTTACATTTAGTTATAATGTCTAAAACCCAGAAAACCAAAACCAGAAACTCTTGCCAGTGTAAATAGAATAACCAGATATGAAATAACAATACCAAGAACAAAATTCTTTCTGTCCTTGCCTGAGGACCATCATTGGCATTCAGAACACTCAATTCTGAGTTATGGTAGAGTGTTACAGAAAATAATACGTTAGAAGAGACACCAATCACTTAATAAATTGGATGACAACATTAGGTTTGAGAATAAACAAAGTATTCATTGCGAAGTACACCAAAATTGTTTCAGGAAAAGACCATTAACAGTCAATCAAATTAATGATTTGCAGAGAGCATTTCCTTGTAACTATTTCGCAAATACTTGGTTAAAATACTAACTAGCACTTATACAAAGGGGATAAATCATACACTACAACCTCACTACTGCCACAATCAAAAAAATAATATAAAAGAAAATCAATCAAATCTGATACATACAGTAGAGTAGAGTCAATTAGGAGGAGGATGGATTTTGGTTTGATATGCAGATTGCACTCTTGATTCCAACAAAGCCGTATATTTATCGAGCATAGAGACCACAGCTTCAAACTCTGTGACTTGCTTCTCTATGGCATCAATCTGCTCAACATACTCATTAAAGCTACCACTCTTGCATTTCAACTGCTCCACAAAAACCGTTAACCCTGAAGCCAAATCACCAAACCCTTTGTACTCTTCACCCACTCTCAGATTCATCTTCTCCAATAGCTCTACATGATTATTAGTACCCTGTAAGCAACACACAAAACCATCATAATTAGGTTGAATTATTCCCAAAGACCCTGACAATGCCAAGTTTCAATCACCTGAAGCTCTGATTTGATCATGGTGGAAATGCTGCCCAAGAGATCGTTGAGCGATTCTGCGAGTTGATCTTGATTATCATCATTCTTCACCGTATCCATAGTTGTCTCTTCTTCCGGTGTTAACTACTATTGATCAATTCAAAAGGGAAGGGAGGTAATAATGGTGCGACCCAAGATAACAATCTAACCCTAATATCTCATGTTCGGTGCTTTGTGAGCCTCGCCCAAATTATCGAAATTCCAAATTAGTTCTCGATATAAAAACAAGTGCATCATATTAGTCTTCGACGTTAATGGTCCATAAAATCAAGACTAATTTGATCGATTTCGACAATCTCAATAACTAATTTAACTGATACTCATTGTCTTTGTTTATTTTTTCTGACAAAACGATGTTGTTTTGGTCATTCCGTTAGTTCATATTAAGGGACACTTACGGTATGTCAGCGACTAATTTGAATGACGTGTTCTTATCTTAGAGACTGATTTGCAATTTCGAAAATCTCAGAAACTAAATTGATCGATGCCTACAAAGTCGGGAATCAATCTAACATATTACTCTTAAAAGAAGCATAATCAAGTAAATAATAATAATAATAATACTGTAACAAGCGCACACACACATCGACTCAGGCTTTTTTTACCTATATAGGGTCAATTTAGAAACTATTTACCAATTTGGGAGGTTTTGAAACTATTTCCCGGGGGGTCGTTTTGAAACTATATATGATTCTAGATGAGATTAGAAAAGGAAATTTGCATAAATCATGTTCAATTTTGCCTTCTCTTATACATAAGCAGAGCAGTAAAATATGAAATGAAGCGGTGAGAATCACCCAAGTTTTGCCCAATTCTTCAACCCAATTTCAAGATTAGAGGTAGAATAAAGCAATTTTTATATGCTAGGTTAAAATGCTTTTAGAATTCAATATGGGATGAGTTTACTAATTTTGTTTTGGTATGCAATCTAATACAAGGATGTGATTTACATTCATTCATAGTTGTGAACATTTAAGTTCAATAAAAAAAAAAGTTTGATGGGTTCGAGTCGTTCCCAAGGCGCATGTGAATGGAGCAAACCTTACTGGGAGCATCGCCCCCGAAAGGGCCCGACCGTGGTGCGAGGGATTAGTCACCCAGTTACGCGGGTGGATACCCTGGTTCATCAAAAAAAAAAAAGTTTGATACTAACAAAACTCCTGAAAGAAATTTTGTCTTAAAAAGGAAAAATGTCCATTTAGTTTTCCATTTTTATTAAATTATTAGATAATTCAAAAAGAACATATTTCTCACATCAATGCAATTATAATGCATTAATGCTCCCATATTTAATCTTTTTGAAACACTGTAGAGATATTAAGTTTCTTATGTAAATCAATATCCAATATGAAGTAGATATTATAATTGCAAAAATTTAGGCATGTGTATATCAAATAAAAAAATTTGAATAAATTGTTCACATTATAAAAATTTCTAAAAGCAAGATAATCATACTTTTCGCTAATTAATCATGTCGCTTGGCTATGCAAATTTGATTTAGTATAAATGCTTGAAGCATTAAAAATAAACAATATTATATGTTCCAAAATAATATTGGATTATAAAAAATTATTATCAAATAAATAAGTTTCATCTACTTAACTTCCACAATTTAATTTAATTTCGCTAATATGTTTTCACGAATTTGATCATTTGAATTTTATCACATAATTTTTTATTTACAAATTAAGTGATACTGATTCGATTCGAAAATTCATAATGTTTTTGAATTATTTAATCAAATTATGAAACCATCATCAAAATTAAAGAATGAGAAGCATAAAAAGTTATGTAAAAAATATATCAAAATATAATACTCCCTCCGTCCTTATTTATAGGATCCTTTAGGGAGATTTTACGTTCATTAAGAAAGTTGATTAATTTAGTTAATTGTATTGGAAATGTGAATTTTTGATATGTATTTTCAAAATTATTACTTCTATTAATATTATTGGGAATCTAAAAAGTGTTAAATAAATATGGGTGTTTATGGAAAAAAAAAGTAATTAATGGTCAAGTTTTATAAATAAGGACAAAATAAAAGTGTCAAAAATGTCTTATATTAAATGACGAGAGTAGTAATAGTTAACTAATAATAAGCAAACAAATGCGCACTATAAGCAAAATAACAAACACCCCATGCAGTGCACGGGATTAAAACTAGTAACATATAAGTAAAGAACCCAAGAGTTGCCGCTGCCAAGTCAAATGGTTACATATATCATTATGAAAGTAGCTGGTAAAAGTTTCACGAGATGACATGATTTATTTTAGTATTGCACATAATTAAACTATATAATCTGGAAAAAAAAAAAAAGAGAAAGAAAGAAACAACTAGATTGTCTAAAGTCTTGATACAACATTTAACTAAAAAGTATCTGAACTTAATCAAATCAGAAGCTTATATCCTCTGACGTCTTCTTCAAAATGGAGCATCACCTGTCAAATATAGAGGGGGGAAACATTATATTAACTATTTCATCAAGTCCATGAAATTATTAGATTTTAATTAAAAAGGTACACGAAGTTATATACATATTTTTTGTTTCTTAAACAACATTGCACTTTTAATCACGAAAAAATGATGCTGGATAATCAATGTAACATTTCATATATATTAAAATGAGACACAGTAACCTTACCACGTTAGTCTTGAACTTGAAGTCTCCTTTTCATCTTGGCCATAAAGACAACAAGTTTCACATATATCCAATCGTTCATGTTGTTGAAGAACTGGAAATACGCATATCGCCATGAAGTCTTAATAGCTAAAGTTCCACAAACTCCCCAAAATCCAATAATAAATCCAAGTCCTAAGCTGAAGTAAAACCCGAAGCTTAGGAGCTTGTCATCATCATCTCCTTTATCATAATTTGTGTGAGTGTTGTTATCTTCTAAGCATTCCTTTAAGAGTGGTTTGCCACAAAGTCCAGGGTTCCCTATATATGTAGAGTTAACAAAAGTTTCTAACTGAGTGCACATTGGAATCGGCCCAGATAAGTTGTTGAACGACAAGTTCATGAAACTGAGAAAAGTCAAATTTGAAATGCTCGCTGGAATCCCACCATAAAGATAGTTCTTTGACAAGTCAAGTGATTCCAACATTTTCATATGACCAATGTTGTTGGGAATGAATCCTGTGAGATTATTTCCTGAAAGATTTAAGCTAGCTAATGCCGCAAGCTTTGTTATACTAAGAGGTATATTTCCTTTTAACTGATTGCATGAAAGATCAATGGCAGTCAGAAGTCCAAGATTTTCCCGATATTCTCTGTTTGCTCCTTTCCATGCAAATGTTCCTCTCTCAATGAACCAGCCATATTCAAAATCATCAAATCTAAAAATATATCTACTTATGAAATATGAAAGTGTCTTTTTTGGAAGATTTATATTTGTCAAAGCAATTATTTGATTAAGGCATTCAGGTATTTCTCCTGTAATATTATTTTTGGAGAGATCTAATACTTGAAGATTTAAAAGATTACAAAGGCTTGCTGGTATCCTTCCTTTGAACTTATTCACACGTAGACGCAAAATAATCAAATGATTTAGGTTTTGGTCTACCCATGCAGGCAATGTTCCTCCCAGACTGTTATCCCCAAAATCAATGACCTTCAATTTCAAACAACGAGCCAAAAATGGAATTTCACCAGAGAAATTGTTGTTATTTAAATGGATTGACTCAATCTCTTGTAAAGATCCAAGTGACTCAGGTATTCTTCCTGAGAATTTATTTGCTGCCAAATTCAGGACTTTTAACCTTTTCATTTGCCCCCAACAATTTGGTAGTTGCCCCTCTAAGAAGTTATTAGACAGGTCAACGTATTTTAAATTTAGAAATGATGGGGCACAAAATGAAGATATGGAACCCGAGAAAATATTATTTGAGACACTTAAAAGACCTAGTGATGGTAGAAATTTAGGAAGTGGACCAGAAAAGTTGTTGAAACTCAAATCCCATACAGCTTCTAGAATATGAAAATCACTATGTGGTATTAATTTTGGCAAGGCTCCACTAAGTTTGTTATGAGAAACATTTAGGTAGACCAAACGTGGAGTTAGATCCCAAAACCATTTAGGAGGCGAACCCGAAATACCAGTATTAGAAATTTCTAAATCTTCAAGTGCTCCTTGATGTTTGAGCCATAATGGAAAGTTAGGGCCCAAATTGCATGATGATGCATATAATTGTTCCAGTTGGAAAGGTGGAATCCACTTTGAACTAAAGTTGAATGAAAGTGATGTATGATCAATGAACAAACTTTTCAAATTAGATAAGTTTGATAGATGATCCTCATCAATGATACCAATCAAGTTATTTGAAGAAATAGACAATCCAGAGAGATTAGAAAGTTGTCCAATATTATACGGAACGGACCCGTTCAACTGATTATGGGAAAGATACAATTCACGTATGCTACTTGAACACAAACGTGATACATAATCACTAAGTTGTCCAGTCAATTTGTTGTCATCCAAAAATAATGTTTCCAGTTTACACAAACTACGAAAGGATTTTGGTATGCAGTCCTCAAGTTCATTATTGGACAACCTCAGAAGTTTAAGAGAAGTCATATTTGCAATGTCTTCTGGAATAGTATGTTGCAAAAAATTATTTGAGAGATCAAGATATGTGAGGATTTTGCTAACATTAACCACCCAGACAAAATTGAACAGTTTAAGTGATTTCCTGAAAGACTCAAGAAATCTAGCGAAGTGGAAGAATTCATTTGGGGAATAGAATTTAGATTGAACTGTGGGAGTCCACAAAAATCTAAGGCAATGTTTGAAAGAGAAGGGAGTTTGCTTATTGATGACATCCAATCAACAGCTTGACTAAGATTATTTAATGATAGATTAAGGTATCTCAAACTGGAAAGGCGAGAGACCCACTCAAGGTCATTCGCAACCAAATAATCATTGAAGCTGAGGTCAAGAGTTTGCAAATTGGAGAGATTGCCCAGAGCATGGGGAATGGCGCCAACAAGGCTATTATCTCCAAGCTTCAAGTCTATCAATTCACCAAGTGATCCAATGCACTTTGGGATCTTTCCTTCAAAGAAATTACCTGAGAAATTTAGGAAAGTCAGATATTGAAGTTCACATATTGAAGAATCGATCTCACCTTTCATCGTTGTTTCCTCATTGTAGTCATACCAGAAATCCAACCCAGTTACATGACCAGTTAAATTATCACATATAATTCCTTTCCATTTGCAACAATCTTCGCCAGTCCATGAGGATGAATATCCCTTGTTATTAATGAGGCCAGCTTTGAACTTGAGAAGAGCATGCCTCTCCGTGTCTACACACTTCTTCGCATTGGAATTTCCAACACATAAAGAAATGCATAGAATCGCCACCAGACAAAAGAGATAGAACCTGCAGCTAAACATGTTGAACAACTCAACTCTCTATGGAAGGTTTTTGGGATATTGAACTTAAGAATGTATATATAGGCAGCAACTAAATGAAGATAAGTCACCTATTTGATCGATTATTTATTGTGGTTTTAATTAGTTACATTGATGTTTGTGTATACTGATTGTTGAGTGAATGAGCAAGACATGATAACTGAAGTCTGATTTGGTCTATAAAGGTGAGTGGAGGGGGCTTAGGTAGGGTTAATGGTGATCATAGTGTGTTTAGGAAGGTGAGTGGGTTATAAAAAGAGTTTTAGTGGTTTAGGTACATATACATGAAATCCAATTTTTTTATAAAAAAGTTTTTATTTTTTAATAAGTCACTCATAATATATATCTATATAGACATAAGAAGACGTATAGAAGTAGTCTTACGGTGGCAATAGGCACGAAATAGGTCAATTTGGGTCAACACAAATACCTCTCACAAATTACTCGATTAATAAGATATTTTCTCAAAAATTCTTAAAGATTTCTAAATGACCTCAAAAATTTATAATTAGCTAGAATATACTTATATAAAGTACATCTAAGCTTCATGTAAGTCACAGCCTCGTAAGGCTCCTCTCGCTAGTTCTTTTGAAGTTTTGTGATTTTAGGTTCTTTGGCAACCATTAAATTCTCTGGTTGAGGGAATTTCTCAAAAACTAACCACACTATAACTTATTCTTCCAATTTCATAACCTTTCTAACTAATAATAAATATTATAAAATAACTAAAAAATTCATAATATACTAAATAATTTTTTGTATGTAAAATATATAATAGCTTTTCCCGAAATTGACAATTTGGGCAATTTAGTGAAATAAAAAGAAATTTGTGTATTTTTGAATAATAAAATAAAATTATTATTCAACTATACATTTACAATAATATCCATAATATTATCATTGCTAATAATATTTAATTTCCAAATAAAAACTCATGCACATGAATATAATTTATTGAGTTAATATTCACTTTAGTCTCCGAAAAATACATTGGTCATCATTTTAATCCCAAAAGATTTTTGGCAACAATTTAATTCCCAAAGATTAAAATGACATCACGAAGTGTAAATTTTGGATCCCAAAAGATTCATATGGACATCAAATAAGTCCCTTAAAAAATCAATGTGCGTGATGCCATATTAATTTTTGGAAGATTAAATTAATTAATGTCAAAAATCTTTTAAGAACTAAATTGAAGACTAATGTAATTTTCGGTGACCAAAGTAACTATATATTATATATGAATATTCACATAAAGTAAAAAGGATTTTTTTGGGTATTATTGCTAAAAATTGAAAAAAAAGAGGGTATGCTACGAAAAATGAGAAAAGGACAAATGAAAATCATCATACGTATAATAATTTTTTCTTTGAATTTGTTGTAATCCATTAATCATATTTTTCGTAATTTTTTATTGATGAGTTTGTTTATAAAAAGATTTTTACATTTTTTAACAATGCTTTTCCAACATTATTTAAAATAGTAAAAAACGTAATTTTGTATGATAAATAATGTATTTAATAAATCAAAACATGTTAAATTTAGATTTTTAGTGACAATTTTTCAAATTTGTATATTTTAAAAATTAATTAACACTATAATATTTTAATAATATGTTTCGCCTTCACAACTTAAAATTTCTGAGTTTGTCACTAAAAATAAGAGCGTTTTGAGTGTATTAATATGTTAGAATGAAAATTATTTGAACAAGAACTTACTGATATGATAAAAAAAATTCCTTAAAAAATCTTATATATAAGACTAGAAGTAATAAATTATTAAAAAAATATTGCTAAATAATATGAGTGTCTCTCGTATTCCTCGTGAAATCTAACATATTAATATACCTTGCAATCTTTACCATTCGTTTTAAATACTGATTAAGGTTGTGAGTGTTTTGATTTTAGTACCTAGAAGTTTTTTTTGACATTGACTCATCCTTAATTGCTTTGAAAATTTGGTTTTAGTCCATACCGTTAAGAAAAATTTGTTAATTGTTGATGTGGCTAACGGAATGTCACATCAGCATACATGTGTGCAAGTATTATATTGCTTGCCACCTGTAGGATGACGTAGATGATCTAAACCCACATGAGCCAAAAACAGCCAAAGCCCAACCCATATGTGTTTGTGATTGGGCTTTGCCCCTTCGACTTCTGCTAGTTCGGATCATCCACATTATTTTGCATATGACACGCAAGACTTACAGACGTGCATGCTGACATGCGTGACGTTTCATTAGCCACATCAGCAGTTAACATATTTTTCTTAACAACAGGGACTAAAACTAAATTTTCAAAACACTTAAGGATGAGTCAAGGTCAAAAAAATTCTAGGGACCAAAACCAAAACACCCCAAACTTTCAAGAATGAAAAACATAAATAAGCCATATTAATATATGCGATTATATGAAATTAAAACAGTGAAATTAAAATACAAAAGTTTGGACTTACTTACTTGTAGAAGACATAATCAGGAACTATAACATTGTAGAAGATATGATCAGGAACTATAACAGTGATACCTTTTCAGAATCCTGAAAAAAAGGAATGACAAGGTCTTCCTTGCTTGATCACTAACTCCTATACCTCAACAGCTATCGATCGGGCAAACTGTGAGTGGATACATTTGTTTGTATTATGTCTCTGTGACAGCATAGGGGACTTAGCCAATTTATAATCTATTAACCCTAGTCTCCACCCACAATGGACCAAAAAGTGTTTAGGCCAACACTGTGTTTCCCACACCGATCAAGATTTCAGATATCCAAGCCCATAATAGATCACCAAATAGCTGGGCATAAAAACATCTCTAAATAAATCATATTATTAACCTGTTTTTATTAAAACTAAATATTACAATTAATTGCAGCCCATAGGAATATTAAAATAATTTCAACAATCTCCCACTTGGGCAAAATTAATTGTATAATTTCAATTTGGAAAAATTATTAACTTAAAAATGACTCTCGAGTTAATGACTAATTCTAAAGATATGGCTACAATCTTTAGAATAACAAATGACCAAGATGCAATATCTGAATATGTTTTTCCGTTTATGATGAAACTCTTGTTGTTATATAGATGGTACAAGAAATGTTTTTCTATTTATAATCATTTTAGTCAAGAAAAATGTCTGATTAATATACTTTTCAGATTTATATACTAAAACGGATTTTAGTGATTTTTTCTAATCTAATCCGATATCTATTCAGAATTAAAGTTTTATCCGCTAAGCATATTGTAGTTCTTATATCTACACACGCACATGATTATGTAGATTCAAAATTCTCAATTGGTATAAATACTTTTATGAATGTACTAACTTGATTAATCAGTGCTTTCTTATGAAGAATGAGACATATGTTCATATATTTGTTCATTTGAACTTATATCCCAATCTATAAATGATTCTAAATTATTTTCTTATGCTATTGTGAGAATTTTAACTTTCTCGGATTTTTTTTAGGACATTTATTAGCATAATGTCCATCTTCATCACACATCCAACATCTATGAGTTTTTTTTCCTTTTCAAAAATATTTTTTAGGGGTATTTTTCATAAAATATCACTTTTAATATTTCTGTTTAGGATTTCTCTTTTTTTTTTTATAAAAAAATTATATAATTTATTTTTATGTGCTCTTTTCTTCTTGAAAGATTATTCACAACAATTTTCACAACCATATTATCCAGGTAATTCTAAATCATTTTTATTACAGTAGATATTGTCTATCAATTTTAATTTGCTACTAATAATATTATTAATACATATTTCTTTTTTTTTTTGGTGAACATTATTAATACATATTTCTCTAATCATATTTTTAACGATTAATATTAGTCCACCTAACAGTGGGGCTATTTCTAGGATCATCCTCCCATCTTTATCTTAGTACTTATCCTATTGGGGAAATTTATTTATAAATAATTATTTGTATATTCCATAGTCTGAATGATTTAATTGGTAATAGTATTTTTCATATTGACATATGAATTTATCTATACGGCATATATCTTTTATACACATATTTAACTAATGTCATTTTGCTATATCTTTTTCCAATTTAATTACTACTTGTCTATGACTTATCAAATCTTTTTCTAAAAATTCTAGACTTGTTAATCTTGCTAGATAATCTAATTTTTCAAAAACATCTTCTCCTCTAAGTTTTATTAGATATTAATTTTTCAATGTATGTTTTAAGTATTCTCGTAGACTTATATTCTACCTATACTTACAACATCAAGCACAAAACCATGGCCTTTTGACAATTTAGAAAATTGTGGCCTATTATTGGTGATTTTTAAAACCGTGGATTTTGCCTCTATTTTGGATCACGCTTTTCATTGTATTGTGCCCTAAAGTCAAAAAACCGTGGTGTATTGAAATAGCCCTTGCAATAAGTACTATGCTCAAAAAATCGTGGTCTAAACTTTAGGCCACGGTTTTCGTGCATGACCTAAAGCCAAAATATTGTAGTGATATCCCAAGTTTTGAAGTAGTCCAGTGAAAAAGAGCACAACCAAGTTAATGCATCACCACTTAATTAAAAATGAAGCAGCCTTTGTCTGATAGCATCGGATTGGACTCTATTATTGGTCCTCACAGTATCACAATATTGGAGGAAGTTGTCAACATAGAGATTAAGATCATCTGAAGGCAAACCTCCAAATTGAGTCTGTTGGAATACATTAACAAAACTTATCTTGATCTCAAAATTGTTGGCTTCAATAGGTGGCATGACCACATTAGAATGCAACCCTTTGATTGTGGGGGTGCCATAATCATTCAACGCTGTAAGATCACCGTTCTCCGCCATTGTACATTTTCAAATCTTTGTTGTCTCCTTCTTTTGTGATGAAAAGTTCTTTAAATATCAAGATTTGTTTCTTGAACAAGTGTCACAAGTCTAGGACTTCGCATACAAGAGAGATCCCTGTAGAAAAACAAAAATAAATAAAAAAGTGGTTTAATCTAATCAACTTATAATATAATATTAACAAAAACAAAATTCCCGGCAATGGCGCCAATTCTTGATAGCCCGCAAGTGCACAGATTATCCTACTAGTACAAAGAGTATTGTCTCCACATGGATTTTGTTTGTTTAGTACCAACAAATTATAAGTACGGATTATCTAAACCAATATTAGTTTAGCGATATCAAAATAAAATAAGAGATTGAATCAACAAAATAAAAGATTTTGCAAAGATTTGAATTGTAAAATTTTTAAGGATTAGTTTCACCACAGATATATCAGCGTCGACAATATTTAGTGATATCTCTTTTATTATGCTAGATTTATTTTAAAGGGGAATTATCTTAATATAGAAGATTAGTTCATTTCAGAATCTAGTAACGTGCGTACCCAAAGGTTCCTAATTTCCACTATGGTAGTAATTATTGCACATCAAATCCATTAAGTTCTCCTGTTATGGACCGTATCCATTAAACCGGTATTCCGATATGAGGCCATAGAGGCCCAAGTCTTTTCAGACCAGCATACCGGTAAGAGGCCTTAGTGGCCCAATGGAGCTGATACCAGCATACCGGTAAGAGGTCTTAGTGGCCCAATGGAGCTGATTCCGGCATACCGTTAAGAGGCCTTAGTGGCCCAATGGAGTTGATACCAACCGGCATACCGGTAAGAAGTCATCATGTCAGCTGTACGTGTCAGGGAATCCAAGGAAATCCGTTATCCTGTTGAGCATTGGATCCTGCACGTTATGATACCCGCCATTACATTCTACCGTTTACAAGAAACTTCACCTGCCTCATGATGGCAGCAATCAACACCACCAAAGCGGGTATGCCTATATAAAGCCTGGTAAGACAAAAAGGTATGCATCTGACTGGCTCATTCATACACACACACAACACTCAAGTAAACGACCAGAGTGTGGGTATCTTGCTATTCAAGGTGCCCTCCTTACGTCTGACATCAACAAGTAGAATTGCTGGATACTTGGCTGGAAAGTCCAAGTCCAATAATTCTACGACAGAACATCTTCGATAATACAATGAAAATTCTCTCAGCAATTAAATCAAATATTAAGGTTTACCTTTCCGTTCTTCCCTTACTATTTGGGATCATGTAATTATAGAGCTCTGTACAATCACAAGCATTAAGAAAACTAGAATTAAATAAAAATAGTCTAGCATAAATAAAAGATAAAAAAAATATCAAAACATCATGTCAATGCCTCCATGGGCCAATCCTAGTCCTTAGAAAGCAGAAAACTATTCACTCATATTCATGATACAAACCAAAAATAGAAATAAGGCATGAAAAATAGAAATAATCGTACCATAAGATGAATGAGAAGAATTGCTTCAGTTTTCAATAGCCGTCTAGTTCTTCGTAGAGAGAATTGTTCTGCCTTTAAATCTATCTTCTAATTTGTTATCTCTAGATTACATTTTGTTAGAGTTTCTATCTATTTCTTTTTTTAATGAGTTTTGATTTTTGACCCCCAAACCTGAGACTTTAGCTCCCATTTCACTTTTTCAAGGAGAAAATTGTCCTTCCCCGTGTTATTTTTTCCATCTATCTATCAACAGACGGAAAGGCCTTTCCGTTCTTACAGAGACGAAAACCATTATATTATAAAGTTTCGTCTTCCTCTGACGGAAAGTATTCTGTCTATGGCAAGACGGAAGAATTAAATTATTTTTTCGTTTATGGTGAGACGGAATGCTGCTGTTGCTGTTACCTATTTATTTTTCTTGGCATTTCACAGGTACTTACTTCCCCTCCCATTACTCCATCACCAACCCTATTTCTTTTTCTTTTTTTCCTAGCATTTTAGTTGCACTACACTACCTAACCTTTTTATTTTTAAATATGATGATCCAGAGGATATCTATTGGATACATTGTTGTAGCTTTATGTGAGATCTGGCTTACAGCTCCTCAACCTTAAGGGATTCAATTCTGTTTCTTCAAATGTTATCACTGGCATTGGTATGCTTTTCCATCCCACTCACCCACTTTAATGAAATTGCATATCGATTTTTATGGTTGTCTGCAAAATCAAAATCATCCTTTCACCGCTATAATAATGTTTTATCATTTATGGTTTGACTTTATTAGACAATTATTTATTGCCACAGGATGTTCTAAAGTAGTAAAACATAGTATGAGTGTTCTGGTATTAGTGTGAGTGTTCTAGTATTTCATAGGAGCAGCATGAAAATTATTAATATTTTTGTCTCTGATGAGACGGAAAAATAATTTAAGTCTTCCGTTTTGCCATAGACGGAATACTTTCCGTCAGGAGGAAGACGAGACTTTATAATATAATGGTTTCCGTCTATGTAAACACGAAAAAAAAATAACACTGGGAAGGGCAATTTTGTCCTTGAAAAAGTGAAATGGAGGCCAATATCTCAGGTTTGAGGGCCAAAAATGAAAACTCTTTTTAATTAGGCTAAACTGCTCATTTGGTCCTGTACCTTATTTTTTATTTCAATTTGGTCCCTTACTTTTATTTGGTGTCAATTTGGTTCCTTACGTTTCAAATCGTTAACACCTTTAGTCCTAACCATCAGTTGCTATTAACGTTGTCAATTTTAATCCTACGTGGCCATTAATTATACACGTGGTGTGAATACGTGTCCCTCTCTGTGTCCACATAATTTTTGGCCCAAAACGTTATTGTTTTGAAGCCTACCTTTCACCTTCTTCTCAAGGGAGGAAGGGAGAATGTTTCAGAAACTCATTCACAACCTTTTGAAGGGAAACGTTTCATCTTCTAGGGCACAAACTGAAGAGCCAAAAACGTGTGTCGGAGCTTAGCTATTCACTAGTATCGAGTAGAAGGAAGACGATTTCAAATAAACAAAGAATACTAACGGTTGGGACTAACGGTGTTAACGATTTAAAACGTAAGGGACTAAATAGAAATAAAAAAATAAGGTAAGAGACCAAATGAGTAGTTTAACCTTTTAATTATATGTTGCTTCTTCCATATTTTGGGCCCAAAATAGCAAAATTGATCCAATAACTTATCTTTCTTCCTCTCACACGCCACTCTTGCATTATTTTCTAAGCAAAATATTTCCAAGTAAAAATCTGCACATAAAAATCTTTCCAAGTAAAATATAACCTAAATGTATGATAAATTATAATAAAATATATGAATATGTATTAAAATAAATACAAACTAATTAATAAGAAAATATTATATATGTTGGTTGTCACACACATCAATTTGTTGATAGTGCCGCGACAGGGAGAGAAAGGGAGAAGAAGGGTGACTTTCTTTTCTTGCATGTGTTTAACTGAAGTCTGATTTGGTCTATAAAGCTGTGTGGTTGGGGCATGGGTAGGGTTAATGATGATCATAGCGTGTTTAGGGAGGTAAGTGGAAAGGTTAGGTGATGTTTTGTCCACTAAAAACGAGTTTTGGTGGTTTAATTACATGCATGAAAGTTGGCTTAAGTGGTGCGATCCCATCAACTTGAAAAATTTGGGAATGGGGCCTGGGATAAAGAAGTCTCAGGTTCGATTTTCGATTAACACACCCCGCTGGAAGAGGTATAGGAACACGACCTCGTGCATGATTAGTCTCAAAGGTTCCCTAATATTAAGGGTGCTCTTAAGGACACATGTGATAGTGACCAAAGAGTACAGGAAAAAAAAAGTACATACATGAAATGCAATTGGTTTATTTTTATAATAAGTCACTCATAATATATCTATTTAGTATTTACATTAGAAGACGTATAGATGTCGTACGCTGACAATAGGCTCGAAAATAGATCAATTTGGGTCAGCACAAATACCTCTTTACAACTTACTCGATTAATAAGAATTTTTCTCAAAAATTCATAAAGATTTCTAAATGACCTTAAAAATTTATAAAGTACATCTAAATCTAAGCTTCATGACCAATGAAGACCGGCACAAATGGAAGGGGCTTGTGTCCCTAAAACATGTGGTCGCAGGTTCGAGTCGTTCTCGAGACGCATGTGAATGGAGCAAGCCTTACTGGAAGCATCGGGATGGTGTGAGGGATTAGTTACCCAATTATACGGATGGATACCCTAGTTCATCCAAAAAAAAATCTAAGCTTCATGTGAGTCACAGCCTCGTAAGGCTCCTCTGGCTTTGGCAACCATTAAATTCTTTAGTTGAGGGAATTTCTCAAAAACTAAAACATTCATACTATACCAAATAATTTTTTTTTTTACGTAAAATAATAGCTTTTTCCCGAAATGGACAATTTAGGCCATTTAGTGCAATAAAAAGAAATTTGTGTATTTTTGAATAATAAAATATAATTACTATTCAACTATACATTTACAATAATATCCCCAATATTATCATTGCTAATAATATTTTCAAATAAAAATTCATGCACATGAATATAATTTATTGAGTTAATATTCACTTTGGTATCCGAAAGGTACATTGATCATCAATTTAATCTCCCAGAGATTAAAATGGCATCACGAAGTGTAAATTTTGAACCTCAAAAGATTCATATAGGCATCAAATAAGTCCCTAAAAAAATCAATGTGATGTTATATTAATTTTTGGAAGATAGATTAAGTTATGTCAAAAATCTTTTGACGACTAAATTGATGACTAGTTTAATTTTAATTTTGGCAAAATTGCTCGTTTGGTCCCCTAAGTTATTTTTTTGTTCCAATCTAGTCCTCTAAGTCATTTTCGTTTGAAAGTGGTCCCTTAACTCATGTAACGTTAGCACCGTTAGTCCTTTCCGTCCATGAACGAACTCCCTATCGTACTCACAATTAACGACAATGTTGCAATTCGCTCTCTCTCAGCAAATGCTCTAGCAACCCTCTGTTTTCCCTCCAAAGTTTAGTGTTTTACTCTCTTAGCTTAGAATGACTTCTCATGGAAGAAAGGAGAAGATGAAGCGAGTGGCTTCAAGCACCAAAACGGCATCGTTTCACTCCACCATTTTAAACTTTTGACGTGGTAAAAGGGAGGGTACCCCCTGTTTTCCCTCCAAAGTTTAGTGTTTTACTCTCTTAGCTTAGAATGACTTCTCATGGAAGAAAGGAGAAGATGAAGCGAGTGGCTTCAAGCACCAAAACGGCATCGTTTCACTCCACCATTTTAAACTTTTGACGTGGTAAAAGGGAGGGTACACGTGGATCTCCCACGTTGGGCACTTTGGCTGCCACGTCAACTTAAATAGACGATGTTAGGATGTAATGGACGAAAAGGACTAACGATGCTAACGTTACATGAGTTAGGGGACCACTTTCAAACGAAAATGACTTAGAAGACCAGATTGGAACAAATAAATAACTTAGGGGACCATACGAACAGTTTTTCCTTTAATTTTTTAGGACCAAAATAACTATTATATATCAATATTCACATAAAGTAAAAAGGATGTTTTCTGGTATTATTGAATCCACAAAATAAAAGATTTTGCAAAGATTTGAATTGTAAAATTTTGAAGGATTAGTTTCACCACATATCAGTATCAACAATATTTAGTGATATTTCTTTTATTATGCTAGATTTATTTTAAAGGTAAATTATCCTAATATAGAATACTAGTTCCTTTCAGAATCTAGTTAGGAATGTACCCAATAGTTCCTAATTCTTACTATTGTGGTAATTATTGCACATCAAATCCATTAAGTTCTTAATCAATTCAATGAAAATCTTCTTAGGAATTAAATCTACTTTCATAATTTGTGTTCTTGAGTTTAATTTTGTATTTTCTAAGATTAAGGTTTACCTTTTTGTTCTTCCTCTACTATTTGAGATCATGTAATTATGGAACGCTACTGCACAACCACAACCATTAAGAACATACCGGAATTAAATAAAAATAGTCTAGTATAAATATAAGATAAAAAAAAAATCAAAACATCATGTAAATACTTACAAGGGCTAATCTTAATCTTAGAAAACAGGATACTACTCACTCAAATTCATAATACAAACCAAAAAAAATAAAAATAAGGCATGGAAAATAGAAATAACCATAACATGAATGAGAAGAATTGCTCCCGTCTTCAATTTCCTTCTAATTCTTCGGAGAGAGAATTTTACCGCCTTGAATCCTATCTTCTAATTTGTTATCTCTAGATTAGATTTCTATTAGGGTTTCTATATATTTCCTTTTTCTAATTATATGTTGCTTCTTCCAAGTTTTGAGCCCAAAATAACAAAATAGATGCAATAATTTATTATCTTCCTTCCTCTCACATGCCACTACTCTCTCTTTATTTTCTAAAAACTCTTCGCATTTCTTTGTTAATAAATTTCTTTATTTTCCAAAGCTCCAAACCTGCTAATTAGTAATCTACACATCAAAATTTTTTCCAAATAAGATATGACCTAAATGTATGTTAAACTATAATAAAATACATGAATATCTATTAAAATAAATACAAACTAATATTATATTATATATGCAAGTTGTTACACACATCAATTTGTTGATAGTGTCACGACAGTGAGAGAAAGGGAGAAGAAGGGTGAATTTCTTTTCTTGTGTTTGAGTGAATGAGCGAGAAATGGTAATTGAAGTCTAATTTGGTCTATAAAGGTGAATGGAGGGGACTTAGGCAATAGGGTTAATGGTGATCATTGTGTGTTTAGGGAGTTGAGTGGAAAGGTTAGGTGAGGTTTTGTCCACTAAAAAGGAGTTTTAGTGGTTTAGGTACATATTATACATGAAATCCAAATTTTTATAAAAACGAGTTTTTTTTTTTAAGTCACTCATTAGCTAAACTAAAAAGGAGTTTTAGTGGTTTAGGTACATATACATGAAATCCAATTTTTTATAAAAACGAGTTTTTTTTTAATGTTTTTATTTTTTTTTATAATAAGTCACTAATAAGCTAAAAATTAGAAGTCTTACGCACGAAAATAGGGCAATTTGGGTCACCACAGATACCTCCCTGCAACTTATTACTCGATTAATAAGAATTTTTAAAGATTTCTAAATCAACTAAAAAATTTATAATTAGCTAGAATATACTAATCTATTACTTTACAATTGCAGAAACCCCTCCACCCTCTGAAACACTATTCATTTCCACGTAGGCACAATGCTTCCCTCTTCTTTTCAAGTTCGAAAACTACTTCGTCGCATTTGCCGCCTTCCATTCGTCTACAGTTGCGCAGTTAGCTCAGTTCTTATTAATGTTGCAATTAATATTTCTGACCATCATAGCACAGATGGCTATGTTTATTGTCCCCCTACATTCGGACAGTTTATTGAATATTGTGTCCGTACTTCCTGTGTCCCTAAATCCTATATCCTATTCGTACCTCGTACAATTTCTACTTTTCACCTCTTTAAATACCGAAAACTTCATGTTATTCATGCCGTGTATCCCCCTTTTCCTTTCATAAAGTTTGTCTTTTATACAATCCATGGGTATTAAGTTTGATCTTTTGACTTCTGTGAAACTTCAGCGTGAGTCATATCGTTTCAGGGTGCGTGTTGTTCGCAAATGGTTTGTTCCTGGATTTATAAATCCACAGCAGCCTATGTCAATGGAGCTCATTCTGATGGATGAGAAGGTGCTTTGCTATTATATTATTTAACCATTAATCTTTATTTGATTATTCCGGGTATTAAATGATCAGGATTGAATTTATATATTATTGCTTAGTTGTTTGAACCGGAGTTTATTTTTTTTCTTATTTATTTTCCAGGGTCATAAAATTCAAGCAACCGCTCGTAAATCAGTGCTCTACAAGTTTTCTGATGTTATTAAAGAGGGTGTTGTGTACCGTATGTCCTATTTTGGTGTTGTTGCAAATTCCGGTTCTTATCGTTCTACTCTGCATGAAAATAAGCTTATTTTTTTATTAAGGACAACTGTATCGGAGGTTGATTTCACCTCCATTCCTTTTTATGGGCTCACCCCAACCACCTCTGAGGCCATATCGTCGATCACCTCTGATTATGACTATTTAATTGGTACCTAAGTATAATCTATTCAATTTCCATTCCATAATCCTATTTTTATTTACGGCCACCTTTTATTATGTCTCTTATCGTATCAGTAAATATCAAACAATTTTTTGAGACAGATGTTGTTGGCCTCATGACTGCTGTTTCCTCACAGCGGGAGTATCTCCGTGATGGGAAGGTCACTAAGATGATTGTAATTGAGTTAACTGACCTCGGGTATTCGGTCCAAACTTTACAAGTGTTTTGTATTGTCAGTTGCTTGATTCTGACCAATTTATTTTGTGTTATTGTAGTGGTAAAATTGAATGCACACTTTTCGGTGATTTTGTTGATCAACTAATGGGTTTTATTAACGATGGGCATGTTACTGCTCCAATGATTGTTCTTCAGTATGCCAAGGTCAAGATTTTCAAGGGTACGTGTGTTTTCCCCCTCAATTTTACTCATTGAATATTTAAATTTAGGTTTTAATTTTTTATGACCAATTGTTAGGTAAGCCAGTCCTTCAGAACTGTATGCATGCTTCTAGGCTGCTTATTAATCCTGACATATCTGACGTATCTAACTTGAAACAGAGGTATGTTCCGTTGTAGGCATTGATTTAATGATCCATATTTTTGGGTGGGTTGACTGTGTCTATTCCATTGCATTAGTCTTCTTTCGGTTGGTGTTTCTCCTTCTCAAGACCGTGCCTCATTTGTTTCTGGACCTAAATATTCGGTTGAGGATGAATTTCTTAAGCTGCACCCAAAGAGGAGTATAGAAGAGCTTCTCTCATTTTTTGAGGTTCCACATGATTGTGTTTTAATCTTTACTTCTCATTCCGTCCTATACATCAAGCATGTTTTAATTATTATGCTGGTTTATATATCGCAGGATGGAATTTCTATTATCCTTGCTACTGTTCAGGATGTTATTGATGATGGTCTATGGTGGTACCCTGCTTGTAAGTGTATGAAGGCTGTTACTCCTGACAATGGTTTTTATTTTTGTGCCAGCTGTGCACGTCATGTCTTCCATGTGACCCCAAGGTAATTTTGTTTCCATAACCGAGTAAATGGGTAACTGTTTCGTCTTATCAAATTGTGGTCACAGTTAATGTCAGTTGTGTTTCCTTATATGTTATAGGTTTAGGCTTAGGATCGATGTTTCTGATCCTACTAGTTGTGCAATACTTGTGATGTTTGATAATGAGGTTGAATATCTTCTTGGTCAAAGCTGTGCCGACGTGCTCTCTTTGTTTAAAGAGGTCTTTTATTTGCATAATTAAATTTTATGGTTCTTACCTCCGACCAGCCCGAACAAGGTCGCAATGTTTTATTATCTAAATTTATCTTAAATTTCAAATTCCAATAGGGTGCCGACGAACATGATTATCCTCCCATGTTTCGAAGCCTAATTGGGAGGAAGATTTTGTTTAAGGTTACTAATCCATCCGAGAGCACTTCTTCTGAGGTACCTGTTGTTAAGGTTCGTGCCTTATGTGATGACCCTAATGTCATTGCTATGTACGAACTTCCAGGTTCCGATCTATCTCCCCGTGAGGTATTGATTTACAAATGGCAAAATTTTTTCCATGCCTTTTCTTTGCATTAATTTTTCAATTTTTATTGTCCATATGCTGACACCTTTGTATTATTTGCTTTTATTTGAATATTCCACAGGGACTAATTGTCCAGAATTCTGCTCCTAGTTTGGATACAATTTCAACAACTTTTGCTGATCCTGCGGACTCTATTGCCTTCACCTCATTTGTCCTTGTCACTCCTCCATCCAATGACTCTGTTGGTCTTGAGACTATTGATCTCTCGCTTGATGAAGTACTGCCATCACCATCCAAGACCGCCAAAAGGAATCTTGCCAGTGCGTTTGCTGAATGTTCTTCTCCTGCTAATGCTGGTCGGAAGCGCACCTCCAAGAATTTTAAGAAGTGAATCGTTTTCAAGACAACTTTGTTGTGTTGACGTCCGTCTGTTTAACGTTACTGATTCATTTACTTACCTTTCTTTTGAGCTTCGTCTCTGTCTTAGAGCACTTTCATTACCAGTCTAATGTTTCGCTCGGTAGATTTAGTGTTTTACTTGTGTTTGATGTATTTGTCTTTTACCTTGTCGGTTAGCCTTTTGTATGTTTCCTTAATTACAAATAAAATTGTATAATAGTCTGCCTTATTTGCCTTGTCTATTTCTTTTCCTCCTGCATCTGATTCCTTTTTCTATTTCCATCTTATTGTTAATGTTTGTCCTTCGCTCCAACTTTCCATATAGGTGGGCCCTATATTTTTCACCTCTTTAAAAATCCATTTTTTCACATTTTGTTCGGCACACTTAATGAATCAAACAAAATTGATGTACTCTGCGTATGGTCGGGGTATACTTTCCGTTAATCATATCATACATATCCACGCACTGCTTCTTATGTATTTGTAACATACGATTACACATTTATTTCAAACTGTCATTCATCTTCCGAACTTCCTTATGTATTTTCAAGAAGATCTTCGTTTTCGTCGGCATGGTCCATCATTCACTGCTGCTAATACGCGTATGTTATTTAATTTTTTCAACTTTAATCTCTCTAACAAGTTTTATTTAATTTTTTTTTTGGATTTTGTATAACCCATGTAAGAAATATGCTAAGCATTTTTTTTGTAGTTTCCTCTCACCGATACCAAGCACAATATGTTTGCTCGCCACTCGACTTTTCACCTGTGTTTGGTCTCTGCTTTTTCATCTTTTTCTCCTTTGTTAATTCACTTGTATTAATTGTCAGTAATTGAATAAAACTATTTTCTATAATGGAATTTCGCAAATCACTAACAGGTGATGAAATTGCTGACTTGTATGTCTCTGATAATGCATCCTACTGTGAATATCTAATATCAACATTGTCCCATAACCATTTATTGTTTGACGTGTCTGAAAATACAGGTACTCTGACACCTTGTTAGCTATATTGTTATTTTATATATTTAGTGTATTGTGACGAAGATTCCGTTTCTGCACAACTTATCTTGATTTTGGCGACATGGAACTCACATGCAAACACTGCAATGCTTCTATGTGGCATGATGAAAGGAGTGATAAGAATAAGAATGTTATGCTGGCTGAGTTTTCTTTGTGTTGTATGAAAGGTGATGTCACACTGCCACTGTTGTCTACTCCACCTCCCCTTATATATGGGCTAATGTCTAGATTTGATGATCGTCGGATCAATTTTTTCCAAAATATAAGGACTTATAATAGTATGTTTGCTTTTACATCGCTCGGAGGCAATGTTAGAAACTCAAGTAATGATGGTCGTGGTCCTCCACAGTTTATAATTGGTGGACAGAATTATCATCGTATTGGTTCTTTGTTTCCAGATAATTTGGACAGGCCTAAGTTTATGCAGCTATACATTTATGATACTGACAATGAGATTTCTAACCGCATTAGCCACTTTGGATAGGTAGCATTAAATTTTTTAATAATAGGTTTTTTTAATTTGTTTCACTTTTTTATTTCGTACTTTGTTTTTTCAGATCCTACGACAGTGGTATGCCACTTGATATATCACCGGTCCGTGATTTTATATCCATGTTTGATGAGTTCAATATTTTGGTTAAGATCTTCAGACAGATCAGGGATTACAGCCATAACCAATTTATCCCCCACTTCTCTCTCCGGTTGTTGCGTCATCGGTCTAATGATGCCCGTGTTTATAATCTTCCTTCAGTAGATGAGGTTGCTGCTTTGATTGTCGGTGATTTTGATGGCCCAAATTTACTTCGATACATCGTTGTTCGTTCCACTTCTGGTTATCTTCAACGGATACACGAAACTCACCCTTGTTACCTTCCTCATCAATACCCAATCCTTTTTCCATATGGTGAGGATGGTTTTCATGAACATATTCTTCGTTCTGGTCTACCTACCGATCATGTTCCAGGTTTCCGTGATCGTGTTACTCTGCAAGAGTATGTTGCCTTTCGAATACAACATAGGCAGAGTGATCGAGGACTGTTGGTTAGGAGTCAGCGTTTATTTCAGCAGTTTGTGGTGGATTGCTACTCAATGGTTGAGTCACAGAGACTTTCGTTTATAAGAGGTAAACAAAAAGAGATAAGGTCGGAATTTTTGAAGGGTGTGGAAGATGCATTAGATCGCGGTGACTTACAAGCTTCTGCTATTGGGAAACGTATTGTTCTACCATCATCATTTGTTGGTGGTCGTAGATATATGTTCAACAATTGTCAAGATGCTATGGCTATATGTAAAAAGTATGGTTACCCAGATTTTTTCATTACATTCACATGTAATCCTAAATGGCCCGAAATTGATAGATACATGGTTGCTGAAGGACTTAGTGCTGCAGATAGGCCAGACATTGTTTGTCGTGTTTTCAAAATGAAACTGGATGCAATGATGAAAGACTTCAAAGATGGATCTGTGTTTGGACCATTGGTTGCTGGTACGCATTATAAATTGTTATACATATATTTTGTATTGTGTTGGAATCACTCTAATACTTATACATTTCACAGGTATATATACTATTGAGTTTCAAAAGCGCGGATTGCCACATGCGCACATTCTTCTTTGGTTAGAACCATCTTCTAAGTCCAACCCATTTGATTTAATTGATAGTGTTATTTGCGCGGAACTTCCAAACCCTGACCTTTTTCCTGAATTATATGCCGTTGTTTCATCTTTCATGATACATGGTCCCTGTGGCCATGCTCGGCCTACTTCACCTTGCATGCAGAATGGAAGATGTTCTAAGCTCTTCCCAAAGAAATATAATCCCAACACTTACTTCGATGATGCGGGGTATCCAGTATATAGACGTCGAGATCTTGGTTTTACTGTTGAACGCAATGGTGTTAGATTGTGCAATGCTTATGTTGTTCCTTACAACCCTTTGCTTCTTATGAAGTATCGGGCTCATATTAACATCGAATTTTGTAACCAATCGAATTGCATAAAGTACCTGTTCAAATATGTTAGCAAAGGTCCAGACCGTGTCACTGTTGCTGTTGATCGTATGGATAATTCCGCACCTGATGCTGTTGTTGATGAAATCAAGGAATACTATGATTGCAGATACCTTTCTCCGTGTGAGTCTGTTTGGAGATTATTTGCTTTTGAGATTCACCAGAGATGACCAGCTGTTCAGCGTCTTACGTTTCATTTACCTGGTGAACAAAACATAGTTTTCCGTGACTGAGAGCTAATTGATAATGTTGTTTCTCGTTCCCGTGACTCAACAACAATGTTTCTTGCATGGATGCGTGCAAATCAAGTTTATAAAGAGGGTCGTTCCTTGACCTATGTAGATTTTCCAGCTAAATTTGTATTCAATTCACATCTCAAAGAATGGAGTCCTAGGCGAAAGGGATTTTCAATTGGGAGACTCAATTTTATCCCAGCTGGTACTGGTGAGTTACATTTTATGCGTATTTTACTAAACTTCCAGCGTGGATGCACAAGCTTTGATGACATCAAGACTGTTAATGGAGTTATTTATGAATCGTTTAAGGAAGCATGTTTTGCCCTGGGATTGCTTGCTGATGATAAAGAATATATTAATGGTATTCATGAAGCTTATTTCTTGTCTTCTGGTAAATTTATTCGGAGGTTATTTGCTGAGCTCCTGATGTCTAATTCCATGAGTAATCCTTCAAATGTTTGGGACAAAACTTGTGACCTATTGGCTGATGATTTGCGTCGTAAAAAAATTCCCTATGGTGAAGGTATAATATATATTTGTTACTTATTATTGTTTTGGTTTTTCTTTATATCTCTGTCATTCCAACATTTTTAACTAATTCAGATGCTCAAATCTCTACTGGTGATGCTGCTAATATTTGTTTGAAAGAGATTGAATCTTTGCTGCATCTTAATGGACGATCACTCAAAGATTTTCCTGGAATGTCGTACCCAGCTGACATTGACTACTCCATATATGAAAATATTTATATAATTAATGAGTTGAACTACAATGTTGAAGAGATGTGTTTACTTCATCAACGTAATTTTGAGTGCTTAAACTCGGATCAGCTGCGGGCCTATAATTGCATTGTAAATGCTGCTAACTCCGACCATGGTGGATTTTTCTTTGTATATGGTTTTGGTGGCACAGGCAATACATTTCTGTGGAACACATTATCATATCTATTTAGATCCCAGAAGAAAATTGTCATAAATGTTGCTTCAAGTGGTATCGCTTCTTTCTTGCTTCCTGGTGGACGAACTGCACAATCGATTTTCTCTATTCCTCTTGATTTAAATTCTGATTCATGTTGCAATATTAAGCAAGGTAGTTTGAAGGCTCAACTACTTCGGTCTGCAACATTGATAATATGGGATGAAGCTCCAATGGTTAATAAATAGGCATTTGAGGCATTTGACAGAACAATGCGTGACATCATGTGTTCCGACTCAGATGGCAATTTGGATGTCCCATTTGGAGGAAAGACGTTGGTTCTTGGAGGTGACTTCCGACAGATACTTCCGGTTATTCCAAGAGCTAATAGAGCAACTATAATTATGTCCACTGTGAACTCATCTTATCTTTGGAGTAGATGTACTGTTCTTGTACTTTCGCAAAACATGAGGTTGTTATCCAATATTGGCGATGTTGACTCTGCTCAGGTCGCAAAATTTGGTGAATGGATTTTGCGCATTGGTGATGGTAGGGTTGGTGTTGATGTTGATGGTGAATTCAAACTCCAGATTCCCTCTAATTTCTTAGTTGATCGTTCGGTTAACCCTGTTGTTGATATTGTCAGGGCTACCTATCCCGATCTGGAAGCTAACTTTGATAATGATAAGTATTTTGAGGAGCGTGCTGTCCTTGCTCCACGGTTGGAAGCTGTTGAAAAAATTAATGATTATGTATTATCACTGGTTCCTGGTGAAGCGAAGATATATTTAAGCGCTGATACCATCCCTGTTGTTGAGAATGATATTGCTCCTGATATTCAATGGGTGAGTACTGAATTTTTGAATATGATAAAATGTTCTGGCATCCCCAACCATAAACTTGTACTCAAGCCTGGAGTTCCTGTTATGCTTCTTCGTAATATTGACCAAGCAATTGGGCTGTGTAATGGCACAAGACTGATTGTTATTGACCTTGGAAATAACGTTATACATGCGCGGATTGTAACTGGTTCAAATTTTGGTCAAAGGGTTTTTATTCCTCGGATGAATTTGATCCCCTCTGATCCTAATTTGCCATTTAAGTTTTCCCGCCGACAGTTCCCGTTGGCCCTATGTTTCTCAATGACTATTAATAAAAGTCAGAGACAGACGCTTTCTCATGTTGGACTTTACCTAAATAAGCCAGTATTTGCTCATAATCAACTTTATGTTGCTCTTTCAAGGGTTAAATCTCCACTCGGATTGAAGGTTTTGGTTGAAAGTACAGATGACCAACCATATGGAACTACTAATAATGTTGTTTATCAAGAAGTTTTTAACCGCATTTAATTATATTTTATTTAGCATGTAAATTACATTGTGCAAACTTATGCAATTTCATCAATTTAATGCATGTATGTTTATGTGTTGTATTTGTCTTTTTATATCGTTCTTTTTTATCTTCATATTGAAAATATGATGCACGGAAAAATGTTATACTCATATAGCTTTCAGATTTTTTTCCTTACCTGTTATCCTTCGTTATATAATCCATCGCACTAATTGTTTGCTATTTATCTTATTTTGATCGTTTTTTACTTTTTTAATGCCCCAGTATGCATGATTCATTACATGTTCGGATCCTCTTTTTTCAATTTATTACCACCATGTCTTTTATTTTGATTCATTATCTTTATTGATATCATGCAAAGCTAATTCCTAATTTTTGATTAAACATTCCACACAAAAGAATATGCTGTTGTGTTTTCTCAATTATTTGTTTTTTTAATGTTACTGACATAATATCAACTTTAACATTTTTTAGAGTACTGTGGTTGAGCTATTCTTGTATTACCCTTTGAAATCTAATCCTTTTATGCGTTATCAATGCGCCGACCTAGATGACTCAGAAGCAAATACCGAGGACATTGAACCTGCTTGGCCTTTATTATTACGTATTACATGCACATTATTATTTGGTTAGAACCATCTTCTAATTCCAAACCCTTTGATTTAATTAACATTGTTAATTGCGGGGAATTAACAAGTCCTCATCCTTTTTCTCGATTTATTTGCCGTTAATTCATATTTCATTTTTCAATGGCTTAAATTGATTTTGTTATTTTTTAGTTTCCTCTCATTTAATCTATCGTGTTTGATTAACAAGTTAACATAGATAACTCCGATCATCAATGATCAATGCGCGGACCTAGATGGCTATGAAGATATTAAGGAACAAATTGAACTTGCTCGGCTTTATATATATTTTATGAACTCGATCGGAACTTACTCGTCAGTGAACTTGCAATTTGCCAGATCATTGAACTTGTTTGTACCTACATCCGCATGGTGCATTACCAACCACATATATGTTGTATTGTGTTAGATCCACTGTATAATATTCAGTTTCAAAAGCGCGGCCCTAGATGATTTCGATGTTTATACGCAACACGTTGCACTTGCTCGGCTTTTACTATTACATTTTCATGAACTTGAGCGTAACTTTCTCGGCCGTTAACTTGCCAATAGTCAGATCATTGAACTTGTTTGCCCCTTCCTCGTTCTAATGTATTACTAACATACATATACGTTGTTTTGTTGTTAGATCCAATCTAATATGGATATATTCACAGGTATGTATACTATTGTGTTTCAAATGCGCGGATTGCCACGTGCTCACATTATTCTTTATTTAGAACCATCTTCTAAGTCCAACCCATTTCATTTATTTGATATTGTTAGCTGCGATGAACTTCCAATCCCTCAACTTTTTTGTTGAATTATATATTGTTGTTTCATCTTTTCTCTTTAAACGTGTTAAATTATATATTGTTGTTTCATCTTTTCTCTTTGACGTAAATAATCAACACATTGGACATGCTCGGTTTTTCCATAACACGCTACTCAGGACCTCGAGCGGAACTTAATTGTCAGTGATATTGCAATTAGTCAGATCATTGAACTTGTTTGCATCTTCCTTGGCGCGGGCCAGCTGACCCGAAGATATTAAGGAACAAATTGAACTTGCTCGGCTTTCATATATATTTCATGAACTCGATCGGAACTTACTCGTCAGTGAACTTGCAATTTGCCAAATCATTGAACTTGTTTGTACCTACTTCGGTATGGTGCATTACCAACACACATATATGTTGTATTGTGTTAGATCCACTGTAATATGAATATATTTCAAATCTATGTATAATACTGAGTTTCAAAAGCGCGGATTGCCACATTCTCACATTATTCTTTTGTTATAACCATCTTCTAAGTCCAACCCATTTGATTTAAATAATTTTGTTATTTGCGCGGAACTTCTAAGTCTTGACCATTTTTTCTGATTATATGCCATTGTTTTCCTTTCATCTTTCAATGCATTAAATTGATTTCATTATCTTTTAATTGCCTCACATTTAATCTATAGTCATTGATTAACAAGTTAAAATAGATAACTCCGCCCATCAATGATCATTTGCGCGGACCTAGATGATTTTGAGCTTAATAAGGAGCACGTTTACTTGCTCGGCTGTTGCTACTACATTTTCATGAACTTGAGCCGAATTTACTCGCCCGTGCACTTGATCGGAACTTAATTGTCAGTGATTTTGCAATTAGTCACATCATTGAACTTGTTTGCACCTTCCTTGGCATAGTCATTACCAACATACAAGCTAGAATGGCGAGGCTATCTCGATGTTTACTTTCAGTTAAACAATACTTAGCTTTCTATCAATTAACGGTGATGATACTAATTTTGCTCGGTCCCTCGTCCGCTTTTTTCTAACCACTCTAATTCTGCATTATTGGTCTTGTGCAGTTGATCGCTTTTTGTTGGTAAGCAATCCAAAAGTGAGTACTTATTCAATCTGTCGGTACTTGATTTACCGATCTGGTTATGTTTGATATAATTATAACTTATTGTATGGTAATCTGCTGGTCTTATTATCATTGCAAAAACAGGAAGCGTAAAACCGACACTAAAGACAAGATGCCGTCGAATAAAATTTGCAAAAATGTAAAGTTCAAGGAATCGTAAAAAAAAGCGATTAGATTGCAAGGAAAAATAAATTGCAGTTAAGTAAAAGGTGCAGCAATACGTAAATTTGCATTGAATTTAAATGGGTGGAAGGTTGAGGCCCTTTACAATTGTGTTTTCTCCGTTTGTCTGCTGTGTCTGAGACGCTTAGGATTTTTAGCCTGGCTGTGTTTATCTAGCAACCGACCCCGATTACAAACTAAGGACTTCCTATTTATAGGAATCCGAAACTACTTACAAAGTTGCATCGTGTGTTCTGCATAACTGCATAACCCACGTTCCTAATAACTACCCACTACGCTATCCCCCACGATGTAGCTGCCCATGTCGTGGTTTGGGCTTTAGTGAATATTTCTGTCGGGCTTTGTGGTGACGTCTTTGTTGTTACTTCCTTCGACTAGCACTTCCCTTCGACTGCAACCTTTGACTCTTGAGATTTGTCTAAGTCTCTTTGTTGGTCGTAGCTTTGATGTTGTTGTGCTCCAGTCTCTGGTTCTTGTGATATTTATCGACACCAAGCTCCTTTCGACAGATGGGGCTATCGCTGAAATAAACCTTCGACACTTTTGCCCCACTGTCGGCCTTTTCAACATTCAATTGGAATCGGTAACAAGTAACTCAACTAAACGCTGTTTAACCAGCATTCAATCGAATAACCTGTACCCGACACTTCCAACAGAATGTCGTCAAAGGACTTATTTCCTTTCCCTCTTTAATGGGAAAGGCGGTCGTAGTCGATCCTGGCAGGACACAAACCTTGACCTATGAGATTACAAAGACTCCTCCAATGGTTATTTATCAAGTTAAATGCATCCTCCAATTCGGAGTCCTTAACATTATCTTGAAACATCGGAAGTGGAATCTATGTAATCCCACATATTTATCCTATTGTAACACCCCTAATTTCGTCTTTCGAATAAATATGCTAGTATAATTGTTTATTAAATAAATAACAATTTCATATTTGATTGTTGGCTTGCACTGTATATATATTGTGTGAAAATATTATTATGTGAGGTTTTTGCATAAAATATTAGACTTTTGCAATTAAGTCTTTCGGAAGGACCTAAAAGCAATAATGGAAGGTCTTTTGGAGTTAAAATTAATTAAACAAAGTTTTTAGTGATAACTGGCCAAAATACTCGAGTATTTTGCTGAATACTCGAGTATTCTGGGTTTGACAGCTCAAGATTGTGCGTGATAGCTATCCAGCCATGGAAGAGCCACGAATTCAGCTCTCTTGCTCTGGTGTTGACACGCCTCCGGCCTCTAGCCACGTCCTATGACTCGTGGCGCCCTGCATGAACATCTTCCCATTCGTTATTCATCCTTATGGTTGAAGGATTTGCTCATTCTTAAACCTATGAGCATGGAATCGCATATTTAGGGTTCTTAACTTTCAAGACTAAATTCGTCTTCGTTTCTGAGCCTCTTAGAACAAATCATACACCGTTTCGAATCTCACATCCAGAGCTTTGAAAAGCACCAAAAATCGTGAGCTAAGGTTGAGTGTGTGAGGAGTAATGAGCTCTGCAAGATAGAGATTCAAATCTGCCAAAAACCAGAACTATGTTCAGACCCGTCAACTTCGTGGCTTTGATTCTCTCTCGTTATTGAGAGTTAGGTCATGAGTGATATACCATTGGAAAGATCTTTCAATGAGCTTCGATTTGATACCAAGTTTGTTAGATTTGAGTCCCTGGCTGAAAAGTTATGCTCCTGCGAAGTTAGGTGTTGAAATCTGCCAAACCAAATGTTCAGATTCAAAGAGCTGACTTTGAGCTTCAATTGTGGTAAGCTCAAGCTTCCTGTTGGTCTGAAACTTATTGGTTTCCAAAGTTCATGTTATAGAGAACATAGTCTAACCAATTTCCCCAATTTTTATGCATGATTCGAATGTCAATTAAGGTGGTTTTGGACCCCTGCTGAAACTGTCATGCAAGTTCGGGTTGGAAGTGGTTAGAGCTTATGGTTGCTGTTCTCTATGGAGCTTTTGTTCAAGCACGACCCTAAGGTATGGGGGAAGCTTACCATTTGCTAGAATGAGAATAAAATGCATCTGAAATTAGGATGAGCCACCATGAGGCTTAAGGGCATAGCTTTGGATTAGAGAAATGGCATGGAGGCCAATTTAAGACATGCTAAATGTTTGAGCAAGTTTGTTATGCTGCATGTGCACTGTATGCAAGTTATTTTCATGCCAAAATTGATTAGAATGGAATTTGGTATGTCAAGTTGCTCAAAATGTGGTTTTATGCATAATTGATGCTCAGTTATGATTCACTGTAAAACAATGTAATTTCTGGATTGGAACATGTTTTATATGTATAATGTAAGCTCTGTTGATCCTTGGTTTTAACTGGAATTGGCTAGAATTGGAAATGGTATGTTAAAATGCAATTTACAGTGTTATCTGTCTGAAAACACTCGAGTATTGGGGTTGATACTCGAGTATTTCGACTAAACCTGGGACATGAATTTCTGGAAAATGAAGAACACTCGAGTACTCATGAAGAACACTCGAGTATTTTAATGAATCTGAAAATGAATTTCAGGAAACGAAGAACACTCGAGTAATCATTAAGAACACTCGAGTATTTTGATAAAATCTGAGGAACACTCGAGTATTTATGAGTTACTCGAGTATTTTTATGAAAAGCATGATTCACTCGAGTCTAAGGAAATTATGCTCGAGTATTTTTGCATTGAGTTAAAATCCTACTCAAGTCTTTTAAACTATACTTGAGTCTTGTTAATCAAAATGCTACCAAAATACCATTTTCAACTAAGTCAAATTTCAAATAAGTTAAGGATGAATTACCAAGAAATGGGTCATGTTCCAAGGAAGAATATATTGTGTGAAATTACATTGTTATTACATGAGTGAATATAATGCATGTTGCATATAATGAGATTAATGGATAGTTTTAAATGGAAAACTTGTGTGCATTCATGCATGATGACAAGACGATAAGGTACCACTTGTTATCAAGAGGGTACTCTGGAAATACCAAATGTACACGATAAGTTTGATGACACATTCTAGGAGTGTGGGCAATATTCGAGGAATGTTGTTGATTTCGTTCTGGGAACGTGGACGTACATTCGGATTGGGACGTATGATACCAAGCTTGATAACACATTTTGAGAACATAGGCAACATTCAAAGAATGCTGTTGAGATTGAGGAGAATGCGTTTTGAGAACGCACACGTACAATCCGAATGGGACGTATTGTTATGAGCCAAACTTATCGTTACATTGGTAAATTTATTGCATGTTGCACATATGGAGATTAAGGAATAACCCTAAATGGAATGATGGTATGTATGTATGCATAGTGATGCGTAGCATATCACTTGTTCATGTTCGAGGAACATGAGGAGGGTACTTTGGGAGTACCAATTTGGTTACGACTTGCCTGTAGTCACATTTTGGTAATGTGGCCAGCATTGGTTGCTGCGAACGTTGGATATTCGTCTTGGTGACGAATGGATTATTATAGTCACATTTTGGTAATGTGGCCAGCATTGGTTGCTGCGAACGTTGGATATTCGTCTTGGTGACGAAATGGTCATTGTAGTCACATTTTGGTAATGTGGCCAGCATTGGTTGCTGTGACCGTTGGATACTCGTCTTGGTGACGAGATGTGCACATCGATATTGGTATTATGGACCACGTTCCAGGCAAAGTCGTGTGGCTTGCTCGATGACACATTTTGGTAATGTGGACAGCATAGGAGATGCTGTTACGTCTTGGTGACGCGACGTACACTTTGGTAGTGTCGTTATGCATTATGATCCGAGCAAGTTCACTATACGTCCGAGGCACGTATACGGGTTGTTTGGATGGTCATGCATGAGGGCATTGATTAGAGAATCTCATGACTTGAGAAAGAGTAAGCAAGCATCTGGGCATATCATTAATGGGTTTGATTATCAATTAAATTGGCTTGCTCATAAGCTGTGCATATCGCTGGACTATTTTGTACACGTGTATATGCATTGGGATCATGATGAATTGCTTACTTGTGCATGTTAGTACTTTGTTCTCATTTGATAATGTGAATGAGTATAGCTTACCTCCCTGCCCTTATTAGGTGTTGGCTAGGTACCTAGACTTTCTAAAGATCAGTGATCATGGGATAGAGACTCCTTGTGCAACTCTTGAAGACCCGACCAAACAGGATTATTGGACGAAGGACCATTGACTAGCTCTGAACGTCTCCAACTTTTGATAGAAATCGTAACTTTAAGATTTGAGAGATGTATCAGAGTAAAACTTAGATTTCATTACTTGGTTATATTGGTGGTACTCAAAGAGTTCTTACACCTGATTTTATGAATCAATGACCTTCCTCAAGATTCATAAACTCTATGAAAATATAAATAAACCATTTTAATATATTCCGCTGACTCTGATTTTATCATTTGAGTTCGGTAATGAAGGAAGTATTGTTAAAGTCAATTTTCTGGGATAACCTTATAACTAAGCTATTTTCGAAGGCTATTTCGTGCAAACAAGGTTATCTCAAAATAATTTTAAGATGTTCAGGAAATAATTACTCCTTCCACCGAATTCACTTCCAGTTGCATGGTTTAAACTTGAGTACCACATATAAGGAAAAATTTTCATACTCCGATTTTTCCAATATAGTCAATAAGAAAATAAAATTCTTTTGATTAAACGAGGGACGTTACATTTTATTGTATCAGAGCAATGGTCCTGACTCTTGGTCCTTAGGTGTGTGGTCCAATACGCTGGTCATCAAGATTTGTGGAGTTCTCCTGTGAAGTATGCTCCTACATATTTCTAATTGGAGTAAAGATTCTATCATTTGGCCCTTGGTTTGTGGCCTAGTGTCTATCTGGTAGTGATTGATGTAGCCTAAGTCAGAATATGATTGTAATGTACTTCTTCTAGGTCTGATCCAACCTTAAGTTCATAATGCTGATCCATTATGACACCAAGGAATCAATGAGGGGTGATTCCAAAGGATCTAAAAGATAGTTAATATCCTCTAGGGAGGGTATTTTCCTCAGTAGTATGAAAGTTATCAAATCCTTAGATTTGGTGCTAGGTGGTTACCTCCCTAGTAATTGGCTTTGCAGAGTCTATAACTCTGAAGCTGGTTAATTCTTTGTAAGGACGTGAGATGATTGTGTTTTCTTGTGTTTGATCCACTCTGCTATTCCAAGATCGAACTCCTACAAGTTTTCTTGTAGTTGTCTCCCTTGTCTGTTGGAACTATTTTATTGAGCTATCTCTTCGGAGTAGACATGGTCTCCTCATCCTTTTAACAATTAAGTGTAATCTTGGACTTGGAGTGGATGCCCGAGAACCAAGTAATGCTTAATGGTGATAGCGAGGAAAGAATCCGAAATCCAAAAAAGGGTACGTATGTGTTGTTTCATAGTGGATTTAAGGAAGATGGAAATTGGGGAGATCTTGGTTTCGAAGAATTTTCCGGATATTCTCTATTGAAGTAGCGGGTTTCGTCATCAAAGCGTGGAGATTAAGTTTGGTGTCTATTTGGTTCTAGAGGATGGTTTCATCTTTATTGTTTTTAGGATAGTGCCATCGGAAATAGCCGGATCGAAGAAACAAGCAAAGGTATTACTGAATTGGCAGTCGGTCGGATCAGGTGTGCTTCAATGCGGAACTTCAATAGTGTTCGATAAGAACAGGAGTGGAAGTATTGTACATATGCGATGTCTATTTGGGAATGGAATAAGAGCACCATTAGGGATGAGTATTCCTTACCAAGAAAAGAGAATCTAATATGGAATAAATGGTGAAGCCTCGATAGTTTATAAGAACGACTTCAGGCCGAGGCATCATCAAATTGGGAACTGGAAGGAAGACATTCCCAAAGCAATATTTCAATTCCGATACGGGCACTATGTGAAAGTAGTAATGCCGTTTGAATTGGCCTACGCTTTGTTATCTTCATGGGCTACATGTGCGGAATTTTCGGATTTTATCTGAAATCGTTTGTACTGATGCTCGTTGTTAATATCCTAAACTATTAGAAGAATCTCAGAGAGCACATGGACTATCCTGAGAACGTGTTATGAGTCCAGAACGAGGGGTAGCTGTAACCCTTTTAAATGCAAGTCTGGCTGATGAAGTTAAGCTTTGAAATCTCGTAATCTTTGAGGAAGGAAGGACAGTGGACCGAACAGCGAAGAATGCAGTTCTACAAAAGGGGAACAACCAAAGTCAGTCACTGAAGTTAAAATCTTTGGGTGCTACGGTAAGTTCACAAGAGGACCTTCTTAAATCAAGATACCTCTAACCAAGATAAATCGGAGGGACTAGACTTTCATACAGAATGTGAAGTGCAAAGGAAATTGTCAGTAACGGAATGGAAGACTAACATCCTATCCTGTGTAACTCTTGCTCGATTCGTGCAAAGGTATTGAAGTGGACTGTCATGGATCGAGGCAAGGACCGGGAAGAGTAAAAGAAAGTTGGGTGTGTATGCATCAAGTGATGGAAGACACACAAAGTGAATTGTTCGATGCAGAACTTGAGCCTTGCAGTGATCGTGGATGCTGTGAGGGCTTAAAGTAAATCATTATGGCACTACGCTTAAAGTGTTAGTGATCATGGAGAGTTGAAGTGATTTGTTAAATTAGAGGAAGTTGAACAAGAGACAACGTCGACAGACAAAGTTTTGAAGGTTAATGATCGGAGACCCCGTCGTCATCAGGATAAAGCAAATATGGAAGCACTTGCAATGGGCCGAAAGGCAATTCATGCGATCTCTATGGGAATTAAAGAAGTTGTTTGGATTGAGAAAGGATTCTAGTAGACTTGAGCGTAGCGATGCAAGTAGACCAACGATAAGTAAGAAGGGAAGGTTGCAAATCACAAGAAAATTCCTGATTCAAACTCGTGGGTTTTAACCAAAGCGATGAAGGGTTGAAAGGGAATAAGAGATCGGCTTTTGAAGGGAGGAAACCCAACTTCTATGAGGAAATGGATAAAAATTCTTGTTTTTAAGCAGGAGTTTGAATTCCGAATGATTTGGAAATATGGAAGTTGATTCTGGAATTAAGGGAGCAAAGGAGGGTTAAACAAAAAGTTTTAGTGCTAAGGGTGAAGCTAAGATATGGAGGAACCATGTAAGATAGATGTTGGAAGCTGAGGACTGACACATCACCGGGGAAATACTCAAGGAGGATCCTCTCCAATGATCCAGATGAGAGATTCAAGAATGAAAACTCAAGGACGGCTTAAGCCCGAATCTCAAGCTAGCAATCAGTTATCGGGAAATGAGGAAGTTCTCGACATTGGGAAGCATATGTGAAATTTATGAGGAAAGAGGAAAAAGGAGAAAAGAATCACTTAACCACCTCAATGTGGGAAGTGTGGGACACCTAACTCAGGTGCAAGACACGGTGTACTCAAAGGGGATAGTTGTTTCAAGGGTAAAGGCAGGTAAAATGATCAGTAAGCGAATCAAGTTCGAAGAAAGTTCAATCGGTTCGCCGTGAATTAGATATGGATAAGGGTAACCCGAGTGATCTTCTTCCGATCTGAATTAACGTAGTTAAATGTCTTTCGATTGCGTTATTTAGATCGTTTGATAATCTGGAAACCTAATCAAGTCTTGGCTTAAAAATTTCTGTGATCAAAACCCTTATCACAGTTGGATGTGATAAACTCCTTGGACACTACAGAATGGGAAGTTCAGTTAAGGCTAGAGAGATTAACAACCACCAGGATAGGACAAGCATTTGTCTCCCCAACGGAAATCTCTCTCAAACTTGACTATCTGACTAAGTCTGATAGTGACGATAATGTTCCCTATCTTTGAGTTCATCTAACTTAAAGGTAAATCGTATAGTCTTTCTGAGAAAGATTATATCTGAGAGGGATGATTTTATTGCTAATAGTTTAAATATTAGGATTGATCACCCTAATGTTTACAACTGTTAAGGAATAAAGTCATACAAATATCTCCTTACTCGTGCTCGCGTGATCAGAGTGCGCAGCGAAAAAGTTTTCCTTGAAAAGTTTATTTGTAAAATGTTTCTATTGTGGAAAGTGTGTATTTGAAATGTGTTATTCAAAAAGCTCCTTTTGAAATAATATTTTGCGAAATATTTTGAGACTGAAACGTTGATGGATGTATAAGGAAAATGATAAAAGAACCGTCTTTTATATAATCTTTCGCAAAAGTTTTTAAGAATGAATTTCGGGGACGAAATTCCTTTTAAGTGGGGGAGTAGTGTAACACCCCTAATTTCGTCTTTCGAATAAATATGCTAGTATAATTGTTTATTAAATAAATAACAATTTCATATTTGATTGTTGGCTTGCACTGTATATATATTGTGTGAAAATATTATTATGTGAGGTTTTTGCATAAAATATTAGACTTTTGCAATTAAGTCTTTCGGAAGGACCTAAAAGCAATAATGGAAGGTCTTTTGGAGTTAAAATTAATTAAACAAAGTTTTTAGTGATAACTGGCCAAAATACTCGAGTATTTTGCTGAATACTCGAGTATTCTGGGTTTGACAGCTCAAGATTGTGCGTGATAGCTGTCTAGCCATGGAAGAGCCACGAATTCAGCTCTCTTGCTCTGGTGTTGACACGCCTCCGGCCTCTAGCCACGTCCTATGACTCGTGGCGCCCTGCATGAACATCTTCCCATTCGTTATTCATCCTTATGGTTGAAGGATTTGCTCATTCTTAAACCTATGAGCATGGAATCGCATATTTAGGGTTCTTAACTTTCAAGACTAAATTCGTCTTCGTTTCTGAGCCTCTTAGAACAAATCATACACCGTTTCGAATCTCACATCCAGAGCTTTGAAAAGCACCAAAAATCGTGAGCTAAGGTTGAGTGTGTGAGGAGTAATGAGCTCTGCAAGATAGAGATTCAAATATGCCAAAAACCAGAACTATGTTCAGACCCATCAACTTCGTGGCTTTGATTCTCTCTCGTTCTTGAGAGTTAGGTCATGAGTGATATACCATTGGAAAGATCTTTCAATGAGCTTCGATTTGATACCAAGTTTGTTAGATTTGAGTCCCTGGCTGAAAAGTTATGCTCCTGCGAAGTTAGGTGTTGAAATCTGCCAAACCAAATGTTCAGATTCAAAGAGCTGACTTTGAGCTTCAATTGTGGTAAGCTCAAGCTTCCTGTTGGTCTGAAACATATTGGTTTTCAAAGTTCATGTTATAGAGAACATAGTCTAACCAATTTCCCCAATTTTTATGCATGATTCGAATGTCAATTAAGGTGGTTTTGGACCCCTGCTGAAACTGTCATGCAAGTTCGGGTTGGAAGTGGTTAGAGCTTATGGTTGCTATTCTCTATGGAGATTTTGTTCAAGCACGACCCTAAGGTATGGGGGAAGCTTACCATTTGCTAGAATGAGAATAAAATGCATCTGAAATTAGGATGAGCCACCATGAGGCTTAAGGGCATAGCTTTGGATTAGAGAAATGGCATGGAGGCCAATTTAAGACATGCTAAATGTTTGAGCAAGTTTGTTATGCTGCATGTGCACTGTATGCAAGTTATTTTCATGCCAAAATTGATTAGAATGGAATTTGGTATGTCAAGTTGCTCAAAATGTGGTTTTATGCATAATTGATGCTCAGTTATGATTCACTGTAAAACAATGTAATTTCTGGATTGGAACATGTTTTATATGTATAATGTAAGCTATGTTGATCCTTGGTTTTAACTGGAATTGGCTAGAATTGGAAATGGTATGTTAAAATGCAATTTACAGTGTTATCTGTCTGAAAACACTCGAGTATTGGGGTTGATACTCGAGTATTTCGACTAAACCTGGGACATGAATTTCTGGAAAATGAAGAACACTCGAGTACTCATGAAGAACACTCGAGTATTTTAATGAATCTGAAAATGAATTTCAGGAAACGAAGAACACTCGAGTAATCATTAAGAACACTCGAGTATTTTGATAAAATCTGAGGAACACTCGAGTATTTATGAGTTACTCGAGTATTTTTATGAAAAGCATGATTCACTCGAGTCTAAGGAAATTATGCTCGAGTATTTTTGCATTGAGTTAAAATCCTACTCAAGTCTTTTAAACTATACTTGAGTCTTGTTAATCAAAATGCTACCAAAATACCATTTTCAACTAAGTCAAATTTCAAATAAGTTAAGGATGAATTACCAAGAAATGGGTCATGTTCCAAGGAAGAATATATTGTGTGAAATTACATTGTTATTACATGAGTGAATATAATGCATGTTGCATATAATGAGATTAATGGATAGTTTTAAATGGAAAACTTGTGTGCATTCATGCATGATGACAAGACGATAAGGTACCACTTGTTATCAAGAGGGTACTCTGGAAATACCAAATGTACACGATAAGTTTGATGACACATTCTAGGAGTGTGGGCAATATTCGAAGAATGTTGTTGATTTCGTTCCGGGAACGTGGACGTACATTCGGATTGGGACGTATGATACCAAGCTTGATAACACATTTTGAGAACATATGCAACATTCAAAGAATGCTGTTGAGATTGAGGAGAATGCGTTTTGAGAACGCACACGTACAATCCGAATAGGACATATTGTTATGAGCCAAACTTATCGTTACATTGGTAAATTTATTGCATGTTGCACATATGGAGATTAAGGAATAACCCTAAATGGAATGATGGTATGTATGTATGCATAGTGATGCGTAGCATATCACTTGTTCATGTTCGAGGAACATGAGGAGGGTACTTTGGGAGTACCAATTTGGTTACGACTTGCCTGTAGTCACATTTTGGTAATGTGGCAAGCATTGGTTGCTGCGAACGTTGGATATTCGTCTTGGTGACGAATGGATTATTATAGTCACATTTTGGTAATGTGGCCAGCATTGGTTGCTGCGAACGTTGGATATTCGTCTTGGTGACGAAATGGTCATTGTAGTCATATTTTGGTAATGTGGCCAGCATTGGTTGCTGTGACCGTTGGATACTCGTCTTGGTGACGAGATGTGCACATCAATATTGGTATTATGGACCACGTTCCAGGCAAAGTCGTGTGGCTTGCTCGATGACACATTTTGGTAATGTGGGCAGCATAGGAGATGCTGTTACATCTTGGTGACGCGACGTACACTTTGGTAGTGTCGTTATGGATTATGATCCGAGCAAGTTCACTATACGTCCGAGGCACATATACGGGTTGTTTGGATGGTCATGCATGAGGGCATTGATTAGAGAATCTCATGACTTGAGAAATAGTAAGCAAGCATCTGGGCATATCATTAATGGGTTTGATTATCAATTAAATTGGCTTACTCATAAGCTGTGCATATCGCTGGACTATTTTGTACACGTGTATATGCATTGGGATCATGATGAATTGCTTACTTGTGCATGTTAGTACTTTGTTCTCATTTGATAATGTGAATGAGTATAGCTTACCTCCCTGCCCTTATTAGGTGTTGGCTAGGTACCTAGACTTTCTAAAGATCAGTGATCATGGGATAGAGACTCCTTGTGCAACTCTTGAAGACCCAGCCAAACAGGATTATTGGACGAAGGACCATTGACTAGCTCTGAACGTCTCCAACTTTTGATAGAAATCGTAACTTTAAGATTTGAGAGATGTATCAGAGTAAAACTTAGATTTCATTACTTGGTTATATTGGTGGTACTCAAAGAGTTCTTACACCTGATTTTATGAATCAATGACCTTCCTCAAGATTCATAAACTCTATGAAAATATAATAAACCATTTTAATATATTCCGCTGACTCTGATTTTATCATTTGAGTTCGGTAATGAAGGAAGTATTGTTAAAGTCAATTTTCTGGGATAACCTTATAACTAAGCTATTTTCGAAGGCTATTTCGTGCAAACAAGGTTATCTCAAAATAATTTTAAGATGTTCAGGAAATAATTACTCCTTCCACCGAATTCACTTCCAGTTGCATGGTTTAAACTTGAGTACCACATATAAGGAAAAATTTTCATACTCCGATTTTTCCAATATAGTCAATAAGAAAATAAAATTCTTTTGATTAAACGAGGGACGTTACACCTTTCACTACCCAAGAGGGGAAAGGTGGTATTCGGAGTCGACAATTCTTCATTTACTTGTCTTCATCCGAATACCTTAATCCCACATATTTATCCTTTGATGAACTCTCATTTGTGTGGAATATGAATCTTTTCTCTTCTTTCCAGAAATCATGGAGTCGTTGTTTGAGTTTTTCCATTGTAACTCGTGGCTTTTCTTGGTAAAAACTGAAGATTTTATAGCCACAAGTGCATTAAATGCCTTCATAATTACTTTGCCGTTCCCAATGCTGAACAGACGCTTCTGACTCCTATTTTCTTGTGCCACCATTTATTTGTCATACTCCCTCCGTTTCATATTATAAGCAAAATTAACCATATTTGCGCTTATTAAGGAGGTTAGTTGATTGTATTTAATTTTCAAAAATTTATAAAAGAATAGGGGTATTTTAGAAAAGTTGCATTGGGAATGAAATAAAAATTGAATAAGATAACAATTTTCTAGAAATGTTTTAGGAAAGTGGCATTGTCAATGAAATAAAATTTAAGAAAGTTAGTTAGTTTTGCTTATATTTCAAAACAAGAGAATGATGTTTTTTTTGCTTATATTTCAAAACGGAGGGAGTAAACCTTGGGAGTTAGTCTACGAACCCCATTATTATCCCCCAAACCCCTTTTTAATGGGGAAATATCCATTATGCCCTTCAGCATAAAAAAAAAAAGAAAAAAACCCCAAACCCCACCACCTTCTATCTTTCCACCTTCTACCTTTTGGCTTTTTCTTGTTGACTTTTCCATATTTTTTTTTAATTTTGCCTACAAAAACTGTTGGATAAAACCGAGAATCATGCAACAACTCTAACCATCTCTTCCTTATCCTTTTATCTTGTTGTGTCTATACTCTGATAAGTGTTGTATAGTATATTCTATAGTTTGTTAAGATCCTGTAGATATATTCATGCCTAAGCTCATGTATATATTATTGGTATTGTTCAATCAATAAAACACATCAGTTTACATTTCTCTATAAGAACAATCCTGCTACTTTTTCTTAAAGGCTGCGTCCAGATCTGCTTCTACTCCGTCCAACCACTTTCCTCTTTCTACTCCGTCCAACCACCACAGAAGCCACCACAAGCCACTGTTCCAGATCTGCTTTGTTTCTCCCTTCCGGATCCGTTTTTTCTGTGACGGTAGGTTTCACAGTCGAGCCGCCCCGTCCATCCTTCCACGAGTCCCGTCGCTCCGCCTCAGTCAATGGCGGCCTTTTAACGCGCTTCCACGAGTCGCGCCGCCCCGCTCCGCCGCCAAAAACGACGGCACACCAGCTTCCACACAAAAGAATATACTGTTGTGTTTTTTCCATTATTTGTTTCTTTAATGTTACTGACATAATATCAACTTTAAAATTTTATAGAGTACTGTGGCTGATCTATTCTGCTATTACCCTTTGAAATCTAATCCTTTTATGCGTTATCATTGCGCGGACCTAGATGACTAAGAATCTAATACGGAGCACATTTAACTTGCTCGGCTTTTACTCTTACGTATTTCATGCACATTATTCTTTGGTTAGATTCATCCTCTAATTCTAACCCCTTTGATTTAATTGATATTGTTATTTGTGCGGAATTTCCAAATCCTCATCCTTTTTCTCCAATTATATGCCGTTGTTTCATTTTTCATTTTTCAATGCCTTAAATTGATTTTGTTATCTTTTAATTTTCTCACATTTAATCTATCGTGTTTGATTAACAATTTAACATAGCTAACTCCGAACATCAATGATATTGCGCGGACCTAGATGACTACGAATATACTAGGGAAAAAATTGAACTTGCTCGGCTTTTATACATTTTTCATGAACTCGATCGGAACTTACTCGTCGGTGAACTTGCAATTTGCCAGATCAATGAACTTGTTTGTACCTACTTTGGCATGGTCCATTACCAACACACATATATGTTCTATTGTGTTAGATCCACTGTAATATGAATATATTTCAAAGCTATGTATAATATTGAGTTTCAAAAGCGCGGATTGCCACATGCTCACTTTATTCTTTGCTTATAACCATCTTCTAAGTCTAACCCATTTGAGTTAAATGATTTTGTTATTTGCGCGGACCTTCCCTTTTTTTCTTAAATATTTTCTGTTGTTTTGCTTTCATTTTTCAAAGCGTTGAATTGATTTCATTATATTTTAATTGCCTCACACTTAATCTATAGTGTTCGATTAACAAGTTAACATAGATAACTCCGCGCATCAATGATCATTTCGGGGACCTAGATGATTTTGAAGTTAATAAGGAGCACGTTGAACTTTCTTGGCTTTTACTATTACATTTTCATGAACTTGAGCGTAGCTTTCTCAGCCGTGAACTTGTCAGTAGTTAGATCATTGAACTTGTTTGCCCCTTCCTCGTCCTAATGTATTACTAACATACATATACGTTGTTTTGTTGTTAGATCCACTCTAATATGGATACATTCACAGGTAAGTATACTACTGTGTTTCAAATTCGCTGATTGCCACGTGCTCACATTATTCTTTGTTTAGAACCATCTTCTAAGTCCAACCCATTGCATTTATTTGATATTGTTAGCTGCGCCGAACTTCCAATCCCTGACCTTTTTTGCTGAATTATATGTTGTTGTCTTATCTTTCCTCTTTAAATGTGTTAAATTGATTTCATTATCTTCTAATTGCCTCACATTTAATCTATCGAGTTCGATTAACAAGTTAACATAGATAATTCCGAACATCAGACATCCTTTCGCGGACCTACATTACTTTGATGTAAATAAGGAACACACTGAAGTTGCTCGACTTTTTCTATTACATGTTACTCAGGAACTCGATCGGAACTTAATTGTCAGTGATCTTGCAATTAGTCAGATCATTGAACTTGTTTGCACCTTCCTTGGCATAATCATAACCAACATACCAGCTACGATGGCGAGCCTATCTCGATGTTTGCTTTCAGTACATCAATCGCTAGGTTTATATCAATTAACGGTGATGATACTGGTTTAAGCTCGGTCCCTTCTCCGCTTTCTTTCTAAACACTCTAATAGTGGAATATTGGTCTGTGCAGCTGCCCTTTTTTTGTTGGTAAGCAATCTAAAAGTGAGTACACCGTCACTCGGTCGGTACTTGATTTACTGTTCTGGTTATTTTTGATATAATTATAACTTATGGTGTGGTAATATGCTGGTCTTATTATCATTGCATTGATGATGATTTTGATACTTGGGCAATCTTAATATATTTGTGATTATATTATATGGGCCAAACCTTTTTGTTTTCCTTTTAACAATTTCTTATATTCGTTATATATTCTCAGTTAGTAACTCTCATCTGTAATGATTATAAAATCCCATATTTTTTACGATTGCCCAGAGCTTTAATATTTTTTACCTACCATGCAGTATAGGTTTGCCAAAGTAACTCTTATCTGTTAAGTGTTACCCTATTTTTTATATGTAAACGTGGCCCGAATCTTTTGATGATTTGTATACGACTCTGATGAGTGTCTCGTTAAACTTTAGAACACTTATTTAATTAGGTTGTACGTTTAATTTCTTTCCTGACTAGCATATTATTTCATTTACTTGCTATACTTAGTATTTAAAACAAACCATTGTTTTTTCGGTCAAGGTTTTTTTTATGTCCTTCCAACTATAAACAAAATCAACTTTTTATTTTTATATTATTATTCTCTAACAATATCGTTGTTAACGTAGTTACTAAATAACACATACAATTTTTCTACAAACTAAGTTATCTCATTTAACCAAATTTGATAACTTTCACGGTTTCCTTTCTCTATTTCACATTTTCATTTATAAATCATCATAAATCCTACGATGTCTAAGATATTGTAAACTTTATTACCCTTCACAGCAATCACTCTTTCCTAAGTTTGGTAGTTGGACCAGCTTTATTAATATGCACACTGATCTTCCTCGCGGCTCTATCATGATTGTACCTGCTTATTAATTTTTAGGTGTCATCCATATGTCAGTTTTGTTCCCTACGTTCCCTTACTCCTTTACTTTTGGTATAGAATAAACTTCAACTGTTTTTTCCTTATTAGTACTATGCAATTACCGTACTTCTGTAATTCAACCATCTTTAAATCTAAATAGGCAGAAATCCTATTATGGATATTTATAAACTTCTTTGTATGATCTACTGTACCATATTTGATCTTGATATAGTTAAATTTTATTATTGTTTCATTAATTTGTATACAAACTTTCTATTAATAGTTCTTACTTTATCTCTCATTTTATTTTGTTTTAATTAATTCCCATTCGTTGATGACAGTTTGAACAGGTTTCATTATTCTGCCCATACATTTATCTTCCTTTTTATATTTATCCCATGTTTTTGATATAGGTAAATTAAAGTTTTGTTTTTTTAAATTCTTTTGCAATTTCATCTACGTTTTTATTTACATACATGTGCTTGTATATAGGTATAGATAAAGACTTATATACATGTATACATATATATGTCTATATATATATATATGCCTACACATTATACACTTACCTTTAGGACGTTACTTTTTTCCTTCCTTTCTTTTCCTTCGCTCAAACTGCAGTTAACTCTACTTAATATCTTTTTTCAAGCTAAACGCAATGGCACATCCTCACACTCCAATTCGTTTTATAAACGATGAATCTAAATCTATTTCCATCACAAGGGTCAACATGATGTGGCATGTTCCCATGGACCCATATTCTATGATCTCCGATGGATTACATTTGATACTCATGGATCATATGGTATAAACTATTTTAATTGTAAATTTTATGAAAATTTCAAACAACAAATTTAAACTCTAAGTCTATTGTTTATTTTTCCTCAGGGTGATACCATTGAAGCCACTGTTAAAGGCCCTCATGTTCAATTTTTCATCAGGACTTTGCATGAGGGTTCCGTCTATGAATTTTCCAGTTTCTCTGTGGTTAAATACCCTGTCACTTATAGAGCAACAAGTCATCCTTTTAAAATGCAATTTCAATTTTCAACTAATTTCCATGAAGTCACATCTTCTGCTTTCCCTTGTTGGAGTCTTAACAAGAATTCCGTTGACGATGTGACTTGTTTCAAGAACAATGTTACTCATCTCACCGGTTTGTTTTTCATTTTTACCTAACTTAAATTTATTTTTACCTCCTTTCTTGTATTAAAGCATTTCTATTTCATCTTAGATTTTGCTGGAATTGTTACCGCTGTTTCTTTAGAAAAATCATTTGTGAGTGATGGTTATCAAGGGCGTGTAATTGGATTAGAACTATGCAATGATCAGTAAGTATTTAACCATTAATCTATTACAAATATCAATGCAACTATTATTGTTGAATTATACTTCATATTTTTACTTTTCTATTTCAGTGGATCATTTGACTGCCTTTTAGTTGATTACTACATTGATGATTTCCTGGCATATTCCAATGGTAGAAAGGATAAGTCAATTGTAATGCTCATGAAGCTTGCTAAACCTGAATACAACCGTGGTATACAAATTATGAACTAAGTTTATTACTTTTATCGTTGTATTAAAAGTAACTATTCTATATTTTTCTTCATATCATTTATATATATTTTATATATATTTCCAGGTCGAGTTGTATTTCACACGGTGTTATTTACATCTAGGATGATTTTTGATTCTGATAAACCTGATATCATCGCTTTCCGTCGAAGGTAAAATTTTGCCACGGCTGTCTACGGTAATCATTATATATTACCATTTATGTACAATTTTTTTTCCTTTCCTGCTCAGGATGATATTGCAAGGGTTTGCTTCTTCTCCTCCAATATTTTCATTGGTTTTCACTGGCTTAACTATCCATGAACAGCTAATGGATAATAATAATCGTATTGATATTGCGCACTTGAGGAAGATAACAAAGGTATCTACGATTATTCTTAAACAAGTATTTTTTTGTATTATATATTCATTGTTATTTCATGATTTGTATTCCATTGTTTATATTCCTTTTCAGCCTGGATACTTTCATGTTGTTTGCACTGTTCTTGGCCTTTCCACTCATATACCTTGGTTCGCAAATGAATGCTCTTGCTCTGCTATGCTGTCAGATTACTCCGCCACGTCAATGTGTGCAGTCTGTTCCTCTATTGTTTATAACCCATTACCCAAGTAATTTTTATATCTTTGTCAATAACCCAAACTTTTATCACCGTTAACTATATGATTTCCGTTATAACATTTTCCCTTTTAACTAGGTATCGTGTTCCTCTCCTGGTTAGTGATTCATCCGGTACACTTACAGTGATTCTCCTTGACCGTGATGCTCGGGTTCTATATAAGAAACCATGCTCTGAACTATTTCCAATTGATGCCTCTGTAATTTTTTTTCTGCTTGGAATTTTTTTTTCGTCATTAACCTTTCCATTTATGTAGGGGTCAATTCTGAATACGTACCCATCAGTACTTTCATCATTGTTTGGTCACCGTTTCAATATGAAGATTGAAGTAAGGATTGCTCGGGAAAATCCTTCCAACCCCGAATATTTTATTATTCGAATTGGCGAATCTGGTATCAACAGTGCAGCCTTTTTTCCCCCGTCTTCTTGTGTCACACCTCCTAGGGTATTAAAATAATTATGTATCTTTTGTGAACAAAATATTCATACTATTTGTGTCTTAACTTTAAAACATATGCAGCTTATCTTCCGCCCGCCTTTCCCTGATCTTGAAGACACTTTTCCTTCGTCTGCTGCGACTCCTTCTCAGATGTGTAACGTATATATCCATTACTTTTTTTTTTTTTAAAAAAAAGTCTTTCTGTACCTTAATTTAGTTATATATTGATTTTATACTACCCTCCACTTTTTTTTTTCAGCCACATCAGTTGAAAGGCAAAGCCTCCATCGATTGTTTTATTCTATGTCATTCCGAAGAATTTACCAACAATCGTTTAATTTCTGAGTCTGAACCAAATTTCCATCCCCAGGCTTTCAATGGTTCAAAGAATGCCCTCTGCCTAGGTTCTTCGTCAGTTGAGGCCATATCTCAAAATGAATCAGTCTCGTCCAGCACAGATTTTATCAACAATGCCGATTTTCTGTCGAATATTATTTGAAACTGTTTCATTTCCTTAAAATATGTATCAAACTTGGTTGTTTATCTGAACAATATAATTTCCGTGTAATTTTGTTAAATATGTTGTGGTATTTAATTTTATGTTTATGTCAGTATATTCGATCTAATCTTTATTTTATTTTTCCTTTGTTTGTTTTATTAAATATCTATCTGAAATCTATGTGTTACTATAATAATTTATGTGAATTTTAAATTTTGACATATTTTTGTTTGTGTTATGAAGTAATCTAATCGTTGAACACTTTTCCATATACCGTTTCCTTAGTTTTTAACCTAATAACTTGTTTTAAATTTTCTTACCGTACCAAGTTTATGAATAAATCCAACAACTCTTATACCTTTGTACATGGATATGTTTCAAATTTTGCATCAAGTAATGTATAACTAAAACTCAAAGTATGGTTTTTATTTTTTCAAAGTTTAAAATTGGATAATATTTAGTATGTAAACTTTTATTTTTTTTGTTCTCATCTCCATCCTTGCATAACTGAATACCATCCACTTTCCTCCATTAATAATGGCATGATCTTTAATATCTATGTTTATACACATTTCATTTAACTCCTCTTCTTAGTGAGACTTTTTCGTACGCACTTTGTATATTTAATAGTCTCCTGTACAGTCTGTTTTAATTCAATGCTCATAGCTGATATCTACTCTGGATCTTCAATTATTGCTATGTACTCTACTTTCCCTTTTGTAACTTCAGTTGTAGCTGCTACTTACTTCTTTATCAGTTTTGTCAGCTACATGAAGTACTAGCATTTCTGGCCAATTGTATATATCAATAAATAGCAGCCCTACAGCAGTGGCTCTAAAGCTATAAAATTTATTGTTGTTTGTTTAGTCAAACGTACCTCCTTCTTTTTTTTTGTTACTTGAATGTTTGCTTTTTTGGGATTATACTAGAACCACCCATCATTCTTTAAACCTTGAGTTATAAAATCTACCTCGTTCTTCCATTTCTTTGGCTTACACTCTTTTCAATACACGAAATATCACCATCTTTTTTCTCATAATGTCTTTTAATATTTTCCCTTTAGCTTCTGTGTCATTGGAATATTCATCTTGGAATGTGAAGGTGCGTGTTATCCATTCTGCTGTTGTGCACGGTGTTTGGGACGGTGTTCCCAAAACTGAACTTCACCTACTCTTAGTGGATTCATACGTATGTTACCATTTTAACAATATTTTTCTATTATTTTTACAATATATTTTTCATCGTTCACATTACTTACAGTTTCTTCAAACTTTCTTTAAGGGTACTAAAATACAAGGTCGTGTTTGTGATGCTTATTTTTCAAACTTTCTTAACTTATTGCAAGAGGGAGTTGCATATACTCTCACATCCATTTCAAGTGTACCAAGCATTGGGAAGTTCCGCTGAACCTCTCATCCTTGTGTTTTGTCATTTAATGAATATACTCAAGTGAAACCTGACAAGTGTAGCATGATTCCAGTGCACTCTTTCTCCTTTGGTAGTGTGGACAGTGTTTTTATGCCTTACTACACCACTGATATTTTGCGAGGTATATCTCTATATATTTTCGTTCATTGGCTTTTCATTACTTCAGATTTACTCTTTTACTAATTTTTTTACATTCGTGACCAAAACTAAATTTTTTTTATTAATAGATGTAATTGGCATTTTGACCGCTGTGACAAACGAGGTTACCTACCAAAAGAATGCCATTGTATCTCCCTCCGTAATGCTTGAATTATCTGATCAATAGTAAGTGTATTTGCAAGTATATGTGTTAGAACTGTTTTTTTTGTGTCGTTTCAATACTTTTTTCGTTTATTTATTTCATTTGCAGTGGTACTGTTGATTGTTGTCTGTTTGGGGGACATGTATTTGAACTCAACGAGTTTTTGGCATCCAATGTATCTTTTGGAGTTGTCGTCGTTATTCAGCTTGGAAGGATGCAAATATACAATGGTATTGATGTCGTATTCCAGTCTCTATCTTTTATTATAATTAAATCATATTGATTATTTATTTTTATTTTTTTTCACTCTGACATAGGTAAGATTGTTTTCCATGCTATTCCTGGAATATCGAATCTGTTATTTAACCCCTGATGTCCCTAAAGCTCTACAATTAAGGATCAGGTGTGATCTCTTTGCGTTATAATAACAATTTTCCACATTAATTATTTATTTCATTTTAATTTTACAAATTCGAATGTATTTATTTTTTTTCGAAAAAATTTAAACAGATTGTGTCAACATGGTTTCTTTGATTACATTCCACCTGCTGTTACTACGAAGAGGAAATCTTTTGTTATGGATCAATTTATGGTTTCCTATCCTCATGTTATGCTTGATCAACTTTCACATGTTACTGAAGTACGTTATTAAATACTTTAATGTTTTATCTATTCATATTTTCCATTTATTAATTTTTCATATATTATGTATTCTATGTTATTAATATTTTCATTCAGAGTGGTATATATGTCGTCTTTGCCACCATTGTCGGACTTGATACTTCGTTTCGTTGGGCCTTCAACGAATGTATTTGCAAGGGATCTCTTCTGTCGAAGTCTGGTGCACTATACTGTGAGAACTGTGGCAAGTTTGTTTTCCGCTTTGTTCCTCGGTACATGAAATAAATTATTGCACCTTTGTTCTACTTAATTATTACTATTGCTTAATATTTGTTTACTTGTTATATTAATTTTTTTCTAGGTATTATTTGTCAATTGTTATCTTTTTGATATTTCATATTTCTTCTTAGCTACGACCTGAAGCTTGCTGTTCGTGATTGTGATTCTGCCGCTACATTTGTTGTGTTGGACCGAGATGCTAGATTTCTTATATCTCATTCATGCCAAGATTTGCTTAACATGTCTACTCAGGTTTATTTCTTACATATCCAGTGTTATCCATAGATAATTTTAAGACAATTATTTAAATTTTTAAATTTTCTTATCCACCAGTGTGATGCATTTGCTTATGCCAAGGTCATGGATTCTTTGGTTGATAGAAGTTTTTTATTCAAGATATTTGTCAAGGTTGGATCTTCCTCACAATCTTCTCCTTTGTACTCCATTCGGAGGATGTTTGAAATCAAGACTTGTGACATGTTCCAATCATATTTTCTTTTCTCTTCTCCTACCAAGGTATAATTATTATCTTTGGATTTAATTTTATAATACTTTATTAAATACTCATTATATATAGATTAATCATTTAATTCAAATTATTCTAAGTAATGGTTTTATAATTAATAAATATTCACCTCTTGTAGGATGTTACTTCCTTCATTTTTCCTGAGGTTGACCCCGAAGATGTCAGACCTCATGCCCACAAACCTAACCAACCTGTCGGTATCAATCCATTGCCCTAATTTTGCTTCAATTTCTTTTTTGTTTATCTGCCATGTTGATTTTTTAACATTTCCTCACACCTGATGCAGATTGTTAATGTGAAGACAACTGCCAAACCTATTTTATTTTCCTCTGATGCTTCTGTAACTGATCCAACAACCTTTCCAGTGAAGAAAAATACACTCACTCCGTTAAATTTTGTTTCCGAGCATTTTCATCATTCTGAATCTGATACTTTCATTGGGGAGTCAACTGTTGATCCTCCAGCTGACCCCAAAGGATTGTGATTTTTACGCCTAACACTTTTGGTTCTGTTTTGTACACTACTTATGTAATGTTAATGTTGTTTGGTTTTATCAACTATTTAATTCTGTTGAATGTTAATATTATCCAATTTTCATAAAACTTATTATGACATGTTCCTAAATTTTTATATTATTCCATTATTACATGTCTTCTTATTCATTCAAAATAAATTAGGGTTTAACTTCTCAAAAACCGGAAGACATCGAATAAACAATGTTATTGCACTTAAAAATTTTGAAAAAAACTTAATACTTGGTTAAACCGAAAAAGTTGTATGCTTAAATTTAGCCTACCTTCAAAGTATAATAATACATAATGTCATAGAATAAAATTAGACTCAGGTTAAACATTCACAACCTTGTTATGTATCATACTGACTTCTATGTATCGTTGTCTGATAAGTTCACACCTGAATCATCAAACGGCGGTTCCTCAACAATATCGACCAGTGGATTGGGGAGATTTTCTGCTTTTAGATCTACCTCGGATCTATCTCTTAAATCAATCATTTTTCCTCCTTGAACTGCATTGAATGGATGAGCTCCAGCTACCCTTACATCTGCTTGGGGGTTCAAGTATATAATTTGTTGTATTGCATTGAGAAATGAATCAAAAATACCTTTTTCGCAATCAAACAAATTTGTTGCTGCTTCCTTTTTGTGCTTAATTGCCTTTGATCTTAGCTTCTCTAAAATAATGTTCTGATTTTGTTTTTTTCTCTTTCATTCTCTGCAATGTTGATGCTAGGTCGTCATTGACTTTCTGTCTTTTTTCCAGAGCCGTCTTCCCAATCTCTATATTACTCTGCAATGTATTACTAGATTGTATCAACCTTGCTATTTCGTTCATGAGTTCTTCATTATCAATACGGAGATTTTCAAGCTCGGATTTAGCTCTTAGAAGCTCATCAGCCAAGCTAGCTTCTCTAATAGAGGAAAATTGCCTTGTTTCTTTTTGCTCTAAGTTAATTCCCTCGAACACATCTTCTCGGTGTTCAGATAGAAAATGAGTTATGTTTGCCCCTTGTAAAAGAATCTTTGTCATACCTGTCAAATATGGGCTCCATTGTGTTGCTGTCATTCTTGAGAATCTGGCCTTGTCTTTCTCCGTGCAGATAAAATTTGCAAAAATTTCATCTATTTCTTTTTCCCATATCGATCCTTCTGCACATCTTTCTTCTTCTGCGTCCTCTGCTACAGAATAATCTCTGCTCTCTTCAATCATCAATCCTTTCCCTTTGTTTAAATTTCGCTGCCTTATCTCTTGTTCTGATGAACATGCACTATATTTAGTCACGTCATCAGCTATAACTAATCTGTCACATAGATATGCATCTTCATGTTCCACGGTCTCTTCGGGAGTACCCCGAATTGATCCCTTGAATCCCTCCACGCAATGTTGTGAAGAATAAGTATTCACCCTCTTCTGTACGCTACCTATAAGTCTTGAATCAATTTTTCTTTTCCTGCCTCTCAATGTCAGATTTTTACAGCGGTCGGCCAGTTCATCTGCAAATAAAATCAATTTTAGACAACTGTTTCAGTTTCACAATTAAAAACGTTGTAGAAAATCTTACCAAGTTTGTTTTTGACTTGTCCCTCCGGTATGTCCAATATTTCCCGTGTATTAATTGTTCTGTTCGTTGTTATGTACTCTTCGTATGCTCGACAGACATCCTTTTCAAAGTCATACAAATCTTTCCACTCAGAGGTGTAACTGTTGCAATGCCTTTGGTAGAAATATTTGCTCCACTGTAGTGGGAAATGTGGTATTTGTTGTTCCTCACCTTCCCTCATGAACCAGCTAACTCCATTGCCATAATACGTGTATTTGAAATAGTAAGGCTTGAATGACTGCCAATTCTCCCTATAGATTTCGAACATGCTGTATCCGGTTCGTGCCATGAATGATACCCAAGTTCTTTTTTCTGAATCACTTTCAAAGTTGTTGTCCTGAGGTATAAAAAGGTAGAAGAATATTCGAGCCGTGCATTCCCATCCCATAGCCGCGCATAAAAGCTGAAATGCACGTACTATTGCCCATGCATTAGGGTGCAGTTGCGAGGGAGCAATTCTCATGGTTTTTAAAACTTCCATTTCAAAATATGTGAACGACATTCTTACTCCTAGCCTTGCTACAACTTCTTCGTAGAAAAAGAATCCAGGAATACTTCTTGGAAGTCTTGTGCATATACGCTCGTCTGTTCCGACAGGAAGTATGTCGTACGCATTTCCGCTTTCATCACCAGGACATGGAAGCAATATTGCTCGGCTTTGAGCAACCGACCTTTCTGATGTTAATTTCGAGCATGTTTCAATGACTTCACTGTCCACCCATTCATATTCGTTCGCATCTGACGGCAAATTAAAACTTTGCTCGTTAGCCATATCCGTCTGAATTATCCCTGTTCATATTGAGGAAATCAAAAATCATTTCTGCAAAAAATCTTAATATCCTATTTTTGTATTTATACCTATCAAAAAACAGATTACTTAAGTATATATAATATCTTAGAATTTAGAGTAAATACGATAGTGATTGCATCAATACTTTGTAAAATAATAATATAATCTAACTCTTGTACTTTATACCTCTTTGTTTTCTCATTTTTTCCTTATTCTCTGCTATTCTGTAATTTATCAATCCCTGCCGAACTTCCACCAAATTTGTAGGGAAATATGCAGTTATTGGTTTAACAATTATAATATCGCCTTCTTCCTTTTCGGACAACTCCGGTTCAGTATTCGATGTATTCATCACACCCGCTATTGAAATTTCAAAATCCCTGAAATGGGATTTTTTCGATTCACAATAATTACCCAACTTTCTTAAACATAGTAAAATATATGATCTTTCTCTGAAATTGAGCAATTTGCAAAAGTCTGTTCATAAAAGATTTAAACTTTGACCATGGAAGAATTTATGAAGAAAAAAAAACACTCCAACTAAAGCCAACAGAACCAATTTAATATATTTAATTTTTTACTATCTACTGAATCTTTGCTTCATTCCTCTTAATAATTTCAAATTTATATAAAAGACACAACAAATATGACATTCAAGTATTTGAAATCTAAGTTTTGAATACTGACCTGAGTTATATGTGGATTTCTCGGTGTTGAAGATGATTGACGATTTCCTTTTCTTGAACCCTTAAATACCAGCTTTGTCCCCTACTATATTCTTTATATTTGAAAAATTAAACAACCAACTTTAACTACCTAAAGCAGATACAATGTACTGTGAATTTAGTAATCCTTATTATCCAAAAATCCCCAATTTTATGATCAATACTTGCAGTTTAAATCATAAGCTTCTGATAGAACTTGACTCAATTAGAATTCTAACCGTTTTTCCTTCGCAGGCTTCCCTCCACTACTTATTTAAAGCCCATTCTGTGAAAGCGCACAATCAAATCAAGTATCTGTTTACATTGTCATTATTTTTACATATGAGCGTTTCAGTTACCTTATATAAAACACATATAAACCCCAAGTTGAATCGTTCCGCCTAGATCTATTTCAAATGTATATTTTGAATTTTAACTTTATTTTGCCTAATTTCTTTCCCTTATTTCTATATTCTCTTTATTTAACGATTAAATCAATATTTTTTTATTAAGCTTAATTATCATTTGTATGATATTGAATTTTTTTGTACCACAAAAAAAAATTGATATGTGTTTTTACACCCAAAATTTAGAAGATAGGTAAACAACTTCTTTCAAATATTTTATTTTCGTTTTCTCTCCACATTTCAAATATTATAAATTGCAAGAGGGTCTTATATTTAAACCCAACTTTTTTTAACCCAACCGTAATTTATAAAAAAAGAACGGAGGGAGTATGTTTTATACATCAATTTTTTCCGATTAATATTTTTTAATCTAAATTTTTAAAAATTTATAAGTAAACGAAAACTTTTAATTCTTGGTTTCAATTTAAATATTCTTAACTTTAAACATAACATAGGAAGATGTTCATGTACCAATAAACTAAACAAATACGCAGTTCTTAAATTTCTTCTCCTAACATAATTCTAAAACATGAAGTTATAAAAAGATAAGACAGAATCAGACAAGTCTTCAGCATCTAGATGGCGATTCCTCCATCTTCCCACCTATAAGACTCAATGTCTGATAGGTTAATATTTGAATCATCAAATGGCGGCTCTTCCACTATATCAGTTAGTGGATTAAACAAGTCTTCAGCATCCAGATCCACTTCTGATTCCTCGGTCAGATCAATCATCTTTCCATCCTTAATTTTGTGGAATGGATGTGCGCCAATGACCCTTAATTCAGTTTTCCCATTCAGATGCTTAATCTGTTTAATTGCATTAAGGAATGAATCAAAAACACTTTTTTCACAATCAAACAGATTAGTTGCCGCTGCTTTTTTATGCTTCAGTGCCTGTTGTCGCAGCTTATCTGAAATCCTTGCTTGCCTCTCTGCTTCAGCTGTCATCCTCTGCACACTTTCTGTTAACTCTGCATTTTTTTGATTCGCATCTTCTAACCCCTTTGTTATCCTATCATTTTCTGTCTTTGCATTGTTTTCAGTTTCCTTCAAACCATCTCTTTCCTTTATCAATTCATTGCGATCAGCACGCAAGTTTTCAAGTTCCGACTGAACTCTTTTTAGCTCGTCTGAAAGGCTTGCTTCTTTGGCTGTTGTTACTCCCCTTGCTTCTTTCTGCTCGTTGTTAATGCCTTCATACAAATCTTCTTTGTTCTGGAACAGAAAGTGTGTGATGCATGCACCTCGTAACAGAAACTTTGTCAGGCTGCTCATTCGATCTCCCCATCCATTTGCCGACAATTTGGAAAGATACTCCTTATCCTGCTCTGTGCAAATGAAATTTGGGAACTTCTCATGTAGCTTTGTATCCCACACCGAGGCAGTCTCCTCTTGTTGCATATCCTCTTGTTCGATATTCTCACACCTTGGAACTTCAACCGCTATTGCTTTTCCTTTACTCAGCCTTCGTCTCCTGAACACTTGTTCTGGTGATTGTGAATCTTCTTCGTTAGCCACCTCAGTTATTATAACCCCCTGATCATTTCCTGCTGGTTCTGAAATTGTTTGCACTTCACTCAAAACTGTAACAGGACCAGATGTACCTGTGGCAGTTTCTTCAGATGCTTGAGTTGTTGTGATTTTTGGAGTTGAGCTTCCTTCTGTACCCCTCGTACTTATATTCTTTCTTTTCCTCCCTGTTTTTGCTAATTTCTCAATCCGATCAGCCATTTCCTCTGTAAAGGAAATAAAACACATCAGTTGATATTCTCTAAAGCATATATGAAACACTGAATTTCTTACCAATTTTCGTTCTAACTTGGTTCTCTGCAATGTTGACTATTTCTTTCGTTACAATCATTTTTTTTAATAAATATTCCTTGTATTGTCTGCATACAATCTTTTCAGAGTCTGTCAAATCTTCCCAGTCAGTGGTGTAACTTTTCACACTGTATTGATAGAATGTTTGACTCCAATGCAGTGGAAAGTAAGGTATTGGGTGAGTCTCACCAACTCTCATGAACCAACTAACACTTTTTCCTAAATATCTATACTTTAGGTAAAGAGGTTTGAATGTTTTCCATGAATCTGTAAATTTTGTAAATAAACTGTATCCATTCCTTGCTTTCAATGATACCCATGTTTTTTTATTTGAACCTTTTACAGATGGATTAGATTGAGGTACAAAAAGATAAAAGAATGTTCTCAGTGTACATTGCCATTCCATTGCACCACAGATTTGTTGGAATGCTCTTACGAATGCCCAAGCGTTCGGGTGCAGTTGTGAAGGAGCAATTCCAAGAGTCCTCAAGACTCCCATTTCAAAATTGCTAAATGGCATTCTTATCCCAAGTTTTGTTATCACTTCTTCGTAAAAATAAAATCCCGGATTCTCTTGGGGCACTGTTTTGCAAATTCGCTCGTTTCTTCCAACTGGGAAAATTCCATAGTCATTCCCTCCATCTTTTGCAGTGTTTGCCAGCAGGATTGACCTGACATGGTCAATTGACTCATTAGTTGTTAGTTCCGAGCATGTTCCGACCACTTCTCTGTCAACCCATTCATATTCGTTTGAGTTGTTTGGCAATGGGTAATGCTCAGGTTCTTTTGTAACTCTGCGACCCATACCTGGGGAAAAGGAGGCAAATCGAGATCAGTATCAACGCATAAACCATAAATTAAATTATGTACTTTATCAATTGAGGTACCATCCCTCGGTAACTTTGGCATGTACCTCAATCGATTGTGTTGTACTTCTCTTATGCCTCCTTAACCTCCTTCTCCCACTTGCTCGGCAAGCCCATACTGCACGGATCTACCTCTATTTTTCAATTAAATCTATAGCAGTTCATTTTCATTCTATATCAACGATGATTTCACAATTTTCATTCCCTCCAAGCTTTAATCCCCTCTTCTCGTACCCATCTAATCAATCAAATTTGGAGTTTAAAAAGTGGAGTAACGTATCGCAGAAACCAGCAAAGATCATGCTTCCATAAATATCAGGATATTGATTTTAAATTTCACCATATCATCGAATTCACCAGTTACTCTTTTTCAATACACAATGCAAAAAATTAAATCGCTTCATTATCAGTGAATTTTTTTTTCCTTTTTTTTCTTTTCTTATTTCTGTTGATTATGTGTCCAAACACACATATTAATCGCTTTTGATGACAGTATAAATTTCGTAAATCATACACAAAAATATTGAAGATGTGAAGTTAATTTTTTACCTGGTTGATGTCGAAGTTGAAATGAATCCAAGATTTTCAATCCTACTTTCTTTCAAACCCTTGAAAATGACCTCCAAAGCTCAAAAACTATATCAGTTTTCTCGAATCCTCTGATTCTTTTCTACTTTCACCACACTGACGAGAAATTTAGGTTTCTAGATTATTCCTTCTATTAATATCTTTACTGATTTTTGATATATTGTTCCCTGAATGTGGAAGTACAGTGTAGTATTTCCTTTCAAATTTTTATGTAACCGTTCTAATTTTTAACTTCCCTCCACCACTACAATAAAGTGGGCCTTACTTTCCTAAGCCCACTGACAATTCAATTTTGTTTTCTTTTTCTCAGATTTATAAAAGAAAATGCAGAATGTATACTCTTATAATGTTTTTGTAAAATTTATTTTATAAACAAATTTTTTTTTTGCAAATTGTTAATTTATTAAAATTATATAAAATTATCAACTAAGAGATATAAAATTATCCCATTATAATTTATTAAGCATTTTTTTAACATACTATGTCAAATCTATATTATTAAAGAACTTATTTATGATTATCATAAAAAAGTTCATATTTAGGTATTCTGAATTAAATAGAGGTAGCTTCATCATATACAATATGGAAATGAGATTATGATAAACATGTCAGCCGCGCTTCATTCATATATTTTGTCCATTGAATGGTTTTTTCCATAGGATTCACTACAATAACTCTCTCGCTAACCGATACAATTACTGCAACTCAACCTACCTTTAGCCATGCAACTGTTCGGGGTATTAAATGTTAATAAATTAAAAACCAATTTCGATGCAGAAATCTAAAGAACTGTGTCTCTTCAGTTGTAGCGACGTTTCCCTTTCCAGACGATTTAGCCTGAAGTATATATACTAAGTCCCTGAAATACATTATAACAACAGTTATAAACAAATACTAAACTATTGGTTCTTGAAATACACGGTAAAGTAGTACTCTAAGTGTTTCTACCAATTTCTTTTTATCTTCGTCAATAGTTCTCTAACCATCATTTAATCATCTGCTTCATCAACTAATCAATTTACATTTTTAATTCATCTGTTACAGAAACACCATGGCACTTGCAAACAACGTCAACTTCTTGCCAGCTTTATACCGTCAGATTGTAATCAATGACTCCAGGAAGGTATGTGATAGTGACTTTTTAGTTTTTGCGAATTTTTTCAACTAAGACTTCTTTATTTCTAAACTACTTTACGCATCGTTTAATAATTTTTTCACCGTTTGTATCTATAAATACGCAGACTATCTTTTCTATTGCTAAGGTGTGGTTGAATAAATGGTCGAAAGAAGCTGGTGGATATTGGACATGTCATCTTCCAGATGCAGATGTCATACGCCTCCATATCTGCTACGTTGGTGAACAAATATTCAAAGGGTGGACGATTATTCAGAATCGTTATGGTCTGGTTGATGGTCAGGAAGTTCATTTTTGTTATGTTGGAGGAGAAAGATTCCGCGTTGAAATTCCTCAGTGGGATGGCCTCATTCGACCTGATTCACCATTGTATCTTTATGAATGTGAAGATGAGGTTGAATTTGAGGAGAGCGAGGACACCGACGAGGAAGATGAAATGTGGGATTCTGAAGAGGACTGGTTTGATGATGAAGATACAGATGGAAGCAATGAAGGTGGAATGTGGTTATCGGAAGAGGACACCGATGATGAAGATGATTTTTTTTAATTTACTTGTCTCTAATTTTCTTATATTTTCTGTGGCTTTTGGACTTCGTAACCTTTTTTTATCTGGTTTTTTTGTACTTTGTGACTGAACACTGGTTATCTTTTCGTATTCTGCTTTAATTTTAATGCTATTTACGAATTTTAAACTTTAATTTTGTCTATTGTTATTGGTTATTCATGTTATATCCTTTTATTATATTTTAGGTCTTTTTAATTTTGGTGTACTTCAAGACTATGATTAATCATCATTAATTGAAGTACAGAATATATAGTTGGTCCGAATACACATTGAAATTTATTCCTCCACATTGTTAAAGCTAATTTATTTGATTACAATTAATCTCACTAGCTTTTACTTTTCATTCCCAATATATAAATTGCATCTTAATGATTTTTTATATTTACTTATAATCAGATGTACTGTACATTAATCATGTAAATTATTGAAGTTTTCCAATGATATAGTTTATATTTTTCTAACTTCGACATTTATGGTCTTATAAGAAGAATATTAATATTCTTTCTATTCCCTTTGATAATGCATATATTGCTATATTATATAAATTTTACAATATTCCATTTTTAGTTTATTATATACAAAATATGCACTATGTATTGTTTGTTTTTTTTGTATCATTTTGTCCTATATAATCAATTACAATTTTTACCTCTTTTTTAAATTATGATAAATAATTTTACCAATATTCTTCATGATGATTCTGTTCGAATTTATTTGCCGTGCAATATGCACGGGTATGGTACTAGTATAAAGTACATCTAAGCTTCATGTAAGTCACCGCAAGGTAGGGCTCCTCCGGCTAAAGTTTTGTGATTTTAGGTTCTTTCGCAACCATTAAATTCTCTAGTTGAGGGAATTTCTCAATCACTAACCACAGACCGCAGTATAACTTATTCTTCCAATTTCATAACTTTTCTAACTAATAATAAGTAGGCTTTTTTAAGTCCCAGGTCCTTAAACTTAGGGGTGTTTTGGATCCAGTCCCTAAACTTTTTTTTGTTGGATCCAGTCCTTGAAATTTACACTCTTTTGTTTTCGGTCCTTCTGTTAAGGAGACTCTAACTCCGTCAGCCACATCCAATGACAGGTTGACACGTGGCACAACTTAATTTTTTTTTTTAAAATAAAAAAAACATTAAAATTAAATTAAGAAGCATCCCACATTTGTTGGGTTAACTCAGGAACACTGAGAGCCCTGTACTGCTGTGATCCACGAGATGTGAGAGGTGCAAATCCAACCATGAAGAAATGCAGACGAGGGAATGGAATGAGATTGACAGCAAGCTTGCGAAGATCCGAGTTGAGTTGACCAGGGAATCGGAGACAACATGTGACACCACTCATCGTGGCTGAAATTAAATGGTTCAGGTCGCCGACTGTAACATACAAACAGAACAAAATTTAGCAAAAAATCAATAATTGAAACTTGGGCAACACAAACACAAAAGTGATGAAACCGTGATTGATGAACTCACTGCTTGGAGTGGTAAGCTTAAGGGTGCGGAAGCAAATATCATACAGAATATGATATTTAGGGTTCAATTCGGTACTGAATTTGTTTTTAGGGTTCAATTTTAAGAAGACGCATACATAATATGAAGGAGCAGAAATAAAGAAGTAAGGAAGAAGAAGAAAATGAAGACCTGTTGAAGAAGAGGAAATAGATCTGAAGCACGTGGAGGAGACTCTTATCAACATCTTATTTCTTTTAATTTAATTTTAATGTTTTTTTTATATTCAAAGAAAAAAATTCGGATTTAAAAAAAAATTAAGTTGTGCCACGTGTCAACCTGTCATTGGATGTGGCTGACGGAGTTAGAGTCTCCTTAACAGAAGGACAGAAAACAAAAGAGTTTAAAGTTCAGGGACTGGATCCAACAAAAAAAAAGTTTAGGGACTGGATCCAAAACACTCCCTAAGTTTAGGGACCTGGGACTTAAAAAAGCCTAATAAATATTAGGTGTATTTAACATTTTAGTCCCTGAACTTAGGTGCTCTTTTGGAATTGGTCCTTAAACTTTTTTTTCGATGTTTTGGGTCCCTGAACTTTGTTTAATTTTTGAAAATGGTCCTTTCGTCATTTAAGTGATGATATAGCCGACGACATGTCACGCCACTTTCACATTATCGACGAGTGACGTGTTATATAGATTCACGGGACACTACATGATTTTTTTATTAAAAAAATATTTTCTTTTATAATTTATTTAAAGATTCGATTTTCTTTAAAAAAAATACAATTTTTTATTTATTTTTAATAAATTTAAAATTTTTTTAATTTAAAAAATTCACGTGGCATCATCTGACACCTTATCTATCGATGTGGCGAATGTAACGTATCATATTCTCGATCATATCATCACTTAAGTGATGAAAGGACCATTTCCAAAATTTGAGCAAAGTTAAGGGACTCAAACCATCGAAAAAAAAGTTTAAGGACCAATTCCAAAAGAGTACCTAAGTTCAGGGACTAAAAACTTAAATAAGCCTAAATATTACAAAATAACTAAAAATTTCATAATATACTATATAATTTTTTGTTCGTAAAATATATAATAGCTTTTCCCGAAATTAACAATTTGGGCAATTTAGCGCAATAAAAAGAAATTTGTGTATTTTTGAATAATAAAATAAAATTATTATTATGTAGAATCAAGTCTCCAAAGAGGTGGTTATAGTTTTGATGATGACAATATAATTAAATCATGGATTTAAAGGAAGAATACAAGATCATCAAGTCAAGAAGATCAAGTGCACCATTAGCTAGTCATTCTCATCTTGTATTAATTGCAATTTTTATTTTTATTTTTTACGTTGAGAGTGGGTAGTTTAGGAGTTAATCTCATCCTAGGATAAATAATTATAATGCTTGAAAAGATTGGGATTACATAAGATTAATACTTGAGAAGAGAATTGAAAATAAATTTAGAAAAACTTAATTTTTACCAACTCTGATCAAAATACTCGAGTGGTCTGAAAAAGACTCATGTGTTTTGCTTAAAATCAGAGATATAACCGTTGGTTCAAGTACAAAGGCATCACTATCAGAGTCTGACCAAAAGACTCGAGTGAATCCAAAAAGACTCGATTATTTTGGTCCTGACAGCAAATTTTTTAAACGTTAGAAGAGGACAAGAATGGGGTTTTAACTTGTTTTTCTCTCTCATTCCCTCTTACATATACTCTGAACATTACTGCCTTTGTACACAAGGACAAGACAAGCCTAAAACTTTCCTTTTGCTCATTCTCTCTCAAGTGAAAAATTCTCTCTAACTCAACCTCTCATTCATTGTTATTATTTTGTCTTAAGAGTTAGAGATTGTGCTTAATTGTTGAAGAAATCATTGGTTGTATTTCTCCATACACATTCTTAGTGATTGTTTCAAAATCTTGGTTGGAAACCAAGTGTACCTAAGTGGGTCTTAGGTTCAAATCAAGACTTGGGAGGTTCTCAAGCAAAAGTCTAAGAGGTTCTTAGCTTGGTGGAGCTCTTGAAGGTTTCAAGGAGCTTAAGGAAGAAGGAGTCTTCATCACCAAAATCAAATTGGGGTAGAAATTCAAGAGTTTGGTACACTCTTGGAAGGGTTAGGTTGAGTGAGGCATCTCATTAATCCTTTGTAATATTTCTAACAATTTGATATTATTAAAATCTCCTAAGGTGCTTAGGGGGACTGGACTAGCTCTCTATATTGAGAGTGAACCAGGATAAAATTGGTGGTGTCCTCTTTTTATAGCTTTCTTAACTTTCAAGCAAAAACCAAAACCTAAGTTTTCTCAAAAAGGGGCTTTTTAATTTGAGTAGTAATTCCGCAGTAATTAAGTTGTTTTTTAAGTTGTTATAGCTTTACTTAATTGCTTACTACTCTGGTTTATATCTACTATGGACTGGTTTGATTTATATTGATTTAAAGTGTCAATTTTCTGAAACTGTTTTCTGCACTTCTACACGATTCACTCGAGTGTTCTTCAGAAGACTCGAGTGTTCTTGGCATTTTACTCGAGTGTTCTTCAGAGGACTCGAGTCTTTTTGCCCACTTTCAGAAAAATTTGTACTAAATCAATTATATCTTAATTACATCCGAAAATTAGTCACTGTTGCCTTCATATTACTATTCACCCCTCTCTAATAATTGCTAAGCCCGCTTGTTGGTTTCCAACAAGAGGTATCAGAGCTCGGTCGAAAGATCGAGCGTAAAAGCTTTTTCGAAAAGATCCTTTGCAAACTATGGGCTCTAGCAATCACCAAGAAGGTTCCTCTTCAATAAACCGCCCTCCATTTTTCAATTGTGAAGGGTATGCTTATTGGAAGGTTCGGATGAGAGTTTTTATTGAAGCAATAGATACCGAAATTCGGGATGCAATAGAAGATGGTCCCTATATTCCTAGACACATGATAAATGGAGAAGTCGTTGAAATTCCTAGGAGAAGTTGGAGTGATGATGATAAAAAGAAAGTATCTTTTGATTTGAAAGCTAAAAACATCATCTTCTCCGCCTTGTCCCATGATGAATTTTATCGAGTTTCTCAATGCATGTCGGCTTAAGAAATGTGGGAAACTTTGGAAGTTACTCATGAAGGAACAAGTGAAGTGAGAAATGCAAGATTAAATTCTTTGACTAATGAATATGAATTATTTCACATGTTCCCTAATGAATCCATTGATGACTTGCAAAAGAGATTTTCACATATCATTAGTCACTTGATTTCTCTAGGAAAACAATTTCTTGATGGTGAAACTACTCACAAAGTTTTGAGATGTCTTGATAGAAAATGGCAACCAAAGGTGACCGCCATCAAGGACTCTAAGGATTTGAACACTATGGACTTGGCCTCCTTGTTTGGCAAGCTCAAAGAACATGAGATAGAGCTATCAAGACTTAGCACACATGAGGAGTTGGATAAGAAGAAGAAGAGCATCTCTCTCAAAGCCTCTACCAAAGTCTCAAAAGAGGTTGAAGATGACTCTACAAGTGAGAACTCCGATCATGCACTCAATGAGGAGGAAATTGGCTTATTTGCAAAAAGATTCAATAAATTCCTCAAGGGCAAAAAGGGTGGTTCATCATCAAGAGATAAAAGACCCAAGGATTACAAATCACGGAACAAGAGCTCAAGTGAAGGAGTAAAATGCCATGAATGTGGAGCCATTGGACATATCAAAATGAAATGTCCCACATACTTGAAGAAGAGTGAAAAGAAGACCCAAGAGGGCAAAGGCAAGAGAGCTTACATTGTGTGGGATGCACCGGAGAAGGATGCAAAATCCTCATCAAGTAGCTCGGATGACGAAGTTGCTAATCTTTGTCTCATGGCTAGGAGCAACAATGGAGCCTCAATTGACAATGGTGAAAGTGAGGATGAGGTATCATCTCAAAATTCTAACTCTTCCTCTTTCACTATTCCTTATGATGATTTGCTTAATGAATATAATGAAATGTTAACTCAATTTGAAAAACTTGTTAAAGTCAACAAGGAAAAAGGAAAGAAACTTTTGGAGTATCAAAAAGAGATCAATGAATTGGAAAAATCTATAAATGACTTGAAACTCCAAAATGCATCCTTAGAACTTGTTAACTCTAGTCATGTTTGTGAATGTGCAAATCCTAAGGAAACTATCACACATTGTGAGAAGTGTTGTGAACTTGAAAAGGAAGTAAATGATTTGAAAAACAAACTCAACACTCTCTCCAATAGTGATAGGAACCTAGATCGGTTACTTAGATCACAAAGAAACAATTCAAACAAAACCGATTTAGGTTATGTCCACAAGAAAAAGAACAATAAAGTGGTTGGTTCATTTTCTAAAGTTGATTTTACAAAGAAACCAACTTGCTTTTATTGTGGAAAGTTTGGACATACAAACAATAGGTGCCACATAAAGAACTTTGAAATTCAAAAGGGAACTTATGTTTGGATAGATAAGGGAGCAACACCCAAAGCTAACCCAAAGGGACCCAACATAATTTGGGTACCCAAAATGAGCAAATAATTTTGTCTTGTTAGGTGTGCCTTAGAACCGAAAAGAAAATTTGGTATCTTGATAGTGGATGTTCAAGGCACATGACGGGAGATAAGCGGAATTTTATAGAGCTTACTCCTCAAGAAGGTGGCTATGTCACTTATGGAGACAACAACAAAGGCAAAATTCTTGGTATTGGTAAAGTCGGTAATTCTTCCAACTTGGTTATTGATAATGTACTTTATGTTCAAGGATTAAAACACAATCTTTTGAGCATTAGTCAATTATGTGATATTGGTAACCATGTTTTATTTACCTCTACTCAATGTCTCATAAAAAGTAACAAAGATGAATCTATCAAATTTGTTGGTAAAATGTCTAATAATACTTACTTGGTTGAATTGAACAATATCACTTCTTTGGTATCTACTTGTTTAGTTAGCAAAGAGAGTGACACTTGGTTATGGCATCGTAGGACCGCTCACATTAATGTAAATCAATTAAAGAAATTACAATCCAAAGACTTAGTAGTTGGACTACCAAAGCTAAATTTTAAAATTGAAGGTGATTGCACTCCTTGTAAGAAGTGCAAACAAACCAAAAATCATTTTGGATCTAAAAATGATGTCTCCACAACAAGACCATTAGAAATGCTTCATATGGACTTGTTTGGACCTTCTCGAGTAAAAAGCTTTGGTGGCAACTATTATGGTTTGGTAATTGTTGATGACTTTTCTAGATTTACATGGACATTATTTTTAAGTGCAAAGAGTGAGACCTACAAATCTTTCAAACGTCATGTTAAACTTGTGCAAAACCAAGTCAACCAAAAAGTGATTATCATTAAAACCGATCATGGTGGTGAATTTGAAAACTACAAATTTGATAGATTTTGTGATAAACATGGTATTGAGCACCAATACTCCGCACCAAGAACTCCGGAACAAAATGGAGTGGTAGAGCGGAAAAATAGGGTGCTAGAGGAACTTGCAAGAACCATGCTAAATGATTCTCAAGTACCTCATTACTTTTGGGCCGATGCCGTTAATACGGTTTGTTATGTCATGAATAGAATTTTAATTAGGCACATGCTCAAGAAAACCCCCTATGAGCTTTACAAAGGAAGAAAACCAAATATATCCCACTTTCATGTTTTTGGATGCAAAATTTATGTTTTAAACAATGGAAAAGATCATCTTGGAAAATTTGAATCCAAATCCGATGAGGGAATATTTTTGGGCTATTCTTCACATAGTAAAGCATATAGAGTTTTTACCAAAAGAACTATGACTATTGAAGAATCTATTCATGTTGTTTTTATGAGTCTTCGAAAGAAGATAGTGTTTTGAGTGATGTTGGTGATGAAGGATTTGAGTTTTCAAATGAAGAGAAAGAGAAGGAGAAATTAAAAGATGAAGGAGAAGTCAAAGAAGAACTTGCTCCGGCTTGGAAAATGGTAAAAGCTCATCCTATTGACAATGTCATAGGAGAAATTTCAAAGGGAGTATTAACTCGTAGGACTATCCTTAATATTTGTCACTTTGTGATACGCCCCGCAAGCGCACGGGTTATGTCAAGTAGTAGTATAAAAAGAGTATCGTCTCCACAGGGATTTTGTTGTTAATTACCGAAAAATTACAAGTATAGATTAGCTAAACGAATCTATTAGAGATATGAAAAAATAAAATAAAAGATTGGATTGAGATATAAAATAAAATAAAATAAATCTAAAGATATGAGATAAGATAAGAATTAAATCTTCTAAGGATTAGTTTCACCACATATCAACATTGACAATCAATTAAAGATATATCTCTTATTAAATTAGATTTACTTTGAAGGTGAATTATCCTAATGTAGAATACTAGTTCCTTTCAGAATCTTAGCACCGTACCTAATGAGGCCTAATTCCTACTTTCGTGGTAATTAGGGTACATTAAATCCATTAAGATCTTTGATAATTCATTGAATCCTCTCAAGGATTAGAACTACTTTCGTGATCTAAAACCTTAAGTTTAATTATGTATTTTCTAACACTAAGGTTCACCTTTCGGTTCTTCCCTTACTATCTGAGATCATGCAATAGTGGGATCCGACACAATCACAAACATTAAGAACACCATAATTAAATCTAAAATAAATAAATAATAATAAGAGATATCAAAACATTATGTCAATGCCTCCATGGGCTAATCCTAATCCTTAGAACGGAAAACTACTCAATCATATACATAATACAAAATAAAAAATAAGAATAAAGGAATAAAAGGTAGAAATAACCAAAAGATGAAAGATGAGGAATTTCTTCCGTCTTCAAACGCCTTCTAGTTCTTCATGGAGAGAGATGTGCAACCTTGAATCCTTATTTTCTAATTTGTTTCTGGCTATGATAGAGAAAATAATCCTAATTCTAATTCTAATACTACTACCACTACTAAAATTCTACTACTACATGTTATGACTAATGTTCTCTTTTTACAGGTTTTCTATCTTCCTCCTTTTATAGATTTTCTTTCCTCCAAGTGTTGGGCCCAAATAGCAAAATAAATCCATAAGCAATCTCCTTCCTCTCACATGCCTCTATCTCTATCTTTTTCTAGATTTCTGCTCACAATATCTCTTGGCATATCTTCTTTGATTTATTTCTGTATTTTCCAATGCTCCAACCTCAAAATAAGCAATCTACACAATAAAAGCACAAGATACCTTTCCAAGTGAAATATGACCTAAATGCATGCTAAATTATAATAAAATGCATGAATATTTATTAAAATAAATACAAACTAATAAGGAAATAATATGTATGCTACGCACACATCACTTTGTCTCCTTTGTTTCTCAAATTGAACCGGATTCCATTAAAACGGCGATTAAGGATGAACATTGGGTTATGGCCATGCAGAAGAATTAAATCAATATACTAGAAATGATGTGTGGGACTTAGTCCCTCAACCCGATGATCATACCATAATCGGCACAAAATGGATTTATAGAAATAAACTTGATGAATCCGGATTAATTATAAGAAACAAAGCGAGATTAGTAGCTCAAGGGTACAACCAAGAGGAAGGTATCGATTATGATGAAACCTTTGCTCCGGTTGCACGACTTGAGGCAATCCGAGTTTTGCTTGCTTTTGCATCAATTATGAAATTTACTCTTTATCAAATGGATGTTAAGAGTGATTTCTTGAATGGTTTTATAAATTAAGAGGTGTATGTTAAGCAACCTCCCGGTTTTGAAAGTCATGAATTTCCAAATCATGTTTATAAATTGAAAAAGGCACTTTATGGATTGAAACAAGCTCCTAGAGCTTGGTATGATCGATTAAGTTCCTTTTTATTAGAAAATGACTTTCAAAGGGGAAAAGTTGATAATACCCTATTCATTTATAGAACTAAAGAAGACACCTTGTTAGTGCAAATTTATGTTGATGATATTATCTTTGGTGCCACTAACGAGTTTCTTTGTAGAAAGTTTTCTAATTTGATGAAAAAGGAATTTGAGATGTCTATGATGGGAGAGCTCAAGTTCTTCCTAGGACTTCAAATCAAAAAAGTCAAGGAAGGGATTTTCGTGCATCAAGGAAAATATTGCAAAGAGCTCCTTGAGAAGTTTGGATTGGACAAATGCAAGGAAGCCTACACTCCAATGAGCACCTCATGCTACCTAGACAAGGATGACTCAGGTAACCCGGTTGATGTTAGTAAATATAGAGGCATGATAGGTAGTCTCCTATATCTCACTGCATCTAGACCGGATATTATGTTTAGTGTATGCATGTGTGCTCGCTTTCAAGCTAATCCTAAAGAATCACACCTATCCGCGGTTAAGCATATATTTAAATATCTTAGAGGAACAATAAATACCGGTTTATGGTATCCTTGTGATGCAAATCTTAGTTTAGTTGGTTACACGGATTCCGATTTTGCGGGATGCAAGCTTGATCGTAAAAGCACTAGTGGTACTTGCCATATATTGGGAAGTTCATTAGTGTCATGGTTTTCTAAAAAGCAAGCTTGTGTTTCTCTTTCAACAGCCGAAGCGGAATATATCGCCGCCGGAAGTTGTTGTGCTCAACTATTATGGATGAAACAACAACTATCGGATTTTGGTTTGAAATTAAAAAGTGTTCCTATTAAATGCGATAATACGAGTTCCATAAACTTAACTAAGAATTCGGTTTATCATTCGAGGACCAAGCATATTGAAATTAGACACCATTTTCTTAGAGATCATGTGCAAAAGGGTGATTGCACTATTGAATTTGTTAGCACATCAAGTCAATTAGCCGATATTGTTACAAAACCTTTGCCAAGAGATACCTTCTATCACATAAGAAGGGAACTTGAAATTTTAGATGAGTCAAGCATTAGCTAATTGATTTGTGTTTTATTGAAAAATCACCAAGTGTGTCTAATTAAATATGTATTGATGCTTGATGGATGATTGGATCTTGAGATATTGTGAAATATATGATCTTAATTATGAGTGATTTTGATTCCAAGTTTGTGTTGGTTTTAAATGTGCTGGTTTTGTGGAAAAGTATTCAAAAATGTGTTCAAAACTGATTTTCTGGTCAAACCACTCGAGTATTTCCTAAACCACTCGAGTATTTTAATTCAATTTTAAATCAGTTTTAATTAGAAAAAGTTTTTGAGCATATCTGATGAATTCACTCAAGTCTTTTCAAAATCACTCGAGTGATTCGAGTTTCCAAAATTTGCATGCTTTCAGCCAACTCAAAACACTCGAGTGTTTCACAGACCACTCGAGTGAATTTCAGTTTCTGAAAATTGATGCTCTCGGCCTATGCAAAAGACTCGAGTCCTTTCTTCAAGACTCGAGTTATTTTTCTTATAACACTTGAGTGTTTTCTCGAGTATTTCGAGCAGCTTTTATGCAGTAGCAGCGTTGTTCTTCATCAGTTTTCACGAACCCCCCTTCTCTTACTCGAGTTTTCTCTCTTCTCTCTCTACAAAATTCGTCTTCCTGCACAAATTTTTGCTACATTTCATCACTATATCACCCTCTAATCACTTTTTAACCTCTATTTCACTTCAAATCACTTGTTTTCACCCTCTAATCCGAAAATCCCTTTTCAAACCCTAACTCCCCAAAACCCCCAAAATCTTCAATTTTTCTTCTTAATCGCAAATGTCATCATCCTCAAGGGTTCCTAAACGTCCAAGGAAGCAAAAGAAGGTTGCTACACCTCCACCTTCTTCATCATCATCAGAGGAGGATGATTTCTTTACACCGGAGGAGTGTACAAGGAGGGAGGCTTTGTTTGTGTCTCACACCTATGGAGTTCAAAGCTGGACTTCAGAGAATTTTCTACGGGGTAATGGTTTTCTTTTCCTCCAAAACCTTAAGGATCAAAAACTTATGCAATTCATAGAATTCCATGGCCCTATCTACATTAGGCTAGTGAGACAGTTCTACACAAACATTAGGTATGCTGACTCTAGGTATGAATCATGTGTTGAAGGTGTACATTTTCAGATTCGCCCTAGAGACTTAGAGCTCGTTTTTGGTTTATCACGATCAGGCACCAACTCTTATATTGCTAACTCTGATGAAATTTTTAGAAAATTGCTTCGTCCTGATCGTCGGTATACTGGAAACGAAAAGAAAGCCGTTATCATGACAGCTCCGAACCGTGTCCTTCACCATATAGTGTCCCACCAGTTAGTACCCCAGACCTCACCAAATTACTCTAAGCCTACCCAATTTGAACTCAGAATCATGGATGCAATTCTCACTGACAACTTGCTTAACTGGGCCACAATTATTCTTGCTCGGATGGAGAAGGCGGGAAGTTCCAAACCTTCCCAAAAGTTGCCTTATCCCATGCATGTATGTCGACTCCTCCTACACTTCAATGTGCCTATTCCACAAGATGAGGAGTTCTTTGATCCTCCAGAGGAGCTACATGTTATCACTGATGGTCTGCTGAGGCAAATGGGTATGCAACTATATGAGGGTCAGTACTATTGGAAGGATGAGGTACGAGCTTTGGAAGCTCAAGCCGCAGCCGGACAAGCGGCAGCACAACAGGGATTGGATGCTGAGCAACTGGCTCAGGAGCAGGCTGCTGGTTGTGGTGCTCATGATGATGATCCTGCAGATCACATTGACTTCAACAATCCTGCTTTTCAGGAGTACCGTATTCACTTTGATGCTCGTCTTGACCATTTTGACAATCGTTTGGATATGCTTGAGCATCAAGTGTACGAGCAGCAGGACAACCTTGGGAGGCTTGAGACTCATATATGAGTGCAGTCATCTATGTTCTACTCTCGCTTGGATCAGCATTCGACTCAGATGAATGCTAGATTTGATGAGATGATGTCTGCCTTCAGTCGCTTTTATCCACCGCCTTCTAGTGATCCTCCTGCACCGGACATGTTCTGAGGACTGTGATGACTTAGCGCTGTTTTTCCGTTCTTCATGTTTTATGTCTCGCTTTTCATGGAGTTATAGTTTTTCATTATGTTTTGGGAGTTAGTTTTTCAAACTTTGTTGTGGGTGTTCTATGTATTTGTGACTTGGATGTTGGTTTCAAACTATGGCTATGTTTTTATGATATTTAATGCACCGCTGCATTTTGGTTCAATGTTTTAGATTTAAACATGTTTTATGCTCCAATAGTCATGTTCATTTCCTTATGCTACTATTCGGGGGAGCTTCATTATTGGTATCCTTCTTCTCTCCTCCGCAATTTCCAAATGATACTTTTTGATTATGACAAAAAGGGGGAGAGAAGAGGAAAAGAGAAAAAGCAGCACATTTTTTTTACTCTGATGATAGATGCTCTCGCTTTGATACCAAAAATACAATGTGCACTTGTTTATGGTTATTATGATATTATGCTGTGCTTGGAATTCTCTGGATTGGACAGGTTTATAGGTTCCTAAATTGAAGGGGAGCTCTCAAAAGTGTTGGAACGGTTTAATTATTTTGTCATCATCAAAAAGGGGGAGATTGTAGAATCAAGTCTCCAATGAGGTGGTTATAGTTTTGATGATGACAATATAATTAAATCATGGATTTAAAGGAAGAATTCAAGCTCATCAAAGTCAAGAAGATCAAGTGCACCATTAGCTAGTCATTCTCATCTTGTATTAATTGTAATTTTTATTTTTATTTTTTATGTTGAGAGTGGGTGGTTTAGGAGTTAATCTCATCCTAAGATAAATAATTATAATGCTTGAAAAGGTTGGGATTACATAAGATTAATACTTGAGAAGAGAATTGAAAATAAATTTAGAAAAACTTAATTTTTACCAACTCTGATCAAAATACTCGAGTGGTCTGAAAAAGACTTGAGTGTTTTGCTTAAAATCAGAGATATAACCGTTGGTTCAAGTACAAAGGCATCACTATCAGAGTTTGACCAAAAGACTCGAGTGAATCCAAAAAGACTCGATTATTTTGGTCCTGACAGCAAATTTTTTAAACGTTAGAAGAGGACAAGAATGAGGTTTTAACTTGTTTTTCTCTCTCATTCCCTCTTACATATACTCTGAACATTATTGCCTTTGTAAACGAGGACAAGACAAGCCTAAAACATTCCTTTTGCTCATTCTCTCTCAAGTGAAAAATTCTCTCTAACTCAACCTCTCATTCATTATTATTATTTTGTCTTAAGAGTTAGAGATTGTGCTTAATTGTTGAAGAAATCATTGGTTGTATTTCTCCATACACATTCTTAGTGATTGTTTCAAAATCTTGGTTGGAAACCAAGTGTACCTAAGTGGGTCTTAGGTTCAAATCAAGACTTGGGAGGTTCTCAAGCAAAAGTCTAAGAGGTTCTTAGCTTGGTGGAGCTCTTGAAGGTTTCAAGGAGCTTAAGGAAGAAGGAGTCTTCATCACCAAAATCAAATTGGGGTAGAAATTCAAGAGTTTGGTACACTCTTGGAAGGGTTAGGTTGAGTGAGGCATCTCATTAATCCTTTGTAATATTTCTATCAATTTGATATTATTAAAATCTCCTAAGGTGCTTAGGGGGACTGGACTAGCTCTCTATATTGAGAGTGAACCAGGATAAAATTGGTGGTGTCCTCTTTTTATAGCTTTCTTAACTTTCAAGCAAAAACCAAAACCTAAGTTTTCTCAAAAAGGGGCTTTTTAATTTGAGTAGTAATTCCGCAGTAATTAAGTTGTTTTTTAAGTTGTTATAGCTTTACTTAATTGCTTACTACTCTGGTTTATATCTGCTCTGGACTGGTTTGATTTATATTGATTTAAAGTGCCAATTTTCTGAAACTGTTTTCTGCACTTCTGCACGATTCACTCGAGTGTTCTTCAGAAGACTCGAGTGTTCTTGGCATTTTACTCGAGTGTTCTTCAGAGGACTCGAGTCTTTTTGCCCACTTTCAGAAAAATTAGTAATAAATCATTTATATCTTAATTACATCCGAAAATTAGTCATTGTTGCCTTCATATTACTATTCACCCCCCTCTAGTAATTGTTAAGCCCGCTTGTTGAATTCCAACATATTCAACTATACATTTACAATAATATCTCCAATATTATCATTGCTGATAATATTTTCAAATAAAAACTCATGCACATGAATATAATTTATTGAGTTAATATTCACTATGGTCTCTGAAAAGTACATTGGTCATCAATTTATTAATCCCCAAAAGATTTTGACCTGCTTTTTGGCCCCATATTGACTTTTTGGCCCCCCATTTCACTTTTTAATGGACTATTATGATCTTCAACGTGTTTTAATTTCCATTTCGAAGTCGTCGGAAGACCCTTTCCGTTACGTTGTGAATTAGTTGGAAACAAAAATAGTAATTTTCCGAATTATATAAGGCGGAAAGCCTTCTGGTTTGTTATTGTCGGAAATAAAAATTAATCTTCCGACTTTCCATACACGAAAATAGTTAATAAAGAATAGCATCAACACTTTCATGAAGAAATAAAACTAGATATTTTAGACCACACATTAATCAAAGACCACTTTTTCTTTTTGGCCCCATGCATTACTCTTTGGCCCCCATTTGTTATTTACCGCCTGAAGCAAGTCGGAAGATTCTTTCCGCTTGAAACAAGGCGGAAACAAAATAAAACAATTTCCGCCTTATGCAAGTCGTATTATCTTCCGCCTTTCCAAAGTCGTAAATAAAATAGAGTATTCCGCCTTTTATCAGGCGGAAACATTAAAAATTTGTTATAATACCAAAATTGTCCCTCTGTTCATTCACGTACAAATGGGAGGTGGAGGGTTCAGGAGGGGCATTTATGGGATTTCAACATTTTAATTGTTCCGCTCCTTAAAAAGAGGAAGTATTTCCGTTTTTAAATAGTTGGTAATTCTTCCGCCTTATGCACATCGGTAGTAAATTAAAATAGTTTCCGCCTTTAGAAAATTGGAAATCATCTTTCGCCTCCGTAAAGTCGGTAAATGGGGGCCAAATTGTTTTATTTTGTTTCCGCCTTATTTCAAGCGGAAAGAATCGTCCGACTTGTTTCGGTCGGTGGGGGCCAAAGAGTAATTGGTGAGAGTAAAAAAAAAAGTCTTAATCAAACATATTAAATTCTACAATAGCACAAAACTGAAGATAGCTCATGGAATAAGCCGATTGATTGGTGATTTACACAAGTACTGCTTCTTATTCAATTTTAGCTACAATTTTAGAATGGACGATTTCTAGTTGAAAGAAAATACTTCCTCCGGTCCTATTTATAAGATCCTTTAAGAGTTTTTCACTCCCATCAAGAATAATGATTAAATTTGTTAGTGACATTGGAAATATGAAAATTTGATATACTTTTTCAAAACTACCTCTATAATTATTATTGAAAATCTAAAAGTGTTGACTTAACAGGGGTAGTGTTTTTGGAAAGAAGTAATTAAATGCTATTGAAATTTGAAATAAAGTCTTATAAATAATATCATAATAAAAACCCTAAAAAGGTCTCATAAATAAGATCTTACTTTGTGACTGTACCTCTTTACTCCGTCCGATCCTATTTATAAAAAGGTCTTATAAATAAGATCTTACTTTGTGACTGTACCTCTTTACTCCCTCCGGTCCTATTTATAAGATCTTTTTAGGGTTTTTATTTTGGTCGTATTTATAAGACTTCATTTCAAATTTCAGTAGCATTTAATAACTTCTTTCCACAAACACTACCCCTATTAAGTCAACACTTTTTAAATTTTCAATAATAATTATAGGGGTAGTTTTGAAAAAGTATATCAAATTTTCACATTTCCAATGTCACTAACAAATTTAATCATTATCCTTGCTGGAGTGAAAAACTCTTAAAGAGTCTTAAAATTAAAATAGGACTAGAGGGAGTATTTTCTTTCAACTAGAAATTGTCCATTCTAAAATTGTAGCTAAAATTGAATAAGAAGCAGTACTTGTGTAAAACACAACCAATCAGCTTATTCCATGAGCTATCTTCAGTTTCGTGCTATTGTAGAATTTAATAGTTTGATTAATGTGTGGTCTAAAATATCTAGTTTTATTTCTTCATGAAAGTGCTGTTGCTGTTCTCTGTTAACTATTTCTGTGTATGGAAAGTCGGAAGATTAAATTTTATTTCCGACAAGAGCAAATCGGAAGGCTTTCCGCCTTATATAATTCGTAAAATTACTATTTTTGTTTCCGACTAATGCACGGCGGAAAGGGTCTTCCGACGACTTTAAAACGGAAATTAAAACACGTTGAAGGTCATAATACTCCATTAAAAAATGAAATGGGGGCCAAAGAGTCAATAGTGGGGGCCAAAAAGCAAAGGTCAAGATTTTTGACATCAATTTAATTCCCCAAAGATTAAAATGGCATCACGAAGTGGAAATTTTGGACCCCAAAAGATTCATATGGACATCAAATAAGTCCCTTATAAAATCAATGTGATGCCATATTAATTTTTGGAAGATTAAATGTCAAAAATCTTTGAAGGACTAAATTGAAGACCAGTATAATTTTTGTTTGGGGACCAAATAAAGTAACTATTATATATCAATATTCACATAAAGTAAAAAGGATTTTTTTGGGCATTATTGCTAAAAATTGAAAAAAAAAAAGGTATGTTAGGAAACCTGAGAAAAGAACAAATGAAAATCATCATATATATAATAATTTTTTCCTTGAATTTGTTGTAATCCATTAATCAATTTTTTCGTATTTTTTATGGCAAAAGAGTATAAACACCCCTTAAATTATTTGTCTTTTGCAAATAGTCACCACAAACTATTTTTCTTATACAATTACTCCTTAAACTTCAACATTTCGTAAAATTAATATTTCTGTTAATCTAAAATTAAGATTTAACTATAAAAACACCTAACCATTCAATTTGTTGTAATCTCAAGTCTCAACCATAAGATATTTATAATTGATTTTTTAACTTTAATAATATTCATTTATCCTTATTTTAAAATATCTTCTCCGTGATAAAAAAGAAACAACATTCTCTTTTCAATTTGTGCCGCATTAGTTTTTACACACCGCTAAAATTTTTCAATTTTTAAAAAGAAGGTGAAATAAATACTATTAAAATTTTTTAAAAAAATAAATTATAAAGATTCAATGGTTGAAATTACAACAAATTAAGCAGTAAGATGTTTTTACCGTTAAAATTTAACTTTGAGTTAACGGAAGCATTAATTTTGCCAAATATTAAAGTTTAAGGAGTAATTGTTTAGAAAATATAGTTTGTGGTGGCTATTTGCAAAAGGCAAATAGTTTAAGAGGTGTTTATACTCTTTTCCCTTTTTTTATTGATGTGTTTGTTTATAAAAAGATTTTACATTTTTTAACAATGCTTTTCCGACATTATTTAAAATAGTAAAAAACGTAATTTTGTATGATAAATAATGTATTTAATAAATCGAAATATGTTATATTTAGATTTTTAATGACAACTTTTCAATTTTGTATATTTTAAAAGTTTGTTAACACTATCCTATTTTAGTGATATGTGTCGTCCTCATAACTTCAAATTTTTGAGTTTGTCAATAAAAATAAGAGTGGACAAAATTAGGTGTCATTGACTAATTAATAGGTTATCATCTCATCTTGTAATTCAACAAGGTGTTAATAAATTATTAGTTAATATCTATGTTACTTCTCTGTTACTTTTTATTCTAAATCTTCTATTAAATCTAAGCATTGTGATAAAATAAATTGTTAGGTTCTCGGTGCAAGAAATATTTACAGATGCATCTCTCTTCTTATTGAATAATAATATTAACATTAATAAATATTTGTGGATGTTTTTATTAATAGCTTACATTAACTTGCCAATAGATAGGTGTGGACTGCGTGCTGGATAATAGGAGTTTATATAATTGATTTTTGTTTGCTAGTATTAGAACATGATAGATAATCTAGGCGTGTTTTGCTGTCATCTCTCATCTGTATGGTGGGGTGTTTGTGTATTTTAGTCATCTGTATTCTGGTGTGTTACCCACTAATGGCTTTGGGTGTTAAAGGGTGTAACTGCATCATCATGCATATCTCATTCTGGTTTTTAAGTATTTCTTATCTAGCTATAATTTTATAATTTTTTACACTATTTTAAAATTTAAGCATATTACCAACAAAACCCCAAAATAATTAATAAATAACCTGGTTCTTTAAACACGATGTTATTGACTATATTATATTCTTGATGCACAACAAAAAAAAAATGTTAAGCACATAATGTAAGAGTTTTTTTAACTTATTTATGTCTTAGTGTCTACAAGTTGGAATTATTTTGTTTTTAGTACTTCGTAGTTTTTTTTTAATTTGACTCATTCTTAATTGTTTTGAAAATTTGGTTTTAGTCCATGCCGTTAAGAAAAATCTGTTAATTGATGATGTGGCTAATGGAATGTCACATCAGCATACACGTGTGCAAGTATTGAATGACACCGGTAGGATGACGTGGATGATCTGGACCCACATGAGCAAAAGAGCCAAAGCCCAACCCATATGTGTTTATTGATTGCGCTATGCTCCTTTTGGCTCCTGCTGGTCCGGATCATCCACGTTATTATACTGATAGCACGCAATACTTACACACGTGTTGATATGACGTTTCATTAGCACATCATCAGTTAATGTATTTTTCCTAATAGCAGGGACTAAAACCAAATTTTCAAAACAATTAAGGATGAGTCAATGTAAAAAATAATTCTTCGGACCAAAGCCAAAATACCCCTAACTTTCAGGAACTAAAAACATAAATATGTTATATTAATATATGCGATTATATGAAATTAAAACACTGAAACTAAAATACTGAAGTTTGGACTTACTTACTTGTAGAAAACATGATTAGGAACTATACCTATAATAGTGACACCTTTTCAGAATCCTGAAAAGGAATGACAAGGTCTTCCTCTATTTGATCACTAACTCCCATATCTCAACAGTTAATGATGCAAACTGTGAGTGGATACATTTGTTTGTATTGTGTCTTTGTGACAGAAGAGGGACCTAACCAATTTATAATCTATTAACCTTAGTCTCCTTTCACCATGGACCAAAAAGGATTAAGGCCCACACTGTGTTTCCCACACCGATCAAGGTTTCAGATATCCAAGCCAATCATAATAAATCACCAAATAGTTGGCCATAAAAACATCTTCAAAAAAATCATATCATTAACCCGTTTTTATTTAAAACTAAATATTACAATTAATTGCACCCCACAAGAATTATTAAAATAAAACCAACAATCTCCCACTTGGGCAAAATTAATTGTATAATCTCTATTTGCAAACTATTAACTTAAAAATGACTCTCGGGTTGATGACCAATTCTAAAGATGTGGCCTCAATCTTTAGAAGGCAATTAGTCCCCAAACCCCCATTTTATCTCCAAACCCCATTTTAAAGGTGCAATATCCTTTATACCCTTTATCATTAAAAAAAAAAGAAAAGAAAGAAACCCCAAACCCCAGCCACCTTTTCACCATCTTCCACCGCAAGAAAACCCCCTAACCCCATGCAAACCCCCTAACCCCATGCAAACCCTTCCATATTCCACTTTATATTCCACTTTTACAAACCCCTTTCTCTTTAACCCTCTCTAACCCCTTCCATATTCTACTTACAAACCCCTTTCATTGGAAGACACAAGTGAAAACACACATTTCATTCGTAAAGGAGCTCTAGTGGCCTCTCTATGCTTGTTGTTGAAGGTAACATTCATCTTCTTTACCCTTCTTTTTTACGTTACTGTTAATATTCCGATTAACCAGTGTCGGAAATTTTATTAATTCCGACACGGGTATATCGGAAATTGTTAGTAGATATTTATTAAGTGTATTCCGATTAGTATCCGTCAGAAATTCTATGAAATGTGATAAAATGTAGTTTATTGCTTATTTGAAAATCTGTAGTATTACATGTTGATTTTTTTTGTAATATTAATGTAGTTAGCATAAATGCATATTTGAAAATGCTTATTTGAACAATGATTTAATGTAGTTAGCATAATCAAGAAATGAAGGAAGACATGATCGATGATCTTCAAATACAAGTTGCTGGCTTTCCCGACTACGGATATGCATTTTACCATGATAAACCCTTTGTGTCGCGTGAGGATTTGGTGAATTATGTTAATAAGGTTGGAAAGGAACAAAGATTTTTTTTAAAATTTCAAGGTTCGATTCGGGAAAGAGAGAGAGGGTTGTGTTGAGTTGTGAAAGGGTGGGTGTATTTGTGCCGGATAAGAGATATAAAGGGAAGAACATAACCAGATCGAAGAAATCCAATTGTCCCTTTAGCATTTATGCCAAGCCGACTGTAAAAGGGGGACCATGGGCACTAGAGATAAAATGTGGAAAACACAATCATCCTCCCTATGATTCACTTTTAGGACATGGGAGTGCTGATTCTCTTAATCCTGATGAAAAAGCTTTTGTTCAAGAGCTAACAAAAAGTGGTGTGAAAGCAAATAGGATTATGACAACGTTGAAGGAGCGACATCCAGATAATGCATCCACTATTCGTCATATTTACAATGCATGAAAGTGTTATCGATTGAATGTTCGATTGCCTAGAACAGAGATGCATCATCTAATGAAGTTATTAACTGATGAAGGGTATGATACTTGGCATACCACTTTTGAAGGCAATGTAGTGGAGAATATGTTCTTTGTGCACCCAACTTCCATACAATTGTTGTGAAATTTCAACATTGTAATGTGCATAGATACCACATACAAAACTAACAGGTACAAGATGTCTTTGATTGAGATTGTCGAGTTAACATCGACGTGGAAGACTTTTACAGTTGCCTTTTGTTTCACGTCCGATGAGAAAAAAGAAACTTATGTGTGGGCGCTTGAGAAGGTGCGAAATTTGATTCCAAGGCCCAATGATTATCCAAAAGTCATAGTCACAGACATGGATGGTGCACTGTTTGGAGCTGTAGAAACTATGTTTCCTGATGCAGCACATTTATTATTGTGCCAATACCATATAAAGTGTAATGTCAGAGGAAGATCCAAGGAGTACTTTGGAGACCTTGACAAGGAGGCGATAATAATGGAAAGTTTTGAAAATGTTGTTCACTGTAGGTTCATGGAAAATTACCAAGATTGTGTTGATATATTTGTACAGAGATGTAATGATGAAACTGGTGGGTTCGTGAACTACGTGAAAGACACATACCTAACTAAAAAGGAGAGATTTGTGGATGCTTGGATTGACCAATATATGCATATCGGTAACACCACAACAAATAGATATTTTTATCTGTAATTTTATATACTAATACGTATTTGTTCGCATATTTTTGCTTTTATTTACGTGTATTAATGTAACAGGGTGGAAGGTGCCCATTCTACATTCAAGAGAATGTTAACTGACAACAAAGGTGACATAGCTACTTGTTTTGACTGTATCCACCGGTTGGTCACTACTCAGCACATCGTCATTCTTGCTTCCTTTGAAGAGAGCAAAATATAGTTGGAGCATAGAGTCAATACTCTGTTGTTTAAAGATTTTCTGTATAACATCTCAAGGGAGGGTTTGTCACTTATTTATACTAAGGCCAAGGGTATTGGGAACATTAATGATGTTGAACATGTTTGTGATTGTAAGATCAGAACGACACATAGGTTGCCATGTCGATGCGAGATTGTAAAATACAAAGAGTTGCGACAACCCATTCCTCTAAGTTCTGTTCATTCTTTTTGGCAAACTTTGACAATGGATGTCACGATTAAGGCAGAGGAGAAGGGAGAGGAGAATGGGAATTGTGATCATACTCCAAATCGACAAAAGCTTTGGGAAGAGTTTAACAATATATACAACGAGTTCAACCCCGATGTGAAGAAGAGGCTTTTGGATAAGTTCCGCGAGGTTGTCAAGCCCGATACCACCAACCTTCAGCCACCAAAGGTACTGGTCTCAACTAAGGGGCGCAAGAGTGCCAAGGATAGTCCCACTAAGCACGAGCCTTTGTACTTTAAGCATATGGAGAAACAGTTGAATTAAAAGAAGGGTCCCAACCTTCCCAATCTTCGCAAAATTTGAGGAACACACAAAGTTCACAAGATTCAAAGAAGAAATCATAGAAGAAAGGTGAAAAGAATTGCCAACCTTCACAGTCACAATGTAGGAAGCATACTCGTAATTCACATGGGTTTGAACCACATGTTATTTGGGAACCGTATATCGATACGGTGCATGATGTTGTTGGGGATGGCAATTGTGGCTTCCGTGCAATATCAATGCACCGTTTCGGAAAGGAAGACCACCACAACATAATCCGGTTAGATTTGATAAACGAAATGAAAAATCATCGAGACCTCTATATTTCCCTTTTGGGCGAAATCAAAGAGTTTGATTCCATGATGAATAAACTACATGCACCGGCTGGTTTTGTTGGAATAGACAAGTGGTTGCTCCTTCTGGATATGGGGGACATCATCGCCTCAAGATACAATGTGATTTTTGTTTCTATACCGAGTCAAACCATCGGTGAATGCATCACGTTTCTCACACACAATACCGCACCTAGTGCGAATATACGTGTTTGGGCAGTTGGGCGCAATGTTCTTAAAAATCATTTTGTTCAGGTATTCATAACTTAGTATATTTTTTTAAGGTTTATGTTGATGACTAGGTTCGTTTTCCTAATTATTGAATTTTAATGATAACATGTCAAGCTACGTGATGGATCACCCTTGCCTCCGGTCTATCAACTATGGCGAACTCATTTTTTCGAGGGTGCAGGAGCTTGGGAAGCGATCATAGCTGATCGTCTGCGTGCTTATAGGCCTTTCTTGCCAAAACCAAAGCCACCTACAGAAGTTGAAACAATAGTTTTGTAATGATGAAATTTTGGATAGTTATTGATAGTTTCGAATAGTTATGGAAATTTGGATAGTTTTAGAATTTTTGGATAATTTTGGAAATTTGGATAGTCTCGTTTTAGTTTTGGATAGTTATGAAAATTTGGATAATTTAAGGAATTTTGGTTAATTATGGAATTTTGTTATTTAATACTGTTCCAGAATTTTAGATTAGCATGTAATTATATTGTGAAATATGAAATTTAACTTAATTCCGATTAGTAGGTGTTGGAAAATTAATAAATTCCAAAATCATTATGTCGGAAACCGTAACTTAGTCAATTTGATTTCACTGATGGGAAACGTAGCTCACTATAACTACGTTTCCGACATACTAAATTCAGACTTTTTTAAAATTCCGAGAGTGTTGTGTCAGAAACTATAATAGTGATTTTACTTAATCAGATTGTCAATTTTTTCCGAGATATTACGTTCGGAAATATTAATAAATTCCGAAATAAGTATGTCGGAAACCATAACTTAGTCAATTTGATTTCACTAATGGGAAACATAGCTCACTGTAACTACGTTTCCGACATACTAAATTCATAATTTTTTAAAATTCCGAGAGTGTTGTGTCGGAAACTATAACAATGAATTTACTTAATCAGATTGTCAATTTTTTCCGAGATATTACGTTCGGAATATTGATAAATTCCGAAATAAGTATGACGGAAACCATAACTTAGTCAATTTGATTTCACTAATAAGAAACCTAGCTCACTGTAACTACGTTTCCGACATACTAAATTCAAAATTTTTTAAAATTTCGAGAGTGTTGTGTCGGAAACTGCAACAGTGAATTTACTTAATCATATTGTCAATTTTTTCCGAGATAATACGTTCGGAATATTAATAAATTTGGAAATAAGTATGTCAGAAACCATAACTTAGTGAATTTGATTTCACTAACGGGAAACGTAGCTCATTGTAACTATGTTTCCTACGTACTAAATTCAGAATTTTTTAAAATTCCGAGAGTGTTGTGTTGGAAACTATAGCAGTGAATTTACTTAATCAGATTGTCAATTTTTTCCGAGATATTACGTTCGGAATATTCATAAATTCGGAAATCATTGTGTCAAAATCATGATTGCACTGCCTCCACTTCTTCTTCATCCATTCCTTCAGCATCTTTAACTTTTTATCTCTTAAAGGTTAGTGTGCATGTCCTTGTTCTTATTCCTATCCTACTTTAGTTTATTTTACTTGCATGTTTGTAATGGGCAGTCTTCATTTTTTTCGTGGTCTTCTGCATTGTCCCTTTTCTCTCTCGTGCGTTGTTGCCTTCTTCATGTTAGATCTGGTGTGATGGTTTTGATAATGAAAAAGTTTTTGAACAAAGCTACAAGTGTGTTGATCAAGTGATACTTATGTGAAGTTCACCAAAGTTCAACAAACAAAAAATGATGAAGAGAGAGCAAGCTCATGAAGATTCAATTTGTATTATATTGTAATATCTTTTAGTTTGAGTCTTTTAGTTTTAATGAGTTTGGGTAGAGTCATTAGAGGGTAGTGAATCTCTATCAAGTGCATGATTATATTATAATTTGAGTATTCACCTAACCTAAAATCAATAGGTGGCTTAGAGGTTTGAAAGAAAAGGTTTAGATTTGAGAAAACAAGTTTTTAGAAGTGTTTTACAGTGGCTAATCGATTAATGGGTTGAGTTAATCGATTCATACACATCTTACAGTGGTTAATCGATTAAGGCCATGTGTTAATCGATTAACACCTGCAAAACTGGTTTTTAAAATACGTTTTTCACTTCTCAAAATCAGTTTTGAAGTTCCCTAACTTTGGGTATTCTATATAAACCTTTTCCTAATCATTGTGATTAACTAACATCATTTTCATATCAATTTTACAAAGATCAAAGCCACACCATTCTCTCTCACTTTCTCATAGATCAAAGCTTTCACTTTTACATTCTTTGATCAAGAATCTTTGAATCTCTCATGTTGATATTTTCATAGTTCTTGAAAGAGATTCATAGGATTGTTATTGTTTTCATTTGAGTTATAATCATTGCAAAGAAGGCAAACATTCTGCAACAAAGGAAGTCTTGGTGGTTGTTCATCAAGCAAAATCATCTTGGAAGTCTTGTTGTGTTGACAAGCAATCGGAAGTCTTGGTGTGAGGTATCATCAAGCAATTGGAAGACTTGTTGTGGGGTTATCAACAAGCAAGGGAAGAGGTTAGATTAGATTTCAATAGGGTTGCAAGACAAGAGTGTGGTATCTCTTGGAGGCTATCAAGAAGAGAGTCTTGAGAGGCATTTACTTGTAATTTGAGAACTCTAATTCCTTAGTGAAGAATCTCTCTTGGTTGAAGAGGGGACTGGATGTAGCTCACGGTGGTTGTGAGTGAACCAGGATAAATCACTGTGCAGTATCTCTATTCCCTTAACTCTTTACATTCTTGTCATTTCAAATTGTTCTTGGTTGAAAACCTAGAAAAGATTGATTTTCCATAATTGAATGAATTAGCTTTTAATTGTGCAAATTGAATTGGGAAACTCATTTTTCATAACCTAGGTAATCAATAAGAATATTGGTGTTAATCAATTTCCCTTAATCTCTGATCTTATGTGTTAATTGATTGATTTTCGTATTCAATTGAAAAGTGATTTTTCAGTTTTAACAGTGATTAATCGATTAACTGAAGGTGTTAATCGATTAACCAAAAGATTGCTTTCAGGCACTAATCGATTAATTGGTCAGCTTAATCGATTAACTTGTGTTTTTCAAGAGTTAATCGATTAACAGCATAGCTTAATCGATTAAGGGCTGAAAGATTTTATAAAAATCATTCGTTTTAATTGTTTCGATTCATTTCTTTTGAAAATCTTTCAAGGTTTCTTAAACACCTATTCAACCCCCCCTTCTAGGTGTTCTCCTAGGGTTTCTTAGTTAATTCATCCACCGATTGTAGTTTTTACACTTCATGCCATGGGTTTTGTAAGATTTGTGATGGAGACTTCATCCGTGCCTTAATCGGATAAGTTGTCCGCCCAATTTCATGAATTCGAAATCCGTGCCCACAAACTGATTCGTTATCCGTCACCTTCAACGGATGAGGCATCCGTACACACTCACGGATGAGGAATCCGTCTTCTATGGCAGATGAGTAATCCGTCCCTTCCACGAATGGCCCATTCGTACCCATTTGCAGATAGCTCATCTGTCCCCTTTCACGGATGGCGCATCCGTTCTCCTTGACGGATAGCCCATCCGTCCCAGAATAATTTTTTTTATAACTTAATTAATGGTATGATTTGATTTATGTCTAATTTCTTATGATATCATTACATTATAATAATGTTTTTGCCTATATTTACTTTTGTTAGTTATCATACTTGTAAATTAATTTATTTATTGAATGTTCATTATTCTTCTATTTATCATATTTTTTTTATTATCTTATTAAATGTTTAAAATTGAACTATATGTGTATTTAGAATCTGTTAAATGTGAACTATCAATGTGATGTATAATAATAATAATAATAATAGATATGTTTGTTTTGTTCTATTCAGATATGGTGACTACTAGAATTTCTGTTCCCAAACCTGGACGTAGAGGTAGAGGTGTAGGTCGTGGTATTCAAGATGAACACAAGCAGGCGCAAACTGGAACTAGAACTCGAGCAGGTTGCCCAATTCCCAGTATGTCTAACCGAAAGCCTCAAGCTGACGGGAGGTATACCAGAGGCGAAGGTGCTGGAACATCTGGGACAACGAAAACGAGTGGCTATACTTTAACTCCTATCGATACAAGAGGAGATGAGTCCGCATCTGCTGATGAGCCTATCGAGGGACCATTTGAGGGGGGTCCTAAGGTTCTTTCTCTCCTAGTGACATACCCTACACATATTGCGCCTGCTATATGGCGTGGTGAGGTATGTACTTATGTTTTCTTCGTGTAATATTTTTTAATGATTAATTAAATATAACATATGTTCATGTTAGTTGATGTTATTTTTTTTAATTTTATTTATGAACATTGGGTTGTTTTTAGTATATGTGAAAAAATTGATATAAACATTGGATTATTTTATGACTTGCAGGAGTGTGAGATCTTGAAAGCTAACTCTCACAATTGGAAATCAAATCTCGGTTTACTACACAATTGGCCAGCTCCGGTACAAGAGATTGTGACAAAGTTTGGATTGACACCACTTGTGGCGAGCACATACGCCAACTGTGATAGGACACTGTTGACCGCTTTTGTGGAACGTTAGCATCCTGATACGAACTCCTTCCACTTACCCTTTGGTGAGATGACGATCACGTTGGACGATGTGTCATCGATTATACATCTACTTGACAGCGGACACTTTGTTAGTCCCGGAGCAATTAATCAACAAACTACTGTTGACTCTTTATTAGTGCAATTGCTAGGAACACCACTTGATGTAGTAGTTGAAGAGATTGTTGTTGTCAATAAAGGGAAGTCTGTCGTACATTTTTCCTGGTTGATCGAGCGTGTTGGTGTTATGTTAGGTGTGAATCCGCCACAGCATGATTGCACTGCAAGGGGCATCATGCTTTATATGCTGAGTACGTGTCTCTTCCCAAATAAGAGGTTTACCACGGTTGGTGTTCAGTTTTTGCACTACAAGAAATATAGTGGTTTTCTAACGGATTTTTTCCGACGGAATTTAATCCGTCAATATTTTTTGTATTTTGCGACAGAAAAAGCTGTCGGAATACGCTTTTCCGACGGATTAGTTAATTTTCCCTCTTTCTGACGGATTTTCCGACGGAGAGGTTTTTCTGACGGATTTTGCGACGGATTTTTTGACGGATAACTGTTTACCCCTTTCCAACGGATGGATCCGTCGGAAAATTAATTTAAAAAAAATAAAAAAAAAACGTTTTCATGTTTTCGATGTACAATTCCGTCTGAAAAATTTACTTCAATAAAATAATTTAAAAAAATAAAAGAAACAAAAGGAAAAGAAAAAACAAAAGGAAAAGAAAACAAAAGGAAAAGGAAACACACACTACCCACTCTTTACTTCTCTTCTCTCTCTCACCCACTCTTTACTTCTCTCTCTCGCCACTACTCCTTAACTCTCATTATCAGAGATAAACTATCTACCTTGCCTTTGTTTCAGTCTCCTTGTCACAAGCTAACAACACAACGTCATTTTCAATTTCTATGGGTTGACCGAATACAATACCTTCTCACACACTCTCGCTCCCAAAATGTTCCCTTCTCAGATCTAAGCTCATTCAGGCATCGTTGTTCCCTTCCCTGTCACGGCGTCGTTCTCCTCCTTCCCTTCTCTCGTTCACGGTGAATTTATTTCTTCTCTCTACATCGTTGATTGTTTTATTAATTTCGTTTCCTTTAATCTCTTTTAAGGGTTTGAAGCCAATTGATTGTGTGTGGGTTTGAAGGCAATCAATTTCAGCAACCCATTTCCCCCAATTTTAGCAACCAATCTCAGGACCTCCTTTAATTACCCCCAATTTCAGCAACCAATCTCAGTTCATTTGGATGGAAAGAGTGAGTTTATTATTTCTTTTTTTTTTTTTCGTTTGTAAATTTTTTCTTGTTTTTTGGAAGTTGAGGTTATTTCTTTGTGCAATGTGTGTTTGATTGGATAGTCATCAGCGTGCAATTGAATGTGGGTTACACGGAGGAGAAGTAGGCCTTGTATGTTTACCTTCAAGCTTTTCACAGGTTTCAATCGTTTACCTTGTCTGTTTACTGCTTTTGTGTTTCTTTCTCTTACTTTATTTATGGTTTTGAATGGACAATGTTTTTTGGTATAGCTGGGTTCATGTGCTATATGTTAATTTTTGGAGTAGATGTTCTGTCTGTTCATGTGCTGTATTGTAGCATAAGCCATTTTATAGTAACATGTGAACAACATGATTTGAGTCTGGGTGTTGGGTGCTTTCAGTGAATAGTGATAATTAATTCTGACTATAATGATTGTTAGCAATTCTTAGACCTTGGTAGATAGTTAGAAAGCATCATTGTTCCTGGCATAATGATGTGTTTTTATTGTACTTTGCATGGTTGTATTTAAACTGATTTTATATTATACTGTTGTTATGCACCGTGACTCATTTTTGGTACCATAATGTGGACAAAGTTTGGTACTTTAGGGAGTTAGTTACCAAAATAAGAGATTAGCTCTTAGGCTTAAAGAGAGAATAAAGGTGATGGGGGTATTAATATTAGCAAACACAAACTTGGGGGAATGAATGAAGCTAAAATAACCAAATGCGAAGTAAATGAAACGTGGCTCTTAGTAAGTTTCTGGGGTCATTTTACTGAATATAAGTGAAATGGTTAGGCAACATTGTAACTAAGTACAACTTATTTGGAGTTAGTTTGTATTTGGAGGGAGGTGCAACCATTATCAATAAAAAATTCAACATGTCTATTCTTTTGAACCAATTCCTAACTCACTGCCAACTAATCACATGCATACTAATTTAATTTTTCCTGAAAAGAGAATAATATATGAAGTCTCTACGTATGTATGTTCTCTTAGATTAGTAGCTACATTTCTCATTGTTTAAAACTTCACATTTTATGCAGCATAACAGAAAGGGGTAGTAAGTAAATTCATATTTCTTAAACTGTGTACTCAATATTTATATAATCGCATCTTGTATCCTCTGTGAGATTCTTCATATATCTATTTAATCATACTGGTTTTGGATTTTAGGCACTCATGCAAATAAGCAATGCACAGGTTTATATCTATTATTCTATTTATATATCTAAATCCCCTGTCGAAGCCATAATAAAGGCTTATACTTTTAACTTTTTAGAATAAGATCGAGCTATCACAAATTTCATTTAATTAAAAAAATAATAAAACAATGAGGGCAATCCATGGTTATCAACTGCAGATCATGCTATGTTTTCTGTTATGTTATCTTAACTACTACTATAAAACCTTGGATTTTCTAAAGGCATGGTGATTTTCACTCTTTGCTTTTGAGTAATGATTTGACTGTAGAAATGGATTTGTTTGAGGCATTTGAGCATATTTCAGTTCAGGAATTGTGTTCTAAATATATATATATATATATATATATATATTCATCAAGTTGATCCTAACATTTTGTATTGTTTAGTAGAATCTGGATTGTTTAAATTAAATTGAAGAAGCTTTGAAACAATGCTTCAGCAAATTAACCTATTGCCTTAGTGAGGGTCCAATTGTTTTGCTTCTGTTACCCAAGTCTATCGTCTTCATTGATTGATCTTTGATATATAAGAGTAATGACTTGGAATATCTCTTTTACTTTTGTTTAGAAAAAATGCAAGTAAGAAAAAAGCTCTTCATATGTTGAGATATATGTGTAGTTTAATTCTCTGCTTGCATGATTTATGTGATGTTCTACCATTATTGTCTGCATATTTTCTATTTATTTGTACATTTATATTCTTTTTTCTGCTCTGCTTTGGTTTTATAGCAAAGAAGTGAAGGCTGGATTGGAGAGAAAGAAATGGATTGAAGAAGTGAAAGGAACAAGGGAAAGTGTTGTTGTGGGGGACACACAAAAAGGTAGGAGAAGGGTATAAGAGAGATTTCAGGAGATAGAAAAAACACAAACGTAAGGGAATGATGAGTGTGGATAGGAAAGGTTTTTAATGCCTTGGGCAATTGTTGATTCAAGTTGAAATAAACTTAGGACATTGAGTATTTGCAGCTTTGACACAACTTTATAATTGCAAAAGCAAAACTAAAATTACAGTGTTTGGTTAATTGTGGAGTAGTAACCCCCTCATTTAATTGGTTGCCCAAGTGCCAAATGTTTTGAAATTGATTGCTATTATTGTAATTTAACAGTGCTTTGACTATTTTTTCTGGTTTTTGAACTTTTAATAATGGCTTCAGGAGAAACAGAGAAGCTTATGGTGATGTATGCACATATTTTAAATTTTTTTTTTAAAAAAAACTTTTCCGACGGATTAATCCGTGGGAAATTTCTTTTGTTATTTTTCAGTCAATTCCGACGGATTTTCTGTCAGAAATATCATGCATTGTGACAGTTTTTCCGACGGATCAGTCCGTCAGTATTTGCGACGGATGTCTATATCCGTCGGAAAGTTTTCCAACGCCTTTTTTTATGACTGATTGACGTCCGTCGGAAATCCGTCGGAAAAGCATGTATTTCCGACGGATTTGGACTGTTTCCAACGGATATTTCCGTCGGTAATAGGCATTTTTCTTGTAGTGTTGGAGCTTTTTTGTGATGTTGATGATCCAATGCCATATGCATGGGGTGCATATACTCTTGCATATTTATACGATCAACTTCGCGAAGCCAGTCGAAAGAATACAAAGCAGTTGTCTGGCCTTGTCTGTTTGGTGCATGTAGTTAAACTATTTTACTATTTACTACTTTATTTGAATTTTTTAAATAGTTGTCTAGCCCGTTTGTCTATTTTGTTGTCTGCCTTAATTATGTATGCTTACTTTACTAAAAAAATGCAGGCTTGGATACATGTGTTGTAAAACAAGCGGGTAGTACGAATCCCTAGAAGGGGGGTGAATAGGCGAAGAGTATGAATCTTCACCAATTAAAAATTATCGCTTACTAAGGCCTTTAAAATAATCAGAGTAAAAACATATAAAACACATATACTTGAATATATGAAAATTACGCGCGCGGAATTATAAAGAGATAAAGGAAGAAAAACGAACACAAAGATTTTATTATGGTTCACATTAGTGTGTTAACGAACACTAATGCTACATCCAGTCCTCCCTCTCTGACGTGGGAGATTTGCTTCACTATAATCAAGAACACGTTACTACAAGTTATGTTTAAGAGAAAACATTTCCCTTAGACTTCACCCTCTAAAGAACCTCTTTGGAACTTGTATCCCCTAACCGAATCCTTCAAATCACAGCGAACCCCTTGCGTTGAAAGAACCTCCTTCAACCTCTTGAAACCTTCAAGAATACTTGATGAAAACCTTTCACCAATTCGTGGAAGTACGAACGGTTGTTGTTGTTGTTAGAATGAAGCACCTTCTTCGTGCGGATGAACAACTCAATTGAAGAACACAAGTCTAATACTGAATCTGTAATCTAAGTGTATGAGAATGAATGCAAGTAATTGATTCAAGTGGGTATAGAAAGAGTATTATTCAAAACATGAGTTTGTTCTTCAAATCATATGTAAAAGTGAAATGATTCTTTGAAGAACTCCTTGATTCTCTGTAAAACAGTGTTAGAGCAAGTTCAGAAGTTGTGTTCCAGTTGTGTGTATGTTGTATGAAGTTTAAGAACCTTTTTATAAGCAACTGGACTTGCAACAGCCATAATTCAGATAGTTTTAACTGTCAAATTCAAATTTAAAATCCTGCTATTTAAAAAGACGAGGTATCCGGATATCCTCAGAGGTATCCGGATACTTCAGTGTAAAATATCCAATAACAACATTTTTACTTGTTAACACTTATAGTATTACTTTTAAGTCATATCCTTAACTTCAAAAACATTTTAATTTATTAGAAAAACATTTTCAAACGTTTTCTTAATATTTTTCTTTTTATTTTGAAAAACACCCACTTGACTTATACTTAGCATGCATGTCATGTACTTTAAATTAAGATTAATTATAACTTAACTTAAACTCTACCATTATGCATCTAGGGAAGTTAATGATAAAATAAAATAGTACATTACAAATCAATAATCACCCCCTTTAACGCAGTTGAGCCTAATGTGATTTGCACGTTTGGAATCATCAAAACTATCTACGCTTAGGCATTTTCTCAACAACATGAGCATTTTCCATAAATGGGACGGATGAGCTATCCATAAATGGGTACGGATGGACCATCCGTGGAAGGGACGGATTACTCATCCGCCATAGAAGACGGATTCCTCATTCGTGAGTGTGTACGGATGCCTCATCCGTTGAAGGTGACGGATAAGGAATCTGTTTGTGGCAACGGATTTCGAATCCGTGAAATTGGACGGACGGAATGAAGCCTCCATCACAGATCTTACAAAACCCAAGGCACGAAGAAGGCAACGACGCACGAGAGAGAAAAGGGACAATGCCGAAGACCATGAAAAAACGAAGACAACCCATTACAAACATGCAAGTAAAATAAACTAAAGTAGGATAAGAATAAGAACAAGGACATGCACACTAACCTATAAGAGAGAAGAAGTTAAAGATGCTGAAGGAATGGATAAAGAAGAAGAGGAGATAGTGAAGAAGAAAGGTTTTAAGGTTTAGTGTTTGAATTGAGTGGGTGTGGAAGGAAAATGGGTAGTTTAAGAGTAATGAGTGTAAGTAAAAATGAAAAGAAGGTTTAGTTTTTTTAGAGGAGGGTGATATTAGAAAGTTGGTGTAAAAAATTATAAAAATGAGGTGTTAGGAGTAATGACAAGGGTGCAAATAACATCTCCTCTCCTTACTTTGGCAATGGCTTCTGTTATGATGTAAGAGTCCAGTCGATATTGGAATTCCTAATTTTCTTGCAGCCTCGTGGTGATTTTCAAGTATGGCTTTTGGTTACCATGGTTTTGTCTTTCCCCGACCTTAAGAATGTCCACTATTGATTGCTATATTTCATTCTTGTATCATTCATTTCAATCCACTAATGGTTAATAAATAACCAATTTGATGGATAAAAATGTAACTTTTTTAAATGACTACCTCTGGTGAGTCTGGTCATGTGTGCTTTGTGTTGAATATCAGAAATTAGAAATATCGTAACTTCTCATCAAGTTGCTCAAAAAGATAAGTTCTCTAATGGTTCAGGTCTAACAGAGTCATTGTTTTCAAGTCACAAGGATGAATACCCTGAATATGAGCAAGCATCTCTTAGACAATTATATAAGTCGAAGGTTTTGTTTTGTTTCAATTTCTTCCTCTTCCTTATTGGATAAGATTTGTGGAAGTCTTTATGTGTTATAATGCAATGCATATGGAGGAATTGCGAGCTGAAAGCCAGCAGATATCTGATTCATTTGGGACTATTGGGCGCTCAAAAGGAGCTTCAGTAGCTTCTTCTCGGCAGCAAATATCTGTCACAGTTGTGAGAGTTTGTGCATTGGAATGAAGAAGCAATCTCAAGATGTAATCTCTTTTCATTTCAGGTAAATGCTTGTTCAAGGGAGATGCAACATTTCAATTTGAATTTGATATTTTAATTCTTATTATCTGTTACTGTCTATATCCTTTTACGGCCTGCTACCCTTGCAACCAATGTAAAAGCTTTATATACTTGCCTGCTGGACCAAGTAAGTAACTTTATCAACATCAGAGTATTTAATATATTTTGCATACTGGAGGTTGGTTTTTTGGGTTGTTTTGTTGTCTTTTATAGGTCAGTCAATACATAGCGGATGGGCTTGAACGAGCTAGAGACAGCCAGACTGAAGCCGCCAATTTGAGGGAAAGATTTGTGCTTGGTACAAGTGTCGTGGCTGCTGCAGCTGCATACGCAGTAATTACACAGACTTTCTGCATTTTTATGTTTGATGTATCTACTTTTTTTATAGTAATGAAAATATGAGCACACTTAACCGAACACATTAAAGGTTTTTTATACCTATAATGCATCAGCTAAGAAATCGATGCAACTTTGCTACCAAAATGGAAAAACACTAGCTACAGAACAACTACAGAATTTTCCTAGCTAATTAGCTAAGGAAAAGTAACTTTTTTCTTCAAAAATGAGCAATTAATCAGCTGTCATGTTGTAACTGATTTGCTACAAAATTTTACTCCTTAGCTGCGGCATAGCTACGGAAGTATTCCATAGCAAAATAACAACGTGTTTTACGCTAAGCATCGTGTTGTTGCTGTTTCGAGGCTAATACTTAGCAATGTCGAAATTGCTAGCAAACTGCTACGGAACGTTCCGTAGCTGTATGCGTAAATTCTAGTACACATTAATAGTATTGAAAATTTAAAAAATATTGAATAAATATGAATTTTTATGAAAAAAGTAATTAATTATCATTGATAATTGATATGAGCCTTATAAATAAGGACAAAACAAAAGTGTTTAGAATGTCTTATATTAGGGATGGAGGTAGGGATGGAGGTAGTATACATTATACATTAAAATTTTATGGCGACTATATAACTCAGTTGGCGATTGACACAAAAATCATTTATTTACATTTTGACGAGCTCTTGAATGTTCACTGGTGTGCACGCTGATTTATCACTAAAACATCTAGATGCTACGATTGAATATGCTGCTTCTGTAAGATGATAAGCGTCCCAGAAGAAATGCTGTTTTGAGTTCACACATGGGTTTACATTTGGGACGCAAGTTGCAGTTCCATTTGCCATCGAAGTGCAACATGGATTGTTTACATTCGTCAGACCTGCAAAACATATATACATGAACATGTTTTAGGGAGATTAGAAGTAAGAGTTAAATATATTTTCATTCCCTCAAAGTTACTTTGATTTTGGTTTTAATTCCTAAAACTTCTTTTGAAAAGTAAACATTAAAAATTTGATTTTAATCAATATCATTTATTAACTAATAATTTGTTCGCATCAACTAATTAATTATGTCAGCAATTATTATTAATACGATACATGGTAACAGTGATAGCAAATTATCACTTGACTGAATACAATGAGCATAAAATTAACTTTTGAAATATGTGAGAATATCCCTTAATAGAACGTACTAAATTAAAATGGAGTCAACTCTTGTAGAGATAAAATCATATATTTGAAAAAAAAAACTAATATAGTTATAATGTGTTTCTTCATTAACATTTTGTTTGTGTTAGTATCTATACCATATTTGGATGGATTTTTGAGGGCATCATTGACTAAGGAATTGGCATGACCAAGAACAATCTTAGAGCCTGGAAGACTGGATCTCAGACTTGTTAGCATTGCATTGAGCCTATCGTTGTAGTATGCCACCAGTTGATTTGTTTTCTCATCACAATCTCCCACATGTGGATGTGTCCTTGTGATAGCTGGGATGCACCCAAGGGGTCCAATGTTAAACACTACTATCTTCCTAGCTCCCAAATTGTAAACTCTCTGTCCCATAATTTAAAACAATTGACACGTGAGGTGAGATATTAAGAGAAAATAAATTGTTTCATGAACATAATTCTTAACAACTTTCTAACAATTTCGATTTTTATAACACAAAGAAGAGTTTTATAATGAGGTCTCCAACCACATACAATTGATAATGCACCTTTATGGTTTTGATATATTTTCATAATGCAATTTTGGTCACATTTTTCAACAATTATCCATAATTGAGGTAAACTCAGTGTAGACACAACCACAATTACGTACAACTCCAAATTAAAATCTTCAAAGAGAGTATTTAAACTTTGCATTATAAAATACAACATTGTTAGAAAAGTTGTCAAATTTGTTGTAGCAAAAGCATTGCTATTAGAGAAACACATAAAATTTTGTTGCTTGTAAAACATATTGGGCGTGTTAATGTACATACCTTAAGTTGCTGGGAAAGTCTGTCGATGAGAACTTGAGCAAAGGGCTCAGGCTGGTAGAGCTTACTTGTGGTATTCATGGGTAAAAGGTAGTTAAGGAGGTAGTCATTGCTCCCTATGGAAAATAAATATATAGATTTTGATATATGCTCAGACAATTGTGTTGGGTTAGTAATTTGTGTACGCAAATCCCTCTGAATTGTCCCTTCGAAATAGTTAATCTGTTCCAATAAACTAATGCATCTTCCCTGCAAAATTAAGATCATTTCTATTAAATAATCAAGTTTCTCAGCCTTTTTTCTTACTCCATCTCAATTGCATTTACATATGACTAATGCGATTTTGGACCTGATTAAAATAAAATATTGAAATTGGTTCACCCAAAGGATTCCTAGGAGAAGATTATGTTTTATTTTTGGTGTGTGAAACAATGATTCCTTCGGCACAAGAGAAATATTTCGAATTTGGATCCTCTAATTTAATATTTGGTAATTTTAATATTTGAACAGATTTTACTTATTAAACACCTTTAAATATGAAACATTAAAAGATATATATGTAATAATTAAAAATTATGCGTTATAGAGAGTCACAAAAAATTGAGTTAGTGGATTCAAATTCAAAATATTTCTCTTAAGCTAAGGAACCATTGGTTAGTTCACAGTCACAAGTCAAATGAGGCTTATATTTGACAAATGATTTGGGTATACCTTTTACGTATTTAGTAATGTCCCTTTTATATGATAAAGATATTGTTAACTTTAAAAATGTTACTTCACTTATATATATATATATATATATATATATATATAACAAGGAAAGAAAAATGTAAAAGAAAACAAGGAATTAGAAATGTAAAAGAGATTGGTTCTTTATGGATGTGGATATAAAAGAGAACAAAAAAGTTGACCATATTGAAAGTGTGAAAAAGTAATTAATGTATAGAAAATCATATTTGTGCCATATAAAATATATACTTACAGAAATTTTTCCGGTTTCTGGCATAATTCCACATGAACCAGATGCATAATTGATTCCTGTTAATGATCTTGGACCATCACGACTCAAAAATGGTGGAGAATATGGCAATCCAAGATATTCGGCTGTTCATAAAAAATAAAAAATAAAAAAACAAATGAAAAAAATATATCATGAAATCTTTATTTTTAAAGGAAAAAGACAATAAATATTTTTCGATTGAATAATGATACATAAACATGTTTAATTAGTAAATACTATATTTTTTTAGAAAAAAAAGAAAAAGAAAGAACACCTATAAAATCTGCAACGGTCCTTCCATTAGTAAATCTTCCGGTGGGACCCTTTGGGAAATCGGTGCCATAAGGCTTATAATTTACTTTTGCTACTGTCATAAGATTATTATTGTTACCACTATCTACTAAGGAATCCCCAAATACATACAATGCAGGCGCAAGAGGAAGTGTATAGATTGGGGACAAAACATAAAAGAAAACAACCGAGAAAACTAGAATCACCCGTGTTATTCCCATTTTTTCAGCTTCCTAATTAAGAAGGAATGTAAAAAATTGAGAATGAGTAACTTTTTTTTTTTTTTGAGAATGAGTAACTTTCCCTACACGGGGGATTGGATAATAATTGAATAGAAAAGATCGTGAAGTTCCTTTTATAGTAGGAGGGTGAGGCTACAAAGTTGTTGTGCTACAACGCATAGTGCAGGATGTTGCATTAGAAACAAAGGGATGCAGCTACAGCATATAAAAGATGTCCTAAAATAGATATATATTTTGTTATAATATATTGAAGTGCAAGTCAAGGATATTAAAAGAAGTTAATTTCAACCTACGAATGTCCTTTACACCATTCTTATTGTTGAACCAGATGAAACATGCATGTTTCCAACAATTAATTTCTAACAATATCCCTTTCGTCATTTACATCTTCGTTGTGGTATCAACTACCTGAAAATATGCCTCCAAGGCTTGCACAAGAACTACCATATTCACAATACTCTGGACGCAACTACCAATTTGCTAAATATGTAGCAAAAGAGATATACTAGCTATTTATGAAATACTATCTTAAAACTTAAAAGAAATGTTTAAGCATCCTAAACAAAGGAAACTCAATATTGAATATCAATTACAAAAATATTAACAAGTGCTTTATAGACATTATTTAAATTTTCAGGAAGTATGTAGAAATTAACATTAAAAAGTGATGATGTCAACTCAATATTTTTAAATACTTTAAGTGATGATTTATCCAAAGCAAAGTTTCTAATTTTTTAAACCTTAATCAATTTCTAAAAAGCAGTTATTTACAGAACTACTCTATCTAAACATAAAATTAGAATCATTTAACTCAGCATCTCTTTGACTCACAAATTTCAATCATTGAGTATTTTATTTGGTTTAAATTTAAATGAGTGATTCAATGTTTAAGAAATCTTAGTTAACGGGAGATACTCTTAAAAACTTAGCTAAATAATCCAAATTCCTGAAAATATTTTGTTGTTATCTAATACATAGTTTTTCAATATTTATTTTCCTTCCTTAGGTTGCTAGATGGTGAGCCCGAGGACAAATGTTATTCCATCCATTTCTAAATATAAGTTTTTCTAGAAAATTTTCATTGTTTCATAATATAAGTCTTTCTATAATATCAAATCAACGTTAATTATGGTTTGAATATAAGTTGAGGTTTGAAAGGAAGTGAAGTTTTGAAGTGAGTGAGTGTTAGAATCTGACTTGGTGAAGAAGAGAGTGAAGAGAATGCACAAAGAGGATTTACTTTAATCCCTAACGAAAACTCACCACGAAGAGACAGAACTGAGAGTGAGAAATGCAAGCACAGAGTGAGAGTGAGAAATTGACGAAGGAGAAATGCAGAGAGAGACTGAGAGACTGCAGCAGAGCGAAAAATCGACGAAGGAGAAACGCACGGAGAAGGAGAGTGAGAAAGTGAGTGAGCGTGGTAAGTGCCACTGGCACGTGGGAGGCTGAAAGTTGCGGCGGTTTAAAAAACCGATGCAAAATTAAAGTGAAATTTTGACGATCACTAACGGTTTATAAAACCGCCGCAAATAGTCTGCTGTACCTGCATTTTCTTGTAGTGACCCATAGTTATGATGAAAAGATAATGAATGAAGAATTAATTATTAAAAAAATAGAAAATGACAAAACATGAAAAAGGATCCAAATTCAACATAAATGGACAAATTAATTAGAGTTCTTAATTTATTATGTGCCACAATTAAAAAATTTATAAAAAGAAAAAATTTAAAGTGGGACGGAGAAAGTATATCTGGTATGTTAGACCATCCAATATTTATTTATTTTTTTTAATTTAAAAGAAATAATTTGACCCTTTTTTATCTTAAGAAAGCAAAAAAAGTTGGAAAAGATAGAATAAGAAAAAGTATCCTCAACAAAAGTGACATGTCTAGAAGTGTAGAGAATTTTAGACTACTCTAAATGATAATGGAGATAGACAGTACTTTAGATAGGACTATATCCTAAGAAAACACATGGCTTAGATTTGGCTTGTAATTCATTGGCAGTGTGTGTGCTTAGCCAAGGAAAACATAAACAACCCAAGACCCATAACTTTGAATAATTTGGGATAGAGGGGAAAAGAGTTTGAAAGGGAGTGATCATGTGCAAGCTCGAAGTGGACATGCGATTAGTAACATAAGCAACCATTTAATTTGGATAGAATAATAGCAAAAATTGAGAGTGAAAGAAGCATGATGAAGACAATGAGTGATTTCTACAAGATGTCTATGTTTGCGTTCAAAAATTCCATTGTGTTTAGGAGTGTATGAAGGTGTGGTAAGATGAGCCATACCATGAGTTTGAGGAAAAGATTAGAGTTTTGGAAATTCTCTACCATTACCACTATAGTAAGTTTTAATTTTGCAATCAAATTGATTTTCAACAAGCTAAGTAATTTAAAAATTGGAACGATAGTGGATACATCCAACTTTAGTTTGATGGGATAAAGCCAAACGTATTTTATGAAATGATCAATAAACATAACATAATAGGAAAATCTATTAATTGAAGTAACTAAAGTTGGATCCATACATCGGAAAAAAAATATCCGAAGGTTTAGAACTAGTTAAAGTGGAATCAGAAAATGAAAATTTATGAACCTTATTCTCTAGACAATCTAAACACTTAAAAGAGGTGGTTTATGGCTTGTGATTGAGGATGTGCTTGAGAATGGGAAGATGTGGATGACGAAAACGACAATGGCAATGTTTGAGGGAGGATTGATGCATGGTCGACATGGCTGATTTGGGCATGAGTTTGTTGAAACTTGTACACCTGATTTTCATTCTTTTAGCGTAGAACGAAGAAACGCCCCATGGTTAGACTCTTTACCTCAAAATGCACAGGAAAGAGAATTCAACATAAATAAAATTAGCTTCGTAAAGTAGAGATGATGAAATAATATTTTGTGTGACACTAGGAACATGTAAAACTTGTGATAATTTAAGTGACACTAAGATTGTTGAGAGAGTGTGGTAGAGCCACAATGTTTAATAAAAAGAGCATTACGATTAGCAACTATGAGTTTATTCATACCATGGTAATCAGAGAACAATGATAGTTGACCATGATCATGATTCATGATTTACATGATGGGAAGCACTAGAATCAATGAACCAAGAGGAGTCTGAATTATCTTTATCGCGATGTTGGACGAAATTTGCTTGGCGCATGGGATAATGAGATGGAAAGACATACTTGTGGTAACAATTATCATTAGTATGTCCGCCATGATGACAATATTTGAAAATTGGTACTTTACAATGTGGGCCATGATTCTCAATTGAGGAGCCATGGGAGTTACTGATCAGAAAATTAAACTCATGAAAAGAGGGTCCAAAACCTTTAGAGCAACAATAAAAAGATCAATGTCATCAGCTAGATGACCAATAAAGGCTAGTTCATCATCAATGACTCGAATAGAACGAAGGTAATCACTCACATTGGAGTTACCTTTTGAGATTGAACCAAGGCGTCCAATGAGAGACATAACACAAGTACGGGAGCGGTTGAGATATATATTGCTTTTTCAATCTTGTCCATGCAATGGCAGAAGATTGTGAAAAGTTCATTACAATTTGGGCACCAAGACCACTTTACTCGAGAAGAGCAAGGAAGACATAGTGATCCTGTTGTTTCCAATGAGAATAATCTAGGTTATCAACAACGGCAACATCAGACTCAAACTAATTTTTTTTTTTGGTTTACATGGGAGGTTTGGGACTAAACCCATGACCTGGGGAGGGGGAAATCCTAAGTGTCATTGTAGCCACCAACTGGGCTGTCTTACGCGGACTCAAACTAAATTTTTTTGGAGGGGAGAGAGTGTCACCAGTGACATAGTCAAAGAGATCGTTGGCTTAGCTTTAAGAAGATGAAGGATTTGGTTGTATCAAGTGTGATAATTTCCAAAGCTTAGCTTGATGGAAAGAATAGTAGTGGTGGTGAGTTCAATAAGATTTTTGTTGAAATCATTTGGAATGGCCATTTTTGTTATGAACATGATCGCAAACAAAAATAAAAGGGTTGTGAAGCTAAGTGGCTCAATCTGATAAGCATATGGAACAAAGATAATTTATTTTCCGCAAATAATATGCTATGCACGGTTTGATATATATACAGAGTAGATTACCTGACCATAATTTATAGATAAATATAAGCAAAATAATAAAAAAAAATAACGAGGAGATAATTAAAACAGCATAACAACATAATGGTAATTGAGGAATAAAACTAGGTGGAATTAATTGATACTCGAAATAGTACTCCAATTAGGAAAAAATGTGGTGGTCGAGTTTAATGTACAACTATGTACACGTAAAACTATATTCCTCAATTCCATGATCTTGTAAAAAAGTTCGTGAAAAGAATAAAAATAAGAAAAAAAAAATTTTTGTAATGCATGATTTACTTAAATCTACATATTAATACAATTAAGATGTGCGTTCAAAACAATTAATAATGCCCTCCTCAAAATTGCTTACAGAGAGTATATTGTCTTCAGTAAAATTGATTTGCCTATATAATATAATGCCTTTTTTTATTACTCAGTTGTGGATATAACATATAGTATAATTTTAATGATTTCCCAATTTTATAATTTTAATATGGAATAAATTTTTTTTAATATTTTTTTCCCAAAATAATAATAAATTTCCATCATCAATTTATAGCACAATCCAAGACAGGGACTTTATGGGAGATAAGAAAATTTGATTACCCTAACCCATAAACCATCAAAAATCCCTTAAATTTAATCACTACTTCTATAAATTTTCTCTTGCCGATTCACCATGCCTCCCATCCCAGGATTGTTATTGCCACCAAGAACATCATTTCTCATAAACTTGACAAACTTAATCACGCTTTTGAACTCTTGGTACAACAGATGAAGCTAAGTTTTGCCTCCTTCGTCTTAACCCTTTGATTCCTATAATTTTATATGTGGAGAAAAGTTCCTGAATGAACAAGTGAAGAGCCACCGAAGGTGGTAAATTGACGATCTGGTTTTTCTTCTAGGTGAACGTTGATATGAAATCGTAGAGACTCTGTTATTTCAGAGAAGAAATGGATTGTCTTGGACCGAGTTCTGATGGTCGATAATTGTAGCTTAAAGGCGTCGGTAAGCTTCGTCCACTATTTATGGATCTAGTGCAAGCGTTTGGAACCACTTTGAGGTTGGTCCTTTCAAATTGAGTGAAAAGGCTTTGCCTATGACGTCGGTGCTTTCGTGTTAGAAAGCTATTGCGGGCTGGAAATTTCTGACCTGTTGTTCGGGGTCTTTGGAGCCATCATACCAATAAAGATTGACGGGATGCTGGAAGTTGTTCGAGTTAGGTGCTCAAATAAATCTTTCACAAAACGTCTCAAGTCCCAAGTAGGATTTTGCTCTTTTTGGGGGCACCTCGACTACTTCAGGTTCTAAGCGTTTTGGTGCACGGGTTAGGGGTTCTCTAAACAATTGAATAGGAGCGTTCAAGTCCTCTTGCCTTCTAATGTGTTCATCCTGGACTGGGTCGATTTGCGTTCGAGCTAATTAATTTCTAAGTTGCTCAACTGTTGTTACTGCTCAATCAGGAACTATAGGAGGGTTCTCAAGTTCAACATGTCCAGAGCTCACTGTGTGAAAGTGAGCCGGGGCTGGTGGTGGCATTCCAAGTATGCACCCAAACGTTTGCTTGATCCCATCGCCTAGGATTCTGCCTAGTCTCTTTGCAGAAGTTTCGGAGTTAGCAATTCTATTTGATATTCCAGATCTGCCTTGGTAAGGGACTGCAATTCAGGACCGAGCTCGTCTTCCCCAAGTATGTCGGTGGAGGTATAGGGTTGCCTGGAGTCATCGAGGCTTCTGCACTATCCTATGGGTCATTCTCATTTTGGCGTTCCTCGGTATGTTGTTCGATGGGTGGAGGGTTGGCTGATCCACCTGTGGACTCTTATTTCGTAGGAGGAGGGTTTGATTGATCTTCTAGGTTTGTTTGACTAGGAGGCAGGTTACTTCCTTGGTTACCCACCCCCGGTCATTTGTTTGTTGAATGACCGATGGATCTTGGGTTGTTATCCCCCATCATGGTTCGGTGTTTCTTGGGGTTAGTAATTTATGGTTGCAACAAACGACATCAATGTTTTGCCCGACTCGGACAAAAGTCCCCTAGATAGGGCAAAGGTCCCTTATCTAGGAGAAAGGTCCTTGTGAATGATGTTAAGTCTAACAAGAGTATGCTCTCGGTCCTACGTACCCTTTTGAACTTGGTTCTGGGGATCATGACTACGTAGTTCTATCAGACACGTTGAGGTTGTGCATCAAAGGTGGAGAGCGAGACGGATCAGGGTTTCCCTTAAGAGCAATTGAGGGTTATATCCCTTACACTTGGGGAGGTATGTATGGTCAAAGATCTTCTTCAAGTATTAGGTCTGCTGTGAAGGGCAGTAAGCTTCAAGGGCTTATGAGCCTTCTGGGTGGGGCTGAATGCAACTGCCACCTTCTTTTTAGGCAGCAAGAGAAATATCTTACTGCTTCTAGAACTGCTCTCAGGGAGAGTGATGAGACGTTCTCTGTTAAGGTTGGAATGTGGTATCTTTGTGACTATACGATGTGTATAAAGTAAAGTATTTGCGCTATGTGTGTATGGTATTTCTTTGTGTATTGAGGGAATACTTGGTCGTGTCTGGATTCTTGAGTGCTAGAGTAGGTTTGATTGCTCAGCCCCTTGCATAAGATTGGTATTTACAGGACCAGGGAGGTTTCCTTATCTAATGTATTCTCTTGATGAATCCTTTTATATCATAGAGGGATCTTTGAGCAATCTCATCTTTAAGGAGATAAACGATGATATTCTATTATTCTTGATAATCTGAGGATAATCTACTACCAATCCCTTATAAAGTTTCCTTATCTTCTGAAGATTGAGTTATGCGAATAAACCTCACATTTCATTCTTTGTCAGGACTTCATCCAAGTTCTTCAATGATCTTCCTGAGCTCGAAATCTTCTGTTGGGGATGATCCGAGGTCGGATCATCTTGTCAAGGTTCTCCAAGAGGTCGAAATAGGTCTTCTAGGGTCCTTTCATAGGGTAAGTACCCTTAGCCAGTGATAGGCCCGAAACACTGAGGAGTGCCTTCTGGGGAGCTTGCCTTCTGGAAAGGTCGTGTTCTTGGGCTGAAAGGCAGCTTCTTTGCTGTTACGTTCCCCAGTTTGGACATCACCGATTCAAGTGTTGGAGTGCTTGTTCCAGGGGTCGCCTTTTTGCTTGGAGTTCATCCTTCATTATTCTTCAGTATTTGTGGCCATAATTTCCCTAGCAGAGTCACCAAATTGTTTCTACACCTTTTTAATGAAATAATAATTGCAATAATTAACGAAGATTAATGGGTTCGTAACACTTTTTGAAATTATGCGTAAAATACAATAAAAATGAAGGAAACATTGAGAACTCCCCAAATGGCGCATTGTAACACCCCATTTTTCAATTGTGAAAAAATAGTTTTGCAGAAAAGAAATAATTTAATAGAAAAAAACTCTCTCATAGTATCCAATTTACAAAAATTTTAAACCGAAATAAAATAATTTGAAAATGACAAGATTATACTAAATGGTATTATTACCCAGTTTTCCACCAAACATAAATAAATAATGACTACCTTTAAAAGAAACTACTACTAAAAATCTCAAAGCACCTGATGCTAGCTCTTTGTTCTTGAAGTCTTCCTCTTGTTCTTCTCCTTTATTCTCTAGGCTAGCAGCATCTATATACGACATCCAGTATGCAAGTACAAGTACCGAAAATTGCGAGAGTATGTAAGATACTATGTAGGGATAGTAAATCAAAAGGATGTCACAAACAATATTATAGCTAATGCCATAGTCACAATTAGCATTTAACATTTATACATATAAACAAGTAATGAGTCATCCCATCATTTCAAGCACAATTATCTTACACACAAATGATATGATGCATGATGAGTGTTTCATGCGCTAAGACTCAATGTTCCCAATTCAATTATCTTTCATAATGTAATGCATGTGGATCCAGACTCGTCATACCATACCCTACTCCTCAAATCAAAATCATTCAGTGCCATAGGCACAATCAATACTAATATTCCAAACTTCGTGGAAAGCTACCGGTGTGTACAGGTATTCTATAAGATGTTGACACCTGGGTGTACATCAGGAAACTCTCTCACCGATGATGATAATGAAAAGAAGTTATCATGAATCAATCGGTTTGGTTGGCTATCTTGGTTCTATAGGTTGTAGTATAGATCATCACTAAACCACCTCGCCCAATTGACCCTCTAGACTAAATGGAAAACACCACCAAGTCTCTTCATCATTTCTCGGAACACTATTGTATCTTTCTGATCCCTCAACCACACCTCCACTAATACAATGTCATGATGCATGGCACTAACTATCCACGGCTAGTTGTTAAAGTCTTTTAAATATTTTCAAATATTTTATTTATCTCTCGTCTCATCATAACTCATCTTAATCCAATCACATTGGTTCTATCTCACTAACTCTTTAAGTGATAACATCCGGACCACCATAACATAACACTAGGAATTGCTCAAATGCTTGCCACTCAACCGCACAATCGGTTGAGCAACATTAATCGTTACACTTATTAATTCTCTCATCATTAACTTCACATATCTTTGAATTTTCATTGTCTCTTTATAAATTTACTTTCTCACTCTTTCATCATCCTTCAGTCATAACATTCCTAATTCTCACATTCTAACTAATATATACTTTTAAACTTTCAATCTTACACTAACCTATTAATTCTAAGGGACTAGCTATATTTTAAAAAATTCACTAATTCACTATAATTCTTTCATTCCACTCTCCTACTCAATAATTTCTTAAATCTCCTTAAACTCTCAAACTCTCTAATAAAGTCTTTCGCAATACTATATTTATTTTATAAATCATTCTCGTATTTACACTCAAACAAATCCACTACACAAGATACAACACAATATACGACACCCGATAATAATATCAAAATAAGGCATGTAAACAATTATATTAACACCACAGTAAAATAAATCAAGTAACATTTAGCCAACACAAAATTAAATCAATCAAGTAATTAAATTTCGTAAGGTCATACAATGACCGTTACATTGCAAACAGTTGTATCAAAATATAGTACTTCTCTCACCTTAGATATATTAATTATTAGCTTCATCATATGCGTGTTCATTCCGTATGATGATGACCATTCGTATCGCGACTGATCCTAAAATTCTTTCATTCTCTTAATCACGCAACTTTTGAGGATGGACGAAAAATGTCGCTTAACCTAACATCGTCACCTTGCCACACAAAATCAAACAACAATCAACTTAATCCGCAAAGTCCTACTCAAACAAGACAGTCAAACAACCTATAAACCCCTTTTTTGTTTGTTCTAAAGCAATTATCAATACTGGATTAGTGGTTTGACTCGTAACGTAATTAAAAATATACTTTTTTCGTTTATACACAAAACAAACCAACAAAATATCAATAAAAGAGACGATTTGTTGTCTCCAAAAAAAATAAATTTAAATATCAAACTAATCATAAATTAAATAACCAACGTCAAAATCAATTAAAATGAGCACTTTAAAACTTTACGTATTGAGGATTTAGCTATGGAAATCAAAACAACTAAATTCCAAATCTCAAAATTAACAAGCATATCAAAAAAAATTTGTAACTTTTTAAATCAAGAGATCGATTGAATATAATTCATAAACTAAAGTTAATTAGAAAATAAAATTAGAGTCATTGATCCTTCAACAAAATAACAGCAGCTCAATAGAGAAAATAAATTAAATTTTTAAAACTAACGTAATCATCAAAAATAAAATGAAGTCAAGTAGTTCAATTTTCAACTCACAAAATTGAATGCTAACGTTACTTGACACTGTTAATCTCGAATTAAAAGAAAGTTTTCTTGGTTCAAAAATAAGTCTAAGTCACATTTCCAATGTGCGAATAATTACACTTCCCTTCAATTTGAAATTAAAATTCAAGGTTTTAACCTGAATTGATGTAAGCTGAATATTTATCGGATTCTCAATTAATAGACGTATTGTTTAATTCAAGGACAGTCCAAACCAACCAAACAATAGCCCGATGACTTAGGAACCCAACACATTTAACAAAATGCTTTTAAACTAATCGTTTGACATACTGTGAATTCAATATATCACGAATCAAAGCAACTAATTAAAGTCATTTTTAATAACAATATAATCAATACCAATGCTAAATCATAACACAATTTATTTTCCAAAACAAGAATAAAATTCCAAAACAATTTATCACCATAAAATCATTACCAATATTAGTAAAATTATTATTATTATTATTATTATTATTATTATCATCATCATCATCATCATTAATGCATAGCACATAGTAAATACGAAGGTATTAGGGTATAACCTTAATTCGAATTTGAAGCAGCAGAGGGAAACGAATTCGAGCCAAGGCCAACAACGAAACCATCTGAAGTTGGGAGGGATGTCCACTTTGTCTTGGTTTGAACAAAGCTGGTTCAGACTTGGTTCGAGGCAAAACCGGTCCAACCGGTTTGACTTACATTGTTGCACTTTGTCATCTTCTTCTTCATCATTTGGCGAGTTGTTTGTTGTCGTCGAGGTGGCCCAGCAAAGCACGATAGGACCTCAAGGGCAGCGATTCGGTTTGAGTCGGCAACAACTACAGCCAACAAAATAGAAGAGATCGAGAAGGGACCATATGAGGAATTAAGGGGCAACGAATACAGGGGGAAACAAAAGGTAATAGAGTTTTTCTCTTCCTTATATCAGCACACCCTTTTTCTAACCCAAGAATAATACCAATAGTGAAATTTAAAATTCACATAAATACATATAGAAAAATCATAAAGTTAGAAATTTGGAAGTCTAAAAATAATTTAATATTGAATATATCAAAAGCAAAATAAAGTATATTTTTCAAATAGAGTAATTGCTTCCAATAAATCTACTTTAAAATATATGAATAAAATACACTTTCGTTTATAAGATGATATACTTTATGAAAATACCTAACGCTTTACTGATTAATTACAAGAATTATTAATAGATAATTCGATATTACTCAAAACTTATGGTGCAAAAATCACGGTGTTACACGCATAGAAGTGGTGAACATACGACAGTGGCCCTGGTTCCTTGGAAGGGGTGATGAAATGGATGAGGAAGAAACTTTGAAGGTGATGATGATGATGCTCAGGCCATAGTTTTGTATGATTACAGTATGTTTTCCTCTCAAAACTCTGAAGGCACTTACTAAGGATTTTCTTAGGATTTATTGTGTGATGTTGCTAATATGTTGTGGTGAGAGCATTGTTGTTGTTATGTTTCTGATAATGAACAAGTGAGTGAAGAGTTACGGTGATGGTAATGGAAATGGTTATGGGGTTCCTAAGACATGGAAGTTGTTCTCTATTTGGTTATTCTTTCTTTTATTTTTCTCTTTCACTTATTGGCGATGATAATAATGTTGTTGTCCCTTTGTTGTGGTTGTAAGGCTCAAGGTCAGGGTTGCCTAAGGGGGCACGGGCGCACTAATCAAAGGTGTCCTCATTATTAACAAACTAGTTCCTCCCTAATTCCCTTCTCCATGGATCCAGGGTCACCTTCCCCTTCTAAGGCTTGATGCGCCTTATAGGAAGACATCTCATTTAAAATTCTTCCATGCCACGCCACTTTGCAGAGTTCCCGAAGCTGGCCATCCTTGCTTGAGCGTCACCCTTGCACGAAGGCAACTAGGATTAGTCCAAACATATTAATATTAAAGATTATCCCTCTTTTGCTCTGATTGCTTAATGCCGACAAAGGCACCTTCGGTTGACGGATTAGGAGAGAGTGTCCCATGCCTTTGAAATTGAATGGGGGGCACTTTCAGTTGTCTAACTAGATTGAAAGTAAACAAGGGGCCCTTCAGTTGACTGATTGGGTTGAAACTGAACAGGTGTGCCTTCAGTTGTCTGACGGGGTTGAAACTTATTAGGGGTGCATCTTAAGCAGGGATGTGTCTTCAAAGGGATGGTTGGACGAGGGCGTCCCTGGCCTCAGAAGGATAGTAGTTGTAGTGATGGTGATGGAGTGAGTGTTGGCCATGGCTTCCTCTTCATACTTTCTCATTGACTCTTACTTTGATGTTGCTCCAAGGCTCTCTTCTTCTTCTACTATTTTGGGTTGTTTTGTTGTCTTTTATAGGTCAGTCAATACATAGCGGATGGGCTTGAACGAGCTAGAGACAGCCAGACTGAAGCCGCCAATTTGAGGGAAAGATTTGTGCTTGGTACAAGTGTCGTGGCTGCTGCAGCTGCATATGCTGTAATTACACAGACTTTCTGCATTTTTATGTTTGATGTATCTACTTTTTTTATAGTAATGAAAATACGAGCACAGTTAACCGAACACATTAAAGGTTTTTTATACCTATAATGCATCAGCTAAGAAATCGATGCAACTTTGCTACCAAAATGGAAAAACACTAGCTACATAACAACTACGGAATTTTCCTAGCTAATTAGCTAAGGAAACGTAACTTTTTTCTTCAAAAATGAGCAACTAATCAGCTGTCATGTTGTAACTGATTTGCTACAAAATTTTACTCCTTAGCTGCGGCATAGCTACGGAAGTATTCCATAGCAAAATAACAACGTGTTTTAAGCTAAGCATCGTGTTGTTGCTGTTTCGAGGCTAATATGTAGCAATGTCGAAATTGCTAGCAAACTGCTACGGAACGTTCCGTAGCTGTATGCGTAAATTCTAGTACACATTAATAGTATTGAAAATTTAAAAAATATTGAATAAATATGAATTTTTATGAAAAAAGTAATTAATTATCATTGATAATTGATATGAGCCTTATAAATAAGGACAAAACAAAAATGTTTAGAATGTCTTATATTAGGGATGGAGGTAGGGATGGAGGTAGTATACATTATACATTAAAATTTTATGGCGACTATATAACTCAGTTGGCGATTGACACAAAAATCATTTATTTACATTTTGACGAGCTCTTGAATGTTCACTGGTGTGCACGCTGATTTATCACTAAAACATCTAGATGCTACGATTGAATATGCTGCTTCTGTAAGATGATAAGCGTCCCAGAAGAAATGCTGTTTTGAGTTCACACATGGGTTTACATTTGGGACGCAAGTTGCAGTTCCATTTGCCATCGAAGTGCAACATGGATTGTTTACATTCGTCAGACCTGCAAAACATATATACATGAACATGTTTTAGGGAGATTAAAAGTAAGAGTTAAATATATTTTCATTCCCTCAAAGTTACTTCGATTTTGGTTTTAATTCCTAAAACTTCTTTTGAAAAGTAAACATTAAAAATTTGATTTTAATCAATATCATTTATTAACTAATAATTTGTTCGCATCAACTAATTAATTATGTCAGCAATTATTATTAATACGATACATGGTAACAGTGATAGCAAATTATCACTTGACTGAATACAATGAGCATAAAATTAACTTTTGAAATATGTGAGAATATCCCTTAATAAAAAAAAATTTCGAGAACGTACTAAATTAAAATGGAGTCAACTCTTGTAGAGATAAAATCATATATTTGAAAAAAAAACTAATATAGTTATAATGTGTTTCTTCATTAACATTTTGTTTGTGGTAGTATCTATACCATATTTGGATGGATTTTTGAGGGCATCATTGACTAAGGAATTGGCATGACCAAGAACAATCTTAGAGCCTGGAAGACTGGATCTCAGACTTGTTAGCATTGCATTGAGCCTATCGTTGTAGTATGCCACCAGTTGATTTGTTTTCTCATCACAATCTCCTACATGTGGATGTGTCCTTGTGATAGCTGGGATGCACCCAAGGGGTCCAATGTTAAACACTACTATCTTCCTAGCTCCCAAATTGTAAACTCTCTGTCCCATAATTTAAAACAATTGACACATGAGGTGAGATCTTAAGAGAAAATAAATTGTTTCATGAACATAATTCTTAACAACTTTCTAACAATTTCGATTTTTATAACACAAAGAAGAGTTTTATAATGAGGTCTCCAACCACATACAATTGATAATGCACCTTTATGGTTTTGATATATTTTCATAATGCAATTTTGGTCACATTTTTCAACAATTATCCATAATTGAGGTAAACTCAGTGTAGACACAACCACAATTACGTACAACTCCAAATTAAAATCTTCAAAGAGAGTATTTAAACTTTGCATTATAAAATACAACATTGTTAGAAAAGTTGTCAAATTTGTTGTAGCAAAAGCATTGCTATTAGAGAAACACATAAAATTTTGTTGCTTGTAAAACATATTGGGCGTGTTAATGTACATACCTTAAGTTGCTGGGAAAGTCTGTCGATGAGAACTTGAGCAAAGGGCTCAGGCTGGTAGAGCTTACTTGTGGTATTCATGGGTAAAAGGTAGTTAAGGAGGTAGTCATTGCTCCCTATGGAAAATAAATATATAGATTTTGATATATGCTCAGACAATTGTGTTGGGTTAGTAATTTGTGTACGCAAATCCCTCTGAACTGTCCCTTCGAAATAGTTAATCTGTTCCAATAAACTAATGCATCTTCCCTGCAAAATTAAGATCATTTCTATTAAATAATCAAGTTTCTCAGCCTTTTTTCTTACTCCATCTCAATTGCATTTACATATGACTAATGCGATTTTGGACCTGATTAAAATAAAATATTGAAATTGGTTCACCCAAAGGATTCTTAGGAGAAGATTATGTTTTATTTTTGGTGTGTGAAACAATGATTCCTTCGGCACAAGAGAAATATTTCGAATTTGGATCCTCTAATTTAATATTTGGTAATTTTAATATTTGAACAGATTTTACTTATTAAACACCTTTAAATATGAAACATTAAAAGATATATATGTAATAATTAAAAATTATGCGTTATAGAGAGTCACAAAAAATTGAGTTAGTGGATTCAAATTCAAAATATTTCTCTTAAGCTAAGGAACCATTGGTTAGTTCACAGTCACAAGTCAAATGAGGCTTATATTTGACAAATGATTTGGGTATACCTTTTACGTATTTAGTAATGTCCCTTTTATATGATAAAGATATTGTTAACTTTAAAAATGTTACTTCACTTATATTTATATATATATATATATATATATATATATATAACAAGGAAAGAAAAATGTAAAAGAAAACAAGGAATTAGAAATGTAAAAGAGATTGGTTCTTTATGGATGTGGATATAAAAGAGAACAAAAAAGTTGACCATATTGAAAGTGTGAAAAAGTAATTAATGTATAGAAAATCATATTTGTGCCATATAAAATATATACTTACAGAAATTTTTCCGGTTTCTGGCATAATTCCACATGAACCAGATGCATAATTGATTCCTGTTAATGATCTTGGACCATCACGACTCAAAAATGGTGGAGAATATGGCAATCCAAGATATTCGGCTGTTCATAAAAAATAAAAAATAAAAAAACAAATGAAAAAAATATATCATGAAATCTTTATTTTTAAAGGAAAAAGACAATAAATATTTTTCGATTGAATAATGATACTTAAACATGTTTAATTAGTAAATACTATATTTTTTTAGAAAAAAAAAGAAAAAGAAAGAACACCTATAAAATCTGCAACGGTCCTTCCATTAGTAAATCTTCCGGTGGGACCCTTTGGGAAATCGGTGCCATAAGGCTTATAATTTACTTTTGCTACTGTCATAAGATTATTATTGTTACCACTATCTACTAAGGAATCCCCAAATACATACAATGCAGGCGCAAGAGGAAGTGTATAGATTGGGGACAAAACATAAAAGAAAACAACCGAGAAAACTAGAATCACCCGTGTTATTCCCATTTTTTCAGCTTCCTAATTAAGAAGGAATGTAAAAAATTGAGAATGAGTAACTTTTTTTTTTTTTGAGAATGAGTAACTTTCCCTACACGGGGGATTGGATAATAATTGAATAAAAAAGATCGTGAAGTTCCTTTTATAGTAGGAGGGTGAGGCTACAAAGTTGTTGTGCTACAACGCATAGTGCAGGATGTTGCATTAGAAACAAAGGGATGCAGCTACAGCATATAAGAGATGTCCTAAAATAGATATATATTTTGTTATAATATATTGAAGTGCAAGTCAAGGATATTAAAAGAAGTTAATTTCAACCTACGAATGTCCTTTACACCATTCTTATTGTTGAACCAGATGAAACATGCATGTTTCCAACAATTAATTTCTAACAATATCCCTTTCGTCATTTACATCTTCGTTGTGGTATCAACTACCTGAAAATATGCCTCCAAGGCTTGCACAAGAACTACCATATTCACAATACTCTGGACGCAACTACCAATTTGCTAAATATGTAGCAAAAGAGATATACTAGCTATTTATGAAATACTATCTTAAAACTTAAAAGAAATGTTTAAGCATCCTAAACAAAGGAAACTCAATATTGAATATCAATTACAAAAATATTAACAAGTGCTTTATAGACATTATTTAAATTTTCAGGAAGTATGTAGAAATTAACATTAAAAAGTGATGATGTCAACTCAATATTTTTAAATACTTTAAGTGATGATTTATCCAAAGCAAAGTTTCTAATTTTTTAAACCTTAATCAATTTCTAAAAAGTAGTTATTTACAGAACTACTCTATCTAAACATAAAATTAGAATCATTTAACTCAGCATCTCTTTGACTCACAAATTTCAATCATTGAGTATTTTATTTGGTTTAAATTTAAATGAGTGATTCAATGTTTAAGAAATCTTAGTTAACGGGAGATACTCTTAAAAACTTAGCTAAATAATCCAAATTCCTGAAAATATTTTGTTGTTATCTAATACATAGTTTTTCAATATTTATTTTCCTTCCTTAGGTTGCTAGATGGTGAGCCCGAGGACAAATGTTATTCCATCCATTTCTAAATATAAGTTTTTCTAGAAAATTTTCTTTGTTTCATAATATAAGTCTTTCTATAATATCAAATCAACGTTAATTATGGTTTGAATATAAGTTGAGGTTTGAAAGGAAGTGAAGTTTTGAAGTGAGTGAGTGTTAGAATCTGACTTGGTGAAGAAGAGAGTGAAGAGAATGCACAAAGAGGATTTACTTTAATCCCTAACGAAAACTCACCACGAAGAGACAGAACTGAGAGTGAGAAATGCAAGCACAGAGTGAGAGTGAGAAATTGACGAAGGAGAAATGCAGAGAGAGACTGAGAGACTGCAGCAGAGCGAAAAATCGACGAAGGAGAAACGCACGGAGAAGGAGAGTGAGAAAGTGAGTGAGCGTGGTAAGTGCCACTGGCACGTGGGAGGCTGAAAGTTGCGGCGGTTTAAAAAACCGACGCAAAATTAAAGTGAAATTTTGACGATCACTAACGGTTTATAAAACCGCCGCAAATAGTCTGCTGTACCTGCATTTTCTTGTAGTGACCCATAGTTATGATGAAAAGATAATGAATGAAGAATTAATTATTAAAAAAATAGCAAATGACAAAACATGAAAAAGGATCCAAATTCAACATAAATGGACAAATTAATTAGAGTTCTTAATTTATTATGTGCCACAATTAAAAAATTTATAAAAAGAAAAAATTTAATGTGGGACGGAGAAAGTATATCTGGTATGTTAGACCATCCAATATTTATTTATTTTTTTTAATTTAAAATAAATATTTTGACCCTTTTTTATCTTAAGAAAGCAAAAAAAGTTGGAAAAGATAGAATAAGAAAAAGTATCCTCAACAAAAGTGACATGTCTAGAAGTGTAGAGAATTTTAGACTACTCTAAATGATAATGGAGATAGACAGTACTTTAGATAGGACTATATCCTAAGAAAACACATGGCTTAGATTTGGCTTGTAATTCATTGGCAGTGTGTGTGCTTAGCCAAGGAAAACATAAACAACCCAAGACCCATAACTTTGAATAATTTGGGATAGAGGGGAAAAGAGTTTGAAAGGGAGTGATCATGTGCAAGCTCGAAGTGGACATGCGATTAGTAACATAAGCAACCATTTAATTTGGATAGAATAATAGCAAAAATTGAGAGTGAAAGAAGCATGATGAAGACAATGAGTGATTTCTACAAGATGTCTATGTTTGCATTCAAAAATTCCATTGTGTTTAGGAGTGTATGAAGGTGTGGTAAGATGAGCCATACCATGAGTTTGAGGAAAAGATTAGAGTTTTGGAAATTCTCTACCATTACCACTATAGCAAGTTTTAATTTTGCAATCAAATTGATTTTCAACAAGCTAAGTAATTTAAAAATTGGAACGATAGTGGATACATCCAACTTTAGTTCGATGGGATAAAGCCAAACGTATTTTATGAAATGATCAATAAACATAACATAATAGGAAAATCTATTAATTGAAGTAACTAAAGTTGGATCCATACATCGGAAAAAAAATATCCGAAGGTTTAGAACTAGTTAAAGTGGAATCAGAAAATGAAAATTTATGAACCTTATTCTCTAGACAATCTAAACACTTAAAAGAGGTGGTTGATGGCTTGCGATTGAGGATGTGCTTGAGAATGGGAATATGTGGATGACAAAAACGACAATGGCAATGTTTGAGGGAGGATTGATGCATGGTCGACATGGCTGATTTGGGCATGAGTTTGTTGAAACTTGTACACCTGATTTTCATTCTTTTCGCGTAGAACGAAGAAACGCCCCATGGTTAGACTCTTTACCTCAAAATGCACAGGAAAGATAATTCAACATAAATAAAATTAGCTTCGTAAAGTAGAGATGATGAAATAATATTTTGTGTGACACTAGGAACATGTAAAACTTGTGATAATTTAAGTGACACTAAGATTGTTGAGAGAGTGTGGTATAGCCACAATGTTTAATAAAAAGAGCATTACGATTAGCAACTATGAGTTTATTCATACCATGGTAATCAGAGAACAATGATAGTTGACCAAGATCATGATTCATGATTTACATGATGGGAAGCACTAGAATCAATGAACCAAGAGGAGTCTGAATTATCTTTATCGCGATGTTGGACGAAATTTGCTTGGCGCATGGGATAATGAGATGGAAAGACATACTTGTGGTAACAATTATCATTAGTATGTCCGCCATGATGACAATATTTGAAAATTGGTACTTTAAAATGTGGGCCATGATTCTCAATTGAGGAGCCATGGGAGTTACTGATCAGAAAATTAAACTCATGAAAAGAGGGTCCAAAACCTTTAGAGCAACAATAAAAAGATCAATGTCATCAGCTATATGACCAATAAAGGCTAGTTCATCATCAATGACTCGAATAGAACGAAGGTAATCACTCACATTGGAGTTACCTTTTGAGATTGAACCAAGGCGTCCAATGAGAGACATAACACAAGTACGGGAGCGGTTGAGATATATATTGCTTTTTCAATCTTGTCTATGCAATGGCAGAAGATTGTGCAAAGTTCATTACAATTTGGGCACCAAGACCACTTTACCCGAGAAGAGCAAGGAAGACATAGTGATCCTGTTGTTTCCAATGAGAATAATCTAGGTTATCAACAACGGCAACATCAGACTCAAACTAATTTTTTTTTTTTGGTTTACATGGGAGGTTTGGGACTAAACCCATGACCTGGGGAGGGGGAAATCCTAAGTGTCATTGTAGCCACCAACTGGGCTGTCTTATGCGGACTCAAACTAATTTTTTTTGGAGGGGAGAGAGTGTCACCAGTGACATAGTCAAAGAGATCGTTGGCTTAGCTTTAAGAAGATGAAGGATTTGGTTGTATCAAGTGTGATAATTTCCAAAGCTTAGCTTGATGGAAAGAATAGTAGTGGTGGTGAGTTCAATAAGATTTTTGTTGAAATCATTTGGAATGGCCATTTTTGTTATGAACATGATCGCAAACAAAAATAAAAGGGTTGTGAAGCTAAGTGGCTCAATCTGATAAGCATATGGAACAAAGATAATTTATTTTCCGCAAATAATATGCTATGCACGGTTTGATATATATACAGAGTAGATTACCTGACCATAAATTATAGATAAATATAAGCAAAATAATAAAAAAAAATAACGAGGAGATAATTAAAACAGCATAACAACATAATGGTAATTGAGGAATAAAACTAGGTGGAATTAATTGATACTCGAAATAGTACTCCAATTAGGAAAAAATGTGGTGGTCGAGTTTAATGTACAACTATGTACACGTAAAACTATATTCCTCAATTCCATGATCTTGTAAAAAAGTTCGTGAAAAGAATAAAAATAAGAAAAAAAATATTTTTGTAATGCATGATTTACTTAAATCTACATATTAATACAATTAAGATGTGCGTTCAAAACAATTAATAATGCCCTCCTCAAAATTGCTTACAGAGAGTATATTGTCTTCAGTAAAATTGATTTGCCTATATAATATAATGCCTTTTTTTATTACTCAGTTGTGGATATAACATATAGTATAATTTTAATGATTTCCCAATTTTATAATTTTAATATGGAATAAATTTTTTTTAATATTTTTTTCCCAAAATAATAATAAATTTCCATCATCAATTTATAGCACAATCCAAGACAGGGACTTTATGGGAGATAAGAAAATTTGATTACCCTAACCCATAAACCATCAAAAATCCCATAAATTTAATCACTACTTCTATAAATTTTCTCTTGCCGATTCACCATGCCTCCCATCCCAGGATTGTTATTGCCACCATCATTTCTCATAAACTTGACAAACTTAATCACGCTTTTGAACTCTTGGTACAACAGATGAAGCTAAGTTTTGCCTCCTTCGTCTTAACCCTTTTATTCCTATAATTTTATATGTGGAGAAAAGTTCCTGAATGAACAAGTGAAGAGCCACCGAAGGTGGTAAATTGACGATCTGGTTTTTCTTCTAGGTAAACGTTGATATGAAATCGTAGAGACTCTGTTATTTCAGAGAAGAAATGGATTGTCTTGGACCGAGTTCTGATGGTCGATAATTGTAGCTTAAAGGCGTCGATAAGCTTCGTCCACTATTTATCGATCTAGTGCAAGCGTTTGGAACCATTTTGAGGTTGGTCCTTTCAAATTGAGTGAAAAGGCTTTGCCTATGACGTCGGTGCTTTCGTGTTAGAAAGCTATTGCGGGCTGGAAATTTCTGACCTGTTGTTCGGGGTCTTTGGAGCCATCATACCAATAAAGATTGATGGGATGCTGGAAGTTGTTCTAGTTAGGTGCTCAAATAAATCTTTCACAAAACGTCTCAAGTCCCAAGTAGGATTTTGCTCTTTTTGGGGGCACCTCGACTACTTCAGGTTCTAAGCGTTTTGGTGCACGGGTTAGGGGTTCTCTAAACAATTGAATAGGAGCGTTCAAGTCCTCTTGCCTTCTAATGTGTTCATCCTGGACTGGGTCGATTTGCGTTCGAGCTATTTAATTTCTAAGTTGCTCAACTGTTGTTACTGCTCAATCAGGAACTATAGGAGGGTTCTCAAGTTCAACATGTCCAGAGCTCACTGTGTGAAAGTGAGCCGGGGCTGGTGGTGGCATTCCAAGTATGCACCCAAACGTTTGCTTGATCCCATCGCCTAGGATTCTGCCTAGTCTCTTTGCAGAAGTTTTGGAGTTAGCAATTCTATTTGATATTCCAGATCTGCCTTGGTAAGGGACTGCAATTCAGGACCGAGCTCGTCTTCCCCAAGTATGTCGGTGGAGGTATAGGGTTGCCAGGAGTCATCGAGGCTTCTGCACTATCCTATGGGTCATTCTCATTTTGGCGTTCCTCGGTATGTTGTTCGATGGGTGGAGGGTTGGCTGATCCACCTGTGGACTCTTATTGCGTAGGAGGGGGGTTTGATTGATCTTCTAGGTTTGTTTGACTAGGAGGCAGGTTACTTCCTTGGTTACCCACCCCCGGTCATTTGTTTGTTGAATGACCGATGGATCTTGGGTTGTTATCCCCCATCATGGTTCGGTGTTTCTTGGGGTTAGTAATTTATGGTTGCAACAAACGGCACCAATGTTTTGCCCGACTCAAAGTCCCCTAGATAGGGCAAAGGTCCCTTATCTAGGAGAAAGGTCCTTGTGAATGATGTTAAGTCTAACAAGAGTATGCTCTCGGTCCTACGTACCCTTTTGAACTTGGTTCTGGGGATCATGACTACGTAGTTCTATCAGACACGTTGAGGTTGTGCATCAAAGGTGGAGAGCGAGACGGATCAGGGTTTCCCTTAAGAGCAATTGAGGGTTATATCCCTTACACTTGGGGAGGTATGTATGGTCAAAGATCTTCTTCAAGTATTAGGTCTGCTGTGAAGGGCAGTAAGCTTCAAGGGCTTATGAGCCTTCTGGGTGGGGCTGAATGCAACTGCCACCTTCTTTTTAGGCAGCAAGAGAAAGATCTTACTGCTTCTAGAACTGCTCTCAGGGAGAGTGATGAGACGTTCTCTGTTAAGGTTGGAATGTGGTATCTTTGTGACTATACGATGTGTATAAAGTAAAGTATTTGCGCTATGTGTGTATGGTATTTCTTTGTGTATTGAGGGAATACTTGGTCGTGTCTGGATTCTTGAGTGCTAGAGTAGGTTTGATTGCTCAGCCCCTTGCATAAGATTGGTATTTACAGGACCAGGGAGGTTTCCTTATCTAATGTATTCTCTTGATGAATCCTTTTATATCATAGAGGGATCTTTGAGCAATCTCATCTTTAAGGAGATAAACGATGATAATCTATTATTCTTGATAATCTGAGGATAATCTACTACCAATCCCTTATAAAGTTTCCTTATCTTCTGAAGATTGAGTTATGCGAATAAACCTCACATTTCATTCTTTGTCAGGACTTCATCCAAGTTCTTCAATGATCTTCCTGAGCTCGAAATCTTCTGTTGGGGATGATCCGAGGTCGGATCATCTTGTCAAGGTTCTCCAAGAGGTCGAAATAGGTCTTCTAGGGTCCTTTCATAGGGTAAGTACCCTCAGCCAGTGATAGGCCCGAAACACTGAGGAGTGCCTTCTGGGGAGCTTGCCTTCTGGAAAGGTCGTGTTCTTGGGCTGAAAGGCAGCTTCTTTGCTGTTACGTTCCCCAGTTTGGACATCACCGATTCAAGTGTTGGAGTGCTTGTTCCAGGGGTCGCCTTTTTGCTTGGAGTTCATCCTTCATTATTCTTCAGTATTTGTGGCCATAATTTCCCTAGCAGAGTCACCAAATTGTTTCTACACCTTTTTAATGAAATAATAATTGCAATAATTAACGAAGATTAATGGGTTCGTAACACTTTTTGAAATTATGCGTAAAATACAATAAAAATGAAGGAAACATTGAGAACTCCCCAAATGGCGCATTGTAACACCCCATTTTTCAATTGTGAAAAAATAGTTTTGCAGAAAAGAAATAATTTAATAGAAAAAAAACTCTCTCATAGTATCCAATTTACAAAAATTTTAAACCGAAATAAAATAATTTGAAAATGACAAGATTATACTAAATGGTATTATTACCCAGTTTTCCACCAAACATAAATAAATAATGACTACCTTTAAAAGAAACTACTACTAAAAATCTCAAAGCACCTGATGCTAGCTCTTTGTTCTTGAAGTCTTCCTCTTGTTCTTCTCCTTTATTCTCTAGGCTAGCAGCATCTATATACGACATCCAGTATGCAAGTACAAGTACCGAAAATTGCAAGAGTATGTAAGATACTATGTAGGGATAGTAAATCAAAAGGATGTCACAAACAATATTATAGCTAATGCCATAGTCACAATTAGCATTTAACATTTATACATATAAACAAGTAATGAGTCATCCCATCATTTCAAGCACAATTATCTTACACACAAATGATATGATGCATGATGAGTGTTTCATGCGCTAAGACTCAATGTTCCCAATTCAATTATCTTTCATAATGTAATGCATGTGGATCCAGACTCGTCATACCATACCCTACTCCTCAAATCAAAATCATTCAGTGCCATAGGCACAATCAATACTAATATTCCAAACTTCGTGGAAAGCTACCGGTGTGTACAGGTATTCTATAAGATGTTGACACCTGGGTGTACATCAGGAAACTCTCTCACCGATGATGATAATGAAAAGAAGTTATCATGAATCAATCGGTTTGGTTGGCTATCCTGGTTCTATAGGTTGTAGTATAGATCATCACTAAACCACCTCGCCCAATTGACCCTCTAGACTAAATGGAAAACACCACCAAGTCTCTTCATCATTTCTCGGAACACTATTGTATCTTTCTGATCCCTCAACCACACCTCCACTAATACAATGTCATGATGCATGGCACTAACTATCCACGGCTAGTTGTTAAATTCTTTTAAATCTTTTCAAATATTTTATTTATCTCTCGTCTCATCATAACTCGTCTTAATCCAATCACATTGGTTCTATCTCACTAACTCTTTAAGTGATAACATCCGGACCACCAGAACATAACACTAGGAATTGCTCAAATGCTTGTCACTCAACCGCACAATCGGTTGAGCAACATTAATCGTTACACTTATTAATTCTCTCATCATTAACTTCACATATCTTTGAATTTTCATTGTCTCTTTATAAATTTACTTTCTCACTCTTTCATCATCCTTCAGTCATAACATTCCTAATTCTCACATTCTAACTAATATATACTTTTAAACTTTCAATCTTACACTAACCTATTAATTCTAAGGGACTAGCTATATTTTAAAAAATTCACTAATTCACTATAATTCTTTCATTCCACTCTCCTACTCAATAATTTCTTAAATCTCCTTAAACTCTCAAACTCTCTAATAAAGTCTTTCGCAATACTATATTTATTTTATAAATCATTCTCGTATTTACACTCAAACAAATCCACTACACAAGATACAACACAATATACGACACCCAATAATAATATCAAAATAAGGCATGTAAACAATTATATTAACACCACAGTAAAATAAATCAAGTAACATTTAGCCAACACAAAATTAAATCAATCAAGTAATTAAATTTCGTAAGGTCATACAATGACCGTTACATTGCAAACAGTTGTATCAAAATATAGTACTTCTCTCACCTTAGATATATTAATTATTAGCTTCATCATATGCGTGTTCATTCTGTATGATGATGACCATTCATATCGCGACTGATCCTAATATTCTTTCATTCTCTTAATCACACAACTTTTGAGGATGGACGAAAAATGTCGCTTAACCTAACATCGTCACCTTGCCACACAAAATCAAACAACAATCAACTTAATCCGCAAAGTCCTACTCAAACAAGACAGTCAAACAACCTATAAACCCCTTTTTTGTTTGTTCTAAAGCAATTATCAATACTGGATTAGTGGTTTGACTCGTAACGTAATTAAAAATATACTTTTTTCGTTTATACACAAAACAAACCAACAAAATATCAATAAAAGAGACGATTTGTTGTCTCCAAAAAAAATAAATTTAAATATCAAACTAATCATAAATTAAATAACCAACGTCAAAATCAATTAAAATGAGCACTTTAAAACTTTACGTATTGAGGATTTAGCTATGGAAATCAAAACAACTAAATTCCAAATCTCAAAATTAACAAGCATATCAAAATTTTTTGTAACTTTTTAAATCAAGAGATCGATTGAATATAATTCATAAACTAAAGTTAATTAGAAAATAAAATTAGAGTCATTGATCCTTCAACAAAATAACAGCAGCTCAATAGAGAAAATAAATTAAATTTTTAAAACTAACGTAATCATCAAAAATAAAATGAATACAAGTAGTTCAATTTTCAACTCACAAAATTGAATGCTAACGTTACTTGACACTGTTAATCTCGAATTAAAAGAAAGTTTTCTTGGTTCAAAAATAAGTCTAAGTCACATTTCCAATGTGCGAATAATTACACTTCCCTTCAATTTGAAATTAAAATTCAAGGTTTTAACCTGAATTGATGTAAGCTGAATATTTATCGGATTCTCAATTAATAGACGTATTGTTTAATTCAAGGACAGTCCAAACCAACCAAACAATAGCCCGATGACTTAGGAACCCAACACATTTAACAAAATGCTTTTAAACTAATCGTTTGACATACTGTGAATTCAATATATCACGAATCAAAGCAACTAATTAAAGTCATTTTTAATAACAATATAATCAATACCAATGCTAAATCATAACACAATTTATTTTCCAAAACAAGAATAAAATTCCAAAACAATTTATCACCATAAAATCATTACCAATATTAGTAAAATTATTATTATTATTATTATTATTATTATCTTGGTTTGAACAAAGCTGGTTCAGACTTGGTTCGAGGCAAAACCGGTCCAACCGGTTTGACTTACATTGTTGCACTTTGTCATCTTCTTCTTCATCATTTGGCGAGTTGTTTGTTGTCGTCGAGGTGGCCCAGCAAAGCACGATAGGACCTCAAGGGCAGCGATTCGGTTTGAGTCGGCAACAACTACAGCCAACAAAATAGAAGAGATCGAGAAGGGACCATATGAGGAATTAAGGGGCAACGAATACAGGGGGAAACAAAAGGTAATAGAGTTTTTCTCTTCCTTATATCAGCACACCCTTTTTCTAACCCAAGAATAATACCAATAGTGAAATTTAAAATTCACATAAATACATATAGAAAAATCATAAAGTTAGAAATTTGGAAGTCTAAAAATAATTTAATATTGAATATATCAAAAGCAAAATAAAGTATATTTTTCAAATAGAGTAATTGCTTCCAATAAATCTACTTTAAAATATATGAATAAAATATACTTTCGTTAATAAGATGATATACTTTATGAAAATACCTAACGCTTTACTGATTAATTACAAGAATTATTAATAGATAATTCGATATTACTCAAAACTTATGGTGCAAAAATCACGGTGTTACACACATAGAAGTGGTGAACATACGACAGTGGCCCTGGTTCCTTGGAAGGGGTGATGAAATGGATGAGGAAGAAACTTTGAAGGTGATGATGATGATGCTCAGGCCATAGTTTTGTATGATTACAGTATGTTTTCCTCTCAAAACTCTGAAGGCAATTACTAAGGATTTTCTTAGGATTTATTGTGTGATGTTGCTAATATGTTGTGGTGAGAGCATTGTTGTTGTTATGTTTCTGATAATGAACAAGTGAGTGAAGAGTTACGGTGATGGTAATGGAAATGGTTATGGGGTTCCTAAGACATGGAAGTTGTTCTCTATTTGGTTATTCTTTCTTTTATTTTTCTCTTTCACTTATTAGCGATGATAATAATGTTGTTGTCCCTTTGTTGTGGTTGTAAGGCTCAAGGTCAGGGTTGCCTAAGGGGGCACGGACGCACTAATCAAAGGTGTCCTCATTATTAACAAACTAGTTCCTCCCTAATTCCCTTCTCCATGGATCCAGGGTCACCTTCCCCTTCTAAGGCTTGATGCGCCTTATAGGAAGACATCTCATTTAAAATTCTTCCATGCCACGCCACTTTGCAGAGTTCCCGAAGCTGGCCATCCTTGCTTGAGCGTCACCCTTGCACGAAGGCAACTAGGATTAGTCCAAACATATTAATATTAAAGATTATCCCTCTTTTGCTCTGATTGCTTAATGCCGACAAAGGCACCTTCGATTGACGGATTAGGAGAGAGTGTCCCATGCTTTTGAAATTGAATGGGGGGCACTTTCAGTTGTCTAACTAGATTGAAAGTAAACAAGGGGCGCCTTCAGTTGACTGATTGGGTTGAAACTGAACAGGTGTGCCTTCAGTTGTCTGACGGGGTTGAAACTTATTAGGGGTGCATCTTAAGCAGGGATGTGTCTTCAAAGGGATGGTTGGACGAGGGCGTCCCTGGCCTCAGAAGGATAGTAGTTGTAGTGATGGTGATGGAGTGAGTGTTGGCCATGGCTTCCTCTTCATACTTTCTCATTGACTCTTACTTTGATGTTGCTCCAAGGCTCTCTTCTTCTTCTACTATTTTGGCTTGTTTTGTTGTCTTTTATAGGTCAGTCAATACATAGCGGATGGGCTTGAACGAGCTAGAGACAGCCAGACTGAAGCCGCCAATTTGAGGGAAAGATTTGTGCTTGGTACAAGTGTCGTGGCTGCTGCAGCTGCATATGCTGTAATTACACAGACTTTCTGCATTTTTATGTTTGATGTATCTACTTTTTTTATAGTAATGAAAATATGAGCACAGTTAACCGAACACATTAAAGGTTTTTTATACCTATAATGCATCAGCTAAGAAATCGATGCAACTTTGCTACCAAAATGGAAAAACACTAGCTACAGAACAACTACGGAATTTTCCTAGCTAATTAGCTAAGGAAAAGTAACTTTTTTCTTCAAAAATTGGCAACTAATCAGCTGTCATGTTGTAACTGATTTGCTACAAAATTTTACTCCTTAGCTGCGGCATAGCTACGGAGGTATTCCATAGCAAAATAACAACGCGTTTTACGCTAAGCATCGTGTTGTTGCTGTTTCGAGGCTAATATGTAGCAATGTCGAAATTGCTAGCAAACTGCTACGGAACGTTCCGTAGCTGTATGCGTAAATTCTAGTACACATTAATAGTATTGAAAATTTAAAAAATATTGAATAAATATGAATTTTATGAAAAAAGTAATTAATTATCATTGATAATTGATATGAGCCTTATAAATAAGGACAAAACAAAAATGTTTAGAATGTCTTATATTAGGGATGGAGGTAGGGATGGAGGTAGTATACATTATACATTAAAATTTTATGGCGACTATATAACTCAGTTGGCGATTGACACAAAAATCATTTATTTACATTTTGACGAGCTCTTGAATGTTCACTGGTGTGCACGCTGATTTATCACTAAAACATCTAGATGCTACGATTGAATATGCTGCTTCTGTAAGATGATAAGCGTCCCAGAAGAAATGCTGTTTTGAGTTCACACATGGGTTTACATTTGGGACGCAAGTTGCAGTTCCATTTGCCATCGAAGTGCAACATGGATTGTTTACATTCGTCAGACCTGTAAAACATATATACATGAACATGTTTTAGGGAGATTAAAAGTAAGAGTTAAATATATTTTCATTCCCTCAAAGTTACTTCGATTTTGGTTTTAATTCCTAAAACTTCTTTTGAAAAGTAAACATTAAAAATTTGATTTTAATCAATATCATTTATTAACTAATAATTTGTTCGCATCAACTAATTAATTATGTCAGCAATTATTATTAATACGATACATGGTAACAGTGATAGCAAATTATCACTTGACTGAATACAATGAGCATAAAATTAACTTTTGAAATATGTGAGAATATCCCTTAATCAAAAAAATTTCGAGAACGTACTAAATTAAAATGGAGTCAACTCTTGTAGAGATAAAATCATATATTTGAAAAAAAAAACTAATATAGTTATAATGTGTTTCTTCATTAACATTTTGTTTGTGTTAGTATCTATACCATATTTGGATGGATTTTTGAGGGCATCATTGACTAAGGAATTGGCCTGACCAAGAACAATCTTAGAGCCTGGAAGACTGGATCTCAGACTTGTTAGCATTGCATTGAGCCTATCGTTGTAGTATGCCACCAGTTGATTTGTTTTCTCATCACAATCTCCTACATGTGGATGTGTCCTTGTGATAGCTGGGATGCACCCAAGGGGTCCAATGTTAAACACTACTATCTTCCTAGCTCCCAAATTGTAAACTCTCTGTCCCATAATTTAAAACAATTGACACATGAGGTGAGATCTTAAGAGAAAATAAATTGTTTCATGAACATAATTCTTAACAACTTTCTAACAATTTCGATTTTTATAACACAAAGAAGAGTTTTATAATGAGGTCTCCAACCACATACAATTGATAATGCACCTTTATGGTTTTGATATATTTTCATAATGCAATTTTGGTCACATTTTTCAACAATTATCCATAATTGAGGTAAACTCAGTGTAGACACAACCACAATTACGTACAACTCCAAATTAAAATCTTCAAAGAGAGTATTTAAACTTTGCATTATAAAATACAACATTGTTAGAAAAGTTGTCAAATTTGTTGTAGCAAAAGCATTGCTATTAGAGAAACACATAAAATTTTGTTGCTTGTAAAACATATTGGGCGTGTTAATGTACATACCTTAAGTTGCTGGGAAAGTCTGTCGATGAGAACTTGAGCAAAGGGCTCAGGCTGGTAGAGCTTACTTGTGGTATTCATGGGTAAAAGGTAGTTAAGGAGGTAGTCATTGCTCCCTATGGAAAATAAATATATAGATTTTGATATATGCTCAGACAATTGTGTTGGGTTAGTAATTTGTGTACGCAAATCCCTCTGAACTGTCCCTTCGAAATAGTTAATCTGTTCCAATAAACTAATGCATCTTCCCTGCAAAATTAAGATCATTTCTATTAAATAATCAAGTTTCTCAGCCTTTTTTCTTACTCCATCTCAATTGCATTTACATATGACTAATGCGATTTTGGACCTGATTAAAATAAAATATTGAAATTGGTTCACCCAAAGGATTCTTAGGAGAAGATTATGTTTTATTTTTGGTGTGTGAAACAATGATTCCTTCGGCACAAGAGAAATATTTCGAATTTGGATCCTCTAATTTAATATTTGGTAATTTTAATATTTGAACAGATTTTACTTATTAAACACCTTTAAATATGAAACATTAAAAGATATATATGTAATAATTAAAAATTATGCGTTATAGAGAGTCACAAAAAATTGAGTTAGTGGATTCAAATTCAAAATATTTCTCTTAAGCTAAGGAACCATTGGTTAGTTCACAGTCACAAGTCAAATGAGGCTTATATTTGACAAATGATTTGGGTATACCTTTTACGTATTTAGTAATGTCCCTTTTATATGATAAAGATATTGTTAACTTTAAAAATGTTACTTCACTTATATTTATATATATATATATATATATAACAAGGAAAGAAAAATGTAAAAGAAAACAAGGAATTAGAAATGTAAAAGAGATTGGTTCTTTATGGATGTGGATATAAAAGAGAACAAAAAAGTTGACCATATTGAAAGTGTGAAAAAGTAATTAATGTATAGAAAATCATATTTGTGCCATATAAAATATATACTTACAGAAATTTTTCCGGTTTCTGGCATAATTCCACATGAACCAGATGCATAATTGATTCCTGTTAATGATCTTGGACCATCACGACTCAAAAATGGTGGAGAATATGGCAATCCAAGATATTCGGCTGTTCATAAAAAATAAAAAATAAAAAAACAAATGAAAAAAATATATCATGAAATCTTTATTTTTAAAGGAAAAAGACAATAAATATTTTTCGATTGAATAATGATACTTAAACATGTTTAATTAGTAAATACTATATTTTTTTAGAAAAAAAAAGAAAAAGAAAGAACACCTATAAAATCTGCAACGGTCCTTCCATTAGTAAATCTTCCGGTGGGACCCTTTGGGAAATCGGCGCCATAAGGCTTATAATTTACTTTTGCTACTGTCATAAGATTATTATTGTTACCACTATCTACTAAGGAATCCCCAAATACATACAATGCAGGCGCAAGAGGAAGTGTATAGATTGGGGACAAAACATAAAAGAAAACAACCGAGAAAACTAGAATCACCCGTGTTATTCCCATTTTTTCAGCTTCCTAATTAAGAAGGAATGTAAAAAATTGAGAATGAGTAACTTTTTTTTTTTTTGAGAATGAGTAACTTTCCCTACATGGGGGATTGGATAATAATTGAATAGAAAAGATCGTGAAGTTCCTTTTATAGTAGGAGGGTGAGGCTACAAAGTTGTTGTGCTACAACGCATAGTGCAGGATGTTGCATTAGAAACAAAGGAATGCAGCTACAACATATAAGAGATGTCCTAAAATAGATATATATTTTGTTATAATATATTGAAGTGCAAGTCAAGGATATTAAAAGAAGTTAATTTCAACCTACGAATGTCCTTTACACCATTCTTATTGTTGAACCAGATGAAACATGCATGTTTCCAACAATTAATTTCTAACAATATCCCTTTCGTCATTTACATCTTCGTTGTGGTATCAACTACCTGAAAATATGCCTCCAAGGCTTGCACAAGAACTACCATATTCACAATACTCTGGACGCAACTACCAATTTGCTAAATATGTAGCAAAAGAGATATACTAGCTATTTATGAAATACTATCTTAAAACTTAAAAGAAATGTTTAAGCATCCTAAACAAAGGAAACTCAATATTGAATATCAATTACAAAAATATTAACAAGTGCTTTATAGACATTATTTAAATTTTCAGGAAGTATGTAGAAATTAACATTAAAAAGTGATGATGTCAACTCAATATTTTTAAATACTTTAAGTGATGATTTATCCAAAGCAAAGTTTCTAATTTTTTAAACCTTAATCAATTTCTAAAAAGCACTTATTTACAGAACTACTCTATCTAAACATAAAATTAGAATCATTTAACTCAGCATCTCTTTGACTCACAAATTTCAATCATTGAGTATTTTATTTGGTTTAAATTTAAATGAGTGATTCAATGTTTAAGAAATCTTAGTTAACGGGAGATACTCTTAAAAACTTAGCTAAATAATCCAAATTCCTGAAAATATTTTGTTGTTATCTAATACATAGTTTTTCAATATTTATTTTCCTTCCTTAGGTTGCTAGATGGTGAGCCCGAGGACAAATGTTATTCCATCCATTTCTAAATATAAGTTTTTCTAGAAAATTTTCTTTGTTTCATAATATAAGTCTTTCTATAATATCAAATCAACGTTAATTATGGTTTGAATATAAGTTGAGATTTGAAAGGAAGTGAAGTTTTGAAGTGAGTGAGTGTTAGAATCTGACTTGGTGAAGAAGAGAGTGAAGAGAATGCACAAAGAGGATTTACTTTAATCCCTAACGAAAACTCACCACGAAGAGACAGAACTGAGAGTGAGAAATGCAAGCACAGAGTGAGAGTGAGAAATTGACGAAGGAGAAATGCAGAGAGAGACTGAGAGACTGCAGCAGAGCGAAAAATCGACGAAGGAGAAACGCACGGAGAAGGAGAGTGAGAAAGTGAGTGAGCGTGGTAAGTGCCACTGGCACGTGGGAGGCTGAAAGTTGCGGCGGTTTAAAAAACCGACGCAAAATTAAAGTGAAATTTTGACGATCACTAACGGTTTATAAAACCGCCGCAAATAGTCTGCTGTACCTGCATTTTCTTGTAGTGACCCATAGTTATGATGAAAAGATAATGAATGAAGAATTAATTATTAAAAAAATAGCAAATGACAAAACATGAAAAAGGATCCAAATTCAACATAAATGGACAAATTAATTAGAGTTCTTAATTTATTATGTGCCACAATTAAAAAATTTATAAAAAGAAAAAATTTAATGTGGGACGGAGAAAGTATATCTGGTATGTTAGACCATCCAATATTTATTCATTTTATTTTAATTTAAAATAAATATTTTGACCCTTTTTTATCTTAAGAAAGCAAAAAAAGTTGGAAAATATAGAATAAGAAAAAGTATCCTCAACAAAAGTGACATGTCTAGAAGTGTAAAGAATTTTAGACTACTCTAAATGATAATGGAGATAGACAGTACTTTAGATAGGACTATATCCTAAGAAAACACATGGCTTAGATTTGGCTTGTAATTCATTGGCAGTGTGTGTGCTTAGCCAAGGAAAACATAAACAACCCAAGACCCATAACTTTGAATAATTTGGGATAGAGGGGAAAAGAGTTTGAAAGGGAGTGATCATGTGCAAGCTCGAAGTGGACATGCGATTAGTAACATAAGCAACCATTTAATTTGGATAGAATAATAGCAAAAATTGAGAGTGAAAGAAGCATGATGAAGACAATGAGTGATTTCTACAAGATGTCTATGTTTGCGTTCAAAAATTCCATTGTGTTTAGGAGTGTATGAAGGTGTGGTAAGATGAGCGATACCATGAGTTTGAGGAAAAGATTAGAGTTTTGGAAATTCTCTACCATTACCACTATAGCAAGTTTTAATTTTGCAATCAAATTGATTTTCAACAAGCTAAGTAATTTAAAAATTGGAACGATAGTGGATACATCCAACTTTAGTTTGATGGGATAAAGCCAAACGTATTTTATGAAATGATCAATAAACATAACATAATAGGAAAATCTATTAATTGAAGTAACTAAAGTTGGATCCATACATCGGAAAAAAAATATCCGAAGGTTTAGAACTAGTTAAAGTGGAATCAGAAAATGAAAATTTATGAACCTTATTCTCTAGACAATCTAAACACTTAAAAGAGGTGGTTGATGGCTTGTGATTGAGGATGTGCTTGAGAATGGGAATATGTGGATGACGAAAACGACAATGGCAATGTTTGAGGGAGGATTGATGCATGGTCGACATGGCTGATTTGGGCATGAGTTTGTTGAAACTTGTACACCTGATTTTCATTCTTTTCGCGTAGAACGAAGAAACGCCCCATGGTTAGACTCTTTACCTCAAAATGCACAGGAAAGAGAATTCAACATAAATAAAATTAGCTTCGTAAAGTAGAGATGATGAAATAATATTTTGTGTGACACTAGGAACATGTAAAACTTGTGATAATTTAAGTGACACTAAGATTGTTGAGAGAGTGTGGTAGAGCCACAATGTTTAATAAAAAGAGCATTACGATTAGCAACTATGAGTTTATTCATACCATGGTAATCAGAGAACAATGATAGTTGACCAAGATCATGATTCATGATTTACATGATGGGAAGCAGTAGAATCAATGAACCAAGAGGAGTCTGAATTATCTTTATCGCGATGTTGGACGAAATTTGCTTGGCGCATGGGATAATGAGATGGAAAGACATACTTGTGGTAACAATTATCATTGGTATGTCCGCCATGATGACAATATTTGAAAATTGGTACTTTACAATGTGGGCCATGATTCTCAATTGAGGAGCCATGGGAGTTACTGATCAGAAAATTAAACTCATGAAAAGAGGGTCCAAAACCTTTAAAGCAACAATAAAAAAATCAATGTCATCAGCTAGATGACCAATAAAGGCTAGTTCATCATCAATGACTCGAATAGAACGAAGGTAATCACTCACATTGGAGTTACCTTTTGAGATTGAACCAAGGCGTCCAATGAGAGACATAACACAAGTACGGGAGCGGTTGAGATATATATTGCTTTTTCAATCTTGTCCATGCAATGGCAGAAGATCGTGCAAAGTTCATTACAATTTGGGCACCAAGACCACTTTACCCGAGAAGAGCAAGGAAGACATAGTGATCCTGTTGTTTCCAATGAGAATAATCTAGGTTATCAACAACGGCAACATCAGACTCAAACTAATTTTTTTTTTTTTGGTTTACATGGGAGGTTTGGGACTAAACCCATGACCTGGGGAGGGGGAAATCTTAAGTGTCATTGTAGCCACTAACTGGGCTGTCTTACGCGGACTCAAATTAATTTTTTTTGGAGGGGAGAGAGTGTCACCAGTGACATAGTCAAAGAGATCGTTGGCTTAGCTTTAAGAAGATGAAGGATTTGGTTGTATCAAGTGTGATAATTTCCAAAGCTTAGCTTGATGGAAAGAATAGTAGTGGTGGTGAGTTCAATAAGATTTTTGTTGAAATCATTTGGAATGGCCATTTTTGTTATGAACATGATCGCAAACAAAAATAAAAGGGTTGTGAAGCTAAGTGGCTCAATCTGATAAGCATATGGAACAAAGATAATTTATTTTCCGCAAATAATATGCTATGCACGGTTTGATATATATACAGAGTAGATTACCTGACCATAAATTATAGATAAATATAAGCAAAATAATAAAAAAAATAACGAGGAGATAATTAAAACAGCATAACAACATAATGGTAATTGAGGAATAAAACTAGGTGGAATTAATTGATACTCGAAATTGTACTCCAATTAGGAAAAAATGTGGTGGTCGATTTTAATGTACAACTATGTACACGTAAAACTATATTCCTCAATTCCATGATCTTGTAAAAAAGTTCGTGAAAAGAATAAAAATAAGAAAAAAAATATTTTTGTAATGCATGATTTACTTAAATCTACATATTAATACAATTAAGATGTGCGTTCAAAACAATTAATAATGCCCTCCTCAAAATTGCTTACAGAGAGTATATTGTCTTCAGTAAAATTGATTTGCCTATATAATATAATGCCTTTTTTTATTACTCAGTTGTGGATATAACATATAGTATAATTTTAATGATTTCCCAATTTTATAATTTTAATATGGAATAAATTCTTTTTAATATTTTTTTCCCAAAATAATAATAAATTTCCATCATCAATTTATAGCACAATCCAAGACAGGGACTTTATGGGAGATAAGAAAATTTGATTGCCCTAACCCATAAACCATCAAAAATCCCTTAAATTTAATCACTACTTCTATAAATTTTCTCTTGCCGATTCACCATGCCTCCCATCCCAGGATTGTTATTGCCACCAAGAACATCATTTCTCATAAACTTGACAAACTTAATCACGCTTTTGAACTCTTGGTACAACAGATGAATCTAAGTTTTGCCTCCTTCGTCTTAACCCTTTGATTCCTATAATTTTATATGTGGAGAAAAGTTCCTGAATGAACAAGTGAAGAGCCACCGAAGGTGGTAAATTGACGATCTGGTTTTTCTTCTAGGTGAACGTTGATATGAAATCGTAGAGACTCTGTTATTTCAGAGAAGAAATGGATTGTCTTGGACCGAGTTCTGATGGTCGATAATTGTAGCTTAAAGGCGTCGGTAAGCTTCGTCCACTATTTATGGATCTAGTGCAAGCGTTTGGAACCACTTTGAGGTTGGTCCTTTCAAATTGAGTGAAAAGGCTTTGCCTATGACGTCGGTGCTTTCGTGTTAGAAAGCTATTGCGGGCTGGAAATTTCTGACCTGTTGTTCGGGGTCTTTGGAGCCATCATACCAATAAAGATTGACGGGATGCTGGAAGTTGTTCTAGTTAGGTGCTCAAATAAATCTTTCACAAAACGTCTCAAGTCCCAAGTAGGATTTTGCTCTTTTTGGGGGCACCTCGACTACTTCAGGTTCTAAGCGTTTTGGTGCACGGGTTAGGGGTTCTCTAAACAATTGAATAGGAGCGTTCAAGTCCTCTTGCCTTCTAATGTGTTCATCCTGGACTGGGTCGATTTGCGTTCGAGCTAATTAATTTCTAAGTTGCTCAACTGTTGTTACTGCTCAATCAGGAACTATAGGAGGGTTCTCAAATTCAACATGTCCAGAGCTCATTGTGTGAAAGTGAGCCGGGGCTGGTGGTGGCATTCCAAGTATGCACCCAAACGTTTGCTTGATCCCATCGCCTAGGATTCTGCCTAGTCTCTTTGCAGAAGTTTCGGAGTTAGCAATTCTATTTGATATTCCAGATCTGCCTTGGTAAGGGACTGCAATTCAGGACCGAGCTCGTCTTCCCCAAGTATGTCGGTGGAGGTATAGGGTTGCCTGGAGTCATCGAGGCTTCTGCACTATCCTATGGGTCATTCTCATTTTGGCGTTCCTCGGTATGTTGTTCGATGGGTGGAGGGTTGGCTGATCCACCTGTGGACTCTTATTGCGTAGGAGGGGGGTTTGATTGATCTTCTAGGTTTGTTTGACTAGGAGGCAGGTTACTTCCTTGGTTACCCACCCCCGGTCATTTGTTTGTTGAATGACCGATGGATCTTGGGTTGTTATCCCCCATCATGGTTCGGTGTTTCTTGGGGTTAGTAATTTATGGTTGCAACAAACGGCACCAATGTTTTGCCCGACTCGGACAAAAGTCCCCTAGATAGGGCAAAGGTCCCTTATCTAGGAGAAAGGTCCTTGTGAATGATGTTAAGTCTAACAAGAGTATGCTCTCGGTCCTACGTACCCTTTTGAACTTGGTTCTGGGAATCATGACTACGTAGTTCTATCAGACACGTTGAGGTTGTGCATCAAAGGTGGAGAGCGAGACGGATCAGGGTTTCCCTTAAGAGCAATTGAGGGTTATATCCCTTACACTTGGGGATGTATGTATGGTCAAAGATCTTCTTCAAGTATTAGGTCTGCTGTGAAGGGCAGTAAGCTTCAAGGGCTTATGAGCCTTCTGGGTGGGGCTGAATGCAACTGCCACCTTCTTTTTAGGCAGCAAGAGAAAGATCTTACTGCTTCTAGAACTGCTCTCAGGGAGAGTGATGAGACGTTCTCTGTTAAGGTTGGAATGTGGTATCTTTGTGACTATACGATGTGTATAAAGTAAAGTATTTGCGCTATGTGTGTATGGTATTTCTTTGTGTATTGAGGGAATACTTGGTCGTGTCTGGATTCTTGAGTGCTAGAGTAGGTTTGATTGCTCAGCCCCTTGCATAAGATTGGTATTTACAGGACCAGGGAGGTTTCCTTATCTAATGTATTCTCTTGATGAATCCTTTTATATCATAGAGGGATCTTTGAGCAATCTCATCTTTAAGGAGATAAACGATGATATTCTATTATTCTTGATAATCTGAGGATAATCTACTACCAATCCCTTATAAAGTTTCCTTATCTTCTGAAGATTGAGTTATGCGAATAAACCTCACATTTCATTCTTTGTCAGGACTTCATCCAAGTTCTTCAATGATCTTCCTGAGCTCGAAATCTTCTGTTGGGGATGATCCGAGGTCGGATCATCTTGTCAAGGTTCTCCAAGAGGTCGAAATAGGTCTTCTAGGGTCCTTTCATAGGGTAAGTACCCTTAGCCAGTGATAGGCCCGAAACACTGAGGAGTGCCTTCTGGGGAGCTTGCCTTCTGGAAAGGTCGTGTTCTTGGGCTAAAAGGCAGCTTCTTTGCTGTTACGTTCCCCAGTTTGGACATCACCGATTCAAGTGTTGGAGTGCTTGTTCCAGGGGTCGCCTTTTTGCTTGGAGTTCATCCTTCATTATTCTTCAGTATTTGTGGCCATAATTTCCCTAGCAGAGTCACCAAATTGTTTCTACACCTTTTTAATGAAATAATAATTGCAATAATTAACGAAGATTAATGGGTTCGTAACACTTTTTGAAATTATGCGTAAAATACAATAAAAATGAAGGAAACATTGAGAACTCCCCAAATGGCGCATTGTAACACCCCATTTTTCAATTGTGAAAAAATAGTTTTGCAGAAAAGAAATAATTTAATAGAAAAAAAACTCTCTCATAGTATCCAATTTACAAAAATTTTAAACCGAAATAAAATAATTTGAAAATGACAAGATTATACTAAATGGTATTATTACCCAGTTTTCCACCAAACATAAATAAATAATGACTACCTTTAAAAGAAACTACTACTAAAAATCTCAAAGCACCTGATGCTAGCTCTTTGTTCTTGAAGTCTTCCTCTTGTTCTTCTCCTTTATTCTCTAGGCTAGCAGCATCTATATACGACATCCAGTATGCAAGTACAAGTACCGAAAATTGCGAGAGTATGTAAGATACTATGTAGGGATAGTAAATCAAAAGGATGTCACAAACAATATTATAGCTAATGCCATAGTCACAATTAGCATTTAACATTTATACATATAAACAAGTAATGAGTCATCCCATCATTTCAAGCACAATTATCTTACACACAAATGATATGATGCATGATGAGTGTTTCATGCGCTAAGACTCAATGTTCCCAATTCAATTATCTTTCATAATGTAATGCATGTGGATCCAGACTCGTCATACCATACCCTACTCCTCAAATCAAAATCATTCAGTGCCATAGGCACAATCAATACTAATATTCCAAACTTCGTGGAAAGCTACCGGTGTGTACAGGTATTCTATAAGATGTTGACACCTGGGTGTACATCAGGAAACTCTCTCACCGATGATGATAATGAAAAGAAGTTATCATGAATCAATCGGTTTGGTTGGCTATCCTGGTTCTATAGGTTGTAGTATAGATCATCACTAAACCACCTCGCCCAATTGACCCTCTAGACTAAATGGAAAACACCACCAAGTCTCTTCATCATTTCTCGGAACACTATTGTATCTTTCTGATCCCTCAACCACACCTCCACTAATACAATGTCATGATGCATGGCACTAACTATCCACGGCTAGTTGTTAAATTCTTTTAAATCTTTTCAAATATTTTATTTATCTCTCGTCTCATCATAACTCATCTTAATCCAATCACATTGGTTCTATCTCACTAACTCTTTAAGTGATAACATCCGGACCACCAGAACATAACACTAGGAATTGCTCAAATGCTTGTCACTCAACCGCACAATCGGTTGAGCAACATTAATCGTTACACTTATTAATTCTCTCATCATTAACTTCACATATCTTTGAATTTTCATTGTCTCTTTATAAATTTACTTTCTCACTCTTTCATCATCCTTCAGTCATAACATTCCTAATTCTCACATTCTAACTAATATATACTTTTAAACTTTCAATCTTACACTAACCTATTAATTCTAAGGGACTAGCTATATTTTAAAAAATTCACTAATTCACTATAATTCTTTCATTCCACTCTCCTACTCAATAATTTCTTAAATCTCCTTAAACTCTCAAACTCTCTAATAAAGTCTTTCGCAATACTATATTTATTTTATAAATCATTCTCGTATTTACACTCAAACAAATCCACTACACAAGATACAACACAATATACGACACCCGATAATAATATCAAAATAAGGCATGTAAACAATTATATTAACACCACAGTAAAATAAATCAAGTAACATTTAGCCAACACAAAATTAAATCAATCAAGTAATTAAATTTCGTAAGGTCATACAATGACCGTTACATTGCAAACAGTTGTATCAAAATATAGTACTTCTCTCACCTTAGATATATTAATTATTAGCTTCATCATATGCGTGTTCATTCCGTATGATGATGACCATTCGTATCGCGACTGATCCTAAAATTCTTTCATTCTCTTAATCACGCAACTTTTGAGGATGGACGAAAAATGTCGCTTAACCTAACATCGTCACCTTGCCACACAAAATCAAACAACAATCAACTTAATCCGCAAAGTCCTACTCAAACAAGACAGTCAAACAACCTATAAACCCCTTTTTTGTTTGTTCTAAAGCAATTATCAATACTGGATTAGTGGTTTGACTCGTAACGTAATTAAAAATATACTTTTTTTGTTTATACACGAAACAAACCAACAAAATATCAATAAAAGAGACGATTTGTTGTCTTCAAAAAAAATAAATTTAAATATCAAACTAATCATAAATTAAATAACCAACGTCAAAATCAATTAAAATGAGCACTTTAAAACTTTACGTATTGAGGATTTAGCTATGGAAATCAAAACAACTAAATTCCAAATCTCAAAATTAACAAGCATATCAAAATTTTTTGTAACTTTTTAAAACAAGAGATCGATTGAATATAATTCATAAACTAAAGTTAATTAGAAAATAAAATTAGAGTCATTGATCCTTCAACAAAATAACAGCAGCTCAATAGAGAAAATAAATTAAATTTTTAAAACTAACGTAATCATCAAAAATAAAATGAAGTCAAGTAGTTCAATTTTCAACTCACAAAATTGAATGCTAACGTTACTTGACACTGTTAATCTCGAATTAAAAAAAAGTTTTCTTGGTTCAAAAATAAGTCTAAGTCACATTTCCAATGTGCGAATAATTACACTTCCCTTCAATTTGAAATTAAAATTCAAGGTTTTAACCTGAATTGATGTAAGCTGAATATTTATCGAATTCTCAATTAATAGACGTATTGTTTAATTCAAGGACAGTCCAAACCAACCAAACAATAGCCCGATGACTTAGGAACCCAACACATTTAACAAAATGCTTTTAAACTAATCGTTTGACATACTGTGAATTCAATATATCACGAATCAAAGCAACTAATTAAAGTCATTTTTAATAACAATATAATCAATACCAATGCTAAATCATAACACAATTTATTTTCCAAAACAAGAATAAAATTCCAAAACAATTTATCAACATAAAATCATTACCAATATTAGTAAAATTATTATTATTATTATTATTATTATTATTATTATTATTATTATTATCATCATCATTAAAGCATAGCACAGAGTAAATACGAAGGTATTAGGGTATAACCTTAATTCGAATTTGAAGCAGCAGAGGGAAACGAATTCGAGCCAAGGCCAACAACGAAACCATCTGAAGTTGGAAGGGATGTCCACTTTGTCTTGGTTTGAACAAAGCTGGTTCAGACTTGGTTCGAGGCAAAACCGGTCCAACCGGTTTGACTTACATTGTTGCACTTTGTCATCTTCTTCTTCATCATTTGGCGAGTTGTTTGTTGTCGTCGAGGTGGCCCAGCAAAGCACGATAGGACCTCAAGGGCAGCGATTCGGTTTGAGTCGGCAACAACTACAGCCAACAAAATAGAAGAGATCGAGAAGGGACCATATGAGGAATTAAGGGGCAACGACTATAGGGGGAAACAAAAGGTAATAGAGTTTTTCTCTTCCTTATATCAGCACACCCTTTTTCTAACCCAAGAATAATACCAATAGTGAAACTTAAAATTCACATAAATACATATAGAAAAATCATAAAGTTAGAAATTTGGAAGTCTAAAAATAATTTAATATTGAATATATCAAAAGCAAAATAAAGTATATTTTTCAAATAGAGTAATTGCTTCCAATAAATCTACTTTAAAATATATGAATAAAATATACTTTCGTTAATAAGATGATATACTTTATGAAAATACCTAACGCTTTACTGATTAATTACAAGAATTATTAATAGATAATTCGATATTACTCAAAAAATATGGTGCAAAAATCACGGTGTTACACGCATAGAAGTGGTGAACATACGATAGTGGCCCTGGTTCCTTGGAAGGGGTAATGAAATGGATGAGGAAGAAACTTTGAAGGTGATGATGATGATGCTCAGGCCATAGTTTTGTATGATTACAGTATGTTTTCCTCTCAAAACTCTGAAGGCACTTACTAAGGATTTTCTTAGGATTTATTGTGTGATGTTGCTAATATGTTGTGGTGAGAGCATTGTTGTTGTTATGTTTCTGATAATGAACAAGTGAGTGAAGAGTTACGGTGATGGTAATGGAAATGGTTATGGGGTTCCTAAGACATGGAAGTTGTTCTCTATTTGGTTATTCTTTCTTTTATTTTTCTCTTTCACTTATTGGCGATGATAATAATGTTGTTGTCCCTTTGTTGTGGTTGTAAGGCTCAAGGTCAGGGTTGCCTAAGGGGGCACGGGCGCACTAATCAAAGGTGTCCTCATTATTAACAAACTAGTTCCTCCCTAATTCCCTTCTCCATGGATCCAGGGTCACCTTCCCCTTCTAAGGCTTGATGCGCCTTATAGGAAGACATCTCATTTAAAATTCTTCCATGCCACGCCACTTTGCAGAGTTCCCGAAGCTGGCCATCCTTGCTTGAGCGTCACCCTTGCACGAAGGCAACTAGGATTAGTCCAAACATATTAATATTAAAGATTATCCCTCTTTTGCTCTGATTGCTTAATGCCGACAAAGGCACCTTCGGTTGACGGATTAGGAGAGAGTGTCCCATGCCTTTGAAATTGAATGGGGGGCACTTTCAGTTGTCTAACTAGATTGAAAGTAAACAAGGGGCGCCTTCAGTTGACTGATTGGGTTGAAACTGAACAGGTGTGCCTTCAGTTGTCTGACGGGGTTGAAACTTATTAGTGGTGCATCTTAAGCAGGGATGTGTCTTCAAAGGGATGGTTGGACGAGGGCGTCCCTGGCCTCAGAAGGATAGTAGTTGTAGTGATGGTGATGGAGTGAGTGTTGGCCATGGCTTCCTCTTCATACTTTCTCATTGACTCTTACTTTGATGTTGCTCCAAGGCTCTCTTCTTCTTCTACTATTTCTCAAGACTAGATGGGAGAAGTTACTACTATTGTCCCAGTTGGTTAGTGTTGGAGCAGTGGAACTAGTACTAGAGAAGGGTGAGCTTTAGGTAGTCAATTGGATGAGAGTGTCACTGGTGTTGGGAAGAGGGAAGACAACCCACGTGAATTATCTACTATTTCTCTCAAATTCCTCTTCTTTTGGTGTTTCTCACTTATGTTGCTATGTGTTCTTCCTCTGAATTCTAGAGAGAAGAACTAACAATGTTTATTGTAGTTGTTTTTGCCTTAGGAGCTGATGCCAAGTGAAGGAGGGAGTAATTCTATTTATAACTTTGCCTTTGACCAATGGATGTTACCTTTTCCTCTTTACGCACATGGCAATAACGTGTCTGCCCTTTGTCTGATGAGTTTTCCTTCCTTTTCCTTATGTATTAGTTCACACAGAGGGCGAGAGTACAAGTAATACCATTTTTGGTATTTGATGGAAATGGAATATTGTTAAAAATGGTAAATGGGAGTGACAAGGTGATGGGTGCAAGGCTAAATGCTAAAAGGTTGTTGTACAAGCTATAGAGGAGCATGGGGGCTGACCATGTAACCCCTCCTCTGGTTGCTACTTGTTGCCAGGACGCCTTCTGGGTGTGCTTTTGAGAATGCGCTTTGGGATTGTATTTTGAAGGCGCGCTTTAAGGGTGTGCTCTGGGGTGCGCTTCATCCATAGTTCAATTACAATTTCAATTCTGCTGAGCGTCACACTGACCTCCGTACCATTGGCCTGAGCGTCATCCTTGTGCACCACTGCCCTGGGCGTCACCCCTTATTGGGATGCTCGGGACTGGTAATTCCAAACAAAATAATATTTTTTTTTTGTTAGGATAGGCTTTTTGTGTAGTGTATTGGGCTTTTGGAAGGAATGGATTTTAATTTTTATTACTATTTATTTTTTAGGTATAAAGAATCAGCAGCCATTGTTGATTTCTTTAAATAATGACTACAAAGAGAAGAAACCTCCCCGAATCCACTTGATGGCACGAGGTTTATCTGTAAGATTTTTTATATCTTAGTATATCTCATGTGACGTGCATGTGACATATATTGAATTGTGTTTAGTAAATAATTAATTAAATGTTAATGTGCTAAATCATATTTAGATAATAAGGGGATTGTTTCTGAAGGCCCATTAGCTTGATGGAAGCCAATGGATAAGAGATAAGGGTTTTACCTATTTATGAGAAACAGGTCATGTTCCATCACATAATGACACAGAAATAATAGTAGAGACGGCAAAGGAATAGAAACCTTGTTTCCTGGCTTTTGGTCAAAGGACGTTGGAGATCTCTCTCAAGTATAACAATGGATAGAGGTTAGTAATTATATTCTCTTATCATCTCTATAACACGTGAAAGTCATGTAATTTCAAGATCCTATTGTTGTAGTTGTAACGAATAAATTAAAACTACAATTTATATTATCCTCCATGGATCGGTTCTCTATAAATTCCAAGGAAATTTCAGTAGGAAAAGGGGGAGAGGGAGACACAAAAGGTTCACACCGAAATTCAGAGGCTCAAGTTTTCAAAGTGAGAAAAAAAATAATTGTTTTTGAGTATATATCCAGATATTATTAGAAAGAAAATTTGAGGGAAAATTCTATAACCTTATGATATATAGCTAGTATAGAGAGGGAAGGTCACTTTTTTCTTTCCAATTCTCAGTAGAGGATCATCTTTTGGTAATTCAGTGTAATTCTTCTACTTTACTTTAAATCATGTATCCTATTGCATTTCCATTTAAATGATTTAATGCCCCTTGAATTCTTTCCAATGTTCTAAATTTTATGTTTTTTTAAGTGATTTCGTAACTCTTATTTTTGGCATGATATGTATTTGATAAAAGTTTTCAACTACTGATTCATGTTAATTTGAACTTATTAGGTTAATATTTTTTATTTATTTTTATTTAGCACCGGTTCAATGTTGAACATGCATATTATAGTAGGCTTCATTTTTTTTTTATAGAGTGAAGGGACACTTTGGTCCCTCAAGTTTTTCGAGATGGACACTTTAGTCCCTCAAGAAATTTAATTCATTTTTAGTCCCCAAAGTTTTCCAAAAGTACCAATTTAGTCTCTGTCTTATTTCCGTTAGCCACTTCGTTGAGGGACTAAATTGGTACTTTTGGAAAACATGAGGGACTAAATTGTACTTTTGAAAAACATGGGGACTAAAAATGAATTAAATTTCTCGAGGGGCTAAAGTGTCCCCGTCGAAAAACTTAAGGGACCAAAATGTCCCTTCACTCTTTTTTATATATTGATGAAAGTAAATGTCTTTGTTGAGTGGTTAAGCATACATGAGATATGTAGTACAGTGTATGTGAGTTGAGGTTCTTAATTATATTTCAAGAGATACAAATGTCTTTGTAAAAAGTAAAAAATGTAAGGGCTTATCACAGGCTTACTGATACTCTTTTGTAATTACATTTGTTCATAAATTGACGCCATCACTTGCATTCATTTTTGTTGCACCATTGTTATAGAACATGAATATCATTGGGAATTTATTTCATGGGTTCTTTACAATGTATATCTGGTTGGCTAACAATCACCCTTTTACCTCCCTATCATTCATATTCCTTGATTGTTATTTTAAATCAATTGTGGTTTTGACTTTTGACCATATCGAGTATTTGATATGGACTAACTATAATCTCTCACTTAACAGCTTAACTAGGACTTACATTATCAAAATGCCCCCATCATTGTGAAGTCTTATTATGTGCATATAACATATAATAAAAACTAAAAAAAAAAACCAAATAATTTGTAATAGAAAAAAAAAACACAATGCAACTCATTGCATATATATGTATGTATTATATTAATGGTTTAAATACCAAAAGGGTCCCTATAAATATTGACCTTTTTGAAATTGGTCCCTGTAAAAAAATTTGATTTTGGTCCCCGTATTTACATAACGTTTTGGTTTATAGTATTTGACAAATGGTTTGGGTATACCTTTTACTTATTTACTCATGTCCCCTTTATATGATAAAAATATTGTTAACTTTAAAAATGTTTTTTCACTTATATATATATATATCCTTTTAGCCATTTCTATCAAACAAACATAAAACAAGGAGTGAAAAATGTAAAAGAAAAAACAAGGAATTAGAAAATGTAAAAGAGATTAGTTCTTTACAGATGCGGATATAAAAGAGAAAAGAAAAGTTGACCATATTGGGAGTGTGAAGAAGTAATCAATGTATAGACAATCATATTTATGCCAAACAAAATATATATATACTTACAATATTTTTTGTAGTTTCTGGCATAATTCCACCGGATGCATAATTGATTCATGTTAATGACCTGGGACCATCACGACTCAAAAATGGTGGAGAATAGGGCAATCCAAGATATTCAGCTATTCATCGAAAGTAAAAAAAAAATCAAATGAAAAAAATATACCATGAAATCTTTATTTTTAAAGGAAAAATACATTAAATATTTTTCAATTGAATCATGATACGTAAACATCTTTTATTAGTAAATACTTTTTTTATTTAAAAAAAACATATCACCTATAAAATCCGCAACGGTCCTTCCATCAGTAAATCTTCCGGTGGGACCCTCTGGGAAATCAGCGCCATAAGGCCTATAATTTACTTTTGCTATTGTCATAAGCTTATTATTGTTACCATTATCTACTAAGGAATCCCCAAATACATACAATGTAGGCGCAAGAGGAAGTGTATATATTGGGGACAAAACATAAATGAAAACTACAGAGAAAATTAGAATCATTCGTGTCATTCCCATTTTTTCAGCTTCTTGTTTAAGAAGGAATGTGAAAAATCGAGAATGGGTAACTTTCCCTGCACAGGGGATAAAATAATTGAAAAGAAAAGATCATGAAGTTCATTTTACAAGAAGAAGGTGAGGCTACAAAGTTGTGCTGCAACATATAGTGCGGGCTTCTTGACATGTAGATTACTATTTTGAAATTGATATACTGGTCAAGGATGCTTAAAATGTTTTTTGCGTCAAAATTTGGATAAAAGACTTTGTATTAGAAACAAGGCAGATGCTAATTTGCTCCCCTTGATTTTTGTTAAAATGCTCCCCTGTGTTAAAATCGGTAATCGGTGATTTTCCACCGGTAAATAAAACTATTATAAAACTATTATATGTCTTAGCTGAGATGTATGTATTATTATTTTTTTTAAAATCCCTACGTCTCAACCATGAACGTAAGTATTAATTTACACACATCTTTTCACGTTTTCTTGCTTGCTACTGCATCTTTTTCTTCTTTGACCTAAACCCCCTTTTCCTTTTTCAAAACTTTTCTTCAAACATGGCCCTTCAAGGAGTTCTTGATCCTGAAATCGATTTGAATGTCAAGTACCATGAGCGTAGCTTGATTATCCCCGTGACTTCCTTCATTCCTGTCGATGGCGAACCCGTCAACCCATCTCCTGCTTTCTTGGGCCCATTAATGACTACATCGGAGGCTCAAGATCCTGTTATGAGTACTAACTTTCCTCTTTACAATCCTGATGAGATCCGTCCTCTAGCCACTCTTAACCCCATATACACTTGCCATTTTGACAAAGGGTATTCTCGCCGAGTTTTGTGGAATGTAAGGCCATTCTCTAAATTTATGGACTGGCTTGAAAGGTTACGGCCTCACAAGAGCAAATCATGAAGGAGGGCTGGTTTCGAAGACCTTCTGATTCTGACAACCTCCGGTTTGCGCTATGATGATGGGCTTTTCGAGGCTGCATGTTACTTTTGGTGTCACCGAACCAACTGCTTTCACTTCCGCTACGGCATGATGACTCCGACACTTTTTGACGTTGCCGCTTTGACTAGTCTTCATCCTGACGGAGAACTCTTAACTGTAGAGAGTAAGCCCGACAATGTTGTCCCCATAAGTGGTGGGCCTTACGCCTTTACCAATTACGTTGAGGCGCGGTGGGACGTTTATAAGGAATGTCCGACAGTTAGTGCCAATGAGCATGTTGAGTTTCTGACGGTTTGGCTTAGCGCCTTTGTATTCTGCACCAAATCTCGACAGATTAAAAGTCTTTGGTGCCCTTAGCCACGATCTTGCATGAGGAAAGAAAAGTGGCCTTGAGTCAACTTCTTCTGGCGAAGTTATATTCGACTATTAGCCATGTCTCCGACACTGTTAGACTTAATGATCAACTGGTGGCTAACGTCGGAGGCCCCACTTGGCTTTTGCATTTGTGGCTGAATGTCATTCTAAAGCATCACTTGACCTTCACCATCGATAGTGTTTGTCGTTTCAGGTTCAACTATGGTTGCTTGATGGCGAATATGACGTTCCTGCACTTTCGTCCCGTACCAACAGTTTCCTTTATTTTATGAAGATTTTTGCTAACATCTCCATGTCGTCAGAGGACATTGATTTCTCCCCTTTTGCTGATAGGGCTATGGGACCTGACTGGTTCCGTACTCCTCTTCCTGGTTCGAACGTCGAAGAAAGACAGTTGAACGATGTCCTTTAGGGACATTATTTGAGTCAAAGAATTTTGTTCAGTGCCTTGCCTGACTCGTCTGCCTACGAAGACAAGGAAGTCTTTTTGTATTACCCCAACTGTGTAGCAAGGCAGTTTGGTCTTTGTCAAGGGTTACCTGCCCCCATGCTCCCGTCAGTAGCACACGAATTCGACAATGGTCAATTGACAGAATATAAATCCCCTTGGAAAAAAATGTTGAATAGGTTCGTGTCGAAGAACCTTGCTTCTATCAGCCGTTTTAATCTTGTCGGCTTTACTCCTTGTTTCTTGGCCAGTTCGAACTTTGTCCATTGGTGGGAATCTTATTTCAACACGTACCACGTGGATTATGACACTATTTTCGAAAGAATGAGTGCAAGAACTTCGACAGATTTGGCAGTCGACAAGTCTGGTATGAATACTTATTTTCTTTTATTTAGACTTCTTTTTCCCTTTCTGCCTTTTAATTTGTCGTTTTCCTTGCAGTGGCCAAACCGAATATCATTGACTATATTGCTGCAATCAAGGCCAATGCGTCGAAGAAAAAAGGTGGTGACCCTTCATCACCAAAGAAATCCAAAAAACGGCGCCAATCTAATGCCATTGATGATTTCATTGAGGCCAAAAAGCAACACAAGGGACGAACGAAACATCCGTCGAACAACCCTCAGACGGACCCTGAAAGAATTGATAGTTCTTTGATACGTCCTCTTTCAAGCAAGCTTCAAGCTTCCACTGCTATGTCGGCTCCTCCCGTTCGTCCTATTTCGAATCCCACAGCAAAAATTCAGCAGAATTCTCGTCCAAAAGCCAAAGGAATCGTCATCAGGGAACTGTCTTCTCATGTTAATACTCAGAGAACATATGACAATGCACCTTTAGTTGTCGATGTTTCTCATCACAACCCTCGTGCTGGTGAATTCCTTCTGACCCCAGGACTTAATCCGTTTGACGAAGAAGATGACGTCGAAGACACCAGCTTTCATCTGCAAAGGCGTCCTGTCCGTCGACAAATGGTTATGGATGACTTGTCATCTGATGATCCTCATGCTGAAGTTTCTCCAGAACAAGTCGACAGACATAACACTATTGAAGCGTCCATGCAGAGATGCCTTGATGATACTTCGTCGTCGGCCGCAATTGAAGTCGTTGTTTAGGATTCTAATCAAGATGTTGTCGATACCCAGCCTCTTGATCCTATTGGCACTCAAGTTATGGATTCTCTCGTTGCTGTCGTGGGACTTGAGACCACTACTGCATGCGTCCCTTCCTTTGAGGTAATTATGAATTTTCTTATTCGCCCTTTATGCAGCATTAAAGTGACCTCACCAAATTCTCTTTTCTTGTTTCCCTAGATCCCCAACAACTCAGTCAAACTTGAAGGTTTTGACAGCAGTTCATCGATTCCTTCCGCATCCACCTCCACTATTGTTCCTTCTGTTGAAATCCCTTCTAGCAATCCTTCATCTAGTACCATGGCTCCTTCGATTCAAGTGTCCCACTCCAATGCCTTCTCTACTCTTCGGGAATTGATGGCTAAAGCGCGTTCCGTTGAAGAAGCCATGAATTCTCCTTTGAGAGACACTGAATCGGCTACAGATCGGATGATGGTGACTTTGAAGAACATTTGTTGTCGGCCTTTTGATCAGTTGTTGGTCGATTCTGCAACTGTTGAACTCTTGTCTTCTACCATCAATTCACTTTTGCAAAACTCTGTTTCAGAAGATGTCGAATATAATCCAAATTGGCCAACCTGTAACGATTTATGAACAATTGGACTATTGAAAGTCCGAAGATCTTGAAAGACATCAAAGTTTATGAAGATATCAAAACAAATCAACATGAGTTGGAGGCCAAAATTATTGATTCGGAGCGAGAGGATGCCGATTGTTCCTCTAAAGTCAATCAAACACTCTGGCGACTGGAAGAAAATGGAGCCAAGATTCAAGAATTGAAAGATGAGTTGGCCCGTCGGGAGCAAGATCAATTGGAGATGACCCAATATGTGGAAGCTGCCAAGACCACACAACAAGAGTTGATTGCCAAAGTTGTCGCTTTGGTGGCTCCTTACCAGCAGATTATGGAGGCACTTGCTACACATTTGTAAGACTATATGGCTGGACTCCGACATCGAGATGCTTTCGCCAAGGAATGGCGATCTTTTAGTAATTTGTTTAGATGAACTTTCGTTTTCCTTCTTGTATTGTTTGCTTTCTGCACTCTGATTCCGTTGTATGGATTTGCAATTTGATTTAATGCATGTTTACTTCTGTCATTGTCGGCTTATATCTTTTCAAATACTTGTCGTTGATTGCTTTAATCTTTTTCCCCGACTCGACTTCGATTAACTCATATGCGTTGCCTGAAAAGGCCTTTAACACTTGAAATGGTCCTTCCCATTTTGGTGACCATTTGCCATATTCATTAGAACGCTTGTCGATGGGTAAGATTACTTTCCATACTAGTTCACCCGGTAAAAATGATTTAAACTTAACTCTGGCGTCGTAATATCTAGCAATTCTTTCCTTTTGTCGCATAATATTCTCTAACGCCAAAATTCTTTCATCATGCACCTCGTTCAATTCGTCAAACATGGAATTCCAGTAATTATTCACAGGCATTTCATGTTGCCTCTGAAATCGTACCGATTCCAAGTTTATTTCGACTGGCAACATGGCCTCATGGCCATATGTTAACATGTAAGGAGTCGTACTCGTAGCTTCGTTTGGAGAATTTCGGATAGCCCACAATGCTGGTGTCAAAGCTTCATGCCAATTTCGTGGTTTTCCTTTGATCTGTTTCTTGATGATGTTGATAATCCACTTATTGGATGCTTCCGCTTGACCATTGGCTTGAGCATAATAAGGTGTTGAAGTCAATAATTTGATTCTTCTTAATGCCAGATATCCCTTCAATTTGCTTCCCAAGAAAATAGACGCTTGATCAGTAGTTATAGTTTCGGGAATCCCAAATCGACAGACAATATGGTCTTCAATAAAATCAATCACATGTTCTTGTTCGACCTTTACCAAAGGTATAGCCTCCACCCATTTGGTAAAGTAATCAACACCCACCAAGATCCTTGTATGGCCTTTTGAAGAATGTGGAACAATTTCTCCAATAACGTCTAGTGCCCATCCTCTGAAAGGCCAAGGCTTGATAATTGAATGTAGCTCACCTACTGGGACATTCTGAATATAGCCATGTTTTTGGCATTCTTCACATTATTTCGCAAAGTTCATGCAATTCGATACCAGAGTAGGCCAAAAAACCCTTTGCTTTCGGAGGACCCATTTCATCTTTTCTCCAGCTTGATGTGCCTCGCATATTCCTTCATGAACCTCTGCCAAGGCTATAAAAGCATCTTCTTTGTCGAGGCACACCTCCAAATTTCCATCAACTGATTTGTGATACAAATCTCCTCCTAGTAGCGTAAACTTGGTAGCTTTTAGCTTCAAATTTCGTTCGACATTAGAAGATGGATTTACCAAGTAATCGGCTATGGGTTTTCTCCAATCATTGCTTGATGCTAGTGCATTTACCATAACTTCTCTTTCGTGAGGAGGATATAATAACTCTTCAATCCGAGCCACGTTATTTAAGAACTTTTTTGATACACGGTATCTAGATGCAATTTGGGCCAAGTGATTGGCCTTTTGATTGTGACACCGGTATATATGTTCAACCGAAACATCGTCAAATTGGCACATCATCCTTTTTGCCATATTGCAATATTTGGCCAACTTTGGACTTAAACATTTATACTCATTAACCAATTGTTTAATAACTAACTAAGAATCTCCTTTTATAGCCACGTTCTTGGCTTTTAGGAAAATTAAAATTTCAAGGCCAATTAAGATCGCCTCATATTCAGCTTCGTTATTTGAACATTGGTATTTGAGATTAAACATGAACTCTGCAGGAATTCCGTCGGGGGACACGAGCAAGATTCCAACTCCCGCCCCTTTCTTATGCGACAATCCATCAAAATACATCGTCAAAGGCCTTAAGCCGACAAAATCGACAGATATAGCCACGTCTACACATGGGTGATCTGCCAAAAAGTCGGCTACCACTTGGCCTTTGACGGATTTTAATGGTATATACTGGAGTGAAAATTTCGTTAACGCTAAAGTCCACTTGTCGATCCTGCCATGGATAATTGGCTTGGATAGCATGTATTTAATAACGTCAGACTTTGACACAACTAAAACATGAAAACTTTTCATATAATGCTTAAGCTTTGTAAAAGAAAAGTAGAGTGCTAAGCACAATTTCTCTATAGCACTATACCGTGTTTCGACATCATTCAACACTCTACTTAAATAAAATACAGCTCTCTCTACACCGTTTTCGTTTTCCTGGGCTAACATGCTACCTATGGTGTAATCAGAAGCTGATATATACAATTTTAATGGGAAACCTGGTTGAGGCGGCATCATTACTGGTGGCGTTGACAGGTACAACTTTAAATCATCGAAAACCACTTGTTGTTCCGATCCCCACTTAAAATCTTCATCTTGCTTTAGCCTTACAAGAGGCACAAAGGCTCTAGTCCTTCCTAACAAGTTTGATATGAATCTTCTCAGATAGTTCACCTTGCCAAGAAACGACTGTACCTCTTTCTTGTTGGTTGGAGGAGATGCTTCTATGATTGCTTTGGCTTTTTTCTTGTCGACTTCTATGCCGTTTCTGTGGATAAGAAACCCCAAAAACTGGCCGACGGTGACTCCAAAAGTGCATTTGATTGGATTCATCTTTAAATTATGCTTCCTCATTCTGCTGAATGCCTTTTCTAGGCTGTCCAAATGCTCTTCTTGGGTCTTCGATTTGATCACCACGTCGTCAATATATACTTCCAAGAACATGTCAATCATGTCGTGGAAAATCATATTCATTGCTCTTTGATACGTAGCTCCTGCATTCTTGAGTCCGAATGGCATCATCACCCATTCGAAGGTTCCAATAGCACCATGACATCTGAACGCGGTCTTTGACACGTCGCCTTCAGCAATAAAGATCTGATCGTAACCTGAAAAAGCATCTAACAAATTCATTACCTCATGGCAAGACGCTGAGTATACCAGCATATCTGCTATCGGCAGAGGATATTCATCTTTTGGTGTGGCAGAATTTAGATCCCTGAAATCGACACAAAGTCCCATTTTTCCGTTCTTCTTTATGACAGGTACTATATTTGCCATCCATTCGACATACCTCGCCGTTCTGATAAACTTTGCTTTCAACAGCCTTTCTATCTCTTCTTTGATCTTGAGGACTACATCAGGTGAAAAACGCCGAACCGCCTGTTTGATTGGTTTGTTATCAGGTCGTAAAGTCAGCCTATGTTCAACTAGTTCTCTGTCGAGTCCTGGCATGTCCTCATACTCCCAAGCAAAGCAGTCCTTGTTCTTCTTAATGAGGTCGATGAGCTTTTGTCGGAACTCCTCCTTCAGCAATGAACTCACGTAAATAGGTTTCGGCTTTTCAGCCGTTCCCAAATTTACTTCATCTCTGGGATCTTCACTGATGAATCGTGATTCTTCATCCGTCCATCCTCTCTCGAATCCCAAAGGGCTGTCATCTACAATACAATCCTGGAATGCACCTGTCTGGATGGTGCATTGCATCCTGTCGGCCACATAGGCCGACAGCCTTTCTAACTGTCGATCAACCATTATTACTGGTCGAAGGCCGCTGCTCGACGACCTTATCCATTTCGACAATCGAAATCCCATAGTTCTCTATTAGACACTTGTCCACTATGGGTTTTTGGAAATGATCAGCATCAAGTCGAATTGGCTTGATACTTGGGTTGTAAACTTTAAAGTCTACATGCATTTGCTGCATGTAACAGGGACTATCATCTGCAGCAATAACCTGCACCTTGTTTTCTTGATTCCATAGAACCAGTTTCTGATGAGCCGTCGAAGGAATGGCCCCCACAGCGTGTATCCAGTCTTTTCCCAACAGCAGATTATAACTAGCCTTGGATGGAATCACAACGAACCAAGTGTCTCTCACTACTGACCCCACTTCAACCTTCATCATTGTTACACCATGTGATTGAGCAATCTTGCCTGTGAAGCCGACCACAACCACATTTGTTGGTATCAAATCTGACTCTGCTTTTCCCATTCTCTTAAATACATTCCACGGTAAGACGTTGACGGCCGCCCCTCAATCTACCAACACTCTGTTAAGAGGTTTTCCGTCAACGATGGCCTTGATATGCAAAGGCCTCAGATGTTCCCTCTTACTCTCTTCAAGGGGCTCAAATTGTGCAATATGCCCGATATCCACTTCCAAATGAATTCTATCCAGAAGAAAAAGACACTCAGGGAGACCTAGTACTTCATCACTCAAGTATGAATCATCGGATCCATCACTTTCATTTTCTTCCTCTTGGGCATGATCACCTGGCATGTCGAAAGGCAAGCCGACATTATTAATTGAGAGGCTATTGATCTTCTTGCTTTGGGCATCTATCATATCTTGATCAGTTACGATGATATCCAAACTGTCTTCAGAATCTCCCTCATATGATTCATTCATTAGATTAGATCCTTCATACTTCCTTACCCATTCTTTCTTTTGCCTGATTCCTTGTCGACCTTTAGCCGTTTTCGGCTTCATAGTTGCGACTAAGCAACCTTCATTGTTCATGGGCATCTCATTAATATTGACCTCTTCGGCCTCCGCTTTTCGCATACGTTGAATCCTTCTCTTTTGTGTCCTAGTCAATCCTTCATAGATTGATCCAGATGTCGATTTCGATTGTTGCCTTCGCCCTTCTGCATGAGTCGATCATGTATAGTTGGTCTTGAGGAACGTCCTCCATAAACTCTTCGGCTTGAGAAAGGCCGACGGGCCTCTCGGGATGTTTCTCGTCGGATACGTTCCCTTTCTTGAATCTTGGCTCTTATCTTTTTCCTTAAATCTTCTCTTTTGGACTCTTTCTCCTTTCGTGTCGCAGTCTTTCCATCATAAACCACTTGACACCTTGGACAAATTAGAAGATCCTCGAGTTGCTTCCTCTTGCAGAAATGTCAGAATGACTCTCCGGCCTCCGGAAATACTTCTGCATCATGAGCCAGTGACATGGTGTTGATAGAGAACACCCCTTGAGACTCAACCTCGTTGACTTCTTTCTAAAACGGGTATGTGTCGATCTTCATGTCTTTTTCCAAAAACTTCAGCTTTCCTTTGTCGATTCCTTGTTGAATTAGATCCCTGAAAGCAAAGCAATCATTGGTATTATGAGTGCAAGTGTTATGATATTTACAATACTTTCTTCCTTTCAGTTCCTCTTTTTTCAACAGTTTATGGCCTTCAGGCAACCTAATCTGTTTATCCTTTAACAACGTATCAAAAACTGATTCAGTTCTAGCAACGTCGAAAGTGTACGTTTTCTTATACAAATTTTCATTAACGGGTTTGGATGGCTTTAAGGCGGAACATGTATAAGGTTTCTCATTTCCTAACTCTATCACGTTCACCTCCGAGCCATTGTCGAATGCCTCCCCGTCAGAAGGCTGGGAATCGACATAGTGAATCTGTTCTCTTTTGGGAACTTTGGAATCCCTTCCTTTCACTTTCTCATCTCTTAGATTTTCAATTTGCCGCACGCAAGCTGCTAATTGAGCCAAATCCAACAGATGTTGGGTAACTAATTTCTTCTGAATATGATATTCTAAACCAGTTACTGCCATCTTAACTACTTCCGGTTCAGGAATCAGAGTAAAACATCTACTCCTCATTTTCAGAAACGCGATAAATAATCGTCGATAGGCTCCCCAGCAAAACTTTTCACACTTAACAAATCTGTTAAGGCGACTCTCAATTTGCCTCTATAGAATTGCTCGTGGAAAGATCTTTCCAACTGGGTCCATGCATGTATGGAATTGGATCGTAATGTTGAGAACCATGAAAAAGCATTTTTTGTTAAAGAACTAGGGAACAGCCGCATTTGATCGCCTCATCAGCAGCCAAATCACCCAATTCAATGATGTAACGAGTGACATGTTCGACAGTGGATTCGCTGGCTTCTCCGGCAAACTTTGATAACTTAGGCACTTTTATTCCCCTCGGGATTTCTGCAAGTTCTACCCACTCTGGAAAGGGTGAGTTAAAGCCAGGCTGGTTAGCCATGCCGACATTGAACCCAATCCTACTTAGTGCCTGTTCGACTATACGGTATACATCATCCGGCTCGGCTCGTGTTTCCCTTCCTTGTCGAAGTAAGCGTCTAGCCAAATTCTGTCTTGCCAGTGCTGCTTGAAGATCCTCTCCTCTTTGCATGAATGCAACTTGCGCCGGATTCTGAACATATTGTGGTGCTTCGACACCAGGATGGAATACCACTTGAGGGTTTTCCGGCATCACGTTACCTGCACTGAAAGTCGGGTTAGTACGAACATTGTCCCATGAGGTCATAACTCTACTGTCTTGCTGTGGTGACGACACTCGAGCAGTGTGTCGTATATCTTGACCATCAGGGTAGCCTTGTACCAAGATTGGTCTTCGTAAATTTCTATCTCCGGGTGGAGTGTTGACGGACTCGTTGTGTTCGTTATCTTTGACTCCTAAGACTTGGTTCAATCTTTTCATGTATTGAGCAATTTTCCCACAAGTCTCATTCGTCACCAACATCGCTGGGTTGATCACCGAACTTAACTGAGCCGTTAATTGGTCAACCAATTGAACGTTAGCCTCTTCAATCTGTTGACGGATATGTGTGACGAGATTGATAGGCATATATCTCGAACCATTACTTGTGCCAGCCATATCCGTAGCAGAATGCATAAAAGCCATGTTAGTGGCCCCCGTGGTTGCATTAGTGCTTCCAATCGAACTACTCAAAGGCCATGTTAAGGTCGACCCTGGAAAGAAACCAGGTGGCAAACCATAAGGAGGAACTTGTCCTCCACTGGTTGAATTACTACCAAAAGTAAAACCACTAGTGAGGTTGCCCCCATTAGGGCCATTATTTGGCCGTTGAATTGAGGTTACGACAGTTGATTCCACGGCGGAACCGCTTCCTCCGGTCATTTGAGGAATACTTGTCGGAACAGCAGGTGTAATAATTTCTGAAATGACGGTGGTCTGTTGACCACTTTGACTAGTAACAACCATTGAAGATGAAGATGGCAAAGTTATGCCACTTCTCAAATGCATACAAATGACTACAAGTTACTCTGAACCTGTCCCACCGGGCGTGCCAATTTGTTTGTGGGATTTTCGTCCGACGTCTGCCGAACTGACGGTTATGGATGGGGTGTGGGTAACGACAGGTTATGTGGTAATCTTGCAAAGGAACTTGACCGTGTTTTTTGGTATTTTTTGATATTCGGGTTGAAAAGCGTTTAAATGCGATGTGAGAGTAAAAACCGACACCAAGAACACGATGCAGTGAGGAATTAAATGGAAAGCGATTAAAATTTGCAGTAAAGTAAAGAGCATGGAATGTAAATTTGCATGAATGTAAATTGCAGCAAATTAAAGTGCAGGGAAGAGTAAATTGGAAAGCGTAAAGATTGCATTGAATCTAAAAAGGGTGCAAGGCTGAGGTTCTTTACAATGGCGTTTCTCCTTTTATCTGCTCTGGTGAGATGTTTAGGATTTTGGCCTATGTGTGTCAACCTAGCAACCGACCCCGATTATAGCCTAAGGACTTCCTATTTATAGGTATAGGAATCCGCAAAATATTTACAAAGCAAACTCGCACATTCTGCATAACTGCAAAACCCACGATCTAAATAACTACCCACTACGCTATCCCCCACGATGTAACTGCCCACGTTGTGGTTTGGGCTTAGTGGATACTTCTGTCGGACCTCGTGATGACGTCTTTGCTGAGATCCCTTCGGCAAATACCCTTCGACTGCAACCAATCAACTCTTGTCTAAGTCTTTTTGTTGTTCGAAGCATTGACGTTGTTGTGCTCTTGCCTCTTGGTTCTGGGATGCCCAACGACATCAAGTCCCTTTCGACAAACATGCCATCTGTTGGAATCGATTTCCGGCCTATTGTCGGCCTCAGATGCATTCTATTGATATCGGTGGCATGTACTTTGATTAATCGATGTTTCACCACCAATCAACCAAAAGACATACCTCCGACATTTCTAGTAGAATGCCATCAGAGGTCTTTTTCCTTTCCCTTTTTAATGGGAAAGACAGCCAATATTCGACCCTAGCAGGGCACAAACCTTGGCCTATGGGGATTACAAAGGTTCCACCAAGGCTTATTTATCAAATTCCTTGCTTCCTCCAATTCGGAGTTTCTTGCATTGATCTGATACATAAGAAATGGATCCTATGTAATCCCACATGTTTGGTCTTTCACCATTCATGAGGATAAGGAAGGTATTCGGAGCGAAGATTCCCCCATTTCCTCTTCAACTCCTGAACACCTCAATCCCACATGTTTGATCTTTCATAAACTCATGCTACGTAGGATTTGAATCTCTTTTCTTCTTTCCAGAATTCGTGAAGGCATTCTTTGCATTTCTCCATACTCTCTCATGGCTTTTCCAGTTTCTGAGGTGGGGAATTTATAGCCATGGGAAGCATTAAATGCCTTCATAATTACTCTTCCGTTTCCAATGTTGAAATGTCTGCTCTGACTTCCTATTTTCTTGCGCCATTATTCCTTCGACACAGACCCCTATTTCCGCCTTTTCCTTCTGTCGACACACGTACACGTCCTTCGAAGTCACTTTTAAGTCGTGAGACTTAAGTACACCTCCTTCGACATCACTTATGTTGTCGACACACATCCTTTTGTCGAAATCGACCCTTTGTCGAGTTGCACGTTCACTTCCTTCGAAGTCACTTTTAAACAACAAATGTTTAAGTACACTTCCGTCGACGTCACTTATACATCCGACGTTCTTGCCCTTTTGTCGATTTTAACTTCCAGTTAACAGTAGGTATTAGCTTAGTTTTTTTTTAAATAATAAAACCTATGTCCAAAGTAGGACGTAGGTATTAGGTTTAGTTTTTTTTTTTAAATAATAAAACCAACGCCCAAAGTGGGACGTAGGTATTAGCTGAGTTACCTATTCTTCAGTTACCCATGAATTAATCTGGTTCGTAGATGATTTTTAAATATCATCCAGCAATTATAATAGGGGGAAGCATTTTAACAAAACATGTTTTTTAGGGAGAGTATAGCATGTTCCACTTTAAGAGGGAGCAAATTAGACGAAGCTTAGAAACAAAGGAATGTAAAGCTACGACATACTATACGAGATGTCCTAAAATAGATTTAAAATTTTATTATAATTTATTGAAATGCAAGTCAAGGATATTATAAAAGCAATTCATTTCAACTTATGAACTTCATTTACCCTATTGTTGAACCGGCATAAACATGCATGCGCTCGTCTCCAACAAATCTAATTTCTAACAATATCCCTTTCATCATTGAGTTAAGATCCGTTGACATCAGGTGTAAAATTTGCTCACTTACACATTCACATAACTTTTTATATATTATAAAATTTGTCAATCCAACCGTGCGTTGAATTATATGTTATTATCAAATAGATCAAGTTTACAAATTTCATAGAATATAAAAATTATTTGATACTTCATCCGACTATTTTATTTTAACGGATAATACGTTATTTAAAATATAAGTAAATATGCATTATTAAATTACATACCTATGAATCTACGAATGATCTGAAATTTGGTATGTATGATCGTCATGATAATAATATATAACTCAACGGTTGGATTGACAAATTTCATAATATATAAAAAGTCATGTGAAGGTATAAGTAACCAAATTTTACACCTGGTGTCAACCAATCCTAACTCATAATTCATAGCCTTTTGATTTTATGGTAAATAGTTTTCGGGTAAAATTAATAGTTTTAAGGTTATTAAAATTGTGCATAATTGTTTTGAGGTGTCATTTGTAAAATCGGCGATATGAGGTGTCAATATTTTTTTACTCGTAAACGATTTGTGCACAATTTGTGTAAAAGACCAGTTTTAATTTAAAATAAGTGTTTTTTTTTTCAATATTTTCCTAAAGTAAACTTTTGTGGCAATTCCATTGAAGCTAAACATTTTTTTTTTTTAAATATGTCATTTTTTCTCGGTTGCAATAGTTAGTATACAATCACTTGGAGTGCAAGCCACTGTAATCATTAGGAAGTTAGTTACGTTTTGGTACTTAGAAATTGGGTAGAAATTTCCATCCTTAGCTTGCTATATCAAAACTAGTTGAAGGTTTCAGTGGACTTTGCTGGGGTTTGGTGCAGCATGCACCCCCTGTTTTTTATCAGGTCTAGCTTGATTCCTCGGTTTTAAATTTTTTAAATTATTTAAATGAAGCAGGGGTAAAATTGTAATTTTGATCAACGATCAGCACTTTCATTGGAGAAAGGGTGACAGTTCTTTCCTTGCCATCGGACACCGGCGGCGACTGCCTTTCCTCGCTCCCGGAAACATAATTCCTCTCCTCATCTGGCTGCAACCTGTGATACGAGGGGTTATTGAACGACACCGTAATCATGTACACTGAACCCGCAGCAATCAGCGCTCCGACGACGATACCTCCGACGATTTGCGCTGCGGTCCGGCGAGTGAATTGGAGAAACTGTTAGGCATCGCCGGCGACAGCGTCGAGCCTAGCGGAAGGAACGTGGCGAAAACAGAAAGAATATCGAAGCGGCCGTGGAAGGTAATGGTGGCTCCGGGTGTAGTCGAAGGTTGACAGAGAGTGACGTTAGCATAGCCGTCGCGCAATCACTTTGCAGAGGCGACTCCTTTCCCTCTCGCAACCGTCTACCGTCCCGACTCGCCCGACCCAGTTGCCGTCCTCACCACCGACACCGAAACCCTAACCCTATGCATTTTGATCCTCGCCTTCTCAGGATACTCCGCGATCTAATTCTTCACCGCGCGTTGAACTGATTCCGGAGCCTTGGATTCGGAACCGAAATCGATGAGGGATTTGAGGGAATCGAGGAGCGTAGGGTTTTGTAGGCGGTGCTTGGGGATAATATGGAGGTCGCCGTTGTGGATGAAGACACGGTGATCGGCGGTGTCGAGGTTAAGCCAACGGGGGAGGTGGAGAGCGGCTTCGATGAGGAGGAACTCACCGTCGGAGTCCCAGACACGGAGGGAGAGAGAGGGGAAGCATCGAGAGATGTGGAAGAGGAGGAAAAAGGAGAACCACTCGTCGTTGAGGTTGTTGCCAAAGCGGAGGTGGCCATGGAGGTGGGGGAGAAGAGGGGAGGAGCAGGGGCATGAGGAGGAGGAGGTGGTGGAGAAGCGGAGGTCGTCGTTCGCTGCTTCTGCTTCAGCTTCTTCTGCTTTTTTCTTTGAACTTATGCTTCTTCTGGCTGTCGCCGGTGGCAGCGGCGGGACACTTACTTTACAATGTGTTTTTACGATATCATCCTTGTCCATGTCAATTTTTTATATCTTGCTTCGAATCCGGGTATTCAGGTTTTTGGTTTACTCAATTTTTTCTTACATCTCTATTTACATAAGAGATGTAGCGTGCACTTCCTAACTTTGGTGCATTGAAGCCGTGACCTCAAAACTAATTGTAACTTATATGACGTTATGTTAAAAGAAATACCATTTCAATCTATGTCTCCTATCACATCGCATAAAGAGTATAAGACACTCATGTCTCCCAGGTTTTTTCATTGATATTTTTTTATTTTTTTATATATTACCGAAGGAAAATGCTTAGTGGTACGAAATAGTTTCGTGAACGGCATACGAAATTCTCAAAACTTAAGTATGGTTTGTGTTTCTGTGACAATCTTATTTTTCACTCGTCACATGCTCGAATTTGATTGGGTAATTCTCATTTGTAACTTACAAATGCATTATATAGCACCGCTCAAAACCGAAACTTTATACATTGAAATTTTATGGTTGAATATACAATAGAGTTGGCGATAGACACTAAAATCATTTATTTATATTTTGACGAGCTCTTGAATGTTCACTGGTGTGCTCGCTGATTTAGCACTGAAACAGCTAGATGCTCTGATTGAATATGCTGCCTCTGTAAGATGATAATAAGCATTGTTGCCGACCTATCCATGTTTAAAGTCACTTTTGTGACTACTTGGTCAAATATTGAAGACACTTGAGGAGGAAACTTTGTCAAATAATACTGCATCGAAAGCAGTATTTAGAAGCTGACAATTTGACTATAGGATGGCAAATTCAAGACATGCACAGAACAAAGCAAATTGAAGGATTGTGAAGGGCTGAGGCTCTCTATTTCCTCATTTCTTTTATCCCATTCTAGTCCCAAACACATATAATAAATATATCGCAGTGTAAAATACTTATAGTGTTTTCTTAGTACTTCTCTTATATTTTTATATAGAGAGAATTGTATTTTCCTAGTATAAGAAAGAGTGTTATTGTTCTCTCCTTATATTTAGAGAGAGATTGTAATATTTTCCCATTTAGTGAAAACCTTTTATACTTGCTCCGTGATTTTCTCCTGGAAGAGTTTCCACATAAAATATATGTGTCAGTTCCTGATTTTTTTTTCAACTCTATTTTAGCTGTGTGATAAAATTTTCATCACTCTGATACCTAAGAAGCATCCCGCAAGAAACACTATTTTGAGTCCACACATGGGTTTACATTTGGGATGCAACTTCCTAGGCTTAAATTTGGGAAAAGCTAGAGGCTAAAATTTGTCTAAGCATATTGAGTTTTGGGGTCGTTTTGCTTGAGGTCATTGTTTTTTTTTTCAATGTTTGGGTCCAAAGTTACTTTTGAGTTTGCTATGTGTCCCTACTTTTAATTTTGGTCAAATTTGGTGACGTGTCTCACCAGAACACCAGAATTCTAGTGAGATGCAAGAGGTTAGTCACGAAGTACCACATGGTGTCACGTGGGCAAAGACGACCTATATATCTAATCCTTTTTTTTTCATTTTTTTAAACTAAAAATATCAAAATATTAAATTTTTTTGTTTTATTTATTTTTTAAAAAAATATTCACCCCACGTATGACATGTTAAAGCCATAAGTAATTTCGGAGAGTTTGATATTGAAAAAACAAGGGATTGTAGGATATTTATGTAATAGATGGGATTACATACATATAACATTAATCATGTATTTTATATATATATATATATATGTGTGTGTGTGTGTGTGTGTCTCATCTAATGAATTAGCCTATTTAAATTGATCATTCAAATGTTTAAGTTATTAGGCTATATAGCACGCATCTCATTTGGTATGGTATTTACATTGTAGATACCAAAAGTCTTATTTCTATATATATGGTTGATGGGTTGAAATAGAAGTAAGAAAAGTTAAATAGTTGCAACCCTTCACGAAAAGTTATGAACTCTTATAATAAGGGGTATCGTCTCAAAGTCTAGCGTGCTAGTTTCTTTTCTGACATTCTATCATCAGACAAGATAGAGTTACACCTCATTTAGAAAAGTAGTGCATCAAGGCTTGGAAGATCAAAAACTCTTAAGTACTGAAAGTCTCAATCTTCCTTGTGGATTCAGGTATACTTCCGCTTTTAGATTCTCTTATTGATTTGACATAAATGATTTAGCATTTGATAATTGATTTATTATTAAAGTATGAATTAAAGTTTTCTAACAGGGCTTACACATAATTAAGCTTGAAATAATTGTAACTCATTTCTCGTTCAGGTCAATGAAATATCATTTCAATCTTTCTCTCTTATCATATTGCATAAAGAGTATAAGACACTCGTGACTCCCCGGTTTATTTCTTTGATATTTTAAAAAAAAATTATATATATCTGAAACTTTTTACATTGAAATTTTAAGGTGAATATACAACAAAGTTGGCCATTGACACTAAAATCATTTATTTACATTTTGACGAGCTCTTGAATGCTCATTGGTGTGCACGCTGATTTATCACTGAAACATCTAGATGCTATGATTGAATATGCTGCCTCTGTAAGATGATAAGCATCCCAGAAGAAATGCTTTCTTGAGTCCACACATGGGTTTACATTTGGGATGCAAGTTGCTGTTCCATTTGCCATCGAAGGGCAACATGGATTGTTTACATTCGTTAGACCTGCAAAACATATATACATACATGAACATGTTCTGGGAAAATTGTTAGAAGTAAGAGTTAAATATATTTTCATTGTCTCAAAGTTACTTCCATTTTGATTTTAATTCCTAAAACTTCCTTTAAAAGGTGATTATTAAAAATTTGAATTTGATCAGTGAATATATTATTTTCTCTATTAGAATTGAAAACAATGAACATAAAATTAACTTTTGAAATATGTCAGAATATCCTTTAGTAAAAAAAATTTCAAGGACGGAGATAAAATCAAAATGGAGTCAATTCTTGGAGATAAAATCATGTTTAAGGGGAAAAAAAGTGATATAGTTATAACGTGTTACTTCATTAACATTTTGTTTGTGTTAGTATTTTTACCATATTTGGATGGATTTTTGATTGCATCATTGGCTAAGGAATTGGCATGACCAAGAACAAACTTGGAGCCTGGAAGACTGGTTGTCAGACTTGTTAGCATTGCATTGAGCCTATCATTGAAGTATGTCACCAGTTGATTTGAATTCTCATCACAATCACCTACGTGTGCATGTGTCCTTGTGATGGCTGGGATGCACCCAATGGGTCCAACGTTAAACACTACTATCTTCCTAGCTCCCAAATTGTACACTCTCTGTCACATAGTTTAAAACAAGTGACGCATGATGTTAGATCTTTAGAGAAAGTAGATTGTATCATAAACATATATAATGCTTTACAACTTTCTAACAATTTCGATTTTTATGACACAAAGAAGAGTTTTATAATGAGGTCTCCAACCACATACAATTGAGAATGCACCTTTATGGTTTTGATATTTTTTCATAATGCAATTTTGGTCAAATTTTGCAAAAAAATTATCCACAATTGAGGTAAACTCAATGTAGCCACAACCACAATTACAACTCCAAATTAAAATCTTGAAAGAGGATATTTAAAATTTGCATTATAAAATATAACATTATTGTTAGAAAAGTTGTCAAATTTGTTGTAACAATAGCATTGCTATTAGAAAAACACATGCAATTTTTTGCTAGTAAAACATAGGGGACGTGAAGATGTACATACCTTAAGTTGCTCGGAAAGTCTGTCGATGAGGAGTTGAGCAAAGGGCTCGGGCTGGTAGAGCTTTCTTGTGTCACTCATGGGTGAAAGGTAGTTAACGAGGTAGTCATTGCTCCCAATAGAAAATAAATATATAGATTTTGATATATGCTCAGATAATTGTGTTGGGTTACTAATTTCTTTAGGTAGATCCCTCTCAAGTGTCGCTTGGAAAAAGTTAATCTGTTCCCATAAACTAATGCATCCTCCCTGCAAAATTGAGATAATTTCTATTAAATAATCAGGTTTCTTAGCTTTTTTTTCTTACTCCATCTCATCAATTAAGTTTACATATGGCTAATAATACTTCCTCAGCCCACAAGAATGGTAAAAAATGACAAAAAAAAATTTATTCCAAACTAAAGTTAAAATAATTAATGAAAACTTAGGGTCTATTTTTTTCGGTAAAAACTTAGGGTCTATTTGGTTTGCAAAAATGTTTTAATTTCTGTTTTCATTTTAAAAAATTATTGATAATTATAATTATTATCCCATGTTTGGTTTATAATTTTTATTAATTATGAATATGATCCTATGTTTTATTAGAAAAAAAAACATCTAATGAATAAAAGACATATTACATCTAATGATTAAAAATTGAGATAGAGAGAGTCACCAAAAACTGAGTTATCAGATCTAAATCCAAATATTTCTTAAGACGTAGAGATTATTGAAATAAGTTTTGCCTCTACGAACAAAGATTTTTTTCGTGCACATTTAAAATATCATGTTTAAAAAACTCAATTATCTAATAGTTATGAAAGGTTTTGTTGGTAATGTTTACATAATCATCCTTATCGATTTTGAATTTGTGTGAGATATGTGTTTTTAAGAGATCTATTTTATAGTATTTGACAAATGGTTTGGGTATACCTTTAACTTATTTACTCATGTCCCCTTTATAGTAATCAATGTATAGAAAATCATATTTATGCAATACTGAATATATACTTACAACATTTTTTCCAGTTTCTGGCATAATTCCACATGAACCGGATGCATAATTGATTCCTGTTAATGACCTCGGACCATCACGACTCAAAAATGGCGGAGAATATGGCAATCCAAGATATTCAGCTGTTCATCGCAAGTAAAAAAAAATCAAATGAAAAATATATACCATTAAATCTTTATTTTTAAAGGAAAAATACATTAAATATTTTTCTATTGGATAATGATACGTAAACATGTTTTATTAGTAAATACTATTTTTTTTTTTTTTTAAAAAAAAAACACATCACCTATAAAATCCGCAACGGTCCTTCCATTAGTAAATCTTCCGGTGGAACCCTTTGGGAAATCGGCGCCATAAGGCCTATAATTTACTTTTGCTAATGTCATAAGCTTATTATTGTTACCACTATCTACTAAGGAATCCCCAAATACATACAATGCAGGCGCAATAGGAAGTGTATAGATTGGGGACAAAACATAAAAGAAAACTACAGAGAAAATTAGAAACACCCGTGTCATTCCCATTTTTTCAGCTTCCTGATTAAGAAGGAATGTGAAAAATCGAGAATGAGTAACTTTCCCTGCACAGGGGATAATATAATTGAAAAGAAAAGATCATGAAGTTCATTTTATAAGAAGAAGGTGAGGCTACAAAGTTGTGCTGCAACATATAGTGCGGGCTTCTTGACATGTAGATTACTATTTTATTTGAAGTTGATATACTGGTCAAGGATGCTTAAAATGTTTTTTGCTCAAAATTTGGATAAAAGACTTTGCATTATTAGAAACAAAGGAATGTAAAGCTAAGACGACATACTACACGAGATGTCCTAAAATAGATTTAAATTTTATTATAATTTATTAAAATGCAAGTCAAGGATATTATAAAAGCAATTCATTTCAACCTAGCTATGAACGTCCTTTACTCTATTCTTATTGTTGAACCTGCATAAACATGCATGTCTCCAACAAATCTAATTTCTAACAATATCCCTTTCATCATTTACATCCTCGTTGTTTTATCAACTGCCTAAAAAATGCTTCTGAGGCTTGCACAAGAACTACCATATTCACAATACTTTGAGCACAATTATCACTTTGCTAAATATGTAGCAAAAGAGATATGGCTTTACTTCGTTACCCTCTCAAAATAGAGAGTTTTTGTACCTTTTGACGTGGCCCAATAGAAATTAGCCATGTGTTGGTTTTTTTTTTTTTACACTTCGTCTTAACATATTTTTAATTTATGAACTTTATAATTAGACCCCTAAAATATTTATTTAAAAATATTATTTTTATCCTTAATGTAATTTACCCAAAATACCATCATTTAAATATTATTTTTGATCTACCCAAAATACCCTCATTTTAATATTATCTGTATTTACCCAAGAAAACCCTTAATAATTTATAATTTCTTATTTAATTACTCACTCACGTTATTCTTCTCCATCAAACCCTTCTTCTTTCATCACTGCCAAGTACCAACATCATCACCTTCTTCATTGAAAAACACAGGAACATACTCGAGAACATACCTTCTTCATCATCACCTTTTTTTTATTCTTCACTCTCCAACCCATTTTCATTTACAAACTCAATTCAAATTTCGTCGCCATCACCACCACAGATAGGTTCTCTTTCTTCCTCTTTTAGGGATGTTCATTACCTTAATATTTAATTAAATCAATTTCATTCATTCTGTTTTTGGTGGCTTATATAGTTGTTAAGAGACGAGGATATACGATGAGACTAACGTTGTTTGATATGCTAATGTTTTCTACTTCCTTTGTCCCTTTATTTTGGTAAAAAAAATGTAGTTTTTTTGTCCCAAATTAAAGTAAAAATAATTAATGAGAAAAATTTACCAGTGGAGGCTAGCACAGATGGTAAGGAATAATCTATTGCTACTTAAGCAAGTGATTGGGGGTTCGATCCCCGGCTGTTGCGAATGTAAGAGGCCTTGCTGGGAGACTAGCCCCCGGAAGGATCCATCAATGTCGAAAGGATTAGTCACCTAGTTCCGCGAGTGGATACCTTGGGAAACCAAAAAAAAATTAATGAGAAAAATTTAAGGATTGTGTAACACCCCTCAAATTCCTCGTATTGTTTTAAAAACTAAAGAAAATTATTTTGCAAGAAAAATGATTTTGAAAGAGTATTTCCTTGAATAAATTTCTTTATTTTACTATTTCAAAGTCATGAAGAATTTTTAAATGAATGGTTTTCATGAAATGCTAATATGAGTTTTAGAAATTGAGTTTTGGAATGGTTATGTGTTTACAATTTTTATGCTTTAAAAGAAATTGTGATTTTTATACATGAGTCATCATATGAGAAAAAGATTTATATTTCTATGCATGTGAGTGTATGTATGCACGATTTGACTATGTATGTGTATGCTTAGGGTTATATGGAAATTAAATTATTGGAAGAATATGATAATGCATGTATGTGTGTATATGTGTGTGATACGTGTATGTGTGTATGTATGCATGTTAGGATTTCATTTTATTTTAAGGTAAGAAGCTTATGGGTAGATTAGAACCAAAAAGGGAATTAAGGGGTAGAAAAACTTAATTAGTAAAAAACCAAAATGAGCATGAAATGACCTAAAGCCTAAAATCACTCCTCTTTGTCCCTTTTGATAAACTCCACCCATGCAACAAATGGGATTGCCAAAATCGCCCTTCCTTAACACACATTAACTAAAACCAAACCAAGGGCAAAAGAGGGACTTCACGGTTTGCCTATAAATACTTGTGGCCTTAGTTCATTTTCACACAACTCATTTTATTCCCTTCATTTTTCATTTCCACACACACACTTAGTTGAGAGCAAAATTAAGCTCTCAACATTAGAGAGAAAAGAGAAAGAGGGCCGTGAGTGAGAAGAAGAAAGAGGGAGAAGATCTAGCCAAAAACCCAAGCCTTTCCTTGAAGATCCAAGACCTTAGAAGCTAGAAGATCAACCCTTTCTTTGGTGGGTAGTTCAAAAATCATGAAGGAGTTGTAATAGCTTAGCTTTCTTTGATCTTGTGAATTTTTCTTCTTTTCTTTCCTTGCATGTTAATTTTCAAAGCTTAAATGATGAGTACAAGTGTGTTTGTGCTTGATCATAGATTTTTAAAGCTAAAAGAAACTTGTAAATTTCTAAACAATGGACTTTATAACTCGGTTAAGGTTTTCATGAAAGATCTTAAAGTTTTTCAAACTAAATCCTAAAGATCTAAAGGTTTGTTGAGATTTTTGTAAAGTTTGAAGTAAACCTCTATGCATGTCAAATTTTCTTTCTTAAAACCGTGAACCATGATGTGTTTAAGAGTTTATTTGATAAATAAATGTGTGATCTAAATTCGGTTGATAATAAAGTTAAGATCTTTTGTTTTGCATGTTAGTTTGATGATGATCTTGGTGATTTATGTACATGCATGTGTCACTTATGCCTTGATCTTGGATTTTTAAGAATAAATGAACTTGTAAAACACAAAAACATAAATTATGTGATTTGGCCATGACTAAAGATTAAGTCTTGATGCTCTTTAATTTGATCTAAGTCATTGCATGTTAATCTTATGTTTAGAAAAATTGATTTGAGGTGTTGAAATGTTTGATTTTAACTCGATCTTAATAAAGTCTTGATTTTGGTCTTGATCTTTGATTTATTCATGAAAAAGTCTTAATCTTTGACACATGCATGTTGTTTTGAACAAAAAGGACTTGATTTTTTTTCAATGTTCATCACGGTTTTGGCTTTTTCCTACTCAAAGTGATTTTTATCTTTGATTGTACTATTATGATTAATTTTATGACTTGATCCACAAGATTTAGGTACATGCATGTTATTTTTTTTAGTGAAAAAGATTTGATCTTTCTTAGAAATCCTCACGGTTTTACAAAGAATCAAAGAAACAAGCTTTTGAAAATTGATTTCTAACTTGATTTATGTTATATGTTCTTGTATGATAAAGATTTGAAGTAATAACTTGATTTTTAGTGGTGTGCATTCGGTTTTATGCTTGAAAAAGGAAATGATGTTTTTAAAAATTGTTATGTAAGAAAATGCATAGTTAAACTCATGAATCTTAACTTTTTCATGTTGAAAAACGAACCAAAAATCTTGTTTTGACCATGAGGAATGTTCGGCCAATGCATGCTATTTAGACTAGGATTTTTTTTCCAATGAAGTGACATAAAAGCAATGAGTGTGTTTTGTGAAATAATGCTAAAATAAATTATTTGAAATGGTGTTGTGATTGTGGATTTTCTATTCGATTTTTAATTAAAGATAAAGGAAATAAATGGACTAAATGGTTTGGGAAAAAGTTTTGTGTTTAATCGAAGTTATGTGTGTGCATTCGGTTTTGTAAAAGAAAATGGGGTTTAAGTATTTGAAATAAATCAAGTTGATTTATGTGTTTTAAATTTGTAATTCTTAACTTGTTTTCCTTGATTATATTCGGCCATGTAGTATAGATGAGTCTAAGAAATTTAGTTGCATGAAAGTAAATTTATATAATGATTTTTGAAAAGGATTTAAGTTGTTTAAAGTAAGAAAAATAAATATAAATATGTTTGGTTTAAATCTTGGTTCAATTTGGTTATGAATACATGCATGTCTAAGTGTTTTGTGTTGTGAAAATGAATTATGTGTGAGTTGCATAATTGCTTTGATGTTGATTAAATTGGTTATATGCTTCTAATCAATTAGTGAAGTGTTGCTTGTTGTTTGTGTCTTAAGTTGATGTTTGGAAAATAATTGAGCATGTAATTGATCTTGAGATTAATTGATTTTAAAATAATTTGATTTGATTTGTTTGGGATTATTGGATTGTGTATATGGCTGTCCAAAGTTGTTTTATGACAAAAGTTTGAGTTTTAAAAATGTTAAATTTCAAGCTAAAGAACTAATTGAAACAAAGAGTGTTTTTACGATGTTTTCGGATTTTTATCAAAGTGACTTTGTAAACCGACTCTTTGCTGTCCAAAATTGCTTGGACTTGTTTCTTAATTTTAAAAGTGAGTACAAGTGATTTAAAGCAAAGTTTTCAAGTAACATTCGATTCAAGAAAAAGCCGAATTGAAAACGGTGAATTTTTCGGTGTTTTCGAAAAATCATCAATGAATGTTAATAGGTATCTGCCACCATCCTTTGACGAGACAGGCGCAGGGCCCCACAAATCAGAGTGAACATAATCCACTGTACCCTTACTCCTGTGAATGGCAGTGTTGAACTTGACTCTAGTTTGCTTCCCGTAGACACAGTGTTCACAAAAGTCAAGCTTCCCAATCTTGTGATCACCTAGCAGACCTCGTTTGCTTAAGATAGACATTCCAGCTTCACTCATATGCCCTAGACGCATATGCCAAAGTCGAGTAGTATCAGAATATGAATCAAGGGAAGACGATACAGATGCAACTCCACCGACTGTACTTCCTTGGAGTATATAGAGACCATTGACCAATTTTCCTTTGATCACAACAAGAGCACCTCTGGAGACTCGTAGAACTACACCTTGAGCAGAATACTTATACCCTTGAGAATCAAGAGTACCTAAAGAAATGAGATTTTTCTTCAAGTCTGGTATGTGCCGAACATTTGTCAAAGTTTTTACGACACCATCGTGCATCTTGATTCGGACTATTCTAAAGCCAACGACCTTACAAGACATATGATTTCCCATAAGAACAATGCCACCATCAATTGACCGGTAAGTTGTGAACCAATCCCGGTTTGGACACATGTGGTAAGAACAACCAGAATCAAGGATCCAAGCATCACCAAATGAACTAGTTGATACTGACAGAACACTATTAGTATTTTCAACCACACTAGCTGAGTGACTCGAACCGGCCTCATTCTTTTCTTTGAGTTTCTGACATTCTGCTTTCCAATGCCCTTCTTTCTTGCAATATCTGCATCTCCCCTTGCGTTGTCTAGATTTAGATCTAGACTTGCCTCTATGAAAACTACTCAAGCCAACCTCCCTCGATCTCCCCCTAGCGAACAAGCCTGTTGCATGATCATCACGTTTGCTATTATCGTGCTCCATCTTCTCACGACTCAGAAGTGATGATTTCACTTCATCAATATTAAGGCTTTCACGCCCATATATGAGAGTTTCTCTAAAATGCTTGTACGAGGGAGGTAGGGAGCAAAGCAACAACATTGCTTGTTGCTCACTTGAAAATGACTCGTCTATATTTTTCAATTCCATAGTCAAAGAAGTGAACTCAGAAATGTGTGATCTAACGGATGCCCCTTCATCCATGCGAATTGTGTACAAACGTTGTAACACACCGAGACGATTAGCCACCGTCTTTTTCATGTATAGGGACTCCAACTTGGTCCACAAAGCCTCTACCGTCTTCTCCGATATGACCTCCTGCAAAACATCGTCTGTAATGGATAGGTGAATAGTTGATATAGCTTTTGCATCTATGTCATCCCACTCAGAATCCTTCATTGTGTCAGGCTTCTTTTCTTTCCTAGAAAGTTCTACCTTTAAATTTTGTTGGGTCAACATAGCCATCATGCGAACCTTCCACATTCCAAAATGGATGTGCCCATCAAACTGCTGAATATCGAATTTTGTAGCCACCATTTTTTAATACACAAATTCCCAGAACGCTCTAAGCGCTCTGATACCAGTTTGTTATAAAATGAGCGGAAATCAATTGGAATAATGAATAAGTGTGGTTCAGCTTATAGCTTACTCCACATATAAAATGACGATATACAACGATATTATTATTTGACAACAACCCAAACCCCAAATACACCCAAAATACGACACGGTATTTTCTCACCGGTGATCTACTAAATTCTCTATAATTAAAGAGAGAATATGTTTGTTACTAATGTTGTTGTTGCTATTTCTGTTGCTGTTGATGGATTGAGTTACAAATGAAAGAACTCCTACGTATTTATAAGGTAGTGTAACTACTAAATATAACTAAATGGATACAACTGAATGGAGGAGAATTGATTTCTCTTTACCAGAGAAATAGGAGGATGTACATGGAAATAGGAACAAAGAAATTCTCCTTCCCGTACATGCTAAGACAATTAACAGTGTATATGAAAGGGTGTCTTATAATAAAAGTTGCAATGCTTGGTATATGTTGTTTTTGCCTTGAAAAGCATTTCATATTATTAGAAATAGAGGGTTGTGAATTGCCGCAAGAGATGATTTGGGTCTAATATATGATGTTTCTGAGCTTAATTTTTGCTTTGATTTTGGCTTGTTTCTTAAGTATTTTAGGTAGATTTAGTTTAGTTTTTAATTAGTTTAGGAAATTTTATCCCTTGAATGTTTTGATCCATTTTGGGTATGTTTCAGATACTTTTTGAGCTTAATTGGAGAAATTAATATTGGAGCTAGAAAGAACATAAGAAGACCTTGAAAATGGCACAAGAACGGAGAGAAACGGAGTCGAAAAATGCACCACACGCCCAGACGCATGAACCGCGCGCCTAGGCGCGCATTCATCGTTGATCCAGGACTAATCAGATATGGCGCGCCCAGGCGTGCAACACCATACGCCCAGGCGCGCGTGACTCGAGAAGGCCCAATTGGGCTAGTTCCCGATCAGATTTTGAGGGATTTGCTTAGTTTTTAAGCTATTAATTAGTTTTTAGGATTTAGAGGGAGATAACACACGAATTTGGAGAGATAATTGGCTTTGAGAAGAGGATTGGAGATCAACAACGGAGGAATCCAGTTCAAGATTTAAGATTAAAGGGGTAATTCAGATTGTCTATGATCATGAATTCTTCTTCTTCTACTCTTTGTTTTTCCTTAATTATGTGTAACTAAACCCTCTGTTTTGGGAACATGTATGTGGATTTGTATGGAACCTTTCTAGTTTTTGTTTAATGAATTAATGTTTTCCATTAAGTTTCGTGTTTGATTCAGTTTTTATTGTTCATCATGAATTTGATATCGTTTATGATTTGGTAATTCTAATTGAATAGGAATATTGAATTAGGATTTAGATCTTGAATTAAACAATTCAGTTGCATAGGGATATATTTATGTCTATGAATTGGATAACTATTTAACAATTTTGCTGGAACGATAATTGGTAGATTAGGATTTAAGGCTCTGCTTAAGGAATTAAGAGAGATTAAATTACTAAGACACAATGTTGACTTAAGAAATTAGGCTGTCTTTACCTTAGCAAAATTGGTTCAATACTTAAGAAAATCATTAATTCGTTAGCAATTGCTTTTGGAACCTACAATGAAACATGTCCCCAAACTTTCCCCAAATCTTTCCACAACCACTTTTAATTTGTGTTTTTGTTTTTAATTATTTAATTCAGTAATAAATTCTTAATTTAATTTATTCTCAATTTGAATTTCACTTAATAACTACATTTAGGTGAGAATTGTTTTAATCTATTTTAGTCCTCGTTGGGAACGATATCCCACTTACACTTTATTACTTGTACGATCTGGTATACTTTCCAGAATCCCAACAAGAGACAAGAGGAAAAAGATAGTTAGTGAACAAAACAGCAATGAGATTTTTAACATACATATCAGAGAACACAGTGGAAGATTTGAAAATAATATAGAGCAACAGTGAATATTTCTTCTTCTTTGCACACTAGAAAATTATACTGAGTACATTCTTTAAAGTCTTTTAATCCCCAATTTTTCAACTTTGGGTTACATCAGTATGCAATATATTGTTAGTTCTGTTACCTGATATTAATCAGAAGGGTCTGCTGAATCCTGGGGAATCGTCGTGGTGCGCGAATAGATTCTTGAGGACAGTGTCTCCGACACGCCTCAGATCACGTTTTTACTTTATGTGTTTTTCTAATGTATATTCTCCATATTTTTTCCAACAATCTTAAGAATCTATATTATGGAGAACATACATAGTGTTTTTGTTATAATTGTTCTTCATGTGGTGAGACCGAAGAGTGATAAACCCATCAATTATGTGATACTCCACTTGTGGTGCGACATCAACATTGGTATTTTGGTAGCGGATGCAAGCAGGAAAGATAAACTCCGATTGAATAGTGTTCTATAATCTCAAGTAAGATTGCTCTTTCATTCAAGTTCACGAGAACGGTATGTTTTCCCTCTATTTCTTCTTGATGTCAATTAGTTATATATTTGATTCATGATTATGTCATTTCGATTTTTTGTTTTTTGACATATACTTAAATCGTGAGAATTTAAGTATTCATATCTTCTACTATATGAATTTATGTTTGATTTTTTGTTTTTTGACATATACTTAAATTGTGAGAATTTAAGTATTCATATCTTCTACTATATGAATTTATGATCAAACATTAATTATTATTGAAGTTGGATGGAAAAACATGTTAAATCATTAAAAGATGAGTTTATTAATTTATATGTATCTATCTTGAGAATTTTTTTTTGTTTTGCACCCTGGTATCCGGCCCATTGGGCCGACTAATCCAGTTCGAGGGGGTCCCGGGGTTAAGGTTTTATTCCTCTCCCAACGTTGTTGCAGGGGATCGAACCGTGGTTCGCCCTACCAAGTGCAGCCCCTGGCACCACTGCACCAACAGCTCGTTGGTTATCTATCTTGAGAATTTGAGTGTGTAGCTATGAGTTTATTAATTTCTATATAATTGCGATATTGTTATGCATATGAGAATATGATTTACGCCGTTAAATTAATGAATTTAGATTGAGAGGGCAGCATTGGAGGCTTGTATACAACAATTGACAAGTGGATAGAATTTGTGGCTATGGAACACCGGTTGGTTCCAATGTGATTTATTTTCAATTTTTATGATCCGTTGTTGTCTACAGTGGTACTTACAAGCCATCACAATTATTTTCCAGATCTTTTGTGTGTTTTAGCGACGATCTTGAGCCTTTGTGTCAGATTCATAGTTTGCAGCATTTTTAAACCACTGCTTTTCTATTCCTAGATTATTTATTTATTTATTTTAAAGGGAACACTATGAGGTAAATATTGAAATTGTAGAAAAGCATGTCATAATGTGGTTCTTGAATTTTTAATATAATTAATTAATGAGTGTATTAGATGAGAAATATTATGGTTTGAATGTGATGTTATGATTGGAAGTAAATGAATGTTGTGATTCATGTATGATGCTTTAAAGAGAAGCATGAATGAAGTGTTGAACTAATTGAATTGAATTGATTGTGACTATACATTGTCATAAACTATTAGAGTATATTTGCATTTACATGGTGATATAATAGTATAATTGAAATGTGGGGGTTACAAATATAATTTGTGTGATAATGTATTTTAGTGCATATGTTAGAAGAGGAATGATAATCCTCCTAGCCAAAAAGGAAGTGTTAGTTTATGGAGATGATTTTATTGTTGTCGTCATTTCTCAAACTCTTGTTATTTCTAATGTGAAATGATAAGTTGAAAATTTTGGGGTGTATCTCCTTTAATTTTTGGGAGTTGATGAACTACGATATTTTATATATTGATGCCTGAATTTTAGATTCAGATGAGACCAAATGTGTGTGGTCATTTCGATATGAAAATTGGTGATAGACTTTGAGGCTATCTGGTTTATTTGAATAAATAAAATGTTGCCTCCTAAATTAGATAGGGGATGAATTATGATATTCTATAGAATGATGTCTGAATTTAAATTTCAGATGAGGCCACCAGTGGTCATGTGTTCACCTTTAATGGTGTTGAAATTATTTGAGATAATAATAGTCATTGTAAATGATGAGTCTTTCAATGACAAAATATGGAGATATCTTATTAGGGTATAATTTGGTTATGCATGCTAACAAATATTATATTTGTACCAAAGGTGTACATTACTTATGTGAGGTCATAAGGGATTTTGGCCAATCCCCTGACTAGACCTTTAAAAGGTTGAGATACAAGAAACATCGAGGGGAATGAGACATGTTTAAGCCAACCTGATATTAGCAGTGATGGGAACCCAACCTTTGTGATTGGAGATCCCATGAAGAAGGTTCATAGGGGTAATAACAAGTCACTTGTTAATAATGCTAGCACTATTATTTTTCCCTTCCTATGGTGTAGTGTTGTGCTATCCTACATTCAAGAGAGGATAAGTTTTAAAAACTCTTAATGAAATTCATATCCTTTATGGATGTGTATGAAATGCAGTATACACTTGATGAATCACCTATATGAGTGTGTAGTGAAGCCGCTCCTATGAAATTATACTATTTTTATTATGTGATTTATCCTGTGTGTTTCTTAATAGTGCAGTGTACTTTTGTATCTTAATAAATTTAAACTTCAAAAATTGTATTTAGAAGTTATGAGAAGTTACAAGAAATGAAGCAGTGCATGGAGTTTTGTTTATGAAAAGGTGTATATGAAAGGTGTCTTATAATAAAAGTTGCAATGCATGGTATATGTTGTTTTTGACTTGTAAAACATTTCTTATTATTAGAAATAGAGGGATGTGAATTGCCGCAAGAGACAAGAGGAAAAAGATAGTTAGTGAACAAAACAGCAATGAGATTTTTAACATACATATCAAAGAACGCAGTGGAAGATTTGAAAATAATATAGAGCAACGGTGAATATTTCTTCTTCTTTGCACACTAGAAAATTATACTGAGTACATTCTTTTAAGTCTTTTAATCCCCAATTTTTCAACTCTGGGTTACATCAGTATGCAATATATTGCTAGTTCTGTTACTGATATTAATCATAAGGGTCTGCTGAATCCTGGGGAATCGTCATGGTGCATAAATAGATTCTTAAGGATAGTATCTCCGACACACCTCAGATCATGTTTTTACTTCATGTGTTTTTCTAATGTATATTCTTCATATTTTTTCCAACAGTTAGATAGCAGGTGGCAGTGGGGTGGAGTGACAAAGGTTGAAGAAGAAAAAGATATTTCTTTTTGTGTAAAACTTAAAATTTAAATTATTGTTGTAGATATTCAACAGTTAAAAATTTAAAAAAGGGATGATCTAGTGTTTACGGATGTAAATGAGTTACGAGAGATAATCAATGAAAAAGTGTCATGTTGCACTTAACAAAATTTTAACAAAGAAATTGACGGAAAGATAAATATGATGTCATTTTGATCTTTCGGCTATTTATTTAATTCAAAAATTCTTTGAGGGACTAAGTTGATACCATATGTATATTTGGGGACGAATTTGATTATTAATTCTTTCTAATTAACTAACCTTGAAATCTTTTCTTCTCACCAGTCACCATAGATCCTGTACCAATACGCCAATAACATATATCATTCAGATATTGTTTCAAAAGTTACCAATTTGGTTCACTTTATAACCACTAATGCGACGAATCACTTGTTTACATTTTGACGAGCTCTTGAATGCTCACTGGTGTGCATACCGATCTATCACTTAGACATCTATATGCTATCATTGAATAAATTGCTTCTGTGAGATGATAACCATCCCAAAAGAAATACTTGCTGGGGTTCATGCATGGTTTTGACATTGGAATACAAACTGAAGTCCCATTTGCCCAAGTTGTGCAACATGGATTCGTTGCATCTATCAAACCTACAAAAGAGGTCAATGAGTTACTAATTAAACTAAAGGGGGTAGTAGTAATGTTTGAATATTTGTGCTTTATTTTGAAAAGAGAGATAGAGAACTTTCCCGTTGCCCAACAATTAAATTTACTACTCTTAAAAATTCTTGTATGGGCCGGGATGCTTACCATAAATTGATGGATTTTTTATTGCATCATAGCCTAGTGAATTGGCATGACCAAGAACAAAGATGGAGCCTGGAAGATTGGACGTCATATTTTTTAACATTACAGGGAGCCTCTCGTTGAAGTATGACACCATTTGGTTTATTTCCTCTATGCAATCACCTGTATGAGCATGTGCCCTTGAGATTGATGGGATGCACCCTAAGGGTCCAACGTCAAACATTATTATCTTTCTTGCTCCCAGCTTGTACAATCTCTGTCATAGTTACGAAATTATCAAACAAGTTAACTTGAGATTAGGTACATAACAAAAATAAAGACGGCTCATTTTATCCCTTATCTTATTTATTTATTTCAATTTTTTTTTACACCAACCGGTACCCGGATTTGATTTACCCAGAATCCGACTCATCCGGTCCGACCCAACTGAGCTCGCACTAAGCGGTAGGGGTCTCCCAGCGGAGTTGCTCCATACCCAAGGCTCGAACTCGAGACCAGTTGGTTAAGGAACCAAGTGAGCTACCACTTGACCAACCCCCCGTTGATTTTTTTTTTTATCTATACATTTTTCTCCTTAGCTTAATTGTTTGTCTCAATTTGGCCCATAACATTAGTTTATAGCATATTTTATTACAATATTTCGTTATATTAAATAAAATAATATTTTCTAATAGAATATTTCATACTTGTTTTAAACACTTTAAGAGAATATTTTAACGGAATATGCTAAAAACTAATATTAGGGACAGAATTGAGACAATCAAGTTAAAGGACCAATATGAACAATCAAGTTAAAGATGAATGGTCATTTAGAAATAAATAAATAAGATAAAGAACTAAATGAACAATTTTTCAAAAAATAAAATAAAGAGATTTAATTTTTGACCTTCACTATTGAATTTTTGGCCCCCATTTATTCATAAAAAGACCAAAATACCCTCAAAGTTAAATAGTTTCCGACTTCAGGATGTTTGAAATTTAAAAAAGATATAGATAAAATTGTCGCTTTGGTCCTCGATATTGCAAGGTGATTTCACTTTCGTCCTTGAGATTTCGAAAATTACTCTTTAGTCCCAGAAATTGTAAAATGTTACTCACCTAAGTCCCACGTGGGTTAGTTGTTAACAGCTATCCCTATCCCAAGGATATAACTGAAATAGATTTAATAATCTTAGTGATCAAATTGAATTAATTGTTTATAAGTTAGGAATTAAACTGAAAGAGGAATTAAACGAAATCACTTTTAGGGACTAACATGAGTAACATTTTACAATCTGAGAGACTAAAGAAAATTTTTCAAAATGTCTAGGTTGAAAGTGAAAACCACCTTACAATGTAGAGGACCAAATTGATAGTTTTGTCAATACTTCGGACACACCCATATCTAAAGTATGTTCCGATTCACCAGTGTCAAAAGTACAAATTTTTACACTTCCGATCCCTGAAAGTCTGAAGTGAAAATTTAACAATTTCTTTACTACTCGTGAATGGGCTATGTTTTGGGCTTGTTGGACTATTTGCGAGCTACGAGTCTACGATGCGGTGGTGAATGATGAACACTGTGAATAGGAAAGATAAGCATCATTTCCGCCATGAGTTCAATCGAAGGAGGGTACGTGGCCATTTAAGTTTTGGTTATGCGCCATAGAATTTAGCTATAAATATAATGCTTGTTCTTTGTTCTTTACTACTCTTCAAAGTATGTTTTTCTCACTCACGAGTCACGGGTCATAGCGTACTACTTGATCAGGCAGGGATTTAGCAAATGCAAGACGAGACACTGGATTAAAAATTGCATTTGGTTTGAATGCACCGACGTAGATAATCAAATTAAAATCACCAAGTATCCTTATGGCATGGATTCATGAGTTCCATATTGGATAATATTCTATCTATCATTCTTATCCTTATCATTCTGTTGTAATCTTTCTGTTGTAACAGCATCAGCTAGCTTAGCATATTGTTATTGACTTATTCATAGTATAGTATCATTGTTATGTATAAATATTGGCAGCACACGTTAATGAATAGTAAGCAAAATCATTCCTTTTACATTCTCTTATATGGTATCAGATTGTCCCTTGCTTCACAGCATTTTCGATCCTTATCATGGCTTCCCTATCAGATTCTGAAACCACCACCGTACCCTCCACTGATTCCACACACCTTGTTGCTCTCAATGCTGGTGCACACTCCTCCATCAAGCTTTCTTCCACAAACTACCTTGCCTGGCGTGTACACTTTAATGCACTCCTTGTTGGTTATGGCCTCAAAGGCTATGTCGATGGCACTCATCAGTGTCCTCAACCCACCCACAGCGACTATAATCACTGGATTCGTCAGGATCAGTTGATACTCCTTGCCATTCTCTCGTCTGTATCGGATACAGTCATGGGATGTTCTTCAAACTGCATTTGCCAGTACCTCTCGATCCCGCATTATAGGTGACACCGTTCTTGGTTGGTGATGGTTCTAGCTTACCTATTACCCATATAGGTGACACCGTTCTCAATAGTCCCTCTTGCAAATTAAACCTCAATTATGTTCTTTGTGTTCCCAACATAAATCACAATCTAATTTCCATTTCTAAATTATGTGCATCTAATCGTGTTTCTGTCAAATTTTTTGATTCATAGTTCCTGATCAAGGACCTGCAGACGGGGATGGTGCTACATCGAGGAAACCGTGTCAATGACCTCTACCAACTACTACCTTCCCACTCCTCTCCACAAGCCATGCACACTCACCTTTCCACACAGTCCACTCTCCATCATGCTTTAGGACACCCTAGTTCCAAAATAATGCAGCATCTCCTCACCAAACTCAATCTCAAAATAAAGCACAACCCTGATGCTGTTTGCACAGCCTGCCAGTCTTGCAAAAGTCATAAGCTTCCATTTTCGAATAAGCATCTCCGCAGCTCTCGTCCCCTTCAGCTAATCTATTCTGATGTTTGGGGCCCTGCTCCCGTTAGGTCTCTAGATGGATTTCTTTACTATGTAATCTTTGTTGATCATTTTTCCAAATATATCTGGTTGTATCCTATGCGAAATAAATCAGATGTTGCATCCATTTTTATTAATTTCAAGTCATTGGTTGAAAAATTCTTTAATCTGCCTATTGTTGCCCTTTATAGTGATAATGGTGGTGAATATATTAAGCTGCGCTCTCTGCTCTCCTCTCATGGCATCACCCATTATACCACTCCCCCTCACACTCCTGAACTCAATGGTTCAACTGAGAGACGTCACCGTCACTTGGTAGAAACTGCCCGTACCCTCCTTACTCATGCCAATCTTCCAGAAAAATTCTGGTCTTATGCCCTTAGTACTGCTGCATTCTTAATCAATAGACTTCCCACTCCCAACCTCAAACTTAAATCTCCCTATGAGGTTCTTCATAATGAATCCCCTAATTACTCTCACCATCACTCTTTTGGCTGCCTATGCTTTCCTTGGATCAAGCCTTATGCCACTAACAAACTCCAACCCAAATCCACTCCTTGTATCTTCATTGGTTATTCCCCTTCTCAATATGCATACTACTGTCTTGATCCTAAAACGGAACGCATCTATACCTCTCGCCACGTCCTCTTTTTTGAAGACCATTTCCCATACTCCTCTCTCAACTCCTCATCTCCTACCTCACCGTCAACTCCACCCATTCCTCCTCTTCCTCCCCCTCTTCATCATGTTATCCCAGTGTCTTCCTTCGTGCCTCACCGTGATACACCAGCCTCACCTCCACCCTTACCTACTAATATATCTGCAAGTGCCACTCCTCTAGTCACCTCATCCTCCCCTCGTAATGCACCATCCCCTCCCAGTGTTCCTCAAACAGGTACTAATATCTCATCTCCTCCTTTACCTCCACCACCAGGTACTACACATCCCATGGTCACCAGGTCTAAAAACATGATTTTCAAACCCAAACGTATCTACCTGACCACCAAACACTCCCTGCCCGAAAACCTTGAACCATCTTGTGTGAGTGAGGCCATGAAACATGCGCACTGGCGTGCTGCTCTCTCTGCAGAATTTGATGCCCTCATACATAACGGAACGTGGTCCTTGGTACCTCCTCCTTCCGACAAGAACATAGTGGGTTGTAAATGGTTGTTCAGGATCAAACGTAAACCTGATGGTGCCATCTCTAGGTATAAGGCACGCCTTGTCGCAAAAGGGTTCACTCAAACAGCTGGTGTTGATTTTAAAGAGACCTTTGCCCTGGTGGTCAAACCTCAAACGATTAAGGTCATCCTCACTATTGCCTTATCTAAACACTGGCCTATGCACCAGCTTGGTGTGAATAATGCTTTCTTGTAGGGTCCCTTAACCGAAGAGGTGTACATGAAACAACCTCCTGGCTCATTCACCCTCAATAGTCAATACCCCAATCATGTTTATCGTTTGCACAAAGCACTGTATGGATTACGCCAAGCCCCGCGAGCATGGCATGAGGCTCTCAAATCATATGTTATCTCTTATGGTTTTTGCATGAGCAGCAGTGATGAGTCCTTATTTATTTACCTCCACGGCTCCACTATTGCTTACTTTTTTGTCTATGTTGATGACCTTCTACTCACAGGTAACTCACCTTCATTTCTTCAGCAGTTTATTCATGACTTATACTCCAGATTTTCTATTAAGAATCTTGGTCAACCACATTACTTTCTGGGTATTGAGCTTATTCTGACAAAAACTGGACTGTTTCTATCTCAACACAAGTATATTCGTGACCTCTTGGATAAGGCTAACATGGCAGGTGCTAAGTCATGCTCTACACCCTTGTGCACCACTACTCCCTTAAGGTTACTTGATGGCACTGCCCCTACCGATGCAACACACTATCGAATTCTCATTCGTGCAATGCAATATGTCACCTTGACACGTCCTGATCTTTCATTTGCCATTGGCAAGCTTGCACAATTCATGCACAAGCCTACTGAGTGTCATCTTCAACAGCTTAAACGCACACTTCGTTATCTCAAGGGTACCATTAATTACGGCTTGCATCTTCAGCGTTCTTCCTCCATGCAAATTTGTGCTTATAGCGATGCCGATTGGGCTAGTGACTTAGATACTCGCTTATCCACATCGGCCTACGTCATCTTTCTTGGTGGTAACCCAATCTCTTAGAGCTCTAAACGTCAAAAATATGTGGCCCGTTCCTCAACCGAGGCTGAATACCGATCAGTTGCCAATGCTGCGGCTGAGCTTTAGTGGCTTCGTCATCTTCTATCTGAACTGCATATCCCGCTTCCTGCCACTCCACATCTCTTCTGTGACAACATTGGTGCCACATACCTATGCGCCAATCCTGTTTTACATTCTCGCATGAAACATATTGAACTTGATTATCATTTCGTACGGGAATTGGTTCGCAAAGGGGCTCTTACTGTCTCTCGTGTCTCCACTTGTGACCAGCTAGCTGATATTTTGACAAGACTGCTAAGACCGTTTACTCTGATCAGGTCCAAGATGCGTGTCTTCAATGGCGACATCATCTTGCGGGGGCGTATTGGATTATATTCTATCTATCATTCTTATCCTTATCATTCTGTTGTAATCTTTCTATTGTAATAGCATCAGCTAGCTTAGCATATTGTTATTGACTTATTCATAGTACAGTATCACTGTTATGTATAAATATTGGCAGCACACGTTAATGAATAGTAAGCAAAATCATTCCTTTTACATTCTCTTATATACCAACCATGTGTTTTATGAAATTTTCATTTTTGAAGTGGAAAAATATGTTCGACATAGGTGTATAATAAATATATTTTTAAAAATTTTCGACATTCTGAAATCGGATGCTATTTAATATTGAAGATATTTTGATCTTTTTAACGAATAAATTGGGACAAAAATTCAATAATGGGATCAAAATTAAACTCTAAAATAAAAACAAATCAATGACCCATCCATCTTTATATATACAATATATCTATAGACATAATTTTTTTAGAGGAGGGAGACAAACGCTAACACGGTGGAGAATGGAAGATGCATTGTGTGTGTTTGCTTATGTTTAGATGCGGTAAAAATAGACATATTTTTTAATGCATTAAACTTAAATTAAAGTATGGATTCAATTTTAATCTGAATCATTAATTTAAATCAATCTAATAAATTATTATATAAAAGATGCAAATCAATCATTTAGATTGAAATTGCATTCATGCCCTAATTTGAGTTTAATGCATATAAGAACTTGTAGATAAAACATATGTTCAGGAACTTTGCAAACTGAGATGACTTTTGAATTTTAACGACAAACATATATGTGTGTGTGTGTGTTTTTTTCTTGTGTACAATTTAAGAGATGGGTTTATGTACCTCAAATTGTTCGGAAAGGTTGTGAATGAGGAATTTAGCAAAGAGCTTAGGCTGATAACATTTGCTTGTATTATAGTACTTGGTATCAAGGTAGTTGTTGATGTAGTCATTGCTCCCTATGGAGACTATATAAATAGATTCTGACAAATGCTTAGATAACAGAGTTGAATTGTTGAGCATTCTGGGCAAATCTTTATCAACTGTCTTTCGGAATAAGTTAATCTGTTCCCTCAAATTCAAGCATTCTCCCTGCAAAATTCCGAGCATCTGGTTAAGTAAATCAATTTTCTCCATTCACTCAAAAGAAAAAAAAAATGTAAATTTCCTAGATGATAACGACTAACAAAAGTTAATAGACGTTCTTGAGATTACACGATATTTTCACTTTCATTTCTGAAATTGTAATAAAAAATTTGGTCTTTGAGATAAACGGATCTTATTCACGTTAAACCTCGAGAGTGGTTGAAGTCGTTAACAATCATCCTACATGGATCATTAACTATGACACAATGACTTTATTTAATTTGATGTATCGAATTCACTTTGGTTGTTCACTTTGTAGGTTGCTTTCACTTTATTCTTTTAGGTTGATTTCACTTTAGTCCCTAACATTAAAAAAATTCTACTCTGCCCCCTAACTTTTTCTAAAGGTTGTGATATTAGCCCTCCGGAGCACCGCCCATTAGAAGTCACTAATCTTATTGGCAGTTGCAACAATCAATTGCTTAGCCTTGGTTTCCATTAGTTGTTCAATGTTTTCTTCATCATCAACCTTGTTTAAGAATATACATTGTTTCCCATACTCCAAAAGGCCACCATACTATCACTACAAAATAGGGAAGGTGGTGCAATGTTCTAATATTCTTTGTTTAATCCTTCTCCAAAGATGATAAAATCTTAAATTCGAAAATAAACCTTAATCTACAAATTGTAACTCACAAAGTCTCAATGCTTTCAAAGGTTGGACCAATTGAAAAGTGCATGTTACAATTTTGAGACCTATATTTATAAATTGGGGTTTAGGGAATGATGTTTTTGGGTGCAAGATTGTATCATTTTGGAAAAACATAATAGAGAAGGTTAGAACATTAAAACTATTGTACCACCCTCCATGTTGTCTAATGATAATATGGTGGCATTTGGATTATGGGAAGTAATATAAATTTGGAGATTTCTAATATGCAATCCAAAATTGGAGTGTTGCCATGCAACCTTCTATTAAACCAATAGAAAGTTGTCATTTAATTTATCTGTGCCATGTCATCATTTGAAGTAGTCAAATTTAATTTTTTGCCATGGCGAGTGGCGGTGGCGGCGCCGGGGCAGGCGGCGGCGGTGGTGGCGGTGGGTTTTGAGAAGTAATGATGAGTTCTGAGTCTAAGAATTTTTTTTTATATAAAAAAAATTAAAATTTATAATTTGTCTAAAAATACAAAAGGACTAAATTACAATAATCTAGTATTTATATTGGACTAAATTGCAAAACTTAATTTTGACTAATTTAAGTAATGATGTGGCATATATGTCTTAAGTGACAAAGTTTTATTGGTTTAACAATGGGTTGCATAGCAACCATTCAATTTTTGATTGCATGGTAGTAACACCCTATAAATTTTGCATCCGGGTTGCTGATGTGGAGACAACATTGAATAACCATTGGAATGTAAGGCTAAACAATTAATTGATGCAACTATCAATAAGATCAACAATGCCTTGTAATGGTTGATACTTCTCAGGACTAATGTGACAAGCTTTAGTCAAAGTTAGGGACTAAATTAAAGAAATGTTAAGAACGATAGTGAAAGAAACTTGCAAAAGTGGAGATTAAAGTGAATTTGGTAGTACTATCAAATTCAGTGTTTCATATAACGGACCGCATTAGGAAATGCGGCCGTTACATAACGGTTACGGTGAGTACCATTACTGCATCACATCGCAATTGCAGTGAAATTGTAAATCACAGAAAAAACGGCATCATAACGACCACAACAATCGCATTACCGCAACGAAATGGTCACAACAACCATTTTTGGATCGGAAATTTGACTGGGGCTTGCCGCTGTGACTGATATTTGTCACCACCGCCTATCACTGATGTTGTTATGCTTAAGTATACTTCTTCCCTTAATTTTGGCACTTGTAGTTAGGTTTGAAACTTTGACTTTTTGAGAGATGATGAAGAGAAGTGATGATAGATCATAGGAAGCGGCTAAGCTGAGATGAGGCCGGACAGAGGGAGTGGCTAAGTTGGGGTTGAAGTGAGACAGAGAGAAAGGGCAAGCGGCTGAGATGGGGTAACACACCGAGACGATTAGCCACCGTCTTTTTCATGTATAGGGACTCCAACTTGGTCCACAAAGCCTCTACCGTCTTCTCCGATATGACCTCCTGCAAAACATCGTCTGTAATGGATAGGTGAATAGTTGATATAGCTTTTGCATCTATGTCATCCCACTCAGAATCCTTCATTGTGTCAGGCTTCTTTTCTTTCCCAGAAAGTTCTACCATTAAATTTTGCTGGGTCAACATAGCCATCATGCGAACCTTCCACATTCCAAAATGGATGTGCCCATCAAACTGCTGAATATCGAATTTTGTAGCCGCCATTTTTTAATACACAAATTCCCAGAACGCTCTAAGCGCTCTGATACCAGTTTGTTATAAAATGAGCGGAAATCAATTGGAATAATGAATAAGTGTGGTTCAGCTTATAGCTTACTCCACATATAAAATGACGATATACAACGATATTATTATTTGACAACACGACACGGTATTTGTAACACTCCTTGCTTCTTTAAAAATCATATTATATTGATAAAAGAGATTAGTTCTTTAAGATCTCTAGATACAATGTATGGACTTGGTTAAGAAGAGAGGAAAATAAAATTCCTTTTTATAGTCTTCTTAAAATAATTAGTGTTCCTTGTAATTATCGAAAAATCTTGCTTTATCCATTCAGGAAAGCATTGTTACAAAAATTATATTTATCAGAGTGAGCGGAAATAAAGACTTTGACTAAATGACCCACATTCGATACCAACATAGATAATATAAAACATACTGAGTATATATATATATCATCATAGGAAAGAAAAGAGTCATCAATACATAGTCGAAAGTCGCGGTAGCAAGTTTGTACAAAACACAAGTCCATAAACATAGGACCACCTGACTGAGATCTCTACAAAAATATATACAATATATATAGAGAGCAAAATATGAAATCCCAGCAGTGGTCCCTTGATCCTCCTCTATAGCATCATCATCTCCAGGTTCTCCAGCAGCTGCTCCACCTGTCCCACATCCTAACTATCTATACTATGCATCACCTGGTGGATCCCCAACGCCCCACTGGCTCCCAGTGGAGTACTCGACTGGCTCGCCCTCGCTCTCCCCCTCATCTGGATCCTCCTCTACCTCCTCCGACCGAGTGGGTGTCCCACCACTATGCACTGGGTCAGCTGAAGGTGTCTCATGAATCGGACTCATCGGACGAGGTATAGGAGTCTCCTCTCGCACTACGCGAGGAGCAGAGGGGTGAGATCTCGTAGCAGCTCGAAAACGAAAAGAATGAAAACGACGAGCAGGTCGAGTCGGGGGTGGTCCATGATAGATATAGAAAGGAGGTACATGCAAAGTATAGATAATAGGGATGCGGAACCTACGAGGACGGACACGAACCAAGGGGTTGGGGTGATATAGAGTCACCTCCACCTCACCCTCGTAAGTGGCCCTGTGGTCCTCGTAGTACCACACTCCACTAGGGAGCGGGCGCATCTCGATGCAAGCTAGATAGCGAGCCATCACCTAACATGGGCAATAAGGGGTAAGCACATAATTCACATAATCGAATAAGAGTAAATATAAACATATCACATTTGCCAAATATAATGCACAGTATATATGCATATGAGTGATAGTTCCCAACACCTAATATTTCCATTCATTATGAGTAATGATGCATGTCTCCCGGGTCCATGGTCCATTGAACGTTCATTTTATAATTCGGATACATGACCAACATGTATCGTGGACTGCTCGGATAGAGTGCACGCAACGTCACCAAGACGTGCAACATTACCAAAATGTTGCCCACATTACCAAAATGTGTTGCCAAACAGTGCACCTAACGTCACCAAGACGAACAACATTACCAAAATGTTGCCCACATTACCAAAATGTGTCATCGAGTCAGTTACCACCGAATTATCCCCAACCTTACACCATGCATGAATGCACATATGATTACACACCAAGATTAACCAATAATCCTGTTAAGTGCATCCAATATTAGTCCTTTCCTTTCAGTGTTTTAAGTTGTTGTTAATATTTTTCTCAATCCTTTTGTTGGAACATGAGCATAATTGGTCTTTAATCGATATCCCATTAGGTATGTTAAAATAACATAATTTTTTTTTTTTTTTTTTTTTGTGTCTCAGATCTGGAATACTCGAGTAAAACTTCAAAAACTCGAGTGTTCCTCAGTTTCCAGAAAATACTCGAGTGTTCTTAATACTACTCGAGTGTTCCTCAGTTTCCAGAAAATACTCGAGTGTTCTTAATACTACTCGAGTGTTCCTCAGTTTCCAGAAAATACTCGAGTGTTCTTAATACTACTCGAGTGTTCATCCATTTTTCCAGAAATTCAAAGTTCCAAAATAGGCCAAATACTCGAGTATTACCCATAATACTCGAGTGTTTGCAGACAGACAACACTTGAAATTGAGTTTTAACATACCAAATTCGATTCTAAACATTTTCAGTCCAAACCAAAGACCAATTTAGCTCACATTACATATTTTAAACATGTTCCAACACCAAGTTAACAACAAACAACACTGAATCACAGAATCTCACAGATTATGCATAAAAAGGCAATTTCATCAACTTAACATACCAAATTCGATTTTACACATAATGGATTCATTTTCAGATTTGGTACACCTTGCATGTGACCAAACAAACTTGTTCCAATACTCATTTAAGTCCAGAAAGGCCTCCAAGCCTCAATCCTATTTCAAACTATGCCCATTGAGTCATTTAATGACTCAAATCCTAATTTCACATGATTTAAACTTATTCTAGTGAATTAAAAGCTTCACCCTTACCTCAAATTCGTGAATAAACTCTGAACTTGCAGAGAAATCGTCCAGAAATGTCCAACCCTCAAAATCCTTTGCATGCATCCATGTTTGAACAGGATACCAAAATCAGAGGATTTGACATGCAAGAATTGGTTTAAAATTGGGGAAACTAGTTAGGATTAATTCTCTGCAACTTAGACTAGAGTTATAAACAAATTTTAGGGTCATAGGGTCCAAGGGCTTACCACAATCCAAGTTGAAAGTGAGCTCCAAGCTTCAGTTTTCAACTTTGGCACCAAGAACACCCTTGCTTCTCAGCTTCGATTCTCCTTCTACACAGCTCTTTAACTCACGATTTTTGTGTTCTTTGTGAAGCTCGAGACGTGAGCTTCACAATGGTGTATCACTCTCGTTCCAACTCTCAAACACGATCGAGAAATCGAACCACAAATTTGGAAACCCTAAACCCAAGTTCTCAGAGTAACACCAACAAAATCTCCCTTCTTCAACAATCCAAGCTTAATATAGACCCTCCCAGTGCTCATGCAACGCGCCACGACAACCATCGTCGTGTTTCCATAGTGTTTTCGTGTCAAACTCGGGAATCGTCGTGTGTTGACTCATCAACCGCACTAACGAGTCCTCCACTGACTCGATTACTCGAGTATTTCCAGAAATACTCGAGTATTTCGATCAGTTTTCCAAAAATATATATTTTAATACTTTTCCCTCCAAAACCTTTCCAATATTGCTCCTAGGTCCTTTCCAGGGACTAATATGTAAAAACCCTATTTTTACATATTATTTCTTGTTCTAAAAATTTTCCCTTATGCTACCCTTAATACTACTTCAAGTAAACCTATTTTAATTAACGAAATATAATTATGATTCAGAAAGAAATTATAAAATAATCTTTCATTATTCATAATTACATTACATTAGGAGACGAAAATTTGGAGTGTTACACTACTCCCCCACTTAACAGGAATTTCGTCCCCGAAATTCAGCTTACAAAAATAACTCAGGATAATCCTTGCGCATTTGATCCTCTAATTCCCAGGTTGATTCGAAAACATTCCCACTTTGCCACATAACCTTGACCAACGGAATCTCCTTTCCCCTAAGCTGTTTGATTCTCCTATCTTCCACTTTCACTGGGCCAGCTTTAAAGGTCAGGTTTTCTCGTAAGGTTAAATCATGTGGACGAATTTGAAGAATCGAGGCTGGATCATGCACAAATTTCTTCAATTGAGAGACATGAAAAACATTGTGCAGGTTGGCTAAAGATGGTGGAAGAGCTATTTGGTAAGCTACAGGTCCTATTCGCTTCAGGATTTGATAAGGACCTATAAACTTAGGTGACAGCTTCTGAGGTCTTAGTGCTCTACTCACACCCTTGAGCGGTACAATCCTGAGAAATACATGATCACCTTCTGCAAACTCCAAAGGTCTTCTTCTTCGATCCGAATAACTCTGCTGACGACTAACCGCAGTCTTGATCTTTTCTTGAATCATTCTGATCTTTTCGGTTGTCTGTTGCACCACATCCGGACCAAGATGTAAGTTCTCCCCCACTTGAAACCAGCATAGTGGGGTTTGGCATTTCCTCCCATACAATGCCTCGAACGGTGCCATACCGATACTGGTATGATATCCGTTGTTGTATGTAAATTCTGCGAGTGGTAGTATCTGATCCCAACTTCCTCTTTCTTCTAACACACACGCTCGCAAAATGTCCTCCAAAGTTTGGATGGTCCTTTCGGTTTGTCCATCTGTCTGAGGGTGATAAGCTGAACTCATCTTAAGTCTCGTCCCCAGAGCTTGATGCAAACTTGTCCAAAATCTAGACATGAATCTCGGATCACGATCCGAAATGATACTGGATGGTACTCCATGCAACCGTACCACTTCCCGAATATAAATCTGGGTCAGTTTCTCTAAAGAGTAGTGCATATTCATCGGAATGAAATGCGCCGACTTAGTGAGACGGTCCACAATTACCCAGATTGCATTATGGTTTGCAACTGTCCTTGGCAATCCAGTCACAAAATCCATAGAAATGCTATCCCACTTCCATTGTGGAATATCCAGGGGTTGCAACATTCCTCCAGGTTTACGATGTTCCACTTTAACTTTTTGGCAGATTAAACATGATGCCACATAGTCCGCTACATCCTTCTTAAGACCAGGCCACCAGAACATGCTTTTCAAATCCTGGTACATCTTTGTCGATCCAGGGTGCATACTCATCTGACTCTTATGTGCCTCATCCAAAATCATCCTCCTAATCTCCGAATTCTTCGGTATGCAAATTCTCGTTTTAAAACGAAGAATCCCATCCGATCCTTCAGAAAAATCTGACTCCTTTCCTTCTTTCATCAATTCCCTCTTTTCTAGCAATTCTGGATCTTCACGTTGCAATTCTCGAATTCGAGTTAAGAATTCGCTAGAGATTTGCAACATACCCAACACAATCTGACCTGGTTTCACTTGCATCACCAGGCTTAGATCCCGAAACTCTTCAATCAAAGCCGCTTCCTTAATCATCATGGAGCTCACATAAATCGCTCTACGGCTCAAAGCATCCGCTACAACATTGGCCTTACCAGGATGGTAATGAAGCTCAAAGTCGTAGTCCTTTAAGAATTCCATCCATCTACGCTGCCTCATGTTCAACTCCTTCTGATCAAATAAATACCTCAAACTCTTATGGTCACTAAACACCCGAAACGTAGTGCCATAGAGATAATGCCTCCATATTTTTAGCGCAAAAACTATTGCCGCAAGTTCCAAATCATGGGTGGGGTAGTTTACCTCGTGAACTTTCAGTTGACGAGATGCATACGCCACAACCTTTCCTTCTTGCATTAGGACACTCCCAAGTCCTTGTCCCGATGCATCACAGTACACTTCGTACTCCTTGCGAGGGTCAGGTAAGATTAACACTGGTGAGGATGTTAATCTTTCCTTAAGCGTTAGAAAACTCTTTTCACACTTCTCATCCCATACAAAAGGTTGATCCTTCCTGGTCAGCTTGGTGAGGGGTAATGCAATCTTCGAAAATCCCTCAATAAATCTTCTATAGTATCCGGCCAATCCTAAGAAACTTCTGACTTCAGTGACCGTCTTTGGTTGAATCCACTGCAAAACTGATTCTACCTTGGTTGGGTCAACTGCTATGCCACCTTCTGAGATCACATGCCCCAAAAACTGAACTTCTTTTAACCAAAACTCACATTTAGAGATTTTGGCGTAGAGTTGCTTCTCCTTCAAAATTTGCAACACTACTCGAAGGTGTTCAGCATGTTCCTCCGGACTCTTAGAATATATCAGGATGTCATCAATGAAAACTACCACGAATGAATCCAGATACGGTCTAAAGATCCGATTCATATAGTCCATAAAAATGGCTGGTGCATTTGTTAATCCGAACGGCATTACGACATACTCATAATGTCCGTATCGAGATCGAAATGCAGTTTTAGGGATATCTTCCTCCTTGATTCTAATCTGATGATATCCTGATCTCAGATCGATCTTAGAAAACACTGAAGCTCCTCTCACTTGATCCATGAGATCATCTATCCTTGGCAAAGGATACTTATTCTTTATGGTCACCTTATTCAACTGTCTATAATCCACACACATCCTAAGGCTCCCATCTTTCTTCTTGACAAACAACACTGGAGCACCCCATGGGGACACACTTGGCCTAATAAGTTGTTTTTGCAACAACTCCTCAATCTGATTTTTCAATTCAACCATCTCAGGTGGTGCCATTCTATAAGGAGCAATAGAAATGGGACCAGTTCCTGGAATCAACTCGATTCCAAACTCGATCTCCCTCTTGGGTGGTAATCCCGGCATCTCTTCGGAAAATACTTCCGGAAATTCCCGAACAACCGGTATCTCTTCCACAGATCTTTCCTTTTTCTCCGACTCAACAGCAGAGACCAAACAGAGATACTTCTCTAAAATTGGGTCTTTGAACAAAAGCGTCTTCTTAGCACAATCAATAACTACATGGTTACCAATCATCCAGTCCAAACCCAAAATTACGTCCAATTGGGACAAAGGTAGACAGATTAAATCTACCTGAAAGACTCGGTCTATTATCCTAATTTTACAATTAGGACACACCCTTGAGGTGATTACAGGAGTGGTAGTAGGGGTTTCTACCCTAAGATGGTAGGGTGATTCAGACACAGGCAATTTCAAACGATTCACACATTCAAATGACACAAATGAATGAGTGGCTCCTGAATCGAATAAAATTCTACAAGGTTGATCATTCAGCAGATAAGTACCTTGCATGAGTCCTGGAGTCTGATTTGCTTCAGCACCACTAAGGGTGAAAACTCTTCCTTGATTCACCGGCTTGTCTACAGCACCTCTTTGCGCATTCTTGGGTGGTTCCTTGCAATCACGAGAGATATGACCAGGTTTCCCACAGTTAAAACACCCACTGTGAGACCAGCAGAACTTCCCAAAATGATGACGCTTACACTTCTCACAATAAGGAGCATTATTGTAGGAGGTGTTTCTATCATCAGATGCCTTGCCTTTCCCCCTATTCTTGCGAGAGTAGGGACTTTTGTGACGATGGTCATGTCCCTTCTTCCTTTGTGGACCATACCCTGAATGCTCTTTCTTGTCTTCTGCAATCTGAGCTAACTCTGCCCTTCTATCATCCTCATACATCCTACACATATCAACCAGCGTAGAGAAACTTTGAATCCTTTGATAACTGAACACCGACTTCAATTCGGGTCTCAGTCCTCCCTCAAACTTGATACATTTACTCCTCTCATCCGGATTCATCTGATAGTAAGGGGAGTATTTCATTAATTCCTCAAATTTCGCAGCATATTCTCCTACACTCATGCTGCCTTGTCTGAGTTGTAGAAACTCAACCTCTTTCTTCCTCCTTAAATCCTCAGGAAAATACTTCTTGAGAAATTCTCCCATGAATACTTCCCAAGTTACCTCTCTTCTTTCATGAGCGAGTAACTGGGCAGTATGACTCCACCAATGTTCCGCTTCTCCTTCCAGCATAAAAACAGCATAAGCTATTCTCTGAGCGTCAGGGCATTCTAGAGTTCTAAAGATCTTGCCCATCTCCAAGATCCACTTGTTAGCTTCCTCTGGTTTAAATCCACCAGCAAATTTTGAGGGATTGCAACTTCTGAAATCCGACAAAGTTTTAGCTTCCGCCGCCACAGCACCGGCTGGGGGTAGGTTAACGGGCTGAGGTTGTTGTTGCTGCTGCTGATTTTGCTGCAAATTTTCTAACACTGTAGCCATTCTTTCCAGCAATTCGTTCGTATGGTTTCTATATCGCGATGCCATAGTGAGCCTCACTATGGACCTATGTCGTTAAACATCTATCTAAACTTGAAATCTATCTAGTTCTATTCTAGTCTATCACTAATAGAACTAAGCCATAAGAAATAAATCAAATAGCTAAGAAACTTTACTCAGCTGTAGGAACTTCTGGCAGATTATGCTTGAGAGGATCAAGAATCAGGACCATTTTTGCTCTGATACCACAAAAGGTGTAACACTCCTTGCTTCTTTAAAAATCATATTATATTGATAAAAGAGATTAGTTCTTTAAGATCTCTAGATACAATGTATGGACTTGGTTAAGAAGAGAGGAAAATAAAATTCCTTTTTATAGTCTTCTTAAAATAATTAGTGTTCCTTGTAATTATCGAAAAATCTTGCTTTATCCATTCAGGAAAGCATTGTTACAAAAATTATATTTATCAGAGTGAGCGGAAATAAAGACTTTGACTAAATGACCCACATTCGATACCAACATAGATAATATAAAACATACTGAGTATATATATATATCATCATAGGAAAGAAAAGAGTCATCAATACATAGTCGAAAGTCGCGGTAGCAAGTTTGTACAAAACACAAGTCCATAAACATAGGACCACCTGACTGAGATCTCTACAAAAATATATACAATATATATAGAGAGCAAAATATGAAATCCCAGCAGTGGTCCCTTGATCCTCCTCTATAGCATCATCATCTCCAGGTTCTCCAGCAGCTGCTCCACCTGTCCCACATCCTAACTATCTATACTATGCATCACCTGGTGGATCCCCAACGCCCCACTGGCTCCCAGTGGAGTACTCGACTGGCTCGCCCTCGCTCTCCCCCTCATCTGGATCCTCCTCTACCTCCTCCGACCGAGTGGGTGTCCCACCACTATGCACTGGGTCAGCTGAAGGTGTCTCATGAATCGGACTCATCGGACGAGGTATAGGAGTCTCCTCTCGCACTACGCGAGGAGCAGAGGGGTGAGATCTCGTAGCAGCTCGAAAACGAAAAGAATGAAAACGACGAGCAGGTCGAGTCGGGGGTGGTCCATGATAGATATAGAAAGGAGGTACATGCAAAGTATAGATAATAGGGATGCGGAACCTACGAGGACGGACACGAACCAAGGGGTTGGGGTGATATAGAGTCACCTCCACCTCACCCTCGTAAGTGGCCCTGTGGTCCTCGTAGTACCACACTCCACTAGGGAGCGGGCGCATCTCGATGCAAGCTAGATAGCGAGCCATCACCTAACATGGGCAATAAGGGGTAAGCACATAATTCACATAATCGAATAAGAGTAAATATAAACATATCACATTTGCCAAATATAATGCACAGTATATATGCATATGAGTGATAGTTCCCAACACCTAATATTTCCATTCATTATGAGTAATGATGCATGTCTCCCGGGTCCATGGTCCATTGAACGTTCATTTTATAATTCGGATACATGACCAACATGTATCGTGGACTGCTCGGATAGAGTGCACGCAACGTCACCAAGACGTGCAACATTACCAAAATGTTGCCCACATTACCAAAATGTGTTGCCAAACAGTGCACCTAACGTCACCAAGACGAACAACATTACCAAAATGTTGCCCACATTACCAAAATGTGTCATCGAGTCAGTTACCACCGAATTATCCCCAACCTTACACCATGCATGAATGCACATATGATTACACACCAAGATTAACCAATAATCCTGTTAAGTGCATCCAATATTAGTCCTTTCCTTTCAGTGTTTTAAGTTGTTGTTAATATTTTTCTCAATCCTTTTGTTGGAACATGAGCATAATTGGTCTTTAATCGATATCCCATTAGGTATGTTAAAATAACATAATTTTTTTTTTTTTTTTTTTTTGTGTCTCAGATCTGGAATACTCGAGTAAAACTTCAAAAACTCGAGTGTTCCTCAGTTTCCAGAAAATACTCGAGTGTTCTTAATACTACTCGAGTGTTCCTCAGTTTCCAGAAAATACTCGAGTGTTCTTAATACTACTCGAGTGTTCATCCATTTTTCCAGAAATTCAAAGTTCCAAAATAGGCCAAATACTCGAGTATTACCCATAATACTCGAGTGTTTGCAGACAGACAACACTTGAAATTGAGTTTTAACATACCAAATTCGATTCTAAACATTTTCAGTCCAAACCAAAGACCAATTTAGCTCACATTACATATTTTAAACATGTTCCAACACCAAGTTAACAACAAACAACACTGAATCACAGAATCTCACAGATTATGCATAAAAAGGCAATTTCATCAACTTAACATACCAAATTCGATTTTACACATAATGGATTCATTTTCAGATTTGGTACACCTTGCATGTGACCAAACAAACTTGTTCCAATACTCATTTAAGTCCAGAAAGGCCTCCAAGCCTCAATCCTATTTCAAACTATGCCCATTGAGTCATTTAATGACTCAAATCCTAATTTCACATGATTTAAACTTATTCTAGTGAATTAAAAGCTTCACCCTTACCTCAAATTCGTGAATAAACTCTGAACTTGCAGAGAAATCGTCCAGAAATGTCCAACCCTCAAAATCCTTTGCATGCATCCATGTTTGAACAGGATACCAAAATCAGAGGATTTGACATGCAAGAATTGGTTTAAAATTGGGGAAACTAGTTAGGATTAATTCTCTGCAACTTAGACTAGAGTTATAAACAAATTTTAGGGTCATAGGGTCCAAGGGCTTACCACAATCCAAGTTGAAAGTGAGCTCCAAGCTTCAGTTTTCAACTTTGGCACCAAGAACACCCTTGCTTCTCAGCTTCGATTCTCCTTCTACACAGCTCTTTAACTCACGATTTTTGTGTTCTTTGTGAAGCTCGAGACGTGAGCTTCACAATGGTGTATCACTCTCGTTCCAACTCTCAAACACGATCGAGAAATCGAACCACAAATTTGGAAACCCTAAACCCAAGTTCTCAGAGTAACACCAACAAAATCTCCCTTCTTCAACAATCCAAGCTTAATATAGACCCTCCCAGTGCTCATGCAACGCGCCACGACAACCATCGTCGTGTTTCCATAGTGTTTTCGTGTCAAACTCGGGAATCGTCGTGTGTTGACTCATCAACCGCACTAACGAGTCCTCCACTGACTCGATTACTCGAGTATTTCCAGAAATACTCGAGTATTTCGATCAGTTTTCCAAAAATATATATTTTAATACTTTTCCCTCCAAAACCTTTCCAATATTGCTCCTAGGTCCTTTCCAGGGACTAATATGTAAAAACCCTATTTTTACATATTATTTCTTGTTCTAAAAATTTTCCCTTATGCTACCCTTAATACTACTTCAAGTAAACCTATTTTAATTAACGAAATATAATTATGATTCAGAAAGAAATTATAAAATAATCTTTCATTATTCATAATTACATTACATTAGGAGACGAAAATTTGGAGTGTTACAGTATTTTCTCACCGGTGATCTACTAAATTCTCTATAATTAAAGAGAGAATATGTTTGTTACTAATGTTGTTGTTGCTATTTCTGTTGCTGTTGATGGATTGAGTTACAAATGAAAGAACTCCTACGTATTTATAAGGTAGTGTAACTACTAAATATAACTAAATGGATACAACTGAATGGAGGAGAATTGATTTCTCTTTACCAGAGAAATAGGAGGATGTGCATGGAAATAGGAACAGAGAAATTCTCCTTCCCGTACATGCTAAGACAATTAACAGTGTATATGAAAGGGTGTCTTATAATAAAAGTTGCAATGCTTGGTATATGTTGTTTTTGCCTTGAAAAGCATTTCATATTATTAGAAATAGAGGGTTGTGAATTGCCGCAAGAGATGATTTGGGTCTAATATATGATGTTTCTGAGCTTAATTTGAGCTTTGATTTTGGCTTGTTTCTTAAGTATTTTAGGTAGATTTAGTTTAGTTTTTAATTAGTTTAGGAAATTTTATCCCTTGAATGTTTTGATCCGTTTTGGGTATGTTTCAGATACTTTTTGAGCTTAATTGGAGAAATTAATATTGGAGCTAGAAAGAACATAAGAAGACCTTGAAAATGGCACAAGAACGGAGAGAAACGGAGTCGGAAAATGCACCACACGCCCAGACGCATGAACCGCGAGCCTAGGCGCGCATTCATCGTTGATCCAGGACTAATCAGAGATAATTGGCTTTGAGAAGAGGATTGGAGATCAACAACGGAGGAATCCAGTTCAAGATTGAAGATTAAAGGGGTAATTCAGATTGTCTATGATCATGAATTCTTCTTCTTCTACTCTTTGTTTTTCCTTAATTATGTGTAACTAAACCCTCTGTTTTGGGAACATGTATGTGGATTTGTATGGAACCTTTCTAGTTTTTGTTTAATGAATTAATGTTTTTCCATTAAGTTTCGTGTTTGATTCAGTTTTTATTGTTCATCATGAATTTGATATCGTTTATGATTTGGTAATTCTAATTGAATAGGAATATTGAATTAGGATTTAGATCTTGAATTAAACAATTCAGTTGCATAGGGATATATTTATGTCTATGAATTGGATAACTATTTAACAATTTTGCTGGAACGATAATTGGTAGATTAGGATTTAAGGCTCTGCTTAAGGAATTAAGAGAGATTAAATTACTAAGACACAAGGTTGACTTAAGAAATTAGGCTGTCTTTACCTTAGCAAAATTGGTTCAATACTTAAGAAAATCATTAATTCGTTAGCAATTGCTTTTGGAACCTACAATGAAACATGTCCCCAAACTTTCCCCAAATCTTTCCACAACCACTTTTAATTTGTGTTTTTGTTTTTAATTATTTAATTCAGTAATAAATTCTTAATTTAATTTATTCTCAATTTGAATTTCACTTAATAACTACATTTAGGTGAGAATTGTTTTAATCTATTTTAGTCCTCGTTGGGAACGATATCCCACTTACACTTTATTACTTATACGATCTGGTATACTTTCCAGAATCCCAACAAGAGACAAGAGGAAAAAGATAGTTAGTGAACAAAACAGCAATGAGATTTTTAACATACATATCAGAGAACACAGTGGAAGATTTGAAAATAATATAGAGCAACAGTGAATATTTCTTCTTCTTTGCACACTAGAAAATTATACTGAGTACATTCTTTAAAGTCTTTTAATCCCCAATTTTTCAACTTTGGGTTACATCAGTATGCAATATATTGTTAGTTCTGTTACCTGATATTAATCAGAAGGGTCTGCTGAATCCTGGGGAATCGTCGTGGTGCGCGAATAGATTCTTGAGGACAGTGTCTCCGACACGCCTCAGATCACGTTTTTACTTTATGTGTTTTTCTAATGTATATTCTCCATATTTTTTCCAACAATCTTAAGAATCTATATTATGGAGAACATACATAGTGTTTTTGTTATAATTGTTCTTCATGTGGTGAGACCGAAGAGTGATAAACCCATCAATTATGTGATACTCCACTTGTGGTGCGACATCAACATTGGTATTTTGGTAGCGGATGCAAGCAGGAAAGATAAACTCCGATTGAATAGTGTTCTATAATCTCAAGTAAGATTGCTCTTTCATTCAAGTTCACGAGAACGGTATGTTTTCCCTCTATTTCTTCTTGATGGCAATTAGTTATATCAATTATGTGATACTCCACTTGTGGTGCGACATCAACATTGGTATTTTGGTAGCGGATGCAAGCAGGAAAGATAAACTCCGATTGAATAGTGTTCTATAATCTCAAGTAAGATTGCTCTTTCATTCAAGTTCACGAGAACGGTATGTTTTCCCTCTATTTCTTCTTGATGGCAATTAGTTATATATTGGAAAAACATGTTAAATCATTAAAAGATGAGTTTATTAATTTATATGTATCTATCTTGAGATTTTTTTTTTTGTTTGCACCCTGGTATCCGGCCCATTGGGCCGACTAATCCAGTTCGAGGGGGTCCGGGGTTAAGGTTTTATTCCTCTCCCAACGTTGTTGCAGGGGATCGAACCGTGGTTCGCCCTACCAAGTGCAGCCCCTGGCACCACTGCACCGACAGCTCGTTGGTTATCTATCTTGAGAATTTGAGTGTGTAGCTATGAGTTTATTAATTTCTATATAATTGCGATATTGTTATGCATATGAGAATATGATTTACGCCGTTAAATTAATGAATTTAGATTGAGAGGGCAGCATTGGAGGCTTGCATACAACAATTGACAAGTGGATAGAATTTGTGGCTATGGAACACCGGTTGGTTCCAATGTGATTTATTTTCAATTTTTATGATCCGTTGTTGTCTACAGTGGTACTTACAAGCCATCACAATTATTTTCCAGATCTTTTGTGTGTTTTAGCGACGATCTTGAGCCTTTGTGTCAGATTCATAGTTTGCAGCATTTTTAAACCACTGCTTTTCTATTCCTAGATTATTTATTTATTTATTTTAAAGGGAACACTATGAGGTAAATATTGAAATTGTAGAAAAGCATGTCATAATGTGGTTCTTGAATTTTTAATATAATTAATTAATGAGTGTATTAGATGAGAAATATTATGGTTTGAATGTGATGTTATGATTGGAAGTAAATGAATGTCGTGATTCATGTATGATGCTTTAAAGAGAAGCATGAATGAAGTGTTGAACTAATTGAATTGAATTGATTGTGACTATACATGGTCATAAACTATTAGAGTATATTTGCATTTACATGGTGATATAATAGTATAATTGAAATGTGGGGGTTACAAATATAATTTGTGTGATAATGTATTTTAGTGCATATGTTAGAAGAGGAATGATAATCCTCCTAGCCAAAAAGGAAGTGTTAGTTTATGGAGATGATTTTATTGTTGTCGTCATTTCTCAAACTCTTGTTATTTCTAATGTGAAATGATAAGTTGAAAATTTTGGGGTGTATCTCCTTTAATTTTTGGGAGTTGATGAACTACGATATTTTATATATTGATGCCTGAATTTTAGATTCAGATGAGACCAAATGTGTGTGGTCATTTCGATATGAAAATTGGTGATAGACTTTGAGGCTATCTGGTTTATTTGAATAAATAAAATGTTGCCTCCTAAATTAGATAGGGGATGAATTATGATATTCTATAGAATGATGTCTGAATTTAAATTTCAGATGAGGCCATCAGTGGTCATGTGTTCACCTTTAATGGTGTTGAAATTATTTGAGATAATAATAGTCATTGTAAATAATGAGTCTTTCAATGACAAAATATGGAGATATCTTATTAGGGTATAATTTGGTTATGCATGCTAACAAATATTATATTTGTACCAAAGGTGTACATTACTTATGTGAGGTCATAAGGGATTTCGGCCAATCCCCTGACTAGACCTTTAAAAGGTTGAGATACAAGAAACATCGAGGGGAATGAGACATGTTTAAGCCAACCTGATATTAGCAGTGATGGGAACCCAACCTTTGTGATTGGAGATCCCATGAAGAAGGTTCATATGGGTAATAACAAGTCACTTGTTAATAATGCTAGCACTATTATTTTTCCCTTCCTATGGTGTAGTGTTGTGCTATCCTACATTCAAGAGAGGATAAGTTTTAAAAACTCTTAATGAAATTCATATCCTTTATGGATGTGTATGAAATGCAGTATACACTTGATGAATCACCTATATGAGTGTGTAGTGAAGCCGCTCCTATGAAATTTTTGGCACAATTTCTAGAGCACTCATGCATACCCAGGCACGTGCATGACTGTAATAGCGCAAATCGGCGATAACAGCAGGAATTATGGGTTGTAGTGTGATGACTGGTAGGATCCTTGCTTACATCAGTGTGTCACTTGTTCATAGAGCTCAATCCCACCAATCACCGTATGTCAAATTCTATCGGTCTATACTTGGTTCATAGCCCAGAAGGCACCAGGTTCGATGCATTACAACCGTGATGTTAACCCAGAAATTTTCTCAAATTATTTTTCAAATATTTTTGAAATAGTGGGGGATTGTTGTAAAATTTAGTATTTAGTATTATTATTTTTATTTCAAAAATATTAATTTAATTTAATTTATTATTATACTATTTTTATTATGTGATTTATCCTGTGTGTTTCTTAATAGTGCAGTGTACTTTTGTATCTTAATAAATTTAAACTTCAAAAATTGTATTTAGAAGTTATGAGAAGTTACAAGAAATGAAGCAGTGCATGGAGTTTTGTTTATGAAAAGGTGTATATGAAAGGTGTCTTATAATAAAAGTTGCAATGCATGGTATATGTTGTTTTTGACTTGTAAAACATTTCTTATTATTAGAAATAGAGGGATGTGAATTGCCGCAAGAGACAAGAGGAAAAAGATAGTTAGTGAACAAAACAGCAATGAGATTTTTAACATACATATCAAAGAACGCAGTGGAAGATTTGAAAATAATATAGAGCAACGGTGAATATTTCTTCTTCTTTGCACACTAGAAAATTATACTGAGTACATTCTTTTAAGTCTTTTAATCCCCAATTTTTCAACTCTGGGTTACATCAGTATGCAATATATTGCTAGTTCTGTTACTGATATTAATCATAAGGGTCTGCTGAATCCTGGGGAATCGTCATGGTGCATAAATAGATTCTTAAGGATAGTATCTCCGACACACCTCAGATCATGTTTTTACTTCATGTGTTTTTCTAATGTATATTCTTCATATTTTTTCCAACAGTTAGATAGCAGGTGGCAGTGGGGTGGAGTGACAAAGGTTGAAGAAGAAAAAGATATTTCTTTTTGTGTAAAACTTAAAATTTAAATTATTGTTGTAGATATTCAACAGTTAAAAATTTAAAAAAGGGATGATCTAGTGTTTACGGATGTAAATGAGTTACGAGAGATAATCAATGAAAAAGTGTCATGTTGCACTTAACAAAATTTTAACAAAGAAATTGACGGAAAGATAAATATGATGTCATTTTGATCTTTCGGCTATTTATTTAATTCAAAAATTCTTTGAGGGACTAAGTTGATACCATATGTATATTTGGGGACGAATTTGATTATTAATTCTTTCTAATTAACTAACCTTGAAATCTTTTCTTCTCACCAGTCACCATAGATCCTGTACCAATACGCCAATAACATATATCATTCAGATATTGTTTCAAAAGTTACCAATTTGGTTCACTTTATAACCACTAATGCGACGAATCACTTGTTTACATTTTGACGAGCTCTTGAATGCTCACTGGTGTGCATACCGATCTATCACTTAGACATCTATATGCTATCATTGAATAAATTGCTTCTGTGAGATGATAACCATCCCAAAAGAAATACTTGCTGGGGTTCATGCATGGTTTTGACATTGGAATACAAACTGAAGTCCCATTTGCCCAAGTTGTGCAACATGGATTCGTTGCATCTATCAAACCTACAAAAGAGGTCAATGAGTTACTAATTAAACTAAAGGGGGTAGTAGTAATGTTTGAATATTTGTGCTTTATTTTGAAAAGAGAGATAGAGAACTTTCCCGTTGCCCAACAATTAAATTTACTACTCTTAAAAATTCTTGTATGGGCCGGGATGCTTACCATAAATTGATGGATTTTTTATTGCATCATAGCCTAGTGAATTGGCATGACCAAGAACAAAGATGGAGCCTGGAAGATTGGACGTCATATTTTTTAACATTACAGGGAGCCTCTCGTTGAAGTATGACACCATTTGGTTTATTTCCTCTATGCAATCACCTGTATGAGCATGTGCCCTTGAGATTGATGGGATGCACCCTAAGGGTCCAACGTCAAACATTATTATCTTTCTTGCTCCCAGCTTGTACAATCTCTGTCATAGTTACGAAATTATCAAACAAGTTAACTTGAGATTAGGTACATAACAAAAATAAAGACGGCTCATTTTATCCCTTATCTTATTTATTTATTTCAATTTTTTTTTACACCAACCGGTACCCGGATTTGATTTACCCAGAATCCGACTCATCCGGTCCGACCCAACTGAGCTCGCACTAAGCGGTAGGGGTCTCCCAGCGGAGTTGCTCCATACCCAAGGCTCGAACTCGAGACCAGTTGGTTAAGGAACCAAGTGAGCTACCACTTGACCAACCCCCCGTTGATTTTTTTTTTTATCTATACATTTTTCTCCTTAGCTTAATTGTTTGTCTCAATTTGGCCCATAACATTAGTTTATAGCATATTTTATTACAATATTTCGTTATATTAAATAAAATAATATTTTCTAATAGAATATTTCATACTTGTTTTAAACACTTTAAGAGAATATTTTAACGGAATATGCTAAAAACTAATATTAGGGACAGAATTGAGACAATCAAGTTAAAGGACCAATATGAACAATCAAGTTAAAGATGAATGGTCATTTAGAAATAAATAAATAAGATAAAGAACTAAATGAACAATTTTTCAAAAAATAAAATAAAGAGATTTAATTTTTGACCTTCACTATTGAATTTTTGGCCCCCATTTATTCATAAAAAGACCAAAATACCCTCAAAGTTAAATAGTTTCCGACTTCAGGATGTTTGAAATTTAAAAAAGATATAGATAAAATTGTCGCTTTGGTCCTCGATATTGCAAGGTGATTTCACTTTCGTCCTTGAGATTTCGAAAATTACTCTTTAGTCCCAGAAATTGTAAAATGTTACTCACCTAAGTCCCACGTGGGTTAGTTGTTAACAGCTATCCCTATCCCAAGGATATAACTGAAATAGATTTAATAATCTTAGTGATCAAATTGAATTAATTGTTTATAAGTTAGGAATTAAACTGAAAGAGGAATTAAACGAAATCACTTTTAGGGACTAACATGAGTAACATTTTACAATCTGAGAGACTAAAGAAAATTTTTCAAAATGTCTAGGTTGAAAGTGAAAACCACCTTACAATGTAGAGGACCAAATTGATAGTTTTGTCAATACTTCGGACACACCCATATCTAAAGTATGTTCCGATTCACCAGTGTCAAAAGTACAAATTTTTACACTTCCGATCCCTGAAAGTCTGAAGTGAAAATTTAACAATTTCTTTACTACTCGTGAATGGGCTATGTTTTGGGCTTGTTGGACTATTTGCGAGCTACGAGTCTACGATGCGGTGGTGAATGATGAACACTGTGAATAGGAAAGATAAGCATCATTTCCGCCATGAGTTCAATCGAAGGAGGGTACGTGGCCATTTAAGTTTTGGTTATGCGCCATAGAATTTAGCTATAAATATAATGCTTGTTCTTTGTTCTTTACTACTCTTCAAAGTATGTTTTTCTCACTCACGAGTCACGGGTCATAGCGTACTACTTGATCAGGCAGGGATTTAGCAAATGCAAGACGAGACACTGGATTAAAAATTGCATTTGGTTTGAATGCACCGACGTAGATAATCAAATTAAAATCACCAAGTATCCTTATGGCATGGATTCATGAGTTCCATATTGGATAATATTCTATCTATCATTCTTATCCTTATCATTCTGTTGTAATCTTTCTGTTGTAACAGCATCAGCTAGCTTAGCATATTGTTATTGACTTATTCATAGTATAGTATCATTGTTATGTATAAATATTGGCAGCACACGTTAATGAATAGTAAGCAAAATCATTCCTTTTACATTCTCTTATATGGTATCAGATTGTCCCTTGCTTCACAGCATTTTCGATCCTTATCATGGCTTCCCTATCAGATTCTGAAACCACCACCGTACCCTCCACTGATTCCACACACCTTGTTGCTCTCAATGCTGGTGCACACTCCTCCATCAAGCTTTCTTCCACAAACTACCTTGCCTGGCGTGTACACTTTAATGCACTCCTTGTTGGTTATGGCCTCAAAGGCTATGTCGATGGCACTCATCAGTGTCCTCAACCCACCCACAGCGACTATAATCACTGGATTCGTCAGGATCAGTTGATACTCCTTGCCATTCTCTCGTCTGTATCGGATACAGTCATGGGATGTTCTTCAAACTGCATTTGCCAGTACCTCTCGATCCCGCATTATAGGTGACACCGTTCTTGGTTGGTGATGGTTCTAGCTTACCTATTACCCATATAGGTGACACCGTTCTCAATAGTCCCTCTTGCAAATTAAACCTCAATTATGTTCTTTGTGTTCCCAACATAAATCACAATCTAATTTCCATTTCTAAATTATGTGCATCTAATCGTGTTTCTGTCAAATTTTTTGATTCATAGTTCCTGATCAAGGACCTGCAGACGGGGATGGTGCTACATCGAGGAAACCGTGTCAATGACCTCTACCAACTACTACCTTCCCACTCCTCTCCACAAGCCATGCACACTCACCTTTCCACACAGTCCACTCTCCATCATGCTTTAGGACACCCTAGTTCCAAAATAATGCAGCATCTCCTCACCAAACTCAATCTCAAAATAAAGCACAACCCTGATGCTGTTTGCACAGCCTGCCAGTCTTGCAAAAGTCATAAGCTTCCATTTTCGAATAAGCATCTCCGCAGCTCTCGTCCCCTTCAGCTAATCTATTCTGATGTTTGGGGCCCTGCTCCCGTTAGGTCTCTAGATGGATTTCTTTACTATGTAATCTTTGTTGATCATTTTTCCAAATATATCTGGTTGTATCCTATGCGAAATAAATCAGATGTTGCATCCATTTTTATTAATTTCAAGTCATTGGTTGAAAAATTCTTTAATCTGCCTATTGTTGCCCTTTATAGTGATAATGGTGGTGAATATATTAAGCTGCGCTCTCTGCTCTCCTCTCATGGCATCACCCATTATACCACTCCCCCTCACACTCCTGAACTCAATGGTTCAACTGAGAGACGTCACCGTCACTTGGTAGAAACTGCCCGTACCCTCCTTACTCATGCCAATCTTCCAGAAAAATTCTGGTCTTATGCCCTTAGTACTGCTGCATTCTTAATCAATAGACTTCCCACTCCCAACCTCAAACTTAAATCTCCCTATGAGGTTCTTCATAATGAATCCCCTAATTACTCTCACCATCACTCTTTTGGCTGCCTATGCTTTCCTTGGATCAAGCCTTATGCCACTAACAAACTCCAACCCAAATCCACTCCTTGTATCTTCATTGGTTATTCCCCTTCTCAATATGCATACTACTGTCTTGATCCTAAAACGGAACGCATCTATACCTCTCGCCACGTCCTCTTTTTTGAAGACCATTTCCCATACTCCTCTCTCAACTCCTCATCTCCTACCTCACCGTCAACTCCACCCATTCCTCCTCTTCCTCCCCCTCTTCATCATGTTATCCCAGTGTCTTCCTTCGTGCCTCACCGTGATACACCAGCCTCACCTCCACCCTTACCTACTAATATATCTGCAAGTGCCACTCCTCTAGTCACCTCATCCTCCCCTCGTAATGCACCATCCCCTCCCAGTGTTCCTCAAACAGGTACTAATATCTCATCTCCTCCTTTACCTCCACCACCAGGTACTACACATCCCATGGTCACCAGGTCTAAAAACATGATTTTCAAACCCAAACGTATCTACCTGACCACCAAACACTCCCTGCCCGAAAACCTTGAACCATCTTGTGTGAGTGAGGCCATGAAACATGCGCACTGGCGTGCTGCTCTCTCTGCAGAATTTGATGCCCTCATACATAACGGAACGTGGTCCTTGGTACCTCCTCCTTCCGACAAGAACATAGTGGGTTGTAAATGGTTGTTCAGGATCAAACGTAAACCTGATGGTGCCATCTCTAGGTATAAGGCACGCCTTGTCGCAAAAGGGTTCACTCAAACAGCTGGTGTTGATTTTAAAGAGACCTTTGCCCTGGTGGTCAAACCTCAAACGATTAAGGTCATCCTCACTATTGCCTTATCTAAACACTGGCCTATGCACCAGCTTGGTGTGAATAATGCTTTCTTGTAGGGTCCCTTAACCGAAGAGGTGTACATGAAACAACCTCCTGGCTCATTCACCCTCAATAGTCAATACCCCAATCATGTTTATCGTTTGCACAAAGCACTGTATGGATTACGCCAAGCCCCGCGAGCATGGCATGAGGCTCTCAAATCATATGTTATCTCTTATGGTTTTTGCATGAGCAGCAGTGATGAGTCCTTATTTATTTACCTCCACGGCTCCACTATTGCTTACTTTTTTGTCTATGTTGATGACCTTCTACTCACAGGTAACTCACCTTCATTTCTTCAGCAGTTTATTCATGACTTATACTCCAGATTTTCTATTAAGAATCTTGGTCAACCACATTACTTTCTGGGTATTGAGCTTATTCTGACAAAAACTGGACTGTTTCTATCTCAACACAAGTATATTCGTGACCTCTTGGATAAGGCTAACATGGCAGGTGCTAAGTCATGCTCTACACCCTTGTGCACCACTACTCCCTTAAGGTTACTTGATGGCACTGCCCCTACCGATGCAACACACTATCGAATTCTCATTCGTGCAATGCAATATGTCACCTTGACACGTCCTGATCTTTCATTTGCCATTGGCAAGCTTGCACAATTCATGCACAAGCCTACTGAGTGTCATCTTCAACAGCTTAAACGCACACTTCGTTATCTCAAGGGTACCATTAATTACGGCTTGCATCTTCAGCGTTCTTCCTCCATGCAAATTTGTGCTTATAGCGATGCCGATTGGGCTAGTGACTTAGATACTCGCTTATCCACATCGGCCTACGTCATCTTTCTTGGTGGTAACCCAATCTCTTAGAGCTCTAAACGTCAAAAATCTGTGGCCCGTTCCTCAACCGAGGCTGAATACCGATCAGTTGCCAATGCTGCGGCTGAGCTTTAGTGGCTTCGTCATCTTCTATCTGAACTGCATATCCCGCTTCCTGCCACTCCACATCTCTTCTGTGACAACATTGGTGCCACATACCTATGCGCCAATCCTGTTTTACATTCTCGCATGAAACATATTGAACTTGATTATCATTTCGTACGGGAATTGGTTCGCAAAGGGGCTCTTACTGTCTCTCGTGTCTCCACTTGTGACCAGCTAGCTGATATTTTGACAAGACTGCTAAGACCGTTTACTCTGATCAGGTCCAAGATGCGTGTCTTCAATGGCGACATCATCTTGCGGGGGCGTATTGGATTATATTCTATCTATCATTCTTATCCTTATCATTCTGTTGTAATCTTTCTATTGTAATAGCATCAGCTAGCTTAGCATATTGTTATTGACTTATTCATAGTACAGTATCACTGTTATGTATAAATATTGGCAGCACACGTTAATGAATAGTAAGCAAAATCATTCCTTTTACATTCTCTTATATACCAACCATGTGTTTTATGAAATTTTCATTTTTGAAGTGGAAAAATATGTTCGACATAGGTGTATAATAAATATATTTTTAAAAATTTTCGACATTCTGAAATCGGATGCTATTTAATATTGAAGATATTTTGATCTTTTTAACGAATAAATTGGGACAAAAATTCAATAATGGGATCAAAATTAAACTCTAAAATAAAAACAAATCAATGACCCATCCATCTTTATATATACAATATATCTATAGACATAATTTTTTTAGAGGAGGGAGACAAACGCTAACACGGTGGAGAATGGAAGATGCATTGTGTGTGTTTGCTTATGTTTAGATGCGGTAAAAATAGACATATTTTTTAATGCATTAAACTTAAATTAAAGTATGGATTCAATTTTAATCTGAATCATTAATTTAAATCAATCTAATAAATTATTATATAAAAGATGCAAATCAATCATTTAGATTGAAATTGCATTCATGCCCTAATTTGAGTTTAATGCATATAAGAACTTGTAGATAAAACATATGTTCAGGAACTTTGCAAACTGAGATGACTTTTGAATTTTAACGACAAACATATATGTGTGTGTGTGTGTTTTTTTCTTGTGTACAATTTAAGAGATGGGTTTATGTACCTCAAATTGTTCGGAAAGGTTGTGAATGAGGAATTTAGCAAAGAGCTTAGGCTGATAACATTTGCTTGTATTATAGTACTTGGTATCAAGGTAGTTGTTGATGTAGTCATTGCTCCCTATGGAGACTATATAAATAGATTCTGACAAATGCTTAGATAACAGAGTTGAATTGTTGAGCATTCTGGGCAAATCTTTATCAACTGTCTTTCGGAATAAGTTAATCTGTTCCCTCAAATTCAAGCATTCTCCCTGCAAAATTCCGAGCATCTGGTTAAGTAAATCAATTTTCTCCATTCACTCAAAAGAAAAAAAAAATGTAAATTTCCTAGATGATAACGACTAACAAAAGTTAATAGACGTTCTTGAGATTACACGATATTTTCACTTTCATTTCTGAAATTGTAATAAAAAATTTGGTCTTTGAGATAAACGGATCTTATTCACGTTAAACCTCGAGAGTGGTTGAAGTCGTTAACAATCATCCTACATGGATCATTAACTATGACACAATGACTTTATTTAATTTGATGTATCGAATTCACTTTGGTTGTTCACTTTGTAGGTTGCTTTCACTTTATTCTTTTAGGTTGATTTCACTTTAGTCCCTAACATTAAAAAAATTCTACTCTGCCCCCTAACTTTTTCTAAAGGTTGTGATATTAGCCCTCCGGAGCACCGCCCATTAGAAGTCACTAATCTTATTGGCAGTTGCAACAATCAATTGCTTAGCCTTGGTTTCCATTAGTTGTTCAATGTTTTCTTCATCATCAACCTTGTTTAAGAATATACATTGTTTCCCATACTCCAAAAGGCCACCATACTATCACTACAAAATAGGGAAGGTGGTGCAATGTTCTAATATTCTTTGTTTAATCCTTCTCCAAAGATGATAAAATCTTAAATTCGAAAATAAACCTTAATCTACAAATTGTAACTCACAAAGTCTCAATGCTTTCAAAGGTTGGACCAATTGAAAAGTGCATGTTACAATTTTGAGACCTATATTTATAAATTGGGGTTTAGGGAATGATGTTTTTGGGTGCAAGATTGTATCATTTTGGAAAAACATAATAGAGAAGGTTAGAACATTAAAACTATTGTACCACCCTCCATGTTGTCTAATGATAATATGGTGGCATTTGGATTATGGGAAGTAATATAAATTTGGAGATTTCTAATATGCAATCCAAAATTGGAGTGTTGCCATGCAACCTTCTATTAAACCAATAGAAAGTTGTCATTTAATTTATCTGTGCCATGTCATCATTTGAAGTAGTCAAATTTAATTTTTTGCCATGGCGAGTGGCGGTGGCGGCGCCGGGGCAGGCGGCGGCGGTGGTGGCGGTGGGTTTTGAGAAGTAATGATGAGTTCTGAGTCTAAGAATTTTTTTTTATATAAAAAAAATTAAAATTTATAATTTGTCTAAAAATACAAAAGGACTAAATTACAATAATCTAGTATTTATATTGGACTAAATTGCAAAACTTAATTTTGACTAATTTAAGTAATGATGTGGCATATATGTCTTAAGTGACAAAGTTTTATTGGTTTAACAATGGGTTGCATAGCAACCATTCAATTTTTGATTGCATGGTAGTAACACCCTATAAATTTTGCATCCGGGTTGCTGATGTGGAGACAACATTGAATAACCATTGGAATGTAAGGCTAAACAATTAATTGATGCAACTATCAATAAGATCAACAATGCCTTGTAATGGTTGATACTTCTCAGGACTAATGTGACAAGCTTTAGTCAAAGTTAGGGACTAAATTAAAGAAATGTTAAGAACGATAGTGAAAGAAACTTGCAAAAGTGGAGATTAAAGTGAATTTGGTAGTACTATCAAATTCAGTGTTTCATATAACGGACCGCATTAGGAAATGCGGCCGTTACATAACGGTTACGGTGAGTACCATTACTGCATCACATCGCAATTGCAGTGAAATTGTAAATCACAGAAAAAACGGCATCATAACGACCACAACAATCGCATTACCGCAACGAAATGGTCACAACAACCATTTTTGGATCGGAAATTTGACTGGGGCTTGCCGCTGTGACTGATATTTGTCACCACCGCCTATCACTGATGTTGTTATGCTTAAGTATACTTCTTCCCTTAATTTTGGCACTTGTAGTTAGGTTTGAAACTTTGACTTTTTGAGAGATGATGAAGAGAAGTGATGATAGATCATAGGAAGCGGCTAAGCTGAGATGAGGCCGGACAGAGGGAGTGGCTAAGTTGGGGTTGAAGTGAGACAGAGAGAAAGGGCAAGCGGCTGAGATGGGGTAACACACCGAGACGATTAGCCACCGTCTTTTTCATGTATAGGGACTCCAACTTGGTCCACAAAGCCTCTACCGTCTTCTCCGATATGACCTCCTGCAAAACATCGTCTGTAATGGATAGGTGAATAGTTGATATAGCTTTTGCATCTATGTCATCCCACTCAGAATCCTTCATTGTGTCAGGCTTCTTTTCTTTCCCAGAAAGTTCTACCATTAAATTTTGCTGGGTCAACATAGCCATCATGCGAACCTTCCACATTCCAAAATGGATGTGCCCATCAAACTGCTGAATATCGAATTTTGTAGCCGCCATTTTTTAATACACAAATTCCCAGAACGCTCTAAGCGCTCTGATACCAGTTTGTTATAAAATGAGCGGAAATCAATTGGAATAATGAATAAGTGTGGTTCAGCTTATAGCTTACTCCACATATAAAATGACGATATACAACGATATTATTATTTGACAACACGACACGGTATTTTCTCACCGGTGATCTACTAAATTCTCTATAATTAAAGAGAGAATATGTTTGTTACTAATGTTGTTGTTGCTATTTCTGTTGCTGTTGATGGATTGAGTTACAAATGAAAGAACTCCTACGTATTTATAAGGTAGTGTAACTACTAAATATAACTAAATGGATACAACTGAATGGAGGAGAATTGATTTCTCTTTACCAGAGAAATAGGAGGATGTGCATGGAAATAGGAACAGAGAAATTCTCCTTCCCGTACATGCTAAGACAATTAACAGTGTATATGAAAGGGTGTCTTATAATAAAAGTTGCAATGCTTGGTATATGTTGTTTTTGCCTTGAAAAGCATTTCATATTATTAGAAATAGAGGGTTGTGAATTGCCGCAAGAGATGATTTGGGTCTAATATATGATGTTTCTGAGCTTAATTTGAGCTTTGATTTTGGCTTGTTTCTTAAGTATTTTAGGTAGATTTAGTTTAGTTTTTAATTAGTTTAGGAAATTTTATCCCTTGAATGTTTTGATCCGTTTTGGGTATGTTTCAGATACTTTTTGAGCTTAATTGGAGAAATTAATATTGGAGCTAGAAAGAACATAAGAAGACCTTGAAAATGGCACAAGAACGGAGAGAAACGGAGTCGGAAAATGCACCACACGCCCAGACGCATGAACCGCGAGCCTAGGCGCGCATTCATCGTTGATCCAGGACTAATCAGAGATAATTGGCTTTGAGAAGAGGATTGGAGATCAACAACGGAGGAATCCAGTTCAAGATTGAAGATTAAAGGGGTAATTCAGATTGTCTATGATCATGAATTCTTCTTCTTCTACTCTTTGTTTTTCCTTAATTATGTGTAACTAAACCCTCTGTTTTGGGAACATGTATGTGGATTTGTATGGAACCTTTCTAGTTTTTGTTTAATGAATTAATGTTTTTCCATTAAGTTTCGTGTTTGATTCAGTTTTTATTGTTCATCATGAATTTGATATCGTTTATGATTTGGTAATTCTAATTGAATAGGAATATTGAATTAGGATTTAGATCTTGAATTAAACAATTCAGTTGCATAGGGATATATTTATGTCTATGAATTGGATAACTATTTAACAATTTTGCTGGAACGATAATTGGTAGATTAGGATTTAAGGCTCTGCTTAAGGAATTAAGAGAGATTAAATTACTAAGACACAAGGTTGACTTAAGAAATTAGGCTGTCTTTACCTTAGCAAAATTGGTTCAATACTTAAGAAAATCATTAATTCGTTAGCAATTGCTTTTGGAACCTACAATGAAACATGTCCCCAAACTTTCCCCAAATCTTTCCACAACCACTTTTAATTTGTGTTTTTGTTTTTAATTATTTAATTCAGTAATAAATTCTTAATTTAATTTATTCTCAATTTGAATTTCACTTAATAACTACATTTAGGTGAGAATTGTTTTAATCTATTTTAGTCCTCGTTGGGAACGATATCCCACTTACACTTTATTACTTATACGATCTGGTATACTTTCCAGAATCCCAACAAGAGACAAGAGGAAAAAGATAGTTAGTGAACAAAACAGCAATGAGATTTTTAACATACATATCAGAGAACACAGTGGAAGATTTGAAAATAATATAGAGCAACAGTGAATATTTCTTCTTCTTTGCACACTAGAAAATTATACTGAGTACATTCTTTAAAGTCTTTTAATCCCCAATTTTTCAACTTTGGGTTACATCAGTATGCAATATATTGTTAGTTCTGTTACCTGATATTAATCAGAAGGGTCTGCTGAATCCTGGGGAATCGTCGTGGTGCGCGAATAGATTCTTGAGGACAGTGTCTCCGACACGCCTCAGATCACGTTTTTACTTTATGTGTTTTTCTAATGTATATTCTCCATATTTTTTCCAACAATCTTAAGAATCTATATTATGGAGAACATACATAGTGTTTTTGTTATAATTGTTCTTCATGTGGTGAGACCGAAGAGTGATAAACCCATCAATTATGTGATACTCCACTTGTGGTGCGACATCAACATTGGTATTTTGGTAGCGGATGCAAGCAGGAAAGATAAACTCCGATTGAATAGTGTTCTATAATCTCAAGTAAGATTGCTCTTTCATTCAAGTTCACGAGAACGGTATGTTTTCCCTCTATTTCTTCTTGATGGCAATTAGTTATATCAATTATGTGATACTCCACTTGTGGTGCGACATCAACATTGGTATTTTGGTAGCGGATGCAAGCAGGAAAGATAAACTCCGATTGAATAGTGTTCTATAATCTCAAGTAAGATTGCTCTTTCATTCAAGTTCACGAGAACGGTATGTTTTCCCTCTATTTCTTCTTGATGGCAATTAGTTATATATTGGAAAAACATGTTAAATCATTAAAAGATGAGTTTATTAATTTATATGTATCTATCTTGAGATTTTTTTTTTGTTTGCACCCTGGTATCCGGCCCATTGGGCCGACTAATCCAGTTCGAGGGGGTCCGGGGTTAAGGTTTTATTCCTCTCCCAACGTTGTTGCAGGGGATCGAACCGTGGTTCGCCCTACCAAGTGCAGCCCCTGGCACCACTGCACCGACAGCTCGTTGGTTATCTATCTTGAGAATTTGAGTGTGTAGCTATGAGTTTATTAATTTCTATATAATTGCGATATTGTTATGCATATGAGAATATGATTTACGCCGTTAAATTAATGAATTTAGATTGAGAGGGCAGCATTGGAGGCTTGCATACAACAATTGACAAGTGGATAGAATTTGTGGCTATGGAACACCGGTTGGTTCCAATGTGATTTATTTTCAATTTTTATGATCCGTTGTTGTCTACAGTGGTACTTACAAGCCATCACAATTATTTTCCAGATCTTTTGTGTGTTTTAGCGACGATCTTGAGCCTTTGTGTCAGATTCATAGTTTGCAGCATTTTTAAACCACTGCTTTTCTATTCCTAGATTATTTATTTATTTATTTTAAAGGGAACACTATGAGGTAAATATTGAAATTGTAGAAAAGCATGTCATAATGTGGTTCTTGAATTTTTAATATAATTAATTAATGAGTGTATTAGATGAGAAATATTATGGTTTGAATGTGATGTTATGATTGGAAGTAAATGAATGTCGTGATTCATGTATGATGCTTTAAAGAGAAGCATGAATGAAGTGTTGAACTAATTGAATTGAATTGATTGTGACTATACATGGTCATAAACTATTAGAGTATATTTGCATTTACATGGTGATATAATAGTATAATTGAAATGTGGGGGTTACAAATATAATTTGTGTGATAATGTATTTTAGTGCATATGTTAGAAGAGGAATGATAATCCTCCTAGCCAAAAAGGAAGTGTTAGTTTATGGAGATGATTTTATTGTTGTCGTCATTTCTCAAACTCTTGTTATTTCTAATGTGAAATGATAAGTTGAAAATTTTGGGGTGTATCTCCTTTAATTTTTGGGAGTTGATGAACTACGATATTTTATATATTGATGCCTGAATTTTAGATTCAGATGAGACCAAATGTGTGTGGTCATTTCGATATGAAAATTGGTGATAGACTTTGAGGCTATCTGGTTTATTTGAATAAATAAAATGTTGCCTCCTAAATTAGATAGGGGATGAATTATGATATTCTATAGAATGATGTCTGAATTTAAATTTCAGATGAGGCCATCAGTGGTCATGTGTTCACCTTTAATGGTGTTGAAATTATTTGAGATAATAATAGTCATTGTAAATAATGAGTCTTTCAATGACAAAATATGGAGATATCTTATTAGGGTATAATTTGGTTATGCATGCTAACAAATATTATATTTGTACCAAAGGTGTACATTACTTATGTGAGGTCATAAGGGATTTCGGCCAATCCCCTGACTAGACCTTTAAAAGGTTGAGATACAAGAAACATCGAGGGGAATGAGACATGTTTAAGCCAACCTGATATTAGCAGTGATGGGAACCCAACCTTTGTGATTGGAGATCCCATGAAGAAGGTTCATATGGGTAATAACAAGTCACTTGTTAATAATGCTAGCACTATTATTTTTCCCTTCCTATGGTGTAGTGTTGTGCTATCCTACATTCAAGAGAGGATAAGTTTTAAAAACTCTTAATGAAATTCATATCCTTTATGGATGTGTATGAAATGCAGTATACACTTGATGAATCACCTATATGAGTGTGTAGTGAAGCCGCTCCTATGAAATTTTTGGCACAATTTCTAGAGCACTCATGCATACCCAGGCACGTGCATGACTGTAATAGCGCAAATCGGCGATAACAGCAGGAATTATGGGTTGTAGTGTGATGACTGGTAGGATCCTTGCTTACATCAGTGTGTCACTTGTTCATAGAGCTCAATCCCACCAATCACCGTATGTCAAATTCTATCGGTCTATACTTGGTTCATAGCCCAGAAGGCACCAGGTTCGATGCATTACAACCGTGATGTTAACCCAGAAATTTTCTCAAATTATTTTTCAAATATTTTTGAAATAGTGGGGGATTGTTGTAAAATTTAGTATTTAGTATTATTATTTTTATTTCAAAAATATTAATTTAATTTAATTTATTATTATACTATTTTTATTATGTGATTTATCCTGTGTGTTTCTTAATAGTGCAGTGTACTTTTGTATCTTAATAAATTTAAACTTCAAAAATTGTATTTAGAAGTTATGAGAAGTTACAAGAAATGAAGCAGTGCATGGAGTTTTGTTTATGAAAAGGTGTATATGAAAGGTGTCTTATAATAAAAGTTGCAATGCATGGTATATGTTGTTTTTGACTTGTAAAACATTTCTTATTATTAGAAATAGAGGGATGTGAATTGCCGCAAGAGACAAGAGGAAAAAGATAGTTAGTGAACAAAACAGCAATGAGATTTTTAACATACATATCAAAGAACGCAGTGGAAGATTTGAAAATAATATAGAGCAACGGTGAATATTTCTTCTTCTTTGCACACTAGAAAATTATACTGAGTACATTCTTTTAAGTCTTTTAATCCCCAATTTTTCAACTCTGGGTTACATCAGTATGCAATATATTGCTAGTTCTGTTACTGATATTAATCATAAGGGTCTGCTGAATCCTGGGGAATCGTCATGGTGCATAAATAGATTCTTAAGGATAGTATCTCCGACACACCTCAGATCATGTTTTTACTTCATGTGTTTTTCTAATGTATATTCTTCATATTTTTTCCAACAGTTAGATAGCAGGTGGCAGTGGGGTGGAGTGACAAAGGTTGAAGAAGAAAAAGATATTTCTTTTTGTGTAAAACTTAAAATTTAAATTATTGTTGTAGATATTCAACAGTTAAAAATTTAAAAAAGGGATGATCTAGTGTTTACGGATGTAAATGAGTTACGAGAGATAATCAATGAAAAAGTGTCATGTTGCACTTAACAAAATTTTAACAAAGAAATTGACGGAAAGATAAATATGATGTCATTTTGATCTTTCGGCTATTTATTTAATTCAAAAATTCTTTGAGGGACTAAGTTGATACCATATGTATATTTGGGGACGAATTTGATTATTAATTCTTTCTAATTAACTAACCTTGAAATCTTTTCTTCTCACCAGTCACCATAGATCCTGTACCAATACGCCAATAACATATATCATTCAGATATTGTTTCAAAAGTTACCAATTTGGTTCACTTTATAACCACTAATGCGACGAATCACTTGTTTACATTTTGACGAGCTCTTGAATGCTCACTGGTGTGCATACCGATCTATCACTTAGACATCTATATGCTATCATTGAATAAATTGCTTCTGTGAGATGATAACCATCCCAAAAGAAATACTTGCTGGGGTTCATGCATGGTTTTGACATTGGAATACAAACTGAAGTCCCATTTGCCCAAGTTGTGCAACATGGATTCGTTGCATCTATCAAACCTACAAAAGAGGTCAATGAGTTACTAATTAAACTAAAGGGGGTAGTAGTAATGTTTGAATATTTGTGCTTTATTTTGAAAAGAGAGATAGAGAACTTTCCCGTTGCCCAACAATTAAATTTACTACTCTTAAAAATTCTTGTATGGGCCGGGATGCTTACCATAAATTGATGGATTTTTTATTGCATCATAGCCTAGTGAATTGGCATGACCAAGAACAAAGATGGAGCCTGGAAGATTGGACGTCATATTTTTTAACATTACAGGGAGCCTCTCGTTGAAGTATGACACCATTTGGTTTATTTCCTCTATGCAATCACCTGTATGAGCATGTGCCCTTGAGATTGATGGGATGCACCCTAAGGGTCCAACGTCAAACATTATTATCTTTCTTGCTCCCAGCTTGTACAATCTCTGTCATAGTTACGAAATTATCAAACAAGTTAACTTGAGATTAGGTACATAACAAAAATAAAGACGGCTCATTTTATCCCTTATTTATTTATTTCAATTTTTTTTTACACCAACCGGTACCCGGATTTGATTTACCCAGAATCCGACTCATCCGGTCCGACCCAACTGAGCTCGCACTAAGCGGTTGGGGTCTCCCAGCGGGGTTGCTCCATACCCAAGGCTCGAACTCGAGACCAGTTGGTTAAGGAACCAAGTGAGCTACCACTTGACCAACCCCCCGTTGATTTTTTTTTTATCTATACATTTTTCTCCTTAGCTTAATTGTTTGTCTCAATTTGGCCCATAACATTAGTTTATAGCATATTTTATTACAATATTTCGTTATATTAAATAAAATAATATTTTCTAATAGAATATTTCATACTTGTTTTAAACACTTTAAGAGAATATTTTAACGGAATATGCTAAAAACTAATATTAGGGACAGAATTGAGACAATCAAGTTAAAGGACCAATATGAACAATCAAGTTAAAGATGAATGGTCATTTAGAAATAAATAAATAAGATAAAGAACTAAATGAACAATTTTTCAAAAAATAAAATAAAGAGATTTAATTTTTGACCTTCACTATTGAATTTTTGGCCCCCATTTATTCATAAAAAGACCAAAATACCCTCAAAGTTAAATAGTTTCCGACTTCAGGATGTTTGAAATTTAAAAAAGATACAGACAAAATTGTCGCTTTGGTCCTCGATATTGCAAGGTGATTTCACTTTCGTCCTTGAGATTTCGAAAATTACTCTTTAGTCCCAGAAATTGTAAAATGTTACTCACCTAAGTCCCACGTGGGTTAGTTGTTAACAGCTATCCCAAGGATATAACTGAAATAGATTTAATAATCTTAGTGATCAAATTGAATTAATTGTTTATAAGTTAGGAATTAAACTGAAAGAGGAATTAAACGAAATCACTTTTAGGGACTAACATGAGTAACATTTTACAATCTGAGAGACTAAAGAAATTTTTTCAAAATGTCTAGGTTGAAAGTGAAAACCACCTTACAATGTTGAGGACCAAATTGATAGTTTTGTCAATACTTCGGACATGTAACACCCCAAAATTTTAATCCCCGATTAATGAAATGTTAATTATAATTTAATTATAATTGATAGTTTTCAAATTAATCCTTGATTAAAATATGTGTGTATGTAATTAGCTTGCATGTGAGAAATTATTTATTAAATAATTTCAATGCCTAAAATGTATATTTTGCATATTAGTCCCTGGGTTGGGACCTAGAAGCAATTATAGGAAAGGTTTTGGAGGGAAAGTAAATAAAATTATTATTTTTCAAAATCTGGGTAAAATACTCGAGTATTATCAGAAACACTCGAGTATTCTGGGTCAAACTGCACGAGTTAGTGCGTTTGATGAGTCACCATGAACGATTCTCGTGTGTTGACACGAAATCGTCTTCCCCAGCACGTCAATGGCGTCGTGTCGAGCAGCATGTGTGTCCTCATCTCCTATTTAAGCTCATCAACGAACCTTGGTGAAGAATTTTGTTGATCACTCTTCTTGTTGATGAAGTTAGGGTTCATAACTTCACTGAATCGATTCTCTTCTCTGAGTCCAAATTGAATCACAAATCATACACGAATACAAAGCTCACATCACGAGCTTTGTATAGACACCGAAATTGAGAGCTGAGAGTGAGTGTGCTGTTGGAATCGAAGCTTGGAAGTTGGAGTTTTTCTGTCAAGTTCAGTTTCTGGAGCTCACTGTGATCATCGATTTTGGTAAGCTCTTGAGTTCTTGAGTCTCAAACTCGATTCCTTTAGTTAGTTGATGTGGTATAGAGTCTAGAAATCTAACTTTCCCTAATTCTTATCTCTGTTTCATGTCCAAACCAATTCGATTTTGGTATGGTGTTCAAAACTGTCATGCATGAGAAGTTCAAGTGGATTTCTGGGTTTGGAGAGCTTTCTTTGGATTTCTTTCTGTTGATTCACATCTGAGAGGTAAGGGGAAGTAATTATATTCACTAGATAGAGTTTAAATTCCATTAATTGTGTTAGAGAGCCACCAAGAGGCTCTAAGGGCTTAGATTGAATAGGAACTTTGGTTTGGAGACCAATCCATGCTCTAATTCTGTATTGAGCAAGTTATATATCATGCATGCAAGCTTAAATGAACTTTAATTCATGAGTATTGAGATTATTCTGCAAATTGAGGTATTGAGTTGTGAAAATGTGTTTTAATGCATGATTACTGAATTCTCTGTCAAATCTGTGTTTTGATATGAAATGAATGTTGTAACATGTTCAAATTATGTTGTATGAACTCTGTGGATCCCTGGAATGGACTAGAATTAAGTAGAAATGAAAATGTCATGTTAAAACCAGTTTTCAGTGCTGTCTGCTGCGAAACACTCGAGTAAAAGGCAGAGTACTCGAGTAAATCGTGTTCAAAACCATGTAAATTAAGGAAGAACACTCGAGTAGTCTGTCTGGTACTCGAGTATCGAGCATGACCTGAGGACCATTATATGCCAAACACTCGAGTCAGTCAAGGTCACTCGAGTATTCTGGAAATATCCAAGAACACTCGAGTAACCCATGAACCACTCGAGTAAATTGATGAATTCAAAACCCAAATCCTCAGAAGGTCATGAACACTCGAGTAACTTCAGGAACACTCGAGTAATTTGGAAAATCTAAAGAACACTCGAGTGGACTGAATTTTACTCGAGTAAATTGCCCAGAACCTGAAAAACACCATTTTCAATTCTAAGTCAAATAATTAATGAATTATTGATAATAGTCCAAGGGATTAAGACTTAAAGAAATTGATTAATACAAATAGATCGTTTGATGACGGTCCTTTTGATAAAGAAATAAGCCTAGGTGGCCTGCAAAGTATTAATCAACTTCCCTTAAGTCTAAAGGATAAAATGCATTCATTCTGGAGTTCGGATGGTAGGACGTATTCATGTTTTGATAAACATGTGGAGGGCCTCTGGGAGTGCCAATACGCTTGCTTGATGACACGTCGATGACGTGGTCGGCTTTGTGGATGTCGATATGGATATATCGTTTGGATGACGATCCGTTTGGATGACGGGATATGCTCGGGTGGCATGGATACCAAGCTTGACGTGTACATTCTAGGTGAATGTACGAATTGTTGTATACCTAGGAATACAACGCACTGTGGAGTGCTGGGTTGTCAGGGATGGACGTCAGAGAGTGACATAGTATTATGATGGAGATAGGCTTGAGAGCTAAAGTCATGCATCATGCCATTCATTCAAATAAACTGTTATGACTAAATTAAGTGTGAACATCCTATGTGCATAACCTACTTGCTAAGTGTTAAGTGTGATTGATATTAATTGATGCATGTTACATATTTATGTTGCATAATTTATTCTCTATTGATTATGTGTATAGAATTGCTTACCCCTATGCCCTTGTAGGTGATGTCTCGCTACATTGCTTGCATCGAGATCCGGCCACTTCCTAGTGGCGTATGGATCTATGAGGACCATCGCGCGGTGTATGAGGGGGAGGTAGAGTTCACATTCTACCACCCTAACCCGCTGATGCGATTCCGTCCTCGTAGGTTTAGGATTCCCATCATATACACTATGCATGTACCCCCGTTTTATACTTATCATGGACCACCTCCCAGGCGACCAGCTCGCTCTTACCATAGTTTTCATTTTCGATCTACCCGCTCTCACCCTTTTACTTCGAGAGTTGTCCGCGAGGAGACTCCCCCTTCTGATCCGAGGAGCCCAGTCAGGATTTCACCATCACCTGACCTGGTACCCAGTGATAGGGTACACTCTCCCTCGGATGAGATCGAGGAGGATCCGGTCGAGGACGAGAGTGGGAGCGAGCCTGTCGTGCATTCTACTGGGAGTGACTGGAGGGACGATGATCCCTAGGTACATGTATATGGTGTATGATGTGGATCCGAGGATCCGGTGTGTGGAGGAGATGTGCTGCTGCTGCTGTGATGATGATGCTACTACCTTATTACCTATGTTCTTGGGAGACTACTGCTACTACTACTACCGCATCTGATGATGATGGATCTACGTGACTATCCCTGGGGTTGTATTTTGGATTATGTATATACTATGGTTATACTTTTGTTGTACTCTAGGGATGACGTTAGGTCACTAATAGATCTACTATGGACTTGTATATTTCTAAACCTTGGAGACTTATTCATGGGACTATGTATCTACCACTTTATATATATATATATATATATATATATATGAAAATCCTATGTTTATATTATTGCATAGTCCAATACTTTCCGCTTACTCTGATTTAATTTGTTTAAGAGCTCGACTATAAATGGTATCAGTTGTATCGAATGAAGCGAGGGTAGCTTAAGCTACTCGATACTAAGATATTTTCTAAAAGATCGAATGTTACTCTATTTGCGAAAAGATTTTGGAAATCGTCGAACTCAATTCAACTGATTTGAAAAGGTTTAAAGTTATTCTCCAAGGATGCCAAGTAAGGATTGTGCACCCGCTTCTAAAGAAAATTTTATTTACCATATTTTCTTAAACACTCACAAGTCCATATATTATCCAATATAATGCATAAATACTATATTATATTTGGGTAAACGGAAAGGGTGTCACAGGACACACCCATATCTAAAGTATGTTCCGATTCACCAGTGTCAAAAGTACAAATTTTTACACTTCCGATCCCTGAAAGTCTGAAGTGAAAATTTAACAATTTCTTTACTACTCGTGAATGGGCTATGTTTTGGGCTTGTTGGACTATTTGCGAGCTACGAGTCTACGATGCGGTGATGAATGATGAACACTCTGAATAGGAAAGATAAGCATCATTTCTGCCATGAGTTCAATCGAAGGAGGGTACGTGGCCATTTATGTTTTGGTTATGCGCCATAGAATTTAGCTATAAATATAATGCTTGTTCTTTGTTCTTTACTACTCTTCAAAGTATGTTTTTCTCACTCACGAGTCACGGGTCATAGCGTACTACTTGATCAGGCAGGGATTTAGCAAATGCAAGACGAGACACTGGATTAAAAATTGCATTTGGTTTGAATGCACCGACGTAGATAATCAAATTAAAATCACCAAGTATCCTTATGGCATGGATTCATGAGTTCCATATTGGATAATATTCTATCTATCATTCTTATCCTTATCATTTTGTTGTAATCTTTCTGTTGTAACAGCATCAGCTAGCTTAGCATATTGTTATTGACTTATTCATAGTATAGTATCATTGTTATGTATAAATATTGGCAGCACACGTTAATGAATAGTAAGCAAAATCATTCCTTTTACATTCTCTTATATGGTATCAGATTGTCCTTTGCTTCACAGCATTTTCGATCCTTATCATGGCTTCCCTATCAGATTCTGAAACCACCACCGTACCCTCCACTGATTCCACACACCTTGTTGCTCTCAATGCTGGTGCACACTCCTCCATCAAGCTTTCTTCCACAAACTACCTTGCCTGGCGTGTACACTTTAATGCACTCCTTGTTGGTTATGGCCTCAAAGGCTATGTCGATGGCACTCATCAGTGTCCTCAACCCACCCACAGCGACTATAATCACTGGATTCGTCAGGATCAGTTGATACTCCTTGCCATTCTCTCATCTGTATCGGATACAGTCATGGGATGTTCTTCAAACTGCATTTGCCAGTACCTCTCGATCCCGCATTATAGGTGACACCGTTCTTGGTTGGTGATGGTTCTAGCTTACCTATTACCCATATAGGTGACACCGTTCTCAGTAGTCCCTCTTGCAAATTAAACCTCAATTATGTTCTTTGTGTTCCCAACCTAAATCACAATCTAATTTCCATTTCTAAATTATGTGCATCTAATCGTGTTTCTGTCAAATTTTTTGATTCATAGTTCCTGATCAAGGACCTGCAGACGGGGATGGTGCTACATCGAGGAAACCGTGTCAATGACCTCTACCAACTACTACCTTCCTACTCCTCTCCACAAGCCATGCACACTCACCTTTCCACACAGTCCACTCTCCATCATGCTTTAGGACACCCTAGTTCCAAAATAATGCAGCATCTCCTCACCAAACTCAATCTCAAAATAAAGCACATGATCCCTAGGTACATGTATATGGTGTATGATGTGGATCCGAGGATCCGGTGTGTGGAGGAGATGTGCTGCTGCTGCTGTGATGATGATGCTACTACCTTATTACCTATGTTCTTGGGAGACTACTGCTACTACTACTACCGCATCTGATGATGATGGATCTACGTGACTATCCCTGGGGTTGTATTTTGGATTATGTATATACTATGGTTATACTTTTGTAGTACTCTAGGGATGACGTTAGGTCACTAATAGATCTACTATGGACTTGTATATTTCTAAACCTTGGAGACTTATTCATGGGACTATGTATCTACCACTTTATATATATATATATATATATATATATATATATATGAAAATCCTATCTTATTTATTGCATAGTCCAATACTTTCCGCTTACTCTGATTTAATTTGTTTAAGAGCTCGACTATAAATGGTATCAGTTGTATCGAATGAAGCGAGGGTAGCTTAAGCTACTCGATACTAAGATATTTTCTAAAAGATCGAATGTTACTCTATTTGCGAAAAGATTTTGGTAATCGTCGAACTCAATTCAACTGATTTGAAAAGGTTTAAAGTTATTCTCCAAGGATGCCAAGTAAGGATTGTGCACCCGCTTCTAAAGAAAATTTTATTTACCATATTTTCTTAAACACTCACAAGTCCATATATTATCCAATATAATGCATAAATACTATATTATATTTGGGTAAACGGAAAGGGTGTCACACTTAGTGGTATCAGAGCAAAAGTCAGATTCTGTAGTAGTAGAAGTGGTTCCAGAAAGGTAGCCATCAACATCAAGCAGGTATCTCCAAAGCACTTATTACCTTGAATGCTGTTATTTTGATTGTCAAAGGTTTGAATACCCTGAATTGTTTGTATCTTGTCTCTTTTGAGTACAAGACGCAATTGATTGTAGATCTGATAAGCTTAAGATAGAGCCTTAGTATAGGTGGTGTAATGGAAGTTTCTTTAGTTCAACATATGTGACCGTAAGCCCATAGCGCAGGTCTAATATGGCAACTAGAAACCAAAATCACACCAATGCGATGTTGGAGCGAATCACCACGGTATTGGAAGCGATGCAAAGGCAGTCTCAGCAACCATCTCAACCGGTTAATCCGCCTCACCAGTGTAATGTGGGTAACACTGAGGCGAAGACTCTGGCTGATTTTAGGAGCTGCAATCCGCCAAAGTTTGAAGGAGGATTTAAACCGGAGGAAGCCAACAAATGGATTCATACTATGGACAAGATTTTGAGGACTTTGGAGTGTTCTGATGTTCAGAAAGTGGCGTATGCAACCTATATGTTGGAGGATGAAGCGGAGAATTGGTGGAATCACACCATGCAGCTTTTGCAATACGAAGGAAGGGAGATAAGTTGGGGTGTATTCATGGAGAAGTTTCTCCATAAGTATTTCCCTGAGGATCTAAGGAGGAAGAAAGAGGTGGAATTCTTGCAGTTGACACAAGGGAACATGAGTGTGGGTGAGTACGCAGCTAAGTTTGAGGAGCTGATGAAGTACTCTCCATACTATCAGAACAATCCAGATGAAAGGAGCAAGTGTATAAAGTTTGAAGGAGGCTTAAGGCCCAAGCTAAAGTCAATTTTCAGCTATCAGCGAATCCAAAGTTTTCCTGCATTGGTGGATATGTGTAGGATGTATGAAGATGATACAAAGGCTGAGGAGGTGCAAGTTTCAGAAAAGAAGGACAATCAGAGCTGTGGACCACAAAGACGTAAGGGTTTCAACCATAGAAGCAAGGGTCCATATGATCTCAGAGGGAAAGGCAAGGGCAAAGTTGGTAGTTCTGAGGGAAGGAACTATAGGAACGAAGCTCCATTCTGCGACAAGTGCAAGCGCAATCACTATGGTAGGATATGTTGGGGAACAAGTGGTTGCTTCAATTGTGGAAAGTCGGGGCATTTTGCGAGAGATTGCAAGGAGCCAGCCAAGGCCAATTCGAGAGGAGTTGCAGATAGACCAGTGACTCAAGGAAGGGTCTTCACCCTTAGTGGTGTGGAAGCAAATCGATCTTCTGATCTGGTGCAAGGTAAATACTTGCTTAATGGTCAGTTTTGCCATGTTTTGTTTGACTCCGGTGCAACGCATTCATTTGTTTCAGATGAATGTGTAAACCGTTTAGGCTTGATTGTGTCTGAGATGTCTTATACTCTCAAAGTAGAAACTCCTACCAACGCTCCTGTAATTGTTTCTAGAGCATGTCTTAACTGTTGTGTAGAAGTGTTAGGACAGACCTCTGAAGTAGATTTGATCTGCTTACCCTTAGCACAATTAGATGTGATCTTGGGGATGGACTGGTTAAGTCGGAACCAAGTGATCATTGATTGTGATAGAAAACTGGTAACCTATAGAAACCTAAAACCATCTGGTTACGTGTGTCTGTTCAATGCTGAGATGGAGGAAGTTGGTCCGAGGATGGAAGAGATTCCTGTTGTCCGAGAGTTTCCGGAAGTGTTTGCTGACGAGATTCCTGGTCTGCCACCAAGAAGAGAGATTGAATTTGGTATTGACCTAGTTCCGGGAGCTGGTCCCATTTCTATCGCTCCCTATAGAATGGCACCACCGGAAATGGCAGAGATGAAGAAACAGATTGAGGAGCTGCTGCAGAAATAGATGATCCGACCAAGCGTCTCACCTTGGGGTGCTCCTATCTTATTCGTAAAGAAGAAAGATGGTAGCATGAGGATGTGTATAGACTACCGACAGCTGAATAAGGTCACCATCAAGAACAAGTATCCGTTACCACGGATAGATGACCTTATGGATCAAGTTCGTGGGGCTTCGGTATTTTCTAAGATTGATTTGAGGTCGGGGTACCATCAGATCAGGATTAGAGAGGAGGATATCTCTAAGCCTACATTTCGATCTCGATATGGACATTATGAGTATGTCGTAATGCCGTTCGGATTGACTAATGCACCAGCTATCTTCATGGACTATATGAATCGAATCTTTAGACCTTATTTAGATTCATTCGTGGTTGTGTTCATAGATGATATCCTTATCTATTCCAAGAGCCCGGAGGAGCATGCTGAACACTTGAGGATGGTGTTGAGCATCCTAAAGGAGAAGCAATTGTACGCCAAACTTACAAAGTGTGAGTTTTGGCTGAAGGAGGTTAAATTTTTGGGACATGTGATTTCAGATAAAGGGATAGCAGTTGATCCAACGAAAGTAAGTTCGGTTTTGCAATGGGAGCAACCGAAGTCGGTTACGGAGGTTAGAAGCTTTCTCGGTTTGGCTGGGTACTACCGAAGATTTATAGAAGGATTTTCGAAGATCGCACTGCCTCTGACGAAGTTGACTCGGAAAGATCAACCGTTCCTATGAGATGAGAAGTGTGAGAGAAGTTTTCGGGAGTTGAAGGAAAGGTTGACATCGTCTCCTGTGTTGGTGTTGCCCGATACGCAGAAGAGTTTCGATGTGTATTGTGACGCGTCGAAACAAGGTCTTGGGTGTGTCTTGATGCAAGATGGACAAGTCGTCGCTTACGCTTCTAGGCAATTAAAGGTTCATGAGATGAACTATCCAACCCATGATCTGGAGTTAGCAGCTGTGGTGTTTGCCTTAAAAATCTGGAGGCACTATCTCTATGGCACTACGTTCCGGGTGTTGAGTGACCATAAGAGTTTAAAGTACCTCTTTGATCAAAAGGACTTGAATATGAGGCAACGTCGATGGATGGAGTTTTTGAAGGATTATGAGTTTGAACTCCATTACCATCCTGGGAAGGCTAACGTTGTGGCGGACGCATTGAGTAGAAAGGCGATGCATATTAGTGCGATGATGGTCAGAGAAGCTGCACTGATAGAGGAGTTTCGGGATTTGAGTCTGACAATGCAAGTGGAACCAACGAGTATCAAGTTGGGGATGTTGCAGATTGCTAATGAATTTATGTTAAGGATTCGTGAATTGCAACACAAGGATGAGAAACTCATGGAGAAGAAGAAATTGATGCAAGAAGGTAAGGAATTGGAATTCCAAGAAGGGAAGGATGGAATCTTGCGTTTTAGAATGAGGATTTGTATTCCGGACAATTTGGAAGTAAGGAGAATGATTCTGGATGAAGCGCATAAGAGTAAGATGAGTATGCATCCAGGAGCTACCAAAATGTATCATGATTTGAAGAAACTATTTTGGTGGCCTGGGTTGAAGAAGGACGTAGCGGAGTATGTGGCATGCTGTTTGGTGTGTCAAAAGGCGAAGATAGAACACCAAAGGCCAGGAGGAGAGTTGCTTTCTTTAGAAGTTCCTGTATGGAAGTGGGATAGCATCTCGATGGATTTTGTGTCGGGATTGCCAAGGACGTCTACTAGTCATGATGCAATTTGGGTGATCGTGGATCGGTTGACCAAGTCAGCGCATTTCATTCCCGTGAATATGCGCTACTCATTGGAAAATCTCACTCAGCTGTACATCAAGGAAGTTGTTCGTCTGCACGGAGTACCATCAAGCATTGTGTCTGATCGCGATCCGAGGTTTACCTCAAAGTTTTGGGAAGATCTGCATAGAGCCTTGGGTTCAAGATTGAAGCTAAGTTCGGCATATCACCCTCAGACTGATGGTCAAACGGAGAGGACTATTCAGTCATTGGAGGATATTCTACGAGCCTGTGCTTTGGAAGAACAAGGGAATTGGGAGCAAATGTTGCCACTCGTGGAGTTCACTCACAACAATAGTTACCACACGAGCATTGGAATGGCACCATTTGAAGCTTTGTATGGAAGAAAGTGTCAGACGCCATTATGCTGGTTCCAAGTGGGGGAGAGTTCTCTGATTGGACCAGATATTGTGCATGAGACCACGGAGCAGATTAAGATAATACGAGAGAAGATGAGGGCAGCTCAGAGTAGGCAGAAAAGCTATGCTGATAAAAGGAGAAAACCTTTAGAGTTTGCTGAAGGAGACCATGTGTTCATTAGAATCGTACCCACCAAAGGTGTTAGTAGAGCCTTGAAAACCCAGAAACTATCACCTAAGTTTATTGGTCCCTATCAAATTCTCAAAAGAATCGGCCCAGTAGCCTATCAATTAGCCCTACCTCCATCATTAGCTAATCTCCACAATGTGTTCCATGTGTCCCAATTAAAGAAATATGTTCATGATCCCACCATTGTTCTTAGCCTCCAACCTGATGACTTAGAAGTCCATGAAAACCTAACCTTCAAAGCTGTGCCAGTTCGCATCGAAGATTGAAGAATCAAGCAGCTTAGAGGGAAGGACATCCATCTGGTTAAGGTTGTCTGGGTCTGCGGAAATGTAATAGAAGCGTCGTGGGAACTAGAGGATAAGATGCGTCAGGATTATCCTGATTTGTTTGTATAAGTTGAATTTCGAGGACGAAATTCCTTGTAAGTGGGGGAGTAGTGTAACACCCCAAAATTTTAATCCCCGATTAATGAAATGTTAATTATAATTTAATTATAATTGATAGTTTTCAAATTAATCCTTGATTAAAATATGTGTGTATGTAATTAGCTTGCATGTGAGAAATTATTTATTAAATAATTTCAATGCCTAAAATGTATATTTTGCATATTAGTCCCTGGGTTGGGACCTAGAAGCAATTATAGGAAAGGTTTTGGAGGGAAAGTAAATAAAATTATTATTTTTCAAAATCTGGGTAAAATACTCGAGTATTATCAGAAACACTCGAGTATTCTGGGTCAAACTGCACGAGTTAGTGCGTTTGATGAGTCACCATGAACGATTCTCGTGTGTTGACACGAAATCGTCTTCCCCAGCACGTCAATGGCGTCGTGTCGAGCAGCATGTGTGTCCTCATCTCCTATTTAAGCTCATCAACGAACCTTGGTGAAGAATTTTGTTGATCACTCTTCTTGTTGATGAAGTTAGGGTTCATAACTTCACTGAATCGATTCTCTTCTCTGAGTCCAAATTGAATCACAAATCATACACGAATACAAAGCTCACATCACGAGCTTTGTATAGACACCGAAATTGAGAGCTGAGAGTGAGTGTGCTGTTGGAATCGAAGCTTGGAAGTTGGAGTTTTTCTGTCAAGTTCAGTTTCTGGAGCTCACTGTGATCATCGATTTTGGTAAGCTCTTGAGTTCTTGAGTCTCAAACTCGATTCCTTTAGTTAGTTGATGTGGTATAGAGTCTAGAAATCTAACTTTCCCCAATTCTTATCTCTGTTTCATGTCCAAACCAATTCGATTTTGGTATGGTGTTCAAAACTGTCATGCATGAGAAGTTCAAGTGGATTTCTGGGTTTGGAGAGCTTTCTTTGGATTTCTTTCTGTTGATTCACATCTGAGAGGTAAGGGGAAGTAATTATATTCACTAGATAGAGTTTAAATTCCATTAATTGTGTTAGAGAGCCACCAAGAGGCTCTAAGGGCTTAGATTGAATAGGAACTTTGGTTTGGAGACCAATCCATGCTCTAATTCTGTATTGAGCAAGTTATATATCATGCAAGCAAGCTTAAATGAACTTTAATTCATGAGTATTGAGATTATTCTGCAAATTGAGGTATTGAGTTGTGAAAATGTGTTTTAATGCATGATTACTGAATTCTCTGTCAAATCTGTGTTTTGATATGAAATGAATGTTGTAACATGTTCAAATTATGTTGTATGAACTCTGTGGATCCCTGGAATGGACTAGAATTAAGTAGAAATGAAAATGTCATGTTAAAACCAGTTTTCAGTGCTGTCTGCTGCGAAACACTCGAGTAAAAGGCAGAGTACTCGAGTAAATCGTGTTCAAAACCATGTAAATTAAGGAAGAACACTCGAGTAGTCTGTCTGGTACTCGAGTATCGAGCATGACCTGAGGACCATTATATGCCAAACACTCGAGTCAGTCAAGGTCACTCGAGTATTCTGGAAATATCCAAGAACACTCGAGTAACCCATGAACCACTCGAGTAAATTGATGAATTCAAAACCCAAATCCTCAGAAGGTCATGAACACTCGAGTAACTTCAAGAACACTCGAGTAATTTGGAAAATCTAAAGAACACTCGAGTGGACTGAATTTTACTCGAGTAAATTGCCCAGAACCTGAAAAACACCATTTTCAATTCTAAGTCAAATAATTAATGAATTATTGAGAATAGTCCAAGGGATTAAGACTTAAAGAAATTGATTAATACAAATAGATCGTTTGATGACGGTCCTTTTGATAAAGAAATAAGCCTAGGTGGCCTGCAAAGTATTAATCAACTTCCCTTAAGTCTAAAGGATAAAATGCATTCATTCTGGAGTTCGGATGGTAGGACGTATTCATGTTTTGATAAACATGTGGAGGGCCTCTGGGAGTGCCAATACGCTTGCTTGATGACACGTCGATGACGTGGTCGGCTTTGTGGATGCCGATATGGATATATCGTTTGGATGACGATCCGTTTGGATGACGGGATATGCTCGGGTGGCATGGATACCAAGCTTGACGTGTACATTCTAGGTGAATGTACGAATTGTTGTATACCTAGGAATACAACGCACTGTGGAGTGCTGGGTTGTCAGGGATGGACGTCAGAGAGTGACATAGTATTATGATGGAGATAGGCTTGAGAGCTAAAGTCATGCATCATGCCATTCATTCAAATAAACTGTTATGACTAAATTAAGTGTGAACATCCTATGTGCATAACCTACTTGCTAAGTGTTAAGTGTGATTGATATTAATTGATGCATGTTACATATTTATGTTGCATAATTTATTCTCTATTGATTATGTGTATAGAATTGCTTACCCCTATGCCCTTGTAGGTGATGTTTCGCTACATTGCTTGCATCGAGATCCGGCCACTTCCTAGTGGCGTATGGATCTATGAGGACCATCGCGCGGTGTATGAGGGGGAGGTAGAGTTCACATTCTACCACCCTAACCCGCTGATGCGATTCCGTCCTCGTAGGTTTAGGATTCCCATCATATACACTATGCATGTACCCCCGTTTTATACTTATCATGGACCACCTCCCAGGCGACCAGCTCGCTCTTACCATAGTTTTCATTTTCGATCTACCCGCTCTCACCCTTTTACTTCGAGAGTTGTCCGCGAGGAGACTCCCCCTTCTGATCCGAGGAGCCCAGTCAGGATTTCACCATCACCTGACCCGGTACCCAGTGATAGGGTACACTCTCCCTCGGATGAGATCGAGGAGGATCCGGTCGAGGACGAGAGTGGGAGCGAGCCTGTCGTGCATTCTACTGGGAGTGACTGGAGGGACGATGATCCCTAGGTACATGTATATGGTGTATGATGTGGATCCGAGGATCCGGTGTGTGGAGGAGATGTGCTGCTGCTGCTGTGATGATGATGCTACTACCTTATTACCTATGTTCTTGGGAGACTACTGCTACTACTACTACCGCATCTGATGATGATGGATCTACGTGACTATCCCTGGGGTTGTATTTTGGATTATGTATATACTATGGTTATACTTTTGTTGTACTCTAGGGATGACGTTAGGTCACTAATAGATCTACTATGGACTTGTATATTTCTAAACCTTGGAGACTTATTCATGGGACTATGTATCTACCACTTTATATATATATATATATATATATATGAAAATCCTATGTTTATATTATTGCATAGTCCAATACTTTCCGCTTACTCTGATTTAATTTGTTTAAGAGCTCGACTATAAATGGTATCAGTTGTATCGAATGAAGCGAGGGTCGCTTAAGCTACTCGATACTAAGATATTTTCTAAAAGATCGAATGTTACTCTATTTGCGAAAAGATTTTGGAAATCGTCGAACTCAATTCAACTGATTTGAAAAGGTTTAAAGTTATTCTCCAAGGATGCCAAGTAAGGATTGTGCACCCGCTTCTAAAGAAAATTTTATTTACCATATTTTCTTAAACACTCACAAGTCCATATATTATCCAATATAATGCATAAATACTATATTATATTTGGGTAAACGGAAAGGGTGTCACAGGACACACCCATATCTAAAGTATGTTCCGATTCACCAGTGTCAAAAGTACAAATTTTTACACTTCCGATCCCTGAAAGTCTGAAGTGAAAATTTAACAATTTCTTTACTACTCGTGAATGGGCTATGTTTTGGGCTTGTTGGACTATTTGCGAGCTACGAGTCTACGATGCGGTGATGAATGATGAACACTCTGAATAGGAAAGATAAGCATCATTTCTGCCATGAGTTCAATCGAAGGAGGGTACGTGGCCATTTAAGTTTTGGTTATGCGCCATAGAATTTAGCTATAAATATAATGCTTGTTCTTTGTTCTTTACTACTCTTCAAAGTATGTTTTTCTCACTCATGAGTCACGGGTCATAGCGTACTACTTGATCAGGCAGGGATTTAGCAAATGCAAGACGAGACACTGGATTAAAAATTGCATTTGGTTTGAATGCACCGACGTAGATAATCAAATTAAAATCACCAAGTATCCTTATGGCATGGATTCATGAGTTCCATATTGGATAATATTCTATCTATCATTCTTATCCTTATCATTTTGTTGTAATCTTTCTGTTGTAACAGCATCAGCTAGCTTAGCATATTGTTATTGACTTATTCATAGTATAGTATCATTGTTATGTATAAATATTGGCAGCACACGTTAATGAATAGTAAGCAAAATCGTTCCTTTTACATTCTCTTATATGGTATCAGATTGTCCTTTGCTTCACAGCATTTTCGATCCTTATCATGGCTTCCCTATCAGATTCTGAAACCACCACCGTACCCTCCACTGATTCCACACACCTTGTTGCTCTCAATGCTGGTGCACACTCCTCCATCAAGCTTTCTTCCACAAACTACCTTGCCTGGCGTGTACACTTTAATGCACTCCTTGTTGGTTATGGCCTCAAAGGCTATGTCGATGGCACTCATCAGTGTCCTCAACCCACCCACAGCGACTATAATCACTGGATTCGTCAGGATCAGTTGATACTCCTTGCCATTCTCTCATCTGTATCGGATACAGTCATGGGATGTTCTTCAAACTGCATTTGCCAGTACCTCTCGATCCCGCATTATAGGTGACACCGTTCTTGGTTGGTGATGGTTCTAGCTTACCTATTACCCATATAGGTGACACCGTTCTCAGTAGTCCCTCTTGCAAATTAAACCTCAATTATGTTCTTTGTGTTCCCAACCTAAATCACAATCTAATTTCCATTTCTAAATTATGTGCATCTAATCGTGTTTCTGTCAAATTTTTTGATTCATAGTTCCTGATCAAGGACCTGCAGACGGGGATGGTGCTACATCGAGGAAACCGTGTCAATGACCTCTACCAACTACTACCTTCCTACTCCTCTCCACAAGCCATGCACACTCACCTTTCCACACAGTCCACTCTCCATCATGCTTTAGGACACCCTAGTTCCAAAATAATGCAGCATCTCCTCACCAAACTCAATCTCAAAATAAAGCACAACCCCGATGCTGTTTGCACAGCCTGCCAGTCTTGCAAAAGTCATAAGCTTCCATTTTCGAATAAGCATCTCCGCAGCTCTCGTCCCCTTCAGCTAATCTATTCTGATGTTTGGGGCCCTGCTCCCGTTAGATCTCTAGATGGATTTCTTTACTATGTAATCTTTGTTGATCATTTTTCCAAATATATCTGGTTGTATCCTATGCGAAATAAATCAGATGTTGCATCCATTTTTATTAATTTCAAGTCATTGGTTGAAAAATTCTTTAATCTGCCTATTGTTTCCCTTTATAGTGATAATGGTGGTGAATATATTAAGCTGCGCTCTCTGCTCTCCTCTCATGGCATCACCCATTATACCACTCCCCCTCACACTCCTGAACTCAATGGTTCAGCTGAGAGACGTCACCGTCACTTGGTAGAAACTGCCCATACCCTCCTTACTCATGCCAATCTTCCAGAAAAATTCTGGTCTTATGCCCTTAGTACTGCTGCATTCTTAATCAATAGACTTCCCACTCCCAACCTCAAACTTAAATCTCCCTATGAGGTTCTTCATAATGAATCCCCTAATTACTCTCACCATCACTCTTTTGGCTGCCTATGCTTTCCTTGGATCAAGCCTTATGCCACTAACAAACTCCAACCCAAATCCACTCCTTGTATCTTCATTGGTTATTCCCCTTCTCAATATGCATACTACTGTCTTTATCCTAAAACGGAACGCATCTATACCTCTCGCCACGTCCTCTTTTTTGAAGACCATTTCCCATACTCCTCTCTCAACTCCTCATCTCCTACCTCACCGTCAACTCCACCCATTCCTCCTCTTCCTCCCCCTCTTCATCATGTTATCCCAGTGTCTTCCTTCGTGCCTCACCGTGATACACCAGCCTCACCTCCACCCTTACCTACTAATATATCTGCAAGTGCCACTCCTCTAGTCACCTCATCCTCCCCTCGTAATGCACCATCCCCTCCCAGTGTTCCTCAAACAGGTACTAATATCTCATCTCCTCCTTTACCTCCACCACCAGGTACTACACATCCCATGGTCACCAGGTCTAAAAACATGATTTTCAAACCCAAACGTATCTACCTGACCACCAAACACTCCCTGCCCGAAAACCTTGAACCATCTTGTGTGAGTGAGGCCATGAAACATGCGCACTGGCGTGCTGCTCTCTCTGCAGAATTTGATGCCCTCATACATAACGGAACGTGGTCCTTGGTACCTCCTCCTTCCGACAAGAACATAGTGGGTTGTAAATGGTTGTTCAGGATCAAACGTAAACCTGATGGTGCCATCTCTAGGTATAAGGCACGCCTTGTCGCAAAAGGGTTCACTCAAACAGCTGGTGTTGATTTTAAAGAGACCTTTGCCCTGGTGGTCAAACCTCAAACGATTAAGGTCATCCTCACTATTGCCTTATCTAAACACTGGCCTATGCACCAGCTTGATGTGAATAATGCTTTCTTGCAGGGTCCCTTAACCGAAGAGGTGTACATGAAACAACCTCCTGGCTTCATTCACCCTCAATACCCCAATCATGTTTATCGTTTGCACAAAGCACTGTATGGATTACGCCAAGCACCGCGAGCATGGCATGAGGCTCTCAAATCATATGTTATCTCTTATGGTTTTTGCATGAGCAGCAGTGATGAGTCCTTATTTATTTACCTCCACGACTCCACTATTGCTTACTTTTTGGTCTATGTTGATGACCTTCTACTCACAGGTAACTCACCTTCATTTCTTCAGCAGTTTATTCATGACTTATCCTCCAGATTTTCTCTTAAGAATCTTGGTCAACCACATTACTTTCTGGGTATTGAGCTTATTCTGACAAAAACTGGACTGTTTCTATCTCAACACAAGTATATTCGTGACCTCTTGGATAAGGCTAACATGGCAGGTGCTAAGTCATGCTCTACACCCTTGTGCACCACTACTCCCTTAAGGTTACTTGATGGCACTGCCCCTACCGATGCAACACACTATCGAATTCTCATTGGTGCAATGCAGTATGTCACCTTGACACGTCCTGATCTTTCATTTGCCATTGGCAAGCTTGCACAATTCATGCACAAGCCTACTGAGTGTCATCTTCAACAGCTTAAACGCACACTTCGTTATCTCAAGGGTACCATTAATTACGGCTTGCATCTTCAGCGTTCTTCCTCCATGCAAATTTGTGCTTATAGCGATGCCGATTGGGCTGGTGACTTAGATACTCGCTTATCCACATCGGCCTACGTCATCTTTCTTGGTGGTAACCCAATCTCTTGGAGCTCTAAACGTCAAAAATCTGTGGCCCGTTCCTCAACCGAGGCTGAATACCGATCAGTTGCCAATGCTGCGGCTGAGCTTCAGTGGCTTCGTCATCTTCTATCTGAACTGCATATCCCGCTTCCTGCCACTCCACATCTCTTCTGTGACAACATTGGTGCCACATACCTATGTGCCAATCCTGTTTTACATTCTCGCATGAAACATATTGAACTTGATTATCATTTCGTACGGGAATTGGTTCGCAAATGGGCTCTTACTGTCTCTCATGTCTCCACTTGTGACCAGCTAGCTGATATTTTGACAAAACTGCTAAGCAGACAACCGTTTACTCTGATCAGGTCCAAGATGCGTGTCTTCAATGGCGACATCATCTTGCGGGGGCGTATTGGTTTATATTCTATCTATCATTCTTATCCTTATCATTCTGTTGTAATCTTTCTATTGTAATAGCATCAGCTAGCTTAGCATATTGTTATTGACTTATTCATAGTATAGTATCACTGTTATGTATAAATATTGGCAGCACACGTTAATGAATAGTAAGCAAAATCATTTCTTTTACATTCTCTTATATACCAACCATGTGTTTTATGAAATTTTCATTTTTGAAGTGGAAAAATATGTTCGACATAGGTGTATAATAAATATATTTTTAAAAATTTCCGACATTCTGAAATCGGATGCTATTTAATATTGAAGATATTTTGATCTTTTTAACGAATAAATTGGGACAAAAATTCAATAATGGGATCAAAATTAAACTCTAAAATAAAAACAAATCAATGACCCATCCATCTTTATATATACAATATATCTATAGACATAATTTTTTTAGAGGAGGGAGACAAACGCTAACACGGTGGAGAATGGAAGATGCATTGTGTGTGTTTGCTTATGTTTAGATGCGTTAAAAATAGACATATTTTTTAATGCATAAAACTTAAATTAAAGTATGGATTCAATTTTAATCTGAATCATTAATTTAAATCAATCTAATAAATTATTATATAAAAGATGCAAATCAATCATTTAGATTGAAATTGCATTCATGCCCTAATTTGAGTTTAATGCATATAAGAACTTGTAGATAAAACATATGTTCAGGAACTTTGCAAACTGAGATGACTTTTGATTTTAGCGACAAACATATGTGTGTGTGTGTGTTTTTCTTGTGTACAATTTAAGAGATGGGTTTATGTACCTCAAATTGTTCGGAAAGGTTGTGAATGAGGAGTTTAGCAAAGAGCTTAGGCTGATAACATTTGCTTGTATTATAGTACTTGGTATCAAGGTAGTTGTTGATGTAGTCATTGCTCCCTATGGAGACTATATAAATAGATTCTGACAAATGCTTAGATAACAGAGTTGAATTGTTGAGCATTCTGGGCAAATCTTTATCAACTGTCTTTCGGAATAAGTTAATCTGTTCCCTCAAATTCAAGCATTCTCCCTGCAAAATTCCGAGCATCTGGTTAAGTAAATCAATTTTCTCCATTCACTCAAAAGAAAAAAAAATGTAAATTTCCTAGATGATAACGACTAACAAAAGTTAATAGACGTTCTTGAGATTACACGATATTTTCACTTTCATTTCTGAAATTGTAATAAAAAATTTGGTCTTTGAGATAAACGGATCTTATTCACGTTAAACCTCGAGAGTGGTTGAAGTCGTTAACAATCATCCTACATGGATCATTAACTATGACACAATGACTTTATTTAATTTGATGTATCGAATTCACTTTGGTTGTTCACTTTGTAGGTTGCTTTCACTTTATTCTTTTAGGTTGATTTCACTTTAGTCCCTAACATTAAAAAAAAATTCTACTTTGCCCCCTAACTTTTTCTAAAGGTTGTGATATTAGCCCTCCGGAGCACCGCCCATTAGAAGTCACTAATCTTATTGGCAGTTGCAACAATCAATTGCTTAGCCTTGGTTTCCAGTAGTTGTTCAATGTTTTCTTCATCATCAACCTTGTTTAAGAATATACATTGTTTCCCATACTCCAAAAGGCCACCATACTATCACTACAAAATAGGGAAGGTGGTGCAATGTTCTAATATTCTTTGTTTAATCCTTCTCCAAAGATGATAAAATCTTAAATTTGAAAATAAACCTTAATCTACAAATTGTAACTCACAAAGTCTCAATGCTTTCAAAGGTTGGACCAATTGAAAAGTGCATGTTACAATTTTGAGACCTATATTTATAAATTGGGGTTTAGGGAATGATGTTTTTGGGTGCAAGATTGTATCATTTTGGAAAAACATAATAGAGAAGGTTAGAACATTAAAACTATTGTACCACCCTCCATGTTGTCTAATGATAATATGGTGGCATTTGGATTATGGGAAGTAATATAAATTTTGCATCCGGGTTGCTGATGGAGACAACATTGAATAACCATTGGAATGTAAGGCTAAACAATTAATTGATGCAACTATCAATAAGATCAACAATGCCTTGTAATGGTTGATACTTCTCAGGACTAATGTGACAAGCTTTAGTCAAAGTTAGGGACTAAATTAAAGAAATGTCAAGAACGATAGTGAAAGAAACTTGCAAAAGTGGAGATTAAAGTGAATTTGGTAGTACTATCAAATTCAGTGTTTCATATAACGGACCGCATTAGGAAATGCGGCCGTTACATAACGGTTACGGTGAGTACCATTACTGCATCACATCGCAATTGCAGTGAAATTGTAAATCACAGAAAAAACGGCATCATAACGACCACAACAATCGCATTACCGCAACGAAATGGTCACAAAGGCCATTTTTGGATCGGAAATTTGACTGGGGCTTGCCGCTGTGACTGATATTTGTCACCACCGCCTATCACTGATGTTGTTATGCTTAAGTATACTTCTTCCCTTAATTTTGGCACTTGTAGTTAGGTTTGAAACTTTGACTTTTTGAGAGATGATGAAGAGAAGTGATGATAGATCATAGGAAGCGGCTAAGCTGAGATGAGGCCGGACAGAGGGAGTGGCTAAGTTGGGGTTGAAGTCAGACAGAGAGAAAGGGCAAGCGGCTGAGATGGGGTGGTGGGCACCAGTTATTGTGAAGGAGAAAAGGGAAAGCTTGAGGTGTTGAGGAAGAAAATAAGAAACGCTTTCAAAGAAGGAAGAAAAAAAAAGAAACGCGTTGAGCGTAGATTTTTTTGGCAACAGTGTTGATTGTAGATTATGAAGAAGAACATGTGGTCAGTGTGAGTATTATATTTTTAGATATTTTAGAGATTTAATATGAATTATCTATTGAGAAAATAGAAGGTGAACTAATAGTGTAAAAGTTTTTTACACCAATAGTGCATCATTCACCATTCATGTATTTATTTTTGTTGACTTTCAAATAAAAGTAATACAAATGAATGATGGACTGATGGACTGATGGTATAAAAAACGTTGCACGCACACCCATTAATCTCTTATCTATTTGTAATGGTATAGTACAGTTTTTTAGGGATTTAGTTAAATTACTAACCAATTATATATTTGGTAATTATTTATTTAAAAAAATTAATTATCTATTTAGTAATTTATTTGAGCCTATTAGTTTTTTTTAGATAAATAGTCTTGAGATTAATAAGAGTTTTATTAACAAATTCTCTTAGGGCATTTGTTAGTATTTTCCAATTAATAATTATGATAATTATTTTTTTTTGTGAGCATAATAATTATTATTTGATGACAATAAGAATTATAAAAAGTTGTATAATGAAGGTCATTCACTTTAATAAAGTATAATAGTATGTATGTTATCAATTTATCGATCATGAATGTATTTAAACTTTTTTAAATTTATATATTTATGAATTTCTTACTTTTTTTTAGTGGCAAAATTATGTTTTTTTCATTACAAACTATTCAAAATTATTAATAAACAAATATAATAATAAATAGAACAATAATTATAGAATTTGTTTTTGCATTTTGTGCAAAAATTATTTAATTTCACACCATAACTTTAATCCACATTGCAGCAGATGCATTGTCTATAATCCTAATAAATGCAACGTGACCGGAATTGCGACCGTGACCACTATTTAAAATATTGATTGATACACTAAAATGATGTTGTTTTGGACATTACTATTTATGAAGGATGGTCGTTAATGGATTCAAATAGCAGTTACTTCAATTTCAAGAAGCAAAGAAAAATCGCTACAATTTTAATGACAAAAATAAAAGCAAAATGCAATCTCAAAATAAAAATCACATCTTTGTCAAGATTAAAAACATTATCATGCCTAAGCACCTTTTGAACAACCAAACCACATTCAAAGTTTTCTAGTGTGGTAAATTAAACTTTTATAAATAATGTTATTTTAACATCTATATTTAACATTTAAATTTAACATTTACTATTTCGGATAACAAATGGTGGGTCCTTCAATTTCGCTTTATTGTTATTTTTTATATCTTTACCTAAAGTTTACATGTTAAATGCAGATATCCAAGTAACATTTATGTTAACTATTCAAAGAAAAATTCTGAAAGCCAAATAAACATGAAACAAGGAAGAAAATATTAAATAAAGAAAAGAGGACCACATATAAGAGAGGAAAAATCAATATGGCAAGAAAATAATATATAGCAGCCATATATTGATATATAAATATACGTACGAGTGTGCCTCCAGTATCTGACAGAATTCCGCATGATCCTGATGCATAATTGAGTCCGGTTAACGAACTTGCACCTTTACAACTCATGTATGGAAGAGGATATGGCAGTCCAAGATATTCAGCTGATCACAAAATGAGAATTTTTTTTATCTTTCATAGGATTACCAAAAGAAAATTGAGTAATGTTATCCTGCCAAAAAAATTACGAGACAAGTTTTCGTGCATCAAGTTACTTCCCAGTCAACCAGAAATTGAATCCTTTATATTTTTTGAGATGTAAAAATATAATGTTTTGCTTTTATTAATAAAGTTTTACATTAGGTTATTATAGAATAAATTAAAAATAAATTTTTATTATACACAAAATAGACAAAGCATAGATTTTTTAAAAAAATCAAACATTTAAAAACTAAATAAAAAAAATAAAGGTACCTATAAAATCAGCAACGGTTCTTCCATTAGTAAATCTCCCAGTGGAACCGTTGGGAAAATCAACACCGTAAGGCAAGAAATTCGCTCTTACAAGAGTTGGCAAAAAGTTGTTATTGCCACTGTCAAACAAGGAGTCCCCGAACACGTACAATCCAGGAGCAAGAGGCAAGGAGCATATTGGGGCCATGAGGCATAGGAAAATGAATGAGAAAATGATAATAATTTTTGCCATGCTAATTTTTCAGTTTCCCACCTTTCTAAACAGAAAATAATAGAAGGCAAATGGAAAATGAGACAAGGATGATTATATGATATTCACGTAGATTTTAGCTCCGTGACACATTCATATATAACTGATAATACACATGAAGAAGGGTTGTTATTTGTTAGCATGTTTTGGACAGAAATTGTGCATCAAAATGAGCATAAAGTACATTGTTAGCGTACAAAAAATGCTTATATGACAGCACACTGCATGCCATAAGCTAGATGAGCTAGCACGTGAAAGGGTAAGGCTCAAATGCAAATTAAGACCAAACATGCATCGGTGCATGTGCTGACCTGGCAGTCAAAGGTCTTTTCAAATATTATTTACAAAGGGCCTCAATTGTTAAAGTTTTTGCAAATAAACCCTGTAATCTAAAATTACAAAAATACCCTAGAAATCCTTATCAACTGGAAATTGATGTTTAGAGCTTGACCCGTCGTTCTCCTCTGTGAAGCTGCTGCCCGTTCTCCTTACTTTCTTCTTCCTCAGTGCAAGAATCATCTCAAAAGGGACATCTCAAGCTTGAAAGGCTGCCACCATTGACATCTCAAAACAATTTTTCTCACTCTCCCTTTCACTCGAAGAAGACCCCAACACTCTCTGTCTCTCTCTCACTTCTCCTTCACGAATCACGACGGCGCCACCCACCGCGACGACGGTCCCAGACCCCAACACCCCTACCCTTGTAAGTTTTCTTCTCACTCACTCTCTCCCTATTTGTTTATCTAACTGGTGCCCTAATTTCTGTTAGCTTTTGTGCCCTAATTTCTTCACTGTTATTTCTGTGATTGTATATGCGTTTGCATTTAGATTAAAACACTACTTATACAGAGCAAGTATCTATTTAGAAGGCACAAAATTATATGATTCGGTAGTGGTTGCAATAACAAGTGTGTGATTGGTTTTTTTTTAACTTACTAAATATGTTCATGTGCTTATCAGTAAAGATATAGAATACACATGGTAATGGAATCTATTGTCTGGAGGAGGAGTAGTTGTTTTATTATTAAATAGGATTTAGACTTTGAACCTGTCTGCCTTTAGATGATCAATTAGTGGCAAGAGGAATCTTCATGTTCAATTATTAATACGATGGTCACACTAAGATGGTTATAGGTCTAAAGCTTTAAATTTTATCAATTTGATTTATATTACTAAGATAATGTTCTGATTCGCATGTCCTCAATACAGGAAGACAACAATCTCAGTTATCTTTATTCTTAGCTTATAATACTATAGAAAATGTGCAGGCATCAAGTTTTGATATAATCAGATACCTAATGGCAGCTATGATGTGATATGATATGTATTCATTTTGACTTTGAATCTCGTGTCTTAGGTGACTGAGAATGTGTATTTTACTCATGTTCCATTCTTCATTTTATTTTTTCCAGAATGAAGAAATAAAAGTTTATTTAGAGACTAGATTGTCAAACTTGTAGTCATACACATAACATGTTTTGAAATTCAGTCTAAAACATATAAAGGTGGGTTAATGGGAAAAAACTGTTACCAGGTGCATTTCTTATGTGACTGCAGAAATTATTGAAATGAAAAAGATTGATTTATGATTTATCTTGTCTTCCCTTTCATTTGATCCCCATTTTTGTGGAAACAAATGTGAAGAGGTATGATATTTTTTCCTTTTCATGTTCATGAATCTTGATCACCGTGTGCAAACTTTAATTTCTCTGATTGGTTGATGCTAAGTTTTTCTGTAGTAGTGAGATGAGTTATGCTAAAGCTTTTGGCTTTCAATAGCTGCTAAAATTGTAATTGTTGGTTCTTTCCTTCCTTAAGGTTTGAATTTTTATGTAATACAACACAGGTTTTGAGCTTTTGATATTGGAGTATTATCTGTCATATGTGCTGTTATCATCATTAATTTCTTGCTTCTTTGGGGTTTACCTTTTTTCTCAATTAAGATATGATACACATCACTAAACTGCTTCTTTTCCCCATGCTTAATTGTAAAATCTATGTTTCCACATTAAAGTTTATCTTCTATTTTTCTTTAGATTGAGTTTGCCTATTACATGTAGAAGATTGGCTTGCATAGAACTAACATGTATTTTGAGTTTAGTTTACTGAAATCTGAGAAATGTTGTCGTGACTAGAGTTGGGCTTTAAATCATAAGTTCTAGACTGATTAGGTGCATACTGGTCAAATATCAAGAGAGACAATGCAAGCATTCTTTAACTGTTATTTACAGCCCATAAAATTTTCAGCTATTTTTCTTTGACATGAGTGGATTTGCCAACGTATCCGCACAGTGTTTTTTCTGATAGTTATATTTTCATCATTATTGTATAAATAAGATTATCAAACTTTCAAAAGAGTGATGTGCCAAATATCTTTTGGAAATGTTCCTTTGACATCTGGTTTTAACATCAACAACCACTTCTTAATAAACCAGAACAGAGAAATTGTAAATGCAAGGAATGAAGAAGATAAAGGTGAATAGAAGAGTGTGAGTGTGACCTGATTGTTGGCATTGTTATTATAGAAGAGTGTGAGCGTGACCTGATTGTTGGCATTGTTATTATATTATTTTGAGGGATAATATTGCTACTGCTACTGCTAATACCAGAGAGGGCTCTGTAACTGTAGCAACGTATTAACTAACTTGGCTTGTATGGATCTTTTAGAATGTTTTTGGTTTGGTAGGTGTTTTTTTGTGTAATTATGTATGCATCGAATGGCGCCGTCATCATATATTGTTTCATACGCTAACTAATCTCCCTTTCATGTAGCTTGATGAGAATGTGGCAAGAATGTCCGTTGCAATGAAGCTACTCCTATCATCTGTCAATGAAGTAGGCACTGAATTAAAGTTGCTCGCAAACGAGGCAGTCATGAAATTGAAGGGAAACTAAAGTTGCTGCTGTTTTGTGGAATATTTTTTTTTTTGGATGAATGCATTATTATTACTTTCAAATTATATTCGACCTTTCTTTTTGTTTTCTATTTTGGCATGCGGAATTTAAAACAATGGGTTCAGCAGGTTTTAGCTAGAAGTCTGATTATTTTGCTACTGGTTTTAGCTAGTGTTTTGGTCATTTTGTTACTGAAATTATTTGGTACTCTTATTATCGTAAAAAGAAACCTTCTATCTGATTATTTAACCATATGTTTTTAAAGTTAAGTTGATATATGAGATAAGAGGCTGGGTTAGAATTAGAGAATTTACACTTTGTTTGGTTTGGGGGAATTTAGGTAGTTCGGTAGTTGAGGTTGAAGCATATGTTGTTTGTGTGTTCTGGACTAAAACGAAAATGATGGCATGGACTTTAATAAACTTGTGGGCAATTTCAACTTGTTGTCTGTACACTTGCTTCACATCATGCCATTGAGTACTGTAATGTAGGCAATGCTTGATGCGATTGTTTTAGTGTGAGATGTAATAGTTACACATGTATTTGAAGGCAAATTCACAAGGATTATAATTTTGATCAACTCATTAAAGGGAACGAAGTTCAGAAATCTCAATTATAAATATACATTAATTAACATCCCAAGTTGGAATTGAATTTAGAAAAGTGTTGGTGCTATAGTTTGCAATTTGAATAAAGTATTGTGCGCAAATATCAGTTTAGATCATTGCTGGAATAGACTGATAAGCTTAAAACTTGTGATACACAAAAGAAACAAAAGCTAATATGAATCAAGCTCTGATTGCATTGATTTAAATGACAGCACTAGTGCACTTTCAATTCAAGGCACAAGCAAAAAGTCCGGTGCACAACAATTGGAAGATACCTACATAGAAAAAATGCAGGTGGCTGAATAAATAAACAAAAATCCGGTGCACAACAATTGATTGAATGAGCAGTAAACTCCTACCTAATCAGCATCCGGGAATACAAAATATGCTTAGCATCATTAATAAAAAAACTAAGCTCCACAGATTGAAATTTAGAATTGTAACTAGTTTCATAAATGACCTCAATCAGGTAGAGATCCTTCACTTCTGACAAAGGAATCATCAACTAGACGGCTAAGAAATTTTGATTCCAAAAAAAAAACTAGCCATCGAACTCCACCATACAAAAATCAAACTTTTCCCATGATACTTAAGACAACCAAAAAACTTAACTTTATCATATCACATATATATGATTGAAAATGTTTTCTCATCTTTCCATTGAGCCATAATAAAATCCTTTAAAAAGGTGCATCTTGCATACTCAAAAGAACACAGATCCAGAAATAATAACAGCATCCTTTAAAAAGGAGCATCTTGCATACTCAAAGGAACACAGATCCATAAATAATAACAAGGCAGTCACAGGACTCACTGGCAGAACAGCAGGCACTGATAAGCTGAAGGACAATAGTACTCAGAAATTCCATGAGCAAATATATATACAATCTAGACATATGATATAAACACAAAATAAAAAAAATTTAAAAAAAACTACCTATCGCCGCAAATAGCTAGGTATAGCGCATTCAGCGTCCCAAATTAAATTACCTCAGAATTTAGACTAAGCTAGCTAGCCAAAAGAAAGCTTAAACCAAAAAAGAAATTATTTTACAGGGATTGCTACCGGGAAGGCTTAAAATATCCCAGAGACACTGCAAATTTATTACAATTGACATATACGAATGGTGCAGTGCAGAGTGAAGCAACATAAGTATCTATCACTGGCCATCACCTACTTTGGATGACAGTGCTGCGCGTAGCTCCTCCTGTGTGTAAAACCGGCCTCCCATTTTCACGGTTGCTTGTTGAATCATCAAATCATTCACCACCGACACACTGGCATGGTGCACATCCAAGTCCAATTCCATCAAAGCAGCCATCAACCTTGCAGCAGGGTGATTCTTCTTGCTACATTGGATCCTTATCATTGCATCCCAACCAATAATCTTCACATCAATATCCAAATCAATCAGCTTATTGCTTCCAACATGATTCGACATCTTCAATCCCTTATCAGGTGGAGGTGGTGCTCCCGAATCTTTGGTGGTTTTCTCGAGTTCCTTCTTCACCGCTAGAACACAGAAGAACAACTAACCCAAGAACACTCACCGAGATCGACAATAAAGTAAAAGAAGGTAGAACCCTAAACACAAAATCGATCGACAATAAAGTAAAAGAACACGGAAGCTAAAGCACTCACCGAGATAGATCGACAAAACAAAACAACGATTTTGAATGTGGAGAAAGATTGAACAAGGATCCTGAATTTAAAATGGGGTTTTTTGGATGATCTTGAATGTTGAGGAAGATTGAATGTGGAGAAACAACCGTTGTCATGAGATTGAAATCAATCTGATCGGGGTTTTGCCATGAGATTGAAACTAAAGGGGGAAGATGTTTCAATGAACAAGAACTCATCCTACATGTGAAACGACCACGTTTTATTAAGGGTTTTTTAGCAAAAACTTACTTACTTCACTTTTGACTGGTCAACATCAATCTGGGTCGTCCTTGACACATGGGATGCAGTCAACGGACACAATTAAACATGCACTGATGCATGTTTGGTCTTAATTTGCATTTGAGCCAGACCCCACGTGAAAGCAGAGTGGCGTAATCATCAATTTTGATAGTTTAACATTCAAGTTTAACATCTATCGTATTGAATAAAGAATGATGAAATATTCAATTTATTTTTTTTAATATTTTTTTACATATTTACCTAAAATAATAGTTGTTGAAGTTAAATATTAAATATAAATAATCAACTAACATTATTGAATATTATTTCCCCTCATTAAAAAGGATTTTTACCTAATCGGTGCAATTTGACTTGTTATTTACATTTTTTGTGCAACTTGTTAAAAATAGTGGGTAACAACATGATTTACTTTTTGAATTATAAGTTAAATATAAATTGGTTTTTATAAAAGAGTAATTGGTCATGGTCGGTCCCTGACTTTGTAAGCGTCGGTCAAGTTAGTCCCTGACTTTATCGAAATAGCAATTTAGTTCTTGAGATAGGAGAACGTCGATCAAGTTATTCCATGCCGAGAATTTCCTCAAGCAATAGGGTTTGACCAGGTCCTTCTTCCGGGACAGAGCTGTATGATGCGAAAGTCTCACGTACGGTTCCTTTGAGAAGGGTGTGATACCACCACCTATCAGGCCCGACGAGCGGTCCACGGAGCACTACCGTAGGGATGTATTTGCTTTAAAATGGGATAAAGACAGAGACACATGTGAATTAAAATGTTATCTCAGGTACTAAAATATTATTTCGATAAAGTCAGGGACTAACTTGACCGACGCATACAAAGTCAGGGACCAATCTGACCAATTACTCTTTTATAAATGTTTAGTTCTTTGAAATTAGTTATTACGTTTTAAAGTTGAGTTTTGATTCTTTCTTTTTCATTTTATTTTGGTTTTGGTCTCCACTACCAATTATGATTAAGGATAATCCAAATATAGTTTTGACTTTAGTCCTCATATTTCTAATGTCCGAAGGTTTTAGTCCCTATATTATTAGCAGGTATATGTTTTGGTCCTTATATTATTAGGAAGTGTATGTTTTAATTTGGTTCTTATATCGTTGGACCACCACTTCAACATTTTTCATCCATATAACTCATGGCGGAAACCAAAACCAAAACAAAACAAAAAAGTAGGGATCAAAACTCAAAAACAAAAAATATAAGAACTAATTTCAACAAGATCACTATTAACAAACTCGTGATTGAAAAGCACAAGTTCCATTTTGTTTTATTTTTTGAACGTTTTTTAATAAATCGTGCTTGCCTTGCACAATTTCACTTTTATTCATTTTCTTCCTAGAGTAAAAATAATCTTTGCATGTGGTGCACGATTGCTGTAATTGTTTTTGGGTTTTTACGAATATCACGTATCTTGTACATGTTTTAATTTGATAAAATTTTTTCTTATTTAAGTTTTTAGTCTCTGAATTTGTTTATGGGGAAATTTGATTTGTTTGTCGAAAGAATCGTGTTTACATGATAAGTGTTTATGAAGAGTGGGGTTTTTTACAAGTTTCTGTGATAATCTTGTTTCCATGTATTATTGACAGTAAAAAGGCTTAAATGAAATGCAGTAAATGCTGGAATTGTAAAGTGCAATAAATGTAAATGCAAAAATGTATGTAAATGACTAGAATGTAAAGGTTGCAATGAATTGTAAAAGTTTTATTGAATTTGAAATAAAAAGGAAGGTTATATGGTGTTCTTCATCAATCTGTTCGACGATATATTTACGAATAACCAAGTGGCAACCTCGTTTACATCGACTAAACACCCATTTATAGGAAATATTACAAATAACTGCCTACTTAATCTAATGGCATGTGGATACTCATCGCGCCTTACATTCAAAATTCGAAAATACAAAGCCTAATAACCATGCTGCTAAGTCTTAACTATTGATCTTTGACACTTGTCTTTCGATGTGATCTTCAACACTTGCCCTTCGGCATAATCTTTGACATATTCTTTTGGAGGTCTTCAGTGGGAATTGTTGATATGTTATTCCAAACCACCTCAAAGTTCTAGGAGTCCCCAAAGGATGTCTTCAATCTGCTAATCCCTTTTATTCTTTTCATTCTCCTCAATCGCTTAACGGAAGGATCTTCTGACATAGTTTGAAATTTTCTCATATAACTCTTGTGCCAGTCCGTCCAGGAGACTTTTCGACACACAGTATGAGGTTTGTACCTGTGTGAAATTTCCTATTTCCACTTCCAATTGATGAGGATATCTTAAGACCTTAGTTATCCCTCTACTGAGGTCTCACAATATGGGTATCGGGAACAACCCAAGTTTAAGTCTGTGGCTATTGGAGTTTCCCGATAATTTCATATGGTCCCCAAGTTGAAACAAATATCTACTATTTCATTGAATTCTTTTTCAAGGTGAAAACACTCCATTCATTCGAAATTGTGTTTCGATAGGGAACATAATCTCTCATATCTAATCCTCATTCATCAGAAAAGAAGTGGTAGACTGCTTGAAAAAGACTCTGGTTTCACTTCTCTTACCAAGCATATTTCATAATCTCTCATATCTAATCTCCATACTAACAAAGTTCTGAAACTAGTTTCATATTTGATTCTCTATATCTCTTTCAAAAACTCACACCAATATTTGTTTCGACCCGCAAGCATGGCCATGATTCTTCTTCCACTCAAACATGCAAAGTTGTCATGAAAACCACCCCTTTTTATAAGCCATTTCCTGAAAAGTTGTCATATCATACTAGAAATAATTCTTTCATTCTGCTCTTGCTTTGTAGATTTTCTTATGACACTTTTTGAGAGTATCAAATTTTATTCTTTATATCTTACGGTTAGGGAATGTTTTACTTACTCATATTATATTATTATATTATAAAGAAGTACTATCTCTCCAATGGGCCGTAGTGTGAACTGCATCGCGAACTAGAGAAATATTGTCGCCCCCTTGAGCAACTCGTGAATAGTGAAAGGGAACCTGTACAAGGCTAGATGTTCGATGTGTATGGGGTGTCACGCTCCAAAAAGTGTAACGCTCTTTCTTATGAAAAGGTTTTTCTCGATTTATTTGGACTTGTATAGTTTTCCAAAAATTAGGGTGGAAAAATTTTTCTTTTTAATACACTTGGTTTGTAAGTAAAAATCAAAGAGTTGAAATCCGGAAAGTTATAAGTCATTGGAAAGCAGTCGAGGGTTTTCGCAATAATTATTATTTTCACAAACCCAAACCTTTATTCCCTCGATTTCAAGCTCTTTAAAAACTGATCAATACCGAATTTCCAAAACTCATCAAAAGCCAGCGGAATATTGAAATGCGTAAAGTGAACCTTAGTTGTAGATAATAAGTCATAAAGGTCTATACATACTAAGTACAAGTCCATTGAAAATAAAACACTCTGATAATACCTCACCAAAAGCAATATTAAAAATATGTACAACTCAAAAGAAAAGGGTATCATCAGAGCTGGTCACTGGTCCACTGCAGCTACTCCATAGTCAGAGATCACCGGTTTCTTCCAACCAAAAGTTGTACAACTATTTCGAATTCCGGATTACTTCCACTATGCACACCCTTAAAGGTCGTCCATCCGAGGGCACAAAGAGTTTAAAACGGGGGTATGTGCATAACGTAAATAATCGGAATACGAAACCTACGAGGACGAAAGCGAACTACATGATTGGGATGGTAGAGAGTGATCTCTACTTCACCCTCAAAAACAGGCCGGTGATCCTAATACTCCCAAACACCATCAAGGAGCAGGCGGATCTCGATGCAAAGCAGGCATCTGGCCATCACCTAAAAGGGCAGGAGAGTAAGCCTAACACAGTCGCATTATCGAATAAGCATAAGCCCTAACATTCACAGTCAGATAACAGCAGCAGTAACCAGAGTAATAATGCATATACATATGAGCACACACCAGTTTAGTTATTATCTTTCAAGATAAGTGGCATGATGCATGTACATGTTTCTCCACCTCCGAGGCCTCAATGTCCACCGGGTCCAGATCTGAGGAACGGTGTGTTCAAAAACGCGGCACGGCTTACAGCACGTCTGCCAGCGTAAGAGGCATGACTTAAAGTGTTTCCACCTGCGTAGAAGGCACGACTTACAGTGTTTCCACCTGCGTAGAAGGCACGACTTACAGTGTTTCCACCAGCGTAAAAGGCACGACTTACAGTGCGTCCACCAGCGTAGAAAGGCACGGCTTACGGTGAACCATGTGCATGCTTTCATAAAATATCAAGTTCAGTTACGTAAACAGTTCACAGGTTCACCTGCGTCGAAAAGGCACGCCTTACGGTGTTTCCACCTGCGTAGGTGTTCCTCATATTGGGACTGGTCTGATAACCTAGCTCATGTATGTTATCAATGCAACTCTTGCAATCCTAGGTTATCATGCATATGTTCAAGTTCCAAGTTTATCATGATCATTCGACATCAGTTCAGCATGGATACATACACATTCATGTTAGCTCATCATATAATCATAATCATTCAACATGTATCCATAAGTATCTAAGTATGCAGAGAGCATAGCAGAGTCATACTAGTTCTAGGTCAAGCTTATGTCTGAGTATCCGGACAAAGTCCCATCATTTCCCTGACCTAAGTACACCTTAAGTAACTAGAACTTGGGTTAAGTAAGTCTTAATTACTTAAGACTTTGGTTAAGTAGGTCCTAATTACTTAAGACTAGGTTTGACTGAACTTTAGCTGACTAATCATGGACTAAGTCCACTAATCATGGATTAGCTCTCACTAATCATGAATTAGGTCTAGCTTAGTTGTCTAATCTCGGATTAAGTCCGACTAATCATGGATTAAGTCCAACTAATCATGGATTAGTTGACTAATCAGGGGATTTAGTTCACTAATCTAGGATTAAGTCCAACTAATCTTGGATTAGTTGACTAATCAGGGATTAAGTTCACTAGTCTAGGATTAAGTCCAACTAATCTTGGATTAGTTGACTAATCAGGGATTAAGTGAAACTTAATTAGGTTCAAGTACTATTTAGCTATCTAAGACTAGGTTTAATTGGTACTTAGTTGACTAAACTATTTTAGTTACTAAGTTAACTTCCTTAACCGGATTTAGAAATCCAAGACCATTTTGATTAACACTTTAATTACTTTATCTAATTCTCAGTTAAGGCCTAGTTAACCAAAATCCATTTAGTCAACACTTAAGCCTTGTTCATCCAAGGGTCTAAACATTTAATTAACCAACATAACCTATGTATTTACTCATCAACACTAAACATATTCATAAAATTCAGCATAGAACATTTAACAATCACATGTCAAGATTCATCACAAATTGGCCTCCAAGCCAAAACAAAATCTAACTAGTGCCCTTGAGTCTCATGGTGACTCGACCTAATTTCTAAGCTTCAAGACTTATTCTAGCAAAAGTGTAAGCTTCTCTCACATACCTCTTGAAGAAAACTATGGAGACTTAGAACTTTTGGGCCTTTTCCTCACCAAACCGTGAGCACTCTCCCTCCTTTGACGCTTGAACTTGATCTCAAGCTTCTAAAATTCTAAGGCTCAACTTGATCTACCAAGCTAAAGATCTTAAGGCTTTGATTAGGGTTTGACCGTGAGGGTTGTTAAGCTTTTTGGTTTAATGGTTGAAATTTATTCAACACAAAACTTTAAGCAAGTGGCATATTCATGATCTAGAGTATGAATATGCTAAGGTTTCTTGTGTTTGGTAAGTGTTTAGGCTTGATTAAGGGTGGTGATGGGTGTGGCCGTGAGCTTCTCAAAAGAGGAAGGGGTTGGATTGAACTTTCTAAGCCTTAATCACTCATGCATGTTATATATTCATGATCTAGACTTAGGATATGTGAAGAGTTCTTGGTTTTAATGGAAGAATGAGATTGGATGGTGGTGTTTGTGGTGTTGGCCATGAGGTCTTCAAGGAAAAAGATGAAGATGATGGTGATGGTGCTAAGAAGAAAAGGAAGAAAAAGTGATGATCATACACACATGGTCACTTATATAATAGCTTATGGTCAAATGGTGGCGAGATAAGGTGACTAAATGGTGTGTTTTGGTGTGGACACCTCACACTTCATGCAAGGAAAGGAAATATGGTGTTGCCACCTCACTCTTGTGCACCATGCATAAAATGTGAGCATGACACCTCACTTTTTCATGCAAACTCACAAACTCACTCATGGCTACACACACACACACTCTTCACGGTTTTCACACACACACACGGCCCAACACTCATGCACACACTATCACGGCCCAAACATCACTTACAAGGCCCATTTGGTTAACTTAGGCTTAATCTAATCCACTTAACTCTTGAGTCATTCATTAACCAAGCTAATCTAACTTTTAACTAAACTATTAGACATCTAGCCCTAATCAACTTAAAACTACACAAGGCTAAACTTTATAAATTAGGTTTAAGCTAACCCTAATCACTATTAGCTAACTAAACAAGATCGAGTTCTAACACATCAAGATAAGGCAAATCATTCATATATCAAAGCATAACATTATTCGGGAACTGAAATTCAGGGATGTTACATGGGCCCTTGTGAAATTGTGATTTATGTGATATTGAGTTTTGGCTGGCCACATGTGGTGGTTGCAGCATTTGTTTTCCGACTTCGAGGCCTGCGTGGTTAAGGTTCCTGTACATCTCGTTTGCTTTCCGAAATAGGTTTCGGAAGGATATTGAAGGAGATGTAGCCGTGTGTGCTGACTAAACTTTTCACCCCGATGATATTTCTCCCCATATCATTGGCGGATGCGATAACGCGAAATATTGATAAATAGAATTGATTAATTATGAAAACTCCTCCTATATTTATGAGAAACCTGAGTTGTATATGTATAAGATTTTTGGAACCATGGATAAGAGTTTGACAATGATAAGAATATTCCATGTGAGATTAATTATGGAAAAGCTTGACCTGAATATTGCTAAGTGTATGACTGGTTCATATGCATTAATGTAATGTGAATTAATTATTATATGTGTGTATTTTGTATGTGGTTTGTATGATGTCTTAATATACTGCTTATTGTAAGTCCACACCGTCGACATTAATCCCGTCCAGATCGCTTACTCTTTCTGCTTACCCTTATTCTTATGGACATTTGTGGTGATATCCACATATGGCAGAGTAAGTAAATCCCTTTATATCGACATTTCAAGAGGTGGCTTATGAAGACACTTCCGAGGACGATCCCGATCTAAAGGAAGGTCAAGCCTTGTTCGAGGAACTCGCTGAGTGGTGATTTCAGCGCCTTCGGAGGCACCTGCTGTGGACTTTAGTGATGAAGACCGATAATTAGCATTTTTGTGTTTGAGTCATGTTCTCTCTTAAGATGACTAGGATGTTATTATGCTTTACCTTTATGTAACCCCCTTTTGTTAAAGTATCAACTGCTATAACCGAATAATGTAATGACAGCATGATATTTTTGAATAAGGTTCAACGAATTAATGAAAGGTTTTTTCTGCAAATTAACCATTGTTACAATTTTGAGAAATGATTAAGGGTGCTCTTGGGGATACCGGTGGTTCCGCAAGGAATACAGACCCAATTTTGAGAAATGATTTATGAAATGAGTTTCGAAAAAGTAAGAGTGTGATGACAACTCCATTTGGGAGCTTGAACAATATGGTGTTATGTAATGAAATAAAACATGAAAATGATTGTTCTGCAAATGATAATGTTCTTTTTGCAAGGAGAAATTATTCGGGAAGGAGACTTGTAGCATTATTGTTTTTAAAAATGATTTACCCATATTTTCACGATAATTTTCATAAATAAAAATATTTTCAAGTTGCCAAATCAGGGTGTTACAAGTAGCTAGTATTGGGAACAAAACAAAAATTAATTAAATAAGATAACAATTTTCTAGGGAAATTTTAGGAAAGTGACATTGGGAATAAAATAAAATTTATAATAGTTAGTTAGTTTTGCTTATATTTTAAACCAAGAAATGTATAAATTTTGTTTTGTTTTTTTTTTTTTTTTGTTTTTTGTTTTTTTTTGTGCTTATATTTCAAGCTACATAGAGTACTTAAATCCTTACCTGCATAGCTTCTCGACAATAACTCACTCCCTATCCTTAATTGTTTGTTAGGTAATCCCGCGAGCAGGAACCTCGTGTGTGTGTGGGGATGGGGCCCCTTCCCTTTTGGGAATGGGAGTTTGAGGCTAATAGGGCCATGATAAAAAGGGACGTAGAGGTCACTCTGCATAATCGACCCCGAGTCCCATTTGCGTCCAAGGATTCTCCATGATATACACGATCCACACACCACCAGGATACACCTTCCATGTGTGCCCTGTCAAGGTCCCTCCCATTCCGACTTCATCTTGTAGAGTTCGATTCGCAACCCCCTAGTGTATCACCCAAAACCAAGGAGGATGGCGAATGTAGGAGATGGAAAGGATGATGACTCTAGGGAGGACAAGGAAGAAGAGGATCTCATTGAATGTTCGACTAGAAGTTAGTGACAGGGTGATTGAGATGAAGGTGAAAGCTGATGGGCTCTGTATCACGAGAGTGTGTGGAAGAGTTAGATAACCATGTTCTAGATATAACTTGGTGGAAATTTCTAAAATGCAATCAAAAATTGAATGGTTACTATGCAATCCATTCTTAAACCAATAAAATCTTGTCATCTAAGACATGTATGCCACATCATTACTTAAATTAGTCAAAATTAAGTTTTGCAATTTAGTCCAACATAAAAAACTAGATTATTATAATTTAGTCCTTTTGTATTTTTAGACAAATTATAAATTTTAAATTTTTTTTATATATAAAAAAAATTTCTTAAACCCAGAACTCATCTTCACTTGTCAAAACCCACCGCCACCGCCACCGCCACCGCCGCCTGCGCCGGCGCCATCGCCACCACCACCGGTGGCGCCGACACAGGCGGCGGTGGTGATGGCGGTGGGTTTTGAGAAGTGAAGATGAGTTCTGGGTTTAAGAATTTTTTATATAAAAAAAATTAAAATTTATAATTTGTCTAAAAGTACAAAAGGACTAAATTACAATAATCTAGTTTTTATGTTGGACTAAATTGCAAAACTTAATTTTGACTAATTTAAGTAATGATGTGGCATACATGTCTTAGGTAACAAGGTTTTATTGATTTAACAATGCGTTGCATAGCAACCATTCAATTTTTGATTGCATGATAGTAACACCCTTACTTGGTTAGCCTAAAATCTACATATATGTTTAGTATGTACATTATAGTGTGTTCAGAGAAGGGAAACCCTTCCTTATACTGTAAATAAAATAATGTGATAAATCAATGATGTAACATATGTTGTATGCTCAAACTCTTCCGCGTGTGTTTATTATTTTTATTTATTTTAATACTTTGATATTTTATATATTAAGTAATAAGACTATGTTCAAAATTAATTTAACGAGGTTAAAAAAATTAGATCTCTTAATAATGAGCTTTTTTTTCCAGCCCTTCTTGACAGTACTATCAATGATAAAGTTTGGCTTAATTGTATAATTGGTCCTTTATCTTATTTATTAGATTCACTTTGGTCCTTTATCTTTTTTTTGCAATTTACTGGTCCTTTATTTTTTTTTAAAGATTCAGTTTGGTCCTTCCGTTAAAATAAAGTTAAATGAGAAAGAATATTCCAAGAATATTCCCCCTTCTAGGCTTAATTGCATAATTGGTCATTTATCTTATTTATTAGATTCACTTTGGTCTTTTATCTTAATATTCCAAGAATATTCCCTCTTCTTCTTCCTCTTCCTCTGCTCTCTCCTTACAGCGGCGGCAGCCACCATGGGCGCCGCCGCCACCGCCCGTGCCACCGTCGCCGCCATTTTTAGAAATTAATCGGAGTTGTTGAAGCGTTTTGCATGTGTTTTCACACGTTTTTCAGCAGGTTCAGAGGAGGAGACCATTGTTGATAACCAAGGTTTTAGAAAAGGGACCCTAGAATTCGGATTTTGAGGAAAAAAGAACAAAAAACACGAATTTGTTTGAGGAATAATGAAAATAAAGCTTAAAAACCGTGAAAAATTGAAGAATGTTGAAGAAATTTGATGATTTTCGAGGGAAGAAGGTGTGAACTCATGGTGGCTGTCGCCGCTGTAAGGAGAGAGCAGAGGAAGAGGAAGAAGAAGAGGGAATATTCTTGGAATATTAAGATAAATGACCAAAGTGAATCTAATAAATAAGATAAAAGACCAATTATGCAATTAAGCCTAGAAGGAGTAATATTCTTGGAATATTTCTTCTCATTTAATTTTATTTTAACAGAAGGACTAAACTGAATCTTTTAAAAAAATAAAGGACCAGTAAATTGCAAAAAAAAGATAAAGAACCAAAGTGAATCTAATAAATAAGATAAATGATCAATTATGCAATTAATCCATAAAGTTTTTCACGTTCAAAAAAAGATACTTCCTCCGGTCCTATATATAGGTCACATTCTAGAAAGTTTTCTTGGTCCTAATTATAAGTCACTTTATATTTTCTATGCATCATTTATTGATTTTTCTTTTTTTTGCCCTTATTAAACGCTTTGACTATCTATGTGTTTTTTGTTGTTCATTAATGAGTGTGAATTTTCCAAGAAAAGTTAAGGGGGTAAAATTGTAATGTTACAATATATTCTCATAGAATTCATAAAATCAATCATTTTCCTTAGTATGTGTAATTCGGTTAAGTATGTCCTATAATAAAGACCGGAGGGAGTATAAAGTTTTTCTGTTCACAACAAAATTTTTGAAAAGTTTGGAGGATTACACCCCTTAAAAGATTGGTCCCATTTCGCGTGAAAGTGCGCTGCAGGCTATGGAGTCTGCACGGGAAAGCCAAGTTGGCTAGCTCTCTGTTGGAACCTTAATTCGCGATTTCTTTGTAACATATGAATTCACACTTAGAAAGAGAGGTGAAGATTACTATTACTTTAAGAAAATCTTTTGATATTCCTGAGAAATAAAGAAGAGTCTCAAAAATTTGCAATGTTTTTACGAACGTTGGATGATCAATTAGGCGTTGTTTGTTTATACTCCCACCGTCCTTTGATATAAGTCGCTTTTATCACAAAAAAAAATATGTTGTAATTTCAAAGTTATCCCTATTTAAAATTTTACAACTCTGTTTATTTATCTCTCTATTGTAATTATTACCCTGTCACCCCTATGTGGGGTGTATTTGGAATAAACTCTTTAATGCAATGTCACCTAGATATTCCAAAACGACTTATAAAAAGGGACAAAAAATATACCAAAATGGTGCCCTATGTTAAGGGATAGAGGGAGTAATACTGTAAACACTTAAATAACTTTATTTGACATGTATAAAATGGTGATCCTTGTGAACAACATTACTCCTTCTATTCCTTGACTTTTGATTTTTTAGGATTTTTTTTTCATTTTATATTTTTTTTTATAATTTCAATGCATAAATCTATTTTTCTTTTCAACCGTAACCCTTTATCCAATCATTTCTCTTGCTTCATCCTTGTTAATTCTACTTTTATATTCTCTTTCATCTCTATCTCTAAATCACTGTACATTAATTAACGGATGCCCTTCTTAATAAAAAAATAAATACTATTATAATTTTCAATAAGGATTAAATAGAGAAAATTTAGACAAAACATTTAAAACATACAATAATTAACATTTTCTTAATATATGTGCTCAAATCTAAAAGACCAAAAATTATGATGTTATGTGGCTTAAAAATGGATGTGAAGAAGAAAACTTCTCTTCCTGGTTTTTCTCCTAGCCCCTTTGTTTCGTTGGCGAAGAGAAAAATGCTCTCCTTGTTTTTCCTATTTCTTTCCCTTTCCTTATGTTATAAATATCGTCTCTCTGTTTTCATTTTTGTAACATCAACAACAACAACAACATTGGTAACAACAACAGATTCTCTATGTAATTATAGAGAATTTAGTAGATACACCGGTGAGAAGATACCGTGTTGTATTTTGGGTGTATTTGGGGTTTGGGTTGTTGTCAAATAATAATATCGTTGTATATCGTCATTTTATATGTGGAGTAAGCTATAAGCTGAACCACACTTATTCATTATTCCAATTTATTTTCGTTCATTTTATAACAAACTGGTATCAGAGCGCTTAGAGCGTTCTGGGAATTTGTGTGTTAAAAATGACGACTACAAAATTCGATATTCAGCAGTTTGATGGGCACATCAATTTTGGAATGTGGAAGGTTCGTATGATAGCTGTTTGACCCAGCAAAATTTAAAGGTGGCTCTTTCTGGAAAAGAAAAGAAGTCTGACACAATGAAGGATTCTGAGTGGGACGACATGATCGAGGCCGTACTCGATCAAATAAAAGGGGTTTAATTCTATAGTACTAGGAAGATGATCCTAGGTCGTTTCCCAGCGAATATCGATTTAGGCAAAGTATCAAACATGTAGTGTGCAATAAAATGGGGGTTTTTGTATGTATCAGATGTGAAGAACAAAACACAAAACAAAATATTAAAACTAATAAAATCATAAACAAAAGCGGGCAAACCCCTTTGGCTACGTACACTACTCAATCCTAGCTCACTAAAGATCGATTCCTCTCCTCTCCTCTGTCCAACTCGTGCCAACCAAATACTAAGCGAAAATTTAGTTATCACTCCAAACCCTAACTTCTAATTAAGCATCAGAAACCAGAATTGGAGTTTTTACGAGTTAATGCAAATTAAGCATTTATATTCATGTATTATCTCTACGGAATGGAATTAAGCAAACCACTACACATTGATAAACATGAAAACAGAGGAGAGAAAACGAAATTGCATTAATAACAAGAGCTCAAGTGTAGATAATACAATACCAAAGGGATTAACCCTTGAAGTCTAGCCTTCCATGGCCATAAATGAAGAAAAACGAGTACAAATGGGGAAGAACAAAACCCTAGCAGCCACCACCACTTGGGAGAGCCAAGAGAGAAGTTCTAACCTAGAGAGAGTGAAAAATCTGAAATGGGAGAGTGGTCCTTGGGGTTACACGAGTTTCTCCCCTCTTTAGTCACAAAATGGGCCTAAAACATGGGCCCAAGTCTTAAGAAACACCATTCTGAAAATTACAACTAAAAAGGGACCTAAATGCAAATTACAATCTTCACTTCAATACTTCAATCTTCATTTCCAAAATGCCCAAAGTTCCCTTGTGCCAAATATGACCTGAAAATAGAAATAGAATTAATTAGGCTAAATGATCCCAAATTAAACAATATTCGGAATATTAGTCCAATAAACTCTAAATCACTAAATCAAGCTAAACAATGTAAAATGGGTAACAAGTATCAATAATAGGAGTAAAATAATGCAAGGAATAATGGGAAATAAAATGTTCATCACAACATAGATGCAAAAGCTATGTCAACTACTCACCTATCCATCACAGACGATGTTTTGTAGGAGGTCTTATCGGAGAAGACGGCAGAGGCTTTGTGGACCAAGTTGGAGTCCCTATACATGAAAAAGACAGTGGCTAATCGTCTCAGTGTGTTACAACGTTTGTACACACTTCGCATGGATGAAGGGACATCTGTTAGATCACACATTTCTGAGTTCACTTCTTTGACTATGGAATTTAAAAATATAGATGAGTCATTTTCAAGTGAGCAACAAGCAATGTCATTGCTTTGCTCCTTACTTCCCTCATACAAGCATTTTCGAGAAACCCTCATATATGGGCGTGAAAGCCTTAATATTGATGAGGTGAAATCATCACTTTTGAGTCGTGAGAAGATGAAGCACGATAACGGTGGACGTGATGATCCTGCAACAGGCTTATTTGCAAGAGGGAGGTCTAGGGAAGTTGGCTCGAGTAGTTTTAACAAAGGCAAGTCTAGATTTAAATCTAGACAACGGAAGCGGAGATGCAGATATTGCAAGAAAGAAGGGCATTGGAAAGCAGAATGTCCGAAACTCAAAGAAAAGAATGAGGCTGGTTTAAGTCACTTAGCTAGTGTGGTCGAAAATACTAATAGTGTTCTCTCAATATCAACTAGTTCATTTGGTGATACTTGGATCCTTGATTCTGGTTGTTCTTACCACATGTGTCCAAACCGGGATTGGTTCACAACTTACTAGTCAATTAATGGTGGTATTGTTCTTATGGGAAATCATATGTCCTGTAAGGTCATTGGCATTGGAACAGTCCGATTCAAGATGCACGATGGTGTCGTAAGAACTTTGACAGATGTTCGACATATACCAGACTTGAAGAAAAATCTCATTTCTTTGGTACTCTTGATTCTCAAGGGTATAAGTATTCTACTCAAGGTGGAGTTATATGAGTCTCTAGAGGCGCTCTTGTTGTGATCAAAGGAAAATTGGTCAATGGTCTCTATATACTCCAAGGAAGTACAGTCGATGGAGTTGCATTTGTATTGTCTTCCCTTGATTCAGATTATGATACTACTCGGCTTTGGCATATGCGTCTAGGGCATATGAGTGAAGTTGGAATGTCTATCTTAAGCAAACGAGGTCTGCTAGGTGATCACAAGATTGGGAAGCTTGACTTTTGTGAACACTGTGTCTACGGGAAGCAAACTAGAGTCAAGTTCAACACTGCCATTCACAGGACTAAGGGTACAGTGGATTATATTCACTTTGATTTGTGGGGCCCTGCGCCTGTCTCGTCAAAGGGTGGTGCTAGATACCTATTAACTTTCATTGATGATTTTTCAAGGAAAGTTTGGGTTTATTTTCTCAAAAACAAAAGTGATGTTTTCTCAACTTTCAAGAAATGGAAAGTGTTGATTGAGAATCAGACAGGTAAGAAAATCAAACGTCTCCGAACCGATAATGGTTTGGAGTTTTGTGGAGGTGATTTTAATGAGTTCTGTGAGAATGCGGGCATAGTGAGATATCACATTGTGCGAAAGACTCCACAACAAAATGGAGTAGCAGAACGCATGAACAGAACTATTTTAAATAGAGCTCTATGCATGCTCTCTAATGTGGGCCTGGGAAAAGAATTCTCGGCTGAAGCTGTTAACATGGCTTGCTATTTGGTGAACCGATCTCCGTCCACTGCAATTGAATTAAAGACTCCTATAGAAGTGTGGTCTGGTACTCCAGCTGATTATTCTGATCTAGAACTTTTGGGTGTCCTGTGTATGCTCATATCAGTGATGGGAAGCTTGAGCGAAGGGCACAAAAGTGCATATTTCTCGGATATGCATCCGGAGTTAAAGGTTTCAGATTATGGTGCACTGAAACTAAACCACCAAAATTCATAATCAACAGAGACGTTAAATTTAATGAATCGTTCATGCTTCATCCGACGAAGGAGGTAGGCAATGCAGATAAAGAAGATCGTGTTACCAAGCAGGTGAAGCTTAATATTGAACAATCAATGGAGGTTCAAGGTGGTGCTTCTGATCCACCTATTCAATAAGAAGATCCGGAAGTTTTCGAAGAGCAAGAGGAGACTCTACTGCAGAATTATAATCTCGCAAGAGACAGAGAAAGGAGGCAGATAAAACCACCTAAGAGATATGGTCATGCTGACATAGTCTCATTTGCGTTATCGGTGGCAGAGGACATTGAAGCTCGAGAACCCGTAACATATAACGAGGCTATCTCAAGTAATGAGTCTGCAGAGTTGATTGTTGCTATGGGTGAGGAAATGGAGTCTCTACACAAGAATCAAACTTGGGAGCTAGTGAAACCGCCGAAAAGACAAAAGATCGTTGGTTGCAAATGGGTATTCAAGAAAAAGGAAGGATCACCTGGAGTAGAAGCAGCTAGATACAAGGCTCGTTTAGTTGCAAAAGGTTTCAGCCAAAGGGGAGGAATTGACTACAATGAAATTTTATCCCCTGTTGTGAAACATAGTTCTATCCGAGCGTTACTAGCCATGGTTGCCCTATTTGATTTGGAGCTTGAGCAACTTGATGTAAAAACGGCTTTTCTCCATGGCGAGCTAGAGGAAGAAATTTACATGCAGCAACCACAAGGTTTCGTCATTGAAGGTAAGGAAGATCATGCTTGTCTCTTGAAAAGGTCATTATATGGCTTAAAGCAATCTCCTCTCCAGTGGTATAAAAGGTTTGACATTTTTATGTTGAGTCATGATTATTCCAGAAGTGACTATGATAGTTGTGTATACTATAGAAAGCTCCAAGATGATTCATTTATTCATTTATTGCTATATGTTGATGACATGCTCATCGTTGCTAAGAACATGTCAGAGATCAAGAAATTGAAGGCTCAACTTAGTGGTGAATTTGAAATGAAAGATTTGGGTGCTGCTAAGAAGATTTTGGGCATGGAAATCTCCAGAGACCGACGTGCATGAAAATTATATTTGTCTCAAAGAAAGTACATCGAGAAAGTGTTGGAGCGCTTTGGAATGAAGAAAGCTAAGCCAGTTAGCACTCCATTGTCAGCCCATTTCAAACTCTCAGCTGCAATGTCACCACAATCCATTGAGGAGGAGGAACAAATGTCACTTGTTCCATATGCTAGTGTAGTCGGTAGCATCATGTATGCTATGGTGTGCACTCATCCAGATATATCACATGTTGTTAGTTTCGTTAGTAGGTACATGGGAAACCCTGGGAAGCTGTGAAATGGATACTCAGATATCTCCGAGGTACTGCAGATAATGGCTTAATTTATGGTTATGTCTTCTCGCTTTCGGGGAGTGCAATTAGTTGGAAAGCAACTTTGCAATCCACTATTGCATTGTCTACTACAGAAGCCGAATATATGGCTGCAGCAGAAGCCGTGAAAGAAGCCATTTGGCTTAGAGGTTTGGTGGGCAGTTTGGGTTTGGAACAAGATATCACGGTGGTTTAGTGTGATAGCCAAAGTGCCATACATTTGACCAAAAATTAAATGTATCACGAAAGAACCAAACATATTGATGTCAGATATCATTTCATTCGGGAGGTCATTTCTCAAGGTACCATTCAAGTCAAAAAGATTGGTACTAATGATAATCCAGCCGACATGATGACAAAGCCAATTATAGTATCTAAGTTCAAACACTGCCTGGAGTTGGTTGACATTGGAATGAAAATAAAGACATTTTAAGCCAAGGTGGAGATTTGATATTATGTGGCTTAAAAATGGATGTGAAGGAGAAAACTTCTCTTCCTGGTTTTTCTCCTAGCCCCTTTGTTTCGTTGGAGAAGAGAAAAATGCTCTCCTTGTTTTTTTCTATTTTTTTCCCTTTCCTTATGTTATAAATACCGTCTCTCTGTTTTCATTTTTGTAACATCAACAGCAACAATAACAACATTAGTAACAATAACAGATTCTCTCTGTAATTATAGAGAATTTAGTAGATACACCGGTGAGAAAATACCGTGTCGAATTTTGGGTGTATTTGGGGTTTGAGTTGTTGTCAAATAATAATATATATTGTTGTATATCGTCATTTTATATGTGGAGTAAACTATAAGCTGAACCACACTTATTCATTATTCCAATTTATTTCCGCTCATTTTATAACAAATTAAGAAATAGATTGAGTATTAAATTGCATCAATCTTTAAAAATGTTTTTGTAAAAACTATATTTTTATGGGAAAATATTATTAAATTGCACCAATCGGATATTCAATTTCATATAATTTTATCAATTAAGCTTTCTCTTGAAAACAATTTTATACTATTTCCATTTCTTAACTTTTGGCCTTTTAGGATTTTTTTTCATTCCATATCTTTTGTCTTTTTATAATTCTTATGAATAAACATGTTTTTTTTTCAAATTTAACCCTTCATTCAATCATTCATCTTACTCATATTAATTCTATTTTTATCATCTATCGTATCTAAATCACTATACATTAATTAATGGACACGCTTCCTTATAAAAATTAAATATCACTACAATTTTCAATAAAAATTAAATAGAGACATGTTAAAAAAATACACATAAAACTTACAATAATCAACACTTTCTTAATATGGTGCCCAATTCTAAAAGACCAAAAGTTAAGGAATGTAGGAGTGCATAATATAATAATTTGAGATGATGTGATTAATCATCCTTAAATAGGAATTTCTGAAAAAACAAGTAGAAGAAACATAGAGCATCTTCAATATTCATATTATACAATTTTTTTTTGTCAGTGACTCATTTAGAGGGGGACATTTCTGATGATTAATCATATGCAAGGTTTATGGCTAGGGCAGGCAATGAACCGAGCAGCTCGAAATTCGTTCGACACACAATTTGTTAAGTAACTCGTGAACTTGATTCGTGAGCCAAATGAACCGAACTTGAATTGAAAATTGAGTTCGTTAAATAAACGAACTGAACTTGAACCGCGTATAGTTCGGCTTGTATGCTCGTAAACAGGTTCGATAATATAATATAACATAATAAATATATATATATATTTAAGTTAAAATAAATTTTTTAAATTTTTACAAACTTGAATTTTTTAAAACATTTGGAAATGGGTGTAGTAATTAAAAAAATATTTGAGATATTTCAATGTAACAAAACATAAGATACTAAAATCATAAATTATAAAGATAAAGAATTTTTTATGTAAAAAAAGGTAAAATTAAAAAAAATAAAGAATTTAAAATAAAAAGAAAGGAAGAAAGAAAAAGATAAAGTACAAAACGATGGAAGCATATAATTTGTATTGGAGGAATTTTATTTAGTGTACTCCCTTCGACTCGAACTATAAGTAAAAATAATTAGTTTTACACTTATTAAGGAGGTTAGTTTATTATATTTAATTTTTTCAAATTTATAAAAGAATATATGTATTTTAGGAAAGTTGCAATGAGAATGAAACAAAAATTAAATAAGATAACAATTTTCTATGATGTTTTTGGAAAATAGCATTGGGAATGAAATAAAATTTAAGAAAGTTGGTTAGTTTTGATTATATTTTAAATCAAGAGAAGTATATTTTTTTTTATATTTCAAGCCGGAGGAAGTATTATTTAATGTAATGTATTTTGTAAAAAAAAAATCATATTCGAGGTATAATGAATTAAACTATTTCGAATTTACGGACCAAACAGTTCAAAAATAGTTCGTGAACTATTCGTGAACTCAATCGAACCGAACTCAAACCTCAAAAATAGATCGGTTCAAAACTCGGTTCGAGTTCGATTTGAACTATTTTTCAACGAACTAAACCGAACTTACCCAAGCTTGGTTCATTTTGGCTTGTTGCCAGCCCTATTTGTGGCTACATCTTTCAAAAAAAGTGTTTTTATTAGGAATTGAATCCGAAATTACTAACACACGTATCTCATTTCTAGAATCTCATGAAAATGTCTTATACCAACCGAGTCAATCCACGTTAATATCGTATTATACAATTTAAGCTTATCATAAGCATAGTATAATATAAAATTAAAAAAAATTAGATACCAATGGACTATGAACGTAATAAAAAAGTAAAGAATATACATCTTCTATCTCATAAAGATGGTAAAAAAGGACAAAAAATTTTGTTGCAAATTAAAGTTAAAATAATTAATGAAAATGATTAAAAATTACAAATTTTAAATTATAATTGGTAAAATCAATAAAAAATGCATTTAACTATTTATTTGATAATTAGTTAATATGTGAGGCGAATCATTACATACCTATCTTCTAAATTTTTTACTTTTGCAATTTTTTACCATCCTTTAACACCAAAGAAGTATAGGCTTTGGAAACACGGTCTACTGCAAATAGTATAACATGGAAACCTTGGTCTCAAACTTTTCAAAAATATACTAACGGGGCTTGATTCAGTTGGTGTAAGTCTTGTACTGAAATCTTGGGAAAGGGACAAGGGTGTTAGTAGCCCCGGGTTCGATTTCCACTAAAAACATACCGCTGGGAAAGCCAGTCACGCAGCTCGCTCCGGATTAGTCTCAAGGGCTCCCTGGTATTAAGGGTTCCGCTCTTGGGGATACCGGTGGTTCCGCAAGGAATTCGGGAAAAAAAAAACTTTACAAAAATATAAATTTTTAAAAACAAAGATAAAATGTAAAAACCTTGGAAACACGGTAAAATACAAATAGATATACCAGTATTGCCCTTTTTAGCATATGCAGCCAGCAAATTTATTGGATAAAATTTATTATAGGCTTAATTGCATAATTGGTCATTTATCTTATTTATTAGATTCACTTTGGTCCTTTATCTTTTTTTTGCAATTTACTGGTCCTTTATTTTTTTTTAAAGATTCAGTTTGGTCCTTTCGTTAAAATAAAGTTAAATGAGAAGAAATATTCCAGGAATATTCCCCCTTCTAGACTTAATTGCATAGTTGGTCCTTTATCTTATTTATTAGATTCACTTTGGTCCTTTATCTTAATATTCCAAGAATATTCCCTCTTCTTCTTCTTCCTCTTCCTCTGCTCTCTCCTTACAGCGGCGGCAGCCACCATGGGCGCCGCCGCCACCGCCCATGCCACCGTCGCCGCCATTTTTAGAAATTAATCGGAGTTGTTGAAGCGTTTTGCACGTGTTTTCACACGTTTTCCAGCAGGTTCAGAGGAGGAGACCATTGTTGATAACCAAGGTTTTAGAAAAGGGACCCTAGAATTCGGATTTTGAGAAAAAAAAAACAAAAAACACGAATTTGTTTGAGGAATAATGAAAATAAAACTTAAAAACCGTGAAAAATTGAAGAATGTTAAAGAAACTTAAAGAAATTTGATGATTTTCGATGGAAGAGGGTGTGAGCCCATGGTGGCTGCCGCCGCTGTAAGGAGAGAGCAGAGGAAGAAGAAGATGGAATATTCTTGGAATATTAAGATAAAGGACCAAAGTAAATCTAATAAATAAGATAAAGGACCAATTATGCAATTAAGCTTAGAAGGGGGAATATTCTTGGAATATTCCTTCTCATTTAATTTTATTTTAACGGAAGGACCAAACTGAATCTTTTAAAAAAAATAAAGGACTAGTAAATTGCAAAAAAAAGATAAAGGACCAAAATGAATCTAATAAATAAGATAAAGGACCAATTATGCAATTAAGCCTTTAATTATATTTAGAAAAAATATTTAATTCTTCAAAACTAAATCATCCAAAATATTTTTTTATTTATTTCATAAAATAAATTCAAATATAAATATAAATCCAAAATGTATATCACATTAAAATAGTAAATGTAAAAGATATATAAATAAAATATTGTGATTGTTACATGAGATCATTCTTAACATATGAGATACGCCTTCCGGTTTTTATTTAAAAATAAAATAAAATCACATTTATTAAGATAATTAGTTGAATGTGTTTAATTTTATCAAATTTATAACAAATTAGTTACTTTAAAAAAGTTGCCTTGAGAATAAAATAAAAATGAAACGAGATCACTGTTTTCTACGAATATTTTAGGAATGATTGTATTATGAATATAAAATTAATTAACTTTTTCTTATATTTAAAATCAAGATAAATATGTCTTTTTTTTCTTATATTAAAGATTGGAAGAAGTATTTGTTTAACATTGAAGTGCATAATTAGCTAAGAAAATATTTTAAAAGATTGATGATGTGGCAATTTAAAAGTAATTATTACCTTCGTTTTTATTTATCTATTTTTTAATTAAAAAATACATATTTTAAAAAATACAACCATTATTTTGATTTCAATAAATATATTTTTTTTTTGCATTAAGAGTATTCTTCAGCCGATAGCCGAAAAATAGTCCTTTCCGAGAAGCAGATATCACTGAAATGGATTTTGTCTCTAGCCCTCTACCAACAAAGTCTTTTCCATATCTACGACAAGGATCCGACCCCTAATATCATGGTTAAGGAACCCAATTATCTAACAACTATGTTGGATCTTTTTAATATAAATTGTATTTTCTCTGTTATGCTATTTCTCTTTTTATAAAATTATTAATTTTTTCCACCAATTAAATAAACCAAAATTTATTAAATACAATAAACATAAAATTTACTACTCCCTCCGTCCCTAAATATAAGACCATTTTGACACTTTTATTTTGTCCTTATTTAAAGGACCCTTTACCAATTTTCAATAATCATTAATTACTTTTTTCCACAAACACCACTATTTATTTACCACTTTTTAGATTCACAATAATATTAATAGGGGTAATTTTGAAAATACATATCAACAATTCATATTTCCAATACAATTAACTAATTTATTTCACTTTCTTAATGGACGTGATATCTTCCAAAAGGATCCTACATTCAGGAACGAATGGAATATCATTTATTAAATCTTCGCTTGAAATAGATAAAAAATTTATGGTTGTCATTGAAGATGCTCTTATCTCCATACTATAAAATAGGAGAATCTGATTTCTATTTTGATTAGGCGCCTAATCTCCCGCTTAATATTTGCTTATCATGAGTTTCCTTTTATGCCTGGTCTTAATTACGATTTGTAATTGTGTTTTTGGCTGTTAAATGATGTTTGTCTTAATTGTTTGATATTGGCCGTCTATTTATGTGGAAACAGATCTGGACCGTGTCTCTCCACTACTTCGTTGAGTGTCTCGAGCTTTTGTCAGCTTCTAAAACAATCGTGCGTCGTTTCGTTTCTCCACTGCTTCGTTGAGTGTCTCGAGCTGCTGTTTTTGATTTTTTCTATATATGTGAAGCTCCATTAAATTTTTTCCCCCTCTCATCCATGGCTCGAATCACCTGCCTTCTTCTTAGTATATATTTTTATTTTTTTATTCTAGACTCTTTGTTCCTGGTTCTAATCTACGTTGTATTTTTGTTTGCACCTTTGGATTTGTTCCCTTCTCTGTTGGCTTGCGTCCTTGTTCCATTGTTGGGGGTAAGTGATAACATGTTTTGGACGTTATGATCCTCCTATTTTATAGTATGTTTTGTTTCCTTTCTAATCTGTGATTTTCTGTTTGTTTAGTTTTTGTTCGTTTACTTTATGATTGTTGATAAATGGAAAGTGAAAGGTTTAGAAAGAGACCCAGATTTGATTTGTCGCAAGGTTTATGGTTTTTCTTTATTGATACTATTATTTAGTTAATTGTCTTTGATTTTACTTTTCCTTTCCATTCGATTATGTAATTTTTTGTGTTTATTTTACCCAGTTCGTGATAATGATTTTAATGTGAAGTTACCATCAATTTAAAGCTTACTCCAGGGAAGCATACATTGGAAGGTTATTTTTCAAATTTCTTGGCCATGATTCTTCTTTGAAGTTGATGTTTATATTTTTGTTGTCTAATTTCTTTGGTGTTTTGTCAGGAGCATACTCAAACACAATTTGTGGTGTTGAAAACTTTGTGCAGTCAAGTAATGTCAGAAATAATGCTCTGTTTGCTAATGATAGTGATTTGCATGGTAGGCGATTTGGTAAAGATTTTTATCTTAATGATAGTGCAGTGCTAATCTTTTTTCTCTTGGTGTCTATTTTTCTTTGGTCTGTGTGGTTCTCATTTGAAGTTGCATGTGTTAAGGCTTGACTCATGGTATTGTGTGTTTAGAGTCATTTCTTATTTCTTTGCTGTTTTGTAAGGAGCCTACTCAAAAACAATTGCTGGTGTTGAAAAGTTTGTACAGTCAAGTGATGTCAGGACATAATTTATTAAAGCTTAAGTTGGGGAAGCATATATTGAAAGGTTCATGATTTATATTTTCTTACCATCTATGTTAAAGAATATTTTGTTTTATTTGTCATTTATATGTGCTTCGAGTTTGCGATTTAATGATATTTTATTTAAAAAGGATGTTAAAAAAAAAACCGGTCCCTGAAAATGGTTTAATCTGCAATTGCCATCTATGTTGAACTTTGACACAGGGTATCATATATTGAGAGTCATTTCTGATTTCTTTGCTGTTTTGTCAGGAACATTCTCAAAAACAATTGTTGGTATTGAAACCTTTGTCCAGTCAAGTAATCTCAGAATGAATGCTCTGTTTGCTAATGATAATGATTTGGATGTAAGACGATTTGCTAAGGATTTTGATCTTAATGATAATGCAGGTGCTAATCCTTTTTCTCTTCCTGTCTGTTTTTCTCTGTTGTGTGTGGTTCTCATTTGAAGTTGTCATATGTGTTAAAGCTTGACCAAGGGTATATCATATATTAAGAATGATTCCTGATTTATTTACTGTTTGTCAGGGGCATGCTCAAAACCAATTGGTGGTGTTCAGAAGTTTGTGCAGTCAAGTAATATCAGGATGAATGCTCTGTTTTCTAATGATAATGATTTGGATGTTAGACAATTTGCTCAAGATGCAGGTGCTAATCTTTTTTGTCTTGCTGTCTATTTTTCTTTGGTGTGTATTGTTATGTATTTGGTATTAACTATTATCTTTTGCATTTCTTTTTTTCTTCTTAATTTTTTTAAAATTACATTGTTTATCTTTTATGTTTGTGTTCTCATGTGACAAATCAGGCTTTTATAAGATCACTTTTTTTTTATGCCTTTTTGTGACAAAATCGTTGCTTGATATGAATTTCTTTTAATTTGCATTTTTCTATAATTGATATGTCTCCTTTTTATAAGATTGTTTGCATTAATTTTTTTTTATTATATCATTCCTATGCTATGAAGTAACTATTTCGTTGATTGACAATTCAAGAGTGGATGTAGCAATTGATGACGCCTCAGTCTGCCAAAACCGAAACTTATAGACTTCTTGTGCTTGCTTTAATAGTGAGGTGAATTGTTGAAAAGATGGACAAGACCATGCATCAGAGATATTTTTCATTGAATCGGTTAAAAAAATTAAATGCAATTAAGATTTGGAATACCTATGGTTTGCAATTTTAAATGCTAAGAAAATTAAATTTGGTACTCATATATGATTCCTATATATAGGCATGCTTATTTTTAATAAATTTGATTTTTTTTTTAATTTAAAAAATTCACGTGGCATCATTTGACATGTTACCTATCGATGTGGCGACGGTGACATGACATATCTACGGTCATATCACCACTTAAGTGATAAAAAGACTATTTTCAAAATTTGAGCAAAGTTTTGGGACTCAAAGCATCGAAAAAAAAGTTTAAGGACCAATCCCAAAAGAGCACCTAAGTTCAGGGATTAAAAACTTAAATAAGCCATTAAATTATGGGACCAAAAATTAAAACTCTTAATTAATTATTCTTGGATGAGCTTTGCTTCATCCACGGGTGATTCTTTCGGTTAGGTGCTCTCTATGTGCATGAGTACGGATACGGAATACGACATTTTTTAAAAATTAAGACATGGTTATGTTTTTATATATATTTATTTTATTAATATAATTATACATAAATTTAAAAAATAAAAATAAAATCAACATGTTGAAATTTATATGAATTAATAATTACCTATAATAGTGATCGTACAACATGTAATGTTTGCACTTTGTACGCAACAACTAATAATAACAAATCAAAAACAACAAAAACTTGCACGAAATAGGGAAAAGAAAGCAGTGCATAATAGAAAAAAAAAGAGAGGTTGAATTCCTAAACTAGTTTAAGCATTTCATTGAACACTTGATGTGAAAAAAAGTCAAAATTAAATATGAGTATCAAACAATTTTCATCGATCTAAATCAAGATAGTATTCGGTGTAGAAGGGCCTACGGGATTTGGTATACCCTCATTTCTATTTACCGTTAGATTAGATTGAACTGAATCTCATTGTCAGATTTCAGAGATTGTGATTGCATGCAGAAAGGAGCATTGGTTATGGTGCACTCGCGAGACTTAAACCATTAGATAATGATTATATGTTAATCGTACTGCTGAAAATTGTTTACCTTAGCTTCTTTACTGCCAACAAAGAGTGGTACACACAAGAAAATTTCCCAAACAATGAATATGAGCCAAATTTTGCTTCATGAACAATTCTTTCTCCGTGTCTTCCTTTCTCAGATTTTTTCTCCTATGTTCAACGGTATAGTTCAACGGTCTATTTGTCATATTTATTTAAAATTTAAAATACTGAAAATTCATATGTAGATAATAGAAATTCAAAATACTTGCCACATTTTTTGACTAACAAAACATGTAGATAAATTATTAAATATATGCATGCCAAATTCATATATAGGTCGTAGATATATACCTGAAATTCATATCGAGATGTTAAATTCATATGCCAAAACAATGTTTATATATTCTCTTGGCACATGAATGAAGCAGGAAATATATTTAAGAGAGCTTGAAACATTATAATATTAAGAAACAACTGCATCCAAAATTCCAAATAAACTAAATCCAAACAATTAAGTTTAACCACTGCATCAATCCAAAGCCACAACTCCATTAATCATTACTTCAAATCATCAATTCACTCTTCAAAAAGGAATAAAATTGTAAGTACTCATTACTCAACGTGATCTAAAACTCACCTTCAGATCAGTTATTTAGTCAACAAACAAAACCTAATATGAAACTCAAACAAAAAAATTTAAACAAGTTAAAAATTAAAAGACCAAGATTTGAAAATTGACCTTCAGTATCAGTAGCACCGACTATTGGACGACGAAGGGCAGAAGACGCTATAGACTTGAAGTAGTTGACGTCTCCAATGAGCTGACTTCGACCGAGCGAACATAAACCCAATCATAAGATAACGGTCAAGAAAAATGAGATTAGACCAAATCATGAAACTAGACCAGACCACATTTTTTTATTTGGTTTGGTTCAATCTCCGCGATCTTGTGGTCTAATCCTAAACTGCTTACACCTTAATGATAATAAGGACATTTTTCTTAAGTATTTTAATTGTGTTTCTTCCTTTATCCAAGATTTTATTTGAACTCTTACCGGTTTAACTTCAAGGACAAAAATATCCCTAAATAAGTTCTAATATTATCTTATTTTCAAATTGCTCCCTTAAAGTTGAAGATTAAGACTACCCTTTGTTGAATCAAAGATATTGACGATGTCAAATATTATATGAGCTCGGTTCTCGGCCAAGTTTTTGGATGAAGCCAAGTGAATCAGTTCTGAAGTATCATGGATATCAGACAAGGCAAAAGGATCTCTGATCTCGGCCACCGACGGAAACAATTGGATCCGACCAGTATAATGAAAAGAGTCATATTTCCGAGAAGCGCTCGGTGCTCTAGGAATTCGTGCTCGGAAAACTAAGGCTCGGTTCCATGAAGTCGGAGTAAGTACAGCGTAAGCTCTGACGCACTCGGAAGTGATCAATCCGAGCTATCGTTCAGAGTAAATCAGTCGACCAGAAGATCAGCTCTGATAAGCTTTGTTTAGATTTGTCGTCAAGCAACACTGTTCATCGTCTTCAACCTTTGGCAATACATCGCCGCATGCTCCTCATTAATTCTCTACAAGTATTATAGTACTGTGCGTGACTGGCATGTTTGTCCATATCTCAACAGCACTCAATTGTCATCAAGGTTCAAATTTCAAAATTGGAAAGGGACAGTTTTGGATTGTTGCAGGAAGTTGCAGGGGCTTGTACCTTCGTCTGAAAAAGCACAGACAAACCAGAACATTGCAGAAAAATGACAGAAAATGTTGGGTATATCCGTTAGGAAGATCAAGGCATGACACAAGATATTTATTTTCCTCTCTTTCCTACCTCATACGTGCCCCATCTCTATAAAAGGCAGAACAACCAGAATAGAAAATATAGAACAAGGGAACTGCGCAAAACTTTCATATTCATTCTTTGAAAAATACATGTGTCAAAAGCGCAGAAAAGAGAACAAGAGTAAACTGTTACATTCAAGAACCCAAGTCTAAAATTGTTCTCTTCATACACAAATCCTTTCTCAAACACTTAACCGAAAAACTCATTTGTTCATTAAACCTTCAGAATCATACACATTTGAGTTTCGGGTTGGAGCCATCATCTTCACTCATTCATTTCTTCAAGTCTTGAGGTGTTCTCAAGCAAGTGAAAGTCTTGGAAGGTTTCCAATCTCGTCCAAGAGGTTCTTGGCATTTGAAGTCTTAGGAGGTTCCTGAGCAAAAATCCAAGGAGGCTCTTTGGTGCAAATCCTTGAAGGTTTCAGGGTGCCTTGAAGGTTTCAAGGCTGTTAAGTCCGACGTGTGCTCGGCATCTGTATCATTTAGGTAGAAGCCAAGAGTTTGGTACTCTCTAGGTGGGTTTAATTGATCCCGTGTAATATCTATCTATTTGACTTTATTAAAAGCTCCTTAAAGGTTTTAAGGGGGACTGGACGTAGCTCACCGTGTTGGTGGGTGAACCAGGATAAATCTCAGTGTCTCATTTTTCTTTACTGCTTTACTGCTTTCATTTTTATTTCGAGCATTTTATCGGCCTTGTTTAACTCGTACTTATCTCTCGGATAATGCTAGCAAATTTCTGCTGCAAACCTGATCTTTGAGTGTGCAGCTCGGATAATCGGCGGTCTGTTTAAATAATCGATTATCTGAATCTGCTCGGTCCAAAGTCAGCATTTTCACTCTTAACAACTAGTTCTATCAGACCTATTTCAATCACCTTGCGGAAAATTGGTATTATTGCTTCCAACTACTATTTCCCTCTAGTAGATTGTTAAGCCATTTGCTGGGTTTCCAACGTTTCTAACAATTGGTATCAGAGCTCGGTCGAAAGATCGAGCTTAACCGCTTTTTGAAAAAGATCCTAGGAAACCATGGGGTCTAGCAATCCATTCGGAGGTGAATGCTCTTCAATAAACAGATCACCACTATTTAATGGTGATGGTTATGCTTATTGGAAAGCTCGAATGAAATTTTTTATAGAAGCAATAGATATTGATGTTTGGGATGCGATTGAAAATGGCCCTTATATTCCGAGAAGGAAGATCGGAGACAATGTTGTAGAAATCCCTAAGACAAGCTGGGATGATGATGATAAAAGAAAAGTTTCTTATGATTTAAAAGCTAAAAATATCATCACCTCGGCTCTGTCCTATGATGAGTTTTTTCGAGTATCTCACTGTAAAAATGCTAAGCAAATGTGGGATATTCTACAACTGACTCACGAAGGGACTAATGAAGTTAGACGAGCAAGATTAATTACTTTAATACATGAATATGAGTTATTTCGTATGCTGCCAAGCGAATCTATAAACGACATGCAGAAACGATTTACTCATATTATAAACCATCTTATTGCTCTCGGCAAAACTTTTCAAAATGCCGAGGTTATTAACAAAGTATTGAGATGTCTTAGCAGGGAATGGCAGCCGAAGGTCACTGCCATCATGTAATCAAAAGATCTTGATACCATGGACATAGCAACACTGTTCGGCAAACCATCTTACAACTATTTTGCTTTTGCTTTAAACTCTTTTCAAACTAAAAAACATTTTCAAGTCTCTAAAGTCGGAGTGTTCACTACAAATCATTGAAATTCATGTGAGAACCACAAGTGTTGATCTACACCAACCTACATCTGTCCCAACTCCCAATATCAGTTGTGAGTAGCAACTCATTTCAATCTTCTTTTTATACATTTTTTAATGATGACAGTTTAACATTTGAAAGTTTAAGACTCATCAATATTCAAAAGAAGGTTAGGGAAAAATATCCATAGCATTGTAATGATAGGATGATGAACTATTTTTCAAATATTCATTTTTTCTTTGTAGTGCTCAGAAGTGCTTGCAAGAAATCATTAATTTTGGGTGCAAAGTTAATGATAGAAAGCAAACTAAGTTTTTATGGTGAAAAATGATTTAAATGTCAAAGTGACATGTTTACATGATGAACTTCGAATGAGTGAGTTACAACAAGCTTTTATGGTAATCTTGTTCTTTTTAAAATCAAAGGCTAAAGTTTAAAGTTCTAAGATATAACAGAAATAAAATGCAAGAAGTAAAGGACAAAAGCATAAAATGTAAATTACTGGAAATGTGAAGTGTTTGAATGTAAACTTGCTGAAAAAAGTAAGACTTTATTGAATGAAAAGGGAAATTACATGGTGTTTTCTTTTAATCTGCTCGACGAGAAGCTAGGAATTAACCAGTTCCAACCTAGATTACATAAATGATTCTCTTATTTATAGAAAAATTTACAAATAATTGCCTATGTAATTTAACGACACGTGGATGACTGATATGCCCTACGTTTGAATCTTGAAAAACATTAAAATTATAATTGTCTGCCTTATCTTCGACATGCAACTCCAGCATCTGATGCCATTCTTAGCCTTGGTAGGGATCTTCGATACATTCTTCAAGTAACACATTCAGCTTAGATTGTCGATCTTTCCCTTTTCACATTGTTCCCCTTTGACACTTGGTCAATTTCAGATGGAGAGATCATCAATTGCCTCGTTTCGACATACTATCATTTAACTCTCTGATCACTCCGTCAAACGGACTTCCGACACACTAGATATTGGCTCCTCTTGCAACTTCTAGAAAACTTGTGTCGGGTTTTACATTCCATTTTCTATTGTCGAGGTCAAACTAATCCTTTGGTTGTTTTACAACAAGAATTTGTATGATATGGGGATTTGAGAGAGATAGCTCTTTAAATTGTAAATCCCAAGCTATTGGAGCTTCCTGATCCACCTGTTAGTAACATTGTCGAAACAACCACAGCTCATTTTCTGGAAGCTTTACAAAAGTTGAAGCATTCCATTAAACAAGAAACATTTCCTTCGACAAAGAAACATAATTCCCCATACCTAGACCTTAACAAATAAGAACACCTTTTTTAAAAAATTTTGATTTGATTTTCTTACTAAGAGGATTTTATAATTCCACATTCCTAGACCCCAAACCACCAATCTAAAGATTCTGAATCTATTCCCTTCGACAATGGATGTATCTCTCATTTTTCTCCCAAAATTCGTATCAATACAGAACTCTATTCTTTTCTGAGAATTTTGTGTTTTTAATTGATCTAGGCATAAGAACAATTAGCCCGTAGGCCAGGCTTTTATAGCAAGTCCATGCCGTGGTTGTTGGGTTTGACATTAATAATGCCTTAATTATACTCAATAAAGTAACTTCCTCATTTAATGTCACATGTTTCTTATGACTCCTTGATGACCATGCACATAACCTTCTACATAAATCCAATATTTACCAAGTCACAAACCACTTTCTACTTCAACGCAGGTACATATCCATCGGAGTCTGTAACACCTACACTTTTCTACCCTTAAGTCCCAATTATTAAAAATAGTGAAATTAAAATTTCCTTTTTACTTATAAAAATCTCCCGTCAAACGGACGGAGTTTCGTTTGTTTTTCTGACTTTCCCAAAAAATTGTGTTCTTGCTGTAACCTGATAAACATAATCATTTTCAATAACCAGAAGCCAACAGGGCTATAAACATATATCACAGCTAGTGCAACTTCGTGCACACATCAGAATAGCAGTGTATTAAGACATCAGAGTTTCAGCAGATATATATACAAGTCATGGAAATAGTATTTTCCCAAAAAAAAGGACTCTTACCCAAAAGGAGTCGTCCTGGGCCCCCAAAAAGCTATGTACAATATATACAACAAAAACGGTTCAAATCACATCATTGGGCCCAGGACATTCCCATGTCCTATAATATAAGTAACCTACTCTCCCTGTGAGGGAGAGTACTCCTGCTCGGCCTGATCAAGTGCAAACTCTGCCTCAGTACCTGTGGAAATATTAAGGAGTGAGTATTACACATAAAATGGGGAAGCAGTTTCCAATTACGACATAATGTTATACTAAGCCCAACATATCTAGCATTCATATCACAACATAACAAAGTCCAGCACATCGCTAGTCATTCACAAAATATTCATTGGTTTCACAATTCAATTATTCCTGTAACATCCCAAATTTAATTCCAAGCATAATTAGTGAGTTACTATGTTTAGAGTGTAGAAAATGGGTAGATTAATTGCTTAAAGAATTTTGTAAGCAAGGTGAGCAGCCATTTTAAGTACTAGGGGTTGTGTAGGAGACATTTGAAGCAACAGGCAAGATTATCTAATCGAAATCAGGGGTTAAATCGGCGTTTTAGATGTTAGAAATCAACCGAAAAGAGAAAATTAGGAATTTATTATAGGATGCTAAGAAATTAAATTCCACCGTTGGATATGAAGTTTAAGGGGTTAAGAAGCTTGTCTAAAAATTTGGACTCGATCCGCCGGTTAACGAAAAAGTTACGGCGAATCGAAGTTTCAAGTTTCTGGTACACGCCCAGGCACACCGGTGCACGCCCAGGCGCACCAGGGTGCAATTGGTGCACCAAACCAGTAAGCTATTCGCACAGGCGCGCCCTCCATGCGCCCAGGCGCGCCCCGTGCGCACCAGATAGGAGAAATGGCGCACCAGACCGCACCAGAAGCACCAACACGCGCACCAGCCAGCATCAGCAGCACCAGTTGGTGCGTGGCCGCGCTCAGGCGCGCCAATCATGCGCCCAGGCGTGCGGCGCAGACCAGATCAGATCTGGTGCGTCCGTTGCCAAACTTGGGGCCAAAGTTTGTTTCTTGGCCACACGATTTTGCTGGTCTTAAGGCAAGAAAATAAAACACAAAAAAAAAAAAAAAACACAACACTCCCTCACACTCCAACACCAACATCATCCCTTCCAATTTCTTCTCCAAAACCCAAGGGTAAACCATCATCTTCCTCCCTTTCCACTCAAGAACCAAGTACCATAATCACCACCAAAAACTCTATGATTCAAGAACTCACCCTCATTCTCCTCATCTCCTTCATTTTCTTTCTTCATGGCTCCAAGAGCAAAACCCTATGATCATCATCATAATCACCATCAACAATCATCATCTCAAAGAAACAAAAGCAAGAGCTCATCATCTCCTCCATCAAACCCTCAACAAGGAAATAACCATGGACCACCCCTTATTTCCCCATAAATTCGTGGCCCTCCTCCTCCCATCTCTCTTGAGTTTTCGAACTTCCAACACCAAGATCAAACCTCATAACCCTCATCATCACCATCCTCATCAAAGACCAAGTAAGAGTTTGGCCAACAAATCCTTCCTCCTCTCCTTCACCCAATTCGTGTGACCCTCTCCCTCTCCCTATTCATGGTTTTGCAATTTAGCAACTAGGGAGAGTGATTCACTTAGATCTCACCATCCAGGACAAGGAGTAGAAGATTAAAAGCTAGAATATTCAAGGGCCAAAGTGGCTTCAGGAATGGGGAGCTAAGTTCAAGTGCTAGGAATTGAGATTCATCATCTCCCATTTGGAAGGTAAGAAGGGAAGTGTTACCTCTACTTAGAGGGTATTTTTTTAGCTTGCATATAGGGGAAATTAAGGGTAGGGAATAAAATAGAAAGGTGAACCTTAGGGAAATTGACTAGAATAGGATTTATGAAAGGTTAATGGATATGACTATAAATGTGTATGTTTGTAATTATCTAGATTTAAGTATTTGTGGGTTTAATAATGAGAGTGAGCTATAGATTTAGAGATGAGATGGACAATTGGATTTAATGATGATGGTGGTAGAATATAGCATGGCTTGAAGGTTAATAATGGGTATAGTGATTAGAAAGTTGATTATGTTTTTAATTTTAGTGTTTAGAATGGAATTGTAATGAACATGAATGATGATGAAGAGTAAAATGCAGTTAACGGAAATAAGAAGGAAATTAGGTGAATGGTAAAGAAATCAAGAAAAGGATCAATGGTTAGAGAAGAAGGTAAGTAAATGGTATGAATAATTGATTATGATATTGAGTACTATCTATGGACCCTCCAAAATGGAGATGAATACATTCATGAACCTCCCTATGCGGAGTGGGAAATTATATTATCATGACCCTCCCTATGCGGAGCGGGAAATTATATTACCATGACCCTCCATAAAGGAGTGGATATCTTCATGACCCTCCGTAAAGGAGCGGATATTATCAAGACCCTCCGTAACGGAATGGATATTATCATGACCCTTCACTTGCGTCGTAAGTGAAGTGAGAACAGGACCCTCCGCTTACTCTCTAAGTAGGAGTGAGAATTGTATATGGATATTATCAGGACCCTCCGTAAAGGAGTGGATATTATCACGACCTTCCATAAAGGAGTGGACATTATCAAGACCCTCCATAATGGAGTGGATATTATCATGACCCTCCATAAGGGAGTGGATAATATCAGGACCCTCCATAGAGGAGTGGAATATTATATGAACAAGACCCTCCATTAGGAGTGAGTATCAAGTAAGAATAAAAGGGTAGGTAAGTAAATGTGAAAAATGGTAGGAGGACATGACAGAAGCAAGAAAGGTTCAGGAATTAGTAAAAAGGAATAGAAAGAAATATGGACAACAATAGGGAATTAATGAAGCAAGGGTAATTGAAGTAGAAAATATAATTCAAGTGATAACGGGTAGTAATCCCTTAGTTGTTCTCTATGTCATGTTAGAATGTATTTTCTAAGTTCTGTGTAATGCTACCCTTGATATATTTTTCAGGTGAAGAAGAAGCTTACACGAGTATGGCCGGGCAGGATTACACTCCACCTCGTGGAATGTTGCTTAGTTAGTTGAGTGACCCTTTGTGGGTCAATAGTTTCAGTTTTGGGAATTTGAAATGTATAATATTTTGGGAAAGCAAACCCACTTTAGAATTGTAATCATTTTCTGAAAAGTGTAATTGAACTGAATTGTATTTTGGCCCTGCTGGCCCATTGTTGTTGAAAATGAAGTTTTATGCAGGTTAATCAGGAAAAGTAAATTTTGGGAATATCCCTAAAAATAGGGAAACTCCGTCCGATTTTACGGAGATTTTCATAAGAAATAAAAGTAACTAAGTGTTTTTCCTAATCAGCTAGTAGTACTAAAAGAAAATTTTAAATTCATAATAAATTAAGGGTAAAAGTAACTAGGGTGTTACAATTCCCGCTTTGTTCTTAATCATTATTTTTATCAAGTCTTTTATTCCCTCTTCTTCCATTAAATTCGAATTTCGCTTTCATTTTGTCCCGGTCACGACCTACTGCGTCCGCACTAATTTGCAGGTCACGACTTACTGAGTCCGGATATGTTTCTCTTTAATCTTATCCCGGTCACGACCTACTGCGTCCGCACCCACGTGCAAGTCACGACTTACTGCGTCCGGATATGTTTCTCTTTAATCTTATCCCGGTCACGACCTACTGCGTCCGCACCCACGTGCAGGTCACGTCTTACTGCGTCCGGGTACATTTCATTTTCATGGTTTATCACGACATCACTTCCTAATTATATTATCAAGCACATTATTCCAATAAACCACAACAATAAACACTATATTATCAAATTATCACAATTATATCTTATAACCCAAATAGCACAAATAAAGCATGTTATTATTATCATCACTGTCTTCCTTAATTCACAAATTCTAGTTGTTTGCTACCCTATGGTGCAATATTCTAACTAGTAATTAATTCTTAGCACCCATTATATACATATTGTAAACTATACCCCAGAGTATGGTAATACCCACTAATACTCACTCCCTACCTCAAAATATCAAGAAGTGAGAAAACCTTTGTTTGTCCTAACTTAGAATCTTGGGACTTTGAATCTCCTAAGCCTTGCTTGCCACCTCAACAAAGCTATAACCAAATGATGATAGACAACTCTATTAGGGGTATTACAAGATGGTTGGTTGTTGCCCTTCTCTTGATCTTGATTGGGAGACATAAGATTGAGATTTCTACATGAGTAGAAACACTTGAAAACCCTAAAGAAAGCAATAGCAAAACTTACATGAGTGAAGAAGAATAGGAAGGAATTCTTGACTTATCAGAAGGTTCTACTTACCCAAATGGTGATGAATTTGAAAATCCAAGAGGGGAATGAGAGAGGAAATGCGTGAGAGAGAGAGAGAGAGAGGAAAAAGGAATGAGCTTCAACCCATGATCTTGATGCTAGCTTGGTGGGGTTAGTGATTTTGAGTTTGATTTGCCCAAAAATCAAAGTGTGTATGATGAGGATGATGGAAGTTGCTCTTGGGTTTGATAGAATTGATGAGGAAGAAGGAACGGTGTTGATAATAGATTATGAGAGGGTGTAATGTCTTTTGTTTCTTATTTTTGCCTTGAAACCAGCCACAAATCGTGTGGCCAAAAATCAAAACTTGGCCCCTAAGCTAAAAACGGACCCACCGGATCTGATCTGGTTTCGCACGCGTGCCTGGGTGGGAGAATCACGCGCCTGGGCGGGACATCAGCACCACTTCACGAGCTGGTGCATGGCGCAGCACCAGATGCATGGCTGGGAGGAAAATGGCGCGCCAATTCGGGGCTGGTGCGTGGCTGGGGCGTCTTGGACACGCCTGGGCGAATGGGAGGGCGCGCCTGGGCGGATTTCTGTCTGAACCAGCACCAATGAACAGTGGCGCGCGCCTGGGCGCAGGCTGGTGCGCCTGGGCGTGCATCAGAATTTCAAATCTTCGATTCGCCTTAACCTTTTCGTTAACCGTCGGATCGGGTCCAAATTTTTAGACAAGCTTCTTAGTCCCTTAAACTTCATATCCAAAGGTGGAATTTAATTTCTTAGCATCCTATAATAAATTCCTAATTTTCTCTTTTCGGCTGATTTCTAACACTTAAAACGCCAATTTAACCCCCGATTCCGCTTAGATAATTTTGCCCATTGCTACAAATGTCTCCTACACAACCCCTAGTGCTTATAATTACTACTCTCCTATCACCCAAAATTCTTTAAGCAATTAATCCAATTATTTCTTGGGTTTTAGCAATAATTTCTTTTAAAATAAAGCTTAGGATGTTACAGAGTCACTGTCGTATTTTTAAATACGAAGTCACCCACATTCAACATCACCTCTATCATCAAAGCTACTCATTCTTGTCGGTTTTAATTTTGATCTCAACAGATTCCCCTCAAAATTTTGCCATTCGACCCGTCTTTTGGGATAATGATATATTTTAAGTTTGGGATGGTCTTTTCGGCTTCAACTTAAGTCACTATTCCATGTTTCTTACTCGACCAAATGACAATTTCACCCTTCGTGTCTTTTCACTTCAAATTCATTGAATTAACCACTAATACCTAATCATTCCCATTAACTCAACTTTTCGAATTCCACGATAGTGGGCATCTAATTTCTTGATATTCCTTTATGTTCCCTTTAAAAGTGCCACTTCTCCTTCATTCCAATTTTTTGCATTTCTGAACCTCTCTGCAATTTACCTTCTTCTTTCTCCTTCAAACTTCCAATTTTTGTTTAAGAAAGAATGGTTGTAGAAAGAATCGAGGATCCAAAAATTGATGAATCAGTGAATTTCTATGAGAGAAGCACACCATCATTCCAGCTACTTCATTTGTTCATGGTCACAAAGAACCTACTAACTAGGGGTGTTAGAGATCCGGTCCGAGACCGCAAGATCGGTTGGATCGGATCAGACCGGACCAAAAAATACAGTTAGGTCTGATCTCATGATTCGGTCCGGTCTTAAAAATTTTGGACCGTTCTTCTGTGGTCTGGTCCACGGTCTCACAAGTTTTTAGACCACAAAGACCGAACCGGACAAATAGTTGAAATGTTAAAAAATAAATAAATAAATAAAACATAAAGGCACAAAGAAGAAGCCTTCGACCCTTCAATCCTTCATCACGTTCACCCACTTCACAACCATCAAACCCTACTAATACTACAAGTTTAAACTCTACTAAAGATCGGACCAAACCATTACACCCCTACTACTAACCCTACTCGTGTCTTCTGGGTCCTCTTTCATCTAATGAAATTTCGAGTCTAGAGATATCAAAAGAAATTCCTCGTCAACATGATAATCAAACTAGGATTTTCGCTTCCCTCAACTTGTCCTTACATGTCATTTCGACAAGAAATTAGGAATGTCGCCACTTTCATTGATGTGGATCATTGGTTTACACAAGTCAGAAGAGCGACTGGAATTGCTGACGTCATGTTTTTAACAATGTGCAAATTGAAATACGATGAAAGGATGAATGGAGCTTCTTCTTATTTCTGATGTCTCTGTACTAATAGCTTTTATTTTTGTCATCCGAAATGAATAGATATTGATTCTACCTTACATTTTGGAACATATAACAAAATTTATTACAAGAAACAAAATTCAATTTTGAATTAAACGACTTGACAATATGAATTAATGAACATCGTCTATAATTCATGATGGATAAATATTACTCCATTCTGTAACACCCCTAATTTTCATCTTCCAAATAACAAAGAAATTAGTTATAGCAGTTATTTTATAATTGATTTATATTAGTTTTGAAAGTTTTAGTTTTTGTACATTATGTGTTTTTATATATAAAAATATGAGATATATTTTTATATGGTTATTTTGTACAAAAATATGAGTATTGCAATTTATTCCTTGGATAGGGACCTAATTGCAATATTAGAAAGGTTTTGAAGAAAGAGAAATTAAAATATTAAATTTTGGCATTTTATCAGTATCTAACCGGTTAGAAGGGCTCTGTAACCGGTTAGACGATGAACCCAGAAACTGGGTTAGTGGATTTTGATGAGTAATCACCCAATTAATCAGGAAATTGCCACGGATCCCACTCAAATCACGCTGGGGAACGCGTGTCGCCTTGCATGCTGCTTGAATTCATCTATATAAGGCAAAGATCAGATCACAAATGAGGGTTTTTGTTCAAGTGTTGATGATAAGCTCTGTTTTAGGGTTCCATAGTTTTTCTCTTCGATTCTCAGTCTTTGTTGGGAGTTAGAAAACGAGTGATACACTGTTACAAAGCTCACATCAAGGGCTTTGTATTGATATAAAGTTTGTGAGTTAAGAGTGTTGGAGCAAGGAGAAATCAATCTGAGAAGGTTGGAGTTAGAGTATGTCAACACTGGTTTTTCAGTTCTGAGAAGCTAAGTTTGAGTTCGGTTTTGGCAAGTATAGGTAATCTCTTGACCTAAAACCATGTTGGTTCTTTGGTATAAGTTGTATAGAACCCAAACTAATGGTTTTCCCTAATTTCTTTGGCTTTTTCATGTGTCAACTATTCTGGTTTTTGGACCCTGTTGGAAGTGTCATGACTCAAACCAGAGTTTCTGGAAATCATGGTTTTCCTCCAAGATCTGTGAATACTCTCATGAAACACGATCTAGAGGTAAGGGGGAAGCTTACTATTTGCTAGAGTGAGGATAAACATGTTTGGTAAATAGGATGAGTCACCAAGAGACTCTAAGGGCATAGCTTAAATTAGTTTTATGGCTTGGAGGCCAACTTTAGCTCATTTCTGATTTTTGAGCAATTATAATATGATGCATGCAAGCAATTGCGATGACAATTTCATGACTTATTTGGATATTATGTGAATTGATGCATTAAGTTGTGAAATATGTGATTTATGCACTTTTGGTGTATGATGATTTTGCATGCATGAATTTGTGATATGTTTAAGTGTTTAAACATGTGTACTTTAAGGTATTAAACTTTGGTTAATGATGAAAATAGGTTAGATTTGAGTACAATTGAAAATGGTGCTGAAAAATCAGTTTTAATATGTTGTGCTGCATAATCTAACCGGTTAGAGCCTGTCCGTAACCGGTTAGAACCTGACAAAAATGAAAATATACAATTCTGGTTTTGTTAAGTAATTCTCACCATTTTTAATTGATACTTAAGGTCTATTATCACTGTTATTACCCTGTGATTATAGAATATGGATTCCAAACTTGATAATTGGTTTATACCTTAAAGTGAATAACAAATTCAATTGAAAATTGTGAAGTTATATGCAATTTGATGCTCATAATGTTAATGAATGCAAGATGAATGTGTTTCAGTGGGTAAACATGTTAATATTAAGGTATTGTCACTCTGTGTATGGCTGAAAATGGTTAGATTTGAGTATTGGAAAGAATGGTATGCAAAACCCCACTTTTCAGTATATTTTCTGCATAATCTAAGCGGTTAGTCTGAAGCTGTAACCGGTTAGATACTGTCAGTTTTCAAAAGAAAAAGGTTTCTGAAATTGACTAAGTGTTTATACCATTTATACTCAAGTTTAAGCTAGAATTTCATATAAAAACCATTCTGAAACTATGTGATTGAGCACTGTTTGGTTTAGATTGGAGGTGATGAGTTAATACCTTAATATTAAATGATAATTTCAAGAGGAAATTATGCATAAATGAAATTGGATTATGACTTAGATCTTTTGAATGATAATATGTGTTGAACTTGAGGTATTCTGTTATGCTAAGACTTTGTTATTGGATTGAGTAGAGAATTCAAGAAAAGATTCTTTGAAAATCAGTGGTTTTAAGTTCAGGTCTGTAATTCTAACCGGTTAAGTTATGATGTAACCGGTTAGTACCTGAGACTTAAAAATAAAAGTTGAGCTGTTTTACTAAGAAAGTATGGTTTGCTATACGTTCTGGGAACGTATGTTAGTGTTCTGGGAACATGAGGAGGGTACTCTGGGAGTACCAAATTGATGCAACCTACTTGATGACACATCTGGGAATGTGGCCAGTGTTTGGGACATGGTTTCTTTGGTGCGTTCTGGGAACGTGATGCACACTCTGGGAGTGGTGCTTGTTTATATTCCAAGTATGGTTTGCTATACGTTCTGGGAACGTATGTTAGTGTTCTGGGAACATGAGGAGGATACTCCGGGAATACCAAATTAATGCAACCTACTTGATGACACATTCTGGGAATGTGGCCAGTGTCTGGGACATGGTTTCTTTGGTGCGTTCTGGGAACGTGATGCACACTCTGGGAGTGATGCTTGTTTATATTCCAAGTATGGTTTGCTATACGTTCTGGGAACGTATGTTAGTGTTCTGGGAACACATTGGTGTATTGGATGGACGTCCGAGATTGATTAATATTGGAGGTCTCAGGATTGTGAGATAGAAAGCATGCATCATGCCACCTGTATTGAAAGACTTATTATGATTAATCGGGTGTGCTCATATGGTTATGCATTCTGATTTGCTACATGATTACTTGTGTATGTTAGTTTTATTCTCATTTGATTATGAGAATATGTATAGCTAACCCCCATGCCCTTATTAGGTGTTGATCGTATATCTAGCTTGCACAAAAGTCAGTGAAGAGAGATGACCCTTAGGTACATGTAGAGTATAGATAGTGTGGGTTGGGAACCCTTTGTACGGATATCGAGGATCCGACCAGATGAATGTTTGGACAGAGGACCAGTAACCAGCTCTATAACATCTCTATTTTTAGTAGTATTTATATTATACATATTTTGAGAGATGTATCATAGAATGAATTTAGTTTTATAATAATACTTATTTGGTATCCATGGACTTGTTACACTTGATATATTTTGAGAGTATAATATAATTAATTTATTATGTTTCTGCAAACTCTGATTTTATTAGTCAAATTCATTATTAATCAAATTTTTGTAAAAGGAATTTTCAAATGAAGGGAAAATTTTTATTTTCAGATCTTTTTCCAACAATGACAAGTCCAAGTAATCATAAACTTGTAACACTCGATTTCATTACCTTGGTAAAAAACTGCAAAAATTGTTGTTCCCAAATAAAATAAAAATAATAAATGAAAATTTTTAAAAATTTTATATTACATTTATGATTATGTAAGTAATAAAATATAAATTTATTAAAAAAATTATGATGATTAATTAATATTTAAATTCTTATTATTATTTTCAATTTTCTAAATTTTTATGGATGATTAATGAAACATGTACTCGATCTCCTTCCGTCTCATTATCTTGGTAAAAGTCAAACGAACCAATGAAAATAAGATAAAATATGTTTAATATAATGCATAATTCAATTATTAATTACAAATTTGCATTACACAAATTTTTATATTATTACAATTATTGCATGATGTACTAATCTTCCATAAACATTTAGAGAATGGAAGCTAACAATAAGACATTAAAAATTAAAGGAACATTATATTTTTTTTTTAATTAAATGTGTATTTCCTTATTTAATCAATCATGAATATAATAATCTTTAAGATTTTTCATTAATTATTTTTAATTTAATTTTGGACAAATATTTTTGCATTTTTTTACCAATATAATGGGATGCAGGAAGTATTAATTGTAATGATATAAAAATTTGTGTAATAATAATTTGCAATTAATGAATGAATCATGTATTACTTTAAAAAAAATACTCTACTCCCTTCGATCATAAATATAAGTCTTATTTCAAGACTTTTTTTTATCCTTAATATATAAGCCTCATTTTCAAATTCTAATTGCATTAATTACTTCTTTTCCACGAACACTCATATTTTCTCAACACTTTTTAGATCCTCTATAATAATTACAGGGTTACTTTTGAGAAGGTATGCCAAATATTTACATTTCCGATATCACTAACCATACTAACTAATTTTCTTAAAAAATGTGAAAATTAGTTAAAATAATAATTAATAATAAGGACAAAAAGCAATCCAAGTTAACCGACAAATTTGCTACATAAGTAATAAATTAGTTGATTTCTTTTTTCTCCTAGGTATTTATCCACGCGAGTTTAGTGATTAATTTTATGGGTATAATTTGGATGTTTTGGAAGTGATTCTCACAACTAAAATTTGTTATATTCGCAAAAGTTGATAATCGAATCCTTAACCACTTGCTTAAATGATATAGCCTTACACCAACTGTATCAAACTTAATTGAAAAATTTACTCATTAATTATTGAATTACATTTATTTTCTTTTTTATTTTTTAAAAATATTTATTGTATTGATGAATATGTCAAATTAATTACATAAATAATATAATTATTTTAATATCCCGTGAAAGCTAGTTAAACTATAAAAAGGGAGTAAGATTCAAATGCAGACTTCTTTCTAATGTACCCAAAAAAAAATTTGCAGGCATCCTGAGGCATGAGAAGGCGGAAGGGGCGAGGTTTGTGGGAAAGTCATGGCTATTCGGCCGCACACAACACAACAATAATACAAATCCAATCATCGTCAATACAAATTCAACGACTAAAATACTATGTTGGTCCTCATTTTTACACATAATCTCAATTTGATCTCTCATTTTTATTTTTTTTTAATTTGATCCCTCATATTTTATTTATATCTCATCAATGTTGGAAGTCCCACATCGCCTGCCTCGTAATATGTGGCATGGTTTAAATTTCTTTTGGACTACTTTTCTCATTGTCAATTGGTTTTGAGATGAAATCTTAATATGGTATCAGAGTCAGAGCTCAATTTCTTTCCCGTTGTTATGAGACTACTTTTCTCATTGCCAATTGGTTTTACAATAAAACCTTAATAATCAATGTTAACTTTCACACCTAAATGTTACTTGAACACTCTTTGTTTGGTAGAGAGATTTTGGGAAGGAGAAAATGGAGAGAAAATAAATGTTTTCTCTTGTTTGGTTGTGGGAAGAAAATGAGGGAAAAGAGGGTGGGACCCATGCAAAATTTTTTTCTTCCCTCATGTGGCGAGAGAATGGGAAGAAAATGGGGAATGACACTACAAGACAAAAATGATTGCAAAGAGGAATCGTTTGCTGACTGGCTGTGTTTATATATATATATATATATATATATATATATTAACTATTTTGTCTTATATCAAACATTTTCTTTCCTTTTTCTTCACATTTTTTCTCATACCAAACAACCACAAAATTTATCCATTTTTTTACTATAATCTATCTTCCCTATTTCTCTCTTCTCATTTTCTCTCTTCCCATTTTCTCTCGTGTAACCAAACAAAGCCAAAAATTTCGATCTTTAGAAAGTGTGTTTGACTGCTCTTTTCCATCCCTAGATTTCTCATCCCCAACATCAAAGAGCTCATGATGAAATATTCTTAAAATTAAGCACGTGGTTGTTTGACAGCTCTTTTCCATCCCTACATTTTTCATCCCCAATATCAGAGAGGTCATGATGAAATATTCTTAAAATCAAGCACGTGGTTATGACAGTTATTTCTCATCCCCATATTTCAAACATGATTACATAAGCCGCCAAGACGAAATAAACATTGTATGTTTTATATTAATGGATACAAAAAATTACTCTCTCCGTTCTTATTTATCTGTCATATTTCAAACAAAACACGTCCATTAAGAAATCCAATCATTACTCAAATTTTCAATGCATTAATTATGTTTTTTCCTACTATACCCTTTCTCTCTCTATAATCATTAATTTTTCTCCACTACTTACATAAACCAAGACATATTAAATAGAGGCAAACATGGAAAATAACATTTATTACACTCTTGAAATCCTCAATACGACAGATAAAAAGAAACAAAAAATCTCTTCAAAAAACGACAGATAAAAAGGAAGGGAGGGAGTATATCCTTTGTGAATCAAATACATAATTTTCAATAACAAGTCCATTCTCAAAGCTGCGAGAATTGTTTCTCAAGGCTGCAAATGAAGCCAACATTGCAACCATGTCACAAGGTTGCGAGACCTTTATCTATAAGGAAAAATCAAGAACTTGGCACAAAATAAATCTCCCAGTAGTAAACAATGAACCCAATTCTTCGCATATATAGGTCCAATATAATAGCTAATGAATTTTTTTTGGGCCACAGTTATCCTAACATGTATCAAAACAATCCTCATGATGGAGCACTATAGTGAATGAAGCTATTTTGTACCTAAATGCTAACACAAATTGAAATAAAAGAGTTAATCCTCAACCATTCAATAATTTAATTAATAAAATTGTGATTGTGTACAAAAAATAAATCTTAAAAAATCTATATTGGCAATATAAAAATATAAATTGTTTAGATAAAGATAAACTATTTTTCTCAACTCTAATTTCCCATAACTTTGAAGAAGGCAACATTGATTTGGTATTCCAAACCGGTGCCAAACTTGATCACTTGTTGGAAGGACCTAGCAGCGAAGTTTCTTGGACATTTTACCACAAGTAAAGCTGAGCCAAAATCAAAGCATCATTTGTCCCAGATCAAACAAGAAAAAGGAGAACCATTGAGGGATTTCCTTACCAGGTTTAACACGGAGTACTTGTCCATTTGCGATGTCGATGCTTCTGTGACTCCCCACTTACTGGCGAGAGCTCTAAGACGTGGTGAGTTTACTGATCATTTGGTAATGCATAAAATTAAAACTATTGATGAAGTTATGGAGATGGCAGAGAAATACATTAACTTAGAAGAATATCAAAAGGCACAAGGTCACTTAGTAAACAAGGGCTATGGAAGGAACTCAAGGAAGAAAGACGCTCCCTATTCTACCTTGACAAAAGGAATTGGGAAAGGGCAGCATGAGGGAGAGCAAGGGGGCACGAATGAGTCAGGAGGAAGAAAGTTCGAAGGTAAATATGATCATTATACTCCCTTAAACGTTTCCAGGGCCCAAATACTCCATGAGGTGATGAACGCATAATTGTTGGAGGTAGACAGATCTCCTCCGTTAAGGAGACCACCAACAAAATAAAATCATCATAAGAGGTGCAGCTGGCATAGGGGGTATGGACACACGAACAACGAATGTGTGCAACTCAATGATGCATTATTGGAGACTCTTGTGCGAAGAGGTAGGTTGAACAGGTACTTGCGGTTTTCTAGAGGAGGCCCCGCTGAGCAAGCCCCAAGGAGGAGAGGTCGCAGCTCTGTAGTTAATCCCATTTCCCGGTCCATCCCAGTCAGCCCCAAAAACGGGATAGCGGGATAGCGGATACCGGGATGGCCGGGATAGGTATGTTTAGGAAGCAAAATATTTTAGACATATAAGTGCTAAAACAGAGAAAAATACACAAAATTTAAAACATAAAGCATAAACACAAATACTCAAAATGAATGGCATAATTCAATTCCAATATATAAGCCAATATAAGTCAAATAAGTAGTAGTTAAGCCTATCTGAGGCTTCAAAATAAGACATACTTATTACTATCTTAGACCAATAGTATCAAAAAACTACAAATACTAGTGATTTTCTTAAGTGGAGTCACTATCCCCATTTCCAAATTCCTCTTTCTCATCCAACTCATCTTCACCATCACTACTTGATTTATATATTTCTTTCTCTCCCTCTTGCTCCACATCTGTTTCCCATTCAGACATTTCTTCTTCTTCCTCTTGTGCAATTTCAACCATTTTTGCCTTACCCTTCCTTTGATAAGTAGTGATAAAGGGTGTAGCTGCAGCACCAACAACACTTTGCTTTTTTGAATGCTGCCTAGTGTGCTTGGCTGGCTCATTAGCCCCAGCTGCTTCAGCAACGACATCCCAAGTCAAGTCAAGGATGCCATCATCATCAACCATGACTGACTCAGCACTCTCTTCATCCATTTTTCCAAGCAGCCACTCATCACAGCCATCAAAACTATCCAGTTTAATAGGATCTATCAAGTCACGACCCTCAAAACGGTCAACAAGAGCTTGATTATACTTCACATAAACCAAGTCTTGAAGCTTTTGGTGCTCAAGCTTACTTCTCTTCTTAGAGTGAATCTAATTTTAAAAAAAAAAGGTCAGGTACTTCTTAAAAGAATTACTAATATTAAGATATTAATTAAAATTTTACATACATGCTCAAATGCGCTCCAATTTCTCTCACACCCCGATGAGCTACATGTCAAGCTCAACACTTTAATTGCAATACGCTGTAATTGAGGAACATGTTTTCCAAACATTTTCCACCACTCCGCTGCAATGTAATAAACAGTGAGAGAAGTAAACACACAATACACCTCAGTCTTTACACAAACAATTGATTGAATTCAGAAAAAAACAATGAAGTTTACTAGGAGCCATAGTGTCTATTTGTCTCTTTGCAGTAGGCCCATTGAACCCCTTCTCTGCATTCTTGTAAATGCCCACTTGTTGGATTGTCAAGTCATTGTCATGGACACTTGAACTAAGCCTCTCAATGACCTTGTACAATCCTTCAGATACTTCATAATTTTCATCAATGGCTGGATCCTTGTAGAAATGACTAGGGTTGAGGAAGTGTGCTGCTGCATGCAATGGATGATGGAGTTGACAATTCCATCTTTTATCAATTATAGCAAAAACCTCTTCATACTTGGTGAGATTTTCATTGAATGACCTTTGAATTGTTTCCTTAGCCTTATCCATAGCTTCATATATATAACCCATTGTCGGCTTCCTTTCGCCATCAACCAGCCTAAGAACTATAACAAGAGGGCCCATAACCTTGATGGTGTACAAAATATCACTCCAAAACTTTGACAAATAAACAATTTTCTCTGCTTGTTTTCCTTTTACATCTTTAGATGCATTAGTTGCCAACCACTCTTCAGATAAGAACATTTTTCTGAGGTTGTTTCTCTGGTTCCACAACCTTTGTAAAGTTAGGAAGTTTGTAGCAAACCGCGTGACACCGGGTCTAATTAATTCTGTCTTGTTTGTGAACGTCCTCATAATGTTCAAGACAATGGTGTGATTGTAGATGAAACCTACAAGTTTCATCGCTTGTTGTACAGCTTTCTTCACTCTTTGAAGCTTCCCGATGTCTTCCAACATCAAATCAATACAATGGGCAGCACATGGAGTCCAGAACAAGTTTTTCCTCTTGGCTTCTAGATGTTTGCCTAAGACAAAAATTAAATGAATTGAATAAAGGAGTAGCCAATTGAATTCATGAATTAAATGAATACAATGAAAAAGTTTCTCACCAGCCAAGACATAATTGCTACCATTGTCAGTAATAACTTGCACTACATTTGTTTCTCCAATCTCTTCAACAAAAGCATCCAAAAGTTCAAATAGCTTCCTTGCTGTCTTTGTGTAACCTGAACCATCAATGCTCCTCACAAACATGGTACCACGAGGACTATTAACCATGAAGTTGATCAATGACCTACCCTTTCCATCTGTCCATGCATCGGACATGATAAAACATCCATATCGAGCCCGCTCTTCCTCATGTGGCTGCAACATTTCTTTGGTCACCTCTAGTTCCTTTTTCAGCAAAGGAACTCTCATCTCATAGTAGCTTGGAGGCTTGAGGTGCTTTCCATAATTTCCAATAGCTTCCACCATCAACTTAAAGCTTTTCGTGCGAGCAAAATTGAAAGCAATCCCATTTCTATAGAAGAAACGGGCAATATATTGGATAGTTAAATCCCTTACTTTTTTATCAACTTCATTCATGCTTGTTTGCCTAACATGCTTCCCCAGCTTGATGGAAACTTCTGGTTTGCTGAAATAATGCATATCCATAGGACCCTTCTTCACTCTCTTGGCAGCAGGGGCCTGATCGAGGCCGTACCCGATACAAATAAAAAAAAGCAGTTTAAATATAGTACTAGGAAGTGACTCCTAGGTCGTCTCCCAAGGAATATCTTATCAAGCAAAAGGTCAAACAAATAGTATGCACAGAAAATAGGGGGTTTTGTATTGAATGTTGAAATCTAAGATCAAAACAGAATTAAAATAAAAACGAAATAACAGATAAGGAAAAGCGGATAAACCCCTTTGGCTCCCGTTCACAACTCTATCATCGGTCACAAAAGATCAATTTCTTTCTTCTTCACTGTCCAACTCGTGAGAACTAAATACTAAGCGAAAATTCAATTCTCACCCCAAAACCCAAACCTCTAATTAAGCATTAAAAGCCAAAGCATGGAGTTTTTAAGAGTTTGCATAAATTAAGCATTCATACACATGGATTATCTCTATAGAATGGAACTAAGCGAACCATAACATATCAATAAGCATGAAAACAGTGAATAAAAACGAAATAGCATTAAGAATAAAACCTCAAGAGTATGTGATACATTACCAAAGGGATTTAACCTAAGAGTTTAGCCTTCCGTGAAGAAAAATACCAAAAACGTGTAGAAAGGGAAGAGAGAGAAACCCTAGCAGCCACCACAAGCTTGGAGAACAAAACTAATCCTTCTCTAAGAGAGAGAATGTAAAAACGTGATTATGGAAGGTGGCTGCTAGGGTTTACACGAAATTGGCTAATTAAATCACAAAACGGGCCTAAATCATGGGCCCAAATCCTAAGGAAAACTAATCTCTAAATTAAATCTAAAACATATCCTATAGATAAAATCTAAATCTTAAAAGATATAAACTAAATCTCAAATAATCTTAAAGATAGATTACAATCTTCACTTCATCATATATCTTCTTTTCCAAAATTAAATCTTCACTCCCAAAATGCCCAAAAAGCCCTTGTGCCAAATATGACCTGAAAATAGAAATAGAATTAATTAGGCTAAATAATCCCAAATTAAACAATATTCAGAATATTAGTCCAATAAACTCTAAATCACTAAATCAAGCTAAAAAATGTCAAATGGGCAACAAGTATCAATAATAGGAGTAAAATAATGCAAGGAATAATGGGAAATAAAATGCTCATCAAACACCCCCACACTTATCCTTTTGCACTCCTGGGCAAAACTAAGAATTAGGACTGAGAAGATCGATATGCACCAAAGTGAATCATGCAACAAGATTACTACAACTAATGAATGCAAACCTAAGAGATTACATACTTCACAATGAATTCTAGGAAATGCAAAGAAATGGGCAAAATCGAGCACACGAAGAGAATAAGGACCAAAGAATCAAGGCATCCATGAACATCATCCAATTATTTCAAATATGCAAAGAAAACCAATGACATCAAGAGGATAGTAACAAAGATGATAAAAACTCACAAGGATCACTCAAAAGTGTTTACACTCAAGTGTTTAAGGTTAATCAGTGTTTACACTCAAGGCACATCATGAAAAACAAACACAACCATAAGCTTGACAAGCCTCTAACATCAACAATCAACACACATGCACATTAAGATCAAAAGGTCTTTTCAGGGCTGTAATGGGGCCAAGGACAAGGTTGGATAAAATATGGGAAATGTAGCTAAAACCAAGGGAATAGAGGAGCAATGGGGAATAAGTAAAAAAAATAAGCACAATCCACCCCAGAATGAAATGATAAACATAACAACAACCTCTAATTCCAATAATCTATGCCTCAATCAACCTTTTATTCTATTTTTTCTTTTCTTTTCTTTTTTTTTTCTTTTTTCTTTGTTTTTTTTTTTTTGCATTGGAGAACTTCATGAACGAAAGGGAAGAAGAAACAACAAAAATGGCATAATGAGATAAAGCCATAATTACATCACCGACCATAGAGGCAAAACCCAGAACTCACAAGAGATGAAGAACAAAGCACCCTCGCTTACTTAATACCCATTCCCAAAACAATTCCAAAGCTCCAACATTCCCTAAGGTTAGGACAATCATGGTTTTTCAGTCATAGGCTTGTAATGAGCTAAAGAGCAAAGAAAAGGGATATAAAGGCTCAAAGGGGCTATCAAAGGATAAATTCATTCAAGGTAGGCTCATATGGCTAGTGGCTTATTCAAGAAAAACAATGCCTAAATCATTTCAAAATGTGCATGGGAATATCAAGTATCAACAAGAGTCAAGTCAAGTTCTAGAGTGCAAGTAATCCAGAGTGCAATCACACATGAAAGAAAATTAGGTGGCATATATAGCAATCCACCCACGATTAAGGCTCAAATCCTCACAAAAGGGACAATTATATCACAGTGTTCCCACCTCTTAATTATCAAAAGCAACTTTACACACAGAAATGCATGAATTCAGACACAAGATACCAAGACTCTACTAAAATGAAGCAAAAACATGCAAGAAAATGCCCAAAACTTAGCAAAACCTAAAAAATCAAAGCAAAAATATGCAACCTAAACTACTCTCCCCCCACACTTAAATCACACATTGTCCTCAATGTAAAACAACCAGAAAATCCAGACAGACATACCAGCTAGCAGATATAGACAAGTGCAATAAAAAGAGTAAGGAAGGAGAAAAGAAGACTCCCTAAGTCATGGTGGGTCAAAAGTGAGGTCGACCAATGAGGCCTCCTCCACAGGTGCATCATCCAAAGAAGGGGTGGTGAGGAAGGGCTTGAGTCGATGTCCATTAACCTTGAAGCTCTTGTCCGTGGACTCACTCTTGATCTCCACAGTGCCATAAGGAAACACCTGGGTGACGACAAACGGTCCAATCCACTTAGAGCGGAGCTTTCCACTCATGAGTCCAAGCCTAGAGTTGTAGATCAACACTTTTTGACCAACCAAGAACTCCTTTCTGGAAATTGAGTTATCATGGAGCTTCTTGGTCTTCTCTTTGTAGAACTTGGAGTTCTCATAGGCCTCCAAACGGATCTCATCTAGCTCACTCAACTGCAGCTTCCTCTCCTCACCCGCTTGATCAAGAGCTAAGTTACATTGCTTCACAGCCCAATATGCACGGTGCTCTATTTCCACAAGCAGGTGGTATGCCTTACCAAAGACAACCCGATAAGGTGACATCCCTATGGGTGCCTTGTAAGCAGTCCGATGGGCCCATAGAGCATCCTCCAATCGTGTGCTCCAATCCTTTCTATTAGGCTTCACCATCTTCTCCAAAATCCGCTTGATCTCTCTGTTTGAAATCTCAGCTTGCCCATTGGTTTGGGGGTGATATGGTGTAGAAACTTTGTGCACAACCCCATACTTCTTGAGCAAAGCTTGCATGGATCTATTGCAGAAGTGTGTGCCTTGATCACTGACTATGGCTCTAGGTATGCCAAACCTGCAAAGGATATTAGACCTGACAAAATCTACAACAACCTGAGCATCATTAGTCCTGGTGGCCTTAGCTTCCACCCATTTGGATACATATTCCACAGCAAGTAAGATATAATAAAAACCAAAAGAAACAGGAAAGGGGCCCATGAAATCTATACCCTAGACATGAAACACCTCACAGAACAACATAGGTTGTTGCGGCATCTGTTACCTCCAAGATAGGGCGCCTCCTGCTCTTTGACATTGCTCACATGATCTGCAGATGTTGCTTGCATCCTTGAAGATGGTAGGCCAATAAAATCCAGAATCCAGCACCTTTCGTGTTGTCCTTTGAGTGCCAAGGTGGCCTCCAACTGGTGAAGCATGGCAAAACTGGAGAACCGATTGGATCTCATGATCTGGAATGCACCTGCGAATGACCTGATCACTGCAAAAACGCCACAAATAGGGGTCATCCCATACATAATACTTGGCATCGCTATTAAGTTTGTCTCTTTGAGCCTTGGATGCCAAGGGTGGAAAAACAGATGCAACTAGATAATTTACAATATCAGCAAACCAAGGAGTAAGGGGAGGGGGATGTGAAACATGCAAAGCTAAAAGCTGCTCATCCGGGAAGTCATCCCGGATAGGAAATGCATCCTCCTCTCTCTCTCTATTCTGCTCAAGTGGTCTGCGACAAGGTTATGCGCACCACTCCGATCCTGAATCTCAAGATCAAACTCCTGGAGGAGCAACATCCACCTAATCAACCTAGGTTTGGAATCTGTCTTTTTCAAAAGATACTTCAAAGCAGCATGATCAATATACACTACAACCTTAGAACCTAACAAATATGATCTAAACTTATCAAGTGCAAAGACAATGGCTAACAACTCTTTTTCAGTTGTGGTGTAATTAACTTGTGTTGAATCTAAAGTCCTAGATGCATAATAAATCACATGAGACAGCTTACCAACCCTTTGGGAGAGAACTGCTCCCAAAGCATAATTCGAGGCATCGGTCATGAGCTCAAATGGGAGGGTCCAGTCAGGTGGTTGGATGATGGGAGTGGTGGTGAGTGATCTCTTTAGCTCATCAAATGCCTTCTTGCATTGGTCTCCAAACTCAAATGCGGTATCCTTTTGAAGCAAGTTGGATAGTGGAAGGGCTATCTTGCTAAAGTTCTGAATAAACCTGCGATAGAAACCTGCATGGCCAAGAAAAGAACGCACCTCTCGCACGCAAGAGGGGTAAGGCAAATGTGATATTACATGCAGCTTAGCAGGTTCAACCTCTATGCCCTTATGCGAAATAATGTGCCCTAAGACTATGCCTTGTTCTACCATAAAGTGACATTTTTCAAAATTCAAGACAAGGTTAGTCTCAATGCACCTATTAAGCACCTTAGACAAACTATCAAGACATGCATCAAAAGAGGAACCATATACACTAAAATCATCCATGAAGACCTCTATGCAATGCTCAAGTAAGTCATTAAAAATACTCATCATACATCTTTGAAAAGTGCAAATAAAAAAATATAGTACTAGGAAGTGACTCCTAGGTCGTCTCCCAAGGAATATCTTATCAAGCAAAAGGTCAAACAGATAGTATGCACAGAAAATAGGGGGGTTTGTATTGAAAGTTGAAATCTAAGATCAAAACAGAATTAAAATAAAAACGAAATAACAGATAAGGAAAAGCGGATAAACCCCTTTGGCTCGCGTTCACAACTCTATCATCGGTCACAAAAGATCAATTTCTTTCCTCTTCACTGTCCAACTCGTGAGAACTAAATACTAAGCGAAAATTCAATTCTCACCCCAAAACCCAAACCTCTAATTAAGCATTAAAAGCCAAAGCATGGAGTTTTTACGAGTTTGCATAAATTAAGCATTCATACACATGAATTATCTCTATAGAATGGAACTAAGCGAACCATAACATATCAATAAGCATGAAAACAGTGAATAAAAACGAAATAGCATTAAGAATAAAACCTCAAGAGTATGTGATACATTACCAAAGGGATTTAACCTAAGAGTTTAGCCTTCCATGAAGAAAAATACCAAAAACGTGTAGAAAGGGAAGAGAGAGAAACCCTAGCAGCCACCACAAGCTTGGAGAACAAAACTAAGCCTTCTCTAAGAGAGAGAATGTAAAAACGTGATTATGGAAGGTGGCTGCTAGGGTTTACACGAAATTGGCTAATTAAATCACAAAACGAGCCTAAATCATGGGCCCAAATCCTAAGGAAAACTAATCTCTAAATTAAATCTAAAAAATATCCTATAGATAAAATCTAAATCTTAAAAGATATAAACTAAATCTCAAATAATCCTAAAGATAGATTACAATCTTCACTTCATCATATATCTTCTCTTCCAAAATTAAATCTTCACTCCCAAAATGCCCAAAAAGCCCTTGTGCCAAATATGACCTGAAAATAGAAATAGAATTAATTAGGCTAAATAATCCCAAATTAAACAATATTCAGAATATTAGTCCAATAAACTCTAAATCACTAAATCAAGCTAAACAATGTCAAATGGGCAACAAGTATCAATAATAGGAGTAAAATAATGCAAGGAATAATGGGAAATAAAATGTTCATCAGGGCGGCAGGGGCAGAACCTGAACTAGCAGGTTTTTTACCTAATGCAGTGTCAAAAAGCTCTTGCATCTCCATCGCATCTTCATCAACATCTTGGAATGTTGCAGCATCAGATTCAGCTTTCTTATCAAAAGCCTCCCTGAGCTTTGCCTTCACATCTGCTGGAGTTTTTTTGCAGCCAGAAACCTCTCCCTTCAAGCCCATTTGGTGCTTCTTTGCCCTTGTTATTCCAACGGTAGAAGTAAAGAAACAAAAATCACAAGTGACCCTCTTCTTGTCCTTAATGTCACGTAGACTGTTCCATTCCCAAGCCATGTCAAGGTTAGGTCTTGTAGGTTTCACCAGTGCAGAAGTAGAGGAAGAATTATTCGTTGAGGCTACTGGTTGAGGCTGAGATGGAGGAGGCTGAGATGGGGGTGGCTGAGGTGAAGTCATGGCTGGTTGGGGAAGAGAAAAATATAGATGGGGCAAGGAGGAAAAGAAAAAATGAAAAGGAATATTGGTGGGGAAGAGAAAAAAAACAGGGGAGAAGGATGAAACAGAGTAAGAATAAGGAGAAGAGTAGAGGAGAAGGCAACTTGTGGCGCCAAATAGAAGAAGAAGAGTCGGGAAGAAATGACTATGAGAAGGCACCGAATAAGTTTTTGTAGTGATAAATAAATAACTTATTGGGTTGTCAAATGTATTTATTTCATGTTGGGCCTTCTTTTTGGGCCTGCTTTGTTACTCCTTTTAACTTTTCGGTGCATTTAAAATTAGGGTTTGGTCCAATGACCAAAGAACCCAAAAAAAACTTTAAAATGAAGGGCAAAATAGAAATTTCGCCTTCATCTTCTTCATCCCAGCCAGATCCCACGCGAAGAACAGGGATGCGACGCGAAACTCGACCCGCAATCGCAGCCGCGACTGCCGCGGCGATAAAATGGGATGCGACGGTGTTTCCCATCCCACCGACGGCGGAATCTGGGACGCGAAACCGGGATCCCACTCGATCCCACCGCGATTGATAACAGAGGGCCGCAGTCCTATCAGGAGTAGTAGTCCCAAGCATAGCCCGAGCAGAAGGTCTTCCATCTAGGAGGAGGTAATGAAAAAACCCGTGATGAAGATTTTGAATTAATTAAAACTATCGTAGGAGGCTTTGTAGGCGGAAGTGAGTCAATAACCTCACAAAAGCGATAGCCGAGATTGGCAACAATGGCGGTTTCAACCTCTAACAAGCAAAAAATATCTCACGTGCCAATCACTTTCATCGATGAGGATTTGAAGGGAGTCATTTCACAGCACAATGACCCCCTGGTTATAATTGGGATTATTGATAGGTTCCGTGTCTATTGCATGATGGTAGATCATGGGAGCTCCTTAGACATTATGTTTAACAAATTGTTTACAATAGAGTGGAGAATATGCGGAGAGTTATATCTATGTCTCTATCCCCTTCTAATTTTATTCCCAATCTATGTTCCCAACTTTGGTGAAAGAATTCTTCACATCCCACAGATTCCCATGAGTTTTTATAAAAAAAATAAATAAATAAATAGAAAAATTGATAAAATAGAAAATAAAATTATAAAATAAATAAATATTTAATATAAAGTTCAAATACTTCAAAATAAGTTCATATTAAGTTAAACATTGATGTTAAAAAAACAATAAAGTAATTCAAATAAAATATTCAAAATCAAATATAAAATATTAAGATTAAAACATCAAATTCAATCATTCTAACTAATTTAATAATATAATATATGAAATTAAAAATAAAGTTATTAATGTAATATATTCTTATGTATAATAATTTTTTGAGAGATTTTCGTCTAAGTCCCTGAATAATCTTTGGTGAGATTTTTTTCCATCCTCGTTCTCTTCTCCACGGAGATAAATTCCCGTTCACCAGATCTCAAATGACCAATCATCTTGAGTATATCAAACATGGGTTCAAATTACCATATCTACTTCTAACACCATGCAAGCACCATAATTATATTTGATTATTTATTTATTTATGTTTATTTTTTTGAAAAATTGTTTTACAACTTTTTTATTTAAAGTGTCACTTAAGAATCGTTAAGTTACTATGTAACATAGCAACACGGAGGAATCAACGTGATGGTATAGTTAATTTTTGAGAGATTATATTGGTAACAAATATTTTTAGAGGATTAAATTAGTGGAACAATTAATTTTAGATGGACTATATTTGTGACAAATATTTTTTGAAAACTAAATTGACGACACAATTAATCTTTAAGAAAGTATATTGGTAGCAATTATCTTTAAAGTACCCAAATGATGACAATAGCAGGAAAAATTCGGCCCGATCGAGTCGGACGAAATAAACTCGATATATAAGCTGGTTTAGACTTTTAAGATACAATCCGAATAGATCTCGTGCCTTTTTAGCCTAATTAATAAAGCCCAAACCCGTCCGGGCTTTGGGTCGGCCCACTAAATTTACCTAAAAAATGGCCCGAACTAGTTTTAAAAAATGTCTTGTCACTGGATTTAATTAGATGATTTTTTATCATGATCCGAGTCCGAAGCTGACCAGCCCAACCGGATAGCCCAAATTGCAACCTCTAGCCAATACTGCCTTCAGAAGACCAAGTTGACTATTTATAAAATAAAATTAAGAAGACCAAGTTGACTATTTATAAAATAAAATTAAGAATGAAGTACCAACTTCTTCTTTATGTTTTTTTAGTGTATCAACTTAGTCCTTGAAAATGTGCAAATACCAACTTAACCCTTCAAAATTTTTGGACGTACCAACTTAGTCTCCCAATTTTTTTAACGTATCAATTTGGTCTCTCAAAATTATCATATTTTAAGAATCAAATTAGTACTTATGATAATCTTGAAGGACCATATTGGTACATCTAAAAATTTTGAAAGACCAAGTTGGTATTATTTTACATATGTTTAGGGACTAAATTAATACATTGAAAAAACATCAGGGGCGAAGTTGATACTTCTCTCTAAAATTAAAAAAAAAAAAAAAAAAAAAAAACTTAAAACCCACATTCTCTTCAATTAAACCGCACTAAAAAGTAAAACACTACTTGCCATATATATAAGTTGCCTATACCAACTTCACAGTACAAATATTCCTCTTCCAATCACAATAAGCCTCCAACTCAGACCTCTTCCACCCTTTTCCCTTTACTCTCTCTAATTAAACACTGTTTCCTTCTTTCTTTTTTTTCTTCGACTGGGTCTCTGCTTCTTCCATTACATGCCATTGACCATAGTCACGAAAGGCACCTATAACCATATGTTATAATTAAATTACCTACAACAGGGTCAAATTCTAAATCATATAGCTTTTTATATTTCACAGACCCTGAAGGAGGAAAAAAAAGTACCACCTTTCTCTATTATGGGTCTATTCCTCTGCTGATTAGGTATGTGGGTTTTGCTTTCTCTGCTTTGGTTTCAAATGATCAGAGAATGGTTCTGATGTTGTTGTTTTGTTTGATTTGGCTTGATGGGGTGTTGTTTTTATGGATGATGGTTTTGTTTTTGGGGGAGAATTTGTTGTTTTTCTTTTAAATGTTTTGAGAGAACAGTGGAAAGTGGTGATCTTTTTGATATGCCAAAGTTTAATTAGATTGTGCAGAATGATGAACAATTGAAGTGGATGTGGATGGGTTTGTGAATATCACACTATCTCTTAAACCTTGCTACAATTACTGTTATGTGAATCATAAAATGGAAAAATCTTTATATTTTGGGACATTTTTTTATTGATTTGACCAATTTCTTTGGATCTATGATGTATCCGTCAGTTGTGTACTCGTAATTATACGATGTAGTTCAGTTGATTTTCCTTAAATTTTGTGAATAATAAGAATAAAGTGTTCTTCATTATAGTCAGAACTCAGAAGGCTTAATTATGGGTGTACTTCCTGAACTTTAGAGTGATTTTGTCACATGCCCTTGGTTGTTATTTTTTTTTTAATGTCTGATTCCTCGAAGTTACTTTTAGTTTGCCGTATACCCATCCTACTTATTCTGACCAAATTTTGCCGACGTGTCACACCGAAATCCTAGTCGGACACTAGAGGTTAGCCACGTGGTGACATGTGATGCCACGTGGGCGAAGATGATCTCTCTCTCCAATTTATTTTTTCTCTGTTTTTAAACTAAAAATATAAAAATATTAATTTCTTTAGTTTTTTTCATTTGTGACATGTCAGCAAAATTTGGCCGGAATTGGTTTCGGGGATATATGGCATATATGGCAAACCTAGAAGTAACTTTGGGGAGAAAGAACAAGAGTTTGTGACAAAATGACTCTAAAGTTTAAGGCCGACAAACATAATTAAGCCTTGTCAGAGTTATTGTGCACTTATTCACTTATGCCATGCCCTTAGTTTAGATATTCAAATATGGATGTTCCAGGGTTTGATAGTTGCTATGCTTTTTCACCAAAATTCCTCTTTTTGTGCTACTATATAACACACTTCCCTCTGTATGAGTTTTACATCTGAGTTCTGGAGTAATTTGCTCATCGTATTGCATTTGCAACAAATGTCCCATTCCATATGTATTTTGATCATTGAGGCATTGATGTAAGTGATAAGTCCTCTTTCATCAGAAGATAGACATTTATGTGGGAGAATGCTTCTCCTCTCTCCCCTATGAAAAGCACGGGAAAAAAAAATTTGAATCCCTTGCTATCTTGAGAGTTAAGTTTTTTGTCAGTTTTGGATGAAGAGTATTGAACTAACATAGAATTGTGCCAACTTTATGACAGAGAGCCTCTGTAGTACCAGTCTTTTGCAAGATGTAATGGTTCGTCAAGCTGATTTAGTTATCATTGGTGTCACTGCTGGTTTGGCCCTTGGAATTTTGATCTCTTGCCTCATATTTTTCGGTATAAGGTGGTATAAGAAACGTACTAATATCCGACGATCTGCACATGAGAGCAGTTTAACAACTCTTCCTATACGAACAAATGGGTTTGAAGCAAGCACTGACCTTAGTGCATCTATTACTAGTTCCATAGTCATGTCGAGGTCAGAAAATGTTCAGAAAAATCCCCATTTCAGTTGGTGGAGTCCTCAAAGCAAAGATCGGTTTGCTACACCATCAGGCATTCCTAAGTACTCATACAAGTATGTACATTTAAAAACGAGCATGAGGTTTTCGCTTTCCTTTTTCCAAAATATTATGTTAATAGATGATAACTCTATTGGAATGACAAGCATATTACTACTGATATACAATGTTTTGATTATTTAGTTTGTCGAATTGGGAAGTATATGTTGACATTTTATGAGGAACCTTCTTTATATGCCAGAGAAACTACCTTGCAAAATTTTTAATTCCGTCAGTCATTTGTTCTGAATAAAAAAGAAAAGGAGAAAGTAGGTAACTACAAATGAAAGAAAAAATCTATTAGAGGGACATTGACTTTTATATTGGTGTATCTGAAACTTCATGTGTTACAGAGAAATTCAAAAGGCCACACAAAATTTCACGACCACCTTGGGACAAGGATCATTTGGCACAGTTTATAAAGCCACAACGCCCGCAGGAGAGGTTGTAGCTGTGAAGGTGCTTGCACCCAATTCCAAACAAGGGGAAAAAGAATTCCAAACAGAGGTATAAGCAAAAAACTACTTTGATACTAGGTTTCTGGAATGCAGAATTATTATTGTTATTTTGTTTTAAATGTTTGGATTCTTTACTTCTGATTTATATAGTTTTGGAATAGGTTTCTATAGTTATCACATATTTTTCTTGCCGAAGTCTCTTTTTTCTTTCCTTTCTTGCATGTTACTTCAACCAATTTTGGTACATCCCCTTTCCTGAATGAACTAAGGAATCACAAATTTACATTTGCGTATCACCATGATTCATTGGTCATGCCTACAGATTCAATGAGTTCTTTTATTTGCAAGACCGAATGTATTATTAATTTCAAATTGACAAGGAAGATCACCTACTTCCATTAGGTTTTATGTACTAGGTCACACTAGTTCTGATTTGATCAACTCAAAGGACTAGGCTGTAAACCTAATATCAGTCACAAGCTAAGCTTGTTCAACTTTTCATGATTTTTAACAATTTGTTTGGTCCAGGTGCTTCTGCTAGGAAGACTGCATCATCGGAATCTTGTGAATTTGGTAGGATATTGTGTAGATAAAGGACAACGTATACTGGTTTATCAGTTCATGAGTAATGGAAGTTTAGCAAATCTTCTATATGGTAAGAAACAAAATATAAAGATTTATCTTTTTAATGGTACAGCTGTATGTTGCATGTTCCATGATTATGTCACGTACACAGGCAGATCTTACTTTGTTTACGTGCTTTTATCAGGCACGCTATCATTAATGTTTTTCTTTCTTTTTTTTTTTTTCAAATTAAGTTTTCTCTATTGAGAATAATCTGTGATTGCACCTAGATGAAGAAAAGAAATTGAGTTGGGATGAAAGGCTGCAAATTGCTCTTGATATTTCACATGGGATAGAATACCTTCATGAAGGAGTATGTACGTTCCTTGATACACTTTATCTTACATTATGTAAACATGTATTTGGTTAATATGAATGTGCATTGATCAGGCTGTCCCACCCGTCATACATCGCGACTTGAAGTCTGCCAACATATTGCTAGATCACTCAATGGGAGCTAAGGTCAGTTTGTCAACTTGTTCTCTTAAATTTGCATCAGGTATTATAAATCTCAAGCAACATTTTTCTTTGCCATATATGTGGTCCAGAAGAAATCTGTGAATAAAAAGTTTAAAAGAACTGTTTTGGAGATATTTGCACCGTTGTTGGTTCTATTCTTTTATCATGCTCACCTGATGCATTTCCTTGCCCTCCCTTTCTTCCTCTTCACATTGACACCGAAATCTACTGAAATAATCTGGTGTTTGATTTGTTAACGAGCTGCTGTGGTAGATTATTCAAACTGTTAGGTTACAGATTTGTACCGCAAAATACCTGTTAAAAACATCGCCAAAAACTGACTTTCTAAAATTTTAAGGTTACATTCTGGAGTTAGTTTCAAGGCAAACAATTCCTAAAATCAAGTTTTAACTTGAATTTTTCTTTGTTGGAATATGTGCAAGCGCAGCTGAGTTACAATGAAACAAATTTTTCTTCTCTATCTTTTGAGTTGGCATGTATTTGACATCAACAGTATTAATCACTATTTTTTTTAGTCATATCAATCATCTTCAAATTCTCCTATATAGGTTGCTGATTTTGGGCTCTCAAAGGAAGAAGTCTTCGATGGCCGGAATTCTGGCCTTAAAGGTACATATGGCTACATGGATCCGGCATACATTTCCACAAGCAAGTTAACAATGAAGAGTGACATCTACAGTTTCGGTATCATAATCTTTGAGCTCATCACTGCCATCCATCCACATCAAAATCTGTTGGAGTATATTAGCCTTGTAAGTTATTTTAGCTTTGGAAAAGAGTTTCTTCACCTTAAGTTATGAATGGTGCTATAGTTGTAATACTATTTCTTTCTAATTTGCTTATTTGTTTTTCACTGCAAGGCTGCAATGGATCATGATGGCATAGATGGGATACTTGACAAGCAACTTGTGGAAAACTGCAACATTGAAGAAGTGAGGCAGCTAGCTAAAATTGCACACAAATGCTTGCACAAATCACCTCGAAAACGTCCTTCAATAGGCGAGGTTTCGCAGAGTATATCAAGGATAAAGCAAAGGCGGCAGCGCCACATGATGGAAGAGAACATGTCATTTGCAAGCAATGACTTTTCCCGAGCCATGAGTCGATTAGAAGATCGACAGGTTGAATTAAGTAGGATAACCTCTATGAACCTCAAACAAAATGGATGAACACAGTTTACTTGTGTATGGGGGAAAAATCATTGTAGTCTCTCCCAAGGGGACCAAGGAACTTAACAGCAAAATTAATGAAACTTCTGCCCAACGCAAAATATGGAAAGTGATGCCCCAAATTTGTTTTTGGCCAAAGTTTTATGTATAGGTGCAAATAGGATAACTTATGGTTCTTAGGCCCAAATAGTTCTTAACATATAACCTTTTTGAAAGGGAGTCGATTCTTTCACCCCTTTAGTTTTTGACCTTCATATACATCTATATATATATATATATATATATATATATATATATATATATATATATATAGACACACACACACACATACATACATACACACACATATATATATCCAAAATATCATTCTTATGTTAAGGGGTTAGCATAATTTAAAAAAAAAAATTTAAAAAAAAAAAAGGTATGCTCCAAAGCACAAATTTTGCAGCCACCATAATCGTCATCCTTACCACAGCTTCTCCACAGGATGATCCTATGATTATTGGAGATGTTTTGGGAGCTGTGGTGAGGAATTCCCTAAAAAATGTTTTAAAGAATCAATTCCCATTCTGGGTATAAAAAAATAAAAAAAAATCCATTTGAAAAACAATTTTGGTGCAGGACTAAACAAAAATGTCATACACATTGCTTTAGGCAAAACCACTATAGCAAATTCCTTAATTGCCTGACATGTTACCATGAAAACATCACCATAAAGACCAATATGGCAATAAGCAATTAAGTTTTTGTGCACTTCAGTGCACCCGTTTGCAATTTGGTGCATCGTGCACTTGAGATATTGACCGACTAGCACCGGTTTGTTTTTTTGTTTTTATTTTTTTTTTTTACCGTGTGATTCATTTTTTTAGTGGAAGTTGTTTTTTTTAATAAATATTTTTTTATTCTAAATATAAGTTCATTTGATTAAAAATACGATCAGAAAGTAAGTTACTATTATTAGTGATACTGAAAAGGCTAAATTACTTGTTTGATCTCTTACCTTATTTTTTAATTTGAAATTGTTCCCTTACGTTTTTTTTGTTGGTCCCTCATGTTTCTTTTCGCTCTCAAATTGGTCCTGAGTCACTATTCATCCTATGTGTCAATATCATATTGGTCCACAATTTGACAGCAAAAAGAAACATGAGGGACCAATTTGAAACCAAAAAAACGTAAGGGATCAATTTGAAATTGAAAAATAAGGTAAGGGACCAAACGAGTAGTTTAGCCTATTGAAAATAAAAATATTTGATATGCTTCAAAACTAAACTTATTTTTGGTTTTCCAGGTATCCACCGACGCGAGCATGGTGACTAATCATTCGGGTACTATTCGGTCCTTTCGGGGGTAACCCTCCCAACCGAAATTCTTTACATTCGTAAGAGTGGAGTTGGGGGTCGAACCCCCAACCACTTGCTTAAGTAACACAGCCGCACATCAATTGTGCTAACCTCAGTTGGTTCAAAACTACTCTTATAAGTGACAGAAAGGAGAAGAAGCTTTGGCTTTCTCAAGAGCACTACATTAAAGGGGTGTTGCAGAGATTCCATATGGAAAATGCTAAAGCTGTTAAACAGAGTAATGCACAATGCCCTTCAAATGAAATTGAGAAGTTAGATATGCAAAGTGTTTCTTATGTATTTGTTGTGGATAGTTTGATGTATGCAATGGTATGTACAAGACCAAATATACCACATGTTGCTGATATAATTAGTAGATTTATTTCTAACCTAAGTAGAGATCATTGCAATGCTTTGAAATGGATTTTGAGATACCTTTGTTGTACTTTTAGCATGACACCTTGTTTTGGAGGTGATAGGCCTACCCTTGAGGGGTATATAGACTCAGATTTGGCTAGAGATGTTGATTCCAAAAAATCCACTTGGGGTTGTTTGATCAAGTTTCCAAGGGGAGTTGTGTCTTGGTAGTCCAAGTTGCAAGGCTATGTAGCGTTATCTACAACGGAGGCAAAGTTCATTGTCATTACAGAAAGCATGCAAATAATTGTTATGAGTAAAGAAATTCTTGTGGGAGCTTGATTTTTACTCAAGAGAAGTATCAGGTATTTTGTGATAGTCAAAGTGCGATTCATCTTTGTCCAAGAGTATAGATATGCGATATCATTGGATATGCGATACTTTGGATGATAACAAGTTTTTGGAGTTGGAAAATGTTCACAGTAATGAGAATGGCGCTGACATGTTTACTAAGTCACTACCAAGATGGAAATTAGAAATTTGTTATGAGATTGTTGGATTTGCTATCACCTCCACATAGTTGTGATGGGGAGATTTGTTGGGTTTTGGGCTACCTACCTATGTGAAGAAAGGCTCAAAAGTACAAGCCCATCATGTGTATCACTTGTTAAGTGATTGGGGTTAAATTTAGGGCAAGATAGAGAGAAAACATCAAGTGAGGAACAAAACCAAAGAGAAAAAGAAGAGCAAACCCATTTATAGTTTTTTCACAACAGAGCAATTTAATTCAAGCAGCATTTGGGGATTCGTTAACCGTCACATTCTCTTCAAATTTGTAGAGAAGGTTCGTGACACCTTTCTCTTCAAATTCAACAGTAAAATTCGTGTTTGGAACTCTGTACAATGAGTTATTTAACTAGAATAATTGTTGTGTTCTTACGGGTTTTTATCTTCATTATTCTCTATTATAAGCTTTATTATTTTAGTCTTGTTGGCTGGTTATTAGCACATGATTGTCACTGTTTGTACTTTGACTTAATCATAATGGAACTTGTATATTGATCTTAAAAACTCGTTGTTTTTTATTCTGGATTTGAGAAGGTTTTTCCATATTAATATTATGATGTATTCTCAGTGTTAATTGTGTTGTTATTCTTTTGCCATATATTTATTAGTTGTCTTCTCAATAATATTTAAGTTCTTGCAAGCAGGGGATTGATATTCGCATCATATTCCCAATAACCACATCGTGCTAGATATTCATTAAACTTTATTTTGTAAAAGGCAAAATTATTAGATTGATCATGTAAGTTATTTTTTGGTTGCGATTTCGTCCCTTAACTTTTTTTCATTTCAAATAAATCCGGAAGTTTGTAACTTGTTTCAAATAAATCCTTCAATCCAATTCTGTTTTAACGCCGTTAATGAGAGCCTCCTACGTGGCAACCAATGGTCTTACAAAGCTAAAAATCAACGTTACACCCCAAAACGATGTCGTATGAGGCCAAAATAGAAGCTTATTGGGCTATCCATAACTGTTTTGGTTTTCTCTTTTGGCCTCATATGACATCATTTTGAGGGTGTAACGTTGAGCTTTAGCCACGTAAGACTAATGGTTGCCACATAGGAGGTTCTCATTAACGGTGTTAAGACAAAATTGGATTGAAGGATTTATTTGAAACAAGTTACAAACTTACGGATTTATTTGAAACGAAAAAAAGTTAAGGGAAGAAATCGCAACCAAAAAATAACTTACAGGACCAATCTAATAGTTTTGCCTTTTATAAAATTGTCTTATGTGTCAATAAAAAACCCCATTTTTTCATAAAACGATAGTTAACCTGAAACTTCTTGAAGCTAATTTGCTAAAATTGGGATTTCAATGCCTGTGGCATCATTTATATTCACTCTAACTTTATTATCTATCCATTTCCTGTTCCATTTCCATCCGGCATGTCTATTCTACATTAAAATACAAAATACTTCAATACATTTTTTTCTTAAATAGTTCAATACAAAATAATGATATAAGAATAATGCTAATAACATATATTTTTTAATATTTTTCTCAACATCCTTTTTTAAAACGAAATTACCGAAAACGAAAAGTTAATCTCTTGCAAAACACTGAAATAATTAAACTGGTTTTTATCTTAACAAAAAATATTTGTCACACATGCAACTTGATAAACCACTTTAATACATTAACAATTCTAGTCATCTAAAAACTTATATGGATGATACTACTTCGGTTCCTATGTATAAACACTAGATATTGGGGAGTTTTTATCCTCTTTATAAGCACTTGGTCCAGTTTTTAATAACATTAATTTTTTTCACAAACACCTTTATTTACTCAACATTTTTTAAAATTTTAATGATAATTATAGCGGTAATTTTGAAAAAGTATACCAAATATTATAAATTTCAATATCGCTAAAAATATTAACTAACTTCCTTAATCCACGCATAAATCAACTGCAACTCTCCAAAAACTTATATATAGTAACAGATGGATTATATATTATCTTGTTTCATTTTTGGTGTTTGTTAAGCATGTGTTTCTTTAGAAAATATAAGCATTGTTTAAAATTTATTTTTACTTCTTTGCTTTAATTTTTATATTAAAACTTTACAAGTAATTATACTAATAATTAACAAACTAATAATAAGTGTCATTATGATAGGAAATTACTAATAAAAGAAAAAATATTTATAAGAAATATCAATTTAATATAAATAAACAAAAATTTAACTGCTGATGATAATAAGTCAGAAAATAAAAACTAGTATGTATTAAGAAGCTAATTCACTATCTCATAAATATTGCACATTTAATTTTACAATAAAATGTATTTTTTCGAACTCTGAAAGTTATATTAAGAAAATTGTACAAATAAACGGATTAAATATATTTTTTAATGTATACATTGCTATCTTAAGAAAAATATTAAAAATAAATATGGTAAATATATTTCTTAACTAAGCATAGCTCTAACCATCTCTAATCGTACAGCAAACCTATCGCGCAAAATAAAATCAAATAAATTCATACTTTGTTTTGTTTTTTTTTTACAGGTCTCAAGTAAATTAAACCAAAGAAAAGTAAAATGGGTTTTTTTTTTTTTAAAAAAAAAAAAGAAAAAGTTGCTAGCATTTCTTAGTGTACTGGTATTTCCATCTCACTCGTATTTTCTGCCAACTGTAACCAACAAAACAGTCAGCTTCCGCCGCGTATTTTTGTCCCTCTCTCTCTCTCTTTCTTCCACTTTAAATGTACTTTTATTTCCTTTCAGTGTTCTTAAACACAGAGATCTTCTTAAACTTGATCACTCCAACAACAACGACGACCACGACTCTGAACACCACAATCCAAAACTTTCATTCCCTTACCTTTCAGAAAACATAACTATGATGTTCTGTTTGTTCAAACCATGTCCTTGCATTTTACTCTTCTTCGTTCTACTTTCTTCAACTTGCTTCACTAGAACTACTGGTTTGTTCCCTCACACTCATTTTTTTTTTTTTTTGTTTCTCATTAAAGTTATTAAATTTTTCATGGGTTCTTTAGATTGCTTAATGGGTTGTCCAGTTTTCCTTTTTTGTCTACGAAAAACATCATTCCCATTTTCTTTTTAATATTTATTTCCATTTTTGCATGGCGTGCGTGGACCTCACGCTCTGTTGAATTGGAATAAGGGTTTGAGATTAATGTCAAGCTTGGTTCTTTCGTCTTTGCATTTGTCAAAGATAGTAACTTTTTCTCCAAAGTAATTAAAATTTTTATTCTTTTATTAGCTTCTGGTTTCTTTCCCTGTTTCATGCCAATTGTTTTAGACTTTTAGGCTTTAGTTTCCTTTGATTATTCCTTCTTTCTTTTTTTTATAAACTTTAGCATTAAACCATGAAATTGGTGTTTTCGTTATGTATCTTATCATAAAATCCTTGGATTGGAAAAGAATTAGTAACTGAAAGAATCACATGATGTTCTGTTTTTTCCCCTTCCTTTGGTGTTAGGGAATATGATTTGTGCCTAATAAGTTATATAATTAGGGTAATTATGAATGAGTGGTTAGTGTTTACTTGTTACTAAATACTTAGTGATTAGTTTCAGATGTAAATTGAATAATTCAGAAGTAGAGGATGTAAATTGTACAAATGGCATTATGCATTACCCTGTGCAGGTTCTAGTTATATCATCTTAGTAAAGGAGGTAATTAATATTCAAAAATAGGTTATAATTGATGGATGTAAAGAACGGAGTCATCCTATAGGAATTGGATATGTCAAAAAGAAGTGATGTGATTTGATGAATAATGTAAAGATGAAAAGAATATTTCTTTTCTTTGTTTTTTTTACTCTTTATTCAAGTCGAGAAATTGTGTCTGTTGTCACTATTGTTTTAATGTGTAGCATGTGCATATTATAGGAAGATTAAAGCTTTAATGATTACTTCCTCCTCCCCCTAATTTCCACTCAGTTACATCAATTTGTGTTGGTCCTTCTATCTTTCAGAAGCTTATGATCCACTTGATCCAAGTGGAAATATCACCATCAAATGGGATATTAAGAGCTGGTCAGCTGATGGCTATGTTGTAAGTACATTCATTTTTACCTTGTCAAATCACTTATCAATATTAGAAGCTAATTTTCTTTAGTAGAATTTTGGTTTTTAAATGTTTTCGGTTTTTCTTTGCTCTACTAGTGGTTAACATCCCTTTTTTGTCATGGAATCTGCATGTGTGTATCAGTTGCACCTCATCTCATATGTGATATATTAGATTTTGGATAAGATAACGTACTAAAAGATCCAAAAGAAAAACCATCAGGTTCCAATTTGAAGTGTGACAAGTTTAAATTTCAAATCACACTTCTAAGCCACTTTGGACGATTCTTTAGTATGTTCGTACTGCTATTTAAATGTAACATTATATCAGTGGCTAGAGCCTCTTAGAATGGATTGATTTTATTTTTGTTCCACTGGTTATTTCGTTTCCTGAGAAATGATTCAATGGACAGGCTGTTGTTACGATAAACAACTTCCAACAATATCGACATATCTCAGCACCTGGGTGGTCTCTAGGCTGGACATGGGCAAAGAAGGAGGTGATATGGAACATGGTTGGAGGGCAGACTACTGAACAAGGTGATTGTTCGAAATTTAAGGGAGACATTCCACATTGCTGTAAAAAGGACCCGACCTTTGTAGATTTGCTTCCGGGAACACCTTACAATCAACAAATCTCAAATTGTTGCAAAGGTGGTGTACTCAGCTCATGGGCACAGGATCCATCCAATGCAGTTGCAGCATTTCAACTCAGTGTTGGCAGGGCTGGAACCACCAACAAAACAGTCAAACTGCCAAAAAACATCACCTTGAAAGCACCGGGACCAGGTTATACTTGCGGCCCAGCGAAAATTGTGAAACCAACTCAATTCATAACAGGAGATAAAAGAAGAGTGACCCAAGCACTCAGTAAGTAATGGACTTTTACATTCATTTTCATAGTTGTCAGTATTGATATCTAATTTTAGTCCCCTAGCTTAAGTTGTTTGGTGAATTCTTATGAATGGTTTTATATCTAAAACAAATGCAATCTGTTAGTTTTAACATTGTTGGTATAAATTTGTGACAGTGTTAATAATTATATGAGTAAATTAAAAGTTGTCCGAGTTAACCATTTTTGTGAGTTGTTATCAACAAGATCTACCAATTTCCCTTGATCTTTACATTATGCTGATCTATTGCAGTGACATGGAATGTGACGTGCACATATTCACAATTTCTAGCTCAGAAAACTCCCACTTGCTGTGTCTCCCTCTCTTCTTTCTACAATGATACTATTGTACCATGCCCAACATGTTCATGTGGTTGCCAGGGCAACTCGTCTCAATGGGGGAGCTGCGTAGAGTATGTTTTCATTACTCAAGGCACCATGATTTCAATCTAAACAGAAATAATATTTTACATTCATGTGATCCTTTTTCTGTTTTACAGTCCAGATTCACCACATTTGGCATCAGTAGTTTCCAACCCTGGAAAGAATAGCCTTTCACCTTTGGTTCAATGCACTCATCATATGTGCCCAATCCGAGTTCACTGGCACATTAAGCTTAACTACAAGGAGTACTGGCGTGTGAAGGTCACGGTTACCAATTTCAATTACAAGATGAATTATTCAGATTGGAACTTGGTTATTCAACACCCAAATTTTGACAACCTAACTCAACTTTTCAGTTTCAACTACCAGTCAATAACACCTTATGGGACAATAAGTAAGTATGATCTGGTTTTGTTAGTTTCATAAACTCGTAATCTTTCTGAGATAAGGAACTTATGGTTCTTTAAATTGAACATAAATGTACAGTTTTAGACCAGGTGTCACTATTGCTAGTAGAGAAATGCTAGCAGCACACTTTTTAACAATCTTGTTGACACGCTTTACATTTTGTTTTGATTTCATCTTGGACTCACAAGAGCTCATAGATCCACTCTATTTAGTAAATCCCGCACAATAGAGTGAGTTAAAAAGAGTATGTTGCTAGCATAACTCCTAGTACCTATTTTAGAATTACAGCCACTATAGGATTATAAAGGGGTTGTCAAATATCTTTAGTAAATTTTTAATACTAAATTTTCTGTTCCTAATAAACTGTACGAGCAATGAATATTTCTTACAGTATCTTTTTTATTTTCAATAAAATTAAAACTTTTACTCCTTAATGGAACTTACTGATGTAAGTTGCTTTTCATCAGATGATACAGCAATGCTTTGGGGAATAAAATTCTATAATGATTTTCTAATGCAAGCTGGCCCTAACGGAAATGTACAGTCAGAGCTACTTTTCCGAAAGGATAAATCAACTTTCACTTTTGAGAAGGGTTGGGCTTTTCCTACAAGGATCTATTTCAATGGTGACAACTGTGTGATGCCACCACCTGATGCTTATCCGTGGTTACCTAACGCTGGTTCCCGGCAAGAGGTTTCGCCACTTGCTATGATGATGGTTTCCTTGATAGCCTTGGTATTTCATGAATATGCCTAAAGTGCCTATCAGCATCACAATCAACTTTGTCATCTGAAGTTTTCAGCCTGTTCAGTTTTAACTCAATTTTGGAATGTCGATTTGTAATTTGAACCAGGCTATAAGGATTCAGTGACAATTCTAGTTTAACTGAAGTGTCCTATGATTTGTTACTAGGTTTCACCGTATTGGACATGGGAGGTAGTAGCATTTACTAATGAATTGTTATGTGTGTTTCTAATGTAATGGTGTATCTATTGGATTTTGAACATTAGTGTAATTGGAAATGTAATTATGTAAGAAATAAATAGAGGGAACATGTACTCGGAAAATTACGTTGTGAATCATGTAGATGTTTCCAAGAACATCCTTAATACCAGAGAAACCTTGGGACTAATCTTTTGTACGAGTTCGCATTCCTATGCCTTTCGCAACGGGGTGTGTTAACCGGGAATCGAACCTGAGACTTCTTAGTCTCAAGCCACATTTTCATGTTCTCAAGTTGGCAGGATCGCACCACTTGAGCAACCCCATTAATTATATGACTTGAGCATGTTAATTGTATTTTTCCTTGGCACAATTGCACATTTGCATCTTACATATGTTTGAACCATCCTCAATGTGTGTAAAGAGAGTAAAAAAGAGATCGAAGATAACTATTCAAGAGAAATTATTATTATTATTTCTAGAAAACTAGTTTCCTATTGACTTTGCAAACGTTGTTTACATTTTCAACGTAATATCAATGCAAATTCATTAATCATTGTTTCAACATCTTTTGTGGAGATAATTATACAATAATTTTGGAGATAGTTAATTTGTACTCCCTCCGTTTCATATTATAAGCAAAATTAACCATATTTGCGCTTATTAAGGAGGTTAGTTGATTGTATTTAATTTTCAAAAATTTATAAAAGAATAGAGGTATTTTAGGAAAGTTGCATTGGGAATGAAATAAAAATTGAATAAGATAACAATTTTATAGAAATGTTTTAGGAAAGTGGCATTGAGAATGAAATAAAATTTAAAAAAATTAGTTAGTTTTGCTTATATTTTAAAACAAGAGAATGATGTTTTTTTTGCTTATTTTTCAAAACGGAGGAAGTAATTCTTCATGAAATCATAATTTCAAAGTATGTAAAAATGGGGGAAAATTCATAATAAATACTAATGATGGAACAAGGGTGCGCCTTCGGAGAGTCAACTTGATGAGAGCGCCCTTGGCTTTAGAGAGAGGACGGCTCGCGTGAGGAAATGAGCTGTAGTGATGCAGATAGAGTGCGCTCTAGCTAATGCTTCCTTTTCTTTGGTTTTTCTCCTAATTCTTTCTACCGGTATTGCTTTGCGCTCATTCTCCAAATCAAGAGAAAAGAGCTAGTAGTGTTTATTAGTGTGGAGATTTTATTAACACGCCCTTATTTGTTATGCACACCCAATTTTTTAAAATATTTGTCTTACACTTACAAAATTATCCTTATTTTCAAATTTAAACTTTTTTATTATTTTTTTTACTCTTACTCACATCTCATATCCATACTCACATCCACGCCCACATAATCATCTTCAACCTCTCACCCAACACCATGAAAATGCCACCACTCATCTCAACTTTCTTTTACTCACACCTAACACCCACACACATCATATTTTTTTAAATGCGCTTTTTCAAAACCTAATTTTATTTCATTTTTCTAATATTCTTCCAATGAAAGAAATTTAGAGGGAAAGCAAAGCCTCTCTCCCCAATAGTAATAAGGGAGATGTTATTAACACCCGTTCTATTGCTATTTGCACCTGTTTTTTATAATTTTTTGTACTAACTCGTCAATATTATCCCTATGCTACTACTTAAACTCATATATCTAATATTTACATCTGTAATCCAAAAACCCAATCCTATTATTTACACCATAATCTTATGTTTACAAAAGTATTCTTATTCTCTCTAAATTTAGGGTGAGCATTTTCACACCCCACATACAAATTCACACACCCCACTTTTAAATAAAAAACCAAAAATACCCTCACCCCTATCTCTTTCTCCTTTCCTTCATCCACCTCACCCCACCCCCATCCCACCCTTCCCCCACCACGCACCACCCACACTGTCACCCTACCGCACCACCCACACCCCACCACACACTTTTCCTTCCCTTCCTTCTTCTTCCTCTTTTCTTTTTTTTTTAAAAAAAAAATTTTGACCTCGGGTTGTGAGGCCCCTCACTACCGGGGTCGTGAGGCCCCTCACTACCGAGGGCACCCCATTGTATAGGCCATGTCACAACCCCGGTAGTGAGGCTCCTCACGACCCGAGGTCAAAATTTAAAAAAAAAAAAAGAGAAAAGAGGAAGAAGAAGGAAGAGAAGGGAAAGAGTGTGGTGGGGTGTGGGTGGTGCAGGTGTGTGTGGGGTGGGGTCATAAGCCCGGTAGTGAGGGGCCTCACGACCCCGGTAGTGAGGGGTCTCACGACCCGAGGTCGAAATTAAAAAAAAAAAAAGAGAAAAGAGGAAGAAGAAGGTGGGGAAGGAAAAGAGTGTGGTGGGGTGTGGGTGTGGGTGGTGCATGGTGGGGGAAGGGGTGGAGTGGGGTGGGTGGTGCCTGGTGGGGTGGTTGGGGGATGCGTGGCGTGGTTGGGTGGCTGGGTGGTGCGTGGTGGGTGGGATGGGGTGGCTGGGTGGGAAGAAGGTGGGTGGTGCGTGGTGGGGTGGCTGGGTGGGGGAGGAGAGGGGAAGGGTGGGGTGGCTGGGTGGGAAGGAGATAGAGATAGAGAGAGGGTATTTTTGGTTTTTTATTTAAAAGTGGGGTGTATTAATTTGAGTGTGGGGTGGGTAAATTTTTTTTCCTAAATTTAAACCTTTTTTAATTCTTTTTTTACTCATATTCACACCCATACTCACATAATTATCTTTAACTTCTCTTTTTTTTTATTTTTTTATCCAAGACCATAAAACCTGCACCACCAACCTTTCTGATAAAAAAAAGTGATTATTTTGATCTAAAAAAATCACTTTTGAATACTCTCATGCTTGATGTTCACTTTGCCGTGAATTTCACCATTGCCATGTTTCTACCTTTTTATGTGTACAACAGTCCTAATACTTGTTATTAACATTTTGCCATCATAATTTAAAAAAATCACTTTGTTTTCTCATGTAAACTTTCTCCCTCACTTGAGATTTTTCATTCTAGTCATTTTTAAAAAGTCTGTGAATTGAAAAAATTGCAGTATTTAATAGCAATACGAAAAAGATAAGGGAGATGAGGCTTATTATTTTTCTTTTCTTGTCAACATATATTAAAATAGGTGAAGTTGAGGAGTATTTTTTACTTTCCCTCCATGATAGTTTTTCCCTCCAAATTTGTTTCTAATCCTAGCCATCCATTGCAAATAAATCACATCCGTTCATATCCTTCCTAAATTTCATTCTAATCCTAGTCATCCATTGCAAGTAAATCACATCCGTCCATATATTTTTAATCTTTTCATTTTCCTTTCATTTTATGACTGCTTACAATAGAAACAGATAGTATTTTTCATTATTTTCTTTCAATGTGCGATGCAACAAATGTTATTCTGACCACTTACAATTGATAGTCATGGAAAGCTTGAAAAGTGACAAGGTTACATTAAGCATATGAACAGTTAGTAAATTTTTTTTTTAATTGGTAGAAAGCCTTCCTTTCAATTAGTATTTGTTCCATTTTTTTTTGGTATTTTTATGTGTTTGAATTTTGCTCAAACATTTCTTAATACAGAGACTTGAGACTTGATGGTGCATAAAAGAAGATCAAAGAATGTGAAGAAGTAAGTGAAATTCTTTTCAATATTGCGTTGATCTTTAACACAATATTTCTTCTCAATATTTCTTTTTTTATAATATGTTTATCATGAAAGCCTTCCTTTCAATTTATAATTTAAATTTTTGTTTAAAGATATTACCATGATGATTTCAATGAAATTCACTTCTTTGGTGACCAAACTTACAAGGTAGTCCATCAGATTATTATGCAAATTTTTTATTTTATCAAAGCTACTATGTGCACCATCGTACATTTTCTGCCCCTCTAGGCATCTACAATCTGCATATATATATATATATATATATATATATATATATATATATATAAATGCTTGGTCATTTTGTTTTCTATTTAAAGCTTATTTGTTACCGGCCTTTCGTCTTTCAATGGGAATTTTTTTTTAATTTTTGGTATCAAAATGCCACTTGCAAAAAAAAACGTATAAAGAAGGAAACCTTGGTTGTTTGAGAATATGAACAGTTAGTTTTTTTTTTTTTTTTATTTTTTAAATTGGTGGAAAACCTTCATTTAAACTGAAATTATTTCCTTATTAAGTATATTTTATTTCAACTGAAATTAGTATTATTTTTTTTAATTGGTAGCTAGAAAGCTTTTTCATTTTTTTTTTTGGTATTTTTAAGTGTTTGAATTTTGCTCAAACATTTCTTAATACAGGGACTTAAGACTTGATGGTGCACAAAAGAAGATCAAAGAATGTGAAGAAGTAAGTTAAATTCTTTTCAATATTGCGTTGATCTTTAACACAATATTTCTTCTCAATATTTATTTTTTTATAATATGTTGATCATGAAAGTCTTCCTTCCAATTTATCATTTAAATTTTTGATTAAACATATTACCTTGATGATTTCAATTATTATTATTATTATTTTTTGGGGTATCAAAATGTTTCAAGTTGCCTCACAAAAGTTGTTGTAAGTTGTAACATGCAAGCTGTTGGCATTTTTACCAAATTCTGGTTGCTGACACGAATCATCTTTCTTGTTTTAAATTATTCCTTTAATGCCCAAATAACTGTAAACATGTGTGTATAATAATATTTCTTTTCAATATTGTGTTGATCTTTAACACAATATTTCTTATCAATATTTCTTTTTTTATAATATGTTGATCATGAAAGCCTTCCTTTTAATTTATCATTTCAATTTATTCAATCACATGTAAATAAAATTAATGTTTAATGTTTGAACAAATGGAAAGCCCTTAAAAAAAGGGAAGGATAGCAAAATTTAAGACCCGTGCATCGCACGGGCAATTTTCCTAGTTATATCAAAGAAAGATAGCGGTAGAAGGGAGGGAGATTAGTCACTCCCCTTTATCTGGAGGGTGTGTGGTTTTCAGCCCCAGTTTTTCTGGATTTTACTCTTGCCTTTGTACAAGTTTTGTTATATAAATAAGTGTTATTCTTTGGTTGTTTTGGGTGTTTTTATTTTGGGAAGGTATGTGTTTTGTGTTAGCTTCCAGATCTGATGGTCATTCTCTTTTTTCAAATAATTGGAAGAATGATAGCAGAGACAACTCTTTACTAACAAACTTCTGACTTGACTTTTGTCCAGCGGCTTCATCTATACAAATTTGAGATTCCTTGACGCCGAAATGTACTTATTTCGAGCATTGATGAGATTGTTATTTTGGAGATAAAGGTTGTTGAATTTCATTTTAGAAACCGATTTTGGAAGAGGTTGATGAGACATGTCCAGAGGGAAGATGTTGGTGCAGAGTACCTTGCTTTTCTTAACGTTATTTGTGTGGAAACTATGTATTTTGTTTGGATAACGTTAGTTTTGCTTGAACTATTTTCTTCTATGGAATGAAATGCATATTTTCTCTTAAAAAATACTATTGAGGGTGAAAGAACCGATGAACCAAGTGAAGGGGAATGATGCTATTTGATGTTGCCTTTTCCTTCTTTGTCAACTGAGCATTGGGGTGGGAATGAGTCAAGCCGGCTCATGGTGGCCTATGGCTCGACTCAGTGAAAGTCTGACTCGACTCGACTCGTTTAATAAAAAAGTCAGGTTTAAGATTATTAAAAAGCCTATTTATCTAAATAAGGCGGACTCGAGTTTTATAAAAAGCCTATTAAACTCATCGGGGCGGCCGATTTAATTTTTAAATATTAAAATATTATATTTTATTAGTGATTTAAATTAAAAGTAAAATTTTAATATATTATATAAACCTGCTAATTTGCTACTGAATGCTGTTAGGTTGTCTTTTCCAATTTAATTTTTTCGATGTTAATAACGAGTCCTATCGCTGAAGGATACAATAAAAAAAGTTTATGTCGAATATTTAAGTTTAATTAATAATTTTCAAAACCTGAAGATAATTTTATTTTTCTTACTTTTTTAGAAAATGGCTTAAAGGCTTCGGTAGTATTTTCCTTATTTGACTTTATCAACCTTTTGTTCTAATGAATGGCTTTCAAGATTTTCCTTGTGTTACCACTAGTGCAGTTGCCCCGCACATTGGGTGGGATATAATCACTTTTGCATAAGATCGGATAAGAAACAAAACTTAAAGTAGTAGACTAATATTGGACATGCAAAGTTAGTGTGTATGTGTGTTTTTTTTTTTTTAATTATTCATGAAATGTATTTTAGAAATAAATATAATCATTATCCAAACTAACGAACTGAACCATTTCGACTCGACAAATTTAGGAAAATAATTCGCGAACTCAAATCAAATAGAGCTAGACAAAGAAAAAATAACTCTTATCGAACTCAAGCCAAACTATGTTTTATCGAACCAAGCAAAACTAAGCAATCCAGTTCATCTTACCTTATTCACCATTGTTGGTATGTTAGGATCATAAAGAGTTATACCAAAAGTGTGTCACTTATTATGATAAATTTGAAAAAAAAAATATTTATTTTTTAAATTTTAACTTCAACAATTTAAAAAATTGTTTAACCTCAACTCTCAAAACTGAATATTAGAATTAAAAAAAAAAATACAGTAACTAAGTTTATAAGAAATGATGAATTTAGAAAAGATAAAGTTTTAGAACATTTATAATTTAGGATGCATATCCGCAATTCTTAAAAAAATTCATAATTTAAAGTGTTACATTTTTTATAACTAATGACAACAAGTGACACAACTTGTGAAACCATAAATATCTTCCAATTGGAATTGCATCATTTAAGAGTCTACCTAGAAACCATCTTCGGTTAAACTTCAGATATTGGACCAATTCTATAGATATCAGACCAAGCTTACCAGTATCATGTCTTTGGTTTCAAGGTTCTCTGGTTTAACCACACTTCAATCATAAATTTAACGAGCTAAACGAATAAAACCTTGCACAGGTCTAACCAGGTAACAAGTTCCATATGCAATGTGGTTTGTAAAACATTGCTAAATAGCATACTGCGAAGAACTAACAAGTTTACAAGAATCAGTTTGAGAACATAAAATCACTTGAAAATTTGAGATACATAAGCTAAGCACACCACTTCAATGTGCGACGGATTAAGGCTTATCATTATTAGAATTGAAAATTCTATGATGAATCTTTTCGGTCAAAAGGAGACTCCATTTAAACATCAGAAACATTCAAAAAATAACGATCCCCAAAACGGGTTTCACTTTGGAACAATTATTACAGAAGCTGAAAAATAAAGATGAAAAAAAGAGTTGCCCAGCAGTTTAACCTTCCAGTGCAGAGGCTCCAGAGATAATCTCAATCAATTCGGTGGTAATTGATGCTTGACGAGTTCTGTCAAACAAATGAACACGGACCAGTGAGTTACCGTCGCTTCATAAACAGTATACAAATATACAACTGAATTGACCAAGATAATAATGCAATTATATAGCCAGGTGTCGTTAAATATGTCCCAATCATCTTGATTGTCGAAAAAGACATGACATGAGAGAGAGAGAGAGACCTGTTATAAGTGAGGGTGAGGCGATCAAGCATGTCCCCAGCATTCCTGCTAGAGCTGTCCATGGCAGACATCCTTGCTCCTTGCTCACTGCAAGCATTCTCCAACACCGCATTGAACATGACCTATAGCATAGTGAATAAAGAAAATACTATTAACTAGTATAGTATGAAAGGAAGAGATTATTTTCAACCAGTAAAAGGATTATTTAAAAAATATCTAAACCAGAAAGCACTAAAATCAAATATATCAAGGCCAGGAAGAAGAGCACAAATACAATCAGGAATGAACCTCAATCAGCACAAAAAATGAGGTTAATGCAGTAGAAGAATCACATGAAACTAGTAAAATAATTAAAAATTAAATGGAAATCTCCATATAAAATTTCTAAATCATAAAGCATTATTATCAAAAGGATACTAAAAGAAAAGGGAATCGACATTTGTAGCAATTTAACTGTTCAGCAGAGATATGGAATGTCCTTCTGAAATGTTTTTTCTAATATGCTCCTAGTATTCATCAACAGTTTGAAAAAGAAACCACAGCTTGACAAAAGCCACTGAATTTCCAAGAATTTTAATGTGATATGCAACCACCCACATGTTACTGCCAAAAGTAAAGTTAACACCTGGCATTCATGATGAGCAGCTCAACAAAGAATAGGGAACAAGAAACATCTTTTTTAATAACATGACAATGTCGACATTATAGAATCTGAACTATGCGACGTAAAAAAATCAAATGAGAAACATATGCTTCCTCTTCTCCTTACTTCCCCCTCTTCCTGATAACTGTAGGGTCATAACAAATCACAGATACACAATCTCTATTTAACTTCTTTCGAAACCACAAATGAAGCACAGCACTTAATGGTCTCCGAGAAAGAAAAAAAACCACAGTATTAGAAAGAAAAATGATACCCAAACTGCTCCTAGAGTGTTGTAAGCAGATTCGTGGCATCCATGAATTCATAGATTCAACTTATTACAAGGCTAAGAGAGAACAAGTCAATTGGAAACCTCTACTGTTTTAGACTGACATAATTCACGACAAGGGGAATAAAAAGATTAAATCTGAACATATATCTGAAGCAAACCCTAAAGCTTGTTAGTGAAATTAATGAAAGAGGAGGATTAGATAGCTCTAGCAACTGAAGTATTTGTTTCCTATTGATCAAAGAAGAAATATTTTTAACATGGAGACAGGAAAGTTCCAAAAGCAAAATTTCACCCACATTTCCTTTTATTGTCATTTTTTAAATTTGATTCTATCCAATAACATGAGCGTTGATTAGACCAATCAATAATCACTGATTTCAATTATTGTCACTGTAAGACAGCAGTCACCACAGAAGTTAGCTTGTGAAGAAGTTTCCAAGATTGTACTACTCACACAAGAAAACTGGAACTCAGCCAGATTCTGAAGAATTTCTGATTTTGTTTCTCCACCTTCAATCTCATAGGAGTCCAGTTCTCCAAGCTTTCCCCCAGATTCAGACTCTCTCTCCACAACCTACACGAAAACCGCATCACTTAACTACAACAATAAAACAAGCACAAGGCTTAACACAAAAGACAAATATTGCAAAACATTCCTTAAAACCTTTGTATATAAGTGAGGTCAAAACTACAATCTTGCCAAGGCTTAACACTATGACTATGGACAAAAAAATGATACAAAGTATAATGTTACTTAATAGATAGAAGTACCTCAGGAGATAATACAGTGGACACTGTTGGCAGAAATGCGACAACTGATTGAAATTTGTTGAACACAATCCTTAAGGCATCATACTCAACATTCTTTAGAATATCATCTGCAATGACAGACACCTGAAAATTCAAAATACAACTATTAGAATGAAAGAATAGGGACATAATCAACGCAGTGGTGTGTAAATCAATCATATTTAAAATGTATCAATCTCAGACAATTTTGATGTGCAATAATCAAGATCCACAAGAGGCTTCGATCTTCAACAAACAAGCCTTAACCTACTTGGGCCGGTTGGCTATTGTGATTAATCTCTGCATTGGACTCTATTAGAAAACAAAGTTTGACTAAAACAATTAAGAGCAAGGTCACATTTTCAATCTTCCTCAAATCAGCTTTTCAGGAGTTAGGACCACCTAAGAATTGAATTCCATTAAAACAGTGATAGGAGGCTTGGGAAGGTGTATCGGAGAAAAAATAGAAAATAGTATCAGTTAGGACAGTTGTAGTCCCAACTGTAAAAATAACAACTTGAGGGAGCTAGTTGAGTAGTTTTTTGAGAAATTAGTAGGTTGGTTGATATTGGGAGAGAGGAGGTTCTCTCGAATAAACCTCTGTGTAACTCTGTACTTTCCTATTTTATACCTACTTCTGAATCATCATCATGTTGGTAATGATCTAGGAGATTAGGGTTATTCAAATAAACAATTAAGTTCTTCTCTATTCTCTTACCCGTTTCTATCAACTGGTATCAAAGCACCAATCTTGGTAATGTGGTTTCTGAGTTTATGGTTAACACGAGGATAGAAGATCGAAGCCTTAGAGCGATCTATTCAGAATTGGAATCGCGATAAGGAACAACAAGAAAATGTTCTTGACGGAAGATTCCAGAAGTTAGAAGATATGATTGGTAGTCTCACTGATGTTGTGGCAAGAGCATCATGAAGAAGAAGGTCTAGTCACGAACCGAACCGAGGTCGCGAACCGAACCAAAGTCGCGAATCGAACCAGAATCGCGATCTAAGATCCAATCGCGAACGGAACCCTGGCGACGGGGAATCAAACTCCAATTCTGAAACTGAGCACAGCCGCCGCTCCAACCATTCTCAATGGCGGAAACTTGAGATTCCTATTTTCGCAGGAGAAGAGGCATATGGATGGACCAATCGTTTAGAAAGACACTTTCGATTGAGGAACGTGTCTGAGGAAGAGAGGATGCGCGCTGTTATGATTGCACTTGAAGGGAAGGCTCTGAATTGGTTCCAGTGGTGGGAGACATGTAATCCAAACCCTACATGGGAGAAGTTCAAAAATGCAGTGGTCAGACGATTCCAACCAGGTATGCTGAAAAATCCTTTTGAAGTTCTGATTGGGATTAAACAAACTGATTCAGTTGGAGAATTCATAGAGCAATTTGAGAAATATGCGGGATTTTTGAAAGGGATAGATCAAGAGTATTTTTGATAGGAATTTTTATGAATGGCTTGAAAGAAGAAATTAAGGCAGAAGTGAAGTTGTATGAACTAGACAATTTAGCTGATTTGATGATTAAAGCTCAAATGATTGAAGAAAAGAATCATGCTACCAGTAAAATAGGGCTACAACAGGGGAATAGATTCAACAATGGTTACAAACCATATTCAGGCACTCGGAGTTACTCTAGAGAAATTGGTTCTCAGGCAACAACAAGCAATTTCAGTAAAGGAAAAGCCGAAATTCCAGAAGCAATAAGCAGTATTGGAAGTAATAATTTTGCTACAAACAGAAATAGAGGATCAGCCTTTAAGAAGTTATCTGATGAAGAAATGCAAGACAAGATCAAGAAGGGTCTGTGTTTTCTATGTGATGCGAAATTTGGACCAAATCATGTTTGTAGGAACAAACAATTGCACATGTTGCTTGTAGAAGAAGAGGAACCATGGGACTCAGAGGAGGAACCAGGGGGCACTCATGGAACTTGTACAGAGGAAGAGAATCAAGAAGTCCTTAAAGCTATGCAACTGTCAATGTTTACGATGGCAGGCTTAACTTCCAAAAAATCATGGAAGGTGTGGGGCAAGATAGGTGAGGAGGAAGTGGTAGTGCTAATTGATTGTGGAGCATCACACAGTTTCATCTCTACAGAATTGGTCAACAGATGCAAGTTGACTAAGGATGATACTCCTCCGTATGTGGTAGAAGTAGGTGATGGTCATAAGATCACTTGCCAAGGTGTTTGCAGAAAATTTACTCTGGAACTTCAGGGTTTGAAGATAAACCAGGAATTTTTTCTCTTTGAGCTCGGCGGAGCAGACTTAGTTTTGGGTCTGGATTGGCTAGCTAGTTTGGGAGAAGTTAAAGCAGATTTCGGGAAATTAATACTTACCATTGGTACAGGTTATAAGCAGCAGATTTTAGTCCGTGATCCTACTCTATCCAAAGCTAAGACATCATTGAAAGTAATGCTAAGTGAATTGAAAGAGGAAGGTGAAGGTTACTTGGTGGAATTCATGAATGCAGAAATCCCGGCTATTAGCAGTGTTGTACCACCAAAAATTGAGGAACTACTGCAGTTTTATGACTCACTTTTCGTAGATCCACAAGGATTACCTCCTAGCCGCAGACATGATCACGCCATTCATTTGAATGAAGGCACTACCATACCAAATCTCAGACCTTATAGGTACCCCCACTATCAAAAAAATGAGATTGAAAAGCTAGTAAATGAGATGCTTAAAGCTGGTATTATAAGGCCAAGTATAAGTCCATATTCCAGTCCTATCATTCTAGTGAAAAAGAAAGATGGCGGATGGCGGTTTTGCATGGATTACAGGGCCTTAAACAAGATCACTATACCGAACAAATTCCCCATTCCAGTTATAGAGGAGTTGCTAGATGAATTGGCAGGTGCAACCTTATTCTCGAAACTGGACCTGAAATCAAGTTATCATCAAATCTTAATGAAAGAAGAGAACATTGAGAAAACTGCTTTTCGAACCCATGAAGGCCACTACAAATTTATCGTCATGTCTTTTGGGTTGACAAATGCACCATCAATGTTTCAGGCTCTCATGAATGACGTCCTCAAACCATTTCTTCGGAAGTGCGTGCTTGTTTTCTTTGATGATATATTAGTGTTTAGTTCTTCCATGGAACTACACTTGCAGCATTTGCGAGCAGTACTTCAAGTGTTACAAGACAACCAACTGAAAGTGAACAAAAAGAAGTGCACTCTTGGTCAAAATAGCTTAGAATATCTGGGTCACATTATTTCAGATAAAGGAGTATCAGCTGACCCTAAAAAGATTGAAGCAATGTGGCTATGGCCGCCCCCCAAAGACATCAAAGGGTTGCGAGGGTTTTTGGGATTGACTGGCTACTATAGAAGGTTTGTGCAAGGTTATGGTAAAATTGCTAAACCTTTAACCCAATTACTAAAGAAGGATAGTTTCAAGTGGTGTAAGGAAGCACAATTAGCTTTCGAGGAGCTTAAAGTTGTTGTTACACGGGTACCTATTTTAGCAATTCCAGATTTTGCTAAACCTTTTCCAGTGGAAACAGATGCTTCTAGTAAAGGATTAGGAGCTGTAATTTTACAGGAGGGTAAACCTCTAGCTTTTTGGAGTCAAGCTTTATCCGAAAGAGGTCAACATAAGTCAGTTTATGAGCGCGAACTTATGGCAGTGGTCCACGCTGTCCAAAGGTGGAAACACTATTTGATGGGTAGCCATTTTATCATTCTCACTGATCAGAAAAGTGAAATTTTTGACAGAACAACAACGGTTGACTGAGGAGCAATTCAAATGGGCTTCGAAGCTGATTGGGTACGACTTTGAGATACAATACAGGCCCGGAAAGGAGAATACAGTAGCAGATGCTTTTTCCCAAAGGACAATGCTATCAGCTATGACAGTGTTACAATTTGATGAGTGGGATGAATGGGAGGCTGAAATGCAAAAGGATATCAAGTTGTCTGCTATTATACAAGAATTGTTGATTGATTCTCGCGTTCATGCAGATTTTACTTTAAAAGGTGGGAAGCTTTATTTCAAAGGGAAATTGGTTTTGCCAAGGCATTTTCCGCGAATTCAGACCATTATTAAGGAGCTTCATAGTTCTCCAATGGGAGGTCATTCAGGGTATTTTCGAACTTTTAAGAGGATTGCAGGGGTATTATATTGGGAGGGTATGCGGAAGGATATTAAAGACTTTGTCATGCAATGTGATGTTTGCCCAAAGGAATAAAAATGAGACATTAGCACCGGCAGGTTTGTTGCAACCACTTCCGATTCCTGCACAGGTTTGGGTTGACATTTCAATGGATTTCATTGGTGGGTTGCCTAAAGCTAAGGGCAAGGATACCATTTTAGTGGTGGTGGATAGACTCACAAAATATGCTCATTTCGTAGCACTTTCTCATCCTTACACAGCCGTAGATGTGGCTCAGATTTTTGTCAGAGAAATTGTGAAGCTTCACGGTTTTCCTTCTACTATTGTTTCAGATAGAGATCATGTGTTCCTTAGCACTTTTTGGAAAGAATTATTCAAACAAGCTGGGACAAAGCTGAAGTTTAGTACTGCTTACCATCCTCAAACGGACGGCCAAACGGAAGTTGTAAATCACTGTTTGGAATCCTATCTCCGATGCATGACTGGTTCTAAACCAAAACAATGGCCTGATTGGTTAAGTTGGGCTGAATTTTGGTTTAATACTAACTATAGAGCATCTACCAAAATGACTCCTTTCAAAGCTTTATATGGGCAAGATCCTCCAGTGTTGTTGAAGGGGACCACTATTCCTTCAAAGGTGGAGCGGGTAAATCAATTGCAAGAGCAGAGAGATGTGATTTTGAACGACATAAGGAGTAATCTTTGTAAAGCTCAAGATCAGAATCGGTTGCAAGCCAATAAGCACAGACGTGAGGTGAATTTTAAGATTGGTGATTGGGTCTTTTTGAAATTGCAGCCATACAAATTGAAGTCCTTAGCTCGGAGACCAAATGCTAAGCTGAGCCCATAGTTCTTTGGACCATATCAGATTTTAGAGAAGATAGGACAAGTTGCATACAAACTGCAATTGCCTGAAAAAAGTCGCATACATCCTGTCTTCCATGTTTCCCTACTCAAACCAGCCACTCACCCCACTGCAATTCCTCAACCTTGACCGCCAATGCTGTCAGAGGAACATGTACTTGAGGTCGTTCCGGATCAGCTGTTAGAGGCACGACAGAATTTGCAAGGAGATCTATAAGTTTTGCTTAAATGGCAGCATCTCCCCGGTCACGAGAATAGCTGGGAATCAGCAAAGAGCATTCAGGAAACCTTTCCTGACTTTCACCTTGAGGACAAGGTGGCTCTTTTGCGGGGACATTGATAAGAGAAAGAATAGAAATTAGTATCAGTAAGGACAGTTGTAGTCCCAACTGTATAATAACAACTTGAGGGAGTTAGTTGAGTAGTTTTTTGAGAAATCAGTAGGTTGGTTGATATTGGGAGAGAGGAGGTTCTCTCAAATAAACCTCTGTGTAACTCTGTACTTTCCTATTCTATACCTACTTCTGAATCATTATCATCTTGGTAATGATCTAGGAGATTAAGGTTATTCAATAAACAATTCAGTTCTTCTCTATTCTCAAGTTTCTATCAAACAGAAAATAAAAGATTTGAAGATTTAAAAAGCACACTAAAAGTTCACATTACAAGACATGCTGTTAGTTTTGTTCAGCATAACCTCTTTATTTTCCAATTGGTTAATTCCATTTTCCTTAAAACAAGAGGAGCCTCTTAAAAATGCAAAGGCACAAAATGTAATTATGTCAGAAATTGTATCACTGAGTGGCAGAGATACAAAATATATTAACCTGAGTATAGTTCAAAGGATTTTTCTGCAACTCAGTTAGGATGAGCTCAATGTCTGACTTTGAGTCACGTATCAATTGAGCCTTAGCCTTCTCTCCCAATATGACATACTTCGTCTCTTTATCGGGCCCTACAGCAGTACATATGTATAACTGAAACAATCAAAATCACTTTGTACCTTTATAACTAAAGAGTAAAGACTGAATTAATTTGAATACAATTGACTATACAGGTGAAAATTACAAAGCTCAGTAAATAAAATCTTGTAAGTGCTATCCATATCAGATACAAGAATGTTAATCTAGATAAAAGAAGGTGAATCTAAAAGGCCAGAAAAAACCTTTTAAAAAAGGCATCACTGCTTTGAACTACCATAATCATCATAGCATTATTGCAATTTCATCCACAAAGTTTCCAATGGCCAAATCAAACACAATGTATGTGTCACATTGTTTATGGGTGAAAATCAGTACCACAATGCCGTTAAGGCGTTGCCATAACTAATATGTAACAACACTGAATCTTATAAGTATTTATTCTTAATAAACACCAAATCTTAAATGTCTCGCATGGGCTTAACTAATACTCATTTAATTACTTGTTATATAACTTATAATAATTTGGGTAAAATGTCAATCTGGCCCTCCAAAGATACAAAGGCCATCAAATTCATCCTCCAAAGTAAAAGATCACCAAATAAGTCAGTGAAAGTTCAAATGGTCACCACATTGGTCCTTCTAGGGACTAATTTGGTGGCCATATGAATCTTTCAGGGACCAAGATATACACTACATGTTGGCCAATTAAACTTTCAGAGATTTATTTGGAGGTCATTTTCTTTGGATGACTAACTTGGTGGTCCTTGTATTTTTGGAGATGATAAATGCTATGTGCTACATTCAAATGCACCATTTTTTGACAAGTCTAAAAAAGAAAAAACTCTCGAGTTCACCACAACATACGCAGCATAAGAATATCATAAGGTAATTATGCCAATCAACTAGGTAAATAATAGTTTAGTTTGCATATATAATAAGGATCTACCACCCAGCTTCCTTCTTATTAAAGCTATGTACATTATCGTTTGAGATACTCCACATTTGCAATTGTAACCTAACCCCATCCACCACAACGTTAATCCTCAATCTTTCAAGCTTCATGAACTGGTTTATTATTTGTAATAAATGCAAATAGCGAGTGCAGATATTACCAGAATTCAATTTGTGCAAAACCCTGCTTATCTTGACAGATGTTGAATTGATTCCACCACACAGACCTTTGTCTGAAGAAATGGTAACAACAACATTTTTCTTGACATCAACACCTAGGCAAAGAAACAGGAATGGAAGGAACAAGGTCAGGGTATCGGTCATAAAAGTCACGCGATGGCATATGTATGTACCAAATTGCTAATTCAAATAAAAATCTGATGATGCAGTTGCATTTGTGTGATACAACCACCAAGTCGTACAAACCTCAAAGGCACTAGAAGAATGCATCCTATTTTGTACCCAAGATAAGGAAAAAACATAAAAAACCACAAGAAGAAAAAAAGCAACATGTGGTGCTAGTAGCTATTTAATAAACAAAAAGAAAAATTGCAGAACATACTGGGAGTGTCACCCAGAAGGGCAGTAAATGGCTGCCATAGGCCGCGTGAATTTTCAGCTCTGGTCTGAATAGCTCTTAGCTTTGAGGCTGCAACCATCTTCATTGCCTTTGTGATTTTCTGGATATTCTTCACACTCTTCATCCGATTTCTCACTGCACCATTTCATAAATTCACAAATAATCAAATATCACAGAACGAAAACAAAAGAACAAAGCCGAAATTCTCTTATTATAGAACAAGAAGATTAAGAAAAAGTAAGTAGAAGACAAAATTCATCTTACCAACTTGAGTTGAAATAGAGCGCACTCCAATGGGGGCTTGATCTCTGTCAACCGTGTGAAATTAGATGGTTTAGTGAAGAAGAAAAAAAAAAGACAATGTAAATAAATATGACGCATACAGCTTCTATGACAACAACACCAACCAACCAAGTCTTTTCCCACTAGGCAGGGTCGGCTACATGAATCAAAACAACACCATTATGTCCTATCATAAATCATGTGTACAGCTCCTATCACAATGATTAAAATAGACGCAATTTTGCATGTAATGTGATTGCGAACCTGGTAACAAAATTGAATTTCCAAATTTTTCTCAAGGCATTAATAAAGACTGCTATGTCAAATACACAATTCTCAAACAAGTGATGATATGATGAATATAAATAATGAGATTTTGGATTGAAACTTCATTTCGTTATTTCTAACCAAGATAAACAATAACAACAACAACAAACGAATCGTTGATAATTATCAGACAGTCAAGCAATACTTTCAGAATAGAAATCCCAGCTACAATCCTAAGCTTAATATAAGTAGCAATACCAAACTGATTTGGTTCCCTTGTATCATCTGAACATATAGTAAGTGACACGAGACTTATATCAGTATGCAATTCCGATCCCAATTAATCTAAAAATCTGAAAGTTTAAAAAATGGGAACAATGCACATACTGAAGCTAAAAATTATTACTTTTTCACCAAATCAAAAACCCCTAAAAGCCATTATCAATAGCACCAAAATTCACATAATCAGAAACCCAGGACCCCAATTCATACCAAAAATCAGAAGAAATTTTTTTTAAAAAAAAATTGAAAAATGAAAAACCCAATTGAAGGTTGAGAGCGAGTAATGAGATGAACTGACTGAAGGTGAGAGGTGAGAGAAGATCGGAGGGGTTGTTGGGGAGAGATAAGAGGGGCCAAACGCTTCCCTTCGCGTCGCAGTGCAGCCATCGCCATTTTCCTTCCTCTTCTCTGCGTGTGGGTGGTATTGTTCTTCTTCTTCCTCTTCTCGTTACAGGTGCTATTGTTCTTCTTCTTCTCTTCTCGTTACAGGTGCTATTGTTCTTCTTCCTCCAGTGTAGTAACTAGTAACTGATATGGCCCATATGACTTTCAATGCCAACGGGCCTGGGCTCTGTAGCTTGCTATTGGCGCAGAATCATCGGAACATTGAATAATGGGTATTAGTCCCCAAACCCCAAATTTATCCACCAAACCCCATTTTAATTGTTAAATGTCTATTATACCCTTCTCCATTAAAAAAAAAGAAACAAACCCCAAACCCCAGCAACCTCTTCACCTTCTTCCACCATGCAAACCCCAAACCCCAAACCTCAAGCAAAACCCCATAACCCCATATATCCCATAATTTTACAAACCTCATTCTCTCTCACCTTTTCAAAACTCTACCATATTCTACCTATAAACCACTTCATTTGGTTATCTATATGTAAAGGAAGCTCCAGTGGGTTCTCTATTGGTGTTGTTGAAAGTAAAATCATCTCTTCTACGGTTTTTTTATTTTTTTTTTACGTAACTGTTAAAATTCCGACTAACCAGTGTCGAAATTTTAGTAAATTCCGACACGGGTATTTCGGAATTTAATTTTGCTAAACCATATGAAAACGTCTCTCTCTGTAACCTTTTTCCGATATACTAAATTCAAAATTTAATTAAATTCCGAAATACATGTTTCAGAAAATTTTTAAATTCTGAAATATGTTTCTCAAAATTGTATACTTGAATTATTTGAAAAAACCATATGAAAACGTCTATCTCTGTAACCTTTTTCCGATATACTAAATTCAGAATTTAATTAAATTCCGAAATACATGTTTCAGAAAATTGTTAAATTCTGAAATATGTTTCTCGGAATTGTATACTTAAATAATTTGAAAAAACCATATGAAAACGTCTCTCTCTGTAACCTTTTTCCGATATACTAAATTCAGAATTTAATTAAATTCCGACATACATGTTTCAGAAAATTTTTAAATTCTGAAATATGTTTCTCGGAATTGTTCAATTCTGAATAATGTGTTAATGTCATTGCAGCAAATGAGCAAAGCATCAAATTTCTACTATGTTGAAACCCTGTTGCTACATCAAATTTCAAATTTCTACCTTAACTTAATCATTTTCAACAAAGTAAATTGACATTGAAAACTTAATTCATTGATTCAAATAATTCAGAATTCATTAATAGCTATACAAATAACCAAAACAAATAACAATTCCTATACTAAGAAGTTCAAAATCACGATGTCCAGGAGCATCAATGACTGTGTAGTAGTACTTGGTTGTCTCAAACTTCCACAATGCAATATCAATGGTAATCCCTCTCTCACGCTCAGCTTTGAGCTTGTCAAGCACCCAAGCATACTTGAACGACCTCTTGTTCATTTCAGCAGCTTCTTTCTCAAACCTCTCAATAACACGCTTGTCAATTCCTCCAAGCTTGTAGATCAAGTGACCAGTGGTGGTTGATTTCCCAGAGTCAACATGACCAATGACCACAATGTTAATGTGAACCTTTTCCTTTCCCATGATTTCTTAAACTGCAAACTGAACTCAAATGTCTGCAATTCAGAAAACAGTGATAAAAGTTAATCAAACATGGACAATAATAATACATAGAAACCGTAATAACATTTAAATTATATAACACGGAAACAACAAGGGAGCAAACATATTATACTAATAAACACATAAAACAAATAATTCAATGATAAAAAAAATCCATGATAAAGTGTTTCAATTTCAAACAAGGAGCTTTACAAATCAGCCTTAAGGAAAGTCATTACCAAACTCACAGAACAAAACATTCTCAATTATTTTACAAGGCAAAAAATAACAGTTAACAATCTTTTAAAAAGATTGAAATGAAATGGCTTAACTAAACCCCAAATCCATTAAAAGAGTTTAAAATCACAGAACAACATTCAATCTTTGATAATTTATACAAATCCAGAATTGCTGGGTCAAAACATAAACTAAAATTTGAACCAACAGGGCTACGATTTCAACACACAACCATCAGATCCATGCATGCAGAAACAAAAATCAAAGCCAGAACAACAATAACATCAATCAAACAATCCAAAAACCCTTTTCGAATAATCAATTACAAAACCAAAACTCTTCAAGGCAACAAGAACAGAGACAACAATTGAACAACTGCATAGCTAAGAAAACGAACGATGAATTAGGAATGAGGAAAGCGAAAAGATTAAGACTTGAAATTTGCAGAAAAAACAGAACTTCAACTACGTTAATGGCGGAAAGGAAGAGCAACACAACAACATCAAGAATAAACCCTAAAACAACAATAAATAAAAAGGAACAAAATCCTAAAAAGAAATAACAAAAGCTAAACCAAACATAAACAAAACCTAAATCAAATAAACAAAACAATAGAGAAAAAGAAACAGAGAAGAAGAAGAACGATGTCACATAGAAGAAGAAGAACGATTGTACCTTTGAACGGCGACAGAATGGTGGCGGCGGCAGCAACCTCGAACGCTGGAAGGAAGGAGAAGGAAGGAGGAACGGTGGGAAGTTGAAGAAGGGTATAATAGAAGTACGTGGTGGTGCTGGTGTGCTGGAAGTTGAAGGAGGGAGTTGAAGGTGGGAGTAGAGAGTGGGAGAGAAAGTGTGGGGTTTGGGGAAAATTAGGAGGGAGTATATGGGGAAGGGTAGTTTAGGTATATTTTAAAAAAATGGGGTTTGGTGGATAAGTTTGGGGTTTGGGGACTAATTGCCTTGAATAATACTAGTAAGCAAGTCTGTGCCTACACTGAAAATGGTAAACTCACATATGGTATATTTAAATTTTTGGTCCTATATATAGGGCACTTTATATTTCCTATGCATCATTAATTGTTTTTTCCCTTTTTTGCCCTTATTAAATGCTTTGACTAACTATGTTTTTTTGTTATTCATTAATGAATGAGAACTTCCTAAGTAAAGTGGAGGGGGTAAAATTGTAATGTTACAATATATTTTCATAAAATTCACAAAACTAACCACTTTCCTTGGTCCGGGGAATATGGTTAAGTATGCCCTATATATAGGATCGGAGGGAGTAACCAATAGCTGAAAATCGTGTATATTTAAAAATTTGTAATGAAATATTTTTCTGATATGTAGAAAGATATTAAGTTTATTCCATTATGAAAATTAATAAAAACCATATATAGTAAGAATTATATATAGTATGCGAGGGGGGTTGTGAGCGGTATTTAACATATGCAATCAAGACATATTTCATGCAATTGCAGATTACACTTAACAAATTTTCATATAAAATGAAATGATATTATACCATATTATCACAAATCATCAAAAAGTGGGTTAAGAAAAATGATATTTACATATTTTGGTCTCAAATGTTTAAAAAAAACAATTAACTTTTTGTTCTCAATACAAATATTCCTAAAATGTTTTTAGAAATTAGTGATTCCATTTAAATTTTGTTTCATTCTTAATACAACTCTTCAAAAATAATCATTTTTTTTAGAAAATTAAATATACCCAAATAAATTTCTTAATAAGTGTGATTTCAATTTTTTTTTATAATAGAGATCAAAAGAAATATTCGTTTTCAAAAATTGAGTTTGCAAACACCCGAATAAACCTAAGACTAAAATTGTACTCTCTCTCTCTCTAGTTCAAGTTGCATGCCTCGAGCCAAATGGAACAATGGGTATTAAATTTGAACAAATGAAAATTATGTATCCATCTTCCCCTTGTTATTAATTTAATTTGGTTAAGTAGAATGACCATCGGAAGGTTATACTAACTTCTTGGCAAAAAATAAAATCTAACTATTTTACGCGGGGTTATATTTAGAGAGAATATTTTCAATCTGCTTTTAGTTTTTCACCTTCCATTTTCCTCTAAGCAACCAAACAAACACAAAGTGTAAAACAAAAGAAAATTTTAAATTTTAAATGATATCTATTGATCAAGGTCTCGCTATTAGACATATTTAAAACATGCAAAGAAATGATGGTAAAATTCCATCCAACACCAAACACAACCAAAATTCTCATGAAATCTCAAAATACGGTCATTACACTTTATGTTTACACATTATCTTGCAATGTATTGCAAAATTTAATTCATTGGTACTTTATGTTTACACATTATCTTGCAATGTATTGCAAAATTTAATTCATTGGTATTTGAAGTACTGGACTAATTCTGTAGAAATCTATGTCATACTACATTCTCTCTTTTTTTATTATTGGAAAAAGAAATTTTATTAGAAACCTGCGGCTGAGTATAAGGTATACTAAAAAAAATCTCGCAAACAGAAACATTGTTTAGAAAACAGTAGAAACCAAAAATACAAAACCAGAAGTAATACAAAACAGAAAGAGGGCAAAGGTAATTAGAAACCCTCTATCAAGCCACGAAATAAAACCATAAACTTCAATACACAACTTGCACATTTGATATGTTATAATGGCAGCAAATAGCCACATATTGCTTTGGTAGGATCCTCCTCCTCATCCAACGTCGCAACAACATATGGAACATAGCCAATACTGCAATAAGCATCGCAGCAAGCAAAAATCCCTCTTGGACATCCTTGGACAATACGCCAAACCAGCAAACAAAGAAAACGTGACAATAATTTCTCAGACTTTGAATTGGATTTACTAACCACTCACACACCGACATAAGTCTCTTGTTTTCTCTGCCTTAGCTCTTATCTTATTTATGTCTGCCACCTCATTCAATTGATCGATATTGTTTCATTCCCAAAATTTAGTTTACTCCGGCATAACCACAGGTGCCATACAGTTGTTAATTAACCACATCACAACCAATAATTTGCCAATTTTTTCCCTTGTAACATCAGCATATGCATTAAGAGATGCTCAATACCAGTTAAAGGAAGATCTGATGGGTACCCAAACACTTATTCAGCTCCTGCCACACTTTATAAGAAAATTTTCAACCAAAAAAAAGGTGAGATGTGGATTGTTCGTGCTCATTGCATAGAACACAAATAATTGATAGCATTTTTATTAAAAAAAATTGATAACATGAAGAATCATGGACTGAAACACAAATCTTGATCCTTGATTTTGCATCATGTAAAATCTTCAAATATTGATTGAAATATTATAACATGTGGGCAACATACCTATAGTTGTTGCAAATTATATTGATTCCCAGTGCTGCATAAACCAAACCAACCATGAATTGCAACATTTCTTTAAGGACAGTTAGTAAGTAGTGCCTATGTGGTTAAGTGTGTGAGAGAGAATTTGTGAATATAAGGAAGCTTTGTGTTTTATTTTAACTCTTTTCAGGTCTGATTGGTATCAGTCTGTCCAAAGTTTTTCTACCCATTTTATAAGTTCTCTGATCTGGTTCCTTCAACACATAACAACTTATATACAACACCATTAAGACAATACACTTTCCAATTGCATTCAACCTATCGCCTGAAATTTCTTCATACTCCTCTTCCATCATGAAGAACCCTTGAGAAAAAAAATGGCTTGATGCATTTAGAAATCATAGATCATAATAAAAAGTCAGATATGATATATAGTTATGAAGCAAATTTGAAGATTTGTGAGATAGAGCTGGTACCAAATCCATGTGATAAGTGAGAAACCAAATTGCATTGCCAGGAATGATTGTATTAAAAAAGGTATATAGTAAGCAAGCTCAAGGTAAATGTATATGTTGTAAGCAAGCTAAGAAAGCTTGTATTTAAAAAAAAAAAAGATCAGCAAAGACAAAGTTTCCAATTTATTTGCCAAAAGACTCGTTTATCAATTTCTTCTTAAGAATGATAATCATCACCTTGATCTATACGATCTTTTGTTGAATTGTAGTCCTGTGTGAGAGGAACTGTGGTTGCAGAAGACATTGATTGAAGACCAGGTGAATTTTATACTTAAACTAAATATGATTCATATGAAGACAATCTGCAAAAGCTGTGTAAAAGAAGGATCCTACTCCCAGCTGATCAAATGAAGACAATCAGTATAAGCACATGAATAACAACAATCAACATAGTCATTTTCTAATACTACCAATAGTCATTTATAGTTAAACTCAAACATATCAATAACATACAGGAACCTATATCTAAAGTAACTTTATTGTTCCAATATCTTCGTGATGAAAGTATAATTTCCTAAATATCTAGGAGAAAAAAATTTATTTACCTCCAGCTCATCATTTTTTTCTTAGTAACTCTAGCTTATGGTGACCTCAACACGCACCTCTTTAATTACCGGTGGTGCCTGTCAAAAAGAACTTAATAGAGTCCACACCATAAATTTATTTCTATTATGTAAAGCTAAAACTTTCAATTATAACAATAAGAAGAATAAAACCACTGCACCTATTATCTCCCTAAGCTCACTATCCTCTACATTATGTTGCATTATGTTGCAAGGGATTATTATCACTTGGGATAACCTGCAAGAAAATAAGCAACCATTATTCTTTGATGCATATAATCTCTTTTAAAATGACAATATGTACATAAACCAAATGAAAACTGTTATAGTTAAAGAAAGGAGTAACATGCAAATTAAGAAGAAATCCAAACATTCATAGTCCATACCATTGATGTCATTTAGACTGACAAATGATGGATGTAATAGCACAACATCTTGGATAAGTCTGAACTTTGCAAGTTCAATCACAACCTTAATTAGGGAAAGAAAATAAAACAGTAAATTTTATGAGTTTGTTTTCTAATTAAGTTGTGCTTAATCAAAACCAGAAACCAAACCAATGAGTAAAACTAAGGGGATAAGAAACTTATCTACAATATATACACAAAGGGAATGGGAAAATAAGCATACTGAATGAGTGGAATGAATGCAACTACCTCTCTTCCATTGCATTTTAAAGTATCTCTATCATAGGCTCTGAAATTATTACATAGCAACTCATTAATACACTGCTACTGAATACAAAAGAAATGGAACTCAAAAGTTTAAGTATTTAACTTAAGATATCTCCATATATGAAAGATAGAAGTAAAAACCTTACCGCCTTTAATCAGCTATCAAGTGGGTCAAGATACATTATACAGCTTGCAGGAAGTCAATGAACCCAAAAATTTGAAATCTGGTGTATCAGGAAGAAAAAAATGCTATTGAGAACCTAAGCACGAAGTACAATCTAGTTTCACTTTTTAAAGGGATAAAATAAAATTTCAAGTATGACTTAAATGCAAATACAATCTGGATAAAAACACTCTAGAGAAAGAAGGCAAGGTGATCAAAGCATGTCATTTTAAAACACTTCAGAGAAACCTTATCATACTCCCCAGAAAATAGTTTGACTTGTTTTATCATGCAGTCATTAATAGGAAGTGGTAAACACACATATAGATGCAAATACCAACAGACAACCTCTATCTCATCTAAATTCATCAAATAGCACTTACCAGGGGGAAATCATAATAGTATGTGGTACCATTCTTTCTCGCTGAAAGATGTTTTAGGTCAATAACTCCCAAAAGTTGATAATTTTCATTCAACGGTACATCATGCAGTGGACCTTTTACACCAATTGAACTGTATATCACTTTATTAGTGCTGGTGTCCTTCATTTCTCAGTATATCTGAAACTATATAAATTGACAATGAAGTCAATACTGACAAATTGTCCCCGTTAATAATCCTTTCAACACAGAAGGTGATAAATAAATAAATAATCTATCAAATTCAAAATACCAACCGAAAAAAAAAACAAACAAAATAAAAATAAATAAATAAATAATCTATCTAATTCAAAATACTATGCTTCTGATTATTTTTTCTTTTGAAAGAGCCTTGTCAATTAAAAGCTTTTTGGTCTTCCGAAGAAAGACAAATAAATAAGAGCCGTATTTATCAAACGTTTCATTATTAAAAGAAACAATTGAAGGGGAAGACCTTCAAAAAAATTAAAAAAAAAATTGATGAGGAAGAGGAATCGAAACAGAGAGAGAGCTTTTCCTTTCCATTGTTTTTCCTTTGGTGAATAAAAGAAAGAATTGAAGGGGAAGATCTTTAAAAAAAGAAAGGATTGAAGGGGAAGAGGAATCGAATGAATGAGAGAGAGAGAGAGAGAGAGAGAGAGAGAGAGAGAATGAGTGTTAGTTTGAAGAGTGAGATATGACAGAAGCTACCCGTTGGCTTCTCATTGAACCACTATCATACTCAACCTGACGGTTCAGCTTCTGTGAAGCTTCTTGGAAACTCCATTCATTACTAAAGTTATTACTGTTATTAATGAGAAGAAGAGAGATTTCTCGTAGAAGCTCTTTTTTCTTTTTTGATTAAGCTTGTTAAGTAGTAGTGTTTTAGGCGGGAATTATGTATTAGGGTGTATACCCATCTGGATTTATATATAATATTGAATATTGATAATATTGATGAGAGCAAATTTTGACACCCCATACACTAATTTACACACCCCACTAATATTTAAAATTCCCAAAGTACCCTTTAAAAAATTTCCCACCAAAATACTTCATCTTTCACCACCTTTCTATTTCACTTCACACCCCACACTCCACACTACTTCTCATTCCATTTCACCACACAAACCCCTTTTCATTTCATTTCATTCCCATTAATCAACACCAAACCACGAACACATCACTATTGAGGACATGAATGAACATCATAAAATCAAGTCGTGAATCCCTTCACGAGTAAGCAAAACGTGTAGAAGAAGGTAAGTTGCAGACACTATTTCGTCCCTTTTTTTTTTGCTGATCAGTGTCGGGTCGTGAGGGTCCTCCCGACCTCAAAAAACCTTAGGTCGTGAGTACGTTCACGACTCAAACTTTTTTTCCAACAGACCAAAATAGCAATATATTTGAAGGACATAACCTCATAAATCCTTTATTCCCTTTAAATGTCCTTTTTTGGATGCATGGTAGGTGTGTTATGACAAGAAAATATGAAAATATAAAGCATCATAATCGGGTCGTGACATAACTCACGACCTGGTAAAAGCTTGGGTCGTGAGCCAGTTCTCGACCCCGTCATTTTTTTTTTGAAAAGCAACCCTCCTTCACACTGATTCTCTCTTTTATTTGAGAATATACAATCATAAATCGTTTATCCCTCATATATGCTTTGTTAGAGGCATGGTGTGCTATAATATTTATTGATCATTGTCGGATCGATACACAACTCACGACCATAGTAAAGCTTGGGTCGGTACACAACTCACAACCACAGTAAAAAAAAGCCTTCTTCATATATGCTTCATGCTTTGTTTGAGAATATATAATCATTCATCCACTTTTCCCTTCATATATGCTTTGTTTGGGGCATGGCAAAGTTGATAAGTTGAAAGAGTGAAGTCTGGAAAAATTGCAGGGTCGAGAACAAACTCACGACCATAGTCATGAGTACAGTCACGACTCTGGTCGTGAGGACTATCACGACTCTGGTCGTGAGGACGATCACGACTCCTGAAAAATTATTAATTAAATGTGGACAAAAAGTAATTAATGATCATTAAAAATTGTTAAAGGGTCTTATAAATAGGAACAAAATAAAAGTAATGTGGACAAAAAGTCTAAATATAGAACCTCTTGTGAAAAAAAGTAATTAATGATCATTGAAAATTGTTAAAGGATCTTATAAATAGGGACAAAATAAAAGTGTCAGAATGATCTTATAATTAGAGACGAAGAAAGTATATAATTAATAAATAAAGAAAAGAAAAGAAAATAATTTTACCCATCTCAGTTGCCATTTTGAGACCATATAAGAAAGCCCATAGCTCTCTGCTTTGAGGGCAGAACAAATCCCCAAATTGCATCTGAGATGCAGCATATTCTTCCGTCTCATGAGAGACTGTGTTTTCCGTCTCATACATCACCGAAAATTTCTGAGTCAGTGTCAATGAAAAATTTTCGTCTCAGTGTGAACGAAAAATTTCCGTCTTTTGGAAGACGGAAATTTGAAACGCACTGAGGACAATTTTGTCCATAAAAATATAAAATGGGGGCCAAAATATTCGACAATGGGGACCAAAATTTAAAACTCTTGAATAATAAGTAGTAGTCTACAAACCTCACTTTTTAGCCCCAAACCCCCTTTTTTTCCGATACTCCCGAGTCGGAAAAACTCGTTTATTAAAAACGGGGTTTCAAAGTCGGAAAATGCATTTTTTCGACTCGGAGGCATCGAAAACTATTCTAATACCCCATCGAAAAAACGGGGTTTGGGGATTAACAATGGACCAAAGTGTGAAGTTTGTAGACTAAAATTCTTGAATAATATTGGGAGACCGCTGATACAGTGTCACGGACCTCATGCTAAGTTTACAAAAATAAAGTAGCATTATACTCCAATTGTATCCATATTGCTTAATTTCATCTTAAAGTTAAGAATAGTAACTAGTAATGATTTTGCTAACCGGATTTTTTATGTTTTTATAGATTGATGAATGTGAATTTGTGATTTTTTTCTATACTCCTTTCGTTTCATATGTAGTGTTCATAGAGTTTTTGTCCAATATTTCAGGTATTATTTTTTTTACAAAACTCAATACATAATTAATGTTATTTTTCAAAACACACCCTTATTTATTACATTATTTTTTTCACTTCTAATATCTTTCCCTATCTTCAATAATGATTATACAGAGGTATTATAATCAAAATACATCAAATCCTTACATCATTTAACCATTTCTTAAAACTCGTGCATAACCTTAAAATAAACTAAATATGAAACGAGGGAATATGTAATAATTTTAACAAGTGTCCTAATATTAGCAAGACCCAATCAATAATCAATGAGAAGAAAAAAATTGTACTGTGTTGAAGAGATAGTGATACACAATGCTTCTTCCGGTTTTTAGTATAAAAAAATAAGATATATTTATCTTAATTTCAATTATAAGAAAACGTTAACTAACTTTTTATTAAAAAAAACAATTATTCCTAATATCCCTTAAAATTAATTATTTTATTTAATTTTTGTTTCATCACCAATACAAATTTTCTAAAATAACTATATTTTTTTTTATGAATTTAAGAAAATGAAATACATATAATTAACGTTCTTTTTTTTCGGTAAAAGAAATAATTCATTATCACGTGCAAAATTCAGAAACAATACAAAAAAAGGTCATAAGCATAAGCCTTGCCACCTTCGATTCAAAACTTATGCAAATGCCTGAGACCAAAGGCTATTATGCCACCTTCTAGGAAGAGTTCAAAATAACCAAAGACTTAAAAAATTAAAAATACTAGAGTTCCAGCCTAATTCTATCAACTAAAACATTATTGTTCCAATATACAAAATTAGGAAAAGAAGAACTAATCCTATCAGCAACCTTTCTCCTAATAGTACTGAAAATAAGCTGCAAACTCCTCTTCTTGTTCTTAAAAGTGCGAAAGTTCCTTTCATCCCATACGTGATAAATCAAAGCTGCAAACATAGCAAAAACACATCTGCGGCGGACCTTAACTCTGAAAACATGGCGGATCCACCCTGTCCAGTTGTGATACTTATATGGATACCTGCCAATTCCTATCCAAAGACAACAACTATCAAGAAGACTACAACTCCAGTTACATTCAAAAAATAAATGATTCCTAGACTCAGCAAAAGATAGGCATAAACAACAGTGATTAGGAATAGCCATAAAACATAACATGTCCAGAGTTTGGAGCTTCCCAAGAACGGCAAGCCAAGCAATAAAACAATGTTTTTGTACGTTCACACTATTCCAAACCATCCTATGCAAAGGAAAAATCTCTTGCTGATTTTTGAGCATCAAGTAACCACTCTTGATCGTGTAGATATGCCATCCTGAGTCATATTCCAAGTATCATCATTATAGAAACTAGGCTTTAATTTGTCTCTGACTTTTAAGATTTCCTTCCAGTGCCACCCAGATCCCTGATTTGAGTTGCATTGCCAGAAATATTGCTCCTTTATATAAACCAAATGCATCCATCTTACCCAAAGCGTATCCTTCTTCATAGCCAAATCCCAAACTTGCTTTCCAATAACTGCAAGGTTCCAAATACAACTATCCTTGATACTCAATCCACCATGCTTCCTGGATTTACAAACAGAATCTCAAGCAACATTAGCTGAATAATGACCTATTTCCTGTTTCCCCCAAAGAAAACCTCTACAAATCTTCTCAATATCACGCAACACAGTTTTTTGTATAATAAAAACAGTAGCCCAATAAGAATGCAAACTCATGAGGACTGAGTTTATAAGACAACACCTGCCCTGATACGACAGATTCCTGGTTTTCCATAAGTTAATCCTCTTGATCACCTTATCTACTAGAAGATGGCAAGTAGAAACAAACCATTTCTTAGCAGACAGGGACAAACCAAGATATCTAAAAGGGAAAATCCCCTTCTGAAAACCAGTAATCTCAATAAGTTCCTCTTGCCTCTGCTGAGGAATATCTACCATAAAAATAGAGGACTTCTCAATCATTGCTAGCATGTAGACCTGACATATTGGCAAACTTCTCAAAAGCCTGCATCAGTATGTTAACACTAGCAGGGTGCCCTTTACAAAAAATCATTAAATCATCAGCAAAAGCTAAATTAACAAGCCTCATCTCTTTACATAAAGGATGAAACCTGAAATTTCTATGATAAGTAGCATGATGCAAAATTCTAGTCAAAATTTTCATTGACAGAACAAAGATAAGTGGGGAAACAGGATCTCCGTGTCTGATTCCTCTAGACCCTTTAAATAAGCAAGACTGCTGGTCATTCAACACTATAGAATATGTCACAGTTGTTATACAAGCCATTATCCACCCAATAAACTTCTCAGGAAATCTGCAAGCACCAAGAATTTGCTCGATAAAGCTCCAACTCAGTGTATCATATGTCTTCCTGATATCAATCTTCATTAAACATCTAGGTGATATCCTGAGCCTCCCATACTGCCTAAGCAAGTCCTGAGTAATAAGGATATTGTGCACAAAATTAACGTTCTTAATAAAATGTGATTTAGGTTACTTTTTCGAGATAAAAGGAAATACTTCTTAAAATGCTAAATATTTAATTTACAATTCAAACATGTTATTTAGAACTATTTTAGATCTTATCATAAATAAGAATAATGAAGGGAATATTGTTAAGAAGATAAAAAATTATACTTTTTCATATTTCAATTATAAGCAAATAAAAACATTTCATTTGTTGTATCAAATATAAGCAAAAACTTAAATAATTTTTTATTCTCAATACAATCATTTCTAAAATATCTCAATAAAATAGTCATATCATATCATTTTTGTTTCATTCTCAATGCATGTTTCCTAAATTATTCTATTTTTTTTATAAACTTGAAAAAAAATTAAATGTACTTAACTAATTTTCTTAATAAATGTGAAATTAGTTTTTTTTCCTACATAAAAGACTAAAGAGAGTACTTTCAAACATATTTTATTAAATTTAATTTTTTAACAAATAATCTAAGGTGTGTATTTTGGAGTTGCCTTTAATGAATCACCAATTGCTATATATCCTTGCTAATTAGGAGCACAAAATTAAAAATAAAGTGAAGTATTATTTTGGTCCCTCGTGTTTTTTATATGGGACATTTTAGTCATTTAAAATGTGAAAATTCACTTTTAATCCCTGAAGATTTTTTTATGGGACACTTAAGTCTCTCCGTCCATTCCGCCAACTGCCTCAACTGTGTATTTAAGTGTCCCATAAAAAAAATCTTGAGGGACTTAAGTGTCCCATAAAAAAATCTTCAAAGATTAAAAGTAAATTTTTAGATTTTGAGGGACTAAAATGCGCCATCCAAAAACACAAAGGAGCAAAGTGGTAGTTCACTCTTAGAATTAACAAGTGCATTTCTATCTCTCCTTTTAGGAACTTACCGGTACTATTTAGTGTCTCCATTCTATTTTGATATTTTCAATCCTACAAGTTTTTTTAACTTGTGCGCTGATAAAGTTAACACAAAGTGATTTAGCATAATAAAAGTAGTTTAATATAAATAATAATAAGTATTTTATCCTATTTTTATTACAAATTTCCTTAACGAACTTTTATATCTTTTAAAAAAAATTAATTAGTATTGTTACTAATATTGAAAATGTAATTATTTGGTATATTTTTTTAAAAATATCTTTATAATTATTATTAAGAATTTAAAAAATATTAAACAAATAAGAATATTTGTGAAAAAAAAGTAATTGATGTCATTAATAATTAAAAATAGGGCTTGTTAGTATGTGGGCAAAGATAGTGGATCAATCACGACATAATTTAACGGTATTAATAGCCACATGCATTAGCAAATACTCTATTCTAAAGTTGTTAATAGCAATGAGCTCGGAGTGTTACTGTGTTAGTAAGGTTGGAAACAGGCCAGACCGGCTTACAGGGGCCTATGACAGGTCGAATAACAGGTTAGGCCAGGTCAGACTTTTTTTGCAAACAGGTCAGACCCAGGCTATTTAAAAAGCTTATATAACCTAAACAAGCCAGATTTAGGCTTTTAAAAAAGCCTATTTAGCTTAACAGGTCGGCCTATATAATTTTATTATTATTATTATAATATATAATAATGTTATATTATATATAATATATAATATATATTATGAAACATAAACAGAAAATAGGCAATATAATATATATTTATAAATTATGAATCTACACTATTCAACTCTCCAGTTTAAGAATATATTATTCATATGAGGTAGGAATTGTGTTTAGTTCAACGATGTGGGACTCAAGCATCACTTGCTCCAAGGCCTACAATGTCTGAACTTCAAAAGCAAGTATGCACGTTGTTTTTTCTTTTTGCCAAAGTCCCACATCGTTCTTTTTTTGCCCAACACTCCAATAGCCTTGTGCTTGTGAACTAGTCTAAGTCCCGCATCATTCTTTTTGTTGAGTAATAGCCTTGTGATCCGGTATAAAACCAAAGGCAATCCCTGCACATTTTCAAGACAGTAGTAAACTAATTATGGGCTTCCAGTGATGGGCCACATTTTAACTACTATGTAGGCTTTTAAACAAGCTTATAGGCCAGGCCAGACTTAGGCTCAAAAAAATTATTTAAATAGGCTAACAGGCCAGGCCCAGGTAACAATATTTTATGTAGGCCGAGTCTGTTTAAGGCCAAAGCCTGACCTGACCTGTTTTCACCCCTATGTGTTAGCAACTTATTGGCATAGCAATCACAACTCCCAACGGTCATCCCATGGAAAAATAAAAAAGCAAAAAAGAAAATGTAGTGGTTGAATAATAAATAAATAAATAAACTTTTGAGAAAGAGCTGTGTTATATATTAGCTCACATCATATATTAGCTCTTACCCCGTGCAATGCACGGATTGTTGATATTTTAATTTTTTATATTAAATATTTTAAATTAAAGATTCTTATTAACAACAATAAAAATAATTATATAAAAAGGCAGGGGATCAAACCAAACCATATGCTTAAAAAATTAATCTAAATGATATTGTTGATAAATTTTGTATTGTCCCGTATGAATCAATAATAACACTTTTTATCTAAGATATTCTCTGTTTATTTGATGGATAAATTAATATTTTTTTATATGATTATCCATTTTATTGTGATAATTCAGAATTAAACATTTTGACAATTTTTATTTGATAGTATTATGAGCATCATTATGATAAACCATAATATCTTGTATTTATTTTGAGAAGGAATGATGAAACCTGGTGTTATAATAAAAAAATTATTTATTTTTTCAAGATAATCTTTGTGGCACGTGGATAATTTAATAGGTTGAATTTATCCTAGAAGACGAGATGTGAATGCTCAAAAAATATACCTTTGTATATTGCATAATGATTAGACAGTTTAATATAATGATTTAAAAAAAAAACTTAATGATTTAAACTTATTTATCCTATATCGATCAATATCTAATTATATTTTACTATTATTATTATTATTATTTTTATCTCAATATCTTTGCTTTGGATGTTCCAGTGCATTTTCTTTTCGCATTTCTGAGGGTATACATGTATCAACAATATTAAAATTATTTATTTATTTTAGATAATCTTTGTGGCACGTGGATAATTTAAGAGGTTGTATTTTTCTTAGAAATGCTCTTCTTTAAAGAAATCTTCTAGGGAGGAGATGTAAATACTAAAAAGAGATACTTTTTTATATAACAGCAAGGATCAGTCAGAGTTTAACATAATGAATTTTTTTTAAAAAAATTAAAACTTAATGATTTAAATTTATTTATTTTATATCGATTAATATCTAATTATATTTTTTTTATTATTTTTATCTTAGACTCTTTACTTTGAATGTTTTGGTGCATTTTCTTTTGGCATGATAATTTATATTGTTACATTTGTTGAATATTTCATATTTTATGGGACATGATAATTTAGCATTTGTTGAATATAATTATCATTTTTAATATGAAAATCAGAATTAAATCAAAATTATACATGCTTATCTTTTTTATTTCATGGATAGATTAATATATTTTTTTTGTACAATTAGCATTTTTTTTTGTATGATTATTATCCCAAATCAATTATAAGATTGAATCCTAAAATGTCTGTATCCTAATTATTTTAATAATTTTGATTTAATTTTTTTTGGCAAAGATATGTTTACTTGAGTTATCTTCTTTTGTTTCTTTGTGATTATCACATAATATTGTTTTTTTTATTCTGATGATATATATGGGTAAATGAATGAGAATTGCTTTAATCTTTTTAAATAAAGATAAAAATTTAGAATCAATGATTTATCTATTAATTTATAATAATACATAAAAAAACAAAACAATATATTGACATCAAACATAAAATATTGGTTGACAACTTTATCTTTTCGATTTCTCTATAATTCCTTAAATCATGGTATTTTTGTTGGCAGTTCATATTTGGCCACGTATTTGGCTACTTTCCTTAACGAATTTTACAGATTTAAGTTGTATTTATCCAAAATAAATAATCTATTTATTTCTTATCTATTTAACTTCAAATTGTAATATCTTGATGGGAATAATGATTTATAAAATTCGAATAATTTATTTAATTTCAATTTGTAATATTTTAGTTGGAGATAATGATTATTTATCTATAAAGATTTATCCAAAATGAATAACAAATTCAATTTATTTAATCTGTGTTTATCTAAAATAAATTAATAATTTAAAAAACAAATTGTAATTATTTCAAATTGTAGTTTTAATTATCTTATAAAAAGAAATAAAAAAATGATTTACATTAAGCATAAAATCAAATCCTATTATCATATACAATAATGATTTTTATATATTAAAATAAACAAATAGTGATATATTTATATATTTCCATCTCTATGCTTTTGATGTGGTGATGTGTTGATTTGAATTAGTGATGATTTGAGTTTATTTTTTTAAAAGGCGAAAAATAAATCCGCATTTTTTTTAAAAAAAAATTAAAGAAAAGGGAAATAAATTTGGGTCGTCGCAAAAACCAGTTACATCCTTTGATTTTGTCCAATACAACCGAGTTTAAAAGTGCTTTTTCCGGTAGTATATGAATTATAATTGTGAACTTTAGACCGGAGGATCATAGCACTTCGAAGGTATCAAGGCAAGATATTAGCATAAGCTTACTATCTCTATAGGTTGCTTGAGTGGTAAATTTGCTGCTTTCGGAGAGAAGCTGAAAACAATGTCCAATCTCTAACAAAGTTTAACTTAATTATTTCAGGTACCTATTTTTAAAAAGTTATATTAACCTCTCTTTTGGAGTAGCCTTCTTTATACTTCCCCTTAAAATTATTATTACACTAACGGCTTTTGTTTATTTATCATTTTTTTAGGCTTATTTAAGTTTTTGGTCCCTGAAAGTTGATCATGTTTTGGTTTTAGTCCCTATCTTTTTATTTGACCGGTCTTGATCCTTAAAAGTTTAATTTTTTTTGGTTTTGGTCCCTGTCATTAGGATCCACCGTTAATTGATGACGTGGCTAACGGAGTGCTACGTCAGCATGCCATGTGTCTTTTTGTTTAAAGTAAGGGCTTTGCTTGGGAACCCTATGAGATGAGAGGATTTTGGTACCCTTTTGACATGGACCAATGGATATTTGTCATGTGTTGTTCTTTGCCATGTCAGCGGAGTATATTTTTGATTTATAAATTTTGCAATTTGATCTCTAAAATATTTAATTAAAAATATTATATTTATTTGTAATTTGATTTACCCAAAATAACCCTGATGTAATATTAATTTTTATATACCCAAAATACCCCCATTTTGATATTATTTTTCATATACCTAAAATAACCTTATTTTAATATTAATTTTGAAGTACCTAAAATACCCTTAACTATTAATTGCTTTTTCACTTGTATACCCTTCTATGATCCCAAAGTGTTTCACACTACCCTACCTGTAACAATGACCAAATACCCTTCCCCTCGCTTCCCCACGAATTGCTATCATGTGTGGATAAGGATCAGCTGTCCCAACTCCCTATCCCAAATCATGTCCCACCAATCACATTTTACCACATCATTAAAAAACACAACATTATTTTATTATTAACTTATTATTAAAAAATAGAACTTAACACTGTAGTCCTTCTTTTTCATCTTCTCCGTCACTGCTATATGCAAAAATACTTGAAGGTAAAACAAGTCCATGGCAGCCACTGACATTCATCATGTCAAAATTGAAATCCTCCTTCTTTTATCCAACAAATCAAACATCAGGACATGAAATGTACCCATCTCAATTTTATCTTGGACAAAATCTTTATTTATAACATCAAACACTATTAATTCCATGAAACCACAATCCGGAACTAGAATCGCCATGGCTGACCATAGCTCTACCACCATCCCGCACAAATGAGCCCACCCCTCACTTTCAAGCACCGTCGTCTCTATATCGGAACAACACCCGTTTTCGGTGCCAACCCTTCTTCTTGTTGTTCCGCCGCCGTCGCAATCTCTGAGAGGTAACCGTCGATGAGTTTTTCGACCGCCATCAGCGCTGGCGATCTCTCGCCTTCGTCGATTGCCGAACCGTTTTCTTCTTCGAAACTACGCAAGAAGTGACCTCAAATCCTTTCAACGCAATCAACATCGTATAAGGTTTCGTTGAGATAGGAATAGCTTGGAATGAGAAGATTATCAAGCGTGGCTTAACGGAGCTGTGATCCAATCTTCTTCTCAAACACTTTGGGGGTCATGGAAGGGTATACAAGTGAAAAAGTAATTAATAGTAAAGGGCATTTAAGGTAATTGAAAATTAATATTAACATAAGGTTAATTTAGGTATATGAAAAATAATATTAAAGTGGGGGTATTTTGGGTATATAAAAATTAATATTAAATCAGGGCTATTTTAGGTAAATCAAATTATAAATAAAAATAATATTTTTAATTAAACATTTTAGGGATCAAATTGCAAAATTTATAAATAAAAAATATACCCCTCTGACATGGCAAAGAGCAACACATGACAAATATCCATTGGTCTATGTCAAAAGGGTACCAAAACCCTTTCATCTCATAGGGTTCAGAAGTAAAATCCAAAGTAAAAGGTCCCTAAAAGTTGATCGAATTTTGGTTTTAGTCCCTATCTTTTTTTTGACCGATCAAAGTCCTTAAAATTTTAAAAAAAAATTTGTTTTTAGTCCCTGCCGTTGAGAAAATACCATTGATTGTTGACACGGTTAACGGATTATCACATAGAATTTCATGTATCTGCACAATATATGACATGGATAACCTAGCAAGACAAACAAAACTCGCCACACTTACATGAGTCTAATAACTTAAACAAACTCATAGTCATTATTGGAATATATAACATTCAATTCTTGCATAAATATTTCGATGTGGGACTTCAAATAAAATAAAATATTATAATTTTTAGTCTTTTGACCTTTCTGTTTATATAATAAACCAAATACATAATAGAATTCATGTCTTATTCTATACTGTTCTTACATGCCTACTGTTTTTACATGTCATCTGTCAACCTGGAAACAATTCATTAATATGCAGACCCATGACATGTTGATTCAATTAGTCATGTCAGCAATTAATAGTATTTTACTAATGACAGAGACCAAAATAAAAAATTTTAAACTTTTAAGGACCATGACCGATCAAATGAAAAGATAGGGACTAAAACCAAAATTCGGTCAACTTTCAGGGACCTTTTACTTTAAACAAAAAGACACATACATGGCATGCCGACGTGGCACTCCGTTAGTCACGTCATCATTTAACGGTGGATCCTAACGGCAGAGACTAAAACAAAAAAAAAATTAAACTTTTAAGGATCAAGACCGGTCAAATAAAAAGATAGGAACTAAAATCAAAACTCGGTCAACTTTCAGAGACCAAAAACTTAAATAAGCCTTCTTTTTACAACTTTTACACTATAAACTTTAAAAAGGATAAGTGTTATTTCTAAAATAAGGAATGCCAAATACAATTAAGACTAATCACAGGAAATGGAAAGTCCAATTTTATGTTGCATCCGTCACTACAAAATATTATCACAAGAATCGAACAGGTTCATATCAGCAACATCTTGAAGCTAATTAGCTAGGAAATTTCGTAGCGGTTCTATAGCTAATGTTTTTCCATTTGATAATAAACTTGCATCTATTTTCTAGCTAGCTAATGCATAATAAGTAACAAAATATTTCCTAGCAATGTGGCAGCTATTCCACACCTCTTTTTCTTAGCTATTCAGCAGCAATTCCGTAGTTGCATTTCATTGCAATTTTGTAGCAAATGGGAAATATCGATACTTCAGACATCAAACACTGCTTATGCCATCTTATTTTCAATATTGATACCTTAAACAATCAACGAGCTGTTGGTGCAGTGGTGCCAGGGGCTGCACTTGGTAGGGCGAATCACGGTTCGATCCCCCGCAACAACGTTGGGAGAGGAATAAAACCTTAACCCCGGGACCCCCCTCGAACTGGATTAATCAGCCCAGTGGGCCGGATACCAGGGTGCAAACAAAAAAAAAAAAATACCTTAAACATAAAAAACCAATACCAAATCCAATCACAATACCCAAACAAATCCAAAAAAAAAAAAAGAAAACTCACAAAACCTAAACTAAGCCAATCACCTAAAAGTAACATCACACTGTCCCATAGAAATAACAATAATACAAACCAATCTACTTCAATTATCAAGCACCATGAAGCTAAATATAGAAACCCAATAAATTATAATTACACAATTAAGATATCATGTACACAAATTAGTTAAAATTGGATGCATCACCATGACATAGGGCTCAGGTTTCCCAAGTAAAACAAACAAAGAAGCAAAGGCAGAATGGATAGATTGCAATATTCTAAATGACTTTCTGCTACTGACAAATTGCAATATTTTAAATACAGTATAGTTCATTCATTTCCTAACTATATGTTTCAACAAATAAACAATAACAAGGCTTTGATCAGATTAACTACTATTAGTGACGGATCTTGGTTAAGATTTTAGGAAATACTGATATATATATTTAATCAAAATTAATCTTTTTAAAAAGTTTTTTCTTAAAAAATGCACCAATTTTGCATGATTGAACATTGCATCATTTGTTTAAACTAAACATTATATCATTTAAATATAATTATACTCTTTGTAAAACATTTGAAATTAATTATATAAGAGATATTTTTTATAAAAAATATACATATATGCATGCTGCGTGGAGCCGTGGAATCAGTTTTCATTGCTTACAGGTTGCATTTTTACTATGCTAAAGAAAAAAAAAGCAAGATTTGATGCTTATAAGATTCGAATAAAGGGTCTTGTACATAAAGTGTAAAGTAAATAACCACTTAGTAAATAACCACCTAGGCACTCATCCTCTATGTGCTATAGAGTGATATTAATGGATAGTTTGATATGTATTATAAAAGTTGAGGGGGAGCAGGTGTCCGTCCCTGACTACTATTAAGAGAAAAAGCTGTGTAGGATAGCATAAAGCTGGGTGCAATAACAATAAAAAGTTGAAAAGAAAACAAATAAAAAATAGAAGGATCATAGCACTTCAAACGTATATGAGTCAGGATGATATGTAAACTTTAATAAAGTTTAACTTAATTACTTAAGTACCTCTTTTTAAAAAAAAGTTATATTAACCTCTTTTGGAACCTTCTTTATATTTCCCCTTAAAATTATGAGAGTTACTTTTCAGCCCCCACCCATTTCTCTTGAATCCCATTTTCTTCCGCCTCTTGAGAGGCAGGAAACACCCATTTCTCTTGAATCCCATTTTCTTCCGCCTCTTGAGAGGCAGGAAACAAAAAAAATTACACTTCCACCTCTTAAGAGGCGGAAGAAAATGGAGTTCAAGAGAAATGGATGGGGCTGAAAAGTAACTCTCAAAATTACTATTACACCGACAACTTTTGTTTATTTTATCATTCTTTTTACAACTCTTGCACTATAAACTTTAAAAAGGATCAGTGTTATTTCTAAAATAAGGAATGCCAAATATAATTAAGACTAATCACAGGAAATGGAAAGTCCAATTTTATGTTGCATCCATCACTAAAAAAAAGGCATTACTTCCATGCAACCTAATTTTGGGTTGTTGTCATACAATCTTTTGTTTAACCAATAATACTTTGCCATCTCACATATTTTTGGGTTGACATTTATGAGTTTTGACTTTTTAAAAAATGACATGACAACAATACATGAGGTGGCAATGCATCATTGGTTCATACAAAGGATTGTTTAGCAACAACCCAAAATTAGGTTGCATGATAGAAATTTCCCTAAAAAAAATTACCACAAGAATTGAAAAAATTCATATATTTAGCGTTTTTTTTTTAATAATTGGTTTTCTTTTTGTTCTTCAAAAGATTCACTAGCACTGTAGATTGAATGTTACTATGTTAGTATGATATAGTTATGGATGTATTGTTGCATATTTATACTAATGATAAATTCATAGATTCAAATACTAACTTTGCTATATTCTTATATATGTGTTGTCTTCTTAAGTGATATGACTTACGAGTATTTGAAAGTTGTTTAAGCACAAAGAAGAAACCCGTGCTTTCCATGATTCTTCCATAAAAAAATATAGTTCACAAATCTAAAATCATGATGAAAGAAACCTTGCACAAAAGTCAGGATTCATTTAACATCAAGCAAAGCAAGTACATGGTGTTGACATTTACTTCAGCGATGAGCAAACCTGTCACAACCTGCAGTATTTCTTATCATATGCGTGTTCTTGACTGTGTGCATGTCTTTAAATTCTTCAACAAGGAAAATAAAGCAAGGTCTATGCTACAAGTGATGCACACCACATGTTTGATCAAAGTAAATAGTGGTTATAACTTTTATTCATTCCTGGTCCATCAGCTTCTACCCTCAAGTCATCTTGAATTTTCGCAGGAAGAGGTCAGGTTCCTTAGCTTCCATCATCACACAAACTCTCTTCTTCTTCGCTCACTGATTTTATTTATTTATTTATTTATAAGGGTTGTTGGTCTCAACTTTGATTTGGTGCTATTGATTCTCACCAAGCACTCTTCCTATCTCATCTACAATGCTTCTTCTCTCTACTTCAGCCCTACTATTCAGAACCAATACTTCCAGAAATATGGTTATGACCAGGTCCCTTCCCTCTCCTCTCTCTCTGTTTCTTGAATTTGTTCTTTTATCTTCAGCTTGATTATTGTCTTAGTTGCACTTTTTCTATAAAAAAAAATATGATAATTTTGTAACTTTAACTACTCTATTTCAGATGATACCCGTGGCAGCAAATGATGTTGCCTTCTCAATCCATGCTGTCCTACTCACAACAATCACCTTTTTGGGCATAGCTGTTTCATAGCTGTTTTGCAATAGTGTCGGAAACTTTACTTTGTCTAATAAAGCTTTCCACCACCATGAGGTTTTGGGCATCCAAGAATACCCCTCTTGCATGCCTCCTTTTTCTCTAAGAAGCCTCCCCACTCTAATTTTTTTTCTCTTCTATAAATAGCCCGACCAAAACCCATTGTCATCTATTGCTCATCCCACTTTACTTTCTCTAAAGATGATCAGTCTCTTTAAATCAAGACCTTGCATTTTATATATGGTGATAATTATATCCGAGATCAACCGACAATTATGCTCGTAATCGTCGGATAGTAAAACGAAAATAAAAAAAATAAACTTACCCAAAATATCACAAATAACATCACCTTAAATTTTGTTTCTTAAATAATGTTCACAAAAAAAATCCTACACAATTGATCCATTTCGTAATAACGAAGCTGCAACTCAAAATAGCTTCAAAGTGAAATAATTGAGTTTTTAGTTTTTAATTTATTTATTTATTAAAAACGTGAAAAGCATTTTCAAAAGAAAAACAAGAATATGTTCTTTTAAGAAACAAAAAGGCCTAAAGTTCTTACGGAATACTTCAACCCAAATAGAAAAAGATTTGTTAATATAACACCCCACTACTATTGTTTCCATCAAAGAATAACCCCGTTACATATCACCCCTTAAGACAAAGGGCATGCTCCAAATCTCCAACGCTATCCTACTGCACCTTGAGCCATGACATAACATCCCCTTACACAATAATTCAGTAACAGCACAGCAGAAGTTAGATGGTGAAGTTACCAAGTAGAGGTTTTTGAACTTGACGAGGATGTTCAGTTTTTTAAAAGTTTAAACCATTACATTGTGTTCTTCTTCATTCTGCTTTCTTCTACTTGCTTCATTTCAATAGGTTTGTTATCATTTTATTAAAATTTTAGTTTTTATTCGTTTTTGGTATACATATAATGTTTTTTTGGGCTTTGACCGCAAAGCATGTTAATACATAACATCAATACAAGTTTGATTTTCACTTATTATACCAAGTTGCCGCCGGCTTCTAAATATTTCATAAAACTCCTTGACCCATGTTATATTGCCTAATGATATATGTTATTAAATTAAAAAACCATTTTAACCTCATTAAAGTTACTCAACTATGGTTGTAGCCGGCCATAGATCTTGATGAAATATTCAGGGGGTGCACAAACTTTTTAGGGTGATTCTAATGTGCATCGATCCAAGTTTTTTTAATGATGATTCGGTTTTTTTTAAACGTATATAGTAAATTAAAAAATATGTTTTGAGTTTTTTTATTGATATACACATGTTTTTATTATTTTGATTTAAATTTTTTTATTATATGCTTTCTGACACAGGTAAAAAAATTATATTGAGTAAATTTGCATTAAAAATTGAAATATTTTAAAAAATTATATTGAGTAAATCTGCATTAAAAAAATATATTGAGTAAATATGCATTAGAAATTGGACACATCATTTTAAGTTATGTCCAATTTCTAATGCAAACTTGCTCAATAAACATTTTTTAACATGTGCCATAAAACATATATTAAGAAAAAAAACTCAAAACACATGTGTGTATCAATAAAAAAACTCAAAACATGTTTTTTAACTTAGCATATACATAAAAAAATTTAGAAAAGAAAAGGAAAAATGCCTGAAGCAAATATCTTGATGGGAGCATAATAGATTATCCCAACTTTTTAAAATTTAAATTAAATAATTTGATTATAGTTGCCAAAGAAATACATTAACCAGTTGGTATGATAAAAGCCTTAAGTGATTAAGGAAGCGCAAATTTGATTCTGCTGTACATCGGTTTTTTGTGCTTCGACTTTTTTTTAATAAATTTAATATAATAAAAAATTTGCTTTGAGTTTTCTGTGCTTTTTTTATGTACATATTTTTATTTGGATTTGAATTTTTTTTATTATAGGCTTCCTAACACAGTTAATGATCCAAGTAAAATATAAAACGAAGATGTTTTTACCATGCACTGATTTTTGGTGTTTCGACTTTTTTTATTTTAATAAATATAATATATTATATATTAATAAAAAAATATGCGATTTGAGCCACACACGTGTAACCCTCAGCAAAGAAGAGTGAAGTTGCCTTCTTTGCAAAGAAGAGTGAAAGTACTTTAAGTGAGGCAGCTTCTATTGGAAGCTTCGCTTGGAACCGGAAAAAAGAAAAGTTTCTATCAGAAGGAAAGGAAAAAAAAGTTAAAACAAAAACAGACCGAAAGATCCTCTCTTCTGATAGCTTCATTTCAAAATTTATCACTTCTCTTACCTTCTTTTCTCTTCGACAAATCAATTAAAAAATTCTTCAGATCCTCTCATGGGGTTTGTTTATCAGATAATGGTACCAACATTAACATGGGGTTTGGGTATGGTGAGAGTGGCCCTCGATCTGGAGGATGACGATGATGAAGAAGGGAGGAGGAAAGAGCCTACAAGTGTTCATGAGGCCAGCAACAACAACATCCTCTGAAATTTCACACCATTCTGAGTTTGATCTTCGTTTTCTCTGTTTGTAGTGAGCACCAGTTAGCTTCGTTCTCCATTCTCAACAAAGCTTCGGCAGCTATTCTCAATTTGAGCTTCTAGGTTTTCGAGCTCGCCATTCAGCTAATTGATTTCTTCTTTGTTATTCATCTAGATTCAGTTTTTGAAAAGCTTGAGATTATTAAAATCACTTCAGTTTGCTCACTCGTTCGGATTTTAAAGCTCCCTAATAAGATTGACATAGCAATTTGAGCTTTGTTTGCTCTTTCCGCAGTGAAAACCAGTGAGCTTTGATCGTCATTCTCAACATGAGCTTTTAGGTTTTCCATCTCACCATTAATCTCATCTTTGTTATTCATTTAGATTCAGTTTTTGAAATGATTAAGATTATTAAAATCACTTCAGTTTTGGTTGTGCTTACTTTACCGTGCAGTGTATGCTCTTGTAAGAGATCATCTGTGCTTTTTCAATAATTGCCCTTGTTCAGACGTGAAATTCCTTATTCTTGCTTGGTTCATTCTGGTAAAATTGGAACTTGTAGAGCCAGAATAGAGAGTATGGTTAGAAATTAAGGATACTATCTACAAGTGGCAAAATAGCGAGGCAGTTTGCTGTCCTTCACAATTCCTTGAAATTCGATTCTCTACACCTACTTAATACGTATTCTTGTCTTATTCTTATTCTGTTGCTTTCAGATATGGCCTTTTTGATGACATGTAATTTTAAAATGCTAGATAAAGAAAAGCTCTTTGAAATAAACTAAGCTGAAATTTGGTAAATATAAGCTGAAAAAATCCTGGAGTATCATTTTCATATAACTGTATTAATTGGCTATGATTATCGATCTTCAGTGCTGTTTGGCAAGACATTCTCTGCAGGTGTCGCAGTTATTATAAAGCATGATCTTTAATACAATTTTTTAGTATACAAACTTGAGACACCAATTCTTACGAAATAGATAAAGGGTGAGTTTGGAAGCATATATATTAACCTTTTTTCAGCTGCATATGATCAATTATTATGATCAGGCATTCATTATCTTATGTCAATTTTAAATGTAGGAATAGGAGATTTGATGTGAGATTTGAGCTAGGTTCACTTTTTGATGTTATTATACAGGCACCACCAACTTGGAAGATGGCAAGCAAGGATAGGGAGAGTTGCTGGGAACAAAGACCTTGGAACATTCAGTGAGTCCTTTTATATTGTCCTTTTATGCTGCACATGAGGTGTATGATCAAATTCCTATTATGATTTTTTTTTGTTACAATACAAAGCCATAACTCCAATCGCTGTGTTGAGGAGAAATAGTAGCATGGAGGTTGAATTTAAAGAACAGAGAAAACGGAGGACAGCTGTTGATGAAAGGGAAGGTAAGATGACGAAATTATGTTGGTATCTTTAAATTGTGAGATTTCATTTTGTTGGTTTCATTACGTGTTGCATGTTTTGTTGGGAATTTTGTTCTTAACTCTCTCCTTTGTCCTCTTGCAGGGAATTTGAGTGTCAAAGTGAGGTATGATGTTAAACTCAAATTATTTGAGTATTGTGTTACTCTCCAATTGTTGATATTATTTCACATTATTGATTTAATAGCATGTACTTTAGAAAATTTGCTTTTCCTTTGACCATGGACACTTTTCCTTTGAGATAATATATCTATTAGAAAATCTGCTATAATTATTTTCTTTAGGATTAGGATTCGGATTGAGTGATACTCCTCAGATTTAAAACCAATTTAAGACTCAATATGTCTATTTGTAATAAATATCTGGCTGCTGTGCTGACTTGCTGGTGTTGTTGCTGGGCTATTGTTGCTGCTGCTACAAGGAAGAAGTACAAGATAATAGGTTTCAGTAAAACAAGATGAGATGATACTACAAACTTGCTTCTTAGAGTATACCTTTTATTGATATATTTATGCCATATGAAGTTAAGGTATTTGACAAAAGGTCCAACTTAGAGATTTTAGAGTTTTTTGATGTGAATAGTATTGGCACAAGTTTCTGTAACTTTGATTAATGTTTTTAGGATTAATGTACATGTTCAATTGTTCAAAAAAATGTACATGCTCATAGTGTTGACAAGCAGTAGTTAAATAGTGTAAAGTGATTATATGGAAGGTAAAATGCATTAATTTGTACACAGATAGTATGACAATTGTTGGTGGGCTTAAAGACATGATAATTTTTTGCATAAGTTTTTAGGCATACAAAGATAAATGCAAATGTACTAATTATTTGTTAGTTATTTTTAATTTCACTACATTATAAACTGAAATATGCAGGTGGTAGACAAGCTTATTTGGTGCAAAAAGGAAAGCTCTGAAATTGGTGATAGAAGTTGGTAAAAATAATTAGTGTTGTGAGTGATTAAAAGTTGGTAAGGCTCTATTGAATTTGATTATATGCAATTTGATTAAATGATTTGTACTGCTTGTTGTTGTTGGTTTTATATCTCTGCAAATCTTATATTAAATTGTTGTTATTTATGTGTGTTCTTAATCACTATTGCAAGTTTGTGTATTTAACTTCTATATCATCCTCTAATAATTTTTTTCTTCTATTTTGTTATTAGTATATTAGTATATCACCCTGCTTATGCTTCTACATGTGCTGCTAGCTTTCTTTGTTGCAACTCTTATAAGTAAACCAACCAAGTAAAAAAGCTTTTAACCCACTCTTTCCCCCCTTTTTTTCACCTTTTCAGAATCTTCTTTTCTTTAAATTATCATTATATGTCCTTAATTTCAGGTTGCTTTGATGTAGAGGAGTGATAACCAATGGATCATACTTTGCTCTTCATTTACTAATGAAAAATGATATCTTAAAATGTTAAGAACTCATGGTTTGATAAGAGCAAATTAGAATTAAAAAGGTTTGATAAGAGTAAATTGGAATAAGAGTTTATTGCTGCAAATGTTAAGAACTCATGGTTAAGAACTCATGGTTTGATAAGAGCAAATTCACCCTTGCTTTGGTTGTTTAACTAGCTATGTTGTTCTAATGCACTATCTGTTTGTGTTTTTGTGTTGTGAAACAGATAAGGAGATTCTCATACCATGATGTGATTAGGGTCAATGTGAAGTCTATTAGCGTAGCCTTCTTGATTCTTACCGGTTCTGTTCTCTTGGTTGGAAGGTACTACTCACTTACTTATACTTCCCCAACAATGTCTTTCATTTATTGCTTAATTTCAACCTTTTTTAGAATTTTCAACAATAAATTCAAATTTTTATTTGGAAAATTTTTGAGTTTCATTTGCTTCAGCCATCAGCTCTATTAAAAAAGTAATAGAGAAGTATGTAGAATGCTCTTAAATAGTATCGTTTCATACTTAGTTGAATGTAGAATGCTACTAAATAATAACTTATTATATTGTAATCTAAGTGCAGAAAATAATTGAAACATGGTATGTATATTCAAGATTTATAGGGTAGTTGCAGAAACATGGTAAAAGCTATGGTAAAAGAAGCAAAATTTATATTGCCTCAAGTGTGTGTATACTTAATCTATGAGAAACATGGTAAAAGCTATGTATATTCAAAATTTAACTTCAATTCATTATACATCTGAGCGTTTTGAGATGACTATGAAGGCAGTTAATGTATGCTTTCCTTGATTACATTAAATACTTATTTTCCTCAATATAAACTTAGGTCTAATCAACATTGGCAATGCAAAATCTTCAACCAAAAATCAAGGCCATTCAAGAAAGATATGTTGGCAACCAAGGGGATCTAAAAAGAACTTAAATTTCATTTTTATTGTACAAATGTTCATGTATGGTGTGTTTCAAGTCTATTGAATAGAGTTACAGTTAATTTATAATTTGTATTAGTTTAGTACTTTATGTTCTCTTCTTGGAGTTGAAATCATCATCATTTAGACTCATGATTATTGAGTAAATGTATTGCATTTCAGTGTTAATCAATTTCTTTTTCAGTGTTACAAATTTCCTATTAAAATTCTTCATAATTATTTAAGAATAAATTAGAATTAATATTAATATCAAGTTTGTGAAATAATTTAATGGTTTCATATCTTCATAACAAACTTTTAATTAACCTACACATTTTCTCTTCTCTTCTATTCGCTTTTATATATCCCTTCAAAAATATTTCCATTTCCCTCATTATTAACAAATAAATACACATAAATAAAAAATACTTAAAATCATAATATTTTCATTAGTGTCATTGTAAATTTCACCATATAGTTAAATCCATGATAGTTTCATAATTTGATTGGTTGGTTACCGTATGGCCTCGTGCGTGGCACGGGGTTTGTTCCTAGTTATTATAAAAGCCAATGGGTGACATATTATTATAAAGATACCCATTGGCTACCAGGCGGGAATCGGCGGGGGGGGGGGGGGGGGGGGGGGGTGGGAAAATGAAAGTGATGAGAAGAATTTCACCGCTCATTTCCCAAGGCTACTATATTTTTAATAATTTGTTCTCATTTGTGTGTTAATGTTTGTAAGTATTTTGGATTATAACTAAAAGTTTGATGATCCTAAAAATAAAATACAGTTAAGTACATCAATATTGTATTTCTAATTACTCAAAATTGATTGAGTAATAATAAAGTTACCGGTACGTACAGATAGCTATTGCGTAAGAAAAAGTATGAAAATTTACTTTTAGGTGTTTTATCATGTTGGAAGAGATGTTGCTGATTTATCAATGAATATACTCCCTCCGTTCCACTTTATCTGTCACTTTAGACTTTTTAATTTGTTCCAAATTATTTGTCGCTTTAGGAATTCGAGGGTGTATTAATTGATTTTTTCCAACTTTAACCTTGCATTTAATGTGTTGAAATATGTTAAATGAGTGATAATTAATGTACTTTGAGGATATTATAGTAAAGTTACCTAATAATTTTCTTGAAAATTGAAGCATTAAATAACTTTCTTAATCCGTGTGAAATTTTTAAAGTGACAGTTAAATTGAAACGGAGGGAGTATGTACAAAAGATTTTCGGACAAAGAATCATCTCTTAAGTAGCTCACGGTGGCAGTGGCTAAACCAAAATATAGGATACTATGGATAAACAGCCAAAAGATTTTCAGTCAGAGAATCTTTTTGACGTATAAACACTATAATGGATATAAGGGATTTTGGCATTTGTAGTCATGGCGTAGACTTCATCTATATTTCTTGGGGATATTGCTAAAAATGTGAAGAGTAATGAGTATGATTGAAATCCATGATAAATTGTTCAATAGAACTGTCATACAATTTGTTTAGTTGCAAGAATGGCTTTGAATTTTTTATGGCCATTAATAAGCATAGAGCAAGAATGCAAGATTGAGGTTTAGGTTTAACATGAAATTTTTATACTATTGGTTTAATAAATAAAATAGCTAAACATGGGTACTATGTTAAGGTATTTTTGAAGTCACTTAAATTTGTATTTCTTGCTTTTGTCATTTTAATAGAAATTATATTAATTTTATACCACCATATGCATCTATTAAAGCCTATTTTTTGCAATTACTAATTACTCCCTCCGACTCGAATTATAAGCAATTTCAACCACTTTTACGCTTATTAAAGAGGTTAATTTATTGTATTTAATTTTCTCAAATTTATAAAAAATAGAGGTATTTTAGGAAAGTGACATTGGGAATGAAACAAAATTTAATATAGTTAATTTTGCTTATATTTTAAACCAAGGGAAGTATGTTTTTTGTTGCTTATAATTCGAGCCGGAGGGAGTACTAATTAAAATAATGTATCTTACCATATATTTAAATCCACAATAATTCCATATTTAATGTGGTTGATTAGGGTATTGGTCCCGTGAATGCACGGGTGCTTTCTAGTTGTTAATAAATGCTGAATAAATTTGTGGCTTTTCCCCGCCCAATTGCCTTCGGTAACTAGCCAAAGCTCTCAACTCAACATATTAAATGACAATATTTAATACCCAATGGAGTGCCAAAAGCTCGAGAATGTTGCACAAGGGGAATAAAAAATTAATTGCATTACTCAAAAAGCTTACACTAGAAGCTTTACTTTCCTGGGGGAATAAAAAATTAATTGCATTACACAAAAAGCTTACACTAGAAGCTTTACTTTCCTGGGTCCGCAGGAAGACCAAGCTTCATAGACAAAAGGCAAGCCTCTTCCAGTTCTGCCATGTCTTCTTCATCTACAACAATCCAATAATTAGTGTTTATACAAGAAGAATGACAGATATGGTTCCTAAGTTATACTATTTTACATCTATTCTCCATTTTTTAGAGCATTTTCATTAATAAATAAAATATAACATAATTATTTCTTGCTTTCAAGAATTGCTTACTTTCTTGGAAAAATAGAAAATAATTGAGTAGCAGCAGAAAGCTGCATCAGAACTTTTCCATTTATAAGGTACATGATTTTTACTTGGCCATTTATGACCTTTCAGCATTATTACTGTGGAAGACGAGAGTGAAAGAGGGGTGTAGCAGAAGACAAAGAATCAACGGAAGTGGTCCATGTTAAACTCAGAAGAGGCCAAACTACTGTGCAAAAAGGGTATAGTTCCTAAATCCACTTCTTCACCGTTCAAACCAAAAAATCAATTTTCAATATATTCTCTTTGGACAAGATAAATGTGAACTAAAACATAAAAATGAGCAACCATAACTTTCAATACTGAAAGGTAGAGGACGGAGCTATATATAATAATAATGTTCATCTTTATTGTCCTTTATCTTGCATATTTGCCTTAAGAAAATTTGTGTACCCCTGTCCTATTTTGTACTACTTTACTATTACTATTTTTTTTTTTAGAAAATGATACATTATTAGAAGAAAAGAGAGAATATTAGAGCAGGGATGACATAAGATTCCGTCTCCAAAGGTATAGGGAGGGCAAGGCCAGAGGGAGTACTTCATACAATAAAGGAGCCCACAAAATACATGGTTTGGTTAGAAATGATCTTCCTACCACTGGCTGACACCTGGCACTTATTTGCATATTCTAAACCCTTAAGTTGTATCAACCAATCAATATGTATTAATAAGAAAGTAATAAAATTTAATATTATAAATTTCAAAAGATGTATCAGTAAGAAAGTAATAAAACATCGCTACCAAAAGAAAACCACAAAAGGACCTAAAACAAGTAGAAAACGGCTTGAGCCTTCTCAGCCGTCTTAGTCCTTCCGGTCAGACATTTTGCCAAAACTGAATCACAAACTTCCTTCCCATATCTAATCCATAATTCAAACTCAAAGCTAAATTCAAATCACACGTAGACAGTAACTTTTTAAACAGAAAATTCAAACCAAAACATGCAACTACCAAAACCAACAGCACCAAAATTAAAAAACAAAACACAAAAATTAGACAATTTTCACCTCCCAGCATCAGCAGCTCGCAAGTAAGCAATCAATGCATCAAGCGCCTTCTCTTGAACCAGCGCATTCGAATCCGCCAATCTTCTTAAAAAACGGACCTACAAAATTTAAAAACATCAAAATTCAAAAATTGACTAATCCATACACTGACTAATGCTCACCTGGCCCATTCACTACTTCACACACCCTCACTGTCACCATACATTATTTCTTTTATTGGTTAATTAAGTGGTAATATACCCTTCATATTATTATTATTATTTTTTTGCCATATTTATGTTTTGTTGATCCGTGCAATGTCAAAATACTACTAATCCAGTAATCCTATTGATGAAGTAAGCAAGCAAAACCTCAAATTTAAGAAAACATTACAATTGTCCATCATGTAACACTGATGTTTGCTCTTTTATAATTTAATAAAGGACAAGGGGCATCCCCTCTACTAAATTTACAACTTTCAAAAGTTATAAAATCATTAACAGGTAGAAGTTTGAATTCTTTAATTTCTTTTTAAACTCAAGAAGTTTGCAAGCTACTTATTTTGTCCATTTCATAAAAACGTTATTTTTCATTATAAAAATGTTGAATATAAGCACAAAGAAAGTACAAAGCATGTGGAACATAATCAAACATATACTGAAGCAAATTCAAGGCTTCTCCCATTGATTCAAGCGTCCACGATTGGAGAAAGCCTGTTCTCGCTCTTTTGCCTCTGAAAGTTGAGAAGCCATTGCCACAAGTGAATTAGATGATATGCTTAGCATGCATCTTCTAACGTTGCAAAAATTATTATCATAAGAAAATTTAAAAAAAAAATTGAACAAAAAATGGGACAATAACACAGAAGTTTGGTTGAACTGTCTTTATCATTTCAACTTCATAGGGTTTTGACTTTCTTCAAAATAGAATAGTAAAAAAGAAAACATGTTACACAACTCAGATCTATAAACTTACCAAAGAAAGGAAGCAGAAATTATTTATCAAGCATCATTTTCAATCAATGAGTCAAATTTTATCTGCTTTGTGTATGTCTGCTTATTATGAGGATTCAATGGATGATGACCAGCATGATGAGAAGTCACTAAAGGCTTAATGACACCTTGGCTCACCAAATACATTTAAAACACATAAGATGAGTCAATACAACGAATTCACAACATTCGCAGTTACGAAGCACAATCTATTAAAATTAAAAAGAACACATACTTGATCTGCTCATGAGTACCACCAGATGTAGCATTTGAGATTGCCCATGGCCATGCCGCTTCCTTTTTAATGTCAAATTCAGCATTTTGAAGAAGATTGACTAGAGGAGCAATCAGGCCAGCTTAAAAAAAGAAATGTATTTTTGAAGGCAACTCCATTTACTATAAATTGAGTCCCACATGGCTGCATGGTACCACCGGGAACCTGTACGAGAATCCTGAATCTCTATCACATTGTTTTCCAAAAAAAAAGTTTATCAAACGCAATCAGTAATACATAATTAAAGATTAAAGGGTTAAACATAAAAACAAAAACCTACACGACAGTACCTCATCTTGATTTTCATATGTAACTTCCCAACTTAAACTATTGTTTTAAATAGCTCCAATAACTATATTATGAAAATAAAATATAACATGTCCACTTTAGAACTTCTGAATAGAAGTGGAACTTAAAGCATCACATCATAACAACATGAAAACTAGGCAAGCTTTATTGAACACAAGACTATAATTGAGATTATAGAAATAAAGACTGGCCATGCTGATAATGAGAAAAATCCTGCTGAAATTCAGTTCTATGATAATGGGAAAACTTGGTAATAACAAGACTATAAGAACATGAAAAAAAAAATTAGTTCTTGCCAAATGACATGACTGAAGAAAAATGCAAAAAATAGTAAGGAAAAGTGCCTCAGAAAGTTTTATAGTTCTTGGTGATTTTGTCAACATTTGGAGCTAAAGGTACAATGCAAATCCAATGTCAACATTAACAAAACACAACAACAAGTACAGAGGAGAGACATGGCATGTGAATATTAGCAGCCTACTAATCATTGATATAAAATGTATTAAGTAAAGAGAGCCTTTTCAATATATAAGCAGATTGAAAATCTTATCCTTTACAATATAGAAGAAATGAGACACATTGAAGATTAAGAAAATATAACATTTCATGTCGTATTTCCAGCGAGACAGAATAGTCAATTTGGTAAGAATTTATAAGCAAACTATTTATTATTAAGTTTCAGCAATGGATATAGCCCACCACTGTTCTCTCCACAATGTATCAAACAAGAAGTGCCATTTGAACTACCATCCTCCATTGCTCTCCTCTCGTCTCCTCTCCTTTGTTCACTCACTTCTCAAACGCATAATTTCAATAGGCATCCTTATAAATAAATATATAAATAAATCACCAAAGACATACACTACTCCCTTTGTCTATGTATTTGCAATATTATTAAGATCGAGGTTAGTGTTTTCAGGTGTCACCCGCGTTTTAAGCTAAAAAATATACAGAAGATCTAATTTTAGGACTATTTATGTGAAATAAAAATAGATCAACACACATGCATAGCGATCTAACATGTCCAAGATCTGTGCATGCCATCATATACACAAGAGCAAGCTATAAATGATCAATATTAACAGTAGTACCTTTGAGGCTTCAAACAAGGACCCTATCGCTTCTGCCATTGTAGCTGTTGGAGGCGGTGATGAAAACAAGTGAAGTAGAATAGTGAGGGAAGTGAAGCCGACGGTGGTGAGAAACAAAGAAGAATCGAATTGGGGGCGAGGTCTAGGGTTTTTTCGCGCTCTAGGTAAAGATCGAGAATTTGATACTCACGTGAGTTATAAGGAGCATGGTTCTCCTCTTCTACCTTCTGTTGTGTGTATTAGGGCCGAAGCTCATTTCGTCTTTTTTTCTTAAGGGTTCTTAAAGTGTTGGTAACCTTTTTTATTTTTTGAGTTTTAGTCCTTAACCCCCACTTTTTAGTCCCAACCCTCATTTTAAATACAAAATAACTAAAATACCTTTTTTTTTTTCTTCTTTTTTTCCCCTCTAAATCCATAACCCCATACCCACCTTTCATCTTCTTCCTTGTCCTTCACCACCCCCAAACCCCATAACCACCGAGCAACAAGATCTGCGTGGATTATATTGCTCCAAGAAGAAACCTCAATGGGCCTCCGTCTACAGGGTAGGTTTTGTTACTGGGGGTTGCAGGGGTGAGGTTTGGCGTGACATGGAGGGGTTGGGGAAAGGAGAACAGTGGCGGGCGGAGGGTGGGTTGGCGATGGCGGAAGATGCAGGAAAGAGAAGGGCGAAGAGGGACAGAGGCTGTTGCAGAGGTGAGTTGCTGGCTCGTGGGGAAGGCGTTTGTGGCGGCGATGGAAGTTATTGTGGGTTGTGGGTGTTGCTAGGGCTGTCGCAGGGTGGGTCGCGATGGGGAAGATGAGGGGCTGGCGGTGGCGGCGCTGTTATCGCAATTCGAACAGAGGAAGGAGGGAGGTCGAGTCGTGGCGGCTGGTTGAGGACGAAGGAGGGTGGTTGGGGGTGCCTCGAGTGCTCCGGGAAGCACCGCGGCCTCGGCGTCCACATCTCCTTCGTCGATATGTTACCATGGACTCTTGGTTCGATTTCTAGATCAAGAAAATGGAAGCTGGCGGCGGTGGAAGAAGCCACCGCTGGCGCAGCGGAAAAAGCGAGGAAAGGAAGGGGTGAGGTCGGCAGCGGTGGAAGCGCGACAGCGGAAGGCGGAAGGGGTGGTGGTGAAGAGAAGGGAGCTAGCGTTGGTGATTGCAGACTTGCACTGGAAAAATAAAGATGAGAAAGAGGGTTAAGGAAGAAGAAGGATATTTTTGGAATTAAATATTTTTTGGGGTTTGGAGTCTAAAAGAGGGGGTGTTTGAGAACTAGTATTCTTTTTCTTTTTTTTTTTTAAAAAATTCAAATTGTTGGTAACTTTTTGTGTTATATTATCTTCCTTCCTAAATATAAGAACATTTTAACACTTTAGTTTTATTCTTATTTATAAGATCCTATATCAATTTTCGTTAACTATTAAATATTTTTTTTCACAAACACCCTTATTTATTTAACACTTTTTAGATTCTCAATAATATTAATAGGAATAATTTTGAAAATACATATAAAAATATACATTTCCAATACAATTAACAAAATTAATCAATTTTCTTAATATACGTGAAATATCCTAAAAGGGTCTTATATATAGGGACGGGAGAGTAATAATAAGTTCACTTTGTTTTTTTTTTATAATAAGTTTACTTCAATTCAAAAAAAAAAATAAAGACTAATTTTGTATACTTATCTTGAGAATTGAACAAAAATTAAGTGATACAAATACTTTATAGGGATAATTTTAAAAAAGATCTATTACGAATAAAAAATTTGTTGATTTTCACCCTTGACATATAATTTAACGTTGGTGCGACAAATTCCATAATATATAAAAAGTTATGTGATGATGTAAATCAAGTTTTACACATGGTGTTAGCGGATATTAACTCTTATTTCATAGCAATTAATTAACAATTAAGCCATGCATCGCACGGGTCTATAAGTTTCGAAAGTGTTTGCTTAGAGTGGACAAAATTCTTTTGCATTTAGCAATGATCAGTGCATTGAGAAATGCAATGAAATTGCTCAAGTACTTATGGTTGTAATGGTTACTACAATCCAATTAGTTTTGTATTTTCCAAATTCTGAAATAAATGTTCTATATTTTGATCACATTTTGCAGAATCATTCTCTTTATTGCAAGGGTTGGATCCCATTATTTTGGTATTGAAAATTCATAATTTTATTTCTCTATTAGGATAATGGTAATTTTAATTTTAATGTATTCAAATGTGTTAATTGTGAAAGCCTTTATGTAATGCCTACTTTTTCCGTAACTGACACTATTATTTTGTTTTGGTTCTTGCATAATTTTGTGTTGTATATTTTCGTGATATACACTATTATTTTTTTTCCTAACAATTTTTACTCATTATTTCTTTATCAACAATTTTTACTAACATGTTTACACATTATTCGTTTATACCTTATTATTACACACTTTTTATTATGTCCTGTCATGAAGACGGGTCTACTTACTAGTATATTAAAATAAGAAAAAGGAAAGGACTCCAGTGGTGGTATCGTACGACATGAGCTAGTGAGTGTTGTGGAATTGCACGAGATAGGGAATAAAGAGAGTCAGTGAATAATGGTAATGAGAGTTGTGTTCCAACAAAATTGGGAATACATAGATACGGAAAGAGTAGAATAAAGGAATAGCTTTAGGCGGTACTGTCCCTAGTGAGTAGTGACACCTTCACGGAGAAACCTCAGATACATCTCTTTTACAGCTTGATGTCACTTTCACGAGTCCTTCCAAAAATCTCTCCAACTCCAAGCAATAATCAAGGTACAGAGAAAATGAGAAAGAATGTGTTACGTTGTTACATGATTGCATGTAATTACCTATATGTATGCATATATGTCATTACCTGATTAGTTATAAAAATAATTAAAAATTTAGATTTATTTAAATTTAAATATTCAATAATATAATATTTTTTCACTAATAAAATGTTGACTTAAATGAGATGTACACATTGTGGAACATCAAAATATCAAATACGAGTATTATTCAACAGAAGACAAGAAATAAAAAAAATTGGAAAATATAAACTAGCTAGAAAGAAGCATCTTTCCGGGTACGTACTAGCTAGTACCCGAAGACTTCGTATCATATTTGTGAAGACCAAGTGACGTTCTCAACTTTGTCATAAGAACATGCCATCATGTAATATTGTCGAAACACAAAGTATTGATGACAGCTATCTCTGAGAAGAAAAAGAACGAAAATTGTGATTCATTTCATAGGACAATTAATCTTGTTGAAACTTTGATGAAGTGAGCCAAAGTTATCTATAAATACGGGCCTATCCGCCTATTGTACTCACTCGATAAGTTTAGTTTCCTCCTCATTTCAAAATCCGCCTATTATACATTGTCTAAAGATGATCAGACTTTGCATTCTGTTCTTCTTCGTCCTGCTTTCTTCTATTTGCTTCATTTAAACATGTTTAGCTTATGATCCACTTGATCCAAATGGAAATATCACCATCAAATGAGATATTATTAACTGGGTGGATGATGGTTACCAAGCAAGTAAGATACATTTGTCTCATACACTATGGGGATGGTGAGAAAAGATATATTTTACACCCCAGAGGGGCTATCATTGGAGATACCATTGTTTCTGGTACAGAACCTTGCTAAAAAACCGATCCTTGTTTACCTACCACACATTGTCTAACCAAATCCAATTCTCTCTTGATATGTTCCTCAAAAAATCCGATATGCGAATAGCTGCCATCAATACTTTGTGTTCCGACAATATTATATGATGGCATGTTGTTATGACAAAGTTGAGGACGTCACTTGGTCTTCACGAATATGATACGAAGTCTTCGGGTACTAGCTAGTACGTACCCGGAAATATGCTTTTTTCTAGCTAGTTTATATTTTCAAATTTTTTTTCTTTCTTTGTCTTTTGTTGAATAATACTCGTATTTGATATTTTGATGTTCCACAATGTGTACATCTAGGGATGACAATTAGATCCGGACCCGTGGGTACCCACGGGTAATACCCGCAACGGATCCGGGTCCATAAATGGATTTGCGGGCAGCAAAAAACGGGTTCCAACGTTTATTAAGAACGAACGGGTTCGGGTCCGGGTAATGGGGTACCCGGACCCGTAGAATACTACAAATATGCCCTTATATATATAAATTGGAAAACCTAATTTTAGTTTTCCCCAAATGAGCGGCTGCTGTCTTGAACTGCTACACTGCTACAGCAATCCTCCTTCCATCTCCTATCTCTTGACCCTGTTGCATCTTGACCCTGCTGCATCTGCTCTCTCGACTCTGCTGCATCTTCTCTTCGTCTTGACCCTGCTCTATTAGTGGTTCGCTCCTGTCCGCGTTCGTTGCTGCTGCTAGTGGTGGTTCGCTCGTGTCTGCGCTTGCGTCCGCAGCCGCTGCAACTGGTTCGTTCGCACCGCCGCCACTTCCACTGGTTCGCTCGCGCCGTCGCCGTTGAACGCTGGTTCGCTCGTGCCTTCGCCCCAGCTGTTCTCTTCAACATGTGCTTCATCTTCCTCAAGTTAAATGGGTACCCGTGTACCCGTTTCGGGTACCCTGAAGACCCGCTGGCTCGCTTCCAGCGGGTACCCGTGCGGATCCAGTCCGGGTCCAAATATCTATGAACAGAGCGTGTCCGGGAAATGGGGTATCCGGACCCACCCGGACCCATTGCCATCCCTATGTACATCTCATTTAAGTCAACATTTGATTAGTGAAAAAATATTATATTATTGAATATTTAAATTTAAATAAATCTAAATTTTTATTTATATTTATAACTAATATGATAATGACATATATGCATACCTATTAGTAATTACATGCAATCATGTAACAAGGTAACACATTCATTTTCCCTGTACCTTAATTATTGCTTGAAGTTGGAGAGGTTTTCGGGAGGACTCTTGCGAGTGACATCTCGCTGTAGAAGAGATGTATATGAGGTTTTTCCGTGAAGGTGTCACTACTCACTAGGGACAGTACCGCCTAAAACTATTCCTTTATTCTACTCTTTCCGTATCTAAGCATTCCTAATCTTGTTGGAACACATGGTAACTCATTTCTAGTCCCCACTAACATGAGCTAAACCATTTCCCATTACCATTATTCACCAACGATTTCTAGTCCCCATATTTCTTGGTCTATGGGGGTTTGAGCATGTCCAACTCCTTGTAGTGCCGTTTTCAGAATTGCTCCAAGAGCATTGCGTGCTTCATTTGTTCCAGGTTTGCTCCAAGAGCATTGCGTATATCGATGGAGCACAAATTTAAGTAAAATCAAGACACATAACAAATAAAAAATTGAAATGAGGATCCGTATCTTGCCCCTCATCTTATCCTCCTCTAGTCTTCGGCATTACCCTTTACTTCTAGCCACAATTTCTTCGTCTTCCTACTATGCGTTTATTGTGGTTTACCATTTTTATTTGATAGGATATTGTTTTTTAATTTCAATTATGAGAATGCTCGTAAAACAATTCCACAAAATAAGATAAGATGAGCCCATCAAGGGTCAAATTGGAAAATCACTCACAATTTCACTTATTTGTTTCATTACTATACCAAGGAATATAAGATATGGAGATTTTTTACATGAGCATTATACCTCTTGATGATTAAGGGCGAAACATATAGGAGAATCGAAGAAAATGTGACTAGGGAAATTTTAATGAGAATTACAAAAAAATAGTGAAGGTTTACAGGCATAACATATTAGCATCACCGAATCATGGTCATGGCAGCTAGTAGAAGACGTGCGACTATGGTCGTGGCAAATAAAGACAGGTGAAGAAGAAGCGACAACATGATAGCAAAAGAGAGTGAGACACTGAGAGTTGCAAAGGAGAAAAACTAAGAAGAAAGAAGAAGCAAATGCAAAATACATAGCAATTAATGGTCCATTTTTTACATCATTCATTCTCAAAGTACAAAGACTACCAAGTAAACCATTATCATAGCAAGCGGCAAAACCTTTTGCCGGTAACCGGCATTTGGTAAAAACGGATAAACATACGGTGTTGGCATCACACAATTGTCTTCGTTGAAATAGATCCTTGACGGAAAAGCCCAACCATTCTTGAAAGAAAATGTTGATTTATCCTCTCCGAATAGCAGCTCCGATTGCACATTGCCGTCACGACCAGCTTGCATGAGAATGTCATTGAAGAACTTAAGTCCCCAAAGCAAGGTTGTGCCATCTGTTCAAAAAAGCAACTTATATCAATAATTTCTACGCCACTGTACAATATTAAGCAAAAAAGTTTTGATCCATTATGATGATGGAAAACTAAGAAATATTCATTGCTAGCTCATATAGTTATTAGGTCCAGAAAATTTAGGATATAATTGACAAAACTACTAGTAATAGAAATACTTACTCATTGACCGATATTGATCGATACTTGAGGCTGAAAAGCTGAGTTAAGTTATCAAAGTTTGGGTGTTGTATGATCAAGTTCCAATCCGAATAATTCATCCGGTAATGGAGGTTCGTAACAGTGACCTTCACACGCCAATAGTCTTTGAAGTTTTGTTTTATGTGCCAATGAACTCTAATTGGGCACATGTGACTAGTGCATTGAACCAAAGGCTCAAGACTATTCGATTGCGACCAATTTGGTATGTAACATTTCAAAATAAGGGCATATCAATGTTTAACATTATTTCTGTTTAAAAGAAAATTACAGTTTCCAAAGAAATAAAACTTACTCTTCGCAATTTCTGGTTTGTGAGGAGTTTCTCTGGCAGCCACATGAACATGTTGGGTATGGAACAATAGTATCATTGTAGAAAGTTGAGAGGGAGACACAACAAGTGGGATTTTTCTGAGCTCGAAATTGTGAATGAATCAAAGTAATTTAGATTTTCCCTGGCACATCACATTCCATTTCACTGCAATGAATCAAAGTAATGTTAGATTTTAGAAAAATGCTACTACTTATGGATGACAATGTTTTAGATATAAAACCATTAACTTACTGTGTGCTTGGCTTACTCTCCTTTTGTCAAGTCCCATGAATCGAGTTGGTTTCACAAATTTCGCTGGATCACAAGTATAACAAGGTCCTGGTGTTTTCAAGATGAACATTTTCGGCGGTTTGACTATTTATTCGAGGTTCTAGCCTTGCCAACAATTAGTTGAAATGCTGCAACAACATTGATGGGATCCTGTGGCCATGAGCTGAGTACACCACCTTTGCAGTTGTTTGCAGTTTGTTGATTGTATGGTGCTCCATGAAGTAAATCTACAACGGTTGGATCCTTTTTGCAGCAATGTGGAATATATTCTCCCTTAAACTGTGAACAATTGCCTTGTTCAGCAGTCTTCCAGCAATGTGGAATATATTCTCCCTTAAACTGTGAACAATTGCCTTGTTCAGCAGTCTTCCCTCCAACCATGTTCCATATGAACTCATTTTTTGCCCACGTCCAACCTAGTGACCACCCAGATTCTGAGATATGACGATATTTTTGAAAGTTGTTAATGGTAACAATAACTTGTCAATTCAATTGTCAAAAATTAATCCTTTTTTTTATATACATTAAAGAACAAACACAATATTATCTATTCTTAATTTCTCTCATACCTAAAAAAAGATAAAATTAGAAGAAAAATCTAATAAAATTAGATATGTGATTAAAATTAATAGGATATGTGATTAAAATTTTTAATCACATATCTAATTTTATTTTTATTAATTTTAATCACATCTAATTTCATTTTATTTTTCTTCTAATTTTATCTTTTTTTAGGTATGAGAGAAATTAAGAATTGATAATATTGTGTTTGTTATTTAATGTATATAAAAAAAGTGACTAATTTTTTGACAATTGAATTGACAAGCTATTGTTACTATTAACAACTTTCAAAAATATCGTCATATCTCAGAACCTAGGTGGTCACTAGGTTGGACGTGGGCAAAAAATGAGGTCATTTGGAACATGGTTGGAGGGCAGACTGCTGAACAAGGCGATTGTTCTCAGTTTAAGGGAGAATATATTCCACATTGCTGCAAAAAGGATCCAATTAGCGTTGTTGATTTACTTCATGGAGCACCATACAATCAACAAACTGGAAACTGCTGCAAAGGTGGTGTACTAAGCTCATGGCCACAGGATCTCATCAATGCTGTTGCAGCATTTCAACTAATCGTTGGCAAGGCTAGAACCTCGAATAAAATAGTCAAACTGCCTAAAAGGTTCACCTTGAATACACCAGGACCTGATTATACTTGCGGCCCAACGAAATTTGTAAAACCAACTCGATTCATGGGACTTGACAAAAGGAGAGTCAGCCAAGCACACAGTAAGTTAATGGTTTTATATCTAAAACATTGTCATCCATAGGTAGTAGCATTTTTCTAAAATCTAACATTACTCTGATTCATTGCAGTGACATGGAATGTGATGTGCACGTATTCACAATTTCGAGCTCAGGAAACTCCCATTTGTTGTGTCTCCCTCTCATCTTTCTACAATGATACTATTGTTCCATGCCCAACTTGTTCATGTGTCTGCCAGGGAAACTCCTCACAAACCAAAAATTGCGAAGAGTAAGTTTTATTTCTTTGGAAACTGTAATTATATTTTAAAGAGAAATAATGTTAAACATTGATATGCCCTTATTTTGAATTGTTACAAACCAGATTGGTCGCATTCGAATAGTCTTGAGCCTTTGGTTCAATGCACTAGTCACATGTGCCCAATTAGAGATCATTGGCACATAAAACAAAACTTCAAAGACTATTGGCATGTGAAGGTCACTGTTACGAACCTCCATTACCGGATGAATTATTCAGATTGGAACTTGATTATACAACACCCAAACTTTGATAACTTGACTCAACTTTTCAGCTTCAAGTATTGATCAATATTTCCGAATGGGTCAATGAGTAAGTATTTCTGTTACTAGTAGTTTTGTCGATTGTATCCTAAATTTTTTGGACCTAATAACTGTATGAGCTAGCAATGAATATTTCTTAGTTTTTCATCATCATAATGGATCAAAACTTTTTTGCTTAATATTGTTACAGTGACATGTTAATTATTGATATAAGTTGCTTTTTTGAACAGATGAGACGACCATGCTTTGGGGACTTAAGTTCTTCAATGACATTCTCATGCAAGCTGGTCCTGACGGCAATGTACAACCGAAGTTACTATTTGGAAAGGATAAATCAACATTTTCTTTCAAGAATGGTTGGGCTTTTCCGTCAAGGATCTATTTCAACGGAGAAAATTGTGTGATGCCACCACCGGATGTTTATCAGCTTTTACCAAATGCCGGTTACCGGCAAGAGGTTTTGCCGCTTGCTATTATAATGGTTTACTTGGTAGTCTTTGTACTTTGAGAATGAATTATGTAAAAAATGGACCATTAATTGCTATGTATTTTGCATTTGCTTCTTCTTTCTTTTTAGTCTTTCTCCTTTGCAACTCTCAATGTCTCACTCTCTTTTGCTATCATGTTGCGGCTTCTTCTTAACCTGCCTTTATTTGCCACGACCATAGTTGCACGTCTTCTACTAGCTGCCATGACCTTGATTCGGTGATGCTAATATGTTATGCCTTTAAACCTTCACTATTTTTTTTAATTCTCATTAAAATATCCCTAGTCACATGTTCTTCGATTCCCCTATATGTTTCGCCCTTAATCATCAAGAGGTATAATGCTCATGTAAAAAATCTCCATATCTTTTATTCCTTGGTCTAGTAATGAAACGAATAGTAAAATTGTGAGTGATTTTCCCATTGTGACCCTTGATGCGCTCATCTTATTATGTGGAATTGTTTTACGAGCATTCTCATAATTGAAATTAAAAAACAAAATCCTATCAAATAAAAATGGTAAAACACAATAAATGCATAGTAGGAAGACGAAGAAATTGTAGCTAGAAGTAGATGGTAATGCCGAAGACTAGATGAGCATAAGATGAGGGGCAAGATACGGATCCTCATTTTAATTTTTTATTTGTTATGTGTCTTAATTTTACTTAAATCTTTGTTCCATTGATATAGGCAATGCTCTTGGAGCAAACCTGGAACAATTGAAGCACACAATGCTCTTGGAGCAATTCTGAATACGGCACTACAAGGAGTAGGACAAGCTCAAACCCCCATAGCCCAAGAAATATGGAGACTAGAAATCGTTGGTGAATAATGGTAATGGGAGATGATTTAGCTCATGTTAGTGGGGACTAGAAATGAGTTACCATGTGTTCCAACAAGATTGGGAATACTTAGATACGGAAAGAGTAGAATAAAGGAATAGTTTTAGGCGGTACTGTCCCTAGTGAGTAGTGACACCTTCACGGAGAAACCTCTGATACATCTCTTCCACAGCGGGATGTCACTCGCAAGAGTCCTCCCAAAAACCTCTCCAACCCCAAGCAATAATCAAGGTACAGGGAAAATGAGAAAGAATGTGTTACCTTGTTACATGATTGCATGTACCTATATGTATGCATATATGTCATTATCTGATTAGTTATAAAAATAAATAAAAACTTAGATTTATTTAAATTTAAATATTCATAATATAATATTTTTTCACTAATCAAATGTTGAATTAAATGAGATGTACACATTATGGAACATCAAAATATTAAATACGAGTATTATTCCACAAAAGAAAAGAAAGAAAAAAAAATTGGAAAATATAAACTCGCTAGAAAGAAGCATCTTTCCGAGCACATACTAGCTAATACCTAGTAGTACGCAGCTATGATAAAGTAGTCAAAAGAACATACAATCATGAAATATTGTCGGAACATAAAGTATTGATGTCAGCTCTGAGAAGACAGAAAAATATTTATAATTGTTAAAGTTTGATGTAGTTCCAAATAATACAGCACCATTATTTGTGCCTTTTTTTTAAACCATTGATTTTGGATGAAATAGCAATCAACAGTTATTTTAATGTTACATGCAAACTTGTCATCCGATCATGTATTTTATATGCCGTGCACAGCCGCACACTATATCTTTCTCTAGTACATACACATTGTACGCTATTTTTCTCCTGTGATTTATTATTTTATTTTAATAAAAAATCACTGTAAAAACAATTGATTAATACTTTATATTTATATGTTTCATTGTGAAAAAAATTTATTTTTATTTATCTGTTTCATTTATAAGTTCAAAGATGACAATATTTGTTATTTTTCATATTTACTTTTATTCAAAAGTGTTTTGATTTCTGCAAGTAATATTGAGAAATTAATAATTATATATAGAAAGAAATGACATGTCTAAAAAAAATATAATTATTTTATTTAAAATAAACGCAATAATTGTATTTTTAATTTATTGTACTCCCTCCGGTCCTTATTATAAGATTCTTTGACCAATTTTACTCTCTTTAACACTCTTTAAGAAAATTAGTTAGTATTTGTACAAAAAAAAGAAAGTTAGTTAGTATTGTTTTTTTTGTTGCCCATCCTGTTCTCCAAGTACTACCTAGGTATATCCGGTTCCAACCCAAGTCGTTTGCCTAGCTATGGCAAATGAGTCTCCCATTTATAAGGAATCGAACCCGAGACATTGTTTAAGCGAGATTGAACCGCTTACCACTCGACCCAACCCATGATGGTAATTAGTTAGTATTGTTAGTGTTATTGGAAATGTAAATATTTGATACTCCTTCCGTTTCACTATGTTTGGCCTTTTAGGCCCGTGCACACAAATTAAGAAAATATTAATTATTGTAAGTACTCTCTCCGTCCCAAAAAGTTAGTAAATTTTTTAAAATTTAACAAAATAAGAGAACATGCTATTAATGCATTGTCCCCCAAATCAACCAATTACCAAAACAAGTATTTAATGCATGTTTTCTTAATTAACCAATCATAGAATATATAATGCAATTTCAATTTTTTATTCACTATTTTAACTTTAATTTGAGACAAAAAATTTCTATATCTTTTACTAAATTTATGGGACAGAGTATTATGTATAGTTTGCTCAAAATGCCCATTTTTAATCCTTATTGAAAATTGTAGAAATATTTAATTTTTATTAATAAGTGTGTCAAATAATTAATGTATAGTGATTTAGAGATGAGAGATGATAAAAGTAGAATTAATGAAGAGTAAGAGAAATGATTGAATGAAAGGTTAAAATTGGAAAAATAAAATATGTTTGTATATTTAAAATGTAAAAGACCAAACAATATGAAACAAGAAAAAAATGCTAAAAGGTCAAAAATAATGAAACTGAGGGAGTAAAAGTACCCATATAAATAGTAATGGAAATCTAAAAAATAGTGAGTAAATATGAGTGTTTGTGGAAAAGAAGTAATTTATGCCATTGAAAATTAAAAATGAGGCTTATATTAAGGATAAAAAAGGTCTTCAAAAGAGGCTTATATTAAGGACAAAATATTTATATTTCCAATGACACTAATGATGCTAACTAACTTTCTTAAAGAGTGTGATTTTTAGTCAAAGTGCTTACATATAAGATCAAAAGAAATAAATTTTTTACCATCAACCTTAAGTGCTAAGGTTAAACAAATCCACCACCACCAACAACAACAATAATAGTAATAAATAAATAATTATCTTTTCCATGGGATTAAATAGTACTCTGTATAAAATATTTTAAATCCATGCACAATATATTCAAGAAATAGATCAGGTTATTATATAAAATAAAATATAAAGAAGAAGAAGAAAAAAGAAATAGATCAGGTTTGGGCTGATATTGGAAGCCTAAGTTTGTAATTTACTTACTGCTACCAGTAAAACTATGGCTGCATTGGTGGTGCTGTATTTATACGGCACCACATTATACGACATCACATTAAAACTACCCTTTATATACTACTGCTAGCTTGTTTCAATATTTTGATAAAGGTCTTCAATTCTAGTGTCTTAAAACAAGAATCCATAAATTTTAGTTGCCAGGGTGACACATATATAAATGTATATATTTAAAAAAAATTATGTTGATTATTATTACTCCTTCAATGTTTTAACTTTTGGATTTTTAGCTTTGGATTCATATAGGGGTGTAACAGTCCGGTCTGATCCAGTCTTTCACGGATATCACAGACCGGACCGATTAAAGTTAGGCAGTCTGGTCTGGTCCGGTGCAGACAATCATCCACACCCAAAGACCGGACTGGACCAGACCGAACATAGTCAGGTCGGTCCGATCTAGACCACGGTCTAGATCATTATCAAAGTTAGACTATTTGTTCCTCTGATCCGAAGTCCATGGCCCTTTCTTTAAACCCATTTTCTCGCAGCATGGAACTCTCCCCATTTTGCCAAAGTGAGAAGTAGTACTGTTGCTTTGGATGCTTGAAAGCTTGAAAGTCAGGGTCTTTGTATCTACTTATATAATACTAGCTTGGCTGAAGTTGAAAGTTGAAACTTTCAAATCTTACATATATACACGAGCTACAAGCATGTCTGGACCGGTAGTGATGGAGCTACAAGCATTTAAGTCCCGAAGAAGACGACGTCGTAGCAGATCTGGGATGCGAGGCGACGGCGATGGCGATGGCGGTGGATAGTCCGCTGCTGCTTTGTCCTCTCTCCCTCTCTTTCTAAGGTACGATGGTGGTACGTTTGGGACGCGAGGAGCGACAGCATGGCGACGGCGAGTGAGGAGTGAGCGACAACAAGGAGACAACGAGCGAGCATAGATGGAGGCGACTTCGCTGGCGACGACGAGCACGAAGAAGTTTTATGTGTTTTATGCTTTAAAATTGTAAATGGACAAAAATTATGGAATGAGAAAAAAAAAATAAAATCAAAAGTAAAGGAAAAAATAATTTAATTAAAGGAGTACTAGCAAAAGTGTTAATGTAGTGGTAAAAATGTACTAGGATATTCAGGGAGATCAAAGCTTCAATCTTTGATGAAAATATAAGTGAAAAAGTTACACTTGAAAGATTAGCTTCACTTGGTAATATATTGAAAATACTTGAAAAATCAAAAAGTAGGATAAAAAGTTTGTTTCGGATCGCTTTTTTTACAAAGACAATGATTATTCAGAGATTACAGAGGGTTCGTAAACGTAATGAAGTTTGGCTTCTAATATATAAAGATAGTGAAATATAGGGAAGTATTGGTACTATTTCTACAGACAAAGGGTGCGCCTTTGACGGTCTAACTTTGTGAGGGCGCCCTCTGTGATATGTTTGTAGCCAACAGCCATAACCATGATGATGATGCAAAGTAAATGGCTATGGTAGTGATGTAGTGATTGTAAGGGGTAGGAGGAGTGCACACTACTACTCGCATTTTTACCTTTCTTTCTTCTTCTTCGTGTTCTTCCTCTAAGTTGCAGAGGAAAGAATTTTGTGTTGTGTGTATTGTTACTATTCCTCCCGTTGTGTTGTTGTTGGAAGGTGAAGTCTCTTTATTTATAGTAGGCTCTTTGCCCATTGGTCATTGCTCCATGCTTCTTTATTCATTGGACAATAGCACTTTTCCCCTTTGTCTACTGCATATTCTCCCTTTATCAGGCCCTCCTTTGTTTTCTTCCTTGCTTTAGCATTTACATTAAAGACTGCAGGGAGAAGGGGTGCAAGGCATGCCATTCTTGGCTTTGACTTGGGAATGACCAAGTGAGGTAAGCCAAAGATTCCTTTTTGGCTTCCTGTGCAAGTTGTATGGACCATGGGGAATTGGAGTTGTCCCTTGTCCGTTTGTGTGCCATCTGGGGGGTAGGTGCTCTCTGTGTACTAACTACATGCTTGGGGCGCGCCTTTCCTCGTTATTATCATTCTCTGTAATTCTGTGGTCATAGTAATACATTTAAAGGCTTGTTCCTTTGGCATGCCTCCCGGGCGTTCCTTCCCTGATGAGTGAGCGCTCAGGGGCACCACCTCTGCCACGTCTGGTATACATTGGTGCCTTGCCAAAACCATATTTTTGTTGACAGATTTGGGCTTGGCCATTCTATTGGCCTTGTTAGTGGGTCATTATTTTGGGTGTCAACAATAGCCCCCTTTGCAATGAAAAGGGAGGAACATCCCTTTTTGGTGCAAATCCTTTTTTGTCTCTTTATTTTCTTCCTTTTTCTTCTTCTATTCTTTTTCGTTGCCTTCCACGTGCGCATAGGGGAGAAGTTATTGACCAACAGTCCTTGCAATCTTCACACTCCCCCACGTTCCCCCACTTCCTCTTTCAACCACTCCTTTTCAAACTAAAAACTCTTCAGTTACTTCCACCCCTAACCACTTACTTCCATTCGTTTTCTCTCTCCCTTGGTTCTGATAAAACAAAATATCTCCCTCATTCTCCACTTTTCTTCTTCACCGAAACCCCATTCTCTCTTCTCTTCTCTGTTGTGTGGTGGCGTTGGGGTTGGGTTGTTCTTGAGCTTAGTTTAGTGATGGTGGTTAGGGCTTGATGATGGAGTGGTGGTGGTGTTCTTGGCTCTTGAATTCTTGAAGGAGAAGAAGAAGAAACGAGGAAGAATGAATGAACATGTGTTTTATGAAGGGGAGGGTTTTGCATGTGTTTGGAATGTGTGGATGTGGTGCAATGACTTCTTAGAGAAGCCACAAATTTGTGGCCCTCAAGGCATTATTTTTTTTCTAAGTGTGAGGAGTGGTAATTGATTATCTCCTTAATTCCTTCACTAGTTGATTCATCACAGGGAGTAGGTAATCGATTATTTCCCCAAAGTAATCGATTATTTCCCTTAATTCAATTTTAATATTTCTCACAGAGAGCTGGTAATCGATTACCTCCCAAGATAATCGATTACTTTGCTTGATTTTCATATATTAAGTGTTTTTAGCTCTAACACATCCCTCTTAATCTGTAACACCTTAATTATAATTACCCTTAATTACCCCGTATAAATAGTGACTTTAAGATTTCGTTTTAGAAACTCATTAACTTATAAATATCTCTGTCAAGTCGGACAGAGTTTCCTTTGTTTTTATAATTTTCCAAAACATTAATTCTTCCTGTAATCTGTCATAAACAAAATAATCTTATCATGCAGAAGCCAACAAGGCTAAAAATATCATTAGGCATCAAACGCATTCACATTAAAGTTAATTACATCAGAGATAGCAGCAAAATAATCAAGTAGTAAGGAGGTGAGAATTACACATGAAGTAGAAAACATTTCTAACTAGACATAATAACCTACCAAGTCAATCACAATTAAACATTTAGCACATACCATTTCATTCAATCACTCCATATCATGCTCATGCACATTCAAACAATTACATTTAGCTCACATCACAATTTAGTTGTTCATTAATCATTTCATCATTCATTCTTTTCTTTCTTTTACTCTTTTCTCTTGTTTGCACCACTAGGAATTGGTTTCACCTGCTTGGGCATTTGTAACACCCATTAGGGACGTTTGCACCCATCAGGACTTTTGGCACCCATTAGGCTTCACCCGTTAGGACAAGGCTTATAACTTTATTCTTTCTTATCATATTTCTTAGCATATTCAATCCATTTACTTTGACCCTTTTCACATTTTCCATTCTTTTAATTATCGTTGAATTGATCAATTGGGTACATCGACGCCTATTGAGGCGTTTGGACCTAATTGGGCATTTAGCCTGACAGGGCATTTGGCCCTAATGGGGCGTTTGAAACACCTAGCAAGGGCACCTGGTGTGCCAATGTCCCCAATGATCAATTCAACAGTCCATTCCTTTTAACTTATCTCATTATTCTTTTCTAATTAGCCATACATTCAATTCAATTAATCATGCGCTAATATATCAAACCAACACATAGCTACAATTATACAAGTATTTTCAATTAGTCATTCTATCATTTACAATATTCCTAATAGCCAACATTTCACCACAACAAATATTCAAAATCGAATAACAAAATGGATTGAATATTAGCGCATGAGTATGTTGTTCTTCCATAGGGGTAGTTCGAATTTCTCCATGGAAGAGAGAAAGAGAGATAAATTCGTGAGAGGTAAGTGATGAAGTGGGGATGGGATTTACCTTGTGTTTGTGAGAAAGGAAGTAAGATTAAAGGTGGTTCTTGATGATGAGTGGAAATAGAGCTCTTAAAATCTTGAAGGAGAAGAGGAAGAATCACACTAAGCCATGAAGAGGAATGGGAGTTCGTGTGATGATGATGATGATCTCCTTGTTCTTGATCTAGGTGTAGTGTTGATGATGGAATGGAGGTTGATGATGATGACTGGCTTGCCCTTTACTTCTTAGGGCTTGAGAGGGTAGAGAGAGTGAGAATGATAGCTCGTAAAGGAGGAGAAGAATGAATGTAGGAGATGAATGAACGAGTTGTTTGTTGTGTTATTGTTCTATTTTGCCTTGATTGGAAATGAGTGGTCCACAAAATAGGCTTCTCCTAGAAGCTTTGTAACATGTGGTGGAGAATGATAGCTTCTTTGAGAAGCTTTGTGAATGAGTGGTTGAGAGAGATCAAGGTCTGACGCGCGCGCCTAGGCGAGGAGAATAGTGCGCCTGGTCGCGGAAAACGCTGTGAGAGCCATCTGTCTTGGCTCTGGTGCTTGAACCTAGCTTGGTGTGTTATGAATCCGACCAGATCGTGGTCGGTGCTCGTAACTGAGTGCTAACTAGTCGGCGTATGATCGAATAGATCAGACTGGAGTCATGGGGACTGTGTTGGGACCTCGGTGCTCGGATCCCTGGAAACACCTGCTCGGAATGAGATCGGTAAAGCGATCTGCTCGGCGCGTGAAGGCCGAGATATCTTGGCGTTGGTGCAAGATCGGTTTAGCCTCTCTAATGAAATGCTAGGCATGTGGAGGCCGAGATGCTTGACGTCGATGCAAGGTCGGTGTGACCTCTCGATGGTCGGTTCACAGTCCTTTAAAATCGAGAAGACTGGTTACTACTTAAGATCGGCTGACGTGAAGTGACTCGATGTGGTCGGCTGATCGCTGCCAAGGGGTGTAACACGAAATGAGGTCGGTTCCCATGAGCTCGGTGGTAGTTGTTCGGTTCTCATGAGCTCAGTGTTACATGCTCGGTTATCATGAGTTCGGTGCTACATGCTCGGTTATCATGAGTTCGATGCTACATGCTTGGTTCTTATGAGCTCAGTGCTACATGCTTGGTTCTCATGAGCTTAGCGTTACATGCTCGGTTCTCATGAGCTTGTTGATAACTGTATGATTCTCATGAGCTCGGTGCTACTAATGAGCTCGGTGTGGCCATTTCCAAGGGGGTGCAAAACGAAACGAGCTCGGTTATCATGAGCTCAATGCTACATGCTTGGTTCTAAAGTCCTTTAAACCCGAGGAGACTGGTTACCGACAAGGGGTGTGAGACGGAACGAGGTCAGCTTGCGACACTAAATGTCGTTCGGTGGTCGGCTGAGGTGGAATTTGGTCGGAACGAGGTCCGATCCACTACACTTAGACCCTCATTCTTCACTAAGGCTTAATTACTTCACAGAATGATTGTAATCGATTAACACCCCAAAGTAATCGATTACTTTGACAGATTTTTACGTACTGATGGCTTCTAACTTTATGGCATACTTCTCAACTCCTATACTCGTTTTGGCTATGATTACACTAATCAATCCTAGCTTATTCTTAGGGTTTCCAATAGCTTGACTTCGACTTATTTTCATTAGGCTTGGATTTAAAATTCGGGATGTTACAATTCTCCCCCATTTACTGGAGTTTCATCCCCGAAATTCTGTTCAGTCCCTCAAATGGAGAGCCATCCCCTTAGTACTTCCCTTCGGTTTCATTCTTGCACCTTGGATACTTCCAAAAAAATCCATACTTCTGGGAGTTTCATAGGTTTAGGCTAGACCATTCTACTTCTTGTCCTCGCCTGACTTTCCTTATTACTTCCGTTTTGGTTACCCGGACACGATTTAAATTGGGTTACTAAGTTCTCCCCCACTTGGCATTGACATACTTGATTATACCAATGCTAGGAGGTATGAGGTATCTTGTATAAATTTTCAATCGTTTTTTGAATAACTTCCAGACAAGAGTGCGAGAATTTAGCACGAAAGAAGAGTACTCCTTAGAATTCACCAAGAATTTGTGCTTTTTCTTTAAGAAAATTTACCTAAGTTCATGTGGTCTAAAGACTCTTTATAGGATGCTCGAATTATAGTTAGAACTCTTTTCATTCATGAGGGATCGGGCCAAATCAACAAGACTGGAACTCCAAGAACATTTACTATTCCAGGATAAGAAACAAGAAGAAGATCATGAGTCTACAACCTCGAGTCGGTTGAAGCAAGAAAACCTTTCGTTGGATTTTTAAAATTTCTAATTCATGGTTGAAATGGTCAAAGAGAATGAGAAGAAAGAGGTTTATTTGCACGAATTGCAACCTTGATTAAGGCTCAATACAACCTGCATAAAGCCTTGAATGAATTTTGGGTGGTTATGGATTGAAGTAGTTAGGTACTCTTGGAGTTTTGAACGCTTCGTTAAACACTATTTTAGGTTAATGGAACTTTAGCCATACATCAAAGGTATGTCAGCAATCCCATTTCAACTTATTTCAAATTGGATATCGGGAGAAGTTTAATTGAGTCTGATATAGATTAAGGGTGCTAATAAAATCCGACCCTTATTGATGGTCAGGTTGAGTTGCCCGCTTATTGATGGTCGGTGGTTTGGACTAAATTTCCCAAGGGTTGCGAAGTCTTGCGTTTGAACATACCCAGGTTCTTATACTCAACAAAGAGTACGGGTTAATTATTCCAATTAATTGGTCTCGATGTGGGGACTTCATGAAGTTGTAAGACTGGCTTTTCTAACTGCGGATAGGATGTTTCAAGGACCTTGATCAGATTCCCGGTAAGCCTTGGGTTATCTAAAGTTCAGTTTGGCTTCCTGGATGGTTAGGGGTAATTCTTATAGAGCTTATTCAATCTTCCTAGAATATAGTACTCGGTTACACAATTCTTAGATAGATAAGTTAGTTTGAGGTTCTTATCCTATAGTTTGGTTCTAGGTTTTCTTCTCGATTCTGGGCGAGGGCTCAGAAAGAATACTTTATGGACTAACTTATTTACTTCTAATGGATCTATTCCTTGGTGAGTTACTATCTCAATTGTCTTGATTTCACTTAAAAATTTGCAACGATATCGTCCATTAAAAGGCGCAAAGATTGAGGTGATCAATCTCAAACTCACATCTATCAACAACACATCATTGCTGGGTTTTGCTGATTATATCGTTACTTAACAGATGCAAGGATTAAAGTGATCAATTCTAACCTTACATTCTATTAAACAACAACATCATCGCAATTTTTGATTAAACTTCAGTCAAAGTCCTTCACTTATTAGTTCTTTCTAAGGTCTCTCTTGATTTCCTAAAGGATTAATTTATCTCCGCATACTTCGTAAGTTTCGCAATCCCTCATTACAAGGAATTCGGAATTCCTAAGTCCTCTTCTATCACCTACGACTTCTAGGTCGGTACTTAAATCAGAAACGCATTCTAAATAATGTAGTTATCTAAATCTAAATCAGATAAAGTCGTTTCCAAGTTCCATCCAGATTATAGTCACCCTCGAACTTCGGGGGACCATGTCACTTGAAATCAGCCTACCATTTAGTCTCAACTAAAGATGGATTCTGAGATGCTGGTGGCGACTGATTAAGTACTGCCACGGTTGCTATAGCTGCAGCCACGGTCTCAGCTTGACTTCGATTGATGCGAACCAATCCCTCTAAGATTGCAGAGATTCCTATCATCGTCACTGCGTCTACTTGCCAAAATTTTAGTCCTGGGAAAATTGACAAGTTAATACATATACTAATAAGCAATAACAATTATATCTTATCACTCTAACCTAAACACTTAACTATACGTATTGGTTATTTAACTTGGTGAGCAAACCACAGGAGTTGTGAGTCCAAACTCCAAGGCCGAGGAAAACTGCTCTGATACCATAAATTTAACACCCTAATTATAATTACCCTTAATTAACCTGTATAAATAGTGACTTTAAGATTTCATTTTAGAAACTCATTAACTTATAAAGATCTCTGTCAAGTCGGATAGAGTTTCGTTTGTTTTTATAATTTTCCAAAACATTAATTCTTCCAGTACAAAATAATCTTTTCATGCAGAAGCCAACATGGCTAAAAATATCATCAGGCATCAAACACATTCACATTAAAGTTAATTACATCAAAGATAGCAGCAAATATAATCAAGTTATGGAATTGTTTAAGTTTTTCCCCATAATATACTGTCTACCCATAGGAAATGGTCCTGGACCAACCCCCAAAATAAACACCTACAAATTATATAAGTATCAAAACAATATTATCATAAACCCAAAAGATACAGGACACTACACATGACCCAACTAATAAAACTTACTCTCCTTGTGAGAGAGAGAGAAATCGTGCTCGGTTGGGGGTTGTGCAAGCTCAAACTCAGAACCTATAAAAATAGTAAGAAGGTGAACATTACACATGAAGTAGAAAGTAGCTTCTAACTAGATATAATAACCTACCAAGTCAATCATGTTAGGATCGGCCTCAAACCTCGAGAGGGGGGGGGGTGAATCGAGTTTTATTAAATTTATTGGAAAATTCTTGAATGTTTAAAAAATAGTTTTGAGGAGAGATTAAGATTTAGAACGTGAACGTGAAGCGATGGATAATAAAATAAACAGAATTGCGCGAAACCATTTAAACAAAAATAATGCGAGAAAATAAAGAGATAAGGGAAGAGGAACACACAAGCCAATTTTTATACTGGTTCAGTCTTTCCAGCGAAAGACCTACGTCCAGTCCCCAAGCGACCCGCTTGAGCCTTTATAACCTTGAAATTGAGCCGCACCCAATTACAACCAAGAGCGCCCCGCACACTACTAGGAACCTCCGTTCGCTAGGGACCTCAAATAATCACACCAGGGTTCCTCACCCTAAGAACGTGCCACACGTTCAACTAAGAGTTCCACTTCCTACAACTATGGTTGAATATTATGAATTTGTGATTGATACAATTGATGTGTTCTTAATAACACGTATACAACAAGAATGCTCTACTAATAATGAAGAATATTAATTCACAAGAACTAAGGCCAGAGCAATATATCAACAATGAAAAATGTGTTCTTGGAGAGGAGGAAGAAGAAGAACGTGTTTTTGATATCAGATGATAAGAAGAAGAATGTTTTCCAAAACTAGGATTCTCTTAAAATAGATTTTTGAAAACAAAATAAAATAAAAATAAAGATTATATTTTGAATCAACGATAATTAAGAGAAATTAGAAAATAAAATAGAATAAATTTAAATCAGTTATAAAATAAAAATAGAATAGAAAAGATTTAGAAAATAAATCCAAGATTTGATTCTTAAAACAAATAAGGAATATTTTCAAAAATAAAATCAATTTCGAATTTTGAAAAGATATCAGAATCAATTATATAAAAACAAATCCGGAAACATTTAAGATTGATTCTGACACGGATTTCAATAAAACTTAAAGGTAATCGATTACTTGAAGAAGGTAATCGATTATCTTCATTATGTGAAAACTTTGAAATTAGTTTTTAAGAAAGTAATCAATTATTAAAACAAGGTAATTGATTATCTATTCCCAGTGAGAAAGGTAATCGATTATTAAAACACGTAATCAATTATTTTCAATTAAAACTCCCAGGTCACAACTCAGAGGCATGGTGATCGATTATCCAAGGAAAGTAATCGATTACTTCTGCTTGTTTTCATAAAAATGATTTTCTAAAGCTGAGTAAGTAACCATAGGTTTTCACAAAACACTTTTAACAGAAAAACTAAGTTAAAAACAATTTTCGCAAAAGTTATTTTTCTTCTCCTTAAACAAAAACCATTTGGCCATTTGAACTTGGAACAATTAACTCTTCATTACCTTACATTAATTCCTATGGGCAAAGCTTAATCTATTTGATGCTTGAGCTTGAACCTTGAGCTTGATGGAGCTTGTTATTTATCATCAAAATAATCTTCTAGTAGTCTTCTAGCATAACTCCTTAAGTCCTTGGGAAAGCTTGACTTCCAACACTCCCCTTTTTGATGATGACAAACACTTCCTGACTTTTTTGCATCACAAGCGATAAGCAAACAAATATATAGCAATATAATCCAATAGGAAAAATACCCAACTAGAAATTTAATTCAATTAGCAGGGAATAAATGTAAAAGCCATATGATAAGCTCCTTGATACACCCAAAGATTGAGACCTATGTTTCCAAGGGAAATCATTTTGATCTATTGGATTCAAATGAACTTGGGTGTTGGTTCTTAGGAGAAAAAATCGTGGCTTTGTTCACACTAACAAGAGAATGAATCTCTTACTCTTGGTTGTGAAAAGGGATCTCATATGTGTGAAGCTTATTGAGAGCAACCAAGGCTTATCACTTGATCCTTCAAGTGTGGCGCCTCCCTTCTATCCCCTTTTCCTTCTTTTCTTTCAAATTCGAATTGATCCAACTCCATCAATCTAAGTTATACTACTTGAAATTGGAGTTTCATGTTTGATCCTCCAAGATCCTAACAAGAATCAAACACCCAAGTGATCATTGAATCTTTTTATTCAAGAGGAACCTTGGTGGAAACATAGGTCTCAATCCTTGGGTGTATCACTCCCCCTGCAAAAATGGTTAAGATTTCTTAATTATGAGCCATAATCTCAGAATTCTTCTCCCCTTTTGTCAACATCAAAATGGAGGGAAGACAACTGCAGCAATTTGGATATATAATGCACACTACTCCCCCTGAAACACTGAATAGATACATTATAATAACAAGGGAATATATATGCATGATATGCGTGTCGAGCTGCATGAGTGTCTTAGCCATGTATTTAAGCCTCTGGTTGATGCATCAACATTCCATTTTGCCAATTTCGTGTAGAATTCGAGTGTTAGGGTTCCAAACTTCTCTTAATCGATTCTCCTTCTCTGAGTTGAATTGAGCTGCAAATCATACACCAATACAAAGCTCACATCACGAGCTTTGTATAGACACCAAATTCGTGAGTTGAAAGTGAGTGTGGTGGAAGAATTGGAGCTGTTTTCTGTCAAACCATTCTCTGGAGCCTACTTGGAGCCTTGATTTTGGTAAGCTCACGTGTTCACTGAGTTCCAATTTCGTTTCTATAGTTAGTAGATGTTGCATAGAGTCTAGAAATTCTAATTTCCCCAATTCTTATCTCTGTTTCATATGTCAACCAATTCAATCTTGGACCTTCACTCAAAACTGTCTTGCATGTGGTGCTCAAAGCTGTTTTTGGTGTTGGAGAGCTTTTTCTTGGGAATTTTCTGTTAGTACACGTCTGAGAGGTAAGGGGAAGTTGTTTTATGCACTAGATAGAGATTAAATTTCATGATTTTTCATTAGAGAGCCACCAAGAGGCTCTAAGGGCTTAGATTGAATAGGAACTTTGGTTTGGAGACCAACTCATGCTCTATGGTTGTTTGGAGCAAGTTTTATATGATGCATGCAAGCTGTAATGAGCCTTAATTCACAAGTTTATTGAGTATTTTGCAAATTGAGGTGTTAAGTTGCAAAATTGCATGTTTTATGCATAATCTTGTGAATCTCTGTTAAATCTGTAATTTGATATGTGATAAGTGTTGTAACATGTTCAATATATGGTATATTAACTATTTTGATCATTGGATTGGACTAAAAATGGTTAGAATTGAAAATGGTATGTTAAAACCAAGTTTCCAGTCTGTTCTGTGAGAAAAAACTCGAGTGCTTGGCTTAATACTCGAGTAAAATTTTTATAAATCAGTGTACTTTGTGTTAGAACACTCGAGTATCGGGTCCAGGACTCGAGTAATAACTGATTCGTGGGGATCTCTTAAGGTAAACCACTCGAGTAAGACAGGGGTGACTCGAGTGTTCTGGAATTGATGAAGAACACTCGAGTACTCATGAACTACTCGAGTAAATTGATGAATCTGAAACCCAAATCCTCAGAAAGACATGAACACTCAAGTATCCTGAAGAACACTCGAGTAATCTGGAAATAGTTGAAGAACACTCGAGTATTCTGAAGAACACTCGAGTAGTTTACCCAGAATCTTAAAAACACCATTTTTAATTCTGAATCAATTGATTAATGATTAAAAAAATAACAATCCAAGGGATTTGAACTTAAAAAGAAATTGATTGATGATGTGATGTTTTCATTATCGTTGCTCGGGAGACACGTAATTTAGTAATAAAAGAAAAATACATCAATCAATTCCTTTTAACCCAAGATAATGCATTCATTCTGGAGTTCGGATGTTAGATCGTATTCATGTTCTTGCAACATGAGGAGGGCCTCTGGGAGTGCCAATTGACGGCTCACTTGATGACACGTTATGGTTGACGACGTGGTTGGCTTAGTGAGATGCCGATATGGTTATACCGTTTGGATGACGGGACGTGCTCGGGTGGCATGGATTCCAAGTTTGTCGTGTACATTCTTGACGAATGTACGAATGTTGTACACCTAGGAGTACAACGCTCTGTTGAGTGCTGGGAAGTAAAGGATGGACGTCAGAGAGTGACATAGATTGATGAAGTTAGACCTGAGAGCTAGGTTCATACATCATGCCACTTATTTAACCTAAAAAGATGATAAATGAAATAAGTATGAGCATCTTACTTGCATTCAATAACTGCTAAGTGCTAAATGTGATTGTTGTTTATTGTTGCATAACTTTACATTTATATTGATCACATATTTATGCTCTATTGATTATGTGTATAGAATTGCTTACCCCTATGCCCTTGTAGGTGATGTCTCGCTACATTGCTTGCATCGAGATCCGGCCACTTCCTAGTGGCATATGGATCTACGAGGATCACCGTGCGGTGTTCGAGGGAGAGGTAGAGATTACCTTCTACCACCCGAACCCGCTGATCCGGTTCCGTCCTCGTAGGTTTAGGATTCCCATCATATACACTATGCACGTACCACCTTTTTACACATATCATGGACCACCTCCCACACGACCAGCTCGCTCATATCACAGTTTTCGCTTTCGACCTACCCGCTCACACCCTTTTTCTTCGAGAGTCGTCCGCGAGGAGACTTCCCCTTCTGATCCAAGGAGCCCAGTTAGGGTCACAACATCTTCCGACCCTGTACCCAGTGGTAGGGTACCCTCTCCATCAGATGAGATCGAGGAGGATCCTATCACTACAACATTTTTTAGTTTAGGCAACACTGAAAGTTTCAACGGTTGAAAAACCGTTGCCTATATATGGAATAGGCAACGGTTTTTTTTTTCGTTGCCATTTAAAATGAAATAAGCAACGGTTTTTAGTTTAGGCAACACTGAAAGTTTCAACGGATGAAAAACCGTTGCTTATATATGGCATAGGCAACGGTTTTTTTCGTTGCCATTTAATATGAAAAAAATAACGGTTTTTTCATAGAATAAGCAACAGTTTTTTGTGTATAGTCAATTGACAAGAATAAGCAACGGTGTGGCAAATGTTGATAGAAAATGCCACATTTTCATAAGTGTTGCCAAAAATTTCATTCAAAAATCCGTTCCCAAAGGTTCTTTTACTTAGCAGAAAATAAAAGTCATTCCTTGAATAAAGGTTCTTTTACATAGCTTCTAAACGCAAAACAGTTCATTCTTCTTCCCTTAGAACTGCAATCCTTCCACTCCCATTCTCACTCATTCTCTCAAACTGCAATCCAAGATGGAGCCCAACCACGAAGCTCACTCACCGCCGTGACATGAAGCTAGCGCCGCCCTTATCCCTCTATTTCTCATCGCTGTTCGCGTCGCCGCCTCCATGGACGAAGCTCATCTCCGCCTCCTAGCGTCGCTGGCGTCCGCTGCGGGTTTGGATCGAATCACAGCTCGGTGCACCGTTCCAAACTCTCACTCCACTCACATCGTCCTCAGCCATTACCGTTGTCGACCACCGAATCGTCACGGTGAGGCTCCATTGTTGCTCTCGACCACCGAACCCCACTCACCATTGTTCTCACATCCTCCCACGACACCGAGCCACCACCCCAACACCGAACCACTTCCTTGTCACGCCGGTGAGTTGTAGCCTCCTATGAAACCCTAATTTTTTGTTGATATTCGTCGTTGCTCATCTCCCTTAGGATTCACTCACTCCATCGAGTTCTCTTCAATCACTTCTCACTCCCGTCGTTCTCTCTCACTCTCTCTCACTGGCGTCATTCTCTCTTTTAGTATGAAGCTCTTCAAAATCCTGAAATGGCGATTTTAGTGTCTGGTGGTTCGATTTGGCAAAGAAATTGGGATTGAGATTGTTATGGACTGAAGTGGTGACTCCATAGTGGTTCCGACGAGCAAAACCGTGGTTCGGTGTTGGCTTGGAATGAAGGTAATTAATATAGTTACCATATCTAGTATCTATCCTACGGGTTTTAGTGTTGTCTACATTTCCATTTGAACATTTTATTCTTTTTTTTGTTTCTATGCATACTCAGTAAACTACTCTATTAAATTGGGGTTTGAAGAGGTTGCGGTTTGGTGGTGGGAGGAGGATGTGAATGTGAAGGAGATACTCATGTGCAGCTGAATGCTCTTTCATTTTTTGTTTTTTTTAAATGCTTGAAACTGAATTAGTTATTAGTTCTACAGCAGTGTTTTTCTTCTTCAAGTCTTGTTGTATCAACCTATTTTGGTGTATTGACTTAGTCACATCCTATCAGCTTAGCTAACTGCTTCTATCCTAATATTCAGCATCAATTCAACCTTTTCATTATAGTGATGATGCAATGCTGCATTTTACAATTTCGTTAATTCATTTGATCATACACTAGTGTCTTTGGTCTGGTTTATATTCCAGTGAATGGTACACTTTTATTCTGCTTCAATAAATTCATTAGGTTTAGACAAAGTAATATGGTTGGAGAAGGTCACATTGGCAAGACCAAGGTGGAAATCTTGGCCTCTTGAGTAGTGATGGCAATAAAGGTCTACAAGGTACTGAAAATTTGAGGGACCCGGGTCAAAGATCTAGAGAAGGAATGTCCAGACATTAGAAAGAAGCTTGTCATAAGGAGTGTCTTAGTTAAGGTCCTGATGAGTATTGGCACTCTCTTGTCTCTTCTTGTATTTGTCTCAAACATGTTGGATTTGTTTTACATCTTCTTTCTATGCTTCTATCTCAGCATTCCAGGAAATATTTTCACTTTTTTATGGTGAAGTAATTTCCACCTTAGTCAATCTAAATATATGCTTGTTCTGATACAATGAACTTGGCTTAATCTATGAGCTGGTACCTATGTGCATCTGATTTAGAAAACCGACATGGAAACTCTTGTTTCTGTTTAAATTTAATTTGAGACATCCAGTTATTTGGTATTGATTTTGTGGTATTTGATGATGTGCTGCATTTGGAATGTTAACCAAAGTGAACATGTTTTTTATGAGTCTGAACTCTGAAATAAATTAAGGTATTAAATAAATTATGGGATAATTGGTTTGAACTGGAAGCTATGTATCAGTGAATGTGATAGAGTAGTCATTTAATTATGCATTGTTTCATATTAGGGATGGGAACCAAAGTTCAGAATCTGCCAGGATACTACTCGATGAGAGATCTTAATGAGGAATCAAGCAGTTGTGGCTGGCCCCTATTTTGTGGAGATAAAACACTGACAAATGGGCAGTATTATCATAATTATCTGTCAAGTGCTATAGCAGATGCATCTTCAGCATATGATAAGGACATTTTAAAGAAGAAAATGCTTGAGCACGAGGCCACATTTAAGAATCAGGTATGACGGTTTTAGTTTCTTTTTATCTCTTGGCTTTTAGGTGGATGAGTGGGCATACCAGACAAGATCGGATTAGAAATGAGTATATTCGAGAAAAAGTTGGGGTTGCTCCTATTGTTGAAAAAATGGTTGAATCTCGTCTTAGGTGGTTTGGGCATGCGTGGAGGAGACCGGTGGAAGCCCCGGTTAGGAGGGTAGACCAAATGGAGGGTACTACAAGGGCTAGAGGAAGAGGAAGACCTAGAAAAACTATAGGCGAAACAATTGAGAAGGATATGGCAATCAATGCCTTATCAAAAGACACGATTTATGATAGGCCTTTATGGCGTCGTTTGATCCATGTAGCCGACCCCACCTAGTGGGACAAAGGCTTAGTTGTTGTTGTTGTTGTTGTTGTTGTTGTTGTTGTTGTTGTTATCTCTTGGCTTTTAGCTTAAATACTGTGCTTGGGGAAAGCTTTGGGTGTTTCAGGTTACGTATTACTAGTCAAATGATGCTCATGGTGATGTCATTTAGTGAATGTTAAAAAAAATTAGGAAAAACAAACATTCTGATAAAGTTTTAAAAACAAACATTCTGATAATGTCATTTGTGCAACTGATAGATGTTTTAAAAACACTGTAACTTCTGCATTCTTTTGATCAGTCAAAGTTTTGCCACTTTCTCGGGGTGATGGCATTTATCAGAAGGTTTGGATCCAACAGACTCTAATCATGATATTTGGAGAATGTTTCTGATAAAATCTGATCATCTAATTTGAGGTTTTGGAACTGGAGTCTGGTGACAGTTAACTTCTGGTGTCCTGAAAATGATTTTTTTTAAAAGTCCTTTGTGTCCTCTGTCTCTATCATATTGTAGTTGTTAACTTGTTATCCTTTAATTTGTCACTTGTTTCTCCTGGCCTCTCCACATTGCATATGCTTTACTTTTTGGATGATTGTAATTTCTTATATTCGTCTCTCTGCTTGCAGGGAATGGACATGGCCATTTTAAAATTGAACCCTGGTGGTTGGGTCCACATATTCCCAGAAGGTAGTCGCTCTCGGGATGGTGGAAAAACAATGGGCTCTTCCAAGAGAGGTGTTGGGAGGTAATAATCTTCCATAATATTTTGGACTAGAATACTAACAGAAAATCATGCTCGTCTCTTGTAGTAACCTTGTTCAGAAGTATAGGGTCGATATTATATTTTTGCCTAGTATATTTTGCTGCCTAGTATCTCTTGCTACTCGAATTCTAATATTTCATAATTCGCTTGAGCAAAACGTGTTTACTGATTTTAATTTTTTCCATCAGATTGGTCCTGGACGGTGAGAGCTTGCCCATTGTTGTCCCATTTGTACATACAGGGATGCAAGAGATTATGCCGGTTGGTTTTTTAACTTTTATTTGATTTCTTATTTCTTATTTTAATTATTTTTCCCTTTCGTGATTGCAATCATGTATTGTGATTAGGATAAAAATTGGAAGGCTACCAATGGAGCTACAAAAAATAGCAATAAGGTAAAAGCAATATCCATCTATGTTTGACTTGTCTTGATCCTCTGTCTGTCACATCTCCTGCTCTTTTTGATTTTGTGCATCTATTTTGTTTTCTTTTTATGATTATATTCAGTGTTTAAAAGATTCTTTTGAAAATCCTTACTACTACCACAACAGAAACCTAGAGAGACTCTTGATTACTGGATTACAAATAAATTGCTTTAAAAATATTCGAACATTGAAAAAGGCACTTAAAATCTTGCGTGGAAACTCTAATATTCGAACTCTAATATTTTTTTTGTTCTACTTCTAAGACATATTCATTGTGTGTAATTCTCAGGTTGATGGTGACTTGAAAAAGCATAAATAACGGCGTTTTTCTCAGTTTTTCTCCCCCATATTTTTAAAGGTAATTGTATCTCTATAGTCTATACAGTATTTATAGAACACTGAACTAAGTTAAATTTGATCCCCTTTATCAAGCTGTGGTATTGGTATTTATTTTACATTTTGTGCCATCTCCGTTTTCCTAATGTCTCAAGCCTAAAGCTTAAATTTTAACATGTTATAGTAACTTGTATGATATTTGTTTCTTGAGGACAAGAAAAAGATGAAGGCTTGGCTGTGGGTAAAGGGTCAAAACAACAAAAAAAACACTTATATCTTTGTTTGAATGGATATGAAATCCTTTGGAGAGCTTGAAATCATATTGCTAAATTGCTGCTGGTTTTTTTCTTGTTTTCCTATTTCTGGTTTTTTCTGTTGTTGGTTTTTTTTGCTAGTTTCTAGTTTTTTTTCATTCCTCTGTTTCTTATAAGGGAACTGGTGGTAGGACCTACAATGAGTTAGTACCAATGTGACTTAGCTTTATGTGCTACAGCTACAGAAAAAGAGCTAGGTAGAACTTAAAGACTGAATTATTATGTTTGGATGTTAAAGCTAGAGCACAGATATGCATAAAGAAGAGAAATTGAAAGCTCATATAATATAGACAAGCATTTCTCATAATTCAGAATTTTTGCTCTTATCTAGTTTTAGATTGAAACGCTTACTATACGAGTTGAACACATTACACAATCATTAGGAGAGCATGAGAGCATGCTGTTTTGTTCTGGGCAGGTGATGACTTTCCCATCAACTTGTGGTGCATGTGCCACTAAGTGTGAGACTGGAATGTTTGTAACCAGTATCCTTTTACCATCTGTCATATTGCCCTTGGATATGCTTGTGTTTGATACATTTATTTAGAAGTTTTATCTGTTTTAATATAAATCATAGTTTAAACTGATTGGAATGATATTGGAATCATAGTTTAAACCAGTATCCTTATATATGTATATATATATATTGTAATAATGTTTAATTCTCTATTTTTAACATGTATATTTTTTTCCATATTGCAGCAAAATTTGAATGTTAAGGAAGACCAAGCTGAAGATGAATTGGAATGATGTCATTGGCAAGCGTATATATATTTATAGCTTTGAGTTATTTTCTTTTGAACTTTCAAAAATTTTTGTTAATTAGCAAGTATTTAATTTGGTCTTGTACTCTTTGGATTATAGAATAATATAATCTTATGTTATTTTGGTATGTATGGTGAATATAATTTAATTTCATTATATATATATATATACACTACTGCATTTAATTTTATTAAAAGTGTTGCATATAGAGTGAAAGTAAAATAAGTGTTGCCTATGTGAAGTTGGAAATAGTTATATATCTGTTACTGAAACATAAGGCAACGGTTTCATCAGTGTTGCATATGCTATAGATTAATAAAACCGTTGCTGTTTATAAGCGAAAGGGCAACGGTTTTTGCCTATGTGAAGTTGGCAATAGTTATATATCTGTTTCTAAAACATAAGGCAACGGTTTTAGCAGTGTTGCATATGAGATGATTAATAAAACCGTTGCTGTTTATAAGCCAAAGGGCAACGGTTTTCTTAATAAAACCGTTGCATATATGAGAGATGAAACCGTTGCTGTTTATAAGTTAAAGGGAAACGGTTTTACAAAATTGTTGCCAAATGCAAAAAACCGTTGCCATTGACAATATGCAACAGTCACCTAGAGAACAGTTGAAAAACCGTTGCCTAAACTTTCAGCAACAGTTTTTGTACTTTAAGCAACGGTTTTGTGCCGTTGCCGAAAGTTAAAAATGCTGTAGTGTATGGAGGACGAGAGGGAGGTGAGCTTGTCGTTCATTCTACCGGGAGCCAGTGGAGGGATGATGATCCCTAGGTGTGTGCATATGGTATATGATGAGGATCGGGGGATCCGGTGTAGGGATGATGTGGAGGAGATACTACTACTGCTGTTGCTGATGATGATGATGTTTCTTTCTGCTACTTGGAGACTACTGCTACTATCACTACTACTACTGATGCTGCCAGATCTATGTGACCACCTCTAGAGTCTATATTTTTGACATGTATATATTGTAGATATACTTTTGAGTACTCTAGGGATTATGGTTTTATTTTGGTCATAGATCTTATGGACTTGTATCTGGATCTTGGAGATTTACACTGGGACTATGTATCACCTGACTCTTTTCAGTTATCTACAGTCTATGTTTATATTTCTATTAGCTACATAGTCCTATGACTTCCGCTTACTCTGATGAAAATTATATGAAAGAATTCTGTGATGTTATTTAAAAATGGTATCGGTTCCGCGAAAGAAAAAAATGGAAAGTATCGCCTAATTTTACTATGAAAGTGTCTTTTCAAAAGTATCGATGCTATCTGAAGTTATGAAAAGATTTTACTATCCTAGTAAACACCGAATTCAAAACAATGTAGAAAACGATACAAGTTAGTCTCTCCAAGAGTTCCATGTTTTGATTTGTGCACCCGCCTTAAAAGAAATTTTATTTCTCCATTTTTTTTATAAAAATACTCTCAAGTCCATATTTTGTTTAAGAAATATAGTTATTTTGATTAACTATTTGGATATATAAAAAAGGGTGTCACAACATATGACAGAAGAATCTCCACTTTCGGTTGCATCTTTCTTCATGGGAGAATTGAAGTTAATTTTCTTTTTAAGAAATTTCCCAAACCTTTTCACCAAGAGACCCATGTGCTCATCACTGATAGATTCTTTGTCAGAGTCTCATTTTGATGTTGGTGTTTCAGCCTTGAACGCAAGACCTTTCACCTTGTTGTTCTCTTTTTCGTGTTGTGCCAATCTTTTGAGTTCACTTTCATGTTTCTGAAGCTTTCCGAAGAGAGTTGCCAATGTAATAGTTGAAAGATTTCTTGACTCCATAAATGCTGTCACTTTGGGTTGCCATTCTCTTCCTAAGCACCTCAGTACTTTGTTGATCAGTTCTTCATTTGTGAATTTCTTCCCCAATGTTATGAGCTGATTAATGATCATTGTGAACCTCTTTTGAATTTCTTGCATTGATTCTTCGTCCTTCATTCTGAACAGTTCATATTCTCCAGTCAAGGTGTTGATTCTCGACCTCTCGATCTCATTGGTACCTTCAATTGTGACTTCTAAAGTATCCCACATTTCCCGTGCTGTCTCACATGTAGATATCCTGAAAAACTCATCATAACTCAAAGCAGATGTTATTATGTTTTTCGCTTTCAAGTCATATTGGACTCTTCGTTCCTCCTCTTCCGTCCACTCATTAATAGGTTTGTTGACGGTGATTCTATTTACCACATAGGTAGGAACGTAGGGTCCATTTACGCTTGCATCCCAAACTTTTAATCCTACTCCTTGAATAAAAATTTTCATTCTTGCTTTTCAATAAGCATACCCCACAATATCAAACATGGGGGCCTATTAATAGAACTCCCTTCACCACCGAACAGATAGTTTGAAGCCATACTCTTGAGATAGTTAAGTCCTTTAACACAAGAGACTAGCCCTGATGCCAATTGTTAGGATCGACCTCAAACCTCGAGAGCGAGGATGAATCGAGTTTTATTAAATTTATTGGAAAATACTCGAACGTTTAAAAAATAGTTTTGTGGAGAGATTAAGATTTAGAATGTGAAAGCGAAGCGATGTATAATGAAATAAATAGAGTTGCACGAAAACGATTTAAACAAAAATAATGCGGAAAAATAAAGAGATAAGGGAAGAGGAACGCGCAAACCAATTTTTATACTGGTTCAGTCTTTCCAGCGAAAGACCTATGTCCAGTCCCCAAGCCACCCGCTTGAGCCTTTATAACGTTGAAATTGAGCAGCACCCAATTACAACCAAGAGCTCCCCGCACACTACTAGGAACCTTCGTTCGCTAGGGACCTCAAATAATCACATAAGGGTTCCTCACCCTAAGAACGTGCCACACGTTCAACTAGGAGTTCCACTCCCTACAACTATGGTTGAATATTATGAATTTGTGAGTGATACAATTGACGTGTTCTTAATAACATGGATACAACAAGAATGGTCTACTGATAATGAAGAATATTAATTCACAAGAACTAAGGCTAGAAGAATGTATCAAGAATGAAGAATGCGTTCTTGGAGTGGAGGAAGAAGAAGAACATGTTTTTGATATCAGATGATAAGAAGAAGAATGTTTTCCAAAACTAGGATTCTCTTAAAATAGATTTTTGAAAACAAAATAAAATAAAAATAAAGATTATATTTTGAATCAACAATAATTAAGAGAAATCAGAAAATAAAATAGAATAAATTTAAATCAGTTTTAAAATCAAAACAGAATAAAAAAGAATTAGAAAATAAATCGAAGATTTGATTCTTAAAACAAATAAGGAATATTTTCAAAAATAAAATCAATTTCAAATTTTGAAAAGATATCAGAATCAATTATATAAAAACAAATATGGAAACGTTTAAAATTGATTCTGACATGGATTTCAATAAAACTTAAAGGTAATCGATTACTTGAAGAAGGTAATTGATTATCTTCATTCTGTGAAAACTTTGAAATTAGTTTTTAAGAAAGTAATCGATTATTCAAACCAAGGTAATCGATTATCGAGTTTATGTGAAAACAGTGAAATCAACTTTTTGAGAACGTAATCGATTATTAAAACAAGGTAATCGATTATCTATTCCCTGTGAGAAAGGTAATCGATTATTTTCAATTAAAACTCCCAGGTCACAACTCAGAGGCATGGTAATCGATTATCCAAGGAAAGTAATCGATTACTTCTGCTTATTTTCATAAAAATGATTTTCTAAAGCTGAGTAAGTAACCATAGGTTTTCACAAAACACTTTTAACAAAAAAACTAACTTAAAAACAATTTTCGCAAAAGTTATTTTTCTTCTCCTTAAACAAAAACCATTTGGCCATATGAACTTGGAACAATTAACTCTTCATTACCTTACATTAAATCGTATGGGCAAAGCTTAATCTATTTCATGCTTGAGCTTGAGCCTTGAGCTTGATGGAGCTTGTTTGTTATCGTCAAAATAATCTTCTAGAAGTCTTCTAGCATAACTCCTTAAGTCCTTGGGAAAGCTTGACTTCCAACACTCTTCCTTTTTGATAATGACAAACACTTCCAGACTTTTTGCATCACAAGCATTAAGCAAGCAAATATATAGCAATATAATCCAATAGCAAAAATACCCAACTAGGAATTTAATTCAATTAGCGAGGATTAAATGTGAAAGCCATATGATAAGCTCTCCCTGCAAAAATGGTTAAGATTTCATAAATATGAGCCATAATCTCATAATTCTTCTCCTCCTTTTGTCAATATCAAAATGGAGGGAAGACAACTGCAACAGTTTGGATATATAATGCACACTACTCCCCTTGAAACACTGAATAAATACATTATAATAACAAGGGAATAAATATGCATGATATGCAATCACTCTACTAGTGATGTGCAAGTTAAGCCAAGTTCTCCACGAATATAAAAGAAGCTTTTTTCGGAAGCGGTTTCGTGAAGATATCAGCTAACTGCCTAGATGTGTTCACATATTCAATCACACAATCACCTTTAGCAATATAATCACGAATAAAATGATGACGAATCTCTATGTGCTTTGTACGTGAATTTTGCACTGGGTTTTTAATAATGTTGATTGCACTAGTGTTATCACATTTAATGGGAATGTGATCTAGACTTACACCAAAGTCTAGGAGTTGTTGTTTTAACCATAAGATTTGTGCACAACTGCTACCCGCAGTGACATATTTAGCCTCAGCTGTAGATAGGGCTACACTAGCCTGCTTCTTACTAGCCCATGACACTAAAGAACTGCCTAAGAGATGACAAGTGCCGCTCGTGTTTTTCCTATCTATTTTACACCCACCAAAATCAGAATCGGAATACTCAACAAGGTTACAAGTGAAACCTTTTGGGATACCATAAACCCATATCGGTTGTGCCAGATAAGTATTTCATTATCCTTTTGATAGCAACCAAGTGCATTTCTTTTGGATTCGCTTGAAAACATGCACACATACAAACACTAAACATGATATCTGGCCTACTTGCCATTAAATAAAGAAGTGAACATATCATACCTCTATACTTTGTAGGTTCAACAGGTTTACCTCCTCATCTTTATCTAGATAGCATGTGGTGCTCATTGGTGTTGCAACTGCCTTGGCCTTGTCCATGCCAAATCTTTTCAATAGCTCCTTGTAGTATTTTGTTTGACTAATAAAGAACCCATCCTTTGCTTGTTTAATTTGCAATCCAAGGAAGAAATTGAGTTCGTTCATCATAGACATCTCGAACTCTTCCTGCATTATACTTGAAAATTCCTTGCAAAGGGATTCATTAATAGCACCAAATATAATATCATCAACTCAGAGGCATGGTAATCGATTACCAAAGGAAAGTAATCGATTACTTCTACTTATTTTCATAAAAATGATTTTCTAAAGCTGAGTAAGTAACCATAGGTTTTCACAAAACACATTTAACAGAAAAACTAACTTAAAAACAATTTTCGCAAAAGTTCTTTTTCTTCTCCTTAAATAAAAACCATTTGGCCTTATGAACTTGGAACAATTAACTCTTCATTACCTTACATTAATTCCTATGGGCAAAGCTTAAACTATTTCATGCTTGAGCTTGAGCGTTGAGCTTGATGGAGCTTGTTTGTTATCATCAAAATAATCTTCTAGAAGTCTTCTAGCATAACTCCTTAAGTCCTTGGGAAAGTTTGACTTCCAACAAATCACAATTAAACATTTAGCACATACCATTTCATTCAATCACTCCATATCATGCTCATGCACATTCAAACAATTACATTTAGCTCACATCACAATTTAGTTGTTCATTAATCATTTCATCATTCATTCTTTTCTTTCTTTTGCATTTCACCATTCATTCTTTTCTTTCTTTTACTCTTTTCTCTTGTTTGTACCACTAGGAATTGGTTGCACCTGCTAGGGCATTTGTAACACCCATTAGGGACTTTTGCACCCATCAGGACTTTTGGCACCCATTAGGCTTCACCCGTTAGGACAATGCTTATAACTTTATTCTTTCTTATCATATTTCTTAGCATATTCAATCCATTTACTTTGACCCTTTTCACATTTTCCATTCTTTTAATTATCGTTGAATTGATCAATTGGGTACATCGACGCCTAACGAGGTGTTTGGACCTAATGGGGCATTTAGCCTGACGGGGCATTTGGCCCTAATGGGGCGTTTGAAACACCTAGAAGGGGCACTTGTATGCCAATGTCCCCAATGATCAATTCAACAGTCCATTCCTTTTAACTTATCTCATTATTCTTTTCTAATTAGCCATACATTCAATTCAATTAATCATGCGCTAATATATCAAACCAACACATAGCTACAATTATACAAGTATTTTCAATTAGTCATTCTAGCATTTACAATATTCCTAATAGCCAACATTTCACCACAACAAATATTCAAAATCGAATAACAAAAATTCACCACTATTCACAAGCATAAATCAAGGGTTCATATTTTCCAATTAGCATTAATAATAACATTTAACACCTAGCATACACATTTAATCACAAATTTCAATTAGGGTTCAATTTCTTTATTCAAGCAATTAAAACATTATCATCATTTACTATACTAGGGTTTCATAATTCACTACACTAAGCACACATTCTTAGCAAATCACTATATACTAGTTAGGAACTAATTCCTAAATCAAGGTAACACTCACTCCTTACCTCTACCAAAGAGAGAGTGGAGAAACCTTCACAAAGCCTTAGCTCAAACTTTGCCCTAGCCCTTTTAAGCCTCAGCCAAGGAGCCCCCAAGTGTGTTGTGAGTAGAAAGAAGAGAGAGCTTGATTTTCTACAAGCCATGAAACAAAGAAAAGTATGAGTATTGGTTCTTCCATAGGGGTAGTTCGAATTTCTCCATGGAAGAGAGAAAGAGAGAGAAATTCGTGAGAGGTAAGTGATGAAGTGGGGATGAGATTTACCTTGTGTTTGTGAGAAAGGAAGTAAGATTAAAGTTGGTTCTTGATGATGAGTGGAAATATATCTCTTAAAATCTTGAAGGAGAAGAGGAAGAATCACACTAAGCGATGGAGAGGAATGAGAGTTCGTGTGATGATGATGATGATCTCCTTGTTCTTGATCTAGGTGTAGTGTTGATGATGGAATGGAGGTTGATGATGATGCCTGGCTTGCCCTTTACTTCTTAGGGCTTGAGAGGGTCGAGAGAGAATGAGAATGAGAGCTCGTGAAGGAGGAGAAGAATGAATGTAAGAGATGAATGAACGAGTTGTTTGTTGTGTTATTGTTCTATTTTTCCTTGATTGGAAATGAGTGGTCCACAAAATAGGCTTCTCCTAGAAGCTTTGTAACATGTGGTGGAGAATGATAGCTTCTTTGAGAAGCTTTGTGAATGAGTGGTTGAGAGGGATATGTTTCTGACGCTCGTTCCTGGGTGAGGAGAATGGTGCGCCTGGTCGCGGAAAACACTGTGAGAGCCATCTGTCTTGGCTCTGGTGCTCGACCCTAGCTCGGTGTGTTATGAATCCGACCAGATCGTGGTCGGTGCTCGTAACTGAGTGCTAACTAGTCAGCGTACGATCGAATACATCGAATTGGAGTCATGGGGACTGTGTTGGGACCTCGGTGCTCGGATCCCTGGAAGCACCTGCTCGGAATGAGATCGGTAAAGCGATCTGCTCGGCGCGTGAAGGCCGAGATATCTTGGCGTTGGTGCAAGATCGGTTTAGCCTCTCTAATGAAATTCTAGGCATGTGGAGGCCGAGATGCTTGACGTCGATGAGAGGTCGGTGTGACCTCTAGATGGTCGGTTCGCAGTCCTTTAAAACCGAGAAGACTGGTTACTACTTAAGATCGGCTAACGTGAAGTGACTCGATGTGGTCGGCTGATCGCTGCCAAGGGGTGTAACACGAAATGAGGTCGGTTCCCATGAGCTCGGTGATAGCTGTTCAGTTCTCATGAGCTCAGTGTTACATGCTCGGTTATCATGAGTTCGGTGCTACATGCTCGGTTATCATGAGTTCGATGCTACATGCTTGGTTCTCATGAGCTCAGCGCTACATGCTTGGTTCTCATGAGCTTAGCGTTACATGCTCGGTTCTCATGAGCTTGTTGATAACTGTACGATTCTCATGAGCTCGGTGCTACTAATGAGCTCGGTGTGGCCATTTCCAAGGGGGTGCAAAACGAAACGAGCTCGGTTATCATGAGCTCAGCGCTACATGCTCGGTTCTAAAGTCCTTTAAACCCAAGGTGTCTGGTTACCGACAAGGGGTGTGAGACGGAACGAGGTCGGATTGCGACACTAAATGTCGTTCGGTGGTCGGCTGAGGTGGAATTTGGTCGGAACGAGGTCCGATCCACTACACTTAGACCCTTATTCTTCGCTAAGGCTTAACTACTTCACAGAATGATTGTAATCGATTAACACCCCACGGTAATCGATTACATTGACAGATTTTTATGTACTGATGGCTTCTAACTCTATGGCATACTTCTCAACTCCTATACTCATTTTGGCTATGATTACTCTAATCATTCCTAGCTTATTCTTAGGGTTTCCATTAGCTTGACTTTGACTTATTCTCATTAGGCTTGGATTTAAAATTCGGGATGTTACATAACTCCTATACACAATTTGCTATTGTTATTTCCATTTATCCTAACTTAGGTTTACTCTAATTAAGCTTGAAATTAGAAATCAGGATGTTACACCTATTAATGAACACAAAATTTCAAGTCAATCGAACACATGCATACACACTTAGACAAAACTATATAGCATCATTATCAACTAATCAAAACGAAATCATTTCATGTATTTATTTTTCTCATAGAAACCAAAAATTAAGACAAGAAAATAACTAAAGTTTATCAATAAATAACATGCATCAAGAACAAAAATCATTTCCCCTATTTTCTTGCCTTGGTCGAAACATGCATGGAGAAAGATTGGAAATTTTTGCAAAATAAACCAACAAATTAACATACATTTCAAGATCAAGAAAAATCAATCCTTATTTCTTCATTTCAAGCATAAACCAAATCATCAAAGTAAAACAAAATTATTTGGGCAAAATAAAATGAAAACTGTGTGGACCTCTTGAATACATGCATGTTCATTCCTTAGTTTCAAACTTAAATCTATGCATATTAGGACTTAGAAATTATAGAGAAACACTAAAATCCAGCATGCATAAACCCATTTGAATCAAATAAATAAAACCTCCATGAAAGCTCAAACAAAAACCGAAAATGAAGAGCAAAGAGAAAAGAAATCAAGTCTTGATAATGGTTACCTTAATGAAAGAAGAAAATGGGTAGAAAAATCAAAGAGCTCCTTCTTCCTCCCCCTTTGGTTTCTCACATACGGCTCCACCTTTCTCCCACACTATCACTTTCTATTTTTTTCTAAGTTTAAGCCTTGAAGTAAAGTGTGAGTGGGTGGGGGTTTAGGGTAGTTATAATGGGTGTTAAAGTGGGGTGTGGGAACTAAAAAGGTGGGGTAAAAAAAAAACTCAAGTCTCTCCCTCTCACCCTCTTACTCCTTCACGGTTTTGTCCTCAAAAATGGGGTGGGACTTTGCAAATTACACTTTTGTTTATTTGTAGTAGTTCAATGATGTTTGGGTAGGTTTAGGTGGGGTAATATTGTAACATCCCTAATTTCGGCTCTAGTATAATTGTAATAATAATAGATTTAGAATAATTATAAGACAATAATGAAGTTTAGGAATAATAAATTAAGGTCTCTTTTAGTATTACAAAAGTGTTAGGAAATATCGGAATTGGAACACCCTGATTTCTTTAACGTTATAAATTATTAGTTTTATTGAATTAAATAACTGTTTCCTGGAATGTATCATTTAGGTATTGGGTATTTTCATAAAACACATTTTTGTTATTTACGAAAGTATATTTAATTATATTTTAAAGTAAATTTATTTGAAACAATTACCCTATTTGAAAAATAGACTTTCTTCTCTACTTTGGTATTTATAAAAATACAATATTAAATAAATTTTGTTATTTCCTATTATCTAAACTAATTTTTATCTTAAAGTTTTCCTATATGAAGCTAAAATCCTATTATTAATATTTATTTTGGGTTGATAAATAAATAAATAAAAGTGAGACAAAGAAAAAAAAAAGAAGTAAAACGTTTGTGTGTTGTGTGTGAAAGGGAACCCTAGTTCCCTTCTTGTTGTGCATTGGCGCCGCCCTTCTTCCTCATGGCCTTCTTCTTCAGTTCGACACCCCATCTTCGATCCATGAAGCTTTTCTTTCTCTCTTTCTCCTTGCACACAGGCGCCTCCTTCTCCATAACCGCGCGTCGCCGCCGCGCTCGCCTCTCTCTCTTTCCAACCAGTCACGAATCGCGACCCACCAGCCTTCTCCGCCGTTGAACCGAACAGAGACCATGGAGCTCGCGAACCGTGCCGCTGTCGAATCAACCGTAGCGCCAATCACAGCCACAACCTCCACTGCTGGGCCAGCCGCCATCGTTTTCTCCCTCCCTGCTTTGATTGGTCGCTGTTCTTTGCCTTCCTCGCGTCGCTGTTCTTTGCCTTCCTCGCGTCGCCGCAGTCCTCCTTTGCTGCTGCTGTGAAGTCTCGCCATCACCACACACCACCAAGTCCATGGGCAAAGCTTGAGACCTCCGCTGCTAGCCACCACCACAACCACCTCTTTTGGTACTCTCCCCCGATCACAATTCAAATCACGAACCAAACCGACGCCGTTATCGTCATCAGCCACGGTTGCGGGTTCAATCCAAACCGCCATCACCAACATAGTCGAGGAGTCAGACCGACGCCGGTTGTGTAAGCCGTAATTGCCGCTGGTGGATTTGGACTAGTTCGACGTAAGCCGCAGCGGGATCGCCTCACCGAGCCGTAAACCAGGTTCTAATAGAACCCTGAGGTAAGGGGTTCTTTACCTTCCTTTAGGGAGTATTTTCTAATTAGTATATAATACTTGCTAAGAATATGTGGGTATGCTTGTGACTGATTATTCGGGTAACTAATTTAAATTAAATATAAAGTAAGAAAGTAAATGAAATGAACTATAAATTGATGTTGGTGATTGAATATGCAGGCCAAGCACTATATGTAATCATGTATGTTTATTTGAAGAATATGAACTCTGGTTGTTAATTGTGAATGATTATAAATGATTATTGTTCTGTATGTCTGGTTGATTTAAAGAGTTATATGTGAATCATATAAGTGGTTGAATTGTGATGTTTGTGTCCTAAATGTGTATCACATAATGAATTGAATAATAAATAAAAGAAAGTATGTATGTATGAGATGTAAACTAGAATGAGAATTAAGGAATAGAAAGAATTAAAAACGTCATGGCATAAACTTAGGGAATTGAAAATATAAAATGTGAAAATTGTTGTGTATGCTTGTATGATAAATGTGTGTTGAATGACGAATGAGATAACAAGTTAACCATGAAAGTCAAGAGAGAAAAGAATAATTATAAAGAAATTAAAGAACAGAAAAGATCATAAATAAAAAGAAAGTGTAAAGAGAAAAGACAAGTTAATAATGAGAAAGAAATAATAGACCGGCGCAGGATGGTTGTGAGACCCTGTGGTAATAGACCGGCGCAGGATGGTTGTGAGACCCTATGGCCTAATAATAAAAGGTAAACAGCGCAGGATGGTTGTGAGACCCTGTGGCCAAATAATAAAAGGTAAACGGCGCAGGATGGTTGTGAGATCCTGTGGCCAAATGATAAAAAGGAAAGAAAGAGAATAAGGAAAAGAAAGAATGAAGTAAAGAAAGAATACAAGAAAGAAAGAGAAGAAAACAATAAAAATATAAAAGAAAGAAATAAAGAGAGAAGGCAAGATTGAAAGATAATATGATGTGAGTGAGAGAAAAGAGAATCAACAGTGCATGAAAAAGATAAAAGAGAGAAGGATATGGGTTTAAGAGTGGTTATGGGAACTCTTGTTTGTGTGTGATGCATGCTTGGCTTGATGATTGAAAATATGTGTTACGTGTTAAATGTGTTTGACTTAGTAGGTCATTATGTTTAGTTAGGAACTACTTTCTACTTCATGTATAAAGCTCACCCTTACAACCATTTTTCAGGTTTTGAGCTTGGAGCTTACACAGTTTTTGGCCGAGCAGGTTGAACCTCCACTACGTGGAGTATCTATTTATTATTTATGAGTGGACTGCAGTTTTAGATATGTTAAAAACTATTTTATTTGTAATTTAAAGTTATATATTAGTTGTACGCCCCTATTTGGGATATTTGGGGCATTAAGATCTGTTTCTGGATAATATTTAAACGTTTTATGTTTTAAAAGTTTGCTGGACTGAACAGGTTATGCAGGTACAAGTTGAAAATTTTGGTAAAGTCCGAGAAACAGAGGAACCGTTTTTCCGAAAAAATATTCTTAAGTATTTTAATTTAAAAAGAAATTTTCAATTACCATTTTTATAAAATCCTAATTTAACTAAATAATTGCGAGGGTGTTACAAATATGGGGAAGGGTGAATGGATAGAGAAAAAAGCCATGTGTTGGCCAAAAATCTACTTAGGACAGCGTCAGTAATTGTGGGTCGTAAATAGGGTACTTAAATGATAGATTGCATTTAATTAGATACCTTAGGATCTTGTGCACTCATAAATGCATGTCTAACAAATCCAAAATTTAAAATACATAACATAAATAATCAAAACCTCATAACACTAGTATATGGTAGAAAATAATATTTTTCCATTATAGTAAATAACATTTGAAAATCATATTTCCATTTACTTAAATAATAAAAACATTATAATTTCCCAAAAATATGAAAATTTCGTGGACATCAAATTTAATATCAATTTTTATAAAAATAAATTCTACATTTCAATACGATCGTTTTGACTATAAATTCGTTTGGTTCCAATTTACCAATAAAAAATTATGAATTTTCAAAGTTAAATAAATTTTTTAAATCAATAAATCAATAAATCATTACTCAACAAAATATATTATAAATGCATCACCTTTTATTATATGGGAAAAAGTCAAAAACATTGAGTTATCAACAAAAGAATAAATTCAACATTAAACAAGTTGTTTAGGCTGCCCCACATGAATTGGTCACCCTTTATTAGGAACTTGTGTCACTTTAAAATTTCAAAAACTTTAAAGAATAAATTCCTTCAAAACACAAAATTAAATAATTTATCATTATAAAAAAAAATCTACACTTTCACGCATAAATATAAATCAAATAATATATTTATATAAATTCGAAAAGAAACATCCAATTATAAATTTTCAAAAATAATTTTTTAAAATCCGAAAAAAATTGCGGGTATTACAATAGCTGCGTACATGAATGATTAGTGAGGATGTAAAAATAAAACTAATTATTGATTAATGAGTATGTGTTGATAATGTTAAGTTTTTTTTTTTAATGTGATTTGTGTATGAATGAATAATGGATATAATGTGTTGATAACGTACCAAATAAAAAAAAAAACTTTAGGTAGTTAATGTTCCAATGGTTTTCCTCAATAATTATTTACTCTCCTTCTCATTATCCAACTTTGAAGGTGATGCAAAAATAAAAAAAGATTTTTCTTTTCAGAAAGTATAAGAAAACAGGGGCCGCTAACATCTACCTATGTAGGAGGATTTTAACAATGTCCACCAAAATATTTGGACAAAATTACCCTTCCTTTTATAACTTGAGTAACTTATTTTTTTAAGGGTGTTTATGTAATTAGATTATTAATTAATTTTTTTTAAAAAAAAAGAAAATCATCCCCACCATCCGTTGACCACCATTGACCGCCGTTGACCACCGTTGACCGGCGTTGACCGGTGCCGTTGACCGGCGTTGACCACCGTTGACCGGCGTTGACCGGCGTTGACCACCACTAACCCCTAAGACCCTAGACCCTAAACCCTAAGACCCTAAACCCAAATTACAGAAATACCCTTAAAATTAACCTATCCAAGTTAAAAGATGGAGGGTAATTTTATCCAAATATTTAGGTGGATATTGCTAAAATCCTCCCCACATTGGAGGATGTTAGCATTCCCCAAGAAAATATACCAAAATATGTATTTTTCTCTGCACCTTTCTAAATGGATCTAGGATGTATTTTTATTTTTCATCATTCTCAATATTGTATAAATAGAGAGTAAAAATTAAAACAATAACTACTAAAAAAACATACAAACTTTCCATTATGCCCTTATGATCTAATTGGGATAAAAAATTTCCATTATCGATCCAAACTCATTAATCACTAATTATTCATTGTGGCATTAATTTATTGCTATCATATCATCATTGTTGAATATTTTATATAGCATCTATTTGGCGCTCATGTACCAAAGTACATAGCCATGGTCCATGAGAACAGCTTGGAGTTTTCAAAGAATTGAATGACTTGATGACTCTATGTACCAACTGTACCTAGTCTCAAAATTTTCACAAAAAACGAATCAGACTCTATAAACTAGTTCACCAAACTGCTAACAAGCAAAGCAAAGAGAAAATGAATCCACGGAACCTAAGTAGGCTTGAAGGGGCAGAGTTAGGGAGGAAAGGGTAGGTATCAGGTGGGGGCAGCATGCATTCATCACCATTAAAGTACACCTTGCGAGGAAATGCCCACCCTTGCTTGAATGTGAAGGTATCCTTGTTCTTCTGAAGAAGCACTTCTGATTGAACATTTCCAAATGGTCCAGCTTCCATTAATAGATCATTGAAGTATTTCATGCCATAGAACATGCCTGTGTCATCTGCACACAAAATGTGAACAAACTTTAATAGTCATTCTTAAAAGTTAATGAATTCTATATATAACACTTAGGTGTATCATGTATGTTTGGTTAAGCAAGAAAAAATTAAATTATTTCAATATTTGATTATATACATGACCTATTTTTATTTAATTTACTATAATTGAATCTATTTGTAGTTTGTAAAAATGATTTTAAGATATCTTGTTTCATTTAAGCCATGTAAAAATTCTTCACTTATATATATTAAAATGGAAAAAAGATATGAAGTTGCTTGAATAATTTAATTATATTTGTTTGTTCGTAGTTTTGCGGTGGTAAAATAGAATAAGTGTAATATATTTCAAAATAATCTAACTGCGTTTCCAATAAGCTTCAAACTTTCAGCTTCTCATAAACTTTTTTTTAATGAAATCATTTTTTTTTTAAATTTAATGAGGTTTGCAAAACATATCACCCAAAACAACTTTTTTCTTGAAGGAAATAAGTGTTTTGGTATAAAATTATGTTCTTAAGAAGATATATTTGCTGACACTCACTTATGGACTCATAGGGAACCAAAGACTTGTAGTTAAAGCTGAAGACTTGAGTGACATTGTTAAGATTTGGATGCTGAACAGCAAGAGCCCATAGGGAGTAATTCATCCTGTAATTGAAATTTGTTATGGCAATCTTAACTCTCCAATAGTCCTTATAGTTTTGTTTCACATGCCAATGGACCCTTATTGGGCACATATGATGTGTGCATTGCAGCAATGGTTCATTGTCTTTCTTTGGAGTGTGAACCCCCACCATGCTGAGAATTTTTGAGTCACTCCTGCATACAACACCAATGGTGATAAAATTATTAGAATTTCTCTCTTTAGGTAGCCATAGGTGCATAGACAAAAAGGTGGAACCAAAATGTTTTACTTTTTAGTATTTGTTCTTGATATGTTTACATAATACACCAAACACATGATATCATCCATATATTTTGTTCTTTTCTATTCTGACATGTTTATCGAATTCTAATTAAAATTGTCATTCATTGTTTTGAAATATCATACTTACTTAACACAAGTCTTCTTGTTCTGGCAACCGCAGGAACACGAGGGACAAGGAGTTATGGTTTCATTATAGAAGGATGACAAAGATACACAACAACTTGGGTTCTTTCTTGCCAGAAATTGTGAGTATGTGCAGGTAACATTCCATGTCACTGCATCACATAAAACAAATTAAAACATATTCCAGTACTTTAAGGATATGATGCTATACAGATACTCTGATTAAAAAACGTAAAACAGTTGAAAGATATATAGGCAAAAAGAATCTAAAAAATATCGAAGTGTTTGATACAATATCAGATCTTATCAAGATGTAGAACTTACTTAGAGCTTGAGTCTTGCGGCGCTTGTCAGGTGTAAGAAAAAGTGTTGGTGGGACAACCTTTGCAGGGCCGCAAGTATAGCCTGGTCCCGGAGCCAAGAGAGTGAAATTCTTGGGGAGTTTAACTGTCTTGTTCGAAGTACCAGCTTGGCCGACACTCACTAAGAAGGATGAGACAGATTGTGAGGGATCTTGGCCCCATGCTGAAACCACTCCACCCTTACAGCAGTTTGCATATTGCTGGTTGTAAGGCACACCAGGGAGCAGGTCTACAACTGTGGGAATTTTCTTGCAGCAGTGAGGTATATTGCCTTTGAACTTGGAGCAGTCACCTTGCTCTGTGGTTTGAGCTCCTATCACGTTCCATAAAACTTCTTTCTTCGCCCACGTCCATCCCAATGTCCACCCAGGATGAATGATGTGCCGATACATTTGGAAGTTGTATAACGTCACTGTAGCCTGATCGAAGAAGAAAATGTTCATCTCGCTACCTTTTTATCACACCACGTTTTACATCTAAATCTTAATCAATTATTGCTTCCTAAGCAAAAGTTTTTTAATCAAAGATTATGTAATAAGTGTAAAAAATTGGAGTGAACAAAAGTAGTGTAATAATATGATTCCTTGATCGAAAAGGCAATAGGCAGAGACAGGTATTTATAAATTAGATTTTCGTGTTTCCCCTGGAAAATATAATACCAAGAAGCAATGCAATTCGGGGTTTTGTACTTACCACATAGCCATCTGGTGTCCAAGACATGACATCCCATTTGATTGTTACGTTTCCAGTAGGATCCAGAGGATCATAAGCAACTAATATAATAAGACATTAAAAAGTTAGTTGAATATGTATGTGAAAGTGAATGAAAATCAGTAGATGTAGAGAATGAAACTCAATGTCTCACCTGCATAAGAGAGTAGCACAAGAGCACAAAGAGTTGAGATGACAAGTCTCATTGCTTGAATATTGTTTGTTTGATGTTATCAGCTGTTATTGCAGGCTCCAACACTTAGCCAATTCTGTGACCAAATTTTATATATAAGATCGAGAGATGTTTAGTGGACAAATGCTGTGGCATTATTGGATGTATAGTATTATAGAAGAAGAGTCTTGCAAGGAATTCTCTTGTGGTTCAAGTGATGGCTCACCTAATGGTTAGTTAGGAACATGCACATTTTTATTGCTATCACTGCCTTACATTTGTGATTTTTGTTGAAGTGTCCATATCTTTAAGCAACTTCTACTGTGCAATACTGGAGGAATATTAAAAGTGAACATTACACTTCAACAGTTGTGTTTGAGAGAAAGTTGCTTTCTGATGGGTTTGGCTGACCGTATACCATTAATACATAATACCTGGGTGACATACAAACAAATTATTTGATCATAGAACTAAGCACAGTTAAGAATATAAATATAGAAATAAGGTTTTTCCAGCGTATGCTTCACTTGCAATTTTCTTATTCCTTTGAATTTTTTCATATAATGATTGGGGTGTGCAGTGTTCCATAACATTGGCATGAGACCAAATAAAAAGGTGCTCTTGCACTACCTAAGAATTTTTCTTTTGTCCAAACTCTTAGGATTTAAGAATCACATTCATTAAACTAGTATGAGTGAAACTTATCCGACTCAACCATAAGATCTTACATATATAATATTAGTCTTTGATCAGGTTAAAATGTTAAATCTAATCGAAAAGATATATTTAATGAGAAATTATTGCATATGTTTGGATGAGATGATCATTATCAATCACTTCTACCTAGGTGGTGAGAGAGGGATGAAGCAGAAGTGTTATGATGTTATTGGACGAGATCACATAATCTAAAACCATGTAATAATTACATTTGAGTAATACTAGTGTGTACATAGCGTGGGCAAATAAATTTATGAATTTTTGGGTTGAAAGTGTGAAAGTAGTAGTATTAGGATACACATATCACAACTAAACTACTCATTTTGGTCCCTTACCTTATTTTTCAATTTCAAATTGGTCCTTTACCTTTTTTTGGTTTCATATTGGTCCCTTAAGTTTATTTTTGCTGTCAATTTGATCCCAAAATCACTGTTCATCCTATATGGACCAATATGTTATGGACACGTGTCACTTTCTCTCTCCAACAATATATACGTGGACCAATATGATTTTGACACGTAGGATGAACAGTGATTTTGGGACCAAATTGACAACGAAAAGAAATAATATAAGGGATCAATATGAAACCAAAAAAAAGTAAGAGACCAATTTGAAATTGAAAAATAAGGTAAGGGACCAAATGAGTAATCTTGGTCCCTTATGTTTCTTTTCACTGTCAATTTAGTCCAAGAATAACTATTCATCCTATGTGAACCAATATGTTATGGACACGTGTCACTTTCTCTCTCCACGTGGACCAACATAATATTGACACGTAGGATGAACAGTGATTTTGGGACCAAATTGACAGCGAAAAGAAACATAAGGGACCAATATGAAACCAAAAAAAGGTAAGGGACCAATTTGAAATTGAAAAATAAGGTAAGGGACAACATGAGTAATTTAGCCGGATGGGTAAAACCAAATTTTACAAAAACAAAGATGAAAAAAAAAAGTTAGCATGCAAAAGCAATTCTTGCTTGCGGAAAAAAAAGATAGATACCCAATTTGAACATGGTTGTGCAAGATTTTACATGATCTTCACATGGGTAAAATTGTAAAAATGATTAATCAACTTCTAAATCAAAGTATATGCTCATTAGTTATTAATGTATTAACAATCCACGATGTACTCAGTAAAAAATTCTAAAATAAATTTAAATAGTTGTATCGTATCACACCGGGAGAGTATCAAACAGATAGAGATAGAGAGAGAAAGAAAGGAAGCTTCTTGGCTTTTTTACTTAAGTGAGGTAGTTTTGCAAACAATTTACAAAAATGAGATAGTTTTGAAACTATTTACATAACATAGGGTAGTCAACAAAACTATTTCCTAAAATGGGGTAGTCAAAGTCAAAATTCAGCTGGTCAAACAAGTCATTCCGGATGACTTAACCTAAATGACACGTGTCACGCTCCCATTGGCTCTCCGAATTTTTTCTGGAAAAAAAAGTAAAAAAAAAAAACCACCCGACAGGCTCGCCACGTGGCGCAACCAGGTGGGTTGCGTCACTGCGGTTGACGCAACAGGTGGTACTATTGGTTTGTAAATCGTGCAATTGCACTATTGGAGATGACATGATTCCACCATTGGTTTGTAATTTTCATTATATGGTTTATGTTTACCACTTATTTGATACTCCCTCCGTCCCTAAATATAAAGTCACTTTGGGGGATTTCACGTCCATTAAAAAAGTTGAATAATTTAGTTAATTGTATTGGAAATGTGAACTTTTGATATGTAATTTCAAAATTACCCCTATTAATATTATTGGGAATCTAAAAAGTGTTAAATAAATAGGGTTGTTTGTGGAAAAAAGTAATTAATGATTATTGAAACTTGGTATGGGGCTTTATAAATAAGGACAAAATAAAAGTGTCAAGAGGGTTTTATATTTAGGGACGGAGGGAGTAATAAATATATCATTTAGTTTAACAACACAATTCTAACTATATTTTCTATTAAATTGTATAGTATTTTGAAGATTGCCAGTACACCTACTACTCCGATGAATTGCTAAATGGACAGCATATGTTCTTGACGAGTTACCTTAGCTTAGTTTTGAATTTAGGGCACCATATATATTTTTGAATGTTACTATGTAGTATCTATATGATCGAGCTTGATTAGCCTTTTGTATGTATGGAGCCATTTGTTTTGGTTTGGGAGTTATCTCACATTTCTAATGTATATATACATACATATACATTATACATCTTTTAATTTTGTAAGGTGGCGAGTACTGTTATGTATATATGTACTTGTTTTTTTAATATGATTATGGCATTTATTTGTTGAAAAAAAATTGACAATTTATTTAAATATATGGGTATAGCAAATATTAAAAATTAAAAAAAGAAAAATATATCTAGAAAAAGTTTATATATATTTAACATCCCAGTTCATTTTTAAAAACTCAATAGTGATCATACATACTTAAGATCCCGATTTATTTTAAAAAACTCAACAGTGATCATATATACTTAAGATCCCGCTTCCTTATTAAATTTCTAATAGGGATCAAAAGTTTTTAACATCCCGATTCCTTGTATTTTATTGATCTCGGTTCCTTATTGAAGTTAAAATCCCGGTTCCGTGTTTTCTAAAACACCTGGGATCACAAGTGGCACACTTTTTATGCCGCTGCATATAATTCTGGTGCGGAACCATGATAAATGTGGGTGCGGAACCGGGATCTTTTCGCATTTCTGTAGTAGTGAGTATATATTTTTTGAAAGTTACTTTTTGTGTGTGCATATATTGTAGAGCCCGTTGTAACATCCCTGAATTTTAGTTCCCGAATAATGTTATGCTTTGTTATATGAATGTTTTGCCTTAGCTTGATGTGATAGAACTTAATCTTGTTTTGTTTGCTTATAGTGATTAGGGTTAGCTTAAACCTAATTCATTAAGTTTAGCCTTGTGTAGTTTTAAGTTGAGTAGGTTTAGATGTCTAATAGCCTAGTTAAGAGTTAAATTAGCTTGGTTAATGAATGGCTTAAGGGTTAAGTGGATTAGATTAAGCCTAAGCTAACCAAATGGGCCTTGTGAGTGATGTTGGGCCATGAATGAGTGATGGCCCATGTGTGTGTGTGTGAAAGCCGTGAGGAGTGTGTGTGTGTGTGTAGCCTTGAGTGAGTTTGTGAGGTGTCATGCCCACACTTCATGCATGTTGGCCAAGAGTTAGGTGGCAATGTAACACCCCTCAAAATCCTCGAACTGTTTTTATTTATATAAAGAATTATTTTTTTTGAGAAAAGTATTTTTGAAAGGATATTTTCTTAAATAAATTTCCTTATTCACGTTTTCAAGGTGGAAAATGATTTTAAAGAATGATTTTTCATAAAGTAAAGTTATGAGTTTTGAAATTATTTCGAAAAGGTGAGTGATTTTCCATGAATGTGTGATTGATATTTGGTGATATTATAGTTCTTGTGTATGAATGAATTATTTTCTATATGTGTGCATGAATAGGTATATACGGTTTTGGTGTGTAGGATTCTCATGTTTTGATGCTAACAATCTCTCTCCAAGCAACAACATTGGCAACAAGCAAGCTACACCACATGAAGATTAGAATTAGGATTTTTATTAATTCTATTTCAATGTAATCTTTATTTTATGCAATGCATCTCATTGGTGTGGGTAGCTTAGGTAATTTTAAGAATATTTAAATAATGTCTGATTAAGAGTGAAGATACTTTAAATCTTGATTAAATAGCTTGTGAAAATCATTTTAGAAAAACTTTGTTTTTATTCAGATTCTGATCAGTTTACTCGAGTAATGAGTATTGGTTCACTCGAGTAATTTATGTTCTGACAGGTTAATCGAGTAATGGTTTACACATCACTCGAGTAACTTAATCTGACATGTTTCACTCGAGTGACGTTGTTTGGTTTACTCGAGTAATTCAATCAGTGTTGGGAAAATTTTAAAAGGACTTAATTTTCTCTTTCAAAATAGAGACTTTCATTCTTACAATTTTCTAATACACTTTGAAAAGTAATTCAAGAGCTATTTTACATCTTTCAAGAGCTATCAAGATTCAACAAAGAACTTTTCATTCTTCACTCTATTTTCTATCATTGTTCAAATATTCTTGAGATCATATTTTTGTTCTTAGTGGTTGTTGAAGATTTGCAATTTGTGATTGCATCATTGAAGTTTCAACACAAGTGAAGAATCTCACAAGGAAGACTTTGAGGATCAAATCAAAGCAAGAAAAGAGGATTGGTTGGAAGCATCTTCAATCAATTAGCAAGGAAATCTAGAATTCTCAAAAGGGGTAGATTAGATCAAAGTGTTTGGTACACACTTTGAGTTGGGTTTTAAGATAGGAGAACTAAGAATCTAGTTGCATCTTAAAACATTGTAAAATCTACATTTGAAGATTTCTAGTGAAGAATCTCTCTTGATTTAAGAGGGGACTGGAGTAGCTTTCAAGTGGGTGAAAGTGAACCAGGATAAATCCTTGTGTCTCTTTTATTTTCATTCCTTGTATTTCATTAATTCATTAACATTTGCATTTTTAGGTTAGAATTGGGGTTTTCTTAATTCTACTCAATTGATCTAAAATTGCATGTTAATATTACTTGAAATTGTTCATATTAATCATTCATAATTTGTTGAATCATCATAGCATTGTTATTCTTGAAGAACTCCATTGAAAACAAAGTTTTAAATTGAATTTTACCCAGTTTACTCGAGTAAAGTTCTTGTCACTCGAGTAATCTGCTTTCAGTTTATAAACATTACTCGAGTAGGTTTTCTGTTACTCGAGTGATTTAAAATTTGCTTTCGTAATACTCGAGTGATTTGCTGAATACTCGAGTGAAATTATTTTTGGTTGCGTATTACTCGAGTGAAGGCTTGAGTTACTCGAGTAATCTGAACTGAATTCTTAAGAAAATTTATTTTCATAAAACCATTCTCTTAGGCGGACGAAAAATCTGTAATAAGGCTTCAATATTCTATTCACCCCCCCTCTAGACTATATTGAGCCGCTTGTTGGTTTCCAACAAGTGGTATCAGAGCTCGGACGAAAAATCCGAGCCTTAAAAAGCTTTTTCGAAAAGATCCTTTTTACTTGGAAACAATGGGCTCAATTTCAAATCCTTTCGGTGGTGAAGGAACTTCCATTAATCGTCCTCCACTATTTAGTGGTGAGGGTTACGCTTATTGGAAGGTCCGCATGAAAATTTTTATTCAAGCCATAGATATGGAAATTTGGAAAGCCATAGAGAATGGACCTTTTGTTCCTCAAACGAAAGTAAATGATGTTGTTTCAATTAAACCTCAATCGAGTTGGGACAATGATGATAAGAAGAAAGTTGCATTTGATTTAAAAGCTAAAAATATCATCACGTCCGCTCTTTCTTATGATGAGTTCTTTCGAGTATCTCAATGTGTTGATGCTAAACAAATGTGGGACACATTACAAGTCACACATGAGGGCACTTCGGAGGTTAGAAGGGCTAGGCTAAATACACTCATGCATGAATATGAACTCTTTCGTATGTTACCTAATGAAAACATAGGTGACATGCAAAAGCGGTTCACTCATATCATTAATCATCTTTCTGCACTTGGAAAAGTTATATCTAATGGTGAAGTTGTTAATAAGATTTTGAGATGTCTTAGCAGGGAATGGCAACCTAAGGTGACGGCCATTATGGAAGCTAGAGACGTGGATCAAATTGATTTAGCAACTCTATTCGGAAAGCTTCAAGAGCATGAAATGGAGCTTGGACGGTTATCCATGAATGAAGATGCCGATAGGAAGAAAAAGGGGATAGCTCTTAAATCAACTTCAAAATCCCTTAAGGCACAAGAGGAAAACTTTCAAGTGGATGACTCGGACTCCGATATAGATGATGAGACCCTTGGCTTGCTAGTTAAAAAGCTTGGTAGGTTCCTTAAGAAAAAGGGGAACTTTAATAGAAATAGACAAAGAGATTCTAAGGACTCACAACCAAGAAATAAGACTAACAAGGATCACATCAAGTGTCATGGATGTGGAAAGCTTGGTCACTATCGATCGAATTGTCCAACTCATTCTAAGAAGTCGGAAGGTGACAACTCAAAATTCAATTCTTCTAAAGGAAAAAGGGCTTACATAGTATGGGATGAAGTGGAGAGTCAATCAACATCTAGCTCATCGGATGATGAAGAACTTGCAAATCTATGTTTAATGACAAAGCTTGATGAAGAGGAATCTTCGAGCATTAAATCAAGTGAGAACGTCAATGAGGTAGATTATCTTTCCGATGCTAGCTCAAGTTCTAATTCTCCTTCATTCAATGAATTGTACAATGTGTATGTAGAGATGCATAAAGAGTTGAAGAAACTTGCTAAAATAAATGTTGAAAGAAAGAATTTCATAATGAAGCAACATGAAAAGATAATTGAACTTCAAAAAGATTTAGAAGAACTTAAGCTTCAAAATGAAACTCTAGAACTCATTTATGCAAACTCTACATGCAATTGTGAATTGAAATCAAATGAGACTCCATCTTGTGAAAATTGCAAGTCTTTGGAAAAAGAAGTTTTTAATTTGAATGATCGACTTGCAAGGCTCATGAAAGGAGATACTTCTTTAGATCATTTGCTTTCAACTCAAAGGAACAATAGCAATAGATCCGGTCTTGGCTATACCAAACCTAAGAAACGCAATTATCGCAAAGTTGGTGGATTTTCAAAGAATAAGATTTCTAAAAAACCAACTTGTCATTATTGTGGAATCTTTGGGCATACCACGAATAAATGTAATATAAAGAAATTTGGTATACCAAGCGGTGAATATATTTGGATTGTTAAGGGGACTTCTCCTCATGCTAACAACAAAGGACCCAAGACCACTTGGGTACCTAAGTCAACCAAATGATATCTTTCTTGTAGGTGTGTCTTCGAACCAAAGAGCGAAAATGGTACTTGGATAGTGGTGGTTCGAGACACATGACGGGAGACAAAACGCACTTCATGGAACTTACTCCGAAAAATGGTGGATTTGTGACATACGGCGACAACAACAAGGGCAAAATTCTAGGAGTCGGGAAAATCGGTAACGTATCTAATCTTGTCATAGAAAATGTCCTATACGTAGAAGGCTTAGAACACAACTTGCTTAGTATAAGCCAACTATGTGATATGGGCAATTATGTGACATTTACTCCGGAATTATGCTTCATTAAGTCTTCTATAGATGATAGTGTTAAGTTTGTTGGTCGTCGCTCTAATAACACTTACTTAATTGATTTGGATGAGATAACTTCACTATTTTCAAATTGTTTCAAATCTTTTGATGATGAAATTCGTCTTTGGCATAGACGAATTGCTCATGTGAATGTGAATCAATTGAACAAACTTTTGCGAAAAGATTTAGTGATTGGTTTGCCTAAACTAAACTTTAAGCTTGATGGCATTTGTGACTCTTGTCAAAAGTGCAAGCAAGTTAAAAGTTCTTTTAAACCTAAAAATGTGATAAGCACAACAAAGCCTTTGGAGCTAATCCATATGGATTTGTTTGGCCCTTCACAAATTAAAAGTTTAGGTGGCAATTACTATGGATTTGTTTTAGTAGACGATTTTACTAGATTCACATGGACTTTATTTTTATCCGCAAAAAGTGAAGTTTATAAATGTTTTAAAAAATTTGCCAAACTCATCCAAAATCAACTAAGTTTGAAAATTGTGTCTATTAGAAGTGATCACGGAGGTGAGTTTGAAAACACTAGGATTGATGCGTTTTGTGATAAGTTTGGTATTGATCATCAATTTTCGGCCCCTAGGACTCCGGAGCAAAACGGAGTTGTAGAAAGGAAAAATAGAATATTAGTGGAACTTGCTCGTACTATGTTGATAGAATCAAATGTTCCTAAATATTTTTGGGCTGATGCGGTAAACACCGCTTGCTATGTGCTTAATAGGGTTCTTATTCATCCGCATTTAAATAAAACACCTTATGAACTTTTAAAAGGGCGAAAGCCAAATATCTCACATTTTCATGTTTTTGGGTGTAAGGTGTTTGTTTTAAATAACGGAAAGGAACCGGTCGGCAAGTTTGACTCTAAAGCCGACGAAGGCATATTCATAGGTTATTCAACTCATAGCAAAGCATATAGAGTCTACAATAAAAGAACATTAACCGTTGAGGAATCCGTGCATGTTGTATTTGTTGAATCTTCGAAAGGAGATTGTGTTGTTTCTTGTGATGATTATATAGGTACATTTTTGGATCATGAGAATTCAACACCACAACAAATGGAAGAGAATCAAAATGAAGATCGAGAGGTGCAAGCACAAGATAAAGACTTAGCACAAGAGATACAACCTCAATTACCAATAGCTTGGAAGTCCAACAAAAATCATCCGATTTCAAATATCTTAGGTGACATTGCGAAGGGAGTGGTAACCCGACGCACTTTAAATAATTTTTGTTATTATGTTGCCTTTGTATCTCAAATAGAACCTAAGAATATCAAAGAGGCTCTTCAAGATGATCATTGGATTATGGCCATGCAAGAAGAATTAAATCAATTTGAAAGAAACCAAGTTTGGGAGCTTGTGCCAAAACCCGATGATCGTCCTGAAATTGGTACTCGGTGGGTCTATAGGAATAAGTTAGATGAATCGGGTATTATTGTTAGGAATAAAGCTAGGTTGGTAGCACAAGGTTATAGTCAAGAAGAAGGAATCGATTACGATGAGACATATGCTCCCGTTGCTAGATTAGAAGCTATTCGTATTCTTCTCGCTTTTGCTTCAATTATGAATTTTAAATTGTTTCAAATGGATGTTAAGAGCGCCTTTCTTAACGGATACATTCAAGAGGAAGTTTATGTGTCACAACCTCCCGGATTCGAGAGTTTTGAGCATCCGGACTACGTTTTCAAACTGAAAAAGGCTTTGTACGGTTTGAAACAAGCTCCTAGAGCTTGGTACGACCGACTAAGCAATTTTTTATTACAAAAAGGTTTTAAACGAGGCACTGTTGACACTACACTTTTTATTGAACGTTCCGGTAAGGATATTTTATTGGTTCAAATATATGTTGACGATATTATATTTGGTGCTACTAACGATAACTTGTGTAAGAAGTTTTCAGAATTGATGCAAAGTGAATTCGAGATGTCGATGATGGGAGAGCTTACATTCTTTCTTGGCCTTCAAATAAAGCAGCTTAATGATGGCATTTATATTCATCAGAGTAAATATTGTAGAGAGCTTCTCAAACGTTTTGGAATGGATTCGTGCAAATCCGCTTCTACACCAATGAGCGTTGCATGCTACCTAGATCAAGATGAGGCTGGAAAAGCGGTAGAGGTAACGAAGTATCGTGGTATTATTGGTAGTTTGTTATACTTAACTGCATCTAGGCCTGATATCATGTTTAGTGTATGTATGTGTGCACGTTTTCAAGCAAAACCGAAAGAGTCGCATCTAACTGCTGTCAAAAGAATAATGAAATACTTAAAGGGTACAACGAATACTGGACTTTATTATCCTAGGGATGCTTTTCTAAAACTTATAGGATATTCGGACTCTGACTTTGCCGGTTGTAAAGTTGAGCGAAAAAGTACAAGCGGAACATGCCATTTAATTGGTAATTCACTTGTATCGTGGTTTTCTAAAAAGCAAAATTGTGTAGCTTTATCAACCGCGGAGGCCGAATACATAGCTGCAGGTAGTTGTTGTGCTCAAATTTTATGGATGAAGCAACAATTATCTGACTTTGGTTTAAATTTAACAAATATCCCTATAAAGTGTGATAACACTTCGGCAATTAATTTGACTAAAAATCCAGTATTACACTCAAGGACAAAGCATATTGAAATTAGGCATCACTTTTTGAGAGATCATGTTCAAAAAGGTGATTGTGTTATTGAGTTTGTTCAAACTTCGGATCAATTAGCTGATATCTTTACAAAACCATTACCAAGGGACACATTTTATAAGATTCGAAGAGAACTTGGTATTTTTGATGAATTAACTATTAGCTAATTGTATTTGATGCTTTTTATACTCACCTTCAAGCCTATTTCAATGTGACTTGTATTTTGAGTTGTTGTATCTTATTAAAGTGTTTATTATTTTTTTTTATGCAGTTATGTGTGTATGTTTTCTATAATATGCTAATTGCTTTATTTGTATGTGTGTTACTTGCTACATGCTAAGTGTTTCTCTGTGTTTGTGCATGAAAAATGATTTTGCATGAAAAATTGAAATTTTTGAAATTCTGGACAGTTCACTCGAGTAACAGAAATTTCACTCGAGTAATTTTAAAAACTCTTTCGTATTACTCGAGTAATTCTGTCTGTCACTCGATTAATTTTAAAATGACTTGCGTATCACTCGATTAAGTTCATCCATCACTCGAGTAAAATTTTTTTTTATCTTTCGGCATACTCGAGTAACATACTCTTTCACTCGAGTACTGCTCGAATCACTCGAGTAACGTATGAACATTACTCGAGTAACTTACGTGATTTTAAAAGCTGAACTGTTGAAATCTGCATCATTTCCCGATGATGTTTGCTGATGATGCTGGTGGATGCTGATGATGTTTGCTGTTGATTTCTGTTGCATGTTTCATTTGCATATTCTCTGTTTATGTTTCTGTTTCATGTTTCTGACTCTGTTGCTACTATGACTTTAGGACCTTGTGTATGGTCTAGTTTGTTTAGTTTTCGTTTTGATTATCTGCTATGACTTGCTGCATAGTGTGATGCTCTGATACTCTGATTTATGGTGCTATATTCGTTGTTTGTTTATATTCGTTGTTTATATACGTTGAGGCACTATTGTGGTTTATTTTGGTATTGTCTTTATTGTTATATATTTTCTATACCATTGTGAACTACTTACCTTCAACTTTTGGCAAAGGACTTTTCTCAAAAATATTATCTTTTTAATGATGCCAAAAGGGGGAGAATATTTTGTTGATGTTGTTCGTGTAGGTTAAGTTTTATTATATTTTTCCTAGATGTTTTACATTTAGGGGGAGTATGTTAAAACTTAGTGCTTAATTTGAAAGGAGGTTTGTCATCATCAAAAAGGGGGAGTTTGTAGGATTCTCATGTTTTGATGCTAACAATCTCTCTCCAAGCAACAACATTGGCAACAAGCAAGCTACACCACATGAAGATTAGAATTAGGATTTTTATTAATTCTATTTCAATGTAATCTTTATTTTATGCAATGCATCTCATTGGTGTGGGTAGCTTAGGTAATTTTAAGAATATTTAAATAATGTCTGATTAAGAGTGAAGATACTTTAAATCTTGATTAAATAGCTTGTGAAAATCATTTTAGAAAAACTTTGTTTTTATTCAGATTCTGATCAGTTTACTCGAGTAATGAGTATTGGTTCACTCGAGTAATTTATGTTCTGACAGGTTAATCGAGTAATGGTTTACACATCACTCGAGTAACTTAATCTGACATGTTTCACTCGAGTGACGTTGTTTGGTTTACTCGAGTAATTCAATCAGTGTTGGGAAAATTTTAAAAGGACTTAATTTTCTCTTTCAAAATAGAGACTTTCATTCTTACAATTTTCTAATACACTTTGAAAAGTAATTCAAGAGCTATTTTACATCTTTCAAGAGCTATCAAGATTCAACAAAGAACTTTTCATTCTTCACTCTATTTTCTATCATTGTTCAAATATTCTTGAGATCATATTTTTGTTCTTAGTGGTTGTTGAAGATTTGCAATTTGTGATTGCATCATTGAAGTTTCAACACAAGTGAAGAATCTCACAAGGAAGACTTTGAGGATCAAATCAAAGCAAGAAAAGAGGATTGGTTGGAAGCATCTTCAATCAATTAGCAAGGAAATCTAGAATTCTCAAAAGGGGTAGATTAGATCAAAGTGTTTGGTACACACTTTGAGTTGGGTTTTAAGATAGGAGAACTAAGAATCTAGTTGCATCTTAAAACATTGTAAAATCTACATTTGAAGATTTCTAGTGAAGAATCTCTCTTGATTTAAGAGGGGACTGGAGTAGCTTTCAAGTGGGTGAAAGTGAACCAGGATAAATCCTTGTGTCTCTTTTATTTTCATTCCTTGTATTTCATTAATTCATTAACATTTGCATTTTTAGGTTAGAATTGGGGTTTTCTTAATTCTACTCAATTGATCTAAAATTGCATGTTAATATTACTTGAAATTGTTCATATTAATCATTCATAATTTGTTGAATCATCATAGCATTGTTATTCTTGAAGAACTCCATTGAAAACAAAGTTTTAAATTGAATTTTACCCAGTTTACTCGAGTAAAGTTCTTGTCACTCGAGTAATCTGCTTTCAGTTTATAAACATTACTCGAGTAGGTTTTCTGTTACTCGAGTGATTTAAAATTTGCTTTCGTAATACTCGAGTGATTTGCTGAATACTCGAGTGAAATTATTTTTGGTTGCGTATTACTCGAGTGAAGGCTTGAGTTACTCGAGTAATCTGAACTGAATTCTTAAGAAAATTTATTTTCATAAAACCATTCTCTTAGGCGGACGAAAAATCTGTAATAAGGCTTCAATATTCTATTCACCCCCCCTCTAGACTATATTGAGCCGCTTGTTGGTTTCCAACATGGTGTATGTGTGAGAATTTAATTAGTAGATGAATATGATTAGGTGTGCATGTGTGTGCAACGTGTAAGTGTGCATGTGAATGAGTATGTGCATGTAAGTGAATATGTGTAGGTATGTGTGAGTGCCGTGTGTGTGTGAGTGTAGGAGGAAACCTAGAAATTTCCTAAGTAGCTAGCCAAGCAACTAAGTGTAACTAAATCCCAACTAAACTCCTAACCAAACCCTAACTAGACTAATGGAGAACCCACAAGTCAAAAAGCCTAGGATGAACCCTAAGCTCTTATGTCTCCTACATTGTCCCCTTGAATTTTGCTAAACTCCACCCATGCAATTTTAAGAAAGAACCGAATTTACCCCTCCTCTAAAGCTCATGACCGAATTCACCCAAGGGCAAAATAGGAAGCTCGAATTTCTTTATATAAGCCTTGGCCTTAGCTTCATTTCATTCACTCTTTACTTCATTTCTTCACTTCCTTCGTCCCAACACCCACACCAAAACACAAGCTCTAAGAGTCTCTCAAACTCTTAGACTAAAAAAAAAATAAATTAGAAAATAGAGAGAAAGAAGAGGAGAAACCGTGAGGTAGGAAGAAGGAGGAGGAAGGAGATCAAGCCTTAAACCTAGGAAATCCTTTTGAAGTGCTTGGAAGTGTTGAAGACCCTTTTCTTCTTGGTATAAACCGAAGACCCTAGAAGAAGTAGAATTAGTTTGATTTGTGATCTTGTAATCCTATTTTCTTTTCTTATCTTGCATGATCTTTTTGATGCACTTATGTGTAATATTTTTCTTAACTATGGACTTTTAAGGACTTAAATGAATGTGTAATATGTGATTGTTGGTTCGGTTTGTGCTCTTCATGATAGATCTTGATGTTCCCATGATAAATCTTATTATTTTCAAAGTTAAATTCCCTTGATCTAAAGTTTTGTTCATGATCTTTATGAGTTTGAAGTAGATCTCTTTGCATGTCTAATTTTTATGCTTAAAACCGTAGATCATGAGATGTCAATGTGTTTACTTGCTAAACTAGTGTTTGATCTAAACTTGTTTGATGATTTTTGGTCTTGCATGTTGTTTGAAGATGATTTATGTGACTTTGAACTCTTGCATGTCTCGGTTTTGACTCAAGTTTGATGAAAGCTTTGCCTTGTGTTTTGATCTTTAGTTTTGTTTTAATTTTAGGCTTTGCATGTGATTCTTGAAACCAAAGCTTTGGTATTTTCTTTAGATGTGCCTCGGTTTTAGTCCCTTTTTTTATTTAAAATGATTTTGTTTCCTATTTGTGTTTTATGTCAAATGTTATGACTTGATCTAAGTGCATGCATGTAAATCTTGAATGAAATAATTATATTTTCCTTATGTATGTCTCGGTTTTACCCCTTTTCTTACTTAAAATGATTTTTGTTTTGATTTGTGTTATTATGTCTAAATTCATGACTTGACCTATATGATTTATATGCACGCATGTGAGTGTTTGACTTTGGAAAGTTATTTTTATGATTTCTTTGAAAAATAAATTGATAATGTTTATGTGATCTATGGTTCTTGTATATTTTTGTTAGGGAAGCCTTAGATCCAGTCTTGCATGTTAAATTTAAATGAAAAGATCATGATTTCTTGTATTGCATGCCTCGGTTTTGAAAGAAATTAGGGAGATAAGCTTTAAAACCATCTTATCTACATGAACATGATTTAATCTAAGTGTTTAATTGTGCATGATACATTCGGCCATAATTAGATTAAAACCCATGCGTACCTTGTGAAAATTTGATATGTGTTCTATGTTCTTGCATGCTTCTTGAATTAATTTGAGTAAAAGAAATTAAAGTTTGGATTATTTTCCATGATTGAGCTTACGGTTTTGTCAAGAAAAGAAGAAAATATTTGCTTGAGAATGAATGTTTGTTTGTGATTAACTTGAATAATTGATTAATTGTTTATGTGCCTTGATTTATCAAAGTGTGTTATTGACCGTGTGTGTGTATGCTTGATTTTGAAATTTATTTAGTTTGATGAGTTGTGAAATTATGTTTGTGATTTGTCGAGTTTTCAAAGTATTAATATTGATCTAAAGAGTTTTTGAAACAAAAAGGAGTTTTTACGATGTTTTCGGGTTTTATGAAATTGATTTTGTAAAGTATTTCTTTGCTGTCCACCTATATTTAAAATTGTTTTCTTGATTTTTAAATTTGAGTTTATGAGACTCCAAGTTTGGTTTTTAATCAGTAATTGATTTTAAGAAAACCCGGATTGAAACCGGTGAATTTTTCGGTGTTTTTGAATGAGGTTAAGGTGCTGTCCAAGGCGGACCAGCACCCTAACCAAGCGATTTCAATTATTTTATTGGACGTTTTCAAAGAGATTTCAAAGTGTTTAAAGAAATAGGAAAAGTTAAAAGTGATTTGAGAAATCAATCATGTTTTAAAATTTCCAACGAGGAATGAAAAAAACGTTCTAAGTAAGAAAAGTTTTTAATAAAAATACATTTTAATTAATTCGAGGAATGTTACAGACGAGGGATTAAGGTAGTGGCAGCAACCAAGATCAAAGGAGACTGTGTGCATTTAATAGCTGGACCTCAGGTGAGAGAGTAGATTTCCTAAGACACCGTGGTAGTAGGTGTTATATTAAGACGTTCCGTATTAGCTCAAAGATCGGAACTAAGTGGTTCTGCGTCAGTAGTATAGTGGCAATTGTGTGCTTTGTGTGGCCACTTATACGAATAGGACAAAGACCACATTATTGTGTGTGATGTGTGATGATGTGTTGTTATGTTTGTTTATGAATGATGATATTGAATTGTTTATGTGAAATAATTGATAACGATAATAAAAGAGATGAGAATTAAAAGACACCAAGAAGAGATAACCCTTGTTTGGCTTAAGTCCTGATGGAACCAGGCCGTCTTGATAAGACACTAAGAGTGGAGATAATTGTAAGTTCCATGATGAATGTTTTGATAATGACAAAGTGTTTTGAACAAGCTATCATGTGTTGATCAAGTTCAAGTTCAACAAGCAACAACAAACATCAAGTGAAGAAGAGAGAACAAGCTCATGAAGACTTAAGTTTGAGTGTAATTGTTTTTGTTTTATCTTTTGCCTCTCAAGCTTCATAGGTTTTCATTTGGGTAGATTGTTTAGAGGGTAGTGAATCTCATTCATAAGTCATGATTAAATCATAATTTGAGTTTTTCACTTAACCTAGAATCAATAGGTGGCTTAAAGGTTTTAAAGGAAAGGTTGGTTTTTGAGAAAACAAGTTTCTAAAATGTGCAGTGTGGATTTAATCGAGTATGATGCAATTATACTCGCATGGTACTCGAGTATGCTGCAATTTACTCGAGTAAACACTGCTGAACTGGTTTTTTAAAATACGTTTTTCACTTCTCAAAATCAGTTTTCAAGTGCCATAACTTTTGGGTATTCTATAAAAACCTTTTCCTAACCTTTGTGATCATAATCTATCATTTTGATATTCATTTTACAAAGAATCAAGCCATTCTATTCTCTCTCAAATTTCAAAGATCAAAGCTTTTCTATTTTCATATTCTTTGATCAAGAACCTTTGAATCTCTTGTGTGATTTGTCATAGCTATTGATTGAGATTCATTAGGATTGTTATGTGTATTCATTGAGTTGTAATCTTTGCAATAAGGCAAGCCACTACAACAAACAAGAAGCCTTGGTGTGTCGATTATCATCAAGCAACATTCATTGAAGAAGAAGAAGTCTTGGTTGTGAATCAAGCAAGGAGAAGCCTTGGTGTGTGGATTATCATCAAGCAATTGAAGACTTGTTGTGCCGATTATCAACAAGGGGTAGAGGTTAGATTAGAGAGAAGATCAATAGGATTACAAGGCAAGGGTGTCGGTTATCTCTTGTAGGCTAGCAAGAAGGAAGTCTTGTGAGGCAATCACTTGTAATTTGAGAACTCTAATTCCTCATAGTGAAGAATCTCTCTTGGTTGAAGAGGGGACTGGATGTAGCTTTCAAGTGGGTGAAAGTGAACCAGGATAAATCGCTGTGTCGTATCTCTAAACCCTTACTCTTTATATTCAAGTCATTTGATTGCGTTCTTGGTTGAAAACCTAGAAAGATTGATTTTCATAATTGATTGAATTGAATCTTTATTTGTTCAAATTGATAAAGGGAAAATCATTTTCATAACTAGGTTAATCAATAAGAACATAGGTGTTAATCATTTCCGCTGAATCTCTGATCTTTTATGTGAATTGATTGATTTTCGTATGCGAATGAAAACTTGATTTTTCTGGTTTCTGTCAGATATACTCGAGTAAACGAGTCTTTAATCGAGTACTACTCGAGTACTCTGAAATCTACTCGAGTAAAACTGAGAGTTTTTGGAAAAATATTTTGTTTTGATTGTTTCGATTTGTTTCGTTCGAAAATCTTTCAAGGTAGCTTAAACACCTATTCAACCCCCCCTTCTAGGTGTATTCCTAGGGTTCCTTTGTCTCTCCAACCACCAATTGTGGTTTCCTCAATAATGATTGAGAAAAGATGATGAGATGAGAGTGGTAAAGATGTAATGATGTGGAAATGAAAGTGATGAGTTGATGAGGGTGGAAATTGGATTCTTTGGCTTGTTTTATTGGAATGAGACTGGTGTTGAGTTGAGCTTGCTCCTCCACTAGTTCTCAAGAAGAGGAAGTTTTTGAGAAAGACTTTTGAAAAGAATTTTTTTTTTTTGAAAAGGTTTTCAAAGATGAGATTTTTGAGAGGACTTATGAAAGAAGTTTTTGAAAAGAGTTTGCAAACTGAAATTTTTGAAAATAAGTTTTTTTGAAAATGCATTTTTGGAAAGGGATTTCCCAAAATGAGATTTTTGAAAAGAGTTTACAACATGTATTTTAAAGGGATTCCCAAAATGAGAAAAATTTTCCAACATTGATTTTCTGAAAGTGATTGTGAAATGAAATTTTAGAAAAGGATTTACGATTGGAAGTTTTGAAAGAGTTTTGAAGAGGAATTGTGAAGTGAGACTTTTGAAAGTTTATGAAAAGAGATGTTAAGAGATGGTTGTGTGGGGGAAAAGTTTTTGTGATGAGATTCGAGTTGTGATTGTGATCCCGCTCTGTGCCAATTTGAGTTATGAAAAGTGATGCAAAGTTAGCGGCTAGGACTCATTGAAGGGATGTACGAAGGGTGAGCTGACCATTAGGTTAATTAAAGATAAAAGCATTTAAAAGACATTAACAGCGAACGCGGTGAGGTATAAGAGTCAAACCGAAGTAGTGGAGAGGAAGGAACCATAGGTATCTTCGGATACTTAGGAGGAGATTGCATTAGGGGAGGACGATGACGGTGATACGTCAAGAAGTCTAGAGTACTTTTCTAGGCATAACAACTCCACAAGTGGCGCACTAACGTGGTGGGGACTGGGTCTAATGCCGTGGCAAGTTCTGCATGATCAGCTAGAAATTGTACTGTCACCCCCTAGATTGCAAATCGAGAACAGTGAGAGGAACTGGAGTGGGGCATTTTGTTTGCTGCTAAGAGTGTGCCTTGTTATATATGATTATGATTTGAGGCTGGGCCTCCTGGTCAGGGACCATTTGTTGTGTGACAGCTGTCGTGCCCGCACGGTAAAGGTTCTGTACTCCTGTTTGCTTCAGACTAGGTGGATGGATGGCCGAGGAGATGTAGACTTGAGACGTGAGTGCTAACTACGAACGGATGCGTACCTCGATGATTCTTAAATTCCCCTTAATCATCGATGGTTATAACTCAATAAGACTTGCTAAAGAAAACGAGTGTAATTAAGAAAAGTAAAGTTTGTGAATGGTTGATGATAAGATGGAAAGTGTGAGAGGAAGTGATGAGATCCTTGGAGAGGGAAAGAAAAGAAGGTTTGGATATTGAGAATGGGAAAGAAAGTTGAGAGAGTAATTAAGAGGAAGAAAATAATGATAATAAGATAATAATAATGAATTGTAATGTTATGTTTGAGTGCTGTATTGTGTGTGCTTTGTTTTGTGTGTGCTGTCTTGATATTTCGCCTGCGGTAAATCCACAACGTTGACGACTTGTCGTTCGGTTCGTTAACTCTCTCCTGCCCGTTGGTATATCGGTGCTTCTGGTACTCCAACGCGCAGATGGATTATCGCATGGAAATCACAACCTGGATGAAACATGGATGCGGCTGGAAGCGTACCCCATCTGGTTGGGTATGGACTGGTGATTCGCAGATTGTGATTCCGGATCTTGAGCATCGACTTTGCGGAGCTGACCTAGGACCGCTGCTAGGACAAGTTTCTGTCCGAGGATATGGAGACTATGAGGAGAAGCTGCGCTGTGAAGCTCCGAGGATTTCTTCTGCTCCAGCTAGGATGCAGTGGGTGCCCAAGAATCGTGGACAAGCTGCAACTGAGATAGCTTCATCTTCTAGTGTCAAGCAAGGACACAAGGAGGAGGATCATGAGCTGCACCCTATAGTTTTCATTAGGAAGAGCCAGAGGTAGGGTAGAATAGTTTAAAGTTGTTGTAAGTGTGAGACAAAGGACTCTCTTAGCAATGTATCACTCTGGTAACCGTGCCCTACTTTTAATTTATGAACTGGCCAACTTTTGTTTTGATAAGGAATATAAAACTCGTTTTGAAAGATGTGGAAGTGGAAGTGCGGAAAGGTTTTACGTAACACCCTGGTTTTCGAGAGTGGGTGTAAAGATGCACCAATGGCTTCCCAAAACGTTTTTAAAAAAAAATGGCCTCATTTTTTTAGCAACCTTTAATTAAACGATGATCATTTTCGGATGGTGAAAATCGGGACGTTACAGGCAACACCATATTTTCTTCCCTTGCATGAGGCGTGAGGTGTCCACACACCAAGCACACCACTTAGCCATCCTAAACAACTCACCCTTTGACCATTAGCCCTTATAAAAGTAACCATGTGTTGATGAGCACCATTTTGGCTTTCTTTTCTTCATGACACCATCATCATCATCTTCATCTTCTTCCTTCAAGGAGCTCACGGCCAACACCCATAAACACCCACATCCAAACTCATTCTTCCATTAAAACCAAGAAATCTCCACATATCCAAGGCCTAGATCATGAATACACATCATGCATGAGTGATCATGGCTTAGAAAATTCAAACTCAACCCCTTCCTTTTCTTAGAAGCTCACGGCCAAACCCCAACCCAAACTTTAAGGTCTTTAGTTTGGCAAATCAAGTGGAGCTTTAGAGTTTTGGAAGCTTGAGACCAAGTTTCAAGTGTCAAGGAGGGAAAAGTGCTCACGATTTTAGGAGGAAAGGCCCAAAGGTTCTAAGTCTTCTTAGTTTTCTTCAAGAGGTAAGTGAGAGAAGCTTGCACTTTTTCTAGAATAAGTCTTGAAGCTTAGAATTTAGGTTGAGTCACCATGAGACTCAAGGGCACTAGCTAGACTTTTGGTTTTTGGCTTGGAGGCCGAATTTGATAAATCTTGTTGTGTGATTGTTTAGTGTCCTTTGCTGAATTTTATGATTATGTTTGTGTTGATGTGTTTTTGCATATGTTATGTGATTAATGGAATGTTTAGACCCTTGGATGAACAAAGCCTAAGGGTTGGCCGTGTGAATTTTAGTTAACTAGGCAATTAAAGTGTTAATCAAATGGCTTTAGAATTGCTAAGCCTCGGTTAAGGGGTTAACCTAGAAAACTAAAACGATTTAGTCAACTAAGTATCAACTAATCCTAGATTAGTGACCTTAATCCTTGATCCTAGATTAGTGACCTTAATCCTTGATTAGTCAACTAATCCAAGATTAGTTGGACTTAATCCTCGATTAGTGACCTTAACCCCATGATTAGTCAACTAATCCAAGATTAGAGGAACTTAAACCCTAGATTAGTGAACCTAATCCCCTGATTAGTCAACTAATCCATGATTAGTTGGACTTAACCCACGATTAGTCGGATTTAATCCGAGATTAGTCAATTAAGCTAGACCTAATTCTTGATTAGTGAGACCTAATTCATGATTAGGGGACTTAGTCCATGATTAGTCAGCTAAAGTACACTTAAACCTAGTCTTAAGTAATTAGGACTTACTTAACCAAAGTCTTAAGTAATTAAGACTTACTGAACCCAAGTTCTAGTTACTTAAGGTGTACTTAGGTCAGGGAAATGATGGGACTTTGTTCGATTACTCTGACATAAGCTGACCTAGAACTAGTATGACTCTGCTATGTTATTTGCATACTTATGAACTGATGGATACATGTTGACTGCTTATGATTATAGGAGGAACTAAGATAAACGTGTATGTATCCATCCTGAACTGATGTCAAATAATTATGACATAGTTGGACTAATGATAAACTTGGAACTGGAACATGTGCATGATAACCTAGGATTGTAAGAGTTGCATTGATAACATACATGAGCTAGGTTATCAGACCAGTCCCAATCTGAGGAACACCTACGCAGGTGGAAACACCGTAAGGCGTGCCTTTTCCTACGCAGGTGAACCTGTGAACTGTTTACGTAACTGAACTTGATATTTTATGAAAGCATGCACAGGGTTCACCGTAAGCCGTGCCTTTCTACGCTGGTGGACGCACTGTAAGTCGTGTCGTTTACGCTGGTGGAAACACTGTAAGTCGTGTCTTTTACGCTGGTGGAAACACTGTAAGTCGTGCCGTTTACGCTGGTGGAAACACTGTAAGTCATGTCATTTACGCTGGTGGAAACACTGTAAGTCGTGCCGTTTACGCTGGTGGAAACACTGTAAGTCATGCCTTTTACGTTGGCAAACATGCCGTAAGCCGTGTCACGTTCCTGAACGCACCGTTCCTCAGATCTGGACCCGGTGGACATTGAGGCCACGGAGTTGGAGAAACATGTACATGCATCATGCCACCTATCTTGAAAGATAATAACTAAACTGGTGTGTGCTCATATGTATATGCATTATTGCACTGGTTGTTGTTGTTGTTCATCTGGTTGTGAATGTTAGGGCTTAGGCTTATTCGATAATGTGACTGTGTTAGGCTTATTCTCCTGCCCTTTTAGGTGATGGCCAGATGTCTGCTTTGCATCGAGATTCGCCCGCTCCTTGACGGCGTTTGGGAGTATCAGGATCACCGGGTTGTTTTTGAGGGTGAAGTAGAGATCACTCTCTACCATTCCAATCCCGTAGTTCGTCTTCGTCCTTGTAGGTTTCGTATTCCGATTATTTACGTTATTCACATACCCCCGTTCTAAACTCTTTGTGTCCTCGGATGGACGACCTTTAAGGGTGTGCATGGTGGAAGTAATCCGGAATCCGAAATAGTTGTACAGTTTTGGTTGGACGAAACCGGTGATCTCTGACTATGGAGTAGCTGCAGTGGACCTGTGACCAGCTCTGATGATACCCTTTTCTTTTGAGTCAAACATATTATAAATAATATTTTTGTAAGGTATTATCAGAGTGTTTAATTTCCAATGGACTTGTACCTATTATGTATCAGACCTTTAAGACTTATTATCTACAACTAAGGTTCACTTACGCATTCCAACATTCCGCTGGCTTTTAACAAGTTTCGGAATCCGGTATTGATCAGTTTTTTTTAAAGAACTCGCAATCAAGGGACTAAAGGTTTGGTTTATGAAAATAATAATTATTGCGAAAACCCTCGACTGCTTTCTAATGACTTATAACTTTCCGGATTCCAAATATCTGATTTCTCTTACCAATCAAGTGTATTAAAAAAAAGAAAAAATTTTCCATCCTAATTTTTGGAAAACTATACAAGTCCAAATTAATCGAGCGAAACCTTTTTGAAAATAAGAGCGTTACAATTTTGTGAACTTAGTGACCATAATCCTTGATTAGCCAACTAATCCAAGATTAGTTGGACTTAATCCGAGATTAGTGGACTAAATCCTTGATCAGTCAACTAATCCAAGATTAGTTGGACTTAATCCTAGATTGGGAAGCCTAATCCTTGATTAGTCAACTAATCCAAGATTAGTGGGACCAAATCCTAAATTAGTGAACTTAATCCCCTGATTAGTCAACTAATCCATGATTAGTAGGACTTAACCCATGATTAGTCGGATTTAATCCGAGATTAGTCAATTAAGCTAAACCTAATTCATGACTAGTGAAACCTAATCCATGACTAGTGGACTTAGTCCATGATTAGTCAGCTAAAGTACACTTAAACCTAGTCTTAAGTAATTAGGGCTTACTTAACCAAAGTCTTAAATAATTAAGACTTACTGAACCCAAGTTCTAGTTACTTAAGGTGTAATTAGGTCAGGTACATGATGGAACTTTGTCCGAATGCTCAGACATAGGCTTGACCTAGAACTCGTATGACACTACTATGTACTTAGGTACTTATGGGTACATGTTGAATGCTTATAATGAGCTCACATGAACGTGTATGTATCCATACTGAACTGATGTCAAATAATTATGACATAGGTTGACTAATGATAAACTTGGAACTGGAACATGTGCATGATAACCTAGGATTGTAAGAGTTGCATTGATAACATACATGAGCTAGGTAATCAGACCAGTCCCAATCTGAGGAACACCTATGCAGGTGGAAACACCGTAAGGCGTGCCTTTTCCTACGCAGGTGAACCTGTGAACTGTTTACGTAACTGAACTTGATATTTTATGAAAGCATGCACAGGGTTCACCGTAAGTCGTGCCTTTCTACGCTGGTGGACGCACTGTAAGTCGTGCCATTTACGCTGTGGAAACACTGTAAGTCGCGTCGTTTACGCTGGTGGAAACACTATAAGTCGTGTCTTTTACGCTGGTGGAAACACTGTAAGTCGTGCCGTTTACGCTGGTGGAAACACTGTAAGTCATGTCATTTACGCTGGTGGAAACACTGTAAGTCGTGCCGTTTACGCTGGTGGAAACACTGTAAGTCATGCCTTTTACGTTGGCAAACGTGCCGTAAGCTGTGTCGCGTTCCTGAACGCACCGTTCCTCAGATCTGGACCCGGTGGACATTGAGGTCTCGGAGTTGGAGAAACATGTACATGCATCATGCCACCTATCTTGAAAGATAATAATTAAACTGGTGTGTGCTCATATGTATATGCATTATTGCACTGGTTGTTGCTGCTGTTCATCTGGTTGTGAATGTTAGGGCTTAGGCTTATTCGATAATGCGACAGTGTTAGGCTTACTCTCCTGCCCTTTTAGGTGATGGCCAGATGCCTGCTTTGCATCGAGATTCGCCCGCTCCTTGACGGCGTTTGGGAGTATCAGGATCACCGGGTTGTTTTTGAGGGTGAAGTAGAGGTCACTCTTTACCATCCCAATCCCGTAGTTCGTCTTCGTCCTCGTAGGTTTCGTATTCCAATTATTTACGTTATACACATACCCCCGTTCTAAACTCTTTGTGTCCTCGGATGGACGACCTTTAAGGGTGTGCATAAGTAATCCGGAATCCGAAATAGTTGTACGGTTTTGGTTGGACGAAACCGGTGATCTCTGACTATGGAGTAGCTGCAGTGGACCAGTGACCAGCTCTGATGATACCCTTTTCTCTTGAGTCAAACATATTATAAATAATATTTTTGTAAGGTATTATCAGAGTGTTTAATTTCTAATGGACTTGTACCTATTATGTATCAGACCTTTAAGACTTATTATCTACAACTAAGGTTCACTTACGCATTCCAACATTCCGTTGGCTTTTAACAAGTTTCGGAATCCGGTATTGATCAGTTTTTTTTAAAGAACTCGCAATCGAGGGACTAAAGGTTTGGTTTATGAAAATAATAATTATTGCGAAAACCCTCGACTGCTTTCTAATGACTTATAACTTTCCGGATTCCAAATCTCTGATTTCTCTTACCAATCAAGTGTATTAAAAAAAATAAAAAATTTTCCACCCTAATTTTTGGAAAACTATACAAGTCCAAATTAATCGAGCGAAACCTTTTTGAAAATAAGAGCGTTACAATTTTGTGGTATCAGAGCTGAAGGTCCTGCACCTGGTCCATAGTTAGTCCCATAAAGACTAGGATAGTTATAGGATTAAGATAGTTCTAGGGCTTCAGTTCCCTTAGGTCTATTGTGATACTTAGCCTTTAGTGCAGGTTCACAATGGCAGCTAGGAATCAACGTAACTTAGCTGAGGTTTTAGATAGGATCACTACGGTGATCGAGAATATGCAACAACAAGCTAACCAACCACCCCCAGACCAAGCGGGACAAGTCGAGTTCCGTAGTCTGTCTGAGTTCCGAAACTGTAATCCTCCTAGGTTTGAAGGAGGTTTCAAACCCGATGAGGCTAACAAGTGGATAAACGAACTGGACAAAATCTTCCAAACCCTAGGATGTATGGACGCTCAACGGGTGACCTATGCCACGTACATGTTGTTTGGGGAGGCTGAAAACTGGTGGAAGCACGCTGTCCAACTCTTAGCTCATGAAGGTCGGGATCTCACATGGCAAGTGTTCACAGAAAATTTTTTGGATAAGTACTTTCCCGAGGATCTGAGGCGGAAGAAGGAGGTAGAGTTTCTGCAACTGCAGCAAGGCGACATGAGTGTGGGTAAATACACCGCTAAGTTTGAGGAGCTGCTTAAGTATTCTCCTTACTTTCAGCAACACCCTGACGAACGAAGCAAGTGCATCAAGTTTGAGAATGGGCTAAGACCAGATCTAAAGGCAGCTTTCAGTTACCAGAAGATTCAGAACTTCTCAACTCTGGTCGACATGTGTCGGGTTTATGAAGATGATAAGAAGGCTGAGGAGCTATACTTGCGAAGTAAGAGGAGTCAGCAGAGTTCCGGGTCACAGTGGCGCAAGGACTCAAACTTTAAGGGCAAAAGGCCACACTTCAAGGTCAAGGGTAAAGGCAAGGCGTCGGGACAAGTAGCAAATTATCAGGGACGTGCTCCGTTGTGCGATAAGTGCAAACGTCATCACTTTGGAGAGGTTTGTCTGAAGCCGTTTTCTGGATGTTTTAAGTGTGGTAAGCCGGGTCATTGGTCAAGGGACTGCAGAGAACCCGAGAAGGGTGACTCGAAGGGATCGGTGAATAGACCTATGGCTAGAGGGAAGGTGTTTACTCTCAGTGGTGCTGAAGCAAATCAAGCCCCTGATCTCGTGCAAGGTACCCTTCTTCTTAATAGTCAACCTTGTAAAGTTTTGTTTGATTCTGGAGCTAGTCATTCTTTCGTTTCATATGAATGTGTGAATCGTTTGAACTTGCCCCCATCTGATTCACCATACTGCTTTAGAATAGAAACCCCAACTAACTCCCCTGTCCTTACTTCCAAAGTCTGTTTAAATTGTTTGGTTGAGGCACTAGGCCGCGTCTCGAGTGTAGACCTAGTCTGTTTACCTTTGTCATAGTTAGATGTCATTTTGGGTATGGATTGGATGACGAGGAACCGAGTGATCATCGACTGTGATAGGAGAACAACCTTGTACAAAGACCTTCAACCCCCGAACCCCGAACCCAAGGGCTTCATGTGTCTGTTCTCTGTAACGAGGGAAGAAGAGGAGAAAGAGATAAAAGGAATACCAGTGGTAGAGGAGTTTCCGGAGGTGTTCACGGATGACGTACCGGGGTTGCCGCCGAATAGAGAAATCGAGTTTGGTATCGATCTAATCCCAGGTAGGATGGCGCCGCCGGAAATGGCTGAGTTGAAAAAGCAAGTAGAAGAGTTGCTACATAAACAATTGATCAGACCAAGTGTGTCTCCCTGGGGTGCGCCGGTGTTGTTTGTGAGAAAGAAGGACGGAAGTCTGCGTATATGTGTGGACTATCGGCAGTTGAACAAGGTGACCATCAAGAACAAATACCCTCTGCCAAGGATAGACGATCTTATGGATCAAGTTCGTGGAGCTTCTGTTTTCTCGAAGATAGATCTAAGATCTGGGTACCATCAGATAAGGATTCGGGAACAGGATATTCCCAAGACGGCGTTTTGGTCTCGTTATGGGCACTATGAGTATGTGGTAATGCCGTTTGGTTTGACGAATGCTCCTGATGTCTTTATGGACTACATGAACAGGGTCTTCAGACCGTTCTTGGACTCGTTTGTAGTGGTCTTTATAGACGATATTCTGGTCTACTCAAAGAGTCCAGAGGAAAATGCAGAACACTTAAGAATTGTGTTGAATGTTTTAAAGGAGAAACAGTTGTACGCCAAACCCTCAAAGTGCGAGTTTTGGCTGGAGGAAGTTAAGTTTTTGGGACATGTGATCTCGAAAGGAGGAATAGTTGTCGATCCAACAAAGGTTGAATCAGTTCTTCAATGGGAACAACCCAAGACGGTAACGGAGGTCCGGAGTTTCTTAGGACTTGCCTGGTACTACCGAAGGTTTATAGAAGGATTTTCAAAGATCTCCCTACCTTTGACTAAGTTGACCAAGAAGGATCAACCTTTTGTTTGGGACTCGAAGTGCGAAGAGAGTTTCCAAAAGCTGAAGGAAAAGCTGACCACTTCACTGATGTTAATCTTACCTGACCCGCAGAAGAGTTTTGATGTGTACTGCGATGCATCAGGGCAAGGCCTCAGGTGTGTGTTGATGCAAGAAGGTAAGGTTGTGGCATACACATCAAGGCAGTCGAAAGTGCATGAGGTGAATTATTCGACGCACGACTTGGAGTTAGCCGCAATAGTTTTCGCTCTCAAGATCTGGAGGCACTATCTCTATGGCACTGTGTTCCGAGTACTCAGTGACCATAAGAGCTTAAAGTATCTCTTTGACCAGAAAGAGCTGAACATGAGACAACGTCGGTGGACGGAGTTTCTCAAAGATTATGACTTCGAACTCCACTATCATCCTGGGAAGGCGAATGTGGTTGCGGATGCCCTAAGCAGAAAGGCATTGCATGTAAGTGCCATGATGATTAAGGAGGCTGTGTTACTAGAGGAGTTTCGGGATATGAGTTTGGTAATGGAAGTCGAGCCAACAAGCTTAAAGTTAGGAATGCTGCAGATCACGAATGAGTTTATGACTCTGATCCGCGAGCGGCAACAAGAAGATGGTGAGCTTAGTGAAAAGAAAAGGTTGGCATCTGAAGGGAAAGAACTGAACTTTCAAGAGGGAAAGGATGGACTTCTTCGTTTCAAAACAAGGATATGCGTTCCAAAAGACGCAGAACTTAGAAGAATGATATTGGAGGAAGCGCACAAGAGTCGGATGAGTATGCATCCGGGAACAACTAAGATGTATCAGGATTTGAAAAAGTTGTTCTGGTGGTCTGGATTAAAGAAAGATGTGGCTGAGTATGTAGCATCATGTCTGGTTTGCCAGAAAACGAAGGCCGAGCATAAGAAGCCAGGAGGAGAGTTACAATGTTTGGAGGTCCCTCTGTGGAAATGGGACAGCATATTGATGGATTTTGTGTCAGGACTACCAAGGACGGACCGGAATTTTGATGCCATATGGGTTATGGTAGATCGGTTAACTAAATCTGCGCATTTTATCCCCATAAATATGCATTATTCGATGGAAAGACTTGCTCAACTCTACGTTGATGAGGTGGTACGACTGCATGGTATACCTTCCAGTATAGTGTCTGACCGCGATCCAAGGTTTACATCTCGGTTTTGGGATAGTCTGCATCACGCCCTGGGAACAAAGTTAAAGATGGGATCTGCTTATCATCCTCAAACTGACGGACAAACAGAGCGAACCATTCAGACGTTGGAAGATATGTTAAGAGCGTGTGCCTTGGAGGAGCAAGGAAGTTGGGATAAGGTGTTACCATTGGTGGAATTTACCTATAACAACAGCTATCATGCGAGTATTGGGATGGCACCGTTTGAAGCGTTGTATGGTAGAAAGTGCCAGACTCCACTATGTTGGTTTCAAGTGGGGGAGAATGCTTTGATCGGTCCAGAACTGGTACAAGAAACAACTGAGAAGATTAAGATGGTACAAGAGAAGATGAGGGCCGCTCAGGGAAGGCAGAAGAGTTATGCGGATAAGAGGAGAAGACCTCTTGAGTTTTCAGAAGGAGAGCATGTGTTTATCAAGGTATCCCCGATGAAAGGTGTAGGCAGAGTGTTGAGAACCAAGAAACTTTCACCCAGATTCATCGGTCCGTACCAAATCCTTAGGAAAATTGGTCCAGTTGCGTACCAGATAGCCTTACCACCATCCTTGTATAGTCTTCACAATGTCTTTCATGTTTCACAACTTCGAAAGTTTGTGCACGACCCTAACTCCATTCTGGATATCCGACCCGATGACCTGTCTGTGCGAGAAAACCTAACTCTAGAAGCTGGCCCGATTTTTATAGCAGACCGCTGGAATCAAGCAACTTAGGGGAAAAGAAATACCCTTGGTTAGAGTTGTTTGGGAACACAATGGTGTTCAAGAGTCAACTTGGGAACCCGAAGCTACGATGCGTAGAGAATATCCTGAGTTGTTCGAGTAGAACAGAATTTCGGGGACGAAATTCCTGTAAGTGGGGGAGAGTGTAACATCCCTGAATTTTAGTTCCCGAATAATGTGATGCTTTGTTATATGAATGTTTTGCCTTGCTTGATGTGTTAGAGCTTAATCTTGTTTATCTAGCCTATAATGATTAGAGTTAGCTTAAACCTAATTTACTAAGCTTAGCCTTGTGTAGTGTTAAGTTGATTGGGGTTAGATGTCTAATAGTTTAGTTAAAAGTTAGATTAGCTTGGTTAATGAGTGGCTTAAGGGTTAAGTGAATTAGATTAAGCCTAAGATAACCAAATGGGCCTTGTGAGTGATGTTGGGCCATGAATGAGTGATGGCCCATGTGTGTGTGTGTGTGAAAGTCGTGAGGAGTGTGTGTGTGTGTAGCCTTGAGTGAGTTTGTGAGGTGTCATGCCCACACTTCATGCATGTTGGCCAAGAGTTAGGTGGCAACACCATATTTTCTTCCCTTGTATGAGGCGTGAGGTGTCCACATACCAAGCACACCACTTAGCCATCCTAAACAACTCACCCTTTGACCATAAGCCCTTATAAAAGTAACCATGTGTTGATGAGCACCATTTTGGCTTTCTTTTCTTCATGACACCATCATCATCATCTTCATCTTCTTCCTTCAAGGAGCTCACGGCCAACACCCATAAACACCCACATCCAAACTCATTCTTCCATTAAAACCAAGAAATATCCACATATCCAAGGCCTAGATCATGAATACACATCATGCACGAGTGGTCATGGCTTAGAAAATTCAAACTCAACCCCTTCCTTTTCTTAGAAGCTCACGGCCAAACCCCAACCCAAACTTTAAGGTCTTTAGTTTGGCAAATCAAGTGGAGCTTTAGAGTTTTGGAAGCTTGAGACCAAGTTTCAAGTGTCAAGGAGGGAAAAGTGCTCACGGTTTTGGGAGGAAAGGCCCAAAGGTTCTAAGTCTTCTTAGTTTTCTTCAAGAGGTAAGTGAGAGAAGCTTGCACTTTTGCTAGAATAAGTCTTGAAGCTTAGAATTTAGGTTGAGTCACCATCAGACTCAAGGGCACTAGTTAGAGTTGTTTTGGCTTGGAGGCCGAATTGTGATGAATCTTGAGATGTGGTTGCTTAATGTTCTAGGCTGAATTTTATGACTATGATGAGTGATTACTTTTGTGATTATTGAATGTTCTATGCTGAATTTTGTGTTTATATTTGTATTGATTGAACAATTATGATTATGTTATGTTGGTTAATGGAATGCTTAGGAGAACACGGCCAAGGGTGGACTAAATGGATTTTAGTTAACTAGGCCTTAACTGAGATTTAGGTGAGGTAATTAAGTGTTAATCAAAACGGTTTTAGATTGCTAAGTCTCGTTTAAGGGGTTAACCTAGTAGCTAAAATGGTTTAGTCAACTAAGGGTTAACCAAACCTAGTTTTAAACCTAATCAAGTTTCAATTAATCCTTGATTAGTCAACTAATCCAAGATTAGTTGGACTTAATCCTAACCTAGTGAACTTAATCCTTGATTAGTCAACTAATCCAAGATTAGTTGGACTTAAACCTAGATTAGTAACCTTAATCCTTGATTTGTCAACTAATCCAAGATTAGTTGGACTTAATCCGAACTTAGAGACCTTGATCCTTGATTAGTCAACTAATCCAAGATTAGTTGGACTTAATCCGAACTTAGTGACCATAATCCTTGATTAGCCAACTAATCCAAGATTAGTTGGACTAAATCCTTGATCAGTCAACTAATCCAAGATTAGTTGGACTTAATCCTAGATTGGGAAGCTTAATCCCTGATTAGTCAACTAATCCAAGATTAGTGGGACCAAATCTTAAATTAGTGAACTTAATCCCCTGATTAGTCAACTAATCTTGGATTAGTTGGACTAATCAAAGATTAAGGTCACTAAGTTCGGATTAAGTCCAACTAATCTTGGATTAGTTGACTAATCAAGGATTAAGGTCACTAAGTTCGGATTAAGTCCAACTAATCTTGGATTAGTTGACAAATCAAGGATTAAGGTTACTAATCTAGGTTTAAGTCCAACTAATCTTGGATTAGTTGACTAATCAAGGATTAAGTTCACTAGGTTAGGATTAAGTCCAACTAATCTTGGATTAGTTGACTAATCAAGGATTAATTGAAACTTGATTAGGTTTAAGACTAGGTTTGGTTAACCCTTAGTTGACTAAACCATTTTAGCTACTAGGTTAACCCCTTAACCGAGACTTAGCAATCTAAAACCGTTTTGATTAACACTTAATTACCTCACCTAATTCTCAGTTAAGGCCTAGTTAACTAAAATCCATTTAGTCCACCCTTGGCCGTGTTCTCCTAAGCATTCCATTAACCAACATAACATAATCATAATTGTTCAATCAATACAAATATAAACACAAAATTCAGCATAGAACATTCAATAATCACAAAAATAATCACTCATCATAGTCATAAAATTCAGCCTAGAACATTAAGCAACCACATATCAAGATTCATCACAATTCGGCCTCCAAGCCAAAACAACTCTAACTAGTGCCCTTGAGTCTCATGGTGACTCAACCTAAATTTTAAGCTTCAAGACTTATTCTAGCAAAAGTGCAAGCTTCTCTCACTTACCTCTTGAAGAAAACTAAGAAGACTTAGAACCTTTGGGCCTTTCCTCCCAAAACCGTGAGCACTTTTCCCTCCTTGACACTTGAAACTTGGTCTCAAGCTTCCAAAACTCTAAAGCTCCACTTGATTTGCCAAACTAAAGACCTTAAAGTTTGGGTTGGGGTTTGGCCGTGAGCTTCTAAGAAAAGGAAGGGGTTGAGTTTGAATTTTCTAAGCCATGATCACTCATGCATGATGTGTATTCATGATCTAGGCCTTGGATATGTGGAGATTTCTTGGTTTTAATGGAAGAATGAGTTTGGATGTGGGTGTTTATGGGTGTTGGCCGTGAGCTCCTTGAAGGAAGAAGATGATGATGATGATGATGATGGTGTCGTGAAGAAAAGAAAGCCAAAATGGTGCTCATCAACACATGGTTACTTTTAGTAAGGGCTTATGGTCAAAGGGTGAGTTGTTTAGGATGGCTAAGTGGTGTGCTTGGTGTGTGGACACCTCACGCCTCATGCAAGGGAAGAAAATATGTTGTTGCCACCTAACTCTTGGCCAACATGCATGAAGTGTGGGCATGACACCTCACAAACTCACTCAAGGCTACACACGCACACACTCCTCACGGCTTTCACACACACACACATGGGCCATCACTCATTCATGGCCCAACATCACTCACAAGGCCCATTTGGTTATCTTAGGCTTAATCTAATTCACTTAACCCTTAAGCCACTCATTAACCAAGCTAATCTAACTTTTAACTAAACTATTAGACATCTAACCCCAATCAACTTTACACTACACAAGGCTAAGCTTAGTAAATTAGGTTTAAGCTAACTCTAATCATTATAGGCTAGCTAAACAAGATTAAGCTCTAACACATCAAGCAAGGCAAAACATTCATATAACAAAGCATCACATTATCCGGGAACTAAAATTCAGGGATGTTACACCGTTCATAAGCAAACAAGCAAAATTATACTTGGCTCAAGTTCAGTTCATTTATTTAACGAGTTCCATTTTTAGTTCAAGTTTGGTTCATTTGATTCAAAAACCTAGTTCTCAAGCTACTTAACGAATCGAGTCTCAAACAAATTTCAAGTTGCTTGACTCAATTACAGCCTACACTTGAATCTCTGCTTAAAACAAAATATGCATATATCACCTAAATCAACCATATATTGGTAAGACTATAAAATAAAATAATATAATAAAAATACAACTTCTCCAAAAAAAAATAAAAAAAAAACTAACAAATTGTTGGATTTATGAAAATGTTTTCAATTTTCATTTTTACTAAATGAATATGCATGTGTTTCAGAATAAAAGAATGGAAAATGTGCAAATGATATTTATGCTTTTTTGTACAAATTTTTAAAAATGTTTTTAACTGTATTTTCAATTTGCAATGAAAATAGGAACAAGAAAGAAGCAAAGACTAAAAAGGGTGGAAATATGTTTATACATTTTCAATTTTTCACCCATTCAAGAAATATTTCTACAAAATTTTTTATTAAAACATTATCGAACACATTTCCAAAAATATTTTCTAATTTCAATGAAATAAAAAACAAGAAAAGAAATGGGCAAACCAAAGAGACTAAATTTTTTTTTCCCATTCTCTAATTTACTGTTCTAAAATACATAGGTCTCTGAATTCTTTTACATATTTAAAAATAGGATAGGGCTAGCGATACTTTGGATATTTAGTCATACTTTAAATATTTAGTCACGCTTTCTGATAATCAATCATGTTTTAGTTTTTATGCTTTATAAAATTATGATGTTTACAAGTTTTATTGAAGATAAAGTTTTTCTTTTTTCATTTTAAAAGAGATGAGGAGCATATCTACTAGGGTTAGAAGCCAAGAAATGAGCAAAGAAAGGATGGAAACATATTTGTTCTAGTATAAAAATCATCTAAGACCTTCAAAATTGAAATGATTAAGTATGTCGAGGAGGAGTAAAAATATATTTGTATTGGTTGATGATTCTTTCTATTTGGAATTTTATTTGGAGGATAGGAGAAGAAGGAGGATGGAGAGAAGAATTAAACACACATAAATTATTAATGGTGATGATGGGGCGGCGCGGCATGGTGGTGGACGGTGGTCAGCGACATTAATGAGAAGGTGAGATGGTGATGGATAGTCATTTGAGGAGGTAAAGCAATGAAGTTGGTGAAAGGTAAAATTTGTGGTCGGAGGTTAGGGATAAGAATAAAATTGGGTTATGATAGAAAGAGGATGAGTAAAAAAAACTCACATATATGCCCCATGGATATTGGAAAGATGTGAATCAAAACAACTTAGCAATTATCAGCTTTAATTTTGACTTCATCATGAAGTATGTATAAATACACAATTTTCTTCAAATCAACTTAGACATTAAAAGATGAACAAACTCTCTTATTGGAGTTGGCAACACGTTTTTTACTTATAATATAATTATAAAGCTTTTGCAATAGGCTAAGGATGATAACTAATGGGAATCAGGTATAAATCATCTTTTCGAGTAACTGCTGAACCAAATGTCTCAGTCATGTCCAAGTCTTCATTTTCCATTCCATTAGGAAGTTTCCAATCAAAATAGTACAACAACAATGCAAGTGGAAACTCAACATTGATCAAACCGAATGTTATGCCTGGGCACATTCTTCTTCCAGCACCAAAAGGAATGTACTCAAGATTAGTTCCTTTGTAGTCTAATGAACTATCAATGAACCTCTCGGGATAAAACCTCTCAGGCTCATTCCAATGATTTGGATCTCTTCCAATTGCCCAAGCATTGACTATGACCTTGCTTTTTAAAGGTATATGATACCCCTTGATCTCACAAGCTTGTCCACATTCTCTTGGAAGCAAAAGAGGACCAGGAGGGTGTAGTCTCAATGTCTCTTTCACAATAGATTTCAAATACTCTAGTTTCTCCAAGTCACTTTCACTAGGCTTTCTTTCTTTATCAAACACCTCTCTTACCTCTGCTTGTACCTTCCTCATTATTCTTGGATTTTTAATAGTCTCTGCCATTGCCCACACTATAGTTGTAGCTGATGTCTCACTTCCACCACCAAAGACATCCTGCAAAGAAATTGTGAGATTAAGTTAACTTTATAAAAAGGCATCTGAGTATAGTATCAAATACAACCATGAGTTAAAAGATAAAAATACCATGGTGTAATGAAAATTAGAAACCTTTGCATACTACTAAAACCAAAACACGAAAGAGCAATTATATGGACATGCTAATGAATTTCAAAGAACAATAAGAAGTTTTTTCACTGGCTAGAGTAACCGCAAAACGTTCATTTACATTTGATATGAAATTGAAGTATAAATAATAGTTTTAATTATGTGAGAAGTCCCTGAAGTTTGAGGTACTTTTGCTAGATACCCTTATTTTTTTTTTCCAATGTCTGACTCCCCGAAGTTACTTCTAAGTTTGTCATATACCCCTATTACCAATTCTGACCAATTTTGCCGGCATGTAACATCGGAATCCTGATCAAACGCAGGAGGTTGGTCATGTGATGTCGAATGATGTCACACGTGCGAAGACGACCTCTCTCTTCAATTTTTTTTTCTCTTTTTTTATTTAACTAAAAATATAAAAATATTAAATTTTTTAATTTTTTAAATTTTTTTAAAAAAGGATCTTCGACCACGGGGCACCAAGGTGCTTAACCTCCTGCATCTAATCAGGATTCCGATGTTACATGTCAGCAAAATTGGCTAGAATTGGGAGTAGGGGTATATGACAAACTCAGAAGTAACTTCGGGGAGTCAGACATTGGAAAAAAAAGAATAAGGATATCTGACAAAAGGACCCCAAACTTCAGGGACCTGTGACATAATTAAGCCTAAATAATAATTCCAACTACTTCATTAATAATGCTTAAGAGAATCAAACACAAACAACAACAAAATAAACCAACTAGTTTTAGGAATTCGTCGAGTCAAATACAATGAAAGATAGAGGAAGCATAGCATAATTTAGAAGCTAAAGTAAATATACCACAAAAATGGGTTTCAATTGTGTATATAAGTTTTGTCCTTATAAAAATGGTTTAAAGTTTAAACTTTGTGCTTTATTTCATAATAGTTTTCAATTGCGTGATTATAAATCTTTGTCATGGCTTAGAACTTCGATTTCAAATTTCACAAATTATCGATAAGTAGGTGTAGTCCACGTAGTCATGTACAAGTCTAAAGGCTTGGGATTTGGAGGTCCCAATTTCGATCATGGGCATCATCATTTCATAAATTTAATTTCCCATCCTCTATCCCCAATAAAAAAAATTTAGGGACCAAAAATCAATATAGGAAATCTCAAGTTACTTGTTAAACTTAAGATGTGTAATTTTTGAAATACGATAAATATGTTCATACCAGGATCACGGCCTTAATTTGATTGTCGGTTAAGTTACTAGCATCCTTGAATTTCAAGAGTACATCTATCAAATCTTCCTCTGTTTCTTCACCCTGGCCAAGTGTGGTTCTTGAGTTCCTATGATCGTCAATGATGCTTTGCATTATCTGGTCAGCACTTTGGAAAAACTTCTCAAGCTTTGGCTTCAACCTAGAGATGCGTTGAAGCCATTTAGCCGAAGGGTACAAATCTTCCAAGTCAAACCCTCCAGCAATCTCCGTGGCTTCTTTAACAATTGTTATGAATTCTTGATGGTTTTTGCATTTTTTACTAAAGGCTGTCCTTGAAGTGATTGTAGATATTGTTGAAAATACTTCTTTGCTAAGATTGATGAGTGATCCTTCATTTGAAGAAATCAATTTTATGAGATTAGTGAGCTCTTCCTCTCTGATTGGTTGGAAAGATTGGACACGTTTCGGGCTTAATAGTTCCAAGGCACAAATCTTCCTTAACTGTCTCCAATAATTACCATAAGGTGCAAAAGCCAAACCCTGAGAATCATAACCTAGAATCTTTGAAGCTAGTATAGGAGGCCTTGATGCAAAGATAACATCATGGGTTTTCAACACCTCCTTGGCATACTCTGGGGATGAAACCACAATGGTAGAGACCTCTCCAAGCTTCAGATGCATCAAGGGTCCATATTTTGATGATAAATCTCTTAACTTATGATGGGGAAGTGACCCAACTAGGTTGTGAATGTTCCCTATGATGGGTAGCTTTAATGGTCCTGGTGGTAACTTTGGAGTTGAGTCATTTTTTTTGCTCAGTATTTTATGTGCCACAAACACAAAAATGAAAATGGAAAAAACGTATGTATAGTAGAGGGTTTGAAGATCCATCAAGGCTATTCTCTAGTTTGGTGATGAAACTTTTTCGATATTCTTAATATATAGAGATTGTAGAACATGATTTTTTTTTTAAAAAGAATTTGAAATGGTGTAAGATGCTTGTAGAGAGACATAGGTAAAAACAAATACGTACTTCCACAATTTACATGCAATATATCATGTACTAACATTATTAACATTAGAAAATTGCTAGGCCAAATTAGATGAGTTGAAAAAAAAATGACACAAGTTGTCGTAATAATTAAATTAAATTTAGAGATAGCATTGTGTTATCCAATCTTTCGATTAAATTTAATATGAAACTAACTTTGGTTTCATACAAATAAATAATTATATACTACTTCCTCTGGTTTGAAATATAAGAAAAAAATTTTAGTTTACACGTGTTTAGGAGGTTAGTTGGTTGTTTTCAATTTTCTCAAATTTATAAAAAAAATAGAGATATTTTAGGAAAGTAATATTGAAAATGAAACAAAAATTAAATAAATAATTATTTTCAAAGGATATTTTAAGAAAATAGTATTGAAAATAAAACAAAATTTAAAAAAATTATATACTTTTTCTTATATTTTAAACTATAAATTTTTTATATATATATTTCAAATCGAAGAGGTAGGCTATAAACGAATGGTACGGTACAGCATAACATGACAAATATATACTGTTATGTTGTTGCCGATTAAAATAGTTACATTATTGCAGTGGTCCTTGTAAAATTTTTTTTATTTAATTATTTAAAAGTGGGTCTTGATTTGAAACTTTGCACTGATATAATTGGATTGCCGTCCTAATTCTCACCATGTAAATAATATCGGTTCTGTTATATTATAATTGATGTTTAAGATTATAATATTTTTCAAAGTATATTAATGTTCTTTTTATTATTTTTGTCCTTTATCTCTTTGTAATTCACTTATTATTTCTCTTATTATTTACTTCCTTCATCCCATTATCTTGGTAAAAAAAGTCAAAAAATTTTGTCTCATATTAAAGTAAAAAAATAAATGAAAAATCTTAAAGATTATATATTGTATCGGTGATTGATAGGTAAGTAAGGAAAACACATTTAAAGATTTTTTTTGAGACAATATTGCAATATGTATTAATTGTAATGATATGAAAATTTGTATAATATCAATTTGTAATTAATGAATGAATCATGCATTATAGTATTAAATAGATACTTTCTTATTTTCATTGACTTGTTTGACTTTTACCAAGATAATGGGATGGAGGGAGTATATATTTTGGGTTCCTTGCCCCATTTATTATAAAAAGTAAAAAAAGAAAGCTGCTATTTTTCTTTTTGGGAGTTAATTATTATGTATGTTTATAATATAAAAAAATGTTAGTTTATATTTTTTAATATTTCCTTATTGTTAATTGCATTGGAAATACCACTTTTTGATATATTTTTTAAAATTATCTTTATAATTATTATTATTTTGATTCTAAAATAAAATATTGAGTAAATAAAAGTGTTTGTGTAATGAAGAAATTAAGCAATATTAAAGATTCAAATTTTTTTTGATACTTTGAAAATTTAAATTAAATCTTGTGTAATGCACCTGATTCTATCAAATCTCTGGTTAGCTATTTTAAAAAATAAATAAATAAAATCTTATTAAGATAAGATTTATAGATCTATATAATTTATTACTAGCAACGTAAAAACATATATAAACGCTCAAAAAAGAACAGAACATGCAATAGCGGAGACAGGGTTCTGCAAGAAAGGAGTATACCCAGTTATTACATGAGCATTGGTTGCATTGCAAACTTAGAACCTGTAAGTAAACTATGTTAGATTCTATTTATAGTTAGATTCTATTTATAGTTATGTAAGGAAGCACAAACCATTCATAAGAATATGGTTACCCTCACAACTCACAAGTATCCATATTTTATACTACCTCCGGTCCTATTTATAAGACCGTTTTCACTCCCACCAAGGAGAGTGGATAAAATTGTTAGTGACATTGGAAATGTGAAAATTTGATATACTTTTTCAAAAGTATCTTTATAATTATTATTGAAGCTCTAAAAAGTGTTGACTTTATGGTGTGTTAGTGGAAAGAAATAATTAAATGCTATTGAAAATTTAAAAGGGGTCTTATAAATAGGACCAAAATAAAAACTCAAAGGGTCTTATAAATAGGACCGGAGGGAGTAATATTTTATGTTTTGTTGCTATATACCATAGTTACACGGTTCACTCATCTAACCTACACACCACATACCGATTTCAGTGTACCACGTTGTACTGGCCGAATTCGGCATACCACATATTACGTACTGGTTCGTTATAATGGAAGTCTTGTAAAAATAATGTAAAAAGTGACGAACCGATACGAACCAAGTATGTGTACCATGTAACTATGCTATATACTTCTTATATGCATAACATCCTTCTTCTTGTTGTTGTTGTTTCATAATGTTTTTTTGTTCTCAGGCATAAGATGGATTACATTAGCGAATTACCGGATGGCCTCTTCTCTGATATCCTATCCATGTTATCAATCAAAGATCGGTTGAAAATTGATAGGGTGTCCAAAAGATGGCGCGAACAAAAGGATTTTAGGAAAGATCTCTACTTTAGTAACTACAGTGTGCTTGGAATTAGCCTTGAGGAATTGCTACAACATCCCACAGGCACAGATGATGAGTATATGAAAAGATATTTTGATTTGAGTTTGCGTCGCGACGAGTTTGTGAAACGAGTTGATCAATTTCTCAAGATTTTTCAGGGGACAAAGATTGATTCTTTCATCATAAACTTCTATTTAGATTCTCAAGTGAGGGATACTATTGATCAATGGATCAGTTTTGCAATTGCAAGGGGAGTTGAAAGAATTGATTTAATCTTTGATGCAGAGTTTTATAACACCAGCAGCAGCAAAGAAGATGATGAAGAAGAAGAACTTTACGAGTTTCGTTTGGACTTATTTTCGGAGTCTAATGCTTCAACTCTAAAGAATTTGAGCTTGGAGAATTGTCGTGTTTACTATCCTATCAACTTTGACTTTACTCCATTCAAAAATTTGAGATCTCTTGAACTTGAACAAGTGGTGTTACATGAAAATTTTATTACAAGTCTATTATCTAATTGTTTACTACTTGAAGATCTTAGCTTAACAATGTGTGAGTTCAAATCCCGTATGCCGAATATAGAAAGTTCATCCTTATGCTACCTTGCCTTGGAAACGTGCTTCTTCCCATACCAAGATATATACCAGTATTATGCCAAAAACCTTATTGTTATACATTGCATTAAACTCACTTGGTTGTTCTACTGTGGTGATTTGGCGGTGTACTACATTAACACCCCAGCGCTGAAGAGGATTGACTGCTTCATCAACGCCAAAAAATTACCTTATGCACTTGAAATCTTTGCAGTTCTTCCTCAACTCGAGATTTTGGCTTTGCGCACACGTTCACAGGTTAGCCTGTATAAATTGTTGAAATTTTAAATATTTGTTTCTTTGACATTTGAATGTTATGCTAAATCCTGCATGTCCTTAATTGTTCAGCTTAAAAGTTTGCTAAAATTAGCTAAACCACTCGAGAATCTAAAACAGTTGGACTTCATCGTTGACATGGAAAGCTCGCAAGGGGAAGAGTTTGATCTTTTGTGGCTTTTAACCATCCTTCAAGCTTCTCCTCTTCTGCAAAAACTTTCAATCATGGTGAGTGTATGTGCATGATTAATACACCCATTTCATTTTGATTTTTTTTATATGATAGTAATCTTTTTGGCATGGCACATGAATAAGGTTACATCTTATACCTGTTGAGCCATGCAGGTGTGAGTGACTACATTGCACTTGGCTGCTATTTTTCTTTGATAAATCTAACCTCTGACATATTCCTATTAGGAGTTGCAACTTTTTTCTTATATAATTTTCTCACATAATTTGTTTTGCATTCTTCAGTATTAGTTCTAAAAAAAAAAAAAAAAAAGTTGCCACCTTTCACTAACATTTCTATAATGACTTCTTGTTTTGGTTTTGTTTTCAGTTTACTGATCCGAAGTTCTTTGACAATCAAAAAGATATTAAGGATCTTGAGATATTCTCTCATGAAAAGATCAAAGTTATTGAAATGGCGGGTTGCGTTGGTAATTGGTATGAAATTGAGTTTGCTTTGAATGTTCTAAAGTATGCTCACAAACTTGAGCAAATAGTTATGAGTCCATATTGGAGAATGGGGAGCTCATCTGCTTGGGAATCTGATCCTGTGTGGCTTGAGAGTGGGCGTGAACATATTCGTGAAATGCTTCAAGGTGAAACTGGTCTAGGACGAGCAAAACTTGTACTCATATGAGAATGTGTAGTTTTACCACATGTTTTGTTAAGATTATTGATAGTTGAGACTCAATGTAATTCATTATTATTACTATCTGCTATGTTTTTAGCATTAAGATATGTAGTGACAAATTGTGCAACCGCAAAAGAACGAATTAAATAAAATAAGTAATGTTTTTTGAATTAGCAGAATCCCCTTTACTGATAGTATGCAAAGTAAGAATGACTATGACAAGCATGAACCAAAATTGCTATTGCCTGCATAAGTCATACATGAAATCATAAGTCATTCATGTTCAGTAGCACTTTGAACAAAAAATCATTAAGACTATTTACCATTGCTAAACTTGTGAACGGAAGGTATATAGGATGTGGAAATCAAACCATTATGACTATAAGCGATATAAAACATATCCAGGAATCATAAGCCAACATAGCAAATGCAATAAAATATGCAGAAATAGGCACAAGCTTGTGTTCAACTTCCAAATACTGCATGTCTGTAACATTTCTTATGATCTGTGCATCATTTTTGCTAAGCTGCACAGCAAACAAAGTGGATAAAACGCAAGGCGAAATGGTAACCCTTGCTGAAACTTAAAACGCATGCAACATAAGTCAACAACAGAACTCTATAGATAAATGCTCTTTCAGAAGCTTTTGATACAATAGTTTAGTATAAATTAAACATGCTTCAGCAAGCTGGCTGAACTATCATATCAAATGACAAAAGAATTTTACTACTTAACTTGAATGCTTTAGTCAGTACAGATAGGTTTCTTTGCCTTGTATGTTTAATTTGTTCCTAACTATTTGATCCTCATAATCTCAAATAGGCTCTGTAGATGTAAAAACTCCTTCTCTTGCATCTCAACAATTTCCTTTCCGTAGTTTTTTTTTGGCAAAACTACTAGATTGGTCCTGTAAGTTATTTTTTGGTTGCGATTCCGTCCCTTAACTTTTTTTCGTTTCAAATAAATCCGTAAGTTTGTAACTTGTTTCAAATAAATCCTTCCATCCAATTTTGTCTTAACACCGTTAATGGGAGCCTCCTATGTGACAACCATTGGTCTTACGTGGCTAAAACTCAACGTTACACCCCCAAAATGATGTCATATGAGGTCAAAAGAGAAAACCAAAACAGTTAGGGATAGCCCAATAAGCTTCTATTTTGGTCTCATACGATATCGTTTTGGGATGTAACGTTGATTTTTAGCCTTGTAAGACCATTGGTTGCCACGTAGGAGGCTCTCATTAACGGTGTTAAAACAGAATTGGACGGAAGGATTTATTTGAAACAAGTTACAAACTTCCGGATTTATTTGAAACGAAAAAAAGTTAAGGGACGAAATCGCAACCAAAAAATAACTTACAGGACCAATCTAATAGTTTTGCTTTTTTTTTTTATCACACAATTTCCTTTCCTTGATTCTTTTTTATCTTCTTTGGTCCATGTCCATGATGTGAATTAATCCCTAGCAGGTGAACTTTTTTAAAGTAATTTTCATCTTTATTGATGACATTTAAATGTTCAGGCAGCAGAGTAGTTGTATGAGACTTTATATTACTTTTTATTGAAATGATGATCACTAAACCTGAAATGGCAAAATTCTGGTTTTTTCAGCACAGCTTTTGATAATTTGACAATGACATTTATTAATTATATATGTGGTACTACAATTGGTAGTTGTGTTCATGGTCCTACTTCATATTTGCATTAGCTCTAGAAGAAATGGTAGAGGATCAATGGTTGAAAATGAGCAAATGGAAGCAGAAGCATGTCCATAGATGGCAAAGAAGATGTGTATCATGAAAATTTGAGACATAAGTGAAAGTACATGGCGTGACTGAGAATTTATTTATTTATAGAAAGATCAGAATGATGATATGCGTTTGCACTGTGTCTGTGTATTATTTGGCGAGGTGAGCCTTACCAAACACCAAATTAAGCTTAATGACAGTGCTACAGACTCCCCATAAGTAGCCTTTTGCCTTTCTTTGAGGTATCCTCGAAGGAAAGTAAAAAAAAAAAGACACAAAAACATGCTAAATTGACCAATCACATATAATATGGTTCCTTAAATCTGAAGTATGTCTAAACTTCAATTTGTTACATGATGCATAATTAAACAAAATTGAATCAGTTTAACCGAATATATGTGTTATACTATAATGTCCTGATAATTAGTTAGGTTTGTATCAATTTCATTGTTTGTCCATTTTGTGCATGACAATAGTCATGATGAGCTGTTGCAGAAGTTGTCTGTTCATCCACAAGAAAACTTTGATAAATTCATATCCCCTTCATTTTCTTTAGCTGGTTGATTTCTCAATGGTTGTCGTCTTGTCGATACATGAGTTTCAAATTATCTGTTCGAACATGGCTTGAAGGAGAAGAAATCCTTCACATCCCTGCTGCATCATTTTTGTTATGAAACCCTTGATTGCTACTAATTGGGCTATTTCTTCCACTCACATTGCTACCGGATAAATGATCAATGTCATAATGATGAGGCCGAGAACCGATTGGACGAAACACAGATGATGATGCTCTAGCTTTGGCAGTAGCCTTAGCTGCCTCGTCACTACCCAACTTTGCAAGTTTCCATAAACTTAGTCCCACACGATGGCGCTTATTCAATTTTTTCCCTTTGTCAGCTGGCTCTGGCTTCTGTATTGCATCAGGATCATTGGTGGAGGATGTTATGAGTCCTTGCTCCAAATCTGGTATATTTTCCTGCTGTATATTCAAGACCAGAGAACTAATCAGCACTCAGCAAAAGATAGTAATAGATAGATATATCCTTCAATAAATTTTCCTAGGCATATGATTCAGATGGTAGTACCTGCGCTGTTCATCTTCATCCCCATTTACCGAAGACTCGGGTGATGCACTTGGAGTTATCATAGCAAGGATATACCCATAGGTTCTGATATCCTGTTCAAGGAAGGAAATGACAGCTTAGAATATACAATATATGCCAGTAGTAAGAAAATGAAGTTCATGAATGAAGATGCCTTTTTAATCAGGATCATATGGAATAGGAATAGTTGTCCAAAAGGTAAGGTAGACACGAAAGAAACCATTGTGCATATGGCCTATTAAATGTTTAAAAATTGTTGTAAAACATAGCAATATTGTTGAGTATGGCTCATAGGTACTGCAGAAAGGGCAAAGGGTCAATGGGCCACTTCGTGGCCCATCTTGTGACCTTAATGTAATCTATTTTTTACTATATATGCTTGTACTCTGTAACCATGATTAGCACAAGAAATAATACGGAACTATAGCTGCTCTATAATCGCAGACGTAGGTATCATTGACCGAACTGCGTGACCAATTCTGTGTGTTCTTTCTCTCTCTTACTCTTCTGTTCGTATACTGCTGTTACAACAAATATATTCCTTCAACCTTAAGCATATTTCAGTTAATCTTATATTAAAATAGGAGAATTAAATTGTTAAAAGAAAAAGAGAGTGAACTCACCACTATGGATGCAAATGCGACCCGGGGGAATCCAACTCCAAGCTTCTCGGCTATCTGATTTTCTGTACCCCTCTTATCAGAAAAGCATTGGACAAACACAGCAATTCCAGCTCCACATACAACTATAAGCTGTAATATTCAGAAACACAAAGTGAGACAATACCATAATCACCGTCTAGATGGTTCATTTTATATCTAAAAATGAAGAAAACTAGATTTGCAACTTACCCAAACTAAGGTAACTGTGGTAAGGCACGTGAACGTGATATAATTCTTCCTTCCAACACAACTGTTTATCAGCTGAATAAAATGATGAAATAGTATTTGTGATAAGAGTCTAAAAATTAGCTAAGACTTCATGGGCTATGCCTGCACACATCATCTAAAATCCCTGAGATCTAACAAAAAAGTTAGGTTAAAACAAAACTTACCCTGCAGTGGTGATCAAATCCATCAATACATTTGTCACATTGATTACAGTGCTTACTGAAGAACTTGGGCACCTACAAATATAACTAGCTAGATGTAAAGACAACACAGCTTTTCAAAATTTTTGGCGGGGCAAGTATATGAAAGAAACTCTTCAGCTAGATATTTTTAAATATAGACAATCAGGAAGAGTGCCTACCTCTGCATTGCACACAGTACAGAACAAATCTCCCTCCAATCCAGACTGTTGCCGTCGCTGTAGAGTAACATCTTCATTAATGCAGGAATCTTCTCTAACAAGGAAACTACAATACTACATCCATGTTCAGACATTCCTTCACCCTTCGATCCTCCTATCGCGTTGGGTTCTACAATAGAAGATGGAAATCCTATTAAAAACATTATAAACCGATAGAAACTAGATCGAAGTACAGATAGACTGTAGTATTATTGATAGAAATCACTCTGAATTACACTGAAATTACTAGGTATTCGAGAGACCTAGCACTCTCCCCATGCCCGAAGGTCCCAACTGCTGACAAATGACTAGATAACTCTCCCTCTAAACTCATCTTCTTATTTATAGGCAACGTGCCTTATTTCTCTAACTAACCCATCCCCCAACTAACTGTTGTAAAATATAAATATTTATTAGTTGTTATTTATTTAGTTTTATTTCAAAAAGCATTTATTCTATTTAATATTACATTTTATAACAACTACGTATTTAGATATTTATATGTTATATACGTCAGTTCGTTTAGTACTTGATATACATACTTTTAATACAAAAACTACTGCTTTATATGCAGTATAGCAGTTTATTTGGACTTAAGTTGCACCGCTTGGAATTCAAAACAGTTTCAACGTGTTAATTAGCTGATAACCACCACGGCAACAGTAGTGAAATTAAGAAGGATTGCACTGGTTGGAAAATTTAAAAACTCAACAGACACAAAGTAGTTTCATATACACAGTTCTTTGTTCATTCATTTTCAAGTTCTAAATACTCATCTTCTATTCTGGGTTATATCATTACATAAGACACTGCTAGTTCTGTTTTCCTGATATTTATATCAGAAGGATCTGCTGAATCCTGGGGAATCGTCGCGGTGCGCGAATAGATTCTTAAGGACAGTGTCTTCGACACGCTTCAGATTATATTGTTATTTTTGTGTTTTTCGGTGTATTTTTCTCCTAGTTTTCTAACAATCTTAAGAATCTATGGCATCCTCACCGAATCACACTGACACCACTGTTACTAACAATGGTGTATCTGAAACCGAAACCAACCTTCAAACCACCACCACTTCCATACACCATGTTGTTCCTTCTTCAATATCATATGCAAAACCATTTCCAGACATATCAAAAATTGAAATGTTCGATGGAAAGAATTTTAGGCGTTGGCAAGAACGCGTTTTCTCTGTACTAGACATACATGGTGTTGCTACAGCACTCACATATGACCAACCAATATCTCCCGCTGATCCAAAGGCACTTGAGACATGGATTTATGCCAATAAGGTATGCCGTCACACTATAATTAGTACTTTGTCTAATGATCTGTTCGATGTGTACTGTTCTTATAAGGAAGCGAAAGAAATTTGGAACTCTCTCAATTTAAAGTACACGACCGAGGACGCTGGAAAGCAGAAATTTGTTATTGGGAATACTACAAATGGGAGATGTTGGAGGAAAAGGATATCAAGCAACAAATTAATGAATATCACAAGTTGTTGGAGGATCTTAAAGGAGAAAATATCACTCTTCCTGAAGCGTTTGTTGTTGGTTTATTGATAGAAAAATTGCCTAAATCATGGAAGGATTACAAACAACAACTAAAGCACAAACACAAGCAATTGTCGTTGGCAGACTTGATCACGCACATTATTATTGAAGACACAAACAGAAAAGAACTCAAAGTTGCAAGGGCAAAAGCAATGGGTGCAAAAGCAAACATGGTACAAAATAAGAAAAGGTACGCACATAATAAGGATTCTGGTCACAGTACTTTTGTTCCTACAGTTGCTTCTAACCCCTCTTTTAAGAAAAAAGTCAAAGGTCATTGTTTTGTTTGTGGAAAGCCGGGGCACTATGCATCAGTTTGTAGACACCGTAAAAGAAAATGAGAATCCTTATAAGCCTAATGCAAATTTGGTTCAAGGAGATGATATTATTGCTGCTGTAGTTTCCCAAGCCCTGATGATTGCTAATGTGAGACAATGGGTGGTAGACTCTGGGGCTACCAGACATATATGTGCAGATAGAAGTGTTTTTACCTCCTACACATATGTGGGTGAAGGAGAAGAACAAGTTATCTAGGAGATTCTCGAACTGCTTCAGTTCTTGGAAAAGGAAAAGTTTTATTAAAGCTCACATCTGGCAAGACATTATCTTTGAGTGAAGTGTTGCACGTGCCTAGTATTAGGGCCAATTTGGTTTCTATAGCACTACTGGGAAAAGTGGGGGTTAAAGTGACTTTTGAGTCAGACAAAATTGCTATGACAAAGAACAACGTTTTTGTAGGGAAAGGGTACTGTGACCAAGGATTGTTTGTACTGAATGTTGATAACATAAATGAAATTGCATCCTCTTCTGCTTACTTGATTGATTCATATGATATGTGGCATGCTAGATTAGGACATGTTAGTCTTAATTATATTAAGAAAATGCAATCTCTTGGTTTAATTTATGGCGTTAGTAATGAATGCTTAAATAAATGTGAAATATGTCTTGAATCAAAGTCAACGAAAAAGTCGCATAATAATAATTTTCAAAGAGAAACTGAATTACTTAATTTAATTCATACTGATTTAGGAGATTTAAAACAAACAATTACTAGAGGTGGTAAAAAATATTATGTGACTTTTATCGATGATTTCTTAAGATATGTTAAAGTATATTTGCTCAAGAATAAAGATGAGGCATTTGATATGTTTTTGTTATATAAGGCAGAGGTGGAAAATCAATTAGGAAAAAGAATTAAAAGAGTTAGATCAGATAGAGGTGGAGAGTATATTTTATTTAATGATTATTGTGAAAAAGAAGGAAAAATTCATGAAGTTACTCCCCCTTATTCACCAGAATCTAATGGTGTTGCTGAAAGAAAAAATAGAACCTTAAAAGATATGGTAAATGCTATGCTAATTAGTTCTGGTGCACCTAATAACTTATGGGGTGAAGCAATTTTAAGTGCATGTCATTTGCAAAATAGGATACCCTATAAGAAAACTGGAGTGACACCCTACGAGTTATGGAAAGGATATGCACCTAACTTAAAATATTTAAAAGTATGGGGGTGTCTTGCTAAAGTGTTACTACCTGACCCTAAGAAAAGAAAATTAGGATCAAAGACATCTGATTGTATGTTTATTGGGTATGCTGAACATAGTGCTGCATATAGATTTTTAGTATTAAAAAGTGATGTTCTTGATTGCAATACTATAATAGAGACTAAAAATGTTGATTTCTTAGAAAATGTTTTTCCTATGAAATGTGAACGTCTTCCCCATGCATCTTTAGAAAGTAGTGAGACAAATAATGAGGAAAACCAACATGAGGATTTGAGAAGGAGTAAAAGAGAAAGAAAAGCAACTTCTTTTGGAAATGATTTTTACATGTATTTAGTTGAAAACGACCCTGTTTCTTTTTCTGAAGCTATTAACTCTTCTGATGCCCAATTATGGAAAGAAGCTATTAAAAATGAAATTGATTCTCTTGTAAAAAATAATACATGGACATTAGTTGATTTACCACAAGGAGCAAAACCCATTGGTTATAAATGGATTTTCAAAAGAAAATATTTTCCTGATGGTTCAATTGAAAAATATAAAGCTAGAGTAGTAGCAAAAGGTTTTACTCAAAAACAAAACATTGATTATTTTGATACATTTGCTCCAGTGGCTAGAATTTCTTCAATAAGAGTTTTAATAGCATTAGCCTTAATTTATAAATTAGTGATTCACCAAATGGATGTTAAAACTGCTTTTCTAAATGGTGATTTAGAAGAAGAAATTTATATGAAACAACCTGAAGGTTGTGAGGTTAGTGGGAAGGAAAACAAAGTATGTAAACTTCTCAAATCCTTATATGGTTTAAAACAAGCACCAAAACAATGGCATGAAAAATTTGATCATACTCTTACTAGTTCTGGTTTTCATTCTATTGAAGTGGATAGATGTGTGTATGTTAAACTAGTGAATGATGAATGTGTGATTATTTGTTTATACGTGGATGATATGCTTATTTTTGGCACTTGCAATGATGTTGTATATGATACTAAACAATTTTTAGCATCTAAATTTGATATGAAAGACATGGGTGAAGCGAGTGTGATTTTAGGTGTTAAAATTATAAGGGAAGGTGATAGCATAATGATATCACAAGAACATTATGTTGAAAAGCTCCTTAGAAAGTTTGATCATTTTGAGGATAGTGTAGTGAGTACTGTAACGAACCAATTCTTACAACTCATTAATAGGTATGTATTAATTCAGTATTGGTGGGAACGGTGAGAACGAATCATTAATAAACACTTAAATTATGTATGTCATTAAGAGATGCAAACATGAATAATAGGGATTAGAACGCGTCATAAATTTAGTCAAGTATTAGGAGGAGGGAATAACCCTTCCCCAAAGGTGCATATACTAAAGGAAGGAATTGGTAGGTTACTTTGAACCATAAGGGTAAATAGAGAAAGGTTCTAGTACGATCGGAGACTAGTCAGTAAGGATTTTCGGGGTTTTGTGCTCGAGTATTTAATAAAAGGGTAATATAGGAAATATGGTGGGGGACGTAAATTAATGTTACATTAGTTTGATTTAGTGTTAGGAAGGGCTAAAATCCATTAAAATAGGTTAAAAATGCAAAAAATCGGCGTTCCGGGGCGAACCGGTGCGCCCAGGACGCACCGGTGCGGAAATCAGCAGCACCGGGATGCGCCCAGGCGCACACCAGTTGCGCTCAGGCGCACCGACTCTGCAGCACCAGATTTTCTCGCGTGCACCAGATTTTTCCAGAAACCTCGGCGCGCCCAGGCGCGTGGTGCCTATATAAGGCACCAGGCACCAGATTTCGGCGCCATTTTCAGCCCCAGCCCGCACCAAACTCGTCCCTGACCGCACCAACCAGCTCCAGCACGCACCAGAACTCAGTTTTAAGCACCAGAACCCACTTTTCATGCACCCACTCAAATTTTCTTGCACCAATCATCTATAAAACCTCCAAATACCACCTCTAAATCATAAATTAACATCCCTAAACACCTTCTTATCAATTATTACTCTTAATCTCATAATTTTCCAATCAAACCCTCTTTCTTTCTCATTCCAATTACTATAGTTCATGCATAACTTTGGGGTTTTCTTACATTCTAACCAAAGGAGAAGAGTTTTGGAAGTAAAATCATATCATTCAATAGCTTGGAGCCTGGATATTCTCCCCTTGAGGTAAGGGAGGAACTCTTTTCTCTTAGAATAGATTTTAAGTCTTGGAATTAGTAAATATCTACTGAATCTTGTAAATTAAACCCTAAGATAGTGGACTCAGTCATGCCATATGCCTGTGCATATGAAAGAATTATTCAAAGGCTTGATTTGATACATGAAACAATCCTCCTAGTCAACTAAATACTTAGTGCACTCTAGGTGTTCGATAAAATGCCAACCTTCCTAATTGAGCTCTTAATAGTAATTAAAACACACATTTAAGAGTTATTTCATGAGTATACAACCCAAGACATGTTGACACGACTATATACATTTGATATTGATAAGATAATAAATATTGAATAAGTAGAACAACAACTATGAAAAGTATAAATACTAATAGGAAACTAATGATGTTTAGTATGTATTATACATGGGGTCCCAAAATGCCTACTAAACTATACAGAGCAATATTACAAATTATGCAAGAACACATATAAATTAATATATTTACTTGAACTCTAGGACTATGATTCAAAGGAGCTATGTTTAGTAAACACATTATACAAGTAAAGAATGTAACTTATGAAAACCCAGAACTCAAGGAAATGTAACTAAAAGAGTACGCTGGCTTCCACTCGCACAATAAAGATAGGAAACACCAGTAAAATGATGGGAACTAAATAAATATACGAAGTTTAAATGAACTTACAAATCCCAACGTAATTTAAATACAGACAAAGATAAGGGTGCATAAAGTTAATAGCTTAATGAATTGATAATTAAATTCTTATCGGTGTTATTTGCTTATTTTCAATTCTTAATTTCTATTCTATTATGAACAGTTGTTCACTCCCTTGTGGTTCAACATTTTAGGTAATGCTTGGAGGAGTTCAGAACCGGAGTTTCACAACGCAAACGACGAAGCACAACCACTTTCCTTCAACTCTGTTCTAATATCAAGTTGTAAATCCCAACTTTTTGTAATCAAAACAATTTGTATTTTAATATTTTCATCAATAAAAGTTTATATTTCCTTATTCAAATTGGGATGTTACAATTTGGTATCTCATTGAATATGGTTTAACATTTCCTTTTGTATATTTGATACATCATTATTATACTTCACTTATCACACTCTCATTGTTCAAATGTATATCCATAAACACCACTTTTCATTTTTCTCTTACCTTGTTCCATAGCTAACTTTCTTTTCTATCATTGTAACATCACTTTTGTTATTCCACTTTCCGGCACTTCCTTTATGCATATCTAGAATATGGAGGGTCAAAATAATATATCTAAAATGAAACATGCTTTGTACGTTTATGGGATTCAATAAACTAAATTAATTATGTAAGTGGATTGAGTGTAAGTTTAATATACTATAACCCTGAACCTTATAAAAGATGAATTAGAATTATCGATATATATAAAATAAATGGATAAAAGGATAAGATGACTTGGATGCTAAAAAAAATAAAAATAAAATAATAAAAAAAAAAAAGAGTGTGAATTAAAACAATCAATGTGCAACCGTTTTTAAGGAATGTAAGCTGCATTGAATATATATATATATATATATATATATGTAGTGACATATGTGGTGGACTCGGCCTAGCCGAGCTCCACGTGACCTTCACTCAGGACCTGAGGACCCTTCAGCAGGCTCCCTGTGTGCTTGGCCGAGCTCAATGCTCAACGACCGAGCTGAATCAGGCACGGGCCGACCTCATCCTCCTACTAAGGTCCGACCTCCCTGTGTGCTTGACCGAGCTCAATGCTCAACGGCCGAACTGACATCAGGCACGGGCCGACCTCATGCTCCACCCAAGGTCCGACCTCCTGGTCCGACACCACCCAAGGTCCGACCTCCTTGTCTGACACCACCCAAATAGTCCGACACCTTGGACAGGATGACGTGTCTCGCCTTATCCACAAGGACAGCTCAACCACTCATAGCTCATTACAGGCTGGCCCTACTTGGGCTTCAAGCAAGCCCATTAGGGCAACCAGCTCTCCTATATATATCCCCCTCTCCTTAGGGGCTAAGGTACGTCTCTCTCTAAACCTAAGAACTACGTGTGGCTTGATTCCCCTCTCATGGGATACGAAGGACCGGGGTCACCCTCGTCAGCTGCAACAACCCCCAAACACCTCATGTGGTGCCTCCGATCTTGGACATCACATTGGCGCCGTCTGTGGGGAACGGTAAACTCCGATTCCCATCCACAAAAACACAAAAACACAAAAAAAAAAACAGTATTTTCTATCACGATGAAGGAGGGCAGCCTCATCGTGAAAACGGTGGCCACCATACAATTCTGGACCGTGGCAGTGAAGAAGAAAGAGAAACGAAGGATGTTGATCACGATGAGCGACCATCCACCGTGGTTGCCACCGGTGCTGTTCGAGGCTAGAAACCGGCTCTGCTGCATCTCCGTCTCCTGGCGGCCCGGTTCTCAACTCGGACACCGACACCGACGCCCGTACCGACGCACAAACCACGAACCAGTTCTATGGGTGTCGATCTTGTTCCATGCTTGACCACCGTTCTTCAAGGTCTCTTCTTCACGGTTCCATTTCCACAACCGCACCACTGCTGTTAGATCGAACGGAGGAAGAAGAGAATAATAGACGTTGCACATCGGGTTGGCCCTTTGTTGAAGATGACGGCACCGACGCGGTGTTTCTCCTTCCCGTTGATGAGTCCTCCATGTTCGAAACTGAAGGAAATAGCTCCCTTTGCCGCCAACGCCGTCACGACACCCGAACCACCTTGGAGCAACGCCTCTGCTGCTGCTCGGACGAAGACTCTTCACCACCGCCTCCGCTGCTCTTCTACACGAAGGGCGGCGCGCGTGCAACGATCTCTAGCCCCATCGAGATGCTCCAGCCACAGCAAAATGGCAAACAAACGATTCTCCTCCATTTTGTTTGAGATCGCACCGCGATCTACTTCCTCTTCCCTGATATAGACCCAGATCTAGACGCTCCTCAATAACCGCGACGGAGACGGAGGTCGGACCAGTCACCAAGCAGCTGGGAAGGAGGAGTGGCGCTGTCACTCCGTCGCACCGCCTCATCATCGCCACCATTCGACCGCCGTCAACCCTGGATCTAGGATTGCCCCTTATTAGCCGCCGCCGGCGCATCCTGTTGACACAAGGGGTGCAGCGAGCAACTCCTGCAAAACCTCATTAGGGTTGAAACCCTAACGGGCCACAGGGCCCAAATCACTTAAAAAAAAGAGAATCTGGGCTGAAGCCCAACAGCCACAAAAAAAAGAGAAAAAAAAACAAAAAAAAACATCAACAATTACCTAACGGGCCAGCAAGCCCAGGTTTAAAAAAAAAAAGGAGAGGATTGGGCTATCAACGTACCATGGGCCCAACAACTCAATACTCGTTCCTATATCAGGGTAGTCTTCTATATCAAGTCTTGCAAATTATTTTTATTATTACACGTCATTATTTTGATGCATGATTCGCATTGATCAAAAATATATCTTCGCCTGTTAATGTCATCAAACATTATTTACGACAATCAAGTTCCCTGCTTTGAGCTCGTGTTCCGAGCATTTTAGAGTATCGGAAACCATTCATTATTCTTCTCTCCTCGGATTTACATGATTTCGGAAATCATAATCCGAGTGTATTCTTCTCTCCTCGGATTTACAAGATAATTTCGGAAGACTCGCACAGTGTTTCACACTCGAGCCGATCTCTTACGACGACTATTCTGCTAGTTTCCTTCGCTCGACATCACACTAAGGAAAACGGAGATCGGACCTCAAAGCTCAACAAAGCCCATTCGAAAAGGACGGACTGCATACTTCAATTCGACATTCTTCAATCCGACACTCCTCTCCTCACCTGAATCAGGGAAGAAATCCTAGTTCCCATATTATTTTCCTATCTCATCGCCTTTCTATGTGTTTATTTTGCATGCTTCTTGATATTGGTTTACCTGGCGCACTATTTCTGACACATGCTTTTAATCCTTGCTTCTTTATAGTTTCTCTACTTATTGCTTATTATTTGGTATTCTCCATGTTGCTACCCGACGTACCGCTGAACAAAATTGCTTATCTAATCTTCTTACTGTTAAACGTCCTTAAATCTCTACCTCTTCTGTTGTGATAGTAGGATAATATTTGATTTCCGTTACCTCTCCTGTTGTCGTTTTTCATGTTTTAATGCTCTCATCTGGTTTGTTGTCATGTTTATAACTGTCGTCCATTGTTGAACGTGATATACCTGAAACCATGCATCTTTTCATGGACAATACTATCTTGTCGAACAACATCTTAAATTTCAATATTTGCCGCTTTCATATCTGTTGTGTATGACTTGCTCGAATCATCTTGCTCTTATGTCGGTGTTTTATTCTTGCCTACCAACAATCCGCATTGTTGTTATTTAATTATCATGAATCGTCAAATTTAACGACGATCATTGATTACTATTATTTTACATGTAATGTAAGGTTCAGGGAAAATGACAGTCGAAAAAAAGGAAGGCCGAGTTGCTACGGCTGTCTCTATTTTCGAACTGCTATGTCCTCTTTAGCTATGACAGGACCACCACGGCTTCTTGAATGAGAACAACTCCAAAGGATTATATCTGATCTGCCGAGCTTCTATTATTCTCTCTAATTTATGTTTATATCTGATCTGCCGAGCTGCTATTATTCTCTCTAATTTATGTTTATATCTGATCTGCCGAACTGCTATTATTTTCTCGGATTCATGTTTCTATCTGATCGGCCGATCTACTATTATTCATGCTCCTACCGAGCTGTTATTATCTCGACCCTACCTTTGTGGTAGAACGGTCAATTCATGTTTCTACCGAGCTGTTAGCATCTCGACCCTACCCTGGTGGTAGAACGGTCAATTCATGCATTCACGCATACGGTTATCATATCGGCCCTACCTTTGTGGTAGAACGGTCCCCCCTGTCACCGCACTTACATGCATTCACGCATACAAGTCGGTACTAGTGCTACAGACAGTGCGTACGTATCAATCCTCTCATTTAGCGTTAGCCACCTAAATGTTGCACGGTGCTTATATACAGCGAACATCTTCCGAGATCGGCTTATAAGCTCAGGGTACAAGGGACACCCGGTAAAGTACAGCTTGCTGTGAAATGTTTTCACATAACTTCACTCAGCAAACTCTTTTACACTGGGGCCGAGGATAGCATCCGAGTTCCCTGCCGCATTCACTTATATACAGCACCTTTTTTCAGAGGAAACCTTATAAGTTACTGCACTGGTCATAGGGAGTCATCCGAATTCAAAAGGTTTAGACAACCACATCCTATGTGCAACAACTTGCGTTGGAAGTTCACTGTCCTCGGCGAATGGTGCAGGACCCGAGCTCTCCTTACCGCATACAGAGCACAACCCTCATCGGGTCTAAAACAATGTTCAAGAATCCCTTTCTCCTTCTCGGCAAGGGGGGCAGGCAGGTTGTCATCCGAGTTATCAACCTCGGTATTGTTGTTGTTGTAATCCACCAGCGTGCCGTCTTTAACCCTGAACACCTTGAGGTGAAGGTCGGGGTTGAGGATATTGATCTGACTCACAGCATTCCCGAAGGTGTCAAAGATGTCGTCTGCCGACTTCTCTAGGTCAGAGAGGCATTCTCGGCCAATATTTTATGGACTGCACTTTCTTCACCGCCTTCTTCTTTGATAGAGGTCCCCTGTGAGCCTTGACAAGCTCGTCGGTTCGCCTACAGCTTGGCGTTTCCTAGGCTCCTTTGCACAGACACCACGACCTTGCTCGGCGATTCCTTGCATTGCATGCTTGCCCCTGGCCTTTCTCAAGCTCGGTCACCTACCCCCCCAGCTCGTTTCTTCTCACACATCCAAGTCCGAGCACCACTGTTTCTTTTGAGGGGGAGGTGTGGCCTCGTCATTGGTCGCATTTTCAACAAGCAACTTTATAATAGCCACGGAGCTGCCTCGATCGATTCGAGAACCAACAAGCTTAGTATTTCAAAGATGAGGCGACCGTCAAACATTCACTCCCTCGTCTCCCGAGAACTCGGTTCGAGATGAGCCTCACCGAGCTTGTACTCGGTTCGAGATGTGCCTCACCGAGCGAGCTCGGTTCGAGATGTTCCTCACCGAGCATACTCGGTTCGAGATGTTCCTCACCGAGTTTGTACTCGGTTCGAGATGTTCCTCACCGAGCTTGTACTCAGTTCGAGATGAGCCTCACTGAGCTTGTACTCGGTTCGAGATGTGCCTCACCGAGCGAGCTCGGTTCGAGATGTTCCTCACCGAGCGTACTCGGTTCGAGACGAGCCTCACCGAGCTTCTGGTGGATCCCCCCGCGGGAACTCGATTCGAGATCGGGATACTCTTTCAGTTTCATCATCCGAGCACAAAAGAGCACTATCCGCAACACTCCTCCGAGCGGAAGGCCACGACTGCAAGCATGTTTCCACCTCGTCACCAACTCAGCACTGATCAGACGGACGCAGAAAGGACCTCGACTCGGCACAGAGTCTCTACGACTCTTCCCGAGTTGGGGGGCTTACATGGCGAATCGACTTCTCCTAACCCGCCTTGCTATCCTTTGCTAGCCTTGAGCACATGATTGTGGACTAGTACTCAAACCCTTCCTAGAAGGTGGGGGTACTTAGTGCTATGATGCTTAGGGCTACGCCTTCTTTCTCCTAACTCGGCTCGAGACTCACAAAGTCTCGCCGAGCTGGGGGGCTTATGTGGTGGACTCGGCTGCTTATGTGGTGGACTTGGGAAAAGGTCCTAAACCAAGACCTCGGAACAAGGCTCAAATAGCCTTGACCGAGCTGGGGGGCTTATGTGGTGGACTCGGCCTAGCCGAGCTCCACGTGACCTTCACTCAGGACCTGAGGACCCTTCAGCAGGCTCCCTGTGTGCTTGGCCGAGCTCAATGCTCAACGGCCGAGCTGAATCAGGCACGGGCCGACCTCATCCTCCTACTAAGGTCCGACCTCCCTGTGTGCTTGACCGAGCTCAATGCTCAACGGCCGAACTGACATCAGGCACGGGCCGACCTCATGCTCCACCCAAGGTCCGACCTCCTGGTCCGACACCACCCAAGGTCCGACCTCCTTGTCCGACACCACCCAAATAGTCCGACACCTTGGACAGGATGACGTGTCTCGCCTTATCCACAAGGACAGCTCAACCACTCATAGCTCATTACAGGCTGGCCCTACTTGGGCTTCAAGCAAGCCCATTAGGGCAACCAGCTCTCCTATATATATCCCCCTCTCCTTAGGGGCTAAGGTACGTCTCTCTCTAAACCTAAGAACTACGTGTGGCTTGATTCCCCTCTCATGGGATACGAAGGACCGGGGTCACCCTCGTCAGCTGCAACAACCCCCAAACACCTCATGTGGTGCCTCCGATCTTGGACATCACATTGGCGCCGTCTGTGGGGAACGGTAAACTCCGATTCCCATCCACAAAAACACAAAAACACAAAAAAAAAAACAGTATTTTCTATCACGATGAAGGAGGGCAGCCTCATCGTGAAAACGGTGGCCACCAATTCTTACAACTCATTAATAGGTATGTATTAATTCAGTATTGGTGGGAACGGTGAGAACGAATCATTAATGAACACTTAAATTATGTATGTCATTAAGAGATGCAAACATGAATAACAGGGATTAGAACGCGTCATAAATTTAGTCAAGTATTAGGAGGAGGGAATAACCCTTCCCCAAAGGTGCATATACTAAAGGAAGGAATTGGTAGGTTACTTTGAACCATAAGGGTAAATAGAGAAAGGTTCTAGTACGATCGGAGACTAGTCAGTAAGGATTTTCGGGGTTTTGTGCTCGAGTATTTAATAAAAGGGTAATATAGGAAATATGGTGGGGGACGTAAATTAATGTTACATTAGTTTGATTTAGTGTTAGGAAGGGCTAAAATCCATTAAAATAGGTTAAAAATGCAAAAAATCGGCGTTCCAGGGCGAACCGGTGCGCCCAGGACGCACCGGTGCGGAAATCAGCAGCACCGGGATGCGCCCAGGCGCGCACCAGTTGCGCTCAGGCGCACCGACTCTGCAGCACCAGATTTTTCCAGAAACCTCGGCGCGCCCAGGCGCGCAAGACCTGCGCCCAGGCGCGTGGTGCCTATATAAGGCACCAGGCACCAGATTTCGGCGCCATTTTCAGCCCCAGCCCGCACCAAACTCGTCCCTGACCGCACCAACCAGCTCCAGCACGCACCAGAACTCAGTTTTAAGCACCAGAACCCACTTTTCATGCACCCACTCAAATTTTCTTGCACCAATCATCTATAAAACCTCCAAATACCACCTCTAAATCATAAATTAACATCCCTAAACACCTTCTTATCAATTATTACTCTTAATCTCATAATTTTCCAATCAAACCCTCTTTCTTTCTCATTCCAATTAATATAGTTCATGCATAACTTTGGGGTTTTCTTACATTCTAACCAAAGGAGAAGAGTTTTGGAAGTAAAATCATATCATTCAATAGCTTGGAGCCTGGATATTCTCCCCTTGAGGTAAGGGAGGAACTCTTTTCTCTTAGAATAGATTTTAAGTCTTGGAATTAGTAAATATCTACTGAATCTTGTAAATTAAACCCTAAGATAGTGGACTCAGTCATGCCATATGCCTGTGCATATGAAAGAATTATTCAAAGGCTTGATTTGATACATGAAACAATCCTCCTAGTCAACTAAATACTTAGTGCACTCTAGGTGTTCGATAAAATGCCAACCTTCCTAATTGAGCTCTTAATAGTAATTAAAACACACATTTAAGAGTTATTTCATGAGTATACAACCCAAGACATGTTGACACGACTATATACATTTGATATTGATAAGATAATAAATATTGAATAAGTAGAACAACAACTATGAAAAGTATAAATACTAATAGGAAACTAATGAAGTTTAGTATTATACATGGGGTCCCAAAATGCCTACTAAACTATACAAAGGAATATTACAAATTATGTAAGAACACATATAAATTAATATATTTACTTGAACTCTAGGACTATGATTCAAAGGAGCTATGTTTAGTAAACACATTATACAAGTAAAGAATGTAACTTATGAAAACCCAGAACTCAAGGAAATGTAACTAAAAGAGTACGCTGGCTTCCACTCGCACAATAAAGATAGGAAACACCAGTAAAATGATGGGAACTAAATAAATATACGAAGTTTAAATGAACTTACAAATCCCAACGTAATTTAAATACAGACAAAGATAAGGGTGCATAAAGTTAATAGCTTAATGAATTGATAATTAAATTCTTATCGGTGTTATTTGCTTATTTTCAATTCTTAATTTCTATTCTATTATGAAAAGTTGTTCACTCCCTTGTGGTTCAACATTTTAGGTAATGCTTGGAGGAGTTCAGAATCGGAGTTTCACAACGCAAACGACGAAGCACAGCCACTTTCCTTCAACTCTGTTCTAATATCAAGTTGTAAATCTCAACTTTTTGTAATCAAAATAATTTGTATTTTAATATTTTCATCAATAAAATTTTATATTTCCTTATTCAAATTGGGATGTTACAAGTACCCCTTATGATGCTAACACTCAATTAAAGAAACACAAAGGTGACCCTGTAGCCCAAACTAAGTATGCACAAATTATAGGAAGTCTGTTACATTTGATGAACTTTTCTAGGCCTGACATAGCATATTTTGTGGGTAGGTTAAGTAGATACACTCATAATCCAAATGATGAACATTGGGCTGCAATAAACAGACTTATGAGATATTTGAGAGGAACCATGAATTATGGTATCCGATATAGTGGATTTCCCGCTGTACTTGAAGGATACAGCGATGCTAACTGGATATCAGATTCAGATGAGATAAAATCCACTAGTGGTTATGTATTCACTCTTGGAGGTGGTGCAGTTAGTTGGAGATCAGCCAAGCAAAATATTATTGCTAGATCAACAATGGAGTCAGAGTTTATAGCTCTAGATTTGGCTGGTAATGAAGCTGAGTGGTTGAAGAACTTCTTAGCAAGTATTCCTTTAGGAGTTAAACCAACTCCTACAGCGTCGATGCATTGTGATTGTCAAGCAGCTATAGCAAAGAATAAAAGTTTCAATGGTAAGAATAGGCATATTCGATTGAGACATGATGTGATAAAACAGCTGTTGAGAAATGGAGTTATTTCCATTGATTATGTGAAGTCAGAAGTGAATTTGGTCGATCCTCTGACAAAGCCTTTAGGAAAAAGGTTGATACAAGAAACATCGAGGGGAATGGGACTTATATTTAAGCCAATCTGATATTAACGGTGATGGGAACCCAACCTTTGTGATTGGAGATCCCATGAATAAGGTTCATATGGGTAATAACAAGTCACTTGTTAATACTGCTAGCACTACTAATTTTTCCCTTCCTATGGTGTAGAGTTGTGCTATTCTGCATTCAAGAGAGGGTGAGTTTAAAAGCTCTTAATGAAAATCATATCCTTTATGGAGGTGTATGAAGTGCAGCATACACTTGATGAAATCACCTATATGAGTGTGGAGTGGAGCCGCTCCTATGAAATTGGTGGCACAATTTCTAGAGCACTCATGAACACCCAGGCACGTGCATGGCCGTAAGAGCGCAAATCGGCGTTAACAGCAGGAATTGTTGGTTGTAGTGTGACTGATAGGATCCCTACTTACATCAGAGTGTCGTTGGTTCATAGAGCCCGACCCTACCAATGCACCGTATGTTAAATTCTATTGGTCTAGTCTTGGTTCATAGCCCAGAAGGCACCAGGTACGATGCATTACATCCGTGATATTAACCCAGAAAAATTTTCTCCAAATTTTATTCAAATGTTTTTTGAAATAAGTGAGGGATTGTTGTAAAATATAAATATTTATTAGTTGTTATTTATTTAGTTTTATTTCAAAAAGCATTTATTCTATTTAATATTACATTTTATAACAACTACGTATTTAGATATTTATATGTTATATACATCAGTTCTTTTAGTACTTGATATACATACTTTTAATACAAAAACTACTACTTTATATGCAGTATAGCAGTTTATTTGGACTTAAGTTGCACCGCTTGGAAATTCAATTTGGACTTAAGTTGCACCGCTTGGAATTCAAAATAGTTTCAACGTGTTAATTAGCTGATAACTACCACGGCAACAGTAGTGAAATTAAGAAGGATTGCACTGGTTGGAAAATTTAAAACTCAACAGACACAAAGTTTCATTTTTCCTATTATATAAAAGACTCTAGTGTGAAGAGGAAAAGAGTGATACAATACATACAGAGTTTAAATTTTCTTATGTGTACATTGGATTTCCTCTACACAGTTCTTTGTTCATTCATTTTCAAGTTCTAAATACTCATCTTCTGTTTTGGGTTATATCATTACATAAGACACTGCTAGTTCTGTTTTCCTGATATTTATATCAGAAGGATGTGCTGAATCCTGGGGAATCGTCGCGGTGCGCGAATAGATTATTAAGGACAGTGTCTTCGACACGCCTCAGATTATATTGTTATTTTTGTATTTTTCGGTGTATCTTTCTCCTAGTTTTCTAACACTAACTACCTTCCTTAGTTACTACTAGCATACTAGCATATATCCAACTAACTAACTATGCTTACCTATCAAACTATCAAATTGCCTTAGAAGAATTATGTAATTAATTTCATAGCAACTTTTTTTGGCTGGTTATTCATGGTGGTGTAACAAAGAGTAAAAAACTAAATTCCAGGTAATGTAATCATTAACAGTTATGAAAATCACTATATCTAAAGAGGCCAATAGCATTTAAAATCCAACTAACCTGCCAACAGATGTTCATCAAGTTTGGATGATTTATTCTTAGGTAGATAGGCAGGATCAATGGCAGCACATCGAACATAAAGAAGGATCACAGAGAGAGACTGAAATTCATTCAAATTTTAGGTATGTCAATGAAGGAATTAATACCTAAAGAATCCTAAAAACAATTTAAGAATCAGAATGCTGCTGCTTACCAGTACAGATAGAGAAAACACTATAATCAATGCATTCGTGGGTGTCATCCTTTACAAGAAAAGGAGCCAACAAGACACAGAATGCAATGAGTAACAAGGCAAAGATTGTTAAACTAATAACTTGTTCATAAGCAAAGGAAAGAAAAGTTTGAGAATGCCATTACAGACTCACTAGTGAATAGTAATATATTACCATCCATTCCTGTAACTAAAATAATAAAACTCAGCATTGGCAGGCTGGCAGCTAACTCGTTTGAAAAAAAAAATTGTAAAACGCGTACGTCAGTTAGGAACCAAATTGATTAACAATATCGTAAGTAGTTAGAGACTAAAGGTAAATCAGTTGGTACGTGGTAGAGCTACATTACATATAGTGTGTGAGAATCTGATTTCGAACCCTGGCAGCGTACAATTTCTCCTTTGTATATATATATATATAGAACATATTTTTAAAGTGGAGAATTCCTAAAGAAACCTCTCTTCATATTTTCCCATTATTCAAGTATCAACAATCTTTATTTCATTTTCATCACTACTTTTTCATCAAGTTTTATCTATTGTGAGGCAAGTTTTAATTACTTTGATTATAAATACTCGTCTTCTTCGAAAACATTGCATTTCATGTTTGAATGCTTGAAAACAAAGAAAAAAAAAGTAAAAATACAAACATACTCATTACATAAAAACACGACCATAAAAATGTGTGTGGACAAGCACAAGAGTGTCTATCGACACGCAAGTATATATAACATGTACTTCATAATCAACTCAAGGGTGAATACTTGGGTTTTTATGCTTTTTTTGTTTTAATTATCCAAAACCTTCTTGAAAAGAAAGAAGTCTCTTCATCATAAGTGATTAAGTATGTGTTTGTGCCATGAAATTATATTCTAAAGAGAATAATGAAAACACAAGTGGGTTCGTAAACTTTGTGAAATCAAAGCCTCGTTTTATTAAATACTGGAGAGGGATACAAGAGAGGAGGGTATCTGTTACAAAGGGCTAGTAAACAATGGATTAATGTAAAGAAATAAGGATTTTGATAGGACGCCCTTTGGTTATCTCCCTCAAAATCTCAATGGTATTTCCTCTTTTCTGAGTCGTTGTGTTTGTGTCGTTGTTGTTGGAATTCAGTGTTTGTGGCTTTATCTACTCCCTGATTGCTTGCCTTTGATTTTCCTCTTAAGCCTCCTTTTATGCTTGAACCTTGGCTTGGCTTTCACGTTCTCCCTCTTCTTAATCTGGTGGTTATTGCATTGATCCCCTTTTACCCACTAGTTTACACTACCATTTGCCTTATGCAGGAAGCTTAAGCAGTCTTCTTTATTTGGCTTGGAGTAAAATGATGGAGTTTCCATTTATGATGTTTTTGAATGACTAAAATGATGAGGCGTTGGGCCCAAGACTGAAGGCTTATTGAGAAAGGATGCTCCTTGGGACTTACCTCTCTGGTTTAGGCTCCTGCTGGGAAGAATACTTGGAGGCTAGGAACGCCCTTTCTTTCCTGGTTCAGTTACACGAAGGCTGTTGCTGGTTCAGTTACACGAAGGCTTCTGCTACCAATTTTTTATTTTGTTTTTTCTTTCCTTGATGGACTAAAGCCCAAAATAATTATTTCCATCCCAAACAATAGCCCCCTTTTGCATGAAAGAGAAAAGTTTTTTCTCTTTAATGCAAAAACTTCTTGAAGGTGACTGTACTTGCTTTTCTGTTGCAGTTGATTTTGACAACTCCATTTTCTGTGATTATCAGCTTAGCTTATTTGTACTTATGTATCACTTGGATTGTGCTTGCTGACTGTTGGACTGAGTTCACTTTGATTTTTGAACTGGTCTTGCCTTTTAATTGTTGTTGCAATTTTTGCTTGGAAGCATTCGTTAAGTAAGCTTTATGCTTTGATTTTGATGCTTGTTTTTATTTCTGCTTTACTTGAAAAGGTGTCAGAAACTATGACCGCTTCTGAACATTTCGCTGCTAGTGAGTGTTTGATTATGCTTTTCATTTCTTGAGGGCGTCTGAATACGCCTTCCTTGTTTTTCTTTGCTCGGGATTTTGTAAGCTTCTTTACTATTATGTTTGGCCATTAATTGCACCAGCATTGACTATTTGGTCTTGGCCTGGTGGGGCTCTTGTCTTTTGTCTTCGATAGGGCCACCTTGGGTAGGACCGTCTTCGTCAGGGCCGACTTCATTTTTGTCACGCCTCATGGAGATTGATTGCTTACAGAATAAATGGACACACTTGGCCTTTGTTTGAGCATCATTTTGATACTGTTACACCATGTCGCCTTTACTGAGTGTATTTTCAAATTTCTCCAAGCTATTGCTTTTCTTTATTCTTGCCTTTCTTTATTTTGTGGACTTGCACATCAAGATGTGGACTTTTTGTGATGCTTACAGTTTTAGAGTATTATTGAATTTCTATCTGCTTAGGCACCTTGGAGGCGCCCTTGGCAATGCATCATTACTTTCTGCATGTAGATCTGATATGAGGGGTCAGCCCCCTTGTGAACTGAAACTTTGTTTTTCACTTGCTTCTTATTTAATTTGTTCTTTTTGAAAATTTGCAACGGAAGTGAGCTCTTCTTTCTATTGAATGTGTAGTCTCGCCTTTGGATTGTGCTACCTCACATACTGATCAATGACTTCGTGAACTTTGCTTCTTTGCACTTTGAATTCTTGCTTTGTTTATGAAATTTCTTTGCTATATGTTTCTCTATGCTTGGTGGGTTTTATATTGAAACTCAACTCTCTGTACTTTTGTGTCTTTTCTTTAGATTTTACAATATTTTTTCTGCTGCGTTGAGCGTCTTCTCTGTTGAATGAATAGAGTGACCAACTTGGGAGGTATTATTGTGGTCTGATTACTGGCTTGATAATCTGTATTGCTTGAAGAGAGAGTCAGTGCCCCCCCCCCCCAATTGACATGAAGGCGGGCAGTGGCTGAAACACGGTAAACTTTTCTTGTCTGCGGCGTGCCTTGGGTAGCACTTGTAAGTGAGTTTTCTTCCTTGCTAGCATATGCTTCTTGTGATTTTTCCAAGGTGGACAAAAAACTTGAAGGAATTACTTTACTGCAGATCTTAGACTTGTCATGTAGTGTTTACTGCTGAGGACATTTATGTTTCTATTTTAGAAACATGTGCGCCTATTATGGTCTCTGAGCTTTGTGTCGCCTTGACTCTTGGAAGTTTAGGTTACTTGCTTTGATAGTATTGACTTGAACTTCACTTTTCTGGACTTTGCACCATGCTACTTTCATACTGTACAGTGATGCATTCATATAAGTTTGATATTGTTCTGTTTCTGAAATATGCGCTTTGCACTATGCCGCTTTGATAATTCTACTTTCGGGAACTTGGATTATGCTCTTGGATTGGATCATTTTCATACTGTACAGGTTGTGATGTACTGCTTGTTATTTTGTCTTGTCATCTGATGCACCTGGTTATGAGGATCACAGGGCGCTTTCTTCAAGATTTGATAATTATACTGTTTTCAAGCATACTGCTGTATTTTGACTTCATCAATATTTTGGTATTATGCTATTGTTTTTCTTGTGCGCCCTTTGTTAGACTTGGCTTTATTCCATGTCGTTGTTGATCCTCCTTTCAAGACTTGAATAATGCTTTTGGATGCAATCTCTCTTTTTGCATTACTGTTATTTTGCACAGCTTGTAACATATTGGTATTTTTGAGTTCTTCCACTTTGATGTTGCCACTTTGCGGTTGCTTGATCATTATGCTTGTAGCCACCCAATTTTGTCCGGGGTCAAAATTATATTTTCATAAATATTTTGTTCGAGTAAGATTTTTATCCTCAAGTTTTTATAATTGAATTTTATAAATAAAATTAAAAAAAGAGTTTGTTTGGACCCATTATTTTCTAATTATTGTGTATTAAGTTATTTTTGGGATTTATTTTAAAAAAATAAACAAAAAAAAAGTGCATTGAAAATTTTTGAGAAGAAAAATTAATTGAAAAGATTGTGTCCAACATTTTGACAAAATCAATTCAAAAGATTGAAAATCAATTATTTTTAAAAAAAGAGAAAGATTTTGATAATTAATTAAAAATCAATTTAGAAAATTTTGAAAATCATTTCAAAATCATTTAAAAAATTTGAAAAATCAATTTGAGAAATTAAGAATCAATTTGATTTAATTAAAGGTTTTTTTTGTCATAAATATTTGAAAAAGATTTCAATTGATTTTTGACAAATTAAAATTTTTTGATTGAAATCAATTTGAATTTAGTTGATGATATGTTTTATTTGGAAGGAGTTATCAACTTCTTTTTTTTTTAAATATTGAAAATTAATTCAAAAAGAAATTGAGAATCAATTGAAAATCAAGTAAAATTTTTTGAATCAATTAAAGAGGATCGAGAATCAATTTGATTGAGTTGAGAATATTTTTTTTTTCGATTGCATTTTTTTGATTCAAATCAAAAATTCTTTGGAAAGGATTATCCTCTTTTTGAAATGATTAAAATCAATTCAAATTTTGACAATCAATTCAAAAGATTGAAAATCGATTATTTTTTTATTTGAGAATCAATTTGATTTAATCGAGAATTTTCTTTTAAAATCAAAAATATTTGAAAAGATTTGAAATTGATTTTTAACGATTTTTTTCTTAACTTAACTTCTACTATAAATAGAAGTCATTCTTCACTTTGGAAAAAAAAAACTGTTTTTTTTAAGAGAGGTGCATACAAAAATTCGAGAGGAATAATTTTACGTAGAGTTTTGTGATAATTTTTCATTTCGTTTTCCGTGCCCCCTTATTTTCATTCCAAGAACCGCATGCTATGCTGCAACCCTTCCTTGTCACATATTCTCTCCATAGCACTACAGCATCGTCTCCCATCATCATCAGGTGCTTTCCTTCTTTCTTTCATTTTTTTCCCTTTCCTTCTTTTTGTTTGTGATAATAACAATTAAAAGGTCTACATTTTTTGTCAACATTTCTTTGAATGCATCATGTAGCCACCCAATTTTGTCTGGGGTCAAAATTATATTTTCATAAATATTTTGTTTGAGTAAGATTTTTATCCTCAAGTTTTTATAATTGAATTTTATAAATAAAATAAAAAAAAGTTTGTTTGGACCAATTATTTTCTACTCAATGTGTATAAAATTATTTTTGGGGTTTAAAAAAGAAAAAAAAAACAAAAAAACAGAAAAGAAAAGAAGAAGTGCCTAGCATATCAACGAAGAGAAGGGTGCACCGGAACAGAGGAAGTGAGGGTGCAGCGCGGAAATCGAAGAAAAGAAACAAATGAAACTGGATGGAGTAAATTGATAGTTGATTGTAAAAACTGCATAGAACGAAAGTCGGGTGCAACAAGAAACGGAGGGAGAGTGGGCAGGAGCTGAGTAGTTGAATAAAAACAAAACAAAACGGGACTGGAGTGGACGTAGGAAGTACTGGACGGAGGGAAAGGAATGAGACTGAAAGTGAGAGTTGTTGGCACGGAAATCGAAGCATTATTTTTTTAAGAGTAAATTGCTTCTAAAAATTATGTATTTTCAAAATTGTGTGTAAAATTCTCTCTTCCAAATTGTGAGGAAGAGAGCTCTACTTATAGGAAAAAAAATAGATTAGGAAAACTAGGTTTTTTTTAACAGGCTTTGAAAGCCCATAAAAATATTCCCTGGTTTATTACTTGATTAAATCTTAAAAAAATAAAAACAAATCTGATGAGAATCCTTTAAAAATAAAACCAAATTTTATCTTTATCTTCACAAATTAACCAAATCTTTTACTAAAACATTTTTTTTATTTTATTTTTCGTTTTTTTTATTTTTCATAAAAAAAAAAACTTTTTTCAAAAACTTTTTTATTTTTTATTTTTTTTTAATTTTTAACATTTTTTAATTTTTTTTTCCTTTTTTAAACCCCAAAAATAACTTTATACACATTGAGTAGAAAATAATGGGTCCAAACAAACTCTTTTTTTTTATTTTATTTATAAAATTCAATTATAAAAACTTGAGGATAAAAATCTTACTCAAACAAAATATTTATGAAAATATAATTTTGACCCCGGACAAAATTGGGTGGCTACAGCTGCCCCTCATTACTCTGTACTTGTTTCTTATCAGAGAGCAGGCAAACCGTGGTTTGCAAGCTATCATGGTAAGGAACGAGTAAAGAAATAGACACCGATTTTGTTCGGGAAAGGAACGAGAAACATACATGTTAGATCTGGAAATTCCTATTGAAGCAATATATAATAAATAATCCTCAAAATGATCTTCGGCATTTGTGTCGGGCGTCAAAAGACCCAAAATGATTTCCGACATTTCTGTCGGGGCATCAAAAAGCCCAATAACAACTATGATTCTTCAGCGTTTCCGCCAGGATATCATTAAAAGCCTAATAATAACGATGATTCTTCGACATTTCTGTCAGAATATCATGATAGCCTAATAACAACGAAGATTCTTCAACATTTCTGTCAGGATATCACGAAAGCCTAACCAATATCAAAATGACTTCAGCGTTTATGCCGGGTGTCAAAAGACCCAAAATGATTTTCGACATCTCTGTCGGGGCATCAAAAAGCCCAACCAACATCAAAATGACTTCAGCGTTTATGCCGGGTGTCAAAAGACCCAAAATGATTTTCGACATCTCTGTCGGGGCATCAAAAAGCCCAACCAACATCAAAATGACTTTAGCGCTCATGCCGGGCATCAAAAAACCCAAAATGATTTTTGACATTTCTGCCAGGGCATCAAAAAGCCCAATAACAACTATGATTCTTCAGCGTTTCCGCCAGGATATCACGAAAGCCTAACGACAACGATGCTGCTTCGACATTTCTGTCAGGATATCACGAAAGCCTAATAACAACAATGATGATTCGACATTTCTGTCAGGATATCACGAAAGCCTAACCAACATCAAAATGACTTTCGGCGTTTGTGCCGGGTGTCAAAAGACCCAAAATGATTTTCGACATCTCTATCGGGGCATCAAACAGCCCAATCAACATCAAAATGACTTTAGCGCTCATGCCGGGCATCAAAAAACCCAAAATGATTTTTGACATTTCTGTCAGGGCATCAAAAAGCCCAATAACAACTATGATTCTTCAGCGTTTCCGCCAGGATATCACGAAAGCCTAATGACAACGATGATGCTTCGACATTTCTGTCAGGATATCATGAAAGCCTAATAAAAACGATGATTCTTCGACATTTCTGTCAGGATATCACGAAAGCCTAATAACAACGATGATTCTTCGACATTTCTATCAGGATATCACGAAAGCCTAACCAACATCAAAATGACTTTCGGCGTTTGTGTCGGGCGTCAAAAGATCCAAAATGATTTTCGACATTTCTGTCGGGGCATCAAAAAGCCCAACCAACATCAAAATGACTTTAGCATTTGTGCCGGGCGTCAAAAGACCCAAAATGATTTTCGACATTTCTGTCGGGGCATCAAAAAGCCCAACCAACATCAAAATGACTTCGGCGTTTATGCCGGGCGTCAAAAGACCCAAAATGATTTTCGACGTTTCTGTCAGGGCATCAAAAAACCCAATAACAACTATGATTCTTCAGCGTTTCCGCCAGGATATCACGAAAGCCTAATGACAACGATGATGCTTCGACATTTCTGTCAGGATATCACGAAAGCCTAATAACAACGATGATTCTTCGACATTTCTGTCAGGATATCACGAAAGCCTAACCAACATCAAAATGACTTTCGGCGTTTGTGCCGGGCGTCAAAGGACCCAAGATGATTCTTTTGGAATTATTATTTTTGAATAATCAAGTTCTGGTGATGCAAACAATGCAAATAGTAATGAATAAAATGCAATCAATGCAAATGATATTGTTAATGAAAAACTCGTATGTTGCAAGTTGTATAATGCAATGGATAATGTAACTGGTGCAAATGATATCAAAAATGCATAATGCAAAATGAACTTAATACAAATGATGTGAATAACAATGAAATGAATATGATTTGGAATCAACAATGCAACTCTAACTTTTTCTAATGTAAACCCATCAGGAATTAATGCGTCTAAAAAGGCAAAAAGATTTTTTTTGTGTTTTTTTTATAAGATAAATTGGTCTCAACTCTTTTGCTCTTAAACACCAATACCGGGTCATACCAAAATCTAATCAAGACAGGCAAGGGCGAATCTTTAACAACTTTCTTCTTTAATAACATCTGTTGAAAACTCAGCAATCTGACATTTGTTAATAACTAATCATCATCAAACAACCTGAACTTGTCCAAAATCTGCCCCAGTGTATTGTGCTTAAAACAATTATTGGGGAATCAAAGTAATGCCCCAACATCTTTCATCTAGAGCTCAACAATTAATCTCTTCAAAAACTGCCTCAGTTTATTGTTTGACCAACAAATGCAAGGGAATGATCAATGCTTCTAATTTTCTCTTCAAAAACTGCCCCCGTATCTCATTCAAGGATTTATTCAACAAAATTTTCCAGAACTGCCCGAGTTGACTATATTAGCAATATTTGCAAATGAACAAACAATCCGCTTGACCTCTCTTCAAAACTGCCTCAGTATTTCCTTCTAGGGCTTGTTAAAAGTTTCCAAAACTGCCCCAGTTTGCTTGGCTAGCAACAAAACTTTTCAAAACTGCCCCAGTTTGGGAAATGTTTCACCGAGGGTAGGGAATCTTCAAAATTGCCCCAATGCAACCTTCAGGACTTCTTTTCTAGTCTTTTTTACAATTTCCAATATTTCTTTGTTAAAAACAAACTGGTTTGTATTTGAGGATATATTTTTTTTGCCCTAAATTTTGCCTAGGAAACCCAATGTAGGTTCCTAGCGGGTTTTTATCTTATGATCCTAATTTTTGCCTAAGTCGCCTCTTTCGAGTTTTACGACTTAGCGAATCTCTCTAACTTTTGCTCAGGTCGTCCATTTTTAGGATTTTCAACCTAGCAAGCTCTTTTTTTTTTCAAACACAACATTTCTTAATTGGTTTCGAATTGATTGAAAATTGCAAATCTTCTTCTTTCATCTTGCTTAGGGTTATGACTTCCTCAAAGAACAAAAAAAATCCTCATAATTTAGAGACCATCAGTTTCTGTTGAAAACAATCATTTGAAGACAACTTTATCCTCTGGAAATCTCAAGGCCATAATCACCTTAGCATGAGCCCTAATCATTTTTTGGTATAGTCAATTGCGGCAAACTGCGACTGGGCGCTTTCCAACAACTATATTCGACCGATCAAGTTCCTTTCAACTCCTTTTTCTCACATGACTTCTTAACAAGAAAAACTAATGTAATGATCATGTGAACATAGAAATTATTTGGATAATGGAAGCAATTAATTCATGCATTAAAAATGAGATATTATTCATCAAAGTTTCAATTAATTTTAATGAAGTCAGCGTCTCTCCGCCCTAGTGTGTAACTCAAGCAAACCAATCCTCAACGAGGTCTTTTAAAGCTTGTAATGTGGCCTGGCTAAGGGTTGACAATAAAAGGTATAAGGCTCAAATTTTTATTTCCCTTCCCTTCCTTTCTCTTTTCTCTTCAATTCCCTATTTTCTCAACAGATTTTGCACAACACTCAAATCATCAAGAGGATTTTCCAAAAGGTTGTAACATGGTCTGGGGGTAATATTCTGGCAAATGAAAGAATGGATATAAAGGCCCAAAATTTATGTTGAGTTTTTAATGAGAATCTTTCATTCAAAAGGATTGAAATTGTAAACACGACCTTTGGAAGGTACGCCTAACCTATTTTGGGTGGTGTAACCAACCTCTTGTCGACCGTTTGCGAAGTGGGTCCTCACCTTAAAGAGGGAGGGCGATCCGAGGGCCTTTAGAAGTCTAGAGCCACCATGGAGTACACTTTGTGTAGCATTCTATTTTGAAACTTGAATAAGTCAGTCATGGTTCCCCTTCATTCACTATCAAAGATTAAGAGGTGTCAAAACAGTTAATCTGTTACCTACTTAACCTTCGAAAAAGCTGTGGGGATTGTGTCAATAAAAAATTAAAAAATATATACTCATTTTCAAGTTATCAAATTAGAGTGTTACACTTTAGTTATACCATAGAACAATGTCGTAGGACTATGGCCAATAGACATCCCAAAAACCATATAGGATTTACCATGACGGGCATATTCTTCCTTACCTTGCTAATATTATTTGTCGCCAGTCGGGGACTATCACCCCCAAACAAAAAAATAATAATAAACATAAAAATTGTGTAACTCATTGCTATCCAAGCCTGAATGATATAAGACATGCCATTGCACGTTGGTATCCTTATGCCATGAGGAAGGCCTTCTCTTTGGATTAAACCCGCAACAGGGCCCACCACCCTATGGGTAATTTTCATTTTCATATCCATCATTTCACTTGGGATAATCCCTTGTTGTTCCAAGTGGGCCCGAACTATATGGTTATTGTTAATTCATAATGTCATCCCGTATTTTGTAATGAAGGCTTAATAGCCCCCGATTAGGGTCACTTACCCTAGGGGCATGCATTTGCATTTGTATCATAATATTTCATTTCAATAAGACAAATAAACATTTTGGAGCGATCCACCGTCGTTCCGAAGTTGGCCAGAACTATATGAATGCTATCAATCCATCCCGATACCTCATATTGGTAATGAAGGCTTAATCGTCCCCAAATAGGATCTTTTGGATTCTAAGGGCATTGCATCATACATTTTTGCATCATCATATATTCATATTCATATGCATCATTCATAAAGAAAAAAATTAAAAAATTTGAACAAGCCAAGATTTCATCCTTATTGCTCTCACATACCCTTACCGGACCAGACATAGGACCACGACTAAGGCAGATGTGAGTGAACGTGTTGAGAAGCTTCAATTGAAGAGCCCCAAATGAAGGAACAAATGACCAAGATGACCCAATCAATCAACCAGAGGAATAAGATTTGTCAAATGCTAGAACTGATGTTGAAGGGTAATAATCAAAGGGAATGAACGACCCATCACAATTCCTTGAAGTTTAACCCTTATTGCTTTGCTTAATAATGGGCAACCATGCTTTCCATTCTCTCTTCAATAAATGTGGGCATCTCAATGTTGTTCCTTAATGAAATGTTCATTTTTCGTTGCACGTCTCTTTAACAATTATCTACTAATGTTTTGATCATGTGAATAAATCATCTCACCACACTTCCAAAAAAAACAAAATTGATTCCTGCATTAACTTGAGATATTTGATTCAAATTTGAAATTAATTGAAGGATTATGCAAATGTAAGACCCAAGATAGTGTGGACTCTCAAGCAAGTCCTTCCAGTGATACAAGGCTTCGTTGAATTCCCAAACACCAAGGAGATATCCCTAGTCACCCTGTTGAGCCTAGACATTTTGAAGTGGAGATCGTTTCTCTCAAACCAACAATGTATGTTTAAACCGGGGTGGTAGTTTGTCAACAATTTTTGCCAGCATGCAAATATCAAGGAGGATTACTTTTTCATTTATAAACCCAAACACATATTATCCATTGTTCACCCCATTGGGCCTCAACAGAAAAATTTTCTTCTTTTAAACCCAAAAAATATTTTACCCGAGTATTAATGAGAATCAAACCAAGGAAGATAATTTCCATGGTCAAGAGTGTCATCATAAAAAGATCCAAAGTGGATGTTGGCAAGCACAAATAATAAACAAAAAAAAGCAAAAAGCAAGTGTGCTTGTGCAAATAAGGCAAAGCCCATGAATCAATTATGTGATGAAAAAGAACAATTTCAATCATTTTGAATGAAAGATTCTCATTAAAAACTCAACAAAAATTTTGGGCCTTTATATCCATTCTTTCATTTGCCACATTATTAACCCCAGACCATGTTACAACCTTTTGGAAAATCCTCTTGATGATTTGAGTGTTGTGCAAAATCTGTTGAGAAAATAGGGAATTGAAGAGAAAGGAGAAAGGAAGGGAAAGGAAATAAAAATTTGAGCCTTATACCTTTTATTGTCAACCCTTAGCCAGGCCACGTTACAAGCTTTAAAAGACCTCGTTGAGGATTGGTTTGCTTGGGTTACGCACTAGGGTGGAGAAACGCTTACTTCATTAAAAATAATTGAAACTTTGATAACAGATATCTCATTTTAATGCTTGAATCAATTTCTCCCATCATCCAAATATTTTCCATTTTCACATGATCATTAGATTAGTGTTTTTTGTTAAGAAGATATGTGAGAAAAATAAATTGAAAAGAGCTTGATCGGTTGAATATGGTTAAGAATCTTCTGTTATTAAGAACATGTTTTCTGAGAAAATCCTAACCTTGAGTGGAATGAATGAAAAAGATTTGCAATTTCCAGTCAATTCAAAAGCAATGGAGAAATTATTGTGTTTGAAAAAAAAAGTTGAAAAAAAAGAGCTCGCTAGGTTGAAAATCCTGAAAAAGGACGACCTAGGCAAAAGTTAGAGAGATCCGCTAAGTCGTAAAACTCGAAAGAGGTGACTTAGGCAAAAATTAGGATCATAATATAAAAACCCGTTAGGAACCTAAATTGGGTTTCCTAGGCAAAATTTAGGGCAGAAAAAAGTTATCCTCAAATACAAACTAGTTTGTTTTTAAAAAAGAGATATTGGAAATTACAAATAGAACCAGAAAAGAAGTCCTGAAGGTTGCATTGGGGAAATTTTGAAGATTCCCTACCCTCGGTGAAACATTTCCCAAACTGGGGCAGTTTTGGAATCTTTTAACAAGCCCTAGAAGGAAATACTGGGGCAGTTTTGAAGAGAGGTCAAACGGATTGTTCGTTTCTTTGCAAATATTGCTAATGTAGTCAACTCGGGCAGTTCTGAAAAATTTTGCTGAATAAATTCTTGAATGAGATACTGGGGCAGTTTTTGAAGAGAAAATTAGAAGCATTGATCATTCCCTTGCATTTGCTGGTCAGACAATAAACTGGGACAGTTTTTGAAGAGATTAATTATTTAGCTCTAGATGAAAGATATTGGGACATTGTTTTTTAAAAAAAAAAAATTGATTCCCCAGTAAATATTCTAAGCACAATGCACTGGGGCAGATTTTGGACAACTTCAGGTTGTTTGAAGATGATTGATTATTGACAAATGTTTGATTGTTGAGTTGTCAAAAGATGTTGTTAAAGAGAAAGGTTGTCAAAGATTCGCTCGTGCCTGTCTTGATCGGATTTTGGTATGGCCCGGTATTGGTTTTCACAATGTTTTGAAAACCGGACCGGACCGGATGGTTCAGCCGGGAAACCAGTGAACCAGTGATATACCGGTCCATTTGATACTCAAAACCGTTTGAAAATAGAACCGGTTATGAACCGGATAAACCGCTAAAAAACCATAAAAACCGGTAAGAACCGGGATCCTACGGTTCTAAACTTCTAACACAATCCAGCATTTCAAAACAATAGAACCAACCATGGAAAATTTGGAAATGGATCTAAGAAGAAGAAGATGATGATGATGAAGTAGATATGAGAATGAAAACTAGGAATCTTGAAAAGGGGACAGTCAGATGATGTTATTTTTCATTATTGCCAAGAACATGCTTTGTTTTCAAACTTTGACATTGAGGAGATATGGGGATGAGACAAAACATAGAGGCAGAGAAGAAAGAACAATCACGGCAACCCCTCCCTTTTTAATTTTATTTTCTTTTTTAGGTTTCACGGTTACATCCTTTTATTAGGCTATTTGGGCTTTGTTTTTTTACTTTTGATGCATATAATCACTAACCATCATGGCCCATAATTAATATATATAATAATATACTCCAACTACTATTTAACACAGAGAACTTGCAAAACCAAATAAAACAAGGATTTTATTGTCTTAAAATTGAGGATAAGAGACTAAATAAAATAAGCATATATTGAAAAATAAATATAAATTTATAAGAGATAATAGATTTAGTTTATCAATTTTTAATTTCCTATCATCTGCTCTTAAGGCTTATCTTTTTTGTTTACTATTTTAAATATATCTTTTTTTTTACAAAATTATGTATTTAATTGTTACCGGTTTGACCACGGTTTAACCACGGTCAGACCATCAAACCTTATACCAGTATGTACACCGGTTTAATAACCGGTCCGGTTTTCAAAACATTGGGTTTTCAAGAGCAATAGAGTTAAGACCAGTTTATCTTGTTGAAAAAAAACACAAAAAAAAACCTTTTTGCGTTTTAGACCCAGTAATTCCTAATGGGTTTACATTAGTAAAAAGTTAGAGTTGCATTGTTGGTTCCTAATCATATTCATTTCATTATCATTAACATCATTTGCATTAAGTTCATCTTGCATTATGCATTTTTGACATCATTTGCACCAGTTACATTATCCATTGCATTATACCAGTTGCAACATACTAGTTTTTCATTAACAATATCATTTGCATTGATTGCGTTCAATTCATTACTATTTGCATTGTTTGCATCACCAGAACTAGATTATTCAAAAATAATAATTCCAAAAGAATCATCTTGGGTCCATTGACGCTCGGCACAAACGCCGAAAGTCATTTTGATGTTGGTTGGGCTGTTTGATGCCCCGACAGAGATGTCGAAAATCATTTTGGGTCTTTTGACGCCCGACACAAACGCCGAAAGTCATTTTGATGTTGGTTGGGTTGTTTGATGCCCCGACAGAGATGTCGAAAATCATTTTGGGTCTTTTGACTCCCAACACAAACGCCGAAAGTCATTTTGATGTTGGTTAGGCTTTCGTGATATCCTGACAAAAATGTCGAAGCATCATCGTTGTTATTAGGCTTTCGTGATATCCTGACAGAAATGTCGAAGCATCATCGTTGTCATTAGGCTTTCGTGATATTCTGGGGGAAACGCTGAAGAATCATAGTTGTTATTGGGCTTTTTGATGCCCTGGCAGAAATGTCAAAAATCATTTTTGGTTTTTTGACGCCCGACATGAGCGCTGAAGTCATTTTGATGTTGGTTGGGCTTTTCGATGCCCCGACAGAGATGTCGAAAATCATTTTGGGTCTTTTGACACCCGGCATAAACGCTGAAGTCATTTTGATGTTGGTTGGGCTTTTTGATGCCCCGACAGAGATGTCGAAAATTATTTTGGGTCTTTTGACACCCGGCATAAACGCTGAAGTCATTTTGATGTTGGTTAGACTTTCGTGATATCCTGACAGAAATGTCGAAGAAATCATCGTTGTTATTAGGCTATCGTGATATCCTGACAGAAATGTCGAAGAATCATCGTTATTATTAGGCTTTTTATGATATCCTGGCGGAAACGCTGAAGAATCATAGTTGTTATTGGGATTTTTGATGCTCCGACAGAAATGTTGGAAATCATTTTGGGTCTTTTAACGCCCGACACAAATGCCGAAGATCATTTTGAGGATTATTTATTATATATTGCTTCAATAGGAATTTCCAGATCTAACAGGTATGTTTCTCGTTCCTTTCCCGAACAAAATCGGTGTCTATTTCTTTACTCGTTCCTTACCATGATAGCCTGCAAACCACGGTTTGCCTGTTCTCTGATAAGAAACAAGTAAAGAGGGGCAACTGTAGCCACCCAATTTTGTCCGGGGTCAAAATTATATTTTCATAAATATTTTGTTTGAGTAAGATTTTTATCCTCAAGTTTTTATAATTGAATTTCATAAATAAAATAAAAAAAAAGAGTTTGTTTGGACCCATTATTTTCTACTCAATGTGTATAAAGTTATTTTTGGGGTTTAAAAAAGAAAAAAATTAAAAAATGTTAAAAATTAAAAATAAAATAAAAAATAAAAAGTTTTTTAAAAAAGTTTTTTTTTTATGAAAAATTAAAAAAACGAAAAATAAAATAAAAAATATGTTTTAGTAAAAGATTTGGTTAATTTGTGAAGATAAAGATAAAATTTGGTTTTGTTTTAAAAGGATTCTCATCAGATTTATTTTTATTTTTTTATCATTTAATTAAGGAATAAATCAGAGAATATTCTGATGGGCTTTCAAAGCCTGTTAAAAAAAAACCTAGTTTTCCTAAACTATTTTAATTTTTTCCTGTAAGAAGAGCTCTCTTCCTCACAATTTGGAGGAGAGAATTTTACACACAATTTTGAAAATACAGAATTTTTAGAAGCAATTTACTCTTTAAAAAATAGTGCTTCTATTTCCGTGCCAACAACTCTCACTTTCAGTCTCATTCCTTTCCCTCCATCCAGTACTTCCTCCGTCCACTCCAGTCCCGTATTGTTTTGTTTTTATTCAACTACTCAGCTCCTGCCCACGCTCTCCCTCCGTTTCTTGTTGCACCCGGCTTTCGTTCTCTGCAGTTTTTACAATCAACTATCAATTTACTCCATCCAGTTTCATTTGTTTCTTTTCTTCGGTTTCCGCGCCGCACCATCACTTCCTCCGTTCCAGTGCACCCTTCTCTTCGTTGATCTGCTAGGTACTTCTTCTTTTCTTTTCTGTTTTTTTGTTTTTTTTTGTTTTTTTTAATACTTTTTTATTAATAAATAATAATAATTAAAAATGTAGACCTTTTTAATTGTTGTTTTAAAAATTGATTGTGTTTTGGTAAATCGATTTTTCTTTCCCAGATTCAGTGGAGAGATCTCTCGGGTTGCCTCTCCGCATCAAAAAAAATATGCATATAAAAAATATTTTTTTATATAAATAAATTATAAACATTAAAAGACAAAAACATTTTTTAAAGTAAAATTAAATAGTTCTTTTTAATTAAATATTAACGATGTGCGATTTGGAAATCCACTTTTTTTTGGCTAAATGTCGAAGTCTTGTGTATATTTCCTCTTCACATCAAACAATTTTTTTTTAAATATAAACATTAAAATTAAAACATTAAGAACTATGTAGCCTTGATTCCTCTTTTTATGAGGGTACGTAGGACCAAGGGCAACCTTGTCAGGCACAACAATAAAAAAACAAATATTTTTTGGCAAACCAATTATTTAGATCTTTTAATTAAAATCAATCAAAGGTACCATTTTCGAATGGGCGAACGGGGTGCTAATACCTTCCCCAGCTCGTAACCGACTCCCGAACTTGAAATTTATCTAGTTCGAGACCAATGTTTTATCTCTTTTAATTAATTATTACTTTTCCGTGTTTTTGCAACAAAATGCGGTGGCGACTCCATATTGGGTCAGTTGACCCCCACTCGTAGGCGAGGCCCCGTGGGCGACCCGGGACCCCGGCCGCGACAATGCTGAAGGTACTCAAACTTTCCATTACTCATGATGTTGATGCTTTCTCTTGGGAACAGAAGACCTCTTTACTTGATTTTTGCAATTGCTGAAGCTACACCAATATTCAGGTCACTGACTCGAGGGCATCCTCAAGCAAACAGAAGGTCAGCGTCCTGCTTTTGATGTCAATGCTTTGGTAGCAAAAGAGAAAGACTTGGCGGAGCGTCGTGCTGAGCTAGGAAATCTGATTAATGACTTGTCTGCGAGTTTGTCCAAAGCTATTACTGACTTGGTGGGCTTGGATGTGGAGATTGATTCCCAATAGGAATCCTAAGTTGTTGCTTGCACAGCTCCTTTGTTGGACGCTCTTTTTAAAGTCTAGTTGTTTTGTTGTGCTGTTGGATCAGGATATTTGCATTTTGTTGCTTGCTATTTGGATCAAGATACTTATACTTTGACTTGTTGCTTTCTCTTTTGTTTGTATCTGGTGCCTTGATGGTAGGCTTTTGGGATGCTTGTTGAGCACTTTGTATTTGACTCCTTTGTTTTGGATTCCTTTAAATAGAATCTCCTTTGGAACTTCGAGATTACTTGCTTGTGTACTTCTTTGTTAAATGCTTTTCTTTTTTTTTTCTCTCTATTTCTTCTTCTTTTCCTTTTCCTTTTCTTTCTTCTCTTCTTTTACATTCTGAATTGTACACTTGTAATTCTTGTGGTTTTTTGCTTGTTTCTTGCTGTTCTTGTGCATTCTTCAATATTTTTCCAGTCGCTTTGTAACTAGCGCTCTTTGCTTCTTTTGCATATCATGGGTAACGGTAAGTGTGCTTATTTGCTAATTTGATTGTAGCATTTTCCTTTTACTGGAGGCTGATTTCTTGTGAGTTTTGCTATTCTTTGGTACTTTGGCATTTTCCTTTTATTGTAGCATTTTGCTCTATATGTAGCTTTTGGCACAATATTGAGGCACAAACTAGGGTGCTCCTTTTGGCATAGTTAGAGCGCAAATCTGTACGCTTATCCGAGCACAAATTAGGGTGCTTTTCAGGATGCACAAATCAGGGTACTTTTCAGAGTGCAAATCGGGGCATTTTTCAGAGCGCAATAACAGGGCGCTTACCGGGGTGCACAAAAGAGGGTGCATTTTACAGGGCGCAATATCGGGGCACTTATCAGGGTTCACAAAATCGGGTGCACAAAACAGGGAGCAATAACAGGGTGCTTATCAGGGAGCTACTTGTGCGAGTCTTTGGCACTTTCACTCGATTTTATCAGGGAGCTACTTGTGCAAGTCTTTGGCACTTTTCACTCAATTATATCATGGAGCTACTTGTGCAAGTCTATGGCACCTTTCACTCATCATTTTCTCAGAGAGCAATAACAAGGCGCTTATCAGGGTGCACTTTTCAGGGCGCAATAACAGGGCGCTTATCAGGGTGCACAAAACAGGGCGCAATAACAGGACGCTTATCAGGGAGCTACTTGTGCGAGTCTTTGGCACCTTTCACTCAATTTTATCAGGGAGCTACTTGTGCAAGTCTTTGGCACCTTTCACTCATCATCTTCTCTCTCTCTTTTTTGTGGTAACACCTCTTGTCATTGGTGCTACTTTTCTTTCCGATTTTCTTGCTGCTTTTATCAGTTTGAAAACACTTGGATTTCTATATTGTTCTGGCTTCTTGACTTTGTGCTTACGCTCGCCTTTGCATAATTTGTATGAATTTGCCCACGTGCGCCTCGCTTCAAGGGCTTGTTGTTACTACAGACTTCTTCGTTTTACTTGTGTCATGATGCTTTGGCTTGCTTACTGGGATGAATTCTTGAATTTGGCTTGGTTTTGTCACGTTTCTGAATAGTTGTTCAATCATCAAGCAAACTGAGTTCGCCTTGGTTTTGTCATGTTTCTGAGCAGTTTCTGCATCAGTCACTTGCATACTTTTCAGGCCTGCTTATGTCTTGCACCAGATTTTATGTTTTGTCTAAGCATTTGAGCGAGCTTTTGAACAACATACTTTTATGGATCTTTTGTACTAGTCATTATAAAGCTTGTGTTCACCCTTCATGTTGCATGCACGCCTTTGGATATTTCAGTTGATTTTCATATGTGACTTTTACAGTTGTGATCATAGCCGCCTTTCAGGTCCGCTTTTGACTTCTAGTTGGCTGGTTCGCTTGGAAACGTTTTCTATTTTATCCACCTTTGAGTTTTTCTATATCCGCCTTTGTACAGGTGTTTGCTCTTGCATTCAATTATTGTATGGTTTCTCTATCGTATGAGGAAGTATGAGCTCTGCATCTTGTTTTTCTGTTGGCTCAAATTTCTGCGCTGATTTTGTTTTCAATTTCTGGTTTGCCTTCTCTTGCACGTTTTTGATTTCGAGTAGCTTTCGTCTTTCTAGTTTGAATTCACTGTCAGCTTTTGATTTCAGCTTCTGATATAATTTGCTCTCAGATTTTTCGTCTTTCTGTTTGCATTTTCTCCAAGATTTCTAGATTCATCACTCTTTCTTTTCCGATGCGCCTTTTACAGGGGTGCGCCTTTGGTTAATCGATTGAGTTTGAACTGAACGGTGTATTGAAACTGAACAGGAGGCGCTTTCGATGACGGTGCGCCTTCGGTTGACTGATTCTGTTGAATCTGAACATGATGTATTGAAACTGAACATGGGGGCGCTTCGGTCAAGGGTGCGCCTTCGGTTGACTGATTCTGAACGTGGTGTATTAAAACTGAACATGGTGGAGCTTCCGTCGAGGGTGCGCCTTCGGTTGACTGATTTTGAACATGGTGTATTGAAACTAAACAAGGGCGCTTTCGACGAGGGTGCGCCTTTGGTTGATTGATTCTGTTGAATATGAACATGGTGCACCTTCAAAAGTCGCTCATGGGCCTTCTTTGAGACTGAACTAAGGACCCCTTTAGGCTACTGATTCTGGGCAGGGTGTCGCCTTCTAGTATGCTTTCATCCTTTATCTTTGCTTGATTTTCACTGATCTTTCTATTTGTGTTTATTTCTCTTGAGAAATTGCTATTGTTTCATTATTCGTTTTCTGACACTTCACTTTTCGATCACCTTCTCACTTGGCGAGACATAGAGCGCTTTTCTACTTCAGATAGATCAGGTGTTTGTTGTACACGGTGGAGGAAGCGATCCTCTCATGGCATCGAGCGTCCTAGCAAAACTCGGTAAATTATGGCTTGAGAGCGTACTTAGGACTTCTCAAATCTTAGAAAGAGGTCACTTCTTGTTCCTACATGAACAAATTTCATTTTTTATGCTATGCATGCTCGTTTTGTTAGTTATCTCTAGTAAATCATTTACAAGATCAATCATGCATCAGCGTGTAACATTGTCCATATCATGTTTTCATACAACACTTTTTCAAAAGCACGCCTTTTAAGCATCTAAATCATGCAGCTTATAACATGAAACACTGTGTTTGAATGTTGGAATCATGAAAAAACAATTTATTATTCATATCATGCAATGGTTGAGCAAAGAACAATTAACCATATTATGGAAACAACGACTTGCACTATAGACTAATTCTAGTTCTAAAGTGAGCATTCTAGTTATCTAATTATTCCTTTTCTAGTCAAAATATTTGACACATATTAGAGCGCCACTATACAAAATGCGAATACATATACGCAGATCTTAGCCATGACAAACACAGAGTCCAAAAATCAAATCATCTCCATATTATTTCATGTCATCCAGACAAGGTAAAAATAAATCATTGTCATCAGGATAATGTTAGACATGAAGCTAACTAGGCAGAACAAGATATCATCAGAAAAGTGATCCTTACCAAAGCCATACTAGGACATGGATGAAAACAAAAGCTAGCAACATAATGAACATACACATACGGTAGCCATATTTTTCTTTATTATTATTTTTTGTATATATATTTTTTTAATTGCACATACAATAACTAATACATAATACAGTGCACATTTCATCATGATCCAAATATATTATTATCAGTTTCATGAAAAGGCATACTAGCATAACAAGCTTGACAATAATTTAGACTTGAGTCAAGAGTTGTATGTACTTAGCTTTTATTGTAGATAACATGGAGCATTTTTTCCATGTGAGCTTTCTGGTTGCGTCTTTGCTCCTGAGTTTCCACTTTCCGTAATGGAGCGCCTTCTTTAGCAAGAGCGTATTTTCGCCCCTCCGGTTGCCTGAGCGCTTTCTGGAAAGTTGGGTAATAGCAAACGTGATCATCTTTGGAAAGAACGCCTTTGGCGCTGAAAGACAACCTCCTTGCTGCAATGCTTCCTGGGTTGATGACTCGTGATGTTGTTCCAGAACCTTCTCCAGTGGTCATCCTTGTGTCATCATGAAGGACCACCTTCTGAACACCACTTGGTGTATCTCCTTCTAGTGTTGAAGCCATGATTTCCCTGGCAACGACGCCAATTGTTTCTGCCAGGAAATTATATTCTAAAGAGAATAATGAAAATGCAAGTGGGGTCGTAAACTTTGTGAAATCAAGGCCTCATTTCATTAAATGCTGGAGAGGGATACAAGAGAGGAGGGTATCTGTTACAAAGGGCTAGTAAATAATGGATTAATGTAAAGAAATAAGGATTTTGATAGGACGCCCTTTGGTTATCTCCCTCAAACTCTCAATGGTATTTCCTCTTTTTTGAGTCGTTGTGTTTGTGTAGTCGTTGGAATTCAGTGTTTGTGGCTTTATCTACTCCCTGATTGTTTGCCTTTGTTTTTCCTCTTAAGCCTCCTTTTATTCTTGAACCTTGGCTTGTCTTTCATGCTCTCCCTCTTCTTAATCTGGTGGTTATTGCATTGATCCCCTTTTATCCACTAGTTTACACTGCCATTTGCCTTAAGCAGGGAGCTTAAGCAGCCTTCTTTATTTGGCTTGGAGTAAAATGATGGAGTTTTCATTTATGGTGTTTTTAAATGACTAAAATGATGGGGTGTTGGGCCCAAGACTGAAGGCTTATTGAGGAATGATGCTCCTTGGGACTCTACCTCTCTAATTTAGGCTCCTGCTGGGAAGAATATTTGGAGGCTGGGGACGCCCTTTCTTTCCTGGTTCAATTACACGAAGGCTGCTGCTGCTGGTTCAGTTACATGAAGGCTGTTGTTGCCAATTTTTTATTTTGTTTATTCTTTTCTTGATGGACTGAAGCCCAAAATAATTTTTTCCATCCCAAATAGTATGCTATGTCAATTATCAAACAAAATTGAAGTGAAGAGAAACTTGCAGAAAAATCCAAACTTGTCTCTTGTGAAGTGGGAGCTCCAAACCATGTCGCCTAGCCATCACCAAATCCAAAATAACAGCTCTCACACTCTCTTGCGAGTAAAAAATAAAAATAAAAAAGCAAATGTGCTTCTCACTTTGGTGTGCACAAAGGTATCCTCTAACCGAAGACTAATCTCCTTCGAAGTGTAAAAATCATCAAAGTAGATTTTGACTCTATCAACAAAGTCTTATCCATACCCACCACAAGGATCAAAACCCTAACCCTGCCATCATACTTAAAAGAACTCAGTTATCTACTAATTGTGTTGGGCTTTGATAATGTGTTTCTCACTTTGAATGCAATGAGACTTGGAGACACTATGTTTTTAATTCCTCTCATGCCTTGCTCACCAAGGTTTAGTTTTGTCACATTTATCACTTACTAATCACCCTTCGAAACTTTAAAAAAATATTTTAATATTACAATTTTTCTCTTTTAATTTGTATTAGAAATATCATAAATGAATTGTTTCACGTTAATGAACAAATAACAAATAAGAGAAAAAAAATAAATGTTTCATAGCAAACAACTGATAAATATAGTTATAAATATGACACAGAGGAAATAATATTAGAGTTAATAATCACATAGGTCCCCGAAAGATACCCGTGGAATCAATTAGGTCCCTGAAAGATTTGTGGAATCTCTTAAACCCCTGAAAGATCAATTTGGCATCACGTTAGTCCCCCTATCCAATTTCGACATGAGGGACCTAACGGAATCCTATGTGACATGTTAAATGCTTTGTTGACCACAATGCCATGATGGACTGTTAAGAAGGTTCCACGTTTGAGCCAGAAAAACATTTAACGTGCCACATAGGATTCCGTTAGGTTCCTCATGGGGGGACTAACGTGATGTCAAATTGATCTTTCAGGGGTTTAAGAGATTCCACAAATCTTTCAGGGACCTAACTGATTCCAAAATGATCTTTGGGGGTTTAAGAGATTCCACAAATCTTTCAAGGACCTAATTGATTCCACGGGTATTTTTCGGGGACCTATGTGACAATTAATTTAGTTGTTATTTGATTTATATGTAAGATTTGATTTATGTATAAATATATTAAAATAAAAAAAAATTTGTGATCTATTTTGATATATCACCGATCTTTATAAGTTTTCATGGATATCAAATCAGAAAAAATAATATAAATTAAAATATTTTTTTATATGTATCTTTTTCAAAATAAATTAATAAGTATATAAAAATTAAATATCGAATCCTTTTAAAAAAAATAAATATCAAATAAGATATTTATTGTATGTATATTCATATCAAATGTGTTATTATTTCTTTTTTTTTTTGCTAGAAGAAAAAATCTTATTACCACAATGCAAAAGAATAGATACAAAACTACGGTCTTACTTTAACTCCTTTGTCACCTTCTAGGAAGGGTTCAAGGTTGCAAAAGTAAACCAATCCCTTAAAATACTTGCCACCTTCTAAGAAGGGTACAAAATACCTTAAGGGACTAAAAAATTAGAGTTCACAACTAATCCTGCTATCAACAATGAACTTGTTCGGCCAGCTCCTAAAAGTGGGAATACAAAGACTAATTCTAAAGGCAATTTCTCTCTTGATGATCCTAAAAATGCATCCAATTGATCTACTCGAGTCTTGGAACGTTCTCAATTTCCTCTCCTGCCATACATGATAAATGATTGAAGCCCAAAGAGCTGCAACTGATCTTCTTCTATGCTTGTCCTTGAAGGCATTGTTAAGCCATCTAGTCTAGTTTGACAACTTGTAATTTACATGATCAAGACCTAACAAATCGCAACAAATTATCATGAGATCTCTGCTCCAAGCACACTCAAAGAAAAGGTGCGGAATTGATTATTGATCCGCAAGGCACAGGCATTGGGAGTTGAAATCCACTTCATTCTATCCAAAGTTTGAAGCTTACCTTGTATCACAAGCCAAAAAATAAACTTGTGCTTAGGTAAACTGACATTGTTCCAAATGATTCTGTGAAGTGGAAAGGGATCCAACTAGCCTGTCAGGAATTTATAACCTGAAAATACCCACAAATGTATAATAAACAATGACATCAAATCAGATAAAATATAAATAAAAAGTTTTTCTTTTACATGAACGTAATTCCTCTTAAAAGAAACACATAAATTCTTTAACTTGCTGAAATATAAATGTGAGATCATGATTACATGAGTGAGAGACTTGGAAAACTTATGCTTTTGGCTAAACTACGTATTTGGTTTCTTACCTTAATTTTCAATTTTAAATTAATTTCTGATTTTTTTTGGTATCATACTGGTCTCTCACGTTTCTTTTTACTATAAATTTGGTCCATTAATCATGTTCATGCTATGTGGACCAATAAGATATGCACATTTGTCATTTCTCTCTCCAACAAATAGAATGTTGACACGTAGGATGAAGCGTGACTTAGAGATCAATTTGATAGCAAAAAAAAAAAAAAACAAAAGGGACCAATATGATACCAAAAAAACATGAGAGACCAATTTGAAATTGAAAAATAAGGTAAGGGATCAAATTTAATATAACCTCTATTTTTTAAATGATAAAATTTGTTAGTATGTACCATTAATTAGGTTTGATTCATTTTCAATCATCATGTAAAAGAATATCATAAAATATGTCATAACTTCATGCACCTATCTTAAGAATTTCTTTTTTTTTTTCAAGTAATAATAACGTATGCTAACTATTTATTTATTTTTACAGGGAAAATAAAACAACAACAAAAGCAAAGACAAATCACTACCTAATATAAAAGATACTCATTCTATCATGAAAATAAAAAGACAATGCAGGTGGCATAGTATTATTTCATTTGTTCGATGGATATGAGCTGAACCCACTTTTCTTGGTTGCTTTCACTTATTTTGACCTTGAGAAATTTGATGGATATGAGCCTCTCATTGTTGCAGCAGCTCAAAGGGGAAAAGCTCCTCCTGAAAGTCATGAAAGGGGTGGATGTTCAACTGTTGCTTTTGTAATTTTGTAATTTTTTTTAATTTTTCTCTTGTTATTTTTAATTAGTACTATTACCCCCTTTATATGGATTTCCTTTTTGTTATGCTTTGATTTCCTCTTTTCTTTTATTGCAAATCCTTTTTTATCAAGTATCGATTACATGTCGTAGATGCGCTCCTAAGTCATGGATGCATTCGTAAATAGCGTGTAACTCCTTATTGGACTAGTATGCTTTATGTACGCAGGTTAAGTACGATGCTACTTCCCCAACTAGCTTTAGTTGTGGTGTTGTTAAAGCACTCTGTCTCTCCCCGAGACCTTAGTTGCGAGTTAAGGCCCCGAGTTAGTGACTTACACAATTCATTTTGTAAGAGATAATAGTTGAAGACCTAAACGAATTTGAGTAAAGCAATAACTTCGTATTTTATTTAGGAATTATCAAGGAACAATAATAAACCTAATATGGGATTTCTTCTTCCTTTCTACTAACAAAAAGTGAAATGATAAATGTCCAAATTGGACTTATTCATAGAAATTGTGAAAATAAATTGAAATGACTTAATGGACCTCTAAAGAGTTTTCACTTGTCCTAGTCAGGATTTCTACTCACCTCATTTCTTTTAAGTTTATGAATCTGGAGACTTTGATAATATACCTCTTTAGTAAGCTTTTGGTCTCTCTTGATGGTTATGACGTGTCCATTTGATGAAAACTTTATGGCTAGGTGTGGTTTTGAAACCATGGCTTTCAAAGCATTTAGTGTAGATCTGTCATGCGCTAATTTGGTTTATTGGTTTATTGCCGAGTTTGTGAACCTGGACGATCTCTTGCCGAGTTTGGTTTATTGGTCTTGATAGAGCTTGCGGATTTAGAGTGATCTATGACTTGATAGGCCTATTTCATAGCTTCCGCTACCACATTATTAATGACATTGCATGATCAAACTTTCTAGGAGATCTTGGTTGACCTAGGTTCTGCGCCCCGATTTGTTGGAGGTGAATTTGTACTTTATGTTGGCTTTTCATTGTCTCTTTGCTCCATCCCTATATGGGACAACAATTTTGGATAGGACTTTCTTCTTTTCGGAGCAGCAGATTCTCCCCTGGATTTCATCCAGGTTACCCAACGAAGCTACTTCAGCCTCGTCTTGAGGGTCGTTTTCGACCCGTGGAGTTGTGGTGTCCATATTGGGCCCTGGTGTTTGGATGTTTCGAGCTGCTGGAGGGTTAACCAAATTCAGATTTGGATTAACTATCGTTTGATTATTGGTTGACGATGGATGAACCAAATTTGGGTTCGGGTTATCCATTGAACAATGGTTGGTGGGGTTTGTAGTTTACTAATTCCCACAGATGATGCCAATGTTCTATCTTGATAAAACAAAGATCCTTGTAAAGGACTTTTAATTTGGCTAGAAGGAGCTCTCATTCCTACGTACCCGTTCGAACTATATGCTAGGACTCAAGACAAAGTAATTCTTATGGGTACATTAATATTGTGCATGAGAGGTCTATAAGCTGCGTGACGAACTGTTCGTGGGAGAGTTTAGTGATAAGCCCTTTTCCTATGAAGGTTGTTTAGCTAACCTATGTTCTTAGTACAAGCAAATCGGGTTGATTGTGTGGATCCTGAGGCTATGGCTCTAAATACTGTTCGCGTTGGCCTTGGTGATGCTATGGATTCTCTGCGATAGGGTTGTGATCAATTGCCACTATGAGGATTGCAGGAATTTGGGTATTCTCATTGTTAGCTCTCCCTACTTGGGAGTATGGATGTATATAGTGTATACTCTATGTGTATTGGAGTTGTAACTGTGGTTGTTGTGTTTGTCCCCTGATGGAGGTTGGTATTTATAGGGTTTACATGGACTGCTAGGTCTGATGTATTTTCCCTAATAAATCTTTTATTTCTAAGAATAATTTTCATATGATCTTATCTTATTTAGATAGACAGTGATCCTTTATAATTATAGGCAATCCAACATTTAGCTCTTCTATCTGTTCGTTATCTGTCGGATATTGAATTAAGTCTTGTGACTTACTTGCATATTACGCCTAAATTCGAGCACTTTCGAGCTCATTCTTGCTTTGAGTCCTTCGATGTAGATACTTTGAGCTGGCCTCTTGTTTTAAGACCTTTCTTAATAGGTTGCTTTAGGTTGTTTAAGGGAATATTATGTGGGGTAGGCTTTCCTAGATCGCGTCAGGATGATAACAGAACGAATTAACTGTGAAGACATACATGAGCACAAAGCACATGTGTGAGATTATTTTTTGGTTCAATCATTTTGAATATAAAGTTTGGGTCATGAGCCTAACTCATGGACTTAATAAAATTTAAAATTTTCATACCTTCCATACTCGTTAACTCATCCCCATTTATTCATGATGATAACTCTTGTTCAATTAATTATAATGACATGTGCGAGCAAAAGGCACGTGCGCAAAATTTTCTCGGATTCATTCAATTTGATTAAAATAACTTGAGACGTGAATTGTTGAACGTGGGTCTAACTCATGACCATAACTTTTGCAGTAGGTCATGATTTATGTTCACGGCTCGAGCGTTACGTGAAAAAAGGGAATTTTTGTCTTTTCATGTGGTTTTTTTAGGACATTGTTATTTTTCAAGGTGGCAAAATAATTTCTCCATATTTGCGTGAATATTCGTGGAATAGCTTTTCCCAAGATGATATGTATGTTATTATGTTTTCTTGTTTTACTTAGGCTTTAGGCCCTTTAAATATAAATAAATAGTATAAATGTAAATAAAAATATAAATGAAAAATATATAATACTCCTAAGAGTAATTATTATGAGAAATGAGAAATTTTAAAATAAAAATGATTTAGGGTTTAAGGAAAAGGAACGTTTCTGAATTGGAAATGGGTTAAGTGGGGTAGGGTTTGCAGTTATCAAAATTAAAAAACCACCACCATTCTTCTTCTTGTTATAAACTGCTGGGGTGGCTATATCTATGTGAGTAGTTCATGCTCTTCACATCAAAACTGAAACCAACTGCACGAAACCCTCTTTCTCTGTTCGCTTATTCTTCTTCTTCTGTGTGCACCTTACAGCATAACTTGAATTTGATTTTGCATAATACAATGACGACAACAGATCTAAGTGATTATAAGATTATCAAGGAAGGAGAAGCTGAAATTCTTATGCATGCCAAGAATGAAGTCTTTTATAACAAAGCTCAGGTCTCTGTTTTTTGTTTTATATCTGTTGATTTTTGATTTCTGTTCTTGAAGTTGATTTTTTTCGATGAAAAAGAAAAACCCATTTGAAGTAGTATTATTTTTTTTTTAATTGGGCATGTTTGTTTTGTTGAAAATTCAGTGGTTTTTGAGAAAATTGCGTTTGGTTCATGGTTTCTGCAGTGAGGGAAAAAAAAATTTGAATTTGAATGATGGATTGGTATTGGAATCTTTCAATTGTTTTCTGAGAGTATATTGTTTCAGTTGGGGTTTATTGTTGCTGCCTCTTTGCCTTGGAATCACGAATATGAATATCGGATACAGAAAGGATTTTGAATTTGAATGATGGATTGGTATTGGAATCTTTCAATTGTTTTCTGAGAGTAAATTGTTTCAGTTGGGGTTTATTTTTGCTGCCTCTTTGCCTTGGAATCACGAATATGAATATCAGATAAGGAAAGGATAGTAGGATACTATTGGATACGGATGTGTTGATTTGGAAAAATTTCATAAAATAATTGAAAGATATATAAATGAAAGAATGCAAAAAATATTTGAAATATTCGATATGGTACGTATACGGGAACCATTTTGAAGTATCGGGACTTGATAGCTATTTGCTTATCAGTTGAATATCTGAGGCTTCTGCAGTTTAGACTTTAGATTTTATCAGCTAAACTCATTATTATTCTTTCTATGTTATTACGTTTTTATTTAATGCTTCATTTGTTTGGTTGGTGTGAACAGCAAATTTAACTTTTGTTTATTATTGCATTTTGGAATGGTTGGTTAGATTTTGTGGTGGGTGGGAGTACCCCTTGTACTCCTTCGTTTAAGTGGTATTAATAATATGTCTTTGTTTGCTGTTAAAAAAAAAAAAAGTTAGATTTTGTGGTTGTGGAATGACACTGATGTTTTATTCCTTCTGCCTTACGATTATCAGGTTAATAACAGGGATATATCAATTGCTGTTTTGAGAACATTTATATCAAAACGTAAGGAAGAGCATGAAGCAATGTTGTCTAAGAGAATGAAAAGGGCACCCAAAGTATCTGAAAATAATTCTTCCAAATCTGTTATGGAGGAAGAAGTACCTCAGGAAACTCCACTAGAAGATCATAAATCTAATGGGGAATGCAAGATAGAGGAAGAAATATCTCCAGAGGAAGTAGAACTATGCAGTGCTATGGAAGAATCAGTCAAAACTACGGAAGAATGCAGTGCTATGGAAGAGCAAATCAATCACACAGAAGTGAAGGGACAAAGGGACCTGAAGCCGCCAAAAGTTCTTGAGGTTTTCCATAATTTTTGGATTCCATATATGTAACTCTTTCATGTTGTCTAGGTATAATCTATATAATTGCTCTTTATTTGCCTGCATACAGGCCTTGTCGGCTTCTGGGTTGAGGGCTCTCAGATATGCTCGTGAAATAGAAGGGATTGGTCAGGTTGTTGCTCTGGACAATGATAAAGGTGCTTCAAGGATTTTTCCAGTTTATATGTAAAATAAATCTTGTACATTGTCTTACAATTCTGCTAAGGTTTTAAAGTATGGAAAATTCTAGCATTGTGTGGTTTGTTCTGCTCGTCGTGTAGTTATATTAGTTTCATTTTGTTTGTGACTAGTGCTTCTTCTTTAATCTTTAAGATTATGCATCTGCACTTGTTAGTCCTGATTTTTGCTTTTGGCAGCTTCTGTGGAAGCTTGCAGAAGGAACATCAAATTCAATGGTTCAGTTGCAGTTTCTAAAGTGGAGTCTCATCTTGCTGATGCTCGTGTATACATGCTAACCCACCCTAAAGAATTTGATGTGGTAAGTGTATGCTACAGTTTTGTGCTTATATTCACTTTTTGATCTACAAAAATCTTAATGGTGTCAATCCCAGACCAGAAATTATTGGTCCACTCTAATCGTTACCTTGTGATAATAACTAAATGCGTCCCTCTTGTTTTATACTTGTATCATACACACACATATACATGCATGCATATATATATATATATATATATATACACACACACACACACGCACGTATAGAGAATATAATTTTACCACTTTTCACGGATTTTGTGCTCTTTTTTTTCAGGTTGATCTTGATCCTTATGGTTCGCCTTCTGTGTTTCTTGATTCAGCAGTTCAATCTGTTGTTGATGGAGGCATACTGATGTGTACTGCAACAGATATGGCTGTGCTCTGTGGTGGAAATGGGGAGGTTTGCTATTCAAAGTAATGTTAATACTCGTCTTGGTTATGAACTTTCGTTCGACAATAATTTGATTGGTGGACTGAACTTCCTGTAACTGCTATTCTGCTAGATATGGGTCATACCCACTTAGAGGGAAGTATTGCCACGAAATGGCTTTGAGGATCCTTCTCGCTTCGATTGAGGTATACATATTATATAGTGCTGAAACTCTTTACAGTGAAATTTGGAATTATTATATTTTTTTTTCATTCATTTCAAATTGAGAAGTAGCTTGTATAGTCATACAAACATGGTATTCCATATTGTTATTGGGTTATCTGTTCTTTGGCCCCATACTTGTGCACTGATTTCATGATAGTCGATTCTATTATTGGCACATAAGAAATCATCAGATCATGGCTACATCAATCCTATGCAATGTGCTACGTGTTATAAATTCTGCTATAATTGTTGCATTTTCTTTTTGGTTACAATTGTCTATTGTAGCACTGTATGCATCTTAAAACTTTAGCAAAGAAAAAAAATTCGAGAGTAGTACAAGTAAATCTTTTATGACCAATAATTTTTGTCATATCTTGACCATCAATGAAAACAAATGGCCAAGATATCCCTCTTATACGAATGTCAATATTTATAGAGAGCTTCGAGGGAGTTAGTGGCCAGCCAGTCATTTATATTATTTATGTTGTGCTTGCTAGATCTAAGTTTCCTTATTCACGAGACTTCTGATTGTATCAAATAAAAGTTTATTGTATAAAGAAGGTTGTTAAGAAATCACCATATGGTTTAGTATGAAACGGCTGCTGCTTGGTAGAGAAGTGATGGACAGTAATTTTTCCTTTTTCTTGTGCTTTCTAGTGGATGAGTTGAGAAAAGTAATGTGTAATCTTTGATTAATGAGACGGACAAAGTATATGGTGTTTAAGTTCAGTAATATGGCCAGCAGTTCCCTAAGTGCGTATCAAACTTTGAGGTAAATTCTACTGGATACTTATAAGGCCAGCAATTCTTTTTGAATAGATTTTTGTCACTGAAATGCCAAGTGGGGCAGGATGAGAATAAAGAGTTGGAACATTCAAGGAAAAAAGATTAGCAACAGATTTATCCAAAAGGACGTTGATGTGGGGCCTGCTGAGGAAAAAATTATTGAAGCTTGCCTAAGATGGTTTTGTTATGTTAGAAGAACAATAAGGCTGCTATCAGAGTGCAGTACAATGATGTTATTGTACTGCACACACTCAGCAATAGGTGGTTAGGCAGTTATGTTTCTGTTAGATATAAGTGCAGGTATATAAACCCTGCACTCTTTTGTAACAAAACCAACAGACCAGCAATTCTATTCCTATTGCCCATGTAAGATGTGGAATTACTAATTGCTTGACTTAGGATATCTGCACGCACATTAGTCGTGCTATTATGATGTAAACATATAGATTTGCTTGTTTGTTACTCCTCTGTCAACCCGCAAAGTGAATTAATGAGACAGTGGAACCAATATGGGGATCAGGCTATGCCCTTTAAGCAATTTGATGATCTGATGCAAGGAAAATAAGAAAAAGTCAGTAGTTTTAATTAGAATAAGGAAATATTTAGCCATCTGTTTCCTATTCAAGCTGTATAAAAAATTGTAAAATTTGAGTTAAAAGCTTAAGGCCCTGTACTGCCTTGGTACATATTAGAATCTTGTGTTATTTGGATGCCTACATTATTAGTATATGGTCGATCATGCATCAGAGACCAAACATAGTGTTAAGTTTTCGATGAATGGAAATGTCGATCGTTTTATTTAAATTTTTAGTTTTTATTCATTTTTTGTATACATATAATGTTTTTTGTGTACATATAATATTTTGTTCTTTATGGAATGCAGAGTCATGCAAATCGTTATAAGCGGTATATTGTTCCTGTGCTATCTGTTCAGATGGACTTCTATGTTCGTGTTTTTGTTCGCATATACACGTAGGTCTTCTTGGTCTCACCGATGTGTCTTTTTAGTTTTGTTAGTCTCTTTATCATGATTCCATAACATTACATCATTTTATTTTACTCGAACTGAAAGATAAAGCAATTGGTTGCAGTTCTGCTAGTGCGATGAAGAATACTCCACTAAAGCTTTCATATGTTTATCAGTGCACTGGTTGTGATTCTTTCCACCTACAGCCCATTGGGAGGTCTATTTCCAAGGTTTGTATCCTGCCTTGGTCTGTTGCTGGAACCATTTTGATACCTTTAGTGCACTGAAATTCATATTTGTATATGCATAGCAAGAACTGTATTATATAGCAAATTAATTAATTCTGATTATTCACTGTTTTTAATGCCTTCTCTCTATGTCTATTGGCATTTTAAATGCTGTTCTAAGATATTCTGGCAGTTCTCTAATTGTCAAAGCTATTGTCAATGTTATCTCTTTTACGGTTCTACTTTCATTCTCACATTTAACCTCATGATCGTTGCATATTTGCTTGTGAGTGGGGTTGAAAACCTTGTCTTCTTGGATACATGCCAGATGGATGATTTAAACCTTAATCTATTATAAGTTTCCTTTCTTTGCAAAATCTAACTTGAAATATAGAAGTTTTGGTGGATGATCAATTCCTGTTATGATGCCTGAAAGTGTGCCTTCTGCCATTAATCTTGTATCAAGTCTATAATGTTGGTGGAGGTGGTTGTCACTAGCGTTCCAATTTTTTTTTTTAATATTTCTAGTATCTAGATCTTTGATTTTTTATTTTATTTTATTTATTTATTTTTTTTGGGGAGGGGGGTATATTATAATCCTTGATTGATTATAGTAAATTAGAATGCAATGATGACTTGAACTCTTGAAGGTAGAGAGCTTATTTTCTTTATTCCATTTTGCAGAATACTAGTGTCAGATATTTACCTGGCTATGGTCCTGTTGTTCCTCAAGAATGCACTGACTGTGGCAAAAAGTTCAATATGGGTGGCCCTATATGGTCTGCCCCGATCCATGACCAAGAGTGGGTGGCTTCTATGCTAGCAGATGTGAAATCTGTGAAGGCCCGCTATCCTGCTTATGATCGCATATCCGCTGTGTTGACTACAATATCAGAGGTGTGTTTCTTTTACAAAGTCTATTGTTTAACAGAATGCACATGACATGTTATGGTATGATTCAGATGCGTGGACCATGTGGTGTGTACTCATGTGATCGTTCTGAAAATATTTTCCTTGTGTAGTTATTATAATATTTTACAAGTGTTCTTTTCAGGAATTGCCAGATGTTCCCCTTTTTCTCAGTCTGCACAACCTCTGTGGAACCCTTAAATGCACTTCTCCGTCGGCAATTATGTTCCGTTCTGCTGTGCTCAATGCAGGCTATCGTATATCTGGAACTCATGTTAATCCGTTGGGGCTTAAATCAGATGCTCCCATGGATGTCATTTGGGATATAATGCGCTGCTGGGTAAGACATTATTACACCTGCTGGTTAAGGCTTGTTATGTTTTTATATCTTGGATCTCTTTGTCGCTGTAAATGCAATCTGCGCTGACTTGCTTATGTATAAAATGCACTGTCCCTTTTTAACTACAGTATGACTTGAACTTTTTGCTACATGTAAATAATAGTATTCTGATTAAGGCATACAGAATGAATTTCTTTCTAACTCTTTGATCACCGATTTACCTTTCACTATAGGTAAAAACTCATCCTGTGAAAACTCAGCCAGAAGATCAACCGGGAACTGTCATACTTTCAAAGGAACCTGTTCTTGAGGTATAGCGTGTTTTTATTCTCATGTTATAAACTTCCGTCTTATCCAGAAACCTTTTATTATGTTCTCTTGGGTGGCTATGAAGCATAACCCAGCCAAACTCAACTTGAACATCCTTCAAGTTTCAATCAGTTTTTCATGTATTTTATGACCACAAAATTAATATACATAATAATATGTGTAATTTATATCCATTTTTTATAGTTAGAGCATAAAATAAGGCCGATGGCCATGCTTAGGCCAGTCACATTACTTTTGCTAAAATCCATCACTTTTGTAGAATTGCTTTTTTAAAGCCTAAATAAAAGTGCCCCTAGTAATGGTTGTTAGTTGCTAAACCTTGCCTAAATAAATCTTCTCTTATCTGTGTGTGTATCTTTAGGCAAATTTTACTCGAGCTGTAGCATCTCTTAGCAAGGCACAAGCTAAGAAGGTTGCCCGCTTTCTTCCAAATCCAGAAAGACACTGGGGTCCAAAACTTAGGGCGGGGCGTCAAATTACTAGCAAGCATGTCTCTCTTTTGGGTGAAGCAGCAGTTAATGGAGTTCTCAACCAGGAAGCAGCGGTTAATGGAGTCCTTAACCAGGAGACAGCAGATAATGGAGTTGTCAACGAGGAAGACAATGAAGAACCTAAAAGTAAGAAGCCGAGGACAGAAGATGATATCACATCTTAGTTCATAAATGATCTTGAAATTCATTCATCAATCTAGGGGGTCATGGAATTCTATATTTTTGTTTACTAGAGAAAGCCTATTTGTTTTCACTAAATTTTGCTGTGTGAGCTTAAGAGATAACTAGATAGCGTGCCTTGTTCCTCTATTAGTTATGCAAGATTAAGGCACTTTGCATCAAATTAAATATTTGAATCTATTAATTTTTTTTTGTAAGCTTTAAATTATATTGTGGGGAATAATATATTTTTTACCAGTGAATTGTATTTGTTGTTCAATATAGTTGAATTTCCAAATTTTGACTTACATGGGAACCATGTTTTTCAGCAAATAGTAAAAAACTTGGATATGTTTAGACTTTAGAGTTCTCTTTCTCTCTCTCTCTCTCTCTTGTATAATGCTCTTAAAGTCCTATCTTGATGTTGCGTCCTGCATGTGCACCCTGTGGAAAAATAATGATAGATTTTTCTGACCAACAAATTTGGGCATGGAGGTTCTTGAAGGACATCCAATATGTTTGGTTAATTGAATGGAGCTTGCCTGTTAGTGCTTGCTAGCTATTATTGTATTTTTATTGAATAGTATTTGCATAAAGTTAGGCACTAAATGCAAATGACTCAGGTAAGGACTAAGAAGGCTGATATTGTACCCTGAGCCTATATAATAAACTCATCAAGATTAAGTGGTGGAATTTTAAGAGATCACAAGATTGGTGGGTGGGTGATTATAATGTTTTCTAAATCAAAAGATTCCAAATTTGCAACAAGGATGCTGATATTTTTCTGTTTTGTTTATGTAATAACTGACTGTTATGTCCCGTCATTATTACTGCATTGCATCCTATAAATGGTGAGTGATATGAAAAGCATTTGTTTGGTTGTAAAATCTAAATATGCTTGGATATGTTGAAAACAAAGAAGTAACATTAAAAGCATGTTTGTTTTTGCGTTTGGGGGCTGCCAAAAGCGCATCCAACACAAAGCTCAGAGCAGCTTGTGCGTTTGTGGTGAGGTACCGCCGATCCAAAGAGACGCTAAATCCAAAACCCCAATCATAACTTTTTTTGAAAGAAATTTTTGACTTTTTTTTAACCCCACCCTTTACTCATTGGCTCCTACCGTCTAAAACAAGTTGGAACATTCTTTCTGCTTGAAACAAGGCGGAAACAAAATAAAACATTTTTCGCCTTATGCAAGTCATATTATCTTCCGTCTTTCCAAAGTTGTAAATAAAATAAAGTATTCCGCCTCTCATCAGGCGGAAAACAATAAAAATTTGCTATAATACCAAAATTGCTCTTCCGTTCATTCACGTACAAAACAATAAAAAAAAGAGAGGTGGAGGGTTTACGGAGAGACATTTCCGGGATTTCAACACTTTAATTGTTCCGCTTTTAAAAAGTCGGAAATATTTCCGCTTTTAAGTAGTCAGTAATTCTTCCGCCTTATGCAAATCGATAATTTATCCGACTTGTTTCAAGCGCTGAGGGCCAATAAGTAAAAGATGAGATTAAAAAGAAAAAGTAAAATTTTTTGCCATGTTCAGATCTGTTTGCGAGTTAGACTTTGGAAGAGATGAGATGAAATGTCTTGGGAATATGAATTACAGTTGCAAGAAATTGCTTATAATGCATTGAGAATTGTTTATCTTCCATTTGCGGTTGACAGAATTGTATGCAACAGGCATTGAGAAATGAGAAGCATAGTTCTATGCTTGTTTATTCAATGCTTAATTGCCTATCTTTCACATTAATTATTTTTTCATTTTCATATATTTTGTACTTATTTTAGATTAATGCATATAGATTAAAAAAGCATTAGTAATCATTAGTTGAAGTAGTTCTCAAGACTCAAGAGATGCTTCATTTGCTAAAGCTACAAGACAAAAGAGTGAGCATATGATTTCGATCCTGACCTGCACAATTCTCAATTCTCTCTTCCGGTCAAAAAAATTTATTATGAAAAAAGTTGAAGTAAAATTTGTCTTTTTTTTTTTTTTTTACATGGGAGGTCTGGGACTAGAACCCATGACCTGGGGAGGGGGAAATCCTAAGTGTCCCTACAGCCACCAACTGGACTGTCTTACGCGGACTAAAATTTTTGTCTTTTGATTCAAATGTCCCTTTTTATGAACGATTAATAAACGATAATATAATTAAAAAAAAGGTTTCATTAAGTATTGAATTTTTTTTGACTTAATTATGTCACAAGTCCTCGAAGTTTGGGGTATTTTTGCCAAATGCCCATATTTTTTTATTTTTTTTCAATGTTTGACTCCTCGAACTTACTTCTGGGTTTGTCATATATCCCTACTACCAATTCTGGCAAATTTTGTTGTCATGTGACATTTGAATTCTAGTCGGACGCAAGAGTTTAAGAACATAATGTCACACGAGTGAAGATTCCTTTTTTTAAAAAATTAAAAAACTTAAAAACTTTATATTTTTATTTTTTAGTTAAAGAAAAAAAGACAAAAAAAGATTGAAGAGAGGTTGTCTTTGCCCGTGCGGCATCACGCGGCACCACATGACCAACTTCCTGCGTCTGATTAGGATTCTGATGTTACATGTCAACAAAATTTGTCAGAATTAGTAGTGGGGGTATATGACAAACAGAAGTGATTTCAAGGAGTCAAACATTAAAAAAATAAGAATAAGGGTATCTGATAAAAGTACCTCAAACTTCAGGGACTTGCGACATAATTATTATTATTATTATTTTTTTTTTAAAAGTATTGAAATCTTAAAATGACGAAAGTTTTAAGAAAAATGAAGGTGAAAGACAGCAAAAGTTATGGAAGAGAGAAAACATATTTTTGGTCATATAATCTAAAACGATTTCGTTCCAATCTTATTTTTGTTAATAAGATTGTCTTGAAGCTCCCGATCCCGTAATGGTATTAGAGTCTAACCAGAGCCTAATAAAAATTATTTCCATATCCTTTAACAGAAGCTAAGAGTGTATTATATTGAAGGTCAAGAGGAAGTAAGGAAGACACCTAAATACCATGGAAAACTCAGGTCCTCTAGCCGAATCTTGTAAAAGAACCCTTTCATCCAAAATAGAAAACCTTGTAAAATATACCTTCGTACCTGAAGATGCAAAAATAGAAAGTGCCCTTCCTCCCCTTCTAAGTCCATACAATGTATTTAGAAGGCATAAATCTAGCTTTACCTGGTCAGTTAAAAAACTGATATCCACCCCAAGGCCTGAAGTAAAGGAGTACATCCAGACCACTAAACTTGACCAATGTCCAATAAAAGCCACATCTGCAGAACAATATGTGGATTTAAAGATAAATCCAACACTGATAAAAATGTGGAGAAGAGAAGGCTATGTAGCTCTCGATTTTGGAGCTGGTAGAATAGTCTTAACCCTTCATGGAAGAAAAGGACTCCTAGTAACAGCCAGAGTCTCACTTATAGACTCAACTTTCCACACTTATGAGCATGCTGTCATAGGAACTGTCTTGACAACATTAAATGCTGGAAGTATAGTTTTAACTATGTTTCCAAATTTTAATGTTCAACTATCAGACCCAACTCTTCCCAAGAGATTCAAAATTCAAGTCCAACTTGTTGGAGCCCCGCAAGACCCAACTGCCTTAGCTGCTACTCTCAATCATCAACTCATCTACCGACTCCAAGATCATTTCTTTGATCTCCATGTAGATTCACAAGTATCAGAAAATGCTTTGATGGTGATAGTAAACTCTGATGAGCAGGTCCCCTCAATTATTCAAGTCCCAAGATAGATTCCTCGGTCTGAACTTCATAAGCTGATCCCCTTAGAATGGGTTAGTAATTATGAAAAATTTAAGACCAATCAGCAACCAGTAGTGGCAACTGAGTCCATTTTCAAAAGACTGTCAGATGGTTCTGTAAAAACAATTTTCAAAAAGAAAGAAGAAACTTCTTCATCCTCCTCTCCTGACAAGCCAGTCTTCTCAACAATGATGATTACCCTTGGTGAAGCAGAGACAAATATTCCAGTTTACTCCTTCAGGAGTGATGGAACTCCTATCTATTCAGACAAGATCAATGGTCATTTCTTAGGGACATAGATCCTAGCATGTGTGATCCAGACTGTGACTGTCGATTTGATTCTGACGATGATAGTGACTGCCAATATGATTCTGACGATGACAGTGATGATGACTACTCACTGTCGAAGGAAGAAAAAGAAAAACAAAACTCCTTGTAAGCCTCCTCATTTCCCAAAGAAAAATATTAAAAAACCAAAAACTCCTCTGCCCATATATAAAGATGCCTTGAAAATTCTCAGAAAAGAAGGCTACCCACCTATTCCTACACCTTTCCCATCTGAACCATGTAAATCATCTATTCCCTACATTCCACACAAATATTATCCACAACTAGAACCATGCATGATGTTTTCTGCCTACGCATCCTCTTATGAAAGAGAAATTCCTTCTCTAGACAGAAAAGTCGACCAAACCAAAAAGTTACCAACCAAACCTTTCATTCACAATAATGAAGTCCAAACTGATGGTACCCTCAAGTCAGTTACACAAGCTGAAGAAGTACTAAACTGACAAACTGAAAACTCTCTGGCTCAAAATAGTCTTCTCCAGAAAATTGATGAAAAGGTAGACACCCTTTCTAACTCATTAGAAAGAGGATTAAAAACAATATCCACAAAGCTTCAGAGCTACCACTAAGAAATCAAACAAAAGATGGAAAACATTGAAAAAGATGTTCAGGAAATGAAGGATGCTAGAACTTTCAGTCCCAAATTTTTAGAAAAAGACAGAGAACTCAGAAAGGTGAAAGTAGAAATGGAAGAACTTATTGCACATGTTGAGAAAAATCAAGCTCTGCCATTATCACCCCTAGCCTTATCTGAAATTGACCCATATTTTGTCTTACCTTCAAAAGGTTTTCTCCCAATCAAGCCACAAAATACTATCCAAAAAACACCAATATTTCCTCCTTCTATCCAGAAAAAATATGATAACCATAACCATGACAAAAGAAGAAAAGATAAGTCAGCTCTGTCCCCATAAAGATCACCTTCTCCTGAACCAACTCCAAAAAATACTCAAACCATCCCTTCTGAAAACTCACCTCATGCCACCTTTCAAATCTATGCAACAATGACAAGAGCAGACAGTCAAGAACCATCTGATAACTCTACAGTATCAGAAAATTCCTATTTTGATGACTCCTCAGAAAAGGTTTCAGAAGATGAATATGCAGACTTGACAAAAATATGTATGGCGACAGAGTCATTCGAGGATACCGAAGGCACACAATTTATAAACCCCAGAGAAATAAACACTCCACTACCTACTTCTTCCCCTTTGTTTTCAATTGACAACATCCCACCATCACAATGGAGAAAGAAGTTTTTAGATTTCAAAGCCTGGATGGATGCAAAGATGATTCAACCTGGAGCTGACAGTTACAAAGTAATAGAAGAATTCTCTGCTCACACAACATGGATCCTAAAAGAATGGTACCTAAGTCTTGGTGCTGTACAACAAGACAGTTTTCACAAATGTACCATTGATGAAGTCATCCAAGCATTACAATTCCATTTCCTCGGTGATCAAACTCTTCTGGACAAAGAAGCAAGGAGAGAATATTTTGAAATGATGTGTTGTTCATTAAAAAAGCCAGACCTTGAACGCCATTATCAGCGTATGTCTTAAAGATTCTATCAAATCAATGGTTTCAATGATCCAAGCCTTAAAAATACATATGTCAGTTCTCTTCCTGATGATCTTCAAGAAGAAATGTGGAGAATCCTGATTACAATGAACAAGGAAGTTACAACCATGACCATGGGAGAAATTTACCAAATCAGCCTCACAACTCTTGAAAAAATATGCAGCCAACAACAGCTCCTGCAAAAAATGTTCAAAGAAGACAAAAAAAATATAGAAGTGTTTGCAAGAAGAAGTACCTAAAGATCAACTGTGATGAAATATACTGCAGCTGCAAGAAGAGCTTCCCAAAAAAGAGTGGAAAGAAATTTCATAAATTCAAAAAAGGGAGGAAGAAAAGATTCAGATTTTTTAAAAAGAAACCTTTCCGGGGAAAAGGCGACAACAAAAAATGTTTCATATGCGGAAAAAAGGGGCACTTCGCAAAGGCATGTCCAGAAAAAAGAGCTAAAGCAGCAAAACTAATCCAAGCTCTCATGTTAAATGAAGATGATGATGTTGAGTCACTTTATGAAGAGCAGAAAATCTCAGACAAGTTCACTGTCTTTGGGCTCGAAGAATCAGATTCAGAAGCAGAAAGTACTGAAGATACTGATGTCTGATCAAGAACATTTTCCTATATTAGAGATACAAAATGTCTCTATATCTGAGGAAAATGCATTATGCCCCGATAATCCTCCTTTGCCAAATGTAGAAGTCTACCTCTTACAGTCCAAGTATCATGTTCCAATCAAGGCCATTGCTTTTTTTGACACAGGAGCTCAACGTACAATCATGAATCCTGCCATTCTTCCTTCAGAAGCATGAGAGACTCAAATCACAAAGTTCAGAGCTGCAAATGGAGAATCTTTCTTTACTGATCTTATCACAAAAAATAAGATTGGAATCAAATTCTTTCACAATTGTACAATATGGATGAAGGTCATAGGCAGTGAACTCCCAGGAAAAGATATTCTCATTGGAAGAGATGCTCTAATAAAAAATGAAAAGCTTCAGATACTAGCACATGGACTCAAATACAAAAAAGATTTCAGGCCATTCAGTTGCATTCCCAGACTTTTCTCACTAGCAGATGCACCACCAACCTATGAAGCAGTCAGGGATAAGCTCTTAAAATTATGTGCTGACAATCATGATTTGTTTTCTCATTCTGCTCCACTGTGGAAAAATCAAGATTTTTATGTTCAACTTCCTTTCAAACTCAATCAAGATGCAAATCCTACAAAAGTAAGCCATCCATGAATGACTCCATCAGAACTCAGAAATGCTCAAGAAGAATGTCACTTTCTGGTGATGCAAGGATTAATTAAGCAAACAAAATCAGAATGGGCATGCACTGCATTTTATGTGAACAAAAGATCAGAACAAATCAAAGAAAAAAAAACTTGTTGTTGATTACAAGCCCTTTAACAATTTTTTCAAAGATGATAAGTTTCCACTTCCAAAAATATATTCACTCCCCACCTACATAAAAGATGCCGATATTTTCTCAAAGTTTGACCTCAAATCAAGCTTCTGGCAATTAGGAATAGATCCAAAAGATAGACCCAAAACAACCTTTTGCATCCCTAATGCCCATTACCAGTGGTCTGTCCTTCCGTTTGGTCTCAAAGTTGCACCCTCATTATTCCAAAAAGTCACGACCATAATTTTTGAACCCATTCTGCCCAGTGCCCTAGTGTACATTGATGACATACTTTTATTCTCACCTGATGAAAATAGGCACCACCAACTACTGGAACAGTTCTATGCAATCTGCAACAATTATGGAGTTATGTTATCATCAAGGAAGTCACAAGTCGGTACTACTGAAATTGATTTTCTCGGATTACATTTTGCAAATGGCCATTATGTCCCTCAACCGCATTTGGTGGAAAATCTTCCCAACTTTCCAGATGAAAACATGACTATTAAGCAGGTTCAACAATTTCTTGGAATTTTAAATTTTGTTAGAGATTTTATTCCAAGCATAGCAAAGTACACATCCAAGCTGTCGATAATGTTGAAAAAGAAACCGCCAAGATGGGGAAAAGAACAAACTGAAGCAGTGAAGTCCTTAAAGAAGATTGCTCAAAATCCTCCTCCACTAAAAATCCCAGGAAAAGGGAGAAAAATACTTCAAACTGATGCAAGTGATTATTATTGGGGAGAAGTTCTCATTGAAGAAATAGAAGGACAAAAATTTTATTGTGGTCATGCCAGTGGAAAATTCAAAGACTCTGAACTCCATTATCATACCATCTTCAAAGAAACTCTGGCCGTCAAATATGGAATTCAGAAATTTGATTTTCATCTAAGAAGCCACCAATTTGAAGTCCAACTTGATAATTTATCATTTCCAAAGTTACTTGAATTCAAATCCAAGGTATCTCCAAACCCACAGATTCTTAGACTGAAAGAATGATTTTCTAGATATGATTTCACTGTGAAACATATTAAGGGAAACCAAAACCTCATACCAGACTACCTTTCCAGACCACAAAAAGTCATCCAAATTATTTCATCCATAAACACATATCCTATCATTATGATAAATATTGACCCATCATCCTCCTCTTCATCCACTAAATCCATGATCAAAAAATATTTCCCTCCAGAAATCAATTCACAATCTCCAATGGACCCAACCTACCTCCAAAGCTTTGCAAAAAACCACATGTATCACTATTTAAACCTTTCCCTACAAAAACACAACCTCCAACCAGCCCGTTCATGGTTCAATCCTATATCCCAATTTCTAAATGTTTTTCCAATTTTGATGGGAACCATTTTTTTGAAGAAGATCTTTGGTACTTATGGTGTGTTACTATGCTTCATAGTTACCCCATTTTAGTACCCACAAATTACTTATTATTTTTTCTTAAAAACCATAATAATAAATATTCATTAATTTGGACTTTATTAGAGTGGTATCAACCTTTAAACAAATGGAGAAGAGACCTTCAGATGGAAATTGAAAGAATGAAAATCCAACAAATTAATCAAGAACAATTTGAAGTTCACAAGCTTGTATCAGTCTTTATCATCCACAGGCCTTATTTTCAACATCTTGTTACAAAGTTACTATGGACTCAAAACCAATGCGATGCTGGACTACATATCTCTCAATGCAGGAATTTTACAAAGAGATTATTTTCCTTATCATCAAGATGAACTGGTGCATCACCTCCATGAGATAAATTGCTTCGTACCAAATCCCAAGTTGAACTCAACATGTGCAAGCCTAAAACCTTTGGATATTATCTGTCCACCTTTTAGAGGAGATTATTGGGATGACTCATTTTACAGTAACAATGAAATAACACATGTCTTAGCACTTGTCATAACAATGCAAGATTCTCAAGACCCTTATGAAGATATGGACGAAGACCTAGACAAATGGGAGAGAAATTTGATGCAAATAGACTCAGACACAGAAGATCCAAATTTATCACCAAGTCATGAACCGATTATCAAATAAAAAATTATAAATAGTAACAAAAATAAAAGCTAGTCATGCTTATGTGTCATAGTTATGTCATAATCATAAATAGTAATGTGTTTATGTGTCATAGTCATGTCATAGTATGTCTATAGTCATATCACATCATGAATAGTAATGTGTCATAGGGTCATGGGTGCTTGTCTCCTAAAATAATTTTGCATGTAATAATAGAAGTGTGACTTGTACTAAGTTGGAGTTTGCTACGCAGAAGTTTGTAAAGTGGAGTTTGTGTAAATTCTCCAAGTAGAATGTGTTGTAATCTAATACTACTTCATGTAAGAGTAGTATGAATTGTAGCATCAGCTTCCTCTTATATATAAAGGAAGCACTTCCATTATAAAAACAACAAGCTACAACTCTCTTTCTCTCTCTATATATATATGTAAAAGAAAATAGAAATTATTTTTTCGCAAAAGAGATGGGTATGTTGTTGAGACTAGAGTAGTAGTTAACGTCCTAAGTAGTAGTTAGTTTCTTTGAAAGTCCCTCCAAATGTTATTATTCTCGCATGAAGTTGCTTTTGAATCCTATTTTTCACCTATAATTATCAACATGTATGAGACAAACTTAACAGCAGCTTCTGAAAACAAGTTTCTGTATTAGAGTGTTAGATTTTTATTTAAATATGTGAGCTTTTATATATATATATATATATATATATATATATATATATATATATGAATATGGATTATGTATTATATATTGTTATAAAGATTTAACTCGTGATCTTTTAAGGTTTAATGTATTAATATTGAGAACATTCCATTTGATATAAATTTTATAAAGATTTAAAGTCTTATTTCTATATTGTCAAAGATTGAAATAGAAATAAAAAAGTTCAATAGTCATAACCATTAGTGAAAAATTGTGAAATTATTATAGATAAGTTATGATCCACAAATCATATGCATTCAATTCCCTTCTCTAACATTTCATCATTACAAATGATGGAGAACAATTATACATTATGGTTTGGAAAACCAAATTTTCATATTCCTCCGTAGATATGAATATAAATAAGAGATAAAACCTAAGTTCTTAAGTTGATTATATTCTCCATGAATATGTACCTTCTAAGCTCATCATGAGTTTATTTTTATAGTATCCCCATTAATTTTTCAACAAGTAGTACCTTTAAAGATTTGAGAACTCCACTATTTTTTTCCCGTAACTCATGAAAAAATTGCCCCGAGGTCAAGCTTTAGTACAGAACACGAAACATAACTAGCTGTCCCAGTTCCAAGTTCTGCTTTCTCGAACCAAACTAGGAGTGTGATCTCCTCCATCCGAATAAAAATCCCCCCGAGTGTCGGTGAGGTTAAACTACTATATAATATAGCACTATCTCATAGTACAATGCCATAAGATGTTGAGTGCATTTGGTAAATAAAAGTATAAAACTACCGCACGGGTTTGATTCAGTTGGTGTAAGGCCCCAACTGAAATCTTGGGAATGGGACACGGGTGCTAGTAGCCCCGTATTCGATTCCCACTAAAAACATCCCGCTGGGAGAGCCAGCTACGCAGCTCGCTCCGAATTAGTCTCAAGGCTCTTGGAGATACCGGTGGTTCCGCAAGGAATACGGAAAAAAAAAAATAAAAGTATAAAACTATCAATTTTAGCTTGTAAAAATTAGTTCATTTGAAAGGAGAAAAAAAAAAAAAACTAAACTGTCACTTTAGTCTCTCATTTTGTAAGGAGCTTTCACTTTAGTCCCTGATTTTTCAATAATTCCTCTTTAGTTCCTCACTTTGAAAAAAGCTACTCACGTTAGTTCCTGACAACTTTTTTCGTTCATAGACCTTAACATCTTACACACGTGGCCGTTAAATAACTTATGCGATGTCTAGTTGTTGTGATGCTGCCACAGATTCATCAACTGCTGTATTTTTTGCAACTGTTAGAGCTTCAACAGCTGCCTTATCTGCAGCTGCTTAGCTACCTCTTCAGCGGTTTTACTGCCTTAGCCTCTTCTTCTCTAATTTTGTCTTTTGAATTCAGCATCATGTGTAAGATGTTAATGACCACGTGTATATATGTTATTTAATTCAACGACTACGTGTGTAATACGTTAACGTCTATGAACAAATAAAGTTGTCAGAGACTAATGTGAGTAACTTTTTTCAAAGTGAGGGACTAAAGAAGAATTATTGAAAAGTCAGAGACTAAAGTGAAAAATTTTACAAAATGAGATACTAAAGTGACAGTTTAGTTTAAAAAAAAAACTATTGGTATCTATTTTGTTTTACATATATTAGATAGCTTATCAGTCAATTCTATTAAGTATTTCCTCATACTTGAATTACAAGCAAATTTTACTACTTTACTTTTACGTTTATCAAGGAGGTTAGTTGATTGTATTTAATTTTCTCAGATTTATAAAAAATAGAGGTATTTTAGAAAATTAGTATTGAGAATAAAACAAAAATTAAATAAGATAAGAATTTTTTAGAGATGTTTTAGAAAAATGACATTGAAAATGAAACCAAATTTAATAAAGTTAGTTAATTTTGCTTATATTTTTTTTTGTGTGTATACCAACCAATACTCGGATCTGGTTTACCCAGAATCCGACTCATCCGGTCCGACCCAACTGAGCTCGCATTAAGCGATAAGGGTCTCCCGGCAGGGGTTGCTCCATACCCAAAACCCGAACTCGAGACCATTGCAAACTTTACTTAGAAACCGAAATGACACGATTTGAGGGCCTCTACATACCAAAATCGAAGACTTGAACTTGGCACCTCAAAGCTGAAACCACAGTTAGTGAATTCGTTCTCCTTGCACAAGCCACCAAAATGCACGATTCTTGTCTTGAATTGAAGGTCTCTTTGCAAGCTTTAAAATGGTGTAAAGCTTACAATTAGTGTGTGGGTAAGGATTAAGAACGAAGACGAAGAACAGAGGGTGTTCAAATGAAAATTCAGCAGAGTTTCACTTCCTCTTCCAATTTTCTTATGGTTTTTCATCAACCAAAACCATAATTTATAGCCAAAATCAACTCTCATTCAGCTAAACATGTGTTATCCACTAATCCCAGTCGGTGCTAGGTGTTAAACTCGATATTACCACTTGATCAACCTCACGTTAATAATTTTGCTTATATTTTAAACCAAGAAAAATATGTTTTTTTTTTTATAATTTGAGCGGGAGGGAGCAAAGATTCAATCAATTATCTTATCACTTTTCAATTAGCTAAAGAACTTTTAACTAGCTTATGATGAGGCAGTTGAGAAAAATGGAGTCATCATCTTCCCAAATGAATAAAAAGGATTTATTAGACACATAGCAAAGTCGGTGACACAAATTCCCATGTTCCATTGGCAAGTGAATCATCATGAGGTTTTGGTAAGGGACAGAAGTAACTAGTACAAAGTTGAAAAAATCACAGCTACATTCTGCTGATGATGCAGTGCCAATTACTTTCAAGTAAAACCAATGCTAGAAGCTTCCAAATCTCATAAAAGCATGTGGTTAACTGGTGATGGTTATATATATATCTGTTGCAGCTACACTGTAATCTATTCTTATTTAAACCATGAGAAAGTGAATGAGATTACTCCATCCGTTTCACTTTAAGTGTCTTTTTGAACTTTTGCACATAGATTAAGAAAGTGTTGATTATGATGATTATTGTAAGTTTTATGCGTATTTTATCAAAAATACCCCTATTTAATTATTTTATTTTGTCAATGCATCATTACTAGTATTACAAATTTCAAAACTAAAACAACATTAAATGTAAGGGTAAATAAGGAAAAACAATATTAAATGTTGCCTAGATTTGGTAGAAAGACACTTATTTTAAAACAAAATTTTGTTGTTAAAATGACACTTAAAGTGAAACGGAAGGAGTAACTATAATAGGTGACTTTGAAAACTGAGTTAGATTCTCAATTAATCGACCTCTTATTATTTTACATGATTTATGATTTATTTTACTTGTTCGATGAATACAAATAATAGAGTTAACATCTTCTGTCTCACACTTTGTTAAAAATAATGAAACTCTTGTTAAAAATACTTTAGTTAATGCTATCAATTGACCAATATTGTTTGTCCATTAGACTAAATATATTGAAAATTTAAAAGTTGTACTTGTCATAAATTTAACTAGTAGTAAAATGATGGATCAGTTAGGTTGTAAAAACATGCAAGGCTAATGAATCAAGATCTGCTGTCCCCAACCATGTCCCAAACTCTGTACCCAACCAATCACATTTTAGTAAATATGAATTTAATTGAAATGTGATTGGTTTGGTACAGAGTTTGGGACATGGTTGGGGACAGAAGATCTTTGTTCAGGGCTAATGCCTTAAAGGAAGCAATTCCAACTTTCAAATAAAATCTCACTGCTAGGATTTTTTTTCCTTTTAAAATTGAAGTTACTAATAGTTGATTCAAGAATGATGAAAAAATTTAGACAGAGAATTATGATAAGCTGAAATTTTCTTCTATCGATGACTACTGCTTTGCCTTTGCTGAGTAATTTTTTGTACAATGTCTTTGCTTTAGTACGTTTCCAGTTCCAAATTTTCCTGTTATTCTCAAAACTTCTGTGTGTTTGGTTGAAATCAATGTTTTCAAAGTCAGATGTTTGGTAAAACTATAATCCTAATCCTTCAATTCATTTGTGGATAAAAATAAACATGACTTTTAAAACTTCACTTTTAAACATTCAGACTATGTCATGATTTGATTATTCAGATTTTTTGATAATATGGACTACACAGTACACACACACTAATTGTAAGTTTTATTTTAACTTATTTCTTTTGGGAATTATAGATTTTGATGCTATGAAATCCAATCAAATAGTATCTCAATAGAGGGCAATGATTTTGATATGATTGGCAGAAAATAACAAACGAAAAATCACAAGTCTGAACACATCAGTTTAAAACCCAATCCCTGTTGTTCAGTACTCAGAAATAAATGTACCATTACATTAACATTCTTCCTATAACACTTGATTCACATGAAACTCAGTGCTTCCTCGAGCAGTGATCTCTACTCCTCCAACAAAAATCACAACAAACAATGACCAATACCATTGTACTTTATTGTTTTTAAACTCAAAACATGAAGTTAAAAAAACCGAATTACAGCTAGCAAATGCTGTAAATTTTAAGCGGCCATAGGTACTTCAAAAATAAACTGTAGTATATAAATTGCTCCAATTCAAGTTCTGTAGATGTTTGCATTGAACCAAAATTGATTTTATGCTGTGGCATTGGCCTGAGATGCCCCTTCAGGGTTAAGCTCATCCCAAGCTTCAATCCAAGTGACCATGGCATCTGCCAGCTTGTCAAAGTAAGGGTCTACCTTCGAAAGCTTTTCCTTGACTTGCTTGGAAAGCTCAATGTAGCACTTCTGAACAGTTGTGGCTTCTTTTGGAAGAACAATGTTCTGGAAGAATGGGATAATGTCTTCTTGCCAGAATATGCCTTTGTACTCTTTCCTCAGGTTTACGAATGGGTTACTTGCCTTGCTGTGATAGATATAGGGCAGTCCGGTCTTGATTCCTAGCCCCAAGTGATCACAGATTACCTGAAAAATTTGTCATAAAAATATCTCAGTTGTGTTTGCAATAGTAATATTCACACACACACACACACACACATATATATCCAGGAAGCATGGATCTTTCACAAATTCGTTGTGTCTGAGTATAAATTGTTTATGTGCTTCTTTGATTCATATATGTAGCGTTTGGCTCCGGACTATAACAAAGTTACATGTTTTGTTATTTTTTGTTTCACCCTTTTAGTGTAACCAAAATGTTCTACTTAACAATGTTCTGTTGTGTTTATAGAACACGCCAAACATAGAACATAACTCATGTTTTGTTCCGCCTCTTTCTACCATGTCTGCCAAACACTACTTACTATATTCATTAAATGTTACAATTACGCTCATGTTACGAATCCCCAATTCACAGGAATCATAGGTGAAATAAAGCAAAAAATTGAACCTTGCAGCACCAGCCAGCCCACATGTCGTCGTAGCGACCAATTGGCTGACCATCTCCCATGAGGCCAAAGTACATTGCTGCTCCAATAAGCTCGCGATCGAATGCCAAGTTCATTCCACACATTGGGAACAATGTGCCTTTGGGAATGGTTAGAACAGCATCCACATACCTTGCACACATAACCATCATAATCAAACATAAGTTAATAATTTTGAATCATTAAATGCTTGGTTGGTTCATAATTGTACTGCATTTCATGATAGTACATATATTACCTTGTGTTCCTCTCAAGTGGCTTCACAAGTTGTGTAGGAGCATCATAGTCAGGGATGTTGAGCCAAAGTCCATGAGAAACAGCGGTTGGCACACCTTCGCGAAGACTGAAAGGGTATCCGCGAACGAAATCTGCACCTTCTCTGTAAGGGTCATAGAGGGTATTGTAAAACAAAGGAGTTGATGGACAGAGAAGGTTCTTTATGTGCTGCTCAAGTGCATTAATAGCTTTTCCAGATGGATCATTAGCAACCTAAGTCACAAAAAAAAAAAAAAAAATAGTAAGAATAAAATAATCAATCTTAAAAGTTTTAAATAAACATAAGCATATATGAATAATCAAATCAAGAAATGATCAACAGAAGATATGATTGCAGGGCATCTCAGCATTCCATAAGTTGTACATGGTTCAATTTACATTAATTTTTTATGACACATGATTTAAACAGATGAAAAACAAATGCAACACTATGGAAAAATATTAACGTTTAGAAAAATGATTGATGGACATACAAAATCAACCTACAAATTAATCTATACTACGTAAAAAGTGATATGTGTCACTTGCTTACTGTTGATTGGTTAACAAATTATGCATATCACATTCTTATGATATTGGTTGATTCGTAGGTTAATTTTGTAGGTTGATTTATCATTGCTCTAAAGTTTAATGTAAAAGCTATATCCTTGTGAATATAAATTCAATTTAGATAAGTCTTAGGCTATTAGATTGTGACCATCAGTAATTTCTTGAGTATGTGTGGGAGTATCACCATTCTTTAACATTAAAAAAAATAATAATAAAAAGAAAAAGCAATGCATGGAAAACTTACAAAGCAGTCATCATCAATGGTGAAGATGTATTTCTTCTTGGACACCATGTAGCCGAAGCAGCGGCAAGCAGAGTCCTTGAAGGAGATGCAAGAGGCCCTAGGACCAAGAATTTTGTTGATATCATTCCTGTTATAGAGCTCATAATCAAAACCTTCAGGGACCTTGATGGTTTTGCTGGGGTCACCATCCTGAACAATGATCAAATGATAAGGCTGGAAGAATGGCCTCCACATCTCAAGGAAGTCAAGGTTCCTGATAGTAGGGATCACAATGTCAAGCTCATCTTTCAACAGTGGTGTTGGTGCCACAGAAGCAGCTTGATCGGCCATGTTGTTTGTTGCTCAAAGGTTGTCGTAGGAGTTGAGGAGAAAGGAGAGAAGATGTTAATGTGTTTATCAAGTGAATGAGGAGGGAATAAATATAAGAGGAAGAGAAATAGAGGGTAACATGTGCAATGCCTAAGTTATAGGCACAAAGTGAGGGGTTAAAAGTACAATTAAAGGTGAATTGATGTGTCTGAATTTTTAAGGTAAACGAAGACTTCTTCTTAGGAGAGGCCGTGCAATGAGGTAACTTTGTGGATGGAAAGAGAAGGACTAATTTCAATGTTGCATTTTTTAGTTTGAGGTTCATATTTGATTACATGTAGTTAGGGGTATTTGTCTAGGAATTCATCGTGCGTGTTATGAGGGATAATTTCTCTCGTACTATTCAATGATAAAGAAAAGAGGATAAGTGATTTTTTTTTTTTTTTTTTTAAAAGAAGTGATGCGAAAGTTACTAGGTTTAATTATGTTTCCACTTTAATTTTAGGGGTTGTTTTATCATAGGTTTTTGTTTTTTTTTTCTTTTAATGTTTAGCTCTTCATAGTTATTTATGAGTTTGTTATATACTCCTGTTTTTTTTTCTTTTAATGTTTTGTGACATGTTACACCAAAATCCTAATCGGATGCAGGATGTTAGTCACGTGGCACTACATGGGAAAAATCCTTTTTTTAATTAATATTTTTATATTTTAGTTTAAAATTAAAAAAAAAATTGGAGAGAAAGGTCGTCTTCGCTCATATGACATCACATGCCTAACCTCTTGCATTTGATTAGGATTCTTGTGTGCCGTGTCACTAAAATTTGGTCAGAATTGATAGGATGGGTATATGACAAACTCAAAAGTAATCTCGAGTCGTCAGACATTAATTGAGACCACCAATTGAGAATAAAAAGTTAGTTGACTTTTACTTATATTTGAGACCACCAATTGAGTGTTTTCTTTGCTTATATTTGAGGAATGGAGGGAGTATTACATTAATTTATTTTAATTATAAACGCATACTAAATTTATTTACCCATATATTCTTTAATACTCTCTTCGGTCTTATTTATAGGTCATAGATAACCTTATCATAAAGATTAAGGAGGATAATTACATTTCTTAAAACTACAAAAAAAAAGGTACTTCAACGTTATAATTTTACCCTCTTAACATACATTGAAAATTTCATAATGTATTGTTTCACATTAATGAACAAAGGTCAATTAAGAGAAAATAGCAATAGATAGCTCATAAAAAAAATACAAAGTGACTTATAAATAGGATAAAATAATTCTCCTAGAATGCGACTTATAAATGGGACTGGTAGATGTAAATTTTTAAAAGTAAAAATAAATTATTACTCCTTCCGACTCTATATATAGTATCGTTTTGGGTAAAAAAATTTGGTCATAAATATAAGATCCCTTTATAATTTTTTAAGAAATTATTCCTAGCATTTAATTATTATTTTCTAATTTTTAGTGGAAAAACATAAATTGAAATTACCAATTTTAATGCATAATTAGCATAAAGGGTAATTTTAAATAATATGCTAAAACTTTCCAATTCCAATGCAAATTTTTTTTTTGGACGTAAAAACTATGCAAAAGATCGTATATATAAGGACGAATGTAATACTTTTTATTAGTTTTTTTTTATACAAAATCAGTGCAATATTAATTATTATTTTTACAATTCAGAATACCTTGGTTTTACCAAAAAGATAAATCAAAATATCATTCATTCTCTTTTCACCAAAAATCTACATAAGTTGATAAAAACCAAGAAGTGAAACATGTATCTATGTCAAACCGTATTACTTTGTCAAATACATAGGTTTAAATCATTTAATTTTATTGAAATAGGAATGAAAGCATACCTTACTTTATATCAGTTTGGTTTTAGAAAAAAAATATAGATTAACCATGACAAAGTTTGCAATAAAAAAAACTAATTTCATATAAATTTGATTTTCTAATTAATTCATACCTACAATACAAGATAATTCAATTCATCAATGTTTTTATTTTTTTTTTATGCATGAAGGTTTTATTTGATCCAAACTATTTTATTTAATCATAGATGTATTCATGATATACTTCAATTGAAAAAAAAAAAAACACGGCCATTTTTTCACAATTGAATCACAATCACAATTTTTTAGAATTGGCAGCTGTTATGGGCCAATGTCACGGGTCAATGAGCACCGATACCACAGATTAATAAGCATCGGTATCATGGGCCAACAAACATCTATTTTTTTTGTGTACACCAACCGATAACCGGATCTGGTTTACCCAGAATCAGACTGATCCGGTCCGACCTAACTGAGCTCGCACTAAGCGGTAGCGGGGATTGCTCCATACCCAAGGCTCGAACTCGAGACCAGTTGGTTAAGGGACCAAGTGAGCTACCACTTGACCAACCCCACGTTAGTCCAACAAACAAACATCTATTGATTGTGGTTAACCGGTATAATGACTCATAATGGCGCCATCAAGCCTTGTGACCATTACTCCTAGAATTCTTTTACAATTATGATGGTCATAAACGGTCCATCATTGATATAACACTGACAACCATAATAGCCCATTATGGCTCATTATACCCTTCACTATATAAATATCAGGTAAAGGCCAATATATAAAGAACACTCTCAACCTCGTTTTACACACGGAACACACACCACCCAAAATACCTTAGATTCAACTGACGATGTTCTCTTGACTGAGAACCCGTCATCATCATCACACATCAACAAACTGGCTTACCGGTAAATGTGGGATAACAACCCACAACATTGGCAACCATAGTGGGAGTGGTAAACTAATTCTTACCGCCACATCGTCATCATCAATTCGACGTCCATCACGATCGTGGAGTCCATCATCAGCTTGACTGAATGACCACCCCTCAATTCCATGATATCTATTACGGGAGGATTTAAACAAAAATTCCCTAATCTATATCACAAACGGATTGAAGGAACAAAGGGTACAAAACATGATGGATCAATGAGAAATATGTGTTATCATTCAACATCCAACCTAGTTCATCAGAGACCAAGTTGTAAAAAACATTGCAACCTCTTTACTTTGAATCTCATTCACCTTACTGGAAATCATTTGCTGTGGCACCGCCATCCTCGTGGCTAGAATAAAATATCAAGTGAAAACACTTTGAGAGGTTGGGCCACAAGTTTGTCACTACCTTCATCTACTTGTAGCGACTACCATGGTTCCCAACAACTTCAATTCAACGACAACACAAATGCCTTCCATCAACAATATCACTTCTATTTCTCTACAAACACTTTATTATTGGTATACGACAATGATACATATACAAAAAAAAAAAAGTTGAACAAAATACTGCACAACGACATCCTCACATAATTAGGGAAGTTTATATATTTTTAATACCATTTATGTCAATAAATATCAATTACTTCTATTCCAACGAACTAGAAGTATTAACATATAGGGATATATGAGAACATTATTTTCATTGCATTATATATGACATTAGGAAAGGATCACCATTACTATTAGTTATAGTTCCATGAGAACAATTATCATAATACAAAGTTATTAATAATTATCATTGTTGATATTACTAATTAATTAGAAATATACTAATATACCTAGTATAAATAATTATACGTGTAACTCCGTGATTTTTCACATTATAAATTTAGAGTTTTGTCCGCGTAAGACAGTCCCAGTTGGTAGGTGCAGGGACATTTAGGATTTCCCCCTCCCCAGGTCATGGGTTTTAGTCCCAGACCTCCCATGTAAACCAAAAAAAAAATTAGAGTTTTATCAAATTAAATGATTAATTCTCGTAAATAATTATTAAAGCGTTGGGTATTTTCATAAAGCACATTGTATTATTCATGAAGGAATATTTTATTTATATATTTTAAAGCAGATTCAAATAAAATAATCACCCTATATGAAAATCTCACTTTCTATACTTTTCTTTCCATTTGATATATCCAATATTAAATAAATTTTGATACTTCCTAATTTCTAATTTTATAGTTTTCCAATATGAATTCATATGATGTCTAAATTCTACTAGTACTTTATTAGTATTTCTTTATGAGTCTTTAAAAAAAAAAGAACGAGTGGCCAATATTGTGATAAGGGGGGAGAAACCCTAACTTTCCTTTTTAATTCCCCTCAGCCGCCCCCTCTCCCTCTTTAATCTCCTTATTCTTGTTTTGTCCTTCTCCTTCCTTCCTTCCCTCTCTCTCCTTCGCCTCTGTCCTTCCCTCAAAGAGCCACCCTCCTTCCTTTTGTTGGTGGTCCTTATCACTTTCTTTCTCGTTTATTTGTCTCTCTCCCTCGTCCCTCGTCCCTCTCGATCTCTCTCCCTAGCTTTTGCGCCGCCACCAAACCTCAGCCTCGTCGCCGTCGCGCTCTCTCTCCCTCTCTTTATTTGAGCTGTGATTTAGTTGGGTTGGATTGTCCTTGAACTAAACAATACACCGATTAATTAGGAATCTGATATATTCGACATATGTTAATTCGGGTCATAACTTTGAACTTTAATTTCAAATTGAAGGAAAATGTAATTATTTGATCGTTGGAAATGTGATTTAAATTTATTTTGAATCGAGAACACTTCCTTTTAATTCGAAATTAATAGTGTTAAGTAGCGTAGCCTTTGATTCTTTCTGATTTGAAAATTGAATTACTCGACTCCATTTTGTTTTTGATGATTTCGTTAGTTTTGAAATTAAATTTATTTTCGCTATTGAGTTGCTTCTATTTTGTTGAAGGATCAATGAAACTAATTTTATTTTCTAAATAACTTTGGTTTATGAATTATATACAATTGATCTCTTGATTTAAAAACTTATCCACGATATTATGCCTTGATATTTATCGGTTTTTGATATTTCGAATTTAACTTGTCTTGATATCCCTCATTAATCCCTTGAACGCAAAGTTCAAAAGTACGCGTCGTAATTGATTTCGACTTTGGTTCTTTATGTTATGTTTAGTTTGGTATTTAAATTTAAAATTCGTTTTAAGGGGACCTAAAATAATCTTTTTTTGGTATTTTGTTGGTTTGTTTTGTGCATAACGGAAAGTATATTTTTAATGACGTTATTACCCAAACCACTAACCCGATATTGATATTGGTTTAGTGTGAATAAAAAGGTTTAAATGATTGTTTGTCTGTCTTGTGCGAGTAGAACCAGGCGTATTAGGTTGATTATTGTTCAATTTTGTGTGGCATGGTTAGGAGAATGATAGGACTTTGGAATCGACCGCAACGCAAAAGTAATGAAACATGAAAGCTAGGAGTTAAAGTTTTTAAAGGTAAGGGAGGAGTTATTTTCCATAACTTAGGGGAAGTCCATTGATAATGAAATTGGATATATGATGACCTTTGATTATATTTGTTTATGATTGATTTTATTGTGAAATATGTGTTGGATGATGATGGAAGGTTGAGAATTTATTGATAATTGAATGTATTAGGACCGAGACATACTTGAGTATGTTGACTAGAGAGTGTCTTGATATGTTTGATTGTTTGAATGAGAGCATAACATGTAGATTGATTTAATGTGTGCAAATCCATGAATAAATGATATCGAGAGTATGATGTGATATGTATTGAACGATGATGAATAAAGCTTGATATTGTTGTTTAATATATATTGGAAAGTGATGCTCATATTATGATGTGTAAGTAATGAATGGTGATGAAAATAATTTGATGTTGTTGTTCTATCATAGGAAATGATGACTATATGTTGATGAAACGAATCTGATTAAAATGAATGAAGTTTGTTTTATGATGAAAAGCATGACATTTGGAATCACATCAGGGAATGTATATAAAGACTTGTGTCAAACCCATTAGAAAGGAATTAATAATGGAACCATGGCCAAATCAAAAATATCACATCGATGCTAACTTAACCGGTTAAATCCAATTTATAATCGATTAAGGTAGTCGTAAAGAGAATAAAATAGAAATAATTGGTCAACAAATATAAAGTAAAGTGAGTTCCATAGCTAAATCCATTCTAATGAATTTAATGTCAAGGCAAGGATGTTATGAACTTAAAGCTACTCAATTGAATTTGAATCAAATGAGTGATGCATTAAAAGTATACGAATCCAATGAGAAAAGAATGAAATGATAAGTGTGGTTCGAATTCAATTGAGAGGCCATAAAATCATGCATCATACATGGTAAAATAAGATTGGACGTTAGGGTATGGAAAATACATGACGTGAAGGTTCTTTGAACCGATGGACGCGAGTGATACGGTTACTAGGTTGTGCTAATGAAACAACCGCAGGAATTATTGTAGGGTAGAACCTTTACCCTCTAGAGGGACAGATTAGCTACCCGTGTTAGGGGTCGGTTCTGCATTAACCTCAATAATTTTATTGGTAGCTTAGGCACTTCGTGGCCGATTAAGGGTGGTATCAGCTATAGACTACTTGGGTAAAATGGCCCAGGTTGTACCTTGACCATAGGAACTGCGCAAGTATTGGGTTGCGAGACGCTTACTCCTGGTTTGGTCTTTCCCAGAAGAGGAAGGTGATGTGAGGAAATGGTTAATGGAAAGGAGGAAATGTTTGGATTAGGAAAAAAATGAGAAGTGAAAAGAGACAATCAAGTAATCTGATAAAATTGATAATAATGAAGGAAAATATGAGAATGGTATCTTGTGAGTGGATACAGAATAAATGAGATCTAATGATTGGATGCATGAGAGATGTGCATGCATCATGTGCAGAGATAGAGATGAGATTCATATGTGTCATGCATAATTTGCATCTTCATGTATGTGATTGGTTAGTTATCAACTTGTTTGTGATTGTTTGTGTATGTTTTTTGTTATCAAGTGCTTTTACTTAAGTTATGATAAAATGTCTCACTTCCTTTGTTGTAACTTTTTAGGTACCGGGAGTGTGTACACTTCCCCTTGTCGAGGAGAAATATACTCCTACTAGTGGAGTATGACTTAGTTCATTCTGGACTAAATCTTTTAGTCGTTGCGACTATATTGGTCTGGGTTGTTTTGTATTTTAAGTATATATGTATACACATATTTTGAAATGTATATGATTAAGTATATGCATATTAGCCTAGAGCTTTACGTTTTGAAAACAATTCTATTATGGACAATGTTGAACTAATATAGTTAAGAATCATAATGAGCATACAGGTTCTTGATTCGTTCTATGAAAGTATTTGTAAATGAAATATTACGACAAGTTTTATCAAAATAATACTCATATTTTGGTTGTTCTTGGGGAGAGTTATTGCAATGTCCTTTTTCCATGGTGGAACATTATCTCTCTGTGCTTATATGGAGTATTTAGGGCAGAGTATGCATATAAGGGTTTCTCTGTGTATGAGTGGAGTATTGGATGTTGGATATCTTGGGTGTGTATGATTCCTCAGCCCCTTAAATGTGACTGGTATTTATAGGACCATGGAAGTTTCCTAGTCTGATGTATTCTCTTGGAGAATCTTTTATATATGAAAGGGATCTTCGTGTGATCTTATCTTCAATGAAGATAAGCGGCGATCTTCTATTATTCTGGATATTCTGGAGATAATCAGTAGTCAATCCCTTATAAAGTTTCCTTATCTTCTGGAGATTGAGTTGTGCGAATAAGTCTCATTCTTCTGCCTGGACTTCATCCAAGCTCTTCTATGATCTATCTGAGCTCGTGGTTTTATGTCATTAGTGATTCGAGGTCGGACCACTTCGTCAAGGTCCTCTGGTAGGTCGCAATAGGTCTCCTAGGACCCTTTCATAAGGTAAGTATCCTTAGCCAATTCCAGAACGATATTTTTGAAAAAAATTAAATGTCATTTGAAATTGAAATAAAGATCTTATGAATTTGACCATAAAAAAGTTCGTAGAGAATTATATATTAGAGACAACAGAAAATAATAATAAATAAAAAATTAAATAAATAAATAACTATGTTCCTCATTTAAAAAATATAGAACTTATTACTCCCTCCGGTCCTATTTATAAGAACCTTTTGGGGTTTTTATTTTGGTCCTATTTATAAGATCCTTTTTCAATTTTCAATAACATTTAATTACTTCTTTCCACTAACACCCCTATAAAGTCAACACTTTTTAGAGTTCCAATAATAATTATAGGGGTAGTTTTGAAAAAGTATATCAAATTTTCACATTTCCAATGCCACTAACAAATTTATCCACTCTCCTTGGTGGGAGTGAAAAACCTCAAAAGGGTTTTATAAATAGGACCATGAGGGAGTATAACATGTAAAAATACATAATGTATGTGTTATGGACCAAAATAATGCACTTATTATAACCGGTTCACATGAAAACTTTTATAATGTATAAGACATCAATAGACATATAATAACCGCTCACTACAAACTGGAAATCCGACCCCTAGTCCAACATGACCGGCTTTGCACTGAGCTATCAACGAACATCTTGGACAATATAAATTACACATATTATTTCTCATCATAGTATTTGGGCACCATTATTTCTTGAAGCCATTACTTTGACATTAATGACGAAATGACCATAACGACTATGACGACCATAAACGTCCCATTATGGCTCATCATTCCCATCATCCTGTAAATACCAGGTAAAGGTTATTGTATGACACACTCTCAACTTTTGTTTTACACAGGTCACACATCCTATCCCAAATACCTTGACTTAATTGGTCTAGTTCTTTGACCGAGAACCCCTCACCATCGTCATACATCAACAATCTGACTTACCAATACATGTGAAATAATACCTCACAATAGTATGTGTCTATCAAAACAAGATATAGAAGATATTAGCATTAACCAAATATTATTGTATGCCTTGTCATATCATGATTACTCCCTCTATAACTAAATATAAGCATTTAATATGGACTTTTACGTGGTTAAGAAAGTTAATTAATATTGTTGGTAATATTGAAAATTATAATATTTGATATATTATTTCAAAATTGTTCTTATAATTATCATTGACACTTAAAAAAGTGTTAGACTAAATAAAGATATTTGTGAAAGACAAGTAGTTAATATTATTGAAAATTGAGATAAATACTTATAAAAAAATAATGTAAACACATTATCCAATATTTTTTTTTGGTGTACACCAAGGGTATCCCCCAGCCGACAGCCGAAAACTAATCCCCTCCGAGGCGTAGAGATCACCGAAGTGGGTTTTGCCTCTACCAACAAAGTCTTTTCCATGCCGACGGCAGGGATCGAACCACTGACATCATGCTTAAGGAGCCCAGCTATCTACCAACTGTGCTGAGCTTTGTTGTTTCCAATATTTTTATATATATCGAAATACATAAAGTACATAGAAAAACTCTACTACTCCCTTCGTCTCACAAAGGTGATAAAAAATGACTAAATTTTTTGTCCCAAACTATAGTTAAAATAATTAATGAAAAGTTTAGAAATTGTAAACTTTGAATTATGATTGGTTGATCCATGCAAAATGCATTAAATTAGTTGTTTGATAATTGGTTGATGTGTTAGGTCAACCATTAAATGTATGTCTCCTTAATTTTTTGACTTTTGAATATTTTAACCATCCTTATGAAACGAAGGAGTATCTCTTATCCTTATTATATGCCACGTTCTAAAAAATACTCTCTCTGTTCCTATATGTAAGACCTCTTTGGGAAATTTCACGTCCATAAAGAAAGTTTATTAATTTAGTTAATTGTATCGGAAACGTGAACTTTTGATAAATATTTTCAAAATTACCCCTATTAATATTATTGAGAATTGAGAATATAAAAAATGTTAAATAAATAGGGGTATTTGTGGTAAAAAAAAGTAATTAATGATAATTAAAAATTGGTATGAAATCTTATAAATAAGGACAAAATAAAAATGTTAAAAAGGTTTTATAATTGGAACGACGGAATATTTTTATTCTAATTATAAATGCAATAGGTGATAGGTAAATGTAGGTTAGATCTAGAAGTCTAGACCTCTGATTCCATATTTCTAAGCAATCCTTTTGAGGAAGTGAAGCCGAGAATTAAATCAGTTTTTCTCTCTCTCAACGTGATAGTTGGCACCGTACCTCTTTAAGACTTTTTTTTTTTTGGGTACATGTACCTCTTTAAGACTTTAACTGTATTCCAAGATACCTTAGTCAAACAAGTGAAGTGGAGTATGAATTCAAATTTGTTTTGCTTTTTTTTTTTTTAATTACCTTTGCTTTTTGGCCCTACCGTTTATTTTGGCCCCCATTCATGTTTATTATGAACGAAGCTTCTTTTATTTTACCGACTTTAACAAGGCGGAAAATCATTTCCGATTTAAACAATGCGAAAACAAATCATTTTTCGTCTTGCTAAAGTCAGTAAAATAAGGGCAACGTCGTCCATAATAAACACGAATAGGGCCAAGAGTAAACGGTGGGGGCCAAAAAGCAAAGGTCTTTTTTTTCCCTCTTTAAAGTATGAGGGTAAAAGACGTCCAAAAATTAAATAATTCCTCAGTCTATGTACATAAGATATTTTTGGTAGATTTCACATTTATTAAGAAAGTAAATTAATTTAGATAATGATATTGAAAATGTGAATATTTTCAAAATGTATTTTCAAAACTACCCCTATTAATAGTATAGAGAATCTAAAAAGTGTTAAATAAACAAGGATGTTTGTGGGAAGAAATAATTAATTGTCATTGAAAATTAGTATAAGGTCTTATAAATAAGGACAAACTAAAAATCTCAAAAAAGTCTTATATATATATATATATATATATATATATATATATATAAGAACGGAGGTATAGTAGTATTACTTTATCCGGTCGGTTAATTTTATTTATTTATTTTTCGAATTTCCGCTTTTAATTAGGAAGGAAGTTAAATTTATTAGTGATATTGGAAATATGAAAATTTGTTATATATATATATATATATATATATATATATTTTTTGGTTTGCACCCTGGTATCCGGCCCACTGGGTCGACTAATCCAGTTCGAGGGGGGTCCCGGGGTTAAGGTTTTATTCCTCTCCCAACGTTGTTGTATTTTTTTAAACTATCCTTGTAATAATTACTTATAAGACTTTAAGAATTATTGAGTAAATAAGGGTGTTTGAGAAAAAAAATAATTAAATGCTATTGAAAATTGAAATATAATTTTATAAATATAACCAAAATGAAAGTTTCAAAAAAATAAAATAAAAATTATATATAAGATCGAAAGGAGTGTAAACTAAATAAATCCTCAACAAAGGGAATTTGAATTCTCTAACATTCTGTAAAAATGACTAGAATCCAAAATATATATTCTTGTTTTGAATTTTAGTGACATTATAGTGATGTTACTCTAACATTATGTTGGAGAATCCATTTCCCTACAAAGGAGGGTATCTTCTATTCCTTACAAAGGTATTACAGAAATTCCGGAGAAAGAAAATTACTCCCTCCATCCCACAAGGATGGTAACAAATTGGAAAAGTCAAAAAAATTAAGGAAACATGCATTTAATAATGATTTGTCAAACACATTATTCAATTATCAAACATTTACTTTAATGTTTTTGCATTGATCAACCAATCACATCTCTAAGTTTACAATTTCTAAGTTTTCATTTATTACTTTAACTTTCCGAACTAGGTGGTTGAAACTATGGAGGAGATATAGTCGTGTGTGCTAACTAAACTTGTTACCCAATGATATTCGTCCCCACATCATTGACGAATGCGATAACACAAAACATCGATTATAAAGATTGAATACTATTATAAGAACTCCTCCTTTGTATTCATGGAAACTTGGATTAAATTATTGTTAAGTATGCGAATGATTCTCAAGTCTTGAATTATGGTGATTGAAATGTTATATGTATATTAGATGATGAATGTGATGTGTTAGTCTTAATATACTATCTATCGTAAACTCATGTCGTTGACGTTAACCCTGTCTGGATCACTTACTCTCTCAGTTTTTCCCTTTTTCCTGTGGACCCTTGTGATGATTTCCACATATGGCATATCAAGTAAAGTTTCGCATATTGGTTTTCCAAGAGGGATATTGGGAGGTGAATAGAAATGGATGGGTATGGAGAGGTGAAGTGCAGGCGTACGTGGAGATCATTGACCCAAAGCATACTATCAGAGGATCAATGCTTTTGATACAATCTTATGTAGATTCACACTGAGGGATAGTGTAACTGGTGGCCCAGGAACTTATCATGATATTTACCCTGGAATGATGCAACAAGACTCAGACAATGAATCAGAAGTAGAAGAAGAGCAAGAAGAAACCTTGAACAATTTTCGCAAATATCAAATGAAAATGATGAAAACTCAATTTTCTTGAAAACTGAACAGTGACTAAAAGGTTACACTAACCACTAACTGGTTAGTGGTACTACGAAAATATAATTGACAAATTAATTTCTTGAAAACTCAATTTTCTTGAAAACATAATTGAATGAAATTGAAAAATTAATTCAAGAACTTAGAGATAGCGTGGAATTGATTCAATCCCAGATTATAAACAAATATCCAGATGTTTGAAAATGGTTTTCCCCAAATTAATTTGTACAATTATAAACTAATTGATTCAATTAATATGAAAATCAAGTTTCTAGGGTTTTATGCAAGAACAATGAAAATTGCAGAAATTAAAGATAAAGGTAAGAAATACTACAGAAGAGATTTATACTGGTTCAGTATCATCCACTTGAGAGCTACATCCAGTCCCTTCTATCACAATAGAAAGAGTTTCTTCACTAGAATTAGAAATCCTTTGATTACAAGATCTGCCTATCAAGATCCCTCATTTGATAGCCTCCAAGAGATACTCACCCTTGTTATGTAATCCCCTTGATCTTCTAATTCTAACCACTTGAAAGAACCTCTTTCAAGATCTCTTGCTATGTGGATTCCTCACCACTTAGACTCTTAAACTTCGCTTGATGATACCTCACACCAAGGCTTTCACTCTTTAGTTGTTGTAGAAATTTTTGCCTCACTTAGCTTGCAAAGATTACAACACAATGAATACATAAATTCCTATGAACCTCAATCAAGAATTATGAGCAAATTGAAATTGTGAGATTCTAAAAACTTTTGTAGAAAAGATAATCAACTATGTTGAAAAAGAGAGCTTTTGATCTTTTCTAATCCAAGGGAGAATGTGTGGCTAGCAAAAATGTGTAAGAGTATTCTCTTTTCTGTCATAAGGTGTAATGAAGGTTTATATAGGATACCTATAAAGAATGAAAACAAAAAACTGGATTTTCAACAAATTTAACTGTCACTAACTGGTTATCGGGTACTACTAACCGGTTACCCACCGTTAACTTTGTTTTCTAATTTAGCAAAAATTGTTTTCTAAAACTTTAACCTTTAAAACCTTTTCTTTTATCCTTAATAAAAAATATTTAGCCACATATTGATGCATTCAAAAATATTTGAAAAACATTTTGAAAACTTAATGCATCATCTTTGAAAATAGATTTGGTTATGTGAAAGACTCAAGATTAATTTGATCAAAATTAATTGATTGAGATTCACTACGCAATACTAAACTCTACCCAACAAACTAAGGACTCAAATTAAAAAAATATAATAACTCTATGAAACTTTGATACTCCTTGAGCTTGCTTGATTGAGATTAGTTGATTCTCCCTTTTGCTCATTTACTCACTTCTTCTCTTTATCTTTTCTTTTGAACAATTGCTTTCTTTTTGTTGCTTTATGTTCTTCTTGTTGCTTTTTGTTATTCATATAATGTTTCCCTCATTTATCCTCAATGTTGTCGTCATCAAAACTAATCTTCATACACATGTATTCCACACTAACAGATGAAGAAGAGAAAGAGATGGTTCACGAACCTAAGGAGATCCTAGAGGTTAAGTCAGAGGAGGAACTTGAGGAGGACGAGGTCGCATTCGAGGAACCTGAAGAATGGTGGTTTGACCTTGGAGTCGATGATAGCGAAGACTAATAGTCTATGGTGTATTATGTTTTAGTCTTGTACCCTCTCTTAAGGTGGCTAGGATGTTATTGCTCTACCTTTATGTAACCACATTTTGTTAAGTATCAACTTTTGTAATCGAATAATGTAATGGCATCGAAAGATTTTTTTAAAATATAATTCAATGAATCAATGGAAGGCCTTTTTTCGCAAATTGACTATTGTTTTATTTTGAGGAATAATTTATAAAAAGAGTTTGAGAAAAAAAGAGTATCGTGACAACTCGGTTTGGGAGCTTGAATTATGTGGTACGATGCGATGAAGTAAAACATGACAATTGTGTTTCAAGTGAAAATGTTTTTGGGAAAGAAAGATTATGTGTAAATGAAATTTGTAATCTTATTGTTAAAAAAAATACTCAAATTTCATGAATATTTTTAGAAGGAAAAATATTTTCAAGTTACTAAATTGAGGTGTTACAAGACTTAATTATGAAACAAATCTCCTACATATAATGGTAGACTTTATGAAGATATATGATGGATTTATCCCAACAATCTGGAGATAACAAAAAATATGTTATTTATCCCAAAAGATTATCTATCATAATAGATAATCTAATCTGCCCAAAGGAGATATGATAAAGGAAGATTATCCTCAAAGATAGAAGATTCATAAGGGAAAATACAACATCCATGAAGACTCTATAAATACCAGTCTCTGCCAAAGTATGAAGACACATAATCAACACACAACAATAAGTTTAGCATTTCATTTAGCAGAAAGTATACACACATACTCCTTAAAAAGAAATATTTAGTAGTAAGAGAACCAAACTCTTGTTCCCGTCACGGTGGTAGTTGCATCCAACCCCACTCCTGAGATTCAATAGCATCACGAAGGCCAATGCCAAACAGTACTAAGAATCACAATCTCAGGATCCGAAACGGTGTGCCCAAAACATTCATTCAGGGGATAAAAGTCCGCAAACAATTTTCCTAAGAGTAGGTGGCATATAATTGAATATTCTTAGGAACAGCTCGAAGTTTTATTAATCCCTCATATGTATGTTTCTACATGCCTGATAGAAGTACGTAATCTTGATCTCTAGAACCGAGTTCAATCAGGTACGTAGGACCAACAATTCCCTTTGTCAGACTAAATATCCTTGACAAGGACCCATGTCACATCGACAGAACATCATCATTATTCTGCAAGGTATCCCAATATCTTAACAAAAATTGGGAGATCTGAAGAGATGCCCTCTAAAGGAATCCTAAAAAACGCCCAAGTGGCTTTGTATGAAAGAACCTACAGGCTCTCAAGATCGCAAATCTCATCTTCCCCAAAGAATTAGTTAACGTTGATTCCTTTATTTGATTGGGATACATAGGACCATGGTTATCCGTGTCAGGCCGCCCTCTCATAAAAACCCATCTGGTTTCTCTATCGGAACAATGATCAAGGAAATCTTGTTCCCTTGGATCTTGCTCAGGAAGTTGTTGACCAACCTTTTACTTTGCCTACTGCCACCAATACGAAACATATCTTTAATGTAGCTCAAGCTATCATGCCTTTAAATGTGGCTCATCCCTCATCCTACGGTTGCTGCTTATACTCCAGCTAAAAACTCTGATGCTAGCATGTCCTCAATTCCATCTAGTAGATCTTCAAGAATGTTGGGGTCATTGGCTCAACTAAGAGCCATTTTGACATGAAAGGCTATTCGTTCCACTCTGTCTTAAAAGCTTCCAAAGTAGATCTGTACTGAGAATTGTGACTCTCAAGCTTCTAGGTTTATAAGGCAGTTCAAAATACCCCTTTCGACAGCCTCTTGGAAAACATTTTCCTAAAAGCTCACATTGACATCATGGCCTGTGATCTTCAAAATGAAACATTTCGGCTCGAAAAATTATCTATTTGTGGATATCTAAACCTTCGTACAAGTTCTCGTCCAACAAAGTTACAACATTTCTCACTCTATCTCGTGTTTCAAATAACGAACCGCAACATGGGATGCGTGTGACATCCTATCTTTTATTTCATATTTTAAAAATTAGCGACTTAAAAATTTCGTTTTAAATCTTAATTACTTTTAAAAATCCTCCGGAAAATCGGATGGAGTTTCCTCTGTTTTTCGGATTTCTAAAAAATTTATATTTTTCACCTGCTCAATCCAATTCAGTCCAGAAAAACTATAAAACATTTTTAACTATACTTCTTAGCTTTCATACCCTCTTAACAAAATAAAACAAAACTCAGGGCTCACCACATTTTTAACTATTACCAAACTATAATATATTAATTATAGCAAAATAACTATAATTCCCTCTTAACTAATTTACACTCCATAGGGTGGAGTGTACTTCTTCTCAGTCGATACTAATGCAAGCTCAATCTCGGTACCTGTATAAAAACAGTTAAGAGGTGAGCATTACACACTTAATGAATGAAATCTAAATAGGCATAGTAATAACTAAGTCATAGACAAATAAGAAGTTAATCACAAAAATATCAGACTACTCAATCCAATTTATTTCAATCACAAACACTTATCATTTTATTCTCGTTTTGACATTTTAATCCTAATCTTAATTTGCTCTACATCTGGTTATTCGCTCACTTTCCTCTTTTTGCAATAAGGCTTTTACTCTTTAAGTCTTTGCGGTTCCATCACTGCGCAACTACATGCACGTCTTACCGCTGCACACAACTACATGTGCGTCTTACGCAACCAATGCGTCCCCAGGAGTAATTACTTGGTTTGGATCCCGCAAAGCCGTAATTAGGGTACTACGAACCCACCACTACGCCCAACTACATGTGCGTCTTACCGCTGCGCACAACTACATGTGCGTGATTGGAGCCAAAAATATGATGTTTTTGAGTGATAATTTACCCTCTTTCTTAGTGATTTTGGCTTGTTTCTCAAGTAATTGTTAAGAAAATATTGATTTTATCTACTAATGACGAGGAACGAGATCTTTGTGGATTTTGTGCCTTTTTGGTTCTTAATTTCAGGTTTTGGAGCTTAAATTGTTGAAATTGGAAAAAGGAAAAAAGAAGCAAGTAATAAAACCTTGAAGTTGGAACTGAGAAGGCAAGTTTGATGGTTAAGATGCTATGCACGTCCAAGCGTGGGTGCACAAGACCAGGAAATGGGGTCAAAAGAGCAAAAGCAAGAATATGCTGAAGTTAACGTCGTGCGCCCAAGCGCATATCTGTGCGCTCAAGCGCAGGCCGTCACGCCCAGGCGCGGTCAAGCTCGCCCAAGCGCACGTCGTCAAGCATTGGTGGATTTAATCATATCTTCTCCAGATTCTTAGAGATTAGTTTATTCTAATAGGATCTTATCATATTATATTCAGATTTAGGATTAGTTTTATCTTATCACATTAGATTGGAAATTAGGTTAGTTTTTATCTATATAATAAGAGGAATAGGATTCATTCCAGGGAGAAGAGACACTCATACAACTCCATAGAATAATAGTAGATTAGGATTTGAGACTTGGAGAAGGAACAAGGATTGGAGGTTTTTGTGAAGAACACGGAGTTTGCTCAAGGATTCATGGTAATTATTTTTATCATGTTTATTGTGTTTTCTCTTGTAAGTATGAACTAATTCCATCCTTGGGATGTAGGAGTAGATGAATGGAACATTTTCAATATTTCTAGTAATAAATTAATCTTGTTTTCCGTTATTGAATTCTGTGTTTGATTATGTTCTAATTTGTTTCTCATGAAAGAAGTTGTTTCATGACTTTTGGAAATCCTTTATGAATAGACATATGAATTTAGGATTTAGCCTAATAATCAAACAGTTCAATTGCATAGGCACAGACATGTTTTCTATGAATTGGGTAATTTTATAAAAAGAGGTTTTGACTGAACTTAATGAAAGGGTTAGGTTTTAAGGCTCTCTTGAGACATCATTGGGAGATTAATATCTAAAATACGGAAACGTACTAAGACATTATGCGTTTTCTACTTTTGCAAAACCAATTCGGAATTCAAGGAAAATAAATTAATTTGTTATAGAATATTTAGGAACCTGCATCGAAACTACATCTCGCTTTTTCCCTTGTCAAAAAGTCATTTATTTTAATTTATGTTTTTATTTACAAATTCATAAATCCTTTGTCTCGTTCACTAAGTAATATTAATTAGGTGGAATTAATTAAACGGTCACTCCCTTGGGTACGATACTCGGACTTCATTGTCTATATTACTTGTACGATCTGGTACACTTGCCAGAATCCCAACAAGTTTTTGGCGCCGTTGCCGGGGAGTGATTTTGTTTTAATTAATTTTGGTACTAATTTAATTTTACTTAGTGTAACTTGGGTATATATTTTTATTTTATTTTTTTTATTATTATGTAACATGGCTTATTCTCATGATGACCTAGAAATTATCAAATTTATTTTGTCGCCACCTATTCCATCCTGTTTTGCACAAAATGTTTTTGATGAGATTAAAGTTTTTGATGGTCTTTTAGAGGAGGTGGTACAAAAATCTTCTATTATGGAAGACCAAAGTGCTTCCCTTTCTAAACCCATAGAAAAAGAAGAAATTGTGCATGATGAGATTGAGGAAGTGAAACAAGATAAATTGAATAATGGGATGCGTCTAGGGGTTGAATTAGGATCCACTTTGCATGATGAATTTTTTGCTATTGCTAAATGTATTGGATTGCATGAATATGTGGAACCCTCAAAATTTTTCCTTCAATTTACCCCTTAAATTTTTATGACTTCCCTGATGCTCATGATGATGATAAGCCATTGTTCTCCTTTTTAGAGCCTGAAAAGGCAACTTTGCTAAGTCATGGAGTTTACACTTTCATAGACTCCATGCATGATGAAAAAGACAAGCACCATGTGATGATGCTTGGAGTGAAAAATGCACCATTTGACCCGGGAGGGTTTAAAACTATTTTTAAACATTTGCTCCAACATCATCCGTGCATATTTCCATGGGATCCAGGAATAACTTGTTATTGCTGCATAACATGGAAGTTGTGCTATAGGATTTGGGATCCTGGTGGATTCTCTTTAGTTTTTTAGTAGTGTAGGATTTAAATTTTTAATTAGGAGATTGAATAAAGAGTTTAGAGTTTTCTATATGTAACTGCTAATGGGGTGCTTCAAGCATTATTTTTAGTTGTTCATGTGACACAGGTGAATAAGTTTGGGGGAGTCTCCTCCATGGTGCATCAAGAGAGAATCCTGTGCTACAAAGGGAAGTCTCTAACTCCTTGCTTTTGTTTTTAGTTTTTAATTTTTATTTTGTAGTTTAGGATAGATTTGTTGCTTGAGGACAAGCCACATACTAAGTTTGGGGAGGGTAACAAAATTAAATTTTTCTGAACTTGATTTCTCCCCTGGCTTTGTGTTGGTTTGTGTCCTGGCATGAGTAGGCACTAATTCTAGGTGTTAGATTTGTCCCTTTGATAGGTGTAAATGCTTGATTGTGATTTCCGACTTGTTTTACGCAGGTACTAATTGGATTTAGCTTTGAAAATTTTTGAAAATTAGTTGTTTGGTAAACTTGTTGTGAATGATTGATTAGTGAATTGACCTTAACCAGTGAGATTTTGAGCCTATACACTTGAAGGAGTAATGTTTAATGAATATTATTTTGAAACTCCTATTTCTTTCATGAGTGTTGTTCGCTTTGATTGTTTGTTCTAGAACTTGACTTGTGACCTTTTCAAAATTGACAATTGATTGCATGCATGAACATGATTAAGGCACTTAGGTTTGTGTTTTTGTGGCCTTCAACAACTTTTGAGAAATAATGTACCTTTAGTTGCCCACTTTGAGCTTGATGAGATATGATTTTCTTTGGTACCCAACATTAATTGAAATATTTTTATGAAGTACCTTTGAATTTTTGAATGAGCAATTGAGTGGAATGTTACATAAAAATGGTGAAAGTGTTAAATGTTGAAAAATGTATTTCTATCTCTCTTTGAAAAAAAAAAGCATAATAAAAATGTGCTGAAAAAGTGAAAAAGAAAAAAAAAAGAAGAAGAGAATAGGAAGGAAGAAAAAAAAAAGAAAAAGGGAGACAAATGAGTTGAGCTGTGTTTGTGTAACCACTTTCATTGCTCATTTCATGATTCAAAAGGGAAGATTCGTGATTTTATTAAAATAAGCCCTTTGTGTTATCCTTTGCTTATTTGATCCCACCTGACACTTTTAGCCATGGCCCCATTACAACCAAATTAAAGACCTTTTGATTTGTGCGTGCTGTCAATAATTCAGTGGAGATATAGGTCTATAGTCAAGCTTATGGTAACATGCTTTCATTGTTTGAACTTGAGTGAATTGATAAATATTACCCATACACATGAGAGATGTTGAGAGGTGGTGTGGTCACTAATCTTTTGCTCACTTTGAGTTTGTCTTATCAACTGGTTTTCATTAAGGTGATTTGCTAGTGAAGAGAGGAATCTTGGGTAGGTGAGTCGGAGTTTATGGTTGAGTTGCTATGTCTTGATTGGGGAGGATTTGAGACTCTGAATTTTTGTTTTACTTTTGCCTGGGACATGCAAAATGTTAAGTTTGGGGGAGTGATTGGAGCTAAAAATATGATGTTTTTGAGTGATAATTTACCCTCTTTCTTAGTGATTTTGGCTTGTTTCTCAAGTAATTGTTAAGAAAAGATTGATTTTATCTACTAATGACGAGGAACGAGATCTTTGTGGATTTTGTGCCCTTTTTGGTTCTTAATTTCAGGTTTTGGAGCTTAAATTGTTGGAATTGGAAAAAGGAAAAAAGAAGCAAGTAATAAAACCTTGAATTAGTTGGAACTGAGAAGGCAAGTTTAATGGTTAAGATGCTATGCACGTCCAAGCGTGGGTGCACAAGACCAGGAAATGGAGTCAAAAGAGCAAAAGCAAGAATATGCTGAAGTTAACGTCGTGCGCCCAAGCGCAAATCTGTGCGCTCAAGCGCAGGCCGTCACGCCCAGGCGCGGTCAAGCTCGCCCAAGCGCACGTCGTCAAGCATTGGTGGATTTAATCATATCTTCTCCAGATTCTTAGAGATTAGTTTATTCTAATAGGATCTTATCATATTATATTCAGATTTAGGATTAGTTTTATCTTATCACATTAGATTGGAAATTAGGTTAGTTTTTATCTATATAATAAGAGGAATAGGATTCATTCCAGGGAGAAGAGACACTCATACAACTCCATAGAATAATAGTAGATTAGGATTTGAGACTTGGAGAAGGAACAAGGATTGGAGGTTTTTGTGAAGAACACGGAGTTTGCTCAAGGATTCATGGTAATTATTTTTATCATGTTTATTGTGTTTTCTCTTGTAAGTATGAACTAATTTCATCCTTGGGATGTAGGAGTAGATGAATGGAACCTTTTCAATATTTCTAGTAATAAATTAATCTTGTTTTCCGTTATTGAATTCTGTGTTTGATTATGTTCTAATTTGTTTCTCATGAAAGAAGCTGTTTCATGACTTTTGGAAATCCTTTATGAATAGACATATGAATTTAGGATTTAGCCTAATAATCAAACAGTTCAATTGCATAGGCACAGACATGTTTTCTATGAATTGGGTAATTTTATAAAAAGAGGTTTTGACTGAACTTAATGAAAGGGTTAGGTTTTAAGGCTCTCTTGAGACATCATTGGGAGATTAATATCTAAAATACGGAAACGTACTAAGACATTAGGCGTTTTCTACTTTTGCAAAACCAATTCGGAATTCAAGGAAAATAAATTAATTTGTTATAGAATATTTAGGAACCTGCATCGAAACTACATCCCGCTTTTTCCCTTGTCAAAAAGTCATTTATTTTAATTTATGTTTTTATTTACAAATTCATAAATCCTTTGTCTCGTTCACTAAGTAATATTAATTAGGTGGAATTAATTAAACGGTCACTCCCTTGGGTACGATACTCGGACTTCATTGTCTATATTACTTGTACGAGCTGGTACACTTGCCAGAATCCCAACAGTGCGCCATACGCAACCAATGCGCCCCCGGGCGTACTTACACGGTTTGGTGTCCGTAGACCAGGTCTGCATGTTTTAGTAAGGTTATGTGACCCCACCACTGCGCACAACTACATGCGCGTCTTACCGTTGCGTACAACTACATGTACGTCTTACGCAACCAATGCGCCCCGGGCATACTTACTTGGCCTGTAATACACATAACACAATTAATCCTCTTTTAAGGTTTGCGAATCCACCACTGCACACAACTATATGTGCGTCTTACCGCTGCGCACAACTACATGTGCGTCTTACGCAACCAATGCGCCCCCGGGCGTATTTACTTGGCCTGGGCAACCGCATACCCAATCCTTAGTCTTTTATCACATTCTCATTCTTCTCTTTATTCTCATTATTCAGTCATATTTCTTCTCTTTCATTCCATCTTTTGTCACATTCTCATTCTTTGCTCTAATCCATTATTCAACCACATTTCTTATTTTTCATTTAGCACATTATTATCAGTTCTTTTTCATTCTAGTCTTTCACTTATAACATACTCAATTAACAACAATTACGACATTCAACCACACATACAAATTTCCAAGAAAATATCAAATATCAATTACCAATAATCACATCATGCATTTAAGACATATATATCAAATGAGGGTTTTTTATTCTTTTCCTTAAGTCATTATCCTTTATTATTCCGGTTACCCTAGGGTTCATTAACATACAAAATCACTCACTCTTATCCATCACTATACACTACCTAGAAATACATTCCCTAAGCTAAGGTAACACCCCCTCTTACCTTTAGACTCTTTAACCCTTAGCTTTTTCGTAGACATATTCCTTTTCGTATACCGATACCCGAACGTATCGTGGTCCATTACTTTCGCTTGCGCTGGTCCTAAAGCTCCTTCATTGTCTAACTATACCATACAAATCATATAATCAATTTAACACACAAAGTCTTACTCAACGTGACATACAACAATCATTTAATCCTTTTTATTTACACTATATTAATATCAATATTGGATTAGTTGTTTGATTCATAACGTTATGAAAGTATATTCTTCCCATTATATGCAAGATAAACTAACAAAGTGTTAATAAGGAAACATTCGATGTTTTCAAAACCAAATCTTAAAAATCAATTAGTAAACTAATAGCAAATGTGAAAATGTGTCAAAATCATATTTAGAACGGATACTTTCAAACTTTGAGTAATAAGGGGTTTATCTATGGGAATCAAAACAAACTTATTCGAAATCTCCAAAACTGCTAAGTATCAATATATCATGATGTTTTTAATAGGTTATCAAATCAAGGAATCGTTTGAATATAGTTCATAAATCAAAGTCAAATAGGAATTTAAACTTAGAACCATTGCTCCCTCAATAAAATAGTACAACTTTTTGTTGGAAATACGCTAACTTTCAAATCTAACATAATCGTTAAAAAAACAAATAATTAAAGTTAATTAATTTTAATTCCGAATCACAAAATCAAATAATAATGATACTTGACGCTATAAATTCAAAAATGAAAGAGAGTATTCTTTGTTCAAGAATAAGTTAAAATCACGTTTTCTAAGTCCAAATAACTACACTCCCTTTCAATTTGAATTTAAAGTCCAAAGTATTAACCTGAATTAACGTATGTCGAATACTTCAGGTTTCTAATTAACCAATAACTAGGATATTGTTAAGTTTAGGGACAATTCAACCCAACTAAACTACAGCTCGATTACTTAGGAACCCGATAAATTTAATAAAACACTTTAAAACTCATCATTCGGCATAACGGTCAACTCAGCTTTATACAAACCAAAGTAATTAAATAAAAATTATTAACAATGACGGTATAATTGAAATCAATACTAAATCATAATATCACTTATTTTTCCCAAATAATATAAAACTAAATCATTATTATCGACTCTAATACCATTTATATTATCAAATTATTATTGAACATAACACAAGGCAAATAAAAAGGTGATAGGGATTTACCCTCAAAATTTGATTTTTGCTACAACGAAGATCAAGATTAGCTCGGTTCACGGTATAATTGGTCCACGAACACTGCACCTTGTCATCATCATCATCACCCCAGGAACTGTACTTGTTTCCCCAACCGTGGTCGTCCGGCAAGGCACGACGGCGACGTGACCTCCAGCGACAGCGAATGGCATCAAAGCAAGCAACAATTAACAACGGAGGAAGAAGGAGTCATTATTCACGACTGGGAATGAGCGTGTGGTTGAGGCTCGACAGGCTGTAAGTGGCGGCGGCAGCGGCGTTGCGACCGGGGGAGGGAGAAAGCACGTGGCGGCGCAGCACTGCCCAGGGAGAGATAAAGAGAGTGGCTGAGAGAGAACGAGAACGAGAGGAAGACAGAGAGAGTGAGACGTGGTGGCCATGGAAGAGAGAGTATGGCTTTCCAAATTGAAGAAGAAGAAGAAGAAGACGTGAGAGGGAAGGGGCGGCGTTGCAAAACCCAGGGAGAAGAAGAACTTAGGGCTTTTGCCCCCACACCCAAATAAAGCACACACGCACAACTCCTTTTTCTTTCTATTTTATTTATTTATATTTTTTTAAACTTATACTTTTATTTATTAATTTATTAGTTATAGTATATATATTTTTAAGAATCGAATATTTGAAAAACACTAAACATAATTCATTGTTGAAAATATTAAAGTTAAGTGAAGTGTTCAAAATGTTTAGCATTATTTTAATATGATAATTTTTCTTTAAAAGAATTCACTTTAAATATAATTTAATACTCTTCCGTAGTTAACATATTTTATATAAATACCCAACACCTACTTGATTGATTTTAAGAAACAATTATTTAATTCAATAAATCTTATGTTTTTATAACGTTAAAGGAATCAAATTCCAATATTTCCTAACACTTTTGTAACACTAAAGTGGACCTTAATTTGTTATTTCAATCTATCATTATTATTATTATAATTATACTAGGGATTAGCATTCGGGATGTTACAATTCTCCCCCACTTAGGAGAATTTCGTCCCCGAAATTCCAATTGGTTCAAGTGAATGGAGAACAATCCCTTAAAAAGGGCCTCTAACTATGATTTCTAGCTCTCTCCGGGTTCACTCCCCCACTTAGGATGCTCCTAAAGCAATACTCTTTGGTGTTTTCCAGGTCTATTACCGACTCCATCAGCCCAACGTTGTTTTACGCTTGTACCTTTTTTCCTTAACACCAATGAGTTCGGTTGAGTTCCTGTTTAGGATTTCTACTATGGCTGGACCAAGGTTCGCTAATCCGAGAATTCTTGACGTTTGTTCCAACACACTAGGACAAACATAACTATAAACAAGCACTACATATAGCACGAGGGTCTTAGTTATCTTGCAAGCTGAGAGGTACACTTCATGCCGATGTCGAAATCCACGAGTTTGCTATACTCTTCGCAAGGCATAGAATAGCTAATCCAGTAAGGGAGAACGTAGGGTAAACCATCATTGACAATTTAATTGGCTCAAGGGTTGTCAATTTGACAATAGCACAAATAATATTGGATAGCAGTGGGCGAAATTAAGATTCTCTAGGATGTCGACACCATTCTAGGTAGGATAGGAGATTTTGCTGACTACACATTAGAGAGACTCAATACGATGAACTCATAAAATGTTACTCCAATCTAAAGATAAGACAATCCAGAACATTGTCACATGATAAGTTTTAGTATTAAACAAGGAATAGGGGAAAAGTTTTCAAAAGTTTCTACCGGAATTGAATGTGAGTTCTATCTAGAATAAGCATGGCCATTCACTCCTAGGTCACACTAACATGATTTTCTGACAATTGGCATAATTCGAATTGGCACGTAGGTACTCAAACACTGCGAGAGATAATTTAGAGTCTATGACCGCCACTAAACAATTGGAGTCGAACAGAGTTACCGAACAATCAAACTTCTTGATATGAAAGGAATAGCAAGGATCATAAAACAAAATAGATTCAGATATCGACTTATCAAGTCATAAGTGTATGTTGCCTTCAGGAATCGATACATGATTTAAGAAAGGACTAACAATTCTCTAATTATGTTTGACCCAAAAGGAATCTCGCTCATTAAGAATGAAAATTCGATCTTCAATGAAAATGGAGAAATTCTATTCGATATCAAAAGATCTTGGGTTTATGTAAGATCCAATCCATGCAAAGATAAGAATAGGGAACTTTTTGTTTTGAATTATTCAAGCGTTTGCATAGAACTGAGAATGATGGATACAATGTACTCAAGAAGTTGTACATTAACGAGTGCATCACGAATTTATAAAAAAAACATTCACAGTCAATTGATATTCAGAGTAAAAGGAAATTTAGATTCTACGATCAATATCTAAGATGTTAAGAGTTAAACGAGGAAAATTGAAGGTTCAAGGTGCCAAGCAATTATTAAGGCTCCAGACAATAGGATCGACACTCCAAATTCAAGATGACACCAATCATAAATTGGACACCTGGAGAAGAAGGGAAAAATCTATAAGATTTTCTAGGATTTACTTTGTATGAATCGTCATATTTGGAATTCGTGCAATGGTTTTTTTCCAAGTGCGAGAATACACAATTAAGGAAATTGGATTCAAACACTTTGGGAAGTCTGGGACAAACACTAAGAAATCAACTACAAATTAAGAGATGTTATACTGAGTCCACTAAATTCTAATTCCTAATCTAACTAACTGAGACATCTAACTATCTATTAGTTACTCGCTCGGTGAGTAAACCACAGGAGTTGTGAGTCCAAACTGCAAGGCCGAGGAAAACCGCTTTGATACCCCAATGTGACATCCTATCTTTTATTTCGTATTTTAAAAATTAGTGACTTAAAAATTTCGTTTTAAATCTTAATTACTTATATAAATCCTCCGGAAAATCGGACGGAGTTTCCTCTGTTTTTCGGACTTCCCAAAATTTATACTTTTCACCTTCTCAATCCAGTTCAGTCCAAAAAAACTATAAAACATTTTTAAATATACTTCTTAGCTTTCATGCCCTCTTAACAAAATAAAACAAAACTCAGGGTTCACCACATTTTTAACTATTTCCAAACCATAATAAATTAATTATAGCAAAATAATTATAATTCCCTCTTAACTAATTTACACTACACATGGTGGAGTGTACTCTTGCTCGGCCGATACTAATGCAAGCTCAATCTCGGTACCTGTATAAAAACAGTAAAGAGGTGAGCATTACACAGAACTTAGCGAATGAAATCTAAATAGACATAGTAATAACTAAGTCATAGACAAATAAGAAGTTAATCACATAAATATCAGACTACTCAATCCAATTTATTTCACTCACAAACACTTATCATTTTATTCTCGTTTTGACTTTTTAATCCTAATCTTAATTTGCTCTACATCTGGTTATTCTCTCACTTTCCTCTTTTTGCTTTAAGGCTTTTACTCTTTAAGTCTTTGCGATTCCACCACTGTGCGCAACTACATGTACGTCTTACCACTGTGCACAACTACATGTGCGTCTTACGCAAGGGGCGTACTTACTTGGTTTGGATCCCGCAAAGCCGTAATTAGGGTACTACGGACCCACCACTGCGCACAACTACATGTGCGTCTTACGCTGCGCACAACTACATGTGCGTCTTACACAACCAATGCGTCCCCGGGCGTACTTACATCGTTTGGTGTCCGTAGACCAGTTGTGCATGTTTTAGTAAGGTTCTGTGACCCCACCACTGCGCACAACTACATACGCGTCTTACCGCTGCGTACAACTACATGTACGTCTTACGCAACCAATACGCCCCCGGGCGTACTTACTTGGCCTGAAATACACATAACACAATTAATCCTCTTTTAAGGTTTGCGAACCCACCGCTGCACACAACTGCTTGTGTGTCTTACGCAACCAATGCGCCCCCGTGCGTATTTACTTGGCCCGGGCAACCGTGTACACCATGATTTTTACTATTATAAATTTTGAATTTTTCTTATCAAATTAAATGATAAAGCCTTGTTAATAATTATTAGAACGTAGAATATTTTCTTGATGTATCTTATTTGTTTTATATTAGAATGTTTTAATTGTATACTTTAATGTAAATTCATTTAAAGAAAGTTAACATATTCAAATAAATGTATATACTTTATATACTTTGCGTAGCTTTTGATATACTCAATAATGAATTTGTTCAGTACTTTCAAATTTGTGCCTCTGGTTTTCTTATATATAATTAATATTTTAATTGATGATTAAATTCTATTTGTTGATACTCTTTAAAGTAATTACCCTATCTGAAAAATACACTGTTTATATTTTACCTTGCTTTTGATACATTCAATACAATGTGAAAATTAGTTATTTTAAGTTTCCTGATATTTAATTAATCTCTAAATCTTGTAGTTTTCCTAAATAAATTTAGATGATGCTTGACTATTATTACTATTAATATTTCTTTTACTTAAATAAATAAATTAATAAACAAATAATAAAGTAATAATAATAATAATAATAATAATAATAATAATAATAGGAGAGGAATGAGAAGAGTAGGGGTTGGAAAACCCTAACTTCCTTGGCTGTACGGAGGGGAGCTCACGCCGCCACACCCCCTCCCCTTTCTCTTTCATTTGATTTTTTCTCTCTTTTTCCATGGCTTTCTCTCTCCTTCACTCGGTCTCTCTCTCTCTGTTACACTCTCTCTTTCTCTCTCCTTGGAGCCGCCGCCGCTCTCTCACCTCCATCATTGCCGACATCTCCGAGCTCGAGGGCCTCCAATCTAGTCGCGAATTTCGACTCCCTCCTTCAGATCGGACCGCCGCAGCCGTGAAGGAGATCGCGACTCCTCGCTCCTTCCGCTGCGTCGCGTGCCGCCGCCGCTCGTTGTTGGTGCTGCCACCATGGAGGAGCTCGTGAACACCGTCATTCCTTCCCGGTTCGTGTGCTGCCGCCGGTCATGGAAGTCACGCCGCCGCCGCCATCACTGTGGAGCTGTGGTCGCAGCTTTTGCTGCTGTATGGATGTGTTCAGAACCGGTTCGGCCTTGAACCGTGTTGGTTCGGAGCGGGTAATTGGTTTTGGGTTGAACCGAGCCAAATCGGTGCAACTGTGGTTTGGTTCGGAGTAAACCGGATCGTCATGAGCCGGATTAGAACTTCCTTGTTGTGCCTTAAACCAGGTTCTAATGGAACCCTAAAGGTAAGGAGGAGTCATTTATATTATTTAAGCACAGAGATTATTGGGTTTATAATGGAATTGGGGAAAGGTAGTAAGTTAGATCTAAAAATCAATTCATAATTTCTATTTGATATTAGAGTACAATTAATAAAATATCTAATGAAGAATTATATTATTATTTGTCTTTTTAACGTAAAGGAAGGAAGTGAAGAACCCTAGGGAGTTGATTTACTTTATGTAAAACTGAGACACACTTGAGTGTGTTGATTAATTGTGCGTGTTTGTTTTACTGGTTTGATTACTTGTGTGCGGTAGTTTTGCTTGTTTGACTATTAGTGAACATTAGTTGCTTGTTGATATTGATTATGCCAATTGTATTATTTATTTGGAAGGGTAAAGTATGCTAACATGACTTTAATTGATTTGATCATAAAATACTTTTAAAACTATAGAATGTATGTTTGATATCTGATTTCTAATTAGATAATTTTATAATGCTTATTCATGAACTATATAACCATGGACTTGGTGTAATGCTATTACGATAATGAACTGAATTATGGTAAATGTATAATTGACTTTCTGCGTTCTCTGATTTTCATTATGCTCTCTTATAATCCTTTTGCTTAAATAATTTGAAATTGTCTCACTCCTCATGGTTTAACATTTAGGTAACATTGGGACAACGGATTCCGTAGCAGAGCAGGCAAAAAGGGAGAACTATATTATGTCGTTCTGAATATCAAATTGTAAAATCCCGATACTTTTCAATTTTTGTAATAATAAACCTATATTTTGTTAATTATTTTGTATTAAATGAAATTGGGGATGTTACAAACCGCATACCCAATCCTTAGTCTTTTATCACATTCTCATTCTTCTCTTTATTCTCATTATTCAGTCATATTTCTTCTCTTTAATTTCATCTTTTGTCACATTCTCATTCTTTGCTTTAATCCATTATTCAACCACATTTCTTCTTTTTCATTTAGCACATTATTATCAGTTCTTTTCCATTCTAGTCTTTCACTTACACATACAAATTTCCAAGAAAATATCAAATATCAATTACCAATAATCACATCATGCATTTAAGACATAAATATCAATTGAGGGTTTTCTATTTTTTCTTAAGTCATTATCCTTTATTATTTTGGTTACCCTAGGGTTCATTAACATACAAAATCACTCACTCTTAACCATCACTATACACTACCTAGAAATACATTCCCTAAGCTAAGGAAACACCCCCTCTTACCTTTAGACGCTTTAACCCTTAGTTTTTTCGTAGACATATTCCTTTTCGTATACCGATTGCCGAACGTATCGTGGTCCATTACTTTCGCTTGCGCTGGTCCTAAAGCTCCTTCATTGTCTAACCATACCATACAAATCATATAATCAATTTAACGCACAAAGTCTTACTCAACGTGACAAACAACAATCAATTAATCCTTTTTATTTACACTATATTAATATCAATATTGGGTTAGTTGTTTGATTCATAAAGTTATGAAAGTATATTCTTCCCATTATATGCAAGACAAACTAACAAAGTGTTAGTAAGGAAACATTCGATGTTCTCAAAACCAAATCTTAAAAATCAATTAGTAAACTAATAGCAAATGTGAAAATGCGTGAAAATCATATTTAAAACGAGTACTTTCAAACTTTGAGTAATAAGGGGTTTATCTATGGGAATCAAAACAAACTTATTCGAAATCTCCAAAACTGCTAAGTATCAATATATCATGATGTTTTTAATAGGTTATCAAATCAAGGAATCGTTTTAATATAGTTCATAAATCAAAGTCAAATAGGAATTTAAACTTAGAATCATTGCTCCCTCGAAAATACGCTAACTTTCAAAACTAACATAATAGTCAAAAAAACAAATCATTAAAATTAATTAGTTTTAATTCCGAATCACAAAATGAAATAATAATGGTACTTGATGCTATAAATTCAAAAATGAAAGAGAGTATTCTTTATTAAAGAATAAGTTAAAATCACGTTTTCTAAGTTCAAATAACTACACTCCCTTTCAATTTGAATTTAAAGACCAAAAGTATTAACCTTAATTAACGTATGCAGAATACTTCAAGTTTCTAATTAACCGGGATATTTTTTAGTTTAGGGTCAATTCAACCCAACTAAACTACAGCTCGATTACTTAGGAACTCGATACATATAATAAAACACTTTTAAAACTCATCGTTCGACATAACGGTCAACTCAGCTTTATACAAACCAAAGTAATTAAATTAAAATCATTAATGATGACGGTATAATTGAAATCAATACTAAATCACAATATCACTTATTTTTCCCAAATAATATAAAACTAAATCATTATTATCGACACTAATACCATTTATATTATCAAATTATTATTGGATATAACACAAGGCAAATAAAAAGGTGATAGGGATTTACCCTCAAAATCTGTTTTTTGCAGCAACGGAGATCAAGATTAGCTCGGTTCACGGTATAATTCGTCCACGCCGGTTTGACTCGAACACTGCACCTTGTCATCATCATCACCCCAGGAAATGTACATGTTTCCCCAACCGTGGTCATCCGGCAAGGCACGATGGCGACGTGACCTCCAGCGATAGCAAACGGCGGCAGAGCAAGCAACAATCAACAACGGAGGAAGAAGGAGTCGCGATTCACAACTGGGAATGAGCATGTGGCTGAGGCTCGACGGGCTGTAAGTGGCGGCGGTAGCGGCGTCGCGACTGGTAGAGGGAGAACGCCCGTGGCAGCGCAGCGCTGCCCAGGGAGAGAGAAAGAGAGTGGCTGAGAGAGAACGAAAACGAGAGGAAGACAGAGAGAGTGAGACGTGGTGGCCATGGAAGAGAGAGTATGGCTTTCCAAATTGAAGAAGAAGAAGAAAACGTGAGAGGGAAAGGGCGGCGCTGCAAAACCCTGGGAGAAGAAGAACTTAGGGCTTTTGCCCCCACACCCAAAGTACACACGCACAACTCCTTCTTCTTTCTATTTTATTTATTTTTTTAAACATATACTTTTATTTATTAATTTATTAGTTATAGTAAATATATTTTTAAGAATCAAATATTTGAAAACACTAAACATAATTCATTGTTGAAAATATAAAAGTTAAGTGAAGTGTTCAAAATGTTTAGGATTATTTTAATATGATAATTTTTCTTTAAAAGAATTCACTTTAAATATAATTAAATACTCTTCCGTAGTTAACATAATTGTAAATTCAAGTCTCCTAGTAATTATTTTGATATGGTTTTGATGATGACAAATTAATTAACAATCACGTTTTGAAGACAATGGAATAACAACAAGAAATCAAGAAATTATTCAAGTTCTCTCTCTCATTCTCAATTTGGGTGTAATTGTAATTTATTTTTGTTGAGAGTGGGTAGAATAGTTAATCTCTTCTAAAGGTTAAAATAATTTTATATGTCTATTAGGTTGAGATTAACCTTGATTTTTACTTTAGAAGAAAAGAAAATAAAATTAAAAATTGAATTTTTCCAAACACTGGCAAAAAGACTCGAGTAATCTAAAAGACTCGAGTATTCTACTCGAGTATTTTGTGAGACTCGAGTCCTTCGCACATAGTCAGAAATTTAGCCGTTGGTTTTGTACTTGCAACGAATATTTTCCAGCCTGGCCAAGAATACTCGAGTATTGGCCAAAAAGACTCGAGTATTTTGGTCCAGTCAGCAAAAATTAAGTTGTTGCAAAAGCTCAAATCACTTAAGGGATTTGAGGCTCCTTTACTTCTATAAATTGCACACTGTTGGCATGTACAAAACATAACAAGCATACTCAAATCTTCCTCTCTCAAGTATTATCTTACAAACTCAATCTTATATACATATTGTTATTTTTCTCTAAGTTTGAGTTTAGGTCTCAATTATATTGAGCTGTGCTTAAATCGTGCAAATTCATTCTCTAATTTGCTTATACACATTCATATTGCTTGTTGTCATTAAGTCTTGGAAGGAGTCCAAGCTAGTCCAAGTGGGTCTTGGGTTATTGGAAGTCTTGAGAGTTCTCGAGAAAAAGACTAAGAAGGTTTCTTAGCTTGGTGGAGCTCTTGGAAGGATTCAAGGAGCTTAGGAAGTGTTTCTTCATCACCAAAATCAAATTAGGGTAGAAATTCAAGAGTTTGGTACACTCTTGAAGGGGTTGGGTTGAGTGAGGCATCTCAATTAATTCCTTGTAATTTTCTATCAATTTGATTTATGCAAAATCTCCTAAGTTGGTTAGGAGGACTGGATGTAGCTCTTTGTTAAGAGTGAACCAGTATAAAATTTGGTTGTGTTGTGCTCTTTAGCTTTCCCTTTTATTTTTGCTCAACCAAACCTAAAGCTTCTCAAAAAGGATAAATTGATTTGTGTAACATCCCTCGTTTCTTAAAAAGAATTTCACTTATTATTGAAACGTGTTGGAAAAGTCTGAGTATGAAAATTTTTCCTTGAATGTGGTACTCAAATTTAAGCCATGTATTGGAGCTAAATTCGGTAGAAGGAGTAATTATTTGTTGAACATTTTAGAATCCTTTTGAGATATTCTTTGAGGTACAAAATAGCTTTCGAAAATAACTTAGTTATTAGGTCATCCCAAGAAACCAACTTTAACAATAATTCCTTCGTGTCGAACGATAAAATCAGAGTGAGCGGAATATATTAAAATAGTTCATTGACTCATAAAATCAGGTATATAAATTCGATGTGTACCACAATTATATTAAAGTATGAAAACTAGGTTTCTTCTTGGATACATCTCTCAAAATATATTCATTGTTTCCATTATCAAAAATAGAGACGTTCCAGAGCTGGTCAGTGGTTCTTCATCCCTTCGTTCATCTGTTTGAGTCCTCAGAGTTGTACAAAAGAGTCTCTATCCCATGATGACTTAGTACTTCATGAACTTAAGGGTCACCCAATTCCTTTAATCTCTAGGTAGTCTAGGTACCTGGTCGAAACCTATTAAGGGCAGGGGTAAGCTTATACATTCGCATTATCAAATAAGAATAAAGTCCTAACATCCACAAGTAAGCACCCATCATGATAGAAATGCATAAACATGAACATCCGCCATTTCATTTATTTCTCTTTCCAAATAGGTGGAATGATGCATGCTTCCCATCTCTCGATTCCTGAGATTCTTCAACTAATCACTCAGATGAACGTCCTTCCATAACACCATGGTATTCCCAGAATACAAATAATACGTTATCAAATGTATGGCGTACTTGCTCGGAAGTGATAAAAATGTCACACTATCTGGTGAACGTCACGTCGCCCAAGGACGTAAACCTATCACTTCTCAACATACAACGGGTGTGATAAAAAACGTCACCACATCTGATGAACGTCACGTCGCCTAAGGACGTAAACCTTATCACTTGTGATACACAACAAAGGTGATAAACAACGTCATCATGTCTGATGAACGTCACGTCGCCAAAACGTAAACCTTACCACTTGTGTGCAACACACCGTTGAACCATCAAACTAACAGTATTCCACATACTGCCCACATTGTCCACCTTAATGTGTCATCGAGCAAGCAGTAACATTGGCACTCCCAGAGGCCCTCCTCATGTTCCATGAACATGACACAACGATAACTCATCACCGTTCACTGTGCATGAATGCATGCAAGTATTCCCTTAAGATTATTCATTAATCTCATTATATACGATATGTAATGAATTCATCAATGAGATATTGTAAGTTCCATGGTGAATGTTTTGATAATGACAAAAGGTTACAAAGTGTTTTGAACAAGCTACAAAGATGTTGATCAAGTTTCAAGTTCAACAAGCAACAACAAACATCAAGTGAAGAGAGAAAACAAGCTCATGAAGACATAGTTTGAGTGTAATTGTAATTGTTTTATCTTTTGCCTCTCAAGCTTCTTAGGTCTTTTATTTGGGTAGTTTATTTAGAGGGTAGTGAATCTCTTTCATAAGCCATGATTAAATCATAATTTGAGTTTTCACTTAACCTAGAATCAATAGGTGGCTTAAAGGTTTTAAAGGAAAGGTTTGTTTTTGAGAAAACAAGTTTTAAACAAGTATCAGACATGTTTAATAGATTAAGAATATATTTAATCGATTAGTACTCGATTAAGTGAAGATTTAATAGATTAAACACTGCTGAACTGGTTTTTTAAAATACGATTTTCACTTCTCAAAATCAGTTTTCAAGTGCTACAAATTTTGGGTATTCTATAAAAACCTTTTCCTAATCTTTGTGATTAATGAGATCACTTTCATAATCAATTTTACAAGAATCAAGCCATTCTATTCTCTCTCAATTTCAAAGATCAAATCTTTCATATTTTCATATTCTTTGATCAAGAACCTTTGAATCTCTTATTGTGAATTGTCATAGCTATTGATTGAGATTCATAGGATTGTCATTTGTGTTTTCTATTGTGTTGTAATCTTTGCAAGAAGGCAAGCCAACTACAACAACAAAGAAGCCTTGGTGTGTCGATTATCATCAAGCAAATCTCATTGGAGAAGAAGAAAGTCTTGGTTGTGAATCAAGCAAAGAGAAGACTTGGTGTGTGGATTATCATCAAGCAAAGAAGACTTGTTGTGTCGGTTATCAACAAGGGGTAGAGGTTAGATTAGAGAGAAGATCAATAGGATTACAAGGCAAGGGTGTGGTATCTCTTGTAGGCTAGCAAGAAGGGAGTCTTGTGAGACACTTACTTGTAATTTGAGAACTCTAATTCCTCATGGTGAATAATCTCTCTTGGTTGAAGAGGGGACTGGATGTAGCTTTCAAGCGGATGAAAGTGAAACAGGATAAATCACTGTGTCGTATCTCTAAACCCTTAACTCTTTACATTCAAGTCATTGATTGTGTTCTTGATTGAAAACCTAGAAAAGATTGATTTTCATAATTGATTGAATTGAATCTTTATTGTTCAAATTGATAAAGGGAAAATCATTTTCATAACTAGGATAATCAATAAGAATATAGGTGTTAATTGTTTTCGCTGAATCTCTGATCTTAAGTGTTAATTGATTGATTTTCGTATTCGATTGAAAATTGATTTTTCAGTTTCTGATAGTTTTAATCGATTAAGTTTTCGTTTAATCGATTAAGGACTTTTGAACTTTCAGGCTTAATCGATTAAATTGCAGGTTAATCGATTAAATTTCAGTTTAATCGATTAAGTGCTGTAGAATTTGCAAAAATCATTTGTTTTAATTGTTTCGATTTGTTTCGTTCGAAAAATCTTTCAAGGTTTCTTTTACACCTATTCAACCCCCCCTTCTAGGTGTGTTCCTAGTGTTCCTTAGTTGTTTCAACCACCAATTGCGGTTTCTTCAATTGGTATCAGAGCTCGGTCGAAAGACACGAGCATAAGAGCTATTTCGTAAAGATCCTTTAAGAAAATCGAAATGGGTTCTACAAATCCCTTTGGTGGTGAAGGTTATTCAATAAATCGTCCTCCATTGTTTACCGGAGAAGGCTATGCATATTGGAAAGTTAGAATGAAAATCTTTATCCAAGCCATAGATAGTGAAATTTGGAAAGTAGTTGAAAAAGGTCCTCATATCCCCTCTAGTTTAGTTGAAGGTGTAGAACAATTGATCCCCGAGGACAAGTGGAAAGATGATGATAGAAAGAAAATACAATATGATTATAAAGCAAAGAATATCATCACATCCGCTTTATCCTATGACGAGTTCTTTAGGGTTTCTCAATGTTCTAGTGCTAAGGAAATGTGGGACACTTTACAAGTGACTCATGAAGGAACTAGTGAGGTTAGGAGAGCTAGATTGAATGCTTTAATGCGTGATTATGAATTGTTTCAAATGCTTCCAAATGAATCTATTAATGATATGCAAAAGCGTTTTACTCATATTATTAACCATTTACTTGCTCTTGGTAAGACTTTCTTACAAGGTGAACTTTCTAACAAAGTGTTGAGATGTTTAGACAGGAATTGGCAACCAAAAGTAACGGCTATTGTTGAATCTAAGAATTTGGATGCTATGGATCTAGCAACACTCTTTGGAAAGCTTCAAGAACATGAAATGGAGCTTGGACGATTAAGTATCAATGAAGAGTCGGATAAGAACAAAGAAAGAAAGGGACTTGCTCTTAAAGTCAATAGATCATACAAAAAGAAAGAGAGTTCCGATGATGATGATGATAGTGAAGATTCCGATTTGGATGTTGATGAAAATGAAATGAAACTTTTACTAAGGAAATTTGACAAGTTTCTAAGGAAAAAAGGAAGGTTGAACAAGGACAAAGGTAAAGAGAAGGATTCTCCACACTACAAGACCAAGACTTCAAAAGATGGTGTAGTTTGCCATGAATGCGGAAAACCCGGACATCTCAAGTATTCGTGCTCTAAGTATCTCAAGAAGAAGGAGAAAGACAAGAAAAATTCTAAATATAAAAGAGCATACATAGTTTGGGATAGTGATGAAGATAACAAGAAAAGCACATCGAGTAGTTCATCGGATGATGAAGAAGCCGCTTGTCTCAACTTGATAGCTCTAGTAGATGAAGAACAAAGTTCAAATGATGAATCAAGTTATCAAAGCGAGGAAAGCGATGTAAGTCATACTAAATCCGAAATTTCTTCTAAATATGAATTGTTATATAATGCTTATGAAGAAATGCATGAACAACTTGAAAAACTAGCTTTGAAAAATATTGAAAGAAAGAAGCTCATTTTGAAACATCAAAAAGAGATTTTAGAACTTCAAAAACAAGTTGATGAGCTTAATCTTGAAAATGAAACTCTTGATCTTATATATGCTAGTTCTTCTTGTGATTGTGCTAGTAGAGTGAATATTGTGGTTGATTGTGAGAATTGCAAGTTGCTTAAAGATGAAAATGCTATTTTGAAAAATAAGCTTGCAAGTTTCTCAAATGGTGATATTAGATTGCGCACATTGTTAAATTTTCAAAGAGAAAATTCAAACAAGTTTGGTTTGGGTTATACTAATGCTAAGAGTAATTCTCATAGAAATGTTGTTGATTTTTCTAAAGTTGATTTTTCAAATGCACCAACATGTTTCTATTGTGGTACTCATGGACATACTTCAAATGTGTGTTATATTAAAGTGCATGGTATACCTAAAGGAGATTTTGTTTGGATGAAAAAGGGTGAAAGTCCCTACACTAACAAAAATGGATCCAAAACCATTTGGATACCAAAAAGCAAAGCATGATTGTTTTGTAGGTATGATTGAAGAGCAAAGGGCTTACAAGTGTTATTCATACATTTGCATCTTCAATTTGTATTTGGTACAAGTGATATTGTTAGATATTGATGATTATAGTATTTTCTCAATTGGTATCTCCTCAATTTCTGTTCTAAAGTTCAATTGATACTAATTTTGATGATTAGATGATTATCATGCTTTTGTTGTTATTGAAGAAATATCACAATATATCTTATTTCTTTACATTGATGATATCTCAATTGGTATTATGACTTCTTAATATTTCTATTGGTTCATAATTCATTGTTATATTTTCTTGCCAATTGATATCACATTTCAAAGTATAGTACTTGTTATATTTCAATTGGTATCAATGTTGAAAAGAAATAGATGTGAATTTCTCTATTTTGGCTTAGTTTTTATATTTCAATTGGTATATATTACTTTTTGATAATGCCAAAGGGGGAGAAATAGTATGTTTTGAAGAAACGATATTTTTGGAGAAAGGTTGTTTTGTTGTTTTTATGTAGGTTGAGCAAAGTTGTTGAAGATAGGGGGAGAATCAAGCTTCTATCAACAATTGGATTTCAAATGTCAAATGCATTGATTAAGGGGGAGCAAGTTTCTCACCAAGTGATCAAATTGTTAAAGCATCAACAACTTCAATCAAATTCAAAACATGGTTTGTCATTTTCAAAAAGGGGGAGATTGTAAGTTCCATGGTGAATGTTTTGATAATGACAAAAGGTTACAAAGTGTTTTGAACAAGCTACAAAGATGTTGATCAAGTTTCAAGTTCAACAAGCAACAACAAACATCAAGTGAAGAGAGAAAACAAGCTCATGAAGACATAGTTTGAGTGTAATTGTAATTGTTTTATCTTTTGCCTCTCAAGCTTCTTAGGTCTTTTATTTGGGTAGTTTATTTAGAGGGTAGTGAATCTCTTTCATAAGTCATGATTAAATCATAATTTGAGTTTTCACTTAACCTAGAATCAATAGGTGGCTTAAAGGTTTTAAAGGAAAGGTTTGTTTTTGAGAAAACAAGTTTTAAACAAGTATCAGACATGTTTAATCGATTAAGAATATATTTAATCGATTAGTACTCGATTAAGTGAAGATTTAATCGATTAAACACTGCTGAACTGGTTTTTTAAAATACGATTTTCACTTCTCAAAATCAGTTTTCAAGTGCTACAAATTTTGGGTATTCTATAAAAACCTTTTCCTAATCTTTGTGATTAATGAGATCACTTTCATAATCAATTTTACAAGAATCAAGCCATTCTATTCTCTCTCAATTTCAAAGATCAAAGCTTTCATATTTTCATATTCTTTGATCAAGAACCTTTGAATCTCTTATTGTGAATTGTCATAGCTATTGATTGAGATTCATAGGATTGTCATTTGTGTTTTCTATTGTGTTGTAATCTTTGCAAGAAGGCAAGCCAACTACAACAAAAAAGAAGCCTTGGTGTGTCGATTATCATCAAGCAAATCTCATTGGAGAAGAAGAAAGTCTTGGTTGTGAATCAAGCAAAGAGAAGACTTGGTGTGTGGATTATCATCAAGCAAAGAAGACTTGTTGTGTCGGTTATCAACAAGGGGTAGAGGTTAGATTAGAGAGAAGATCAATAGGATTACAAGGCAAGGGTGTGGTATCTCTTGTAGGCTAGCAAGAAGGGAGTCTTGTGAGGCACTTACTTGTAATTTGAGAACTCTAATTCCTCATAGTGAAGAATCTCTCTTGGTTGAAGAGGGGACTGGATGTAGCTTTCAAGCGGATGAAAGTGAACCAGGATAAATCACTGTGTCGTATCTCTAAACCCTTAACTCTTTACATTCAAGTCATTGATTGTGTTCTTGATTGAAAACCTAGAAAAGATTGATTTTCATAATTGATTGAATTGAATCTTTATTGTTCAAATTGATAAAGGGAAAATCATTTTCATAACTAGGATAATCAATAAGAATATAGGTGTTAATTGTTTTCGCTGAATCTCTGATCTTAAGTGTTAATTGATTGATTTTCGTATTCGATTGAAAAGTGATTTTTCAGTTTCTAATAGTTTTAATCGATTAAGTTTTCGTTTAATCGATTAAGGACTTTTGAACTTTCAGGTTTAATCGATTAAATTGCAGGTTAATCGATTAAATTTCAGTTTAATCGATTAAGTGCTGTAGAATTTTCAAAAATCATTTATTTTAATTGTTTCGATTTGTTTCGTTCGAAAAATCTTTCAAGGTTTCTTTTACACCTATTCAACCCCCCTTCTAGGTGTGTTCCTAGTGTTCCTTAGTTGTTTCAACCACCAATTGCGGTTTCTTCAGATATATCAACTTCCATGTTTAGGATGATGAGATTTATTAAAAGAAGTATCACATTATTCCTTTTAAGTGTCATTAGGTTTAAATGGAAGTGGTTAGATTAAAAATGGTGTTTTCTCCACATTTTAGTAAAAAGACTCGAGTAGTAGCTTCAATACTCGAGTAGTTCTTCAATTTCCTGAAACTGTGTATCAGACTGCCCAGAATACTCGAGTATTTCACAAAGTACTTGAGTATTTCAGCCCAGAATACTTGAGTATTTCACAAAGTACTTGAGTATATCAGCCCAGAATACTTGAGTATTTCACAAAGTACTTGAGTATTTCAGCCCAGAATACTCGAGTATTTCACAAAGTACTTGAGTATTTCAGCCCAGAATTCTGGAGTATTTCACAAAGTACTTGAGTATTTCAGCCCAGAATGCTCGAGTATTTCACAAAATACTTGAGTATTTCAGCCCAGAATACTCGAGTATTTCATGATCATCTGGGAAGCTTGCATCAGATAATACTTGAGTATTTTACCAAATACTCGAGTATTTCTGACAGCAGATACACTACAACTTAGTTCTATCATACCATTTTCAATTCTAACCAATTCTAACTTAAATCAATGATCAACAGAACTTTGTTTACACATTTAAAACTTGTCTCAACACAGAGATCGCATCAATTAACAGAAAATCATAATCATTCATCAATTATGCATGAAAATCACATATTATGCAACTTAAAGTACCAATTTCAATTCTACTCATTTTTGGCATAATTTCAGCATTGATTGAGCTCACATACAACCAAATAAACTTGCCTTAGCATGTAGCATGCCTCAGATTGGCCTCCAAGCCATATTCCTATTTCAATCTATGCTCTTATAGTCTCATGGTGACTCCTCCTACTTTCTAATGCAATTTACTCTTATTCTAGCAAATGGTAATCCTCCCTCATACCTTAGGGTCTTTCTTGAACAAAAACTCCACAGAGAACAGCAACCAAACGCTCTAACCACTTCCCACCCGAGCTTGCATAACAGCTTCAGCAGGGGTTCAAAACCACATCAATCGACATTCGAATCATGCATAAAAATTGGGGAAATTGGTTAGACTATGTCCTCTATAACATGAACTTTGAAAACCAATAAGTTTCAGACCAAGAGAAGGCTTGAGCTTACCACAATCGAAGCTCAAAGTCGGCTCTCTGAATATGAAAATCTAGTTTGACAGATTTCAGCACCTAACTTCGCAGGCCCATAACTTTTCACCCAGGAACTCAAATCTCACAAATTTGGTATCAAATCGAAGCTCGTTGAAAGAGCTTTCCAACGTATATCAGGCGTGAGGTAACTATCAAGGAGGAGAGAGAATAGAAGGCAAGAAGTTGACGAATCTAAACAGAGTTCTGGTTTTTGGCAGATTTGAAGCTCTAACTTGCAGAGCTCACCACTCTCACCACACTCAAACTTAGCTCGCGATTTAAGACTTTTTTCAAAGCTATGGATGTGAGCTTCGAAACGGTGTATGATTTATGTGTTAAGACTCAGAGACGAAAACGAATTTTGTTCTGAAAGTTTAGAACCCTAAAACTTGCGTTTTTTGCTTGAGAGCTTATGTCTTTGGCTTATAAATCGATTCACCATCCTTAAGGAAGAAGATTGGAGTTTCATACAAGGAGGACACGCATCCATGGACGTGGCTGGAGGTTGAAATCGTGTCAACACCCAGATTCAAGGCTGGACAGCTGTAGAGCAAGTGCAGTCTGCTCCATAATACTCGAGTATTAAGCCAAATATTCGAGTATTTTGGCCAGTTTTCACTAAAAACTTTGTTTAATTAATTTTAACTCCAAAAGACCTTCCATTATTGTTTTTAGGTCCTTCCCAAGGACTTAATTGCAAAATTTAATATTTTATGGAAAAACCTCATCATAAAATATTTTCACATAATATATATAGATATACATATAATGCAAACCAAAAATCAAACATGGAATTATTATTTATTTATAAAACCATTATACTAACATATTTATTCGGAAGACGAAATTAGGGGTGTTACAATTTGGGTAGTAATTAAGTAGTGTTTAAGTGTTTTTATCTTGTTAAGATTCAGCTTCTTATTCCTGCTTTTCCGCTGGTTACTGCCTGTTTTCTTTATTGATATTAAGGTGGGAAGACTGAGTTTTCTGAACTGTCATTTTTGACTATCTGTACGAAAGACTCGAGTATCTTCATTCAAGACTCGAGTAGTTCGTCTCAAAATACTCGAGTAGTTCTTTTGAGCCTCGAGTATTTCTAGCATTTTCCAGAAAATTCAGTTTTATTCACTCATTCTAAATTTCAACCGAAATATTTGGTATTGCTGCTTCAAATTACTATTCCCCCTCTAGTAATTGCTAAGTCCGCTTGTTGTTTTCCAACAACAATGTATTTTACAAAAATACCCAACACCTAATTGATTGATTTTAAGAAACAATTATTTAATTCAATACATCTTATGTTTTTATAACGTTAAAGAAATCAAATTCCAATATTTCCTAATACTTTTGTAACACTAAAATGGACCTTAATTTGTTATTTCAATCTTCTATTATTATTATTATTATTATTATTATTATTATTATTATTATTATTATTATATTAGAATTCGGGATGTACAATGCGGTCGTTAAGTAACGCTTGCGGCGGGCACCCTTACTGCAATTGCAGTGAGATCCTAAATCACATAAAAATGATGACGTAATGGCCGCAATAACCACATCACCGCAACAAAAGGGCCACAATAACTATTTTTTGGATCCCATCCTATCTTTAGATCTGAAACTTGATCGAAGTTCACTGCCTAAATAGATCTGTCACCACCAATGAAGAGAACTGATGGAGTGATTGAGAATCTGAGATGGGTCAAATAGAGGGAGTGGCTGCTGTGATGGGGCGCTGGTGGTTGGTCACTGTGAGGGAAAAAGGGGGGTGTGATAAGTTTTAGGGCCAATACTTCCATACCCCTTAATCCTGGAAGGGTACCATACCCTCCCATAATTACCAATAGAAATAGTTGTCACAAATATAAAACAGTTATAGTTTCTGACAAAAAAATCCGTCGCTAATAGAAAAATCCAAATAATAATGGAAAGAAGGGTTGAATCCGAAATTGAATACTTAAAAAGATTATTAAGAAAAGTAAATACATAAATAGCATGACAAGAAAAAACTATAGAAGAATTAATTTTATTAAAAAATTCTATAAGGATGAATTCAGCTGATTTTCAAGAAATAAATCAGTTAATCAAGCATGCTCGAGAGCAAAAAGAAATAGCAAAAGAATTAAGAGAAAACATAACTAAAAGACCTAGTTATAGATTTGAAATAATTATGAATGAAGCAAGAATTTCAAAAAAATTAGAACTAATAATAAAAATACTAAAAGAGATTTAAAAAAAGAAAAATGTTTAACAATAGAAGAACTTAGATCCATCCTGAAAGGAGAAGACAAAAAAGAGGAAAAACAAATAATAATTCCTTCAAATAAAGGAAAATTAAATTTATTTGATAAACCACCTTTAAGATGATGGAAAATTTATCAGACAAAATACAAGAGCAGATGGATAATTTAGGTAGACTTATGGCTACACTAAACCTTAATGATGAAACAAAAGAATTAGTATACGATTATGACTCAGAGGACTTAAAAAGAAATCCATACGAAGAAGAGCCATACGAACAGTCAAACTTCGTAAAAACCGAAGAAGGAGAAGCCTCAAGAAAAAGAGATACAGAATCTCGTTCGCATTTTAGTGAACCATTTACACACTTTTGGGGAGCAAAATTCAGAAAAGTACTTGAAAAATATACACCTACAATAAATATGAATGATATGGAGAATATTATAGACTTAGACTGCAAAATAGAACAAAAAGAAACCTTAAAAACATGGTACCAAGAAGTGAATATTATGTTAGCTCTACAGGAAGAATTAAGAAACCTTGATAGAAAAAACAAATGGAATTTTGTTCTATATAAAACTAGAGGAATTGTATCCAATTTTTTTACAAGAAATACCTCAAGAAGAAGTTAATAAAAAATTAGAAGAAAATAGATAAGTAAAAGTAATAGATCTTGTTTACAATATAATAGTTGAAGAATTTATTGGAAGAAAGACAGATAGTCCAGAAAGTAAAACACTAGAAACAAACAGAGCTATTTGGCACCTTACAAACATAAGAATTTGTAACATGTGTTATTTAGAAAATTTTATATGCGAATAAAAAAATATTATTATAAAATAGAAAAAGGTCTAAGAGATAGCTTAGGATTAGATGACCTTTTCTTTAATAAACTACCTCTAGCAGTAAATGAAAAAGTAAAAAACTTATTTGAAGAACAAATAAAATTAGGACAATCTAGCAATACTTTACGAGGAAGAATAACAGTACTGGAGCTTTAATATTAGGGTTGACTTGTGTTGACTTTTCTCTCCTAGGGTTAGGTTTTGTTTTCCCTCACGGTGGCTCTCTGTCGTCGTCGCTGCCGTCATCATGGCAAGGAAACGAGGCCGTCCTCCTAAAACCCCCTCTTCTCCTTCATCTAAACCTTCTTCTCAACCTTCTAAACCCTTTCTTGACTCACAAGCTTTTGATCTCTCTCAGGTGGATGATGAAGACCTTGCAGAAATAGAAAACTTGACACCCAAGCAAGCAGAATTATGGCTGAAAAACCTGGACATTTTGCGTGAGAAAATCAAAGGGAAAGGCATGGATTCTAATACGCCAAAAACTGGTGTAGAAGCGGACACTGCTTCTGTGGACGTAAGTCAAAAAATAAGGATTCCATTCAGAACCAGGATCAAAATAGCAACCCGGTTTTGGAGAAGAGATCTTCTGTTTGGGATAAGTTTGACATATCCAAGCTTCGGAATGCTGGTGAGAAACTCAAGTTTTGTAAGCCAGAATTGAAGGAGGGTATCAGCATAGGGAAGATTGAATTATCTGATGTGGAGAATGAAGTAAAGTACTGGCAGAACTCGTTAGTTTGTTATGTCCTTGGAGCAAAGCCCCTATATTCTGTGTTCAGTGGTTACATCAAAAAGATATGGGGTTCATATGGAATTGACAAAGTCCTTATGAACAATGATGGCACTATGATAGTCAGATTTAATTCTGCATAGGCAAGGAATTCGATTATGGAGATAGGGATCTTTCACTTTGACAAGAAGCCTTTGATTATTGCTCCTTGGACAGGAAGGTCAGTGACTAGAGGTAATCATGATAATCTTCCAATATGGATCCAATTCCCAAATCTGAATATAAAATTCTGGGGGGCAAGTGCATTGAGTAAAATAGCAAGTCTTGTGGGAATTCCTATAATGGTGGATCAAGTTACTCAAGAGAGGAATCATACAAATTTTGCTAGGGTCTTGGTTGAGGTTAACCCTATTGTCTTGCCTGAGGAGGTTTATTTTGAAGATGAGACAGGGAACTTGATTGCTCAAAAAGTTGCTTATGAGTGGAAACCAGTTTTGTGCAGCAAGTGTTCCATGTATTGCCATGACTCTAATATGTGTAGGAAAAATGTAAAACAGCAATGGGTTTTCAAGAAGAAGCCTTCTCAGGGAGAGATTGAAAAAATTGATGACAGCTTGAAGCTCAAGGAATCTTTGGAGAAGGGAACTATACCAGAGGAAAACATTCTTAGTGCTATTGAAGCTGTGGAAGCAGTTATTGGTGATGGGGCTCCTTTAATGAATCCACCAGAATCCTCAGCCAATAAGAATAATGAGAATGATGGCTGGACAACAGTGACAAGAAGTAAAGCTAATCAAGCACAGAAGCTGACAGGAGAGGCTGTTAAGCCTATCCCTCATGGATAATCTTGGAGCTTGGAATGTAAGAGGGCTCAACCACCCTCACAAACAGAAGGAAGTTATTAACTTCTGCAGGTTGAATAAAGTAGGTATGTTTGGTATTCTTGAGAATAAGTTAAGAAGCAACTCAGTTTTCACTGTTCTACAGCATATTGCCCCTGGATGGGGTTATCTGAGCAATAATGATGTTTCTCCAATTGGTAGAATTCTTGTCATTTGGAAGCCATACTTGTTTGATGTTGTTTTGGTTTCTAGATCATCTCAGTAAATGCATTGTTTTGTTACAAATAAAATAAACAGTTTCTTCTTTTTTATTACTTTTGTATATGCTTCTAATAATCAGGAGGAGAGGAAGGAATTATGGCAAGTTATTCATGGTATGAGCACTATTATCAATGACCCTTGGCTCCTTCTTGGTGATTTAAATTCTATTCTTGATGTTCAAGAAAAGAGTGGTGGTTCTGTTGATCTAGACCAGTATCAGGATTTCAGATTCTGTGTTGATAATAGCTCCTTGGTTGATATGAGATTTAAGGGATGCTACTATACTTGGACAAATAAACAGATTGGTGCAGATAGAATCTTTTCTAAGTTAGATAGAGCTCTTGTGAATCATGCTTGGTGTGATAGGTGGCCTAATGTTGAAACTAATTTCATGCTTCCTGGAATTTCTGATCATTCACCAATTCTGGTGGAATGGAATCAGGCTGCTCCAATTATCAGATCAGATTTTAAGTATTTCAACATGTGGGCTCAGAATGAGAATTTTTTGTCTACTGTTATATCTGTCTGGAATCAGAGGATTGAGGGGTCTTGTATGTTTCAGTTGCACAAGAAGCATAGCCCTCTTAGAAGACCTCTGCTGGACCTGAATAAAGCTTATTTTACAGACATTGACAAGAAAGAAAAAGATCTAAAGGGTAAACTGGATTTTGTTTAGAGCCTTTTAGTTCAACACCCTCAGGATGCTGCTCTACATTCTGAGGAGAAGAACCTGCTTATTCAGTACAGATCTGTCCACCAAGCTGCCTTGTCTTTTCTGAGACAAAAGGCAAAGATCCATTGGCTGAAGGAGGGTGATCACAATACAAGTGTCTTCCATGCATCAATCAGAGAAAGGACTTATAGGAACAGAATTCTCAGAGTTAAGGATGACACTGGTAATTATGTATCTGGTCAAGAGAGTATTAGTAGACTTTTTACTGATTTTTATCAAAGGCTTTATACTAGCAAAGCTAATTATCAGTGGTCTGATGATGTAATGTCAGCAGGGAAAGTTCTTAATATTAATCAGCAGATTAATCTTATAAAACCTTTCTCTAATGATGATAATAAACATGCCTTTTTCTCTATTGATTCTGATAGCTCTCCAGGTCCTGATGGCTATGGTTCAGATTTTTATAAGAAGGCTTGGGAGATTATTGGTCCTAGCTGTTGTGATGCAGTCCAAGAGTTTTTCTATTTAGGTAAAATTCTGAAAAAATTTAATGAGACCAACCTTGTCATGATCCCTAAAATTGATGGTCCAACTGAAGTGAAGGACTACAGACCTATTGCTTGCTGTAATACTATATATAAGTGCATATCCAAGCTTCTCTGTAGCAGACTAAATCAGGTTCTTCCTGACCTTGTTCAAGAAAATCAGACAGCATTTGTGCAAGGTAGAAGCATTATCCATAATGTTCTGATTTCTCAAGAATTGCTAAGGTTGTATGGCAGAAGGCATGTATCTCCAAGATGTCTTATGAAGATTGACATTCACAAGGCATATGATACTCTTGACTGGAGGTTTGTTCTGGATATGTTGATTGCCTTTAATTTTCCTGAAAAATTTAGGCAATGGATTTGGACTTGTATCACAACAGCTTCTTACAGGATCATTATTAATGGCCAAAAATCTGACAAGTTCTCTGGTTCAAGGGGACTGAGACAAGGAGATCCTGTCTCTCCTCTGATTTTTGTATTGGCCATGGAGGTGTTGAGCAGGCATTTGCAGGTTGCAGCTTCTCACAGAAACTTCAGATATCATCCTCTTTGCAAGGAGCTGAAGTTAATCAATTTGGCCTTTGCTGATGATCTCATGATCTTCTGCAAAGGCCATCCTGTCAGTGTTCAAATTCTTATTGATGCTTTTAATGTCTTCTCTCAAGGCTCTGGGTTGGAAGCTAGTCTGGCTAAATCTCAGATATTTATGTCTGGCTTGAATTCTGACAGGCAAGATTTACTGATGCAAATTACTGGTTTTCAAAAAGGATCTTTTCTTTTTAAATACCTTGGTCTGCCTATCTCTGCCAAGAAATGGTCTGTCAGCACTTGCAGGATATTGGTTGATAAAGTCAGTAAAAGGATTAACACTTACAGATCCAAGAACTTATCTTATCAAGCTAGGTGTCGCCTCATAAATTCAGTACTGCTTAGCTTGCAGGTTTATTGGAGTCAAATATTTATCATCCCTAAATCTATCCTTAGAGAAGTAGAGGCTAAATGCAGGCATTTTCTGTGGGGTCATGACACTCATTCTTCTGTAGCTTGGTCTCAGGTGTGTAAGCCTAAGAGGTTTGGAGGTTTGGAGGTTTAGGTTTTAAAAACAGCATTATGTGGAATGTGGCTGCTGTTGGAAAACAGGTTTAGTTCATTGCTGGAAAAAAAAGACTCTCTTTGGGTTAAATGGATTAATTCCATTTACTTGAAGGGATCTGATTTCTGGAATTATACTCACAAGGTCTTGGATGGGTGGCACTGGAAGCAGGTGATTAGAGTCAAGGATTTGCTTAAACCTCATTTTCAGAATGATCTCTGGACTCATACAGCTGATGGTGTTTACACTATTAAAAGTGGCTATCAGATTTTGCAGAATATCTCTACTACTTTTCCTGCATACAGATTTGTTTGGAATTCAGCTAATGTTCCCAAACATAGTTTCATTTGCTGGCTTGTTATGCTTGACAGGGTGAAAACAAGGGACATAATCAATCTCTATACTGCTATTTCGATGGACTGTGTTCTTTGTAATTCAGGTAATGAATCCAGAAACCATTTGTTCTTTGAGTGCTCCTGGAGTCAGCAGCTTCTTGAAGCTATCTGTCTCTGGTTTGGTCTTGATTGGTGGCCAAGGAAATTTCAAAACTGGTCTAGATGGATTGTGCATGGTTTTAAGAATAAAATCAGGCAGAAATGCATTTCTCTTTGCTTTGCTGCTGCAATTTATCATATCTGGCAGGCTAGGAATAAAAAGATTTTTTGCCAAGAAGATCCTTCATTGGTAGCTGTTTTGAATCAAGTGAAATTTGAAGTTGCTTGTAGAGTTAGTCATTGTTTTGCTTCTTTTCAGCATTGGGATAATAATGTATTAGTTAATCGATTATTGGCTCAATTTTGTAATTAGATTTTTTGGCTCTTTAGAGGTTGAACCCTTCCTAGAAGGTGGCTTCCTCTAATTGGTCCTAGGCAGGCCTTTTTCTCTTGGAACCCTTCCTAGAAGGTGGCTAAGGGGTAAGGTCTGGCCTTTAGGTGTATGAGTTTATTTCTGCTCGTTGGTTAATGAATTTTTTCGTTTACCAAAAAAAAAGAATAACAGTACTGCATCAGTGGGTACAGGAAGAATGTGCACAAAAGAAAGCAAGAAGACAAGCACAAATAGGGTTATGTTGTGATAGATTTATAGATAAAATAGGAGATTATGGATGTAACCCAGCTCAAAGAAGAAAACGAAATTTTCACAAACAAAGAAAATCAAACAAAAGCAAATATAAGAAATCAAATAATAAAAAACAATTCATTAGAAATAAAAATAAATATAAAAAGGATAAAAACTATTGCCCAACCAAAAAAAATCATGTAGATGTTGGATATGTGACGAAGAAGGACATTACGCAAATAAATGTCCACAAAAAGGAAAAGATAAAAATAAGTTAGAAACATTAAGAATTGCATACAATCTAGGATATGAACCTATAGAAGATTCAGAAATAGAATCTGATGATAGTCTCATAGAATTTTACAGTTCTAGTGAAAATGAGCAAAATTTTGAAGAATGGTAATCCAAATGCAACCTTTATAAAGGTTAAAATAGAAGAAAAAAATTACTTAGCATATGTTGACACAGGAGCGACATTATGCTTTGCAAGAAAAAACATTTCAAACAATTGGAAGAAATTAAATAAACCAAAAAATATAATAGTAGCCGATAAATCTGTACATGAAATATGGTTTTTTCTAGAAAACCAAGAAAGAAGAATAGAAGATCATATTTTTCAAGCAAAAACAATATTTCTTCATGATTCAGGATTAGATTTAATTATGGGAAATAATTTCCTAAAATTATATGAACCGAAAAAATAATATTAGCCTACATTGGTGTGATTTAATTTCAAAGAAAACTACCAAAGAGGTAAAAACGAAAATCATTACAAAGAATGAAATACTAAAAATAACGGCAAATAAAATTCACTCTATTCTAGATGAACTTTATTTTTATTCACTAAATGTAGGAATAGAAAAGGCATTAGAAAAAGTTTGTAGTGATCATCTCTTGGATCCAACAAAAAATACAAATAAAGAATTAATTGTGATAAAATTAAAAAAGCTCTCACAAGAGGTAAACGTTCCCAACAGAATCCCATATTCTGTAAGGGACATCGAAGAATTCAAAAAAGAATGTAAGGAACTACTTGATAAAGAATTAATAAGAGAAAGCTCGAGTCCACACTCAGAACCTGCTTTCTATGTAGAAAATCATAATGAAATAAAAAGAGGAAAAAGAAGAATGGTTATTAATTATAAAAAATTAAATAATGCAACAATTGGGGATTCTTATAAGTTACCAAGGAAGAACTATATTTTAGAAAAAAAAAATTAAAGGATGTAATTGGTTTTCATCTTTAGATGCAAAATCAGGATACTACCAATTAAGGTTATCAGAAGAAACAAAACCTTTAACTGCATTCTCATGTCCATCTCAAAAACATTATGAATGGAACGTTTTACCCTTTGGTCTAAAACAGGCACCATCAACATACCAAAGATTTATGGATAAACCCCTTGAAGGATTAGAACATATCTGTTTAGCATATATTGATGATATCATTATCTTCACTAAAGGAGAGAAACAAAATCATATTGATGCATGTTTTTTTAGTACTTAGAAGAATCCAAGAGAAAGGAATTGTGATTTCAAAAAAGAAGTCATCAAATCTTTTACGACAAGAAATAGAATACCTTGGTTTAAAAATTGGAAATGAAGGAAAGAGTGGTGGCTGAAAAGATCCGTGCTTTCCCTGATAAACTAGAAGATCGAAAACAAATTCAAAGATTTTTAGGATGTTTGAATTATGTTTCAGATCAAGGATTTTTCAAAAATCTTTCGTTAGCACGAAAAATATTACAGAAAAAGATCTCGGAAAAAATTCCATGGGAATGGAAAGACTCATATACAAAAATAGTACAAACTATTAAAGTAAAAACAAGGTTTTTGCCAGAACTCTATAATCCTACAAAAAAAGATTTTTTGATTACAGAAACTGACGCATCAGAATACGTATGGGCTGGTTGTATGACAGCTATTCCTGAAGGGAAAAAGCTTCTACAATTGGACGAATACGGAAATAGAATTGCTAACCTCGAAGTGGAAGCCAAAAGAACACTATCCATACAGGCATTATTTCGCCTAGTAAGGATAGTCTCTATACAGAGAAATTAGAAAGAAAGCTATGTCGATATGTATCGGGCACCTTTACAGATCCTGAAACATGATACACCATAGCAGAGAAAGAAACATTGACATGTTTGAGAACTCTTGAAAAGTGGAAGGTTGAACTTCTACCAACAAGATTTGAATTAAGAACTGACAGTCAATACGTAACAGTTTTCTGGTTTTATAAACTCCAAGAGGATTTTAGAAAAGGAAGACTAATTAGGCGACAGCTAAAATTGCATCAGTTTAATCCTTATGTGAAATACATAAAATCAGGAAAAAAAACTGTTTTGCAGATACGCTAACAAGAGAATGGAAAGCATTGTAAAGCAATTGCAGAACCAACTTAAACAAAAAGAAGAACAAATTTTCAAAGCAGAAGAAACAATCAAAACTCTCAATTAAGCAGAAGAGGGGGAGATAGTTATAGCAATTTAAACCCTCATAGGTAAAAGTTTTTACTCAGAAGAAGAAAAAGACGAAAAGAAAGATGACCCAAAAAAGTCCTTGGTCACAAAAGAAAAAGACTATGAAATCATCTCAAAAAAGTCAGATGATAGACAGAAATATTATGTAATATTTGAAGGATCATTCAAAGGTCTATATACTAATTGAGGCATAGTTAATTCCCATACAAAAGGAAAAAATTATGCTTACAAAAGTTATAATACAAAAGAAGAAGCTGAAAAAAAATTTAGTTCAGCCTACAAGACTATTACAAAAGCTAAAAATGTAATAAAAGAAAAATTTGAAGGAACTATCTTTAAAAGAAATCAGAGCTCCATCAAAAATATTGAGCAGCTCACGAGAATGGCTTCTCCACTAAGTCATGAAAAACAACAAAGAATGTGGAGAATAGCTACAGAATATTCCCAAGAAATGACTACGAAATGTTTCTATCCAAATAAACAAAACATAGGTCCAAAAGTAAATATCCTGCCAGGAGCAGATAAAGAATTGGTTTTTGATTTTTATCTCAAGGTTGAGCCAGGAAGGGAGTTCCTAGAAATTCAATTTTTTCCCCAGAAAATTCAAAAAAAAAAACATGGTTAAATCTTTCAATAATAGATTTGCCAAAGGAAAAGAAATCTACTTAAATTTTATATCATCATATCCCAAGCTAAATGAGGAAGGAGAAGTCCAGTTAGAAGTAATGCATTTGATAAAAATTGGACAATCCAATGGTGACTATAGCCAAATGGATGTCATGGAGAAAGAAACCTTGATTAACTTTCATATCCAAGAATCCACAATAGGTGTCTATTCCGAATGCCTTAGGCTTGGACATGAGATTAAAAATTTTAAGCTCATTTATAGAAATTCGAATACTTTAATGTACTCCTTACAAAAAAAGGAATTCTCACAAGAGGACCAAGACAAGGTTATAAATTTTGAGAAGCCCATTCTCACAATATCTGGGCCTCTAGAAAAATTAGACTAAGAAATCCAACAACGAATCTGCAACAGAATGACTCAGCTCAAAACTCACATATGTAAATGGTGTGAAGAACAAAGGACTCTCGAAGACTTAAGCCCAACAGAAGACTAAAAGAACTATCGGCAAGAAAACAATAAAAATTTAATAATTGTAGTGATAAAATGGGGACCACTATGTGTCACCCATAATCAATAAAGTAAAAAAACCTTATCCTTTAGGAATCTTATTATGTAAAGTTGTGCCTACAAGTTAGTGGTTGAGAAGGCTTGCGTATTGTGCCTATCCAACCCATAACTTCTATATAAAGGAGTACTTGTAACACCCCGATTTGGCAACATGAAAATATAATTTCTTTAATTCAATATAGTGAAAATTTGGGCCATTTTTTTTTGTTATAACATAACATGGACATGAGAATCTCCAAGTTCCAAAGTCTTTTATCAAAATAGTTTGCAATAGAAACTTGATTCTCATATCTCACGTTATAATTCAAGTTCCAAACCGAGATGTTACGAAACATCGCACTTTGAAACTTACTTTCACCAATTTGGTTTTAAAGATCCAGTTCTTTCATTCTTAACCAGAAAACTTAGCATTGATTATTCCAGCTTTAGAAAACATGATTCGGGTGTACATGTGGATGCAGCAAATGATGTCTAAGTACCTGCTAAGGGAGTACAATACTCTGAAAAGGGAGACCTCAACATCAGGCCTACACATTAATCCTTGTCTCCATCCTTGACGGGTACTCCTTCTAGCTCAGGGTACTCCTCGGCATCATCGAGTTTCGCATCGTCATCGAGTAGTACAAAACCTTCCACATTCTTTTGATACTCTAGCACAAATCTGCTCGTTGTGGCATCAGCATCCACCAACAAAACAACGGTGTGGGTTTATAATAGGCAAGATATTAAGACAATACAAACATAACAATGCAACATAAATACAACACAGCATTCAAGTTTATCATCATCATCATCATCATCATCATCATCATTATCTTGCCAAACTTATCTTCACTTCTCAACATGAACATTCTTTCTTTCTCAATTTCTTTCTCAATCACATCTTACGGATCTTTGAGTTGCATTCACTTCCATTTTCATATGGTTTCATTCACTTTTCCACACTTTCATTCTCGATTCGTTTCTCATTATCAATATTTCGTAAGCTTTCGCTTCTTTTAATTATAAGTCTTTTCAGGACTCTTAAACTTTTCTTATCAAGTCTTATTAGATCGCAACCACCGATGATTGGGGAATTCATAATATCAACGAGGTACTTGTTTCGCAGTTAGCACACACGTCTACATCTCCTCGGTCATCCATCCAAACCTATTCGGAAGCAAACAGGAGTACAGGACCTTTACCACGCAGGCATTGCTACCCCGTAGCAAAAGTAAATGGAATGCTGGCTCATTGCATAAACATAGTGCCTCATTCCAGTCCCTCTCACTGTTCTCGAATTGCCATAGGGGGCGACAGTACTATTCTAGTCTCGAGTGCAGAACTTACCACGGCATAGAACCGATTTGCCCGTACCACGTATGGAATTTCGTTCTGCCTAGAATAGCACTCAAGGCTTCTTGACGTATCAGCGTCCTTACCCTCCCCTATTGCAATCACAACCCGAATATCCCGGATACTCCGGAGTATCTTCCTCTCCACTACTTCGCACTCATACTCACCGCATTAATTAATGTCTTTTAAAAGTTTTCTTACATCTTTAGTCTTTTAATGACCTAAGGTCGACTCATCCTCGTAACATCCCTTCGACGAGTCCCAACCGCTAACAAAGTTATTATCTTTCCTCAAAGAGCACAAGGTTCCACATTCCTCAAGATATCATTGCGAGCCAGCTTAAATCATTGAGCCTCGAGTCACAAACATTGCACAATCACATTTCTTTGCCATCGGCACTTCGTCAATTTGATTCACGTCTCTATCCATCACTTGAGCTTTTTGCAAAACAGCATCACAATTCTTCTCATATTTCTTACTCGTGATTCTCATTAACATTATTCTCATCAGCATTATTCTCATCAACATTGCTCTCATCAACATTATTCTCATCAGCATTATTCTCATCAGCATTACGATACTTTCGTACTCATCATATCTCATCTCTTACCACATTCTTACGGTTCTCATAATATCTCATATGTTTCCACAATCTTAACTCATATCGTTTCTCAATGTCTTATCAAAGTTGCCTTATTCAATAAGGACTTAAACCCTAACCGGGTGTCACTTCTTTCTCTTTGTATCTTTTACTTTCAAGACTTCTTGCGTCATTATTAATACCTCATTCGTCTTTCTTGTCAATCATATTTCATCACTTTCACAAACTTATTCATATCATTTCATGGTCAAGACGTAGCAGACGTCCATCAGCATACTATTCATACTCAACAACAATACTTATTATCATCATGCATAATTCAAAAACTCTTCAACAAATAAACAGAAGCATGCCATTTTAAATCATCATCATATAAATTCATCACATAATCACATGTGGTCTTTGTCTCCTTCGTATAAGTGGCCACACAACACAAACAATTGCCACTATACTACTGACTTAGAACCACCAAGTTCCGATCTTTGAGATGATCAGGAACGTCCTAATAAATCACCTAAACACCACGATGTCTTAGGAAAGCTTCTCTCTCACCTCAAATCCAGCAAATACTTTATCCGAAATCGTTACGGGTCCTCCCAACTGTCAGTTGCTCCAACTTCCTGGCTTATAAGCACCTTGTACTAAAATATAAGACACTAACGTCACATGTCTATTTAAAGAATCATCATACTCAGAATCAAAACGTGTATTCGAAAACTCCTTTCACTTCTTGTCGGGGAATCGTAAAACATCAGGACTTCTTTAAATCAAATCCAACTTTTTACTCTACTTTAAATACTTTGAAATCATTATAAGCAATTAACGAAATCATTTTAAATAAATGAATTGGTTGCTGGTCCATTCCAGACAGCCACGAACCAAGACTCGAAAACACCAAAAAACACCACTTTTTCCAATTCAACTTTCCTCTATATCCATTATTTTTGAAACTCAAACTTTAACTCAATTGAAAACATTTTTTCGAAGTGTTACACAAGTTAAATCAACGCTGGACAGCGGAGAAATAAACTTCACATCACCTTTTTGCAAAATCCGAAAACAATGTAAAAGTACTTTTGCCTCCCAAACATTCCTTATTACAAAACCAACACTTTGTTACTTTAAAATTCAAGATTCAATACTAAAAATAAAACTAGGGAAGCCATCAAACACAATCCAACAATCTCAAATAAATCAAATCGAACTAACTTAACTTGATTATAATTTAAACATTCATTTTCAAATAAACACTTTCACAATCAAACACTTAGCTTTTACTTTCCATATAGGTCATACACTTTTCAAATATCAATTATTATTTAACAAAATAATTTCCTATCCTACTAAACCCTTCAAGGGCGAATCATGCATCAAGGTCACACAACAATTATAAATTTTTCTAACATTCCATAAATCATCAAAACAATACTTTTTCATTTTCATATTTACCTACATTATTAAAAAGGGACCGAATTGAATAAGCCAAAATAAACCAAGATTTCAAGTTCATATACTTTAAATCAACTCAAGCACCAATTTCATTTTCAATTAATTAAACCAACTTAGATACTCTATTATCCTAAACCGAATGGGATTTAAGAAAACCCTTCAACATTTCAAATCAAACATAACATCATTCACATAAAACATGTTCATCATCAAAGGTCATTTCATAGGAAAATTTTCTAACTTTCTTGAACATGCATTGGCCGAAAATATTGAGAAGTCAAAGGTAAAGATTTTGCTCTAAAAATAAAAGTATAAAAATTACAAAACCATTCCCTCCTTTTATCTTAAAAACGTGAGCATCAAGTAAAGAAAAATGACAATCTTAACTCATTTTCTTAAACCAAATCAAGACAACACTTTGATCCATCAAACCACATCAAAATCTCATTTTTAATTTTTATACCCATCATTCATATAGTAAAGATCCTTAGATCAAGATAATATCAACATGCATGCACCCTAAATGATGATCAAAACATGATTTCCTACTTTCCTAAGCTTGACCGAATCATCATCATAACAAAGACAAGATTTTTTTTCCATTTTTCAACATGCAAAGGGTTAAACACATAGATCAAGTCATGCTTAAGCCAAAAATAATTTTTAAAGCATGAAAACTTAATCTTTCTTCAAAACCGAAACATGCATCAAGGTTTGAGAAAAATCTTTTGTTAAAACTCACATGCAAAGCTCAAGATCTCAACTTTATTGTTAACCAAGTTTAGACTATACACTTTCCAACCCAAGAATCACATGCATGTGCTTAAATCAACCAAATAGCCATAGAATCAACATGCAATCACCATCAAGCATATATTTCACTAGATCTTTAACATGCAAAGAGTGAAATATATAGATCAAGCCCTTTTTAAGTCAAAAATCATTTTTAAAACTTGCTTCCTTAATTATCTCTTTAAAACCGTGAAGATCATCAAGAAAAATCCAATCTTTTCACTCAAATAGAACATGCAAGACTCAAGTCTTAAGCTTTATCATAGATCAAGTGTAGATCATGACATGCATGTACACCAATCGACTAATCTAAGTATAAAATCAACATGCAAACATCAAGATCTTAGCTTTTTCACATAAACATAAAAGAACCAAAATAATCTTAGATCAAGATAGACATTTTCAACTTACTTTTCAAAGAAACATCAAAATTACATTTCAAGACCAAACATCAACATGCATGTACTTAGATCTTATAAATCAAGTCATAAAATCAACATAAAAATACAAATCGAAGATCAAAAATCATTTCAAGTAAAAAGGGATCAAAATCGTGAGCATCATCAAGTTGATGCATGTTCATTTCTTTGATTTCACTCTTAGATCCAAGTAGAAATAGGTGTAGAAAGTCAAGAGAAAGCTCAAAAACAACATGCAAAAGAAAATTACAAGCTTACAAAATTATTACATGAAACTCTCAAATTTTTCAAGATCTTAGAACAAGGTCTTCTAAGAAAGAGAAGGGTTCTACCTAAGCTTGATTTCCTAAGTTTCAAACACTTATCTTCAAAGAAAAATCTTGAATCAAGCTTGAAGTCCTCTTCTTATTCTCTTCTTCTTCTCACGGCCTCACTCTCTCTTTCTCTCTCTCTCTCTCTCTCTAAGTTCTAAAAGTTTTATGAAACTCTTAGAAATGTGTTTGGTTGAAATGAAGAGGAAGAATGAAAATGAAGCAAATGAACTAGGCCTTGGCTTATTTATAGGAAAGTCATGCATTCCCTCTTTTGCCCTTAAAAGAAATTCGGTCCTTGTGTGAGGGATAGGGGCAATTTTGGCTCTTTGAAAAGTTGCATGCAAGAGTATTTGAGTGGTAGACAAGCTAGAGCAATTTAGGGAAATAAATCAAATCATGCATCATATCACTTTCTTAAAGATATGTTATTTTATTCCTATTTATTTTATCATTCCATGCATCACACAACACATACATATGCACATACATATACATTGCATTTTCATTTTCTAAAATCATATTTGCATATATAAAAGAGATCCTCAAAAGGAAAAGTTCATTATTAGAGATCAAAAACTATTTTTCATGATCAATATCTTCAAAATTCGTACTCTACAGATCTGAGAAATAATTTTCTTAAATCAACCCAGAAAATTATAAAAGTTACATTTTTAAAATCTACATTTCGATACGATCGTTTTCATATAAAGATTATAAAATTCGGAGTTACGGTTAAAAAGTTATGAATTTCTGAAGTTGTTAAATCTATTAAAGTTCACAAGGAAATTCATTCCTATAAGAAATCACCAACAATAAAATCACAACTCACTTCTCATTAATTAAATCAGTCCAAACTCAATAAAATCATTTGCTTGAACCCTATAAAAATATTTATTTACCAAAACTCCATAAAATCGACAACTTCTTACGTAACCGAATAAAATACTTACTAAAAATCTTTTGTAAAACAATATCTCAAAACTCCTATTTAATGAAAATTTATTTATCTTAGTTAGGAAAATACAGAATGTCAGAGTACTGAGGCTCCTTTGTCCTTAGAGGTTGTTTATGTTTCAATAACAAAATGAGTTTGTGTAAACACTTTCAAGGTCCTTGAGGTAATACTCTGGAGGGACTTGTCCTTGAGGTAATACTCTGGAAGGACATTTTAGCAGAAAGTTTCAAACCAGAGTGTTCAGATATATTCTTTACCTATTTATTATCATGTTTTTGCTTTTAAAGGAATTAGTAGAACAAAAAAGAAGGCTAGAAAACCATATTAAAGAATCTAGAAATGAAATAAATTGTATAGAAATAATATGGGGAGAACATAAATTAAAAATAGTCGAATTATTAATAAAAGAACTATCTGTATAGATCATGGAATATCAAATTATAGAACAACAAGAGAATCAATATGGATACTATTTTGACGCAATTTTTTATAAGAAAATAGAAAAAGAAGACTTTACTTTGAAAGAAAATGATAATTTTAAAAATAGTGTTGTCTCCAATTTAAGAAATATATTATCCACAAAAAATATTTTAAAATATGGAATGATGATAGGAGAGCTTCCGGTTCCTATCGAGAAAACAAAAGGAGATATCATGATTTCAGTAATTAATAGAACCCAAATAGAAAGAAGAATTAGATCTATTAATTAGAGAAGAAGATAAACCAAAGATTCAATATATATTCATATATCTACTATCCAAATAATTTTAAAAAGTACATATATGAAGGGAATTGAGTCACCGATGAATTTAGAACTATTAGATAATAGATTCATAGATAGAAACGATTCAATAATTGCAAAAGGAAAATTTAATTTAAAGAAAGGAAAGGTCAAATTAAATTTGACATTAATCTTCAAATTGGACTTTCATTAAAAGACAAGGATCTTGATAAATCTATAGTATTTCATTATGAGTTACTTAGAAGAAATTTTATGAAAGAAGAAAATTCTCCTTTTACAATTTGTTATAAGGTTAATTATGCTTTAAGCAATAGCCATCATAGTACTGAATTTAAGGGAAAAGATTTGATTTACATAAATGAATTATTTACTCCTTTAATTCAATTAGAAACACAAAAGTTTCAAAAGTACGAGGCTAGGAGGATATTTTTACCTTCCTACAAAAACAATAAATTAGATAAAAGAGAATCTAATCTTCAAGAGATAAATAAAAGACTTTTAGAAATTAAACAGAAGTTATGAAATATATAAAATTACTAATAAAATCTAAAAAGCAAATAAAAGAAAGAATAGAATTGTATGAGATATATGATTTAAAATATTTAAATTATATGAAAGAAGTTTATAGAAAACTAACTGAAAGGATAAAAAACATTGTTGCGTAGTGTAAGTTTATCAGAAAAAACACATCAAACATAGCATTATTGGTTAAGAATCTAGAAGGATAAGATAAGGCTAGACCCACCATCTAGTAGCACAACCAATGTCATGCCTGGTTTAACTAGGCAACAAATTTATGAAGAAAAACTAAGAATATTAAAAGAGACAGAAACAACAATAGATCATTTCATAAATTTGTTGAATCAGAATATAACGAAAAATTCTAGAAGATCATGAAATAAGAAATATGTTTAATAGATTATATACAAGATATATTCTTTTAAACGGAGAAATAACAAGAACTCAAAACATGCGTATTATTATAGACGCGATAAAAAATGAAGAATATAAACTAGCGGATTATAAAGAAGATTTATTTACAAGAGAAAAATTATCTAGAGATAATTTAGAAACAGTAAAATTAGCAACCTATGTAGAAGAATTTGGTTTTGAAGAATGACTAATTTTTGCCCAGAGAAAAATCTGGTATCAGAGCGCGGAAATGAGTTCTAGGAATTAAAAAAAAGGCTTATTTAAGTTTTTGGTCCCCGAAAGTTGACCGTGTTTTGGTTTTAGTCCCTATCATTTTATTTGACCGGTCCTAGTCCTTAAAAGTTCAAAAAAATTTGATTTTGGTCCATGCAGTTAAATTTTGCCGTTAATGCTGACGTGGCAAACGGAATTTTAAAAAAATAATAAAAAAATTAATTAAATTTATAAAAAAAAATAAAAAAAATTATTTAAGTTTTTAGTCCCCGAAAGTTGACCGTGTTTTGGTTTTAGTCCCTATCTTTTTATTTGACTGGTCCTAGACTCTTAGTCCTTAAAAGTTAAAAAAAAATTGGTTTTGATTCCTGTCGTTAAATTTTGCCGTTAATACTGACGTGGCAAACGGAATTTTAAAAAAAATAATAAAATAAATAATTAAACTTATAAAAAAATTAAAAAATTAACCCCCCCAAAAAAAAAAACGCGTAACCAACCCCACCCCACCCCACCCACTCTCCCCTTTTCCTCTCCCTCTCTCCCCCACGAAACCCCCCCCCCCCCCACCACCCATCCCCTCCCCTTTTCCTCTCTCTTTCTCCACCGTCAATCTGCCGTCACCGCCTATATTATTATTTGCTATCAGAATACACCGTTCTCCACCGTCAATTCCATAAATTTAGATTAAGAATACAAATCAATAATGAAAAAGAAATGATAAAATCCCAAAAAAAAAAAGAATCAATTCCAAATTGGAGATGCACCATGGAGATCCACCGTTCTCCACCGTCAATTCCATAAATACATCATATAATCCCAAATCGGAGATGCAGAAGCTTGCATGTGCCGATCGGAGTTTTATAAGGGCGTGATTTGTGAGGGAAGAGACATCACTTTGTGAGCTTGCATGTGTCGATTGGAGATGAAGGAAGAGGCCTTGATGAGGGAAGAAGAGAGGGAAGAGGCAAGGAGAGGGAAAACGTGAGTGAGAGAGATGAGGCCGTGAGGCCTTGGTGAGGGGTGAGAGAGACACGATTTTGTCTTGAGAGAGGGAAGAGCAGTGGCATGATCGAGGGAGGGAGAGAGACGCGATTTGTGTTCTTGAGAGAGGGAAGAGCCATTACTACAAAAAAGCTTTTTCAGACCGGTTCCGAACCAATTTTCAGACCGGTTCCGAACTGGTCTTAAAACCCCTGTTGCTAAAAATGCATGTTAAATGAGACCAGTTATGAACCGGTCTTTTTTATATTAACGAGACTGGTTATTAACCGCTCTGATTTAAATTTTTGAACCGATCTGAATAATAATTTTGAACCGGTCTGGATAATAATTTTGAACCGGTCTGAATCATAATTTTGAACCGATCTGAATAATTTTGAACCAGTCTGAATCATAATTTTGAACCGGTCTGAAAAATTTTCTGAACCGGTCTGAAAAATTTTCTGAACCGGTCTGAAAAATTTTATGAACCAGTCTGAAAAATTTTCTGAACCGGTCTAAAAAATTATGAATCGGTCTGAAAAATTTTCTGAACCAGTCTGAAAAATTTTCTAAACCAGTCTGAAAAAACTTATAACCGGTCTTAATCAACTTCAATATGCTTTTTTTCTTTTACAGCCCCTCAACACAACTTAACCACTTCATTTAAATTAACTTGATTTAAATTAAAAAAATATAAATACTCAAAGATAGGTATACAATTACAAACATAACCACCTCAAATTGTTTATCTACATACACAACATATATATAAAAAACCATAAAAACCTAAAATAGTAGTAGATAAAAAAATACATAAAGAATTATATTATTCACTTAGTTTACTTAGGTTATACTCTTTGAAGGACGGAACCTCTAACTCTTGTTCAACAACATCTTTGAAGTGTGCAGAGGATTAACACCACCAAAAACAAGCTCACCCCCTTGATCTTTTTCTGGTTTACGATTAAGCCAGAATGGAAATACTGGTTCCTTAACAAGACTTTGTTCAATCATATTATACCTACAACAAGTAAGTGCCTCATAAGTCATAACGAAGTAGAGATTAAATAAATATTAACAAAATGACAAATCAAAGTTTAAATGTGAAAAATCAAAGTCATAACGATGCAAAAATTAGAACGAAAATACATTCTATAACTAAAATACTATCAGAACGAAATTGACAAATTTTCTAATTCCTAATGAAATTAAATCATCAAACACTAACCGAAAAAGCATTTTCTGAAACTTACAGAGTATGTAACCTTGAGCAACGTAGAAATTGCATGCAGAAAAAAAGTTTCAAAGATCTGTGCCCAATGAAAGACAAAATGGGAAAGGGAATGGCAATACACTTAAAAGCAGAGAGAGAGAGAGAGTAGACAAAGGCAATAAAACAAGATAAATTAAGTAGAAAAATAAAAGAACAGAAGATGCAAACTCAAAGCAAGATATGCAATATGCAGCAAGTATACCTTTAATGCAAAAAACTGGTTAGTCTATTTGTGTTGCACCAGTTGCACTACTCCTCCATTTCCCTTCCCAACCACTTTGACTATATCTATGTGCGCCAAACTTAGCTGGTCAGACGAAAGGTAGTTCCTTAAACAAGAGAAAGAGGTCCAACAAAGTTATACTATTTGCTTCAGCCAGTGAAGTATTAAATAGAAATAGAATGCATTGTGCAATCAACCTATCACAGTTGTAAAAATCAGAAAACTTCAGAATTAATGGTACTTAATTCCAAAATTAAATTCAATCCACAATTTTGTCGATTCACCTCTCATATTGATTCAACTGTGCCTCTGTTATAACTTCTACTCAATACTGAAGACAAAATCAATGTATCTTTTATAGTTTTGTTCATGATCGTATATGTGTCCAAAACCTGAAGTAGCAAATACTCAAACAAATGATATGGAGATATCACTAGAACTTAAGCACACTTTTTAAAAAACTACATCACATACAAGAAACAAAGCAGCACCACAAGCACTTCAATTTTACTTAAGTTTAGTTCTTTGTTTTATTATTAAAAAAAATAGAAAAACATACTGACTTTTTTTTTCAGATGTAATTTGTTGATGGAGTGACTTATAAACAGACTCTAACACAGATACTACATCAGTTTGGTTGGTCAAGTGAGTGAGAGCCCCAGCAAACCCTTCAGCTGCTGAAAACCAATTTTGATGGGTGCACCAGCCATGAATCCTACAAGGGCAGCATGTGAAAGAAAATCCACTAGAAAACCCAACCTGCAAAAAAAAATGAAGAATAATATTAATTCATAAACCACTTAGTATTTTATAATTAAACTTTAACTTTCACACAAACAAATGAGGAAAAAGCACCTGAAAACTCCAAATGCAACTTGAAAGATTCCAGCAAATAATGTCACGGTAAAGACCAAATTTCTATAAGCAACAGGATCTGCAAAAGGATCTAACACTGAGGAAACCTGGGAGGATATCAGCAATGACACCACAGCTACAGGTCCAATTGCAATTTCTCTTGCAGAAGGTCTTTCAACAGGTCTTGTTCATCTTTTATTTTTTTCTGGACTTCCTAGTGTTCAGTTAGAATAACACATTGTTTAAACTTAGAAACAAATAAATCATATAAATACATTATGCATTAAGGACCATTGTACAGTCACTGTTTTAAAAAGCGCAAGGCACAAAAACAAACCTCAGGGGAAGCAAGATGCATGTTTTAGACAACTCTAGAATACTAGTTTAGTATATCTAATTTGGTTATGATGCCTCTTCAATATGCTGCAGAATAAAAGAGAGGAAAAGAATATATATAAATAAGAGCCAACATAATAAATTTATAACAAAACTAGTTCTCAAAAGTTTTCAAAGAACATATGACCTCAAAACTTGATGAACAAACACGTGGACCAAGTGTAACCTATGAGCTCAAAAGTTTTCAAAGAAGCAATTGGGGTGGAGAGAGAACATAAAATAAAAGAAAAACAATAGCCCATGTTTATTGCTATTTTATACAGCTAAAATGAGGTAGTTCTCATTGCAGCAAAATGTAAAGTTCACAACTTACTAATCTAAAAAGATTAGACTCCTAAAAACCAGAGAAAGAATCACCTCAGAAATTGACATATGAAAAAACAAGATTTTTTCACCTAAATAATAAGGTTACACCTCTTGCGCATAACATATACTAATCTTCTGCTGGAACTGGAAAACTAAAAATATAAACAATTTATATTCACATTCCATGGTTTAAACTAGAGAAGCATACGATTAAAAAAAAACTAGAGAACCATAACAGGAATTTTTTGGCTTAATTTGCATTAGTGTATCAACAGAATTTTGAGGTGATATTTTTGAAGGAAAATAAGGAGAAGAGACATGATCAGAAACTGCATAATCCTTCAGAGAAGTATTACTCTTATTTGACTGGTATTCGTTCATCCCACGAAGACTAGATTGAGTAGTATTGCTACCAAATTCCTGACTTTCTTGCAAGGGTAGATGAGTACTCTGGTTGTTTGTCATCGCATAAGGAATTCCACCAAGACCACCAGTATGAATTCCATATATGTCATTCGCATTATTTGCCTCATTCTTTTGATTAACAGCTGCATATGCAGTAGCAACAGAAGCATTATATGTCTTTGTTTCATCAATATCTGATTGTCCCTCCACCAGGCTAGTAGACAATGTATTAAGATCATTCCTAACAAAACAAGTTCTATCAGCCAAAGATCCTTGATTACTACTTTGGCTAACCACATTCAGGCTTTTTTCACTGCTCAACCCAGAAGGTAATGTGTTAATAATAGCTCCTCCAATACCATCAGATGTTGAAACTCCATCTGAATCATTAACTCGTACATTCTCAATTTCGGAAGGTTGTTTTTGGCTCAGGCTAGCATCAGAATTGGGAATATTGCTAGAGGAGGCAGCTTTCTTAGCCCGTTCGGCAGCTTTCTTTTAACGAAACTCCTCAAGCTGCAATACCAAAAACATCATTTAAGTTTGACAGGAAAAGATTTGACAAGGCATCACCAAAGTAAGATTTGACAAGGCATCACGAACTATATTACCAGATGGGCACCAATTGGACCAATAGGTGGCTTCTTAAACCTTTCATGGTATTTCTCAATTATGCGTAAAAGATACATCACTTTATCTCCTCCAAAAGCAGAAATCTGCATACAAAACATGAAATACTGCCATGCTTAACACAATAAAGAAAGAAATATTCCAAATAAATTGCTTCAGCTCATTAGATCAAATATTATAGAAATAAACAAAATAAAAACGCATAAACATGAAAATGAAAACCTACCTGTTGAAGAATGCATAACGTGTAAAAATAATGACCTGCCAAAATTATTTAAAATTTAAGCTGAATGTACTAAATGTGCCCTCAGATTTCAGCAGATTTAGTACCTTATCATCCATAAAAATCCTCTCAACATCCATCATGGGAGTGTACCCACAACCTCCGCCATCTCTTCCCACTGTCAGTAATAATAATAATGATAATAATAATAATAATAATAACCAAAAGAGGAGGAGGTGGAAGAAGAAGAAGAAGAAGAGGAACAACATCAACAGCAGCAGCAGCAGCAGCAACCACAACATAGTTAGTGTTGTAATGGCAGGAGGAAGAAAGGCAGAAGTGATGGAGAGGCTTCGAATAATATTCAGAGTACCATCTTACAATTAGAATTCATCATTGGGCACATCCATTACCATTATACACGAGATTACTATCATAAAGTTTTTTTTAGGCAAATATTTTTTTTAATTTTATTATTATTATTATTATTATTTTATGGGAGGGGGAAAGAGTCGTCGCCGGGCACTCTACAATGACAAAACAAACCTACTCAATGAAATGCAATAAACAACAACAGAAATATGATCATGACTAGAGGATAAAATGAAACATGGAAGCATGATAATAAAACCTTTAAAACCATGATATCAATAAAAAAAGCAAACCTAGGCCAACGAACAACAACCCCAATCAATCTCCTAAAACATTCTATGCCAACCCCCTACACTAACCCTAACCTTTAATCGAATATGAAGGAAAAAAAGAGATACCTTGAGGCAAGTGACAGAAGAGAGTTCGTGGCAGCAAGATATAGAGAGCAATTAGTTTCTCGGCGCAGAGAAGAGGCAAGGGAGACGACGGAACTAGGAGGAGGCAGGGGAGACGACAGTTGCGGCAACGATTCCACGAGGAAGGAGCGGAAAGCCGTTCCGGGAGGAAGGAGCGAGCGGCAGTGGCGAGGAGGAAGAAGCGACGATGGCTCAGGTGGTGAAAGAGAGTGGCAGCGACGGCGGGATGCTAGTGAAAGAGAGTGGCGGCGACGGCGCTGGGAGGAGGAAGCCACGGGTATGGAGGGAGTTGTGCTAGGGTTCTAATTTTGGGAAGATGGAAGTGTGGGTTGTGGCTTAGTTACTTAGTCACTATTTTTCAGACTGGTCATGAAAATGAACCACTTTGATATGAACCAATTCCAACTTTCAGACCGGTTCCGCATCGGAACCAGTTTCAATTAATATATTTTCAGGCTGGTCATTTAAATGAACCAGTCTAGTTTAAATTAATTCCAACTTTCAGACCGGTTCCGTGCGGAACCGGTCTTAATGAAGTGGTCTGAAAAATATATTTTGTAATAGTGAGCGCGGTGGCGTGATGGAGGACGTGAGGGAGGGAGAGAGCCAAGTGATTGAGGGACAGAGAGAGGGGAAGAGGGGAGGGTGGATGGGGTTGGGTACGGGTTTTGGGTTTTTTTTTTAATTTTTTTTATAAATTTAATTATTTTTTTTTTAAATTCTGTTTGTCACGTTAGCATGAAAAGCAAAATTTAACGATAGAGACCAAAACCAAATTTTTTTGAACTTTTAAGAACTAGGACCGGTCAAATAAAAAGATAGGGACTAAAACCAAAACACGGTCAACTTTCGGGGACTAAAAACTTAAATAATTTTTTTAAAATTTTTTAATTTTTTTTATAAATTTAATTAATTTTTTTATTATTTTTTTTAAAATTTCGTTTGCTACGTCAGCATTAACGGCAAAATTTAACGGCAGGGACCAAAACCAATTTTTTTTGAACTTTTAAGGAGTAGGACCGGTCAAATAAAAAGATAGGGACTAAAACCAAAACACGGTCAACTTTCGGGGACCAAAAACTTAAATAAGCCTAAAAAAAATTCAGAGGGTACCATACCCCTTATGCATAAGAGGGTACCGAAGTAGCCACCGAATTTTAGATAATGAGAAGAAACATGTTGCATAGGGAGGAAGAAACACGTTTATTTATTAAGTGCGTGGGTGATTGAGTCGGTGACGAATCGAGCGTTAGTACTCCCTCCGTTCTTTATTATCTGTCCATTTTTGGAGAGATTTTTTTGTTTCTTTTTATTTGTCCTATTGAGAATTTCAAGAGTGTAATAAATGTTATTTTTCATGTTTGCCCCTATTTAATAAGTCTTGGTTTACGTAAGTAGTGGAGAAAAATTAATGATTATAGAAAGAGAAAGGGTATAGTGAAAAAAAGCATAATTAATGTATTGGAAATCTAAGTAATGATTGAATTTCTTAAAGGGTGTGTTTTGTTTGAAATAAGACAGATAAATAGAAACGGAGGGAGTATATTTTTTGACTTTTTCTTTTTTTTTAAGATTTAAATCACTAAACAATTATTTATTTGGTAAAAAATTATTTTATACTCTTTACGTCCCTAAATATAAAGTCTTCTTGACACTTTTATTTTGTCCCTATTTATAAAGCTTCATACCAATTTTCGATGATCATTAATTACTTTTATCCCACAAACACCCCTATTTATTTAACACCTTTTAGATTCCCAATAATATTAATAGGGGTAATTTTGAAATTACATATCAAAAGCTCATATTTCCAATATAATTAATTAAATTATTCCACTTTCTTAATGGACGTGAAATCTCCCAAAGAAACTTTATATTTAGAAACGGAGGAAGTATTTTTCTCTACGAAAATACAGTAGTTCACTTTTGTCTTTTGTCAAAGTAATAAAGAATAATAGCATATTTAATCTTGTTTGAATTTGTTAGCAAAATTGTGTTTTTAATTCCAAATTATAAAAAATTACTAATGAATAAATATAATAAATAAAATTGTGTTTGCAATAACCGCAATCACAGTTAAGGCAGCGTGACCACAATCTCGATCACACTATTTAATACAATGCTCTATTCTAGGCATGAGCTTCTCTTGAAGCAAGAAGATTTGTTGGCTCAGGTCACGGCCCTTGAGTTTGAGGGTCCCAAACTGGAGAAATTCATTGACAGAGTGGAAGTCAAAGTGGATACAGATGCTTGAACCACTTTTGAACTTAGGGTTCAACCGGAAACTCTAGAAGAACAGCAGAATCCTCACCTACAAAGGTTGGAGGCTGCTAAAAAGAAACAGGAAGATTTTCTTGTCAAAGTGCCATCTCTATTGTCAATTCGATCAACCTTTTCTCAACCATCTTATGTTACATCTAAAGAAATGAAGAAGTTCGTAATGACTAGGACCCTTTTTTCGACTAAATCCTTAGATTTGGTCGTATTTAACTATTGGGTCTGGCTATCGAGGCTATAACTTCTTTTATCTCTGTTTATGGAACAGAGAATTACTTTCCAACCCCATAGATTAGTCCCAAACCCCAATTTAATAGCGAAATGTCTGAAATGCCCTCATTTATTAGTTTCCCTCCAAAACTTAATCCCCAAACCCTATTAGTCACAAACCCCAATCCTAATTTATCTAAAACCCAAACCCCATAATACCCCATGAACTCCTCATGTTCCTCTTCTACAATCACTCTCATTCTCCAAAACCTTCATCTTTTTCACTTTTTGTATCCAAAAGCTTCCACATTTCCATCATTGACTAAGAAGAACATAACAAAGAAGAACATAACACAGAGAAAAAGAAGAACGATTGTACTTTCGAACGGCGGCGGAATGGTGGCGGCGGCAGCAACCTCGAACGCTGGAAGGAAGGAGGAGGAAGGAGGAACAGTGGGAAGTTGAAGGAGGGAGTACGTAACTGTTAAAATTCCGACTAACCAGTGTCGAAATTTTAGTAAATTTCGACACGGGTATTTCGAAATTTATTACTAAATAATTTATAAAACAAATACTGATTAATTTCCGACATGGAAGAGTCGGAATTTTACATTTTTCCGACACTCCCATGTCGGAAAGTTGCAGAGCCAGCAGACCTTCGAAAATACAACAATGGCGATTTCGAACCCAACCTAAAGGAAACAATCAGAGAAGAAAACCTAGAACAAACAAAAAACAAAACCTAAAACCTAAACCAAACCCGTCTACATCAAATAAAAAAAACAAAAAATAAAAACAAAACAAAACCCACAGAGAAGACACGGTGGTGGTGGTGGACATGGCGGCGGCGGAGGACGCGGCGGCGGAGGACGCGGCGGCGGCGGATGCAGAGGGAGTGTTGTTCGGTGGAAGAAGTGGAGAAACGTGAATGAGGGAGTTGAAGAGTTAGTGGGGTTGTGAAATGAGAGTATAATGGGATTTGAATGAGGGTAGTTTTGATATTAATTTTAAAAGTGGGGTTTGGAGCTAATAGATGGGGGTTGGGAACTAATTCTCTATGGAATAAGTACTTCATGAATAAATGGTTTATATGTTTTTAAATATGGCTAAATTGCTCGTTTTGTCCCTTAACTTATTTTTTGATTTCAATTTGCTCTTTTGCTTTTATTTGGTATCAATTTGGTCTCTTACGTTTCAAATCGTTAACACCGTTAGTCCCAATAACGATGTTAATGATTTGAAACGTAAGAGACCAAATTGATACCAATGTTTTGAAAACCGGATCGGTTATTGAATCGGTCAAGGTACTGGTTCAAGGTTCAATGGTTGGACCGTGATCGAACCGTGGTCCAACCGGTCTTAATGTACGCGTGTGTATATAATCATATATTTTAGTACTTTTAACTTTTTGTGCCTTTTTGCTTTTTCTCTATTGATTATTGATGTTGTCTTCTTATGTGTCACTCACTGTTCTTTCTTCTTTCATTTCACTTCTTTGCCTTTTTGATTTTTGATTTTTCTTAGTTCTAAAATCTAAAGTTTTAATATTCTTTCTGGTTGAGATGAGAGCAAATGCGTAATCAACTAGTGAGACTCATATTGGTGTCGTTTGAGTTTCCATCATATAGGATTTCGTTATTTTAAAAAAAAAAAAACCCCACTTTTTTTCTTAATTTGGGCTTCCAAATTCAAATCGGGCCAAACCGATTTTCCATCGGTTTTGGCGGTTTAATACCGGTTCAGTCGGTTCAATCCCGGTGTTTTTGCAATGCGGTTTCTGGCTTATTCCGGATCGGCACCTCTACCGGTTCACCGGTTTTTCCGTTGAACCGTTCGGTCCGGTCTGATTTTCAAAACCATGATTGATACCAAATAAAGATAAGAAACCAAATTAAAAATAAAAAATTAAGGTAATATCGTTTAAATATCTGTCTTGAGTGCTATTATTAACCTCTTTCAACTCATGCATCTCTTGAGAAAAGTTTTTGTAAATGCAACAAGGAATGCAATATTTTGATGAAGACAAATTGCCTGAAGAGTCAACAACAACAATCCTTTTAGAGTTTTCCATTTCCCGCTCCTTTGTTATATTTTATATTTATGTTTGAGTGTAGGTGGTAGACTTAGGTTTTTACTCAAGCGATTATGAATTAGTTAGCATGAGTACTAGCTGAGTTAAATAATTGAAAAAGCTTAGAAAGGGACTAGAATATTTGAAAAACCATTTTTAATTTGTTTTAAGAAAGTAGCAGTGACTACTCGAGTAGCTTGTGCACTACTCGAGTAGCCTGCTAAACAGAAAAGATGATTTTTCTATGTTTGTTTGAGCTAATCGATTAATGGCTCAACTAATCGATTAGTCTGCTTTTCAGAAAATCATCTCCTTAATTCTCTCTCTCACTAGGCTTCACGATTTTCTGCATCATTTCACAAATTTCTTCAACAAATTCTTCACTTTATCAATCTCTAACTTTAAATCTTTATAATTTCTTCTCCATTTCTTCTCTTTCTCCTCTAATTCGATTTACCCCTTTTTTTAAACCCTAAAAACCTTTTTGAAAATCTCCAATGGCATCATCCTCTGCTCCTGCTCCTAAGCGTACCAAGAGACGGGCAAATCAGATTGATCTTGGTCATTATTTCTCTGTTGCTTCTCGCAATGGTCGCTGGTCTCGCTATGCACAAAGGGATTATGCTGAAATTCGTTGGGTAAATACTCAGTGGTTGCGCCAACAACGTCTTCAACTGGTAAATCACCTTGAATCTTCTGGCTTACAGCATTTCTTAGAATTTAATGGTCGTATTCACCGTAGGACAGTAAGACAATTTTATGCAAATCTGGTTCAATAAGGGAACAGATATTACTCTTTCGTTTATGGCACTAGAATTGATTTTTCTCTCGCTGATTTGAACTCTCTGTTTGGTTTATCTACTGCTGGGGCTTCGTTAGTCAATAAGGGATTGGATTGTGATGTATCCCGAGTTTATACTCAGGCTCTGTGCCCTGGGTTTCAGTGGAATGGTGGCCATAAGAAGGTTAAGCCACTAATTGTGGAAAATAGAATTTTACTTTATATCATTACATATTGCCTGTTTCCAAGAACTTCCAAGAATTTTGGACAAGCCTATGAGGATTATCTTAAGATTCTGAACGGCATCATCAACAACATCCGCACGAACTGGTCTCTAGTAATTATGGAAAGAATGATTATGGCTGCTAGTGCTTCAAGTTCTGGTTGGTTGCCTTTTCCAATACATGTTTGTGAATTGGTTCGACATCTTGGCGTAGTTATCCCTGATGGTGAGCCAAGTGATCTCTACACTGCCTATAGACAATGCCTCGACGCTTGGTTTTTCCACCTTATAGGTCTTAGGAGACATGAGCGTACTGGAATTTGGTATTGGAAAGAGGACCTTCAGGTTTTAGAAGGTGAAAATCCAGCAGCTCATGATGAAGACAGGGAAGAAGAGGAACAAGCTTTTCAGGCCGCTGAAGAAGGACAAAATGTCAATGAATTTATGGATTTCCAGCCTGAGGCACAGCCGGGTCAGCCTCATGTGTCTCCCTCTCATGCCTCTTCGTCGTTTGATTTCCGAGCCATGCATGATTCGCTGTTGAATCACATTGATTCCCATTTTGGTCGGGTGAACGATCGTCTGGATCGCATTGACACTCGTATGGATCAGATGGAGCTTCGTATGGTGGAGGATTATCAAAGCATGCAGCAATTCCTCAATGATGCTTTTGGAGCTTTTCACCCTCCCTCATCCTCTTCATTGTTTTTAAAATTTTTCAGCCTTTTGTTTTATTTTAGTTAATCTTGGTGTTTTTGAATGTTTAAATCTGGATCTGTTTGTCAAAACTCTGTGTTGAATGTTCGCTGGTTTTCATTTTATGAGTACTTGTTTTTTAAACTCATCCATGGCTGTCTATTGCATTTTGGTTTCGAAATATTATTTAAAAATTCTGGTTATGACCCTTGACTTTAACCTCTCTTTTGGCAATGCGCGTAAGTGTTTGACTCCTTTTTGATCATGCCAAAAGGGGGAGAAAGGTTGTTGTTTTTGTTGTCTAAATCTTTACAGGTGTAGGTGCATACATTCAGGGCGAGTATGCAAAATCAACAAGCATTTGTCATCATCAAAAAGGGGGAGATTGTAAATGCAACAAGGAATGCAGTATTTTGATGAAGACAAATTGCCTGAAGAGTCAAGAACAACAATCCTTTTAGAGTTTTTCATTTCCCGCTCCTTTGTAATATTTTATATTTATGTTTGAGTTTGGGTGGTAGACTTAGGTTTTTACTCAAGCGATTATGAATTAGTTAGCATGAATACTAGCTGAGTTAAATAATTGAAAAAGCTTAGAAAGGGACTAGGATATTTGAAAAACCATTTTTAATTTGTTTTAAGAAAGTAGCAGTGACTACTCGAGTAGCTTGTGCACTACTCGAGTAGCCTGCTAAACAGAAAAGATGATTTTTCTATGTTTGTTTGAGCTAATCGATTAGTGGCTCAACTAATCGATTAGTCTGCTTTTCAGAAAATCATCTCCTTCTCTGTTAACTCGCACTACTCAAGTAGTGCACCAACTACTCGAGTAGCACGAGTCAGATCAATCAGTAATTATGTTTCATATATGGCTGTTGAAGAGGTAATCATGGAGGAATCTTTTCAAATTGGTTTTCTCAAGCTCCTCCCTGATTCTTGTGATTCCAAAAATAATATATTACCTCTTCCAACAAGAGAAACACACACTGATCATTGAGCAGAAATTTTTGAGAACATTGCACAAAGAACATTCTATTCATTCAATCCCTTTCTAAGACCTAATCTCAAATTAGTACTCAAGCTTTCATATTCATTGTCAATTGAGATTGTGTGGAGCTGCTTCTCTGTTATCTGAATTCTCTATTGAAGAAAGGAAGGATCTCTTGAAGGTTTCAAGGATTCCAGCTATTGGAAGCGTTGAAGAGGTTCTTCAACCATCAAGATCAACAAAAATTGGGGTGGACTTAAAGAGTTTGGTACACTCTTGAAAGGGACAGGTGTGATAGAGTGAGGTTCACTTGTATCTCCTATTGTAACCAATTTTTAACTGATTTTGAGTAAAACTCTCCCTAAGGTTTAGGGGGGACTGGACGTAGCTCTCAAGTGGGTGAGAGTGAACCAATATAATAATTCTTTGTGTTCTCTTTTATTGCTTTCATTTTTTTCCGCATATTTAATCTCTCCATCTGAACCTTAAGTTAGCAAATCATTTCGCTTCTGTTCGTGACCTTCTTGCTCGTAAAACCTGTTCTTTGAAAATCTGTTTTCTGCCTGAAACTGATCGTACTACTCGAGTAGTCCTTGAACTAATCGAGTAGTTCATCAAATTTTGGACAGAAACTTAATTTTGTTTTAAATCAGTAAGCGTGTTATTTGTTAATATTAATTATATCCGAAAAATTAATATCATTACTTCAATTTACTATTCACCCCCTCTAGTAAACTGTTAAGCCACTTGTTGGTTTCCAACAGTTTTAACACTCTAAATGGGCCCACCCTTTAAGGTGAGTACTTACCATATATTCTACTTGACTTATCCATAGGTAAACAACCTTCCAAATCAAATCTCCAACTTTATTTTTTTCCCACCCGGTTTCACAAGTATTATTTAGGTACATCAGGATTTGATCCGGGTCGCGTGTTTGGTTATGGCCAACAAGAATTTTTTATATCCACGAGAAATCGAACTCGAGACCTTGCTTAAGCGAATCCGAGTTGCTTACCACTCGTCCCAACTCATTTGTTCAAATCTCCAACTTTGAAAGATTAGTATTTTACATTACTATAATACCATTCAGCAGCTGGGTCTTTTTGTTGAACTAAGTGATCTAAGGTAAATTACCTTTCTTCACTTAATTCGTTCGACCCGTCGAACATGCTATTCTAGTAATCATCATCAAATGGCATGTCATTTTGTTTTTGCACTCTTATGGTTTGAAAATTAATCCCCACCGACAAGGTTGCTTCGTAACCCTATATGCCCATCGTGCTTGATCAAGAGTTTTATGTCAATTTGTGATTTTTTTTTAATATGCTTTTTAATTAGAGTAATATGTTAGATTGGTTCCTGATTTTGTGATCATCGATCAAATTAGTCTCTAAGATTATCGAAATTTCAAGTTAATCTCCGATATAGGAACACGTCAGTCATATTATTAGTCCCTCATGTTAAGTCAGGGGCTAATTTGACCTATTTTGACAATTTCGAGGACTAACTTGACCGATACTCAATGGTCTTTGTTTAATTTTTTTTGGGCAAAACGATGTCATTTTGACCATTTTATTAGTCCATATTAAGGACCATACTAAGACGTCAGGACCGAGACTAATATGACTGATGCGTTTCTATCTCAGAAACCAATTTACAATTTTAAAAATCTATAGAACTAAATTTATTGGTTCTTACAAAGTCAATGATCAATCTGACATATTACTCTTCTTAATTAAGTATGCTAAAACCTTGTTATCGGCTTCTACTTGACCATTTTCTTGCCCATAACATGGTTCCGATGTCAGTATATAATTTTATATTTCTCGAGTGAGCATAACTTTTCATTATTTTTCGAATAAAGATGGTACTGTATCTATAAATAATATGATCCTCAATAAAATCCATAACTTATTCTCGGCCAACATTATTTAAAAGATACAATTCCAACCCATTTAGTAAAGTAATCAATACCTACAAAAATGTATTGATGCTTCTTTGATTACTGTAGAGAGCCTTAAATTTTCTAGCCTATTTATAGGAAGCACTTAAAGATATTTTTCTTTTCAAATTCAAAACTCTTTAATGAATGTAGCTTACTTCTTCTCTGATCTTTAATCGGTCGTTGAGCCTTGTAATTTGAATCTTCCATATTGATGCTTTAACGTTTACAAGAACTGTCTGTTTTGATGATATGAAGCAATGAATCAAGTTTAGATGAAAGACTCGTTCTTTGAGACATGAACAACAAACAAAAACACTTTTGATCCTTTGAGGCTTGATGGTAAGATGATATAGTTTTTGATAAATATCAACATTTTCATGATCATTCGAAGCAATCTTGAGATTTTTCATTTGATATATTTCTCCACTACTATCAGTAAACACTCTTCTTTGACTTGCTTCTTTTTCTTGCAAGTGATTTGTCATGAAAATAGGTCATTGAAATTATTATGGAAATCCTGAAATGACTTTTTAAGATGGCTTGGCTTCAGCAATTTCCATTCCATATATACTCAACTCCACATGACAAAGACTTTAATTAAGTTTACTTGGTTATTAGTATCATATATAACCGTAAAGTTTGTCAAAATTACAACTTGGAATTTCATTACTAACTATGGGCTCAGAAATGCCAGCCCAAAGTTTTTCAGCCTGTGAGGGCTAATCTAAATACGAGAAAGGCACAAAATCAAGCATTTTTTTTCCAACTAACTTCAACATTTATTAACTAATCAATACATATATGTCATTTAAGTCCAAAAAAAAAAAAAATCATTTTCCTATCTTGTACTAAGAAATCCGAATCAACATCATCAAGTAAAACAAGTTTGATTCTTAGGAAACAACTTAATGCACTAACATGCATCAAAGACCAAGATCACTTTCCCTAACCCCCTGTTGTAAAATATATTATTTATATTATCTTTATTTCAAAAATATTTATTGAAATTAATTTATTATTTTATAATTAATTTTTATTAAGTTATGCTTGAAGAGTTGAAGAAATAAAAAATGATTTTATAAAGTCTTGAGAAAAACCTTCTTCCTTTCTCCACCATTTTCTCTTTTCTTGGGTTACATCATTAAACAATATATACCTGACTTATGTTAGAAGGGTCTGCTGAATCCTGTCGCGGTGCGCGAATAGATTCTTAAGGACAGTGTCACGCCTCAGATCATGTTTTTATTTTATGTATTTATAGTGTATATTCTCCATATTTTCCCAACAATCTTAAGAATCTAATTATGGAGAACATACAAAAAGTATTTGTAATATAATTGTTCATCTTGCGGTGAGGCCAAAGAAGGAGAAATCAACATTTTGTGGTACTCGTGACGTGACACTGATATTTTGGTGGAGGACGCAAACACGACAGACAAACTTGGATTCCATAATATTCTAATGATCTCAAGTAAGATTTATATTTTGTTGTTACCCATGAAAATGGTATGCTCTCTTTTAAAATATTGTGAAATGCATGAATTCTAAATATTAATGTGTTCATGATGATTGTTTATTCATGTGATAGTTTATTCATGCATAAATTAATAATAATCATTTTTATGGGGAACACATTTGAGGAACAGTTTAAGAATGAGAATTAATTAATTGGGAGTTTTTAAATTTTGCAATTGCTATGACTTTTATTGCTTCCATTTTTGAACTTTAGCGTGACACTGGTCGAAAATTTGATTTTTGGTGTGATACACTATGTGTGTTGTTTAGCAATTGTTAGTGTTATCAATTATTACTGCATTTGGTACCAATGACAATATTGCTTTGGTCATGAGTTCAACACTTGTTAGTTACAAAACAGTTACAGCTTTGAACTGATGAAATGATGCTTAGTTTTTGTAATAATTTTTTGTTAAAATTAAATATTCAAATTTATTGTGCAAAAGAACTAGAACTTCAACAATAGACTAATTATCATTGTGAAAACCAAGAGTAACAATGTTGATGCCATCAAATTGAGGATCGGGCAAAAGGTCTCCTCTGGATCCTGCAAGAACTACTATACTAAGTAACATCAATTGCTGTCCTCATTCAATACTTGCAGGCAAGGTCTCGAAATCCAATTTGACTTAGAGGGGTAAAACTTGATTTTCCATCTGGGCCTGATATCTGAGAAATATCTTGTGATCCATCTAGGCATGCTTTTATATGTGCCTAGCTAAATTATATGCGTAGTAATTATATGTGGATGATGCTAAATTGTAGAAAAACATGTCATAATGTGATTGTTGAATTTTAATATAATTAATCAGTGACTATAATTGGGAATTATTATGGTTTCAATGTGTGATGTTATGATTGAAAGTAAATGAATGTCGTGATTCATGTATGATGCTTTAAAGAGAAGCATGAATGAAGTGTTGAACTAATTGAATTGAATTGATTGTGACTATACACGGTCATAAACTATTAGAGTATATTTGCATTTACATGATGATATAATAGTATAATTGAAATGCAGGGGTTACAAATATAATTTGTGAGATAATGTATTTTAGTGCATAAGTTGGAAGAGGAATGATAATCCTCCTAGCCAAAAAGGAAGTGTTGGTTTATGGAGATGATTTTATTGTTTTCGTCATTTCTCAAACTCTTGTTATTTCTAATGTGAAATGATAAGTTGAAAATTTTGGGGTCTACCTCCTTTAATTTTTGGGACATGATAAACTACGATATTTTATATATTGATGCCTGAATTTTAGAATCAGATGAGACCAAATGTGTGTGGTCATTTCGATATGAAAATTGGTGATAGACTTTGGGGCTATCTGATTTATTTGAATAAATAAAATGTTGCCTCCTAAATTAGATAGAGGATAAATTATGATATTCTATAGAATGATGTCTGAATTTAAATTTCATCAGTGGTCATGTGTTCACCTTTAATGGTGTTGAAATTATTTGAGATAATAATAGTCATTGTAAAGAATGAGTCTTTCAATGACAAAATGTGGAGATATCCTATTAGGATATAATTTGGTTATGCATGCTAACAAATATTATATTTGTACCAAATGTTACATTACTTATGTGAGGTCATAAGGGATTTTGGCCAATCTCCTGACTAGACATTTAAAAAGGTTGAGATACAAGAAACATCGAGGGGAATGAGACTTATATTTAAGCCAACATGACAATTGTTGTAAAATTTATTTATATTTATCTTTATTTCAAAAATATTTATTGAAATTAATTTATTATTTTATAATTAATTTTTATTAAGTTATGCTTGAAGAGTTGAAGAAATAGAAAATGATTTTACAAAGTCTTGAGAAAAACCTTTTTCCCTTCTCCACCATTTACTCTTTTCTTGGGTTGCATCATCAAACAATACATTGTCAGTTCTGTTACCTGACTATTATGTCAGAAGAGTCTGCTGAATCCGGACAATGTCTTTGACACGCCTTAGATCATACATATTTTACTTTCTATATTTTCTAGTGTATATTCTCCATATTTTTCCAACTCCCTCATGCCTTGGTCGAACCTATGCTAGCAATACACACAAAATCTTGAGTCAACTAACTCATGCATGCACCCTAAGTCAAGACCGATTGGCACCAAAATAAACAAAGTGAAACAAAATCAATCCAACGCTTTATTTTCACATAGGGGCCGAAAATACATCAAGAGAGCCACATAGGTGCACAAATCAATCACATGCATCAAAGATAAAAATTATTTAGTCATGAATCAACAACAAAACCGCGTGGCACCAAAATACCCAAACTAAGTCAAAAATCAATTTATCAACTCATTTCCTCATACAAACCGAAATCAAGCTAGGGAAATAGCAAAAATTAGCAAATCTATGACATGCATCAAAAACAAAATTTATTCCCCTCAAATTCAAGCCCTAACCGAACATGCATGGAGAAAAATTGAGGATTTTACAAACTAAAATCAGAACAATAACATGCACCATAAATTAATTGAAATCAACTCATATGTACTCATTCTAAACATAAACTAATTCAAAGAAATTAAACAAAACATAAACTAATTCAAAGAAATAAAACAAAACCATTGGGACGAAAAACAATGCAAAACCGTGGGGACCTCCCTCATGGATGCATGTCCCTTTTTCAACTTCCAAACTCAAATACATGCAACATAATACTTAGAAAATAAAGAGGAATTAAGAAAATACACATGCATAAACCATTGAACATCAAACAACAAAAACCCTACTTAAAAGCATATGAAAACCGAAATGAAAAAGAAAAAGAGAAATGAGATTAAGTGAGAAATAGATACCTGGGTTGAAAAATGGGAGAGTGTTTAGAGAATAAGAGATAAGGTTATCCATCGGTGGAAAATCTACACTAATATAGGGTAATTAAATGTGGGTCATAAATAAGGTAGTTTAAAGATAAATGACATTAATTGAGTTACCCTAGGGTCTTGTGCACTAACAGATGGATGTCTCACAATTCAAAATTCAAAATGCACAAAATAATTATCAAAACCGCGCAATACTTAACAGACAGTGGAAAATAATATTTTTCCAATACAGTGAGTAACACTTGAAAATCATAATTCAATTCACTTAATTACAATATCATAATTTCTTTAAAGAATAATAAAAATTTCGTTGCAGCATATTTAAAGACCAAACTTTACAAAAATAAATTCTACATTTTAGTACGATCGATTTTGATTATAAATTCGCTTGATTCCGATTTACCAGTCAAAAGTTATGAATTTTCAAAGTTAAATAAATTCTTTTAAACCAGTAAATAATAATTTCTTCAGAACACAAAATAAAATACTTTACCATTATAAAAATGAATTTCAAACATTACTTTTTCTGATAAATATAAATCAAATAATAAATTTGTATAAATTGTGGGTATTACACTCCTCAGCTATTCTCTCAAGCTAAATATACTCTGATTTGCAGCAATGGAAAACTAATATGAATAATCTGATTTGCAGCACTGGAAAACTAATATGAATAAATACGTTACACCTTAATAATCAAGTAACAACTTATTAAAAGAGAAATTTCCAACAATAACATCATATCTTTCTCAATCTTAATCTTCAAATATCATACTAAATAGTTGGATAAATTATTAGATATTGATTATATTAGTTGAATAAATTATTAATTATCAGATATTGATTAGATTAGCAGTTGAATAAATTATTAGATATTGATTTTGATATTGATTTTAATCATTGCAGTGAATAGTTAATTGCGTAAATTTATGCAGCTATAAATTAGGAAAGTTTTGAAACAAGAGTGTATATGTGAATTGTGATCCTAGATTATGTGCACGTACACTCACAAAACCTGCTCTTTTTTCTTCGATATATTTTCTTTAAAATTTTCAGTTTTGTTTCCAAAACTTCTCATTGTGGCTATGGGAATCTCCTCCCAAAACATATTGCTTAGTAGAAAAAGCAATTCATATATATAAATTTAGTGCATTAATGAGTTGTGAGTCTTCAGTCCTACTGTGCATTAAAGCAAGCTAGTAATGCATTGACAAAAGATAACTCTTGTTTTCTCATATAAACTAGTACTGTCCAAGCATTAAAGCAAGCTAGTAAGGCATTGACAAAAGATAACTCTTGCTTTCTCATATAAACTAGTACTATCCAAAGGTTGACTTGCAACATCAAGTTGCACCCTTTGCTTGGAGAAGACATATGTGTTGGTCTGTCTGATTATGCTTTGGAAGATCCTTTATTTATTTATCTTGGTCTACTCGTTGCTGCTAATGCCAAAATTGTCTGCTGGGCAACCTCTTACTATTGCTTTCCAAAAGCACTTGGCAACTTGGAGGGATGGTTGCTATCCCTCGGCAAGATTACCTCACTATAACAGTACTCAATAACTTCCTATCTATTGATTTTTCTATATTCGAATCCATAAAAAGTCCTTCATATTTTGACTTCTATTCAACATGATTGGTTAAATTTGGGTGGTGAATAGGAAAAAAGAAAAATTGCTTAGGTGGAACCTTATTTGCAAGGATAATAAGGATAGAGGGCTTGGTGTAAAAAATTAGATATCTTCAATCTAGCATTATTATTTAGATGGCATTGGAGACTTGTGTTTGGGGAGAACTCACTGCGGTGTAGGTTCGCGAAAACTATGCGCAGAGTTTTCTGCATGGTGGTGGAAGACGCTTTGTTCCTTGGGCTTGGGTAGTAATTTCTCAGCTGATTGGTTTCTCCCTTGTCTTTCTAATAAAGTTGGGTGCGGTAATAATACCATATTTTAGGAAGACTTCTAGTTTGGGCCTTCTAGCTTCAAAGGGCTACTCCCTAGGCTTTGCTCGATCTCTTATGACATTGGTAAATATGTTAGCTTTGATAGGGAATTGGAAAAATGGTACGCGGGAATATAAACTAAATTAGAGGCGTCAATTTGTACTTGGGAAACTTCACTGCAAGATGAATTGATAATTTTGTTGTTTGATATCTTCTCAAGAAGATATTATAAATAAGTGGCATTGGAGTTAGCTCTTCTTGCTCATTCTTTGTTCATGATACTTACTGTTGGTTGGCTAATGAGTCCTACATGATTCTCCAATTTCACATGATGCATAATAATAATGTTTTCAAGTTGTTGTGGAAGTGCAAGGCCCCAATGAAAGTTCTTACATTTGCATGGCAACTTTTTATGATAGACTCCCAACTTATGACAATCTTACTATAGAAGTGGATGTGGGCCCTCAGTGTTGCCTTTGTGGAAGTGGATGTTGGCTATTAGTGATTCAAGATTTACTTTTGCTAGTTGGTGCTTGAAATTTTTTGGAAAGTTTAAAAGGGATTCTTTAAAACATATATTTGTAGGTGGTTTGCTGGTGGTTGTATTGGTTAAGATTTGCTATACTCTTTTTCCCTTACTTAGAATTTTCCCTCTGGGTTTTTGTCTATCAATATTTTACGTTGACTGACATTGTTGGTGTCTTTGATAGTTTGTTGCTTGTTTTTGTGTTGTATTTATTGTTTCACATCCTCGTGAAGTAACCATTTGTATCACTCTTGTTAGTTTTGGACTTTTTGAGCAGATAATTGTGTACCCATATTCAAATATTTCATATAAGGTGGGGTTCATGTGTACAATGATGCTTTTGAAGACCCCTATATTGAAATAATATTTTTTTGCTTATAAAGAAAAGACTATAAAGAGTTTTGAGGAAAAAGATAAAAAGAAATAATTTAGAATATGCTTATTTAAGTTTTTAGTCATAGATGAACTTAGGTGCTTTTTTGGAATTGGTCATTGAATTTTTTCGATGCTTTGGATCCCTGAACTTTGCTCAAATTTTTGGAAATATCATTTCGTCACTTAAGTGCTGATATGACCAACGACATGTCACACCACCTTTGCCACGTTGATAGGTAACATGCCACATGGTGTCACTGGAGTTTTTTTAAATTAAAGAAATTAAAATTACGTTTATTAAGGAAATTAGTTAATTATGTTTAATTTTCTCAAATTTATCAAAAATAGAGATATTTTAAAAAAGTAGTATTAAGAATGAAACAAAGATTAATTGAGATAAGAATTTTCTAAATATGTTTTAAAATAATAGCATTTTTGAATTAAATAAAATTTTAAATAATAGTTAGTATATATATATATATGATTTTTCAAAAAGGAGGGAGTACCATCCCATATAGAGAGGCATTCTTGCACTGACCAAACATCGTTTGAGTCTGGTCCACCCATGAAGGTTTATCAGTAAATTTATTAACAATGGGCTATGCATGATTCAATAGAGTGATAGACAGGCTAGGCTCCCATTAAAAAATAAATAGACAGGCTAGGCCTATTAATTAGAGCCAGGCCTAACACACATTCAACTCTCCACAATCCAATGTGTATCTCCCCCACGTTTGAAATAAAATTTGAGCATGTTAATTTATTTTTACTTCTTCTAAAGGGAGGCAATTAGGGATGACAATCCAACCTGGATTGGATGAGTATCCCTATACATTATCCACAATAGGAATAAGAAAAGAATTTTATTTTCTTGGTTTTTATTTACAAGGAGGCACTTCTAACAAATTCACACAGTAGTTAGAGATAATTATTATTCCCTCTCATCCTATTTATAATATTTTTTTTAGTGTTTTTCACTCCCATCAAGGAGAGTGCATGATTAAACTTGTTAATGACATTGGAAATGTGAAAATTTGATATACTTTTTCAAAATTACCCCTATAATTATTATTAGAACTCTAAAAAGTGTTGACTTAAAAATAGAACCAAAATAAAAACTCCAAAAGGATCTTATAAATAAGACCGGAGGAAGTATTCTTAAAGCTATTACTTCTTCTGTTTTTTATTATTCGTCTTTATTTGGAGAGATTTTTTGTTCATTTTTATCTGTCATTTTAAAAATTTCAAGAGTGTGATAAATGTTATTTTTTATATTTGCCCTTATTCAATAAGTTTTGGTTTACCTAAGTAATGAAGAAAAATTAATGATTACAGAGAGAAAAGGGTATAGTGAGGAAAAATATAATTAATGTATTGAAAATCTAAGTAATAATTGAATTTCTTAAAGGGTGTGTTTTGTTTGAAGTATGATAGATAAATAGGAACGGAGGGATTAAAAATTATGTCAAAGTTTCAAAACTATCTCATACAAAATTAAATATAATATAGATTGATATAATCAGTATTATGGAAAAGGTAAAAAGGTTTATTGAAATGGAGAATATTGAGTGAAATTAGGGATTTATTTGGTATATGTGTTGGAAACCAACAAGCGGGCTTAGCAATTATTAGAGGGGGGTGAATAGTAATATGGAAGCAACAGTGACTAATTTTCGGTGCAATTAAAAGATAATTGATCAAAAGCTTGTTTTTCTGAAACTTGGTAATTTACTCGAGTGAATTTAAAAACACTCGCGTGAAAATGAAGAACACTCGAGTGAAATGCTACGAAATACTCGAGTGAATTGAAAAACACTCGAGTGTTTTATGCAGAACAGAAAGGAGCAGTTTCAGAGAAATTTAGCAAAATGATTCAATTTCTTAAAGACTAATCCAGGGCAGATATAAATCAAAGTAGAGAGCAATTAAACTAATTTAAAACAGGTTGAAAACAAGTTAATTGCAACCAATTGCTACTAGAATTATAAAAGCCCCTTTCTAGAGAACTTAGGGTGTGGTTTTACTTGAAAACTAAGAAAGCTATAAAAGAGAGACAACACCAATTTTATCCTGGTTCACACTCAATATAGAGTGCTAATCCAGTCCCCCTAATCAACTTAGGAGTTTCTACTGGTAATCAAATTGTTAGAAATTACAAGGATAAATTGAGATTCCTCACTCAATCCTAACCCTTTTCAAGAATGTACCAAACTCTTGAAATTTCTACCCCAACTTGATTTGGTGATGAAGAGTCCCTTCTTCTTAAGCTCCTTGGAACCTCCAAGAGCCCACCAAGCTAAGAATCATCTTAGTCTTTGTGCTTGAGAACCTCCCAAGACTTGAGAACTTGGATACCTCACCAAGTACTTGGATACCTCACCAAGATTTTCTAAACAAGCTAAAGTGTTTGAGTGTTTGAGAATTTTACAACAAATAATTCTCTTACAAATGAAACACACTCTCTTAACTCACTAAGACAAATAATAAAGATGAATGCTTGGTTGAGTTTAGAGAGAGAAAATGATTTTAACACTTGAGAGAGAGAGAGAATCAATGATAGAATGTAAGCTTCTTCTATTGGATGATGGCCACTATTCAGAATATAAGTGAGGGGACAAAAGGGAAGCAAAAACCAAGTTATTCTTCCTTTTTGTCCTCTTCTAACGTTTAAAAAATTTGCTGACAGACCTAAATCACTCGAGTCTTTTTGAAAACACTCGAGTGTTTTAGTCAACTCTGATAGTGTTGCCTTTTTACTTTATCCAATGGCTATATTACTGAAAATTCATAAATCACTCGAGTGAATTGAGAATCACTCGAGTGAATTGGTCAATGTTGGAAAAATTAAGTTTTCTAACATTGTTTTCAATTCTCTTCTCAAGTCTGATTGATTTTAATCTCAACCTTTCATGCATGAATATCATTTGACCTTATGTGAGAATAAAAACCTAAACTACCCACTCTCATAAATAAAATAAAATACAATAAGAATAAATGAGAATGAATAATTAAACTAAGCACTTGATCTTCTTTAATGTTGGACTTGCATTCTTCAAATTAAATCCATAATTTAATTACATTGTCATCATCAAAATTAATCCACCTTAATCGGAGACTTGATTTTACAATATGCTACTGTATTGAATGTTACCTAAATATTGTAAAGTAAATTATATTTAAGAACAAATAAATTTTTAAAAAAGTGACTTATAAATAAGGACGGATGAAGTATTTACTAAACAAGAAAGGGTGTGATGATGAGTAAATTATCTACAAAAATTTGTGGATACAGGTGGGGGTATTAGTACTATAGTACCCAACCAACCCTATAATCCTTTTTTTTTTTTTATAGATGTTTGAAGCTAATTGGTTGATGTATCGATGCTAATCAAATTATATTCATAAAACATCTTTAATTAATGATAACCCACTAAAACGTTTAATATTAATGTTTAAAATTCATACACCATTACCAATGTGGGGTTGGTCAAATGGTAGCTCATTTGGTTTCTTAACCAACTGATCTCGAGTTCGAGCCTTGGGTATGGAGCAACCTTCGCTGGGAGACCCCTACCGCTTAGTGCGAGCTCAGTTGGGTCGGACCGGATGAGTCGGATTTTGGATAAACCAGATCGGGTACCGATTAGTGTACACCAAACAAAAAAAATTCATGCACCACTATTTTTTAAGGCAGAAATAATATCATCTTCATCTTCATTTTCTAATTTCAAACAAAAGACAACATCACATTCATTTTTCATTGTTATAACTAACTCTCTCTCCTTCCTTTTCGTGTCCACCATGACATTGCAAATTAACAAATTACTTGATATTGCAATAATTCAATGAGACTAAAGTTTCTCTTGGTGTGAGGAGAGAAGCTTATCTCCTTAACCCACTAATATAATCACATGTGTCTTTATTTTTTTAAAAAACTTTTTTTAATTAATAAAACACCAACTAACTAAAGACACAGTAACACACATAACAACAACAATAGAGAGAAAAACGAATAGCTACTGTCGAGCCACCGCTGCACTTACCGCTCACCAACCATGGCGCTCCCTTCGTTAGCCGTCACCACCACCGTCGCCTACCACTACCATTCTACGGGATTAGGGACTGAGAAAAATGCATCTAAGCGGAGAGAATAAATCGTACTGCAATGGCGATGGCTCGTCGCGGTGATTGCAACGGCGCGCGACGGTTATTCTCCAATTCAATTGCTACGTTGAGTTGTTATGTTTTTCAGTTGGATTTATCTTTCTAATAATCAAAACAAGTCATAATTATGAAGATTACAAAATGTGTTATAATTCCTTATAAGAATGCTTGATTGGTTAAGTTGAAGATTTTGAACTTGATAGGTTGGATTTGCGGATAACGGATGGGAGTATAAGTATATAAGTACCCAACAAATATGAGGAGAGGATATTAAAATTGTTACCCACACAAGTATATAAATGGAAACGAGTACGAGTGCTATTTTAAAGTACGAATATGAAAACAGATACTTTAGTTTTTCCTAAACCCTACCCATTACCATTCTTAAGGAAATTAATATCATTAAGGGTTTAAAGTTGAAGGGAGAGAGGAATGAGTGAAAGGGAGAAGCAAGTTTTCATGCCTCACAACTTAACTAATTTAGCACATTCATGTTAATTTTTTTTTTCCAAAAACAAAAAAATGCTTTGATAAAAACAAATTCAATTCTTATCATGTTTGGCTTAATTAAAAATGTTGATCTAAAAAAAAAAAATCTATTTTGAAGGATATTTTTATGGAAACCTAACAAATAAGCTCTCCATGAGTAAAAAGAAGGAAAACCAAGACCATCAAAGAAAAATAGAAAAAAAAAGAAAAGAAATGGGAAGATAATAATCTAATTTCATTAATTTTCTAATTTGTTAGAACATTATCATACACAAACTCTAACATTAGCTACATGCCTACATCTCATTACTGTACACACAGTCCCGGCCTAGTTAATTAGTAAGATGAGACACCCTTATGTGCAGTCCATTTGGTGCCTCAACTCTAGGAAATTTCATTAGTTTATCTCCTCCTACTTCCTCCCACCTGCAATCAACATTAAATATGTCATAAGATGTCAGAAAACAGCATAAAACTATTTCAAAATAGACAAACTATTGTTAATTATGTGAACATACATGTAAGGAATATAGAGAGAATCTAAATCAGTCAAAACTAGATATAGTTAGACCAATGATGTTATCCAATAACTTTCAATTGTAGAGTAAAATATTTGTTAAAATAGTGAAAATAAAGACTATTCATTTTTAATTCAGAATATAATAATTCTATGACAATCAAAACATGCAATTTTATGAGATCTAGATGTTGAGTAGGTAAATTAATTACCTGTATCTAGTTACAAAGTAGTGTAAGAAAGTGGAAATTTCTGCTATTCCCAACTCTTTCCCTGGACACTGTCTGGTGCCTCCTCCAAATATCAAGAAATAGTTTTGTGACTCTAGACTCTTGTCCTGCATTTTTGCAGTGAATATTATATTAATATGATGATTTACTAACAGTACTTTTTATGCATTAGCAAAATTAAAGTAATTATATTATATGTGTACATTCAGAGCTACACCTTTTGGTTTATAACAAAACATACCAGTATTTTACTATTTTATCACATAAATTTAATCAGTGTTGTGAAAATGTTACTCAGTACACATCAAACATTTTCAAAATTTGATGCAGAGGTTACGGGACTTACCATCCATCTCCATGGGTTGAATGTTAGTGGATCAGGATACAGAAATGGGTCATAATTTATCTCTCTTGTATACACATATATTCTCCATCCTTTGGGAATCAAATATCCTGAAAAAAATAACAATATGGATAAACTTAAGTTACACAGTTAATAGCAACAAGAAGATGCTGGCATTTATTGGGAATAGTGAAACACATACGTGTGATTTTGTAAAACCAATTAAGGCCCCCCTCATTCTTTCTCTCTGTTTTTTTGTTTCGTTCTTATTGCCAACTCTCAACATAGCATTTAAAAAGTAATGCCAAAAGGCCAAAGAAAGTTTGGGGGGAAAGGCACATTCTTATCTGGAAAACTTGTTATCTAGTGGAATGCTATTTGGTTGTTGAACAGATGAGCAAAAAATAATGCCAGGTGTATAATCACAATGGTATTCGGTAAATTGATTTTGAAGTTACAGTTTTACCTGCTTTATAGTCATGCAATCAATTGATGTCCTTTTACTTTTTTAATGAATAAATATTGAGTTATATGATATTAAATAGTATATATTCAATTTTGATAATACCAAAATATAATGTGTATACAAGCAAAGAAAATTGACAATATGCAAGTGACAAAAGATAAATGTGTATTGTATTATATACGGTGTCCAAATTTTGATATACAGATAAGGGAGTCGATAAGAACTCACCATTTAGTTCCATGTCTCGAGTGGTTTTCCTTAGGACCCCATTAACTATTGTTGCCAATCTAGAGGTCTCAAAAATCACCTACAGAATGCCCAAAATTATTTGATCAAATCTTCTTAGCATTTATTTGATAAACACAAAACTGAACAATTGAACTAAAAAGGCATAAAATTCTTACCGCACGAGTAAACCTCATTGACTTGAGATCATTGTAGTCAATTGGATCAACTGTCCCTTTTCTTTCTCTTATGGCCAAATGCTCTTTCTGCAAAAACAAAACATATTCCATAGATCACCAAGTCAGAACATAACAATTAGAAATATAAATAGTTTAACAATAACTAACTATGTAAGATAATTAAAGAAGCAAGAGAGTTTTGTTTATTTACTCACTCTAAGTTCTTCAAGAGCTTTGGGATGGTCATGTAGATACTTCACTGCCATCATTGATGTAGTTGAAACAGTTTCATAACCAGAATACATAAGTGTAATTACTAGATCAATAATTTCTTCATCATTTAGTTTGTATTTACTTTCATCTTTTCCCATCAAACAACCAAGCATGTCTTGGTAAATTTCTTTGGATGCTCTTCTTTCCTCTAATAGCTGACTCATAATGCTGATAATATTCTTCCTTGCCTAATTAAATACACACAATAATGAAATAGGACTATAAGATATAATAAGCACAACAAATAAACTAAATCATGAATCTTTATCTTTAATTAAAGAATCATAACAAGAAGATCAAGGATCATTACCTGAACCCCTCGACGATAATTTGTTCCAGGAAGGTCAATAGGGAGAGAAAGAGTCCCTAAAACAAGCTTAAAGAACTCTGTCATGAATGAGTAAGATATTGAGCTTGATTCAATACCAGCAATCTGCTTCAGAGATGAGAGGAAGGCCATCTGTCCAAAAATGATTATGTTGATTAGATTTAGATAAGGCATAAATGATGGATGACGTGACATGAAGTTTTTTACAGCATCAGCATCAGTATATAATATATATATTTTTTTTTACAGAATAAAAATAAAACATTTTTAGTTAAATTTTTCTATACCATGAATTTTGATGGATAATTATTAATAATTTATAATACAAACCTCTTTAGTTTTATCTTGAATGTTGATGACTTGGTTATCCCAGTTGCTGAGGTGGGCTCTCATGAACTCATCAATTTTGGGCAAAAGTTGGTCTCGCATCAAAGTATGGCTAATGATGGAAAGAAGTGCTCCTCTCATGTACTTGTGAGTGGAGCCATGAACGGCTGCAATATTGCATTTGCCTAAGATATCTAACATGGATTGTGGGTATCCAGGAACAAGCCCTTTTGATTCATTCATTAGGATGTATCTATTAATCTCTGGATCCATGGAAACAATGGTAGGACACCCCAGTATGTGAGACTTGAAAAAACTGCCATACCTGCCATTTTGACCAAAAGGTAAAATTAAAACTTAAAAAAAAAAAAAAATTAACAATCATTACTATTGTGGTAAAAGTACATGCATGAATAGTGCTTACCTCACACCCCATTTTAACTAATTTAAGAAACTTCATTTAAGTATGAAAAAGATTTGTCAAAACTCAAAATAGCCATCACTTTTTCATTTACATTTTATACACATATTCTTGATGTGCATGGCCATAAGACACATTCTTTTAAGTCCACATTTCCTTAATCCTTCTCTAGTTTCCTCCTCTTTCCATAAAGTTTCATTGATTTTATGGTTAAAATAAAACTTGTATTGTTATTATTATAAACCATAGAAAATTTAATTAGCAAGATTTTTTTTTTTTTTTTTTTTTTTGCCTCTTTAAATGGGATATACTAAGCCTAGAACCTTCCAAACAACCAAATCAAAGTAGCATGTTGGGGATGGAGCTAAAATCAGCTTTTGAAAAAGGAAATTGATTAAAAACATGAAACAAGTCAAACCAACTCCAGAAGCATAGTAGGATATATAATCAATGAACCTGATGCCAAAATGTTGACAAAGCACCTTTTTTTCCACTTATGCAAGCAAGCTAATGAAGAAGAATCCTAAATGTGAAGAAAACTAACTCATGAACTAATAACTAGTTACCTTGCTCTCTGAGTTTTCAAGAAGTTTGGACCTTGCTTAAGAAACTCAGTAGTTTCACCAAAAAGTGGCCACCCCATTGTGCCAGGAGGCAAACCTTTCTTCCTGTACCTAACTTCATTCCACCTCAAGAGAGCAGAGCAAAAACAGAGCACCAAGACTAAACCAAGAATTGCCATAAAGACAGCCATTGGTGCTCCTCCTCACTCTAAAACCCAACCCTACAGAGACTTAAAAAAGAAGGTACAGCCTCCTTCAGTTGTAGAAGTCACCAAAAGAGTGCACATGGACACACATATATATAGGCCCTTGAGCTTGAGCTACCATTTGTATATATGAAAAGCCATACTGATACAGACAAAAAAAAAACCGCACTCTACAAAGCTAGCATTCCCTATTTTAGGTCTGGGTGATTAATAACAATAAAGTCATCATCATCTCTCGTTAATTTTCGCACCATTTTGGTTAATTACAGCGACTAGTTAACCATCCTATGAATAAACAATACTCTCGTCCCATGAGCTAACTTGAATTAAAATTGCATAGATCAAGAAAAGAATAAATGATGTAAGAATATCATACTTCATCCTACCCTAAATGTAAGACCATTTTAATACTTTTATTGTCTCTATTTAAATACCATTTACCAATTTTCATTGATCATTAATTACTTCTTTTCCACAAACACTCATATTTATTGAACACTTTTTAGATTCTAATAATATTAATAGGGGTAATTTTGAAAATATATATCAAAAATTCACATTTTCAATATAATTAACTAAACTATTCCACTTTCTTAATTGATGTGAAATCTCCCAAAGGGTCTTATATTTAGGGACGGAGGGAATATATTTTAAATAAATTAACCCCATTTAATTATAGGAGAAAGTAATAATAAATGTACAAAAATTATATCGAAGAGACATAAGAAATGAGTGGTGAAAGAAAGAATGTAATAAATAAAGGTATGTTTGGAAAAAGAAGTACAAATGAATATTGAGTTTCTAAATGAACATAACTTATGAGACAAATCAAAATGGCTAAATAAACATAATTTATGGGACTGAGGGATTAAGATAGATGAGGAGTTTATAAGTGTTTATTGATTTTCTAAGGTATACACTCGAGCAACTAGGTGACTAATCCTTTCGACATTGTCGAGCCCTTTCGGTGGTAGTCTCTCAGCGAGACCTCTTACATTCGCAAGAGTCGAGAATCAAACCTTCAACCACTTGCTTAAGTAGCAACAGATCCTTTAACATCTGTGTAAGCTCTACTGATATTTTCTAAGTTAGTCATATAAATTACTCCCTTGGTTGCTATATATAATCCCAAACGATGTTAATTAATGAAGTTAGTTAATATTGGAATTATTAATATTTGGTATACTTTTTTAAAATTGTCCCTATAATTATTATTAAGATTCTAAAAAGTGTTCAATAAATAAAAATATTTGTAAAAAAAATGTCATTAAAAATGAGACAAAATGCTTATAAAAAGGATGAAGACACTTCCACTGTTTAATACTTATTTAATACTTATAAATAAGAGAAGAGAGGAAGTATTTCACAACAAAAATTAAGTTAACCGGTTGAGTTTAGTAAATGAGTTTATTTCAATAATTAGCTATTTCCTTCATTTTATATTTTTTTTAGTTTAAAGTTGTTTCATACATCTTCTCGTTTGAATTATAAGAAAAAAAAAACTAATTTTGCTTTTATTGAGGAAGTTAGTTGATTGTATTTAATTTTTTAAATTTTATATAGAAAAAATAGAGGTATTTTAGGAAAGTAGTATTGTCAATGAAATAAAAATTAAATATGATAACAATTTTTTAGGGATGTTTTAGAATAATAGCATTGAGAATTATGAAACAAACTAACAAAATTTAATAAAGCTATTTAGTTTTATTTATATTTTAAATCAAGAGAATGATGTTTTTTTCGTATATTTCAAACCGGAGAGAGTACATGCATATTAAGGATGTATTGAATATTGTACTCCTTCCGGTCCTATTTATAAGACCCTTTTGGGGTTTTTATTTTGGTCATATTTATAAAACATCAATGGGGTTTTTATGTGTAAATTGGAGTAAGTTTTATATGTGTTTTGTCCAAAATGTGTCAATTGATTAATGTATGATAGTTTAAAGATGAGAGAGAAAAAAAGTATAAATAGTAATAACTAGCTCTCACCCCCTGCAATGCACGGATTATTGATATTTTAATTTTTTTTATATTAAATATTTTAAAGTAAAGATTTTTTTTTATTTTAAAGTAAAAATTATTACTACACAACAATAAAAAAAAATTATACAAAAAGGCATAGACTCAAATCAAACCCTACACTTAAAAAAATTAATTTAAATGCGTTTGTTGAGAAATTTTGTACTTTCTTGTATAAATAATGATATCTTCCGTATTTATTTAATTGAAAAAATTAACATTTTTATATGATTATGAACTTTATTTTAAAGAATAAAAAGTAAATCATATTTAAATATTTTCATCTTTTTTGTTTGGTGCTATTATGTGTAAATTTAAGAATAAATTAGAATATTCAATATTTCATAGGACATGAAGACGACATTGAATTTCGTTATTCTTGACTGTATTGATTAACACATTGCATTTTATAAGGAATATAACGACTACTCTTTTTTTATATTTTAATATTATATTTGTTTATGTATAGATGAGTATTAAATTAATGTATTTCTTATTTAGTTTATCGATGAAGTAACACATTTTTTTTTTCTGAAGCAAGACATTTTTATATATCATTATTACGTTTATTATGTTATTATGATTAATTGGAGTGGAATTAAAACTAAACTTTTTTTTATATTTTTTTGTTTGATGGTAATATGAGTATATTTAAGGATATATCAAAATATTTCCTATTTCATGGGAGATGATAATTTAGTATTTTTTTAATATAAATTATAATCTTTTTAATATGATTATCACATTTTTTATTATTATTCTTATTTAAATATTTTGATATTTTTCATCGTTTATCTTATCTCAAGTTAATCATAAGATTTGATCATAAAAAATCTTTATCCTAATTGTTTTAATCATCTCGAATCTTTGTTTTTAATCTGTTACAGTTTTTTTTAAAGATTATAACAACTAAAGTATTTATTCATTGCAAACTTTTTAAAAAATGATAAATCATATATCAATATTATTTGTAATGTTTGAAAAAATCTATACATTGCATTTTATAAGGAATATAACGACTGTTTTTTTTTATATTTTTAATATTATATTTGTTTATGTATAGATGAGTATTAAATTAATATATTTCTTATTTAGTTGATCGATAAAGTAACATGTTTTTATATATCATTATTACGTTTATTATGATATTATGATTAATTAGAGTGGAATCAAATTTTTTTTATATTTTTTGTTTGATGGTATTATGAGTATATTTAAGGATAAATCATAATATTTCCTATTTCACGGGACATGATAATTTAGTATTTTTGAATATAAATTATCATCTTTTTAATATGATTATCACATTTATTATTATTATTATTATTATTATTATTATTCATATTTAAATATTTTGATATTTTTAATCGTTTATCTTATCTCCAGTTAATCATAAGATTTGATCCTAAAATTTTTTTATCCTAATTGTTTTAATCATCATGAATTAATTTTTTTTCAATTTTTGAAAAGTATATATATGTACGTTTATTCTATTTTCAAAATAAAATATAATGTATGATTCATTCATTAATTACAAATTTCTATCACACAAATTTTCATATTATTTTTGCAATCTTTAAGATTTTCATTAACTATTTTAAAAAAATTTAATGTAATATACAATTTTAAGATAATGTACAATTTTTAAGATTTTTTATTAATTATTTTTACTTTACTATTAAAGCACGTATTGTAGAACTTTGTAATTCTGCTGTCATCATTTAAGATTTTATGAAAATTTAATTAGACAGTATTGTGCTGACGGCAGTGAACAGTGATACGGCAGTGAACAGTGATATACTGATATGATCTTTAAAAATAATAAATTATGTTTTGAGGACGATAATATTTAATAATGTAATAATACTTACCTTTTTCTTATATATTCATTGCTATAGATAAGCTTCTACCAATGCAAAATGACAATGGTGATGAATGCGTGTAGTGGATTGCAACTTATATGGTGACACAATGAAAGAGGCGATGGTTAAATTGCAAATTTCCCCTTTCGGATGTGTCACTTTTTAATTGAAGAGTAAGAAAAGAAAATGGTTGAAAAAGAAAGAAAAAGTAAAACTCGGATCTGGTAAATACAACACATTTTGAACTAAACAATGCGGTGCTACTTTTGTTTCTTATGGAAAAACAGAGAAAGAATGTGGCTTTCATGACTTGAAAAATTATCATATTTATAATTTGAAATATGTGATAATTAATTAAAAAGATATTTCGATTTATCATGAACTCAAGCATCATCTCTTTGGGTTTATCGATATTTTTGAGGATAGTGATTTTTTTTAACAAAATGAGGATAATGATTCCACATATTCCACATATAGATAATTTATTTAATTTTAAATATTAATTTTGGACAGATAATTTATTTAATTTTAAATTATAATTTTGATTAAAGACGATGTTATCTACCTACAAATGCTCTGGTGCGAGTATTCCTTAAGCGAAAAAACGTGATGCCTCGAAAATTTCTCCGACAAACGTGGTGCCTCGAAAATGGTGTTTTTATATAAGTATAGTAGATAAGAAGTGATAGAAATGATTGAATAATGATTAAAATTGAGAAAAAAAATATTTACCTATTTTGAAAAGCTAAAACTACGAAAAATATAAAATTAAAACTAAAAAAAATATGAAACGGAGGAAATACATAAGATTTTCCTCGCATTTGATAAGTTGCTTAAGATAGCTTATACAGTATTCTTATAATATTACCGTATGTTATTTTAAACTTATTAATTAATCTTATCAAACACTTTGGATTCAAATTGTCAAACATATTAAATATTAACTCATACTCTCTCCTATTTTATACTATATGAGATTTTTTGAGATTTTTCATTTTTATTAAGGAAAATACTTAAATTTGTTTGTAGAATTAAAAAATGTAAAAATTTGATATGTTTTTTCAAAATTACTCTTAAAACTATTATTGAAATTCTAAAAATTACTGAGTAAACAAATATTTCTGTGAAAAGAATTAATTAAATGTTATTAGAAATTGTAATACTGTAACATCCCTAATTTTAATTCCTAGTCTAATTATAAGTTTTATCGAATTAAATAATTATTTCTTGAAATTAATCATTTAGTTGTTAGGTATTTTTATAAAATACATTATGTTAATTACGAAAGTGCCTTTAATTATATTTAAAGTGAGTTCTTTTAAAAGAGAAATTATCATATTAATGTAACGCTAAACATTTTGAGATGCTTTACTTAAATCTTATATATTCAATAATGAATTATGTTAGTGTTTAAGCGATTTTTGGGAATTGAAGTTAAAACTATGTGATTTCAACGTATTTTAATACTTCTATTTAGTTAACCCCGAAATACCTCTATTTTAATACTTCGCGAGCTTATTGCGTATAACTGAAAAAAATTATGTTTTATAATATTTTCAATCAAGGTCTAGGTGATCGTCTTATTATCGCGCTTGTTTGGTCCTTAGTGCGTTATTTTGACTGTTCTTTATTTTATATAATATGATTAGACGATGAAAGAGCTTTAAAACCTGTCGCCGCCCGAAAGAAATGGACTTGGATATTTTTGGGCACTATCGTACAAAAAGGGAGCATGTCTTGAGAAAAGCAAGGTAAGGAGTGAGTGTTACCTTGATTGTAGGAAATAGTTTCTAGTTAGTATATAGTGATTGCTAAGGATGTGTGTTAGATTGTGAAATTGAAGCATAGGATAGTAAATAATAATAATAAAATTGGAATATGAAAATGAATAAGTGAATCTATGTTGAGAAATGTTGATGTTTGAATATATGATGTTGTTCAATGTTGATAATTTTGAATATATGTTGATTGAGAAATGTTACGGTGTGCTTGAATGAATAAATGTGTTATGTGTTGAAGTATGTGATTGATAAGTGAATGAATAAAATGAATTAGAATAAGAGCATAAATGTATAGCATTGAATTGGAGTATTTTGTGAATTTATTGTGATGATTGAAAGCTGTACGTATTTATTTATTGGTTTTTAATTTGATGGTGTATTTGGAAAAATATAACAAGATTAAAGGAAATTGTGGAATTAATAAAAGTTGATACAAAAAGAGAATAATTTGTTTATGATTTAAAAGATTAAAGGCAAGTTAAGTGGTGACCCTGATCTTGTAAGACGTTGTCCGGGTTAGGGGACTGTACGCATAGACCGGTGTGATTCAGGTCTTGTAAGACGTTGTCCGGGTTGTGGGACTGTACGCATAGATCGCGTAAGACGCACATGGTGCGCAGCTGTAAGACGTTGTCCGGGTTGTGGGACTGTACGCAATGATGGACACACACACATCATATAATAATAAAGGTATAATTGGATTGTGCGATTCCAGATCTTGTAAGACGTTGTTCGGGTTGTGGGACTGTACGCATAGATCGCGTAAGACGCCATAGTGCGCAGCTGTAAGACGTTGTCCGGGTTGTGGGACTGTACGCAATGATGGATCCACATGAATAAATTTCCAATGTTATGAGAAAATTTAAGTGTATGTAAAGATAAAAGAAATCATGGAAAATCAAAAGATTTGATGAGATGCCATATATGATATTGAGAAATATGTCATGTTGTATACTTTGGAAATGTATGAAATGATGAGATTAAAACTATGAAGGGACTACTTCCATTATGGAAATTAAAATAAATGGATTGTTTGGGAATGCTTAATTGATTTATATGCACTATATGATTTCATGTGTGTGGCTTGGTGGTTCAGTATAACATGATAGAAACTGCTTCCCTATTTTATTGTGTAATACTCACCTCCTTACCATTTTTCAGGTACTGAGTCAGAGTATACACCAGGATCGGCCGAGCAGGATTACTCTCCCTCACAGGGAGAGTAGGGTTGTGGGATTTAGATGCATTATATGAACCTAAGCCTCCATATTATTTTGATGTATATGTGCTGTATATGTTTTTTTTTTGAGTGAGGCTTAGGATAGTTTCATTGGGGCATGGTTTATGATTCATTTTTGGGGCATAGTGGTTGTTATGGTTTCTTGATTTACATACTTAGCATTTTGCTGGCACTCTGACAAATTGTTGCTGATGTTTTACTATTGAGCCCACGGGGCCGCTATATAAAGCATATATATACTTATATTTTTAGTCCTGCTGGCTACTGTTGATATTATATAATTGTGTTAATCAGGTTGACCTTTTGGAAAAGTCCGAAAAGCAAACGAAACTTCGTCCGTTTGACGGTTGATTTTCATAGATTAAAAAGGAATTTTCAAGTCCGTATTTTAATATAAGGGAAATTAAGGGTAAATAATTATATGGTGTTACATTTATGGTATCAGAGCAGTTTTCCTCGGCCTTGGAGTTTGGACTCACAACTCATGTGGTTTACTCACCGAGCGAGTAACCAATACATAGTTAGATTAGGAATTAGAATTTAGTTGACTCAGTATAACATCTCTTGATTTATAGTTGATTCCTTAGTGTTTGTCCCAGACTTCGCAAAGTGTTCTAATTCAATTTCCTTAATTGTTGTATTGTCGCACTTGGGGAAACATTGCACGAATTCCAAAGGTGATGACACATACAATGTAAATCCTAGAAAATCTTATAGGATTTTCCCTTTCTTTTTCATGAATCCCTGATCTATAATTAATGTCTCGAATATGGAGCGTTAATTCTGTTCGTCTGGAGTTTTAATAATTGCTTAGCACCTTGAAATCTTTATTTTTCTCGTTTAGCTCTTGACATCTTAGATATTGGTCGTAGAATCTAAATTTCCTTACTCTAAACATCAATTGATTGTGAATGGTTTTTGTTATTTCGTGATACACTCGTTAATGTACAACCTCTTGAGTACATTGCACCCACCAATTCTAAGTTCTATGCAAACTCTTGAATTCAAAGTAAAAAGTTACCAATTCTTATTCTTGCATGGGTTGGATCTTACGTACACCCATAGCCTTTCGATATCGAAGAATACTCCCATATTTCCATTGATAATGATTTTTATTCTGAATGAACTTGACTCCCGGTGTTTCAAATATAATTAGAGAGCTATCATTTCTTCCTTTAATCATGACCTAAATTGTAATAACAAAAATGCGGTTTTGATGTGAGGAATTGCCACTTGAATCTACCTTTGGTTCATAATCCTTACAATTTCTTATACGTCAAGAAGTTGATTATTTAGTAATTATTTTTCAATTCCATGTGCCTCGTGACTGTCGTAGACTCGAATTGTCCCTTGCAAAGTCTAAATATATGCTTACTAGGTTGAAACCTTCAAAGCAACATGGAATCATTTTCATGCGATCCATGATTGGATGGTCATGTTTGTTTTGATCATGCCTCTTAATATTTTCAAAGAGGTAACTCCTTAGACTCTATCCTTACTTCTTGTTAGAAACTGAAAAACGATTCTTTTTATAACCTTTGGCTTGTTTTGTCCATGGATTCAATTGATATTTTTCATGAATCTATTATATCGTACCTCTCTAATGTGTAGTCAGAATAGTCCCCTATCCTACCTGGATAGTGTTGACAACCAAGAGAATATTAATTTCGCTCATTGTTATCCAATGCTATCGTGCTATTGTCAAATTGACAACCCATGAGTCAATCAAATTGTCAGTGATGGTTTATCCTACATTCTCCCTTGCTAGAATAGCTGTTCTGTGCCTTGCGAAGAGTTTAACAAACTCGCGGAGTTCGATATCGGCATGAAGTGTATCTCTCCGCTTGCAAGTTAACTAAGACCCTCGTGCTACACGTAGTGCTTCTTTACAGTTACGTTTGTCTCAGTTTGTTGGAACAAACGTCAAGCATTCTCGGATTAGTGAACCTTGGTCCTACTTTAGAAATCCTAAATAGAAACTCCACCGAACTCATTGGTGTTAAGGAAAGAAAGTATAAGCGTGAAATAACTTTGGGCCGATGGATTCGGGAAGAGATTTGAGAAAACACCAAAAAGTATTGACCTAGGAGCATCGTAAGTAGGGGAGTGAACCCGGAAAAAGTTAGATGTAATAGTTAGATGCCTTGTTTAGGTGATGGCTCTTCATTCACTTGAACTAATCGGAATTTCGGGGACGAAATTCTCCTAAGTAGGGGAGAATTGTAACATCCCTAATTTTAATCCCTAGCCTAATTATAAGTTTTATCGAATTAAATAATTATTTCTTGAAATTAATCATTTAGTTGTTAGGTATTTTTATAAAATACATTATGTTAATTACGAAAGTGCCTTTAATTATATTTAAAGTGAATTCTTTTAAAAGAGAAATTATCATATTAATGTAACGCTAAACATTTTGAGACGCTTTACTTAAATCTTATATATTCAATAATGAATTATGTTAGTGTTTAAGCGATTTTTGGGAATTGAAGTTAAAACTATGTGATTTCAACGTATTTTTAATGTTTAAAGTAGTTGAAAGTTAACCTCTTTTCAATGAGAAACCAAACTATTTTGTGAAGACCTTGACTCTCATTCTAAACTTGTTTAACCTTGGTTTACGAACTATAATCGAGGGTTTTGTCGCCGCTATTAGTTATTAATTTATCTCTAAAACTTGTTTTTAGTTAACCCCGAAATACCTCTATTTTAATACTTCGCGAGCTTATTGCGTATAACTGAAAAAAATTATGTTTTATAATATTTTCAATCAAGGTCTAGGTGATCGTCTTATTATCGCGCTTGTTTGGTCCTTAGTGCGTTATTTTGACTGTTCTTTATTTTATATAATATGATTAGACGATGAAAGAGCTTTAAAGCCTGTCGCCGCGCGAAAGCAATGGACTTGGATATTTTTGGGCACTATCGTACAAAAAGGGAGCATGTCTTGAGAAAAGCAAGGTAAGGAGTGAGTGTTACCTTGATTGTAGGAAATAGTTTCTAGTTAGTATATAGTGATTGCTAAGGATGTGTGTTAGATTGTGAAACTGAAGCATAGGATAGTAAATAATAATAATAAAATTGGAATATGAAAATGAATAAGTGAATCTATGTTGAGAAATGTTGATGTTTGAATATATGATGTTGTGCAATGTTGATAATTTTGAATATATGTTGATTGAGAAATGTTACGGTGTTCTTGAATGAATAAATGTGTTATGTGTTGAAGTATGTGATTGATAAGTGAATGAATAAAATGAATTAGAATAAGAGCATAAATGTATAGCATTGAATTGGAGTATTTTGTGAATTTATTGTGATGATTGAAAGCTGTACGTATTTATTTATTGGTTTTTAATTTGATGGTGTGTTTGGAAAAATATAACAAGATTAAAGGAAATTGTGGAATTAATAAAAGTTGATACAAAAATAGAATAATTTGTTTATGATTTAAAAGATTAAAGGCAAGTTAAGTGGTGACCCAGATCTTGTAAAAAGTTGTCTGGGTTGTGGGACTGTACGCATAGACCGGTGTGATTCAGGTCGTGTAAGACGTTGTCCGGGTTGTGGGACTGTACGCATCGACGGGTATGATTTAGGTCTTGTAAGACGTTGTCCGGGTTGTGGGACTGTACGCATAGACCGGTGTGTTTTCATGTCTTGTAAGACGTTGTCCGGGTTGTGGGACTGTACGCATAGACTAGTGTGATTCAGATCTTGTAAGACGTTGTCCGGGTTGTGGGACTGTACGCATAGATCGCGTAAGACGCACATGGTGCGCAGCTGTAAGACGTTGTCCGGGTTGTGGGACTGTATGGACACACACACATCATATAATAATAAAGGTATAATTGGATTGTGCGATTCCAGATCTTGTAAGACGTTGTCCGGGTTGTGGGACTGTACGCAATGATGAATCCACATGAATAAATTTTCAATGTTATGATAAAATTAAAGAGTATGTAAAGAGAAAAGAAATCATGGAAAATCAAAAGATTTGATGAGAAGCCATATATGATATTGAGAAATATGTCAAGTTGTATACTTTGGAAATGTATGAAATGAATAATTAAAACTATGAAGGGACTACTTCCATTATGGAAATTAAAATAAATGGATTGTTTGGGAATGCTTAATTGATTTATATGCACTATATGAATTCATGTGTGTGGCTTGGTGGTTCAGTATAACATGATAGAAACTGCTTCCCTATTTTATTGTGTAATACTCACCTCCTTACCAATTTTCAGGTACTGAGTCAGAGTATACTCCAGGACCGGCCGAGCAGGATTACTCTCCCTCACAAGGAGAGTAGAGTTGTGGGATTTAGATGCATTATATGAACCTAAGCCTCCATATTATTTTGATGTATATGTGTTGTATATGTTTTTTTTTTTGAGTGAGGCTTAGGATAGTTTCATTGGGGCATGGTTTATGATTCATTTTTGGGGCATAGTGGTTGTTATGGTTTCTTGATTTACATATTTAGCATTTTGCTGGCACTCTGACAAATTGTTGCTGATGTTTTACTATTGAGCCCACGGGGCCGCTATATGAAGCATATATATACTTATATTTTTAGCCCTGCTAGCTACTGTTGATATTATATAATTGTGTTAATCAGGTTGACCTTTTGGAAAAGTCCGAAAAGCAAACGAAACTCCGTCCGTTTGACGATTGATTTTCATAGATTAAAAAGGAATTTTCAAGTCTGTATTTTAATATAAGGGAAATTAAGGATAAATAATTATAGGGTGTTACAAATACGGTTTTATAAATATAACGAAAATAAAAATCATAACAGGATTTTATATATAGAATTAGAGGGAATATATTGTAAGTTTCCAACTTCTTCCTCTTCTCCTTATTATAGTACCTTTTAAAAAATACACGAGAATTAATAAAGTGGATTAATATGGAGTATTGTATAATTGAAATTATCAACATTTATCATATTTTGTTGAAAGGAGATAGATTAATCTAATAACTTCTGTTAGTTATAGAATCTCCCCAAATTTGCAACTCCAAAAAATCAAGCTTGCGATGACACAATCCTTCGACCGCTCAAAACCTTAAAATTTAGGAAGTGATCACCAGATCAGCATATATTGAATATACAAACTCCAATTTTTTTTATATGCACTCTTTGGCCCATTGTACAGGTGTTCGAAGACCATCTTTAATACCTAAAAACCATTGATACTAATCCTGCACGAGGTCATATTCCCCTTAAGACTAATCTTGTACGAGGTCATATTCACGTGCCTCTCCCAGCGGGGTATGTTAACCGAGAATCGAACTTGAGACTTCTTAATCTCAAACCCTATTCTCAACTTCTCAAGTTGGCAAAATCGCATCACTTGAACTAACGTGCTCATTGATTATATATACAAACTCCAATTTAGACACAATAAATCAATCACCGAATAGTAATATAATTAATTACCATTCTTAAAAACCATCGTAATTACCATTTTTTAAATAAAAATATAGTTCAAAGAGGCTTTTTTTTAAAAAAAAAATTAATCAAAGAGCCTTCTCGAAAGTGAGAAAATGAGGAAAAGTTGTAGCGCATTTGTAAAAGTTTGAATCATAGCACTCACATTTAATTCTCACAATTTTATTAAGGTAAATGCTAACAAGTGCCCTTAAGGCACTTGTTAAAGATCTTAATGGAGTAAAAAAGTTTTGGAAAATGCATTTTTTGAGGTTTTCGAGAGAAGAGTAAACATGAACTTATGATTATCTTTCCACTCTTAGTAGCAAGACCCTTTTATTAATTGGGTTGACACATTAGGAAGTTGGCCACGTTCGATGTAGGGAATTTAATTTTGCATTTGTGTCTTAATTTAAAAATAAATTTTGGTAATATATTTTTCATTGCGGGAATAAATATTTGATCTCTTTTGTTATTTTAAGTAAAGATTTTGATATTTATTTTTTGTTTTGTAAAAGGAGAGGTTAATAAAAAAATTTATTGTAATAATAATAATAATACAGCATGATAGAAAGAATAAAAAAAAATAACGATTGTGTCTAATCTTTATGTTTTTATATTAAATTCAGTATTCTAATTTTAATAGTAATGTATGAATTTGAAAATGAAAATGATAAATAAAAGGATTTTCTTAATAAAATTACAATCCTATAACGCTCCAAATTAAACTACTAATTTATAAGCTATTTTTTTTTTAAAAAAAAATCCATAAAGACATTTACTTGGATACATATTATGTAACACCACGATTTAGTAAATTGATTATATTTTTATTTAGTAAAAATCTAGGATTTTTTTTTGCATTGCTGACAGGGACATGAGTTCGCCTTTATAAAACATTTCCTTTTTCAAAAACATTTTCGTTACAAAATAAATCATTCATGTCCCACATCGCGCATCAAGTTCCAAATCGAGATGTTACCAACATCGCGCTTTGAAACTCTTTCTTTCAATTATATAAAATACTATTCCATTTTCCCTTCTTCAAGTAACGTCAAATACCGAGTTTCCGTAACTTACAAATAAATAGGGTGAATCACGTCATGGTAGAGAGACATCATCTTAGTAACTTAAGAAAGTGCATTACATAATCAAGACACAAATAATAACCTACGCTACAGGTTGCTATCCGTAGCAGCATCCTCCTTTAATTCCAGGTCTTCTTCCACTTCATCAAACCTTCCATCAATCTCTGGTAGCACCAAAACCTTTTACAAACTTTGGATCTTCTAGCATTATTCTTTCCATCAGATCCCATAAGTCGATACCCATTGGGGTGAACAGAGGGTCATTGATCTCCATACTAACGTTTCCTCGCCACTTCCAGCCTTCCTCAAGAAAGTCTCAATCTCTGTCTTCCAGAGGGTGCATACAAACCTTGACGTCGAACGTCATCTATCTAAAATTCAACGACATCAAGTGTCGGGAGAGAAAGAAATAGAATAGCAGAGAGAGTGAGCATCCCGAATGATTTCTCGTCGACGGAGTGAAATTACAATAGGCAAAAACATTAAGGCATAATAGTAACAACATCACCACAACAGATAAAACACATAGCACATTTCACATTGTTATCATAATTACTTATTCATGAATCTCAAACTTTTCATTCTCTTCTCAACATCATTTATTTCTTTCTCAATTCATTTCCTCACGTTACTTCACAACCTCATAGCCATCACAAAATAACATCCTTTAACTTTACTTATAATTCTCTTCAACTTGACCTTCTCATAGTATCCTCATCACTTAGCCATTCTCGTTCTCATTGTTAGTATCTTTATTATATTTCAATCTCTTATTCCAAGAAACTTCCGGATATTGTGAATTACTTTATTAAGTCTTATTAATTCGCATCCATCGATGAAAGGGGATAAGAGATTGTCATCGTGGAGTAGTTAGCACACATACATCTCCTCCAATCCTCCCAAGCCTAATCGGAAGCAAATGGGACGTACAGGAACCTTAACCCACGTACAGGAACCTTAACCCACGCCGGTCGAACAGTCAAGACAATCCAACAACATATAATATATTTGTCAAGACCACAACCGTACAGGCCGGTCATTATGACAATTAATATTTTACGTGATACCGCAAGCCCAACACCAATCGACTGCCTGCCTCGTTCAGGTTCCCTCTCACCGTTCCAAAATTGATCAAGGGGGCGTCAGTACTTTTCTAGTTAGCTGTGCAGAACACGCTACGATCCCTTAGGTATTAATCCCCGATCACTTATAGACTCGTTCCGCCTAGAAAAGCACTCCAGGTTACTTGACGTTTCACCGTCATCACCCTCCCCTATCACAATCACTCACCCGAGTATCCGCAGATAAACAGAGTATCTTCCTCTCCACTACTTCACACTCAATTCGCCGCGTTATTCAATTTCTATAATGTCTTATTAGTATTTTATTAATCCTAGATTCGGCGAGTCACTCTTGTTCATCCCTTCGGTGAACCTCGACCTCTAAATAAATCTTTCGCATTGACGCTTTCTGGATATTTCGTAGCCATCAGGGAAACTGATTCACATTCGGGAGCTCATCAGCTTGGCAAGCATGTCTCACGAACAACGCTTATCGAGAGGTACTTCCACCTTCCGCCGCATAGCACGTACATATCTACTGGGAGCCAATCACATTCATTTTATCATTTCTTTCCTTGTGCCTTTAATACTTTTATTCTATACACATCATGGCATTATCAAGAATCTTTCCCTTTTCATTACTTGGTTCCCATGCGATCACATTATTCTCATCAGCATCATATCATTTTCATAATTTCCATTGTGTCACTTAAGTTTCGTCATAGATTTAAAACATGCAAACATTTACATCATCATACATATGATATTCAGCATGGCATAAATCATAAAGCATGTCATATCATCATGGTATAATCACATCAATAGCATCACGTCATAATATTATATTAGAAAAAGGATGTCTTAGTCCTGCGTATAAATGGCCATACACACACAAACAGTTGCCACTATACGACTGACTCACAGACCCCACGTTCCGGCTTTTTCCAGGAACATCTTAACATTTTACCTAAATACTATAGTGTCTTAGGGATCCCCTCTATCAACTCTTGTCTAGCATTTTTTGGTCAAAAATGGTTGTAGGTCCGTCCGACTGACAGCAGCTCCAAACTTCCGATCTACGGATTCCTTTCTTAAAATAAGACATACAATTAATACAAATCTACTTACTAACATTCATGCTTAACATCAAGTCATTTTTTTTTGGAAACTCGCTTTTACTTCTTACCGGGTAATCGTAGAAGAAACCTTTATATTTTCAAACTAAATTCAATCTTCGAATATACTTTAAACACTTCCAAATCATTCTAAAACAAGCGATAAAATATTTTAAAACAAATCAATTTGCTGCTGGTCCGTTCCAGACAGCCAACTAATCATAACCCGAAAACATCGAAAAACATTACTTTTTCAATCCGACTTTTCTCTAAATCAAGTACCATTGAAAAACTCAACTTTAAATCAATTGAAAGCAATTTTAAAAGTGAAACACAAATTAAATCAACGATGGAAAGCAGAGAAACAACTCAAAATTACTTTGGCGGAAAATCCGAAAACATCGTAAAATCGTACTTTAGTTCACCAAATATTTTGTGACAAAACAAACACTTAAACAATTCATTTTTCAAACACAACACTATGAAATAAAATGGGGTAGCAGCTAGGAGTTTAGCATTTTCGAATATAAACCATTGCAAAACCAATTATCTTTCAAAAGCTTCTCATGAAACCAAACACAACACCGTAACGAATAAATTAATTCATTTTCCTTCACTTCCTTTAACACACGAATAATCCAAGACAAGGAAATACATAATCAAACCATTTATCATGCATCTCATAAAACAATTCAATTAGCATGTGTCACATAAGGCAATTCATCCAAATTTTAGAAATAAGCACCTAAATCAAAACATGACCGTAAACGATTTGCTTGCATTTATTTACACATAACCTAAACACATATTTAAACAATTAATCATGCATGTATCTCAAGTAATAAAAATCCACATATAAGTTCATCCAAGTCACCAAAGAAAGCACGCAAGCTCACATTTATCAAAAGGGCTCTAAAAGAGAGTTTAATCAATTATGGGGAAAAACACAAGAAATAAAATAAAAACGATACCAAATCAATTAGTTTGAAACCCAGAATTTCCAGAATACCTAAAAACGTATTCAAGTTCATCGTATAAAATTTTCAAGCCATTTGGACCTTCATAACCTAAGTTTCAAATCAAATTTTGCATAAAAGCCGAATCAGGACTGTTGCTGACCTGAGGCTAACATGTCACAATTTAAAATAGCAAATCAACTCCGAATTGCTTGAAAATTGGTACAAACCTTAGTAATAAAGTTAAGACTATCTTATAAAAATTTAGGATTATTTGGAGTGGTTTAAGTTACACTTTTCTAATTAATTTCGTCACTAACTCTAAAAAATATGCACCATTGTGCTCACTGTTTTTCAATTGGTAAAAATATCAAACCAACTCCAAATCACCTCAACTTTTTCAGAGGGTCACAAAACATGTCCAGGAAGTTAGCATAAAATTTTTCAAGTCATTTAGAGCAGTTTAGATTCAAAAACTCTGTTTAGGTTTATCCCGAAAAACTTATTTTTCCGAACTCGTTTTCGCCAAAATGACTCTTATAAAATTATCAAATTAATTCTATAAATCATATAAAAATTCAGAGGGCTTCTCATTACTCTAATTCAAACAGTGATTAAGTTTTAAAAAGCATTGAGCTCATACAAACATCTTTGGTCCAAGGTTTTCGCAACTCAAAACACCAATTTTGTTTCAAACAACTTGATCAAACAAAATTATAATTTAAATACCAAAACAATTCCAAACCTATTCAAATTTTCCAGAATATATTTAGACTTCACGAAGGACAACACATCAAATTTTCAAGGCAATCCAAGGAGTACTCCATTGTTTATCAAAGCCTTTACAAAGAAATCATTCATAAACAAAATTTTCAGCACCAACAAATCCAATCATATTCCATGCAACTTCTAACCAAAGGACTCTTATGCAACTCCAATTATACTACAATCACTTAATAACACATAATCAATCACCAAGTGCATCAAATAAAGAAATCATTTCTCTCAATCATCAACATGTATATTTTTCGGTTCATCTTTCAAAATGTAAATAAAACAATTTCTCAATCTTGAAAATCAATTTAGTTACTATCACACATCAAAGACTAAAAATCAAAGTTCCAATATTTTGTTTTCCTTCTTGACCTATCCGGTCCAAACACACCAAACGGGAAAATACTTTTAACTTCAAAAACTCTTTATTTTTAAGTAAGCTTTCAATAAAAGTCCAAAACCATGTCACATAGGCACCAAACAATTTATTCATCACTAATAAGAGCATTTCATTAACATGCACCAAACGAAATCACCTTCCCTTATTCCTCTTGTCTTGGCCGAATCATATAGGGAAAAACTAGGAATCTTTGCAACTTAAATTAACATATAAACATGTACCCAAGAAATCAAACAAGACCAAACTTTATTTCCATCACAATTCCAAGCACCAAGGTAATAAAAATTCATTTGGGCCAGAAATCTAAAGATAGAACCGTATAGCACATATACACATACATAATCACAATTCAATAATCGAATTATATGGCATAATAATAAGTTATCTTATCTCAAATATCACATGCATAATAAGATAAATTTATTTCCCTCATTAACTCATTTAGGCCGAAACATACTCATAGAACAATATGGATTTTTACACAAATTAACACACACATGCACATGCTCTAAAAATCCATTTTTCATTCCTTCATTTCAAGCACAATTCAAAGCACCAAAATAAAATCATTTAGACAAAAACCAATAGAAAAACCGTATAGACTTCAAAAATTCATGCATGTCGATTTTGTGCATTTCAAGCTTCATTTTTAATACACATGCACTCATAAATCAAGGATTCAACTCAAAATCCATCAAGTACCAAAAATCAATTTTGTTTCCTTCATTTCCTTGATGTGGCCGAATCATAGAGAAGGAAAAATGAGGAACTTTTACAATACAAAAACAAAACAAAACACATGATTCAAAGTCAATAAAATCCAAGCTTATTTCTTTTACTCTTCACACCAAACAAATCATAAAAAAAAATCAAAGACTTGGGTAAAAATTGATGGAAAAACCATATGGACCTAAAGCAAGATCTTTTCAAACTTTAAAGCTCAAACCTTTGCATATTAAGGCTTAAAAATCAACAAGGAACTCGAAAAACAAACATGCAAGAGACACGAAAATCATCCTCTTTATTTTTCCCTCTTGGCCGAATTAGATATAAGGAAAATCACAAATTTTCGGACAAAACAATCAACACATAAATCATATTTTCAAAATCAACTCATTGCTAATCACAAATCAAAACATTAGGACAAAAACAAAAATCATTTCCCTTTATTTCTTCTTCTTAGCCTAGGTATGTATAAAGAAAATGGGAAAAGTTTGACAAAATAAACCATTACAAAATCATATCAAGAATTGTTCTTGTTTCATCATCTCAAATCAAGAGCAAAAACAAAATCATATGAACATAAAGACCAAAACCGTGGAGCTCCAACAATGGATGCATGTCAATTTTTCAACCAAAAGCTTAAATCTTTAGTCATTAGCACTTGAAAAGTAAAGATCTTTAATAGAAACTAACATGCATCAACATATTTTAAACAAATCCACAACTCATACATGTATATGCATATAAAAACCGAAATGAAAAGATCAAAATAGAATAGAAACCAAGCAAGATGATGATTACCTAAAGGAAGATTGAAAATTGGGTAGAAAATCCAAAAGCTCCTCCTCCTCTCCTCCTCCTAAAGCTCACAGCCTCTCCCCCTTTGCTCTCCTCTTCTTTATTTTTTTTATTTAAGAGGCTAAGTGTGTAAGAGTGTGGGTAAGGGGGTATGAGGGGGTATTTATAAGCTTTAGGTGGGGTGGGGTTTAATAAATAAAAATGGGATGCAAAAATATTCAAGAACCTCCCCCATGTCATATACTCCCTCACGGTTTTTAACATATGTATAAGGGTGGGTACTTCATTTTAATTTAGGTTTATGAGTATTAATTTTGTAGGACATAGGTAGGTTTTAGGTTTAATAATAAATTAAGAAAGAGTGAGTGGAAAAACACAAGAGCATGCATTGGCCAAAAATTTGGATAGGATAGGGTCATTAATTGCATGTCTCCTATAGGGAATATATAGGGTGACTATACTTTAATTATGGTAGGTTATATTTTATTGGGTTACTCTAGAGTCTTGTGCACTCATAATAGTAGGTCTAAAAATTTAAAATTCAAAATGCCCAAATTAATACAAAAACCGTACAACACTCTCATACAATGGAAAAATATTATTTTCCAATACAGTAAATAACACTTGAAAATCATAATTCAATTTGCTTCAATAAAACATTATAATCTTTCCAAAATAATAAAATTTTCGTGAACAACATAAATAAATTCCAAACTTCACAAAATAAATTCTTCATTTTAATACGATCGTTTTCACTGTAAATTCGTCCAATTCGGATTTACAGATCAAAAGTTATGAATTTTCAAAGTTACGTAATCAAATAAATCAATAAATACTAATCCCTTCAAAACACAAACAAAATAAAATAATTCACCATAATAATAAATTCCAAATAATTATTCTCATTCGAAATTTTAAATCAAATAACGAATTTATATAATTTCGAAAATAACCGCCCAATCAGAATCCAGAAAAATTGATTTATTTAAAATATGAAAAATTGCGGGTATTACATATTACTTTATTTATATTATCACCAAAAATATTTACAATATTATTTTTAATGTACATATCCTTGTTACAGAGGAATTAGGATAACTCCCCCTAACAACGATTGGATAATACTTAATTCTAATACTAGCATCTAGTTTGTTATTTACAACTATCAAAATCGACTAATATTTAGTATACACATCAAGTACCCATGATACTTGCCCGACATGCTTCAATACTCATGTTCTTCAGTCATCCCTCCATCTGTAACTTATTGCATTCTCCATCACCTTATCATCACCATCGCTGGGATGCTCTACCGGATCTTTCTCCTCCTCTTGACTTCCGGCTCCCAAGGGGACCCTTGGATTCAGGATATACTCCAAGATCGGAGAAAACTTCACCCTACGGTTAGGCATTGGTGTTGGAGGCTGTTGGAAACCAACAAGGGGCTAACAATCGAGTAAAGGTGGGGTGAATAGGAGATTGAAGCAAGTATATTGATTTTTCGAAATTGTTGAAAAACACTTGACTTTTTGTTTGTCTGTTTGATAGGAATGCCGAGCTGCTGTCGAGCAGACGCTGGTTACTCAATTAACCAATTCAAAAAAATGAAGTGGTTAAGTTATTAACCAAGCTGCTGCACACTAGTAGCTCGGTTTTTACAACTTAAAAAGTGACGAGCAAGAACCCAAGGCAGTGAGCACGAATTAGCTAATCAACTGCTCGGAAGAAATTTAAAACAACACCAAATCAGAATAAGAAAATTAAAGAACAGAAATGCAGCAAGCACGAAAATAAAAGAGACACCAGAGTTTTTATACCGGTTCACTCTCACCCACTTGAGAGCTACGTCCAGTCCTCTCTACAACCTTAGAGAGATTTTCAATTAATCAAATCAAATTGGATACACGGGTTTTACAAGCGACCCACGCCATACCCCAGGATTTACAATAGACCCACTATAAACCTATCCCGTTCGAGAGTGTACCAAACTCACGAACACTACCCCAATTTGATATTGATTCTGCTGAAGCCCACGTTCAACACTGCACAACCGAAGCTTCTTGACTAACAAGAACCCGCTTCGAAAACAGAGTACAGAGATGAGATGAGGTTGGCTCCAATCTAAACACTCACTAATTTTGATTTTGAAAGTTTAGAATTCAAGTGAGTAAACGGTTTAGTGGGAATGTCAGAGAGGATTGAAACAAGGTTTCAAGTGTGAAAGTTTTTCACTCTCTGTTTTTCAGAAAAATAAAGACCGTTGTGATTTGGAAGAGAAGATTGAAAATTTCAGTTTAGCTTGCAAAATATTTTTGTGTATCTCTTTTGTTGTTTTTATTTCTGTTGAAGAGGAACCTCTTATATACTCCCTCTTTAATCTCTGAGAAAAGAGAGAGAAGGAGGACCTACGAGAAACGTAGGTTGTTTCCGTTCCAACGGAAATAATTATGTCAAATCACAGTATAAATGGTCATTCCCGCTTTAACCATTGGTTAAACTCAATTTGAATTTTAAACTTAGAAAAGCACGTGAGTTTAATCTTAAGACACCTACCCAACATTTAAAATAATTTTAAAAGGTTGAAGGCTGAAGTTGAGTGGAGTCGAAGAGCGCTGTTGATTTGTTGAAGATGATGAGCAGTAAAGCCGAGCTTGACTTCATTTGAGCTTTGAGGGTGAGATGGCCGAGCAACTTAACTGGGTTGATTGATGCCGAGCAACATTGCTGAGCTGTTCTGTTGTCGAGTAGCTATGCCTTGAGATCAAGAGCATTGATGTGCCGAGCTTGATGATTACTTGCATTTGGCATCTGATCTTGGCATCTGTTCGAGCCTGTGGACTTGAGCAACAGATCTGAACTGAGCTTAACCGAGCTGATTTTCTGGCAGACTGATTTACTCTGAGCGATAGCTTGGATTAATCATTTCAGAGTGCGTCAGAGCTTGCACTTTATTTATTCTGACTTCATCAAACCGATCCTTAGTCTTCCGAGCAAGGATGCTAAGAGCACCGAGCGCTTCTCGGAAATTTGGACTCTTTTCATCATACTGATCAAATTTAATAGTTTTCGTCGGTAGTCGAGATCAGAGATCCTCATACTGAGCTGATTTTATTGTCGTGGCTGATGTCCGAGATACTCCACAGCAGATTCATTTGGCTTCATCAAGTCGAGCTGTTTGGAACTGTGGTCGAGCACCGAGCAACAACATTTGTTATCATCAAAATCTCTTTGATTCAACATAGGCCTCTCAAGTACCACACAAGAGTTCGAAGGCTAGAGAGGGTTCCTGCGAAGTTGAGGTCCATTTCTTGTAGGTGGTGGTGAAATGGGATGACGGTGCACATAAGCAGGTGGAACATGCTGGGTGAGTATCATCGATATCCTCATCCTTCGTGTGAGCATCCTTTCTCTGGGACTTGGATGAGGAAGGGTGAGTTCTACGTCTCTTTCAAAAGTTGCACGACTCCCATCGTGCTCCCATATTCCACTATTGAGTGGACGAACTTCCAAGCATATCATATTCCTTGACATTATCATTACCTAACATACAAATGAGGGTAGAGAGTATGTCATTGTTATATTGCTATGTAGATGTACAATTATTGTATTAAAAGTTTGCAAACACATTTAAATCAAATAACATATATCATAGTGCATGAGCATACCCAATTTTACACTACATTATTATAATTTCAATTAAGTGGCATGATGCATACAATGTATCTAATCTTTTCTCCTTTGTATCCAACACTTTTCTCTTCTTCACAATCATTTTACTTTATAACCAAGAAAAAGCAACTGAGAATCAACGACTTGCACCCTTGTATGCTATTACACAATTCTCATCGTTAAGCCCACTTAGGACCATGGACATACCAAGAACCGTCCACCATCAGTCAAAGTATGTCTAAGAGGTCGATAAAATATATTATAGTTATGTAAAATTATCCCAGGTGAGATCGGCCAGATTAGCCAATCATAACACCATTTCACCCATAATAATTCCCAACAGTTATTCGGAAAATCAGTGTCATAAACCTAACCCCTATAACATTTTCAATTCAGATTATCATAATCCTTTGTGTGTATTTTTCCCATTTCCTATCTAAACACCTTTAACACCATACGTGAATGCATATTTTATTACATTAATTTCAACTATAATCATTCATCATTTCATTCAGAAATATAACATCACAAATTTATTATTTTAAAACTGTAAAAATTAATATATAAATCAAAGTAAGAATTTATAAAAGATATTCGTCCATAACCGATTATTGTGATGTCCCGATGTTCGGGAGACACCACGATGTGTTTGGGGGTTGTTGCAGCTGACGAGGGTGACCCCGATCCTACGTATCCCCAGTGAAAAGGGAATCAAGCCGCACGTAGTTCTTAGGTTAGAGAGAACGTACCTTAGCCCTTGTGTCAGGGGTGTATTTATAGGAGGAGAGGTGTTGTGGTACGTTATGGGCTTGTTTGGCCCAGTAGGGCCGACGTGGTTCTTAGAGGATAAGAAGGATGAGTCACTCATCCTTATCCTGTACTAGAGAGCGTATCCTTGTCCTTTGAGTCATAAGGGCTGTTCGGGCATGGTGCTCGGGTCCTCGGCATTGGAGGCCCTTCTCGGTCCAAGACTGACAAGGCGAGGCGCTCGGCGGTATACTCGGCACGTGGTGGCCGAGGTGCCTTGATGGCGGTGTGTGGTCGGCAGAACCTCTTAAGGGTTGGTCCGAGGTCCGGTCCACTACATAAGCCCCCCCAGCTCGAGAAGAGTCGTAGAGACTCTGTGCCGAGTTGAGATCCTTTCTCTATTGGTCTGATCAGATGTCCTTTTCTGAGGGTTGGTGATGACGTAGAAAACTGCTTGCAGCTGAGGCCTTTTAGTCGGAAGAGAATTGGGGATGGTTGATAGCGTTCTTCGTGCTCGGATAATGGCACTAAGAGAGTAACCCAATAGGAGTTTCTTACACCTCTTTCATCGAGGTGCACCGAGAGTAATATCATAAATTGGATCGTTATGTTCACCGGGGATGTTGTCGGAATTACGGCCTTAGCTGAGGTGTATTCCTCGATCCGCGATGTACTCGACCGAAGGCCGAGTTATCGGGTAGCAATCCCCGTTTCCAACTGTGGCCTCGCCGATCTGGCCGGACAATCGTGAGATTGTGGGCAAGTTCTTAGGAACATGATCCGAAGAGAATGAATGGATTAAAGTAAGTTGTCGATGAGAGAGGTGAATACCAAATCTGATTTTGTTAGTTGGAAACGTTGTAACATCCCTTGCAGGTAAGGAGACGATATCGGGCGTCATCTGGTGTCGGTACATAGGTCGGCCTATGTCGGCTTCGTATCTAATTCCTTGCATCACATGCCCCCCACTCGGTAAAGCTTGAAGGGGCTTATGCCGAGTTCATAAGAATTGAGACACTCAATATTGAAATCCGAGGCACCCTCGAACTCGGTATAGGGTTGAGCGCTCAGCGGGAGATTTTTAAAGATACTGATCGGTGACAATGATACTTGGACTATGGCGAACATGGAGACTTCCTTGTTACCTTTCTTCTCGGATGGCTCTGAGGACTTGGAATCTGTTGCTGCCCTGAGCAGCGGACAATGTGGCAGAGTGTGACCACTCGAGAGGGAGTCCTTAGACCTCAGCTGGCTGAAATACGCCGACATGTGGAAGAACAATGTTGCCGAGCTAGATAAATAAGCAGATGATGAAACCGAGAAATGAAGCCGAGAAATAAGCAAAAGATGAAGCCGAGAAATAAGCAGAAGATGAAGCCGAGAAATGAGATCATCTTTAACAAAGCCGAGATCAAGGGAAGACTTAGGGCTCCTCGGTCGCGTGGGGACAAACTGAGCCGATCTGGGAAGGGTTCGGACGGGGTGATGAAGTTACGGGTGTAGCCATTTATACATAAGAAACAACCTGAAAGAATTCCTTGTGGATGAGAGAAAAGTAACGCTGATTCCTTCGTCAATGCTGTTAATTAATTATAACTGCTAAACTCCTCGGAATCCGAGTATTCGGACGGATCCTTATTAAGCTCAGAATAACAAAGCCGGAATGGACCTCTCTTGCATAATATCGAAGAAGGATATCAGATAAAGCCCTGCTACATATGATAAATACATGATTGTTGAATAAAGTATGATTTTGGTCGCAACATAAGGGTGGACGATTGATGCGAGAGTCCTTTAGAGATTCTAAGTTGGTTGTATCTCCATAGTTATACCTTTCATCATATATACATAGATAGGAATTAGAATATTAAATTACAAATGAGATATAACTATGTTATTTGACGAGAGTGATGCATTCGCTTCCTAAACTATGAGCCATATTCAGACACTATGCAGGTAGCATGATATTCTTAGCATGAATAAAGCGACCATGTGTACCACTCATGGCCAATAATTACAACTATCTCACATAAAAACTAATATGTGCAATTAAGATATTAAACATAACTGTAATAAACAGTAATGAATTAAATTTAGGATAAGGAGAGATTAATTCCCTGATCAAGCAAGATGAGTGTTATATCATTGCATTGGGGCCGATTGTTCTCTGAGTTATCGGGCATGCCTCCTTCTTTTTCTTCTTAAAACCTTTAACCCGAGAACAGGAGTGCCATCTGAGGAAACATCAGAAGGATTGTGATTGAGGTCTCCATGAAACATGGCAATTTATGTATGTCCAACAACAAGAATTAGGCGTTCAATTCAGGATGTATTCTAATCTTTACTGCTCTGATCAAAGAGGCAATTTGGCATGGTGGATTTGACGAGGGAGCGAATCTTTGATGATGGCTTCCGCTTTAAGGCACTAGGATTAGTCCGAGTATACTTTCCTAATTAGATTGGATTCATCCTCCAAGAATGCTCTACCGATTAGATCGGATTCACCCAGGCCTGTTTGAGAGACTTTCGGATTTAGATCTGTGTGAGGGAGCACTGCGACAGGGTTGAATGTTCGCAAGTTGTGCGGGTGAGGCCTTCATTGTGTGTTTGATCGGAGCTGATACGCCTTCACTAGATCACTGAGGGGTGCGTGTACCAAGCTTGACCGTCGTGCTCGGGCTATCGTGCTCGGTTGTTCTAATCAAATTTGTACCTTAGTCTTGTATTTCTAGTTTGTTTTCCGCTATCGGATTATCGTTCAATATGTTTAGCTTATGGATGCGGTAAGGAGAGCTCAAACCTCGCCACCTGAGCAAATGTGGGGTCCTTGTCGCCCGACTCAAAGAGGATCTTTTGGTTCAGTTCTGTGGAGTTGGGTGCTCCTTTGCACTTGAAAATCTTATAAGCTTTCTTTTAGAAAGTTGCTGTGTATAAGTGGCCAATGTTCCGTTTAGGTGGCTAGCCCAAAGGGAAAGGCAAGTACGTACGCATATAAGAGCTTGTTTTGCACCGACTTTTATGCGAGAGGTAACTCGGATCACCGGTGCCTGAGCCAAGGAGGTGTCCTCGGCCCACGACCGTCTAGGCTCTGTTAGGAGAGCTCTGTATAATTGGGTGTCTCTACATACTAGCTACATTGCCGAGTTCTAACGGGATGGCTAGTCCAGTTAGAAAGGAGGGTATGTGTACGCATGTAAGAGCGGTGGCATGGCGAACCGTTCTACCACAAAGGTAGGGTCGCGTTTGTGTGCTCGGACCAGCTTTGGCCATCGTGATCGGACTATTGGGCTTAGTGGTTTCGACCATCATATTTGTACGAAGTGGTGATTCTTGGAAAAATGGTTATCAATGAGCTTAACTGAATTAGAAAATAGAATATCTTAGTTGCTCTCTGCTTGATCAGTCAAGTGGCTCCGACAAAATAGAAACAATCTTAGCAGCTCGGCCTTCCTTTTCGGTAAATCCGACCATGATTTCCTTGAACCTTAAATTAATGTAAAAGAATAGTAATCAATGATTGTTGTTTCATTGACAAAATATGACAATTATATAACAACAATGGAAATTATTGGCTTGCGAATATAGAATGTCGGAATAAAAGTGGCATGATTTAAAAAAGACCACACGTAACAAATAGGATAATGACAATTATTGGAGATTAAATATCGTACAACCAGACAAGATTTCCCATGAAAAGATGCATGATTTCAGATATATCACACGTAACAATTGACAACATTTGCAAATATGCCAGAGCTCTTGATGACAACAAATCAGATGAAAACATTAATTCATGGAAAATGACAATGCGCGATTGCCGGAAACTGCCTAGTATCACTTAAAAGGCAATGCATATCAAATATTATTATCCTATCACGATATGAAAGACAAATGTTTAAGGGCATTCAACACCAAGGGATTTTTCCTAACAATACGTCACGTATCAACAAGTATGAAAAATCATGAGTATAGAATAAGTGACATGTAATGAAACTAAAGGAATTAAGCACTAAAACCACATGTCAGAAATATTGCATCAGGTAAATTAATATCAGCATGTGTGCGAAGTGATCACGTGAAATGGCAAGTAAAAAGGAAAATAATATAGGATCGAGAATTCCTTCCCTGATTCGGTGAGGTGAGGAATGTCAGATTGAGGAACGTCAGATCGAATAATGTTGGATTGAAGTCTTCTGTCAATCCTTTCCAAACGGGCTTCATTGCACTTTGAGGGTTGACTTTCATTTTCCTCGGATTAGTATTATTCCGAGCACGGGAAATCAACAAGACATTCTTCATACCTGGAATAAGAGACTCGAGTAGGGAACACAGTTCAAGGCTTCTGCATCGTCTTATAAATCCGAGGAGAGAAGAGTATTGCGTAGTTCCCAAAATTCCTAATGTATGAGATGCCGAAAGGGGGATGCTGTCGAGGGCCTGCCTTAGTTGGCACATGTATCCAAAGGGGGAACCGAACACAGGGTTCTTCTATGCACGGAACACGAGCTCAAAAAGGGAAACTCGCCGCGGGGGTCTTCGTCGTTATCACTGTGTTCCGAATAGAGTGACATTATTGTATTCGTGATGCTCGGAAAACATAGTGACTTTTTTTTCTCTTTTCTTTTTTTTTCTTCTCAGCCCATAATTTTTTTTTGTGCTGGGCTTCAGCCCAGATTTTTTTTCCTATTTTGTAAATTGGGCCTGTTGGCCCGCTAGGGTTTTAACCCTACAACGGTTATTGCTATGCGCAGCAGAGGGCAAACAGGTACTGCGAGCTTTCCGACGTGACGACGTTAGTTCTCCGTGGCGGCTGAAATGGGGAGATGTCTCAAGGGTCGGTGCGGCGGCGGTTCCTTCTAGCTTTGCCGTCAGCGGCGGTGACGGCGTGAGGGAGACAAGATGATGGCACAATGTGAAGATGCTAGAATAGAGAAGGGCAACGGCGGTGGCCACACTCGATCACAGCCCTCTGAAGGAGCCACATATGGCTCGCACTGGAGCGCCATAAAGTTGCGAGTAGCGCAGCGGCAGAGACGCGAGCGAAGTGAAGCTCTGGCGGTGGCGGCGGCACGATCACGTCCTCACTGCGTCGTTGCAAGTTCGTTTCCCTTCTCTTTTGCCATGATGACTGGTTCGCGACGTGGTGGTTGTTGAGGATGGTGGCGGCGCTTGATCGAGTAGTCACGCTCGATCGCGGTCCCCTTGAGTCAACTCGGTTGTCATGGCTGGTTTTGTGACCACTGAGGAAGATGAGAACAGCTAGGGCGATTGAGGCTCTTCGATGATGATGGGGCACCGCTGCACCGCTCCTCTGATCCCACCAACAGCAGCCATGAACAACACTGAACAACGCCAGCAACAACCGTGAGCAACACCGGTGGCAACCACGGTGGATGGCCCCTCACCGCGATCAGCAGCATCACTTCGTTTCTTCTTCTTCTTCACCGATGACGGTCTAGAACCATATCCTGACGACGCCAACGTCATAAAATGATCATTCTACCTTCGTAGATGGTGATTGAAAACGCTGGTTTTTTTATTGTGGATTGGAATTGAAGTTTTTCGATTCTCACATATGGTGCCAATGTGATGTCCCGATGTTCGGGAGACACCACGATGTATTTGGCGGCTGTTGCAGCTGACGAAGCTGACCCCGATACTACGTATCCCTAGTGAAAAGGGAATCAAGCCGCACGTAGTTCTTAGGTTAGAGAGAACTTACCTTAGCCCTAGTGTCGGGTGTATTTATAGGAGGAGAGGTGTTGTGGTACCTTATGGGTCTGTTTGGCCCAGTGGGGCTGACGTGGCTATTAGAGGATAAGAAGGACGAGTCACTTATCCTTATCCTGTACTAGAGAGCTTATCATTATCCTTTGAGTCATAAGGGTTGTTCGGGCTCGGTGCTCGGGTCCTCGGCATTGGAGGCCCTTCCCGGTCCGAGACTGACAAGGCGAGGTGCTCGCGGTATACTCGGCACGTGGTGACCGAGGTGCGTTGATGACGGTGCGTGGTAGGCGGAACCTCTTAAGGGTTGGTCCGAGGTCCAGTCCACTACAGTTATGACTCCCCAATAATCGGTTATGTTATTAGTTTTGGCACTAAAACTTGAATTTTACATATCAAATCTTTATAGAACCAAAACTCGTTAGTTATGAACCATTTTACCATATATATGACACATTTTTAAGCTAAGTCCTAAATCCAATTGGCAAGTAATTACACAAGATTTTCAAGAACACATAAAGGACATAATTTCATTCATTTCATGCAATTCATAAATAAAAACTCAGAATTGGCAAAATATATTGAAAATCATTCAAATTCTAGTTCTTAAAAAGTGTATACAATCTGTATAGCATCAATTCCTGTTGAGTTACCAAACATTAAATCTGAACTAATTCCAAAGTCACTTTTTCATGCCATATCTTATTAATTCAGCTTAGCCATCAATTCCAGGTTATTTTTAGCTTACCTACAACTGTTAGAACATGCTCAAATCATATTAATTTTAGGACAACCGTCCAAGCTTTATGTCCAATTCAATTTACACAAATCAATTCCCTTGAGCTAAGGAAGCTCTTTCTACACTTCTAACCAATTAATTTAGATTCTAGCAATATAATTAATTTCTCCTTTACCTCAGAGATGGAATACAAGCCTAGACTTTGAGAGTTTCACAAGAACAGCTTCAACCGTAATCAAACCCAGAAATAGGGACAGATTCAACAAGCTACTTTATCAAGAAATTTCAATATGGATATGTCATAGAATTTCAAGAACAAGGATTAGAATCAATCATGGGCTTTCCCATGTTGATGTTACAAACGAATTTGAGAGAAAATAGTGGAGTTTTCTTAGTAAACTTTAACTACCAACACAGCCCCACGAATCTGAAATTGCTATGTTTCAGTTTATGATTTCCACCACTTTCTAAGGTTCTAATGTGTTTTTGTTGTACAATTACTCAGTGTAAGAAACTTGCACTTCGTGTATATATGTATGAGAGTTGAATCTACTCAGAGATGAGAAGCAATCGCTGGGGTTGAGCCCTATTTATAATGGTAGAAGAGAGAAGGTTGAAGAGAGTAAAATTCATGGGATTCATTGAGGATTTGCCACTTAATCCTTAGTGAATCACCTCTCACCGTCTCCTTGTCGTCCTAGCAAGCAGGAGGTGACAAATCCTGGGTGAATTCGAGAGAATTCCACAATCTTAGTGTGATTTCAGCTTGAATATGTGTTGGAGAGTACATCATAACTGTTAGATCCAGTGTGATGGTTTTGATAATGACAAATGTTTTGATCAAGTTCAAGTTATGGAGAAGCTCACTGCACCCAAGGTCAACAAGATCAACAAATAATAATGATGAAGAAAGAACAAACTCATGAAGATTCATTTGTGTATTGTATTGTAATATCTTTATTTTGAGTCGTCTTAGAGTTTGATGAGTTTGGGTAGAGTTATTAGAGGGTAGTGAATCTCTATCAAGTCCATGATCATATTATAATTTGAGTATTCACTTAACCTAAAATCAATAGGTGGCTTAAAGGTTTGAAAGAAAAGGTTTAGTTTTGAGAAAACAAGTTTTTAATTGACTTTTACAGTGGCTAATCGATTAAGTAGAGTGACTAATCGATTAACACACATTTAACAGTGCTTAATAGATTAAGGCTATAGGTTAATCAATTAACAACTAGTTTACTGGTTTTTAAAATACGTTTTTCACTCTCAAAATCAGTTTTTAAGTTTCCTAACTTTTGGGTATTCTATATAAACCTTTTCACAACCTTTGTGATTAATTAGAAAAAATCAATTTCATTTTTTATATCATTTTTGAAAAGATCAAAGCCACACTATTCTCTCAACTTTCTCTCTCACTTTCTCAAAGATCAAAGCTTTAATTTTCACATTCTTTGATCAAGAATCTTTGAATCTCATGTGTTGATATTTTCATAGTTCTTGAAAGAGATTCATAGGATTGTTATTGTTTTCTATTGTGTTGTAATCATTGCAAGGAGGCAAACATTCTACAACAAAGGAAGTCTTGGTGGTTGTTCATCAAGCAAATCAAGTTGGAAGTCTTGTTGTGAGGAATCAACAAGCAATTGGAAGACTTGTTGTGGGGTTATCAACAAGCAAGGGAAGAAGGTTAGATTAGATTTCAATAGGATTGCAAGACAAGAGTGAGGTATCTCTTGAAGGCTATCAAGAAGGGAGTCTTGAGAGACATTTAATTGTAATTTGAGAATTCTAATTCTTTTAATGAAGAATCTCACTTGGTTGAAGAGGGGACTGGATGTAGCTCACGGTGGTTGTGAGTGAACCAAGATAAATCATTGTGCAGTATCTCTATTCCCTTAACTCTTTACATTCTTGTCATTTCATATTGTTCTTGGTTGAAAACCTAGAAAAGATTGATTTTCCATAATTGGTTGAATTAGCTTTTAATTGTGTAAATTGAATTGGGGAAAATCATTTTCATAAACTAGGTAATCAATAAGAATATTGCTGTTAATCAATTCCGCTTAATCTCTGATTTTATGTGTTAATTGATTGGTTTTCGTTTTTGATTTAAAAGTGATTTTTCAGTTTTAACAGTGGTTAATCGATTAACTAAAGGTGTTAATCAATTAAGCAAAAAATCTGCTTTCAGGCATTAATCGAGTAACTGGTTAGCTTAATCGATTAACTCAAAGTTTATCAAAGGTTAATCGATTAACATCTTTGCTTAATCAATTAAGGGCTGAAGATTTTGTAAAAATCATTCGTTTTAATTGTTTCGATTTGTTTCATTCGAAAATCTTTCAAGGTTTCTTAAACACCTATTCAACCCCCTTCTAGGTGTTCTCCTACTGTTCCTTAGTTTATTCACCCACCGATTGTAGTTTTTTTAACAATATCCGATTATCGATTTCCCCTAAACGGTTATGTTAGTTAAAAATTCAAAATTCAAAATTCAAAAATTCAAAAGAATATATTTGATTTATTTCCCTCCAAATTATTATTATTTTTAGAATTATAAAATTACCAAATTATCCTTGCCTACAAAAATAAATTTTTGCAGATACTTTTTATTTTCCTTAATTAATTTCTAAATTTATTTATTTTAAAATAATAGAAATTAATTTTAAGTGGGTGTTTGAAATCCTGTAATATATATTTTTTTTGGGATAAAACAAATTGATTGAATAAAGAGAAAGCAAACGTAAGGAATCCTTACTGCTGGTATGTTTAAAGACTAGAACATGAAAGAAAGATATAATAATATATAACGATCAAAAACCACTCCTTGCTACTATGTGTTTTTAGAATGTCTTATTTTGAACTGAAGAAACTTATTGAGGCAGTGATTCGGTATTGTGCTAATTGTGTGAATGTTGTGTGTATTGATTAAATGAATGGTGATGAATGATGTTTGGAAAATTAATGGTGGAAAATTATGGTGAAAAATCATTGATATGATATTTTTTAGAGGGAAAAGTGGGAGGGAATAATAGAGATGAAGATTTTCCTATTTTATAATATATTGATAACGTACATCCTCCGGTTCGAATTATAAGAAAAAAATTAATTTTACGGTTATTAAAAAAAATTAGTTGATATTATTTAATTTTATCAATTTTATAAAAAATATAAGTATTTTAGCAAAGTAGCATTGGGAATGAAACAAAAATTAAATAAAATAACAATTTTCTATGGATGTTTTAAGAAAATAGCATTGAGAATGAAACAAAATTTAAAAAAATTAGTTGGTTTTGCTTATATTTTAAACCAAGAGAAGTATGTTTTTTTTCTTATATTTCAAACCGAAGATAGTACATTACTCCCATCGTTCCATTTTATCTGTCAGTTTAGCTTTTTTAATTTATTTTAAATTATTTGTCGTTTTAGGAATTCAAGGATGTATTAATTTTTTTTAATTTTAATCTTACATTTAATGTGTTGAAATATGTGTGAGTGATAATTAATGTAGTGTTAGATAATATAATAAAATTATCTAATACTTCTCTTAAAAATTAAAATATTAAATAATTTTCTTAATTTGTATGAAACTTCTAAAACAACGTATAAATTGAATAAGAAAGAATAATCTCTAATATGATTAAGAAAATGATATGGAAATATCTCTTTTCTAAGACCTAAATACATAAAAATCAATTATCAATATTTTTTTTTTCAAAACTATTCATTAACCAATAGGTTAAGGCATCCATATCCCTTACCTTTCTCAATCAAGTTTTACGTCTTAGCATGATGCTGAAGTTTTTTTATTTTCTAAGTCATCATCTTAAAACTCTCATGCCAGCCACCATAATATGGTGTGACACATCACTAGTTTACGTCTTCCAACATTTTTCAAAAACTTTGCACAATGTTACATCTAATTGTCACAATATGGCATACAAATGTAATAATATTAAAGTCAATCATATATAATTTTTCATAGGTAAATATTTTTTTTTATTGGAGGGATTGGGGAGAAAGCGTCGCCATGAAGATTTGAATCCGAATTGTAACATCGGTAGCAGCTGAGCTGGCTTTTAAAAACTAAATTCATTTATATATATATATATATATATATATTATAGCAAAAAAAAATAATTTCAGTGAATAATTTTTTTCATACAAATAATAAGTTATTGAATTAATTGAAATAAATTAAATAGAGTGGATCGAGTCCTTTTTTTTTTTTTTTTGGAATTGTGGATTGAGTCATCACAATAAAGTTTAAAGTACGAAAAATCTACCAACGGGGTTTGGTTCAGTTGGTGTAAGGCCCCAACTGAAATCTTGGGAGTGGGACACGGGTGCTAGTAGCCCCGTATTCGATTCCCACTAAAAACATCCCGCTGAGAGAGCCAGCCACACAGCTCGCTCCGGATTAGTCTCAAGGACTCCCTTATATTAAGGGTGCTCTTGGGGATAACGGTGGTTCCGCAAGGAATACGGACAAAAAAAAGTACGAAAAATCTTAAGTTGAATCTTGGTGAGAAAAATAATGATAGTATAAAGGAGGTATAAAAGTCTTATGAATATATTTAAATATTTTTAACAAAATCCTATTGTATGATTCAGATAACATAAATGTAACTAATATTCTTGATTAGGACACTAGTTATATAAAATTAAAAATATTAGGAAAATAATATATTTACTTTCGTAAGAATAAAGCTTATGTTTTGTTGATACTTTATAAAATATATCATCGTTTATTCATATGGCAATTTTTTTTTTATTATTTTAGTTTTTATTGCTAAATATTACTTACCGTGCATATCAAATGGAATTTAGAAAATGGATTTTCTTAATTTCAGTCTCTAGGATTAAAGATAAAATTGTTAAAGTAGGCATTTTTTATTGAGAAAATAAATTCAAAATCTTTTTATTTTTTTTAATGCACTACTTCTCAATAAAACTTATTTATTCCTAGGTTCTTATCCTATACCCTAAGAGCAAGCTAAAGTTAAGAAAATAATAATAAAAAAAAGTTTAATTATGTCACGAGTCCTTGAAGTTTGGGGTACTTTTGTCAGATACCCTTATTCTTTTTTTTCCAATGTCTGACTCCCCGAAGTTACTTCTGAGTTTGTCATATACCACTACTACTAATTCTGACCAATTTTGCTGACATGTAACATCGAAATCCTGGTCAAACACAGGAGGTTAGGCATGCAATGCCCTACCTATGGGTGAAGATTCCATTTTTTTAAAATTAAAAAACTAAAAAGCTTAAAATTTTATATTTTTAGTTAAATAAAAAATAAAAAAAAATGATTGAAGTGAGAGGTCGTCTTCGCTCGTGTGACATCACGCGGCACCACATGACCAACCTCCTACAACTAACTGGGATTTTGATGTTACATGTCAGCAAAATTGACTAGAATTGGTAGTAGGGGTATATGACAAATCCAGAAGTAAGTTCGGGGAATCAAACATTGAAAAAATTAAAATAAGAGTTTCTGACAAAAGTACCCCAAACTTCAGGGACCTATAACATAATTAAGAAGAAAAAAAAACTCCCTACATCTGTTTTAATTTATTTACCATTCTGGGAGTTTCACGGGTCATTTAATAATTCAATTTTCAAGAAAAATATTAGATAATTTTACTATAATATCCTTATACTACATTAATTAGTACTCGTTCCAATATTTTCACCGAATTACAAGGTTGAAGTTGAAAAAAAATGGATTAATATGCTCTAGAATTCCTTAATTAAGTAACAAATAAATTGAAATCAATTAAAAAAAAACTAAAACTAGATATAAAATGGAATGGAAAGAGTACATATATCTAATTTATCCTTAAGGGAAGTGGAAAAAAGTGTGAATGATTTAAAGAAAAGGCACATGCACAGCACCCCATTGGACCAGCCCCAGTCCTTCACATGTCTGTCAATAAGATCTGGTCATAGAATTACATAATCTCACTACAAGACAGTTTCCTTAGGTTACCATGTGAATATGAGAGGAGAGAGGGGTAAGGAAATTTGGTTCCCTTTCTAATACTAACTACATGTTTCAAACTTCAAACTGACCTTTGTTTCAGTTCCCGTGGGATTGTAATTCCTAGAAAAACCATTGTACTGTGTGCTCTTGACTTCTTGCCAGTATTGTTCAATCTCGTGGTCTTCCAGCTTGGGTGAATTGAGAAACAAGACAGATAAATCTCAATCATGCCATGCAACAATTTTATTCTTTTTCATGCATCATTAGTATTATATATATATATATATATATATATATATATATATATATAGTACTTATTATCTTTACTTTTAGTATAAAAAGTTACCCCAATGAAGATTCCACAATGCTCCTTTTTGAAATTCTCTTCTCTCATTAAAAGTTGAGAAATCCTCAACATCTAAAGCATCCATGTGGCAGTGGTGGTTCACTTTATAAAAAAAACTGTTCCAATTCAATTAATAAAACTGTATTTTTTACTCTTCTCTCTAACTCTGATCCATTATGCAGTTCCATTCTCTGTATTCTCCTTGCCTGTGATCGAAACTCTATTCTCATCATCTCCACCAACCTTGCTCAATGCTTTTCAACAACAGTTCACCAAGAGACTCCCGCGATCAATGGCTTCTCTAATCTCTATGCCATGGTACTAATTCTTTCAATTCTTTATAAAAACCATTTTTTATTATTATTATTATTTTTTTTATGAACTATAGGTTCAAGATCCCTTTATTTTAACTTTTGGCAACAAACCATTGCGTTAGTTCGTCACCTTTTTGGAAGAAGATATCAGAAGATCCCTTTATTTTAACTTTTGGCAACAAACCATTGCGTTAGTTCGTCACCTTTTTGGAAGAAGATATCAGAGAGCGCTGTTGCAACAGTTTCCCATTTTGAGTAAGAATCATTTCAATTAAATTCCAATCAATATGATCAACTGGGCTTTCCACTGTTTTTGGATTCTCCCTTCTTTTTTTTTTTGCTTGATCGTGCTACAACAAACGTGGGTTTGCTTAAATTTTTCCCCTACCTCCTTTAAAATTTGCTTATTATTATTATGATGATGATGATGATGATTGTTGAGCCGTGTTCTTCGTTGCTCTTCATGGGTCGCTTGATATTGTTATCTTGGCAGTGCTCTTTATGATTTTAAGGGGGCTGATTTTTTTTATTATTATTTTAAGCATGACAAGGTTGTCATTTTTCATACTTTCATCTTTCCTTTTTAGATTTTGATTCATAGTCGTCTTTTTTTAATGAATTTAATTTTATGAACTTATTAAGTTTTTAATTGTGCATACTTGATGTTTGTCGAAATGCCTTATTGAGCATACAATGAGTATGAGGTTTATCCCCGGAGTGTTTTTCTGTATAACGTGATTAATTTATATTCTGTGTTCATAATATTTTCCAATTTTAAGAGATACAGATTTGATTGTGGTTTTTAGTTAATTTAGGAGGTAGTATATTACTTGCTTAATTTTTTTCCATGTTTATCATGTTTGTCTATTCATTCCGTCATGTATGTGCGTATTTTTTTTTTCAGGAATAAGACTAACTTTACTAAGAGCCTTCCACAACTGCAGAAACAACGGGTGGAATAAAAAGGTGTTCAAGTACAGATGGGATATTGCCCAACCAAATCTGTTCACCTATATCAAAAGCTAAATTTGACGGAAATTTGTAGTGGCATTATCACCTCTGGGTCTATACATAATTTAGACCCATAATTTCCAGACTAACAAAGTGGCTATGTAAAGCAATGTTGTTTCCACTATATATGTGAATTTTTGTGATTAAAATAAGTTCAATTTATTAAGTTATTTTGTATTTGTCTCCCTACAGGTTGTTAACAGTATATAGAAATTACGGTTTTGTAATTGTTAGTGAGTGAGTAATTAGCTTTGACTTACTATGTGAAAAGACATCATCACACTCCATAGTTCTGCAGTGATCGTCAACGAGTAGTTCAATATTCATATGCCCCTTCTTTCCCTTTTCGTAAATAATTGGGTATTTTTTAGCTTGAACTTATTGCTTTTTTTATTCTACTTTTTTTCACTGGATTTTTATATATCAAGATATACTGCAAACAGGTTTGAAGAACCCCTTTGGTCGGAAGATTGATTTGATTCAATGTACATTTCAACATTTTTTACTCTAGGTATATTGATGAGATTTCTTTGATTCATATCGTCATGGTTATAATATGGTTTAATCAGGTGGTTATGCTGCAACATATTTTTTTTATTAGAATATGTTGCGTAATATTGACAAAGTATATATGTTTTGGTGCATAGATGACAACAGGAATGGGTGGTATTGTTTTTGAAAAGGTATATATCATTAATATTAGATTATTGTAAAAGACCTTTTTATTTTCTTAGTTACTCACCTCATTATTTTCCTCCACTTCACTTTAAATTTCATTATATTATTATATATAAAGTTCTTTGACTTTTTGCATATATATATATATATATATGGATTACCCAAAAAAAAAATACTCAACAAGTTCTAAATTTGAGTCATATTAGACTAATAAGTTAAAAACACGCTTGGTACCCTAAATATAACAAATGGTGAAGTTTAAACTTATAAATGATGGTTGGTGGGTGGAGAATTTGTAGCAATGGTACTTATTTTTTAAAATTGTGAGGATAAAGATTGATATTTTTTAAATTTCTAATTATTGTTTGTAAATAAGTTGATACTAATTCAATTAAAAATAATACAAAATGATTTACAATTATTATCTACTTAAATTATCCAAAAATAATTAGTTTATAACAAACAAACAAACAAACATCCCGTGCAGTGCACGGGCTTAAAACTAGTATTTTATATGGGAAAACATGTAATCCCTCCGTATCTGTATTTTTGGGAAAAAGACTTGTCTTTATTTAGTTATCTTTTAAAAAATTGAATAATGTATTATTAATTGCTTTTTCATTTTTATTGTTGAACGAAAAATTGAAAAATAGTCAGTGGAGTGATGATAATAATGAAAATAGTAGTTAGTGACTAATCTTAATGATAATTGATTAAGAGATAAATGTTATATATATATATATATATATATATATATATAAATATGAAAAATAAAATTAAAAGTTTAGTCGCTAAATTTGTGTCTTATGTTCTAAGAGATAAATGAAATTGGGAATAACACTTTCCTTTCTTAATAATCCAAGTGGATTGCTCGGTGGTAGTTGGCTGAGTACAAAAGTAATTTGAAAACACAGGTATCAAACTTAATTCTTGGTGGTTAGTGACTGAGCTTGATGAAATATCTAGGGGTGCACAAAAATTTGATAATATTTTCCATTGTAAATTTGTTAGCTAGGTGTGTCTTAATTGATTAAGAGAGATGGGGTTCGATTCCACCCTTCCTCTTGTCGCGGAAATTTTAGTTTTTTCTTAAAAGAAGCATAAACATGACACAAGAGGATTCAAGCGAGGAATCTGGACATTTAAACACCAATTGTCACGTCGCTAAGACACATGAACGAATAATGTTAAAAGCTGATAATATTATGTATATAGATTAAAAATTTATAAAATTTGATGAGTCACCTGCTCCTCAAAAGCTATGTCCCTGTTGGTGATATAACACTTTTTATAGAAGCATCATATTGTTTACAACTCGCTATGTAGGATGAATTAGTCTGAACATTCAAAATAGATCCACATCAGAATATCACTTAAATTTAAAAAAAAAAAAACAGTTTCCTGCCATAACGAAGATAATTAAAGTTCCATTACCTAATTGTTATAATCACAATAAATTAACAAGTAATTTGTGAGTAATTTGTTTTGGGAATCTTAAGAGAGAATAAGATAAAGGATAGTGAGGATTTTCCCTCCCCTCTTCCTTCCTCTGTTTTTATCTATTGGTTTTCGGTAGGGAGAGGGAAATCTGTCCCTTCCCTTCCTTTGGAAAGTGTGTGGGTTTGTTTCTCCCAGTTTATTTGGGTTTTGTCTTGCCTTTTACAAGTTGTTTTGTTTTGTGTGTTTCCAGTGGAGGGATGTCTATGGATAGTTTCTACTTTCTAGATCTGATGGTCACCCTCTTTGCTCCAATAATTGGAAGGCTACTCGTCGAGACAGATCTTCCTTTGCCAACTGTTGATTTGGCTACCGTCCAACGACTCTCTCGTTTTAGATCTGAGATTAGTCCCAACATCAATGAAATTGTTATCTTGTAATTAAAGGCTATTGAATCTCTTGTTAGAGTCCGGTGTTAGAGTCCGGTTTTGACAATTGCTGATGATCCATAGTCTGTTGTTGCAGTGTATTTTGTTTTTCCTTTAACTATTATTAGTGTGAAATATCTTGTATTTGTAATTGTTATGTTTGTCATTGCTTGTACAGTTTCTGATCTATGAATAAAATACACATTTCCCTTAAAAAAATAGTGGAAAGTATTTCTCTAATCAATTATCAAATTCATAATAATGTGTCCACTTAACATGAGCATATAGCTCAGCTTTACAGAAGATAAAGATAAAGTATTTAATCACCCACATTAGTGGAATTAAGAATTGGACGTTCGCGAAACCTCTCAGCAGCCAACCGTTTCAGGTGCTGTGAATGATTTTCCAAAAAATTGTTACCTTTTATTTCTTTTCAGATTATTTTTTTACACCAACCGGTACCTGGATCTGATTTACACAGAATCCGATTCATATGATCCGACCCAACTGAACTCGCATTAAGCGGTAGGAGTCTCCCAGCGGGAATTACTCCATACCCAAGGCTCGAACTCGAGACCAGTTAGTTAAGAGACCAAGTGAACTACTACTTGACTAACCCCACATTGATATTTCTTTTCAGCATTTTGATTGCATGAAATTTGCATGGTTGAGAGGCATGCATGGACATCTTTTAAATTTTTTTTTTATACAATGATGATCACTGCAATAGTACAATTGATAAACTAAAGACAGCTTTATGCCCATGTACCTAGTAACACCAATTAATCAGAATAGGTTTATTAAAAAAAATAAAGATAGAGAACCAAAAAAAAAAACGATTTTACTCTGTCTTAAAAAATATTTAATTAGATATTTTCTTCTCTCATATTATTAAAAATGCTTTGGTTGCTAATTTGTTTGATGGCAAGGTCAGAGGGTGACATTTGAATTGGTAAAGGTAATGTTATTAAAACGGTACTTATGATCGATCGAATTGGGCATGGTATTGGAATAGTAGTTTAATGGTTCAATCAACTATATACTAATTAAGTTAAAAAAAAAAAAGAAAAAATATACTATATTAATTAAATTGTATACCATTTTCAAGATTTTTTATTTTTGAGTCTTCTTCTCTTCTTTTCTCTTCTCCGTTTTCCTCTCTTCTATGATAGCGGTAGAAAGGGAGGGAGAATCTCCCCTTCCTTTGGTTGGTGTGTGGGTTTTTTCTCTCCCAGTTATATCTGGGTTAAATAAATAAATCTTGCCTTTGTGCAAGTGGTGTGGTTTTTCTTGTCCCAGTTTCATCTGGATTTTGTTTTCGTGTGTTTGAGTGTGGGAAGACTTTTTGTTTGTCCAGATCTGATGACCATCCTATCTTCTCCAATAACTAGAAGACTGATATTCGGGACAGCTTTTCCCTTCCAGATCTCTGTCTTCTCCTCTGTCCAGTGGCTCTACCTCCTCAGATATGAGATTCTTAATCGCCGAACTGTGCTTACTTCCGGCATTGATGAGATGGTTATCTTGGAAACAAAGGCTGTTGAATCTCTTGTTAGAGTTCGAAGCTGGATGTTGATGATGATCCTGATCCACAGGGAGTTTGCTGTTATGGCTGAGTATCTAGTCTTTTTTAGCAATCTTTATTGTATGGAAAATATGTGCTTTGTTATTGTCATGTTGGATCTACTTGTACTATTTTCTGTTATGGAATGAATTACATATTTTCCTTTAAAAAAAAAATTAAATTGTATACCGATGAAATAAGATAATTATTAATTAATTTTAAAAATCTAAAGAATAAATATAGTAAATATATTCATTTCCATGTTTTAAGATATCATTTCAAGTGGTCCAGTGGCAAAGTGGCAAAGCACTCACACTTTAATGATTAGGTTGTAGGTTTGGATCCTATTTGCTGCATTTTGTAAACACATTTTACTTGGTTAATGTGGTCTATATTTTCAAACTGGTTTGGTTCGCCACGACACAAATTCGCCTAGTATAAGGCGGTTTTGACCGGTTCATAAACAAGGTGATCCAATTTATTAATCGGACTGGCCACTAGTCCGATTCGTCAATTTTTTGGTCGAATCGGTTGGTCCAGTGCGGTATTAATAACACTGGGTAAAGGTCCTTGAATTTGTGGGAGGAAGAGTAGTTTTGTGGATCTTATGAACATCTTATTCATATAAAAATTGATTTCTCGAGGTTGGATAGTTGGAGGTGGTCACTTGAGCCCTATGTTACACCAGTACAGATATGGGTATAATACTGATTATTTAAAAAGTTGGGATGTGGGTACGATAATATAAATTCAGATTTTATAAATAAATGAATATAAACAAGTTAAAAAAAACAATTTTGACATTGAAATATAATATGAATATCTTAAAATTAGAGGTTGAGACTCAAAATAAGTCGAGATATAAGGACGAGAAACTGATTATGACATTAATATACAAATTCTTAGGCAAAATTGACTTTATTGATATGATCCACACCCAAAATATATCTTGACATATCAATTGCAAGTATCCAAGAGTACCGTATGTATACCAGTACCCACTGTATAATCGGTAAGAGTACGTCACTAGTTAAAAAGTACCCATATTTCAGAGCTTGAGCGTATTTGCATTTATTCTTCAAAATGTGGGTATGGATATAGCTTTTCAAAACTAGGTATCTCGGACAACAACAATTCGTATCATCGACATCGTTATCTTATATTAATAGGCTAGATTTTCCAATATTTAATCTGATCATCAGATAATGAAAGATACATAATTAATCATATATTAGAAGTTAATCTAAGAAAATATGTCAATAAGATTATGTTGGGACATCGGAAAGTATACCTGATTGTATAATTAATACCCATAATGGGTCCGGGTCGGATCCAAAAATGGACCCACAGGTATATAAATACGGGTACTTGCGGGTAATACCTGGAATGAGTCCGAGTCCGGGTAATGAGGTATCAGACCCGCGGGTACCCGTACCGACACAAAAATACTTATTATTCAATTAATTTGGAATTTAAGTATGTTTGCATTCTGTGAGAGGATTTGTTTCTTATTGAATATGTTTTGCTTCTAATGAATTTGTTTGTGAATTGTTTAATGATATATCAAGTGCTTGACAAGTAAAAATAGAGAATTTTTATGTTTGTTTAGAAAAAAAATAAACTTAAAACTTTAATATATATATTTTTAAAAAAAATAATATAATGGGTACCCATGAACTCATTTGGGTACCCACTGGTCCGCTTGACAGCCGGTACTCGTGTGGGTCTAGGGCGAGTCCGGGTCCGGATATGCATGAACGGGGCGGGTTTGAGTATCTCATACCCGGACCCATTGCCATCCCTAGAAGCGCTTGTTTAACGTCACGAGCTTGACGGTGGACCCCCCTCATGGAGGTCTTAATGATCCCTACAAAGAAGTGACTTTCTTTTTCTTGCTACATCCAACACTCTCACCACCTGAGTGTTGGATGCACATCAGCAAGGCAAAAAGATCTGAGGTGATTGGTGCGTTTTCAAACATATTCATAATGATTTGGTCACCATTCATCCTCAAAATTAGTTTGCCCTTAGGCACATTAACAACTGCCCCTACAGTGGCCAAAAATGGTTTTCCAAATATCAGAGGGACCTGTTGGTCCTCATCAATATCAACAATCATAAAGTCCATGGGAAATATGAATTTTCCACTTTAATTAAAATATCCTCCACCGAACCCCTAGGGCGAAGGATAGACTTGTCAACTAGCTGCAACGAAGCCATAGAGGGCTTTGCTTTTCCAGTTTCTAGTTTATTAAAAATAGATAGAGGCATTAAATTGACACTAGATCCTAAATCACAAAGTGCCTTACCAACATACTTACCACCAATGTCGCATGGCAAGGTGAAGCTCCCATGATCTTTCATTTTGGGCGAAAGCTTCCTTTGCAGGATGGCACTGCACTCCTCTGTCAACATTATTGTCTCATCATTCTCTGGAGTTTTATTTTTTTGGTCAAAAGCTCATTCATAAATTTAGCATAAGATGGAATCTGCTCCAAAGCTTCTACAAATGGTATGTTGGTATGACCAATTCTAGGTTAATTAATTAGTTGTTTCTGAGTTAATGACTTAAATAGTCGAATAAATGGCATATATTGAGCCATATATTTTTGGTCATTACAAAAGTTATGGTCGTGACAATAAAAGAGTGCTTTGTTAAATCTAAGAAAAATAGATAAAAAAATAACTCTACCACCCATCCTTCCTTTAATCCTGTCTCTCAACAATCTGATATTGTAAAATTTATTATTAATATTTCAAAATATTTTGTTTATTCTAATAAACTTTTTCTAAACTAGATGTCATGTATATTTGATATTAATGCCTCTTGCGTACGATACATATTGTTTTGTGAAACATTATATACATTACTATATTTTTGTTAGGTGATAGCGGTCCAATTTATGATGTTTTAGAGCATTAATTAACTCCCTTTTACTTTGGTTTTGGTTTGTTTCTTGAGAAAATTAGGGATTTTCGTAGGTTTTTAGGAATATTTGGTAGATTAAGGTCCTTGGTCAATGTGATCTTGTTTGTTCATGATTTCAGGTATTTTGAGGCTTGAGTTGATAATTGATGCAAAGGAATGGAAAGGAGCCTTGGAAACCATGAAATTGGGTGTGAAAAGGAGAATATTTGGTGCCAGATAGCAAGATGCACGCCTAGGCGCGCGCACCACGTATCAAGAAGAGCATCAGACTGGTGCGCGGTTCCCGGTGCAGGTCCATTCAGGTCTGTTTTGTTGATTTCTGATGGGATTTGTTTAGGTTTTAGTTTTAGCCTTTAAATATAGGTTTTGCAATTAATTTTAGGAGAAATTCATATATACTAGAGAGAATTAGAAGCAATTAGGATTAGAGAAGAGAGGTTAGAAACATATCATTGAGAGCAAGGAGGCAAGGCAAGGATTGAAGATCAACAATGGAGGGATCCACTTGAAGATTGAAGATCTCTTGGGGTAAATTCATTATTGTCTATGATTATGAGTTCTTCGCTTAATTCTTGTATTTCTTCTCCCATTATGTGTAACTAAACCTCTTGTTAGGAATATGGTGGATTTGTATGGATTCTAAATAGTTTATTAATTTATGTTTTGATGTTTTCCTTTTAAATCTATTGCTTGGTTGTGTTTGAATTACAATTCATAGAATTAATCAATTTATGTTTTGCTTTGATAGTCTAATCCTTCAATTGGAAGATTAGGGATTAGATTAGGCCTTTAAACCAAACATTATAATTACCCAAGCGGTAGGGATACTTTTGGGGATTATATGACTTTTATTAATTCTAGTGTTTTAAATTAATGATTATTAAACTAAGATTCACTTAAGGGATTAAGGGGTATAGTTTAATAAGAACCGTAATTGCCATGAGGGATCTAGCTTTTACTACCTCTGGAAGGTCGTTGATTTAATGGAAAACGGATTTTCATAATTAGTAACTACGGTCCTACAATGAAACCACGTTCCTAGCCTTTTCCACATTTGTTTATAAATACACTTTATTTTCTGTTTTGTCTCATTCTGTCTATTCTACACTCCTTTCTCAAAACCTAAACAAAAACTCAAGTTTCACATAGTAATTACTATTTGCCTAAGAATTATTAGAAACAATTTGCAATCCCCTGTGGAACGATAATTTTACTTACTCTTTATTACTTGTGATCCGGTATACTTGCCAGTAGTCCAACATTAGGCTTTTTTATGAAAATTGTCCCTGAACTTTTTGCTCGCTCTGAAAATCGTCCCTGAACTTTTTTTTTCGTTTTAGTCCCTAATTGTTACTTTCGTTTTGCCGTTAGTCCTCCACATCATCTTTGACGAAAATTTCTGACATGGCTTGACGGAAGCCACCTAAGCACCTGTTTCATCTCTCCTATGTGGTCTATTAGCGCACGTGATACTCACGTGATGAACAAACTCCCTCCATTTTTCACTTTCTTGTTTCGGACTCCTCATCTGCCACTTTTCATTTTCTTCGTTTCACATTCTCTCTTCCTGTCTCACACTTGTTTCTGAGAACAAAAAAAAACCTAAAATCGCGTTTGACTACTCCATCGATTCGAGGTTTTGGTTGAAACCGTTTGGAAGGTAATGGAGACTACCGACGAAGGAGGCTTCCCCAATAAGAGGTATTTTATTCGGTTTATTTTTATGGGTATTACGTTTCTTCTTTTGGTTGTTGTCGTTTATTCGGTTTCTTCTTTTGTTTCTTCTTGTGGGCTTCTTTCGTGTTTAGGGTTTGAAGGTTTTCAGTTTTCTGTGTTCGGGTGTTTGAGGGTTTGAGGGTTTCTGTGTTTGAGGGTGTGAGTGTTTGTGTAAGTTGGAAAGGGGAAATGGAATGTGACTTCTTCCTATGTTGGGTGAATTTATAGTTGCATGTTTGTTTGTTGTTGACTTTGTGTTTGTTGCATTGCAGTGATTTTCGATCCTTTTGTTTATTTTTTGTTTTTTTGGCCGAGGTTGTAGGGACCAAGGTTGTGGTGCAAGTGGTGAAGATTCAGGTGCTGGGAACAAAGAGGAAGGTGTTGGTCCAAGTGTTGATGGAAATGATATTGTGGAGGAGGTGTGTAGTGGAAGTTAGAGTGACAGTGACAATGATAGTGTGAACTGTGAAGGGTGTGCATTTTGATGACAGTGAAGAAGAGAGAGACCTTGGTCTAGATGATGCTTTTGAGTTTGGGCTAGGTGGTGAGTTTGGGCTAGGTGTTGAGTTTGGGCCACTTGTTGATGTTGGAGTAGGTATTGATGTGGCTCCAAGTGTTGTTGCTGGGCCATCTGAGGAAAATGGAGGAACTGTTGTTGGTGGCCCCTCTATTTGTGCTGGACCCAATGTTGCAGTTGCACCAAATGCTGATGTTGGACCATGAGTTGGTGCTGGTTCAAGTGATATTGGTGATGTTGGACCCTCTGTTGCTGTTGGGCCAAGTGTACCTGTTGGAGCAAATGTTGTTTCTGGGCCAAGTGTTGCTGCTGGCCCAAGTGTACCTGCATCATCAGTTGTTGGTCCAACTCCAAGTGTTGTTGCTGGCCCTGAGGAAACAAATGGGGATGCTCAGAATGAAGATGAGGAGGGAAGTGCTCCTGCTAGGAATTAGAGAAGGAGGAAGGCATACAAGCTACCTGTCACTAGTGGATTTGTTCCCTTTCATGCAAAGACTGAACATGAAATGGAAAGTGGATACAACACTGATGAGTTGGAAAGTGGGGAGAGTGACAGTGATGATGATGGTGGCAGCAGAACTAGGTACCCAAAATTTAGGGCAGATGAAATGGGAAAATATTTCAAGTTCACGTTGAGTATGGAGTTTAGTTCTTTGGAGCAGTTCAAAGATGCCATCTTAGAGCATTTTGTCCTTATTGGTAAGGAGGTTAAATTTGTGAAGAATGATAGAGTTAGGGTGAGGGTACAATGCAATCACAAATGCGATTTTGTGATGCTTGTTAGCAGAGTTGGGAGGCAGTCAACATATAAAGTGAAAACACTTGTTCAGCCTCATACTTGTGGAAGAGTATTTGATAACAAGAATGCAACCTCAAAATGGATTGCCAAGAAGGTGGTTGAGAAGTTCAGAAGTAATACAAGCATGAGTTTAAAGGATGTGATGGATGATATTAGAACCTCTTATCAGACTGGAATTACAATGCATAGGGCATGGAAAGCTAGAAAAATGGCAAAAGAGGTTGTGGATGGAGATGCAATGAAGCAGTACAGCTTGATTTGGAGTTATGCAACTGAACTTACCCGTGCATGTGAAGGAAATAGATGCAAGATGACTTTGAATAGGATTGCTCCAAATTTTCCGCCAAGATTTGGGAGTTTCTACATGTGTCTTGATGGATGCAAGAAAGGATTTATTCATGGTTGTAGACCCTTCATTGGGGTGGATGAATGTCACCTTAAAGCATCTTATGGAGGCATACTGTTGATTGTTGTGGGCAGAGATCCAAATGACCAATACTTTCCTCTTGCATTTGCAGTCGTGGAAACTGAATGCAAAGAAAGTTGGAGGTGGTTCTTGACTCTGTTATTGGAGGACATTGGTGACATGAGTACAAACAGATGGATTTTTTAAGTCTGGCCAACAAAAGGTATGCATCTTACTTATTCATTTTCAATTGAAATATGTATGTTGTTACTCATGATTTACACTTGTATACACTTGTGCTTGTTATAGGGTTTGGTGCAAGTGTTTGAGGAAATGCTGGAGGGAACTGAGCATAGGTTTTGTTTAAGGCATCTATACAACCACCTGAAAAAGGCTATCCCTAGATGTGGTACAACAATAAGGGATTTGGTGATGACTGCTGCAAAGGCTACTTATGTGGAGGTTCAAATCAATCATGGACACACTAAGAAGTGAAAACGAAGTTGCTTACAATTGGTTGGCAGGAAAGGAGTTAAAAACATGGTGTAAGCATGCATTCTCTTATTACCCCAAGTGTGATGTGCTTATGAATAATTTATCTGAAGCATTTAATAGCACAATATTGATAGCTAGGGACAAACCAATAATTACTATGTTTGAGTGGATAAGAACATACCTAATGGGTAGATTTGCCAAACTTTGGGATAAATTTACTGCTTATAAGGGTGATGTGATGCCTAAACCAAGAAAGAGACTTGATAGGGAAATAGAAATGAGTGCAAATTGGCTACCCACTTGGGCCCGTGCTGGGAGTTTTCAGGTTCAACATACTGCGAGGAAAAAGAGTTTTACTATTGACTTGGAAAAGGGGATATGTAGTTGTGGTTTCTGGGAATTGGTTGGTATACCATGCAGACATACAGTAGCTGCAATATGTTACAAGGGTGAAATCCCTGAAAAATATGTCCACAATTGCTACAAAAGAGCTGCTTATACAGCATGTTATGGACCCATGATTACCCCAATCAATGGCCAAAATCAATGGCCATCTACTGATCATGAAGAAGTCTTGCCACCATTGTACAAAAGAGGACCAGGGAGACCAAAAAAACTGAGAAGAAGAGAACCGAATGAGCCTACAAATGGAGGTAATAGGCTGAGGAGAGGAAATTGTAAAAATAGATGCAATAGGTGTCATCAATATGGACACAATGCATCAGGTTGCAGAAATGAAGCTGTAGAGGGTTATGTACCAGGGCCAAGAAGGGTAATTCAACTCACTACTTTATCTTATGTTTTTGAATGTTCTACATATATAATTGTATTTGTTTCTCTACATGTCATGTGTTTCTTATTGCATTACAGAGTAGAGGGACAGAACAACATGAAATAGAAACTGGAGGAGGTTCAACAAATGGAAGAGTTGCAGCTGAAAACCAAAATAATGGAGCTGCAAGTGGACGAGTTGTATCAAATGAAGCACCTCCAGCCGAAGTAAATGGTGCTTCTCAAAGTGATGTTGCTGCTAAAGTTAATCTTGGTGCTGACAATGAACATGATTGGATGTCACCACCCCCATCTTCCCTTGCTCATGTGGTTGCCACTGCCCATGTTGTTGCCCCTACCCCCACCCATGCCACTGCCCTGCCCCTGCCCCAACTGGTAAGGGTAAGGGTGCCCCTGCTGCTAAGGGTAAGGGTAAAGTGGTTGCAACCTCTCAACCTCCCCCTGCTAGTTCCCCTATTAAGAGTAAGTCCAAAATGGGTGCAAGCTCTCAACCTGCTCCTACCATCAATGCTCAGAGGCCAAAGAGGGCTATGCAATCAAGGTATATGAAACCATTTGCTGTTGCACCTGCTGCTGCCTCTCAGAACAATGCAGCCACTGAAATGCAAAAAAAGGTGATATATTGACATACACTTGTTTTTTAAATTTATTGTAACAGTGAACATGACATTAAACTGCTTATTCTTCAAATAGGGAAAAGGAATAGCATCTACAACACCTAAAGGAAAGGCACCACAAATTCCAGGACCGAAGGGAAAGACATCAGCTAGTCCAACAAAATCAAAGGTATTTTGCGACTTTGTTCTATCCATAAATTTGATAGAACTTTGTTCTGCCCTGCATTTGTTCTGTCCACTTTGTTCTGTTCATATATCTTTAGTAGCATTTTATAGGTGCAATCCTAATTTTATTTCCACACTTGTAGGTTTCACAGATTCCTCATGTGTTCCTTGAAACAGCACGAACTAGGAAGTTGGTTAAAATTTGGAGTGATGTCACAGATTCATTCAATGAAGTGAAGAAGAGGAACAATTCCAAGTGAAGGAAATGCAGAGAAGAAATGAGATGTTGTTGCTGAACGTGTTTTAATTTTGTTATAAGGTCTGTTTTGGTTAAAGATAATTGTGGTTTCAGACAATGTTTCTTAAATCACATGTTTTGGTTGTTTTTTGGGTTTTGAATGGTATGACGCTTAGAAGGTCTCTGCCTTTTTGGATGTAAATGGGGATATGTAGACATTAACAATGTTCAATCACAATCTTATCTTTCTATTTAATCATTGTCTTTCAAAATAGTACGATATTTGCCCATACGAAATAGTAATATTTAATAGCACATACAAAATCATATCTTTCTTAAAGTGCTTCATTTTGTTGCTTAATTGAAAATCAGGTCTCATCATGATTACATTAATGTTTACACACAAAAGCAGAAACCAGACCTTCCACCCACTGGGGCCATACTCAACACGAAATTACATTTGAGGACCTAAATCAAAATACATTTATAATTCAGGGACTAGATCCAAAAGACCAACTACACTAATTTCTTCTTAGTGGCATTTCATCAAACACATGTCGATACATCTAAAAGCAACAACCCATGTTATCAGCAACACAAACACCAACTTCTTCATCCTATCCCTTTCATCGGCTAGTTTCTTCCTCAATTTCAAGCACTTATTCTTCCAATAACCATCGTTGAACTCATTTGAATCTTCTATATTGATTGGAGGCTGCATCGAAGGTTGCACAGAGGTCTCACCATCAACCTCACAATCAGTCCATTCGAAATAATGCCCATGTGGATTCTCCTTCACAGCACATGAAGAAATGAAATGAGCACTCTTACCTTCCAATCACTCCATTCGTAAGAGGAGAAGAAGCCATGAAAAACTACAATAATTTTTACCTTCCAATTAGGACAACGCCAAAACATTCGTCCAAGATTCTTTGGACTTCGCGAAGTCATCACTATGGTTGTGTTACCGCAGCTACACACTCTTCTTCGCGAAGCATTGCTTGATGATGGGAACCTAGATGCCATAGTTGCAAAGTAGAGGAAACAACCAAGAACATTACTCAAATCTACGGTTTTCTCTTCAGTAACCGCACGTGAGGGGCATGTGCTTCAATATGAAAAGCTGGATCCTTGTTGGACCACGTAGGAGAGATGAAACAGGTGCTGAGGTGGCTTCCGTCAAGCCATGTCAGCACTTTTCGTCAAAGATGACGTGGAGGACCAACGGAAAAATGGAAGTAACGATTAGGGACTAAAACGAAAAAAAAAGTCCAGGGACTCATTTCAGAGTTAGGAAAAAGTTCGGGACAATTTTCATAAAAAAGCCTTTTTGTTATAATAATGTTATAACTGGTTGATTTGCACCATTTGGAAACATTCCCAAGTACAACCAATTTTTGTGACACCCTCACTATTCATTACCTTAATTACCATTAGTTGGTTAAATTTCTTATTAATTTCTAAATAAAATTCGACGGAATTTACTTTGTTTTTCGGACTTTCCAAAATTTAATTTTCCTGTTTAACCGGTATTAATACATTTTCCATAACATCAGAATCAACAGACAGACATATCACATCATCATGCATACTATGAACATTGTTTCAGAATATAAACTAGTTGTGGAATTGTTTAATTTTCCAAAATCATTCCTTTTCCAAAAGGAGGAGTCCTGAGCCAACCCTGTGCTACATACTAAGCACCAAAATAAATATATACATCATTCACCAAAAGGAGTTTATATACACAACATGTTTTTCAAAACATGGCCCAGGATGACCACATACTAACTAGCTACTACTTACACCCCCGAGGGGGAGTGTATTTCTGCTCGGCCTGAACTGGGGATAGCTCGGTCTCAGTACCTATAAAAACAACAAAGATGTGAGTATTAAACATAACTCACGATATAGATTTTAATATAGGCATAGAAATTTCCAAGGCAAAATACAATTAATTCATACATTTTTTCCTTTTTCTTCTCATTTCTCATTTTCTCTCTTTTCTCATTTCCTTATTTTCACATTTGCTTTTTCTCCCTTTCATATTCTATTAATTTCCCCATTAGGACTGTCGCACCTGTTAGACATTTATACCCACTAGGAAGTTTCCACCCATCAGGAAGTTTCCACCCAATAGGTTATGTAACACACGTTAGGATTTTGTTATATTTATTAGTCCACTCATGTTCATTTGTGTATTTCACTCGCTTCTTAGGTGTTTTTAACATACTTTTAAGTGTTTTGAACGTGCGTAATGATCCGTGGGTACACTTTTCACCTAACGGGCATTTCCACAAAATGGGCATTTCCACCTGTTGGGCATTTCTACCTTGAGGGACTTTCCACCTAACAGGGCATTTTGCCTAATGGGACAGTGTCACCCACATGGATCATTAACCAGCGCCTCAACTTAACAGGCCTTCAATGGCCACATTCACTTTCTTTTCTCACTATTAATTTTCTCTTCTTTCATTCTTTTAATTTGTAACTTATTATGCCATCTTTGCTTATTATTATTTTCACTATCCAAGGTTATCAATTTAACTTTAAATTATTCTCATCATCAATTCATCACATTCAGGAAGTATTATACCAAACATACATGCACAACATGTTCACATGCACAAACATCTCCACATTATCATTAAATTCATAGAAACCAATTAAAACTATAAATATATCATGGTCATCTTAAAACCTTAACTCATCATACATATGAACACAAGCATACTCATTTATGAACATAATGGGTTTCTCATCTAAACTCTAAATACTTATTTCCTAACCATGTCTTCTATCCTAGTGATCATTTTTCTAAATACCCAAACACCCTTACTTATCCCTATACCCTATTTAGAATCTAACCCTCAGTTAAGACAATACCCCCTCTTTACCTTGAGGAGAGAGAAAGTAAAAAAAGGAACCTAAAGCTTGTGAGCTTCCTTCTCCTTTCTTGAGTTCCACTAGATTTTGAACTTCCTAAGCTTTGTTTGTAGCCTTAAGAGAGCAACCAATAGGTGAGTTGGGGTGTTATCCAAAGGAGAGCTTGATGGAGGGAGGGGTTTCACTTGCACTACTTGTGTGTGTTGGGGCATGAGAGAGAGTGAGTGAATCCGTGGTCGTGATGAGGAGCTTCAGAGGGAGCTGGGTGGTGATGGTGGTGATGAGCTTGGAGATGAGGAAGAAATTGAGAGGAAGAAAGAGTGTTTGTGAGGTATGAAGATGGGAGAATGAATTTGGAATGAGTATTGGCCTCAAGCTTGCCCAAGAAGCTTGCCAAGTATAATAAATTCGTGGCCCCCAAGTTTCTATTTTTTTTTTGCATCAATTGAAGGTAATCAATTACTTCCCCAAGTAATCAATTATCTCGGGAATTTTCCTTTTTATTTTTCCATACAGACATGTGCTAATCGATTACTTTCTCAGTTTTTCATCCCTTTGCATTTCAAAGTGTCATATCTCCTTCGTTAACCGTCAGATCTTGCTCAAATTTGAAAGCAAGCATACTGTGACTCCCAACTTCACATCCAACGGAAGAATTTGTTTTAAGTTATAAATCTTTTATTCTTAATTTTCTATTATTAGATGTGTCTAATACTAATACATCCCTTTTTACCCCTATTTATAACTTGTTATTATTATTCCCATTAGCCCCAAGCGAATTATTATTCTAATTATACTTGGAATTAAAATTTGGGATGTTACAATATTTCGCATTTGTATACAAATATAAATATAAACTAGACACAAGTTTTTGGTTGGACAGAAATTATTATAAAAAATTACACAAGTATTTAGGCCAAGTTAAAGAAGAACAAATTGGCAGACTTAGTTTTTCTTGAACACACCAAATAAATTAAACCATACATCTTGTATTTTTATTTTATGTTCTTCCATCGCGGATATCATCATTATACAATATAATGCCAGTTCTATTACCTATCTTATGTCAGAAGAGTCTACAAAATTTTGAGGAATCGTGTGGTGTGCAAATAAATTCTTAAGGATGGTGTTTCTAACATACCTCAGACCATGTTTTTTACTTTATGTATATTCATAGTGTATTTGCTCTAATTTTATCCAAAAATCTTAAGAATCTATCTTATGGAGAACATACATAGTGTCTTTGTTATAATATCATCATGTGGTCAGACTAAAGAGGAAGAAGTCAACATTTTATGCATTTAGGATAAATCCACATTTTTTGATATCAGTAACGTGACACTGATATTTTGGTGGAGGGTGCAAACATGACGGACAAACTCAAATTCCATGATCTTTTATTGATATCAATTAAGATTGGTCTTTTAATTAAGTCAATGAAAATAGTACACTTTCGCTATATTCCTTCTTGATAATGTTTGATCTTTTAGTGCATGGATGTGGCTTACAGAATTGTTTTGAGCATATACTTAAATTGTGAGAATTTAAGTACTCAATTTTTCTGCTATTTGAATTTATGATCAATAATTAATTATTGAAATTGGGTGAAAAAGATGTTGTCTATGATTAAATAAAGTAAGGAAAGAAAATTTCATTTATCACACTATTATTCACGAGGTGATGATAGAAAAATACTAAAATGTGAATTTGAACATTTGTATGAAGAGTTTGGTATTTGATTATATAACAAGTAATATTTGTATTTAAGGCTTGCAAATATAGCATTTAGATTTTAAATAATAAACTGCATTTAGCTAGTATAAGCACAATTGTTCCCTTAAAAAAAAGCACAATTGTTGGCGTGTTAACCAAACTTTTGTGAAACGGTGTCATTTGTCTTTTAAGCAGGTCAACACAGATCCATTTCAAACTTTTTTAGTTTTGCATGAGTCTTTAGCGTCAGTTTGGATTCGTCACAATTATTATATAGTTTTTTTTTTACTTTTTAGTGTCAGTTTCAAACCAGTGTGACAAATTCATAAAGCAAATATATATATTAAAGAAGATAATGAAGTGGCTGACTTACTCAATTGAATCCATGGCCAATGAATTTTATTATATAGAAGATGAGTACATCTTTTGATAACAAACTAGTAACAACCTGATAAGAGATAAAACTAAATAATAAACAAACTGAACTCTAGGAGATAAAATCAAAATAACTAGATAACAAACAGATAGGACCAAGGTAGATAGCATCTGGTTGTTATGCGTTATCACCCCGCTTATTGAGGAAACCGCAATTGGTGGTTGGAGAGACAAAGGAACCCTAGGAATACACCTAGAAGGGGGGTTGAATAGGTGTACAAGATACCTTGAAAGATTTTCGAACGAAACAAATCGAAACAATCAAAACAAAAATTTTTTGCAATTTTGTTCAGGTTTACTCGAGTAAAGTTCAGAATACTCGAGTAGTACTCGATTAAAGACTCGTTTACTCGAGTATATCTGACAGAAACCAGAAAAATCAAGTTTTCATTCGCATACGAAAATCAATCAATTCACACGAAAGATCAGAGATTCAACGAAAATGATTAACACTTATATTCTTATTGATTAACCTAGTTATGAAAATGATTTTCCCTTTATCAATTTGAACAATTAAAGATTCAATTCAATCAATTGTGAAAATCAATCTTTCTAGGTTTTCAACCAAGAACGCAATCAAATGACTTGAATATAAAGAGTAAGGGTTTATAGATACGACACAGCGATTTATCCTGGTTCACTTTCACCCGCTTGAAAGCTACATCCAGTCCCCTCTTCAACCAAGAGAGATTCTTCACTATGAGGAATTAGAGTTCTCAAATTACAAGTGATTGCCTCACAAGACTTCCTTCTTGCTAGCCTACAAGAGATAACCGACACCCTTGCCTTGTAATCCTATTGATCTTCTCTCTAATCTAACCTCTACCCCTTGTTGATAATCGACACAACAAGTCTTCAATTGCTTGATGATAATCCACACATCAAGGCTTCAATTGCTTGATTCACAACCAAGACTTCTTCTTCTTCAATGAACGTTGCTTGATGATAATCGACACACCAAGGCTTCTTGTTTGTTGTAGTGGCTTGCCTTATTGCAAAGATTACAACTCAATGAATATACATAACAATCCTAATGAATCTCAATCAATAGCTATGACAAATCACACAAGAGATTCAAAGGTTCTTGATCAAAGAATATGAAAATAGAAAAGCTTTGATCTTTTAAAATTGAGAGAGAATAGAGTGGCTTGATTCTTTGTAAAATGAATATCAAAATGATGGGTTATGATCACAAAGGTTAGGAAAAGGTTTTTATAGAATACCCAAAAGTTATGGCACTTGAAAACTGATTTTGAGAAGTGAAAATCGTATTTTAAAAAATCAGTTCAGCAGTGTTTACTCGAGTAAATTGCAGCATACTCGAGTAGTACTCGCTTAAACAAACTCATACTCGAGTAAAACTATACTGCACTTGATTAAAACTTGTTTTCTCAAAAACCAACCTTTCCTTTAAAACCTTTAAGCCACCTATTGATTCTAGGTTAAGTGAAAACTCAAATTATGATTAAATCATGACTTATGAATGAGATTCACTACCCTCTAAACAAACTACCCAAATGAAAACCTATGAAGCTTGAGAGGCAAAAGATAAAACAAAAACAATTACACTCAAACTTAAGTCTTCATGAGCTTGTTCTCTCTTCTTCACTTGATGTTTGTTGTTGCTTGTTGAACTTGAACTTGATCATCACATGATAGCTTGTTCAAAACACTTTGTAACCTTTTGTCATTATCAAAACATTCATCATGGAACTTACAATCTCCCCCTTTTTGAAAATGACAAACCATGTTTTGAAGTTCTCCAAAAGTTCTTTGAAGTGTTGATGCTTTAACAATTTGATCACTTGGTGAGACTCTTGCTCCCCCTCAATCAATGCATTTAACATTTGAATCCAATTGAGATAAGCTTGATTCTCCCCCTATCTTCAACAACTTTGCTCAACCTACATAAAAACAACAAAAACAACCTTTCTCCAAACAAACATCTAAAAATCATAATATTTATCCAACAATCATTTCTCCCCTTTGAGAAACATTCCATTCAATTCAAAACATCATATTTCTCCCCCTTTGGCATTATCAAAAAGTAATATATACCAATTGAAATATAACATCTAAGCCAAGGTAAGAAATCAATGATCATTTCTTTACAACATTGATACCAATTGAACAAATACAATAGAACTATACTTTGAAATGTGATACCAATTGGCAAGAGAATATAACAATGTAATATGATACCAATTGAGAACTAAAATATCATAATATCACTTAACAAAGAAGATATCAATTGTAAAGAAGTACATATATCAACAAATATTTGAAACCAATTGTGATATTTCTTTAATAACAACCAAAGCATGTCACTATATCATGATAACCATCTATGAATCTACTCAATGATACCAAATGATTTAATTAAACATTTAGAAAAGTAATACCAATTGAGAAGATACCATATGAAATTCACAAATCTATCAACAACATTTATACCATATTGTAGGACTTCTTTTGATACCAATTGAAGATGCAAATATGAATAACACTTGTAAGCTCTCTTTGCTCTTCAATCATACCTACAAAACAATCATGCTTTGCTTTTTGGTATCCAAATGGTTTTGGATCCATTTTTGTTAGTGTAGGGACTTTCACCCTTTTTCATCCAAACAAAATCTCCTTTAGGTATACCATGCACTTTAATATAACACACATTTGAAGTATGTCCATGAGTACCACAATAGAAACATGTTGGTGCATTTGAAAAATCAACTTTAGAAAAATCAACAACATTTCTATGAGATTTACTCTTAGCATTAGTATAACCCAAACCAAACTTGTTTGAATTTTCTCTTTGAAAATTTAACAATGTGCGCAATTTAATATCACCATTTGTGAAACTTGCAAGCTTATTTTTCAAAATAGCATTTTCATCTTTAAGCAACTTGCACTTCTCACAATCAACCACAATATTCACTCTACTAGCACAATCACAAGAAGAACTAGCATATATAAGATCAAGAGTTTCATTTTCAAGATTAAACTCATCAACTTGTTTTTGAAGTTCTAAAATCTCTTTTTGATGTTTCAAAATGAGCTTCTTTCTTTAAATGTTTTTCAAAGCTAGTTTTTCAAGTTGTTCATGCATTTCTTCATAAGCATTATATAACAATTCATATTTAGAAGAAATTTCGGATTTAGTATGACTTACATCGCTATCATCGCTTTGATAACTTGATTCATCATTTGAACTTTGTTCTTCATCATCTACTAGAGTTATCAAGTTGAGACAAGCGGCTTCTTCATTATCCGATGAACTACTCGATGTGCTTTTCTTGTTATCTTCATCACTATCCCAAACTATGTATGCTCTTTTAGATTTTGAATTTTTCTTGTCTTTCTCCTTCTTCTTGAGATACCTAGAGCATGAATACTTGAGATGATCGGGTTTTCCGCATTCATGGCAAACTACACCTTCTTTTGAAGTTTTGGTCTTGAAGTGTGGAGAATCCTTCTCTTTACTTTTATCCTTGTTCAACCTTCCTTTTCTCCTTAGAAACTTGTCAAACTTTCTTAGCAAAAGTTTCATGTCTTTTTCATCAATATCAGAATCGGAATCTTCACTATCATCATCATCGAAACTCTCTTTCTTTTTGTAAGATCTACTCTTGACTTTAAGAGCTAGCAAGTCCCTTTCTTTCTTTGTTTTTATCCAACTCTTCATTGATATTCAAGCGTCCAAGCTCCATTTCATGTTCTTGAAGCTTTCCGAAAAGTGTTGCTAGATCCATAGCATCCAAATCTTTAGATTCAACGATAGCCGTTACTTTTGGTTGCCAATTCCTGTCTAAACATCTCAACACTTTGTTAGAAAGTTCACCTTGAAGAAACGTTTTACCAAGAGCAAGTAAATGATTTATAATATGAGTAAAACGCTTTTGCATATCATTAATAGATTCATTTGGAAGCATATGAAACAATTCATAATCACGCATTAAAGCATTCAATCTTGCTCTCCTAACCTCACTAGTTCCTTCATGAGTCACTTGTAAAGTGTCCCACATTTCCTTAGCACTAGAACATTGAGAAACTCTAAAGAACTCGTCATAGGATAAAGCGGAGGTAATGATATTCTTTGCTTTATAATCATATTGAACTTTCTTTCTATCATCATCCTTCCACTTATCCTCGGGGATCAATTGTTCTACACCTTCAACTAAACTAGAGGGGATATGAGGACCTTTTTCAACTACTTTCCAAATTTCACTATCTATGGCTTGGATAAAGATTTTCATTCTAACTTTCCAATATGCATAGCCTTCTCCGGTAAACAATGGAGGACGACTTATTGAAGCACCTTCACCACCAAAGGGTACGAATCCCATTGCGGTTACTTAACTAGGATCTTTACGAAAAAGCTCTTATGCTCGTGTCTTTCGACCGATCTCTGATACCAATTGAGGAAACCGCAATTGGTGGTTGGAGAGACAAAGGAACCCTAGGAATACACCTAGAAGGGGGGGTTGAATAGGTGTACAAGATACCTTGAAAGATTTTCGAACGAAACAAATCGAAACAATCAAAACAAAAAATTTTTGCAATTTTGTTCAGGTTTACTCGAGTAAAGTTCAGAATACTCGAGTAGTACTCGATTAAAGACTCGTTTACTCGAGTATATCTGACAGAAACCAGAAAAATCAAGTTTTCATTCGCATACGAAAATCAATCAATTCACACGAAAGATCAGAGATTCAACGGAAATGATTAACACCTATATTCTTATTGATTAACCTAGTTATGAAAATGATTTTCCCTTTATCAATTTGAACAATTAAAGATTCAATTCAATCAATTGTGAAAATCAATCTTTCTAGGTTTTCAACCAAGAACGCAATCAAATGACTTGAATATAAAGAGTAAGGGTTTAGAGATACGACACAGCGATTTATCCTGGTTCACTTTCACCCGCTTGAAAGCTACATCCAGTCCCCTCTTCAACCAAGAGAGATTCTTCACTATGAGGAATTAGAGTTCTCAAATTACAAGTGATTGCCTCACAAGACTTCCTTCTTGCTAGCCTACAAGAGATAACCGACACCCTTGCCTTGTAATCCTATTGATCTTCTCTCTAATCTAACCTCTACCCCTTGTTGATAATCGACACAACAAGTCTTCAATTGCTTGATGATAATCCACACATCAAGGCTTCAATTGCTTGATTCACAACCAAGACTTCTTCTTCTTCAATGAATGTTGCTTGATGATAATCGACACACCAAGGCTTCTTGTTTGTTGTAGTGGCTTGCCTTATTGCAAAGATTACAACTCAATGAATATACATAACAATCCTAATGAATCTCAATCAATAGCTATGACAAATCACACAAGAGATTCAAAGGTTCTTGATCAAAGAATATGAAAATAGAAAAGCTTTGATCTTTTAAAATTGAGAGAGAATAGAGTGGCTTGATTCTTTGTAAAATGAATATCAAAATGATGGGTTATGATCACAAAGGTTAGGAAAAGGTTTTTTAGAATACCCAAAAGTTATGGCACTTGAAAACTGATTTTGAGAAGTGAAAATCGTATTTTAAAAAATCAGTTCAGTAGTGTTTACTCGAGTAAATTGCAGCATACTCAAGTAGTACTCGATTAAACAAACTCATACTCGAGTAAAACTATACTGCACTTGATTAAAACTTGTTTTCTAAAAAACCAACCTTTCCTTTAAAACCTTTAAGCCACCTATTGATTCTAGGTTAAGTGAAAACTCAAATTATGATTAAATCATGACTTATGAATGAGATTCACTACCCTCTAAACAAACTACCCAAATGAAAACCTATGAAGCTTGAGAGGCAAAAGATAAAACAAAAACAATTACACTCAAACTTAAGTCTTCATGAGCTTGTTCTCTCTTCTTCACTTGATGTTTGTTGTTGCTTGTTGAACTTGAACTTGATCATCACATGATAGCTTGTTCAAAACACTTTGTAACCTTTCGTCATTATCAAAACATTCATCATGGAACTTACACTTCAAACTTGGCGTGGCAGAGTAGAGACCAAGTTTGGTCCTTAAGGAGAGGAACGAGGCCCGAGGAAGAGGTTTCGTGAACAGGTCAGCTAGTTGTGCATGAGAAGGAACATAGCGAGTGATGAGAGTTCCTTGAGCTACTTTCTCCCTGACTGAATGATAATCCAATTCGATGTGATTGGTGCGAGCATGGAAAATAGGATTAACTGTGAGATGAAGAGCACTAATATTGTCATAGAATAGTGATGGTGGTTCATAAATAGGAATACCAATATCCCGAAGCAGGTATGACAACCAAGTCAGTTCAGCAATAGCATGGGCCATGGCTCGATATTCAGCTTCAGTGCTCGAACGAGCAACGGTGCGTTGTTTCTTGGAGGACAAGGAGATACAGTTGCTGCCCAAAAATGTACAGAACCCGGAGGTTGATCGTCGAGTGGTAGGACACCCAGCCCAATCAGCATCAGCAAAGGCATATAAATTGGAGCTGGAATTCTTATGAATAGGCATACCCAACTCAACGATGCCTTTAACATATCGTAGCACTCGTTTCATCATTCTAAAATGGTCATCTGTGGGAGAGTGCATGAACTGGCATAAATAATTAACACTGTATGTCAGGTTCGGTCTAGTGAAAGTAAGATATTGGAGAGAACCGGCGATACTGCGATAAAGTTGTGGGTCATGAAACATAGTAGAAGCAGAATCTGGTTGCTTACCGGCCATTGGTGTTGGAAGAGGATTAGCATCTTCCATGGTAGCACGACGGAGTATATCTTTTGCATATTTGGCTTGAGTTAGGAAGAGACCTTATGATGTATGGCGAACCTCAACACCTAAGAAAAAATGCAGTGGACCCAGGTCTTTTATGTTAAACTGACAACTAAGCTCCTTAACAAACTGAGTCAAATGAGTAGTTGAATTGCCGGTAAGGATAATATCATCCACGTAAATAAGAAGGATCATAACGATATCATTGTGGCGATATATAAATAGAGAAGAGTCAGCTTTGCTGCATAGAAAACCAAAGTGCAGCAGATAAGCACTAACTCTATTGAACCAGGTTCGCGGTGCTTGCCGAAGGCCATATAGTGCTTTGTTTAATTTCCAGACATGATTTGGACAATTAGGATCTTCAAAGCCAGGAGGCTAAGAGACATAAATTGGTTCCTGAAGATGTCCATGAAGAAACGCATTCTTGACATCCAATTGTTTAATAGTCCAATTTTGCATGGTGGCCAGGGATAAAACAAGACAAACAATATTGAATTTGACCACAGGGGAGAAAGTCTCTAGGAAATCAAGACCAGCAATTTGATTAAATCCTTTTGCTACATACCTGGCTTTTAATCGGTCAAGAGAACCATCGGCTTTGAGTTTGGTCTTCCAAATCCATTTAGTGCCCAACACACGCATATCTGATGTTCGTGGTACAAGTTCAAACGTGTCTTGATCCACAAGTGCTTGAATCTCCTCTTCCATTGCTTTCTTCCAACCAGAGTGACATAAGGCAGTTTTTACGATTTTTGGTTCTTGGGGAACAGTGACGGCAGTGAATAAGAACTTGCGATTGGGGCAAGTAATACCATCTTTGCCACGGGTAATCATAGGGTGAGTGTTTGTGTTTGGGGAACGATCATCAGAGTTGGAGGTTATGGATTGGTTTGGGGTGGAGGTAGTGGTTGGTTTGGTGTGGTCTGTTGGGGTGGTGGTTGGTGTTGAAGGCGGTGACGGGTTGTGGTTCGGCAGTGGGTTTATGTAGCTGGAGGTAAACAATTGGGCGGTGGGAGTTACCGGGGTGGTGGCGGGTGAGTGGGTGGATGCGTGTTGAGGGGAGATAGAGGCGGAAGTGGGTGGGGTTGGCGTTTGGGAAGGTTGGGGCTGTAGTGGGAAAGAAGAATTTGAAGATGGTGCTGATTGAATGTCAATGGTGCGGTCAAGGTGTCTTAGGGTGGTGGAAGGCGTAGGTGGAGAGGGTGAAAAGGATGTTGCCTCACTGAAGGAAGATAGGAGTCCATCACTTGGTGTATTTGATGTATGGAGTGTCTTCAGATCTTGAAAGGGGAAGGTGCTCTCATCAAACACTACATTACGAGAGACAATGAGTCAACCAGTACTAGGATTGAGACAATTGTATCCTTTGTGTTTAGAGCTGTATCCTAAAAATACACAAGGAATAGATTTTGGATCAAACTTTGTGCGGTGTGGGCCTTGTAACAATGGAAAGCACCTGGACCCAAATGCTCTTAAGCATGAATAATCTGGATGTTTATTGAGTAGTAAAGTATATGGGCACTTAAACTTTCGAACTGATGACGGTAGGCGATTAATAAGTAACACAGTTGTGCTAAATGCCTCTGTCCAATAAATGAGAGGAACTTTGCTAGCAAAAATCATTGTTAAACCAAGTTCACGAATATGACGATGTTTGCGTTCAGCAACACCATTTTCTTGGGGTTGAGATGGACAAGATATCTGGATGGTAATCCCATGAGAAGCCAAATGAGAAAGAAAATTTTTGTTGATGAATTCACCACCACCATCACATTGAACACTTTTGATATGAGCATCAAATTGTGTTTGCACCAATTTCTCAAATAAAATATATTGACCAAAAAATTCATCCTTAGTCTTCAATGGTATAAGCCAAGTGAAACGAGTAAAATCATCAACAATGCATGCATAGTATCGAAATCCAGATTTAGACATAATTGGAGCAGGACCCCATAAATCAATATGAATAAGATCAAATGGAGAACAACTTCTTTTATCAATGGATGGAAAAGGAAATTGAGAGGCCATAGCCATAGTACAACCGTGACAAATGAAATTCAATGACTTTTTATTGGAAATTCTAATGAGGCCTTTATTCTTCAAATGATGTACAAGCCGCATGTGAGGATGGCCAAGACGAGCATGCCATGTGATATCATCAGTCATTTGAAATATGGCGGAGTAATGAGCATTAATCGGTTGTGCTAGGGAATAGATATCCCCCATCCTCGTTCCCGTGGTCAGAATCGCCCCCGTCTACTTGTCCTTAATAAGAAAATTATCAGAAGAAAATTCACAAAGGCAAGGATAGTCAGTAGTAAGTTGACTAATTGATAATAAATTCTTTTGTAACTGAGGAACCACAAGGACATCAGAAAGAGGTAAAGAAGTGCCAGTAGGTAGAGGAAGAAGACCATCACCAGTATGAGTAATAGGTAGTGCATCACCATTACCTACAGCAACAAATTTATTACCATGGTATGGACGAACATTAGACAAAATACCTGCATCATTGGTCATATGTGCACCAGCACCTGAATCCGGAAGCCATGCTGAGGCATCAGTAGTGTCATGAAGTGTTAAAGCGGCTAGGGCAGGAGATAACGACTCTGACTGATAAGCATGATTAAACCATTGCGGACAAGCTAAAGCATCATGATTTTTACCTTTGCAAATTTGGCAAATAATATGTGGTGCACTAGGGATGCGCGACTGCGGTCGTGAAGATGGAGAGGTGGGTTGAGCATGAGCAGTAAAGCCACGTCCTTTGGAAGAAAAATTAGAGCGATGGGAGCGTGACTTGGGGGATGTATGGATTTAGTACGTGTGTCACGGTCAGCATAGAAGGCGGGGGTAGAGATTTGATGAGGGATGGCAGTGGTACGGATGACATAGTTTATGAGTTGTGGGAGCACAGATTGATAAGAGGGAATGGGAGGGCGCAACATAGTAGTAGTGAAGGAGTTGTAGTCTGGACCAAGTCCCCGAAGTAAGTGGAAGACTTTATCTTGATCAGATAGAGACTTTCCTATAAGAGAGAGGTCATCACAAATGGTTTTGAATTGTTGAATGTATTCGTGAATAGATTGAGACGAGTCTTTTTGCAAAGTGGAGAGCTTTTGCTTGAGTAAAATTCACGCTCAATTGAGGTGTGAGCGTATGCATCCTGGAGTGCCAACCAGACGTCCTTAGACGTTTCCAAGTCAACCACAAGGCCAAGTGTTTCCTCAGTTAAACGACTTGTGATCCATGCTCGAACAAGTCGATCTGATCTGCGCCAATGATGAAAGGCAGGGTTTGGTTGATCAAACCGTAGGCCACCAGGGGACGGATGAGTAGGAGGAGAGGAGAGAAGTGGTATGGGCGCAGGTGTATCTCCAGTAATGAAGCCACCAAGGTCCTGACTCTCAATCAAAATTTTTATCTGTGCTCGCCATAACCGGTAATTGGAAGGGGTAAGATCAAGAGAGACAAAGTTGCTGATATTAAGAGTTGCAGGATATGGGTAAGGAGAAGTGGAGGAGTTGGTGGCGGTGGAGGTTGATGTTGAGGAAGTAGAGGACTTGGGGTTGGATGTGGGGCTAGCCATTGGCTCTTGATACCATAAAGAAGATAATGAAGTGGCTGGCTTACTCAATTGAAGCCACGGCCAATGAATTTTATTATATAGAAGATGAGTACATCTTTTGATAACAAACTGATAAGAGATAAAACTAAATAATAAACAAACTGAACTCTGGAAGATAAAATCAAAATAACTAGATAACAAACAGATAGGACCAAGGTAGATAGCATCTGGTTGTTATGCGTTATCATATATATATATATATATATATATATAATTTTTAGCATTTTTGAACCGTCATTAATATGTTCCATAAATTTTAATTTAATAATATATAGAAGGGGAATGAAATAAAATCAAATTTTGAAAACGTGGGAGTGTCTAATTAAAAAGGTAATATGTCATATTGATCAATTACTTTGTGAGCACTGATCAATTTAATCCCCGAGATTCTCAAAATTTCAAATTGGTCATTGAGATAGGAAAACGTGAGTCACATTAGTCCCTAATGTTAATGACTATCACCAATCCTCAACATGGACTAACGGAATGACCAAAATGACGTCGTTTTGGCAAAAAAAACCATTGAACATTAGTCAAATTAGTCCTTGAGATTGTGGACAGCGATCAAATTAGTCCCTAACATTGTGGACCACTAATGACGGGGACTAATGTAACTCATGTTTTGCAATATCGGGGCCTAATTTTGGAATTTCAATAATCTTGGGGACTAATTTAACCTGTGCCCCCAAAGTCAGGGACAATCTAACATATTGCTCATAATTAAAACATGACCCTAGTAAAGAGAATTTTGATACTAACTTGTAACCAAATTTGTGCTTAGTAAATGTATGTGTATGATATTAAATTGTAAAAAAAAAAGACATAATGTGGTTCTTGAATCTAAATACTCACCGGATATAGATGGGAAATATTATGGCTTCAATGTGTGATGTTATGATTGAAATTAAATGAATGTTATGATGCATGTATGATGCTTTAAAGAGAAGTATGAATGAAGTGTTGGACTAATTAAATTGATTGTGATCGTACTTAATCATATACCAATTAGAGTATATTTGCATATACGTGATGACAAGTTAGTATAACCGAAATGATATAACCCAAAATATAAGGGAGGAAAATTAAAACACAAGAAAAATGGGGAATATAAAATTGTTTGCATGAGACTTAGAATTATGGAAGACATGATACTCATTGTACAATGTGGGGGTTACGAGTATAATTCATGTGATGATGGATATGTGTGAAGTGGAATGACAATCCTCCTAGTTCAAAGGCAAATTTAGTCTAAGGAGATGATATAATTTGGTTTAAGGGATTACCTCCTACACTTTTTAGGAGATGAAATATGATAATTTTATATTGTGATATGATGCCTGAATTTTAAATTCAAATGAGACCAAATGTGAGTGGTCATGTGTGTAACCTTAAAGAAAGTGAAATTTCTTGAGATCAACCGATAGTGTGAGGTTCAATGGTTGATAAACTTAGCAAATATTTCATCAGGAGTTAAATCCTTCTTTGTACATGTGATCGCCAAGTAACAATACCCATTGTAAAGTATGAGTCTTTCAATGAAAGGAATGGAGATATTCAATTAGGATATAATGTGATTGAAGCATATGTTAAAAGAGATTGTAGTGCACATTAATTACGCACATAAAGTCAGAAAAGATCTTATCAATTCTTCAACCGAGACCTTTGAAAAAAAGGATAAGTAAAAAACATCGAGCGGATTGGACTTATATTTAAGCCAATCTGACATTAATGATGACGGGAATCCAACCTTTGTGATTGGAGAACCCATGAAGAAGGTTTATATAGGTAATAACAAGTCACTTGTTAATTCTGCTACCACTATTAATTTTTCCCTTCCTATAGTGTAGAGTTATGCTATCCTGCTGCATTCAAGAGAGAGTGAGGTGTATGAAGTGGAGCATATACTTGATGAAATCACCAATATGATTGCGGAGTGGAGCCGCTCCTATGAAATTGGTGACTCAATTTCTAGAGCACTCATGAACATTATATACATTACTATAATTTTGTTATAGTTATTTTATAATTGTTTATGGTGGAAAAATAATTTGCTTGTCAAAAGAACGTGCTTACATGATGAACATTTATGAAGAGTGGGTTCTGACAAGTTTCTATAGTAATCTTGTTTTTCCGTGTATTAATGGCAGTAATTAAAGACTTGTTGAAATGCAATAAATGCAGGAATGCAAAGGCATTAAATTTAAAAGTGCAGAAAATGTAAAGACTTGAAGTAAAAGTGCTGGAATTGTAAAGGTTTTATTGAATTGAAATAAAAAGGATGTTACATGGTGTTCTCTGTCAATTTGCTCGATGAGATTGTTGGAAGTCAATTTCCCAAGGACTTCAAGTTTCATGCTGGAATGTTTTGTGTTAGGATTGGCAGTCGTCACCCAAGAGGGGGTGAATTGGGTTTTTACAAAATCATTGATAAATATTTGAATTAAATCGTTTTCAAAAAATTTAAATAAACTTTGCAGCGGAAAACAATAAAATGTTGAAAAACGATTGTGCGAAAGCGGATAATATTAATAATTATATAAAAATTAATACACGCGGAGACAATTGATAGAATAAAAACGAAAACGTTACCGCGCTAATTAATGTAAAATAATTAAATTAATATATTGATAAAATAGTTGTTACGATACAATAACGATAAATATAACAACAACGAATAAGCAACGATAACAACGAAAAATAAAGAGATGAGGGATAGAGAAAATTGTACCAGGATTTTTATATTGGTTCAGCCTTTCCAGCGAAAGACCTACGTCCAGTCCCCAAGCGACCCGTTTGAGCTTTTATCAATTAACCAAAGACGTCTTGCGTGCCCAATTACAACCAGAGCGCCCCGCACACTACTAGGAATCTCCGATCGCTAGGGACCTCTATCAAGGACACTAGGAAGTCACTTCCTAGAATCCAAGGTAGCCCTTTCTACTAGGTGCCCCAGCGTTCGTCTAGCCACTACCCCAGATACAACAAGGGTTCCTCACCCTATACAACACGAATGTGCCCCACGTTCGAACTAGGAGATTCACTCCCTAATCACTAAGGGTCACACACCCCTTTACAACCACGGTTACAATATGAGTGATTGTTACAAGAACTATATTGCACTCTAAATAGTGCAGATACAACAATATAAGCCCACTAACAAATATGTGTTCTAAACAAAACTGATACAACAATTAGGCTCTAGTGGCAATGAAATTAAATCACAAGTACTAAGGCCAAAAGATAAAGTTTTTTTCTCAAAAGATATGAACGTTAAAAAGCTTGTTGAAGAAGAAGAAGAAGAAGAGAAGAAAGAGCGTGATAAAGAAGAGAATTCGAAAAGGATTTTTGAATCTGATATTTAAAACAGTAATTAAAACATGTTTTTCAAATCAAAATATAATAAAAAAAGATTTAAGAAATAAAACTAAAGGATTTGATTCTCAAAACAAAAAAGGAATTAATTCAAAAATCATATTAGAAACAAATCAAAAACGATTTTGGAAATAATTCAAATTCAAAATCAAATCAAAGAGATTTAAAAAATAAAACAAAGATTTGATTCTTAAAACAAAAAGGAATTATTTCAAAAATAAAATCAAATTCGAATTTTGGAAATAAATCAGAATCAATTATGTAAAAACAAATCTGGAAACATTTAAGATTGATTCTGACACGTATTTCAATAAAACTTAAAGGTAATCGATTACTTGAAGAAGGTAATCGATTATCTCCTTTCTGTGAAAACAGTGAAATTCATTTTTAAGAAAGTAATCGATTATTTAAAACAAGGTGATATTATTTTCAATTAAAACTCCCAGGTCACAGCTCAGAGGCATGGTAATCGATTATCCAAGGAAGGTAATCGATTACTTCTGCTCATTTTCATAAAATTGATTTTCCAAAGCAGAGTTTGTAACCTTAGGTTTTCAAAAACATTTTTAACAGAAAATCTAACTTAAAAACATTTTTCACAAAAGTTCTTTTCTTCTTCTTAATGTAAGAAACTAATTTTGGCCATTACACTTGTAATAAAACTTCATTACCTTACAAATTTCCTACGGGCAAGGCTATACTAATCTATATGCTTGAACTTGATAATCATGAAGCACAGCTTGAATGAGCTTGTATGCACTTGTTGTTTGTAATCATCAAAACCTTCTTCTAGAAATCTTCTAGCATAACTCTTTACATCCTTGGGAAAGCTTGATATCTAACAGAAACCACTCATCATAGGACCATTTTACCTATAATTAATTCCCACGGTTATTTGACGTATCACCGTCATAAACCTAATCTTTGCATATTCTCATGCTGATTTAATGAAATCGAATGTGTCTTTTCCTACTATCCTATCTTAACTCCTTGTCACCATGCACGATTCCAATCACAATCAATATATTAGGATTAACTTTAAATCCCTTACTTGGTATTGAATTGATGCTAAAAGAAAGTGACTCCAAAAGTAACATTTTTAATAATCAAAAATAAATTTTAAACTTAAAAATATTCATTAAAAACATTAGTAAAATATTAGATTTAAAAAAATATACTTTTCAACTTTTTATAAAGTGTCTAACCGGTTAGCATAGCCAGTAATCGGTTAGGCCACTGTATTATTTAATTCAAATTTCCCTCATTTCATTTTTTTAGTATCTAACCGGTTAGAAAACTCAGTAACCGGTTAGATTGTGCAATTTTCAGTTCTGAAATGTCGCTTTTAAGCATCAATTCAACACCCTTTAATTTCCAACCTTAATCAGTCATTAACATAACATATTTGGGAATAATCAAACATGTTTAAACAAGTTGTAAACATCAAGTTCATGAAATTCATACATAATTCATCAAGTGCACATATAATCACATATTTGGCATTCAATATATCAAAATCATTTCCAGAGCTTCTTAAGTCAAGTTTTCAGCTTCTTTAGCTCATATTAAGTTATATAACATGTCCAAATCAGTTTATAACCTATTATGGCCTCCAAGCCAAAGTCTCAATTCAAACTAATTGCCCTTGAGCTTGTAAAGCTCTATTACATTCCAAGCCCAATAATTACCATTCTAGAAAATGAATATCTTCTGCCTTACCTATTGAAGCTGTAGGAATCAAATTGGAAGCAAGAAATTAGGATTAACACGTTTTGGGATAAAGGTACAACTCATCTGCAAACTCTGTTTTTAGTTTCAACAGGGTATAAAAATCAGAATTTTTCAATAAGAAAAAGCTAAATAAACTCGTGAATAAGGATCAGAATTTAAACCAGGATATGTGAACTTGAGATTAAAAAAAATTGAGACTCAAAGGTAGCCTGAGCTTACAACACGAAATCAACAAAGATTGCTCCAAGAACTGATTCGTGCTCTGTTTTTCAGCATCAACAGAGGCAAGTTGTGAGGCTTATATCTTTCTCTATGGTACACGAAATTAGATAGGGTTTGTTTCTACTTCAAGAGGGTTCAGAGAGCTTCAATTTCATATAAGGTTTGCTTGTGTTGGTGGTTCAGAGAGGAAGAACGAATTAACTCAAGTGAATGGGTTCAGATTTGCCTATATGAAGTGTTGAGAGTGAATTTGTGTGGCTTAAACTGGGTTTAAGTCATTAACACTCATCACCACTCATTATACTCAAAGACAAGACGTGTTTGCAGGTCAAGGTGGCTAGATGTTAGACCAAAAACGTGTTCCTCTTCTAAATTCATGTTCAAAACTGTCTCAGCTCTGATTCTGCTGAGTGCACTAACCGGTTACACATAATTCTAACCGGTTAGATCGTACAGTTACGAAAAATCTTTGAATATTTTATTTTATTTCCTTTCTTTTCTCCAATTCTTTTTAAATAATTCTTTTACCTTTATAAAATGAAATATTTTAATTAATAAAATAATTTCTTTTATTTATTCCTTAATTAATTTCACATTATAATTATTACAATTATATTCTAATCATTAAAATTATATCATAATTACGTTATCATTTTCATAAAAATTAACGTAATTACATAAAATTATAATTCCTAATCGGGGATTAAAATTTTGGGGTGTTACAGACAACCCACAATTGAACCAACTCCTTGGTGATCTGACTTCAAAGAAGCATTGGAACATTCCTTTGAGGTTATTTTCATGGATTCTAAGTCATGTGAAGTCTTTGTTCTCTTTGATCCAAGAACTTGTGTCATCTCTTCTTCCTACTGAAGTCCGATGGAGAATCGATCTATTTGAAGTTTTCATCCATGACTGGTTAAACAGAGGAGCAAAGGCGTTTTCGGACGTCTCCATTCATGAAAACAACCTCAACATCATCAAAGAATCCATCACGAAGTCTCTATGTTGGAAAATCAACACCAAGGCCTCTTCATCAAGATTCAACGTGGCCTTTCGGCCATAAAGGAAAACCAAGCCTCCATTGATGCTTTGAAGAGAGACTTAGCTAATCAAGAGGCTCAATTGGCTAATCTCGTGTCGGCTGTAACATCCTCACTTTTATTAGTTAAAATCAAGTTTTATTAAAATTGGTGCTAGAAAATTTATTTTAAAACCTGACTTCTTATAAAAGATTTTACGAAAATCCGGCAGAGTTTCCTCTGTTTTTCGGACTTTCCAAAATTTTCCTTTTTTAAACCTGTCAGTCCAGAAATATTCAAAATTATAAAACATAATAGTTCTATAGCCAGTTCAAATCCTAATTCCCGATTAATATAAGCCTCAGGGCATACGACTATTGCATAATCTAAAATTATAAAAATAACTGTTCACTCATAATAATAAATATACATTCCACGTAGTGGAATGAGAATCCTGCTCGGCCATGACCCATGTAAGCTCCACTTCCGTACCTACAAAATATAGCAAAAAAGGTAGCATTACACAGAACATAAAAAGATAAATCCTAAAAGAAGACATAGTAATAAACTAAGCCTACATTGTTATTAACATACGTTATTCATAAATATCCATATATTTAATTCCCTTTAATTTTTCTCTTATTCTCACATTCTTTTAATTTTTAATTCGCTATTCAATTTACCTCATTCATTCATTTATTTCCATTCTTAGTTCTCTGATTATTTCTACATTCACTTTTCTTTTCTTTTTCTTCTTCTCTTCCTTTTCTTTTTCTTTTTCTTTTCTTTATCCTTTCCTTTTTCCCCATGACTGAGTCCAATAGATCATCAGCCACTTGTCTTTATTATGACTGAGCCCAAAAGACCATCAGCCGTTACCTTTTATTATGACTGAGTCCAAGAGACCATCAGCCGTTGTCTTTTATTATGACTGAGTCCAAAAGACCATCATCCGTTTTCCATTTATTATGATTGAGTCCAAAAGGCCATCGGCCGTTACATTTATTATGACTGAGTCCAAAAGACCATTAGTCGTTGCCTTTTATTATGACTGAGTCCAAAAGACCATCAGCCGTTTTCCATTTATTATGACTGAGTCCAAAAGACCATCAGCCGTTTTCATTTATTATGACTGATTCCAAAAGACCATCAGTCGTTGCCTTTTATTATGACTGAGTCCAAAAGACCATCAGCCGTTTACCATTTATTATGACTGAGTCCAAAAGACCATCAGCCGTTTTCCTTTATTTGACTGACTCCAAAAGACCATCAGCCGTTTTTCTTTATTATGACTGAGTCCAAAAGACCATCAGCCGTGTTCATTTATTATGACTGAGTCCAAAAGATCATCAGCCGTTTACCTTTATTACGACTGAGTCCAAAAGACCATCAGCCGTTTACTTTTCTTTTTAAATTATTTATCTTTTCTCTTTTTATAACTTAAGAAATTCTTTTATGCTCATCTCAATCTTTTAATTGGCATTTTCATTTGACTTATCACATTTTCCTACATTGTCTACTTTATTCTTTTTCTTATTGCTAATTACCCTCGCTTTTATCCATCTCTACTTAACTGGGTTATGTATATTATAGGCAAAACTACTAGATTGGTCCTGTAAGTTATTTTTTGGTTGCGATTTCGTCCCTTAACTTTTTTTCGTTTCAAATAAATCCAGAAGTTTGTAACTTGTTTCAAATAAATCCTTCCATCCAATTTTGTCTTAACACCGTTAATGGGAGCCTCATATGTGGTAATCATTGGTCTTACGTGGCTAAAACTCAACATTACACCCCCAAAATGATGTCATATGAGGCCAAAATAGAAAACCAAAACAGTTAGGAATAGCCCAATAAGCTTCTACTTTGGCCTCATATGACATCGTTTTGGGGTGTAACGTTGAGTTTTAGCCTTGTAAGACCATTGGTTGCCACGTAGGAGACTCCCATTAACGGTGTTAAGACAAAATTGGGTGAAAGAATTTATTTGAAACAAGTTACAAACTTCCGGATTTATTTGAAACGAAAAAAAGTTAAGGGACGAAATCGCAACCAAAAAATAACTTACAGGACCAATCTAGTAGTTTTGCCTATATTATATTTTAGTTCTCGTTATTAATCCTTAGTTATTTTTTTGTTTCCTTTATCTTTTACTATTACATAACTTATGGTTTCTATTTCATTAACTCCCGTTTATTTAACTACTCTATTAGCTCACATTATTACTAACTTATTATTCTTATTTCATTAACTCCATTTTATTTAACTACCCTATTAATTCAACTTAGTTTCCCCATTTTATTATGCCATTTTATTTAACTTCCCTATTATTGAACTCTCTCTCGTCTTATTATCTTTTTACTAATTTCTTTTACCGGTTTCCTATTTATACTTGAATTTTAGTTTATTATATCGTTTCTGCTTCTCTAATTTTCCAACAACTCTTAACTATGTCCACTCCGCACATACTTATCGTCTTCGCATTTTAAATCCTCTTTTTATTAGTTTTCCTTTAACTATACCCCTAGGTTTTATTTTACGATTTCCCACATTTCATTTTATACTAACTATTTTAATATCCTAGATACGCTCAATCATTCCGAGCCTTATTCTACGTACATACATTTTATTCCCTAAGGTGTGGTTCCGATTAACAATTTTTATTTACTTCATTTATATCAGCGGGGACTACCCTAAGGTTCATTATCATACTTTTTAACTACCCTATTCTTAGTTACCACTATAGCATCCTAGAATTTACTTTCTAAGTAAAGGTAACGCAACCCGTCTTACCTCGGGCTTTTAAATAGAACCAGGTTTGCGGCTCGGCGACGATGGCAGCGTCGGTGTTGCTCCTCGTTAGCGAGGACAGCGGCGGTTAGATTCGGATCCGTAGCGAACGTCGGTGACCCAAGGAGGTAGAGGCGTGGTCTTGGTCGCAGCTCACGGGCGACCGGCGTCGGTGGTTTCCGATGGTGGATCGTCTTCAAAGAGAGAGGAAGAGAGAGAGAGAGGGAGAGGGAATGGAAGAGGGAGGGGTTTATGGTTGTGGTGATGGATCGGGGCGGTGGTGGTCGGTGTGGTGGTGGGCCGTGGAGGTTGGTGGCCACAGCGGTGGCCACGGTGGTGGGAAGGGAGAGAGAGAAAGGGAGCAAGGAGAGAGAAAGGGCCAAGAGAGAGAGAGATCTATGGAGAGGAGGGAGGGTCAAGAAGGTGGTGGTGGCTTTGGGTGGTTCCGGCGGTGGTAGAAGGTGGTGTTGGGGGCGGAGAGAGAGAAGGAGTGGAGAGAGAGAGAGAGAAAGAGGGGGTTGGGAATGGGGGAGCCGGCGCACCATTTATGGTGGTGGTGCATGAGCAGCTCGCGCCGCGCGCCTGGGCGCGGCCTCCCGTGCGCATGGGCGCGCCCCCCACTGGTCCAGGTCTGATAAATTCTGTCGTGCGCCTGGGCGTGCGCTTCGCGCGCCTGGGCGTGCGCTTCGCGCGCCTGGGCGTGCATCTGTTGACTTTGGGTTGACCATGCTATAACTTCTTCGTTAACCGTCGGATCTTGCCCAAATTTGGAGACAAGCTTCCTAAGACACTTATCTCCATATCCAACGGTGGAATTCATGTTTAGAGATGTAGATCTTTTATTTTGAATTTCCTAATTTAGGGTGTTTATAACCCCGAAAACACCGACTTTTAACACTCGTTTGGTCTTCTTTAAATCTCTCTTCCGATGCCAACACTTTTTGGTTCTTTTATGACTCTCATAGAACTCCTAATCCATCATTTTAAATCCCTTTTAGGATAATCCTTACTTCCGATTCTAATTATTATTATAATTATTATTAGAATTAAATTTCGGGATGTTACATCGGCAACAAAGGAGGCTCAAGATTAACCGAGTAATCTGTTAGAAAGATCTTCGACCCTTCTCCCTAAATGCCAAGTAGTGGTAAACCTTCAGACTTTAACAAGACCTTTCTACGAAGCTAATCTCATAATGAAGGAAAGCTTCGTCAAGAGATGGGCCAACTTCTATACTTTCTTTAGAGGCATTGGTTCCTGATTGTGTGATTTCTTTTTTTTTTAATGTAAACCATGTTTTGGCTCCGACTTGTAACTTGAATTATTAATGAATGAAACTTGGTGCTTCCTTATGCTTAAATTAATCCTACACTTGAATTTCTATCATTGCTGGTTTGTATTTCTTCAAATACTTCCCATTGATTGACTCAGTAATTTTACTAGAATCGACATCAATTATTCCGTAATCATTTCCTGAATACGCTTTCGACACCTGAAATGGTCATTCACACGTAGGAGACGATTTTCCACAATGAAAATTATGTTTGTCAATTAGTAAAATCACTTTTCAAACCAACTCTCCTACTTGAAATGACTTAAACTTGAATTTACTATCATAGTATCTAGCAACCCTCTTTTTCTGTCAAATGAGTTTCTCCAAAGCTATGATTCTCTCTTCATGTAAGTCGTTCAATTCATCTAACATAGAGTCCCAATAATTATTCATAGACATTTCAATTTGCCTCTGAAACTGTACCGATTCCAAATTGACTTCAACATGTAACATGGCCTCATGGCCATATGTCAACATATAGGAGTAGTTCCCATTGCTTCTCTTGGTGAATTTATGATTGCCCAAAGAGCTTGAGTCAATGTTTCATGCCAATTCTTTGGGATTCCTCCTATCTACTTCTTTATGACATTAATGATTAATTTATTTGCAGTTCCAGTTTGCCCATTGGCTTGAGCATAATATGGGGTTGAAGTTAATAACTTTATCTTCCTTCACTAAGCATATTTTTTATCTTGCTTCCAAAGAAGATTGATCCTTGCTCTCTAGTATGTCAAATCAACTCACAATATGGTCTTCAATAAAATTTATAACATCATTGATCTATGTCCTTCAAAGGAATTTCTTCCACCCACTTGGTAAAATAATCAACCCCAACTAAAATCCTTTTATTCTCCTTTGACAAATTTGGCGTAATTTCCCCTATAACATCTAATGCTCATCCACGAAACGGCCATGGCTTTATGATTGAAAGCAACTCATTGACAAAGTGACAAGCATGTTTTGGACATAACTGCATTTTTGGCATTTTTGGCATGATTTTGCATACATCATACAATCTGTAACTATTGTTGGCCAATAGACACGTTGTCAACACATAAGCTATTTAATTTTCTCACCTGATTGATGAGCACCACAGATGCCTTCATGGACTTCGCCCAAAGCTAGAAATGCATCTTCCTTATCCAAGCATACCTCCAAGTTTCCGTCGACAGAGCGTCGAGACAAGTCTCCTACAAGTATAACAAACTTAGTGGCTGTCAACTTCAATTTTCTTTCTGTTGTCGGATCAGGGTTTGTCAGACAGTCGCTTATTGGCTTACGCCAATCACCGGGTGTTGTGATAGTGTTGACGAAAACATCTCTTTCTTGAATATGATACAATAACTCCATTATTTTCATCAAGTCATTCAACAACTGTCGAGAGACCTTGTATTTTGAAGCTATTTAGGCCAAGTTGTTGACCTCTTGATTTAATTAACAGGGAACATGTTCCACATTAACATCATCGAAATGAAACATCAATTTATATATGGGCAATGACACAATCTTTAGCCAAATTATCACTTAGACATTGATATTCTTTGACTAATTATTTAATTACGAACAAGGAATTTCCTTTAATAGAGACATCTCTTGCCTTCATAAATATCAACATTTCAAAGCCTACTATCAAGGCCTCATATTCAGCCTCATTGTTCGAACATTTGTATTTTAATTCCAACATAATCAACTTAATTGGGCATCCTATTAGTAATATTATTAATACTCCGACACCTACCCCCTTTGATGGGCTGAACCGTCAAAGTACATTGTCCAAGGTTTTAAGCCAATAATATTAATCGACTCATTGCTTTCGACCTCCACACAAGGATGGTCTGCCAAAAAATCTGCAATAACTTGGCCTTTGACAGCTCTTAATGGAGCATGTTGCAAAGAGAACTCTATCAAGGCCAAAGTCCATTTGTCAATCCTACCATGTATGATTGGCTTGGATAGCATGTATTTACTAATATCAATCTTAGAAAAAACCAAAAAAAGAAAACTTATCATATAATACTTGAATTTAATACATAAAAAATACAATGCTTAACACAATTTTTCCATAGCACTATATCTTTTTTCAGCATAATTTAATACCATGCTCAAGTAAAATATGGCTCTTTCGACGCCATTTTCGTTTTCCTGTGCAAGCATGCTTCCTATGGTATCGTTAGAGGCTGATATATACAACTTCAAAGTTATTCCCTGCTAAGGAGGTGTCATCACAGGGGGAGTAATTAAATTCTTTTTGATATTGTCGAAGGCTTGTTGATGCTCTTCCGTCGACACAAACTCTTGCAATGCCTTCAACTTGATCAAAGGTGAAATGGCTCTCGTCTTGGTTGACAAATTTGATATAAATCTCCTTAGAAAATTTATCTTTCCAAGGAAAGATTGAAGTTCTCTTTTGTTTATCGGCGGCGAAGCCTCTATAATCGCTTTTGTCTTATTTTTGTCTACTTCTATGACGTTCCTATGCACCATGAAGCCTAACAAGTTTCCTGTAGCTACCCCAAATGAACATTTTAACGAGTTCATTTTATGATTGTGTCTCCTCATTATATTGAAGGCATCCTTTAAATTCTCCAAATGTTTTTGACAAGTTTCTGACTTCACCACCACATCATCAATGTACACTTCCAAGAATTTTCCAATCATATCATGAAACATCAAATTCAGTGCTCTTTGGTAGGTGGCGAAAAACTTGTTGGACTATCGGTAAGTGTACCGGGTCATCAAGTAATAAAGAGTAAGTAAATTATCGTTCCATTTGGGGATTGCAAATTGTTTCTAATAATTCTAGGCAAATTGTAATTACTACGAGAAACTTGAGTTTGATTCATTAGATTTGAAAGTGTAGAATTAATTAAATGACAAAACAGAAAATAAAGAATATTGTGAAACAATTGTGGAAAAGGCTAGGAACATGGTTTCATTGTAGGACCGTAGTTACTAATTATGAAAATCCGTTTTCATTAAATCAATGACATTGCAGAGATAGTAAAAGCTACATCCCTCATGGCAATTACGTTTCTTATTAAACTATACCCCTTTATCCCTTAAGTGAGTCTTAGTTTAATATCATTAATTAAAACACTGGAATTAATAAAAGTCATACAATCCCCAAAAGTATCCCTACTGCTTGGGTAATTATAATGTTTGGTTTAATGGCCTAATCTAATCCCTAATCTTCCAATTAAAGGATTAGACTACCAAAGCAAAACATAAATCGATCAAGTTCAAGAGTTGTAATTAAAACACAACCAAGAAATTGATTTAAAAGGAAAACATTAAAACATAAATTAATAAACTATTTAGAATCCATACAAATCCACCATATTCCTAACAAGAGGTTTAGTTACACATAATGGGAGAAGAAATACAAGAATTAAGGGAAGAACTTATAATCATAGACAATAATGAATTTACCCCAAGAGATCTTCAAATCTTCGAGTGGATCCCTCCATTGTTGATCTTCAATCCTTGCGTTGCCTCCTTGCTCTCAATGATATGTTTCTAACCTCTCTATCTAATTCTAATTGCTTCTAATTGCCTCTCTGTTGTATCTGAAATTCATCCTTAAACCTAACAACAAAGTCTCTATTTAAAGGCAACAACAAAACCCTAAATATATCTCTAAAAATCAGATTTTTGGCCAACCCGCTGTCGCGCGCGCCGAGGTGCCAAGTCCCCACGCCTGGGCGTGCAGCTCGCTGAATTCTTCGTCCATCTAGTCATGCGCGCCTGGGTGCCCTGTCCCTACGCCTAGGCGTGCTGTCTGGGCGCCTAGGCGTGGGCAGCAAGTCAAAAGTTGGTTTTTCTCCATTTTAGCTCCAATCTCTTGGTCTTCAAATCTCCTTTTCATTCCTTTGCAATATTCATCATATCAAGCTTCAAAACACCTGAAATCAAACCCAAGACAGATCAAAACATTCAAGGACCTTAATCTTTCCATTATTCCTAAAATCCTAACTAAATTCCTAAATTACTCAAGAAACAAGCCAAAAACTTACTAAAGAGGAATTAATTCATGCTCTAAAACATCATATATTGGACCCAACAGTGGTGCATGCATTCTTCAATCCAAATGGCATCATGAATCACTCAAAACTTCCTATGACACCAGGAAATCTAAATGCTGTTTTAGATACATCTCCTTCTACAATAAATATTTGGTTGTAACCAGAAAATGCATCCATGAAGCTCATAATCTCATGGCTGGATGCTGAATCTACTAACATATCTGCCACAAGCACGGGTTATTCGTCCTTTGGCATGGCTGAATTCAGGTTCCTGAAGTTGAAGCATAACCTCATTTTGTCATTCTTCTTCATTGCAAGAACTGTATTAGCTAACCATTCAACGTATCTCGTTGTCCTAACGAACTTCACTTTCAGTAGCCTCTCAATTCTCGCTTATATCTTCAAAACAATTTTTATAGCAAATCCTAGAGGAGTTTGTTTAAAAGGATTGCATTCAGGCTTGAAAAACAATTGATGCTCTACCAATTCTCTGTCGAGACCAAGCATGTCTTCATATTCCCATGCAAAACAATCTTTATATTCTTGTATCAAAGATATCAACTCATCCATAAATGCCTTATCCAACAGTGAACTTACGTAGACTAACTTTGGATCTTATAGCACCCCCAAATTCACTTCATCTCTAGGATTTTCTACCATGAAACTTGACTCCTTTTCCTCAAGACCTTTCTCAAAACCTAAAGGACTATCATCCAAAACACAATCTTGAAATGCACTTGGATGTCCAATGCATTCCGCTCTGTCGGCCACGTAGGCCAACAACCTCTCTAACTGAGCATCAATCGACATTACTAGTTGAAGGCCGATACTCAACGACCGCCTCAGCCAGTTGAACACCATAGTTTTCAACCAAAACTACTCCACAATTTCTGTCAAATTGCCCATCATCCAACCTTATCGGTTTGATCTTAGGACCATAAACCTTAAAGTGTACATGCATATAACATGGGCTATCGTTTGCTTCTATCATCTCTATCAGATATGATCTGTTCCATAGAATTAGTTTTTGATGTGCCGTAGAAGGAATTGCGTCGACGACATGAATCCAATCTCTTCCAAGCAACAAGTTGAAACTTGCTTTGCTTTGCACCACCACAAATAGAGTGTCTCTTTCCACAGTTCCAACCTCAATATTTATCATAGTCACCCCATGAGAAGATGTTGTCTTTATAGTGAAGCTTGTCACCATAATGTTAGATGGAATTAGATTAGCTTTCGTCTTCCCAATTCGTTTGAACACTGCCCACGAAATTATGTTGACGGTTGCTCCTCCACCAACCAACACCTTGTTCATAGGCCTTCCATCCACAACAACTTTGACATGTAAAGGTTTGAGATGCTCTCTTTGATTTTCTTCCAAAAACTCAAATTGTGCTTTGTTATGGACCACACTAAGAGCTCCTTCCATAAAAAACAAGCACTCTGGAGTGGTGAACAATTCATCCCTTAAGTATGAATCATCATCATCAGTTTCCTCTTCGACTTCGACCTCGTGGTACCCATGAAAATCAGCAGGCAAGTTAATGGCATTAACTGCTATCTTATTCAACTTCTTACTCTGAATGTCCACCAAGTCCTCGCCATTGGCTATGATTTCCAAACTGTCTTCAGAACTATCGTCGTCATTGGCAATACTCAATCTTTTTTGAAGAAAGATCCCTCTCGACCCAAGCTTTCTTGTTATTTGGCTCCTTTTTTACAATCTTCTCCTTCAACTTAGCTATTCAATTGCTCACACTTTTCTTTTCAGTCCTCTTTTATACCTCCAAATAGCCTTGTTCAAGAGACTCTTCCCGAATCATCAAGCTATCCATTTGTTCCGTTTGACGAAAACGCTGCTTTCTCCTTTTTCTGTGTTCTTGTTAATCCTTTATACAAGGAACCTTTGGACTCTTGACCCTCTTCATAAGTCTTCTTGCCTTTGCTAAAAGCTTTGGTTACTTCTTTATCAACACATTTCTGAGTTGAGTGCAAGTTCTCTCTATTGATATGCTTTTGGGTTAAAGGCTGTTTGAAACTTTGACCGTCTTCTTCCCTCTTCTTGTCATCATATTTAGGTCTAGGCCTATGAACAGATTTCAAATGCACGAATCTCCCCTCATACATTCTTTTCTTGTTCAAGCCTTCCTTAGATCAATCTGTCAGCGTCTTTCTCGTTCGCCGACAGCTTTTTCGTCATACATCACTTGGCATCTTGGACAAATCCTCAAATCAGTATGCTTCTTCCTTTCATAAAAGTGTTTAAAGGTTTCACCGGGTCTTGGATAAATCTCTTCGTGATGCCCCATGTTAACCATTGAAACAAGAAAAATTGGTCCAAAATCTGCTTCATTCACCTTAGCTTTGAATGGGTTAGAGTCCACTTTCATTGCCTTCTTAGAATACTTCAACCACCCTTTGTTAATGCCTTGTTAAATGATATCCCTATTTAATGCCCTATTAGTGTCCACTTTCATTGCCTACAAATTCTCACATTGTTGCATAAATGCAACTTGAGTAGGGTTATGATTGTTTTGGACAGGAGTCTCGACACCAGGATGGAATGTTACATTGTTGTTCAATTGTTGACCTTCGATTGTCAAACTAGGAGTGCTAGTGTTTTGGGTCAAATTTTGGCTAAAGGTCGGATTATTTTCGACGAAACTACTATTAGGATTTTGGGGTACAGTTGGTGTCAAAGTATTGGAGTACTGATTATTTTGTCTTAACGGCCATCCCCTTAGGTCTACGCAACCAGATTCATTGGAAATGGCCATGCTATATTTAACTCCTTGTCTACCATCCGTAACTTGTTGAACAATTGGATCATTAGGATTGTTGTCTTCAACACCAAGGATGCGGTTAAGCCTTTGTAGAATTTGCTATCTTGCCACACATCTCGTTTGTTATCATGGCAAGATTAATGATGGTTCCTAATTGAGCCATCAAATGATCTTCCATTTGGGCATTGCAATCCTTTATTAGTTGCCTTATTTGTTGAGATATAACAAGTCCCACATCATCTAAAATATGGTAAGTTAAACAATATATAAGTAGAAAGACCCATGAACCTAATGCCTTAAGGTTTTAGGTTAAGACATGGTGTCAAATCATTTATATTATTGTTCACTTCACCTCATTAATAAAAACATGATTAATTGATTTAATTCATACTCCCCAATTAACAAAGGACTTGGATTAAAAGGGCCTAATACTAAATATACCAAAATTGTAATATTATTTGTGTTGTTGGGTTTACTAGCGTGTATCTCGATAATGAGTAACTACTTGTTGTAGTAGGTTCTGTCGAGAATGTTGAGAAAACTGGCATAGAAGTACTAGTTACTAATATAGCATTACCACCACAAGTTCTTGGTTGAACATAAATTAATATAAAAAAATTGCACCAGTATTTCGACCAAGTTAAAGAATGTCAGATTTGCATATTTAGTTTTTCTTGAGAACACCGAGTAAAATAAACCATACATTTTTTTTTTTGTTTTTATTTTGGTTTCTTTCATACTAGGTTACATCATTATATAATATATTCCCAGTTTTATTACTTGAATTGTGTTAAAAGGGTTTGCTAAATTTTAAAAAATGTCAAGGTGTGCGAATAGATTCTTAAGAACAATGTTATCGATATGTCTCAGATCATGTTTTTAACTTTATCTGTTTTATAGTATATTTTCTCCAATTTTATCTAACAAAAAATTGTCATGCTAAGGGAGTGCAAAAAAGTTTTATCTGGGAGTGCAATGTGACTCAGGGAGCTGGTTAGCATTGGAAACAGGTGCTTAAGGTCAGGGACAAGCTTCGGACAGGTTTTCATAATGATAGTTGGATTGGAACCCATGATGGTGTGTATACCATTAAGAGTGGGTATTTGTTTCTTACTAACCAGCAAGGGTACTTTCCCTTGTATAGAATGGTTTGGAATAGTGTGAATGTCCATAAGCATTGTTTTATAGCTTGACTTGCTATCCTTGGCAAGTTGCACACTCTGGATAGGATATCAATTTTATGTTTATTCCTAATCATTGTTGCCTTTGTTTATTATCTGCTGAATCCACGAATCATTTATTCTTTGATTGTATTTGGAGTCGCAGTCTCCTAGAATGTTGTTGCATGTGGATTGGAATTGATAGGTGGCCTTACAAGTATCAGAACTGGACAGGTTGGATTCGGTCAGCCTTTCGAGACAGGACCAGGCGCAAATGTGTGTTTGTCATGTTTACAGCATTAATCTATCATATCTGGGAGGAGAGGAATGATAGAACTTTCATGGATCGCACGAGGAATTTGCAATTTGTTTTTAGTACAATTAGAAGAGAGGTTGTTCATAGGATTAGTTTTTGTTTTCCAAATTTTGTACAGTGGACTAATCATTCTTTGGTAGATAGGATTAGATAGGAACTTTAGCATTTTTTTCCTTGGGCTTTGTTTGAATCCTTCATAGAAAGTGGCAAACTTCCCTAACGATTGGTTTAGTCTTTGGCCTTGAACCCTTCCTAGAAGGTGGCAAGGTTAAAGATGTGAGTCGTTTATTTTGTTCTTGAATTTTACACGTTGGTAATGAATTTATTCTTTTACCCAAAAAAAAAATTGTCATGCCAACTTTGAAAGCAAAATCAATAAGATAATTGTACCATGACTATACGATAATGCTACTTTTAAAATAGTAATTTTTTCCGGACACAGGCATCATAATATACTCTTTTTCGAACAAATATCAGAAGCTTGATTGTTTAGGCCTTGTTCGGGGTAAGTTTTTGATTTTTGGTTTCGAAATTATATTTTCAAAATAAAATTTGTTCGGCAAAATTTGAGCTGGAATGATTTTTTATTTATTTACAGAACAGTTTCACCTCTATTCTCAAAACAACAAATAATGTTTCATAATTTTAGTTTTGAGTTTCAAGTTATACCACCTCATCTTTTGTGTTACTCAACCACCACTATCGTCATCATCACTCCTCCCAATATCATAACTGTTGCAGCCATTGCTATCACCATGATTACCACTCAGCTAACATCATTGTGACTTCCTAAATCCCAACTACCAATGTGAAAACCAAAAAAAATTGAAACCAACGTTATAAAACTAGAAATTAGTTTTGGTTTTTGAAAATTTTAAAATTCAATACTAAAAACTACTCCCAACGAAACCTTAGTTTTGTAGTTTTAAAATTGAACAAGGTATTTTCCTCGTAATTGGTAAAAGCTTTGTTTCCTTAAGCAATGTCATACATTCATTTAGATATGAGTAATATATTATTATTTTATTATTTTATTTAGATATGAGTATTATCTTTCTCTGAAATTGAACTTTTTTCATTAATCAGTAAATATCTTAGATAATGGACAAGTGTTTTTAAATTTAAAATTAAACTAAAATAAAAATAAAAATTTGATTTTGAATTAACTTATATTTTCTAAAATTAACTTAAGTTATCTTATATTTTATATTTAGTTTTTTTTAAGGGAATATTTTATATTTAGTTGAATTTATCTACTATACTTATATAAAAACATCCATTTTCGAGGCACTACGTTTGTCGGAGAAATTTTTGAGGCACCGCATTTTTTTTCGCTTAAGGAATACTCGCATTAGAGCATTTGTAGGTAGATAATATCGCCTTTAATCAAAATTATAATTTAAAATAAATAAATTATCTGTTCAAAATTAATATTTAAAATTAAATAAATTATCTATATGTGGAATATGTTGAATCATTATCCTCATTTTGTTAAAAAAAATCATTATCCTCAAAAAGATCGATAAACACAAAGAGATGATACTTGAGCATTATCTGTATGTGAAATCATTATGTTTAGTTTGTTGAAAAAAGAAGTAATCATTATCCTAAAAATAATATTTAAAATAAATCACTATATATAACATGATCTCACCTTCATTCTTTACCTTTGTTTCACCTTCAGATCTCTCTACTTCCAAGAATTATTTAATTTTATTATTTCGTATTTTATGTTCCTGATTACTCCCTCCGTCCCATTATCTTGGTAAAAGTCAAATAAGTCAATGAAACTAAGAGAATATTTGTTTAATATAATGCATGATTCATTCATTAATTACAAATTGATATCATACAAATTTTCATATCATTACAATTAATACATATTACAATGTTGTCTCCAAAAAAATCTTTAAATATGTTTTCCTTACTTACTTACTTATCAATCATCGATAAAATATACAATCTTTAAGATTTTCATTTATTTTTTTACTTTAATATGAGACAAATTTTTTAGCATTATTTTTACCAAGATAATGGGACGGAGGAAGTATTTATTTCTTGGTCTTTCAATGTCAAGAGAGCGCCTGCAAATATCATATATGGCTTCATTATTGTCGAGCAGCACAACAACATCGGTGTGCTCCAGCAGAGAATGGGTGGAAAGCACACTGTTATATGGCTCAGCCACAGAAGTTGAAACTTGTGGCGAAGGATAGACAGTGAAACCAAGCTTGGACTTCTTGCCATAGTCCACGGAAAGCCGTTCTAGGAGAAGGGAACCAAGCAAAGCCTGAACCAGTTTCTTTTATAATTAATTTTTTTTATTTTATTTATTGTAACATATCAAAATAAATTTTATTTATTGTAATAGATCAAAATACAAGTAAGTCTTTGGATTTATATTTGAATGTCATAAAGATAGTGTGGTATTGGGGTGCATAAAACAGCGCAAATAAATCAAACATAAATTTCACAAAGCCAATTAGAAGGAAAAGGCGTGTCAAATTTAATAGAAGCCAAATTCATTTTATAAAAATAACGCTCAATCAGAGGTATCAAATAAATTGAAGGAATGACAGAGGAGTGACAGTGTTTCTGTCACATGCTAAAGAGAAATAACACGATAATAATAACATAAGGCAAGGAACTAGATGAACAACAACAACATTTAAAAAAACAACAACAACATTATCTAAATGTATATTAAAAGATAACAACAACATTAAAAAAAAAAGATACAAACTTTAATATAACAACAACATTAAAAAAAAACAAGATACAAACTACAGACCCAAAGATAAAAACAGCTAAATTCAATCTAAATCTCTTCCTACTTTTTCTGTAACCACTTTATCTAAATGTATTATTGAGATAAATTTATTTGTTTTTTATCCCAATAATTATGAAAAAATAATAATTAATATAAAAAGTGTTATATTAAAAAACTGAGGGATTAATCTATAAAAAAAACTTAGGGATTATTTTGTTAGGATATTCGAGAATAAAATTTTTTATGCTATCCACAAATTACAAAAACGAGATAGATTCAATACTTATAAAACATATAAGAAAAAGAATTTGCATGTCTCATCTAGAAATTTTCACATAATCCATAAAGAAATCATAAATCTGTATAGGTTGATGGGTTTGGAGTATACATCATAGCTCACAAACTTCCCTTATTTAAAATTTAATGATAATTATAATAAAAAATATAATAAAGGTAGAATATCTTATAAAAATGAATTTTTTTTACATAATTTTATATTATTTATTATTATTAGCTCATTTTTTAATTTCACCTAAGACAATTTTTAAATCAAACAATATTTTATCAGTATTGCAATATCGAAATTGAGAATATTCCAATATTTTTTTAAAAGTAAAAAAAATTAAATACTAATAAAATATAGATTTTTTCAAACATTACAAATAATATGGATATATGATTAAATATAATGATTATCATTTTGCAAAAAGTTTGCAATGGATAAATACTTTAGTTGTTATAATCTCTACAAAAGAATTGTAACAGATTAAAAACAAAGGTACATACATTTCAAAAATTGAAAAAAAAAATAATTCAAGATGATTAGAACAATTAGGATAAAGATTTTTTAGGATCAAATTTTATGATTAATTTGAGATAAGATAAACGATGAAAAATATCAAAATATTTAAATATGAATAATAATAATAAATATGATAATCATATTAAAAAGATGATAATTTATATTAAAAAAAATACTAAATTATCATGTCCCATGAAATAGGAAATATTTTGATTTATCCTTAAATATACTCATAATACCATCAAACAAAAAATTATTAAAAAAAAGTTTAATTTTGATTCCACTCCAATTAATCATAATATCATAATAAACGTAATAATGATATATAAAAAGTGTTACTTCATCGATCAACTAAATTAAAAATACATTAATTTAATACTCATCTATACATAAACAAATATAATATTAAAAATATATAAAAAAAGAGTAGTTTATATATTCCTTATAAAATGCAATGTGTTAATTAATCAAGACAGTCAAGAATAACAAGTTCAATGTCGTCTTTATGTCCTATGAAATACGGAATATTCTAATTTATCCTTAAATTTAATTATAATACCACCAAACAAAAAAGATGAAAATATTTAAATATGATTTACTTTTAATTCTTTAAAATAAAGTTGATAATCATATAAAAATGTTAATTTATCTATTAAATAAATAAGGAAGATATCAGATAATAAGTGTTACTTTTTATTTATACTAGAAAGTACAATTTTTCTCAGTAAACTCATTTAAATTAATTTTTTTAAGTGTAGTGTTTGATTTAAGTCTCTGTCTTTTTGTATAACTTTTTTTATTATTGTGTAATAATAATCTTTACTTTAAAATAAAAAAAATCTTTACTTTAAAATATTTAATATAAAAAATTAAATTATCAATAACCCATGAATTGCACGAGGTGAGAGCTAGTATTGAATATCAATTTTACGGCCATTTTGTAATAATAAATCGAGAGTAAATCTTCTCATATATCAATTTATATTTAATTAAAAATTCTAAAGAATATATAATTTGTAGAATCGCTCTGAATGAGATTAATAGTTTATAATTTAAAGATATAAAAAAAAATTCTAAAATTACCTTCTCGAAAAAAAAAGCACCTAAAAACTATACTCAGAGTAAGTGAGAAGTAATAACAAATTCACAATCACTCATCACCCATTTTCATTAATGAAAAATGTAATTTTTTATTTTAATTATCAATTTTTTAATTAAATTAATTAATAAGAATGAATATCATATAATTGTGGCATACAAAATAATACAACAGATATTGTCCGCTCAGCATGTTTATGTAAAAAGTTAGAAATCCTGACAATTAGAAACATACATATAATTTGCTTAGAGCTAATTAAGGATAGATTTCTGCCGTGAAGATGAAACGTACAATGCACCTTAACTATACAAGGGATGGTGGTCAATCATAGTCATCAGATCAAGATGGGATGATGAATGTCCTGCCATACTGTTATAAAAACAGTCATTTTCATATTTGTACATATTTTTTATTTTTTGAAAAATCTATGGATTCTGATTTTAACTATTCAGCACAGTTCAATCGCAATCAAATATGATTTGTTCTCGAAACACCGTAGAGCTGATGGCACTGATATCTTAGATGGAAAGATATTCTTATCCTTTTCCCTTTAATTATTTAATTTGTTGTTTCCTTCTCAAGGAGTAGATGATTCATTATTATTCATCAATATCCCTCAAGCTAAAGTTTATTTGAATGAATCATATGAACACACACCATTCAAGTCCAGGGGCCATTTCCGTACGCATTCCAAGTTTGTGTACATGATGATAATCAGCCGTCTCATCAACATGTTATATGGTTTTAATGAGCCATGCGTTCGGATTGTGACTGATCTTATTATCATTATTATTATGAGATGTAACATGTGGGATTTTATTGTTATTATCTCGTCTGCTTTCATTTTGTTTTTCTTTTTTAATTTGACTTTGCTTGAAGGAGATCGAGGGCTTGTCCTAAAATGCCAGAAAAGGTAAATTTAATGATAAAATGAGTCCAATGCTACAAAACAAAATGAAAAGCAATTTAAATTTAGTGCATGCCTTTAAAAGGCATATTTAAAAGGCTTGTTTATGTATTTTATCCCCAAAAATTTAGTGTGTTTTGGTTTTAATCAATAAAAATTATTTTGATCGGGATTAATCCTTAAATTTCAAATAGTTTTGGATTTGATCCCCGCTTTTAGGAAAAATATGTTATCTGCTAATGTAGCTAGCGGAACACCATATTAGCAGCAACCACGTGATGTGAGGTAACGCCAAATAGATAGTATGACGTGGATAATATAGACCAACAGATGCAAAATGGTCTCATACTCAAAATTTGGCGTTGATGAACCTGAATCATCATGTCACACCACATACTTAGCGCTACCTCATATCACATGGATGCTAAAATAATGTGGTGTTCCTATAGTCACATCAGCATACAACATATTTTTTTTAACAGATAAGACTAAAATCAAAATGTTTGAAAAATTAAGAATTAGTCTCAGTCAAAATAATTTTTAAAGACTAAAACCAAATCACGCTTAGTTTTAGGTAGAGATATAAAATAAAATTCACTTATTATAGTTCTTTGCTTTGTTATTCTTTGATGCATTTATTTGCAAATGTTTGGAACGGTTATCACTAAGGGTATTCATGGATTGATTTGGTTCAGTTATTAAGAAAAAAGTCATTCAATTCGAAGATAAAAATTAAATTTCGTTCGGTTTGGTTGGTTTATATTAAGAAATCCGATCCAAAAATTATATTCGATTTGGTTTTGTTCAATTCACAATTTCACATGCTAATTCTACAACGATGTGAAGTTGTTTTTAGTAAATTTATAAATAGATGATGTGGAGGATTTGTTAAATAATTTTGTTTCCATTTAAAAAAAAATGCATAGTGTATGGAGTTTTGACATAAAGTCCTTGCAAATTTTCTAATTGGTAATAAAATATGGGACCTACTTTTTTGACACCCCTTGTTACTTAGTTAACTCACCTTTTTAAAGGAAAATTCTATAATAACCTTACAAATTTTCAATAATCCCAAAATACCCCTTTTTTATTTCTTCCTTATCCCTCCCTTCTTTCACTCATTTTTAAATTTCAAATTCAAATCTCTCTCTCACCTTTTCATATCACAATATCAAGAGCACATTCTAGTTTCCATGTGTTTCTAGTTATACTAAAAAAAAAAAAAGGAGAAACAGAGGCTAAGAAGAAGAAAGAAGAAGAAGGAAAGAAGAAAGCAGTAGAAGAAGAAGGAAGCAACACAGGGAACACAAGGAATCAAAGAAGAGATAAGAAAGCAGCACAAGAGGTTACATTTCCTCTCTTATACTTTGCTGCAACTGTTTTTTTTTTAATTTTCGGTTTTACTTTGATTGTAGATCTGTTGTTGTTTAGTTTCGGTTTCCAAATCATGTATTGTTGTTGTTTAGTTTCGGTTTCCAAATCCTGTATCTGCTTCGTAACGCCATAAATTTAGGTGTAGCTCGCTTAGGGGTCAGCGAGAGTACAAATTCATGTTCTCGCTGGGGTGCAGCGAGAACATGAATTTTTACTCTCGCTGAGAAATTCATGCTCTCGTTGCACCCTCAGCGAGGGTTTTTTTTTAATAATTTTAATATTTATAAAAATAATTATTTAAAGTTATATAAAAAAAAATTATTTTATATTTTATCAAAATATATATTTATAAGATATAGATAAGATAAGAATTTGTTATTTTATGATGTTGAGATCAGATAAGATATACAGGAAAAAAAATCGGATAAATATTAGTTAATTTAAATAATGAATAATAACTTTAAATTAATTTAAATACATCCATCCTGATATATTTGGCTGCATCAATTCTTTCACTTTCATATATAGGAGATTTGAATTTGTTTATGTTATGATGTTGAGATCAGAATAAATTATTATGATTATAATGTTTATATTATTGAAAAAGGAATAGGATTAGTTAATTTAAAAAATTAGATATTACGCTTTGGGTTAGTGACTGTTAGAAATATTTGATTTTAGTTTTATGTATTTTTATTTATTTTTTATTTATTTTATTTTATTTATTTTATGTGATTATTATTTAATTTTAACTCTTTTTTATTTTTTTATTTATTTGTTATATTTTTTTATTTATTGCTAATATTTTTTTTTATTTTATTGTATTATTATTTAATTTTAAATTTATATTTTATTTTTATTGTATTTTTTAATTTATTTATTTTATTTTATTATTTATTTTTAATATTTATTTATTCTATTTTATCATAATTTAATTTTAACTTTTAATTTTTATTTTATTGCTTTTCTTGATTATTATTTAATTGTAATTTTTATGTTATTGCTTTTGTTGATTATTATTTGTTTTATTGCATTTTATAATTTATTATAGATATTAAGAAAAAAACTCTCGCTGGGGTGCAGCGAGAGAACAAATTCATGCTCTCGCTGCACCCCCGGCGAGGGTGTTATTTTTCCACCCTCGCCGGGGGTGCAGCGAGAGCATGAATTTGTTCTCTCGCTGAGGGTGCAGCGAGAGAATGAAGTTTTTCTCTCGCTGCACCCCCAGCGAAAAAATAACACCTTCGTGTTCGCAGAACCACGATTTTTCTAATTTGATTTTTCTAATTTCCTATAAAATCCAAGGGCATGTATATTGTTTGCTTAATATTAACCACTTCAAACCCATAATGATACAAAAATAAGCATAATGAATCAAGTTTATGATCATAGAATTACCTCTTAATGAATGTTTATTAATTACTTGCAAGTGAAGAAAGTGGAAGAGAAAATAGGTTTTAGGTTGATGAATATTGGGAGAGGTTGCCGTAGAGAATAGAAAAAACTATAGGTTATTTTGGGTAGAGGGAAGGGTATTTTGGGTAGTTTATATTATTGTAAGGTTAATAGAGTCTTAAATAATAAAAGTGGGTTAACTAAGTAATGAGGTGTGTCAAAAAAGTAATTCCCATAAAATATTAGTTTGGTTCGATTTTAAAAATTAAATCTGATCAGATTCGATTAATTTTCACTTTTTCTCATCCGATCCAAACAAACCTATGTTTAATTGTTTTTTTTATTTTAGTTTTTTTTTATCGGTTTTTATCATCCATTGAATCTATTTTGATTTGAATACCTACGTGTGCAAAGTTATTCTATTATTACATGGATTGTAGGTGGCATGTTCCATTGGAGATAATGGACAACGGCAATGCGAGTTTATAGAAAAGCATTTGCGTAACCTATTGAGCAATGACAATTGGGCGAGAATTGTGTCATCGTCAAATACATAAAAGATTTTCATTCGATGAGGAGTGTGTAACACCCAAAAATTAATCCCCGATTAGAAATTATAATTATATGTAATTACGTTAATTATTATAAAAAATTATAATGTGATTATAATATAATTATGATGATTAGAATATAATTATGTTTTAAAAATAAATTAAGAAATAATTAAAGTAAATTATTTCATTAATTAAAATATTTCTTTTTGTGGAAATAAAAGAAGTATTTAACAAGTATTTGATAAGAGAAAAAAAATAGAATAAAATATAATATTTTGTGATTTTTGTGTCTCACTAACCGGTTAGTGAGATGAGTAACCGGTTAGTGCTCTAAGCAGAACCAAAGTAAGTCGGTTTGGAACTCGAATTGGGAAGAGGAACACGTCTTTGGCTTAAAAATCAGCCACCTTGGCCTGAAAACACGTCTTTTCTCTAATAGGAATGAGTGGTTATGAGATTTGGTGACTTAACCCATTCTAAAGCCACACAAATCACTCTTAATATCTCATAAACCCAAGTTCAGACTCCATTTTTCTGGTGTGACTGTCTTTGAGTTCGTTCTCTTCCTCTGAAGCACCAACACACACAAACCTTATATCAAAACGAAGCTCTCTGAACCTTCTTGAATTAGAAACAAACCCCACTTGATTTGATAAACCGTAGAGAAAGTTATAAGCTCTGCAATTTGACTTGCTGGAAAAACAGAGCACGAATCTATTCTTGGAGCTCTCTTTCTTGATTTCGTTTGAGTTGCAGCTGAGGTGGGTTTTGCCTCAAAATCGTGTTGAACCTTTTCCTTTGCTTTCCAATCAGTCTCAAAAGCTTCAATAGGTAAGGGAGAAGATATTCATTTGCTAGAATGATTATTAAATGGCTTGGAATGTAAAGGAGCTTTACAAGCTCAAGGGCCATAGGTTTTGAATTGGGGCTTTGGCTTGGAGGCCAAAATAGGACATAAAACTCATTCAAGCAAGTCATATTAACTAAACATGAGCTAAAGGAACTATAAATTTGACTTGAGAAGCTCTGAAATTGATTTTGATATATTGAAAGCCAATTATGTGATTATGTGCACATTTGATGAATTATGCATGAAATCCATGAACTTGATGTTTATTATTGATGTAAACATGTTTGATTATGCCTAAATATGTTCTGTTGATGATTGGTTAAATTGGAAAATGAAAGGTTTTTGAATTGATGCTTAAAAGTGGCATTTTTATACTGGTTACTGGTGCTGCTAACCGGTTACTAGTTCTGATAACCGGTTAGTCTACTGCAGAATTGAAAAAGAGGGAAATTTGAATTAACAGATACAGTGCAGTAACCGGTTACTGATTCTACTAACCGGTTACTCACTGTAGAAAAATCTGAAAAATGTAATTTTTTTTCAAATCTAATATTTCCCTATTGTTCTACTTAATATTTTTAAGTTAAAATTTATTTTTATTATTAAAAAGGTTATTTTTGGAATTTCTTCCTTTTAGCATCAATTCAATACCAAGTAAAGAATTTAAAGTTAATCCTAATACACTGATGATTGTGATTGAAATCATGCATGGTGTTATGGAGCTAAGATAAGATAATGGGAAAAGAAACATTCGATTTGATTAAATCGGTATGAGAATACGCGGAGATCAGGTTTATGACGGTGATACGTCAAATAACCGTGAGAATTAATTATAGGTAAAATAGTCCTATGATGAGTGGGTTCTGCAGACTCGACTCGGGATAATTTTACAATGACTATAATTTTATTCTATCGATCTCTCGGAGTATTTCGTGATTACGGAGGACGGTCTTTAGTATAATTTACACATGGGTTGTAATTGTATACTTGGTGGAAAGACGTTTACTCCCAATTGCTTTTCCTATTTAGTGTGAATCGTTGGTACGTTGTCGTCAAACATACGTGGAGCGTTTGAACGTTTTCGTTAAAACGTAAATTGGATCGTTTGAACGTTTTCGATAAAACGTAAATTGGATCGTTGAGGACGTTATCGATAAACGTGAATTTCCAAGTGCATGACATTCGTAGAATATCACAGAGGAGATTGCATTGAACATTGCATCGCATTGCATTGCACATGCATTAGAAACATACATTATTGCTTGATATTTATTGTTTATTAATTGTCGATGGATTATTTAAGTTTGCTTACTTGCTTACGTGACTTTAATTGCTACTTGACTAATTGTGTTTGTTTATTCCTAGTTCATTTAATTATTCATTTGTACGTGAATGACACTGTCTTACTCCCTTTGCCCTAATTGTTTGTAGGTCATGGCTCAGAACCCCATATGCATCGAGATGAGGTTTCTCCCTGAGGGAGATTGACACCGGAGGGGACATAGTGTAGTCCTTGAGGGAGTGGTGGAAGTTACTATCCGCCGTCTCAATCCTCTCCCGCATATGCGTCCCCTCAGGACCAGAATTCCTGTGATCTTTATCATTCATCTTTTCCCTGATTAAGATGAATGTTATGCGACTTCCTCTCATATTATAGAGTTTTGTGGACTGCTCTGGGTTACACCTTATCATATATATATGTATATGTGCACTGATTGAGTTTAGTAACTCAGAGTTATGATACAGTATCTTTTGATCTAAAACAATGTGACATGATGTATATTAAATCAAACTTTCTATGTGAAATAGAATGACGCAGTTTCATGAAAGTATTTGGTTTAAATTATTTCCTATTTTTATGTACCATCATAAGAACATCAATATCATTTCCTTAAATCACATTAATAATATGCATTTAGCATAACATAATTCCCGTGACGACTCTGGTCGTTACAGAGTGGCCTTGTAAAGGACTCACATTTGAGAGGAGGGATAATTGATTTTGATATGTGTTTCTGTCAGGAAATCATGATTCTAGAGAAAAATAATAAAATGCAAGTGAGTTCGTAAACTTAGTGAAATCAATGGCCTCATTTTATTATGTATTGGAAAAGAGTACAAGAGAGAGGGTGTTTGCTACAGGGGAGTGTACAGTAGACAAAAACAAAGAGAATTTATAGGACGCCTTTCACTCGTCACCCTCAAGCTCTCTCCTATTTTCACTTGCTGGGTCGTTGTGTTTGTGTTGGTGTTATCAGAACTCAGTACTATGGCTTTTTCCTCTCTTGGTTCCCTTTTCACCCTTTCCCTTAAGCCTCCTTTTATACTTGCATCTTAACTTGGCCTTCAAGTTCTTCCACTTTTTAATCTACTGGTTATTGCACTGATACACCTTTACTCATTGGTTTAACGCTGTAACTTCCTCAAACCAGGAGATTAAGCATCTTTCACCATTTTTGTGTTGGAGTGGAGTAGTAAGATTACCATTTATGGTATTTATGAATGACCCATATGATGGAGCGTTGGGCCCAAGGCTTGGGGACTTGTTGAGGAAAGATGCCTTCTGATCTTCATCTCCCTGGGAAGACTTGTTACTGTAACCAGATACAAAGTGTTTTCTGGTTGATGGCATCCCTGAGACGCCTTTGCCTTCCTGGTTTGGTTACAGAGGGACTCCCTTATGGTTTGGTTACATGAAACCGTTGCCTCCCTTATTCTCTTGGGCTTGTCTTCAGTTTTGGTTTCTATTTCATAATGGGCCAAAACGCAATATAATATATATATATATATATATATATATATATATATATATTATCCTAAACAATAGCCCCCTTGCATGAAAGAGAAAAGTTTTTCTCTTTGATGCAAAACTCTTGCTTTCCTGTTAGGCTTGATCTTCACAACTTTATTTCCTGTGATTTTCGGTGCAGCTTATTGGTACTCATGTACCACTTGGATTGCGCTTGCTGACTGTTGGACTGTGTTCACTTTGATTTCATCGCCTTCTAGAATACACTTGGCGATTTGCTTTTGATACCTGTTTTTGATTCCGCTTTACTTGAAAGGCTTCAAAAACTATGACCACTTCTTAACATTTTGTTGCTTGTGAGTATCTGTTTATACTTTTCACTTCTTGAGGGCGTCTGAACACGCCTTTCTTGCTTATGATTTTGTAAGTTTCTTTAGTGTTGAGTTTGGGCATGAAGGGAATCTGCATTGATGACTTGATCTTGATGGGACTCTTGTTTTTTGCCTTTGATAGGGCCATCTTGGAAGGGATCGCTTTTGTTAGGGCCGCCTTCGTTTTTGTTGTACCTCATGGAGATTGATTCATGCTTACAGAATAGATTCACCCTTTTGGCCTTTGTTGAGCGTCATTTACTATCATGCCATGTCGCCTTTAGTGAGTGCATTTTAAGATTCTCCAAGCTGTTGCTTTGCTTTGTTTTGCATTTCTTTCTTTTGTGGGTATTTGCACATCAAGATGTGGACTTTGGAGACGCTTCGAGCTTCGTACCACTATTGAACTTTTATCCGCTCAGACACCATGAAGGCGCCCTTGGCAGTGCATGGTTGCTTTCTGCATATGATATGAGGGGTCAGCCCCCTTGTGAACTGAATCTTGACTTTTCACTTGCTTCTTATTCAATTTGATATTCTTTTTGTGAATTTGTAAGGGAAGCGGGCTCTTCTTTCTATTGCATGTGCACATCGCCTTTGGATTGTGCTAGCTTGCATACTGCTGAGTGTATTGGTGTACTTTGATCCTTTGAGCTTTGAATTCTTGTTTTGTTTTCTGCAACTTCTTCGCCATATGCTTCTACATGTCTGCTTTATATACTGAAGCTTCTACGCTTTGCACTTTTGCACCTTCTGATTCTTCTCATTTTGCAGTTTCTGTTTTGTGGATTTCTTTTGCGCATCAAGGGCCCTTTTTGTTTGAACGAATTGAATGAACAACTTGGGAGGCATTATTTTGATCTGATCACTGGCTTGATAATCTGTATTGGCTTAAGAGAGAGAGCCGACGTCCCTCAATTGACATGAAGGCGGGCAATGATGAAAATAGAGGACACTTTTCTTTTCTACAGCGCGTATCTGGTGGCACTCTTATGCTTCTTATGATTTATCCAAGGTGGGCAAAGAGCTTGAAGGAATTTCTTTATTGTTGATCTTAGACTTGTTACTTTTGTCATGTAGTGTGTACTGCTGAGGACATTTATGCTTCTATTTTGGAAACCTGTGCGCCTTTTGTGGTCGCTGAGCTTTGTGTCTCCTTGGCAGACTTGGCTCTTGGAAAATTTTGTTACTTGTTTGGATAGTACTGACTTGAACTTCACTTTTTTGCACTTTGTGCTATGCTGCTCTGATGCTGAAATATGCACTTTGCCCCATGCCGTTTTGATAATTCTGCCTTTGGAAACCTTGGATTATGCTCTTGAATTGGATCGTTTTCATACTGTACAAGCTTTGATGTATTGCTTGTTATTGTGCTTTGTCATCTAATGCATCTGGTTATGAGGATGTCTGCAGAACTTCACCACGAGACGCCTTCTTCAAGATTTGGTAATTGTACCTTTTCAAGCATGCTATTGTATTTTGATTGCATCACTGCTAATATTTTTCTTGTGCGCCTTTTGTTAGAGTTGGATTTATTCCATGTCGTTGTTGATCCTCCTTTCAAGACTTGAATCATGCAGTCTCTCTTTTCTGCATTACTGTCATTTTTTACTGCTTGTGACATACTGGTATTTTTGTGTTCTGCCACTTTGATGCTGTCATTTTGCGGTTGCTTGATCATTATGATGAAGGTACTCAAACTCTCCACTGTTCATGATGCTGATGCTTTCTCTTGGGAACAGAAGGCCTCTTGATCTTTGCAATTGCTGAGGCTTCACCAGTATTCAGGTTTCTGGCTCGAGGGCGTCCTCAAGCAAATGGAAGGTCAGCGTGCTGCTTTTGATGTTGATGCCTTGACTGATCAAGAAAGGGAGTTGGCTACTTGTCGTGCCTCCTTGCTAAGCACCATTGAGAATTTATCTGTGAGTATGGCAAAAGCTACTGCTGATTTGGCTAGTTTGGATGTGGAAACCACCCTCATTGCAACTCAACGAGAGGCACATGATGATGCTTGCCAGTCTTCACGCCCAAGTGCCTTCTTCCATATCTAGGCTTTTCATTTTGGATACGTTTACTGATGGTGTTTAGGCTTTGTATTTTGCATTTGGGTTTGTAAGGTGGTACTTGTATTTTGGCTTTTGTGTTTGGGTAACTAGTGACTTTATGTCTGATGGTTTGGTTGGGCAATCTTGTATAGAAGCCTTATCTTTCTACCTTGTGTTTGAAGGTTTTTATGCATATTTTCTCTAGTATCCTTTTGCTTTTTACTTTTCCTTTGAATAGAATCTCCTCCAAAGATCTTGGGCGTAATTGCCTTTGCCATTGCTCTTATTGTTTCTCGAGGAACTTGAACGGGATTGACTTGTCCTTGCTTGACCGTCTTTGGCTTTCCTTTTCTCTCTTTTTTCTTCTTCTCTTCCTTTTCTTTCTCTTCTTTCTTCTTCTTTTTTTTATATACATTTGTGAATGAAGCTGCTTCTGTTGCGTTTTCCACTATTCCTTTCTTTGATATCGCTTTTGGTGGCCAGCGCCCTTTCCTATGGATTCTTACAAAGTCTTTGTAACTGGTGTCTTTGGTAGGAACTTTTCTTTTGCGACTAACGCCCTTTGTGGGAACTTTTCTAGTCCTTTGTAGCTAGCGCCCTTTGTGGGAACTTTTCTAGCCTTAATCTTGTGACTAGCGCCCTTTGTGGGAACTTTTCTAGCCTTAATCTTGTGACTAGCGCCTTTGTGGGAACTTTTCTAGCCCTTTGTAGCTAGTGCCCTTTGTGGGAACTTTTCTAGCCTTAATCTTGTGACTAGCTCCCTTTGTGGGAACTTTTCTAGTCCTTTGTAGCTAGCGCCCTTTGTGGGAACTTTTCTAGTCTTAATCTTGTGACTAGCGCCCTTTGTGGGAACTTTTCTAGTCCTTTGTAGCAAGCGCCCTTTGTGGGAACTTTTCTTGCCTTAATCTTGTGACTAGCGCCCTTTGTGGGAACTTTTCTAGTCCTTTGTTCTGTGGTGTTTTCCATTGGGGGGTGAGGCTTGCTTATCACAAACATTCTTCTCCCTTTTTTTGGACACCTCTTGTCATTGGTGCTGCTTTTCTTGCCGCTTTGCTTGCTATTATCAGTTTGCAAACACTTGGGTTTTTGTACTGCTCTGGCTCCTTGACTTTGTGCTTAAGCTCGCCTTTTCATTTTCTGCTTTGATGCATGAATATACCCAGGTGCGCCTTGTTGTAAGGGTAGACTGAGTTGGATTCTTGGATTTAACTTGGCTGCTTGTTCAATCAAACTGAGTTCGCCTTGGTTTTGTCATATTTCTGAACAGTTTCTACCTCAATCACTTGCATGCTTCTAGGCCAGCTTTCGTCTTGCAACTTGCTCTTGCATCAGATTTAGTGCTTCGTCTATGCATTTAAGTGCGCTTTTGAGAAACATACTTTTTTGGATCTTTGTACTTGCGTTTTACCCTTTGTATTGCATGCACGCCTTTTGATATTTCAATTGATTTTCATGTCTGGCTTTCTCAAAGGTGATCATAGCCGCCTTTCAGGTCCGCTTTTATTTTCTGATTGGCTGGTTTGCTTGGAAACTCCATTTGTTTTTGTCCGCCTTTTAAGTTTTGTTATGTCCTTTTTTGCTTTTCATCTTGTCTTGCTGTTGCGCTCAGATTTCTGCATTGATTTTCTTTTAACTTTCTGTCTTGTGATCTCTGACACGCTTTTGATCTGAAGTTGCCTTCATCTTTCTGGTTTGGATTTACTGTTAGCTTTTGATTTTAGCTTCTGATATGACTTTGCTCTTCAGATTTTTAGTTTGTTGTTTGCATTTTCTCAAGGATTTCTAGATTCAACACTGTTTCTTTTCCAATGCATCTTCTGTAGGGGTATGCTTTTGGCACAGGGGCGCCTTTGGTTAACTGATGGGTTGGAACTGAACGGTGTATTGAAACTGAACAGGAGGGGCTTTTAACGAGGGTGCGCCTTCGGTTGACTGATTCTATTGAATATGACACTGAACAGGGGGCGCTTTTGACGAGGGTGCGCCTTCGGTTGACTGATTCTGTTGAATCTGAACGATGTATTTGAAACTGATCAGGGGCGCTTTCGACGGGGGTGCGCCTTTGGTTCACTGATACTGTTGAATCTGAACATGGTACGCCTTTGACAATGGTGCGCCTTAAGAAGTCGCTCTTGGACTTTCTTCTCCCTTTCTTCCCTTTGAGACTGAACTGTGAGGACTCCTTCAGACCGTATGACAGTGGGCAAGTAGTCGCCCTTGGGACTAAATTGAGGATGCCTTTAGACTGCTGATTTTGGACAGGGTGTCACCCTTGGAACTGAGGACGCCTTTAGACTATTGATTCTGGGCAGGGCCTCGCCCTTGGGACTGAACTAAGGACGCCCTTAGTTTGCTGATTCAGATTTCTGATTCTGGTCAGGGTGTCGCCCTTGGGGCTGAACTGAGGACGTACGCCTTCAGACAGATGATTCCGGGCAGGGCGTCGTCTTCTAGTATGATTTCATCTTTTCTCTTTGCTTGATTTCCCTTACTTGATTGTCACTGATCTTTCTGTTTGTGTTTACTTCTCCTTAAACTTTGTTTTTTTTCATTATTGGCTTTCTGACTCCTCGCTTTTGATTGTCTTCTCACTGGGCGAGAGCGCTTTTCTATTCTGGATAGATCAGGAGTTTGTTGTTTACGGTGGAGGAATCGATCATCCCATGACATTGAGCATCTTAGCAGAACTTGGTAAATCTTGGCCTAAGAGCGTCCCAAGGACTTCTCAAATCTTAAAAAGAGGTCACATCTTGTTCCTACATAAACAAATTTCATTCTTCGGATATTTTCATGCTACGCATGCCCGTTTTGTTAGTTTTTTCCAATAAATTATATACAAATCAATCATGCATCATTATATAAAATTGCCAAGATCTTGTTTTCATATAACATTTTTTTTCAAAAGCACGCCTTTTAAGCATCTAACTCATGCAGCTTATAACATGAAACATTGTGTTTGCATGTTGGAATCATGAAAAAGAATAGTTTTTTTTTAAAATTTTTTAATTTTAACACAGAGCAATGATTGAGTCAAGAACAATAAACAAAGATTATGGCAATACTAACTACTTGCATAATAGACTAAATCTAGATTCATGGCATACGCAACAAGCATTCATATGTACAGAGTCATCTAAATGTTGCATTTCTTTTTTTTTTTTAAATCAAAATATATTTTTTATCTTTTTATTTTTTTTTCTTATATATATGAGAGCGGCATCATTCATGAATTTAGACATAAGAAGTCTAAGTCACATTGTAACATACAAACATGCATATTAGACCATCCATATCAATGTATAGATAATGATGTTATTTGGGACATGGTAATCATATCAGTATAATGTTGTAAATGAAATCATGTTATTATATGAGAGCGATCAAACCAAGGTTGTCATAGATGCACACAAAAGCTAGCAAGATAATAAGTATACACATACTGTAACCCTTTTTTTTTTATAACTACACACACAGTAACTGATGCATAATATATTGCACACATAGTAACTGATACATAATACATTGCACACACAGTAACTGATACATGATACATAATTCATCAAAGGAAAAGAAAAGACATTCAAAATCTAGCAAGATAATGAATACACATACTGTAACTATATTTTTTTTACATATTTAATTGCACATACAGTAACTAATACATAATATAGTGCACATTTCATATCATCATGATCCAAATATATTATTACCAATTTCATGAAAAGGCATACTAGCATAATAGGCATGACAGTAATTTAGACTGAATCAAGCGTTGTATGTACTTAGCTTTAGTGTAGATAACTGGTAGTAGCGTTGTAATGTGAACCCCCAACTAGGTGTGCCTTTACTGCTGAGTTTTCATTTTCTGTAGAGGGGCGCCTTCTTCAGTAAGAGCGTACTTTCACCTCTCTAGTTGCCTCATTGCTTTTGACTTCCTGGAAAGCTGGCATCCTGGGAAGCGTCGCTCTCTAGGGAGCGCCTTCTAGGGAGCTCGCCCTTTGGGGAGCAGACCGCCTTTTGGAAAGGATGCTTTTGGGTTGAAAGACAACCTCCTTGCTGTAGCGCTTCCTGGATTGGAGACTGTTGAGGTTGACATCAGTAGAGTGTCCCCGGGAACTGTTCTTGGTGTGGTGCCTCCAGAAGCTGTTATCCAAATAGCATCTTCAACAACATTTCCTTTGTTGTTTGAAGCCATGATTTCCCCGGCAACGGCGCCAACTGTTTCTGCTAGGAAATCATGATTCTAGAGAAGAATAATAAAATGCAAGTGGGTTCGTAAACTTAGTGAAATCAATGGCCTCATTTTATTATGTATTGGAAAAGAGTACAAGAGAGAGGGTGTTTGCTACAGGGGAGTGTACAGTAGGCAAAAACAAAGAGAATTTATAGGATGCCTTTCACTCGTCACCCTCAAGCTCTCTCCTATTTTCACTTGTTGGGTCGTTGTGTTTGTGTTGGTGTTATCAGAACTCAGTACTATGGCTTTTTCCTCTCTTGGTTCCCTTTTCACCCTTTCCCTTAAGCCTCCTTTTATACTTGCATCTTAACTTGGCCTTCAAGTTCTTCCACTTTTTAATCTACTGGTTATTGCACTGATACACCTTTACTCATTGGTTTAACTCTGTAACTTCCTCAAACCAGGAGATTAAGCATCTTTCACCATTTTTGTGTTGGAGTGGAGTAGTAAGATTACCATTTATGGTATTTATGAATGACCCATATGATGGAGCGTTGGGCCCGAGGCTTGGGGACTTGTTGAGGAAAGATGCCTTCTGATCTTCATCTCCCTGGGAAGACTTGTTACTGTAACCAGATATAAAGTGTTTTCTGGTTAATGACATCCCTGGGACGCCTTTGCCTTCCTGGTTTGGTTACAGAGGGACTCCCTTATGGTTTGGTTACATGAAACCGTTGCCTCCCTTATTCTCTTGGGCTTGCCTTCAGTTTTGGTTTCTATTTCATAATGGGCCAAAACCCAATATAATATATATATATATATATATATATATATATATATATATATATATATATATTTTGTCCTAAACAATATGCAAGTTAAATATGGTTGAAAAATTCTGCATCGGTGAATCATGGATAATTTGAAGGACTTATAATTGAATGAACTTGCTGATAAAATAATAATAATAATAGCAATTGAATGAACTCAAAAATCTAATATTTTAAAACTTTTAAAAAATAAAGATATAAAATCTTTTATTTATTAAATTTATCATTTCTCATAAAACACATTTAGTTATAAGTGCTTGTCTTAACAATAACCTTTTCTTTAGTCGTTGGATATATAAAGAAAAGGATTTTGCTAAGCAATTATTAAGATTTTTAGTATTGAAAAATAATTATAAATATATATTTTATGATATTTCAAGAATAAAAAAAGCATATTTTTTAATGAATTTTATTATATTTGACTTGGTAGCAAGTGTACTAAAGATACTTGTTATTAGTCTTTATCTATTTGTCTAAAAATTATAAGTATAAGGGATAAAAATAACGGCTACAAAAAAGAGGGGCGGGTGGCGCATATATAATTTCGTTATTGAAAAAAAAATTAAAATCAAATTCTACGTCCAAATATTGTAACTCTATTCTTTCTATAGCAGAAATGAACATTGCTACTGGCAACTAAAGATTTTATAATAACAAACTTGTGGACGGGAGAGTGAAGAGACAAATGGCGTAACAGGGACCATTCTCTGGATCACAATAATTAAAGATCAAATAATTGAGATGCGTACTGTCGGACCACTCAGAGTAAACACACTTTAAAAGAAAAAAATAATGTGAAGGAAAAAAAGAGAAAAGAATACATTAGAAATAATAAAAAAAATTAATTAAAAATATAATATGGGTGTTTCTAATAAATAATTAAATACTCTGAAAGTACTATTTATTGAGAAATACAGGGCCAAATTTGAATTTAAGATCTAAGTCTATATATTTTCGGATATCTTAAAATTATTATTTTTCACATACACCAAAATTTTTTAATTTTTTTAAAGCAATGTTAACATTCTTCACATATAAAATGAACTTTTCTACTAAAAAATTATTTCGTAGTTTGAGATTAATGATCATAATTGTTCAATATTTTTTTAACTTGTACTTAACTCATAAAATAGGTAATTGATGATGAAGATGTATCAAGATTCAAGAATTATTGATCGCGAATCAACAATTAATTTTTCGTGCAGTAAAACATGTGTTAATGATATTAAATAGAGAGTTTTCATAGAAAACTAGTCAAAGCTATTCATCTTAATATATTAAATAAACCATTTTCCCATACAAAATTATATGTTCAAGTATTCTTAAGATATGTCCAAACCAACATGTTAGAAATACCCTTATAAAATAAGCCAATATTAAGAGCAAATTAGAAGAAGATAGGAATGCGCATATGTTAGATAGAGCATAGGTGGATCATAAAAGAGATTCACAGAACTACAGATAGGATACATAGGCGCACGTTAGGGTGGAAGAAAAAAGTGACTAATAATTGGTTTGGAGAGAAGGGGGGCCATAGTAATGGGATGCAAAAGAGAGGGAGAGGAATGTCTACCCACACGCACACATGTAGCTTATAATTCTTTCTCATTTATTTGTGATTAAACCAAAGTTTGTGATGTACATTGAGACGTCCAGTTTGCACGAGGGCCTCTATTTTGTTCTCTAGTGCTTTTTTCCTGCCAGAAATTGAGTACCTTTTTTCTTGTCCTTGTCCAATCAAATTATTATTTTTCTCTAATAATTGCCATTTGGGTTATGGGTTTCTCCACTCCCTAAAACACGCTCATATGCTTGCGCATGTGCAAACGAGCACACGTACGCCGTGAGTGGTTTTTCATGTACTCCATCTGTTTCATATATTGTATTCCCTCTTGCCACTTTTTTTTTTAAATATATAAAAAATATAGTTGCTTTGAAAAAGTTGTATTGGATATGAAACAAAAATTAAATTAAATCATTACTTTCTAATAATACTTTTGGAATAATTGTATTAAAAATAGAAAGTCAATTAATTTTTTCTTATAATTTGATATCAAAATAAGTATGTCTTGTTTTTCTTATATTAGAAATGGGAGGGAGTATGTTATAAGATTATGCAAGAATTTTAAGAAATAGTTAAATTACAGTACGTAAGAATTTAAGATATTTTGACTATAGCACCCCTTTATAACAATGATTGAAGAAAGACAAACAGAATGAAGATGAAAAAAAAGTTGCGATAAATAAGGGTATAATGGAAAAAAATAATAATATTAAGGCTAAACTACTCATTTGGTCCCTTACCTTATTTTTCAATTTCAAATTGGTCCCTTACGTTTTTTTGGTTTCAAATTCGTCCCTCATGTTTCTTTTTAATGTCAAACTGGTCCATGAGTCACTATTCATCCTACGTGCCAATATCATATTGGTCCACATAGGATGAATAGTGGCTCAGGAACCAATTTGATAGCGAGAAGAAACATGAGGGACCAATTTGAAAAAAAAACGTAAGGGACCAATTTGAAATTGAAAAATAAGGTAAGAGACAAATGAGTAATTTAGCCTAATATTAATTATGTATTGGATTTGCGAAATATATATATATATATATATATATTTGAAATAAGTGGAAAAACACTCTATCAACAACATTGTGTATAAAATGACGAGAATAACATAAACTCCTATTTATTTAAATTAAATTTAAATTCACATACAAATTTGGGTCCAACTTAGGACTTTAGAAAGAGTCAACATATTTACCCCTAGTGCCTTAAATCCTTTTGGGGTTTAACACCTAGCCATTTTGTTTAGGTATGAGATCTTGTCGCTCTTCTCTATTGGTCAATTCTCGTGGGGTTGTCTTCTAGTTCTCAACATTGTTTCATTGTTTGGCTTCATAATTTGAACTTTCCCGATCATATATACTGTAGTTAGCTTGTGCATAATACTCCTTCCTATGTCCGTTTTTTTTTTTTTTTTTTTTTTTAAGGTCGGACTCTTTTGATTTAAATATGCGATGTGTATTTTTAGTTATACTAGGTATCTTTAAATTAATCCTTTTGCTTGGGTTGTTTATAAAATTTTTCCATTGGATATATTCGTAGAATTGAGTCCAAAACTTTTGACTTGACATCTTTAATTTTTAGGCGCATGAAGAACGATCATCAAACTAACATACCGAGAATTAAAATATGTGTGGTTTGAAAAAAATGCATACCAATTAGAGAGCCAATTAATAAAATTAATTTTAAGAGGACAAAAATTATTAGAATTTATCTTTTATTAAATATTTAAAATATCAATCACTAAATCAATACTACTATTTTATTGTTTTATTTTATAAATATATAGAGTGTTCTAATCAATGTTATTAAAACCGTAATAATAATCAAACCAACGGACATAGTATATATATTTTTATATAAGAATACCTGTAAAAAAAAATAAAATATACTCAACTTTAAAATTCACAATTTATAGTAATCTGCTTTAAACTCTTAAAAAAAAAAAAACACCCATTACAATCAAGCTTCAAATGTAACGGGGGTGTTTGTTTTTTCTTAAAATTGGGTTTTTAGCTTATTTTTCAAAATTAATCACAATCTAATGTGTTTGTTTGTCAATGAAGATTATAATTTTATATTTATTTTTGGAAAAATAATTAAAATCTAACATCTCCCTTATAAGAGTTGTAGATTATTTTTTATACCCATGTAATTTTCATATTCTACCCTTATTTATCACTCCATACCTTTTTCTTTTTAATTTATTCTGTAAAAATAATCTTCTTTACATTATTCAAAGAAAACAGATTAACTTAAATTCATTTTTCAGTTAAGAGACTCAAATATAAATAGATTATAATTTTAACATATTATAATTACAAATAAAAATAATCATATTCTAATTTTACCAGTTATACCAAACACGCACTTACAAGTTCATAGTTTAAACTTTAAACTTCAAAATTATAAAACCAAATTTAAAGTATTTATCGCACTTAAAAAGAAATAAGTTTCTTTTATTTAAAAAATTAAAAAAATTTGAAAAACTAAGACATTTTAGGATTTTACATTAAAAAAAAGGAACTCGCCCGATTCACTAAATTCCGACCGGTTTGGCGGTTTACTGGAATTTCGGCCGGTTTTTGCCAATATGATCCGGTTCGATGCAAAATCGGTTGAATAGATGTACCGTACCAGTTAAGTATTCAATTCACTGGTTTTCCAGTTGAACCAGCCAATACAGTACGGTATTTATAACACTGGTTCTAACAGAATAACCCTCACGAAATCTGAGGCACATAGCCGGTGGTGAGAAAGAAAGATCCCACCATAATTTTTGCTCCCTCCAATTTGAAATATAAGCAAAAAAAAAACATGCTTATTTTTGTTTTAAATATAAGTAAAAGTAACTCGATTATGTCATGTGGTAATCAGTTATCTCTTTATAAATCGATCAGAATTCTCCAAAATTACATACGATAACCGGTTATCAGGGTTATTAACTGATTATCATTAGTTTAATTTGCAAAAAAATTTGTTTTGCGTGAATCTAATTGATTCTAATTACTTGGTAACACTTGTATAATTATATAGACACATAAAAAATTATTCAAATACAAATATTTACATATTATCTTTAGCAAACTAAGAATAATTCTTTTTATCTGAAAATCAACTAATTTCACTATATCAATTGAAAATATTTAATTATATGAAACTATAATATTCCAAAATCATAATTAGAATGTTAAAAAATCACATTGTTTCTATAATATTATATTCAATTTTAATAAAGGAAAAGTGATGGATGTTACAAGAAGCTTATATGTGCAGAACCTTGAAACTCAACAAATTTTCAGATGATAGCATCGATGACGAACGAGGATAGCATAGAAACGAAGAAAAGGAGTTGGGCGAAAGATTGAAGATGCAAAAAGAAGACAAGGTTGAAGGATTTCAAAAGGAGGGAAAATGAGGAGGCAAATGCAGAAGAAAAGTTTTATTTAAAAGTGAGGGGAATAGTTCATTTAATTTCCCTCCACTTAGGATCAAGGGGAAATTTGACTTTTCATCACTCGTGAACCAGAACACGGATGGAACTCCAACCAAAGACACTTAGGAGTTGGATACGACTGGATATAAAGAGAAGATGGAGGACATGTGCATCTTTTTGCTTAGAGCACCCACAATGATGGGTCTTCGTGGGTTCATTAGCATGAACAAACCCAAAAGTGTGTGGTTCGACGTTGGTCGGGGTCATCGGGACGACTGGGGTCATCCCAGCGAACTGGTTCATGGGCAAAGCAAAGGGACCCACTTGATGAGAATGGAGAGAGAAATTCGGGAAAAAAAACATCAACAACAGTATATTCAAAACAAATTCCACAGATCCAAATCAACCAAAAATCTACAAAAATGCAATAAAATGTCCAAGAGGAGTGAAGAGATTCAAGAAATTCCAAAACAACACAATAAATTCCAGATAAGCGGAGTGAAGAGAAAAAAAGTTACAGCATAAATTCCAAAACAACACAATAAATTCCAGAAATTCAAGATTTACCCAAAATTACAGAAGAAAATTGGAAAAAAAAAGATGAGTGCAGAGAAATAAAAATCTTGCATGCATGCATGATGATGATGATGGCTTGACGTTGGCTTCATTGGTGGCTTCATCTGTGGCAGATCGGTGTTGATGATGATGGATCAGAGGTGAGGGAGAGGGTACGGGTTGTGTGAGATGATGATGTGCGTGAGGGAGTGGTGTGAGTGGCTGAGAGAAAGAGGCAGAGAGAGTAAAGTGAGAGTGGAGTGCTTAAAGAGTGGACTGGTGTGAGAAGTAGTAGGTGCAGAGAGTAAAGTGAGTGGGTGAGAAGAGCAAACAGGTATATTTCTTGTTGGAGACTAGAATGTAAAATATATTTAAATATTAATAATATATTATTATAGTTATAATTAAATGTAAAATATAAAAGTGTGGGGTAGGTTGTGGGTCCCGTTTAAGAATGAAAGTTGGGTTTGGGGTTGGAGGAAAAAAGTTGATAGAGTTCTTAACTTTTGGGAAAGTGTAAAAAATTATAAGATAATATGTGGGACCCATTTATGAACCAAAAGTGGGTTTGGGGTTGTGGATGCTCTTAGGGTGTAATCATGACACCACAATCACTCCACCCTTTGAGTGACACGTGGCCATCTTCGAAAAAATGGTAGTCACGTTAAGGAGTTTAAAAGACAATTAGATAAAACTGAAAGACCTTTTCAACATAAACATTAGATATTTTGTGAATCGCATCTTATGAACTCGTCACTCACCAAGAAGAATAGTAATGCTCGAACTTGGAAAACTGGTCGATCGGTGGTTGACAAGTCGGTTCCAACTATCTCGTGATTCTTCCTTGACCTCAACACAAGCTGTATTAGGCTTTACTGAGTTGGGGCTAATGTGATGGACCGGATATTTGGCCGTCCTAAACCCACCCGAGAATGGAACCATACATGACTCGGCCGAGTAGGCCGACCACAAGAGATTAATGTGATGGACAAGCAAAACACTTTACAACCATAATATGGGTAAGCTTGGTCAACTGAGTTTATTACCCCTCCATACACACTAAGGATTTCAAGGGAATATTCCAATAATGTCCAACTGAATCCTTCACATCCCGTGATTCTCGCCTCCCATCACAGCCCCTGATTTCCTGTAATGGCTTCACCACAATGATGGATGAGCAGGCAACACTAGTAGCAACATAATATCCCCAACATTTTCTTCTTTCACCTATTCTACGTTAGTCTAGCCCTACCTACCATCAAGAGGCCCAACACCGGGACTAAGACACCCCTTATAAATAGCTCATGACAAACAGAGGGATATATACTTTCTTTAATCCCTAAGTTAATATTTTCACACTGTTGACTTGAAGTCAAATTTTGACAAGTGGAAAGAATGTCGAACGCATAAGTGACATCGACAAAGATGTACTTAGGTGAATTGCCTAAAGGTGATTTCGAAGGATGTGTACGTGTGTCAACAGAATGGGAAAGGTCGACGATATAGGTGATGTCAACAGAAATGTACTTAAGAGAATTGCTTAAAAGTGACTTTGAAGGACATGAACATATGTCAATAAATGGAAGAGTCATAATGAGGACGGCGTCGATAGAGCATTAATGTGAAAACCAAGGAGGTCAGAGAAGGAATGATGATGCATTGGGAACAGGAGAATGATCACATCAACATTTAATGCACTTCTTCATGGCTATAAATACGTCACTTCCAATGTTCAAAAGGCCAAAGTGTGTTGATGTTAGAAATGATGGACAAACTTTTTTATTTCTGGAAAGAAGAGAAGTTGTTCGAAAGAATGAAGATGAAGAATTTCAAAGATTAAACATGTGAGATTAAGGGGATTCGGAAGAGAAAGGAACAACTTCAAAATCTTTGCTCCGAATTCCCACTTTTCCCTTTTTATGGTTAAAGATTAAACACGTGAGATTACATAGGGACCACCTCTTGTATTTCGAGCTAAGATGAAAAACCTAGATGAAGGGCATACTCCAGCTGAGATACTAGTTTAGGTGATACCTAGGAGTCTTCCGTAACTCAAAGTTGAAACCTTTTCCCAGGAAAAGCTTTGAGTATATTTCCATTTAAAGAGGGAAAAGAAAAGTCCTCTATGGATAATCCCTCAGGAGAGATTGCAACATGATCACTGGTTAGGTTGATGGCCAAAAATATGGCCAAGTCATGTCACCAATATCGACTAGGGGATTAATTCAATTAGAGGCCAACACCTTGTTGAAAGGAGCTTGATGTCGATAGGGATCCCAAAAGCCCAATAGGCAAGAGAATGTCACTTCGACAAAGCTGGCAAAAGACATGTGTAAAATCCCAAGAGTTTCAAAGTGGCTTTATTTCAGCTGTGGGAAGATGCTTGTCGAAGAGAAATAATCGAAGACTACCGAAGACACGTGGCAAAAGGAGAACAAACGAAGAAACTGCATCGTGGGTAGTTATTTCGTGGGTAGTTGTTAGTTAGAACGTGGCTGCTGCAGTTATGCAGAACGTGCCCAATAACATAGTGTAAGGGTAGTTGATTTCTAGGACTATAAATAGGTAATTACTTGTTTGTAATCTGGGTTAGCACATTGGTAATCATCCTAACATCTCACAGCAAGCAGATTAATGGAGAAAATGCCATTGTAATAACCACCTTACATTCCCAGCACTTTTAAATTCAATCGCAATCTTTTCGTTTTCCTTTACCTTTTCCAGCACCTTTAAAATTCGGCCTTTACGTTTCCAACACATTTAAATTCTGCCTTTACGTTTCCGGTACCTTTAAATTCCTGCACTTTACTGCTTTCCCTTTACGTTTCTATCGATTTATCTTGCCGTCATTTACGTTTCGCAAGCCCATTTACGTTTTCGCCAAGATAAAGCTAAATAGACCAAAAACAGCCCAATCCTGACACAAGATTACCATTTAATCAGTCGAATCATGCAATCGCTTGATACCTTCAACCCCATTTTCGACTCGTGTTCGCCTGAATTGGCAAACTGACATGCCCCGCATCGAATCCCTTTCACCAAGCGTGAACAAGTTGGCACGCCCAGTGGGACTGATTCGAAGTAACTTGTGTCCAAGTTTATGCATTTGAGAAGTGGCAATACTGTGCCATTTTCTCTAAGAACACCTCCAATGGATGAGGGAGGCCATAATGGTCGACAAACCACAGTGATTTCACAAGTTGAAGCGGTTAGTACTCCTGTTAGTACTTCTTCAGTGCCCCTAGGGGGTGGTGCTGTCATGGACTCTACCGTCACCACGGTGGGTAGTTCGACTAACGGTGGCCCAACTGGGGGCCACTCAATTCAAGCTAGTGGCTTTGCCTTTGGGAGTAATCCGACAAATGGAAGTCAGATTTCTCCATATGGCTTGCCACCAGGTTTCGTTTCTGGTTCGACACTGACCCTGCCTTTGAAAGTTCGCTTGGCCCTATAGGGAGTGTTTCTTCCACCAATAGGGCCACAACTATGGCGTTTCCTCGACTTCCTACTGAGGGAGCAGGTACTAGTAACGCTTCAAGATACATGCCAATTAATCCTGTAACCCATATTCGTCAACAAATTGAGGAAGCAAACGTCCAGTTAGTCAACCAGTTAACGACTCAGTTAGGATCTGTGATCAACCCAATAATGATGGTAACAAATGAGACTTGTGGAAGAATTGCTCAGTACATGAAGAAACTCAACCAAGTGTTGGGGGTTGATGAGAATGATCGACATGAGTCTGTTATAAATCTTTATAGAGAAGACAGATCTCCATACAGGCCAGTTTTGGTACAAAATTATCCCGAAGGCCAAGAGACTCATGCATGGCCAACTAATGCTGGCCCAACCTCTCCTCGATAAGATAGTCGAGTGGCTACCCCATTGGAAAACGTTCGAACTAACCAACCTTTGAATACAGGTACAAATAATGCAATTGTCGAGCCCCCACAGGTGACATTTCATCCTGGTGTCGAAGCACCTCCGCATGTGCAAAATCCTGCTCAAGTTGCATTCATGCAGAGAGGAGAAGAGTTGCAAGCTGCTTTATCAAGACAGAATTTGGCAAGGCACTTACTTCGACACAATAGAGGAGAGCCTAGAGTGGAATCGGATGACGTAAACAGAGTTGTCGAGCAAGCTTTGAATCAAAATGGTTTCAACATTGGATTGGCTAATCAGCCATTTTTCAGTTCGCCTGTTCCTAAGTGGGTACAACATGCAGAAATCCCAAGAGGGATAAAAGTGCAAAAATTGTCGAAGTTTGTCGGTGACACAGGAGAATCTATTGTCGAACATGTCGAACGTTACACCATCGAATCGGGAGAATTGGCCGCTGACGAGGCCATTAGGATGCGGCTTTTCCCTAGCTCTTTGACAAAAAATGTGATTTCATGGTTTTCGACATTGAGTCCCAATTCTCTTCATGCATGGGCCCAATTAGAAAGAGCCTTTCACGAACAATTCTATAGAGGCGAATTAAAGGTTGCCTTGACGGACTTGTTGAGTGTGAGGAGGTTCGAAGGAGAACCTATCGATGATTATTTATCTCGATTTAGGCAAATGAGAAGTCGATGTTTTACCCCAAACCCTGAGCCAGAAGTAGTAAAGATGGTTGTGTCTGGTTTAGAATACCACGTGAGGAAAAAGTTAGTCACACAACATCTACTAGATTTGGCCCAATTAGCCGTATGTGTACGACAAATTGAAAATTTAAGGGATGAAAAGATGAAGGTTAAAAATCCCAAAATTATTAAAAAAGAGAAAGAATCCATTATGTCGATTCTCAAGTCTCTAACACAGAGGCGTTCGACATAGGCTCAAAGGTAGACACAATAGATTTAGAAGAAGGAAAACCCTATACGTGTCATGCCTTGAGGCCGTCGAAACCCCCTAATGAAAATGTATACAAGAAAACGTACACTTTTGACATTTCGAAGATTGAACAAGTTTTTGATATGTTATTAAAGGATAAAAAAATTAAATTGCCTAAAGGACATAAACTGCTAAAGAAAGATGAATTAAAAGGCAGAAAGTATTGTAAGTATCATAAAAATTGCACTCACAATATTGTCGATTGCTTTGCTATCAGGAATTTGATTCAATAGGGACTTGACAAAGGAAGACTGAAGTTTCTCAAAAAGGAGATGAAGGTCGATACCTGTTGGGATTCTGGCAAGTATACCAGATCGTACAAGTAATAAAGTGATAAATAGAGTATCGTTCCCAACGAGGACTGAAATTGATTCTAATAATTCTCACCTATTTGTAGTCACTAAGTGAAATTTAAATTGGAATTCAATTGATTGAGAAATTGTTGATTTAAATAAATAAAAATAAACAAATGCAACGATTCTTAAACAAGAAGAAAGAGCGGGACGTAGTTTCGATGAAGGTTCCTAAAACGTTCAACAATGAATTAATTTATTTTCCTAAATTCTGAATTTGTTTTGCAAAAGTAGGAAACGCCTAATGTCTTAGAACGTTTCCGAATTTTAGAGATTAATCTCCCAATGATGTCTCAAGAGAGCCTTAAAACCTAACCCTTAATTAAGTTCAATCAAAACTCATAAAAATTATTCAATTCATAAGAAATATATCTATCCCTATGCAATTGAACTGTTTGATTATTGGGCATAATCCTAAATTAATATATCTACTAAATTAGGATTCCTATGTCATGAACTGTGCACTTTCATGAACAATAATAAAAATGTAATCAAACACAGAATTTATAATGGAAAGAAAAAATTAATTCACTGCATAAACATTAAAAAGGTTCCATATTCATTTACTCCTACATCCCAAAGAACGATTTAGTTTATAATTGGAAGAAGAATAACAATAAAAGTGATAAAGATCAACATAATTACCACTAATCCTTGATTCTAATCTCCGTTCTTCACAAAAACTCTCCAAAGCTCTGCTCCAAATTGTTCTGAATGAATCCATTTTAATGACTCCTAATCCTATTATTATATAGATAAAAACTAACCTAATTTTCAATATAATGTGATAAGATTTTTATTTGAATAAAACTAATCTTAAATCTGAATATAATATGATAATATCTTATTAGATTAAGCTAATCGTTAAGAATCTTATTTACAAATAGAATTTATCATTAAAATCCTTCTAGAATCCCGTATTTGTGTCTGACAGCAACTTCGGCACTGATTTTGACCCCCAAGATGGACGAATTTGAGCAAGGCTATTTCTGGCAAAGTTGTATATCTTTTCCTTAGCTTTAAAATGATATCTAGATCGCCTCATTTGGATAAGTGTAGCTCAAGTTATAATCAAAACAGCGAGCAGTGTCACTTTCTCGCATTTTGCGCGCCCAGGCGTGAAACTCCTGCGCCTGGGCGTGCAGCTGTCTGAAAAAATCAACCAAATGCATCCCATTATTGCCCAGTTGACCCCAGCCCGCGCCTGAGTGCATGGGACCCGCGCCTGGGCGCCACGGTTAACTTTTCTTCATTTTTTCCTCTTTTTCTTCTCAATTCAAGTATCAAGCTCTCCTTCTTCATTCCATTGCACAAATCACTATTTTAAGAGCTTAAATACCTGAAAACAAACCAAACACATCAAAAGGTTCCAAAAATCTTATAATGACAAAATTCCATTGTTTTATTCCAATTTACTCAAGAAACAAGCCATTTACTATGTAAAAGGGAGGCAAAAAAAATACAAAAACATCACATATTAGATCCCAATCAATATCGATCCTTTTCAAAGGGAAGTGAATGAAGTTGAAATGCATGGAGTGTTCCCAAACAATGTGGTTAACTTAGCACACAATGATCAAATATTTCCGAAGGACGGAGAATCATTCGAGCAATTTTATGATAGAGAGCAGTACGAAGACCTCAGAATTTGTCCAAGATGCCAAGTTATCTATGATGAGACTGCTGCGTCGAAAAGGGAACGCGAAACAAAGAGAGAAGACTTGAGGAGGAGGCTAAGAGCTAAAAGAGTTCGGGAAGGGAGATACATTCGACAAGAAATATCCTATGATGCTCGACAGCCTTTCCGAAGTTGAAGGGTACGTGAGGGTTGATCACCAAGATCACCCATGCTCAGCAGGATCAGCCAATGCAGGAGAGAACCAAAAGGAGAGCCAAGCACCGAACCTGAGTCGACACCAAGTTCAATTTATGTGGGGTTGACTAGGACACAAAAGAGAAGGCTCCAAAGGTTCCGAAAGAAAGAAGCTAAAGTTGAGGTTATCATCAAGGAAGAGCCCATGGAGGATAATGGTTGTTTGGTGGCAACACTTAAGCCGACAACGGCTAAGTCCCATCATAAAAACCGAAGGCAGCCTAAGAAGTAGTGGGCTAGGAAGGATCAGGGGTCAAACCAAATGGAGGACTTTGACGATGCAGGGTCAAAGGACAGTTTGGACATCATTGTCACTGATAAAGACATGGTGGATGCGCAAAGCAAGAGGATCACCAGAATGTCGATCAACAACATTGGCTTGCCTGCCGAATTCCAAGGGCTGCATGAAGTCGAAGTGGAGGATGATGGAAGTGAAGGGTCAGATGACTAGTATCTAAGTGACGAAATTCATGATCTGCCTGAATGTGTATTCCTTCTTGACAGGGTCCATTTGGAAATGGACATAAGGTATATTGCACAATTCGAACCACTTGAGGAAAGCAAGGGAGAGCACCTAAGGCCCTTGCACATTAAGGCCATCGTCGATGGCAAACCGCTTAACAGGGTCTTGGTGGATGGAGGAGTCGCAGTTAACATCCTTCCGTGGAATGTTTTCCGAAGAATGGGCAAGATGGATTCCGACCTGATCCCAAACAACATGGTTGTTGTGGGGTTCACTGGAAAAATTGCTCAATCTCATGGAGTGACGATGTTGAAGGTGGAAGTTGGATCGGTGGTTCAAGACACACTGTTCGCGGTGGTGCCCACAAAGGCAAGTTATAATCTCTTGCTTGAGAGAGATTGGATTCATACGATGGGGGCCGTTCCTTCAACGGCCCATCAGAAATTGGTCTTATAGAATAACTTGAACAAGGTGGAGGTTATTCCAGCTGACGAAAGTCCATGCTACATGCAGCAGATGCACGTCTACTTCAAGGTCTACAATCCCAGTATCAAAGCTATCAGACTCGATGCCGAACATTTCCAAAAACCAATTGTGGAAAAGTGTTTGGTGGAGAATTATGGGATTTCCTTGGTGGAGGTTGAAGGGGCCGTCGAGCAGCGGCCTTCGAATAGCCATGATGGTTGATAAACAACTTGAAAGGCTATCGGCGTATGTGGCCGATAGGATGCAATGTACCATCGAATCAGGTGCATTACAGGATTGTATTTTGATGAAAGTCCTTTGGTATTTGAACGAGGATGGACAGAAGAAGAACCCAGGTTCATCAGTGAAGATCCCAGAGATGAAATTAACTTGGGAACGCTTGAAAGGTCGAAACCCATTTATGTCAATTCTTTGTTGAGTAAAGAATTCAGATAGAAGCCGATCGACTTGATCAGTGATAACAAAGATTGTTTTTCATGGGAATATGAAGACATGCCAGGTCTGGATAGAAGTTTGGTGGAACATAGGCTGACTTTACGGCCTAATCACAAGCCAATCAAGCAAGCTGTTCGACGATTTTCACCTGAAGTAGTTCTAAAGATCAAGGAAGAGATTGAAAGACTACTAAAGGCGAAATTTATCAGGACAACGAGGTATGTGTAATGGATGGCAAATATTGTCCAAGTGGTGAAGAAGAATGAGAGGATATGTTTATGTGTCGATTTCAGGGACCTAAATTCTGCAACGCCAAAGAACGAATACCCCATGCCAATTGCTAACATGTTGGTGGATTCAGCATCATGTCATGAGTTAATGAGTTTGATGGATGCTTTTTCGGGATATAACCATATTTTCATTGTTGAAGGAGATGTGTCAATGACTGCATTTAGGTGCCTTGGAGCCCGTGGAACGTTCGAATGGGTGATGATGCCGTTTGGTTTGAAGAATGCAGGAGTCACCTATTAGAAGGAAATGAACATGATCTTTCATGATATGATTGGCAAGTTCTTGGAGGTATACATTGACGATGTCATGATCAAGTCGAAAACTCACGAGGAGCACTTGGAAAATTTGAAGAAAGCGTTTGATATAATGAGAAAATACAAGTTGAAGATGAATCCACTCAAGTGTACCTTTGGGGTTGCATCTGGTCATTTTTTAGGTTTTTTGGTCCATAGAAATGGCATTGAAATAGACAAGAACAAGGCTAAAGCAATCCTCGAAGCCTCACCACCAACGAACAAGAAAGAAGCACAATCGTTCCTTGGCAAGGTGAATTACTCAAGAAGATTCATATCAAACTTGTCAGGCAGAACGAGAGTGTTTTCATATCTTGTCAGACTGAAGAAGGAAGATGAATTCAAGTGGGAACCTGAACATCAGGAAGCATTCGACGACTTGAAGCGGTACTTGACGACACCCCCAGTCATGATGCCGCCTCAACCTGGTTTCCCCTTGAAATTATATATATCAGCATCTCATCATACCATAGGTAGCATGTTAGCACAGGAAGATGAAAATGGTGTTGAGAGAGCTGTAATTTATTTAAGTAGAGTTTTAAATGATGCCGAAACACGGTACAGTGCTATAGAGAAATTATGTTTAGCACTCTACTTTTCTTGTACAAAGCTTAAACATTATATGAAAAGTTTTCATGTTTTAGTTTTGTCAAAGTCTGACATAATTAAATACATGTTATCCAAGCCAATAATCCATGACAGGATTGGCAAACGGACTTTAGCGTCGACAGAATTTTCGTTACAATACGTCCCCTTAAAAGTTGTAAAAGGCCAAGTAGTGGCTGAATTTCTTTTCGATCACCCATGTGTAGATGTGGCTGTATGTGTCAATTATGTCGGCTTGAGGCCTTGGACCATGTACTTCGATGGCTCTTCTCACAAGAATGTAGCTGGGGTGGGGATACTACTCATTTCACCTGACGGATTCCCCACCAAATTCATGTTTAGTCTTAAATACCAATGCTCTAACAATGAAGCAGAATACGAGGCCATTATTGTGGGCCTTGAAATATTGGTATACTTGAAGGCCAAAAACTTGCCCATCAAAGGAGACTCCCAGTTGGTCATTAAATAACTAGTCGATGAGTATAAGTGTCTAAGTCCAAAATTAGCCAATTACTGTACCATCGCACGGAAGTTGATGTGCAGATTTGATGATGTGTCCTTCGAACACATATATCGACAGGACAATCATTAGGCCAACCATTTGGCCCAAGTGGCTTCAAAATATCGTGTGTCGAGGAAGATGCTGAACGAAGTGATTCAAATAAGAGAAATACTTTACCCTCCTCATGAAAGAGAGGTCATGGTAAACGCATTGGCATCGACAGATGACTGGAGAAAGCCAATAGCAGATTATCTGACGAACCCATCTCTCGATGCTGAACAGAAACTTAAATTGAGGGCCATCAAATTCACCTTGTTGGGTGGAGATTTGTATCATAAGTCAAGCGACAGAAACCTGGAAGTGTGCTTGGATCGAGAAGATGCTTTTATAGCTTTAGCCGAAGTACATGAAGGGGTTTGTGGAGCACACCAAGCAGGAGAAAAGATGAAATGGCTACTTCGAAGGCAAAGGGTGTATTGGCCAACTTTGGTTTCAGATTGCACGAAATTCGCAAAATCATGTGAAGAATGCCAAAAGCATGGCCACATCCAAAATGTCCCAACAAGTGAGTTGCATTCGATCATCAAACCTTGGCCTTTTAGAGGCTGGTCACTTGATGTGATTGGAGAGATCGTCCCAAATTCCACGAAAGGGCATAAGAAGATTTTGGTGGGAGTAGACTACTTTACCAAATGGGTGGAGGCAATTCCTTTAGTAAAGGTCAAACAGGAACAGGTTATTGATTTCATTGAAGAAAACATCATTTGTCGATTTCGAATTCCTGAAACTATAACTACAAATGATGCCTTTATTTTTGTGGGAAGCAAATTCAAGAATTACTTGGCATCAAGAAGAATCAAGTTGTTAACTTCGACGCCATATTATGCCCAAGCCAATGGTCAAGCCTAAGCAGCCAATAAATGGATTATCAATGTCATCAAGAAACAGATTAAAGGAAAACCCAAAAATTGGCACGAGGCATTGACACCAGCACTTTGGGCAATTCGAAACTCTTCTAATGAAGCCACAAGGACAACACCTTACATGTTAACGTATGGCCATGAGGCCACGTTACCAGTTGAGGTAAACTTGGAATCCGTAAGATTTCAGAGGCAACATAAAATGCATGTGAATGACTACTGGAACGACATGTTCGACGAGTTAAACGAGGTCCATGACGAAAGGATTTTGGCATTGGAAAATATTATGCAATAGAAAGACAAAATTGCTAAGTATTACGACGCCAAAGTCAAATTCAAGGCATTTCAACTTGGCGAATTGGTATAGAAAGTGATCTTGCCAATCGACAATCATTCTAACGAGTTTGGGAAGTGGTCACCAAAATGGGAAGGACCATTTCTAGTATCAAAAACCTTCTCAGACAACACGTACGAATTGGTTGAAGTCGATTCAGGAAAGAAGATCAAAGCAATTAATGGCAAGTATTTGAAAAAGTACAAGCCGACAATGACAGAAGTAAATATTCAATATTGAATAGCATTCCATACCAAGAGAGTTGTACAAGTACATTAAAAAAACAACAAAAGTGCAACAAAACAGGGGAAATCCTATCTAGAACGTGCTGCCAAAAGAAAGTCATTCCCTAGCAAAATCCTCCTTCCATCGAAGTCCAACCTTGTAACCTTGAAGTCTGGCAGTCAGTTTTTCTGCAACTTCTTGGTAAGGAGCCACTAGAGCATCAGCCTTGTCGACCAATTCTTTTTGGGTGGCTCTGGCCTTTTCGAGGGACTGACCAGCTCTTTGTGTTCCTTCTCCAGTCGAGCCAGTTCATTACTCAACTCCTGAATTCTTGCTCCAACCTCTTCTCGCTTTCTTCTCCCCTTGAGAGACAACTTTAGACTGAATAACTTCTTCCTTCTCCAGATGCTGAAATTTTGATTCGATGGTCACACGAGAATCTTTGATTTCCTCATATTCTTTGACATCCATGAGGAATTGAGGACTATCGTTGGTCCAATTGGTAATGAAGCGTTGGAGAACGACCAATTTGGACCCCAATTCTACCGGAATTGATTGTTTCATAAGCTTATCAACGGTGGAAGTTAGGAGGTCAAAAGTCGAAGAATCATTGGTCACCTGATCAAAGGGACGACAACAGATGTTCTTCATATTAGATAAAGTTTGCATCAAGTCTGTCTCCTCATTTCTGATTGGAGAATTCATAGCCTCATCCACAGACCGAGTTTTGGCCATGAGTTCCCTCAAAACTGAGAAAGCATGAGGGCAGGAAACTTTCACAAAAGGAGGAGAAGCCATTTTTGGAGGAGACGATGCAGAAGTGGAAGCAGCAGCAGTTGGAGGATCAACGGTTGCGATTGATGGAAATTGCAGACTACCGTCAAAGCCTTCAATTTGGTGAACACTGCTTGGAATCTACTGATGAGCATTTTATTTCCCATTATTCCTTGCATTATTTTACTCCTATTATTGATACTTGTTGCCCATTTGACATTGATTAGCTTGATTTAGTGATTTAGAGTTTATTGGGCTAATATTCCGAATATTGTTTAATTTGGGGTTATTTAGTCTAATTAATTCTATTTCTATTTTCAGGTCATAATTGGCACGAGGACACTATGGGCATTTTTGGAAATGAAGATTGAAGTATTGAAGTGAAGATTGTAATTTGCATTTAGGTCCCTTTTTAATTGTAATTTTCAGAATAGTGTTTCTTAGGACTTGGGCCCATGTTTTAGGCCCATTTTCATGACTAAAGAGGGAAAATTCGTGTAACCCCCATGACACACTCCCATTTCAGATTTCTCACTCTCTCTCTAGGTTAGAACTTCTCTCTTGGCTCTCCATAGCAATTGGTGGCTGCTAGGGTTTTGTTCTTCCCCATTTCTACACGTTTTTCTTGATTTATGACGATGGAAGGCTAACTTCAAGGGTTAATCCCTTTGGTATTGTATCACTTACTCATGAGCTCTTGTTCTTAATGCTATTTCAATTTCTCTCTACTGTTTTCGTGGTTTATCTCTATTTATGGTTCGCTTAGTTCTATTTATTAGCGATAATCCATGAGTGTGAATGCTTAATTTATGCTAACTCGTAAAAATCCCATGCTTTGGTTTCTGATGCTTAATTAGAAGCTAGGGTTTTGGGGTGAGAACTGAATTTTCGCTTAGTATTTAGGTCTCACGAGTTGGACAGAGGAGAGGAGAGGAATTGATCTTTAGTGAGCTAGGATTGAGTAGTGTACGTGGCCAAAGGGGTTTGCCCGCTTTTGTTTCTGATTTTCTTAGTTTTTATATTCTGTTTATGTTTTTTTTCTTCACATTTGTCACACACAAACCCCCCCATTTTACTGCACACTACGTGTTTGATACTTGGCCTAGACCGATATTCGCTAGGAAACAACCTAGGATCACCTTCCTAGTACTACAGAATAAACCCCTTTTATTTTGATCGGGTACGGCCTCGATCATCTACAAATGAAATAAATGGCAGTTAGGTTAAGATATTTAAAGGCTAAGTGCAAGGGAAAAAAAGGTAATTCGCACATGCCTTAAAAGCAGGAGCACATGAAGGGGTAGGATCACAAGACGACATTTGTTCGACACAGACAAGGTCAACTACTTAAGTGTTGAGAGGAGCCTCGTCTTGGAACTATTGTGCAGAAATTTGGGGATTAATGGATTGAGCAGTGGCATCAACTAAGGCCGTCGAAGGAGGATTAACACATAGATGGGAAGATTCTCCAACGGCCGAAGTTTCGACTGCCATGGTTTCAACAGGTGCAACAAAGCAGCAGGAACAACAACAGTGGCTTCTACATCAGAAGATAGGTCATCTATGATGACATTTTGAGGCATTATAGAACGTTTGGAAGATCGACGCTGCAAGTGAAAACCTGAAACATCTTCATCGTCATCCTCTTCAAAGGGATTCGATTGAGGGGTGCTAAGGTACTGGCCAGCGTTATCAGCATAACGAGCTTCAACTACAGCGAAGAGGTCATCATATGTTTCTTCCTTAACAACATTAACACGAAGCGTGGGTTCCCAAATTACTACTCCGTTGGATTTGGGACGAGAATCATGCCTAACGGCTGTTGCAGGAGCCGAAGTGGCAGTAGAAGGTTTAGTTGCATGGGAAATGGGATAAAGAATAGAACTGTCTCTGTGTTCAGATTCTGCTTCATGAGGACGTTTGTTCGACAGCTCTGCAGTTTTGGTTTTCCCTTTTCCTTTGGAGTCCACTGTAACACCCTACCTTAATTAATACTCTAACTACCTGATTAAAATTTGGTTACCTGAAAATTTCTTTTTAAATCTATTAGTTACTCATCAAAAGTTCTTGGTTACATTAATTACTGATGAAAATCCTCCATAAAATTGGACGGAGTTTACTTTGTTTTATTAACTTCCCAAAATATAGTCTTCCATAAAAACCCGTGTTAAAACATTTATACCATCAACAGTAAGCCAGCAGGGCAAAATATATCCTAATGTATTCATTTACATCATTTCCAAAATATGAACAAGTTCTTGGGATAGTTTTAGCTTCCCAAAATATAATAGTTATTTACATCGAACTTTTTCAAAATAAATACCCAGGACCCAAATGTAGTCCCACCCTAAAATATCCACCCTCCACGGAGTGGAGTGTGCTCCTGCTCGGCCAAAACTCGTGCAAGCTCCACCTCAGTACTTGTAATAAAAACGGCAAGAAGGGTAGCATTACACAGAACTTAGAATAATAGATTCTACAAAAGCATAGCAACAAACTAAGGAAGTACATCATAAACTCTAGCTCAATTTGTGCAATATCTCCTACTTACATTGGCACATTATTATCCTTTAATTTACCTCTCAACTCAAACACTCTTAATTTCCCCTTTTTATTCTCTACGGTGAAACATTTATTCCATCATTCCTATATGTTTCCAATTTTTAATTCTTTAAGTTAAATTCCAGCAAATCTCTAAGTGACCCATTCCTACTAACTGTCCTTGTATACCCAATACATTAAACTATCCTTAACTAGTTCTAATAGATTTGAGTCACTCTTTCTCTCCTACAATTCATCTCATAAAGATTAATCACAACTATAATTACAACCTATTCCTTTCCTAGTCCATAGTCATTAATTATACTTATTCAATAACATTCATCAATCAATACTACTAATTCTATTCTCCGAGTACTTCACCCTCTCAAGGGTCCCTCGTACACGCTTTTTATTACCACTCATTTTATTTCCGAGTACTTCACCCTCTCAAGGGTCCCTCGTACACCTATTCTATCCGATTACTTCACCCTCCGCAAGGGTTCCTCGTACACACATTCTAATTCCGAGTACTTCACCCTCTCAAGGGCCCCTCGTACACGTTTTCTATCCGAGTACTTCACCCTCCGTAAGGGTTCCTCGTACACACATTCTAATTCCGAGTACTTCACCCTCTCAAGGGTCCCTCATACACGCTTTCTATTCGAGTACTTCACCCTCCGTAAGGGTTCCTCGTACACACATTCTAATTCCGAGTACTTGACCCTCTCAAGGGTCCCTCGTACACGCTTTCTATCCGAGTACTTCACCATATGCAAGGGTTCCTCGTACATTATCATTATTACAGTCCTTAGATTTACTTATCGTTTTAACTTTTCTTTCTTATCCTTTACCACATTTCCTGAATTTCCATTTTCTTTCATTATTCCTCTTTCTTATTCTTTTATCTTACTTTCTGAGTTTGGTTTCTATTTCTTTTCCTTATTCTCATTCTATTCTTTATCCTTATTTCTCTTTTAATTTCCTTATGAGTTTTCTACTTCGTTGTTCTTAATCACTTCCTCATCTATTTTCTACTTAGCCATTCATTTCTTTTCTACTTACAATCACATACACTCATTCTTCTAAAGCTACATCATATTCCTTCTCTTCTTACCTAATACTCATTTTCAATATTAATATCACCTACCCTAGTGTTTTATACTCTACTTATTCCTCTACCCCTAGTCATCACTATAACAAAATAGAAGCTATACCCTAAGTCAAGGTAACACCACCTTCTTACCTCCAACAAGAAGAGATGATGAACCTCAAGCCCTAGCCTTCCTCCTTGTGCCCTGAACTCCTTATAATTGGAATCCTCCAATCTTAGCTTACCACCTCAAAGCCCTAGCTCCTTACTCCTTGCCCTTGCAACCCTTGAGGCTTGAACTTCACAAGGCTATCAAGAAATGAGTGGGGATGGTGATGCGTGTGGGTGTTGGGTGGTGAGGGGGTGATACTTGATCTTATAGTGATGAGAAAAGTAAGGGTGATGAGGATCCTTGATGATGAGTGATGATGAAGCTCTTAGAACTTGAAGAGGTAGGAGAGAAAGTGAAGATTTGTCTTGGTGCTGGTGATGAAACTCGTGTGGTGGGTTGGGTGGAGAAGGTGTTCTTTGTTCTTGTGATGATTATGGAGATGGAGTGTTGTTCTAACTTTGGTTTGATGTTGATGATGATGAATGAAGTTGATGATGAATGGTTGTTCTCGTATTCTTAGGGTTTGAGAGAGGGAGTGCTCATGAAGAAGGAGAAGAAATGAGAATGATGCATGAATGAATGAGTGTTGTTGTGTTTATTTTGTTTATTTGCATGGGTTGGAAATGAGTGGCTCTAATTTAATGGCTTCTCCTAGAAGCTTTATAACATGTGGTGGAGAAAGGAAGCTTCCTCAAGAAGCCTCAACTATTTGGCTTATAATTCATATATATTTTTTTGTAAACACGAGTGGTAATCGATTACCTCAGCTAGGTAATCGATTATATCCCTAATTTCACAATTATATGCCTCCTCACAGAAGGTAGGTAATCGATTACCTCCCAAAGGTAATCGATTATCTCCCAAAAAAATCAAATTTAGGGTTCTCACAGGAGGTTAGTAATCAATTATCTCTCCAAGGTAATCGATTACATCACCTAATTTTCATATATTGATAGTTTCTAACTTTAAGACACTCCTCTTAACTCCTATACATGATTTATTATTGATTATTTCATTAATCATAATTTAGGCTCATTCTGATTAAGCTTGGGATTAGAAATCGGGATGTTACATCCACAAAAGAATCCAAAGCCGAAGAATGATGCCTCTTCTTAGACTTCTTGGGTGATTGAGGTTTAGAAGAGGAACCGCCACCTTTATTCTTTGAAGCATTGGCCTTGATGATGGCTCCGTAATCGACACAGGAAGGAATGACATATATGCATGAGAAAAAGGCAAGGTTAAGTGTAAGCGCAAAAAGTGAAGAATTTGACAAAGTTTGTAGTATGTCGAAATACCTGGTCTTTCAGCCTTCAGAGCCTCTAGAGTTTTGGTGCATATCCTTCCAAGGATGGTGGAGAGGTCTGCATGGTACATGCCATAGTAAGCCTCCCACCATGCCACGAAACCAGGACTTGGTAGGAAACAAGGAGTAAATGCAACGAGACTGAACCTCGACATAGAAGCCTCATTTCTTGAGATGAATTTGTTCAGCATTTCCTCCCAACCAGACTTGAAGTCCGTCAAATTTCCATGGTGAAACTCGAAAGACGCATGCTTCCGTATAGGATCAGGGATTCCTTGGCAAAGCCCAAACTGCCTAGCCACACAATTCGGAAAGTATAAGAAGATTTCTTTATCTTTCAAACTTGACGAGCCTGGTAAGCCACTGAAGAGAATTCGTTGGCTAAGATAGTGACCCCAGAGAACGTCATTTAACCTTTTATCCTCAGGATGATCTCCAAGGTAAGGAAGTTTGAACCATTTAGGCCCATATATTCTTCTGATGAAAGGGGAAAAAATTATGGTTTGGGAAGACAAAGAAACTGAGTCCAGAATCTGCATGAAGTGAATGAATGGGTCGACATTGCGAGAAAGGTGAGGCATATCAAGATTTGCCATTACGAAGCCATAGTTGAAGTGGTCTGAGCATACACTATGGTTCACAAAGTGGAGATGACGATGAAAGATGGCATTCAACCATAGTTGCAGCAGCCAAATAGGTCCTCCAATGTTCGACAAGAGGTGGTCGTTCATTCTGATGACATCTGTTATTTGGCCAAAAAAAGTTGACTCAAGGCCATTGGACGTTCCTCATGCAATATGGTGGACAAAGTCACCAAAGACTTAGTGACTTGTCGAGATTTGGTGCAGAAAACAAAGGCACTTAACCACACTGTTAGAAACTCGACATGTTCCACGTCACTGACTTCATCATGATTCTGATACTTCTTCCACCGAGATTCGGTGAAAGCAGTAAATGTGTAAGGGCCTTTGCCGATTTGAACCATCTTCGAAGGCCGACTTTAGACGGTCAACAATTCACCATCAGGACGAAGACTGGTTAAAGCAGCAACATCGAAAAGGGTTGGAGTCATCATGCCGTAACGAAAGTGAAAGCAATTGGTTCGACGACACCAGAAATAGCAAGCGGCTGCAAATAGACTTTCGTGGATTTTCAAACCCAACATAGTCAAAAAGCAACAAATCATAGAAACCAGCCTTTACCCAAGAATCTTTTTTGAATTTCTTTAACCTTTCAAACCAGTCATCGAAGTTGGGAATCACTTTGGAACTGCGGAAAACTCTTGCTGCTTGTTCTTTGTTGAAGTGGGAAGTGTTAATCTGATCAAGAGTGATCAGGGGGCGAGTTTCGTTGGACTACACAAAGGAAAGTAATCAGCAATGTCAGGGTGTTTTGCTTCATCCAATGTAAGTAATGGGCCAAGGAAGTAAGGTCTATGGTTCACAGGCTTTCCATCTGCAGGGACACAAGAAGTAACAGGGATCATAAGACTTCGCAAGTGTAGGAAACATTAAGGTCAATTTTCAGGGTCAGAGACTATCATGATAGCAGCCATTGTTGGTTTTCAATTTGAGTACAGAGATCGCAAGAGAAAAAGGGGTTCAGGGCAAAGAAGAAAAAAGTGCAGTAAGGCTCAAGAAAACGAAGTCACAAGATAATGACAAGTAATTTGAGTTTAAATAGGGTGTGAAAAGGCGTTTTGAACCACCACTATGGTTCGTGAAAAGGCGTCAAAGAAAAGGCCACGTGGATCTTACCTTTTCAAGTCACCAGCCCAAATCCCGAATCCCAATGACGTTTCACAAAAGGTACAACTTTTGACATCCTCCGAAAAGATACGTCAAATGCCAAAACTTGGGGGGCCTCTGTTGACTTGAAGTCAAATTTCGACAAGTGGAAAGAATGCCGAACGCATAAGTGACATCGACAGAGATGTACTTAGGTGAATTGCCTAAAGGTGATTTCGAAGGATGTGTACGTGTATTGACAGAATGGGAAAGGTCGACGATATAGGTGATGTCGATGGAAGTGTACTTAAGCTAATTGCTTAAAAGTGACTTCGAAGGACATGAACATATGTCGACAAATGGAAGAGTCATAATGAGGACGACTGATAAAGCATTAATGTGAAAACCAAGGAGGTCAGAGAAGGAATGATGATGCATTGGGAACAGGAGAAGGGTCACATCAACATTTAATGCACTTCTTCATGGCTATAAATACGTCACTTCCAACGTTCAAAAGGCCAAAGTGTGTTGATATTAGAAATGACAGACAAACTTTGTGATTTCTAGAAAGAAGAGAAGTTGTTCGAAAGAATGAATATGAAGAATTTCAAAGATTAAACATGTGAGATTAACGGGATTTAGAAGAGAAAGGAACAATTTCAAAATCTTTGCTCCGAATTCCCACTTTTACCTTTTTATCGTTAAAGATTAAACACGTAAGATTACATAGGGACCACCACTTGTATTTCGAGCTGAGATGAAAAACCTAGATGAAGGGCATTCTCCTGCTGAGATACTAGTTTAGGTGGTACCTAGGAGTCTTCCGTAACTCAAAGTTGAAACCTTTTCCCAGGAAAAGCTTTGAGTATCTTTCCATTTAAAGGGAAAAGAAAAGTCCTCTATGGATAATCCCTCAGGAGAGATTGCAACATGATCACTGGTTAGGTTGATGGCCAAAAATATGGCCAAGTCAATAATCATGTCACCAATATCGACTAGGGGATTAATTCAATTAGAGGTCGACATCTTGTTGAAAGGAGCTTGGTGTCGACAGGGATCCTAAAAGCCTAATAGGCAAGAGGATGTCACTTCGACAAAGCTGGCAAAAGACCTGTGTAAAATCCCAAGAGTTTCAAAGTGGCTTTATTTCAGCTGTGGGAAGATGCTTGTCGAAGAGAAATAATCGAAGACTACCGAAGACACGTGGCAAAAGGAGAACAAACGAAGAAACTGCATCGTGGGTAGTTATTTCGTGGGTATTATTTCGTGGGTAGTTGTTAGTTAGAACGTGGCTGCTGCAGTTATGCAGAGTTATGCAGAACGTGCCCAATAACATAGTGTAAGGGTATTTGATTTCTAGGACTATAAATAGGTAATTACTTGTTTGTAATCGGGGTTAGCACATTGGTAATCATCCTAACATCTCACCGTAAGCAGATTAATGGAGAAAATGCCATTGTAATAACCACCTTACATTCCCAGCACTTTTAAATTCAATCGCAATCTTTTCGTTTTCCTTTACCTTTTCCAGCACCTTTAAAATTCTGCCTTTACGTTTCCAGCACCTTTAAATTCCTGTACTTTTCTGCTTTCCCTTTACGTTTCTGTCGATTTATCTTCCCGTCATTTACGTTCTTAAGCCCATTTATGTTTTCGCCAAGATAAAGCCAAAAAGACCAAAAACAACCCAATCCCGACATAAGATTACCATTTAATCAGTCGAATCCTGCAACCGCTTGATACCTTCAACCCTATTTTCGACTCGTGTTCGCCCGAATTGGCGAATTGGCACGTCCCGCATTGAATCACTCGAATCCCTTTCACCATGCGTGACTCGAGAGAATCGAGGTACTCCAACTGGGTACTCCACATCAAAAATTCAATATCAAATTCCAAATACTTAGTCGCTCCATCTATGGATCCCACCTAATCCTTGGACCTTGCTTAGGTTGGAACATTACAAATATATACTAAATTCTACCAATCCCATCTTTCACCAGGGATACAAAATCAGCGAGAAACATCAATTAATCACTTTGTCTGAATAAAGCCAATACATACCATTTTGATCACGGCTCTGCTTTTGGCTGATTCTATTAAATAATAGTACTTGTCTTGAAAGTTCAGCATTTTCAACCCTTCATTTCGATCCCTTAAATATTTTTTCTATAGTGATAAACTTTTACTAGCATCTTCAGCTCCAAATAGAATAAAGATTGATTGAATTTTTTGTTTGGACACGATCGTTCATGAACCATCCCATTCAGTTCTCTTTCGACCAATTATCTAACGTTTTTTTTTTAATCAAACAATGATAAACATAAAGAAAATTTCTTCAATAATATTGGTTTATAGTTAGCCACTTGTGAAAAACTATATCAGCCACTTTTGATAGGATAGAGCTCAAGTTGAAGCGATTCTCTTATTTTTTCTATATATCTTCATGTCGTGTTGTAAACATCGAAAAGGACGGTACCATGTAGCAAAAAACGGATGTTCCAGCTTATATATGTAGGATCATTTTGAGCCAACTTTGAGCGGTCTAAAGATAAATCAGTGTCAAAAGTTTTGACGCCTTTTTCGTTTGCGGCAATCTATTATTATGGGGTTGCTACAGATTCAATTATGACGTGATAGCATCGACCTTTTTTTTTTTGGAGATTTTTTTATAAGCAAAAGAATTTTATTAAGTGAGTACTCGATGTATTTTTTTAGTATGTGTTTATGATACACTTAGAAAATATTTAAATAATAATAATTTATATTAAAAAATTGTTTGTTTAGTACTTTATGATGTTATAGTTTGTATATTTCCATAAAAATTAAGTTTTTTTAAGTATATTTAATATGTATAATATTAGGACGGACATTAAAAGAACACTCCGATCCAAATTTTTTTTTTCTAATAAAAAATTGAATTAAACGGAATACTGGGTGCTCACCCAAATACAAAGACCTTTTCTTTTTGAACCCCATTATCGACTTTTTGGCCCCCATTTCGTTTTTTAATGGACCATTATGACCTTCAGTTAGTTAAAACTTCCGTCTCTAAATCGTCGGAAGCAACCTTCCGATTTGAATAAGTCGGAAATTCCGACTTATGTACGTCGGAAACATTTCCGATTTCTTGCCGTCGGAAACCAATGGCTTGGTTTGATAGCACTTCCAATTGATGGATCCAATTCACTACCAAACCTTTTCCACCTTCACACATCTCATCAAACAACTCTACTTGTGAGAGCTTTTTTTTCTCCAAATCAGTGATCACCCACAAGAAGTTGAAACCACTACCCTTTAAGCCCAATGCTATTTCCTCCATTTGCTCTTTGTTCATGGACACCATACTGCCAAATGATACATAAGCAACTGACCCTGGTGGCTTTGTTTTGAGCCAACTAATGGCTGATGAATCTAATTGATGGACATTTAAATCATTATCAGTGTCATTTGGGACTCTCTTTGCCGTCGGAAACATGAATTAAACTTTGGTGGTGTTAATAAAACTGAGATTAATTGTGTTATCAGTAGAAACGACTCATTTCAGTATCTAAGGAAGTGTTTCCGACGACAAGAAATCGGAAATGTTTCCGACGTACATAAGTCGGAATTTCCGACTTATTCAAATCGGAAGGTTGCTTCCGACGATTTAGAGACGGAAGTTATAACTAGCTGAAGGTCATAATGGTCCATTAAAAAACGAAATGGGGGCCAAAAAGTCGATAATGAGGTTCAAAAAGAAAAGGTCAATACAAATATAGACTTAAAACAAGTCTAGGGGAAGCATGCAGCAGTAGTGCTCAAAGGGTTTGATAGAGTGATTAGTGGCATATTTGGGTTAACATATGATCTCTTGATCCATGTACTACACTTCATGTACTATAATCACGTGTTATTTAATTTGATCGGTTAATTTTAATAGTTAATTATTTCGTCTCGTAAGTTAAGCAGTTTAAGATTGTGTATAAAATAAAAAATTGATTAAATATTGTAAAAATTTAGTATATTTTGATTAAAGTAGTCTCATTTAATAATTAGAAAGAAAGAGTAATATTTCCTCATTTTCCTTAACTTTTGATTTTTAAGGATGCTGCACATATATTAAAAGAAATGTTGTTTTTTGTCTATCGGAATGTAAACTTGGCTGCCAAACATAGTTTAAAATTTTAAAGAAGAAAAAAAGAAAAGAAGAAAGTTGTTACAATGTCAAAGTTAACATAATCGTGTTGCTAAATTTAGTAACCACTTACAAATTACTTTGGTTGCAAAACAAATATATCATACCATCCGTTTTATATGTGGTGTTCATAGAGTTTTTATTATTATTGTTTTTTTTACAAAACCCAATACATAATTAATATTATTTTTTCCAACACACCCATATTTATTACACTCTTTTTCACTTACAATATCTTTCTTTTTCTTCAATAATGACTATATACGAGCATTATAGTCGAAATATGCCAAATTTTTACATCATTTAATCATTTCGTAAAATCCATGCATAACCTTAAAACACACTACATATGAACGGAGGGAATACTTAATTTAGGAACGTGTAACAAATTTCATGTAGTGTAAATAGGATTCTTATAAAGCATTGTAACACAATTCAAGAAGAAATATATTCAGAAACAAAAAAAAAACCGATAAAAGAAAAAGAGTATTCCAAACAGTCTCTAAAATTGGAGTTGAGAAAAATAGTTTTGGTTTATTTTATCTAGGCAATTTATTTTCATATAGCCAATATCTGGTATCAGAGTCAGAGAATATTAGAATGGGAGCAAGTTCAAGCATAGGTGCTCAACAACATATTCAATCCTCAATTTTCAAATTTGATGGAAAAACAAATGTTTCCATGTGGAAACGATTAACGGAGCTATGTTTAAAAACTAGTGAATATAGAGAAATTATAGAGAAGGGTTTCATTAAACCAACAACAGAAGAAAATGAAAACGGAGATCAACAACAATTAGAAAAAGACCGAGTACTAAATGAAATAGCGTTATTTTTAATTTATCAATCATTGGACCTGTATGTTCTATAGAAAATTTTTCGTGCAAAAATAGCAAAAGAAACATGGGAAATTTTAACCAAAACCTAAGAAGGTGGTGATCCAATTAAACGAAAAAGGTTGCAAAGCCTAAAGTGCCAATTTGAGATGATGGAGCAAGACAAAAGTGAAACTATTCGTGACTATTTTTCATGAATCGATAAACTGGTCAATGAGATGAAAAACAATGGCGATAATATAACAGAAGAAGAAATTGTGGATAAAATCATGTGCACGCTCGCAAATCGATTTGATTATGTGGTAGCTGCAATCGAAGAATCAAAGGACTTTAGTCGGTATCCTTAAATGATTTGCAAGTGTCTCTAGAGTCATGTAATATGCGAAAGAATGAAAAATCAAGTGGCACAATTGAGCAAGCATTAAAAGTTCAAGAAAATGTGAGAAATGATCGAGTTATTCCAAGAAAGGTGGAGTACAATCAGAGAAGCCATAATTTAAGAGGAAGAGGAAGAGGAAGGTATTCAATGTCACAAGTCACAAGAGGTAATGACGGTTTTCAAAATAAATCCATTATTCAATGTCATAAATGCAACAAGTATGGACATTTTCAATATGAATGCAAATCTCATATCCAGTGTCATAACTGTAACAAGTATGGTCATTATAAGCAAGAATGTCGTATTAAAACATTAAATATTAGAGAGAGACATGCTCATGTTGCTGAATATGAAGATACAATAAAGGCGATACTATTGACTAGTCATGCAACAGTCAATAAAAATGACCACCAACGGTTATTAGATACTGGTTGTAGCAATCATCTAAAGTGGGAATAAAGAAATATTTTCCTACTTAGACGAAAGCTTCTGAAGCGCTGTCAAGCTTGGTGATGATTCAAAGCTTGATGTCTTGAGGAAAAGAAAGATAGATATTAGACTTAAAGACGGGTCCTTGAATTACATCTCTAATGTATTCTATGCACTTGGTATATGTCAGAATATCTTAAGTGTTGGCCAACTAGCAGAAAAAGGTTATGATTTAAAATTCAACAAATAAGGTTGCACCATAAATGATGTTGAGATAGGCCTAATATCAAAGACAAACATGTCAAGGAATTGTCTATTTCCGATGAACATCAAGTATTATGCTAAGTTATGTTACAAAGTGGCAAATATCAATAATAATTGGCTTTGGCATATGCGGTTAGGACATTTAAACTTTGAGAGCATCAAATTTCTAGCCAATAAAAATGGGCTACTGGTTTGCCTGTTGTCCAAGCTCCCGGTCAACTATGTGAAGCGTGTGTAGTGGGTAAGAAGCATCGAGATCCTTTTACTAAAGGACGTTCTTGGAGAGCTACAAAACCACTTGAGCTAGTGCACTTTGATTTATGCTATTTGGAAGTTCAATCCAATGGAGGTAATAAATATTTTATCACTTTCATTGATGACTTTAGTAGAAAGACATGTGTGTATTTTCTAAAAAATAAATCTGATGCTTGTGATACGCTTAAAAGGTTTATGGCATATGTTGAGAGTGTTAGGATTGGCCTCAAACCTCGAGGGGGGGGGGGGGGTGAATCGAGTTTTATTAATTTATTGAAAATTACTCGAATGTTATAAAAATAGTTTTATGGAGAGATTAAATTTTGAGCATGAAGGCGAAGCAATATATATAAAAATAAATAGAGTTGCGCGGAAACGAATTTAAGCGAAATAATGCGGAAAAATAAAGAGATAAGGGAAGATGAACACACAAACCAATTTTATACCGATTCAGTCTTTCCAGTGAAAGACCTACGTCCAGTCCCCAAGCGACCCGCTTGAGAGATTTATAACCTTGAATTGAGCAGCACCCAATAACAACCAAGAGTGCCCCGCACACTACTTGGAACCTCCGTTCGCTAGGGACCTCAAAAATCACACAAGGGTCCCTCACCCTACAAAGGATCCAATCCTTCTCACCTAGGGAGCCACACCCTACAACTATGGTTTGAATAAGATAAGATGAGAGTGATACAATTTGTTGTGTTCTAAATAACATTGATACAACAATATAGCACTATGGTATTGAAGTCAATTCACAAGTATTAAGGCCAAAAGAAGGTTTTTCTCTTCAAGAAAAAAATATGAAAGTGAAGAACTTGTTCAAGGAGAAGAGAAGAAGAAGAAGAAGAGCGTGAATGTCAGATAATAAAATAGGATTGAAGAGATTAGAGAATGATTTTCTTAAATCAAATAAATAAAACTTATTTTTAAAATCAAAATCAAATCAAAGAGATTTAAGAAATAAAATAAAAGGTTTGATTCTTAAAACACAAAAGGAATTATTTCAAAAATATATTTAAATTCGAATTTTAGAAATAAATCAGAATCAATTAAGTAAAAACAAATCTGGAAACATTGAAGATTGATTCTACACGGATTTCAAAATAACTTAAAAGTAATCGATTACTTTTCAGAGATAATCGATTATCTCTTTTCTGTGAAAACAGTGAAATCAAGTTTTTAAGAAAGTAATCGATTATTAACAGAAGGTAATTGATTATCTACTTCCAGTCAGGAAGGTAATCAATTATAAAAACCAGGTAATTGATTATTTCCTCTCTGAAATATATTAAAAGCTACAGACATGTAATAATCGATTATCCCATCATAAGTAATCGATTATTACTTCTCTTAATTCTCAGGTCACAACTCAGGAGCAAGGTAATCGATTATCCAGAGGAGGTAATCGATTACCTCTGCTTATTTTCATAAAAAAGACTTTCTAAAACAGAGTATGTAACCAGAGGATTTCAAAAACAGTTTTAACTTAAACACTAAAACTAACTTAAAACAATTTTCACAAAAACTCCTTTCTTCCCCTTGAATTGAAAAATAACCTTGGCCTTATGAACTTGAATTACTGACTTCATTACCTTACAAAAATTCCTATGGCAAAGCTATACTAAACTTCATTTGCTTGAGTGTGAGCCTTGAGCTTGATAAACTTGAAGAACAGCTTGAATGAGCTTGTTTGCAACTTGTTTGTTATCATCAAAACCTTCTAGCAACTTCTAGCATAAATCTTTACGTCCTAGGGAAAGTTTGACTCCCAATAGAGAGACGGAGTGGTCTTTAAAAACCTTGTGAATTGATAAGAGGGCATAATGTATTGTTTGTGATGATATCTTGAGGAAACATGGTGTTAAGCATCAAATGATTGTTAGATATAATCCTCAACAAAATGGAGTGGCAGAAAGAAAGAACAGAATTGTCATGGATATGGTGAGAAACATGCTGCATTGCAAGAAATTACCCAAGAGTTTTTGGATGGAAGCTATAGCTTGTGTTGTCTATATCCTCAATAGATGTCATATTAAAAGTATTCGTGATAAAAAGTTGGATCTCAATCACTTGAAAGCCTTTGGTTGTATTGCTTATGGACATGTTCTTAATCAACTAAGAAAGAAGTTAGATGATAGGGCAGAAAAATGCATCTTTGTAGGATACAGTGAAGAAACAAAAACCTATAGGTTGAATAATCCAAAAACTCAAAAGGCATTTATTAGTCAATATATTACTTTTGGCGAATATAAAGCATGGGATTAGTTAGAAAAGGAAAAGGAGTTGATGCATGTACTGATGATAATAAATGAAGAGGTTGAACAATATAATAAAGGTGATGAGAATCCAAGAGATGTTATAGGAGCAGATGAAGCAACATTTGAAGCACCGCATCGTACATAACTAGATATCCACAAAGGGAACAATGTCCACCTTCTAACTCGCAAGATTATATAATTGGTAGAGATGATGACCCAAATGATTGGGAGGAACGAAGAAGTTACCTACTATGCCTTATTCGCAGACTATGATCTAGTGGCATATGAAGAAGCATCCAATGATGATCGTTGGATTAAAGAAATGAATGAGGAGATTCATCCACTTGAGTAGAACAACAGATGAGAGTTATCAATGCTTCCATAGGGAAAGAAGCCTACTGGTGTCAAGTGTGTGTATAAGAAAAAATACAATCTAAATGGTGAAGTACGTAGATCGTTATAAGACAAGAATAGTGGCAAAAGGCTAGGATACAAACAGAAACCCGACATTGATTATTTTGAAGTGTTTTCTCCAGCTGTTAGATTGGATACATTACGTATGATTCTCTCTCTTGCCGCACATAATAAATGAAAAAAATTCCAAAGGACGTGAAATCTCCTTTCTTAAATGGTGTACTTGAAGAAGAAGTCAACATTCAGCAACACCAGGTTATCAAAAACAAGGAGACAAAAATAAGGTATACAGATTAAAGAAAGCACTATAGGGATTGAAGCTGTAACACCCCTAATTTTGTCCTTTGAATATTGATATTTATATAATAAAAGTTTATTTTCCAAATTATAAAGTTTTCTTTTAATCGTTTAATTATATAAATAACGTGCGTTTAATTAATAAATATTTTAAATGAGTAAATTATGTGAAAATATAATTTTTATAGTTTAATCCTTAAATTAGGACCTAATAATAATATTAGAAAGATTTTTGGAGGGAAATGAATTAAAAACTGGATTTTAGAAATTTACACAGCATCTAACCGGTTAGATGTGCCCTGTAACCGGTTAGATGTGCCAGAAATTGGGTTAGTGGATTTTGATGAGTAATCACTGAAATTACCCCTTAATTGCCACGAATCCCACTCGATTCATAGTGGGAAACGCGTGTCGGTCTGCATGTTAATCAAATCCATCTATTTAAGGCTCAATGGTTGATGAATTGAGCTCATTTTGCCCAAGTGTTGAGAGATTGCTCTGTGTTAGGGTTCTGGTGTTCGTCCTTGCGATTCTCTTTCGTTTCTAAGAGATAGAGTTTGAGTGATACATCATTGTAAAGCTTACTCTTCAAGCTTTACAAAGACACAAAAATCGTGAGTTGAGATTCCCTGAGCAAGGAGAACGGAGATTGCAAAGTTAGGAGTCACTACTACAAAAAACAATTTTAATCCCGGTTCCGAAACAATTTCAATCCCGATTCCGAACCGGAATTGAATATGGCGGGATTAAAAATAGGACAATTTACGTTTCCAGTTCTTTAAAAACACGGAACCGGGATCATAAATTCTAATGAACCGGGATCTTTAATAGAACTAAACCGGATTCGTATTTGCTGGAATTTACTTTTTGAACCGGAATATTAAATAAGGGGATTTTTTTTTCATGAACCGGGATCGTAAATGAGGGAATTTTTTTTTATTGGTACCAAAATTTTATATAATATAGCCCACCAATACCTGTATAACCAAAATGGGAATTTCATATACTTAATTTTTCCTTCAAATTTTAATTTCAAAAGCAATATATTATATATATTCATTCATAAAGTTGGGAAGCATCTACAAAAATAGTTTCAAGAGATGTACCAAAACATGCACCAAAAGACCTATGCCAACTTGCTAAAAGAGAGTGTACTAAGAGTAGTAGTTCACATCAACAAAAGTCTATTGTATAACTAAATTATCAAGTTTGACAAAATTCGTTTCTGGTTTCTGGAGCTTATTCAAGCTTCGATTTGAGAAAGTACAAACCCTCTCTGAGTCTCAAATTGGTTTCATCCTTTCATGCATGTTTCATAGAACACAATCTAACCACTTTCCCCAATTTGTTTCTCCTTTTCAGGTGTCAAAATCTCTGATCTCTGAACCCTATCAAAACTGTCCTGCATGAGAGCAGAAGTTGTGATTTTGGAGTGTCTTTGTGTTAATCTTGTTGTTGCTGTGTTGATCCTCATCAAACACGACTCTAAGGTAAGGGAGAAGCTAATTAATCACTAGAATGAGAATAATTACTAGGAAATTTAGGTATGAGTCACCATGAGACTCAAAAAGGGTATATATTTTAGAAGTCAAAGGTTTGGAGGCCAATTTCACTTGTTCCAGGACTTAGAGCAAGTTTCAAGGAATGCATGCAAGCTAAATGTGTGAAAGTTTGATGTGAAATTCCTGTATATGTGATTTGGTATGTTAAGTTGTCATTTATGTAGTTTTCATGCAATTTGATGTGTGCTTTTGAAATGCATGAGTGTTGGATGTAATCAAGTGTTGGAACATGCCTACCTTATAGAATTAAAGCTCTGTTTATAGTTGGAATGGATTGGAAATGAATAGAATTGAAAATGGCATGCAAAATCCCCAAAACATTGTTCTGTTCTGCATGTTTTAACCGGTTAGGCTGTCGTGTAACCGGTTAGAACCTGACAGATATGAAAAATAAATTCTGCATTTTAATAAATCAACTTCCACCATTTTCAATTTATTCTTCCAATCTTATTTTACTATAAATTACCCTGTTTATGAAAATAAATGTGAATGAAATTTAGGAAAGGATTAAGGAGCTTTAATCCACGGCCTACCCCTACCCCACAGCCTATATTACGTGATTTACGTTCACGCCCACGTCCTCCCGCTATGCAACTGCCATCACGTCCTACACCAGTTGTTTCGACACAACCTCTTGGAGACACACCTTCACCTCATGGTGTTGCATCGTCATCCACCCCGGGATCAACATCAGCAACTCCTAGTCCATCTCATGATGAGCCTTGCACAATTGCTGATTCCAATTCTTCAGCTAATATGACGATGTATTGGGTCGAGCCACCGGGGAAAGGCATTGAGGTTAGGGCAGGAACGTACGTAAGACTTTCTAAATTCATTTAAATTTCATTTAATTTTAATACTTTTTATAAATAACTAAACTTTATTAATTGACTATCTTATTTGTGTAGGCTATGGCCAGGTAAAAGGAGTGTAGATGCCATAACAGCAACTTTGAAGGATATGTGGCGCCATAAACTACCTAGTTATGGCCAGCTTAAAAAGGACGAAAGGATTCCGTTCTTTGATCGTTTTAGAGTAAGAACTACACAAAGGATACTATTCTCCCTAGCTGTTTTTTTTTGCATATTTTATTTTCTTTTTCTTGGCTTACTATTATTTATGGCTTTAACTAACATGATTGTTATTTAAACTTTGCTGTTGCTGTGGTAATGCAGCTTTATGCTACATGGGATCCTCATCAAGAGGCGGAAATAGAGAAACTCTTTCATAAACGGATGTCCTCTCGGCTTAGAGGTATCCTTTGTGAAGCTCGTGCTGCAGAGAGACGTCCTAATTGGCTGCAACCTGATATATGGAATTACCTTTGCCAACATTGGCAAACTCATGAATATAAGCACTTGCAGGAAGTAGGAAAGGCTAATAGAGCTTCAGAAAAGGGTGGGAGCCTGCACACAGGTGGAAGAAAGACTGCTTTAGACCATGCAAAAACAATGGTACAATCAATAGTTAATTCCCATAACATATTAGCTTATTATTTGAATAGTTAATTATTTCAACATGTGTCGAGTAACATTTTAGCTTATATATATAATTGGAGTATTATATTTTGCAGGCAGAGAAACTTGGTCGATCCGTTTATTTGGACGAGGTTTTTGCTCAAACCCACATTAAATTGAATGGTGAATGGGTTGATAGTCGCTCTAGGACTACTCATGTAAGTACCAAGATATACAACAAGCAATTGATGATATTGTTAATTGACACTGTTAGTTTAGCTTGTATGAGAGTAATTAATATTGTTGACATGCATTTTTGGATGCATTTTTCGTAACTTGTTTCTCTTTGCATGCATTTTTCTGGTAATTTGCTTGCATGACATGAGTATATATACTTGGTTACCCCTATGCCTTAATTTCCTGTATCTGTTTGGTTTATACCCCTATGCCTTAAGTTCATTCTTGCTTACCCCTATGCCTTAATAAGTTGTATATGTTTGCTTAATACCCCTATACCGTCTGTGCTTGTTGTTTTTGCTTCCTCTTTGCCATCTTGTGTTTTTTGTTAACAATACTATGTTTTTGCTCTCTCTTAGTATTTCTATTTTGACTTCCTCTCCGTGTGGACTGAATCTGTGATTCCTCATGTGACTCCACAAAAGGTGATTCTGTCTCCTTTAATTTACTGGCACGTTCCTCTCTATCCGAATTTGTCCCACACGTACTGTCACTTTTGTTGCCTTATTCATTTTGCAATTGTTTATGAGCTAATTGGGCTTGTTCTGATAAATTTGAATCCAAGTAATTCAACTCTCATTTTTCCTAAATAGACCCATCAATTCCATTCTTATTTTGAATGGTGGAAACACCCTTTATTATATGATAGTAAATCAGAATGCATGCTCTATCAAACTTTAAATGGAAATGAATTAAAACACATTTTCTAGTTCTTGTAACTGAATTGTCATTTGCATCTTCTTTTTGGCTTTCAATGATAATCCCAAAATGTTAGGCTTCTTGTCAATTAGCATTAGCCTTCAATTTTTTTAAAATTTAATCTCATTTTCAAGTTAATATTGGACTTATCCATGTTAGTTGCATGAGAGTAATTCATACTGTTGACATTTGACATTTGAATTTTTGAATTGCTTCTGTGACAGGAAAATTTTCATAAGAACTTCTCTGAGCTCGGGGAATCCAGCAGTACTTCGGATGTAGCTCGAACTAAATGTTGGGTTGATGCTGCTGGTGGAATTTACAGGAATCGGGTTTATGGGGCTGGAGAATGTGCTCCTTACATCATAAAAGGGCTTAGCTTTTCACAACCTGCTAAAGACACTACTCCTTCCAGTGTATATAACCAAGACAACGAGGTAGTGATTGCCAATCTGAAGAAAGAATTGGAGGAAAGCAAGGAAGATAGACAAGCCTTGAAGAAACAATTGGCACGTATTACATTGCGACAAGACAGGTTGATTGATGCTCTTATGCGAGTCGTTGATGTGTTACCCGAAGAAGAGATGCAGGAAGATCTCCCCCAGAATGACCCAGTTGATCAGCAGCATGATGATGATGATGGCGATGAAGATGACAACTCTTATCTCAATTATTAATAATTAGGACTTATATTTTAATGCATTTTGGATGGGTTGTGATGAGATGGTTTTATTTTTAATTTACTTGGATGCATGAATTGTGAATTATATATGGATTTATTAGTTTTTTAAATTATGAAACTTTAGTTGATATTATTAATATATGTAATTATTGCATTTCTATTTTTCAGTTTGATATTAAAATTCTGGCATTTGAAAATAAATAATATAGAATGATTTGTAATTATTTAAAAATATAGAATGCTCTTTTTTTTTAAAAAAAATTATTAATAAAAAAACCTTTCTGATGGATTTTCTTTGTTGGAAGATTCCCACCGTTGACATTTCCGACGGATTTTTCCGTCGGTAAGTAAAATAAATATATTATTTTGGTTTCTCCATAAAAATATTACCGACGGATGATTCCGTCGGAAAATTTAATATAATTTTTGTTATGTTTTCCGACGGATTTTGCCGTCAGAAAATATTTTTTGTGACGGATTTTCTGACGGAATTTTCCGTCAGTATTTGCGACGGATGTATTTTTCCGTCGGAAAGTTTTTCAACGCCCTTTTTTATGACTGATTGGTGGCCGTCGGAAAATCCGTCAGAAAGTAATAATTTCCGACGGATTTGGGTTATTTCCGACGGATTTTTCCATCGGTTATAGGCTTATTTCTTGTAGTGAACAACTTTAAGAGTTGAATTAAGCCATGAATTGTTGCTTCAACATTGAAGATATTCTTTGAAATGAATAAGATCAATTTGAGGCATTTGAATTATCCCTAACCTGTTTTGAGTATTAGATTGGATTGAGAATTAAAAATGGCATCAAACATTAAAGAAATTCTGGTTTGGCTGCAGGTTCTAACCGGTTAGAATCTGTTGTAACCGGTTAGAGAATGACAGCAGTGAAAAATCAATTGAATTATAACTTAAACTTTCTTGTGCCATTTTAATTAACCCTTTTCAATTTAATACTAATTTAATTACCTTAAATAATAAAGCGTGACTTTATGGGATAATTCATAGAACCTCAAGTTAAGCTATATTACTAAGAAAGTATGGAATTCTTAGTAATGTTATAGGCTTTATGTGTTGAAAATGGAAATTGAGACATCAATTAATGGCCAACCAAATTGAGAAAAAATATTGTATGCATTCATGCATGGTGAAAGGTGATGAAATAGGTTTGCGAGAATCGTTTGTCATGTTCTGGGAACATGAGGAGGGTACTCTAGGAGTACCAAATTGATGCAACCTACTTGATGACACATTCTGGGAATGTGGCCAGTGTCTGGGACATGGTTTTTATGCGTTCTGGGAACGTAATGCACACTCTGGGAGTGGTGCTTGTTTATTTTCCGAGTATGGTTTGCCATACGTTCTGGGAACGTATGTTAGTGTTCTGGGAACACATTGGTGTATTGGATGGACGTTCGAGATTGATTAGTATTGGAGGCCTCAGGATTGTGAGATAGAAAGCATGCATCATGCCATTAATATAAAAGAATAATAATTTGTTAAACTGAGTGTGCTCATATGTAATTGCATAATTTCTTGTGTTTGAATACTTGTGAATGTTAGAATTATTCTTGTTTGATTATGTGATTATATTATGCTTACTCCAGTGCCCTGTGTAGGTGATGGCACACTATTACCAAGCTTGCATCGAGATCCGTCCTATCCCTAACGGGATATGGACGTATGAGGAGCGTCGGGCTACTTTTGAGGGAGAGGTGGAGGTCACACTCTACCATCCCAACCCCTTAGCTCGAGTGCGACCTCGACGATTTCGGATTCCCATTATTTATACTATGCACGTACCCCCTTTTTATACTTACCATGGACCACCCCCTGCTCGACCTGTTCGTCGATATCATACCTTTCGTTTTTGCCCCTATACTCGTTCTCACCCCGTTGCTGCTAGGGTTGTTCCTACTGGGACTCCTTCACCTGATTCTTCGGACCCTGAGAGGACTGTACCTGATGCAGATCCTGTACCCAGTGGTAGGGTACCTACTCCGTTGGATGAGGCAGAGGAGGACCTAGAGGAGGGTGAGAGTGACGAGGAGCCAGTCGAGCAGGAGGACATTACTGATAGGAGGATGGGTGGCCCTTAGGTATGGGCATAGTGTGAGTAGTGTGGGTCTGGGTCGTAGTAACAGCTGTAGCAGATCATGGTGATGGTGGAGCATTCTTGGAGGACTTGATGACCAGCTCCGGAGTGTCTATACTTTGTTATGTTTATATTGTATATATATCTTTTGAGAGATTTCAGGGTTTTGGTCTTTACTTTCAGTTTATGTTTTTGAGACTTATATCTCTAGACCATGGTATCGGTTGATGTATTTCGGATATGATGGATGTATGGTGGTACTTATGACATCTTTATATATATATATATATATATATATATATATATATATATATGTATGTATATTTTATGTTATAATGTCCAATGATGATATTATTTTCCAAAACTATACTCTTTCCGCGTACTCTGATAAATAACAAACGAGTTCGGTAATACCAAGTGTTTTACAAAGAGAAAGGTTTGATAATAATTTCCATACCGAATTCAAAGTATTTTTGAAGGATATGTTTAGTTTGTGAATAATTATAAAGGAAAAATTTTATACTCTATTTTTCCAATAATATCAAGTCCGTATTATATATGTTTAACTATATTTTCTTATAAAGTATTTTAATCCAAGAGCGTCACACCATTTGGTGGTATCAGAGAAATGGTCCAGTCCTCCTGGCCCTGTCTATGTGGCCTAGTATGTTGTTCAATTGAGATTGAACATAGTTAAGGGTGTTTAGTTGTTGTGTCTTCTTTTATAGACCTATCATGACCCGAAGTCCATAGTGCAGGTCTACTATGGCAACAAGAGGTAGTAATCGTACCAACGCTATGTTAGATAGGATCACTGCTGTGTTAGAAGCTATGCAACAACTGCAGCAACAACAACAACAATCGCAACGGCCTCAACAATGCAACGTTGAAGTGATGGAAGCTATGACTCTATCGGAATTTCGGAGCTGCAAACCTCCAAGGTTTGAGGGAGGATACAAACCGGAAGAGGCAAACAAGTGGATCTACGAGATCGACAAAATCTTCAGAATGTTGGGCTGCACAGATGCTCAGAGGGTGACGTATGCCGTCTACATGTTAGGAGGTGAAGTTGAAAACTGGTGGAACCATACCGCTCAACTCCTAAACTATGAAGGGAGACAAATCAATTGGGGAGTGTTCACCGAGAAGTTTCTTGATAAGTACTTCCCGGAGGATTTGAGGAGGAAGAAAGAGGTGGAGTTCCTGCAATTGAAGCAAGGTGACGTGAGTGTCGGTGAATACGCGGCTAAATTCGAAGAGCTGATGAAGTATTCCCCTTACTACCAGAATAATCCTGATGAGCGTAGTAAGTGCATTAAGTTCGAAGGCGGTCTTAAACCCGAGTTGAAGTCTGTGTTTAGCTACCAAAGGATCCAGAGTTTCCCTGCCCTTGTTGATATGTGTCGAATGTATGAAGATGACAAGAAGGCTGAGGAGCATAGTATTCAAGTCAATAGGAAACAAAAAAATTATGGGTCTCAGAAGCGAAAAAGATTTGATCACCGAAGCAAAGGTTCATATACCAACCGTAACGGAGCTAAAGGAAAAGCTGTAGCTAGTGGGAAGAGCAACGCTCAGGATGATGTTCCTTTCTGTGCGAAGTGCAAGCGTCATCATCGTGGACAGATCTGTTGGACTCAAGGTGGTTGTTTCAATTGTGGCAAGTCGAGCCATTATGCTCGTGACTGCAAGGAGCCTGCAAAAGCTAATTCTCAAGTATCCGGTAGCAAGTCCGTGAACCAAGGCAAAGTTTTTACCCTGAGTGGTGTTGGAGTCAACAATTCCTCTAATCTTGTGCAAGGTAAATTCTTGCTAAATAATCAACCTTGCATGTTTATGTTCGACTCTGGAGCTACTCATTCTTTCATTTCCTATGAATGTGTGAATCGTTTAAACTTGGTAGTGTCCGATTCATCACAATGCCTGAGAGTTGAAACCCCTACTGGTCTTCCCGTTTATGTTTCTAAAGTCTCTTTAGATTGTCATGTTGAGGTATTTGACCGCGTCTCTAAAGTAGACCTGATTTGTTTTCCTCTGATGTAACGCCCCGATTTTCACCATCCGAAAATAATCCTCATTTAACTAAAGGTTGATAAAAATGAGGCCATTTTTTTTTAAAACTTTTTGGGAAGCGGTTGGTGCATGCTAACGTCCTTTCCTGAAAACCGGGTTGTTACTTAAAAACCATTCCGCACCTCTCCTTTCAAATCTTTCAAAACAGTTTTAAACATTCGGTCAGTTCACAAAATAAAGTAGGGCATAGTTACAGAAGTGATACTTTGCTAAGATGGTCCTTGACACACACTTACAACAACTTAAACTAAGTACCCTGCCTACGACTCTGCCTAATGAAAACTATCGGGTTGAGCTCCCGATCTTCCTTGCACTCTTTCTTAACTCCAGAAGAAGACGCCACGACTGTCGCTGCTGGCCCACCATTCTTGGGAACCCACTGCATCCTAGTTGAAGAAGAAGCAATCTCCTGAGCTTCACATCGCACCTTCTCCTCATAGTCTCTGTATCCTCGGACAGATACTTGTCCCAACAGTAGTCCTAGGTTGGCTCCGCAAAGTCGATGCTCAGGATCCGGAATCACGATCTGAGTGTCGCCAATCCATACCTAGCCAGATGGGGTACGCTTCCAGCCGCATCCATGTCTGGTCCATGTTGAAATCTCCATGCGATAGTCCATCTACACGTTGGAGTACCGGGGACACCGATATACCAACGGGCAGGAGAGAGTTAGCGCTCCGAACGACGAATCGTCGACGTTGTGGATTTTCCGCAGGCGGGATATCAAGACAACACACACAAAGCAAGCAAGGCACACACAACACAGCACAACATTCAAGCACCACTTATAATTCACTATTATTATCTTAGTGTCACTCTTTATATAACGTCTTTCTTTTCGCTTTCTTCCTCAATCACTTCCTCATTTTCCATTCTTATTCATTCACTTATTTCTTTTTCCCCTCCAAGGGTCACGTCTCTTTCATTCACACTTTCCACCTTCGTCCTCAACCATTCACATACTTTACTCTTTTCTCAATCATAACTCTTTCCTTATCAAGTCTTATTGGATTAAAACCATCCATGATTAAGGGGAAATTTAAGAATCATCGAGGTACGCGTCCGTTCGTAGTTAGCACTCACGTCTCAAGTCTACATCTCCTCGGCCACCATCCACCTAGTCGGAAGCAAACAGGAGTACAGAACCTTTACCGTGCGGGCACGACAGTTGTCACACAACAAATGGTCCCTGACCAGGAGGCCCAGCCTCAAATCATATCAATATATAACATGGCACGCTCTCAGCGGCAACCAAAATGCCCCACTCCAGTTCCTCTCACTGCTCTCGATTTGCAATCTAGGGGGCGACAGTATTGTTCTAGTGTGCACGCAGAACTTACCACGGTATTTGACCCAGTCCCCACCACGTTAGTGCACCACTTATGGAGTTCGTTTTGCCTACAACAATACTCTAGACTTCTTGACGTTTCACCGTCATCGTCCTCCCCTAATGCAATCTCGTCCTAAGTATCCGCAGATACTTATCGTTCCTTCCTCTCCACTACTTCGGGTTAACTCTCATATCTCACCGCGTTTGCTGTTAATGTCTTTTAAAAGCTTTTATCTTTTATTAATCCTAATGGTCAGCTCACCCTTCGTGCATCCCTTCAATGAGTCCTGACCGCTAACTTTGCATCACCTTTCTTATCTCAAACTTGTCACAGAGCGGGATTACCATCACAACTTAAGCCTCATCACAAAACATCTCTCCAACAATCTTTTCATCAAAATTCTTTCAAAGTCTCACTTCACAAGTCCTCTTCAACAATTTCATAAAAACGCTTTCAAAACTTCAGTTCAAAAATCCTTTCATAATTCTTTTTCCAAAAATCTCCTTTCAAAACTCGTTTCCAAAAATCTCTTTTCGAAATCCTTTTCAAAACTTATCTTCAAAAACCTCATTTCCATAAAACCTTTTCAAAAAGAGATCATTTCGTAAAAACTCCTTTGAAAAATATTGTTTCACAAGCTTCTTCAAAAATCCCTTCCCAAAACCTTTTCCAAAAATTCCATTTCATAAGCCCTCTCTAAAAACAATTCTTTTCCCAACTCTTTATAAAAATTTTCCTTTCACAAATCTTTTCAAAGAAGAACTTATTTTTCAAAAACCCTTTTTCAAAAACACATTTTCTTTGCTGAGCGCTTGTGGAGGAGCAAGCTCAACTCTACACCAGTTCCCAGACTAAAACCATGCTGAGCGCTAATGGAGGAGCAAGCTCAACTCAACACTAGTCCCAGACTAAAACCAAAAACAAAGGAGCCCAGCTCCACAAATCACACCTCATATCCACATTCACATCACTTTCCCCAGTTCTAGCTCGATCACATCACGTCATTACATCTTTACCACTCTCATCTCATCATCTCTTCTAGTTATTATCTCATTCCTCTTTCCATTACTTTCACTCTCAATATCTTATCAATCTACTCAATCATCATCTCAACTCTCTTATCATTGTTTCCATTCTTAATGTCTTATCAAGGCTGCCTGGTTTCGCCAAGACTTAAGCCAAACAGGGATGATCTCTTTTTCTTGGTGTCTTTTACTTTTAATCTCTTTCATTATTATTATCAACCATTCAATATCAACAGTCATAAGTAAACAAATATAAACAACACATCATCACACATCACGCACAACAATGTGGTCTTTGTCCTATTCGTATAAGTGGCCACACAAAGCACACAATTGCCACTATACTACTGACGCAGAACCACTAAGTTCCGATCTTTGAGCTGATACGGAACGTCTTAATACAACACCTACCACCACGGTGTCTTAGGAAAGCTACTCTCTCACCTGAGGTCCAGCAATTGAATGTGCACAGTCCTCTCTAAGCTTGGTTGCTGCCACGGCCTTAATCCCTCGTCTGTAACATTCCTCGAATTAATTAAAACGTATTTTATTAAAAACTTTTCTTAACTTAAAACGTTCTTTCGTTCCTCGTCGGAAATCTTAAAAATAAGATTGCTTTCTCAAAATGACTCAAACTTTTCTTAGTTCTTAAATACTTCAAAACCATTTTGAAAACATCAAATAAAACAATTTAAATTACTTGGTTAGGTGGCTGGTCCGTCTTGGACAGCACCTCAACCGCATCCGAAAACACCGAAAAATTCACCGGTTTTCAATCCGGGTTTTCTCTAAAATCAATTATCTTCTGAAAACCAAACTTTGAGTCTCATGAACTCAATTTTAGAGATCAAAAACAACTTCTAATACACTTGGACAGCAAGGAATTGCTTTTCCAAAATCAATTTAATAAAATCCGAAAACACCGCAAAAACTCATTTTTGTTTCGAAATTCTTTAAATCAACTTCACGAATTCAAATAGGTCAAACCAAATTAAATTCGAAACCAATCACACATACATACCAACAACACACTTTGATCACGTAATTAATTAATCAATTATGTAAATTTGATTTCGAACCAAGCATTCATTCTCAATCATGCATGTTTATAATCAAACACTTAATTCAATTATTCAACACATGATTAACTGTAGAAACATTTCACTTTTATAAAACAAAATCATTTAGGCCTACTTAAACTCATAAACCGAATTCATGCACACATAGTTATCCAAGCACAAAACTCATATATTTCACAAATACATGCATTTTTTCCTAGGTCACCTCATGGAAAGAATTCTAACCTAATTATCATGCATTAACCGAAGCTATACACACCAATCAAGTTAAGATTCATGCATTATCAAACACACAAAATCATGTAATTATTTTTCTTCTTCTCTTAACAAAACCGAGGGTTTCAATCTTGGAAAAAAAAAACAAATTTTAATTTACTTTTCTTAAATCAAAGCAAGATCATACAAGGACATATAACATAAATCAAGTTCTCAAAACAAAAGCATGGGTCTTAAATCTAAACATGGCCGAATGCAATTTTGCTCAAATAGATACTTAAATTGAATCATATTCATGCAAGGCTTTATTTCCCTAATTCTCTTCCAAACCGAGGCATGCACAAAGAAACACATAGTCCTTCACTTAAATTGAATCAAGAATCACATAAGGACATGGAACATAATTCAATTTAGAAAATCATTTTTCTATCCCTAATTTCCTTTCAAGACCAAGGCATGCATAAAAGAAAACATGATCTTTTCATGTTGAAATCAACATACAAAACTAGATCCTAAACTTTTCTAACCAAAACATGTAGAAATCATAGATCAATACAAGCACTTTTAATTTATTTCTCAAGGAGCATAAAAATAAATTTTCAAGACTCAATATCAACATGCATGCATCTAGATCATGTAGATCAAGTCATGAACTTAAACATACTATCACAAATCAAGGAGAAAATTATTTTATATGAAAAGGGACCAAAACCGAGGCACACATCAAAAGAAATGTGACCATTTCATTCAAGATTTACTTAGATCAAGTCATAACATAAAACAAAACTAGAAGGCAAAATCATTTAAATGAAAAAAAGGACCAAAAGCCGTGACATATATTGGGAAAATAAGAAAGCTTTTGGGTTTCAAAAATCATTTATAAAAATTTAAAACAAGGATCAAGATCCAATCAAGGATCAAGACATAAACCAAAGCTTTTCTTAAAATCGAACTAAAAACCAAGACATGCAAAGGTTCAAGGTCAACAATCAAACAACATGCAAGACCCAAAAATTAAAACAAGTTTAGATCAAACATAGATTCACCGAGTAAACACATAAACATCTCATGATCTACGGTTTCAAGCATCCAAATCACACATGCAAAGAGTTCTTCATCAAGTTCACAAAGATCATCAACAAAACTTTTAGATCTAAAAGAAAAACATTAAGATCTAACATAAACAACATCAACCGAATTATCAACATAACCACACATATTACAATTTAATTTGAGTCTTAAAAGTCCATGGCTAAGAAAAAGATTATACATAAGTGCACAAAAATAAACATGCAAAGGAAGAAAATAAAATTTCAAGATCACAAATCACAACTAACTCTAAAACTTCTAGGTCTTCGTTTTATACCAAGGGAATAAGATCTTCTAGTCTCTTGATCTTCAAAGAATTTCCTATGTTTTGGGTTGATCTCCTCTCCTTCTTCCTTCTTTCTACTCACGAATTCCTCTTCTTCTTTCTCTCTTTCTATATTTTCTTTTCTTAGTCTTAGAGTTGAGTGAACTCCTAGACTTGTGTATTGTGTTGGTGTGTGGGACGAAGGAAAGAAATGAGAAATGAGGTGAAGGAAATGAATCAAGGTTACTCACACATATAGGCCCATCGTGTTTCCTTTCTTGTCCTTGGGTTGATTTAGGTTTATGTGTAAATGGAAAGGGGTAAATTCGGCACATCATAAAATTGCATGGGTGGAGTTTATCATCTCCAAGGGGAACAACGTAGGGGACATAAGGGGTTAGGGCTTCATCCTAGGCTTTTGACTTAAGGGCTCTCCTTAGGATTCAACTATTTAGTCAGGGTTTAGTTGGGTTTTGGGTTGGGACTTAGTTACTTGGTTGCAACTTAGTTGCTTGCTCATCACTTAAGAAAAATCCTAGGCTTCCTACACTCACACACGACACACTCCTAGATTTACACATACACACCTTAATCACACCCTCTTTCATGCACCTACACGTTGCACACACATATACATGCATATATTCACTCATTCATTCATGCATACATTCACCCATTTCCACGCCTAACACCTACACTCATGCACATATATACATCATGCCATCACATACTTGTTAAACACATACATACACTCACACATAATCACATTCATTTTACTAATTAAATTCCACAAATATTAAGCATACACACACAAAACCGCACATATATACCTCTTCATGCATTCTTAGAAAAATAAATCATTCATGCATAGAAATTTTAATGGCACCAAAATATCAAGCACACATTTTTAGGAAACAAAACACACTTTCATAAAATAATTCCTTGTTAAAAGAAATTCACCATTTCCTTAGAAGAATTCTAAACACATAATTACTTCCAAAAACTCAACTTTGAAAATTCTTAACATTGTTTCATGAAAAATCATTATTTAAAATCATTCACCACTTTTGAAAACGTGATTGAAAAGAATAGTATTTTAAGAAAATACTCTTTCAAAAATACTTTTCTCAAAATAATTCCTTTTATAATTTAAAACAGTACAAGGATTTTGAGGGGTGTTACATCTGACACAATTGGATGTGATCTTGGGGACCAAGTGACCATCGATTGTAATCGAAAGACAATCTTGTATAAGACTCCTAGACCCGAAGGATACATGTGTTTGTTTTCCGTAGTGGGAAAGGAAGAAGGAGAAGGAAAGCGTCTTGAAGAGATTCCCGTTGTGCAAGACTTTCCAGAAGTGTTCTCAGAAGAGATACAGGGTCTACCCCCGAAGAGAGAGATTGAGTTTGGAATCGATCTGGTTCCGGGAGCTGGTCCCATCTCTATTGCCCCTTATAGAATGGCACCGCCAGAAATGGCTGAGATGAAGAAGCAAATAGAAGAGTTGTTGGAAAAGCAGATGATAAGACCAAGTGTATCCCTGTGCGGAGCCCCGTTATTGTTTGTGAAAAAGAAAGATGGAAGTATGAGAATGTGCATGGATTATAGGCAACTGAATAAGGTCAACATCAAGAATAAGTATCCTTTGCCAAGGATCGATGACCTTATGGATCAAGTTAGAGGAGCTTCAGTATTTTCAAAGATCGACTTACGGTCTGGGTATCATCAGATCAGAATCAGGGAGGAGGATATTCCCAAGACCGCATTCTGATCTCGTTATGGGCATTATGAGTATGTGGTAATGCCGTTTGGTTTGACGAATGCTCCTACTATCTTTATGGATTACATGAACAAGATTTTCAGACCTTATTTGGACTCGTTTGTGGTAGTGTTTATAGATGATATTTTAATTTATTCCAAGAGTCCGGAGGAACACGCCGAGCATCTCAAGATTGTGTTGAACATCTTGAAGGAGAAGCAGTTGTACGCGAAGCTTGCTAAGTGTGAATTCTGGCTCGAGCAGGTGAAGTTTTTGGGACATGTGATTTCTAGGAAAGGAATCGTTGTGGATCCTACCAAAGTGGATTCTGTGTTGCAATGGAATCAACCTACGTCAGTCACTGAAGTGAGAAGTTTCTTAGGACTGGCTGGGTATTATAGGCGATTTATAGAAGGTTTCTTTAAAATCGCATTACCCTTGACGAAGCTAACTAGGAAGGATCAACCGTTCGTATGGGATGAGAAGTGTGAACGGAATTTCCAGGAGTTAAAGAAAAGGTTAACATCATCTCCGGTGTTAATTTTGCCTGGCCCTGGTAAAAGTTTCGAGGTGTATTGTGATGCATCGAAGCAAGGCTTGGGAAGTGTTTTAATGCAAGAAGGACAGGTAGTTGCTTATGCTTCTCGACAGTTGAAGATTCATGAAGTGAATTACCCAACGCACGACCTAGAGTTAGCAGCAATCGTGTTTGCTTTGAAAATTTGGAGACATTACCTCTATGGCACTACATTTCGGGTGTTTAGTGACCATAAGAGTTTAAAGTACCTTTTTAACCAAAAGGAGTTAAATATGAGACAAAGGCGATGGATGGAGTTTCTAAAAGATTATGACTTTGAGCTCCAATACCATCCTGGCAAAGCAAATGTAGTTGCGGACGCTTTGAGTAGAAAGGTGATTTATGTGAGCTCCATGATGGTTAAGGAGGCTATTCTGATCGAGGAATTCAGAGACCTAAGTCTGGCGATACAAGTGGAACCATCTAGCATTAGACTGGGAATGTTGCAAATTACCAACGAATTCTTGAATCGAATTCGTGAATTACAATTAGAAGATGAGAAGTTGAAAGAGAAGAAGAGATTGATGACTGAAGGAAAAGAACTGAACTTTAGTGTTGGAGCAGATGAAATTCTTCGTTTTAAGACGAGAATTTGTGTGCCCAGAGATTTGGAAGTTAGAAGAATGATCTTAGACGAAGCACATAAAAGCCGGATGAGTATGCATCCAGGATCAACCAAGATGTACCAGGATCTGAAGAGGTTATTTTGGTGGTCTGGATTAAAGAAAGATGTAGCAGAGTATGTGGCATCGTGCTTTGTTTGCCAAAAGGCCAAAGCAGAACATTAGAAACCTGGAGGACAATTGCAATCATTAGATATTCCATAGTGGAAATGGGATAACATCTCTATGGATTTCATATCTGGTTTTCCAAGAACGGTAGCGAATCATGATGCCATCTGGGTGATCGTGGATCGTTTGACGAAGTCTGCACATTTCATTCCTGTGAATATGCGCTATAATTTGGAAAGACTCACTCGAATTTATATTAAGAAAGTTGTTCGATTGCATGGAATACCCTCAAGTATTGTGTCAGATCGAGATCCAAGGTTTGTGTCGAAGTTTTGGTCAAGCTTACATCAAGCCTTGGGTACGAGATTGAAGATCAATTCGGCTTATCATCCTCAAACAGATGGTCAGACCGAGAGAACTATTCAGACGCTTGAGGATATCTTAAGAGCCTGTGCCTTGGAAGAACAAGGAAGTTGGGATCAGATTTTATCGCTCGCAGAGTTTACCTACAACAACAGTTACCATGCGAGTATCAGAATGGCATCGTTTGAAGCTTTGTATGGAAGGAAGTGCCAAACTCCGTTATGTTGGTTTCAAGTGGGGGAGAATGTGAATTGGGCCAGAAATTGTGCAACAGATGACTGAGAAGATCAAGATGATTCAGGAGAAAATGAAGATAGCACAAAGTTGTCAGAAGAGTTATGCTGATCGAAGAAGAAGACCTTTAGAGTTTTCGGAAGGCGATCATGTTTTCCTTCGAATAGTCTATATGAAAGGTGTCAGTCGAGCCCTTAAGACTCGAAAGCTTTCTCCAAAATTCATCGGTCCTTATCAAATCCTTAAGCGAGTTGGTCTTGTTGCTTACCAAATAGCCCTGCCTCCATCTTTAGCCAACTCGCATAATGTTTTCCATGTGTCTCAGCTCAAGAAGTATGTTCATGACCCAACGATTGTACTTCAAATTCGTCCTGATGATCTCACCTTCGAGAAAACCTAACCTTTGAGACTCGTCCTGTCCAGATTGAAGATAGAAGACTCAAGCAACTCAGAGGAAAGGAGATTCCGCTGATTAAGGTCATCTGGGAAAACAACGAAGTTTCTGAAGCGACTTGGGAATCAAAAGAGAAGATGCGTAGAGAGTATCCCGAGTTGTTTTGTCAGTAGAATTTCGGGGACGAAATTCCTTTTAAGTGGGGGAGTAGTGTAACACCCCTATTTTTGTCCTTTGAATATTGATATTTATATAATAAAAGTTTATTTTCCAAATTATAAAGTTTTCTTTTAATCGTTTAATTATATAAATAACGTGCGTTTAATTAATAAATATTTTAAATGAGTAAATTATGTGAAAATATAATTTTTATAGTTTAATCCTTAAATTAGGACCTAATAATAATATTAGAAAGATTTTTTGAGGGAAAGGAATTAAAAACTGAATTTTTGAATTTTACACAGCATCTAACCGGTTAGATGTGCCCTGTAACCGGTTAGATGATGAATCCAGAATCTGGGTTAGTGGATTTTGATGAGTAATCACTGAAATTACCCCTTAATTGCCACGAATCCCACTCGATTCATAGTGGGAAACGCGTGTCGGTCTGCATGTTAATCAAATCCATCTATTTAAGGCTCAATGGTTGATGAATTGAGCTCATTTTGCCCAAGTGTTGAGAGATTGCTCTGTGTTAGGGTTCTGGTGTTCGTCCTTGTGATTCTCTTTCGTTTATGAGAGATAGAGTTTGAGTGATACACCATTGTAAAGCTTACTCTTCAAGCTTTACAAAGACACAAAAATCGTGAGTTGAGATTCCCTGAGCAAGGAGAACGGAGATTGCAAAGTTAGGAGTTCAAGTTTGACAAAATTCGTTTCTGGTTTCTGGAGCTTACTTCAAGCTTCGATTTGAGTAAGTACAGACCCTCTCTGAGTCTCAAATTGGTTTCATCCTTTCATGCATGTTGCATAGAACACAATCTAACCACTTTCCCCAATTTGTTTCTCATTTTCATGTGTCAAAATCTCTGATCTCTGAACCCTATCAAAACTATCCTGCATGAGAGCAGAAGTTGTGATTTTGGAGTGTCTTTGTGTTAATCTTGCTGTTGTTGTGTTGATCCTCATCAAACACGACTCTAAGGTAAGGGAGAAGCTAATTAATCACTAGAATGAGAATAATTACTAGGAAATTTAGGTATGAGTCACCATGAGACTCAAAAAGGGCATATATTTTAGAAGTCAAAGGCTTGGAGGCCAATTTCACTTGTTCCAGGACATAGATCAAGTTTCAAGGAATGCATGCATGCTAAATGTGTGAAAGTTTGATGTGAAATTCCTGTATATGTGAATTTGGTATGTTAAGTTGTCATTTATGTAGTTTTCATGCAATTTGTTGTGTGCTTTTGAAATGCATGAGTGTTAGATGTAATCGAGTGTTGGAATATGCCTACCTTATAGAATTAAAGCTCTGTTTATAGTTGGAATGGATTGGAAATGAATAGAATTGAAAATGGCATGCAAAATCCCCAAAACAGTGTTCTGTTCTGCATGTTTTAACAGGTTAGGTTGTCGTGTAACCGGTTAGAACCTGACAGATATGAAAAATAAATTCTGCATTTTAATAAATCAACTTCCACCATTTTCAATTTATTCTTCCAATCTTATTTTACTATAAATTACCCTGTTTATGAAAATAAATGTGAATGGAATTAAGGAAAGGATTAAGGAGCTTTACGACTTAGAGTTTTTAACAACTTTAAGAGTTGAATTAAGCCATGAATTGTTGCTTCAACATTGAAGATATTCTTTGAAATGAATAAGATCAATTTGAGGCATTTGAATTATCCCTAACCTGTTTTGAGTATTAGATTGGATTGAGAATTAAAAATGGCATCAAACATTAAAGAAATTCTGGTTTGGCTGCAGGTTCTAACAGGTTAGAATCTGTTGTAACCGGTTAGAGACTGACAGCAGTGAAAAATCAATTGAATTATAACTTAAACTTTCTTGTGCCATTTTAATTAACCTTTTTCAATTTAATAATAATTTAATTACCTTAAATAATAAAGTGTGACTTTATGGGATAATTCATAGAACCTCAAGTTAAGCTATATTACTAAGAAAGTATGGAATTCTTAGTAATGTTATAGGCTTTATGTGTTGAAAATGGAAATTGAGACATCAATTAATGACCAACCAAATTGAGAAAAAATATTGTATGCATTCATGCATGGTGAAAGGTGATGAAATAGGTTGGCGAGAATCGTTTGTCATGTTCTGGGAACATGAGGAGGGTACTCTGGGAGTACCAAATTGATGCAACCTACTTGATGACACATTATGGGAATGTGGCCAGTGTCTGGGACATGGTTTTTATGCGTTCTGGGAACGTAATGCACACTCTGGGAGTGGTGCTTGTTTATTTTCCAAGTATGGTTTGCCATACGTTCTGGGAACGTATGTTAGTGTTCTGGGAACACATTGGTGTATTGGATGGACGTCCAAGATTGATTAGTAGTGGAGGCCTCAGGATTGTGAGATAGAAAGCATGCATCATGCCATTAATATAAAAGAATAATAATTTGTTAAACTGAGTGTGCTCATATGTAATTGCATAATTTCTTGTGTTTGAATACTTGTGAATGTTAGAATTATTCTTGTTTGATTATGTGATTATATTATGCTTACTCTCGTGCCCTGTGTAGGTGATGGCACACTATTACCTAACTTGCATCGAGATCCGTCCTATCCCTAACGGGATATGGACGTATGAGGAGCGCCGGGCTACTTTTGAGGGAGAGGTGGAGGTCACACTCTACCATCCCAATCCCTTAGCCCGAGTGCGACCTCGACGATTTCGGATTCCCATTATTTATACTATGCACGTACCCCCTTTTTATACTTACCATGGACCACCCCCTGCTCGACATGTTCGTCGTTATCATACCTTTCTTTTTCGCCCCTATACTCATTCTCACCCCGTTGCTGCTAGGGTTGTTCCTACTGGGACTCCTTCACCTGATTCTTCGGACCCTGAGAGGACTGCACCTGATGCAGATCCTGTACCCAGTGGTAGGGTACCTACTCTGTTGGATGAGGCAGAGGAGGACCCAGAGGAGGGTGAGAGTGACGAGGAGCCAATCGAGCAGGAGGACATTACTGATAGGAGGATGGGTGGCCCTTAGGTATGGGCATTTATGGTCTTTACTTTCAGTTTATGTTTTTGAGACTTATATCTCTGGACCTTGGTATCAGTTGATGTATTTCGGATATGATGGATATATGGTGGTACTTATGACATCTTTATATATATATATATATATATATATATATGTATGCTTTATGATAAAATGTCCAGTGATGATATTATTTTCCAAAACTATACTCTTTCTGCGTACTCTGATAAATAACAAACGAGTTCGGTAATAGCAAGTGTTTTACAAAGAGAAAGGTTTGATAATAATTTTCATACCGAATTCAAAGTATTTTTGAAGGATATGTTTAGTTTGAGAATAATTATAAAGGAAAAATTTTATACTCTATTTTTCCAATAATATCAAGTTCGTATTATATATGTTCAACTATATTTTCTTATAAAGTATTTTAATCCAAGAGCGTCACAGAAGCAAGCGTCCAGAGCTTGGTACACACGTATTGCTGACACATACTTTATTAATAATGGATTTCATAGAAGTCCATATGAACATGTTTTATTTGTTAAAACAAATAAAGCTGGAGATTTCATTATTGTTTGTTTGTTTGTTCGTAGATGATTTGATATTCACTAACGTTAATTCAAAATTGGTAGCTGAATTCCAGGAAACCATGTTCACTTAATTTGACATGACAGATATGGGCCTAATGTCATATTTTCTATGCATTGAAGTTAAGCAAACAAATGAAGGGATTTTTATCTCAAAATAAATATGCAAAAAATGTTTTGAAAAAAATCAAGATGAAGGCTTCTAAAGGGATTTTTACTTTTTTAATTTTTTTTAAATTTTTGTGAGGCGGAAGGAGTACAAATTTCAAGAGAAATAAAAGATAATGTTTCTATTTTATCATAGAATTACATTAATGATCACGCATTTTATAATTTAAAAATTTCAAAATGCAAGGATATATAGTAGTCGGAAAAAATTAATTAATGCAATTCGAGTTTTTAAAGCGAAAAATAATATGAAATATGTAAAAAAAAACAAGGGATTAATGGGTGTGCATTGACGGTGTACTGGTTTTTACATCATTAGTCCATCATCCACCATTCATTTGTATTACTTTGTTTTGAAAGTCAATGACGATAAACACATGAATGGTGGATGATGCATTGATGATGTAAAAAACCTTTACACTGTCGGTGCACCATCTATTTTAAAAAAAAAAACAAAACAAAACAAAATGACATATTAAATTGAATGAAGATAGTATCCTATTATAACATTTTTTTTATATGTGTATTAGGGTATTCCCTCTGGTCCCTATTAAAAAAAATAACCGAAATCACACTCATTAAGAAAATTAGTTGAATATATTTAATTTTCTCAAAATCATAAAAAAATATGAATAGTTTTGGAAAGTTGTATTGGGAATGAAACAAAAGTTAAACGAGATCACTACTTTCTAGAAACATTTTAGGAATATTTGTATTGGGAATATAAAGTTAGTTAATTTTTTCTTATATATGAGACCAAAATATATATGTACCATTTTTTTTAGTAGGGATCGGAGGGAGTACATGTTAAGAATCTCATATTAAATAAGTTTGCATTGATAATTAATGTAATAAATACACACGTATATTCTTGTAATTGTGTTAACATTTTTTCTTTTATTTATGATATCTTTATGGATTTTCATAGATAAACGCTCATGAAGATTAAAAGATGTATTGTTTTTCCTCCTTTGAAATCAATTATAAGATTTGAAGAATCTCTTAGGGGTTAACGATTCGTTTGGTAGTTACGAAACCAATGGTTATCCGATGTAAGGGACCATTTCTGATTACTTGAGTGTACCGACCTCAATACCAGAGTCACGAGACCACCAAACTTATGCCACACTTACCAGCTCAACTACTTGAGTGTCCAAACAACGACCCGTTAACAGCTCAACAAACATATCAGCTTAACGGCTAAATGGTCTTTTCTCCAATTGTACAAATATGTCAGGTAGAGGGCCCATTAACGACCCACACTTGTACCAATATACCGATATGACGGATCAGAAGACTACGAATGCCCCAATATTTCACATACACCGGTATATCGGTTTAACGGATTGGAGGCCTACACTATATTGGTTAACACAAGATTCTTATGTTGATCATCTTTATAGTAATGAAATTATCTCACTTAATATGTCCTTTCATAACTAGCATCGCGCCTTGCTTAAAAGCACTGAGCTGAGGGCATATGTTGTGAATCAAACAAGACGGGTTAGGTATATGAGATTAACATAATGACATCACAATATCGTGTTAACAGTCGTCACAGTTCAGTCATACAAGACCAAATCTCACACGGCAAGAGTTCAAAAAATATTTTGACATGATCACACGAAAAATTCAAAGTTCATACCGGCCTCTCCTATTCACACCGCGGCGCTCCTCCTTACATCACTGCACCGAGCTGGGGGCTACTATTATGGACCGGTTCCATGTACCAATAAGAACCGATACCACGGACCAATAAGTGTTGGTATCACGAACCAACAAGCATTAGTTCAGTATACCAATAATCTGGTATCAATAGCCTTCAATGAGTAATCGTTATAACAGTTCGTTAATTATTATTAATACTCATGATGGTATGTATATATATATATATGGAGCCGTTACACCCGCCACCTTAATGCCCTATAATTTCCCATCAAGACCATTCATCAAATGTATCAATCCTTCACCATATAAGATAAGTGAATAAGTGAAGGACATATGGGCATATCAGTCATCCACGTGTCGGTATATTACTTAGGCAGTTATTTGTAAATTTGTTTATAAATAGGAGAACTGTTTGTGTAATCCAGGTTGGAACTAGGTTAATTCCTAACATCTCATCAAACAGATTAATGGAAAGGACCATATATATACCCTTTTCAGTCATTAAATTCTAACTTTTTCAGCAACTTTAAATTTTCAACAATTTACATTCTTATGCTTTGTTCTTTATTTCCTGCATTTTATTTCTATTTATTGTAAAACTTTAGCCTTTAATTTTTAGACACAAGATTAGCAAAGAAACCTGTCCTAACCCACTCATTCAAAGTTCATCATTATTGGAGATACTAGCAAGTATACTAGATCACAAGTAATAAAGAGTAAGTAAATTATCATTCCACTCGGGGATTGTTAGTTGTTTCCAAATAATTCTCACCAAAGGCGTAATTAAAAGAGAAATCTATAAGCTTTTATAAATAAACAAACCAAATTAAATAAGTAAACCAATTAAAAATAGGGTTTGTGAGACAGATAGAGAAAGGCGTTAGGAACTAGTTTCATTGCAAGACTTATTATTTATTAATTATGAATCCCTATTTTTCATTAAACCCACGACATCCCAGAGGTAATAAAAACCAGATGTCTCTACGAATTTATATTTCTTATTCAATATGAGAACCCTTAATGTCTGAAGCGATTTTGACATATGAATAACCACTAATTAAGCACACTGGAACATTCAAGTCATATAAGCCCTAGATGTATGTCTACAAACTAGGTGGTTAATAATAAAGTTTGGAAGAACGACCTATTCTAACCCTCAGATGTCTCTTGTTGGATTAGAGATTCAAAACAAAACATAAATTAGCCAATTTCAAGAATTGGAATTAAAACACAACCAAACTATAGGTTTTGAATGAAAAACATTAATTCATAAATTAAATAAACTCATCATACAAATCCACCATGTTCCTAACTACAAAAAGGGTTTTAGTTACACATTATAAAAGAATAAAGTAGAAGAAATAGAATAGGATACCCTATCATAGACAATAAGTAATTACCTAAACTCTTCTCCCAATGAAGTGCAAAATATGTAATCTCTCTGATGAGCATTATATTTCCCATTATTCTTAGCCTTATTTTGCTCTCATTGATGATCTTTGGTGTCTACTTGACATTGTTTAGAATGATTTAGTATTTTTATACTTTATTAGACTATTATTCCGGGTTTTAATTAATTTGGATTATTTAGCCTAATTTAATCTATTATTATTTTCAGGTCATATTTGGCACAAGGCTTTTTGGGCATTTTGGGAGTGAATATTTTATTTTGGAAGAGAAGATATATCATGAAGTGAAGATTGTAATCTATCTTTAGGATTATTTGAGATTTAGTTTATATCTTTTAAGATTTAGATTTTATCTATAGGAAATTTTTACATTTAATTTAGATATTAGCTTTCCTTAGGATTTGGCCCATGATTTAGGTCCGTTTTGAAATTTAAAAGCCAAAATTCATGTAACCTAGCAGCTACAATCTATCATTCCACGTTTTTCACACTCTCTCTCTAGAAGAGAAGGCTTAGTTTTGCTCTCCATGCTTGTGGTGGCTGCTAGGGTTTCTCTCTCTTCCATTTTCTTCACGTTTTTGGTATTTTTCACCATGGAAGGCTAAACTCTTAGGTTAAATCCCTTTGGTAATGTATCACATACTCTTGAGGTTTTATTCCTAATGCTATTTCGTATTTCGTCACTATTTTCATGATTATTAATATGTTATGGTTCGCTTAGTTCCATTCTATAGAGATAATCCATATGTATGAATGCTTAATTTATGCAAACTCGTAAAAACTCCATGCTTTGGCTTTTAATGCTTAATTAGAGGTTAGGGTTTTGGGGTGAGAACTAAATTTTCGCTTAGTATTTAGTTCTCACGAGTTGGATAGTGAAGAGGGAAGAAATTGATCTTTTGTGACCGATGATAGAGTTGTGAACGGTAGCCAAAGGGGTTTATCCGCTTTTCCTTATCTGTTACTTCGTTTTTACTTTACTTATGTTTTAATTCAGTATTCAATATTCAATTCAAACCCCCCTTGTTTTCTATGCATACTATTTGTTCGACCTTTTGCTTGATAAGATATTCCTTGGGAGATGACCTAGTAATCACTTCCTAGTACTATATGTAAACTGTTTTTTATTTGTATCGGGAACGACCTCGATCAAATTTGGTGCCATTGCCGGGGAATATCGGTTCTTGCTAAAGGTCGTTAGTGTCGTACTACAGTAGTTAGAGTCGTAGTTAGTATAATTAGTTAGAGTCTTTTATCCATTCTTATACTGTTCAAGAGTCATTATGTTTTGCTGCAATTAGTGTATCAAATTGATTTTGTGGTTGTGGTTGCTAGTTCATATAGTTGAGGGTGGAATTTTTTCACTAAAATTTGTATCCACACTACTTTCATCATATAAAAAGGTTTCCATGCACCACAGTCAATCAGTTTTGCACCAGTTGTGAGTTTCAGAAAATTATTTTCCAGTTTTAGTAGCACGAACTTCAAAATATTGTAACTTTTGATCAGGTTGTCGGAATTGGACGAATTATATATCAAATCGAAGGGAAAAATTCAATAAAAAGATAATTCTGCCAAAGATGGAATAAGAGAAAATATGGACACCAAAATCCTTCGTTTAATATTTCTTTTTTATTTTACAAGTTTTATTTTCGGTCTTTTTTGTTCATAACTTATTTGTTTAATTTAGTTCCTTTTTGAATTTTGTCCTCAAACTTTTTGTGGTTCTTTTATTTGATTTTAGGGTGTTGAAAAAAAAATAATAAAAAATTTTTCAAAAATAAAAAATTTTGTTACCTAATTTGGTCATGCATGTCTGTAACTGCCTACTTTGGTTGATGGTGTTCTGTTTAGTGCATGACTAGGGTAACCCAAGCTACTTGCATCCTTACAAACCAGAAATTGATAGTACTTATCACAGATTAGTTAGACAAAATAGGAACCAGTCCATAGGTAGTGAATCTGTTGAGTCTTTACATAGTGAGTCTGCTTCTTTTTCTTCTATTCCTATAAATTCTGATTCTGATTCTGATTCTTATTCTGTTTATTTTGAAAATAAGGCTCAACCTCTGCCACGTGAGAGGACATTGAGGGAGATGGTTGCACCTGATTTCACTATTGAAGATTTGTGCATCCAGTATCCCGATGACCCGTATGAGTTAAGGTCTAGACTAATTCATTTGTTACCCAAGTTTAATGGTCTTGCAGGTGAGGATCCTCATAAACATCTCAAGCAGTTCCACATTGTGTGTGCCACTATTAAACCACATGATGTGCAAGAGGATCATGTTTGTCTCAATGCATACCCACTTTCTAGTACTATATTTAAACTGTTTTTTATGTGAAATTACTCCACTTGAAGGTTCTACATAATTGGAGTGATTCGTCATTTGATAGTTTACTCAAGCTACATGCTCAAGCTTGGGGGACTACACTTCCCGATTCATACTACGAGGCTAAGAAACTCGTTATAGATTTAGGCCTTGATTGTGTGAAAATTGATGCTTGTGAAAATGATTGTATCCTTTATTGGAAGGAGAACGACATTCTAAACAAGTGTCCCTCTTGTGATACACCTAGGTGGAAGACTAATGAAGAAGGTTGTTCTAAGGGGTCCAAAGTGCCTCGTAGGGTCCTTCGATATTTCCCACTCAAGTCTAGGTTACAAAGGTTATTCATGTCAAGAAAGATTGCAAAAGACATGAGGTGGCACAAGGAAGAGAGGGTTGAAGATGGGATAATGAGGCATCCTGCTGATTCATTTGCTTGGAAATCATTTGATGAGGAGTATAGTTCATTTGCTGCTGATGCACGTAATGTTAGGGTTGGATTAGCTTGTGATGGTTTTCAACCTTTTAATAACACTCAGCACAGTATTTGGCCTGTTATTATGATTCCTTACTATCTTCCTCCTTGGATATGCATGAAAGCTCATTCTTTCATCCTATCTTTACTCATACCAGGACCTTCGAGTCCTGGAAGGGATATAGATGTGTACTTTCAGCCACTCATTGATGAATTGAATGAACTTTGGGAGGTAGGGGTAAAAATGTAACGTCCTCAATTTAATTTCCCGTTAATGCATTTAATTAATTGTTATGGAAATATATTAAAATTAATTAAGAAAAACTAAGAAAAATAATCCAACGAGTATGTGAGGTGCTAGAAAGGAGTTATGAAGGGTATAATCGAAATTGGAAGTGAATCGAGTTAGAAAGTGCAAGTTTATCTAAGTTAAAACACCTTTCCAACAACCCTAACTTGGAAAATTGTAATTAAATAATTACAACCCCAATCAAGATTTCCACCGTTGGATATGAAGTTAAGGATTTTAGGAAGCTTGCTTTCAAATTTGAGCAAGATCCGTCGGGTAACGAAGAAGTTATCTCGATTTGAAGCAGGAAGAAAATAGGAGGAAATTGGAAAATGAATAAATGGGTACTGGGCAATAATACTCGAGTCTTTTAGAAAAGACTCGAGTGTTCTCAGCCTCTACTCGAGTCTTTGTGAAAAGACTCGAGTATTTTACAGATCCAGAATCGGGGAAAATCTGAGCTCTCAGGTTCACTCGAGTCTTTTAGAAAAGACTCGAGTATTTTTTGGATTCACTCGAGTGATTAGTAAAAGACTCGAGTGTTTTTAACAGATCAGCAAAAAAATAAAAACACGAGTTGGGGTCATTTTAACCCCAAATATCACTTTCACACTCTTCTTTTCTCCGACTTCTCTCTAGGGTTTTCAACCCCAATTCATAAATCAAACAAATCTCCCCAAATTAATCATCATAAATCATCATGGATCATCGTTAAGCATCCCTCTTGCACTATTCATCATCATCGAGCTCTTGGATCTCTCTCTCTCCACGTTTTCTCTCTCATCCAGCCAAGAGGATCTTAGCTAAACTTGGTATTTTCTCTTTTAATCTTCAAAATCAAGGTAAGGGGGTGATTCATGGGCTTGGGAGTTGAATTTTGGGTGTGTATAATTATGATTAAGTTTAGGGTTAGATAATATGATTTCTCTCCCTTTTGATATGTGTTTATGTTCATGAAATGTTTGATCCTACTCGATACTTGAAATAAATATGATTACAAATTGATTTGGTGAATTGATATGTAACATCCCAAATTTAGTTCTTAGTGTAAATTACGTTTTGATAGTCCTAGGATGGAAGTAATTATGATATAAGTTAGAAATTAGCTAATTTGACATGCAAACCCAAGTTTAAAACATAGGATTTTGGAGAAATAGAATAACAAAATTGGTAGCTTAGAACACAATTCCCACCGTTGGATATGAAGGTATGATTTTTAGGAAGTTACTCGTCAAATTTGAGCAAGATCCGACGGCGAACGAAGAAGTTATCTCGAATTGAAGCAGGAAGAAAATAGAAGGAAAATAGGAAAATGAATAAATGGGGTACTGGGCAAAACACTCGAGTCTTTTGGAAAAGACTCGAGTGTTCTGGTCAGTTGGAAAATGGGGCACTCAGGCACTACTCGAGTCTTTTGGAAAAGACTCGAGTGTTTTGTAAAAGACTGGAGTCTTTTGGAAAAGACTGGAGTGTTTTTAAAGAAAAAACTCGAGTGTTTTTGAAAACACTCGAGTGTTTTGTGCAGACAGCCTCAAAAACGTGTTTCAGCCAACCCTCTTCTTCATAACCCAACTCCACTCTCTCTCCTAGGTCACGAACATCTCCTCATTTTCTCTCTAGATTTCACCTCAAATCACCATCTCAATCCATAAATAAGCATTGAGAATCAATCCCCAACACATTTAAACACTTAATCTCCCTTCAATCTCTCAAATTCCTCCTCTCCTCCCTCCCATTCGAATCCCCCTTCTTTCTCACCAAGATAGGGCTTTGTTTTCATCTTCCTCAAGCTCAACACTCATCTATCATCATCCTCCCTTCCATTGGTAAGTTTCAATACTCTCTCTCTCTCTCTCTCTCTTTAGGGCCATACGAATTTCTCCCTCTTCCCTCACATGGCATACGAATTTCATGTTATGATTTAGCATAAATTATGACTCATTTGTGCTCTATTGTGTCATGGAGGTCAAGAGTCTCTCTCTTTCACTCAATCCTTGGAGCTCTTGATTAAGGAGCTTAGGAGCTAGGGCTTGGAAGGTTTCCCCCATCTCTCTTGATTTAAGGTAAGGGGGTGGATTATAGTGAGCATTGGGTGATCTAAGATTGGGTATCCCTATGGTTATAGTGATTTTCTAGGAGTTATGTGTTTAGGGTATTTAATGGTAGAATCTTGGATAGTAAATTAGGGAATGGTGAATATAATAGAAATGAACTTAGAAATCATAACTAGAAAGGGGAAAGTAATGTGAGCTTTGAATGTGAATTGATGTTGGATAATTGATATAATAAGTATTTCACAATACATTTATGATTTACTTGGTCATGGTCCAATTATGATTATTGAATGAAATGATAAAGTGCAATATGAATATTGTGTATTTTGTGTGTTATGTGGAACTAAGTTTGAGTACTAAAAAGGTATTAATTAATTGTGAAATGACTATATGAATTGTAAATGGATAAATTGGATTGTGATAATAAGGGAAAATGATCATAAATGTTATTTGTGGAATGTGACCCTAAATGTGAGAAGTTGGAAATGTATATGATGATGGATGATAAATGTTTATTTATGAGTATATGTGTGATGATTTGGAATGGTTTATATTTATGCATATTGTGAATATTATTGGAATTGTGTTGATGGTTATAATTAATGGACTGGCTTGTTGATTGATTAATAATGGTAAAAGTAATTAAAGTGGAAATTGATCAGTGGGGCCCGGAACACTAGGTACCCGGCTAGGTGTTCCAATTACCTGTTAGGGCCAATTACCTGCCAGGCCAATTACCCATCAGGCCAAACCGCCCTGTAGGCGCCGGGTGACCCACAGGATCAATTTTCCACACCAATAATTTGATTAAATAATGAAATGGTAAAAATGTACATAGTCCTACAGGTTATGGTCTGGATGGGTGTAAAGTCCTGGGCAGGTGTTTCAAGTCCCTAGACAGGTGTGCCAATTACCTAGCGGGTAACCAAATTCCTAGTGGTGTACAATTAAAAAGGAAAAAGGGAAAGGGTATGCAGATCACTGTTTGTGGTTGCATACACCGTGTGTAGATCTCTGTTTTGGGGTTACACACGATGGTAAGGTGTAGATCTCTGATTTGAGGTTACACCCAATGGAAAGCGTAGACCTCTGATTTGGGGTTACGCATAAAGGAAAAAGGAAATACAGAAAAATGGAAAAGATAATGGATATAGTCAGAAAATGGAAAAAATGGATAAAGACAATGGAAATGAATAGGAAAAAGGGATAAAGTAAATGGTAATGAACATTAACATTGATTATGGTCATGTTAAAGAAAGGGGTATTTATGGAATCATGATAGAGAGAAAATAGAAAGGGGTGGAAAGAGGTTGATTGTGAATAGACTTGTAAATGCTATATGTCATTACTTTACTATTTGTGTTTGGCCTAGTGGATTTATTATGATTATATGGAAACTGCAATTTTATTTCATGTGCAATGCTCACTCCCTTACTATCATTACAGGTACAGAGATTGAGCTAGCACAGCCCCCGGCCGAGCAGGAGTGCTCTCCCTCACAGGGAGAGTAGGGTTATGGGGATTTGATACTTTTATTTTTGATTTCAGCCTCCGTATATTTGGATGTATATGAGCTATATATGTTTTCTTTTGGGTGAGGCTAGGATAGTTTCTTTTGTGCAGGGTTTATGATTCTTTTGATGCATAGTTGTTGTTATGGTCTCTTGATTCACACTTACTACTTTGCTGGCACTCTGACACACTATGTTTTACACTTGAGCCCAAGGGGCAACTATGCGATGCTTATATATTTTTATTTGAGCCCTGCTGGCTCCTGTTAATTTCATATAAATGTGTTTATCAGGTTGAAGATTTTGGGAAGTCCGAAAAACAGACAAAACTCCGTCCGTTTGACGGTTGATTTTAATATAATAAAAATGAATTTTTAAGTACTCATTTTTAATACTTGGGTTTTAAGGGTAGAATTTATTAGGGTGTTACATTTATGGTATCAGAGCAGTTTCCCTCGGCCTTTGGAGTATAAACTCATTACTCCTATGGTTACTCACCGAGCGAGTAACCCAAGTACATAGTTTAGTGTATAAGTAAAGTTGTAGGATATTAATAGTTGTATTTAGTTGTTTCATAATTAACCGGTTTTCCTTCCATGACCCAACAGTATGGCAGGGAGACGGGCGGACAATGACAGAATTGCTGCAATACTTGAAACTCTGGTCCAATTGCAGCAGAACCAAGCCCAAGTTCAACAACAACAGGCTGATAATCTTGCAAATCTGCAGCAGAATCAAGCTCAGAACATTGCTGCAGCTGCAGCAGCTGCTGCAGCCACACTTCAGCCTCCTCCACCACCACCAGTGGAGATTGATTGGATGGGCCGCTTTAGAAAAAGCGATCCACCGAAGTTTGAGGGGGGTTATAATCCCGATGGAGCTCAAAGATGGCTCCAGGAGATGGAGAAGGTGTTTCGCTCACTGCAGCCACCGGGTGATCAGTATATGCGACTGGTGGAGTATGTGCTGATGGGTGAGGCGGAACATTGGTGGGACCAACAGAGGAGAGGTTTGGAAGCAGCTCATGAGCTCATTTCATGGGATCTTTTTAAGGTCCGTTTTCTGGGAAAGTACTTCCCAGAAAATGTAAGGAGGGAGAAGGAAGTGGCTTTCCTTGAGCTGAAACAAGGGAACCTCAGTGTTGGAGAGTATGCAGCTCAATTCGAGGACCTCATTCGCTATTCGGGCAGCTACCGAGATGCGGATGAACGCACTAAATGCATCAAGTTTGAAGCTGGTCTCCATCCCAAGATCAAGACTGTGTTTGTCTATCAAGGGATCTCTAATCTCTCTCAACTAGTGAATATGACCAGTGCTTATGAAGATTCTCTCAAGCAGGAACAGGCAGAGGAGCGAAGCAGGGCATCACAGAAATTGTCTGGTCCTATTAGGGGCAGGGGTCCGATACAGAGATCTGGTCCTTATTCTAATTCTAGACCTTCAGCCCCTAGAGGAGCAGGGCAATCTGCAGCGACACTTGGTCCTGTTCCTACTTGTACACATTGTGGGAAGCCGCACAGGGGTGTATGCTGGGCTCATACTAGGAATGAGGGGCTTTGCTTTTTATGTGGTCAGCCTGGACACTTTGCAAACAACTGTCCTAAAAGCACAATGAAGAAGGAAGTTAATGATATCCGGGTGCAGAAAGTAGGTGGCAGTCAGCCGTTGCAGAAGGGCAAAGTGTATACACTGGATGGAGAAGAGGTGACTGAGGAGGATGAGCTGATCCGAGGTACTTGTTTTGTGAACAACTTGTCCTGTGGTGTTTTGTTTGATTGTGGTGCATCTCATTCCTTCATTTCTATTGATTGCATGAAGAGACTAGGGTTGTCCACGGTAGACATGCCGTATAAGTTATCAGTTTCTACCCCCACAAATTCTTCAGTAGTCACTTCTCAAATGTGTTTGGATTGCCCACTCCGAGTTTTGGAGCGGGAATTCAGAATTAATCTCATTTGTTTGCCTCTAACCAAGTTAGACATTATTCTGGGTATGGATTGGATGACTCAGCATAATGTCTTAATTGACTGTTGTAAGAAAGCAGTTATCTTTAGTGATGCCACTCTATCTACCATGGAAGTTGATGAAGTTTCTGATGTGAGTCAAATTCCTGTGGTTCGTGAGTTTCCGGAAGTCTTTTCTATGGAGATTCCCGGATTACCTCCAAGAAGAGAAGTGGAGTTTAGTATTGATCTGAAGCCGGGTACAGGTCCAATTTCTATTGCACCCTACAGAATGGCGCCTCCGGAATTGGAGGAATTGAAGAAGCAGTTGGAGGAGCTACTAGCAAAGGGACTTGTCAGGCCAAGTGTGTCACCCTGGGGTGCTCCTATCCTCTTTGTCAAGAAGAAGGATGGTAGCCTTCGGATGTGCACAGATTATAGACAGTTGAATGCCGTGACAGTAAATAACAAGTATCCGCTCCCTCGCATTGACGATTTGTTGGATCAGTTGAGGGGTGCATCAGTGTTCTCTAAGATTGACCTCCGATCGGGATACCATCAAATCCGTATCCGTGAAGAGGACATTCCAAAAACTGCTTTCAGGACGCGTTATGGGCACTTTGAGTATGTGGTGATGCCTTTCGGATTGACCAACGCTCCTGCTATATTCATGGATTACATGAATAGGATCTTCATGCCATACTTGGATTCTTTTGTCATTGTGTTTATTGATGACATCCTGATTTATTCTAAGAGTCCGGGTGAACATGAGCAGCATTTGAGAATTGTTCTGCAGGTTCTCAAAGAGAAGCAGTTGTATGCCAAGCTGTCTAAATGTAGCTTTTGGTTGGATGAGGTCCACTTTCTGGGACATGTGATTTCTGCACAGGGAGTTGCTGTGGATCCCTCCAAGGTGGAAGCGGTGTTAAAATGGGAGAGGCCCACAACAGTTACAGAAATCAGAAGCTTTTTGGGATTGGCCGGTTACTATCGAAGATTCATCGAAGGTTTCTCCAAACTGGCTCTCCCATTGACAAAGTTAACCAGGAAGGATGTCCCTTATCAATGGTCACAGCAGTGTGAGAATAGTTTCTTGGAGCTGAAGAAGAGATTGACGAGCTCACCGGTTCTGACATTGCCGGAATCAACCCAACCCTTTGATGTGTATTGTGATGCTTCAAAGCAAGGTTTGGGTTGTGTACTTATGCAGCAAGGTAAAGTTGTGGCCTATGCATCTAGACAGTTGCGGCAGCATGAGCAGAATTATCCGACTCATGACTTGGAGTTAGCCGCTGTGGTGTTTGCCCTGAAAATCTGGAGACATTACTTGTATGGCACAAAGTTCGAAGTGTTCAGTGACCACAAGAGTCTCCGTTATCTCTTCGATCAAAAAGAGTTGAATATGAGACAGAGGAGATGGATGGAGTTCCTGAAAGACTATGACTTTCATCTTCAATACCATCCGGGTAAAGCTAATGTGGTAGCCGATGCATTGAGTCGCAAAACTCTTCATATTAGCAACTTGATGGTGAAGGAGATGCAACTAATCCAGGAGTTTAGTGATCTTAACTTGAACATGCTGGTGAAAGAGAAGAGTATTGTTCTGGAAATGTTGCAGGCCACTAGCGAGCTCATGGATTTGATAAAGGAAAGGCAAGCAGATGATGAAGAGCTCCAAAAGTTGTTCGAAGGAGCAGCAAGTAAAGAGGAACCTGATTTCATCAAGGGTCCAGATGGAATCATCCGGTTCAGAGGTAGAATATGTGTTCCAATGGACTTCCAGATTCGAAGAGACATATTGTGGGAAGCTCACCAAACAAAAATGAGTTTCCATCCCGGTACAACAAAAATGTATCAGGATTTGAAGAGGATCTATTGGTGGCCAGGGTTGAAGACTGATGTGGCCGACCATGTGTCTCACTGTTTGACTTGTCAGAAGGTGAAGATTGAGCATCAAAAGCCAGGTGGTCCGTTGCGATCACTGGATGTCCCTGAATGGAAATGGGATAGCATAGCCATGGATTTTGTGACAGGTCTACCTAGGACTGCAGCAGGTTGTGATGGTGTATGGGTTGTGGTAGACCGTTTGACAAAATGTGCTCACTTTATTCCGATCAATAAGAAGTATACATTAGAGAAACTGACACAGTTGTATATTCGGGACATAGTGAAGCTTCATGGTGTGCCTTCTAGTATTGTGTCCGATCGGGATCACCGGTTTCTATCCAGATTTTGGCAGAGTCTTCAGGAGGCCTTGGGTACTAAGTTGAAGTTTAGTACCGCCTATCATCCTCAAACCGATGGGCAGTCTGAGTGTACTATTCAGACTTTGGAGGATCTGTTGAGGGCTTGTGTTCTAGAGCAGGCTGGTAGTTGGGAGCAGTTGTTACCATTGATGGAATTTACTTACAACAACAGCTTTCACTCTAGTATCGGCATGGCACCTTTTGAGGCACTATATGGTAGAAAGTGCAGAACGCCTCTTTGTTGGTTCCAGATCGGGGAGAACTTGTTGACTGGGCCAGAGTTGGTGCAAGAAACAACAGAGAAAATCGCGATGATTAAGGATAAGATGAAGACTTCTCAAGACAGGCAGAAGAGCTATGCAGATAAGCGTAGGAGACCCCTAGAGTTTGATGTGGGTGATCATGTGTTTCTTAGGGTGTCCCCTACCACTGGCATTGGTCGGGCAATTAAGTCAAAGAAGCTGACTCCGAGGTTTGTTGGGCCTTATGAGATTCTAGAGAGAGTTGGACCTTTGGCGTACAGGATTGCTTTGCCTCCACATTTGTCTAGGCTTCATGGTGTATTTCATGTTTCCCAGTTAAGGAAATACATTCATGATCCCTCCCATGTGGTAGCAGCGGACGATTTGCCCTTGAAGGAGAATCTTACTTTTGAAATCCTCCCGATCAGAATTGAAGACAGGCAGATTAAGCAACTCCGGGGCAAGGAGATTCCATTGGTGAAGGTGATTTGGAACAGAAACAACGTAGAAGAGGCTACTTGGGAGCTGGAGAGCAAGATGAAGGAGTCTTATCCTCAGCTGTTCCAGGACAGCTGAATTTCGAGGACGAAATTCTTGTAAGTGGGAGAGGATTGTAACATCCCAAATTTAGTTCTTAGTGTAAATTACGTTTTGATAGTCCTAGGATGGAAGTAATTATGATATAAGTTAGAAATTAGCTAATTTGACATGCAAACCCAAGTTTAAAACATAGGATTTTGGAGAAATAGAATAACAAAATTGGTAGCTTAGAACACAATTCCCACCGTTGGATATGAAGGTATGATTTTTAGGAAGTTACTCGTCAAATTTGAGCAAGATCCGACGGCGAACGAAGAAGTTATCTCGAATTGAAGCAGGAAGAAAATAGAAGGAAAATAGGAAAATGAATAAATGGGGTACTGGGCAAAACACTCGAGTCTTTTGGAAAAGACTCGAGTGTTCTGGTCAGTTGGAAAATGGGGCACTCAGGCACTACTCGAGTCTTTTGGAAAAGACTCGAGTGTTTTGTAAAAGACTGGAGTCTTTTGGAAAAGACTGGAGTGTTTTTAAAGAAAAAACTCGAGTGTTTTTGAAAACACTCGAGTGTTTTGTGCAGACAGCCTCAAAAACGTGTTTCAGCCAACCCTCTTCTTCATAACCCAACTCCACTCTCTCTCCTAGGTCACGAACATCTCCTCATTTTCTCTCTAGATTTCACCTCAAATCACCATCTCAATCCATAAATAAGCATTGAGAATCAATCCCCAACACATTTAAACACTTAATCTCCCTTCAATCTCTCAAATTCCTCCTCTCCTCCCTCCCATTCGAATCCCCCTTCTTTCTCACCAAGATAGGGCTTTGTTTTCATCTTCCTCAAGCTCAACACTCATCTATCATCATCCTCCCTTCCATTGGTAAGTTTCAATACTCTCTCTCTCTCTTTAGGGCCATACGAATTTCTCCCTCTTCCCTCACATGGCATACGAATTTCATGTTATGATTTAGCATAAATTATGACTCATTTGTGCTCTATTGTGTCATGGAGGTCAAGAGTCTCTCTCTTTCACTCAATCCTTGGAGCTCTTGATTAAGGAGCTTAGGAGCTAGGGCTTGGAAGGTTTCCCCCATCTCTCTTGATTTAAGGTAAGGGGGTGGATTATAGTGAGCATTGGGTGATCTAAGATTGGGTATCCCTATGGTTATAGTGATTTTCTAGGAGTTATGTGTTTAGGGTATTTAATGGTAGAATCTTGGATAGTAAATTAGGGAATGGTGAATATAATAGAAATGAACTTAGAAATCATAACTAGAAAGGGGAAAGTAATGTGAGCTTTGAATGTGAATTGATGTTGGATAATTGATATAATAAGTATTTCACAATACATTTATGATTTACTTGGTCATGGTCCAATTATGATTATTGAATGAAATGATAAAGTGCAATATGAATATTGTGTATTTTGTGTGTTATGTGGAACTAAGTTTGAGTACTAAAAAGGTATTAATTAATTGTGAAATGACTATATGAATTGTAAATGGATAAATTGGATTGTGATAATAAGGGAAAATGATCATAAATGTTATTTGTGGAATGTGACCCTAAATGTGAGAAGTTGGAAATGTATATGATGATGGATGATAAATGTTTATTTATGAGTATATGTGTGATGATTTGGAATGGTTTATATTTATGCATATTGTGAATATTATTGGAATTGTGTTGATGGTTATAATTAATGGACTGGCCTGTTGATTGATTAATAATGGTAAAAGTAATTAAAGTGGAAATTGATCAGTGGGGCCCGGAACACTAGGTACCCGGCTAGGTGTTTCAATTACCTGTTAGGGCCAATTACCTGCCAGGCCAATTACCCATCAGGCCAAACCGCCCTGTAGGCGCCGGGTGACCCACAGGATCAATTTTCCACACCAATAATTTGATTAAATAATGAAATGGTAAAAATGTACATAGTCCTACAGGTTATGGTCTGGATGGGTGTAAAGTCCTGGGCAGGTGTTTCAAGTCCCTAGACAGGTGTGCCAATTACCTAGTGGGTAACCAAATTCCTAGTGGTGTACAATTAAAAAGGAAAAAGGGAAAGGGTATGCAGATCACTGTTTGTGGTTGCATACACCGTGTGTAGATCTCTGTTTTGGGGTTACACACGATGGTAAGGTGTAGATCTCTGATTTGAGGTTACACCCAATGGAAAGCGTAGACCTCTGATTTGGGGTTACGCATAAAGGAAAAAGGAAATACAGAAAAATGGAAAAGATAATGGATATAGTCAGAAAATGGAAAAAATGGATAAAGACAATGGAAATGAATAGGAAAATGGGATAAAGTAAATGGTAATGAACATTAACATTGATTATGGTCATGTTAAAGAAAAGGGTATTTATGGAATCATGATAGAGAGAAAATAGAAAGGGGTGGAAAGAGGTTGATTGTGAATAGACTTGTAAATGCTATATGTCATTACTTTACTATTTGTGTTTGGCCTAGTGGATTTATTATGATTATATGGAAACTGCAATTTTATTTCATGTGCAATGCTCACTCCCTTACTATCATTACAGGTACAGAGATTGAGCTAGCACAGCCCCCGGCCGAGCAGGAGTGCTCTCCCTCACAGGGAGAGTAGGGTTATGGGGATTTGATACTTTTATTTTTGATTTCAGCCTCCGTATATTTGGATGTATATGAGCTATATATGTTTTCTTTTGGGTGAGGCTAGGATAGTTTCTTTTGTGCAGGGTTTATGATTCTTTTGATGCATAGTTGTTGTTATGGTCTCTTGATTCACACTTACTACTTTGCTGGCACTCTGACACACTATGTTTTACACTTGAGCCCAAGGGGCAACTATGCGATGCTTATATATTTTTATTTGAGCCCTGCTGGCTCCTGTTAATTTCATATAAATGTGTTTATCAGGTTGAAGATTTTGGGAAGTCCGAAAAACAGACAAAACTCCGTCCGTTTGACGGTTGATTTTAATATAATAAAAATGAATTTTTAAGTACTCATTTTTAATACTTGGGTTTTAAGGGTAGAATTTATTAGGGTGTTACAGATATGCCTTGGTTGACTAGTTTGCTATTATTTGATGATGTTGTGAATATTGTAAGTATTGAGTTAAATAGGGAATTTATGAATTTGGAGCAAGGATTTGTTTATAGTAATTAAGACTTAATTTTGCAAATTCTAAGTTAAAATGAGGTATGTTGGATAATAAACATTGATTGTAAATAAGAAATGTTACATTGCAGAGTATGTACAAGTGTGATGAATGAAATAGAAATAAAATATGAAGTAAAGAAGAATAAAAGGGGTTTGCAGCTATTAATCGCGTATGGGGATCCACACCCATTAGGTGCACACGGTTAGGACAGGGTCCTACTAGCAAAGTAGGCCCGAATTAGCCCCAATAGGTACAAACCTCGCTCAGGAAAAATCCCCATAAGATCAAAGGCTCGTTAGGTTACGTGGATCCTACGCGACGATTAATAGCTGCAGCACCAAATATAAACATGAATTATGAATAATTGAGAATATATGAAAGTGAGTGAAGAAAAGAAAATAAAGAAAAGGCCCTAACGAGGGAAAGGTCTTATGGGTCAAGAAGTCCTGAGTGAGAAGAAGTCCTATTGGGTGAAGATACCATCCTAACCAATTGTGCAATCAAGAATACCTAATGGAATTTATATTGCTAGCAAAGCAAAAGACGAAGTTAAAAGGTAAAAGTTAAAAGCATATGAAAGTAAAAGACAAGGTTAGAAGTTAAGAAAAACCAAGAGTATTTACCATTGTTATATGATTTTAAATTTGAACCAATAAGGTATGCAATGAAATATGATTTATGTATGTGAATGAATTGATGTTGCATGTCTTAGTTGTTCTTATGCCTCTTTAAAATGATATTTCTGGGTTTGTGGATTACTTACCCCTTACGCCCATTTTTCAGGTTCCGAGTTAGATTCTGAGGTCCCAGCCGAGCAGGATCACTCTCCCACCCAGGGAGAGTAGTGTTTCATGTCATTTTACTAGTTTGGAACTTAGGTTATTTTGAGATTGTATATATATAAAACCACGTTTATACTTTCTCTATAACTTATTATTTTTGTGGTGCAATGTGTAGGCACCTTTGGGCCGGATTTCCTCCGTTATGACGGGGATGTTCCGTGCATATTTTGTTGTAAGTAATACCTAATCTTTTTGGTGAATCTAAACTATGCAAGTACATAGAATGAACTAGGGAAACACCCTAGTGATGCATAGAGGTTATATGAACTGGACTGGAAAAATATAAAATGAACTTGCAAGCAGGTAACAGGTTTTCAAGAAATATGGGAAATATCCAATAAACAGAGGAGACTCTGTCGGATTTTTCCTAGAATTCCCTATAACTAAATATTACTAAATGTACTTTCTAAATAAGTATAATTAGGTAATTTCGCGTGTGAGCCCTATGTTTTGAAAAGTTAGGAAAAGGAAAATTTTAGACCACTATTTTTAGTAATGAATTAGGCTTCCCCACTCTGATAATGGAGTTAAAAACTAAATAATTAAGCAAAACTCACAAAAATATTTGTTTAATTTTATAATAAAACTTAGGGTGTCACAAAAAACATATGATGCACACTCTAAGCAAAATTTTATGATGCATGCTGCCCTATTATGGACCATTAATGACTTTCCTGCATATGGTGATTTGTCTGGTTGGTCAACTAAAGGCAAATATGCTTGTCCTTGTTGCCATAAGCACACTAGGGCGGACTTCATTAAAGAATAAGGGTGGTTATTTGGGCCATCGTCGTTGGTTGCCACATAATCATAAGTGGAGACGTGATGCTGGTTCCTTTGATAATACCATAGAAAAAGAGTGTGCACCAGTGCCTTTAACTGGTGATGATATTGCCATACATTATAGCCAATTTCAACCTGCAAAATTTGGCAAGGTTGCTGGAAGAAAGAGAAAACAAGATGGCTCAAATAGTTTGTATGGATGGGTAAAGAGAAGCATCTTTGATAAGTTACCTTATTGGAGAAAATTGAAAATTCGACATAACTTAGATGTTATGCATACTGAAAAGAACGTATCTGACAATGTTTTGGGCACCACAATGAACATTAATGGCAAGACAAAAGACACCTTAAAGGCTAGGATTGATTTGATGAACATGGGTATTAGGTATGAGTTGCACCCTATTTTAGATGGAGACAAGGTGCTTGTTCCAATAGCATGCTACTGGTTGAATGATGATGCCAAGGCTGCACTTTGTTACATGTTTCAGATTTTGAAGTCTCTAGATGGGTACTTATCAAACATTTCTCGGTGTGTTAAAGATAACGGGAAAAAGATTTCATGTATGAAGAGCCATGACCATCATATTTTTATTCAGCAACTTTTGCCAATTGCATTTCGCGGATTCTTGCCAAAAGATGTTTATGAGCATTTGCTTGAGTTAAGTATTTTCTTTCAAAACCTTTGTGCAAAAAGCATAACTTTAGAGGAGTTGGACAACCTTGAAAGACAAATCCCTTACACATTATGTAAGCTTGAGATGATTTTTCCACCTGCTTTTTTTGATGTCATGGTCCATCTAGTGGTGCACCTGGCAGGTGAGACTAAGATTGCGGGCCCTGTTCGATATCGATGGATGTACCCTATTGAGAGGTATAAAACTCAGTTTTACAAGTTTTTGATTTCCTTTTTTTTTTTACATAATCTGAAAATATATTTACATTGGAATTCTTTGCCATAGGTACATGCGAACTTTAAAAGCTTTTATTCGTAATAGAGCACACCCAGAAGGTTGTATTGCCGAAGGTTACCTTGAAAATGAGTGTCTAACATTTTGTTCAAGATATTTGGATGATATTGACACTATATTTAATCGCAAAGGGAGGAATGATGATGATAATGGCGATGAGGGGCCTTCAAGAAGTAAGCTTGAAATATTTAGGACACTTGGTCGTCGTCTAGGACAAGGTGTGGCACGACATCTTAGTCATTAGGAGTTTGAGCAAGCACATTTATATGTTCTCCATAATTGTGATGAGCTTGTGCTGTTCGTTAAGTAAGTCCATAACTAGAATAACTTCTCCATTAATCTTTAGCATATATATGAAACTTAATAAGTACAATTTCCTTTGATATTTTTGTAATAGGGAACACAAGTTGGAGTTGGAAAGGGAAAATCCGAAACGCATAAAAGAAAGGCATAACTCAAAATTTGCAAAATGGATTCATGAACGTGTAGGTGATTTGGAAAATAAGTAGCTTTTCTTATACGTTTTAGAACAAGTCTAATCCCTAATACGATTTTCATCTTAATGTAAATATATAGGTGCACAAGATGCATGAAGAAGGTCGCGTTGATGATGATCTATAAAATTTAGTTTGTTATCCTTCTAGGCTTGTGAGGCGCTATGCTGGATATATAGTGAATGGTTTTCGATTCCATACTGATGATCTTCGTGAAAATAGGAAAACCCAAAATAGTGGAGTGATGGCGCGAGGGGATGACTCCTCTGACAAAGAGTACTATGGTGTGTTGGGTGACATATTCGAGTTAAAATATCCAGAAGGAAATCATATCTTTGTTTTTAAATGCTCTTGGTTTGATGTGAAACACCATGGTAGAGGGTATAAGGTAGATGAATATGGTTTGATAAGCGTTAATAAAATGGGATCTTTGAACACAGATGAGGTTTTTGTTTTAGAATCACAGGTAGAACAAGTGTTTTATATACAAGATCCCAGAAATGTTGACCGGAAATATGTTGTAAAGACTCAACCTAGAGATCTTTATAATATGCCAAGCAAAGATGTTGTTGAAGAAGCCTTGGATGTGGATGCATATCAACAAGTGGAGATGGATGCAGAATGCTGCACTTTGGGGCATGATCAACAATTGGATGATTATTCAGTCAGTTCATTAGCGACAAATGCTTTTGTGGTGGACAACGACACTAATGCTTTGAAATTGATTAAAGAGGCAACTGAAGGCAAAATTGGCGAAAAAGAGACAGAAGGAATATGATGATGACTTCATTAATGATGATTCAAGTGAAGGAGAGCAATGAAGGAATTTTATTGATGTTATGCTTTTGTTGTTATATTTTTCTTTTCCAATATGGACAAATACTTCTATGTAATAGAGCTATTATATTTTTTGGCATATATCTTACTCTCCTTATAATTTAGTGTTCTTTTCCTGAGTATCATATCTTTTGTAGTTCTGTCGATGTATTCCTTGCTGTTTTTCTGTTGCTCGTTTGCTGGAACTGTCGCTTTTTTGTTTGTTGTTTTTCTTTGCAATTGTTTTAGACATTTGCTTACTTGCAGGCCATCAGGTTGTGTAATTGAGGCATTGCATGTGGATACTGCTTCCGGTGTATCTATTGATAAAAGGGTAGTGCTTTCATTTATTAACTTAGTGACAAGTACAAGATGGTGGGAAGGGGAGCTTCCAAAAATTTATGCAATCAATATACAGATAATCATTTGACAAATGATAAAGGTACATATTAAAACTTTATCTTTGTTCGATTTTTTTTTTATCAGTTGATTTCTTTAATTAAGTATTAATACTTTCGTTGATAGGCACAAGAATTGGAAATGTAGGAAATGAATCTAACATGATTCAGAATAGTGTGGGTTCCTCTAAATTCATTCAACAGAATCTTAGATCAACTAGAGTTGATGCTCAACATGATAAAGGTAATATGGTTCCTCTTGGAAGTGAGTCTAGTTTCTATTAATATTAGTTGTTTGACATAATAAATATAGCAGGTAATTCTAATAATGTCATGTGAAATTGTGTAGGTTCCTCAAAATTGGTTCAAAACAATTTGGTACCTCTTCGATCATCTAAAATGGATCCCCATCATGGTAAAGGTGATCATGTACTGGTGGACAAAGGTAACATGGTTTTTAAGATATTGTCATATTCAATTTCCATTTTCCAATGTCTATGCTTTAATTTCTTTCATGTGTTCTGTTTTATTCTGCTTGTTTAATCTCACATAGGCAAAGGAATTGGAGGTAGTCCTAATGTTTCTAAGATGGTTCAAGATTACCTTCGATCATGTGGAATTGATCCCCTTGTTTGTGAAGGTGATTAGATTAGAGTGGACAAAGGTTTGCATGATTTTAAGATTTTGTTATCCTCAATTTCCGTTTTCCTATGTCTTTGCTTCTTTGCTTCATGTGTCATTTATCATGTTATTGCATCACAATTACGCATAGGAAATAGAAGAAATCCCAATGTGACTAGGAATTATATAAGTTCCTCAAATATTCAAGATTATCTTCGATCAACTAGAACTCCTCATCATGGTAGTGTAGGTGATCATATGGAAGTGAACAAAGGTAACTTTTTTTTTTGCTATGTCTTTACTCCTTTATATGTAACTAATCTTATTACATCTCAATTAGGGATAAATGGAGGTATTTCTAAAGTGACTAGGAATTCTAGAATTGATACTCACCTTGGTGAAGGTGAACATATGCCGCTGGACAAAGGTAAACATTTTTCTTTATTTTTTCTTTATCATTTTCCTTTCTATTTTATTAATCTTCCTTATTTTATAATCTTAAGTAGGCATTCCATATGGAGGTAATCTCCAATCTCCTAGAGTTGATCTTCACCATGTTGAAAATAGTGGTATGAGAGAAACTGGGAATGGTGGAAGAAGTGCAAAGTCCTCAAATTCAATTCAAGATATTCCACAATGCAGTGAGGGTATATAGTGGATAATGAGTTTATATTTGGTTATAAAACATATATCTCTTTGTTTATTTCTCATCTTTTTTTATTGGTCAATATAATAGATATGGTTTGTAAAAGGAAAAGATTGAGCAAGCTAGAGGGGAAAGTTGCTATGGCATTAGAATCTAATGAATCTATCATCAAACATCCAACAAAAGAATATGTGAACACTACAATTAATTATGGACATGAGTACCACAATGAGGACCCAAGAGCAAGTGGTCATGGTTCTGCACACTCGGCCATTAATGAAAGTAATGCTGAAGGTAAAAGAATTGTAATGTTGGATATTGTTCAGCACTTATTTTATATTGACATTGTATCTTATTCATTAACTCTTTGTTATGCCACTAATCTTATTCAAGTTTGGTGATACATTTTAACTTGATATTAGCTTTGAGTCAAATAAAGAGCCAAGGTCAAAGGGGAAAATACAAGAGCTTTGTAGTTTATATGAAAATCAAAGGGAAAGGATCAAAATTGAATATCGTCATTCCCCAAGACATTGACCGAGCAATTGGTGAGAATGCTCGGCACTTGGTGAACGAATGTGGTCGTGTAGTGAGGACAAAAGCTCCATTGAATGTTAGAAATCGGCAAGAGGCATTTTCTACTGCAGATGATATTATGTGGAAAGAGATTGAGGTAATAATACGACATTGAATATATTTATCCCAATCAATGTTAGTTTTGTGCAAATCTAAGACTTTCTAATTATTCTTTCATTCTTTTAGGAAAAATTTACCATTGTGGAAGGTGGTTCTTATGAAAAGATGTACGCCTTTGTTGTTGATACTATGCAATGTCTGTATAGGATATGGAAAACTCGCTTGCACTATTATTATAAGAGCATGAATTCCAATGAAGAATGGTTGAAAAATCCTCCTCCAGATTTACCTCAAGATCAATGGGAGTATTGCGTGAAACGTTTTGGGTCTGAAGAATTCAAGGTCATTTCTTTATACAACTCATTTAGTTATTATTTTCCAATCCATGTTTCTCCACTCATATTTTTTTTTCAATTTTTATGTAGAAAATAAGTGAGAGGAATTCCAAAAATCGCCTTTCTCAAAAGAGATATACTCACACTACTGGAAATTTGTCTTTTGCTGAATTTGAGGATAAAATGGTTAGTGATATTGATTTTTGTATAATTAATTTTTTTACTTTATTTATCTTAGACTTAACATGTTTGGAATTGTAAAAATTTTAGGTTAAGCAAAACAAAGGTGTGAAGCCTCCTGCTGATGCTATTTGGCTTGCCGAGCATACTCATGAGAATGCTGATGGGGAGTTGGAGTGGGCTGATACTGTACGTTAAAAAAAAATACATGTATGTTGACTTCGGTACAAGTAACGTATACAATAATTTATTATTTCGTTTTTTTATTTTCTGTTCTGGTTCTGATTGGATGCTGCTTCCATTTGATTCTTTGGCATTAATATGGTTCCTACTCTTTAGTTTTCTTTGATTTGGTCTCACTGGTTCATATATAAAGCGTATGTAATTACTAGTTGTATATTACTAGACAAACTTATATTTTCGAATGTTATAATAATGATATAGGATGAATTAAAAGAAGTGATCTCCACAAATGGTGCTACTATGACATAAGAAGAGGTGCTGCTGGAAGTCTTAAAGCCTAGGTCGGGATACTTTCGTGGAAAAGGGACAGCACTGCGTGGCTATACCAAAGGACAACATCAAATTTTACAACAAAAAGAAATGCAAAAGCAACAACAAATTATACAAGAACAAGAACAAAGGATAAAAGAGTTAGAGGAGATGAGTGAACAAGACAAAAAGGAGTTAGAGGAGAAGCGTGAACAAGATAAAAAGGAGCTAGAGATGATCCGAGAACAAGACAAAAGAGAGATTCTCAAGCAACAAAAACTTGTCATGGATGTTTTCAAACAACAAATGATGGAGATGTTTGCTCGACAAGTTGAGTGAGGTATCATCATTAATTCTACTACATCAAATGTTTAACGCATAATCATGTCAGTTACTAATAATTTTTGTTATGAATCAAAACTCTGAATTTGTCTCTATTTATATTGATATATTTGTTTTAAAAGAATTCTGAATAAGGTTATATTTGTTAGGCACTTGTATTGTTGATGAGAATATTTTTCTAGTTATGTTTATGTGTTATAATAATGTCAATGATTTTGATGGATAAACTTGTCATTATATAACTTTTTGCATTAGAAAATCAATTAAACATTGCTATATTTTGTTTTCCAGTTACAGGTTGCATTGGATAGATGTTTATGTTTTGAAAGGAGGCTGAAGTTTTATTAGGCATATGTGATAGATATCAAAGGGCTTTTTGCAGATTTATTAAACTTATTTTCTCTTTTTTTGTTATTTTGAATTTTGGAGAATTGTAATTTCTTGCCTTATATGTGGGAGTATTGCTTTTGGATGTTGAAAACAATTATGCTAAAGTATCTATCAAATGTATCGACATTATATATATATTTGATAATTTTCATGTATTCGCCATTATTTTAGTCTTAGATATTGATAATAAACTTGAGTTAAAAAATATAATTAGTGACTCAAAAAATAAAAGTAGGCTTATGATGTACAGGTTTTGCAATGACATTGGTAGTTACCTAAAAAGAGGGGCATTTCAGCAAATTGTTTAATTAGCTACGAAAATTTCCTGTTGCGAATGATACCGGGCCTTTAGCAACGACAAATGTCGTTACCTAAATGGTAAACCATGTCAGCAAAACAGAATCTTTGGCAACGACATTTCTCGTTGCAAATGAAATTGGCAACGACAAATGTCGTTACCTAAATGGAAAACCACGTCAGCAAAACGAATCTTTGGCAACGACAAATGTCGTTACCTAACGGGTAATCCACGTCAGCAAAACGAATCTTTGGCAACGACATTTCTCGTTGGAAATGAAATTAGCAACGACAAATGTCGTTACCTAACGGGTAAGCCACGTCACCTTGTTGGTATATTTTTGGCAACGACAAATGCTTGGCAACGATAGATGTCGTTGCAAAAAAGACGTGAATCGCAACAAAGGTTTGTCGTTGCGATAGTTATTTTGTTGTTGCAATACTTTTTCGCTACGCCCTGACCCGCAACGACAGATGTCGTTGCGAAAAATGTTTTTCGCAACGACTTTTCCTTTTTAGCAACGACTTTTGTCGTTGCAATTGGCTGACTTTCTTGTAGTGGTGAATTTAGAACCAGACTATTCCATGAAAAATTCGAGTGATTTCTATAACTCGGGTTGTAGGTGTTAGAAAATATATTGTTCCTTGGTTGACCTCTACCACCAACAAAATTTGTTTGCTCCTCAATAGTCTCTAGACTCTTGCCAACATCAGGTGAGCATTCACCATTGCGGTGATTTCCACCACAAAAATCACAGACTAGGTTGACTACAGCTGCCAAATGAGTATGTCCCATGTATTTTGCCAATGCAGATATCTGTTGCTGCATCTCCTTGTTTTGCTGAAGAAGGGTCTGGACTTGAGTGGAGCTCAGATCAGAATTCCTCATGATGCTCCTCTCACTCAGGGCTTGGCTGTTGTTATAAGTCAATGTCTCCAGAATATCCTTGGCCTCTTCCACCGTCTTCTTAATCAATGACCCACCAGCTGCTGCATCAATCATTCCCTTATTCGACATCTTCAATCCGTCATAGAATAAACGATCTGAAACCAGGCTGGCATGGTATGAGTGTGACACTTCTTAAGCATCTGATTGTAGCGCTCCCAGGCCTCGTGTAAGGGCTCATTATCCTCTTGAACAAAGGAACTTACATCTTGCCGAAGCTTAAATTGCTTTCCAGCTGGAAGGAACTTGTCAATGAATTTTTAACAAGTACTTCCCAGGGGGAAAGACTTTCAGGTGGTTGATTGCGAACCCAGTTGTACGCCTTTTCCTTCAAAGATAAAGGAAACATCCTCATCCTGATGGCCTCTTATGAAGCACCTTGGATTTTGAAGAAATCCAACATACCCAAGAAGTTGGCTATGTGATCGGTTGGATCTTGATGTGGCGCTCCACTGAACTGATCCCGCTTGATTAAATGGATGTACTGTGGAACAATCTCAAAGGAATCAGCAGTGATGGGTGGCCTGACTATGCTAGAATTGCAAATGTCTGGATCAACAATTGCATAGTCAGCCAGTGTCATTCTTCTGGGTGGAGGCGTTGCTTGCTCAGCCTCTCTTTCAGTCCTCTTAGCACCTCTTTCAGCTCTCTCAGCCATCTTATCCTTTTGTTCTTTCCTTTGTAAACGGGCGTGCCTTTTCCTACTTCTTGCACTTTTCTCAATCTCAGGATCAAACGGAACGATTCCTTTACCACCTGCAGAACGCAAATGCATAAAGGGTTAAGAAGCACCTGTTAATAAATAAAAACAACAATTAAGATTAAATAATTGAGATTAAATAAATTTTCTATCTAATTACTCCTAAGTACCAAAAATTAATTGGAATCGAATTTTAATCCCCGACAACGCGCCAAAAACTTGTTGGAGATACTGGCAAGTATACTAGATCATGAGTAATAAAGAGTAAGTAAATTATCGTTCCACTCGGGGATTGTGAGTTGTTTCCAAATAATTCTCACCAAAGGCGTAATTAAAAGAGAAATCTATAAGCTTTTATAAATAAACAAACAAAATTAAATAAATAAACCAATTAAAAATAGGGTTTGTGAGATAGGTAGAGAAAGGCGTTAGGAACTAGTTTCATTTGCAAGGCTTATTTATTACTTATGAATCCCTATTTTTCATTAAACCCACGACATCCCAGAGGTAATAAAAACCAGATGTCTCTGCGAATTTATGTTTCATATTCAATATGAGAACCCTTAATGTCTTAAGCGATTTTGACATATGATAACCACTAATTAAGCACACTGGAACATTAAAGTCATATATGCCCTAGATGTATGTCTACAAACTAGGTGGTTATAATGTTTGGAAGAACGACCTATTCTAACCCGCAGATGTCTCTTGTTGGATTAGAGATTCAGAACAAAACTTAAATTAGTCAATTTGATGAATTGGAATTAAAACACAACCAAACAATAGGTTTTGAATGAAAAGCATTAAATCATAAATTAAATAAACTCATCATACAAATCCACCATGTTCCTAACTGCAAAAAGGGTTTTAGTTGCACATTATAAAAGAATAAAGTAGAAGAATTAGAATAGGATACCCTATCATAGACAATAAGGAATTACCTAAACTCTTCTCCCAATGAAGTGCAAAATATGTAATCTCCCTCTTTCTCTAAAAGCTACCTAACCTAATGCTAAGTCCTAGAATATATAGAAAAAGCTAATCCTAAAATGAATCAATTTAAAATCTATCAGAATCCTCAAAAGCGAAATAGATAAGCCCAACTCGTCAAACACGCGCCCAGGCGCAGCCCACCCACACCTAGGCGTGGGACAAAAATTCCTCAACTCCTCTTCCTTCGTGCAGGTCGCGCCTAGGCGTGACACACCATGCGCCTGGGCGTGAGACTCCCCGAGTTTGGCTGAGTTTTTCTTCAATTAATACTGGCTTTTTGCACCCCAGCTCTTGACATATAAATCCCATCTTGAGCAACACTTAAGAACACCATATATCTCCATTCTAGCTTAAATCTCTATGTCTTCAAAGCTCTTTTCCATTCCAAAGCATCAATCATCAAATTAAGCTTCAAATACCTGAAATCAAACCCAAAACGGATCAAAACGTTCAAGGATTCTTAATTACCTAACTTTCCTAAAAACATAACAAAAACCTAATATTTACTCAAGAAACAAGCCAAATAAATAGTAAAAGGGAGTTAATTATCACTTGAAAACAGTATATATCAGACCCAAATCAATCATGTAAACACATTACTCAACAGTTAAATCACTTTTTTACAATAGTGAAGTGTTTATACATAATCATCATGGCTAGTGCATGTGCATCAACTCGTTGTTAGTGAGGAAAAAACCAGTCATAAGTTATATTTACAACTTTTTAAGATTATTATATTTTTTATAAACAAAATAATTTTATGAAACTAGTACATATCTGAACTCAAAAGTTAGGATATTACATCACGTTAGAATTTGATATACAAGGTATAGGATTCAAACATCAACCAGAAAAAGATATATTTCTACCTGTTATGGACCGGATCTAGAAAAATACCTCAATAAACCGGGTTACCGGTAATAAAGGACCACTAAGGGTCCAAGACCTCACGAAACCGGTTTACCAGTATTAATGGCCCTTTAAGGGCCTAAGTCTTCACGATATTTGTTTATCAGTATAGGAGGCCCATTAATGGCCCAAATTCTCCCCTTAACTGGATTTCCACAGAAGAAGCCTTCTGATTGACAAGCATAGAGAGGGAAGATTCTCTTTCCTCGAGATACCGGTATAAGGGATACCAAGGTGATAAGGGAGTTAAGCAGGCTCCTAGGATCCCTTTGGCTATGATATCAGCAATAAAGCTCATGTACCCGTTTATCATAGGATTCCCTCGTTATTATACCTGTCATTAACCACCTGTCGTTAGTATGAATCTGGTAATACCCATTGATGAGGAGGAAACACAACGGCAAGGATGGAAGGCTTATATAATTGTACTGGAGGTAACCAGGTATGTACCTTACCCACTCACAATGACAGACACCATGCCCAAGTAAACGACAATAGAGCCGGTATCTTGGTAATCAAGGTGTCATTCTTCCGAGTGAAAGCAACAAGTAGAGGAATTGGACACTTGACTGGATAGTTCAAGTACCAAAAATTCTACTACAGAACATTGGTGACCACAGTGGGAGCGAGAAATCTATTCCCGCCACTTTCTGTTATAAGATGGATCATTGGTCACATGGAGAATGTATCAAAACCAGCAGCCACCACAATGTGGAAGACCTGAGAAACCACTTAAGTGGGGGACGAGCTCCCTCACACCAAAAAGACTTAAGGGATTATTTGAGTGAAGGAAGGAGACGTCTGGAGGCTGAACGATCCAGGCATGAAAGTCCCCCTCAAACTGATCAGGAGAGATCGCGACAGAGGCCCCACTAGAGGAGGAAGCCCCTCGCATTATAATCATGAGAGTAGAGGATCGTCAAATGGGCGTTCACAGAAAAAGCCAAACTTGGAAAGGGAATTAGCTCGTCCTCGAAAACTCTTAGATGAGCAAGATAAGCTGATGAAAGAGCAGAAGAGCAGAATTTTCCTATATGAATAAAGGGGTTGAGGCTAATCCTATAGAAGAAGAAGAACAAGAAGAGAAGGATCACCCTTTCTCTGAACAAATAATGAGCTTCCCGATGCCAGAGAATCTTAAAGCTCCAACTAACGTGGATTCTTACTTTGGTAATTCGGATCCTCAAGAACACATAGACATTTTATTAGTGGCAATGTCCTGTCACAGGGCTAAAGATGTGTATAAGTGTCGCACTTTCCCTCTAACTCTGAAAAAAGCATCATTACGCTGGTATTCAAGGATGGAACCTAATTCAATCAGATGTTGGAAGGATTTAGCGGCAAAGTTCCTCGGTTATTTCACTACAAGCAAGGCACAGCCGAAATTCGAGCACCACTTGTCCCAGATTAAGCAAGGAAAGGATGAATCACTAAGGGACTTTCTCACCCGGTTCAATTCAGAATATCTATCTATCAGTGACATTAAAGCCTCTGTGGCGCTTCACTTGCTAATGAGGGCTTTGAAGCCTACTGAATTTACTAATCATTTGGTATTGCACAGGATTAGCACCATGGATGAAATCATGGAGAGGGCAGAGAAGTACATTAATCTTCAGGAATATCAGAAAGCCCAGGATAATTACGTTCCTGGAGGATTTGGTAAGAAGAAAGATCTTTTGTTCAAAAGGATTAGGAAAAGGGCATCGTGATGGAGAAAGGACGGGGAGAGGAGATTCAGGGGGTAGGAAACCAGAAGGTAAATATGACAAGTACACACCCTTGAATGCTTCAAGGTCTCAGATTCTCCGAGAAGTTATGAATGCAAAGCTAATGGAGATGGACAGACCGCCCCCGCTGAGAAGGCCACCAACGAAAGAAAACCAGTGTAAAAGATGTAGCTGGCACGGTGGATATGGGCATCCTGATGATGAATGTGTCCAACTCAGAGATATGTTAGAAACACTGATCAGAAGAGGAACGAAAGTTGGATAGCTATGTCCGATTTTCTAGAGGGGTACCAATGAGCGTAACCCTAGAAGAAGGACAAGGAGTCCAGTTAGGAGGAGAACCAGGAGTCCAGACAGGAGGGGAACTAGGAGTCCGGATAGGAGGAGAACCCGTACACCATCAAAAAGAAGTAGAACCCCGAAAAGTGCTCAACCTGGGAACTCTTCAGCCAAAAAATATGGTAACAATGATACTGGTAATGAGGATTTGGAACTAATCACAACCATTGCAGGAGGTTTTACAGGGGAAAGTGACTCTATAATGTCCCAAAAGCGGCAACTAAAGCTAGCAAAAATGCTTGTTGCCTCTTCTAGTAAACAAAAGGAGTCTCACCCACCCATCATGTTCACTAAAGCAGACCTGGAGGGAGTCATTCCCCAGCATAATGACCCATTGGTGGTTACAGGGATAATTGATAGGCTCCGTGCCTGTCAAATGATGGTCGATCAAGGAAGTTCCTCAGATATCATGTTCTCCGAGCTTTTTGATCGTTTGAAGTTAAAACCCCAGGATCTACACCCCTGTCAAAAGGAGTTAATCGGTTTCACTAGAGATACCATCAGGCCTCGTGGGTACATAGATATCAGGTTAACACTGGGAACCCCTCCTCGATGTAGAACTGAGAAAGTATGCTTTGCGGTGGTAGATTGTCCATCAGCTTATAATGCGATCTTAGGGCGCCCCACCTTGAAGGCATTTCAAGCAGTTGCTTCTCTTTTTCACATGGCTATGAAGTTTCCAGGAGAAAAGGGCTCAATCATCACTGTACGAGCGGATCAAATGCAAGCGAAAACCTGCTACATAGCCAGTTTGAAAGCCACCAAGGAGAATGCAAGGAAAGCACAAATAAAGAAAGGAAAGGCGCCTGATTCCTCTTCTGGAGTAATGATGGTGGATCTGGATATGAGGGAAGACATTAAGGAGGAACGTCCCAAGCCTGAAGGAGAACTAGAAAAAGGTTCAAATTGGAGAGACTCTGGACCACTGGACTCAAATTGGGAAGAATTTGCCAAGTGATGAGAAAACTAAGCTGGATACCTTGTTAAAGGAAAACAAAGACCTATTCGCTTGGACAGCAGCTGACATGCTTGGTTTGGATCCAGAATTCATTTGCCATCGTTTGTCTGTAGATCCTACATTTAGACCAGTGGCTCAACGCAGAAGGAAGATGGGTAGTGAACGTCAGAAGGTCATTGCTTCAAGTGTAGAGGAGCTTTTACAAGTAGGTTTCATTCGGGAGGTCCCTTACACTACGTGGTTGGCAAATCTAGTGCTGGTGAAGAAGGCAAATGGAAAATGGCTCATGTGCGTCGACTATACGGATTTGAATAAAGCCTGCCCCAAAGACACATATCCTCTCCCCAACATAGACAAACTTATGGACAGTTCAGCTCGTTACCAATAATTATCTTTTTTGGATGCTTACACTGGTTACAACCAGATACCTATGTTCGAAGATGATCAAGAGAAAATGACGTTCATGACTGATAGGGCAACTTATTGTTATATTGTGATGCCTTTTGGTTTAAAAACGCAGGTGCTACTTATCAAAGGATGATGGATAAAGTCTTTGGTGAGCTAATAAGTCCAACCCTGGAGGTTTATGTTGATGACATGATTGTCAAGTCAATGGTTCAAGAAGACCACAAACAAGACCTTGAAGCGGTCCTTGCTAAGGTACGTCAGGATAATATGCATTTAAATCCACAGAAATGTGCCTTTGGTGTTACAGAAAGAAAGTTTCTAGGTTTTATGCCTGCTAGCAGAGGAATAGAGGCTAACCCTGAAAAGTGTGAGGCAATCACTTGTATAAGGAGCCCAAGTTCTGTCAAAGAGGTCTAGCAACTAACAGGGCGTATTGCAGCATTGGCTAGATTTCTATCCAAATCTGCTTACAAGTCACTTCCATTGTTCCAATTGCTGAAGAAAGATAAGGATTTTAAAGGGCCTGGAGAGTGTGAAGCTGCATTCTAAGAGCTCAAGCATTACCTCTCTAATCCTCCCATTCTTAGCAAGCCTGAACCAGGTGAAACCTTATATTTTTATCTATCTATTAATGACGAGGCTGTAAGTGCAGCTTTGGTCTGGGAGGTAGAAGAAGGACAAAAACCCGTGTATTTTTTTAGCAAAGTGTTACAAGATGCAGAGAAAAGATACCAGAAAGTTGAGAAGATGGCGTTTGCATTGGTGATCACCGCCAGTCGCTTGAGACAATACTTTGAATGTCACCGAGTGGTAGTTCGAACTGATCAGCCCATATGACAGATATTACAAAAACCTCACTTGGTAGGTTGCATGATTGCCTGGTTAATGGAGCTATCAGAGTATGGGATCTATTACGAAGCAAGAACAACCATCAAGTCACAGGTTTTGGCAGACTTTGTGGAAGAATTAACACCAAAAGCATATCCAAAAAGCTGGACTCTTTTCGTAGATGGATCCTCTAATCCTACAGTAGGAGGGGCTGGAATCATACTGGAGAATGCCCAAGGAGTTTCCATTGAATACTCATTAAGATTTGATTTTCAGACCTCCAACAACCAGACAGAGTATGAAGCTTGTTTGGTTGGTATGACTATGGCTAAGGATCTTCGAGCACGTTTTTATCCTCTTATACAGCAACTCTCAACTTGTAATTTCCCAAATCAGAGGAGATTTCCAAGCTAAAGAGCCCTTGCTCCAGAAATACCTCACTAAGTGCAAACAACTGGCAGAAGCATTTGAAAAGGTGGACTTCCAGCATATCCCCAGGGAGCAAAATTCACGTGCTGATATCTTGTCAAAGCTCGCTAGCACCAAGAAACCAAGAAATTATAGGTCAGTGGTGCAACAAACCATATCTCACCCTAGTGCAACACTAGGAATGGAAGATGAAGACTCATGGGCCTCTCCTATCTTGGCATACCTACTCCATGGTGTGCTTCCGACAGATGAGAACGCCTCCAAAACGGTGAAGAAGATGGCCCCACATTTTGTTATTCAATATGGATTGTTGTATAGAAGAGGGTTTTCTTCACCCTTGCTCTAATGCTTATCCAACCGAGAAGCTGAGATAGCCATGAAGGAGGTACATGAAGGAAGATGCAACCATCATCTTGGAGGAATAAATCTAGCCAGAAAAATACTGAGGGCTGGATTTTATTGGCCTACAATTCAATTAGACTCCATGAACCATGTCAACAAATGTGATCGATGCCAAAAGCATGCTGATGTTCACCTTGCTCCACCTAAAGAATGGCATTCGATTTCTGCTCCGCGGCCATTTTCCAGAGGCTGTTGGTCAGGTAACGCATTTGGTTGTAGCAGTGGATTACTTTACTAAATTGATTGAAGCCGAGGCGGTTGCCACCACTACTTCATCCCAAATTCAAAAATTTCTTAGTAATCAGGTAATCCCACGATTCGGTATTCTTGTTGTACTTATTACTGATAATGGCCGCCAGTTTGTCAGTGATGCTTTTAAGAATTTACTCCGTGAGTTGGGAATAAGGCAACGCTTATCTTCTGTGGAGCATCCGCAAACTAACGGACAGGCGGAAGCAGCAAATAGATGCATTCTCAGGGGCATAAAGAGGAAGTTGGATGACAGTAAAGGAAAATGGGTGGAGATTATAGAGTCTATACTCTGGTCATATAGGACCACCTCACATCAGCTACTGGCGAAACCCCTTTCAAGTTGATATATGGAAGTGAAGCTATAATTCCATTGGAGATAGGATCCACTAATTTGATGTCAAAGTACTTTGACCCTTATATGAATGTAAAACTTATAATAGAGAACCTTGATCTCTTGCAGGAATCAAGGGAGATGACCACAATTCATATGGCTACAATCCAGCAACAATCTGCCAAGCAATACAATCTGAAGGTTATCTCTCGCGCCTTTAAGGAAGGGAACTTAGTAATAAGGAGAGTTGATGTTCATGGAAAAGAACCAACACATGGGAAATTAGCTGCTAATTGGGAAGGACCATATCGAGTCCGAGCTAAGACAGATAATGAGGCCTATTTCCTTGAAACAATGACTGGTAAAAGAATAAAAAATCCTTGGAATGCAGTAAAACTTAGAATCTACTACAGTTGAAAGGCCCCTTTAGAGTGGATTGAAGAGAGAAAGCAGATTGTTTTTAGGCTATTTTAATTTGAATAAGGCTTTTATGCCATTGTCATTTCCCATTCAATAAGGCCTTTTGAGCCATAGTTGTTTCTAGTCAGTGTGAAAGCTTTCTCAGTTGTAAGAATTTGATATTATAATAAACAAGAATTCCAGATTGCATTCCTTGTATTCTTCTTATTGCCATTAAACCGGTTTAACGGTTTAATAGTGCAGAGTAACCATGTCTATGTAAACCGGTTTAACGGTTTAACATTCTTTAACCCCACTAAACCGGTTTCACGGTATAGTAGTATAGTTTAAAACATTCATTTAATTCAATAAAACGGGTTAACAGTTTAACATCCCGAATTTCCATTAAACCGATATAACGGTTTATTAGAGCAGTTTTAATCATTCTTAGTCAATCTTAAACCAATTTAACAAGTTAAAAAGTGCACAAGAAATACATACACCACCAAACCGGTTTAAAGGTTTGGAAGTGTGAGTAATCAGCATTCATTATGGTTAACTGGTTTATGCATACTTTAACCAAAATTCACAAGCTTGCAACTTAAAAGTCCAACTTAAAGTGGATTTTCTAGTCCTATGAAAATTACTAAGTCCAACTTAAAAGTACACCACCTATTTGGTTAGCCACCTATAGGGAGTGAGATGGGTAAGTGGATGTCCTAAAAAACTAAAAAGACACCACCCATGTACTGATGGTAAGACTACTGTTAGACTTTATTTGGAGTCTAATAAGGTTAAAGGGAATTACCTTCGCTGGCTAGAAGATAAATTACCAAATGTCTACCAAGTATGGACACAACTCGAATACAAGACTTGAACACGTTTAAATAGAAGCAATATTTTTTCATTCATGGAAAGAAGAAGTACAAGGTTACAAAGACAAAAATGCTGATAAAAGTAAAGAACAAGAAGATAAAAGGCGATTGAAATAAACTAAAAGAAATATAAATGGCCCCCTCAGTGAGTGGCATTATCATCATCATCACCATCCGCTTCATCATCCCCAGCGGCCAAGAGTTCAGGAGAAAGTTCGTCCGACAAGTCTATTGGAACTTTGCTGTCATCCGGGAGATAGCTGTACAACACTCCATCCTCAACTCTATGAAGGAAATGCATACTCTTTGCTGAGAAGTTTGTGTTCAGAAAGTTGGCTTGTTCAACAGCATTCATGAAGGAAGATTGAACGGAATCAATCCATTTCCCCTTGTACAAGTCCCTTTCTGATTCCATATCTCTCAAAGCATTCCTCAAAGTGGTGAGTGTTGCATTATTAGCCTCATTCATTTCGGTAATCATGGACTTCAGCCTCCCGGTGTATTCCTCCTCAGCCTGAGATAATTCTTGTTTGGCTTTGTTCAGCTTAGCGGTTTCTGAAGCCAACTACTAGACCAATTCAGCCTCTCTTTTAACATAATCAGCGAGGTTGACAGCATCTTGTCCAACAAATAGGACTTTCTTAGCATTCTCCTCTAGATATTGAATGGTTGAGGCAGCTTTCAGTTGTTCTCTTTTAAGGGACATCAACAAACCAACAAATTGCCTACGAGACATGTTCCCCAAAAGCTAAGAGTCGGTATCTGTGAGGAGCATCTTGCTGAAACCTTCACTCAAGTCTTCAGCCCAAATAGAGGAGCTGCCACCTTGTGGGATGGCCAAACTCCCAACATCAAATTGAGGAAATCCTTCAGTATTGTGGAAATCCGGTAGAGAGGAACTGACATTCCTCCTCCTCTTGGGTGTGCCAGCATTAGCAGCATTAGTATCCTCCACAATCACCGGAGAGTGAGGAGGCCTAGGGGCTGAAGCCTTACTTTTTCGTGGACGCAAGTTGCGGGGAGCATTTCCAAGTGTGGCAGCAAGAGCATCTAAGTCAAAGGGAGATGTCATTTCAGCTGCACAAAGAAAGTGTGTTAAAAGTTAATAAGAAGAAAAGTATATGATATAAAGCTTTATAACAATATAAAGTCTCCTACCAAAAGTTTGTTGTAATTCAAAAGGTTTGGAATCCACAATAGCTTTTGTGCTTATGCAGCCAAAACGGTCATAAAATCCAAGAAGGAAGGAAACGGTGGACCTTTCCGCGTCGGTTAACAGGTTATCAGGTATAGTAAATTGCCTGGCTACAATGAGGGAATTTTGAGGGGACCAAAAGAGTGGGAAGTATAGATTACCCCCGTGGTCATAAAAGAAGGGTCATGTGTTGGTTGCTCCTGTTATTTTAAAGTACTTATCCTTAAAATCCTTCCATGTTTCAAAATAGGACTCGAAAACTTTTCTTCCAGTACGAGACTTGAGTGTTACCCAAGCCCACTTTCCTTTTACTTTGCTAGACTAAAAAAGGCCAAAAAATGAAAAGAACACGGGAATTGTGCATTGAAGGTTGAAATGGGAGCATAACAGTTGGAAAGCATTCATATAACACCAAACATTTGGATGTAGTTGGGAAGGAGCAGGCTCTAAATGGGTTAGCACTTGATTTTCAAAGTCAGTAAAAGGAATTCGGGCACCACAAACATCAAAAAGAACGGTATACATAAAAAACAAGTCTTCATTAGGAGGACCAACTGTACAAATTCGGTCATGTGGACCAGGAATCTCCACTGAATAAAAGTTGGGGGCCACACCGTTCCTCACCAAGTTTGCTCGAAGATGATAATGGCGAAGTTTATCCGGGTACACAAAAACGGAGGGCCTACCTAATGCATCTAAATCTACCCTCTCATATCCAGCAATATTGTCAGGTTTAATAAACTCCTAAGGATTAGTCTCTAATCTCTTCTTCCCCATGAATGATTCCTGAGAAAGGTAGGAAAGGTTATGAGACGGAGATGACTTACTGACTACTTCAACCTCAAAATAATCTTTTATTACCCATCTCTTAGCAAGTTCCTTTAAAAAAAATCGGAGATAGAAATTGAAGAACTTCCTAAGCCAGGGACTTGATTAATAGAGGTTCCGATATCAGTAGTAAGCTTTTTAAAGGAGAAGAAGAGGTGGATGAAGAAGAAGAGGTTTGAGAAGGGTAAATAACAAAAATAGGAAGAGAATGGTTATCCATTTAAAAGGGAACAAGAGTTTACCTGGATGATGATGGAGGAAGCTTGAACCGAAAAGGAAAAGTCAAAAAGCTGGGAAGAAGGACGTTTTTCTTATGAAGAAGATGAAGAAATGTTTTTTTCTTAAATATCTGAGTGTTCAAAGGAAGCTTTGGAGAAGGAGTGAGTTTGAAGTAAAACAAACCCCCTATTTATAGTTAAATTCGGATTTCAAGAAGAAGATAAAATAACTTCAGCATTTATGAGGGAAATATGAAAGGATTGGCTAAAGACTAGTCAAGATAGGATCATGTCTAATCAGAGAGGTCTTTTTAGATTCCTTGATAAAGATGAAACCCTTGTCATTTATGACAAGAGTAGCTTTATGTCAGTTGGGAAGATGAAGCATGGTTTGGAATTGAATGATCACTCAAAAGGGAAAAAATTCTTGTCAGAGGTACAAGGCGAAACCAGTAAACCGGTTTGGCCAACAAATGTCATAGTTAGAATGCAAATAAATAAGAGATTATTTTTTCAAGGTACATTTGAAATTCAAATTCAAATCATGCCTCGGGAATGAAAAGACATGGCAGACGAGGGAAGGACTTTCTTGGAAAAAGTCATATTGACTTCTCGATGACCGTGCGCATGGGGAACTTACTCTGACAAGGTTCATAATGTGAAAGAAAATTTGGACGAAGTGAAGCTAGTAATTCGGTCAGTACAACACTGTAACCGAATTCGGTAAGAAAAAAGGCAAGTTAATTCGTGTTTATATGTTACCAAAAACGGCAACCCGCTTATACAGGGTAATACCAAAGTGAGATAACTAGGGATGGCAATGGGTCCGGGTAGTGGGGTACCCGGACCCGGACCCGTTCATAAATTACTGGAGTCGGACCCACCCGGACTCACACTGGTACCCGCTGCATAATGGGTAGGCGGGTCTTCGGGTACCCAGACGAGTTTTGCAGGTACCCATTAGTAATTTTTTTAATGAAAAAATTATTTTTTAAATTAATTTCTATGTTTTTTGATAGACCGAGGGATCCTTAATAAATCATTACACGCTCTTCTTAATATTAATCCCTACCACCACTAAACACTCGCAGACATCAAAGAAATTCTCTCATGAAACACAAATATACTAAAATTTTGTATTTATATATACATATACATATACATATATATAATGCACATATGTAAATATGGACGGGTCCGGGTACCCACGGGTCTGGACAGCTCATACCCGGACCCAGACCCGTTCAAAGTGGGTACCCAAACGGGTCCATTCTTTGGGCCCACGGGTCTCTTTTTTGGACCCGGACCCGTTGCGGGTATTACCCACGGGTCCGGGTCCAATTGCCATCCCTAGAGATAACCAAGGACCTACAAGTTCTGGAGCCAAAAGTGTAGCATTTGAAATTCAAATCCCACCTTGGGAATAGACACAGGCACGACAGACAAGAAGAAAGATTCTTCTTGGAATACATGGTGTAAAAATGGAAAACAAGTCTTCTTGAAGACCGTGTTAAATGACATAACTTGGGAAGAAGGAAAGCTTATAAAAAAAGAGAACGGTCAACACAAATTCCAATTCAAAATTTGAATAGTGCAAACCGGTGTATCGGATACTCTTGGTTGAATTAGAATTTCCCTTAACCGGTTTACCGGTATGAGACTTCGAGGTCCTTTAGGATCCAAATCCTTGTCAAACCGGTTTACCGATTAAAAATGTACACTTAGTGAAAACCCCTTAACCGGTACAAGACTTCGAGGTCCTTCAGGATCCAAGTCCTTGTCAAACTGGTTTATCGGTAAAAATGGTATAGTTAACTACTTGTTGAAATCAAATAAACGGCTAACAAACTACCTTTGCATGAAGATAATTAAACCACAGTTCATAAGATAAACCCTGGTATGGGGGGCAACTGTTATGGACTGGATCTAGAAAAATACCTCAGTAAACCGGATTACCGGTAATAGAGGCCCACTAAGGGTCCTAGACCTCACGAAACTGGTTTACCGATATTAATGGCCCTTTAAGGGTCCAAGTCTTCACGATACCTGTTTATCAGTATAGGAGGCTTACTAATGGCCCAAATCCTCTGCTTAACCAGATTTCCACAAAAGAAGCCTTCTGGTTGACAAGCATAGAGAGGGAAGATTCTCTTTCCTCGAGACACCGGTATAACGGATACCAAGGTTATAAGGGAGTTAAGCAGCCTCTTAGGATCACTTTGGCTATGATATCAGCAATAAAGCTCATGCACCCGTTTATCATAGGATTCCCTCGTTATTAGATATGTCATTAACCACCTGCCGTTAGTAAGAATCTGGTAAAACCCATTGATGAGGAGGAAACACAACGGTAAGGATGGAAGGCTTAGATAAGTGTACTGGAGGTAACCAGGTATGTACCTTACTCACTCACACTGACACACACCACACCCAAGTAAACGACAATAGAGCCGGTATCTTGGCAATCAAGGTGTCATTCTTCCGTCTGAAAGTAACAAGTAGAGGAATTGAACACTTGACCATATAGTTCAAGTACCAAAGATTCAAAGACAAAACACTAGCCAAAGAGCTAAAAATCCAAAGCTTAAACCTCACATTTATCTCATCTAAATTTTTCACCAATCCGTATGTAGTTAAACTAAAAACAAAAGCATTCCTCGCTAACCATAGAGTTTAGCAGACAGTCAACCAAATCCCTATATCATTTGGCAGGTCACTTTCTTCTAACATAAAATTTTCTTATTCATTTTTTATAAACAAAGTTTTTGACGGGAATAGGGGAGGAAAATTAAATCACCAACAATCCATCAAATGATAATTATAAGATATTAATTAGCGATCCTTATTCATCTTGTATCTTTTTATAAGCCTTATCTCAATTTTTAATGATATTAATTACTTATTTTCTCTAATTATTCCCTATTTACTCAACACTTATAACAGACTCAGTGATAATTATAAGGATATTTTAAAAAAGTATATCAAATGTTATCATTTCCAAAATAATACTCCATTTGTTTCATATATATATATATATATATATATATATATATATATAGTTCATAAGGTTTTTCTCTATTGTTTCATATGTTTTGTTTTTTTTACAAACCTAATGCATAATTAATGTTATTTTTCTCAACTATGCTCTTATTTGACATAATCTCATTTCCATCTACAATATATTTCTCTCTCTTCAATAATGATTATATTAGTATATAATATTCAAAATACCAAAATTTTTGCATCATTTAACAATTTATTACAACTCGTGCATAACCTTAAAACACGTTATATGTGAAATGAAAGGAGTTACTAACTTCCCTAATTCACATGAAAGATCACCTTATATGTTTATATTTAAAGACGGAGGGAATGAGATAAATTTTGAAGAAAAAAATAATATTGTTTCCTCTGTTTCTAAATATTGGACCATTTTGAGATTTTTATTTTATCACTATTTATAAGATCTTGCATCAATTTACAATGTTAATTATTACTCCCTTCGGTTTCATTTATAAGAAAAAAAAAGACACTTCACTAATATAAGCAAAAATTAACTAACTTTTTATTCTCAATACAATCATTCTTAAAATATCTTCATAATATGGTTGAACCATTTAATTTTTTTTATTCCCAATGTAAATTTACTAAAATAGTATATTTTTTTATGAATTTGAGAAAATTAAATACACTTAACTAACTTCTTTAATAAGTGTGAATTAGTTATTTTTGCTTAAAAATGAGATCGGAGGGAGTACTTCTTTCCACAAACGCTCCTATTTATTTAACATTTTTCATATTCTCAATAATATTAACAGATGTAGCTTTGAAGATACATATCAAATGTTTATATTTCCAATACTATTAACTAAATTAACCAACTTTTTTAATAGACATGAGATCTGTCAAAAAGGTCTTATATACAGGGATAGAGGGAGTAATTGACAAATTTATTACCTATATACCCCTTTTGGTCTTTATTATAAGGAAAAATAACTAATTTCACATTGATTAAGAATGTTAGTTGAGTGTATTTAATTTTATTGGATTCATATAAAATAAAGCTACTTTAGAAAAGTTACATTGAGAATGAAATAAATATTAAATTAGACAACCATTTCATAAAAATATTTTAAGAATAATTGTATTAAAAATAAAAGTTTAGTTAATTTTTTCTTGTACTTGAGACCCAGATAAATATACTCTAATTACTTGAGTTACTTCATTTTCTAAATTTAGGTGAATTTTTTCAAGAGAAAAAAAAAACAAAACTAAAACTGCTTTAGGAGTTATGAAGCCCCGATACGTAGTACGACACGGATACGATACGACACGAATACGGGAATACGGGAATTTTTGAAAATTCAAGATACGACATGGCATAGGATACGTGAACACTAATATATATATATATGTATATATATATATATGTATATATATGTATATATATATATATAGACACACACATATACACTAAAAATTTAAAAGAGAGATTGTACAATGATAATTTTCATTCATATTGTTATTAGTTCAAAATGACATTAGATCATAACTATAATGATCACAATTTAGAGAAAATAGATAATGCACTGACAGTAGTGTAAAGTTTTTTTACACCATTAGTTCATCCACTGTTCATTTGTATTATTACTTTTATCTAAAAGTCAACGATCATAAACCCATGAATGGTGGATGATGAACTAATGGTATAAAAAACTTTACATCGTTAGTACAGTCCCATTAATCTCCAAAATTTAAAGGACATAAAAAAAGGGTTATTTAATTTTAGTAACCATACTAATTAAAAAGTTACTTTTTAAAAAAAATTATTATAAATTTCAAAATAAAGTCAAACAAGTATCTGAGAAGTATCAAGAAAGTATCGGGGAGTATCGGAGAAGTATCCTAAAAGTATTTTTTTAAAATAATTAAAATTAAATAAAAAATAATTGGATACTTTTGGGACACGTATCGGAAAGTATCGTACGCATATCAGTATCGGATACGGATACGACACAGATACTTTTCTATTTTTGGAGTATTTAGGTTTCCTAGTTTAGGAGTAACAGAAAGTTTTTCAAGCAATCTACTCCCTCGAGTTAGAATAAATATAAGAAAAACAATAACATTTTACAAAATATATATAAAAATAACTAAATTTTTTTAAAAAAAATTTCATTCCCAATATTACTTTCTTAAAATATACTCCTTTCAATTCATATCTGAGGAGTATTGTTCTTTTGAATCTTTCACGAAACTCAATATATAATTAATGTTATTTTTCCAAACACACCCTTATTTATTATACTCTCTTCAAAAATACTATATAGTGTTAGGATTGGCAGCTGTCACCCAAGGGGGGTGAATTGGGTGTTTACGAAAACATTGCCAAACGTTGGTTTCAAATCGTTTTCATCAAACTTAAAGAAATACGCAGCGGAAAACTATTATAACGATGAAAAACGATTGCGCGGAAGCGGATAATAATAATACAAATATTAAAAACTAATATGTGCTGATACGAATTAAATCAATAACAACGAAAACCGTTACGCGCTTATTACTTTAAATTGATTTAAAATAGATTATTATGAAAGTAGTTGTTATGATGCACAGCGGATAAGTATAACTACGAATAGCAATAACAACAATAACAACGAAAATAAAAGAGATAAAAGATAGAAGATTGTGCACCGGAGATTTTATCCTGATTCGGCAAAACAGCCTACATCCCGTCCCCAAGCGACCCGCTTGAGCTTTTCTAATAACCAAAGACGCCTCGCATCCCCAATTACAATCAGAGCGTCCCGCACGCTACTAGGAACCTCCGTTCGCTAGGAACCTCAAAACACAACAACTAGGAAGACCCTTTGTGAGACCCATAATTTTACCCAATTTATTTGTGATCTTATAACTAAAATTAGGAAATTATGTTTGATTTTGATACCTGGATTTAATTAAAAATCGTATGAAGTATATATGTATATATATATATATACGTGATATATATATATATTATATATATACCAATGTTTTCCCTAGCTTATTTAAATGAAATATTTTAATATAAAGTATTTGATTTAAATGATCTTAGAAGATGAAATGTCTTTTGATAGATTAGAGTATCCTATCTTTAGAAATTCATATCTTTTCAACCGTACGTCGAAAAATTACAAATGATATGTCAAAACGATCGTATCGAAACCTAGATTATGAAAATGTAAAGTTTTTATTTTTATTTTTGAGTTTTCGAAATTTTATCACTATTACAATATTAAACGTTTTGAGTTTTAAGTATTAATGTATGGTTTTAATGCATTAAATAACCTTTTGACTCAAGTATATTTTATTTTGAAAATAAAAATTCATTTCTGAAGTTGTATATTATACTACCATTCAAATAAAGTGTATTTTTCGTATTTTTCTTATTTTAAAGCTTAGGAAATGTATTTTTGAAGGAAATGATCTTAGGACTTCAAAAATTCATAACTTTCAAACCGTAAGTCCAAAAATTATAAACTTTATATGAAAATGATCGTATTAAAATGTAGTATCTTAAAATGTAAAAATAAAATTTTTATTTTGGTATTTACGAAAATGTACTGTACAGTAGGTAGAAAATCGAATTTTGATAGTTTTAATTAAGAAAAATTATTTTGGGACATAAAATAATTTAATGGACTATAAAATATTTTTATTGGTATATTTAAATATTTATTTTAGTGATGTTTGACTGCACAATCCATATCTAAGTATTTTCTTAATTATTTTCTGATTTATTTAAAATGATAGTTTATTATGATTGGTTAATAGTGTAGGCACCTCCACAAAGAACCAATGAAAAATTTTCTCTCCTATTTTAATATATATGTGCTGTCCAAATTAGTGTAGAGAGAGGGAAGAATAGTTCTGAAAATTGTGAGAATAAACCATGAATTAAAAGGCTTTAGGAATCAACAAAATCTCATTTAATGCAAAGGAGTGTTCCAATGTAAAGGATTAATTTTGCTGACTCATATTGGATAGAAGGGGCTGAATTTAGTCAGATTTTTTTTAAGGGAAAATGCCTTCTCTTCAACTATAAATAGGTGGTAGTATCTCCCACATTTTTCACACATGCACATTGTTGACATTTTGGAAAAAAAAATTCAAAGAGAGGCTTGGAGAGGGTGAGAGAGTGGCGAGTTGCTTATGAAAAGGAGGGAGGATTTTCATTGTCATTTTGAAGTCTTTTTGGCTAGGAAAAGAGGTAACACCAAATCACTTATTTATTTAATCTCTTTTTAAGTTGTTTTGTTCTTGAGTAAAACTTCTAAATTCTTCTATAGTTAAGTTCTAAATTTTCCTTTTCATTTTAAAAGTTTATTATTGAATATGTGATGTTGTTCTTGAGTCATATGAATTAAGAATGAGAAAAGGGACACAAAAAGGGTGTTTAAAGAGATTTATCTCCCCTTTTCTTTAATTCTTAAGATGGCTAAAATAAAAGAGAATGGAAATGAATGAAAAGAATTAAAATGGATTTTTATTTTTGTTTTTGTTTTATTTTCTTTTCTGGACCGTGTATGTATATATGTATATTGTATGATAATGGTTGTTATTTCATGTATATTTGAGTTATGATTAAGTCCCTAAAAAGAATGAAAACAAATAAGTACTTTTCCTTAAAGTAGAAATGAAATGAAAATGATTTAAAGGAACTAAAAATGACTTTTGGAAAAAAAATAATTCTGGAAATTTTTTGGTGTTCTTAAAGTGTATGAAATTGTATGCTATTCCTTTCTGTTTGGATTTAAGTTAAATAAGAACAATGAATTAGAATAATAAACAAAAATGAAATTTTCTGGAAATGTAAAAAAATATAAGTAGGCCGTGAGGCCTAGGGTCTTTTTTAAAATAATTTTTGTAATTTATTTGTTATTTGATGTGTAGTTAAATTATAGTTTATTGTTTAAAAGAAATAGAAACAAATGGTAGTTGTTATAATTTATAAGAGCACGTATGTTTAAGTGATTATATGAGTATGTGGTTGATGTGTTTATAGACATTAGCTGCTGGAAAAAGTGAATTATTTTCTAAAAGAAATCTATTTTATATTTGTTTAATAATTTAAAACTATTGTTTTTAGTATACAAAGTGATGTAATTATATTATATAGATGTTTTAAGAGTTAAAAATGTTCTTCCTAATTTTCTAAGTGTTGGCCGAATTTTAGAAGAAAAGAAATAAAGTTAATTGAATTTTTTTCTAATTGATTTGATAATTGTTTTAGTGTATCTCTATGGAATGAATTACATGTTTTTATGGAAAAGATTAATTCTGAAAATTTAATTTTAATTCTGGAAATTTAATTTTTTATTCTGAAAAATTTATTTATTCAAGACCCCAAATGATTATTTTAAGAGTATTAGTAGTACTTAGTTTGTATGTGCAAATATAATGTAGAAACAAATAGAAATGGGTCTTTTTGATTGATTAAAGTGATTTATAAAAAAATATTCTGTTGCTGTCCAGAATTTATAAATAATGAAAAAGTAATGTTTTATTAGAAATAATAGTGTTTTAAAATCTTTGGCATAAGTAGGAATTGTGTATAATTGTTTTGGATTGTTTTACTTGAACTTCTTGAATTAATGCAACTTTTTCAGTGGCTGTACAACAGATGCAATTATTTTATTTAGTTTAATTTTGGTCATTTTATTATAGTAGAGGTTGTAATAAGAATTTAGGAAGAAACGGCATGTGTTTTCGATTTTCTGTTCAAGAGAAAATGAATTTTTAAGTTTAGGTATGTATCCTGTCCAAAAATCTAAAATGTGTGGCACCAATGATAGAAATTGTTTTGGATTAAACCAAATTTTATGTTAAGACTTTTTATAGATAGAGTTAAAAAGAAAATATAAAAGTAACTTTGTGAATGTATGCCTTAATATTCCAGTTGTTTACTACATTGTTGTCTTACCGGTGCTTGTATGATAATTGTGGAATGTTTTGTAAAAATGATTTTGAGTTTGTATTATAATGCTGTCCAAAATTTTAGTTTGAGTTACATCAACTCTAGAATTTGTGAATGAATTTATATTTTAGAATGATTATTGATGTGTTAAGTGTTTTTGGGTAAATGTTAAAATTGACTTTTAAAGTAGGTGGTTCTTGACTGTCCAAATGATTTAAAAGGTTGCATCAAGTTTAAGTTATTTGTTTTAAGTGGCTTATGTTAATCCTTGAGCGGTAGTTGTTATTGATTTTCTGAGTTAATGAAAAAGTATGAAATAATCTCTTTTGATTTAATAATTAGTTCTAAAAATTTCCATCGACGTTTTAAAGGTTTTGATTTTGTAAAGTATGATTTATTTTAAGTATTGAAAGTTTTGGTTCAAGTCTTCTTGATACCTAAAAGTGATAAAGGAAATTGTTGTTAAGGATATGTGTCTTGTGGTTTGCTTAATTGTAATTGAGTAGTTATTTATGAAATTATTTTGTAAATATTATTTGGTAAAGGCTTTCGTTCGGATTTGGGTGACGTGACTTCAAAGCAAGAGGACACTAATTTTGTAGCTTCAACTCAAGGTGAGAGAGAAGCCTTCTTAAGACATAGTGGCATGTAGGGTAATATTAGGACGTTCCATATCATCTCAAAGGTCGGAACTAGGAATCTATCGGTTGAGTAGTAAAACGGCAATTGAGTGTGTATCCTGCCGTTTATACGAAAAACACGATTCCTTGATATTTATTGTATGTCGGTTGCTAATTGCTTATGCCATGTTGTATATTTTTGAATTGTATATTATATTTTGGAAATAATGGTTCATCTTATGGAAATATAATTAATGTTCGGTGGTTCCTGTGACAAGAGTTCTTTGTGTTTTTCGATCGGTCGTTCCATGAGAAGGATTTGGCATATCTTGGAAATACTATTATGAAAATATATGAATGATTAAAGAATAATGTGGAATTGCGAAAGCGATAGTAGTGTATAGTGATGGTGCAAGCGGCACAAAATAACTTTGCTAAATATCCCCTTTAGGTGACTGGCCACGTGGATGACTGTGCCGTGGTCTAAGTCTTGTGGAATCCACTGTATTGTAGAGGGTGTTTGATGTTTCCCTTAGAGGTTGTGACCCGTTAGAAGCGAGGCTTAGAATGGGTCGACCAAAACTTAGGTTTAAGAAGAGACTTAAAAGACTTAAAAGACTTAAAAGACTTAAAAAAACTTAAAAGACTTAGGAACCCCTCTCCTAAACCTACGCGTTGAGAGTGAAGTAGTGGAGAGGAAAGATACCGTATACTTGGAGGTAGGTGTCTCTTCAAGTGGTGATTGCAATAGGGGAATGCGAGGACGGTGAAGGTCAAGAAGCCTCGAGTGCTTCTCTAGGCGGGACAAGACTACAAGGACTTGCCTCTCGGTTGTAGACAATGTCGTAGCAAAGAACTGCACGATCAACTAGAGATAACACTGTCGCCCCCTTGAGCAAATCTTAGATGGTGAGAGGGAACCCGAATGGGGCTAGATGTCACTGCATTTTTGAAACTGTATTGATGAAATGATTTTACTTCGGTTGTTGGATACTTTTGGTGCGTACCCTTCGACATTCGATGCCAGCATGGTTAGGGTTCCTGTGTGTAATATCCCAATTTTTGTTCCCAAGTAAATAAAAGGAATATTTAAATAAAACTAATTATATGGAATTAGTTAGTTTTATTTATTAATTTTATTGTTATATTAAAAGAATTATCCAAGGAAAAATAAGATAAAATAATTTGGGTTCTAAAAATAAGGATTTTTGCAGTTTAGTCCTTGGAAAGGACCTAAGAGGTAATATTGGAAAGATATTTGGAGGGAAAGTGAATAAAATAATAATTTTTGAAAATCTGAGTGCGTTACTCGAGTAGCCCGATCAATTTACTCGAGTAACAGTGGTGCTGAAGCTGAAGATAGTGCGTTTGATGATTCAACAAGTTGAGTAATTCAATTATTTACACCTAGCACCGACTAGAGTTGATGGAAACACGTGTTGGTGTGCATGATAGCCATTCTTGTCTATAAATTCATGCTTTTGGGTTGAGGAAATCATAAGAAAATAAGAAAAAGAAGGGAAACTCTGCTGAATTTTAGTTTGAACACCCTCTGTTCTTCATCTTCGTTTTTAATCCCTACCCATACACAGTTGATGAGCTTGATACCTTCTTCAAGCTTGTCACAAGACCTTTAATTTGAGACAAGAATCGTGTGTTTTGGTGGCTGGAGCAAGGAGAACGAATTGCTTGAAGTTGGACTCTTGAAACTGAAGTTGGGAAATTTCAGTGGTAAGGAGCTAAGTTGGAGGCTTCGATTTAGGTATGTAGAGGACTCCAAATCGTGCCATTTTGATTTCTATTTAGAGTTTGCAATGTCTAGTTTCCTTATTGACCAAATTTGCTCATTTTCATGCACGTTTGGTTTGTCAAATCATCACCCGAACTTGCTCTGCTGAACCTGTTTTGGAACCGAAAACAGAGCATTTGGAGTTGGTGGATTCTGTGAGCTTCTTTGCTGCCTTTGCATTCAAAAAGCTTCATTGAGGTAAGGGAGAAGCTTTACTAATGCTAGAATAGATTGAGGAATTGATTTGAATATTGGTTGAACCACCATGAGGTTCAAAGGGCACTAGGTTAGGAGACAATGGCTTGGAGGCCAATTTGATCTTAAAACTGAATTGGAACATGTTAGATTTTGATATCTAAAGCTAAATGAACCTTCAATTTGATCTGAAATTGGGTAATTAAGGAATTGGTATGTGAGGTTGTGTTTTAGGTCAAAATTGGGAGAAATTGTTATGATTCTGTGATTTTGGTGTTAATGCTTGAAATTGATGCTATGAACAAGTTTAATGTAATGTATTTAAGTTGGTTTGAAGCTTAACTTTGGTAAAAATTGGATTGGCATGAGTTTGACATATAAAAACCAGTTCAGCAGTGTTTTACTGCATAATTTACTCGAGTAATTCGAGCTGTCACTCGAGTAATGCGTGAAAATTCTGATTTATCTTATGAGCGCAAGAGGATTACTCGATTAATCTGAAGTATTAATCGAGTAACACCTTAAAACTTTGAATAATTTGAAATATATGTAGTACTACTCGAGTAATAGATCTGTTAATCGAGTAATGCGAAAGGTGCAAAAATATTACTCGAGTAATTCGAGCTGTCACTCGAGTAATGCGAAAGGTGCAAAAATATTACTCGAGTAATTCGAGCTGTCACTCGAGTAATGCGAAAGGTGCAAAAATATTACTCGAGTAATCTAATGCAATACTCGATTAATAGACTCTGTTAATCTATTAGTGACTGAATTGTTGTAAAAGGATCAGAATTTAATGAGGTGATTGATTAGCAAAGGGTTTGAATCATTTTAATTACTGAACTAGAAATTAATGGAAGTCAGTGTATGTTAAATGAAGTTTAATTATGCCAAGTCCCAGCTTCGAACAACTTAAATGACATTGAATAGTATGGGTGGTCAAAGCCATGCATAGCATCTGCATTATTTGGATTCCCACATGTGTGGAGACACGTCCGAGAGGCGTGGGCATATCCTTTCGGTTGAACTCGAGGGACCTGGGTGTCTGCTCCAAAGGGTTCATGGGGGAGTGTCGGTGACCGGGGTTGCACCTTCTGTTTCCGGAAATACACACGTGCGTGTGGGCATGTCATTTGGTGCCGGACTCGATGAGGCGTAGTCCTACGGGATACGTCGGCAACATTTCTAAGAGCTCTAGAGGTGTTGATTTATTTGCGGGCCGAGTTCGATGAGATACTCCATATGGGTATCGGGCATGTTTATTTTAAGGTGCCACGGAAGCCAATTTGTTGTAGTTGGCCAACAATCATGCATTGATAAGATTAGATACATCATGACTGCATATGCTATTGATTTATAGTTAAGTCTTGATGTTGGTGTTTAACATGGATGATGAATTGTTAATTGTATGAGATACAGTATTAATTGATTAAAACTTTACCTTGTCTATTTTATTATGCGTTAGTATTTGCTAACTCCTTATGCCCTTGCAGGTGATGGCTCGTTACCTGACATACATGGAGTTACGCCCGCTCCGTAGAGGAGTGTGGGACTACGAGGAGCACCGAGCGGTGTTCGAGGGTGAGGTTGACGTGATCTTTCGTCATCCTAACCCCCTGGCTCGAGTGCGACCTCGTAGGCTTCGCATCCCCATGATCTACATACTGCACATTCCACCAGCTTACACTTACCGTTTTGGTTCTCCACCCCCACATCATGGACGTCGTTTTTATAATCTACATGTCCGACGCCCAACCACCCGTACACGTCCCTCTACTTCTGATGAGGCTACTGCTACGGCCACTCCTCGTCCTGGTTCGGCCACCAGGGTACGCTTTGCACCCTCTCCGGAGCCAGTGCGTCGCGTTGCTACCCCTGTGGTGTCGGACGAGGAGGAGGAGGAGGACCCCGTAGAGGACGTGGATGGGCCAGCGGCGGACAATCAGTGATGTGGTGTTTTTGTTTTGATAGTATGTGCAGTATAGGGACCATGTTAGGATGTGGTGTTTAGCTTTTGGATGACCAGGGATAAGACATCAGCGTGGGTGGATCATGGCTCAGCTCTCGAAGACTCTTTTATTTTGATTTGTGTTATATTGTATATAGTTGAGAGGGTCTATGAGAGCTGTTATTTTATATCTGCTGGTCTGTATCCTTATATTTTGCTACCTCGACTTTTATCTCTGATACTTGGGTACCTGAGTTTTTATATATATATATGGGCTATGGTTGTATAGTTATTATGATCCTTAAAATTATTTCAATTACAACTGCAGTAATCATTTTGAAAATTGTTTCCGTTGAAAGTACAAACAGGTACTCAACCGTTCATTTTTGAAAGAAATGTGTTTTCGAATCAAAGCTTTCGGATATGGAACTTGGTGTATAGAAAGAAAAAGTTTTTCCATAAAGTTCCTATACGAATAACATTTATTATATATTCCAGCTTCCTTTATTTAATATAAATAAAGCTATATCTTGAGAATGTCTCATAATTTGTTAATATACATCGAGTGTCCACATTTGTTGGTATCAGAGCTGTGATCCTGCGAACTGATGCTGATCTGTGATCTCCAAAAGGTAATATTTGTTTTAGATGCTTGCTTTAGCGTCTATGTATAGTGATTTTTAGAATTGGAAAGAGGTGTGTCATGCATACTTCTCGTTAGGATGTTAGCCTGATGTAGAATCTTCAGTGCAGGTTAAAGATGTCTACTAGAAACAATAATAATCATATGGCCGAGGCCATAGAGAGGTTGACTGATGTATTAGTGAATATGCGTCAGCAACAATCTAATCCGCCCCATCAGCCAATGCAAGCAGAGAACCAGGAGTCGAAGACTTTCTCGGAATTTCGACGCTTTAAACCTTCAAAGTTTGAAGGAGGTCACAAGCCTGAGGAAGCGAATCGTTGGATTCAGGAGTTGAACAAGATCTTTCGCACTATGGAATGCACCGATGCTCAAAGAGTGAAGTTTGCAGTTTTCATGTTGTGTGGTGAAGCTGAGAATTGGTGGCATCACACCATACAACTTTTGAATTATGAAGGAAGGCTGATTACTTGGGATGTGTTTGTTGAGAAATTTCTCAATAAATACTTTCCTGAGGATCAAAGGAGAAAGAAGGAGTTGGAATTTATGCAATTGAAACAAGGAGACATGAGTGTAGGGGAATACGCAGCAAAGTTTGAGGAGCTTATCAAGTATTCTCCGTACTACCAACTCAACCCGGACGAGAGGTCCAAATGCATCAAGTTTGAGAATGGGCTCAAGCCGGAGATAAAGTCTGCTTTTGGATATCAGAAGGTGAGAAGTTTTCCTGCTTTAGTAGAGATGTGCCGAGTTTATGAAGATGATAAGGAAGAGGAAGAGGCACAAAGGAGGAGTCAATCAGGGACTGGACCCATCAGGAAGAAAAATTTCAACAACCGGAGTAAGGGTCCTTATTATCATAAAGGAAAAGGGAATGAAATGAATGGTGGTAAAGGTACTCCTCAAACAAGTAATCGTAAGTGCGAGAAGTGTAACCGTTTCCATTTCAGAACAAACTGTTATGCTGCTCAGCATGACCTTTGTTTCAATTGTGGGAAGAAAGGGCACTATTCTCGTGAATGCAAGGAGCCGATAAAGAAATAGGGAGTAAGCAGACCCGCTATTGCTGGAAAAGTGTTTTCTTTGAGTGGAATGGAATTAACCCCATCATCTGGCCTAATCCAAGGTATCTATTTTCTTAATGCCCAACCCTGTGTTGTTATGTTTGATTCCGGAGCCACACACTCTTTCGTGTCTTATGAGTGTGTAAATCGCTTAAAGTTAGTAGTATCTGAGTCACCCTATCATCTAAAGCTTGAAACCCCCACCAACAACCCTTGCGTTGTTTCTAAGGTTTGCAAAGATTGTAAGATAATGGTCCTAAACCATATATCCTCAGTAGATTTGATCTGTTTACCCATGCTTAAGATAGATGTGATCCTAGGAATGGATTGGTTGCATCGAAATCAAGTTATCTTAGACTGTGAGGAAAAGACGATCCAGTTCCGAAACCATGAATCCTTAAGTTTTGAACCCCAAGGGTATGTTTGTCTATTCTCCTCAATTGTGGAAGAGAAGAAGGAAGTGGAGATTGAGGATATTCTGGTGGTTAGAGACTTTCCGGAAGTGTTTCCAGAAGAAATTCCAGGATTACCACCAAAGCGTGAGATTGAGTTTGGAATCGATCTCGTACCTGGAACCGGACCTATCTCGATTGCTCCGTATAGGATGGCACCACCGGAGATGGCTGAGATGAAGAAACAGATTGAAGAATTGCTGCAGAAGCAAATGATAAGGCCGAGTGTTTCGCCCTGGGGAGCCCCGTTGTTGTTTGTTAAGAAGAAGGACGGTAGCATGAGAATGTGTGTGGACTATCGTCAGCTGAATAAGGTCACAATCAAGAACAAGTATCCTTTGCCAAGGATTGACGACCTTATGGATCAAGTTCGAGGAGCTTCAGTGTTTTCTAAGATCGATCTAAGGTCGGGATATCATCAAATTCGAATTCGGGATGAAGACATTCCGAAGACAGCTTTTCGATCAAGATATGGTCATTATGAGTATGTGGTTATGCCGTTTGGGCTAACGAATGCTCCTGCTATCTTCATGGATTATATGAACCGGATTTTCAGACCTTATTTGGATTCGTTCGTGGTGGTATTCATCGATGATATTCTTATCTATTCCAAGAGTCCTGAGGATCATGTTGAACATCTCAAGATTGTGTTGGGGATCTTGAAGGAGAAGCAGTTGTATGCCAAACTTGCTAAGTGTGAGTTTTGGTTGGACCAGGTGAACTTTTTGGGACATGTTATCACCAAGGAAGGCATTGCTGTAGATCCAGCTAAAGTTGGAGCTGTGCTGAAGTGGGAACAGCCAAAGACTGTGACCGAGGTCCGTAGTTTCTTGGGTTTAGCTGGATACTACCGGAGGTTTATTGAAGGTTTTTCGAAGATTGCCTTGCCATTGACTAAGTTGACTCGTAAAGATCAACCTTTCTTGTGGGATCATAAGTGTGAGGAAAGTTTTCAGTTGTTAAAGGAGAAGTTGACGTCCTCACCAGTGTTGGTGTTGCCTGACCCACATAGAAACTTCGATGTTTATTGTGATGCTTCGAGGCAAGGACTTGGATGCGTTTTAATGCAAGATAGAAAAGTGGTAGCATACGCATCCAGGCAGTTGAAAGTGCATGAGGTCAACTATCCGACGCATGATTTAGAGCTTGCTGCTATTGTCTTCGCTCTGAAGATTTGGAGACACTACCTCTATGGCACTACCTTCAAGGTATTTAGTGACCATAAGAGTTTGAGGTACCTGTTTGACCAGAAAGAGTTGAATATGAGGCAAAGGCGTTGGATGGAGTTTATTAAGGATTATGATTTCAAGCTCCAATACCATCCCGGTAAAGCAAATGTAGTAGCTGATGCTTTAAGCCGGAAGACTCTTCATATGAGTTCAATGATGATCAAGGAATTTTCTCTAATCGAGAAGTTTCGTGATCTAAGTATGACGATGCAAGTGGAAAGAGAATGCATTATGCTTGGTAAGTTGCAAATTACCAATGAATTCCTGATTCAAGTTCAGGAATCTCAGCAGATAGATGAAGAACTACAAGAGAAGAGAAGGCTTATGTTGGAAGGGAAGGAAGTGCCAAACTCCCCTATGTTGGTTCCAAGTGGGGAAGCAAACAATTATTGGACCTGAGCTTGTTCAGGAAACCTCTGAGAAGATTCAGATGACCAGAGAAAAGATGAAGACAGCGCAAAGCCGACAGAAAAGTTATGCGGATAAAAGGAGAAGACCCTTGGAGTTTGGAGAGGGCGATCATGTTTTTATTCGCGTAAGACCGACAACTGGTGTTGGGAGAGCTTTGAAGACAAAGAAGTTGTCAGCAAGGTTTATTGGTCCTTATCAGATACTCAAGTGTATCGGGTCTGTAGCTTATCAGCTCGCTTTGCCTCCGTCTTTGTCCAATCTTCATGATGTGTTTCATGTTTCGCAATTGCGGAAATTTGTGCCAGATCCCGATTCAGTAATTGAAGTTCAACCTGATGATGTGGCTTTGAGAGAGAATCTCACTCTTGAGACAATCCCTGTCAGAATGGAAGATCGAAGAATGAAGCAGTTGCGGGGAAAAGAAATTCCTTTAGTCAAAGTTATTTGGGAAAATGCTGATGTATCAAAAGCAACTTGGGAATTAGAAGATAAGATGAGAAAAGATTATCCTGAGTTGTTTTTGTAAGCGGAATTTCGAGAACGAAATTCTTGTAAGTGGGGGAGAAATGTAATATCCCAATTTTTGTTCCCAAGTAAATAAAAGGAATATTTAAATAAAACTAATTATATGGAATTAGTTAGTTTTATTTATTAATTTTATTGTTATATTAAAAGAATTATTCAAGGAAAAATAAGAGAAAATAATTTGGGTTCTAAAAATAAGGATTTTTGCAGTTTAGTCCTTGGAAAGGACCTAAGAGGTAATATTGGAAAGATATTTGGAGGGAAAGTGAATAAAATAATAATTTTTGAAAATCTGAGTGCGTTACTCGAGTAGCCCGATCAATTTACTCGAGTAACAGTGGTGATGAAGCTGAAGATAGTGCGTTTGATGATTCAACAAGTTTAGTAATTCAATTATTTACACCTAGCACCGACTGGAGTTGATGGAAACACGTGTTGGTGTGCATGATAGCCATTCTTGGCTATAAATTCATGCTTTTGGGTTGAGGAAATCATAAGAAAATAAGAAAAAGAAGGGAAACTCTGCTGAATTTTAGTTTGAACACCCTCTGTTCTTCATCTTCGTTTTTAATCCCTACCCATACACAGTTGATGAGCTTGATACCTTCTTCAAGCTTGTCACAAGACCTTTAATTTGAGACAAGAATCGTGTGTTTTGGTGGCTGGAGCAAGGAGAACGAATTGCTTGAAGTTGGACTCTTGAAACTGAAGTTGGGAAATTTCAGTGGTAAGGAGCTAAGTTGGAGGCTTCGATTTAGGTATGTAGAGGACTCCAAATCGTGCCATTTTGATTTCTATTTAGAGTTTGCAATGTCTAGTTTCTTTATTGACCAAATTTGCTCATTTTCATGCACGTTTGGTTTGTCAAATCATCACCCGAACTTGCTCTGCTGAACCTGTTTTGGAACCGAAAACAGAGCATTTGGAGTTGGTGGATTCTGTGAGCTTCTTTGCTGCCTTTGCATTCAAAAAGCTTCATTGAGGTAAGGGAGAAGCTTTACTAATGCTAGAATAGATTGAGGAATTGATTTGAATATTGGTTGAACCACCATGAGGTTCAAAGGGCACTAGGTTAGGAGACAATGGCTTGGAGGCCAATTTGATCTTAAAACTGAATTGGAACATGTTAGATTTTGATATCTAAAGCTAAATGAACCTTCAATTTGATCTGAAATTGGGTAATTAAGGAATTGGTATGTGAGGTTGTGTTTTAGGTCAAAATTGGGGGAAATTGTTATGATTCTGTGATTTTGGTGTTAATGCTTGAAATTGATGCTATGAACAAGTTTAATGTAATGTATTTAAGTTGGTTTGAAGCTTAACTTTGGTAAAAATTGGATTGGCATGATTTTGACATATAAAAACCAGTTCAGCAGTGTTTTACTGCATAATTTACTCGAGTAATTCGAGCTGTCACTCGAGTAATGCGTGAAAATTCTGATTTATCTGATGAGTGCAAGAGGATTACTCGATTAATCTGAAGTATTAATCGAGTAACACCTTAAAACTTTGAATAATTTGAAATATATGCAGTACTACTCGAGTAATAGATCTGTTAATCGAGTAATGCGAAAGGTGCAACAATATTACTCGAGTAATTCGAGCTGTCACTCGAGTAATGCGAAAGGTGCAAAAATATTACTCGAGTAATTCGAGCTGTCACTCGAGTAATGCGAAAGGTGCAAAAATATTACTCGAGTAATCTAATGCAATACTCGATTAATAGACTCTGTTAATCTATTAGTGACTGAATTGTTGTAAAAGGATCAGAATTTAATGAGGTGATTGATTAGCAAAGGGTTTGAATCAATTTAATTACTGAACTAGAAATTAATGGAAGTCAGTGTATGTTAAATGAAGTTTAATTATGCCAAGTCCCAGCTTCGAACAACTTAAATGACATTGAATAGTATGGGTGGTCAAAGCCATGCATAGCATCTGCATTATTTGGATTCCCACATGTGTGGAGACACGTCCGAGAGGCGTGGGCATATCCTTTCGGTTGAACTCGAGGGACCTGGGTGTCTGCTCCAAAGGGTTCACGGGGGAGTGTCGGTGACCGGGGTTGCACCTTCTGTTTCCGGAAATACACACGTGCGTGTGGGCATGTCATTTGGTGCCGGACTCGATGAGGCGTAGTCCTACGGGATACGTCGGCAACATTTCTAAGAGCTCTAGAGGTGTTGATTTATTTGCGGGCCGAGTTCGATGAGATACTCCGTATGGGTATCGGGCATGTTTATTTTAAGGTGCCACGGAAGCCTATTTGTTGTAGTTGGCCAACAATCATGCATTGATAAGATTAGATACATCATGACTGCATATGCTATTGATTTATAGTTGAGTCTTGATGTTGGTGTTTAACATGGATGATGAATTGTTAATTGTATGAGATACAATATTAATTGATTAAAACTTTACCCTGTCTATTTTATTATGCGTTAGTATTTGCTAACTCCTTATGCCCTTGCAGGTGATGGCTCGTTACCTGACATACGTGGAGTTACGCCCGCTCCGTAGAGGAGTGTGGGACTACGAGGAGCACCGAGCGGTGTTCGAGGGTGAGGTTGACGTGATCTTTCGTCATCCTAACCCCCTGGCTCGAGTGCGACCTCGTAGGCTTCGCATCCCCATGATCTACATACTGCACATTCCACCAGCTTACACTTACCGTTTTGGTTCTCCACCCCCACATCATGGACGTCGTTTTTATAATCTACATGTCCGACGCCCAGCCACCCGTACACGTCCCTCTACTTCTGATGAGGCTACTGCTACGGCCACTCCTCGTCCTGGTTCGGCCACCAGGGTACGCTTTGCACCCTCTCCGGAGCCAGTGCGTCGCGTTGCTACCCCTGTGGTGTCGGACGAGGAGGAGGAGGAGGACCCCGTAGAGGACGTGGATGGGCCAGCGGCGGACAATCAGTGATGTGGTGTTTCTGTTTTGATAGTATGTGCAGTATGGGGACCATGTTAGGATGTGGTGTTTAGCTTTTGGATGACCAGGGATTAGACATCAGCGTGGGTCGATCATGGCTCAGCTCTCGAAGACTCTTTTATTTTGATTTGTGTTATATTGTATATAGTTGAGAGGGTCTATGAGAGCTGTTATTTTATATCTGCTGGTCTGTATCCTTATATTTTGCTACCTCGACTTTTATCTCTGATACTTGGGTACCTGAGTTTTTATATATATATGGGCTATGGTTGTATAGTTATTATGATCCTTAAAATTATTTCAATTACAACTGCAGTAATCATTTTGAAAATCGTTTCCGCTGAAAGTACAAACAGGTACTCAACCGTTCATTTTTGAAAGAAATGTGTTTTCGAATCAAAGCTTTCGGATATGGAACTTGGTGTATAGAAAGAAAAAGTTTTTCCATAAAGTTCCTATACGAATAACATTTATTATATATTCCAGCTTCCTTTATTTAATATAAATAAAGCTATATCTTGAGAATGTCTCATAATTTGTTAATATACATCGAGTGTCCACACTGTGCGTCCCATCTGCTTTCCGAACTAGGATGTGGTTGGAATGTTGGAGGAGATGTAACGTGTGTGCTACCAAACCCTTGAGCCTCGGTGGTGGTACCCCTTCACGAATTTCCGGTGGTTACGATAATAAAACTTAGAACTTAAAGATAATTAATTATAACAGTTATGAGGTATACCCTTTTTGGAAAGGACTTTATGGTATTAAATGGAATAAGGTAATGATAATACTGATGTACGCTATGATATGCTTGTATGATCTTAATATTCCCCTATTGTAAGCCCGCGCCATCGACGATCATATCGTTCGGAAGTGCTTACTCTCTCTATTTCCCTTTCCTGTGGACATTGGGGAACAATGTTCACAGATGACAGATCATGTACTATCTCGAGTAGCGGTTGCTCAAGTCGGAAGAGGATCACGAGACGACGTACATACGAGGAGGAAGCAGAAGCAGCAATCAAAGAATATTCCAGACAGTTGCGGTGTAGGAAATGATGAAGACTAATGGTCTAGGATAGTTTTTGTTTTATATTCCATCTTTGGATGGGTAGGACATGATTACTCTATCCCGAATGTAACCCCAGTTGTAATATGGATTATTTTAAATGAAATAAAAGAAGTTTCTTTTGTTCATAAAGTAATTAAACTATTTTTCCGCGAGTTAACCATCAACTAAATATGACATTGAGAAAATGAGTTTTTGGAAATATGTTGGATGGTAACATCTCTTTTTGGGAATAGAATTTTATGACACGAGTCTAAGTACCAAAACATTTTTGTAAACCAAATAAATCAAATTGTATTTATGAAAACCTTTTTGTAAAAGAATTAAAATGAACTGACTTTGATAATGTTATAAAAAAAATGGCGCAAATTTTTAGTGAAAATTCTAAGTCCAAATTGGGGTGTTACATTTAGTGGTATCAGAGCGATGGTTGTCCTTAGTGGCCTTAAGCATAGCCTTATATGCTTTCCTTGTGTGACTCTGGTTGTGTTTGTTTGAATCTGAGTGGTGATGGTCCTAGTCTTAGAGTAAACTAAGAGTTAGAGTTGGTACCGAATTGGAGTGGCATGGATGTTCTTCAAGTTTGACTAGTCAAGGCAATGGTAGCAACGACGCAAACCCTAAATTCCCAAGAGGTCAATGGCTAGGATTGAAGTTGGCTTTTCCACATTTGGAGTTTCCGAAGTGTGGATCAGGACAAAGTGACTCGTTGGTAGGAGACTTTCCGACGGGAGAAGCAAAGGAAAAACCTGTTATTGGAAAAAGTGTCGTATTATGAAGATTGTCAGAGAAGAATTGAGCTCAAGTCAATACCCTACATTATTTTCAATTTTTGTGAAAACCCAATTGCCTTTTTATCTAGTTGTGAGCTTGAACTTCGCATTTCTGCGATAATTCGACCCTTTCAAATTAAAAAGACTTCCTTTTTGTCAGAAAATACCCAATCTAATGATTACATTCCATCCAAATATTCGACCAAATGCCAAATTTCGGTAAATTCAAAGTTCTTTTCTTGGATTCTCGTGACTAAAACAGAACCCTACCTCATAAACTTATGAAGGAAGTAACACTTGTATGCATAACACATGAGTTTTAGGAGGCTGAAGGGGCAAGTGATGGTATGATTGTGTGAAATCTTAGGAATTTTGGTTTAGAGTCGGTCCCTAAGTGGTACTAGGAAGGAGATTTAGTGAGTGAAAAGTCGGGTAGTTGGAAAGTAATCATAGTCTTAGGGTGGATTTTGATGTGAGGTTGTGTAATAGATGGTATAAGCTTGATCAAAGTTGGGGAGCAAAAGGTTAAATAGGGTCTATGTTAGAAGGACGTAGTGACCAGTACCGATATGGATAAGTAGCATGGGAATAAGCAGTAACTCAGCTGGTGATTTTGGTTTTGATATGCATACAAGAAAGTACTTCTGGATTGACACCAAGTTCAAAAATAACAAACTCTTCTTATCAAGTCTATTATCAAAATGCCAATATCCCTTATGAATAATTCATACTCACTTACCTTTAACACTTCTGGTTTGACCAAACTACTATTGTGACAATTATTGTTTGTTGCCTACCTTTGAACTTGACTCAACTCGACTCCCGCGCGACATTATGGCAAAGGTTGACCAGTAAAAGAGTGTTGATCGACGAAGACAACGAAGGAAGGATATATTCTCAAAAGAAGTAAATAACAAAGTGAAGGGTAGTAAAAATGTCTGAATAACCTTGTGTGTTTCCTTGCTTGTCTCTGTGCGTATTTCTCGGGGACGAGAAATCTCTAAGTTGGGGAGGATTGTGAGACCCATAATTTTACCCAATTTATTTGTGATCTTATAACTAAAATTAGGAAATTATGTTTGATTTTGATACCTGGATTTAATTAAAAATCGTATGAAGTATATATGTATATATATACCAATGTTTTCCCTAGCTTATTTAAATGAAATATTTTAATATAAAGTATTTGATTTAAATGATCTTAGAAGATGAAATGCCTTTTGATGGATTAGAGTATCCTATCTTTAGAAATTCATATCTTTTCAACCGTACATCGAAAAATTACAAATGATATGTCAAAACGATCGTATCGAAACGTAGATTATGAAAATGTAAAGTTTTGATTTTTATTTTTGAGTTTTCGAAATTTTATCACTACTACAATATTAAACGTTTTGAGTTTTAAGTATTAATGTATGGTTTTAATGGATTAAATAACCTTTTGACTCAAGTATATTTTATTTTGAAAATAAAAATTCATTTCTGAAGTTGTATATTATACTACCATTCAAATAAAGTGTATTTTTCGTATTTTTCTTATTTTAAAGCTTAGGAAATGTATTTTTGAAGGAAATGATCTTAGGACTTCAAAAATTCATAACTTTCAAACCGTAAGTCCAAAAATTATAAAATTTATATGAAAACGATCGTATTAAAATGTAGTATCTTAAAATGTAAAAATAAAATTTTTATTTTGGTATTTACGAAAAAGTACTGTACAGTAGGTAGAAAATCGAATTTTGATAGTTTTAATTAAGAAAAATAATTTTGGGACATAAAATAATTTAATGGACTATAAAATATTTTTATTGGTATATTTAAATATTTATTTTAGTGATGTTTGACTGCACAATCCATATCTAAGTATTTTCTTAATTATTTTCTGATTTATTTAAAATGATAGTTTATTATGATTGGTTAATAGTGTAGGCACCTCCACAAAGAACCAATGAAAAATTTTCTCTCCTATTTTAATATATATGTGCTGTCCAAATTAGTGTAGAGAGAGGGAAGAATAGTTCTGAAAATTGTGAGAATAAACCATGAATTAAAAGGCTTTAGGAATCAACAAAATCTCATTTAATGCAAAGGAGTGTTCCAATGTAAAGGATTAATTTTGCTGACTCATATTGGATAGAAGGGGCTGAATTTAGTCAGATTTTTTTTTAAGGAAAAATGCCTTCTCTTCAACTATAAATAGGTGGTAGTATCTCCCACATTTTTCACACATGCACATTGTTGACATTTTGGAAAAAAAAAATTCAAAGAGAGGCTTGGAGAGGGTGAGAGAGTGGCGAGTTGCTTATGAAAAGGAGGGAGGATTTTCATTGTCATTTTGAAGTCTTTTTGGCTAGGAAAAGAGGTAACACCAAATCACTTATTTATTTAATCTCTTTTTAAGTTGTTTTGTTCTTGAGTAAAACTTCTAAATTCTTCTATAGTTAAGTTCTAAATTTTCCTTTTCATTTTAAAAGTTTATTATTGAATATGTGATGTTGTTCTTGAGTCATATGAATTAAGAATGAGAAAAGGGACACAAAAAGGGTGTTTAAAGGGATTTATCTCCCCTTTTTTTTAATTCTTAAGATGGCTAAAATTTTTGATGAGTTTGATTAATTTAATTTCTGGGTTTATTTTATTTCGTAGATCATATGAATTATAGAAAATTTTGTAGGAACAAATAAGTTTTATTCTTTGTCTTTTAATTGTTTTTGTTTCTTTGTATTAAGGAATAATAATCAATAAGTAAATAATATGAAAAAAAAATTAATTTCTGGTATATATATATATATATATATATGTATGGGCCGTGTTATATATTATAAGAAATTGAGAATTGATTTGTGTATTTTAGTATGTGTATTGTATTGTTGTTTAATAAAATAAAAGAGAATGGAAATGAATGAAAAGAATTAAAATGGATTTTTATTTTTGTTTTTGTTTTCTTTTCTTTTCTGGACCGTGTATGTATATATGTATATTGTATGATAATGGTTGTTATTTCATGTATATTTGAGTTATGATTAAGTCCCTAAAAAGAATGAAAACACATAAGTACTTTTCCTTAAAGTAGAAATGAAACGAAAATGATTTAAAGGAACTAAAAATGACTTTTGGAAATAAAATAATTCTGGAAAATTTTTGGTGTTCTTAAATTGTATGAAATTGTATTTTATAGAAATTTTGTTTAATGGTTATTGTTTGATTGTATGTTATTCCTTTCTGTTTGGATTTAAGTTAAATAAGAACAATGAATTAGGATAATAAACAAAAATGAAATTTTCTGGAAATGTAAAAAAATATAAGTAGGCCGTGAGGCCTATGATCCTTTTTAAAATAATTTTTGTAATTTGTTTGTTATTTGATGTGTAGTTAAATTATAGTTTATTGTTTAAAAGAAATAGAAACAAATGGTAGTTGTTATAATTTATAAGAGCATGTATGTTTAAGTGATTATATGAGTATCTGGTTGATGTGTTTATAGACATTAGTTGCTGGAAAAAGTGAATTATTTTCTAAAAGAAATGTATTTTATATTTGTTTAATAATTTAAAACTATTGTTTTTAGTATACAAAGTGATGTAATTATATTATATAGATGTTTTAAGAGTTAAAAATGTTCTTCCTAATTTTCTAAGTGCTGGTCGAATTTTAGAAGAAAAGAAATAAAGTTAATTGAATTTTTTTCTAATTGATTTGATAATTGTTTTAGTGTATCTATGGAATGAATTACATGTTTTTATGGAAAAGATTAATTCTGAAAATTTAATTTTAATTCTGGAAATTTAATTTTTTATTCTGAAAAATTTATTTATTCAAGACCCCAAATGATTATTTTAAGTGTATTAGTAGTACTTAGTTTGTATGTGCAAATATAATATAGAAACAAATAGAAATGGGTATTTTTGATTGATTAAAGTGATTTATAAAAAAATATTAAGTTGTTGTCCAGAATTTATAAATAATGAAAAAGTAATGTTTTATTAGAAATAATAGTGTTTTAAAATCTTTGGCATAAGTAGGAATTGTGTATAATTGTTTTGGATTGTTTTACTTGAACTTCTTGAATTAATGCAACTTTTTCAGTGGCTGTACAACAGATGCAATTATTTTATTTAGTTTAATTTTGGTCATTTTATTATAGTAGAGGTTGTAATAAGAATTTAGGAAGAAACGGCATGTGTTTTCGATTTTCTGTTCAAGAGAAAATGAATTTTTAAGTTTAGGTATGTATGTTGTCCAAAAATCTAAAATGTGTGGCACCAATGATAGAAATTGTTTTGGATTAAACCAATATGTGAATTTTATGTTAAGACTTTTTATAGATAGAGTTAAAAAGAAAATATAAAAGTAACTTTGTGAATGTATGCCTTAATATTCTAGTTGTTTACTACATTGTTGTCTTACTGGTGCTTGTATGATAATTGTGGAATGTTTTGTAAAAATGATTTTGAGTTTGTATTATAATGCTGTCCAAAATTTTAATTTGAGTTACATCAACTCTAGAATTTGTGAATGAATTTATATTTTAGAATGATTATTGATGTGTTAAGTGTTTTTGGGTAAATGTTAAAATTGACTTTTAAAGAAGGTGTTTCTTGACTGTCCAAATGATTTAAAAGGTTGCATCAAGTTTAAGTTATTTGTTTTAAGTGGCTTATGTTAATCCTTGAGCGGTAGTTGTTATTGATTTTCTGAGTTAATGAAAAAGTATGAAATAATCTCTTTTGATTTAATAATTAGTTCTAAAAATTTCCATCGACGTTTTAAAGGTTTTGATTTTGTAAAGTATGATTTATTTTAAGTATTGGAAGTTTTGGTTCAAGTCTTCTTGATACCTAAAAGTGATAAAGGAAATTGTTGTTAAGGATATGTGTCTTGTGGTTTGCTTAATTCTAATTGAGTAGTCATTTATGAAATTCTTTTGTAAATATTATTTGGTAAAGGCTTTCGTTCGGATTTGGGTGACGTGACATCAAAGCAAGAGGACACTAATTTTGTAGCTTCAACTCAAGGTGAGAGAGAAGCCTTCTTAAGACATAGTGGCATGTAGGGTAATATTAGGACGTTCCGTATCATCTCAAAGGTCGGAACTAGGAATCTATTGGTCTAGTAGTAAAACGGCAATTGAGTGTGTATCCTGCCGTTTATACGAAAAACACGATTCCTTGATATTTATTGTATGTCGGTTGCTAATTGCTTATGCCATGTTGTATATTTTTGAATTGTATATTATATTTTGGAAATAATGGTTCATCTTATGGAAAGATAATTAATGTTCGGTGGTTCCTGTGACAAGAGTTCTTTGTGTTTTTCGATCGGTCGTTCCATGAGAAGGATTTGGCATATCTTGGAAATACTATTATGAAAATATAAGAATGGTTAAAGAATAATGTGGAATTGCGAAAGCAATAGTAGTGTACAGTGATGGTGCAAGCGGCACAAAATAACTTTGCTAAATATCCCCTTTAGGTGACTGGCCACGTGGATGACTGTGCCGTGGTCTAAGTCTTGTGGAATCCACTGTACTGTAGAGGGTGTTTGATGTTTCCCTTAGAGGTCGTGACCCGTTAGAAGCGAGGCTTAGAATGGGTCGACCAAAACTTAGGTTTAAGAAGAGACTTAAAAGACTTAAAAGACTTAAAAGACTTAAAAAAACTTAAAAGACTTAGGAACCCCTCTCCTAAACCTACGCGTTGAGAGTGAAGTAGTGGAGAGGAAAGATACCGTATACTTGGAGGTAGGTGTCTCTTCAAGTGGTGATTGCAATAGGGGAATGTGAGGACGGTGAAGGTCAAGAAGCCTTGAGTGCTTCTCTAGGCGGGACAAGACTACAAGGACTTGCCTCTCGGTTGTAGACAATGTCGTAGCAAAGAACTGCACGATCAACTAGAGATAACACTGTCGCCCCCTTGAGCAAATCTTAGATGGTGAGAGGGAACCCGAATGGGGCTAGATGTCGCTGCATTTTTGAAACTGTATTGATGAAATGATTTTACTTCGGTTGTTGGATACTTTTGGTGTGTACCCTTCGACATTCGATGCTAGCATGGTTAGGGTTCCTGTGCGTCCCATCTGCTTTCCGAACTAGGATGTGGTTGGGATGATGGAGGAGATGTAACGTGTGTGCTACCAAACCCTTGAGCCTCAGTGGTGGTACCCCTTCACGAATTTCCGGTGGTTACGATAATAAAACTTAGAACTTAAAGATAATTAATTATAACAGTTATGAGGTATACCCTTTTTGGAAAGGACTTTATGGTATTAAATGGAATAAGCTAAGGTAATGATAATTGTTGATACCTGAATATTTAGAGGCCCAAATTGCAAAGCCCAGTTTGTATAAAGGCCCAAAAATCATCAGACAGAACAAAACAATAAAAGAACACTGAGAAGGGCGTGGAAACATCAAGAGCTGCCCAGAGCGTCACGTGCCCAAAGCGACAGTCATCAAGGCGACACATTCTGATGAGGTGCAAAGGAGAAAGAGTAAGACGTACTGATGGCAGTGAGCACAACATGTCCTCCCAAAGCGCCCCAGGTGTCATGGAAACTTTGGGAGAAAGTCATGATAAATGAGAGCGAACAGGGAGTAAGGCTTGTGGAAGGCGCACACATGCAGACAAGGTATTCCAGTTCCTCAGGACTACAAGGAACGTGCATGGGAAGCCAAGAGGGAATCTTTTGACTGCCTCGCTAGGCCCTTCCCAAGACAAAGCCAAGAGTAGCAAGACTTGAGCCCCACTCCTTCTGCAGCCACTGATGACAAAGCCAAAATAAGGAAACAAACAAAAGGTACCTGATATAGGAGATAATGCACAGAAGTCAAAGGGAAAAAATGTTATCAACCAGTGGATAAAGCAGGAAAGGCAATAAACAGTGGACAAGAAGGACTCTATAAAAGAGGCCCTCCTCCATCGTATGCAGGGGAACCAGAACAAGGGTGATCAGAATACCCCAAAAACACAACAACCAACAACAATCACAACACAGAGAGAACAAAAGAAGGAAAAGGGATAGAAACTTCCTTTGAAACTTAGGATTAGTATCATAGAGGAGAGTGTAAAAAGCCAAAGCGCACACTCTTCCCCCTGTAAAAATACCACAAGTGTGGAAGCCATTTCCTTGTATCCACCTCTCTATATCCCATTTCAGTATAATAAAAGCCTAAAGCTTCACTAAGTTTACGAACCCATTATCTTTTTACTAATTATTGTTTATCGCACAAAGCGGTCCAAAACAATTGGCGACTCCGCTGGGGAAGCTATGGCTTCCAACCTTGAAGGAAATGAGACTCACGTTGTGCACCAGGTGCCTGTGGGAGATGCCGCTCCGAAGGCGCTACCCGCAGTTGCCATTCAAAACCCAACATCTGGTCTTGCAAGCCGCAGAACGGGAGCAGATTCTAGGAGGCTGAGCTTCAGATCCAACAGATCAAGAAAGTTATGGTCCAGACAGTGAAGGAAATGCTCCTAGAAGCGCCGCTCCAAGGACGGCTATTGAATGCACTCACTGTGATCAACAATATCCGACTGAAGAAGCGTTTCAGCAAGGAGGTTGTCCTTCAGCCCAAAGGCGACCTTCTTGAAAGGTGGTCTTCTCCCCAAAAGGTGAGCTCCCTGGAAGGCGCTCCTCAGAGAGCGATCTTCCCAGAAGGCATGCTCACAGAAGGCGACCAGAAGGCGGTCACACAACCGAAAGGGCGAAAGTACGCTCTCACTGACGAAGGCGTACACAAAGTACGCTCTCGCTGACGAAGGCGTACACAAAGTACGCTCTTACTGACGAAGGCACCACAATGCAGAAAGTAGAAACTCAGGAGCAAAGGCGCAACTAGAGTCTACATGGAAAAATGCTTCATAAGCTAAGTACATATAACTCTTAACTCAGTGCACATGCTAGTATGCCTTTTTCATGAATTTAATTATAATAGATGTGAATCATGACCAAATGAAAAATGTATTGTATCCAATCACGTATCAGTTGCTGTATGTATAGTTAAGGAAATATAATTATTATATGCTCATTTTGTGCATCTATGTCCTAATAGGCTTTTCACGTGATATCATGCTCTACGTAGAGATTATCCTGATAACAATGATTTAATTTTACTTTGTCTAGAATAACATTGTTATGATATGTTATGGAGATGGTCTGACTCTAAGTTTGCCATGGCTGAGAATTGCATATGTATGATCGCAATCATGAATGTTGTCGCTCTGATATGTGTCAAGTACTTGACTAGAAAAGCAGTAATTAGATAACTCTGTACATTTGAATGTTTGCTGTAGAACTAAAATTAGTATATCATACTAGTCGTTCTTGCCATAATCTTGTTAACCTTTCTTGGCTCAACCATGGCTTGATGAAAAGAAACTGTTTCCATCATGCAAAAACAACGTCTAAAGTTATAAATTGTATGATTTAAATGTTGAGAAGGCATGCTCTAGAAAAGCATTACAGGAAAAACATGATCTTGGCAATGATACATGATAATGCATTATTAATCTTGTACATGACTTACTAGAAACAATTGAAAAAAAAATGGGCTTGAATAGCATGAAAATGACCGAAAAATGAAAATTGTTTATGTAGGAACAATAATTGATATCTTCCACACATTCAGGAAGTCCTAAGTATGCCCTTAGGCCATGATTTTCCATGTTTTGCTAAGATACTCAATGTCATGGGAGGACCGCTTCCTCCACTGAGAACAAGAAGCACCTGAGCTATCCAGAATAGAAAAGCGCTCTCGCCCAGTGAGAAGGCGATCAAAAGTGAAGTATCAAACAGCGAATAATGAAACAAGAGCAAAGTTTCAAGAGAAAGCAACACGACACAGATAGAAAAGATCAGTGAAAATCAAACAAACAAAATCAACCAAAGATAAAGAATGAAATCACACCAGAAGGCGAACCCTGAAGTTGGTAGTAAGACGCACGAAATCCAGAACCAGAAGGCGAACACAGAGTCATGGCGGCAGGGCGCATGTCAGCCTTGTAAACAGAAGTAATCATGCATTTAGTATAAACTAATTGACAAGATGAAAGGCGGAACAAGCAAAGGCGAGGAAAGCAAAGTTGAATCAAAAACCTCATGTGAAGCAAAAAAGATGAAATCCAAGGCGCATCAGAAAAGAAACGGTACTAGAAATCCTGGAGAAAATGCAAACAGAAAGTTGCTAATAACAAACCAAAAACTAGAGAGCGAAGGTGCATCAGAAGCTGCGATCAAAAGCTGACAAAGAATTTAAACCGGAAAGACCAAGGCAACTTCAAAGCAAAAGCGTGCAAAAGATCACAAGCCAGAAAGTTAAAAGAAAATCAATGCAGATATCTGAGCGCAACAGCAAAACAAGATGAAAAGTAAAAAGGTCATAACAAAACTCAAAGGCGTACAATTGCAAGGCGTACAATTGCAAGGCGTACATGAAAAGGCGTACATGCAACATGAGGGCGAATGCAAGCTTCGTAATGACCAATGCGAGTACAAGATCCTGAAAAGTATGTTACTCAAAGGCATACTTAAACACTGAAGCATTGAATCAGATGCAAGGGCAAGGTGCAAGATAAAATCAAGCTAGAAAGTGTACAAGTGTCTGACCCAAAACCGTTCCAAACATAACATAACCAAGGCAAGCTCGGTTTACCTGATGATTGAAGAACTACCAACGCAAAATCAGGAATTCATTCCAGTCTGATTTCACAAACAAGCCAAAGCATCCCGACACAAGTGAAACGAAGAAGTCTATAGTAATAACAAAGCCCTTAAAGTAAGGCACATCTGAGCTCGTCTGTACGTCAAAACAGACCATGCGGAAATGAGCACGAGCACAAAGTCAAGAAGCCAGAACAATATAGAAATCCAAGTGCTTACAAATTGATGATATCAATAAAAGCATAAAGAAAAGTAGCACCAGCAACAAGAGGTGTTACGAAGCACAAGCAATCAGAGCTAAGCAATCAATCAGAAGCAAGGTACAATGCTAAAGCTTGAAGCGACACTGATGACATGAGGTGTCCCCGGAAAGAGCCCAAATGATACTGATGACATGAGGTATCGCTGTATCAAAAACCCCTCAAGCAGGGTCAATAATGCCAGAACACGAGGTTCAACACTTCAAAAAAAAAAGAAAAAGAAAAAGAAAAGAAAGAACAGTGTTGGACCGTATCGCGGGCACAAGCGCCTTATCGCGGTACCCGGATAGACCTCCTCAAAAGAGAAATTTCCGGGACAGACGCGGGCGAAGTACGCCATATCGCGAGACTAGAAAAGGTCCCGGGAAACAAGGGCGCTAGTCTTAAACGCGGGCGGAAAATCTGTAGAAAAAGAGGTTGGCTAACGCAAGATCCAAAGCGATCCGTTAGTTTATGAAGCCCAAAGCGGCAAACTGAAAAAGTCCTAAGTGACAACTGAAAAGAAAAAGCCCAAAGCGGCAACTGGAAAGAAAAAGCCCAAAGCGGCAAACTGAAAAAGTCCAAAGTGACAACTGAAAAGAAAAGCCCAAAGCGGCAACTGGAAAGAAAAAGCCCAAAAGCGGCAGCTGAGAAGCCCAAAGCGGCAAAATCTGTAGAGCGTGCCCAACGTGCACCCTGAGATAAAATCTTTGGCACCGATGACATGAGGGGCCATTACTGAGAATAACCTGAAAAATCTTTGGCACCGATGACATGAGGGGCCATTACTGAAAATAACCTGAAAAATCTTTGGCACCGATGACATGAGGGGCCATTACTGAAAATAACCTGAAAAATCTTTGGCACCAATGACATGAGGGGCCACTGAAGTCTGCAACAAGTTTGAAGCGCCCAAAGCGCGCTCAAAAAAAAAAAGGGGGGAGAGGGGAGGAAGAAAAGAAAACCTTCCTTGGGCACCCAATGACATAAGGGCCCTTGTTGTAAAAAAAAGAGAGAAAAAAAAGGGGGGAAAGAAAAGAGAAGAAGAAGAAAAAGAAGAGATGTGCGCTATCAAGAAAAAGCACCAAAACTGGGAAGAGCGTACAAGAGCAGAAACAAGCACAAGTGCAGTAACAAGCAATTATAAAGCTACGTTCACAAGACAGAGTTCAAACTACAATGGCGCCAAAGCGACAAAGCCGACAAGAGCGCACAAGAGCCAAAAGTGTACAACTTAAATACAAGCCTAAGAAGCAAGACAAACGAAGACACGTGAAGCAAAACTGAGATGTGCATAAACATTGTCAAGGTGGCAGCAGGCATACAAAAGCAGAATCTAAGCCTAAAGAGCACACCACCACAAATAAGTACAACTTCAAGAAGTTCAGAAAAACAAATTCTGAAATACAAGTCCAAAAGCAATATAGCCTAAACAGCAACTATCAAACACTAAAAAGAGCATTCAGAAGTCACTTGTGCAAAGATGGGCTGAGAGTTCCTTTGAACGAGTAGCCAAAGCAGTGCAGCGCTCTTACAAAGTACGCTTGGTTTCAGCCAAGCCAGCGGCATCAAAGGGAGGCCGCAGTTTCTCCAATCTATCAATGGTATCATCAAGCCAAGTACCAGAATAGTGTTGAAACCTGATAGAATGGAAGCAGTCCAAGAGCTCCACCTTGTCCTCCCACGGCAAGGCGTCAACATCAACAGAGCTCACCAAACCCAACACTTGCACCATGGTATGCGCAGCGGACTCCCTGAAAAAGCGAGGGAACGAAGCACCTAGTGGCACCAAGTCAGGATGGGCAAGAAGAAACGAGTCAAGCATAGACTGCTCCTCCGCATCAAGAGAGCCACGAGACTTGGCGAAAAATGCCGCAGCAAAGCAGAAAAAGAGCAAAGAAAAAAAAACAAGCGAGAAAAGCGACAAAATTTACAAATTAATTAAATATGTGAAGATTGATGTTAAATGTGAAGGAAACCCAAATTGATGCATGGTAAAAGGAACAGTCACAAACTGAAGAAGAAGCTAGAGAAGCAACAACTTGTGCAATTTTGACAGAAGGAAGCCGAATGGGAGGAGTCTCATGCACGGGACGCCCTTCAGAAGAGCTCACAATACCCTTTGAAACTTCAGCTACATTTGCAGAACCTGCATTCCCTTCATCAAGAGGAGCGAAGCCAGTATCGCTCTCATGAACAGCATGATCCTCAATGGGAACCTCCACAGCAACATCAACTTGGTTTTCCTTGGGGGCAAGAGCGTCCGTTTCAGCGTCCAAGTCATCAAAAACAGTGTCAACAGGAACACCTTCACTTATAATGATATCAGCATCATTCACAGCAACATCTGAAGAAGCATCAGCAAGAGCGCCCTTGGAAATAATAGAAACGCCCTTAAAAGTGCCAACAGGGGGCATCAAAGGATCAGTATCCACACCAACAGCAGATTCAGAAGAAACAGAGGGGGGCAACGCCCCCACTAACAAAAGGATGACGGCGGAAGTCCAAGGAGCCCTCACCAACAAGGGTGGATGGAATTGTTGGAGAACTGACTGGAGTATGGACACCTTCAGAAATCTGCTGAGGCGAAGGCGACGCTGAGGAACGACCACTAGAGCCACTTGTACCCAAAAGGAATATGAGAGAGGCAATGAGTGAGAAAACACTTAGGAAAAAGCGAAGAAGGAGAAGTTGCTGCCAAATCAAGCACCAAAGCGCACTCGATCAGCTCAACAAGCTCACAAGAGCAATGAACCAACATAGAAGAACACAAGTTCTTCACAGTATCAAGAGAAGAACGAAAAAACGAACCAGAGAAGCATTCTTCACCTTGTTTCCTCACAGGAGCGACACAAGAGAGAGCGCATCCCTCTGCCCAGCAGCGACAACCGCTCTACTCCTCCTTGGCATCTCAAAACTAATGAACAGAAGCAACAGGAACAGCAACAGTGAAGTGAACAGAGTCTGTGGCAACTCTCTAGAAGAAAAGGAGAATAAATTGCGAAAGTCCCAGAGCAACCTCCGAAAAGCGTACGTCGCTCCCCAGGATAATAACTCCACCGCAAGAGCGATAAGAGCAACAACAGTAAAGAGTAATTAATCAATAATACATCAGAGAAGAAACCAAAGAGAATGGGAGTCACTATCCATCAGTGGTCGAAGGCGTGCAACGAAAGCACGCACCGAAGGCGCACAACAAAAGCGCACACCGAAGGCGCACAACGAAAGCGCGCACCGAAGGCGCACAACGAAGGCGCACAACGAAAGCGCACACCGAAGGCGCAAAACGAAAGCGCACACCGAAGGCGCACAACGAAAGCGCGCACTAAAGGCGCCCTCAGTCCAGTACAAAGGGCGACACCTTGCCCAGTAGTAGCAGTATGAAGTATCTCTGTTCAGTCCCAAAGGCGACGCTCTACCCCATGTCATGCAGTCAGAAGGCGTCCCCTCAGTTCAACCTCAAACGGGAAAAAGAGAGAAGAAAGTGTGCAGGTCCAAGAGCGACATCTGAAAGCGCACGCCCCTATCTAACTTTGATGCTCCCTTAAGGATGCATCTTTCTGAAATACGTCCTCAATCCATTCTTGCCACCCACCTGTGGTAGTGACCCTTACATGAAAGCACACCTCAGATCAAGGGAACTCAGAACAAAGAAGACAAGAGCGAAGAATGAGTGGAACGGAAAGAAGGAAAAGGAGAAACAGGTGAGAGGGGAAACAAAGTAGGATTTGCACTGAAAAGGAAATCCTTCCCTTCTCACTGCAAAGGGGGCAATTGTTGATACCTGAATATTTAGGGGCCCAAATTGCAAAGCCCAGTTTGTATAAAGGCCCAAAAATCATCAGACAAAACAAAACAATAAAAGAACACTGAGAAGGGCGTGGAAACATCAAGAGCTGCCCAGAGCGTCACGTGCCCAAAGCGACAGTCATCAAGGCGACACATTCTGATGAGGTGCCCAGGAGAAAGAGTAAGACGTACTGATGGCAGTGAGCACAACATGTCTTCCCAAAGCGCCCCAGGTGTCATGGAAACTTGGGGAGAAAGTCATGATAAATGAGAGCGAACAGGGAGTAAGGCTTGTGGAAGGCGCACACATGCAGACAAGGTATTCCAGTTCCTCAGGACTACAAGGAACGTGCATGGGAAGCCAAGAGGGAATCTTTTGACTGCCTCGCTAGGCCCTTCCCAAGACAAAGCCAAGAGTAGCAAGACTTGAGCCCCACTCCTTCTGCAGTCACTGATGACAAAGCCAAAATAAGGAAACAAACAAAAGGTACCTGATAAAGGAGATAATGCACAGAAGTCAAAGGGAAAAAATGTTATCAACCAGTGGATAAAGCAGGAAAGGCAATAAACAGTGGACAAGAAGGACTCTATAAAAGAGGCCCTCCTCCAACGTATGCAGGGGAACCAGAACAAGGGTGATCAAAATACCCCAAAAACACAACAACCAACAACAATCACAACACAGAGAGAACAAAAGAGGGAAAAGGGATAGAAGCTTCCTTTGAAACTTAGGCTTCGTATCATAGAGGAGAGTGTAAAAAGCCAAAGCGCACACTCTTCCCCCTGTAAAAATACCACAAGTGTGGAAGCAATTTCCTTGTATCCACCTCTCTATATCTCATTTCAGTATAATAAAAGCCTAAAGCTTCACTAAGTTTACGAACCCATTATCTTTTTACTAATTATTGTTTATCGCACAAAGCGGTCCGAAACAATAATAATGATGTACGCTATGATATGCTTGTATGATCTTAATATTCCCCTATTGTAAGCCCGCGCCGTCGACGATCATATCGTTCGGAAGTGCTTACTCTCTCTATTTCCCTTTCCTGTGGACATTGGGGAACAATGTTCACAGATGACAGATCATATACTATCTCGAGTAGCGGTTGCTCAAGTCGGAAGAGGATCACGAGACGACGTACATACGAGGAGGAAGCAGAAGCAGCAATCAAAGAATATTCCAGACAGTTGCGGTGTAGGAAATGATGAAGACTAATGGTTTAGGATAGTTTTTGTTTTATATTCCATCTTTGGATGGGTAGGACATGATTACTCTATCCCGAATGTAACCCCAGTTGTAATATGAATTATTTTAAATGAAATAAAAGAAGTTTCTTTTGTTCATAAAGTAATTAAACTATTTTTCCGCGAGTTAACCATCGACTAAATATGACATTGAGAAAATGAGTTTTTGGAAATATGTTGGATGGTAACATCTCTTTTTGGGAATAGAATTTTATGACATGAGTCTAAGTACCAAAACATTTTTGTAAACCAAATAAATCAAATTGTATTTATGAAAACCTTTTTGTAAAAGAATTAAAATGAACTGACTTTGATAATGTTATAAAAAAAATGGCGCAAATTTTTAGTGAAAATTTTAAGTCCAAATTGGGGTGTTACACCCTCCCTAGATTTTCCCAGATAGCCTAACTACTAGGTCCCCCACCGTTCGTCTAGCACTAGGGTTCCTCACCCTACAAACACGAACGCCGCACGTTCGAACTAGGAGATTCACTCCATAGTCTCTAAGGGTCACACACCCCTTTACAACAATGGTTACGATATGGTTGGGTACAATAACTATCGTGCACTCTTAATAGTGCTGATACAACAATGAAAGGTCGCTCTAACAAATATGTGTTCTAAACAACACTGATACGACAATATAGCTCTAATGATAATGAAGTATTGGGAAAGTAGTTACAAGGCCAACACAAGGTTTTGTTTTTCTTCAAAAAGATATGAACGTGAAAAACAGATAATAGGAGAAGAAGAGAAAGAGAACGTGATGATCAGAAGTGATGTAGGAGTGAGTACTTTAAAAAAAAAAAGAGAAAACTGAATTTGTAAAAAGATAAGATTTTAAAATCAAAAACAAATAAAAAAGATTTATAAAATAAATCAAGGATTTGATTCTTAAAACAAATAAGGAATTATTTCAAAAACAAAATCAATTTCGAATTTTGGAAATAAATCAAATTCAAAATAAGAATCAAAATCAAATCAGGAATATATAACAAATTGATTTTCTGAAATCAAATAAATAAAATAATATTTTTGAAATCAAAATAAAATCAATAAAAGATTTGAATCTTAAACCAAAAAGGAAATATTTCAAAAATAAAATCAAATTCGAATTTTGAAAATAAATCAGAATCAATTAAGTAAAAACAAATATGGAAATAAATCAAAATGGTTCTAACACGTTTTTCAATAAAATTTAAGGTAATCGATTACTTCAGGGAAGGTAATCGATTATCCCCTTTAAAATGGAAACTTTGAAAACCTTTTGAAAAACAAGTAATCGATTACATCATATCAATTAATCGATTATTTCACTCCTGTTTAATATATGATGCAACTCATATAATCGATTACTGAGACTCTGATTTTTTGTATGATGTAACATCACGTAATCGATTACTTCAAGGCAGTAATCGATTACTCTGCCTCGGGAAAATGTATAATGCAACATTGATAATCGATTACTTGACATAGGTAATCGATTACTCTTATTCAAAAAGTAATGGATTAGTCAAGTTCACATAATCGATTACACACACTCTGGTTTTTCTGTGATGCAACAAAGTTAATCGATTACTTTAAGAAGGTAATCGATTACTCCTTCTTGCACTTGTAAAAATAGATTTTCATAACATAAAAACATCCAGAGTTGTTTCATCAAACATTTCCACAGAAACTAAGTTTAAAAACTGATTTTCACGAAAACTCTTTTTCTTCTCCTTTAAGTGAAAAACTCATTTAGAAAAACTCATATTGGCCTTTTAACATATTAAGAACATAAGACTTCATTATCTTACAACATGTCATAAGGGAAAGGGATTAAAGACTTCTATTTGCTTGAGCTTGAAAGGACTTGTGATTGCATTGCTTAAATCTTGATATTGCATTGCTTGAATCTTGAGTTTGTTATCATCAAAACTATATTTATCTTGAAGTCCATGGGAAAGCTTGACTTCCAACATATAGGGGCATTATAGTCGAAATACACCAAATCCTTACATCATTTAACATTTTCTTAAAACTTGTGCATAACCTTAAAACACACTACTACATATAAAACGGAGGGAGTATATAGAAAATTGTTATCTCATTTACTTTTTATTTTATTCCCAATACCATTTTCTTAAAATATCTTTTTTTTATAAATTTAAAAAAATTAAATACAATTAATTAACCTCATTAATAAATACTCCCTCCGTCACTAAATATAAGACAATTTTAATACTTTTATTTTGTCCCTATTTATAAGACCCTCTACCAATTTTCAATGATCATTAATTACTTTTTTTTCACAAACACCCTTATTTATTGAACACTTTTTAGATTCTCGATAATATTAATAGGGGTAATTTTTAAAAATATATATCAAAAGTTTACATTTCCAATATAATTAATTAAATTATTTCACTTTCTTAATGAACGTGAAATCTTTTAAAGAAATCCTATATTTAGAGACGGAGTGGGTATGATTTTAGGGTTTTTTTTTTTTTTCCCCTAACTAGGAGGAGTAGTACTGTTTCTTTATTTTTAACCGAAAAGACTGACACAGTTAATTGAACGTCCGTCCCGTGACAGTAGTGTAAATTCAGCTGGTTAGTCGTTACCCGCAGAAAAGACAATGACACGGACACAGTTATGTGGTTGGGGTTGGCCTTTATGAGCCCTCGTGGGGTTCTGACCCTTCCTCATAATTTTATGAAAAATACTCCCTCCAATTGAATACTACTATATGAGTTTTTTTTTAGGGTTTTTTTTTTAGAGCTGAGGATAAGCATCCAAAAATGGATGATTTTTCTTGGAAGTTGATCCACCGAAGAAATTAAAAGTTTAAAGTTCTAATTTTTCAAAAAAACTTATTCATTTTGGGGTTTTTATCCTCAACCTTAAGGGCTGGGGTCAAGAATTCCTTTTATTATGACTTTTTTTTAATATAAGTGCAATTTTCAATGATATTGATTACTCCAAATCTTTTTCACAAATACCTTTATTTACTCAATAATTCTTAAATTTTTAATAATTATAAAATATTTTTGAAAAATTATATTAAATATTTACATTTTTAATACCACTAACAATACTAACTAACTTTCTAAAAGGTGTGAAATTAGTTAGAGGGACTTGTAATAAGGACAAAAGGATTAAAAAAAGGGAGTATTTTCTTTTGATGTTTTCATATGTATGTCTTATTTTAAAAAATGTTTGCTTAATCTTAGTCTTTAAGATTGAACATCAGAAGCAAGTTGTAAAAAAATAGTAAAGTGGCATTGAAAAATGAAATTTATTATCATTTAATATTAAATCTTTAATTTTTTTCAATGTAAAAATATCATTTTAAGTCTTTTAATCTCAACCTTTATCATTAAAAAAAAATTTAACCTCAATTTTTAAGGTTAAGAACCTAAAGGTATACAACTTTTATTAAAAAAAATAAAGGATTATTTAAGTTTTTAGTCTCTGAACTTAGGTGTTCTTTTGAAATTGGTCCTTGAACTATTTTTTCGATATTTTTGGTCCTTGAACTTTGCTCAAATTTAGGAAATGATCCTTTTGTCACTTTAATAATGACATGACCAACGATAAGTCATGTTACCTTCATCACGTTGATAGTAATGTGTCACATTATGCCACGTGAATTTTTTAAATTTAAAAAAAATCAAATTTATTAAAAATAATTAAATATCATATTTTTTTTAAAAAAAATCAAACATTTTAATAATTTTTAAAAGAATGAAATTTTTTAATAAAAAAAAATATATGTGGTACCATGTGACGCTATATAGCACGTCACATGTCGATGTGGCGAAAGTTACATGACATGTCATAGGCCATATCATCACTTAAGTGACAAAAAGATAATTTCCAAAAATTTAATAAAGTGTCGGGACCTAAGGCATAAAAAAAAAAGCTAAAGACCAATTCCAAAATAATACCTAAATTTAGGGACAAAAAATTAATAAGCCAAAAATAAATTTAAAGTCCTTTAATACTTTTGTTGTAACACTTCTCTGTAAAAATTATGTTTTTCTTAGGTTATTACCCTCGGTTCTAAAGATTGAGGTTAAGAATATTTAAAAAAAATTGTTCTTATTTGTTTGTCAAATTTAAAATTGATTTTTCTTATCCTCGACCCTAAAAGCAAAATATAGTAGTTTTGTATTGAAAAATAAAGATTCAATACTTAGAAAATAGTAATTTTAGTTTCTCAATATCTTTTTACTCTTATTTTAGGTAAATGAATAAATGCATTAAGCAACAATCAAAATTTGCCAAATACGACCAAAAGCACAACTAACTGCTCTATCACTTTCTTGGAAGAGTTCAAATCAACTAGTTGGCTAAACCAAGCTCAATCCTGTTTCTCTGCTATTAATAAAGTTATCCTGGGACTTACAATTGTCAGTATTACATTGAAAGTATCTAATAACAATTTCTCTCTTAATCCTACTGTTATGGATCAAAGGCTTGCACCTCCCCTTAGCGGTAAAATGGGTAACTGCCCGAGACCCTAATTGCCCAAATCCTCAAGAAACTGGGTAACCGACAAGAGACCCTAATTGCCCAAATCCTCAAGAAACCGGGTAACCGGCAAGAGGTCCTAGTGATCCAAATTCTCAAGAAACCGGGTAACAGGCAAGAGGCCTTAGTGGCCCAAATCCTCAAGAAACTAGGTCACCGGCAAGAGGCACTAGTGGCCCAACTCCTCATGAAACCTGGTAATCGGCAAGAGGTGTTAGTGGCCCAAATCCTCAAACAAACCTCCTCAACGGATGACAACACACCGATAACCGTTGTAATATAGTTAAGTATGACTTATAATAAATATCAAAAGAAGTATAATCTTACAAATAATACTACTCCCTTTGTTTTTAAAATATAAGCACTAGATAGTGAAAGTGTCTTGGTTCTTTTTAAAAGTAGTTGGTCGAATTTTCAGTGACATTAACTACTTTTTTTTTTCACAAATAACTTTATTTAGTCAACATTTTTTAGAGTCTTAAATTCAAATGATAATTATAAGAGTAGTTTTGAAAAAATAATCAAATATTATCAATTTTAATACTATTAATACGAAGTATTAACTAATTTCTTTATTTCACATACAAATCAACTCCATTAACTTATACTCCCTCAATTCCAAATCTTTTAACCTTTTAGATTTGGGCACACATATTTAATGTGTTTTATATAATCTTCGTACATTTTCTCAATTCTCTCTTCAGCGAGGGAGATAAAAAAATTTTGCGTGGATCCCACCTATTTTTTTCCCACTTCCCCATTTTCTCTCCTCAATCAAATAGAGGAAAATCTCTATTTTCTCTTTCCCCAAACTCTCTTTTCCCAAAATCCTCCAACTAAACCAAGCCAAAAAAATGAGGGAGTATTTAATAATGGAGGAAGTATAAAAAATAGGATTTACTTAATTAGAGCTAAGAATAAGAAGTACGATATAAAAATGGAAAAAAAATCTTGAAAAACTAATCCACCAATTTTTAAAATATTAAATATTTATTCTTTTAAAAGAATATTTTTTTAATAGTTTCTCCTCAGCTTAAAAGTTGAGGTTTTGAAAATCCTCTGAAAATGTTTTAAATTCAGGACCAGCCACGATTACTTCTGCCTTGGGTGGATCAATGTCTCTTCTTGCATGCATTGTGTGCGGGTAATTTAATTCACAGTGGCAGATAAAGATGATGATAGAATTTGGGGAATAAAAGTGGTGACGTTATTGTCGCAAACAGACACATAGGAAAAAGTAAACAAAATTCATGCGCGATCGCACACGGTCACAGAAAGAGAAAGAGAAGGGAAATAATATCGACAAATCTATCAATTCAGTGAATACGAACAAGTTCACGTGGACACGGCCTACCACACGTGCACTCAATCATCATTTTGGTTTGCTCCACTTTCGCTCTCCAAATTGCTATCCACACCTTACCATAGCTCTTTTTTAGAGTTTAGGTTAAGAGGTTTACTCTCTTGGTTTTTATTTATCTTTTCATTTTTTGCAGAAATTTTTGTTTTTTTATAATTTTAAAAGTGTAATAAATGTTATTTTTCCATATTTATCCCTATTTAATAGAGTATTGATTTTTGTAAGTAGTAGAGAAAAGATAATGATTACGGAGATAAAATTAAAAGGATATAGTGGGGAAAAAGAAAATCTAAGTAATGACTGCATTTCTTAAAGAGCGTGTTTTGTTTGAAATAGGACGGATAAATAAGAACGGAGGGAATACTCTTCGTAAGTTGAGTAATTTTAGATTATTCACGTAAATTAAAAAAATATTAAATGATATAAAAATTTAGTATATTTTGATTAAATTATTTTTTATTTAATACTCATTCCGTCCTTGTTTATAAGACATTTCTAACAATTCATACAGATTAAGAGAAATAGTTAGAGGTGGTTACTCTCTCTGTTTCATATGTAGTGTTTATAGAGTTTTTGTCTCATGTTTCATATGTGTATTGTTCTTTTAGAAAAGCCAATACATAATTAATGTTAGTTTCCCTAACACACCTCTATTTATTACACTATCTTTTTCACTGCGAATATCTTTCTCTTTCTTCAATAATGATTATATAGGGGCATTATAGTCGAAATACATCAAATTCTTACATCATTTAACGATTTCTAAAAACTCATGCATAACCTTAAAACACACTACATATGAAACAGAGGGAGTACTATTCTTAAAGTTATCAAAAAATATGTCAAAGTTTCAAAATTACGCCTATATAAAATTAAATACAATTTGGATTGGTGTAGTCATTATTATAAAAAACATAAAAAAAGCTTTTTGGAATATGAAATATAGAGTGAAATCATAAGGGATATATTTGATATAAGTTATTTATATTGCATAGATACGGTAAAATGACTTATATTTAGGGATAACTAAACCTTAAAAAGTACCTTATAAAAAGGGATGAAGGGAATAAGTGAAAAGAGAGTAATAATAAATGTTTAAAGCCTATATTGATGAGAGATGGAGAAACGAGTAATGAAAAAGAGAATGTGATAAATAAAGAAATGTTTGGGAAAAAAATATAAATAAATATTAGATTTTTAAAATTATATAATATACGAATGAGACAAGACAAAATGACCAAAATCACACAACTTATGGAACATAAGGAGTAAAATAGGATATATTGTTTTATGTTCTAAACGGAAGCAAACGGGACGTATAGGGACATTAACCCACGCAGGTCGAGCAGCCGAGAAAATACCTACATGCTGCAACTGTAAATTCAACAAGGAGTTCATAATTTTGATGAAGACAAATAGCATAAAGATCCAACAACAACAACCTCTTTCAAGTCTATTTTTTCCCGCTTTATTGTAATCTTTTTCTTATGTTTGAGTGTGGGTGTAGACTTAGGTTTTTAACTCAAGCTAATATGGATTAGTTAGTATAAATTCTAGTTGAGTTAAATATCTGAAAAAGACTAGAAAGGGATTGGTTAAAATTAATGGTTTAAATCATAACATATTTGAAAAACTAATTTTCAGTATTTAGCAGTAACTACTCGAGTAGCTCTTGCACTACTCGAGTAATCAGTTAAAATGCAAAATCAATCTTCTCTGTCAGCTCAAACTAATCGAGTAGTGCCTCAACTACTCGATTAGCTCAAGTCATGATCATCATCAAATCTGATCCAAATATGACTGTTGGAGAGGCAATCATGCCTCAAATATTTTCAGATAAGTTGACTTTCTCTCGTCCCTGATTCTTGGGATGTTGGAGATTATAAAGGAGTGCCTCTTCCTACTCTGATGGGACACGAATTTTTGACACAGAAACCAGATTTAAGAAAATTCTCTTTTCTCTTCCAATCCCTCTGTAAGTCTAAGTCCTAATTCAATTAGTTTACATTCTTTCATATTCAAATTCAATTTAGTTTGTACTGGAGCCACATCCATGTTATTATTGTTGTTCATTGAAGAAAGGAAGAAGCTTTTGAAGGTTTCAAGGAGCTCTGTCTGTGAAAGTGTTGAAGATGTTCTTCAACCATCAAAATCAATAGAAATTGGGGTAGAGTTCAAGAGTTTGGTAAACTCTTGAAAGGGTTAGGATTTATTGAGTGAGGTTTACCTGCATTTCCTATTGTAACCAATTTATTTGATTTTGAGTAAAAATCTCCCTAAGGTTTAGGGGGACTGGACGTAGCTCTCAAGGGTTGAGAGTGAACCAGTATAAAATTCCTGGTGTATTCTCTTTATCGCTTTCCTTTATTTCCACAATTTTAGTCTTTCTCATTGAACCTTAAGTTAGTCATTTTACTTGCTGCTATTCGTGCTGTTTTTGGCTTCTTGTGAAGCTTTCAGAAAATCTACTCACTATCTGAAATTGCTCGTACTATTCGATTAGTTGGAGCACCATAGTTCAAGTGTTTTTGCACAGATACTTAATTTTGATTAAAAAAACAGTAAGCTTGTTTATTGATATATCAATTAAATCCAAAAAATTAATATTGTTGCTTCCATTTACTATTCACCCTTCTCTAGTAAATTGTTAGGCCGCTTGTTGGTTTCTAACAGCAACCACTCGGGGTCAGCCACGATAATCACAATCAAAGTCATTAACATCAATCTGTCATTTTTGTGCGATATCGCAAGGACCCAAAACCAATCGACTATCTGCCTCGTTCAGGTTCCCTCTCACCGTTTCAAAATTAATCAAGGGGGTGACAATACATTTCTAGTTCCGGGTGCAGAATACGCTACGATCCCTTGGGTATTAATCCCCGATCACCTATAGACTCATTATGCCTAGAAAAGCACACTAGGTTACTTGACATTTCACTGTCATCACCCTCCCCTATCACAATCACTCACCTGAATATTCGCAGATAACCAGGGTATCTTTCTATCCACTACTTCACACTCATCTCGCCGCATTATTCAATGTCTTTTAATGTCTTATTAGTATTTTATTAATCCTAGGTTCGGACGAGTCACCCTTGTTCATCCCTTTGGTGATCCTCGACCTTTGATTAAATCTTTCACATTGTCACTTTCTTAGCATTTCATAATCATCATAACAACTGAGCACATCAGGGAGCTCCTCAACCTGGCAAGCACGTCACATCAGTCGTGCACATCAGGAGTTCCTCAACCTGACACATATCACATCAATATTTTCACTGCTTAGCACATCCACATCACTGATTTCAATCATATTCACATAATCATTTCTTTATAATACCTCATATTCTTTCAGCATCATCATTATCTTCATAATTTCCATTGCCTCACTTAATTCCCATCATGGATTAAAACATACAAACGTCTCATAGGGTACCAGACATTAACATCATCATATTCATCATGCAGAAATAATAAAATCAAATCATATCTTCATGATATATTCACATTAATAGCATCACACATAAGAGGATGCGTGGTCCTAGTCTCATTCGTATACGTGGCCACATACACACACAATTGCCACGATACTACTGACCCAAAGACCACGATACTATCTAACCAACACCCATGCTTAATATTTAATCATTTTCTGAAAACTCCTTTTATTCCTTGTCGGTTAATCGTAAAAGAAAACCTTTACTTTTCCAAATCAAATCCAACTTTTTAAAATACTTCAAACACTTTAAAACCATTATAAAACAACTAATAAAATAATTTAAAACAAATAATTTAGTTGCTGGTCCGTTTCAGACAGCCGCTCATCGAAGCCCGAAAATACCGAAAAACGTTACTTTTTCAATCCGACTTTTCTCTAAATCAAATACCATGAAAAACTCAAATTTAAATCAATTGAAAGAACTTTTAGGATTGAAAAATAACTTCAATAAATTCAGGACAGCCACATAGCATGTCCAAAAATCACTTTTTACGAAAACCAAAAACACCGTAAATCGTACTTTAGTTCCTTTAATACCTTACTTTAAAATAACACTTAGAACAATTTATTATTCAAGTTTAGCATCATAAAATGAATGAGGGCATCGACTAAAAAACTAAACATTTTTTCACTTAAATTAAAATAAATCATCCCAAAATCAATTATCGTTCAAAAGCTTTTCACATAATCAATCACGCTAATCGAACAACTTATCATGCATACTAGCCAAAGCAAATAAACACATAGTCAAGAAAATTAGCATGCATCACATAGGGAAACTCAATTAGCATGTATCACACCAAATAGATTAATCTCATTCTAACCTTAGACTAAAGACTTAAACCGTATAACAACTGTAAACAATTATCCTACAAGTTCATTTGTACACGATCTAAACATATTATCAAACAATTACTCATTCAATTATTTCAAGGCATCATGATCCTCATACAAGTCCATCCAAGTTACAAAATGCACAAAAGTCCACATATGCCCAAAAAGTATCAAATAGAACATTAGTTCAATTACATAAAAAAAATAAGAAAGGAAAAATTTAAAACCATATCAAATCGAAGAGTTCAAATCCCAAAATTTTCAGAACACACACATACATCAAAGTTCAACATATAAAATTTTCAGGTCATTTGAACAATCCTAACTTGGGTTTCAAATCAGGTTTTGCACTAAAATCAAAACAGAACTTCTGCTGACCTGAGGCCAAAACGCAGCAATTAAAAATAGTAAATCAACTCCTAACCGCATGAAATTCGGTACAAACCTTCTTCACATATTAAAGAACACCTCATAAAAATTACAGATTATTTGGAGTTGTTAAAGTCACATTTTTATAATTAAATTCTTCCCTAATTCCAAAACTTCTGAACAGAGGTGTTCATTGTTTTGCCATTGGTAAAAATATAAAACCAACTCCAAATCATCTAAAATTTCACAGAGGGTTTCCTAACATGTTTAGGATGCTATCATAAAATTTTCAAACTATTTGGAGTAGTTTAAGTCTGAAAGCTCTGTTTAGGTTTAACCCGAAATATTCGTTTTTCCGAAATCATTTTCACAAAAAGGGCTCTTGTAAAATTAGCAAATCACTTATAAAAATTATATAAAAATTCAAAGATACTAAAATTGACATCACCAAAACATTGGCGAAGTTTCAAATTCATTGAGCTTGTGCAAGCATCTTTGCTTGAAATCAAAACATGGGTTTTTCACAATTAACCCTAACAAAATAAAAATTCATTTAAAATATCAAAGCCATTCCAAACCAATCCAAATTTTCCAAATCACACCCATACAACCTTAATCATGTAGCAAGTTAAATTTTCAGCAAATAAAATTACCTCTTATACACATTCACCTTCAAAACCAAATTGATTCATTTTCATGCATAACCTAATTTCACTTCTTTTTCAACAAGCAACTCAAATCAATTAATCATTTTCATTCAAGCTTAGACCAAAAACACTTAACCAAATAATCAAAGGATACAAAAAAATTTCAACACTTAAGCATTTTCATATACAAAACCGTATAGCACATGCATACACATATTTAATCACAAAATCACTTCATCCATTATTTTTATCAAGAACCGAATTATAAGGCATGAAAATGAGTTATCTTAACTCTAACACAACATGCATGATCAAATCAACTCATTGTCCTAACCAACCTACTTAGGATGAAACACACATAGGAAAAATTAGGAATTTTTGCACAAATAACTCAACACATAAAAATACATTAAAAATCCATTTTTTTGCATTCCTTCATTTCAAGTACAACTCAAATCATAAAAATAAAATCATTTGAGACAAAAACAATGAAAAAACCGTGTGGACCTTAAAGCATCATGCATGTTTGTTTTGTTCATTTCAAGCTTAGATTTGAGCATGCATGTAGCCAAAAATCAAGGATCCAACTCTAAATCAATCAAACACCAAAAATCAATTTTAATTTCTCCTTATTTCCTTGTTTGGCCGAAACATAGAGAAAAAGAAATTAAAAGTTTTTGCAAGATGAAACAACATATAAACATATACATCAAAACCAATAAAAATCAAGCCTTAGTTTTTCACTTCAAACACCTAACAAACTAACAAAATAAAATGAAACCATTTAAGCACAAAATAAATAGAAACCGTATGATCCCTTTTTGTTCATGCATGTTCATTTTAAACCTTTGAACTTAAATCCTCATACATTAGGGCTTAGAAATTATAGAGAATCACAGAAACCCAACATGCATTAAGAACAAATTTTTTTTTCTTTCTCTTCTTGCCTTGGCCGAATCACATATAGGGGAAATTACAAATTTTTACAACACAAACCAATAAACTAATATTTATTTTAAGATCAAGAGTCAAACCATCAAAAGAAAACAAAAATCATTTTAGGTACAAAAAGAGGCAAAAACCGTGGGGACCTCTTTTGTTGATGCATGTCCCTTTTTCGTTTTTAAGCTTGAATCAATACTTAGAAAGACTTGAAAACCATAAATCAACAACAAAAACCAACATGCAATAAGAAATCAACAACTTATTCACACACACACACACATATATATATATAACCGAAATGAAATAAGACAAAGAAGAAAGAAATGGAAACAAGAATAAATACCTAGATGAATGAATGAGAATTATGTAGGAAGAAGCTAAAATCCTATCCTCCTCCTCTTTGTCTCCCTCAGCCTCTCTCCTCTTCTCTCTATCTTTCTAAATTTTTCTTCCTCTAAGTGACTTAGGCAAGAATAAGAAGAATGGGTAAGGGGCCTTAGGGTATTTATAAGGGAAGCCTAGGGTGGGGTGCAAAGACCTAAAATGGGGGTATAAAAATTTCAAGACTCTCCCCAAAGGCCTATACTCCCTCATGGTTTCATCCTTTATATTAGGGTAGGGATTTTGCAAATTTTCATTTAGGTGTATGAGTGATACTCCCTCCGATCTTATTTATAGGGCATACTTATCCATATCACACACCAAGGAAGGTAGTTAAGTTTCTTGAAACTTTAAAAAGATACATTAACATTACAATTTTACCCTCTTATCTTGTATTGGGAATTTCATAATGTATTATTTCACATTAATGGATAAAGGGAAAATAAGAGAAAATAGCAATAAATGTTTCCTAGAAAATGCAAAATGTCTTATAAATCAGACCAAAGAATTCTTCTAGAATGTGCCCTATAAATAGGACCGGAGGGAGTAATTAATGAAATATAGGTAGGTTTAGGTAGGGTGTTATGGAAAAAGGGTGAATAAATAAAGAGGACACATGAATTGGTAAAAAATTTATTTAGGATAGGGTAATTAATTACATGTCTCCTATAGGGTACATGTAGCGTGGCTATACTTTAATTAGGATAGGTTGTGTTTAATTAGGTTGCCCTAGGGTCTTGTGCATTCATAATTGTATGTCTAACAAATTGAAATTCAAAATGCACAAAATAGACATGTAAAACCTTACAGAAGATCATTACAATAGAAGATAATATTTTTCCAATACAGTAAATATCGCTTGAAAATCATAATTCAATTTGTTTCAATAAAACATTATAATCTTCTCAAAAATAATAAAAATTTCGTGAACATCATGAACAATTTCCAAACAGTACAAATATAAATTCTACATTCCAAAACAATCATTTGACTGTAAATTCATTAAATTCGGATTTACAGATCAAAAGTTATGAATTTTCAAAGTTAAACAAATCCTTTAAACCAATAATTGATAATTTCTTCAAAACACAAAATAAAATAATTTACCATTATAAAAATAAATTCCAAACAGTTATTTTCATTTGTAAATTTAAATCTAATAACGAATTTATATAAATTTGAAAATAATTGTCCAATCATAAATTCTTGAAAATCAATTTATTAAAAATGGAAAAATTACGGGTATTACAGTGGTGATATATTTAATTTTTATTAGGAATTATGTCAATTAATTAATGTATACTCTATCCGATCTCAAATATAAGTAAAAAAACCTAACTTCATTCACACTCATTAAGGAAGTAAGTTGACTGCATTTAATTTTCTCAAATTCATCAAAAAGTAGACTACTTGAAGAAACTTACAATGAAAATGAAAAAACATGATATAACCCCATTATTGGAATATCTTAGAAATGATTGTATTGAGAATAGAATGTTAGTTAATTTTTTATTATATTTGAGACCACTAAAAAAGTGTTTTTTTGCTTATATTTGATATTGGAGGGAGTAGTAGCATAGTTTAGGGATGAGAGAGAAGATGAAAGTAGAATTAATGAGGAGTGTTCCACACCTGTCGCAAGTTAAGGACACATACCTTGCATGATGAACCTCAAACGACCTACTATGACCTACGAGACCTTAAGATCAAAGGCCAAGCTTAAACGATCTATGATGAAGGACTTAGAACCTGAAAAAACTCAGAGGAGCTCGGATATAGGCCTACCCATAGATAAGCCATGAAACTTATTCCTGAAATCAATCTCCAGTAGATAAAGAACTCAATCAGAGAAGACTATCATTGGATTATCACCAATTATAAGAGATCATCGATTACCTTAATAAGGATAAGATCACACGAAAATTATCCTTAGAGATAAAAGATTTATCAAGGAAATGCATCAGACCTGTGAAGCAAGTGAGCTTAGCAATGTTTTAATGAAGCCAAAAGACAAAGACAAACAACAACAATGTTCTATCCAAATCAGACAAAGTTCCCTTGTTAAGGACAACTGTCCTTGTGATAGGTCCTACCACAAGTTGTAGTAGGTCTTCCAAAGCTCTTTTCGTAGGATAGGTGTCCTTAGCTCATGACAGGACAAGAACAAACAGCAAAAAGTCTGAAAAGCATAATTTTTATATGACTTGTTCTTTATTGTTTATTTACATGTACTAGGTTCTTAAGATGTTTTCTGGGTAGAGTCTAGGTTGGGTAGTGAATCTCAAATCAATTAATTTTGTATAATCATGAATTGATTCATTACATAACCAATCTTTTGAAAATAGTGCATATGATTTTATAAATACTTAAAAAAAAGTGCATTAATCATACTTTGGCTTAAGAATGAGTTTAAAACTTATTTTTTATATATATAAGTCAAGTTGCATTTAAAAGGTTAGGTGATTGACAAAATTTCACTTCAATAGCCGGTTACCTATGTGCCTTAACCGGTTGTTGAATTGAAAATTTGCTAGTGATGCTATTTTTTAAAAGTTGATAACCAATTACCCTATTTAGTTAACCAGTTAACGATCTTTAAATTGGACAAGAAACGGTTTTAAAGAAATCGATAACCGGTTAACAAGACCCTATAACCGGTTAACAAGACCCTATAACCGGTTAAGCTATCATTAAATGGCCAAAATCAGTTTGTTCGACAAACTAACTCCTTAACCAACTTGACATATAAATACTAATTGAGAATGTGTTCCATTCATAACAGAAAAGTGAGAATTCATATTTCAAATTCACAAGTACACTTTAGCCATTATTTTCCAAGAAGATTCAAGAGAATTTTCAATATTCATTCTTCTCTTTCATTATTGATCTCAATTATTATAATTGTTCCAAGTTCATTCATTGGGATTCAAGATTCAAATGCTATTCAATAAAGTTTTTTACTGCACATTAGGTGTTCATCAAGAGGCGACACAATCGATTAAGATTGAGGTGTGAGGTATTAGGAGTGAGGCATATCTTATACAAAAGAAAATATAAGAAGCGAGGTATCATCTTAGTTTTGGAGAAAATCTATGAAGTGAGGTATCTTATTAGTGCTAGGAAGTGATGTATCTTTTTAGTTGTGATTCACAAAGCGCTTTTAGGAAGATTGTGAGAGGTGTGCAATAAGAGTGAGGGATCTCTTGAGAGGCTTTGAAAGTAAGGTATCTTGGAAGTGTGTTTGTACATAACAATATTCTGAACGCATAGTGACGCAAATCTCCCAATATAGAAGGGGAGGCCTGAATGCGGCTCTCGGTGGTTTGAGGGTGAACCAAGATATATTGGTGTGTCGTATCTTCTATCCCTTCTCTTCATAACGTTCTTGATTGGACAAATATTTTTTGATTCTTTAATTGTATTAAGTTTGTGTTAATAATTGTTTAGATTTTGGAATTTATGTTTTAGTGCTTCTATGGAGTCTTGAGAATCATAAAGATTGATTTCTTAGTTGGTTGGAACAAATCGTTAGGAAAGAAATTGTTTTCTCGTAAGAAAAGCCTTTAGTAGGTAATTGGTTGTTGTAACTAGTAACTTAACCAGTTAACTGTGGTGCATTTTTAATCCTGTTAACCAGTTACCACCAGTTAAGCAACCAATTATATCTTCTCTAACTTTCACGTTTTTTAGCGTTATTGAAAACCCAAAAAGTAACCACTAGACCTATACATCCCTTATCTAGGTTTTTTTGTAGAACCCTTGATATCTAACAAGGTAGTCAAGCTACCCATCCTGATTCTATAAATACCAGTCTCAAGCAATAGGCTGAATACACAACCAATACACAAACACAACACCAGAATTGCATTACGTAGAAAGTATACATAGATATACCAATACTCCCTAAAGAGAATTTCAGTTGAGAGATTGTCCAGAATCACTGCCATCTTCATGGTGGTAGTTGATCCCAACTCCACTATAGAGACTCAACTATTAAATCAAAGGTTTTGATGACGACAAACATTTCATGCGCTCGGTTCTCGGTCAAGGTTTTGATGAAGACAAATGAATAAGCTCGTTGGTCCGATGATGCTCGGTTCTCGGACGTTGATGAAGCCGAATGAATCAGCATAATATGCTCGGTCTGTCAATTACTTTGATGAGCTCGGTTCTCGGCCAGAGCTATTGCCAAGTCAACTCGGAATGCTATGCCAAATCAGCTCGATCGTGTGATCTCAGATCTCGGTCTTAGTTGAAGCATTGATCATGGATCTCGGCCATCGATGCAGACAATCTTTGTCCTCGGCATTGTTGCTCGGTGTGTTCACATTGGTCTCGGTAGCTTGCTTGGAAGGCTAAAGATCAGATTGGTGTGTTGATGAGGTCGGTGTAAATCAGCTTAAGCTCAAGGCGTGCTTGGAAGTGATCAATCCAAGCTATCGCTCAGTGCCAAACAGTCGGCCAAAAGATCAGCTCGGTTAGCTCAACTCAGATCTGCCACTCAAGTCCCCAAGCTCGAACAGATGCCAAGCTCGAACAGTTTGTAAGCTCGGTAACACTGTTCATCTTCTTCAACAATCAGCAGTACGAGCCGTTATCACCTCTTCATTCCTGTACTGGTTTTATCGTACTGAGTGTGACTGACAATTTTGTTTCTATCTCAAAGCACCTATCTGTCACCAAGTTTGAATTTCAAATTGAATTTTAAATCAGCAGTGAAAGAGGGACTATTTTGGAACGTTGCTAAGAAGTGGAAACATTTGGATTTATCCTCTGAAAAAGGACATACGTGTCTCTGAACGTTGCAGTAAATTGGATATTTTCTAGAATATCCGTTGGAAAGGACAAATCGTGTCACAAGATATTTTTCCTCTCTTTCGTACCTCCTGTGTGCTGGAATCATTATAAAAGGACTGGTTTTTCTTCTCCAAACATAGAACAACAATACACAGAGAAGCACAAGAAAGAAAAGAATAAAAAAGCATAACAAAGAACGATAAGAGCAGGAGAAAGAAACTGTTACATTTTGAAGCTTCAATCATTCTCTGCTAATCTCTTTCTCAACCGAATACTCATCTGGCTTTCAAACTTTCAGAATTATTTCATTTGAGTTTCGGGGTGGAGCCATCATTTTTCTAAGTTTGTTGTACTCAAGTCTTGGAAGGTTTCCAAGCTAGCCTAAGATATTCTTAGGTGAATTGAAGTCTTGAGAGGTTCTCAAGCGGTGAAAGTCTTGGAAGGTTTCCAAGCTAGCCTAACAGGTTCTTAGGTGAAGTGAAGTCTTAGGAGGTTCCTGAGCAGAAGCCCAAAGAGGTTCTTTTGCGAAATTCCTTGAAGGTTTCAAGGCATCTTGAAGGTTTCAAGGGATCTTGAAGGTTTCAAGATCTGTGAAGTCCGAAGAGGTTCTTCGGCCATTAGTTCAAGTCGGGGTAGAATTCAAGAGTTTGGTACACTCTTGAAAGGGTTAGATTGAGTGAGGTTCACTTGTAATTCCTTTTGTATTCCGATTGAATTGATTGAGTAAAGGCTCCCTAAAGGTTTTAGGGGGGACTGGACGTAGCTCACAGTGGTTGTGAGTGAACCAGTATAAAATCTGATGCCTTGAATAAACTCTATATTTTGCTCGGATAGTGCTAGCTATTTTCCGCTGCAAATCTGATCTTTGTGTGGCGCAGCTCGGATATCGGTGGTCGGCTTAGATAACCGATTATTAGATTCTGCTCGGCCCAAAGTCAGCCTTTTTATTTAAACAGAAAGCATTATCCGACCCATTTCAGTTTTATCCGAAAAATTAGTACTATTGCTTCCAACTACTATTCACCCCCCCTTCTAGTAGATTATTAGGCCGATTGTTGGTTTCCAACATCAACAACATCACGAAGGCCTATGCTAAATAGTACAGAGAGTTTCAACCTCAAGATCTGAAATGGTGGGCCCGACTCATTCATAAAAGGGATACAAGCCCACAAGCGACCTTCCTAAGAGTAAGGGACATATTGCTAAACACTCTTAGGAACAGCTCGAAGCCATCTGTATATCCCTCATGCACTATATCTACGTGGGTGAAAGAACTACGTACTCTTGATCCCTAGAACACAATAAAAATCCTTAACAAAAACTTCTGTCTGATTTGGACAGAACAAGGAGTAAATAAAATGATTGAATAAAGGGTTAAAATCGAAAAAAAAGATTATTCAATAAAATTATAAAAGGACAAAAGTTATATGGAATTAAAAAGAAAAGCTTAAAGGCCAAAACTTTAGGAATGGAGGAAGTATAAGATTTCTTTGTGAGCCTTTTTTTTCTTCTATTTATAAGATTTCATTTTAATTGTTAATGATATTTAATTCCTCACACAACTTTATTTACTCAACAATTTTTAAAGTCCCAATAATAATTATAGGGATAATTTTATAAAAATATATCGAATATTTACATTTTCAATATCACTAACAATACTAACTAACTTCTTTGATAAACATAAATTTTTATAAAAATATTTTATATTAAAGGAAAAGGGATGTAGTAATTTCTTCTTAATTCGCAATGCAACTTTTTTTGTTTTGGAATCTTAAACATAGGAATGAATATATAAAGGCAAATGTTAACAACTTTTCTTAGTGCATTTGTTAAGAAGTGTTTCGGACCTGTCACAAGCTAAGGACACCTATCCTGCATGATAGCCCTTATATGACCTACTACAACCTACTTGAAAGGCCTTGAGACGAGAACTGAGCTTGAACAATTTATAGTAAAGGACTTAGAGACTAGACTGGCTTAGAGGAGCTCGAATATGGGCCTAACCCGTAGATAAGTCACGAAACATATTTATGAAGTCAATCTCTAGAAGTTAAACAACCTGATCAAATAAGATTATCACTAGATTATCTACAATTATAAGGGATCGCCGTTTATCTAAATAAGATAAGATAAGGTCATACAAAGATTATCCTAAGAGGTAGAAGGTTTATCAAGAAAATACATCATTCCTAGCAACCCATGCCAACCCATAAATTCCTGCCTCATGTAGGGGCTGAATACATAATCAATACACATTTCCATAAGCTATTATGCTCACAGAAAGTATACCCAGATTATACCAATATTCCCAAAGAAAACCTTAGCAGAGATAACACCCAAAATCCCGACCATCGTCACGTTGGTAGTTGATCCTAACCCCACCTCATCAGAGATTCAACAGCATCATGAAGGCCATTGCTAGTACTGAGAGCTTTAGCCTCAATATCCGAAACGGTGTACCCAAATGATTCATACATGGGATACATGTCCACAAACAACCTTTCTAAGAGCAAGAGGCATACCATAGAACTCTCTTAGGAATAGCTCAAAGCTGTTAATATCTCCCCCATACATTGTATCAAGTGCCCGAAAGAACAACATAATCTTGATCCTCAAAACACAGTTTGAACGGATACATAGGATCAAGAGTTCCCTCTTGTTAGAGTAAATATCCTTGACAAAGACCCCTATCTGATCTGGACCAAACATTGGCGCCATTTGTGGGGAACCATCAACTATAAACCCCACTAAAACAACCTAATGGGTAACGAGAATCCAAATTTGATCAACCCACTTTCAATGAACAATCAAGTAGGAGTTAATTTGAACCCAAATTTGATTAACCCACTACCATGTCAAACCGATCCAGCTGCTCCAACAATTGGACCTGATGCAGACACTACAGATTCTCAAGTCGAGAATGATCCTTGTGATGGAGCAGAGGCGTTGTTGGATACCCCGAATGCTCCTATACAGCCCCAAGGAGAGCCTGCTACTCCAAGAGGTAATAAAATCCAATGTAAGTTTGTCATTCCATAATCGATCAAGAAGTGATTGATAAACTAGTGCATGACTGTGTGAACAAAGCACTAGCAGAGGCCCTAAAGCAGCTTCAAAAAAGTCCTAGCCTTTCCCGATGAGCAAGCTCCACTGAAACGAACAAGCCCACTTCTATAGCTAATGTAAGGTCCACCACTTTTTCATTTTTATAATTATCTAAAGTGGTTTTATTCAAGTATTGAGATTTTATAAAATGTATTTTCCATTATACTTCGAAATATCTTACGTGTATGTAATTTGAGTATTTCCAAAAAAAACATAGTATAATTACTTGACTTTTGGATAAAAGGTTTATTTTTAGTTTTGTCAACAAATGACATAAAAGAATATATGTGCGCATAATCATGGTTCTAAGTATTTAAGTGTGAGTTTTAACATTCTGAACATTGATGTAAATGTTTATGCTTGATTGATTTTCTAATTGTTCTTATGATTCCAAAAATATCATCGGATTATTGTACTCTCATTCGTTCATTAACCATCGAATTTTGCTCAAATTTGGCAAAAATATTCATTACACCTATGTTTTCATATCCAGTAGTGGAATTGGTGTTTGGAGCTCTAAGGCTCACTTAAGAATGAAAATTATCTCACGTAAGCAATTAGTGCAGACCTGAGAGTTGTAGATTTTCTATTAAATGCATTTAAGTGAGGTGATCTTGGCTAAACTTGCTCAAGCGAGTAAGTCTCACTTAAGAGAGAATCGAAATCCATAAAATTCTGTATTTCTCTCCTAAACTCGCTCAAGTATGCTTATCTCACTTACGCGAGTTAAGTGGGTACTAGAAAAAAAATATCAAGCCCCAAAGTCGGTATAAAGGGGCTATAAATACCCCTTGACCCCCTCCCCCCAAACCTTGGAATCACCCAACAACACTCGAAGCTACTCCTATAAGCCCTATTCCCTTCCTAAACCCTTCCAAATCATCAAATCCTCACCCCAAACACTCAAATCCTATTGAAAAAACAATAATAAGTGTACAAAGGAGTAAGGAGCTCTGGAATAAGGATTATAGAACGTTTGAAGGAACTCAATTGAAAAACTCTCATAACTCTGTCTTATACAGGTGTGGGAGAAGTTACTCTTACAACTAGGATAGTAATAGGATAGCTCAAAGTAGTAAGAAGCTTTCCATGAGCTTCAAGGGAAATTGTATGATTTAACCTATGAGATTATTTGACTTGGACGTCAATATAATCCATGTGGATACTTTGAGCATATTTTGATAATAATATATAAGTTGTTTTCAATCAATGATTGGTATAATGACTAGTTAATGGAAATATGACTTGTTGAGTTGTTATTTTCCTTATATTGTACATTAATGTGTGAATATGATGCAATGCTGTAATTATGCTTATATGATTGAAGTTATGAATATGTTGTAATGTTGTGATTATGTTTATATGATTTAGATAGAATACTTGGAATGTTTAACCATGTGATAGTGAAATGATATTGTTATGTGCATATTATGTGTAACATAAAGTTTACAACTTGTTTTCTATAAAGATAGCCGGTTATCCATAGGCTTAATCGGTTATCAAGTCTGATTTTGGAATAAGTTAATAAACACTATAAACAGCTAACCTAAGGATTTAACTAGTCCAATTAAATGTTTAAAAGGGGATTTAACCAATTAAGTTAACCAGGTAACTTAACCAGTTAAGTTCGACCAATTAACCAATTGATCCGAAGGGTTAACTAGTTATTGTGGGTAGATCTCAATACTACAAATAGAATAACCGATTAATAAAACACAAATAACTGGTTATCTATTACAAAAACCATGTAATAATCAAGCTTAAATTCATTCTTTTGGATTGTAATTATCCTATTCGATTCCAATGATTCTTAATCAAAAGATTAAAAAAAAAACATAATGGCATGATAAAGTTGACCTCGAACATAAGTGAAATGGCATAAAGATAATTGGCGTATGAAAGGTATGCAAAGGATTTCATGAATGATAATTAGCATACGAGAATTATGCAAAATAACTTTGAGATTACATCAAGGAATTTCACTTATTGTCTGTAGTTCAAATGAGAATAAAAAGGGAATCATGCATCATACATGGAGAATAGGTTGGACAGTGAGGGTATGGGAAATGGAGACGTGATAGCTCTGGGAGCTGAAAATCGAGAATCGTATTGTAACTAGGGTATTATTTATTTAACAACCGCAAGAATTGTCTGTGGGTAGAAGTGATTCCTAGAGAACATGATTACCTATCCCTGTTGGGGATTGGTTTTATAGTAACCACAACAATTCTATCAGTCACTTGGTCATATCAGGCCTGATTGAGAGTGGTCTCGGCTAGAGCTGAACTCCAGAAGGGATCTCGGGTTGTACTTGGACCAGAGATTGGCCAAGTATTAAGGCAAGCATTGGTTGCTAGACGCTTACTCCCCACTACCTTTCCCAGGAGTGGAGAAAGTGTTGTGAGGAAATATGTGATATGATATTGATGGAGAATGATATGATAAATGGAAATTCAATGATTGGATATAAAAGAATATAATCCACTAGGACTCAATTGTGGGGCTTCACAAACTCTTAAACATCTCTCACAACTCTCAAATCACTCCCACACAACCGAAACTCTCTTGAAACCCTCTCAACTCAGCAAAAACACTCATAAAGTTCTGTCTCTATTAGAATTTAGCAATCAAGGAGCTTAGAGGATGAGGAGAAATTGGATTCAAGGACAAGGAAGAGGTCTTCATATAAAACTCTACTACCTTCCCGGAGTTGACAACATCATCATGGCCCTTACATTGAGGTAAGGGTGGAGTCATTCCTTATAGTCTATGATAATATTTGGATAGGAATTGTGAATTAGAATAAATCAATTGTCTAATGATTAAATACATGAATATTGAGTATGAAACAAAAATAAGATTGCTTGAATAATGTTACTAAGAGATATCTAACAAAGAGACATGAGTTACATCTAGAATTGTTGATTTAAGATTGGATGAACCAGAAACAAAAGCACCTTATCCCCTGCAACTTATCTCCTGCAAAGTGCCTTATCACTTATCTCCTGCAAATTAAAGCACCTTATCAAGAATAATATGCCTATATTACCAACTCATTCCACTTTCTATTGTCTCTGCTTTTCCAAACGCATTTATAATAGGCATCATTGTAAGCTCTCAAGGCACAAATTGAAACACAAAAAAATATAACTCATTTGAGTGCTCTCTCTGAGAGAGATCTTTGCCCCTTTGATTTTGTGCCATTGGATTTGATATGAAATTTGTATATGAATTGAATGATTGATGATTATGTGTGATTGACTGGATGAAAAGGAACATAAGAATGTTGAAATGTTTTGAAATACATGAAAGTGAATTGCATTGGATGAGTTATGTGAAATGAATTGATATGGGTTGTTGATGATATAACATTATGACTCATATCAATGCATGTGTAAGATGCTTATGACCTTGACACTTCCTTAAAATGATTGGAAAAGAATTGGAATTGAAATCCTTGAATGAAAAATGAAATTATGCATTGTTCTATTAGGATAACTTGTTATCCTGAAGTCTTAACTAATTATCATGACAGAAACAGGGCAAAATGAGCCAAATTTGCACATTGTTAACCGGTTAGCAAGTCCTTATAGCCGGTTAACATATTAGAATTATGCCCAATAACTGCATTTTTGCACTAGTTTAACTGGTTAATTGAATCCTTAACCGGTTAAACTTGCAGAATGCCATGAATTTGAATAAACAAAGGAAAGTAAATCACAACTTCAACGAATTTCAATTAGCTATTCAATTCAAATAATTCAAAAATAAATATTGAAATGTATATAAGGGCGAGGAAGTAAAGAATGAACTTAGATATAGTCCATACTACTAAGGAGCATATAAAAGATATATGGAACATTACGTAATACATAAAAGTATATGTTACACAATTAAGTAGTATCGCCTATAATCCAATATTCATCCAAGGTCATAAACTAATATAGCTCATGCATCATACATGGTGTTGAGGTTGGACGGTAAGGGCATGGTAAAGGTTGACGTGACGATTTTGGAAACCAAAAATTGAAAGTGATATAGTGGCTAGGTTGTGCTTCAACAATCACGGGAATTGTTGGTGGGTAGAGCCTTGATCCACTAGAGAACATAATTAGCTACCCTTGTTAGGGATGCAGTAACTACAACAATTTTGTCGGTCACTTGGTCACATCAGGACCGGTTGAGAGTGGTCTCAGCTAGAGCCCGACTAGGGAGTGTATCCCAAGTTGTACCTGGATCAAAGATTGATCAAGTACTGAGGCAAGCATTAGTTGCGAGACGTTTACTCCCGATTTGCCTTTCCCAGGAGATGAGGGAGATGTGAGGATATGGATGAGATTTCAATTGGAGAAAGAAATGAAAAGAGAAAATCGAATGTTTGAATACCAGAAAATAGAATCAAGAGTTGGGGTTCGAAAAAGAAAAGAAGCTAGAGAATGGATTCGGATGAGAAGAAAATCCAAAGATTGGATTAGGGATTCGTGTAGATGCATAATGTTCAACTAGGAATGTGAAAGCATGTATCATATGCATAATGGTGTGTCTATATGTTGTTGGTTGTTATAATTTCCTTATCTTTAAATACTTATTCATTTACTATTTGCTTAGACGACAAGATGATGGCTCACTCTCAGTTTTCCTAATTTTTAGGTTACAAAGGTCCAACCCATGTGACAACCTAGCTAGCATGAGTCAAAGTCATATCCACATGAAAATGGAAAGAAAGAATTGTAAAGTAATGTTATGTTTGATACAATTGTAGCCCCAAATTTTAAATTTTTTTTATAAAAACTTTATTTGAGAAATTAATAAAATATCAAAAATTTTATCCACTACCCCAATTCTTTTACTCAAAGCATTTTAACTATTATATTCTAAATTGGGGGTGTTACGGTATTTAGTTTACACAAAATTTATTTTGATTAACTCGTTACCAGGTCTTGTTAATCGATTATCAGCTTAGAAAATACTTGAAACTTACATTAAAAGCACCGAATAATTGATTACCAACTTAGGATAATAAATCAACATCAATACCTGAGGCCATTTTCGCTTGTTTTCAATTCTAGTTCATTCCAATACTTCAAATCATTTACTCAACAGCTATCACATACCAATAAAAACATACAATTAAACTTGATTTAGATAGCATATATTCAAGATTGACAGTAAGTGATTCAATTAACTATTAACATTCAATTCAACTTATGAACTTCCTTTTTATAATTTTCAATTCATTCTTCTCATGTTCTGTTTCATTTCGGAATTATTATCAACATGATAACTGAGATACAGTGTAATCAAAGCTGTTTATTGGTTATATTGGTTGCGAATCCGCTGAATCCGAACCAACCCAACCCATATTTGATGGGTTGGATCGGTTTAACGGGTTGGTTATTATTTTTTTTACAGCAACCCAATCATGTATGAATTGGGTTACGGGTTTTCTATTTTAAAAACCAATTTACCAAAATCAATCTACCAAACCCAACCCACTCATCCCAAATTTATTTAATTAATTAATTTATTTATTAATGCTTAGGCCCTAGCTACTATACGCTAAAAAAAACTAAGTTACTACTTACCAAGTAGTATTTACTACTTAAACCTTCCACCTTGAAACAATTATACGAAATATGAAAGATCCAAGTGTAAACAATTCTTTTTTATATCTTATAGGATGGTGTACTACTTATATTTATCATTTGTTTCCACTATTTAGTTCATGATTTGATATTAGAGAATTTTATATTACTACTTTTGAATAATTTGATTTTGGTTCATGATTTAATGTTAAATTGTGTAGTTTTATTGTTTATGGATAATATTTAATTACTTATCTATGTGATATTTTTTTGTACTTTTAATTTAAATTTATCTTTGTATCTATTTATATATATTTTTTTTATTTTTCTGGAAATAAGGACAAATAGACATAATCACCCAACCTAACTCAACCTCAATTTTTAGGGATTGGGTTCGTTCGATTTTGACACTCAAATATAGAGCAACTCAACCCAATCAAAATGCTTAACCTTGTCAAAAACCAACTTAACCCAACCCTACCCATTACACCCCTTGTTCTTTTAACAACAATCTCAACGGAGTCTCTACCACAAGGAATGAAATCTTGGACAGCTCCATTCTCCTATTACTTTGTAGCACCGTTTCCTCCACAAATTTATCATGAGACCCTCACCAATATATATGTATATATATATATGGGATGTATCAAGTGAGAAAGCTTATCTTATACGAGAATGAGAGGAGCCAATATATATATATATATGAGGGATTGTAGTGCTTTCTAATCCTCTAGAATGAATCTCTTTACCTCGCCTCACTTAGTTATTCTCGAGCATTTCTTGGCTTATATCCCTATCCCAATCTTCACAATTAAAATCCTCTGTCACACAAAGGAATTGTGATTCCTCAAAACAAATAGACAATTTTGAATTAGAAGCTTCATCTTCCTCCTATTTCCTATCATCTTCCTTTGTAGGCGCGGGACAAAACTTAAACACATTTATAAGAGAACATGAAAATCATTATCGTTCACCGCGACCTCAATCTTTCTATCTGTCGTCACATATAGAGGAGTTCTTATTAGAACCAAGCATAGTCCAATCTTGACTTGAGAACCATATTAGTATCCATAATTATCAAAGACTCCAAACCACTCACCAAACCACCAAGAACTTTTGATTTCCACGCATATAGAAGGGAAGATCGTAACACCTCACCCAAACAAACTTCTCCTCTACCGTTACGGAAGGAGTTTATGGCACAATATTTGAGAACCAAGCATTGAATGCCCACTTCTCTCTTTTGTGTTTTTGTTGATTCTAATTGATTTGAAAATGAAAGAGTGATTTTTAATATGAAAAAATTTGATGTACTCAACAAAATATTTTTAAGAAGTGTGAGGTTAAGTGATTGAGCATATACTCTATATAGCGTATTCTAAGAAGTGTTTTTAAGACATTTGTTAAAGAATCAATTGTTGATAAAGGTTATTGGAAAATGTGATTTTTTATATTTTCTTAAATATGGATTTGAAATTTTTTTTCTATGTGCAGTAACCTTAACAAATGTCTGGTCAACAAGACCCACTTGGTATTAAATAATCTATCATCACTCCCTACATTGCTAAACATAGCACATATTTTAAATTTGGTTTTTCTCCTTTTTATAACTATCTTATCCATTTTATCTACAACATTAATTAATTAACTTTTTTTTTCAAAAATACCCATCACATTTTTTTTAATCAACAAATATTTAATGCAATACGGTTAAATATCTCTCCGCTCAACAAGCTCTTAATATTATTACTAAGTATAAAGTGGAAATATATGCCACTATACTATTTCTCAAAGGCTAATAACACAGTTGGTAGATAATTGAGTTTTAAACATTATATCACGGTTTCTATTCATGGTGTGTGTATGAAAAAGATTTTGTTAGAAGAACTTGTTCCCATTTTGGTGAACTCTTTGCCACGAAGGGATCAACCTCTAGCTATTTGGTCAGAGGATACCCTTAGTGAAAAAAAGAAAAAAACCCCAACTTCCCTTGTTGATAGAGCAATGATTTTAATAATTTTTTTCAGTACACGCCTATCACACTCACATTGCACTATTATTTTTTGAGTACGTAAATAGTTAGATCAGTCCCTGATTTTGTATATATTAGTTAATTCATTTTGTAATATCTGATAGAAATTTTCGTAATTTCGTTCACCATTAAGCACGTTAGTCTCTGGTGTATGGCATGTTACTCCCTGACTTTGTGGGTTAAAAGACTTACGTGCCTCACGGTAAACAAAATCATAAACGATAAACAATATGTGTCAGAAACTCCATTTCGGAAGATGTTGGCTTCTCAAAGAGCAGAGCCATAAGGAAGACTTATGCTTTTACTGTCTGTTCTGTCCGGATCAAACATAGGTCCCTATTATGAAAAAAGGTTCTTGAGACAAAAGTGAACTCTTGGTCCTATGTTCCCGTTCAAACTAGGTTCTTGGGATCATTACAACGTAGTTCTATCAGGCACAGATAAATAGTATATTGGGTGGAGAACAAGATGGATCAACTGTCCCTGAGAGTAGACCCCTACTCTTTAGGGAGACCTGAATGGTCAAGAAACTCCTTCAAATATGTAAGGCTCACTGCCAAGGGAAATGAGCTTCAGTTGGTTGATGAACCTTCACGGTAAGGTTGGATGCAATTGCTACCTTCTTTATGTGGAAAGAGTGCGATTCTCCAACTATTAAATTGTTCTCTGAAGAGTGTATATACTAATGAGTTGTGCATAACTTGTATTGTACATTGTATATCGTGTCTTCAAACCCTTGATGGAGGCTGATATTTATAGAGTTGATAAGTGCCTAATTTTACATATATGTAAATATTGAAATAGACATTATTATAACTTAAAATGTCTATCTATTGTTATTTGTGAAAAATTTAAATTAATTTATTTAAATTGATCATAACTTATTATTTCTTTATGATAAAGTGTAGGATTGATAATGCAAAAATAAGAAGACTTGACGCTCAAAGTAGAAGAAAATAAAAATATTGATTTGAAATAAAAAATATGAATGAATAGGAAATTTGAATGTAGATAGATTTGAGATATGGAATTTTTTTTGGCTTAAATACCAAAATGGTCCTTATAAGTATTCATCATTTTGAAATTGGTCCATGCAAAAAAAAAGGGGGGTTTTGGTTTTGGTCGCTGCATTTACAAAATGTTTTGGTTTTGGTCTCTCCTGCTGAATGTGATTGGAAAACACGGAAAATGTAGAAAATGTGATGTATTACATTCTATGACCAATTGAAGATGATATTCTTGCATTAATTCTCAAGGGTAAAAAGACAACTTCAATTATGTAAGCGAACCAATTCAAAATTCATGACAGTAAATGGACCAAAAATCTATAGAATCTAATAACAAAGAGACCAAAACAAAATACCAACATAATTATGAGGACCACAATTTAACATGAATGAGCAAAACCAAAACGTTTTATACATGCAATGAGTAAAACCAAAACAAAAATTTTATCGGAACCAATTTCAAAGGAGCCTAATTATAGGAACCATTTTGTTAATTTTTTTCCCACGAACATGACTTTGCGCATGAGTTGCCTTTGTTTGCTTATGACTAAAGTGCCACGGAAAAGGGAACTGAATAAAAAGGATAGAGAACCACGCTAGAGGAAGGAGTGAATTGGCAACGCATGCACAAGAGAAGAAGTGTCGCATAACAAATTGGAGGAATAGCGTTACATAGAGAGAACTTTATATAAATTGTAGTTTAATTTATTCGTTACAACTACAATAATAAGGATTTTAAAATTACATGACTTTCACATACTAAAGACACTATAAGGAATACGATTACTAACCTCTATCCATTGTTAGAGTTGAAAGAGAGTTCTCCAAACGCCATTTGATCAAAAGCCACGAAACATGTTTCTATTCCTTTGCCTTATATGCTATTATTTTCTATGTTGTTTGTTTAGCTGTTTTGTGATGGGGAGAGAAAAGAATACCTTATGGCCAGAAACAGAACCTGTTTTCTATAAATAGGTAAAAACCCTAACTATTATCCATTAACTTACATCAAACTAATGGGCCTTCAGAAACAACCTCTCTTATATCTAATTATGATTAAGCCCATTAATATTTAATTATTTATTTAATAAACACACATCAATACATGTCACATGCACATCACATGAGACATACTAAGATATTAAAATCTTACATTCTCCCACTTGGCTCATGTGACACAATTCAACATTATGGTCCAATAAACAAAATAATTAAATAAACAATTAATGCGCATTTACATGGCTAAATCATTTTATACTTAGATACTCTATTAATCATGATTAAAGATAGGAATTAATTCGGGTCATGATGATTGTACATCATTTGTTCGACATAGTTCCTTCCATGTACCACAAAATAGTCTTTTCCTTAACACAATCTATAATTGGGAAATACATAATTGGTCCATAATGTCTTTATTAAAGACAATACATGCTTACATTACTCTAATACAATAATGCATGTCATTCTAGAAAACAGGTAATCAGAAACATAACAAACATATCATAAATGAGCTCAAAGTGTCAATAACATCATACATATGGATGTCAACATCAAATTCAATTTTACTTAATAACAGTAATGTCTATACTTTCAACATGTTCAATAAATGTTTAGGCAATAACCTTTTTTCAAGGGATTAGCACTCTTAAGATTGGTGCTAACATGCTCTATTGACAATCTTTGTCTCTGATCTCATTCTTTAAAGACAAAGTACTTCATTCACATACTTTTAGCACCTTTATAGTACATCTCATTGCTGCAAAAGACCACAGTACATTTTCAGTGGCTAAGCAATATTGTCGACAGTTCTAAGCCCCGAAATAAAATTTTGCAGTCAATTAGTTTGAATTGTAACATCAAAACTTGCTATAAATTCAACATTCTGATCACCTCAATGTGATCATTCATTACATAAGTAAACATGTATTTATTTGTTTCATGCTAATACCTCAAGACTTTATGAGTACAGTTGATACTTCCTTAACATAAATTTTATTCATTCTAAATCATTCTAGTACTTTAATGATATATGCTTTCTGAGATAAGCCTAACAATTCATGTGACATATTATAGAATATTCATTTTCTAATCACATGACTCGACTCACCTATATCTTCCATTCAAAGTTACTAGAAAAACTTCTTAATCTAGTGTAAAAGACTAAGATAATAAGTTGCAAGCAAGATATAATAACATACAGAATCAACATAATAAATTCACTCCCACTAACCTTCAGATACTTACACAAGTTAATTGTGTTTCCTTAAATCTAAAAGAAACAATAGTATCATTGACTTTCTTTTCGATACTATTGGTGGGACGTTTGTTTAAATTTGTATATTAATTTCCTCAAATATGCACATTATGTGTTCATTCTTTTCAATTGAGAACCACATCAATGGGTCATCCAAGTAAACATCCTCTTATAAAATTCATAAGGTTGTTTTCACATTCTTCTACTGCAGTTCCAAATCATTACGGACTTGCCATGATGATAATACTAAATAAATCTTTCAGGAAATTAGTTAATGTCAACATTGTGAGAGAAATCCTTCATAACAAATTAGGATTTGTAACGTTCAAGGTTGTCACGAGAGTTATATTTGTTCTAAAAGACTCACTTTCCCCTAACTCTCGTGCAACCTTTAGGCAATTCTACAAGGTCCTAAACAAAAATATTTAATAGTTATTAATATTTTCATGACATCTAACTATTTATCAATATTATCACAACTTACGGCTTGTGAAAACAACACATTATTATCATTAATAACTAAGTCAAATTTATATTCTTGTACATAAACCAATCAAACGTTTGAAATAACAATTTTTTTTAATACTATTTCTCATGGTTCTTCTACAATAAAACTATTGGGAATAGAAAATTCATTTAAATGTTTTCGTACTTTATTGTTATACGATTCAACAATAAAATAAACAATTATTGTTGAGGTAGAAGAACAAATTACAGGAACTTGCACCCTAACTCCGTTAATTTCCACATTATGTGGAACTATACTACCACTAATTTCACCATTCTCAATGAACCTGTCATTCCCAGTTTCAATAGTTCTTGTACTATGGTTAGAACAATAAGGTCTATACCTTTTGATTTATTTGGATAATCAGTGAAATACTCACTGATGTTTTATATCCATTTTCTTTTATTGCGGATTGCAATCCTTGTTTCTGCTCGACAACCGCAAATATGCGGGTGCCTTAAATTGGGTATCCTATAAGCACACAGTTTAAAGTTGTCTTTGACACTGTCTTACTAGGAACCCTGTTCCATAGACAAATGACAGTTTCAAGACATACATTCAGCATTGCGGGTAAAGACTTAATACCATACTCGTAACCATATTCATTAATGTTCTATTATGCCCTATATAAACCATTTTGTTGCAGTGTAACTGGCATTGTGTATTACACACAAATAACTTATTTCTTGAGGAGTTTAACAAAGGATGTTACCCATTTTAATTTCTTCTTTTATGGCAGTTATCACCTCTGTCATACCTGACAACATTCACCTATATGTCTAATTAACTTTCTACTTTGTTCAAGTAAATTTTCAAGGCATCCTCTACTTGAGATTTCTCACGATACTAGTAGACATATAAATATAACATGAATAGTTATCAATAAAGATGATGACATACCTTATCATTTCTAAAAGAAAGTTAACATTAAAGGTCTACAAGTTTTGACGAACACATTTTCAAGAAGTTGCGTACTTCTTTTGGCTCATTTCTTTGCTTGTTTGTTTTTCTTTCCTTTAATACAATCTACACAAATAATTAGGACAATAAAATCCAAATCTGGAAAGATTTTGTTCCTTATAAAGCTTTCCATTCTTTCCTTGGATTTATGACCCAAACACTTATGCCACAAATTAGCAAAATATCATTTAAAATTAATCTAAAGTCAATTTATATAATCATCACAAAGATAAAAATACCAATGAGATGATTATACTTAAATAAATTGAAACATCCATAACCAAACATAGAAGAGTGTCTAGTAACATCAATCCTAGATAATGAACCAAACTCCTAGAAAAACTAGGCACCTAAAAGGTCTCCAATGAGTCAAGGTGATGCCAAATGTCAAGGATTAAACATTAAATCCTAACAAGTTCTAGTAGAACCTTCACTTTATTCCCACAAACACGTACTTTACATATGAGTTTATGGTATGAATTAAACAAAATTCATTATGCTAGAAACATGTTTCGATTAATCTAGGACCAATCCACCAAATTTTATGTGTATCTTTGATTAAGTTTGACTCAAACATACATAAGATTTAAACTTATCTTTTATAGAATCAAGATTTTCATTTTATGCACTTATTCGGAATTCAGCATTTTTGCACAAAATGACATTTATGATAATGAGGTTCTTTCATATGAATTTTCACATATGCCTCATTAATTTGTAAGTGACCCTTTGCCCTTATCATGTTTCTTCACATATTTATTTTCAGCTCCTTAATGTCCTTAAAGGTTGGATAAAGAGATTTCTTATATTCTTAAGTCTTGTTTCCTCTAAAACTAAGATATTGTGCAATTTACCGCACAACCCATTATCTTTCATGGCGTTATAGCTCATTCAAAAACAACACTCAATCGGTAATGAGCAAGGATAAACTATAATAAGAAGTTCTCATCCACAACTATTTCTAAGGACTCAAACTTAAATCTTGCTGCAATAACTTTAATTTTAATTATACATTTATAAAGAGTACACAAATCACCAAACTTTATGGGGTTAGGGTACTCATTAACGTCCAAGAAAGAGACTCACAAAAATATTGGGCATTCTCTCACAAAATTCACTTAGTTTTTTTTAATTACTTTCAATTTTGGAGAGAATTATCTTAATGTTATCTGCAACATTTATACTCACGAACATTGTCAAATCTTTCTCAAATTTTATAATAAAGTTTTTTCTTTATCTTTATAGTTGCTAACAACATTAATAGCAACAATAACACTTGCAAACTCTAGTCATAAAGTTTAACAAATAACACTGACACATACAAGTCACGAGAATGCATAAAATTAAGAACATGTACTACATAACATAAATGTTTTGAGACATAAGGTACATGTTACTTAAACAATTAATGTACACGAACGTTCTCCTTTGGGTTACACATTAGTACACGACATTCAAATATAATGATGCTAATAAAACTAATAATCAATAATTGACAATGATATATGCACCAATTAGTATTATCTATTGTCTTTGGATGTATAAATAAACCAATAGCACAAACATATTGCATACAGTCATGTCCATTAATTATAAGAACAACTAATCAAACCTTTGGGTGATCCATAAATGTCTTACAATGAACTACAATATACCCATAGAACATCAAACCATTATGTCATTCATATAGCATCAAATCTATGAATAATTGAAAAATCATCATATGATTTGAAATTAATTTACTTACTGATTATACCACTTTGGTGATTAACAAAATCAACATACAATTAACTTCAAATAAAATTCATTACTATAATAAAAATTATACAATCAGAATTAATATCTTTATGTTTTGACAACTTTAATGATGATCAAATCATCATACATTAATATCAAATCAAGCAATGTCAATTCAAAAAATTTATTTTGCTAATTAAAAAAAACTCATATTAATCCCAAATATATATATATAAACGTAAATTGTCCATGACATACTGGACTTGTTATATATATTCGTTATTATGCAAAAGGAATATATAATTATTCGTCATTCACTGTGATGTGCTTTTATATAGTAAAACGAATCATAAATAGTGATGAAAGCAATACCTAATGTTTTTCACATATATCAATTAATAGTTTTACCCCAATTAGAAAAAACTTGATGAACTTTAAAAATATATAATGGAAACACTGGGTATACATTATACCCAATTGGAAAACAACTTTGATGGGTAAAACAAATCGATAAACAATAAAGTTTCAAATAATCCTAATATTTCATTTAACAATAATGCAGAAGCATAAAAGTCTAAAATTCATAATAAGGATTCATACTGAAACAAAGCCCTAAATTTCATAATTAGGGTTCAAAGTTCCCAAATTTCATAATTTGGATTTATGCAAAAATTCATTCCGTAAACACCATAATTAGGATTCAATCCAAATCCTAAATCTTAATTGGAAAGTCATTAATTTCTTAACGTGGCTCTGATACCACATATAAATTGTAATTTAATTTATTCGTTACAACTACAATAATAAGGATCTTGAAATTACATGAGTTTCACATACTATAGAGACGATAAGGAATACGATTACTAACCTCTATCCATTGCTAGAGTTGAAAGAGAGTTCTCCAAATGCCATTTGATCAAAAGCCACGAAACACGTTTCTATTCCTTTGCCTCCTATGCTATTCTTTTCTATGCTATTCATTTGATCAAAGGAATAGAAACGTGCGTGTTTCCTATAAATATGTAAAAACCCTAACTATTATCCATTAGCTTCCATCAAGCTAATGGGCCTTCAGAAACAACCTCCCTTATATATAATTTTCACTAAGCCCATTAATATTTAATTATTTATTTAATAAACACACATCAATACATGTCACATGCACATCACATGAGACATACTAAGATATTAAAATCTTACACTTTAGCCTTGGAGTCTACTGTTAATACAACTTTTATCATGTGTTTTTTTTAGTGTCTTGTTTTTTTAAGGGAAAGGTGCATTTTATTCATAGATCAGAAACCGTACAAGTAATGACAAACATGACAATTACAAGTACAAGATATTTCACACTAATAATAGTTAAAGGGAAAGCAAAATACACTGCAACAACATACTCTTCCATGTGGACATGGATCATCAGCAACTGCCAAAACCGAACTTTAACAGGAGATTCAATAGCCGTTAATTCCAAGATAACAATCTCATTGATGTTGGGACTAAGCTCAGTTCGGCGATAAGGAATCTCAGATCTAAAACGAGAGAGTTGTTGGACGATAGCCAAATCAACAGTCGACAAAAGGATATCGGTCTCGACGAGTAGCCTTCCAATTATTGGAGCAAAGAGGATGACCATCAGATCTGGAAAGTAGAAACTATCCAGATGCATCCCGGAAACACACAAAACAAAACAACTTGCACAAAGACAAGACAAAACCCAGATAAACTGGGGGAAACAAACCCACACACTTTCCCAAAGGAAGGGAAGGGACACATCTCCCTCCCCCAACCGAGAAACAGCAGATGAAAACAAACAGGAGCAGAGGAAGTGTTAATGTCTTGTTAAACTACTAGTACTAAGGAAATATAAAACCTTGATAATTTTAACCATGCTTTGTTAATTTATTTTACCTGTTTTATGAATTTTAGTGACTATTGCTTTTGTTTATTCACTCAATTTATATAATTAAATATTAGATGACAAGTGGGTGTAGCCCACATGGTCATGTATCAAGTTGAAAGTGTCGGGTTCGATCCTGGGCACCACCTTATAGTAGATTTAATTTCCCTTCCCCTATTCCTGTAACAAAATATTAAAAAAAATTACCTATAAAAAAAATTATATATTAGATGACTTCAGTCATGTTTTTCTCATGCTTTGAATTTATTTGTGTTATCTTAGTGTTGGTAGGTATTGTTAGATATCAAATGTGATTTTGTGTTAGGGATACAATTGAAGATTTAATAATTGTTATTAATTTGGTAGATAAGTCATACATTATAAATATTTTTTTAGTGCTTCATCGCTATGTTTTCCATGAGCACGTATTTAGCCAATAGATGTTCATGTGTAATTAATTAGATAAAATAATTAATATAGTTAACGTTAAAATTAATCTTGATGTATTCTGATACTTAGTCACCTCTCATCTCGATCAACTCAATTTAAATTAATTATTAGTTTTCTTTTTCAATTTTGTTATTTGCTTTCTTCTATTTTTACAATATTCTTTTCACTTGTTATTTTTACAACTAGATTTGAATATATTTAACCATCTCTAAATTTTACAACAAGTCTATGTGGGATCGACCTCGTTCCTACTCAACTGTACTTCGGTATGATTCGTGCACTCGCGAGCATAAATTTAAGACTTCAAAAATTCGCAACAAGAGTTTCCATGGGATGTTGTATTCTCCCTGATCAATCTTCTATCTCTAAGAATAGTCTTCCTTTATCTTATCTCCTTTGGGTAAATTGAATTATATATTATGATAGATAATCTTATAGGATAAACACCATATCATTTGTTATCTCTAGATTATTGAGATAAATCCATTATGTATCTTCATAAAATCTGTCGTTATTTGTAGGAGATTCATTTCATAATTAAGTCTCGTTGACCGCATGCTGACTACGCCTTTGTTTGGGCTTAGGCAAACTAACGGCTTGTGACCCAATGTTGGAGGTCTGAGGAGCTCGACTGTAGTCCTTTTGAAGGGTTCCTGGGCCGCTGAAGGGCTATTATGTGGGGCAGGTAACCCTAGCTCGTAACAAGATCGGAACATAAGCCCCTAGGTTGTTGCTCTGAAGCACTCTTCGAGCTACGAGCTATTTTGAAGTTTTGGATAGCCCTGAAGTCATCGGTGTTTGGATTCTTCAATTCTGATGGTTCAAGTATGTATCCCCAAGACCATGATCTTGGACAAGGAACTCAAGAGCAAGCAAAGTCTACACCCAGGATCTACCAAGACCTATAGAAGTTGTTCTGGTGGTTAGGTCTTAACCATGACTTTGTCGAATACGTTTCACCATGCCTTACCCACTAAAAAGTAAAAAATCGAGCACAAAATACCCATAAGTTAATCTTATGCCTAGGATAGTAATAGGAAAGCTCAAAGTAGTATAAAGCTTTCCATAAGCTTCACAGAAAACTTAATTGATTAAACTGATAGGATTAATTGACTTGGAGGTCAAAATAATCCATGAGCACATTTTGAGCAACTTTAAGTTATGGTTTATGTAACACTTACATTAAGTAATTGTATGATTATTAAACTAATTGAGTTGTGCTTAGATAATAAGAAAGTATCATAATATTGATGCTAAAATGAGTTGAAGCATGTATGATTATGTGTTTAACTATTGCTATGATGTGTGATAGTGTGTGTGTGTGTGTGTGTGTGTGTTTTGAATTGGATTGATTGTGTGAAATAGATTAATATTGATGCAAACCATGATATACTTATGATAGAAAACATGATGTATAAATGGGATTTAATATCTATAGCAGAAACATGGGAGTGAAAAATGGATTGAATTTGGTTGAGCAAACTGATATATACTATTAGGTTAACCGATCACCATGAAATCTAATTGGTTAATAGAACATATATGTGCATAAATTGGGCTGAAATTATTAGGGAAAACTGGTTACCCGAAGTATAAAATCAATTATCGTATTAAAAAATACACCATGAATAAAAGGATAACCGGTTACCCTAGGTTATCATAGCCAAAATATGTACATTGATTGGGTTTTTCAAGCAGATTAATAGATTAACTAAATTTGGAACTGGTTATTCATACTAGAAAAACACCAAAATAATATTGATAAATAAATTATGAGTAGCCCAACTAAATCGCAATTAATTTCTTCAATTCGCTAAATTAAATTAGATATGTTGATGAAGGTCTGATAGTTGGACTTGGTTATAGATGAAATATTTTCTAGTCCTATTACGAGGTATGGTTACCTGCCCCAAGCAATAGCCCTACAACAACCTAGGAACCCTTTAGAAGGATTACGGTCGAGCTCCTCCAACCTCCGACGATGGGTCACTAGCCAACGATAGCGTGCCCAAGCCCTGAGAAATGCGTGGTCAGCACCCGGTCAGTGACACTTAATTATGAAATGAATATTCTACAGATAATGAAAGATTTTATGAAGAAATATGATGGATTTATCCCAATAATCTAGAGACAACAAAAAGATAAGTTATCTATTTTATACGATTATCTATCATAATAGATAATCCAATATGCCCAAACAAGATAAGATAAAGGAAGATTATCCTCAGAGATAAAATATTTATTAGGGAAAATACACCATCCCATGAAACTCTATAAATACCAGCCTCCATAAGAGGATGAAGACACATTCAACACAATCTCATAATTGCACTATGCATAAAGTATAGACAGATAATCCTAGGGAGAAATATTCGGTAATGAGAGAGCCAAAACTCTTGTTGTCCAACACTGATAGCAATTGCACCCAACCCCACCATAAAGGCTTAAAGCCCATCACCGAACTGTATTGAGAGTCTTAACCTCAGTATACAAAGTGGTGTGCCACCTCATTCATACAGGAAGTCCTAGACCATAAACGACCTCCTTGAGAGTAGGGGCATATCATTAACTACTCTTAGGGATAGTTCAATGCTGTCTCGTTCTCAATTGATACATTATTTCAACGTGCCTAATAGAACTACGTAGTCTTAATCCCCTGAACCTTAGTTCGAACGGGTACGTAGGACCAAGAGTCCACTCTTATCGGACTAAATATCCTTCACAAGGACCCCTGTCTCATCTGGACAGAACATCATCATCCTTCTTCAAGGTATCCAAATATCTTACAGAAATAGAGAAATATGAAGAGATGACCCCTAAAGGAATCATAAAAGCCCCAAGGTGATTTACGTCAAGGAACCTAAAGGCTCTCAAGCTCTCAAATCCCATTGTCCTGTTGATTGTTTAAATTATGTTATATTTCATTGATTTTATCCCCTCTTTATCATAGTGTTGGTTTGTTTATGATTGGTGTCCATTATATGATGTTTTTCATAGGTTTTTATTCCTCTTTTAGCTTAGTTTCTGCCTTTCTGGTGTGTTTCCTAAGTATTTTTTAGTTTTTAGGTATTTCTTGTTCTTTTAGTTTATGTTGATTTTAGGTGTTTAAAAGTCAAAGTATGAAGGTCATGGTTGAAGAAGCATATCAAAAGTCGATTCAGAGGTCGAAACGAGTCGGGCTGGTGCTGTCAGGCGTGCCTGAGCGTGAGTTCCATGCGCCTGGGCGTGAGTCCCATGCGCCTGGGCGTGTGAAATGTGCTGAAACAGGAGCTTTTGCACCTGGGCACATGTTTTGTGCGCCTGGGCGTGCGTCTGCTTGAAAAACACGAAAATAACCTAAAACAAGTGGATTTTGGGCCTCCTTTGCTATATATAGATGCTTTCTGACCTCGACATAGAGAAGGCACGAAAATAGATCAAGAAAAGGAGAGAAAAAACTTGGAGATCATCAAGGGGGACATCTTGACTCTCAAAGGAAGGGATTCTAGAGAGAATTGGCCACATGGTGGTTCTCATGGGGTTCTTCTTCTATCTTTGCTTTTATGTTTTTGTAATGGATTTCTAAATTCCCAATAGGGATGTGGTGGATGTATTATGGATTTTGAATAACTTTTATTGATTGTGAATTAATTCTCTTTTCTATATCAATTGTTTGATTATGTGCTTTATGTTATTCATAGAATTGATCACACTATGATTTGGGACTTAATCCTTTAATTGGGAAATTAGGGATTGAATTGACCTTTAATCAAACTTTGCAATTTATCAATTCGTAGGAATACTTTTGAGAATTGCATAACATTGATAGTTCTAGTGTTTAAATTCAATGGTTATCAAAGTAAGACTCACTTAAGGGATTAAGGGGTATAGTTTGATAGTAAACAGTAATTTCCTTGAGGAATCAAGTGTTGCTAATTCTGGAATTATTGTGGATATAGGGAGAGATGAAATTCATAATTATAGGGTTACAATCCAAATACTGAAACCATGTTCCTAGCCTTTTACACATTCATAGTTTCTTTTAGTTTTCCAACTTTCAAACCAAAACTCTCTTTTTCCAATATTCATTAAGTAATTATAATAAGGTGAAAACTATTTGAAATAATCAATCCTCGTGGGTTCGACACTCTACTTTCATTATATTACTTGTGCGACCTGGTATACTTGTCGATGTCCCAACAGTTTCTAATGATATTTTTGTTAGTTGGTTAGCTTTTGGTTGTCGTGTTTTGCTAAATAAACTTCATCAGATAATGGATGTTTTGAAGTGTTTTCCCTCAGCAGCGAAAATCTTGAAGAAGTCAGGTTTGAAATTTTTCAAACTGTCCGTGTACGGGGTAAAAGAGGGATGTTCGACCTTCTTCTGAAAGGAAACCCAACAATGGCCTTTCACGGCGGGAACCTTGAAGAGATGGAAGATGATGGGGTAAGGACAAGCCCAAATTGTGCGCAGAAGAGCTCATCATAACAAATGAAAGCCCTGCTATGATGATGAAGTTGAGATGAAGCAATCCTCAACCTCTCCAAGACAGTGGCTTGAGTGGGGCTGAAGGGAAGAAAGGCCTTGAGATTCGAAAATAGGCAGTTATACATCATCAAAAATTGAGGGGAAGCATCATCGGGGTGGCGAGAGCAAATGCGCTTTGATTTGTTTGGAGCAAAAATCCTATAATCAAGTGCCCCTGTGGGCTCAAAGCATAGCTCGATATTAGGGAGGGCATGCCCTTGAGAATATCTAGAAATAGTGTTTTCCACCACAGAATCAAAACATAAAGAAGATCTCGCCATTAAGAGTTGGGCCAGAAATTCACAAGAAAATAGGGAATGCTTGGAAATATGGAAGAGCACTGACTAGGTAGAATGAAGAAAAACTTTTTGGAGATAATAATTACTTAAGGGCTCCTCGAGAAGACAATATGTCCCATCAAAATATGTGTCACACGAAGAAAACTCAGCGCCACACGTGGAGGCTGTAAGAACTACAATCGGTGAGTGAAATAACTAGGAGACACTAGGAGAACACCTAGAAGGGGGGGTTGAATAGGTGTTAGAGAAACCTTGAAAGATTTTCGAAAGAAACAAATCGAAATGATTAAAACAAAATGATTTTTACAAAAATGTACTGATTAATCGATTAACTTCAGTACTAATCGATTAATGCCGAAGCTTACTTTCAAACTAATCGATTAACTAAGGTACTAATCGATTAATGCCGAAAGCAACTTAAAAACTAATCGATTAACAATCAACTTAATCGATTAATCTGAACAGTATCTGATGAAAATTCAGTTTTAATCAAATACGAAAATCAATCAATTAACACATATGATCAGAGATAAAGCAGAATTGATTAATACCAATATTCTTATTGATTACCTAGGTTATGAAAATGATTTTCCCAAAATCAATTTGCACAATTAAGATTCAATTCAATCAATTATGAAAATCAATCTTTTCTAGGTTTTCAACCAAGAACAATATTGAAATGACTTGAATGTAAAGAGTTAAGAGTTTAGAGATACTGCACAGTGATTTATCCTGGTTCACTTTCATCCACTTGAAAGCTACATCCAGTCCCCTCTTAAACCAAGAGAGATTCTTCACTATGAGGAATTAGAGTTCTCAAATTACAAGTAAATGCCTCTCAAGACTCCCTTCTTGATAGCCTACAAGAGATACCACACCCTTGCCTTGCAATCCTATTGATGCTCTAATCTAACCTCTAACCTTGCTTGTTGATATCCCCACAACAAGTCTTCCACTTGCTTGATGATGCCTCACACCAAGACTTCCACTTTGCTTGTTAACACAACAAGACTTCCAAGATAACTTTGCTTGATGAACAATCACCAAGGCTTCCTTTGTTGTAGATAGCTTGCCTTCTTTGCAATGATTACAACCAAATTAAAAACAATAACAATCCTATGAATCTCTTTCAATAGTTATGAAAATATCAACATAAGAGATTCAAAGATTCTTGATCAAAGAATGTAAAAGTTGAAAGCTTTGATCTATGAAAGTGAGAGAGAATAGAGTGACTTGATTTTAGTAAAATGAATATCAAAATGATGTATTATATGTTCTAATCTATTCACAAAGGTTAGGAAAAAGTTTATATAGAATACCCAAAAGTTAGAAAACAATAGAATTTGATTTTGCCTTGAAAAGCTTATTTTAAAAACTGATTCTGCACGTGTTAATCGATTAACACATGGCTTAATCGATTAACCACTGTAACATGTGTGTTAATCGATTAACCCTAACACATTAATCGATTAGTCACTGCTAAATTCAATTAAAAACTTGTTTTCTCAAAACTAAACCTTTTCTTTCAAACCTTTAAGCCACCTATTGATTTTAGGTTAAGTGAATACTCAAATTATGATATAATCATGACCTTGATAGAGATTCACTACCCTCTAATGACTCTACCCAAACTCATTAAAATAAAGACTTGAGAGGCTAAAGATATTACAATAAACACAAACTAAGTCTTCATGAGCTTGCTCTCTCTCTCTTCATCAATGTTGAGTGTTGATTGTTTGTTGTACTTCTTCAAACTTTAAGCTTGATCAAACCATTTGTAGCTTGTTCAAAACCTTTGTCATTATCAAAACATTCTCACTGGATCTAACAATCTCCCCCTTTTTGAAAATGACAAACCATGTTTTGAATTTGTTTGAAGTTGTTGATGCTTGAACCATTTTAGCACTTGGTGAGATTCTTGCTCCCCCTCAATAAATGCTTTTGACATTTGAAATCAAATTGAGATAAGCTAGATTCTCCAATAAGCTTGATTCTCCCCCTATCTTCAACAACTTTGCTCAACCTATATAGAAACAAACAAACAACCTCTTCTCCCCCTTTTGGCATTATCAAAAAGTAATATATACCAATTAAAATATAAAATTCTAAACCAAAATAAGAGATAGTCAATGATCATTTCTTCACAACATTGATACCAATTGTATTTAATTAATCAAGTAATCAATGATATCAAATGTAAAACTAAAGATCTATACTTTGAAATGTGATACCAATTGGAAAGAAATATAACAATGAAATATAATACCAATTGTAACTAGAAAGTCATCATATCACTTAACAAAGTAAGATATCAATTGTAAAAACTATCACAATAATCACAATAGCATGATAAACATCTAATGATCACATAATGATATCAATTGAGATTATAAAGAAGTAATACCAATTGTAAAAACAGTACCAATTGTGAAAATCCAACAATATCAACTGTACCAATTTGTAGGACTTCTTTTGAGAATTGAAGAAGCAAATCAAAGAATAACACTTGTAAGCCTTTTGCTCTTCAATCACACCTACAAAACAATCATGCTTTGCCTTTTGATATCCAAATGGTTTTGGATCCATTTTTGTTAGTTAAGGGACTCTCACCCTTCTTAACCCAAACAAAACTTCCTTTAGGTATACCATGCACTTTAATATAACACACATTCGAAGTATGTCCGTGAGTGCCACAATAGAAACATGTTGGTGCATTTGAAAAATCAACTTTAGAAAAATCAACAACATTTCTATGAGACTTACTCTTAGCATTAGTATAACCCAAACCAAACTTGTTTGAATTTCCTTTTTGAAAATTTAACAATGTGCGCAATCTAATATCACAAGTGGTGAAACTTGCAAGCTTATTTTTCAAAATAGCATTTTCATCTTTAAGTAACTTGCAATTCTCACAATCAACCACAATATTCAATCTACTAGCACAATCACAAGAAGAACTAGCATATATAAGATCAAGAGTTTCATTTTGAAGATTAAGCTCATCAACTTGTTTTTGAAGTTCTAAAATCTCTTGTTGATGTTTCAAAATGAGCTTCTTCCTTTCAATGTTTTTCAAAGCTAGTTTCTTAAGATGTTCATGCATTTCTTCATAAGCATTATATAAAATTTCATACTTGGAAGAAATTTCGGATTTAGTTTCACTTACATCGCTTTCGTCGCTTTGTTCACTTGATTCATCATTTGAACTTTCCTCTTCATCTACTAGATCTATCAAGTTGAGACAAGCGGCTTCTTCATCATCCAAAGAACTACTAGTTGTGCTTTTCTTGTCTTCTTCATCATCACTATTCCAAACTATGTATGCCCTTTTGTGTTTTGCATTTTTCTTCTCTTTCTCCTTCTTCTTGAGATACTTAGAGCACGAATACTTGAGATGACCGTGTGAGAACCTACAATCGGTGGGTGAAATAACTAGGAAACACTAGGAGAACACCTAGAAGGGGGGGTTGAATAGGTGTTAGGTAAACCTTGAAAGATTTTCGCAAGAAACAAATCAAAATGATTAAAACAAATGATTTTCACAAAATTCTTTAGCCTTAATCGATTAGTACAAAGATGTTAATCGATTAATGCCTCTGTACATTGAAAAATCACTTTTCAATCAAATACGAAAATCAATCAATTAACACATATAACCAGAGATTCAGCGGAAACAATTAACACCTATATTCTTATTGATTACCTAGGTAATAAAAATGATTTTCCCTTTATCAATTTGAACAATAAAGATTCAATTCAATCAATTATGAAAATCACTTTTTCTAGATTTTCAATCAAGAAAACAATTAATAACAAGAATTGTAAAGAGTAGAGAGTTTAGAGATACGACACAGTGATTTATCCTGGTTCACTTTCATCCACTTGAAAGCTACTCCAGTCCCCTCTTCAACCAAGAGAGATTCTTCACTATGAGGAATTAGAGTTTCTCAAATTACAAGTAAATGCCTCACAAGACTCCCTTCTTGCTATCCTACAAGAGATACCACACCCTTGCCTTGTAACCCTATTGATATCTAATCTAACCTCTTCTCTTGCTTGCCGATACCCCACAACAAGACTTCCAATGCTTGCTTTACTACAAGACTTCCAATTGCTTGTTAACACAACAAGGCTTCCAAGTGCTTGATGAAATGCCACACCAAGGCTTCCAAAATAACTTTGCTTGATTTACAACCAAGACTTCCTTTGTTGTAGATAGCTTGCCTCTTGCAAAGATTACAACTCAAATGAAAACAAAATAACAATCCTATGAATCTCTTTCAAAAGCTATGAAAATATCAACATGAGAGATTCAAGATTCTTGATCAAAGAATGTAAAAGTTAAAGCTTTGATCTTGAGAAAGTGAGAGAGAATAGAGTGGCTTTGATTCTTTGTAAAATTGATTATGAAAGTGTAATAAATGATTCACAAAGGTTAGAAAAAGGTTTATATAGAATACCCAAAAGTTAGGAATGGTTAGAAGTGCTTTTGAGAAGTGAAAAACTCATTTAAAAACAGTTACAGCTCGTGTTAATTGAGTAACAAAGTCACTACTCGAGTAACAAGTGTAAAACTTGTTCACTACTCGAGTTTTTAAGTTTCTACTCGAGTATTTACGCAAGGCTTCAAAATTCTACTCGAGTAATCAGCCCCTTAATCGAGTAATGCCGCAAGACACAAAAATTCTACTCGAGTAATCAAGTGGCTAATCGAGTAGTCAGTTCAAAAAACACTTAAAAACTTGTTTTCTCAAAAACTAAACCTTTTCTTTCAAACCTTTAAGCCACCTATTGATTTTAGGCAAAGTGAATACTCAAAATATGATAAAATCATGCAATCAAAAGAGATTCACTACCCTCTAATAGACTCTACCCAAACTCATAAACTAAAAGACTTGTGAGGCGAAAGATAAAACATAAAGCACAAACTACCAAACTAAGTCTTCATGAGCTTGCTCTCTCTTCATCACTTGATGTTTGTTGTTGCTTGTTGAGCTTGAACTTGATCAACACATTTAAGCTTGTTCAAAACCTTTTGTAGCTTGTTCAAAACCTTTTGGCATTTATCAAAACATTCTTCATGGATCTTACAATCTCCCCCTTTTTGAAAATGACAAACATGTTTTGAAATTATGAAGTTCATTGAAGTTGTTGATGCTTGAACCATTTGATCACTTGGTGAGACTCTTGCTCCCCCTCAATTTATGCTTTTGAGATTTGAAATCCAATTGAGTTAAGCTTGATTCTCCCCCAATCTCCAACAACTTTGCTCAACCTACATAAAAACAACAAACAACCTTTCTCCAAACAAATATACCATTTTTCACAAAATGATCATAACATAATATTTCTCCCCTTTTTTTTAAAACATCATATTTCTCCCCCTTTGGCATTATCAAAAAGAAATATATACCAATTGAAATATAAGATCTAAGCCAAAATAGAGAGACTAATAAGATATAACAACCAAAGCATGATAATCATCTAATGATTACTCAATGATATCAATTATAACAAATTGTATACCAATAACATGATACCAATTGTAAAACAGTTGTAAGAACTTGATACCAATAGTATTTTATCAATAGTATAAACAATATCACATTATAAGAAATAATACCAGTTGAGAGAACTATGAGCAATATCCAACAATATCAAATTGAAAAAACCAATTGTATAATATCGAATGTTACCAATTTGTAGGATTTTCTCCTTAAAACCAATTGAAGAAGCAAATAAATGAATATCACATGAAAGTCATTTTGCTCTTCAATCATACCTACAAAAACAATCATGTTTTGCTTTTTGGTATCCAAATGGTTTTGGATCCATTTTTGTTAGTGTAGGGACTCTCACCCTTTTTCACCCAAACAAAATCTCCTTTAGGTATACCATGCACTTTAATATAACACACATTTGAAGTATGCCATGAGTACCACAATAGAAACATGTTGGTGCATTTGAAAAATCAACTTTAGAAAAATCAACAACATTTCTATGAGAATTACTCTTAACATTAGTATAACCCAAACCAAACTTGTTTGAATTTTCTCTTTGAAAATTTAACAATGTGCGCAATCTAATATCACCATTTGTGAAACTTGCAAGTTATTTTTCAAAATAGCATTTTCATCCTTAAGCAACTTGAAATCCTCACAATCAACCACAATATTCAATCTACTAGCACAATCACAAGAAGAACTAGCATATATAAGATCAAGAGTTTCATTTTGAAGATTGAGCTCATCAACTTGTTTTTGAAGTTCTAAAATCTCTTGTTGAAGTTTCAAAATGAGCTTCTTCCTTTCAATGTTTTTCAAAGCTAGTTTCTTAAATTGTTCATGCATTTCTTCATAAGCATTATATAACATTTCATATTTGGAAGAAATTTCGGATTTAGTAAGACTTACATCACTATCCTCGCTTTGTTCACTTGATTCATCATTTGAACTTTCCACTTCATTTACTAGAGCTATCAAGTTGAGACAAGCGGCATCTTCATCATCCGAAGAACTATTTGATGTGCTTTTCTTGTCTTTTTCATCATCACTATTCCAAACTATGTATGCCCTTTTAGTTTTCTTTTCTTTCTCCTTCTTCTTGAGATACTTAGAGCATGAGTACTTGAGATGACCGGGCTTTCCACATTCATGGCAAACTACACCTTCTTTTGAAGTCTTTGTCTTGTAGTGTGGGGAATTCTTCTCTTTACTTTTGTCTTTGTTCAACCTTCCTTTTTTCCTTAGAATCTTATTGAACTTTCTTAGTAGAAGTTTCATCTCCTCTTCATCAATGTCCGAATCGAAATCTTCATTATCATCATCATCGGAACTCTCTTCCTTTTTATATGACCTTTGAGCTTTAAGAGCAATTCATTTTCTCTCTTTGTACTTATCCGACTCTTCATGCATTTGCAAACGTCCAAGCTCCATTTCATGTTCTTGAAGCTTTCCGAAAAGTGTTGCTAAGTCCATGGTGTCCAAGTCCTTTGATTCAACAATTGCGGTAACCATGGGTTGCCATTCCCTACTTAGACATCTTAAAACTTTGTTAACAAGTTCACAATTCACGAAAGTTTTACCAAGAGCAATGAGATGATTAACAATATGAGTAAAACGTTTTTGCATAAAACATATAGATTCATTAGGCAACATACGAAACAATTCATATTCATGCATCAAAGAAATTAATCTAGCACGCCTAACTTCACTAGTGCCTTCATGTGTGACTTGCAAGGTGTCCCACATTTCTTTGGCATCATGACATTGGGAGACTCTAAAGAACTCATCATAAGATAGAGCGGAGGTGATGATATTCTTAGCTTTTAAATCATATTGAATTTTCCTTTTATCATCATCGGTCCACTTATCTTTGGGAGTAAGTGTAAGAACACCTTCTACATCTTTTGAGGGAATATAAGGACCATTTTCAATGGCTTCCCAAATGTTCACATCTATAGCTTCTATAAAGATTCTCATCCTAATTTTCCAATAACCATAACCCTCTCCACCAAACATAGGAGGGCGATTTATTGAAGCACCTTCACCACCAAAAGGATTCGTAGAACCCATTGTAGTTTCTTCAAGGATCTTAACGAAAAAGCTATATGCTCGTGTCTTTCGACCGAGCTCTGATACCAATTGTGAGAACCTACAATCGGTGGGTGAAATAACTAGGAAACACTAGGAGAACACCTAGAAGGGGGGTTGAATAGGTTTTAGGTAAACCTTGAAAGATTTTCGCAAGAAACAAATCAAAATGATTAAAACAAATGATTTTCACAAAATTCTTTAGCCTTAATCGATTAGTACAAAGATGTTAATCGATTAATGCCTCTGTACATTGAAAAATCACTTTTCAATCAAATACGAAAATCAATCAATTAACATATAACCAGAGATTCTGCGGAAAAAATTAACACCTATATTCTTATTGATTACCTAGGTAATAAAAATGATTTTCCCTTTATCAATTTGAACAATAAAGATTCAATTCAATCAATTATGAAAAATCACTTTTTCTAGATTTTCAATCAAGAAAACAATTAATAACAAGAATTGTAAAGAGTAGAGAGTTTAGAGATACGACACAGTGATTTATCCTGGTTCACTTTCATCCACTTGAAAGCTACTCCAGTCCCCTCTTCAACCAAGAGAGATTCTTCACTATGAGGAATTAGAGTTTCTCAAATTACAAGTAAATGCCTCACAAGACTCCCTTCTTGCTAGCCTACAAGAGATACCACACCCTTGCCTTGTAACCCTATTGATATCTAATCTAACCTCTTCTCTTGCTTGCCGATACCCCACAACAAGACTTCCAATGCTTGCTTTACTACAAGACTTCCAATTGCTTGTTAACACAACAAGGCTTCCAAGTGCTTGATGAAATGCCACACCAAGGCTTCCAAAATAACTTTGCTTGATTTACAACCAAGACTTCCTTTGTTGTAGATAGCTTGCCTCTTGCAAAGATTACAACTCAAATGAAAACAAAATAACAATCCTATGAATCTCTTTCAAAAGCTATGAAAATATCAACATGAGAGATTCAAGATTCTTGATCAAAGAATGTAAAAGTTAAAGCTTTGATCTTGAGAAAGTGAGAGAGAATAGAGTGGCTTTGATTCTTTGTAAAATTGATTATGAAAGTGTAATAAATGATTCACAAAGGTTAGAAAAAGGTTTATATAGAATACCCAAAAGTTAGGAATGGTTAGAAGTGCTTTTGAGAAGTGAAAAACTCATTTAAAAACAGTTACAACTCGTGTTAATCGAGTAACAAACTCACTACTCGAGTAACAAGTGTAAAACTTGTTCACTACTCGAGTTTTTAAGTTTCTACTCGAGTATTTACGCAAGGCTTCAAAATTCTACTCGAGTAATCAGCCCCTTAATCGAGTAATGCCGCAAGACACAAAAATTCTACTCGAGTAATCAAGTGGCTAATCGAGTAGTCAGTTCAAAAAACACTTAAAAACTTGTTTTCTCAAAAACTAAACCTTTTCTTTCAAACCTTTAAGCCACCTATTGATTTCAGGCAAAGTGAATACTCAAAATATGATAAAATCATGCAATCAAAAGAGATTCACTACCCTCTAATAGACTCTACCCAAACTCATAAACTAAAAGACTTGTGAGGCGAAAGATAAAACATAAAGCACAAACTACCAAACTAAGTCTTCATGAGCTTGCTCTCTCTTCATCACTTGATGTTTGTTGTTGCTTGTTGAGCTTGAACTTAATCAACACATTTAAGCTTGTTCAAAACCTTTTGTAGCTTGTTCAAAACCTTTTGGCATTTATCAAAACATTCTTCATGGATTTTACAATCTCCCCCTTTTTGAAAATGACAAACATGTTTTGAAATTATGAAGTTCATTGAAGTTGTTGATGCTTGAACCATTTGATCACTTGGTGAGACTCTTGCTCCCCCTCAATTTATGCTTTTGAGATTTGAAATCCAATTGAGTTAAGCTTGATTCTCCCCTATCTCCAACAACTTTGCTCAACCTACATAAAAACAACAAACAACCTTTCTCCAAACAAATATACCATTTTTCACAAAATGATCATAACATAATATTTCTCCCCTTTTTTTTAAAACATAATATTTCTCCCCCTTTGGCATTATCAAAAAGAAATATATACCAATGGAAATATAAGATCTAAGCCAAAATAGAGAGACTAATAAGATATAACAACCAAAGCATGATAATCATCTAATGATTACTCAATGATATCAATTATAACAAATTGTATACCAGTAACATGATACCAATTGTAAAACAATTGTAAGAATTTGATACCAATAGTATTTTCTCAATAGTATAAACAATATCACATTATAAGAAATAATACCAATTGAGAGAACTATGAGCAATATCCAACAATATCAAATTGAAAAAACCAATTGTATAATATCGAATGTTACCAATTTGTAGGATTTTCTCCTTAAAACCAATTGAAGAAGCAAATAAATGAATATCACATGAAAGTCATTTTGCTCTTCAATCATACCTACAAAAACAATCATGTTTTGCTTTTTGGTATCCAAATGGTTTTGGATCCATTTTTGTTAGTGTAGGGACTCTCACCCTTTTTCACCCAAACAAAATCTCCTTTAGGTATACCATGCACTTTAATATAACACACATTTGAAGTATGTCCATGAGTACCACAATAGAAACATGTTGGTGCATTTGAAAAATCAACTTTAGAAAAATCAACAACATTTCTATGAGAATTACTCTTAGCATTAGTATAACCCAAACCAAACTTGTTTGAATTTTCTCTTTGAAAATTTAACAATGTGCGCAATCTAATATCACCATTTGTGAAACTTGCAAGCTTATTTTTCAAAATAGCATTTTCATCCTTAAGCAACTTGCAATCCTCACAATCAACCACAATATTCAATCTACTAGCACAATCACAAGAAGAACTAGCATATATAAGATCAAGAGTTTCATTTTGAAGATTGATCTCATCAACTTGTTTTTGAAGTTCTAAAATCTCTTGTTGAAGTTTCAAAATGAGCTTCTTCCTTTCAATGTTTTTCAAAGCTAGTTTCTTAAATTGTTCATGCATTTCTTCATAAGCATTATATAACATTTCATATTTGGAAGAAATTTCGGATTTAGTAAGACTTACATCGCTATCCTCGCTTTGTTCACTTGATTCATCATTTGAACTTTCCACTTCATTTACTAGAGCTATCAAGTTGAGACAAGCGGCATCTTCATCATCCGAAGAACTATTTGATGTGCTTTTCTTGTCTTCTTCATCATCACTATTCCAAACTATGTATGCCCTTTTAGTTTTCTTTTCTTTCTCCTTCTTCTTGAGATACTTAGTGCATGAGTACTTGAGATGACCGGGCTTTCCACATTCATGGAAAACTACACCTTCTTTTGAAGTCTTTGTCTTGTAGTGTGGGGAATTCTTCTCTTTACTTTTGTCTTTGTTCAACCTTCCTTTTTTCCTTAGAATCTTATTGAACTTTCTTAGTAGAAGCTTCATCTCCTCTTCATCAATGTCCGAATCGGAATCTTCATTATCATCATCATCGGAACTCTCTTCCTTTTTATATGACCTTTGAGCTTTAAGAGCAATTCCTTTTCTCTCTTTGTACTTATCCGACTCTTCATGCATTTGCAAACGTCCAAGCTCCATTTCATGTTTTTGAAGCTTTCCGAAAAGTGTTTCTAAGTCCATGGTGTCCAAGTCCTTTGATTCAACAATTGCGGTAACCTTGGGTTGCCATTCCCTACTTAGACATCTTAAAACTTTGTTAACAAGTTCACAATTCACGAAAGTTTTACCAAGAGCAATGAGATGATTAACAATATGAGTAAAACGTTTTTGCATAAAACATATAGATTCATTAGGCAACATACGAAACAATTCATATTCATGCATCAAAGAATTTAATCTAGCACGCCTAACTTCACTAGTGCCTTCATGTGTGACTTGCAAGGTGTCCCACATTTCTTTGGCATCACGACATTGGGAGACTCTAAAGAACTCATCATAAGATAGAGCGGAGGTGATGATATTCTTAGCTTTTAAATCATATTGAATTTTCCTTTTATCATCATTGGTCCACTTATCTTTGGGAGTAAGTGTAAGCACACCTTCTACATCTTTTGAGGGAATATAAGGACCATTTTCAATGGCTTCCCAAATGTTCACATCTATAGCTTCTATAAAGATTCTCATCCTAAGTTTCCAATAACCATAACCCTCTCCACCAAACATAGGAGGGCGATTTATTGAAGCACCTTCACCACCAAAAGGATTCGTAGAACCCATTGTAGTTTCTTCAAGGATCTTAACGAAAAAGCTCTATGCTCGTGTCTTTCGACCGAGCTCTGATACCAATTGTGAGAACCTACAATCGGTGGGTGAAATAACTAGGAAACACTAGGAGAACACCTAGAAGGGGGGGTTGAATAGGTGTTAGGTAAACCTTGAAAGATTTTCGCAAGAAACAAATCAAAATGATTAAAACAAATGATTTTCACAAAATTCTTTAGCCTTAATCGATTAGTACAAAGATGTTAATCGATTAATGCCTCTGTACATTGAAAAATCACTTTTCAATCAAATACGAAAATCAATCAATTAACACATATAACCAGAGATTCAACGGAAACAATTAACACCTATATTCTTATTGATTACCTAGGTAATAAAAATGATTTTCCCTTTATCAATTTGAACAATAAAGATTCAATTCAATCAATTATGAAAAATCACTTTTTCTAGATTTTCAATCAAGAAAACAATTAATAACAAGAATTGTAAAGAGTAGAGAGTTTAGAGATACGACACAGTGATTTATCCTGGTTCACTTTCATCCACTTGAAAGCTACTCCAGTCCCCTCTTCAACCAAGAGAGATTCTTCACTATGAGGAATTAGAGTTTCTCAAATTACAAGTAAATGCCTCACAAGACTCCCTTCTTGCTAGCCTACAAGAGATACCACACCCTTGCCTTGTAACCCTATTGATATCTAATCTAACCTCTTCTCTTGCTTGCCGATACCCCACAACAAGACTTCCAATGCTTGCTTTACTACAAGACTTCCAATTGCTTGTTAACACAACAAGGCTTCCAAGTGCTTGATGAAATGCCACACCAAGGCTTCCAAAATAACTTTGCTTGATTTACAACCAAGACTTCCTTTGTTGTAGATAGCTTGCCTCTTGCAAAGATTACAACTCAAATGAAAACAAAATAACAATCCTATGAATCTCTTTCAAAAGCTATGAAAATATCAACATGAGAGATTCAAGATTCTTGATCAAAGAATGTAAAAGTTAAAGCTTTGATCTTGAGAAAGTGAGAGAGAATAGAGTGGCTTTGATTCTTTGTAAAATTGATTATGAAAGTGTAATAAATGATTCACAAAGGTTAGAAAAAGGTTTATATAGAATACCCAAAAGTTAGGAATGGTTAGAAGTGCTTTTGAGAAGTGAAAAACTCATTTAAAAACAGTTACAGCTCGTGTTAATCGAGTAACAAAGTCACTACTCGAGTAACAAGTGTAAAACTTGTTCACTACTCGAGTTTTTAAGTTTCTACTCGAGTATTTACGCAAGGCTTCAAAATTCTACTCGAGTAATCAGCCCCTTAATCGAGTAATGCCGCAAGACACAAAAATTCTACTCGAGTAATCAAGTGGCTAATCGAGTAGTCAGTTCAAAAAAACTTAAAAACTTGTTTTCTCAAAAACTAAACCTTTTCTTTCAAACCTTTAAGCCACCTATTGATTTTAGGCAAAGTGAATACTCAAAATATGATAAAATCATGCAATCAAAAGAGATTCACTACCCTCTAATAGACTCTACCCAAACTCATAAACTAAAAGACTTGTGAGGCGAAAGATAAAACATAAAGCACAAACTACCAAACTAAGTCTTCATGAGCTTGCTCTCTCTTCATCACTTGATGTTTGTTGTTGCTTGTTGAGCTTGAACTTGATCAACACATTTAAGCTTGTTCAAAACCTTTTGTAGCTTGTTCAAAACCTTTTGGCATTTATCAAAACATTCTTCATGGATCTTACAGACCGGGCTATCCACATTCATGGCAAACTACTCCTTCTTTTGTTGTCTTGGTCTTGTAGTGTGGGGAATTCTTCTCTTTACTTTTGTATCTGTTCAACCTTCTTTTTCTCCTTAGAAGCTTGCTAAAATTTCTTAGTAAAAGTTTCATCTCTTCTTCATCAATGTCCGAATCGGAATCTTCATTATCATTACTATCGGAACTCTCTTCCTTTTTATATGACCTTTGAGCTTTAAGAGTGATTCCTTTTCTTTCTTTGTTCTTGTCCGATTCTTCATGCATATGCAAACGTTCAAGCTCCATTTCATGTTCTTGAAGATTTCCGAAAAGTATTGCTAAGTCCATGTTGTCCAAGTCCTTTGATTCAACAATTGCGGTAACCTTAGGTTGTCATTCCCTACTTAGACATCTTAAAACTTTGTTAACAAGTTCACAATTCATGAAAGTTTTTCCAAGAGCAATGAGATGATTAATAATATGAGTAAAACGTTTTTGCATAAAACATATAGATTCATTAGGCAACATATGAAACAATTCATATTCATGTATCAAAGAATTTAATCTAGCACGCCTAACTTCACTAGTGCCTTCATGTGTGACTTGCAAGATGTCCCACATTTCTTTGGCATTACGACATTGGGAGACTCTAAAGAACTCATCATAAGATAAAGCGGAGGTGATGATATTCTTTGCTTTTAAATCATATTGAATTTTCCTTTTATCATCATCGCTCCACTTATCTTTGGGGGTTAGTTTAGATACACCTTCTACTAGAGATGAGGGAATATGAGGACCATTCTCAATGGCTTCCTAAATGTTTATGTCTATGGCTTCTATAAAAATTCTCATTCTAACTTTCCAATAAGCATAACCCTCTCCACCAAACATAGGAGTGCGGCTAATTGAAGCACCTTCACCACCAAAGGGATTCGTAGAACCCATTGTAGTTTCCTCAAGGATCTTAATGAAAAAGCTCTATGCTCGTGTCTTTCGACCGAGCTCTGATACCAATTGTAAGAACTACAATCGGTGAGTGAAATAACTAGGAGACACTAGGAGAACACCTAGAAGGGGGGGTTGAATAGGTGTTAGAGAAACCTTGAAAGATTTTCGAAAGAAACAAATCGAAATGATTAAAACAAAATGATTTTTACAAAAATGTACTGATTAATCGATTAACTTCAGTACTAATCGATTAATGCCGAAGCTTAATTTCAAACTAATCGATTAACTAAGGTACTAATCGATTAATGCCGAAAGCAACTTAAAAACTAATCGATTAACAATCAACTTAATCGATTAATCTGAACAGTATCTGATGAAAATTCAGTTTTAATCAAATACGAAAATCAATCAATTAACACATATGATCAGAGATAAAGCGGAATTGATTAACACCAATATTCTTATTGATTACCTAGGTTATGAAAATGATTTTCCCAAAATCAATTTGCACAATTAAGATTCAATTCAATCAATTATGAAAATCAATCTTTTCTAGGTTTTCAACCAAGAACAATATTGAAATGACTTGAATGTAAAGATTTAAAAGTTTAGAGATACTACACAGTGATTTATCCTGATTCACTTTCATCCACTTGAAAGCTACATCCAGTCCCCTCTTACACCAAGAGAGATTCTTCACTATGAGGAATTAGAGTTCTCAAATTACTAGTAAATGCCTCTCAAGACTCCCTTCTTGATAGCCTACAAGAGATACCACACCCTTGCCTTGCAATCCTATTGATGCTCTAATCTAACCTCTAACCTTGCTTGTTGATATCCCCACAACAAGTCTTCCACTTGCTTGATGATGCCTCACACCAAGACTTCCACTTTGCTTGTTAACACAACAAGACTTCCAAGATAACTTTGCTTGATGAACAATCACCAAGGCTTCCTTTGTTGTAGATAGCTTGCCTTCTTTGCAATGATTACAACCAAATTAAAAACAATAACAATCCTATGAATCTCTTTCAATAGTTATGAAAATATCAACATAAGAGATTCAAAGATTCTTGATCAAAGAATGTAAAAGTTGAAAGCTTTGATCTATGAAAGTGAGAGAGAATAGAGTGGCTTGATTTTAGTAAAATGAATATCAAAATGATGTATTATATGTTCTAATCTATTCACAAAGGTTAGGAAAAAGTTTATATAGAATACCCAAAAGTTAGAAAACAATAGAATTTGATTTTGCCTTGAAAAGCTTATTTTAAAAACTGATTCTGCACGTGTTAATCGATTAACACATGGCTTAATCGATTAACCACTGTAACATGTGTGTTAATCGATTAACCCTAACACATTAATCGATTAGTCACTGCTAAATTCAATTAAAAACTTGTTTTCTCAAAACTAAACCTTTTCTTTCAAACCTTTAAGCCACCTATTGATTTTAGGTTAAGTGAATACTCAAATTATGATATAATCATGACCTTGATAGAGATTCACTACCCTCTAATGACTCTACCCAAACTCATTAAAATAAAAGACTTGAGAGGCTAAAGATATTACAATAAACACAAACTAATTCTTCATGAGCTTGCTCTCTCTCTCTTCATCAATGTTGAGTGTTGATTGTTTGTTGTACTTCTTCAAACTTTAAGCTTGATCAAACCATTTGTAGCTTGTTCAAAACCTTTGTCATTATCAAAACATTCTCACTGGATCTAACAATCTCCCCCTTTTTGAAAATGACAAACCATGTTTTGAATTTGTTTGAAGTTGTTGATGCTTGAACCATTCTCACTTGCGCATGAGGCTGAGGCATGATCATGCATTCACATCCAAGACATCCAAGTATCCAATACTCCACTCATATACACAAAAATCCCTATACACTCCATATAGGCACAAAGAGATCATGTTCCACCCTGGAAAGAGGATGTTGTAATAACTCTCCACGAGAGCAGATACAGAAGCCCATCCCGAAGGCTCGGCAACCCTTGACGCTTGCTTCAATTCCCTTCGCAGTAGACCATACCACTTGAAAGAGAGTTTTGACCATACAGAGCTCCCCAAGAGTAAGGGACATTACTCAATCACTCTTAAGGGCAGCCTTGATCAGTCTCTCTCTCCCCCTTTTTTATGCTTTGCTTATGCGTGTATGATAGAACTATGTAGTCTTGATCCCTAGAACCTAGTTTTAATGGGTACGTAGGACCAAAAGCCCACTTTTGCCTGCTTATCTGCATGAATTATTTTTTTTCTTGAATGTAATGTGTGAGGGGGAGTCATACCATATGCATATTGCTTAACCCTTGCCTTGCATATTAGGTTTGTCATCATCTAAAAGGGAGAATGTTAGAAGTCAACACATTCCAAGAGTTCAAGTGATACAAGTTTTGATGATAACAAACAAGAGACAAACAAGAAACTAAAGTTAGAATAGAAAATGCACAAGCTCAACTGATAAAGCTCCTTGAAAACCTCATCACTTTTTTTAGGTAAATCATTGTAAGGCTAGGTATTATCTTTACTCTTGTCAATACATCACACTTATAATTTGGAGAAGAATTTACTCATACAAGTTTTTGAAAATTGTTTTTCATGAAAGTTTTCATACTACATCATATAAAAAACTTTGGAAAACATTGGTCAAACTTTCTGGATTATAAAAACTAGTTTCTTACAAGTTTCGGCAAAAGTAATCAATTACTTAGTGTCAATAATCAATTACTTCTGCAACATCATACAAAATTCATGGAGTTTTGAATCAATTACTTTTATTGTATCATACAAAAACCAAAGGCTTTGAAATCTATTACTTGAAAGGCTATAATTAATTACTTTGTGGCTAAGTAATCAATTACTGGTCCAAATAATCGATTACTTTCATATAAATGCCAGAAAGTAACGAATCGGTTACTTAAAAGAGTGTAATTGATTACTTTGATTAAAATAATCGATTACCCTGGAAAGTAATCGATTATTTTTTTGAAAAATTTCAAAAATGATTCTGAATCAATTTGATTTATTCCTCATTGATTTTTGATTTGTGTCCGGTCCTATTTTCGAAATAAAAATGGTTGATCAAAATCATTCATTCATCCATTCCTACTTTTCCAAAAATAAATCAATCACTTTTATTTTCCAAAAACACCGAGTGTGTGCATATTGCTTGAGTAATCTATTACCTTTATCATTAGAGTTTCAATTTGTGTACTTCGCACTTTTGAGAGTTCTTCTCTTGTAATTGCTTAATCCTATTTTGTATTCATGAAGGCCTTAGTTGTTAGGGAGTGTCTCCCTAGAATTGAGGAAGTGGCATCCTCTGTCTATTAGGGTGAGAAACCCTTGTGAGTATTTGAGGTCCCTAACGAAAGTTTGAACCGAATAGTGTGCGGGGTGCTTTAGGTGTAATTGGGGTTTGAAACTATCAATTGGTTAATAACAATAAAATCCAAAGCAGGTTGTTGAGGGATTAGACGTAAGCCTTTTCGAAACCATCGGTTAAGGGACTGCATCTCTCTATACCAATTGGTTAAGGGAGTGCATCTCTCTATCTCTTACTCTGTTTTATTCTTGCTGCAATTATTTATGTCGTTATTATCTTGTATAACTATCATTTCCGCAAAACTCTATGTTTTCAATATATTCCCGAAAATCATCACTTAATGTTAATCCACTCAAAAAATATTTTTAAATACTAATTCATTTGAGTAATTTTCAATAAATTAATAAATCTCAATTCACACTCCTCTCGAGGTTTGAGACTTATTCCAACACAAAGATGAACATTGGATTCTTGAACTCCCTATTATATATGCTTAATCCAAGTGTTTGCAAAAGATTCTTAGCTTTATAGTGGCTGGCTCCACTGCACAAGATGAAGCACCCCCCACACCATGTGTTGAAGCCTTGAAGGTCCCCATTAGAGTTTGTTTGATATATATAAACTTGGGAGTGCTTTTGTCTTTGCTGTTATTTCTTTTTCATTCCCACTGATGCAATTTTGTTTTTTAAAATCTTTTCATTCCCTTGCTTTCAATTTCAACCCACATTAGGTAACCTTATATTACACAAGAGTACCAAAAACCCATGTGATCCGGTGAATGCTTGGCCTCATTGAGGATGAAGGTCAAGACCCCCCCTTGTGGGGCTGCCCTTGGAAACTGCTCTTGATGCCCCAATTGCATGTTACCCCCCTCGTGGGAATATCGTAATTGTCCTTGGTACGAAAACAAAAACCATTGACAAGTACCAGTCAGTTAGCTTGTGAGCCCAAGTTGTGCAATATTTGGTAACCCCTCCCCACCCCCCCTCTTCTAAAAGAACACAAAATACTTACACTTATCCCTCCAATTCCTTTATTGAAATATTATCATTTTAAGTTTAAACCTTGAGAACGACATCTAGATGCATGGATTCTATTGCTTCGTGGTCCATCTAATGTTAACCAAGTTAGCAAATAATCTAAATCAGACACTACACACTCGATCTAATTAAGTGTTTAATCAAGTTATTTACCCCAAATTGCTTTAATATCACCTTACATTTGCACAAATTTCATTACTCTGTTTCTATTTATTTATGCTTTTTTTTTTGCCACTTCTTCTTAATCTGAGGTGATTTGCGTCTTATAGATGTATACCAAACATTATTATTCTTTTATCATACATGTAATAAAGATTAAAGATGCTTACATATTCAGCCTTGTTTTATTCATTGGTGTACTTCAATGTAATCAACATTTTTTTTTTACAATGTTCATGATGCAAGTAATTGTAAAGTTTTTGGACTTTGTCAATCTTTGCAAAATGAATGCAATTAAGAGGACATCTTGTGAGGTCAGAAAAAGGTCCAGCTCGTGTGCAATCAACAATGAAGTAATCATAGTCTAAAAGAAATCAGTGGTAATAACATGAACCCCACTATTTTTGCACCAATCAACCGAATCATCTAGGAAGAGAAAGGAAACATTATGTTATTCAATCAGATCTTGTATTGTACACATAATACATCATAAAAAGTTCTAGTAAGATTAGTACTTTAGTGTTTTATTAATTCTTTCAAGATTGCTAGCATGTGTAAGATACTTCCTGACCTACCTAATCACATGCTTCATCATAGCAAAATTGAAATCACACCGAGCGAGTGTGCTAACTGATTGAACTGCCGAGAAAGTGAATTAACACTAATAAATGATTGTTACAAAATCAAAGTCATGAAAACCATCGAAATCTGTGTTTGAATGAGTGCAAACTTAACTGATTGTTGACTTGGTCCCTCGTTATTCTCAAAATCTTATGCCCACTCTCTGACTCTGACTCACTACTGAATCTGTGTCGGTGGATAAATTAGTAGTACTATTATGGTCACAAATGAGGGAAAGGAATGACTCCTCCAATGTATATTATCACATGTCTGAGTTAGTAGGATCTAATTTTTCAAAGTCATGGGCCCATTAAATTTGGGCTAATCTTTACTGAAAATCACACTACATATTACTCCCCTATGATAAATAGAAGCATTAGTTTTTACTTTTATTTTGGTTATTTCTATAAATATTTTATCCATTTTATATATATAGTTCCAATTCTTTTTCTCCGAAAATATTCTTTTCATCATTCTTAATCAACAAATAATTAATAAAATACTTTATTTTTCTTCATTCAATCATCTCATAAATTATTATAAAGTAAAAAATATGTCATAATTTAAAGCAAATATAGAAATACATCTTTAATCATTAGCAAATTTAAAGCTAGCAAATATAGAAATACTATTGCTATTTATTTTAGCTAACATCTTTAGTTCGGGTAAAAAGCATACTAAATCTTATATTTCTATTGAATGGAGGTAGTAAATAGGATGGTTTTGAATAATATAAATGTCCTTGGTTGGGTTATCAAAACATTTGAATAGAGAAATGGTATATTTTTCAAAGCATAGCATCTTTTAATTATATAAATATAACATGTATTATTTGTGAACCAGTTATTAATAAGGTAAATATAATTATATAATACATATCATCATCTTTATGTATGATTAGAAAAATGTTAGACTAATTTTATTAGTAAGAGATACTCCTATATCATTTCGTATTTGAAAACTTTAAGATGTGTTGTTGGTACACGCTCTTTTTTTTAACTTTTCAAACCAAAATTTCAAGCAGATCTCCTATTCCGTGCTTTGTTGATGTAAAGTGGAAAATGATTCCCTACATGAAAGTGATAATTCATATCATGCCAATAAAAGTAAAGGAGGCTAGCTCACTTGAGTTTGACAATTATGTTTTGGTTGTGCCTTGAAAGGATTTGTTTAATTATTAAGCAGGAATAACTGAAACTCTATTAGTTAAGTTTGTACATCAATGCAACTAACCCCCGTAATTTAAATTTGTTATTTTTTTCAGAGTAGACTCCTCCCAATAGTAAATTTTAGGGTTTGTTTAACCTCAACCCTAAGGGCTGAGGATAAAAGGTTAAAAAATAGAAAAAAGGTATTGAAAACATAAATTTATTAAGTTCCAAGTTTTAAATGTTTAAGTTTTCAATGCAAAAAAGTTTTATAAAGCCTCTTATCCAGAAAATCTAAATATACATGAATTCATCGAAGTTGCTGAAATCCACCAACACGTTGGTAATTTGTTAACCAAACACTTTTCAGAAAATAGAATTCGGAAGGAAAATAGATGGAGAAGAAAAAAAATATGATTAGAGATTAAACTGAACTGAACTGAGAATGCTCGACTATTATTGATTGAAGTCACAAAAGGGGATGCCCACTGATGATTTTCTATATTAAAAACTAACAAGGCCTCTCTGTCGGGTCATGGGTAGCCAGATGAGTGACCATTGCCAGCAAACAGTGTTGGAGTGAAAATACTAAAATGGATATATAATTCTTGAGAATATCTTTTTTGGTTCTCTTGTAACTTTCACATTAAATCATTCTTTTTTTTCTTTTCTTTGCTGCCCATTGTTACAGCAAAACATGGGGGGGTGTTGCAAATTGGTGTATCTTAATGCATGATTGATCAGCACTTAAACAATGAGGTGAGACTTTTGTGAGTTTGAGGTATTTTTAGTTGTCATGTTGGCATACTCATGAATAATTTATCAACAAATTCAAAAGCATACGTATTCCATCTCCAAGTCAACAATGTACTCCCTCCTATCGGATCGATTTGAAATTTAAGAAAAAATAATTAATTTCATACTTATTATAGAGATTTAATTGTATTTAATTGTTTCAAATTTATAAAATAAAGAAAATAGAGATATTTTATAAAAGTATCATTTAGAATGAAAGAAAAATTAAATAAATTAATCATTTTGTGAGGATGTTTTGAGTAAGTATTATTGAGGATGAAACAAAATTTAAAAAATTAAGATAAATAATAATGTGCGTAAAGTGTTTTGCACAATTATTCAATTTTATATTGACATCTTAGGTATGATTAAGTTACTAGATGTCGAACATAATAAATATTGAGAAAATGAAGAATGCACCGGCAGTGTAAAGGTTTTTTATACCATCAGTGCATCATCCACCATTCATCTATTTATGATCATTGAGTTTTAGATTAAAGTAATATAAATAAATAGTAGATAAAGGACTGATGGTGTAAAATCAGTGCATACCCCATTAATCTCATAAATATTTACCGAAACACATTATATTAGAGTACTACATTATATACCAAACTTAAATTCTTTTACAATACTCATTAAATAAGATGAGAAAGTAGTTCCTATGGCCCGTCCTACTGCAGCCCAAGCTATCTATCTACCGTGTGAAAATAGGTCATGATCTCAAATTGGGCTCCAAGCCCAAAGGATTAAAGGAGCAATAGATGATAGTGTTACATATGTCCTAGAATATAAACCTCGCTTTTTATCCACAAACCTCATTTTAATGGTAAAAATTCTAAAATTCCCTTAATTTATATCTTTTTTTACTCGGGGGTATCGAAAAAAATTTTCGAGGGGATCCTCTCGAAAAAATATATTGATGTAATATGATTGTTTTTCTGACTCGAGGATATGGGAAAAGTATTCCAAGAGGTACTTGTCGAAAAATTATGAGGGTAATCTTGGATTTCAAAAAATAAATGGGGTTTGTGGATATAAAGCGAGGTTTATATTCCATAACTTGTGTTACATAGCATGTAATTTACATCTTCTAATATGGTACATTTATTATTGAATTTAACAAGTGCTCATAGATAACGTAATTTCTTTTTATATATTTCATATATTATCCAATATTCATGTTTATAACGGTTACTTATGTTCTATCCTAATGAGACAAAGATCCTTATGAAGGATGTTTATTAGTCGGCGAGAGGGGTTCCTCAATCCTACGTACATGTTCGAACTATATGTTGGAAACCAACAAGCGGCTCAAAAAATACTAGAGGGGGGTGAATAGTGTTTTGGAGCCTTGATACCAATTTTTCGATTGCAAATGAGAATGGTTTTGAGAAAACAAATTTTCAAACAAAAGTTAAAGGTATTAATCAATTAACGAACTGAGCTAATCGATTAATCACTGATACTTGAAAAGAATTAATCGATTAACAAGTCTGTTACTCGATTAGTGCCTGAAGGTTGATTAAAAATTAATCGATTAAAATATCAGGTAATCGATTAAGAATGTACAGTAACAGCAAAATTCACTTTCAATTAGAATTGCAGCAAAAATCACAAGGCAAGAATGCAAGAACAATTATCAAACGAATTAAGAACAACTCTAATTAAATTTACCAATTCAAATTAGTGTTGATTCTCTAAGAATTATGAAATTCCCAATTCTAACCTAATTGATTAATTGTTTGTTAATACTCTCAAAGCTTTAAAGAATGTAAAAGATAAGAGACAAGGGTTTTTATCCTGGTTCACTCTCAATCCACCGAGAGCTACATCCAGTCCCCTCTACCGAAATAGAGAGCTTTCCACTAAAGAAACAATTGTTAGATTACAAAGGATAAAAGATAAACCTCACTCAAGTTATCATATCCCTTTCAAGAGAGTACCAATCTCTTGAAACCTACCCAACCAATTGTTCTTCTTGTCTCTTGAATTGTTGAAGCAACCTCTTCACCCAATTCCTTTCTTCTTTACTTTGACTCCTTCAAAGGCTTCCAACTTGTGAAATTCTTCACTTCTTTGATTGTTGAATTCTTGATAGTACAACCCTTGTTGTATGATGATTCAACTAAACTAATAAGATCTAGAATCTAATATCTCAACGACTAAGTGTATTGAAGAGAATAATAGTGAAGAATAAGATTGTGAGAGTTAGATTTGAATCTTGATAGAACTTTGAAATTGAATAGCTCTTTTGTGAGATTGTGATTGTATGAAAGTATATTGAAAAATATGAAAGTGTGAGTAACCTAATCAAAGTCACAATGAAAAGCTTTTAAATAAAATAATATTTCTGATTTAACAGCTATTAATCGATTAACAGATCCCCTTAATCGATTAACCACTGTTAACCGAACAACTTAATTAGTTATACACGTGTTAATCGATTAAGCCAAACGTGCTAATCGATTAACCACTGTAAAAGTGATTAAAAAATTGCTTTTCAATTATGTTTTGATTTCTACTTTCATGAGAGCTATTTTCTATCAAGTTAATCTTATTTCACTATATACTTCAACAATACAAATTCCTAAATTGAGATAACCTAAGCTACCACCCACTCTCATATGACATAAAATAAAATATTAAATTGATTACAATAACATATGAGCTAACTAATTAATCTTGAGTAGTGGTGCTTGACTTGAAGTTGAATGTTGTAGATACTTGAGGTTTGCACAATTGGTTTGTTGTCATCAAAACATCATCAACTTACACTATATTTTGAGGGCTCAAAACCACGTAGTTCTTATTGTAAGTTCCATTATGAATGTTTTGATAATGACAAAGTGTTTTGAACAAGCTATCATGTGTTGATCAAGTTCAAGTTCAACAAGCAACAACAAACATCAAATGAAGAAGAGAGAAAACAAGCTCATGAAGACTTAGTTTGAGTGTAATTGTATTTGTTTTATCTTTTGCCTCTCAAGCTTCTTAGGTCTTTTATTTGGGTAGATTATTTAGAGGGTAGTGAATCTCTATCATAGTCATGATTAAATCATAATTTGAGTTTTCACTTAACCTAGAATCAATAGGTGGCTTAAAGGTTTTAAAGGAAAGGTTTGGTTTTGAGAAAACAAGTTTTAAACAAGTATCAGATATGTTTAATCGATTAAGAACATATTTAATCGATTAGTACTCGATTAAGTAAAGATTTAATCGATTAAGTACTGCTGAACTGGTTTTTTAAAATACGATTTTCACTTCTCAAAATCAGTTTTCAAGTGCTACAACTTTTGGGTATTCTATATAAACCTATTCCTAATCTTTGTGATTAATAAGAACACTTTCATAATCAATTTTACAAGAATCAAGCTATTCTATTCTCTCTCAATTTCAAAGATCAAAGCTTTCATATTTTCATATTCTTTGATCAAGAACCTTTGAATCTCTTATTGTGAATTGTCATAGCTATTGATTGAGATTCATAGGAGTGTTATTGTGTTTTCTGTTGTGTTGTAATCTTTGCAAGAAGGCAAGCCAACTACAACAAACAAAGAAGACTTGGTGTGTCGATTATCATCAAGCAAATCTCATTGGAGAAGAAGAAAGTCTTGGTTGTGAATCAAGCAAAGTGAAGCCTTGGTGTGTGGATTATCATCAAGCAATTGAAGACTTGTTGTGTCGATTATCAACAAGGGGTAGAGGTTAGATTAGAGAGAAGATCAATAGGATTACAAGGCAAGGGTGCGGTATCTCTTGTAGGCTAGCAAGAAGGGAGTCTTGTGAGGCATTTACTTATAATTTGAGAACTCTAATTCCTCATAGTGAAGAATCTCTCTTGGTTGAAGAGGGGACTGGATGTAGCTTTCAAGCGGATGAAAGTGAACCAGGATAAATCACTGTGTCGTATCTCTAAACCCTTAACTCTTTACATTCAAGTCTTTAATTGTGTTCTTGGTTGAAAACCTAGAGAAAGATTGATTTTTCATAATTGATTGAATTGAATCTTTATTGTTCAAATTGATAAAGTGAAAATCATTTTCATAACTAGGATAATCAATAAGAATATAGGTGTTAATTGTTTTCGCTGAATCTCTGATCTTACGTGTTAATTGATTGATTTTCGTATTCAAATGAAAAATTGATTTTTCTGTTTTCTGTCAGATTTAATCGATTAAGCATATATTTAATCGATTAATACTCGAGTAAATTGCAGGTTAATCGATTAAGTGCTGTAGAATTTGCAAAAATCATTTGTTTTAATTGTTTCGATTTATTTCTTTCGAAAATCTTTCAATGTTTCTTTTACACCTATTCAACCCCCCCTTCTAGGTGTGTTCCTAGTGTTCCTTAGTTGTTTCAACCACCAATTGCGGTTTCTTCACTTATGGCCACGTTGATATTATGCATGAGAGGATTATTGGCGACACGATGCTATGAATGCTCTATGATGGGGTTGTAATGAACTACCACCGTGAGGGTAGTAAGAATTTGAGGTTATTCCCTCTACTAGATATCTCTCTATATGGAGTGTATGATTAGTGTATATCTTGTATACTCTCTATGTATTGGATTGTAGTTGTGGTTATGTATTCGTACTTTGATGGAGGCTGATATTATAGGGTCTTCATGGATTGATAGGATGTATTTTCCGTGATAAATCTTCTATTTATGAGTATAATCGTTGTGTGATCTTATCTTATTCAAATAAGCAATGATCTTATATGGTTATAGATAATCCAGCGTATATCCTCTCTAACTGAGTCGTTATCTACCGGAGATCGACCTTCTGATTAAGTTTCGTGACTTACTTGTTGGTCACACCCATATTTGAGCACTCCAGAGCTCGTTTTTGTTTTGAATCCTTTGATATAGAACGGTTGAGCTCACTTCTTACCCTAGAATTTCCCATAGGTCATTGTAAATCATTTAAGAACTATCACGTTGGGTAGGCATCCCTTCGAGCTACGAGCTATTCTAAGTCCTGAATAGCCCTAGGCCTAACACTGAGAAATGTAACTTTTCCAAATTTCCTCTTTGGCTTGAAACTACTCGTAATTTGTCACCTCTTGAGTTTAGAGCATGTAATTTTCAATTTTCCTTTTGTAGTTGCTCTTTCAATGCGAATCTGACATGTGGGTTACATGTTTTCTTGGAAGTTGTAACTATTAACTCATGTTTAATCATTGTGTCCTTGTGGCAGTTGCAAAATGGAGTTTAAGAGTAATTCCCCTTTCTTATTCGACTTCTGGTTTTTAATTGTCCTCCTTCTTTGGAATTGTTTCACTCTTACTTTCCTTCAATTTTGTTATTTTCTTGTGTTCTTAAGATTCTTCTCAAACTCTAGCTTGATCTTTGCTTTTTCCTAATTTGTTAATGTTTGACGTCGTATACGAATCTGGCTTCTACGATTCCACTGATAGTGAGAGTGAAGAGATTTGCCTCAATGATCTTGGGTTTTCCACAATTGAGTTGGGGGAGTTAAACCCTGCCTATCCTAAATTCTTGACTTTAAATGGTCTTTTGAAAGTTAAAGATTTACTGACTAGAAACATTCTTCTAAGGCATCGTTACTCTAGAACATTCCCCTCCTCTTTTTTGAGGTTAGACAAAATGAGTTCATAGGAGTGTGCTGCACACCAAATCAATTTTTCACCAAACTTCTGAACTCTAAGATCTTGCCATCAGTGAGAAATCCTCTTTGTCGAGTTATTCGATTTCCATCCCTCTTTCTGATGAGAGGGTATGCACAAGTCGTGATCCCAATTCTTTCAATCCACCTTTAACAATGGTATATAGGTTTCTTATTCTTATCTGGGGTTGAGGTTACCTTTAGATGCCTACTTTACCAATGTCTTGAACTCCCTTCATTTTAGCCCTTTGTTACATTCAACCAAATTTCTATGAGCTTCACGTGGCAATCCAAATATTTTGGAGGGCTTGTCTCTTGAATCCAAGCCCCTTGTCTTGGCTAAGAACTGCTCAAGCTCTCTTTCCCTTCACCTTTTTCGAGTTTCCAACTTCGTTGTTGAGCATGAACAAACCAAAACGAGTTCGGCGATGTTGACGACGAGTAGCTCCTTTCCCATTTTTTTACAATAGTTTCGATAGGGGTTTCAAGCATGAGTTTTTCAAGGTCTCCTCCAAAGACTCGTTCAGCATTGAGCCCCTTCTTCATACCAGTTGGGTAGACAAAAATTCTGATTTGGAAACTCCATTTTCTACGTGACTTCAACCCTTGATCTGAACCCTTTTGACTGAATCATGGTGAGGGCCTTGATGGAATGGGTTCCTAACCATGAAAAAGGGAGATATTGTGAAGCAAATAGGCTTAAGGACTATTTTTATGAAGACAAAGTACAAAAAGAACAACAACCAAGTTACATGAAGAGAAGAAGACTTAAGGAGAAAGTAGACTCAAAAGCAAGCACAAAGGACTTTTATTCTTTATTGTTGTTTACTTTTAATTAGGTCCTTAAGATGCTTAATTGGGTAGAGTCTAGGTTGGGTAGTGAATCTCAATCAAAACATATTGAACAACATGCATTGAATTTCACAAATCATCCAAATCTTTACAAAATGATGCATAATTTTAAAACTTACTTGTAAGACATTTTTAATGCATCATTAAGTGGCTAAAATAATAGTCTAAGGATCCATATAAGTATTGTATTGAAGCTATGCATTTAAAACTGGTTTATTGATCAAGTTCTTATGGTAACTGTGAGTCGATAACCTGTTACAAGAGTGTGCAATCGGTTACATACTATTGCAACAATTGCAAAATCAGTTTTAAATTGCTCCATCCCTTTTGGAACTTCAATATAAATATCCTATGATCCTTATAACGTGTAATAGATGAGTTTTAAACATTTAAATCACTGAAACAAAAAGCCACAAACTTTCTCCAAGATTAAAAATCAAAAGTGCATAGTTTTCATTCTTCTTCTCACCTTTCATCTTGAATTCTCATTGTTCATGTTATTCTTCATATGCATTGAATGAGATTCAAGATTCACAAAGTTTGTATGAGAGTTGTAATGCTGCAATAGAGTGCAATTAGAAAAACAACAAATTGTGAGTTTTGATTTTTGGTGTAAGGCATCACCAAGTTGAAGGTTGTTCAAGGAAAGGTTGTTCTTGAAGGCTAGGAACTAGTTGCGGGGTTCACGGAGGTGTTTAGAAGATCGAGTGAGAGGTACAACAAGAGTGAGGGATCTCTTGGTAGGCTTGTCAAGTGAGGTGATTTGGATCCAATATAATGTTTTTGAGTGATAATTAATTCCCTTTTTACTAAGGTCGTGGCTTGTTTCTTAAATTAATTAGGAATTTAGTTAGGTTTTTAGGAATAATTGGGAGATTAAGTTCCTTGAATGTTTTGATCCGTTTGGATTTGATTTCAGGTGTTTTGAAGCTTAATATGATGAATATTGCAAAGGAATGAAAAGGAGCTTTGAAGACCAAGAGATTGGAGCTAAAATGGAGAAAAACCAACTTTTGACCTACTGCCCACGCCTAGGCGCACAAACAGCATGCTCAGGCGCCAGAGCAGCACGCCTAGGTGCCAAGCCCCCACGCCGAGGCGCACAGACCAAGACGGTGTTGGAACTCAGGGAGATGCACGCCCAGGCGTGGGGGCTTGGCGCCTGGGCACGCGCGACAGCGGATTGAGCCGAAAATCAGATTTTTAGAGATAGATTTAGGGCTTTGTTTTTGCCTTTAAATAGAGTTTTTGTTATTAGGTTTAGGAAGCAATTCAAATACAATAGAGAGGCAATTAGAAGCAATTAGGATTAGAGAGAGGTTAGAAAGATATCATTGAGAGCAAGGAGACAAGGCAAGGATTGAAGATCAACAATGGAGGGATATATTTGAAGATTGAAGATCTCTTGGGGTAAATTCATTATTGTCTATGATTATGAGTTCTTCCCTTAATTCTTGTATTTCTTCTTCCATTATGTGTAACTAAACCTCTTGTTAGGAATATGGTGGAATTGTATGGATTCTAAATAGTTTATTAATTTATGTTTTGATGTTTTCCTTTTAAATCAATTGCTTGGTTGTGTTTTAATTACAATTCATGAACTTGATCAATTTGTGTTTTGCTTTGGTAGTCTAATCCTTCAATTGGAAGATTAGGTATTAGATTAGGCCTTTAAACCAAACATTATAATTACCCAAGTGGTAGGGATGCTTTTGGGGATTATATGACTTTTATTAATTCTAGTGTTTTAATTATTAATTATTAAACTAATCACTTAAGGGATTAAGGGATATAGTTTAATAAGAAAAGTAATTATCATGAGGGATCTAGCTTTTACTACCTCTGGAATGTCATTGATTTAATGGAAAATGTATTTTCATAATTAGTAACTATGTTCCTACAATGAAACCATGTTCCCAACCTTTTCCACAATTGTTCTCAATATCTTTATTTTATGTTTTGTCATTTAATTAATTTTAAACTTTCAGATCTAATAAATCAAACTCAAGTTTCACTAGTAATAACGATTTGCCTAGAATTATTAGAAACAATTTGCAATCCTCGAGTGGAATGATAATTTACTTCCTCTTTATTACTTGTTGACCCGGTATACTTGTCGGTAGTCCAACATGAGGCATATTGGAAGCGTGATTGTACAAACAATTTTCTATTCATAGTGAAGCAAATCTCCTAAATCAAAAGAGGAGGATTGGATGTAGCTCTCAAGGTTTGAGAGTGAACCAGGATAAAATCGTTCTGTCGTATCTCTTTCCTTTTTCTCTTTTATTTCAGCGATTTATATTGAATTTTGTGAAAAACCGAGCAAATACGTTTTTGAATCACTTTCACATAAAGAACACTTTCTTTGCATGATTCATCAACTCTTTGGCATCCAAATATAATTGGCTTGAGGTATATAAACTATGTTTGGAAAAGTTTTTGATAAAGATTGGTTTCTTGATTGATTACCTAAATGTAATCGGTTCGTATCAGTCACTGTAACCTGTTATAAAGAGTCCGTAACCTGTTAAAAACCTTTGAGCAACGAATTACATTTGTGTCTTACGCGTTTCTTTGTGGTTTAAATAAAAAAACATTAAAAGTAACCTTCACACCTATTCACTCCCCCCCCCCCCCCTCCCTAGGTGTATATTAGCCCACTTGTATTCCAATAGTTAATGCAAGATAGGTACTTGATGTAGACCCAAGTATAAAAAAGAATGCCTTAATAGGATGTTTTTGTCAACTAGAAAGAAATAGTAGTTTATTTCAGGAGTAATAAGAGATTTGCATGAATGTGGAATTAATAATGTGAATTTGGAATGCTAGGATTTGAGCCATGTGACTATATGAATAAATGCTTATAATATATAAATACTTTGAGTTCATATGAATGTAAGCTCAAAATTGGAATTTGGCATATTTATATGAGATTGATAGTATATCACCAACTTGTGAAGAGTCGTTACTTTGAATTATAGCCCATGTATTAGAACTTACAAAACTTGATACTGTGAATAACTTGATTTGTTATAGCACTTGGTGAATTGGATTAGATGTTATTTGTTCGGCTTCAGGTAAATTATAGTCAGAAGGGACAGTTATTGTATTTTCTCGCATCGAAAATGGTATGTTAAGACGATTTTCAATTGGGAACTTGAATGATGAAAAAAGTATAGAAACATGACATTGAAACTTATCATCAACAAGTTGAAGGCATTTTTGTCATTTTCATTTTCCCTCCTTCATCCTTGTTTTTCCCTCCAAATTTGTTTGTCTGTGCATCGCACGTGAATAAATATATATTTATCTTAAGTTATTTTTAGTATTTTTTATTAGTACAATTTGGATTGCACATAAATATAAAAATTGCCCGCAAACATACAATTTGCATTTCGATATTATTACAATTTGCACAGGTTATTAATGATCTTTTCAAAAGGAAATAATTTGAATCAAATATTGACATAAAAAATATATAATGCCTAAACGACCCGTCATATCATAATTAACCCGCAAAAAAAACGAATATAATGTTGTAATTTCATAAATTCTAATACAAACAAATCATAATAAAGACAAATTGGTATTAAACATTTAAACAGAGCATCATTATGAATAATAAATTTTGGGTACAACGGAAAAAACGGATGTATAAGTATTAAAGATGAGCTATAATTTGGTATAATGATTTAGCTTAATACAATCAAATATTTACTCAGTCATGAATTCAAATTTTAAAAAAATCCAAAAATTTATACAATATGTTGCAATTTAAATTGTGAAAATAATGATGCGTTATTTTATACTTTAGACAATATACTTATTTACAATTATGAAGTTCTAATACAAGCAAGTAATTTGAAAGTTCGAATCTTATAAACACAAATTAATTAAAAGTGTGAAAACGGGTCTTATATTTTGGGACAGATGTAATAATAATAATAACGATGATGATGATATATATGGTAAAAAAAAATAGCTGCATTTGGACTTGCAAAACGAATTACTAACAAAATGTACTTGGAATGATGAATTAAATAAAACAAAAATCAAAATGAGTTGGATTTTTTTTAATATAATAAATTATGTTGTTAATTAAAATTAGAAATCTCATAGTTGATACATTATTAGTTAATTTTTATTAATGAAAAAGTTGGTAGATGAAACTAGATTCAAAGGTTAATGTTTATGACTATTCGTTTCTAAATACATGTAAATCATTTTTATAAAAAGTTCATATTAACTTATTATTTAAAAATACATATATCCAAAAATCTATAATCAAATTTTTTTAAAAAAAAAAATTTAAACCCGTGCATCAATTACTAGTGTTTTTTTTTTTTTGAACAATTACTAGTGTTTTAAATGTGCTTTGGTAATTAGATATGTGATGATTTTCCATGTGAATAAGGGGAATGTAAATATGAATCATGGATGAATATAATTTAGATAGTCAAATATGCCTATAACTTGTGTACGGTGTACCTATTATAAAATATTGAATGATTGTATTAGGCGAATACTAATCCCTATTTTGAGTTAATGTCTCGCTTCCTGTGGTTTTAACATGTTAGGTGTATTTGGATGTGTCAAGAGCAAACTGTACCAAATATTAGTGTAACTATATGGTGTAAACCCCAAATTTAATCAAACGTTTGTAAAAGACCTTGTTTTAGATAAATCAATAATAAATTCTATTTTTCTTATGCCGACTATTTTATGAAAAATATCTTTTAAAATTTGGGGTGTTACAATAAGCTTACCAGATTCTAATCACGGATAAAAATAATCATAATCTAATTTTTCCAATTACATTAAACACGCACCTAAATGACGATTTATGTATGTTTCGGACCGCTTTTTGCGATAAGTGAATGATTAATGAAAAGATAATGGGTTCGTAAACTTAGTGAAGCTTTGGGCTTTCATTATATTGAAATGAGGTACAGAGAGGTTGATACAAGGAAATGGCTCCCACACATGTGGTATTTTTACAGAGGGAGGAGTGTGCGCTCTGGCTTTACACTCTCCTTTATGTTGCTAAGCTTAAGTTTTAGAGGGAGCTTCCATTCCTTTTTCCTCTTTTGTTCTGATTACTTAGTGTTGACAGGGGGCCTTCGGTTGACTAATTGGACGAGAGTGTCCTTGGCCTTTAAGACTGAAAAAGGGTGCGCCTTCGACAGAGGTGCGCCTTCGACAGAGGTGCGCCTTCGACAAGAGTGCGCCTTCGATAGAGGTGCGCCTACAAGAGTATGCCTTCGACAGATGTGCGCCTTCGATAATGGTGCGTCTTCGACAGGAGTGCTCCTTCGACAGAGGAGCGCCTTCGACAGAGGTGCGCCTTCGACAGATGTGCGCCTTCGATAATGGTGCGTCTTCGACAGGAGTGCTCCTTCGACAGAGGTGCGCCTTCGACAGGAGTGCGCCTTCGACAGAGGTGCGCCTTCGACAGATGTGCGCCTTCGATAATGGTGCGCCTTCGATAGGAATGCGCCTTCGACAGAGGTGCGCCTTTGACTTCTGAGGGACAGTGACTCCCTTTCTCCTTGGTTTCTTTATTGATGTGTTATTGACTATTTACTCTTTACTGTTGTTGTTCATGTTGCTTCTGTACACTAAGATGGAGATGCAAAGGTGGAGTAGAGTGAGCGTTGCTGCTGGGCAAAGGTATGTGCTCTCTCGTGTGTCACTCTTGTGAGGAAGTAAGATGCTGAAGAATGCTTCTCTGCTTCGTTTCTCCTCTCTTCTCTTGATACAGTGAGTAACTTGTGTTCCTCTATGTTGGCCTATTGCTCTTGTGAGCTTGTAGAGTTGATGGAGTGCGCTCTGGTTGCAGCTTCTCCCTCTTCAGCTCTTCTTCTCTACATATTTCTCATTAATGTTATTCTTGTGTTCTTTCTCTGAGTTTCAGAGAGAAGAACTATGAGTGTTTGTTGTGTTTTGGCTTTCCCAGTTCTTATTGTGTTTGCTCTGATGGTTGAAGTTGTTGTTGTTAAGTTTGAAGAGAGTAAGAGGCGTGCGTTCTGCTCGCCTTTGCACCTCTTCTTCTTCTTCGTGTTCTTCCTCTAAGTTGCAGAGGAGAGAACCTTGTGTTTTGTGTGTATTGTTATTGTTGTTCTGGTGTGTTGTTTCTCTTCCGTTGAGTTCCTCCCCCTTCTCCCCCCCTCATGGGAGATGAAGTCCCCCTATTTATAATGCCTTCTTTGCCCACTGGTTATTGCCTTTCCTGCTTTATCCACTGGTTGATAACACTTTTTCCCTTTGACTGCTGTGCATTATCTCTTTTATCAGGTACCTTTTGTTTGTTTCCTTATTTTGGCTTTGTCATTAATGGTTGCAGAAGGAGTGAGGCTCAAGTCTTGCTACTCTTGGCTTTGTCTTGGGAAGGGCCTAGTGAGGCAGGCAAAAGATTCCCTCTTGGCTTCTCATGCATGTTCCTTGTAGTCCTGGGGAACTGGAATACCTTGTCTGCATGTGTGCGCCTTCCACAAGCCCTATTCTCCGTTCGCTCTCATTTATCATAACTTTCTCCCCAAGTTTCCATAACGCCTGGGACGCTCTGGGAGGGTACATTGTGCTCATTGACATCAGCGCACCTTACTCCTCTCTTTGGGCGTGACCTCAGAATGTGACGCCTTGGTAACTGTCGCTCTGGGCATGTGACGCTCTTGCCAATCCTTGATGCTTGTACGCCTTTCTCAGAGTCTTTTTGTTGTTTTATTTGTTTGACGAATTTTGGGCCTTTATACAGATTGGGCCTTGCAATTTGGGCTAACAAATATTTGGGTATCAACAATGTATCATTCACTTAATAGGTTAATCTAGTAGATCATGACCCGTGATGTGAACTCATATGAGAACTCAACATCACAAAATCATGATTTGTTAGATGCGATTATTAATCTATTTTCAGGGCATTATAGTTTTTGTTATTAACTTTAATATTTGAATATCAATATTTATGGATAATGTTATTAATGGGTAATTATATTTCTACAAAACACATAAGGGTATTTTTGTCTACAATAATTTGTTATACTATGTTAATTTGTTCTAACTAAAAAATCACTTTTCTCATATTATATTTTTTAATTATCTATGCTATAAGTTTTTTTTATAATTATTTATTTTTAAAAAATCATAATTTTTTTATAATTAACATATTTTTACAAAACACATGAAAGTATTTTTGTCTACAATAACTTGTTATATTATGTTAATTTGTTCCAACTGAAAAATCACATTTCTCATCTTATATTTTTTAATTATCTATGCTATAAGTTTTTTTTGTAATTATTTATTTTTTTAAAAAAAAATCATAAATTCTAATTTCACTAAACGATCGTGTATTTGAATAAAAAAATCATTAATTTTCAAATTTATGATATAAGCAAAAAATAATTAAAAAAAAGTTCATAAAATCATTAAAGAATATAATAATGAATAATATGTAATCTTCTATACTTGTTATAACAAGTAAAACATGATGATATATGTGTCCACCAAAATACAATCTAGTGGACCTTAGCATCTACCTCTCTCATATTTATTCTCTTGAACCAAATAAATCATAACCAAGTGAAAGTTAATACGGTTGATGATTGGGGTTGTTACTACTTAAACAAATGTTCAAAGATTTGATATTTGGCTTTTGAGGAATGTAAAAGACCTTATTGAAAAAATTGTCACAAAAGATCAATTAGTATCCGACAAGATTAGTCACCCTTCTAACTTTCCTAAAGATTTTAGGAAAAACAATTAACTAAAGCATAAAAGTTTATAGAAGAGAAAAAAAACAAATTATATTGATCAAGAGTTTTGATTTTTGGCAGCCAAAGGTGAAATTTTGACCCATTTCAATTTTTCGTGGACAAAAACACCCTTTTGCATGTTATTTTTTCCGTCCCCAACGAAACAAAATAAAAAATAGACATTTTTCGTCTATCCATGACGGAAAATTTCCGTCTATAGGGAGACGAAAAAATTCGGTGGTAGGCTTTAGACTTGTTAACTAATTGAACTTTACCCTTTTGCTTTTTAACCACCATGATTATGTATTTGTGTACACCGTCCTTCTCCCTCTCTTGCGGGGTAAAACAAAGTGAATAATATTTGGTGGAGGCAAACATGGATCTGCACACAAATGAAACATGGAAGCTTCTTTACTTTCAATTTCTCCTGTTCAGATATCGCATCCCTCTCTTTTTCTTTTAATGCATCACTGGCTAATGAAATCAGGAACTTAGCTTTGGATTTATTTTCTTCTGTTGAAACTTCTACCAAGAACGTGCAACATCTTCTATTCATTTTTTTTCCTTTTTTGGTTAATGAAATAAGATCAGTTAGAAGTTTTAGAAGTTTATTGTCCGTCTCCTGTTGATGAAAAATTTTTGTCTCTCAGTAGACTGAAATTTTTCGTCACAAAGTAGACGGAAATGTATATTTTTGGTTTCCGTTTCGTTGAGAACGAAAAAAATAACATGCTAAAGGATATTTTTGTCCACGAAAAATTGAAATGGGAGCCAAAAATCAAAACTCTCGATCAATGCGTATTCGATTTCTTCGACCGTAGGCTTAAGCATGTAGCCCAATTAAAGATAGGAACGTGTGGCTCATGTTCTCACAGGCCCATAAGTGAGAGGCATCGGCCCATAACTAAGAGATGTACGGAAATGCATATTTTTGGTTTCCGTTTCGTTGAGAACGGAAAAAATAACATGCAAAAGAGTATATTTTTGTCCACGAAAAATTGAAATGGGGACCCAAAAATCAAAACTCTTGATCAATGCGTATTCGATTTCTCTAATTGTAGGCTTAAGCATGTAGCCCAATTAAAGATAGGAGCTACAAAGATAGAAATGTGTGGCTCATGTTCTCAAAGGCCCATAAGTAAGAGGCATCGACCCATAACTAAGAGACGTACGTAAATGTATATTTTTGGTTTCCATTTCGTTGAGAACGGAAAAAATAACATGCAAAAGGGTATTTTTGTCAACGAAAAATTGAAATGGGGGCCGAAAAATCAAAACTCTTGATCAATGCGTATTCTGTAGGCTTAAGCTTGTAGCCCAATTAATGATAGAACGTGTAGCTCATGTTCTCAGAGGCCCCATAACTAAGGGACGTATAGTTTAAGGTAAAAATAAAAGGAAATTGCTTTTTGGCCCCCATTTCAAATTTTCATGGACCAAAATATCCTTAAGGGTGTTAACATTTCCGGTTCTATGAAGCCGGAAAAATCATTCCGGTTTTGCTGAACCGGAATCACTATTCCGATACTGCTGAACCGGAAATTTTATATTTCCGGTAGTCCAGAGCCGGAAAGGTTAGAAATACCACGGCAAGTGCCCTGAGCATGACGACCAGGAACATTCAGAACAGTTCTTCTACACGTCTCTCTTTTGACTTGACCTTACTCTTGTGCATCCACTTAAATAGATAACTCTTGGAATATTTTTATTTGTAGGCGAGAACATATACAATGTCAATGTCATATAGAGTTCAAAGAATAGAAGAGTTTACAAAGCAACTTGAGGCAGGGGATCTCAAACTCCGAGTTCGGGTGCTTGAGGTGAGTACTTTTTTTTTTATTCACTCACTATATGTTGTGCTTCGTTGCAAAGCTTTACATAGCTGATCCTAAGACGATATAAAAGGTGAGGTATGTATTAAACACTCAAATCTCGCCATCTCATAGAAATGATATGGTATATGCTATATGGCCAAGTATTTCTAAACATTGAATCACAATCTGAAGATGGTCAAGTAGTACAACAATCTGCTTTGGTATTTCTAACCTTTCCGGCTCTGTTGTACCGGAAATTATTTTATATTTTCGGTACTACAAAGTCGGAAGCCAATTTTCGGTTCAGCAGTACCGGAATAGTGATTCCGGTTCAGCAAAACCGGAATGACTTTTCCGGCTTCATAGAACCGAAAATGTTAACACCCTTAAAGATATTTTGGTCCACGAAAATTTGAAATGGGGGTCAAAAAGTCAAACAAGGGGGCCAAAAAGCAATTTCCAAAATAAAATTTCTCTAAGTGTAGGCTTAAGCATGTAGCCCAATTAAAGATAGGAACGTATAACTCATGTTCTCAAAGGCCCCATAACTAAGAGACGTATAGTTTATATTATATAAATCCCAATGGGTATCCCACGGGCGGGGAAAACCCAATCCTAAGTGCCCGTGGGTTCCATAGGAGTAGTACTTAAGTACTACTTTTTTTAAAAAAAAAATTAAAAGGAAAGTATTGTTTCTCAAATCTTCCTACACACATGTAATGGTACAAACAAGTAAAATAAAAAAATACGGGTGCTTCTATCATGCATCGGTTTTTGGTGCTTCGACTCTTTTTTCTTTTACTTTTTTTTTTAAATAAATCTAATATATTAAAAAAATGATTTGGGTTTTCTGTGTTCTTTTTATCTACATGTTTTTGTTACAAGAAAAGTACTGCTTCTCAAATCTTCCTGCACACAGGTAATGGTACAAACAAGTAAAATATAAAACAATGGTGCTTCTAACATGCACCGCTTTTCGGTGCTCCGACTCTTTTATTTTATTTTATTTTTTTTAATAAATCTAATATATTAAAAAATGATTTATATTTTTTGTGTTCTTTTTATGTACATGTTTTTGTTATTTGGATTTGAAATTTTTTTATTATATGTTTCTTGACACATGTAATGGTCCAAACAAGTAAAATATAAAACAATAGTGCTTCTACCATGCATCGGTTTTTGGTCCTTTGACTCTTTTTTAAATTTTATTTTTTTTAATAAATATAATATATTAAAAAAATGTTTTGGTTTTTCTGTGTTCTTTTTATATACATGTTTTTGTTATTTGGATTTGAAATTTTTTTATTATATGTTTCCTGAAACAGATAATGGTCCGAACAAGTAAAATATAAAACAAGGGTGATTCTCCCATGCACCGGTCTTTGGTGCTCAGACTCTTTTTTTTATTTATTTTTTTAACAAATCTAATATATTAAAATAATACGCTTTGGGTGTCTGTGCTCTTTTTTATGTACATGTTTTTATTTTTTGGATTTGAAATTTTTTTTATTATATGCTTCCTGACACAGGTAATGATCCCAACAATTAAAATATAAAATAAGGGTGCTTCTACCATGTACCGGTTTTTGATGCTTCGACTCTTTTTTTTTATTATTTTTTACTATATAAATCACTATGGGTATTGTAATGCCCACTAGAATTTAATCCTTGAAACTATAAATATTATATTATTCAAATATAAAATACTTTAGATGAATGATTATGTGAAAAGTGATAATAAATAGTATAGGATATAATTTGCATGCTTAGGGATTGGTATTAGTGATATTAGTATTGGAAAAATGAAAGTAGAATAAAAAACTAATTATTTTGGAAAAGGTTGTCCAGGATAATCGATGGTTAATCGATTATCAAGAGGTTTTGAACTAAGTAATCGATTACCACGAGTCTGAACAGCCAAAGTAAGTCGGTTTATGAATGAATGGCTGAGAATTAACCACGATTTTCACCACAAATCACCACAAATATCTCTTAGGCACTGTATTGGACTGAAAATGACATTTAGGGAGTGATTAATTTAAATATAGGAGGGAGGAAGCATGTATGAATAGCCAAAACTTAGCCAAAACTCTGCAGAATTCAGTTTGCTGCTATCAACTTCCTTGAATTCGTTCTCTGTGTTTTAAGACTCAAACCCTAGCAAATCTTATATCAAATTAAAGTTCGTGTTACCCTCTTCAATTTGATACCAATTTTACTGAGTTCGGTGGTCTGTAAAAGGAGAACCAAGCCTGCAAAGTTCAGTGTTCAAGACTGAAATATGAATTTCAGATTCAAGAACACTACTTCCTTTGATTCGCGTGGTAAGCTCAAGCATCCTTTGGGCTTCGAACTTGTTATATTTTCAAGAGTACATATCCTAGTTTTGATTCTAATCATTGATCACGAATTATTGTGCCTTTTTCATAGTGATCAACACTGATTTTGTTGCTCTGTTGAACTAAAAACAGAATCTGTACAGCTGAAACCAAACTTTGGAAATTTCTCAACCAAACCGGTTCCTTTCACTCCAAATCAGTATCAAACACTCTTAATAGGTAAGGGAGAAGTTATCGGGGTGCTAGAATAATAATCCGATGGCTAGAAATCTAGGAGTTCTCGTGAACTCAAGGGCAAAATTAGTGAAAAATGAGAACTTGAATTAGGAAAATGACTTGGAGGTCATTTTAATGTCATTTTTGTATTTGAACAACTTACATATGATGGATAGGAGCTAAACAAATAAAGAAATTGGAGTGATTCATAGAGGAAATGAAAATCATATGTGAGGTTGTCATTTTTCATATTTTATGAACTTTGATTGAGTTCTATGTGAATATGATGATTTGATTACTTCAAATATGCATGGACATGTTTGTTTTTATGTGAATTTGATCTGTTTTAGGTTGCATTGGAGTAAAGTGAAGTGTATCAAAAGTTGGTATAGTAAAACTCAATTCAGTGTGCAAACTGATGCAGGATAATCGATTGTTAATCAGTTATTAATAGATTATTAATCGATTATCCAGTTTAAATTTGGCACCAGAATTTGAATTTTTCGTGATAATCGATTATTAGCCTATGATAATCGATTATCACTGCCCTGAATTGAATTTTGCTCAATTTTGATACACCGAGCCTTAATCTAACACACTAATGGATCATGAAAGGAAATATTATGAATGAATGAACATGTTTATAATGATTTTGATAATGTTTGAGTATGGATATAGAATTCATGCTTGTGAATGGTAATTTCATGAATTAATGAATACTTTAATGATCATGGAATATGAATAAGAAATTCATAATTATGAAAAGAATTAATAATGAAAAGTGAAACTAAACTTATTTGCATTCGCATGAGGAGTTGCGGATGGTGAGATAGGATATCGGGAAAGATACGTCCTTTCTAAGCATTGGAGAAAGAATTCCTAGAATTGGTACGAGAATGTGCGGAGGTTAGGTTCGACGGTGATTCGTCAGTAACCATTGGGGATTATTATGGGTAAAACGGTCCTATGATGAGGGGTTCTGCAGACTTTTCCTGGGACAGTTTTGCTTAACTATAATATATCCTATCGGCCTCTAGGTGCATATCATGGCTGCGGAGGACGGGCCTTTGGCAATGATCTAACCCTCGAATCTGGGTACACATAGATGAGTTGTGTGATCTGTCGTGGTTGAAAGGTGTTTACTCCCAGTTGTTTTCCTTTGATTAGAGAGAATATGTTGGATTCAGCCGGATTGAATTCAGTCGAAGGGTTATTTAGACGAGAATGATATTGGATCCAGACGAGAAGATGAGATTAGAATGCATGCATCATGCCACTTAATTACAAGATAATTGTGTGATAAATTGGGTGTGCCATTATGTATGCATTATTCTGTGATTACCTGATTATTTGTGATTGTTATTTCTAGTTCTGATATATTATTATTTGATGATGTGTTTCGGCTATGACTTACTCACCTGCCTTGTTGTTTGTCAGGTGATGGCTTAGAACCCATTCTGTGTCGAGATGAGGTTCTTTCCCCAGGGGGAATGGCATAGGAGGAGTGGTAGTCTGTTCCTTAAGGGAATGGTGGAGGTCACAATCCGCCGTCTGAACCCTCTCCATCATATGCACCCCCTGAGGACTTCTGTTCCTGTAGTCTTTATCATTCGCTTCTTCCCCGACTAGGGTGGATGATTTATGATTACATATGTGTTTATATCTGCTGACATTTTGGAGTTATGACCATGTGCTCTGGGTCTTTACATTTTGATGTAAAATAGTGTAAAATATGTTAACTGACCTAGGATACAAAATGAAATTGATATGCTAATTAACTGATGCTACGCTCTTGCTGTTTAGAACTCTGATGTAACAAGAAACCCTAATGATGATGTAATAGAATGTAAATTATTTTATCTCTATGTGGATAAGGATATGATGATTTAGTGATGACTTAGGTTTATTTTCCTAAAAGGAGAAAAATTAACCCGTACTTTTTATAAAAGAATTTAAGAAAAAGGGAAATAAATTTAGGTTGTCACATTTGTGGTATCAGAGCAATGGTTCAACTCTCGGCCTTGGAGTATGGCCTTACATACTAACCACTAGTGTATGTTGTCTCATATTTCTATGTTTTAGCTTAAGGATAGAGATTGATTTAAATCATAGTGCAGGTTTCCTATGGTTGCTAGGAATAATGCTCGTATTGCAGATGTTTTGGAGCGGATGTACGATATGTTCTAAGATATGCGTCACCAACCGCCGCAACATTAACCGCAACAACAAGTGGCACCTCAACCAGTTATCAATCCTATTCCAGCCGAATTCAAGGAGATGTCAAACTTTCGTAAGTGCGATCCACCTAAGTGCGGAGGAGGACATCATCCGGATGAAGCCCAGAAGTGGATCCACAAGCTGGAAAAGATCTTTCGAACCATGAACTCACTACAACATTTTTGGCTTTCTGCAACGGCACAAAACCGTTGCTAAAAGCCCAAAAACCGTTGCTGAAAGTATATGCAACGGTTTTGAAACCGTTCTCTAGGTGAGCGTTGCCTATTGTCAAAGGCAACGGTTTTTTGAATTTGGCAACAGTTTTACTAAAACCGTTGCCCTTTGACGTATAAACAGCAACGGTTTTTTTTTTACATAAACAGCAACGGTTTTACTACAAACAGCAACGGTTTCTTTTTTGAGAATATGCAACGATTGTATCAATAAAACCGTTGCCTTTTCCTAATAAACAGCAACGGTTTTACTATAAACAACAACGATTTTGTTGTTCAGAATATGCAACAACCGTGTTAGAAAACCGTTGCCTTTTCCTTTAAAACAACAACGGTTATTTTTATTAATAGCATATGCAACTTTGGTATAACCGTTGCATTATGTTTCAGCAACAGTTATAAAATTGTTGTCAACTTCACATAGGCAACACTTATTTTGGGTTCAATCTATATGCAACACTTTAAATAAAATTATATTAAGTAGTGTATATATATATGTGTATATATATATATATACCATACAAAAGAGTACATAATGAAATTAAATTATAATCATCCCCATAATGAAATTATAACAACGCACCATAATGAAATTAAATTATAATCATCACCATACATATCAAAATAACATAAGATTATATTGTTCCATAATCCAAAGAGTACAACACCAAGTCAATTAATAAGTACTTGCTAAATAACATAATAATTTTTTGCAAAAGTTTTAAAAAAAAGTCAAAACTTAAATAATCCACATATATATTCTTGCATTGCCAATGATATCCTTCTCATTCATCTTCGGCTTGGTCTTCCTCAACATTCAAATTTTGCTGCAATATGAAAAAAAAAATATACATGTTAAGAATATAGAATCAAAACAAAACATCATTACAATATATATATATATATATATATGTTTATATGCACAGACATACACACACAATAAACAGGGCACACCTGCAATTAAACATGTTATATCATATGTAAACCGAAAAAACTAAAAATGACACCAAAATGAACATGACTCATGAAAAAAGCTAAGCCATGTGCCCGCCTAATATAAGCTGGAAAATATTGACTAGTACCCTGTTATCATATAAAGAACTTGATGGTTCTCTGTGACCTGCACCAGTATCCATAGGTGCGCTTTGCATAAAGCTGTTTGAACGAATAGATCTTCATATAAAGAACTTGTTGCTTGAAGAACTCCTACCGATACCATACACTGGTGGGGGTAGAGCAACCCTATCTGGTGAATGTCCCCTCCTTGTACTACATGTACCAATAAGTCATGAGATTTTCAAATTAAATTATTTCACCAATAAAGCCATATCTAACAAGTTATTATTATTTTCATGATAATGATATGATGTTATTACCCCAGTATGCCATGGTCGAGGGTTGCCTTGTATTGAGAAGGTATCTCCATCAAAGCTGCAAGGGCAAACTCGGCCTCTCTTCTAGTTGCGTCAGCATTCTTCGACATTATTTCAGTAAAATTCACAAACTACATCCAGCCACAAATCAAAATATCACACATCAGCATAATATGAAGAGTTAAATATGGCAAGTCAACAAGGCTAAGTGAATTACACCAAACCTGAAAATTGTCAAATGCTCGCGAAGGGATATTATCATCAAATTCCTTCATCATATCCCACGGTCCATCTCCAACTCCAACCAAAACTATTGACAGTGGATACTCACTGCAATTTCATAAAGAATATAAGAATACATAATGGTATTCTCCTTCTCCACAAGAGAGACAACTAAAAACTTACCTGGCCTTAACAATTGCATCTATTGTCTTCTGTTCCTGCGGACTTAACAGTTGGGACATTTAGTTTTCTTATGGAACTGTACAATGAGCCTCAATAAATATTAGCATAATTAAATGAAACTCTTATAGAAATGCAGTTTCTTTTTTTATGACATGAAACTTAAGATTGCCGCAGATTTGAAGTACTTAAAAAATGCACTTCTCTCTATGAAGTGAAAAGTTACCTGCCCATCAGCGATTATTAGCAAGACATGATATTGACCACCACTTTGCTCAACAATAGTCATACCCGTTTCAATAATAGGGGCAAATGAAGTAGGTCCTGTCACATGAATGCAATGAGTAATAATGAGAATGATTCAATACTATATCTAAGATAATTGATGCGAGGTAACATACCTGCAAGTTTGAGTTGAGGAACGATTTCTCTGTATCGCGACAAAACTTCCTCAAACCCATTGCAGAACCTCTCATCTGAATGGAAGCTAAAAACATCTTGATCATGTGTTGACGCTGATTGGGGAAAAAAAGAAACACAATTAGGATTGCAATGTGGAAACTAAAACAACTTCATTGAAAAAGTATTTAGATTCATATCTGGCATTACCATATCCAAATCCAAAACAAGGAATCAAGTTACCTTCATTGAAAACAGATAAGTTTTGCCAATAATGGAGATTGCCTGTTCATAAGGATTATAGCCACTTCCAATGTGATGCAAGCTTTTTCTGTTGAATGACATCTTCCCTGATTTTCAAAGTGAAGTATATATATTTAGTAATACAACTCAATAAAAAAGATTCAAACATGAAGCTACGAGCAAGAGATAAAACCTGTCCACTCATTGCTCTTTGTGAAATCAATTCCAACAATGAGATTAGAAGATTCCAGGCCAGCATTTGCTAGAGCAGCAGTAACCTGTATTCAATTACTTCATTAGATTAGAAGATTCTAGGGGAACCGAACTCCTACCCTCAGACCAATATATGTTGGTTTCTACAGATTGAACTAAAAACCTTCCAAGGCAAAAGACATGAATTTAGAACCCATTCCTTTTGCTGTGGAAAAATAAAATATTCGTAAAACAAAAAAAAACAGTAACATACCATGTTTATAATTGTTATTATATCACTACTATTACAAATTATTATGTACTTAACTACTTCAGTTCTCACTGTAGCAAAGGCGGATAAGTGAGCTCTGATTTCAAGAACAATTGACAACACCTCCTTTTGCCCAATTAGATGGAATAAATTGGTTCCCTTTCATTTTCTAAAGTTTCTTTTGTCCCTTTTGTGCTGATATTTGAACTTTATAGCAGAAAGAATACTAGCTTAAAGTCAATAATAAAAACAGTGCCTAAGGTTAAGACCACACATTATCAACCCCAACCCCACTCAATTACAGAGCATTTTCAGATTTAAAACTTATAGGGTGCTGATTTGAAGCTAGACACAGATACCTCACTCAATGTGTACCCCTTAGCAAAGCAGCATTGAAAGGTGACCGGAAAGAAGCTAGAAAATTCTTGGAACAAGATTGGACACTGCTACATGCTGCCATAACAAAAGGGTGGGAAACTGTTATGAGACGAGAGCCTCTAAAGGAAGTTGTGTGTCTCACACTCAGCCAATGTAAGACTCACGCTCCATGGTCACATAATTATGTCCTGGCCTTTAGATCAAATTGGGATTTTGGTTATAGAGTTAGTAAACACATCTTCAATCACAGACCCCTGCCATGATTATGATTCTCAACACACTCAATATATTATTTTGAGTTCAAGATATTTATACTAATTAACTAATGTCATATCAGCACTAAATAAATATCTCAAAGTATAACAATAATCAAAGATTTAAAAAAGCAAAATATAAAATAACTATTTCAAAGATGACCCATGGAAGATAGTCCATGGATCAGGTGAACCCGAAAACTTACTAACAAAATCCTCTTCTTTTGAAGAAGGTAATATTATCTTAACCCCTGTCTCCTCTTCTATCTTTTTCTGCGTGGATCCCCTGAAAGAAGTATTAAGAATAAGAAACGAGCATATAGTCTAATTTACATGTCAATGAATAATGCCTCCATAGGAACAAGACTTGTGTAGTTGTATCCCATAAGGTGTACATGAATTTCAACTCCCAAGTCAAAACCATTTAAAATTTCTAATACTCATTACTATTATCATTTTCAACATATATTATCTAAGCCCACACTTTTCTCTAGTCCTTTCACAACCATGGAAAAAACAATTAAACTAGTTTTTACCCTTTTCAATTGATAAATCGAAATAGTGACGCACCAACCTGCACAACAAACACAATGAGAACAGATAGAAAAGGCTAGAGCTTTTGACTATTCAGTGCAAAATCAGAAAAGAGAAGCAAATGGAAGTGTAGTTTAAAAAAAAAGAGGATGAAAAATATATCAAAACAGAGGAGGCAGATAAATAGTACAAGCGAAAACAAGTGATACGACTTCTTTCCTCTGTCAATTTGTGAAAATGTGAATAAAAACAGCATACAATAAACAATAAAGACTGTAGTAAGAGTTAGGGAAAAATTAAAAAAAAACCACAAAACAAAATCAGCAGCATAGCCTTGTAAAAATCCTAGTCTTAGTACCTGAATATGAAATAAAGCATCATAAACTTAAGTAAGGATTGAAGAAAAATGGCAACTTAGGCATTTTATCAAACATAAAATGTGCATCCAGTATAAAGACTAAGTTAAAAGGGTTAAACTAGAGCAAAACATTGCAAATCAGTTTCCATGAAATGTAAATCGAAATTGGAAATCAAAGGGAAAAGTTTGTGCAAATCGAAATTACAAATTAAAGGCTTAGGGTTTGTGCAAATTAAAATCGTAAACCATGGACTTAGGGTTCATGAAAATCAAAATCACAGTACCAAACCATCATAGAAATGTATAAGAAAAAAGTGGAAAGTGAGAGATGAGCAAACCCTTATTGGTGGTGGAGCTCGTGGAAGAGCGACGTGTTCTCAACCAGAGAAGGCAGCGCCGACATGTTCGCAACCAGAGCCGACGGGAGAGCATTGGAGAAGGCAGCGCCGTCGACTAAGCTTTGGAGAAGGCAGTGCCGTCGGGAGAAGCAGCGAGGACGTTTTCGCAACCAGAGCAAAGAGAGCACAACGAAGAGAGCACAACGGGGTCGTGGTGTGGTGGCGGCGGCGGCGTCGTGTGGGTACGAAGAGGAAGGGCACGCAGAATGATTTTGGAAGAAGAAGGCACGAAGAAGAACTGATCGATGAAGAAGCAGAACTGAATAATAATGGAAGAAGAAAGGAATTTAGGTTCTGATAGATTGCACCAATAATAAAATAATTCTTTTATTGTGACTGTTTATTGAGTGCCGGAACGGTTATTTTATTTCATCAATAAATAAAAAATTGTTTAACTTCAACAGCTCATTTAGGAATGGTTTTTTCATGAAGTTATAGGCAACGGTTATAAAAATGTGGTCCTTCCATCAACAATGAAAACCGTTGCCCATTTGTATCAATTGGCTACACACAAAAAACCATTGCTTATTTTATATAAAAACCGTTGCTTATTTCATATTAATTGGCAACAAAACAAAACTGTTGCCTATTTCATATATAAGCAACGGTTTTTCATCCGTTGAAACTTTCAATGTTGCCTAAACTAAAAACCGTTGCTTATTTCATATTAAATGGCAACGAAAAAAAACCGTTGCCTATTCCATATATAAGCAACGGTTTTTCAACCGTTGAAACTTTAAGTGTTGCCTAAACTAAAAAATGTTGTAGTGACTGTAGTGATCGTCAAAAAGTGGCTTTTGCTACCTATGTTCTGGTCGGTGAAGCTGAGGATTGGTGGAACCACACAATTCAGCTTTTAGCGGCTGAAGGAAGATAAGTAACCTGGAATACTTTCGTTGAGAAATTCTTCGAAAGATAATTTCCTGAAGATGAAAGGAGAAAGAAGAAAATCGAATTTCTTAAGTTGACTCAAGGAGACATGACAGTGGGTGAATATGCTGCTAAGTTCGAGGAACTTAGCAAATGTTGTAACATCCTCACTTTAATCGGTTAATTTTAAATTTTAATAAAATCAGAGTTTGAAAATTCATTTTATTATTTGATTTCTTATGAAAGGTTTTACGAAAATCCGGCAGAGTTTCCTCTGTTTTTCGGACTTCCCAAAAATTTCCTTCTAAAAACCTGTCAGTCCAGAATTATTTAAAATCATAAACTCAACAGAATAAAAACTAGTTCAGATCCTAACGCCCGATTAGTACCAGTTTCAGGGCATATAACTACACATATTATAAATTACAAAAATAATAGTTTTTAATGTAATTAGAAATCCCCTCTTGGTATCATAAATTCACTCCACGTAGTGGAGAGTTTCCAGTTCGGCCTGCTATAGTGTAAGATCCGCTTCCGTACCTGTAAAAATATAGCAAGAAGGGTAGCATTACACAGAACTTAAAAGGATAAATCCTAAAAGAAAACATAGCAAATAACCAAGCCTACATAATTATTAATATATTTTATTCATAATTATTCATATAATTGATCTCTTATAGTTCTTCACTTATTCTCACATTCTTTTAATTATTGATCTTTTAACAGGTCTCTTATTATTTCTACATTCACTTTTATTTTTCTTTTTCTTCTTCTCTTCCTTTTCCTTTTCTTTTTCTTTTCTTTATCCATTCCTTTTTCTCATGACTGAGTCCAACAGACCATCAGCCACTTGACTTTATTATGACTGAGCCCAAAAGACCATCAGTCGTTTTTCCTTTACATGACTGAGTCCAAAAGACCATCAGCCGTTTTCCTTTATATGATTGAGTCCAAAAGACCATCAGCCGTTTTCCTTTATATGACTTAGTCCAAAAGAACATCAGTCGTTTTCCTTTTCTTATGACTGAGTCCAACAGACCATCAACCGTTTACCTTTTATTATGACTGAGTCCCACAGACCATCAGCCGTTCATCTTTTATTATGACTGAGTCCAACAGACCATCAGCCGTTTTCCTTTTCTTTATGACTGAGTCCAATAGACCATCAATCGTTCTCTTTTATTCTTTCTTAATTATTTCTCTTTTCTCTTCTTATAATTTCAGTATTTCTTTTATACTTATCTATATCTTTTGGTCTTTGTTTTCGTTTATGACTTATCACATTTTTTCTACATTTTCTACTTTACTCTTTTTATTTTTGTTAGTTTCCCTCGATTTTATCCAACTCTACTTAACTTGGTTCTATATGTTATATTTTAATTCTCGTTGTTATTTCTTAGTCATATCTTTGGTTCCTTTATTTTATACTATTACTTAACTTATTATTCCTAATTCTTTGTCTCCAGTTTATTTAACTACTCTATTAACTCACATTATTATTTAACCCTTTATCCCTATCTCATTAATTCCATTTTCTTTGACTATCCTATTAACTCCACTTAGTTTCCCTATTTTATTTCAACGTTCCATTCTAACTTCCCTAACATCATATTCTCTCTTCGATTTATTAGCTTTTTATTAATCCACTTATCATTTTTCCTATTTTCTTTTAAATCTAATTCATTATTTTGCGCCTATTGCTCTAATCGGTCCTACACGTATTTATTATTCCCTATACTAGTCCCTCATTTACCTCACTTTACTCTTCGGGTACTATTTTACCCATTATCTTTTAATTCATTAATTTTATTCTCTCTTTTGCCTATTTCGTTTACCCTTTTGTCTTTCTACTTCCCCTATGGTTTTATTTTTATGATTGCTCACGTTTTTGTTTTATTCTAACTATTTTAATATTCTAAATACGCTCATTCGTTCCGGGCCTTCTTCTATGCTCATTCCTTTTATTCCCTAAAGTGTGGTTTCTATTAACAATTTTATTTACTTCCTTTATATCCACGAGGGTTACCCTAAGGTTCAATTACATACTTTTTAATTGCCCTATTCTCAGCTACCACTATAGCATCCTAGAATTTACTTCTTAAGTAAAGGTAACGCGAACCCTCTTACCTCGGGCTTTTTAAATAGAACCTGAATTTTAGCTTGGCGACGACGACGGCGTCGGTGTTGCTCCTCGTTAGCGAGAACGATTGCGGCTGGACCAAGGCAAGAGCTTCGAGCTTCGAGGTTCCCGACACGATCAAGGGTCGATAACGGCGCCGGTGATATCCGTGGAGAGAGAGATCGAAGAGAGAGGAGAGGAAGAGAGAGCAAGGGTCAAAGGGGAGAGAGAGAGAGAGATGGGGTTTGTGAGGGTGGTGACCGTGGAGGTGGTGGCGGTGGCGGCTCTGGGCGGCGGCCGTGGTTGGTGGTGGACGGAGAGAGTGAGTGTGAGGAGGGAGATTGTGAGGGAAGGAGAGAGAGAGAGAGAAAGTAGATCTATGGAGAGGGAGGGAGAAAGAGAGAGGCGGATAGTTGGAAGAGGGTGGAGATCACGGTGGGGCGGCCTTGGGTGGTGGGGGCTCGTGGTGGAGGTTGGAGGAGGGAGGGAGGAGGAGGAGGCCGGAAATGGGGGTTTCAAACCTCCCTGTTCGCGTTTTAAAAACGCAGTCGCGCTTGAGCGCGGCCCTCGGCGCTTGAGCGCGAGGGTCATTTTGGTCCAGGTCTGATGCTCATCGCGCGCCTGGGGCGCGGCTACTCGCGCCTGGGGCGCGAGTCTGTTGACTCGGGGTTGACTGTACCATAACTCCTTCGTTCACCGTCGGATCTTGCTCAAATTTGACGAGCATCTTCCTAAAAATCATACCTTCATATCCAACGGTGGGAATTGCATTCGGAGTCATAAATCTTTTATTATTAATTTCCCTAGTTAGCAAATTTAAAACACCGAAAACACTGCTTTTGACCCTCGTTTGGTCTTCTTTAAATTCGCTTTTCGATGCCAATGTTCCTTGACTCCTTTATGGCACTCAAAGAACTCCTAATCCATCATTTTAAATCCCTTTTTGGATAATCCTTACTTCCCAATCTTAATATTATTCTAATTATTATTAGAATTAAATTCGGGATGTTACATTTCTCCCCCACTTATTTAGAATTTCGTCCCCGAAATTCCATTCAGTTCCTTATCTGGAAGGAGTATCCCTTGACATAGCTTCCGAACATGTCATTTTAATTTCTTCGGTTCCAATCTTCCCTTTGAGGAATTTCTAAATTAAGGGTTCTGCGGTATAATTACTCGCCTCATGTATGGTTTATCTCAGTCATTCAGGAATCCGCGTAATACACAGATTCTTAAGAGACTAAGACAATTATTTGCGATGCTCCGGCATAACCTTTTAAGTGAGACTCCACTTCGTGACTCCACTCTTTCTCTGTTCGTTTCTTACTCCTTTAAGTGAGTCTAGTGAGGTCGCCCTTCGAATCCACCTTAGCTATATCTGTACTCTACTCCGGTGGTACTTCCCTTCCGTTCGTTTAACGATTTCATTTTGGTATAGGGGTTCCTACGGGTCGATTTCACTTAAGGGTCGAGGTCAGGGTCTAAATTTATTTCCCAGTTTTCTGATGGTCCGAGAAGGTATTGATTGATTCTTAATTTAATTCTCGTTCCATTCTTCGCGAACCTCTTCGACAGTTAATGCGGAACGTTTGGGGTGAGGTATTCATTAGCCCTACGGGTTATGGTTTGATCATCGGACATTGAGTCCGGCATCGATACAATCTTCCTTACGCTTCGTTACCGTTCTGCATTCCACCTTGTTACTCGGATAGGATCCACAATTTTCTTGTTGTTAAAGTTTCATCTTCCACTCCTTGGATTGAAATCCTCCCCCACTTAGCATCAACACACTTGGTTATATCAATGCTTGGGGTATGCTCATTCGTTATTCAGAATCGAGTACATAGGTTCTCGATCGGTATCCAAGGTTAGAAGGGACACGTGGATGGTTATCCATCGGTAGGCATAGAACTATATTGGTTTCCTACGTCTTGGTGAGTTCTCATGTATACGTCTGAGATGCTTGAAACTTGAAGAGAGTGAAAATGAAAAGAAGAAACACGAAGCACTCAAGGATGGGTTTCATAGTCTTCGTACGACGACCCAGGATGTACTGGATACATGTCAAGCAAGAACACAATGGAGATTATCCTCAAGTGTGCATTTTCAGCAGCGAGTCATCGAAAGATGCATTTTCTATGGAACTACCGCTGATTTGATTTGGTCTTGATAAAGGTACTTTGGGCAACGGCTAAAACTTGCTTCCTTCGGGGGAATCGTTTGGAAACTTGACTAGGTTCTTAAGTGAATTCTAATTCCTAATGGCGAGCACGATTCACTAGTTTACTTGGGTCGGTCTTGGTGTGGGCACCCTACTAATTCATCCAGTTTCGCCTTTCTCGCGAATAACCACTTCGGATTCTTAATAAAATGCTTGATGAGTTTTGGACTTTTCATGAAGTCTAAAGACGGTTACTACGGGTTCGCTCGGCTCGGTTCTCTCGCGAGTTCTATTCGCGGCTACATCACTAGTAAGTGGGTGCACTGGCTTAAGGCTCCTATCTGTATGTCCCGATTTCTGTTGGAAAGTGTCAATGATATCGACCACTAATAGTTGCGAAGATCGAGGTGATCAGTCCCAATCTCGCATCCATCAATAGCAACATCATCGTCAAGTTTGTTGATGTTATTGTCCACTTGTAGATGTAAGAATCAGAGTGATCAGTTCTAACCTTACATTCTACCAGTGGCAATACCATCACTGTGTTCGGCGGATCTTTAACTAATGTATTTTCATTTATTGATTTCTTTTTAAGTTAAATCGAATATGTAAGCTTTATGCAAAGCATTTTAAATAAATAAATATTTTAAATAAACATTTGGTATATAGTTAACACTAAAAGTACCTCGGGTGAGTTCATTCGTCGCTCTGCGTGCTCCCAGGACAGTCTGCAGCATGGTGTCCCGACTGTCCGCAGTGATAACAAAGACCCTCCTTCCTTAGCTGGTTCAAAGGCCAACACAATCGTTTTTGAGATTTCCCACAGTGTGAACATAAGGGCCTAGCAGTTGGGGCAGTCACATTATGGTCCGCAACCATGGGAACTATTGCCATAGCATCAATATCAGCATATGGGTCTGGTTCTTGCGTTGGTCCTTCTCCCCTGGTAGAACTTCCAACACCCTGCCAATTCCTGCTTCTTTTCTCCAGCATCTCCCGTTTCAATCCTTTTTCATAAGTGCTAGCCATGTTTACCAGGTCGGACAAGTTCGCAACATTCTGATACTGAAAGGCAATTTTAATCTCAGTGCGAAGCCCGTCCTCAAACTTAATGCACTTAGTCCTTTCATCAGCATCCTTGTAGCTTCCGGCATATCGGATGAGATCCTCAAAATGTGCAGCGTACTCTCCAACACTCAGGTTCCCTTGTTTCAGGGTCAAGAACGCCAGCTCTTTTTCTCGGCGGACATCTTCCGGGAAATACTTCCCTAAGAACCTGATTTTGAACACATCCCAGGTGATTTCCTGGTTAGCGATCTCCATTTCCCTTCGTACACGTTCCCACCAATACTCAGCTTCTCCAGTGAGCATGTACGACGCCAAAGGGACTATCTGCTCCGCGGGCGGTGACATTGTGCGGAAAATCTTCTCCAATTCTTGGAGCCATCTCTGTGCTGCATCAGGATTGTAGCCACCTTCAAACTTGGGCGGATCATTCTGCCTGAACCTAGCTAGCCAATCAATGTCGATTGGGTTTGGTGGTTGCTGGAGTGCGGCTGCTGCTACCGTTTCGGCCTGGTTCTGGTTCATTTGGACCAGATTCTCAAGTATCGCGGCCATCCTATCATCACGAGTACGTCTCCGAGGCATGGTGACTGAGTTCTGGAAAAAGAACACGTTAATCCACAATTAACTAAAAACTCTTAAATTAAGTGTACCTATTTATCTATTCTAAGACTTGACATTATCACTTGGTTACTCGCTTGGTGAGTAACCGATAGGAGTTGTGAGTCCAAACTCCAAGGCCGAGGGAAACAGCTCTGATACCATAAATGTAACATCGTCACTTTAATTGGTTAATTTTAAATTTTAATAAAATCAGAGTTTGAAAATTCATTTTATTGTTTGATTTCTTATGAAAGGTTTTACGAAAATCTGGCAGAGTTTCCTCTGTTTTTCGGACTTCCCAAAAATTTCCTTCTAAAAACCTCTCAGTCCATAATTATTTAAAATCATAAACTCAACAGAATAAAAACCAGTTCAGATCCTAACGCCCGATTAGTACCAGTTTCAGGGCATATAACTACACATATTATAAATTACAAAAATAACAGCTTTTAATGTAATTAGAAATAAAATCCCCTCTTGGTATCATAAATTCACTCCACGTAGTGGAGAGTTTCCAGTTCGGCCTGCTACAGTGTAAGCTCCGCTTCCGTACCTGTAAAAATATAGCAAGAAGGGTAGCATTACACAAACTTAAAAGGATAAATCCTAAAAGAAAACATAGCAAATAACCAAGCCTACATAATTATTAATATATTTTATTCATAATTATTCATATAATTGATCTCTTATAGTTCTTCACTTATTCTCACATTCTTTTAATTATTGATCTTTTAACAGGTCTCTTATTATTTCTACATTCACTTTTCTTTTTCTTTTTCTTCTTCTCTTCCTTTTCCTTTTCTTTTTCTTTTCTTTATCCATTCCTTTTTCTCATGACTGAGTCCAACAGACCATCAGCCACTTGACTTTATTATGACTGAGCCCAAAAGACCATCAGTCGTTTTTCCTTTACATGACTGAGTCCAAAAGACCATCAGCCGTTTTCCTTTATATGATTGAGTCCAAAATACCATCAGTCGTTTTCCTTTATATGACTAAGTCCAAAAGAACATCAGTCGTTTTCCTTTTCTTATGACTGAGTCCAACAGACCATCAGCCGTTTACCTTTTATTATGACTGAGTCCCACAGACCATCAGCCGTTCATCTTTTATTATGATTGAGTCCAACAGACCATCAGCCGTTTTCCTTTTCTTTATGACTGAGTCCAATAGACCATCAGTCGTTCTCTTTTATTCTTTCTTAATTATTTCTCTTTTCTCTTCTTATAATTTCAGTATTTCTTTTATACTTATCTATATCTTTTGGTCTTTGTTTTCGTTTATGACTTATCACATTTTTTCTACATTTTCTACTTTACTCTTTTTATTTTTGTTAGTTTCCCTCGATTTTATCCAACTCTACTTAACTTGGTTCTATATGTTATATTTTAATTCTCGTTGTTATTTCTTAGTCATATCTTTGGTTCCTTTATTTTATACTATTACTTAACTTATTATTCCTAATTCTTTGTCTCCAGTTTATTTAACTACTCTATTAACTCACATTATTACTTAACCCTTTATCCCTATCTCATTAATTCCATTTTCTTTGACTATCCTATTAACTCCACTTAGTTTCCCTATTTTATTTCAACGTTCCATTCTAACTTCCCTAACATCATATTCTCTCTTCGATTTATTAGCTTTTTATTAATCCACTTATCATTTTTCCTATTTTCTTTTAAATCTAATTCATTATTTTGCGCCTATTGCTCTAATCGGTCCTACACGTATTTATTATTCCCTATACTAGTCCCTCCTTTACCTCACTTTACTCTTCGGGTACTATTTTACCCATTATCTTTTAATTCATTAATTTTATTCTCTCTTTTGCCTATTTCGTTTACCCTTTTGTCCTTCTACTTCCCCTATGGTTTTATTTTTATGATTGCTCACGTTTTTGTTTTATTCTAACTATTTTAATATTCTAAATACGCTCATTCATTCTGGGCCTTCTTCTACGCTCATTCCTTTTATTCCCTAAAGTGTGGTTTCTATTAACAATTTTATTTACTTCTTTTATATCCACGAGGGTTACCCTAAGGTTCAATTACATACTTTTTAATTGCCCTATTCTCAGCTACCACTATAGCATCCTAGAATTTACTTCTTAAGTAAAGGTAACGCGAACCCTCTTACCTCGGGCTTTTTAAATAGAACCTGGATTTTAGCTCGGCGACGATGACGGCGTCGGTGTTGCTCCTCGTTAGCGAGAACGATCGCGGCTGGACCAAGGCAAGATCTTCGAGCTTCGAGGTTCCTGACACGATCATGGGTCGATAACGGCGCCGGTGATATCCGTGGAGAGAGAGATCGAAGAGAGAGGAGAGGAAGAGAGAGCAAGGGTCAAAGGGGAGAGAGAGAGAGAGATGGGGTTTGTGAGGGTGGTGACCGTGGAGGTGGTGGCGGTGGCGGCTCTGGGCGGCGGCCGTGGTTGGTGGTGGACGGAGAGAGTGAGTGTGAGGAGGGAGATTGTGAGGGAAGGAGAGAGAGAGAGAGAGAGAAAGTAGATCTATGGAGAGGGAGGGAGAAAGAGAGAGGCGGATAGTTGGAAGAGGGTGGAGATCACGGTGGGGCGGCCTTGGGTGGTGGGGGCTCGTGGTGGAGGTTGGAGGAGGGAGGGAGGAGGAGGAGGCCGGAAATGGGGGTTTCAAACCTCCCTGTTCGCGTTTTAAAAACGCAGTCGCGCTTGAGCGCGGCCCTCGGCGCTTGAGCGCGAGGGTCATTTTGGTCCAGGTCTGATGCTCATCGCGCGCCTGGGGCGCGGCTACTCGCGCCTGGGGCGCGAGTCTGTTGACTCGGGGTTGACTGTACCATAACTCCTTCGTTCACCGTTGGATCTTGCTCAAATTTGACGAGCATCTTCCTAAAAATCATACCTTCATATCCAACGGTGGGAATTGCATTCGGAGTCTTAAATCTTTTATTATTAATTTCCCTAGTTAGCAAATTTAAAACACCGAAAACACTGCTTTTGACCCTCGTTGGGTCTTCTTTAAATTCGCTTTTCGATGCCAATGTTCCTTGACTCCTTTATGGCACTCAAAGAACTCCTAATCCATCATTTTAAATCCCTTTTTGGATAATCCTTACTTCCCAATCTTAATATTATTCTAATTATTATTAGAATTAAATTCGGGATGTTACAAATATTCTCCATACTATCACCACAATCAAGACAAGCGTTCGAAATGTATCAAGTTTGAAGACGGATTGAGACCTGATCTGAAGACCGCTTTTGGACATCAGAACATTCAGAGCTTTCCATAACTGGTGAACCAGTGCCGAGTGTATGAAGCTAACAAGAAAGCTGAAGAGGAGCATATGCAAGCAAAAAGGATTCAAAAAGGATTTGGCCCTGTACGTCTCAAGGGACGAAACAACCAAGACAGAAAGAATCCTTATCCTGCTGGCAAAGGAAAAGCTAGTGCTGTAACCAGAATTGTAAGTGTCCCTCAATGCAGCAAGTGCAAGAGGCAACACTTTGGACAATGCTGGAGTGAGAAACCACCTACTTGTTTTGAGTGCGGGAAGCAAGGCCACATCGCTCACTATTGTCCTGAGGCAATTAAGAAGGCCAATCAAGGAGGAGCTGGAGGCAGGCCAATGACTAGAGCTAAAGTGTACACCATGTCGGGTGCGGAAGTCGATCAATCTGAAGAGCTAGTGCAAGGTAACTATTCTTTGAACAGTATGCCTTGTAAGATCTTGTTTGATTCTGGTGCAACACATTCATTTGTTTCGTATGAGAGTGTTAATCGATTGAAGCTAGTCGTGTCTGAAATGCCTTTCAATCTAAAAGTATCGACCCCGACAAACTCTCCTGTTATTTCTTCAACTTTGAACAGTATGCCTTGTAAGATCTTGTTTGATTCTGGTGCAACACATTCATTTGTTTCGTATGAGTGTGTTAATCGATTGAAGCTAGTCGTGTCTGAAATGCCTTTCAATCTAAAAGTATCGACCCCGACAAACTCTCCTGTTATTTCTTCAAGGGTTTGTCTAAACTGCCAAGTTACGGTATTAGACCGGACAACCCCGGTTGATTTGATTTGTTTACCTCTATCGCAATTGGATGTGATACTGGGAATGGATTGGATGTCCACTAACCATGTAACTATCGATTGCCATAGAAAACCCCTGATTTTTCAAAACCCAGAATCTTTGTTAGGCCAACTAGAAGGGTACCTATGTTTGCTTTCTGCTGTCGTTGAGAAGGAAGCCAAGTTAGAGAATATTTCGGTAGTTTGTGAATTTCTAGGAAGTGTTTCCTAAAGAAGTGCCTGGATTGCCGCCAAAGAGGGAAGTGGAGTTTAGCATTGAATTGGTTCTTGGAGCTGGTCCCATTTCGATTGCACCTTATCGTATGGCCCCAGTGGAGTTGGCAGAGTTGAAGAAGCAAATAGAAGATTTATTGGAGAAGCAATTTATAAGACCGAGCGTCTCGCCATGGGGTGCACTTGTCCTCTTTGTTAAGAAAAAGGATGGGAGCATGAGAATGTGTGTGGACTATCGGCAGTTGAATAGGGTGACAGTGAAGAATAAGTACCCTCTCCCAAGAATCGATGATTTGATGGATCAAGTTCGTGGAGCAGCTGTATTTTCAAAAATTGATCTGAGGTCCGGGTACCATCAGATCCATATTAAGGAGGAAGATATTCCAAAGACTGCATTCCGGTCTCGATATGGACACTACGAGTATGTAGTGATGCCTTTCGGACTGACCAATGCTCCGGCCATATTCATTGATTACATGAATAGGATCTTTCGGCCTTATCTAGATTCTTTAGTAGTAGTGTTTATCGATGATATTCTAATTTACTCTAAGAATCCAGAAGAGCATGCCACTCACCTTAGGATTGTGTTAGAAATCCTTAAGGCGAAGAAGTTATATGCAAAGTTATCCAAGTGTGAGTTCTGGTTGAAGGAAGTGAACTTCCTTGGGCATATAATTTCTAAAGAAGGTATCGATCTGGCAAAAGTTGAAGTTGTGCTCAATTGGGAAAGGCCCAAGACAGTCACAAAAATTCAAAGTTTTCTGGGATTAGCCAGATATTACAGGAGATTCATCGAAGGATTCTCCAAGATTGCTCTTCCTCTAACACGTTTGACATGGAAGGAGTAACCTTTTGTCTGGGATGAGAGATGTGAAGCAAGTTTTCAGGAGCTTAAGGGTAAATTGACATCCTCTCCGGTGTTAATTTTACCTGATCCGCAGAAGGGTTTTGAAGTATTTTGTGATGCTTCGAAACAAGGTTTGGGTTGTGTTTTGATGCAAGAAGGAAAAGTTGTGGCTTATGCATCAAGACAATTAAAAGTTCATGAAGAGAACTACCCAACACATGATTTGGAACTTGCCGCCATAGTGTTTGCATTGAAGATATGGAGGCAATATTTGTATGGAGTTACGTTCCGAGTATTCAGTGATCATAAGAGTTTGAAGTATCTTTTTGATCAAAAGGAACTGAATATGATGCAACGTCGGTGGATGGAGTTTATCAAGGATTACGACTTTGAGTTGCATTACCACCCTGGAAAGGCCAACGTGGTAGCAGATGCTCTGAGTCGTAAAGCTCTTCTTGTGAGTGCATTGATGGTGAAGGAAGCTGAGCTGATTGAAGAATTTCATGATCTGAACTTAGCGGTGAAATTTGACCAAAAGAGTATCAAATTGGGAATGCTACAAATTTCCAATGAATTTCTTAATGAGATTCGGGAATTATAGCAAGGAGATGTCGAATTGCAGGAGAAGTAGAGGCTAAGTGCAGAAGGGAAAGAACCGAATTTCCAGCTGGGAACAGATGGAATCTTGAGATTCAAGGATAGAGTTTGTGTTCCTGCCAATCCAGAACTAAGAAAGATTATTCTGGATGAAGCCCACAAGAGTAAGATGAGTTTGCATCCAGGATCGACCAAAATGTATCAATATTTGAAGAAGATGTTCTAGTGGCCTGGTTTAAAGACGGATGTAGCAGCTTATGTGTCATCTTGCCTGGTTTGTCAGAAGGCAAACATTGAACATAAAAGGCCAGGCGGAGAACTACAACCTTTGGAAGTCCCTGAATGGAAGTGGGACAATATAGCCATGGACTTCGTGTCGGGTTTTCCAAGGACACAAGGTGGCTATGAAGCTGTGTGGGTTATTGTGGACCGATTGACGAAGTCGGCCCATTTCATTCCAATCAATATGCGATATTCATTGGAAAAACTCACTCAACTTTATATCAAGGAGATCGTAAGATTGCATGGAGTTCCCTCTAGCATCATTTCGGATCGTGATCCGCGGTTTATCTCCATATTTTGGCAGAGTTTGCATCAGGCTTTGGGAACAAGACTAAGGTTGAGTTCTGCATATCATCCTCAAACGAATGGACAGTCAGAGAGGACGATTCAGTCGCTCGAAGATTGTTGCGAGCTTGTGCATTGGAATATCAGGGAAGTTGGATTGAGTTGTTGCCTTTGATGGAATTCACCTACAACAACAGTTATCAGGCAAGTATCGGGATGGCCCCATTTGTAGCTCTTTACGGAAGGAAGTGTAGAACCCCACTGTGTTGGTTCCAAGTGGGGGAGAATACATTGATTGGTCCCGATATAGTCCAGGATACGACAGAAAAGATTAAAGTGATTCAAGAGAAAATGAAGACTGCTCAGAGTCGACAGAAAAGTTATGCCGATCGCAGGAGATCTAAGTTGGAATTTGAAGAAGGCGACCATGTTTTCCTCAGAGTTGTTCCGACAACCGGTATTGGTCGAGTGTTAAAACCCAAAAAGCTGTCACCAAATGTCATTGGTCCTTACCAAATTTTGAAAAGAGTCGGCCCTGTTGCTTACCCAATTGCTTTACCTCCGTTTCTATCCAACCTGCATAATGTCTTTCATGTTTCTCAACTTTGAAAGTTTGTGCATGATCCCTCTGTTATCATCCAAATTCAACTGGATATGCTGCCTTTGAAGGAGAATCTGACGTTCGATACTGGTCTGATCCGTATCGAAGATCGAAGAATCAAGAGGCTGAGAGGGAAGGATATTCCCTTAGTCAAAGTAGAATGGCAACGAGGCGAAGTCATCGACATGACTTGGGAGTTAGAAGATCAAATGCGTGAGGAGTATCCTCATTTGTTTGTATCTAGGTAAGTATTAGATGAATTTCGGGGACGAAATTCCTTGAAGTGGGGGAGAGTTGTAACGCCCACTAGAATTTAATCCTTGAAATTATAAATATTATATTATTTAAATATAAAATACTTTAGATGAATGCTTATGTGAAAAGTGATATTAAATAGTATAGGATGTAATTTGCATGCTTAGGGATTGGTATTAGTGATATTAGTATTGGAAAAATGAATGTAGAATAAAAAACTAATTATTTTGGAAAAGGTTCTCCAGGATAATCGATTGTTAATCGATTATCAAGAGGTTTTGAACTAAGTAATCAATTACCAAATCGTGGTAATCGATTACCACGAGTCTGAACAACCAAAGTAAGTCGGTTTATGAACTAATGGCTGAGAGTTAACCACGATTTTCACCACAAATATCTCTTAGGCACTGTATTGGACTGAAAATGACATTTTAGGAGTGATTAATTTAAATATAGGAGGGAGTAAGCATGTATGAATAGCCAAAACTTAGCCAAAACTCTGCAGAATTCAGTTTGCTGCTATCAACTTCCTTGAATTCGTTCTCTGTGTTCAAATACTCAAACCCTAGCAAATCTTATATCAAATTAAAGTTTGTGTTACCCTCTTCAATTTGATACCAAGTTTACTGAGTTTGGTGGTCTGTAGAAGGAGAACCAAGCCTGCAAAGTTCAGTGTTCAAGTCTAAAATCTGAATTCAGATTCAAGAACACTACTTCCTTTGATTCGTGTGGTAAGCTCAAGCATCCTTTGGGCTTCAAACTTGTTATATTTTCAAGATTACATATCCTAGTTTTGATTCTAATCATTGATCACGAATTATTGTGCCTTTTTCATAGTGATCAACACTGATTTTGTTGCTCTGTTGAACTGAAAATAGAACCTGTACAGCTGAAACCAAACTTTGGAAATTTCTCAACCAAACCAGTTCCTTTCACTCCAAATCAGTATCAAACACTCTTAAAAGGTAAGGGAGAAGTTATCCGGGTGCTAGAATAATAATCAGATGGCTAGAAACCTAGGAGTTCTTATGAACTCAAAGGCAAAATTAGTGAAAAATGAGAACTTGAATTAGGAAAATGACTTGGAGGTCATTTTAATGTCATTTCTGTATTTGAACAACTTACATATGATGGATAGGAGCTAAACAAATAAAGAAATTGGACTGATTCATAGAAGAAATGAAAATCATATGTGAGGATGCCATTTTTCATGTTTTATGAACTTTGATTGAGTTCTATGTGAATATGATGATTTGATTACTTCAAATATGCATTGACATGTTTGTTTTTATGTGAATTTGATCTGTTTTAGGTTGCATTGGAGTAAAGTGAAGTGTATCAAAAGTTGGTATAGTAAAACTCAATTCAGTGTGCAAATTGATGCAGGATAATCGATTGTTAATCAGTTATTAATAGATTATTAATCGATTATCCAGTTTAAATTTGGCACCAGAATTTGAATTTTTCGTGATAATCGATTATTAGCCTATGATAATCGATTATCACTACCCTGAATTGAATTTTGCTAAATTTTGATACACCGAGCCTTAATCTAACATACTAATGGATCATGAAAGGAAATATTATGAATGAATGAACATGTTTATAATGATTTTGATAATGTTTGAGTATGGATATAGAATTCATGCTTGTGAATGGTAATTTCATGAATTAATGAATACTTTAATGATGATGGAATATGAATAAGAAATTCATAATTATGAAAAGAATTAATAATGAAAAGTGAAACTAAACTTATTTGCATTCGCACGAGGAGTTGCGGATGGTGAGATAGGATATCGGGAAAGATACGTCCATTCTAAGAATTGGAGAAAGAATTCCTAGAATTGGTACGAGAATGTGCGGAGGTTAGGTTCGACGGTGATTCGTCAGTAACCATTGGGGATTATTATGGGTAAAACGGTCCTATGATGGGGGGTTCTGCAAACTTTTCCCGAGACAGTTTTGCTTAACTATAATATATCTTATCGGCCTCTAGGAGCATATCATGGCTGCGGAGGACGGGCCTTTGGCAATGATCTAACCCTCGAATCTGGGTACACATAGATGAGTTGCGTGATTTGTCGTGGTTGAAAGGCGTTTACTCCCAGTTGCTTTCCTATGATTAGAGAGAATATGTTGGATTCAGCGGGATTGAATTCAGGCGAAGGGTTGTTTAGACAAGAATGATATTGGATCCAGACGAGAAGATGAGATTGGAATGCATGCATCATGCCATTTAATTACAAGATAATTGTGTGATAAATTGGGTGTGCCATTATGTATGCATTATTTTGTGATTACCTGATTATTTGTGATTGCTATTTCTAGTTCTGATATATTATTATTTGATGATGTGCTTCGGCTATGACTTACTCACCTGCCTTGTTGTTTGTCAGGTGATGGCTTAGAACCCATTTTGTGTCGAGATGAGGTTCTTTCCCCAAGGGGAATGGCATAGGAGGGGTGGTAGTCTGTTCCTTGAGGGGATGGTGGAGGTCACAATCCGCCGTCTGAACCCTCTCCCTCATATGCGCTCCCTGAGGACTTCTGTTCCTGTAGTCTTTATCATTCGCCTCTTCCTCGACTAGGGTGGATGATCTATGATTACATATGTGTTTATATCTACTGACATTTTGGAGTTATGACCACGTGCATGCTCTGGGCCTTTACATTTTGATGTAAAATAGTGTAAAATATGTTAACTGACCTAGGATACAAAATGAATCTGATATGCTAATTAACTGATGCTACGCTCTTGCTGTAACAAGAAACCCTGATGAAGATTTAATAGAATGTAAATTATTTATCTCTATGTGGATAAGGATATGATGATTTAGTGATGAGTTAGGTTTATTTTCGTAAAAGGCGAAAAATTAACTCGTATTTTTTTATAAAAGAATTTAAGAAAAAGGGAAATACATTTAGGTTGTCTCAGGTATCCCACGGGCGAGAAAAGCCAATGTTAAGTGCGCGTGGGTCTCATAGGAGTACTACTCCTTTCTTTCTTTTTTTCCTTTCTTTTTTATTTAAAGGAAACTACTATTTCTCAAATCTTCTTGCACACAGGTAATGGTCCAAACAAGTAAAATATAAAACAATGGTGCTTCTACCATGCACCGATTGTTGGTGCTCCGACTCTTTTTTTTATTTTATTTTTTTTAATAAATCTAATGTATTAAAAAAATAATTTGGGTTTTCTGTGTTCTTTTTATGTATATCTTTTTGTTATTTGGATTTGAAATTTTTTTATGAGTTAATAGTCACATAGGTCCCCGAAAGATACATGTGGAATCAGTTAGGTCCCTGAAAGGTTTGTGGAATCTCTTAAACCCCTCAAAGATCATTTTGGCGTCACATTAGTCCCCCCCTTTCAATTTGATCAGGATGGACCTGACGCAATTCTACGTGGCATATTAAATGCTTGTCAACCCCAATGTGATGTTGGAATGTTAAGAAGGTGTCACGATTGGGCCAACAAAACATTTAATGTGTCACATAGGATTCCGTTAGGTCCCTCATGGAGGGACTAATGTGATGCCAAATTGATCTTTGGGGGGTTTAAGAGATTCCACAAATCTTTCAGGGACCTAACTGATTCCAAAATGATCTTTGGGGGGTTTAAAAGATTCCACTAATCTTTTAGGGACCTAACTGATTCCACAGGTATCTTTCGGGGACCTATGTGACTATTAACTCTTTTTTTATCATATGGTTCCTGACACAGGTAATAATCCAAACAAGTAAAATATAAAATAAGGGTGTTTCTATCATGCACCGGTTTTTGGTACTCCGACTCTTTTTTTTTAATTTTATTTATTTTTAATAAATTTAATATATTAAAAAAATGATTTGGGTTTTCTGTGTTCTTTTTATGTACATGTTCTTGTTATTTAGATTTGAAATTTTTTAATTATATGCTTCCTAACTAAAGTAATGGTCCAAACAAGTAAAATATAAAACAAGATTGCTTCTACCATGCACCGGGTGAACAAGAAAAAGATACCTAAACAAAAATGACCTTACTAATGTAGATATTATGAAACCCATAATAATTTCTAGTTTAATGTAAAAATAAAACGCACGGGGTTGTTTCTAGTTTAATATAAAAATTATAAAAAAAATGGCCCATGCAGGTCTCGAACCTGCGACCTTCGCGTTATTAGCACGACGCTCTAACCAGCTGAGCTAATAGGCCTGATTGTCATTGTTATTCTTAGTTTTATAATATATTTTGTAAAGTAATATAAGTGATTAGTTAATTAAGAGGTGGCAGAAACTTAACAGAGGAAGGGAGAAGACGGAGAGAGGAATGGATAATATAACAGCGAGTGAAGTAGCAGGATTGGCAGTGGGCACTCTACTCCTTTGTGCCACCATTGCTGCCCCCAAAATTGATGCTTTTTTCTCTTCTTCTCAACGCAGGTCAATCTCTCTCTCTCTCCCTCTCTCTCTCATTTTTTATTTATTTATTTATTTGTTCTGAATTTTTGAAATCTTATGAGCTTCGAAGTGTTTTTTTTTTTGCATTATATTCAACGACCCATGTTTTAACTTGTCTCAAATTGTTGGAATCCTCATGTCCTTGTTCATAGTATGTGCTACCTGTTCCCAAATCTTTGTGGTAGCCAATTGATTTTGAGATAAAATCTTACTCTCTCTCTCTTTCATTATGTTTAGCCTTTTAGGCTTGGGGAAAATGTTAATCATTGTAATTACTTCCTCCTATCCTATTTATAAAAACCTTTTTGAAAAACCCCAAAAGGGTCTTATAAATAGGACCGGAGGGAGTATTATGTATAGTTTGTCCAAAATGCCCCTATTTAATCCTTATTGAAAATTGTAGTAGTATTTAATTTTTATTAGTAAGTGTGTCAATTAATTAATGTATTGATTTAGAGATGAGAGATGATAAAGGTAGAATTAATGAGGAATAAGAGAAATGATTGAAAATGTAAAAGGCCAAATAATATGAAACAGAAAAAAAAACTAAAAGGCCAAAGATAATGAAATGTAGGGAGTAACTCAAATGACATAAAAGCTGTCTATTTTGGATGCAATTCATGATAATATCCATCCATTATTAAGAAGAGAAAATGGAGAATGCACCGACAGTGTAAAGGTTTTTTACACCATCAGTGCACTATCTATCATTCATCCATTTATGGTTGTTAACTTTTAGATTAAAGTAATTCAAAAGAATGGTGGATGATGGACTCATGGTATAAAAAAAACTTTACACCGTTAGTGCATACCCATTAATCTCTATTAAGAAAGCGTTTTTTTTAATATATATATATATATATATATATATTACTCCCTCCAGTCTCTAATATATTAAAAAAAAACAGTTAATTTCACGGAAGTTAGTTGAGTGTATTTAATTTTTTCATATTGGTAAAAAAATAGACTACACATGTATTGGGAATGAAACAAAAAATAAATGATACAACCATTTTATTAAGATATTTTAGAAATAATTGTATTGGAAATAGAAATTTAGTTAAGTTTTGCTTATATTTGAGACCACTAATGAATTTTTTTATTTGCTTATATTTTTTTTTGTCCGTATTCCTTGCGGAACCACCGGTATCCCCAAGAGCACCCTTAATACCAGGAGCCCTTGAGACTAATCCGGAGCGAGCTACGTGGCTGGCTCTCCCAACAGGATGTTTTTAGTGGGAATCGAACACGGGGCTACTAGCACCCGTGTCCCATTCCCATGATTTCAGTTGGGGCCTTACACCAACTGAACCAAAGGAGTATTACTAGAACCTTAAAGGGGAGGATTTCAGCGGGATGTTTGAGATCAAAGGAGTATTACTAGAACCTTAAAGGGGAGGATTTCACTTATGCATAGTTGCCAGGATGTGTTAGTCATGCAATGTAATAGTTAGTACCAAAATATTTATTTAGGGGAAAAAAAGGTGAGGGAAAATTTGATAGAAATTATACTTTTCTTTATCTTTTCTCGATTATATTTATAAATTTTAATCTTGTAGTAGTTAGTAAAAAAAAAATGTGAGGGACCAATTTGATAATGAATATACTTATCTCTATCTTTTCTTAATTAAAATTATTCTTTTAGGCAATCTATAAAATTTTGCATTAGCTGCATGCCCCACTACTGATATGTTAGAATTAATATCTTGTATCCTTTTGGCTATATGACCTGAATCTTTGATTTATTATAGAATTTTAATTTTAATTTGTTAGCTATGTACTAAAAGACCAGTGAAGGCTAGCACAGATGGTAAGGGATCTGTTGCTACCTAAACAAGTGGTTGGGGGTTTGATCCCCGGCTCTTATGAATGTAAGAGGCCTTGCTGGGAGACTAGCCCCCGAAAGGGCCCGACAATGTCGAAAGGATTAGTCACCTAGTTGCGCAGGTGGATACCTTGGGAAACCAAAAACAGCTATGTACTAAAAGTAATTTAACTGTAATATTTCATTATGTGTAAACATATTTTTTGCTATTTTGAATCATTGAATTCACGATACTCTCGATTCACATTTTGAAAAATTGGCACCATGTTTCTAACTAACAAGTCAGAAGTAAGAACCGATGGTTCGACTAGGATAAGTATTGGAATGATGAGAATGGTTGGTGGATCCAAGTGATAGGTTGGTCTCGTGTATGTTTGAAGGTAGATGGCGTGCTTCATTGTTGGCTGATGATGGTGCATGTTTGAAGAGCATGTGTAGCAATTTTTCCTTTGTTTATGCTATCATTGTTGCGGAGTGTGGCTCTGCCCGAAATCTTGGACAAAATGATGGGAAATATATCCACAATTGTCATAGTTGACTAGTTCAGGTCTTCTTTATGATTAGGCAGATTATTCATGTAACTCTTGATTTTCTAGGAGATTTGCATATCTTATATGTGTTATATTTAATGTCATCATTATGATGTTGGTATTTATGTGTTTATTATGTCCATAAGTTGGTTGGTCATACTTGAAATATTTTTTCTTTTCAAGCAAGTCTGAGACTCTGAGCCACTTTAGTATCTTAGGTTCTTTAGACTCCATTAATCAACTTTACATCTTTTCTGCACAGTCTTATTAGGTCTTGTAAAAATTATTTATTGACCTGATTTTATTTTACAGTCCTTTATATACCCATCTAGTGTCTTGCTAACTATAGGCATCTGTCGCAGCAACTCTGCCAACCATGTTTAAAATCACAGTTGCTGCTTTTTTAATTCTGTCAGAATCTATTTCTTTCCCTCGAGTTATCATTATGGTTAGACTACTGCACTCTCTGATTCTATATCAAGTCAAGTGTATTGTGGTCACTGGATTTTCAATTGTAGTCACAACATTGTTGTGGCTGAGGAGGAATAAGAATTTATGCTATTTAGATAAATACAATAGTTTAGATTCTCTAGAACAATGATAAGAATAAAATTGTAAACAATCTTTGTGCGGAGACATTATTATATTTAATTTTTTAATCTACTTTTCACTTTTGACATATATGCTCTGCAACCCCTTTACTTGCAGCTCATTGGGGATGTGCAAGAGATGTGGTAATCTAAGGAGGTTGGCTTGCTCTGGATGCAAAGGAACCGGGTCAGTAAAAGAAGGGGGAATATTTGGTATTAACCTTGTAGACGATTTGTATGAATCATACGGTAATCGTGAATCAAAGGTGAAGCAGATAGCTTGTGCAAAATGTCAAGCCAAAGGTTACTTTTCATGCCCTGATTGTTCGAAACTGTAATCAATGTGGTTTATATACAAGTACTCTTACCCTTTAACATCATGATTATGAGAAGTCATATATATATATATATATATATATATAATGACAGTTTAGCTTCTGCTTATGCCTTGCTGCAACTACAGATAAAGTCATAGTACTGCTTGTATGCCAGGAATCTTGGTATGTGTTTTTCTATTGGTTGTTTTCTTGTAAACCTCATTAATTAAGTTTTGGACCCTATTCTTTCCATATTAGTTCAGGCATACACCAAGTCTTTGTTATTACTTTATTACTTTCTAAGAAAGATGCATTTGTCATTGGACCATTATAATAAATTGAGAAACAAATCAAGAATAGTCTTAGAGCCTAGAGGAATTATGCTGTATGGATTGCATAGTGATTTGTGCATGAAAAGATGATATAGCAGTTGAAAGACTAAGAGATAAGTTTCATGGTGCATAGATGAATGAGTTTTTTGGTCTTTTTCATACAAACTTTTAAATTATAGAAAAATAAAATAAAATCAAGCCAATGAATCACGTCTATTTGAATCCATTATTTTAATTGGATGGATTTAAAATGTGATAGATTAGGATAAATTATGGATTATGGATAATTTTGTCATATCTACTGTGTATGAGTTCACAGTGCACAAACCGATGAAGGCCTGTTATGCAATCTCTTATACTTGGATCTATCTTCTTATTTAGCCTGACTTTATAAGTTTCCATTTTTTTCTCCCTTACACTTTGTTTGGTATGGATGATTTTGGGGGAAGAGAAAATGGGGGAAGAGAAAATGGGAAGAAAACTAACTTTTCCTTTGTTTGGTACAGCAAAGAAAATGAGGAGAGGGAGAAAAATCAGTGGGACCCATCCAAAATTCTTTTCTCCCCTCATGAGGCAAGATTTTGGGAGGAAAACACACTACTATGTTTGAAAAGCCCAAATTACCCTTTTTTCTTTCTACTACGTGGTGCACTGTCCAACTGCTCCCAACACATTTCTACTTGTTTTTTTTTTGCAATACTCTTAACTGTGTTTTTTTTAATTATTTATTATCTTCAACCTTAGTTTTTCAGTTATGTTTCTTAATTATTTTTTATCTTCAACCTTAAAAAATGATGCAATTTTTTTATATATATTTTTGAATCTAGAATTTTTATTATTTAAAAAATAATTGAAGTAAGAAAAAAATATTTGGTTATGTTAAATAGAGAAAAAAAAGAGAGAGAACAAATATTTATTTGCGCTATGTAAAACAAAGGGTATATTTGTCTTTCAACAAATTTATTGTTTTCTCTCTTCCCACTTTTCTCTCCAACCAAACAAAAGAAGAGAAAACTCAACTTTTCTCTCTCTCGCATTTCTTCTCATTTTCTCTCAAACCAAACAACCATAAAATCTACTCATTTTCTCACCATAATCTCTCTTCCCTATTTCTCTCTTCCTATTTTCTCTCTTCCTATTTTCTCTCTGGTAACCAAACAAAGCCTTAATGCCACATCCAGTAAACATCATCATGGGACAGAGTTACTTCCCTTCACTCTATATGCAGAGATGTTTGAAAATAAGGGTTTTATGACCATTTAAGTAGGCTTAGAAAAGGTATATACTATTACCAAAAAAATAAAAGGGAAAAGGTATACAACAGACTCTTATGTTATTCAAGTTCAATATAGACTCAAATGGAAGTTTAGTGGAGGGTAAGAATGCTTTTTGCGGAAACCAACTTTGATCATATGAACATTGTATTTTGTTGCTTAAAAGGCTAAAACAAAATCAATGAGTTTTCTGGTTATTCAGTCAAAGCAATGAGCATACCAATTTGGAATGACTTTGTGCAAAGTTGAAACACCTAATTTGGCAAGATTTCGGTGACGGGAAAAAAAAAGTCCCGGACCAAATATAAAAGTTTAGGTACCACTACTCTACTACTCTGCTACCATATTATGGTGGGTGTAGTTGGCCATTCCCCTCACCATGTCTGCTGGCCTTCTCTTTGGTTCTGTTATTGGCACCATCACTGTCTCCATCGGTGGAACTGTCTCTCCCACTTTTCTCTTATCTTCTTTGTTAATGCAAAATATATACATACATACACACCCAAGGAACTCAATCTCATATTTCAAGTCATTTCTTTGCTTTGCTTTTCATGTGGCAGGCTGGCAGCCAGTGTTGCTTTTCATAAATTAGTCAATTTGGAACAAGAATTACAGTTTATCCAAAGCACTGCATTATGTATTTTTTTTTTAAAAATTATGGGTGCATTAAAAGTAAAAGGAAATATCAGCAAGGTTTGGTTCAGTTGGTGTAAGGTCCCAACTGAAATCTTGAGAATGGGACACGGGTGCTAGTAGCTCCGTTCGATTCCTACTAAAAACATCCCGCTGGGAGAGCCAGCCACGCAGCTCGCTCCGGATTAGTCTTAAGGACTCTCTGGTATTAAGAGTGCTCTTGGGGATAACGGTGGTTCCACAAGTAATACGGACAAAAAAAAAAGCAAAAGGAAATGTATGGTGGTAGTATGTTTGGATTCACGTTACAAATCATGTTAACTCTCATTTTCACATTCACGTTGGAATAGAAGCTGATGTGAATAGTATTGACATTCCAAAATTGATTTTAAGCTAACTCACCGCAAATCCAAACATGCACATTGAAGTCCCATCAAAGTAAAATTTCTTCACTTACTCATAAAATCAAAAGCTTTATACTGCATACTGATGAAGAGGACTCCCTCCGTCATTATCAGGCACATCAAAATCAGCTTGGTACTTTACAACAATGTGATTTAAGAAAGCTGTTTGTCCATATTGTGCAACAACATGAACTGCCTGCACAAACCATGTACTGTAACTATTAAACTACCATTGTATTGGTAGCATAAATTCAAAATTATGGATTGTGCGGAATAGTTATAATGTATTTGAATTTTTGACTGCACGTCATAACATAACATTTACGTTTTGACGGAACTAGTCTATAATTCTATATATCATTATATCATTCTAGAACTATGCAAAAAAGAGGGGTTTGAACTGATTTTCGTAATTTGGTAGCAGAGTAGTATAGCAGTGGTACCTAAACTTTATATTTGGTCTTTTTTTTGGGTAATGAGGTATATCTCATGATAGAATTTTTTTTTGTTAATGAGATATACCTCACAAACAGAATGTTAAGTAAAAAACAGGATAAATTTGGAAATAATAATGTAAGTGGGTGGCAAACACCCCACTCATTAAATCGAGTCTAATTTTATCGGAGCTTTGTAAATACTACATGTGGCTTAATACACCTCCCTATTTTTTATATTTTCTAAGTTACCTCTAAAAAAAATAATCTTCTTTTCCAAAATTCTTCCCTTTTCCCTCTCAAAATTACATCACACCCCCTCATATAATATTACCTCAAACCCCCAAAATACTCGAAAGCAATCACTCATACAAAGTTTGAACAAATACATGAGTAACAAGATAGATTCATGGTGTTCTTCATATAAATTTGTTTTTTACATCAAGGTCGTGAGGTATACCTCACTACCCGAAAAAAAGTTTGGATCATGACAGTTAAATTATGAATAGGGTTTTTCAAGAGGAAGTATGCCAAGATAATACTTAACCTTCCTTAGAACATATTGTAAAGAATTACGGATCTGAATTATGTAATTCAACATCAATGTATGTGTAACACGCTAATCTTAATACCAAGGTAGAGATATAAATTATGTGGAATTTCCATATTGGAAATCACTAAGTAATTAAAAGTAATAAGAAATAAAAATGAAAATGAAAATATAAATAAATAAATAATAAAGAAAACAATCAATAAGAAGGGTCATGGTTACTTAGAAAGTAAATAATTAGGAATTAATAGAATAAATGATAAGAAAAAGAATTAAAATATAAAACAAGGATATTTTTGTTGCTTAAGGATTAAGAAAGAAGTAAAAATAATTAAAAAAAATATCCATTTTAACATGTTATTTTTGTGCCAAAAAGCACTGTTAATCCAGGTAAGACAGATGGTTTTCCGGGTAAAATAGAATATTCTAGAGAATCTGCCCACTGTGAAGCTCGTTAACCGGGTAAAGCTGACAACTGGAGACAATTAGAGGCGGTTTGAAGGGGAAAAACCTAGAAATTTCCAAAGAATTCTCCCAATAGGCGGTTTAACACCTCTATAAATAGGGGTGGTCTGATTCTTGAGGCATAAAAAGCCTCGCAAACCATTCCACAAGCTACCAAGTCCTAAAACTTTCCAAAACACCCTTTTGCACTAAAAATCTTTGAAATCTCTAAGCATAGGCCTTAAACTTTGGGCATCCAACAAAGAGTAGAAGTTGAGAGCCAAATAAGGAGTAATTACAAGCTAGGAGAGAAAGCCAAGGAGTGAAGCTAGCCTTTCCTCTCAAATTGAGTTAAGGGGGGTTTTCTCTTTCCCTTAAAATAAGGATTAGGATTTGAATTAGCGAATTAATAATCAAGAGTTATAAAGAATAATGGAATGGATAATAGGAATGGATTATGGAATTAAGAAGAGTTTGTATATTGAAACGAGAATTGGATTAAGTGTGTATAGAAATGTTACTTGAGTTCCAAGTAAAATTGAAAATAAGATTCAAGAATAAGTTAGGACAAGAATGAATGTCATGAATTATGCTTGTGAGTATGTGATTAGACTAATGCAAATACCAAACCATATTAATAATGAAAGCAATGATGGAATTGAATACAATATAAAGGAAACTAAGAATAGAATGGATTATATATATATTGAATCAAATTAAGTTTAGATATGATCGAAAACGAAAAATGGATTAGATATTCATTGAGAAATGAACTTGGTATTAAGTACAACCAAATATGGATTTGTTGCCTTGAAGGTATGATAGGGAGCGTGGCATTGATTTTGAATCAATGATTCAATAAATATGGTTGAATGGTTTGAATGCATATGCTTATGAGTTGCTCATATAAGAATTATGCCCAAGGCATTGGAAATAAATTAGTAATGAATTATGTTGAAGATTTTATGTTGTCATAGGCTATTTATGCCATGTTTATCCGGGTAAGAGCCTATCTTAATCGGATAAACAGTTAAGAATTGCACAGAAATAGGGCAAAACTGACTGCTTTGCCCGGTTAAGCCATCAGGTTAACCGAGTAAAACTGCATCAGAAAGGTATGTTTGACAGCAGCTAGTTCTTAATTGTTAAAAACCATTACCAAGTCAATCCAATGATCCTAAGATACGTACTAGGGCTATGTCCTGGGCATATATTGAACTTGGACACCAAGAAATCAGAGCCATTACTTGTAGTTTATGTTAGTATTTGAATATATTATAGTATTAATATGAAATGAATAAATGATTATGATAATAGAACACTATGAAATATGAAAGAAATGAACGATCATGAATGAGTATAGAACAGCAATAAGATTATTCCAAGACCAATCTATAGTATAACAATATAATGCATTGTATACATACCCTTTTTGTACGATGACCACTTATGTGTGATTTGTTTGCATTGATATATAAATGTTTCATTTAACCTAATTCTTATTCTTATATGAAAGAGACTCACTCCAGGTAATTTTTAACATTTTAGGTATAACTGACATGTCAAAAGCAAAACATGTCCCAGCGAAGAAGAGAAAGAAAGGACGGTACACGAAGATAATACACAATATAGATGTAAACCCCATTTGTTATAAGTTTTTGTAAAAAGATTATATTTTTTGCAATCAATAAAAGTAATATTTTTCTATGCTACCAAACATTTTTAAGAAAATACACTTTATTTAACTGGGGTGTTATATTTATAGTATCAAAGTAGTTCTTTCCTTCCGACCTGGGGAAATGGTCCAAACTCTGCTGAGAACATCTCTGACCTTAGCCAGTAACAAAGTGTATATATATATATATATATATATATATATGGACTTTTTAGTGAGAAAGTTATTAATTTAACTGATTTAATGAGAAACGTTGCCACAATTAGAAGAAAAGAAGAATAGGAAAGAAGAAGAAAAGCCAAGATAGAATAGAAGCTAAAGAAGAATAAAGAATAAAAGCAACGTAAAAGAGTAAAGCGGAAACAAAAAGAAGAAAAGTTGTAGGGGGTAATTCGGGAATATTGAAACTCATCCTTGATAGGAATTAACGTGAAAAAATAAAAATAATATTTATCATTAAAAGTAATAAACGAGTATTAATTAAATATTGATTAATTAGGATATTAAGATAATTTTGACATCCTATTTAATGCTTAAACTTCAGTCCTAAAGGTTGAGTATATCAAAACCGTTTTTTAAAAGTTAATGATTATTAACACAAGAATTATGGATGATTTTTAACAATATAAAAAAGGAAAATGCTAACCAATGTTCTAAGGGTATTGTTTAAGGGAGCAAAAATGGTTATTATGCATTGAAAATGATGAGTTTAATATATCAAAAACGGTTAAACTTAGTTTTCCAACACTTGTTTACCCATTTTGTATTCCTTAACAAGTGTCCTAAAAACACTTATTAGCAAGACCCTATAAAAAATCTTTACATCATTATTGTACCACCCATTTTCTTACTCTATCTGTCTCTAAATATATGCACATGCGATGGACAATCACATGAATATTGTTGGTTATATTATACAAATTATAATATTTGATATACTTTTTCAAAAATACCCCTATAATTATTATTGAGACTTTAAAAAGTGTTAACTAATTAAGAGTATTTGTGTAAAATAAGTAATTGATGTTATTAAAAATTGAGATAAGCGCTTATAAAAAGAGACAAAATAATCTCATTGTCTAGTAATAATATTTAGAGAAAAAGAAAGTAATAAAAAATGGGTTTTCTTAACCGGAGAATAAACACCCAAAGTGATTAGAATTTATGAAAAATGATGCATCTAATAAATAAATAAAGAGTGATAAAAACATATTTTTATTCTTTTTCAAAAAATCTTAATCATTTTGATGTGCTTATCCTTTAACATAAGCATTGACGTTAATAAAACCCTTTAAAAAAATTCATTCCAAAATTTGGGAAACCAAAAATTTATACATTTTAGAATTTGGGAATGTTTAGGCAAAAAAGAAGCTATGAATAAATGTGGAAATTAATACTCTCTCTGTTTCATATATATATATATATATATATATATATATATATATATATATATAGATGTAGATATAGGCACACACTCTCTTTGTCTCTAAATATAAGCACTTAGACTAATCTTTCACGGGGATTAAGGGAGTTTGTTAATATTGTTAATGGTATTCGAATTAATAATATTTGGTGTATTTTTTCAAAATTACTCCTATAATTATCATTGGGACTCTAGAAAGTGTTGAGTAAATATGGGTGATTGTGGGAAAAAAGTAATTAATAGCATTGAAAATTTGAATAGGCACGTATAAAAAAAACCAAGACCAAAGTGCTAACTAGTGCTTATATTTAGAGACTAAGGGTGTGTGTGTGTGTGTGTTTTTAAGTTTATGCATAAATTTTAAGAAGTGTTTAAATAATATAAGAATTTGAGATATTTAGATTGTAACACCTTTATGTAATCATTATTGAATAGAGATTAGTAAAAGATATAGGATGTGAAAAAGAGATTGTGATATATAAGTCTACAGTTGAGAAAAATAATATTAATTATACATTGATTTTTAAAAGAACAATACATATGAAGCAAAAGGGAAAAACTCTATAAACACTATATATGAAATGAAAGAAGTCTATATCATTTTTAATTTGGTAACTTGACTTTACGACAAATTTTAATAGGTGTATTTTTTTTAAGAAAACAAATTGTTATATCGGAAGCAAAATTATTGCACAGTTTTTTATATAAGATTTTTTTTGAGAATTTTACTTTGATTCTATATATAGGGGTATTCATAGTAAAGTTTTAATATCAAATTCATTGAATTCTGACACATAAGCATCACATCATCATTCTGCTATAAGATTCAACTTCAGACTTTTCATATCTTCAGACGCAACAATAATTTCAATAGTTCTATGTTTTTTTTATGTATCCTATTTATTTAAATAATTTTTTAAATGTTCATTTTTTTTTGTAAAAGAAAAAATTCATTACCAACGAACAAAATTAAAGAACGATAATAAAGGCCACGATCATTAACCTTGCCACCTTCTAGGAAGGGTTCAAGATCAAAGAGTATGCCTAATCCTTAGGAAAGTTTGCCACCTTCTATGAAGGGTTTAAACTAAACCCAAGAACCAATGTCTAATACCAAAAAAGAAACTAAAGTTCCTGCCTGATCCTATCTACCAAGGAAGAATTATTCCAAGTTACATAATTTAGAAAACAAAAATTAATCCTATGAGCAACCTCCCTTCTGATTGTACTAAAAACAAATTGCATACTCCTCGTGCAATTCATAAAAGTTCTATCATTCCTCTCCGCCCAGATGTGGTACATTAATGCTGTGAACATGGAGAAAACACATTTGTGTCTAGTCCTGTCTCGAAATGCTGATTGAATCCATCTTGTCCAATTATGATACCTGTAGGGCCACCTGTCAATTCCAATCCAAAGACAGAAGCATTCAAGGAGGCTACGGCTCCAATTGCATTCAAAAAATAAGTGGTTTCTAGACTCAGCAGAAGTTAGACAAAGACAACAATGGTTAGGAATAAACATAAAACAAGATAATCTATCCAAAGTGTAACATCCCAAATTCTTACCCCAAGCTTAGTTCGGTAGATTCGAGTTAGAACCGAGCTTAATCCGAAGAGTAGTCAGCTGGGATGTAGTGAGGCAGCCATAGCCAAAGCGAGTATAGGAGTTGAGGAGTATGCCATAGAGTTAGAAACCTAAAGTCTGTTGATGTAATCGATTACCGTGGGGTGGTAACCGAGTTCAACCAGTCTGTAAAGTAGTTAAGCCGTAGCCAAGGATAAGGGAGTTTAAATGTAAGATCTGACCAAATTCCATCTTAGCCGACCAGCGAGCGACGTTCAGGGTCGCGGATCCCGTCTTAGCCATCGTGAGTCGAGTAGCGTTCGACCGGATAGTTAGATCCGAGCTCGTCATATCCGAGCTCATGTAAGCCCAAGTGTAAGATCCGAGTTCATAGGGGCCGAGCAGTTAGCTCTGAGCTCTGTTGAACCGACCTCATCTTGTCAATAACCCTTCTTAGTGAGTCGCCGACCATGTCAAGACGGCTCTCGGTCAGACCTCAACAGTACCCTTTTGGCCATAGAATGTTGCCTTGTGTAAACCGAGTATAGGTTCGGCCTTTTATCGGCCACCAAGAGATTTCCCCAGCCGACCTTTGATTAGCATCTAATATCCCAAGCCGAGCTTGTTGCCTGAAGCTCTTAGTATCCAAACTTGTTGTGTCGAGCTCATGTTATCCGAGCTTGTAATGCCGAGCTCCTGCTATCTGAGCTTGTAGTGCCGAGCTCATGCTATCCGAGCTCATGAGGACCCAAGAGTTAATCCAAGCAGGTAGTGTTGAGCTCATGGTAGCCGAGCTCAATGTAACAGATCCCATGCCGAGCTTAAGAGATCCGAGCAGTTATCTTCTACAACATGTTAACCGATCATTTACCGAGCTGTAGCCTAGCCTAATAGAACCGATCTCGCTTCAGCGTTGTGTCGTTTCGACCTCTACAGGTCGTGACCTCTTGTCTTCAGTGTCTCTCTTTCCGAGGTGGTGCCACCCTTGAGCCGAGCACCGAGGTTCTAGTCAGTCCTCTTGTCTTCGTCGTTGTTATGTTGAAAGAGCTGAACCTTAGAGAGTCGGCCTTTGCAGGCTGTTCCGCACCCAGTGCACGAACCTTTCCTCCCAGGTATGTTGTTCGGCCTTGTGGTGTGAACTAGCAAAATATCTGGGGCAAATCCGGAATAGCACCTTGTCATTCATTTTCAGCAACACCTTTATGAAGCTTCTCAGAGAAGCTTATCATGTCAGCCACACATTTATTTTCCTCTTACCACAAAAGCAAACCCAAGCAGCATAACATCAAATGTTATTTTCTCTTTCTCCTCTTTGCATTTCTCTCTCTCTCTCCTCTTCGCAAACTATATGAAGAGCCAGAGGGAACCTCCATTATCACTCTTTCCGTCCTTCACCAGATCCCGCTAGAGTGTAGTTCGTATTCTTCCCCTTTCCGTGATTATAAGCTAGCAAGAGTTGAACTCTTCCTCCTTCCTTTCACTGCTCGAGCGGCAGTTTCTCGGTGGGAGCTTGAGGAGATAGGAAAAAGGGGTGCAGCTGGAATTTCAGAGTTTGTGTAGGTGTTCTGCTGGTTTGAGGTAAGGGGGTGGGTGTTACCCTAGCTTAGAGTTGGGTCTCTAGTGTGCTCATAATGAGTACTAAGAATGGGTGTTAGAGTAGGATATTGAACCGTAGGTTAGTGGATATGGATTACTAGAAGAGAACAAAGTGAACGAAAAGGAACCCGTAGAAATGAACTCTGAATATGTGTATAGTTGATAACATAAATAAATGTATGAAATGTACTATATGCTATATATGCTTACTGTTAATTGAGTATTATGAGTATGACCATTGGTGGCCGAGTATAAAGAATGGTGTGAACTATTAGGGAATAAATTAATGAGGAATATTAATTATAAGCCAGAGTCTTTAGCAGAAGAGGATTAAAGACATGGTAAAAGGGTAAGTGGAGAATAATGGGTCGAGTAAGACACAGTTGATGTGTTCCTGTGCAATGATCGCGTAAGACACAGTTGATGTGTTCCAGTGCAGCTGTAAACCGTGCATCATGGGATGATGTAAGCGGTAATGACTCACACAGGATAAGTAAAGAGTAATGGTTGTGTGAGACGGGTCATGTTAGAGACATCACGATAGGGTTCAATAAGTCGCGCATGAGAATGTGTGTTGTAAGCCGCAAGCGGACTGTGAGCAATGATCGTGTAAGCCGCATGGGATGCGCTTCTGTAAGGCAGGCATCATGGGATGATGTACGCAATAATGACTCGCACAAGATTCCTGTTAACGTAATCGGTTATGTTGTGCTCCTGATCATGTAAGACGTGCGGGGTGCCGTATGCCATGATTGTGTAAGCTGCATGGGATGCGCTTCTGTAAGTCGTGCATCATGGGATGATGTATGCTATGATGGACACTTCATAATTCCAAAAGAATGTGTAAGACGTGCACGGGGTGTACGTTTTATAAAAGAGGGAAAGTGTGAGACGTACATGGGATGTGTGTTTCTCTAAAAGATATGAAAATTAGGAATGAAAAGGAAAAAAGGAAAGAGGGTAAGGTGAAAAGAAATTAAGACATGATAAATGATTACAAGAGAGAATAAAAGGGAAGGAAGAAAGCAAGAAAAAGTAGAAGGTAAAAGAAAAGAGAACAGAAATGAGTAGGCAGGGTTTGAATGCATGAGTACGAATGTGATTGATGTATGTTTGGATTGAATTATATGATTATGTGCGTAGTTGACTATATGTGTTTGACTTAGTATTCTTATGTCATATTGGAAACTGCTTCCCTAAGTTTCGTGTAATGCTCACCCTCTTGCTATATGTTTACAGGTATTGAGCATGAGCATACACGTTCCCTGACCGAGCAGGTTCACTCTCATTCCTCACAGGGAGAGTAGGTCTTTGACATAGGGTATTGGTGTATGTTTTGAGTTTGTATTTTGGAAATTATGACAAAGAAGTGTATTTGGCTTATGTATTAAAATAACTTTGATGTATTTTAAACATGATATGTTTTGGCCCTGCTGGCCCTCTGAATTTAATTGTGTAATTGCTTCATCAGGTTTATAGGAAAAATTATAACTTTGGAATGTCCATTAAACAAAGTAAACTCTGTCCGATTTGACAGAGATTTTTATAAGATAATGAGTTTTAATAAAGGAAATTTTAAAGTTTAAGGGTAGTTATAAATAGAGTGTTACGCAGAGTTTGTAAATTGTCAAGGGTGGCAAGCCAAGCTATAAAACAATGTTTCTGGACATTCACACTATTCCAAACCTACCATTCTATACAAAAAAAAAACCTTGCTGATTTTTAAGAAAAAAAATACTCACTCTTAACAGAGTAAACTCCATCATGGGTACCAATCCAACTATCATTATGAAAACCTGCCTGAATCCTGTCTCTGACCTTGAGTAACTGTTTCCAATGCCAACCTGTACCCTGATTTGCATTACACTCCCAGAAGTCCTGATCCTTAATGTAGACCTTGTGCATCCAACGGACCCAAAGAGTGTCTTTCTTCATAGCCAAATCTCACATCTGCTTGCCAATTGCAACAATATTCCAAGTGCAACTGTCTTTTATGTTCAAGCCCCCAAACTTTCTACTTTTACAAACATCATTCCAATCAACATGCCGAATAGTGACCTGTGTCCTGTCTCCCCCAAAGGAAACTCATGCAAAGCTTCTCAATATCTCTTATAACAGCTTTCGGAATAATAAATACAGTAGCCCAATATGTATGCAAACTCAATAAAGCAGAATTAATGAGACAACACCTTCCCTGATAAGACAACTTCCTAGTGTTCCAAATATTAATCCTCTTAGTCACATTTTCTACTAGTAAATGACAAGTGGAAACAAACCATTTCCTAGCAGATAAAGGAAGACCAATATATCTAAAAGGAAACACTCTCTATTGGAAACCCGTCATATGAATAAGATCATCCTGACTCTGTTGGGGCATATGTGCCATATAAATAGAGGACTTCTCAGTACTGGCATGCAACCCTGACATACAAGAGAAGCTATTAAAAGCCTGCATCAAAATATTAACACTAGCTGGATGGCCCTTGCAAAAAATCATCAAATCGTCATCAAAAGCTAAATTCACAAGTCTCAACTCCTTACAAAGAGGGTGAAACCTGAAGTTTCTATGATGAGTAGCATGCTGCAAGATTCTAGTTAAAATTTCCATGGACAATACAAAAATAAGGGGGGAAACAGGATCACCCTGTCTGATATCTCTGGTGTAACATCCTCACTTTTAATTCCTATTTTAAAATTAGCGACTTAAAAATTACGTTTAAATTTTTGATACTTTTAAAGATTACCCTAAATGAGCCATTTATAAAATTGTGAGCTTGAAAATTTCTTTTAAAAAAACATAAACTTCTTATAAAATTCTCCAGGAAATTCGGCGGAGTTTCCTCTATTTTTCGGACTTCCCAAAAATTTATACTTTTCACCTGTTCAATCCAGTACAGTCCAGAAAACTATAAAGCGTTTATATCTATACTTCTTAGCTTTCACGCCCTCTTAACAAAATAAAATACAACTCAGGGCTCACAACATTTTAAACTATTTCCAAACCATAATAAATTAATTATAGCAAAATAACTATACTTCCCTCTTAGCTAATTTACACTCCACAGGTTGGAGTGTACTCCTGCTCGACCAATACTAATGTAAGCTCAATCTCGGTACCTGTAAAAACAGTTAAGAGGTGAGCATTACACAGAACTTAGCGAATGAAATCTAAATAGATATAACAATAACTAAGTCATACGGAGTACGACAGATAATCATGTAAGTACAAACAGTTACAATCCAACTCATTGCATTCACAAACACTTGTCATTACATTCTCATTTTATTCTTTATCTCTCGTTCTTATCCGACTCTTTTTATTCGACTATTCTTTCTTTTCTTTCTTTTCTTTTCTTTTCTTTTCTTTCATTTCCTTTTTTTTCTTTTCTTTTCTTTTCTTTATAACGGCATTGCGAACCCACCATTGCGCACCTAGCGATGGCGTCTTACCGCTGCACACGTCATTAAATCGTGCGGCTTACGCAACCAATGCACCCAGCGGGGCGTACTTACTTGGCTTGGCATTCGCGCATCGTACTTGATCGTCCTTTCAATGTTTTGTGAACCCACCACTACGCACCTAGCGAGAGCGTCTTACTGCTGCACACGCCATTAAATCGTGCGGCTTACGCAACCAATGCACCCAGCGGGGCGTACTTACTTGGCCTGACATTCACATAACATACTTAATTCTCTTTTTTAAGGTTTTGCGAACCCACCACTACGCACCTAGCGAGGGCGTCTTACCGCTGCGCACGCCATCAAATCGTGCGGCTTACGCTTTCAATGCACCCAGCGGGGCGTACTTACTTGGCCTGGCATTCGCATACCCAGTTCCTTTAGTATTTATCACATTCTCTTTCTTTTATTTATTCTCGTTATTCAATCATTTTTCATCTCTTCCATTCAATCTTTTATCACAATTCTCATTCTTTGGTTTATTTCAATTTATTCAATTGTATTTCTTCTCTACCATTTAGCACATTATTATTTTGTTTCCTTATCATTATAGACTTTCACATGTGACATACTCAATTCACAACAATTAAGATTTCCTTTTCATTTTGGTCCTTCACATATAGCATAATCCAATAACAACAATTAAGGCATTCGGCCACACAGTGCATATCTCCAAGGAAACATCAGATATCAAACTCAAATCATCAAACCATGCATATAAAACATAAATATCATGTGAGGGTTTAATATTCTTTTCCCTAAGTCATTATCCTTTATTATCACCGGTTGCCCTAAGGTTCATTAACGTACAACGTCACACAATCTTAATCATCATTATAAACTACTCAGAAATGCATTTTCTAAGCTAAGGTGACACTCCCTCTTACCTTTAGACGCTTTAACCCTTAGCTTTTTCGTAGACATATTCTTTTTCGCATACCGATGCCCGCACATATCGTGGTCCATTACTTTCACTTGCGCTGGTCCTAAAGCTCCTTCATCATCTAACCGTACCATACAAATCATATAATCAATTTAATGCACAAAGTCTTACTTATGTGACAAACAACAACCATTTAATCCTTTTTATTTACACTATATTAAATTATTAATATCTTTATTGGAGTAGTTGTTTGATTCATACGTTATGAAAATATATTCTTCCCATTATATGTAAGATAAACTAACAAAGTGTTAATAAGGAACCATTCAGTGTTCTCTAAACCAAATATTAAAAATCAATTAGTAAACTAATAGCAAATGTGAAAACGCGTCAAAATCATATTAAAGTTAATACGTTGAAGCTATACTAAAAAGGAACTTTAGCTTGAAAATCAAAGCAAGCTAAGTTCAAAATCGTTTATTACTTAAAATTCATAAATCATAGTCAAATAAAATTAGAACCGTTGTCCCTTCAATAAAATGGTACAGCTTTTTGTTGAAAATAGATTAACTTTCAAAACCAACATAATCGTCAAAAATTAATTAAAGTCAATTAGTTTTAATAACGATTCACAAAACATCAAATCCTAATGTACTTAACGCTATAAATTCCGAATTGAAAGAGAGTGTGCTTGTTCAAAAACACGTCTAAATCACATTTCCAAAGTCCAAGTAATTATAACCCCTTTCAATTTGAAATTAAAGATCAAGACCGGTTCGGTCCTAAGGCTCCACCCGTGTCTGATTCAAGGAATATCCAAGGAGATATGATTACTGCCAAACCGTGGCTACCCATAGGAGCTCAACAGCAGCCCCAAGCACCCCTCAAGGCTGGCGGTTCAAAGTGAACCCACTGTAGCTACAGCAGGCGAGAGGAGGAGGTAAAGGCGGAGGTTTTGGCTCTTGGCTCCTTTAGCGGTCGCGAGCATGGAGGTGGACGGCGGTGACGGCATCGGTTCGTGAGGTGACTAGAGAGACCGGGGTAGAGAAAACGCGTGCGACAGCAACGACGCGATTGCTGTTGACGAAGGTCGTGGCTCGTGATTCGCGAGTCGGTGGCGGTGACTAACGCCGTAGCTAGGTTCAGCGGCGACAGCGATTCACAAGGGAGGGGAGAGAGGACGCTGCGATGGAGGAGGATAGGAGAGAAGGAGAACGCGACAGTGATGGTGTGTGGTGGCAGCTTGAACGGGGCCGACGAAGGGAGGAGAGGACAGAGGAGAGAGAGAACACGGGAGAGAGAGAGAGAGAGCATGGGTGGGGGTGGCGGCTCCAACCAAAATGAGGGGAAAAAATAGGGTTTCCTCCCGTATTCACACACAACACACGTTTCTTTCTTTCTTTTTTTTTTAATTAATTTTTTTTAACATATACTTACATTTATTTATTTATGCCCAAAAATATTAATAATAGGATTTTAGCATAATATAGCTTCATATAGGAAAACTATAAAGTTAGAAATTAGTTAGATATTAGGAAATAACAAAAATTTATTTATTATTGTATCTTTATATATACCAAAGTAAAGAATAGAAAGTCTATTTTTCAAATAGGGTAATTACTTTAAATGAATCTACTTTCAAATATAATTAAATATTCTTTCGTAGTTAGTATAATGTATTTTATGAAAATACCCAACACTTCAGTTATAAATTCTAGGAAACATTTATTTAATTCAACAAAGTTTATAACTTATAATGTTGAAGAAATCACGGTGTTCCAATTCCAATATTTCCTAACACCTTTATAACGCTAAATGGGACCTTAATTTGTTATTTCTAAACTTCACTATTGTTATTATTATTATTATTCTAAATATATTATTATTATAATTATACTAGGAGTTAAAATTTAGGATACATCTGGACCCTGTAAATAAATGAGACTGCTAACCATTCAAAACAACTGAATAGGTCACAATTGTATGCATGTCATTATCCAAGCAATGAATTTCTCAGGGAACCGGAAAGTAACTAACATATGTTCAATAAATTTCCAGCTCAGAGTATCATAAACCTTCCTGATATCAATCTTCATCAAACATCTGAGAGAGATTCTACGTCTTCCATACAGCTGTAATAAATATTCATATTTAAAATATATATATATATATATATTTTCTTTCATAATAACATAATATATTTAAGAATAAAATAGGAAAAATTATATATTTAAGAATATTATTATTTACTATTAAAAAATAATTATTAATATTTATTAATTATTTTTATTATTATTTCTTTAGTTATGATTATTATTATTCATAATTATTTATTATTAGGATGATGTAGAGTAAAAAGAAGATGAATTAAAAGATAAAAAAAGTTAGGTCGCACAAAATTTCAAGTTTAGTCTCTTATTTTAGTATGTGATCATTTGGATGATAGAATACTAGCCTTGAGAGTTAGAGTTGAACTTGGATTATACAATTAGATAGTTTGAATCCTTCCTAGAAAGTGGCAAACTTCTAGTTGGTCTTTTGGTTGTATTGTTGCAAATTTTTGTTATTGATAATATATTTTCATTTACTTTAAAAAACTTAAGATTCTCGACCAGATTTCAAAGAATAGCGTAATCTTATTTAAAAAGAAAAAGAAAATCTGATGTTAACACTTTAGAACAAACTATCTCAAGACTCTGTTGTGTATACCTAAGACATCACTTCAAATTTTAATACTCCCTCATTCTCTAAATATAAGATCATTTTGACACTTTTATTTGTTCCCATTTATAAGACTTTTTACCAATTTTCAATGAGTATTAATTACTTTTTTTCAAAAACACCCTTATTTATTTAATACTTTTTAGATTCCCAATAATATTAATAGGGGTAATTTTGAAAATACATATCAAAAGTTCACATTTCCAATACAATTAACTAAATTATTTCACTTTCTTTATGGACGTGAAATCTCTCAAATGGGTCTTATAAATAGGGACGAAGAGAGTAACATTTAATTACTTCTTTTCACAAATATCCTTATTTGTTTAACATTTTTTATAATCCTTATAAGTTATACTCTCTTTGTCTCATAAGTTAAGTCTTTTTGGGTTTTCATTTGGTCTCATAAGTTATGTTCTTTTAGAAACTCAATATTCATTTATACTTCCTTTTTTAAGCATACCCTTATTTATTACTCCCTCCGGTCCTATTTATAAGACCCTTTTGGGGTCTTTATTTTGGTCATATTTATAAGTCCCCTTTTCAATTTTCAATAGCATTTAATTACTTTTTTCCATTAACACCCCTATAAAATCAACACTTTTTAGAGTTCCAATAATAATTATAGGGGTAATTTTGAAAAAGTATATCCAATTTTCACATTTCTAATGTCACCAACCAATTTATCCACTCTCCTTGGTGGGAGCGAAAAACTCCAAAAGGGTCTTATAAATAGGACCGGAGGGAGTATATCATCTTTTTCATCATTCATCTCTCTATCTCTCTTCAATATAATCTTCATACATTTGTTATCACTCTCTCTCCTATTATTAAATGAAGGTATTTTAGTGTATGTAAGCATATCGAATTCTTACATCATTTATTCATTTCTTAATCTTCGTGAAATCTCTAAAAAGACTTGACTTAAGGGAAGAGGGAGTAATAATTACAAGGATAATTTTTTAAAAAAATACTCCCTCCGTCCCTAATTATAAGACCCCTTTGGGAGATTTCACGTTCATTAAGAAAGTTGATTAATTTAGTTATTTGTATTGGAAATGTGAGCTTTTGATGTGTATTTTCAAAATTACCCCTATTAATATTATTGGGAATCTAAAAAGTGTTAAATAAATAAGGGTGTTTGTGGAAAAAGTAATTAATGATCATTGAAAATTGGTATGAGGTCTTATAAATAGAGACAAAATAAAAGTGTCAAAAGAATCTTATCATTAGGGACGGAGGGAGTATATACTTCATTCGTTCTTTATTATAGGGCACCATTTTGGTAGAATTGGTGTCCCTTTTTATAAGTCGTTTTAAAATATCTAAGTAATATTAAAGAGTTTATTCCAAATACACTCCTCATAATTGCATAGGGTAATAATTATAATAGAGAGAAAAATGAATAGAGTTGTAAAGTTTTAAATAGGGGTAACTTTGGAATGACAACATATTTTTTGATAAATTTGAGAGTAATAATTACTTTTCTTAATCTGCGTGAATTAGGTAAAAGTGACTTATATTAAGGGACAGGGGCAATAACAAATATTTACATTTTAAATATAATTAACAAAATTAATTACCCCTTTTGTTTCATAAGTAATGTTTTTTAAGGTTATGCATGAGTTTTAAAAAATTGTTAAATGATGTAAATATTTGAGATATTTTGACTATTCCCCTATATAATCATTACTATTAAAGATAGAGAAATATATTGTACTCCCTTCGACTCAAATTATAAGCAACAAAAAACATGCTTATTTTTGTTTAAAATATAAGCAAAATTAACTAACTTTATTAAATTTTGTTTCATTTCCAATGTCACATTCCTAAAACATCTCTAGAAAATTTTAATCTTAATTAATTTTTGTTTCATTCCCAATACAACTTTCCTAAAATACCTCAATTTTTTATAAATTTGAAAAAATTAAATACAATCAACCAATCTCCTTAATAAACGTAAAAGTTGTTGTATTTGCTTATAATTCGAGCCGTATTGAGTAAGTGAAAAAGAGTGTGTGACAAATAGTAGTGTGTTGGAAAAAATAGCATTAAGTACGTATTTTGTAAAAGAACAATATATATAAAATATGAGACAAAAATTCTATAAACACCACGTATAAAATGAAAAGAGTAACTTTCACCTGGAATCCTTTACAAAAATCTTCTAGCCAGTTTCCGCTGGCCACGAAAAAATGGGTATTGTTAGTCATGTTCTAAAAGTATTATTCTCTCTCATCCTATATATAGAACACAATCTAAAAAAAATCTTTGGCCTTATATATAAAACACTTTATATTTCTCATGCATCATTAATTGTTGGATATTGCTAATCAGTGTCTTAAGGGCATCGGTTAAGGAATAAATTAAAGGAAACTTGCATTGAAAATCTAAGTCTACAAGTTCTCGAAGTTTTAAATTCACCATTTTCAAGATAAAACTACCTCTTTTATTTCCTTAACCGGCCAATTCCCTAAGAGCACTTTTTAACATTTTCCTTAATTGTTTTTTTCTCTTTTTTGCCCTTATTAAATTCTTTAACTAACTATGTTTTTTTGTTATTGATTAATGAATGTGAACTTTCCAAGTTAAGTGGAGGGGGTAAAATTGTAATGTTACAATATATTCTCATAAAATTCACAAAACTAACTACTTTCCTTGATTCGAGAAATACGGTTAAGTATGCCCTATATATAAAACCGGAAGGAGTATCTAAGAAACACAGTAAGAAAAATTTTACATTAAAGATTTAAATTTAGAATTTTTCTATATTTTAAATTTTAAATTCAATATTTTCAAAAATAAAACCATCTTTTTGAATTTCTTAATCAATATTCTAAGGGTACAACGTAGCATTTTCCAAAAATAATAAACCTATAGTAACTTAGTAGTAATTGTTTCTTGACTTTTTCCAACGAAGATTGGACCTTGTCAGTGGTCGAATCTACCCAGTTTCTGCTTCCCCTCACTGGACTGCTAACACAGTGCTCAGTTGCTCACTGCTCACTCTCTACCTTTGCTTTTAAAGGCACGCGGCTATATCATTGTCACCGAGGGAAATCCAATGGCCCTGTGTTCCCACTCTCTTCACTGGACACGTGTCATGGCAGTGCAAGGTTTTCCATCAATCGGCTTTGTGTCACCTGGTACTGTGTATTATAGCCAATCAAATATAGACACGTTTCTGTGAAAGTACCCTTACACACCTGAGGACCCTTGGAAAATGGCGAACATGGATTGACGATGAAGCCATGCTTACTTGAATTTAAATTTAGGCTTATTTATGGTTTTGGTCACTGAAAGTTCAGCGTATTTTGGTTTTAGTCCCTAAAAATTATTTTGACCGTGACTGGTCCTTAATTTTTCAAACATTTTGGTTTTGGTCTCATCTGTTAAAAGAAATCAATTATTTGTTGACGCGGTTAACGGAAACTCACACCAACAGCTACGTGGTATGAGATAGCGCCAAATAAGTATTGTGAAATGGATGATTCAAGTCCATAAACGCAAAATTTTGCATATAAGACCATTTTGCGTATGAAACCATTTTGTGCCCATGGATCTGTATCATCCATGTCATATCATTTATTTGGCGTCTTCTCACACTACGTGACTGCTGATATGGTATTCCGCTAGCCACGTCAGCAAATAACAGTTTTTTCATAATGAAGTGGATCAAAACCAAAATATTTGAAAAATTAAGGACCAGTCCCGGTCAAAATAACTTATATGGACTAAAACCAAAACACGCTGAACTTTCAGGGACCAAAAACATAAATAAGCCTTAAATTTAAGCTAAATTACTTATATGGTCTTTTACCTTATTTTTTAATTTTAAATTGGTCTTTTATGTTTTTTGGTTTCAAATTGGTCCCTCATATTTCTTTTATCTATCAAATTGGTCCTTAAGTCAATATTCATCCTATGTGAACCACTGTGATTTGCACACGTGTCACTATTCATCGTATGTAGACCAATATGATATCGACACGTAAGATAAATAGTGACTTAGGAACCAATTTAACAGCGAAAAGAAATAAGAGGGACCAATTTGAAAAAAAAAACGTAAGGAACCAATTTGAAATTGAAAAATATAGTTAGGACCAAATGAGTAGTTTAACCTTAAATTTATAAGCTCCCCTGCTCCATAGTATTTAGAGATTATTTTTTGAAAAATTGTTTTTTAGTCCATGTAATTTTGCTATTTTACCTTTATCACTCCAACACATTAACTATTCACTTGTCAAATTATACTCTTTCTTGTAATTTACTCAGTAAAAATAATATTTTCTACACTATCCAAACAAAAAAGATTAACTTAAATTTATCTTTCAGCAAAGATTCGCAAACATAACCAAATTATAATTAAAAAAAATAATCATAATCTCATTTTTATTAGTTATACCAAATGTGCACTTAGTTTTCATTTTTCAAGATGATAATTTTTGTTAAAGTGAAAGAATAATGGGTGTGTAAAGTTTTTACACCACCATGTTATCATCCTAAGAGTATAGAAAAACTATACATTGTCAATGCACTATCTATTATTTATTAAAGTAACACTCCCTCTATTTCATAAGTTATATTTATTTAATCATTTTATTTTGTCTCATAAGGTATGTTCATTTATAAACTCAATACTAATTTATACTCTTTTTTCAATCATGTAGGGTTAACCAATAATAAATCCTACCGCTACAGGATAAGCATGAGCTCTCTAGTACAGGATAAGGGTGAATAACTCATCCTTCTTATCCTCTAAGAGCCACATCAGCCCTACTGGGCCGAACAGGCCCATAAGGCACCACAACACAACTTCCCCTATAAGTATCGCCATGCTATAGGGGCTAAGGTATGTTCTCTCATCCCTACTCTCAAGAACTACGTGTGGCTTGATCCCCTTATCACTGGGGGTACGTAGGACCGGGGTCACCCTCGTCAGCTGCAACAACCCCAAACACACATCGTGGTGTTCCATCAATACCGGGACACTACATTGGCGCCGTCTGTGGGGATCGGTAAATTTCGATTCCTATCCACATTCCAAAAAAAAAAGGTAACGTGCTACTGCTAGCGGCTGTTGACGATGCCGTCACGGTGTCCTCCACGGTGCGGCCACGGTGTGCTGCTCGATCGGTGCTGGTCTCTGCTCCTGGTGCCGCTGCTCCTCCAAAAACCACCACCATCGCGAGCCTCACCACCGAAGAGCCCATTGCCGCCATCTCCTTCCCTCCCACGCTCTCCCTGTTCGAACGCACCTAGCAACAACAATGGTGGGCAAGCTCACACTGTGGCACCAGTTCAGAGGCGAGCGACGCACCAAGCTCCATGGCGGTTGAATCACAGATCTGAGGTCTCCTTTCCCCCGCTGTGGCACGAACTCGTGGCAGCAAGCGATCCATCACCGCACCTTCATCACTGCTACAGGTACGTTCGTGATCGAATCGCAGGTCCGAGTCCCTACTCCGCCACTAAACCGTTGGTCTTCACTCTGCTTCGATTCGCACCAGACTTCCTCCGTCTCCCTCTGATCCTGGTGTCACCAAGACGTCCCCAAAACAGCGAACACATCAATCTTCCATGACAGCTGTCGCCGTTATGCGAACCAACAAACAAGGGCTGTGGTTGCGGTTCAAACCGTCGACGGCAAGGACAGTGTCACTCCCGGTAGTGGCGATGACGGCTTCGAGTTCGCGGTTCGCAACTCCCTTGTCATCGACGCCGTATGCGAGCATCGCCCCTCCCCTGCCACCACCGCCACAGTATCGCGAGGAAGAAGAAGCAATGTGCCTCGCGTCTGCGTCCGCAACCACAGCCGCCACAGGTGGAAGCTTGTTTCCGATTACCTGCATAACCGCCGCCATCTTTGGCGTTGAGGTTCGTTGAAGCTCCAAGCTGCTGCCAACCCCATTAGGGTTTCAACCCTAATGGGCTGTTGGCCCAAAAAAAAAAAAGCTTTCCAACAGGCCAATTCCATTAAAAAAAAAGGAAAGATCTGGGCTGAAGCCCAACAGTTCAACAAAAAAAAAATTCTGGAGATTTGCAAGAGCAAAACAATTACAACAGGTTGGCCCAAACAGAAAAAAAAGGGCCTCCACAGGCCCAAACAAAAAAAAAATATTGTACGGGCTTAAGGGATACAGGCCCAAACAAAAAGAAAATGAAGGGGTAAAGGCCTCAACAGGCCTAGACCAAAAAAAAAAAGGCCTCAACAGGCCTAGACAAAAAAAAATTATACGGGCTTAAGAGATACAGGCCCGAACAAAAAAAAAGGCCCAAATAAAATTCAACCTTCAAATAAGGAGCCGCCTCATCAGCAAAACAAGACTGACTCACGCCTCAAATCCAGGGAAGTAGTCTTTTTTATTTTTATCATGTATATTGTCATATCATCATTCATATCATGATGCTACTACTTGACTACCTGCTATTGTTCAATGTAATTACGATTAATTTAAATAAATATCTTGATATGCTCTTTGTAATTATCTGAAGAATTACAATTAAATATTTTTGCTAATTATTTTCATAATATGCTTCTTATTATTCGATAGTAAATGATCATTTTATCTTTCTTTCTTTTAAGATACATGACATGGTGTAAATATTCTTCACAATAAATGTCATTATCTATTATTTACGATTATTAACATCATTATTATTATTTTTATAACGCGTGATATATTTATAATCATGTTTCTTTTCGTAGACAATCTTCTATGGTTTACGAGCATTTACTCTCCTATAATTTTTATTATCCTATTTATTACGTGCGATATTTTTAAATCACACTACTTCTATTATGATATTTTATATTCACCTCCCGAACATAATTTTCATTATTGCAATTCCCTTATTATACATTGTCGAACGACAACCGCTAAAATTATTTTTTCTGTACGCATATATGAGGTACATGGTCCGAGCTATTAGACCACCCATTTCAAAATCCTTATCAATGGACATATTACTTTCCGAGCACGATGAATACAATCAAGTCAATCTATTCGGAACATGGTGATAGCGGCGAAGACCCTCGTGCCAAGTTTCCTTCTTTGATCTCGTGCTCGGTTCCCCACTTCGAATACAAGTGCCAACTGCGCGCGGACCCTCGACAGTGTCCCCCTATTGGTATCTCATACATTCAGAATAGCGGAAACCATGCACTACCTCGAGTTCATAAGACGACTACGGAAACCTCGCACCATGTTCCCTACTTAAGTCAACTGCTCGACGGAGCTCATTTGGAAAGGATTAACAGAAGACTTCAATCCAACAGTCTTCAATCCAACATTCCTCACCTCAGCGATTCAGGGAAGGAATTCTCGTTCCTATATTATTTTCCTATTTACTTGGCATTTTACGTGATTACTTTACACATGCTGATATTAATTTACCAGATGCAATACTTTTGACATGTGCTTTTAATGCTTATTCCTTATAACTTCATTACATGTCACTAATTATTTGATATTCCCTAATTATGAATTTTTTGTATACATGCTGATATGTAGCATATCGTTAGCCAAATTTCAAATATCCCTAAATGTCTGTCTTTCCTGTCGTGATAGGATAATAATATTTGATATACATTGCCTTTCGAATGGCATTAGGCAGTTTCCGACAATTGTGCATTGTCGTTTTTCATGGATAAGCTTTCATCATTTGATTTGTTGTCATTAAATGCTTTGACATATTTATAAATGTCATTCATTACAATTATTGCGCATGATATACCTGAAATTATGCATCTTTTCATGGGCAATCCTGCTTTTGTTACGTGTGATATTTTTAAATCATGTTGCTTTTGTTCTGATGCTTTATATTCACTTGTCAATAATTTTGATTGTTGCTATTCAATTATCATAGATTGTCAAATTAACGACGATCACTGATTATTGTTCTATGAGCCACGTCAGCCCTACTGGGTCGAACAGGCCCATAAGGCACCACAACACAACTTCCCCTATAAGTATCGTCATGCTATAGGGGCTAAGGTATGTTCTCTCATCCCTACTCTCAAGAACTACGTGTGGCTTGATCCCCTTATCACTGGGGGTACGTAGGACCGGGGTCACCCTCGTCAGCTGCAACAACCCCAAACACACGTCGTGGTGTTCCATCAATACTGGGACACTACAAATCATATCCTTATTTATTACATTTTTTATCACCCATTTTTCCATCTCTTTCAATATAATCTTCATAAATTTATTATTACTTTATTTTCTATTATTAAATGGGGATAGTGTAGTCAAAATATACCACATTCTTATACCATTTATTTATTTTTTAATCTATATGCAATTTCTAAATGAACATAATTTATGGAATGGAGGGAGTACATGATATTATAAAAATGACAAATTAGTCTTTGAGATGGTAAACCATAATTGTTGATTGATTATATTGTCAGTGGATAATATTTTTTCCTACCAAATATTTTAACCTTTTTATATTTGGGTACATATATTAAAAAATATTAATTATTATAAGTTTTAAATGTGTTTTGTCTTAAATATTTCTATTTAATACATTATATCAAATTTTTATTAGAAAGTGTATCCATTAATTAATGTATAGTAATTTATAGATGTGAGAAAATATAAAAATAAAATTAATGATGAATAAAATTAATGATTAAATGAAGGTTAAAATTGAAAACAAAATTATGATTATGCAAATTATAATGGAAACAAAAGTTATAAAATTTTAAAAAAAATCTAAAAGACCAAAAAATTATGGAGTTGAGGGAGTAGCACGTTACCGCGAGACTAAACAATATAATCAAAGGGAGATTTTGGCTATTAGTTTTAAAAAATTGACATTGTGTGAAGGGACCAACTTTTTTTTTTTTTTGGTTTGCACCCTGGTATCCGGCCCACTGGGCCGACTAATCCAGTTCGAAGGGGGTCCCGGGGTTAAGGTTTTATTCCTCTCCCAATGTTGTTGCGGGGGATCGAACCGTGATTCGCCCTACCAAATGTGAAGGGACCAACTTAATTTATGGTTTACTGTCCAGGGAATTAATTTATTATTTTCGTCATATTAGGGACAAATTTAACCAAAAAAATAACATTTTCAGGAATTAATTTAATCATTTATTCTAATATTAATGAAACTCCCAAACATGCTCTAATTAGGTTTGGGAAAATTTGAACCGTAAATCAGCTTTAAAAAGATAAGAGTAAAGTATCACTTTGGTCCCTCACTTTTTTTAGATGGGACACTTTAATCCATCAAAATATAGAAATTCATTTTTAGTCCCTGAAGATTTTTTTAAGGGTCACTTAAGTCTCTCAAGATTTTTTTACGAGACACTTAAGTTCCCAGTTAAGGAGTTGGCAGAGTGGACGGAGGGACTTAAGTGTCCCATAAAAAAATCTTCAGGGACTAAATGAATTTCCACATTTTGAGGAACTAAAGTGTCCCATTTGAAAAACATGAGGGACCAAAGTTGCCCTTCACTCAAAAGATAAGGGTGGAGCAAGGATGAAATTGTAAGAACTCGTCTCGCCCACCACTCCAAAATCTGCAATAATATAAAAATTAAATTATTTACATTATAATAATAATTAAATTTAGCTAAAACATGATTTAATTCTTAAGTTTTTAGAAATTATTGAAATTTTGGACCCTTATTTTTATATATTATTTGAATTATAATATATTTCATATATGATTAATCTTGAAAATAGTGAAGATAATTTAGAAAATAATTGAAAATAATGGAGCGGCTTTCTCCGAAACTCGACAGAGATGAATTTGACTTTCTTTTTTCATCCCGCTCTCCTTGAATCCACACGTGCGCGCACATACACTCGATCTTCATGGGTGCAGGGTTGTAACTGGCGAAATCTGCCACAAACCCAACCCGTTGTCATGCCTTATTAAGATATATAAATGAAATAAAACTAAAATAAAATCAAAGTAAAAAGGTCTTGCAACCTTAAATTCTTCGAGAAAAAATTACTCAGAGTTGTCATTTTATTATATATTCTCATGTTGGGACGACTGATTATGCCTAAAAGACATATAAATAAAGAAATTTTAAAAAAAATTGATTTGATAAATAAAATTCCAAATTTTCCCATGCATGACCAAACAACAGTGCAGAAGCAATTCATTGCTTTGTCTTCACAAAACGAGGAGCCAATTGTTTGTTGGGATTTACAAGAAGCTCTATACACACCTAGAGGAGGCTGAATAGGTATTGTGGTTACTTTGTCCAATTTTCAAATTCAAAGATACACACGTTAATATTAATCTAATCGGTTGTTGTCCAAAGCTTAACCAATTAGGCTGAGAACAATCGATTCGAAAATCGATTCTTTTCAAAATCTTTTTGCACAACCAGTATACACACTTAACAACAATCAATAATAGATACTAAACAAGTTCTAAATCAATTGAAAATTATTATCTTGATTGGTTCTTGAATCGAATGTGTTAAAGAATAGTTTTTCACAAAGTAATTGAAATAAGCGTAAAGTAAAGTAGGTTAAGGAAAAGAATATGACACATCGATTTATCTTGGTTCACTCTCAACCTCCCGAGAGCTACGTCTGGTCCTCCCTTTCCGATTTTGGAGATTCACTTCACTATGAATTTAGAACAATTGTCTTGTACAAACACGCTTCCTAGATACCTCCCTTGACAAGCTAACAAAGGATCCCTCACCCTTGTGTTGTACCTCCCTCAATCTTCTAAATTTCCTTGTGAATCAACTTGAAAGATACCTCACTCTCAAGCACTAAAAAAATACCTCACTTCCTAGATTTCTCCACTTTGCCAAGATGATGCCTCACCCCTTAGACTTATCCTTCACTGGGTTATCCCTCACACCTAAGAATTCTTGTTGTTCTTTAATTAACACCTTTATATGCAGAATAACACAACTCTAATAAGCTCTTGAATCTTTGAATATTGAATCTCAATCTATGCACTATGAACAATGATGAATATTGAGTTCAAGAATGAAAGAGGTGAAATGAATTTGAAAGTTCTCTTTTAATTCTCTTGAAAATATTGGCTAACGGCTTATGTGTTTTTAGATGATGAAAAAAGTCTTAAAAGTACCCCTTTATAATGGGTTTTAATATGTCAAGTCGGTTGAGGAGTTGGTTCAAGTTTCGAACTAATTTTGGCCTCTGTTGCCAGTTCTAACTGGTTAGAAAATGGGCTTAACCGATTAACAGGTTTTTCAGCATCAGAGTTGGCCAATTTTTACACTATGTAGCTGATCGGTAATCTGTTAGCCATCAATATCAATACACTAATAATTGATCAATAACTGATTATACTTGTAGCTACCCGACATAGACTCTACCCAAACACGCATATTAAAGACCTAATTAAAAAAGTAATTAAAATTAAAATAAAAGTCCTAAAAGAATAGTGCTCTCGAGTCTAGTTATTGTTGTTTGTTGTTTGTTGCTTGTTGCTTTTCTTTTACCCTTGCACATTTGTCTTCATCAAAACACTTGCCAAACTCACTTGCTTCACACTATTTTGTAACTGTCAGCATCAAAGAGTTCTTTTAGCTACTCGTCATATAATAGAGTAAATGATCAAATTAGTCTCAAAGATTGTAACCATCCGTCAAATTGATCCCTTAGATTACAAAAAATGACAAATTAATCATCGTGATAGAAAATCGTAAGTCAAATTGATCCCTTGACACAATGTATTTTTTTTTAAATTAATAGTCTAAATGATGTATTTTTGGTCACGTCGTTGGGTGGCTTTATGGTTGATTGACAACATAATCAACTATGGACTAACATGACTGACGATTTTATATCTCAAAGGCTAATTTGTTATTTTCATAATCTCATGGACCAAGCTAACGAATGATTACAATCTCAAAAAGTAATTTGATTATTTATTCTTAAAAAATTAACCAAACAAAATATTAAATGATAAAGGTTTATTTAAGTTTTTGGTCCCTTAAACTTAAGGGGTGTTTTGGAATTAGTTCCTATCTTTTTTTTGTTGGATTTGGTCCCTAAACGTTAACGTCGTTTGGAACAGCTCCTTTCATCCAACACCATCAGTTAGTTGCTGACGTGTCAAAGACAGACTTGACAGCACCACACACATCACCACACCTTCGTTGACACGTGGCTCCACCTGGAATTTTTTTTAATAAAAAAAATTCAGAAAATAAAATTCAGAAAATAAAAATGCCCTAGTGGTGCGTTTTGATTCACTTCTTTGTATCATTCTTCTCTCTTGCTTCTTCTTTCTTCTGCACTCCTTCTTTTCCATCCATTGTTCCTTCATCCACCGAATCATTTTCTCTCCCTCTCTCTCTCATCGCAAAAAATGGCATCGACCACGAGCAACCATTCGGTTTGTTTCGCTTTCGTTTCGAACGACAATTCGATGGAGGATTTGGCATGTGAATGTGGTGTTCCATTGAAGTTGTTCACGTCTCATACTGTTGACAATCCAAAAAGACGCTTTTGGGGGTGCAGGTGCTGGAAGGTAAGCTTATTTTACTGTTATTTTACTTTTATTTTTCTTTGTATTCTTGGATTTGGGGATTTTATATTTTAGGGATATTTTTTTTTTCAAATTAGTATTCTTGGATTTGGGGATTTTCGAATTTTGTTGGCTTTTTTTTTGCTGTAATTGGGCAATTAAAAAATTTGTTTTTTGGCTGTATTATTTGTGTTACCTGCATTTTCTGGATTTGTTAATAGGATAAAGCAAGGACATGCTCCTTTTTTAATGGGAAGATGAGTAGGCCAAACAAATGCTATTGATACGTTTCGGAAAGAATGTTAACAATGGATCTGAATCTGAGGAAAAGAAGAAGATATTGAAGGTGCAGAATGTTAACAATGGAATTGAATCTGCGCAAAAGAAGAAGATATTGAAGTTGCAGAAGAAGTTATCAGTTGAGAGAAAGAAGTCTCAAATTTTCTTGGCTGTTTCATTTTTATCACTGGGATTATTGGTTGGGTATTTGTTGTTTGGTAACACCGTGTAATGTCACTGTACTGGCTAGGGAAATATGATTTCTGTTGTAATGTGCTAAGTAGTTTGGAATTGTAATGTTTAATGTGTACTAATGTTTGGTATTTAAACCCAATGATATGGAATGGTTACCTGATTTAAACCCACATTCAGATTTTGGAATGCTTCTTTAATTCATGTACCCCTCGTTTCATTACAATTTGTGCAAATGAAAATACACTTAAATAGATCTGGGATAATAAGTGCTAATAAGATACAATAAGTGCAAATGATGAAGTTCCATTCATAAGTGAAAAGTACTCCTAATTGAATAAGTGTCATGAGCAACCAAAAGGTTAATAAGTGTCATAAGCACTATATAAGTGTGGATATGTTGTCCACAAAAAAAAAAAAATCACAAATACGAAAGCCATACCAAAAGATTAATAAGTGTATATAAGTGTTATGATATGTTGTCTACAAAAAAAAATCATGACAAATACAAAAGCCAAAAGTATGCCTACAGGGGATTCCTACTAGCTGCCAGAACCCACATGCACAAATACGCTCATCCAAATCAACTACAAACTTCTCCTCACTCCTGGTGATATGTCTTACTTCAAATGTTAACCTCTCCCCAGCCCATCTAGGAATCCAGCTACCACTAATTTCAATCTCCTTATCTAACCTCTTCCTAGGCTTAGGCATGACATCCCCAACATGTCTTATCAATTCCTCTCTAATAGTGGCAAACCTTCCCATGAGGTATGTCCTAATCCACTCTAACATACATAAAATTGGCTTGTCTCTAGCTACAAGTATAGTACTATTAAATGCTTCACTCAAATTGTTCATCAAAACATCACATTTAGGATAAGTTTGAAAAGCATGGTTACACCATGTGGACTTTGGTTCCCTCATGAGGTATTCATATGCACCTTCTGAAATAGCTCTTAGTTCATCCATTTGATCCTGCCATGCTTGTTCATAAGTTTCTTTGGCAGCTCCCATCATCAAGTTCCTTATCTCGGTTCCACCTCCTAACCTTTTCTTCACATTGTTGTACAAGTGACGAAGACAATATCTATGCTCCACACCCTCCAACAGCTCCTCAAAAGTCTCAACCAAACCCTTGATACATAAATAAGAGATTAGCAGTAAGTAGCAGGTCCAGATTTAGTAGTAATTAAACATTAAACAATAATTAGCAATTTGGTGTCCTCGATCAAGAGCTTCCTCAAGGTTATGGTAGAACCTGAGGATTGATCTCAATCAAGTTTTAATGTAGGACTCTTTGGATTTCTGAATATCCAGTTGGGATAAACATGGTCTCCCTAGTCAACAGAGTGTGTGCTTGTGTCAACTTAGGGATGGAGAGAACGTACCTTAGCCCCTATAGCCTCGTGGATCTTATAGGGGGTTACCTGTTCAGGTGTGTTCCTAGGCTTTCTGGGGAGGCCCGTGAAGTAGAAGTGTTCAATTAGGACTAGTAAAGGTTGCTGATAAGATCACCTTTGTTAATCCGGTATATGATAGACTTTGATCCTATCCTGTAATCTAACCAAGCTGTGCGGGAATATAGGAGTGGTTGTTAGGCTTGTTAGGACCGTGACGGGTTCGGATAAGGGTGACAACCTTGCGCTCGGCCCTGATCCTGTAAGCCTGTATCCCACTGTGTTCCCTGGCTCGGTGTGATGTATGCCAGACGAATAAGGGTCGGCACTCCTTGGCTTAGTATAAAATTGGTCGGACCGTGGTTGCATCGGTCGGATCGACGTTCAGTCCACCACATAAGCCCCCCAAGCTCGGTGAGGTGATTTGAGCCTTGCCGAGTTGAAGGATTGGCCGAGCAGATGACCGATTGCTTCAACCCCTTTAACTGGGAAAAATATCCAACAGTCGAGGGCTGTCCCATCTTCTGACCGTTCCACTGCATGGAAGAGACATTTGAACGTTTCCTCTGGCCTCCATGTGTCTTCCGCAACGTTAGGAACTGAAACACAATCATTTCACTGGAACTGAACAGTTTTTCCTATTTTACGCCTTTTGTACAGCTGCCCTTGTTGTGGGCTTGGTACTACTCAGGCGTAGTCCATTTCCTTAGTGGAGGGATAGTTTGTAAAAAAAGAAACGGTTAGTTTTTTCTTCATCCATTTGATTTTGCATTCTCCCTCATTCTTTCTCTTTCGGTTTCAAGAAATTCTCAGTACTCAGACCTCTAACATTTGTGTTTCTTCGATTTTCCTTCTTGTTCTTGCGGCTTTGTTTATCAAGATCTTCTTGATTGCTGGTTTCGGTGTGTTGGTGGGTTTGCTTTTCTTCAGAACTTCCCAGGCTTTTTTCTCTACTATCACCATAGGTATTCCTCTTTTCCCTTTCCACTTTTCTCTATGTTGTTTTCAAATATTGAGTTTTCTCTTTTTTCCGAGTTTTCATGTGCTCTCTGTATATGGGTTTGAATAAGTTTCCTTTTATGGTAACTATTTTGTTAATCACGCTTTATATTGCCTGATTTTCGCTGCCACATTTTGAGAACTGTTGTTGTGAGATTGCGCTGAGTGTCACTCTGTTTCTGCCAAAAGGGGTTTTTGTTTAAGTGAGAAAGTTTTGGAGTGTATTTTTTGTTTTTCCTGTTTGAGTGTCTTCTATGTTAGCGATTATTGAGGGACGTAAACTACTCAAGACCCCCATTCTTCAAGAGGAGTGAGATGAGTGAAGACTTAATGAATTCTGATCTGCCTTTACACAGCGCGGAAGGTGATGAGAGTATCAGTGTTAGGCCCCTTGCTACATATTATCCGAGAGATTTGGTGGAATCGAGGGAGGGGATTCTGTATTACAGAATTGCCGAGCTAATAGAAAAATCGAGGTTAAGGAGGCAGCAGAGAGGTACCAACAGACTCAATTGGGGGATCCCCCGAGGCTTTCCGAGGGAGGGCTCCCCAATTGATATTGTAAATATCTTATTTTCTGAATTTTGTGTTGATACTGATCTGCGTATGCCTCCTTTTACTCAGGTATGGTTCATATAGTCGTAACACATCCCGAGGACTATCCCTTGCCCCCAGATGGTGATGAATACGGATGGGTTGACCGAGAGGTCGTAGGCACTCGTTCGGATATATCAACTGACTCTTCTACCAAACAATCCAGGGCGATCTTACTATCCTGTCCAGAGGACGAGAGTGAAAACTCTTATGCCATTTTACCAGTAGGGGTTAATGAAAGAATCTGCACTCGGATCCCACGCGAGAGTCCGGGCTTCTACTTCTATGAAGAGGTTGTTACTCGGCTTGGAGTGAAGATGCCGTTCACGGATTTTGAGATTGGTGTCCTGAATAAATTAATGGTTGCGCCTTCTCAACTTCATCCTAATGCCTGGGCGTTTGTCCGAGCGTTCCAACAAGTGTGCTCAACTAAGGGATGGGCATGTACCCTTCCAATATTTTTTTATCTCTTCACCCCTCAAGCAAACGCCTTCAAAAAGGGATCGAATAAACATCCTTGGATATCTTTGAAGGCTCGGACCGGCTATAGCCTTTTCACCAAATTCTCTGAATCTTGGAAAACCTTCAAGACGTTCTAATTCAGATATCATTTTGTCGAAAATGGGAATTGTTGGTTTATGAAGCCCGACGATAGTCGGCCAGTACCACGTTTCCCACTATCGTGGACGGATGCTTTCTTCCAACGTAGCATCGGGTCTTACAGTTCGGATTGGAAAAGCATGTTTGACGATGAAAAAATAGTGTGTCGAGAGTATCAAGAGTATTTGACGAAGAAAGGGATGATTGATATCAGAGAGATAGTTAGTCTTCCTACCGCCAAAGTGGCAGCTCAGCTTGGTATAAGACTTGAGCTTTATGTTATTTTAACCCTGTCAAATCTTGATTGAGTTTCTTACTTGTAATTCTGGTCATCATCTCTCGCTTGTGTGACAAACGTGTTTCCTTCTTTCAGATATTATGGCTGACCGCATGGCTCGTCTAGCCAAGGGGAATAAGAAGAGAAAACCCCTTCGGTGAAGACTGCATCAGAAAGCTCGGGACCGAGCACCCCAACTCCCTCAGTTTCAGTCTCGCCTGCTGGTGGCTCTCCTCAGCCTTCGACTATCATTTCTCCTACTCCATCAGTTACTGAAACTCAAAACCCGAGCGGTGGAGAAATTGCAAACACTCAAGCTGCCAATGTTGAAATAGCCATAGATACTGAAACAGCTTCCCCCCCCACTTCAACCACTCAGACGTCGAAGGCTGGACAAGGGAAAAACAGTGGTCGGTGAAGGTTCAGGTGCTGCTGCTGCCGAGGAAGAACCTGAAGGGTATCCCTCGGTGTGGAACCGAGGACTGGACGAAAGGTTCCCGAGCTCGGTCTGCCCCGAACAAGATCACACCAGGTACTTGGGTCTTACTATTAATGAATGGGGGAACCATATGCAAGTGTTGACCAAGTTCCTCCTCCGAGGGGCTAGTGTGACACACTTTTTGTCACAGCACTCAGAGGATATGTTCCAGGGTATTAATCTCGAGCGGAAGGAGGCGAGGGGGCTCGCTGCTGCTAAAGGGGCAAGTTTGACGAACGAGTTGATAAGAGTCCGAACTGAGCTGGAGAATCTCCGAGCTGACCATGGAGAGGTTGTGAAGGAAAGAGATAATTTGATAAACTCCCAAAAGACTGCTCGGGCGGAGAATGAGGAAACAAAGAAGGCTCTGCAGGAGGCTCGTCAAGCGCTTGAAGAGGGTCGTCAGCAGAACTCCAAGCTGACTGGGAATGTGAAAAGGCTGACTGCTAAGGTGCAGAAGCAAACTGCCCTTTCTGAAAAGTTCAAGGGGAAAGCCCTCAAGCACAAGAAGGCGGCTGCTACCAACTACTATGATTGTGAGAAAGGTTCTTGTGATTCCTTTTTCTCAGCTATTCATCAAATAAAATTTCTGAACCCTGGAGTGGATTTTAGGGTGGTCGGTGCCCATCCTTATCATGCTGTTCGGGATGGGAAATTGATTGATCTGAGTGATCAGACTGAGGTGGATCTTGGAGCTGAAGATCTGCCCAACCCCTTGGTCGATCTTGTGGAGGAACCACCCTTTGATGACTCAACAGTGGTTTTATCCGAAGAAGAGGCGTAAATCCCTTATGCTGGGTTGCCGCTAATCCATGCCGACTTGTCTTCTACTCGGATGTGATTCTGAGCGTATTAACTTGACAATTTTAGTTTGTTCTGGTGTTCGTTTATTTCAATTGATAATCATTTGAACTTTCCTTCAATTTGTTGTAATCTCTTAGTAGAACAAGTGTTTATGGTCGTCTAATGTTAGTGTGTCGCGCGCATTGATTTGTTAAAGATCAAGGATTTGTGAACGTTTAGGTTTGTGAGTTAGAACTCGGATCGCCAACTTTAGCCGAAGCGGGATCCTCGGACCGCGATACAAGGAGTGTGATGCTCCTGAGATCGGGCGTTCTATAAGTACGACGTTATAAACTCATGAGTTGAGCTGTAAATGCTCGATTTTGCTCGGTGGCTAGCCGATCGAAATGAGGGGTACGTAATTTCACAATAATAGAGACTTCGAATAAAATCCTGCACAATTTTATTGATGAAAATACAAGTAAAAATTTCCTAATCAATTGCTCGACTGAATGGCTACCTAACAATAAATCAAATGAGTTGTTCTTGATAAAGAGCTCGGTTCCGAGCAGTACCTTGTAGATGCTAACCTATTCTACTTATTGAAAACTAAAGAGAAGAAGGAAATGTTGAAAGCTTATCTGTAGTAAGCTCGGAGCTTGGCTACGTTCCAATTGTTGCTAATCTCTGTCCCCGAGAGTGTTTCCAACCTGTATGCTCCTGAACCTGACTTGGATTTGATCATATAGGGTCCTTCCCAATTTTGACCAAGTTTTCCAACCCCAGAATTTCCTCTTCCAATGTCTGCTCGTCTCAAGACTAAGTCTCCAATCTCGAAACTCCGAGGCAAGACCTTTTTGTTGTATTCCTTAGCCTTCCTTTCTTTGGCCTTCTTTTCATGGAGAGTTGCTGCCTCTCGGATTTTGTCCGTAAGGATAAGTTCATCCTAGATAAGGGCCTCGTTAACTTCCGACGAGCGCTCTCACATTCTGAAAGTCGGGATCCTCTTTTCGATCGGTATGACTGCATCACAGCCATAAGTCAATCGAAAAGGAGTTTCCCCTGTAGAATTGCTAATAGTCGTTCGGTGTGACCAGAGAACGCTCGGAAGTTTATCTGCCCAAGTTCCTTCAGAATTGAATAGCTTTTTATTAACCCCTTCAAGAATTGCTCTATTGGCAGCTTCTGCTAGCCCATTGGTCTGCGGGAATGGTTGATTCCTAGGTCGGTAGCGAGTTCTTGGAAATGAGCAGCAGTGATGTAACACCCTCACTTTTAATCAGTTAATTTTTAAGTTTTAATAAATTGGTGCTTAAAAAAAATTCTTTTGAAAACTTGATTACTTATAAAAGTCTTTACGAAAATCCGACAGGGTTTCCTATGTTTTTCGGACTTTCCCAAAATTTCCTGTCAAACCTGTCAGACCAGAATTATTAAAAAAACTTAAAACATAGTATTATTACAGTCAGATCAATCCTAACGCCCGATTGGTACATGTTTTAGGGCATGCAATTACTACATAATTTTAATTTCCCAAAATGATGTTCATGACATAAAATATGGTCCACTCCTGACAACTCTACACTCCTGCTCGGCCTGCAACTGGTGTAAGCTCCGCTTCTGTACCTGTAAAAAAAATAGCAAGAAGGGTAGCATTACACAGGACTTAGAAAGATAAATTCTAAAAAGTACAGCAATGAACTAAGTCCCTATCTCTTGACTTAATCTATCACATTTACTACCCTATTACTATGCACTTATTTGTTCTAAACAATTTACGTAGTTCTTCGTTACTTATTCTCATATTATTACTTCTTCTCAATTTCTTACCTCTCTTTTCCTTCTTAGCTTACTTTTCGTTTTATTTCACTATTTCCTTCATTCTCTTTTTATCATTATTTTGTTCTCTTTTCTTTTCTTTACTTTTCTTACCCTTCCTTTTTCTTTCCTTTCATTTCCTTTCTTTTTTTTCCTTTCTTTCTTTTCTCATTCATTGAACTACAGGGTCTTATGACCAACCTGTGTTGAGTCACAGGGTCTTATGACCAAACTGTGCTCGATTTCTCTATATTAAACCACAGGGTCTTATGACCAACTTGTGTTGAGCCACAGGGTCTTATGACCAACCTGCACTCAATTTCCTCTTTTATTAAACCACAGGGTCTTATGATCAACCTGTGTTAAGCCACAGGGTCTTATGACCAACCTGCGCTCGGTTCCTCTTTTATTAAACCACAGGGTCTTATGACCAACCTGTGTTGAGTCACGGGGTCTTATGACCAACCTGCGCTCGGGCCACAGGGTCTCATGACCAACCTGCATCGTGTCTATTCTCTTTACCTTTCATTTTCTTATCATTTCTCTTTTCTTTACTTTCTCTTACTTTATGCGGTTCAATTATCTTTTCGTTTCTACTCTTTATTCTTTATTTTCGTATGCGGATTTTTCATATTATTCATACGTTTTCTTCTCTCATTTCTTTCTCTTACTCTAATAGATCGACACTTTAATTTTTCTTGCTCTATTTCTCTTCCTACAATTCTTTGTTGTTCATTCGTTATTTCCTATTGTTTACTTACACTTGATCACGTTAATTTTTCTAACCTCTTAACCTAATCAAATCCCTCCCCATTCTTCTTATATTCTTTCCCTTAAATTTTTTTATCGGCTTCCAATTTACATTTAAAATTTCGTTCCCTAGGTATTTTCTTAACTCAACCATCTCGTGTATTCGATTATTATACTACCTGTACTTCTATCTATTAAAGTGGGTTTTACTTTATTCTATTTATTCTATTTTTATCAGTGGGAGACTACCTTATAGTTCGTTAACATACATTTCTATTACCCTATCCTTAGCTCTCACTATAACATCCTAGAATTTACTTTCTAAATAGAGGTAATACGACCCTTCTTACCTCAACCAAGTATAGGGAGAGAGAATACGAAACCCTAGCTTTCAAAATCAAAGCCATAGAAACCGAATGCGATGATGAAGAAGAGCGGTCTGGAGACAAGCCGGAGAGCGATGAGGAGCGACAATAAAATGGGGTTGATAATTCTAGCACCTTACTTGAAGGAGGGAGAGAGAATCAAGAGAGGTAATGAGCCACAACCTCCATAAAAGCAAAGAGAAGACAAAATTAGAGATGCTGACAATGAAATTCATGTACAAGGAGGAAGGAAGGAAGAACACTTGCTCCAACTTACCTAGCACTTGTGTGAGGTGAGGAGAGAGAGAGAACTTGCCATGGTATGAGAGAGAGGTCTCCAAAGAGAGAGTAAAGAGAAGATCAACACTTGGGAGCTTGAGGGATGATGATGGTTGGCCACAAGTGTTTGAGATTTTAAGGCTTAAAGTCATGGATTGAGTGTCTTTGGGGTGGAGAAGAAGAAGGATCGAGTTTGGGATGAAATTGGGGCTTGATCGCCCTTTATTTTTTTTGCATTCTGATGCATGTTAATCGATTAACCAGTTGGTTAATCGATTAACCAGTGTATTTTATTTTTACCAGCTCTCAGGTCTTAATCGATTAACCAGATGGTTAATCGATTAAGCAGTTCAGCCCACCATTTCTTTTCACTTCAAAGGGCCATAACTTCTTCGTTACCCGTTGCTGTTGCTCAAATTTGAAAGCAAGCTTCCCTACATACTAATATTCACATCCAACGGTGGAATTTGAGTTTAGAGTTATAATTCTTTATTTTGAATTTCCTAATATAGGGTGTTTATAACACTGAAAACACTGCTTCTAACGCTCTTTTGCTCATCTTTCAACCTCCTTTCCGATGCCAATGCTTCCTAACTCCTTCATGGAACTCAAATGGATCCCAATCCTTCACCTTAGTTCCTCTTTAGAATAAATTATCATTTTCTGATCTTATTATTATTCTAATTATTCTTGGAGTTAAGATTCGGGATGTTACAAGTGAACTGTGAACCGTTGTCCGTGACGATGGAATGAGGCACCCCAAATCTAGCAATTACGTCATTGACGAAAAACTTCTGAGTTCGAGCGGTTGAGATGGTGGAAAGTGGAGCTGCCTCAATCCATTTTGTGAAATAGTCAATTGCTACCACCGCAAACTTCAGCTGTCCCGGGGCAGTGGGGAACCGACCGATTATATCCATTCCCCACATGTAAAATGGCCACGGGGATTCGAGGGAATGCAGTTCTTCAGCAGGACGTTGAATAACGTCACTGTGAACCTGACACTGAACACACTCTTTAGCATGATCCATAGCATCGCTTTGTAAGGTAGGCCAGAAATACCCTGCGAGAATTACCTTCCGAGCCAAAGACTTACCCCCAATGTGATGACTGCAAATTCCTCCGTGGACCTCCTCTAAGATTTCCTCGGCATGAGAAGGATCGACACATCTGAGTAAAGGCGAACCAAAACCTCTTTTGTAGAGAATTCCATCTATAATTGTGTACTGTGCTGCCTTCCGAACCAGTTTTCGTGCTTCGGCAGGGTCCTGAGGGAAGAGCCCGTGCTGAAGATATGCTAAAAACGGGTTCATCCAGGAAGAGGTTAGAGACACAGCAAGAATTACGCTTGGTTGGGCAATGGTTTCCTAGACAAGAGTTTTATTGTTCTCTGACCCCTTTGTGCTTGCTAACTTGGATAGAATGTCGGCTTGAGCGTTTGTGTCCCTCGGCACATGGGATATCTCGAATTCCAAGAAATTAAGAGTTAACCGCTTTACTTCCTCTATGTACTTCTGTAAGATTGGCTCCTTGGCCGGGTAATGTCTGAAAGTGCAACAAGGAAAGCTTTATTTTGATGAAGACAAAGTGCAAAGGAAATCAACAACAACAACCAGTTTAAGAGTCTTCCTTTTCCCGCTCCCTTGTATTATTTTATTTTTTATGTTGAGTGTGGGTGGTAGACTTAGGATTTTACTCAAGTGATTATGAGTTAGTTAGCATGAATACTAGTTAAGCTAAATATTTGAAAAAAAAAGGTTAGAAAGGGACTAGGACTTTTGGAAAATCAATTTTGACATTATTTTTTAAGAAAGTAGCAGTAACTACTCGAGTAGTTTGTGCACTACTCGAGTAGTCTGCAAAGGAGAAAATTGGCTTGCTCACTGTTTCTCCTCACTACTCGAGTAGTCAGTTGACTAATCGATTAGTTCTAAACTAATCGATTAGTTGATGGACTAATCGAGTAGTTTGAGAAACAGTAAGTCCACCAATTGCCTCACTACTCGAGTAGTGCTCCAACTACTCGAGTAGTACGTATCAGATCTGTCAGTATTTTAATTCTAATATGGCTGTTGAAGAGGCAATCAAGTGAGAATCTTTCCTAATCAGTTTTAACAAGCTCCTCCCTGATTCTGGCAATTGTGAAAAAAGTTTTATTAGGATTACCTCTTCAACCATAGCCATACACTGATCTGAAGCGTCAAGAATTTTTTGAAAAACCTTGCACTCAATTTTTGATCCCAATCCCTTTCTAAGAAATAATCTCTAGTATTCTAGCTTTTCTGACTCATCATCATTAGAGATTGTTTTGGAGCCGTCTCTCTGCGATCTGCTTTTCTCCATTGAAGAAAGGAAGGATATCTTGAAGGTTTCAAGGAGTCCTACAATTGGAAGCGTTGAAGAGGTTCTTCAACCGTCTCGATCAAATCAAATTGGGGTAGATTTCAAGAGTTTGGTACACTCTTGAAAGGGATAGGTGTGATAGAGTGAGGTTCACTTGTATCTCCTATTGTAACCGATTTGAACTGATTTTAGTAGACACTCCCTAAGGTTTAGGGGGGACTGGATGTAGCTCTCAGTGGATAGAGAGTGAACCAGTATAATAATTCCCTGTGTCTATCTTTTACTGCTTTCGTTAATCTCTGTTATTTAATCCTTCTTCAGAACCTAAGTTAGCAAAATCATCTGCTTCTGTTCTTGGTTTCGTGTTAGCGAAATCCTTATTTTGAAAACTCAGTGCACTGTCTGAATTTACACGTACTACTCGAGTAGTCAATGAACTAATCGAGTAGTTCATTCATTTTTGGACAGAAAATTAATTTTATTACAAAACAGTAAGCGTATTATTTGTTAATATCAATTTCATACGAAAAGTTAGTATCGTTACTTCAATTTATTATTCACCCCCCCTCTACTAAATTGTTAGGCCGCTTGTTGGTTTCCAACACTGTCCTTTGATCTGAGAGACGACCAACTGAGAATCACCGAATACCTTTACCCGAGATGCCCCGAGTTCTAAAACCATTTTGAGGCCTGTAAGAACTGCTTCGTATTCTGCTTGATTGTTTGAAGTCTGGAACTCAAACTTCAAGGAATATTCAACACAGAGACCATCCGCGCTTTCTACAATGATTTCTGCTCCAGCTCCTTTCCTATTACTCGAACCATCAACGTAAACTGACCAAGAGGAAGAATTCGAGCTTTTACCTGGCTCGGTGAATTCCGACACAAAATCAGCCAACACCTGAGATTTCATTGCCTTCCGTGGCTCGTAGACGATGTCAAACTCTGAGAGTTCGATAGACCAAGACACCATTCTGCCTGCCAAGTCTGGTTTATGGAGGATCTGGCGTAGAGGTTGTGCAGTTCGAACTATGATTTTATGACTTTGAAAGTACTGTCTCAACCTCCGAGCTGATAGGACGAGGCAATAAGCAAGTTTTTCCAGTTTCTGATATCTATTCTCCAGCCCTTGTAACGCTCGGCTAATAAAATAAACAGGAGCTTCACTACCAGAATCTTCCCTAACCAGAAATGAACTGTGACGGCTAACTCAGATACCGCCATGTAGAGAAAAAGATCTTCACCAAAAAGAGGACTGGAGAGTACCGGTGGACTAGAGAAATATTCCTTTAATTGAACAAAAGCTTGCTCGAAGGAAGCGTCCCAATTGAAGTCTTTGCTTTTTCTGAGAAGTTGATACCAGGGGAAAGCTTGCTGTGCGGCTTGAGAAAGAAACCTTGATAATGCAGCGACCCGACCAGTGAGTTGTTGCACTTCTCAAACATTGGTCGGGCTTTTCATATCCAAGATAGATTTGCATTTATCTGGGTTTGCTTCGATCCCTCTTTCTGTCAGCATAAAACCGAGGAAGGAACCTACTGGAACCCCAAACATACACTTTTCTGGGTTAAGCCTCATGTTGTGGTCTCTCACTCGGTTGAGGATTGCCGTCAGATCTTGAGTCTGATGCTCATGCAGCTTACTTTTTGCGATGATGCCATCGATGTATACTTCCATAGTTAAGCCGATCATCCCTCGGAAAACCTTATTCATCATGCGCTGATAAGTCGCACCGGCATTTTTCAAGCCAAATGGCATGACGTTGTAGCAGTATGTGGTAGTGTCAGTAATAAAGGCAATCTTGTCTTGGTCGGGAGGATACATGGGAATCTGATTATAGCCTGAATAGGCATCCATGAATGACAAGAGTTGATAACCCGCCGAGCTGTCGACTAGTTTGTCTATGACAGGAAGTGGATATTGGTCTTTTGGGCAGACTTTGTTTAAGTCTGTATAATCAACGCACATCCTCCACTTCTCGTTAGACTTTTTGACTAAGGCGGTGTTAGCCAACCAGTCTATATAGTCAATTTCGCGTATGAACCCTGCTAGGAGTAGCTCAGACACCTTTTCTTCAATTGCAATAGCTTTTTCAAGACTGACCCTTCTCTTTCTTTGAGTGACTGGTTTGACACCAGGGTTAATGCTCAGTTTATGACAAATAAAATTTGGGTCTATACCTGACATATCAGCCGAGGTCCAGGAGAATAAGTCCATGTTAGCGATCAAAAGTTCAGAAAGTTTGGCCTTCACTGATGAGGAGAGATCTGAGCCGAGTCGGATCTGTTTGAGTGGGTTGGTGCTCAAGGTTAAATATTCCCATTCCCCTTCAGGGAGTAGACGGGATTCATCCAGCTCGACTCGAACGTCGAGGTCGGCAAGGCTTACATTTCCCTTTCCAAGAGAAGGCTTTTTGATTTGTGGTTGGTTCTTGTTTCTAATCTTACCAAAACTTGCATTATAACATTTCCGCGCTGCTTCCTGCTCGGCTTTCACTGTTACCACCTGATCATCCACTCCAATAAATTTCATAGCAAGATGGACTGTTGAGACCACTGCGTCGAACACTGGGAATGGTGTCCCCAGTGAATCCAATTAACTAGCCGTCAAACGCGACAAGATTACTTTCGCTCAGCTTTGAATGCTTTGAACATGGGAAGGAAAATTATGTCAGTCGAACTACCTTGGTCAATAAAAATACGTCTCACCTCGTAATTCCCAACAAGGGCAGTAATAACCATAGGGTCATTGTGGCCAGGTAATATTCCCTCAAGATCTTCGTTACTAAATGATATTGGAATGTTATTTCCCGAACTTTTCATGGTCGGCTTTTGGTTGATAGCCAGAATTTGGTTGATGTACTTCTTCCTTTCAGATCGTTTTTCGCCTCCGCCTGCAAAACCACCTGCAATGGTGGTGACAAGAAAATCGTTTGGGGACTTATCGGCCTCACAAATCGGGTCTACACGTTGCCGACCTGGGTTTTTGTCATATGGGGATCTACTCCGTCGGCGTTTGGCTCTATCAGGGGAGGGTGATCGGTTTCTAGTTCTACGTTCGACTGCATCCCTGATGCATTGCTGAAGCTTCCCATCTCTAATAATTTCCTCAATTAGATCTCTTAGCCAAATACACTCATCGGTCGTATGGCCGTATCCCTTGTGAAAGTCACAATATTTAGAACTATCATGTTGTGCACCCTTCCTCAATGTTGGAGGTCTCTGGGCTGAGTGTAAGTCAGTCTGCATTGTTTCCCTGAGATTTTGGCTCCTCGAAACAATTAAAGGAGTGTACTCCTAATATTTATTCCTGGGAGGTGGCCTCCGATCACGATCGCTCCTTTCACCTCTGCCATTGAATTTGTCATCCCTTATATGTTTGTTCTGACCTTGAGGGTCTGATTTGAGCCGATCCTCTCTCACTTTCTGTCCTTTGTTAAATTCCTCCAAGTTAATTTATTGGAACGTAGTCTAAGTTCAGCCATGTCTTTCGGAGGTTTACCAATCAAAGAGTTACGAAAGTCACCGTGTTGCAGACCCTGAGTAAAAAGTAAGACTGCTACCCCAGATTCGAGCCTAGGAACAGAACTTGCCTTGGCATGGAAGCGTGACAAGTAATCTCAGAGAGATTCGTCATGTTTCTGAGTAACTGTCGCCAACGTGTGATCGGATTTGGGCTAAATGCAACTGACAGTATAGCGATTCAAGAAATTCCTTTTCATCTCACTCCCAAGAATTAATGGAGTTCCTCGGGAGTGAAGAATACCAGCGCAAAACCGAGGGTTCAAGGGTCATTGAAAATGCTCGGCACTTTATTCGGTCTCCCTCTCGGTAATAATTCATGGCTCCCTCGTATGAAACGATATGATCAACAGGGTCTGTAAGACCGTTATAGTGAGGGACATTTGATGGGCCCAGGTATCTTTGTGGAGTTTCAAAAGACATAATATACGGGGTGAAGGGGTGGCCAAGATGATAATCACCTTGGGTCGGATCAATGTTCGGGTTGAAGTTGAGCTGGGGAGGTGGTGGAAGCTGAAGAGTATGTGCCAGGTTAGGTGATTGCGGAGAGTGGTTGGGAGGTGGTGGGTTTGACATTCTTACCATTGCCTGCTGCTGCAGGTCAACAATGGCCCTTCCTTGTTGTTAGATGAGAGTAGTTTGCTGTCTTAAAATGTTAATCATTTCCTGTTCACGTGACCAAGCAGAGGCAGTACTCGCGTAAGACCTACCGACCGAACGCTCTGTTCTAGTGTTTTCTCGTACTGCTCGGACCTGCTCATCATGAGGTGGTTGGTTTGAGCGTCTTTGGTTAGCGGTAGAACTAGGGGCCTGGTTATTTCTGGCCTCTTTGGAAGGGGCGGTTTTTCGAGTTTGTGGAGCAGTACTACCGGAATCCCCCTAAACAGTATATGGACCACTATGTGTTCTGGTGGGGGGTCGTGGGGGAGGTGGAGGGGGAGGTGGAGGGGGTGGTAGGAAATGGGCTGGAGATGGAGGGGGATTTGTTGGAGGAGGATTTAGATCCATCAGTGGTGGAGGGTTGAGAACTTGCCCCACGATTGTGGTTCAAGCGATCTCGCAAATCACTAGAGGTGTAAAGAGGGGGTGGTTGAGAATTTGCTCCACGGTTTTGGTTTAATTGAATCCGCAGATCGCTGGTGGGTGGGTTTGGGGAACGTTGTGGTCTACCACGATTTCGTGTGATGTGGTCACGAAGATCACCAGCATTGCTCCTGGTGGTTACCATGGTGGTGGTGGGAATGATATCTTATTCGATTCCCACAGATGGCGCCAATGTGCTGTCCTCGATCAAGAGCTTCCTCAAGGTTATGGTAGAACCTGAGGATTGATCTCAATCAAGTTTTAATGTAGGACTCTTTGGATTTCTGAATATCCAGTTGGGATAAACAGGGTCTCCCTAGCCAACAGAGTGTGTGCTTGTGTCAACTTAGGGATGGAGAGAATGTACCTTAGCCCCTATAGCCTCGTGGTTCTTATAGGGGGTTACCTGTTCAAGTGTGTTCCTGGGCTTTCTGGTGAGGCCCGTGAAGTAGAAGTGTTCAATTAGGACTAGTAAAGGTTGCTGATAAGATCACCTTTGTTAATCCTGTATATGATAGACTTTGATCCTATCCCGTAATCTAACCAATATGTGTGGGAATATAGGAGTGGTTGTTAGGCTTGTTAAGACCGTCACGGGTTTCGATAAGGGTGACAACCCTGCGCTCGGCCCTGATCCTGTAAGCCTGTATCCCACTGTGTTCCCTATCTCTGCGTGATGTATGTCGAACGAATAAGGGTCGGCACTCCTTGGCTTAGTATAAAACTGGTCCGACCGTGGTTGCATCGGTCGGATCGACGTTCAGTCCACCACAAGCAATATAACTAGCAATAAGAGTAATTAGCAGTAAGAACCTTTACCTTTTGCTTATCAGATATAAACACCCATTTGTTGGTTCTAACATCCCCAATGTCCTCTAACAAAAGCTTCAAGAACCACTTCCAAGTTGCTTTTGACTCTATCTCAACCACTCCAAATGCCAGTGGATAGTACTGGTCATTTGGATCCCTTCCCACAGTTATGAGTAACTGCCCACCATACTTTGTCTTCAAATGACACCCATCCACACCTATGAATGGCCTACACCCTGCTGTGAACCCCTTCTTACAACCTTTAAGGCATATGTAGTAATTACCAAATCTAGGTAAAATAGCTGGGTCGGGCCTAATTAACCCAAGTTTGCATGTATTCTCTGCATTTGCCCTTCTCAACTCTGCACTATACCTCCATAGAAGGATGTATTGCTTTGCGGCATCTCCTTCTGCTATTTCTTTTGCAATCTGTCTTTCCCTAAAAGCCCTCCAAGATGTAATACCGGTTGAATATGTCCTGCGGATGTCATCCATAATCTCTACCATTTTGTTGTCATGGTTATCCCTAATCTTGTCAAGCACAACCTTGGACACCCAACGAGAATTTGCATTTTTTTTGTCGAACACCCTTCCACATCTGTGCCTTGGTTGTAGTGTCTTCATCCTAAAAGTGTGGCTATCCCCTACCCTTCCCACTTAAGCTACAAACCCACAATCAGATTTGCATGCCCTTATCATTTTTACAAATTTGATGCTTCTCCCATTCAGAACAGAGTGTTCTAAAATAGCTTGTTTGAACACTGCCAAGTAGGGGTGTAAGTGATCCGGTCCGAGACTGCGAGACCGGTCGGATCGGATCGGACCGGACCAAAAAATACAGTCTGGTCTAGTCCCATGGTCCGGTCCAGTCCGGTCCGAAACTTGCTGGACCGTTGTTTCATGTTCCAGTCCACAGTCTTAATATTTTTCAAACCGTTCGGACCGGACTACATACATAAAAACCTAAAACTAACAGCCCTTGTCAAATGGCACATAACTTATAGCAAGTAGCAGAGCCACACACACACCCAGCCCTCACTCACCTAGCAGCCACCCACATAGACTTCTCTCTCACGCACGTTTCTCACCCCGCTAGCGTCGTTCGTCCCTTCACCGTCGTTCGTCTCTCTCGCTGGTCGCTGCCGTCTCACTGGAGAAGCAGCCTCGCTTCCGTCTCGCAGGTTGATGCCTCCGTCTCTCTCGCTGGTCGATGCCTCCGTCTCCATCTCTCTCACTGGTCGCTGTCGTCGAAGCCTCCGTCTCCTGATCTGTGCGTGTTGGGTCTCCAAATCTAGTCACTGGTCTCTTCCTCTCCCTCACTCCGCCGTCCCAGATCTGTGCATGTTGTGTGTTCTCGCATGCAAATTTTTAGGGACATTGACCCACCTTCATGCTGATGTAGTATTTGGCCCATTCACTTCTTTCTTCACGTTTTGATTTTCTGGAGGTGTTGATTGCTTTTCTTCAACTGAATTTGTGGATCTGTGCGTGTTGTGTTTTCTAATTATTTCTAGCTCTTGTGAATTTGTTTTCTAATTATTTCTAGCCCTTGTGAATTTGTTGTGATAACCTGCTTCTTTTAGTTTTGGAAGTTATGTTATTTGTGTTCTGTAAGTGGTAAACTATTTGTTACTTTCATACTTTGATAATGGTCTAGACCGGACCGAACTGACGGTCTTTGAGTGCGGATGATGTCTGGACCGGACCAGACCAGACTGTCTAACTTTAATCGGTTCGGTCTGTGATACCTGTGAAAGACCGGACCAGACCGGACCGTTACACCCCTACTGCCACGGAACTAAACTCTAACCCAACTAACCACTTATACTCCTTTTTCAAAGCTGCTGGATTAAATATGGGGAATTGAGGACCCTGTCCCTCCTCAAAATCAGAGCCTAGATGACTGTACAACTCTTCACTAGCATACTCCTCTTCAAGCTGGGCATCATGATTATGGTCTGGATCATGAGCAAAATCTGCAAAGTTTGACTAAGAGGGTGCAACTTGCCTCCTGCAACTCCTAGGCCTAGGACTGAATCTTGTAGGTATACCTAATTGAGCCTTCTTCTTCTTCTTCTTCTTTCTAGACTCAACTGTTGGAGGATGTTCTTCCACTAGAGGATGTGGATCTGCTGGAGTGCCATTGTCTTCCACCCCCTGTCCATCATCATCAAAATCATCACTCATACCTAAATCTCTATCCTCCTCACTATCATCAAACCAAACCTTATCTACACTTCCACTCTCAGACTCACCATTAGTTTCTATTCACCATCCATATTTGTCTCCTCTTCTATTGGTTGAGAATTAAAATGCTTCTCACCTTCACTTTTTATTGGTGGAAACCCACCATCCACTTCCTGCTCATTATGACCATCATCTGCTTGCTGCTCTCCATGTGTAATGTCATCCAATCCAATATCATTCCCTACATCCACAAATGCTTCACTGATATCCAACACTTCCTGCTCCCCTACTGTCATATCATCCACAACAATAACATTATCTACGTCAACACCAGGTCCACTGAGCTTAACCATTATCTCGTCCTCAGATTTGCAAACCCTAGGACTGTCAGCTTCATGCTCCACAAATATGTCCACCTCCACTCCATGCTTCAAGGCATAGTTAGCCAACTCCATAACATCATCATCCTATAATCAGCCCCATCATTTGGCTTCCACCATAATTTACGAGTAGAACCCCAAATTTTGGACACCAACCACTGCATCAAAGTAAGACCATATATTTGGGTCTATATCCTTTAATGCATGGACTTCTCCACCCTCATATCTCAAAGGTTCACCACCAACAAAAGCTCCCCCAATGTGATACAGTGCATTAAACACCATTGTTGCAACAAACATGAAATGATACGTAAATGAACTGAAATTCGTGCATAATTTCATACATTAAAGAAACTAAAATCCTAATTTCAGATTAATCCCAATTTAAATCATCAGATTAATACCAATTTTATTAATAACGTAACCCTAATTAAGGAAACCTAACCCTAATTGCATATTACCCTCAATTTTATTAATCAGGGAAACCCTTATTTCATATTACCACCAAATTTTAGAACAACAACCGAATTAATTAATCAACAAACCCTAATATAGTAACCCTAATTTAAGAACCCTAATTTCAGAAATCATATTTAGGAACCCTAAACAACGAAAAAAAACCCTAAGCCAATGCACATAAGCCTAATTCGTGAAAATCCCCAAAAAAATGTTGTTGAGAAATACGTGAAACACGTGCAAGAGAAGAAAGAATATTCGTGGTGGTCCCCCATGATGCCCACAACCCTTTAAACTATTCCAAAAATGGTTCCTTCGTGGTCCACCATACCCACCATAAGAAGACAAAGCAAGTATTTAAAGAAGAAAGACGTACCTTCTAAGGTCCCACCACGAGCGGGAATCTCACGCCGAGGGAGAATCTCCTTTCTTCACAATGTCGGTCCACGCGTAAAGAGTGAAGTGAGAGTGAATCGTGATGAAGAAGCGTGAGAGAGTGAGAGCAAGCGTGAGAGAGTAACCGGGAGAGTGAAGTGTGAGAGAGTATGTGAATCTGAGAGTGAGAGGAAAGGTAATAGGGTAGAGAGTGTGTGAATTTGAGTCTAAGAGTGAAAGGGGTGAGTGAGTGATAGAGACCGTTCAACTTTATTTTTTTATTTTCTGAATTTTATTTTTTAATTTTTTTATTTAAAAAAAATTCCAGGTGGAGCCACGTGTCAACGAAGGTGTGGTGATGTGTGCGGTGCTATCAAGTCCGTCTTTGACACGTCAGCAGCTAACTAACGGTGTTGAACGGAATGAGCTGTTCCAAACAACTTTAACGTTTAGGGACCAAATCCAACAAAAAAAAAAGGATATGGATTAATTCCAAAACACCCCCTAAATTCAGGGACCAAAAACTTAAATAAACCAATGATAAAATTTCAGTCTCGAATATAAGAAAAAGAATTAAAATACATTTATAAAACAAAGTTAATTTAGTGTAGTTTCATTACATAAAGTGCCATTTATGTCATTAGGAATTAAATGGAGAAGTAAAGGAAATGAAATTATTTAGAGAGATGTAAAAGCCACATGTTGATTACATTAAAAATAAAATATGAATTAAATGATTGATATTTTTAAAGGTGACAACATTAAACATATTAGTTGAAATTAATTGAAATTTGCTTATATTTTCATCATTAAACATAATATTTTTTTTTTCTTATATTTGAGATTGAACGGGGTATTCTATTAAAAACAATTGTCATCAAATAAAGGGGGAGTTTACTACTAAGAATGTGTTTGTTTCTGCGGCTGGGAGAAGGCAAAAGTGCGTTTAGCCAATAACATCATAGAGGAAGCTTCTTGACAAACGTGCTTTTGCCGGTGTGAAACGCTCCTCCAAACACACTATAAGCATGTTCTAGACTCACTTTATAACTTCTCGAGAAAACAAAAGTTCGATATATGAAGAAACACTAGTATGAAAGGTAGGCCTGATTATGCTCGATGAGTTAGTTTTTTTTTTTTTATGGATAAGAGAATAAACAATAAAAAATAATAATTAAATGTATTAGTTTTAAACAGATACCCTTCTAAATAATTTCTTAGATGGGTCGAAGTATTGTAGTTTTTGAACTTTCATAAACTTATTTGATTAATTTTTTTTTTGTTTTTGATATACTTAAGTATTAAATATGTTTCTATAATCATTTTGATATCCTAAACAATATCTAACTAATTAACACTCATTTATTACCTTTAATTATAATTATCCTATTTTTATTTTCCTACAATAACTCTACCAAACCAAACTTTTAACATTCCCAAAATATCCTTTCCTTTCATCTAATCCCCAAATATAGCTTATATTGCAATCATTTCACATGCAACAACCATCTATCTAATATAATATACGCAACAATATTTGATTCGTTCATACAATAACTCTTATCCTTTTCTCCCTTTTTTTTAACTAACTTTATTGTCAGTAAAATTTGACCAAATTGATAAGAGGAATATATGGCAAAATCATAAATAATTTTGGAAAACCAAATATTGAGAAAAAAAAAACAATAACCTATGACAAAACAATCAGGGCATCCACATTAGTGAACCCAAAAGTGGGTTCTTAATGTGGGTCCCACGATTATTTTATTACTTTTTACATTTACCCAATGGTTAAGCATCGTACCTATTTTTTCACTCCATCCCTAAACTCAACTTTCATTCTTAAATGGGTCCCACAACCTACCCCACACTCTTAATATAAATATAATTATATGCATAAATATAAATATAAGGGCTAATAATTTTATTTTTTTTAAATTGAATTATCACTACTATATAAGTTATATATATAGCACGTTTAATTTTTTTTAAATTTATATATATATATATATATATATATATATTCCACGTTAATTTGTTTTTTATTTTATAAACTTTAATTTTTTTTAAATATATATATATATATTCGCATAACATTTTCTTAATAAAACATTAAACATCTTTCAAAAGACATAATTTTATTACAAGAAGATAATCATACATTCATACTTAAATTAAAAAACATTAAACATAATATCAAAAGACATTAACATACATTAAAAATATCATTACAACATATCATTCAAATACTCTCCGGTGGTAGGTTATTCCTATTTTTCCATTTATGCTGTATCAAGTCTGCTTGAAGTTGGTGATGGGTTTGTCGATGATGAAGTTCTGCTCTATTGTTCAGATACACTTGAAATTCGGGACGAGGATATTCTTGTGGCGGTAAGATGTTATGGTTCGTGCTGTGATATTCAAAATTACCAGTGTATCCATCTCTTTCATCTTCCACAATCATGTTATGCAAGATGATGCACGTATAAATTATACGCTTCAGTGCATCAATGTGCCATTTTTGAGCTGGGTAACGGATAATTGCAAATCTTTGTTGAAGTACTCCAAATGCTCGTTCGATATCTTTTCTTACGCTGGCCTGGCGCTCTGAAAATAATACTCTCTTCTCTCCTTGTGGCATGGGGATCCCCTTGACAAATGTAGCCCACTCGGGATAGATTCCATCTGCTAGATAGTACCCCAGACTGTAGTTAGTTCCATTCACAGTATAATTTATTGTAGGAGCTCGGCCTTCCAAGACATCGTTAAACACATCTGATTGGTTTAAGACATTGATATCATTGTTTGAACCTGCAACACCAAAAAATGCATGTCAGATCCATAGGTCTTGTGAAGCAACTGCTTCAAGCATAATGGTAGATTTGCCATGATCACCTCTACTAAACTGACCTTTCCATCCTACTGGACAATTTTTCCATTCCCAATGCATGCAATCAATACTACCAAGCATACCTGGGAAGCCACGTTTTGCATTCATTTGAAGTAAGCGTTCAATGTCCTCATTGGTTGGTCGACGTAAGTATTCTGCTTGAAAAGCCTCCATCACACCAGCTGTAAACCTTTCTAAGCATTCTAGTGTGGTTGTTTCACCCATTCTCAAGTAATCATCAACACTATCGGCGGTAGCTCCATATGCCAACAAACGCATGGCAGCAGTGCATTTTTGCAATGGGGAAAGGCTTTTCTTACCGGTAGCATCAACTCTGTCTTGGAAATACTCATCTCTCTCACCAAGGGCTTGTACAATGCGAAGGAAGAGATGCTTCCGCATTCGATACCTTCAACGGAATCGGTCATCAGTGTATACTGGATGGTCAGAGAAATAATCATTGACAAATCGAATGTGGCCTTCTTCACGATTCCTCTCTATGTATTTCCTTCTACGCTTGGTAGAGCTGCTTGCTTGTTGTTGCTTTTCCCTTCGCATTTTAAGGTAAAACCTCAAGAGTTCTTCATCATCATTGGGATTCATAAAATTCATGACATGCCACTCAAGGTCATCTTCAATGTTGTAAGGGTGAGGATTGGGAATGAAATTGAGATCAGGAATGAAATTGGGATTGGGATTGGGATTGGGATCAGGATTGGGATCCATTGGAGAGATGAGTGTTGTGAAGCTTATTGTCAATGTGAAGAGTATTTATAGGCTATTTCGAATAACGGCTAGTTTGACCAACAACTATTTCGAATAACGGCTAGTTTGACCAGAGACTATTTGAAACAACGGCTAGTTTGACCAACGACTATTTCGAATAACGGCTAGTTTGAAAATACATACTAATTTGAAAATACATATTGAAGGAAAATATACATAAATTGAATCAAAATAAATACTAATTTGAAATACATATTGAAGAAAAATACATACTAATTTGAGAATACATATTGAAAATACACATAAACATTACAACAAAAGCCTACTGAATTCCATATTTTTTTGCAATTACATCGCACAACATTTGATGAGCAGCTAGTTTCCTTCCTGTCATACCGGACGTATCCTGGCTGAGGATTTGTAGCTCTTTGACCATCAATTCTTCATTTTTAAACTTCCTTTCTTCATTCCTAGCCATTGTCTCTTCATTCCTGGCCCTTATTTCTTCATTCCTAATTCTCATTTCTTCATCCTTAATCCTCAATTCTTCTTCCCTAATCCTCATTTCTTCTTCCCTTGCCCTTTTTTCTTCTTCCTTGACATGAGAATATTCACGTCTAAATTGGGAAAATACATCAGATTTTTGAACGAACGCCTCTTTAAATTTTTCAAAGTCCTCAGTTGCAGAAGATGTTTCACCTTGTTTTGCTTTTGCTTTCCTTTTTGCAGCTTTTTGCCCCATTGGACGTAACAAAACAGGGGAGGCCCGGTTGTATTCGCCACTACTCGGTGTTGGTGGATTTGAGGATGACGTGTATGCCCCATCAGCAGAATTCTTTGTTCTTTTCGACGAACCATCTGATTGCGTAGCTCCCCACCATTTTGGTACATCTTTCACCAATCTCCATGCACACTCATTCTTGAAAGCCTCTCCAGAATCTTGCTCATAAATCTTATAGGCTTCAGACATGATATCACTCTCCGAGCTGTCGCTTCTCTGCCTTGAAACTGCTTGTTTGTAGCACCCAGCGAACTTTTGAAGTTGTTTGTTCAATCTATGCCATCGACTTTTTATACTAGACAAATCTCTCAAGCAAAGTTTTTCGTCACGATTCTCGTTATAGTGCTCACACACCCTTGACCAAAAAGCATCGTTTTTTTGGTCCACCCCAACTACTGGATCCGTCGAGATTTCCAACCATGATTGAATGAGTTGTTTATCCTCTGGGGAACTCCACCGCAATCTTTTCTTTTTCAGCTTGGAAGCCTCTCCTCCATCATCATTGAGGTCAATTGTTTCCAAATCATCTTGAGTGCAAAATGGTGGTATTTCAGGCTCACATTGTTGTACTTCAGTTTCAGTTTGTGGTTTTTGAATTTGTGATTGAGATTGAGACTCAAATAGTGGAATTTGAAAATTTCCAAAGTTTGGGAATGCTTGAGGATTTGGGTAAGGCATATTTGGGTAATTTTGAGGATTTGGAAAAAATGAGGAAGAATTTTGATTTGGAATCGGTGGACAATTAGACATGTAATGTGCCCACTGATTATTGTAAGAAAAAGGATAAGTGGGAATCTTGTTGGGATTATTAGAATTTTTATTGGAATTATTGGGATTCATGTTGGATATATTTTGGAACTTAAGTATGTCATGGTTTTATATATATAATAGTTTCAAATTATATTCGTTGTATTGAACGGATACTATAACGTCTACAATTCATTTCCTCAACGGCTAAAAATTTATAACGTCTATAATTCATCAACGGTTTTAATTTTGTAGATTGTATTTTGAAGTTGTTTATTTCTTAATAGATAATGCAAAAGGCTTTGAAAAATTAAAAAGAAACACTGATGCTGGATTGTGGAGCTACTCCCTCCACAAAACAAAATAAAAAGAAACACTTCTCATTCTAGAACATTGTAGGAGTTAATTTATAAAAAAAATAAATAAATAAATAAACAAAAACAAAGCCACTCCCTCATAGTCCCTCTTTGCCTCATACCCCTTCTTTCTACTCGTCTCTCTCCCTCATACCCCTTCTTTCTCATTTCGTCTCCCTTCTCTTGCCTCAGCCTCCCTTCTCCCTTCTACTCGTCTCTCTTGCCTTCGCTGGTTCGTCTCTCACTGGTTCATCTCTTGCCTCAGTCTCCCTTCTCCCTTCTACTCGTGTCTCTTGCCTTTGTTGGTTCGTCTCTCACTCCAAATTGATGACCAATTTGGTACATGCAACACCCAAATCGATTCGAAGCACATGCAATTGAAGGACGGTGGACAGCGGTGGATCTCCATGGTGGCTGGCTTTGCTTGCCCGATTCGGTTTTTTTTTTGCGATTTTATCATTTGTTTTCATTATTAATGTGTATTATGGATTTGATTTTTTTTCATGTAATTGGTTTGTAATTATTCTTTGGTTCTGGAATTGGTTGATTTGGATTCTGATGAGGATGAAAGCTCTTGTTCTTTCCTTTGTTTTTCTGGAATTGGTGGCTGGATTAATTTTTCTCTTTTAATTTTGGCTTTCCTCTCTCCTCTGCCCTTTCCCAAATTCGTACAAGAGGGCCCACCAACTAGTTGTATGAACGCCTTCTTCTGGAAGCACGCGGTCATGGAGAAGCACGTCTCCACTGCTGAACTTTGGCGACGAACGTGCTTAGGCGGAACGAACGGGCGTAAGCACGCCCGTTGTGGATGCTCTCATAAAGTTCAAAGATCAACATAGCTAAGCCTTAACTTTTATCGATATCAGAGTATGTACTATAATCAAGGTTTTAAATATCGTTCCATTAAGGCTGTTGCGAGCGCAACATAACGGTATCGGTGCCGACCGAAACCGAAACGGGATGATTTAACGGTGTGAATCCAAATCACAGAATAACGTCTGCAACGGAACTGTGACACGCCGTTACGGGACGATTTTTCGTCCGTTACCGACAATACAACCAAAACACAATTCAAAACGTCATTTCAAGGTATTAAAAGTAAAAGTTTGCAATCCTACCTCATAAACTCGTGATTCCCTTTGGTCTCTCACTCTCCCTGCCGCCTCTCCACTGTTCACAAATCACAATCGCGAATGGCGATTTCAGATCCGCCTCTCCACTGGTTGGTTCGCTGCGTTTGCACATAAGAGAGTTGCCGCCGCCGCCGCCGATTCTCCCTTCGCCGTCGCTGCCCGCTGGTTTGCTTCCTTGCCGGTTCCGTCACTTCTGTGGTTCATCTTCGACTCTTCGTCCTAGGAGTTTGCTGCTCGCTGGTGAAGCCACCGTGAAGAGTGGCTGATATGGTCTTCGCTCTTCCTTCTTCCTTCTTCCCAGATCTTCACGGTTGATGGCTCTCTGGTTCCTTTTGTACCATTTATTGTGGAAAAAGGGTATATGTTTGCTGTTGTGTGGACGGTGACTATGTTGATTCAGTGATTTGCTCCTTCCTCTTTTATTTGATGAATGTATATATTTTTTTTTACTGGATTATGGATGGCTGGCCCATTTTTTATTTTGAAATGGTCCCATTCCTCACTTACTAGTAAATGAGTAAATTTTAATCCTTAATTCCTAGTTTTTTTTTAAATATAATTGGTGCTACTTAATCTTTATTGCTTAATAAAAAAAAGTTAATAGAAATTAGAATAGACTTAGGGAATCTAAGAATTGTTATAGAATAGATTATTTTCTTAATTATTTTTTTTACTATCTTAATTTTTTTAATGTGGGTTTGAATATTTTAAAATATCAATTTTTTATTAATTTATATGTAGGTTGGTCGAACAATGACACAAAGCGAAGAATTTCTGATGAAAGGAGCAGAAGGTGCTCCAAGTGAGGATATTGACTGGCACTTTGGAACACTTATTCGTGGGATATTTCCTGGGAAGGTGCTCCATGTTTTTTGCTTATTTTGATACTTGAAATAATAAGAAATGATATTTTTTGTGTTCTAATTTATCTATTTAGGAGATAATCAACCCCATGTATAATTATACAAATTTCGTTAACTTATTGAAAATATAAAATTGTCTAATCATTTTTTTACACGCTAATATATATATATATATATATATATATAATGCAAAAAACATATAAACTAATAGTTATTATCAATTTTAGAATAAAATATATAAATTTTATGGTGTTGTGATAAATTGTGAACAAATCACGCCGCAACGACCGCAATCCACATCGCAGCATCCTTAACATCCGTTATTGCGAAAACCGAAACGCGACCGAAACCGTGACCGCGACCGCAATTTAAAACCTTGACTATAATCTTACTCAAGTTGAGATTTTGTCATCGTCATATTATATAAAAAAAATGAAAAATAAAAATGAGATTTTGTTTTGAGATTAAGAATTATAAACGTGGCTGCTTCAAATTTTGTATTGACCTCTGCGATTGTTTGTGGTAGTTGAGAGGCAGATGTGGGATGGCAGCGATATCGGATAAACTAACAATCGCATGAGAAGGAAGAAGATAGATGTATCGAGATGAAGGAAGGAGGAGGGAATTTGTGTACGGCGATCACAAGAATAGTGGCGTCACCAGAGAAGCTAGGAGTGAATGGATCCGGGATTGACAATATGACTAGCTTTTTTTTTGGTGTACATCAATTGGTACTCAGGTCTAGTTTAACCAGAATTCGATTTATTCGGTCCGACCCAATTGAGCTCGCATTAAGCGGTAGGGATCTCCCAGCGGGGATTGCTCCATACCCAAAGCTCAAACTCGAAAGCAGTTGGTTAAGAAATCAAGTGAACTATCAGTTGACCAACCCCACGTTGGTACAATAATATTAGCTAAGCGCCAAATTGTTCTTGTCTTTTTTATTATTATTATTCAATCTCGTCCATCAATTTTTTAATTAATAATTCAATGATATTAGAAGGATGGATCCTGAAATCATAAAACTCATCAAAACGAAACATAGAAGCATTACCCGTGAATTAACTATTTGTATGCCTTTTTTAGAATTTTTTTATTTTTTTTGGTACACTGAGGGGCTAAGCCCAAAAAACAGAAAAGAAAAACACACTAAGTCACTACCTCTCTAGGGAAGGCAGTGCTGCTATAGTCTAAAGCCAGAAGCCTACGAATACCATGTACTGGCTGTTCAAAGATATAAAGACCTTCATCAAGATGGAGGCTAAAATTTGCTAGATAGTCTGCACATCCATTTCCTTCACGTAAGGTGTGATTGAATTTAATAATCCACTCTTTCCTCCTCCACATATTTATGTGATTCAGTAAACTATTGAAGCTCATGCTTCCCTCATGATTCATCTGTTGGTTTAGCAGAGTTATGATTGTGAGGGAATCACTTTCTATGATTAATTTCCTTATTCCATGGTTCCACGCAACTTGCATCCCAGTCAATATGCCCCATAGCTCCGCGCTATAAGCAGTGGTTATGCCAATTTTTTTGCAAAACCGACAAGCCATCTTCCTTCGTCATTGCGAATTAGACCCCCACAACCAGCCAGGCCTGGGTTACCTTTCGAAGCGCCATCGCTATTAAGCTTATACCAATTTTCCGGCGGACTCCTCCATTGGATGAAGCTAGTTGTTATGCTCTTCATGTTTCTCCCATTTGTCGGTTTGTGAACTTCCATTACTGCAGCCACCTGCACGTTAATAAAAAGAAGTGGGTTAGGTGGATAGGAAAAGGAAGTATCATATATAGAGCAGTTTCTCCAATTCCATAAAAAATAGATGGAACAGAGAAATATACTCCCCCAATTTTCCATTGAGTAGTTGGCCCATCCTCTAGTAATGTTTATGCGGCACCATTCCTGCAAATTAGAGTTAAAAAAAACATTTCTATCATCTGGTTTGATAAGGGCAGCCCAAAGAGCTCTAGCCTTAACACAATCCCTTAAGGCATGGAGAGTAGTTTCCTTTTCAGCATTACACAGATTACAATTAGCTAAACCCAGACCCCAGCTATTCTTTCTTTCATTTGTTAAGATCCTGTCATGAGCTACTTTCCAAGCATGGAGTTTCCATCTCTCAGGGCAACTGATCTTCCATAGTCTTTGCCACGGTATTTGCTCAACAGAAGGTGAGTTTGTGCAAAGGACCTCATAAGCACTCTTGACTGTGAAGCTACCATTCGCACTAGCTCCCCAAATTTCAATGTCTGCTCCTAGCTCATCCATTGGTGGCGGTATTTTTTTTATTTTGTGGATAATATCCATCGACACCAACTGTTCCAACATGTTAAAATTCCACTGCCCATTTACATCCTTCATATCACTGACCAGAGAAAGACTGTTGTCCACATTAAAATCAGCAGTAGCATGGTCCTTTAAAATAATACCATTACCAATCCATCTGTCCCGCCAAAACCAGGTTCCTTTCCCATTGCCAATTCGGTACTCTGTGTTTTCAATAACTGTGGGCCACAGATTAACCATTTTCTTCCATAAAGAAGAATCCCCTTGACGAGCTGTGACTCTTTGAGACATATCTTGACCTCTACCATATTTTCCTTTAAGAACACGGACCCACAAGGCATCAGGATTAGTCTTAACATTCCAGCAAAGTTTCATTAGAAAAGCTTCATTGAAAGTGCTAATTCTTCTAAAACCTAAACCTCCTTGAAATTTTGGGAGGCAAATTCGATCCCAGCTGATTAAGTGCGCTTTCTTCTGCTCTCTGGTACTGCCCCAAATGAAGCTTCTTTGAGCTTTTTCAATGTCGTTACAAATACTCTTCGGGATGACTGAGTGTTGCATAACATGATTTGCCATAGCTCCAATCACTGATTTTGCCAAAGTAACTCTTCCTGCCATGGATAAGGTATTAGCTTTCCATCCCGACAACTTGTTGGCCATTCTCTCCAGAAGGGTTTTGAAGTTGTCTCTCTTCCTTGAGCTACCATGGTCTATGGAGCCTAAGTAGCTTCCTAAACCTTTGGCATGTTTAAAACCACTAATGCGGACGATGTCCTCTTGAGTGGATTGAACAACATTACTAGAGAAGAAGATACTAGTCTTTGTCTCATTAACTTTGTGGCCCGAAGCTTCCCCAAAAGTCTCTAAGCAGTTCATGATTTTTCCAAGTTGATCCATGGAAGCTTCTGCAAAGACAAGTAAATCATCAGCAAACATTAAATGAGAGATAGTAGGACCCTGTCTACCTGTTTTAATAGGCTTCCAGTCCTCATTAATAACTGCCTCCTCAATCATATGCGATAACCTGTCCATACAAATGACAAAGAGAAAAGGCGACAAAGGGTCGCCTTGTCTAATTCCTCTAGTTGGAAGAAAGGGCTCAGTTTTATTGCCATTCCAGAGCATTTTATAAGAAGCTGAGGAAATACAATTATAAATTAAGTTGATGAGCATATTAGGCAGATTGAGTTTCTGAAGACAGTCTTTAATGAAACTCCAAGAGATTCTGTCATAAGCCTTTTCAAGGTCAAATTTAATAGACATGTAACCTGTACCACCTCTCATATGCTTCATAGAATGAACAATTTCCTGAGCTATAATGATATTATCTTGTATATTTCTGCCAGGGACAAAACCAGCTTGATAAGGTGATATCCACGAATTCATAAAAGGCTTTAACCTGTTCGCAATGACCTTAGTAATACTTTTATAAACAACATTACACAGAGAGATAGGTCTGAATTGCGAAGCATAATGCGGTTGATCAACTTTCGGAATAAGGACTAGCAAGGTGGAATTTATAAACTTTAAAACCTCATTATCCTGCCAAACACTTTTAACAAACAAACTGAAACTGCGGTTAATAATGTCCCAATTATTTTTGAAAAAAAGAGCAGGAAGGCCATCTTCTCCAGGGGCCTTAAGAGAGCCCATAGAGAATAAAGCTTTCTTGATCTCGTCATAGGTAGGTTCTTTATCAAGGAGGGACATATCTAAATCACTAATAGGATAAGTTAAATTACAAGTAAGGATTGGTCTATTGATGTTATCCTCCATATAAAGATTTATTAAAAAAGACCGAACCATGGAACAGATAAAATCATTATCAAAATTCCACTCACCGTTGTTATCTTTTAGGGATAAAATCCTATTCTTTTTTCTTCTATTTATAGTGCGGGAATGATAATACCTCGTGTTTCTGTCACCATCCAGAATCCACTCCTTTCTTGATTTTTGATGCCATAGCTGCTCTTCATGAATAAGGGTATCTTCAAGATCTTTTTTTAAACACCTTTCCAGGTCATGGAGGAAGCTATTAGTCGGGTAATCTGTGGCACGCTGTATTCCTCCAATTCTAGCCATAAGTTCCTTTTTTCTACTAAAAACATTTCCAAAAATCTCCTTGTTCCACACCTGCAATTTAGGAATGAGAGAAGAAATGTTATCAATCAAATTTGAAGTATTCCAATTATTTTTTAAAAAATTAGAGAAGTCAGAATGAGAGAGCCACATCGCTTGGAAGCGAAAAGGCTTATTAAGATTCCTGTTTTGATTTGGTCGCATATGAAGACAGATTGGATGATGGTCCGAGTGAATGCGAGCCAAAAGTTTAACATAAGCTTCCGGGAAGCGGAGTCTCCAATTATTATTAGATAGGCTTCGATCAAGTCTTTTGTAGACTCGATCGTAACCCATCCGTTGAGATCCTCTCCATGTAAAAGCCCCACCAATTTGACCAAGGTCGATTAGGCTACACATGTTGATCCTGTTTCTAAAATGGTTGCACCTATTGATATCCACCGGAGCACCACCCTCTTTCTCTCTAGCATTCCATATTTCATTGAAGTCGCCCATCAGTAACCAGTCTCCATCTTCGTTCATATGTTGCTCAATATCAAAAATGCTATTCCAAAGGTCCGGTCTTTCTTCTTCCCTGGGACTAGCATAGATAGTTGATAACCACCAAGGTTTGAAATTATCTTCCTGAATAAGGACATGAACAATCTGCTTCTCATTGCGAATTTCGGTGATAGAGATATTAGCATTATTCCATATGACCCATATGCCTCCCGAATACCCACACGCGTCAGAAATTATGTAGTTACGGAAGCCAAGCTTATGGATTGTAGAACGAGCTCTAGCCCCACTACACCGGGGCTCTTGAATGATGACAATATCTGGTCTCTGTGTTGCAACCATGCTACGAAAGGTGCGACTGAAGTCATGGCCTAGCGCTCCCCGCACATTCCAAGAGATGATGATCATTGATGCGGTTCAGCCGGAGGGTCTTGAAGACCTAACTGTCTTGGTTGATCAACAACTTTCTGAACACTTATTTCCTTCCCTTTTTCAGTATCTATGTCCATGAAATTTTCAGGAGGTTTGGGGGAAATAGAAACCGAACTAGAATTGTCTTGAACATCAGGAAGGTAAACACGAGTGATCATATGGTCAATAGAACCTCTCCCTTGTTTTTCTAGGATTCTCATTGCGTGTAACATCTCTTCCTCTTTTTTATTTTGTAACTGTTTCATCTGATCACCCTTACTCTTATCAGGTTGAGAAGTCACGCTGGGCTCTGTTGGCTTTGGAGAAAAACTTGTCGTGGAGACATGCTTCTGATTCGGCTTCTTCATTGTTGAATTGGAACCATTATTCTTGTTATTTCTATTCTGATTATTCTTTCCTGCTAGAGGGTTTCGGACCCTAGTTTCAATTCGTTGCATGGATGCGGTGGCCACCTTACGTGGTGGTTGGTCATGGCTATCAGTACCATTATTTTGTTCCTCATTTATTTCTGTTGCATCATCATTCCCATCAGATAAGAGCGCAAATCTTGATCCCGAATTTTTTGCATGGACTTGAATAGAATTATCTTTACGTGATCCTTTTCCCTTAAATTTAGGGATTCTTTGAACCAGCATCCATGGCCCAAAATGGGAGACCGAATCTGCATTATTTACGTCCTGATCCTTTCCCTTACTATCTACCTGCGCAATCACCATATTGTCATCAATAGTTTCCTTTTCAGGTTCGGTATTGATTCTTCCATTCAAAGAACCGTTATCTTTTGTATGATCTTCCAGAATTACCCCTGTCTTCATTGTTTCTATGCCTGCAACAGTATGTGTCGAGTTTTGCAGATCATCATGCAGCTTCATCTCAGGCTTGTTATCTTCTAAATTTTCAGTACATTGATCAATCTTATGACCGTACCTTCCACATCTATAGCAAATTAAGTGCAAACCTTCATATTCAAGGTTTAGCTCCATGCCGAAAGCTTTAACTTTTGGAACTAACTGCTTCTTTAAGTCGATCTCAACACAAATCCTTGCATACTTAGCTCTCGAATGCACTGATGTTGTGTGATCAATTTTCAGCATAGTCCCGATTTTGTTTCCAATACGACGGAGGAAGTTAAAATTGTATAATTCCATATCGAGGTTTGGGATTCGGACCCAAACAGCCACTTTAGTAACCTTTTGTTCACCTTGCATAAATAGAGGCCTCCACCTTTGGACAATTAGATAATGGTCAGCTACTTTCCAAGGCCCTTCAAAGAGAGCATGTTTGTAGTCTGCTTCAGCCGTGAATTGCACCAGAAAATACCCTCTTGGCATCTCAATGATCTTGATAGTACCTTCTTTGACCCAACTTCTTTGAAGTTTATTCTCAAGGATTCTTGGATTTATTCTTTTTCCCAGGACATTAACTATCAAGGATTTCTTCCATGGTTTACACCACTCATCATATTCTTCCTTTGAGACTGTAATCTCCGGGCAAGGATCAAAAGGTTCTTCATGTCCTTCCGGGGGTATTTCTTTATACCATCTGTTTTCCACCAATTCCTCATCATCTTCTAGCATCTCCCAATCTGGTCCGTTAACACTGGACTTCAGCAAAGAGTCTTTGTAGGAGGCATTGGTAGGCGATGGAGCAGTAGCATCCTTACTTTGGTTATTCTCACTCGTTTCTGTGTTCATAAGATCAGGCTCTTCATCATTTTTTGTCTTGATCTTCTTAATGCTTCTTCTCTTCAGATCATCTTCTTGGACGGATGAATCTTCATTGTTATTTTCACTATGAGAGACAAACCCTAGCAGAGGATTAGAGTCCATTGTTTTTTCTAAAAGTATGTATTTTTTCTAGAATTTTTTTTAGGTTACAAATATTTATGAAAGATAGTATTGCAGCCTTGAACCAGTTTTATGAAACATAGCCCACGTTTTTTTTTAGGTTTATGATTTTCACAAACTTATGTTTTCAACATCATGTGGATATCTCTTCTAAAATAGTGTTTTTTTTTATAAAAAAAAATTGAACTTGAGGCTATTAGTACCTCATTCGTAATATTTCAGTTGGTTATGCATTGTCAACTGCACCAACTCCAATTGGTAAAACATAGCCCAAGTAGTTAGTTAAGTAAATAAGTAATACTCTCATAAGTTATGTTTATATAGGTTTTTCATTTTGTTCCATAAGTTATGTTTTTTTAGAAGTCCAATATTTATTTATACTTCTTTTTTCAAATATACCCTTATTTATTCCATTCTTTTTTTCACCACCTATATCTCCATCTCTCTTCAATATAATCTTCATACATTTATTATTACTTCCTTTTCTATTATTAATTGAAGATAATTTAGTTAAAATATATCAAATTCTTACATCATTTACTCATTTTTTAATCTATATAAAAAAAAACCTAAAAGAACTTGACTTTATGGGATGGAGAGAGTACTGTTTTGATGATAGATAATTATTTCCGGAGTTAAATGAAAGTGTTTGATATCCGGTATAGAGTATAGATACTACTTGCTAGTATGCTGTAACCGTGTAAGCATCCCCGGTTTGTTTTCCGGAATTGTAATTTCTGTTTAAAAATAAATGAGGCACGGGTTCACCTCTAGAAGAAAGAAGGCACGTGTTAAGAAAGGTGCATTTTAGCTTTGGAAAAAATCCGTAGGAGAGAGACGCAAAGTAGGGGCTCTTTCTTAGGCCACAGAAAATGCAGCACATTTAGCAAAGTGTAGTTGGAGAGGTGGATTTTATTGTGATCAAATAAATATAAGCTTTGCTTTCCTTCTTTGGAATTTAGGACCCTACCAATTCCAACACAAATTGCCTCCTTTGGCATATATAATACAAGTGGATGGAATCATAAAAAGCTACATGTGTAGTACAATTTAAATCTCTCATTTGGGTGATTTTGCGACTAATTTACCCATCTCACCTATCATTTATAGGTTCTGATTAAAAAAAAATAAAATCATTTTCATCATTTTTTTATTTATCAAGATATTTTTAATCAACACTAATAATGATTTCTTTCTGTCCGCGTAAGACAGCCTAGTTGGTGGCTGTAGGGACACTTAGGATTTCCTCCTCCCCAGGTCATGGGTTCTAGTCCCAGACCTCCCATGTAAACCAAAAAAAATAATGATTTATTTCTAAGCATGAAAGTTTTCGAAATGAATTTTATCTTTATCAGTATATCTTTTTTAATCATATTCATGTCAAAAATTAAATATTTAACCTTATACTTCATTTGTCTCATAAGTATAATTTTGAAATTATACATAAGTTTAAAAAATGAGTAAATGAGGTAAATTTTGACTGAATTACCCCCATTTAATAATAGAAGAGAGAATAATAATAAATTATAAAAATTATATTTGATAACATGACTTGGCTAAAGAATTGTGAATTATTGAGATAATATTTGTTTTAAAAAAAATAATTCCAACTTTAAATTGTAATTGATCAAATAGTTGAGATAGAAAATGATATTTAATACTTGACATAAAATAATTCTATTTTTAACTTTTGATTGATTAAATGGATGGGATAACGACATTCGCCGAATATCAAGGAATGTAACCAATTTTTTTTTTAATAATAATACAAGCAAATATTTAAGAATTATTGGGAGAATATATTTATTTTTTTTATAACAAATAACCTAATATATCACATGACATATTACCTCATTTCTCCAATCTTTAATGTGAAATATCGATTAATAAGAATTTTATCATGCAATTATTTGGACTCACGATTACAATAAAAGAATTGATTAAAAAAGAATTTAACTATTATGCTAGGGAAATATTTAAAATGTTTTAGAACATGGCTTGAAGGATAAAAATTACCATATTTAGCAAAAAAGGACTCTGTGGTATTAATTGCCACATAAGAAAAACTTATTAGTTAATGGAGGTTGGTTGATGTTGAGGGAGGAGGGGCTAAAATATAAAACCCACAATTTTCCCTACTTGAATGATTTAATGCTTTTATTTTAAAAGTTCTTTAATTGATTCATTTTTGTTGTGGTTTAATATAATGTGTATATATCACCAAAAATAAAAAATAAAATGTGTATAGATGGGTGCTAATTTTGTGTAATGACAATATCCTAATTTAGATGAAAATCTAAGTTGTATAATCTATCTGTGACCCTAATTTATATAAAAACAATCTTGATTATTTTAATTAGATATGATTTTCCTAGTATATATGAAATTATTGAAAAAACTACTAGCCATGAATTTTATTTTATTAGTAGTAGTTTAATTTTTAATTTTATTTTGATTTATGGAACTTTCATAATTCCATAACTTTTTTATACATGATCCAAAAAAAAAATGATTTTATAGTCAAAATGATCATATGAAAAATGTAAAATTTATTTTTATAAGTGTGAATATTTAATTTTCTATTTTGTGTAAATTTATATTTTTAGATAACTTTATGAAAAGTATAGTATTTATCATTTAATTAAATTAAGATATGGTTTTGATACATTCTCTAAAGTGAAAAGGAAAAATTTTATTTCCCTCCCTAAGAGTAACCCACGGCCAAAGGAAGAGAAGAGGGAGGAAATTTCCTTATCACATGCAAACCAATTCAAAAATCAAAATTTAAAAGCATGATGATGAGTTTGGAAACACAAGAAAGTTCATCATCACTGTAACATCCCTAAATCCGATTTAAGCATAATACGAATTCTGCCAAGTAATTAGGAGAAATATCAAGGTTAGAGAAAGGATTTGGAGTAGTAATTTAATCCTAAATGAATATGGGAGCATAAGGAAGTGAATTGGAGTCAGAAAACCATCAAAATAAGGGTTTTCAATAAGGTAATCGATTACCATTGAAGGGTGTAATCGATTACATGCTCTCTGGTGAGATCACACAAAATGTTGCAGCAAAGTAGTTGATTACTTGGGTGAGTTAATCGATTACCAAGTGAATTTTTGTGAAGTAATCGATTACAGGGAAGGAATTAATCGATTACTTGGTCCCAGGAAATTATACTATAATTGTTGCATCAAAGGGGTAATCAATTACTTCAGGCCAGTAATCGATTACTGGAGTAAAAATCTGGAAAAAAAAAATAAACGATTGTGGACCACACAAATTCAACTTTTCCTCCAAGCAAAACACCATAGCCGCACGTTTTTGGCTCTCTCATGCAAGGAAAATAAGAAGCAAAACACACCACAACATAACACAACAACAACAACATCATCTCTTCATCTCTTTCCTCTCATCACCCTCATCATCTTCATCTCTCTCTCTCTCTCTCTCTCTTCATCTCAATGTCTTTCTCTCAAGCTCCAAGAGACAAGAACGCCACCATCAACACTAAAACCCTTCAAGAATCAAGTCTTCTTCTCTAGCTCTTCATCATCTCCACTCAAAATCAAACAAGGAAATAGCCATCAACCATCCTTCCTCTTCCTCTCAAATTCGTGGCATCATCTCCTCACCACCATCAATCTTCAACTCTTCAAACTAAGGAGATCATCTTATAAGCCTTCCTCATCTCAAGGTCAAGGGGATCCAAAGCTTCTAATTCCTCTCACAACTATCCCTCAAAAGTTGGTTGATCTCAAACCCTAGGTTCCATACTAAGAGCAAGGACTACTTATATCTCTTGGTTTGAGGTAAGAAGGGAAGTATTACCTCTATTTAGGAGGTATAGTCTAGATAGTATATAGTGAGAACTAGGTTTAGGGATTGGACTAGAATAAAACCCTAGGCAAACCCTAGGTTAGAAGAATTGATATTAGTATAGCATATATTGTCATAGGAAATAGTTAGTGATAAATATAAATAAAGAACTTACTTGTAAATTGAAGTTATTATAGGTTGATAATGGATAACAAATAGGGGAAAAATAAAGAAAATAGGTGGGCTGAGTGAAAATAGTGAATGAATAAATGTTATGTTATCATGACCCTCCATAAAGAAGTGGAGTATATATATATATTCATGACCCTCCATAAAGGAGTGGAGTTATATTATCAGGACCCTTCACTTGCACCGTAAGTGAAGTGAGAACATGACCCTTCACTTACTCTCTAAGTGAAGTGAGAAGTATATGTATTATCAGGACCCTCCATAAAGGAGTGGATATTATCAGGATCCTCCATAAAGGAGTGGAATATATATATATTCATGACCCTTCACTTGCTCCGTAAGTGAAGAGAGAACAAGACCCTCCACTTACTCTCTAAGTATGAGCGAGAATTGAATATATGTTATCATGGCCCTCCATAAAGGAGTGGATATTATCATGACGCTCCATAAAGGAGTGGATATCATCAGGACCCTCCATAAAGGAGTGGAATATATATATTATCATGACCCTCCACTTGCTCCGTAAGTGAAGTGAGAACAGGACCCTTGTAACATCCCGTTATTTCTAATACCTCTAACAAAATAATTAAATGATTTAATATGATGTTTTCAAGATTTGAGTCTCGGAATAAAATTCTGATTTCATCATTATATTTGAAATATGTTTTCTAGTCAAAATAAGTATAAATTTGTTACCATACGTTTTCCAAAAATAAAGTAGTACTTTTATTTAGTTTAATTAACATTTTGACAGGGAGCTCAAGTGGCAAGCCTTAGAGGCATTTTTATAAATAGTTTCTTCAGAAAAATATGTTTAACTTAATATTTTGAGCGTCCCTGTTAATATTCATAGTGTTCGGAGGCTGTTTATTTTTAGCTTCTGGACTGGTGTAATATATTATATGTTTAAGTTATATATATAATAATCTTCTACTTCAAAATTTTAAATATTATATATTATCAAGTTTAATATTAATATTGAGAAAATATATTTACTTTTGAATTTCGATAATTTTTCTTACGCAATAGCTATCCGGAGGGACCGGTAAGTATATTATTTTTCAATCAGTTTTGAGTAATTCAAAATACAATATTGTTTTACCTAAATGTATTTTATTTTTAGTATCATTCAACTTTTAGGTATAATCCAAAATACCTACACACATTAACCCACAAGTAAAAACAAATTATTAAAATATAATATTTCCTGATTTCTACCCAAAACCCCACCGCCCCACTACTTATTATTAAAAAAAAAAAAAGAAAATGAGAAGTTGTGGCCTTAAAGGCCTTGCGAGAGCAAGAGAGAAAGAAACCAAAACAAAGAAATAGAAAGAGAGCATCAGAGAAGGAAAGAAGAAGCCGAGAGAAAGGGAGCAATTTAGTTTTTTTCAATTTTTCTCTCCAATAATTCAAAATCCAACCCACCAATTTTAAATCCTTTTTAGGTATATAACCTTTTCAACTCCCTCTATCCATCTACCTAATTTATTTTACGATCCGTTAATATTTTTATTATCCCTATATTTTCAAATAAAGAGATGTTTTGGGAAAAAGTGATATATCTTTATTGTATAATAATATATTTATTGTTTTGACAAAAATGAGTTTATTTGATATATATTTTTAATGTTATAATTAGTTTTATCATATGTCCCTATTTAGATCTCACACGTTATTGTTGACCCTGACCCTCGAATAAAGCTCGGACGTGAACGTGATATTGTTCCTTTTGTCAGGACTCCCAGGTAAGAAGGGTCGTGTTACCTTTACTTGAGAAGTAAATTCTAGGATTCTAGTGACTAAGAATAGGGTAATTAAGAAATAAGTTAATGAACCTTAGGGTAGTCCCCGCTAATATAAATGATTTATTTAAAAATAGTTAATGAAAAACCACACTTTAGGGAATAAAATATATGTGCATAGAATAAAGTCTCGAGTGAATGAGTGTGTTAGGATATTAAAAGAGTTAATATAGAATTGGAAATGTAGGAAAACATAAAATAAAACCAAGGGAAATTAGTTGAGGAAAAACCAACGAAGCATGGAAGTAAAAGGATATAGAGTAATTGTAATAGGCAAGGAGAGTAGAGTGATTGAAATTAAATGCGAGGTAAAAAGAGGAGTGAAAATACGAAAACCATAGGAAAGTGCAGAGTGGTCTTAGTTAAGAGTTGTCGGGTAGTAATGAAATAGAAACAAAATGCTAAACTAAATTTTAAATACAAGTAGGTAATAAGTAAAGAATTTTGTGAAAAGATAATAAGACAATGAGAGGGAATGTAATAATAGTAGATAAATAGAATAGAGAAATAATAAAGGGAAAATAAGCAAATAATAGTGTGAGAGAGAGGAATTATAGAAATAATAAAGAATTCGAAAAGGGAATTAAAATATAACGACTATACTAACGCTAACTGAGTTTAATATAAATTAGGATAATTTAATAAATAGAAGAAGAAAAAGAAGAGAAAGAGAAATACTTAAATATAGGAAAATAATTGAAATGAGAATAAGTCACTAAGGAAAGAAAAGAGAGAAAAGAGAATATTACTGGAAACCAAAAGAAGAGAAAAGATATATGATTAAAAAAAAGAAAAAGGAAGAGAAGAAGAAAAATAAAAAGAAAAAGAAAGAAAGGTAAGTGAAGCCCGATGCGAGCCTGTCGAGGCGTGTCGGCACCGATGTGAGCCTGTCGAGGCGTGTCGGTATTAAAAGAACACTGAGGCGCGAGCCTGTCGAGGCGTGTCGATAATAATAAGAATGAAAGATCGATGCGAGCCTGTCGAGGCGTGTCGATAATAATAAGAATGAAAGATCGATGCGAGCCTGTCGAGGCGTGTCGGCATCGGTGCGAGCCTGTCGAGGTGTGTCGATAATAAAAGATGGAAGACCGATGCGAGCCTGTCGAGGCGTGTCGGCACCGATGCGAGCCTGTCGAGGCGTGTCGGCATTAAAAGGAAAAAGAATGGAACTCAAAGAATGAAAAGAGAAATGATTTAGAGATGAATAGCGGATTAAAAGTGGAATAAAATGTGGGAAAATGAAAAGAGAATTAAAAGTTAAAAGAAAGTGAGAATAAGTGAAGAACTAAAAGAAAAATAATTATATGGATATTTATGAGTAACAGATATTAAATATAGGGTAGGCTTAGTTTATTGCTATGTCTCTTGTAGAATTTCTCTTTCTAAGTTCTGTGTAATGCTACCCTTCTTGCTAAATTTTGCAGGTATTAAAGTGGAGCTTACATGGGATATGGCCGAGCAGGATTTTCATTCCACTACGTGCGATGTATATTGATTAGTATGAGTGGACAACTAATTTTGTAATTTAAGAATATGTAATAGTCGTATGCCCTGAAGCTTATACTAATCGGGCGTTAGGATCTGAACTGATTATTAGACTGTTACGTTTTATGTTTTTAAATATTTCTGGACTGACAGGTTTAAAGAAGAAAAATTTTGGGAAGTCCGAAAAACAGAGGAAACTCTGTCGGATTTTCGTAAGAAGTTTTTATAAGTAATCAAGTTTAAAAAGGAATTTTCTAACACCAATTTTAATAAAACTTAAAATTAACTAATTAAGTGAGGGTGTTACAACCCTCCGCTTACTCTCTAAGCAGGAGCGAGAATTACATTTACAGAATCATGACCCTCCCTATGCGGAGTGGAAAAAAATAAAATAACACGACCCTCTAATAAGAAGTGAGTAATAAATGGTAAATGAAAACAATAGGGATCGGAGATCAAGGAAATAGAATATGGCTTGTCTTTAGGGTGTGAATAAAATAATAAGTAGGAAATCATATAGTAACTTAATAGGAAATGATTGGTAACATAAATGTTAGGGTAGAAAGGTATAATAGAGTACTTGGTTACTCTCTATGTCTACTTAGAATGTACATTCCTAAGTTCTGTGTAATGCTATCCTTCTTGCTATATTTTGCAGATACTGGGGAGGAGCAGACACAGGACACGGCCGAGCAGGAGCACATTCCACATCGTGGAATGTGAAGTTTAGTAAGGGACCCTATGTTGGTCCAGGGGTTCTACTTTTTGGGAAAATGAAATGTTTTGTTAATGTAACCAACTCTAGTTGGATCTTTTTGTGAAAAACTGATGTATTTCAAAACTTGTATCTATTTTCTAAATCTGATGTAATGTTACCACTGCAATGTTTATATTTTGCCATGCTGGCATCTGAAATGATAGGAATGAATATTTTGAGCAGGTTGCAGGTGAAATAATGTTTGGAAAGTTAATAAAAACAAGGGAAACTCTGTCCGTCTGGATAGGAGATTTTTATAAATAAACAAATCAAAAAGAAAATTTTTTTTTAGTTACTATTTTGCTTATAAGGATATTTAAGGGTAAAATAACCTAGGTGTTACAACCACCTCCACTAACAAAGGTGGGCAGCAGCCCCCAACCTTTCACACGCCCAAAGACCCCATTTTTAGCCATTCACCCCAAAATTTTATTCATCTATAAATACACGGCCTCTGCAACACCCTTAGTTTTATTTGGAAAATTATAATTTGTTGGAAATCAAGCTTTCCCTAAAGGACCTAAAGAGTTATGCAAGAAGATTTATAGAAGATAGTTTTGATGATGACAACATATTCCACGTTTCAAGCATCAAGTTTAAAGCTCAAGTTTCAGGCTCAAGGCTCAAGTTCTCAAGTTTCAATTTTAGTATAGCCTTGCCCATAAGAAATTTGTAAGGTAATGAAGTTTTATTACAAGTGTGTAATGGCCAAAAATGATTTCTCAATTCTAAGGAGAAGAAAAGAACTTTTTATGAAAATTGTTTTAACTTTAGTTTTTAGTTTAAAATGCTTTTGAAAACCTTGGTTACACACTCAATCTTATAACATCAATTTTATGAAAATTGGCAGAAATAATCGATTACTTTTCCAAGATAATCGATTACTGTCATTCTGAGTTGTGACCTGCGAATTTTATTGAAAACTAATCGATTACATTTTTAAATAATCGATTACCTTCCTCACAGGGAGAAAATAATCGATTACCTTGTTTTAAATAATCGATTACTTTATTAAAAATGAATTTCACTATTTTCACAAAAAGGGATAATCGATTACCTTGGATAAGTAATCGATTACTTTTAAGTTTTATTGATATCCGTGTCATAATCAATCTTAAATGTTTACAGATTTGTTTTTACATAATTGATTCTGATTCTTTTTCAAAATTCGAATTTAAATATTATTTTGAAATATTTCCTTATTTGTTTTAAGAATCAAATCTTTGATTTATTTTCTAAATCTTTTTTATTTTAAAACATATTTCATTTTACTTATTAAATCTTTTTGATTTGTTTCTGATATGATTTTTGAATTAATTTCTTTTTTGTTTTGAGAATCAAATCCTTTAGTTTTATTTCTTAAATCTTTTTTATTCTACTTTGATTTGAAAAACATGTTTTAAATATCATATTCAAAAATCCTTTTTACTAACTCTCTGATCTATATCGCTCCTTCTTCTTCTTCTTCTTCAAGTTTTTCACGTATATACTCTTTTGAGAAGAAAAACCTTATTTTGGCCTATACACTTGTGATTTGATTTTATTATCACTAGAGCCTATATTGTTGTATCTGTGTTATCTAGAACACATTTTTGTTAGTGACCTTTTATTCTTGTATCAACATTATTAAGAGTGCATTATAGTTCTTGTACCCAATCACTCATATTTGTAAGCGTTGTTGTAAAGGGGTGTGTGACCCTTAGCTTTTAGGGAGTGGCTCCCTAATTCGGACGTGCGACGTTCGTGTTTGTAGGGTGAGGAACCCTTGTTGTGTATCTGGGGTAGTGGCTAGACGAACGGTGGGACACTTAGTAGATAGGCTACCTTAGTGTGAGTGTGTGACATCCTCTGATTGTAATTGGGGACGCGAGGCGTCTTTGGTTAATAGACAAAAGCTCAAGCGGGTCGCTTGGGGACTGGACGTAGGTCTTTTGCTTGAAAGGCTGAACCAGTATAAAAATCCTGGTGCAATTTTCTCTAACCCTTATCTCTTTTATTTTCATTGTTATAGTTGCATGTGCGTTGTTGTTATATTTATTCTTCTTGCAACGTAACTATTATATGTATTAATTTAATTATATTAAATTAATAAACATGCGGTAACGTTTTTATTATTATTGATGTATTTGGTTCTGCGCGTTGCTATTAGTTTTCCATAATCATTATTTACCGTTTGTGCATAATCGTTTTCATCATTTTAATTGTTTTCAGCTGCAAAGATTATTTATTTTATTGAAAACGATTTAAATTGAATATTTTCCAATGATTTTATAAAAACCCAATTCACCCCACTCTTGGGTGACGAATGCCAATCCTAACAATTGGTATCAGAGCTTCGTGCTCTGTTTAAAGGCTTAATAGCCCAAGTTTAAAGATCCAAGGAAATTGGCAGCTTTTGGATATTTTATTTGTATTAAAATGGAGGGTTTTGCATTCGATGAAGCACCAATTTTTGATGGAAATAATTTTCATTATTGGAGTGCTAGAATGAAAATATTTTTACAATCTATTAGTTTTCGTTTATGGCATTTTCTTCTTAATGGTTTTGATTTTAAGCCGAAACATGTTTTAAATGATTTTGACAAAAAATCTTTTTCATTCAATATTCAAGCGATGCATATTTTGAAAAGTTCTTTGAATGTTGATGCATATGCTAGAATTGAAAAGTGTTTAAATGCAAAGGAAATTTGGGACACATTGAATACACACTATGATCTTCATGAAAGTGTTAGTGTCCACAGGAAAAAGGAGGAGAAGGAACAAGAAGAAAGTGATAAAGAGCTTGGAATGTCAAACTCCCTAGACGAAGAATGTGATGATGAAACTGAAAGCGTGGGGAGTAGCTCAACAAGTGAATGTGATGAACTAGAAAGACTATTTGAAAGCTTCGTGGACTCAATGGAGGAATCAAGCTTTTCGGATGAGGAATCAATGGTAGATGAAAATGAAACATCCAATTACTTGGCTCATGAAGACGACCTTGAGGTAATTCAAAATAGTCCTTGTTCTAATAAACTACAATTTGCATATAATGATTTGATATCTTTGGAAAATAGAAACTTGGACTCTTTTCAAAAATTATCCTTAATTGAAAATAAAATTGATATTTTGAAAAATGAAAATATTTTTGATAAAGTGTTGTCCTTAGCAAATAGCTCCTCAACTATTTTTGAAAATTGCTTACATATGGAAAAACAAGTTGAGGATGTACTTTTTGAATATGACGAAATTGAAGAATCTATTTCTTCAAATTCCTTGCTTGAAAGTGAAATTGAAAATGATGTTGATATTCAAAAATCAAGCAAAGTGTTTGACAATGAAATTTTTCGATGTGAGGACAAAAATTCCAAGTTTCATGAAAATCATTTTGAAAAGTCAAATCATCATCTAAACCCATTACATGTAATTATTGTGGTTGTTTAGGACATATTTCTCATTTATGCTTATATCGTAAAAATTTTAATTTGAGAAATAGTTTGCAATGGGTTCCAAAGGCTTCTAAGGAACCTAAGACTAACCCCAAAGGACCCAAGATGAAATGGGTACCAAAGTGTTCTCCTAGTGTTCCAAATGTGCAGAACATTATTCAAAATGATAAACCAAGTGTTGAAGAAAAGGAGAAACTATCAAGGGTGATGTCTAAGAGGCCAACGAATAGATGGATTGGTCAAAGGAGAAAAGTACCTACAACCAAAGCTTCTCACATATCTAAAGTTGAAATGAAATGGTCTAGGACCTCGAGTAAGAAGAAGCAATGGGTAAGGACAAACTCCTCCTTGATCAACAAGTCCAAGGTATCAAGTTCTCATTCCTACTATAACAACAACTACACAAAGGTATACATGGACTACTCTATCTTTTGCACATACCAAAGTGTATCATGAGTGCTGAAATCGTTTTTGAAAATCCTTCTTTTATCATGACCACTCCTTGGATAAAATAAATCATGTGTGTCTTGCTTTATTTGAAAATCTTTTTAGCACATGATTATATTTTTTTTGTGTGCATTGCATTATTTTCACCATATATTGTGTTGTATCATGTGTGTTTGAAATATTTTTTTAAAAAAAATCCTTTTTATCACATGAATACACTTTCTATGTGTTGGTATCATGTCATGGCATACTAGATATATATATATATATATATATATATATATATATATATTGATATTAAGGACATGCATTTGTATGCATGAGCATGCTTGTTTTATCTTGAGATATCTTGCATGAAGCATGAATCATTCTCTGTGATTAGTGCATTCAATTAATTCTTTATTTATATTTTAACTTCACAATATCCTTGATATTCGTGAAGAGATGCTTCTAGTATCTAAGGATCCAAACTCAATGGATACTTAGAAATATGCACCTAATCGATTTTGCAGGTAGCATAAAAGGTGCCAGTTATGCAACTGATTATCTAAAAATTCATGCATTATGGACTAAATGGACGGATACCAAAGGAGGACGTAAATTTCTCATCCTTATGATGCCTCATGAAAAATGTTGGAGAAGGGGAACACATTGAAAAAGTGGATACTTCCATCAGAAAATTAAGTGATGAATGTGCAAATGGAAGGAACTCCAAAGCTAATAGTCCCTATCACCTAGAAAATCATCACCTACGATAAGTATCACTGGTCCTAATTTTTGTTTAAATATCTTATGATACTTGTCTTTGTGATATGTGCTCAATATGTGTTATGCTTATCTGTATGCTGAATTTTTTGTGATTTATTCCTTCTGTGCTATATTTGTGCATCCATTCTTTTTTGAAGGAAAATTTATTATTTTCAGCATATCATATCTCTTGAGTTATATCTATGGGACTACATGTTTTTCATGTTCATTGTCTACCTCTTATGAGCATGTTCCTGTCATTGTATTTCATGCATCTGAATATGTTGTCATTCATGTTATACCTTCATGTACAATGATGCTTGGAAAAGTCATAATTGGTGATATATGCATGTGTTACGAATTCCTAGGATCCAATTATGTTGGATACCAAGAGAAACATGCTAATTAGTCTTGCAGGTATTACTACAAGTATCAGTATGCAACGTTCTCTACAAACTTATGGTTAATGGATTCAAATGAAGAGAGAACTGGGCAATACTCAAGCACTTGAATGTGATTCTGCGATATGTGAATGATCTCTTGGAATAGAAGAAGTGCAACATACTGAACAAGTAGCTAGAGCTTTCTTCAAAATACGTAATGATACTCTATCAAAGGAAGAAACACCACAAATGGAATATGCTACATACATGGAAAGCGTCATCTCGATAAGTATCACTATCTTACTTTTATCTTGTGATACTTGTACTCTTGATATATGCTACATGATATATCACTATCTTATTATTGTCATGGCATATAAGATTTTAAAGTTTTGATGATTGTAAGCATTCACATGTTTTTATGATGCATTTTTCATCTCCCTTCATGTTATGCTTATTTTGGAAAAACCTTTTAGAAAGGGGGAGAAAAAAATATTATTTGAATATTTGGATTGAAAACATGTTTTGCTTCTTCATTTTGACATCATGCAACTTTTTATTGTGTATTGGGAAGAAATTCTTTTGTATCCCATACTTACTTTTGCTGATGTCAAATAGGGGGAAGAAAATTTGACTATGTGTCTATGTGTATTTACTCCCTTGTTATTATTAATGTATCTATTCAGTGTTTCAGGGGGAGTATAGTACAAAGGGGGAGAAGAACCCTATTACAGCCTAAGTCTTCCCTCCATTTTGATTTTGAGAATCTTTCTCTTGAGCTTCAACGAAAGAATGCTAAGCAAGAAATGATGAAACAAAAGATGGAGCAATGGGAGAAAATGTTTCAGAAGATGATGACTCTTCATAACTTGAAAGTATTAGAGGAAGATGACATTGATGAAGATCAAATGGACAATGATAATTGATATTGATTGTTAGTTTATCTTTCTAAAAAATGACTTAAGTATGTAATTTATTTTTGGAGTATTTTGAACTAGCAGTGTTTTGTTTTGGATTATACTTGGATATTTTTTGTATTTTGACTTCATTTCTTGCTCATGATAATAGATATGTTTTATTTGTGTTTTTGAATAGCTTTGTCAAAAGGTTAAAGTGTTAGAATATTGAAAAAGAAAAAAATAGGATTTAAAATTACATAGGTTTAAAGAATATAGGGATTAAAAAAATAGGATTTAAAAAAATATGAGGTGTACCAGTATGAGAATTAGAGACGGAATTTCAGTTGTTAGAGACGGATGTCGAATCTGGAAATTAGAGACGAAATTTTAGTGGTTAGAGATGGATGTTGAATCTTGAAATTTGAGACAGAATTTTAATGATTAGAGACAGATGTTACAGTTAGGAAATAGAGACGGAATTATTTCCGTCCCTGTCTAGAGACGGAAATTGAAGCATTAGAGACGGATGATCAACCTAGGAATCAAAGACGGAATAGTTATCCATCTCAGATCAGAGACGGATTATTTTGGACTAGAGACGGAATTGTTCCGTCACTGTTAGAGACGGATTTCAATTTTTTTTAGAGACCGAATCTAAATATTTTGGAGACGGAAATATCTGTCTCTAATTAGAGACGAAATCATGTTTTCGTCTCTGATTATTTTTGCGACGCCATTTTCAGGGACGGACATTGTTCCGTCTCTAAAGCTGTTAGAGACGGAATTTTCATGTTTTAGAGACGGATTTCGTTCCGTCTCTAAATCGGACTTTTCTAGTAGTGAATTCTGAGATCATGGTTAAGATAATAAGAAGAATGAATTTTGTGAAACCATCTCTAACCATCTCTGCATGGGGATTTTATCATTTGATTATTTTAATCCCTATTATTTCATTAAAATTTCCTAGTTGGGTATATGCTTTGATTATATTATGTTATACTTGCTTGCTTAACGCCTGTGATGCAGAAACTCAGAAAAGGGTTTGTCATCATCAAAAAGGGGTGTTGAAAATCAAGTTTGCCCTAAAGGACGTAAAGAGTTATGCTAGAAGATAGTTTTGATGATAACAACATATTCCAAGTTTCAAGCATCAAACTTCAAGCATCAAGTTTAAAGCTCAAGTTTCAGCCTCAAGGCTCAAGCTCTCAAGTTTCAAGTTTAGTATAGCCTTGCCCATAGGAAATTTGTAAGGTAATGAAGTTTTATTACAAGTGTGTAATGGCCAAAAATGATTTCTCAATTCTAGGGAGAAGAAAAGAACTTTTTATGAAAAATGTTTTTAACTTTAGTTTTCAGTTTAAAATGCTTTTGAAAACCTTGGTTACACACTCAATCTTAGAAAATCAATTTTATGAAAATTGGCAGAAATAATCGATTACTTTTCCAGGATAATTGATTACTGTCATTCTGAGTTATGACCTGAGAATTTTATTGAAAACTAATCGATTACATTTTTAAATAATCGATTACCTTCCTCACAGGGAGTAAATAATCGATTACCTTGTTTTAAATAATCGATTAATTTATTAAAAATGAATTTCACTATTTTCACAGAAAAGGGATAATCGATTACCTTGGATAAGTAATCGATTACTTTTAAGTTTTATTGATATCCGTGTCAGAATCAATCTTAAATGTTTCCAGATTTGGTTTTACATAATTGATTCTGATTCTTTTTCAAAATTCGAATTTAAATATTATTTTGAAATATTTCCTTATTACACTTAAAAATCAAATCTTTGATTTATTTTCTAAATCTTTTTTATTTTAAAACATATTTCATTTTACTTCTTAAATCTTTTTGATTTGTTTCTGATATGATTTTTGAATTAATTTCTTTTTTGTTTTGAGAATCAAATCCTTTAGTTTTATTTCTTAAATCTTTTTTTATTCTACTTTGATTTGAAAAACATGTTTTAAATATCAGATTCAAAAATCCTTTTTCTTCTTCTTCAAGCTTTTCACATATATACTCTTTTGATAAGAAAAATTTCTTTCTGAATATGGATCATTCCAAAAATATGTCCGACATCTTTTCAAAACTGCCCTCGATATTTCTTTCTAAGGCGTGTTAACAAAAATTTCTAAAACTATCTGAGTTTATGTACCGACAACAAAACTTTCTAAAACTACCTAGTTTACTTGTTGAGCAATGCTTCACCAAAGACATGGAATCTCCAAAAACACCTCAGTGTCAATCTTCAAGGCTCCTTTCCTAGTTCTATTTTCAATTTCCAACATCTCTTTGTTAAAGAAAATCCTCGTTTTTATTTGATGACATTTTCTTTTGCCCTAAATTTTGCCTAGGATACCCAATATAGTTTTTTAGCAGGCTTTTATCTTATGAGTTATGATTTTTGCCTAACGAGCATTTTTTATTCAATATTTTTCATTTCTACATGATTACAGTAACTGGTTAACATACCAGATTTTGCCAAAATATAGATTTTTATACTGTTAATCAGTTAGCTTGTCTTTGTAATTGGTTAATATTTCAGAATTTGCCCAAATAATGCATTTTTGCCACTGATTTAACTAGTTAAACAAATGCTTAATCAGTTAAATCTGCAGAGGAACATTAAATGGCATGAATTTAGGAAGTAAGGCATAATTCTTATGGATTTCAATTATTACTTATTCAATTCCAATAATTTTATAATGATTAATGTGCACATAAGGACAAGAAAATAAGAGTTGAACTTGAATATAGGCAATTCTATGAAGAATGTTATTCATGTGATTTTCGTTTGGTTATTTTTTAATAAAAAATTATTATTTATCCTTCGAACAAAATTAATCTAAAATCTTCTTAACCTTTTATATAAGTGACATATATTATAAGACACTTATAATATTTACCTCATTGATTAATAATTGATTTTTTATGTGACATATGTCACTGGTTATGAAAATATTAGGTTGATTTTTTTTTCTATCCTAAAATAGCAAATAAACCAAAACATAATTTTATAACAAATGGAGTGGTATATGTAGTACATGCATTTTTAGCTATCAAGCATGGGTATTGGTATACATATGTGCACTACTCTTGCACACATATCAAGAGCATACTGATTTATTATTATAATTTTAGGTTAATTGGATACATGTACGGTTGTACATGGTTCACTTATGGTTATCCTTGATTATATTTTGAATATGGATCATTCCAAAAATATGTTATATTTTACCAACGAACTTTTGTATTTTCTCTTTTTCTTTTTCTTTTTTTTTTAACATTCACCATATTAAATTTAAATCACATAATCAGTATCTAATCATTATATCTCAGTAACTTTGAGCAGTAACTTCTCATCCGAAAACACTTTATCCTATATCACATCATTATCATTTGTTTATATACTTTTTTATTTATATTTATCTAATAATTTTGAATTTATAATTGTAACATCCCGAATTTTAATCCCAAGAATAAACAAAATAAGACTGGGATTAGAAAGATGAATAATTTTTCTAAAGAAGAGTTATAACTCAAAATGTAAATTCCACCGTTGGATATGAAGATAAGGATTTTAGGAAGCTTGCTTTTAAATTGGAGCAAGATCCGACGGTTAACGAAGAAGTTATGGTGATTTCAAAGCAAGAAAAAGCAAGAAAAATAGGAAAAATTAATCAGATATGTGCACCTAAGCGTGCCCAAGCGCGAGACTGCCTCGCTGAAGCGTGTTGGCACGTCTCTGCCACACAGAATGAGGTGTAAAATGGGGCTATCGACGCCTAAGCGCGCCAAAGCGTTCCTGGCGCACTAGCCCCCACTAGACGCACCAGATTGGAGCGCCAAAAATCAAGCCACCAGACGCGCCAGGCACGCGCGTCAGAATTAAACTCCTCACAATAGGGATGGAAATAGGCTATGCTGGACCAGGCCTGTTCAAAAATAAGCCTAGCCTGGTTCATTAACTAGCATAGTTTTTAGGCCTTGGCCTGACCTATTTACCTGTTTCAGACATTTTTTTAGGCCTGGGTCTGGCCTATTTCAAAGCCTATTAGCCTAATAGCCTATTAAAAAGCCTATTGTAAATTTGATATGCAGTTGCTTCTATTCAGATATGGTCATCGATTATTTCAACAAGATGACACCAAAACATAAACCAAAATGAAGCAAGTCTGCAAAATGATCTGCATCGAAAAGAGACATGAAGAAGTGTTGAGAGAGAATAATCATACATCAAAGATATGAAATAATTAAAATTATGTACTTGTTGGTATGCGTCTTATTGGTGAGAGATTGAGTAGAGAAGGAGAAGAGACCAAATGTAGGAAACACGGTGACACCAATTAGGATTTGTAATTTTTGAAAAAAATAATATAATAACAATAATAATATTTTAATAACATTAATAACTTAAATGTAAGTATTATATATTATTAATGGGCCAGCCTATTAGGCTTATAAAGCTTTTTTATGAAATAAAGTCTGGCCTCTTAAACTAAATAGGCTATAAAAAAAAAGCCTATGACTGACCTCTTTCCTAAACGGGCCAAATAAGTCTAGGCATTTAATAGGCCAAGCCATAGGCCCCTAATAGGCTGATTAACCTATTTCCATTCATACCTCTCTACCACTCATTTGTGGCTTCTCATGCAAACCATTAATTTATATCCACAAATATGTTTCCTCTCATGCATGAAGCAAAAATAATACACAACAATAACAACAACACACCACACATAACACATATCATAATATTTTCCTTCATTCTTTCTTTGGTTCCAAGAGGAAAGCATCATCCTCATCATTCTCATCACCATAAACCCTAGAAATCAAGCTCCATAATCATCATACTCATCATCATCATCATTAAATCCTCACCAAGAAAACAAGCTAAAATCACCCTCCTCTCACCCCCACCAACTCGCCACTCTCCCTCTCACTTCCCTTGAAGTTTCTGAATTCCATAGCTATGGAGAACTACACATACATATGTCTCCTTCTCAAGACCAAGTGAAAGCAAGCTAACTTCCTCCTTCACAACCTCCTCTTGACAAAGCTCCTATCCATCTTGTTGTTGCTTGGATGAGATATCTCAAGAGGTTCAAAGGTCTAAGGATTTAAGAGCTAAGGCACAAAGGAAAGCTAGAGTCAAAGGTTCCTTATCTCTTATCACCTTTGAGGTAAGGAGGGGGTATTACCCTTATTTAGAGGGTAGGTTCTAGGGTTATTATAGTGGTGGCTAAAACTAGAGGAGGATATGTAGATAAATAATTATGATAATAAACCATAGGTTAGTTGATATTGATAATAAGTTAAGTATAAACTAAAGGAAATGAACTTAAACATGTACTTATGAAATTATGTGTACTTGATATGTGAATTGGAAATATTTGATTGACAATGTGGTGTTTATGAATGCGAGAGGTTAGGGTTTGAAATGAATATAAGGTAATATGAAGTAGTTAGTTATTATAACTTAAATGAGGACTTGGAGATGTTTGTGTATGTGTTAAATGTATGAGTAATTGATGTTGAGAATAATCTAGGGCCAATTTAATAACCTTGGACAAAGAAAGAAATATAAATTTAAGATGCTAAATATGTAATATGAAGTGAATAGGGCAATGGAATAGTTAAGTAAAGTTAGAAACTAATAGTGAGAAAATAAAGAGAGTAGGTCCATGAGGGCCCAATAAATTATAGCACTAAATAATGATCCGACTGGGTGACACGCCCCCTTAGGTACAAACGTCCTGTTAAGTGACAAAGGTCCCAGTAGGTGCAAAGGTCTTGTAAGCTGCAAAGGTCCCATCAGGTGCAAACGTCCCATTAAGTGAAAAAGGTCCCATTAGGTGTAGAATGTGTCACCATGGATCATTATGCGTGTTGAATCAAAGAGATTTTGATGAAGACAAATAAATCATAAGCTCGGTTCTCGGCCAAGGGTTTTGATGAAGACAAATGAATCAGCTTCGGGTGTACTCGGAAGTGATCAATCCGAGCTATCGCTCATAGCAGACTCAGCCGAGAAGAAGCTCGGTCTATCATCAAGCTCGGCTCAAGAATGACAAGAACAGATGCCAAGTACAAAGTCATCAGCTCGGCAAGTGCTCGGCTACCTGTAGCAAGTCAATAGTTCAGGTACAAGCTCGGAATATGCTCGGACATAAGTATCGAGTCAAGATCAAGAACAAGCTCGGCAGTTGCTCAGGTGCAAGTTCGGAAGATGTTCAGAATTTGCTCAGTCGAACATGTTGCACAAGCCAAGACATCAAGGTCAAACAAAAGGCTCATTTCAGAAGATGCTTAGAAGATGTTTGGAAGATGCTCAACAGTTGCTCTGAAGAAATGTAGTTGAACCAGCAGCAAGTCAAAAGCTCAGATGCAAGCTTGAAGTTGATCAGCTCGGCCTTCATCAAGTCCGAAGTTAAGCTCGGCCTCCGAGTATAATAGTAAAGTTTAGCTTATCGGAAGTTTTTGTTCGAACGAGTAACATGTTATATCATCAGATCGGCAAAACCATCAACTCGGCCCTTTTGTGCAGTCAAGTTAAATCTTACATTATAAGCTCGACTGAAGTTGAGCTCGGCCTAAGCTCAGTTGACAAAGTTGAACTTAAGATCAATGCAAAGCTTGGCCAGAGCTCGGCTCAGAGTCAAACTCAAGTCAGAGTGCAAAGCTCGGCCACAGCTCAGAAGTCAAAGGTCAAGGTCAAACTCAGCTCACACTTGGTCAACAACAGTGCAAGCATCATCAAGCTCAGATCTTCAGTCCGGTTCAAGCTCAGTTCTGTCTTAGCTCTTTGCTGCATAAAGTCACTCAAGTTCCCAAGCTCGAACTGTCGTCAAGCTTGGCAACATCTGTTCATCGTCTTCAACCTCAAGCTGAGATTTTCATCTCAGAACGCTTACGTTTGAAATTCAAATTTGAGGTTTGAATCATTAAAAAGGACACACGTATATCAAATTGCAGCTGACAAATTGGAAGCTTCTAAAAAGGACATACGTGTAAAATCTGATCGTTGCTGAGAAATTGAAATATCTGGGTATATCCGTTGAAAGGACAAGACGTGTCCCAAGATATTTTTCCTCTTTTTGTACCTCCTCAGTGCTGCAACTCTCTATAAATAGGTTGTGTTTTCTTCTCAGAAAAAGTAGAAGAACAGAACGCATACAGTGAAGAAAACTGGGAGAAGAAAAGAAAAACACACAAAGAACGATAAAGAGTTAGAGAGAGAAACTGTTACAACTGTTGCAAACCAAGCTCTAATCGATTCTCAGAAAATCCTTTCTCAGTCGATATTCATTTGTTCCTTAAACTTTCAGACTCTCATACACTTGGGTTTTCGGTTTGGAGCCGCCATCATCATTCTTCATCTCTACTGTTCTTCAAGTCTTGAGAGGTTCTCAAGCGAGTGAAAGTCTTGGAAGGTTTCCAAGCTCGTCCAAGAGGTTCTTGGGTGATTGAAGTCTCGAGAGGTTCTTGAGCAGTGGCGAAGAGGTTCTTCGGCCAGAAGTCCAAGGAGGTTCTTTGGCAAAAGTCCTTGAAGGTTTCAAGGCATTGTAAAGTCCGAGGACGTTCTTCGGCATTTGTATCAAATTAGGTAGAAGCCAAGAGTTTGGTACTCTCTTGGTGGGTTAATTGATCCCTTGTAATTTTTATCAATTTGATTTTATTAAAAGCTCCTTAAAGGTTTTAAGGGGGACTGGACGTAGCTCACCGTGGTTGTGAGTGAACCAGTATAAAAATCTGATGTCTCTATTTCTTTACCTCTTTCAGTTTTTGTCTTTAGCCGAGCATATTTATAACCGAGCATTTAATCGGCTTTGTTTAACTTATATTTGTGCCCGGATAGTGCTAGCTAATTTCCGCTGCAAACTTGATCTTTGAGTGTGCAGCTCGGATAATCGGTGGTCGGTCTAGATAACCGATTATCGGATACTGCTCAGCCCAAAGTTAGCATTTTCATTTTAATAACTAGCTTTATCCGACCTATTTCAATCACATCGCGAAAAATTGGTATTATTGTTTCAAACTAATATTCACCCCCCTCTAGTAGCTTGTTAGGTCGCTTGTCTGGTTTCTAACAATGCGCAATTAAAAGAATAAGTAAAAAGGTATGTAGGGGAAATGAATGGTTAAGAATGGTAAAAGATAATGAAAGGTCCTAACGAGTATAAAACATCCTAATGGGTGTGGAAAGGTCCTGATGGGTGATAAACATCCTAACAGGTGAAAATGTCCTATTGGGTGAAAACGTCTTAACAGGTGTAAACGTCCTAATGAGGGAAAAATAGGGAAAACGAAAGAAAATGAAAATGTGTGAACGTGTGTGAATATGCTTGTGATTTCTCTGTGTTATAGCATTATGTCAAGAGCATTATGAAATTATGAGTACTTGATATGTGAATTGGAAATAGTTGATTGACAATGTGGTGTTGATGTATGTGAGAGGTTAGGGTTTGAAATGAATATAAGGTAATATGAAGTAGTTAGTTATTATAACTTAAATGAGGACTTGGAGATGTTTGTGTATGTGTTAAATGTATGAGTAATTGATGTTGAGAATAATCTAGGGCCAATTTAATAACATTGGACAAAGAAAGAAATATAAATTTAAGATGCTAAATATGTAATATGAAGTGAATAGGGCAATGGAATAATTAAGTAAAGTTAGAAACTAATAGTGATAAAATAAAGAGAGTAGGGCCATGAGGGCCCAATAAATTATAGTGCTAAATAATGATCTGGCTGGGTGACACACCCCCTTAGGTACAAATGTCCTGTTAAGTGACAAAGGTCCCGGTAGGTGTAAAGGTCCTGTTAGGTGCAAAGGTCCCATCAGGTGCAAACGTCCCATTAGGTGAGAAAGGTCCCGTTAGGTGTAGAATGTGTCACCACTGATCATTATGCGCAATTAAAAGAATACGTAAAAAGGTATGCAGGGGAAATGAATGGTTAAGAATGGTAAAAGATAATGAAATGTCCTAACGAGTATAAAACGTCCTAATGGGTGTGGAAAGGTCATGAAGGTGATAAACGTCCTAACAGGTGAAAATGTCCTATTGGGTGAAAACGTCTTAACAGGTGTAAACGTCCTAATGGGGGGAAATAGGGAAAACGAAAGAAAATGAAAATGTGTGAATGTGTGTGAATATGCTTGTAATTTCTTTGTGTTATAGCATTATGTCAGGAGTATAATGGGCTTAGTTTATTACTATAGCTCTTTAGAAACTATTTTCTAAGTATTATGTAATGCTCACCTCCTTGCTGTTTTTTACACAGGTACTGAGACTGAGCATACCCCTTTGTAGGCCGAGCAAGAGTACTCCCCCTTCCAGGGAGAGTAGGTAGTAGAAAGTAGGACATGGGAAATGTCCTGGGCCTTTTGATATAATGTGACTGTTTTGTTGTATAAAAAGTAAATAGCTCTTTTGGGTGGCTCGGGACAACTCTTTTGGGGAAAGAAGTCCTTTTGGAAAACATAAACAATTTCACCACTTGTTAATATTGCTGCTAAACTCTGATGTGATATAACTGTTATGTTGAGTGCATTAGAATGCACAATGTTGATATATGCCCTGCTGACTTCTGGATTATATAAATGATTGTTTTTAACAGGTTTAAAGGAAAGCTAATTTTTTTTGGGAAAACTGAATAAACAAAGGAAACTTCACCCGATTTGACGGAAGGATTTTATAACAATTTAAGAGTTTTGAAAAGAAATTTTTAAGTAACCAAAACTTAATCGAAAATTAGTATTAATTAAGGTAGGGTGTTACAATAATATTATATCTATATCTTAGTTTTTTAAAAAAACAACATATCTCATATCTATATCTATATTCAATACCGATATTGTACCCATATCAATAAGACAAAAAAATGAGAGATTAACGGGTATGCACTGATGGTGTAAAGTTTTTTACACCATCAGTCCATCATCCACCATTTATTTGTATTACTTTAATCTAAAAGTCAACGACCATGCATACATGAAGGGTGAATGATGCACTGATTAAATTAAAAAGAATTACTAAATAAATCAATACAGTAATTTTTTTTTTCTCAAGAATTTATGAACTATTTCCATAATAATCATTTGTTGTGGTTAGTAAAATAGTTTCACATCTCATCCCAATGGGGAAGAAAGGGTATATAGGTAGGAGCTGGCCAATCGTTCTCTCAAATCGGCGAACCATTTGAAATTCTACAATTCTCCATCTAACTGTCAAGGTCACAATCTTACTTTCACATGTAGTTCTGACATATTCAAGATATTTTCTTCCCCATACATACATAAGATTCCAACCTCTTGCAATATATACCTTTAATTTTCCGCTTGATGCTAGTTTCATCGTATTTAAGGAAATATTCTCAAGCAGCTATGCTAATCAAATTTTTCGCTGTTTTTTTACTTTAAATATTACTAGCACAATATTATTATATTTCTTTGATCATCAAAGAAAAAATATATTAAAAAAAGTGTCTATATAAATATCATTGTACACATAAACCTCGTCTATGAAGATTTCTATTGGAGAATAAACATTAATAAGTATCATTACCCTGCCTATATTTCAGAAAAAAAAAATTGCTAAAAAGAAATTAATGTGTAAGAGAATCTCTACCAATGAACCTACATTTACTTCATAATTGAATTTCACAACATACCCCACATTCTTAATATTTTACAATAAATATAAACCACCACCAAAACATATCTCCTAAAAATTACACAAGTTACTTATAAATAAGATCTAGAAATTAACTTAAAAATAGGATCGAAAGAAATATTTAAAAAGTGCTTTAATAGTTAATTATAGTAAATTATAGTAAACTATTTATTATATATTTTAATCATTTTTAATGCCTAAAAATATGAAAAAAGAAAAATAATAATAATAATAATAATAACAACAACAAGTGAGAAGTCGTCTAAGGCAAAACCGACTTTTCACTTGGTAGCTTTGTTTAGCCAAGTTGAATTGAGAAATCGATTAGATCCAAACCGATGTTTTTTTTTCACATTTTATTTAATACTTTTTTTTATAAAATTAAAATAATTTAAAATAATACAACTAACATTCCTACTAAAAAAATTAAAAAATTATAAATAAGATCTTAAATTAATTTAAAAATAAAATTGGAAAAAATATTTTAAATATTTTTTTGCTATTAAAATAATAAGCCCTCAACCCAATAAACACATTCCTAATTAATGAATGATGGTGAAAATCAAACCAACATTAACAAACTGCAACGATAATCTATACTATTATATAAAACAAACCGTGTTTGTACATAATTATGTAATTTCTCATTATACCCTCCGTAATGGGAATGGAAGTTACTGCAAAAAAAATAATAATAATAACTATTGCATCAACAAGTAAAGGCAGTTACACATGGCAGTTTCAAAAAACAAAAATCAAATGGGAAGGGAGCAATTTTAAATGGGAAAAAAGCAGTTCACATATGTTTGGATGGGTTGATTGTTTTACCACAACCAAGCAAAAAGAAAAAAACGATACAAAAACTATCTTATACTATTGTCTCCTTCTCATATTTAACATAAAAAAACATGACAAAATGAATGTTGATTTATAAATATAATATTTTATGACAAATAACACTTTACAGCAAAAACACGACAATAGAAATGCGGATCCACAGGCACCCGACACGCTAGTAAACATAATATACGGTTCATGAGTTGATAAACGAATCAAAATTGGAGCCGCCCAAGATGCTTTAACAACAACAGATGGATACATGATAGATAAGATAATGTAAGCCAATAATAGAGTGACACGAGTAGTGTCCAATTTAAGGTATGTCATATGTGATGACGTTTTTGGTCTACTTCTGCTGTGTGCAGTGAAGAGAAGTTGTAACGCGTTCGTCACATTATAATTTATACATTAAATAGAGCATACAGGTTTCGGGTCTTCTTACTCAATTACCGGCGTATATTGTTTATCCATCGGGTAACTTGCCATTCATGGGTATGTTTGCATTTACAAAATTATGTTACTCTCATTTTTATATTAAAGTAAATGTGAGTATTGTTAGGATTCCGATTTTGGAATAACTCACAGCATATATAATCATGTAATTTCTGGGTATTACCATTGGTGGATTTAATTTCTTTTTTATTATCCTCGTAAAAAAACCAAAAAAATACTTTATTTATAAAAAAAAATATAATCATGTAATTACTAATGCTTTCATCAAAAAATCAACATCAATTTTTCTCTAAAATTATAGTAATATGTAGTTCAACACTCTTATTATTAGTATAAAATTAATAAAATTATAATGAGCCTTTGAGATTATTTCTCAATAAAATTAATTTTATATTTTAAAGAATCACTTAGAAAATAATGAAAAATAAGATTTGGTAAAACTATTATAATAATTAGACAATAAAAGTAAAAGAAAATTATGTTATCTTCATGAGCTACTTTGCTCTACCTGACAAACCGAATGAAAAGTCATTGAAGGTCCAAAAGTTATGGTTGAAAAAGTAGTTAATTGAATTTAAAATGTTTGATAAAATTACCTCATTAATTGTTTGATAAATGTTAAATGATGGAAAAGAAATTATAAGCTACTCTTTTAATAAATGTTTTTGGCAGTTTAAGATTAAAGCACATAGATTAAAACATTATTAATAAGTGTTGTATTTTGACTTCAATATCTCTATTTATTTATTAAGAGAAAAAAAAAAGAAAATTAGAATACTAACTCCCTGAAATAATCGTAGATATAGTTAACTAGCATTTATCTATGTAATGCACGGGTTATAATTTTTTTTATTTATTGATGATTAAAATTTAAACATTTTGCATATAAGAAATATTTTTAATATTATATGAGTTAGGATTATTGTTTAAAATTGATAAAGAAATAAAAAAATTATAAATGCAAGAATTATTTTTGAATATAGTTTTTTTTAATAAAGGAATTACATGTGTCCGTGAAGTAGATTTTTTTTCTTGCAATAAATTAGCGCAATAGAATAGGTGCATTAATTTATGTGTACATGTGTATTAATAAGGTGTATTAGTTGATAGTTTGTTTTTCTGATGATCAGTTTGAAATATTGCACCACTTTATTGTATCGAATCATTTACACCCAATCATGCATTAGTTTGAAACAATATATCTTTTGGTGATATTTAATTTGGAACAATATATTTCTTGGTGATATTATTTTTTCCGAGTAATTTAAAATTAATATTCTTAAAATTTAAAAAGAATTATCACAAGCGATATATCTTTTCAACAGTGAAGTGATATGTCATTTCAATAATAAAGTGTTATGTTGTTTCAATAGTGAAGTAATATGTCATTTCAACAATCAAGTGATGTGTCGTTTCAACAATGCAGGGATATGACGTTTCAACGGGTGAAATAATATGTCGTTTCAATAGTGAAGTGGTATAACACAATGTTTAACATGTGACATACTTGATTGACCTTTATTTTATCAACTTTTCCTGTTAGAGCTCCATTTCGTGAGGAACTCTCTGGTTTCAAAATTTGAGTTCGAAAATATAATATAGTGTTTGATAAAACAACATACCATCTCCATTTCAAAAAGTGTCAAGTTAGTGGAGTATATCACTTTACTGTTGAAACGACATACTGCTTGTGATAATTTTTTTTAATTTTAAAAATACAAAATTTAATATAATATATTATGTATATATAATATATTTAATTTAATAATATTCAGAAAACAGTGCACCATTTCCTTGAACCTGTATCGAATTAGATTCATTGGTTGAAACTTGAAACAATGTATCATTTCAATTGCATTGTTACAACTTATACTTAAAAAAACCGAATTATAGAGCAAAACATTGCACTCCTATACTGAATTATAGAGTAAAACATTGCACCGTTACATTAGTGTTTTTTTTTAATATTTTCAAGACACGTGACATGTTTCTTTGTTTTTTATTTTCTTAACTTTTTCTATGAAAGCTTCGTTTGGTGAGGAGCTCTCTGATTGCAAAGGTTGAGTTCAAAAATATAATATAGAGTTTGACTATATACAGTCTTTAATTGTTAAGATACATTAGTATTATTATGAAAGAGTGTTTCAGAATTTTTTTAATAGGTGCATTAGTATTATTTTTATTTTTTTAAAATGTATTTAGTAATAGTATTGTGAAATAGTATTAGTTCGTAACACATAACTTTTCAAGAATTTATTATTTTGTACAGGTGCATTAGTATTGTTTCAGAATTTTTTTTTTTTTTTAAATTATATTTAGAAACACTATTATGATAGAGTGTTAGTCCATATGACATATATTTTCAAGAATTTTTTTATTTTTTTAAAACTATTATGAAAGGGTGTTAGTCTATAAGACATATCTTTTCAATTTTTTATTTTTTTTTAAATTATAATGAAAACGTGTTAGTCCATAAGACATATCTTTTCAAGATTTGTTTTTATTTTTTTAAAACTACCATGAAAGGGTGTTGTTAATCCATAAGTCATATATTTTGAAGAATTCTTTATTTTTTTAAAACTATTATGAAAAAGGTGTTATTCCATAAGACATGTTTTCAAGAATTTTTTATTTTTTTAAATAATGAATGACGTTGACACGTGACATATCTCATACGTTTTCATTTTTCTAACTTTTATGGTGAGAGTTTCATTTCATGAAGAGCTCTCTAAATTCAGTATTTGGTCTTATAATTATATAATAATGTATGATGAATGCCGTTAGAATTAGGAAATAAAGCTTGACAAAGACTTTAAAATTGTTAAAGAACAAAAGATCGTAACAAAAATAAAATTCTAAATTTATAAAAGATATAAAATGAAAGAGTATTAACTCATTAATCATAATAACTTCAATTATGACTTACTCCGTGGCACTGACAAGTTAGATATTTTCAAAAATTCTCTATAGTCTTAAAGGGGTGTTTGTTTGTTTTTTTTATTAAGATTATATTTTTAGTTTTATAATTTTATGTGTTTATTTGCCGATGCAGATTATAATTTTAGAATATCTTCTTGAAAGAATAATCAAAATTTAAAATCTTTCTCATAGGTATTGTAGATTATTTTTTTAAACTCATGTAATTTTCCTATTCTACCTTTATCATTCAAATAACATTAACTACCTCATTGTCAATCCATAACTAACCCTTTTTTGTAATTTACTCAGTATAAATAATATTTTTTACACCATCAAAATAAAACAGATCTGCTTAAATTCATTCTTTAACTAAGAGACCCAAACATAAACAAATTATAAATAATTTTAATAGATTATAATTTTAGGAGATTATAATCACATATAAAAATAATCATAATACAATAATTTTACCAGCTATACAATCAGACACTTAATGACTTAGAACATGTTTGGTTATCCGTCCCAAAATCACGTTGTAACAAAAGCAAACATGCACTTAGCTTATTTTAATTCATGCAAGTCTATTTGCAAACTAATAAACTCCTTCAAGGCTTCAAGACCTTGCCAAACACACACTTGGAGTAGCTTTATTAGATTACAAGCACAATATAATGGTGTGTGATAAATGAAAGATATATGACCGAATACATGTACCATGAAAAATCGTTATAAAAATTGATTATTTTGATTTTAATCCATAATAAATGGCTTCTTATATACACAAAATTAAAAAAAAAAACTTATTTTATACTATAATCTAAAACCACTTACTTTTCCTAAAATAGTCACTTACTTTTATTCTTGTATGACCTAGTATTCGATCACAAATCATGACATTTTTTTTTAAATTTTTTTTTAAAAGGTTATTAAGGGGAAATTTATGTGCACGAAAAGAATATTATAAAACGACATTTTTAAAGGCTCAATCCGTGAGTTTAAGTGTATGTAAAAAATATTACGAAATGCTTACCCAAGACTGCCGATGAAGCATAAGAATATTTTTAGAAAAAAGTGTCACCGAGATTTTTTATATATAAATAATTGTTTGTTTTTGCATAAGACAAGTCGATATTAGATTTAGATGTCAATTCTGGATGTTCGTATAATAATTTTTGATTTCTTTTAGCTTATTTATGTTTATGGTCTTTAAAAGTTTAGCGTATCGTGTTTTGGTTTTAATCCTTAAAAATTGTTTTGGAATTGTTTTGCTAGTCCCAATCAAAATAACTTTTAGGGATTAAAACCAAAATACACTGAATTCTTACTAAAAAACATAAATAGTTTTTAATCATAAAATTAAACATTCAATCATATTGAAATTAAATATACCAACGAGCTGTTGGTGCAGTGGTGCCAGGGGCTGCACTTGGTAGGGCGAACCACGGTTCGATCCCCCGCAACAACGTTGTGAGAGGAATAAAACCTTAACCCCGGGACCCCCCTCGAACTGGATTAGTCGGCCCAGTGAGCCGGATACCAGGGTGGAAACCAAAAAAATATTGAAATTAAATAGAAGGCTACTCAATTCAAGTTTCACTAAAATTTATCCAGCTAAGAATGAAGTACAATAGTTCCTAATAAAAGCCAATTCAGATTTGTTAATTTTTCACCATATATGTCTCCATATTTTAATTTATTGCGAGAAGATCACTACTCTGAATTATAATTTTAAGACTTCCAAGTAGTACATGTTAAGTAATTTGTCATGAAATAACATTAACACAAAAGCCAGCTGTCTCCACGCGCCAGTGCAACCACGATGTCTTTCTCACAGTAGCATAGCACTGATGGTGTGACTCACGCGACAGAAGTTGAGAGTGTGATAAACATACATTTCCAAAAATAGCAAAAAGAAGTAAAGCATGGTTAAAAGCAAGATGTATGAAACTGGAAAGAAGCACCAACCCTAAGCTGCACTCCATTTTCTGGTGCTAGATTGGAAAGAAAAAAGAAGAACCTGAGTGAGAGGATAAATAAGTAAATAAATAGCCAAGTTTGAGAGTAGAGATAAACACAGTGTGTTTGTTCTCTTTCTCCCTTTTCCTCCTTTCTTTTCCTCTCTCTATAGGGTTTCAAAGTTTAGAACTTCAAGTATCCAAAAACCTTTTTCACTAATTTGGTTGCACTTGGGGTACTGATCCACAAAAAGCAGGTTCAAACAAGTACCAACCAAGAGAAAGAAAGAAAATTATTATAAATAAGAAAAGAGAAAATTTGAGTAAGAGTAGGGAATAGAGGAGGTTTGGGTTTTAAGTAGAAAGAATATATATAAATATATATAGAATTATTGGATTAATAATAATAATAATAGGAATAAGATGGGGAGGGGAAGAGTGGAGCTGAAAAGGATAGAGAACAAGATAAACAGGCAGGTGACATTTGCAAAGAGGAGGAATGGACTTTTGAAGAAAGCTTATGAGCTTTCTGTTCTTTGTGATGCTGAGGTTGCCCTTATCATCTTCTCCACCCGTGGCAAGCTTTATGAGTTTTGTAGCTGCTCATCTGGGTATGTATCTTATTCATATATTCATTTATTTATTTATCTATATTATATTGTACTATATATAAATTTGTGCTCTAATATGCATATTACTTATAATTTTGTATGTACTTGAAATAAATTCTTTGATATCTATCTAGATCTTTCTTCTAGTGTGCATCTATTATATATATTATATGTGCGAGATCTAGCTGCTTAATTTTAATGTTTGGTGTTTCTCTATGGATTTGTTAACTTGAACAAATTAAAGAAGGCTATTTTCCTCTTTTTTTTTTGTTCAGTTTACATTTCTTTAATAATTTATATATACACACTTGAATGAATTTCTTTGATCTCTAGGTCTTTTAATTTTCTTTTAGATCTACCTCGTATCTTTTTTTTACTTGATTGGTGTCTCAACTTGGATTTGTTTTCTTAAAAAAAAAATTTAAAAGAAGGGCAATTTTTCCATTAAAAAAAAATCCTTTTTTATTTGGCTATCTATACACTGCTGCTTGAATCTTTTTTCTTAATATGTGATGTAATTTCTTTAATTCCTTTTGGTTGCAGCTGATATAATGAAGCTTCAATCTTGATTTGATCTTTTGTATGAATGGTTTCTGTAGATGATAGTATAGGTGTATGAGATCTGATGATGTTGCACATACATGACCTATGGTCAGTGTCTTATCTGGTTGATTATTGTACTGTACCTCTTGTTAGATGATTAATTGTACTGTAGCTTTTGTTAGATGATTATTGACTAGCTTTCTCTAATTTCTTTTGTCCATACTCTTGTTTTGGGTTTTTGTTTTTCTTAATTTTATTTATGTATCTCCTTTGTTTTTGTTCTTGAAGTTTCTTTGCAAACTAATTACGCTAATGAGGTCAGTATCTGATTTTATTGACCCTATTTTTGTTTGCCTAGCTTCTATGTAATCGAGTATTTTGCTTTCTATATTTTCCTTAAAAATCTGGATAAGTGAGTTGCTGCTGACAACTTCAAGTTCTTATCAGCATATATTAACAAATTTTTATCAAATTCAAAAATCAAATAACTTTGTTTGTGAAAAGCAGTAGAGGGTGATCATATGGAATGTAACTACCAAAAAATCATTATATTTAACAAAGGAATTTTTTAACCATGGGTTGAGGATAAAAACCCCAAAATGAATAAGTTTTTTTGAAAAAATAAAACTTTAAACTTTTGATTTCTTCAATGTATAACTTCCAAGAAGAACCATCCATTTTTGGATGCTTATCCTCAACCATTAGGGTTGAGTTTAAGAGAACCCTTTAACAAATAGAGATTTTAAATTTATAATATTATTTTGGTACCCCATGGAAAAGTTACATTATTTTCTCTTCACTTTGTTAATCTTTTTCTTTTGGTACATATTAACTGATTATTCTTTCTCATCTCTTCCTCATGCTTTTAACATTTTTATTACATTATTTCTATGACTTCTTATACAAATTTCAGTTAGAACATATTATTAAAGCCATGTGCATGCTTAGCTGAATTTTTATGTACTTCAAATTGAAAAGACAAATAATTTAACAAGCATGTGTTGGATTTATATTTAGTCATCATCAGTGTCCATTTTTACTTGACGACGAGCTTAACATTTCAATGAAAAATGATATTTCCACGCTTAGCTTTATTTAAAAAGAGATAAGATGAATAATGAGAAAAGTGATTGATAGAATGATGTAAAAGAAAAAAAGATATAAAAAAAAGTGAGGTGTAAATAAAAGTATAATTTTTTTTTAAGAAAATAATAAAGATTGCATTTTAATCCATGATTTTGAAGTGGAAAGATGATACATTGCAAAAGTAGCTAATTCTTCTTGTTTTGTTTTCCTTTTTTGATTGTGAAGTGTTTTTCTGTTTTCCTTTGCTTTTGTTTCATCTTATTTCCAATGTAAATCATCAAGATGTGTTGTGTTTAAACATTTAAATAATGGCAAAGAAATAATTTATGCAACTATTGACTCAAAAACCCCATGCATATCTATAAGTGTTTGAGTTGATGATGAGAAGGCTCAGGTGGAGAGTCATATATAATAATTTGATTAATACATACTATTGATTCATGTAACCAGTTTGAAAAAGTAAACCCCAACACCTTTTAATTATTTCACTGTTACATATGTGTAAAGGTGTAACTATCTTTATTCATGTTGTATATTCTAGTGCTATCCAGATTTAGTTTTTCTGATTTTGCAAATCTATCACTGATTAACAAAGAATTTACTTTTAAAATACATATAAGCCTCAAACATTTGCATTATATTGTCACATGCATGAAATTGCCCGTGTCCAATGGTTAAGTTTTTGCAGATATGTTGTTGTGTCAACTTGTATCTGTTCCATTTACGCCCTAGATAGTAAAAGTCTAACTCATGACTAAACATTTTAGTGCTCTTATGGTTCATTAGAATCAAGAGTTTAATACGCACTAACAATGTAAATTTTTACTTACAAGTTAATAATTGGTATTAACAAACATTCAAGAAAAACTCAACCCATTGAAAAGGGATCAATATTTACAATGGTTTTTTTTATCGGCAAAGAAAATTTATTAATATCAAAATCAGTATAAGAAATATTTACAATGGTAATACAAAGTAAAAGATCTACACACCAATTAGAAAATATTACATGACATTTTGCAAAGTATAAGTGCATCAACAATATATAACTATAGCATCCGTATAAGAGCATCAAAATCTAACCATCTCAGCGATATACACTATTTTAACATTGATGTATATACCAATATATGGCTCATTTATGCATTGTTATTCTTTTAGTAGTGTGGTATATGGTTATCCACTTATCCATGCATACACAACATACCATCATTAATTTGACGGTTCTTCTTTTCTAATGCCTGGAATCAGCATGCTCAAAACACTTGAAAGGTATCAAAAGTGCAGCTATGGTGCAGTGGAAGTCAACAAACCTTCCAAAGAGCTAGAGGTAACCACTGCCTGTTTAATAAGTAACATTATAACATCTTTTCGAAAGTTTACACAGGAAAGTCTTATTCATTAACTGCTAGAACATTGCACTTATATTACATGCCAACCTATAATTCTTTCCCATGTAAATTATATTTTTTGTTATTTTTCAGTTTTCATTTGTAATTTTCTTTTGTAGCAGAGCAGCTACCGTGAGTACTTGAAGCTGAAAGCAAGGTTTGAGTCTCTTCAAAGGACCCAGAGGTAAATTTCATGGAAGAGTATATTAAAATAAAATAGGAAATACCAAAAAAGAAAAGAAATAGTGAAATAAAGTCAAATCCATAATTTGTAATAAAAGATGTTATTTAAACATCCAAAACTAATATCAGGATTATACACCTGACTTTTTGTGTTCTTTTCATTTTTTGTGAGTTAAGGTGTCAAAAATTCTTTTAGATAGTTAGTAACTATTGTTAAGTTTTCACAATTTTCAAAAATGATTTACCATTTGCATCATTAGTTTTTCATTCAAGTGATGTTACATGTATATCCAGAATTGACATCTGGATGTACATCTGCTTGTCTTATATACAAAAATCAAATGTCAATTCTAGATGTACACGTAACATTAGTGTTTTCATTAAGGTCATAGCTTTTATTCCTTATTGCAGAAACCTTCTAGGTGAAGACTTGGGCCCATTAAACACCAAAGATCTTGAGCAGCTTGAGAGGCAACTGGATTCATCTCTCAAGCATGTGAGGTCCACCAAGGTAATCAAATATCCATGCCTAGTTAATGTTATTTTGTTTAGTAAATTATAAATAGAGAGATCATTAATGTGGTACTTCCTAGTTGTTGCATTGGCCCTAGCCATTAATCCAATGTAGTTTCCTCGTAATTTCACATCCTTCTGTAAAAAATTCTCTATAACATTTTCTTTACATAACAATATAGCATATGCATGGATTAGTACTATACAGTGGTAAGCACAGGACTGGTTTAAATAAGACCTGTTTTCTCTATCAGTAGAAAAGAGTTTTCCTTAATAAAAGATTTCACAAATAAAATAATTAGCAACTCCTAAGTTACATAAAGGTACTAATGGTAAATGATATGAAATAAGACAATAAATTTTAAATTTTGGTCTTGAAAGTGATAGTATCATTTTAAATCATGGTTGAAAATGTTGGTTTGTGTTTTTTACTTTTATTTTTTCACTTTATAACTAGCTTGAAATTTCCTTATAAAAAGCTTTATGACACCTCTTATATGGCACTATCTTAAACATCATTTTGCAGACCCAATTCATGCTGGACCAATTATCTGATCTTCAAAATAAGGTACATGGTGTTTTCATAACTTTCAGAATAAAGCAACTTTTTATGTGCCTGATACTTCAATCTATTACATGGATACAGGAGCAAATGCTGGTAGAAGCAAACAGAGGTTTGAGCATGAAGGTAACATTATAATACTATCATTCATTAAGTTCATCTAACAAGCAAGATTGACAACCTTGCTATTTTCTTGCTTCTTTATAGCTGCATAAATTTGTACTAGAGGTACAATTGACCTTGTTGTGTGATAATTTCTAGTAGTTATATTTGTTCCTTCAAATCCATTGTGTAAAATAATCTTGCATCTCTATTCTTGGGCAACCAGATTGGAATTGGCTTCGGAAAGTTTAACTTTCATGCAAATATTCCTTAAGATTAGTATAAAGATGCAAGAACATGAATGAAATGAATGTTGCAGAACAAAATAAATAAGAACCTAGTCATAAGTGCTTCTTTCATTTCCTTAAGATTAGTTTGAATACTTATTGATTGATATTATTGTTCTATTTGTCCTGTTCTATAATATGATTGTGCACTTGGGCACTTACCATTGTACTTGTTATGACCATTCTGCATTTTGTAATGTTTCTTCAATCTTTAATCTTCCTTTCAAATTTAAGTCCTCTGCTGATAATTTGGTTCATGACTACTCTTTGTTGGCAGCTGGAAGAAATCAATTCAAGAAACCAGTATCGGCAATGGGAAGATGGCGAACAAAGTATGCCATATGGAACACAAAATGCTCACTCTCAAGGCTTCTTCCAGCCTTTGGAATGCAATCCTACATTGCAGATAGGGTAATCTTACTAATTTTCATTCCTTCTCTCTTTTTTTCTTTTAAGAAAAAACTTTTTTTGGTGAAGCTGGTTTGAATTACATTTTAACACTATTGTCTTTGATTCAGTCCTGATTACAGGTACAACAATCATGTAGCCTCAGATCAGCTAACTGCAACAACTCAGGCTCAACAAGTGAATGGATTTATACCTGGATGGATGCTTTGAGTTTGAACTAAGCTCAGTATTTTGCTATCTACATAAAAGCAAAAGCCTAAGGTCAAAGACAAATATGCCTGTGTGTAAATGCTGCATTTGCTTCTGTTATTTGTTTTGGTATAAAAACAGCATTGACTGACTCAAATCTATCAAAACTTTAGCCATTGACATATGGCATTGGCATGTAAGAAGTTTATTATATTCTGAATATCTTTTGAAAGACAACTTTTATCTGAATGGCCATTTAATTTCAATTTTCTTTTGCATCACTTACTAATCTGATTCCTTTAGGCGTTGCTTTCTCATCAAGCTTGCATTCATTATTGGATAGTTAGACTATATGATGTGAAAATATTATGAAATATCTTGAAACTATGGCAATCTCTCTTGGTGATTCTATATGGTTTCATTCTATTTATAGATTTTGGTCAGTGGTGCTCTGCAACCGACTTTACAAAGTGCAATTGACCTAATGAGTAAATAAGCAGGAATATTCATCTAAAAATATAACAAGTTCTCACTTAATATGCCTAATATTTACTTTTAATAGCTTACCATGTTCCTCCTTGGGTACTGTTCCAGTAAAGGCTTTTTATATGTAAAACATCAAAAATCGGTTCTAGCATTACAAAATATATCAATTTCGACCTTGATCCTGTTATGGTATATAAAATCAGATACTAATAGCATGTTTGGTTTACAGTCACAGAATCAATTTCGGCTAAAAAATTACATTGGAGCAGAAACAATTGTTAATAAGATTAGCATTCCAAAATTGATTCTGGACTAACTCACCGCTGAATCAAACATGCACTAAATTAATTTTTCTATAAAAGCAAAAACCAAATTGGATCAATGAAAACAGTCTCATAAACTAAATAGATACTTTACTTGTCTTTTTATGGATAAATAAACGAATAATAACTTACCCTGCTCATGATCTAATTAATATTTTTTTTTTTTTTAAGATAATGGAATGGTATGATGAACACTACTAAGTGAATTTTATTTTATTTTATTTTTTTTTTGGTTAACTACTAAGTGAATTTTATTGTCCATCAATCGATTTATACAACTGTTTAATTTATTGGCATGGTGCTGATTGATGTTATGTGTCGAATCAATGATAAAATTGCATGATGCCTTTGATAAAAAGTTGTGCATAGAAATGATTATTCTTTCTATCTAGACCAATGAACAGAAACAAGTGGTGGGAAAAAATGGAATAAGTAACTGGTGGAGTCATGTACTCATGTGTGGTCCTCAATCCCTCTCCTTTCCCTCTCATTCTCACATCTCCCACTAATTTCCCACTTCTGCCACAATGTTTCCGTAGAATAACTGTGTAAATGTATTTTTTTTTTAAAAATAATTCAGCTAAAAATTATTCATGGGTGTAAAAAACTATATACACATTGTGCTGCACACAAATTAAACTCTGTATATAAATACATTTCATTTAAATTTTATTTTCTTTATGTTTATGTTTTGAAATATGAGTACTTCTAGACTAGTGACATATCTGTATCGTGTATATATTAAATATTTGTACATGTACAATATTTTTTGGTACTTGTAACTAGTATGTTGAGAGATATTTTGAATGTGGATCATACCAATAATATTATTTTTGACTTAAAATTTGTATTTTAATGTTATAATTGATATTTTATTTTTATATCTCAGTTTATTCTGAGCCTTAATATCTAATTTTAAGATACTTATATACTATTCCAATGTCAAATTTATTTATTTGTAGCTTGTTTATATATATATATATATATATATATTTATAAAATTTGAATTTATATTATATGTATATGTTCCCAATTTATATAAAAAAAAAAAAAAATCTGCACATGATACCATACCCATATTGATGCCAATGCAGCTTCTATGTCTTCAATTAACATCGGAGGGAGAGACGGAGACGTTGTTTGAGGGTTCCACCATTCACATATACTTTCATGATTCAGCTCAACACATAGAAAGTCACTGGTTCTGCTGTTTAGATTTGAGCCCAAAAAATTGCAATAATGTTACATGTACATTCAGAATTGACATCTGGATGTATATCTGCTTATCTTATATGCAGAAACAATTATGTCATTATCCTTTTTCATTTCCTTTCTAGGTGTCATTGTTGCTCAGCGCTCACCCTATTTTCCTCGTTGATTAGTTGTTTTTTTATCCAGCAAAGCAAAATTTTTCATGATCTTTGTCTTAATAGTTAGGAATCTAATTGCTATGATACAACAAAGCACATTAGTACACAACTCTTCCTTATTCCTACATTCGAGTAATAAGTAATGTTGCTATGTTTAATAATATGACATTTGACATAATTACGATTAGATCATGGCATTGGATTAATGTTTTTGATGACCATATTGTTTCTTTTTTGGATTGATGAGTGAACCCTTCATCTTGTTTTTCAGCGTATAGGTTGCAGCTAATGTTTGGACTTGTGACATTCTATCGTAAATGTGTTGAAACTAGATTGATGTATTTGCTTATCAAATTAAAAAGTTTAATATGAGGGGAGTGATGAAAAATAAAAAAAAAATCGCATTGGATAAAAATTAGTACATTATTGGACTAGATGGAATTGAAACAATCCTTATAACTAATATCTTGAAGTTTTTGAGCAGTGTGAAGTTCACTAATAAATTGTTCTTTGATTATCCATTATAAATAAATCAACCCAACCAACCCATTATTCACCAAAAAAAAAAAAATCAACCCACTCACATTTAAAAAAAAATTAAAAAAAATCTCACTCTCATTGCAAGACCTTTTCTCTATGCCTCTATGGAATGTATAAGGCAGAGTATGTGTATAAGGCTTTTTCTATGTGTGAGTGGAGTATTGGATACTTGAATATCTTGGATATGTATGGTTGATCGTGATGATGGCTCATCCCCTTGCATTGGACTGGTATTTATAGGCTCAAGGAAGTTCCCTAGCCTTATATATTCTCTTAGAGAATCTTTTATATTTGAGAGGAATCTTCGTATGATCTTATCTTCAATGGGGATAAGCGGGGATTTTCTATTATTCTGAATAACTAGTTTAATTTGCTCGTGTGATGCACGGAATTAAACAAATATATTGGATCACATCTCATTCTATATAATAAATATTTTAATGCCAAAAAATTCAATAGACAATTTGAACTAAATAGCATAATTTTATTTATATGAGAATTGTTACTAATAATCAAACTTAATTACTAGTTAAACTATATAAATTAGTTCATATTATTTATAACTGATTTGAAATTGCAGATTTCTTTTTTAATTCAAAATATTGTATTCATAAAAAATGGAATCAAATTGTTGTTTTTATTTTTAAAATTAAAATATTCTATTCGATAAAATGGAATCAAATGAGATGTATGTTATTTTGTTAACTAAATTAAAAAAGAAAAAAAATAAATAGCAAGATTCAATTTTTTTCAATTTTTCAAAAGTTAAACTTATTAGAAAATTGAAGAGCAAATAAGGCATCTTGCAAAAATCTCATTTTCATCTCAATCCTAACTTGCATTTCGCTCAAAATTGTAAATTAATCATCCATTTCTTTCCAAAGTTTCTTCATGTCATTCACTATTTTTGGCCTCACAGTTGCAAAAAAAAAAAAAGAAAGAAGAAAGAAAAAAGATTATACATTAGTAACGAACAAATTAGAATTTCATACCGAAAGTATGATTTAAGAAAATTATGTTATACTCTATCCATCCCATAAAGATTGACGATATTTGAATTAATTTCTTCGATTTTTTTGACATTGTTTTGGGAGATGGTGAATATAAAGTAAAAAAAAAACTCTTTGTGCAATAGTTGAGATCCACCGTGACATTTCACCATTGGATCAACTCTCTAAATATTAAAAAAATTATTTAATGCAAAATAAAATATCAAAAAGGAATAAATGCAATGAAAACAAAAATGTAAATAAAAAAAATGAGAATATAATTGAAATAAGATAAAGCACTTCTCACATTCAATTAAGAAAAAAAAAACTGTGCAGTCATTCTATTTATGCAATTGACTAAAATTTTAGTATTTGAATAACATCAATACATTAAATATATATATAACTAATTTTAATTATTAATTTTAAAAAATAATTAAAAAATTATGATCAAGTGTCACATAAGCAATTATTATCTTGAAGATTTCCTCTTTTTATAATATATAATTGATAATTGATATTTCTATCTCTATTCTCGTTGGAATCCAATGAACTGTTGATGTTTTTTTTTTAATTCAAAATATCATTTTTATCCAAAATGGAATCATGTTGTTGGTTGTTAAGTGGTTGAGTCTAACAAATCAAGTAAAACAAAAAACTGGCAAAATTATGTGGAGGTGACACGTCAGCATTTTTTGGATTGCAGGTATCCTCTTCTTATAATATATATAATTGATCTGGAGATGATCAGTAGTAAATCCCTTATAAAATTTTCTTATCTTCTAGAGATTAGGTTGTGCGAATAAGTCTCATTCCTCATCCTGGACTTTATCTGAGCTCTTCTATGTCTGTCTATCTGAGCTCTTCTATGTCTATCCGAGCTCCGAGCTCGTGGTGTTCTGTTGGGAGTGATCGGATTTCGGACCATCTCATCAAGGTCCTTTAATAGGTCACAATAGGTCTCCTAGGATCCTTGTGTATGGCTCGAAACAGTTAAAGTTACTAACGCTAGAATTAAAACGATCTTGAACAAGTGGTCATACTCTTGGTCTACCCTGTGTGCCACCATCTTTCTCCTCTACCCGATCTCCCAGACCTTCCACTAGATCCAAAACACAATAATATTATCAATATTCATTCATATCCATAAACGGGACTTGTACACTTGCAACGAAACAATAAAAACAAGGAAAAACAATTATAATAACTAAGCAATAATAGATCTGCAAAGTGAATCGAAGAGGGAAAGAGATTACTATAAAAATGAAATGCGTTTGGTGAAAGGCGTTTTTGTTTTGCTTGTTAGTTCAGTGAACTTGGGAAACAACGACAACAACGTAAGTAGAAGAGAGGGAAAGACTAAGACTAATGGAGAGAGAGTGAGGGTTTGAGGATCTTCTTTGTCTTCGTCTCTGTGTGAGTGAGGCGCGAATATTTTACATGGAATTAATCTCGGTTACTCTAAAACACCTGTGTTCGTAATGCTACGGTTATTTTTTTAATTTGAAAGATATACTAAGATCCCGATTCCGTGTTTTCATAACTGGAATAAAATGTTTTTCATGTTTTTTATATTATTTTAAGTTTTTGTTTTTAATATTTTAATAAGAAATATCTTTTAATCCCAATTTTGTGTTGGAATCGGGATTAAATTACGGCTACGTTTTTCCCCATTTTGCAGTAGTGCATACTTGTAAAACCTTCAGCAACCATCCAAAATTAAAACGATGTTAAGGGATTGAATCACCATGCTTAAGCTCTTTATATAAATATCACCAATAAGATTACCATTAATTAGGAGAAACATGCAACCTAAGAAAATATAATACACGTTCTATTCCGCCCCCTCCATCACTCAGAAAAAATTAATCTCCCAAGCATATAGTCTAGAAAAGTCTAACTAATAGAATCACAGGCCATCACAAAATGAACCTTGAAAACAAAACAATTTTCCCAATGTTTTTAGCAAAGTCAATAGTTTCATTCAGAGCAACAATCCCACCCATGATAAATCTATCTGAAAGAAAAGCAAGGTGGTTGCAAGAAATTAAAGAATGAAATACCTTCAAGATGAGTAGTGATAACCTTTGATATAATTTTATAACGACTCCCCGTGAGAGAAATAGGATTGTGGTCTGTAGCTTTCTAAGGACAATCTACCTTCGGAATTAATGCCAAAAATTAAGAGCCAAATCTTCGAGGAAGTTTAGAGTTGGAATATAATGTAAAACTGCCATCATGCCACAAATATCCTCCTTCACTAGATTCGGGAACCTTTTGAAGAAAGTAAAGTTAAACCTATCAGGCCCTGGGCTTTTATTCCCATCTTATAATCTCACAGCTGCGGCTATCTCTTCACAAGTAAAAGCCATCACTAGCCTTAAATTACCCTTTTCATACAACTCACGAAACTAAACCCCACCAAGAAAAGATAGGAAAAATGAGCTTGAACCACTTGTTTAATCTCCTAAACACCTATGATCCATCTGCCATTAAAATTAAGGGCACCCAAACATTTCCATTGCCTCCTTTCGTCCACAACAATATGAAAAAAGGACGCATTAACATCTACTTTCTTCATCCACTTCACCCTAAATTTTTGTCAGAGCAAATTCTCTTTTTTATTCAATACATTCAACATATTCGCTAAGCATTGCCTCCTCTCCACTACCTCCTTATCAGATAATTCATCATCCTTATTCGCTTTGATAACTAATTCATTTAGCGTCGCTATCTGCTGATCAATACGAAGTCAAGATTGCCAAATACTTTAGCATTCTGTAACACCCTCACAATTGATTATCTTAATTACTACTAGCTAATTAACTACTTGAAAATTTCTTGATAAAAATTCGATAGAGTTTCCTCTGTTTTTCGGACTTTCCAAAATATACTTTTTAAAGACCTGCTCAGTCCAGAATATTCTAAAACATAAATATAAGTATTAGTTACAACCAGCATATCACTACTGCCCTGATACAAAATAATACGCCTGCGCTAGTGAATCGTTTTGAAACCAAAATAAGTTGACTTAAACCTAATTTACTATACTCCTCTCATAATTAATTTACACTCCACGGGGTGGAGGGTATTCCTGCTCGGCCTACAATAGTGTAAGCTTCGCCTATGTACCTGTATAAAAAACAGCAAGAAGGTTAGCATTACATAGAACTTAGGAAAATAATTTCTAAGTAGGCATAGGAATAAACTAAGTACAAACATTAAGCAAACAACATGCACAATTTATAAATATACATTCTACTTCTCTTTTTTATCATTTTCATTATTCATTTCTAATTGATGCCATTATCCCTTATCTTTTCTATTACTATTTACATTGTACGTCTTCCCATTGATGGGATACCTGGTACAGTTCTATTTACCCATTTACCTTGTAGTCTTCCCACTTAAGGATACCTGGTACATTTCTATTCGTCATGTATGTCTTCTCATTTAAGGGATACCTGATACATTCCTATTTTCCCTCTATGTCTTCCCACTTAAGGGATACCTAGTACAAATCTATTTACTTTGTACGTCTTTCCACTTAAGGGATACCTGGTACACTTCTACTCGCACTGTACGTCTTCCCAATTAAGGGATACCTGGTACAGTTCTATTCGCTATGTACGTCTTCCCACTTAAGGGATACCTGGTACATTGATCCTATTTGTTGTGCACGTCTTCCCAATTAAGGGATACCTGGTACAACCGATTCTATTCGCCATGTACGTCTTCCCTTTTCAGGGATACCTGGTACATTAATTCTATTTGCGGTGTACGTCTTCCCAATTAAGGGATACTTGGTACATCCGATTTTACTTACTCTGCACGTCTTCCCAATTAAGGGATACCTGATGCATTCATACTCTATCGTCCTTACTTTATCCTCTTATATTTTATTCTTCCCGTTTTCATAAATTATTCTATTTCCTTTCAATTTCTACATATCCCAATAAATCTATTTTCACTTATTCTGGTTAAATAACTTTCCTCTATCCTCATTTCTTTATTCTCACCTCTCCCAATCAATCCTGTTATACTTAATTTATTCCCCCTGACCTCAAACAAATCTTAATTCTGTTAACTCTCCATCAGTTAATTCATTCATACCTATGACAGTTCAGCTAATCCTCGATCACTCTCATCTCTGTTAACTTTCCCTTTGCTTAAGTCACATTAACTAACCTCAATTGATTTCCCATAAACTTAAGTTACTTTAACTAATCCTCAAATAATTCCAATAAAACAAGTCACTTTCGCTATAATAAAATTATTCCGATAAACTTAAGTCCCTTCTACTAACCTCATTTAGTTCTATTTTACTCAAGTCTAAGCTACTCCCCATGACTACCAACCTTAACATTCCTAAATAGTGACATTTCCTACTATTATAGTAAAAGATAATAATCATAATCTATTTCTTTGTCCATAACTATTAATCCATCAACCACAAAGAACAATGACATTAATCAACTTCCTACTTCTATACTATCCACCTAGTGTCCGTTTCCAATTACCCTAAGGTTCAATCCTACTCTACTTAATCAAGTCCTTAACTACCCATCTATCCCAGCTAAATTATTCATACTTTACCAAGTTTTCCTCTCAAGGGTCACTTAGTTTTATTACAAACCTATCATATCTAGTGATTCACTCACCTTTTCATATTTACACATTATTTCATAAAAATCAACAAAACATACATAAGCACATGGTATTATAAATATATTCATTCATCATCATAGTGGGTTCTTTCACCCAAATACTACATGTTTAGTTTCTAACCAAATACATTAACCCAAGGTTTATTATTATCCCTACCCATCTACTGTTAATTATCACTATACTCTATTTAGAATCCACCCCCTAAATAAAGGTAATACCACCTCCTAACCTCAGATAGAGAGAGGAAGATAGAACCTTAAGCCCTCACAGTATTTTCCTTTCCTTTGAGTCCCTAGATCCTCAACTGTTTGATTCTAGCTTGTATCTCAATGATAGCTACCAACCAATATGTAGAAATGGTGTCCAATGATGAAGAAGATGAAGGTTGTGGGTTCCCTTCTCTCTCTTGGGAGCTATGGGGCATAGGAGAGAGAAAGTGAAGCCATTGATGAGTTAGAGAGGGAAAGCTTAGTGGGGATGGTGATGGTGATGGTGATGATGATGCTTGATCCTTGGGTGCTTAAGGAAGAAGATGGAATTGAAGAGGAAGAAGGGTGCTTGAGTGGTATAGAGATGGGAATGAGTTTTAGGTGTGTGTTGATGTGTTTGTTGGCCCAAACTCGCATTGGAAGCTTGCCACTTAAAGGCAAATTTGTGACCCCAAGTTTCCTTTATTTTTTTCGCATAAGACCTATGCTAATGGATTAGCCCACTGGCTAATCGATTAGCCAGCTCAGTTTTTCTTTCCTATGCACTTCAAAGTGCCATATCTCCTTTGTTAACCGTTAGATCTTGCTCAAATTTGAAAGCAAGCTTCCTTACATACTAATCTTCACATCCAACGGTGGAATTCGTGTTTAGAGATGTAAATCATTTATTATTAATTTTCTAATGTAGGGTGTTTCTAACACCGAAAACACTGTTTCTAACACTCGTTTGTTCCTCTTTCAATCCCCTATCCGATGCCAATGCTTCCTAACTCCTTCATGGCACTCATAGGGATCCTAATCCATCACCTTAAAAATCCTCTTTAGCACAATTATAATTTTTTATAATCTTATTATTCTAATTATTCTCGTAATTAAAATTCGGGATATTACAATTCTCTCCCACTTACTGGAATTTCGTCCCCGAAATTCCGTTCAGTTCTGTAATTGGAGAGCCATCCCTTTGGCAAGGTTTTCGACTATGGTCTTTACGTCCCTTCGGCTCCGTTCTCCCACTTAGGATACTTCTAGGTCCATACTCCTTGGCGTCTTCATACTTATGCTAAGACACCCCATGTCTTGTTTTCACATGGCTTTCCTTCCTGCTTCCAATAGTCTAAGTTTTTTCTCATTGTCGCCCAGACAATGTCTAAGTTGGCTACTACATCCTCCCTCACTTGGCATCGACATACCTAATTATATCAATGCCAGGAAGTAGGGAATTGAATGCATCAGTTTTTGACCGCCTTTCGGGATTAACAGTTGTGTTGAGTTGACTACCTTTTGGTGGTCATTAGGTTGGATAGAATTCCTAAGGTTTGCGAAATCTCTTATTCGCAAACATCTAGGTTCTTGTACTCAACGAAGAGCACGAGTCGATTGTTCAACTTGGTTAGTCTCGTTGTGGATACTTTATAAGGTTGTCAAGATTTGTTTTTCTCGCGGACGGCCGTTCTGGAATCTTGGTAAGATTCCCGGTGAGTTTTGGGCTACCAAAATCTGATTTGGTTTTTCATGGAAGTTAGAGGTGGTTCCTATAGGGTTTGATCGATTCTCTCGAGGATTTTGTATTCGGCTACACTACTTTTAAACGGGTACGATAGCTGAAGGCTCTTATCCTTTGGTGTTGTTTTAGGTCTACTTCCCGATTCTGTGTAAAGAGTTCGGAAAGAACACCTCTCGGGTTGGTTTCTTCTCTTCTAAAGGATCTACTTCTTGGAGAGTTCCTATTTCGGTTGTCCCGATTTCAGTTGGAAGGGTGCAATGGTATCGACCATTAATAGGTGCGGAGATCGAGGTGATCAGTCCCAATCTCACATCTATCAATAGCAACATCATTGTCGTGTTTGCTGATGATATCATTACTTAACAGATGCAAGGATCAGAGTGATCAGCTCTAACCATACATTCTATTAATGACAACACCATCGCCGAATTTAGTTAAATTTAAACTAGTCTCCTATAGTTTATCGCTTCTTTCTAGCTGTTGCTACTGTCTCAGCTATGCTTTGGTTCACTTGAACCAAGTTCACTAGGATTGAGGCAATCCTATTGCTGTCATTACGCCTCCAAGCCATACTACTTAATCCTGGAAAAGACAGTAAGTCATTACATATATAAATAAGTAAATATATAAGTACCCTATTCATCTAACTTAGATACTTAGCTATCTATTGGTTACTCGCTTGGTGAGTAAACCAAAGGAGTTGTGAGTCCACACTCCAAGGCCGAGGAAAAACTGCTCTGATACCAAATTATAACACCCTCACAATTGATTACCTTAATTACTACTAGCTAATTAAATACTTCAAAATTTCTTAATAAAAATTCGACAGAGTTTCCTCTATTTTTTGGACTTTCCAAAATATTCTTTTTAAAGACCTGCTCAGTCCAGAATATTCTAAAAACATAACATAAGTATTAGTTACAGTCAGCATATCACTACTGCCCTGATACAAAATAATACAAGTTTTAGGGCTACGCTAGTGAATCGTTTTGAAACTTGAACCTAATTTAATATACTCCTCTCATAATTAATTCACTCTCCACGGGGTGGAGGGTATTCCTGCTCGGCCTGCAATAGTGTAAGCTCCGCCTCTGTACCTGTATAAAAAAACAGCAAGAAGGGTAACATTACACAGAACTTAAGAAAATAGTTTCTAAGTAGACATAGGAATAAAATAAGTACAAACATTAAGCAAACAACATGCACAATTTATAAACATACATTCTACTTCTCTTTTTTCTCATTTTCATTTTAGCCAGCTTATGACTAAGTTATCCACAGGGTCGGTAGGACCTCCTGGTTTAAGTTTCGTTTTATTAATTATCCACAGGGTCGATAGGACCACCTGTGCTAACTATCCTAGCCCACAGGGTCTCCAGGACCACCTGTGTTAATTATCCTAGCCCACAGGGTCTACAAGACCACCTGTACTCTGTTTTGACTGAGTCTAACTGATCTCCTATCGTATCTTATTCTTCCCTCACTTTCTAATCTTAATTTTATTTAACTTCTTACTTATTCCTTTCTCCCTTCTTAATTCTTATCCCTCTTTCCTTATTAACTATCCTTAATCATCTTTCATTTTCATTAGGAATTATCCACTCTGTTAATCTTATTGTTTCCCAACTTATTATGTAATTAATCCATCGTCCGTTCCCTAAATTCTAATACATCTTCCTATTTCTAGGTTAGAACACAATTCATGCTTAATTTCTTTCTACTAACCTCCATAAATTCTTAATTCAATCGACTCTACCTCAGTTAATTCATTCATACCTGTGACAGTTCAACTAATCCTCAATTACTCTCATCTCTATTAACTTTCCCTTTGCTTAAGTCACATTAAGTAACCTCAATTGATTTCCCATAAACTTAAGTTACTTTAACTAATCCTCAAATAATTCCAATAAAACTTAAGTCACTTTCGCTATCCTAAATTTATTCCGATAAACTTAAGCCCCTTCTACTAACCTCATTTAGTTCTATCTTACTCAAGTCTAAGCTACTTCCCATGACTACCAACCTTAACATTCCTAAATAGTGACATTTCCTACTATTATAGTAAAAGATAATAATCATAATCTATTCCTTTGTCCATAACTATTCATCCATCAACCACAAAGAACAATGACATTAATCAACTTCCTACTTCTATACTATCCACCTAGTGTTCGTTTCCTAATCAAGTCCTTAACTACCCATCTATCCCAGCTAAATTATTCTTACTTTACCAAGTTTTTCCTCTCAAGGGTCACTTAGTTTTATTACAAACCTATCATATCTAGTGATTCACTCACCTTTTCATGTTTACACATTATTTCATAAAAATCAACAAAACATACACAAGCACAAAGTATCATAAATATATTCATTCATCTTCGTAGTGGGTTCTTTCACCCAAATACTACATGTTTAGTTTCTAACCAAATACATTTACCTAAGGTTTATTATTATCCCTACCCATCTACTGTTAATTATCACTATACTCTATTTAGAATCCACCCCCTAAATGAAGGTAATACCACCTCCTTACCTCAGATAAAGAGAGGAAGATATAACCTTAAGCCCTCACGCTATTTTCCTTTCCTTTGAGTCCCTAGATCCTCAACCGTTTGATCCTAACTTGTATCCCAATGATATCTACCAACCAATATGTAGAAATGGTGTCCAATGATGAAGAAGACGAAGGTTGTGGGTTCCCTTCTTTCTCTTGGGAGCTATGGGGCATAGGAGAGAGAAAGTGAAGCCACTGATGAGTTAGAGAGGGAAAGCTTAATGGGGATGGTGATGGTGATGGTGATGATGATGCTTGATCCTTGGGTGCTTGAGGAAGAAGATGGAATTGAAGAGGAAGAAGGGTGCTTGAGTGGTATAGAGATGGGAATGAGTTTTAGGTGTGTGCTGATGTGTTTGTTGGCCCAAACTTGTCATGGAAGCTTGCCAATTAAAGGCAAATTCGTGGCCCCCAAGTTTCCTTTATTATTTTTCGCATCAGACCCGTTCTAAGCCAGTTTAGTTTTCCTTTCCTATGCACTTCAAAGTGCCATATCTCCTTCGTTAACTGTTGGACTTTGCTCAAATTTGAAAGCAAGTTTCCCTACATATTAATCTTTACATCCAACGGTGAAATTCATGTTTAGAGTTGTAAATCATTTATTATTAATTTCCTAATATAGGGTGTTTCTAACACCAAAAGCACCGTTTCTAACACTCGTTTGTTCCTCTTTCAATCCCCTATCCGATGCCAATGCTTCCTAACTCCTTCATGGCACTCAAAGGGATCCTAATCCATCACCTTAAATCCTCTATAGCATAATTATAATTTTTTCTAATATTATTATTATTTTAATTATTCTTGTAATTAAAATTCGGGATGTTACACATTCCACCTTTTAATGTCAATTTTTAACAATTTCATCTTCTATTTAAGATGGAAAGATGATCGGCCATACATTTGCTACAATTGATATTTAAAGGGAAAGAGTTATCAAGCAACCAACAATTTTTAAAATGGAAAGGTTTTGGGGCCCAATCCATATTCCTGTGCTTCAACAAGATTGGAAAGTGATCAAACACATTCATGTTCGAAATCTGGTATGATGCAGTGCCTCATTCTCTCTCCCAATCATCTTAGGCTAGAAATCTATCAAGTTTGTTAATCATCGTAAAATCTTTCTTTGACTATGATAATTTCCTTGCAAAAATTGGCTACTTAGTTAAATCCATATCACCAAAGAATTCGTCAAATGTCACCATCTCCCTAGCTAGTCAAAGAAGTTAGGAAATCCACACCTTTTCTTTCAAAAACACTCCTGATTACAGTAAGATCACTTGTAATGCACCATAAACCATTCTCAATATTGCTCCTCACTTGCCTTAAATCATGCCCCAACTTACGTTTACCATTTGTGTTGCATGAAGCATAAACATTTATAAATGTATATTTAACTTGGTATTTAAAAAGTCAAACAAATCCCCAGATAGACATCACCCGAAAGAATTAAAGAAGGAAAAAGATGCAACATCCAAAACATTTAGAGGATCGCTTGTGTTCCCAACAAACAAATGAAAACACCAGCCACAACCCTCTCCACCCTACAACCTTTCACAAGCACTCTTACTAAACAACTCAGTTTTTGTTTTTCGAACTACCATAAAGTGAATATCTTCAGCAAAAGTAAGAGACCAAAGCTTCATTCTTTTTGCCTCTCTCCCCCAACTCCCTTACATTAAAATATAACACCTTCATTGAGCAACATTTTTATCCTTCCCAGCAACCAAAACGACATGATTTTTAGTTTCCATTTTTACAATTTTGGACACAACCTCAACCTCATCACTCTTAACTGCCGTACCAGCACCCTTATCGATTGCCAACATCTTCTATACGTCCTGTGCATTACCCTTATTTCTCCTTTGAATTTAGGTAAATTTCTCTATACTCGAATCATGTATTAAAAATCAGACAAAGATAATTCTAGAGGTCTAATCGTTGATGCTGACATCCTTTTCTTTCTTATCAGAGTTGATGTTTCACCACTTGAGAATTTGGTGAAGCATCATTTGCTGTTAGACCTTTCAAGAACAAAAGAGTCTTCACATTTTAAGGGCAAAACCTTGTTACAACAAGTGCCGGGTTAGAATCCTGCAACATAAAAGGCCATGGTAAATTCTTCTCAGTCAACGAAATCACAAAGGAATTATCAGCCTTAACACTAAGAACACTCTTCAAACCATCCTTCACAATCGTTCCCTTGAAGCCACCACAATCTTCACTAGTTCACATAACACCACTACATGGGGAAGATTGCACCTGCCTTGAACCACCTTCATCACCCATTGTACTTCTTAAACAAAATTGGAAAATTACATTGAGCTTCTCCTCTAACATCTCCTCATTTATATCATGGTCCCAATTTTCACATTAAAACCAAGAGCATCACCATCACAAAGAGACTGCAAAAAGCTCAGTTAAGTCTCCTCATCCTCAAAACCCTCTACATCGACATTCTCCCTTTCATCAGGCTTCCGCACCACAAGAAATCAAACACATTCAAGAAAGCCTCTTCCACTATTTTTACTAGGAGGCGAATACCATTAATCATGACTTGTTTGACATATGATTAATCCGATCCCAATTAAGGCTCTAAGCAGTACATGCACATATTGAAGTCGTGTTCAATATGGAGCACATATCCATTGAAAGACAAGATCCCAAACTAACCATGCATAGAAAGACAAGCTGATGCACCTCATCTGCACGTATTTGTCCATGCATGCCTCTTCAAGACAACAGGTACAATAATCGACTTGAACCATCTATCAAACAGATCCTCGAATTTGTCTGCTGCAAAAGAGTTTTCTGCTGCAAGCATAATCAAGAGCTTGTCTCCTCCAATTGGCACAAAAGATAACGAAAAGTAGCCAGCAGCTCTAAAACTATCTTGCACCTAGCCAATATCCTCCAATGATCTACTTCCTCCACTAGAATGGAAATTTCTAACTCATCATTTTTCGTGGCCACGTTTGAAAATGTCTCTCAGGTCGATTAAAATGCTAGGAATCTTTAGCATCAAATAAACTTGTTCCACAATTGGAACCTCCCTCTGTCTTTGTTTATCACGTTGGTTTTTCTTGGGAACCCTAGAATTTGTTACTTCCCTTGTTTAAAAAAGAACCATAAGGTTCTTTTCAACATATTGATCATTCTTTCCAAAGTGCTCAATATTTTTTTTTTCAAGTAAATAGAAAAATCTCAATACCTTGAAAATGAATGGAATTACGCTGTCTTATCTTAAAGGTTATCCACTACAAACAAGGAGCATGAAAGCTACAAACTTAACTCAAGCCACCATCTAGGATGGGTTCTTAAGAAAAGCCAAAGCAACCAATTCACATAACAACTGCTTAAGACTTACATGCCTAACCAGTGATCAAGTCATAAAAATCCCTATCAGAATTCTTTAGATTCTCAGGCTGAACTATTTGCATCCTAACTCTAACCTGACTTATAATTGTATTAGCCAAGCATTCTGAAAGACTTGAATTCCCACCAAAAATCCTCAAGTTTCTCTCATGCCAAATATTATAGATCACAGCAGATAAAGTTGCATAGAGTGTCTTCTCCTTAAATCTGCTATGCTTCCATGCTCTTTGGGATTAGATATATACACAAAATATTGATGTAACACCCTAATCACTATTTCCCATTAATTCAAAAAGGACGAATTAAATTTTTTTCTCTTAAAGAGACCACTTCTATTTTATTAACATTAAACTTCATCAGTGTTCCAACATAAAATATCATCTTATATATCAAGTGCATTAACAGTTCCAAAACATTAAGTTTTTTTTATACATGATCAAAACAACAAAAGTATTATAATAACCACCCAAAAAAACCCACGGACATAGCTAGATGTCCGACCACAACACCCTACTCTCCCTGTGAGGGAGAGTGAACCTGCTCGGCCTGGAAGCATGTATGCTCGGACTCAGTACCTGCAAGGGAGGGTAAGGAGGTGAGCATTACACGAAACTTAAGAAAGCAGTTTCTCATACGACATAGTAAGGTGCTAAGCCAAACACAATTAGTCAAACATGCACGCAGTCATAAATATTCATTCCAAACCACATATATCATCGGTCGAACATAATTGAGAGTCATACGTTTAGCCGACCAAACACGTATCAAACGCGTTAGTTCGTTATTTACTCGGCATCTTTTATTATTATTTTACTCAGCTGCGTACCCACACAGTGTACGTCTTACACCTTTTGTTTGCTCGGCTGCGTACCCACACAATGTACGTCTTACACCTTCTCTTGTCGGCTGCGTACCCACACAGTGTACGTCTTACACCTTCTTTTGCTCGACTGCGTACCCACATAGTGTACGTCTTACACCTTCTCTTACTCGGCTGCGTACCCACACAGTGTACGTCTTACACATTCTTTTGCTCGGCTGCGTACCCACATAGTGTATGTCTTACACCTTCTCTTACTCATCTGCGTATCCACACAGTGTACGTCTTACACCTTATCTTGTTATAGTTTTCATCCTCAGATTGTCATTCTTTTTGTCTTTACTCTTAAACTCTCTCGGCTCAGTTCATTAGCTCGGCTTTTTCTTTAATCATTTTCCTTTAACTGTTATTCCTTAGTTAGTTTCATTACTATCTTACTTAGCCAATTTCGGTTATCACAGACATCACTCAAACATTAATAAATAGTTATAGCAAAGATCACAGTTCACCCATTCATCATTTATTAAACACACATATTCACAGTCTCTTAAAACGGGTTCATTTTAGTCACTTTATTCTTTGAAATCCAACTATGTCATAATGTCCAATAACCTAGCCTAACATCCAATCTTAGTACTTATAATGAACATATTAGAAACCCAAACCTAAGTTAGGGTAATATCCACTCGCTCCTTACCTCAAAACCGTGAGAGGTAAGGGAGTCTTGCGGGTTTTGGCCTTGTCCAACCACGTAGACCCTTAGCTCTTTGACTCCTCTGCAATGTTGCAATAGTCTTGAAGAAGAAGAAGAAAAAGAAGAAGAACTTTGAAGCTTAGGAGAGAGAAACGTGGAGGATTCTGGACTCTTAGTGGAAAATCGGGTGAAAAGCGTTAATGAGAGTAAGGGCTGTGGTTTTTATAGGAAAATGGTGTCGGTCACTGTTCAAGATACTTTTCCTTGGGATTTGAACATGTGGTTCTAAAGGGAAGCTTCTCCTGGAAGCTTAGTGAATGTGTGGTTAGGATTAACGGCTTCTTGAGGAAGCCTCTCACAGTACTTTGATAGGGACGTCTGATGTACGGCTGAGATGACAGCTATCAAAACTTACGGACGATACAATGAGAACCATTTGTTCCAAAACTATGCTCGGCTCGAACTCACGGATCCGACTAGAAAGTGATATCTGCTCGGCACCAGCTCGGGATGAGACACTGAATGTAAGATGTCACGACCTGCAGAGGTCGAAACGACACAGCGCTAATAAAAGATTGGTTCTATCAGGCTAGGCTACAGCTCGGTTCTAACAGCACGGTTCTAACGGACACTGTTGTAATAACTCGGCAGAAGGTCGGTTAACTTGAGGTAGGTGATAACTGCTCTGATCTCTTACGCTCGGCATGGGATCGGCTACATTGAGCTCGGCTACCTTGGGCTCAACACTACCTGCTCGGATCTAACTCTTGGGTTTCTCGTGAGCTCGGACATCCTAAGCTCGACATGAGCTCGGCACTGCAGACCCTGGTCTCGCGAACTCGATGTCACCAGATCAGCTGACATGAGCTCAGCATAACAAGCTCGGATAACATGAACTCGACACATTAAGCTCGGCTACTAAGAGGTTTGGGAAACAACCTCGGCTTAAGGCACTGGATGCTAAACGGAGATTGACTAAGGAAGCCTCTTGGTGGCCGAACAGAGGTCGAACATAGGCCGAACTTATACTCGATTTACACAAGGCAACTTGCTATGGTCAAAGGGTATTGCTAAGGTATGACCAAGAGCCATCTTGACAGGGTCAGCGGCTCACTGACAAGGGTTATCAACAAGATGAAGTCGGTTCACCAGGGCTCAGGGCTAACTGCTCGGCCCCTATGAACTCGGATCATACGCTTAGGCTTACATGAGCTCGGACACGAAACCGAACTACAATAGCGTCGACACAAGGTTAGCTTAGACTCTAGCTGGTCAGCAGATAGAAGACCGAGCATATATTCAATTGCTTCAAAGCGACTGCTGAGGTCGGCTTTACACTACCGAGAAGAGATCGTCTCTCGAGGGCTCAAAACATTCAGCTCGGCTCGAAAGAGGGATCACTACCTAAGTCCTTTGGCTCGGTTCGGATCTGATTTGAGCTCGGCCCAAGCTCACGGAATAACATATTACTATTATGCTCGGCTTAAATGGAATTTGGTCGGATTTTACACTTAAACTCCCTCTCTCATCCTTGGCTTAACTACTTTACAGACTGGTTGAACTCGGTTCTAGCTCGAATCTACTGATCTAAGCGTGGGGTAAGAATTTGGGATGTTACAATTGACCCATAGCTTTTGTTACTATTTCGGGAATTAGATATATACTCTATCCGTCCCATAAGTTATGATCTTTTGGAGATTTCCCACATATTAAGAAATAAGTAAATGATGTAATAATTTGGTTTAATTTGACTAAATTACCCCCATTTAATAAAAGGGGAGAGTAATAATAAATGTATGAAAATTATATTGAAGAGAGATGAAGAAATGAGTGATGAAAAAGAGAATGCAAAAAATAAGGGTATGTTTGGAAAAAGAAGTATAAATGAGTCTTGGATTTCTAAATGATCATGACTTATGGGACGAAAAAATCTTCAAAAGATCATAACTTATGGGACAGAGGAGTATACAAAATATTTGCTTATTGATTAATTTTTAATAATTTTTTTTATGAGTTAGGTCCCAAATTTTTTTTCTTTGGGGAACGGGCTTGCCTGCAGATGGTGCACGGATAGTAGTAGAGTATTAGTTCCCAGCCCCCAGGTATTAGTCCCAAACCCCAATTTAATAGTGAAAATACTGAAATGCCCTTACTTAATAATTTCCCTCCAAAACTTAATTCCCAAACCCCATTAGCCACAAACCCCATTCCTAATTTATCTAAAACCCAAACCCCATCAACCTTTCACCTTCATAACCAAGAAACCTCCATAAACTCTTCATGTTCCTCTACCCCAATCTCTCTCATTCTCCAAAGCCTTCATCTTTATCATTTTTTTTCTCCAAAAGCTTCCACTTTTTCATCATTGACGCTCAGAAGAAGGTGCATATGACGTTGTGGACGTGTTGTTGAAGGTAAGCAACGTATATACGTTTAAGTTTTTTTTCGTACTGTTAAAAAATTCCGATAGGCCAGACTCGGAATTTATTAAAATTCCGACACGGGTATGTCGGAATTTTACTAGAAAGTGAAAATACGTTTAAGTTTTTTTTTTCGTACTGTTAAAAAATTCCGATAGGCCAGACTCGGAATTTATTAAAATTCCGACACGGATATGTCGGAATTTTACTAGAACAAAAAAAAATTTCACTTTCTAGTAAAATTCCGACATACCCGTGTCAGAATTTTAATAAATTCCGAGTCTGGCCTATCGGAATTTTTTAACAGTACGAAAAAAAAACTTTATCATCATTATTATAGCTAATTAATTTAATTAAGCCATAGAGCAATCACATCGATAGTGCTTAACTTATTATGGTATGAACGTGGAGCACCCGGTTCACTGATATAAGAATAATGCATTCTTAGTTGAATCGTATTCTGGTGTGGCTTCCACAAGCACACATTCATGAGGCAAATTAGGGCCCAGTTCGTACGTCAAGTTCAGAACATAACACACACAGGAGAGAAAAATATTAAAGAGAAGGTTGGGCGGAGGGTGGCGGCGGCGGCGCGAAGGGTGGTGGCGGCGGTGGAGGGTGGTGAAGGGGGGAGAGAGAGAGAGTGAATGGAGTTTGGGGTTTGGGAATTGGAAAGGAGAGAGTGAATGGGGTGTGGGTCTTGGGGTTTGGGGTTTGGAATAGAAAGATGTTTAAAGGAAAAAAAGAGATAAGGACATTTTAGTATTTTCACAATTAAAATGGGGGTTGGGGCTAATGTTTGGGGTTTGGGAACTAAAACTCATAGTAGTATACCATATAGTCCAATAAATAGTAACCATATAGTCCAATGAATGGTGATTAATATGGTCACCACATACACTTTTTCTTTTTTCCCAAAATAACCACGTTATCTAAGCCATTTCAATTCCAGCATTGCATTCCAAAGCAATCTTAAGTCAATCCAATTTTCTGATTCGCTCATATACTCAAACAAGTGAAGACTTTAACACTTTTAACACCGGCACCCATCATTTTATCGTGGTGCCATGATCGTTAAGGTATTCAAGATGACTAATGAATTATGACCAAGTTCCATGAGTCATATATCCCCAATTTATTAAAAATAATTTTAGTATACAACTTAATTTTGGATTGTTGTTATGTAATTTTATGTTAGACCAATGATATTTTGCCACTTAATTAACATGCAATTTTGACTTTTTAAACAATGACTTAGCAATTATATGTTAGGTGACAAAGTTTCATTGATCTAACGTAAGATTGCATACCAACGACCCAAAATTAGATTGCATAGAGTAGAAAAAAAAAAAAATTCAACGCGTGTTCTGGCATGGTGTAAAGAAAGGATGGGACCACATACAACTTGTATTCTTTGAATAGCTGAAACTAAGACACCACTGCTCAACCTTATTTTAACTTGATGTATGGAGTATGGACCACGAGAACAAACCTCCATTATTGAGCTAGTCATAACAAGCATAAATAACTATTCAAAGCTTATACTTGTTTTGAATATGCATGATGGCACTTTTTAGAAGTCATAATTATAATCCACTTGCTTTTCCCTTATAATGCAGATTTAAGAATTCAGATTACTTATTTGCCTTAGGTTCTCTTTTCTCGTTCTTGTTTTCCACATTTGAATAGTACATCCTTAAATGGGGACCAAAGAGGCCTTTTTCTTTGTTATGAGCTCCGTTCCTAATCATTTTTGAACTTATTTAACTCACCAGGATTAAAATAAAATTTTAGTGGATGGTGCGGGGTAACATAGATAGGGTTCAACTCTAGAATGATGACTCTTATCCATTGTTTTTAGGAAAATACTACTTAAAAAGCATGCATCCTTAAGGTTTTATTAAGGAACTACAAAGGATAATTCTATCTTGGAAAATGTAGAATTTAAAATATCAAGAAACGATAGAGTTAGATTTCGAATGCAAATTTTTCTTTAGTGTATTTCTTACCCAATGAGATTAAAAAAGAATAAAAACACTTTGAAAAACTAGCTTTACTCTCTTTAAACTACTAAATCTTTATTTTTTTCAATGCAAAGTTATTTTATTAAGGGTCTGTTTGACAAAACTAACTTATAGCTGTAAGCTTGTAGCTGATAGCTTTTAACTTATAGCTGTGAACCTAACTTATAGCTAGCTTATTGAACTAGATCTATTTGGCAAAACTATCTAAGCAACTAATTTAAACATGTTAAATGACTGAAATGGGTAAATAATTAATAATATAATTTAGTAAAAAAAGGGTAAAAATGAGATATGATTTATTGAAAGCTCTTATTTTTTTCTCAAAGCTACCAGATGTAATTTCCTAAAAGCTAGCTTTCAAAAACTATAAGTTTCCTTTTTGAAAGCTATAAGCTTCTTTTATTTTTTATTCACCAAATAGCTCTAATAGCTTATTGACCAGATCAATAAGCTATAAGTTTGTCTTACCAAACACACTCTAAGCCTTTTATCCTCAATCTTAAGAATTGAGATTAAGAAAATCCATATAATTATAAAAGAGATAAAAATGCAAATTCAATAAACATTACATTAATTTAATTAAAAAACACACATGAATTGTTTTTCTTAATCTGAGCATTACTGTAAATCATAAGAAAACACTTCAGATAAAACAGAAGGAGTAATTATATATTCTAGAATATGAAATTTTTCAAGACATACAAATTCAATTCACCATGTCATCAGAACATATATACCTATGAACATGCTTTTTTTTTCCTTTAAAAAAATAAATTTCACACATCATTTTATGATTTTTCAAATTTTCCTAAAAGTTAAGTTGCTTAGTTTTTTTTTTCACTTCATCATTAAACATGTTAAAAGAATTGGTTCCTCATATAAATAAATAAAATAGCAAAGATGGAGAAGAGATAAAAACATATAAATATAGATTTATAGTCTGAAACATGTACAAATATATTATTTTTAAGAAGTATTTTAAGAAGTATTTCGCTTAACATTAGATCATTGCAAAACTCCTCCAAAATTTAACATACTCTTTTAAAATAATATATGAGCTCAAAACAAACAAGAAAAAAAAGGTGAACTCTCATAATATAGTGCATTTTTCTAATTTCACCGTCAAGAACTCTCTTCTCCTATGGGGATTAAATTATTTCATGAGCATTAAGGAGAAGTAGTCTTTCCTTTTCTCTATGTTGTGTAAATATATAACCGTTAGTAGTATTGGCAAAACGGGTGGGTGGGCGGGCATGCCTGTCCGCTAAAATGTTTAGGGCCTAATTTTCAGGTCCTGCCAGTGCGGGCGGGCGGCCCGCATTTAAAAAATAAATTAAATTAATATTTTCTTTTATTTTTAGCACAAATTTTTAAAAAAAAGTGCCCACAAATAGTGTGTGATACTAAGGTGGTTTTATTTTTTTAAAAATATTCAAGCCCGCGGGCCGCCCGCACACCCGCATTTAATTTTTTCGACAAAACTTGTGCCCTGCCCGCAAAAAATTGCGGTTTTTGCGAGCGGGCGGACAGGGCCCGCGGCCCATTTTGCCAATATAATACTCGTTAGCAAGCTGCTGCAAAATTTTGGCTTTTACTTTAGCAATAAAAGAAATTAATTATTCATTCTTTAATGCATAAAACGGTATTATAACATTATCCCTGTTTTTAAATATAAGACTCGAACAAAATCCAACACAGTTAGTAGATAACTGAATTTTTTAAGCATGATGTACCTGTCGTGGGTATGGAAAATGCTTTGTTGGTTGGTAGAGGCAAAACCCACTTCGTTCGATGATCTCTATGCTTCGGAGGGGATTAGTCTTTGGTTGTCGGTTGGGGATACCCTTGGTGTACACAATATATATATATATATATATATATATATATATATAAGACTCTTTTAATACTTTTATTTTGTCTTTATTTATAAGATCTTATACTAATTTTCAATGGCAATTAATTACTTCTTTCCAAAAATACCCTTATTTATATAATACTTTTTAGATTTCCAATACTATTAATGGAGGTAGTTTTGAAAATACATATAAAATATTCACATTTTCAATATCATTAACTAAATTAAACAACTTTCTTAATGGACGTGGAAACTACTAAAAGGATCTTATTTATATATACGGAAAAGGGAATATAAATTAGGAATTTTTTTACCGGATAAGCATCATAATTGAGTGAATTTTATAGAAAATGAAAACTTAAAAAAGTTTTAAAATATTATTTTCTTTAATATTAAAAAAAAACATAATTAGTGTTAGATGTTTATTCTCAATTCTTAAAATTGAAGTTAAAAAAGCCAATACATTATGCTCCGTGGCGGTATTCTTTTTCTGCACATGAAAATTGTGCATACAAACTATGGACAAGATAAAAAAACCATTAAAGAGTAACAAAAGAAATTAAAAGAATGATGTATAAATATTAACAAAATATTAATGATAAAAAGATATTTTAAGCTTCCAATATTAAAGGTAAAATTATTTTTTCTCCCTTAAGTTATTTATTTGTTCGAGAATGATCTATCAATTTTTTTTGTTTGAAAGTGGTCCCTCTAGTTTATTTTAGTTGGCATGGTTGGTTCTACCATTGTATTTTCCATATTCGATCATCTTCCCCGTCTCTGTTAATCTTCTCCAGCGATATTTTGGCCAATGCCATTTTTTCGATGTGGCTCCCACCCTTCCCATTTTTTTCTTATTTCCCTCCCTCCCTCTCGTCTTCCCCTTCGCGTATCTTCTCTCTCATGATATCTTCCATTTTCATCCACAACCTAGCAACAAAATCAAACTCTAATCCCTCTTCCCCTTCCCCTTGTTCATACAAAAAAATGGCATGAAAATGGAAGATGCCATGAAAAAAAGAAGATTTCATAGTGGGGGAGAATAGATGAAGGGAAAGAAGAGAGGAAGGAGAAGGGCAGAGGTCATGTCGAAAAAATGGCATTAGCCAGAATTCCACTAGAGAAGATGATTGAAGGTGGAGTAGATAGAAAAATTAATGGAAGGATCAAACGTGTTAACGGGAGTAAATTTGAAAAACCATTTTCGAACAAAAAAAAAAGTTGAGGAACCATTTTGAAACATATAAATAATTTAGAAGACAAAGAAAAAACAGTTTTGCCGATTTAAATTATTTTGAAATAAAATTTCCAAAAACAAAGGAGGCAATGCTATTTAAGTTTTTCCCTTTGATTTTTTGAGTTTTTTCTCTTGACCTTATATACAATTAATTTTTCTCTGAAAATTGAAGACTGTTATGAATTAATGAATATATGAAGACGTAAGAGATTGAGGGAGAAAAGAGAAGTAGAGAAAAATTGTATTTCATTTCTTGGGGCAAAGTTTACAATACATATGAGTCCTATTTTATAGGAAAAAATGAAACTCTATCATGAATTTGTTTCAACTAAAGATAAAAATAAAGTAGAGATAAACCCAAACTATGATAGAGTCATCCACTTATTAGATAAATACAAATTGTTCATAACACTCCCCTTGGATGACTATTAAGAGAATATGCCTCTTTAAAAAACCTTCCAAAGAAAAAACCCTATGAGAAAAATCAGTGAAGGAAAAAGAGTACACAATTCTTCTTACGCAATTGGATGTTGTCTCATTAAAAAACCTTTCCAGGAATACCCATCGAGAAAAAACCGTGACTAAGGGAAAAAGAGTGCGGTGCGTATTTATTTCTACCCCCGATGCGAACAATTATCTCTGAGATATTACACTATTACCTTCGCAGCATAGGTTTCATGATGTACCAAAATTTCATTAAATATTCCATTTATAATTCAAGACAAAATTTTGTTCTGTCCAAATCCTTCATTTCAAACACTTTCTTTAAGCAATTTACAACATTTGGAAGCTCTTCAAGAGATCTAATAATATTCAAATCATCAACGTAAACATCAATTATAACAAATTTCTTGCCACATCTTTTCATAAAAATACATGGACAAATTTGATCATTTTATATCCTTCATTGATTAAATATTCACTTATACGATTATACCACATCTCAATTTACTTCAAACCATAAAGACTTTTATTCAATTTATCATACTAAAATGTGTGCTTAGCTTTATTCCAACATCTTCTTGTGAATGAATAACAATAACTTGCAAATAAATTAATATCAGATTACATATTAAGTCACGTATGACATTTAACACTCTAACAGAGATTAGCATATAAATTAGTTGTTATTTATCAAAGCAAATCACTTTAGAAGTTGTTTCCCCAACTTGATAGGAACAAATTCAATTTGTTAAATGCTCGATCTTCAGGCGGGGGTATTTCATTTTGAAATGTTTCCTTTAACTTTAGGTAATTCAAACAATATTGAAATAAAACTACATAGATACTAAAATAAACACATAACATGAACCATAATCATATAAGTATTCTCAAACAATTGCAATAAACATATTCATAATTGCATGACATGACATCATATATATAAGTCAAACAATATATAACTAAAAAACATAAATTATTAGCTAAATCTTAATAGATATATACATGTATATATCAATATCCTTAATTCTTTTGCGATTTCTCATATTGATATAATGATATCATTCTCAAGTAAACCATAATAATGGCTATAAACATATAATGCATTTTATGTTTGCTAGAATTATAACTTCGAGTCTATTAAAAATCTCTTGGAGTTTGAACTATAGGTTCAAAATTATTGCATTTTTCAATTTAACTAATTAAAGTGTATATTTCGACATTTTACACTTTATGATTCAAACATTTTAATGATCCATGGATATGGTTCAACCATATTAAATAGTTTAAGAACATGCTTCGAGCATATTGAATCCTTAAGGAGTATTCATATATATGTTATTAATCAGTTAGCCATAAAAATAGGCTATAACATCATTTTACACAAATTGAATCCTTTATATATTGTCACACTAATCAAGTATCGAAAAATACTTGCATCCACCACAGGGAAGTATTATTCCTCATAATAAATGTCAGGTCTTTGTGAAATTCTTTGGGCAATCAATCTTGCTTTATATCTCATAATTTCTTTTTTACAATTTCGCTTATGTACAAAAACACATTTGTATCCATTTAACATTACACCTTTAGGTGTACGGACTATAGGTCCAAATACCTGTCGCTTTTCAAGCGAATTCAATTATGCTTTAATTGTGTCTTACCATTTTGGCTAATCATTTCTTTGTCTATATTCCTTAGTAGACTTTGATGCATGATCATCTTCTTATATCATTTAAGCGCTATATCATATGTAAAAGCATCGTCACCGTTGATTTCATTTCGTTTCCATATTATTTCAATCATGACATAATTTATTGATATCCCTTTGTTTTCACACTTTTCAGGTACTTGAGTTTTTTCTTGAACTGAACTATTAATTGTGTCTAAGGACTCTTCAGGAGTTTCTACATCCTCAAATTGACCATCTTATTTCTTTGCTCCTTTTTTTTCGAGGATTTTTGTAATTTTTCTTTATTTTGGAACCAATGGGTCTGTCACGCTTCAAGCGTGTCTCATACTCATTTGCAATTTTAATTTGTCCAAGAGAGACATCAATTTCATTGGAGCATTAGCAGCTGAAATATGTGACTTAGTCACTCTTTTAAGGTCAGTAAATGCGTCTGGTGGTTATCTAACTTTTGCAAATGAATTATCTTTTGAACTTAAGTTCAAATTTTTTTGTTCAAGGATCAAGATAATATAACGATAACTCTTTCCAAATAATTTCTTTTTCCAACTACTTATTTTCTCCACATAATGTTGGAAAACAAATTCATCAAAACGATGATCGGAAATTAATCCATGAATGACTCTCTTGTTGTTGGTTTGAGTTATTTTATCATAGATGGAGATTCATATCCAATATATATTCCCAACCTTCTTTGAGGTCCCATCTTAGTGCGTTGTGATGGAAAATATACTGCACATCCAAAAGTTCTTAGATGGGATATATTAGGTTTCTGACAAAAAACCATTTGTAAAAGGGGAAACTCATGATAATTTTAATGGCTTGATGTGAATCAGTGTCATACATGTTCCCAATTAGTAATGGCAGTAGACATACAATAGTTAATAACTAGATTTTGGGTGATACAATTGCACAAATAATCTCGCAAACTTCTGGTTGCGAATTGCCAATGAACAATCATGTGACCATCCAGTTGATGCATCAATTAAAAATATAATATACCTAAATGATCCACATGATGGAAGTAATGACACATAAATATCACCATGTATTCATTCCAGATTCAATCCAAATTTTATGGTGATGGCCGAATAAACTTTCTTTGGAACAATTATTAGCACATTGAGATAATCAGATTGAAGAAACTCCGGTTTCTTCATTGGATGTCAACATAAGATTTAATCTTTTTTTCGCATCATATAGTTGATCTGGGATAGTCTAACCAGTCAAGCCAAACATAAAAAATTATATTATAATTTTTAAACTTCTAGTTTATAAACTTTTGGTTTTACGATATGAGGTATTTCAATTGTGTTATATAGTGTAAACTGAAAAAAATTTCAATACCTCTGGATAACAACTCTTTTAGAGCTCTAAATTATCATCGCACTCAAACATAGTGTTAACAATGATTTCTAATCTACATATTTTTAAAAGGCAAGGTTATGTTTAGTTTTTAAACGTAATCTCTACTTCACACTTGGTGAACAGTGGCCGATTATAATTGAAACAGTGAAATTGGGTCTGGTGTCACTGTGCTGCAAACAGTGTTCTGTGACTATGGGTTTACTGTAGATGTACAGTGGAAATGTGTTTGCCACTGTAGAGGAAATTTAAGTTGCTCACGTGAGGTGCATGTGGTATGCGAGTGAATTTGAATACATTCCTGTGGCTTCTATTGGAAGCTTATTGACTTTGGCACCGATTGAGCATCATAGCCGAAGTTGTATCTTTCCCTCTTTCCCGCTCGCACCAGATGTGAAGGAGTGGAGTTAGGTTTTGAAAATCTTGAAGAATATGGACTTTGATAGTTCTCAGAAAGGCAATGAGTTGCGCATGAGAAGAAGAAGAAGTGTTGTGTGTGAGGAGCTAGAAGGTGGGAATGTTATTTATTTAATTTAGTTTATATTTCTGGAATCATATGGATTTGATGTATTTGGAAGTCAACATGTATTTTTTTGCAGCTAATGTCCACATTTCCCAGTCAAGGTTTCGAACGTCGAAGAATGTTTTAAGAGATGTTACATATATTGTGGAAGTCAGTAACGTGAAAGAAGACGGTAAACATTCATTCAACACAAGTTTTGTTTTTTAGTATTTGTTGAGACTGAAGTTAAATTTGTTTTATTTTAGGATCTGGAAAGTCACAAGCTTTGAAGTGTAGTTGTTTTAGAGATGTATGTAATGGAAGTGGTTGTCCTTGCTATTGTGGCTCACTTCATGAAGTCAATATTAATTTGGATAGGTATAATGTTGAGAGTTCTACTTTTCAATATACATGTAATAAAGGAGGAAGATTTGAGCAAAGGTCAATGGAGTTCAACCCCCAAGAGCAAAGTGATGTCCGTGATGTTCCTTTGTCCTATGATAATATTTATAAAGGTGAAAGTGTTATGTAATTTTTTGTTAATATTGTGATACTATATTGTACTATATTGAAAAATTATATGCAGAGGTGTAAATATGTTATTTTGATAATTTTTAGATGCCTTTATGAGTCAACATGGTGTATTTCAATCGTCTTTAACAAGTAATGTTGAAGCATATATTGATGTTAGTCGATCGAAAGTGGATAAGTTGATGTCAACAATACCAATAGTGGATTTCAATAGCAATGGAAAAAGGACACAACTGGATAAGGTAGACCATAAGAGCAGTACCCCTGAATACAGAAAAAGGAAAGGTTTGTATGTCTTTAATGTAAAACCAAGTTATGGTGGTTAATTTGTACACAGTGTTTGAAATTTTTCGTTTCACTTTTAATTGTTAGTTTTTTGTAAATCAGATGCTTTTAAAGGGTCAAGCTCTACACCTCGATCGACAGGTACTTGCATGGATGTTGATATTGTTGATACTTTAGGAACTAACAATTTATCAGATCAACACAATAGTAAAAGGAGAGTGAAGACTGTTATTCAGAATGTTGCACGTGATCTTGCTTCTGAGTTTAGTAAGGTTGCAGGTACTGTAGAAGTAATCTATACTAAAATTAGCTCCATGTAATTTTATGGTTATCATAATCATAATAATAATAATATTAATTTTTACAAATATAATAATAATACATTTATTACATTAAATATGTTGTGTAGGTAGTAGTTCAAGAAAAAGTAAAATAAGGAGTGTGCAGAGTCCCCGAATGAGTAAGAATAAAGAACGTGTGCCAGAAGACAATGATGAAGTTGTTTCTCATGCAAGGAGAAAATGTCGAAGAGTGGAAAGTGTCAATGACAATTCTGAAATTGAATATGATGATTTGAATGATTGTATTTATGTTTGTAAGTGGTGTGGTGCTAAGTTTTGGTTCATGGAAAAACTTACTAAAGGGAAGCGCTCTGATGCTCCTATTTATAGTGGTTGCTGCTTAAAGGGTAAGGTAAAGATCCCATTTTTGCAACAAGCACCAGAATATTTGCATCGCTTGATTTTTAATCGTGAAGATCCAGAGTGTGTTTATTTTCAGAACAATATTAGATTATTCAATACAATGTTTTCATTCACTTCTATGGGTGGTAAAGTTGATAACACGGTTAATGATGGGAGAGGAAGGTATGTTTTCAGAATAAGTGGACAGAATCACCATAAGATTGGGTCATTGCTTCCCAACGAAGGTCATAATCCTAAGTTTGCTCAGCTCTACATTTATGATACTGCAAATGAGGTTTCAAATAGAATGCATGCCTTCAGGTTTAGATAAATATTCTTCTGTTTTAATGTTATAAGTTAATATTGGTACATGGAATAATTGAATTTGCGAGATAGCTTTAATTAAGATATATAAATTCAATATTATTTTCTACACTTTACTTTAATACTATTAACTTTGCCATGTTATATTCATGCATTACAGGTCTACTGGTGTTGATACTGTGATGGAGGAGTGTATCATTGGTAGGTTGAAAGAAATGGTGGACACGTATAATCCTATTGCAAAGGTATTTAGAATGGCTCGAGATAGGCTTCAGGATGATGTTGTTCATGATTTGAAAATTCGGCTAATTCGGAAAAGAGGCAAAGACAGCAGAGTATACAATTTGCCTGCGGTGGATGAAATTGCTGCTCTGTATGTAGGTGATGTGAATGTGTATAATGGTGATCGAGATATCATTGTACAACAGCATTGTGGATACTTGCAGAGGATTGATGAGCTACATCCACTATATGTGCCTCTTCATTATCCATTGTGTCTTCCGTGGGGTGAGGACGGATTTTGTGAAGACACATTACATGCTGATGAATGTGATCCACATAGCCAGAAAAACAAGAAGGTGACAATTAGAGAATGGTTTGCTTTCAGACTCCATGACCGGGAAAGGGAGAAGTCTGTATTATTGCATACAAGGAGATTATTTCAGCAATTTGTAGTGGATGCTTATACAATGGTAGAATCTTGGAGGCTGAACTATATTCGATCTAAACAAAAGCTCATAAGGCAAGAAAATTATTCTGGTATCACCGATGCTATATCGTCTGGCCGAATGGATGGTGCATCGGTTGGTAAAAGAGTCATCTTGCCGTCAAGCTTTACCGGAGGTGCACGGTATATGATTCAAAACTATCAGGATGCTATGGCCATATGTAAATGGGCAAGTTATCCTGATATTTTCATCACAGTTACATGCAATCCAAAATGGCTGGAGATAACAAGATATATGGATTCACAGGGACTAAAAGTGGAAGATAGACCTGACATCGTTGCAAGGATTTTCAGACTTAAGCTGAAGCAGATAGTAAAAAAGTTGAAAGATGGTTCTATCTTTGGAGCTTGCAAAGCGGGTAACTGTGAAATTAATAAATTTTTGCAAAATTTATTAAATATGCGAATAAGTACTCTATTTAGTGAAGTTAACATGCACTATTCTCTTGCAGTAGTATATACAATTGAGTTCCAAAAGAGGGGATTACCGCATGCTCATATATTACTGTTTCTTCATCCAAGTGCTAAGTATCCACATCCTGATGATATAGATAAAATTATTTCTGCTGAGATACCTGATGCTGATAGGAATCCAAGATTATATGAGGCTGTTAAGGAGTTCATGTTGCATGGACCATGTGGCAATCACAATCGGAACTCTCCCTGTATGATTGATGGACGGTGTTCGAAACATTATCCTAAACAGTTTAATGAAGTAACTAAAGTTAATGACGATGGTTACCCTGTTTATAGACGAAGGAATAATGGTAATACTATTGAGAAGGGTGGTCATATTTTTGATAATAGGGATGTGGTTGCTTTTAATAAGGAGTTGTTAATTCTGGCATAATCTCATTGCAACACTGAATGGTGTAATCAAGGAAGGAGTATGAAGTATTTATTTAAGTATATCAACAAGGGTTCTGAAAGAGTCACAGCTGCCATTTATCAAAGAATTGTTAATCCTTCTAATGAACCAGTGGATGAAATCAAGTGCTATTATGATTGTCGATATGTGTCTCCTTGTGAAGCAGCTTGGAGAATTTTTGGATTTGAGATTAATTATCGAAAGCCAAGTGTTGAAAGATTGAAGTTTCATCTTGAGAATGAGCAATCAGTTATTTTCCAAGATGATGATGATCTTGAAAATGTTGTTGATTTCAGATTAAATCTTACTTCAATGTTTATTGCTTGGATGGAAGCTAATCAAATGTTCGAAGAGGCAAAGGAACTTACATATGTTGAATTTCCAAGCAAGTTTGTATATGACAGGGAAGAAAAATCATGGCATAAGAGGAAACAAGGGATTAGCATTGGGAGATTGATATTTGTCCCATATTCTGCTGGTGAAGTGTATTATCTTAGTTTGTTATTGAACATTGTTAAAGGCCCTACTAATTTTGCTGAAATTAGAACAATAAATAGTGTAGAGTATTCTACCTTCAAGGATTGTTGTTATCAATTAGGGTTGTTAGAAGATGATAGAGAATATATACATGCAATAGAAGAAGCAGCTGATTGGGGGAGTGGAATAATGTTGAGAGGTATGTTTGTAAACATGCTTTTATCTTATTCTATGAGCAGACCAGAATATGTGTGGGAAAACACTTGGTCAATTTTGTGTGAAGATCTAGCATTTCATTATAGGAGAATGCTTGGTGATCAAGGTATATTTTGTAACAAATAATTTAATCTAATATTATGTTCTTTTTAATGAAATCCATGTTTTTAATAATAATTTTCTGGTAGTATGATTTGGAGTGACTGTGTTTGATATCGACATGTCAATATGGTTTTTGTGTTGCAGTTAACATGCAACCCAAAGAGATTCAAAACTTGGGTTTGTTAGAGTTAGAAAGAAGTTTGGTACGAGTGGGTAAATCACTTAAAGATTTCCCAAGCATGCCTTTGGCGGAGAGTGACCTTCGGCATAATGTTCAGAATCCCCTTATTGTGGAGCAATTAAGTTTTGATAGAGCAGCAGAGGCGGAGGAATTTCAGCACCTTTTGATGATGATGACTGATGAACAAAAACAAGTGTTTAATAATATAATGGAAGCAACTAATTCAGATACAGGTTAGTGTTTTAGTGTTTTATTTATACGTAGTTTAATTTATATTCTAGCTCTATATAGTGTAATTCTGATACAATATTAATGTGTACTAAGGTCATATATTAATGATTGTTTGTGATTCATGAATTTAGTTGATTGATATGGATTAAACACATTATTTGTAATGTTAGGATTTTAATATTTGTAGGGGAGTTCTTTTTTCTTAATGGATATGGTGGTACTGGTAAGACATTTTTATGGAGAGCTTTATCGTCGAAACTTAGATCTGAAGGTAAAATAGTTCTTTGTGTAGCTTCAAGTGGAATTGCGGCTACTTTATTACCATTGGGAAGGACTGCCCATTCAAGATTTGGGATACCAATTATAATAAATGAAGATTCGACGTGTAACATTAAGCAAGGATCTATACAAGCTGAATTATTGTTGAATTGCAGTTTAGTTATTTGGGATGAAGCTCCTATGGTCAGAAAAGAATGTTATGAAGCCGTTGATAAGACTTTTAGGGATATAATGCAGATAAATAATCCAGATGCTGCTTCACAGGTGTTTGGGGGGAAGACTTTTGTGTTAGGTGGTGATTTTAGACAAATTCTTCCTGTTATGCCTGGTAGTAGCAGAAATGATGTTGTTTTTGCAACAATTAATTCTTCCTATTTATGGAACTATTGTCAGGAATTTAGATTGACAAAAAATATGCGTCTGGAAGCAGGGAATGTGCAAGGTTTAGAAGATCTAAGGAAATTTTCGCAGTAGTTATTAGATGTTGGTGAAGGAAAAATAAATGAACCAAATGATGGAGAAGTAGATATTGATATTCCTGAAGAGCTTTGTCTCACAGATTTTGATAATTCTCTTGAAGCTGTATTTGAAGCTACTTTTCCTGGTTTTAATGAGCATTACTATGATGGAATATATTTGAAAGAAAGAGCTATTTTGGCACCCACGCTGCAAGTTGTTGAAGAGGCCAATGATTACATACTTGACAAGGTTCCTGGTGAAGATAAAATTTATTTGTCATGTGATACAGTTTGTAGAGATGGAGATCAATTTGATATGTCTGCTCAATATATAACTACTCCATTGCTTAATGAACTTAGTATTTCTGGCATGCCTAATCACAAACTGAAGGTAAAATTGGGGGTACCGGTTATGTTACTTAGAAATTTGGATCAATCGACTGGATTGGTAAATGGCACAAGATTAATAATTACACATCTGGGGGCACATGTAATTGGAGCGAAGGTGATGACTGGATCTAGCTTAGGTCACGAAGTCTTTATATGTCGAATGAATCTTAGGCCCTCGGATTCTAGACTTCCATTCAAGCTATGCCATCGTCAGTTTCCAATTACAACCTCCTATTGTATGACTATTAACGAGAGTCAGGGCCAGTCTTTGTCTGTTGTATCCGTTTATCTTCCAAAACCTGTGTTCAGCCATGGCCAACTATATGTGGCCATATCCAGAGTGAAATCTAAGGATGGATTAAAATTTGTTATTTTGGATAAAGATGGAAATCCTCAAACAAAAACAACAAATGTTGTTTTCAAAGAGGTATTCCAGTCCTCTTAATCTTCTTGAAGTCAGTTTTTGTAAATTTTTTGACAGGTGCATTTTAAGGGCAACATAAAAGCATAGAAGAAGCACTGCATTAGAAGAATTCATCCAACAATGTTGAAAAATCTATTGGCTGCATTATGTTAAGGATTACAAATGGTGAATAGCAAATGTTTTTTGGAGAGCATATATCTTTACCAAATTGAGGACTGGCAGAAATAACATCTGATTAAAAAGGTAAATTATGCAATAAGTTTGTAGATTCTTTATAAATGTGTGGATTTTATTTAAAGTATACACGATATATTGTTGTAGATTGAAACTGGATCTACTTTTTTTTTGGCTATGCAGCACATAATTATTTTAGTAAATGGAAAATCATATGTATTATTTTTTTGTTATCATAATGAAGTTGTTTTTGAAGTTGATATTTTTGTTTTTTGCCGTTTCAGTATTTCAATTGAAAAGTAAGTATCTGAGATTATGCTCTTGCTCAGTGTAGTATTAAGCTGGATATGGCTTTCGAGTAACGAGTGTTGTGCAGCAGAAACTTTTGTTGTAAACAAAAAAACAAAAGGTTATTTGAAAAGAGTTGAAATTAAATTTGGGGCAAGCCAGGATTATTGCTCAATTAAGTACAACTTCATATTACGTGTTTTCAAAGTCTTTCAGTCAACCATAACACAGGGAGCTGACATTGGCAAACCAAGTGCCTAATGAGGACTTTTTATGTTGCAGAATAATGCTCTGGATATTATATCATCTGATTATCGTAATGCTATTTTTTATAACCTTATATGTGATTAGAAACTATAAATAAAATAATTTCTTTGGTCTATTTATTACTGATTAGTGTCATTTGATATTAATTAATATACAGATGTGTTAATATATTTACATGAAGCTTATATGTTGGAAGTGGAGTTGAGCATAGGAGGAGGGAAAGATACAAAATCCTCATTTAAAAGGGAGATAATTTTTAATGATTTTTAGCTTATAATCACCTTATTAATTTTTAAAGTATCGAATCCTCAATTAATTTTAAAAAGCCTATATGCTGAAGTGAATTTCCTATTATTTATAAGGATTAATATGTAATAGTAGTAACAATATTTAAATAAGGTCTATCATTGAAATTAGTTATTAGTTTATAGCTTGGAAATGAAATATTATTGTGTATTGGAACGTGAATGAAAAGGGCAGAGGGAATCTCTGTAACTTGCAGTTGTTAAGCAGACGTGTTAAATAAGTAGAAGTTGTATACAATGGGTAAAACAATGACTCAACATTTTGTGACAAGTCAATTTTAAATTTAATTTAATCTAAAGCATTACTCCTTTTCGGTACTCTACCAATCATCTTTTATAAATAGATGTTTTGTAAAATGATCTAAGTCATTGTGCAAAGAAAAGTAAAGGGCCATAGGCTGAATAAGCTTGAAGTTTTAAGAAGGGTACATGGTTTTTCGTTGGTATTAATAATCAATTTGCATTTTCTCATGTAGTTTAATGATACCATTTCTATGGTTTTAGTTTGAATATTTTCATCCATGTTTTTATTTTTTTCCTTGGTGTTGTGTGGTTTCAGAGAAGAATGGCAAACGCAGGGATTCCTAATCTTCCAATCTTGGGTCAGTTCCAAATTGTCGTTGATGATACGAAGGTAAATATTAATGACCACCCTAAATACATAATAAAACTACAACCACTATTTGTAACCTTTATTTTTAAAAGTTGAGTGTTTGTTATGTTTCAAGCGAAGTTTAAAGTGCCTGCTGAATTCGTGAAGCTTCATGGCAGAAACATTGGTGTAAATTGGGTATGCTTTTGTCCAGATGGAGATGTATTGAGGTTGTGTTGGGTTCCAACTGGTGTCACTGCTTCCGCTGTGGAAGGTGATGAATGGGATGAGATGAGGTCTAGATATGGTCTGACTCATGGGCGAGTTGTAAATTTTTACTATCTTGGTGGCTCCCGTTTCTTGATGAATATTCCTGACTGGGATGGAATTCTGTATCCCCATTTCCAAGACCATGATGATTCAACTGTGTGGACCAACATCACAAACCCATTTGAGGATGAAGTTAATGAGCATGAAGTTACCAGCCAAGTATCTCAGCATGTGGAACCAAACCAAGCATCTCAGCAGCCATCAAATTCCAATGTTTCAGTGTCTACAATCCAAGTGTTAGAGTTGAATTATGTGTTTTATTGTTTGAACTTATTATCGTTTCTGTTTTTGTTTTTTCAATTAATGTGTATTGCAGTACTTCCTGGGTTGCAAAATCTTATGCACCATGTAGTCCTTATTTTATTTTAACATAAGTTAATATGGTTATGAACTTATGGATTTCTGAAAGCATTTTATTACCATAATATATATAAAATAAAGGACTGTAATTTATATAAAATAAAAAAATACGTAAGGTTTTAAGTGAGATAATTTTGGTCAAATAAGCTATTTTGTTTATATTAACCAAAAAAAAATTTGGATAAAGTGTAAATCACCAATTCAATTTCTCTTAAATGGGTTTTAGCTTTAAAGATTGTTTATAACTAAATAATAGTGAGACTCAAAATAATGAGTGAAAGGAATTCGGCTAAGAGTGATAAAGCATGTATTTAAAAATTCGTGCTTTATATCAAGATCAGACTTTGTTGTTTTTTAAATGTGTTTTTATCAAAATGTTAGTCAATATTTGGGGCCTCTTATAATGCAGTCTATCTTTATGGTTTTTTATCGTACGCAAGCTAAAAATTCATTAAGGATTTTTGCTATGGATTAATCATTAATAAAAGCAAATTTGAATCAGGGATCATTGGAAAATAATAAGTGAGTAGTATCTGAATAATATAAACGAATTTTGAACTTATGCCTATTTGGTATAAAACCGTTTGTTACATACGTATAAAGATAGTATTATGGTAACTATTATTATTATTATTATTATTATTATTATTATTATTATGATTATTATAATTATTAATACTTTATAATTTAAAAAATATATAATAATAATTAGTTATATATTAAATAATGTATTTTTATAATTATAATCCTTATTATAATTATATTAATAATAATCATAGTAATATAATACAAAAGTGAATGTTACAGTTTATAATATCAATAATATTAATCTACAAGAGTTGATAGTATTAGGAAATAAGAAACGGTTGGTAGTAACATATATAACATATATGTGAGTACAAAATCAAACGAAAATCTAAGTAAATGCATAAAAGTATGGTTAGTATTGAACTGTATCAAAGCCAAAGTTCCCTTGAAAGAAGAGATGAACATTATGGCAAGCTCAGTGAATGATCAAATCAGTCAGTAGTTGTCACCAGAATATATTATAAACAAATGTAATTGTAAGAATACAAATATCACTTTTGTACGAATAAGTGTTTGGTGGAAGCATAAAAAGTTTTTACCATATTTCCTCAAACTTCATCTGATTCTATATTTGCTCTTTGTTCACTTAACATATCTGGAACTTTACAAAGACAAAGCAGAAGGTAAGAAAGAATAGGGGACTCACCTTTTGTTATAATTAGTGAATCATTCTTTCAGAGTTAAAGCTTTTTTGTTTAACTTTTTATGATTAAGGTAGTTTTAATATATCAATTGTTTTTTTGACTTTTTAGGGCAAAAATTCAGGGGAGATTTGAGGTGTTGGATTATATAGTAGAGAACCAAATGTCTGCAAAAGGGAATACTTCTTCTGGATCTGATAAGAGGGTAGGTCATGTGCCTTTAATCAGATTATTTTTAGTGTTTACCAAGTATGAATTGGTTATTTATTAATTTATATTTCTTCATGTGCAGATAGTTATCAGTGAAGGGAAAAAATCTATGAAAGAGGTACAGCTAAGCAAAATCATATGTATATACATCTTTCAGAAGTTAAACGATATTGACATTCAGTATTTATTAATACCCCTTATTACAAATAACATACATAGTTGGTTTGATACAAAAACGTATGTCTATAAAAAAAAATCATAACTATATCTCACATTGTTTCTAAATCATATAAAAAATGTATGTTTTGTGGTTATTTACAGGAACAAACATTTTAGATTTAGAAATTTGATGCATTATTTATTCTGGATAAGATAGGAAATGTTGTATTAAAAAAAGATTACATGTACATTAGGTTGTTTGTAGTGTATAATGTATAATACATGTAATATAATAACCATACTAATATAACAATATAATAAATTTTGACGAATTCGTGTTTATGTACAAAACTACGACCTTAGGATGATTGTTGTTACATCAATAATCTAAGTGTTGGAAGAGAGATCAAAGTCTTGAATGCCAGAATATTGAGGCTTTGGAAAAATATTCAAAAAGATGGCAGTACAACAGCAATACATATGTTGTTGGTTGATAAAAATGTAAGTTTAACTTTGAGTTTCAATATTATATATAATAATATAGGTTTTTAGGTGAATAAAATATTGGACTTACAATGAACTTTATAATTTTACATGTTAGAGTGAGAAAATCCAAGCTACAATCAAATCGCCAGATGCTATGAACAAACATAAGGTTCATCTTTTAGAAGGCAGAACAATTGCTATCTCAAAGTTTAGTGTTACTTATGTTGAAGCCAATTTTCAAGTTTCTGTCGTTCCATATTTGATATTTATCAATTATGGATCCAAGCTTGAGTTATCATGTGTTCAGAACATACCACAATGGGCCTGGAATTTTGTCGCTTTTGATGAGATTCAGTCTACTAAAAATCATGAGAAGTACCTGATAGGTTTGATCAATATAATAGTATCTTATTTATTATTTTGTCAATTAATAATAGTACATATTTTTATTTATCTATATAACATGTATTTTGTTTCTATTTTAATTTCTATGTATAGATGTCATCGGAGTTATTGTCCAGCATGGAACAATCGAAAGTTTTCAAACAAGAGGAGTAGTTGGACAGAAGCATAATTTTGTTCTCTCCGATGAAGCGTAATAAAACTTTGAATTAGTGAATTATTATTAACTTTATTTTAAAATCTGTTATGAAGTTTTTGTATTAATATGATGATAAGAATATAGATAGCCTCTAAACAGTGACAAATAATAATATTGTTTGTTTTGGTCATTTTTATGGAATCAGAAATCATTTCATTCCTGTTTGTTTATTTGGCCATCACGCCGATGAGATGATGCTAGAACTGAACAATCAGGATTATCCCAAAGTGGTTGTTATGCAATTAGCAAAGATCAACAAGTATGGAAGTAAGTAGATTCAATTTAACTTTACATAATGTTTGTTGATATGATGTGCTATATATTGTTTAATTATTAATTGATTAATGTACTTAATTTTTACAAGACTCATACTCATTGAACAACTTTTGGGATGCTACAAAGGTGATGGTCAATCCTCCAATAGTAGAAGTTGAAACTTTCAAACAATTGTACGATTTTATTTTTTAAGTTTCTTTAGTTTCGGAAATTTTATCTTTTTTCATTTATATGTTAGATAATTTAAAATATGTAAGGCAAGTTAAATCAGATATTATAACAGTAAAGTTCTTATTAATTTTTGAATTAGTGCCACTCAAATAATGCCAACACAAACACCAAGTCAGAGTCAGTATTCAGAAAGGAGCCAGCAAAGCTCAACCAGAAATTCGTTGACTGATCCTACAATTAGGAGAACTCTGCTACAAATAAGAGAAGCTGATCAGGTTTTTTACTCTTTGAGAAATTATTTGTGAGAAAAATTTAATTCCAAATTTATATGTGTTTATTAGTTATTTGTAATTAATATGAAAGTAATATTGGATTTGAATCTCCATTACAGGCTGGAAAATATACTGTACTGGCAACTGTGAATGAAATAATTGAGGATAACAACTGGTCTTACAATGCTTGCTCAAAATGCAATAAACAGGTCAAATTCATTCTGCAAGATGGAATTGAGGTGCATCACTGTCCTAAATGTTTGGAAACTCCCAAGCTAATAGTGCCCAGGTATTAAAAAGATGTATATTATAGTCATTCCAGCCTACTTTGTGTTACGAAGGGTACCCTTTACTTTGGACAACATATATTATAATTACTTTATTGAAATATAATAAAATAAGTGAATCGTTATCAACAAACCAGATATAAAGTTCAGATGAAGGTCATTGATAGCACAGTGGGTGCATGTTTTATGCTATTTGATAAGGAAGCATTCAGGATGCTAAAAAAGACTGCTATGCAATTGCGTGAAGAATTATTGCAGGTTTGTTTGTTCAACATAAGTGATAAAATTTATGTGTTAATAATTTATGATAAATATGAATAACTATAGTTTAGATGGAATGTAGTAATGTCTAACAACAATGTATTTCCTGTGTTGAATGTAGGCTGGAGATGAATTTGGCTATCCTGAAGATTTATATCAACTTCTGAACAAAGAATTTGTTTTCCTGGTGGAGGTTTCTCAAAGGTTCAACATTGAGTTGAACAAGGACAGTTATGGGATTCTATTTATCTCTGATTGTGAGGAGCATCTTGATGATTTTAGAAAATACATATTGGATAATCAAGTAAGTTTAAAGTATTGTTTGCATTGATTACTTTTCAAATTACCCATTTATTTAAATTGAGTCCTTGATTAATAGATATTTTCAACTGTTTAATGTTTATATTTTCTAATATCATATTAGAAAACAGAACTTAGGTTTAGATGCAGGACAGCAACCTTAGTATTTAACCATGTGATAGTTTTGACATTTGAATATGAATGTGTTATAGGCAATCGTGCCAAAAAATTGGCTTGGAGCTGAATCTCAGAACAACATTTTGTATCAACTTTCAAGTGAAAAGGTGAGTACTTATTCAAACCAAAATTTAAATGGCTTTATTATGGAGTTATAAATTCATTACCTAAGTGAAGTTGCTGACATAATTCTGTCATTCATGTTTTGTTATTATAATTTGTAAATTTTAAAGGCAAGTAATTCAGGTGCCAAAGATGATTTTGCCTCTTCTTATGCGACACCTGACACCTCATCTAATAAGAAAGGGAAGGGAATTACTGAGGAAGACATTGAGGAGATAATGGGTATTGCAGATTTTGTAACATCTCAGTTATCATCTACCAAGGGAAATCTGCGCATAAAATCTGAACCTTAAAAAAATTTAGAAAAGTAAAAACTAACAAAGCATGTAAAGTCAGGAATCACAAATGTTCTTCAAGGAAGAAAATTCCAACAAAAGCGGCTGGTATATTTTGGCACGTGGGGTGCAAGTTTGTGATTAATGATATTATTTTGAGGACTTATATATGTATTTAAATCGACCATGATGTTGCAGTTTTTGAATGTTAACTATATGAAGACTACACTTTCATGGTGTTTATGTATTGATCTAATGAAAAAACTTTATATTTTATCTTTATATTTACATATGTTATTATATAACTATATTAAGTTTTCTTATATAGATTTCAAATAATTTCAGATCGTTATTCTTCTAATATAACTGTTATTTATGACTATATTATCTTTGAGGTATGTATTGGATTTTTTTGTATATATTTACATATAAATAAACTTTTGGAAACAGTTCCAAATTTGCTTTCATTACCCATAAAAACTAAATTGTTTAGTTAAACTTTTATATAACAAATTATAAGTTGTATTGTATATTACATTATTTATAAATTATAATCGACATCTGGACATTAAAAAGGAGAGTTTCATTACATTTTATTTCTTTTCTTTTTGAACATTTACATTTAATTTTCACATCATTATTTGGCTAAAAATATATGAATGGTACTCCCTTCGTTCCTTTTTATTTGTCATATTTCAAAAAGAACACGCCCTTAAGAAAATAAAACATTACTTAGTTTCCCAATACATTAATTATAGTTTTTTCCACTATACCCTTTCTCTTTTTATAACCATTAATTTTTCTCCTCTACTTATGTAAACCATGACTTATTAAATAGGGGCAAACATGGAAAATAGCATTTATTGCACTCTTGAATTTCTCAATACGACAGATAAAAAAAACAAAAAATCTCTCCAAAAAACGACAAATAATAAGCAACGGATGTAGTAATATTTTGTAAATTAGGTTGAACACATCATCTTAAAGGCTACATATAAATAGTTAATTAATTGCTTAAATACATTTATAATTGAGCAATAAATTTACATATTTTAATTGACAACATTTCAATCACTCAAATTTAGTTGTGAAAGGATGGTTATTAAATCTTATGAAGCTTTATATTAACTGCTAAATTTTGGTCTTTAAATAATTGAGATATGTATTAATATATATGTTCATGTAGAGTGTCATTTATCAATTGGGATTGATTATCATTTAATTGCAAACAAAAGCCCGTTGGGAAAATTATATTAAGTCCAACAAGTAATTATTCCATTAACTGCCTATTCAACTGCATACACTTCGAAAGATTCTAGATGCATCTTTACTGGCAAAGGTGAAAAGACGTAACTTATCAGAGGTCTTTAAATGAGAAGGTAAACGTCACTTCTAACTGTTCACTCATCTTCTACTTCAGTTTGAATACTTGCCTATGACCTTCTCTTCATTTGTATGTGTATTCTGGGCACCAGATGCTACCACTTTCCATTCCTAAATCTCAAAATGTATATTTCTTTTACAAATATACTTCTATTTTAATTTGTTTAGCAAAGTTTTCTGTTTTATAAGATATTATAAATATCTTCATAATTTTATTTTGATTCTTCTTTGTTTCGAAATATACATGTGTGAATGTTATTTGTAGATCATGTATTTTGTTTTCACAAATTATATTAAACATAATAGTCTATTTCTTTATGTTCAGAAATGGTAAAAGAAAAATAAGGTAAATTAAATTTTGGTGTGCTTATTATGAAGATATTAGTAACAGAGACATAGAGTGTTAAAACTTTATAATCAGTATTCTTTATTTCTTTGAAACGCAGACATATATTATCTCAACACTTCAAAGCAGACAATCATGGCAGGCTTCAGTTTTAATTATTTCAAAGGGGAGGTACATTCAGTTCTTTCTCCATTTATATATATGTTAGTAGATTATATCATATTTTATTTGATTGGAATAAGTTATTAATATAAATTCAATTCAATGTTACAGGGTCCCAAACTGCTAACCCAAGAAGAATCTGAATTTGTTGGGTATGCTCCCTGTGGAACAAAAACAGTGAGGGATCCGGTTGGGAGCACTCATCAAATAAGACTGAAAGGAAAGCCTCTTAGTCGAAGAATGGTTATAACAGAAGGATTAGATACCTTGGTGGATGTTTATGACTTGAGAGGTGTTAACCGGTTCAGCTTCATGCCTTCTGGCAGTGATGTTTACCAATTAGAGATAAGTAAGACTTTTTCTGTTGACATGCGGTACCCTCTCGCGATTAGGCATACAACATTGGTTGACTGCAAATGTGCCTTTTGTTATCTTGGTATGATAAATGAAATATAATTATGTATGATAATCATAAATTCATATAACTTTAAGTTTCAAAATTCTAATTTTGGTGTAGTAAATATACGGGGAAATGCTTCAGCAAATCTTTATGCCAGGGTAGAAGCAAATGTTGCAGCCAGTACTCAAGCAAATGATGAACTCAATGTTGGAGGGAATGTTGTTGCCGGAGTTACACCTAATGTCGAAGCAAATGTTGCAGCAACAATCCAAGAATTTGACTTTGAAACAGAGAAGATTTTGACCAGCTATCAATGTCGGAGTCGAATTTTGGTATCTATAACTAATCACCAGTATAATTGACATTTTTTGACCAAACAATTTAAATATGCTCAGATTTTTGATCTATAAATTTGGTTATATCAATTTTGCAGCATCTGCCTTATAAATTTGAAGCCGAGGCGTTTCAAACAAACAGACAATTTTATGATCTAATTGATGAAAAAGGAGAAGAATACCCATGCAAGATGGTGAAGTCAACCAGATCGCGAAATGAAGCATATCTTTCAGAAGGGTGGCGCAAGTTCAGCACAGAACATGGGTTAAAAGGCGGAGACCAGATTAAGCTTGGTGTCAAACTCTCTGAGTTTTGAAGAATATACTTCATCCGTAAGATTTATAATATTTTTATAATGATAAAAATATTTTTGAACACTACTGTATTCATATTGAAAATTATATGTAATACAACACTTATTGTTAAAACAAGTTGATAATATAATTAGGAGTTGTAATATTGACCAGCCAATAAGTTAAAATCGATTGCAAAAATATTTCCATAATGTATTCTAATTTAATCGTTAGGTATTAATTAGCATGAAAATATTTAAATTTAATCAACTCATCTCTTGAGAAAAATAAGAATACTGATCAAATAATTTTTTGTTGCAGTACTTTTAAATTAGCAAGGACCACTCATCATTATTCATGTTGCAGGAAATGGAAGATAATGCAGAAGAAGGTTGGTGGAATTAGCAATGTGTTCATTTGGGTTTTGGCTTATTTTGCTTATTATGCTTATTAATATAGTCTTTTAATATTTCAAGGGTTCTATTACTGTAATCACTTTGACAACTGACTATTACCTTATCCTTATGTATGTTTGTTTACTTTTGTTTGTTTGGGCTTTCTCTATGAAAACCAGTCTGTTGTTCATGTGACTCTATGTTACAATCTATACTTTTAGTACAATTAATAGCATGTTTTATTTATTTTGGGTTCATGTATTTGTTTAGGTACAAAATATGATCCCAGAATTCATAGGATTTTCATTTGAAAATTTTCCTAAGCAAATTTAATCGCAAACGACATAAAATTAATCATATTCCAATTTTACAATTAAAAATTTTAAATTACAAGTGAACTTCATTAACATTAATTATTTATTTTATTTATAAATTATAAAAAAACATAAAAATAAATTTGATACTATGTTTAACCTTTTATCCTGTTTAGTGAATTTATATCATTTTTTCGGTCCAACAAATGAAATCTACAAAATAATTAGATTAGTTTGTTAGTATTGTTATTATCATAACAAAAAAAAGTTGGATAATTAGTTTTTTATATTAAGGGGGAAAAATTAGCTTCCATTTCATTTATAAACATTTTATAAATACTTTCCTATAGTTTATAAAAAAAATACATTTTATTTATAAAATAAATTTGAATCTAATTAAGTTTTCATAGAATTTGATCAATTTTTATTCCAGCCTAAAAATTACAATACAATATACATATTAAATAAACAAGGTTCAAAGTGGTCCTTTTTTTTTAAAAAAAATAAGGGAGTCAAACTTAACATTATTTTGTATAATAAATTTAGGATATTATAATTAAACTTAATTACGACTTTTAAATAGTTAAGAACCATTAGGATGTAGAAGACTATTTCAAGACCACATAATTTATTCAACAATATTTGGGCCTAAAATGTGGTCCAAACGTTATGGACTTCTATATATATGGAGAACAAATATCCAATTGGCAAAAGGGCTCCTGTAGAAGACTATAAAACGAACCTATAAGACTCAACAGTCAAAGTGAAATTTCTGCATTTGTAGTGTTGACCCTTTTACAAGATCAGTAACTTTCAACAAAGGTACTTCGACTTCTTCCTCTCAAAGTCGCTTTCCAATTTCTTTATTTTCACATGCATATAAAACTGCAAAAATATACCATCTTTCCAATTATATATTTTCCACAATATTTGTTCATTCCTTGAATACAGTTTGCTGAACAACGAGTGTTTGTACTTGGAATCGTAGATTTAGGTTTTCTTCTTCTCAATGTTGCAATCTGTTACCATATTTCACAAATATGGTATTTTTTGTTTTGACTATTGGTAACAACACTGGATATTAGATTTCATCTTGAACCGTTATTTTGGTCCGGTTTTATTGTAGTTAAATTCAATTAAGGGTTGCAATTGATGGTATTAGTCAGTACAATCTTTATGCACACTTTCATCCCTTGATATTGTCAATTTCAAAAACCACATGCAGCAAAGGTAATTTTAAGCCACAAATTGATGGCAAACAACTAATTTTGTACTTTTCAATTCGTAGTTTTGGGTTTTGCTGTATCATATTTTGTAATATTCCTTGCATTTCAATATGCATGTATAATATATTAATGGTATCATCATGTGTTTCCCATATCTCCTTATAAGATTATTTTTAATTTTATTTTATTCCCCTTCCATTTTTACTTCAGTGAGTTATGTATTGTTTATAATGATGCTACCTAACTAAACGGATTTGAGTAGTGCCTTATTTTGCAGAAACTTTTTGGACAATATATAGTGCAGAAAATATGCCTGGGTTTGGAACTTGGATCACGCGTGGAATGGTTGGACAATTTTATAGAGATTCAAATATTTTCAAAAACATGTATATATTTATTATGACGTTATTTGTTTGCCTTATTGTTATCATTTTGTTGACAGGGAATTTCGATGGTTGATGATAAAACAGCATCTTGCCTCCTTCATCTGGGAAATTCTCACCAATTACGATTTCAAGTTTCGCAATATGATGGAAAGACAAGGATTATAGATGGTTTTGACAATCTAATGCACTTTTATAATTTGAATTGTAAGGTTTATTTGAAGGTCTATTTCATTAACAATAACAATGAAGGTAAGTTCAAATTAACAAAAGAAGATGGAAGGAACTTTTATTATCCAGTTCCTCCAAGAGCAACTAACTTGCCACCATGCAGGTGTTTACAGTGTAGGCCAAGTATGTACACTTTATATAATCAATTATAAAATTAGTTTATGTTTAACTTTATTGTTAAAGAAAACATTCAACTAATTTCTCTATATTCTTTTTATTTTGCTTAGATCAAATCAGAAATTTTGACTTTGAAGTACAAATGACGTTAACTGAATACCAATGCAACAAAGGAATAATGGTTGATTATTTTTCCTGATAGAGTTGAAATTTTACATTAATTTTCTTCAACCTTTATTATATTTGATTTTCACAATTTTTTGTTCTATTGTATTTCTTGCCTAAACATTTTGTCTGTCAAGCTTTCCCAACAAAAAAAAAATGGTTCATAATTATGGATGAATTCGGACGAGGCTCTGCTTGCAAGTTGATAAAGGCAGCGAGAAGAAAGCATGATGCTTACTTATCCGAAGGATGACTTAACTTTTGCAAGCGCCGTAATCTTCATACTGGACAAACATTTAAACTTGGAGTTAATAAGTCTCAACCAGGGAAAATTTTTTATATCTGTATGTTTCAATTTATTGGTTTTCCCATCTCTTTTGAATAATATTTATGTTCTGTCACTTTCATCTATTTATTTATTTGTACTGACATAAGGCTTTCCTATTTTATGTGTGTAGCTCTTTGAACTTTCTACTGGTCTTTGGTTTGAACAATACCATGTTAGTAAGATATTTTTTAAATATAGAAGTTATATCTTTTTAGGTAGTATTTGCAACAATTAGAATCAACCACCATAATTATAATAGTCACAATTTTTTCATTTCTATTTGTAACAATCTATTGTATACCAGACAGTAAATTATTAATCTATGTATCTGATATCATTAATCATGTAGCAGGATACTTGGAGGTATTGCAGCTGTGTGTACAAGACTAAGGTGTTTGCATGAAGAACTTAGTTTCCTTTTGTAGAACTTTAATGATGTATTTAAGTACTACTATGTAATTACAGGACTTTTGTAATTATGTTTTATTCTACCATAACTTTGAAACAACTTTCAACTATTCTATGATGCAAATTATATTTAAAAAAATTATCATGTTCTATTATTATTGTCATGAATGATTTATTTACTCTTTAACTATTGCTTTTTTTTTCTGGCTTAAATTATGACGAATAAAAGCCAATATATGGTTTCTTTTTATTGTTTTTGTATTATATCAATTGATATCTATGTTTAGTTCAGATATGTGATAACACATAATTAATACTCCCACGGTCCTAACAGTAGGATCAAAATTTTAGTGGAAAGAAGTAATTAGACTGTTGACTTTAAGTGTTTACTTTATGTCCAAGGTGTTATTGAAAAGAAGTAATTAAATGTTATTAAAAATTAGAAAAGGGTCTTATAAATAGGACCAAAATAAAAACTCCTAAAGTGTATTATAAATAGGACCGGAGCGAGTAAATATAAGTTTGTATATATAATGTATTCCATACGCAGTATTATCTCGAAATTGTATAAATAAGTTTTTAAAATTATTGTTTTTATTTAATATTTTTCCCGTGCATCGCACGGGTCAATTGACTAGTAATACTAAATAGAAGAAAATTTTTGTATAACTAGTAGAGTATGGAAGAAACATTTTGTACAACATTTCGAATAAACTATTTCCACCATAAAAAATACTCTATTAAAGTTAATATTGAAAATTAATGTAAAACAAGTATGAAAAAGTTACATCATAAACTATGTTTTGATTTTTATTTGTTAATTGAGTCTATTATAGACATATAATTGTATAAAAGATTAAAAGATAACGAACTAAAATTTGTTATCATCAAGTTCATTGAATTTTTAAGATTGACCATGATATTTTCTTCCAAATAATAACTTTACACAATCACGAAATATAATCAATAAGATCAAGAAGAAATTAAAACATGAAATAAATATTGGAACAATTAATTTTGATAAAATATACTAAACTATTTTGAAAATAAAAATTAGGCATATACCTTTGAAACTTGGTACATTAATTCGTGATCTACTACATTATAACACATTGTTAACTCGAATTAAAAAAAAAATAGGATATGCTATTTCAAAACCTTCAATCATATTCGTAAATGTTTGTTATGAAAATATATTATGTATACATGTGATCGATCACGTGGCTTCTAACCATAAATATCTAAGTCGCACTCACATTTATAGTTTTTTTTTTCACAACTTCTCATACCCAAAAATTATAATTCGAAACATTCACTTCAGGGAATGTAATCAATTCATTTAGTGACATTTTGTGCCTTTTCATTCATCTTGTTATCAACAACAAGAATGTAAACATATTTCTTAAAATAATTTTCATTTTTTGCCACCATAATTTTTTTTCCTACTTTGGGAGTACAATTGAGAGATATAAAATTGTTGATTTTTGCTACTAAATTAAATTATGGTTTATATCACTAAGGTCGAAGAATCTTTAAGATTCGATCATGGGTTATACGTTAATGGATAATTATGCAGGAATTATATCATAAATCTTCATATAAATGACGGTAGTAGATTTTCTCAATCCTCCAAGAACACTTGAATAGTGTGTGTCTATATATATATATATATATATATATATATATATATATTATGTCATAAAGATTGGAAAATCCAAAAAAAATAAAGATAACATAAATATTTTTTTTTTGTAAAAGAAAAAATTCATTACCAACGAGCAAAATGCAGAAACAAAGACAAAAGGTCCAATGCACAAGCCTTGCCACCTTCTAGGAAGGGTTCAACACTTGCACAAAAGCCTGAAACCAAAGGCTATTTTGCCACATTCTATGAAGGGTTCAAAATAACCAAAGGCCAAAAGAATAAATAATGACTAGAGTTCCTGCCTAATTCTATCAACTAAAATATTATTCTTCCAATTTACAAAATTAGGAAAAATAAAACTAATCCTATGAGCAATCTCTCTCCTAACAATACTGAAAATATAATGCAAGCTCCTCTTCTGATTCTTAAAAGTGCGATGATTCCTTTCCTCCCATATGTGATGCATCAATGTTGCGAACAGGGCAAAAACACATTTGCGGCGGACCTTATAACTAAAAGCATGGCAGATCCACCTTGTCCAGTTGTGGTACTTGTAAGGATACCTATCAATTCCTATCCAAAGACAACAGTAATCAAGGAGACTACAACTCCAATTACATTCAAAAAATAAATGATTCCTAGACTCAGCAGAAGATAGACATAAACAGAGTGATTAGGAATATACATAAAACATAACCTATCCAGAGTTTGGAGCTACCCAAGAATGGCAAGCCATGCAATAAAACAAAGTACACTCACACTATTCCAAACCATTCTATGCAAAGGAAAGACCCCTTGCTGGTTTTTAAGAATTAGGTACCCACTGTTGACCGTGTACATTCCATCCTGAGTCCTGCTCCAAATATCATTACAGAATCCTGGCTTTAATTTATCTCTGACTTTTAGAATTTGCTTCCAATGCCATCCAGATCCCCGTGATGAGTTGCATTGCCAGAAATCATCCTCTTTTATATAAACTGAATGCATCCATCTCACCCATAACGTATCCTTTTTCATAGCCAAATCCCAGACCTGCTTGCCAATAGCTGCAAGATTCCAGGTGCAACTATCCTTGATTTATGATATAATTAAGTAAATGCACTTACTCTGAATACTAATGCATGAATGAATGAAAAATGAACATGAATGTGCTTAATCTTAATTGAAAAGGGATGAAAGAATGAAATGTGAATATGATTGCATAATTGTATGAATGACATGGATTTTATTAGAGGTGTGTTGAAATGAATATATGAAATGGCTTAAATTGCATGCATGCATGAGTAATGTATGCTAAGTATTATGTACCAAGACATTGTAAATGAATAAGCAATGAAATATGTTGAAATTCATGTTGTCATATGCCTCCCCTATCTTGTTATCCGGTTAAATGGTATGTTAACTAGATAACCAGTTGAAAATTGCACTAGAATAATGCATTTTTAACAGGTTTAACCGGATAACCATTAGGTTAACCAGATAAACCTGCACCAGAAAGGCAAATATGACAACAAAACAACACATAATCATAGGAAAACACTTCTAATTCCATCCCCCAAGTTTCCTAGTGTTGCATATTAGAGACAGATTATGAGTATGTACTCTTACTCAAAATTGAATACAAGGGAATGAGAATAAAAAGAATAGGCATATACCTTTTTAAAAAGCATTTGTAAGAAAAATGAAATAAAAGTAAATAAGATGATTTTAAGTTGAACCAAGAATATAGTGTTAGTGTTATATATATATATATATACACACACACACACACACACTTAATAATCTCTTGTGTTTAATGTAAAATTATAACCTAATTCTTATTCTTTGATGAAAGAGACTCACTCTCGTAATTCTTTAACATTTTAGGTATGAGTCAGGTAGCCAGAGAAAGAGGACATTCCAGCAGAGAAGGCAAAGAAAGAAATGTGATTGGACGGGTATTCAATACGAATATAACCCCAATGTTTTGACCATTTCTAAAACATTTATTGTATAAATATCACTTTTGAGATATAAATAAAATTAAAAACTTTTTTCATTGCCTCAAATATTTTAAATTACATTTCTATAAATTGAGGTGTTACATTCTGAACATAGTAGAACACATTTTCACTTTTTTCTCTTCTCTCCTCATTATCTTTTACATGGTATTAAGAGCTTTGTTTTGATCCTCCATGCTACATCGTTTCACCGCTGACATCGTTGTCATCATTGAGTTCGCCACCTTCCGGCAACTCAGTAGCCATCACCGCCCGTTCCACTCTTTGTTTCATTGTGAGTCTTGTAGTGCCTTTTCATCGCCACTAACACTCACTTTGACAGCACGATTCAGGCTAGAACCCAAAAGGCAATCGTCATTCTTCTCTGCAAAGGCCGCCATGTACCGCATGTAGTGCTACAAATCTGTTTCAACTTCCATATCCTTATTTGGTTTTCAAAACATGAACTAGATCACTCTACCTACTCAGTTCATTGAATCGTGAACCATACTAGAGACGTCACAATGCAATGACGTCAGCAAGTTTAAAAAAATATATATAATTTTTCTTTTGCCATTCTTCCATTTCTGCTTCTGTTTCTCAGGTTAATTTCCTTTGATTATACTCTTATAGTTTGATTTTATTGTTGTTAGGACAAACTTAGATGTTATTCATCCTATTCCTATTATACTTGATGGCACCAATTACAACCACTAGGTTAAGCCTATGCATGGCTTTCTCAAGGGAAGCTGACTCTGGCACTATGTTATTGGTGACATTACTTGTCTTACATCTGAATTAGTAGCCCAATCAAATGATGACACTTATGCCAAATTTATTGACCAATTGGTAGAATGAGATAGCAAAAACCATCATATCATTACATGGTGTCATAATACCTCTATTGCAGGCATTCACTTACAGTTTAGACAATTTGACACTGCCAAATGGGATCATTTGGCTCATCATTATACTAGTCATGGTCTTACCTGTAGGTATCAGTTTGAGAAGGATCTCTGAAACCTCAAGCAAGCTCCAGGTCAAGGTGTCTTTGATTTCTTGGCTAAAATGGAAGCCATATGGGACCAATTAGTTGTATGTGAGCCCAAGCTGCACCACAAAGGTGATATTAGTAGATATGCTAAATAACAAAATGATATTAAACTTATTAAGTTCTTGATATCTTTGATTGATGATTATAAGCATGTTCGCGCATCTCTGGTGCATTAGGATCCTCTCCTTACTCTTGAAGGTGCCCTTCTTCATCTTCAATTTGAGGAAACTCGATTGGGGCTTCGCTGCTCCAAACCTAACATAGTCCTTGTTACCTCTAATTCAAATGGAGACTACTGTGGCAATTGTTGCCAACTTAGACATGCCTACTTTGAGTGTCCTACTTTAAAATGTCATCAAAGTAGGAAGGAGGGGTCACATTTTTCATCATTGTCGTACTCAAGATTCTGCTCGCAACTCTACCAACTCTTGTCAGTACTTTAGACTTCTAGGACTCGTGATCATGCAGTGTCTTACTCACCCTCTAAGTCCTATTCACACTAGACACCAATGTGATCCTACTAGCTCATCCTCCTCTAAACCTGTTACCCCTTACAGTGAGGGGTCGTCTTCTAATTTGTAGCCACATGTTTCAATTTCTGACCTTGAGTCCATTCTCAAGCAAGTTCTCTCCTTTTCTACTAACACTCATACTACTTTAGCAACCACACGAGGCAACACCCTTTGGTATGTTGATTCAACTTGTTGCAACCATATAACTTCATCATCACATGTCTTTTATGCTTTGTCCTAAAGAGATCATATCTACTATATTCACATTGTTGATGGTTCTCTTATGAAAGTGAGCCATAAAGCACCTATCTCTATGCTTTCTCTTGGCATGCCCGATACCTATATAATTCCTAAATTAAACCTTAACCTTGTTTTCATTGGAAAACTTTGTGCTCTTGGTTATGTTCTTACTTTCTCTTTTACTGATTGTTGTGTGTAGTATCCACGGATGGGGCAAATTATTAGGAATGGGCGTAAGGTCGGAAGGATGTTTAAGCTCACTACAATCCATGTTCCCTCCTCCATTAATCTATGTGTTCCCTCATCTCGCCTGAAAGAAGAGTTCAAAATAAAAAAAATCAATGACTTTAAAGATAACCATCATCAAAATATTCAAAGTGACAAATCAAGGTTATCACCTAAACGATAGTTTAGTATCGCTACATCCGTCTGAATAACCGAAGCTACGGAAAGAGGGCCACATCTTGGGGCATACTCCCTCAAAGCTCGGAATACAACCCGGTTTATCGCAGCAAGTTCGATTCCGGGAAGCATGGCGCAACAAGGGTCAGAAGCCTTGTTAACCCAACTTGTAAAAGAAAGGGGAACCTCTCCAAAGAATTCCCGGGATGTTTGAAACCCTTGTCAAATTCATCAAGCAAGAAGAGAGAAAGATCACTAGATGGGTGAAAAATAATCCAACTAGTTTTTATTTGCTTGTCCACCTGAACACAGTGGGAGCCTAAAACAGATGATGAAATATATAAGACGAGCAAGACTTCGCAATCGCAGGTGGATTACGTCCAAGAAAGCAAGCCTCCCACAACTTCTTAAATGACACTAATAGTTATTAAGAATTGGGATGGAGTTGACTAGGAGATATTTGGAGTCTATTCAAAACATTTACGTAGAAGACATCTAGAGGAAGGGAAACTCTGAGATAGGAAAATACGAATCTATATATCCTCATGAATGAAGCCTCAAAGGACTCAATATCTGTCCTAGCCTTAGGAGAAAGAGGAGAGACACAAAAGCGAGAAGATGAAGGACCTTGGAAAACAACAAGGCTATCCAAGTCAGAAACAAAGTTAAAGATTGATTGAGAATGCAAGCACTCTGGCACACCCAATCCAAGCACTCCCAATTTTGGGGTTTCTTTGTAAAGTGGTGGTTCAACTAAATCCTACAAAATCGTGGGACAGAATGTGGGTAAGTCCTAGAGAACCTAAGCCCCAAAAGAACGTCCATAGCAGGATTTTTCTTTAATTTCTCAAGACCCCTTAAAGTCAGAAATTTGGGGCTAGAAGAGGGACTCTCAAGGCTCAACTAACTCAACCCTAGAATGACCGGGCTCATTATGGATGGACTCAGAAGAATCGTTGTCAATAGAAGCATAGAAGCCAAATTCGTAATTAGACATTATGAAGAAAACGACAAGAAAAAGGCGTACCTCAAGGGTGAAAGCTCAAAGGAATTGTGAAGAAGAAGGTGATGGAATAGGAAGCGGAAACTCTTTGAAGAAAATTTTGAAAACTATAGCAACGGAAATGAAAGAATTCCCAAATTGGGGCAAAGCGCTATTTAAATACTAGAGAATGCAGACCAAGGCGACAAGTGTCACGATCCTGTTGGTCGAAGAAACACAATGATTAAGAGGAGTTAATGCACGTGGTTTCCCCAAAAAAAGTGAGCCGCCGAAACCAAAGGGTTACGGATTTATGATAGGACAACATGCAAACAGGAGTGACGAAAGGAAGTGCTAGTTCAGTACTTGATTGTGGCACTGGCAGAACTGCAGAATAGCTCGTAGATCAAAGTCAACTTTAGAGCTACGACCTAGGGGCTTATATATGTTCCGGACTTGTCACTAGGCTAAGGACATCTACCCTATGAAAGGACCCTAGAAGACCTCTCATGACCTAAGGAAATACTTTTACGAGGTTGTTAGGATCGGCCTCAAAATCTCAAGAGGGGGGGTGAATCGAGTTTTATTAGTTTATTGTGAAAGCACGTATAATTTAAAAATAATTTCGCGTTGGAGAGATTAAAAGTTGAGATGGAGAGAAAATTCGATAGATAATAAAATTAAGAGCAACGCGGAAACGTAAATAATTGAAATTGCGAAAATTAAAAGAGATAGAGAAGAAGAACACGCAAACCAATTTTATACTGGTTCGGTCAATCCAGCGAGTGACCTACTCCAGTCCCCAAGCGACCCGCTTGAGATTTTCTATAAATCTTGAATTGAGCCGCACCCAATTACAACCAGAGCACCCCGCACACTATTAGGAACCTCCGTTCGCTAGGGGCCTCAATATCACACAAGGGTTCCTCACCCTAAGAACGTGCCACCCGTTCAACTAAGGGATTTACTCCCTAATCACTATGGTTTAAGTACAAGATGATGTGAGTGATTACAATAGTATGATGTGTTCTCAATAACACAGATACAACAATTAAGCTTTCTATGATAATGAAGTTAAGTCACAAGAGTGCAGGCCAAAACAAGGTTTTCTTCAAAATAGTATCAACGTGAAAAGCTTGAAGTTGGAGAAGAAGAAAAGAGTGAGAGCGTGTGATCAGCACAAGAAATGTAGGAGTGTTATCAGAATAAGACATGATTCAAAAACAACTTAAACTTAAGAGAATGATTTTCCAAATCAAAACCAAATTAAAGAGATTGAAAAACTTAAAACAAAGATTTGATTTTGTAAACCAAAAAGGAATTAATTCAAAACAAAATCAAATTCGAATTTTGAATAAGAATCAGAATCAATTATGTAAAAACAAATATGGAAATAAATCAAAATGTTTCTGACACGTTTTTCAATAAAATTTGAGGTAATCGATTACTTCAGGGAAGGTAATCGAATATCCATTTCAAAATGGAAACTTTGAAAACCTTTTGAAAAACCAGTAATCGATTACATCAAACCACATAATCGATTACTTCACTCCTGTTTAATATATGATGGAACTCATATAATCGATTACCACTAATCTAATAACCGATTACAGAGATTTTGGAATTTGTGAGATGCAACATTAGATAATCGATTACTCAGGACAATAATCGATTACTTTGCTTCTGGAAAATGTATGAAGCAACAATTATAATCGATTACTTGATCTAGGTAATCGATTACTCTCATTCAAAAAGTAATGGATTAGTCAAGTTCACATAATCGATTACACACACTCTGGATTTTTTATGATGCAACAAAAGTAATCGATTAATTTGAGAAGGTAATCGATTATCTCCTTTTGCACTTGTAAAAAATAGATTTTCATGACTTAGATAAAATCATCCAAAGTTGTTTCATCATGCACTTCCACAGAAACTATAGTTAAAAATTGATTTTCACTAAAACTCTTTTTCTTCTCCTTTATTTGAAAAACTCATTTGACCATTACACACTTGTAATAAAACTTCATTACCTTAAAAATCTCCTATGGGCAAGGCTATACAAAACTTTGAATTTGAGAGCTTGAGCCTTGAACTGAAACTTGATGCTTGACTTGATGCTTGAAACTTGAAATATATTGTTATCATCAAAATTATCTTCCAGAAATCTTCTAGCATAACTCTTTACGTCCTTTAGGGCAAGCTTAATTTCCAACAGAGGTACCTTGAACTCATATTACTCTCATAAGAAGAATATTAACTCGGATAGACCATAGAAGAGTTCGGACGCAGTCCTTATAGAAAAGGGACACCTTATCGCCCAACTCAATCTCCAAGTGAAACTTTATAAGGGTTTATCTCCAAATTATCCAGAATAATGGAAGATCACTGCTTATCCCTATAGAAGATAACATCACACGAAGATTTCTCTCAGATATAGAAGATTCTCCAAGAGAATAAATTAAACTAAGAAACCTCTCTGGTCCTATGAATACCAGTCCTAGGCAAGGGGCTGAAGAACCATGTTGATAGCAATGCAACACTGCATCTCCCTTATACACAGAAAAATCTCGTACACATGTATAATGTCCATACTTTGCCCTATATACTCCGTATAGGCATAGAGAAGACGCATTCCACCCCAGAAGAATAACGTTGCAATCACTCTTCCTCGAGAGTAACTGCAGATGTAGTAAGGAATTCCCTTGCAGTCCAAGAAACAGGTGGTTGTTGTTCACAACCCCACCCCGTAGGTTCATCAACCTTTGAAGCTTGCTGCCCTTCGCAGCAGGCCACACAAATCGAAGGAGGGCTTTGGCCATACAGACCTCTCCAAGAGTAAGGGATATTACCCTCAATTATTCTTAAGGGCAGCCCTTAACAGTCTCGTTCTTCCCCTTTATGAACTACCTATGTGTGCCCATGAAAACAACGTTGTCTTCATCCTCAGAATACAATTCGAACGGGTACGTAGGACCAAGAGCAGCAGGACTTAGCGTCCACTCTTGTCAGATTAAACATCCTTCATAAGGACTCTTGTCTTGGATAAGAGGCTTAGCCCTTGATTTAATGGCTTTGTTCGAATAGAACAAAACACATGTTATTCATTTTTATGAATTTGAGCCATTTCCATATAAATTTCAAGGGTTCGACTCTTGTTGCGGATATAAAAAAAGCTTTGTTGAGAAAGGTTGTACTCACTTTGATGATTTCTCCACCTTGAAAATGATTAGTTTTTGCCTATCGACCAAAAAACACCCTTAATTAAAAAAAATATAATAAGAATGTCTAATCTTTCTCACTTTATTTTCTTTCAACGCACATAAATAGACATATAGTAGATTTGCCTTGTAGAAAATAACAACAAAATATCTCTGGACAGGGTAGTGACTAATTGACTAGTGAACCAATGAGATGCAAAGAGTGAGTGCCAGAAACACAACATTACAAACCTGTTTCCCGTCCACATGCATATAGAATGGACCCCACAACCCCGTACGGACTGTCTGTCACAACTCGTCAAAATGTGACATGAACGCTGTGTCTTTCTCCACTCGACAACGCATAGTCCCTGATTTCAGTCACCGAATCCCAACTCGACAACTCAACGTACCAAAAACAAAACCTAGTTAACTTTTTTCTTTCTTCTCTTTCGCTCTTTCCTTTCTTTTTTGATCTTTATTTTTCAAGATGCAATCAAAATTAGTTTAATATTCAATTAATTATATAGTGATATTTTTTTATTAATAATTAATTAACAAATAATACACGTTATTAAATTTGATACAAAAATAAACTATTTATTTTTTAAATACTAATAAGTATTTTTGAATATTTAGTTTTCTTTAGTTCTTAAATAATCCATCTGATCTTATATGTAAGATTTTTTTGGGTTTTTATTTTACTAATATTTATAAAATCAATAAATCACATTTCAATTTTTAATAACATTTAATTATTTATTTTCACAAAACAACCCTATTAACCAACACTTTTTAAGTTCGAAATAATAGTTACAGAAATAGTTTTGAAAGAATGTATAAGATTTTCACATTTCCAATATTACTAACAAATTCAACTAAATGTCTTGATAAAAGTGAAAAATTTCAAAAAGATCTTACATATAAGACAAGGAAGTAGTTGTTAAGAAACCAAATATAAAAAATTTTGAAAATTGTACAACTTTAAATGTTTTCGGAAAAAAAAAATCTAATCATATTTTTATGGTTTCTAGGAATCTTAAGGGGCGAATATTTTTATGCTGCTTCTTTGTTTTATGAAGATCAACAATAATACCTTCCTTGTTTTAATAATACCTTATTAAAAAACATAAAATTTATTGAGTGAATTTTATCCATTAGTAGTAAGGTATTTTTTTATGCAAGTGGTATGAATCAAACTTTTAACATAATACTTACCGATTACAATTATCTACTAAGATAGATGCTCTCAAAAAAAAATCTATCTGACTGACGTCGTTGATATTTTCAGCTTCTCTCTTATCTACACTTTTCTTCACCATGGGAACTATCTATTTAAGAACCCTTAGACACCATAAAAGTAGAAAGATACCTATAATGCTAAGCTATACATAGAAACCCTCCACTTCTTTGGCTGATTTCATACTTTCCCTCTTTGTGTTTGTTAAGGTACATGAATACTCTCTCTCTAGGGTTTCTTTTCTTTATATATCTTTTTTTTTTTTCATGAATAAGATCGCTTTACATATATCTTTCTTTCTCATGTTCTTCTTCTTTTTCTTGTTTTTTTTTTATTTTTAAATTCTTATTTTCAGTTAGAAAGACTAAGAAATAGTAGAAAAATAAAATTAAAAAAATGGGGAGAGGAAGGGTTCAGCTGAAGCAGATCGAGAACAAAACAAGCCGTCAAGTAACGTTTTCAAAGAGAAGATCAGGGTTGAGGAAGAAAGCACATGAAATCTCTGTGCTATGTGATGCTCAGGTTGCGTTGATTGTGTTCAACAACAAAGGCAAACTTTTTGAGTTTTCCTCTGAATCCAGGTTTCGACTTTATTTAATTAGCTTCATCTTTATTTTTTGATAATTAGCTTCATCTTTCAATTCCATGTTTTTATTTTTTTTCCTTCTCTTGATTTATAAATTGGGTTCATTTATTAGATAAGATGCTCACATAGATAATAGATTCCTAGTTAAGCCATACATATTGCAAAGAAGTCTGCTAACTGTATTATGTCTGCTCTTTGTATTTGGGTTGTGCCACTTAATAAATTTTGCTTATAAAAAAAAAAAAAAAGTTAAGCCATACATATTGCAAATCTCTCTGACTATCTGTCTCCCATCATATGAATTCTTTTCCCTTAGCTTCAATTTGTCTTTTATTTTGAATTTTTGTATTTAATTTACCACTCATCAGTCAGCCACTCTCTTTACGTACGTCATCCCCAAAATAACTAGCACGCACTCAGTTTCTGACCAACTGAAATACCAGTATTCAGTTCCTCTTCCTCAACTATTGCTAGTTTGTTACTTCTGGTTTTCACACCCTAGTTGTCTCTTGTTATATGGTCTCCACTCTCCAATCATATATTTTACCAATCCAAATAAATCCTTCCTCACTTACGTTCATCTATATATATATATATATATATATATATATATATATATATATATCTTCTAATGGGACATTTGTTTATGGACGTTTATGTATTAACATATTAATAATATACTGATCCAACTTCCAAGCAAGTAATAGTATATACAAAAAGAGAAGGTTGGTTTGTATTCTCTTGAGTTATTTTCTTGATTATGTTATGGTCACTCCTCTTAATGAAATTCTGATTATAAAAAATAAAGTACATTGGGGGTGCCATGCTGAGATATAACATAGCATAGCACTTTTTTTTTTATAGCTTTATATATATAATATAAAATGTAAGCTTCATTTGGACATTTTTTTATAACTTTAATGCATTAATTAATTTTTTTTCATAAATACTCTCGTATATCCAATACTTTTTAAAAGAATTAATAGTAGTTAAAGGTGTAACTTTAAAAAAGTGTATTAAATATTTAGATTTTCAATATCATTAATAATACTAAATCACTTTTTCAAGAGTCGTGTTTTTAATCACAAGAAACTTATATTTATAATTGAAGGGAATATATATATATATATATATATTATAAACCAAATTTGATCATGAAAAGGATAAAAGGATACTCAACCTAGCTATATGCATTTCAAAATATTACTTCACTATTGTGCCAAGATTAAAATGCTGATCACAGGAGATATAACACCAATGAGAAAAAGATACATCTACATCCCTTATGCTAGCATAATACTGATCCTAACTTCTAACCTTTATTAAATCTATCAAAATTCAAACCCATAAAATCAAAGCTTTTTTTACAAAAGATAATATTATTAGCATTAACCAAATTGACCAAGTGACACAATCCAACATACTACATCCAAACCTCCATTTGTTTTTGCCTATTATCCTTGTTGGTAAGCAGTCATGTATTATTTGCCGGTTGAAGGGGATAGTTTTGGATTGTGCTTTAATCTGCCAAAGTAGTTAGTGATTCTCTCCGTTCAAGAATATAACCATTTATAATGGTTTGCTGGTAGATTAAGGAAATTAGTAAAAATGGGTAATGTGTTTAAGAGATGATTTAGTTGATATAGTTCCGTAACATAAAGTATGAGTACTTGGATTCGAATCCTAACAACACACTATTTCCCTCCCTTTTTTTTTTACAAAATTTTGTCTATATAAAAAATATTTAAATGAGTAATAATATTAAATTTGTTAACTATTAATATCTTTTTCCATACTTGCCCCTAATTATTATAATGATTCATCTTTATATTTAGTAGTAATTTCATGAGATTGTGTAACAGAGAAAAAGTTAAAGTATTGCATTAAATATCATATTTGATCTTAATTATAATGACTCATCTTTTTATTTAGTTATTTAATTTCATGAGATTGTGCTGCAGAAAGAGTTAAAGTATTATACTAAAAATTTGTTAACTAAAAAAATATAGAACACATTTTGAAAAAAAAAATTAATAATATAGATAAAGTGGATAATATACATATATTAAAGTGAGACAAAATTCGAAACTAACGCTTGTATATATTGAGGATTTGAGGAATTAATATATTATCATTACTAATATATTAATGCCTAAATGTAACCTCCCTATTAAATTTATTAATGACATTAATATAACTGTAACCCCCCATAATTACATTATTAAGACTTAACACTTTAATTATGATGGTGGTTATATGCGTAGGTGCTCTTATATGTCTTATATGTGTCAAAATGAAGAATCAAGTACCTTTTGCTAGATTCAATGAGTTTTTCCAGTAATCGTATATGGTAATCTATGATAATTTTGTGGTTGATACACAGGATGTGTAACATCTTACCAAGCTACCTACATCTTTGTTTATTTTGTAGTGAGTGTAATAATTCACATTTTAGAACTGAAAATGTTTATTGTATTTCTGGAACAGCATGAAAATAATCCTGGAACGATATGAAAGACAAGCCCATGCATCGCAGCTTGATGGAGCTGATAATAATGGATCACAGGTACTTCATGCAAACATTCTATTGATATCTTAGTAGGATTTTTCTAGTGTTTCATACAACACATATGTTAAGAGATCCATCGAAATATGTTTTCATTAGAAACTAAAGGTCCGTTTGCTTAATTAAAACATTTTCCGTTTTCTTTTTAAAAAATTATTGATAAGTATAATTACTACCTCTTCTGAAACATGGTTACTGCTATCTAGCTGTCGTACACGTACTGGGTAAATACCAATATCCGGTATGCCTTGGGTATTCGTGGGTACATACTGGGTGCATACCCAAACAAAAAAAAATTAAAAAAAATGGGTACTTGAATTGGTACGTTTGGGTACTTGAATGGGTACGTACTCACCGTACGCACCCATCATGTGGTACGACTGAACATAATTTTTTTCCAAAGATGTGTTTCCTTCCCAAGGTTAAGGAAATGTCATCTTTATTCAATATTTTTCAATTATATTCTCACCTCTTTTATTTTAACTCGAAACAACACTCTCAAGTTTCAAATTTTATTCTCCTCTTATTAACTTGTTTCCCCTCCGTCCCTTACTATGTTTGACCCCCTCCACCACTCGTTGTGTTTGACTCCCTCCACCTCTCGCGGTATCCCTCATTACTCCACCTCTCGCAATACCCCTCATTACAATTCCCTCCTTCGTTAGTTTGGTTTCTCCCTCTAATCTGTCTCCCCTGTCTCTCTTTCCCTTTTCTCTGTTTTGTTCTCTTACTAACTGGTACTTCTGTTTTTCATGTTCTATATATAAATATTTCTCTATTTTCTTTTACTTTATTGTGATGGAATAATTAATGAATACTATCTTGATTTAAAACAATAATGAAAAGTGGTTTGCTCATATTTTGTTTTGATTTTTTTTTTTGCACACCAAGTGTTTAAACCAGTTTAGGAATTTAACCACTCTTTTTTCTATTATGCATCGCTTTTTTTTTTTCCTATTTTGTGTTATTTTTGGATGTTTTTGAGTTTTTAATTAATTGTTACATAGTGCAAACATTATAAGTTGTGTGGTAGGAAATTATTAATTCTTATGAATTTTGTTGATTGTATTTTTATTTTTTCAATTTTCAATTTTTTAAATTTATATATAATTATATTTATAAATTAAATATATATAAGAACGTACCCATACCCTAATTTTTTTAAAAATGTCGTACCCCATACCCGTATTCATACCAGTACCATACCTGTACTCTTGCAACACAGACTACCTCGTATCTTTATTTTGGTTTATGTTAATTATGAATGTAACCTGTATTTTCATTTCTTTTCCTATTTTCAAAATTTTGTTTAGAAAACGGAAAATTGTTTCCACTATTTCTTGTATAGATGTTTGAAAGCGGGAAACAAAATAAAAATATGGGGATACATTCGTAATTAATAAAAATTATATAACAAATATGAAACATAATTATAATTATCAATAATTTTTGAAAATGAAAAAAAAATGTTTTCACAAAATAAACACACCGTAAGTAACTCATTTTTTTTGAAGGGAAATCATTTTCAATAATGATGAACACTTCATTTTTCAACAAAATTTTGTTTTTGGCTAAATTACTCATTTGGTCCTTTACCTTATTTTTTAATTTCAAATTGGTCCCTTACCTTTTTTTGGTTTCATATTGGTCCCTTATGTTTCTTTTCACTGTCAATTTGGTCCCAGAATCATTATTCATCCTACGTGTCAAAATTATATTGGTCCACGTATATATTTTTGGAGAGAGAAAGTGACACGTGTTGATAACATATTGGTCCACATAGGATGAACAGTGATTCTGGGACCAAATTGACAGCGAAAAGAAACATAAGGGACCAATATGAAACCAAAAAAAGATAAGGGACCAATTTGAAATTGAAAAATAAAGTAAGGGACCAAACGAGTAATTTAACCTTTATTTTTAATAAATTTATTACCATATCCTCTAGACAGGCTCGGCCTCAGAGATAAGCCCGGAGGGCGATCGCATCTTTAAAGGGCCTCAAAAGTTAAAAAAAAAAAATACTAGTATTACTTTTTTATTTACAAATTTAAAATAGACAACAATAATTGAATAACATAATAAAATTATCTTATTGTCACACAATTTGTATGTGAACTTATTTTGTTGGTGCAGTGGTGCCAGGGGCAGCACTAGGTAGGGCGAACCACGGTTCGATCCCACGCAACAACGTTGGGAGAGGAATAAAACCTTAACCCCGAGACCCCCTCGAACTGGATTAGTCGGCCCAATGGGCCGGATACCAGGGTGCAAACCAAAGAAAAGTTTCACATGATTTTGTTCTACAACTTATAGTCATCTTTTATCTAACCCTCATTTTTATTTTTATTTTTTTTTTAAAAAGTTTTACGTACTTAAATTTTTAAAATAAATCAAGTGCCCTTATTTTTTTCCGAGCCCGGAAAATATGCCTAAATATGATGGACACACAACAAAAACCCAACGCAAACCAATTTTTAGTATTTAAGAGTATTGGTTTACAAATCTTTCTTATTGGACCCCAAACGGCCAAACCTAATTTTAATGTGAAAATTATGGTAATATCCCCAATTTATAATTTTTCCTTCCAACCCCAAACTTCAAAACTTTTCACTTTTTATTAACTTCCAAACTCCAAACCTTTCAACTTCCTCTTAATTTTCAAACCTCAAATTCCAAAAAATCCTTATACTTCATCCAAGCCGTTTTTAATTTTTTTAAGTCATTAAACTCGTTTTGATATACAAGTGTTGAAAAACCATTATTCAACTCAGACATATCGAAAAACCCTCATTACCACAATTGGTTTTTTTTTTTTAAAGGAGCAAAACCCTAAGCTTGGGGTGATTAGGGAGAAGGCATGATGGAGAAGGCATGACAATTGGGATATGATGATGTGGGAGGCAACAACAATTATGTATGGCAATGGTGGTTACTAGCTAGTAGCTGAACGACAACCTCATTTTTATTTTTTTGACATCACTAAACTCATTTCGACCGACCACTATCGAAAAAAAAATTCCAATCTTTTTTCGACATGGGCATGCCAGAAAACAAAAACCTAACAATCCGAGAGCATTGATGGTGGTGTGAGATTAGTTTCGAAGTGTCTGAGCATTGCAATCCCGACATGATCAAAATGGAGCTCGTGAGGAACACCATTTCATTACTGCGACTGGTTTTCTTAACGAAGCAAGAACCTTAGCTTGGGGTGATTGGCGTAAAGACACGAGGGAGAAGGCATGACGATTGGGATGGTAGTGGGTAGTAGCAAGGTTTAAGTATGTCAGTGGTGGTTATCAACGACGTTGGTGCTATTTGTGGTAGAGGCAGAAGAGGAGTGGAAGTGGGAGAAAAGGGGATTTGGGAGAGAAATGGAAATATGATTAAGAAAACATAAGAGATAATTTTGAGATTAAATTGAAAGTGGGGTTTGAAATTTAATAAAGAGAAGTTTGCAAACCAATACTCGAGATAAATGTACTCATGAGTAGAGCCAGCAAAAAAACCCGACATAATCGGGCCGACCCGTATAGGCCCGATATATAAGCGGGCTTAGACTTCTAAAATACAACCCGAATAAATCCCGAAACTTTTTAGCCCGAATTATAAAGCTCGAACCCGCTAAGTATCCATGGTCGCTTGCTAAGATCATCTATATAAAAAAGCACGAATTAGTTTCAAAAAATTACCCACTACCCGGTTAGATGTTTTTTGATCCGAATTTTATCTGGGTCTTTTTAGCCCGACCCGAAGCAGATTGGCCCAAATCCGACCGGGTAGTCCGAATTGACACCTCTACTCACGAGTTAAGGGGCTGGCCCAAGATTCTATCCGTTATATGGCCTTGATTTTATGATGTTAGCCATACCACTTTAGTGGTTAAGCACCCTAGCTAGTTTACTTGGGATTCTATTTTATGTCACATCTTTAATTAGTAATTGATTTTGTTTTTATGAACAAGATTTTATTAGAAGGGTAAAAGGGATACTAAACCCATTGCGTCAATGAAAATCATAATATTGACCAAGGATTCCACACCCTTTGAAACCTGAGGAAACAAAAATGTTGACCAATGTTGTTCTGCTTTTGAGGCAAAAAGATGTTGAGATTTCACCCAGCGCAGCAAAAGCAAGCCAAAGATTTGCACAAGAAGTTTTCTAATGATTGTTTGTGACGTAAAAATGCATCACATCTTCTTGTGTAGCCGTCTTCCTGTTTTTCACCGTAGTCCAAAGTCCTCACACGAATTTCCCTTAATCTCACCTTCCTCTTTCTCTAAGGTTTTCAAGCTCATATATTCCACCATAACAAAAACTGCAAAAAAACATAACTAGCATTTCTAAAAAGTCATATTTTTTGGTTCAAATCACCGGTATTCTCCATCGACCAAGGGCAATGTTTTTATTCAAGACAATAGAGGGGTGCCACAACCATCGCAATAGATTATCCAAGATTCTTACATTGTAGATATTTGAATACAATATTATATATGGGTTGGTAATCCAATGCTGATTCTAATATTCAATCAAAGATTTTGGCATCGATTTTATGATTTTAGCCTCAATAGTTATTGTTAAAGCTAGTTTCCTTGGGATTCAATTATTTTATCTCTAGTAGTTAGTGATTTAACATCACTTTTTTTTTTTTTTTTTTGTAGGGAAACTGGTCATTGGAATGCTTCAAGCTTACCAACAAAGTAGAAGTATTAGAGAAGAACATAAGGTACATATTAATACATAAATAAGAAATTTGTATGCTTCATGCCAACTAAGAATTAGCCAACTAACCAGTTGCTCTCTTCTTATACAATAATGAACACCATGTAATTTATTTTTTGTTAGCTGATGTGAAAGTAATTTTCTTTCTTCATAATAGATCATTTCGATGCAATAACCCAAATCACCCACTATCCATATGCGATGTCATCTAAATTTTTTATTTTTTTTTATCGGCCGACGGATAATCCGATCTGATGTAGTTAAAGTTTATGTAAGTGTTAATGAAATTTACTTGATAAAGCACTCGTTATTGTTGGGAAAGGAAAAAAAAAGGAGAAAGAAGTAAAAAGTCATAGAGATTTGAATATATTTAGGCATGGTGATGTGTAAGAATAAGTGTAAACTTAGGTGTAACTTTGTAAGCATAACATAAACTGATGCCTTGGTAGATTTCTTTATTGTGTGAATATAGTTACGTGTAGCTAGGAGAGGAAATTGGCCAAACAACTTGTCAGCCGTCATTTATCTGGTTTATGACAAGTTAGGAGAAGTTAAGGTTTTTTGAAAAACTTATTCAGCTTAATAGGTCAAGACGTAGGTCAGATAAAAGGTAGTATATGAAATATAACTGGTTGACCTCTTGAATTTTATTGTATACTTATATTTTTTTTGACAAAATTTATATGTTAAACTTGAATATACATGTACATGTGAAGTAAAAATTGCATTAAAAAAATCAATGTGTAAATCAAAATTTAAATCCTTAAGGACTAAGGCGAAGCAATGCTTTTAAATATAGTTCAAGTACTTGACTTGAAAAAATGGTTTAACCACTTATTGACATATAAGTCAAGCCTATCCACTGTATGTTATGCAGTTCGGGTCTATTTAACACCTAAGCCTGACCTGGCTTGGTTTTGATTCCACCTCTAGAGTCTAGATGTAGCTAACTATATGTGATTGATTTGTAGCATGTTTGGTTCACTTGTTTAAAATCAATTTTAGCCCCAAAATTACGTTGAAGAAGAAGCAACTGTTAGTAATATTGACATTCCAAAATTGATTCTGAGTTAACTCATCGCAGAACCAAACATGCACTTGGTCAAGCTAACCAATTAAATTGAACCTATGGCTCTAAACTGGGACTTGATATAATGTTATGACCAGTAAATCTGTAGTCAGGCAATGATATCATCAATTTAAATTGCTTATATCATATCCAATGTAGGAACTTTGGGGGACATGATCTGGATCCCTTGAGCTTGAGAGAGCTTCAGAGTTTGGAGCAACAGCTTGACACAGCTCTAAAGCGCCTTAGAACAAGAAAGGTTAAAAATTGCTATGTTATTTTCAAGAAATTAAGATCGAAGATATATAGAGTTAAAGACTACCGAAGGAAACTAATGTATTCTGAAAATTAAATTAAAATTAGCCTTTTTTTTCAAGGAATATTTTGCCTTTTTTTTCCAACTGATTTTCACTTGACCAATCATTGTGATTTGTATGCAGAACCAAGTTATGAATGAATCCATCTCTGAGCTGCACAAAAAGGTAAGGGACAAGTCATGGGGCTCCTGAGTATTAGCAATCTTAATATGGTATACAAGCAACCACACATAAATATCTAAATTAGAGCGAAACATTAATTTTGTCTTTCAACGATACAATGATCACCAAGCTAGTGTTCTAAAAAAATAGCTAGATCACCAATTAGTTCTTAAAGTTTAAAATGATTACTACATTGATTTTTGTATTAATTTTAGGTAAAATTTTACAAATTAAAATTTACACTAACTAAAAAATTTGTAAAGCTAACTTGATGATTATTACTCCTACCAGTTTTATATATAAGACCCTTTTGGAAAAATTCACATCCACCAAAAAAATGAATTAAGGTTGTTAATGATATAGAAAATATAAACATTTCATCTAATTTTTTTAAAAACTACTCATATTATTATTATTATTGAAATTTTAAAAAATATTGAATTAATAAGGGTGTTTTTGAAAAGAAGTAATTAAATTTAAATAAAATTGGAATGATCTTACAAATAGGACCATATGTTTTCCCTAAAAGGTGAGGGCTAGAGGGAGTGTATATTTGGAGAATCATTATTACCTTTGATCTTTAAATTTTCTACTAGCAAAATATATTCTGTAGACAGTTTGGTATTGAGTTTCATTTTACATTTACATTGACGTTTAGGAGAAATAAAAAGGACATTTTCAATCATATATATATATATATATATATATATATATATATGATATAGGGCAGTTTTAGTTTTATTTCTCCTCAGAGGGGAGCATTTCCTATTACATTATTTCTTGGAAGTAATTCATAGCTGTCCTTTTTATTTTCTTCACTTTGTTTTGTGCGTCTAGAGTGTATTAAATTGATGAATTGATGTCTGCTTGTGAAATGAGATTATTTTTCCATACGATTGTAAAGGTTTATGGTAAAAAGTTAGTTAGGAATATGAACACATATTTATATATGGCGTGTGCATGCATATATGACAGGCAAGGGCATTGCAAGAGCAAAACAACACTCTAGCAAAGAAGGTAGAAGCCACGTGTGCTACTAGTAACGTTTCAATCTATCAATCTTCTAGACATTAAGGATTCAAAAAAAAAAATTAATATTATATTCTTTCATTTATGCTTAGATTAAGGAGCAAGAGAAGACATTGGCAGAAACCATTGCCCAAAATTCTTCCACCTTCAACTTATGTAATCCCAATCTACAATCACCAGAAAGGCTGGTTCCTTCTCTAACACTCGGGTAACTTTTCTCCTCTCTCTGTCTCTCTCTGCTAATCATATAACAAATTGAAGGAACATCTTTATGTGTCATAACTTAGTCTGTATATATTATAAGTTATGCAAAATACAGAGGAAACAGAAGGAAGATCAAAATGTTAACCTTAACAAGAAATACCCTTTTTTAACAAATTAAAGCTGCTACTTAGTTCAGGAATAAGAAGGAATAAAGGATGCATGAAATTGTTGGAATTGGTCAAAACAAGGAAAATCATTCCTTAATTTTTGGCTACGGAAATCAAGCAAACCATTTATGTTTTAGAAATAATTAAAAAAGGGAAAAAACAAATTAACAGAAAAACGCGTATTGCAAGCTTATAAATACGCATTCAATTTTTATTTTTTTTTCCATTCCAACAAAGAGAAAGAAAAAGAGAGAGAAACAAAGAGAAAATATTTTTATTTTCTCAGAATGTTTTTCACCTTTTATTAATAATGTAGCAGCAGCATAATAAAAGAGTTTAATTGTTGTTGTTGTTGTTATTATTACTCTGCATTTATATTATTTCTCTCAAATCTAATTAAGAGAAATTTGGCGTAATTTCTCAACAATTGGTATCTAGAGCCAGTTGTTATTATTACAATAACCGGTTCAAAGGGAGTCAGATTTGAGTTGGAGAAATGACTGCAGAAGAAGGAAAGGTGAAGATTGATAAGTTCGATGGTGAGGACTTTGGCTTTTGGAAGATGCAAATAGAGGATTATTTGTATAAAAAAAAATTATATCAACCTCTCTCAGGAAGCAAACCAGAGGGCATGAATGATGAAGATTGGGCTCTTCTCGACAGGCAAGCCCTTGCAGTTATCCGATTGACATTATCCCGCAATGTTGCATTTAATATTGTGAAAGAAACTACCACGACAGGTCTAATGGTGGCTCTTTCTAATATGTATGAAAAGCCGTCAGCCGCAAACAAAGTTCATTTAATAAGGCGGCTATTTAATTTGCGGATGGTAGAAGGTGCATCGATGGCTCAACATCTCAATGAACTCAATATAGTCACAACCCAATTGAGTTCAGTTGGAATCAAATTTGATGAGGAAGTACTAGCATTGATACTTTTTTCTTCCCTGCCAGAAAGTTGAAACGCTACTGTCACGGCTGTGAGTAGCTCGTCGGGAAACACTAAGTTAAAATTCAACGATGTTCGTGATCTGGTTCTTAGTGAAGAAATTCGACGAAGAGAGTTGTGTGAATCTTCAACCTCTTCAGTTTTAAATACAGAGTCAAGAGGGAGAAATTTAACCAGAGGAAACGGACGCGATAAATCCAAGGACAGAAGATCCAGGTCCAAGAACCACCGAAGCTTTCATAGCTCAAAAACAATTAAGTGTTGGAATTGTGGAAAGACCGGGCATTACAAGAATCAGTGCAGGAGTGCACCGAAGAATCAGGCGATGAAAAAGGAGGCAAATGTTGCTTCTACCTCAGAAGGAGATGATGCGTTGATATGTTCTCTAGAGAACAAGAAAGAGTCTTGGGTGTTAGACTCCGGTAACCTTGGTAAAGTGTACCTTGGTAATGAACAATCTTGTGAGATTGTGGGTAAAGGTGTAGTGAAAATTAATTTAAATGGGTCTCTGTGGGAATTAAAAAATGTTAGACATATTCCTGAGTTGACAAAAAACTTAATCTCAGTAGGCCAGTTGGCCAGTGAAGGCTACACAACAGTCTTTCATGGAGATCATTGGAAAATTTCAAAGGGTGTAATGACAATTGCTCGTGGCAGAAAAGAGTGGTACTCTCTACAAGACAGGTGGAGCAAATCATTTGATTGCAGTTGCAACAAATGAAAATCCCAATCTATGGCACCAAAGGTTAGGCCATATGAGTGAGAAAGGGATGAAGATCATGCATTCAAAAGGTAAACTACCTAGTCTTCGGTCAATAGAAATTGACATGTGTGAAGACTGTATACTTGGAAAGCAGAAACGAGTTAGCTTTCAGACAAGTGGTAAAACCCCGAAGAAGGAGAGACTCGAGCTAGTTCACTTTGATGTTTGGGGACCAACGACGATTCCATCCATTGGTGGGAAACATTACTTCGTGACTTTTATTGATGATCACTCTAGGAAGGTATGGGTATATTTTTTAAAACATAAGTCCGAAGTATTCGAGGCTTTCAAGATTTGGAAAGCCATGGTAGAAAATGAAACAGGATTGAAGATCAAAAAGCTTAGAACCGATAATGGAGGTGAATATGAAGACACCAGATTTAAGAAGTTTTGCTATGAGCACGGGATCAGAATGGAGAGGACTGTGCCAGGTACGCCTCAACACAATGGTGTGGCAGAGCGTATGAATCGAACGTTGACGGAAAAAGCCAAAAGCTTGTGTTTGCAGTCAGGCTTACCGAAGCAGTTTTGGGCAGAAGCAATCAACACAACAACTTACTTAATCAATCGAGGCCCTTCAGTTCCACTAGAGTACAAAATACCAGAAGAGGTATGGAGTAGAAAAGAGGTAAAACTCTCACATCTTAGAGTTTTCGGTTGTGTAGCATATGTGCACATTAGTGATCAAGGCAGAAATAAGCTTGATCCTAAATCGAAGAAGTGCACTTTCATCGGTTATGGTGAAGATGAATTTGGCTACAGATTATGGGATAACGAAAACAAAAAGATGATTCGTAGTAGAGATGTGATCTTCAATGAAAGAGTGATGTACAAAGACAGGGATAGCACATGTAATAAAAACTCAAAACAAAGTAGCCCAGTGTATGCAGAGGTGGATGATGTCTCAGAAACTCCTGAATTTGAGACTCCTCAGCCAGAGGAATCAATTGAAAATAATGATGACACACCAGAGCTTCCTGTTCCATCTCCTGTTTTGCGGAGGTCCTCTAGACCTCCTGTACCTAACAGGAAATATCTTAATTATATATTGCTAACTGATGAAGGGGAGCCTGAAAGCTACGAGGAAGCATGTCAGGTAACAGATACTAGTAAGTGGGAGCTTGCCATGAAAGATGAGATGAAGTCTTTAATATCCAATCAGACATGGGAGCTAGTAAACTTACCTGCAGGGAAAAAGGCACTTCACAACAAATGGGTGTATCGAGTGAAGGAAGATCATGATGGATCCAAGAGATACAAAGCTTGACTTGTTGTTAAAGGATTTCGGCAAAAAGAAGGAGTTGATTACACTGAAATCTTTGCTCCAGTTGTGAAGCTCAATACTATAAGATCTGTGTTAAGTATTGTAGCTAGTGAAGGACTATATCTTGAGCAACTAGATGTGAAAACCGCATTTCTTCATGGAGACTTAAATGAAGAAATTTACATGCATCAACCTGAAGGTTTCGTAGACGAAAAGAAAAGGAACATGGTGTGCAAACTAAAGAAAAGCTTGTATGGTTTGAAACAAGCTCCAAGACAGTGGTACAAGAAGTTTGAAAGCTCTATGCACAAGGAAGGTTTCCAAAGGTGTAATGCCGACCACTGTTGTTTCTTCAAGAGGTATAAGTCCAGTTATATCATTTTGCTACTTTATGTTGATGATATGTTAGTAGCTGGTTCAGATATGGGCGAGATTATAAGCTTGAAGCAACAGTTGTCAAAAGAATTTGATATGAAGGATTTAGGTCCAGCAAAGAAGATCCTCGGAATGCAAATCACGAGAGATAATCAAAAAGGTATTTTGAAATTATCTCAGGCAGAGTAATATCAATCGTGTTTTGCAAAGATTCAACATGAGCGATGCTAAAGCAGTTAACACACCTTTGGCTAGCCATTTTCGTCTGTCTAAAGATCAATCCCCTCAGTCGGAGGAAGAAAAGGAGTTCATGGCTAAGATTCCATATGCTTTCGCTATTGGAAGTTTGATGTACGCGATGGTCTGTACAAGGCCAGACATTGGTCATGCAGTGGGAGTTGTTAGCAGGTTTATGTCAAATCCAGGTAAAGCTCATTGGGAAGCAGTTAAATGGATTTTGAGGTATCTGCGAGGCACTACAAATAAATGTTTGTACTTTAGCCAAGGAGAGTTAAAAGTGCAAGGTTACGTAGATGCAGACTTTGGCGGTGAAGTAGATCATCGAAGAAGTACAACTAGTTACATTTTCACTGTTGGTACTACAGCTGTTAGTTGGATGTCACAGGTACAGAAGATTGTTGCCTTATCCACTACAGAGGCTGAGTATGTAGCAGTAACAGAAGCCAGTAAAGAATTGATATGGCTTCAGGGATTGTTAACAGAGTTGGGTTTCATTCAAGAAAAGAGTGTTTTGCACAGTGACAGTCAGAGTGCGATACATCTGGCAAAGAATTCAACATTTCATTCTAGGACCAAACACATTGGACTTCGTTATCACTTTATTAGATCTTTGCTTGAAGATGAGGTGTTAACATTGAGAAAGATTCTTGGAAGTAAGAACCCTGCAGATATGTTAACCAAGGTGGTAACCATTGAAAAGCTGAAGCTGTGCTCAACTTCTGTTGGCTTGCTAGAATAACAGACAAGACTATTACTCTGATCGAAGTGTGAAGACAGATTAAAATCAGTCTTCAAGTGGGAGATTGTTGTAATTGGTCAAAACAAGGAAAATCATTCCTTAATTTTTGGCTACAGAAATCAAGCAAACCATTCATGTTTTAGAAATAATTAAAAAAGGGAAAAAACAAATTAACAGAAAAACGCGTATTGCAAGCTTATAAATACGTATTCAATTTTTATTTTTTTTCCATTCCAACAGAGAGAAAGAAAAAGAGAGAGAAACAAAGAGAAAATATTTTTATTTTCTCAGAATGTTTTTCACCTTTTATTAATAATGTAGCAGAAGCATAATAAAAGAGTTTAATTGTTGTTGTTGTTGTTATTATTACTCTGCATTTATATTATTTCTCTCAAATCTAATTAAGAGAAATTTGGCGTAATTTCTCAACAGAAATATCATATACATGGACAGGTATATGACATATTTTGCATGGTAGAAACTTTTACTACTGTTCCTCTAGTATGCATACAAGTTTGTTCTAGTAAATGTCAATTTAGACCATAAACCAGTGACTTGATGATATGGTCCAATTGTAATTTGTTAAACAATCGTTGGAGATGTACATAAGTTAATAATTTTGAATTCATTTAATGATTTTATTATCACATAACTCAATTATATTTTGTTTTTACTCAATTCAAATAACAAACTCATCAACCTGTATAGTTGATTAATTTTTTTGAGCCAAAACTATTAGATTGGTTTTCCAAGTTTTTGAGACAATTATTTGTTTATGTCCTCTTAACATTTTTTGGTTTTGCTTAGATCCTACCCGACAGATTTGTTTTTGAAACTACTCTTTTACTAATAATTAATCAAAATTCACTGCTCAAGTGTCATTGAGTTCATAATGAATAGATAAATAAAATTCCTTTTATTTTATTTTTTTCTAAATTGTTCCATTTAAAAAATGAATTTTCGATTACAAAGCTTTAAAAAAAATAAAAAAACATTTTGAGAACCAACTTGAGCCTATAAACTGATTTAGAGGATGTATAGTGTAGTTTTGCCTTCTTTTAATTATGTCATAACAAATTGTTGGATGGTCTCCCTCCGTTCCTAAATATAAAGTCATCTTGACACTTTCATTTTGTCCCTATTTATAAGACTCTTTACCAATTTTCAATGATCATTAATTACTTTTTTTTCCACAAACACCCCTATTTATTTACCACTTTTTAGATTCTCAATAATATAAATAGGGATAATTTTGAAAATACATATCAAAAGTTCACATTTCCAATACAATTAACTAAATTATTCCACTTTTTTAATGGACATAAAATCTTCCAAAGATATCTCATATTTAGGGACGGAGGGAGTATATACTATTTGTCAACAGCTAACTTGTCACAATGAGTCTCTTTTCTACTTTTTTTTTGTTGCCCACCCGGTTTCCTAAATACTACCTAGGTACATCCGGATCCGATCCGGATCGCGTGCCTGGCTATGGCAGGTGAGTCTCCCAACATGAATTTTCTGTATTCACAAGGACTCGAACTCGAGACCTTGCTTAAGCGAGACCAAGCCGCTTACCACTCGTCCCAACCCATGTTGGTAGTCTCTTTTCTACTTTGTTAGAACAAACTTTAGGTAAATTGTTTAACCGAAGAGTAAGACTCATTTGGAAGTTAAGAAAAATTTTATTTACCAAATGTTCGTTCAATTGGTTAAGCTGCGAAAGATAAAGCGATGGTACTCAGATTCAAACCTTGGGAAGTACATACAAGTACTCTCTTTCCTCTCCTGATTTTTTATAAAGACTTTCCTATAAAAGAAATCAACACTGATCTGATACACTTAAATTAGAATTTATTTTTAGCCCCTTAGCTAGTCCAATTAAAGCTTATTGTACATACATTATTGTATCAGATTATAAAAATAAAGAGTCAAATGGTGCAGTGGGAGTTTAGAAGCAAGTACATCATTGGAGGAAGTTGAAGCTCAAGCTGCCCCCAGTAGCAATACTCTGATCCCACCATGGATGCTGCATCATTTTACTAGATAATCTGGCATGACCATGTTAATTTATTTTGTGACATGTGATTATGTTGAAGGCATCAACAACATTAGAAACAGAAACATTAATAGCTACGTGCCAATCTTGATAACTGCTTAGTCTTCTTGTATAAAATGTATGTGCCCTTAAAGTTTGACGGGATATATAATTGCCAATTCAGTAGTAATATCGAAGGTGATGAAGGTTATATAATGCTAGCGATTGTTCTTGCATGCTCAATTGTAAGCAATAGAAACAATTAGCCGCTATTTTTGACAAAGAGTGCATTCCGGAACTAAAAACAGAAAATGTCAAATCAATTATCTAAATCACAAGGTGAGAGTGCAAGATACAAAGTATAAGTGTCCGATTTTAAATCCGGAAAGCGTGCTCTCTCCCCTTATGAATTGTATGCTCCATGTTGTTTTGTTTTGTTTTTATTTGTTTCGAAATGGGTAACTGTTTTATTCGAGTGGAAGAGGGGATCAACTCATGAGATGGAATCTATTTTGCAAAACTACCTTATAGCTATTAGATGATAGTCGTGAGCTTATAACTGATAGCTGTGAACCTAGCTGAAAGTTGTGGGACTGTAGCTGAAAGTTTATAGCTGTATAACTAGCTTATTGTAGTAGAGTTGTTTGGCAAAACTAGCTGTGCAACTAGTTGAAATTAACTTAAAGATATAATTTGGGCAAAATATGTAATTATAATTAGAAAAAAATAAAGGTCAAAATTAAGATATAATTTATTGAGTTCTTTTAATTTTTTAAAAGTTATTTCACGTGGCTTTCTGAAAGCTAGCTTTCAAAAGATATAAGCTTCTTTTTTGAAAGCTCAAGTTTCTTTTATTTTTTGTTCACCAAACAACTCTACTAGCTTATTGACTGATTCAATAAGCTAAAAGCTACTTGATAAATTATTAGTTTGTCTTACCAAACACAGTGATCATCCTTTATGCAATTCAAGACTTTCGTGGGGGAACAAATAGTTACCGACAGAGAAAGCATAAGAAGCAACAAAATCAACAGCAGTATTACACTGATTATATTTGGTAAGACAAGCTTATAGCTTATTTAGTAGTTTTTAATTTATTGACTAGGTCAATAAGCTACTAGAGTTGTTTGGCAAACAAAAAATAAAAGAAGCTTATAGCTTTAAAAAAAAGAAGCTTATAACTTTTGAAAGCTAGCTTTCAAAAAGCCATGTGAAATAGCTTTAAAAAAAATAAAAAATGAAAGAGCTTTCAATAAATTACTCATATATTTCAAATTTTCCTTTTATTTTTTTCGTAGTTATTATCATATATCTTGGTCAAATTATATTGTTTAAGTCATATAACAAATTTCAGTTAGTCATCCAACTAGTTTTGTCAAACAACTCTACTTCAATAAATTAGTTATACTTTCAGCTACCATTTTACAACTTTTAGCTAGATTCACAATTATCAATTACTCCCTCCGTTCCTTTTTAAGTGTCGTTTTTTGAAGAGTTATTTTGTTTCTTTTTATCTTTCATATTGAGAAATTCAAGAGTGTAATAAATGTTATTTTCCATGTTTGCCCCTATTTAATAAGTCTTGGTTTACGTAAGTAGTGGAAAAAAATTAATGATTATAGAAAGAGAAAGGGTATAGTGGGAAAAAACATAATTAATGTATTGGAAATCTAAGTAATGATTGATTTTCTTAAGAGGCGTGTTTTTTTTGAAATATAACAGATAAAAAGGAACGGAGAGAGTATAATTTCATTACCTATTACTCCCTCCGTTCCAATTTAACCGTCACTTTAGAAATTTCACACGGATTAAGAAAGTCATTAAATGCTTCAATTTTCAAGAGAATTATTAGATAACTTTACTATAATATTCTCAAAGTACATTAATTATCACTCATTTCACATATTTCAACACATTAAATGCAAGGTTAAAGTTGGAAAAAATCAATTAATACACCCTCGAATTCCTAAAGTGCCAAATAATTTGGAACAAGTTAAAAAGAGACTAAAATGACAAATAAAGTGGAACAGAGGAAGTATCGAAGTTCAATTCACAAAAAAGCAAAATAATTAAGAGTTCGGTCGCGTTCTTATTCCTCTTTGATATCTGGTGAAGTGGTTAGGGATCTGTCTCAATAGTGAGGAACACAAATCCCAAGTCCAGCTCTTGTCGCCTGTTGGGACAACTCGTCAATATGCTCATCATTTTTATTATTTCCTCCGGTCCTATATATGTAAGCACATTTTGAAGACTTTTTTTTGTCCTTAATAATAGTCTCATTTCCAATTTCCAATAGCATTAATTACTTCTTTTTCACAAATATCCTTATTTACTCAACACCTTTTAGATTTCCAATAATAATTATAAGGGTACTTTTGAAAAAGTATACCAAATATTTACATTTTCAATACCACTAACAATAGTAACCAATTTTTTTAAAGGGAGTGAAATTGGTCAAATGATGCTTATGTTAAGGACCGGAGGGAATAGTTTTTTTTGGGATATGTTTTAGCACCTTGGTATCTTCTCTCCTCTTTTCAGTTTGAACAATTTGCTTATTAGGAGATGCCCTCAACCATGATTCAAAAGGGAGGTTTTTCAGATTCATCATCACTAGGCCTTCTTATCTCTCATCGTAGTCCTTCACAAAATGGTCAAGGAGGCCACATAAGTACTAGAAGTTGCCTAAACGTTCATACTGAAAGAAAACCTTGATCACCTTTTTATTCGGCTTCCCCCAAAATTCATACATTTCTTTAAAGGGGGACTTGATGTTTAAACCAAACCCTAATGGGGAGTGAACTACCAAGCACATAATGATTAAGGTTGTTTGCAATCGACGTAGCAATCTCTTTTGTCCCCATTGAATTTTGATAGGAAGCTCATAAACCTTAACCCAGAAGATGGCATGGGAATGGTCCACTTCTGATGGATTCACATCGGTCTTCATCTAATTTAACACAATAAGGCTAATGTCAAAGTTCCAAGGCTCATCTTCATAACCCTAGCCTTAACCTTTTCATTAAAGAAATGGAAGGTGAAGAGATTCTTTCTTCCATCACGGATCTTAATACCCTCTTTTGGTTTCCAAACCTGTGCCATTGTGGCTTTGAAGGCCTTTGCATTAAACGATCGGGAATTGTTTTTTGCCCCCATTTCAGATTTTTTGCCCTCATTTCAATTTTCCGTGGACGAACCGCGTAAATTAACACTTCCGGTTACGTGAAACCGGAAAATATTTTCCGTTAATACTCAACCGAAAACCTTTCGGTAATACAAAACCAGTACACTTCCGGTAATGAAGAGCCGGAAAGGAGAAAAAATTACTCCCTTCATCCCTTAATATATGGCACAATTTTGATAAAGAATTGGTGTCCCTTTTTATAAATTATTTTAGAATATCTAGGTAGTATTAAAGAATTTATTAAAAATACACCCCTCATAATTGCATAGGGGTGATAGGGTAATAATTGCAATAGAGAGATGAATAGAGTTGTAAATTTTTTAATAGGGGTAACCTTGGAATGACAACATATTTTTTAATAAATTTGAGAATAATAATTACTTTTCTTAATCTGCGTGAATTAAGTAAAAGTGACTTATATTAAGAGACAAAGGAAGTAAAAGATTAACACTTCCGGTTATGCTCAACCGAAAAAGATTAAAAAACAATTCCGACAATACCCAACCGGTTTCTTCATATGTCTCTTTCTCTTCATCCCTCTCAACTTTTCCTCTGTGCACATAACAGGTACCACCGGTTTCTTCTTTGCATGGCTTGCAAACTTCAAGCTCTTGCTCTTTGCTTTTGATAAGGGCCCTTTGTCCTCTGACCCCTCAATCTCTCTGCCTCGTTTTGTTGCTCTTGCTTGACTTCCCATTAAGATAACCCCACAAGACCCACCTCTCCAAATCATTCATCACACAGATCCAAAACCCCAACGTCATCAAATTCATCACCTCCTCCAAATCCAAACAAATCTCATCAAAATGGGAAGAAAAACCCGTCACTTGAGTCCAAAAGTTCCCATTTTGAAACCAACCCATCTTCAATAACGCATCAAAATGGGGAAAACGAATCTCTAGATCCGTCAAGATTTCCGGTTGGGTATTACCTGAATTGTTTTTTAATCTTTTCCGGTTGAGAATAACCGGAAGTGTTAATCTTTTAATTTTTTTCTCCTTTATGGCTCTTCATTACCGGAAGTGTACCGGTTTTGTATTACCGAAAGGTTTTCGGTTGGGTATTACCGGAAAATATTTTCCGGTTTCACGTAACCATAAGTGTTAATTTTCGCAGAGTCATTTTCGTCCACGAAAAATTGAAATGGGGGCAAAAAGTCGGAAATGGAGGCCAAAAAACAATTCCCTAAACGATCCTTCCTCCCAACCATGCACATTTATCCTTCAACTGGTTCTGATTGATGTCAACATGAAGAACATCAAGTATCACATCTTCTTCCACGTTAAACTCTATTTTTTCCAAGACTCCATCTTCCTAGCATGAAGGTTTTTGTGGGAAGAACATCGGAGAAAACAACGAGGAAAAACCTAAACGACTCAGAAGAGAAACCCTTACATAAATAATAACTAGGAAACCCTAGCAGAGCATGATGAAGGAGATTTTCTTCCCACATCTCTAACATAAAAAAGTTTGGTTTAAATATGTTTTTGATCTTCAAATATATGATTTTTTGTTTTAATCCCTAATTTTTTTTTTGTTGTGATTCTTAAATATTTTAAAATTTTGATTTTAATCCTTAATGATGACGTGGTCAATTTCTGCATTTGACATGTTGCATAATAATTGTTAATGTGAGTAATTGTAATATTGACACATTATCTACAAGGATTAAAACCAAAATTTTAGAATATTTAAAGACCAAAACCCAAAAAAAAAAGTCCATGTACAAAAACAAAAGGCGACAAGTTTTCAAGAATAAAAACATTTAAACCAAAAAATTTTATGTAACAAAAATTAGTGATATGTGATGAGAAAGAAAATGTAGAGTAAGGCAGTGAAAGCAAAAAAAACTGCCAAATCAGCATAGTGAATATAACACATTTAGTGATTGTATAATATAGCTAGAAAAATTAAATTCTATCCGTGATTACTATTTATGTTTGGATCTTTTAGCTGAAAAATGAATTTAACCTTATCTATTTTATTTGAAATTTTGAATAATGTAACAAAAATTATTGTTATTAAATAAATTTTAAAAAAAATGTATGAAGTTAGTTATTATTGTTGGAGTGATAAAGATGGAATAAATTACATGGAACTCAAAAAATAATCTTACCAAAAATAATCTATGAGATGTTGGATTTTGATCATTTTTCCAGAAATATAATCTAAAATTATGATCTACATTGACAACCAAACATAATCCATTATAATTATTTTTGGAAAAAAAAAAAAAAAAACTCAACATAGTTTTAATCTAAATCAAAGTATCAAACACCCCCTCGATAGAACCAAGATGGGTGTCAAAATTGGTAGGAAATGTTAATGTTAAAGATTTGTTTTCCTCGACTTTTTGTTTCAAATGAATGATTTGGAAGACTGTACATGTAGAGTACGTGAAGTGAGGGAAAAGAGGGAATGGGACAACAAAAAGAGGCGAAAGGACATCAAGCCAAGAAAGAGAATGACAGATTTGGTTGAACCATGTGGGAGAAAATTAATATGAAATTCTAACTTCAGAGATTTTTCCTTTTAACTTCATTCTTCATATGAATGATTCAGAATATTTGGGCGGTCCCATCCACCAAGAGAGAAAATGGGGGAGTCAATAGTCTTAAGCAAGACTCCTCATACACATATCAAGTAAAGAACCTCATACTTAAGTAAATCAAACCCTTTCTACTTCGATCAACATTACTTCTATTTAAATTTGCTTCAAAAAGATATAACACAAATAAATTTTACCATTGGTTCAGTTTAGAATATCAGGGTATATATATGCATTAATGTTTTCTACTCAAGATTAGTTTGCCATTTTTGAATCAAGAGTTTTCTATATCATGATCAGTTTCACTTTGAATGAACATGCTTATATCACAAAGAAACAATAATAGGTCAACCTATTGAAGCCAATGACAAGGTTTCCAATTCCATTTTCCTTTTTTCTGTCCTTCAGAGTTTTGACCAAGTGGGAAATTCAATATAAACACAACTTGGATGAGGTTGAACTCACAACAATGGTTAAGAAAACTTTTCATACTTACTATATATAACAAGCACTTAATCTGTGCAGTATTCACAGTGTCTATACTTATATTCATTCTTCCTTTCTTCAGTTCCTGGCTTTAATCAATCCACCGCACAAACCTTTTAATCAAGAGTAAGTCGTTTCATCGAAAACCATCACCTAGACATGCACAAAAAAAGCCAAACATATAACCGACATATCAAGAATCATGATATTCCATCTTGAGAGTGAAGTTAATCTTGCCAACAGCTAAAGAAATATTATTCAAACTCCAGCTCTCATTTCTCAAATCATGGTTGGCTGAGATATCATCATTTATTTATGAGTGCAACAATAAGTTTGATGCCTTGTGGCCTAAAGGTCAAAGGTTTAAATCCTGGAAACAACTTCTCTGCTTGCAAGGGCAAAAGGCTGTGCACAAACACTCTCCCCATATCTCGCCAAGTGGGAGCCTCATGCACTAGGCCACCCTTTATAAATTTCATGTTTTTCGGTTTTAATCTTCAAATTGTTAATATCAAGCTGGGAAAACTTTTGAAATCAATACCTTCTCAAATTTAATATTTTAAACTGTTCTTAACAACAAGGCCTAGTGCTAGCATGATGTTTAATATGCTACAAAGCAAATAATCTGGTTTTAGTCCCAGCTTTGGCTCTTCCTATTGAAATGTGAAAATTGAGGGATAATATGGCAGTGCACACAAGCTACCAGGATTTACAGAATGTGCCAGGTTTGACCAGTTTGTGCTCAAAGCCTGGAACTAGTCAGTTCACACCAGTTTGCACAGATTTTCATCCACTAAAGATTATAGGTGAGAAAGAAACCAGAGACCAAGGAAAAAAATAGAAAAAAACATGAATTATTATTACCTTTCCACAAACTGGACAGTTGTCACTTCTCTCCATCCACTCATAAATGCAACCAAGATGAAAATGATGAGAGCATTTTGTCATTATCTTCGGATTCTCTTTTGTGTACTCTGCAAGTGAAAATGATGGTTGATCATATGAACCTTTCTAGATCCTATTCTCCTAATAGTGTGTTTCTAAGTACCAACTACAGATTCTTGCCACTAAGCATTGATACACTGTAGAACCAAACATTTTTTAAGTGGAAGGACGAATCGGGGACGGAGCTTCCTAGGAGCAGGTGGGAGCTCTTGCTCCCCCTGAAATATTTAAAATATATACTTAATAGTGGCACCCTATAACATCTCAAGTCGATTGCCTTAGTGGCTAGCAGTTTTGTCATTAGATGATTAGGTAATGGGTTCGATTCCCCTTTCGGGGGGTAGTGTAGTTTTTTATTTTGGTTTTATTATTACTAATAAAAAGTTAAATTTGGCAAAAAAAAAACATGGCTCATATGGAATCGAACCCTTGACCTGAAGATTTATTGAGCTATATAAAACCAACAGGCTAGACTGATTCACTTGCTAATACATGCAAATTGTTGAATATAAACAAAAGAATATCTGACCATCAAAATTTGTGTTCATGCTTTTTCATCCGTTGGCTCACATTATTTATTGCACCCCCTCAACTTTTGGTTAAGATCCGTCGCTGGGACGAATGACACAAATACAGAGTTTAGTCACATTATTTACACTCTACAATAAGTATACCGAATAAAAATAAAACATCCTAATTTCATGGTATACGTCGAGACTTGTCACTAAGCATCATACAGATCCATACTTCATAAAATATTCAGTCCCGTCATATAGGGGTCTGCTAATGAAAACTTGGCATTATTAAGAAAGAAAGAATATCTCTACCTTCAAGACAAGTCGGACAGACATCCTCCTCTTCCGATGACGCATAGACAAGCCCAACTCCAGTTGTATATTTTGCTGATGAAAGTTTCAGTGAGGACTTGGAACGATACTCCTTTGATCCATCTTCACAGGCACATTCATTCCATTTGTCTCCTGAACTTAAAGATTCTGGACCCATATCAACATCACTTCTAAGAGGTTCTGATTCCTCATTCAAATGACTTGAACCCTTCTCACGCCTTGAGCGAAAATACCTGGGTTCTGCATCATAAGGTAAGGGCCTGGGAGGAGAACGGTACATGTCAGATAGAGAATTGTCAAGTGATGCTGTAGAAGACATGGATGCTGCCCCTTGAAGAGATGAAGGAGCTGAATGCACTTCCCCTCTACGGAAAATTGCCGCATACTGAAATTTGCGGTACATAGGAAAATGGTTATGTTATATTATATAGCTTTCATCAATGTTAATATACATCACCCTGATTCCTGAACAATGGATTAGGACTAAAACATCCAAGTTGCAGTCCACAGAATATTAATGTAAATGGCAATCAATTCAGTGAATTTATCACCAAGAAACTTAGATAGTTAGATTAACATATGCAGAAAATCTCTCCTAAACCAAACAATAGGTGATTATAAAATGCTCATATTTGATTTTATTTGTTGCCTAGTTAGGACAAACAAGCAAGCACTAGACCATCAGAAGCATAATTATCCCTCCCTCAAATGGCTTAAAGTAAACATAAATTTAAGGGTCACTTCTAACATTGATGGCACTCAAAAACAACTCTATAAGGATGCATATACGCAACACCAACCCATCACCATTTCTAAACTGTTGAGGATTAGGACAAATAGATCAAAACTTTGATATATGAAACCAGACCACTGAAGAGGCTAGTGCCAGTATCCCAGTGAAATACTCTTTTAACTTTTCAAGTTATATATCCCATACTAAAGAACAATAGAGATGCAGAAGCACACCAATGCTAACAAAAACCAGTAAAAAACAATGCTAAGCCATGAGATAGAGCATTGCACATCAATGAACCAAGAAGAGGAAAACCAAGAGAGGGGCAGGGAGATAGGATTTAGGGACATACCACAGTCAAGAGGTTCTGTATAAAGCAACTGAGACACACACAGTTTCTGTATACAGAACTATTTGGATTTACATAATCTTCATAATCATCAAATCTCAAACAACAACAAACAGAACCCATTGTTCCCGCTTCTTAAACTCTTTCTTTAGCTTAAAACTCTTCAACTGGTTAACAAAAGTTAGTTAGTGCTACATGTATGCTTTGAGAAAAAAGAAGCCTCCAATAGCACCACGATAGTTACAATTACACACAAGTAAAAGAGAGAGGATTCTAAGCTTGCAGAAGTCCCATAGCCTTCACAAATTACTCTCCCTCTTCAGTTCAGATGCTCAGAAATATGGATAAGCCGATACTGGTTCCCTTGTTCACCTGTAAAATACACCAAAATTGCATTAAAGAATAGGTGAATAACTTGGGTGTTGTAGAAGCTGTCATTCATGCAATTTGACCAACTAAAATAGAATAAATAGGGAACTTAGTCTATGAAATTATGCTTTCAGCTGCAATTTACATTCTATTTAAAAAAGGGCAACCCGGTGCTATAAAGCCCCCGTTATACACGGGCAAAAGGAAGGATTGAACCCCGCTATGAGGGTCTATAGTAGGCAGTCTAACCTTGAACACACAAGAGACTGATATTGAGACTCAAACTTGTGATCTCCTTGTCATATGGCAACAACTTTAACCACTCGGCCAAAACTCTTAAGAGTCTATTTATCTCTATATAATTTAATATTTAAATTTACAAAACTCATATCAAATTAGTCCTTCTTTAAGAGCTAAAGTAAGATACAAGATGGACTAACATGACTAACTCGTACACATAAATAAATTCGTCACGCAAAGAGTAGAGAACAATTCAAGTTGAGCTTAAAATTGAATGTACCATTGAGCAATGCAGCTAATGCTCAAGCTCCAAAGCAACATGCATAAGTTACAGAATGCAAAATCAGGACTATAAAACAAAATCAACACAAAACAAACATTTGTAATAAAACACAAAACATTAAAAATTATATGAAATTTTTGATTATTTTAAAGGGTACTTAGTCACCGACAGTTTTATTTGCACAGTGGTGCTTCAAATTGTGGAAAAATTGATTCTTTTCTTTACTGTAAAGCTATGCATATACATCAAGCAACACAAAGATCATTATTTCCCTTCCAGATGAAAAACCATAATCACTATTCCTACTTAGATAATTCAGTAACATTAAATAAAATATTTAGAAGGAAAAAAAAAAGAGCAGAGCAGATAATTGAATTTTCCATAAAAGAAGAAACGATCAACCCAGATATACATGTTAATTGGGGGAATAGGAAGAGACCCAATACAAATTATCAAAGTAAACGGTAATCAGAAGGGTTTAAACAACGATCAGAAGCAAAATATGGAAGTGGGTAAGAGGGGAAAAACATAAAGATCGAATTTTTATGAAAAAAAAAAAACAGAGAAACAGAGAGAGAAGAAGAACCTGGAAGAAGGGTATTAGGGTGTGGAGTAGATAGATGATGGAGATGTTTGGGAAATAATAATCAGACAGATAGGAGTGGGAATTTTGGGAATTTTTTTTAGGTGCAGTATAAGTGAATAATTGCTATGAATTTGGTGAGGTTAAAGCAATCATCATTTCACTCTAACTTCTTTGATAATGGTCACTGTTTCTTTCCTCTTTTGCCTTTTGCTATTTCCTTGGCTTTGGTTTGGTGGGTGGTGGAGTGGAGTTAGTAGTGGAGGAATCTCACCCAATTTAATATTGATAGTATTAACTATTAAAGTCTCACACGAGAAGAAACACTGTCACCTTTTTTAATCAATTTAGGGGTGTTTGATTTTAGACTTATTTATGTAGTATTTATTAGTTATAAAATTATGGGTGTCTTCGTTTTGATATTTAGAATTGGGGGATAAATCCGTGCATAAGAGGGATGAGAAACACAAAATTGCCTTTAAATTGAAGAATCTTAACAGACAACAAGATCATGCATATCAGAAGTAGAATGGAAAATCGAGTGGGCATACATAGCACTTTTACATGGGAACGTATATGGTACTCATCGAAGTCAAATGAGTATGTAAACTCATTGTTCAATGAATGGTCGGTGTTGGTTGAGCTGAATGGAGGATCACTATTTTCTCCTTCATTGTAGGATGCACAAAGCAAGTGAAGCAGCGGATAATTTTTGGTTGCACATGGGCAGGTTATTTTTTACACAGAAAATTAGTTGGTGGACATCCTAATATGGAAACACTTCATCCGGTTTTATTTATAAGACCATTTTATGATTTTTATTTTGGTCTTATTTATAAGACCTCATTTCAATTTTCAATAACATTTAATTATTTTTTTCCACAAACACCCATGTTAAGTCAACACTCTTTACTGACTTGCATTGCTACATTGTTAGTACTTTTTTTTTAAGTTACATGCTCTCTCCTGTTCGAATTAACTAACTTTATTAAATTTTGTTTAAAATTTATTTTTTTTAAATATAAGCAAAATTAACTAACTTTATTAAATTTTGTTTCATTCCCAATACCATTTTCCTAAAACATCTCTAGAAAATTGTAATCTTAATTAATTTTTGTTTCATTCCTGATACTACTTTCCTAAAATACCTCTATTTTTTTATAAATTTGAGAAAATTAAATACAATCAACTTTTTATCATATAAAAATCCACACATCTCTATGCATTTTCACTGTATTTAGTTTCTTAACAAGTATCCTAGCATTTGCCTAAAAATTACTCCATCCGTTTTTTATTTATCTGTCATATTTCAAACAAAACACATCCTTTAAGAAATCTAATCATTATTACTCAGATTTTCAATACATTAATTATGTTTTTTTCCACTATACACTTTCTCTCTCTATAATTATAATTTTTCTCCACTACTTACATAAACCAAGACATATTAAATAGGAGCAAATATGGAAAATAACATTTATTACACTCTTGAAATCTTCAATACGACAGATAAAAAGAAACAAAAAAACTCTCCAAAAAACGACAGATAATTAGGAACGGAGGAAATATTAAAAATTATTTACACTGGAGTATTAGTCACTCCCTCCGGCCCTATTTATAAGGTCATTTTGAGGTTTTTCACTCTCATCAAGGAAATTGGTTAGATTTGTTAGTGTCATTGGAAATGTGGAAATTTGATAGATTTTTTCAAAATTACCCCTATAATTATTATTGGAACTCTAAAAAAGTATTGACTTAATAGGGGTGTTTGTGGAAAAAAAAATAATTAATACTATTGAAAATTGAAATGAGGTCTTATAAATAAGACCAAAATAAAAGAAACAAAAAATCTCTCCAAAAAATGACAGATAATAAGGAACGAAAAGAGTATTAAAAATTATTTACATAGGAGTAATAAGACCCTTTTGGGGTTTTTCACTCCCATAAAGGAAATTGGTTAGATTTGTTAGTGTCATTGGAAATGTGTAAATTTGATAGACTTTTCCAAAACTACCCGTATATAATTATTATTGGAATTCTAAAGAGTGTTGACTTAATAAGGGTGTTTGTGGAAAAAAAATAATTAAATATTATTGAAAATTGAAATGAGGTCTTATAAATAAGACCAAAATAAAAATCACAAAAGGATTTTATAAATAGAACCGGATGGAATGTTTCCATATTAGGATGGCAACCAACCAATTTTCAGCACAGATCGGGTAAAAAATAACCTGTCCTTGTGCAACCAAAAATTATCCGCTGCTTCACTTGCTTCGTGCATCCTACAATGAAGAAGAAAATCGTGATCCTCCATTCAGCTCAACCAATACCGACCATTCATTGAACAATGAGTTTACATACTCATTTGACTTCGATGAGTACTATATACGTTCCCCTTTTACATACCCCGTCAAACAACTTCCAATCTTTGGGTTTTCTTCAAAAATTACGGTTTAACATAATTTTCCTAAAATTTGACACAAAGTTATGAAACCCAGATACTCCGATTAAAAAAGTATATGTGTTATACCCGTATTCGATACAGATATCCGTATGATACTTTCTGATACGTGTCTCAAAAGTATCCAATTAATTTTTATTTAATTTTAATAATTTTCTTAAAAAAATACTCCTCGTATACTTCTCATGTATTCTTGATACTTTTTTTATACTTCCCAGATACTTGATTGATTTTATTTTGAATTTTTTAATAATTATTTTTTTTTAAAAGTAACTTTTTAATGAAAATAAATAACCATTTTTTTATGACTTCTGAATTGTTGAGATTAATGGGTGTACGTTGACCATGTAAAGTTTTTTACACTAGTTTATCATCCATCATTAATGTATTTATGGTCATTGATTTTTGGATAAAAGTAAGAAAAATGAATTGATGGATCATGAAATGATGGTATAAAAAAAAACTTTACACCATCGATGCACCATCTATTTTCTCTAAATTGTGATCATTATAGTTATGTACTAATGTCATGTTCCACTAATAACAATATGAATGAAAATTATCAATGTAAAATCTCTCATTTAAATTTTTATTATATATATATATATAAATTTGTGTTCACGTATCCTATGTCGTATCGTATATTTTGAATTTTCAAAAATTCGCGTATCCGTGTCGTATCATATCCGTGTCGTACTAAGTATCGAGGCTTCGTGTGGGTAGATTCTAGAAGGCCCTACACCCCGGAAGAACATCCACGGCAAGATTGTTCTTTACTTCGCTAAGACCCCTAATAGTCAGAAATTTTGGGTTGGAAGAGTGACATTCAACTAGTTCAACTTTGGAAAGACCGGGCTCGTTATGAATAGTTATAAGAACCTCTATGAATGGAAATGTAAAAATCAGACTCATAATCAAACATTATGAACAAGAAGGAAAGGACGTGCCGCAAAAAAAAAAAACTAAAGGAGTTACGAGAGTGAAAATTTTGGTATGAGAAGAGTGCTAAATAAACGTTGAAGGAATTTGAAAAACCTTTGAAGAATACGAAAGTGGAAACTAAAAATTTCCTAAAACTGAATAAAGCACTATTAAAAAGTCCGGGGAAATAGACAAAAAATATAGGTGTCACGATCCTATTCGTCCCGGAAAACACCATGATCAAGGGAAATTAATGCACGCGACTTCCCCAGATAGAGTAAGCCGCTGAAACCAAAGAGTCGCAGATTTATGACAAGATGACATGCAAATGGCGGTGACGAAAGTAAGAACCAACTTAGTACTTGATCTAGGGTCTGGATAAAATATAGATTAGCTCGCAGCTCGAATTTACCTTTAGAGCAATAACGTAGGGGCTTATGTTCTGGACCTATCACTGGCTAAGGACACTTACCCTACGAAAGGACTATAGGAGACTTATTATGTCCTCTAGATGGACATTGACGAGATGGTCCAACCTTGGATCATCCTCAATTGAGGACCTCAAGCTCAGAAGGAGCCTTGACGGCGAATATGGCCATGAGACTTATTCGCAGAATTCAATCTTCAAAAGATATAAGGAAACTTTATAAGGGATTGGAACCAGATTATCCCCAGATTATCAAGAATAATAGAAGATCATCATTTATCTCCTTAAAGATAAGATCACACGAAGATCCCTCCCTGATATAGAAAGATTCATCAAGAGAATAGACTTATAGTGTGAATCCTCTGTTCTATACGCCTTGTAAAGCAACAAAGATACATCGTTCCATCCTTGACAAAAAAACGTCTCCATCACTCTCCCTGAGAGCAATCCCAGAAGTAGTAAGACCTTTCTCTTACTCTCTAAGAAGAAGGTTGTAGTTGCATTCAACCACACGCCGAAGGCTTATCAGCCCTTGAAGCTTGTTGTCGTTCGCAGTAGGCCTTACACTTGAAGGAGAGCTTTGACTATACAGTCATCCCCAAGAGTAAGGGACACAACCCTCAATTACTCTTAAGGGCAACCCTGATTTGTTTCTCTCTCCACCCTTGATGCACAATCTCAACGTGCCTAATAGAACTACATAGTCTTGAACCCCAGAACCTAGTTTGAACAGGTACGTAGGATCGAGAGCATACTCTTGTCAGACTAAACATCTTTCACAAGGACTTCTATCCTATCCTAGATAAGGCATCTTCGTTCTATCTAGGGTACCTCTGTCCGAATTGGGCAGAACATCTAGTTTAAAATGGTGTCAACATATCCCGAGATGAAGCCATGCTCTTTTGTGAACCCGAAGAAAGAAGCTCCTTTCTTGAAATTCCCACTAATTAGATTTCTCTCTTTAACAACAACCTGTTATATAAACATCTAGAACTGTCAACTTCTCCACACCCTATAAAATTTGTATTTTCATTTTTTTTTATAAAATACATAGTTACATTCATTAAAAAAACGATAAAATATTAGGGTGAGAAACTTTTCCCAATTAAAACACCAATTGCTTACCAGTGGAGGCTGACACAAGTGGAAGGGGCTTGTGTCCCCTAAGCATGTGGTCGCGGGTTCGAGTCGTACCCGAGGCGCATGTGAATGGAGCAAGCCTTACTGGGAGCATCGCCCCCGAAAGGGCCCGACCGTGGTGCGAGGGATTAGTCACCCAGTTGCGCGGGTGGATACCCTTGTTCATCCAAAAAAAAAAAAAAACACCAATTGCTTTCCCTCTCTCCTGTGACCCACTGAATTATAGAGCTTCTTTTATCTCGCTTCATGCTTCCCAATAGCTTCTAAATCATTTCATCGATACACAGCTACTTAATCACTCCATCACGACTCTGACGTTACACAACTCCTCTTCCCTTTGTCCCTTCACCTATCCTTTATGAATTAACATTTTCATTTTTTTTCATCATTCTTTCACTTCTCGTCCTTCTCTCGCTTTTCCCTTTCTAACTTGCCAGTTACACAACTTATCATCTTAATAGTAACTTGATTCATTGGATTTTAAGGGTTAAAAGAAAAATCTTGAAGGAATACTATGGAGGAAATAAATTTATGCCACTTGATTCATGAGATAGGTATCGAAAAGTTCTTCCCTTTCTTCATTTACTTGCTTTTTTTGGTTATTTCATGAACATGACATGCAAGACATTTTTAAGTAGCTAGTGACACACTAAAAATTACATTTTGATCTCTTTACTTCATGCATGTCTCTAAAATTCCTAGATCAAGCTAAGGTCAACATGTATGTATACAAAATGATAAGCAAAACATCAACTTCTAGCTCTCTAGTCATGGCCGAATATTCATCATAACAAGGCAAGATTTTTATTCAACAATTTCGCATCAAAGGATCAAATCTCACGGACCAAGTCATGTATGAAATCAAAATTATTTTTAAAGCATGACATGCATCAAGGAAAAAGACAATCTTTTTGTTAGAACTCAACATGTAAAGTCCAAGTTTCTCACTTCATTACTAACAAAGCTTAGATCTAGTATCCAATCCTCATTTAATCACATGCATGTACTAAAATCAACTAATCAAGCCACAAGATCAACATGCATCAAGTCATTTCAAATTAAAAAGCTCAAACTCCACATACTCTAATCTAGAGCGAAGCTTGCCTCAAATAAAAAGACCTTCTTTTGTCAAAATTCAACATGCAAGATCAAATTTAAGCAACATCAAAACAGTACCCAAAAATTAATGATAAAACCGAGTTACTAATTCAAATCATGGTGCATGCTTATTTCTTGAGTTTAAACTTAGATCTATTTTGGCAAGTCACTACAGATCCATGATCATCATCAAAATCTAGCATGAAAAATAAAATTATTTAAGCAAAATAATTATAAAAACCGTATGGGCATTACAAGATCATGCATGTTTATTTTTCCAACTTTAAACTCAAAATCAAGCTTAAAAACAACTAAAATCCAAAGATCTATCTTAAGGTTCAACATGCAAACATTATAGCTACCTAATAAGCTTATAAAAATTAACATGCATCATAAAAATAATGACAAGTTAAAAAAATACATAAACTTCAAAATCCTTTAAGCTCTTTGAGAAGAAAACTCCAAGATCTTCATAAAACTTCAAGAAGAAAGAAAAGATCCCCACCTTAAAGCTTTGATCCTTGCACTAAATCACCTTTGATTCTTGAAAATCACTTTAGCTTCTTGAAAAAATCACTTTTGAAAGGAAAAATCACTTTTGAAAAGAAAAATCACTTTTTCCTCTCACTTTCTCTCTCTCACTTTCTCTCTCTCTTTCTCTCTCTTGTGTTAGAGCTTAATTTGTGCTCTAATACTTGTGTGTTTAAGAAATGAAATGTGTTTGTATGGAAATGAACCAAGGCATAGGCTATATGTAGAGGAACAAGGGGTGCACTCACTAAAATTGGGGTTGGATGACCACATGCAATGGCAAAGTTGCAATAACAAAAACATCATATCAACTTAGCTTGCAAGGTTCCTATTCTTATTTCTATTTATTTTATTTTCCTTTGGGTTAACTTAATCAATAAGCAAATGGCTTATAAAAATTTTATCCTACATATATGTATATACACCGAACACACACACGTACACACACGTATAAATTTTAATTTTTCTCTTACTCATTAAGATTTCATTTTTTTTTCTATTCTTACACATTATAAATCATTATATCATACAATAATGCAACATATCAAGAGATCATACCTCATACAAGCATCATTATTCACTCATCAAATCACACATATTTTTATGGTAAATCTGGACTATAAAATAATTTCCTCTTATATAAGAAAACACATTTTCATATTATTGGATTAAAACCGTTTTAAGACAAAATAATTAAATGTACAAATTGGCTATAGATATAGTCCTTATTTCATTTTCTAAAATCATACTTATATATATATATATAACTAATTTCCAAAAGGAAAAGTTTATTAGAGGTCCCTAACTATTATTAATAATTATTATTCTCAAAATTCGTGTAAAACATATCCAGAAAATAAATTTTCGCAAACCAACCCAAAAAATTATAAAAATTGCATTTTTAAATTCTACATTTCAATACGATCGTTTTCATATAAAGATCATAATTTTTGGAGTTACGATTAAAAAGATATGAATTTTCAAAGTTTAACAACTCTTTAAAATCCATAAAACAATTCTCTTATTCAATAAGATGCTATTCACAATAACTAAAATCACTTTTCATGCAAACACATTAAAAATGTCCATATATAAGACTTCACTCTAAAATATTTATTATTATTTTTAACAAGACCTTAAAATATCAAATCAAGAAAACCAAATTAAAATTATACTTAAGACAAAATGCATTTGAAATACTACTTTATAAATCAAACACTTATTCATTTTATTTTTAAAACACTCTTACTTGCAAAAATATGCTGAAAAATAATATGTGATTATTTAAAATATATGAGGATTTTGACGGGCGTTACATATATGATTTGTTGGCAACCCAGTTTGAAAAAGTATTATGATGTAATATGTTATGATTTGGTAATTGATTGGGTAAGTTTTTTTATTTTTGCAAGTCGGTGGTTGTAGCCAAGAACCAACTTCAATGGAGCATGCAAATAATATTGATGTGAGTATTATTATTGATAATGGGCTTGACAGTGGGAATGGTGATTATTCTAGTTAGGAGTCCAAATTAGGGATGTCCTTTTTGTCCACGGTAGAGGTGAAAATTTTTTATTCGGATTATACCTGTAAAAAGGGATTTCGGTGGAAAATTAGAACCTCAAGAAAGATATGATGAAAGCCTATATTACATAATTCTATCATGCTCGCATGAGGGCACTCGTGTATCAGAAATATTGAGTACATTGAAGACTTTTCCTACTAAAGTGAAAGATTGTCCTAATAAGAGTACAACTAAGTTGGAAGAAGATGGACTTTGGTGCATGAAAAAAATTGATATAAATCACACTCATGATGTTAACCCTATAAATGCTGCAAAGTTTAGAAATAACAAGAACATAGGTGGGTAGAGAACAATCCAAATCAATGATGATGCATGGGTGATGATTAACAACATTTTTCGAGCTCTTGATGAAATTGCTAGAAAGCATGAGAATTAAGCATTCGATGAACAAGATGTGAGGAATTTCGTTCATAAGGAAAGACGAACAATTAGTAAAGATGATGATGGTACAACTTTAATATCTTGTTTTTGTAGGATGCAAGATCAGAATTGTATTTCTTTTAAGACATAAACTTGGATGGTGATTTTCATGTGAAAAATGTTTTTTGGACAAACGCTATAAGTAGAGCTACATGAGTCATTTGAAGATATCATTTCTTTTGACAAAATCTATTTGCCTAACAAATTTGACATGCCTTTTGTTGCATTCGTTGGCATGAATCATCATGGACAATCTGTTTTGTTTGGTTGTGGTTTGGTTTCTGACAAAGATACAAGTTTGTTTGCATGGTTTTTTCAATCTTGGTTTCGTTGCATGTTAGGAAAGCTCTCAGCTGGTTTCATGACAGACCAATGCAAGGCTATGCAAAATGTCATTGAGTTAATGTTCCTGACCACCCATCATAGGTGGTGCTTATGACACATAATAAAAAAAATTCTCAAGAAGCTTAAAGGATTTGGTGATTATAAGAAGACCAAGAATGCAATGAGAGTTGTAGTGTATGATACACTAATAGAGGGTGAGTTTAGAGAAAAATGGTTAAATTTCATTGATAAGTTTGACCTTCGTGGCAATAAATGGTTTTGTGGATTGTTCAAGGAATATCATAGATGGGTTTTTATTTATTTAAAAAAAAAATTGTGCCAGGATATCAACAACGCAATGGAGCTAGACCATTCATGCTTTCTTTGATGAATATATCAATTTAACAACAAGCTCGCAACAATTTGTAAAACAATATGATAATGCTCTCCTTGCTATGACTGAAAAAGAATTCGAAGCTGATTTTCGCTCAATGGACACTACAATCCATTGTTGTTGAGCACTATCAAGCTTGCATTTTAACTCTGCCTCCCTTTTGCCAATGCTTGAAAGCTTTCCTCTGTTAAGGCATTTAAGCTTCAACTTGTGCATTACTTTAACTATATTGCAGCCTTCCACTCTTGAGTTCCATACTAAAGCAAAAATTCCACTAAAGCTGGAATGTTGAGCCTACATATTAAAATATTTGAAAATACCATTGGACATTTTTTATTTGAGGTTGCCATTTCACAACTACTAGATTATGAATAGATATTCCTACCTTCACAAAAATTGCTTTAGCAGTTTCAAGTATTTATCCAATCCATAATGATTAAAGCTCTGTCTGGCTTACTGAATATTCTACTTCCTCATTGTTACCTATTATCCCATGTTAATCAAGGCGGAGGATAATGGGAGCAAGTGGACCTTGACATTTGGTTAAATATATATTTATAGTATTACATAGCAATAATTATTCTTTTAACTTAGTGGTTCGAGCTATGTTTTGCCACCGGTAGGTCTTGTTTGAGTCCTTCTACCAAGGTTGCTAAGAATCATTGACAGTATGCTTGTTCTTATGGAGTTCCCCTTCCTGTGTACTCTTAATAATTGTTGAGACTATTTCCTTTCGAGCACTAGGGGTTGTGTCCTGCTAACGCTGATCCATTTTAAACTCAATTGAGATACCATGGACCTATTGTGCTTATCAAAAGTGTGATTTTTTTTTTTGTACCAAGGGTATCCTCCAGCTGATAGCCGGAGACTAATCCCCTCTGAGGCGTAGAGATCACCGAAGTGAATTTTGCCTCTACCAACAAAGCATTTTTCATATCTACGGCAGGGATCGAACCCTGACATCATGGTTAAAGAACCTAGCTATTTATCAATGTTGGGCCTTGTTATCAAAAGTGTGATGATATCGCAAATTTGGAAAATTAAATGTACAACATAATAATTAAATATAGTTAATTAAGGTTAGGTCTTGGAGCTGCTTTGTGGGTTTGTCTTTTTTTCATGTTTTTTTTTTAATTGGTGCGTAAATCCAGTAAATTATATGTCTTGGGCTTGTAAGACTTGATGGTTGCCTCTTTTTGAATACTCCTAGTACTTGATTAATATTATATGTTTGCCTATAAAGAAATGTTAATTAAGAATTGAGATCTCCTCCAATCACTCAAGCGACTGCATCAAATCTTAGCCATCAAAATATTTTATTGTGTTAAAAATAAAAATAAGAAAAATAGAAAATTACTCACCAACGCATCAACTACAGTAAAAAAAGCTACTTCAGCAAATTCGAATTCCTTAATTAATGAATTACATTTAGCATCATCAATCTATGCTAGAATGTTCTCTTACCTTGGTTAAAAATTAACTTTGATTTACGTTTGTTGTACTTTAGGTTAGGAGCAATATTTTTTTTATTTATATGCTTGCTGCAAGATTCCTACCATTCAAACGGTTTGGCTGCCAAGAAGTTGCTCCCTCCATTTCAACATATTGAATTTTAATGTTGCCTACAAGTATTAAAATATAGTTATATGATATAAAATTTGAGGGTATTTTGAATATTGTTATAAAATATGTAAAAATAAGAGAAAGAAAGAAACGAAAGAGTGAGTAAGAAAAGAAAGAGTGAGGGTGAAAGGAGAGGAAACAATGTATTCTTCTAAAAAGTGTAAAATTTAGATCACATATGAAGTCCTATTTATAGGACAATATGTAACCTATAGTCATCCGCTAATAATTACATATTATTTATAACACTCCGCCTTGGATGACTATAAAAAAAAATACTTGCCTCATTTTTTTTGAAGGGAAAATATGCAGTTCATTCAATAGAAGAATATCGTACAAGCAAAATTAACGTTACCCAAATAAAATACATAGTTTCTACACAAATATCGTTAAGAAAAGCAAGGTACTTTGCACCAACAGTACCTTCCCTCTGGACATATGTTACCAACCTCTTACAAAATCGATCTCTAACATGAGATTGAATAGCCTTTATCTCCAAGATAACAATCTCATTAATGTCGGAAGTAAGCACATTTCGGCGACAAGGAATCTCAAATTTGTAGAAATGGAGCCGCTGGACAAAAGTGAAGTCAGAAGTCCGCAAGAGAAAACTGTCTCTGCTATCATTCTTCCAATAATTTGAAAAAAGAGGATGACCATCAGATCTGGAAGCTAACACAAAGCACAGACCTCCCCAAAATAAAAACACCAAAAACAACTGAAGAATGACACTTATTTATATAACAAAACTTGCACAAAGGCAAGAGTGAAACCCAGAAAAACTGGGGCTGAAAACCACTCACCCTCTGGATGAAGGGGAGTGACTAAACTCCCTCCTCTTCTACCACTATCTCTCTTTGATAAAGCAAGAAAAGCAAAAGAAAGCAAATAGAAAAGGAGGGAAAACGAGAAATCTAGAGAGAAGACAGAGCCTCTCTCTCTAAAAATACATGCCTCATTAAAACCTTACTAATTAAGAAAAACCCTATGGAAAAAAACTTAGTGACGAAAAAAGAGTACATGATTCTTCGATACACAATTGGATACTGCCTCATTAAAAACCTTACCAGGAAAACTCAATGGGATAAAACCGTGACTAAGGAAAAAAGAATGCAGTGTGTATTTATTGTTCCCCCTCATGTGGGCATACGTCTTTGAAACTTTGAAGGCCAATCTTCTGCATCAGATGTTGGAATGTTTTAGTTGGTAAAGAATTTGTATAAAGATCTGCTAGATTCTCACTTGAACGAACTTGTTGAATGCTTATGTCACCATTTTCTGGAGGTCATAAGCATAAAAGAATTTTGGTGAAATATGTTTTGTTCTATCTTCTTTAATGTATCCTTATTTCAAATGGGCAATACATGCAGCATTATCTTCATATAAAATTGTTGGATTCATTTTTCCATATGATATACCACAGTTTGTTGTATGTGTTGAACTACATACAGATATCAACCAAACACATTCTTGACTTGCCTCATGTAATGCTAAGATTTTCGCATGATTAAATGATGTGGCAGTTATCGTTTATTTCATAGATCGCCATGAAATAGTTGTGCCACCACATGTAAACAAATAGCCAGTTTGCAATCGACCATTATGGGGTCAGATAGATAACACGCATCAGCATAACCGATAAGATTCTGATTTGGTCGTATTTGAATAAAACAAACTCATATCCATTGTACCTTTAAGGTAATGAAGTATATGCTTAACTCCATTCCAGTGTTTTCTTGTAGGCGAAGAACTGTGTCTTGGCAATAAATTAACAGCAAATGATATATCGGGTCGTGTATGACTGGAAAGATACATTAATGCACCAATTGCACTAAGATATGGTACTTCAGGACCACTTAGGTCTAAAGATATCTTTCTTCACATCAAGTGACCTTACAACCATTGGACTACATAATGGGTGTGATTTGTCCATATAGAATCGCTTTAGAACTTTTGCAGTATATGTTTCTTGATGTACTAAAATTTCGTTCTTTAAATATTCCACTCGTAAACCGAAACAAAACTTTGTTCTTCTTAGATCCTGTTGGAGAGTGTCCTAGTGGCAATCGTATTTTCTCTTTTACTTGTACTTATATCATGTTTATGGATTATTACTATTAATAATAATGAGGCATTTCATTTATTATATTTATGCTTTAATTGTTTAATTAAAATAGATGTAATAAAGTCCTTAGGATTATAAGTTCAATGTCATAAGAATATCAAGTACATGACTTGATAGTGAGATCTTATTGATTGATAATTATCCTTAAAGATTCTCTAGTCGAGTATTACAGTTAATAAGGACAACTATAATACATCGAGACTAGTATGTGGCAGACTGATGACTGTATCTCACCGGTCATGGATATGGGATATCAAGTCTTCACGTAAGTACACATTGGGACAATTGTGTACTGGATTGACCCGCCATGAGAATGTTACATGGGTTATTAAGTAAGTGTCATAAGCGATTCTCATAGTGACAATGGTGTACATGGTCCTTCAACCTGAAGTCGCTACGATTCCCAACATGAGGAATTATGTGCTTTCACACAATCAAACGTCATCTTTAACCAGGTGATCATAACGGTTGTAGTCGGGTATATGACAAATCATGTAGAGGGATGTGAGTGACGTAGATGGGATTTGTCCTTCCTTGTCAATAGGAATTATATCTCTAGGCCCCTTGATTGAGTGAGACGGTGAAACGTATGGCCATACTCAAGACAGTCAATATGAGATATTGACGAGAATTGTTTACACTATACATGGGTGACACATTCCATGCCATGAGTGTAACTAAGATATTTGGACAAAGGGATTAAATTTACACATGATCATTGGTCACAATAAAGTTATGTCAGATCACAGACATTGTTGTCACTTGGGTAGCAATGACGTGTTGCTAGATACCGCTCATTGCTTGTAAACTTAAAATGGGATTTTAACTTTACTGCCAACGTTACAGGAACCTATAGGGTCACACACTAAGAACAGATAGATTGGAGATATCACATTTGATAAAAAATATAATAGTTGTATTTTTATACAATTTACGTCCGTGCGATGCACAGTATGACCGTGCAACGCATTCTGATATGTGCTGCCAAGCCCAGCCCGCTGGTCTAATACACAAAACGGCAACTCTAGCCGTCCATATCAGAGAGTGAGTGATACACTGAATCTCTCTCTTTTTCGCTAGCACTAAGAAGAGAGACGTGACTCCAATTGGGAATCTGTTTGTGTGGATACCAATAGAGGCGCGACTACCTTGTTGCGCTCATGATTGACGTGGATTGTCCGTGGACGATCTGACCAGCGTCGTTCTCCTCTTCGCATCAAGAGGTAAACGTTTTTCTATCTCGAATCATGCTCTCTCGCATGGATCCTGTACTGGAAATAGGGTATTTCGTTTTTTTTTCCGCTGCATATTCTATCCCTATTTCCAACAGATCCTTCATCTCAAATTATTTCTTTAAGCAATTCATAGCTTTTGGAAGCTCCTCAGGAATCCCAATAATATTTAAATCATCAACATAAACAACAATTATAGCAAATTCCTTGCCACACCTTTTTATAAAAATGCATGGACAAATTGGATCATTTTCATATCATTCCTTGATTAAATATTCACTTAGACATTTATACATTTATACCACATGCGTCCAGATTGCTTCAATCCATAAAGACTTTATTCAATTTCATTGAGTAACTTTCAAGAGAATTTGAATTATATGATTTGGGAAAATTAAATCCTTCAGGAAGTTTCATATAAATGTCATTTTCAAGAGAGCCATATAGATAGGCAGTAACGACATCCATTAGACGTAAAACGAGCCCTTTACGTACTGCCAGACTAATTAAGTATCGAAAAGTACATGCATCTACCACAGCAGAGTATGTCTCCTCAAAATCAATGTCAGATCTTTGTGAAAATCCTTGGGCAACCAATCATGCTTTATATCTCAGAATCTCTCATTTCTCATTTTGCTTTTGCACAAAGACCCATTTGTATCCAACTGGCTTTATGTCTTTAGGTGTATGAACTATTGGTCCAAATACTTGTCGCTTTTTAAGCGAGTTCAATTCTGCCTCAATTGCGTCTTTTCATTTTGGCCAATCATTTCTTTGTCTACATTCCTTAAAAGACTTTGGTTCATGATCTTCATCATTTATTATATCGAGCTCTATATTATATGCAAAAAAAATCGTCGATGTCGATTTCATTTCGGTTACATTATATTACATTCATGACATAATTTATTGAGACCTCTTTGTTTTCATAATTTTCAAGTACCTGAGTTTCTTCCAGAATTGAACTATTAATTATGTCTGAAGGCTCTTCAGGAGTCACTAAATCCTTGAATTGACCATCTTCTTTCTTGACTCCTTTTCTTTTTCGAGGATTTTTATCTTTGGAACCGATGGGTCTGCCACGCTTCAAGCGTGGCTCAGACTCATTTGCAATTTTAGTTTGTCCAACAGGAACATCAATTTTTATTGGAGCATTAGCAACTGGAATATGTTACTTAGTCACTCTTTTTAGGTCAATAAATACATCTGGAAATTGGTTAGCTAAATTTTGCAAATGAATTATCTTTTGAACTTCAAGTTCACTTTCTTTTGTACGAGGATCAAGATAAGATAATGATAAATCTTTCCAAATAATTTATTTTTCTAGCTGCAAGTTTTCTCCCCCTAATGTTGGGAAAACAGATTCATCAAAATGACAATCGGCAAATCAAGCCGTGAATAAATTTCTCGTTGTTGGTTCGAGATATTTTATTATGGACGAAGATTCGTATCCAACATTTATTCTCAACCTTCTTTGAGGTCCCATCTTAGTGCGTTGTGGTGGAGCAATGGGAACATATACCGCACATCCGAAAATTCTTAGATGGGAAACATTAGGTTCCTGACCAAAAACACTTTGTAAAGGGGATGATTTGTTAAAACCTGTTGACCTGATGCGAATTAGTGCTGCAGGATGCAAGATTGCATGTCCCCAAGCAGTGGTGGGAAACATTAGGTTCCTGACCAAAAACAATTTGTAAAGGAGATGATTTGTTAAAACCTGTTGACCTGATGCGAATTAGTGCTGCAGGATGCAAGATTGCATGTCCCCAAGCAGTGGTTGGAAGTTTTGATCTCATAAATAATGACCTTGCAATTATTTGTAGGCATTTAATAAACGCTTCCGCAAGCCCGTTTTGAGTAAGAGCTGTGCTACAGGATGTTCAACATCAATGCCAATAGACATGCAAAAATCATTAAAAGTCTGGGATGTAAACTCACCAACATTGTCAAGACGTATTTTCTTAATTGGATAATCTGGAAAATGTGCTCTAAGCCTAATTAATTGAGCAAGTAATCTCGTATATGCATGGTTGTGAGTTGATAATAAGCATACATGTGACCATTTAGTTGATGCATCAATTAAAACCATAAAATATCTAAATGGTCCACATGATGGTCTATTAGCCCGCATATATCACCTTGTATATGCGCCAAAAATGTTAGTGATCCATACTCGTTTTTGCCAGGTGATGGTCGAATGATCAACTTCCCTTAGTAACAAGCAACACATGAGAGACAATTAGTTTGAAGAATCTTCTGGTTCTTCAATTGGTGTCCACAAGAATTTTGAATTATTTTTCGCATCATAATTGATCCGGGATGGCCTAACCGGTCATGCCAAACTATAAACTTATTATTATTTGCAAACTGCTGGTTTACGATGTGATGTATTTCAATTGTACTAATATATGTGTAGTACAAACCAGATGAGAAAGTAGACAACTTTTCTAATATACATTTCTTATTTGAGATAACTTTTGTTATACAAAGAAATTCACTACCTTCTTAATTTGTCGTCGCTATATGATATATCCATTTCGGCGAATATCCTTGAAACTCAATAAGTTTCTGTGAGACTTGGTAGAGAATAATGCATTGTCGATACACAATTTTGTTCCTCCATGTAGTGCTATATTTGCTCTTCCGGAGCCTTCAATTATCTTTGTACTACCCGATATTGTATTAACATTTGCTTCTTGCATTACTAGGTAGGAGAAATATTTTTTATCCTTCCCTAATAGACTTTGGTTCATGATCCTCATCATTTATCATAATAATAATAATATAAAATTAAAGCAATTCATGATGGGTCAAATCAATGGCAAAGACAAAGGCAAAGACAAAAGATATGGCAAAGGTAAAGGCAAAAGATATGGCAAAGGCAAAAAAAATAATGCTTCAATTAAAATATAATAGAAACATTCAAACAAAATCAATAGAGTTAAAGGCACATAATTGATATATTAATAGAATTAAAGCATTCAACGACCATAATAACTTATGTTTGTAATTATATACTATACTAATTATTTAAAAAAAAAACCAACGAGGCTTGGTGATATCCTCCTCTGGAGGGACCATGGTGACTCAAAGACAATCCTAAAACAATCAAGCTCAAGATTGGAAAATATAAGGGACTGCCCTTCAAGGTACCCTTATGGAGGACACATGCCCTTAATAGAGACACTTGTTCCATGAATTAGGGGTCATTCATGGAACATCAAGGTGGTGCACATATTTGGAATTCATGAGGAGACAAGGATTGAAGTTGATTGAATGCCATTAAGTGGGATTTAAATACTACTTAATTGAACGTTACGAAATCATTAATATTTTTAATTTAACTTTAATGTTTTGTAACCACAACTATTAAGTAAAGTTTTCATAAGAGAATGGAGAAAGAAAATGCTTCCACTAAGCATCAATCATCATTCAAATTCGTGCAAGGATAAGAGAATAAATGTGAAGAAGGTTTCTTATCATTCATGAAGCTATCAAGACACAAAAGTTACAATTTGAATTGCAAATTCAAAAGAGGAGCAAACATGAGCACACGGCCAAGCATTGAAGAGCATGATAAATATGAATTGATTGACCAATTCATGATGTCATTAACTCACGGCCATAATGAAGAGGAGAGTTACAAAATGAATTTCAAATTCATGAGCCACTAATGGCATGGACGGCCACACCTGAATGCAAGGAAGGTTTCACTTCCAATCATCATGAGCATCAATTGGTCATCCATGGGTCGTATAAGTTACAATCTTGTAATGAATTGCAACATTAAGGGGCCGTATAGGTTACATTTGCATTCATGAGCATTTGTTAGGCTTAATTGTTCAATCATGGCTAGCCTCCTTAGTCTCACGTGTATAGGATTACAAGGCAGCCATGACATCTCTTGTAACTCTATATATTGTAATGTTTTGCATGAATGAAAGGGAGATTGGATGCTTTTGAGAAAACTCGTGTAACTTGGCCTTGTGCCTTGACTTAGGCGTGATGCCTTCCTCACTCAAGAGAGTGATTCTCTTGAAGGTTCAGTGAGTGAACCAACTCAAGACTTCCATGGTGTGATTCTATGAGAAGCAAGGTGGTTTTCTTCTTGAAGGACACCATCTTCCTATCCCTGTTGAGTCTTTCTTTTTGTTGAGTATAAGAACACATGGGTGTTCATAAAACAAAACACAAAAAGAGTTAGAGTCATGTTTGAGTTTGAGTCTTGAGACCTTGTCTTGAAGATCAAAATCGTGATCTTCTTAAGTATGAGAGTGAGTCTTTTCTTTTGGTGTTTCTTCTTGAATCATGTGTTTGTGCATCTCATTTAGAGATTGTACACGGGCTTGAGTTTTGTTTCAGTCTTGGTTCTAGAGTCCCATTCGGTTTGAGCCAATTTCCATCAACTTGTGTTTTTAAGTTTTTGTTTAAGGAAACCATGCTTGGATTTCTGAGAATTTTAAAAGAAAAAGAACCTTAAAACAAAGAACACAACAATTGATCAATGAATTGATGAAAACTGAATACTATTTTGTGTTTGAGTCAAGGATCATTTGATCTTTTCCTTGGAGAAAAGAATTGGAATCGATGGTCTCATTTCCTAGGCGCATCACTTGGTTCAGTTGGTGTAAGGCCCCAACTGAAATCGTGGGAATGGGACAAGGGTGCTAGTAGCCTCGGGTTCGATTCCCACTAAAAACATCTCGCTGGGAGAGCCAGCCACGCAGCTCGCTCCGGATTAGTCTTCAAGCCTCCCTGGTATTAAGGGTACTCTTGGGGATACCAGTGGTTCCGCAAGGAATTAGGACAAAAAAAAATCAAGAGCAGCGAAAAATCAAGAGCAAAATAAATGCACAATGATGCACAATGCGGATTTGAAATTTTATAATAATAATAATATGTTATTTTTTATGATATTCTAAAATCCCAATAATCATATGTGTATAACATGTACAACGTAATATACATTGTATAATATAATATATTATATTATATTGGAAATAAATAAAATAAAAACACACTACAGCATTTTTTGTCTTAGACCACGCTCAAAAACCGTGGTATAAGGTCAAAAAACCGTGGCCTAATCTTTACACCACGGTTTTACGTGCGTAGTAGTAGCTGGCGTGGGCTATTCTAATAGGCCACGGTTTTTTGCGTTTGGGCCACGATTTTTTAAAACCGTCGCCTAAAACTATGAACAGACCACAGTTTTATGCAGTGCATTTAGTCCACGGTTTTATTTAGGCCACGGTTTTCTCTATATTCTTTTGGCCACAGTTTTCTTAACCTCCTTTTGGCCACGGCTCGGTAACTGTGGTTCTTTCTTTAAACCACGGTTTAATGCCAAGTATTGAAGCCACGGTTTTCCTTCTATTTTTTGGTCACGGTTTTATTTACATTGTTTTGGCCACGGTTTTTTTAGAATATTTTGCCACAGTTTTCTTCCATAGTTTTAACCACGATTTTCTTTACATTGTTTTGGCCACGGTTTGTACATCCTTTTGGCCACGGTTTTCTTTACTATTGTAGCACTATTTTTTTTACATCGTTTTGGCCACAGTTTTCTTTACATTGTTTAAAACCTATTAATGATGAGAATGCAAATTTTATATAAAAGAAATTCATCCATCCCAAAACCAAAAGTACACGCACGGATTATTCATGGATAAGAAAGAACAATAAAAACATAAGATCCAAACACAATACTATAATATATATTAGAATAGTTGAGAATCTTATCAAAATCAAGATTCCAAACAAAACAAGCCAACCCCACCCAAAAATACAAAGGCATACAAGCCTCGCATAAATGGCTACATGGTAGTAACAAAACAAATACGAATAGTTCTTTCTGACATCATAAAACAACAAGTCAACATCACTCAAACAGTAGAAAAAGGATCAGCAAAACAACTATCTGAAGTATCATTGGATAGAATAGCAAAAATTTCTACATTAATATTCTTCATCAATATCTTCATCATGGCCTTCCTCTCCAACTTATATGTGTACATAACCTTTCTGACCATCCTCTCATTATTATTCTTCATCATCAATATCTTGAACATAACCTTCCAATCCAACCTACATGTGTGAAAATATAAAATACCATATTATGACTAATAATAAAAGCAAAGAATAGTAACATATTCGAAACTAGAATTTAACATTTTCCATGTACAGATAAATGGATCACAAATTATACCTTGTCAATATTAGGAATATTGGTCGATGTAGAAGAATGAAGTGATACACTATTTTCATTAGCCATAGCATTTTCCACCATAATATCCAAAGCATCAATCATCCAAATCTGAGTTGTTGTGCTTCAACAAACTTCTTACAAGCATCTTCATTTTATTCATCTCATTTTCATGTTCCTTCTTCTCTTCTGCATATTGCTTCTTTAGAGCAGCAATTTCTTCATTTTTTTTAACTGTGACAGTGTGACAGTTCTTCCATAGCAACGCACTCTACCGGACCTTTCCTTGCCAAGCAACAATCGAAAAGTTTTTTCAGCAGATTCCCTTGACTCTTGAACTGAATCTCGAAGTTTACCCTAGTAAATAAGCATTAATGTCATAGATAAAATTATTGTTATTTCTTCCATATTACTAAAGCTATCTTTTTGTTCATCCAGGACTAACTAAATCAATGATTAGAATTACTGGCTTAATAGCAATATAAGAATAGTAAGAAGTCTAATTGAAACATATTACAAGAAATACACATCTATTAATATACTACAAAGAGTTAAGACAAGCTTCCTTCTTGAATATCAGAATTCGAATTTTCCAGAGAGAAATTCTCTCAGCCATCATGAATTTATACTAGATGATAAAATTTTCAGCCCGAAATTGTAGGGAATTCCTGAACCATAGGAATTTTAGATCTCCCTATTTATGAAAACCATTATAATTTATAACTAAACCATATGTTTAGGGATATGTACAATAGTCAACAACTCCATCCTCTGCCACAAGGCTTTAGTGGACTATACTGAGGACAAATTGTTATTTGATACTTACAAAGGACACAAATGAAGGAATGTATTCAATATTTTCAAAATTGTAACAAAGATTTGCGACAAGCTACAACATCTGATTTCCGTTTATTTGACAAATAGTAAAAGTAATTCAAACAAAACTTGGCATGAGCATCTCTAACCAAGAGTATTCAACAAAACTTTACCTGAGACCATTGATTCTTGGCATTATAAATGGCATTTGATATTAGAACTAGCTAGTGTTGAGTTACTTACATTTCTCCTAGCAATGGAAAACATCTCATTGATCCTAGCTGCTCCACTTTTTTCACTATCCGTGAACTCTGCACCAGAAGCAAAAACAAAAGGCAACCCACTTTCTTTAGCAAGTGTCCTGGCAAAAAGTGTTTTTCCTGTTCCTGGAGGTCCAGAGAGTAGAACACCCTGCAATGTGCTTGCTTATCAAACAACTCAATTCCTACCACATCACTTATAACAAAGCACGGAGGAGGATAATTGGCTATTCAAATATCAAATATTTTACCCGCACAAACTGAACACCCCTTTCATAGAACTGCATAGGATTTCCCATATAGATCATCAACTCATCAAGAAGATCCCAAACATCACCCCCTAACACAACTTCTTTGTACATAGATTTTGTTTCACTAACATCTCCAACTGGCTGATAAATAGAGAAACATAACCAGTGTTAAACTCATAGAATTAGAAAATAAGTTGAAACGGAGCAAGATAAAGTACCAAATTAGAAGCAGATGCTGCATTTACAATTTGGATTCCATATATTAGCCTTCAATAATTCAGGGGAAAGAGTATAACTGCTGCAAATGAAGTAAATTCTCCTCCCAAAAGAAAAGATCACTAAATTTAAATATAGATTCATCACATCAGTATTCTAATGTTAAGTCTACATCCCTTTTTCCTCTCTAAACAAAAAACTTTAGGAACAAGAGATATTACAAAACACTTTAAACTCTTTGTAACATATTACAAAACCTTGTTGCACCTCCAATAAATAACTTGAAGAATACAATTACAATCTTCCTGCCATTCCAATAAATCAGGCCCTTTTGCAATCTCTTTTTTTAAAACTGAAAAGTTTCCTTCCATGGAGCAAAGAATAAAGCAGGAAATGGTTTAGCTCAACTAAGGAAAACACATAAAGATTTGAACAAGACTTCAAAATTGGGTTGATGACACAATACAAAGCCATCTTTTTATATGCTATCTAAAAGAGTAAAACCACTATCCTATGGGATGATCAGTTAACTTATGACAAAGCCAAGCCCACACTAAACCAGAAAAGAGTTTTAAAAGCAAAAGAACTGAATGGGATGATCAGTTAGAAAGACAAAAAAATCTGAAGACAAAACAGCAACTGAAGATGTGATAATCAATGACATATAATATGAGGCAAATTACAACTTGTTCAGAATAAATCTATCAGGTCAGGCCTACTAAAATATGAACTGCTCTGACCACGAGGTAACACCCTAATCACTTAAAAGTGTTTCCCATCACGTTAACTCAAGCTTAGATACCTAACTTATATACTAACTAATTGTAGCACCACTAAAACTTGCAAAAAAGTTAAAAGTATGAACAAAATTTTCCTTTTGCCTTAGACTGAAGTAATTAGTTTACACTTTATGTTCAACTCAGGTTACTTAGCAGTATTTCTAAACAAAACTCATTTTTTCCTCATGTCAACCTTAGAGAACCTGGAAAATTAAAATAAAAAATAAAAACAAAAACTGAAGGCCTATTTAACAAACCCAAACTTAAACCCACCCAACCACCAAGGCACCACCATAGTCTCACAATTATAGCCAGAGATACAGCTCAGGGAGAAAAAATAAGTCAATTTTAGTATAGTCAAAATTTCATTCACAGTAAAACAAAACTAAACCTTGAACAGACCAAAGAACATAAATGCTAGAAGCGGTATTAAGTTCTAATTCATGATGTTAAACTTCTAATTCATGATGAGGGTGTCAAGTTCTCCAGGAATCAGTAAAGTTTTTTTTTGATAAGAAAAAAGCTTTATTAAAGGAAAGAAGCAAAATATATGCTTCCAACCCAAAAGAAAAGAAACCAATAATTACAAGATACCAACAGTGCTGAAAAAAAAAAACCAAACGCAGCAACTAACACACCCACACCTAGCACCAGCAAAAAACACAACACCAGCAAAATACACAGCCAATAAACACAACCAAATTACACGCCTAGCAGCACCAAAAAACACAGCCAGCATCAGCAAACACAAAACCAGATTTAGAAGCATTGAAAAATCAACCCAAGCAACATTGAGAATCCTCCTTAAGACCAAAACAGCATACCAGGTAGCAGCGTTCTTAGAAAATCTAAGTACTATATTCTTTTTTTTTTCTTAATTCATGAACTCTTCTAATGGACTTGAGAATCCTCCAGACTTTTGTTCTAAGTACTATATTCTTTTTTTTTTCTTAATTCATGAACTCTTCTAATGAACTTTAGAAAATTTAAGGTTAGCTCAGAGCCTCAGACTTTTGTTCTAAGTACTATATTCTTTTTTTTTCTTTTTTTTTATAGTTACTTGACAAAGCAAAGCTACCTATTTATAATGTTTGGAAGACATTAAATCAAATATTGTTAAACAAGGGAAGAAAGGAACACTAGACCTTACTAAAATTGCTATGCAGAGTATATAAATATAAATATGCATAATTCAAAACATAACTTATGAGACTAATTATACAACTCATTCTTAAAACCCATTGACGTCTACCACTAGCACTGAAAAAATTGACCACTCATCAAATATTTCTTTTTTCTTTCCTATCAGAGATTGAGTTGAACAACTTAAATAATGAACTACATTGTCCAAGCTGAACCACCTCAGTGAGGTTCTCAACTGCAAGGTGCACCCTTCCACCACTTACTCATTCCTGAATCTCAGTACACAAGCTTCCCAGGTAAGAGAAAAAAGCTGGCAACAACACAAAAAGAGGTGCTCGTCATTAGAGGATTCGAGGATTCAGTCTAATCTCAGCATCTTAGACATCCAATGATTACCTAAAAGAAAGCCAGTTTAGTGGCACCATCAATAACTTAATTTTGCACAGCATAATATTGAGGAGCCAACTCGGTTAACCATAGGTAGTCTATTCTGGTCAAATTTCGGATATTCTTTTTTTTTTCTTAATTCATGAACATTGAGAATCCTCTTTAAGACCAAAACAGCAGACCAGGTAGCAGCATTCTTAGAAAATTTAAGGTTAGCTCAAACTTTTTTTTTCTGAAATCAAATAATCACATGCTTCCTGTGTCTCAAATCCCCAATAATCAACAGTCGTGATTATAGATTAATCAATACAAGATGCAGGATGCAGGAATATTCATTAAATTCCTTAGCAACAATATTCATATGTGCTAACATGTTTTATCACAAATAAATCAGGAAGTTTCAATTTCATATAGCTAATCCAAATAGTTTAAACATTTAAAAGGTAAAATATACCAATGTGAAAATGAAACTATGATTTCCCTTATATTTGTGAACCACTTATAAGATATAATCTTTAACAAATTTATAATTCCCGCGACATTTAAAATCCCTTGAGGAAAAATAATATAATTACATTTAATTCATAATATCCAAATATCATATATCCAAATCATATAACCAACCATACATCCATCTTATCTTCCCTTCCAATAACTTGGGACTGGGGTAATCCAAAAAGAATTGCAAACTGATTGGGAAGTAGATAGCCACCAAAGCTCCTAACTCTTGGGTTGGAGATGAGGATTACTGGAATGAGAAGTATTCAAGAATAAGAATCACTAACATCTCCGGATTAGAATTTCGGAGGTAAAGTCTCTTATTTGATTGAATACAACTCAGTAACTAAACGCCTACTGATTGCAGTCAAGTACAACCAAGCAAACAACTAACTTGAATAATATCATGTACTATTAGATATCAATCCATTACATGTCCAAGTACTTAACATGTTTTCAAACAAAAGCTATGTTGGGTGCATCCTGTTAGCAGATTCATCAAGAAATAAAAAATAAATATCGAAAATTGTCATTACTGTAAAATACAGCCATCCGGAACTCGACGCACAGGAACATAGTCTCAAATCCCCAATAATCAACAGTCGTGATTATAGATGCAGGAATGACAAGTATATAAACATAGAGACCGAATTGAAAACCAAAAACCAAGGCCAAGCAAAAACACAAGAATAAAGGAAGTAATATTGTTGGAGAAGTGAAGAGAACCCACAAGAAACAAAAGAAGTAATATTATTGGAAGTAATAAAAGAGGAAGAAATTGACGAAATAGGGTTTGCTCGAGTTGAAGGTGGAGAGACCGCCGCCGTCGCCGACGAAGAGAGGCCACCGTCGCCGACGAATAGAGACCGCCGCCGTCGAATTGAGACCGCCGCCGTCGAATGGAGACCGTCGCGATTCGCGAGTGAGCTTCGCCAAGAGAAGACGAAAGTGACGAGTTTCAGAGAGAGAGAGAGTGATATTTGTTTTTTTTCTTTTAGTTTTAGTTTAACAGAGAATAGAAATCAACAATCAGATGTTGCTTCGTTTTGTTTTTTTTATTTGGTTCCCGCTTAGAGTAATCTCGCTAAAATTTTACATAACTTGTGACCACAGTTTTTTTATCAAATTTTATAAACCACACTTAATGAACTGTGGTGTAACATATTATTATAAAACCGTGGCCCATAAAATATTTTTGGCCACGGTTTAAAAGTTAATATTATAAACCACACAAGATAAACCATGGTGTAATATATTGTTATAAAAACCGTGGTCTATATAACACTTTTGACCACAGTTTAAAAGTTAATATTATAAGTCACGTATATATAACTGTGGTCTAATATAATTTGTTAAAAAACCGTGGCCTTTAAAAGTTCCACGTTTTGAAAACCGTAGCCTAAAGAAATAGGCCATGGTTACCTTGAATATTATGCTGGAAAATGAAAAATTTATATATTATTAACCACATTAGCGAAACCGTTGTCTATTTTGTGTTCCGACCACAGTTTTTTAAAAGGAAAAAAAAAGGTGTGGTCTAAAGTCAAAAACACTGTAGTGACATAAAGATCGAGTTCTTCGGAAAACCTCGTTGTTCTTATTATTATTGAATATTGACGATTCTTCAGGAATTAATCCTCATTGTTATTATTATTAACGGTTCTTCAGGAACCCTCACTATGATTAATAATTCTTCATGAACCTTCTTATTATTGGTAGTTCTTTAGGAACTATTATTACCGATGAACAAGATAAAATGATAGATCTAGTTCCTCATAAATTGGCCTTTCTTTTACAACTATTCATGTTTATATAATAATGATGATACTTTGGGATCAATACATCATATATTAAAGAAAAAACGACAAAACAAAAAGAGAAATAATAATAATAAAATAATTAATCATTAACCATATTATTAAGGTTTTACCTTATCTTGCTTCAACACCTTTTGGGAATGAATTAAAACTCTCGTGCCGATAACGTGTTTTTAAAATATGTAAAAATAAGAGAAAGAAAGAAATGAAAGAGTGAGTGAGAAAAGAAAGGGTGAGGGTGAAAAGAGAGGAAACAATGCATTCTTCTTAAAAGTGTAAAATTTATATCACATATGTAGTCCTATTTATAGGACAATATGTAACCTATAGTGATCCACTAATAATTACATATTATTTATAACAAATGTAGTACTCTTGTAAAATTATTATTATTGAAGAAAGAAAATAATTGAGATAAAAATTATGATAAATAAACGTATAATAAAAAAAATAGTATTAATTATGTCTTTAGTTCATAAAAAAATACTCTCTCTATTACTTAGTATTTGTCTCATTTTTTTTATAAAAAAAAACTCCTTTTTATCTGTTTTATTTAGAAGTTCGAAAATGTAATAGGAGCAATTGTTACTCCTTCCATTTTTATTATTATTTTTTTTCAATTTAAGGTTGTTTCACACTTGTTAATGATACATTGATTATTGTATGTTTTACATATGTTTTGTCTAAAATGCTTTTGTTTAAACCTTATTGAAAATTTAGTATTTAGTAGAGGGAATTAGTCTACAAACCCCCCACTTTGTCCCCCAAACCCCATTTTAATGATGCAATGTCTATTATACCCTTCAGCTTTCAAAACAAAAAAAAAGAAGAAAAGAAAGAAACCCCAAACCCCAGCCACCTTTTCAACTTCTTCCAAACCCCAAACCCCAAACCCCTTTCTATCTAACTCTCTCTAACTCCTTCCATATTCTACTTACAAACCCCTTTCATTGGAAGACACAAGTGAAAACACACATTTTATTCGTAAAAGAGCTTCAGTGGCCTCTCTCTGCTTTTTGTTAAAGGTAACGTTCATCTCCTTTACGTTTTTTTTACGTTACTGTTAATATTCCGATTAACCAGTGTCAGAATTTATATAAATTCCGACACGGGTATATCGGAAAAAATGTAACATTCATTTAACTTATATAATTGTCACTTTTCCGAGAGAATGATTTCGGAAACTGCTAAAATTCCGATACATTTCTATCAGAAATATTAACTTAATCAATTTGAAATTACCAATAGGAAACGTAGCTCGCTGTAACAATTTTCCGACATACTAAATTCATAATTTATTAAATTTCCGACATACTTAATTCAAAATTTATTAAAATTCCGATACATTTCTATCAGAAATATTAACTTAATCAATTTGAAATTACTAATAGAAAATGTAGCTCGCTGTAACAATTTTCCAACATACTAAATACAGAATTTATTAAATTTCCGACATACTTAATTCAGAATTTATTAAAATTCCGATACATTTCTATCAGAAATATTAACTTAATCAATTTGAAATTACCAATAGGAAACGTAGCTCGCTGTAACAATTTTCCGACATACTAAATTCAGAATTTATTAAACTTCCGACATACTTAATTCAAAATTTATTAAAATTCCGAGACATAGGTCTCAAATTGAGCTAAATTCCGAGGCCCTGTTGTCAGATTTATCAGAAAAATACATTAGGTCACACCAATTTGACATACTCATTGCAAAAACATTAATCAATTGCTACAACATGAAGTTATGCTGATATATTGCAACAACGTAAATTGATACCGAAACATTAATTCTTTAATTCACGTAACCTTAATTCGATTCATGTTCAAAAGCAAACCTTAATCCACATGTTCAATACCTAAGGTTAAAAGCTATTACAAATAACAAAAACCAAATACTAACAAGTTCAAAAGCTAACAAACACATTGAGCTAATACCAACAAGTTCAAAAGCTATTACAAAATGACCAAATATATTATTGATTCAAAAGTAACAATTTCTTCTCAGTTTCTTCCTTTATGGAGTCTATGTTGTTTTTCTTCTTCTTCTACTCGCACGGTTTCAGTTGTACGCTTCAATCTAGCCATATCTAAAATTTCAACCCAATTAAAAAATGTGTAAGTTATGGATACAAGCAATATCCAAACATTGAGAGAACAAAAATTATGTTTTTATAATCTAAGCATCAAAACTCAAAAATATTAAACATAACAATAAAAAACAATTTATAAAACAGACACTGATTAATTTCTGACATGACAGAGTCGGAATTTTATAATCTTCCAACACCCCCGCGTCGGAAAGTTGCAGCGACAGCATACCTTCAACACAACAATGGCGAATTCGAAAAATAACACAACAACAATAAAAATAAACCCTAAAACTACAATAATGAAAAAGAACAAAACCTTAAAAACAAAAAACAAAACCTAAACCAAACCCTCTTACATCAAATAAACAAAAAAAAAAGAAAGAAAAGAAAAGGAAAGAAAAGAAAAAAGAAAAACAAAACAAAACCCACAAAGAAAAAAACGGTAATGAATGAGGGAAGAAGAAGAATGGAATACCTTGAGGCGGCGGCGGTGGAGGAGGCGGTGGTAGAGGCAGCAGGGAGAAGAGGGAGTTGAAAGTGAAGGAGGATTGGAATGTGAAAGAGGAAGAAGAATGAGGAAGGGAGTAGAATGTGAATGAGGGAGGGAGTGAAAGTGGGATGTAAGGTTTGTGAAATGAAAAAAGAAGGAAGTATAATGGAGGTTTAAAAGGAGGGTATTATTGGTATTATTGAAAAAAGTGGGGTTTGGGGGATAAATCTGGGGTTTGAGGACTAACTTCCTTTAGTAGAGCCGGCAAAAAAGCACAACACATTCAGGCCGGCCCGAATAAGCACGGCAAAATATCGGGCTTAGACAACAATTTTGGAGTATGATTTATACCCGTGCTTTTTTAGCATGGTCCGCAAAGGCACGAAACACAACTGGACTTTTGCCGGACTAACATGGCACGACACGCCAACCTGATTTATTTTATTTTATTTTATTTTATTTTTAATTTGTTGAAATTTTTTGCTGAAACTGGAAAAAAAGAAAAAAAGAAAGGAACCACTGATCCACTGCACTATACATTGTTTATTTACTTATTTACTAATACATATACGTCATTTAATACATATAACTAGTGCTACTACCAATTATCGGATATTATCATACGTATATATATTTTTTTAAATGGTTGCCAAGCAGGCACGAAACAACCACGATGTGGGCTTAAAGATCATTTTTTAAGTACAATTTTAAGTCGTGCTCTTTAGGCATGACACGGTCAAAACCCGAACCCGAACCGAACAGATACGAGCACGGCCAAATAGCACAAATTGCTACTTCTAATATTTAGTAAAAAATTATTAAAAGTTAATGCAAATCAACATAATGATTGATTTTTTTAAAAAAAAATTAATTTGTTTTTTTAAATGAAACAGATAATTAAGAAGAAAAGGAGTAATAAATATGATATAATAATGAAAAACTAAAAAATACAATACATATGAAAAATCAAAAATGTAAAGGAAAGAGTATTGTTCTGACCATGGTTGTCAAATTCGAGAGTCTATGTAGACTCGTCTTGATTCGTAAATTCGTTTCGCAAACTCGTACGAGTTTACCTAAAAAAAATTTCATTTATATTGTAATAACCTATGACCTATTCATAATCAATATTCATAATTTCAAGCTTAACATAATAACAAAATATGATAAGATATTATTCGTTGATATTAATAAGTAATATAAAATAATTTATCCATCAATATTCAAACTTCAAATTCAAAACATAATAAAATAAAATATCCGGTGTAATTTTAATTTCAAACTCAACATAATAATGCTTAACAAAAATTATAATGAAAATTAATTGTCAATTTCTAAGCAAGTGTTCTTTAGTTAAAGTAATACTTAAAAACATTGACAAAGTAAATGAGTTTTGATTTATGGACAACACTAACAAAGTAACACTGAAAATTGAAAAGCGAAGAATGCATTTATGTTTAAAAGTCAAAACTTAAAATGATTTCTATCAAGCATTCATCAGATTACAATACGAGGTTAACGAAGAAGAAAATAGGGAAAACGAAAATAAAAGAATAAAAGGAGAAAGTTAGTAAATAATCACCAAATAAAGGGAGAAAGTTAGAAAGACGTGGGGCATGGGGTGTGGGGTGTGGAGTGGGTGAGCATGCGATAGAAGGAGAAGAATTAAATATTGAAGAAACTTTTGAATAAGAAGGAGAAGAGATGACTGATTTAAGGGTTTTTTTTTACCCAAAAACATAACAAATAGGATAAAAATAACCTAGAAGATTTTTTTTAAAAATAAAATAAAATTGTAAAACAATGTCAGATTGGACGTTTAGGACTCAAGAATGCTAATTCGCTAACTCGATCATAAACTCGTGAGTTTACAAGAGTCTACCAGTATCCACCCGAGTCCACCTGAGTCACTTCACTCCGAGTTTCCATTAGTTTCAACTCATTTTCCATAGATAGATTCGTAGTTCCGTAAGTTTCTAAGTATTAACACTAGTTTTTGATAACCATGGTTCTGACATCTAAGTCAGGAATAAATCACCCTAATGAGACAAACTTCTTCACTGCTATATCCATTTAGTGTATACAGGATCACTATGAACCAATCATACTGTCTTCCATACTGTGAGAAAATAAATTCTAGATTGCCAAGAAGAAACCAAAAGAAATAGCAAATAATTATTTCTTTACTCAAATACATTAATATTTTCATACTTAAATTTAGAGATTATAAGCAGATATAATATAAGAAAGTTTGAGGGCATCACAGCAGAGTTTAAATATCATACTTATCACTTTTAAATTCTCCGGGCTCGAATTATAAGCAACAAAAAGTATATATCTCTTGGTTTAAAATAGAAGCAAAATTAACTAACTTTAGTAAATTTTGTTTCATTCCTAATACCACTTTCCTAAAATATATGTAGAAAATTGTGATCTTATTTAATTTTGTTTCATTCCCAATACTATTTTCCTAAAATACCTCTACTTTTTATAAATTTGATAAAATTAAATACAATCAACTAACCTCATTAATAAGCATAAAAGTAGTTAAATTTGCTTATAATTCGAGTCAGAGAGAGTATCAACATTATATCATTATTTTATTACTCCCTCCGTCCCTAAATATAGAAGATTTCACGTCCATTAAGAAAATAGAATAATTTAGTTAATTGTATTGGAAATGTGAACTTTTGATATGTATTTTCAAAATTACCTCTATTAATATTATTTCGAATCTAAAAAGTGGTAAATAAATAGGGGTGTTTGTGAAAAAAGTAATTAATGATCATTAAAAATTGGTAAGGGTCTTATAAATAGGGACAAAATAAAAGTGTCAAAAGAGTCTTATATTTAGGGACGGAGGAGTATAAAACTCAACTTTAATTTCAGATTTTTTATATCTTTCACCACAGCAAAATCTTATAACAAATAAAGATATTTTGCCATAACATAATTTTTTTTAGTTTTGAATAAATTTGATTTATATGGTCTTATAAATTATAAATAGAGATAAAATAAAATTATTAAAAGGATTTTATATTTAAGGAAGGAGGGAACTTCGGTCCTTATTACAGGTTACATTCTAAAAGGTTTTTTACTATGTTCTAATTATATTTCATTTTATATTTTTTATGCATCATTTATTACTTTCTCTTTTTTTTGTCTTTATTAATGCTTTAACCATTTATGTTTTTTTCATTAATGAGTGTGAATTTTTCAAGAAAAGTAAAGAGAGTAAAATTGTAATATTATAATATAATCTCATAAAATTCATAAAACTAACTCCTTTTCTCTGACACGTGTAATTCGATTAAGCATTGAATAGTTCAATAAAGAATACGGCCTCTAGTCCTATATATAGAGCAACTTCTAGAAAAAATCTTTGGTCCTATATATAAGACACTTTATATTTCCTATGCATCATTAATTGTTTTTTCTCTTTTTTTTGCTCTTATTAAATGTTTTGACTAACTTTTTTTTTTGTTACTGTACTATTCATTAATGAATGTGAACTTTCCAACCAAAGTGAAGGGGATAAAATTGTAATGTTATAATATATTCTCGTAAAATTCATAAAATTAATCATTTTCCTTATCCGAAAAATACGATTAAATATGCCCCGTATATATCACCATAGGGACTCCTTTATTATATTAATTGTCACATGCATATTTGCGTGTCTAGATCACAGCTCATGCTAAAATAGTTTGTCTCATAACCTTACAGGTGTAATGGAAGCATTGTATGTCTGTGCTCACAGTGTGTGAATCAGCAACGTCAAATGTCATTAATACTCAGATTATGTGGCTCTTTTAATTTCTCGGTCTCGTGAACCTACAGTGTCCCAACTATACCTTTTGGCATTTTTCAAAGCAACAAAGAAACAAAATTCCAAGTCCATTTAACATGTATCCACAAACCGAATCCTTTAGCCAGTGGAAAACAAAAGATGAGATTGTCAAACACTCTCCATTATTATCTACTCACATGTCTCACTAACCAATTATAATTTCACAAAATTAAAACTTCAATATTGATTGATTAATAATAGAAGCAAAAGTTTAAATCACAATCTCAGTAGCAGTTGCGTTGTGTATTTCAAAGCTAGAGTATTGCAAGGAAAAATGGCTTATGCGATGACAAAAAAAAATTTGTATCAATAACATTTGCTAATAGGCTAGTTTTTCTTGACTGGTTTGCAAGTTGTATGATTAGGCATGATTGCTTAAATAATAGTCCATTCTAGGTCAGGCTATTATTTTGATTTGTCTTTATCAATACAATGCAAGAGGGAACAATGAAGAGATAATGAGGAAAAATAAGGACCAATAATAGCATGCTTGATTAGTAAAAAAAATAATAGCTTGCTGTCTTGCATATAGACCCTCATTATTTATTTGGAAGCACAACCTTATTCCATTTGCTCAGAGTTTCTGATAGAACAAATCTTAGAATGTCTTGGTTTCTAGTAATCCTGTTTCTCAGTCTCACTTTTGCTAGTCTTTCAGAGTCTAGCCATCACAAGAAGCTTCCTTCTGCTGTTGTGGTTGGCACTGTCTACTGTGACACATGTTCTCAACAGGATTTTTCCATTGGCAGCCATTTCATTTCAGGTCCATTTCAAATGCCAACCTTTGTTATGCCTTTCAGGTTCAATTTCATATCCCTTTATATGTTGTCTAAATTATGTGTTCAGGTGCATCAGTGGCTATAGAATGCAAAGATAGATATTCAAAACCAAGATACAAGAATGAAGTGAAAACAAATGATCAAGGGGAATTCAAAGTGAAGCTACCCTTCTCAGTGAGCAAACATGCAAAGAGAATCAAGGGATGCACTTTTAAATTGATAAGTAGCAGTGAGCCTCATTGTGCTGTGACCTCATCAGCTACCTCTTCTTCACTAAGCCTCAAGTCAAGAAAGCAAGGGGAACACATTTTCTCAGCTGGTTTTTTCTCATTCAAGCCACTAAAAAAGCCAAACCTATGCAACCAAAAACCAAGTATTCAAAACTCAAAACAAAAAACAGAAAAATTCCCTCCAAATATAGACCCATCATTTCCACCTCCACTTCATGATCCACCTTCCCCAGGGATTCTTCCACCCCTTCCTAGTGTACCAGGGCTTACACCATTGCCACAACTCCCTCTGCCACCTCTTCCACAAATACCATTGTTACCACCTCCACCAATTCAAGGAAAGGCTAATAAAGAGTCCAAATCCAATTCACAGTTTTCAGATAAAAAATTCTTTTTCCCTTTTTTCCCAAATCCATTTCAACCACCCATTCTCCCTAATCCATTCCAACCACCTCCTCTAATCCCCAACCCATTTCAGCCACCTCCTCTAATACCAAATCCATTTCAGCCACCATCCCCACCACTACTTCCAAATCCTTTCCAGCCACCAAGTCCACCACCACTTTTTCCTAATCCATTTCAGCCACCACCATCAAGTCCACCACCACTCTTCCCTAACCCATTCCAACCTCCCCCATCAAATCCATCACCCTCTTTTCCTCCCTTGTTTCCTCTCCCACCAATACCAGGTTTAACAAAACCACCACCTCCACCTCCACCACCACAAGTTCTCCCCTTTCCTTTCCCTCCACTATTCCCTCCATTGTTCCCACCACCTCACAGCCCCGGCTCACCCCCTGCCTCTTCTTTAAAGAGTACTTCTCCTTGATTAAATAGAGAGCAATTCTGCAATAATAATCCAACATTCCATTCCACATGATGAACTTATTTGCTTTCTTTTATGTCAATCGTGGTACATATGGTTATGATATAATTAGCAAAAGATGGGGTTGGATGTGCAACATATGTAATGCCTGCTACTGGGATATTTTTTAAACATTATTGTTATTGTTATTGTTATATTAGTAATAGTAATAAATTTAAGGGTATGCTCATCTTGGAGCTTGTAAGTTGCTATTATTAAAGTATTTGTGTATTTGATTCTTCAATAAAATGGGCACTAGCGATTTTGACGGTTGCAATGCTTAACTCAATTAAGCTACTAAAATAGTACGTATCTTGCTCCCTTTACTGGTGCCAGGTTAATTTATGTACACACAGATTCAGTTGGTTATTTTTATTTTATTTTATTTAACAAAGGGGCAAGCGCCCAGCAAAGAAAACAAAGGGAAAAAAAAAACTACATCAAAATAGTATCTCTTGGGAATGCAGTCCCAACGTGGTCATAAAACATAAGCTTATTAAGGCTTTCATTAGGCTCTTCCATGATGTGGCAACCAGGGTTTTTGTCTATGCTGAAATTTGCAAGATAATCAGTGCATTTATTTCCTTATTAGGCTCTTCCAAGAATTGATTCTGGGCTAACTCACCACAAAACCAAACATACACGCTTGTCGTGGTCCGTATTTCCATTATCATAATTTTGTCGTAAAGAATTGTTTGTAGTAAAATGATATATTGCATAATCGGTAATTATAAATGTCATGTTATGTGTTTAAGATATTCATAAAAAAAAAGGCTTTTTTTTTTAATTTTAATCTCCAAACCCCTCACTTTAGCCCTAAACCCAATTTTAATCGCGAAAAGTCAAAAACGCCCTTCCCTCATCTTCAACCTTTCCACTCCAAACCCCAAACCTCATTGAACCCCAAATCCCAAAACCCTAAAATTCCTACCAGTCGCCAAATTATGGCCCAAAACCTCCTCCTTGAAGCCAACAGCAGCGACGCGCCATGCCACCCACCAGTCGTCAACAGCAGCGGCATGCCTTGCCACCCACCAGTTCTCAACTTTGAATCAAAGGGTGGAGAAAATTCAGCATCAAATGCTCCGGTTCGTGTTCTCTTCTCCACCGTACATCACCATCGCTGTTCTTTTCTTCGCCGTTCTCCTCTCTGGTTCGTGTTCGTCTTCTCTACTCCGGTTCGTTCTCTTCTCTGCCATTCTGCATTCGTCTTCTCCTGTTCGATTTCGTGTTCTCCGTCGTTCTCTTCTCTGGTTCGATTTCATCTTCTCCACCGTTCTCTTCTCTGGATCGTGGTGCGGCAGTGGCTGGGTCGGTGTCGGTATTGTTGGTAAAGGGGGTGGCGTGGTATGGTGGCTGGGTCGTGGTGGTTGTGGCTGTCATGGCGGTGGCTACGGCTAGGTCGGTGTCAGTGTTGGATGGTAAAGGGGGTGGTGTGGTATGGTGGTTGTCGCGGCGGACTTAGAGGTGGCAATTCGTGCTACCCGACTGTGTTCGGGCCGACCCGGTTCGTGTTCGGGTCATAACTGTGTCGTGCCTAAAAAGCACGGCTTAAAATCGTGCTTCAAAAATGCTCTCTAAGCCCGCACTATGCAGGCTTCATGCTTGTTCGTGATGCCCGACAAATTTTTTTTATAAAAAAAATCTGTTATTGATTAAGGCAAGGCTTAATTGCACTTTTGGTCCCCCAATTTTGACAATTTGGCGATTTTGGTCCCCTAGCTTTTAATTTGGCAATTTCAGTCCTCCAATTTACAATTAGTAGCTATTTTGGTCCCTCCATCAATTCTGCCGTTAACGGGGCTAACGAAATGCTAGGCACGTGGGGCCGAGATGCTTGATGTCGATGCGAGGTCGGTGTGACCTCTTGATGGTCGGTTCACAGTCCTTTAAACCCGAGAAGACTGGTTACTACTTAAGATCAGCTGACACGAAACGACTCGATGTGCTCGGCCGATCGCTTCCAAGAGGTGTAACACGGAATGAGGTCGATTCCCAAGAGCTCTGTGATACATGCTCGGTTATCGTGAGTTCAGTGCTACATGCTCGGTTATCGTGAGTTCGGTGCTACATGTTCGGTTATAATGAGGTCGGTTGATCGCTGCCATTGGCTTACTTCCTCTGTTGCTGACACGTGTCTCTCCGTGAGCCACGTCAGCCCCGTTAACGGCATAGTTGACAGAAGGACCAAAATAGTCACTAATTGTAAATTGGAGGATTGAAATCGCCAAATTAAAAGCTAGGGGACCAAAATCGCCAAATTATCAAAATTGGGGGACCAAAAGTGCAATTAAGCCTTAAGGCAATAAGAAAAAAAACATGAGATTTTTAGTCCCAAAAGGCCTAAAATCCACTCTTAGTATGTCACAACACACAATAGTGCCGATAATTCTAAACCCACTATCAGAGCAAAATGCTTCAAGTCTTCAACAAAGGCAACACTTGTAACTCTTGGGATTAAGGGATTTTGATGTGATTAAGAACTTGGGATTTTAAGGATTTTGATGATAAAAGAAGATAGAAAGAAGTCATAGTGTTGTGTGACACTGTGACGTGAATGAGTGATGATGATATGCTATTAGCCACATTAGCCTATTATTATTACTAATTAGGGATTTACTGGGTTTGGGTTTGTTGAACTTTAAAAAAATAATAATAATTTCAGAAAAAAATATATATTAAATAAACCGTGCCCGCGTGCCGTGCCATGTTAGCCCGACAAAAACCCGGACGGGTTTCGGGTTTTTGCGTGTCGTGCTAAAAAAACACGTTTATAATTCGGGCTTCAAATTTGTTGTCTAGGCCCAGCATTTTTTCGTGCTTTTTCGGTCCGGCCCGATCGTGTCGTTCTTTTTTGCCGGCTCTAGCGGCAATGGTGTGACGTGGTGTGGTGGCTTTGGGTTGTGTGGGTATTGAAGAAGGTAGGGGGTTTGGGGTTTGAAGGATAAAATAAGAAGGGTATTTCTGTCATTTCCTAATTAAATTAGGGTTGGGGCTAAAAGTTGAGGTTTGGGGACTAGAATTCTTTTTTTTTTCCTAACCAAAAGTGCGCTATAAGAAGTGCAAAGAGAAACATGTTTAAAACTTTAGACAATAACTTTTTTTTTTTTCATACTTCTGACCATGCTCATAGTTCAATACTTGAATAGGTTCACCATTCTCAGATAAGATGATTGGCTCTAGAAAGATATAAAATTCATATCAAATTTTAGACGGAAAAGAACAAAATTTGAAATGAACCAAATGAATGATGTTCACTACTTACCAAGTTGAAGAAATGTCCAACTAGCCATTCTGGCTTCAATATCAATGATTATTTCATTCTTAAAAAAATAACATGAGTTTTAAAATTCTCACCCCCAAAGTATCCCCATACCCCATTTTAATATGTGAAATCACAACAATATCCTTTATTAAAAAAATGTTATATTTTCATAACAAAAAAAATGTTATATTTTAAACCCCAGAAACTATTCTCACACCCCAGAAAATATCCCCACATCCCATCTTTTCCCTCCAAAGCAACCATAACCCTTTTAGCTTCCTTCCCATGTTGAACCTATACACTAACCCCATTCTGTGTGCTTATTTCACAAATGCACTAAAAGTATATACACACCACAACCTTTCATCTTCCTACAAATTTATTCCGGTGTTTAAAGTTTACTTCGTCAGTTTGGTACTTTCGTTTTTTTTGCATTGTTCGTAACGTTTCCGTCGAGCCAGTGTCGGTAATTTTTTTCCTTATACGGGATTCTCAAAAAAATATTTCTAGAATGTTTTCCGAGTGGTACCTCTCGGAATTCTTTACTTAGAAATCAACACTTTTGCATGAGAAACTGTCATCCCAGAAAAAATTCCGAGAGGTACATTTCAGCAAAAAAAAAATCCGAGAATCCTGTGTTGGAAAAAAAAATTCCGACACTGGTTCGTCGGAAACGTTACGAACAGTGAAAAAAACGAAAGTACCAAACTGACGAAACAAACTTTAAACACTGGAATAAATTTGTAGGAAGATGAAAGGTTGTTGGTGTGGATATATTTTTAGTGGCTTTGTGAAATAAGCACATGGAATGAGGTTAGTGTATAGGTTCAACACGGGGAGGACGATGAAAGGGTTATGGTTGCTTTTGAGGGAAAAGATGAGATGTGTGTATAGTTTCTGGGGTGTGCGGATAGTTTTTGGGTTTAAAATATAATATTTTTTTAATAAAGGGTATTGTTGTCATTTCGCACATTAAAATGGGGTGTGAGGATACTTTGGGGGGTGGGAATTTTAAAACTCAAAAAACATAAAGGCCAAAGATATTAAAATTCAAGTTCAAGAACAACACTCTCCAAAACTCATTACCCTTTTCTACAAAATTATGTGACCAAGAGATTCCCAATAGCAATATAGGTTAGCTTTCTTCTTTTTCATTTTTGACAGTGTCATTTTTGTCTTCATTTTCATCTCCATTTTCTTTTCTATTCATCAAGAAAAAACAACACAAAAATTAAATTTAAGTAATTATTTAATACCGACAAAATGACACTAATTGCGAGTTTTAAGAAAGAAAAGAATGAAAGGCACACCGAATTCAAAATAAATATTGTTAGAATGTGGCACCATAAGTAGCATCTCTAATCTCTAAAATAAGACTTCACTTTTAGTGTAGTGAACATCAGGCACATAGTTGACTGCTATATATATATTTTGTTGTTCATACTCAGTAAGTTAGAAGATGGCACTAAGCACAAAAGATTCATGGCACGACAGTTACATAAGGGTTGTCAGTTTTTTTATAATTAGTTTAGTAGTGTGCCATTATTCATTACACCCTGAACATAACAAAAGAAAAAAAATCAACAATTAATACGTATAAGCCATATAGTTACTAACTAAGAATAAAGAAAAGTATTGTTTGGTGCTCAAAATAATTAAGACTAAATTGTCACTTTAGTCTCTCAATTTACACGTACTGAACTTTCAGTTTAGTCCCAGAAATTAACGAAATTGCTTTTAGGTCTCTGACTTCGTAAAAAGTCTTTCACGTTAGTCCCTGACTCTAACATCCGTCAAGGAACGTTAACGGAAAGATCACGTGATAGTTAGAGACCCTTAAACATCGTCGTTTTTGTGTCAAGAAAAAAAAGGATCGCAAAGAAGAAGAGGATTGCAATCCTCTTTTTGGGTCTTCTACCATGACTTGCCTCCACCTTTCTTCTTCCTCCATTCTTCTTCTTCCTCAACAAACAACCTCCCCACCACCCCCATAACCCTTATTTTCTCCCTCTTCCTTCTTCTTCCATATCCAAACCTACAACACTCTACCCCTTTCTCTTAGGCCCTCCCCACAACCCAACATCGTAACCACCACTTCCACCCACAATGCCATTAGCCGCCACAACAACCCTCCATTCCCCGTAAACCATATTACTACAAAGAGAAAAATTATTCGATTGATTTTGCAACAACATGTGTGAATAGTTGGTTAACAATGTCATAAGAATTTAGAGATAGAAACATAAATTAATATGTTTTTATCATTTTTAATGTTGTAAGATGTTGTGTTAGGATTTTTTGTGTTTATTACTTTCTTCACACGATAAAGTTATATGATATAATTTTGTAAAGGGAAATAATTTTTAATTTGGCTTTAGGTATTATCATTTGAAAGAATTAATGAAAATAATTGCAAATAGTATAACTTGTTGAGAAGAACCAAATAATTGTTTGAGATGAGTAGTTAATCATTTTTATCGATGACAATTGTTGTGAGATAATTTTTATGCCCTTAACTTTATAATGCTTCCTGTTAATTCTCTCATTATGTTTTAAATAAAACCCGATATAACAATTTTTAATAATAATTACATTTTTTTCTTCTACAATTGCAATTAGCATCCTTCCTTTATAGTTTAAGTTTGTGGTCATCTATGCTAATGATGTATTTCTTGACAAGTCACATGCCACATAATAATAAATAAAAATACAAAATGAGCTTTTTGATGGACCAAATTAAATGAGCCAAAGCCGTTAATAAATACAAGGCTTAATTGCACTTTTGGTCCCCCAATTATCACAATTTAGCGATTTTGGTCCCCCCGTTTTTAATTTGGCGATTTTGGTCCCCACGTTTTGATAAGTTGCGATTTTGGTCCCTCCATCAACTATTCTGTCAGCCATGTCAGCAAGGTTAACGGAATAGTTGGCGGAGGGACCAAAATCGCAACTTATCAAAACGTGGGGGACCAAAATCGCCAAATTAAAAACGGGGGATCAAAATCGCTAAATTATGATAATTGGGGGACAAAAAGTGCAATTAAACCTTGATATTAATGTTATCTCTTAGTAGTGCATCCCTTTGTAATTATACTATGTAACGTTTTTTTCCTCTGTTTTTAGTTGTGCACTTGATTCTAAGAGTGCCACTGGTTCTATGAAATTTGAAAAAAAATTGCTTTTCTTGACCAAAAATAAAATAAAAATTGATGGATTGTTAAATTGATTGTATTTTAGCAGTTATTCATGAATTCTTTGTCTCGTTTATTCATGGGCCAACTCATTTATTTCTAGCATAAACCAACTTAAATGAGATGTTCTAGAATAAATGAGATGGTTTTAATTATCTTTTAAGATGGTTTTATTCATGTAGTAACAAGATTATATGTAATGAAAAAAATACGAACAAATGTCCCAACAGAACTTATAAAAAATATATATGTAATTTAAATGTATTGAAAATTGTAACTTTTAAGTTCAAAAAAACGTTTACAACAAATTTTATCATTTACGTGTGATAACGCAATATTAATAATGAAAAATATTGACAACACTAAAAAAAGAACTTTAGAACATATATCTAATAAATATAGTGCAATTTGAACTGTTAAAATATGTCAGGGGTCCCTGTAGTTTGGGTCTCTTTTGCCAGATACCCCTGTTCTTTTGTTCTTAATTGCACTTTTGGTCCCTCAATTATCATAATTTAGCGATTTTGGTCCCCCGTTTTTAATTTGGCGATTTTGGTCCCCCACGTTTTGATAAGTTGCGATTTTGGTCCCTCCACCAACTATTCCGTTAACCTTGCTGACGTGGCTGACGGAATAGTTGACGGAGGGACCAAAATTGCAACTTATCAAAACGTGGGGGACCAAAATCGCCAAATTAAAAACGGGAGGACCAAAATCGCTAAATTGTGATAATTGAGGGACCAAAAGTGCAATTAAACCTAAATACAAATACAATACTGGACAACATGAATACATTTGCAATTATCTCTTTAAAGAATCTTGCCACAAACATATACAGTAAATGGTTACTCAGCAATTATTATGCAAAAAATGAATAATGTAAAAAAAATAACAGGACAATATTTTTACCCTACTTTCACCTTAGAGTTAGAGTCACATACATAACCGGTAAAAATTAACATAACTTAGGTTATGTAATTGGTCACAGAAATCTCTCTATGATGATTGTTAAGTAATGTGGGAAAAGAATAACAACCAAAAATCAATTACTCTTAATGTATGGATTTAGGCTTTCAAAATTAATTACGGAATAACTTATCAAAATGAGTTGTAGATTATACACTCCACCTTATATCCTCAAACCCCAATTTTAAAAGTGAAATTACCATAATGTCTAAATTAAAAAAAACTAGAATACAAACCCCTTTTTTATCCCCAAACCCCAAAACCCTATTCACCTTCCTAAAATTATCCATAAACCCCAAACCCCTTTTTTCATATATCCTATAATAGAAACTTCCTACTCCTTATTTTCTCCAAAAAAAAAAAACCTCTTCCTCTCCCTTTGATCACTCAATCTCTCTCTCTCCCTTCTCCAAAAGTAATAGTTTTTTAGCATCCACTTTCACAAACATCAAGTTTTTGGTGCATCACTGGAGTAGTGTTCGTGTTGGTGATTACGTTGCCACTAAGGTACGTTTTTTTTTAACTGGACGTACGTTTTCTGACTGTCCAGTGTTGGAAAACCAGATTCTGACTCGGGACTCTCGAAAATATGGATGGAATTTGAAAACACTTGTTTTGCTTTTATACTTATTATTATAAGTTGGATTATGAACAGGTTTATTTTATTAATTACTTATTTTATTGTACTTTAGTTTATCAGTTGCTTAATCCAATTTTCTGCGTGTTAAGAGCTAATAAAACTGGTTTCCGACTCACGATCCTCGGAAATTGACCAAAAATTTCGACGACTGACCGCCAGAAAGTGGTGCCAGTAAGGAATGAGTAAATTAATGATATTATATTTCTGATATGCAGGTCTCAAAAATTTATTCACTTTTCCAACACATAAGTCTCGGAATATTTGGGCAAATATCCATTACTCCCTGGCACATGTTTCCAAGATACAAGTCTCGGAATTTTGGTCAGTTTTTCAAGATGTTTGAGTTGGAAAACATTTTTTTTTGCAAAAATATGAGACAGATCATTGACAAAACATATATAACATGTGCTAGGGAAATTCTCTTTGATCTACACTAAGCATATACAACATCATTCTCTTTGCTCATATATAACATGCATTGCCAAGAGAGAAAGACAAAAACACTTGTTCATAATTATTATAGACACATGGGTAATTCATTTCATAATCCATTACACAACCTTTGTTCGCAAAACACTATCCAAAACACAAACACGTTAATAATCCACACTACACAATCTAAAACATAAAACTAGACCAAAACAATTTTCCATAATCCAAAACACACCCTAAACCAACACATAGACCACAATCTAAGCATTTCTACCCCTAACTCGTCTTCTTCCACCTTGCCTTCTCTCTGATCTCTGAGGTACATCATCCCGAATCAGTGTGTTGCATAATGCCAAGTGTTGTAAATTTCGATTAAACACCAGAACGCTACTTGTATATAGTAGAAGTGAGTATCGATCCACAGGGAATTGGTGGTTCTATTAATTCTCTAATAATCAATTTAATTAAGCGTGTGTAAAAAGTAAGTAATTCTAAAGTAATTTGTGAATTAAAATAATTATGAAACTAATGGAAATAACTTGAAATAAATAAAAACAATGAAAATAACTTGAATTAAATAAAAACAATAAAACGGTGATTGAATTGATGGGGAAAACGGGGATTGAACCTTACCGATCGCACTCGTTGGTAATTCAGTGATAAGTACTTTTATTCACTAAACAATTATTGATGCAATGCACTAAATTCAATTATATCAATTCCTTGTGTTGATACCCCACTATTTGGAAGTCCAACACCACAAGGCCCAATGCATAAGGAGGCCCAAAATCACCAAACAAAAATAAAACGCCAAAGACACCAAGAGAAAGCGTACAAGCACCGGGAACTGCCCAAAGCACTACGCCCAGAGCGTCGGTCATCAAGGCGTCACATTCTGACGTCACGGCCAACAGGAAAAGCAAGGCGCGCCGATGTCAATAAGCGCAACGAGCCCTCCCAGAGCGCCTCAAGCGTTACAGAAGCTTGGGGAGAAAGTTATGATAAATGAAAGCGAACAAGAAACAGGGTCTGACGAGGGCGTACATGTGCAGACAAAAGGCTTCGGTTCCCCAGGTCATGAGGAACGTGCATGAGAAGCCAGAGCATCTTGGCTTAAATCATGCAGCCCCTTCTTTGAGGAAAGTCGAAAAAGGAAAGCCTTGCAAGCCTCCCACTGTGAGCAATCAATGGCAAAGCTCAAAGAGGTAAAGGGGACAAAACGGGTTCTGAAGAGAACAACCACAAAGAAGGGAAAAGGAAATAGACCAGTGGACCAAGTGAAGAAAAGGAAAAGACCAATAGGCAAAGAGGACCCTATAAGAGGAAAACCTCTTCCAATGTACCGGGAGCTCAGAACAGGGGGAGAAAACTCAACTCAAATCAAATCAACTTAAAAGGAACACGGAGAGAGTGCAAGAGAGAGATAGAATAGAAGCTTCTGCTGAAGTTTAAGTTTTAGAATATAGAGGAGAGTGTAAAAAGCCGAAGGCGCGCACCCCTCATCCTGTAAAAATACCACAAGTGTGGAACCCTCACTCTTGCATTCATCTCCCTGAACTCCCCTTTCAAAGTAATAAAAGCCAAAAGCTTCATTAAGTTTACGAACCCATTATCTTTTCACTGATTATTTACTTATCGCACAAAGCGGTCCGAAATAATTGGCGACTCCGCTGGGGAAGCTATGGCTTCCAATCACGAAGGAAAAGGGGCTCATGTTGTGCAACCAGGGTCTGTAGGAGACGTTGCTCCAAAGGTGGTGCCTGTGATCACCGTTCAGAACCCAGCGACCAGTCACGCAAGTCGTGGGACGGGACAAGGCTCTAGAAGGTTGAGTTTTAGCCCAGCCAACCAAGGAAGTGATAATACCCGCTCTCCCTTAGACACTCCAGAGGATGACCAAGAGCCTCAAGAAGAAGAGCTCAGCAGCGACAAGGAAACGCTGAGTCACATCAAAATCCCTCACATAGAAGGTGACTCCAACACTCAAGTCGTGATATCAGCTGCGCTACTCAACTCTCTGGTGGCAAACCAAGGCGCACTATCTGAAATAGTGGCGGAATACAAGGCCTAGTCCGCTAAGGCGAGAGAAGAAAGGGAGGCCCTGAGCGCAAGATTGAAAGAAGAGGAGGAGGCGCGCAGGGAGGCGGAGTTAGCGAAGGCAAGAGCAAAATTAGAGGAGGAATTTCAACACGAGACAAGTGGGAGGCGAGAAAGCACAGAAGACGCTCTAGTCACGCAAGCAGAGTTGAAACGCATCTTACAGGCGCACAAGGAAGGACAAAATATGGTAATAAATCTAAACCCTCCTTTTACCGCTGATGTAGCTGCCTATCGCTACCCACAAGGGTATGCGCCTCCAACGTTTCGAAAGTTTGATGGAACCGGGAGTGCGCGTGAGCACTTGATGACATATGTAGATGATCTTGGAGTATACAGTGCGGACCACTGTTTAAGGCTAAGGGAATTCTCAAAGTCCCTTGTTGGGCGCGCCTTCACTTGGTATTCCAAGTTGCGCCCAGCATCAATCCGGACTTGGGAGGAGATGACTATAGAGTTTTGTAACAAGTTACTGGAAGAGGAAGGTGCTATCCATATCATGGACCTTGGTCGCGTAAGACAACGAGTAGGAGAGAGTCTGACCGCCTTCATCAAAAGGTACAAGGACAGAGCGCTCCATTGCAAGGAGACCCTCCCTGAAGCGGACCTAGTCTATGGATGCATCAAAAGTATTGAAGATGGCTCGCAAATATTCTTGGCACTTAGTAAGATCACCACTTTCTCTGAGTTGCTTGGGAGAGCAATGGATGTTACCGAGGCCATGAAGAAACAAGGGAAAAGAACCAAAGACCAAACCGCCTTTGACATGAACGCTGTGGATGACAAGAGGAGGAAAAGCTACAGAACCATGCCGCCTCCCAGGAACAATGAAAGAAAGGAACCCCCACCAAAGCTCCCAATCTCTAGGGAACTTACTTATCAGTTGGTGGAGGAATGGCTAAAAGAAGGCATTCTCACTAAAAGGGCGACAAGACCCCCTCTGACACGTGAGGAGTATGATAACCCGGAATATTGCATCCTACACAGGCAAAAGAGTCATGGTACTATGGACTGTTATGTCATTAGGGGCGTATTTCAGAAACAGTACGCGGCCGGAAAGATATTGCTGCCAGAGGGCGAAGGCGAAGAAAGCCTGGGCGAGCGTCCTTTGCCTAGACACAATGTGAATGTTATCCTTTCCCACGGCGATAACTTGTTGGAGGAGATTGAAGAAGAAGAGCTGGTGGAGAATGAACTGAGAAGGGGACTTGTGAAGACCAGGGGGTTCAGAGCCCTATTTGACCAACTAAGGTTGGGAGCTGATGTCAGAGAAGAAGCAGCACATGCTCTGGCTGATGTGATAGTCAGGAAAGGGGCGAACACCAGTGCCGCCTACGCACCAGCAACCAGGGTAGCCAGGGCGCACGCCTCAGCAGTAATGTTTAGGGAGCCGCAGCGAGCGCATCCAGGATTCTGCCACAACAGGCCGCTGTTCGTGGAGGCGACCATTGAAGGCGTACATGTCCGGCGCGCCCTCGTGGACAACGGATCGGGAGTAAACATCATTCCAACCCATATATTCGTGAAACTGGGAGTTGCTAAAGAAAGGCTCAAGAAAGCAGAGGCAACACTAGGAACTTTCAACGGAGGAACGGTCACGACAAGAGCGTGCGTAGTGCTCAATATGGAGGTAGGACCCATAAAAACTTTGAACACTTTTCACATTGTCGATGGAGACCCTAGTTATCATATCCTGCTGGGACGCCCCTGGATTCATCTGCATGGGTGTGTTCCCTCTACACTGCACCAATGTGTGAAGTCAATGTACAAAGGACAAGACATTGAGATCCCAGCAACGAAGGCGCCATTTGACGCTTCGGAGCTACACTTGATTGATGCCACGGTGTTCGATGAACTAGCTCCCCCCGGGACTAACAGAATTGGAAGAGAGCCCAAGATCCTAATCAAGGGAAAGGAGAAAATGAAGGAACCAGAAAAGAGGTAGTCGGTGTTCAAGAGACTCTGTTTGCCAGAAGAAGAAGGAAGCGCACAGCAGCGAGTAACCAAACCAAGATACAAGCTGCAAAAGCAACGCCTTCCTGGAGGAGGGGCCAGATGGGCCATCCTCTAGGAACTCGTGGGGCCAGCCAAGCCGAAGCTGAGCGACTTGGCTAGCCCTACACTCATGGGCGTCATAAAAGGGGGAGCATGGTTTGCTTCGACGGAGGAGGTTATGCACGCCCAGCAAGAAGGGAATGAAGCTAATGGTCCAGAAGGTTTGGAAGAAGTCAATGTAGGGGGAGAAGGTGAACACAGGCCCCTCTTCATTGCCTCTTCACTTACCCCGTCTGAAAAGGCGGACTTGGTCGCCTTGCTGAAAGAATTCAAAGAAGTGTTCGCCTGGAGTTATGAAGAGATGCCAGGACTTAGCCCCAAGCTAGTCACTCATAACTTGGTTGTCAAAGCCGATGCAGTACCCGTAAAGCAACACCCCAGAAGGTTTAGCCCTGAGATTGAGAAAGCAATAAAAGACGAGGTAGAGAAATTATTGGAGGCGCGCTTCATCAAGCCTATACAACACCCCACTTGGTTGGCCAACATAGTCCCCGTGAAGAAAAAGAATGGCCAGATTAGGTGTTGCATGGATTTCAGAGATTTAAACAAGGCGTTCCCCAAGGATGATTTCCCGGTGCCACACATAGACTGCATGGTGGATGCCACTGCCATGCATGAGCGCTTCTCCTTTATGGATGGTTTCAGCGGCTACAATCAAATAAAGATGGCAGAGGGCGACGAAGAAAAAACCGCTTTCAGAACCCCGGTGGGAAACTTCTACTACTTGGCGATGCCGTTCGGTCTCAAAAATGCCGGAGCGACATACCAGAGGGCAATGACAGCAATCTTCCACGACATGATGCACGACATAGTAGAAGACTATGTTGATGACATAGTGGTCAAATCGAGGAAGAAGGAGCAACACTTGACGCATCTAAGGGCTGTCTTTTCCAGATGCAAGAAGTACAAACTCAGGATGAACCCACTCAAATGCAAATTTGGGGTCTCTTCCGGTGAGTTCCTGGGGTTTAGAGTCCATAAGGAAGGCGTCTCAGCCGATGAAAGGAAAGTCAAGGCAGTCAGGGAAATGAAAGCGCCTCGCAACAAGAAAGAATTGTAGCAAATGATGGGGAAATTGGGCTACATCCGCAGATTCATACCAGCCATGGGGGAATTGCTAGGCCCTATGAGGAAACTTCTCAAGGGCAAGGAGACTTTCAAGTGGGAAAAAGAGCATCAAGACGCTTTTGATAAAGTGAAAAAGGCTTTAGCAACACCACCAGTGATGATTCCGCCTCAAAAGGGGGTGCCACTCAGAGTATATATGGCCACTACCCAAACGGCAGTCAGTGGACTCTTTGCACAAGAAGTTGAAGGTTCAGAGCGCCCCGTAGCTTACTGGAGCAGAATGTTAAAGGAGGTAGAATCTAGATATTCCAACCTAGAAAGACAATGTCTCGCTTTGGCGTACGCCGCCCAGAAGTATCGTCATTACTTCCAAGTGCACACCATTCATGTGATGACTAAAGCCGAGGGAATCAAGTACTTATTGCAAGGCGCTGTTCTCACAGGGCGAATAAGCAAATGGGCGCTCACACTGACAGAGTATGAAATAACCTTGGTGACACCCACAGCGCTTAAAAGTCACGCCTTGGCCGATCTGATGGCCATCTGTGCAAATCAAGAAGAAGAGGGAGCAATAGAGCCTGTCAACGTGTGTGAAGAGCCCAAAGTGTGGACTTTGATGTTTGACGGATCGCCCTCAGCACCCAAGGGTGGAGCAGGAGTCACTCTGACGAACGAGAAGGGTGAGGAGCTAGCTTTCGCCTTCCAACTGGAATTCCAGTGCACTAACAACGAAGTAGAATATGAGGCTCTCCTCCTGGGACTTGACGTGGCTGAAGAAATCGGAGTTCAAAGACTCATTGTAAAAGGGGATTCCAACCTGGTGGTGAAACAGCTGAAAGGAGAATATGGAGTGAAGGAAATGTCCTTGGCGCTATGCAGAGAAAGAGCACATCAAGCGTTGGCAAAGTTCAAGTTAGAATCTCTCGAGCATGTGCCACGAGCCGAAAATAGAAAGGCTGACGCTCTCGCGACTTTGGGAGGCAAAGCGGGAATAGCAGAAGGCGAACATCTGGTACACTTCAGGATGGCGTACCAACCCAAGATCCAAAGGGATGTACAAGAGGATCAGGCAAGGAAAGATTGGAGGGTCCCAATCATGTGGGAGCTCCACAGCAAAGCATTGACGAAGGCATCTAGAGATTTCTGCCTTCTAAAGGGGGCATTATATAAGAGAAGTACGGAGGGGTTGCTTATGAAATGCGTCGCCGAGGAAGAAGGAAAGCGGAAGATGACAAGCCTTCACGACAGCATATGCGGGCAGGTTGGCCCTGGCCTGTACAGGAGAATGCAAAGGCTGTGAGCGTACTGGCCAGACATGAAGGCCCATTGTGACTTTTTTCAGAAGGCGTGCAGTCGATGCCAGGAGGCCAAAGAAGAACTGGAGGTCCATCTGGTCGACGAGGATTGGGCTAAGCCAATTCAAGCGTACTTGGAAAGCGGTGCCTTGCCGGAGAATCACATAGAAGCGGAGAGGATCAGAAAGAAGTCAGAACATTATTTCATTGAGAAAGGCGAGTTGTTCAAAAGAAGTTTCACTGGAGAGGCTCTCAGATGCATTGGGAGAGAAGAACGAGACAAAGTCATGGAGGAGGTTCACGGAGGATCTTGTGGAAGGCACCAAGGGGGTAAGTCGCTCTGGAGCGAATTGTTGAAAATTGGCTATTACTGGCCAAATATGAAAAGCGACGCCCTCGATTTTGTGCGAAAGTGTGAACAATGCCAGAGGCATGCTAACAGGATCCATGCACCCTCTCTCTCTATGAAAGGCCTCAGCTCGCCCTACCCCTTCCACACATGGTCAATGGACTTTATTGGTCCGATTGACCCACCTTCCAAAGGGAAGAGATGGATCCTGGGGGCAACAGAACATTCCACCAAATGGGTCGAAGCAGTAGCATTCAAGAAAGGCGACGCCGACGCCACCGCGCAATTCATCAAAGAGCACATTATCTGTCGCTTTGGGTTACCCAGGAAGATAGTATCTGACAATGGCACTCACTTCATCAACAAGAAAGTAGAGCAAGTATTGGAAGAATACGGGATCACACATCACAGGTCTACCCCCTACTACCCAGAGTCCAATGGCCAAGCTGAATCCACAAACAAAACACTGATCAAAATCTTGGCCAAGACAGTGGAGGATGCGCCCACGGCCTAGAGCGAATATTTGCCACTCGCTCTTTGGGCGTATCGTGTGACGACCCAACTTTCTTTCCAAAGTTAAATATTCGTATTCAAAAAATACAACCATTTTTTTTTCTTTGAAACAAAAAGTCAGTCACCATCCATTATCAAATCTTGCGGAATTATATAAACATCGAGTCATGAAGACAAGTGATGAAACATCATATTTCATTCATATTGAAAAGGTTACATACCACATTCTTCATTTAAACAAAATACATAATTACTTAACTTAACACTCTAGGCCATTACATTATCTTACATATATTACAACAAAATTCATAATAACCTAGAGCATATATGGTTCATGACTCAAAATATAGCATAACATAGATAAGAGAAAACCTGATGGGTTATATCAGTCACATTCCACCCCACAACTTAACTTAGTCGTCAGTTCCCCACTGACTTCCAGTCGAGTTGTCCATAAAGTCATCCACCATCTGATTCGCATTATCCACCGGATCCTCATCCTTGATTGGATCCTCCTCTTCCTCTTCCTCCTCTTCTTGTGCCGAATCGTCAGGCACGTATATCGGAGTTCGGGATCGAACTCGAGGAGAAGGACTAGGACAAGCAGGAACCTCTAGGATGATTCTTTCTGAGGAGAGTGCTGGACTCGATGGGATAGTGCGTCTCGGAAAACGTCTTGGTGGTGGTGGAGGGGTTCCATTTCTCATAACAAAATTTGGCGGAATGTGCATGACGTAAACCATTGGAATTCTCGATCTAAGCGGACGCATACGGGAATATGGATTAGGATGGAGGAAGATAACTTCCACATCCCCCTCATATGTAGCCCTATGGTCCTCAAAATTCCACTCCCCATTAGGGAGCGGCCTCATCTCCACGTAGAACATGTTTCTCGCCATCACATACACAAGGGACTGGGAGTGAGTCATAGCTAAAAGCAATAACAAATGAGTATAACAGTGGCTAGAAATAACAAACACATGTTATCATATAGCAATAATAAATGCATATGTATATGCTCAAACTGTCTTTTATAATATCTCGATTAGTGTCGTGATGCATGCCTACTCCTCATTCATGCTACACGGTTTGGCATCCGAGTATCTCAGGCTCGGCATATTCTCAATCCTATGGTTCATCAAACCGGAGCGATTCATATTCAAGCATCACGATCGATGGGAACTCGGTCTTCCTAGCATCCTTGTGCCAGGGATATTCTGATTTAACCTTACCGAAGTTCCGAATCTAGATCGGAGCAATTCCTTCTCCATGCATGATAATGTCACAACACTTTTCGTCTTCTTTCTTTCTTTTAAATCACATCCTTGAACATCGTGCCTCCAATATAGAGACCCAAAGTTCATAATCCTTCTTAATCACAATTTCATCTTTTCTTTTAGCATTAACCGGTGCTAGTGCTTACTGAAAATTCCATCAGCGGCCCAGCCACTTTGTGATGGTTTTATACAATAGGAGTTAATCGTTTTATTATTAATTATTGCAACGACCCCATTTAGGACTCCCAAAATATCAACCAAGTGGGTAAAGACTTCCACTGGGACGTGGGAAAATAATCAACCAAATGGGTGTACGCACTTCCATTGGGACATCCTGTCCGAATATGTCAACCACTGAATAAAATTCCAGTAGGACTCATCCAGGGTAAAATCAACCAATGGGAATCAAGTAAACTTATACATTTGTCCATTGGGACTCCTGTCCGAACATATCAACCACTGAATGAAATTCCAGTAGGACTCTTTCAGGATAATAATCGACCAATGGGTAAACGTATAAGAATTAGGTATTTAATATTCTAAAAAAAATAAGTGTTTTCTTCAGTTTTGGTCAAAATACTCGAGTATATTATAAAATACTCGAGTGTTCTTCATTTTTTCCAGAATACTTGAAGTCCTTGAAGAAAGACTCGAGTTGTTCTTCATTTTTCCAGAATACTCGAGTATTTCTCAAAAGACTTGAGTGTTTTTACTGCAACAGCACCAGTTCCTGCACTTTAAGCACCAATTCGAATTCCATTCATTGTTTTTCCATTCTTATGCAAAACAGAGGCATAAACACATATAAGAAACAAGTTAGAACAGATAAACAAGTACATAATAACATAAATCAACATCAAATCACAGAATCAACATAAACTTGGAAAATAACCATTTCAAGATATGAAATTCATTTCCACTTGGTTTTAACTTCGAAAATCAATCCAGTGAGCATTATTAGGTCCATTTAAACTTGTTTGACTTAAAAAAAACCTTGGGTTTATGACCTCCATGTCATATTCCCAATTCCAACTTCATCCCTTGATGAACCTTGTGAGGTTCCTACATCTCTAGCTTGAGATTACTCATTCTAGCAATTAGATAACTCCTCCCTTACCTTAGAGAAGCTAAACAACAGATTAAACAACGAGAAACTTGGCTGGATCAAAAAATCCAAATTCTGGACTTGTGAAAAAGGGGTTGAACAGGCTGACTTTGGCCACAGATTTCACCACGGATTTGGCATGAAAAAGAACGAAACAAGTTAGTTTAACAAACTAGGATATACTAACTCCAATCAGAAACAAGTTTGACACAAAAAGGATCCCTGAGATTACCAAACGAATTTAATGAAGATGAATACTTGATGCTGAAAACTACTCTGTTTTTACAGCTTTGAACCTCAAACGTTGATGAGCTAGAACTCGAACTACAAGGGCTTATTTGATGTGATTCTTGATTATAATTCAAAGATGGAACTAGAACCTTGAGTTGTGTTTTGGTTTCGAAGGATTTGATTGAGAAACGAAGGAGAAATCAGAGATCAAAGTGTGTTCTAGAAAACTGAGAGTCAAAGACTGAAATTCGGGTTTTGGGTGATTAGAGGTGTTGAATGCTTCAACCAAGCACCAATTTATAGCTTAAGAATACTTCAGGTCGAAGTAAAGTCCAGCTCTATGCTTGTCATTTCAAGAAACCGCGTTTGGGTGCGAAAATTAAATGAAAACCGACTTATACACTTTCAGGTCTGCACGAAATACTCGAGTTTTTTCCCAAATACTCGAGTTTTTATTTAAAAATTCAAATTTCCAAACAGCTATTTAAAATACTCGAGTTTTGCCTAAAATACTCGAGTATTTTTGCTAAAATAGGAAAAATTGACTATTTTAATGATACTAATATTGATAAAATACTTTTATTTCATATATTTAAAATATAGGATCTTACATATCGCGTGACTAAGCACAGTGCAACAAAGGCGACGCCTTTCTCCCTTGTATATGGGGCGGAAGCGACGTTACCAGTAGAAGTGGCGGTCCCCTCGGCAAGGATGATTGCTCAGAATGAAGACGGGCCGGAGGAGCGAACGTTATCCCTGGAAGGCGCCAGAGACAAAGCGCATGAGGAGCTGCTTAAGCACCAAAGGTGTATAATGCTGTCATACGAGAAGATGGTGAGGCCAAGGATGTTTGCCGAGGGCGAGCTCGTGCTGAAGGCGACCGATGCAGTCATGAGGAACCTACATACGAGCAAGTGGATGCCCAAATGGGAAGGACTCTACATTATTTAAGAGGCGCATCCTAATGGGTATTGTTTCTTACTTGAACCAGACACTCAAAGAAAAATAGGGCCGTTAAATTTCAAGTATGTTAAGAAATATTATGCCTAACTCACTGTATGATATAATGAAAGAGCAGTAGTCTTTACTTTCCGTAGAAGTCTAGGAAGTAAGTTATTTTGTACGCCCCTAACTAATGAATGAAAATCTGAAAAGATTCCCTCATGAACCATCTCCTTAAGAAATATGTCAATATGAAATATGCATGCTGAAAGTAAACATGATTCAAACAAGTAAACAATGTGATGACACACGTACAATGTCAAAAAAAAACAACGCTCTCAAAGTAAAGAGCTAAAATGCCAAACGCGAGGTCCAACACTGAAAAGAAAAAGGAAATGAATCCACATGACAGGCTGAAAACAAAGTGTTGGGCCGCACCGCGGGCACAAGCGCCTTATCGCGGTACCCGGATAGACCTCCTGAAAAAATTTCCGGGACTGACGCGGGCGAAGTACGCCATATCGCGAGATTAGAAAAGGTCCCGGGAAGCAAGGGTGCTAGTCTTAAACGCAGGCGGAAAAAAAATCTGTAAAAGAGGTTGGCTAACGCAAGATCCAAGGCGATCCGTTAGTTCATGAAGCCCAAAGCGGCAAAATCTTTAAAACGTGCCCAATGTGCACCTTGAAGAAAATCTGGCACCGATGACATGAGGGGCCACTGTTCAAAAAGAAAATGTGCCCAATGTGCACCTTGAAGAAAATCTGGCACTGATGACATGAAGGGCCACTGTTCAAAAAGAAAATGTGCCCAATGCGCACCTTGAAGAAAATCTGGCACCGATGACATGAGGGGCCACTGTTCAAAAACAAAAAAAAAATGTGTGTGCCCAATGTGCACCTTGAAGAAAATCTGGCACCAATGACATGAGGGGCCATTGTTAAAAAAAAAAAAAGAAACGTGCCCAATGTGCACCTTGAAGAAAATTCGGCACCAATGACATGAGGGGCCTCTGAAACTTGCTGAAGAATTCGAAAGCGTTAAAAGCACGCTTTAAAAAAAACAACATTGAGACCAAGGAGAGCGTGCTGAAGCGGGACCAAATACAAGTGTAATATCGGACAAACGCAGAGTCACGATTCAAGCCACAAGAGTGTGAAGCAACAAGGCTTACAAGGCTTACATACAAGTCCAAGAAACAAAGCAAATGAAGGCATACGAAGCAAAGTTAAAATATTCGTGAATATCGCCAAAGTGGTGGCACACACACAAAAGCAAGGTCTAAGCTCGAAGAGCATGCAAAAGGCACCACAGTAGACGATCACGATTACAACTTCAAGAATCAGCAAACAAAGGCCAAAATACAAGTTCAAAGCGACAAGTCATAATACAACAACAATCAAGCATTAAACAGAACATTCAGACTGACGAGTTTACAAGCTTCCTCATAGGAGCTCTCCTGAGCAGCCAAATCATTGAGCTCCTTGTCGACATTCTCCAAATCAGAAGTCACATGTGCAAGCTGGGCTGAGAGCTCTTTTGAGCGAGTGGTCAGCGTAGTGCGACACTTCTGCAAGATACGCTTGGTTTCGACCAAGCCAGTAGCATCAAAAGGCGGACGCAATTTCTCTAGTTTGGCAATTGCCTCATCAAGCCAGACACCAGAGTAATGCTGAATCTTCAAAGAATGGAGGCAATCCAAAAGCTCGACCTTGTCTTCCCATGGCAATGCATCAACATCAACAGAACTTACCAAGCCCAGCATCTGTACCATGGTGCGCGCAGCAGATTCTCTGAAAAAACGTGGAAATGAAGCACTCAGTGGCACCAAGTCAGGATGAGCAAGGAGGAATGATTCAATCATAGACTGCTCCTCCATATCGAGAGAACCGCGCGACTTGGCAGAAAACGCAGCTGCAAAACAACAACACAAAAAAACAAACAAACAACAAAAACAAAACAAAACAGGAATAAGTGAGAAAAGCAACAACATTTGCAAATCCAATAAAAGCATGGACACTTAGCGAAGGAAACCCAACTTGATGAATGGTTAAAAGAACACTCACAAACCGAAGAGGAAGCCGGAGACGCGGCGACCTGAGCAACTTTGACAGGGGCAAGTCGAACGGAAGGAATCTCGCTCACAGGACGCCCCTCGGAAGAATTCGCAGCGTCTTTCGAAATTTCAGCTATATTAGCAGAACTCGGGGTGAAACTGGTATCGCCCTCATTAACAGCACGAACTTCAGCAGCAGTATCAACTTGGCTTTCCTTGGGGGCAGGGGTGTCCATCACCTCAACATCCAAACTATCAAAAACGGCATCAACAGGGATACCCTCACCTATGACAATGTCAGAAACGTTTGCAGCAGCAGCGCTTGCAGCAACATTTGAAGAAACGTCAGCAGGAACGTTCTTGGAAGCAATGGAAACGGAAACATTCTTTGGAACCTCAATAGGGGGCAAGGAAAAATCACCAACCGCAACCATTTCCAAACCAGAACCAACATCACCAGCAGGTTCGGAAGCAATGTCAAAATGAATAGGAACACTAACGGCGACGACCTCCAAAGCGGAAACGGCCGACAAAGGTTGTACAAACAAAGGGCTGCTGATCCGACCAAAAGGCACATGAGTGGCAAATCCGGTGGGTGCAACGCCTCCACTAGCGGTTGGTTGACGGCGAAAGTCCGAAGCCTCCACACGATCAAACGGTGGAATTGTTGGAGAACTGACAGAGGTGCTAATGGGAGTTGGAAGGCTCTCAGAAGCCTGAGGCGAAGGCAAAGCCGAACCACATCCGCCAGAACCACCTACAGTGAAACAAACAAACGGAATAGCGGAAAATGAAAATGTGCATTAGTACTAAAAATCTGGAAAAAATGCGACAACGGTAAAGAGCAGAAAGGCCGAAGGGGAAAGAAAAGGGCCACGGCGAAGGAGAAAATGGGAAGCAAGAGGCGGAACCTAGGGGGTTTTCCTCATCAGCATCGTCGCTCTCACCCTCAGAGGAATCGCCATCTCCTTTTGAAGTATCATAATAAGCCAAGAGAGCGTCGCCCGACTGATCTTCATTGTCGCTCTCAGCTTCAACTAAATCAGCACGAACAGGAGAAGCGGGGGTGGGAGGAGTGTTGTGAAGCTGCAAGCGAGAAGACCGTCGAGAAGGCACAGCTGCAACAACCTTCTTCCCTTTCTGAGAGGGTGCAGCATTCTTACCCCCGCCTTGAGAAGTAGATTTAGGAGCAGAAGGAGCTGGAGAAGAAGCTTGTTTCTTACCTCGTTTTGATACTACAACAGCGGAAGGCGAGGATGCAGTGGCTTTACGCTTGCGCACGGAAGAAACCGCTTCAGCTGAAACAAACAAAACAAAGCATGAAAACGGAGCCAAATGGATGAAACAGTAATCGATAAAACAAACAAGACCAGTAAAGAAACTACCTTTTCCTTTCTTCACAGAAGTGGAGTAATAAGGGTCATTACATACGATGGACAAAAGAGCAGGGATGGTACGCTTCGGAGTGGATTCAAAACTCTGAAGATGTTGTAAAATATCCTTATGGGATGTCACCCAACTACGAAGAACGCCTCCGACATGAAGGGGAGGGATGTAAACCAAAGGAGCACTTGAGACATCAGGATCAGCATCAAAAAGGACAGAGGGGATGGTCTCATGCATGGAGACTTGATCAATCAAAAGGACACATGGAGGCTGATCACGCCCGAATTGCCTCGCAACGCGATCAGGGCGATATACAAAAGGCCACAAGGCGCCCCCGTTGGCACTCTTGTTATCCAAAGGAACGAAGCCAGGAAGGCAGCGAGCAGTCAAGATCAGTTTCCATAAATCATACATGCCTTCAGTATAACTCTGAGTATTATTTCTGGAGGTGAGACGCTCTTCAATATACAAGGGATGCAGGGGATCACACCCCTCCCAAATGTGGTCCAAATAAGGACGAAAGACAAACTGCTCCTCTAAATCAATGACAGCAACCAAAGGCTCTCTGGGACAGCCCGTGGTCCAGCACCAGGCGCGAGGCTCAAGACCAGAGGCGTCATCAGAAGGGGCAAGCCTAACCGGACCATATTCAGGAAAGCGCTCAAATAAAAAGTATTGGAGAAAAGCCAAATCAGCAAAAGAATTGATAGGAAAACGACCATGAGAAATTCGCATTTGTTCGGAAACTTGATCGAGGCGAGCATACAAGCCATCCAAATAAAACGAAGAGAGGGGAAGACGTGTTCCCTCAGCCAAAAGACAAGTTAGCAGGAAGACACAAGGACTAACAGACTCCCATGGAGGACCTGGAAACACATACCTACTTAACCAGAAGGCGACGAAGGCAGTACGGCGAAGCCTCTGATCCTTCACAAGACCAGGATGAAATTTGCCATCGTGGAAGTCGCCATAGAAATACCGAACCCAGCTAGCAAACGTGTATTTAAGCGAGGAGCGCTGACTCGCTTTCTGCTCTTTAGGGACCAAATTCCCCGTGCCCCTGACCTTTTGAGAAGAAGAACCTTCGGCGAGCGAGACACGCCTCTGTTGGAGTAGCTCGTGGGAATGCTTGGCGCTAGCAATGGAAGTCGCCTTCAACTCCAAGGCCAAGTTAGAAAGGTTCTCGCCTACTTTTGTTATGTCAAGATCAACGTTCCCAAAGGAGGGAAGTTCAATAAGACAACTACGTCCTCCAATGTGGGAGTGAACTCACCCCAGGACGTCAGAAAGGTATGAGTCGAAGAGCACCAGCGCTAAATCAAGGCGAACAAATCATCTGACCTACGATTGGCGCTAATCCGGGGAGACACCTTGATCGCTTCAGCTATTCCAACTTTCTTGAGAACCTCCACGAAGGGAGGATCACTCGCAAACACCTGATTGATCCAATCTTGCCAACCAGTAGTCCCACCGATACGGACGTTAAAGTTCAGGTCCACCCAGGGAAACTCTACACGGCGAAGGCGAAGGCGAGAGCGGAGCAGTGAAGGACCCAACTCACGGTGGTCCTTGTGGTAAGAAGGAGAAGAAATGAGCTTGGCGGTGTCATCGGGAATCACCATTGCTTTAGTAGGAGGACCGTTGAGTAGGTCGCCGGATTCAGGGAATGGGCCAAAGGGGAGTGTCGCCTTCACCCCCGTTGCCCAACGGCGGTGACCAGGGTTTATGGGGTAAGAACGAGGGCAAGGGAGACCTTGCATGAAACAATAAGTAATGGGGTTTGGGAGAGATATTTCCTCCTCAGTTTCTTCAAGAGCAACGTCATCCTCAACTTCAACAGTGGGAGTAGATTTCGACCTCCCCATGATTGAAAGTAGGTAGCAACGTGAAAAAGGATTCAAGGTGAGAAAAACCTAAAACGAAGAAAGAGGCGATGAGAGAAGTTCTCTACTGTTGGAGAGAAATAAAGAGGTGGAGGGAGTTTTGAAAGGATGAACGAAAAGGAGTGGTCGAGAAAAAGGAGGAACTGAAGAGTTGGAAGGAGGGAGTTTTGAACTGCAGAGGGGAGTGGGAGAACGTGCAAGTAACTGATGGGTATCCCTCAACTGGCACGTGGAATGAAAAAAATAAGGAAAGAGGAACAGGTGACGGGGCAGCGAAAGCAGGATTTGCACTAAAAAGGAAATCCATTCCTTTTCACTGCAAATTGGGCAATTGTTGATACCCCACTATTTGGAAGCCCAACACCACAAGGCCCAAAGAATAAGGAGGCCCAAAATCACCAAACAAAAATAAAACGCCAAAGACACCAAGAGAAAGCGTACAAGCACCAGGAACTGCCCAAAGCACTACGCCCAGAGCGTCGGTCATCAAGGCGTCACATTCTGACGTCACGGCCAACAGGAAAAGCAAGGCGCGCCGATGTCAATAAGCGCAACGAGCCCTCCCAGAGCGCCTCAAGCGTTACAGAAGCTTGGGGAGAAAGTTATGATAAATGAAAGCGAACAGGAAATAGGGTCTGACGAGGGCGTACATGTGCAGACAAAATGCTTCGGTTCCCCAGGTCATGAGGAACGTGCATGAGAAGCCAGAGCATCTTGGCTTACATCATGCAGCCCCTTCTTTGAGGAAAGTCGAAAAAGGAAAGCCTTGCAAGCCTCCCACTGTGAGCAATCAATGGCAAAGCTCAAAGAGGTAAAGGGGACAAAACGGGTTCTGAAGAGAACAACCACAAAGAAGGGAAAAGGAAATAGACCAGTGGACCAAGTGAAGAAAAGGAAAAGACCAATAGGCAAAGAGGACCCTATAAGAGGAAGACCTCTTCCAACGTACCGGGAGCTCAGAACAGGGGGGGAAAACACAACTCAACTCAAATCAACTGAAAAGGAACACGGAGAGAGTGCAAGAGAGAGGATAGAATAGAAGCTTCTGCTGAAGTTTAAGTTTTAGAATATAGAGGAGAGTGTAAAAAGCCGAAGGCGCGCACCCCTCATCCTGTAAAAATACCACAAGTGTGGAACCCTCACTCTTGCATTCATCTCCCTGAACTCCAATTTCAAAGTAATAAAAGCCAAAAGCTTCATTAAGTTTACGAACCCATTATCTTTTCACTGATTATTTACTTATCGCACGAAGCGGTCCGAAACACCTTGCATCTAAAATTCTAAGATAATTCCCTTGAATGTCAATTCCTTGCACATTCAAAAGAATACCCTGCATTAAAACCAAGCATTAAAAGCAATTGATCTATTATTATCTATTCCTAGCATAACAATAAACCAAGTATTTCTATTCAAATCAAGTTTAAAACTCTACTTTCCAGTCAAAGCTAAAAACCTAGATTAAGCAAATATTGATCAAATAATTGCAGACATTAAGAGTATAATAGAAATACCAATAATTGAATAGATGAATAAAAGTACGATTACATCACCGAATACACATGAGTTTGATGGTGTGTTCAATCCCAATGGAAAAATTAGCTGCTCATAGAGTCTATAATACCAAAGGAATACATGAGAATTGATGAATAAGAAGAAGGAGTAATGGTTCTCTCTCTAAGAAGGATGTGTTATGATCTCTAGCTCTCTATATGTTTTTAATCCTAAGGATTGGAGATCTATAAATAATAAATTACAAGATTAAATTTCTTATCTTCAACAGGAAATTAGTATTTTATCTAATTCTATCTAATTGAGATAAAGATATATAGATCTTAAACTAGAAAGGAGTCTTCATATTTAATCTTCTATCTCTAATCTTCTATCTTCTATCTCTAATCTTCTATATTCTAATCTTCTATCTATAATCTTCTATCTTCTATCTCCTTAATTCTTTTTGATTTTATTTTCTTCTTTCCTCCTTTAATCATCAAAACTCACCTGAAATCACATAGAAATACCCAGAGTAATGGTATTGACACTAAACCTAAAAACAACCTAAAATTTACTAATTTGCAAAGGAAATCAAACAAAAACTAAGTTAAAAGGGTATAAAATCCATTGGAAAATATCATATATTTGACTATAATCACACCCCCAAACTTAACATTTTGCATGTCCCAGGCAAAAGTAAACAAATAAACAAGGTTCAGAACCACCCTAATATTTTCAAATGCATCTACCTAACAATAAAAACAAACTAACTTTTATGCAACAACTTTCACTTAACAAGCAGATTACTTTACAAAACCTAACTAGGCAAACAAATTCAAGAGGAACCAAAAGATCAACAGTCACACATAGCCTCGCATCTCTCTCATGTGTATGATGGGTTAAAAATATTTCACTCAAGTTCATCAATGAAAATGCATTACTATAAGCTTGACCATAGACCAAAATCTCCACTGAAATTATTGAATACATGCAAAAATCAAAAGGTCTTTCGTAAGGTTGTAACGTGGGCATGGTTAAAGATGTTTGGTGGGGTATAAGAAAAAAAAGATTATGAACAAAGGGATTAAATAATATGTAATCATTCAACATCCCTTTAACATATGAATGGAGCATTGCTTCTTTGTAACAAATATCAACTCCAAAATTCAATTGTCCTTCTTTCTTTTTTTTTAATTTTTTATTCTCTCTATTCTCTTCTCTTTTTCATTCATTATTTCACTTCTTTTTTTTTTGGCAAAACTATTAAATTGGTCCTGTAAGTTATTTTTTGGTTGCGATTTCGTCCCTTAACTTTTTTTCGTTTCAAATAAATCCGGAAGTTTGTAACTTGTTTCAAATAAATCATTCCGTCTAAGTCTGTTTTAACACCGTTAATGGGAGCCTACTACGTGGCAACCAATGCTCTTACAAGGCTAAAAATCAACGTTACACCCCAAAACGATGTCGTATGAGACCAAAATAGAAGCTTATTGGGCTATCCCTAACTGTTTTGGTTTTCTCTTTTGGCCTCGTATGACACCATTTTGGGGCTGTAACGTTGAGTTTTAGCCACGTAAGACCAATGGTTGCCACATAGGAGGCTCCCATTAACGGTGTTAAGGCAAAATTGGATGGAAGGATTTATTTGAAACAAGTTACAAACTTACGGATTTATTTGAAACGAAAAAAAGTTAAGGGACGAAATCGCAAGCAAAAAATAACTTACAGGACCAATCTAGTAGTTTTGCCTTTTTTTTTAAGAGAAATAGAGACAACACTTTTGAAGCTCAATAACAACATTTTCTCATCTTTTCTTTATTTTGAATCAACACCTTTCCAATTGCACCATTCTCATTTCAAAGGATACCAAAAATATATATCATTATGAAAAGGGTACCAAAGAAATCATAATATTCATTAGGCTCAAAGTGGACAACTAACGGAAAAATGTTCATCAAAATTGTTGAAGGCCAGAAAAAAAAATGCTCCTAAGTGTCTTTATCATATTAATGCATGCAAACAATTATCAATCTCAAAATGGTCACAGGTCAATTTCTAGAATACAAAATCAAAATGAACATCACTCATGAAAGAAATAGGGGTTTAAAAATATTGAATGTGTATACCCCGTCAAAGGCTCAAATCTCACTAGGTAAGGACAATCCACTGATCAATTATTCCAACAAAAATTTGCAAAACTAGTTAACTTCTATAAAGTATTTTACTCATCGACAAATTCAGTCATCAACACAAAAATTAATTAACTTTCCTAACTAGATATCTATACTATCAACAAAAAGATAATTCCTAACCTAAATTCACTTGCGTACCATTGCCAGGACAAACTCAAAACAAGCAAGGGGAATAGACATAGTCACAAAAAAATATTTTTCTAACTTCCAAATATTTAAATTTCCAATCAATTTGTTACCCCCCAACCTAGAGTTTTGCTTGTCCCCAAGAAAATAATAACTAAAAAATAAAAAAAAAACAGCGAATAACGAATATGAACTTCCCTGTTAATGCACAACAATAAATTGAGGGAACACCCCCAAACTTAAATCCTGTCAAGGTCTCAAAAGTAGGGAATAGTCCAACACACAGTCATGCAATAAAATAAATAAATAAAAAAACTAAAGGGAAAAATTACCACTGGGTTGCCTCCCAGAAGCGCTTGTTTAACGTCATTAGCTTGATGCCTGATCCCCTTAAGGGTTATTCCAAGAGAACAGTGGTGGTAACTTTGTCAATGTCTCCACCCAAGTAAGGTTTCAGTCTCTGCCCATTGACAGTGAATTGCCTTCATGTGTCAGCTTCTGCAATCTCTATAGCTCCATAAGGCTTCACTTCTTTCACAACAAACGGTCCAGACCACTTTGACTTCAACTTCCCAGGGAACAATCGCAATCTGGAATTGAACAATAGAACTGATTGCCTTGGTTGAAATTGTCTTTTGGTGATCTTCTTGTCATGATATGCTTTGGCTTTTGCTTTGTACAGCTTCGAGGACTCATACGCATTATTGCGCATTTCTTCCAATTCATGCAGCTGCACTTTTCTATTCTCACCTTCTGCACTAGGATTCATGTTGAAGAATTTCAATGCCCAGAATGCTTTATGCTCCAACTCCATAGGTAAGTGACATGCCTTGCCATATACAAGCTGATAAGGAGATAGACCAGTGCGAGACTTATAAGCAGTTCTTTAAGCCCAAAGCGCGTCATCCAACTTCATGGACCAATCCTTCCTGGTTGATGAGACAGTCTTCTCCAGGATTCTCTTGATTTCCCTATTTGAGACCTCCGTTTGACCATTGGTTTGCGGATGATAGGGTGACGCAACTTTGTGTCTGACACCATAGAGTTGTAGGACATTCTTAAGCTGGCGATTTCGGAAGTGTAATCCTCCATCACTGATAAGGACTCGGGGAGTGCCAAACCGACTGAATATATGCTTCTTGAGGAATTTAATCACGGTCTTGGCATCAGCCTTCTTTGCAGCCACAGCTTTTACCCACTTTGACACATAGTTTACTGCCACAAGGATGTACTCCTTTGAATTTGAGCTTGGTAACGGACCCACAAAGTCAATTCCCCAACAATCGAAGACTTCTATCTCTAATATGTTATTCAGGGGCATTTCATTCTTCTTTGATATCCCTCCAGTCCTTTGACAATTGTTGCAGTGTTGGGCATGGAAGTGGGCATCTTTGAATAGTGAAGGCCAATAAAACCCACACTGAAGGACTTTGGCAGCGGTCCTTTCTCCATTAAAATGCCCACCATAAGGAGAATTGTGACAATGCCACAGGATGCTCTTGTACTCCTCTGATGCTACACACCTTCTTATCAAACCATCAGCTCCTATCTTGAAGAGATAGGGGTCATCCCATATGTATTGAGTTGCATCTCTTAGGAATTTCTTCTTTTGATGCCAATTTAAATCCTCTGGAATGACACCTGCAGCTTTGAAATTAGCCATGTCAGCAAACCATGGCCTCTCTTGCACTAGAAGTAGCTTTTCATCAGGGAATTGCTCTTGAATCTCCATTTCTTTTCCTGTCACTTCCTTGTTAATCAACCTTGATAGATGGTCAGCAACAAAATTCTCGCTGCCTTTCTTGTCTTTGATGATTAAATCAAATTCTTGCAATAACAAGACCCAACGAATGAGTCTTGGCTTAGAATCCGATTTAGCCAACAAATACTTGATGACATCGTGATCGGTATAAATAATAACCTTAGACCCTATCAAGTAAGATCTAAATTTTTCCAAAGCATACACAATGGCTAGCAATTCTTTCTTAGTTGTTGCATAATTAATTTGTGCTTCATTTAAAACTTTGCTAGCATAATGTATAGCATGGAAAACTTTAGATCTATGCTGTCCTAGCACAGCCCCTATTGCATAATCACTAGCATCACACATAAGCTCAAAATCAAGATGCCAATCAGGGGCAACCATAACTGGTGCTGAAATTAATTTTTGCTTTAAAAGATTAAAGGCATGTAAACATTCAGAATTAAAATCAAATACCGCATCTTTTACCAGCAAGTTGCTAAGAGGCTTGGCAATCTGTGAAAAGTCTTTGATGAACCGCCGATAGAAGCCAGCATGTCCAAGGAAACTTCTGATTCCTTTCACACTGGTTGGTGGGGGTAACTTCTCGATCACTTCTATCTTTGCTCTGTCAACCTCAATACCCCTAGCTGAAATCTTGTGTCCAAGCACAATCCCCTCTGTGACCATGAAGTGACACTTCTCCCAATTCAGGACAAAATTAGTCTCCACACACCGCTTCAGTACGATGTTCAGATTCTCCAAACAATGATCAAATGACTTCCCAAAAACTGAGAAGTCATCCATGAACACTTCTATACATTGTTCCACCAAGTCTGAAAAAATGGCAAGCATACACCTCTGAAAAGTAACAGGTGCATTACATAGCCCAAATGACATCTTCCTGTAAGCGAAAACACCAAAAGGGCATGTGAAAGCAGTCTTCTCTTGGTCTTCTGGATCAACAACTATCTGATTATAACTTGAATACCCATCCAGAAAGCAATAAAAAGCTTTCCCAGCTAATCTCTCCAACATCTGATCCATGAAAGGCAAAGGAAAATGGTCTTTCCTAGTAGCTTGGTTGAGCTTCATGTAATCAATACACATCAGCCAACCTGTGACTGTTCTAGTTGGAATCAATTCATTCTTCTCATTCTTGATGACTGTCATCCCACCTTTCTTAGGGACTACCTGGACTGGACTCACCCAAGTACTGTCAGATATCGGATAGATCATCCCGGCTTTCAAGAGCTTCATGACTTCTTTCTTCACCACTTCTTTCATAGCAGGATTCAGTCTCCGCTGAGGTTGGGCTATAGGCTTGAAATCCTGTTCCATATGAATCTTGTGCATGCAGTAGGATGGACTAATACCCTTGAGGTCGGATAAAGTCCAGCCAATAGCTCCTTCATTTGCTTTTAGGACTGAAATAAGCTTTTCTTCTTCTAGGGACAAGGTGTTACTGATGACCACAGGTTTGTCGCCTTCACCGAAAAGAAATACATACTTCAAGTGCGAAGGTAGAATCTTCAATTCCATTTTCTGGTCTTCAGCCTTGAGATCTTGTGGCAACTTTTCTATCTGAGCTTCTTGTAATGGAAGCTCTTTTGCAACATCTAATTCCTTGAGACATTCATCAATTTCTTTCTCCTCTTCTTCATTCATATCATCACATGCATCAATAAAGGCCTTTTCTAATGGGCTTGCCTTAAATAGTTGTTTCCTTGCTGAAAGAAAGATCTCATCAATAATATCCATCCGGTAGCACTGTTGCTTGTCCTTTGGATGCTGGATTGCTTCAAACACATTAAAGTTGATCTCATCATCTTGAACTCTCATTTTCAATTTTCCATCATCAACATCAATAATAACTTTGGCAGTCTTCATGAATGGTCTTCCAAGGATGAGTGGTACTTCTGCATCTTCTTCTATGTCTAATACAACAAAATCCACAGGAAATACGAACTTATCAACTTTCACTAGTACATCTTCAGCAATACCATAGGAAAACTTCAATGACCTGTCCGCCAACTGCAATGTCATCTTGGTTGGGCGAATCTCCAAATTAACAATTCTTTTAAGCAATGCCAAGGGCATCAAATTGATACTAGCACCTAGATCAAGTAGCGCCTTTCCCACTGGCAAGGTACCAATGGTGACCGGAATGGTGAAGCTACCAGGATCTTTAGATTTCTGAGGCATGGCCTTCTGAATAATTGCACTGCATCCTGCTTCAAGTTCCACTGTTTCCTCTGAGGATCTTCTTTTCTTGGTGAGGAGTTCTTTCATAAATTTTGCATAAGTTGGCATCTGCTCCATTGCTTCCATGAAAGGAATGTTGATTTGTAGCCGCTTGAAGATGTCCATGAATCTTGTGTACTGCCTCTCAGTATCTTTCCTTGAAGGATTCTTGGGGTAAGGCAGATTCTTCAATTGGGGCAAACTATCATTCTCTTTTTTTCTCTCATGCTCACCTTTTTTACACTCTTTTTCTTTTTCTTTTTCAGACTCACTTTTCTCACTCTCTTTTTGTTTTTCTTTCTCACCCCCTCATCATACAAATTATGCCCAATTCCCTTACCAATCTCCTTACCGCTTCTTGTGGTGATAGACTTTCTGAGACCCACAATTTTACCCAATTTATTTGTGAATTTATAATTGAATTTAAGAAATTATATTTGATTTTGATACTTGGATTTAATTAAAATCATATGAATTATATATATATATATATATATATATATATTATATGTGCATACCAATGTTTGCCCTAGTGTATTTAAATGAAATATTTTAAGGTAAAGTATTTGATTTAACTGAAGATAAAATGCTTTTGAAGGATTCAGGTATCCCATCTTCAGAAATTCATATCTTTTAAACCATACGTCGAAAAATTACAAATGATATGTCAAAACGACCGATTCGAAACGTAGAATATGAAAATGTAAAGCTTTGATTTTTATTCTGGGGTTTTCAAAATTTTATCACTGCTACAGTACCAAACGAATTTTTGAGTTTTAAGAATAAATGTGTGATTTTAATGCATTAAATGACCTTTGACTCAAGTGTATTTTATTTTGAAAACAAAAATACATTTCTGAGGTTTTCTATTGTACTACCATTTAAATAAAGTGTATTTTCGTATTTTTCTTAGTTTAAATTATTTGAAAGCTTGGGAAGTGTATTTTTGAAGGAAATGATCTTAGGACTTCAAAAATTCATAACTTTCAAACCGTAAGTCCAAAAATTATAAACTTTATATGAAAACGATCGTATTAAAATGTAGTATCTTAATATGTAAAAATAAAATTTTTATTTTAATATTTACGAAAAAATACTGTACAGTAGGTAGAAAATCGAATTTTGATAGTTTTAATTAAGAAAAATTATTTTGAGACATAAAATAATTTAATGAACTATAAAATATTTTTATTGGTATATTTAAATATTTATCTTAGTAATATTTGGCTGCACAGTCCATATTTAAATATTTTCTTAATTGTTTTCTCATTTATTTGAAATGATAGTTTAATATGATTGGTTAAAAGTGAAGGCACCTCCAAAAGGAATCAATGAAAAATTTTCTCTCCTATTTTAATATATATGTGCCGTCCAAAATAGTGTAGGAGAGAGGAGAATAATTCTGAAAATTGTGAGAATAAACCATGAATTAAAAAGAATGTAGGAATCAACAAAATCTCAATTAATGCCAAAGTGTGTTCCAAGGTACATGAATTAATTTTCCTGACTCATGATGAGTAAGGGGGCCGAATTTTACCTCTGAAAATTGAGGGGAATGCATCTTCAACACCTATAAATAGATGGCCTTAGCTCTCACATTTTTCACACACAATCCTTGATAGTTTTACAAGAGAAAAAAAATAAAATTCTAAGAGAAAAATAGAGAGAGAGGGACGAATAGGCTTAAGGAAGGAGGGAGGAATTGCTTTGTCACTTGAAGTTTTCTTAAGCTTAAGAAGTAGAGGTAACCCAAAATCACTTATTTATTTAATCTCTTTTTAAGTTGTTTTGTTTGTATTCTTGAGTAAAAACTTCTAAATTCTTCTATAGCTAAGTTCTAAATTTTTCACAAGTTCTAAACAGAATAATCTTCTACTTAACTTTGACTTAGGTCTGACTTTTCTCTCTTCTCTCTCACAGTAACCTAGGGCTGCCTAGGGTTTCTGGTGCGGCCTCCATGGCCAACAAGAAGAAGGGTAGGCCTCCTAAGTCTCCCTCTCCACAATCTCCTGCTTCTACTTCTCAGATCAGTAAACAAGCGCAGATGTTTGATTTGACACAACTGGATGATGAGGATTTGGAGACCATCGATGCCTTAACGCCTAAGCAACTTGAATCACTGGTGCATGGCATTGAATTGATCAGAGCCAGAGTAAAAAATAGAAACCCTGAAAATCCTGAAAAGCAAACAGAAGGAAGTATAGATCAACAAAAAGGAGCAGATCAGAACAACATCAATTCAGAATCAGTTCCTAGAAATCTGGATTCAAATAAAGAGGTGCAACCTAAATTGAATGTATGGGATAACTTTGATATATCAAAGCTTCGCAATGCAGGGGGTAAATTGAGTTTTCATCAGCCCGAATTGAAGGATGGAATCGCAATAGGGAAAATAGATCCCACAGATGTTGAAGAAGAGGTTAAGTTCTGGCAGAATTCTCTGGTATGTTATGTCCTAGGAGCGAACCCCCCTTATCCAGTTTTAAGTGGATTCATTAAGAAGGCATGGGGACAATATGGGATAGATAAAATCCTAATGAATTCGGATGCTACTATGATTGTGAGATTTAATTCTTTGGAGGGTAGAAACAATGTTCTGGATGTGGGGGTGTATCACTTTGATAAGAAACCCCTGATCATTGCTCCTTGGACTGGAAGGCCGGTTTCCAAGAGTTTCCTTGATAGAGTTCCTATTTGGATTCAGCTTCCAAATTTGAATTTGAAATTCTGGGGAACTTATTCCCTTAGCAAGATTACTAGTTTGATTGGGACTCCCATAATGGCTGACAAGATTACTGAGAAAAGAAATAGAATCAGTTATGCTAGAGTGTTGGTGGAAGTGGATCTACCTATTCTCCCAGAAGAGGTGCATTTTGAAGATGATAAAGGGAATATTGTTTCTCAAAAGGTGGTGTATGAATGGAAACCTACACTTTGCTCTAAGTGTTCTTGCTATGGCCATGATGCTAGAATGTGTAAAAAGGGATTAAAGCAGGGTGTTAAGCAGCAATGGGTTGAGAAGAATAAACCCTCCCAACAAGAAATTCAAAAGCTGGATGATGCTCTGAAATTGAACAGGTGCATTGAGGCTGGCACTATTCCTCAGGAAAACTTGGAAAAGGCAATTGGTGAAGTTGATGCTGTTGTCAAAGATCTTTCAGTTGGAACAAGCAAGGAGGATTGTGGTTTACAAATAGAGGGGCATAAACAGGGTGGAGATGAAGGATGGACTACTGTGTCTACCAGAAGCAAGACCCAGCAGAGAGCTTTGAATCTACAAAGGGGAGAGGTTCATCCTCCTCATGGATAAAATAGGAGCTTGGAACACTCGAGGGTTAAACCACCCTCGAAAACAAAAACAGGTTCTTGATTTGTACAGAAAGTATAAGGTTGGTCTTTTTGCTTTACTAGAAAGTAAGTTGAGAAATGAAAGTTTTCAACAGACTCAGGATAGAATAGCTAGTGGATGGGGTTCTTTCATTAATTTGGATGTGTGTGTGCTTGGTAGAATTTGGGTTATGTGGAGGAAAGATATCTATGATGTCACTATTGTGGCTAGATCAGCCCAGTATGTGCATTGTCATGTTACTAAGGTTCAAAATCAGCAGGAGTTCTTTGTCACCTTCATATATGCTTCTAATGACCAATATGAAAGGAGAGAATTATGGCAGGTCTTATGTGGGATCCAAAGTTGTGTGAATATTCCTTGGCTGGTTCTAGGTGATTTTAACATTTGTATGAATCAGCAGGAAAGGATAGGAGGGAATCCAATTGAGCACAACAGCACAAGTGAATTTCTTAACTGTGTGCATGCTTGTGATCTTATGGATATGCACTATTCCGGTTGCTACTACACTTGGTGCAATAAGCAGACAGGTGGAGACAGAATCATCTCCAAGTTGGACAGAGCTATGGTAAATGTGGAATGGGGTAGGTTTTGGCCTCTCTCTTCAGTGGTTTTTACTAATCCTGGTTTATCTGACCATTCAGCCATTATAATAGATTGGGGGAATCAGGACAGGTGTTCTAGATGTTCTTTTAAATTTTTCAATATGTGGGTCAATCACAAAGATTTTATTCAACTGGTTGACTCAATTTGGCAGAGACATATTCAAGGGAGCATCATGTTTCAACTGTGCAAGAGACTTAAGGATCTTAAAGGTCCTTTGGATAGTTTCAACAAGCAGAACTTTAGGAATGTGGACATTAGAGAGGCTAAGCTTAGAGACAAATTAGAGATTGTGCAATCTAATTTGGCCTTGAATCCTATGGATCATAATTTGCAGCAGGCTGAAAAAGAGATCTCTTTGCAGTATAGTAAAGTTCAGAAGGATGCTATATCGTTTCTACAACAGAAGGCTAAGATTGGCTGGCTGAAGGATGGTGATAGTAACACAAAGCTTTTCCATGATTCTATTAGGAAAAGGCACTACCAAAACAGGATTGTGAGAATTTTAAATGAAAGGAATGAGCTTTTTAATGAGCAAGATGATATCCAGAAATGCTTTGAGGATTTTTATCAGAATCTTTTCCTATCAAGAAATAGGGGTCAGATGTTTGGTCAGAATGTTGTGGAGCAGGGCAGTTGCTTGTCAAGGGATCAACAATTTCAGCTTATTAGTCCTATCTCTAATGAGGAAATCAAGGAAGCTATGTTTGCCATTGATAAAAACAAATCTCCTGGTCCTGATGGGTATGGCTCAGGTTTTTTCCAAGCTTCTTGGGACAGGATTGGGCAGGATGTGTGTCTTGCTATCAAGGAGTTTTTTGAATCAGGTAATCTTCTTAGGGAAGTGAATCATACTAACTTAGTCATGATACCTAAAATTGATACTCCCCTAATGGTTCATCAATTTCGACCTATAGCATGCTGCTCCACTATTTACAAATGCATTTCCAAGATTATTAGTAGCAGATTAGCAGGGGTTTTGCCTACTCTGGTTCATGATAACCAAACAGCTTTCATTAAGGATAGGAATATTTTGCACAATATTCTTCTTTCTCAAGAATTGGTCAGATTGTATGGTAGAAGGAGGGTGTCTCCTAGATGTATGATGAAGCTGGATATTAGGAAGGCCTATGACACTTTAGAGTGGAATTTTATTGAGACAATGCTTATTTCTCTTAAGTTTCCAACTAAATTTGTCAATTGGGTGATGATGTGTGTCAGAACTGTATCTTATTCTATTGTTATAAATGGTGAACAGGGCCAAAGGTTATGTGGTTCTAGGGGCATAAGACAGGGGGACCCTATCTCTCCCCTTCTTTTTGTCCTAACTATGGAGATTCTGACCAGGAACCTCAGCATTGCTGCTAATGACAGAAATTTTAGATTCCATCCTGCTTGCAAAGATTTGAGGCTGGTAAATTTGGCTTTTGCAGATGATCTTATGATCTTTTGCAAAGCTCATCCAGCCAGTATTAGGCCTTTGATCAAGGCTCTTCGGGAATTTTCTTCATGGTCTGGGCTTCATGTGAGCCATGAAAAGTCTCATATTTTCATGGCAGGCATTCCTAATGCTACTAAGGAGCTTCTATTGTCCATTACAGGGTTTCAGCTAGGTCAATTTTCTTGTAGATACCTGGGTATTCCACTCTCTTCAAAAAAATGGAATGCTACTACTTGCAAGAGTCTAGTGGATAAGGTTATGCGAAGCATTGTGTATTGGAGATCCAGAAATCTATCTTATCAAGCTCGTTTTTGCCTAATTAATTCTGTGCTCATGAGTTTTCATATCTACTGGGCGTCTGTGTTCACAATCCCTAATTCTATCATTAAGGAGATTGAAAAACAGTGTCGCATGTTTCTTTGGGGAACTACAGAATCTGGTTCTTATCAAGCAAAGGTGGGTTGGAAAACTGTGTGCATGTCAAAGAGGAATGGTGGGCTGGGTATTAAACACTGTGATCTTTGGAACTTAGCTGCACTTGGTAAGCAGATATGGAACCTAGCTGAGAAAAAGGATTGCTTATGGGTGTGTTGGGTGCACAGCTACTACATAAAGGATAACTCTTTCTGGGATTGTGTTTGGATCCCAGGTCAGAGTTGGCATTGGAAGCGTCTACTGAAGGTGAGAGAAAGGCTTAGAATGGGGTTTGTGAACAATCGATGGCATGCATGCCCAGATGGTGTCTACACCATCAGTTCTAGGTATCAATTCCTAGCAGGGAATCAACCCAGTTTTCGTATGTATAAAACTGTGTGGAATCGTTGTTCTATTCCTAAGCATCAGTTCATTTCATGGTTATTAGCTCATGAAAAATTGAGAACAAGGGATAAAATTACATGGATGTGCTTACCGAATCACTGTAGTCTCTGCCTTGCATCTGGTGAATCAATACAGCATTTGTTCTTCAATTGTTGTTGGAGCGGAAGATTGTTGAAGTTGTGTGGCGATTGGATTGGGATCCGTCGAGTTCCAGTGGCGCTGCACAGATGGAGGAGATGGATTCAATTTGTTGGAGGTCAGAATTGGAAGAGGAAGTTAATCTGGGCTGTGATGGCAGCAGTGGTGTACCACACTTGGAGAGAGAGAAATGAAAGGTCTTTTTCTAATGTATCTAGGTCCCCTGAGTATAGATTTAATTTAATTAAGTCAGAGATAGCTTATAGGGTCTTTTTATGTTATAAAAATTTTAGGATGTGGCCAAATAAGACCATAGTGGACAGAATTATGCTAGAAATTAAGGACTCTGGTCATTAGGAGAACCCTTCCTAGAAGGTGGCTCTTAATGTTTTGATTTTTCTCTAGGTCAATTAACTGAACCCTTCCTAGAAGGTGGCAGTGGAATTGATTCTAGTTTTGGTTTGATGTATTTTTCTAGCATGTGGTAATAAGATTTTTTTCTTCTACCAAAAAAAAGTTCTAAATTTTCCTTCTCATTTTAAAGTTATTATTGAATATGTGATATTGTTCTTGAGTCATATGAATTAAGGATGAGAAAAGGGACACAAAAAAGGTGTTTAAAGAAATTTATCTCCCCTTTTCTTAAATTCTTAAGATGGCTAAAATTGTTGATGAGTATAATTAATTTATTTTCTGGGTTTATTTTATTTCTAAGACTATATGAATTATAAAGAATTTTGTATAATTAAATGGGTTTTTATTCTTTGTCTTTTAATTGTTTTTGTTTCTTTGTATTAAGGAATAATAATAAATAAGTAAATAGCAATGGAAAAAAAATATAATTTTCTGGTATATGTATATATATTAGCCGTGGCATATATTAGAAAGAGTGAGGATTGATTTGTGTATTTTTGATATATGAATTGTATTGTTGTTTAATAAAATAAAAAGGGAATGGAAATAAATAAAAGAATTAAAATGGATTTTTATTTTATTTTCTTTTATTTTGGACCGTGTGAAAATATAATTATGCTGTATGGTAATTGTTGTTATTTCATGTGTATTTGAGTTATAGTTAGATCTCTAAAAAGAACGAAAACAAATAAGTATTTTCCTTAAAGTAAAAATGAAATTAAAATGATTAATGAAGAAGGGAACTAAAAATAAATTTTGGGAAATAAAATAATTCTGGAAAATTTTTAATGTTCTTAAAGTGTATGAAATTGTATTTTATAGAAATTTTGTTTTATTGTTATTGTTTGATTGTATGCTATTTCCTTTCTATTTGGATTTAAGTTAAATAAGAACAATGAATTAGGATAATAAACAAAAATGCAATTTTCTGGAAATAAAAAAATAATAATAATAAGTAGGCCGTGAGGCCTATGGTCTTTTTTAGAATATTTTTTGTAATTTGTTTGTTATTTGATGTGTAGTTAAATTATAGTTTATTGTTTAAAAGAAATAGAAACAAATGGTAGTTGTTATAAACTTATAAGAGCATGTATTGTTAAATGATTGAATGAGTATGTGATTGATGTGTTTGAAAACATTATTTGCTGGAAAATATGAGTTTTTCCTTAAAGAGATCTATTTTATATTTTGTTAATGATTAAAACTCTTATTTTTAGTATATAAAGTGATGTAATGATATTATATAAATGTTTTTTAAAAAAATTAAAAATGTTTTTCCTAATTTTCTAAGTGTTGGTCGAATTTTAGGAGAAAAGAAATTAAGTTAATTGAATTTTTCTAATTGATTTGATAATTGTTTTAGTATGTCTATGGAATGAATTACATGTTGTTATGGAAAAGATAATTCTGAAAATTTAATTTTAATTCTGGAAATTTAATTTTTATTCTGGAAAATTAATTAGTTAAGATCCCAAATGATTATTTTTAAGAGTGTTAGTGATACTTTGTTTGTATGTGCAAATATAATATAGAAACAAATAGAAATGAGTATTTTTGATTGATTAAAGTAATTTAAATAAAAATATTAAGTTGCTGTCCAGAATTTAGAATGTATGAAAAAGTAATGTTTTATTAGAAATAATAGTGTTTTAAAGTCTTTGGCATAAGTAGGAATTGTGTATAATTGTTTTGGATTGTTTTACTTGAACTTCTTGAATTAATGCAACTTTTCAGTGGCTGTACAGCAGATGCAATCATTTTATTTAGTTTAATTTTAGTTATTTTATTATAGTAGAAGTTGTAATAAGAATTTAGGAAGAAACGGCATATGTTTTCGATGTTCTGTTTAAGAGAAAATGAATTTTTAAGTTTAAGTATGCATGCTGTCCAAAAACTAGAAGAATGTAAAATGTGTGGTATTTATGTTATGACTTGTTCTTGAATGATTAAATATGTGAAATTCATGTTAATCTTGAAGTATAAGTGTGTAGGATTAAAAGTGAATTTTTTAAAAGTAATTTTATAATAATTATAAGTAAGGTTGTATATGTGTTTGAATGAAATGTTGTTTATGCTTGTATAGAATGATTGAAGGATGTTCTTGAAAAAGAAATGTTGATTTGATATTTGAGGTGGATAAAAAGAATTAATTAGAACTATTGTTTATGAGATTACATGAATTTGTGATGAGTTAGCCATAGTGTATAGTTGCTGTCCAAATGATTAAAAAGGTTGCATCAAGTTTAAGTTATTTGTTTTAAGTGGCTTATGTTAATCCTTGAGTGGTAGTTGTTATTGATTTTTGAGTTAATGAAAAATATGAAATAATCTCTTTTGATTTAATAATTAGTTCTAAAAATTTCCATTGACGTTTTAAGGGTTTTGATTTTGTAAAGTATGATTTATTTTAAGTATTGGAAGTTTTGGTTCAAGTCTTTTGGATTCCTAAAAGTGATAAAAGAAATTGTTGTTAAGAATATGTGTCTTGTGGTTTGCTTAATTGAAATTGAGTAGTTATTTATGAAATTATTTTGTAAATATTATTTGGAAAAGGCTTTCGTTCGGATTCGGGTGACGTGACTTCAAAGCAAGAGGACACTAATTTTGTAGCTTCAACTCAAGGTGAGAGAGAAGCCTTCTTAAGACATAGTGGCATGTAGGGTAATATTAGGACGTTCCGTATCATCTCAAAGGTCGGAACTAGGGATCTATTGGGTGAGTAGTAGAACGACAATTGTGTGTGTATGTTCCGCGAAAACACGATCCCTCGATAATAATTGTATGTGTTGTATATCCTGGTTTATTATGATGATGGCTTTATTATGAGGTTTATATATTGTTAAATGCATAATGATAGCATGCCTGGCTTATATGTGATGAAAATCTGGTTATTGGAAGTTAATGAGTTTATATGATGTTATATTGGATAATTTTGAGAATTGATTAAAGGCTTTATGGTTAAGGAATTGATACGGAATCTTTATGGGAATTTATAAAGTCTGTAATGTTATCCCCTGATCGCACTGTCAAAGTGACGTGCTTAATCATTAAGTTTTGCCGGCCACGTGACTGGAACTCCGTGGTTATGAGCTCGGTTTGGAATTCGCTGTTATTTGGAAGCGTCTGTGATAGGTTAATCCCTTAGAGGTCGAGACCCATTAGAAGTGCGGCTTAGAATGGGTCCACCACAATTAGGAATGTTCAACTTAGTAAAACCCTTCGATGATTTAAAAGACTTAAAAGATGTAGGAACCCTTTTTTCTAAACCTTGCGATGAGAGTGAAGTAGTGGAGAGGAAAGATACCATATGCTTGGAGGCTGGAGTCCCTTCAAGTGGTGATTGCAATAGGGGAGGGCAAGGACGGTGAAATGTCAAGAAGCCTCGAGTAATTCTCTAGGCGGGACGGGACTACAATGGCAAGGTTCACTGGAATCTGGACTTTCGTCGTGGAAAGGACTGCAGGCCAACTGGAGAGAGTGATGTCACCCCCTTGAGCAAATCCTAGATGGTGAGAGGGAACCTGAACGAGGCTAGAAGTCGGTAGGTGTTTGGTTTTGGAAACCTTTGTGGAATAAATCTTGTTGACCACCGGCGTCTGGTCACATGAATTTTGATATCTTACTTACCACCGGCGTCTGGTATCGCCTTTCGTTTTCCGACTTCGATGCTGGCGTGGTTAAGGTTCCTGTGCGTCCCATCTGCTTTCCGAACTAGGATATGGTTGGACTTGTGGAGGAGATGTAACGTGTGTGATATCCATACCTTGAACCTCGGTAATGGTACCCCCTTTTTGATTTACCGATGGTATGAAACTTAGAGACTAAAGATGATTAAATATAACGATTATGGTTTTAAGAGGTATACCCTTCTCGGGAAAGGACTTTATGGTAACAAATGGAATAAGGTAATGGTAATAATGATGTATATATTGTATGGTTTTAATATTCCCCTATAGTAAGCCCGCGCCGTCGACGATGATATCGTTCGGAAGTGCTTACTCTCTCTATTCCCCTTTCCTGTGGACATTGGGAAACAATGTCCACAGATGACAGAATATGCAGTACGAGAAGTGGTTGCTCAAGTTGGAAGAGGATCGCAAGATGACGCCCTTATAAGGAGGAAGCAGAAGCGTAGCTCGAGGAATCTTCCAGGCACTTGTGGTGGGAGATAGCAATGAAGACTAGTAGTGTAGGATAATATAGTTTTTGCTTTGTATCCTATCTTAAGGTGATTAGGATATTATTACTCTATCTCGAATGTAACCCCTGTTGTAATGTGGATTATTTTTAAATGGAATAAAAGAAGTTCTTTTCGGATATGTATCAAGTTCATTTAATAATTAAATGTTTTTCCGCACGAATAAGTCTGACGTTAAGGAAATGAGTTTTTGGAAATGTGTTGGATGGTAACATCTCTTTTTGGAAATAGAATTTTAAGACGCGAGTCTAAGTACCAAAACATTTTTTTGTAAACCAAATGAATCAAATTGTATTTATGAAAACCTTTTTGTAAAAGAATTAAACTGAATTGATTTTGATAATGTTTAAAAAAAATGGCGCAAATTTTTAGTGAAAATTCTAAGTCCAAATTGGGGTGTTACAGACTTGCACTGCTCCTTTGGGTTGGTTTGAGTATTGGCTGAGAAGTGGCTCTGATTCTGATTATGCTCAGCCAATTGTTTCGCCAGTTGCCCCACTTAAGTCTCCAAGTTTCTGATTGAAGCATTAGTGTTCTTATGGTTTTCCAAGGAAGCTTGCATAAACTTCTCCAAAGTATCCTCTAGCTTTGATGTTTTATCTGGAGCAGGAGAATAATTTGGCTGAAACAGTTGTTGCTGCTGAAACTGTTGTTGGTAAGGTGGTTGTGGTTGAAATTGCTGCTGAGGAAATTGTGGTGGTAAGGGAAATTGTTGTTGGAAGGGTTGTTGCTGGAAGGGAGGTTGTCTATTCTGATTCTGATTAGCCTTCCATCCTTGTTGAGCATTAGTAAAAGGGGCATTGTTAGAGAAATTCTCCTGTCTGCCTTGGTTGTTGACATATTGAACCTCTTGTTGTTGAGTAGTCCCTGGTTGAGAATAATTGCTAGATGGATGGTCGCCACCACAAAAGTTACAACTAGGCACTTTTGGTGCTACCTGATTAGAATTTACTGCGTTTATCTGCTCAGGGAGCTTTGACGTATTCTTTGTAAGAGCCTCTATTTGTTGAGTAAGAATCTTATTTTGTGCTAAGAGTGCATCTCAAGCAGTTAGTTCCAATGCCCCTTTCTTTTGAACTGATGAACTCCTATTATGTTGAGCCTGCCGGTCTGTAATAGCTAGTGAATTAATAATCAAAGTGGCACGTTCAACATCAACAGACATAATTGTTCCTCCAGCTGCAACTTCCACTAGTATCTTAGTATCAGGCCTCGGACCATTGCAAAAGATATTCAATTGGTCAACATCTTCAAAACCATGGTTCGGACACTTTCTAAGCAAAGACTTGTATCTCTCCCATGCTGAATAGAATGATTCATCTGGTCCTTGCCTGAATGATGAAATGTCTGACTTGGCACTGATAAATCTGGTTGGTGGAAAGAACCGGATCAGGAACTTCTCCTCAACATCATCCCAAGACGTCAAGTTGTGATGTGGATGAGAACTCAACCAATCCTTTGCTTCCCCAATTAAGGGAAAGGGAAACAATTTCAGAAAAGCGACTTCCTCTTCTTCTTCAGAAAAGCCCATTGTTCCACACAACTCATAGAAAGTGGATAGATGTTTGTAAGGATCTTCATAATCTAAACCAGCAAATGGCCTTGAACTGACCAAATTGAGATAATGCCCTTTGATTTCAACACCCCTATGAGCTTGTGGAATGAGAATAATTGAGAAGTGTTTAGGTCCTTGCCCTTGATGCATATAATGATCACCAAGGGTTCTTCTCGGAGGAGGAGGAGGAGGAGGAGGACCTCTTCCATTCAGATTTTCTCCTTCTGCCATCTCTTTCGGATCAACTTCTGAAACTCTTTCAAACTGTTGATCAAGTGAACTTGCACCTTCTTGGTGAGATCTCCGCTTCCTTTCTTTTGCTCTTTTTCTGTTCTCCTTGCTGTCTTCTCGATTTCTTGGTCAAATTCCAAATTATCTGAGTTCACCTGGCCTCGCAATAACATAAATCGCAAAACACTAGAGCAAAGATCAAAACAGATCAAGTACAGAGTTAATACTAAAACACTTGCTTAATAAATTAATTTTCAAAAATAAATAGAAACGGCGCAATTCCCCGGCAACAGCGCCAAAAACTTGTTGTAAATTCCGATTAAACACCAGAGCACAACTTGTATATAGTAGAAGTGAGTATCGATCCACAGGGAATTGGTGGTTCTATTAATTCTCTAATAATCAATTTAGTTAAGCGTGTATAAAAAGTAAGTAATTCTAAAGTAATTTGTGAATTAAATAATTATGAAACTAATGGAAATAACTTGAAATAAATAAAAACAATGAAAATAACTTGAATTAAATAAAAACAATAAAACGGTGATTGAATTGATGGGGAAAACGGGGATTGAACCTTACCGATCGCACTCGTTGGTAATTCAGTGATAAGTACTTTTATTCACTAAACAATTATTGATGCAATGCACTAAATTCAATTATACCAATTCCTTGCATATAAAATTCTAAGATAATTCCCTTGAATGTTAATTCCTTGCACATTCAAAAGAATACCCAGCATTAAAATCAAGCATTAAAAGCAACTGATCTATTATTATCTATTCCTAGCATAACAATAAACCAAGTATTTCTATTCAAATCAAGTTTAAAACTCTACTTTCCAGTCAAAGCTAAAAACCTAGATTAAGCAAATATTGATCAAATAATTGCAGACATCAAGAGTAGAATAGAAATACCAATAATTGAATAGATGAATAAAAGTACGATTACATCACCGAATACACATGAGTTTGATGGTGTGTTTAATCCCAATGGGAAAATTAGCTGCTCATAGAGTAAGGAATACATGAGAATTGATGAATAAGAAGAAGGAGTAATGATTCTCTCTCTAAGAAGGATGTTCTATGATCTCTAGCTCTCTATATGTTTTTAATCCTAAAGATTGGAGATCTATAAATAATAAATTACAAGATTAAATTTCTTATCTCCAACAGAAAATTAGTATTTTATCTATTCTATCTAATTGAGATAAAGATAGATCTTAAACTAGAAAGGAGTCTTCAGATTTAATCTTCTATCTCTAATCTTTTATCTTCTATCTCTAATCTTCTATCTTCTAATCTTCTATCTATAATCTTCTATCTTCTATCTCCTTAATTCTTTTTGATTTTATTTTCTTCTTTCCTCCTTTAATCATCAAAACTCACCTCAAATCACATAGAAATACCCAAAGTAATGGTATTGACACTAAACCTAAAAACAACCTAAAATTTACTAATTTGCAAAGGAAATCAAACAAAAACTAAGTTAAAAGGGTATAAAATCCATCGGAAAATATCATATATTAGACTACAATCACCAATGTTTCTTCGTATGCATACTGAGGCAAGTATCCGGTGTCATCTCTCGATTGCATCAATACTCCAATCCGGTTTAGCCTATCTTGGTACTGAACCTATCATCAATATAAATAATGCAAGTTATATTGAGTACTAAACTATGACACACATATTGTACAAGATAAAGATACACTTACATTAAGGATTTCGGGGTTTTGAACCCTCGTGGACGTAGGGAGCAAATATGGATGAGAGTACTGATGCAACCAATCAAGATATCCATCCACAACCTCGCCAGAAATGCTCATATGTGGCTCTCTTGAATCGGGAGGTACGACATGGTCATTCCAATGTGCCCATGCATGCAACAATAGTAAAACCAATTACAACTTTCATTAAAACATTCTCTATACCCAGAATAGATTAGAACACCAAACAAAGAAATACAAACTTCACATTGTGAACACAAAACAACTATTTTCCAAGTTTAGTAAAGCAAAACAGAACAACTCCCTTGAAACCAAATAATGCCCCACCCAAAATTAAGCAACGCCATATGCAAAGTAAGGTAGCCTAGTAGCACCTACAACCTAAATTCAACCCATTCAACGACAAAAAATGTAAACCCTCAACTCTGCAGCATCAAAACCAAAAAATTGGTAATTCCGAGAGACAGGGTTCGGAAACTTCCGAGACCCACGAGTCGGAATACGTTTCCGACATTGAACCGTTGGAAAAAAGCTCTACACAGTTCCGAATTTCAAACCAGGGAATACAAACTCTTGACACATAATAACACAAATGCAATTAACCTAAACATGAAAATAACCTACACAATAACCTAGGAACACTAACCCTAAACAAAACGAAGTGATTGAGAAGAACATTATAAAACCTAAACCCAAAAATGACAAACCAAAAGCAAGAGAAGAGGAGAACATACCTTTGAGAGGAGAAGACAACAAACGAAGTTGGAAGAGGAAGAGGAACCGTAGAAAATGGATGAGGAATCGTAAAAAACAAGAGAGAAGAAGAGGAACCCTAGAAAATGGAAGAGGGAAGGAGAAGAAAAGAGGTTTTTTTGTTTTAAAAAAACTCAAGGGTAGTTTTGTCTTTTCACGTGTTAATTTGGGGTTTGGGGATATTAATGGGGGTTCATAATCTATTACTCTATCAAAATTGGCATGACTACTATGATGGATGGTTTGATACTAAATAAATAAGCAACTACACCAAAACGAATTATTGAATAACTTATCAAAAAGGACAAATGGATGGTTGGATACTGGATAGAATGATATTTTATGCATTTTTTTATCGATATGCCCAATGAATTGAACTTTAAATCCTTTTGAACTTGCTCATTCTAATAATGACTTTTATTACTATATGAACAAGAGTCTATTCTTTAATTGTTTAATTGTTCTTTACCAAGCCATTTTTCCAAACAACCATTCAATTTATTTTCTTTATTCAAATAGTGAGTATTTCTTAAAATATAAAGCACGAATCAAATCCAAATAATGAAGTATTGACATAGGGATAAAATCGTTGTTTTGACCTACTTGATAATAGGAAATAAAATTGTATTTTTTAAAATATGAAGTATTCCCTACTCCCATCACCTCTTAGTTATAAGTTATAACCATCGAGCTAGGCAGTGAAAACTGACCATGAAGGCTATCATGCTAAAGTTGAAGATCAGAGCATGATGCTCATTTATATTGATTAGAAAAAGAACTATTGATTTATATATTTTTTTTTTTAAAATATTGATGGAGATTAAAAGGCCAAAAGAACAATTTTATCCTTGGTCTTTGTTGTCGGGTCTCGTGGTGACCATAATTGTCATGCATTGCCGACCTTCATAGTCACATCCTTTGACCTCCACCACATCACCATTATGCTTCATCTCGATCTAATTTGATTCTCGCTGTCACCATATCGGAGCTGTCGTGTTATATGACCCAATGCTTAATTATAAAAGTCTATAAAACTTGATTTCGACATTTAATAGGTCATCGAATTTGATTTCAAAAGAGGGAGAAGATTTGAAAATCGATTTACAAAGAAATCTCAACAATTCCCCAAAATCAAACTTTGAAAGAAGTTCAAATAAAAACAAGAGATATTTGGAATCATATTTGAAGTTGTCGAGCTCAATACGACTATAGATGTCTTTGACTTCAAGCTCCGTTGGTGATATAAATGAGGAAGAATCTCAAGAATGTCGTCAATTACTTCGACGCTCTTCACAATTCACTATAAACCTCTGGCACGTCAGATCTTCTTCAAGGCCACCACCACCATTTGTCCAGTTCTAGTCAAAGAAAGCTTACTAGATTTGTGTTGTCGAAACTTCTTCAAGCATAGAGGTCCTTAATATGATTCCCTCACGAGTTCATGGCAATGAGTGATAGCAGAGAAATACAACAAAGGTGTGCTCTTGTGAAAGTATAAGTCACCGACAAAGGTAACTAGTCCAATAGAGATGAAGGTAAAAGGGTGTTAAAGGTTGGGGCTTGTGGCAAAAGGGAGATTTCAAGACCAAGGTAGGGTATTAAAGAAATATTAAAAATAGAGCATCATGCTCTAGTTTTAAAACTAAGCATTATATCTAGGCTTATTTATAGGCTTATTTATGGTTTTGGTCCCTAAAAGTTCAGCGTGTTTTGGTTTTAATCCCTAAAAGTTATTTTGACCGTGATTGATCCTTAATTTTTCAAACATTTTGGTTTTGGTCTCATATGTTAGAAAAAATCAGTTATTTGTTGACGTGGTTAACGAAAATTCACACCAACAGCTACGTGGTGTGAGATAGCGCCAAATAAGTATTGTGAAATGGATGATTCAGGTTCATAAATGCAAAATGGTCTCATATGCAGAATTTTGCATTTATGAACCTGAATCATCCATTTCACAATACTTATTTGGCGCTATCTCACACCACGTAGCTGTTGGTGTGAATTTTCGTTAACCACGTCAACAAATAACTGATTTTTTCTAACATATGAAACCAAAACCAAAATATTTGAAAAATTAAGGACCAGTCCCGGTCAAAATAACTTATAGGGACTAAAACCAAAACACGCTGAACTTTTAGGGACCAAAAGCATAAAATACCCGCCTTGTACCTTTTTTTCCTTACCTATTAAGTTTTCATTGTCCAAACACATTCCTTCCAAGGGGTCTCGAACATTTCCACCTCATAGTAGTATCAAATTACCAGAAACACCCTCAACTCTGCTGCATCTTTTATATATCAACTCAGTTACTCTCTCCCAACTCTTAACACAACGCAAAAACACACTCTCTCCGTCTAGAACTTTCCATGGCGGAGGATCTTCTCAAACTCGCCGGTGTTCTCTTCGCCGGCGCTGCTCCGTCGCCGGAAGATCTTCTTCACAAGCTGCGCTCCGACGACGACGTTAGGTATGCACTTCACGCCTTCCACTCCGTCCTCCGCCGCGGTCTCGGCGTCGTTGCTGATGGCGGCGAAACCCTCCAACTCGAATCATGGAACATCTCGCAGATTCAGGCAATTGTTCATTTCGCTTACGCGATCGCTTGTGCTACTCGATCTTTGTCAGGTATCGCTCTCTCTAGTTCAATCATTTCTTCGCTATTTCTCTTTCAATTTCGATAATTCGCAGCGATTCTCTATGTTTTTTTTTTAATGCTTTTGAATGGTTTTCTAGTTCATCGAGTTCAGTTTAGTACATGTGCGTAATAGCAGCTTATATGTGATCATGATTTTAATTTTAATTTAATTTAATTTATTATTATTATTATTATTATTATTATTATTATTTTAAATTTGAAGCTGTTTATTCGGTGGTTAAAAGCTGTTTACGTCTGCAAAGTTCGAGAGCATGTCTCTGTGTGTGCATGGATCAATTGAATAACATTTTAATCATGTATATCGATTTTCAAATTAATTCAAAATTATTTAGTTTTTCAATGATATACTTGGAGATACATGTGTCTGTGGATGGATCAATTGACGCTGGTTTTAAGTCAAAGACATTTTTATCCCATTGAATTACATTTGGGGAATGTTAATAAGTTCCCTAAGAGCATTGTTAAAGCAATCGAAAGTTTATGGAAAAATGGTGAAGTTAATGTATTCCGGAGGGTCGATTTTAATTTTCCAATGCATGTTTTCTTCTGGTTGATTTCTTATACAATGCCCTTATGACACTCCTTAATTTGACCCATAGCATTTTATTGGATGATTTTTTTTCTTCATAAAATTAACCATTGAATTGAAAATTTCTACGACGTAGGTCATATATATATTAAGAAGTGTTAACGTTGGATTTCTATGACGTAGGCCATACGCATGAAGTTTTACAGTAATCCAATTATTTAGTTCTTCAATTATATACATCAAGATACAGGTGTGTGTGTTTGTGAATGGATTGATTGACATTGGTGCAAGTCAATCTCATTATTACACTATAAAGTAGCATTTTATTGGATAAGTTACTCATCAAATATCCGTTGGATTGAAAACTTCTATCATATATATGAACTTTGAAGTTTCAAGGTACTACCAAATTGGTCTTCAATGATATGAATTGGGGAAACAAAAGAGCAATTTGATTATTTTCTTGTTCATGTTCAAATTGTTCAAAATTTGAGCAAACGGTCAGGATGATGGATAGTTTAATTTAAAGGTTGAAGTGATAAAATACGTATTACATATGTGTGCAGGGAGAATAGTTTTTGTTTACATTTGTTTAATTTTTGGCGGTTTGTGCGAACAGTGGAGCAAGCAGAAGGGATACTTGTTGCAATTGTGCAGCGGTCAATAGAATTTGCCATGTGCTATTTGGAGAAATCAGAGTTTGATGGTGATGATCTTGGGATTCAGGTATGTTTCTTAAATGAGATTCTGTAGTATTTCGAATTTGATGAACACATTGCTAGATTTTCAGCAATGATGTGAAGAAACAACAACAACAACAATTGATTATTTATGCTTTTCATGCTCTTATTTATTGCTTTACACCTTCATTTTTGAACTGGAGTTACCTTAAGTTAAGAAGCCTTTATAAGTCACTATTAATCTTGATGGCTAGATTGTTTTTTGGACTGATTTTTTTTGTATCATACTTCTGATCTTTTTGTTGCTATGGTTTCTGTTCAACTTAGGTAGAAAAATCCTGTCTGGTGAGCATAGTATAAATTAATTAAGGCAACTTAACATGATGACCATGTTCTAAATGTGTTCTGGGACAGATTGGAAGAATGTTTTCAGAAAAAAAAAGGGTGTCACGGTTAGGTTTATTTTCTTTTATATGTTGGGGTGTATTGCTGAGGGGGGAGAAGTCTATGGTCTTTTTATCTCTATATTGTGTGATTTGTAGGGCTGTTTATCCAGAACAAATTATTTCTCTGTATTAAAAATGATACTCATGATGTTTTTGTCACAACTCAATACATATTCTTTGTCAGCACTTATGTGTTCAGCCATGTTCTATTATGATAGATTTGTGGTTACCTTTTATGCATATCCCTAATTATTTTTGAAAATTTTCAGAACAATATGGTACAGCTTTTACAGATAGCTTTGGTAGATGAAATGGATATGGTGGCAGACATTTTGCAACCTACATCCGCGAGTGCCTTGGTAGATATGTTGCCTATCGTTGATGGTTATTATGGTAATTTCGTAGATGACTACACCAAATGCCATCTAGAAGGTATCATATTTGTACCTAATAATCAACATTCAACTTATTGCTGTCTTGACTTGGTTTTTCTGCTATTCTAACCAAGTGTGCTCTTTTTTTGCATTTGTAAAAGGTGTCAGATGCTCAAAGGAAGAAAAAACAGTGGATTGGCTTTTGAAGACTTTAGATTCTGAGCGTGTGCCACCTGATAGGCAAGGATCTGGATTTGATGCAGTGACTTACTCTCAAGATCTCAATAAATTTGTCTTTCTGTCCCAGCACTGGGCTGTTGTCCATGGACAGTGCACTCCTCGCTTGATCTTGCTGTGCAGTAAACTTATTAAAGTCAATGATGCATTTGATGAGAAGGCAGAGGGCCAAAATTTTCGAATGAGAATGTCATTCATATCGAGGATTTTACAATTACTCATTGTTCTCACAAAGGATGCTCCATATGTTGAATATGATAGCTCATTGGTGAGGGCATTTGCCTCATATGCTGATGCTTTGTCAAATCTGTTCAGAGTTCAACTTGAGTTTGTAAATGCCGATGCTAATCCTGAGGGAAGTGTTGAGAACATTATGTTAATCGTTGTGGAAGAATTTCTTCACATTGTTCAGGTTATTTTCGGCAGTAGCAGTGTTACCCAGAATATCCAAGCATGTATTATAGCATCCATATTGGGGAGTTTGGATTCTACTGTTTGGAGATATGATGAGTCATCTCCAAATTCGAAGCCCCCTTTTGCCTACTTCCCCCGATTAGTTGATAAAACACTGAAACTCATTGATGATCTAAGGAGGCAAAGGCATGAGGTTATGGAGTTGAAAATTTGTGATGCAGAACTTTTTGGCAGTTCTACTGGTTCCCAGAATGATTCTCCATCATGCCATGTTCACCTCGAAAGTGTTCCTTTGGGGAAGAGTTACACATCCAAAGAGCTTCTGAAACTGATATTTCCTTCATCAAGTCAATGGATTGACAATTTGATGCAATTGGCGTTGTTCCTTTATTCTGAAGGTCTGAAATTAAGGCCAAAAATGGAAAGGTCATATTCTAGTTCTGCAAAAGTTACAGGCACATCCGAAGTTGAGAATGCAATATGCCATGAGGAGGAGGCTCTTTTTGGAGATCTTTTCTCTGAGACTGGACGCTCGGTTGCATGTACTGAAGGGTACGAACAACCACTTGCTGCATCCTCTATGATTTCTCTCTCCAGCTATTATAATATGCCAATCCAAGCTGCTACAGAACTTCTGAATTTCCTTAAAACATGCATCTTCTCTCCTGATTGGCATCCATCTCTTTATGTGGAAGGATGCAGCAAACTCAGCAGTATACACATTGATATTTTGCTTTATCTACTCAATTGCCAAGGCTGTTGTTCCGAAGATAAAAGTTGTACTCCACATGAGGACAGGAAGAGTGGGCATATCCATGAACTATGTTATGATCTTCTTTACAACTTTCTCGTGAACCGTGCCCTGTCTGATTCCCTTGAAGATTACCTAGTGGAGAAAATTCTAATAGTTGAGAATGGCGCCTTTTGTTATGATGATCGGACCCTGACCCTGCTTGCTCACACTTTGTTTTGTAGGGTGGGTTCTGCTGGTAGTCAGTTGAGAACCAAGATTTATAGGGGATATGTTTCTTTTGTCGTTGGCAAGGTGAAATCTGTCTGTGCAAAATGCCCAAGTTTCGAAGATCTTGTTGGCACTCTTCCCTCGCCTTTTCACATTGAGGTAGTTCTTATAGCATTTCACTTGTCTTCTGAAGCAGAAAAGGTGATGATGGTAAACTTGATCTTTTCAACATTCAAAGAAGTTGCTAACCTGGCATTGGATTTGAACAACACACAGTTGACATGCTGGGCTTTAGTAGTTTCGAGGGTGATCTTAGTTCTTCGTCATTTGATATTTCACCAACAAACATTTCCAACGTCATTGCTTTTAGATGTCCGATCTAAGTTGAGGAAAGCACCACAGTCTGGATCATCAATGTCAAATAATTTGAATGATCGCCTTTCATCATGGCCATCAACTGCATTAAAAAATGTTATGGGTGCATTGGTTGGAGAGGAAGTTGTCAGTAGTTTGACTGAACAACTGATTGATTTTTCAGGGTTTTGTGCTTCACTTGGTAGGGATGACTTGACAATCGTTGGCTTAACTTCAGAGTGGAAGGACATATATTTGACCTTTTCACTGGTTATGGGACTTTGGAAGGGTAAAAAGGCCTCAGCAGTGGTGGATCTCATTGTTGAAAGATATCTTTTCACCCTTTGTTGGGATATCCCCTGTGCAGGATCTGAAGAACTTCTTCCAATTATATCATGGAGTCGGGACCACTCTCTTGATCTATGTAATATGTTACATTTTTCCCACTTCAGCCATTCACTTCTAGGTCATCAGCAAGTGCTTGAGAAGTTCACTACGTATCCGGATATGGTATTGAGCTTGCTTCAGCATTTAAATGCCATGCCGAAACCTGAAGGAATTGAGGAGTTTGGTTGGGATTTTCTTAGAAGTGGAATGTGGTTGTCTCTAGTGCTCTCCTTTACTAATATTGGCACATTGAGGTATTGTATGGATAATGAAATTTCGGGACATGGTCTTAACTGGACAGATAATCATTTTGGAGATCAGAAATATGTTGAACTTGCCAGAAACATGATATCCTCCATGATTGACTCTGGTCAATTTCCTTTGCTAGTGAAGCTTTTCTCCTCCTTGCTGAACAGATATGTGCATATTCATCAGAAAGCTTTTCTTGCTACCATTAGTTTCAGGCAAAAGCAGGCTTCTGGGTTTGCACCACTATTGCTTCTAAAACATACTGGAATTGACAAATCCCTGCAGGATGAGCTTCTGGAGAGGAGTGGTTCCAATGCAGGTGAGCTGGAGTCTTGCCTTACCCTCTTATCAAGGTTTGATGCTGCCGTCGATAAAAAAGCTTCAGGAATTGTATCTAGGACCTCTTGGGAGAGCATGTTTCATGGTTTTCCTTTTCACCTTTCTACTCCTAGTGCAACTATGTTTTCTTGTATTCTGAGCATTAGAGGACTTATCTTTGCTCTGGATGGGTTACTCAAAATAAATGGAGCAGGAGGAAACATTGACATGGATGTTGAGGTCCTTCGAGAAATTCTGGATGCAGTAATGAACATCAAGTTTGATAAGATCTTTGAAAGTATTCATTTGAAATGTGACACAATCTACCACAGTCTGAATGCAGAACTTGAATTGTCAGACTATGCTAACTTAATTTTGATAAAGCAGATGGAAGGGTTTCTAAGGGATGCCAATGCTGGAGGAGTTAGTGATGGCAGCATCCTTGAATGGGTAATCTGCCAGGTAATGGAGATATTAAGCAGCCTTACAAAGGACCCTTCAAAATCTGTCATACTCAACATCTATCTTGGTGTTGAAAGTGTGCCAGTTCAGATCAACAAGCTCTTGGAGTTGCATCACAGTGATTGTCTGTTTCTAATTGACTCTCTAGATACGTGCTACTCTGAATCAGTGAATGTGAAGGTTCTTGGTTTCTTCGTGGATCTTGTATCTGGAGAGCTATTTCCTGATCTCAAAAAGAGGATACAGAGGAAATTTCTTGACAAAGATGTACATTGCTTAGCTCAATGGTTGGAAAAGAGGGTTTTAGGCAGCGTAGTGGATTCTTCTAGTGGGATCAACTGTGCAAATGGGAGCTCCAGTTCTCTTAGGGAATCAACAATGAATTTTATTCTGTGCCTTGTATCTTCGCCCTCTGAGAAACAATCGAAAGAATTGCAGCATCATATGTTTGAATCTGCACTTTTATCACTGGACACTGCGTTTTTGCTATTTGATATACATGTAGCAACATCATATTTCAATTTTATTATTCAGATTTCAAAAGGAGAATCATTGGTGAAACAGCTTTTGACAAGGACTGTATTGTTGATGGAGAAGCTGGTGGGCAATGACAATCTGCTTCCAGGTCTGAAGTTTCTGTTTGTCTTCATCGAAACCGTCTTGAGTGATTGTGGATCTGTTATAATTTCCTCACAGAGAACTAAGAAGTGTTCATCTGGAAATACTCCTGGTGTAGTAGGACATGTGACTGTTCGACCGGTTGGATCCAGGAAGAATTCTGAGACATTCGCTCTTAATGCCAATCAACAAGAGGGATCAGCCTCTCTTGAATGTGATGCAACTTCTGTAGATGAGGATGAAGATGAGGATGATGCAACTTCTGATGGTGAGGTTGTTAGCATAGATAAGGATGATGATGATGCTAACAGTGAAAGGGCTCTTGCCTCTAAAGTTTGCACATTTACTTCTAGTGGCAGCAATTTCATGGAACAGCATTGGTACTTTTGTTATACATGTGACCTGACAGTATCAAAAGGCTGTTGCTCTGTCTGTGCTAAGGTTTGCCATCGGGGTCATCGTGTTGTCTACTCTCGCTCAAGTCGGTTCTTTTGTGACTGTGGAGCTGGGGGTGTTAGGGGTAGTAACTGTCAATGCTTGAAACCTCGGAAATTCATTGGAAGTAGCAGTGTACCTGTTCGTAGCACCAATACTTTCCAGCAACTTTTACCTTTTCCTGAGGACGGAGATCAGCTGCCAGATAGTGATTCAGATTTTGAAGAGGATATTAGTTCAGATGTAGATAACTTAGTCAAATTGTCTATTCCAAAAGAGTTTCAAGATGGGATTCCATTGTTATTAGAAGAACTTGATATTGAGAATCGGGTGCTGAATCTTTGCTCTTCTTTGATGCCATCTATAATTACTAGAAGAGCCTCTCACCATAATAAGGATAAAAAAATCAGTTTGGGTGAAGACAAGGTCATTTCTCATGGTGTTGACCTCTTACAACTGAAGAAAGCATATAAAAGTGGTTCAATAGATCTAAAGATAAAGGTGGATTATTCAAATGCCAAGGAGCTTAAATCACATTTAGCAAGTGGCACTCTTGTGAAGTCCTTGCTTAGTGTTAGCATTCGAGGTCGACTTGCTGTTGGTGAAGGTGATAAAGTTGCCATATTTGATGTTGGACAGTTAATTGGTCAAGCCACCATTGCACCTGTGACAGCTGACAAGACCAATGTGAAGCCCCTTTCCAAAAATGTTGTTCGCTTTGAAATTGTACAACTCGCGTTCAATCCTATGGTTGAGAATTATCTTGTTGTAGCAGGTTATGAAGATTGTCAGGTCCTCACATTGAATCCTCGTGGTGAAGTGATTGACCGCCTTGCCATTGACCTGGCTCTGCAAGGTGCATATATTAGACGGGTGGATTGGCTTCCAGGCTCACAAGTACAGTTAATGGTTGTTACTAACAGATTTGTCAAAATATATGACCTGTCCCTAGACCACATCAGTCCAATGCACTACTTCACTTTGCCGGATGGCATGATTGTGGATGCTGCTCTCTATCCAGCTTCCCAGGGAAAAATGTTTCTTGTAATTCTTTCAGAAAATGGAAACATATTCAGGTTAGAGCTCTCAGTCAATGGGAATGTTGGGGCGCTGCCATTGAAGGAAGTTATACAGCTTCAGGGGAAAGAACTTCATGCAAAGGGGTCATCATTGTACTTCTCTCCAACTTATAAGCTGTTGTTCATATCCTTTCAAGATGGTACCACATTGATAGGCCAGCTAAGTTCTGATGCAGCCTCTCTAGTCGAGTTCTCTTCTGTATACGAGGAGCAAGAAAGTAAGCTCTGGCCTGCTGGACTTCATCATTGGAGAGAACTGCTGGCTGGAAGTGGATTGTTTATTTGCTTATCAAGTGTGAAGTCAAATTCTGCACTTGCTGTGTCAATGGGGGAACATGAAATATTTGCACAGAGCATGCGGCATTCAGTGGGTTCGACCTCACCTATAGTTGGTGTGACTGCTTATAAACCGTTATCAAAGGATAAAATCCACTGCCTTGTGTTACATGATGACGGTAGCCTTCAAATATATTCCCATGCTCCTGTGGGTGTCGATGCTAGTGTGAGTGCGGCATCGGAGAAAGTTAAGAAATTGGGTTCTTGCATCCTCAATAAAGCCTACGCCGGAACAAATCCTGAATTTCCTCTAGATTTCTTTGAAAAGACTATGTGCATTACATCAGATGTGAAGCTAGGCGGTGATGGTATCAGAAACGGGGATTCTGAAGGTGCTAAACAAAGTTTGTTAAACGAGGATGGTTTTCTTGAAAGTCCTAGCCCTTCAGGTTTTAAGGTATTCTTTATTTCTTGTTACTTTTGTTTTAAAGTGAATACTTTTCTATAAGAAAATATTTTCTTAAAATGAAGTGAAAGAAAAACTAGCAAAACCAAATGGGAGAAACAGAAGAACCAGAAAAAAACTAAGAATGTAGAAGGGCTTCCAATCACTTTACAGATTAGAAACGGAAACTCTAGCTGAAGAATAAAAGAGTAGAGATGGTAACACCCTTAAAACCGTCTTTTGGTAGAACACCAAAGAGAGGCTAAAAGCCCAAAGATGTCCAAAAGATTTTACGACAAATAAACACCCCCTAGGATGCATGTGTTCCACTCCAACCAAGAACTAACAATTGCATAGAATGTATATTCAGCTTCCATTTTGTATTAGGATGATGGCTTTTCAATAAACAATTACATTCATTCTCAATACAATGATGGCAATCAGTCATTCACAGTCATATTAGTTGCTTTGAAACTCATGATTGTCTTTCAAACGTTATTGATTATAGCTTTTTATTTACTTAATATCTTTCTGTTGTGTATTTTTTTACAGATATCTGTCTTCAATTCCAATCCTGATATAGTCATGGTTGGCTTTCGAGTTCATGTGGGTAATACATCTGCAAGTCACATACCTACTAGTATCTCTATTTTCCAGAGAGTTATTAAGTTAGATGAAGGAATGAGGTCCTGGTATGATATTCCATTTACTGTTGCTGAATCACTACTTGCTGATGAAGAATTTACGATCTCAGTTGGGCCGGCTTTTAATGGCTCATCACTTCCCAGAGTAGACTCACTTGAAATTTATGGTCGAGCTAAAGATGAATTTGGGTGGAAAGAAAAAATGGATGCAGTATTGGATATGGAAGCAAGAGTACTTGATTCAAATTCGTCGCACACTGGATCCGGGAAGATGCGCCGATCAATGCAGTCTGCTTCTATGCAGGAGCAAGTAATAGCTGATGGGCTTCAGCTAATTACAAAGTTTTATTCATCATGTAGGCAACTGGTTTGCTCAAGGCTTGAGGAAGCAAGAATGGAGCTGGACAGGCTCAAGTGTAAGCAACTACTGGAAGCAATATTTGAGAGTGACCAGGAACCCGTTCTGCAGGCTTCCGCTTGTCATGTCTTACAAGCTGTTTTCCCCAATAAAGAGATATACCATCAAGTAGTATATATTATCTTTTTCTTTCTACACTCAAGTTTTTATGTGCATGACTTTGCCTATCCATGTGGGTGTAATGTTAATTATCACTATTTTGACTCTTCTCACCTTAGGTTAAGGATACCATGCGGCTACTTGGAGTGATTAAGTCATCCTCGTTACTATTGTTAAGGCTTGGTATTGGTGGTACTGCAGGGAGTTGGATTATTGATGAGTTTACTGCCCAGATGCGTGCAGTTTGTAAGATTGCATTGCAGCGCCGTTCTAATTTTGCAACATTTCTGGAGACAAATGGTATGTTTGCATTTTTGATTTATTCTTAGATACATGGCACTTCACTTTTTTTAAAATTATTCATAAAATTTGTTTGTATTACACCATCAATGTAACACCAATACATGCTGGATACTAAGACTAATTGACTTTATTTTTTTATGGGCATATATATTTTTTTCTTTTTCCTTTATTATGGGGGAAGGGAAGAAAGGGCCATCACCAGGATTTGAAGTTTTGAACCCGAGTCTCGGCACTCTATGTCCCGAAGCTTTACCAACTGAGCTGTCTCTTGGGGACACTAAGACTAATTGACTATCATGAGATTATGGTCCCGTTTGGAAGAGCTTATTTTAGGCTTAAATGAGCTTATCTTATACAATAAGTATTTATTAAAGTGTTTGGAAGAACTTAAAAAATTGGCTCATTGCAAAATATAAGCTCTACTTATCCTATTTTGATAAGCCCACCTTACAAGCTTATTGACTACAGCTTAAACGGAGCTTATGTTTTATTTTTTAACATGGACCAACTATCGAATCCTGATAGGCCATCTCTTTTCCTTTTTTTTTTAATTTTTCCCTATAAGACAAAGCGGCAAATTGAGGAACCCTTCTTGTTAACAGAGGAGCCCTTCTTCTCCTTCTTTTCTGGTTCCTGCCCCCTTTGCTTCATTGGCCGTCGGCTGCCTCTCCCTCCGCTTCCTTGGCTTTTGCTCGCTTCTCAGTGCTCATCCTCACCCGCCACTGTTCTGCACTGCTCAGTTACTCATTGATATGATTATAAATTTTAATCCAATAATAAAAAAATTAAACTTTAATTATGATATCTGTTATATATGATAATAAATTAAAATTTAAAATAAAAGATAATAAATTTTATTATTACAATAAACAAATTATTTATAACTTATAATTCATTTTAAAAATTGTAGTAAGTGCTTACAAGTGTTTTTTAATTGTGTTTCCAAACACTTTAATTCTATAAGTCCTTTTTAAAGTGTGCATCCAAATGCAAAAAACTTATTAATCATAAGCGCTTATATCGTAAGCTCTTATATGTTAAGCTCTTATGTCATAAGTACTTCAATAAACTATTTATCCAAACCGGGCCTATGTCTCCTGAAGTTGACAACTTTATTGTAGTACGGGGTTGAACTTAATTTCCAGCTCCTCAAACTTAAGTCTCGCTCTGTCTTTCATTTTTGTTTAAAATAATCAATTTCTGTTTCATCTTATTAGAATATTAAGAGTCTTATGCCTTATGTTAGAAGTTTTTTTAGTTGGCAGTCTTGGGCTAGGTTAGCACTGTAGTGGCAAGTGGATGGTAAGATAGATTTTTCAGACTCAATCATAATGGATACTATTTCAATGGGCTTATCAGAGAAGCTTATGAAAATAAGTTCTTTTTAGCTTATTTCTATAGAATAAGTGCTTAATTAAGTTTTTTACTCAAATACTCCCTAAGTCAATGGTTTCATTTTGCTCACTGGACATATTTATTTATTCTTGGTACTATTCTGATGGTATGATAAAAGCTTCTCATTTTGCTCGTGTAGGTTCAGAAGTGGTGGATTTACTGATGCAAGTTCTATGGGGAATTCTGGACTATGAGCAGCCTGACACACAAACTATGAACAGCATTGTTATGTCTGCTGTTGAACTTATTTATTGCTATGCTGAATGCTTGGCTTTACATGGAAAAGATGCAGGAGTGTGCTCTGTTGCACCTGCTGTTGTATTACTAAAGAAACTTCTTTTTTCATCCAGTGAAGCTGTTCAGACTGCTAGCAGGTAGTTTTGCTCATTGCATGTTCATTCTTATTTCTAGATCTTATCTTCAGTTTTTCACACTTTCCTTCTCCTTCCAGCTTGGCCATATCTTCGAGATTACTCCAGGTCCCATTTCCTAAGCAGACTATGTTAGCTACAGATGATGCTGTTGAAGGTGTAGTGTCTATTCCTGGCCCTGCTGACTCAAGTCTTGGAAATAACCAAGTTATGGTTGAAGAAGATGCTATCACTTCATCTGTTCAATATTGTTGTGATGGTTGCTCTACTGTACCTATACTTAGGCGAAGATGGCACTGTACCATTTGTCCTGATTTTGACTTGTGTGAGGCTTGTTATGAGGTACTAGATGCTGACCGGCTTCCTCCCCCACACTCAAGAGATCATCCTATGACGGCAATTCCAATTGAAGTGGATTCAGTAGGAGATGGCAATGAATTTCACTTCGCAAATGAAGATGTGAGTGAACCAAACTTCTTGTCTGTCCCAGCTGATAGCAGCACACAGAATTCTTCTCCATCAATCCATGTCTTGGAAGCCAATGATTCTGGAGGATTTTCTGCTTCATTGACTGATCCTGTCTCAATTTCTGCTTCAAAACGGGCAATAAACTCCTTGCTTCTTTCTGGGCTTCTTGAACAATTGAAAGGGTGGATGGATACAACCTCTGGTGTCCGAGCAATTCCTGTTATGCAGCTTTTCTATAGGTTGTCATCTGCTGTGGGTGGACCTTTTATAGACAGCTCAAAGCCTGATAGCTTAGATTTACAGAAAGTAATCAAGTGGTTTTTGGATGAGATTAATCTCAACAGACCATTTGTAGCCAGAATCCGATCATCGTTTGGGGAAGTTGCAATTGTGGTCTTCATGTTTTTCACGTTGATGCTTAGAAACTGGAATCAACCTGGTGGTGATAGTTCCATGCCAAGACAGATTGGAACTACTAGCACACATGATAAAAATGTTATCCAATTTCCACCATCCACTGCAAAGACTGTAGTGGATGACCAAGAGAAGAATGACTTTGCATTACAGCTTATTCAAGCTTGTGATTCTCTCAGGCAGCAATCTTTTGTAAACTATTTAATGGATATACTGCAGCAGCTAGTGCATGTTTTCAAATCTCCTGTTAACAATGAAAGTGTGCATAGTTTGAACACAGGGCCTGGATGTGGGGCTCTGCTCACAGTACGCAGAGATTTACCTGCTGGTAATTTTTTGCCTTTCTTTTCTGATTCATATGCAAAGGCGCATCGAGCAGACATCTTTATGGATTACCACAGGCTGCTGCTTGAGAATGCTTTTCGACTGGTGTACACCCTTGTTCGGCCAGAAAAGCATGACAGAACTGGGGAAAAGGAGAAGGTATACAAGACTTCATATGGCAAGGATTTGAAGCTAGATGGATATCAAGATGTTCTCTGTTGTTACATTAACAATCCTCATACTAATTTTGTAAGAAGATATGCCAGGAGGCTTTTCCTGCACCTCTGTGGGAGCAAGTCTCACTACTACAGTGTTCGAGATGCTTGGCAGTTCTCTAGTGAAATAAAGAGACTTTATAAACACATAAACAAGTCAGACGGCTTTCATAATCCCATCCCATATGAGAGAAGTGTGAAGATTGTGAAGTGCCTTTCCACTATGGCAGAAGTAGCAGCTGCACGTCCTCGGAACTGGCAAAAATACTGTTTAAAGCATGAAGATATTTTGTCCTTCCTGATGAATGGAGTATTTTATTTTGGTGAAGAGTCCGTCATCCAGACTCTTAAACTTCTCAATTTGGCCTTCTATTCAGGAAAAGATGTTGTCCACGCTTCACCAAAAACAGAGTCAACAGATGTGAGCTCAAACAAATCAAGTACCATACCTCAAGAATCAAAGAAGAAAAAGAAAGGTGAAGATGGTTCTGAATCTGGTTCTGAGAAGTCCTACTTGGATATGGAAGCAGTTGTAGATGTCTTCAATGACAAGAATGGAGATGCTTTAAAGCAGTTCATAGATTGTTTCCTTCTGGAGTGGAATTCGAGCACTGTACGTGCAGAGGCCAAATTAGTCCTCTGTGGTGCCTGGCATCATGCTAAACCCACATTCAAAGACATTATGTTAACAGCTCTCCTGCAAAAAGTTAAGTTCCTCCCATTATATGGTCAGAATATTGTGGAGTATACTGAACTTGTGACTTGGTTGCTTGGAAAATCCCCTGATACTGGCTCAAAACACCAGGGTTCTGAACTTGTAGACCGATGCTTGACACCTGATGTAATTAAGTGCATATTTGAGACACTCCATTCACAGAATGAGCTGTTAGCCAACCATCCAAATTCCTGCATTTATAATACTTTGAGTGGCATAGTGGAATTTGATGGGTACTATCTTGAGAGTGAACCTTGTGTTGCATGCAGCTCCCCTGAAGTACCTTACAGCAGGATGAAGTTAGAATCTTTAAAATCTGAAACAAAGTTCACTGACAACCGTATCATAGTGAAATGCACTGGGAGTTACACAATCCAGACTGTGACAATGAATGTTCATGATGCCAGAAAGTCCAAATCAGTGAAGGTATTAAACCTTTACTATAATAATCGACCAGTTGCTGACTTGTCAGAGTTGAAAAATAACTGGTCTTTGTGGAAGCGTGCGAAAAGTTGTCATCTTGCTTTCAACCAGACTGAACTTAAAGTTGAATTTCCCATTCCAATCACTGCTTGCAACTTTATGATTGAACTGGATTCGTTCTATGAAAATCTTCAGGCGTTGTCTCTGGAACCACTGCAATGCCCTCGTTGTAGTCGTCCAGTCACTGACAGGCATGGTATATGTAGCAATTGTCATGAAAATGCATATCAGTGCAGGCAATGCCGCAATATTAATTATGAGAATTTGGATTCTTTTCTGTGTAATGAGTGTGGGTACAGCAAATATGGGAGGTTTGAGTTTAATTTCATGGCAATGCCAAGTTTTACATTTGATAATATGGAGAATGATGATGATATGAAGAGGGGACTGGCAGCCATTGAATCCGAGTCAGAGAATGCTCATAGGCGATATCAGCAGCTTTTGGGCTTCAAAAAGCCCTTGCTTAAAATTGTATCAAGCATCGGTGAGAATGAAATAGATTCCCAACAAAAGGACTCCGTGCAGCAAATGATGGTTTCTTTACCTGGCCCCTCTTGTAAAATCAACCGCAAAATTGCCCTTCTTGGAGTCCTCTATGGTGAGAAGTGTAAAGCAGCTTTTGATTCTGTCAGCAAAAGTGTACAGACACTACAAGGGCTACGTAAGGTGTTGATGAATTATTTGCACCTAAAGCATTCAGATAATGGCATGGCTTCAAGATTTGTGGTTTCCAGATCACCAAATAATTGCTATGGCTGTGCATCCACATTTGTAACTCAGTGTCTTGAATTATTACAGGTGCTAGCTAGGCATCCAAATTCTAAGAAACAACTTGTTTCAGCTGGAATTTTGTCTGAATTATTTGAGAATAACATTCATCAGGGTCCTAAAGCTTCCCGTTTTCAAGCAAGGGCAGTCCTTTGTTCTTTATCTGAGGGTGATGCAAATGCAGTTACTGAATTGAACTGTTTGCTACAGAAGAAAGTTATGTACTGCCTTGAACATCATCGCTCCATGGACATTGCTGTGACTACACGTGAGGAGATGCTATTACTTTCTGAGGTGTGTTCTTTGGCGGATGAATTCTGGGAGTCAAGACTGCGCATTGTATTTCAGTTGTTGTTCTCTTCGATTAAGTTAGGTGCTAAACATCCTGCTATTTCTGAGCATGTTATTCTTCCTTGCCTTAGAATTATATCTCAGGCATGTACACCTCCAAAACCTGATACACCAGAAAAAGAGGAAGTCCTTGGTAAGCCTTCTGTCCAGACAAAGGATGAAAGCAATCCAAATGTATCTGGGCCGTTAACTAGTGTTGTTGCAGGGGCCAAGTCATTTTATGAGCCATCAGAAAGAAATTGGGATGCCACTCCCAAGACTCGGGATATTCAGTTACTGAGCTATTCAGAATGGGAGAGGGGAGCTTCCTATCTTGATTTTGTTAGGAGACAATACAAAGTTTCTCAAGCTGTCAAAGGTGCTGGCCAGAGGTCACGAACCCAAAGGCATGACTACCTGGCACTTAAATATGCTCTGAGGTGGAAGCGTCGTGCCGGTAAAACAGCCAAAAGTGACTTATCATCAGTTTTTGAGTTGGGTTCATGGGTTAAAGAACTTATTCTCAGTGCTTGTTCTCAGTCTATTAGATCAGAGATGTGCATGCTTATAAGCTTGCTTTGTGCTCAAAGTTCATCCAGGAAATTTCGGTTGCTGAACCTATTGGTTTCTTTGTTACCTGCAACACTTTCTGTGGGTGAAAGTGCTGCAGAATATTTTGATTTACTATTTAAGATGACAGATTCGGAGGATGCTCGTTTATTTCTGACTGTTCGGGGCTGTGTACGGACAATTTGTTCTCTAATTACCCAAGAAGTAAGTAAGGTTGAGTCTTTGGAAAGGAGTCTGCACATTGATATATCTCAGGGATTTATCCTTCACAAGCTCATAGAACTACTTAGTAAATTTCTGGAGGTTCCAAATGTCAGATCCAGGTACAACTGCTGCTTGAATGATATAGCTTTGAGGTTAATATTTTGGGTTTAATCATGTCTAACTAATCCTTTTGCCAGATTCATGCGAGACGACTTGCTTTCTGAAGTTCTTGAAGCGCTTATTGTAATTCGTGGCTTGATAGTTCAAAAGACTAAGTTGATAAGTGATTGCAGTCAGCTCCTAAAAGATCTTTTAGATAGTCTACTGCTTGAAAGCAGTGCAAATAAGCGACAATTCATTAGGGCCTGCATCAATGGTTTGCAAATACATGGGGAGGAGAGGAAGGGACGTACTTGTTTGGTATGGATTATGATTTTATTTTACATTTTTTTAATTTTAATGTGTTGATCCTTTAAAACTGCTTGTTACATTTTTTTTATTATTTTAATTTGTTGATCCTTTATTCTGGTTGTTAGACAAGATATTTTTTTCTTCCCGGTTACATGATAGACAAGATAGTTACTTTATGATTTTCTTTCATATTCTTCATTGTGAATTTACACATGCTAGATACGGAATTTATACATTTTACAGATAGTATTCATTATAAACTATAAATGATCTATTTTTGAATTTGCAGTTTATATTAGAGCAGCTCTGCAACCTTATCTGCCCCTCAAAACCAGAACCTGCATACTTGTTGGTCCTTAACAAGGCTCATACCCAGGAAGAGTTTATTAGGGGATCAATGACTAAGAATCCTTATTCAAGTGCTGAGATTGGCCCATTGATGCGTGATGTTAAGAATAAGATTTGCCATCAGTTGGATTTGCTAGGTCTTCTTGAGGATGATTATGGAATGGAGTTGTTAGTAGCTGGCAATATCATCTCTCTTGATTTGAGCATTGCACAAGTTTATGAGCTAGTCTGGAAGAAATCAAATCAATCTTTAAACAGTGTGACTAATTCCAACTTATTGTCTCCAAATTCTGCCACCTCATCCAGAGATTGCCCACCTATGACAGTGACTTACCGACTCCAGGTTTGTTATTATCATTTAGCATGTGTTTTGTCTCTGTTTTTGAAAAGCTGGTTTTGAATATATGCTATTGTTTATTGTTTATGATCACATTTCAGGGGTTGGATGGTGAAGCAACCGAGCCTATGATTAAAGAATTGGAGGAAGATAGAGAGGAATCTCAAGATCCAGAGGTTGAATTTGCTATAGCAGGTGCCGTTCGAGAGTGCGGTGGACTTGAGATACTATTGGGCATGATTCAGGTTTAAAGGATTATTTTCTCTTAATATATGTAGACTTAAATGTATTAGAGCTCTTTCCTGTTGGTTATGACTTATGGTTAATGCTTTTTGCGCTTTCATTTCTAAATTTAAAATTCTATTAATTAGATACTTCCCATTTGGTTATTCTATCTGATATTTTTTATTATAGTAATTTGAATTGGTGAACATTTAATGTTAATGTAATGCATGAAGCATGAATTAGTATCCTGAAATTTCAAGACTGTCAGCTGAACAAGTCTTTGGAAATAGTTCACCCTTGAGCATAATTTAATCCAATTGGATGTATGAGTCATTTGTTAGATAATAGAAGATTAATTATGATGAGACGGCATAAGGTATTATATTATACATCATTACATAATTCAGAATTAAGTTTTATGTTAGTCACGCTGTCTAGAATCAAAAGAATATCTTGCCCAATATGAGGAAACTTCAATATCAAGTGGTGGGTATATCCTATCTCATCACTACATGTGATGGTTATATTCACTGAAGTTGATTTGGTTTTGATTGAGTAGTTAAGTTCTGCTTTTTCTATTGATTGTGCATTTGTACTTCATAGTAACATTTAGTAATTGCCTTGCCTTTGGTAGTATGATATTATGTTCCTTTGGTATTGATTTCCTTATTATTTATGGCCTCTTATTTCACAATAAAATTACTATAATTTTATGAACATGTTCACTCATGGTTTAAATGTTCTTTGGGCAGAGTTTCTTTCATTTGATTTATAAAATTGTTACAAAATTTTCTGCATAGGTTGAGCTTATAATTTCTTGGACTTTTTTTGCATATTCTTTTGTTTTTAAATACCATTCCAATCTTTTGAGAAGTTATCTCACTTATGACTGACATACAGCGTCTGCGAGATGATTTGAAGTCCAACCAGGAGCAATTGGTGGCAGTTCTTAATCTTCTCATGTACTGTTGCAAAATTAGAGAGAATAGACGGGCCTTGTTGAAGCTAGGAGCTTTAGGATTACTTCTTGAGACGGCAAGGAGAGCTTTCTCAGTTGATGCCATGGAACCAGCTGAAGGCATACTTTTGATTGTTGAAACTCTGACATTAGAAGCAAATGAAAGTGACAACATAAGCATCACTCAAAGTGCCTTTACTGTCACTAGTGAAGAAGCTGGGACAGGTGAACAAGCCAAGAAGATAATTCTCATGTTCTTGGATAGATTGTCTCATCCATTGAGCCTTAAGAAATCAAACAAACAGCAGAGGAACACGGAGATGGTTGCTCGAATATTGCCCTACTTGACTTATGGTGAACCTGCTGCCATGGATGCTCTCGTCCAACATTTTAGCCCTTACTTGCAAGACTGGGGAGCATTTGATCTTTTGCAGAAACAGCACCTGGACAATCCAAAGGATGAGAGCATTGCTCAGCAAGCTGCAAAGCAGAGGTTCACGCTAGAAAATTTTGTTAGGGTTTCAGAGTCACTGAAGACAAGTTCCTGTGGAGAGAGATTGAAGGACATTATCCTAGAGAAAGGTATAACTGGAACTGCAATAAGACATTTGAAAGATAGTTTCGCCAATGCAGAGCAGGCTGATTTTAAGACTAGTGCTGAATGGGGACTGGGATTAAAATTGCCGTCTGTCCCTCTTATTTTGTCTATGCTGAGGGGTTTGTCTATGGGACATCTGCTCACTCAAAAGTGTATTGATGAGGAAGGTATCTTACCCTTGCTGCATGCCTTAGAAAGAGTTCCGGGAGAAAATGAGATTGGAGCAAGGGCTGAAAATTTGCTGGACATGCTATCTAACAAGGAAGGAAAAGGAGATGGATTCTTGGAGGAGAAGGTGCGTACCTTGCGGCATGCTACCAGGGATGAAATGAGGCGCCGGGCTTTGCAGAAGAGACAAGAGCTACTTCAGGTATTATAAGAATATATGTCACCTTTGTGCTGCAATCCTGACCACTGAAATTTACTTGTGATTTTGTGAAGTCTTTCTTTTTCTCAAGTGTGCATTTTCGAATTATATATTTACGATAAGCACAAGAGTTGCTGAGTCGCTTCCACCTGCTTCTGTTGTAGTCTCTTTTTGTTTCAAACTGTTGTAGATTCTACTTTTTTAATTTCCTTTTACAATGGATATGGATGAAAAGTTACCAAGAACTTTCTTTGTTGAAAGAGTATAGTTTGTCTTTATTTCTTCCCTGCCTAAATCTTTATTTGCATATAGGACTTTTATTTATTTTACCTTTTACTCTAGTCAGCCCAGTAGAAATTGATTTCCTTTTTCTCAATGCTGTACTTTTGTTTGATACAGGGGCTTGGAATGCGTCAAGAATTGTCTTCGGATGGAGGCGAACGCATTGTGGTTTCCCAGCTAGTCCTTGAAGGTTTGGAAGATGTGCAGGAGGAGGAGGATGGGCTCGCATGCATGGTATGCCGAGAGGGATACAGTTTAAGACCTGCAGATTTACTTGGTGTTTACTCTTACAGCAAGCGTGTGAATCTAGGGGTTGGTGCTTCAGGAAGTGCCCGTGGAGAGTGTGTTTACACCACTGTTAGTTACTTCAACATTATTCATTTCCAGTGTCACCAAGAAGCCAAAAGAGCGGATGCTGCCTTGAAGAATCCTAAGAAAGAATGGGAAGGGGCTACCCTTAGAAATAACGAATCTCTCTGCAATTCTTTATTCCCTGTCAGAGGTCCATCTGTTCCACTTGCACAATATATTCGTTATGTCGAACAGTACTGGGACAACCTCAATGCTCTTGGACGAGCTGATGGAAGCAGACTCCGCTTGCTGACTTATGACATTGTTCTGGTAATGTTGTTCATGATCAATGTATACTGCATAAATCTAGTAATTTTGTTTCACAGTGGTATTCATGTATATTTTCTATTTGTAGATGCTTGCTCGGTTTGCAACGGGAGCATCATTCAGTGTTGATTGCCGAGGTGGGGGAAGGGAAAGCAATTCCCGGTTCCTCCCATTTATGATCCAAATGGCACGCCATCTCTTTGATCAAGGAAGTCCCTCCCAGCGCCGAACAATGGCCAGAGCTGTATCAGCATATATAACCTCTTCCACATCAGATGCCAGACCTTCTACTCCGTCTATCACCCAACCTACACTGGGGACAGAAGAAACAGTCCAATTCATGATGGTGAACTCACTTCTCTCAGATTCTTACGAGTCCTGGCTGCAGCACCGCCGTGCTTTTCTCCAGCGTGGGATTTACCATGCATACATGCAGCACACGCATGCTAGATCACCAGCTCGTCCATCATCCACTTCGGATACAGCTCAGAGAGTGGAATCTAGAATCACAAGCCTAAATGATACTGTTGAAACAGGTCAGAATGATGAGCTGTTGTCTATCATCCGACCCATGCTTGTTTACACCGGCTTGATTGAACAGCTACAGCATTTCTTCAAGGTCAAGAAATCCACAAGTGCCGCATCTGTAAAAACAGAAGGGGTTTCATCGACGACAGAAAGTGAAGTTGAAGGCGGGAGCTTGGAAGGCTGGGAAGTTGTTATGAAAGAGAGACTCTTGAATGTGAAACAGCTGCTTGGATTCTCCAAGGAGATGGTGTCGTGGCTAGATGAGATGAATTCTGCTAGGGAACTGCAGGAGGCCTTTGATATAGCTGGCGTTCTACCCGAGGTATTATCTGGCGGCCGGTTCACGCAGTGTGAAGACTTTGTGAATGCTGCAATTGATGCAGGGAAAAGCTGAAAATGAAGGGAATGTTGTATATCGCTTTTGACATTCAAAGATTGATATTTTGTGCCAAAAGAATGTAGAATGCATGTGATATGTTCTTTAGATCACATGAAACTTATCGAAAAGGAAATGGCAAATGTTATGATGAACAAGGGCCGAGAATTTAATAAAACCGTGCTGAAATTCTTCCCCCCTAAAGAATCTCTCCTTCTAAAGTATCTACTCACTTCCTCTCTTATGATCTAAATTGCAAAATCTTTTATCCCAAACTATGGCTAAAGTAGTTAATGAAAAAGCCTAGAAACTAAAGGTGATTTTTTTTAAATTGCTATATTTTAATATAGTAGGCAAATTTATTTGATTGGTCCTTAAATTATTTTTAGGTTACAAATTAATTTTTTATGTTTCAAATCACCATTTTTCCGCTAGAAATATTGAATATATGGATTTAAATTCAACAAGTGCATAAATGAGAGAACGGGTTAGTGCGGTAGTTAAGACTAAGCTCCTTCTTCTCCCTTAAAGGTTGGAATCCCACTTGGAATGCAAATCATTCTTTTCTTAAGAGTACTAAGCTTTAGGGGGTGTTTGTGTGGAGGTATAAAATTGTATTCATGAGAATAAGAGGTAGTTATAAAATATGCTTGTGTTTGGTACAAAGTACAAAAAATATATTATCAGGGAAATTTCATTCCCACCTCCATGTTCATTTTTGTTCATTTTTATTCCCACCAAAAAGCTTGGGAACAAATATTCTCACCAATTTTACCCTCGAAACAAAGCAGAAATGCAACAAAAAGTTGGTTTGATGCTTATGAGCTATGGATAGTGTTGTTTTCAGTTAGACTATTCAATCCAATTGCATGTTACCAAATTAAGGTAGAGATGGTTGTTCTAAGAAGTAATCAGAGTTTCATCTCTATTGCAAATTAGTAAGAATTTTACTGATGATTTTTGTCCGAGTGCAAATTTGGATAAACATTGCACATTCTCCTGAAATTGATCATGGAAAGCAGAAGTGTTCAAAGTTACTCCCTCCTTCCCTAAATATAAAGTTCTCTTGACATTTTTATTTTGTCCCTATTTATAAAGCTTCATACCAATTTTCAATGATCATTAATTACTTTTTTCTACAAACACCCCTATTTATTTAACACTTTTTAGATTTTCAATAATATTAATAGGGGTAATTTTGAAATTACATATCAAAAGTTCACATTTCCAATACAATTAACTAAATTATTTTACTTTCTTAATGGACGTGAAATTCCCAAAAAGGCTTTATATTTAGGAACTTAGGGAATACTTCACATTCAACATGATTTTGAGACCTAACGTAATTTTCTACCACGAAACCAAACACGCATAGATTGTTTTCAGTCAGAGAATTGCTTGCTATGTCAATTTTATCCGAGGAACAATTGATTTTCAATTTGAGGAATTTAATTGGGTTGTTCCTTTCCTGAACATGCAAATTAATACCAACGGCATTCAACACAATCCTAATACACAGTGGCCACGAATTCAAATTACATGATGTAACATTATGAGGTGTTGCGCATCAGATTCAGTCAGTGAACATAAGTTTTGTAAAGCCAAAATCCAACTTTGGTTGCTACCAAATTGCAATGTGGGGACTGAAGTCCGTGGCACAGATTTTAATTTTATGGACGAGCCATCAAGTGAGTAGATAGGGTCGGACCCAAATCTTGAATTGCAAAATACTTTCCTTTTCTTTTTCTCTTTGGTCTTATAAAACATAGAGATTATATGAAATAGGCTAAAGGCATGGAAAAGAAAACTTAGTGCATCCACGTCCGTAACTTTTCCTTTGTCTCTAAAATTTTAGAGATTGTCTCTATTTATTTTTATCGGTGTGGAGACAAGGCTCATTGTCTCTGATTTGGGACAATGAAGGTGTCAAAATGGTGGGGACAAGGAAAGAGTAAGAGCAAACATTAATAAAAAAACGAGAGAAAAGTGAGAAAAGGTTAACAAAAATGAAATGAAAATGAAGATATCAACAGCCAAAGCAACCCAACCAGATTCAACAAAAAAGAAACGAAAAAAAAAGAAATACAGCAACAACAGAGAAAAATAAAAAAAAAATAAAGAGATTTTACCTTCTTCTACAACAAAGCAGATTACATTATTTGAAAAAAAAAATTAAAAAAATTACAGCAACTGCATAAAAAAATAAAGAAATTTTACAAAAAAAATCAAAAAAGAGAGAGAACCCATTTGAAGTAGAGATTTGTTCTTTGATCAATGAAGAGAGAGAACCCATCTGCATGCAACCGGATCGAAGGCGGTGGAGGCGGGGAAGAATGAAAGAGAGGAGGGAGGCCATGGAGAGAGAGAGAGGGGGAGGGGGGGATCGGAGTGTGTGTGTGTGTGTGTGGAGGCGGAGGGCTTGAGAGAGAGGGAGATAATTATGTAGTGTGTGTTGTGTTTACTTCTAGTGTGTGAAGTATGTGTTGTGTTTACTACGGTAATAATTATGTAGTGTGTGTTGTGTTTACTTCTAGTGTCTGAAGTATATGTTGTGTTCACTACTAGTGTGTGTGTTGCACAAAAATTATTACCGTAGTGTGCATTGTGTATACTTCTAGTGTGTGAAATATGTGTTGTGTTTACTATTAGTGTGAGTAGTGTGTGTTGCACAAAAATTATTACCATTGCATTATGCAATGCAACGGTAATAAGAAACTACTCGTTGGAATTTTTTGCTGTATATAAGTTTAACTCACAAATGTAAATCACACAACAATTTTACTTCAATAGATTATTTTTTTTTCTTCTCAATTCACTCTATAATTCATTTTTTTTCCTGTTTCATTGAGTTCTTTTATTTCTTAAAATATTTTTACAAAAAGTAGTCGTTATAGAATAATAGAATAATATAAAACGTTTTAAATTATAGTTATGATTTTGGTGGGAAAAATCTAGGTAGTTGATGGTGGTTTTAATTTATTGTAAAATCGTAAGAGTGTGGGGTAGCGTGTGTCCCAATTTTAAGGACAAAAGTGAGTTCATGGGTGTGGAGAAAAAATGTGTTTGTCTCTAAAAGTGTAGAAAAGTGTGAAAAATAATAAAATAATGTGTGAGATTATTTAAGAACAAAATTTTGGTTCATGACTGTGGATGCTCTTAGGTTCATGTCATCTCATCTCTATAATTTCATGAGCAAAATTATTCTTCAAATATTATGTCTATTGTATGCAACTTCCTAAGGTCAAAAACCTCTGAAGCATGGGTATACCATTTTAGGAGCCGTACACGTACCAGGTACTTTTTGGGTATGGGTACGCCTTGGGTACGCCTGAGTACGTACCCGAACAAAAAAATTAAAAAAAAAATTGGGTACATATTTGGGTACACCGGGGTACGCGGTGGGTACGGTACCCACCAATTGGGTACGGCACAACACCACTAAAATTGAAAAATTTTATTTTATTTTCTTTTTTTTTTTAATTCTCAACCTTAGACATCTTAATCTTATCCTAGGGTTGAGTTTTGAAGCAAACCCTCTTTGTCTCCTCTCTATCTCTCGAAGCACCCTCTCTACCTCCTCTCTCTATCTCTATTGTCAGCTGTCGTTCGCTCGCTATGCTACTCGCTGCTCGCTCATTGCTGTTGTCGTGCTGCTCGATGCTATCCCCACCGTGCTGCTCAAAGATAAAATACTTCTACTATATTACTTATTTTTCTAATGAGATTTGTTGCATCTTGGAAAGTTATGATTTCATTTGCTGCATCTAATGAGATTTGCTGCATCTTGTAATTTTTCAATTTTTTTTCATAGTATCATGCTGATTTCGTAAGCTTGTTTTTTTTTTCATAGTATCATACAATTATTTTTTCAGTATATTTTTTCATAGTATAATACTGATTTGTTGCATCTTTAATTGACTGATTGAGTAAGTTTGTTCTTTAAATATGGTAATGTTGTTAGTAACTAGTAAACTAACTCTATTTGGAAAATCTTTAATTTTTAAGTGTTTATTATTAATTTGAACTTAATGTTTTCTTTTTTACATCAAAATAATTTTTAAGTGTTTATTATTAATTTTAACTTATTTTTACCTTACTGATTTTATTTTTTCCATTTTTTTAAATTTAAATATAATTATATTAATAAAATAAATTATTTTATATATATATATATATATAAAAACGTACCCATACCCTAATTTTTTAGAAATTGCCGTACCCCGTACCCGTACCCGTACCGTACCTGTACTCGTGCAACCCAGGTCAAAACAGAGGACTAAGACGTTATTTTCTCTTGAACAAATTATTACTCTACGTAAGGTCCACTACAAAACCACGACTGAAATTGCACAGTCAACATCACCATGTTATGTCTTCCTCTGTTATGCAAACCAATGGCCTCAAAGTACAATGTTTGTCATTCACTGTATAATTTATTTTAGATGAATGTTAAGGAGTGTCAATTTAATACACTTGTAAACAAGTCAATTATAATAAAATTCTATTAAAACTTGCATTTTCTTAAATTTTTGAGAGATGAAATGAGGTACACTTATGATTGTTTTTCTTATTGTAACCTTAACAATTTTTCAAAACCACTTGTTAGTAAGACTCTTTATTTTATACTTTAATAAGGACATTAGTGATTTTTTTTCTAAGCAAAATATTTTTGATTTTTTTTTTTTTTTACGAAGATAGGAGAAGGGGATTAAAATCTACCATATGATGGCTTTCAAGATTAAACTTAGAACTTTCAACTCCTAAACTTTAAGACATAGTATATGACCATGTAGACTACGACCACTTGACATTAGTGATTAAAATTAGCTACTTTATTTTATAAGAGTACTTTAATAAGGACATTAGTGATTAAAATTAGCTACCAGTTTTTGATGTTCACCTCCACTAAAAGCCTAAGAGACAATTTAATGTGGCACCTAATTGGGAAGAGTCTGGCAGCCTGCCCTTATCATTGTTTCATTGAACTCCCAATGCGGTTACAACACCAATATTGACCAATTACTTGTAACAAGATAAAAAAACTTCCCACCCTCATCAACGTGGATGCTATTGAAATTTATAATTAAATTTTATATTCAATTTTTTGCATTGTGGAGATTTTAACATTTTAATTTTATACATGAAAATTCTAAGAGCACCTCCAACCCCGGTTCTTAACCGTGGGATCCTCTGAAGATCGGCAATGAAGATCTGGGAGGGCGCCGGAGAGGATGAGCTGGCGGGTCTTGACAAGGATTGATCCTTGCTGAAGGATCGGTGCTTGAGGGGTGGTGGTGGGCCAGCACTGTACGGATATTGGGTAAAAATAAAAATAAAAAATTGAAATCCCAAACCATTAAACACAATACAAAACCAAAATCAAGCCATCTTCAACCAAATTTATACAAAATCCAGGTTTATAGCATTGACAAAAATTTCAGATTCCAGGAAGCAGAAAAAATTGAAATTTTATTGTATGTGCAACATGTTTGGGATCACCACAGACGTGTCAATGATCAAAATTGAAATTTTATTGTATGTGTTTTTATTAATGTAGTTTGTTTTCAGTGTGTTTTTTTTAATTAATGTCTTTTTTATTAATGTCTTTTTTATTTATGTATTTTTTTATTAATGTGTTTTTTTAATGTACTTTTTTTATGTATTTTAGTAATTTTAAATTAATGTTATTGAATTATTGGTATTAATTAAATTACAATTTAATTTTTATTATAATATGTAATAGTGAAATAATATATAAAAAGTAATGTGGGGTAGGGTGTGGGATCCATTCAAGATCCATGGAGTGGATCTTGGGGTTGGAGTGAATTTGTGATAGAGTTGCTTGGAATACGAGAAAGTGTGAGATAATATAAAAAATGCTGTGGGGACCACTTAAGATCCAAAATTGGTTCTTAGGGTTGGAGATGCTCTAAGACCGCAAAACTTGAAGAAAAAAGGTGCTGCGGCTTGCATGTGACTTAATATAAGTAATATCACATGCTGTTTTAGATGGAAAAGGAGCATTTTGCAATCACGGGAATTTGTCATTTGTGTTAGTTACAAAACAACATCTCTTCTTTGAAATTGGAATAATCCTCTTTGGAACTCGAGTCAATTTTCTGAAGAATCCCAGCCATTTACCTACTTACATATGGTAAAATAGAAATGGTACCTCATTTGAAAGAAAACAAAATAAAAGTACCGTGGGCTTGATTTATTGTACACCTCTTGGCTCTTTTTTTTTTTTTTTTAAAAAAAATCAGGTGATGTCTGGATTTCACAATTCTTTTTTGGCTCAACTAACTCACCTCGAATCCGCGAACTGTGCGAGTCTTTGACTCAACAATATAGATCCTCCCCAAGAATTGTTACCTCGCTGCTGGGACTTGAGTCTTTGACCATAAAGTTCCTAAGCACCCAGTCAATTTCCACTAGGCCAATTCATTGGGTATCTCCTTTCTATTGAATATAGAGTTCGGAAAGTATCAAGGGCATGTTATATGTGAGCGTGCTTTTCACTTCACCTAAGTCACAAAAAAGAAAGATGCCAAATTTTTCAGGTAGTGATCAATTAGTAAAATGCAATAATCAAAACTATCATAATCAATTTCAATACTAGCAGTCATATAGTGGATTAGGAAGCTAAAACCATTCCATTTCAACTAATAGACCTGATTATCATAATTACTGGCCTAATACATGCCAATTCTTTTTCAGGTAGTGGTGGATGATTGTGAAATCTTCTTGCACGAAGTATTGAATTTTTGCTTTTCATTTAGCTTCTTGTGTGTTTCTTCCTCTGCTTTTATTATAATTCCTATTATAAAGTTATGAAAGGCCACTCCAATATAGGTTCATAGACACTAGAGAGCTGACATCACAATGACTTTTTTCTTATCTTATATCATAACAAGCATTTACCATAAAAAAAAAAAATAATAATAATAATTCATTGATGCATATATGTATAACAGTCCGAGCTTAACAATTGATTGATTCGTATTATTTCAAGTGTTCAAGTGAAAACCAATATCTTTATGATAAACAATTATGCTAGATTCCTTAATAGTAGAAAACAACTGAATTAGACGAAGGCAAAGTCATTGAGAGCTCATAGCCATTACTAACATTTTCAGGATCCTAGATAAAATTAGAAAGAAGGTCCATCTTTTATAAAATAATTAATTACGTAAAATTAACTATATAAAAATTTTGTAATATAGATTACAACACGATAACATAATAACTTTATTTTTTTTTATGATTAAGAAATTTCATTTAAGTAAGCATCATAGTAAATATTTTCCCCACCTTCTAGGAAGGGTTGAAGAAACCCACCCTATAATCTGCTTTAAGTTTGATTAAAAAAGCACATCAACTATTGAGTCATCTATATGCAATGTAAATTTCCAATTTTTAAACCATGTCAAACCACTTTTACATTATCGTTAACCCCAAATCATCTAGTTTCTAAATTTGATTAGAGTATCAGAGTCTCTGTTTTGCATGTGGTCTTGTGTCTTGTGGCTTTGTTATCCTATATCGCTATACGTGTTTTGTTTTACTATTTATTTTCTTAATTTAAAAAAAAATTGGGACCCCAAAAAATTAGGGGCCCTAGGCAATCGCCCCTCTTGTCCTGGGCCTAGGGACGGATCTGTGAGAGCTGTTCAAGTTTCAACCGGTTTGTGCAATAATTGTACTTAAACCGATAATCTCAATTGAGGTACATATGATGAGGTTCTAGCATAATTGGGGTATTATACATTTATTGAGATTCTTAATGTTAGAACCTCATATATACCCCAATTAATCAAGGGCACTTGTTAACATTTGCCTAAAAAATAACCCCCCGTCCCATTATTTTGGTAAAAAAAAAATGCAAAAAAAAAAATGTCTCATATTAAAGTAAAAAAATAAATGAAAAATCTTAAAGATTGTATATTGTATCAATGATTGATAAGTAAGTAAAGAAAATATATTTAAAGATTTTTTTAGGCAATATTGCAATATGTATTAATTGAATGAAATGAAAATTTGTGTAATATTAATTTACATTAATGAGTGAATCATAACATTATATTATATAGATACTCTCTTATTTTCATTGACTTGTTTGACTTTTACTAAGATAATGGGACGGAGGGAGTATTAAAGACATTTGTTAGCCTCTATTTTTCCTTGAAAAAATCTTTTATTCACATCACGATATATAGGGATCTTGTGGTGAAGAGATGCATCCCATCAAGAGAATGTGAGAGAAAATTTTGTGATCATCTTAGTGAAAAATAGTTTTATTTCCAGCATACTTTGGGAGAGTTTTGATATGTTGAAGAGTGGAATATGGATCGCTTCAAAATTATTTTTGTAATAGGCAAAGTATTTTTACGGGAATAATAAAGAGGAAGAAGAAAAATTATGCAGTTACTAAAGATCGAATTCAGGTACTTGCAATTTATGTTTATCAACTCTACCTAGTGAGCTACGCCTTCAACATTATTGCCTAAGTCATATTGGTTGTGGGTTAGCAATCTCCCTTGGCAAGATGTGTAAAATCAAGTCTCCGATTAAGGCGGATTAATTTTGATGATGACAATGTAATTAAATTATGGACTTAAAGTGAAGGATGCAAGCCCAACATTAAAGAAGATCAAGTGCTTAGTTATTTATTCATTCTCATTTAATTTTAATGTATTTTATTTTATTTATGAGAGTGAATAGTTTTTTATTCTCACATAAGGTCACATGATAATTATGCATGAAAGGTTGAGATTAAAACCAATTAGGCTTGAAGAGAGAATTGAAAACAGTGTTAGAAAAACTTAATTTTTCCAACATTAAGAAATTCACTCGAGTGATTCTCAAAACACTCGAGTGATTTATGAATTTTCAGTAATATAGTCGTTGGATAAAGTAAAAAAGCAACCCTATCAGAGTTGACCAAAACACTCGAGTGTTTTCAAAAAGACTCGAGTGTTTTGGGTCTGACAACAATTTTTCTAAACGTTAGAAGATGACAAAAAGGGAGAATAACTTGATTTTTCCTTTCCTTTTGTCCCCTTACTTATATTCTGAAGTGTTGACCTCATTTACTAGAAGAAGCCAATACTCTTTCATTGATTTCCATCTCTCTCAAGTGTTAAAATCTTTTCTCTCTCTAAACTCAACCAAGCATTCATCTTTATTATTGTCTTAGTGAGTTAAGAGAGTGTGCTTTAATTGTAAGAGAATTATTTGTTGTACAATTCTCAAACACTCATACACTTCTTGTTCTAAAAATCTTGGTTGGTAACCAAGTGTACCTAAGTGGGTCTTAGGTTCATTCAAGACTTGAGAGGTTCTCAAGCAAGGGCTAAGAGGTTCTTAGCTTTGGTGGAGCTCTTGGAGGTTCCAAGGAGCAAAAGAAGAAGGAACTCTTCATCACCAAATCAAGTTGGGGTAGAAATTTCAAGAGTTTGGTACACTCTTGAGAAGGGTTAGGATTGAGTGAGGAATCTCAATTTAGCCTTGTAATTTCTAACAATTTGATTACTAGTAGAAACTCCTAAGTTGATTAGGGGGACTGGATTAGTACTCTAGATTGAGTGTGAACCAGGATAAATTGGTGTTGTCTCTCTCTTTATAGCTTTCTTAGATTTCAAGAAAAAACAAAACCCTAAGTTCTCTAGAAAGGGGCATTTACAATTCAAGTAGAAATTGGTAGCAATTAAATTGTTTTCAACTTGTTATACCTTCATTTAATTGCCCTCTACTTTGATTAATATCAGCTCTTGCCTAGTCTTTAAGATATTGAATCATTTGGCTAAATTTCTCTGAAACTGAATTTTTCTGTTCGGCATAAAACACTCGAGTGTTTTTCAAATCACTCGAGTATTTCGTAGGTTTTCATTCGAGTGTTCTTAAAATCACTCGAGTAAATTGCCCAGTTTTAGAAAATCAAGCTTTTGATCAATTATTTTTAATTGCACCGAAAATTAGTCACTGTTGCTTTCATATTACTATTCACCTCCCCCCCTCTCTAGTAATTGCTAAGCCCGCTTGTTGGTTTCTAACAAGATGTAGTCGAGATTGGGGTCACATCGAAGCATGGTGCTAGCTACGATTGGATTTAAGAAAATAAAATTATGCAAAAACTAATGATTGTATCTTAAGACGTAATGAGAAATGGATTGTTGGTTAGTTATCTTGGTAAGGCCAAGGTGGAATTAGATTTTTTTGGTTTGCACCCTGGTATCCGACCCACTGGGTCGACTAATCCAGTTCGAGGGGGGTCCTGGGGTTAAGGTTTTATTCCTCTCCCAAAGTTGTTGCGAGGGATCGAACCGTGGTTCGCCCTACCAAGTGCAGCCCCTGGCACCACTGCACCAACAGCTCGTTGGTAGGTGGAATTAGATTTAAAGGTGATTTTTTTATGCCTTTTTTGAATTTTTATTACCAATACTCTAGGTGAAGTTGGACAAATAAACATCATTGCATTTATTAATAAAATAAAGTGAAGTTTAAGATTAAATAAAGAAAAATAATCAGAAAACAAATTACAATGAAAATGTCAATTTCACCCTCTCCTTCAACTCAGGCCTAATTCGCCTTACTCATTCATCTTCTCTCATTTCACCATCATCTCTAGTGTAAATATCCCCATCACTCCAACCACAACCACCACTGACAGCCACTGTTAAGACCTCAACGACCACCACCACCATTAACCCTTCTCCCTTTCCCCCAACAAACAGCATATTCCTCATCCTTGTCTTATATTAAGATCTGACCCACATTTAAGACATCGTACATAACCACCGGCTGTGTCATCATTGACAATGGCGCCCGCTCCAAGTCCACAACTTCGACAAGCAAGAAGGGTGCATGACAGTTGTAATGCCCAACGACCATTAGATATGTTACCTTTACCTTTTATGTTCGTAGTCCACGGTACGACCACTGACAACTATGACTGTCACCACTTCAATCCATTTGTGATTCAGATTCGGTCACCACGAAACATATTCGGTGCAATTAGTGTGTCCCAAGGTTGGTTCATGATGGGGAAGGCTTAACCATGCATCGGTGCATGGTTTTTTTTTTTTGTTTTTCAAATTTTTTTAATAAAGATTTATTCAGAATATTTTTTAACACAAGTTCGTATAAAGATTTATTAGAATCCGTAAATTTTGAATACAATTTTACTCAATACAGTTTTTTAAGAACACAGATTAAAAAAAATAAATCCAAATTATAAAAATCACTTCATATCGGTAAAAAGAAAACACATAAAATATTTTTTAATTGATTAAATTTTAAAAAAATAAATAAAAAACCCAGAAATAAAGACATGCACCGGTGCATGTTATATATTTACGTACACCTGAGCCTTTCCCTTCATCATGGTGAGGGAACACTGTGGTTCAGTTTGGAACGACATGATGGCGCTGCGGTGGTACATGGTGGATCCGAAGCAGCATAGTAGCACATCTTCATGGATTTGGGTCACACGACAACGACACAACGGGGCACGGTGGATGCATGATGGCACAGGGTGGAGGCTTGGTGGTGTAAGTTGCAAGTGGAATAACTTTGGCTAAGGACAAGGTGAAAATAAGCTAGTGATAAAAAAATGACTTTCACTTAAAAAATAAGATGTGCATCAGTTGAAAAACTCAATCTGAAGCATCAAATAAATTGCCTAGAATTGGATCAAATCATGACATTGACTTCTGGTTAAACTTAAGGAAATATAGTTTCCCTCTCAAAAAGTGCCTGATGTTAGTGTGTTACAAAACTCGAAGGATTAAATTCTAATTTGTTTACACATGTTGGGTACCCTTTTTTGGAGAAATTATTTTGTCGACGCAAGTATATACCATGCCACCCATTACAATAAAATATTCCAATTATATCCCTACAATAAAATTTTCCTTCCTCTTATTTTCTTTCTTCTTATTTTCCCTTTAACCAAAACACCCCATTTTCCCTTCCACCCTAAAAACCCCTTTAAAACTCTTTATCTCTATCAACCCGTAATCTCCATCACACTAACACTTATTGCTCTCAATGGATGGTGCTGAACTTGGTTACGTGATGGACAAGGTAATTCTTTCTTGTTGCTACTGTTGTTTAAGATACGGTCGTGAACGCCTCTTACGACCAAAAAGGTTTATGTTTTTTGTCAACCAAAACCCATATATGTTGGGTATCTCAAGTATTTTTATTTTAGTTGAAAGTGTTTGATTGTACTTAATACATGAGCACATGTATTTTTGTTGTATGTCCAAACATGTACGTGACTTTTGGAATTCTGGGATTTTACGTTGAGTCGTAAATTGGTCTTTACGACCTTTAGTCGTAAGCAAATCTTAAGACTTTTGTATTTTTTTCATCGGGTCGTCAGCCCCTGTTTTTTGTCAGGTCGTAAGACTGTCTCACAACGATAATTTTTGTAGGGTCATGAGACAATGTTACGACCCTTTTTTTTTAAATATAAATTTTATTATGTTTTTTAATTCAATGATTATAATGCAGATTATAGTGATGACTTTGCACATAATAAGGTTTTCACAAGTAGAAACGAATTGATCCATTGTGTTCAAGTTGTTGGAAAAGAACAGCAACATGTGATCATTATATATCGGTCAGACATAGGCGGAAGGATGTGTAAGAGAAGATCAGTGGTTTTGCTGGCTTATGAAAGGAGTGCAAAATATAGGAAAAGAAAAAAATGTGAGGTGATGTCTGTATCGATAGTCGCAAGTTCGATTGCCCTTTTAGGATTTATGCTTGGGACCTTGGTAAAGATTAATTTTTTTCTATCAAAAATCTAATGATTGTTGTAACACCCAAATAAAAAGAATACAAATGATGATTTATCTACTATCTATATATAAAAGGATCCCTTTTCGAGACACCACGTTTGCCGGAGAAATTTTCAAGGCACCGCGTTTATCCCGTGAAGCTTTCCTCGCACCAGAGAATTTGTAGGTAGATAATCATTATCTCTAATCCATATTACAATTTAAAATTAAATAAATTATTTAAATTTATTTAATCATTATATGTTTGTAGGTAAATAACATTATCTCTAAACCAAAATTACAATTTGAAATTAAATTAATTATTTAAATTTTTATAATCATTATTTGTATGTGAAATCATTATCCTCAATTTGTTGAACAAATCATTATCTTCAACAAAAATATTTTAAAAATATTTAAAAAATCACTATATATATATATATATAATAGGCTCTCCCACTCAATTTATAAAGTTCTATCAAATTCTAAGAATTCTCTTCTCCAAATTCTTTCTTTTATTTTTATTTTTCCCTCATTCCTCTACTTAAAGCTCTTAATTTTGATTTTTGAGTGTTTGATGAATTACTTATTAGATGATGCATATTTTGTTATACTTTTAATTGGCTTTTGTTTATTCCTCTACTTAGAGCTCTTAATTTTGATTTTTGAGTGTTTGATGAATTACTTATTAGATTATGCATATTTTGTTATACTTTTAATTGACTTTTGCTTAATGCTAATTTCAGGAAGAATGACATCAATGAGTTACTTCAAACAAGAGTATGACCTTGGTAGGTTGTTTTTTTTTTTTTTTTGAATTTTTCTTAAGTTGTTATACATACTTACTTTGATTATTCTTTGTTGAAAGAATATGCAAATAATTGATCCTTTTCTCTTTTCAAAGAAGAGAAGGGCCGAGGCTTCTAGGATTAAGAAGAAATACCCTGATCGTATTTCAGTGAGAAATAATTTTGGTGAGTCTTTTGCCTATTTGAAGAAACAATGTTTTTTGATTTATTTATGATTTTTTTTCCGTTTTTGTCATGAGATAAGATAAACGATAAAAAAGATCAAAATATTTAATATGAATAATAATAATAATAAATAATGTGATAATTATATTAAAAAATAATAAGGGTAAAAAAATATTAATTTATCAATCAAATAAATATAAGAAATATCTTATAATATTATCCAATAAAAAATCAGAATGTATAATTTTGGTTTAATTATATATAATTTTTATATTAGATGTGATAATTATATTTAAAATATGCTAAATTATCATGTCTTATGCAATAGAAAATATTTTAATTTGTCTTTAAATCTACTCATAATACCATCAAACAAAAAAATATAAAAAAGTTTAATTTTCATTTCACTATAATAATTAATCATAATATCATGATAAAATGTGTTAATTCATTGATCAACTAAATAAGGAATACATGAATTTAATACTCATCTATACATAGACAAATATAATATTAAATATATAAAAAAAAGAGCCAACATTATATTCATAATAAAGTGCAATGTGTTAACCAAGATAGTCAAAAATAACAATTTCAATATCGTCTTCATGTTCTATGAAATAGTGGATATTTCAATTTATCCTTAAATTTTCTCATAATACCATTAAACAAAAAAGATCAAAATATTTAATTCTGATTTGTTTTTAATTATCATAATAAAGTTGTTAATCATATAAAAATATTAATTTATCTATTAAATAAATAAGGCATATCTAATTCTGATTTACTTTTGATTCATCATGATAAAGTTAATAATCATGTAAAAAAATGTTAATTTATCTATTGAATAAATAAGGAAAATCTCAAATAAAAATTATTATTTTTTATTTATATAAGGAAGTACAAAATTTTTCAACAAGCTCATTTTTTATTGTTGTTTAATAATCATCTTTACATTAAAATATTTAAATATTAATAATTCGTCCATTGCACAGGATAAAAATAAAAAAGTTTAATTTTGATTTCACTCTAATTAATAAAACATGCTAATTATCGATTAACTAAATAAGGAATACATTAATTTAATATTGATGTATACAAATATAATATTAAAAAACGAACTGTCATTATCTTCCAATGAATTCATGTCCAATGAAATAAGGGGTATTATGATTTATCATTAATTATTCTCATAATACCATCAAACAAAAAAAATTCAAAATAATAATAATTTTTTATTTATGAAAGTATATTGAATAATCCTTTTTTTATAATTATTTTTGTTATTGTTTAATAATAATCTTTACTTTATAATAAAAATAATAATAACCTTTAATTTAAAATATTTAATATAAAAAATTTAATATCAACAACCCGTGCATTGCACGGGATAAGAGCTAGTATTAATATAATTGATGATTGATTGATTGATCAACGTTAAAAGTATGTGAAATATAGCTCAACCAAGTAGGTCACATGACATATGGTTTTCATTTTAGATATAGACATATTTATTCTTTTAGAATTAATATGGTTAAAAAATTAATTTATTTTGACATTGAATAAAAGTAAAAAAAATATAAAAATACATTTGAAAAAATAAAATATCTATCCACAAAGCACGCGCTAAAAGGATGTTACATGATTCAACATGATAAATATATAAAAAAAAAAGCACATCAATGAATAAAATTAAAAAAAACCAAAAATATTTTAAATAAAAAAAAAAGTAGAATGCTATATATCAAATAAAGAAGGCTGGTTTAATTTTGATTATCATAATAAAGATTATAATCTTTGATATATAAAAAAAAGTCATCTTTCTTATAAAATGTAATGTAATAATTCAATATATATATATATATATACATATATATTGTAATATATACTGTTGTAATTAGCTCAATTTTTTAATTTATTTATAAAGTAGTAATTAACTTAATTTAATCTACAGCTTATCAAAAAAAAAAACTTAATTTAATCTACAAAATGTCATGACATATACTATTGTAATTAGCTCAATTTTTAAATATATGTATCCTATCGGGAATATTCTTATTTGTCTTTGAATCTTTTTATGATAATCATCAAACAAAAAACGATCTGAATATTTGGTTTTGATTTAACCTTAATTAATCATGATAAAGGTAAAGTTATCCAAAATCATACTACTTTATCTGAATTTAAATCACTATTATTTAGGAATATAGATAAAAACACGAATAAATCAAATAAAAATTAATAACAAATCTAAAAATATAATAATAAAAATAATCAGAAATAAAATAATAACAAATCTGAAATACATTAGTAACAAATCAAAATCATAATAACAAATAAGATTTAAAGAAAACCTCTCACTTGAAGTTTATTCATATCGACATAATTACAAATTTTTTTCGCTTAATCTAAAATAATTAACTCAAATCTTAACGTGAATATATATTTGAACATGTATACTATGAAATAATGAATATTTTAATTTATTATTAAATCTGTTGATGATATCATCAAACAGAAAAATTGGAATAGTTAATTATGATTAATCGTAATAAAGGTGATAATCACATAAACAATAGGCTAATTTTTTTATTAAAAAATAAGAAATATTTTATTTTATTTATTTATTTTTTTGGTCCGTATTCATTGCGGAACCACCGGTATCCCCAAGAGCACCCTTAATACCATGGAGCAGACTAATCCGGAGCGAGCTGCGTGGCTAGTTCTCCCAGCGAGATGTTTTTAGTGGGAATCGAACCCGGGGCTACTAGCACCCGTGTCTCATTCCCAAGATTTCAGTTGGGGCCTTACACCAACTAAACCAAACCTCGTTGGTTAAATATTTTATTATACCATTAGACAAAAGGAATTAAAAAAATATAACTTTGACTTAATCTAATTCATCATAATAAATTTGGTAATTATATTGGGCTTATTCAAAAACAATATAAATGATATTTATATATATGCATGAATAATAATTTTTCACATACATATTTTTTCTTTTCTAACATCATTTTTTTTCCTCTTTCTAATGTGTCAATATATTAATTAATTTTAGCAATGTGTTTGATGTTATTAGAAATTATTAACAAATTACTTTTTTGAAAATTTCATGAATCACCATTTTATACCGTAATCAAAACCAAGATAATACAATTACAACTACAATTAATAATAAATAAATAATAAAATAATATCAATTACTAGTATTCATTTAAAAAAAATACATGCAAATAAAAATAAATAAAAAACTTACACATAACGCAGGATCATAGCTAATTACGATATACTTCTACTAGTTTTGTTTATTAGCAAAAATAACTACCGACACAAGTATTATGAAAAATAGTTAGATGCATTTAATTTTTCAAATTCATAACAAAGTATACTAATTTAGTAAACTTGTATTGTGAATGAAATAAATTAAATGATTCAACCACTTTAAAATGATATTTTAAGAATGATTGTATTGAGAATAGAAAGTTAGTTAAATTTTGTTTTTATTTAAAACCATTAATGAAGTGTCTTTTTTGCTTATAATGGAGACAGGAAGGAGTACTATTAATATGAAATCTAATCTAGAATAATTTTAACATGTACCGGATACAATATCGTACTGTACGACAGTAATTAAAAATGAAATCTAATCAAAATAAAAAGAGGGTAAAAGTAAAACAATAATTTATAGTAGGGTGTGTATATAGTACTAATCCAAAGTTGACGAGAACACATACTCATTGCCGAATCTAAAGTCACCATAACTTTAAGATGTTGGATGGTGACATTGGTGAGGATTCTTTACCTTCTCCTTGTGTCACTAATTTGGCAAGGTTGACAAGGTGTATGGTAGAGTAATTTTTTTTTTCAATTTGGACCAATTTTTTTATTTTCTGTGGGCTGGGCCAGTATTATTAGTGATTGGTTTCATTATGTGGCATGGAATATTTTTTGTACAGATTTTTTTTTAAAAAAATAATATTAAAAAAATAATACTAATAAATAAAGTAATTTATAATTATAATAGTAATTAAGATTTAAAATAATAATATAATAATATTATCAATTTCAGTATCACTAACAATATTAACTACTTCATCTGTTCCATAAGTTATGTTCGTTTAGTCATTTTACTTTATCACATATGTTATATTCATATGTTATATTCATTTAAAAACTCAATACTACTTATTTATACTTCTTTTTTCAACATGCCCTGATTTATTACATTCTCTTTTTTACAACTCATTTCTCAATTTCTCTTCAATATAATCTTAATACATTTATTATTACTCTCTCGTATTATTAAATGGATGTAATTTCGTCAAAATGTACCAAATTCTTACATCATTTACTCATTTCTTAATCCATGTGCAATTTCCAAATCAACATAACTTATGAGACGGAGTGCGTAATTTTCGTAATCCACGCAAAAGTCAACTCAAGAGTTTATACTTCCTCCGATCCTTATTAAAAATCGCTTTGACCAATTTTCACCCCCTTTAAGAAAATTAGTTAATATTGTTAGTGATATTGAAAATGTAAATGCTCCCTCTGTCGCTAAGACATTTTTGACACTTTTACTTTGTCTCTATTTATAAGACATTGTGCCAAGTTTCAGTGATCTTTAATTACTTTTTTCCACAAACACCCCTATTTATTTAACACTTTTTAGATTCTCAATAATATTAACAGGAGTAATTTTGAAATTATATATCAAAATTTCACATTTCCAATACAATTAACTAAATTATTTCACTTTCTTAATGGACGTGAAATCCCCCAAAGGGGTCTTATATTTAGGGACGGAGGGAGTATTTATATACTTTTTCAAAAATACTTTTGTAACTATTATTATTATTATTGAGATTATAAAAAGTGTTGAGTAAATAGATCCGTTTGTGAAAAAAAGTAATTAATGTCATTGAAAATTGAAAATGAGACTTATATTAAGAATAAAAAAAATTCTTCAATATGTGTTTATATCGGACTGAAGAGAGTATATAGGAACGTGGCAGTAATTATTTAAATGAATATAAATTAAATTATTATTTTAAAAAATATAGCAATATTTTAAATATTTATTAGTTTAATAAATTATTTAAATGTTAGATATTAGTTTTTTTTTTATAAAAAAAGTGCTAGCAAAGGGAGAAGACGAGGTCGTGGTTATTATAGTATTAAATATTTCCTTTGGTATCTAATATAAGCATCATTTGATCAATTTCACTCTTTTTAAGAAAATTAATTAATATTGTTAGTGATATTTAAAATGTAAATATTTGGTATACTTTTTCATATGCACCCCTATAATTATAATTGAAAATCTAAAAAGTGTTGAGTAAATAGGGAGTGTCTGTGGAAAAGAAGTAATTAATGCTATTGGAAATTGGAAATGAGGCTTATATTAAGGGAAAAAAAGTCTTCAAAATGTGCTTATATATAAGATCGGAAGGAGTATTAATTATGGGCATGTGCTTTGCACGGGTAGGAAAGAGATTTGTTTAAAAAAAAAGGGAAACTGAGGCACAATAGAGAAACCGGAATTAGTAGGTAAAAGAAGAGTTTTACTTTGGTACCCTTTCAAAATAAAATTTTGGTATCCTCTCATATTTATTCAATTAAATTATGACAACTGCAATATACTACCATGTGAAAAAAGTGTATAAGTTTAATAAAATTTTGCATTCAAATCTGTGTGATCTTATTTGCAAGATTTTTTAACTAAATCAATTTACCACCACTCCCACATCATGAACTTTAATATCAAGTTTTTATTCATCTTGGGCCAGCAATCTCAACATCATGTCACTGATATCAATTTTCTTGCTGGATAACGATAAAAAAGAACACTTCACTGTATTTTTACTTTTTTGATCAGCTTAAAAAATTATATTGCTGCAGTTGAGATATAATCTTCAGCACACAAGAACATATGTTTTCGTCTAATTTTAGCACAAATTTTTTAATACCAAAAATATATAAAAAGTGGAGAACATCTTAACATATAATTTTCAGTCTTTATTGAGTGTCAGAAATATCTCGGTGTTTTTTGACATGATGTATATTATACTTGTCATGATTTAATTAAAAAAATATGAGAAGATACCAAAACCCTTTATTTTAAAAGGGTATCGAAGTAAAACCAGAAAAAAAGAAATTAGTATCTATACTCGTCTAAAAACAGTGAGTTTTAAATAATAAAAAAGAACAGTGAGTACTGATATGGAAAGTGCCAAAGTGGGTTTTATTACAGTTATAAATAAGAATGGGTCCCAATTGACACATACACATTCATCTCTCTACCGACTACCGCCTTAATTATAGCCGTTTTCCTCTTTATCTTCTTTCTTTCTTTTTATATCATCATTCCCTTCTCTCTTCCCCCATTCCCTCCTCCGGCCACCCTCGCCGGAATCTCATCGGAAAATCCCACCGGAAAAAACAACTCACTTCCCTTTACCCATTTCCACCGTTGACTTCAAAGTTGACCATTCTCACCATTGCCATTTCATACAACTCTCTCTGTTTCTCTTCATTCCGGCACCAATGCCATTGAAAACCCAAAATTCTTAGACCCTTTTGAGATATTTTTCAATTCAAATTCACCATTCTTAGTCTGAGTTTTTTTCACTTTCCAAGTTCATGTTGGTGCTGCAAAGTTAAATTGAATGTAGTTGTTGTTGTTGTTATTGTTGTGAGTGTTTGTGAAGTTTTTAAGGCTTGGGAATGGTGACAATATTTTAGTGCCTATGGATCGTGAAAATTCAATGAGGTTTTATGATTTCAAGGTGTCAGTTGTTAACGTAATTTATGCTTCAGAATTATTATTATAGTTATAGTTATAGTTATTACTACTATTATGGAGGGTCAAAGCATTTATTTATTTTAATTGTGTGTGTTTGTGTTGAAAGATCCAAACTTCAAGTTTTCAGCAACCTTGATTCTTGGGAAATTATAAAGCATCATCACTAAGTTCAAGGCTTTTCTTAATTTTTACAGTACCTTCTTTTTTGTTCAAGTCTTTTTGATTCATTAAGCAAAAGGGTGAGTGAAACTGTGAAAGGGAAACCAAGAGAATCATCATGTTAAGGTGGTTGGGAAAAGGGTCTTTTAGAAAAGGTGGTGTTGATCATTGTGGCAATGAAGAAATGGAGATGATGGGGTTCAATGAAGTTGTTAAGTCTAATAAGAGGTTGATTATAAGGCCTAGAATCAAGGTATGGATGGCAAGGGCTATTACTACTGTGATACTGTGGACTTGTGTGGTTCAGCTCATGGCACTAGGAGAATTGTGGGGACCAAGATTGTTGAAGGGTATGCCTAATTGTTTCAGTCACATAGATCATCATCAACCACAGGCTCTTGCAATTGCAAAGGCTTATGTCCCACCTAAAGTTGTGCTTCCACCCAAAAGTAAGTTCTTGGCTTTTCAAAAGATTGTTTTTAAGTCTTTGTAACTTTATGAATTTCCCTAATGAAGAAAGTTCCTAATTACATACATGGTCTATGCTTTTTCATTCTATGAGTGGGGACCTTTTTTTTTAAATTTTTTTGCCAAGAGTATTATGAATTTGTGTGATTGTCTATGCTGAATTTGATCATTACTATTGTCATTAGGGATTTATAAGAATAATGGTTATCTTATGGTTTCATGCAATGGAGGACTTAATCAAATGCGAGCTGCAGTGAGTGCCCGATGCTTAGTTTAGTTACTTTCAGTGTAACCACTATCATTATATATTTAAAGTCTAATTCTTTATCAAAATTTGATTTTTTTGTTATGCAGATATGTGACATGGTTGCTATTGCCAGACATTTAAATGCCACACTCATAGTTCCGGAGCTAGATAAAACGTCTTTCTGGGCTGATCCAAGGTTTGCACCTTATTGTTTTAGATATGAAAGCATCTCCTTTTATGATTACCATCTTGTTTTCTTAATTGAAATGTTCAAATTTCTGTTCCATTGATGTGGCAGTGAGTTCCAAGATATATTTGATGTTGATAATTTCATCGCGTCATTGAGAGATGAGGTTAGAATATTGAAGCAATTACCACATAATCTCAAGAAAAGAGTTGAATTAGGATTATCATACACATTGGCACCTATTAGCTGGTCTGATATTTCATACTATGAAAACCAGGTCCTTACTCAGTTTACATCATGACTTCTTTCGTTTTAGTTATGCTTGAGTTATGATGGTGGAACTAACTCTCCTAATTGTTCATCACAGATCCTTCCCCTATTGCTGAAACACAAGGTTGTGCACCTGAATAGAACCGATGCTCGACTTGCGAATAATGGACTACCGCCTGAGATTCAAAAGTTGCGATGCCGAGTAAATTTTAATGCTTTGAGGTTTACTTCTCAGATAGAAGAACTTGGTAGAAGGATAGTCAGAATTTTGAGGGAAAATGGACCTTTCCTTGTTCTTCATCTTAGATATGAGATGGACATGTTGGCCTTCTCTGGCTGCACTCGTGGATGTGACAGCAGGGAAGTGGAGGAACTTACGAGAATGAGGTAATCTATGCATTATATTAATATATGTCAAAATCTATTTTGGTTTCTCTGAGTTATCTTTTTTTAATGTAATTTTGGAAAATTTGTGTTTCTTAGATATGCTTATCCTTGGTGGAAGGAAAAAGTCATTAACTCCGAGCTTAAGAGGCATGAAGGTTTATGCCCTTTGACGCCCGAGGAGACTGCTCTGATATTGACAGCACTGGGCATAGATCAAAGTGTTCAAATTTATATTGCTGCTGGAGAAATATATGGTGGAGATAGGAGGATGGCAAATTTATTAGCTGCTTTTCCTAATCTGGTTAGTAGAAAGAATCATTTTTCTATATCTTCATGTAAATTTGTAACTTATGTTTGCTTTAACTTCAACAACAGGTAAGGAAGGAAACCCTGCTGGGATCTTCAGATTTGATGTATTTCCAAAACCACTCATCACAAATGGCTGCACTGGATTATCTGGTGTCCCTAGAGAGTGACATATTTATTCCAACATATGATGGGAACATGGCTAAAGTTGTGGAAGGCCATAGAAGGTACTATTTTATAATATTTGTTGCAATATGCCATTCTATCTGTCATCTTCCCAGTATCCTCATTCTTTGATGTTTTTTTTAATATATTTTGATTTAATTTGTGCTTAAAGTGTGTGTGTATATATATATATATATATATATACACACATATATAATGATGTTAAGTGTATGACAGAATTATTTTCACTGACAAACCTGTCAGATAGTACAAGGATATTCATGATTGAACACCTTAACAAGCATTATTATCATTCTGTGCATTTCTTTTGTTTTTTTTTTTTTTTTTGGCCCATCACTGCAACACTATCTACGTGAGCTTTGTAAACAAGTCTCTTCTAATAATCTCCTGTTCAATATGTTTTATGTTCTAAATTTTCCTGATTGATGAGTTTGGATGATGCCATATAATTTTTTTTCTTATATCATACTTCTTGCTCTTCAGATTTTTAGGTTTCAAAAAGACTATACTACCGGATAGAAGGCTTTTGGTGCGCCTAATAGATCAATACAACAATGGTTCATTAAGCTGGGATGAGTTTTCCTTTGTGGTGAAGAAATCTCATGTGAATAGGATGGGAAGCCCCAAAAGAAGAGTTCTCATCCCAGACAGACCCAAAGAAGAAGACTATTTTTATTCCAATCCTCAGGAATGTTTACAATTGCTAGATGAACCATTGAGAAGCACATGATCTTAAGCTAGACATGTGCCTCTGATTTATTCACAATCCTTCATCAGCAAGCAAAGCCAATTGGTATTAATTTTTAGAGGGATGGCCCTGATTCTGTACATGAAAGAAGGTGTGCCCATCTTCCTTGCTATACTTCACAAGAATCATGAAGATAAGAGTTTGTTTGCTTTAAGAAAATGTTCTGTTTTCCTTTTCTCCTTTAATTGATAACTCATAGTAATAAAAAATGTCCTATTGTTATCATTCTGTTTCCAGTTTTTGAAGATTTATAGGAGAAAGTGAAAATAAATTTCTTTTGTTTTCAATGTTTTTCCGGGTTAAATCTTTATACAGGAAATTGAATGAAAATAGTGTTGCATTTTTTAAATTATTGACAAAAATAGAAAACATTTTCTTGGACCAAACAGACTAAATTTCATGTTACAGTATAGCAAAGTGGGGTCATATCTTCTACACTTAAAAGAAGAGCAAAACATTGACTACTTTTATATTTTATTTTTCTTATTCTATAGATGGTTTTGTACCAAATATTAATAGTGGAACCTTGCATACAAAGAAACTGTTGAACAACACTGATGTCTCTTCAACCTTTCTCCTTCTGTATTACTGTAAGATATAGTAATTGCATAATGCTGCATATGATAATTTCCTGGGACTATGTTTGTGGACCAAATTAAGATTAAGTGGGAAGACTCAAAAATGGGTTGTTGGAAAGTTATTGGAGGACCATGTGTCATTATTAGCATTCTAATATTTTTATGTATAATTGGTTTAGTAGCACTAGAATTACCACCTTTGAAGCATTTAATAGGGAGACTCATGGTGGAGGGGTTCCCAAACATAATACACTAGTACTATATAGTATGTGGTTTTCTTCCTCTCTATAATGCTGGTGGAGTTGATAAGTTGGCCTATGCATACCACAAGCTTATTTTGGTGGAGCTTCCAAGACAACATGTGTTTTTTATTGTCTGATTATTGCATACCAAGTCATCTCCCTTAAGATCCTTATATTTTACATTCTGCAATTCTAATTTTTTATTTGACCGTGTAATTATCATTATCAGTTATCACAAGTCTAACCTTAGTTTTTACCCTGTGATGATGATCCCAATAGTTTGCTTACATTCTAATTTAAGGAACATTTCATCTGTTTTATTTAATTAATCTCAGATCCCCAAATTTAAACAACTAATCAAACTAGGAGGATAGGAATTGAGTGACCCTAGAATGCAATACAAATTCTTCAAAAGGGGATTACCAAGACACCACCTTCAAATAATTTACGTTTTAATATCACATTCCTTTTTAATGGGGTTAAAAATATAGGCTCTCTCCGAAAAAAAAAATATAGGGTCTTGCTAATTAGGATATTTGTTAAAATTTATATACTTGAAAAAATAATCATGAATTTGTATTATTTTGTGTTTCGGAAATATAAAAAAAAATTAATAATTATTTATTACATTTGGCTTTTTAATAAGTACACCGAAAACACTTTTTAGCATTTGCTAAAAATATAAATGGCCATCATTAATGTGTATTAGTTAAATTGAAAGGGGTATGTATAGCTTGCTTTAGCAAGAGTTCTATATTTGATCATTAGGTTAAGTTTTCACTTAAATATTTTATCACGATGATGAGAAGAGATCGATTTACATCTATGTAATCCAATTTGAATTACACCCCATGTCATCCACCAATTTCAATTTGATCCAAGGTTTAAATTATTACAGTTCTCCCTCCTCCTAATTTTTTTTTCTAACTTTTTATTCCTTCCTGTTTTTATTATAAGTTCTTTAACTAATTAATTTTCATACCATTTAAGAAAGTTAGTAATTAATATTATTAGTGGTTTTGAAAATGTAAATATTTGGTTTATTTTTTCAAAGATAACCCTATAATTATCATTGAAAATCTTAAAAATGTTACGTAAATAAGAATGTTTGTCGAAAAAAAGTAATTAATAACATTGAAAATTAAGAATGGAAATAAGAAAATAAGAATGTTTGTCTAAAAAATGTCAAATAAATAAGAATGTTTGTCTCTGGCACCCAATCACTCACTCCTCTTTCTCGCCTCTTCTATGCTTCTTCGCGATATTTTCATCTCTTTATTATAAAATTCACCGGTTCATATTGTTCATGATCTATAGTGAAGTTCGCAAAGTTAATTTGTGATCAATATGAAAATTTTACTATAACATTTCATGTTGCAACTGAAAACTGACCAAAATCTTACGATGTTAATTCTAAAACCCGGTTAAGTTTTATTTATATAAGAAAAATTGATTCAGTTAATTAATCATAATAATTTCGTTTGCCTTTGCACATACATGCCTTCTCTCTTGGAATGGCTATTTCCGAGGTTTGTAGCTGTAATGGCAATAATAAGTGGTTCTGGTTAGAGGTACTTGGTGTGTTTGGGTGACCATGGAAGAATGACAAGATGATACTCTTTGTTTTCCATATATATGTTCTAATCTGGTTGCCATGCTGATAAAATCACGATGTATTTGGACCAAACTTATTTTGAACCCTATAGTTAAATTGGATTTTCCATTGAAGCATGTAAAATTAGGGAGGAGAGAGAAATGATACAAATTAAAGTAATTATGTAAGATTGAGAAAAAATATGAAGAGGGAGAAATACAATAATTCAAACCCTTGGATCAAACTAAAATTGACGGTTGAAATTTGGTACTTATAACACAAATTAGATTACATTGATGTAAGTTAATCTCTCCTCTTTTACTATATCTTAAAAGATTAATATCTCATCTCTAAATAGAATTGGGAGATAGTGGGAGATACTCCATGTGGTCTTATATATAATATTCTGTTATGACTCTTAAAACATTTTTATAAACTAATACTTTTTAGAGTTCAAATAATAATCATAGCGATAATTTTAAAAAAAAAATATATCAAATTTTAATATTTTCAATACCATTAACAAGTTTAACTACATTTTTCAATAGAAGTGAAAAAATTCAAATAAGGTCTTATATATAAAAAAAATACTATATAAAATCTGGAAAAAAAAACAAAAGGATATCATATAATCAATATTTGAACTTTAATCTCATACAAAATACAGATATCATCAAAATGAATTTTTCTCGGACAAAACTATTTTTTTTCACCCTCGATTCTATACCAACGAATTGCGGTGTATTGGTTGGTTAAAAACATTCTACCCCCTCCCGTTCTATTTATAAGACTCTTTTAGAGTTTTTATTTTGATCCTATTTATAAGATCATATTTCAATTTTCAATAGCATTTAATTATTTTTTTCCACAAACATCCCTATTAAGTTAAAACTTTTTAGATTCCAATACTAATTATAGGGGTAGTTTTGAAAAGGTATATCAAATTTTCACATTTTCAATGTCACTAACAAATTTAATCATTCTCCTTGGTGGAAATGAAAAACTCCAAAAGGATCCGAGGGATTATTTGAGAAGTTGTTTGCTCTCTTGTGGTCCACAAGGCAAAACATGGTCCAGCTGGCATATTTAAATTTACGATGGAGCAGACAGATCCAAGTATCCAACACATTCACATAACAAGAAGCCATTGAACATGTAGGACGCACAGCTGTGAATTTCGTGGACCCTCTGCAACCTTTGATATATTTTGGAGGATAGGATCTGACTCTCGTACTTGTCCAAGACCAAGAGTGTCAGTAGTCAGTACTCAGTACTACTGCACTACAGCACTACACGTGTTGCCGAGTTAGGTTTTATATATCTACTCACTCCCCTGTACAATATACTTCTCCTCTCTTTTATTAATAAAGTTTCTTTTACTAATTTTCATATTTTATATTTAGAATTGGAAGAAGAAATAAAAAGTAAAAGTATTTTAAAAAAGTGATATTGACAATAAAAGAAAAAATATATGAGAAAACATTTTTTGAAATATTTTATGAAAATAACATTGAAAATAAAATTTTAAAAAATTAATTATTTTTTAAAATATTTTAAACCATAATTTTTTTTAAATATTTAAAACCGGAGAGGGTATATAACAGGTTGATTTATTTAGCTTTTGGAATAGGTTTTTTTTTTTTAATCATTTGGAATAAGTTATTTACTTGTATGCATGTTTGGATAAGCATGTATGCCTTTAATAAGAGGACTTAGAGCTGTCAAAAATGGGTCAAGCTCGACGGACTGTCCCATTTAACCCGACATAAGTATGGGCTGGGTCAAGGGAAATTCTAGCCCAAAATTTTTTGGTCCTGCCCAGCCCAACAATTTATTAGCCCGACACGGGGCAGCCTGATGATATTGCTGGGCCGACCTTTTGGCCTAAATTAAAATTTTTATTAATATGTTATAATATTTTACTATTAAATAGGAGTGAACAATAATAAAATTAAGATGAAATAAAACTTTTTGCCTTTTCATTTATTATTTTCATGATTAATAATGACATCATAATTAAAATAAAATATTATAAAATTTAATTTGAATATAATTAATTATTAATTTCATCGTAAATGAAATAAATATTGGTCCATGGGCCAGCCCGACCCAGTCCGAAAAACTAGTGGGTTTGGCTAGACAAAAAAAAATGATTGGCCCGAAATAAAATAAGTCAACCCAGCCCAACCCAAAAAAAATTTGTTGGCCCGGCTCATTCGGTCTAGCCCGAATTGACATCTAAGGACCCTACTCTCCTATCTACCAAGTTCATATATATATATATATAGATACTGTAGTAAAATTTTGCCAAAATTATTCCATTGTATCTTAAATTATTTGTTTATTTTTAAGTGGTTTCTCAAAAATAAAAAATCTCCAATTAATCTCTCAAAATTTTTTTCGTCACCATTATTAATCATCATCAATTTTACCTTAAATTGATTAAAATAATTTTTTTTCTCCTACGGTCTCTCATGTTTTCCTCACTAACACTACAAGAATGGGCCGCTTTATCCACCTCAATTAGTCACCACAGGCCCATTGGTTGCAATTAACAACTTAGTTTGCAACCAACAAAACGCTAAAAAAAAATCACTACCTCAAATCACGCTACTCAGTCACTCTACTCAGTTTCTACCTCAAATCAACTTAGTTTCTACTCAGTCACTCTACTCAGTCACGCTCTTACCTTTTGAGATGAATACCTGATACTTGTACTTCTTCTCCTTTCACTCTCTCAGTCACGCGATCTCTTCTCATTTCAATCTCGAGCTCGAGCTCTTCTCATTTCAAGTTCTCTAGCTCTCGTTCACTCTTCTCATGCTCTCTTCTCGGTGCCACAAGGAGCCACTCTTCTCGGTGTTCTCTCGCTCTCCTCAACACTCTTCTCACGCGATCGGTACGTCTCTTACTTTTGGTTTTCTCTCTCAAAATTAGATTCGGAAACTTGTTATGTGCGATTTGAATAGGGATTAGGGTTCTAAATTTGTTTTGCAATTATATTTTAGGGATTAGGGTTTTGAATTTGAATTTTAGGAATTATTGTTCTGAATTTGTATTTTAGGGATTAGGTTATGAAATCATGTTTTGTTTTGTGATTTGATTGGATATGTTGTTCATGAATCCGAGCAATTCCATCATCATTGATGGACTTGTTTATATTATTATTACTTGTTTGAATTTGTTTTAGATTTGTGAATTATGTTCCTATGCTTAGTAATAGTAATGTTATCCCTTGAAAGAAAAACTGCTTACATATATATCAGTGTCTCTTCAATTTAGTGCACTTCCACTTGGACTGTAAAATGTAAACAATATCATATAGCAGAACTTTTAGTAGCTTATGACATGGTAAAAGATTAGTTCATTTCTTATGGATCTTTTTGTTATATACAAACTTATGTGTCTAAGAAATGAACTAAGGCAAATGCATAAACAAATATGGATACGTGGAAGGTATTCACTAGAGTTAATTTTAATGTATAACACTTATCACAAACTTCCTCCTAACTCTCTGTAATCTTCTTCTCTCTGCCTTTGTGATTTTTTTATATTTAAATGCTATCATATACTTTGGCAATAACGAGAAACACATTTTGTGATTGAATTACATCAGGTTTGATAGCTTACTACTTATCTAATATTCTAATAATGTGTTGGAAGGTGATGATCTTCAAACTCGGGTTTAACTATTTGTTTAGCTATTCCTCTGCTTAGTTTGGTTGCATGACTGGAGAACATTTTCTTTCAATTTCAATCATTCTGTTCTTTACTGAATTTATTCAAATTTTATATCATTCTTGTACATGTGTTCCTAAATGATGCTCTGGCTACTTAAATGTCCAAATTGAGAATCATATTTTGTTAGTAATAATGACACTGACGAATTTGTTTATTTGGTCAATTCAAAGAATGACAATGATATTGGATATATGGAATTAGATCTTTATTTTATCTTAAAGATCTTTACTTTTGCCACATATTCATCTTAGTTCATTTCTTATGGTAAAAGATTAGTTCACTTTCTGAATTACCTACTTGGATCTTTTTCTGTTTTATTATGTCATTTCTTATTACATCTGTCTTCTTTCTTTTTGAATTTATCTAATATGTATCTATATATTTTAAATATTCAGCTTATAAGTTTCCAAACTTTTTTTTAAATGAAAGAAATATTCAGATTTTAAGTTAATGATTATTACTTCTTTTAAAATTTATCTTGTCCTGAATGTTTAGAAAAGAGGTGTCATATTTAACATATTAATTTGTTCTGATTTCTGTTGATTTTGGTTAATAACTGTTACTACATTATCATCTTTCTGTTGATATATGAAACGTTTTATTTTTTAGAGTGCACATTGGAGTATATCTAATTTACTCACAGCAAAATAATCAAAATAACGGATGGAAATTGCAGAGCAAGGAGATGACCAGAGAAAAAGGTTTTATGTTCAGAGTTTCTGCTAGTACTGAGTAACATAGGAACTGCTAAAGGTATCTATCACACACACTTGAGAGGTTCCCTAAACTTATGGTTTTTCTATAATCAATTGAAACTTTTCCTAGTTTTTGTTTCAGTGGTGTTCTTAAAGAGGAGAAAATGTCTACTTGACTTTTGAGGTAACAATTTTGATTTAGCCTCGTCCAATTTCTATATTTTTGTAGTTGGATTTAATAGATAAATGCATTCGATTAGCTATTTTAGATAGATTATGTGTTGTGATTTTTTAGGTTGCTTATGTGTATGTTGTTCACTTTAAAAGAAGAGATATCAGCTGGGGTGTGTGTCTGCACTATAAGGATACATTTTGGCTTTACGTTGTTATTTCCTAGTTTATGCTTAATTGTCTAGGTTGGTTATTCTACTTAGTAGTAATGGAGGTTCCTGAGCATCGAAGGTGGATGGACAAAAGGAAGGAAGATGGAGGGTTGACAACTGAGTTCAAGAATGGAGTAGCTGAGTTTATCGAGTTTGTGGAAAGGCAACCCAATTTCAAATATCAAGATCCAATTAGGTGCCCTTGGAAGAAATGCAAATGTAGGAAATTTGATTATGCGGAAAGAGTGATGGACCATCTTTTCATGAATGGGTTCAAAGATAATTACTATTATTGGACAAATCATGGTGAATCTTTGCCACCATGTCCCCCAGTTATGGTAGAAGATGCGTATTACGAAGAAGGAGATGGTAGGGAAGAATTCAATCCTTTAGAGCAAATGATCTTGGATCATGTAGGCCCTTCAGTAGGTCAAGCGATACTACAAGATGATGCTTCTGAGTTTCAAGATTCAGACGATTATGAAGTGGGGTTCCAACACATAGAAGAGGGCCCAAATACTGAGACTCAAAAATTCTATGACATGTTGGCGGCTTCACGAACTCCTTTGTGGGATGGATGCGAGGCGCATTCAGAATTGTCTGTTTCCTTGGAAGCCCTTAGCATCAAATTTGATTTTCAATTGTCGGAAGCTTGTTTTAATCGTGGGGTTAAGCTGTTGGGTGAAACACAACCCAGAGGTAACGCAAGCCTCAAAATCTTTATTATGCTAAAAAGAAGGTTGCTAGTTTGGGGTTGGGTGTTGAGAAAATTGAATGTTGCGAGAATGGATGCATGTTGTTTCGCAATGAATATGCACATGAGAGTGTTATCGTTTGCAGATTCTGCGGTGCGGATCGTTACGAGGTCACCACTAAAAACGGCATTGAAAAAAAAAGATGTGGTACTTCCCCATTACTCCAAGGCTCCAAAGAATGTACTCTTCAATGGCCACCACACCTCACATGCGATGGCATGCTGAGAACGAGAGAGATCCAAATGTCTTATGCCATCCATCCGATGAACTAGCATGGAAGCACTTTGACAATGTGTATCCAGAGTTTTCTCAAGAAACTCGTAATGTTAGGTTGGGATTATGTGCAGACGGGTTTAATCCTTTTGGTAGATCCGGTAAATCTTACTCTTGTTGGCCGGTAATTCTAACTCCATATAATCTCCCGCCTGGAATGTGCATGAAGAGGGAGTATATGTTCTTGACTGTGTTGATTCCTAGTCCCGAGAATCCCAAACATAAGATTGACGTGTACCTTCAACCACTTATAGAAGAGTTGCTTCATTTGTGGGAAAATGACGCCTTAACATATGATGTATCATTGAGGCAAAATTTTATCATGAAGGCCGCTTTGATGTGGACAATCGGTGACTTTCCGGCTTACGGGATGTTGTCAGGCTGGATGGCGCAGGGAAGGCTTGCTTGCCCTGTTTGTATGGATAAGACAAAAGGCTTTAGACTTGAAAACAGTGGGAAGATTTCATGGTTTAATCGTCATCGTCAATTCCTTCCACAAGATCATCCTTTTAGGATGAACTCAACTGCATTCTTGAAGGGCCATGTTGTGACAGATTGCCCTCCTCAAGTGCCATTATCTGGAGAACATATTTGGCATGATATTAAAGGGTATCAATTCATCCATGAATTTGGTCAAATCATTCATGAAGAAGGGTATGGCAAGACTCTTAATTGGACCAAAATTAGTATATTTCGTCATAACATTGATGTCATGCATACCGAGAGAAACTTCTTTATGAATGTGAATGACACGGTGATGGATTTCAAAGATAAGACAAAAGACACATATAATGGTAGATTAGATCTAGCAGAATTATGTCAACGAAAGGAGCTTGAAATGAAGGACACGGGAGGAAGGACCCTTCAAAAACCGAAGGCCAAATATTGTCTAAGTAAAGCCCAAAAGCTAGCTATTTTTTATTGGATCTTAAAACTGAAATTGGCAGATGGATATGCTTCCAATTTGGGTAGATGTGTTAATACAAAATAAGGAAAGTTGAATGGAATGAAAAGCCACGACTGCCATATATTTATGCAGCGATTGTTATCTATTGCCTATGCCTCATTACCAAATGATATTTGGAAGCCGCTTGTTGAGATCAATCATTTTTTTAGGGTATTGACTTCCACAACAGTTAGTATAGAACAACTTAAGAGTTTGGAACGTGACATCCCTATTATCTTGTGTAAGTTGGAGCAAATATTCCCTCCGACTTTCTTTGATTCTATGGAGCATCTACCCATTCACTTGCCTTATGAGGCACTACTTGGTGGCCCAGTTCAATATCGTTGGATTATCCTTTCGAAAGGTATATATCTCTCATCTATATTTTCGTTCTTAGGTTTTTGTATTCGTTAAAAAAAAGGTGAGCAACAAATCTAGGGTGGAAGGTTCTATTTGTGAAGCTTATTTAGTGGAGGAGGCATCTACCTTTGCTTCTTTTTTTTACCCAGAAGATGTAGAAACAAGAAGGACTGTTGTGCTACGTAATGTTGCAGTAGGTGAAGATTGTTCATCTAGCCCTCCTATTTCAATTTTTAATTACCCTGGTCGTGGATGTGGTGCACAAAAAACATGGTACTTAGATGAGCGTGATATGAAAGCTTCTGAGTTGTACGTGCTTCAAAATTGTGAGGAGGTGAAGCCATATTTACAGTAAGTTGGTGTTCACTTCAACCTTCAACGTTTCTCAATTTTGCTGATGAACTAAGTTGTTAATGGGCTATTTTTGTTAACATATAGAATATTTGCTGATGAGCTAAGGCGGAATGATACCACTATTTTGGACAACCAAATTAATGTGGAGATTACGTTGCAATTTAAAAATTGGTTCAAAGCTTATGTAAGTTAGTTATTCCTTTAATTACTTCCATATATAAGTTTCTTCCAAATTTAGCTTCTTGTGACATATACTCAACTTGTAGGTCCGAAATCCTCAAAATGGAATTGTCGATCCGTTATTGCGATCGTTAGCATGGGGCCCCAAATATAAGGTTCGATCATGGGAAACTTACATCGTAAATGGTTACAAGTTTCATACAATATCACATGGTCAAGGTATGAAAACTTCAAATTCCGGGGTATGTGTACGAGGTACCAATGGCCTAGTAGAGCATGACTATTATGGGTGATTGACCGATATAATTGAATTGGAGTATTTTGGACAGCCCATTAAAAAGTTAGTCCTCTTCAAGTGTGAATGGTTTGATCCCACTCCCAATATAGGCACAAAAGTGAATAGTATGTATGGGATTGTTGATGTAAGGGAGTCACGTAGATATGAAGTGTATGACCCTTTCATATTTGCACAACAAGCATATCAAGTTTACTACACGTCCTATCCGGAGGGTCATCAAGGCTGGTTGGGTGTCATCAAGATAAAAGCACGAAGTGCGATAACAAATAATGTCATTACGCAAAATGATAGAGATGCTCCATATCAAAATGAGCAAGATATTGATGGGTTTTGCGTGATGTTGAACATCGACACAAATGATTTTAACCCCAATCTTGTACATGTTGGCGAAAGTGATGATGAAGTTGATGAAGATTTACTCGATCATGAGGAATTGGAAGACTCAAGTGACTATGAATGAGTCAAGTGGTAGCGGAGATGATTTTATTGATTCAGATTAATTTTAGGTAGTTTGTGAATTCAAATTTAATATTCTATTTTCATGTATTTTGTTGGTATTTATCATATCTTATGTGTTTTTCTTTATAATTGCATCCTTATATAATATTGTGTTTTGTGCCATTGCAGATGGTGGGTGATGTTGGTCGGGGTCGGGGTCGGGGTCGAGGTCAAGGTCGAGCTGGTCCTACTGCATCAGTCACTCTTGCACCGATCGCTCCTACTATTGTGCCAGCTGCTAGTATTGAATCAGCCATTCCTGCACCGATCGCTCCTACTGCACCAGCCGCTCCTGTTGCACCAGTTGCTCCTTGTGCGTCAGCTTCTCGTACTACACCAGTTGCTCGTACCACATCTATCCATGATACAACGTCAGTCCCTCCTTGTGCACCAGTAGCACGTACCACATCCTTCTCTCGTAGTGCATCTATCCCTCGTACTAGATTCATCCCTCCTGTTGCCTTAGCTGCTCGTACCACATCTATCCATGATACAGCCGCATCCTTCTCTCGTACCACATCTATCCCTCGTACTACATCTATCCCTCCTGCTCTTACTGCAGCAGTTGCTCGTACCACATCTGTCCATGATACAACATCAGTCCCTCCTTGTGCACCAGTAGCTCGTACCACATCCTTCTCTCGTAGTGCATCTATCCCTCGTACTACATCCATCCCTCCTGCTAACTTAGCTGCTCATACTGCACCAGTAGCTCATAACACATCCTTCCCTCATGGTGCATCTATCCCTCATACTGCACCAGCCACAAATTTGGGTGCGGGAACATTTATGGGACCTTCATCTGCTTCCGTCTATGAGTTTCCACTTGGCTATGAATTGGGGGTGCGTGATCCCATTGATGGGAAGATTTGGCTCGGCCCAAGTGCCAAATTAGAGTAAGCACCCAATATTTGCAATGTGGTTATATGGTCTTTTATTCAGTCTTTTCAATTTGTTTTTGATATTTGCTGCTATCAAACGTAATATAATGTGTTTACTGTTCACAGCTTTTTCCCACCTGGGCTTGTTGAAGATGACATAGCTAAAATTATCAAGGCAAGGTATTCTGGTGCATGGCCCACTTGGTCACATGTCCCGAAGGCTACGCGAAAGGAATGGTTGGAACTATTTGAGGTTTGAAGTTCAGATTAAAATACTATTATTTTACATTTGGTTCTACGTTTTACATTTTTTATACTTTAATTTTTGGATGTTCTAACCAGAGATTAAAGTACAATGTAAACTACTGAAAATAGAGAATTACCTAAGATTGAAATTGTTTGATGAAATATGTTCTCACTCGCGCTTATGTTGCTATGCTATTAATCATCGTCACAACTAATTATCGCGCTTGACCTACTGAAGGGCCTACATGATCCAAGATCATTTGCTCTGAAGGATTGAATTCTTCCCTACCATCTCCTTCTCCGTAATACGCATCTTCTACCATAACTGGGGGACATGGTGGCAAAGATTCACCATGATTTGTCCAATAATAGTAATTATCTTTGAACCCATTCATGAAAAGATGGTCCATCACTCTTTCCGCATAATCAAATTTCATACATTTGCATTTCTTGCAAGGGCACCTAATTGGATCTTGATATTTGAAATTGGGTTGCCTTTCCAGAAACTCGATAAACTCAGCGACTCCATTCTTGAACTCAGTTTTCAACCCTCCATCTTCCTTCCTTTTGTCCATCCACCTTCGATGCTCAGGAACCTCCATTACTACTAAGTAGAATAACCAACCTAGACAATTAAGCATAAACTAGGAAATAACAACGTAAAGCCAAAATGTATCCTTATAGTGCAGACACACACCCCAGCTGATATCTCTTCTTTTAAAGTGAACAACATACACATAAGCAACCTAAAAAATCACAACACATAATCTATCTAAAATAGCTAATCGAATGCATCTATCTATTATATCCAACTACAAAAATATAGAAATTGGACGAGACTGAATCAAAATTGTTACCTCAAAAGTCAAGTAGAGATTTTCTCCTCTTTAAGCACACCACTGAAACAAAAACTAGGAAAAGTTTCAATTGATTATAGAAAAACCATAAGTTTAGGGAACCTCTCAAGTGTGTGTGATAGATACCTTTAGCAGTTCCTATGCTACTCAATACTAGCAGAAACTCTGAACATAAAACATTTTTCTCTGGTCATCTCCTTGCTCTGCAATTTCCATCTTTTATTTTGATTATTTTGCTGTGAGTAAATTAGATATACTCCAATGTGCACTCTAAAAAATAAAATGTTTCATATATCAACAGAAAGATGATAATGTAGTAACAGTTATTAACAGAAATCAACACAAATTAGAACAAATTAATATGTTAAATCTGACACCTCTTTTCTAAACAATCAGGACAGGATAAATTTTAAAAGACGTAATAATCATTAACTTAAAATCTGAATATTTCTTTCATTTAAAAATTATAAGCTGAATATTTAAAATATATAGATACATATTAGATAAATTCAAAAAGAAAGAAGACATATGTAATAAGAAATGACATAATAAAACAGAAAAAGATCCAAATAGGTAATTCAGAAAGTGAACTAATCTTTTACCAAAAGAAATGAACTAAGATGAATATGTGGCAAAAGTAAAGATCTTTAAGATGAAATAAAGATCTAATTCCATATATCCAATATCATTGTCATTCTTTGAATTGACCAAAGAAACAAATTCGTCAGTGTCATTATTACTAACAAAATATGATTCTCAATTTGGACATTTAAGTAGCCAGAGCATCATTTAGGAACACATGTACAAGAATGATATAAAATCTGAATAAATTCAGTAAAGAACAGAATGATTGAAATTGAAAGAAAATGTTCTCCAGTCATGCAACCAAACTAAGCAGAGGAATAGCTAAACAAATAGTTAAACCCGAGTTTGAAGATCATCACCTTCCAACACATTATTAGAATATTAGATAAGTAGTAAGCTATCAAACCTGATGTAATTCAATCACAAAATGTGTTTCTCGTTATTGCCAAAGTATATGATAGCATTTTAAATAAAAAAATAAATCACAAAGGCAGAGAGAAGAAGATTACAGAGAGTTAGGAGGAAGTTTGTGATAAGTGTTATACATTAAAATTAACTCTAGTGAATACCTTCCACGTATCCATATTTGTTTATGCATTTTCCTTAGTTCATTTCTTAGACACATAAGTCTGTATATAACAAAAAGATCCATAAGAAATGAACTAATCTTTTACCATGTCATAAGCTACTAAAAGTTCTGCTATATGATATTGTTTACATTTTACCGTTCAAGTGGAAGTACACTAAATTGAAGAGACACTAATATATATGTAAGCAGTTTTTCTTTCAAGGGATAACATTACTATTACTAAGCATAGGAACATAATTCACAAATCTAAAACAAATTCAAACAAGTAATAATAATATAAACAAGTCCATCAATGATGATGGAATTGCTCGGATTCATGAACAACATATCTAATCAAATCACAAAACAAATCATAATTTCATAACCTAATCCCTAAAATACAAATTCAGAACAATAATTCCTAAAATTCAAATTCAAAACCCTAATTCCTAAAATATAACTGGAAAACAAATTTAGAACCCTAATCCCTATTCAAATCGAACATAACAAGTTTCCGAATCTAATTTTGAGAGAGAAAACCAAAAGTAAGAGACGTACCGATCGCATGAGAAGAGTTTTGAGGAGAGCGAGAGAACACCGAGAAGAGTGGCTCCTTGTGGCACCGAGAAGAGAGCGTGAGAAGAGTGAACGAGAGCTAGAGAACTTGAAATGAGAAGAGCTCGAGCTCGAGATTGAAATGAGAAGAGATCGCGTGACTGAGAGAGTGAAAGGAGAAGAAGCACAAGCATCAGGTATTCATCTCAAAAGGTAAGAGCGTGACTGAGTAGCGTGATTTGAGGTAGTGATTTTTTTTAGTGTTTTGTTGGTTGCAAACTAAGTTGCTAATTGCAACCAATGGGCTTGTGGTGACTAATTGAGGTGGATAAAACGGCCCATTCTTGTAGTGTAAATTTTTCACTCCATTTATATACTCATAAATAGCATTACACTATAATTTAACATTATCAATTACTTTAGCAAAATATATATATATATATATATATATATATTTCAATAGTTAACTTTTTTAAAGAAGGGACAGAGTTAACTTTTTTTTTTTAATGGGGAAATAGTTAACTTCTTAAAAGGGAAAGATTACATTATATTTTCAAATACTCTCTGGGGTCCTATTTATAAGATCTTTTAAGGGTTTTTTACTCTCATCAAGGAGAGTGAATAAATATGTTGGTTACATTAGAAATGTGAAAAGTTGATATACTTTTTCAAAACTACCCTTATAATTATTATTGGAACTCTAAAAAGTGATGACTGTATAGGGGTGTTTGTGAAAAGAAGTAATTAAATGCTATTGAAAATTGAAAAGATGTCTTATAAATATGACCAAAATAAAAACCCCAAAAGGGTTTTATAAATAAGACCGGAGGGAGTATTTAATGCAAGAGGACAATAAAAATTACTCTCTCCAGCTCGAATTATAAGCAGCAAAAATCATACTTCTCTCGGTTTTAAATATAAGCAAAATTAACTAACTTTATTCAATTTTGTTTCATTCCCAACGCCACTTTCCTAAAACATCTCTAGAAAATTGTAATCTTAATTCATTTTTGTTTCATTCACAATACTACTTTCCTAAAATACCTCTATTTTTTTTTTTATAAATTTGAAAAAATTAAATACAATCAACTAACCTCCTTAATAAGCGTAAAAATAGTTGGATTTGCTTATAATTCGAACCAGAGGAATATATGTTACTTCTTCCCTCTATTAACTCCTTACTCCCTTGCTGCCAAACTTGATAAAATCTGAATATTTTTTTTTGATAACTCGGCTAATCCAGCTTACTTGGCTGACTAATCCTGGGGGATCAATCCCACCGGACACTTGCGGGAGACTCAATTGAAGACAGAGCTTTTGCTAAGTATATCTATAACCATCAATGTTTGATTCAATCAGCAGGTTTCGAAGCTGAGACCAATATTTTCACATGATAAACTCTGAATATGATCTCATGGCAGCTTAAGATATCTTGGGATTTTAAACACTAGTCCCTAAATTCAATATTTTCCCAAGGGTCGTTTTACTATACTACTAATTGTTCTAACTTATTATACTCGGTTATTTCCGCTTTTTTATTTTATTTACTTTTTCCATTGCATCCTTCTACACACATATTCTGACATGTGCACCCATTGCACGTCTGCACATACTGAACACTGCCACAATGCCATCCGCGTGAAAATAATAGGGAAACGTTTATTTATTTATTTTAAATAGAGAAATGTTTAAGTTTTTTTTATTGGAAATGTGAATATTTGATACTTCTCCCGTCCTAAAAAGTTAATAAATTTTTGAAAATTCAACAAAAATAAGGGAATATGTTATTAATGCACTATCCCCAAATCAACAAATTACCAAAACAAATATTTAATGTGTGTTTCCTTAATTAACCAATCATAGAATATATAATAAAATTTTAATTTTTTTAATTCAGTATTTTAACTTTAATTTGGGAACCAAATTTTCTATGTCTTTTACAAACTTTATGGGACAGAGGGAGTATGTATTTTTAAATCTACCCTTATGAACAGTATTGGAAATTTAAAAAGTGTCAAATAAACATGGGTATTTGTGAAAATAAGTACTCCCTCATTCCCATAAGTCATGTTCATTTAGGTTTTTAATTTTGTCTCATAACTTACATTCTTTTAGAAACTCAATACTCATTTATACTTCTTTTTTCCAAGTATACCTTATTTATTACATTCTCTTTTTCACCGCCTATTTCTTCATCTCTTTTCAATATAATCTTCATACGTTTATTATTACTCTCTCCTGCTATTAATTGAGGGTAATTTAGTCAAAATATACCAAATTCTTATATTTTTATTTACTCATTTCTTAATTTATGTGCAAGAGTCTAAAAGAAATTAACTTATGAGACATATGAATAATTAATTGTCATTGAAAATTAGTATATGGTCTTATAAATAGGGACAAAATAAAAGCCGCAAAAGGATCTTATATATAGGGACGAAGGTAATACCCACTGCAATTTGAAATACTAATTGTTAGTGTTTTACGCGGATCGTGTATTTTGGCCTTTAGATTATTTCTTATCAACGAACAAAATTTCATCCCTGTATTTCATCAGATCACCATTAAAGCAATATTTTTATTTTTAAAATTAAAATGATAATAACAAAAATATCTTAAATTTATACTTATTTTAATGTTAAAATTTTATGTTATTTTAATAATAAGATCCCATATTTTTTCTTTCAATATATTTATTTTAATACTTTTATTTTATTTTATTTTATTTTAATACTTATTTTTTCTTTCAAAATACTTATTAAGTAATTGTTATTTAATAATATCACATAATCACTAACGAATGATAGTGGGGCAAGGGGGCAAAAGTATCTTAACATGTCACTAAAAAGAAATAATGGGGTTAGGAGGGCCCCGAGTACCCTAACATGTAACCTTCAACGTTAGAGTGAGAAAACGATAATCTAACATGTCATTAAATAGGACAATGATACCCTAAATCCTAAAATTATATAACACTTTTTTTTGGGATAAAATTTAACACTTTATCAATTAATATTATTAATATTATTTAAATTAAGTAAAAAATCGACGGTCCAGAATAAAAAAGGAAAAAAATTATCCATGCCAATACTAAAACCAACAATAACATGATTACTGCCCAGCCCACAAAAATAAAAAATTTGGGTACAAAATGAAAAAAAAAATTACTCTACCGTGCACATGGTGTACTACACAGAATAAGTTACCCAGGTAACGGGTATACAATCCTCACCGTCCAACAATAACTAAACGCCCTGACTATAGATTCAACAATGAGTTTGTGTACTCATCCACTTTGAATGCGTCCTGCATACGGACCCTTTCCCAAAAAATCCCAACCAAGATTCTCGTTATATCCATAATCTTATGCTGTCGAAGCCTTGCAGCTTGAGATCATATATGTTTTCAGTTTTGTTGCATTGCGACTAGGTGGGATTTTGTTATCCTTTTAGGCGGTCCAATCAACTTTCACCTGTTTTCAGTTTTGCCAAATGAGATCATGATTGATTTTTTTTTTTTTAAACTTTTTAAAACAAAACCTTTATAGATATATTTGGAGTTATAATTCCTTTTTTCAAATTTAGAAGTAAATCCCAAATCGAATCTAGAAACGAGATTGCTTGGAAAACTAGACTAAGAGGAGATGGTGATGACAAATTATTGATAGAAAAATTGGTTTTTTAAATAAATAAATTAAATAGAAAAGATGGAGAAGAGATGAGGATAATATAATAAATTTATAGTGTTGAAAAAATTGGAGAAAATACACGATAAAAATTATATAAAATAGAGAATATGATCTGAGTCATGTCAATGATATCATCCTTAAGAATTTATTCGCGTACCACGACGATTCCCCAGGATTCAGCAGGATAAAACAGTGAAATTGGCATGGTAAAAAAAAGTGTAGAGTAAATGTGACTTATTATACTTGCAGAACCGGTTTGCATCAATTATTTGCAATAAGCCCCCTAATTTTTACACTTCCACGACCGATTATCTAGGGCAGCAGCTCCCTTCTCCTTTCTTCTTCTTCTTCGTCGTTGGTTCCTTCTTCATTGGCGGCGCTCCCCGTTGTTGTTGTTGGCGTTCTTGTTCCTCCTCCTCGTCTTCTTCTTCGTGTTGGTGTTGTTCGTCGTTCGTTCGTTCTTCTTGTTGTTCTTGGCGTTGTGAGTGGTGGGGGGTTGTTTCTTTGGGTATGTAAATTTTCTTTCTTCTCTATTGTTGTTCTTCTTTGTTTTTGGGAAAGTGAAAAAGTTGGAGTTAAGCCCTCTGCAGATCTGCCATGGGCAGAGCACCAAGGGATGCCAAAAACCAAAACCAAATTGTATAGTAGAAAGAGACATTGAAAACTATAATGTTAGTTTCTACCAAAAACTGAGCAAAGCCACATATTTTTGGCATCTTTACGAGAGCTAAGCCCTGTAATAAGAGATGAGGCACCCTGTCTGAATATGAAGTTCGTAGCCTCACATATTAGGATATTAGGAAGCGAACAGTTAAAGATGTGTGGTTGTAGAGCATGAAGTTAGTGTTAATCCTGTTATGAACAGCATCCCAGATAAAATATTTGTCATTTTAGGGAGCCCAACGATCTTAATTGATCCATGATGGGAAACTTTGTTGTTTTTTTTTAATGAGTTTTGAAATGTGAATTATTAATTTATACTTGTGGTTGAGTCAAGTTGTTTTCAAGAATCTTTGTTATCTGCTTAGCAAGAGAATGAGCTCATGAATCTTATCTGTGTTCTTTATTTAACACCTCCATGTTGCTTTTAAATCTGTATGGCATATGCTCTATTTGTTGGAGTTTATGAACCTATAAAGCAAAAACTGTTGAGGATATTTCCTGAAAATCTGAGTGCTTTTGCTCATTTGGTAAGATGCTTCTTATATAAACAGTGACATGAGTCATGTAGATTCAAGTGAATAAAGGGTATGTTAGCAAATTTGAGCATAACGCTCAAATTGTTTTTAATAGATATGCTATGCTAGCTTTGAAACAAGACATTTACGAGATGTTTCAACCTTATTGTTTCTCATTGCCTTCAAGTTTGAAGTTTGGTCCTCTAAAGCCTCTTGCATTTGTTTGGCTTGTATTGGAGTTGATGCCTTGTCTATATTATCATTCTTTTTTCCATTGGAGACAAAAATCTTTGATGAGATTTTAAATTTCATTAGACTGCAGGTGTCGTAGGGTATATTGCTGCTTCACTGATTCGTGTTCCAACAGAGGTAGGTGGATTATCTTAGTTGTTAAAATGATATTTCCATGGCAGAAAACTGTTTCACTGGACAAGTTCCTCTTTTTTAATGCTCCTCAGGTTGTTAAGCAGAGAATGCAAATTCTATTCCCCATGTTTGTATTGATATGATAAAATGTTTCTTTCATGTTGATCTTTGCAATCACAGGGATATGGATCTTTTTTATTGCGGGATTTGCCCTTTGATGCTATTCAATTTTGCATCTATGAGCAGATTCAAATAGGTTATAAGCTTGCGGTATGCTCCTCAAGTTCTATCTTTATGTGCATTAAAGACAATATTTTTGCATTTTAGTTTTCATGACACGATTTGCCATTTCCCTTTCTATTATTTATTATAATTTCTTAAACCTTGTCTTTCTTATTTCTGTCCTGAAATATTGTTAAAATGTCAAGTTATCCTTCTGATATTTGAACAGATATACCTTGATAGTGCTTCATATCTGTGTGCCTTTTCTCTTTCTGGTGATTTGAATGTGTATAGTATGAACTAGTCTGATAGCTATGTGCTGAAATGGAGCTTTAACACTACACTAGCCAGTAAGATTTGCAAGCTGTATTGTATAGCAGAGTCTGTAAACTCAGTTTGTTCTAAATTTGCTTTGTAGAAGTTCTCACAGGCATTGAAATTTGCAGGTTACTTCTGTTGATCTCCATCATCATTTCCATGCCCTTGGTGCTGGAACTATTGAAGATATTAGGGTGCAACGAGACAAGAGTTTCGGGTTTGTTGACATGACAGAGTGGAAAACAAACTTGTAAATTTTGATTCAATTTCATGTAATATTTTCATACCAAATTCTTTGCCAACCTTTAATTGCATTCTGGTTGGTATTTGTAAATGATTTGATGTAATAAATGTTCTAACAGGAACTTATTATGTTTATTGATTTTTGGGTTAATTACAGTTCCCCCCCCCCCCCCCCCCCCCCCCCCCCCCCCCCCCCGGTTTGCCTAAAAATCAGTTTGCCACCCTGTGGTTTCAAGTTAAACAAACTGCCCCCCGTGGTAAGCAGTTAACTAAAAAAGAAAAATAAACCAAACCAAACCAGCTACGAGAAAAACTTCTATAAAACCACCAAACCAAACCAGCTACAAGAAAGAGAAAAACAATCAAACAAAAAAATATACTCCTTTAAACATAGGAAAAAATATATTTATCTTACTCTAAAATACAAGTAAAATTATTAATTTTTTTTTTTATTTCGTTTAGTTTCACTGTCATTAAAAACAACTCGCTGGAAGAGCCAGCCACGCAGCTCGCTCCGGATTAGTTTCAAGGGCTCCCTGGTATTAAGGGTGTTCTTGGGGATACCGGTGGTTCCGCAAGGAATACGGACAAAAAAAAAATATTAACAAATTCCAAATTTTAATAATTTAAATTTAAATTTAACTTAATTATTTCATTCAAATTATTTACTTTCACTACTTAAATTGTGAATAATTTATTAGTTCAAATAAATATTTATAAAAATAATTTTGAAATAAGCAATATATTTTTGAAATAAAATAACAAATTTTACAACAATCCCCTACTTATTTCAAAAATACATAAAAAAAAGATTTGAGAAAATTCCTGGGTTAACATCACGGGTGTAGTGCATCGTACTTGGTGCCTTCTGGGCTATGAACCAAGTCTAGACCGATAGAATTTGACATACGGTGCATTGGTGGGGCTGAGCTTTATGAACCAATGACACACTGATGTAAGGAGGGATCCTACTAGTCACACTACAACCCACAATTCTTGCTGTTATCGCTGATTTGCGCTATTGTAGCCATGCGCATGCTTGGGTGTTCATGAGTGCTCTAGAAATTGTGCCACCAATTTCATAGAAGTGGCAATGTGGCATCACTCCACACTCATATAGGTGATTCATCGGTGATTCATCAAGTGTATACTGCACTTCATACACCTCCGAAAAGGATATGAATTTCATTAAGAGCTTTTAAACTCACCCTCTCTTGAACGCAGTATAGCACAACTCTACACCATAGGAAGAGAAAAAAATTATAGTACTAGCAACATTAATAAGTGACTTGTTATTACCCATATGAACCTTATTCATGGGATCTCCAATCATAAAGGTTGGGTCTCCATCATCGTTAATGTCATGTTGGCTTAAATATAAATCTCTTTTCCCTCAATATTTCTTGTATCTCAACCTTCCTTTCAAAAGATTTGACCAGATGATTGATCAGATCACTTCTGACTTCAGATAGTTACTGTTCACTATAAACACTTTTAGCAATTGTTTAATCGCATTATCTCATAATTGGATATATCCATGTCTTCCATTGAAAAGCTTATACTTTACGATGGGTATTGCTACTTGGCAATCACATAAACACAAAAGTATTTAACTCCTAATGGAATATTTGCTATATTTATCAATCTCTTGCTTACTATTAGACATCTCAAGAAATTTTACCTTCTTTAAGGTTAAACTCATGATCGCTCACAATCGATCTCATCTGAATTTTAGAATTCAGGCATCATCGTATATAATTATCATATTTCATCCCCTATCAAAATTTAGGAGGCAAAATTTAAGTTCAAGTATCATCGTATAAAATATCATAATTCATCTCTTATCAAATTTAGGAGACAAAAACACTTTATTTGTTCAAATATATCATATAATCCCAAAGACTATCACCAATTTCCACATTGACTATAATAAAAGTCTGGAAAATAGCCACAAATATTTGGTCTCATCTGAATCTATAAAATCCAGGCACCGATATATGAAGTATCACAATTCATCTTCCAAAAATTAAATGATGTAGACCCAAAAAAATCTTCAACTTATTGTTTTACATTTGAAAAACACGAGTTTGAGGGATGATGGCAACAATAATATCATCCCCTTAGACCAATTTTCCTTTTGGCTATGAGGATTATCATTCCCCTTCCAACATATGCACTAAAATACATTATAACACATATCGCATTTGCATCCCCACATTTTAATCAAACTATCATTTTTATGAAGTATCTCGAGTGTGTAATAATACCACAATAATCATAACAACATATTCTTCTTCTCAAGATAGATACACAGAAATTAATAAACTCATCTTTTGATGATTTAAAAAAAATAGTAAATGGTCTATTTGATCCACCAAAGATACACCGGGTATCATCTTAGTCCCCGAAAAATTTTGGGAATCAATTAAGTCCTCCAAAGATCAGAATGACATTACGTTAATCCCACCGTCCATAAATTTGTTAGTCCCTCTGTTAAGTACCACGTGTCACATTCTCATTGGTTATTTCCGTCAACATATTTAGACACGAACCACAAGATTATTCATTCTTAAAATCTCAACCGTTGGATATATCCAACAGTTAAGATTTAAAAATGAAAAATAAAATAAAAAATAAAAAATCTTTTCATTTAATTTTAACCGTTGGATATATGCATATCTAGTACATGTTTGATCAAGACAAGTATATAACACTATGCCCAGTGAAACTAACTGGTTCACTAATTTACTTATAGGTGTGACATGAGATATAATTCATAGAAATAAGCTGCAAAGTATCCCCTGCTGAATAAAAAATGCATCCTTCTATCTTCTCCAGCTATCACATCCCGTCTTCCCCGGTCCAACAATCTATCAAGATAGATGTAAAAACATAACTGCAAGTGAATATATAGCTTTCAATGGTAAGAAGAAACAAACAAATTTCTAAAATTTAGATCCAAAGTATGTAGTATAGAACAATTCTTGCGGCCACTTAACTTCCATTTGAAAACCAATTTACCAAACATATAAAAACACTAACAGATTCAAAAATATAAAAGGAAATTAGCTTCCTGCAACTTAACAGATTCAAGAATATAAAAGAAAATAACAACCAACTTAGCTTCCTGCAGTGCAACATTTGTAAGGAAATTAACACACAAATATAAAAGGAACCTAGCCTAGCAACCTAGTTATGATAAGAATATAAAAGCAGGCACCAGGAAGATAGAAAGAAACAATACCTTTACTAGCAGTGACTTCTTTCCTGGAGCAGAATCCACTATAAAACCCATTGACATCCTATCACGATCAAACATAAGAGTAGCAATTCGACGGTCATGTTAATTCCACCATTCACAACAACCTTAATTAAAAATTGAAAATCTAATGCAAAGCAAGTTAATTAATGATGTTATGTGGCTTAAAATGGATGTGAAGGAGAATGGATGTGAAGGAGAAAACTTCTCTCCCTGGTTTTTCTCCTAGCCACTTTGTAACTTCCTAGTTCTTCTCCTTGCCCTGTTGTTTCCTTGGAGAAGAGAAAATTCCTCTTCTTTGCTTTTCCTATTTTTTTCCCTTTCCTTTGTTATAAATACCGCTCTCCGTTTTCATTTTGTAACATCAACATAAACAACAACATTAGTAACAACAACAGATTCTCTCTGTAATTATAGAGAATTTAGTAGATAAACCGGTGAGAAAATACCGTGTCGTATTTTGGGTGTATTTGGGGTTTGGGTTGTTGTCAAATAATAATATCATTGTATATCGTCATTTTATATGTGGAGTAAGCTATAAGTTGAACCACACTTATTCATTATTCCAATTTATTTCCGCTCATTTTATAACAAACTAGTATCAGAGCGCTTAGAGCGTTCTGGGAATTTGTGTATTAAAAAAATGACGACTACAAAATTTGATATTCAGCAGTTTGATGGGCACATCAATTTTGGAATGTGGAAGGTTCGCATGATGGTTGTTTTGACCCAGCAAAATTTAAAGATGGCCCTTTCGGGGAAAGGAAATAAGCCTGATACGATGAAGGATTTTGAGTGGGATGACATAGATGCAAAAGCTATGTCTACTATTCACTTATCCATCACAGACGATGTTTTGCAGGAGGTCTTATCGGAGAAGATGGTAGAGGCTTTGTGGACCAAGTTGGAGTCCCTATACATGAAAAAGACGGTGGCTAATCGTCTCGGTGTGTTACAACGTTTGTACACACTTCGCATGGATGAAGGGACATCCGTTAGAGCACACATTTCAAAGTTCACTTCTTTGACTATGGAATTGAAGAATATAGATGAGTCATTTTCAAGTGAACAACAGGCAATGTTGTTGCTTTGCTCCCTGCCTCCCTCATACAAGCATTTTAGAGAAACTCTAATATATGGTCGTGAAAGCCTTAACATTGATGAGGTGAGAGTCGTGAGAAGATGGAGCACGATAATAGTGAATGTGGTGATCATACAGTAGGCTTATTCGCTAGAGGGAGATCAAGGGAGGTTGGCTCGAGTAGTTTCAACAGAGGCAAGTCAAGATCTAAATCTAGACTACGCAAGGGGAGATGTAGATATTGCAAGAAAGAAGGGCACTGGAAAGCAGAATGTCTGAAACTCAAAGAAAAGAATGAGGCTAGTTCGAGTCACTCGGCTAGTGTGGCAGAAGATGCTGATAATGTTCTCTCAGTATCAACTGGTTCATTTGGTGATGCTTGGATCTTGGATTCTGGTTGTTCTTACCACATGTGTCCAAATCGAGACTGGTTCACAACTTATCAGTCGATTGACGGTGGTGTTGTTCTTATGGGAAATCATATGTCCTGTAAGGTCATTGGCATTGGAACAGTCCGAATCAAGATGCATGATGGTGTCGTAAGAACTTTAACAGATGTTCGGCACATACCAGACTTGAAGAAAAATCTCATTTCTTTGGGTACTCTTGATTCTCAAGGGTATAAGTATTCTGCTAAAGGTGGAGTTCTACGAGTCTCTAGAGGCGCTCTTGTTGTAATCAAAGGAAAATTGGTCAATGGTCTCTATATACTCCAAGGAAGTATAGTCGGTGGAGTTGCATCGGTGTCGTCTTCCCTTGATTCAGATTCCGATACTACTCGATTGTGGCATATGCGTCTAGGGCATATGAGTGAAGCTGGAATGTCGATTTTAAGCAAACGAGGTTTGCTAGGTGATCACAAGATTGGGAAGCTTGACTTTTGTGAACACTGTGTCTACGGGAAGCAGACCAGAGTCAAGTTCAACACTGCCATTCACAGGACGAAGGGTACAGTGGATTATATTCACTCTGATTTGTGGGACCCTGCGTCTGTCTCGTCATAGGGTGGTGTCAGATACCTATTAACTTTCATTGATGATTTTTCAAGGAAAGTTTGGGTTTATTTTCTCAAAAACAAAACTGATGTTTTCTCAACTTTCAAGAAATGGAAAGTGTTGATTGAGAATCAGACAGGTAAGAAAATCAAACGCCTTCGAACCGATAATGGTTTGGAGTTTTGTAGAGGTGATTTTAATGAGTTCTGTGAGAAAGCGGGCATAGTGAGACATCGCACTGTGCGGAAGACTCCACAGCAGAATGGAGTAGCAGAACGCATGAATAGAACTATTTTAAATAGAGCTCGATACATGCTCTCTAATGCGGGTCTGGGAAAAGAATTCTGGGCTGAAGCTGTTAACATGGCTTGCTATTTGGTGAACCGATCTCCGTCTACTGCAATTGAATTAAAGACTCCTATAGAAGTGTGGTCTGGTACTCCAGCTGATTATTCTGATCTAAGGATTTTTGGGTGTCCTGCGTATGCTCATATTAGTGATGGGAAGCTTGAGCGAAGGGCACAAAAGTGCATATTTCTGGGATATGCATCCGGAGTTAAAGGTTTCAGATTATGGTGCACTGAAACTAAACCACCAAAATTCATAATCAGCAAAGATGTTAAATTTAATGAATCGTTCATGCTTCATCCGACGAAGGAGGTTGGTAATGCAGATAAAGAAGATCGTGTTAGCAAACAGGTGGAGCTTAATATTGAACAACCAATAGAGGTTCAAGGTGGTGCTTCTAATCCACCTATTCAAGAAGAAGATCTCGAAGTTGCCGAAGAGCAAGAGGAGACTCTACTGCAGAATTATAATCTCGCAAGAGACCGAGAAAGGAGGCAGATAAAACCATCTAAGAGATATGGTCATGCTGACATAGTCTCATTTGCGCTATCGGTGACAGAGGACATTGAAGCTCGAGAACTCGTAACATACAATGAGGCTATCTCGAGTAAAGAGTCTGCAGAGTGGATTGCTGCTATGGGTGAGGAAATGGAGTCTCTACACAAGAATCAAACTTGGGAGCTAGTGAAACCGCCGAAAAGACAAAAGATCGTTGGTTGCAAATGTGTATTCAAGAAAAAGGAAGGATCATCTGGAGTAGAAGCAGCTAGATACAAGGCTCGTTTAGTTGCAAAAGGTTTCAGCCAAAGGGAAGGAATCGACTATGAAATTTTCTCCCCTGTTGTGAAACATAGTTCTATCCGAGCGTTACTAGCCATGGTTGCCCTATTTGATCTGGAGCTTGAGCAAATTGATGTAAAAACGGCTTTTCTCCATGGCGAGCTAGAGGAAGAAATTTACATGCAGCAACCACAAGGTTTCGTCGTTGAAGGTAAGGAAGATCATGCTTGTCTCTTGAAAAGGTCATTATATGGCTTAAAGCAATGTCCTCGCCAGTGGTATAAAAGGTTTGACACTTTTATGTTGAGTCATGGTTATTCGAGAAGTGACTATGACAACTGTGTATACCATAGAAAGCTCCAAGATGATTCGTTTATTTATCTGCTCTTATATGTCGATGACATGCTCATTGTTGCTAAGGATGCATCGGAGATCAAGAAATTGAAGGCTCAACTTAGTGGTGAATTTGAAATGAAAGATTTGGGTGCGGCTAAGAAGATTTTGGGCATGGAAATCTCCAGAGACCGACGTGCAGGAAAATTATATTTGTCTCAAAGAAAGTACATCGAGAAAGTGTTGGAGCGCTTTGGAATGAAGAAAGCTAAGCCAGTTAGCACTTCATTGGCAGCCCATTTCAAACTCTCAGCTGCAATGTCACCACAATCCATTGAGGAGGAGGAACAAATGTCACTTGTTCCATATGCTAGTGCAGTCGGTAGCATCATGTATGCTATGGTGTGCACACGTCCAGATATATCACATGTTGTTAGTGTCGTTAGTAGGTACATGGGAAACCCTGGGAAGAAGCACTGGGAAGCTGTGAAATGGATACTCAGATATCTCCGAGGTACTGCAGATATTGGCTTAATTTATGGTAAGAGTCATAACACTAGCACCAATATTATTGGTTATGTTGACTCCGATTATGCTGGAGATATAGACAAAAGGAGATCTCTCACCGGGTATGTCTTCTCGCTTTCGGGCAATGCGATTAGTTGGAAAGCAACCTTGCAATCCACGATTGCATTATCTACTATAGAAGCCGAATATATGGTTGCGGCAGAAGCAGTAAAAGAAGCCATTTGGCTTAGAGGTTTGGTCGGCAATTTGGATTTGGAACAAGATATTACAGTGATTCAGTGTGATAGCCAAAGTGCCATACATTTGACCAAAAATCAAATGTACCACGAAAGAACCAAACATATTGATGTCAGATATCATTTCATCCGAGAGATCATTTCTCAAGGTACCATTCAAGTCAAAAAGATTGGTACTAATGATAATCCAGCCGACATGATGACAAAGCCAATTATAGTATCTAAGTTCAAACACTGCCTGGAGTTGGTTGGCATTGGAATGAAAATAAAGACATTTTAAGCCAAGGTGGAGATTTGATGTTATGTGGCTTAAAATGGATGTGAAGGAGAATGGATGTGAAGGAGAAAACTTCTCTCCCTGGTTTTTCTCCTAGCCACTTTGTAACTTCCTAGTTCTTCTCCTTGCCCTGTTGTTTCCTTGGAGAAGAGAAAATTCTTCTTCTTTGTTTTTCCTATTTTTTCCCTTTCCTTTGTTATAAATACCGCTCTCCGTTTTCATTTTGTAACATCAACATAAACAACAACATTAGTAACAACAACAGATTCTCTCTGTAATTATAGAGAATTTAGTAGATACACCGGTGAGAAAATACCGTGTCGTATTTTGGGTGTATTTAGGATTTGGGTTGTTGTCAAATAATAATGTCATTGTATATCGTCATTTTATATGTGGAGTAAGCTATAAGTTGAACCACACTTATTCATTATTCCAATTTATTTCCGCTCATTTTATAACAATTAATATAGATTGAATCAGTTTCAATAATAACTGAAAGTGCCTCATAAGTCATAAAGACTAGTTACCAGTGATAATGATTGTAAATTATAAAAACCATACACGTTTCTTATAAAACCGATACATCACTGTTTTATGTATCCATGTACAATTGATAAAATAACAGGGGTGGCATATAATTTCCCAAGACCAAAATAAATGGGCGCAAAAAACAAAAACCAATCCTCTCAGGTATATTAGATTCATCATCATAGAAATAGAAATATAATCAATCCAAGAGTGCATTGCATCAATGAAATCATGATCAGATTCAGCTCCATAACTGTCGTTACACTCCTCTCATTAGATTTAGTTCCCTTTTCGACATCAATTTGAACCACCAGAATAAGCAATACTGCTTTCTCGTAAATAGATTGAAGTGACTTCCAGCCTTTTAAAACTGACTTTGCTCTAGTGCATCTTCTAACCTATAACTACAAACCTGAATTCTTATGGTGGAGGTTATATTACTTAAAATTTAGGAAATGAATGGGAATGTATTACAGTCTAAGTCCCCCACTCCCAGGGCCTAATTACATCTAAAAAACAGGGTTACGGAGAGCGTAGCGAAATAAATTTGCTCCCTAGAACAACTATATTTTCCTTCCCTTCCAACTATATTTTCGTTCCCATCCACCTTGCAACCAAACAAAGAAATCAGTTCCTTTCTTATCTCCCATCAAAACATTCTAAACAAAGTAAAGCTGTTGTAAGGTAAACACTTTCCCTTCCCCTCACTTTGCCACCTTCTCTCACCTTTCATTTGAACTTTTCTATGACTCTATTGGACAAGTCAAAAATCTATATGCTACAGGTTAAGCTTAAGCATGCCAGGTACCAAAGCCAATTACACAACTAAAAAAACCCAAAAAATTAAAACGAAAGCTTTCAAAAGGTCCAAAGAGTCTAACCATGGAATAGCATGGTAACTTATAAGCCTTATATACATGAAACACAAGCTAGATAATATACCAGCACACAGGCCACAATCTCCAAAAACAAAAAATGTAAAAAACAATAAACCTGTCTTTAATAACTAAGAAAATATATGCAGCAGGCTAACAGCAACACACTATTATTCATAATGGGTTCATCATTAAAAATAGCACTAACTGTAGATAGAACAAACCTTATTATTATTGCTTTATCGGTATATCCTTCCTGCCGACCACTGAATGAACTCCGCACCAAACTCATTGAAACACAAATACAGCTTCATTAAAACAATAAATAAATCCTTAAAAATTTAAAAAAAAAAAAAAAAAAGCAGAGCCACTCAAATCGAACAGAGCAGAGAGCAAAGCGAGATTTCAAAGTGTCTGTTATCTCTCAAAAGCTAAAAGCAGAAAAGCTTAGATCGAAGAAGAGTAATAAGAGTACCGAAGCAGTGCTAGAAAATGTAGGGCGGAGGTGAGCGGCGCGTCGATCAACGGCGAGGAGGAGTAAGCATACGAAGGGTTAGCGATGATGGCGGTGCTTGACTGCGAAGGGCGAAGGGCGTTGATGGCGGTGCTTTGATGGGAGCCGACGAGAGACAGAGAGAGTGAAGGAGATGGGACCTCTAATGGCAAACGGAGAGATTGAAAGTGGAAGACAGTGCCGGCGGTGTGACGGTGGGGCGAGGGCACGGTGGAAGTGAAGAGTGCGTGCGTGGGTTCGAGTGAGTGAGGGACTTTGGAGGGAGTGAGTGAATTTGGAGGGCCTTTTTGGGGATCTTGGCGGGTTTTTTTTAGGGTATTTGGTGGGTGAGTGCCTTTGTCCGTGCAGTGTACATGGGGATAATTAATGTATGTTTTTGACTGGTTGTCTAAATCAACGTTGTCAGGATCAAACCGAAAATCAAGCTGGAAGAAGCTTCGTACAGAGTTTAATCGTATTAATCGGTTAAGTCGGATGGTTACATCGGTATTTATATATATAATAAAAAAATTAAAAAATACACTACAAAATCTGCATATTACGAAAATAATAATTTTATAAACTTTATATAAATATTATGCATATAATATAATACTGAACAACAAATAAACCTCCCACCGGAACAAAATCCAAAAAAAACTAACAAAAAACAAATAGACCTTCCACCGATTGATCCTAATAGAAACCATTAAAAAATACAGAACACATTCTCAAAATTTCATGAAAAACAATTCCTGTCGCTTAAAAGAAAAACATAACCACACAACCTTTATATAAAAGTATAAAACCAACTCATCAACAGTATGCCTTCAATATATGAAAATGCAAAACGAAATGCAAAACATTATTGAAGCAAAACGAAAAACTTTTCTGATCTGACTTCTGAGGCTGCAGCAGGCAACGGTGAGGGGAGGCTACCGCGAGGACGACGACGAGGTGACGGCGAGGGCGTGGCGGCTCAGCGGTGAGGCGAGGCGACGACGATGGCGTGGTGGCGGCGGCGAGGGCCACTTTTCCCGTTCTCACTTCTCTTTTGTTCTCCTTTCCATTTCTTTTTTTCGTTTCACAGCCAAATGCACAACAGAATACTGCTACAGCCTTTTAGTTTTAGGTTTTTTTTTCTTAAATCAACGTTGGTTGAACCGGGTCCGTTTTTCCCGGTTCAACAGATTTGGCCACCGGTTTTTTTCGGCTTCAAATTAGAAGTGGTTTAGCCAGAACCCAAAACCGTTATTGCCACTGGTCGACGGTCCAACCGGTCCGACTGCCCGGTTCGATTCGGGTTTAATAACACTGGTCTAAATAAACTGCTCTCATTTGAACTTAATGTCAATTTCAGATCGGTTCAGCATGAAACCGGTCTTAATAAAGGGTCTAAAGAGGTTGGTTCCTTGAGGACCAGTCTGATTTGTACTAGTGTATGAAACTGGTTCCGTGCGGAACCAGTCTGATTTTAACAAATGACCAAAAAAGAGACTGGTTCTTTGTGGAACCAGTCTTATTTAATATATTTTCATATTGGTTATACCAAGTAACCAGTCTAGTTTTAACAAGTGTCCATAAGAGACTGATTCCGCATGGAACCGGTCTGTATCAACCGGTCTAAAATGTGTTTTTTGTACTAGTGCCAACACAATGGTTCAAAATCATAACTACATATCTCAAATAATAATAATATTAGTTCAAATAAATATTTATAAAAATAAATTTGAAATAAGCTATATATTTTTGAAATAAAATAACAAATTTTATGTATAGATATATTGTCTTTAAGGATTATTTCGCCTCATATGCGAAACTCCCCCAGGATTTAACATATTCTTCCCGAATAATATTTAAGCTCAAGAACAAGAATATCTCATCAACTTTAATAACAGAAGGCTATGCCTTTATGCTCACTCTATGTTATAAAAGAAAAACTCTATCTCATAAATAACTTTTCTAAAGAACTACATATTGTAAGATCCATGAAGAATGTTTTGATAAATGTCAAAAGGTTTTGAACAAGCTACAAATGTGTTGATCAAGTTCAAGCTCAACAAGCAACAACAAACATCAAGTGATGAAGAGAGAGCCAACTCATGAAGACTTAGTTTGGTAGTTTATGTTTTATTGTTTTATCTTTTGCCTCACAAGTCTTTTAGTTTATGAGTTTGGGTAGAGTTTATTAGAGGGTAGTGAATCTCTTTTGAATGCATGATTATATCATATTTTGAGTATTCACTTTGCCTAAAATCAATAGGTGGCTTAAAGGTTTGAAAGAAAATGTTTAGTTTTTGAGAAAACAAGTTTTAAGTGATTTTTAATGTTAATAATCAATTAACAGATTTTGATAATCGATTATCTTGACTTTTACTCGATTAGAATTTTGCAGCCTTGCACAAATACTCGAGTGTTTTTGATTTTATTCGAGTGTTTTTGGTTTTACTCGAGTATTTCTTGTTTTACTCGAGTAGATTTATTCAGCTTTGCGCACTTACTCGAGTAGCCACTTTCTACTCGAGTAAACAGGGTCTGTAACTGTTTTAAATACGTTTTTCACTTCTCAAAAGCTATTCTAAGTTGCTCCAACTTTTGGGTATTCTATATAAACTTTTTCCTAATCATTTCTATCAACTAGAATCATTTTGATACACAATTTTACAAAGAATCAAAGCCACACTATTCTCTCTCACTCTCTCAAGATCAAAGCTTTCATTTTTACATTCTTTGATCAAGAACCTTGAATCTCTCTCTCATGTTGATATTTCATAGTTTTTGAAAGAGATTCATAGGATTGTTATTGTTTTTCATTTGAGTTGCAATCTTTGCAAAAGGCAAGCTATCTACAACAAAGGAAGACTTGATTTTGTGAATCAAGCAAAGTTATTTGGAAGTCTTGGTGAGGCATTTCATCAAGCACTTGGAAGCCTTGTTGTGTTAACAAGCAATTGGAAATCTTGTAGTAAAGCAAGCATTGGAAGTCTTGTTGAGGGGATTTGGCAAGCAAGAGAAGAGGTTAGATTAGATATCAATAGGGTTACAAGGCAAGGGTGTGGTATCTCTTGTAGGCTAGCAAGAAGGAAGTCTTGTGAGGCATTTACTTGTAATTTGAGAAACTCTAATTCCTCATAGTGAAGAATCTCTCTTGGTTGAAGAGGGGACTGGAGTAGCTTTCAAGTGGATGAAAGTGAACCAGGATAAATCACTGTGTCGTATCTCTAAACCCTTAACTCTTTACATTCTTGTTATTCATTGTGTTCTTGGTTGAAAACCTAGAAAAAGTGATTTTTCTATATTTGATTGAATTGAATCTTTATTGTTCAAATTAATTTGGGGAAAATCATTTTCATAACTAGGTTAATCAATAAGAATATTGGTGTTGATTGTTTCCGCTTAATCTCTGATATAATATCTGTTAATTGATTGATTTTCATTGGTTTTAATCGTTTAGATTTGTTTCTTGCGAAAATCTTTCAAGGTTTCTTTTACACCTATTCAACCCCCTTTCTAGGTGTTCTCCTAGTGTTCCTATTTGTTTCAACCACCGATTGTAGGTTTCCTCACATATATGGACAAATATTACTCTCAAATAGTTGAAAAACAAAAAGCTATTTTTTCCCTTTCTCTTATGCTTTCACAAATCCATATATATATATATATATATATATATATATGCTTATTTATGTTTTTATCCCTAAAAGTTCAGCGTATTTTGGTTTTAGTCTTTAAAATTTATTTTGACTGAGACTAGTCTTAATTTTTTAAACATTTTGGTTTTGATCCCCTCCATTAAAAAGAATTAGTTATTTGCAAATATAATTAACGAAAACTCACAACAACAACCACGTGGTATGAGGTAACGCCAAAATAGGTGATGTAACATGCATGATTCAGGCCCATGAACACAAAATTTTGTATGGGACCATTTTGGGTATTAGACCATTTTGCGTTTGTGGATTTGTATCATCCATGTCATATCACCTATTTGGCATCATCCTAGATCACATGGATTGCTGATGTGGTGTTCCGCTAACCACATAATTAAACAAATAACATGTTTTTCCTAATGAAAGGAACCAAAACCAAAATGTTTGAAAAATTAAAGACTAGTCCCGATCAAAATAACTTCTAGGATATAGAGATGGGATTAACTTACTCTAAGAGTAAGTTTGGAAAATTACTCATAATCCCAACCCTCTATTTTAGTTTCATCCAAAGGTTGATATTAATAATTTTAAAAAATGACGTGACCAATTGGGTTGGCCCATAAATTTTATTTTGAACCCAACCTTTCTTGGATGAGATTTAGTTCCCAAACCCCAACCTTTAGCTCCAACCCCCATTTTAATTGGGAAAAGACAAAAATACCCTCTTCAAACCCCAAACCCTTCTCTCTCCCTTCATCTTCTCTCTCTCTCCTCTCTTCCCTTTCCTCTCTCTCTCCTCTCTTCCCTGCACCGCAGCCCCCAACCAGTAGTGTAGTGATGTACTTTATCTTTCACTATTGTACAGACTCCAGCAGTAGTAGCCGCAATCAAGTTTGCTGTTGTTCCAATGGTCTTGTTTCCAGTTTTCTTCAAATATAGCTTCTTAAAGTAGCTGTATCCATAGAAATAAATAAACGATGAAACGAAGGACTGGATATTTTTTGTCCCAAGGCCTTGGTACAATGAAAGCACCTGACGGTTAGAAATTGCTTCCCATAGGACATCAGAAATTCTCCTGCATGGATGGGCAAAAGCAACAAAATCAAATCAAATAAGCATAACTAACAAGTAAAATCAAAACTACTCTTGCCATGCGCATCACGAGGAAAGAGAGGAGAGAGAGAGGAAAGGGAAGAGAGGAGAGAGAGAGAGAGAGAGAGAAGGTGAAGGGAGAGATGGGGGTTTGGGGTGGTGGTGGAGAATGGAAGGGACGAAGAAGAAGCAGGGTGGGTGGGTGGGTGGGTGGGTGGGATTTGAGGAAAAAATTGAAGAAAGGGTATTTTTGTCTTTTCTCAATTAAAATGGGGGTTGGGGCTAAAGGTTGGGGTTTGGGAACTAAATCTCATCCAAGAAAGGTTGGATTGCCTAACATTGACTGCACTGACATCATTGAATCCATGGCCATTGGATCAGTTTTATGGGCATAAAGTGTGTTGATTTAAAAATCCATGAGATGCATCCAATGGCTGAAACAGTGACTGCACTGACTGGATGGCTTTCACAAAGTTACAGCGCAGACCCCTAAAGTTACAGCGCAGACCCCTATATTGCTCAAAGTCTCAAACCCAGTATTAAGCTTAAACTGTTGTTGCATTTTCTTTGTTAATTTCTAATAAAATTGCTTCAACCCAATATTAAGCTTTTTTTTGTTATTGCAGTTAAAAACTCTGTATGGTAAGTATGCTATGATATGTTTTTTGCTATTTCAATTGTTAAAAATTATGTAGTTGGTACCAATATGGGTGTGTGGCAGAGGCTAAGGATTTAAGGCTATTATACTCAAATCAACATCATGTATATAGGGGGTTTACATCATGTATATAGGGGTTTTGGCAATTTTGCAATTTTGCAAGTTCAGATGTGGTTGTAATTTTACTTCTGTGTTGTAGTACAGAGGCCTTTTATTATAAGAGGGGTAAAGATGGAGCCACCTTCCTCAATGATCACTAGACCCACCCCAATATCCGAACTTAAACCACCACCATCATCTGCACTATCATCCTCCTTACCCTTGTGGATTGGTTATGGCTCATCAGCCTGTGCCCTATGCGGAGCATCAAAGAGCAGTTACGATAAGGAATGATGTGAATATCAAGAAGGAAACACCTTAGATCAAGCCATAAAATGAGATTAGATTCTTGGTGTGTTTTACATTTGATGTCACTGTTTCAGGGAGGAAGAAATAAGAGCAATAGTTCAGACTTGAAATGAGTCAGAAGAATAGAAATGAATCACGTGAGATAGTTTTTGAGAATTAAAATCAACCTTTGGATGCAATTAAAATGGATGGTTGGGATTGAGATTAGAGTAACTTTTTAGACTTACTTTTGGAGTAAGTAGATCCCTTCTCATATACACAGGGATTTGCTAACTTATGTAAAATGTTTTTTTTCGGTTGGTACACTTTAGCATCGTATACCAGGTAGCATTGTATACCAGATCTTAGTAAACAAAAATATCTTCAATATTAAAAAAGCTGAGTTTTTAGAACAGTAGTATTTTAATAATTTCAATTTTTGAAATTAAAAAAAAAAGGCCCCAAACCCTTCTCTCATCTCTTATATCTCATCTCTATCTCCTCTCTTTTTCACTCTCAATGTACAACTTTTAATTCTTTAATCTTCTTTTTATCATCAAAATGTTGAAGACAAACATCACAAACAGAGAGGGAGAGCTAGCGAAATTGAGTCTTGGTTTTGATTATAAACATGGTTTTGGGCACAGGTTCACGGGTCTAGGGAGTAGCTAGCGATATGAATGAAATTTCTCATACCTATTTGAGGTGATTGAATCGATTTGAGACTATAAAGATTGGATTTGGAGTGAAAACGCATGGAAACAATTCTGCTGCAGCAACACCGATTCAGTTTAAACATACTATATCATTTACAGGCTTCTATATAAAAAAAATTAAAAAAAATATCAACATGAATACATTAAAAAAAATAAATAATAACATGAATAGATTGAAAAAATATTACATGAATCGATTAAAAAGAGTATGGCTTAATTAAATTTTTGTTCTTCATCTTATTTTCAAGATTCACTTTGGACTTTAATCTTTTTTTGGACTTATTTTGGTCCTTTATTTTTTTTAAATTCAATTTGGTCCTTTTATCATAGCAGTATTAGTTTATCGAAATATTCACACCCATAATAAAAAAAAATGACAAATGTTGCCGAAATTTGGAAATACTCCAGGCCACCACCCAATAAGAATAGGAACATTGGTACTGCTTCGTAAACGATGAAGCAATTTAGCTCGCGATATAGTTGATTGATATAGATAAAAATGACAATGTGATAAAGATTTGAACGAAGATAACATTGGAAGCTCTATCGACTAAATTAAAAATAAATAAATAAGTGCATTAGAATAGCTAAACATTAATAAAAAATAAAAGCACAAAATTAAAAATAAATTAAATATATAAAAAAATTAAAATAAAAAAATTCTGTAAATTAAATATATAAAAAAAATTACACCTAAACATTATAATAATAAATAAAAGCACAAAATTAAAAATAAAATAAATATGTACATATAAATTTAAATAACAAAAATAAAATAATTAAGAAAATAAAATATAAAAAAATTACCTCAAATAATAGACCAAGAATTTGTTTAAAATGAAGATTTGAAGTACTTCCTCCGTTTTAAAATGAAGATTTAAAGTACTCCCTCGGTTTTTATTTAACTGTCCTTTTTCTGGAGAAGTTTTTTGTTTCTTTTTACCTATTCTTTTAATGATTTCAAGAGTGTAATAAATACTATTTTCCATGTTTACCCATTAATACGGTATTGGTTTTTGTAAGTAATGAGAAAAAAGTAATAATTACATAGAGAAAAAATGTATAATGGAAAAAATCATAATTAATGTAGGGTATTTCTATCATGCAATCCAAAATTGGATGGTTGCTATGCAACCTTTTCTTAAACCAATAAGAAGTTGCCACCTATGTCATGTCATTATTTGAAGTAGTTAAAATTAGTTTTTTGCAATTTAGTCCAACATAAAAAGTAAATTAAAAATTTAGTCCTTTGCACCTATAGACAAATTATAACTTTTAATTTTAAATTTAGTCACTTGCATTAAGCCTTTTTACACAAGTGACTAATTTTAACTACTTTTAATTTTTTTTAAATTAAAAGTTATAATTTGCCTATAGGTACAAAGGACTAAATTTTTAATTTACTTTTTATGTTGGACTAAATTGTAAAAACCTAATTTTAACTAGGTTTAAGAAAAGGTTGCATAGCAATTGGATTGCATGATAGTAACTCCCTTGCACATTTAAGTAATGATTTTATTTCTTAAAAGGTATGTTTTGTTTGAAATTTTGAAATAGGACAAATAAATAGGAATGAAGGAAGTAAAAGAATAAATCATGTGAAAAGACTTGTTTGACTTTTATAATTTTGACTTTAAGTGTCCAATTTTTTAAATAATTTTGTTGACTGTTCTGTAACTATTCTATTTACATAAATTGTTTCTAAAACTATACCACTTAAATAAAAAAAAGTCTAGTGTTTCCAACTACTGGATGGCTCTGTCATGCAACAAGGAGTTTGACAGAGGAGAGGAAGAATATCGTCGTCAGGCTACTGATGTTGAAATGAAATGAGGCAGAACAATATCGTCGTTGATGACTTGATGTTTATATCAAATATTATACTTCCAAAGTTAAATAGACTGATACAAAAATCACCCACAGCAGAACAGTAGCATATTGCACCTAAAACATAGCTATTTTGGCCAACTATAATGAGAAAAATCGACCAAAATTAGTGCTTAAAAATTGAAATGTAGCTTCCCTACACGCTGATATGAAAAAAAAACATCTGCAGAGAGATTAGTATCCATCCCCACAATGTAATCTCTAAAGGAAACTGAGATACTCAAATCTGATGAATCATTCTTTTTTTGCATTCATTTGATCAGGAACATTGTCCTTATTGTCATCATCATCATCCCCGTCACAATCTTCGTCATCATCCCCGTCACAATCTTCATTCTCACTGTTATCATCCTCTTCATCCTCACTATCATCAGATTTACCATCATCATGAACCGCTTTAATTCTATTATTTAATTTAGCATAATCTTCGAGGGATGCATTAGGAAATAATTGTCCAACTTTATTATCTTTGGTATCTGTCGGGGTGTCTTTCGAACTTTTCGGCTTTCCTTTGTTCATCTGATGGCAAAAGTAGAAAGAAGAATAATCAGCAACATGCATGTCTGCAGAATAGAATAGTATCACAAACATGGTCTAAATAACATAGGTATCGTGTCTTTACCAAATTACTTTAACCACACAGAGGAAATGAATCATGCACTACACCATCACACACACAAATATATAGAGAGATAACCTTTGGCTTAGCTTTTGAATGGCAATATAAACTTGGAATAAATTACAGGATTACATGTATAAGCAACAAGATTAGAGAATTAAATACACATCAACAACTACAAGTACCACAAGAAACTTCGTAAACTGGCATTATTTAACAAACTCAACTTTATGATATGATTTTCAAATGAAATGTGGTTTAGAAGTTTATAAAACCAGAGTATGTTATATAATAAATACAGTCAAGGGAAAGATGGTTAAGATTGAATATGTTAGAGACAACAGAGATGAAGGATATGCTGTTTGAAAAAAAAAATATTGAATAGCCTTGGTTTTAGTATCTTACAGCACGCAATAAGGATCTCCTTTCTCTCTCCCGAGAGTTCTTAATGGCCTGCAACAAAAAATAAATAGCACCACTACTGAGTTTCTGCTTTGCAGAGAATACCAAACCTAATACTCAGAAGTTGCATAAAAAGACATGGGGAAGAAACCTCGTCAAGCATCTTTTGTTCAGCCTCAACTTCTGAGGAATCCCTACAAGAAACAAAATTACATATCAACACAGATAGTCAGATTCATCTTGTCCTTAGTTGAATGCAGGGATCAGGGAATGCTAACAAAGGTCCATTTTGAACAAAACTAATGTTACAAACAGAAGCTGAACTCTTCATCAAATGTTAAAGACAAACCTTCCAACTATACGGTCCACACTGACACAACACTTTGCACATACACGATGCTCCTTCGCACAACCTACATTAACATCAAAACCAAGCAGTAAATGCACAGTTACACAAAATTATTTCAACTGGGGTAGACACTGCATACTAAGGAACATTTACTCGCTACATTGATCACTACCAGTCTTTGAATGCCTATGCTCTGATTACTTTACCTACTATGACAGGTTAGTCAACTAAAAAAACTGGTAAACAGCTACGGTAGCTTGGCAAAAAAATTGTGGATAATAGAGATTTGTTGGTGTCTTGAATGTCATTACCAATTCTTTCATAGTTTAAACCATGGCTATTGAATAACATTAAGATTAACCCAAAAATGTTTAACTTCATAAATGTGAGATCAATTGGGTTGAATTTCTATAGCTCTAGGTGGGTTACAGCTACAGGGATATTCTTCTAAAACAGGATACTCTTTTCTAGCATATACTTCTTGCTCTATGGAGAAGATGATTCCAAATTTCAGAAGATCCTTCAGCAATAACACGTTTCTCTCCAGCCGCTGAAACCAATATTATTAAACTCGGCTCGATCATCAACTCAGTTAGGGCACTAGGTCATTAGGCTACTAGTTGAACTAGACGTGCATAGATCAGAACTAACACACATACCTAACATAGTTTAACAAGTCCATACTCCAAAATCCAAAAGATCATAAAAAAGTACCTATCAAACTTTAACAAGTTCACAAATCACAATCACAAATTCCAAACACAACTAAAAAAATTGTAAATTCAAAATTCAAAACATAATTAAGAAACGCAATCAAAAATTCAAAACATAAACATAAAGAAGTAACACAGGTTCACAATCACAAATTCAAATTCAAAGGTTAACAACCAACACGAGTTCACTATCACACTTTATGTTATGGGAAAAATGACAATCCAAATCGAAACCCGTTTTATGCAGATTATAGTAGGTGATAAATCTGGACTGGTATTTTCATTTTAATTAATATATCTATTGCGATCATGTCACGGAACATGGATACAGCAAAATCAATCTATAAGTATGTTAAAGGTTACTCGTATCCTAAGGAAAACTTCTATCAAACAACATGTGCTCCATTTTCATTCTATGTTCCAACTATCTCTATCCTTCTTTTCTTTCTACCAGCACACTCCTAAATATCCTTTCTTCTTCCCATACTCCACTAAGAGTGTGTTTGCCAAGGCATGTGAGGGGACTAAAAGCCAGTCAATTGGCTTATTTGACCCAAAAAAAAATTGTGGCTCTATATGATTGGAGGGAATTTTTAAAGAAGCAGTGGAATTGTCCTTTAAAGTGACTTTGATAGGTAACTCCTTTAGGGAGTTAGTTACTTTAGTAGTCAGTTAAAGTTAATTTCTTAAGTAGTTAGTTAGAATGTTAGTTGTTAGTTAAATAGTTGTTGGACTGAAGATAAGACGTGTTGCCTATAAATAGGTAGAGGTGAGAGGGAGAGATATCTTTTGTCATTTGGTAGAAAGGATTGGGGCCTTTGGGCATTTGGGAGGTGCAGACCCTCTAAGTTCTGCAAATCAATTATAATTTGGGAGATTCTCCCTATTTCTTAGTAATCAAATATCAGTGTTCTATCAGACTTATGTATTATAATATTCCCTTGGCTTATAAGCTCTTGTACATCATTTTACCATTTTTTCAACTAGTTTATCAGCTAGTATTTACCAAACACATTAGCTTATCAGCCTTTGGGCCCTATTTTTTCAGCCAATTTTGCCAAATATAACCTAGGTGAGAAATTTTCAGTGATGAGTTGTTACACGTTATGTCATGTCATTGTTAAAGCATGAAGTATACCTAAATTGTTTTTTCCTTTATCCAAAGTATACAAAAAAAACAAATTAAATAAATAAATAAAATAGATACTGACCAAAACACAAGTTGTGGTAAGCTTGGCGAACAGCACGCTTGGAACATCTCTGGCTGCAACAACATTCAACTATCAAATCAGCAACCATTCGGATCAGCGCGCATGAAAATGTTAATATTTGGTATACTTTTTTAAAACTACCTTATAATTAGAACTATACAAAGTGTTAGACTAATGATTGTGGAAAGTACTCCCTTCGTCCCATAAGTTATCTTCATTTAGCCATTTTATTTTATCCCATAAATTATGTACTTTTAGAAATCCAATACTCATTTATACCTCATGTTCGGAGTATACCCTTATTCATTAGGATCTCTTTTTCACCACCCATTTCCCATCTCTCTACAATAATCTTCATGCATTTATTATTGCACTCTTTCATGTTATTAAATGATGGTAATTTAGTTCAAATATATCAAATTCCTATATATTTACTCATTTCTTCGTCTATCTGCAAGAGCCTATGGATGGAGGGAGTAATTAATGTCATTGAAAATAGAGATAAGTGCTTATATCATAGAGAAGAGAAGCTCACTATTTAGTGGTTGTATTGAGAGACAGGAGTAATACATAAGAAACGGGAAGAGTAATTAAAAATAAATAAAAAAATAAAAATGAAAAAAGAGAAGAGATACCATTTGGCAGGTTGAACAAGGGGCTTGTACTTGCCGTAACGGCGTTTCCAATCAATCTGATCCTTGCAACGAGGGCAGACACCAGTTATCTCGGACAAAGGCTTAAGCCTACCACCAACTTCCTGAATAATAATATAATAATAATAAATTTCATTATAAGATTGTAGAAAGAAAGAAAGAAAGAAAGAAAGAAGAAGGCGGTTACGGTTTCGTTGATCTTGACGCCGGCGTTGGGTTTCCAGGCATATTTGTTCTGGTGCTTGGGCGGTCCGCGCCTCTGGCCGCTGCTCATATTCTCAAACTCAAACTGTTACCGCTGCGTGCTTCTTCCTTCCTTCCTGTCGCATACTCCTACTATATCACTCCCACGGATGCACGTGCTAATTTTTAACCAAACTTTTTTTTTTTTTTTTTTTTTCCAAATACTAAATTAGTACATATAATTTAAATATAAGCAAACTTAACTATTTTTACGCTTATTAAGAATGTAAGTTAATTGTAGTTATTTTTTTTTTAAAATTTATAAAAAAAATAGAGCTATTTTAAGAAAGTAGTATTGAGAATGAAACAAAAATAAAATGAAATAATAATTTTCTAGGTCTTTTTTAAGAAAGTAACATTGTGAATGAAACAAAATTTAAGAAGATCGGTTACTTTTGCTTATATTTTAAACCAAATGAAATGTATTTTTTTTATTTCGTTAACCAGTGGCTTTGTTTGTGTTCTAAGGATATTTGTTAAGCTTCTTAAAAATAGAAAAAAAACATCACAAATCTGAATTATTTGTGTTAGACCTTGTATGCAAATGCATAGTTTTGATAATGACAATATTTTGAACAAGCTCAAACAAATGTCGAAGAACAAAAAACAATAATGATGAAGAGAGAACAAACTCATAGATTCAATGTGTATATAGTTTATATCTTTTGTTTTGAGTCATAGAGTTTGGGTAGAGTTATTAGAGGGTAGTGAATCTTTATCAAGTGCATGATTATATTATATCTTGAGTATTTCACGTAACCAAAATTAATAGGTGGTTTAAAGGTTTTAAAGAAAAGGTTTAAATTTAAGAAAACAAGTTTTTAATTGATTTTTACAGTTTAATCGATTAACAGGAATTTTGCATCAGGCACTAATCAATTAAGTAAAGTGATTAATCGATTACCATAAATCAAATAGTGGTTAATCGATTAACTTGAATAGCTAATCGATTAACACATGATTTTCAGCTTTTTAAAACAGCTTTTCAATTTTCAAAATTAGTTTTTAAGTTTTCCAAACTTTATGGGTCTTCTATGTAAACATTTCCATAATCATTAAGAGTCAAGTTACTTCATCGTTACATCAATTTAGAAAAGATTAAAGTCACACTATTCTCTTAATATTCTCTCTCACTTTTACAAGATCAAAGTTCTTACTTTCATATCTTTGATCAAGAAGCTTTTTGAATCTCAAGTTCTATTTGTTAATTGTTCTTAGCTTGAAGGAGATTCAATAAGTGTTTTGTTATTCATTGAGTTGTAATCTTTGCAATGAGGCAAATCTTTATACAACAAGAAGTCTTGGTGTGTGGAATCATCAAGCAAACAAAGAAGATTGTGGAAATCTTGTTGTGAGGTATCAACAAGTAATTGTGGAAGACTTGGTGTGGGGTATCATCAAGCAAGAGAAGAAGGTTAGATTAGAGATTCAATATGGCTGCAAGGCAAGAGTGGAGTATCTCTTGGAGGCTATCAAGTGGGGTATCTTGAGAGGCAATCGCTTGTAATTTGAGAATTCTAATTCCTTAGTGAAGAAATCTCTCTTGTAGTAGAGAGGACTGGATGTAGCTCTCGGTGGTTGAGAGTGAACTAGTATAAAATCTCTGTGCAGTATTTCTTTCCTTAACTCTTTTAATTTCTGCATTTTCATATTGTTCTTGATTGAAAACCTAGAGAAGATTGATTTTCATATAATTAATGAATTAGGTTTTAATAGTTCAAATTGATTTAGGGAAAACCTTTTTTATAATCTAGGTAATCATTAACAATCTTTGTGTTAATCAATTCCGCGCTATCTCTGATCATATATGATATTTGATTGATTTTCGTTTTCGACTGAAAAGCAATTTTTCTCTGTTGAACACTGATTAATCGATTAACTGGTGTATTAATTGATTAACCCATTGTCATCTGTCAGGTGTTAATCGATTAACCCTTACCTTAATTGATTAAGAGCTATTGTTTTTGTGAAAATCATTTGTTTTAATTGTTTCAATTTGTTTTGTGCGAAAATCTTTCAAGGTTTCTTTAACACCTATTCAACCCCCCCTTTCTAGGTGTTTTCCTAGTGTTCTTTAGTTAATTCATTCACCGATTGTAGTTCCTACAATTGGTATCAAAGCTTGGTCGAAAGACACGAGCATAGAGCTTTTTTGTAAAGATCCTTGAGGAAACTACAGTGGGTTCTATAAATCTCTTTGGTGGTGAAGGAGCTCCAATTAATCGCCCTCCTATGTTTAGTGGAGAGGGTTATGCTTATTGGAAGGTTAAAATGAGAATCTTTTTTGAAGCAATAGATGTGAACATTTAGGAAGCCATTGAGAATGGTCCTCATATTCCCTCAAAACAAGTAGAAGGTGCATCTCAACTCATTCCCAAAGATAAGTGGACCGATGATGATAAAAAGAAAATTTAGCATGATTTAAAAGCTAAAAACATCATCACTTCGGCTTTATCTTATGATGAGTTCTTTAGGGTCTCCCAATGTCAAAATGCCAAAGAAATGTGAGACACCTTGTAAGTCACACATGAAGGCACTAGTGAAGTTAGGCGTGCTAGATTGAATTCTTTAATGCATGAATATCATTTGTTTCATATGTTGCCTAATGAATCTATATGTGCTATGCAAAAACGCTTTACTCATATTATTAATCATCTTATTGCTCTTGAAAAAACTCTTTTGAATTGTGAAGTTATTAACAAAGTGTTAAGATGTCTAAGCAGGGAATGACAACCGAAGGTTACCGCTATAATTGAATCAAAGGACTTGGACACAATGGACTTAGCAACCTTGTTTGGAAAATTGCAAGAGCATGAAATGGAGCTTGGACGTTTGACTATGCATGAGGAGTCGGATAAGAACAAAGGAAATAAAGGAATCGCTCTTAAGGCTAAAAGTTCATATAATAGAGATGAGAGTTCCGATAGTGAAGATTCCGATTCGGACATTGATGAAGAGACTATGCAACTTCTATTAAGAAAATTCAGCAAGCATCTAAGGAGAAAAGGGAGGTTGAACAAAGATAAGTGTAAAGAGTCAAAGACCTCACATTACAAGGCCAAGACAACAAAAGAAGAAATAGTTTGCCATGAATGCGGAAAACCCGGTCACATCAAGTATACGTGTTCAAAGTATCTCAAAAAGATGAAGAAAGAGAAGAAACATCCAAAGCACAAAAAGGCATACATTATATGGGATGAAAAAGAAAAGGAAAGCACATCAAGTAGTTCTTTGGATGATGAAGAAGTCGTTGCATTTAGCTTACTAGTTCAAGTAGATGAAGAAGAAAGATTAAATGATGAGTCAAATGAACAAAGCGAGGAAAGCGATGTAAGTGATACTAAATCTGAAATTTCTTCCAAATATGAATTGTTATATAATGCTTATGAAGAAATGCATGAACAACTTACAAAACTAGCTTTGAAAAATTTAGAAAGGAAAAAGATCATTTTGAAACATCAACAAGAGATTTTAGAACTTCAAAAACAAGTTGATGAGCTTAATCTTCAAAATGAAACTCTTGATCTCATATATGCTAGTTCTTCTTGTGATTGTGCTAGTAGATTGATCGTTGTGGTTGATTACGAGAATTGCAAGTTGCTTAAGGATGAAAATGAAAATTTGAAAAATAAGCTTGCAAGTTTCACAAGTGGTGTTATCAACTTGCGCACATTGTTAAATTTTCAAAAAGAAAATTCAAACAAGTTTGGTTTGGGTTATACTAATGCTAAGAGTAAGTCTCATAGAAATGTTGTTGATTTTTCAAAAGCACCAACATGTTTCTATTGTGACACTGATTTGGGTCCAATATATGATGTTTTGAGCAAGAATTAGACTCCCTTTTACTAAGTATTTGACTAGTTTCTCTTGTAAACTTAGGACTTTTAGTGTAGTTTTAGGAATTTTTGGTAGATTAGGATTCTTTGAACGTTTTGATCTGTTTGTTCATGATTTTAGGTACTTTCGGAGCTTAATTGAGGAAAATAGTTATGGAACTGGAAAGAGGACGAAAGGACCTTGAAAATGGCGAAAGAACGGAGCAAAACAGAGTCAGAAGCAGGCTGGCACGCCTAGGCGCGCAGCCCACGTTAACAGTAGCAGCACCAGAATGGCGCGCCTCGGCCTGATGCCCCGGGCGCCCAGGCGCACACATGTGTACAGGCCCAATTGGGCCACTTTCTGATCAGATTTGCTCCAATTCAATTAGGATTAGTTTTAGACCTTAAATATATGTTTTTCCATTAGGTTTAGTAGACTTTTCAGAGGCAATTAAGAGATTATAAATAGAATTAGGATTAGAGAAGAGAGGCTAGTTTTGCAATTAAGAGCAAGGAAGCAAGACACAAGGATTGAAGATCAACATTGTTGGAGGGATTCACTTGATGATTGAAGATCTTTAAGGGGTAAATTGATTATTGTCTATGATGATTAATTTTTCCCATTCTTTGTATTTCTTCTCCCATTATGTGTAACTAAACCTCTTGTTAGGAATAGGGTGAATTTGTATGGATCTTAATTTGGCTATTTATTTATGAATTAATGTTTTTCCTTTTAAATCAATTGTTTGGCTGCGTTTTAATTACAATTCATAGAATTAGCTACTTTATGTTTTGCTTTGGTAATCTAAACCTTAATTGGAAGACTAGGATTTAGATTAGGCCTTTCAATCAAACAATATAATTATTCAACTCGTAGGAATACTTTTGGGTAATTGTATAACTTTCATAAACTAAAACTCACTTAAGGGATTAATGGGTAAAGTTTAGTAAGAAACGTAATAGTCATGAGGGATCTGGCTTTTATTGTTTATGAAGTTGTTGATTTATTGGAAAACAGATTTTCATAATTAATAACCTCGTCCTACAATGAAACCAAGTTCCTAACCTTTTCCATATTTGTTTCTAAATACTTTTTATTTTTTGATTTGATTCATTCTATCTCTTCTACATTCCTTTCTCTAAACCCAAACCAAACTCAAGTTTCACATAGTAATTACTATTTGCCTAAGAATTATTAGAAACAATTTGCAATCCCCAAGTGGAACGATAATTTTACTTACTCTTTATTACTTGTGCGATCGGTATAATTGCCAAATTGCCAATAGGCACTCATGGACATACTTCAAATGTGTGTTTTATTAAAGTGTATGGTATACCTAAAAGAATTTTTGTTTAGGTTAAGAAGGGTGAAAATCCCTTAACTAACAAAAGTGGACCCATGACCATTTGGGTACCAAAAAGCAAAGCATGATTGTTTTGTAGGTACAAATGAAGAGCAAAAGGTCTATAAATATTATTCATTATTTACATCTTCAAGTATCAAGGAAAATTTCAGCATGCTTATCATTTCTACAAAGCTCACATTTGGTATCAAGCGGATTGACACAAGTGGTAACAAATGCGTACAATTAGTGTCAAAAATTCACAAGTGTTATCATGTTATTTTTACAATTGATATCATTGTGTTTAAATTATGTGATTATCATGCTATTGTGATTTAATGTTAAATTTCTTTACAATTGGTATCATACTTTTGCAAGTGGTATTATGATTTCAAATTTCAAGTTATATTTTATATGCATACCATAACGAGAAAGGGTTCTTAATTTCTCACATTTTGGCTTAAGATTTCATTGTTATATTACTTTTTGATAATGCCAAAAGGAGGAGAAAAGATTGTTTTGTTCTTTTTATGTAGAGGAGCAAAGTTGTTGAAGATAGGGGAGAATCTAGCTTAACTCAATTGGATTTCAAATGTCAAATGCATTTAATGAGGGAGAGCAAAAGTCTCAACAAGTGATCAAATGGTTCAACAATCAACAACGTCAAAACATGTTTGTCATCATCAAAAAGGGGGAGATTGTTAGACCTTGTGTGCAAGTGCATGGTTTTGATAATGACAATGTTTTGAACAAGCTCAACCAAATGTCGAAGAACAAAAAGCAACAATGATGAAGGGAGAGTAAACTCATAGATTCCATGTGTATATAGCACTACTACAAAAACTATTTAAAATACATGAATTATAATCCTGATTCCGTGTTATAACTGGGATTAAATACCATTTTTAATTAAAAAATAATAAAAAAGAAGTAGAAATATATTTAAAATTTCAGTGTGTTTTTTATCCCGGTGAAAAAAAAACACGAAACAGGATCATAAATATAAATTAAATTTAAGAAACACCGGTGAATTTTTAATCCCCGTTATTACAAGGACACGGGATGAATAATCATAAATTTTTGTCGGGCTACTTAGTTTTCACATAAGTTCCTAGGATCTTACAGCAAAAACACTTCTCTTCTTCAACAATTAAAAAATAAATAAAACAAAAACACTCCCTCTCTCACAGCACCTGGGAAAAACCCTCAGCACATCAAATCATCATTCCCTGCCTCTCTCACAGCACCACCGTCCCTCAAGCTCACTTAGCACCGCCGTCCCTGCCTCTCTCAGCACCGGTACCGCCGTCTCTTCCTCACCCACTCGTTCTCTTCCTCGAGCCCTCTCTCGATCTCACTACCGCTCCCATAGCCACCGCCGCTCCCAAGCCCTCCATCGGCAGGTTGGTCCCTTCTTCACCGCCACCGCACCACACCAAATCGCATCAACAAGCCCACAGCCAAATCGGTTTCTACCGTCACCGCACCTAGGCTTCCCAGCAAATCGGCTTCCACCGTCACCGCACCTAGGTTTCCCAGCAACTAGGCTTCCACCGTCACCGCACTACAGGTACCAACTCCTCCGTTCTATTGCTTTGTTTGCTCATCAGTATGGTTAAATCCTTTTCTTTTTGTTTTAATTGAAACCCTAGTCAACTTTATTTCATTTTAATTTAGTTTCCATTCCTAGTTGCATGCAAGAGAAACATGACCCTTAAAATAAAATAAAAATAAAAAATCTCTGATCAAAATGAAAGAAGAAAAATGTGAAGAGAGTGATGACATTGTGATGCAAGTTGTGATGTTCTTCACTGCAAGGTTTCTGCATTTGGGTTTCTCTCTGATTGATTAAAAGTAGGTGGTTTTTTTTAGTAAATTTGTATGCTCCCATCTTAAATTTGGTTAACTCTGCTGTTGAAGGCTGCACTGGCCGTTACTTGTTTTTACTGATATGCAACAAGGGGGTTGGTGGTGATGTTATTGTACTTTAGTAGTAAAGGGGAATTATTTGGATGAGGGAGTGATTGTTGGATCTGAACAGTGTTTAACTGTGTCGGTGTGTGTCTTTGACTGTATGAGTTGTGATGTGGAATTATTTGCAGCTGATTAGAATAACAAATGTTGCTTCAAGTATTTGGATTTTTAGTAGAATCCCTAAAATAGCGTAAAAGGGTGCAATGAGTGATGTGCAAAGTTTTTTTTATAACATTACCAACATTCCAGATACTTCCCATTTATATTAATTATTTACATTTGTTTTCAAGTTTGAAGCGCCTACAGGACTTGTTGACCATATTTACTGTTACAAAATCTTGAGAGAATTAGACCGAAGAAAATTCATACTGCTATTATTTATGAATAATAACATAAATTTAGAGGTCATAAACCATTCTCAAGCATTTTACGATCTGATCTGATCAATCCGATTTAGCTTGTGGCCAGATAGAAAAGGAATGAAATTGCATTACTTTTCATTTGTTTCCTTTTAGTTAAATTCTTAGTTTGCTTACAGGCTACTATTGTTAGGCCTGGAAATGAATTGGGAAAACCTGTGGATATTACCAATGTAGAATATCATACCTTTGGTCTTGTTCTACTAAATGACGAGAGTGGTAATTTTCCAGTTCAATATCTCTTTGTGATGTTATTGCACCTATTGTTAATGTTTTACTGGATTGTATTTGGCAGCCCGAGATATTCAAGCATGGGAATATATTCCTCTTGGCCCATTCTTTGGAAAGAATTTCGGTAAGAAGTTTCATTTAATTACTTCACATCTTTAAGTTCTATTGGGAAAGCTTAGCATTTGGGCTTGTGCGGCATATCTTCCATGGATGATTGCATGTGCTATTTTTCGACATGAAAAAAAATAAGAGTGAAGGGACACTTTGGTTCCTCAAGTTTTTCGACACGGACACTTTAGTCCCTCAAGAAATTTAATTCATTTTTAGTCCCCAAAGTTTTCCAAAAGTACCAATTTAGTCCCTGTCATATTTCCGTTAGCCACTTCGTTGAGGGACTAAATTGGTACTTTTGGAAAACATGAGGGACTAAATTGATACTTTTGGAAAACATGGAGGACTAAAAATGAATTAAATTTCTTGAGGGACTAAAGTGTCCCTGTCGAAAAACTTGAGGGACCAAAGTGTCCCTTCACTCAAAAAATAATGACTTGGGAACCACTCATTTTTGGCTTCCTCAAGAAGCCATTAATATTGGCCACACAATTTATTTCCCCTCTTGCAAGAAAACAATAAAAACAAAAACAAAACACTACAACAACAACAAGCTCAAACACACACACTTCCTTTCCATCATCATCCTCATTTCCCTTCATGGTTTCAATAGCAAACCTCATCATCATCACTCAACAACCCTAGAATCAAGGCATCAAAATAATCAAGAACATCATCTTCATCTTCATTCTCAAATCCTAAACAAGGATATAAGCTCAAACATCACTTTCACTCCCTCCTTTAATACTCGTCACCCTCTCTCCCTCATCTCCATTGATTTTTCAAGTTTTACAACTATGAAGACTTATGTGTGTACATGCCTCATCATCAATGACAAGTAAAGGACAATACTCTTCCCTCATACAACTCTCATCCAAGGATCATTTACACCCATTGGATTTTAACTCTTCTAAGGTGGAAAGCCAAGCTTAGGAAATTCAAATTCTAAGGTTTACAAAGCTAAAGTATTAAGGTTCCTTATCTCTTGCTATTCTTGTGGTAAGGAGTGAGTGTTACCCTAACCTAGGGGGTAGTTTGTAGTGTGTATATAATGGGTACTAAGAACGGGTGTTAGTTTAGGTTATTGCACCTTAGGGTAGTTGATATAATTAGTAATTAGTGTAGGAGGATAAAGGAAATAAGTTTTATTTTAATAATTGTGATTATAGGTATAAGTTTGATACTTGTTTTATGTGTTGGAATTGATATGATGAATCATAGGAGTTGTTGTGTAAATGTTTGAAGGATTAGAATGGGATAAATAATTAAAAGAAAGAAGGAAAGCTAAGAGTAAAAATTGTATGATGAATGAATAATTGGATGAGGATTAGATTAAAGAATGCTTACATAAACAAAGAGAGAATTGTAAATTAAGAATTAAAGGAATGTGCAGCTGAATTGAGCATTGGTGCATTGATACACTAGGTGCCTTGCTAGGTGTACCAAATGCCCATAGGGTCAAATGCCCGTCAGGCCAAATGCCCATTAGGTTCAAACGCTCGTTAGGCGTCAATGTACCCAATGGTTCAATTCGTTGCTCAATAAAAGACGTGGAAATGTGAAATAGAACTAGACAGAATGAAATCAAACAATAAGTGAAATAAGGAAAAGAATGAGTGAGGTGAGGAGCATAGCTTAACGGGTGATGCTTAATGGGTGATGCTTAATGGGTGCCAAAGTCCTGATTGGGTGTAAATTCCCTGTAGGGTGTTTCAAATGCCTAGCAGGTGCAATTAAATTCTAGTGATGCAAACTGGTTGTGTGATCCTGGTCTTGTAAGACGTGCGTTCGGGTGCAGTAAGTCGCGCATGTGAATACGTGCAATAAGCCGCAATCGGATTGTATGCCTTGATTGCATAAGACACACGGGGTGTGCAGCTTTAAGACGCACACGGGATGTGCGCAATGATGGACACACTATACCCCTAGAGATATGAAAATTGTGAAAGAAAGAAAGAAAGAAAAAGAAAGGTAAGGATATAAAGAAAGAAAGACACTATGAAAGTATGTAACTAAGAGAAATATGAAAGGAAAATGAAATGCTAAGGTAAGACTATAAATGTGTGTGAGCATGAATGGATTGGGTTTGTTATGTGATGATTTAATTGATGTACTGTATTTGACTTGGTATAGCATTATAGCATATTAGAAACTGCTTTCCTATGTTATGTGTAATGCTCACTTCTTACCATTTTTCCTACAGGTACTGAGACCGAGCTAGCACATAATCCGGCCGAGCAGGAGTACCCTCCCTCACGGGGAGAGTAGGTTTTAGATAGTAGGACATGACTATGTCCTAGGCCTTTTGATGCTATGAAGTGATTTATTTTGATGTAGATATGTAAATATACCTTTTGGGTGGGCCCAGGACAACTCCTTTTGGGGAAAGGAGTCTTTTGGGAAAATACTATTTCCAAAACTTGTTTATATTGCTGCTAAACTCTGATGTTAATATGTTGATGTCGTGATGTGTACACTGAGACGCACTAAGATATGATATTTGCTGAATTGAGCCCTGCTGGCTTCTGGAAATTATGAATGAATGTTTTTATCAGGTTGCAAAAAAAACTAATTTTTGGAAAGTCAGGAAAACAAAGGAAACTCTGTCCATTTGGCGAAAAATTTTTGTAAGTTAAAAAGGAATTTTTATTTCACTATTTTTCCTGAATGGATATTTAAGGGTAGTTTAAAGTAAGGTGTTACACAAACTCACAATTTTTGCGCAATTTTTGTAAACGTGACTTCAATTGAAACCCTGCAACCTTTAATAAGAAAATCCACATAAAGACACTAACATGTAATTAACAAGCAGGAACTAGCTATAGACACATTGAAGGAAATTGAAACTTTTCTATCATCCTATCCAACAGAAATTGTAACACTCATATTGAAAGATTATGTTAAAAGACCAAATGGATTGACAATGGTCTTCCCGATGCTGGTTTAATGAAATTTTGGTTTCCTGTGCCAAACATGCCAAAAAATGGCGAAAATTGGCCTGTAGTGAGTGATATGTTTGCTAAGAACCAAAGATTAGTAGTGTTCACTTCTGTCAGGTCTAAGGAACAAAGTGAAGGCATTACTTAAGAATGGAATTACATGGTTGAAAATCAGTGTAAGAAAACAACTTCCTTTGAAGCTTATTTATTCTTGACAAAAGCATTCATTCCAGCATCATTTGTCAATTTTTTACATTTGGTGACTTATATTGTCCAAACAGGGCAGAATCATCTCATCTTGATGACAAAAGCAAATCCTTAGTGTTGTTGGTAAACTACTTTCAATCGCCTCCTCTCAAGCTGATCACATGCACAAACAATTCTGGAGATCTCATTAACATGCTACAAACTTGTCATGGTGCTGCAAGCAACCGATGGGTAAATTTTGCTGATGTTGATTATTAGAAGGTAGGACTCATCGACATACTTGCAATATTCCTTATATTTATTGTTGCTAAAGACTAAGGCATAAAGTGTGGACTCAATGGACATGATCTTAATAAAATATTACTTTGGGGTATATTGTGAAGAGGAGCGAAGGAGGGGGATAATTTCAAGCTGTGGATATACTCAATGGGAGGCTCTTGTGTGGTTGCAGTAATGTTCATGCATCCATGGTAAGGTAATCAACTTCACTCTTGCTTTGAAGCAAAAAAATGAAAAGTTGATGTAGAAATAGAACTACCCACAATTAAATTTAATTATTCCATTTTTAGGCTGGGTCTACTTCACAAGGTTGCTCTCCATAGAAAGCATATCAATAAGAGCAACAACAAGCTTTCGAAAATATTTTGGATATTACATTTTTCTTTACCAAATTATGCCATATTCAATACTTTAAATAACCAAAACCTTAATACAACTTATTTCTTAACTCGAATTAATAGAATATTTGAAATCCCAAACTTTTAAGTGGACAAAATAAAGAAATGTTCCACAATATTTAGGATGGATGTACTTATTTTGTAAGATTTTCAAAGGTGTTGTGGGATAAGAAATGTTTCTTGTTGAAAGTATAGGTTTCACATTAGTTTGTGTGGTCATACAAAATTGTCTCAACAACTTATGTATGCCATTGCACCACTCTTCAACCTCAATCCTTTACAATTATACAAGTATTGTTTTCTCTTGCCATGTTTTCAACTTCTTTTACCAATTTCAATAATGCTACATTTTGATAAAGATTAAGAACAAATTAGGTGTAAAGTAACTCCGCGAAAGAAAATGTGACATAATAATCAATTAAGTGCATGTTTAGATGCTCTTGTGTTGTCTTATAATTGATTCTAGAAAGCTGAAATTATTCACAGTTGCTTCAAATAAAACGTGATTTTAAGGACCAACGCGATTCTCCATCGTGAAATCAAACAAGCACCGCTAATGGACCAACTAGCTTTGGAAGCTTACAAATATGGGCAAAAAAGAACATGCACTACCGAGAACCATTACGCTAATATGGAAAAATGATAGTTTATACTAACAAAACATGTTGGAATTTATGGCTTACCAAAATACACTTACACTTTTTATATCATAAGCAATTTGATTCCTGCTGTCCAATTTCGAGAATTTTTAACACACACTCACCTTATTCCATATTCCATATTCCACATTTATTTCCATATACTTACTAAAAAAGAGACACAAGTTATTAGCATATAGCTACATGTAACTCCTCTAAATCTAACATTATTTTTGCCTACCCTCAACCTCAACGTGCCTTTGGATCCATAATCTCAGAGAAAACAGTCCCAGACATGAACAACCTATCACTTTCTTTATTATAGCTATGCTCTCCAGTACTACTACTAGTAACACTCACCTCACTACTTTTATTAAAACCAGAAACATGACCCACACTGGTCCCACTACTAAACATATCATCACTCTCATCTTTCCTTCCAACTTCATCTCCATCATTTCCAGCTACAACTCTCACTCCAATGATGTGCTGATCACGCGCCTCAGCACTCTCCTGCATTTGCAATGCAAACTCCAACATCCAAACGATGTCGTTCATCGATGGCCTCTGCGTTCCATTATCAAGCAAGCAGCTCACACCTATCTCCCCAAACTTTCTCAAACACTCAGGCGCAATCTTTCCCTTTAGAGTGGGATCCACAATTTGTGCAAGGGTCCCACTTTCCCAACATTGCCTAGCCCAATCGGCAAGTGACACTTGTCTCTTCTCCGTTGTTCTGATAAGAGGTGGTCGTGCACACAGTACCTCAAATAGAACCACCCCGAAAGAGTACACGTCAGACTTCTCTGTTAGATGTTGTCGTTTGTAATACTCCGGGTCCAAATAACCTAAGCTACCTATTAATTAAAAAAAAAATATAAGAGTTTCAATTAGTTAAATTGAAGGATATAAAGTAAAAATAATAGTATAAGGTTCAAACCCGATTCTCTTCCAAATCCACTCAAAATTTTAAAAAAAGTTTGTAAATAATTTTTTTTAAAAAAAAACCTCATATTACCTTTCACAACAGTGCTTACGTGGGCCTTGGACATTGTTGTGGGCCCAATCCGAGACAACCCAAAATCTGAAACCTTGGCCACCCATTTCTCATCTATTAAAATATTTGTCGTTTTCACATCACGATGAATAATCGTGTGCTTAGAACCTGTATGAAGATAATGCAACCCACGCGCCGCTCCAATACAAATCCGTAAACGTTGCTTCCATGGCAAAGCAGGGTTGTCGGTGTTGTAGAGATGGTCTCGGAGGGTGCCTCGTGTCATAAAATCATAGACCAGGATCATCTCGTTGTTCTCGTTGCAATAGCCGATGAGGGACACGAGATGAAGGTGGCGGAGCTGCGACAACATGTGGATCTCATTCATGAATTCGTGTGCCCCTTGTTGAGAACCTTGCTTGAGTCGTTTGATTGCGACGGGCGTTTGTCCATCGTTTATGTAGCCTTTGTACACGTGGCCGAATCCCCCAACTCCAATGATGAAAACGTCATCAAAGTTGTTAGTGGCTGTTTTAATTTCAACTAGCGTGAATTGGCGACAAAGATTTGACGGTAACGAAGAGTTGCTGGTTTTACTTGTCTTGGTCGTTGAAAATGAGAGAAAGCCCCATTTGGAAGTGCCATCAGTGGTAGACCTTGAATCCTTAGCCTTTTTTGTTTCTCTCTTGTGTTTGAAAACAAAGAAAGCGATGATTGAGATCAAAATGACACCGGATATGACACCTGCAACAACGCCAATTATTGTGGTTCCACTACTGTTGGTTCTCTTTAAGTCTTGAACCGGGTTTTGTTGAACCGGAACCTGAATCGGATCAGGGTTTGGTCCAGCGAGATTTTTTGTCCCCGGGTCACTTATTTTGAATATTTCTAGACCATTTAAAAAGGGGTCACTGTATTTAGTATCTCTATTACCAGAAAAAGGATGCAACTGGAGTGAAATATTTGCTCTTTTCTGATTCCCTGAAACGTGAACGGCGTAGTCTTTGTATATGGGGACACCTTTCTGCTTAGTCCATCGAAGAACATCAGCGCGTTCCTCAGCCACCTGTTGCGCAATGTAAATGATAAACACCCTGTCACCAGGGTCTGTCATATTTTTGGATAGCTCGCAGAAATGAAGCCTGAGCATGTAGGTGAAGCCCACATCGACGAGAAACTCCCAAGTCATGTTGGAAATCTTATTAAATGTAGCGTTTAACCCCATTTCTCTCCCTCTTCTGTAGAGTTCTTCAGGTGCTGTGTAATTAGGGATAATAGAGAAATCCAATTTGGGATTCAAATAATTGAGACTAGTGTAACTTGATTTTGGATTTAAATAATCATAATCGTTCCCATCCCATTTCCTGAGCAGACCCGTGTCGCCATTTGCCATGATTGTTGTCTCCCCACCAACTCTTATCCTGAGATGAGGCCAGTAAGAAATAAGGGCTTAGAAATTAATAGTGTATCAAACTATTGATATTTAATGCAATTAAACTCGAACTTGACCGATCGGTTTACATGATGAACTAATGAAGTGGACCAAACCGAGTTGCTAGTGCTTAAGGTTGCAGGGTCTTGCATGATCCAAATTATTTTGTCGACTAATTAATAATAAATTTGATTCACTGTTTATTTATATTATAAGGTGGTAAATTATTGTTAAAATTACTTCTTTATAAAATTTTGAAAATGATTTTACAGCTTGGAAAGAAAGAGTTTATTCGCTACGCTAGAAGGACGATTTTGCCTATGCCCTCAAGATGTTTGGACACAACCTGCTAATGCTGCTAGTTCTAATTCGAAAATTGTCATTTCTCCTAAAAAATGAGGGGAGGTGAGAATCTAGCGCAGTCATGACTCATGAGTATTGCAAGTTTTGCAAGGAATTGAACCTGTGACCCTAAACCACGAGTCAATGGCTGGTCTAGGTTTAATTATATTGTATCTATTTATAATTAGAGTGAAGGGATACTTTGGTCCCTCAAGTTTTTCGACAGGGACACTTTAGTCCCTCAAGAAATTTAATTCATTTTTAGTTCTCAAAGTTTTCCAAAAGTACCAATTTAGTCTCTATCCTATTTCCGTAAGTCACTTCGTTGAGGGACTAAATTGGTACTTTTGGAAAACATGAGGGACTAAATTGGTACTTTTGGAAAACATGGAGGACTAAAAATAAATTAAATTTTTTTAGGGACTAAAGTATCTCTGTCGAAAAACTTGAGGGACCAAAGTGTCCCTTCATAAAGCATGAGACGAGGGGGATGAATTAAGGTTGATTATATAATAAGACACACTTCGCAAAGGTTAATTTTACTTCTAATGTTATCTAATGTTATTTTACAATTATAATTTTACTAATTTTAAGTATAAAAGTGAAAAGTAAAAGAAAGATAAATTGAAAACTCATCATTCTTTATCCAAAATAATAATTTTTTTTCCGTAAAATAATTAAGATTGAAACTGTATGTTAGATGTAGATATCCAAATTAATTATTGGATTTTACTTATACCTAAATCTTCCCATATCTATGGTACCTCAGTGGGAAAAAAAAATCTTGACCATATAAAACACTGATTCTTCAAAATAATAGTTTGAGCAGAGTACCTGTAATCTGTCTCCAAGGCAGTGTTATTACTAAGGCTGAATGGCTGAGTGGTACCCACAAATGTGAATCCTTGGTTGGGAATTGATGAATTATAATAGAGATCAAATGGCATGGACACAACCTCAATTCCATTAACAAAAGCATATGAATTTGGAAATGAGGAAGTATTTGGAGTGAAGGTCAAGTTAAGCCATTGACCATCATCAACGTTGACTATGTATTCTTTGAAGATATAACCCTTCTCTCCAGCATCAGCATCAGCATCAGCATCAGCAGTGAGTGAAGCATTGAAATCTTTAAGAAGAGTGAATTCACCAGAGTGGACAGCGAACAAGGCATTAGCGCGGTGGAAATTCGAGTAGCTAGAAGGGTAGAAGAAGAGGCGTAGGAATTTCGGGCCTTGAGTGACAGGGAAGGAATATGTGAATTGAGAAGTAGAGAGACGAGCTGTGGTGTATGGGGGTTGGTTGGTAGAAGAAGATTGTGTGCTTGCTGGAGCAACTACTGGTGTACTTGAAGGAGATGATGATAAGAGTTTTGAGTTGATGTCTCCTGTCCATGTTCTATCTCCATCTGAAAAGTTTCCACTTGATCCACAATTGATGCTAAATCGATCAACAGGGTCATAAGCATCTAGGAGTTTTGGAAGGTAGAAGAAAAACAGAGAAAGGAAGAGGGTAATACCATTATTCATGCTCATTTTTGAGGGTATCGATTAAAATGAAAGTGTTTTAGGTTCATTTATTTAGAAATTCCGCTAAAAATAATTGCAATTATATATTAAGAGAGTTGTATGTATAATAAGGATAATCATAGTTTGATTGGTGGTGATTGCTTCTTGCAGTTGCTAGGAAACTAGGATGAAGAAAGTTCAAAGTCTAGGCAAAAAGATTGAGAGTGATTGCAAGTAGGAGTGTAGCACCTTACTTTTAATTTTTTTGACTTGTTCAGCTTTGAAAGGATGACACATAAAAACAAAAAGGTCATTATTTTTGCGGGGAAACTTGGCTAATAAAAAATGAGAAAATTCTTACACCATTACATTAAAATATGAAAGAAAAAATCATGGCAATGATCATTTGGACTTATCTGCTGAAGTAGCATGCTAGTGGCATACTCAAATAGAATAATATGCCCTCCCCTTTCATAATTTTTTTAGTCTTCACTCTTCAATATATGATCAGTCTTGCATTGATCATTCTTGATTTTATAATCGGTGGAGGCTAGCACAGATAGTAAGAGATCTGTTGCTACTTAAGCAAGTGATTGGAGGTTCGATCATCGACTCTTGCGAATGTAAGAGACCTCACTGGGAGACTAGCTCCCGAAAGAATCCGACAATATCGAAATGATTAATCACTTAGTTACGCAGGTGAATACCTTGAAAAACCAACAAAAGTCTTGATTTTAGAATTATTTCTTAAACAACCTTTGTTATTATTATTATTATTGTTGTTGTGGTTGTTGTTATAGTTATTATTATCTTGTCATAAAAAATTTATATAGATATGTAACATTAAATCAACGTCGGGTTGGTTAAGTGGTAGCTCACTTGGTCTCTTAACCAACTGGTCTCGAGTTCGAGCTTTGGGTATGGAACAACTTCCGCTGGGAGATCTACACTGCTTAGTGCAAGCTCAGTTGGGTCAGACCGGATGAGGCGGATTCTAGGTAAATCAGATACGCATACCATTGATGTACGCCAAAAAGATATGTGACATTAAACGTAAGTATTGGATTTATATCTTGATATATAACTGCATTACTCCTCAACAAATAAAAAAAATAAAAAAACTCTGGCTATAAAAAGAATAATTTTTTTATTAAATTAAAAATTTGTTAGTTCAAATATACTAATTGTAAAATAATTCAATATTATATGAGAATAAAACTATAAACTTGTAATATTTTTTTTCAAAAGATCAAAATACTTAATTAACTTTATTAATTTTTAAAATTAAATTTTTTTAAATGATTTTTATAATTAAATTGAAAGTGATTTATTAAAAAAAATTAAATTACTCATTTAGTCTCTTATCTTCTTTTTTACTACTCTATCAAATTGGTTCCTTATGTCTTTTTGGTATCATGATGGTCCTTCATGTTTCTTTTCACTATCAATTCTATTAATTTCGTTCATGAATCATTGTTCGTTTTATGTGGACCAATATGATACGCAATGTGTCATTTCTCTTCCAACAATGAATATGTGGACCAATATGATGTGTAAAGGTAGAATGAATAATGGCTTAAGGACCAATTTGATAGCGAAAAGAAATATGAGGGACCAATATGATACAAAAAAACGTAAGAAACCAATTTGATATTGAAAAATAAGGTAAGAAAACAAAGAAATAGTTTGGCCTAAAAAACAACAAGTATTTTACTAGGGGTGTAAGTGATCCGGTCCGAGACCGCGAGACCGCTCAGACCGGACCGAAAAATGCAGACAGGTCCGGTCTCACGATCCGATCTGGTCCCAAAAAGTTCAGACCATACTTAAACGGTTTGGTCCACGATCCCAGATATTTTTAGATCATTGGAACTGGACTGGACCGATAGGGTTAATAATTTTTAAAAAAAAAACCTACAGTAGTAACAGTACATACTAAGTTTAAGTGATAAAAAAACCAACAGTAGTAACAGTACATACTAAGTGACAGGGTTAAGTCTCACAACCCTAACTCACGACTCACCCCTCCTACTCCTTCTCCTTCAGCCGCCGCTCTTAGTCTCTCACAACTCACCCAGATCTGACGCCATCCGACGCCGTCAGCCCAAATTTGCCACCACCACACCGTTGTCTTCTCACACGCCTTTGTTCCGGCGTCCCCTTCGTTCGATCGAGCCTATGCTTGCGATTGGGCATCCAAATTCTGGTCTCCCAAAAAGACTCCGTCGCCGTTCGAGTCCGCTTCCGCCTTCGCAGTCACCTCCGCCATCGCCTCCGCTTCCGGCGACCAACGGTTTGCTTCTCCCTTCTCTCTTCTTCTCCTTTGCTGCTCTGTTTTTTTTTCTTTTTTTAAATCCATTTTTTTTGTGGCTTGTTGATGTTAGATTCTAATACTACGTTCATGAATGAAGTTTTGTTTGGACATTGTTTTTTCATATAGCATCTGATGACTTTGTAATTTTGAGAGATAAAGAGTTGTTAGCTTGTTGGTATTATGCTATTTTTGCTTGATTTTAAAGGAAAAAAAAACAGAAAAAAAAACAAAATAGATCGGATCGGATCGGATCGGAGCATTCATGAACGATCCGGTCTGATTCGGTCTTTGAGGATAAATAATGTTAGGACCAGACCGAACCAAACCATACTAAATTGAGCGGTCCAGTCCATAATATGACTCACAGACCGGACCGAACCAGACAGTTACACCCCTATATTTTACAAATATTTTTTGAAAGATGGTATTGACCCCTTATGCATTTATTGTGTGACGTAGGACAAGGGAAACTACAGAGTAACCAAGCAACCATTTTCCTCAATGCTAAAATGAAAAGCTTTTTCGTTTGGAAGTTGGTGGGACATTGAACTCGCTAGTAAGAACATGTTTAGTTGAGCTAATTTATTTTTTTTTTTAAGCTTCTTTTTTAAAAATAATCATAAGCTGATATCTTTATTTGCAATATAAATTATAATATTAACTTATATTCTTGAACTACTACCAATTCTGACCAAATTTTATTGACATATAACATCAGAATCATAGTCTGACACAGGAGGTTGGTCATGTGGTGGTGCTGCGTGATTTCATACGGACGAAGAGCTCTCTTCTATCTTTTCTTTTTCTTTTTTTATTTAACTAAAAATATAAAATTATTAAGTTTTTTAGCTTTTTAATTTTTTTAAAAAAAGGATCTTCGCCCACGGGGCACCACGTGCCTAACATCTTGCGTCTGATCAAGATTCTGATGTTACATGTCGGCAAAATTGGCCAGAATTCGTAGTAGGGGTATATGACAAACCAAGAAGTAATTTCGGGGAGTCAGACATTAAAAAAAAAGAATAAGGGTATCTGACAAAAACACCCCAAACTTCAGGAACTTGTGACATGATTAAGCCAAAAATAATCAAAATCTATAAGCTCCCTAATAGTATCAGAAGATTATTTTTTGAAAGTTTTTTCTAGATCTATGTAATTTTCCTATTTTATCCTTGTCACTCTATCACATTAACTACTCACTTGTCACATCATACATTTTTTGTAATTTACTCAGTAAAAAAATAATCTTCTTTACCCTATTCAAACAAAATAGATTAGCTTAATTTCATTTTTCAGCTAGATACTCAAACATAAACAGATTATACTTTTAACAGATTGTAATACGGCCAGATTATAATCACAGAAAAATAATCATATTCTCATTTTTACCAGCTATACCAAATACGCACTAAGCTGAAGGTTCAGGTAAAGTTGATTGTATTGTACAGAAAAATTATTAATAGGCACCGTGCATGTTTGTCATTGAAATTTTTCTCGCACCAGAGCGATTGTAGGTGGATTATTATTATCTCTAACCAAAATAACAATTTGAAATTTAATAGATAATTCAGGTTTTTAAAATCCTTATCCCTAACTAAGTTATTATCTTCATATGAAATCATTATCATCAACAAAAAATTTAAAATAATTATTATTTTCAACGTATCATCTTCAAGTGAAATCATTATCCCCAACACAAATTTTAAAATTTGAAATAATCATTATCTTTAACCTTTTAACTTTACACCTATCTTGCCTTAAAAAAGGTACTCGGTGGTCCAACAATTTTGATTCTCTGGAAAAGAGTGTGGTGAGTTAAATGTATATTTGGGATGAAGATCAAATCAATATTTGGTGAGCAAATGCCCTCTTCTTTTTCATATGTTACTCTGAATTATATTAAATTGATTATGTCCTTTTGTGTGTGATATCTTTCATCTTTTGTTCTTCCTAGATTTTTTTGCTGCAGCTTTGAAGGATTTGAATCTTTCGGGTCATGATCAAATCAAAATTTGGTGAGTTATTTTCACCTGTTTTACTCATATATTTTATTGTTTATATCATTGAGGAGTATGCACTAACAACCTCTTATTTTTATTCACATCATTGTTATTATTCTCTCAGTCTGTCCAAACCAAACCAAACCAAACATTTGCAGCATCTCTTATTCAAGAAATTTAAAGTAAAATTTTAAAAATGCACATAACACACATTTCCAAATTATACATAAATAATAATTAATAAAAAAATAACACATACAATAATATTATTTAATGTTTTAAAATTTTATATATTTGTTTTATTATTATTATATGTGTTATTTTTTATTAATTATTATTTATGTATAAGTTGGAACTGTGTGTTATGTGCATTTTTTGTTATTATTCTCAGACTTCTACATCTGTCCAAACAAAACCAAACATTTGCAGCATCTTTTATTCAAGAAATTTAATCTAAAATTTCAGATAAAAGAGCTAAGAAAAAACTTAGCATTGTTTCTACAATTTAAAGTGACAGAATGATTGTTTGGTATTTAAAGCTTATTGTCCAGTATGTGATGCACTTATATTATTTATTATCGTGAAATCCTTTTTAAGTTTTACCTGAGACAATTTTTCCTAACACACTATTTTTGACGATGAACAAATCAAACAACAATATTCTATTAATATTGCAATATTGAAACTGAGAGTACTCCAATGTTTTTAAAGATAAAACAAATTAAATATTAATAAATTATAGATTTTTTCAAACACTACAAATAATATGGATATGTGATTAAATATAATGATTATTGTTTTGTAAAAAATTTGTAATGAATAAATACTTTAGTTGTTATAATCCCTACACAAAAATAACGTAACAGATTAATAACAAAGTTACATACATATCAAAAAGTAAAAAAAAAAATAAATCAAGATGATTATTAGAATAATTAGGATAAAGATTTTTTTAGATCAAATCTAATAATAAACTTAAGATAATATAAACTATTAAAAAGATCAAAATATTTAAATATGAATAATAATAAATGTGATAATCATAATAAAAAAATGATAATTGTAAAAAAATATTAATTTATCCATCTAATAAATATAAAAAATAAAAGATATCTTATAATATCTTCAAATAAAAAGAATCAGAATGTATAATTTTGGTTTAATTATACGATATGCTAAATTATCATGTCCTACAAGATAGGAATTATATTTTGATTTATCCTTGAATCTACTCATAATACAATCAAACAAACAAATATAAAAAATTTTAATTTTGATTTCACTCTAATTAATCATATTATCATAATATCATAAACGTAATAATGATATCTAAAAACGTGTTAATTAATATATCAACTAAATAAAAAATACATTAATTTAATACTCATTTATACATAAACAAATATAATATTAAATAAAAAAAAAGAGAAGTCATCATATTTCTAACAAAATGCAATGTGTTAACCAAGATAACCAATTTGATAGCAAATAAGGTAAATGATCAAATTTAGCCCTTTTTTTTCACCTATGTTCTATTTAGCATTTTTAAATATTTTATTATTCTTAGTGAATTTACATGAGATCGATTAAATGATGTGTACTTTTTTTTTTAGAAAATAGGTAATGCACCGACAGTGTAAAGTTTTTTATATCATCAGTGCATCATTCACCATTCATCCGTTTATGGTCTTTGACTTTTAAATTAATAAAGTAATACAAATGAATGGTGAATGGTGGGTAGATAGTGTAAAAAACTTTACACCTCAGTGCATATCCATTAATCTCTATTTTTTTTAATGAAGAGTTTCATCTATCAATAATTTATGTCAAAACCACTAGATTGGTCTTGTAAGTTATATTTTAGTAGCGATTTCATTTGTTAACTTTTTTTTTGTTTCAAATAAGTCTTGAAGTTATTGTCATCTAATAAATTAGTGTTTTTAATTTTTAATCATTCAGTGGCACGTGCCACTTAACTAATGGTGTCACTATTAAAAAATAGTTAATATTTTCTTTTTTGAAATTTTCTTATGGTGACACGTGGCACTTAGTGAAAAAAATTAACGGAAAAAAGTTGATTTATTAAACGGTAACAAAATCACAAATAAAAAATAACTTAAGAGACAAATATTGTAGTTTTGCCATAATTTATTATTAATCTTTGTTGAGACGTAGAATATTTTTCTATCTGTAAAGTTTTATTTTATGCATATGAAATAGAGAGAACAACTGAATCATGCCGTGGACTCTTTCTCTGTCAAGTCTGTTTTGCATATATTTGTTATAATAATAATAGAAGTATATTCGAGGCTTATTTAAGTAATTAGTCCCTGAATTTATGTGTTTTTTTGGAATTTGTCTTTAATTTTTTTTTAATGTTTTAAGTTTTAAAACTTTGCTTAAATTTTGGAAATGATCATTTCATCACTTAAGTGAAGATATAATCGAGGACATGACACGTTACCTTCGCCACATCAATAGGTAACGTTCCGTTTGATGCCACGTGAATTTTTTAAATTTTAAACAAAATCGAATTTATTAAAAATAATTAAAAATTATTTTTTCAAAAGAAAATCAAATCTTTTAATAATTTTTAAAAGAAATGATTTTTTTAAATTAAAAAAAATCATGCAGTGTCACGTGACTCTATATACATAACACATCAGTCGTCGATATTGTGACAGCCGGCTATATCATCACTTAAGTAACGAAATGACCATTTCCAAAAATTGAACAAAGTTCAAGAACGCAAAACATCGAAAAAAAGAGTTTAAGGATCATTTCCATAAAACACCTAAATTCAGAGTTTAAAAGGTTAAATAAGCCTATATTAAAAATGTTATTAAATAAGAAGCGTTGCTAGTCTTGACCATCGTATGAATTTACTTATAGTTACGAAAAATTATCTTCCAAATTCGACCATAGAACTGCATGTGCAATGCTGTGGTGATAATCATCTGTATTTCCTCATCATATTAGACAAGCCTAATTAAGCAAAATCCAACCCATATTGAATGTCAGACATGTTTAATGGACCCATAAAAAATGCCATGTCGAGTTGGTGTCAACCACAAGCAAATGAGGTTTCTGCCTTTGTTGTTCCTTCAATTTGACGCATCTTACTGAATTATTCAACGCCAACAATCGGTACCGGCGGCTCACTTAAAAGGATTGAGTATGAGAGATTTTAGGTTCGAATATCACCGATGTGAGGATGATTTTGGTGAATAATTTGTAAGGAGTCCTGAAATAGACGTTGCACTGAGAGTGTAAATTTTTTTGACATAATCAGTGCATCATCCACCATTGATGGGTATATGATCGTTGACTACTAGATAAAAGTAATACAAATGAATGATGGATGATGAATTGATGGTGTAAAAAACTTTACACCGTTAATGCACACTCATTAATCTCTTTTTAATATGAAAAGTTAAAAATAACCTTTATTAAAAAATTATCGGACTATAAACCCCAAAAATTATCCCCAAACCCCATTACCTATTTTTATTTTTTTTCATTTAACCCTAAATCTAATCACAACCACCATCACCAAACTAAAAAACAAAAAAACTAAAAAACTAAAAACTGAAAATATGCCCAAACCATCTCTGGAGAAGCAAAATGGATGTAAGAATTCAACTAAGACAAAAATATGCCCAAAATTGTTGTTAATAACAACTAAACATTTTCATTTGCAGCACAATCAGGAACATGTAATTGAACAGTATAGCATTCAGATATAGCATTAGTGTGATGCATTCGTCTGATGTGATGAAATTGGGCTGCTTGAGGCAATAAGGGTTTGTCTCCTTGCAGAGTTATAAATTTTCCATCTAGCATAAATTTAAACTGCAAAGCACTGTAATCTGCAACATGAGGTCCCAATGTAGACAATCAAGCTGCTCCTAAAATGAGATTAGCTCCAGCAACAGACAATAGATACACAGGACAATGTAATGTATGGCCCTGAACCTCTACAGTCAAATCAGGAATAAGGCCTTCTGCTGTCATAGAATGTCCATTACCCACCATGACATGAAACTGAGTTGCAGGCTGAACTGGAATGCTTAGGAAATGGGCTACTCTTGGTTGTAGGAAGTTGTCAGAGCTTCCATTATCCAAGAGAATTCTGACAGGATGACCTTTAATTTTTCCCTGAAATCTTATGGTTCCACGTCCACTATTTCCTTTCAAAGCATTAAAGGATAAGTGATGATCCTGATCTGTCTGACTCACAATTGTCTCAGTTTCTGGTATGGCATCCTCAATGTTTGAAATTTCCTCATCCACTTGCAAAATTATGTAATGCCTATTAGGACATCTATGCTGAGGGGTAAATTTATCATCACAAGTATAACATAAGCCCTTCTCTCTCTTTTTACTTGCATTTATGCTTGGGTCATTTTTTTGATTGGGTTATTTAGGCTAGTGTTTGTGTTGGTAGTGGTTTGGTATGTTGGTTTCTGGTTAGGTGTGGGTAATAGAGGAGGTTGGGAATTGTGTATTTTTGGGTAATTGTATGTTTGTGGTTGGGTTGTAGGCTGTTTGTAAGGAACTTTGGGTTTGCAATTGTACTTGTCTTCATAAAGTTTGGCTAGAGACATAGCTTTGAGTAAGGATAAAGGGTTTTGAGCAATCACATCACGTTTGATTTCTGGTTTCAGGCCACTAATAAAATAGTCTAATAGTGCATCAGGGCTAATACCATATACACGATTTGCAAGTGAAATAAATTCCATATAATACTCATTAACAGAAGCAGTTTGAGCTAATTTAAATAAGGTTGATCTTGGGCATTCGAATGGAGAAGGACCATACTCCAATTCTAAGGCCTTAGTAAACTGTTTCCATGATTGGAAGGGCTGCATTCGTGTGATCATTTGGAACCAATGATCACTCTCTAGCAAGTATACTAGATCGCAAAGAAATATAGTCGGTTAAGATCAGATATCGTACCCATAGGGACTCAGAATTGTTCAATCTATCTCTACCTAAGGTAAAATCTAGAATAAAATCTATTAAAATACAAAATTCAGAATTAAATAAATAAATTAAAATGAAGAATTATATGCTGAAAATAAAATAAAAGAGAAATTAAATGGAAGAACTTGGTTAGGAACTTAGTTTCATTGTATGTTCACTTATTTATTATAAATCAATATTTTTCATTCAAATCAAGAACAAATTCAGAAAATAGTAATTCCTAGATTCCTCTTATGAAATTACTGTTTATTATCCAATTTATTAAATCCTAATTCCTTATAAATTTAAACCATTGGATAACCTTAATTAGGAACAATGAATTATCAAGTTATATAATAATCCAAAAGTATTCCTACAAGTTGAATCATTATACTGTTTAATTGCATGACATATTCTAAATCCTAATTTTCCAATTTCAGATTTAGAAAACCAAAACATAGATTAGCTACTTCTATGTATAACATTAAAAACACAATTAAACACTTGATTTAAAAATGAAAACATTAATTCATAAAAATAAATTACAAATACAAATCCACCATGTTCCTAACACAAAAGGTTTAGTTACACATAATGAAAGAGAAGGAGAAAACAAATAACTATGATATTTATTCCTAAATTACCACAGATATGTGCTTTGATTCTTCAATCTTCTCCGGATCCCTCCTTCGAATGCTCCCAAAAGTGTGTAAATCTCCTTTCTAAAACTATCTATTGAATCCTGATTACTATTCATGACTGATTCCCCCTAAAAACTCACTCTAAACCTCATATTAATCCTAAAATAAATAGATACAAATCTAATCTTATCAAAATCCTTCAAAACTGATCAGAAATTGGCCCAATTGGGCTTTTACGTGACTCGCGCGCCTGGGCGTGCAGACCAGCATGCCTGAGCGCGCTATATCTGATCACCCAAAATTAACGTCGCACGCGCGCCTGGGCGCGCCATTCCCGCGCCTGGGCGTGCTAAGTACTTTTCGACTCCGTTTCTCTTCGTTCTTATGCCATTTTCAAGGTCTTCTTATGCTCTTTTCAGCTCCAATAATATTTTCTCCAAATAAAGCTCCAAAACACCTGAAACATACCCAAAACGGATCAAAACGTTCAAAGGATTCTACTAAACTAAAAATTCCTAAAACTAATACAAAATACCTATATTTACAAGAGAAACAAGTCAAAATCCAAGCAAAAGGAAGTGAAATTAAGCCTTAAAACATCATATATTAGACCTTCATCACACCCCCAAACTTAGCATTTTGCATGCCCAGACAAAAGTAAAATAAAAATTCAGAAACACAAGACTATCTTCTAAATCAAAATGTACAATACTTAATCTAAGACTTCGACTCATCAAAACAGCCACATATTTACACAAGCTATTCACATATCAAAATCTGTTTAAAGAAACAAAACCAATCAGAACTCAGAACTAGTGAACACTCTCAACCTCTCAGTGTATATCTCTCATGTGTATCAAGGGTTATAACAATTCACTCAAGTTCATACAATAGTTAAATGTTACCATAAGCTTGACCATAGACTCAAATCTCCACTGAAATTATTAAAAACATGAACAAATCAAAAGGTCTTTAATTTGGTTGTAACGTGGCCATGGCTAAAAGTGTCAGGTGAGATAAAAGAAAGAAAAGATGAAACTAAGGGCTAAAATGCAAAACAAATTTCCCTCTAAAAATTATGAATGAGCAATGAATACAATGAGGACTCACACTCAAATCACAACAATTTCAAACTTCTTCTTTTTCAATTTTACTCTACTACTTCTTCCAAACAAAATCTTTTTTTTTCTTTTCATTCATCAATTTTCACTTTCTCTCCATTTTTCTTTTCTCTTTTCTTTTGGAAGAAGAGTAACTCAATCACAGTTTCACAATTTTCATACTTTTGAAATGTCCGTCTCTCAATTGCTCATCCAAAATTCCTAAGGTACTCACAAAAATATATAATCAATGAAGGGTACCAAAGAAAAATCATATTTATATCAGGCTCAAAATGGGCAACTAAGGGAAAACAAATCCAACAAAAATCTCTGAAGGCTACAAAAACACCATCCTAAATGCCTTAATCATTTTCATGCATGTAATCAATTATCAATCTCAAAATGGTCACCGGTCAAGTTCTAGAACACAAAACTAAAGTGAACACACTCATGAAAGAAATAGTGGTCTCAAATCAAAATATTCCAATAAATCATACCCCATCAAATAGGCTCAAAATCTCATTAAGCTAAAGTCAGTTCACTAATCTCAAGTTCTGAAAAACTTTGTCAAAATAACCAAATTTCAAAAATATTTACAGCTCAACAAATAAATAACCTGAATCAATGAGTCTAATCCTAAACTAAGTATATACACCTATCATCATAAAAATAATCCTAAGTCTAGAATAATTACAAAACCTTTACCTAAGACATAAACCAACACCAAAAATGGGAGAAAAATTCAGATTTGAAAATTTTTTTATTTTGTCCACTCCCCCAAACTTAAAGGTTGGCTTGTCCTCAAGCAAACTAAACTAAACATTCCTAACTACAAAATAAAAAAAAATTACATGATAGAAATTTGGAATACTTACTACCTCATCCACAAAAATTGCTCATCAATAACAAAAGTGAGAAAACATTCTCCCAAACTTAATACCTGCAAGCGTTAGAACCAAGTGCCAAAATAGCACCTCTAATGGGGAAAACATATCAACTCACACCTGTCATACAAAACATAACTAGATGCACATATTTAATAATTAATCCAAACAAATATTCATGCAATAAAACTAAAAATAAATCCTAGAAAGCAATACATGTTTTTGTTATGGCAACAACACAGGTCTGAATAGGGGAAGGGATACAAAATATAACAATAAAAATCAGAATCCCCTAAACTACTACTCCTCATCCTCCTCCTCAGGAGATGCATCCAGTAAGCTCTGATCCTCATCCGTGTATGGTGGCACATCATAGGGCATACCCTGCGCTGCTCCGATACTGCTCAGAAATGAATCTCTAGCCTGGTTCCTACGCATCTCTCTGCGTTGGAACTCAGCTACTATGTTCTGTCTCGTCAGCAAGCGCTGTAGCATCCCAATGATCTTCCCATCATCACCTTCCCTCTGTTGTGCTGGCTAGCTGGAAGGACCTGCCTCATCCTAAGGCTGCTGAACTGGGATCTGGCTCTGTGACTGTGGTGGACCGGCTCTAGCTACCTCTATAGATCTGCCGATAAACATGTCCCATGTAGCCCTGGTCATCTTCGGGGTCCTCCTAAGATCCCTCACATCCCCACGAAAATCAACATCGGTTGCAGCACACAGTCGGGTGATAACCCAAGGAAAACCTACATACCCTGCTTCCTTCTTAGCAAAACGATGCATCCTATCAGAGATAATAGATGCAACATCTACAATAATACCACGGCGAAGAGCATATATCAGTCTACAAACCCCATGCTGTACTTCAGTGTCATGAGAATGTGGGTCCAAATTATGCACAATGAATCTGACCCAAAATCTAGCCGCTCCCACCAAATTCTTCTCGTAAACATGCTTGGCTACTCCAGCCGTAGTCAAGTTCCAATCCTTGCCTGCTAGAAATAAAGCATCTTTCACCATGTTCAGTGGGTACTCCTCCTCATTATCAAAACTAGCAACAGTAAACATAGCAGGTGCCGCCTCCAAAGGGTAAGACTGAAGTCCCATGACACGAGCAATGGTGTCAGCATCATAAGGAACCTCCACTCCTCGGACATACGATATCCTCCTATGAGTACCATCCAACTCAAACCTCTTCGCCCTCCACCAGGCGGTAGCATAAAATTCCCACACCAGGAAATTGCTAAACACATCGTCAGGCTCCCTAATCCAATCCAACCACCTGTTAATCAATAGGGTCTCCTTCACCTCCTCAATACTATTGACTGAAACAACTCGCCTCCCTACCGGCCCCTCACTCTCATATAGCATACTCGTCTCCGGGGTTATACCCCTCTTCACCATCTTCCCTCATAATAATTAGAGACCCTTGAATGCTCGAAGGTCTTCTTCCCCAAATCACTACTAGCACTCCCTGCAACTGGTCTTTTTCCCCTAGGCATCCTAACAGTTCAGAATTAACTAAAAACAATTTATCAAACACTTGGTGGGCACTCTCTAGAACTCAAAAACTAAGCTCTAAATCACTAACTCCTAACTCCAAAATCAATCACAACAGTACCAGGGAGTATAGAAGAGTGATTCTTACCCAAAATAATGAAGAAATTCGTGTCCCTTTGCCCTTGAGAGAGAAAAACCGAATTGAATGGAGAGGTAGAGAAGAGAAGAAAAACTTGAAAATCTTTGAAGAATAGGGAATAATAATGAAAAAGGAAGAAGGAATATTGAGTTATGTTGGAAGAATTTGAGAATTTGAGGAAGATTTTATTGAATTAGAAAGATTGGGGGTTAGGGTTTTGAAAGGGGGAAGAATTGAAATTGAAGGATTTGGGAGAATGGGGGTAAAACAGCCCCTGGCTGTCTGACTAACGTCTCGCGCGCGCCCAGGCGCGGGGATACTGTACAGGCTATTTTTTTTTTAAATTACAGAATAATAAAAAGTAAAAATAAAATTAAAAATAACTAAATTAAAATTACCTATACTAAAAACTAATTTCCTAAAACCAACTCCTATAAGGAATTAAGAAACTTACCTTTGAAGCACAACTTTTTCTTTTAATGCAACATGGAGAAAATTCCCAAATTTTATTTACCTGTGTCACATGAACAACTAAAAATAGTGCTATAAAGCACCTCATTAGAATTCAATTATAGAAAGTTTCAACTCCTTATTCACTAACTAAAAAAAATAAAATAAACCTACACTATTACATAATTACAAAGAATCCACCAGGATCCCAAATTCTATAGCTCAACTCCCATGTGATATAGGAATAACAAGTTACCCCCATGTCCCATGGGAATGAGCATGGATGAAGTAAGGAAATTTTAGAAATAAAGCCAATCCCACCAGGGTCAAAAGGTACATTCCTTACATCATGCATCATCTTAGACAATTTATTTTTTTCCCTATTCATGAAGATGTTAATTTCATGAACCAGAAAAACAAAATTATTAGGATCTTTATTCATCCATTTGTACAACAATGATTTGTGTTGATCAAGTGGAAAAACATCATGCAAACTCAAGGGTCGAACATAATTGAAAAATTTTGAATCATCCAAACATGCTAGGGATTTAACACAAATTTTAAGTTCAGAAATTTCAGCACGCAAGGATGAGTCAAATTTTTCTACTATTATTCTATCCCCCTTTGTTTTGTTTTGTTTCACCTCTTCTACCTCATGATGCACTTTAATTTCTTTTTCTTCAAAATTTTCAGAGAAAGTAGTACTTAAGTCTTCCTTAATGGGTAACTCTTGTACTATCTTTTCTATGAAAGATTTCTTATAAAACTTTTCAATCTCACTAATAGGGGTATTTACATCATAAGTAAGAGGATGTGAAGCCAAAAAAAAATCAAAAAATTCTAACTCTTCACAAATCATTATTATACATTTCAATTAAATACAAAAATAGATTTCACTCCAAATTACTTCTTAGTACCAAAACAGATTAAACTAATTCAAGTCCCCGGCAACGGCGCCACGTCCATCCATAACTTCAATGTATTCCCAGTATACAATAAATACGTTATCAGAATGTATGACGTACTTGCTTGAGGAAACCGCAATTGGTGTTTGAAACAACTAAGGAACCCTAGGAGAACACCTAGAAGGGGGGAGGTTGAATAGGTGTAAAAGAAACCTTGAAAGATTTTCGAATGAAATGAATCGAAACAATCAAAACAAATGATTTTTGCAAATTCTATAGCATTTAATCGATTAACAAAATCCTTTAATCGATTAACCTGCAATTTAATCGATTAAAAAAATCCTTTAATCGATTAACCTGCAATTTAATCGATTAAGACCAGCTAGCATGAATTCACTTAATCGATTAATAATCGATCATGACAGTTAAAAACTGAAAAATCACTTTTCAATCGAATACGAAAATCAATCAATCAACACGTAAGATCAGAGATTCAGCGGAAAGGATTAACACCTATATTCTTATTGATTACCTAGGTTATGAAAATGATTTTCCCCAACTTAATTTGAACAATTAAGATTCAATTCAATCAATTATGAAAATCAATCTTTCTCTAGGTTTTCAATCAAGAACACAATGAATAACAAGAATGTAAAGAGTAAGGGTTTAGAGATACGACACAGTGATTTATCCTGGTTCACTTTCATCCACTTGAAAGCTACATCCAGTCCCCTCTTCAACCAAGAGAGATTCTTCACTATGAGGAATTAGAGTTCTCAAATTACAAGTAAATGCCTCTCAAGACTCCCTTCTTGATAGCCTACAAAGGATACACCCCACCCTTGCCTTGTAATCCTATTGACCTTCTCTCTAATCTAACCTCTACCCCTTGTTGATAATCCACAACAAAAAGTCTTCACGTTGCTCTTTGATACCTCACAACAAGACTTCACTTTGCTTGATTCACAACCAAGATTTCTTCTTCAATTTGAATGAACTTTTCTTGATGATAATCGACACACCAAGTCTTCTTGTTTGTTGTAGATGGCTTGCCTCTTGCAAAGATTACAACACAATAGAAAACAAAATGACACTCCTATGAATCTCTTCCAATAGTTATGACAATATCAATATGAAAGATTCAAGAGTTCTTGATCAAAGAATATGAAAATAGAAAGCTTTGATCTATGAAATTGAGAGAGAATAGAGTGGCTTGATTCTTTGTAAAATTGATGTAAAAATGATTCTAGATGATCACAATAATTGGGAAAAGGTTTATATAGAATACCCAAAAGTTAGGAAACAATAGAATTTGATTTTGCCTTGAAAAGCTTATTTTAAAAACTGATTCTGCACGTGTTAATCGATTAACACAATGCTTTAATCGATTAAATAACTTGTTAATCGATTAACAAATTCATTTAATCGATTAACCACTGCTAAAATCAATTAAAAACTTGTTTTCTCAAAACTAAACCTTTTCTTTCAAACCTTTAAGCCACCTATTGATTTTAGGTTAAGTGAAAACTCAAATTATGATATAATCATGCAATCAAAAGAGATTCACTACCCTCTATATAACTCTACCCAAACTCATCAAATAAAAAGACTTAATCTAGAGAGGCAAAAGATATTACAATAATACTCAAACTAAGTCTTCATGAGCTTGTTCTCTCTTCTTCCTTTGATGTTTGTTGTTGCTTGTTGAACTTGAACTTGATCAACATCTTTGTAGCTTGTTCAAAACCTTTTGTCATTATCAAAACATTCTCAATGGAACTTACATTGCTCGGAAGTGATAAACAATGTTACCATATCTGGTGATCGTCACGTCGCCAAAACGTAAAACTATCACTTTATTATGCACAATTGAAAGTGATAAACAACGTCACCATATCTGGTGATCGTCACGTCGCCAAAACGTAAAACCATCACTTTAGTGCATCTCGTAATAACCACATCGTCAACCTTAATGTGGCACCGAGCAAGCAACAACATTTGGCACTCCTAGAGGCCCTCCTCATGTTCCTTGAACATGACAAACGATAACTAATCACCATTCACCATGCATGAATGCAACTCATTAATATTAGTCATTAGTCTCATCATTTGCATCACACATCTTGTGATAGAGACAATATTAAACTCATCAAACATGGCATAACTGCTAACCAAATGTTACCACTAAACTGAGTATATCAATTTACTTAAGTGTAATTACGTTTGCATGAAAGTGGTTAAGTTGAAAATGGTATTTTTAAATAATTTCATATTTTATACTCGAGTATTGGTTCAAAGACTCGAGTAGTTCATGTATTCTTGAAAAATTCTGCATCAATCAACCCAGAACACTCGAGTGTTTCTTCACAGACTCGAGTAGTTCTTCAGCCCAGAATACTCGAGTTGTTCTTCAAATACTCGAGTATTTAGGCTGAAATCTGAACACTCTGCATCAGACAATAATCGAGTATTTTTTCAAATACTCGGGTATTGGTGCCAGCAGATGCACTGGTGCGTCAGACAACACTCGAGTCTTTTATCAAGCACTCGAGTATTGCTGACAGCAAATACACTGAAAATTTGGGTTTCAACATACCATTTTCGAATTTAACCAATTTTAACTCAAACCAACACTTAACAGAACTTTATTTATGCATAATAAACATGTTTGAACACTTGTAACATGCCAATTAACAGAGAATCAAAATCTCACATCAATTATGCATAAAAACATGATTTTCAACAACTTCAAACACCAAATTCAGATATACTCAATTTTTACTTGATTATAGCATCAAATAAGTTCACATGCAACATATCAAACTTGTCTCAACAAGTCTCAGAGCACAGATTGGCCTCCAAGCCAATATCCTATTTCAAACTAAGCCCTTTAAGCTTCATGGTGGCTCTCAGCACAAATTCCTACAATTAAACCTTATTCTAGTGAATGTATAGCTTCACCCTTACCTCTAAGTCGTGTAGAAACAAGAATTTAACAGAAAAGAGCTCCAGAAATTTGAATCCCCCAAACTCCTCACTGAACAGAGCAGTTTCAGCAGAGTACCAAAACCGAATTGGTTTACACATGAAACAACCATGAAAATTGGGGAAATTAGTTTCTGTAAACTCTCTGCAAAATGTACTAACTAAAGAAACAAATTTGACATGGAATGGTTGCCTGAGCTTACCGGAATTGAGCCCTAAAGTAAGCTCCAGGGAACTGAAATAGGTGCTTACCAGCTTCAACACCTCCACTTCTAGGATTCGATTCTCGGTCCACACTCAATCTCAACTCACAAACTTTATGTTTTTGCAAAGCTCAAGATGTAAGCTTTGCAATGGTGTATAATTTGTAACTCAACTCTCAGAAACTAGGGATAATCGATGAAACAAAATTGAAAACCCTAAACTCAAATTTTCAGAGCTTCAACATGCAAATGGAGCAAATTCGTCGACCTTGATGCTTATATAGACGAGTTTACATCGCATGCAGCTCGACACGACATCAGAGACGTGTTGCTCGGTCGATTTCGTGTCAATCCCAAGGGATAATGGAGGGGTGACTCATCAAAACACTAACTCGTGCAACTTTGTTCGAAACACTCGAGTGTTTAAACACTCGAGTCTTTCGACCAAAAATTTAAAAAATAATATTTTATTTTCTTTCCCTCCAAAATCTTTCTAATATTACTTCTAGGTCCTAAAACAGGGACTTATATGCAAAACTCTTATTTTTGCATAAAAAAATAATTGTGAAATTATTTTCCACCTAATTGCACATGTAATACATAAATTTTAATCCGAGATTATAATAAAATAATTAATTATAAATAAACTTTATAATTAACTTTTATTAATCAGGGATTAAAAATTTGGGGTGTTACACTTGCCTCGCCGCTCAACATTGACCATAGTACTCAAAGCTTCAGTCAATATCCTACTCCTTATCCCTCATCCTCTTTGATTTCAACCCAACAACGCACAAGTCAAGGGTTTTTGCTTGGTTTTTTTACATGGTCTTTAGATGTGCCACTAATTTTGAAAAAAATCGATTTGTGTTATTTGTGTTGGATTTGATTTTGAGATGAATTGAATGAAGAAGAGATCGGAAGCATTTTGGTTTCTGGGTTTAAGAGAGAGAAAATGGACGTGGGATTTGAGCAATTTTTTTTATTTTTATTTTAAAGTATTTTGGCACGTAATGGGCTGGAATTACTCAGATGGTGAAGTGACTCAAAGGTGGAGCATTTTTTTCCACATGTCAAGTCTGACGTGGCTTCCCATTAGCCACATCAACAGATCTATCCTAACGACATGGACTAAAACAAAAAAAATTGAATTTTTAAGGACTAGGACCCCTAAAAAAAGGATAGGAACTAAAAAAAAATTGTTCAACTTTCAGGGATCTAAAACTTAGTTTTTATTTTTTTTCACCCGTCAAGTAAAAAAATAGGGACTAAAACTAAAAATCGATAAACTTTCAAGGACAAAAACTTAAATAAGCCTTAATAAAATTGTCCAATACTCCCATCGTTACGTTCCACATCTTCTAGCCTTTTAGGTTTTTCTTTTCATTTCATATCTTTTATCTTTTTACAATTTCAATGCATAAACATATTTTTCCTTTCAACTTTAATCCTTCGTTCAATCATTTCTCTTAATCCTCATTCATTCTACTTTGTTCATCTCTTTCATTTTTAAACCACTATATATTAATTAATGAACACATTTACTAATAAAAATTAAATACTACTACAATTTTCAATAAAGATTAAATAAAGATATTCTAAATTAAAAGTACACCTAAAACATACAATAATTTATACTTTATTAATTTTTGTGTTCAATCCTAAAAGATCAAAAAATACAAAAGAGAGGTGTAACATTCTCTCCGGGCTTTGGTGTGCCTCTGATTCTCACTAGAATTACACATGTTTTGAAGTTGGACTTGGACCAGAATTTAGAGCATGCGAGCCGTGCAAACTGCGAGCTACTAAAGTGGTCAAGCAGGATCATTGTTCTTGCATATTTTTTTTAGGTTTAATTATGTCACGGGTCCTGAAGTTGGGGATACTTTTACCAGATATTCTTATTTTTTTTTTCAATGTCTGACTCCCCGAAGTTACTTCTGAGTTTTTCATATGCCCCTACTCCCAATTCTGGTCAATTTTGCTGACATGTAACATCAGAATCCTGATGAGATGCAGGAGGTTAAGCACCTGGTGCCCCGTGGTCGAAGATCCTTTTTAAAAAAAATTAAAAAAACTAAAAAACTTAATATTTTTATATTTTTAGTTAAATAAAAAAAAGAGAAAAAAGAATTGAAGAGAGAGGTCGTCTTCGCACGTGTGACATCACTCGACATCATATGACCAACCTCCTGCGTTTGATCAGGATTCAGGATTCTGATGTTACATGCCGGCAAAATTAGCCAGAATTGGTAGTAGGGGTATATGACAAACTCAAAAGTAACTTCGAGGAGTCAGACAATGGAAAAAAAAAAGAATAAGGGTACCTCAAACCTCAGGAACTTGTGACATAATTAAGCCTTTTTTTTATTAATTAATTTTTGTATACTCCCTTCGTGTGATTTGTTGCATATATAATATATTGACTAATTTTCCAGAGATTGCGCGATTAGTTATTGTGACATTCAGTCACCAAAGTCCAAATCTTTGTACAATGTGTTTTGCTTTTTTAAAAAAATTAAAGAGAAGTGTGTTATACTGTATAAGCTTCAAATGAAACCAAATTAGAACGTTGCAATATTTTTTGTCGTCTGAATTTAGTACTTGTCTCATGTCTCTACCATATAAGTTGCCTCAAAACTGGAAGGTGCCCAAAGCATGATTGAATTGTTTGCAACGAACCTCAAAATTTAAGGAGAACTACCTTTTCGTGCTCTCTCTTGCTCATTTGACGTATAAACACAAATTACCTACTAGTGAAAACTAGCAAAGGTGCATGATAAGAAATCTGTTGCTACTTAAACAAGTGGTTGTGGGTTTGATCTACGGCTCTTACGACTGTAAGACGTCTCGTTGGGAGACTAGCACCCGAGAGGGTCCGACAATGTCGAAATGATTAATCACCCAATTGCATGGGTGGATAACTTGAAAAAAAAACACATATTACACACCATATTCAATCTTTAACAATTATTTCCTCCGGTCTATTAGGAGAGTAGATTAATGTTGTTACATTTGTTTGAAAAATTTGTCTATTAGGAGAATAGATTAATGTTGTTAGCGGTATTGAAATTATAAACATTTTACATATTTTTTCAAAATTACCTCTATAATAATATTGAAATTCTAAAAAATGTTGATTTAATAAAAATATTTTTTTAAAAAAATTAAATATTATTAGAAATTGAAAAAGATGATTTTTTTTCTAAAAAATCTTACATATAGAAGCTCAGGTAATATATATACACCTATTAAAAAAAGAATATGCACACAAATATAGGTACACCTTATCTTTGAGATCTTGAAGTAATGCAAGACATACATATAAAATAAAAAGGAGCACGCACAACTTTAATATGTACTAAAGGCTTCGCAAATACCACCATGTCTACCTGCCGCTAATGCCCGTGCTGAATTTTATTTTGGTTTAAATATCAATTTTTTATTATTTTTTTATAAGCAAAAGTTTATTAAGTGTGGTACAAGATGTACCCAAAATACAGAAGAGTTTAAATCAAGGCTTCATACAAAGATAGGGATTTTGAATCCAATCAGAGAAAGAATAACTAAAGTGTTTCTTCCTAGTTTTTACCCAAAAAAAAAACTTGCTAAATTTTTTAAAAACTAAAAAAAAAAAATGGAAAACTTATAATTTTGTTTACGAAGTCATAGCTACAGTTTTAAAAAACTAGCCAATGGATCGGATTACTTAAACTTAATTTAATCATACATGAATAAAAAACAAAAATTAATTCTTTTGAAATATATTACATTAATTAAATTTCCTACTCCATCATATATTGCGTGACACTTGAAATGATGACTATTGAGTACTCATACGTTAAAACTAAAAAGCAAAATGATGTAATGTGTATAGGAAAAAAAAAAAAGTTTATATGATTTGGTTACGTTGGATTTTGTTTGAACGATTTCAAAAAAGGGTGTTGCTTCCATACATTTTAAAAATAGGGTTGTTGCACTTTTTTGATGTGGTAAAAAAAAAAATAATCACATATTTCTTTTATATAACATCAGCTGGATAAACATGTAAATTATAAATTTTACAATTAAATTTCTGAATCATTTAAATAAAAGTAATATTTCTAAATTGCCTCTGTTTTTTTTTTCCGCGTCGAGGGTATCCTCCAGCCGAAGTGAGTTTTGTCTTTACCAACAAAACTTTTTCCATACCCACGGTAAGAATCGAACCTCCGACATCATGGTTAAGGAACCCAGCTATCTACCAACTGTGCTACGTTGGATCGGGAAAGAAACACCTATACGATAAATATTTCAATGGAGGTGGGGAAGGAAGAAGAATAGATTTCACAAAATAAAAATTGAACCAACCAATTTAACCAAACATAATTCTTTGTTGTTTTTTTTTTTCTGGTTTAATTTGGTTTCATTAGTTACTTAATTCAAACGAGAACCGCATATATTCCGAAATTCTAGGTTAACATGTCCACACGTCTCCCTATTTTCACTTCTATATTTTGATATTTTTTTTTAGTAAATAGTTAATTTCATCATTCAAAAATTACATTATCATTAATTTAATTTTTTGAATATATTTGTTATTAATATAGAGTTAGATAAATTGTACTATCAATTTATTCTCTTATAGAAATTTGCAATCAATATAGTCCCTCAAAAATCAATCGTACCACCATGTTAATTCCTATATGTTACTCTCTTATGGAGCAGTTTAGTAGTGCTTTATTGACTGATTAAGTAAAAAAATTATAAAATAAAAATACAAAAAATTAAAATAAATAAACAAACATAATTAAAAGAAATCAAATACCCACAACCCACAATTCAATATTTTAACTAGGAATGACAAAGAGACGAGAAATGTATAGGGACTAATGTTCCTTTTTTTGGTTACAATAGGGACTAATGTTCTTATTCCTAGTCCCTGACCTTTTTCTAATTTTATTTCTCATCTTTATTTCTAATTTTATTATCCATCTCCATCCCTTGTTCCCCCTTAGCGGAAAGTTTGCTCCCCATCCTTATTTTTCGCATTCCTATGGATCCTCCTAATTTTTTATTAAATTAAAAAAAAAATCAAAATCTATAAAAATAAAACACAATACGATAAAATAAATAAATCTTAAATATAAATTTCCAATACTTCATAATAAGTTTATGTTAAATTAAACATTGAAGTTGAAATAAAAATAAAGAAACTCAAATAATATCTTCAATATCAAATAAAAAAAATATCAAAATCAAACCATCAAATTCAATCATTATAATTAATTTAATTATATAATATAAATATAAAATAAAAATATAAAAAATACACTTATTAATGTAATATTTTTTTTGGGAGATTTTTTTCCCATTTCCCAAATAATGTTGGAGGAGATTTTTTTTCCCAGACTCTATCCCCATGGAAAAAAATCCCAGCCCATAGGGTTTTAAGAATATGTTTGGATCTGCATTTGAAGGGCTTCAACCGTGAAAGCTGTGAGGGAAGAGCTTCTGGCAAACGCACGTTTGGCCCTCCACCAACACACCCTAAATGAGGTAGTCCCGACGGAAATTCCCAAACATTGATGCAAATTATCATCCATAGTTTTAATCTTACAATTAAGAGATTTAGTCCTTGGCCTTTGTTATGTTTTTTAATTCCCAACCCCTATTTTTTCTTATGAGGTTCAGTCAGAATATTTTTCGATACACTCGAGTCAGAAAATACATTTTTTCGATTACTTTTTTTTATTAAAAATTCATTTTTCGACTCGGGATATAGGAAAAAAAAAGGGGGCTGGGGGCTAAAAAAAAGGGGCTAAGGATTAGTATTATACAATTAATGTTGATTTGTTTGAGGGACTATATTAATTGCAAATATATTTAAGAAACTAAATTGATATTACAATTGATTTTTATTTTTATGAACTTTTTTAAACATCTTTTAGGAATTAAATTAGTGACAGTGCGACCCAATTAAGTATTTCCTCGGTTTTTTTTTTCATATGTCAATTTTTCTAATACGATCGAACAAGACTAGATAGTATCTTGAACAATGATATTTGGCACGAATACTTCCCATGAAAATGTTGCGAGAATGAAAGAGTTACAAATAGTAGTGAGCACATACAGAGGAAGTAATTGTTTGGTTAAAACGCACAATACACATCTTGCAGTTTATTTATTTATTTTTTAAAAAAAGTAAAAAAATGAATATATTGCTTTTACGTTTTCTTATACATGTTTGCGTTTTATGAAGAAAAAAAATATTGTAACTTTGGTAGTTTTCCGTACATATTATATGTGAAACAAAAAATAACTATATAAATACTTTTCAAGGTTGATGTTAATAAAGTTCATTTTCTCCACTCTCTTTTACAAGTGTTTGCTCCTCCTTTGCATATATATATGCCCACAAAACCAGATCATTTTGCCTAAAGAGGCTCACAAATACAAGCTAAGCCACAATGGCAAGAGTAGCTCTAATGAGGTTCTTGCTTTTGGTGATGGCTTGTTTTTTTGTAACTAAAGCTTATGATGAGAACCTGCCTCCAAGGACTATTTCTGTTAACAATTATCATCATGAAGCAATGCATAGATTGAAGGCATTTAAGGCCTCTATCACTAGGCTTGACTCCATTGCTTCACCACCATCTTCCTTGTCACCCTCTTCTACCCCTTCTCCTCTCCCATCACAGGTAATAATTAATTCAATTATGCATAGACTTTAGTTCCCTTCATGTCTTCCATAATCTAACCTTACTTCCTTTTCAGAATTAAAGTATGTTCTATTTGACTAATCATTTCTCCTCTTCTGCTTTCAGTTTTTCTTAAAGACACTTGTTAAGATTATTATATATATATATATATATATATATATATATATTCTAAGTCCATATTTATCATTCTCTCAAAAATATAAAAAATCTCACTCTCCAATCATTTTTATCTATCATTGCTTCTCTAACAGGTGCCCTTTTATCTATCTAACATTTTCCTTTTATTAATAATTGCAAAAATGTTACATTATTTTCAATTTGTTTGTCAGTTTAAAATATTTGAACAGAAAATTAGTGTTTGATGTACAAATCTTTGAAAACCGAATATAAAATGACAAGGTGACATTTTTTTCATTTCTATGAGGAAATGGCAAATGTTTTGATAAGTTTTCTACTAATGTAGGGTCAGAAGAAACCAAGGGTATACCTTGTGACATCTTATGGTGCTGATCCAACAGGCAATTCAGATAGCACTGAAGCTCTTCTTGCAGCCATAGCCGATGCAGCCAATGGTCCAAGTGAAGGGTTCTTGATTAGAGGTATTAGTGACCTTGGAGGTGCCCAAATTTATCTTCAGGGTGGAAACTACACAATCAGCAAACCACTCAAGTTGCCAGTTGCAGGGGTTGGAAACCTCATGGTATGTCTCATAAACCATTTTACTTTTTTTTTAAAAAAAAATATCATAAACTAAATCTTTTTATGAAAAATATAATTTCTCCATAAGTTACTAGTCCGCTGATCTAGAAGACTAGAACATGAAAAAAATGATCTAATTTTATATAGTTCTGGTTTGTTGTGACAAGTGGCACTGTTGTGTTTTGTTAAGAGCTTCAGGTAGGTGGAACCATAGTTTTTATTTATTTTGTTTGTTTTGAGAGAAACGTGTTCTGTGTTTATTATATTTTAGACTAAAATATAATAAATTAGATCATTTTTTAGTCCAAATGTGGAAGCAGCTGGTCTAACTTGAACAAGAAAAATGGTTTAATACTTAACTTCTCTTTCCCAACCTTTTTTCCTTTTCTCTTATTGCCTTTTGTTCTTTTTCCACCATGAGATTTTTTTCTTAGAATACAAAGTTCCACCAACACCAAATCAATGCGAAAACATTTTTTTTCTTCTTTATTTAGTCAATTTATAGGTCATCCAAAAGACCTGAAATTTGAGAGCTAAGTTTGATTTTTCTTGTAATTCAATGTCAACAGATACATGGGGGAACAATAAGAGCTTCAGAAAATTTTCCACCAGATGGTTATCTCATTGATTTGTCAACCAGAGGAGAGAGCAAGAAGAGTTCTACTTCATCTTCCTACAATTATGAATTCATAACCCTCAAGGACCTTTTGTTAGACTCAAACTTTAGAGGAGGAGGCATTTCAGTAATAAACTCACTTAGAACAAACATAGACAATTGTTACATTACACATTTTGCCACCAATGGAATTTTAGTCCAAAGTGGCCATGAAACCTACATCAGAAATTCATTCCTCGGCCAGCACATCACCGCGGGTGGTGATAAAGAGGAAAGGAACTTCTCCGGCACGGGAATAAGGCTTCAGGGTAATGATAATGCAGTTACAGATGTTGTGATTTTCTCTGCTGCAATAGGCATATTGGTAAGCGGTCAGGCCAACGTTTTTTCGGGTGTTCATTGCTATAACAAGGCCTCAAGCTTCGGAGGTACTGGGATTTATTTGAAACTTCCTGGTTTGACACAAACCAGGATTGTGAATTCTTACATGGATTACACCAATATCGTCGCCGAAGACCCCGTTCAGCTTCATATTTCTAGTAGTTTTTTCCTCGGCGATGCTAATATCGTCCTGAAATCGATCAAAGGGGTTGTAAATGGTGTCAGCATTGTTGACAACATGTTCACTGGATTAAATAAAGGGGTTGAAATTGTGAAGCTGGATGAATCAAATAGTCCATTCAAACAAATTGATCAAGTTATAGTTGATAGGAACATTGTGAAGGGTATGGACTTAAAAGCCACAGCTGCAAAAAAATCTATTAATGGGAATGGAACCTCATGGACACTTGATTTTAACAAAATTCTGCTTTTTCCTAACCTGATTAAACATGTTATGTACTCTTTTAGCTCCATAGGCAACACCTTCCCAAATCATGCTCTTAGAAATGTGTCTGAGAATCGCGTTGTGATTGAATCGAATGAGGCGGTTACTGCAAATGTTTTTGTCACAGTGGATCAAGGTATAGCAAATTCACCATAGTTTTGTCACAGCATAATGCTGGTGGCCAAAAAGTTGCGTCTGCATTTTCTGACTGAAGAGGGAATTGTGCACGGTTTGTGCGAAATTTTTCTTCCTTCGAGCTACATTATAAGTTACCATAGTACACAAATTTTTGATGTACTTTTCTGATTATTAAATATATGCATTATACTGTAAGTGTTGTTGGAAAAGTATATTGATAAGAGATAATTTTCATCAGTTTGGGTCAAAAAGCTGAACCTTTACTGGACTGAATAATTTAACATATACCAGCACTCCAGCAGCTATTGTGTAATTTTAGTCCATCTTTTTCTTCTAGAAATCATTTTATTGTTTCCACAAGTGTAAGCTGTTAGAAAATTTTAAATTGATTGTATACTTTAATAGTGAAAACAATTATCAAACACTAAATCATTCATGTCATATCACTACGAGAATTTAGAAGCTGAAGCGTACCTAAATTCATAAGGAAGATTAAGACTTTCAGCAATTGAGGATTCTTGATCTTCCAAGTCTTTATACACTAACTTTAATCTTGATGAGGGATACCTCTCTCTTCTGACTATGGAATGTTAGAAAAGAATAATGGCGTATGTGACTTGAGGATCATACCCCTTATTTATAAGAGTTTATAGCCTTTCGTGCAAAGTTGCGACTATTGAATTGTCCTTCTATTTTGATCCATCAAAAATATATAAATAAGACTTTTGGTATCTACATTGTAAATACCATACCAAATGAAATACTATATAGCCTAATACCTTAAACTTTTAAATTATGCTAACTCTTTAAATATCACATATATAATACACTATGTTGCAGGGATACTCTAATACACATGAGGTGTGGATACTCTAATACATATAAGGTGTGCTGGTGTGGATACGTTCGGGTACGTACCCAATATGTGATGTGTTGAACCATTTGGTAATTATTTTGAGTAAAAGATTAATGGCCTTTTTGATTTCTGTTTTGAAAATTGTTTTTTTTTTCTTAAGAACTAAAAAACAAAAAAATGGTGGGCTTGTTTTGCTTGAAGTTGTTCCCAAAATAATTTTTAATTTTTTGTTCTAAAAACAAAAAAAAAAAACAGAACAGAACAGGTCCAATGTGTTTTTGTTTTGTTTTGGCCATTGAATTTTGGGAACAATAAAAAAACACGGAGAACACCTGTATTCATTAATGGCAATTCCATAATTATTGACTATTTCTAAGAAACCCTAAAATCTTTATATGCTAAACTTGTGGTGCCTCTCTCTTCTCTCTGGTTCATTCTCTCTCATGAATACGATGTTGCTTCGCTTCTCTCTCGTGATGCTAGCGGCTAAACTTCTGTCTCGCTAGATGCTTCTCTCTCATGAAGCTTTCTCTCGTGCTGCATCTATCTTTTGTTGATCTGTTTCTTCTTCTTCGTCTTTTGAGGTATTTTACCATTTTTTTCAATTTTTGATTTTGTGATTTTTCTACAAATATTGTTGCAACTTGTGAATTTGAATGTGTTGAATTGAACTTCATTTTTTGTAATTTGTGTATTTTATGTGTTTATACCTTGGTTGTGAAAAACCTTTGATGAGTTTTATGTAATTTGTGTATTTGAGGTACTTGAACTTGTAGCTGGTACCTTTGATGTCTTGATGTAATTCAGTGATATGTTTGAATGTGATGGTGCAACAAGCATGGCAGAATGTCGTGATTGTATTGCAAATAAGATGTGGGTAGCACATAACAATTCTACAATTTAGCTTATTAAATTGGACTCCTATTATTCATATAATCGTACTTGTTTTAACTTTAAGTTTGTACCTAGAGTGTTAATATGATATAATTGTAATAGTTGGTTAGGAACTCAAGTGACATTATCAAGTAGTTATTTGGTTACTTTTATAAGTGAAAGTGAATTTTTGCTTATAGAAAATAGCGAGATTTTCTTAGAAATTCGATATGTTGAATGTGATTTTATATTATTTTGATTAATAAACATGTACATGTCTTTAGGTTCTTTAACATTATCAAAGAAAGTATAAAATGAGATAAAAAAAAATTACAAACCAAACAAATTTTCTTTTTTTTTTAAAAAAAAAAACATGTTTTCAGAACATATTTACCAAACGAATTTTTTTGTTTTTTTATTCTGAAAAACAATTCTTAAAAACAACATTACAAAATAGTTTCGAAAAAAAAAAAAACCAAAACAAATCTAGAAATTTCATTGGAATTGTCCCTTGATCGTAGTTTGGTTGTAGAGAGAAAGAAAGGCAACAACAATGGGTAGCGGTGATAACTCAATCTGGGTCGGGCTCGTTATATCCACCACCGACTCCATCCGGTCTTTCTCACACAAACCTCCGACGACCCCAATCTCTCCGATGAACTCCGTCGAACATCCTCCAATCTACTCTCCCACTCCGAGGTTCCATACCCGCCACTTCGCGCTCTGTGGATCGCATCTCATCCATCAACTAGACCCAATTTGACCCCACTCTTCTCTGCCACCCGCTTCGTTCTCTCCACTCCTAAACCCAGAGAGAAGGTCCTCAGTCATTCCCTCCATTCATTCTACTACTTTTATATTTTAATTTTCAATTAGAGTAATTATTAATGATGGATGTGTTGAACCATTTGGTGTTTGATGGTGAAGAGTGAAGAATTGAAGGCAAGGTTGAAAAAGTTGGAAGAGATAGCAGAGAGGAAAGCTTATCAAGAGCTTGTCAAAGATATTATTGCACCTAAGAATGATGCTGTTGTTCATCAACCTTTCTCTTCTTACAAGGATCAATTAGGATTTGGTATTCTCTTCTTTAGTCCTATTCCTATGCTAGATTCATTCAGTTAGCAGTAATTTGGTATTCTCTTCTTTAGTCATATTCCTATGCTAGATTCATTCAGTTAGCATGTGCCTTGTTCATATATCCTGAAAACTACTATTATCCCAAACATTGTGTATCCACTTTGGTCACAAGTTTTGTTGTTATTAGTATTAGTGTATTACACCGAAATGAATTTGTGGGCAACAATTAATTTAGCCCATGAAATTTTCGAAATTTCAAATTGGTGTTTGCTATCAGAAAACGTAAGTCACATAAGTCTTTGGTGTTAATGGCCGTCGCTGGTCCTTAACATGTACTAACTACTAACGGAATGACCAAAATGACCAAAATGAGCGTTGACTTTCGATTAAATTAGTTCCTAAGATTGTGGGCACCGGTCAAATTAGTTCATGTCTTTGCGGACCACTAACAACAAGGACTAACGTGACTCATGTTTTCGATAATCTCGAAGACTGATTTGATCGGTGCCCACGAAGTTAGGAACTAATCTACACATGGAACTTGGAACGAATCCTCCTTCTCCCCTCCCCCTGTCTTGTCTTGCTGTCTAGTTAACTTAATAATGTAGACACAAAGAATTTATATTGAAATAGAGAAGAAAAACACATAATTAAGACATATTACATTTTATTGACTTTCATCCTTATTTCATTGGTGCTGGCTCTGCTTAGTAAATAAATATTCTTCTTACTTTGGTAATGAGATTTTCCTGCAATGTTTTTCTTTTTACAAACATATTCCTTTCTGTTTGGGCTAGGGTATTCGTGGCACTAGTGGATTATGTACGGTTATCATTGTTCAATCACAGAGTAAAGTTTTTTTTTTGTTACTATGTGAATGCGTTACCAATAACAACCACAATTTACACATAAGGTGTGGTAGATCATAGCTTTGTATGTTCCACTATGCTTACATTCCCTTAGTCATTTTACACATATTTTGCACTCTTCGTTAAGTGCTACATGAATGCTGCTTCTTCAACCTTCAATTTTCATAGACTAGTCTTGCATTTCACTTTCACTAGTTTCTTCTTGAACCAATTTGAGTCTAACTTCAACTGCAAGTGCTTTCTTTTTTAAAATTCTATAATTCTCTCATCCCATACATGATAGGTGCAAGCAGTCACAGATTAAAGTTACTGTTATATACAGGATATTAAAGTTGTTCAAAAAGGATTAAGTTACTGTCATTTACAGGATATTCGTGTGATTATAACGTTATGGAGTGACGAGATTTTAGGCAAACATATGAATATAATTTGAATCCACAACTTCAAATATACTTTGTTTGCTTCACTTTTGATATATGTACCTTTCCTAGAATAACGTATTTCTTTGTACTTCCCGTTTTTCCTTATTGATTGGTAGTACTGATATTACGTAAGAAAATAGCCCTTTCAATATTCTGTCTGATATAGCTCTATTTGTTTTTCACTTTTTCATTTTTCAACCTTTTCAGGTTTACATGTTCTTGTCACCATGTTGCTTGGATACGCAGCATTCAGAGCATTGTTTAATCACAGTCCTGCCATGGTACGGTACTGCCTAAAATATGGTTTTCATTGTTATTCATTTATCCACATGTAGCTTAGTTATGACTTACGAACTCTTATTTCCTCTTCCTATCCTTTCCTTCCTTTCTTATCTATATTTTCATAATGCTGCTGGAGGAATTCTCGGGTTGGTGGGTGCCATGTTTGTTGAGACTTTCCTTTTCATCATTAGAAGTTCATATCTAGAAGACAGCAAAACCAGAAGGTCCAATCAAAAACCTAAATTTGCCACATTGACGCTCAAGAAAAACCAGTAGAGTTGAATAGTTGATCAGGTTGGTTGTTTTTCAGTTTTACATTGGGTACTAAAAGTGGGCCAACAAAATTATTTAGTTTAGTCTATTGAAATAGTAAGCATTGTTCTCAATTATAAATAGCTTAAAATTTGGTGTTACTTGATGAGTCCTGGTGCACCTTGTTTGGTCTTTCTTCTGTGAAGGGCACAAATATTGTCTCTGAAAATGACATCTACCTTGCATTCCAAGAAGGTGTCCTGGCCTATCTTGATCCTCATAATTCCTTTAGTATCATAGGACTAACTAATAATTTTTCGGTAATGTTATGCTTTGATCTCAACCTGACATGACAAGGACACCTTTCCCACCCCACCATGCATCACTTTTATCAATTTATTATTTTTATCAATTTTACACTTTTACTCATTCTACTCTCATTACTCATTTCATGAATAATTGAATTTAGTTAATTAAAACATTTATTTAATAGGGGTAGTTTATAAAAAAAGAATTAAACATCTCTAAAAAATATAAAGTGATCTATTTATAAGAACAAATAATTTTTTTAAAATGTGATCTATATATGGGAATGGGAAGAGAGTATTACAGTTTTGTTTATTTAGTATTAGGCATTTAATCCAAGTCCTTTGTTAATTAGGGAGTATGAATTGAATCAATTAATCTTGTTTTTATTAATGAGATTAATTGAACAACAATATAATGATTTGACACCATGTCTTTAAAATCTTAAGGCATTAGGTTCATGGACCTTTGTACTTATATGTTGTTCAACTTACAATGTTCTAGTAAATGTGAGACTAGTTTATTTTATATCTCTCAACACTCCTCCTCAAGTCCAACTAGGGCAACTTAGCCTAGTTGTGACTTGTCATTAATCTTCACCCTTTCAGGTCGCATTCATTCTTGAGCGCTTGGGCATGTGCTACTTTTGACTTGAGTTGGCTCAGGTCTTTTTGTTTGTTTTTATATGGTCCTTGGATTAATTCTTGAGCGCTTGGGCATGTGCTACTTTTGACTTGAGTTGGCTCAGGTCTTTTTGTTTGTTTTTATATGGCCCTTGGATTATTAGGTTCTGATACCATGTTACAATTTTGTATATTTGGTATTAGGCATTTAGACCAAGTCCTTTGTTAATTGGAGAGTATGAATTAAATCAATTAATCTTGTTTTTATTAATGAGGTTAATTGAACAACAATATAAATGATTTGATATCATGTCTTAACCTAAAACCTTAAGGCATTAGGTTCATGGACCTTTCACCTTATATGTTATTCAACTTATCATGTTCTAGTCAATATGGAACTAGTTTATTTTATATCTATCAACATAAAGGGAGTATCATATATGCTGTCCCTTTTTAAATGTCTATCCACTTGCTTATTGCCTTTGCGGTTTTCTTACTAACTAATCATATTTTCAGTTTAAGTTTTGTTTTAAAATTTTTTATTAAACTAGTAATTTTACCCGTGCATCGCACGGGTTTAATTTTTTTAAAAAAAAAATTGATTATAGATTTTGGAAATATGTCTTTTTAAATAATAAGTTAATATGGACTTTTTATAAAAATGATTTACATGTATTTAGAAATGAATAGTCATAAACATAAACCTTTGAATCTAGTTTCAGCTACCAACTTTTTCATTAATAAAAATTAACTAATAATGTATCAACTATGCGATTTCTAATTTTAATTAACAACATAATTCCTTATATTAAAAAAAATCCAACTCATTTTGATTTTTGTTTTATTTAATCCATCATTCCAAATGCATTTTGTTAGTAATTCGTTTTGCAAGTCCAAATGCAACTATTTTTTTATCATATATATCATCATCATCATTATTATTACATCTGTCTCAAAATATAAGACATGTTTTCACACTTTTAATTAATTTGTGTTTATAAGATTTGAACTTTCAAATTACTTGCTTATATTAGAATTTCATAATTGTAAATAAGTATATTGTCCAAAATATAAAATAACACATCATTATTTTTCACGATTTAAATTGCAAAATATTGTATAAATTTTTGGATTTTTTTAAATTTGAATTCATGACTGAGTAAATATTTGATTATATTAAGCTAAATCATCATACCAAATTATAGCTCATCTTTAATACTTATATATTCGTTTTTTCCGTTGTACCCAAAATTTTTATTATTCATAATGATGCTCTGTTTAAATTATTAATATCAATTTGCCTATATTATGAGTTGTTTGTATTAGAATTTCTGAAGTTACAACATTATATTCGTTTTTTTTTGCCGGTTAATTATCATATGACGGGTCGTTTAGGCATTATATATTTTTTATGTCAATATTTGATTCAAACTATTTCCTTTTGAAAAGATTATTAATAACCCGTGCAAATTGTAATAATATCGAAATGCAAAATTGTATGTTTGCGGGCAATTTTTATATTTATGTGTAATCCAAATTGTACTAATAAAAATTTACTAAAAATAACTTAAGATAAATATTTATTCCCGTGCGATGTACAGACAAACAAATTTGGAGGGAAAAACAAGGATAAAGGAGGAAAAATGAAAATAACAAAAATGTCCTCAACTTCTCCTATTTTATAATACGTTGATAACGAGGAATGTTGAGGTTTGCTACTGGCCTCATTTTTAAAATTTTCTTTTGGCAAGGTAAGATTGCTAATGGGCTCATGATACTCTTTGGTTACATAGTAGACGAACCCCATAGCTTGTTGTACATTTTGGTCTGATTGACTTTTATTATTATTTTAGTCTATCAATATATACGGGTTTTGTTGGTTTTATTTTATTTTATTATTTAATTTGAAATAAAACAACTTAAATGGTCCAATAAGTCAATTTTATTTTTTTTTTCTTTTCTTATCCCATTTAACTTAATCTTTATTTGGCAAGTTAATTTAAACCGATAAAGATAATTGTTGAAGAAATTAAGGGGATTTTATTCCCATTAGAGATGGAACATGCTCTGTGATGGAGAGAGTATCTTTCTTATAAATAACAATAGAGTCCCTGATATAAAATTTGTTAAACAGATTATCGATCTACTCCATCTTAATAGAGCATACACTTATAGGTTAGAAGATGTATATGGAAAAGGCTTTGTTGGTAGAGGCAAAATCCACTTCGGTGATCTCTACGCCTCGGAGGGGATTAGTCTTCGGCTGTCGGCTGGGGGATACACTTGGTGTACACCAAAAAAAGAAGATGTATATGGGTTGATTTCGATTATTGGGTGCTTGTAGTTGTTGATTCGTGTGTAATAGTTGAGTTTAGGATTCTCAAACTACAAGAGCTCGAAGTAATTATTAAAGATCCTCTATTTTTATTGTTTAATTAAATTGCTATTATAAAAAAAAAGAAGTACTGTATCAAAAATTTTATTGCTATTTAAGTGTCAAAATAAATTCAATAGAATAGAAAAGTTCTACCGCCCATTATACTTTATTAATGCATTTTTGCCTATAAAAAACAACATACTAAGTTTTAGAAGGAAAAAACATCAAAATTTCTCTATCAATCATTTGAATAAAGAAACAAAGAACTTATCCTTGTGCTTGTTGTACTACTGCCATTCTCTTCCCTCTTTTCTCTACTTCGGCTAAATGAGTGGCTTTTCCTTTATTTTTTTTTTTAAAAAAATCATCTTGACATTAAAAAAAAAAAAGCTAACTGATGATATAAAATTATTGTTTAAAGAAATTAAAATGATTATTTAATAATGATTTTTCTATTCAATGCATCTCATATATAGAATAAGAGATTATAAATAGTAAAATTGTATTGGAGAATTAAATAATTACTTTTTAATTCATTTAATATTTCATTCGTTTCATATGTAGTGTGTTTTAACTTTTAAGGTTATATACGGATTCTAAGAAATGATTAAAGGATGTAAGGGTTTGAAGTATTTTGGTTATCATATCTCTATGAAATTATTGAAGGTAGGTGAAAAAAAGGTTGTGATAAATGAGTGTACAATTGGAAAAAAAAAAAGAAAACAATATTAATTATGCATTGAATTTGTAAAAGAAAAAATCAATATATATGAAACATAAGACAAAAACTTCATAAACACTATATATGAAATCGAGGAATACCTCAGCTTCCTAAAGATGCATAGATTTAAAAGACCCATTTATAATATTATAAACAATTTAAAAAATTATGACTAAAAATTTTTTATTTTGTTTTTCAATAAAAACTTTAATTATTTTATATTTTTTAATCAATATTTTTTTTTGATAATTTTTTTTAATCAATATTTTAAAAACGTAACACCGAGAATGATTCATAAAGAAATGCTGGTAGCATACTCTTTTCACCATTTCATTAAATAACTCCCTTTGTCCCATTATCTTGGTAAAAGTCAAACAAGTCAATGAAAATAAAAGAGTATATGTTTAATATAATGCATGATTCATTCATTAATTACAAATTGATATTATACAAATTTTCATATCATTACAATTAATACATATTACAATATTGTCTCCAAAAAAAATCTTTAAATATGTTTTCCTTATTTACTTATCAATCATCGATACAATATACTATCTTTAAAAAATTTTATTTATTTTTTTACTTTAATATATGAAACAAATTTTTTAACATTTTTTTACCAAGATAATGGGACGGAGGGAGTATTATTTTAAAGTCGGTGAATTTCATATAAAATCTATTGAATCACATAAATTTACTCTCATCTTGGCGCTTCCTAAGTAAACTCCACCCATAAAAAGTTGAGGAAATTACGCTAACCTTCTTTGAGGTTTACACTAATGACATGGACATTTATTCTAATTCGGAAAATGACAGTCATCTCCCCTCTTTAGAAATCAACATTGTACTTACACTCCCTCCTTATAGTAATGATTAGTTTATTAACGAAAATGTTATTCTTAGGATAAAAAAAAAACATTTATACCCTCAAAGTATTCAAGGGGGCGCCTCATACAAATTTGAAGTGTATTTGATGCATTTTTTCTTTATAACAATAATATAATAAATTTTTTTAAAAAATAAATATTTTTTACATGAAAATAGAATAATTTTTTATGATAATTTTTTTATACTAAAACACATATTCTTGTATGCAAATTTTATTCAAATGATTTTTAGAATAATGCAGAAGACCTAACATCATTATTGAAATACAAGCTCTATATAAAAATTAAATTTGTTATATTCATATTCATATATCATAGGAACAATAACAAAATTAAAACATATTATATCTTATTATATTCATAATGAACTTATATCCACTATAGCTTGTGATTAACCATGCATGAAAGTGTTAAAAAGGAATATTGGCTATAATAATAAGCATGTTAGCACCACAAATCTCCGGTGTATATACACTCTAAATCTCACTACTTGACACAATTTTTGGTTGTCTCGGATTAACTTGCAGAAGTGACTTGGTTAGTCATTACATTTTCTTGTAAAAAAATTGATTTTAACATATTCTTGTAAAAAAAATGCATCAAATACATTTAAAATTTGTACGAAATACCTCTTAAGAGTATAAAAGTCTTTTTTAATCCTAAGCATAACATTTTCGTTAATAACCTAATCGTTTAATATAAGAAGAGGTGTAAGTGCAATGTTGATTGCTAAGGAGGGGACTAGGGGAGGTGAGTACTCATTTTCCAAACTATTGTCTTTGTCATTAGTGCAATCCTCAAGGAAGGTGAGTGCAATTTGCCCAAAATAAAAGTTTGTGGACCATAATATGTGTAAGTTTAAAAGAAAAATACCAGCAACATTACTCTAGAAAAAGGTTTTTAGAGAAATTTCAAAAATGATGATCCTAAAATAAAATGTCTTCATTTATTTCTTGTACCTCATCACAATAAAAGATGGAAATCGTTGATGCTAAAAACTCGGACGGTGTCAAATACAGTATTAAAATAAAATTTTCGTATTTAAACAAATTCACATAAAAATCTAGATGAGAGGATTATCCCCTCCTAGAGGACTAGAGCCACATAAACTTGTTGCAATGATCCTAATCCTAACAATATAAATTCACCTAAGAGCGAGTAAAGGTGCATGCTTCAATAATAGTACACATACATATTCTCTCTCTTTCACAAACAATTGGCAACACATCCATCAGAATGAAGATGAGACTCTTGTTCCTACCAATCCTCATCATCCTTATCCATCTACATCTAAGTAGAGCAACTTCATGGAAGGTCAACACCAACAACAACAAGGCTTGTGGAGAGGACTGCCTCATAGGGAATTATGATATGGACGCAGAGTTTTTACTTGATTCTCATGCAGCAGCTAGAATGCTCGTTGACTTGAGTAAAACTCTGACTGGGAGAACAGCTAACAGCAACGCTGGTTCTGTTAATTGTCCACAAAGTACAGGTTATCGTAGCTGCACTCCCTCTTCAAATGGTGGCATAGTACGAAAATGTCGTAGTGACTATGACCGTACTTGCTGATAAGGTGTTTCCCAGCAGAAAAATGATTGATCAACCTATAAAATTAACCTACACCATAAATGAAGTGATCACTTACTTATCATTGATTGGTTAACAAATGACATATCGCTTTTTTATGGTGTAAGTTGATTTATCAATCCCTTCCCAATATATATCTTTGGTACTTAACTTTGTTGTTTAACATCTCAACCAAACTCGTATATATATCTATATTCTATCATATGAATTGTATGGTATAATTTGTTGGTGATAGTGTGTTGGTTTGTACATTACATTGTTGTTAAGAATAATCCCAATTACTCATAAATGGGAGTTTCTGAGAACATTTTATTTTATACTCAGTCTATCATATGTATTGTATTGTATACATTTGTTGGTGATTGTATGTCGGTTTGTATATTGATGTTAAGAATAATCCCAAATAATGGATGGCAGTGTATGAGAACATTTATTTTATATTCAGTCAGATTCTGTCAATTGTTTCAGTTATGCTTTTATGCTTTTGTTTTTCTTTTTTTTTTTTTCAAAACTGGGTTGTGTTAATATAGAAAAAATACAAGTAGCATACTCCTAACACTATTAACATATTAATACTCTCCCTCCGTCCCTTGATTTTTTTAAAAATTTTATTTTGGTATTATTTATAATATTATATTATAATTTTTAATGGCATATAATTATTTCGTTTTATAAATATCTCTATTTACTTGATATTTTTAGAATTTTGATAACAATTTTAATGGTAATTTTGAAAAACATATCAAATGTTTATAATTTCCAATTGCCACCAATAAAATTAACTAATTTTTTAAGTAAACGTCAATTTTTTCATAAAAAAATTTTATATTAAAAGACATGGGGAAAATATATCGCTTATAAATGGATGAATTTCATATAAAATCCATTAAACATGAATTTATTCTCCACTCAGTGCATCATACCTAAACTCAACCGATGATAAAAAAAAGTTTGTTAGATATAAAATGCATGTATTACAAAAATGCCAACTATACAATAGCGAAAAAAAAAGATTTTGGAGAAATTTCGTAAGTGAAGTTTTATAGTAAAATCCTTTTTATGTATATTAGTATCTCGATTGGCATTGTTGTGCCTGTGCCTATCGATCCCCATGTGTACAAAATTTAGAAATAAAATAAGACTTTAAAAAAAAAACTAAAGTAAAAAATAAAGAGAGAAAGAGTTTAGTAAGAGATGAAAAATCAAGATGAAGAGTATTTCCTATTATAAATTTTCCTTGGAGTGAAAACAAAATGATTTTGATGCAGTTTTATTTTTCATGTATTAGTACAAATTTTAAAATTGTAATTTTTTATTTTTATATGATTTATACTTATAAAGAGACCAATTTATGTCAATCACGATCACCGCAATTTAGTAAAAAACAATATTTTTTTTTAAAAAAATTATAGAAATAGATTTCACCCACCGCATCAGAACAAAAGATAAATGAGAGGATTCCCTCACGGGAAGAAGAGGACTACAGCTACATGTTGACTTGCAGTAGCAATCAGGGTTTTGGATCAGGACCCACTACCGCTACCACTATCGATATGGCAATGTTAACATCATGGAGTTGTCTAAAAACTTATAATGATTGTATATGTAATTATGGATTTATGGTTACATACTCTCTCTTGCCTTTATTATTAAAAAAAATTAATTTCATAACTATTAACAAAGTTATTGCATTTAATTTTTTCATATGCATAAAAAGTATAACTATTTTAAAAAAAAAGTTGCATCGAGAATGATATAAAAATTAAATGAGATAATCAATTTATAAAAATATTTTAGCAATAATTGAATCAAAGAAAAGCATCATGTACTCGTATTCAATTATATTTTCACATTATTGTGAATTTCAAAAGAAAGTAAAGACAAAGAGGAGTAAGAACATACCAAGAGTCTTGAGATTAAAAATAGGTGAATTAGATAAGTGAAATTATGAAATATGTTTTGGAAGAGAAGTAAAACCGAAGTTCTCCCAAAATTGTCTTCCATATTCTTTCTGATGAAATAGATAATACTAATTGTTCTAACAAAGAAACATATAAGTGATTCAGATAATTTGCTAAAAATTAAGTTATTTTGCAAACCATTTTTAAATCCTCACGTCATGAAGTCTTTCTTACTCTTTACATTTGTTTCATTTAAATTCCAGTTCATGCTTTCTCTTTCATTTCCTTTTTAATTCGTTCTCTTTTTAAATGTTCCTAAATACTTCTCATTAAGGCCAAACACAATATTACGTACATAAATCTCCTGTGACCCACTTTTTCATAATCAATCATCTAGAAACACATCACTTGATCGATGATATTCATGTTTCACCTAAAACAAATACATTTTTCTTTTTTTATTTAAATATAAGAAAAAGTCAATAAATTTTTTTAAAATTTTATTTTATTTTTAATGTTACTTTCTTAGAACATTCATAGAAAGTGGTTATCTCATTTTTTTTTTAATTTTAATGATACTTTTCTAAAATACCTCTATTTTTTTTATAAATTTTAAAAAAATTAAATACAATTAACTAACTTTCTTAATAATTATGAAATTAGTTTTTTTATCTTATATTTCAAATCTAATCAAAGAGCGTATTCTCTTTCCTAGGCTTGTTGTTATAATAATACAATAAAAGATAAAATATGCCTTAATAATTCATTATTGTATCAAACCACCACTAACTAGTTCACATGACAAGAGTAAAGGTGCTTCAATAATTAGTGGTTCATCTTCTTTGTCAATGAGCAAAAACAATTGCCGACTCAAAAATGAAGATGAGACTCTTCTTTCTACCATTCCTCATCATCATCCTTATCCACCTACATCAGAGTATGGCAACTTCATTGAAGGTCAACACCAACAACAACAAGGCCTGTGGAGAGGACTGCCTCATAGGGAATTATGATATGGACGCAGAGTTCTCACTTGATTCTCATGCAGCAGCTAGAATGCTCGTTGACTTGAGTCAAACTCAGACTGGGAGAACATCTAACAGCAACGCTGGTTCTGTTAATTGTCCACAAAGTACAGGTTATCGTAGCTGCACACCCTCTTCAAATGGTGGCACAATCCGAAGATGTCGTAGTGAATTCGACCGTACTTGCTGATAAGGTGTTTACCAATATTTAACATCTCAACAAAACTCATATATTTATATGGCTAAATTATGTATTTGGTTCTTACGTTATTTTTCAATTTTAAATTGATTTTTTATGTTTAAGTTTTTATTCACTATCAATTTAGTCCATAAATTGCTATTCATGCTATGTGCACCAATCAAATACGGACACGTATCATTTTTCTATCCAACGTTGCAAATATGGATCAATATGATGTTGACACGTAGAATGTGACTTAAGGACCAATTTGAAATTGAAAAATAAGTCAAGTGACCAAATACGTAATTCAGCGTATATATTTATATTCTATCATATGAATTGTATTGTATACATACGTTGGTGATTGTGTGTTGGTTTGTACATTATATTGTTGTTAAGAATAATCCCAATTACTCATAGATGGGAGTTTCTGAGAACATTTATTTTATATTCGGTCTATCATATGTATTGTATTGAACACATTTGTTGGTGATTGTATGTGGTTTCTATGTTGTTGTTAAGAATAATCCCAAATGGATGTGGGAGGTGTCTGAGAACATTTATCTTATATTCGGTTATGTCAATTGCTTCAGTTATGCTTTCATGCTATTGTTTTTCACTTTATTTATTTATTTTTTTCCAAAATTGGGTTGTGTTAATATAGAAAAAATACTAGTAGCATGTTAACCAAAAAAAAAAAAAAAAAACTAGTAGCATACTCCTAACGTTATTGTGAAGTGTTAAATCAAGCGGACCCCGGTCCATGTGCAAGCCACTTTATTGTTACAAGATTCAATTATGGAGGCTGCAATCTTGCAATGAATCTTTCGGTGGAGCAAGTTGCCCACGTTTGAAGAAACAACAGTTGGATTCAATATCTACAAAGCAACAAATATATTTGCTTTTCATACCGTACAAGTCCTTTATAAATAGAAGCAAAGCATTTCTTGATTTATGAATAATATTATCTTGACTTATTTATGTCTTTAGTCTCTGAAAGTTTGAGGTGTTTTGGTTTTGGTCCCTAGAATATTTTTTGATCTTGACTTATTCTTAATTGTTTTGAAAATTAAGTTTTAGTCTATGTCATTAGGAAAAATCCGTTAAATGCTGATGTGGCTCACAAAACTCCACATCAGCATACACGTGTGCAAGTATTGCATTCCACCGATGAGATGACGTGCATGATCCGGACCCGCATGAGCAAAAGGACCAAAGCCCAATCCACACACTTTTAGTTGGGCTTTGGCCCTTTTACGATTGCGAACTCTGATTAACCATGTAATCTTAGCTGTGACATGCAATACTTGTACACGTGTATGGTGATGTAGAGTTTCGCTGGTCACATGAGTAGTTAACGGATTTTTCCTAATGGTATGGACTAAAACCAAATTTTTTAAAATAATTAAGGATGAGTCAAGGTCAAAAAACCTTCTAGAGATCAAAACCAAAACACCTCAAACTTTTAGGGATCAAACCAAAACACCTCAAACTTTTAGGACTAAAAACATAAATAAATCTATTATCTTTTCACATTAACTTGTTTTTTAAGATTGGTTTATCTTATTCACCAAGTGAATAAGTTAGACTAACCGGTAATTAAGATAAACAAGCATGCCTAGTTTAAATGAAAATATGAAATAGTAAATAAAATCACTTGTAAATTAAAGCCAATGATTAAGCAAACGGAGGCTTTGCCACGTTATTTAATGCAAATCAGAAATATTATTGTAAATAAACTCAAGATTTGTTGTAACCAAAAAAACATAATTTAACCAAAAAAAAAAAAAAAACACAAGTTTGGTTGGTCAACTTATGGCAGATTTTTTATAAGTCCAAGGCTCCAAGCACGATAGAGAAGTTTGCTATCACTCCTATGTTATAAGGTATATTTATTTTTAACCCTTAAAATTGAAGATAAAAAATAAAAAATCAGTGAAAAAATTATTAGAAAATTAAATACATCATTCTTAATATTTTAAGGCAAATGTTAACAAGTGTCATTGATGCATTTGTTAAGAAGGTAAATATAATAGATAACCATTGAAAAATGCAATTTTTTAGTTTTCCAAACCATGAAATAATACGCATTCATAATTATTTTTTGAATATAGAAATCTTAAGAATTGCTTTAATAAGACCATATTTTAAATAGTCAATATTTTAATACAATATTCTTTCTTATCAGTGGAGGTTAAGAAAATCATTGGGTAAACTGCAGTCACCCTTCTTCATATTGATGATTGATGCTCTACCTATTTATTTATTTATTAATTTTTTTTTTTGGTGTAGATGCTCTACCTATTTTTTAGCGTGACTAAACTGCTTATTTGGTCTTTTATTTTTCACTATCAAATAAATCACTATCAAATTGATCAATCGTGTTTATTTGATATGATATTGATTCTTTTTTTTTTTTTCTATCAAATTAGTCCTTAAGTCTCTGTTCATCTTATATGTCAATATCATATCGATCCACATTTGCATCGTTGAAAAAAGAAATGACACGTGTGCATATCATATTGATCCAAGTAGGATGAACAGTGACTCATGATCAAATTGATAGAGAAAAGAAACGTGAAGAATCAATATGACGCCAAAAATATGTGAAAAACCAATTTGATAGCAACAAATAAGATAAGGGATTAAATGAGTAGTTTAGCCTTTTTACGAAAAGAAAAAGGCAATGTATCAAACTTGTTCTTGTTACACTAAGTCTGTACATTTTCCTTCTAAATTAAATATGGTTTAAAACAAAATAATTGATACTTCCTATGTTTCATAAGTCATGTTAATTTAGAAATTGCACATAGACTAAGAAATAAGTACATGATTTAAAAATTGCACATAGATTAATAAATGATTAAATGATGTAAGAATTTGATGTATTTTAACAAAATTACCCCTATTTAATAATAGGAGAGAGAATATTAATAAATGTATAAATATTCCCTCCGGTCCTATTTATAAGACCTTTATGGAGTTTTTCACTCCCACAATGGATAAATGTTAGTGGCATAGGAAATGTGAAAATTTGATATACTTTTTCAAAACTACCCCTATCATTATTATTGAAACTTTAAAAACTATTGATTTTATAAGGTTGTTAATAGAAAGAAATAATTAAATGCTATTGAAAATTAAAAAGATGTCTTATAAATAGGACCAAAATAAAAACCTCAAAAGGGTCTAATAAATAAGACCATAGGGGTATTATATTAAAGAGATATGAAAAAATAAATGATGAAAAAAATGTAATAAATAAAGATAGGCTTGATAAATGATTGGAGAGAGTATACAAGGCTTTCACCTCTATTACAGCTGCTTTTTGGCTATGAAAGCAGCAAGATTCAAACATGGGGTGCTGGCCAAGCCTCCGAGGAGTGCAGTCTTTAAGACAAGTTCTTACCAAAATTTGCTATAAAAGTCCAAATTCACTAATTCTCAATTACAAGTTGAGAAAATAGACGATGCACTGATAGTATAAAAGTTTTTTATATCATCAGTTCATCATCCAGTATTCATGAATGTATGATCATTAACTATTAGATAAAAGTAATACAAATGAATGATGGATGATGAATAAAATAAAATCACCTCTTTTAATCTCTTAAAAGTTTATCATTTTCTAAAATAAAATCACCTCTTTTAATTTCTTGGGCAATGCCGACACTTGTTAACATTTTTCTCAAAATAATGCACTACCTCTCTCTTCGAAAAGTCCAGTTACCATTCTCCCTTATATACTTCCTTTCAGCTGGAAGTCTGAAATGTGAATGATGTCTACCATTTTGTAAAAAGGAGCAACTGCAGCCACTCATCAATAAATTTTTCTTAAGTTTTACTGTTACAATTTCTAAAAATCAATCAGAAAAAAAAAATGATGAAATTTATAAAAAAAAAATTAAAAAAAAATTAACATTTTCTACATAAATGTTTAAAACTATAAAAAATAAAGCGATACTTAAATAATTTTAATAAAAACAATATGAAAATAAACACATAAAACAATCTAAACACCCTTGGGAAGTTTCTCAGGGTAACATATTACGGATAGAAAAACTTTAATCAAAATGAGTTCTCTGTCAAAGTTGGCAATACAGTTAGAGTCACCTTGCGACTAAAATAAATGGAGGAACTGAAACACAGCAGATTACAAAATTCTTTTCTCTTTTAAGATTTATGATTGAGAAATTCGAACTTGATTAAATTTAGATACTTCAAAACAAATTATCCAAAAACTTCCTCAGCGAACTACCAAACCTTGGGCTGCCTGGGACCCATCTTCAGTTATTTTGCTTGCCTGAATAGTACCGATAACATTTTTAATATTTTCCTGTAAAGAGGAAACGAGCAATCAAACATAGGAAAAAAAAACCTTAATTAGCATTAAACAATGGCCATTCATCTGATTCATCAAAATTAGAATGCTACGAAGTGCACTACCACCATCTAGATTCTAGAACAGGTTATATCATCAAACATGGACAAGGATGAGCAAACATTATCCACATCAATGCCAAAGGTTCAGCACACGATATTATTCAAATTTACGTAGTGTTGATGTCTTAAAATCAAATGGACGTCATCGTATTAAATTCCATAAATTCAAGTAATAATGCTTGACATTCTGATTGGTTTATAACTTAGCCTCTGAAGATGTTCTTTTCTGTAAATTGAATTCACGGATACAATCATACAAATCATAATCATTATGTGACACTTAGTAGAAACACTTATTTTCTAAAAAGGCTATATAAAAAGTAATAGCATAAACACTCAAATAATCAATTGCATCAACTTATGATTCTGAAATTTATAAACGAGAATTTCTTTACCCTCCATTTTCCAAGCTTAGTTCTCAGTGTCCTCCATTGGTCGTCACTGAACACACGATCAGTATGATGACTGCACATTAAACGCTAGCATTAAATCATATTTTGAGAGCTCCATCTTATTATTGGACATGTGGAATATACAGAACTGATAAAGAAGGTAAGAAAGAGGTAAAAAGTGGAGAGACACGGAGGCATAGAAAATGTTAAAGATAACAATAATTCCATACCTAACAATTACAACTTGATTCATCTGGTCCATCTTACAGACAATCAACTTGGCAGTTATTGCTTTAACCACCCATTGTTCCACCTCATCATCATTGATCTAAAAAGGAACTTGTCAAAATTCAATTAGCTAGAAAAAATGCAAATATATGAGACGAAAACGAAAGTAGATTTACCTGTAGTGTGTCCTTAATAAGTTCATATGGAATTTGGGCAGATCCATCGGAGCTAAGATCCACCAAAGACATCAGCCTCATTTTGGCAACGCAATCTTCATGCACAAGACCTAAAAAAAATTCATGAAACAAAATTCAGGCAATTATAAAAAGTGGAATATAGAGCTGAATATGAAACTTCAGACAATTGTTTATCAATGAAAAATGTTTTACCACAGCTTTTCAACAATGTGGAATTTGCAGAATGATATTCTAAGTATGCAACCAACTTCTGAGTAAGAAAAATCTTGAGAAGCTGGTATAACAAAGAATACTCGGCATCGTTCTCCAGTTGCTTAACAGCAGGAATGTCTAGCAAATCACACTACAACATAACATTACAACTTCACAGATGCACTTCAAGAAGTTATAGCAAAATAGGCCACACAGAACAAGAAAAACAGCATAGACTAAACATCTAACATCTAACATTAAAATAAAGAGGGTTGATTATTAATTATTTTTTCAAAGGTTATTACACCAATTTGATCCTCAAAATGATACAATTTTTACATTAAATCGTCCACGAGTTAATGTTTACTGGGACCAAATTAATGGCATACCATACAATGTCAAGAATTCAATATTCAAGGACTATTTTGGTGTTGCTAAACACTTGAGGACCAAAACCATCTAAAAGGCAAAATTTGTAAACATAGATGAGCTTTGACAAAGACAGTATTAATGATCACATTTTGGGTCCTAGGATCAGGCAAGAAATACTATGTTTCATTGTTTCTTACTTCTGTTTCTCTATATACATTCAAAAAAGAATAGAAAGTCAGGCACCCTCAAAGCAGAGAAAGCATTCCAGAACAACAGAGAAAGGGAATATTTAAGTATTTTACTATTCCCAGCAGAAACTAATAAAGATAATTGAACCAAGAAGCTAGAAACAGCAAGTATGCATGATAATCATTCAAATTTCATGATACACAAGTTACCTGAAATACGTCAGGTGCCTTCACAAATTCCACAATTGCACGCACAGCCTCCTCCTTGGCTGTACTCAAAACTTGAGCATCCTCTCCAGTAAAAGTCGCCAAAAAATTGGTCAGGAACTTAAAAGAATCCTTTGCAGTGCTGGGATAAAAAGAGATGCAATACTAATTATAACTATTGTATTAATAAATGAAAAATGTGACTGCTCTTGGATGGATAGAAGAAAACAGTCAGGGGAGTGGTACTGATAAAAATAAACGGAGTATAATCCTACATCCAAGAGAGTTAAAATGAAAGGGATATTAATTTGAGGTTAAAAGCAAAGCACTATTTGCTATACCTTTTATTGTCTTTCAAAATATTAGATATGGTAAGAAAGAGCTCGCGCTGTTCAGTTATACCAATTTTCCAGTCTTTCAAGAAGCTATCAATCTTTTTGAACGAAGGTATGATGTATTCTGTGACTTTCCCATTAACTGCAAACTTCAATGCCTTCATGTAGACATCAAACCGGCATTTTGGAGTCTCCAAAAGATTATACAGATTAATCAAACTGCAAATAAAGGAGAAGATATTTTGAAGGAAAAAATATTAGTAACATGCATTATCAATTTTTCTTAAATCAAGTAGGATGGAATATTACATCTTCAAGCGTGCTGCAGGCTTTTCATTTGGCTGGCGAATTATTTTTTCAGATATAACTTCTACAATCCCCTCCACTTCATCTGGATTCTCAGTCTTCGTTACAAGATTGCAGATAATAGTGAAGATGGATTCCACATCTGTCATGAGAAATAACAGATCTTGTTAACGCAGTCAAACATTATGATTGTCAGACAGGATTATAATAGTCTGTGTTACAAAACTTAATAGACTTGGTAAACACTCAAAATTCAGACAGGCACACTAGTGGCACACCATATCACCCTGGGAAATTCTGTATGATAACATCAAATCGCACTCTAAAACAGAAAGTTAAAAATGCCACGCAAAATAAATAATTATGGGCCATTCAGAAGGAAAAAAAAAAGTCATTAAGAAAAACAATATCAGAATTGGAAAGGAATCCTAGCCAAAAATTAGATTGTTGTAGAGAAAATATGCACCGTAAAGGCAATAGGAGTACCGTGCAACTATACCAATTTCCCATTGGCAAGTATTCCTCAGACTCTGAGGAGTACGTGTCAAGCAAAGAGAGTATTCTACCTTTATCAGAAACCTTTGAGAAAATCAATTCGGCAGAGGGAACCATCAATTGTGCTAGCTCCAACCAGTTTCCCATAGCAATGAATTTTTCAGCTTCCATGCACAGTTTACTAACTTCTGCCTCGGCAACCTGACAAATCAAGATAGTAGTAGTGAATACATGAACAATACATGCACCAAATTAAAACAAGCACATAATGATATTTTCACATATACCAAAAAGAATGCATGCAAGTACAGAAATAGAGGAAACAAAGCTTGCAGTTGCTTTGGTTTCTTCATTAACTTCTCATATCCTTTAAAGTTCCAATAACTAAGCATCAGTGCCCTCACTAGCCCAAAAAAACAAAAACAATAAGGTAATAACTATGACTTCCTTGAGGCTAGTGTTTATTACTTTATCACACCCAACACTCTTATTTGGGATGTCACATCCAACTCCCTTACCTTGCAATTTACAAGGGAAAATTGTGCAGCAACTAGCAAGTGTACTTTTTAAGAGCGTCCAAAAGTATCTAATTCCGACACACACACAACACAACGATTATTGTGAAGTGTCCAAGGTTCAAGCAAGCGAGTTAACCTCAAGGGACATTGACGTAATTAAAGGGCAGCCTTATGCACGTTGCACAATGCTCCTATCTGGTGGGGCATGGAGAGGGCAAGGCAAGAGGTTTTTTTCACATCGGCGCGATTAATTACAAAAATAAAAAAAGATCACACCCAACATTTTCAACTCAACCAACCCATCAGTGTTGTACTCTACCGGATCTGCCAATATATATAAGCAAAAGTTGCACAGCACAAGTTTTTTATATGTGTTTGTGAAAACTTGTTCTGTCAAAATATTCGATATCGAGTTCTAAAAGCATTTCAACTAAACAAATAAAAATTGCATTGTGAATACACTATCCTGATTCTAGAAGATAATAAGGAGAAAAAAAAATCAAAATCCAAAACCATTAAAATTAAATAAGCATAAAAATACAGAACAGCTTCCAATTTGATGAGATTCAAACAAATTATCACAATTAGATTCAAGCAAAATTTGTATAAAAAAAAAGAGGGTTTTTTTTTTTAACAGAGGAGAAAGGATTAAAATAAAAGAGGGAGGGAGGGAGTTACGTCGGGACCAAGTTCGGCATTGGCAAGCTCAGAGACGAATCGGACGACGGAGAGGGCAGCGTCTTCTTCGGAGGTGGGGACCACCGTCGTCATGGTGGCGGAGAGTAACGGCGAGATTGGGGAAACCCTAGGAGGTGGAGAAGGGAGCGCGGCGGAGAAGAAGAGAGCGAGCAAAAACCCTACTTGCTCTCTTCGATGGCGTTAAAGAATAAGGCCAAGCTATGATATATGTTTTCAAAAAAAAATTATTAAATCATAAATCATAAAATTATAAAGGGGATACTTTTAGAATTTAAGATTTATTTAAACACCATGAGATAAAATTTACAAATATAATCTTCAAAATTTTGGTCCCTAAACCATATTATTCGTCTTTATTATTTAGTTTTGGTCTTTATATTTTTATATATCATTTTAATTTTGATTCCTATTTTTAACTCTAAATGAAAATTGTTGACTTGGCTACAGTAATTAAAATTAAAAAAAACTTAATTTCAAAGGACTAAATGCAAAATTATTTTTTAGAAACTAAAACCAAAAAAATATTAATTTTGTGGGATTAAAAGCTAAATTCTACTTTAAAAAAATAATAATAATAACTCTTTCCACATATTTTTTTCATACAATACTCTCTTGTTTACAAGATCACTTAGAAATTCATGCCACCATTTTTGTCACTTGCCAAAACCATTGTAAATCATACATGTTGCTTGAGTTCATTACAAACACACAATTAGAGAACCACTACCTCAAATCTACTATAACTATTGCACTAACACTCTCTTTTGTTACGTCTTGTTGTTCATAGTTCGTTTACTATCATGAATATCAAACCATGTTCATCATCGTTCACAAGTACCACACCTATTACTCAAATTGTCATGTAAGGTAATGGTACGATTAAATAACCTTGCTAGGAAAGATGAGAAAACTTTATGTCAAGGAGAATATGAGTGAATATTGGTGAAGTTTTATTATTAATATTTTTTTTATTCTCTTGTTATTGTAGTCCCTAAAAATTAGTTTTTTTTTTAAAATTTTAATCCCTCAAAAATGCAATATTGCTCTTAATTCCTCAAAATTAGGTTTTTTTAAGTTCATGTAGTCATGTGTCTTTGACATGAAACTGCTAACGTGAGTTTTGTTATATCACATCAGCATTTTTCATCCAAAATTAATATCAAGAACTAAAACTAAAACAAAACAAGAGAGAAATATAGGGACTAAAACTAAAACAATAGAAAAATACAGGGACCAAACTAAAAGCAAAAAATTTAAAGGGACAAACTTCAAAACCATAAGAATCAAAATCATATTTAAACCTTTGGAAATATCACATCAATATTTCATGATGTTTCTTGATTTTATTTCAAAAATTAATGGACCTCTTCTAAAATTTATGTATTTTTTTACAGGTAGATTTATGATATTAATCATAAATTCAAATTTTATCAACAATTTTTTAAGTATAAGATTGATATGAAATACTAACTTTTTTGTATAATTATTTTTCGTTGTTGTTTAATAATAATATCTACTTTATAATGAAAATTTTTGTATAATAATATTGGATATTCTTTTTTTTTAAATAATAGTCATTACTTGAAAATATTTAATATAACCCAAGTGGATTGACCTAGTGTGAAAACTGGTTGGGCACTTAGAGATTTCAGGGTCAAAAGCTCAAGTCCCATGAGACAACAATTCCTGAAGATGATCCATACCGTTGAGTCAAAGACCCGCCCCGCACAGTTCGCAAATTCGAGGTAGATTAGATGGACCACAAAAACTGTGAAGCCCATACACCACCTGGTTTCGACTAAAAAAAATATTTAATATAAAATTTTAAAATTAACAAATCTCGTGGGCACCTCACTGAGCAGCCACCAATTTGTTTAGCATTATGATTTTGATTTTGATACATGCAGCGAAAGTATCAACAAAGATTCTACATATTGCAAAGAAAATGAATTTTACCCTCATTGCTGAATTACTAAATCCATTGTTTGCAATACATGCAACAAGCAAATGAAATGATTCCCCCCTAGAACTTGCAATGGAATCAGCATTATGATAAGAACACAACCAAATAAATAAATATATAAAGAAAATTAAGATGATAGAACAGTCATGAGCCACATTAGTAGCTCATATATCCGCATAGTAAATTTCATAAATCGAGACAACGCACATAATTGCAGATCACAACAAACCTATGGATCAGGATAGTTTTGGGACATCAGCCACTCCAAGGAACAATTACACAAGAAACAAGTCCACTGGTCTAAACACAATGCAATAACATCTATTTTACATATGGTACGCTCGAATGTAAAACATAACTTCACACTGAGGAATTACCTACTTCCCAGAATCACCAAAGAGGTAACCCAAGGAAGATCCACCACCTGGGGCAGCATGAACCTTGGTAGATGGTCGATCCTGCACAAAAAAGGAAATCACAATTAAGAACAAATAACTCGGAACCATAAGAATGACAGAGAGACTATAACCATTGACAATTAACGGGTAAATAACAATATTACTCAATCTTCACTTCTATGGGTTTGTTTGTTAGTCAGTTTTTAGAAAACCATGAAATACGCTTGTGAATGGGTTCCCAAACCTTACCTTAACAACCGCTAAAGCATCATAACAAATCTATTACTATTATTTCATCCATTCAAGCCGAAAACTACAATTTCCCTGCATCATCAAATGCCTATGGTGTATTGACGTATTCACTTACCACTCCATAAACACAAACTGTGCTTACACTTGCTTATCCAAAAAAAAAAAAACTGTGCTTACACTTCACACTAAAGATCAGCATCATACACAGACTTCCATGATCGCCAAAGAATGATGGATATAAAATCATGAGGAAAACTTCTTTCGGAAATCATCGTAAAAAAATCAAAATATGAAATAGCTATATGGCAAGGTACACCGGTAGCACCATTTTTATTGAACATGTGTCATTACTTCATTATGCACAAATAGACACCACAATGCTAGCTAGTGGACTCAGATAGAAAGCAGAGGACAATAAAACAGGAAATACATTATTCATAAAGTTGAAGAGCATCAAGGAGGGAGAGGAAGAAACATTAATTCTTGCAAATGAGAATTGCATCATTAGATTATATGTCAAAACCCATTAATTCTGATTAAAGAAACTTCAAATTTAAGAAAATGAAATGCTTGCAATCCATTAAAAGAAAATCAAGAAAAATTGAGAAAGCATGCATGAAGTGCATATTAATTGTTATATCCTATGAGACTGAGAGTAAGAAATATTAGAGTTTCTTTTACTCCCTATATCCAGAAGCCACTTATCTTGTTTTTCTTCCTACCAAAGCCAAGGAACCATGATTTTGGCAAAACTAATGATTTCAACCTTAAATTATTTTTGGATTTCAATTTTATCCTGAAAGTTTTTTTTTTCAATTTGGTCCTAATGCGTTTACCGCCTAATAACTCTCAATTCTCAACCAAAATTCATAATCTTGATATCATTAAGTTCAAAATGAAAAGATCTAAAAAACACATTCATCACTTTTTCAAAATTGTACCATAAAAATGGATTTTAGGACACATTTGAAACAAAAAATATACTTTTAGGACCCATTTGAAACAAAAAGAAAAATATTTTTAGGACCAAATTGAAGAAAAAAAACTTTTAAAATGAAATTGAAATCTTAAAGTAATTAGAGGTCGAAATCATTAGCTTTGCCAACAATTTTTTTCTGCTTTGAAGTTTTGAATATTTTACACTAGATCTTGATACACATAAAAGTTTTCCACAATGAAGTACTATTGTAAGATGTAAAACATTAATCTCTAGCTTTAAGAGTTTGTTTAGAACCCTGTATAAATTGTAAACACTAATCTTGCAAGAGGCGATTCCAATCCTCATCTATTATACTATTAAGCCTTTTAGTATTTCCTAGGCTAAGGTAAGTAATTAGAGCATAAATACCAGGGAAGCAGGGACAGCTAATTATGTAGTATAATGCAAACAATCATAACCGAAAAGTCAACAAGGTGTATACCGTGAGAAAGTTGCCACAGTTTTGCCCATCAGCACGATGGTAATTGTTTTTGAGATTCCCAGGAATTCCAGCTGGAATACCCTTATCAATTGGTGAAGAACCGCTAGCATTTTGAGCACGTCCACCATTCGCAGGCTGACCATGATTAGTTGAAATTGGCAGTGAAGCAGCACTAGCATTTTGAGCATGTCCACCATTTTCAGGCTGACCTTGTTTGTTGGAACCCTGAACATGGTTGGAAGCCTCCCCGCTGCCAAAGAGATAGCCCAAGGAGCTCTGACCACCACCGCTACTGACCCCACGACCCATTTTCTGTCAGACTAGAACTTGTAGCTAAACCTGCAGACAGAAGCAAGAGATGTCAAAGCTCAATAGATGAATAGAAGCCAACAACTATCAACAATGCTAGATATTCTAACCATTGGAGCATTTACTATTCAGCCTAAACTAAATACGTTGATTGCCTTTTAAATGCACACAGATATCAGGTTACATGAATGAAGTACAGGTATCAACTTTCAATTATATACAACCTCCTTCTTTCTTCATATAACTATAGGACTCTTCAACAATGATAGCCATGACGAATAGCATACATGGGGGTATATTAGAAGTGTGGCTGGAAAGAATGAAATCAAAAGGGCCAAGTTTTGATTTGTGTAATGACATCATCATAATTATTGAAAAGGTTGTTACTACACTCACTAAGAAGAGCAAAACAAGAGGAAACAAAATATTATTCTTTGTCTAATTATCACTTTTCTGCATGAACATTTCAAGGAGACCAACTGAATTAAACTTTAATTTATGCCATTTTGGTCCATGAGACTGATACAACAGTCAAATCAGTCCCTGCAAAAACATCAATATGGTGATGTGCAAAGTTAGGGATCAAATTGACATTTTTTGTAATCTCAAGGGCCAAACTGATCGATGACTGATTGATGATGTCAATCTCAAGGACCAAATTGATGTTTTGCTCCATAAACTCCCCTCCTACTTCTTCATCTCATAAATCTTCTATTTAAAAGGGATCAATTAGGTAGAGGGTAAGACAAAAATGGCACACAACCCCATTTTTTTCTACCCAACAAATTAATCTCATAGCATTACTTATAGTCCCCATCTTAAAACACAGCTTTCTGAACAGATCAAGTGAATCCAATATCATTCCAGACCCTGCACACTTGCTAAGCTCAAAATGGAATAAGACAACCAGAGAAATCTCAGAACAAGAGACACCAGCAACAAATCTAAGCTAAAGAATTAAGCTTTATATAATTTTAAGCATGAAAAACACAAGCAACAACATGCTACAACAGTAATTTTGCAATGCCAATTAGAATAATAAATTTCACAACCCCACCATTAACACCCATTAGTCCAAATTACATAAAAAATTAACTAAAGAAAACTAATTTTGAACAAAAGGTTAAACCCCACCACACTTTTCTTTAATCAAAATCAAAATTTAAAAAAAAAAAACATAAATCTAAACAAGTATTCACTAAAAACTCATGTAAATTGAAATGTAGCACAAAAGAATAGTTTAAAAAAATGGAAAAATGAAAGGGTGCATTATGGAACATAGATAATTAAAACCCAGAAAGGGAATTGGGTTGATCATGGTGTGGATCGAAATGGGAACCCAGAAAGAAGTGAGATCTGAAATTTCCGTACCTTGTAGAGAGCAGAGAGACCACTCAATCACAGATGGTAACAGTAGGTGGTGAAGTGAGAAATGAAGCACGGTAGGTATCTAACGGAAACATATTATAATAGTTGTAGACAAAAAAAAGTTTATAGGATTTTTTTTTATGTTTTAAATTTTAAATTAGACTTAAATATCAAAATAGTTCAAAATAAAAATTGATTTTGGTTGTGTATTTATAAAACGTTTTCATTTTGATTCCTTCTTTTAATTTTAATTTTTTTTCTCTTTTAATTTTAAAAATTTCGTTTTTAGTTCCTATAAAATATGATTTTTTAATCCTTATATTTACGTATCATCATTGCAATGTGGCAGTGTTAAAGTGGTTTTTGCTAAGCCTTGTAAGCATTTTAGTCCAATTTTGACCATGATGACTTTAAGAATAAAAATAATAAAAGTAGGGAGTGAACGCTAAAAAATTTAAAAAAAATAAAAAAGAAAAACAAGGACCATTTTTAGATGGACCTGTATTTGAAGGACTAAAAACATGCTGAAGACTTTATCTTAAAGGTATAATATAGGTTAGCATATATTTTTAGTCATTGTAAAATTATGATCTTTTGATTTTAGTTTTCGTAAACTCATTTATTTATTTTGATTTTAATATTGTTGATAGTTATAGTATGTTAAGTTTTTTTTTTATGTTAAGTAGGACCATGTCTAAAATTCAAACACATTACTTGGCTAAATTCAAAACATTAAAAATTCATAAAGACTAAATCAACATTAACAAAATATAAGGATTAAATACATAAGAATAAAAAGTGTGGGACAACACGATAACAAAAACTATAATAAAAATGAACGAAATCATAGAAATTTTGATAAAAGTTGTTTTTTCATAAATACTAAAATAAAATAAATTTTATAGTATTTAACAGAGACTACCATATCCAAACCTTACAGAAATAGAAACATTAAATTAGAAAAGACAACTTTAAATTTTTTTAACTATTCTATATATAAAAAGAAAATTTTATTATTCACGGTCTAAAACTCTTAATAATCCCGGTATGACTTATTATTTGAGATTTCAATTGTTTTTAAAAAATTTTGGTCTTATCCTGTATTTATAAAACATTTTTCGTTTTGGTCCCTTCTTTTAATTTTGGTCTCCATAATTATGTTAGTAATTTGTTTTAATCCCTCTGGTGTTAAATTATATAAACTTCGATTCTTCTACTATCATAGTTTTTGAATTGGTTTTTTTTATATAATAGAAGTTGTCTTTTTATCCTTGAGAATTAATGCAAAAATACATCACGTTTTCGATATTTTCATCTATATTTGACAGGAGGGACCAAAACTAAAACGTTTTGTAAATGCAGATACCAAAATCAAAACTTTTTATTTGCATGAACCAATTTAAAAAAGGTTAATATTTACATTGACATTTTGGTATTTGACCTTCAAATTATATAACATTTCAAAATAAAATAAAATTCAAATAATGTAACAACGTCTTACCAATGGGTCGTCAATACATTCAATATTAAATGGGAATTAATTTACAAATTCTATTTTTATCCTCAAATCTCATTTTAAAATGGAAATATCAATTATACCCTTTATCATTCAAAACACATACAAAAAAAACCCCAAACCCCACACCCCCAGCCACCTTCCCACCTCAAACCCTAAACCCCAAAACCCCTCATCTTTCACCTTCATCCTTCTCCCAAATCTCAAACTCGAAACCCCTCATCTATGTTAATGGACATTCATACTTTTTCTTTAAGGTAAAACTCTTTTCTTTCTGTTTTTTTTACGTGAATATGTAATTTTTGACTACTCCGTGTCGGAAATTTATATAAATTTTAGAGTGAAGACCCAATTTGGTCCCTCAAGTTTTTCGACTGGGACACTTTAGTCCCTCAAGAATTATAATTCACTTTTAGTCCCTAAAGAATTTAAAAATACCACTTTACTCCCTGTTTTCATTTCATTAACTATTGTCATTGTTGGCATAAACTGTAACATTTCATTCCCAGGTGCTAATGTTCTCCCAGTAAATGTCACTGGTGCTTTTGGAAACAGTGACAATAGTTAACGGAATAAAAACAGGGACTACAGTGGTATTTTTTAAGTTCTTTAGGGACTAAAAGTGAATTAAAATTCTTGAAGGACTAACGTGTCCCAATCGAAAAACATGAGAGACCGAATTGGGCCTTCACTCTAAATTTTATAAATTTACGACACTGGATTGTCGTAATTTTTTCATACTAAAAGTAAAAAAATATATTAATAAAATTTCAAGAACCCGTGTCAGAAATTAACTAAATTCCGTACACTGGGTCGTCGGAATTACACAGAGCACAGAAAAAATAACGAGACAAAGAACAGAACCAGCGAACAAGAGGAAGAACGAGAGACAAAGAAGAAGATGAAGGACAAGAACAAAACCATGAGAAACTAACGAAAAAGAAGGCAAAAAACCAAAGAAGAATGGAGCAGCAAACTAACGAACCAAAAAAGCAGAGAATGAAAAAACGAAATACAAAAAAAAAGAAGAAAAAAGAAGAAAAAAAGGTACCAAAGAGAGCAAAGAGAAGCACGACTGAAGATGATGTTGTTGGCGGTGGTAATGTGCTTTAAGGTGATGGTCGTGGAGATGAGGAACCGAAATGGAGGGGTGGGGGGAGTAGAGGAGTCACAGACAAAGAGTGAGTGAAGTGGGTTTTGGGGAATTGATTTGAATGGAGATTCTTTTTTTTGAAGGCTAAAGGGTATAATAGACATTGCACCATTAAAATAGGGTTTGGGGATAAAGTGAGGGTTTGTAGACTAATTCCTATATTAAATATGGGTGGGTATTGGATGGGTTAGATCGATTATTCAGATAAACGGGCCCATAAATTTTTGAATGCGAGGGCGATAAATATAAATCAATAATATTAAAAATATAATTTTTTTTAATAAACAAAAGCATTCATTGTTTAAGGGTACTCAACCTTTGTTACAAAAATAAATCATATACCAAAATTTTATGATAAGAACTTGTATTAAAATATTAAAATTTCAAAATAAAGAAATATTCATACAAACTTTAGCCATGGTTGTTTACGATATTGTTTATTTGCGGTAAGAATACTATAACGCTTTGATATTGTTTGTTTTTTTTTTTAAATTTTGTGCTTGACTCTGCATTAGCTTACAATTTTACGAGGCAACCCATCACACCCATCGGCCAAGAATTTTTGGGCCTCAAAGCTTGGACGTTAAGAAACTAAAAATTCAAAATTCGTTAATTTTTTATTTCAAACTTGGAAACATATATAATCCATCCGATCATAAATTTAAGTTCTTTTTCTAATTTTCAATGATATTAATTACTTCTTTTTTTTTATAAAAACTCATTTAATTTACTAAACATTGTTTAGAATTCTAATAATAATTATAGGGATAGTTTTGAAAAAATATATCAAATATTTATATTTATAAACTAATTTTTTATATATATAAAAAGTAATAACATAGTGTGGGCAATTGCCCTCACTAGACATTACCTAAGTCCGTCACTGGTTATTCTTATTCACCCATTCCTAGATATTGACCAAAGTTTATTTTTGAACTTAAACTCGTGTCTATTTAGGATGGGATATGTTATGAACGGGTTCATAATATGACGAGACAAGAAAGAGATGTGTCCGGGTTCATTAGACACAAAAATGATTTATATAAAAAAAATATAAGTTTATTATACAAAAATGATAAAGAAAAAACATGATATTGTTATAAACAATTCATATCTATCTAATTAGTGGATGACTATCTATTGGATTGTGTTTATATTTAGTTGATACCACTCCATATTAGGGTGAATTGTGTTTATATTTAGTTGATACCACTCCATATTAGGGTTTCCTATCTCCCTATAAATAGGATTCAACTATGATGTAAAATGTACACTGAATGTATCACAATATATTGTTTCCTCTCTTCTTCTCTTCTTCCTTATTTTCATACGTTTCATAACACGTTATCAGCACGAAACTCTAACCAAAAGTGTGTTGAAGCTTATACAACAAAGAGTATTAAAGCAAGGTAAATTTTAATATTATTAATGTTTTATTTATTTATTCATTTTTTTCTTTTGATATATTATATATTGATCCCATAGTATCAATATTATATGGACATGAACATTTTATAAGAGATACAAGTTCTTGAGAATTATAACATTTATCATGTCCATCATAAAAAAAAGAAAGAAAGATGCAAATCGAAACAGATTTGAAAAGATGCAAACAGAAAAAGTGTTGATTGATTTGAAAAGGAGAACTCATCGATGCAAACAAGGCAGAAACAATTTATAGCTCTGCTCCGTGATATTTATATATATTATGTTTGTATTTCATGCCAAACAGTTGGCATATTGGTAGCAATAATCACTGCAAGTATGGCAAGCCATGGGTTCAAGACTGATCCTTGAATTATATTTTATATATTTTCCAAAGAATGATCGAAAAATAAAATAGCAAAATTTTTCTAAGATTGGAATCTATAGAACCCGATGTGGGACTTGGTTTGTTCCACCAGTCCAAGGAGTTACAATCTATTTAATACTATGCCAATGAGGAGTTTCAATCTATTTAATACTATGTCAATGGATGACAATGTTCTCAGTGCCCAAAACTTACTATTAATAATGGTGACAACGTCTTAAAGCAATCGAGGGACTTGTATTCATTATTCATCTCCAATTTGTAATGTCTAACTCTTGCTTCAACTGTGTGCAAATTCCACAAAATGAAGAATACACATCGAACCAAGATGTGCATAATCATGTCTAGTGCTAAGGATTTCAAGTATTGCTGGAGAGTTTAAACAGTAAATACATCATTGGAATTTGAACACACACTGACACTTATCATTGTGCAACTCCAACCATTTGGGCTGATTGTCTTATTAAATTAATAAAATTTTTATTAAAAAAAAATTGTTGTTTTCACCGAGTATTGTACTCGGTATCCCATGGGTCATTCCAATCGCACCAGGTTGTTGTGTATTTATTGATGAAATCAAGGGAGATGTTATTTGCACCCTTGTCATTACTCCACACACCCAACTTTTATAATTTTTTGCATCAATTTTCCAATATTACACTCCTTCTAAAAAACTAACCTTCTTTTCATTTTTACTTACACCCAATACTATTAAACTTTACATTTCCCTTCCACACCCACTTCATTCAAACACTAAATCACTGCCTCCTCCTCTTCTTCTTCATCGCTGCCTCCTTCATCGTTGTCTCCTCTTCTTCTGCGTTGTCTTTTTTGTTATATTCTTGTAGAGGCTTCATCCGTGCCCTAAATGGATAAGCCGTCCGTCCAATTTCACGGATAGGTTATCTGTCATCTTCAACGGATGAGCAATCCGTCCATCTCACGGATTTTTCATCCGTCCCATCTCACCAGGTGGTTTACAACAATAAAAACAGCTCCCACAACCTCAACACTTGTAGAAGGTGTAGGTGCAGGCCCAGCAAGAACTACTTTAGGCTCATCGAATAAGTCACCAAGCCCCCATCAAACTCCAATTCTTCTTGACCACAGCCTAAAACAGATGAGGAGGGGGGCCTCACCATCTTTTCTGACAATCTCGTCAACAGAGGAACTTTCTTCCTTATATGGAAGAGCACTTCGGAAGCTTGAACTTGTAATGGAACCTCTTCTTCCCACCCATTTGCTGAAGAAGAATTCGTTCTAAGGTAAAAAAACTAACTGCCCATAAACAATGAAGAATAAAAATTTAGCGACATGCACCGAGACTACTGAACAAAACAAACGGCTGTATTACAGTACGACATACCTCATGCCACCTTCCCCTTAAAAACCTGAAACTCCAAATGGGATCTCCCATCACAAGGTATGCAAACTTCCCTGTTTGGCAAGCATAATATAATAACCTCTCAATGCGTGAGGAGTAGAGTATCCAGCTGGGAACATATAGATTAATCATCCGTCTTATGTACGGATAGCTCATCCGTTTACTTTAGTTCGGATTCCTTATCCGGTGTTATTGACGGATTGTGCATCCGTGTATTTGTTACGGATTGTTCATCCGTTTTATGGACGGATCCGGCATCCGATTTGTTTATTTTGCGTCTGCATCTTTCACGAATTGGGACAGGAAAAAATTATCTTTGATTAAAAACAACACATCAACAAAATTCACGATAATGTTTTGAATGATTAAAAAGGTATGCAAGGCTTTTAGTGAGCAAAGTGGTGAACAGATTTTTTATGGAGAAGAGGATCTGTATGGAGAAGAAGAAGAAGAAGTTGGGTGTAAGCAGTTAGGTGTGAGTATTATATATATAGGTTTTTAGGATTATGGTGTAAATATTAGTGATGGGTGTAAATAATAGATGTATGAGTGTGAGCAGTAATGATTAGGGTAATATTGGAAACTTGGTGCAAAAAATTATAAAAGTTGAGTGTATGAAGTAATGACAAGGGTGCAAATAACATCTCCCTGAAATCAATATTTGATATCATTTTATTAAATTGGATAATTTCACTATTATATCGACAATTTCTAATTTTAATGCAAATATTTCTTTAGTAGTGGTAATCATTATTTGATGTATCAATGATAATGCTCATGTGTCATAAATTATTAGTTTAAATGTTAGCACATTTATTTTTATGATGCAAAGACAGTTAAATAAGTATGATTTTACTTTGAGAAAAAATAATTTTCTTTATTTTGCCTTATATATTAAATTGCGTTTCTTGTCAATTATTATTGAACGTTATATTGAAACATGAAAATATTAATGTTTTTCATGAAGTAAATTAATATGATTTATATATTCTATCATTAACAATTTGACATTAAAGTAGAGCTTTATTTGATATATTTTTGTTATTGTTCCCTAATGATCTCTCTATGAGTTGTTTTGAAAGTTATATAAGGAAGATTATGCTTCATCAAGTTGACTCATATCTTATGTCGGCTTCTATTTTCTTGGCTCTACACACATGTTGAGTAGTACTTTTTTCGAGGTTAGTTATAAAATTTTTAAGCTATTGTCATATTAAGAATATGAATAAGTGGAGAAATTTATCCTAAATGAGTTCATGTGCCTTGTCGTTTTGTTTTTGAATATGAAATTTTAAGAATGCGACAATCTCACAACATGAAATTTATGTGCTTCTTTATTGACATGTTTTAAAACTATTAGTGATGAAAAATTTTAATATTTTTTTATTGAAAATGATTACTGTCATTATGATAAAGAGAAAAATTTGCCAATATAATTATGGATATACTTGAACATTTGTTTATACCATTGAGTGACGTCAATACTTGTTTGAATATGATATTATTGAATGATATTGATTACATATGTTTTTTTGGAGAGATTTGATGCTTGTTAGTTTTAGCAAGTAAAACTATGCAAGATCTCGTATGATCTTGTTTTGAATTCTATTTTCAATATAAATATTTTTTTTGATATTTCCAAAAATTAAGTCTCCGCTTAATTAGATTGGATTGTACAAACCACATAAATAATTGATCACATGTATACATAATATATATTTTTATAACAAAAGTTTATGGATATAAAAATTTTAAAATAGCATATCCTTTTTTTTTACTGAGGTTAACAATGTGTTATAATATAGTGGATCATGAATAAATATGCCAAGTTTCAAAGGTATATGCCAAATTTTTATTTTTAAAATAGTTTAGTATATTTTATCAAAATTAAATTGTTCAAATATTTATTTCATGTTTTAATTTCTTCTTGATGTTATTGATTATATTTCATGATTGTGAGTAAATTTATTATTTGGAAGAAAATATCATGGTCAATCTTAAAAGTTCAATGAACTTGATGATAACAAATTTTAGTCTGATATTTTTTAATCTTTTATACAAGTATGTGTCTATAATAGACTCAATTAAAAAATAAAAATCAAAACATAGTTTATGATGTAACCTTTTCATACTTGTTTTACATTAATTTGCAATATTAACTTTGATAGAGTATTTTTATGGCAGAAATAGTTTATTTGAAATGTTCTACGAAATGTTTCTTCTATACTCTACTAGTTATACAAAATTTTTATTTTATTTAGTATTACTAGAAGCCATTGTTAACACTATATTCGAGTACAGTGATAATTTAGAGCTCTAAAAGAGTTGTTATCCAGAGGTATTGGAAAAAATTTCAGTTTACGCGTATATAGTACAATTGGAATACCTCATATCGTAAAACCAAAAGTTTATAAACTAGAAGTTTATAAATTAATATAATTTTGTTTTGTTTTGTTTGGCTTGACTGATTAGACCATCCAAGATCAACTATATGATGCGAAAAAAAATTAAAATCTATGTTGATATCCCATGAAGAAACCGAAGTTTCTTCAATCTGATTATCTCAATGTGCTAATAATTGTTCCCATAAAAAGTTTATTCGGTCATCACAATAAAATTTGGAATGAATACAAGGTGATATTTATGTGTCATTACTTCCATCATGTGAATCATTTAGGTATTTTATATTTTTAATTGATGCATCAACTGAATGGTCACATGATTCTTCATTGGCAATTCGCAACCAGAAGTTTGCGAGATTACTTGTGCAATTGTATCAATCAAAATCTAGTTATTAACTATTGTATGTCTATTGCAATTACTAACTGGGAACATGTATGGCACTGATTCGCATCAAGCCATTAAAATTATCATGAGTTTCCCCTTTTACAAATGGTTTTTGGTCCGAAACCTAATATTTCTCATCTAAGAACTTTTGGATGTCCGGTATATTTTCCACCACAACGCACTAAGATGGGACCTTAAAGAAGGTTGGGAATATATGTTGGATATGAATCCTCATCCATGATAAAATAACTCAAACCAACAATAAGAGAGTCATTCATGGATCGATTTTCGATCATCGCTTTGATGAATTTGTTTCCCAACATTAGGGGAGAAAATAAGCAGTTGGAAAAAGAAATAATTTCGAAAGGGTTATCATTATATTATATCTTGATCCTCGAACAAACGATTTGAACTTAAGTTCAAAAGATAATTCATTTGCAAAATTTAGATAACCAATTGCCAGACGCATTTACTGACTTAAAAAGAGTGACCAAGTCACATATTCCAGCTGCTAATGCTCCAATGAAATTGATGTCCCTCTTGGACAAATTAAAATTGTAAATGAGTATGAGGCACGCCTGAAGCGTGATAGATCCATCGGTTCCAAAATAAAAAAAATATATATACAAAAAATCCTCGAAAAAGAAAAGGAGCAAAGAAATAAGATGGTCAATTCGAGGATGTAGAGACTCCCGAAGAGTCCTTAGACATAATTAATAGTTCAGTTCAAGAAGAAACTCAGGTACCTGAAAAGTGTGAAAACAAAGAGATCTCAATAAATTATATCATCACTGAAATACAATGGAACCGAAATGAAGTCAACGTTGACGATGCTTTTACATATGATATAGCGCTTAAATGATATAAGATGAGGATCATGCATCAAAGTCTATTAAGGAATATAGACAAAGAAATGATTAGCCAAAATGGAAAGACACAATTGAGCCATAATTGAATTCGCTTGAAAAGCGACAGGTATTTGGACCTATAGTCCGTACACCTAAAGGTGTAAAGTTAGATGAATACAAATGTGTTTTTGTACATAAGCGAAATTGTAAAGAAGAAATTATGAGATATAAAGTAAGAATGATTGCCCAAAGAATTTCACAAAGACCTAACATTGATTATGAGGAATAATACTTCCATGTGATGGATGCAAGTATTTTTCGGTACTTGATTAGTCTGGCAATATATAAAGGATTCAAATTGTGTCAAATGATTTTATAGCAGATTTTTATGGCTAACTTGATTAATAACATATATATGAATACCCCTTAAGGACTCAATATGCTCGAAGCATATGCTTGAACTATTTAATATGGTTGAACCATATCCATGGATAATTAAAATGTTTGAAGCATAAAGTGTAATATGTCGACACATGCACTTTAATTAGTTAAATTACAAAATGCAATAATTTTGAACTTATAGTTCAAACTCCAAGAGATTTTTAATAGACTCGAAGTTATAATTCTAGCAAACATAAAATGCATTATATGTTTGCAGTCATTATCATGGTTCATTCGAGAATGATATCATTATATCAATATGAGAAATTTCAGAAGAATTAAGGATATTGATATATACATGTATATATCTATTTAGATTTAGCTAATAATTTATGTTTTTTAGTTATATATTGTTTGACTTATATATATGATGCCATGTCATGCAATCATGAGTATGTTTATGGAAATTGTTTGAGAATACTTATATGATTATGGTTCATGTTATGTATTTATTTTAGTATTTATGTAGTTTTATTTTAATATTGTTTGAATTACTTAAAGTTAATGGAAACATTTCAAAATGAAATACCTCGGCCTGAAGATCGAGCATTTAGTAAATTAAATTTGTGCCTATCAAGTTGGGGAAAACAACTTCTAAAGTGAGTTGCTTTGATAAATAACAACTAATTTATATGATAATCTCTATAAGATTGTTAAATGTCATACGTGACTTAATATGTCATCTGATATTAATTTATTAGCAAGATATTGTTATTCATTCACAGGAAGATGTTGGAATGAAGCTAAACACACATTTTAGTATGATAAATTGAATATTGTTAGAATTCCTGATGAAGAGCTTCCAAATGTTGTATATTGCTTAAAGAAAGAATTTGAAACTAAAGATTTGAAAAGAACAAAATTTTCTTTTGAATTACAAATGGAATATGTAATGAAATTTTGGTACATCATGAAACATATGCTGCGAAGGTAATAGTGAAATATCTCAGAGATAATTGTTCGCATCAGGGGAGATATAAATACGCACTGCACTCTTTTTCCCTTAGTCACGGTTTTTTCCTGATGGGTTTTTCTGCCAAGGTTTTTAATGAGGCAGCATCCAATTGCGTAAGAAGAATTGTGTACTCTTTTTCCTTCGCTAATTTTTTTTATAGGGATTTTCTTATGAATGTTTTTAAAGAGGCATATTCTCTTAATAGTCATCCAAGGGTGAGTGTTATAAACAATTCATATCTATCTAATTAGTGGATGACTATCTATTGGATTGTGTTTATATTTAGTTGATACCACTCTATATTAGGGTGGATTGTGTTTATATTTAGTTGATACCACTCCGTATTAGGGTTTCCTATATCCCTATAAATAGGACTCAACTATGATGTAAAATGCACACTGAATATATCACTATATATTGTTTCCTCTCTTCTTCTCTTCTTCCTTATTTTCATACGTTTCATAACAGATATGTTGTAATACGTTCTTCATCATAATTTTTTATTGACATATTGTCAAATGATATCTAAAATTTAAATCTAAAGTGATTGCTTAATTATATTCAACATGATTTAAGTATTTTGCACAATTCGAAAAAAATGAAAATACCAACATGTGGTTGGTCTAGTGGTAGCTCATTTGGCCTCTTAACCAACTGGTCTCGAGTTCGAGCCTTGGGTATGGAGCAACCCTCGCTGGGAGACCCCTACCGCTTATTGCAAGCTCAGTTGGATCGCATCGAATGAGTCGGATTCTGGGTAAATCAGATCCGGATACCGATTGGTGTACACCAAAAAAATAAATGAAAAAAATGAAGATACGGAGAGTATTACTAGGAAGTACTTGTCACACTATGGTTTAACATAAACATCAATAGAGTTTTAAAGATTTAATAATCACATAGGTTCCCGAAAGATATTTGTGGAATGAGTTAGGTCCTTGAAAATTTGTGGAATCTCTTAAATCCCAAAGATCATTTTGGAATGATTAGGTCTGTAAAAGATTTGTGGAATCTCTTAAACCCTCAAAGATCAATTTGACATCACGTTAGTCCCCCCATGAGGAACTTAACATAATCCTACGTGGTACGTTGAATGATTTGTTGCCCCAAATTTGGCACCTTCTTAGCATTCTAACATGACATTGGACCAACAAAACATTTTACATGTCACATAGGATTCCGTCAGGTCCCTCTGGACGAAATTGGATGGGGGGACTAATGTGATGCCAAAATGATTTTTGGAGGGTATAAGAGATTTCACAAATCTTTCAGGGATCTAACTGGTCATTCCACTGGTATCTTTCGGGGATTTATGTGACTATTAACTCGAGTTTTAAACTATCACTAGCACAAATATCTTATACAATTTTAAATTATCACTAGCTAGTACAAACATCTTATACAAAATACTCAAATTATATTATTAACCGTATAATAAATAAAGATAGGAGATAATACATATTTGAAATTGTGCTCATTTTAACTATTTTCTTATGACATAAAATTTTAGGCAAAAGAAAATCAGTAAAAGCATGTTAGAGATTTGATATGCATAAAAGGACAAATCGGATGATCAGAGAATAGACTTGAACTCGTCCCCTCTTGCCTTAAATTTGTCTTTTTGATCCTTGTTTGATCCTTTTGTGTCAGATTTTGATGAATTGATTTTGTGATTAAATAAGTGTATGTATGTGCTATACGGTTTTATGATATGAAGATGCCTAAGAGTAGAAATTGATTAGTGTTCTTTGATTATTTGGTTAAGTGCTTTTGGTTTGGACTTGATTGAAAATGCTTAGTTGATTTGAGTTTTCTTACTTAAAAAGAAGTTAAGATAGGTTATGCATGAAAAAGAATCAATTCGGGTTTGAAAAATGAGTGTTTGTATGAGTTTGTTGAAAATTTGATTTGTTGCATGATCTTAAGGTTATGTGAGGGTGTTTTGGGAAATTTGAATTGGTTTGGAGTGGTTTTGATATTTTAAATAAATTTTTATTTGTTAGGGTTAATTGTGAAAAACACATGTTTTTATTTCAAGCAAAGATACTTGTGTAACAGCCCAGCTCCAGCCAGCCGTACGGTACTAGGCACTGGGCCCCAGCGCACCGCCACGTGGATATTGTCCGCTTTGGGCATCCTTCACCCTCACGGTTTTGCTCTTGGTCTCACATTCCGTGAGCCCCAAAACGCGTCCACGTGAGGTAAGGTATCCATGTTAGATCCTATGAGATTGTTTTGATAATGACAAAGGTTTTGAACAAGCTACAAATGGTTTAATCAAGCTTAAAGTTTGAAGAAGTTCAACAAGCAAATCAACACTCAACATTGATGAAGAGAGAGCAAGCTCATGAAGACTTAGTTTGTGTTTTATTGTAATATCTTTAGCCTCTCAAGTCTTTTATTTTGATGAGTTTGGGTAGAGTATATAGAGGGTAGTGAATCTTTATCAAGGTCATGATTATATCATAATTTGAGTATTCACTTAACCTAAAATCAATAGGTGGCTTAAAGGTTTGAAAGAAAAGGTTTAGTTTTGAGAAAACAAGTTTTTAATTGATTTTAGCAGTGATTAATCGATTAACCAAAAGTGTTAATCGATTAAGACCTATGTTAATCGATTAAGGCATTGTGTTAATCGATTAACACGTGCAGAATCAGTTTTTAAAATAAGCTTTTCAAGGCAAAATCAATTTCTATTGTTTCCCAAATTTTGGGTATTCTATATAAACCTTTTCCTAACCTTTGTGATCAATATACATCATTTTGATATTCATTTTACAAAGAATCAAGCCACTCTATTCTCTCTCACTTTCATAGATCAAAGCTTTCACTTTTACATTCTTTGATCAAGAATCTTTGAATCTCTTATGTTGATATTTTCATAGCTCTTGAAAGAGATTCATAGTGTAACATCCTCACTTTTAATAGTTAATTTTTGATTTCAATAAAATCAGAGTTTAAAAATTCTTTTTAGCGTTTGATTTCTTTTGAAAAGTTTTACAAAAATCCGGTAGAGTTTCCTCTGTTTTACAGACTTCCCAAAAATTTCCTTCTAAAAACCTGTCAGTCCAGAATTATTTAAAAACATAAACATAACAGATTAAAAACCAGTTCAGATCCTAACGCCCGATCAGTACTAGTCTCAGGGCATATAACTACACATATTATAAATTACAAAAATAACATTATTTAATATAATAAAGTCCACTCAGGGTATCACAATTTCACTCCACGTAGTAGAGGGTTTCCAGTTCGGCCCGCAACAGTGTAAGCTCCGCTCCCGTACCTGTAAAATGATATCAAGAAGGGTAGTATTACACAGAACTTAAAAAGATAAATTCTAAAAGAAGACATAGCAAATAACTAAGCCTACTTAATTATTTATATATTTTATTCACAATTATTCATATAATTAATTTCTTTTAGTCATTCCTTATTCTCACATCCTTTTAATTATTAATTCTCTTTTCATTCTTCCATTCCCATTCTCTTATCCATTTTCCTTTCCATTCTTTTTCCTTTTAATCGACGCGCCTTACCAGGCTCGCATCGATGCCGATACGCCTTCTCAGACTCGCACCGGACTATTACTTTCTTTTTAATCGTCTTTTCTTTTCTTTTTAATCGACACGCCTTACCAGGCTCGCATCGATGCCGATACGCCTTCTCAGGCTCGCATCGGACTTCCAGTTTTCCTTTTTAATCGACACGCCTTACCAGGCTCGCATCGATGCCGATACGCCTTCTCAGGCTCGCACCGGACTTTGGTCTCCTTTTTAATCGACACGCCTTACCAGGCTTGCATCGACGCCGATACGCCTTCTTAGGCTCGCATCGGACTTTTATTCTCTTTTTTTTTATTCGACACGCCTTACCAGGCTCGCATCGACACTGATACGCCTTACCAGGCTCGCACCAGCTTTATTTTCTTTCTTTCTCTTTCTCTTTCTCTTTTTCCTTTTTCTTAATTATATGTCTTTTCTCTTTTTCTGATTTATTGTACTTTTCTCTTTTTCTATCATTTCATTACTTATAGACGTATTGTTACATTATTTACTTTTCACTCTTTTTGATACCCTTCTTTCTTTTCCTTTTTCTTCTTTTCTTCCTTCTCTTTTTCTTATAATTTAAGTAATTCTTTTATACTCATCTAAATCTTTTAGCCTTTATCCTCATTTATCACTTATCACATTTTCTATATTCTCTATTTCATTCTTTTTCTCTTTATTAGTTTCCCCCAATCTTATCCAACTCTAATCATTACAGTCAAATATAGTATATTCTAGTTCCCGTTATTAATTCTTTGTTATTTCTCAGTTTCCCTATCCCAATCAATTACCCAATTCATTGTTCTTATTTCATTAACTATATTAGTTTTAATTGCTCTATTCTCTTAATCTAACTTTTCAATTATTTCACTCCAACTTCCCTCATAATGTAATCTCTCTTAGTTTTCTTTTCTTTTCGTAAATCCACTTATCGTTTTCCTTATTTTATTTTAAATCTTAATTCATCATTTTATTTCTATTCTCTACTTTACTCCGCGTGCATTCCTTATTCCTTGTTCTAGACTCTCTTTTACCCTTTTTGTTTCTTTACCTCCCCTATAGCTTTTACTTTATAATTTCCCACATTTTGTTTTATATTAACTATTTCAATATCCTAAATACGCTCATCCATTCCGGGACTTATTCTATGCTCATACATCTTATTCCCTAAGGTGTGATTTCTCGTCACAATTTTATTTACTTTATTTCTATCAACGGGGTACCCTAAGGTTCATTAACATACTTTTAATTACTCTATTCCTAGATACCACTATATAATCCTAGAATTTACTTCTTAAGTAAAGGTAACGCGAACCCTCTTACCTCGGGCTTTTTAAATAGAACCTGGATTTAGTTCGACGACGATGACGGCGTCGGTGTTGCTCCTCGTTAGCGGGGAACGACCGGGACTAAACCGAGGCAAGGCTTCAAGCTCCGAGGTTCCCGACACGAGCCCAGCACGATCACGAACCGGTAACGGCGCCGGGGAGATCCGTGAGGAGAGAGAGAAAGCTCGTGGATGAGGGAGAGGCTATGGTGGTTTGGTGATGGTGGTGGTCAGTGGTGGTGGTGGCGGCCTCAGTGGTGGCGGCGGCCGGAGAGTAGGGCGGTGGGTGATGGAGAGGGAGAGGGAACCGATTGAGAGGGAGGAGAGAGAGAACTCAATGGAGGGAGAGAGAGACCAAGGTGGAGGGTGGCGTTGGGCGGTGTTGGGCGGCGGTGGAGGCCGTGGTGGAGGGAGGAAGAAGGGGAATCGACGGAGGAGAGAGAAACAAAGAGGGGAGAGTGAGGAAGACGAGGGTTTCCCCTCGATTTAAAGCCACTCGAGCTATTTTCGCTTAAGCGAAATTTATTCGGTTAAGCGAACGGCCTCCAGTAATGGATACGAATGTTTTTCGCTTAAGCGAAACCCGTTCGCTTAAGCGAACCTCTTCTATGTTGCCACTGGATCAGTTTCGCTTAAGCGAAATATTTTCGCTTAAGCGAAATGATCAGGTACTGCTGTTTCATTTTTTCCATTTTCCTTCTATTTTCTTCCGAACTTCAAACCTCCATAACTTCCTCGTTCACCATCGGATCTTTCTCAAATTTGACGAGCAACTTCCTAAAAATCATATCTTCATATCCAACGGTGGAAATTGTGTTTAGAGTCTTAAATATTTTATTTTAATTTTCTACACTTTGTTATGTTTATTATCGAATTATCTATTTTCCGGTCCGATCCTAACTTCGATTTAACGCTCCTTTCTTCTCTAATTCGCTTAGTATTATTATTAGTATTTTCTTCTAATGTTAGAATCCTCACTGGGAATACCTCTTTGTGGTTTGTTATTTTCATTTTTAATTATTCTAATTATTATTTATTTATTTATATGCGGGTTTAAAATTCGGGATGTTACATTTCTCCCCCACTTATTTGAATTTCGTCCCCGAAATTCCAACTGTCCCTTAACTTGGAGGAGTATCCCTTGACATAGTTTCCACCCATGTCATTTCAATTCCCTTGGTTCCAATCTTCCCTTTGAGGGAGTTCTAAGATAATGGTTCTGCGGTGTAATTGTTCGCCTCATGTATGGTTTATCTCAGCCACTCAGAAATCCGCGCAATACACAGAGTCTTACGAGACTCAGACAATTATTTGCGGTGCTCCGACATAACCTCTTAAGTGAGACTTCACTTCGCGACTCCGTTTATTCCCTGTTCGTTTCTTACTCATTCATGTGAGTCTAGTGAGGTCGCCCTTCAAATCCACTTTGGCTATATCTGCGTTATACTCCGGTGGTACTTTCCTTTCGTTCGTATAACGAGTTCAATTTGGTATAGGGGTTCCTACGGGTTATGGTTTGATCGTCGGACATTGAGTCCGGCTCGATGCGATCTTCCTTACGCTTCGTTATCGTCCTACATTCCACCTTGCTACTCGGATAGGATTTACAATTTTCTTATTGTTAAAGTTCCATCTTCCATTCCTTGGATTGAAACCCTCCCCCACTTAGCATCAACATACTTGATTATGTCCCTGCTTGGGGGTGTATGCTCATTCGTTATTCAGAATTTCACACTTAAGTTTCTCGACCGGTGTCCAAGGTTAGAAGGGGTGTGTGGATAGTTATCCATCGGTAGGCATCGAACCATGTTGGGTTTCTACGTCTTGGTGAATTCTCACCGCTGCATCTAAGATGCTTGAAATTCGAAGAGAGTGAAGATGAAAAGAAGAAACACGAAGCACTCAAGGATAGGTTTCATAGTCTTCATACGACAACCCAGGATGTACTGGATACATGTCAAGCAAGAAGACAATGGAGATTATCCTTAAGTGTGCGTTTCCTATGGAACTACCGTCGATTTGATTTGGTTTTGACAGATGCACTTGGTGCAACGGCTACAACTTGCTTCCCTTGAGGGAATCGTTTGGGAACTTAACTAGGTTCTTAAGTGAATTCTAATTCCTAATGGTGAGCATGATTTACTCATTTACTTGGGTCAGTCTCGGGGTGGATATCATGCTAATTCATCCAGTTTCGACTTGTTCACGAATAACCACATCGGATTCTGAATGAAATGTGTGATGAGTTTTGGGCTTTTAGTTTGACTTTCCATGAAGTCTAAGGACGTTCACTACGGGTTCGCTCGATTCGGTTCTCTCGCGAGTTCTATTCGCGGCTACACTACTAGTAAGTAGGTGCATTGTCTTAAGACTCCTATTCGTCTGTTTTGATTTTTATTGGAGAGTGTCAATGATATCGACCACTAATAGTTGCGAAGATCGAGGTGATCAGTCCCAATCTCACATCTATTAATAGCAACATCATCGTCAAGTTTATTGATGTTATCGTCCCCTAGCAGATGTAAGAATCAGAGTGATCAATTCTATCCTTACATTCTACCAGTGGCAATACCATCATTGTGTTCGGTGAAACTTTAGCTAATGTATTACCATTTATTGACTTCTTTTTAAATTAAATCGAATATGTATACCTTATGCAAAATGTTTTTAAATAGTTATTCTAAATAAATATCTGGTATCTAGTTAACACTAAAAGTACCTCGGGTGAGTTCATTCGCTCCCTTCACCTATACGTCTAAGACAATTGGTCCCCGTGTGTCCCGGTTGTCCGCATATATAACAGAGACCCTGTCTTCTGTGCTGCTTCAACATTAGGCACAGTTTCCGATGGGTTTTCCCACATAGTGGACATGGTGGCCTGTTTCTCGGGGCATTCACGTCTGGAGCTGTGTCCATTGGCACCATTGCCATAGCGTTGATGTCGGCTTGTGTATCGGATTCCTGAACCGGTATATTGCCTCTGCTAGAACCTTCAGCCCACTGTATCATCCTGTTCCTATCCTCAGATGTCCACTGCCCCAATCCCTTCTCATAAGTGCTAGCCATATTTACCAGTTGAGCTAAATTATCTACATTCTGGTACTCAAAAGCCACCTTGAGTTCCGTGCGAAGTCCTGCTTCGAACTTGATGCACTTAGTTCTTCCATCAGCATGCCTATAGCTTCCAGAATACCGGATGAGATCTTCGAAGTGTGCGACATATTCCCTAACACTCATACTTCCTTGTGTTAAGGTCAGAAATGCTAGTTCTTTCTCTCGGCGAACATCTTCTGGGAAGTACCTTCCGAGAAATTCCTCCTTAAAGAAGTCCCAAGTAATCTCCCGGTTGGAACTCTCCATGTCTCTTCGTACATTCTCCCACCAATATTCTGCTTCTCTAGTGAGCATGTATGCCGCCAAAAGGACTATCTGCTCCGCAGGCGGTGACATGGTGCGGAAAATCTTCTCCAATTCTTGGAGCCATCTCAGTGCTGCGTCAGGATTGTAGCCACCTTCAAACTTGGGCGGATCGTTCTGCCTGAACCTAGCTAGCCAATCGATACCAATTGGATCTGATGGTTGGTGGAGTGCGGTGGCTGCTGCTGCGGCGGCGGCTGCTACTGTTTCAGCCTGATTCTGATTCATTTGGACCAGATTCTCAAGTATCGCGGCCATCCTGTCATCCCGGTTACGTCTCCGAGGCATGGTGACTAAGTTCTGGAAAAAGAACACGTTATTCCACAATTGACTAAAAACTCTTATTTAAATATATCTATTTATCTATTCTAGGACTTGACACTATAACTTGATTACTCGCTGGGTGAGTAATCAATAGGAGTTGTGAGTCCAAACTCCAAGGTCGAGGGAAACTGCTCTGATACCATAAATGTAACATCCTCACTTTTAATAGTTAATTTTTGATTTCAATAAAATCAGAGTTTAAAAATTATTTTTAGCGTTTGATTTCTTTTGAAAAGTTTTACGAAAATCCGGCAGAGTTTCCTCTGTTTTACGGACTTCCCAAAAATTTCCTTCTAAAAACCTGTCAGTCCAGAATTATTTAAAAACATAAACATAACAGATTAAAAACCAGTTCATATCCTAACGCCCGATCAGTACTAGTCTCAGGGCATATAACTACACATATTATAAATTACAAAAATAACATTATTTAATATAATAAAATCCACTCAGGGTATCACAATTTCACTCCACGTAGTGGAGGGTTTCCAGTTCGGCCCGCAACAGTGTAAGCTCCGCTCCCGTACCTGTAAAATGATATCAAGAAGGGTAGCATTACACAGAACTTAAAAAGATAAATTCTAAAAGAAGACATAGCAAATAACTAAGCCTACTTAATTATTTATATATTTTATTCACAATTATTCATATAATTAATTTCTTTCAGTCCTTCCTTATTCTCACATCCTTTTAATTATTAATTCTCTTTTCATTCTTCCATTCTCATTCTCTTATCCATTTTCCTTTCCATTCTTTTTCCTTTTAATCGACGCGCCTTACCAGGCTCGCATCGATGCCGATACGCCTTCTCAGGCTCGCACCGGACTATTACTTTCTTTTTAATCGTCTTTTCTTTTCTTTTTAATCGACATGCCTTACCAGGCTCGCATCGATGCCGATACGCCTTCTCAGGCTCGCATCGGACTTCCAGTTTTCCTTTTTAATCGACACGCCTTACCAGGCTCGCATCGATGCCGATACGCCTTCTCAGGCTCGCACCAGACTTTGGTCTCCTTTTTAATCGACACGCCTTACCAGGCTCGCATCGACGCCGATACGCCTTCTCAGGCTCGCATCGGACTTTTATTCCCTTTTTTTTTTATTCGACACGCCTTACCAGGCTTGCATCGACACTGATACGCCTTACCAGGCTCGCACCAGCTTTATTTTCTTTCTTTCTCTTTCTTTCTTTTTCTTTTTCTTTCTCTTTTTCCTTTTTCTTAATTATATGTCTTTTCTCTTTTTCTGATTTATTGTACTTTTCTCTTTTTCTCTCATTTCATTACTTATAGACATATTGTTACATTATTTACTTTTCACTCTTTTCGATACCCTTCTTTCTTTTCCTTTTTCTTCTTTTCTTCCTTCTCTTTTTCTTATAATTTAAGTAATTCTTTTATACTCATCTAAATCTTTTTGCCTTTATCCTCATTTATCACTTATCACATTTTCTATATTCTCTATTTCATTCTTTTTCTCTTTATTAGTTTCCCCCAATCTTATCCAACTCTAATCATTACGGTCAAATATAGTATATTCTAGTTCCCGTTATTAATTCTTTGTTATTTCTCAGTTTCCCTATCCCAATCAATTACCCAATTCATTGTTCTTATTTCATTAACTATATTAGTTTTAATTGCTCTATTCTCTTAATCTAACTTTTCAATTATTTCACTCCAACTTCCCTCATAATGTACTCTCTCTTAGTTTTCTTATTTTTTCGTAAATCCACTTATCGTTTTCCTTATTTTATTTTAAATCTTAATTCATCATTTTATTTCTATTCTCTACTTTACTCCGCGTGCATTCCTTATTCCTTGTTCTAGACTCTCTTTTACCCTTTTTGTTTCTTTACCTCCCCTATAGCTTTTACTTTATAATTTCCCACATTTTGTTTTATATTAACTATTTCAATATCCTAAATACGCTCATCCATTCCGGGACTTATTCTATGCTCATACATCTTATTCCCTAAGGTGTGATTTCTCGTCACAATTTTATTTACTTTATTTCTATCAACGGGGTACCCTAAGGTTCATTAACATACTTTTAATTACTGTATTCCTAACTACCACTATATAATCCTAGAATTTACTTCTTAAGTAAAGGTAACGTGAACCCTCTTACCTCGGGCTTTTTAAATAGAACCTGGATTTAGTTCGGCGACGATGACGGCGTCGGTGTTGCTCCTCGTTAGCAGGGAACGACCGGGACTAAACCGAGGCAAGGCTTCGAGCTCCGAGGGTCCCGACACGAGCCCAGCACGATCACGAACCGGTAACGGCGCCGGGGAGATCCGTGAGGAGAGAGAGAAAGCTCGTGGATGAGGGAGAGGCTATGGTGGTTTGGTGATGGTGGTGGTCAGTGGTGGTGGTGGCGGCCTCAGTGGTGGCTGCGGCCGGAGAGTAGGGCGGTGGGTGATGGAGAGGGAGAGGGAACCGATTGAGAGGGAGGAGAGAGAGAACTCAATGGAGGGAGAGAGACCAAGGTGGAGGGTGGTGTTGGGCGGCGGTGGAGGCCGTGGTGGAGGCCGTGGTGGAGGGAGGAAGAAGGGGAATCGGCGGAGGAGAGAGAAACAAAGAGGGGAGAGTGAGGAAGACGAGGGTTTCCCCTCGATTTAAAGCCACTCGAGCTATTTTCGCTTAAGCGAAATTTATTCGCTTAAGCGAACGGCCTTCAGTAATGGATACGAATGTTTTTCGCTTAAGCGAAACCCGTTCGCTTAAGCGAACCTCTTCTATGTTGCTACTGGATCAGTTTCGCTTAAGCGAAATATTTTCGCTTAAGCGAAATGATCAGGTACTGCTGTTTCATTTTTTCCATTTTCCTTCTATTTTCTTCCGAACTTCAAACCTCCATAACTTCCTCGTTCACCGTCGGATCTTGCTCAAATTTGACGAGCAACTTCCTAAAAATCATATCTTCATATCCAACGGTGGAAATTGTGTTTGGAGTCTTAAATCTTTTATTTTAATTTTCTACCCTTTGTTATGTTTATTATCGGATTATCTATTTTCCGGTCCGATCCTAACTTCGATTTAACGCTCCTTTCTTCTCTAATTCGCTTAGTATTATTATTAGTATTTTCTTCTAATGTTAGAATCCTCACTGGGAATACCTCTTTGTGGTTTGTTATTTTCATTTTTAATTATTCTAATTATTATTTATTTATTTATCTGCGGGTTTAAAATTCGGGATGTTACATTTCTCCCCCACTTATTTGAATTTCGTCCCCGAAATTCCAAATGTCCCTTAACTTGGAGGAGTATCCCTTGACATAGTTTCCACCCATTTCATTTCAATTCCCTTGGTTCCAATCTTCCCTTTGAGGGAGTTCTAAGATAATGGTTCTGCGGTGTAATTGTTCGCCTCATGTATGGTTTATCTCAGCCACTCAGAAATCCGCGCAATACACAGAGTCTTACGAGACTGAGACAATTATTTGCGGTGCTCCGACATAACCTCTTAAGTGAGACTTCACTTCGCGACTCCGTTTATTCCCTGTTCGTTTCTTACTTATTCAAGTGAGTCTAGTGAGGTCGCCCTTCAAATCCACTTTGGCTATATCTGCGTTATACTCCGGTGGTACTTTCCTTTCGTTCGCATAACGAGTTCAATTTGGTATAGGGGTTCCTACGGGTTATGGTTTGATCGTCGGACATTGAGTCTGGCTCGATGCGATCTTCTTTACGCTTCGTTATCGTCCTACATTCCACCTTGCTACTCGAATAGGATTTACAATTTTCTTATTGTTAAAGTTCCATCTTCCATTCCTTGGATTGAAACCCTCCCCCACTTAGCATCAACATACTTGATTATGTCCCTGCTTGGGGGTGTATGCTCATTCGTTATTCAGAATTTCACACTTAAGTTTCTCGACCGGTGTCCAAGGTTAGAAGGGGTGTGTGGATAGTTATCCATCGGTAGGCATCGAACCATGTTGGGTTTCTACGTCTTGGTGAATTCTCACCGCTGCATCTAAGATGCTTGAAATTCGAAGAGAGTGAAGATGAAAAGAAGAAACACGAAGCACTCAAGGATGGGTTTCATAGTCTTCATACGACAACCCAGGATGTACTGGATACATGTCAAGCAAGAAGACAATGGAGATTATCCTTAAGTGTGCGTTTCCTATGGAACTACCGTCGATTTGATTTGGTTTTGACAGAGGCACTTGGTGCAACGGCTACAACTTGCTTCCCTTGAGGGAATCGTTTGGGAACTTAACTAGGTTCTTAAGTGAATTCTAATTCCTAATGGTGAGCATGATTTACTCATTTACTTGGGTCAGTCTCGGGGTGGATATCATGCTAATTCATCCAGTTTCGACTTGTTCGCGAATAACCACATCGGATTCTGAATGAAGTGTGTGATGAGTTTTGGGCTTTTAGTTTGACTTTCCATGAAGTCTAAGGACGTTCACTACGGGTTCGCTCGATTCGGTTCTCTCGCGAGTTCTATTCGCGGCTACACTACTAGTAAGTAGGTGCATTGTCTTAAGACTCCTATTCGTCTGTTTTGATTTTTATTGGAGAGTGTCAATGATATCGACCACTAATAGTTGCGAAGATCAAGGTGATCAGTCCCAATCTCACACCTATTAATAGCAACATCATCATCAAGTTTATTGATGTTATCGTCCTGTAGCAGATGTAAGAATCAGAGTGATCAATTCTATCCTTACATTCTACCAGTGGCAATACCATCATTGTGTTCGGTGAAACTTTAGCTAATGTATTACCATTTATTGACTTCTTTTTAAATTAAATCGAATATGTATACCTTATGCAAAATGTTTTTAAATAGTTATTCTAAATAAATATCTGGTATCTAGTTAACACTAAAAGTACCTCGGGTGAGTTCATTCGCTCCCTTCACCTATACGTCTAAGACAATTGGTCCCCGTGTGTCCCGGTTGTCCGCATATATAACAGAGACCCTGTCTTCTGTGCTGCTTCAACATTAGGCACAGTTTCCGATGGGTTTTCCCACATAGTGGACATGGTGGCCTGTTTCTCGGGGCATTCACGTCTGGAGCTGTGTCCATTGGCACCATTGCCATAGCGTTGATGTCGGCTTGTGTATCGAATTCCTGAACCGGTACATTGCCTCTGCTAGAACCTTCAGCCCACTGTATCATCCTGTTCCTATCCTCAGATGTCCACTGCCCCAATCCCTTCTCATAAGTGCTAGCCATATTTACCAGTTGAGCTAAATTATCTACGTTCTGGTACTCAAAAGCCACCTTGAGTTCCGTGCGAAGTCCTGCTTCGAACTTGATGCACTTAGTTCTTCCATCAGAATGCTTATAGCTTCCAGAATACCGGATGAGATCTTCGAAGTGTGCGGCATATTCCCTAACACTCATACTTCCTTGTGTTAAGGTCAGAAATGCTAGTTCTTTCTCTCGGCGAACATCTTCTGGGAAGTACCTTCCGAGAAATTCCTCCTTAAAGAAGTCCCAAGTAATCTCTGTAAGATCCATGAAGAATGTTTTGATAAATGCCAAAAGGTTTTGAACAAGCTACAAAAGGTTTTGAACAAGCTACAAAAGGTTTTGAACAAGCTACAAAAGGTTTTGAACAAGCTTAAATGTGTTGATCAAGTTCAAGCTCAACAAGCAACAACAAACATCAAGTGAAGAAGAGAGAGCCAACTCATGAAGACTTAGTTTGGTAGTTTGTGTTTTATTGTTTTATGAGTTTGGGTAGAGTCATTAGAGGGTAGTGAATCTCTTTTGAATGCATGATTATATCCTATTTTGAGTATTCACTTTGCCTAAAATCAATAGGTGGCTTAAAGGTTTGAAAGAAAAGGTTTTGTTTTTGAGAAAACAAGTTTTAAGTGATTTTTAATGTTAATAATCGATTAACAGATTTTTTGATAATCGATTAACAGTGTATTTTGAACTTATAATAGATTAACAAACTTTTGATAATCGATTATCTGCACTTTTACTCGAGTATTTTTGGTCTCACTCGAGTGAAAATTATCTTGCTTTCGTATTACTCGATTAACACTTATTTTACTCGAGTAAACAGGGTCTGTAACTGTTTTAAATACGTTTTTCACTTCTCAAAAGCTATTCTAAGTTGCTCCAACTTTTGGGTATTCTATATAAACCTTTTCCTAATCATTTCTATCAACTAGAATCATTTTGATACACAATTTTACAAAGAATCAAAGCCACACTATTCTCTCTCACTCTCTCAAGATCAAAGCTCTCATTTTCATATTCTTTGATCAAGAACCTTGAATCTCTCATGTTGATCTTTTCATAGCTTTTGAAAGAGATTCATAGGATTGTTATTTTGTTTTCATTTGAGTTGTAATCATTGCAAGAGGCAAACATTCTACAACATTGGAAGCCTTGATTTTGTGGAATCAAGCATAGTTCATTGGAAGTCTTGAAGAAGCATTTCATCAAGCACGGAAGCCTTGTTGAAGAAAAAGCAATTGGAAGTCTTGTGAGTGAAGCAAGCAATTGGAAGACTTGTTGTGGGAATCGGCAATCAAGAGAAGAGGTTAGATTAGATATCAATAGGGTTACAAGGCAAGGGTGTGGTATCCTTTGTAGGCTAGCAAGAAGGAAGTCTTGTGAGGCATTTACTTGTAATTTGAGAAACTCTAATTCCTCATAGTGAAGAATCTCTCTTGGTTGAAGAGGGGACTGGATGTAGCTTTCAAGTGGATGAAAGTGAACCAGGATAAATCACTGTGTCGTATCTCTAAACTCTTAACTCTTTACAATTCAAGTCTTTAATTGTGTTCTTGATTGAAAACCTAGAAAAAGTGATTTTTCTATATTTGATTGAATTGAATCTTTATTGTGCAAAATTGATAAAGGGAAAATCATTTTCATAACCTAGGTGAATCAATAAGAATATTGGTGTTGATTGTTTCCGCTTAATCTCTGATATAATATTTGTTAATTGATTGATTTTCATTGGTTTTAATCGTTTAGATTTGTTTCTTGCGAAAATCTTTCAAAGTTTCTATAACACCTATTCAACCCCCCCTTCTAGGTGTTCTCCAAGTGTTCCTAGTTATTTCACCCACCGAGTGTAGTTTTCCAACAATCTCCCGGTTGGAACTCTCCATGTCTCTTCGTACATTCTCTCACCAATATTTTGCTTCTCCAGTGAGCATGTATGCCGCCAAAAGGACTATCTGCTCCGCAGGCGGTGACATGGTGCGGAAAATCTTCTCCAATTCTTGGAGCCATCTCAGTGCTGCGTCAGGATTGTAGCCACCTTCAAACTTGGGCAGATCGTTCTGCCTGAACCTAGCTAGCCAATCGATACCAATTGGATCTGATGGTTGGTGGAGTGCGGTGGCTGCTGCTGCGGCGGCGGCTGCTACTGTTTCAGCCTGATTCTGATTCATTTGGACCAGATTCTCAAGTATCGCGGCCATCCTGTCATCCCGGTTACGTCTCCGAGGCATGGTGACTAAGTTATGGAAAAAGAACACGTTATTCCACAATTGACTAAAAACTCTTATTTAAATATATCTATTTATCTATTCTAAGACTTGACACTATAACTTGATTACTCGCTGGGTGAGTAATCAATAGGAGTTGTGAGTCCAAACTCCAAGGCCGAGGGAAACTGCTCTGATACCATAAATGTAACATCCTCACTTTTAATAGTTAATTTTTGATTTCAATAAAATCAGAGTTTAAAAATTCTTTTTAGCGTTTGATTTCTTTTGAAAAGTTTTACGAAAATCCGGCAGAGTTTTCTCTCTTTTACGGACTTCCCAAAAATTTCCTTCTAAAAACCTGTCAGTCCAGAATTATTTAAAAACATAAACATAACAGATTAAAAACCAGTTCAGATCCTAACGCCCGATCAGTACTAGTCTCAGGGCATATAACTACACATATTATAAATTACAAAAATAACATTATTTAATATAATAAAATCTACTCAGGGTATCACAATTTCACTCCACGTAGTGGAGAGTTTCCAGTTCGGCCCGCAACAGTGTAAGCTCCGCTCCCGTACCTGTAAAATGATATCAAGAAGGGTAGCATTACACAGAACTTAAAAAGATAAATTCTAAAAGAAGACATAGCAAATAACTAAGCCTACTTAATTATTTATATATTTTATTCACAATTATTCATATAATTAATTTCTTTTAGTCCTTCCTTATTCTCACATCCTTTTAATTATTAATTCTCTTTTCATTCTTCCATTCCCATTCTCTTATCCATTTTCCTTTCCATTCTTTTTCCTTTTAATCGACGCGCCTTACTAGACTCGCATCGATGCCGATACGCCTTCTCAGGCTCGCACCGGACTATTACTTTCTTTTTAATCGTCTTTTCTTTTCTTTTTAATCGACACGCCTTACCAGGCTCGCATCGATGCCGATACGCCTTCTCAGGCTTGCATCGGACTTCCAGTTTTCCTTTTTAATCGACACGCCTTACCAGGCTCGCATCGATGCCGATACGCCTTCTCAGGCTCGCACCGGACTTTGGTCTCCTTTTTAATCGACACGCCTTACTAGGCTCGCATCGACGCCGATACGCCTTCTCAGGCTCGCATCGGACTTTTATTCTCTTTTCTTTTTTTTTATTCGACACGCCTTACCAGGCTCGCATCGACACTGATACGCCTTACCAGGCTCGCACCAGCTTTATTTTCTTTCTTTCTCTTTCTTTCTTTTTCTTTCTCTTTCTCTTTTTCCTTTTTCTTAATTATATGTCTTTTCTCTTTTTCTGATTTATTGTACTTTTCTCTTTTTCTCTCATTTCATTACTTATAGACGTATTGTTACATTATTTAATTTTCACTCTTTTCGATACCCTTCTTTCTTTTCCTTTTTCTTCTTTTCTTCCTTCTCTTTTTCTTATAATTTAAGTAATTCTTTTATACTCATCTAAATCTTTTAGCCTTTATCCTCATTTATCACTTATCACATTTTCTATATTCTCTATTTCATTCCTTTTCTCTTTATTAGTTTCCCCCAATCTTATCCAACTCTAATCATTACGGTCAAATATAGTATATTCTAGTTCCCGTTATTAATTCTTTGTTATTTCTCAGTTTCCCTATCCCAATCAATTACCCAATTCATTGTTCTTATTTCATTAACTATATTATTTTTAATTGCTCTATTCTCTTAATCTAACTTTTCAATTATTTCACTCCAACTTCCCTCATAATGTACTCTCTCTTAGTTTTCTTATCTTTTCGTAAATCCACTTATCGTTTTCCTTATTTTATTTTAAATCTTAATTCATCATTTTATTTCTATTCTCTACTTTACTCCGCGTGCATTCCTTATTCCTTGTTCTAGACTCTCTTTTACCCTTTTTGTTTTCTTATTCCTTTTCTAGACTCATTCCTTATTCCGGACTATTACTTTCAGTTTTAACAGTGATTAATCGATTAACTGGAAGTGTTAATCGATTAACCAAAATTAATCTTTCGTAATTAATCGATTAACTAGTTTCATTAATCGATTAACTTGGTGTTTTAATCGATTAACAGTTTGTTTTAATCGATTAACAGCTGAAAATCTTGTAAAAATCCTTTGTTTTTAATCGTTTCGATTTGTTTTTTCAAAAATCTTTCAAGGTTTCTCTAACACCTATTCAACCCCCCCTTCTAGGTGTTCTCCTAGTGTATCCTAGTTATTTCACCCACCGATTGTAGGTTCTCACAATTGGTATCAGAGCTCGGTCGAAAGACACGAGCATAGAGCTTTTTCGTTAAAGATCCTTGAGGAAACTACAATGGGTTCTATGAATCCCTTTGGTGGTGAAGGTGCTTCGATAAGTCGCCCTCCTATGTTTGGTGGAGAGGGTTATGCTTATTGGAAAGTTAGAATGAGAATCTTTATAGAAGCCATAGACATGAACATTTGGGAAGCCATTGAGAATGGTCCTCGTATTCCCTCAAAAGAAGTAGAAGGTGTACCTCATCTAACCCCCAAAGATAAGTGGACCGATGATGATAAAAAGAAAATTCAATATGATTTAAAAGCTAAGAATATCATCACCTCCGTTCTATCCTATGATGAGTTCTTTAGAGTCTCCCAATGTCTTAATGCCAAAGAAATGTGGGACACCTTGCAAGTCACACATGAAGGCACTAGTGAAGTTAGGCGTGCTAGATTAAATTCTTTGATGCATGAATATGAATTGTTTCGTATGTTGCCTAATGAATCTATATGTCTTATGCAAAAGCGTTTTACTCATATTATTAATCATCTCATTGCTCTTGGAAAAACTTTCATGAATTGTGAACTTGTTAACAAAGTTTTAAGATGTCTAAGTAGGGAATGGCAACCCAAGGTTACCGCAATTGTTGAATCAAAGGACTTGGACACCATGGACTTAGCAACACTATTCGGAAAGCTTCAAGAACATGAAATGGAGCTTGAACGTTTGCATTTGCATGAAGAATCGGACAAGAACAAAGAAAGAAAAGGAATCGCTCTTAAAGCTCAAAGGTCATATCAAAAGGAAGAGAGTTTCGATAATGATGATAATGAAGATTCCGATTCGGACATTGATGAAGAAGAGATGAAACTTCTACTAAGAAAATTTAATAAGCTTCTAAGGAGAAAAGGAAGGGTGAACAAAGACAAAAGTAAAGAGAAGAATCCCCCACACTACAAGACAAAGACAACAAAAGAAGGAATAGTTTGCCATGAATGTGGAAAACCCGACCATCTTAAGTATGCATGCTCTAAGTATCTCAAGAAGAAGGAGAAAGAGAAGAAAAATGCAAAACACAAAAGAGCATACATAGTTTGGAATATTGATGATGAAGAAGACAAGAAAAGTACCTCAAATAGTTCTTCGGATTATGAAGATGCCGCTTGTCTCAATTTGATAGCTCTAGTAGATGAAGAGGAAAGTTCAAATGATGAATCAAGTGAACAAAGCGAGGAAAGCGATGTAAGTGAAACTAAATCCGAAATTTCTTCCAAATATGAAATCTTATATAATGCTTATGAAGAAATGCATGAACAATTTAAGAAACTAGCTTTGAAAAACATTGAAAGGAAGAAGCTCATTTTGAAACATCAACAAGAGATTATAGAACTTCAAAAACAAGTTGATGAGCTTAATCTTCAAAATGAAACTCTTGATCTCATTTATGCTAATTCTTCTTGTGATTGTGCTAGTAGATTAAATGTTGTGGTTGATTGTGAGAATTGCAAGTTACTTAAAGATGAAAATGCTATTTTGAAAAATAAGCTTGCAAGTTTCACAAGTGGTGATATTAGATTGCGCACATTGTTAAATTTTCAAAAAGGAAATTCAAACAAATTTGGTTTGAGTTATACTAATGCTAAGAGTAAGTCTCATAAAAATGTTGTTGATTTTTCTAAAGTTGATTTTTCAAATGCACCAACATGTTTCTATTGTGGTACTCATGGACATACTTCAAATGTGTGTTATATTAAAGTGCATGGTATACCTAAAGGAGATTTTGTTTGGGTTAAGAAGGGTGAGAGTCCCTTAACTAACAAAAATGGATCCAAGACTATTTGGATACCAAAAGGCAAAGCATGATTGTTTTGTAGGTATGATTGAAGAGCAAAGGACCTACAAGTGTTATTCTTTGATTTGCTTCTTCAATTCTCAAAAGAAGTCCTACAAATTGGTACAATTTATATTGTTGGATTTTCACAATTGGTATTATTTTTACAATTGGTATTACTTCTTTATAATCTCAATTGGTATCATTATGTGATCATTATTTGATTATCATGCTATTGTTGATTTTATAATATTTCTTTACAATTGATATCTTACTTTGTTAAGTGATATGATGACTTTCTAGTTACAATTGGTATTATGTTTCATTGTTATATTTCTTGCCAATTGTTATCACATCTCAAAGTATAGTTGCAAGTAGTTACATATAGTATCATTGATTAATTGATTAATTAATTGCAATTGGTATCAATGTTGTGAAGAAATAATCATTGACTATCTCTTATTTTGGCTTAGAATTTTATATTTCAATTGGTATATATTACTTTTTGATAATGCCAAAAGGGGGAGAATAGGTTGTTTTGTTTGTTTTTATATAGGTTGAGCAAAGTTGTTGAAGATAGGGGGAGAATCAAGCTTGAATCAAGCTTATCTCAATTCGATTTCAAATTCAAATGTTAAAAGCATTTATTGAGGGGGAGCAAGAATCACACCAAGTGCTAAAATGGTTCAAGTATCAACAACTTCAAAGAACTTCAAACAACTTCAAAACATGGTTTGTCATTTTCAAAAAGGGGGAGATTGTTAGATCCTATGAGATTGTTTTGATAAAGACAAAGGTTTTGAACAAGCTACAAATGGTTTAATCAAGCTTAAAGTTTGAAGAAGTTCAACAAGCAAATCAACACTCAACATTGATGAAGAGAGAGCAAGCTCATGAAGACTTAGTTTGTGTTTTATTGTAATATCTTTAGCCTCTCAAGTCTTTTATTTTGATGAGTTTGGGTAGAGTATATAGAGGGTAGTGAATCTCTATCAAGGTCATGATTATATCATAATTTGAGTATTCACTTAACCTAAAATCAATAGGTGGCTTAAAGGTTTGAAAGAAAAGGTTTAGTTTTGAGAAAACAAGTTTTTAATTGATTTTAGCAGTGGTTAATCGATTAACCAAAAGTGTTAATCGATTAAGACCTATGTTAATCGATTAAGGCATTGTGTTAATCGATTAACACGTGCAGAATCAGTTTTTAAAATAAGCTTTTCAAGGCAAAATCAATTTCTATTGTTTCCCAACTTTTGGATATTCTATATAAACCTTTTCCTAACCTTTGTGATCAATATACATCATTTTGATATTCATTTTACAAAGAATCAAGCCACTCTATTCTCTCTCACTTTCATAGATCAAAGCTTTCACTTTTACATTCTTTGATCAAGAATCTTTGAATCTCTTATGTTGATATTTTCATAGCTCTTGAAAGAGATTCATAGGATTGTTATTGTTTTTCATTTGAGTTGTAATCATTGCAAAGAAGGCAAGCTATCTACAACAAAGGAAGACTTGGTGGTTGTTCATCAAGAAAAAGAAGTCTTGGAAGTCTTGTTGTGTTAACAAGCAATTGGAAGTCTTGTTGTGATAACAAGCAAGTGGAAGTCTTGGTGTGAGGCATCATCAAGCAAGTGGAAGACTTGTTGTGGGGATATCAACAAGCAAGAGAAGAGGTTAGATTAGATTCAATAGGATTGCAAGGAAAAGGTGTGGTATCTCTTGTAGGCTATCAAGAAGGGAGTCTTGAGAGGCATTTACTTGTAATTTGAGAACTCTAATTCCTCATAGTGAAGAATCTCTCTTGGTTTAAGAGGGGACTGGATGTAGCTTTAAAGTGGATGAAAGTGAACCAGGATAAATCATTGTGCAGTATCTCTAAACTCTTAACTCTTTACATCAAGTCATTTCAATATTGTTCTTGGTTGAAAACCTAGAAAAGATTGATTTTCATAATTGATTGAATTGAATCTTAATTGTGCAAATTGATTTGGGGAAAATCATTTTCGTAACCTAGGTAATCAATAAGAATATTGGTGTTAATCAATTTCGCTTAATCTCTGATCATATGTGTTAATTGATTGATTTTCGTATTTGATTGAAAAGTGATTTTTCAGTTTTAACAGTGATTAATCGATTAACTGGAAGTGTTAATCGATTAACCAAAATTAATCTTTCGTAATTAATCGATTAACAAGTTTCATTAATCGATTAACTTGGTGTTTTAATCGATTAACAGTTTGTTTTAATCGATTAACAGCTGAAAATCTTGTAAAAATCATTTGTTTTTAATCGTTTCGATTTGTTTCTTTCGAAAATCTTTCAAGGTTTCTCTAACACCTATTCAACCCCCCCTTCTAGGTGTTCTCCTAGTGTATCCTAGTTATTTCACCCACCGATTGTAGGTTCTCACAATCCACACCCTATATAAGGCATGCTTCGTTCACCTTACCAGCCGATGTGGGACCAAGGCTTGCCCTTACATATGGGTTTTGGGTTTTGGGGCTCACGGAAGGTGAGACGAAGAGCAAAACCGTGAGGGTGAGCGTAACCCAAAGCGGACAATATCCACGTGGCGGTGCGCTGGGCCCCAGTGCCCAGTACCGTACGGCTAGCTAGGGCTGGGCTGTTACATTTGATATCAGAGCCAAGGTCGAGTCGGTGTGCCAACGGGGACGTTAGGCCTCCAAGGGGGGTGGATGTAAGGGCAAGCCTTATTCCCACATCGGCTGGTAAGGTGAACGAAGCATGCCTTATATATGGTGTGAATACCTTACCTCACATGGACGCGTTTTGGGGCTCACGGAAGGTGAGACCAAGAGCAAAACCGTGAGGGTGAAGGATGCCCAAAGCGGACAATATCCACGTGGCGATGCCAGGGACCTAGTTCCCAGTAACGTACGGCTGGCTGGGGCTGGGCTGTTACATCTGTTATCAAAGCCAGGGCCGGGTCGGTGTGCCAACGGGGACGTTGGGCCTCCAAGGGGGGGGGGGTGGATGTAAGGTGAATCCTTAGTCCCACATCGGCTAGTAAGGAGAACGAAGCATGCCTTATATAGGGAGTGGATACCTTACCTCATGTGGACGCGTTTTGGGGCTCATGGAAGGTGAGACCAAGAGCAAAACCGTGAGGGTGAGCGTAACCCAAAGCGGACAATATCCATGTGGCGGTGCGCTGGGCCCCAGTGCATAGTACCGTACGGCTGGCTGGGGCTGGGCTGTTACAACTTGCACAAGCTTAACGACTTTGAAACTTCTTAACCACTGTTTTGGTGATGATAATTGTAGTATCTCTGAATTTTTATATGATTTTTTGGAATTGATTTGCTAATTTTACAAGAGTCATTTTTGTGAAAATGATTTATGAAAAACGAATTTTTCGGGTTAAACCTAAACAGAGTTTTCAGACTTAAACTACTCTAAATGGCTTGAAATTTTTATGGTAGCATCCTAAACATGTTAGGAAACCCTCTGTTAAATTTCAGATGATTTGGAGTTGGTTTGATATTTTTACCAATGTCAAAACAGTGAACCGTTTGGTTCAGAGTTTTCAGACTTAATGATACATTTAATTGAAAAAGTGTGACTTAGGAAACTCCAAATAATCTGGAAGTTTTATGTGGTGATCTTGAATATGCGAGGAAGGGTTTTACCAAATTTCATGTGATTCGAAGTTGATAAACTGTTTTTAACTGCTGCATTTTGGCCTCAGGTCAGCAGCAGTCCTGTTTTGATTTTAGTGCAAAACCTGATTTGAAACCCAACTTAGGATTGTTCCAATGACCTGACAATTTTATATGTTTAACTTTGATATATGTGTGTGTGTTCTGAAAATTTTGGGATTTAAACAAATTGATTTGATATAGTTTTGGATTTTATTTTTCGTGTTTTCCCCGTATTCGAACTGATGCACTATTTGAGTACTTTTGAATACGTGTGAACTTTTGTGCATTATTTTGTGACTTGGCTGGACTTATATGATGATTATGATGCCTTGAAATAATTGAATGAGTAATTGTTTGACAATATGTATAAATAAACTTGTAGGATAATTGTTTATGGTTGTTATTCGGTCTAGACCTTTAGTCTAAGGTTAAGTGAGATTGTTCTATATGCTATATATTAATTGAATTATTATGTGATGGAAGCTAATACTTGCCTATGTGTTTACGTGTCTTGGAATTATTTGTATGACTAATAAATAAAAAGGAAATGAATTATTTAGTCAAGTTAAGGTGTTGTGTTTGGTTACGTGCTATCTTTTGAAGTTAATTGATTTTTGAAAAGGTTTGCTTTTAACTTAATTGAAAGATGCGGAGCTTGTTGGTTGCTGCCCTATTTTATTGCATGGCGTTGTGGTTGAAAAACAAATTGTTTTAAGTGTTCATTTTGTTACAAAGTATTAAGGGAACTAAAGTATGATTTTACGGTGTTTTCGGATTTGCGAAAAAGTGATTTTGGACTTGCTATGTGGCTGTCCCGAATTTATTTAAGTTATTTTTCAATCCTAAAAATGTTTTCCATCAATTTAACAATGAGTTTCGATAGTAATTGATTTAGAGAAAGTCGAATTGAAAAAGTAACGTTTTTCGGTATTTTCGAGTTTCGATGAGCGGCTGTCTCGAACGGACCAACAACTAAATTATTTGTTTTAAAGTATTTTATTAATTGTTTTAGAATGATTTTAAAGTGTTTGAAGTATTTTCAAAAGTTGGATTTGATTTGAGAAAGTAGTGACTTTTTTTACGATTTCTTGATAGGGGATGAAAAGAGTTTTGAAGAATGTTTTAATGCTGAAGTGTGATAGTTAGTTAAATAGACTTGTAATGATTGTGTGTCTTGTCTAAAGTAAGGAATCTGTGTGTCGGGAGTTGAAGCAGCTGACAGTTGGGAGGACCCGCAACATCTGTGGACAACTAATTGCTGGAATTCGAGGTGAGAGAGGGGCTTTCCCTAAGACACTGTGGTATTTATGTAAAATATTGAGACGTTTCGTATCATCTCAAAGATCAGAACCTAGTGGTCTCTGGGTCAGTAGTATCGTGACAATTGTTTGTGTGTATGTGTGGCCACGTATACGAAAGAGACTAGGACCACGCCCTTTTATTTTGTATGATGTTATGAATGTGATTATGCCATGATAACATTATCTGCTTTTATTTATGAATGCATGATAAATGTTTGCTTATCTTATGATGTTTTTAAATGATATGCTGAGAGGTGTCTCGATTCGGGAAGAAATTTAAGTGAGGCAATGGAAATTATGAAATTATAGTAAAGATAATGATAAGGAAAATTAAGGAGGATAAGCTTTCAAAAGACAAGACTTGGTTAGGATGAAAAGATGAAGGATTTGAGAAGTAGTGCAATTGATGGATCAAGGAAGGAAAGGATCAAGTGAACCTGATTGGGATCTAGTTGGTGTGAGCGTTCTATGTTACGGAAGGTTGAGGCGATCCCTGATGTGCACTGCTGACGAGACGCGTTTGTCGGGTCGAGGGACTCCCTGAAGTGCATAAACGGAGACACGAGCTATTCTGATTAAGCATGATGTAGGCCACGTGAGCTTCATACCGTGGTTTCGAGCCCTCAGTCATGACAATGATGAATTGATGGAAAAGTGTTGATGTGAAAGATTTAATTAGAGGGTGAGAAGGGATGGACAAGGGTGACTTGTCCGAACCTTAGGGTTAATATAATATTAATAAAACATTAATAAGAGTAAAACATTTAAAATACATTGAATAATGCGGTGAGTTGAGTGTGTGAAGTGGTGGAGAGGAAGATACCCTGTTTATCTGCGGATACTCAGGTAAGCGATTGTGAGAGGGGAGGGTGATGACTATGACTCGTCAAGTAACCTAGAGTGCTTTTCTAGGCAGAACTAGTCTATAAGTGATCAGGGATTAATACCCAAGGGATCGTAGCGTGTTCTGCACTAGAACTAGAAAAGTATTGTCACCCCCTTGATCAATTTCGAAACGGTGAAAAGGAACCTAAACGAGGCGGGTGTCCGATTGGTTTTGGGCCCTTGCGATATCTCATAAAAATGGAATATTGATTTTCAATGATTATGATTATGATGATTTGGCTGACCCTGAGTGGTTGCAGCATGTATGTTTTCTCGGCTGTTCGACTTGCGTGGGCGAAGGTTCCTGTACGTCCCGTTTGCTTCCGTTTAGGCTCGGGAGGATTGGAGGAGATGTATGTGTGCTAACAAATTCTACGATGACAATCTCTTATCCCCTGTCATTGATGGATGTGATTCAATATGACTTAATAAAGAAAGTTTAAGAATATTGATAAGTCTTGTAGGATATAAGTTTAAATGTAATAAAACTCTGCCAAGGAGAATGGATAAGGTCAAGGAAGAGGAATCGTGATGGCCACAAGGTTGTGAAGAAAGAAAAGTATTAAATAGAGGGAGAGACATCGATTCAAAGAGAGAGCATCATAAGGATGATAATTATAAATAATTGACAATGATGATGATGAGGAGAATTATGTTGTATGCATGACTTGTTAATACGTGTTTATTGTTTGTTTGTTTTAATGTTTTGCCTATTGTAATTCCACCCGTCGACGAGAAATCGTTCGGGATTGCTCACTTTCTCTTCTGTTCTCTCTTTCCCTCTGCATCCGATGTCGCTCATCTCAGATGGTGTACAACATCAAGGTTTCCATGCATCCTTTGGGAGACGGAGATTGGGAGTTTACTAAGGATGGAGGGAAATGATGTGGAGATATCAGCTTGGAGGTCTCCGACCCGCTATTCACCCTTGCGGGTACGAATTTGTGGGATCTGTTGGAGAGGCTGGTGTTAGATGATCAGGAGTTCACGATGTATAGGGCGTTGCCTCCAAATGATGGGAGATTCGATGATGCTGAGGAGCACCCAGGATTAGATGGTGTGACCGTCGAAGATGGAGACTCGTAGTGTAGGTTTTGTAGTTTATGATTTCGAGTATGTATTTTGCCTCTTGAGATTGCTAAGATAGTATTGCTCTGCTATGATGTAACTTGTTTTATCAAATGACACGTTTTGAGAACTAAATTACCCTGATGGATGTGACACGATTAAAATGATATTTAATTTGATGAAAGAAAATATTTTATGGTGTTGAAGAGAAAGAGTTTCAAAGCGGGATGTTGGTAACATCTCAATTTGGAACCTGACGTGTGATGTGTGACATGAATGAATTATTCTTATATAACGAAAATTGTTTTTGAAAAGGAAATGTTTCATAAAAATGAAATTATGCCCACGTCACCCGTGAAAAAAAAATTTATCCCAGAATTTTACCAAATAAATAAGATATATTCAAGTTACTAAAGCGAGGTGTTACATTAGACCAAGGAAGACCATAATTTAACACACAATAAATCTACATCAAAATTGAATGAATTTGTGACTCAGTTCACAACCTACAACATGGTTCTTCAACTCTTACTTAGGTGTCACTAAATTGTCGGGTCGAGACTTCTCCTTAATGATTAATATAACTATGATAATAAACTCTTTGTTTTTACCTTTTTACAAATTACCACCTTGTAGTATATAGTAAGCTTTTTATGTTTAAAGGTAATTAACATCATCATCAACTAGGAGGGAGCATCACAACATAAAGTTAAATGGTGCATTAAAGTGGTTACCCTAGAACAGTATAGTACTTGAAGTTTAAACTTCTTGTTAAACTGGAACAATCTTTTACCAATTGATTTATGTATTTTATTCTTAATCTTTGTCTGGAAAAGGATAAATTATAAGAAAAAAATGATCATATTGGGTATTCTTGAGATGAAGTCTCATGTTGGATAAGATAAAATAGATAAAAATGTTTATAAATGACAAGACTCATGAAACATTGCTTTAAGGTTTTGTTTCAAGAAGTGTTGTCTCGTTTATGAATGGTTCCTCACTATCCCCATGACCCTTAAACAATATGACTTCCCAATTGCAAGTCCTGACTGACCATTGTTATTTTATATATTTTTGAAAATTTCATTCGGTGGAGGAAGGTGGGAACTTCCTTAGTTCCTTTCCTTCACCCGCTGCCATGAGCAAAAGTGTCGATTAGCCACCAGGCCAGCCAGCCACTAGCATCATATATATTATATATATAGTCATGGTCAATACCTAATCAATACACACATTTGTTTTTGGTGACCATACTCGTAAATTCCTAATCAATACAGATTTAAAAATACTAGTAAATTCTTCCTGATCCTCCTTTTTTATATATATACGTCTCTTTAGGCATAAAGTCATAACCCAATAAAGTTAATTGATTTTTTTTCCTCTTCCACATAAACTTTTAAGTTTGTTTTAATCTTTAATTTTTATCAATTACTATTACTAATGTTAGTTTTTTTTTTTAAAAAAAAACTATTATTAGTGTTGTCATACTAACTATTTTTTTTTTTAAAAAAAATCTTTCACCATTGACATTACATCGTTAAAATCCTTGTTAAACTTATAAAAAAAAAATTAAACAGAAAAAATTCTCATAAAAAAATAAAAATAGAAGGAGTATAAAAAACTACTCCCTCAATTTCTATTTAATTATCTTTCTCTTCGAACATATAATATCACAAACGAATAAAGCTAATTAATTTAATTAACTTGAATAAACTTTACCTCTCTATTGATCATCATCAATATAACCCACTAGCTATTTATTCCATCATTGATATTACTACAATTATTTTTCAATTTTCAAACTATTAATAGGCATTAAACTCCTAAAAAATAATTACAAATTAAACTTTTTTCTTTATAAAAAGATAGATAAACATACAAAAACATATTTAAGTAAAATGTCTTGATTTAAGGCACTTGTTAAGGTTACTAACAATGAAAAAATAATCATAAATCCGTATTTACTCTTTCTTGAAAATCTCAAAAAAATGCCTTACGTAAATGTTTACAATTTACAAAGTCGATGTTAAGCAAATTTTTAAAAAATTATTCCGTAATATCCTTACATTAATACTAACTTGGTTCTTAAATATAAGTACTAGATAGTGAAAATGTTTTAATTTTTTTAATAAGTACTTGATCTAATTTTTAATAATATTAATTACTATTTCTTTTTTTAAACCAAAAAAAAATTACTATTTCTTTTTGATAAACATCCCGGTTTACTCTATTTTTTAGAGAGATAATTTTGAAAAAAAATACCATGTTATTAAATCCAATAATTCTAACAAAATTTACTAATTTTCTTAATTAAGGTACAAAATCATTCCAACTACTTATATATAAGGACAGTGGAGTATATATTTGTCCTTCGGACTTGTGTTCGATTGCAACTGGGAGTCTGTGACAACTTATACGGTATGTATATATTTATCCTAACAACGCAACATTAAGTCTTGGTCAATCTGGACTTCAATTGTGTTGTAAGTGTGGTTGCTATTCTTGGATTTCATCTAATGTCTTTCACGTTTCCTTCTTTAATTTGAAGTTTATATATCATCAGTTTTTTTCCTCTCTCTGTTACTATATTTGTTTCTTTTTCCTCGTTCCTTTGATTTTTGTTCTTTTACATATGTTGTTGCAAATTTTTAGAAATCTAAAGATGCTAAATGCTAAACTTTACAGAACAGTGTAAGAAACATAGCAAAAATTGTATAAAATGGTAATAAACTTGCTATAGCGCATTAAAACTTGGGAAACAGATTGATTAGTTGGATAACTTCATATAGAAAATAGTGCTACTGCTCAAAAAACTGAGGCCTCACATATCACTTACCTTATTATGTGGTATGATTAAAATAAATATTGATCTATTTCTTTATAGTTGCAAATTGATTTTGAGATAAAACCTTAACAAATACTGTACTTGATTGTTCTTTAATTGTAATTTTTTTTTTTATAGAAATTTAAGTACTTAGTAATCAATTAAGTTGAGTCCTGTTTCAGGTGGATAGACAGAAAAATAGATGGAGTCTCATGCAGTACAAAGCAATAATATGATTTGTACCATTCCAAAGGAAGACATTAAAAATGCAATAAACCATGAGTCAACTACCGTAACAGATGAAAGAAAAAATGAGGAGGGTAGTTCCGAAATTTCAAGAATTTCTTTTGCTGGAGCACATGTTGGATGTTTGAAGAAAAAACTTCTTGTTCTTGATGTAAATGGGCTACTAGTAGACATAGTCCCTCCAAGTGATGATCACAAAGCAGATGCAGTGATCACAGGAACTGCAAGTGAGAAAAGATTGTGTTATTTTTACAATTTTAATCAATCATCAATTTGTCACTAATCATGTTTTGTTTCATTTCAGTATTCAAGAGGCCCTTTTGTCTTGAGTTTTTGGAGTTTTGCTTCGAGAAATTCGAAGTTGCTGTTTGGTCTTCAAGAAGAATGTACGAGTTCCATTGATCTGTCTTTAATAAATCTTCCTACTTAATTGCCCTCTTTTCATTTTGTGAACTTGAACATTGGATTAAGCTTATTCTGGATTATGTTGTAGGAAATATCTTGAACCAATCATTGATTTTTTAATGGGAAACATGAAAAACAAGTTGCTTTTCTGTTGGGTAAGAATTTGTTCAGCGTTTATGTGACTTACAAATTCTCTCATATATAAATACTTCTCAAGAGATGTTTCTTAGCTTTTAATTGTACCAACTTATTTTCTGAAAATAATACACATCTCATCCCTTAAGATTTTAGATGTACTAATTTGATCCCTCAAGATTTCAGATGTACCAATTTGGTCCCTCGAAAAATTTGGAGGAGTGGTGGCTCCCCTATGTCCATTAGGAGCTCCGCCACCGGCTGTATTTACATATTCTTACTTATGCAGGATAGTTCTCATTGTACAAAAGTAACCCTTGGAATCAATCAAGAAGAAAACAAGAAAAAGCATATGATGTTTAAGGGTTTGAGGAAAATTTGGGAGAAGTGTGATCCTAATCTTCCATGGGAGAAAGGATACTACAATGAATCAAATACATTCTTGTTGGATGATTCACCCTATAAAGCATGGCTTAATCCAGTAAATAAACCGCAACCTTTAATTTCTTTCTTTATCTTTCTTTCACATACAACTAACACTATATATATTTCAATGCTATTTTCTAATTTGTTGATCTTTTGAATTTTTAATCAATTATTTTAGCCACATACCTCAGTCTTCCCTCATTCGTTCAGCTATCGGAATAAGAGTGACAACTCACTAGGTATGATATACACTCAAGGATTTGTTTTCGGCTTGGTTAAATACTGCCAGAAGTGCCAGTGGACTTTGGCATGCTTAACTGATTCCCTTCTCTTCATTTTATATTTTTATTCACATATAAATAACTTTTGTTTGCCCATTAAGACTAAGCAATAAGTTTGGCAATAATTAGTTTTTATATAAGAGGAGCAATAATAAGGTTGTTTGCCCATTAAGATTAAACTTATTAGCTTTGACTTGGTGACCACATCATCCAACCATTCTTTATTTTTGGGTTAATTATGTCACAAGTCTCTGAAATTTGAGGTACTTTTGTCAGATACCCTTATTCTTTTTTTTTTCAATGTCTAACTTCCCGAAGTTACTTCTAGGTTTGTCATATGCCCCTACTATCAATTCTGGCCAATTTTGCTAACATGTAATATCGAAATCCTAATCACGCAAGAGGTGTTAGGTACGTGGTGTCCCATGGGAGAAGATCCTTTCTTTTTTAAAATTAAAAAACTAAAAAACTTAATTTTTTTTATATTTTTAGTTAAATAAAAAAAAATTGAAGAGAGAGGTCGGCGAACGCCCATGTGACATCACGCAACACCACATAACCAACCTCCTGCGTCTGACTAGATTATGATGTTAGATGTAAGCAAAATTGACCAAAATTGGGAGTAGAGTTATATGACAAACTCATAAGTAGCTTCGGGGAATCAGACATTGAAAAAAAAATAAAAAATAAAGGTATCGAACAAAACTATCCCAAACTTCAGGAACTTGTGAGATAATTAAACTTGTTTTTTACTAGTTGCTCTTGTTATCATCTGGATATAACTTCCTCGTGAAGTACGCGTGAATTTGTTGAAGTCTCACATTGATTAATTACGTGTAATTTACATACTTTATTATAAATAAATTGAGTCATAAACCTTATATTTTAGAGCAATGCATGATAAATAAACCTATAAAATTAACCTACAAATCAATCTACATCACAAGTGACATATGTCACTTGTTAATCAATCAATAGTAAACAAGTGACACGTGTCATTTTTTATGTGTGTGGTGTAGATTAATTTTGTAGGTCTATTAATCATTTTTCTATATTTTATGGTTTTGGTCAACATGTGTTATTCAATTTTTTTGTTTTTATGTTTTTTTTATTCATTATTTCAAATTTCTGATTTAATTGTGCTCCCCAATTTTTAACACTTCCTTTATGTTTTCTAAAACTTATTCAACATTTTCTTATATCAATAACATAATTTTGATTGATACAGCTGTTGGAGGGGATCTGAGAGAGTATCTAGGTGGATTGGCAAACTGTGAAAATATGCCAAAATATGTTGAGGAACACCCATTTGGCCAAAGTCGTATTGATGAAACAAGTCCTTCTTGGAACTTGTACCTTCAAATTATTGCTAGTCATTCTGCTTGTGAATCTGCAGAAAATGTATCTATGAAGACATAGAAGGGTTTACAATTTTTTTCCCTCGTCAATTATGCTATAGTTGTTTTCCTCATTAAACTTGAACATTGCTGTAAAAGTTTTCATGATGAAGACAAGTTACCAAAAACCAGAAGCTGGATATTTGGAATGAAAAAGAAAAAAGGAATCTAGGAGGGTAAGAGTAAGACCTCATGAACTTTATTCCAGGTTATCATTGAATTTGAGTGGTGTTTTCATTGGGAAGTTTATCAATCTTCAATCATGATATACTTATGAAATTTGATATTTAAAATGTTTTAAAGATAATATCAGAGGCAGCTAATAACCAATATTCCTTGCTAACAACGAGTTAAAGAGAAATGGGAAATGCCGACCTCTTTAGAAAATCAAAATAAGTAAAATTGTTAGTATTCAAAAAGTTTAGAAGTGTTATGTATTCATTTCAATAAAAACTTATTGGAGTTTAATGATTTCTTAAATATTGTTTTAAAGGCACTTATCATTCCTTCCGTCTTCTATTTAGGCATCTTTTTGTTAGTTTTATTCCCTTTTTATAAGTGATTTTAGAATATTTAGGTAACAATACAAAATTTATTCCAAACATGTTCTTCATAATTTTACTTTATCTTTCATATTCTAATGAATTTGTTTCTAGGTAATAAGATAAGTAGAGTTTTATTCATAAAAAAAAAAAACTAAGTTAAGCATCATAGCACTAAATACCCCATATTTTATGAAGAGTTTGAATACTCGTCTACATTCATGTAAAGCAAGATAAAATTACATAATAACAATGTACCCCTCAACACCCAGAGTGTAATACACCACAAAATGAACCTTACTAATCCTTACTGCAGTAAGCAAAGACGATACCCCATACAAATGACAAAACAGACATGCGTAGTACTATTAGGAACAACACACAATTGTTTAAACTCCTAATATACAACCATCCACACCAATGCAGCTACAAGCATTAGGTCATAGCAGTTCAGCAGTGACAGTAGCAAGACTATTAGCATGTTTGGTTCAATTGTCATAAAATGAATTCTGGTCTCAAAATCACGTTGGAGCATAAACAACTATTAATAACGTTGATATTACAAAATTGATTATAGACTAACTCACCGCAGAACCAAACATACACATATCCTTCATCCATGGACAGAAACTAACCATGTGCAGTAGCAAGACATTAGGAGTACATCAGCGACAGAACCTCTATCATGCGTAGCAGTAGTATTAACGTAACTCCACTGTATCCAGGTTCCATTTGAGTTACTTCTCTGTTTGACCAGCTAATCTGCAACATTATTAGCTGCTCTACATTTGTGGGTATATTCTACTTTTTCAGAGCCATCAACAAGTTTTTTAATTTGTTCCTCTTAAATTGAAGTTCCCAAGGGAAATCACCTGCTCCTTCTGTTTTTAAGTATAAACACTTGGACTATCTTTTCCTAGGGGATTAAAGAAGTTAGTTAATATTGTTAGTGATATTGAAATTGATAATATTTGATGTATTTTTTCAAATTTATCGCTATAATTATCATTAACACTCTAAAAAGGTGTTGAATAAATAAAGATATGTGTGGAAAAGAAGTAATTAATACCATTGAAAATTTGAATAGGAACTTATATAAAAAACCAAGACCAAAACACTAACTAGTGTTTATACTAGAGACAGAGGAAGTATATTATTTTTGATCCATGAGAGGGCAATCTTTGAATCTTACTCCACTATAATTTCCTGCTCCTGTATTCATGTTGCTGAAGTGAAGTTTCATGAGCGAAAATTATAGCTATGAAAGTCCTCAACAGTCAACACCAATCGGGGCTGCAAACTGGCATCTTATTATTACTCCTATATAGTCTTTAAGGACTCCACCACGTTGGTTTTACTAGTATTTTGTTTTAGGGTCTTGCTAACAAGTGTCCTTAGGGCACTTGTTAAGGTTACTAAAGGTGGTAAAACAATCATATGTTGGTATTAATCACTCTCTCGAAAATCTCAAAAATCACATTTTTCTATGTCATAATACTACTTTTAATTTCTTAACAAGTGCCCTTAGGGCACTTTATTTAATTTAAAATAAAACAACTTCAACAAGTCAATTTTACTTTTTCCTAATCTTATCCCATCTAACATAGTCTTTATTTGGTTAATTAATTTAAACGCATAAAGATAGCTTTGAGGAAATAAAGTGGATTTTATTTCCACTAGAGAAATATGCTCTATGATGAAGAGAGTATTTTTCTATAAATAACAATAGAATTTAAAGTGTGCTAAACGAATGAGATTCTCTATTCCATCTAAAGAGAGCGTGCACTTTATAAGCTAGAATATCTTTGTGTGTTGGTACCAATTATTGAGTGCTTGCTGCTTGCCATTGCTAGTTCGTGTATAATAATGAAATTTAGGATTTTCAAACTACAATAGGCTCTCGCTAGAAGTAATTATAAAAGTTTTTTTTTTTTTGAAAATAAAGATCTTTATTTTTATTGTTTAAGTAAATTGCTATATGAATGATTTGTATGGCTATTTATGTGTCAAAATAAATTCAATAAAAATAGAAAAGTTCCAACATTTGGTATATATAAGAACTATTATATACCCAAGTAGGTGTTGTTTTAACATAATACGTTTCGGTGTTGTGTGCTGTTTCATCCATGCCACCCTTTGTTCTGCCAACCTAATAAATTTTGGACCAACATTTTTTTGGCACTTGCTACTGGCCCATTTTCGGTTTTGGCATCTGTTGGTTCATTGGGCATTGAAACAACATATCTAGGTCTTTTATGCTTGTTTGTTATATATGGGCCCTTGTGCTATAAGTGGCCCAATTCGATTTTTTAAATGGGTTTTGATTTTTGGCCCCCAAACCTGAGAATTTGGCCCCATTTCACTTTTTTTCATGGACAAAACTGTCCTTCTCCATGTTATTTTTTTCGTCTCTCACATGACAGAAACGCTTTTCCATCCCTATAGAGACAAAAGCCTTTAATATACAATTATGTCTTCAACCTGACGGAAAATACTCCGTCTATGGACAGACGGAAGAATTAATTTTTTTTTCCGTCTGTGGTGAGACGAAAGTTCAAAATTTTTTGAAATGCCAATATTGCCCTTCTGTGTGTTTTCGTTTGAAAGGGTTTAAAACCCTGTAAGTTCCCTCTTCCTCTCACTCTTGCTCTCATACTCTCACTCTCATTCCAAGCCCTTGCTCTCATACTCTCACTCTTGCTCTCACCGTACACCTCTCGTTCTTGCTCTCTGATTCTCTCTCAATCTCGGTTTCTCTTTGTCGCTCGTTTTCTCGCTCATTTTCTCACTAGTTCTTCGTCAAGTAAGTGACTTTCCCTCTCTAATTCGTTTATAAGTTACGATTAAAGGGAATGGGTTAGGGCTTAGAAGTATAGTGTTTTGTTAGTTAAAATTAGTGTTATTTGTGATTTATAGGTTGTTAATTGATGTTGTTTGGTTTATGTTGTTGTTGTTGCTGTGTTGATGTTCTTCTCTCTCTTCCTTGTGCTAGTAGAGAATAGAGAACCATAATATCAATCTTATGTGTTTTCATGATTATGGCTACTGTATTGTTTATCTAGCACTATGTGGCTTAACTAATGGTCAAAATTAAAAAGGACTCTACGATTACTTTAAATTTTGACTGTTACACAAACCAGCACGGTCATGCCACGTTATTGCATGGCTTTGTCACTTTACACAGTTGTGCTCACTCTTTGGATGGTCGTTGTTCTGTCCAGTTAGAACAGGGCTTCATGTTAAAGATTTTTAGTTTGAAAAGAGTGGGCTTTTGGTCTTACGTACCTGTTTGAACTAGGTTTTTGGAACCAAAACTACATATTTCTATCAGGCATGTTGGAATAATGCATAAAGAGGGAGTAAGACGGCTTTGAGCCGTTCCTAAGAGTAATTGTCGATATGCCCCTTACTCTTGGGTGTTGGAAGTCAAGTTTTCCCAAGGACTTCAAGTTTCATGTTTGAATGTTTTGATGATTACAAACAAGTTGTGCTTCAAGTCAAACAAGCTCACAAGGTTCAAGCTCAAGCCAATGAAGATTTAGTATAGCCTTTGCCCATAGGATAATTTGTAAGGTAATGAAGTCATCAATCTAAGTATATAAGGCCAAAGTGTGTTTTTCAAATAAGAAAAAGAACAATGTTTTTGTGAAAAATGTTAGAAGATTGTTGTATAGTTTTTAAGTGAAAATTGTTTGTGAAAACCTCTGGTTACAAATTCTACTTTAGAAAATCAATTTTATGAAAATTAGTAGAAGTAATCGATTACCTTCCGTGGATAATCGATTACCATGTCTCTGAGTTGTAACCTGAGAGATCAGAGAAGTAATAATCAATTACTTATGATGGGATAATTGATTATTACATGTCTGTAGCTTTTTATGTATTTCAGAAAGGAAAAAATCGATTACTTTGTTTTTTAATCGATTACCTTCCTGACAGGAGGTTGATAATCGATTACTTTGTCTTAATAATCGATTACTTTCTTAAAAAGTTGATTTCACTGTTTTCACAGAAAAGAGATAATCGATTACCTTGGAAAAGTAATGTATTACTTTTAAGTAATTTTGAAATCCGTGTCAGAATCAATCTGAAATGTTTCCAAATTTGTTTTTACTTAATTGATTCTGATTTATTTCTAAAATTCGAATTTAGATATGATTTTTGAAATGATTCTTTTTTTGTTTTAAGAATCAAATCTTTAGTTTTATTTTTCAAATCTTTATGATTTGATTTTGATTTTAAAACATGTTTTATTTATTTGTTTTTGAAATCAATTGTTCCAATCCTAATTTCTCTTCTGCTATTCACGTTCCTTCTTCTCCCTTCTCCTTCAACAAGCTTTTCACGTTCTTATCTTTTTTTTTAGAAGGAAAACCTTACTTTTGGCCTAAACACTTGTGATTTGACTTAATTGCTATAGTGCTATATTGTTGTATCACTGTTTTCTAGAACACATCAATTGTATCACTCACACCAATATCTTGTATTCAACCATAGTTGTAGGGAGTGGCTCCCTTGGTGTGAAGGATTGAATCCTTGTAGGGTGAGGAACCCTTGTGTGAATTTATTGAAGTCCCTAGCGAACGGAGGTTCCCAGTAGTGTACGGGGTGCCCTGGTTGTAATTGGGTGTGGTTCAATTTCAAGGTTATAAAACTCTCAAGTGGGTCGCTTGGGGACTGGACGTAGGTCTTTCGCTGGAAAGACTGAACCGGTATAAAATTGGTTTGCGTGTTCCTTTCCCTTATCTCTTTATTTTTCGCTATATTTTGTTTAATTCGTTTCCGCGCAACTCTTTATTATTTTTATATATATTGCTACGCCTTCACGTTACAAGTTTTTAATCTTTCCTAAAGCAATTTTTTATAACATTCGAGTAATTTTCAATAAATTAATAAAAACTCGATTCACCCCCCCTCTCGAGGTTTGAAACCAATTCTAACAATTGGCATCAGAGCTAGACTCTTGTGTTAAAGGACTTAACCGTCTCAAGAGTGAAATGGCTTCAAACTCTCTGTTTGGTGGTGAAGGGAGTTCTATTAATCGCCCCACTATGTTTGATGGAGTGGGGTATGCTTATGGGAAAGCGAGAATGAAAATTTTTATTCAAGGAGTAAGATTAAAAGATTGGGACGCTGTCGTAAATGGACCCTACGTTCCTACCTATGTGGTAAATGGAATCACCGTCAACAAACCTATTGGTGAGTGGACGGAAAAGGAGGAACGAAGAGTCCAATACGACTTGAAAGCGAAAAACATAATAACATCTGCATTGAGTTATGATGAGTTTTTCAGGATATCTACATGTGAGACAACACAAGAAATGTGGGATACTTTAAAAGTCACACATGAAGGTACAAATGAAGTCAAGAAGTCAAGAATCAAAACTTTAATTGGAGAGTATGAATTGTTCAGAATGAAGGAAGGAGAATCTGTTCAGGAAATTCAAAAACGATTCACCATGATAGTTAATCAACTCGTGATATTGGGGAAGAACTTCATAAATGAGGAGTTGATCAATAAAGTGCTGAGATGCTTAGGGAGAGAATGGCAACCCAAGGTGGCAACCATCATGGAATCGAGGAACCTTTCAACAATGACACTTGCAACCATCTTCGGAAAGCTTCATGAGCATGAAAGCGAACTCAAAAGGTTTTCACAGCATGAAGAGGAAAATAAAAAGGTGAAAGGTCTTGCTCTCAAAGCTGAAGCACCAACCTTAGAAAGGAGACTCTGACAAGGAATCCATCAGTGATGAGAACATGGGGTTACTGGTGAAAAGGTTTGGAATATTTCTGAAGAAGAAGAGCAACTTCACTACACCCATGAGAATAGATGCTAATAAAGGTGGAGGATCATCTGTCATATGTCATGAATGTGGCAAGCTTGGTCACATTAGAGCAGATTGCATTCAGTACCTGAAAAAGAAGGAGAATTCAGAAAGAAATGCATCAAGCTCAAGGAAAAGGAGACAAGCTTACATAGCATGGCAGGACAATGAGGAAAGCTCAGATGAAGATTCAGATGAGAAAAACGAAATGGCCAACCTATGTCTCATGGCACATGGAAAAGAGGTAATTTCTGAACTAGAATTTGAACATTCTTATAGTGAATTACAAGAGGCATTTGAGGAATTGCATGAGGAATCAATGAGGTTATCTTTATTGGTTGCCTTAGAAAAGAAAAATTCAGCTCTAATTTTACAAAAGAATCTTGAACTAACTAAAGAAAATAAATCTTTGAAAAATTAAAACAAAGAGTTGAATTCTACTTTGAGTAGTTCCTCAAACATCTCTAGTAATGAAATCAAAATTAAGGCTAGTTCATCTTCTTGTAAGTTTTGCAAGGATTTAGTAAAAGAAAATGAAGATTTAAAAGAAACACTTGCAAAGTTTACAAAAGGAAGAAATACCTTAAATTTGATGCTAAGGAGACAAAAAATGTTTCTTTAATAGAACAGGCTTAGGATATCAACCTGGTAGACATCAAAAGAAACTTAGTACCATTTTTGTCCCCACTAGCTCCTATAAGAAACCTCTTATTATATGTCATTATTGTGGTAAGAAGGGCCATGGTGCACATGAGTGCTAACACCGAAAAGTGAAGTTCATTAAAAAGGACAATGATACTGTGAGGTGGCATAATGGTCACCATGGTAGCACTAACGCACAAGGACCCAAGAAGATATGGCTACCTAAAAAGAAAACCTGACTTTGTTTTGTAGGTCACTCCAAAGGATAGAAAATCATGCTGGTAATTTGATAGTGGATACTCCAAACACATGACTGGAGATAAATCAAAATTTTCATATATCATTCCCAAGGACCAAGGACACGTGACCTTTAGAGACAACAACAAAGTAAGGATACTTGGTATTGGTAAAGTAGGTACTCCTCCTAACTCTTGCATTGAAAATGTGCTACATGTTGAGGGCCTAAAGCTTAACTTGCTAAGCATTAGTCAGTTATGTGATAAGGGCAATAGGGTTATTTTCGATTCTGATCATTGTATTGTCGAGGGTAAAATTGATAATCTTACTAAGCTTGTTGCTCGCAGGGTAAATAATATTTATTTAATTGATCTTAATGCGATTCCCTCAAATGATGCAAAATGTTTATTAAGTAAAGAGGATGAATCTTGGCTATGGCATCGTAGAATAGGTCACATCCACATGAATCATTTGAATAAATTATCTTTGAAAAACTTAGTAGTTGGTCTACCAAAGCAAAAATTTTCTATTTCTGAAAAATGTGATCCATGTCAAAAATCAAAACTCACAAGGGTACATTTTCCTCCTAAAAATTTTGTTTCAACTCAAAGACCCTTGGAACTTTTACATATGGATCTTTTTGGACCAAGTCAAACAAAAAGCTTTGGTGACAACTATTATTGTTTGATGATTGTGGATGACTATTCTAGGTATACATGGACATTATTTATTACTCACAAAAATGATGCATTCCATGAATTTAAAAAGCTAGCAAAGGTTGTTAAAAACCAATTGCATTTGAGCACTGCATCCATTAAGACTGATCATGACGATGAATTTGAAAATCGATTTTTCGAAAATTTTTCTGAAAAACATGGCATTAAGCATTATTTTTCAGCTCCAAGGACTCTTGAGCAAAATGGGGTTGTGGAGAAGAAAAATAGATCTTTAAAAGAACTTTCTCGAACTATGCTTAATGACATGAATTTACCGGCATATTTTTGGGCTGATGTTGTTAATACTGCTTACTATGTTATGAATTGTGTTTTGATAAGGCCCATTTTAAAGAAAACCCCTATGAACTTTTTAAGGGGAGAAAACCAAATATATCTCATTTGAAAGTCTTTGGATGTAAATGTTTTGTGCATAATAATGGTAGAGACAATCTAGGGAGTTTTAATGCTAGAGATGATGAGAGCATTTTTCTTGGTTATTGTTCACTCACTAGCAAGTATACTAGATCGCAAAGTAATATAGTCTAGGAAGACCAGATATCGTTCCCACAGGGACTACGAATTATTTAACTTATTTCTACCTAAGAGTAATTAAAAGTAAAATCTAATAAAATTTCAGAATTAAATCAATTAATTAAAAAGATTATTTTACTGCTGGAAAAATAAATAAAAACAATTAACAATGGGTGAATGGTGGTTAGGAACTAGTTTCATTGAATGTTTCACTTATTTATTAGGCAAAACTATTAGATTGGTCCTGTAAGTTATTTTTTGGTTGTGATTTCGTCCCTTAACTTTTTTTCGTTTCAAATAAATCCGGAAGTTTGTAATTTGTTTCAAATAAATCCTTCCGTCCAATTCTGTTTTAACACCGTTAATGGGAGCCTCCTACGTGGCAACCAATGGTCTTACAAGGCTAAAAATCAACGTTACACCCCCAAAACGATGTTGTATGAGACCAAAATAAAAGCTTATTGAGCTATCCCTAACTGTTTTGGTTTTCTCTTTTGGCCTATTTATTATAAATCAATGTTTTCCATTTAAATCAAGAACTAATTCAGAAAATTAGTAATTCTCAGGTTGTAAGGGATTGCTGACATACACCAAGGTATGTCTTGAGTGTCGTTGGTCTAAAATGGTGTTTAATAGAATGTTCAAACGTCAAGAATACTTGCCAACCTCCAACCTTTGACCATCGAAAATTGTTTAAGAATTTAATAGTCAATCTAAAAGCCTTAATTAGTACACCAATTCGTGCAAGTAGATCCCTTCCTCCTCATTCTTCTTGGTTTGACATGACCTCGAAGTAGTGATTTTTGATCACGGATCAAAGATTTCTCGCTCCAATCTACTAAACATTGTGAACTTACGATCTTCTCCTTGTTTCTTATCCTAGAATATTCATCGTTCCTGGAGTTCCGGTCTTATTTATTCGGTCAGATTCCGGGAAATTTCTAGCCATAAGCTGCTACATTCTGCGAGGAGTCTTTGGATAGCATAATCTTATACTATTTTCTTAAAGCGAAGTCGCAAATTCCTCGTGAATTCCAAAGATTATATTTTCTGTTGTTGTTAGATTCTTGCACTCTGTATTAAGAGTCATATGAAAGGCAATCAGGAGCCGACACGTTCGATTTCCTGCTTCCTGGCATCGGAGTAAGCAGGTAAGTTGATGCTAAGTGGGGGAGGATTTCAACCCAAGAAATGGAAGATGGAACTTCAATAATAAGGGAATGGTTAATCCTGTCGCGATAGAGGAGATACGTAGTGTCCGAGGACAGACATGGCAATACTAAGAAGAATAGACCTAAACACATCGGAAGCGAGGAAATAGAACCGACAGGAACCCCATTAGTTGGATGGTTCTCCGCGTTACGAAGTAAACCGAATTTCGGGGACGAAATTCTTATAAGTGGGGGAGAATTGTAACATCCCCATTTTTAATTCCAAACATAATAAGAGTAATAAAAAGAAAAATAGCACTAACTAATTGATTATTGATATGGCTAAGTGATTAGTTCAATTAAAATGTTAAAAATAATTATACTATTTGAAAACCATGCTTTCTATACTTTAATATATTTTGACATTTTATATGTTGAACTTGTTTTAAGAATTTTAAGAAACTTAACTTGATAATTTTATATAAGTACTTACTAAATGCTTACATTTTATTATTAGTATTTTTTGAGATTTGCAATAAACAAATAAAGAAAAATTGTATTAGTGTTTTAAATCATACTAACACAAGTAATAATAATAATAATAATAATAATAATATTAAATAAAAATAAAAAGAATAATAATAATAATAATAATAATAATAATAATAATAATAAATAAATAAAAAGAAAAAGAAAAATAATAATAATAATAATAATAATAATAATAATGTAATAATAAAAAAATAAAAAAAAATAAAAAGAGGAAGGGGTTCGAACACCCCCTCCCCATCTTCTTCTCCAACAGCCGGCCCTAATTGTTAGGGGCAAGCCACAACTCCCTCCTTCCTCCCCAGTTCCGGCCGCCACCACAAGTCCTTCTTTCCCCCGTCCTCCACCCAGCCACCAAGCCCCGACCGCCGCCGCTTCTCCCTTTCCCATACTCCGCTGCACCATCACCACTGTCCCTTACTCTCTGTCTCTTTCTCCTCCACGCGCGACCTCCTCCGTGTCTCTCACTCTCCTCCGATTTGCTGCTGCTCCCTGCCTCCCTTGGCGCCGCACCATCGCTGCGGTTGGAGGAGGCTCACAGATCGTGAGCCAGCCTCGTCTTCGTCTCCGTCTCTCCTCCGTTTGGTCTCGTCGGTGCCACGCGAACCGCCACCAGCGAGGCCATCAGCGTCGGCCACCGTGAGTCCAGCAACCCAGGACTACATCTCCACCGCCACTCACTGTCACACACCGACATCAACCGCCATTCGTCGATATCGACCGCCGACACACCGCCACGGACCCGTTCATCACCCCGGGTCACCGCTCCTTCTCGTCGGCAAGCCCCAAAGTTGAGGTTATTTCTTTATTTTCGTCACTCGAGGTAAGGGGTTCTTTACCTTGCTTTAGGAAGTATTTTCTAATTAGTATATAATACTTGCTAAGAATATGTGGGTGTGCTTATAACTGATCATTCGGTAATTAATTTAAATTAAATATAATGAACTATAAATTGATGCTGGTAATTGAATATGCAGGCTAAATATTATAGGTTATCATGTATGTTTATTTGAAGAACAGGAACTCTGGTTGTTAATTGTGAATGATTATAAATGATTATTGTTCTGTATGTGTGGCTGAATTGTGATGTTTGTGTGCTAAATGTGTATCGCCTAATAAATTGAATAATAAATAAAAGAAAGAATGTATGTATGAGATGTATAACTAGAATGAGAAATAAGGAATTAAAAGAGTTAAAAACGTCATGGCATAAACTTAGGGAATTGAGAATGTAAAGTGTGAGAATTGGTGTGTATGTTTGCATGATAAATGTATGTTGAATGACGAATGAAATAACAAGTTAATAATGAAAGTCAAGAGAGAAAAGGATAATTATAAAGAAAATTAAAGAAGTGAAACGATAATAAATGAAAAGAATAACTAAATAAAATAAGCAGAATGAGAATGAAAATAGTAAAAGGATACTTGTCACAGGTTAGGTCGGGAGGACCTGGTCGTAAGACCCTGTGGCCAATTGAAAAAAGACTAATAGAAGAATGTGGCCAACGCAGGTTAGATCGTGGGATCTGGTCGTAAGACCCTGTGGCCAACGCAGGTTAGATAGTATGATCTGGTCGTGAGACCCTATCGCGCAGGTTAGGTCGAAAGATCTGGTCGTGAGACCCTGTGACATAGGTTAGGTCATATGAATCTGGTTGTTAGACCCTGTGGATAGATGATAAAGGAAATATTTGGTGCAGGTTAGGTCAGTGGGCCTGGTCGTGAGACCCTGTAGCCAAATTAAATAAAAGAAAGAAGTAAAGAAAGAATACATGAAAGAAAGAGAAGAAAACAATGAAAATATAAAAGAAAGAAATAAATAGAGAAGGCAAGATTGAAAGATAATATGATGTGAGTGAGAGAAAAGAGAATCAACAGTACATGAATAAGATAAAAGAGCGAAGGATATGGGTTTAAGAGTGGTTAAGGGAACTATTGTTTGTGTGTGATGCATACTTGGTTTGATGATTGAAAATATGTGTTACGTGTTAAATGTGTTTGACTTAGTAGGTTATTATGTTTAGTTAGGAACTACTTTCTACTTCATGTGTAAAGCTCACCCTTACAACCATTTTTCAGGTTTTGAGATTGGAGCTTACACAGTTTCTGGCCGAGCAGGTTGAACCTCCACTACGTGGAGTATCTGTTTATTATTTACGAGTGGACTGCAGTTTTAGATATGTTAAAAACTACTATTTTGTAATTTAAAAATATGTATTAGTTGTACGCCCCTATTTGAGATATTCGGGGCATTAGGATCTGTTTCTGGATAATATTTAAACGTTTTATGTTTAAAAGTTTGCTGGACTGAACAGGTTAAGCAGGTACAAAATTGGAAAATTTGGGGAAAGTCCGTAAAACAGAGGAAACTCTGCCCGTTTTTCTGGAAAAATATTCTTAAGTATTTTAATTTAAAAAGAAATTTTCAATTACCAGTTTTATAAAATCCTAATTTAACTAAATAATTGTGAGGGTGTTACATTATGGTATCAGAGCAGTTTCTCCTCGGCCTTGGAGTGTGAACTCACATCTCTAGTGATTTACTCACCAAGCGAGTAACCGAAGTTGGTGTCAAGTCTATAGTAGATACATAGGTATTTATATACATATAGATAGTTATTTAATTATATATATGTGTATTAGCTTTTCTCTTTTCAGGAACTAAGTCTCATAATTAGTAGGTGCAGTGATGATGCTAGGATCGCTGCAACTCTAGGAAACTTGGTTCATTTGAACCGAGATCAGGTTGAGTCGGGACTTCGTTGGGATGTTAGGCTTACCTTAGAGAACAATAACGTCGACAGTTTATTTCAACTAGTGAATATACTCCGTACCTATGAGAAGAACTTGGCAAGGAGGTTAGGAAGCACTACCAAGGGTAGGAGACCGGCTCGGAAAGTAGATCTGTACGCCGACAACCACACTAGGGCAGCAGTCCCAAGAAATGCGGACCAAAGCGTGGTCGTTTCCATTACTAGACACCATGTTTGCATTTCAGAAAGTCTCACCGCGGTGTGTGCTAGTACAAGGATCGGATTGCAAGAGAGGGTCTCTGCTATCGGTGTGAACAACCGGGACATTTTGCAGCAAAATGTCCCAGTAATACCCCGTGGAAAGAAGTGGATATATTGCAAAGGCAACTGGCAAATAGGAGCCGATCTGGGCAAATAGGAGAGGTCTTGGACGAGCTAAGTGGAGGTATGCCCTATGTGAGATGTTAATTTCTTGAAAGCGAACGGGCAAAGAAGTTAGGACAATTTTTAAAATAGAAATTCTAGGTTGATCTTAGTAGTTCCTTATTAAGATTTCCCAAAGCTTACTCTTCTTAGAATCTGAATCCCTAATCCTTTCCAATGTGGTGCTGTGAAACTCGAGAAGTACACACACTTTAACCGATCTTTAAGACAACCATGAGAAGCCGTAGGAAGAACCGATAAGTTGTAGGACTCTAGTTAAAATCTAAACTAAACCTTGTGATAATATTGTCATTTAATAGTGTGTAGGGTAAGGATTGGCCATCCTTACTCTTGCATCTGTTAAAGGATGATACTACCAATGAAGATGACAATGATGTGCTGTTGATAGATGTGAGGTTGGGACTGATCACCCCGATCCTTATCTCTACTGACGGTCGATATCATTGCTACCCTCCAATTGAAATCAAAACAACCGAAGGCGGGAACTCTAAGAGATAGACCCTTCAGAAGGAAAGGAACCAACCCGAAAAGCATTTTTCCGACTCTTTACACAAATCAGGAAGTAGACTCATAACGAAACCAAGGGACAAGACCCTTTAGGTTGTTGTACCCACTTAAGAATAGTATAGCCAAGAATAGGATCTTCAAGAGAATCGAACAAGAATCCATAGGAACTTATTACAAATTCAAAGACCGCCTATAGGTAGTCAACCCCTCGTAACTTCCGATCGCGAACAACGGTCGAGAACTCGCGTACCAGATTATTATTATCGATTGAGTCTACTCCTTGACATTGATGTAACGTGGTATGTCAACGCCAAGTGGGGGAGTAAGGAACCATAGTCGGAATCCGATACTCCTAGCTGATTAAATTTGGACACTTAGCCGAAAGAACCTTTCCCTAATAATCGAAGTTGGTACTCACAAGTGTCGGATTATGGACGAAGTTAACCATTAGTTCGGAGGAAATGCCTTTTCGATGAATATCTAGTAGAAATGCATTCTTTAGGATAATCTTCTTTGACTTTTTGCTTGACATGTATCTAGTCATATTATTGTCTCCAATGCCTGTATCTACCCGATTCTTGCCATGTTGGCGACCCTCTTGGACCCGCCAATCACCATACAGTATGGAGAAAACCATACGTGGTCAAACACCACAACCTTCTCAAACTCGTCAACCCAACACGACTCTCGATTTCGAAAGTAGTGCAAGTCTTAAGGTGATAGAAAGGTCGAATTCCATTAGCTTTCTTGTTCTGTATCAAATTCAATCAAGCTTTCCTTAAAGTCTAATGTGAAGAAGGTTGTAAGGGATTGCTGACATACACCAAGGTATGTCTTGAGTGTCGTTGGTCTAAAATGGTGTTTAATAGAATGTTCAAACGTCAAGAATACTTGCCAACCTCCAACCTTTGACCATCGAAAATCGTTTAAGAATTTAATATTAAATCTGAAAGCCTTAATTAGTACACCAATTCGTTCAAGTAGATCCCTTCCTCCTCATTCTTCTTGGTTTGACATGACCTCGAAGTAGTGATTTTTGATCACGGATCAAAGATTTCTCGCTCCAATCTACTAAACATTGTGAACTTACGATCTTCTCCTTGTTTCTTATCCTAGGATATTCATCGTTCCTGGAGTTCCGGTCTTATTTATTCGGTCAGATTCCAGGAAATTTCTAGCCATAAGCTGCTACATTCTGCGAGGAGTCTTTGGATAGCATAATCTTATACTATTTTCTTAAAGCGAAGTCGCAAATTCCTCGTGAATTCCAAAGATTATATTTTCTGTTGTTGTTAGATTCTTGCACTCTTTATTAAGAGTCATATGAAAGGCAATCAGGAGCCGACACGTTCGATTTCCTGCTTCCTGGCATCGGAGTAAGCAGGTAAGTTGATGCTAAGTGGGGGAGGATTTCAACCCAAGAAATGGAAGATGGAACTTCAATAATAAGGGAATGGTTAATCCTGTCGCGATAGAGGAGATACGTAGTGTCCGAGGATAGACATGGCAATACTAAGAAGAATAGACCTAAACACATCGGAAGCGAGGAAATAGAACCGACAGGAACCCCATTAGCTGGATGGTTCTCCGCGTTACGAAGTAAACCGAATTTCGGGGACGAAATTCTTATAAGTGGGGGAGAATTGTAACATCCCCATTTTTAATTCCAAACATAATAAGAGTAATAAAAAGAAAAATAGCACTAACTAATTGATTATTGATATGGCTAAGTGATTAGTTCAATTAAAATGTTAAAAATAATTATACTATTTGAAAACCATGCTTTCTATACTTTAATATATTTTGACATTTTATATGTTGAACTTGTTTTAAGAATTTTAAGATTCTTAACTTGATAATTTTATATAAGTACTTACTAAATGCTTACATTTTATTATTAGTATTTTTTGAGATTTGCAATAAACAAATAAAGAAAAATTGTATTAGTGTTTTAAATCATACTAACATAAGTAATAATAATAATAATAATAATAATATTAAATAAAAATAAAAATAATAATAATAATAATAATAATAAATAAAAAAAGAATAATAATAATAATAATGTAATAATAAAAAAAAATAAAAAGAGGAAGGGGTTCGAACACCCCATCCTCATCTTCTTCTCCAACAGCCGGCCCTAATTGTTAGGGGCAAGCCACAACTCCCTCCTTCCTCCCCAGTTCCGGACGCCACCACAAGTCCTTCTTTCCCCCGTCCTCCACCCAGCCACCAAGCCCCAACCGTCGCCGCTTCTCCCTTTCCCATACTCCGCCGCACCATCACCACTGTCCCTTACTCTTTATCTCTTTCTCCTCCTCGCGCGACCTCCTCCGTGTCTCTCACTCTCCTCCGACACTCACTGTCACACACCGACATCAACCGCCATTCGTCGATATCGACCGCCGACACACCGCCACGGACCCGTTCATCACCCCGGGTCACCGCTCCTTCTCGTCGGCAAGCCCCAAAGTTGAGGTTATTTCTTTATTTTCGTCACTCGATGTAAGGGGTTCTTTACCTTGCTTTAGGGAGTATTTTCTAATTAGTATATAATACTTGCTAAGAATATGTGGGTGTGCTTATAACTGATCATTCGGTAATTAATTTAAATTAAATATAATGAACTATAAATTGATGCTGGTAATTGAATATGCAGGCTAAGTGTTATAGGTTATCATGTATGTTTATTTGAAGAACAGGAACTCTGGTTGTTATTGTGAATGATTATAAATGATTATTGTTCTGTATGTCTGGCTGAATTGTGATGTTTGTGTGCTAAATGTGTATCGCCTAATGAATTGAATAATAAATAAAAGAAAGAATGTATGTATGAGATGTATAACTAGAATGAGAAATAAGGAATTAAAAGAGTTAAAAACGTCATGGCATAAACTTATAGAATTGAGAATGTAAAGTGTGAGAATTGGTGTGTATGTTTGCATGATAAATGTATGTTGAATGACGAATGAAATACCAAGTTAATAATGAAAGTCAAGAGAGAAAAGGATAATTATAAAGAAAATTAAAGAAGTGAAACGATAATAAATGAAAAGAATAACTAAATAAAATAAGCAGAATGAGAATGAAAATAGTAACAGGATACTTGTCACAGGTTAGGTCGGGAGGACCTGGTCGTAAGACCCTGTGGCCAATTGAAAAAAGACTAATAGAAGAATGTGGCCAACGCAGGTTAGATCGTGGGATCTGGTCGTAAGACCCTGTGGCCAACGCAGGTTAGATAGTATGATCTGGTCGTGAGACCCTATCGCGTAGGTTAGGTCGAAAGATCTGGTCATGAGACCCTGTGACATAGGTTAGGTCATATGAATCTGGTTGTTAGACCCTGTGGATAGATGATAAAGGAAATATTTGGTGCAGGTTAGGTCAGTGGGCCTGGTCATGAGACCCTGTAGCCAAATTAAATAAAAGAAAGAAGTAAATAAAGAATACATGAAAGAAAGAGAAGAAAACAATAAAAATATAAAAGAAATAAATAAATAGAGAAGGCAAGATTGAAAGATAATATGATGTGAGTGAGAGAAAAGAGAATCAACAGTACATGAATAAGATAAAAGAGCGAAGGATATGGGTTTAAGAGTGGTTAAGGGAACTATTGTTTGTGGGTGATGCATACTTGGTTTGATGATTGAAAATATGTGTTACGTGTTAAATGTGTTTGACTTAGTAGGTCATTATGTTTAGTTAGGAACTACTTTCTACTTCATGTGTAAAGCTCACCCTTACAACCATTTTTCAGGTTTTGAGATTGGAGCTTACACAGTTTCTGGCCGAGCAGGTTGAACCTCCACTACGTGGAGTATCTATTTATTATTTACGAGTGGACTGCAGTTTTAGATATGTTAAAAACTACTATTTTGTAATTTAAAAATATGTATTAGTTGTACGCCCCTATTTGAGATATTCGGGGCATTAGGATCTGTTTCTGGATAATATTTAAACGTTTTATGTTTTAAAAGTTTGCTGGACTGAACAGGTTAAGCAGGTACAAAATTGGAAAATTTGGGGAAAGTCCGTAAAACAGAGGAAACTCTGTCCGTTTTTCTGGAAAAATATTCTTAAGTATTTTAATTTAAAAAGAAATTTTCAATTACCAGTTTTATAAAATCCTAATTTAACTAAATAATTGTGAGGGTGTTACATTATGGTATCAGAGCAGTTTCTCCTCGGCCTTGGAGTGTGAACTCACATCTCCAGTGATTTACTCACCAAGCGAGTAACCGAAGTTGGTGTCAAGTCTATAGTAGATACATAGGTATTTATATACATATAGATAGTTATTTAATTATATATATGTGTATTAGCTTTTCTCTTTTCAGGAACTAAGTCTCATAATTAGTAGGTGCAGTGACGATGCTAGGATCGCTGCAACTCTAGGAAACTTGGTTCATTTGAACCGAGATCAGGTTGAGTCGGGACTTCGTTGGGATGTTAGGCTTACCTTAGAGAACAATAACGTCGACAGTTTCTTTCAACTAGTGAATATACTCCGTACCTATGAGAAGAACTTGGCAAGGAGGTTAGGAAGCACTACCAAGGGTAGGAGACCGGCTCGGAAAGTAGATCTGTACGCCGACAAAAATCTCTGAAGGCTACTAAAACATCATCCTAAATGCCTTAATCATTTTCATGCATGCAATCAATTATCAATCTCAAAATGGTCACCGGTCAAGTTCTAAAACACAAAACTAAAGTGAACATCACTCATGAAAGAAATAGGAGTCTCACATCAAAATATTTCAATAAATCTCATACCCCGTCAATATAGGCTCAAAATCTCACTAAGCTAAAGTCAGTTCACTAATCTCAAGTTCTGAAAAACTTTGTCAAAATAACCAGATTTCAAAAATATTTACAGCTCAACAAATCAGTAACATGATCAATGAGTCTAATCCTAAACTAAGTATTTACACCTATCATCAGAAAAATAATCCTAAGTTCAGAATAATTACAAAACCTCTACCTAAGACACAAACCAACACCAAAAATGGGGAAATAATTCAAGTCTGAATTTTTTTTATTTTGTCCACTCCCTCAAACTTAGAGGTTGACTTGTCCTCAAGCAAACTAAACTAAACATACCTAACTACAAAATAAAAAAATAGAGAAGATGTTCCCCCAAACTAAATACCTGCAGGTCGTTAGAAACAAGTGCCAAAAATAGCACCTCTGATGGGGAAAACATCAACTCACACCTGTCACACAAAATATAACTAGATGCAAATAACAAATGATCCAAATAAATATCCATGCAATAAAACTATAAAAAAAATCCTAGAAAGAAAATACATGTTTTTGTCACACAGGTACAGGAACTGGTCTGAATAGGGAAGGGGGTACAGAATATATCAATGAAAGTTAAAAATCCCCCGGACGTGGGCTTTCACGCCCAGTGCGCGGGTCTGTGCGTCCAGGCACGCCAGACCTGTACATTGGTGCTTTTTTAAAAATAAAATAAACAAAAAAAATAAAAATAAAAATTACCTACACTAACTAATTTCCTAAAAACTACTAAACTAAGGGAATGTTACCTAAACATTGAGTTGCCTCCTAACTAGCGCTTGTTTAACGTCACGAGCCTGACGGGTCACCTCCTTTCGGAGGCTAAGGGGATTGCATTTGAGCATTAAGAGGTTTGTCAGCAATTGAATGCTGAACAAAATTTAGCGGGGTGAAGCACTTCGCCGTGCATGGTGGTTTTTCAAAAATATTTATGACGCTTTGCTCACCATTGACACGGAGAATAACCTCTCCCCTAGGAACATCTATTACTACCCCCGCTGTGGCCAAGAATGGCCTTTCAAAGATCAGAGGAATATTTTCATCCTCATCTATATCAAGGACAATGAAGTCCAGGGGCAGTATGAAATCGTTAACCTTTACCAAAATATCTTCCACCACTCCATAAGGACGGAGGATGGACTTATCAGCTAATTGTAAAATCGCAGGGGTAGGTTTGATTTCACCTAAGTCTAGTGCATTGCAAACAGATAAGGGCATGATATTAACACTAGCACCTAAGTCACAGAGGGCCTTACCTGAGTACTCCTTGCCGATGCTGACGGGAAGGTTGAAGCTTCCCGGATCCTTCATCTTCGGTGGCAGGTTGCACTTGATAATGGTGCTACATTTCTCCGCAATCGGAAATGTCTCTTCCGAGAGCAATCCCTTCTTCCTTGTCAGCAGGTCTTTCATAAACTTCACATACAGAGGCATTTGTGCGAGAACCTCTGCGAATGGGATGTTTATGTTAATCCGTCTGATCATGTCTTAGAACTTTGAGAATTGCCTCTGGTCCTCTTCTTTCTTCAACCTCTGAGGATAAGGCACCCTCAAAGGCAGTGGAGCAGGCTTGGCTGATTCTCGGTGGTGATCCGCAGGTGGACCCTGCGCTTTCGATGCTCCTCTCTTGCCTTGCTCTTTCTCCATTTCTTGTTTCTTTTTTTTCCTCTTCTTTCTTCTCCTCCGATGCAGTTGCATCACTCTTTGGAAGTGGCTCCTCATACGACTTGCCACTCCTAAGAGTCACCGCCATTAGACTCTCCTTTGGATTTGTGACAGTGTCACTAGGAAATGTTCCTAGCGACCTCTCCGATAGATGCTTTGCAAGCTGGCCCACTTGCACCTCCAGGTTCCGAATACTCGCCCCTTGATTGGCAAAGTTAGCCCTTGTCTCCTCTATGAATGTGGTCGTGTTGGCGGCTAACTTTTCCACTGCTGCCTCCCAAGTTTGTTTCTGAGGCTGCTGAGTCTTCATTGGTGGGTTGAGGGCCGGGCTGTTCCATGAGAAGTTTGGATGATTTCTGTAGGCTGGGTTGTAGGTGTTGGAGTACATATTGTTTCTCTGGCCTCCACCACCCACAAACTTGGCTTGCTCCTCAATGGTAGCCGGTGCCTTCCCCACATCTGGTGAGCAATCTCCATTTTGGTGATTTCCTCCACAAAAATCACACACCAGAGTGTTCATTGCAGCCAACTGGGTCTGAGTCATCTTCTTCACTAATGCAGAAATTTGTTGTTGCATTTCCTTGTTTTGTTGAATGATTGTCTGCACTTGACTTGAGCCCAGATCAGTGTTCTTCAGGATCACCTTGTCAGAAACGGCTTGACTGCTGTTGTAGGCCATTGTCTCTATTATCTCCTTTGCCTCTTCAATAGTCTTCTTTAGGAGGGAACCACCAGCTGCTGCATCTATCATTATCTTATGCGACATTCTCAGCCCAAAGTAGAATAGCCGGATTTGCATCCAGTCTGGAATTGCATGCGTGGGGCACCTCTTCAGCAACTGATTGTACCGATCCCATGCCTCATGCAAGTGTTCACCTTCCTCTTGCATGAAGGAGTTGACATCTTGGCGCAGCTTGGCTTACTTTCCCCCCGGAAAGAACTTGTCTATGAATTTCTTGACAAGCACATCCCGGCTGGAAAGACTTCCGGGCTGCTGATTCTTCATCCACTGGTAGGCATGTTTCCTTAAAGAGAGAGGAAACATCCTCATCCTTATTGCCTCCTCCGACGCACCCTCGATCTTTAAGAAATTGAGCATGTTCAGGAAGTTGGCGACATGCTCCGTGGGGTCTTGATTTGGTGCACCCGAGAATTGATCATGCTTGATAAGATGGATGTACTGGGGATCAATCTCGAATGATGCTGCAGTAATTTCTGGCTGGACAATGCTGGACATGCAAACATCCGGGTCCACGATGGCATAGTCAGCCAGTGTCTTCCTTGCCGGAGGTGTGGTGCCTTGCTCAGTTCGTTCAGCCATCTTCCTTTCTTGCTCTTTCCTTTCTTTCCTTGCTTGCTTTTTCCTCCTCTTTGCACTCAACTCCAAGTCGGGGTCAAAATGCAACAACTTATGGTTTCCTGCAGAACGCAAAAGCATAAAAGAGGGTTAAGCAGCACCCGTTAAGAAAAGAAAAATAAGAAAAGGAAAAAGAAAAACTAAAAAAAAATAAATTCCACTAAAAACTACTACAAAGTACCAAAAATAAATTAAATAAATTCTAGTTCCCGGCAACGGTGCCAAAAACTTGTTCACTCACTAGCAAGTATACTAGATCGCAAAGTAACATAGTCTAGGAAGACCAGATATCGTTCCCACAGGGACTACGAATTATTTAACTTATTTCTACCTAAGAGTAATTAAAATTAAAATCTATTAAAATTTCAGAATCAATTAATTAAAAAGATTATTTTACTGCTGGAAAAATAAATAAAAACAATTAACAATGGGTGAATGGTGGTTAGGAACTAGTTTTATTGAATGTTTCACTTATTAATTATAAATCAATGTTTTCCATTTAAATCAAGAACTAATTCAGAAAATTAGTAATTTCCAGATTCCTCCAATGAAATTACTGTTTATTATCCACCCACCCTAGTGCAACTCTAGCAGTGGAAGATGAAGATTCATGGGCTTCTCCTATCTTGGCATACCTCCTCCATGGTGTGCTTTCAGCATATGAGAGTGCAGCTAAAAAGGTAAAGAAGATGGCCCCTCATTTCGTCATTCAAGATGGTTTGCTGTATAGAAGAGGATTTTCTTCACCTTTACTCCGATGCTTATCCAACCGGGAGGCTGAGAACGCCATGAAGGAGATACATGAAGGGAGATGTAGCCATCATCTTGGAGGGAGAAATCCGGCAAGAAAAATATTAAGGGCTAGGTTTTATTGGCCTACAATCCAGTTAGACTCCATGAACCATGTCAAAAGATGTGATAAATGTCAAAAGCATGCTGATGTTCACCTTGCCCCACCTGAAGAATTACATTCTATCTCTGATCCATGGCCCTTTCATCAATGGGGAATGGATCTATTGGGCCCTTTTCCTAAGCTACTAGATAGGTAACGCATTTGGTTGTAGCAGTAGATTACTTTACTAAGTGGATCGAAGCTAAAGCGGTGGCCACCACTACCTCAACTCAAATCCAGAAATTCCTCAGTAATCAGGTAATCCCACGTTTTGGTATTCCCACTATACTTGTTACTGATAATGGCCGTCAGTTTGTCAGTGATGCTTTCAAGAATTTCCTCCGAGAGTTGGGAATAAAACAACGTTTATCTTCTGTGGAGCATCCGCAAACCAATGGACAGACAGAAGCTGCAAACATGTGCATTCTCAGAGGTATAAAGAGGAAGTTAGAAGACAGCAAAGGAAAATGGGTGGAGGTTATAGACTCCATACTTTGGTCATACAGAACTACACCACATTCAGCTACTGGAGAAACCCCCTTCAAATTAACTTATGAAAGTGAAGCGATGATCCCCTTGGAGATAGGATCAACCAATTTGAGATAAAGGTACTTTGACCCTGATATAAACATAAAACTTATAAGGGAAAATCATGATCTATTGCAGGAATCAAGGGAAATGGCCACAATTCGTATGGCTACGATTCAGCAACAATCTGATCGACAATAAAATCTGAAGGTTGTTCCTCGTACCTTTAAGGAGGGGGATTTGGTTCTAAGGAGGGCTGATGTTCATGGAAAAGAACTAGCACATGGGAAGTTGGCTGCTAATTGGGAAGGTCCATATCGGATCCGAGCAAAAACAGGTAATGAAACTTATTTTCTGGAAACAATGACAGGGAATAAAATCAAAAACCCTTGGAATGTAGCAAAGCTTTAATCTAATAAAGTTGAAGAAGCCCCCTTTGGAGTGGAATGATATGAGAAAGCAATGTTTAGGATATTTCAATTTCGATAAGGCTTTTAAGCCATTGTCTTTTCCTTTTCAATAAGGCTCCTTTTGAGCCATTGTTATTATTAGTTAATATGAAAGTTTTCTCAAGAAGTATGATGTTATGATTAATAAGAATTTCAGTTTACAATTGTTGTATTCTTTTATCGCCATTAAACCGGATTAACGGTTTAAGAGGGCATAATCCAAATAAGCCGGTTTAACGGTGTAATGTTACCAAACTTCACCAAACCGGTTTAACGGTTGAATAGTATAGATTCATGGATGACGACAAACCGGTTTAACGGTTTCACATTATCGGTATTCACTAAACACGTTTAACGATTACATGATCAAATACGCCACTAAACCGGTTTAACGGTCTAGAAGTGTGATTAAACATAATTCTCTTGGTTATGCCTTAGTCTGAATTTATTTAAAGTCCAACTTAAAGTACACCACTTATTTGGCTAGCCACCTTATAGGGAGTGAAATGAGTAAGGGGATGTCCTAAGATCGATAAAAGACACCACTCATGTACTGGTGGTAAGACTACTGTTAGATTTTATTTAAAATCTAATAAGGTTAAAAGGAATTTCCTTTAATGGCTAGAAGAGAAGTTGCCAAATGTCTACCAAGGCGCAATTCGGTTATAAAACTTAACTGAAAACAAGGTTTTTCATTCATCAAACGACAGTACGTTATAAAATTAACTGAAAACAAGGTTTTTCATTCATCAAAAGAGAGTACAAATGCTGATAAAATAAAAGACAGGAAGGTTAAAAAGCGATTAAGATAAGCTAATAAATGGCCTCCTCACTGAGTGGCCTCATCATCATCATCACCATTGTCATCATTATTTGTCTCTTCTTTTCCAGCAGCCAAAACGTCAGGACAGAATTCGTCAGCCAAATTTACTGGTACTTTGCTGCCATCAGGAAGATCGCTGTACAACACTCCATCCTCAACTCTGTGAAGGAAGTGCATCCCTTTTGCTGAGAAGTTGGTGTTCAGGAAGTTGGTTTGTTCGACAACATTCATGAAAGAAGATTGAACAGAATCGATCCACTTTCCCTTGTACATGTCCCTTTCTGACTCCATGTCTCTCAAAGCATTCCTCAAAGTAGTGAGGGCTGCATCATGAGCCTCATTCATCTCAGTGATCCTGGAGTTCAATTTTATGGTATATTCCTCCTCAGCCTGTGACAGTTCTTGCTTAGCCTTGTTCAGCTTGGCATTTTCTGAAGCCAATTACTGAACCAATTCAACCTCCCTTTTCACATGATCAGCAAGGTTGACAACATCTTGTCCAACAAAAAGGACTTTTTCAGCATTCTCTTCCAGATATTGGATTGTGGAAGCAACTTTCAGTTGTTCTTTTTTGAGGGATTTCAATAAGCCAATGAATTCTCTACCACTCATGTTTCCTAAGCGTTGAGAAGTAGTGTCAGTGAGGAGCATCCGACTGAAACCTTCACTCAGGTCATCAGGCCAAATGGAAGAGCTGCCACCTTGAGGATTGGCCGAACTTCCGACTTCAAAGTGAGGAGGTCCATCAGTATGGTCACTTCTCCTTCGCTTGGGAGTTCTAGCAGGAGCAGCATCAGTGCCCTCCATAGTCACTGGAGAGAGAGGAGGCCTAGGGACAGAGGATTTGTTGGTTCTAGGACGCAAGTTGCGTGGGGCATTTCCAAGGGTTGCTGCAAGAGCTGCCAGATCGGAGGTGTTAGAACCTACAATCGGTGGTTGAAACAACTAGGATACACTAAGAGAACACCTAGAAGGCGGGGTTGAATAGGTGTTGGGTAAACCTTGAAAGATTTTCGCAAGAAACAAATCAAAACGATTAAAACAAATAATTTTCACAAAAATTCTTTAAGCCTTAATCGATTAATGACATGAACTAATCGATTAATACCTCTATATATTGAAAAATCACTTTTCAATCAAATACGAAAATCAATTAATTAACAAGTATAACCAGAGATTCAGCGGAAACAATTAACACCAATATTCTTATTGATTAACCTAGTTATGAAAATGATTTTCCCAAAATCAATTTTGCACAATTAAGATTCAATTCAATCAATTATGAAAAATCACTTTTTCTAGATTTTCAACCAAGAACAATATGAATAACAAGAATGTAAAGAGTTAAGAGTTTAGAGATACGACACAGTGATTTATCCTGGTTCACTTTCATCCACTTGAAAGCTACTCCAGTCCCCTCTTCAACCAAGAGAGATTCTTCACTATGAGGAATTAGAGTTTCTCAAATTACAAGTAAATGCCTCACAAGACTCCCTTCTTGCTAGCCTACAAGAGGTACCACACCCTTGCCTTGTAACCCTATTGATATCTAATCTAACCTCTTCTCTTGCTTGCCGATACCCCACAACAAGACTTCCAATGCTTGCTTCACTACAAGACTTCCAATTGCTTGTTAACACAACAAGGCTTCCAAGTGCTTGATGAAATGCCACACCAAGGCTTCCAAATAACTTTGCTTGATTCACAACCAAGACTTCCAATTGTTGTAGATAGCTTGCCTCTTGCAAAGATTACAACTCAAATGAAAACAAAATAACAATCCTATGAATCTCTTTCAAAAGCTATGAAATATCAACATGAGAGATTCAAGGTTCTTGATCAAAGAATGTAAAAATTAAAGCTTTGATCTTGAGAAAGTGAGAGAGAATAGAGTGGCTTTGATTCTTTGTAAAATGTGTATGAAAATGATTCTAATTGATCACAAAGGTTAGGAATAGGTTTATATAGAATACCCAAAAGTTAGGAATGGTTAGAAGTGCTTTTGAGAAGTGAAAAACGCATTTTAAAAACCATATCTGATCGTGTTACTCGAGTAGAAAAAGTGTTAATCGAGTAAAAATGATTTAATCGAGTAAGCCGAAAGATGAAAATATTTTACTCGAGTAAAAGTGCAGATAATCGATTATCAAAAGTTTGTTAATCGATTATCAGTTCAAAATACACTGTTAATCAATTATCAAAATCTGTTAATCGATTATTAACATTAAAAATCACTTAAAACTTGTTTTCTCAAAAACTAAACCTTTTCTTTCAAACCTTTAAGCCACCTATTGATTTTAGGCAAAGTGAATACTCAAAATATGATATAATCATGCAATCAAAAGAGATTCACTACCCTCTAAGAACTCTACCCAAACTCATAAACTAAAAGACTTGTGAGGCAAAAGATAAAACATTAAAACACAAACTACCAAACTAAGTCTTCATGAGTTGGCTCTCTCTTCATAACTTGATGTTTGTTGTTGCTTGTTGAGCTTGAACTTGATCAACACATTGAAGCTTGTTCAAAACCTTTTGTAGCTTGTTCAAAACCTTTTGGCATATATCAAAACATTCTTCATGGATCTTACAGGAGGGACAAGCCATTTCAGTTGCATGAAAGGAAAATATGTTAAAAATAAAGGAAGAAGGAAAAAGTGCGATATAAAGCATCATAATAAGTAAAATAAATTTCCTACCAAAAGTCCTTTGTAAATGATGAGGTTTGGAGTCCACGATGGATTTGGTGCTTATACGGCCAAAACGGTCATAGAAAGCAAGAAGGAATGAAACGATGGGCTTTTCTACAGCAGATAACCGGTTATCCGGTGTGGCGAATTGTCTGGCTGCAATGAGAGAATTACGAGGGGACCAGAAGAGAGGGAAATGTGGATTACCCCCATGGTCAAAAAAGAAGGGCCATGTGTTTTCTGCCCTTATTATCTTGAAATACTTATCCTTGAAATCCTTCCATATTTCAGAATAAGATTTGAATACTTTTCTTCCGTTACGAGATTTAAGTGTCACCCAAGCCCATTCCCTTTTACTTTACTGGACTGTAAAGGACCAAAGAAGGAAAAGAGAACGGGAATGGTGCATTGGAGATTGAAGTGGGAACAAAACATCTTAAAAGCTGTTAGGTAACACCAGGCATTTTGATGGAGTTGAGAGGGAGCAAGCTTTAAATGGGTGAGCACCTGGTTTTCAAAGTCAGTAAAAGGGATTCATACACCACAAACATCAAAAAGAACGTTGTACATAAAAAAGAAGTTTTCATGGGGAGCTCCAACTGTGCAAATTCGGTCTTGGTCACTAGGAGTCTCTACCGAATAAAAATGGGGGGCAACACCGTGTCTCACCAAGTTTGCTTTAAGGTGATAATGTCGAAGTTTAGCCGGAACCACAAAAATAGAAGGTCTACCTAAAGCATCTAAGTCTACCCTCTCATAACCGGTAATGTTGTCAGGTGTGATAAATTCCTTAGGATTAGTCTCTGATCTCTTCTTCCTCATGGATGATTCCTGAGAAAGATAGGAAAGATTAGGTGAAGGAGATGGTTTACTAACTACTTCAACCTCAAAATAATCCTTTATTACCCAACTCTTTGCAAGTTCGTTTAAAAAATGTTTTTCGGAAGTAGAAATTGAAGAACTTCCTAAGCCAGGGACTTGGTTAAAGGAGGTTCCGGTATCTGTGGTAAAACCTTTTGAAGGAGTAGAAGAGGAGGATGAAGAAGAGGAAGAGGAAGTTTGATAAGGGTATATAACAGAAAGAGGAAGAATATCAATTGAAAAGGAACAAGAAGTTACCTGGAAGTATATGAAGGAGGACTTGAACTGGAAAGAAGAAGGCAAGAGGAGCTGAAGAAGAAGGTAAGAGCACGTTTTTCTCCAGGAGAAGAGAAGAAGATTTTCTTTCTCTCTAGAAGTGTTTGAATTTTCAAAAGTGAAGCTTGAAGTAGGAGTGAGTTTGGAGTAAAACAAACCCCCTATTTATAAGCCAAGACAATCCCAGAATTCGGATTCCAAGAAGAAAATAAAGTAACTTCAACATTTATGAGAGAATATGAAAAGATTGGCTAAAGCTACTCAAGATAAGGTCATGCTTAATCAGAGAAGAATTTTTGATGCCTCAGAAAAGTGAAACTTCTGTCATAAATTCAATAAGTGTAGTGATAAGTTCTATCATTTATGACAAAGGTGGTTTTGTGTCAGTTGAAATATGAAGCAGGAGTTAGAATTAAATGCCAATATTTTTGGATACGAAACGAAACCAGAGAACCGGTTAACAAATTCCAAGTCTGGGGACAAGTAATTGAAGGGTGGTTCTTTCAAGGTACATTTGAAATTCAAATTCAAATCATGCCTAGGAAATGACAAATGGCACGGCAGACTAAGAGAAGATGCTCGTGGAAAAAGTCATAATAATCTTCTCGTTGACCGTGCGCATGGGAACTTGATCTTATAAAGTCATGATGAAAAAGAAGAATCATATGAGGTGGAGCTGGCAGTTCGGCCAGTACAACCGTTAAACCGAGTTCAAGTGGTAGATGTACAAAACTTCCTCAAACCGGTAAAACGGTGTGCATGAAGAAAGTGATGGACATATTATCGGTTAACCGGTAGTTTTAACAAGATAATTCCCGTTCAAGTACCACCAAGGATATTTGGAAAACAAATTTCCTTGAAGACCGTATCATTGTCAGGGCATGGGAAGAAGAGAAGTTTAGGAAAAGACAGGCCAACACAAATTCCAATTAAGAGTACAAAGCAGAAACAAATTTAAACCAGTATACCAGGTTTCCAAGGCTTAGATCGAGTTTGCTTAACCGGTTTACCGGTATGTGGTGTTGAGGTCCTTTCAGGATCCTAGACAAACCAGTTTGCCAGCAAAAGGCCTAATACACCCATTAATCCGCTCTATAGAGAACCTTGGAGCCCTCAGGATGCTCGTCAAAAATAGGTTACTGTGGCACCTCCAACTCGTAGAAGTTTATTCATACCAAGGTTCATAAGAATAAACCCTGGTCTGGGGGGCAACTGTTATGGATCGGCTAAAGAAGATACTTCGGTAAACCGGTAGAAATGGCCCAATAAGGGTCTTCGACCTCATGAAACCGGTTTACCGGTATTGGAGGCCCTTTAAGGGCCCATGTCCTCGTTAAATCGATTTGTCAGTATAACGTTCTCTCCAAAGGCCCAATACCTCTTGGGGTTGGTTTACCGGATTTAGAGGCTCATTAATTGCCCTAATCCTCCACTCAATTGAGTTAAGAGAAGGCTTGGGACAAACAAGCATAGGATCCCTTTGCCTCGTGATACCGTTATAGCGGTTACCAGGAGGACAAAGCAGTAAAGTAGAGCTTCCTAGGATTCCTTCTGGCAATGATAGCAGCAGTAATCCACATGTACCCGCTTATCATAAGATTCTCATTTTATTCCTGCCATTAACTACCTACCGTTAGTGGGAATCCGGTGGGTACCCATTGATGAGGGGAAACACAACGGTAAGGATGTAGGCCTATATAAGAGAATTGGAGGTAACCAGGTATGTACCTTACCCACTCACACAAACACACACAACACCCAAGTAAGCGACGATAGAGCTGGTATCCTGGAAATCAGGGTGCCATTCTTCAATCTAAAAGCAAACAGTGGAAGATTTTGACACTTGACCGTATAGTTCAAGTACAAAAGATTTTACGACAGAACAGTTACTAATGACATTGACATCTTATCTGACTTGTGCTCATGGATTCTTTAGTGCCCAGCTTCTTCTTTGTTTCCTTTTTTTTTATTACTTTGACTAATCTAAGTCAATAGGAATTTTTTTTTCTTTCTGTTGTATGTTTCTAATTTGAACTTGCTTTCTGCATTTTTATTCCTCTAAGACTCTCAACATTTGGATAATACATTAGACTCTTCAACGTATCTAAGTCACCGAAAGACACATCTTATTAGAATTGTGCGGGCTAAACCTAGCACGACCCCATAAACTAGCTTATAGTGTGAGGGATGCCTGAGCCTTATAAGAATTGGCTTGACTGTATTCCCATATGATGAGGCTGTCTTAACACATCCAAGGGAGTAAAATTTTCCCAACTTCATTCATGAGATTTGAAGACCTTGTGTAAGGGGAGCTGAAGTCCTGCAATCTGGATAACGGAATTAATCTGCAGTTCGTTTTCTTTTCTTTTCTTTTTAATGAATTTGTTGTTGTATTTATTGATGTTTTTCCTTCTTCTTCTGCTTTTATTATCAAAATTTGTGTTTTAATACATTCCTGTCGCACGATCATTTATTTGCTCAAAATTAACATTCTGTGGTATCACTTGCCGCCTACGACGTTGTAGTTCATGACCTTCCATTCTTAAGGGCTGAAACGGGTTTTCCAAATCTGTTTCAGGAGCATGTTGATACGGAGGCTGAGATGGCACAATAGCTTCACTAATTCTATTTGCCTCTTTCATTGATGCTAAAATTTTCTCCGTTAATATTCTAATTTGCTCAAATTGTGGAGGCGGATCAACATGTCTAGAACAGATATAATGTGCATGTTCAACTGAATCAGCATGCACAACAAATATGAGAAAATTCAAGCTCATATGTTTGTATATCTTTACATGTTAATATAAAAATTGGCTTTAAATATTTAGATTTATTAAATTACCACAAAGCCTTGACGTGCAGCTTTTTGGGTAGTCCATCTACGTGTGTGACGCCTATACCACATCATGTATTCAGATTGAAAGCTCATAACATTTTGTTCCTGTGGTGCTGTGAATACCATGCCTTGTCGATGGTCCCATATGCTAACTACAGGAGCTAATATTTCAGCCCAATTGTCAGTTTGTTTTCCTTTTAGTGTTTGATCATGCAACCAAATAGGTTGTGAGGGTGCACCAGGAATATGTTGCCTCATGCCAAATTGTCGCATGACACGATCTGGTTGATGCCATTCGACAATGTTGAAGCATATCAATGGGACAAGGGCCTTTCACATGACCATTGCATCAATAACAAAGTGCGGAAACGTATACAAATGAAAGGTATATGGTTCCCATTTAATATGAAAAAAATATTACATCAAACATTACAATTCAAAGTTCAATGAATTTAAAATTAAAACTAAAAATATAACTAAATAGTAATTCTTACATCTTCTTGTCCCATTTGCTCAAAAGTCATCCGATAGTAATCCAGGTTGTGATTTGGCTTCCTAAAATTTACTTTCGGCATCCAACTATTTAATAAAATTAATTACATTAGCAATATATTTAACTACACGATAAAAGAATTAGATTTATTAAATAGGAATGAAAGAATTACTTACTTTAAAGAAAAGGGGGTCTCGTTCGGACGAATGTAGTCATTAGTGGTGATTGTCGGCGAAATAGATGGGATTCTAGACCATGCCCACAATTGAATTAGTAAAGTGGGGCCAACAATCTCTTTCGTATAATAGTCGGTGGCTTTGCATAGCTACCGATATAAATAAGCAAGAATAGCTGAACCCTAGCTATATGTAGCAGCTTCAGTCATGTCCTCTAACAGTGGAAGAAACCGCAACGGTACAAACTTACCAGAATGGTCTGTAAACAGTTGTTCTCCAATCAACCGCTCGTGTATACTGCAGCTGCAATTGCTCAGTTCCCACGTAGCGCGAGAAGTCGCATAAATTATTTTGCAACCAACTTAACCTTAAATGACCCCCAGTAATTGCTTCTTGTGGTGGCTTGGTACCCAATATTTGCTCAACATACGACGACCAATCAGGATGATGTGTCCTGTCTATGACCGCTTTACCGTCGACACGGAGACCAAATAAAATTGAAACATCTTCCAAACCAATTGTGCACTCTCCAAATGGCATGTGGAACGTATGAGTCTCTGTTCTACAACGCTCAACCAATGCAGATATAAGCGGACGTTCAATTTGATAAGATGGTATTTGTGTGAACGCTAAAAAACCAACATTATTTAATTTGTCACGTATAGCACGTAGGTGGGATTTCAGAACCACCTTCCCGAAATTGTTGAACGCGTTGAACAGCTAAAAGTCTATCTTTATCCCCATTTCATACATGGTGTGAGACATGTACATTTTGTAAAACTAAAAGTGACGGATCAACTGGACCTAGATTAAGCGACATTTTGTATCACCTACAAAATATTATTAAAGTGTTAATAGTAAATAATGTTTTAATAATGACAAATATAATTTCTTCAAAACTTTAATAACGTAATAACAAATTTAAAAGAAATAAAAATTAAAATACCATAACCTATTCATTTAAATATAATAAAAAATAAAATGAATGCTAAATAAAAATTACTAAATAAATCCAAAAATTTAAAGAATACTAAATACAATGATAACAAATATTCAATCCTTTAAATATAACTACATGATAACAAAAATTTAATATAAATAAACCTAAAATAATCTAACCTACTACACATTCAGTCTCTAACCTACTATTAACCTAAAATACTATTACACTATGATAGAGATCGAAAATAACTACATGATAACAAAAATTTAATATAAATAAACTGAAAATAATCTAACCAACTATTAAGTTACTATAAACCTAAAAATAAACACATTTAGTACTCTAACCTACTGTTAACCAAAAATACTATTACTCTATGATAGTGATTGAAAATAATTAAACAATGATATATATAAAAGTAAATAATAACGATAATGAATGCTAAATACAAATTACTAAATACAAAAATTAAAAGAATACTAAATACAATGATAACAAATACTCAATATTTAAATATTGCTACATGATAACAAAAATTTAACACAAATAAAAATTAGAATACTGAAAATTATTTACCTCAACCGGAGATTCTTCAAACTATTCCTCTGAGTAAGGTTGAAAATAATTAAATGGCAACAACTAAAATGCAAGAATTGCAAAATTCCTTTTTAAAAAAAAAAGAAGTGAGTTTGATTTTTTTTTTAAGAACGTGGTTTTGATTTTTTTTGGTTGGTAAGAGAATTCAGTTTAATTTTGGGGGTTAGATTAATGTATATATAGAAGGAGGAATTAGGGGGTAGGAGGATAGGGAATCACGGGTAGAGGATAAGGGGAATCCGGAATGCTGGATTGGGGGGGACAGCGTGACATGTGTAACGTTGGGGGGGGGGGGGGGAATGTGGTGCTATTGGCGTCGGCGTTGGCGCCACCCGGGTGGCGCTACTTTGACTGACGCCACCCCGTCATCAGTTGCCACGTGGCGCTGCTGCCTCCCCTGTTAACTTTTTGTTTTGTTTTTTTTTTTTTTAAAACTATCGGCAACCAATGGGAACTGGTGGACCACTGCCATGTCTGAAAGAAACAATTTCCTCTCTCCTCCAACTTGACAAAAACGACCCCCAATGAAAAATAGTTTTGAAACCCCTCAAATTGTTAAATAGTTTCAAAATTGATCCTTAGGGAAAAAAAAAAAAGGTCAAAAATTAGCAATTAAGATCTAGAGGATTCTAAGGGGTAACACCCCATTCCCATGGGGTATAGACACACATGATAAAAAAAAAACCCTGTATTATTTTCTAAAAGCCAATGTCGTTTTGGGTTCTTCACTGTTTCCTTCTTTCGAGGTTGTAAGTTCGCGGTTAGTTACAATTCTTTAAAACAAACGAAACCTGATACTCAAATCCTTCGCATATGCATGTCTATGTCTATATCCATGTTTGTGTCTATGTCTATGTCGTGGAGAAGAACAAGAGTTGCAATGGCATACCTCGTTTTCTTCGAAGCACCCTATTCTTCTCTTCCTTCCTTCCACCTAGGTACGACTACTTCAGCGTATCTTTTATTTATTTATTTAACCTGTGCAACTTTCTTTCTACTTGTTACTGTTTTATTCATTGTTAATTTTTTATCTGTGCCATTATTTATTGTGTTCTTAATCTAATGAAAAATGAAAAATGATACTAGTCTATGAATAAGCTTACACCGCAAGGGAAAGTGACATTGTTACGAACACCTACTTTGGTTACTAATGACATTGACATCTTATCTGACTTGTGCTCATGGATTCTTTAATGCCCAGCTTCTTCTTTGTTTCCTTTTTTTTTTTTTTTTATTATTACTTTGACTAATCTAAGTCAATAGGAAAATTTTTTTCTTTCTGTTGTATGTTTCTACTTTAAACTTGCTTTCTGCATTTTTCTTCCTCTAAGACTCTCAGCATTTGGATAATACATTAGACTCTTCAACATATCTAAGTCACCGAAAGACCCATCTTATTAGAATTGTGCGGGCTAGACCTAGCACGACCCCATAAACTAGCTTATAGGGTGTGGGATGCCTCAGCCTTATAAGCATTGGCTTGACCGTATTCCCATCTGATGAGGCTGTCTTAACACATCCAAGGGAGTAAAATTCTCCCAACTTCATTCACGAGATTGGAAGACCTTGTGTAAGGGGAGCTGAAGTCCTGCAATCTGGATTACGGAATTAATCTGCAGTTCGTTTTCTTTTCTTTTTTTTAATGAATTTGTTGTTGTATTTATTGATGTTTTTCCTTCTTCTTCTTTTATTATCAGAATTTGTGTTTTGGATTATATGACATGAATAGAGTTTGAAGTTTGAAGTGAACTTTTGATGTTATTAGTGGATAAACTCATAACACAGTCTGTAAGTTGTTTAAGCCTACTCTACAATGTTTTCTTGGGGAACAAGCGATGTGGGGAGGTGCTTGGCTCTGTCTGGGAATTAGTGTTATGCATTTGATACTTAAACAAATAAATAATCCATGTCATGATTTAGAAAAGTAAGTCTCTTACTATCGTCCACTTGTCAAGTATACAGTTTAAGGAGGGATCTTTTCATTTAAAATATCATATGGTTGAGTAAGTTATCTTCTAATGAATACCATATGTGAATTTAAAGTTGTAAGTTAAAGTACTTGTTTGCAGATTGATAGCAATCTAGATGATGCAACTGCTGAAGTTAAAGAACAGAAAAACTAAAAATTGTTTTAAATGGCGACCATTAAGAATTGGTATTTCAAATTGCCTTCTTAATTCCACCAAATAAATGCACCGCTGGAAACTTGAGATAGAGAATCCAGCATAATTAGTTGGATAACTTTACACAGAAACTTAGAAATTGACTGCAAGTAAAGGCCTGCTTCAAAGTCCAAACATCGAGAAGTCTTGTTTCAATAATATCTGTCACAGCTTTAAATCTGTGGATCATTAGAAGTTTTTCTTCTAGCAATGGAATAATGTATTTTATTTTATTCTGCTAAATCAAATGTTTTTGAAAGCTTGTTTTCTTGTAAATATGATTTTGTTACTTTTTTTAATCTTTCATTGTACACATTTACAGGGTTTATTTGGCAACCACAATGGAATAATATAGGTTGCTGGAAGACTTTGGGGCTGACTAGAGTAAGACTCTTGACATTCATTTGGAAATTATAGTTTTCCTTGAATCACTAATTCTGTTTGAGTTTCGTTGGTTTACAATTTCAAGTACTCTTTGAAAACCTGAATAAAAAGTCGATCCTGTTTTTTTCTTCATTTTGGAAGGTGAATCCCATTTCAGGTGGATAGAGATAAAAATATGGCGCCCCATGCAATAGAAAGAAAAAATATATTTTATAGTAATTCAGAGGAAGATATTGAAAAATCAATGTATACAGAGATACCTATAGCTGACAAAAGAAAAAATCACAAAAAAATTTCTTCTTATGTTGAGGTAATGAGGGCAGTAGCTGTTTCTGGCATAAATGAAAAGTTTACATCAGAAAACATGAGAATTTCTTTGACTGGAACACAATTTGGATGTTTGAAGAAAAAACTTATTGTTCTTGATATAAATGGGTTGCTTGCGGATGTAGTCTCTCCTAAGCCAAAGGGTCACAAAGCAGATGCAACGATTGCAAGGAGTGCAAGTGAGTACGGATTTTGTTATTCTACATTTTTAATGAATCATCCATAGTTCACTAATTAGATTTTGTTTGATTTCAGTATTCAAGAGGCCCTTTTATTGTGAGTTTCTAGAGTTCTGCTTCAAGAACTTTGAAGTTGGTGTGTGGTCATCCAGAAAAAAGTACTTTCAACTATCTTTAACAAATGTTAATTAATTTCTCGTGTTTAGTTTATCTGTATTCATTTCTGTTTACAAAAAATTACACATTTCCTCTTTTCTTTTTTGTAAACAATAAGCTGTACCCTAAACTTCTGAATTATGTGTTTTTGTAGGGACAATCTTAAACGCATTGTTGATTATTTGATGGGAGACATGAAAAATAAGTTGCTTTTCTGTTGGGTAAGTAACTAATAACCTGTTTTTCATAATGTTTTTTATTTTTTTTTTTGGGTTCTTCATTGATCTTCGGAGATCTTGGTTTATTAAGTTTTGTTTAAAGTAAGCATATTCAGCGAAGCGTTGTTTCTAATAACCACTATAGGTAATAGATGGCATTGGATTTTTCAATTCTATTTCTATTGCATGGTGATCTTGCCATTTTTATGGAATTTGTATATGATTTGTTTTTTCTTCTCTTCTTATGTCTTCATTTTATGCATACCATGAATTCCATAATTCACAAATTTGCCTGTGTGCTTTTGTCATATTATTGTATCCTAATATTGATGGAATTTTATAGTTTTGAAAACCTACTTTCTCACTTTTGTTATAAACCCCATTCTGCTTCAATCAGATTCTACATATGCTTTACCCTGCAGGATGTTTCTCATTGTACCGAAACAAGTTTCAAAACTCTTGAAAACAAGCACAAGTTTCTGGTTTTGAAGGATCTGAGGAAAATTTGGGAGAAGCACGATCGTAATCTTCCATGGGAGAAGGGATTTTATGATGAGTCAAATACATTGCTGTTTGATGACTCTCCTTATAAAGCATTGCTTAATCCTGTAACTATTCTAACTTTTTTTTTCTTTCTTTCCTTGTCTGTGCTGGCGTTATTGAGTAACACCATATAACATTAGATTTTTTTTGTTTTTTTTTTAAATATTTTGATCAATTTCTGTAGCCACACACCTCAGTCTTCCCTCACACATTCACCTATCAGAATAAGAGCGACAACTCATTAGGTATGGTACCTTTATAAAGATCTACTGGTATAACCTTGAGGATAATGGAAGCCAAACAAAGTTTGCTTTTCATTTTTATTTTATATATATGGCCTGATTTAAAAACTTGTTTATACATTCAAATTTAACTTCACTTTTAGCATGCCTTTCTTTTCTGCAAATTTATGATTTTGCAACATAAAAAATGCATTAAGTGGATTACTGCCTTTATGTTATAGAAAAGGTAATCCAACATGTTTGATCAGTAACATAATTATAATTTATGACAGCTCCGGGAGGGGACCTGCGAGAGTATCTTGATGGATTAGCAAAAGCTGAAAGTATGCCAAGTTATGTCAAGGAACATCCATTTGGCCAAGAAGGTATCAGTGAAACAAGTCAATCTTGGAACTTCTACCTCAAGGTTTTTGGTAGCGTTTTAGCCTCTGAATTTGAAGACTTTGTAAGAGGCAATTCAGATATCAGCGTACAATCTGTCTGCTGAATGATATAGATGATTTTTTGTTACAGAGAAATGGAGACATAGAAGGATTTTCGTTTTTTTCTCATAAACTATACGATTGTTTTCATCATTGAACTTTCTCGAAAACATTGCTGTGAAACCTCTGTCATAAAGAAGACATTATAAATCTATAGGAGGGTGTGACTCGTGAACTTTATATTAAGTTGTTATTGAATTTCAATGGGGTTTTATTATAAAGTTTATCAATCATGATTCATGATGTACTTGTTATACTTCAAATATGGTTGTTGAGGTTCCATTAGAAAGCATTAATTACATTTATGAACGGTTCATGTCATGATTATGGATTGCTTCGTTTTCTTTTGACACTATAAATGTACGGGAGTTAGTCCCCAAACCCCATTTTTATCCCCAAACCCCAATTTTTATTTTATTCCATTTTCACCCTTCTTTTCAACCCCAAACCCCAAACTCTCCACCAACACCACCTATCCTCCTCCATCACCTCCCTCTACTTTCATTTTTTCCCCCATTGATCTGCCCCGGTCCAGAGTTAGGGTTCCCTTTCTGCAGATCAATCAAACAAGTGAGTGAGAGCTTCTTGAATCAAATCAATGGAGAAGAAGCCATTACAAGTGGGTGGTTCACTGATAAAGCAGTTAGCTTGCTGCAAGTCCTTCGCACCCTCTCCAAGTCATAACTTCCCTCTCTCTCCACTCCCCTTCCCCTCTCTCTCCACCCTCTTCAGTTTTTTTTTTTTAATTTTCGATACTGTACAAAATTCCGACACCCATCTGTCAGAATTTTGAAAAATTTCGACATGGAGGTGTCGGAATTTTGTACAGTACTTATTATATGAAAAACTGAAAAAATTCCGACAAACCAGTGTCGAAAATTTATAATTTTTCCGACACGGGATAGTCGGAAATTGTACAGTTAGATAAAAAAAAACAGAAAGAGAAGAGCTTTACCTTGAAGAAAAGATATGAACGTCTATTGACATAGATGAGGGGTTTGAGGTTTGGGGGTGAGAATTTTTCTTCTTGTGTTGGTGTAGAAGAAGAATGGTTGCAATCAATGATAGTGTTGGCTGGGAAAGAGAAGAAGGAGGTAAGGTGAACAATGGGGTTTGGGGTTTGGGGGTGGGAAGGTGGAAGGTTTTGGGGTTTAGGGTTCCATGATGTTTGGAGTTTGGGGGTGGAAAGGTAGAAGATGAAGGAGGGGCAGTTTTGACTTTACACCATTAAAATAGGGTTTGGGGATAAAAGGGGATTTGGGGACTAACTCCCTAAATGTACCAGAGCCGATGGCGGAGTACTTACTAATATTTTATAGCATGCTCGGCTCATTTACACCTTTAGGACCAAATAACTTCGAATATTTTTCTCATCTTATAGAGTTTTATTTCTTTCTTTAATTTTTTTTAAGAGAACCTTCTAGATTTGTTTGGTATGTTTGTACTTTAGCATTAGAACTGCTTAAGCTAGGATTGGCCAAATTGTTTCTGTGCCATTTAGTTATTAGGAAAGAGGAACCGAATTTTGAAACTTATAATTTAACGCTCGTTGGATAATGCCTAATGATCATAGATGATAATTTCCAATCATATAGAAGCATTGCTGAAGGGGGAAAAAAAACTACTTGGACATGGAATTAGGTTTTACAGCAAATGTGAATATGATTTATTGAGCCTTCACGTCCCTGTCTTAGGTAACTTTGTGCAAGCTGGTCCATGATCCTCTTGCTTTCTTGATCATCTTTCAATTTCTTAATATTTACAAATTCTAAATCTTTAGGTACTTTCTGTTAATGAACCTGAAAAGTTCATGAAGAGATGAGTTCTACATACAATGTGTTCGACCTTTTATCTCAATATTAATTGGCTATGAAAAGATTAGCTCAACAAGTATATAAACCATATAAAAAAGAATACGGCTCATGATATGAGACTTTTAACACAATAATTGGGTTGATATCACTAACACAAATTTGTTGATAAGAGCCTAATTTTACATATTTTTCAATATTAAAATAAGTATTATTATATTATCAGTGGAGGTTAGCACAGATGGTAAGGGATCTGTTGCTATTTAAGCAAGTGATTGGGAGTTCGATCCTCGGCTCTTGCGAATGTAAGAGGTCTTGCTGGGAGACTAGCCTCCGAAAGGGTCCGACAATATCGAAAGGATTAGTCACACAGTTGCCGAGTGAATACCTTGAAAAATAAAACAACAAAGACAGGAGAAAAAGGGAAGCATAAAAGTAGCTGGCCAACGCATATATAGATAGAGAACTTTAAGGGGAATAGAACCAAACATAATCAAACATACTAATTAGTATTGACAATTGGGGTTTTGGCCGCCTGCAATTCTTGTATGAGCAGGGCATGAATTTCATGCAATATTCTCGAATTAAGCCCCCTTGCGAGTGGGCAATTGTTACGGACATATTAGGGCAACTAGCAAGTTAAAAAAAAAGTGAGTAATTTAGTCGGAGGAGGCATGTTAATATCAATGTCCGTAACATATCAAGTAAAACATATTTGATTATTAATTTAAGGCTTATTTAAGTAATTTTCCCTTGAATTTAGGTGTTTTTTTTTTGAATTGATCCTTAAACTTTTTTCTGATGCTTTGAGTTCCTAAATTTTGCTTAAATTTTGAAAATGATCCTTTCATTACTTAAGTTGTGATATGATCGAAGACATGCCACGTTACCTTCGCTACATCAATGGGTAACGTGTCAGATGATGCCACGTGAATTTTTTAAATTTAAAAGAATTCAAATTTATTAAAAAATATTTTTTTAAAAGAAAATCGAATCTTTTAATAATTTTTAAAAGAAATTTAAAAAAATCATTGTAGCGTCACGTGATGCTACATAATGCAACACCCCTAATTTTCGTCTCCCGAATAATAAATTAATTAATTATAATCGTTATTTTATAATTAATTAAAGTTATTAAAAGTCTTTATTTTTGTACGTTATGTGCCTTAAGAAAAATAAAAATATGAGATATATTTTTATATAAGAATTTTGTACAAAAATATAAGATTTGCAATTCGGGTGAGACCGAATTACAATATTAGAAAATTTGTTGGAGGGAAATTAAACAAAATGTAAATTTTTGAAAATTTCTTAGTGGGACAAAGGCTTAGTTGTTGTTGTTGTAAATTTTTGAAAATTTCTTTCGTGATAATCGATTACACGACGTGATAATCGATTATCATCGTGCAGAAAACTCAGTGTTGAGTGCGTTTGATGACTCAACGCTTGATTACACCCAAATTACCCAGTTATGTGACACGAAATCAATCCATGCAGTAGTGGGAAACTCGTGTCAACGAGTTTGTGTTTCCAATTTGTCTGTTTAAGGAATTCTGGGTTGAGATTGAGCTCATTTTTGCTCAAATTGCATGTTGAAGCTTGGTTAGCTAGGGTTCCTGAGTTCGTCTATGTGATTCTCCTTCGTTGTTGAGTTTCAGTGAATGAGTTATGTAACATCCCAATTTCTAATTCCAAGCTTAATTAGGATAATTCTAAGCTAAGCTAGTGGAAATAATAAGAGTAAGCTAGGGTTAAGTGAATGAATCATGGCCAAGGTGCATGTAGGGGTTAAGAGGAATGTCTTAGGGTTAAAAACCATCAATATGTGAAAATCAAGTGAGGTAATCGATTACCTTAGGGGATGTAATTGATTACTATCATTCTGTGAAAAAGCCCTAAAAATGGATTAACTGATGTAATCGATTACCTTGGGGGAGGTAATCGATTACCTACATTCTGTGAGGAACCCTAGAATTGCATTTTTGGGGAGATAATCGATTACCTTGGGCAGGTAATCATTTACCTGCATTCTGTAAGGAGCCAAACAATGGTGAAATAAGCTAAGGGATGTAATCGATTACCTAGGGTGGTAATCGATTACCACACGTGCTCTTAAAAAAATAGATTAATTAAAGGCCAAAAAGAGGAAGCTTCTTGGAGAAGCTTCATTCTCCACCACATGTTCCAAGGCTTCTTGAGGAAGCCATTGAATGAGGACCACCCATTTCCTTTCTCATGAAAATAAACACAACAACAACAACAACAAGAGCCTTCATTCATTCATGTTCCCTCTTTATTTCTTCTTCTTCTCAAGTGAGCTCCAAGAGCTCATCACCCATCACCACCCAAGGCTACCACACGCCCCACCCATCTCCACTAAGGGCCACTCATCATCAACAAACACCATAGCCAAGCTCCCTCACCACTCACCAAGACTACATCCTTCATTGTCAAGGATCAAGAGCTCATCATCTCCACCAAGACCATCAAGCTCAAGAGCCCCATAATGTGACGACCCAAATTTATTTCCCTTTTCTTTAATTCTTTTTTAAAAAAATATGAATTAATTTTTCGCCTTTTAGGAAATTAAACTTAAGCCATCACTAAATCAACACATCGTTATCCACATAGAGATGGAAACTAATTTACATCAAAATATACATTATTATCAAAAAGGTTTTCAGAACACATATCACATCGTTAGCAGCAAGAGCGTAGCTTTTAGTTTGTCCACTAGTTTGTACCCTTGGTCGATTAACATATTTTACATCAAAATATAAGGACCCAGAGCACATGGTTAAAACTCCAAAAGATCAGCAGGTATAAAAACAGAGGACTTTCCTATCACATATTCACATATCACCCTTTCTAGTCAGGAAAGAGACGGATAATAAGGATTGCAGAAACGCAAGTCCTCAAGGAACGCATATGAGGGAGAGGGTTCAGACGGCGGATTGTGATCTCCACTATCCCCTCTAATATCAGGTTGGCACCCCTCCTATGCCAAGTCCCCTCGGGAATGAACCTCATCTCTATGCAGATCGGGTTCTGAACCATTACTTGACAAACAAAAGGGCAGGGGAGTAAGTCATAGCCAAAGCACATCATCAAATAATAATCTATCAAAACTAGAAATAACAATCACAAATAATCAAGTAATCAAAGAATAATGCATGTACAAATGCACACCCAATTTATCACACAATTCTCTTGTAATTAAGTGGCGTGACGCATGTATTCTAATCTCATTCTCCTCATCTGGATCCAATATCGTTCTCATATAAGCAACCCTTCGACTGAATTCAATCCTGTTGAATCCAACTTATTCTCTCTAATCAAATGAAAGCAATTGGAAGTAAACGCCTTTCAACTACGACAAATCACACAACTCATCTATGTGTACCCTTTCTCTCTAGGGTTAGATCATTGCCAAAGGTCTGCCCTCCGCAGCCATGATATGCACCTAGAGGCCAATAGGATATATTATGGTTAAGCAAAACTATCCCGGGAAAAGTCTGCAGAACCCCACTATCATATGACTGTTTTACCCATAATAATTCCCACGGTTACAGACGAATCATCGTCAAACCTGACCTCTGCACATTCTCGCACTGATCCTAGGAATTCTTTTTCCAATTCTTAAAATGACAGTGTCTTTCCCGATATCCTATCTCACCATCCGCAACTCCTCGTGCGAATGCAAATAACTTATCGTTTCACTTTTCGTTATTAATTCATTTCATAATTATGAATCCATGTTCATAATCAAACATCATCAAAATCATCATAAAAGTATTCATTTATTGATAAGAATACATTTCACATTCCAAAAATGTATTGGGTAAAGGCAAGGTGTATTAAAAATTAGCAAATCTCAATTCAGGGGCCTTGGTAATCGATTACCAAAGGGTAGTAATCGATTACCACGTGAAAATTCAAATTTTGGTACCAATTTTATGCTGGAAATAGGGATCAAATACGCAGCGAAAAAAAAAACGAAATACCCTATTTCCAGAACAGGATCCATGCGAGAGAGCATGATTCGAGATAGAAAAACGTTTACCTCTTGATGCGAAGAGGAGAACGGTGCTGGTCAGATCGTCCATGAACAATTCACGTCAATCACGAGCGCAACAAGGTAGTCGCGCCTCTATTGTTATCCACACGAACAGATTCCCAACTGGAGTCACGCCTCTCTTCTCAGTGCTAGCGGAGAAGAAAGAGATTCAGTGTATCACTCACTCTCTGATATGGACGGCTAGGGTTGTCGTTCTGTGTCTCACACGTACCAAAACCCTAAGGCTAATACTATTATTTATAATAGCATTAGACCAACGGGCTGGGCTTGGCAGCACATATCAGAATGCGTCGCACGGTCATACGGTGCATCGCACGGACGTAAATTTTTATAAAAAATACAACTATTATATTTTTTATCAAATGTGATATCTCCAATCTATCTGTTCTTAGTGTGTGACCCTATAGGTTCCTGTAACGTTTGCAGTAAAGTTAAAATCTCATTTTAAGTTTACAAGCAATTAGCGGTATTTAGCAACACGTCATTGCTACCCAAGTGACAGGAATGTCTATGATCTGACATAACCTTATTGTGACCAATGATCATGTGTAAATTTAATCCCTTTGTCCAAATATCTTAGTTACACTCATGGCATGGAACGTGTCACCCGTGTATAGTGTAACCTATGGTTTCTTGATCCCTGAGTAGACGCGTCTAAACAAGTCTCGTCAATATCTCATATTGACTATCTTGAGTATGGCCATACATTTCACCGTCTCACTCAATCAAGGGGCCCAGAGATATAATTCCTATTGACAAGGAAGGGAAAATCCCATCTACGTCACTCACATCCCTCTACATGATTTGTCATATACCCGACTACAACCGTTATGATCACCTGGTTAAAGATGACGTTTGATTGCGTGAAAGCACATAATTCCTCATGTTGGGAACCGTAGCGACTTCAGGTCGAAGGACTATGTACACCATTGTCACTATGAGAATCGCTTATGACACTCACTTAATAACCCATGTAGCATTCTCATGGCGGGTCAATCCAGTACACAATTGTCCCAATGTGTACTTACGTGAAGACTTGATATCCCATATTCATGACCGGTGATATACAATCATCAGTCTGCCACATACTAGTCTCGATGTATTATAGTTGTCCTTATTAACTATAATACTCGACTAGGGAATCTTTAAGGATAATTATCAATCAATAAGATCTCACTATCAAGTCATGTACTTGATATTCTTATGACATTGAACTTATAATCCTAAGGACTTTATTACATCTATTTTAATTAAACAATTAAAGCATAAATATAATAAATGAAATGCCTCATTATTATTAATAGTAATAATCCATAAACATGAAATAAGTACAAAAAAGAGAAAATACGATTGTCACTAGGGCACTCTCCAACATTTTAGCCTTGTAATCGATTACCAAACCCTGGTAATCAATTACCCTGCAGCAGAATGCATACTAAATTGAGTTTTGCTATACCAACTTTTGATACACTTCACTTTAATCCAATACAACTCAAAATAGATCAAATTCACATATAATCAAACATGTCTATGCATATTTACAGCAACCAAATCATCATATTCATATATAATTCAATCAAAGTTCATAAATCACGTAAAATGACAACTTCACATGTGATTTTCAATTCCTCAACAAAACAGTCCAATTCCATGATTGTTTTAGCTCATAAGCTGCAAATATAAGTTGTTCAAATAAAGAAATGGGATTGAAATGACCTCCAAGTCATTTTCCCACTTCAAGTTCTCTTTTTTCCTTATTATGCCCTTGAGTTCATGTGAACTCCTACATTCCCAGCCTTTAGATTATTATTCTATCACCCGGTTAACTCCTCCCTTACCTATCTTAAGGATTCAAATTGATTTGGAATGGAAGAAACGATTTGGTTGGGAAAATCCCAAAGTTATTTGGTTCAGTTGCAAAGTGCTCTGTTTTCAGTTTGGCAAGACAACGAAATCAGTGTTGATCACTAAGAATAAAGCACAATAATTCGTGATCAATTATTATAATCAAAACTAGGATATGTCAACTTGAAAATAGATCAAGTTTGAAACCCAAAGGATACTTGAACTAACTTACCACACGAATCAAGGAAATTTGGGTTCTTGAATCTGAAACTCAGATTTCAGACTCAACCAACGAACTTTGTAGGCTTGTATCTTCCTCCATAGACCACCAAATCAAGTAAACTTGGTACCAAATTGAAGAGGGTTAAACGAACTTTAGTTTAGTGTATGATTTGCTAGGGTTTGAAGTTCAGATCATAGAGAACGAATCAAAGAAAGTGGATGACAGCAACACACGTTTTTCTGAGAGTTTGGGTGTTGTTCTTGGATTTTTATGAATATACTTCCTCCTTTATTTAAATTAATCAACCCTAAGATGTCCCTTTCAGTCCTCTACAGTTCCCAGATGATTATTGTGGCATTTTGTGGCTGAAATCTTGGGAAATTCTCAGCCATTCATTCTCAAACCGCATTAACTCTGGCTCAACAGAGTCGTGGTAATCGATTACCCATTCTTGGTAGTAATCGATTACCGTCCTTGGTAATCGATTACCTAGGCTTTTTGGCCTCCAAATACAATTTCCACCGTTGGATTTGAATACAAGAGGGTTGGGAAGCTTGTCTCCAAATTTGAGCACGATCCAACGGTTAACGAATGAGATATGACACGATCTTTGGGTGATGTTTTCACTAAAATTCGCTTAATATTCATATAAAATCCACTTAGTATCTTTATAACATTCATTCACATAATATCCATTTAATATCTACTTGATATCTATTTACTATTTCATTTAATATTTATAATTTCGGGGATAATTCCGGTGGGCATTACACATGACCATCATCATCATCACACGAATAGCACCCCCCATCCCCAATATATTCACTTTGTTTCCCCCATTAGAACCATAGCCATGGAGATCATTTCTCTCTCCTACATTCTTTTCATCAAGAGCCATTGAATGAGAACCAATAACACCAACACTTAACATCTCTCATTCTCTCTCTCAAGAACCAAGGGCACCCATCATCAAGATCATCATCAAAACTCATCATCAAACCCCAACCACATTCTAGGGCACAAGATCGGGTCTCATCACCTCATCATCAACAACATCACATGACTCCACCATCATCATCTCTCTTGATTTTATAAGCGCTACATAGCCTTGGAGAATCACACACCCAAGATCAAGTAAAGGGAACTCAAGAAGTGCAAGCTTCAAGGGAATCTAGGGCACCAAAGGAACAAGCCAAGACTTAGAGGTTCCATCTCTCTAGCTTCATTGAGGTAAGGAGGTGGTATTACCGGTTCTTAGGGCATGGGTTCTAGCTTGAGTATAGTGATGGCTACGAGGGGTGGGTAGTAATAGTGCTAAACCTTAGGGTAATGTACTTGAATATGGCTAAGTAGTTAGAATTGGGATTGTAGGAATTGTTGTAATGATTGTTGAATGTATGTTTGTGTATGTCATATATACTTGTATGAGATACGGTATAGTGTAGAGACATTAGTAAGTCCCTAGATAAGCTAGGTTTATGATAGAGCTAGGTAAAATCTTGAGTAAATCCCTAAGTAAGATAGGTTAGTGATAAAATAATGTAAAAATCTAGAAGATGAAGACTTAATAGAGTAATAAGAAGATAGTTAGAGTTGTTGGATTAATGAATAGTTAGCAAGAGAAATAGGAACACTTAAGGAAAGAACGTAAGGAGTAAGTAATAAATAGATAAATTAATAGAATAGGATTGGACCTTAGGGTAGTAGAAAAGGAACACTAAGTGATTAAAAGGAAAATAGGAAGTTAAATCAACTTTAATAAAGGAACTTAAGTAGTAAATAAGAAATAGGTAAATAAATTAGAATAAGTGAATAGCTAAGGGTGTGAACATATAAGTATAGGAATCGAACCTTAGATTAGTTGAGGTTAGAACAAAGGACTTAAGTTTATTAGACCTAGACAAGACTAAATAAAGTGAACTAAGATATGAGGGAAGTTAACAGAAGATGGACCTAATTTAGGATTAGCTAAAAGACTTAAGCATAAATGAATGACTAAGATGAATTCGATTGAGTTAGGAATTAATAGAGATTAGAATAGAAAACGTAGGTAGGAATAATTGAGTATTATGTATGATGAGTTATGATTGAATGATGTGTATGTTCTTCGTTGTTATTATGCCTTGTTAGACACTATTTCCTAAGTTCTGTGTAATGCAACCCTTCTTGCCTTTTTTTATACCGGTACGAAGCTGGAGCTTACACAAATGCATGGCCGAGCAGTAGTACACTCCACACCGTGGAGTGTAAACTAGACAAGAGAGAATTATAATCAAATTAGTGTAATTAGTATAGTTTAAGTTTAGAAGTCCACAACTTGTATTATGTTTGTATTAAGGCATTAGGATATTTTGGCTATGTTTAATATTTAAGTTTAAGTTTTAATTTACTCTGATCTAACAGGTTAATAAAGTGTAAATTTTTGGATAAGTCCAATAAACAGAGGAAACTCTGTCGAATTTATTCTGAAATTTTTAAGTCCTTATTAATCTCAACTTAATTATTAGTAATTAAGCTACTTAATTGTGAGGGTGTTACATGTTATACACCGTTGCAAAGCTTACATCTTGAGCTTTGCAAATATACTAAGTTTGAGAGTTGAGAGTAAGTGTGGAAAGAGAACGAAACTTGCCAAGTGAGGAGTAGAAACTGTCAAACCCCAGTTTCTAGTTTTTGGAGCTTACTTTGAAGCTCGATTTTGGTAAGCACACAAACTCCTTTGGTTTCAAACTTGTTCCTGCCTCTAGTGCATGTTGCAGAGAATCTAATTTGACCATTTTCCCCAATTCTTGGTTCGGTTTTGCATGTCAAAATCTCTGGTCTTGGTACCCTGTTCAACTCTATTCTACATGTTGTGAGTGTAGTAGATTTCTGTGTTGGAGCCCAATTCTCTGCAAAGTTATTGTTGGAGCACGATCTAGAGGTAAGGGTGAAGCTATACATTCACTAGAATAAGAATAAAATGTAGTGTTTTGTGTTATGAGCCACCATGAGGCTTTAAAGGCTTAGTTTGAAATAGGATTTTGGCTTCGAGGCCAAAATGAACCATAAGACTTGTTGGAACAAGTTTGATTTGTTACATGTGAACTTAATTGATGCTGAAACCAAGTTAAAAATGGGTATATTTGAGTTTGATACTTGAAGTTGTTGAATTTCATGTTTTTATGCATAATTGATGTGAGATTTGGATTCTCTGTTAATTGACATGTTTTCAGTGTTGAGACATGTTTAATATGCATAAATAAAGCTCTGTTGATCATTGGTTTAGGTTAAAATTGGTTAGATTCGAAAATGGTATGTTAAAACCCAAATTGGAGTGTATCTACTGTCAAAAATACTCATGTATTTCAGTAAATACTTGAGTACTGTCTAATGCAGGATTTTCAGAGTTAAGTTTAATACTCGAGTATTTGATCAATTACTCGAGTATTCTGGGCTGATGAACTACTCGAGTATCTGAGGAAATACTCGAGTATTTTGGGCTATCTGATGCAAATTTTTAGAACGCAACGAACTACTCGAGTATTTGTACCAATACTCGAGTATCAAGACTGAAATTTCTTAAAAATACCATTTTCAACTTAACCACTTTTATTTAAACCTAATTATACTTAAAGGGAATGATATAATCATTTATTCGATGATTTTTATGCCATGCTTGATGGGTTTAATGTTGTCTCTTGCCACAATGTTTGCGTGATGCAAATAATGAGACTGATAGCTAATATTAATGCAAATATTATGTGCACTCATGCTGGTTAATGGTGATAAGCTATCGTTTTTCATGTTCGAGGAACATGAGTTGGGCCTCTGGGAGTGCCAAATGTTACTGCTAGCTCGATGACACATTTCTGGGAATAGAATGTGGCCAGTATTAGGGGATACTGTTGATGTGGTTATTACATCTTCGAGACATGACACACGCATGAGGAGCGGCGTTAAGTATCACAAAGTGGTAATTACATCTTCGTGATGAGACATTCATTGGGGGGTGACGTTATGTACCACTTCTGAGCTAAAAACGCCATACGTTCTGGGAACGTATTAAAGTTTTCTGGGAATACACTGATGTTATGCATGGACGTCCGTGAGAATGTTTAGATGGAGAATCTCATGAATTGAGAGATGGCATGCATTATGCCACTATAATTAAGGGAATTAATTATAAATGAATCTGGCTTGATCATATGCATATACATGTTGATTGATAACTTGATTATATGTGAATGTTTAATTCCAGTTATTCTTATTTGATTATGTGTATGTATATGCTTACCCCTGTGCCCTTATTAGGTGATGGCCAAATACCTAGCTTGCGTCGAGATCAGACCCATCCCTAGTGGTATATGAACATTTGAGGAGCATCGAGCAACTTTTGAGGGTGAGGGGAGATTAATCTCTATCACCCTAACCCCCTTGCTCGTGTGCGACCTCGTAGGTTTAGGATCCCGATCATTTATACTATGCACGTACCTTCGTTCTATACTTACAAAGGACCACCACCAGCTCGGCCAGTACGTAGGTTTCATAGTTTTCACTTTGGGGCAGCCACCCGTTCACACCCCTCTGCTTCTAGAGTTTTTACTGATGACACTCCTTCACCTGGTCTGACAGGTGTTGGTAGGACTACAGCAGCTACAGATCCCAGGCCCAGGGGTAGGGCATCTACCCTGTCGGATGAGGTTGAGGAGGACCCAGAGGAGGGGGAGAGCGAGGAGGAGTACCAGTCGAGCCGACTCCTAGGCCTCGTGGTGGACCAAGTGGTTCCTAGGTATAGGCATAGTATAGGTAGTAAGGATCCTAGACTGTGATGTAGTTGCAGTGGACCCTGCCGGATGCTTGGAGGACCAGTTGACCTGCTCTTGGACATCTATTTTTGACTTGTGATATATTGTATATAGTTTTGAGATGTTTGAGAGTTGAGATCTTTTTATTTTGTACTTCTTTTATATTATCAACTTATGGACTTAGTACTTGGGACTTGTATCACCTTTGATGATGATGATATGTACTTATGGGATCTTTTTCATGTTATATATATATATATATATATATATCCGATGTTTATATCACAAATGATCCTTAAGTACTATTTTTATTCTGCGCACTCTGATTTTGGTTAAAAGTGAATTCGGCAATTGTTATAATTTAATAATATTCAACCTCGCAAGACAACGATAAGTTTGTAATACTAAGTGCATATGATTTTTATCTCTAGTAAGGAAAAATGTTGTCTTGAGGAATTTTCTACGGCTTGGTATGATATAAGGTTATTGCGCTAGATTCAATATATTTCTCAAACGATCAGATTTAATGTTTGAATACAAGTCCAAGTGTTTTCGAGAAACATAATTAAATTAAAGAAAAAATTTTATACGAAATATTTCTCTTTAAAATGTCCATAAAGTATTTTTGGAAATATTCTCTATTTTCAATTACATTAAGAGAAAGATGTCACACATAACACATCACTTGTCAATATTGTGACAGTGACATGACATGTCGTCGGCTATATCATCACTTAAGTAATGAAAGGACTATTTCCAAAAATTGAACAAAGTTAAGGGACCCAAAGCATCGAAAAAAAGTTTAAGGACCAATTCAAAAAAAAAAACCACTGAAGTCCAGGGACTAAAAAGTTAAATAAACCATAATTTAGTTATCATATTCTTCACTTAGTATAAAAAAAGTTATGCTTTTTAAAAAGTATTTATTATACCACTCAGTAGTGGTTAGAATCTAGTTAATCACTCCATAAATCATAGGACTTTGACTAGTAATCTTTATTTTTTTTGTTTTTTTATTTTTTTTATAATAAATGGGGGCTGCCCGCATGTTGCTCACATGCAATTAAGGCGGACATGGCATGATTTTTCAAAACAGGCAGATTTGTCTACCCACAAAAATTGCTACCATTGTTTGGGCACGAGCTGAGCTTGCCTTCGCGCCCTAATTGCCAATACTAATACATAATATAATTATTATTCACATAACATATTAAAATGGGGAATTAAAACTCTAGGTGTTACATTTTGTAACTCCACTTGCGTTTGCGAACCCGTTTTTAATTTCATTAATGAAAACTTTATTTGCTGGTTCAACATGACCATCAGTTTGCAGGTGCTCGATCGAGCTGTAGTGGACTTTTATCTTGATTTCATCGAGCATTTTTATAACACTATTGGCGGTGAATTTGGTTCCATTGACTAACAATATAACACTATAGTTTCATGGACCCCAAATCGATATATAATGTAGGTTTTGAAGAATATTTGGATGTTGTAGACAGTAATTTCAACGAAGGGCATGACTTCTATCCATTTAGTGAAGTAATTAATTGCTACTACCATATATTTAAACCCGCTTCTAGACCTTTTGAAAGGACACACAAGATCCATCATATACTTTTTCTGGGATTCGTTCGTCATCCTTCCTTCAGGGATTCCTCTAGATATGATTTGATCTGATCAACTTTTCGCTTAGTCATCTTGGATGTTACTTCTGTTGATGGTGTGGGGTTTTTAGTTTATAGTTCCTACAAACGGTACCAATGTTCTGCCCTAATAAAATATAGGTCCTTGTGAAGGACGTTTAATCTGGCCAAAGGGAGCTCTCGGTCCAATTAACGCATTCAAACTATGTTTTGGGGACTCAAGACTACATAGGCCTTACGAGAACGTTGATATTATGCATGTGAAGTCTATAGGCAGCATGACAAACTATTTCTGAGAGAGTTCAATGATAAGCCACCTCTCCTAGAAAGGTCATTTAACGAGCGTGTGACCTCCACTCCAAATGAGCAAATCGGGTTGACCGTGTGAATTATGAGGTTATGGCTCCCAGTACTTTTGACGATAGCCTTTTAATGGGGTTGTGACCAACTATCACCTAGAGGATTGCAAGAGTTTCAGGTATTCTCACTGTTGTATCTCTCTTCTTGGGAGTATGGATGTATATTGAGTATACTTTGTGTGTATTTTAATTGGTGTTGTGGTTGTGTATCTCTGGCCTTTGATGGAGGATGATATTTATAAGGTCTTCATGGGCTTTTAGGCATAATGTATTTTCCTTGATAAATCTTCTATTCTTGAGGATAATCTTCGAGTGATCTTATCTTATTCAGATAAGCGATGATCCTCTATAATTAGAGATAACCCATCATTTTTCCCTTCTAAATATAAAGGAGTTGTTATATCTTGGAGATTGACTTCGTGATTAGGTCTCATAATTTACTTGTTGGTCACATCTCTATCTTAGCTCTTTCGAGCTCGTTTTTGAACTAAGCTCTTTCTCATAGGTCGTTGTAGGTCGTGTAAGGGCTACCAAGTACGGTAGGCTTTCCTAGCTCGCGGCTAAAGTGGAACACCTGCAAACTAACTTTTCCTTATACCTTTTGTCATATACAAGAACTCGATTCATTAATGATGACTGGTATATGTGAGATCTGTAAGACCTGGGCTAACGAGGGCGGGGAGTGATCGTTGGTGCAAGAGGCACGGACAAGGAGCAACTCCTGGCAGGTTTCTAAGGGAGGGATACATGAATGAACCGACACACCCGAATGAGAGGGTGATCCTAATACTATGTAGGATTGGGAATACATAGTAAAGGTGACAATTCAGGCTACCCATATGGGTTTGGGCCGGCTCGCTTCGGACTCGGGCCATGACCAAGCAGAGCTAAAAAAGCTCGACTTAAAATCGGGCTTCCAAATTCATGTCTAAACCCGCCCTATGCAGGTAGCGGGCTTATATGGGCCGGCTCGACAACCTTTTTTTTTCAAAAAATAGAATTTAAGCAAAAAAATTTTCTAACAAGTGTTACTGTGTTTCGACCCCTCCTCTCCCCTAAGAACTAAGAAGCGTGTGGCTGTGGCACTCAGTCCGAGACTATGAAAATTGAAAGGACATGATGGTGTATATCACTTCACTATAATAGTATAATACTACATTGGTGTTAAACTATTAGTGTTGGAATATTTGAACCCCAAATGTGGTTATTTGGCCCCCATTTTTTCGTCTCCCAGCAGACGGAATAATTTGTCTTGAGGGAGACGGAAATTTGAACCCCATTTTTAGTAATAAATGCACCTCCGTCTCTTAATGGGACGGATTTTTCCGTTCCTCTTAAAACGGAAGTTTCCGTTTTGACAAAGACGGAGGTGCATTTATTACTAAAAATGGGGTCCAAATTTCCGTCTCCCTCAAGACAAATTATTCCGTCTGCTGGGAGACGAAAAAATGGGGGCCAAATAACCACATTTGGGGTTCAAATATTCCAGCACAAACTATTAATGGCTTCAGAGTTCAGCCCTGCCTTAGTCATGTCTGTGTTACCCTTGGTGCAAAGCTTGGTGGGCCTTGGTTTTGGCCCATTATTTTTTTTAACAGCTTATGTAGCTATTTTAAATCAGTAAAAAAATTTTAAAAATTATATATATATATATATATAAACCGGGTTTCGCGCTAGGCTGAGCTACCCGGTTCAAACCCAGATATAGCTCGGGCTTTTGCGGACTGAGCTAAAAAGGCTCAGATATATTTCGCTCAAATTTTGGTATATAAACCCGCATTTAATGCGAGCTTATTCGGGCCGGCCCAGACGGGCCGGGCTATTTTGTCGGCTCTACTACATAGTATAGGAAGGCTTAAATAAATTGATTGGTATTACCCATATCAACAAGATGCATCTTCTTTTCGGTAGCCCATCATTTAAGAGCTCCATAGTTAAGACCCGGGCTAACGAGGGCGGGAAGTGATCTCCGATGCAAGAGGCACGGACAAGGAGCGGCTCCTGGCAGGCTTCTAAGGGAGAGGTACATAAATGAACCGACACACCGCAATGAGAGGTTGATCCTGAGACTGTGTAGAAATGGGACTACACAGTACATGAAGGTTTAAATGAATTGATTAATACTACCCATATCAACAAGATGCATCTTCTTTTCGGTAGTCCATCACTTAAGAACTTCATAGTTAAGCGTGCTTGATTTGGAGTAATTCTGGGATGGGTGACCTCCTGGGAAGTTTTCCCGGGAAACGTGCAAGTGAGGACAAAGCATGCTGAGAAGATCCGTGTTGGTATGTGGGGACAGTCGCGATCCATTTGCTTGCCAGGGATGTTACCGATACCTCCTAGTTTACTTGATTTTAATCCTAACTTGTGTGTAAATTGAAGAAATTAAATATCTCTATGGATTCAAACATGCCGGTAAACAATGGCATGATAAGCTCCCTTTTGCTCTACTAGACTCAAGTTACTCCATGTCTCAAGCTAATCATTCTCTCTTCACAAAGAGAAATGCCTAAGGTTTTCCTATCATACTAGTTTATGTTGATGACCTTGTTTCCACTGGTACTGATCTTCAGGAAATCAATCACATTAAGTCTTTACTTGACAAAAAATTCAGTATAAAAGACCTTGGCAATCTTAAATTCTTTTTGGCATGGAAATAGCTAGATCATAAAAAGGGATTCATCTTTATCAAAGAAAGTATATTCTAGATTTGTTGCACAAACCTTGCTCCACTCCTATGGAATACAACAGTAAACTTTTGCATCAAAAATCTGGGACAACGTTGACTAATTCTGGTCCCTACAAAAGATTACTTGGTAAATTGTTGTATCTAACAAACACAAAGACCATATATTAGTTTTTCACATTGTCATTTGAGCCAGTTTTTAGCATCTCTAACAGACCAACATCATCTGGCAACTTTAAGAGTTTTGAGGTATCTTAAGGGTTCTCCTACTATTGGTATCCTTTTTCAGGCATCAAGTGATCTCAAACATAAGGAGAAGCTCAATTCTGTTGTAACTTGAGCTACAAGTCATCACAGCAACGACTTCAACTAACTTAGTTTCTCATTGACCATAGCTAGTTGGTTGTATATAAGGAATTATTCATGTAACATTTGAATTAGTTGTCTCTCTGTTTCTCTCTCTCTCGATTTCTGCTAGTGTGATTGCTTAGCTTCAGCCTTCAGAGCTACGACAGATACTAGAATTAAAAATTAAAACACGTACTCTCTCTTTCTCTTTGTCTTTCTTCTCTTTCTCTCTCAAAGCTTCTCTCTCTCAAAGCAATGGCCGATACCTGTTTTGAAAAACACATGCTTTCATTTTTAATGATAGTATGTTTTTTTTGTTTTCTTATATATCTAATTAAATATTTATATTGAAGTTAAGCATCATATAAGTCCAATTACCATAAGTATCTTATTGCTATGGAAAATTCAAGCCTCTCTCACTATATATAGTTTCCTAGCACCTCCAATTATTGAAGGGGTTGATTGAATTATAACAATATTATTCTCTTGGTTTTATAGGTAAGACTCTTTTAGAAATAAAAATATTTGGTTCGACTAAGTTACATATTTGATCTCTTACCTTATTTTTTAATTTAAAAATGGTCTCTTATGCTTTTTTGGTACTATATTGGGCCCTCATCATGTTTCATTTTGCTATCAAATTGGTCCCTAATAAGTCATTGTTCATCCTACGTGTCAACATCATATTGGTCCATATTTGCAATGTTGGAGAAAGACGTACATGACACGTATGTGTATCTTATTGGTTAACATAATATGAACATTGATTCAGGGACCAAATTGATAGTGAAAAGAAACGTAAATGGACCAATTTGAAATTGAAAAATAAGATAAGGACCAAATATGTTGTTTTTTGTAAAACCACATTTCAATTTCCAATAACATTTAATTACTTATTTTCAAAAATATCCTTATTAAATCAATATTTTTTAAAATTTCAATAACAATTATAGGATAATTTTAAAAGATATATTAAACATTTATATTTATAATGTCACTCAAAATATCAACCCACTTTCTTGATAAAGTAAATTTCTTAAAAAAAATCTTATTACAAATAGGATCAGAATTAGTATAACATAATTGAGAGACAAGAGTCCAAATGAATAACATGGAACAGTCATTTTCACATAAGAGATACACATTGGATCACACAAAGGCATAGAATAAAGCTGTTAGGTTTTCTAACTATGTTTGTGGGGTTTGTAACGAGCTGAGGACTTTTGCCTGTTCTCATTTTTGCTCTGTGTCAGATTTTTTTCAGAGAATATACGTGAAGAAGCTCCTATTCTGGGTTTCAATTTTCTAGCAAGCACTAATGGCTTTGGAGCACGCCATTGTACTTACTTGTTCATTATTATACACTGACGCCGACATTATTATAGTGACAACTCTTACTCGGCATCTCTCTGTAGATTCTTTCTTTCACTTCTTTACCCATGACTCTACTATGTTTTCGTCGTAAAATGACTTCAGCAAATTTTTTGTTAGACACACATCTTTTAGAATAAGTGTGTACAAGTTTGTTTATTTTTGGCCCCTCCCTCTTATACTTTTTGTATCCGTTCCAACCCTGGAAGGAGGCAGGGGGTGACCTATATATAGATGTCGTGGTAACACCAAAAATTTTAAAATTTTTTATATACACATGTATTGTTCATGTGCGATACTCTTTAAATTATATTAATATTTATATAAAGTATCCTATTTAGTCTGTATTACTTGTAACGGATTTATTGTGAACATTAGCTATATCCACTTTATTTTTAAAAAAACTTTTACCAACTTATTATTTACTTTGTTAAAAATAAAAAACAACTCGGCAACAAAAATAAAATTTAAAAACACATTGGTAAAGTAACAAAATGTATTAAGGCTTCCACCAAAAAAGACTCGTATGCATATATTATTGTGGGATAAATGTGAGAAGGAAAAAAACGCTATTAAATACAATGCTACTTTGTAATTTGTTATATGTTTGATAAAGTCATCAACTATAAAAATGTTGAAATAGTTTATAACTTTATACTATTATACTATGGTTATAAACTATTTCAACATTTTCATAGTTGATGACTTTATCAAACATATAACAAAGTAGCATTACAATTAAATGTGTTTTTTCCTTCTCACATTTATTCCTCAATAATATATGTATATGAGTCTTTTTTGATGGAAGCCTTAATACATCTTGTTACTTTACTAATGCGTTTTTAATTAGAGACGAAAATTTCCGTCTCTAAATTATTAAGTTTCGTCTCGAAAATAATAATGAATTCCGTCTCTAACAAAGACGGAAATTTCCGTCTCTATGCTGAGACGGAATAAATTTCGTCTCTAATTCCAAGATTCATTATCCGTCTCTAATCAGTAATATTTCATCTCTAATTCCCGATTTCATATCCGTCTCTAATTAAGAAAATTATGTCTCTAAAAAGAGACAGAATTATTCCGTCTCTAATTCCAAAATCTGCTATAGCCCACACTTTTGTTCACAAATCTTTAAATCTGTAATTTTTAAATTCTATTTTTTTGACAAAGCTATTCAAAACAATACAAAAACAACAATAATTCAAAACAAAAGCAATAGAGAATATATCCATTACTAGTGCAAATGAAGAAGTCACAATACAGAAAAATATCTAATCATAATTCGAAACAAAACAACAATATTACTAGAGCTAAATAATCCAAAAAAAATTACATACTTAAGTCATTTTTCTAAAAGATAAACTAACAAATTGCATCAATCATTATTATCCATTTGATCTTCATCAATGTCATCTTCCTCTAATGGTTTCAAGTTGTTAAGAGTCATCATCTTCTGAAACATTTGCTCCCGCTTCTTAAACATTTGCTCAATACATGCAGAAAAGTTCATCCAAAATGAGCGGAAATGTTAATCAAAGAATGAACCTGGATGGTAGATATCAACCGAAATTTATACACCTATTTGAATGCGGCTTCATGAATGGCCAATAAAATTATACACACAAGATTGTTATGGAAAGGCATTCATGAATTATAAGTGGTACTCTTTGCCAATTTGAAAAATTAAGGATTATTAAATGCCATCACATCTACTGGCATTTCTGTGTGGGAAGACAAATTATCAATTAGATTCTACAAATATGCCACCAAAACCATAAGAAATTGCATGGCTTCACAACAACGAACTCTAAATTGAAGTTCCTACATTCTCTTTAGTGAATTAAGTTAACTCTTTCAGAAAAACCAGCAAGAAATTATGACAAATAATGCAGGAAAGAATCTTACTTAGCCTTCAATTATGTAACATGTGTCACAGTCCAAATTCTATCAAGCACAACAACAAAAGAAATATAAATAAAAAGAAATATAAATAAGACTGAGTTACTACTAAAGTGATAATAAAATAAAAAAATCAATCCATTACTAGGAGTGTAACGGTCCGGTCCGGTCCGGTCTTTGACGGACATTGGAGACCGGACCAATCAAATTATCATGGTCCGGTCCGGTCCGGTCTCAATGTGTTTTAGGTATAAAGACCGGACCGGACCGCATCGGTCCGGACCACTGCGGTCCGGTCCGGTCCGATCTATTTAGACCATTAAATTAAAATTTAAAATGTTGGAAATTAATTAAGGCAGCAAAACCTAATTGAACACAAAGGGCAAAATCAATAAATCTAGGGCAAATTCAATTGGGGCAAAATCAATTAATCTAGGGCAAATTCAATTGGGGCAAAATCAATTGATAAAAATCAAATTAAACTGACAGAAGAGATAGTTAGAGGAACCAGCGGCGGCGGCTAGGAGGCGGCGACGGCGCATGGAGGAGGGAGAGAGAGAACGAATCAGAGGAGGGAGAGAACGGAGGAGGGAGAACCGGACTGCGACGATCGAGCAAAAGGCAGCAGCGAGCGAGACAGCAAACGGCGGCAGCAGGCGAGACAGCGAAACGGCGACAGAGAGAGCGCGACGGCAACGGCGGCAGCGAGAGCGACGTGCTTTGTGGCCTGTGAGAGGGTCGTGAGAAGGAGAGAGAGACGTGCTTTGTGGTTGTGGCTGTGTGCTTTGTGGTTGTGGTTGTGTGCTGTGGCTGTGTGCTTTGTGGCTGTGTGCTTTGGCATGTGGATCTGATACAGATGTCTATGTCTTAGATTTTTAGGTTTTAATGTATGCGGTCCGGTCCGGTCTGAGCGGTCTCAAAAACACCGAGACCGTGGACCGGACCGTTCAAGAACGGTCTGAACTTTTCGGGACCGGACTGGACCGTGAGACCGGACCAGACTGCATTTTTCGGTCCGGTCCGGTCCGGTTCGAGCGGTCTCGCGGTCTCGAACCGGACCACTTACACCCCTATCCATTACAACAATATAAAGACAAAGAGCATTGACGGGGTAGCAACAAAGATAGAGCAGGCAAATAAGTAGGAGTATAAGAAAGAATGCTTAGCTCTAACTATCAATGTTAAAGATTAAAGAATCTCAAGGCAGTGAAACTCCACTTCACAGGATTAGAAGTTTTTGAGCAAAGTTACCAACTACCAAATACCAAATGTCATGTCATTCCACCAGAGGTAGAAACAAACAGAGGAAAGTTAAAGTGTTGAATTATTTTAAATAAACAATAAATAAAATAAATAAATAAATTAGTTGCTATTGATTTGTGGTGGAAAAGATTAGGAATTTGTGGCTTACTTTGTGGTGTAATGTAAAGTTACCAAAACTTTCAAATTTTCAAGACCAAATTTTCAAATTCTCAAAACTAACCCTTAGAGGTCTTAATTCTGACTCCATTAGTAAAATTAATTAATTTCTTACTAAGCATTACTAAGGAATATGCATTATATATATTGTATCTCACCATAAGGCAATGTTTGGTTTGCATGGACCAGAAAATGTTATTGGCTTAAGAAGATAGATCCTATTTTTAGGTACCACAAGGACAGCTCCTCTAGATGCCTTTTCAAATGCCTGAAAAGAAATTAAACAAGCAAAAAGGAGTGAGTGAATATAGAGAATAATGGGGTAAATAAATTACTAAATTGACATAAAAAATAATCATGTTTGTTGGTGTATATATATATATATATGTGTGTTGTTACCTCACTATCATTTCTTCCATCTGCTTTGACTCCATAATCATCAACACTTACTACTACTTTTCCATGAGGCCTTGAAGAGCTCCGGGTAGCTTTTTTAGTCCTTGGCATGCATAAAACCAAAATGTTGAAAAATTTTGGGTATTCAAAATAAATTTTGCTGAAAAATCTTCAATAACTTCTAATCCTTTTGTCAGAAATATAATTCATATATTATTTTGTAAATATCTTTGATGAGCAAATTGTAATGAAGCAAAAAGTAATTAGAGTTAGCAGAATAAAAGTAACTCTGGTTTAGTAAAAGTAATTCTGGTTGAGTAAAGAAATTCTAGTTATGTAATCAGAGTTGGGAATGTTTAGCTCTATAAATACCTGTATGAATAAGTAGTCCATCATCGAATTCACAAGTAATCTAAGTTTCTCCCTCTATATTCTCTCGTACAATTCTCTTTACTATTGAGAAAATAATAAACACTTGAAACACATATATGTAAAAAGAATTGTACGAGATATATGTGTTACAAAAAGGTGATTAAAAGGTGATTTATTATTGTTGCTTTTTGAGTTATTGGCTGATCTAGATGAGCTACTGGACCTGGACTTGTCTTTCTATACTATTTTTGCAAAAGGAGTAATCTAATTATTTGGCTTAGTAGTTTCATGGGATATAGTCTCCAGAGCTCCTTTAATTATAAGATTATTGGTCTAGATAATGGGCTTTTCATTTTTCTGAACCTTTTCTAGTTCAGTTACTCTAATTTTTTTTCTTCAACTTGGATACATAGCCCATTAATTGCTATGTTTATATTACTGAGAGTAGAATTTACTTGTCCAATATTCATACTCATCTTCAACATACTTATTTCCAGTATTAATTGATCATTAGTCGTAGTTGGTATATCTTTCGATATGTTACTGGACTATGCATTACTCGGAGAGTTGCGCCATCTGCTGCAATAATCAATTAATCATTATAACTTAATAATCTCAGAAGGTTCTATTTTATCATAAGGGTCTAATTCAAGTTCTTTAATTGGTTCCTCAATTTTTATAATAAAAGCTAATCTTATCTTATCACTATCTCTTTCGGCATTAATTATTTGTTTTTCTTTTCTTTTATGTAATCTTTCTTTTTCACGTTTGATGAATCAAATTATTTGAGGCATTTTTCTTTAGTTAGTTTCTTTATTTCATCTAACACATATAACATCCTACTAGTATTGCCAAAATCTAATTCTTGATTTTTCATTAACACTCAAAAATATGGTTTATTATTATAGTGAAATCTATTCTAACATTAAAATGATATTCTATGGAATCTACTATTAAATAAAAAATGGTTACTATTGTTTCTAGATATGGTCGGTTATGAAATCTAGAAGTTATTGTAATATAGTGATCATACCAGACTTGGCTTACACAAAAAATCAGCAATTAGATTATTTTTTCCTTTAATGTGTTCTATATTATAGTCATAATATGACATATCCATTTGCCATTTAATTAACATTTTACTACTTATTTTATTAATATTTATTCCTTTGCTAACCAATGTTTTAATTGGGTATTATCAGTCCTTATTTTAAATTTATTATTTACTATGAATAATTCAAATTTTTCTACTGTCTTAACTATTGCTAAAAATTCTTTCCAATTAGAATGGTACGGTATTTGCTTTGTTTGTCATTAAATTTTTTCACTTGCATATCTTGTTATTACTTTTTTTTTTTGATAATCAACGGAGCTAATGCCCAGGCACAAAGAATTACAAGATCATACGCGGGAACACAGTCCCATAACCATCCTCACAAAGCAGAGAGAAAAGAGGAGGAGGAACAACATCAATAACAGAAACACTATAAGAACCTAGATGACCGGCATTAGCAAGAAAATCCACACAACGATTAGCCTCTCGGTACACATGTCGGATACTAAAATAACGGAACTTCAACAAGAGACTATTAACTTCGCCAATTATGGCAGCGCAATGATGGTTAGCTCTGCAGGACCTCTTCACCATGCATACTAACAGCAACAGCTGAATCCATTTCAATCTCCAAATGAGAGCAACCTAAAGATAAAGCATGCCTCAGGCCTAAAACTAAGCTCCAACACTCCGCAAGAAGAGAAGAACAAGTCCCTAAAAAACAATGAAAGCCAGAAATGAACTTGCCCGAAAAATCTCGAATTAGGCCACCACAAGTTGCAGTTCTGCTTCCACTTTTAAAAGAACAATCCACATTCAGTTTTAAAAATCCAGGTTTTGGAGGCTTCCAACCAACAAACTCTTCGTGCCTAACAGTCCCTACAAGAAGCGGACTTTGATTGCAGGCCCGGCCCAGGGCAGGGGCAATAGGGTCGCCCGCCCTGGGCCCAAGATTTTAAGGGGCCCAAAATTAATTTTTTTTAATACTAATATATATGAGTATACTCCATTCTGTTCCAAAAAAAAAAAAGAACGATTGCATGTTGAGTTACGGGAGTAAAACAGATCTGTTGCAACCTTTTAATGGAGGTAATGGCAATGGGTCTCTCCATTCTCCAAAGATTTCTTATTTTCTTCACCACCTTCCACATTAAATATTTTCTATTCTCAACACCCAAATTCCCAATAATGTTTGACTCTTACTTACTTCCTCTTCTCATATTCTATTATTTCATTATTTGTTTGATTGCTCCTGCTGCTGCGTTGCCCACTGCCGCCCCTCTCACCGGTTGCAACTGTCACTCACCTTTGTTGTGCCGCCCACTGCCGCCCCTCTCACCAGTCGCTGTTGACTGTTGATGCGTGCCTGCTGTGTGCTGATTGTTCTGGTTCGATGGTTCCTGCCACTGCTGTTGCTCACCACTGCCGGCATCGGCGCGCCGCCCACTACCACCCCTCTCGCTGGTCGTTGTTGGCTGCTGCTGTCTGCTAATTGTTTGGCTTAGTGGTTCCTCTTTCTCAAAATTTTAATTTTCATTTCTTTATGACTTATAAGTTTCTTCAATTTCAATCTTTTTATTCCTTTGCTTTGTTGATGCATAGATTTTTAGGTTATTTCATTTATATGAGATTTTGAGTATTTGAATAGAGTAAAAATCATGGATTAGTTTTAGATTTTTATAATTTTATCTTTAGAGTAATTGTTGCTACTTGAATATTTGTTATTTATTATTATTATTCTAACTTTCACAAAATAAAATAAAAATTTGAAACTTTGTTGTGATACCTTATTGTTTTCTATTGCAGAATGTAAATGGCTAATATTCATTAACCATGTTGGAGCCATTGATTTGTTTTGTTTGGTTGCCTTCATTAATATCCAGGTGTTTTTATTTTTATTATACAATATTTTATTTGTGCTTGTGTAGTTTTTAGATATTCATATTGATCAAGGGCCCATTTATTATTTCGCCCTAGGGCCCATGAGATGTCAGGATGGGCCCTGTTTGATTGCATTTGATAATACTCTTTGAAAAGGACAGCACACGAAAAAGAAAGGAAGATATTACTTCTTGTCCTTTTTCATTTTCATGATATAGTGCTGCATCCGAATAATCATGCATCAGTATAAATAATCCAATTTATATTATCATCTAATGGAATTATTAATTTTGGTAAATTTTGACATATATTTTTTATTTTTTCTACAGCTTGTTGAGTTTCTTTATTTCAAATCCATCTAGTTTTTTCTCCAGCTAATTTTGATATTTTTGCAGTTAATTTTAACATATTAGGAACATAATTCTTGCATGGTTTACTAATCCTAGAAAAGATTGTAACTCCTTTTTTTTTTTTATTTCTGTGAAATCAAATATCTTTTTACCTATATGTTCTTTTAATTCTATTTCATCTTTTGAAACATACTTCCCTAAAAATGATATTCTGCTTTTTCTTAACTTAGCTTTCTTAGATGATATATTCAATCCTTTTCTTCTATTATTTTAATAAATGTTAGCAAATGTTCTTCATGTTCTTTTTCATTTTTTGAAAATATTAAAATATCATCCATATATATTACTGCAAATTCCCTTATCGGTAATAATAATTCTGTTACATATTCTTGAAATATACTAGGGCTATTATGGAATCCCATAGGTAATACATTCCATTCATATAATCCTTCAGAGGTACTAAAGGCTGTATATTTTTTACTTTCCTCTTCTAATTTTATTGGATAAAACCCTGACTTACAATCAAATTTACTAAATATTGTTTTTCCTCTTATTAGATTAAATAATAGCTCCATTTTTGGAATTGGGTATCTATTTCTTATAGCTAATTAAATCATTTAGTTTTCTATAATTTATTACTAATCTAGATTTTCCTCTTTTCTCTTCACTATGTTTAATTACTATCATTGTTGGGGAAGAGTAGGCTGATTGGCTTTGTCTTATTAATTTATATTACTTCATTTCTTTTATAGGCATAGTAAATTCCTTTTCATCTTTTTCAGTCCATGGATATGGTTTACAATTTATTTTTTTACTGTAATCTTTTAATTCTATTTTTGCCATTGGTTTAGATTTTTCCCAATGGATTAATGGATTATCACTATAATTATCTATTAACCTTTTTTTCTATTTCATCTTTACTTTGTATAACCTTTATTATTGGTTTATCTTCTATTTCTATGGGTACTTTATTTCTTAAGAATTGTATTTCATCTAGTCATCGTTTTTTTCTGGAATAGTTCATCTTGCCTAGTGTATGGTCTAGTGATTCTTATTCCCCATGTTTTCTGCTTACAAGAGTTGTTAATGTTAATGCTTTATTTCACATGATTATAGGTTCGTAATTCATTAAAAAGTCTAATCCTAAAATTACGTCACATGTTGAATCATTAAATTGTTGAAGTACTGGTATTTTTTATTCATATTCTCCTATTTGTACTGAGACATTTTTGGTATCTAATTCTATCATGTGAACTTCTTGTCCAGCCCTAGCCATCATTAATGGTTTGGTTTTTTGCTTCCATAATTCTCCTGGTAAGACATTATATTTTGCTATTGTTATACTTGATCATGTGTCTATTAGAGTGTGATATTTTCTTGATCTATATTTTTCGTAATTGATTTTTTTTTGTATAAGAAAAATTCTATTAACACATGAAAATGTTAATTACAAAACAAAAGGCACTATTATCACCTTGCCACCTTCTATGAAGGGTTCAAGAGCTAATAGTGCCTAAGACATAAAAAAGAAGCCTAGAGTTCAATGCTAATCCTATTGACAAGAGCTCTATTATTCCAATTAACAAAATTAGGCAAACTCTCTTATAATCCTCATGATTTGATGCTGATCTCTATATTTATTTGCAAAAAGTCTATTGTTCCTTTCCATCCACGTATGATAAATGGTAGCCGCAATAACAGCATAAACACACTTCCTCCTAGCTTTGTCTCTGAATGAATGTCGAATCTAACGAGTCCAGTTGACAAATCTATTATGCCAATTATCGATTCCAATTCATAAGCAAGCCTCCTTCAACAGGGACTGTGACCAAACACAATCAAAGAAGAAATGGTCCCTTGATTCCTGACCAGATATGCATAGGACACAATCATATTGATTTATGAACAATCTATCTCTAGTTTTAAGCTTGCCGTGTACTGCAAGCCACACAATAAATCTATGTTTAGGCACAGAAACAGAATTCCACACAAACTGATGCAAATGGAAATCAGGCAAATGACCTAGTAAGAACTCATAACCACTGGAAATTGAATAACTCCCATCAGTTGATGCAATCCAGTTACCATTTGCAAACCTAGGTTTCAGCCAATCTTTGATTTTCACAATTTGTTTCCAATGCCAGCTATCATTCTACTTAACTTCACACTCCAAAAATCTGGATTTTTCAGGTATATGGAACTAATCCATTTCACCCAAAGGGTATCCTACTTAGACCCGATGTGTCAAATCTGCTTCCCAACCGCAGCCACATTCCATAGAATTGTGTTAGAAAAGTTCAAGCCTTCGATCCTTTATTCTTAGGTGAGCAGATAGTATTCCAAGCAATTGATGTTGTTTAATGGCCATTCAAGTCCACTCCCCAAAGAAATTCCCTACAATTCTTCTCAACCTCTTTGAGTACTGCTTTTGGAATAATAAAGATAGTAGCCCAGTACACACGTAGGCTCAACAAAACTAAGTTAATCAGACAACATTTTGCCTGGTATGACAAATGCCTAGATTTCCAAGATTTTATTCTTCTGCTCACTTTGTCTACCAATAGCTGGCATGTTGCATTTGACCATTTCCTTGAGGAGATAGGCAAGCCAAGATATTTGAAAGGAAAAACACATTTCCGGAATCCTGTTAGCCTTAGCAGATCAGATTGAGTTGCATCATTGATACCTGCCATGTAAATTTAATTTGTGACTTTTCCATGCTGAGCTATAAACCTGAACTGTCAGCAAAAGCTTGAAGGCCTTGATACAAAATCCTCACACTCGCAGCGTGACCCTTACAAAAGACCATAAGGTCATCTGCAAAAGCTAAGTTAATGATTTTGCTCTCCTTGCACAATGGATGGAATCTGAAGTTCCTGTGATCTGCTGCCTTTTGAAGACTTCTGGTTAACACTTTCATAGCCAAAACAAAAATCAAAGGGGACATAGGGTCACCTTGTATTAACCCCCTATAACCCTTAAACTTCTCTGACCTCTGGCCATTAATGCTAATAAAGAAGGAAGCATAAGTAATGCAGTGCATGATCCAGTTCCTGAAAATTTCAGGAAATCTGAATGCAATTAGCATGTCTTCAATAAATGACCAATCCAAAGTATCATATGCCTTTCTGATGTCAATCTTCATAAGACATCTTGGAGAAATCTTCTTCCTGCCATATAATCTCAATAACTCCTGAGTGATGAGAATGTTGTATGTGAACTATGCTCCTGTTCTGGATGAATGCTGTTTGGTTCTCCTGAACCAAGCTTGGCAGAACACAATTGAGCCTGCTACATAAAAGCTTAGAAATGTATTTGTAGAGATAGTTACAACAGGCTATGAGTCTGTAATCTCTAACTGAATTAGGATTATCAGACTTTGGTATCATGACCAAATTTTTTTCATTAAGATTCCTGCTAAGAATTCATGTTCTGAAAAATTAATTTATCGCAGTGATGCAATCCTTACCAACAACAGACCATGCATCCTTGAAAAATCCAACCCCAAACCCATCAAGGCCTGGTGCCTTATCAATATGGGTAGAGAAGCATACCTGTGTGATCTCATCATCAGGGAAAGGTTTGATTAAATTCAATTGCTGCTCTGAGGTTAGGATAGGACCATTCACCACAAAAGAATCCTGCCACTGATAGAACTGTTTCCTGGTGTATAACTTCTTGTAGTAATCTACAAACAAAGAAGAAATTTCATTCTAAGTTGAAATAAGCCTGTTCTGGTCATCCTTAACAATGATAATTTTGTTCCTGTAGGCCCTCTGCTTAATATCTTGATGAAACATACTAGTATTTTCATCACCCTGCTTCAACCAATTGATTTTAGCCTTCTGTTTCAGGAATGACATGGTTGCCTTGCTAACTTCTCTTTGTTGAGAACTGACATTCCTTTCTTGTTGCTGGAGATTTACATCAGTAGGATTCTGGCTCAAATGTGCCTGAATAGAATTAAGTCTTTCCCTGAGATCAACCTCTTTTTTGTCAATATCAGCAAAAGAGTCTTTATTAAGATCCCTCAAAGGTTTCCTTCATCTAAATAATCTCTGAGTCACCTGAGACATAGGATTACCTGAATAATCCTGAGTCCAAACAGCCTCCACAATTAGAAAGAAATTACTGCGGGTTGACCACATATTAAAGTATTTGAAACCTGTAATCCTGCTATCTTGCATCTGGTTCCACTCCACCAGAGCCGGAGAATGCTAAGAAAGGCCAGGGATAAGAAAGTTTGGTAATTGAATTTTATTAACACGTATAACATTTAAATTATCTTAGGAATTACTATTGCTTGATGATCTACACTAATCATTATCCTTTTTTCTTGAATATGATATGGTTTTACCTGCTCTAAAAAATCTTTACCTAATATTAATTTTGTTGTACTATTATCATTGGTTTCTTCTTGTACCCATAACTTCAAACTTATTATTTCTATTTGATTAATCCTTATGGTGGAACTAGTTTTGGTTCCTTCTAAATCTATTTCTATATTATCCTCAGTATATTCTATATCTATTGTACTTCTTTCTTTAGTTGGGTCTATTAAGGCTTTGATTTCTTTCCATGTTCCTTCCTTTTTTATTTCTAGTGAGACATAATTATCTATCTGAGATATTAAATCTATTTGTGATGTTTTCAGGTTTGTTGGGAAAATTGAAGATGATATAGGTATTTTTGCCAAGTGGAGCCTGGTTTTATTCTCTCCTATCCTGAAGCTTTTGAATTTTTCTAGGATAGGTACATGATTAGAATAGAATAACTAGGAGTTGAAAAACTTTTTCTAGCTACTAGGGGTTGACTAGAAACTAGGCTAGGTAGGTTAATGTTTATATTAGTAGGTGTATTAACTCTTAATGATCTTTGTCCTAATGTATTATTATAATTTATTCTACTAGGATTTCTATCCTGATAATCTATTGTGTTATTTAATTCTAGTTATAATTTTTGTGGGATATTCATATTTACCGGATCTAAAGGAAGTTCTTGTAATATTGGTATAAATTGTTTGTCTATAATTACTTTACCACTGTTTCTTTTTTATATATTTCATGTTCATTCATAAATACTAATCCTATCATAGCTTCTATGCTTATTATTTTTTATCATGGTGGCATTTTTATTCCATCTAATTTATGATAAACTATTAATGTTTGATCCATATTGGTATCTGCTCTAGATAAAGCAAAATTAGTATTTAGTGTAAATTTTAATTTTTGTTATATTAAATTTCCTGTTAATATTCCTAATATACTATCTTGTACACTACTTATAATTCTTCCATCTGTAATTAATAGTTCATTTGGTGTATTTATTCCTTCTTGAAAATATGATTTTACTAATATTTGTACTCTAGCTACATATATTTCAATTATTTCATCTCTAAATGATATTTTAGCAATTTCAGCTTCTATTATATTTTTATTTTATAATGGTATTCTTAATACTCCTTCTGCTAACTTAGAATCTATAGGGTTTTTCTTTTGTAATATTACACATGCACTTTTTTCTCTTCTTTTTATTTTTAATATTTTTGATAGTTTACCCATCAAGCTTTGTTGATGAATTTCTTATGGTTTTAGATCTAAACTCGTCTTTTTTATTTTATTATATTGTTTTTCACTAAATGTCATCCTCCTTTCTGTTATACCTTGACTTGCATTTCTATATTCTTGGTATTCATCATAATTTTGACTACTTTTTCCTTCATCTTCTGTAGATTCACTGGGATCTATAGTTCTCATCATATACATATAGCTTATTTCATTTTCTTCTTCTGAGCTAATTTCTTCTTATTCTAATATTTGTAATTTAATGAACATATTTCTATTTGGTGTAATCCTGTTATTGTTCTTGCTGATTTTGTTTTTTCATTTATTGCAGTACTTTTTCCTACAAATTCATTTCTTAATATTTGTTCATATTGTCTGACTAATATGAGAAAATATTCTTTTCTAGTTGTATGCCCTTGAACTTTTCTTACTTGATCTCTAAATTCTGTTGGTCTATTTCTCCACCAATTTTGCACTATTCCTATAAAACTTGCTTCTATTATTAAACTTGATGTCTGCGTATCTATATTTCTTCCTACTAGCGCAATTAATTGAGATTTAGCACATTCCTTTATTCTTTTTTCATTATTTAAGTTACAGTCTAAGTCTAACCATATTCCTGAATTAGGTATTGATCTAGTTTCATATTGTTCTAGTGGTGTTGGTGTAAAATTATTTTCTTTTGGAGTTTTATATGTCATCTCAAATATTTGGTCATCTTGTTTCATTGCTTCTTTATGTGGTAACTCTTCTCTTTCTGCTATTTCTTCTCTTTCTGTATTTCTATTAATAGAAGTTCCTATGTCATTTGTTACTCATGAATTTTGACTTTCTTCGGGGGTATTATATTATTCATATTAATTTGTTCTATCTGTTTTTCTAATGATCTTAATCCTATATTTTCTAATTCTTGTTTCATTTGTTCATAATTCATTTCCTCTTCTTCACCCATTTTTCTTTCTATTTCCTCATAATTTAATATATCCATAATATTTATTTGTTCTATAACTAATTATTTATCTTCCTTTTTTATTGGTTTTAATATTTCTAATATTTGGTCAGTATCCTTTCCTATTTGGCATGCTAGTTTTGATATATTATTAATTTCTTTTGTATTTATTTCTGATTCTATTATTTCTTTATTCTTATGTTGTTTTATTCCCCCATTTTTAAATTCTATTTTCTTTATTTCCTTAATTATTGTCCATAAATTCTGGTTCATTACCTCTTGTCCCATTTTTACTTGCTCTGTTATTATCCTAGTTTGTCTCATATTTTCATCTATTGTTTGCTTATTTATTTGTGCTTCAGTAATACATGATCCATATTCCTTTTCTAATATTCTCATCATATTTATTTGTGGTACATCTAGGATTGACTCTAGTAGTGGTGATTGTATTCCTAATGTCTTCATTATTATCTTAGTATTAGATTTTATAATCTCTAATTCTTTAATTACTTTATTAAGTTCTAATTTTATATCATATAATTTTTGTTCTATAGGCTTTGATAATTCTATCAACCTATCATTTTTCTTTATTAAATCCTCTTTATCTATTATTGCTTTTATATTTTCTGGTAATCCTTTAATAGCCTCATCTAATGTTCTACCATCTTCATAAATATTTGGATTTATGTAACTACCTAATTGCTTCATTAAAAACATATTAGTCCAATTTACTTGATTAAATGTACTATCTCCATCTCCTCCTAATATGAATGGTGTAAATATACAATAATCAGTTTCATCTTCTATATAAGAATTAATTGACAATGTCTTATCTTCTAAACTATATATTTTAGGTTCAAATTTTTTAATATCTTGCATTTTTTAAAATTAAAGATTTTTAGGGACTTTAACATCATATTATCTTTAAACCTCAAGCTCTGATATCATTGAAGATAATAGACTGAATATAGGCATAAATAATTGAGCAAAGTTAGGGATGACCACATGAAAACCGGGTGATAGAAGGATCTTTGTCCTCTTTCATGCAAAGAGATTTTTATAGAGAAACTTTTCATAATGGTGCTCAGACCTTCCCCCCTTCAGTTTACTGTAGCACAGCCTTCCTTTGTTTACTACTGAAGGCGTAACTAATTTTGCTAAATTATCCATAACCTAAATTTCTTTCACAGAATCATAACTTTTTGTTGAAGATAATACTAGCCTCAGCCCCTAATATAAGTTTAGTTGGCCATAAATTTATGGCCAACTAAACTTATATTAGGGGCTGATGCATGCTTCTATCTCACATCCTGAGGCCTCCAATACTAATCAATCTCGGACGTCCATCCATCTCACCAATGTGTTCCCAGAACACTAACATACGTTCCCAGAACGTATAGCAAACCATACTTGGAATATAAACAAAGCACCACTCTTAGAGTGTGCATCACGTTCCCAAAACGTATCAAATACAACCATGTCCCAGACACTGGCCACATTCCCAGAATGTGTCATCAAGTAGGTTGCATCAATTTGGTACTCCCAGAGTACCCTTCTCATGTTCCCAAAACGATCCTCCATCCATCTCACCAATGTGTTCCCAGAACACTAACATATGTTCCCAGAATACTAACATACGTTCCTAAAACATATAGCAAACCATACTTGGAATATAAACAAAGCACCACTCCCAGAGTGTGCATCACGTTCCCAGAACGTATCAAATACAACCATGTCTCAGACACTGGCCACATTCCCAGAATGTGTCATCAAGTAGGTTGCATCAATTTGGTACTTCCAGAGTACCCTTCTCATGTTCCCAGAACATGATAAGCGATCCTTGCCAACCTATTTCATCACCTTTCTCCATGCATGAATGCACACAATGCTTTCTCAATTTTGGTTGGCTATTTAATTAATATTTCATTTTCATATCTAAAAACATGAAGAATATGGCATAATTAAGAGTTTCATACTTTCTTAGTAAAACGGCTTAACTTGAGGTTCTATGAGTTATCCCATAAAGTCACACTTTAGTATTTAAGGTAATTAGATTAGTATTAAATTGAACAAAATTAATTAAAATGGCACAAGTAAGTTCAAGTTATAATTCAATTGATTTTTCACTGCTGTCAGTCTCTAACCGGTTAAGACAGATTCTAACAGGTTAGAATCTGCAGCAGAACCAAAGACCTTTAGAGCTTGACATCATTTTTAATTCCCAATCCAATCTAATACAAAACAGGTTATGGATAATTCAAATACCTCAAATTAAGCTTATTCTTATGTTAAGAGTCTCATAGAATCAATACCAAATGGACATATTTTTCCAAAACCAAATCAATATCATCACTTTCATTAAGATATGGAACTCAATTACAAAACTTTAAGTCCATCAACATTCTCATTTCATAACAGATAAATTACAGTTAAGTTTAATTGGAAGAGTTAATTGAAAATGTTGTAAAACCATGGATTAAATTTCTGAATTTCAATTTTCATATCTGACAGATTCTAACCGGTTACTCAGCAGTTCTAACCGGTTAGAAACTGCAGAAACAGCACACTGATTTAAGGTTTTGCATACCATTTCCCATTCCACTCATTTCCAATCAAATTCAACCATAAACAAAGCTTCAATTCCATAAAGTAGACATGTTCCAACACTTGATTACATCCAACACTCATGCATTTCAAATACGCATATCAAATTGCATGAAAAAGGCATAAATGACAACTTAGCATACCAAATTCACATATACTGAAATTTAACACCAAATTATCATACATTCAGCTTGCATTCATCAATTGAAACTTGCTCTAAGTCCTGGAACAAGTTAAATTGGCCTCCAAGCCTTTGTCCCCTAAAGCCTATGCCCTTTATGAGTCTCATGGTGACTCAACCTATGGTTTCACATAATCTAATCTCATTCTAACAAATGATAGCTTCTCCCTTACCTCTAAATTGTGCTTGATGAGTATCAACACTGGTTCTTTAAAGAAGGACACGAATTCCTCAAGCTCAAAATCAGACCCTAAAGAGAGCCCCACGAATTTAGTTCTAGTTCTGGACAGACTTGATCCTCAAACTTCCAAAGCTCAAAACTTCTTCTATACTCACTCTCAATTCACGTTCTATTTATTAATACAAAGCTTGAAGATCAAGCTTTGTAATGGTGTATCATACTCAATCTAATTCTCAAAGGTTAAAGAGAATTGAACAGAACAAGGAAGGAACCCTAATCAGAATACAACATCAACACTTCAACATAAAACCCTCATTTTGATCCTCAAATCGTGTATTTATAGGGGAAATTGATGAACATGCAAGTCGACACGTACTTCCCACTAAGAATCGAATTGATTTCGTGGCAAAACTTGATTTAATCGAGTGGTTACTCATCAAAATTCACTAACCCAGTTTTTGATTTCATCGTGTAATCGGTTACAAAGCCTTTCTAACCGGTTACATACTGATAAAATTCCAAAAATTAATAATTTAATCACTCTTTCTTCAAAAACCTTTCTAATATTGCAATTAGGTCCCAACCCAAGGACTAAATTACAATATTCATATTTTTGTACAAAATACTCTTATAAAAATATATCTTATACTTTTTATATTTCAAAACACATAATGTACAAAAACTTAAACCTTCATAACTAATATAAAAACAATTATAAAATAATTGTTATAATTTATTTCTTTTGTTATTCGAGAGACGAAAATTAGAGGTGTTACAGTTAGGGGCCAGGGACTAAAGTGAATGACTTTTTACAAAATCAGGGACCTAAAAACAATTTTGTTAATTTCAGGGACTAAAATGAATGACTTTTTACAAAGTCAGGGACCTAAAAGAAATTTTGTTAATTTCAATTACTAAAGTGAAAGTGCTGTGTAAATTCAGGGACTAAAGTGACAGTTTAGTCAAATAGAAAATATACCTTCTAAAAACAGTTGAAATTGTGAGCGGAAGTGGCAGTGGCAGCAACGATGGTTGGAATCGCAAGTAGCAACAGCAGCGGAGTCACGAGCAATAATGGTAGCAGCGGAGTCGCAATCAACAATGCCAGAGGAGTTTCATGGAAATGACAACAGCGAAGTCGCAATCAGCAAAGGCAAAAGTGGTGGGTTGAATCGCACAAAAGGGAAGAGGGTTTCAAAGGAGAAAAGATTGAAGAAAATAAGGATTCAAGTAAGTGATGAGTCGTATATGAGGGGAGGTTTTTGTTTTCTTTTTTATTTTTTTGGTTACATGGGCTCCAGGTAATTTAATGTAGTTTTATAGCATTAGTAGCACGAATATGGTAAGCTTTACATGTTGTTACTTAAGCTGTAGCATTTGTATAATAAATGCTATAAATTGTTATATACTCAGTAGCATTTATTAAATAAACGCTACAAATTAATATTATAATTAATAACATATATTAGATAAACGCTACAAATTAGTATACAATTGGTAGCACTTAATTATTAAAAAATGCTATTAGTTTCAAAATAATTTTTTTAAAAAATTTTAGGATAATTGATCGACAAAACTGTCACTTTGGTCTTCGATATTGCAAGCTGATTTTACTTTGGTCCTTAAGATTTCAAAAATTTCTCTTTAGTCCTAGAAATTGTAAAATGTTATTCATATTAGTTCTTGAAAGTAACTTTGCTTATTTCTTCTTTCAATTTAATCTCTAACTTATAAACATTTAATTCAATTTGATCCTTGATATTATTAAATTAATTTCAATTATGTATGGGATGACTGCTAACTACCCACGTGAGACTTAGGTGAGTAACATTTTACAATCTCGAGGACTAAAGAAAAATTTTCAAAATCTCATGAACGAAAATTAAACACCTTGCAATGTAAAGAACTAAAGTGGTAGTTTTGCCATAACTTATTAGTAGCATTTATTTGAAAAAGTGCTATAGAAGGTTTAACTTTATGTAGCATTTATTAAATTAAGCATTTTATAAAACCTTTATAGTGTAAGACGCTACAGAAATATATCTACTTCCTATTATTCTTTTTGTTGTGGTGAGTAAAAGTAGTTAATTGTTCATAAATAAGATCAATGGAATTCTTTTTTAGTTTCATCAAAAGTATTCAATAAAATAAAAATTAAAAAAATAAATAAATAAATAAATCAGGTTGGCATGTTAGGCCTGGCTAGACATTTTTCTGTGATTATTTGGCTCGGTCGGCTAGCGTCGTACTTTTTTTTCAGCTTTAACTGTACATTAATTAATGAGCACATTTCCTCATAAAAGTTAAATTATACTTTAATATTTCATAAGGATTAAATTGGAATATTTTTGACAAAACACATATAAAACTTACAATAATCAATACTTTCTTAATATATTTAAAGACCAAAAATTAAAGAAATGAACAAGTAATATATATATATATATATATATATATATATATATAGTTAGGATCCGTTAACACCAGGTGTAAAATTTGGTCACTTACACCTTCACATAACTTTTTATATATTATGAAATTTGTCAATGCAACCGTTGAATTATATGTTATTATCATGACGATCATACATACCAAATTTCAGATCATACGGAGATTCATATGTATGTAATCTAATAATGCATATTTACTTATATTTTAAATAACGTATTATCCGTTAAAATAGAATAGTCGGATGAAATATCAAATAATTTTTATATTCTATGAAATTTTGTAGACTTGATCTAATTGATAATAACATATAATTCAACTGTTGGATTAACAAATTTCATAATATATAAAAAGGTATGTGAAGGTATAAGTGACCAAATTTTACGGATCCTAACTCATATATTTTTTATTAAGCAAACTCTTTTTTAATATATTGCTAGCTGCTAGTGTTAAGGTTCCATCTCAAAACCAATTGGCAATGAGAGGAGTAGCCTAACAGGTATTTAAACCATGCCACATATTATGAGGCAGGCGATGTGGGACTTCCAACACGCCCCCTCCAACGAAGCCTGCCGGATCAGGCAAAGGGTAACTATTGACCCATAACAAAGGGCAACTTTTGGCTCATAACAACCGGAAAGAAGTTGTGCTCTGCCTCTGATACCATGTTAAACATGGCATCTCATATTTGGATATGAAGAACAACAGAAAGAAGCTTCTAGAGCTTGAGAGAACCGTATAATGGAAATGCAATTTTATTACTCAATTTGAGAAAAATGAAATCAACTAACTACAATGTGTATTCCTCTCTATTTATATATATACAACTCCAATCTAACTTACTGCATCAGAAAAGGCGGGAAATAAATATAGAAAATAAATTCTGTTGAGCAGCAACATAATGGAGTAAATGATTTGTGGACAGCTAACTGACAGCTAAGTTGCAAGCTTCTAGATGATTCACTGAAGGAATGCAATGTTGTGATAGCCCCCCGCAAGCTGGAATGTGTATGTCCAACATTCCTAGCTTGGAAATTAAGAAAGGAAATGGACCAGGAGCTAAGGGTTTTGTGAGAATGTCTACAACTTGTGAATTCGAAGGAATGTGCATAAGGTGAAGTAGTCCTTGATTCACTTTTTCCCTAATAGAATGGCAATCTATCTCAATGTGTTTAGTGCGCTCATGGTAGACTGGATTGGCAGTTATATGCATAGCAGATTTATTATCACAATATAGAACAATGGGAGTGGATAGGGAAAGTTTGAGGTCCTGAAACAGGTAAGATAACCATTGAGCTTCACATCCAGCCAGTGCCATGGCTCGATATTCAGCCTCAGCTGAGGAATGAGACACCACTTTCTGCTTCATACATTTCCATGATATTAATGAAGAAGCAAAAACCTGTAATAGACCTTCTGGTGTCTAGACAGCCTCCCCAATCAGCATCAGAAAAACCTGTGATAATAGAGCTGGTAGAAGCAGAGAAAAATAACCCCTGAGCAGGACAACCTTTGAGATACTTAAGGATATGCAAAGCAGCTTTGTGATGTAGATCAGTAGGTTTGGAAAGAAACTGACTAAGACGATATACTGCATAGCAAATATTTGGTCTGGTATTTGTCAAGTAGATAAGTCTGTCCAATAATCGCCTATATGCAGAAGGATCTGATAAAGCAGTCCCAGAAGTAGAATGCAACTTCAATGTGTAATCCATTGGTGTAGTGCAAGGTTTGCAAGCTAGAAGACCAGCATCATTAATTAGCTCAAGAGCATATTTCCTTTGATACAATGTAACCATTCCTAAAAAGAATTTCAATTGGCCAAGATCTTTGATACTGAACCTTTTGTCCAGGAGCTTTTTGATTTTGTCAATTTCAGTAATGTCATTCCCTGCTAATATTAAATTGTCTACATAGATAAGAATTGCAGTGAATGAAGTTGAAGTTGACTTAGTGAACAAACAATTATCAGCCAGAGATTGAGTATAAGCAGATTCAAAGAGGACTGATGTTAATTTGGCATGCCATTCTCTGCTGGCTTTCTTGAGGCCATATAAAGACTTCTGTAGTCTGCAGACAAGATTGGGCTGAGGCAAATTCAATCCAGCAGGTGGAACCATGTATACCTCTTCTTTCAAATCACCATGTAAGAAAGCTGTGTTGACATCTAATTGATGCAAGTGCCAGTTGTTGATAGCTGCAAGTGCTGAAATGACTCTGACAGTGGGCATTTTTACAACTGGACTAAATGTTTCTAAATAGTCCAACCCTTCAGTTTGAGTAAAACCTTTGGCTACAACCCTGGCTTTATATCTTTCAACAGAACCATCAGCATTGAGTTTCGTTTTGAATATCCATTTATAACCTATAGATTTCTTATTGTGAGGTAATTCAGTAAGTGACCAAGTATTATTTTTAGATAAAGCATTCAGTTCATTAGCAATTGCATGTTTCCAACAGTCATGTTTCAGTGCCATTGTCAGATCGAATTTGTTTAATTGAGGACTGAAATTGATTTTCAGTCAAGGCAATAAAAGACTTTATATGAGATGTTGTCTCAGACTTTAATTTCATGAAATATAACCATGTGTGCCTAGTAAAGTCATCAACCACAGTCAAAAAATATTTATGACCAGAAACAGAAGGGAAAGCAATTGGTCCCCATATGTCCATATGAACTAATTCAAAAGGTACAGAAGTAATGGTATTACTTTCAGTAAAAGGAAGTTTCTTTTGTTTTCCAAAATGGCAAGCATCACATGGATTTATTGACTTATTACATTTGATAAAGGGAAAACTAGACTGTAAATGTAAAGGTTTCTCATGAGAAGGGTGGCCTAATCTTAAATGCCTCATATTACAATCATATGTAGTAAAATGATTGATAGAATGAGGTACTGTGATATGTGCAGCAGGTATGTTCATGACATACAACCCTCCTTGTATTTTAGCTGCACCAATCATCATCATAGAATGGCTGTCTTGAATCTGACAATCAGTGTTTGAGAAAGTCAAATTACACATGATATTGAGGAAGTCAATTTAGACACAGAAATCAGATTGAATGAGAAGTTAGGAATGTATAACACATCCAACAGATATAGTTTATCAGTGAACATCACAGTACCAGACATAGAAGCAATAACATGGCTATTGTCAGGCATTTTAACAGAAATTGGCTTGATTTGTCTAAGGAATTGAAACTGAGTAATGTCAAAGCAAACATGATCTGTTGCACCAGTATCAATAATCCAATTGCTAAACGAAATTGAAGATTTATCTAAGGCACGAATAATACCTGTCTTACAGTGTGCAGTTTGAGAAGTAGTAATCTGATTTGCAGCATGAGGAGCAGAAACAGCAGATTTGTTTTGTGGTTGGAGTAATGCTAGCAGTGCTTTGTCTTGTTCAGGTGTAAATGATAAAACTCCAGCTCCCTCATTAGTATCTCTATGAGAAACAACCTCTTCCTCATTGTACTCAGAACCTTCTTCTTCAACTGCACAATTGTTCACATTTCCTCTTTTCATCACATGAGGTGGAACACCATATTTGGTCCATCAGTTATCCACAGTGTGACCAGATTTCTCACAATAAGTGCAGAATCTTGTGGTGTATCCTTGACCTCTCCCCTTTCCTGAATTTTATGAGGTTCTGCCACGACCTCTACCTCTTACAGATTCATTAGATTTGTTACCACCAGTATCTATTCTTCTATTTACACGTTTATACTCAATAGTGTTTGCTAAGATCCTAGCCTCTTCAGTAGGAATATTGAATTGATGTTCTTGTTGAATTAACATTGAGAAAACTTTGTTAACAGTGGGGAGAGGATGCATAAGCATGATTTGAGATCTTACATGAGTATATTGCTCGTTTAGCCCTTTCAGAAACTGAATTGCATAGTTAGTTTCATGATAAGATCTTATTATAGCATTGACATTGCATACACATCTGAAATCACTGGTGCATATTGGATTTGGTTGAAAATTATCTAATTCTTGCCAAAGTCCTTTCAAATGAGTAAAATACGTGCCAACAGATTGAGTACCTTGCTTGTAAGTGTACAATTCCTCTAGTAATGCTGAAATTCTGTACATATCTCCTTGATAATATCTCTCTTTCAACTCGAACCAAATATAATATGCATTCTCCAACCATAATACACTTTGAGTAACTGAATTGTCCATTGCTTGATTCAACCATGAAATCACTAAGGTGTTGCATCGATCCCACTGTTTGAACATTGGATCATGATTTGGAGGTCTTGGAAGTGATCCATCAATGAATTCAAGCTTGTTCTTCGATTTTATGGCCATGCTCATCGCTGTGCTCCACGAATGATAATTGTCACCAGTGAGCTTTTCTGGAACTAATTGTGCACCTGGATTCTCACTCGGATGCAAGAAATACACGCTTGTAGGATCAATGACTGGATTCACAGGATTCGCCATTTGAAGAATTGAAATCAATGAAGAAATAACAAAGAATGAAGTGATCAGAGTAATCGCAGAAAGAAACGCAGCAGAGACTCTTATACTAAGATCACTGATACCATGTTAAGGTTCTATCTCAAAACCAATTGGCAATGAGAGGAGTAGCTCAACAGGTATTTAAACCATGCCACATATTATGAGGCAGGCGATGTGTGACTTCCAACAGCTAGGTTAACTAAAATTATACTATTTAAATACATATAAATATAAATTTTAACGTGTGATCCGCGAAGATATGCTCAATATAAATCTATTGTCACTTTATATGATACATATCTTAGATTTAAAGAAAAGTCCATTGACGTTAGTAGTTTAACAGTTTGAGGGGTTTGATATAAGTAATGATTATATTATTTTTATTGATAATGATATGTGATACTTATTAAATTATCAGTGGTATTTTGTAAGATATATAATTTTATTTAGGTTATGGTTCAATTTTTAAAATAATAATACACTATTTTGCTTTTTTTTTGGAATCAAGTGTATTTTTTAATGATAAAATTGATATATTTGAATAAAATTGACTAAATGATATCCTATCAAACTTTTTAAAATGATAAAAGCTTTGTTAGTTCCCTAACATCATGGTTAAGGAACCAGCTATCTGCCAACAGTGCTAGGCTGTGGATATGGAAAAGACTTTGTTGGTAGAGGCAAAACCCACTTAAGTGATCTCTACGCCTCAGAAGGAATAAGGCTATCAGCTAGAGGATACCCTTGGTGCACATAAAAAAAAATAAAAAAAATAAAAAACCTTTGTTCCTTAAGCGCAACTAAATTTTCAGAATGTTATAAAAAAAATTTCACTTCTAATAATTTCATATCCTTAATAGATAAAAATAATCGAATTATTTACAGGGTCACAAGTAGTCTTACGAAGCCCTAATAGAAAAAGGAATAAAGATTGGCATAGTTCTTAGAGAAGATGTTAATTGAAGATACCGAATACCCTAATATTTATAGCCTTTTGTAGCTCTTATGTTGTCATTAGAATTCCTTGGAGCTTATTCTTTACTGGGATATGCTAGATATTGTGAAGATATAGGATTCATTATGTTAAGACGTTGAGATATATATCTTGCAAAATATATACTACCTCCGTCCCTAAATATAAAATCCTCTTGACACATTTATTTTGTCCCTATTTATAAAGTCTCAAACCAATTTTCAATGACCATTAATTACTTTTTTCCACAAACAACCTTATTTATTTAACACTTTTTATATTCTCAATAATATTATACTACTAAAAATTTCATTTTTAGTGACCGCAAATTTCGGTCACTAAATTGCATTTTTTGGTCACTAACATTGTTAGTGACCGAAATAGTGACGGAATAGGTCCCGTCGCTAAAAGTGGGGTCCCAAAGAAATTAGTGACGGAAACTTTATTCCGTCACTAATTTGTGACGGAAATTTGATGTCACAAAAAATTTTATTCAGTCGCTAATTTGTGAACGAATTTCACAGTCACAAAAAATTTTATTCCGTCGCTAAAATAGTTACATATAAAAAGTGGGACCAATTTAGTGACGGAAAATTTGACGTTAGTGACTGAAAAATCCGTCACTAAATATTAACAGTCACTAAAGCGGTTACAAAATTAAAACGTCATCAATTTAGTGACGGATATTATCCGTCACTAATTACTAACAGTCACTAATAGTGACGAAATTGTAAGTTTGGTGACTGTTGTTTGCAGTCACTAATGGTGACGGATTTCTACATTTCGCTGTTACGTTTTTCAGTCACTATTTGTGACGCATTTGTCATGTTAGTGACCGAATATTTCAGTCACTATTATTAAGAATAATAATCCAAAATTATGAACCAAACATATTGGGTAATGAGTAAAAGGATAAGAATAGGTATGGAGGGGAGGAAGTAAGGAACTATGTTTTGAATAAGCTGTGAAGCAAGGGTTGGAGAAGATTTAGAGAGGGAAAAAAAAGTTGAGGCAGTGGGATTTAAAACTAACCGTCGAGGCTTAAAAAATAATATTTTAATATTTAAAGGCAAAATTGTTTATTTGACCCCTTAAATTATTTATTTGTTTTAAAGTAGTTCATCAAGTTTTTTATTCGAAAGCGTCCCTTAAATCTATTTCATTAGCATCGTTGGTCCCTCCATCTATTTTTTCATTAAATCCATTAAAATGCTATTTTTTTCTCTGTTCCAATCTAATATTTCATCTCCTCCGAAGATATTTTCAGCCAAACTACCACTTTTATCCTTCTTCAAGGTTCTGTTTTTTTTCCCTTCTTCTAATTTGTCATTCTTTCTTTTTATTCCCTCTCATCACCGCATCAATCCACCTTTATTTTTCTTCATATTCAGCACTACTATCTTCTTCTTTTTTTCTTTCCTCTTTTTATTTTCTTCTTTTTTCCCTGCCACGCCATCACCAAATCATTAACATCCTGTTTGGGAGGTTTTCGTTCGACGCCTGTCGAACTGAAAAACTGCGTGGGGTATGCGTAACGACAGGTTATGTGGTAATCTTGTGAAAGAACTTGACTGTATTTTTTTGTTGTTTTTTCTTTGGGTTGAAAAATAAACATGCGTGAAAGCATTAAAATTGACGAAAATGTAAAACCGACGCCAAGAACACGGCGCGGGAAATGTAAATGGAAAGCGATTTAAAGTTGCAAAAACAAAATGTGGAATTTAAAGTCGCTGGAAAGTAAAGTGCAGTAAAGTAAAGTACTGGAGTGTAAAGTTTTGCGTTGAATTGTAAATTGGAATGTAAAGGGTTTGCATTGAATTGAAAAGGGTGAGGTTTTTACAAAGGCGTTTTCTCCGTCAATCTGCTCTGGTGAGATGTGTAGGATGATTGCCAATGTGCCAACCTGGATTACAAACAAAAGACTTCCTATTTATAGCCTAAGGAATCTGTTAACTAAGCCTACTTTATTCGGCACGTTTTGCACAACCGTAACAACCACGTTCTAAATAAACTACCCACTACGTAACCCCCCACGATGTAACTGCCCACGTCGTGGCTTTGGGCTTTAAGGATATTTTGTCGAACCTTCTAACGACATCTCTTCACTGGGACCTCTTCGGCGAGCATCTTTCTCTCACTGAAATAAAGCAACTTAAACCCTTGTCTAAGTCTCTTTGTTGTCTGCAGCTTTCAGATTGTCGTGCCCCTGCTGCCTTTTGGTTCTGGGATGCCCGTTGACATCAAGCCCCTTTCGCCAATAGGTCGCCTGTCGATATAGACCTTCGACCTATTGTCGGCCTCTAATTGGTTCTATCGATATCGGTGACATGTTCTCTGATTCTGACGGTGTTTCACCACTGACTAACCAAAGGACCTGTCGCTGATCTCTCTTGGTAAAACCCCATTAGAGGGCTTTTCCTTTCCCTCATTAAATGGAAAGACACCCAAAATCCAACCTCGAGAAGGTACAAACTTTGGGCCATAGAAAATTACTAGGTTCCACCGAGGCTTATGTATCAAACTAAGTGTACCCTCCAATTCAGGCTTTTTACACCAGCTTGAAACACAAGAGGTGATCCCTATGTAATCTCCCATGTTCGGTCTTTCACCATTCATGGGGACAAGGAGGGTATTCGGAGTAAAGGTTTTCCCATTTTGTCTTCAACTCCCGAATCCCTTAATCTCACATGTTCGGTCCTTCATGATCTCAGACTATTTGGGTTTTGAAAACTTTATCTTCTTTCCAGAATTCATGAAACTGGGCCATTGCTTTTTTCATATTCTCTCATGGCTTCGAAAATCTCTGAAGTGGAGTATTTATAGCCATAGAAAGCATTAAATGTTGATGTAATTGCTCTTTCGTTCCCAATGCTGACATGACTGTTCTGACTTCCTCTTTTCTCACGCCACTATCCCTTCGACACGAGTCTCTCCTTCCGTCTTTCCTTTTTTCTGTCGACACACATACACATCCTTCGAAGTCACTTTTAAGTCGTTAGACTTAAGTACACCTCCTTCGACATCACCTATGTTGCCGACACTTTCCTGCCTTATTGAATTCGACCCCTTGTCGAGAGTACACGTTCATGTCCTTCGAAGTCACTTTTAAATAATTCGTTTAAGTACACTTCCGTCGCCATCACTTATGTATCCGACACTCTTGTCCTTTTGTCAATTTCAACTTCCAGTTAACACATCCACTGCATTCTATATAAAAATGTTTTAATCATCTTTCTATACTTGCATACATGTTTAATTTCTCTTCTAATAGTCCTAAATTGAAAACTCAATTTTGAAACCCAAAAAATCAGCCAAAAAAGAAGATTAGGAGAAAGAAATTAACGACAAATTGATAAAAAAAACCAATCGTGCTAACAAAATAATTTAAAGGACGACTTTTAAATATAAAAAACTTAAATGACGTCTTTAAAATAAAACAATAATTTAAGACACTAGAAGAGCAGTTTTGTCATATGTAAGATCATAAACTAGTATTAAAAAAGAGGAAAAAGAGAAAGAAGAGGAAATGATTTTATATTTGAGCCAAACATATTATTAATCTTATGAGATGGGTGCATGTGACACTGAGTTTTAGACCGCGATGGTCTGTCAGCTCATGTCATATTGACTTTTTGGATTGAACAAATCATTCTTCTCAAAGGTTTTCTATTTAAGATAAATTCTTTTCATATACTTTGTTATACTCGCTCTGGTTAATATTATAAGCACTCTTTCTCTCTCATAAAAAAAAAAGGTGCTTATAATATGGACCGAAGGAAGTATAAAGGTGGCAATTCAGGCTATTAGATCGGATACGAGTCCGCTTATATTGGGTTCAGATCATAATTGGACAAGGTTAAAAAATTCGGATAAAACTCGGGCAAAAGTATTTTACCAAATTTTTTTTAATGGGTCACTTTTTTAATTATATCGAATTTTCTTTCAAGTAGTATTAATGAATTAACCTGAAATCTGATGAATTTTGGTTTTTTTATTTGAACTAAAAAAATCTTTGAATCTATTCAGATTATATTACAAGAATCTAAATGTGTTTATATATTAGGTTTATAAGAATCTAATCCTAGTTAGGTCGGATTTTTTTCCAGCTTATAGCTACATTATTATTATATTTTTCAGTCACATTAAAGAGAAAGCAAGCTTAATATTTGTCAATAATTCGTAGTACACGTGACAGCTACTATTGAGAAATCCATTAATACTCATGCTTTTTTACATTAAAAAAAAAAAAGACTTAACTTGTTACTGAATTCAAAAGTTATGCGTATGCTGTGTGCAAGTCATCCAATAGTAGGGACCACAGTCTTCCGTTTAGCCACTTTTTTCCCTTCAAATTATCAACTTCCTCTTCTTAAAATATTAGGAAAGAGAAATATCGTTCAATTATTGGTATTCTCTAATGAAAGTGATGGATAACCAAGTATTAGACTTCCAATTCAATGTGTTACCCCACCAAACAAGCAAAAAAATAAAATAAAATAAAATTAAAAAAAAAACATGTTAGTGGCGAATGGTTACATGTGTATCAATGCTTTTTTCTCATATGACAAAGGAACAAAATGGAATCAAAACTTCATTCTCTATATTATTAATTCAATAATAATATTCCACTCTAGCTCTATATATAACATGGTCTGTCCGTTGTTTAATGATCACACCATCTTGGGACCCTTTTGGACACTCCATGGAATGCGATTAAGATTACAGTTTTGGCTAGCTTCGGAATTCTCTTTTTCTCAATGTATATCTTTTTGTGACGTTCTCAATTTGTGAAATCCATTTTTTATGGGCACTATTATATGTGCATTCATTCACAACAGCTTGGTTTTCAACTGAGGATTTCTCCGTATTTGGTAAGGCAAGTTCATAATTTATTTGATAATTTTTAGCTAATTATATATTTTCATTCAATAAACTATTGGAATTATTTAATGAAAAAAATATATAAAAAGAAACTTATAACTTTTAAAAAATTAGCTTATAACATTTGAAAGTTAGTTTTCAAAAAATTATAGGAAGTAGTTTCTCAAAAAAAATAAAAGAATGTTCAATAAATTATGTTTCAATTTTGCCTTTTTTTTCAAATTATGATTATATATCCTTACTCAAAATATATAATTTAAGTCATTTAACATCAACTAGTTGTACTACAAGTAATTTTGCCAAATTAAATTACTCTATTTCAATATGATAACTATATACAATTATAAACTTTCAGCTACACTCTCACAACTTTCAATTAAATTCATAATTATCAGTTATAAATTCACAACTATCAATTATAAGTTCATAATTATAAATAAATTTAATAAAATAGATTTATATGACATAGTAACCTATCATATATATATATATATATATATATATAAAACTTCATTTGTAACGAAAGATGTAAGAATTTGGTGATACAAATAACATTTTCCTTTTTAAAAAAAAATATATATATCAGTACATTTTACAAAATGTAATTGAACATTATATTTGGTCAATAAAAAAATAATTTTGTCACATTAATAAGTAGAAATCGCCTGAAGCAATGAAATAATTTATATACGAGTAGAAGCAATGATATTTGGTGCGTTTAGATAGAAACATCATCACGTGTCAATCATTCACCACTATAATTGAGTAAAGCTTCTTGGGAATTTAGTAAGGGAACGAGGAGTAGGAGATGACTTGGCTTGCTTATAAGTTGGTCCATGCCCAAAAGTAAGGTACCTCGTGATGCTTCAACTTTTCCCATGTGATAGTGTATCTCCCTTTTCCAATTTCTACTTCAACTATCCATCACCATCGGCCCCCTTTCTTTAGGTATATACAGCAACAATAAAATGATTTTGACCTTTCAATGCAGATGGAGTATACTAAATTGTCTTTCAAAATATATGGTTAAACATTTGTTTTGCTATGATATTTCGCACAAAGCCTATTGAATATACATACATCAAGATGGCAAGAGTTTTTTTTCTCTTTCCTTTTTTTTTTATAAATAAAGTTTTGAAAAGAAAATGGATGAGAAATTATTCAACCGTTAAGAATTGAATCCAATTACTTGCACTTTATATATTTCGTGTATATTTACTAAGTTACATATTGAGGATATCAAGATCCCAAAGTCTATTATGGTACAATACTTCATCCTGAAGATTTTACAAATATAAACTAATATATGGATTATATAGTACAAACTTGGCCTTTTCTCGGTCTTTCCTTCTTGCTTAGCTTTCTTCTTAATCAAATTAAAACGACACCAAAACACTTTATATACTGACCTAATTATTATCTTTATTTGAAGAAATTGCGTGGTATTGCCACTTTCTTTATTTATATTTTAGCTAAGAGTAAATAGTCATATATAAGTGCTTAATTTTGTGGATATCGAACAAATTAGTTCTTGAAATTATCGAAATTCTAAATTAGTCCTTGAGATAGTAAAATATGAGTTAAGTTAATCCCTGCCATTACATATCCATAAAATCAGAGGTGGTCACAATATCAAGGACTAATTTGACTGATGGTCAACAATCTTTTTTTTTTGGGGCCAAAACGACTTCATTTTGACAATTTTGTTAGTCTACGTTAAGGACCATAGACAACCATTAACGTCAAGGATTAATGTGACTCATATTGTCCTATCTTAGGGACCAATTTGAAATTTCGAAAATCTCAAAAACTAGAGTTAATATTCACATAGATCTCCGAAAGATAAATATGGAATTAGTTAGGTCCCTGAAAGATTTGTGGAATCTCTTAAACACCCCAAAGATCATTTTGGAATCAGTTAGGTCTTTGAAAGATTCGTGGAATCTCTTAAACCCCCAAAGATCAATTTGACATCACGTTAGTTCCCTCATGAGGGACGACCTAACAAAATCCTATGTGACACGTTAAATGCTTTGTTGGCCCAAACGTGGCAACTTCTTAACATTCCAACGTGGCATTGGGGCCAACAAAACATTTAACGTGCCACATAGGATTCTGTCATGTCCCTCTTGACGAGATTGGATAGGAGGGACTAATAACGTGACGCCAAATTGTTCTTTTGGGAATTTAAGAGATTCCACAAATCTTTCAAGAACCTCACTGATTTCACAAGTATCTTTCGGGGACCTATGTGACTAATAACTAAATTGATTGATACCCACAAATTAGGGACCAGTATGATATATTATTGTTTTAGCTAGGTTTGGAGGGTGAATATGCAAATGTACCGCACCACAGAGGTGATGCCTAATGAAGGACTTGTAAATTTTCGGTAGTGAGAACTAATAAAATACATAAAAATATAAGATTCTTTTTTTATTGAAGATACCGCTTATAAAGTTTTCTTATATATTGAAGATTGAATTGAGCGAATAGGTCTCCATTTTCTGTAAGGACTATATCCGAGCTCTTCTATAGTCTATCCGAGTTAATGTTCTTCGGTTGAGAGTGATCCGAGTTCAAACTACTTCGTCAAGGTCTTTCCTCAGGTCGCAATAGGTCAGCTAATGTCTTTTCGTAGGATAGGTGTTCTTAGCCTAGTGACAAGTCCGAAACAGTATGAAAGAGTTTTCACAAGAAAATTTAAGACAGAGCATGACAAAGAAAAACTTACCCAGACCTGCCAACAAAGGAAGCTAAACATGAGGTGATCATTATGTGCAAGATTATGAATTATCTATCTCACGATATTTTTGGGGGAAAATGAAATTGTAATTAAGGTTTTTCTAGTGTGTGTTTTAGTAGGGCATATATGAAGAAATTCATATAGAGTTTGCATAAAAAATTAATGTAATTAATGTACTTGAATTTAAAATATATGTCAATTTCCACTTCAAATTTACAATTTTTTTTAACATTTTTTCTAATATGCAAAAAGGCCAATTCAATTTCCAATTTCCTTAAATTTTTTTCCGATACAAACTTACATGTATAAGAAAAAAAAACATTTTTAATTGAAGGAAATTGTTGTGCTATGACATAATTATCATCATATTTGTTCACCTAGGAAGGACATATGTGTTAATCGGTTGACTATGAGTGACATGGATGTTGACGGGTGGTGCTCTTTCGTGGATGTTGACTGGATAACTGGATTGGGGCTCAACCTTGATTCGCCTCCAAGTGGGGTTCTTGCACCTTCTCCAACGCTCAAGTTAGATATAAATACGTAATGAGGGGAACATATAATGCAATGACATTAAAGGGGAATATGAGGTAAGGGAGAGAAGGGATATAAGAGAAAAGAGAGCAGTGAGTAAGCAAAACGGGAGAGGAGCTTATGAATAGTGTATTTAAGCCAATGTTCATGCAGGGTATTTATAGGTGAACCTGAGAGACATTTGATCTTGGACAACTACTACTGATCACGTCAAGAGTTGACGTGTGCAGACTCATGTTAGAAGACCCATCCCTTAAGCCAGGACAATAAGGGCAACCGCCTAGGGCCCCCAATTATTTGGGGCCCCAATTTATTTATTTATTTATTTTTTATACATATAGGCTATATTTGGAAAAAAAAAGTTAATTAAAAAACGGTCAAACAGAAATATAGCAGTCCCTCACTCCCTCGATAGCAAAGCCGCAACCCACAAGGCAAGCCCGCACGGCCACACACAAAACACTCTGAAAAACAAGTCAAATTTAGAATTAGAAAGGGTCAAAGGGAAAACAGAGGGACGGCTCTAGCGCTCTGCACAGAGGGAGTCAAGGTGAGAACAAAGAGAAGAAGCAACTTTACTCAAGTGACCAAGGAGGCAAGGACGACGGTGCAACTGTAGCGACTAGCAACGGTGGTGGCGGTATAACCGTAGAGGTACAACGAGTCAGCGACCGAGGCGAGCAAAGGAGCAAGTAAACAACAACCACGACCGTAGGCAAGAATTAAGAAATCTCAAACCCTAATTCCTTAAGCATGCTTGGTTATATGTTTTAACTCTTAGTCTTGTACTCTTTTACTGTGTTACAATCACCAATCTTAGCAATTTGACTTAATTAGTAGTAGGGTTTTGTCAAATTAGAATTAGCCAAATATCTTTTTTGAGTGTGATAAAGTGCAATAATAAAATTAGAGCCAGTAATAAAATTAGAATTAGCCAAATGTCTTTTTTGAGTGTTATTATAGTTCATGGTTATTAATTTTGTAATAAGTATTATCGATAGGTATATAGATGATTGGGGGCTAATGATAATGTAAGGGTGGTTTGACATGGTTTAAAAATTGGAAGTGTACATTGTATAGATATGATTCAATAGTTGATTTGCTTTTTCAATCAAGTTTAAAGCAAATGATAGGGTGGGGACGACGGTGGGGAGAATATCTACTATGATGCTTACTTAAACTTGATGTTATTAATGAAATTTCTTAATTATAAAAAAAAATAAAGTTATTATGTTATCGTGTTGTAATTTATGTTGCAAAAGTTTTATGTAGTTAATTTTACGTAATTAAATATTTTATAAGAGAGGGCCCCTATTTCTAATTTTGCCTAGGGCCCCGAAAATGTTAGGAACGGCTCTGATGTTAGGCGGTAGAAAGGTGACGTGATTAATTAATGGACAGGTTAAGTGGCGGGATCCGTTTGGACTGAGGCAGAGCAAGACCGATCGGGGCGTAGCCTCGCAATTGGTCTTCATTTTTTATGCTGGGAAGGACCGATTGTGGCAAGGACTTTCAATCATCCTTCTTCTCCAAGCGTGGATGGACCGATCAAGTCCTAAACCTGCGAATGGTCTCCCTCTTTATAAGCAAAGCAATTGATCGGACCGAGGTGGTTTGACCGGTCCTCTTCTTTGAGGCCTGACAAGACCAATCAAGCGGATCGAGGCCTATCGGTCACTTTCTCTATTACTTTCTAAGGCCGATTGTAGGGTAGGTGGGATTGGTTGCATATCCATCTGCCACGTGGATTTTTTTCGAAAAAAATGGGATCTCGTGAGGGGTCACCTCAGAACAATATTAGAATGAATATTTTTATAGTATTTTTTAGTGAGCAACAAAAATTAAAGACCAATAGACATTAATTCTATTTTAAATGGACAAATCACCCATTCACCATCCTAGGGCTATAACAGAGCGTTCACTCTCTTTGGGCTTCTAAAAGAAAGAGTTTTGCTTTGGTGTCACTTTTATTTTAGGAGGCACTAATGTCATCTTTAAACATACTAATCACATTGTGACACGTGTGATATTTGTACACAATAAATGCTTATTTGTGTGATTACCAATCATATTGATAAGGTTTAAAAAAAATAAAAAAAATTGGGAAGCTAATAGTACAACGCGGTCCAATAACATTGAACAACACAGTACCTTTAGGTTTTATATACTGCTTCCGTTAAATATTAATTAACATTTAACGTTATAATACATAAATTAAAGAGAAAATAGATGGTGCACTAACAATGTAAAAATTTTTTATACAATCAGTGCATTATCCACCATTGATGGGTGTATGATCATTGACTATTAGATAAAAGTAATACAAATGAATGGTGAATGATGGATTGATGGTGTAAAAAACTTTACACCGTGCATACCCATTAATCTCTAAATTAAAATGTATATTTAATGTGATTTTCTTAATAAATTAATCCTTATTTTCTCACTTTTATCCTTTATATTTTTATGGTAACTGAATAATTTTTTTCCACTTATTATTTATCCTATTAATTAGATGAGGATAAAATTGTAAAAATAATAATTAATACTATATTGAATTTCTAAAATAATAATTATTTAAAAACAAATTTATTTTACTAAAATAACAATTATTTAAAAACGGAGAGTATTACACAAGGAGCTACGGATTTCACTCTAAATTAGAAACAACAGCTAGGTTTTTTTTTTTTTAGGACCACGATTTTATCACTAATTTAGCAACAATAATGCTTAATAAAAAGTTAATATTTATGTAATTAAATAAAGGATTTTGTTAAAAGTATTTTAATGATATTTATTAACATAATTTAAAATAAAAAATAACCATAAGATAATATTTATTTATTTTTCGAGAATGTCAAATAATACATTTTTCAATACATTTTCATTATATTTACTAATTACTTGTCAAATATTTCTAGAACATTTGTTAACATCTCCATAAACAAATAAGAAGCGCACATGAAAAGGGGTTGAATGCTTGAAAATGTAATGTACCTTTCTGGTCGATGTGATCTCATTCATATCCTTGATTCAATTAGCAATTTCCAAAGGATAAAACTAAATATTAAAACGATTCTGAACTCTGAAGGTCAGAACTCAGAACCGCATTAATTGTACAACTATGCGCGTTGGGTATTATACTGAGGTTGCCAATTTAAAAAGGTATCACACTTGTATACGTTTTAATAATTTCTTAGATGCATGTGAAAGGAGGCCAATCTTCTTTTAGGTCTTTTGAATGAGATAGGGATAACAAAATGATGATAGTTCATACATATTACTATTCAAAGATAGGGGAATATTGGCCACTCAATGCAAGTACTAGTAGTATTTTAAGTAATTAAAATTTTTAGTGGTAGGTTGTCCAGTTTGATTTTAAACAAGTCTAGTAAAAGGGAGCGTAGTATGAGTATCTCTCAAATAGAAATATTAATGAGGGATATGATAGTACATTTTTATTTTTATTTTATAATCAACGGGGCTCAAGCCCAGAAAACTAAATTAAACGGGTAAAAACAACTCCGTAAGCATCCTCACAAATCAGAGGAAACAAATCATGAGGACAATTAGAAATAAACTTACAATCAAAACTAACTAAAAGATGACCCATATTGGTCAAAAAATCAGCACACCTATTTGCTCCACGATAAATATGGGTAATAGAGACCCTCCATTGACGATTCAACAGACTTCTAATTTCACGTACCACAGGATAGCAATGATGATTAGTTGCACAATGACTATTAACTAGCAAGATTGCTACCCTTGAGTCCATCTCAACCTCAATAGCTTTATAACTAATATGGGTAATAGAGTCCATCTCTACCCTATTTGCTTCACGATAAATATGGGTAATAGAGACCCTCCGTTGGCGATTCAACAGACTTCTAATTTCACGTACCACATGATAGCAATGATGATTAGTTGCACAATGACTATTAACTAGCAAGATTGCTACCCTTGAGTCCATCTCAACCTCAATAGCTGTATAACAATGACCAAATTTTAAATCCTTTACTTCATTTCTTATATTGTTCTCTCACGTTTCATTTTACTATTAATTTGGTCATTTAATCACTATTCATGCTATGTGGACTAATATTGCAAATGTGAACCAATATGATGTTGACATTGAGATGAACAATGACTTAAAAACCAATCTAATAGCAAAAAGAAACATGAGAACCGATATCATATTAAAAACATAAGAGACCAATTTAAAATTAAAAAAATGGTAAAGAACCAAATACGTAGTAGTTTAGCTTTTATTTTTCTTTTTCCTCTCTTTAATTCAGTGTTGTAAATCTAGCTTAATTTCAAACTCGAAAAGTTTAAGCTAAATTATACCGAGACCTAATTATTTTCTAGTTTTAAGACAAAAAATAAAATACAATCGCTTCAAATCAATACAATAATCTCTCCTCTTTCGAATATCCACTCTGTCACAAAAAAACGAGCTTAGATAAAGGAAATTTTAGTTCATCCAGTATTAATGATAGTGGTGAGGCACTAAATAACACATGGTACCATCTGACAAAAATGGTAACGAGGGACCAACAATTTGCGGCGAAAACGATAGTGTGTTTTCAGAGGACTTGATAAATTTGATCTTAAACCTCATTTTTAAACCGGGTGTTTCCCTAGCAGATTGTTCAAAGATTAATAGTACCATCTCTCTGGACAAAAATATCATTGATAGTTTATCTCAACAAAAAAAAAAAAAAATTATATATGCAAAACACACATTGAATCCAACCTCTTAACATAATAATTAAATAACACCATAATCGACCAACTGTGTTAAATCATGTAAATATTTTGGTCTTATGATCTTATGGTAATTTGATATAAGTATTGAATTCATATATATTTTGGAAATGCTAATGGTCCAAGAAGAGTTATTAATAATGGTTGTGACTACACATTGGACCACACTCTTCTGAAATGTACCTACAAAAAAGCACACAGCCAACCATATTGTCTTGGGAGAGATCCAATCCTGTTGCTAGCTAGAATGGTATAAAATACGTAAGAGTAATTAATAGTCCATTTCCAATATAAAAAAAATGCTCTTCATTCCCTATTTTCACAATTGTTGTTCAATGCTAAAGTTAAAAACTTATTGACCTTCAGAGAAGTACACTAGGAATATCAATGCCTCTGTGCTCTATAATTTACCTAGGCTAAGGTTAAATGGAAAATTCTAGTGATACGTGGTATGAGCTCCATTTTGAGGTCTGGACTCAAGTATGGAAAAGAGGTTGAAAACCCATCTAAAAGCAATTTGGTGAAAGTGGGATATGTATGGGAATGGTTGAACAAGCTCTTTAAAACTTGCAGGCTTCAATTGAATATTTGTAATCGCTTTTTTGCTCAATTTTCTTTTCTTTTGCTTCAAAATCTCATCTTCCTCTTTATTATTTTTCTTCTTCTTCTTCTTCTTTTTTTCCACTTTGTCTGACAAACTCCACATGCTCATGGAGAGAGATCCAAGCCAAAGACCCACCCACGTTGTTTTGTCCACATGGAAATGCTAGGAAATGACCGTAGCAGATCTGAGTCATCTGACCCACACATTCAGACACACCTATCCTTCTCACCTCTTTTTTTTTTTTTTTTTCATTTTTGAAGTATATATAGAATTATATTTAAGGAGTATATATACCCTCTTTCACACTGTCAAACACCTCTGCCTTTATAACTTAATCTTGGATCATGGCACTCGTTATGATTTCTATATTTTATATTGCGAATTTTAAAAAAATATTTTTTTAATAATTATTTATTATATTTGATTTCTTAATAAGTAGCCCAAAAAATACTTAGTTTCTTAGTACTTGCCGTTAATCTTTTAAGTACCTAAATCCAGAGCGAGGGATACAGAAATCATGGGAAGAGGATTCGAAAAATTTAAAAAAAAATTAGAATATTTTTGTTATATATATATATATAAACTAGTTGCAGAAATTAAATATAAAATAGAGCTAAACATAGCTAAAAGTATTATACATATATACATTTAGTAAATTTTTTTAAAGATACATTACAAGTTAAAAAATATTAAATTTTAGAGCTAATTATACAAAGTATATGCAGGAGAGAGTGAACATGAGATATAATTAAAAAAGAGAGATAAACAAATATAAATAAAGATGTAAAAAAATATAAAAATATTGGTTCTCGTATTTTATTTTGATTTTGTCATGTAAAAAAAATAAATAAATGCATTGTAAAAAAGTGTGGATCATTTACTTAAAAATAAATAAATGCATTTACCTTTGGGGAAAATTTCAGGTGTTCTCTAAATTTCTCTACATTGATTATTTTTACGAGATGCTTTCGCTTGCGAATGTGTGGGTTGCTTAAATAATCAATCGCCCCTTATTTAAATAACATTTTAAGTACCAATTGTTTATTTAAGCAACTCTTTTAGGGGTGGTAAGGGAATTAAGCTCATAAGTTTGTGTACAAAATATAAAGTGAAATACCCCCATAATTTGGCGCTTCTAATAAGGCATTCTCAATTTACACGAGTTAGGGATTGAACCCGTAATCACATGGTTAAGAGACACATACTCGTCCATCTTTGTCAGCTTCCACTAGTTGTTGCCAAGTTCTTTAAATGATGAAACATTATAAGATAATATTTTTTTTAATCTATGCATCAAATATATAGGATAAATAATACTTAAAATTAAAGTTAAATATATATGGAAAAATGATTATTTAGTCTTCAACACAAATTTACTTTTATTTTCATTTGTTTTAAGATTAAATCCATAGATCAGAAAAATCCATTAAAATAATATGAAAAATATTAAAATAAAAAATTTGAAAGGCAATGATTTAAACAACTTCAATGGATTGTAAGGATAAAGACAATTTAAGTACTAAGAGCATGCAACTCAAGAGGGTTGGTTAATTCATTGTTTTACATTATCTTATATTTCTTCATTATGTAACATTATTTTTTTAAGGACATAATGTAACATTATTGAAGAAACTCAGTAACAATTTACTCAATTTTTTCTTACGATTTAAAGTTTTAATACATCCCATTCAACTTAGCTCATACTCTTATATTTTACATATTTTTTTCCCAGTTTCATTTTTGCTAACCAATCGTTCTTAAATGAGAAATTATACTTGGTTAAGCAATGATCCTTGTTTCGCCTCATCCATGCAACTCATTATAACACGGCTCTTACAAAATGGAACGCATCAAGAAGACAACAATTATGCTTTTTATAATAATAATTCATCAATAAAAACATAAAATATATAACAATTATGGCTTATTTATGTTTTTGTCTTTTTTTTAAGGAAAATATGTAATTCATTCCATAACAGAAAATAGTACAGGTATATCCAACAGAACAATAACAAATTAAAGAACATATTTTCCATACAATAAAAATTACTAAAAAAGACTAGATACTCAGCCATAACAACAAACTCTCTGTGGATCAGGATCATCATCAACATCTAGCTTCAAACTCTAACAAGAGATTCAACAGCCTTTGTTTCCAAGATAACTATCTTATCAATGCCGGAAGTAAGCACAGTTCGGCGACAAAGAATCTCATATCTGAGGAGGTAGAGCCACTGGACAGAGGAGAAGACAGAGATCTGGAAGGGAAAAGCTGTCCCGAATATCAGTCTTCTACTTATTGGAGAAGATAGGAAAGTCAAAGATCTGGACAAACAAAAAGCCTTCGATGAAATTAGGACGAGAAAAACCACACCATTTGCACAAATGCAAGATTTATTTATTTAACCCAGATATAACTGGGAGAGAAAAAAACCCACACACCAACCAAAGGAAGGGGAGGGAGAATCTCTCCCTTCCCTTCTACCGCTATCACAAAAGAGAGGAAAACGGAGAAGAGAAGAGAAGAAGATTGAGGAAGAGAGAAGGTCGAGTCTCTCTCTCCTCAAATTAGGATTCCTCAGATTTTATATATTTAGTATGTTTTTGTCTTTAAAAGTTCAACATATTTTGATTTTAGTTTCTAAAAATTATTTTGATTAGAACTAGTCCTTAATTTTTCAAATATTTTAGTTTTGGTCTCATTAAAAAAAATCTATTAAAGGGTGATATAGTTAAAGAAATATCACATCGATGTGGTGATGCTAAATAAGTGGTATAACATGGATGATTTAGACTCGTGAACATAAAATTTTGCGTATGAGAACATTTTGCCTTAGTAAGCCTTTATCATCCACGTCCCACCTATTTTTCACCACTTCACACCACACGGTAGCTGATATGGTGTTCCGCTCGTCACATCACCAGATAACAAATTTTTCCTAACGGATGAAACCAAAATCAAAGCATTTGAAAATATAAGGATTAGTCTAGTCAAAATACCTTTTATGGATTAAAACCAAAATACACTAAATTTTTAGGGAACAAAAACATAAATAATCTAACAATTATTATACAATAGTATATTATGAATCTTATTTTCTGTTTTATACTTTACACATGCATATATCAAATAAAACACTTGTGAATTCACTAAAACACAATAAAATTAGTTAAATATTTTACAAACTGTATTTTTGTAAAAAATATTTTGACATGTAAAGTATTACAAAGTGTAAAACATGATAATCTACTCCCATCATACCAACTCTAGACAGCACAAAAAGGATAGCAAGTTTTCTGAAATTCCCCCTCTTTTAACAGCTATATCTCTCTAATACACTCAGATTTTGACACCCCATATTCCACCCATTTCCCCTCTGTCTTACGTAATGTAATTAAAATATTGTCACTAGCTAGGACTTCTTTTATATTACTGGAAGCCTTATTTTTCAACTTCTATTCCTCTCTCACATACCTTCTTTCTGCCTCTATAGCTGCCTCTGCTAGAGGAAACAAAACATAAAAAAGTACTAGTCCATTGTTCTCTAGGTAAATTAAATCCATAAGAAAGAGAGGAAAAAAAAAAAAAAAAAGAAAAAAAAAAACATCCCTTCTAGGGTCTATAAAATTTCTCTCGAGTTCCAACATCTAATTTATGTAATTTGCTTTCATTTTTTTTTTTTAATTCTCATCTCTCATTCTTATCTCCTTGTTCTTTTCATATGGCTATGATGAACATTCTCTTCTGTTCACATGCATACACATGTATCACACTTAAAAAAACAACTCATATTATGTAATTTGCATGACTAAGTCTTCTTCATCCACTTTATGCATGTTCAAGTCAATGCGCACTATTATTATTACCTTCTTTAAAAGCTTCTCATTCTTAAGACCAATTCCTCATTCAAATTCTCTCTACATACACCCTTCATTGAAAGCCTTTTAAAATAAAAGATCATGTTTTTTTAATCCTAAAGTCTGTGTGAGAGAGAAATATAATAGGGACAACAAGCTAAGGTAGTTTCTTCAACTGAGGCCTAGTGTGAATTTTAGAGAGGTTGAAAAGAAAATATGTCTAAGAAAGTTTTGACAACAATGAAGGATGAAAACTCAGATTTGAAGAAGCAGATTGGGTGCATTAGTGGATTTTTTCAGCTGTTTGACCGCCACCGGTTCCTCACAGACCAACGCGGTGGCAGTAGCCAGAGTCAGAACAGACCTACCACTCCAGGACCAGGTATTCTGCATTTTAACTTTGTCTGACTCAGCATTTTGATTTTTGAAGATGATTTTTGGCGTGCTTTGTTTCAAGTTTCAAAATCAATTATGGCCCTAAAATCATTTTTGGAGCATAAATAACCGTGAATATTGATATTTCAGAATTGATTCTGGATTAATTCACCGCATAATTAAACATGTACTTTGATTGTTCCACTTTTAAGTTTTGATACAATTCTAAATAAATAATTTTTGACAAATTTTGGAAAATTATATTAATACTAACTTTCTAAGTTTCAGACTATGATTTCGGATAATCTATCCATAAATATATTTTTTATTTTCAAATAAGCTATTCAAATTTTTTTTACATTTTCAAATAAGCTATTGGATGAATATGAAACTGAAACGTATGAATATTAAGTTAATTTCTCCAAATATTAGCCAGAGCATGGCATTTATTTTACAAAAATATGTAATCTAAACAGGAATAATTTTGAGACAACTTTTGATTTTGTAAATAAAAAATTGTCTTGGAAATTATCATATGGCATTGTACAGAAAAGTGATTTGGACAACTTTTCATGATATTTGATAGTTTTATGGAAAAAAAAAATTGTTCATTTTTTACACATAAATATCAGTGGAAGTTATGTTAATCAGTTGATTAAACTTGTTGGCAAACATGAAATTAAAGCTCTTTCTTCCAACAGTAATGGACGGGCCCAATATACTTACCCAAATGTCAGTAATGGGTCCTCTCACAGTTAGATAGCTCCTTCCTTTTCCATTTCCTTTTATTTATTTATTTTTTTTTTGGTTTTTGTTTTTAACTTTGTTTCTTGGTGGGATGAGAGGGTGATAACTGATAACTGGTAAGAGTGCTTTCTAAGATATCATGGCAGGGCTTTTTTTTGCATCCTATGTTTTTGAAAATGAGTATCATATCTAACTTTTTATATTCTTTTTATACCTAATCAGCAATAAGTGATTTAAAGATTTTTGTTCTATAAACAACAACGGATACAGATAAACAATATTAAAGTACACTTATAAGTTATAATTCTAACTTGGTTTGTTTGGTTGACAAGGGAAAATATTCATAATAATTTTCATGTTCATTATTTAAAGTTTAGTACAGTGCTTTAAACTGATAAGAGCAGGACACTGTAATTATAATTTTGACTTTGATATTAATTAGAATTAGAATTAAAATTTGGAGCTCCGGAAGTTTTTCTTTTATCATTTTTCCAAAAGGGTGTTGCTAATGAGTGCCCTTAGGGCACTTGTTAAAGAATACAAAATAGGTAAATAAGTATTGAAAAACTAAGTTTAACGATTTACGAAATCTTAAATTTACTATTTTCAATGCAAATTAATCACTTTAAGTTGCTTAAACAAGGTTAGCATTTTCCTTTCCAAAAATATTTCTTTTGGTTGTTCCATAAACATAGTATTTATTACCTTGCACTCTTGCACAGTTGTGAATTTCGCAGACAAAAAAAGTTCTGTGGGGAACTTTGTAGTTTTTATGTACCCTTTTTCAAGATCTCGATCAATTAATTAATTTTCTGCTTCAAATGTTTGAAAAGTTTATAGAAAATTCAATGTTTCAGAATGGCATCTTGTAAGCAGTCACATATACAAATTATTATTTTTTTTAATTTGCCTAGACTTACTTTGAGGTTTCTCGTTTATTTAAGACTTAAAAATATTTTTGGTTCTTGCAAATATTGGAGACGTTGAATTTAGTTCCCCAATTTTTTTTTTCAGCATCTTTTTAAGTTGATCATTTTAATTTTAATCGAGTTTGATTATATGTGAACATTACAATTTATCACACCATTAATTAATATGCTATGCATCACTAGTAAGTGTTAGTCACCTCATCGTTATGGATTAAAATCAAAATGATTGACTAAAATAGATATTAAAAAAATGAGACTAAAATCAAAATCATGTATATATATTTGCAAAGGGAAAAAATTATTTAAGCTTTTATTTAATACATGTTGGTTGCTTGAAGTTTATATAAAGTATAAACTCTTCCATAATTATTATAAAATTCCATGCAGGACAATGGCACATGGTTCTTTAAATAATAATAATAATAATAATAATAATAATAATAATAATAATAATAATGTTCAAAACTTTAGGTTTACAATTTTCCTTAATTATTACAAAGTTTCTCTGAGCCATAAACATCTTATTCCTGTGACAGATAATGATCACACTGTTTATGCTCAACTCAAATCCTTCATAGTCACATCATCAATTTCTGCTTTTGTGGAGCTTTAACATGTTTAAACATGGCAGCATAATTTTTAAGATTAATTTAAAAAGAATAAATGATTAGCTAGTTGAGGTTAAAGTTTGCACTTTTTACAAAGATTCAAATTACTTCCTACTAAAAGTTTCCTTCCTTTCTCAGGTGGAACCAGTAATCACATCATAGAGCTGAATAGAACAATGCAAAAGGCACCGGTAAGATCAGAACATAAAAAGTAGTTTAATCTTAAATCATTAGAGAAATTTTAGCAGAATCAGTTAAGAAAATGAAAAAATGTGATTGCACTAATGCAGGCAAAGAATATGATGGTTGCAAGAGAGAATCAACAATTCTCAACAGAATCATCAGTAACTTCAATGTCTACATCATCTTGTTCATCAAGCATGTCATCCCTCGAGTTCAACCGAACGATTCAGATGGAACAACCATCAAACATTCAAATCAAAATTCCAGAAAATTCCAATTCAGATGCAGCAATCAAGCAACTAGATTTCTATGATGTTGTCAAAGACTCAATGCATAGAGAAGCCAAAGGATTGGCGGTGAAAACAGCGGCTAAAGAGGAAAAAAAAGGCCGCGTCTTAAAATGCATAGACTCTCCAAGGCCTTTGCAGCCTCCAAAATCTGCCAATGAACCCTTCCATGGTCTTACTAAGTCTCATAATAGACCTTGGGATTCACCGAGGCTCTCTTATGATGGGAGGGATATGCACGATACATTCAAATCCGGTTCAAAGCACAAGGAACTCCCGCGGCTTTCTTTGGACAGCAGACAAGGATCCTTTAAAGGTATCAATGAAGGAACAAAATCTAACAACCTTTTGAAGGGTCCACAAAAAGGGTATGGGGGCTCAATCACAATGGTTAAGCAGATTCAAGAATCAGAAACTCCTAAAAGACCATCATCCAGTGTCGTAGCGAAGTTAATGGGACTGGAAACTTTTGCAGGTGGGACCTCTAGCTGCACCACCAGCCTAAATGAGACTTTAGTGAGGCCTAGCATGAGCGATGACTACAACCAACACCGAAGTTCTGTATCTCCGAGGACAGGTAAGGAGAGTACCTCGCTTCGATCCTGGAGTGATGGTTCAGTCTCAAATGCAAGCCAAGGTTCTCAATTAGAGGCTTCCAAGGGAAGGGAATCTTCAATAAAAGCCTCAAACACCTCCCTATCTGTATATGGGGAAATCGAGAAAAGGATGGCAAATCTCGAGTTCAAAAATTCGGGAAAGGATCTTAGAGCGCTTAAACAGATTCTCGATGCGATGCAGAGATATAAAGATTCATTAGATATTACAAGAGACCAGGTTTCAGATTCTCCATCTCACAGTAGGAATAATAGCAGTTTCAGTGAAAGCTCCAAAGTACAAAGCCCTAGATTTAGACAAAAGGATCCAACATCTGTGACAGCAGAGGAGTCAAATTCAAGCCAAGGTACTAAATCACCAATTGTCATCATGAAACCCGCAAAATTTACCAGAGAAACCAATAATCCCGGTAATCAAACAAATGGAAGATTGTTTCACAAGCATGACAGGCAAAACTCAAAAGGTATTAGTCCAACAAACAGACATCGCAAGGAATCTTTTAGTCAACCCATTCATTCAGCTGAAAAGAATAATAAGATGAGAACTTCAAAATTGATGCAATCCTCAAAAGTTTCTCAAGTCACCAACAGAGAAAACTCCACCACCAACTCCGGCTATGCAGCAGAGACAAGCAGCCCAAGATTACAGAAGAAGTTTGGTTTAGAAAGGCGTTCTCCACCAACTAGTCCATTATCAGATTCCAGCAGTAACAGAAGACAAAACAATAGGCAACCTTTGGAATTGACTTCCCCGAGCACAACACCTAGACTCAAATTGTCTACTTTGCCAGAAAGAAATGAGCGTTTCAGCAAGCTCAGTTGTCGGAGGAATTTTCACCATGAAGTTGATGTTAATTCCCAAAATTTCGACAGCAAGAGAAGTAGGGACTCTCACTCTGACCTAGTAGTCCTTCATGTTGATCATTCTGAAAAGAATAATAGCATCTCAATCCATCAGAATGGCCAGAACCAAAATGTTAGTATCTCATCCTCCCAATAATTAAAATTGTGCAATTAAATTACCTGTCTAGCTAACACTTTTTCATTGACCAGAATGCTACTAAAGAGAAAATAGTTACAGCAGAACAACCAAGTCCTGTGTCTGTTCTTGATGCTACATTCTATATAGAAGACCCACCTTCTCCAATGAAAAAGAAATCAGACATCTCAAAAGATTTAGGTATGTCTTACACTTCATTACTAAGCAACATAGACGGAATCTTAAATCACCTGTCAAATGAATCAATGTACATTTTCATGCCATTCATACAAATCATTAAGAAAAGGTGTTAGAGTTTTATTTTGATTCTCTTCAATTTTATTGCTACAGATGAAGCTCTAAATGTTTATGATAGTAGTGAGGAGAGTTTAGAAGATCTTCCTCTTTCATCCATAACCACAAAAGCCAACTTCAGCAAAGGAACCAACTACATTGACTTGAAAGCTCAGAATTTAGTTCAGATTCTTCAACAAATTGACTTCAATAATGAGAAGTTAACTAATTTCCGTAGCAGTAAGGATCCTGATCATAAATATATATCAGAAATACTGCTAGCATCCCGGCTGCTCGGCAGTCTGGACTCCAGCCAGGCTTTCCATTCACTAGCTCACCCGATTAACCCGAAGTTGTTCCTTGCACTAGAGCAAATCAAGACTAGCAAGTTTCATTTCAATGATCCTGAGAAAATGCAAAGAAAGCTCATATTTGATGTTGTGAATGACATTCTAGTTCAAAAGCTAATATTGGAGAGCTCTTCCATTCCGTGGCCCATGCCAAATCAACCGGTGGGAAGAAAACTGAAAGGACAACAACTTTTGGATGAGCTTTGCACAGAAATAGATCAGTTACAACATAAAAATAGGAATGTCAGCCTGGTTGATGAGGATGAGTATTTGACAAGCCTCTTATGGGAAGATTTGATGCATCAACCGACGATTTACACAGACTCTAACAGAGAGATGCCAAATGTTGTGCTGGATATCGAACGGTTGATATTTAAAGATTTGATAACTGAAGTCGTGAGAGGTGAAGTAGCTAACTATCCTGGTAGGCATTGCAGGCAACTGCAGTATCCCATGTAGGAACTCTGGCTAAGCAGTTTAAGAAGTAATATTCAGTCTTAGTCTATTAACTTTCTTTTCTATCTATACATATACTTGGAAGGGATAATAAGCTCTGCTTAACTGAAAGTTTAACCTTTACTTACAATAAACTTAAGAACATTTATGTCTAGCTTCATCTTTCTTGCATGTATTGTATGTTGATGAAATACATGTAGAAATGCAGATAAATGTATATACCAGTGACATGATCTTGTCAAGTTCAATTATAGATATCCAAATACATCCAATGTGTGAACAACATGGTATGTTCTCTATGTATAGCAAGTTAGCAACACACTACTACATAACATTGTGCATGCTCCCTCCAGCTGCTTCTCTCTTTAGACTTTGAAAGGGTTGTGCAAGGGTTTAACTGTTCAGTGTTCAAGTTCTATTTGAACCTAAATGATTTTTATTTTGTTCTCTTTTATTTTATGTCAAACCAACCCAAAAACGTGCCACATAATCATGCTTATTCAAACTAACAACTTGATGGTCTATGTGAGGTTAAAACAGTGCCCTTCCCATGTGCTAATCAATTTAAGATCAATTGTGGGTAAGAGAATTTACAGATGTTAAAGTCAGCAAGGTTTGTTACTTTGTTATCATCAAATCTTGAAGAGTTCATGACGGCATATTGGCTAACTTAAACTCGCTTTAAGAGGGACTATCACTGATGAATGATGAGTACTAAGATCCATTCCAAATGGAATAGTGTCAAAATCAGCACACGAAGTCAAAGCATAAATTGTACTCGGTAATGCCCATTAGGCCATTACCGTGAACAACTAACCTGAAAAATCAAGAATTTACTGATATCTGACAGCCTCAACATGGTAAAAACTTGAGAGAGAGACACACACATATATATACATATACACCTATATGTCAATTCTAGATATACATGTAACATATTAATGTTGTTTTAAATAGTATTGACAATTAGGGCGGGTGAACTTGGCCTGCACCCGCAAAATGCCCGCATTTGTGTCCTCCCATCAGAAAATATAGGGTCAAAATATCATGTATGCCTTGCCCACCAACAATTACTATGACAAATTTATATAGACACTAAAACACTCCAACAATTAAAAATTATTAGTAACTTTTACTATGTTAATATATATTTTTATTTTTTATTTTCATGTGGGCGACCGCCTGCAACCCGCCCAGTGATGCCCGCAAAAATGGAATCGGCGAGCGGACATAAACTAAAAATTGGACATAAAATTCATGTCCTGTCAACAAAAAATTGCGGGCGAGCCTCGTTGGCACATGCTCTAATTGTCAATACTATTTTAAATTGCGGTTTGCTTAACCTTAGTCCTTAGGGCTGAGGATAAGAATACAAAAATGACTAAGTTTCATAGGGAAAGATGTTTTAGGAGAGATAAAGTTTTATATTTTTATTTTTCATAAAAACATGTCTAAATTAAGGTGTTTATATTATGGTTGATGTTAAGAAAATCCGAACCAAACCTTAAATTGAACCCAACTTGACATCTCATTTTGTAACCTCACAATGTACTCATGTCACCCCATTTTTGTTATGATCCTTTTGGATGGTGAGTTAGGCCACAACTATTATCAAAGAGCGAGGTTTTTGCCATCTCATTCGTGATTATACACACCCCACTAACATTATTAAAATACCAAAATACCCTTAATATCCCTCCTTGTACCCATATTTTCATACACTCCATCCTTCTCAACAACATTCCTCTCCTCATCACACACTCCATTACTCCCTCCTTCTTCTTTTCCAAAACTTCTTATTCAAAACTCCCTCTTTCTCTTTCTCCTTCTCCGGAACTTAATTCTTCTTCTTCTTTACTCAAAGGCTTGTCTTATCTTATTCCCTTCTTCTTCTATATCTTTATAATAGGTTCATGTCAATGCTTCACTTGCCAATAGATTGTTAAGAGTGGGTAGCATTAGATTTTAATGCTTATATTTTGTTCCTTTATTCTTTACTCCATGCATGACCTTTGTTGTTGTTGTCGACATGAGGTACTGTTGGACTATCGGCAAGTATACCGGGTCAGCAAGTAATATAGAATAAGTAAATTATTGTTCAACTCGGGAATTGCAAATTGTTCTCAATTAATTATCACCTAATTCGTAGTTATTAAGTGAAACCTATGGGTTTATGTTTAATTTATTTAAGGTTGAATTGAATAAAATAAAACAAAACAGAATTTAAACAGAATTTAAATGGATTTCTATTTATTAACTATGAATCTCTGTTTTTCATAAATCAAGAACAATTCCAAAATTGGTAATTACTAGATCCCTCCTGTGTAATTATCGTTTATTATTCAACTTGATAATCCTTAATCCCTTAAGAAATTAAACCATCAAATAACCTTCCATTAATTGTTATATAATTTCTCAAAAGTATTTCTACAAGTTGAGCAATTATATTGTTTGATTGCAAGACCTATTCTAATCCCTAATCTTCCAATTGAAGAATTAGAAATCCAAAACATAAATTGATCAGGTTCATATATAACTTTAAAAATACAATTAAACACTTGATTTAAAGGAAAAACATTAATTCATAAATTAATTAAAATCATCCATGCAAATCCACCATATTCCTAACAAAGGGTTTTAGTTACACATAATTAAAGAATAAACAGAAAGATAAGTAGTGGAATTCATAATCATAGACATGGAATTACCACAAATAGGTCTTCAATTTTCATACCGGATTCCTCCGTTGATGGATCTTCAACCTCTTCTCCTCTAAAACTCTTCAGAAAATATGTAATCTCCCTCTTTCCAAAGCTCCCTAAGCTAATTCTAAAAACTGGTTTAAATAGAAAAAGTAAATCCTAAAACAAATCATCTAAATCTATCAAAAATCCTAGAAAATCGCTGCACGCGCGCCTTCCATGCCTAGGCGTTGATTTGTCTGTGATTGGGGAATTCCTGCTCGTGACTCGCGCGCCTAGGCATTCTCATACTTGCACCTGGGCGCAGATCTGACTGTCTTCTGCTCCAAAATTAGCAGTTTTGCACCCCTTCCTTGGTCATTAGACCCGCACGGGCCTGGGCGTGCTTGGCCCACGCCTGGGCGTGGTCAACAGTCCAAAAATTGGTTTTTCTCCATTTTGACTCCAATCTCTTGGACTTCAAAGCTCATTTTCATTCCTTTGCACAAATCATCAACTTAAGCCTCAAAATACCTGAAATCAAACCCAAAATGGATAAATGTTGAAGGACCTTAATCTACCTAATATTCCTAAAAACCTAAGAAAATCCTAACCTTGCTTAAGAAACAAGCCCAATCCATAATAAAAGGGAGTCAAATAATGCTCAAAGTCATCATATATTAGACCCAAATCACTCCCCCAAACTTAGCATTTTGCATGTCCCAGGCAAAAGTAAAATAAAAAATCAAAAACTCAAGACTACCCTTTAAATCAAAATGTACACACCTAATTAAGGACTTCGACTCACCGACTCAAACACTTATTTTCACAAGCAGTTAATACAATCAAAAACTGTTTAGAATAACAAACTCTAAAAGAACTAAGGATCAGTGAACACTCTCAACCTCATAGTGTATCTCCCATGTGTATCAAGGGTTATCTATTCAAAGAACTCAAGTTCATACAATGACAAAGTGTTACCATATGCTTGACCATAGACCCAAATCTCCACCGAAATTATTGAATGCACACAAAAATCAAAAGGTCTTAATTTTGGTTGTAATGAGGCCATGGTTAAAAGTGTAAGGTGGGGTATAAGAAAGAAGGAATAAAACAAAGGGCTAAAATGCAAAAACAAATTTTTCCTCTAAAATCATGAATGAGCAATGAATACATTTAAGACTCACACTCAACTCAAAATCATTTTTATTCTTCTTCTCTTTTTCTAAGTTCCGTTCTCTTCTTTTTTTTCATTCATTTCATTTATTTATTATTTTGAAGAGAACTAGAACTCACTTTTTCAATTCACTTTCACTTTTTACCTTTTTTTCTCGAGTCATTCTCTCAATTGCTCATTCAAAATTTCAAAGGTACTTACAAAAATTATTCAATCAATGCAGGGTATCAAAGAAAATCATCATTTCATAAGGCTCAAAATGGGCAACTAAGGGAATATATTCAATCCAAATCAGTTGAAGTCCACAAAAACACACTCCTAGGTGCCTTAATCATCTTAATGCATGCAAACAATTATCAATTTCAAAATGGTCACCAGTCAAGTTCTAGAACACGAAGTCAATGTAAACACACTCATGAAAGAAATAGGGGTCCAAACCAAATATTCATCAATTACATGCCCCTTTCCGTGTATAGGCTCAAAAACTCACAGAGCTAAAAATAACCAGTGTATAGGTTCACTAATCAGTGTATAGGTTCACTAATCACCTTTTCCTAAACAGTTTGTCAAAATAACCAGCTCTCAACATATTTACAGCTCAATCAAATCAGTATCATACAATCAGTGAGTCTAATCTTAAACCAAGTATTTACACCTATCATCAGAAAAATAGTCCTAAGCCTAGAATAATTACATACCTTTATCAAGACACAAACCAACACCAAAAAGGGAGAAAAATTCAAGTCATAAAAATCATTTTTTATTTTGTATGACTCCCCAAAACTTAGAGGTTTGCCTGTCCTCAAGCAAACTAATCTAACCTATACTACAAAATAAAAATGCAAGAAAAATTCAGAATTCACTTCCCTTTACACCTGCTACAATGTCTAACACCCGTAAGAGAGAAGATGCTCCCCCAAACTTATTACCTGATGGTCATTGAATTCAAGTGCTATAAAGCTCATGCACATGCAATTAAAGAAAAGCAAATTCCTAAAAACAAAACAAAAAGAAAGTTATTACAATTCTCAAAGTACAAGGTCTGTCATAGGGGTTATATCAGCAAGGTCAGAAAAATAACCACCCTCTCATTGGTGGTCCTCATCCATCCCCTCTCCTGAAGATGTATCCAGCAAACCAAAGTCTTCCTCCGTCTAAGGAGGAACATTGAAAGGCAAACCCTAGGCTGCACTCATCCCTAGCTCGGTTCCTCTGCAGCTCCCTATGGTTAAACTCAGCTGCACAAGATTCTCTCCGCCTGATGCTCTTCTGACCCTGCAGAACACTGGTCTGCCCCTGGAGAAGACTGGCTTGCCCATCCCTCAAATTGGCTTGTCCCTCCATCAGGGACTGATCCTCATCAAATCCTTCATGCCTCCTGGTTTCGGAACCGGCTGACTAGAGGGACCTGCCTGAAACTCCGGTGCTGGAGGTGGTGGGTATTGTTGTGGCCGTGGGGGTAGTGGTTGTGCCTCTCTGGATGCTTTCCTAGCTAGTTCTAAATAATTGTTCCAAGTGGGCAACATCATCCGTGGTGACTTTTTGAGGTCTCTAAAATCCTCAACAAAGTTCGCATCGAAGTGTGTATATAGCTTGTGTATCACCCACGGGAAGCCGACATACCCCGTCTCTTTCGTAGCAAATTGGTGCATCTTCTTGGAAATTATGGACCCCGCGTCCACCACAATCCCATTGAGAAGAGCGTACACCAACCTACACACCCCTGGTTGGATATCAGTATCATGAGAAGACGGTGCAAGATTGTGCAATATGAACCTCACTCAAAACCTAGTTGGACCGTTCAAATTCTTTTGATTAACATGTTTAACGCGGTCATCAACATTCAAATTCCAAACCTTTCCCTCTAAAAACAAATGCCTCTTTAACATATCAAGAGGGTATGTCTCATCATCCTAGAAACTCCGCCAAACGAACATGGTGGGTTCAACAATGCATGGGTACTCCGACAAGCTCATCACACGACGAATCGTCACCGCATCATATGGCACCTCTCTCCCCTGCACATAATACACTCTCGGGGCATTTTCATCCTGGGCTCTCCACCACGCATTAGTGTAGAACTCCTACACTATTGTCCGGCTAAAGAATTCATCAGGCTCTTCAATAAAATCTAGCCACACCTATTAAGCTGCAATGCCTCTCTAACCTCAACTATCTCCCGAACACCATCAACCTGGCAGTTAAGATTACCTTCTAGAAGGTATAGCATGCTAGTCTCGGGGACAATACCCCTCTTAGTCATCTTCTCATAAAGATCAGTGGCCTTAGAGTACTCAAATGTTTTCCCTTTCCTACTACTACCTCCTACAGCCACTCTCTTACCCTTAGGCATAATAAAATCTCTCTCGGACAATTCACCGAACACCTTATGTGCACCCTAAACAACTCACTTCCAACACTAACCACAACACTACCTTTCAACCCACTAATCATACAATCAGTCCAGAAGATGAGAGCGAAGTGTTCTTACCCCACAATGGTGCACAAATTCGTCTTCTTTGCCTCTTGAGAAGATGAACCCGAATTGGAGAGAAGGATGGAGAATGAGTAAAAAACCACCAAATGTTGCTCAATGGAGATGGAAGAAGAGGATTGTGGACTTGGGTGATGGAAACAATGGAAGATTGAGGGTGATTTGATGAAGATTTGTGGAAATTTGGAGAATTTGGGGGAGAAGAGGGGTTAGGATTAGTGTGAGGATTGGGAAGAATTGGGACAAATGGGGACCAAATGGGTTTTTAACCCTGTCCACGCGCAGCTCGCGTGCCTAGGCGTGATTGATGCCACGCCTAGGCGTCAATCTCGTTGTCCTCACTTGCGGTTTCACCCCACCCGCGTCTGGGCGTGGGTCTTCCACGCTTGGGCGTGGGTATCAGACCTGCACCTTTTTTTTTAAAGAAACGAAATTAAACTAAAAAAAACACTCCAAAATTCATTCAAACAAAAATTAAAAATAAAACTTCCTAAAAACAAAACAAAACCAAAAATTAAATAAAAACAACTACTTAAACTATGGGTTGCCTCCCAGTAGCGCTTGTTTAACGTCCCGAGCCTGACGTATGACCTCTATTTAAAGACTAAGGGGCTGCCAAATACCCCCACAAGGTGGACCTTGTTTTTTAAACTTCCATCAACACACTCTCCAGAAGAGTGCTGAATGCTCATCAACGGGGAGAAGTACTCCGCAGTGAGTGGGGATTTTTAAAAAAGTTTTATAATGCTTTGCTCCCCATTCACTCGGAGAATCACTTCTCCCCTTGGCACATCAGTAATTGCCCCAGCCGTGACCAAAAATGGTCTTCCAAAAATCAGAGCAATATGTTGATTATCTTCTATATCTAGCACCATGAAATCAGCGGACAATATAAAATCATTCACATTAACCAGAACATCCTCCACTACACCGTATGGGCGGATGACTGACTTATCAGCCAACTGAAGCATAGCCATTGTGGGCTTAGCCTCTCTAATTCCCAATTCATTAAAAAGGAAAATGACATAATATTAACACTAGCTCCTAAGTCACAGACAGCCTTACCTAAATACGTCTTGCCAATGTGAAATGGGAGGTTTAAACTCTCTGGATCCTTGAGCTTGGGTGGCAGCTTCTTCTTTAGAATAGTGCAGCACTCCTGTGTGAGCATCACTGTCTCATCAGCTGGCATCCTCTTCGTCTTGGTCAGCAGGTCCTTCATGAACTTGGCATATGCTGGCATTTGCTCAAGAACTTCAACAAACGGAATGTTTATCTGAATTTTCCTAAACACATCCATGAATCGGGAGAACTGCTTCTGGTCCTATTCCTTCTTCAATCTCTGAGGAAATGACACCTTGATAGGTGCTGATGGAATCTTGTCTTTCTCCCGAGTAGCAGGTGAATCCTACTTCTATTGCACTTCAGTTGTGCTCTTCTCATCCGGTTGCTTCTGCTCATCCTTCTTCGCATCCTCCACTTCATCACTCTTCTTTTGTTTCTCCTCATAAGACTTGCTACTTCGAAGAGTTACTGTCATGCACCTTGATTGGGGTCTAATATATGATGTTTTCCAATGAATTTTATATGCTTTTAACTTAGTTTTTGTTTGATTTCCCTAGCAAGTTAGTAGTTTTTATGTTAGTTTCAATACCATTACTCTAGGTATGTTTTCCACATGTTTTTAGGTGAATAAAGGGTAATTCTAGTGATAAAGAACAAAGGAAATGAAGAGAAGCAATGAAAAGTCAAGAAGATGAAGAAAAAGGAAAATTCAGCACGAAGCGCGTCCAAGCGGGAGCACCGCACGCCCAATCGGGAAGGCCATGCACCCAAGCGCGTGGCGAGACCAGAAATTGATAGAAGATTGAATTTTCAGAATCCTTCATGAAAAAGAATTGAATTAGAGATAGAAGATAAAAGATAAAAGATAAAAGATAGAAGATTAGAGATAGAAGATTAAATCTAAAGACTCCTTCTTGGTTAGGATCTATCTTTATCTCAATTTTACATAAAAGATAAATCTGATAATTCCTGTTGGAAATAAAAGATTAAATCTTATAGATTTAGGATTTATCTTTTACTCAATTATTTATAGGATAGAACCAGTCATGGAAAAATAACACAAAAAAGAGGGGAGAAATCCTTAGATTAGAAAAAGAAAAAGAGAAGGTTCAATAATTCCATGGAGAAAGTGACAGCTCTCCGAGGGATTGCTCTTGGGGTAACTTTTAATCCATTGCTATGGAGTTATTGTATTTATCTTCTTCTTCTTCTTCTTCTTTTGTAATGGAGCACTAGTTTTCTCATAGGAATATGGTGGATTTGTATGGATCTTGAGTAGTTTTTCTATTTATGAATTAATGTTTTTTATTTAAATTAATTGCTTGGTTGTGTTTTGATTACAATTCATGAACTTGATCAATTTATGTTTTGCTTTGGTAGTCTAATCCTTCAATTTGAAGATTAGGGATTAGATTAAGCCTTTAAATCAAACATTATAATCACCCAAGCGATAGGGATACTTATGGGGATTATATAACTTTTATTAATTCTAGTGCTTTAATTAATGATTATTAAATTAAGACTCACTTAAGTGATTAAGGGGTATAGTTTAATAAGAAACGTAATTGTCATGAGGGATCTAGCTTTTATTACCTCTGGAATGTCATTGATTTAATGGAAAACGGATTTTCATAATTAATAAATACGGTCCTACAATGAAACCATATTCCTCGCCTTCTCCACAATTGTTCTCAATACCTTTTATTTTTTATTATTTAATTAATTCTACACTCTCAAATTTAATAAATCAAACTCAAGTTTCACTAGTAATTACGATTTGCCTAGAATTATTAGAAAACATTTGCAATTCCCGAGTGAAATGATAATTTACTTACTCTTTATTACTTGCTGACCCGGTACACTTGCCGGTAGTCCAACAAGTTTTTGGCGCCGTTGTCGGGGATTAGTTTGTTTTGGCAATTATTGGTACTTGTGGTTTAACTTGTGAATTTTTTTTTTATTTTATTTTTTTATTCTAGTGTAACATGGTTTATGATTATGACTTGGACTTTTTGCAATTTGTTTTGTCGTCACCCCTTCCATATTGTTGTGCACAAAATATACTTTTAGAAATTGAAAATTTGGATTGTGCTTTGGAGATTTTTATTGCACTAACGTCTTTATGTAAGGGAGACCAAAATACTTATCTCTCCGAATGCATAAAAAAAGAGGAAAAAGTGCATAACGTGATTGAGGAGGTGAAACAAAATAAATTAATAGAGGATATAGTCTTGTGGAGGAATTAGGTTCCACCATGCAATTTGAACTTTCTGAACTAAAAAGATGTATTAAATTATTTGCATGTATGGATACCTCAATTTTTATTCCTTCCACCCAACCTCTCTTCTTTTATGAAATTCCTGTTGCCCATCATCATAAGCCATTGTTCTACTATTTGGAGCATGAAAAGGTCACCCTGCTGATTCATGAAGTTAATACCTTCATGCATGATGAGAAAGACAAGCATCATTGATGATGCTTGGAGTAAAGGATATACCATCAGACCCGGGAGGGATAAAAATCATTTTTCAAAAACACTTGCTCCAACATCATCCATGCCCATGGGATCTGGGAATAACTTGTTATTGTTGTATCACATGGGAGTTGTGCTATAAGATTTGAGATCCTGGTGGATTTCCTCTAAGCATGTAGTATAGGTTTAGTTTTTTTTTTTTTAAAAAAAAAGTTAGTTTAATTGAATAAAAATAAATATAAAAAAAGTTAGAGATTTCCATATTTGAAAAAGATTGCTAATGAGGTGCTTGTAGCACTGTTTCTGGTTTGTTCTTGTGATTTACAGATTTGAATAAGTTTGGGGGGAGCATACCAAAAGCGGGATTATTGCACCATCATATCCAAGAATCGGAAAAGGGAAGTTCTCTATACTTTGTTTCTTTTTAGTAGTTACTAATTGCTAAGGGACAAGCAAGTTCTAAGTTTTTTTTTTTGGGGGGGGGGGGGGGTGGGAATGAATTGATTGGAATTTTTGGAAAATTTTTTTTACTCTATCTGTCCCCTTATTTATGTTGAGTTGTCCTGGTAATATGTATGTATGTGAACTTAGGTTAAGGATTACCTTTTTGTTGATAGTGTAGATATCTAGTTAGGAGAAGTGATTAACTCTTATATTTATGACTGAATTTTAATGAGTAAAATACTTTATAGAGATTGGTTAGTTTAGCAAATTTTTGTCGGAATAATTGATCAGTGGGTTGTCCTTACTTAGTGAGATTTGGGCCTTAAAAGGGGTAAACATAATCAATAAATATATTTTTTAAAACCCCTATTTCTTTCATGAGTGATGTTCACTTTAATTGTGTATTCTAGAACTTGACCTGTGACCATTTTGAGATTGATAATTGTTTGCATGCATGAATATGATAAAGGCACATAGGATTATTTTTTTCTGGCCTTCAACAATTTTGATAAATAGTCTTTCCTTAGTTGCCCACTTTGAGTTTAATTAAACATAATTTCTTTGGTACCCTTTTCATATTGGTTATATATTTTTGGTATCCTTTGAAATGTGAATGGCGCAATTGGGAATGTGTTGATTCAAAAGAGAAAAAAAAAGATGTGAAAGTGATGAGTTTAAAGCTAGTATCAAATGTGATCTCTATTTCTCTTCTAAAAAAATGAAAAAAAAGAAGAAAAAAAAGTGAAATAATGAAAATAGAAGAGAATAGAGAGAATGAAAAAATAAGGATGATTGAACTTTGGAGTTGATGTTTATTTACAAAGACCAAATGCTCCATTCATTTGATAAAGGGAGGTTGTGTTTGTTAATTACATTGATTAAGCCCTTTGTATAATCCTCTGTTTCTTTTAACCCAACTTACATCTTTAGCCATGGCCACGTTACAACCTGATTAAGACCTTTTGATTCTTGCATGTATTCAATAATTTCAGTGGAGATTTTGGTTTATGGTCAAGCTTATGGTAATGCGTTTTCATTGATTAATTTGAGTGCAATATTTCCAAACAATCATTCATATGAGAGAGATGTGAGGCTATGTGTGATGCTGATCTTCTTATTCCTCTAAAATTTGTATGCCTAACTAGTGTTTGTAAAGTAATATGCTTATGATTTGAAGGTTGTTGCTTGGAGTTAGTCAATTTTTCTAGTTAGGTGTTTGCATTTGAAAATATTTAGGTGGTCAAGTACTTGCTTTATTTGTTTACTTTTTCCTGGGACATGCAAAATATTAAGTTTGGGGTGTGATTGGGGTCTAATATATGATGTTTTCCAATGGATTTTATATCCTTTTAACTTAGTTTTTGTTTGATTTCTCTAGCAAGTTAATAGTTTTTAGGTTGTTTCTATGTTAGTTTCAATACCATTACTATAGGTATGTTTTCCACATGTTTTTAGGTAAATAAAGGATAATTTTAGTGATCAAGAACAAAGGAAACAAAGAGAAGCAATGAAGAGTCAAGAAGATGAAGAAAAAGGAAAATTCAGCATCGAAGCACACCCAGGTGGGAGCACCTTTACTTGATGCATTGTGGGGGACTTGCACCTTTGCTTGCAGTATCAGTTTTTCCTTTACCATCAGGGTACGGATTCTTTCTATCCTGGTTGTTTCGTCCTTTATGACGCCAGGGACCAACTCCTTGTTGATTCTTCAGATTCCTCTTCGCTTGCAGGTGCTCTTCTTCAACCTTTCTATCTGCTTCATAAACTCTGCACTTGTTGACCAAGGTTTCAAAATTCTGGATATCTTGATATCCGAAAACATATTTCATCTCAGGCCTCAATCTTTTTCAAACTTGATGCACTTCGAGCGCTCATCAGGATTATAATGATAGTAGGGAGAATACTTGCTCAGTTCTTCAAACTTCGCAGCATATTCTCCTATCGTCATATCTCCTTGCTGCAGCTGAAGAAACTCAATCTCCTTCTTCCTCTTTACATCTTCAGGGAAGCACCTTTCGTAGAATTTCTCGACGAAGGTATTCTAAGTCACTTCTTTTCCTTCTGCAGCCAAAAGTTGAACCGAATGGTTCCACCAATCCTCGACTTCGTCAATCAGAACATACGTAGCAAAAGTCACCTTCTGACGATCGCTACAGTTCATGGTACGAAAGATATTTTCTAACTCGTGGATCCATTTCTGGGCCTCATCCAGATGATGTCCTCCTCCGAATTTAGGTGGATCACACTTACGAAAGTCTGATATCCCCTTAAATTCATCTGGAGCAGGGAATTGCTGTGGTTGAGGTTCCGCTTGTCGCTGTTGCATATTCTCGAGATCGCATTCTTTCGTTCTAATGCATCAGCAATTCGGGAATTATCTTTAGCAGCCATAGGAAACCTGCACTATGACTTTAATTAACTTAAACCCTTAAACTAAAACATAGAAATCAAGACAAACATACACTAGTGGTTAGTATGTAAGGCCATACTCCAAGGCCGGGAGTTGAACCATTGCTCTGAAACCACAAATGCGACGACCCAAATTTATTTCCCTTTTTCTTTAATTCTTTTATAATAATGCGGGTTAGTTTTTCGCCTTTTAGGAAAATAAACTTAAGCCATCACTAAATCAACACATCACCACATCAAAAGCATAGAGATAGGAAATAATTTACATCATATACATTATTATCAAAAGATTTCCAACATATTTCTCTTCAGTAGCAGCACTAGCGTAGCTTTTAGTTTGCACCCTAGGTCACTTCACATATTTTACGTTATTTTACAACCAAAAATATAAGGACCCAGAGCACATGGTTAAAACTTCAAAAGATTGGGAAGTATATAAACACCATACTTCCCTACTATGTAGTCACATATAATCCACGCTAGTTAGGAAAAAGGCGAATGATAAGGACCACAGGAACACAAGTCCTAAGGGAACGCATATGAGGGAGAGGGTTCAGACGGCGGATCGAGATCTCCACCATCCCCTCTAAGATCAGGTTGGTACCCCTCTTATGCCATTCCCCTTCGGAAATAAACCTCATCTCTATCCAGATCAGTTTCTGAGCCATTACCTGACAAACAAAAGGGCAGGGGAGTAAGTCATAGCCGAAGCACATCATTAAATAATAATCTATCAGTACTAGAAATAACAAACACAAGTAATCAAGTAATCAAAGAATAATGCATACATAATTTCACACCCAATTTATTAATACAATACTCTGGTAATTAAGTGGCATGATGCATGCTAATCTCGTCTCAATCATATCTCGGGGCATCACAGTTTGAAGGGAAATGGGTCCTCATGAGCTTCCTCTGCTCGACCTCTCACGACTTACAGGCTTCCTCCGCCCTTCGCACGACTTACAGGCTTCCTCCGCCCAGCGTAACTAGTATAAAAGCCTCGCAAACTGGAGCAAATCTCACTCAATGCATGAATGCAAGAATGATTCATTACCAGTCTTTATCATTAACTCATTCATCATTATTCCATCATCATCATCATCATATCATTATCTCACCATTCGCAACTTCTTGTGCGAATGCAAATAAGTTATCGTTCCACTTTTCCTTATTAGTTCATTTCATAATTATGAATCCATATTCATAATCAATCATCATCAAAACCATCATAAAAATATTCACATTCATAAGAATGCATTCCACATTCCCTAAGTGCGTTAGGTTAGGGCTAGGTGTATTAAAAATTGGCATTTTGAACTTCAGGAGTCTTGGTAATCGATTACCAAAGGGTAGTAATCGATTACCACGTGAAATTCAAATTTTGGTACCAATTTCAGCCTGGTAATCGATTACCAAACCTGAAAGTAAAGTGTATCAAGAGTTGGTATATCAAAACCTCATTTCAGTATGCAATTTCAGCCTGGTAATCGATTACTGCAGAAATTACATACTGAAATGAGGTTTTGATATACCAACTCTTGATACACTTTACTTTCACCTAATACAACCCAAAATAGATCAAAATCACATATAATTACACATGTTCATGCATAATTTAAACAATCAAAGCATCATCTTCATATGCAATTCACTCAAAGTGCATAAAAGACGTAAAATCACAACTTAGCATATGAGTTTCATTTACTTTGTAAAACAGTCCAAGTTCAGAAATCATTTAGCTTATATTCATCACATAAAAGTTGTTCAAAGCAAGAAATGGGATTGGAATGACCTCCAAGTCATTTTCCCACCTCAAGTTCTCATTTTCCTACTTTGGCCCTTGAGTTCATGTGAACCCTTATATTTCTAGCCATTGGATTATTATTCTAGCACCCGGATAACTTCTCCCTTACCTATTTCAAGTGTTTGGATTGATTTGGAGTGGAAAGAAACGAGTTTGTTAGAAAAATCCCAAGTTTTTGGTTTCAGCTGCCAAGTCCTCTGTTTTCAGTTCAATAAAGGTACAAAATCAGTGTTGATCACTAAGAATAAGGCACAATAATTTGTGATCAATGATTAGAATCAAAACTAGGATATGTACTCTTGAAAATAAAACAAGTTTGAAGCTCAAAGGATGCTCGAGCTTACCACACGAATCAAAGGAACAAGGCTCCACGAATCTGAAATTCAGATTTCAAATTTAGATACCAAACTTTGCAGGGTTATATCTTTCTCTACACTTCACCAAATCGAGCAAACTCGGTACCAAATTGAACAGGGTTGAACAAACTTTAATTTGGTATATAATTTGTAAGAGTTTGATGTTCAGATCATGGAGAACGAATCAGAGAAAGTTTACACCAGAAAAACTCGTTTTTCAGAGTTCTTGGGTTTTTTTTGAGTGTTGGAGGGAGTATAACTCTCAATCCATTTAAATTAATCACCTCCAACATGTCTCTTTCAATCTAGCACAGTGTCTAGGTGATTTTTGTGTGAAATTGTGGTTGAAATCGTCGGAAATTCTCAGCCATTCATTCTCAAACCGCCTTCACTCTGGCTCAGCAGAGTCGTGGTAATCGATTACCACTTACTGGTAATCGATTACTAGGCTTAAATTTGGTCAAGTTTGAAATTTTGACTAGGTAATCGATTACTGGCTTTGGTAATCGATTACCTAGACTTTTTGTCATGCAAATACAATTGCCACCGTTGGATTTGAAGACAAGAGAGTTGGGAAGCTTGTCTCCAAATTTGAGCACGATCCAACGATTAACGAATGAGATGTGACACAATCTTTGGGTGACGTTTTCACGAAAATTCACATAATATTTTTATAACATTCATTCACATAATATTCATATAAAATTCACATAGTATCCATTTAATATCTACTTGATATTTACTTACTATTTCATTTAATATTTACAGTTTCGAGGATAATTCCGGTGGGTGTTACAACTATTACTCCCAAAAAACCACCAACATACAAAATGTCACCAAGACAAAATGCCCATGAAAATGAATTTGAGCAGCTAGGAAAACAATTCAAACAACTTCAAACCCTCCTTGAAATTCAACAAGCACGATTGAAGGAACAAGGAAGACAATTGGATGCCAAGGTTAAATGTTTCAGATGCCAAGGTTATGGGCATATTGCATCCGACTGTCCAAATCGAAGAATCATCATTATCATTAAAGGAGAAGATCATAAAGGATATGAAAAGGAGCTTGAACCATGTTATAATGATTTCCATGGTTCTCCAATGTTTGATGAAGAGTTTACTCCCTTAGATTAAGGAGACGAGCTTCAGCCATATCATAACAATTTCAACAATCCACCAGTGTTTGATAAAGTGTTAACTCCAGCAGATCAAGGAGAGGTCATATATATTAGTTGGACAAAGTCTTCACACAACAACCATATAAATGAACCTCTTACTCGTGGTTAAACAAAACATTAGAGCACCTGTTCTTGAAGAAATACAAAAGCTCTTTGTAGAATACCCAAATGTTGTACCAGAAGAGATTCCTCCTATTTTACCAAACAAACTCACCCACATATGAGTCAGCAAGAACGTGTTGAAGTTCACCTCGAGAAGTTGCTTGCCAACTTAAGAAGTGAACTTTCTTGACTATGGAGTAAGGTTTAATTTCCGTGCTACATCATTACAGGTGAATCTATCAAATTAATCCTACCAAGGTTGACGCGGTCATTAGCTAGCCTTCACCTAATCCTCATTGGCATTCTTTGCCAACCCAAAAAATTGAAGTTAATTGACTTTTATGGTGTTTTGTTACATTCGATGTTGCTGACATATCGCTTTATTATAAAATAATGCTTAAAACTCGAGAACAAGTTTTCTCCAACACGGGGAGAATGAACTAGAACAGAACAGAGCATCCAGAAAAGCATCGACAAAGTACCATCCCCGCAACTTCAACCTCAAGCACCCCTCTTACCTTTGTCTAAAACTTTACTACTCATTTGTAATTTATTTGTTGCCTCTTATCATATGAAGTACTATAAATAATGTATCATTGTAAGCTCTCTGATCTCATCATTGCTAATTGAAGTATAAAAATCTAACTATTTTGAGTGATCTCTCTTTTAGATTTACCCCCTTTGCATTCTGTGCCAAAAATGATACTGTGCTGAGTTGCCTACCTATCCAAATTTGACCCAGATGAGATCACAAAAATGATAAAACTCTCCCTACCGAGTGTTTTCACAATTGTGCCTTATGTGATGAAATTTGACAAGCATATGATCCTTGTTTATATTAATTAATTGTTGAATCACTCCTACCCACATATAAGAAAACTAGTGGGGGAATATTAAAATTAAACCTTATTAAGAATTCTTCTGTATGCTGTAAATCTTTCTATAATTCAATAAATATATTATTTATTCTAACAAAAAATATATGCAAAATTCATATCGAGGAGAAATTAACTTTATTTCATCAAGAGTATTGTTAACAAGTGCCCTAAGGGCATTATTAAGGAATACATTAAAGAAAAACTTCCATTGAAAATCCAAGTCTACTAATTCTCGAAGTTTTAAATTCACCATTTTTCAAGATAAAGCTACCTCTTTTGTTTCCTTAACTAATGCCTTAAAGACATTCTTTAGCATTTTCCTTTCATCGATTATAATTAAACACAAATAATGACCGAAGCATGAAAAAAAAGGGTAAGACGTAGCATATATATCACATGCACACGGACTTAGTAGAATCCCAAACACCTAATTGAATTCAGCGAAAAATCCCAAACGTAACAACAAAACGATAATTCTAATTCCAACTTCCACTGGCGAGAGAGTAAACTGATCTGTGCATTCTTCGTACACCATTGCAAGGGATATAGATTCAAAGTTTCAAACTTAATGGACAAGTTAAGTCTTACCTATAATTAAACACAGTAAAGAACAGACGATTTATCAAACATAAATTAACAAAAACCAAATGATTATTCAGAATTCACCAAAAATAAAATAAAATAAAATAAAATGATTATTCAAACTTATCTCACAATAGTACTCCTCATGGTCATGATCCATGCATGATTTTTGAGGAGATCGAGTTTAGTTAACCTTTTTTGTGTTCTATTTGTCTATCATCACTCACTCTGATGGAAAATCGTGGTCTTTATTATGTGATTGGATTTCACTGCTGTTAGATGAATGGAAAAGTTTGGGAGTCATCCTGATGAGGTGTTGAGATGGATTATTGAGTGAATTATTACTTGCCAAGAGATTTTGATGAGAGCTTGCAGCTGAACTCAGCATCTGATGAAAGTGGTTGATTTGTCTTTGATCCATCTCCATTGCTGCAACATGTGATGATGAAGGGAAATATGATTGTGTTGTTGCTCCCTGTGGACATACCAAAATTTGAGAAGCACTACTATTCCCTGTTGATAAAGACAATGTTGATGGAAAAGGTACAACATTAATGCTATGCACTTCAGTTTGGTTTGGAAATGATCCATGGTTTCCCAATTGAGCAACATCAGATGATGATGGAGAAGGCTCCCATTGGTAATTACCAATTGGCATAGTGTTAAGCAAGCCAAGGAAAGAAGGATGATTTGGTCTTGGTAATAAAAGATTGTTAGGCAAAACATGTGCACCCATGCAATTGTTGCTTTCTTGTTTATTATGATCCTCCGGATAGCCTATCAGGTGAGAGTCTCGTGCACTGGGTCGCACTATCCTATTTTGGGAGGTGCTAATAACTTCGTTTGAAGTAGTAGCAGTGAGAGATGGATAACCAAGGGTGAAGTTCCCCGGAGGGATTGGTAGTGGTGGGAGTTCATCAATTTCATCTTTGGCTGCATTAAGCAACCAATCAACAACCTTGCTAGGTTGATTGAGCCCTAGCCTATCTTGGAGATCATATAGGTGAATGGCAGTGGGGACTGAAAGCCTTACCCTTCTGTCTCTTAGACCTCTTATTGTGCATACCTTGCTGTGTCTATCTTTGCCGCCGAAGGCGCGAGAGACGCGCACAATCCTTGGATCTTTCAATCTTAGCCATTGTGCTGATGAGGCCGACGATGCTTTCGCTTTTTCATGATCAATTGAAATAAGACCTTCTTGTTTTAATGGAAAATCTGCTTCTTTTGGAGTGTTAGTCATCTTATTTGAGTCATTGTTGTTGCTTTCCCAGTGTCCAATTTTGACTCAAACTTCAGCTCCACCTTCTACTATTTGAATTTGCAGGTTTTCACTTTTAGAATCTGCTTCAGAATGCTGATACAAAAAAAAAAAAAAAAAAAAAAAGAATCTGCTTCAGAAAACTATTTAAGATTGAGAAATATAACAGAAATTGGATGAAAAGCTACCTTTTTTTTTAATGAAATTCATAAAACTGATGGGTTCAAAAGAGATTGAGGTAAATAATAGTTTAAATTAGATCACCCTCAGAGTTGGATAGAAATATGAAGAACAAATGACAAAGAGATTATATTTCTGACTGGCAGCTACTGTATGTTGGACATTATAACATAATGAATCTTGTAATTCAGTTTTGATTTTAGTGAAATTACATAAGCTAGAACTAGAATAATAAAATGATATATATAAGATCTAATAAAGTAATAACACTTGAATCATCCCAAGAACATGCCAATCTCACATCAGATTATAGGAAAATGTTTGTAGCAAAATATGGTTTCAGGAAAAATAGAAAAGGCAAGGCAACAGCGGTTAAAGAAATTAAACAAGGTGCAAGCACTATATATTATATGTAGTTATATTTAACACATACAAATATATAATATTGAAATAAATTTAACATCATCATCAACATGTAGAATTGAAGAGGTTAATATCAAACCCTAGTTATTGATGATGAAAAGATAGAGCATCTAGCAATAGAACACGCATGAACTTACCACTGTTTGATACCATGCACCAAAGGAGAGAAGGACAAAGCGTGCACCTTGCTTTTGATACAAAGTTATAGTAACTAACTATATATCGAGCTTCCAAAGTTGGCTTTGCTTTGATTGCATAGAATAAAATTTGGTGAGGAAGTTGAGTCTGCAGCTTGGTAAAAGAGAAGATGCCCCAATGGAACCGACCACGCCGCACTGAAAGATAAAGCAAAGGCAGATAGGTAGCCACGTGGGATATAACTCACTCTATTGGTCAAATGAATTTGGTTGTCTATATCTTATCATTTTTATTGTCAAAGGCATGATGGACAATCATTTCATTGATGATAAATTGATAATACTTAGGGGAGGTTAGGGTTGATATTTCTAATTGTTTTGTCACTATGTTGAGATAGATTCTCATTCAGTTGCTAACAATTGGGAAAGTAACCAACTTATATTGAAGTTAATTATTTTTTTTTATAACCCAGATCCTGGACCCCACTGATTTTGATATTAATTTTGACATCACTTTGTTCCATCCGATTATATGTTTTTATCTCTTATGCAGCTATTTGTTCTAATTCAGTTTCCTCTATTGTTTTTTTTTTCATAAGAGATTTTTTAATTTTATTAGAGATTAAAAACTAGCTTTTGCATGAAAGTGAAATCCCTCCCATCAACAAAGTATTGATGCATTAAGATAATATTGGATCTTTATGTATTTTATCATGTAAAGGTTAGAGGTTTGATTCCTGGAAACGACATTTGTAAGAAGAAACAATCATGCATTTCGAAAAATAAAGAATCATTTTCTTTTCCATCGGATCAAAACATACCCATGCATGATTAATACAAAAAAGTGTGCCTATAAAAAAAAATACCAAAAAAGTGAGTTCCCTCTCCAAAGGTTTGAGAGAACCCACACCTATAAATATATATCTCAATAAAATCTAGCAAAGTTTATTATAAATAATGTGACATCAGAAATTTGATTTTTGTCAACAGCATAAAAAACTCTTTATTAAGTAAAACATTACTTATATCAATAACTTTTACTCATTGTCTTATAAAAAAAAAAACTTTTACTCTTTGAAATAAATTTATTATCAGGTCGGAGGAGTGCACATACATAAAAAAAATTCTTGATACATAAGATCTTATCAAAAAAAAAAAAAAAAACATAAGATCTTATTGTGAGAGTAAGTTATTTAAAAAACAAATAGTTATCTATGCTGAAGCATAATGTACAAGATTAAGTGAGAAGGAAAAGTGCAATCAAAACTATTTCGTACATGCAAATGAACAGAATTAATAACCTCAATGGACCATTTGTTACACGCTTCAAAAAGCGGCTGGTCACACTTTATCGACAACTACAAAAGATTTAGTTACTGAAACGCATCACATGGCTGGGGCCAAAGAAGCATGGCAAATTAGGATCAAGGAAAACGTGTTCTTATCAAGAGCAAAGCCATATAATCACTGCATGCAATATGTTTATTAACATTCATAATTTATAAGAGGTTTCCGCGTAACATATTCAAAGAGAGATTATTGTTACATAGAAAATTTGAATACTGATGCAACGTAGACATGATTGGAACTCTAAATTGATTAGCATGTTTCATAGGGTACACACTCATTCTGTTTGTTCCTTTTTCAGTAAGAGGCATTGCTTTTTCTCTGTACTACTATATTAGGAAAGAGTAATACCAAAAAGTTTAACCTAAATTTTGCATAAAATCTGGTAGGAATAGTTAGGCAATGAAAATATTTTTTATTCAATAATATTATATGTACATCCAGAATTGATATTTGAATATACATCTAATTCAATAATGTTATAGGATAGGAGAAGAAAGTCATTACATTTTATGTTCCGCAGCTATATCATTTTAGCTAATTCTTTATAACCACAACTAAAAATATTTTTGATTATTTGATTCTTTATCGTTCCAAATCTTTAATATGTTGAATACACTTTATATATTCATCAAAACAAAGGAATATAAAAAAGAGAGGAAAAAGAGGAAGAAATAAATAAAAAGGAGACAAAACAAAAATACGGCAAGGCATCACATGGAGAGGAAACAGAGAAATTCACTTTATATAAGTCATTTAGTGAGATTCAAAAGTTGTGGTGTCTAGTCCAAGAGTATAGTGATGTCTTTGTGAATGATAACTACTTAGGACAAGGAAAAGCTACAAAGAGGTGAGGGACCAACATATAAGTTATCTTTTAGAACAGTCAGTAGAAGCAGGACCACACAATTTTATTGCAGAGATAATATGCATGGGGAGAAAGTTGTAATTTTCACTTACAAGCTTAACAAGTGATACCCACAAGTGGATTAATTGCATGCTTTCTTCAAAAGAAAGTCAAAAATCATGTGGAAGATAAAAAGAAACGTACGCATGTTTTCTTCTCTTCTTCATTTGTCAAAGACGATTTGGAAATGGTTTAGCTAGCCTTCAATGCTTCACTAGGAAACTTGATGTAGATATATACCAAACTTCAAAACCCTAAAATTGCCCGAACAAAACCCCTCTTTGCCAGGGGTCACTGAAAAATTTACCGTCACAAATTTCTTTCGGTTTTCCTGTTTAACTTATCATCAAAAGAAGGACAAACCCTGAAACATCTAGAAAATCAGAAAACTAATTATTCGATCTCTTCATGTTTATATTGAAAATAATAGTGCAAATCAAAAATATTGAAAATAAGAGTACAATATCAAATTAGTTCTTCGAAATATACACTACTATATGGTGGATAATTTATACGTTTAGGAACTAATTTGATTTGGTAGTCATTTTATTCAGAAGATAAATTTGATGATTATTGAATATTTGAAAAATAAATATGACATTTTAATCAAAATTTAGTCAAGCTCAAAGATTAATTTAAATAAAAAAATTAATTGACAGAACTGTCATTTTGATCCCGACATTGCAAGGTGGTTTCATTTTCATTATTGAGATTTGAAAAATTTCTTTTTAGTCTTTCATATTGTAAAAATCTTACTCATGTTAGTCTCTAAAAGTGGTTTCGTTTAATTTCTTTTTCAGTTAAATCCCTAACTTATGAACATTTAATTCAATTAGATCGTCCTTAGGATTATTAAATCTGTTTCAATTACATCCTTACAATGGCCGCTAACAACTCATGTGGGAATTAGGTGAGTAGCATTTTACAATATCAGAAACTAAAGAGAAATTTTCAAAATCTCAGAGATAAAAGTAAAACCACCTTACAATTTTAAAGACTAAAGTGAAAGTTTTCTTTAGATAAGAGAAAAAGTGACAGTTTTGTCTAATTAATTTATTACTAGCTAGCTAGAATCAATAATATTTGTTGTACATCCATTGTAAGTCTCATGATATTACTTTGAGGTTACAAACGTATTTTGGAGATACATGTATAAAAACAAAAGTAAAAAGGTTAGTAAATAGAAATAAATATATTACCAATGAAGTTAAGCATAGTTGATAGATAGTTGGGTTCCTTATGTATGATGTCATGGGCTCATCTTTTATTGTGTGTATGAAAAATGCTTTGTTAAAAGAGAATGCATCATTTTCGGTGATCTATTCATCTTAAAAGCCAAGGGAGTAGTCTCTAATTGTTGATAAGAAGTAGATACCCTTGATTCATAAGAAAAGAAAAAGAAATAAAATTATTATCTTAAATATGAAATTTTAAATTTTGACATAAAAAAAACTGGATGCTATATACCCTAAACGAGAATTTTTCAATATCACAAGAATTTATTAAAACTAGACTAATAATATTCAGTAATTTTGTTCATCGATGGTGTTATGGACTAATATTCAAAAAGATAAAATTTTGTTTTGTTTGTCACTTAAAGAGAAAAGTATACATTGGTCTTTCTTTTGTGTTACAATATTGTTCGATAAACATCCAAATCTAATGTCAACGTTCAACATCTACCTTCTTTAAAAAATAAACTAAAGTTATTTAAAATTTTCATGCATCTTATCTCTCCTTTATTTTCTAAAAAAAAAGCAAGTGTGGATGTTAATGTTAGTTTTAGATGTTGATATAACATCACTCGGTTGTGTTTAAATTAAAAAAAAAAAGTAATAATTGAAATTGATTCAATTCCTTATCATACTTATACATTATACAATTGAAAAACCCTACGACATGGAACCTGGTTTGTGTTTGTTCAGATCTCCATGAGCTGATTCAACCATAGAAGCAGTACTCCATCTACACACGAAGAAGCTGGAAATTTCTTCTTTGACCCACAGTCAGCTCTTCTATTTTTACCAGGAAGATTTACAATCACAATGTTGCAAGGTTGAAAACTATAACAAGCGAATAAGACACTACGTCTAACCCAAAATCTTAAAGAATTGGATTTATCAATTCATTATTCACTAATGTGTGTTTCTCATTTTATCATTTAATCCTCAACCATACATGTATTTCCTCACTTGTTCCTAAAGTATTACCTATATTTTTTTATGAAAAAACTGAGTAAATATGAAAGTTAATATTAAATCATCAACCTTGTTTTTAGTAATTTAAGAAATGATTTAGTGAAAGGAGTAAAAAGGCCATCTAGTAGTTATGTACCAAGCATTTACACCTTTGACCTTATTACTTCATTAAATTAAACAAAAGACAAAAAATAAAAATAAAACAAAGGACTAGAACTTAAGAAGTATATATAAGAAGAAAACGAAGAAGAATCTAAGCAAGAAGATGAAGATGAAGTAAGAGTAAGACAAATCCAAGTAGCTAGACCTACTCTTTTATGGAAGGAGAAAGAAAAAGATTATCATTCTTTTAACTGTTGGAGCTGGTTCATTTGTTAATATCCCTCCAGGTACACCCTGCTGCAGAGAGTGATAGACACATAGAGAGAGGGGTTTAGATAAGACAGAAAAATGAATAGGGCTTCTAAACAACAAGCAGTAGATAGTGTTGGGCATCTCAAAGAGAGTTCTGAAAAAACTGACTGTCAATTAACTGAGTCACTGGGAAAGGGTACTATACGTACAAATTCAATTATGGTCCAATTAATGGTCCATAGATTCATAATAGAAGCCCTTGATCACTGATCAGAGATCATGAGTAATCGCTCTCATCTTCCTGAATTGGCAGAATGCAACAGAAGCTGACTTTTTCTTTTGTCTTTTTTGATTTTCGGGGGCAACAATTCTTAGGTTAAACACTTGTTTTTATTTATTCATTGTTTAATTTGTTGGTTACATTAATCATGAAAAATAAAGAAAAAACTGAGTTGATTGATGAGCTATCTTATTAAAACCATTTGTGTGAGTTGATTGAGCTTTAGCTATATCAAGGAAGACCAAGATTGGCAACGTATCTGCTGCTCTCAGAGAAACAATGAGATCATGCATCATATATCTTCATATATTACAGACAATATGTTTCAGACAATATGGTTGGTGAAGTCGTGTATATTGCTCATCCATTTGAGAGCAAATATATGCCAACTAATTTAGGTTTTTTTTACCTAATTAGGGTCAATTAAAAAACTATTTATCAATTTGGAGGGGTTTTAAAACTATTTTCTAGGGGGGAGGGTCGTTTTTGCCAAGTTGAAAGAGAGAAGAAATTTTTTTCCAGACGTAGCAGTGGCTCTACAGGGGGTAGCGCCACCGGTGGCGCCGGGACTAGTAGTGCCACCCCCCCCCCCCCCCCACAGCGTGACACGTGTCACGCTGCCCCCCCCCCCCCACCCAGCAGCCATAGATCCTTATCCTCCCTGATTTCTCTTACCTCTTCCACCTTTATATTATCCCCCAACTAACCTAGCAGCATATCTCCCCCTCAGACCCACTCTTACACCACACTTCAGAAAAAAATTATCAAACTCCGGTTTAGTTGTTGCATTTTTAAAAGGAAACTTACTTCTTGCATTTTAGTTGTTGGCATTTAATTATTTTCAACCTCATTCAAATAAATAGTTTGAAGAATCTCTGGTTGAGGTAAATAATTTTGAGTATTCTAATTTTTATTTGTATTAAATTTTTGTTATCATGTAGCAATATTTAAAATATTGAATATTATATATTATCATTGTATTTAGGGTTCTTTTCATTTTTGTATTTAGTAATTTGTATTTAGCATTCATTATCATTATTATCTATTTATATATCATTGTTTAATTATTTTCAAAATCTATCATGGTGATAGTATTTTAGGTTAATAGTAGGTTAGATTATTGAATGAGTTTATTTTTAGGTTTATAGTAAGTTAATAGTAGGTTAGAATATTTTATGTTTATTTATATTAAATTTTTGTTATGATGTAGTAATATTTAAAATATTGAATTTTAGTTATCATTGTATTTAGTGTTCTTCAAATTTTTGTGTTTAGTAATTTTTATTTAGCATTCGTTATCATTATTATTTATTTATATATCATTGTGTAATTATTTTATATTTTCAATCTCTATCAGTAATAGTATTTTAGGTTACTAGTAGGTTAGAATACTAAATGTGTTTATTTTTAGATTTTTAGGTTTATAGTAGGTTAATAGTCAGTTAGAGTACTAAATGTGTTTATTTTTAGATTTTTAGGTTTATAGTAGGTTAATAGTAGGTTAGATTATTTTAGGTTTATTTATATTAAATTTTTGTTATCATATTATTGTTTGTTTTTGAAAGACATCTAAAGATATTGGCGATTATGAAAACCTTGTTGAAAGAATGTTGTTGAATTATGTTTAAGAGTTTTTGAAATATAAAAGATACAAGATAAATTATGTAAGTCCCTATTGGGCACAAGTCCTTACGTAGTAAGGCACATAAAACATTAATGCGAAGCGAGATTCGTATGCATACAATGAAGATGCTTTGGGCATATGAGATTAGTGGAAAGTTTTCCTTGTTTGCACGATTGGAAGGACGTGCCGATGTTGATGATACTTATTCGAATTCCACTATTCGCGAATGTGTTGATGGACGATGAGAAAGTTTCTAAGAGTTTAACTAAGGTCGAATCTTGATTGAAGATAGGATTAGAATGGGTGGATCAAATATGTATAATAAAACATAAAAGATATTTTCCCTAACTCTGCGAGATAAGTGAGGAGTAGCGAGAGATTGTGATAAGAGAGGGCAAGAACGGTGAAATGCCAAAACGTCTTGAGCACTTTCCTAGGCGGGAGGAGTCTATATGTGATTGGGGCCTTAGGACCCAGTGGAACGTAGCGTGTACCGCACTACAGACTAGAAAAGTGCTGACGCCCCCTGATCAATTTTGCAAAGGTGAGAGGCCAGGGAACCTAAACAAGGCTAGTTGTTCGATGGTTTTTGGGCCCTTGTAATATCATGGTATGATATCCCGACAATATCGTAAAATATTACTGTGATTATTTTGCCTTACGCGTGCGATGGTTGCAGCATTGTTTCTCGTCTTCTAGACCTGCGTGGGTTAAGGTTCTTGTACGTCTCGTTTGCTTCCGATTTAGGTTTTGTGAGGATATTGGAGGAGATGTAGTCGTGTGTGCTAACCAACCTTTTCCTTGATGATAGATCTTTTAATTTCCCCATATCATCCAAGGATGCAATTCCATAAGACTTAATAAGAAAAGATTAAGAATATTGAAAATGTTTTTAAGTTATGTGTGATGGGATAACATGGATGATCTTTTCGCCATACTAACTTGACTGGTTTTTCACTTTTTTCTATTTGTAATGCTCTGGTATGTCAAATTTACTTGTCTTCGTCCAACTTCTCTTTGAATTTTCACTTTCTTTAGGAATTTGGCAATTTGTATGGTAGAACAATTAAATGAGATTAAACGAGACTCATTAAAACAATTAAATGAGATTGGTTCAAAAGATTAAACGAAATTGGTTCAAAAATTTAAACAAGACACGTAAAAACAATTAGTAGTATTTAAAAATTTAATGATATTTATGTTAACATTAAATACTATTAAACTTTAAATACCATCTACACTTCCTAGTGAAAAAATGTGATCCATTATTAATACATATCTTCATTATTGGATGGAAAAAAAAACATAGAATAATAATAAGGGACATTTGATAATGTCCCTACATGTGATGGGTAATGTTAATGAGTGTTCCAACAACATTGATTTAAAAACTAAATAAATTAACTTTGTTATTTGTCGTTTTAGCATTTTTAATTTATTTCAAATTATTTGTTGTTTAAAGAATTTGATGGTGCATTACTTTTTTTTTTTTACTTTTAATCTTAGTTTTAAACATTTTGAAAGTAAATTCACAAGTAAGAACCAAAGCAAACAAACCCTTAGCTATAGAACCATTGAAGCAATCAAAAAAGGATAGAGAGACAAACCCATTGAGAATTGGAAAAATTTTTATTTGGAAATTAACGATTCAAATATGGGATGAAGGGTCTTGATGTACGTGATTGAAGGCTTGGGGTTGTGATTTGTGGAAGCAATTTCACTTTTAGAGGAAGTATACAATAGTGAGGTTTTGAATTTGGGGAATTAGGGTTTATGTATTTAAAAAGGTTAAAAAGGACCTTTAAGTCATTGGATTAGATATATTAGGTTATAGCCGTTGGACTGAAATATGATCATTAGGTGTTGAAGAGGAAAGCCATTAGGTTGGTGACAACGTGACACTCCATTTGTTCACTTGAGCAATGTGTAACAGTGCATTGACGACAACAATCGTCAGGGACTAACGTGACCAACATTTTTCCTATCTCAGAGACTACAATTTTACAAATCTGACAAAATTGATCGATATCTATAAAGTCAAGGATCAATCTAACATATTATTACTTATAAAATTTTCTGTAAATGCAATGAAACATTATTATGATTTTTGCATAAAATTATGAATATACTAATTTATGGATAATTAATTATGGAGAGAAATGCACAAATTCAACACAAACAAGTATATTAGGTACATTCGTTAATCTATGAGTCACAACCTTAAAAACTTATATTAAAATATAGGAGAGTAGTATTTATTTATTTATGACTTACTATTTATGGGTAATAAGTTACTTTAGTATGTTTTAATTAAAAGTGGGATAATCAAGGTGTAAGCTTCTTAATGTAGATTAAAAGTGGGATACTTAAGGTATTCATTTCATCATTTTTCATCTTTTAATCTTAAACATCAAATTTTTAAATTAATACATTAAAGATAATGATATGGGAGAAAGACTAGTTTTTGGAAGGCTATCTGAGTAGGGGAGGTGAGTTTGAAAGACAAATTTCTTAGGCTATTCTTATATTTTTATTGAGTACTCAACAGGATGAAATTATTGACATGATCCCTCAAATCTTAATCTAATGCATAGGGGAGTTTTTCTAGGTGCAGAGGATGGGCGATGTAAATTTTGTAAGGACAAAGAAAAATCAACTTGTCATATATTATTCTTTCTTTGATTTACATACAATATCTGGCAAGTGGCAATTAAGCAATCTATGATTGATCGGGTTTTACCTTTGTGTTGCCACGTGATGGAGCCTGTCATTTCTTACAACGTATGCAGCTAAGTTTTTGCTAATGCAAATAAAGTGGACAAATACTGATCTTTGATCTGGCTTACAACAGTTTGGCAAATTTATTTGGCTTTGTAGAAACAAGGTGATATTTGGTGAAGAGGCAATATCAAGCGGCGACGAGGTGGTGGAAAAGATCAAAATAAAATCTTGGACATGGCTTAAAGGGAGGAGTAACCAATGTATTATGTCTATTTTTGAGTGGACCTCTAATCCAATGTTATGCATCTAAACATATTGTTTGTAATTTGGTTGGCAATGTGGCGTATACAATTTCATTGTCATGAATTATATATATATGGTGTATGTGTGTGTGAGAGAGCAAACATGTGCCTATCGTTGTAACATTAGGCTGGGGTAATTATCTACTGCATCTATGACATGCAGTAGGCTGCATGATAAGGGGGTGTTAGTTTTTATTCTATTTTTTCTATATTAAATTGTGATTTTTTCTTTGCTAGAAGTACTGCTTGTACTTTTAGTCCTTTTGGAATGAAATTTTTTCTTATCCAAAAGAAAAAAAGATAATGAGAAAGAGGATATAAAATCAAAATATTCAAAAGGGAATATCAAAGAATGCTCAAAAAATAAAAGTGATAAGAACATCCCAAAGAAAAAGTTTTTGTTTTTTCTTTTGAATGGATGAAAATCCCAAAGATAATAACTTCAACTCCAAAGCAAGATGTTTCTCCTTCATACGTCTAAAATGGATGAAGTTCCCTTTTAATGCTAGAAACTATACTAGCAAACTAAATTGTTTCTTTCGACATAAAACCTAGCTTTTGTTGCACATGGCAGGTGTTCTTTTTTGAAGAATATTTAGAACCTTCAAAGCAATGGAATTATTAAATCTTAAATATACGTGAATTACATACCTGACCACCCCCTTAATTTAACATGTCATATTATGCATGACACTTAAAAGCAAATTTCATTAAAACAAAAGTTGCTAATGTACATGTGAGCAATCTTGCTTCTTTCTACTCTATTTCATACACTACCAAATATTTTACATAAACTCAATATACCAAAAGATTGAATTTTAATATACTCTCAATATAGCATTCAATTATCCATTATCGCATATTTTATAACATCCGACTCTAGTAATAAGTACATCAAAAATCATATATGGAATAATGTGTTTTTATATTCTGACTCACTCAATCATAAATCTTTATTCTTGTACATATTGTTACGGCGAAGGAAGATATTATATTAAACCTTATTGTTACAAAATCCTAATTACATACACATATTATATTTCTTGACCGTAGTATTATACAACATCATTGGCAGCGTTTTCTGTGTTGGATTAAACTACCTATCCAAGTCCCTTCTTCTTTGTTGGGTGCTTATAATGCTTTCTATAATTATTATAAGCGGTGGCGTAAGCAGGCTATCGGTATACTGTTGTGGCATGTCTTCTTATGGTCGGTGTGGTTACAGAGAAACTTAGTGATTTTTAGAGAAGGACATTTTGATGCTGTTGGGTTGATGGACATGATGAAGGTTCGCTCCTGGATTTGGTTACAAATTTAGGAAAGATAAATTCTTCTTTTTCTGATTGGTGTAATACTCCATCAACATGTATTTTGAATACATAAACTTCTATTGTATTGTGGGGTTAGAGTACCTCTAGTACTCTCTTAATAATATACTTTGGCTTATCAAAAAAAAAAAAACATACACATATTATATGAATCTTTGGACAAAAAGTTATTTAAATTTAATTTTACGTTTTTTCCAAGACAATAAATCTATTTATATGGTTTGCCACAGATTGTTATGTACTCTAGTTAAGCTTCATAATAATTTACCTTCTATTTAAATCTTTCAATTTTGTTTACATCATAGATTACCTATCAGGTTAAAACAATGTGCAACACATACTATTTGTGGATCATATCACAACACAAATATCAAGAAACAAAGTCACCAACTTAAAATACCAACCCAAATATAACTATGGCATTGACAACATACAGGATCAGCAATACATAATTTGCCCGCCAATATACAACGCGCACACGAACAAAATATATAAACTAGGGAACTACTAATTGTTTGAACTTCAAAAGCAAAAAATTATAACCACAACCCACAAAGAACCTCCATGATTAGGCTGCAAACATAACTTCATTTTGACACTTGGCTACCTGGAAGAAACTTCAAGCTTTCCACGCATTGTTACCTGCAAAATAGTTTACAAAACATAAATTGTTTAATATATTAAAACCAAATAATATAAATAAAAAACGTATAATGAGATAGGGAGAAATAGAATAAATAAACTCGCACCAAAAAAATAAATAAAATAAACAATTTTTTTTGAATAATTTATAAACTTTACCTTAAGAACCAAGAGCCCATATAACTTTCAGCAATCTGACATCAATTCACCTTTGGCCTTTGGAGATTTTTGAAGTAAGTAATCCACTTTCCTTTTTAACTCCTCAACAGACAATATTTGAGATACTCGCGTCCTCACAGTCAATGATTTTAATCTAACAAAGCACGGAGGTTGGTGAATTCTCACTGAATCAGGATCACCAGAGAGTGCCTATGTGCATATATAATTGGAGTGAATTATTAGAGACACACTTTAATGGATATATAATCTAAAAGGTCACTGAATGATTATTTATTTTCAAATATTTTAGACAATATAAGGATGCATACATCTCATGATGAGCAATATGAAAAAAAAATTTAACACTAAAAATAAATTAAAACATACTAAAGTAACTTATTATTACCTCAAGCATTTTAAGGGTGTCCAATGAGATCGAGATTAGCTTTGCATTGGCAAGCACCCGCAACCAATTAGTTAGGATGATGCCTTTCTGTATAAAACCTCTAAAACAAATGATATCAACCATATTTACTTCTTCCAAAAATGGAAGATTGCATGTTGAAGAGAGTTTGTGATTAGGAAACCTCTCTATGATGTTGACAGAAGTTAGTTTGGGTGTACAAAGCTCAATTTTGTAACTGTGAGCTTCTGAATCAAATCGGCAGGAACTACCTATGCTTAAGCTGGTAAGGTTACAACAATTTATGCATAGTGATTGTGCATCATCACTATCTTGTAAATAGAAACAGAAAATGAGCAAAGAATTCAACTTTTTACAAAGTGAAAATGGATCAACACATCCATTGTCACGTGTAACAAAAGTTGGATACTCAAGTTGTAAAGTTGTCAATGCAGGCATGTTGAAAGATTTAGGAAAAATTATCTTATTATTTGAGTGAATCCTAAAGCTAATCTTAAGACATGTCAAGGAAGGAGAAGAAAAAATGGAACTGGGCAAATTAAAATTATTTTTGAGATCTGAGAACTCGATAAAGATTGCGAGTTGCTGGAGGTTGTGCATAGCAGCAGATTTCATGACCTGCAAGAGAGCGGTTTTAGGACGGCCAATGTGCCTAAAATCAAGGCTATTAAGGGGAAGGGAGGGATCGCGAGAAGACATAATCTCAGACACAAATCTGGTGAACATATAACTCCTTCTAAAGTACGAGATTGAGTCATAAGAGAAATACAATCTAAGATTGGTAAGGCTTTTCCAAAGATCCTTCCAACGTTTAGACAGGACACAGGTTTGAACAGCTTCTTTGATATGCATAAATTCCATTATAAGCATCGGAATGAAATCAGGCAAATCACTCAATCTGTCCTTCTTCTCATCACCTTTTCTACTCCTTTTGTTTTTCCCACGTCTTTTCTTCATTTTACCTTCTCTTGGCATCTTCATCTTCAATTCCCCTCCATCTGGCCTATAACAAAATAGATAAATATATCACTATAAGCTTACTTATTACTAAACAAAACAAGAGATCAGAGAACAAATCAACTGTAACAGTAGCATATATTTATTAAAAAAAAATAATTAAGTGCTGATACAATGACGGAGTGACATTTTATATATAGAACAATAATCAAGAGCGGATTTCTATTCTCTATTTGCAATCATAAAAACTAAATATATGAAAGATATATGATCATTTGAAAAAATAGAGACAAGGTCTAATTTTCTTACCTATCAATGTTGTTGTTGGGAATCCTTAATTGGTTGTTGTCCATGGCGATCACTATAATACTCTAAAATGATAAATGTAGTTTGATAGCTAGACATTAACGAAGCCAAAATATATATACCACTGGTCCTTTGTCAACTTTGGTCATTTGCATGGCGAAATGTAGCAAAGGATGCCATGTGGCACCACAAACTAAAGACACAACAAATCTTTTGATAAGGTGATTTGTGTGTTGTGAACAGAAGAAAAATCATAAAAATGTAAAATAAGATGTAAGTAAAATGTTAAGAAAAAATTGTAAGAATATAAAAGTTTATACATTATGTAATTATGTCCACATTGATTAATACTATTTCTTTCGTTTTCCAATTTATTTGTTGTTTTGGGAGTTTTACATGGATTAAAAAAGTTATGTAGTGCTTTAAATTTTAAGAAAAGTATAAAGAAACTTTACTATATTATTATCTTTACATTACATTAATTATCACATATTTCAAAATATTTAAAAATAGATTTAAAGTTGAAAAAATATATTTAATACATCAACGAATTTCTAAAGCGATAAATAATTTTGAATAAGTTGATAATGCTAAAACAATACATAAATTAGAACGGATGAAGTATACACCTAAGATAAATAATTTATAAAAACTCAATAAAACATTTTAAAAATGTTAGAAATTGAAAAAAAAAATTATTCGTTTTTTCAACATGTACGTTTGACGGTATACAATGTGTGTTGAATGTAATTGCATTAAATAAAGGAAATAAATAAATATTTTTATGAGAATTAAAATATAGTAGTATTAAATTTTATGAAATTACTATTTAAAATCACTATATTATTAATATAATTAAAAAATTGCGAACTTATATTTATGATAATATTCTTGTAGTTTTTAAAAATTTAATGACAATTATGATACCATTAAATATTTAAATATCATTAAAAATAAATTTTATTTAACCTTGTTCCTTAGAATTGAGAATTAATAAACACCCTTAACTAAATAAGTATTTTTAAAAAAATAAAGATACAAAACTTTATATATCTCAGATACATCATTTACATGGCAAAATGTAGAAAAGGTGGCCATGTGTCACCTCAAACTAAAATCTAAACGTACAAATGCTTTGATAAGGTGATTTGTGTGTTGTAAACAAAAGAAAAGTCATAAAATGTAAAATAAGTTGTAAAAGAAATATTAAGAAGAAAAAAATTGTAAGAATATAAAAGTTTGACACGTAAAATGTGTAACGTCGTGTGTTTAGGTCCCATTGATTAATACTACTTCTTCTATTTAAATTTATTTGTCGTGTTGGAAGTTTTACATGGATTAAGAAAGTCATTTAATGCTTCAAATTGTTAAGAAATGTATAAATTAAAGTAACTTTACAAATATTATTATCCTTACATTACATTAATTATCAAACATTTCAAAATGTTTAAAAACAAAGTTAAAGTTTAAAAAAATTAATTAATGCACAACCGAATTTCTAAAACAACAAATAATTTGGAATAAGTTAAAAATACTAAAATGACAGATAAATTAGAATGGATGGAATATACACCTTAGATAATTACTTCATAAAAAAATTAAGCAAAAAATTCTAAAATGATTGAAATTAAAAAAAATTGAGTTTTTTCAACATGTTTGACGCTATACAATACATGTTAAATGTAACCGAATACAATAAAATAAAGGAAATTTTATCAGAATTAAAATATAGCAGTATTAAATTTTATGAAAATGCTATTTAAAATCACACTAGTAGAAAAAAAATGGTTTTAAAATCGGGGTTTTAAAATCGGTCGTTGTAAAGTCGATTTTTTTTTTAAAAAAAGCGGTCGCAATTTTGTAAATAAATTCTCACTTTTAAAATCGGTCGCTAGAAAGTACTTTCTAACTTGGTTGTTACTTGAGTTGAGTTAGAAAGTGCTTCTTTTTTAAAATTTTTAATTTTTTATCTTTTAAAATCGGTCAAAAAACGACCGGGTTAGAAAGTACTTTCTAACTCGGTCGTTTGGTCAGCCGAGTTAGAAAGTGTTTATTTATTTATTAATTTTTTTAATTTTTTGACTTTTTAAAATCGGTCAAAAAAAGACCGAGTTAGAAAGGGGGACTTAAAATCGGTCAAGGTTAACGACCGAGTTAGAAAGTTCCCCCTAAAACCTAATAACCCAAATTAACCCCTTCGGTCTCTCAATTCTTCCTCATCTTTAGTCTCTCTCACACATCTTCTCCTTCTTCTTTTTCGTGCCTCTCCCTTTAGACCGCCACCAGGACCGCTGTAACACCCCTAATTTTGTCCCTTGTATATTTATATTAATAATAAAAGTTTATTTTCCAAATTATAAGGTTTTCTTCTAATTGATTAATTATATAAATAATGTGTGTTTAGTTAATAAATATTTTTTTAATTAGTAAATTATGTGAAAATATAATATTTGTAGTTTAATCCTTGAAGTAGGACTTAATAATAATATTAGAAAGGTTTTTGGAGGGAAAAGAATTAAAAACTGAATTTTTGAATTTTACACAGCATCTAACCGGTTAGATGTGCCCTATAACCGGTTAGACGATGAACCCAGAATTAGGGTTAGTGTGTTTTGATGAGTAATCACCCATTAATCTTCGTTAATCGCCACGAATACCTCTCGTGCATGGTGGGAGACACGCGTCACTCTGCATGTAACCATGGATTGCTTATAAATACCCATGATTTTGGTGGAATTTGGCTGATTTTCCTTCAAGTGTTGGTGTGATCCTCTGTTCTGAAGCAGCAATTTCGTTCCTTCGATTCTCTGTGAGTGTGTAGAGTTAGGTTGTAAGCAATACACCATTGCAAAGCTTCATCTTTAAGCTTTGCATTGATATATAGATTGTGAGTTGAGAGTGAGGGAGCAAGGAGAAATCAAGCTGTGAAGTGAAGGTTTTTTTCTGTCAAGGAACCAGAATCACATTCGTGAAGCTCACTTTGAGGTCTGATTTTGGTGAGTACATGCACTCTTTGAGTCCCAGTTTTGTTTCTATAGTTCGTGCATGTTACCTAGAACACAATCTAACCATTTTCCCCAATTTGTTTCTCCTTTTCATGTGTCAAAATCTATGATTTTTGAACCTTACCAAAACTGTCATGCATGAGAGCAGAGCTTGTGAATTTGGGGTTTCTCTATGTTGATCTTGCTGTCCCTATGTTGATACTCATCAAGCACGACTCTAAGGTAAGGGAGAAGCTAATTAATCACTAGAATGAGAATAATGAGTAGGAATTTAGGTATGAGTCACCATGAGACTCATAAAAGGCATAGATTTTAGAGGTCAAAGGCTTGGAGACCAATTTAACTTGTTTCAGGACTTAGAGCAAGTTTCAATGGATGCATGCAAGCTGAATGTATGACAATTTGGTGTTAAATTTCAGTATACCTGAATTTGGTATGCTAAGTTGTCATTTATGCCTTTTTCATGCAATTTGATATGTGTATTTGAAATGCATGAGTGTTGGATGTAATCATGTGTTGGAACATGTCTACCTTATGAAATTAAAGCTCGGTTTATAGTTGGAATGGATTGGAAATGAATAAAATTGAAAATGGCATGCAAAATCCCAAATCAGTGTTCTGTTCTGCATGTTTTAACCGGTTAGGACTGTTGCGTAACCGGTTAGAACCTGACATATATGAAAAATAAATTCTGCATTTTAATGAATCAATTTCCATCATTTTCAGTTAATTATTCCAATCTTATTTTGCTATAAACTACCCTGTTTATAAATAAAAATAAAAGTGAATGGAATTAAGGAAAGGATTAATGAGCTTTAAGACTTAGAGTCTTAACAATTTTTAAGAGTTGAATTAAGCCATGAGTTGTTGCTTCAAAATGGAAGATGTTCTCTGAAATAAACAAGCTTAATTTAAGGTATTTGAATTATCCCTAATCTGTTTTGAGTATTAGATTGGATTGGGAATTAAAAATGGTATCAAGTATTAAAGGATTTCTGGTTTTGCTGCAGGATCTGTTGTAACCGGTTAGAGTCTGACAGCAGTGAAAAATCAATTGAATTATAACTTAAGCTTTCTTGTGCCATTTTAATTATCCTTTTTCAATTTAATACTAATCTAATTACCTTAAATACTAAAATGTGACTTATGGAATAATTCATAGAACCTCAAGTTAAGCTATTTTACGAAGGAAGTATGGAACTTTTGATTATGCCTTATTCTTCATATTTTTTAAATACGAGGATGGAATATTAATTAAATAGCCAACCAAAAATTGAGAAAGCATTGTGTGCATTCATGCATGGTGAATAGGTGATGAAATAGGTTGGGAAGGATCATTTGTCATGTTCTGGGAACATGAGGAGGGTACTCTGGGAGTACCAAATTGATGCAACCTACTTGATGACACATTCTGGGAATGTGGCCAGTGTCTGGGACATGGTTTCTTTGATGCGTTCTGGGAACGTGATGCACACTCTGGGAGTGGTGCTTGTTTATATTCCAAGTATGGTTTGCCATACGTTCTGGAAACGTATGTTAGTGTTCTGGGAACACATTGGTGTATTGGATGGACGTTCGAGATTAGTATTGGAAGCCTCAGGATTGTGAGATAGAAAGCATGCATCATGCCATTAATATAAAGATTAACAATTTGTTAAACTGGGTGTGCTCATATGTATTTGCATATTTACTTGTGGTTGAATACTTGTGAATGTTAGAATTATTCTTGTTTGATTATGTGATTATATTATGCTTACTCCCGTGCCCTGTGTAGGTGATGGTACACTTCTACCTAGCGTGCATCGAGATCCGTCCTATCCCTAGCGGGATATGGACGTATGAGGAGCATCGAGCTACTTTTGAGGGAGAGGTGGAGGTCACACTCTACCATCCCAACCCCTTAGCCCGAGTGCGACCTCGACGATTTCGGATTCCATTATTTATACTATGCACGTACCACCTTTTTATTCTTATCGTGGACCACCCCCTGCTCGACCTGTTCGTCGTTATCATACTTTTCGTTTTCGTCCCTATACTCGTTCTCACCCCGTTGCTGCTAGAGTTGTTCGTGTTGGGACTCCTTCACCTGATTCTTCGGACCCTGAGAGGACTATACCCGATGCAGATCCTGTACCCAGTGGTAGGGTACCTACTCCGTTGGATGAGGCAGAGGAGGATCCAGTGGAGGGTGAGAGTGACGAGGAGCCAGTCGAGCAGGAGGATATATATTACTGATAGGAGGATGGGTGGCCCTTAGGTATGGGCATAGTGTGAGTAGTGTGGGTCTGGGTCGTAGTAGCAGCTGTAGCAGATCATGGTGATGGTGGAGCGTTCTTGGAGGACTTGATGGCCAGCTCTGGAGTGTCCTTATTTTGATTATGTATATATTGTATATATATCTTTTGAGAGGCTTTAGGGTTTTGGTCTTTGCTTTCAGTTTATGTTTATGTTTTGCTATGAGACATGGATCATTGGACTTGGATATCAGTTTCTGTACTTTGGATATGATGGATGTATGGTGGTACTTATGACATATATATATATATATATATATATGTATATGTTTTATGTTTATAATGTCCAGTGATTATATTATTTTCTAAAGTTATATTCTTTCTGCGTACTCTGATAAATAACAAACGAATTCGGTAATAGCAAGTGTTTTAAAAAGAAAAAGTATGATAACAATTTCAATGCCGAATTCAAAGTATTTTTAAAGGGATATGTTTAGTTTGAGTATAATTATAAAGGAAAAATTTTATACCCTATTTTTCCAATAATATCAAGTCCGTATTATATATATATATATATTCAACTATATTTTCTTATAAAGTATTTTAATCCAAGAGCGTCACAACCGCCAGCTCCGATCCCTCTTCTTCTTCACTCCCTCACTCTATTGCTCACACCAGCGCCCACTCCCTCTTCTTCTTCGCGCCTCTCCCTTCGGTTCTCACTCACTCACTCCTTCTCAACCTTCGTTCCCATATTCGAACAAGAGGAACTCCACCTTATTAACCTAGGGTTTCGTATTAATCCTCATCTCTCTCTCATTCTAATTCCTATATTCCTCTTCTCAGTTTCAATCGCAATCCCTCTTTCCCTTTTTCTTATTCATATTTCAATCACTTTCTTTTTTCTTTTCACTTTCTTGCTTCAAAATTTTGATTACAGCCTTGCGCATGTTTCTCTACTTTCAATCCATGAATTCTATTTCATGAGAAAATATAAGAGATTGACCAACTCAATTAATTTCTGCTGCCGGATTTCTGTACACCAATTTGATGAATTTTTTTTTTTTAGAGTTTCTTTTGGTTTTGTTTGAAGTTTGGTCTTATTTATAAGTATCTTTGCTCAATTAATTGATTATGTGATAATAATGAAATGTGATTTGTGTTGTTATGTTAATCTTATAATTAGTTTTTGTATGTTGCAGGCTTATTTATTATTATTTTTAGTGTTTGTGATGTCCTTGTTTTGTTTTAGTGGTCATTTGACTGCTGAAAATTGCTTACTCAAATGCAGTTTGAGATGACAGAGAACTAATGTCATAATCACTGCTCATATGCACACACTTAATGTTTAGTGATATGATAATTAGGATTCTTTTAAAAAAGCACATTTAATGTTTGATAAAAAAAAACTTGAACTAGTTTTTATGCTTTTAAATCGGTCAATACCTGTGACCAATTTAAAAAAAAAACTTTTTAACTCAGTCATACGATCGATTTTAAAAGTGTTATTTTTAACATCACCACTTTGCACATCCTCTCAGCGACCGATTTTAAAAGTCCAAAACGACCAATTTTAAAAGTGTTTTTTCTAGTAGTGTCATTACTTTATTAATATCATTAAAAAAATTGCAAACTTACATTTATAATAATAGTATTGTAGTATTGAAAAATTTAATGGCATTTATGACATCATTAAATAATATAAATATTTAAATATCATTAGAAATGATTTTTTTTACCTCAATCCTTAAAACTGAGGATAAACACTCTTAACTAAATACGTATTTTTGAAAAAATAAAAATATAAAATATAAATAATTTAAAATATATAATTTCCTATTAAACTTAGTCATTTTTATCCTCAACCTTTAAAAAAGTGTGAACTTTTTTTTTTGGTGTACACCAACCAGTACCCGAATCTAGTTTATCCAGAATCCGACTCATCCGGTCCGACCCAACTGACGGTAGGGGTCTCCCAGCGGGGATTGCTCCATATCCAAGGCTCTAATTCGAGACCAGTTGGTTAAGGGACCAAGTGAGCTCCCACTTGACCAACCGTACCCCACGTTGGTAAAAAAAAAGTGTGAACTTACATTTATGATAATAGTATTGTAGTATTTAAAAATTTAATGGTATTTATGATACCATTAAATATTCAAATATCATTAAAGATAATTTTTTTAACCTTTTGAAGATAAACAACCTTAACTAAATAAGTATTCTATAAAAAATAAAGATATAAAACTTTATATATCTCAAATACATCATTCCTTATGAAACTTGGGATTTTTTTGCTTTACGAAAACGTTTCATGTTTTTTATTTTCAAAAAAGATGTTGATAATTATAACTATGATGACCCTGTGTTAACTTATAGTTTTTACTAATTACAAGTGTGATATTATATTTTCATTATGTTTTCTTTTTCCAAATATTTTTATAGAAAAAAGTCAACAACTTTTTATTGTTTTCATTGCTTCCTATACAAATTTTGAGAATAGGAAATGAAATGAAAAAGCAGGATCACATTCATAATTAACAAAAATTAATTCATTTGTGTTTAAATCTTTGTATTTTGGTTCCCTTAGCAAGTTCTCATGGAATACAATAAATTCTAATTAGTCCCTTGTGTTTTCATTGCAAAACGGTGATGAATATGAATATAAAGCTAAGGCTTGGATAAGATAGGGGTTAAGTTAGAAATGAAATCCCAAAGGAAAAAGAAGTAATTTTTTGAAATTACTAACTGGTTAGATCCGAGTGTTACCGGTTATCATATTATCTTTGAACAATATTAAATCATTTTTAGACATCCCCAAAAGATTAAGGTAAATAGTTGATTATTTGTGATGAATGATCAATTATCAACCATTCTATTATTAAAGAGATTTATTGAAAGTAAGAGATGATGTCCAAGAATGGCTATAATAAAATAATAAAGTTTAATAATATCCAATTACTGGAATTTCAAATCTAACTAAAATACTTATAACTTATTCATAATTTAATAATAATTATATTAACTTGGTAAATCTAAAGGATGGAATGAAGAAAAAGTGTTTACTCTTGTATAACTAGATAATCAGTTACCTGATGATGATAACTGAATATCAAAGCTACATTTTACAGGCATTGGGATTTTAATAATAACTGAGTAGTGGTTTTGATAATCAGTCACCACAGCTTAAAGTTTGTAAACTCATTAAGTATTCTGATAATTAACATCCCTTAAAAATATCAAGTTAAAAGTTATGACAAAAGGTTGTCCATGCATTCATACATGGTGTAAAGAGATATTATGGACGACTAGGAAAAGATATATGAAAGATTCTGGGAATCTGGATTGAAAATTGTAGTGTCCTTGAACACTATGTCCTTAACCCTCTAAGTGCTCAAGATTATGGAACCAGGAGCCCAAGAGAGGATCAAGTGTTAATATGTGACTTTGTGGTGTTTCTGCAGTTCCAGTTGGGAAAAGCAGGGTCTCCCCAGTCAACAAGTGTGTGCAAAGTGTCAACTTAGGGATGAGAGTACGTACCTGAAACCCTAGCTGTTATGAGCTATTTATAGGGTTTGGAGGAGGCTGATATGGGCCGTATGGGCCCTGTATCAGGGTTGAGCTGAACCAGGATTATGTGAGATAATATCGGAGGTTTATACTCTTAGAAGCTGGATAGGATCAGCTCAAGATCTCATGTCTAGGCTGTTAGCGAGAATCCAGGAGAGATTTGCGGAGGGGATAAGAAGCCTGAATGAGTCTGAGTCTATCCACAAGCCGACGGTATGTCTCGGCCCTAGAGTCCCGAGCCTGATGAGTGGAAGACCGTTTGTAAGGCTCGGCCCCATCAAGTCCGAGCCTGGTCCTTTTGTGTGCTCGGAGCCAATGAGTCCGAGCGAGGGACGTTTGTGCTGAGTAAACCAAGGGAAAGGTCCTTGAAGAGTCCCTTAAATAAGACTTGAGTCCTTATATGGTCGGCAGACCCTACAAGCCCCCCAGCTCGTAAGACTTTATAAAGTCTGTGACGAGGTAGCATGTGTTTAGGGTTGGACCTTCTAGATGTCTTAGTTCGAATGTGCGACAGCTGTCCGAGGTGACGTTTTGGTTTCTCTAGGTACGGCGCGTTTTCTTGTAAGTTGTGCCAAATCATTGCAATTTTTGAAATTTGAAAAAGTACCTGTTGAAACTGCCACGTCTCATCCAGCGAGTGGTTACATGGGTTGACGGGCTTTCGGCCCAAATGCGTAACATGGAGGGAAACTGAAAAGTTTCCTTCATTAATTCGAATCCTTTCAACCTCTTACTACCCACATTCATTGTTCCTTTCCTCACTCCAGAATCTTCTCAAATCAGAATCCCATTATTCTCTTTCCAATCTCCTTTCCACCGTCTCCGCCTTCGAATCCACAACCTTCTCCCATCATCCTTTCCAGCAACTGAAAGCAGGTAACTTCCTCTACTCTTCTTATTTCTATTTCTGCGATTTCCTCTTTTTGTGCGATTTCTGCTTTTTGTAAAGGGGTTTTGGTTCTGGGTTTTGTAGGGAGTGTAGGATTCTCATGTTTTGATGCTAACAATCTCTCTCCAAGCAACAACATTGGCAACAAGCAAGCTACACCACATGAAGATTAGAATTAGGATTTTTATTAATTCTAATTCAATGTAATCTTTATTTTATGCAATGCATCTCATTGGTGTGGGTAGCTTAGGTGATTTTAAGAATATTTAAATAATGTCTGATTAAGAGTGAAGATACTTTAAATCTTGATTAAATAGCTTGTGAAAATCATTTTAGAAAAACTTTGTTTTTATTCAGATTCTGATCAGTTTACTCGAGTAATGAGTATTGGTTCACTCGAGTAATTTATGTTCTGACAGGTTAATCGAGTAATGGTTTACACATCACTCGAGTAACTTAATCTGACATGTTTCACTCGAGTGACGTTGTTTGGTTTACTCGAGTAATTCAATCAGTGTTGGGAAAATTTTAAAAGGACTTAATTTTCTCTTTCAAAATACATACTTTCATTCTTACAATTTTCTAATACTTTTTGAAAAGTAATTCAAGAGCTATTTTACATCTTTCAAGAGCTATCAAGATTCAACAAAGAACTTTTCATTCTTCACTCTATTTTCTATCATTGTTCAAATATTCTTGAGATCATAGTTTTGTTCTTAGTGGTTGTTGAAGATTTGCAATTTGTGATTGCATCATTGAAGTTTCAACACAAGTGAAGAATTTCACAAGGAAGACTTTGAAGATCAAATCAAAGCAAGAAAAGAGGATTGGTTGGAAGCATCTTCAATCAATTAGCAAGGAAATCTAGAATACTCAAAAGGGGTAGATTAGATCAAAGTGTTTGGTACACACTTTGAGTTGGGTTTTAAGATAGGAGAACTAAGAATCTAGTTGCATCTTAAAACATTGTAAAATCTACATTTGAAGATTTCTAGTGAAGAATCTCTCTTGATTTAAGAGGGGACTGGAGTAGCTTTCAAGTGGGTGAAAGTGAACCAGGATAAATCCTTGTGTCTCTTTTATTTTCATTCCTTGTATTTCATTAATTCATTAACATTTGCATTTTTAGGTTAGAATTGGGGTTTTCTTAATTCTACTCAATTGATCTAAAATTGCATGTTAATATTACTTGAAATTGTTCATATTAATCATTCATAATTTGTTGAATCATCATAGCATTGTTATTCTTGAAGAACTCCATTGAAAACTAAGTTTTAAATTGAATTTTACCCAGTTTACTCGAGTAAAGTTCTTGTCACTCGAGTAATCTGCTTTCAGTTTATAAACATTACTCGAGTAGGTTTTCTGTTACTCGAGTGATTTAAAAATTTGCTTTCGTAATACTCGAGTGATTTGCTGAATACTCGAGTGAAATTATTTTTGGTTGCGTATTACTCGAGTGAAGGCTTGAGTTACTCGAGTAATCTGAACTGAATTCTTAAGAAAATTTATTTTCATAAAACCATTCTCTTAGGTGGACGAAAAATCTGTAATAAGGCTTCAATATTCTATTCACCCCCCCTCTAGACTATATTGAGCCGCTTGTTGGTTTCCAACAAGTGGTATCAGAGCTCGGACGAAAAATCCGAGCCTTAAAAAGCTTTTTCGAAAAGATCCTTTTTACTTGGAAACAATGGGCTCAATTTCAAATCCTTTCGGTGGTGAAGGAACTTCCATTAATCGTCCTCCACTATTTAGTGGTGAGGGTTACGCTTATTGGAAGGTCCGCATGAAAATTTTTATTCAAGCCATAGATATGGAAATTTGGAACGCCATAGAGAATGGACCTTTTGTTCCTCAAACGAAAGTAAATGATGTTGTTTCAATTAAACCTCAATCGAGTTGGGACAATGATGATAAGAAGAAAGTTGCATTTGATTTAAAAGCTAAAAATATCATCACGTCCGCTCTTTCTTATGATGAGTTCTTTCGAGTATCTCAATGTGTTGATGCTAAACAAATGTGGGACACATTACAAGTCACACATGAGGGCACTTCGGAGGTTAGAAGGGCTAGGCTAAATACACTCATGCATGAATATGAACTCTTTCGTATGTTACCTAATGAAAACATAGGTGACATGCAAAAGCGGTTCACTCATATCATTAATCATCTTTCTGCACTTGGAAAAGTTATATCTAATGGTGAAGTTGTTAATAAGATTTTGAGATGTCTTAGCAGGGAATGGCAACCTAAGGTGACGGCCATTATGGAAGCTAGAGACGTGGATCAAATTGATTTAGCAACTCTATTCGGAAAGCTTCAAGAGCATGAAATGGAGCTTGGACGGTTATCCATGAATGAAGATGCCGATAGGAAGAAAAAGGGGATAGCTCTTAAATCAACTTCAAAATCCCTTAAGGCACAAGAGGAAAACTTTCAAGTGGATGACTCGGACTCCGATATAGATGATGAGACCCTTGGCTTGCTAGTTAAAAAGCTTGGTAGGTTCCTTAAGAAAAAGGGGAACTTTAATAGAAATAGACAAAGAGATTCTAAGGACTCACAACCAAGAAATAAGACTAACAAGGATCACATCAAGTGTCATGGATGTGGAAAGCTTGGTCACTATCGATCGAATTGTCCAACTCATTCTAAGAAGTCGGAAGGTGACAACTCAAAATTCAATTCTTCTAAAGGAAAAAGGGCTTACATAGTATGGGATGAAGTGGAGAGTCAATCAACATCTAGCTCATCGGATGATGAAGAACTTGCAAATCTATGTTTAATGACAAAGCTTGATGAAGAGGAATCTTCGAGCATTAAATCAAGTGAGAACGTCAATGAGGTAGATTATCTTTCCGATGCTAGCTCAAGTTCTAATTCTCCTTCATTCAATGAATTGTACAATGTGTATGTAGAGATGCATAAAGAGTTGAAGAAACTTGCTAAAATAAATGTTGAAAGAAAGAATTTCATAATGAAGCAACATGAAAAGATAATTGAACTTCAAAAAGATTTAGAAGAACTTAAGCTTCAAAATGAAACTCTGGAACTCATTTATGCAAACTCTACATGCAATTGTGAATTGAAATCAAATGAGACTCCATCTTGTGAAAATTGCAAGTCTTTGGAAAAAGAAGTTTTTAATTTGAATGATCGACTTGCAAGGCTCATGAAAGGAGATACTTCTTTAGATCATTTGCTTTCAACTCAAAGGAACAATAGCAATAGATCCGGTCTTGGCTATACCAAACCTAAGAAACGCAATTATCGCAAAGTTGGTGGATTTTCAAAGAATAAGATTTCTAAAAACCCAACTTGTCATTATTGTGGAATCTTTGGGCATACCACAAATAAATGTAATATAAAGAAATTTGGTATATCAAGCGGTGAATATATTTGGATTGTTAAGGGGACTTCTCCCCATGCTAACAACAAAGGACCCAAGATCACTTGGGTACCTAAGTCAACCAAATGATATTGTTTGTAGGTGTGTCTTCGAACCAAAGAGCGCAAATGGTATTTGGATAGTGGTTGTTCGAGACACATGACGGGAGACAAAACGCACTTCATGGAACTTACTCCAAAAAGTGATGGATTTGTGACATACGGCGACAACAACAAGGGCAAAATTCTAGGAGTCGGGAAGATCGGTAACGTATCTAACCTTGTCATAGAAAATGTCCTATACGTAGAAGGCTTAGAACACAACTTGCTTAGTATAAGCCAACTATGCGATATGGGCAATTATGTGACATTTACTCCGGAATTATGTTTCATTAAGTCTTCTATAGATGATAGTGTTAAGTTTGTTGGTCGTCGCTCTAATAACACTTACTTAATTGATTTGGATGAGATAACTTCACTATTTTCAAAATGTTTCAAATCTTTTGATGATGAAATTCGTCTTTGGCATAGACGAATTGCTCATGTGAATGTGAATCAATTGAACAAACTTTTGCGAAAAGATTTAGTGATTGGTTTGCCTAAACTAAACTTTAAGCTTGATGGCATTTGTGACTCTTGTCAAAAGTGCAAGCAAGTTAAAAGTTCTTTTAAACCTAAAAATGTGATAAGCACAACAAAGCCTTTGGAGCTAATCCATATGGATTTGTTTGGCCCTTCACAAATTAAAAGTTTAGGTGGCAATTACTATGGATTTGTTTTAGTAGACGATTTTACTAGATTCACATGGACTTTATTTTTATCCGCAAAAAGTGAAGTTTATGAATGTTTTAAAAAAATTTGCCAAACTCATCCAAAATCAACTAAGTTTGAAAATTGTGTCTATTAGAAGTGATCACGGAGGTGAGTTTGAAAACACTAGGATTGATGCGTTTTGTGATAAGTTTGGTATTGATCATCAATTTTCGGCCCCTAGGACTCCGGAGCAAAACGGAGTTGTAGAAAGGAAAAATAGAATATTAGTGGAACTTGCTCGTACTATGTTGAAAGAATCAAATGTTCCTAAATATTTTTGGGCTGATGCGGTAAACACCGCTTGCTATGTGCTTAATAGGGTTCTTATTCATCCGCATTTAAATAAAACACCTTATGAACTTTTAAAAGGGCGAAAGCCAAATATCTCACATTTTCATGTTTTTGGGTGTAAGGTGTTTGTTTTAAATAACGGAAAGGAATCGGTCGGCAAGTTTGACTCTAAAGCCGACGAAGGCATATTCATAGGTTATTCAACTCATAGCAAAGCATATAGAGTCTACAATAAAAGAACATTAACCGTTGAGGAATCCGTGCATGTTGTATTTGATGAATCTTCGAAAGGAGATTGTGTTGTTTCTTGTGATGATTATATAGGTACATTTTTGGATCATGAGAATTCAACACCACAACAAATGGAAGAGAATCAAAATGAAGATAGAGAGGTGCAAGCACAAGATAAAGACTTAGCACAAGAGATTCAACCTCAATTACCAATAGCTTGGAAGTCCAACAAAAATCATCCGATTTCTAATATCTTAGGTGACATTGCGAAGGGAGTGGTAACCCGACGCACTTTAAATAATTTTTGTTATTATGTTGCCTTTGTATCTCAAATAGAACCTAAGAATATCAAAGAGGCTCTTCAAGATGATCATTGGATTATGGCCATGCAAGAAGAATTAAATCAATTTGAAAGAAACCAAGTTTGGGAGCTTGTGCCAAAACCCGATGATCGTCCTGAAATTGGTACTCGGTGGGTCTATAGGAATAAGTTAGATGAATCGGGTATTATTGTTAGAAATAAAGCTAGGTTGGTAGCACAAGGTTATAGTCAAGAAGAAGGAATCGATTACGATGAGACATATGCTCCCGTTGCTAGATTAGAAGCTATTCGTATTCTTCTCGCTTTTGCTTCAATTATGAATTTTAAATTGTTTCAAATGGATGTTAAGAGCGCCTTTCTTAACGGATACATTCAAGAGGAAGTTTATGTGTCACAACCTCCCGGATTCGAGAGTTTTGAGCATCCGGACTACGTTTTCAAACTGAAAAAGGCTTTGTACGGTTTGAAACAAGCTCCTAGAGCTTGGTACGACCGACTAAGTAATTTTTTATTACAAAAAGGTTTTAAACGAGGCACTGTTGACACTACACTTTTTATTGAACGTTCCGGTAAGGATATTTTATTGGTTCAAATATATGTTGACGATATTATATTTGGTGCTACTAACGATAACTTGTGTAAGAAGTTTTCAGAATTGATGCAAAGTGAATTCGAGATGTCGATGATGGGAGAGCTTACATTCTTTCTTGGCCTTCAAATAAAGCAGCTTAATGATGGCATTTATATTCATCAGAGTAAATATTGTAGAGAGCTTCTCAAACGTTTTGGAATGGATTCGTGCAAATCCGCTTCTACACCAATGAGCGTTGCATGCTACCTAGATCAAGATGAGGCTGGAAAAGCGGTAGAGGTAACGAAGTATCGTGGTATTATTGGTAGTTTGTTATACTTAACTGCATCTAGGCCTGATATCATGTTTAGTGTATGTATGTGTGCTCGTTTTCAAGCAAAACCGAAAGAGTCGCATCTAACTGCTGTCAAAAGAATAATGAAATACTTAAAGGGTACAACGAATACTGGACTTTATTATCCTAGGGATGCTTTTCTAAAACTTATAGGATATTCGGACTCTGACTTTGCCGGTTGTAAAGTTGAGCGAAAAAGTACAAGCGGAACATGCCATTTAATTGGTAATTCACTTGTATCGTGGTTTTCTAAAAAGCAAAATTGTGTAGCTTTATCAACCGCGGAGGCCGAATACATAGCTGCAGGTAGTTGTTGTGCTCAAATTTTATGGATGAAGCAACAATTATCTGACTTTGGTTTAAATTTGACAAATATCCCTATAAAGTGTGATAACACTTCGGCAATTAATTTGACTAAAAATCCAGTATTACACTCAAGGACAAAGCATATTGAAATTAGGCATCACTTTTTGAGAGATCATGTTCAAAAAGGTGATTGTGTTATTGAGTTTGTTCAAACTTCGGACCAATTAGCTGATATCTTTACAAAACCATTACCAAGGGACACATTTTATAAGATTCGAAGAGAACTTGGTATTTTTGATGAATTAACTATTAGCTAATTGTATTTGATGCTTTTTATACTCACCTTCAAGCCTATTTCAATGTGACTTGTATTTTGAGTTGTTGTATCTTATTAAAGTGTTTATTATTTTTTTTTATGCAGTTATGTGTGTATGTTTTCTATAATATGCTAATTGCTTTATTTGTATGTGTGTTACTTGCTACATGCTAAGTGTTTCTCTGTGTTTTGTGCATGAAAAATGATTTTGCATGAAAAATTGAAATTTTTGAAATTCTGGACAGTTCACTCGAGTAACAGAAATTTCACTCGAGTAATTTTAAAAACTCTTTCATATTACTCGAGTAATTCTGTCTGTCACTCGATTAATTTTAAAATGACTTGCGTATCACTCGATTAAGTTCATCCATCACTCGAGTAAAATCTTTTTATCTTTCGGCATACTCGAGTAACATACTCTTTCACTCGAGTACTGCTCGAATCACTCGAGTAACGTATGAACATTACTCGAGTAACTTACGTGATTTTAAAAGCTGAACTATTGAAATCTGCATCATTTTCACGATTTTTTTCTCTCTCTTGTTCGTCTTTCTCTCTTCTCTCTCATACGGGTCTTCATCAAATCATCATCTTTCAGCCACAAAACTCACAAATCATACAAATTTCTTCCATATTTCATCATTATATCATCATTTCTACTCCTTTCATTCATCAATTTCACCAATTTTATCCAAAAATCCGAAAACCCCAAATCAAAACCCTAACCCCCTAAACCGAATTTGTTTTTTTTCTGAATCAATGGCTTCTTCCTCTCACTATCAACCTCCTCAAAAGAAAGCAAAGCAAGGAGCAGGTCGTAATGATACTTGGTTTTCTGGAATCAACCGAGATTTGCGGGAACCGGCATTTATCAATCGCTCTTTTGGTCTTACAAGGTATGTTAAATTTGCTTGGTTGCATAAGGAGCAATTTCCGTTTGTAGAGGATTTAGAATTTCAGAATTTGAAGAGGTTTTTGGAATTTGAGACTCATTATTACCCTAGGCTTGTCAGACAATTTTATCAAAATTTTACTAAGCTAGATGGTGAGTATCAAACAATGGTTAGAGGACATCATTTTGTTATAAAGCCTGCGGATTTGACTATGATGTTTGGTTTAGAAAACAAGGGAACTTTTATTGGTGATACTGAATGTCTGGATTTGGATGTCGATACTAATAAGATTTATACTGATTTGTTGCGTACTGGTGAATCTTGGGGTGATAGAACTACTAGAACTGTATCACCTTTGCATGCTGTGGATAGGGTGCTCATGTATATTATCTCTTATTGTTTGATTCCAAAATGCAATCAAAATTATGCTCAATTGGGAGATGATGATCTTACTTTGTTTCATGGGATTAAAAAGAGGTATGAGATGAATTGGAATAAAATGTTTTTAGCTCGTATGGAAGCTGCTGCTCAATCTCCTCCTACCCAATTCTTGCCATATCCTATGCATGTCACCAAGATCATGAGGTATTATCGTGTTCCAATTCCTGATGATGAGCCAGCTGAAAAGGAAAAGAAAAATAACTGGTGTCTTAATGATTCGCACATTAGTTATATGAAAATTGCTTGGCATAGGGACAGTCGCACTTGGTTATGGAAATCACAGATTAAGGAAATGGCTGAAGCTGCAAAGGCTGCAAGAGTTTCAGGTACTAGGAAAAGGAATTTACTTGGTGATAGGGCTGGTGCATCCTCTTCTGTTCCTCCTACTTCTACTGATCCGATGGATACCGATCGTGTTGAGGACTATATTGATTTGGATAATCTTGGTACTCCATTTGATGCACAAGCTGCTCATGAGTCATTAGTTGAGCACATCAATGCTCAATTCACTCAGTTGGAGATGAGACAGGATGTGAAGAATATTGCCATGGAGCATCGTTTGATGGATTACATGTCTGGATTATTTTCTCACCATTTTCCTCCTTCACCTGATTCCTAGACCTGTGGATGCTGATGATGTTTGCTGTTGATTTCTGTTGCATGTTTCATTTGCATATTCTCTGTTTATGTTTCTGTTTCATGTTTCTGACTCTGTTGCTACTATGACTTTAGGACCTTGTGTATGGTCTAGTTTGTTTAGTTTTCGTTTTGATTATCTGCTATGATTTGCTGCATAGTGTGATGCTCTGATACTCTGATTTATGGTGCTATATTCGTTGTTCGTTTATATTCGTTGTTTATATACGTTGAGGCACTATTGTGGTTTATTTTGGTATTGTCTTTATTGGTATATATTTTCTATACCATTGTGAACTACTTACCTTCAACTTTTGGCAAAGGACTTTTCTCAAAAATATTATCTTTTTAATGATGCCAAAAGGGGGAGAATATTTTGTTGATGTTGTTCTTGTAGGTTAAGTTTTATTATATTTTTTCCTAGATGTTTTACATTTAGGGGGAGTATGTTAAAACTTAGTGCTTAATTTGAAAGGAGGTTTGTCATCATCAAAAAGGGGGAGTTTGTAGGATTCTCATGTTTTGATGCTAACAATCTCTCTCCAAGCAACAACATTGGCAACAAGCAAGCTACACCACATGAAGATTAGAATTAGGATTTTTATTAATTCTAATTCAATGTAATCTTTATTTTATGCAATGCATCTCATTGGTGTGGGTAGCTTAGGTGATTTTAAGAATATTTAAATAATGTCTGATTAAGAGTGAAGATACTTTAAATCTTGATTAAATAGCTTGTGAAAATCATTTTAGAAAAACTTTGTTTTTATTCAGATTCTGATCAGTTTACTCGAGTAATGAGTATTGGTTCACTCGAGTAATTTATGTTCTGACAGGTTAATCGAGTAATGGTTTACACATCACTCGAGTAACTTAATCTGACATGTTTCACTCGAGTGACGTTGTTTGGTTTACTCGAGTAATTCAATCAGTGTTGGGAAAATTTTAAAAGGACTTAATTTTCTCTTTCAAAATACATACTTTCATTCTTACAATTTTCTAATACTTTTTGAAAAGTAATTCAAGAGCTATTTTACATCTTTCAAGAGCTATCAAGATTCAACAAAGAACTTTTCATTCTTCACTCTATTTTCTATCATTGTTCAAATATTCTTGAGATCATAGTTTTGTTCTTAGTGGTTGTTGAAGATTTGCAATTTGTGATTGCATCATTGAAGTTTCAACACAAGTGAAGAATTTCACAAGGAAGACTTTGAAGATCAAATCAAAGCAAGAAAAGAGGATTGGTTGGAAGCATCTTCAATCAATTAGCAAGGAAATCTAGAATACTCAAAAGGGGTAGATTAGATCAAAGTGTTTGGTACACACTTTGAGTTGGGTTTTAAGATAGGAGAACTAAGAATCTAGTTGCATCTTAAAACATTGTAAAATCTACATTTGAAGATTTCTAGTGAAGAATCTCTCTTGATTTAAGAGGGGACTGGAGTAGCTTTCAAGTGGGTGAAAGTGAACCAGGATAAATCCTTGTGTCTCTTTTATTTTCATTCCTTGTATTTCATTAATTCATTAACATTTGCATTTTTAGGTTAGAATTGGGGTTTTCTTAATTCTACTCAATTGATCTAAAATTGCATGTTAATATTACTTGAAATTGTTCATATTAATCATTCATAATTTGTTGAATCATCATAGCATTGTTATTCTTGAAGAACTCCATTGAAAACTAAGTTTTAAATTGAATTTTACCCAGTTTACTCGAGTAAAGTTCTTGTCACTCGAGTAATCTGCTTTCAGTTTATAAACATTACTCGAGTAGGTTTTCTGTTACTCGAGTGATTTAAAAATTTGCTTTCGTAATACTCGAGTGATTTGCTGAATACTCGAGTGAAATTATTTTTGGTTGCGTATTACTCGAGTGAAGGCTTGAGTTACTCGAGTAATCTGAACTGAATTCTTAAGAAAATTTATTTTCATAAAACCATTCTCTTAGGTGGACGAAAAATCTGTAATAAGGCTTCAATATTCTATTCACCCCCCCTCTAGACTATATTGAGCCGCTTGTTGGTTTCCAACAGGGAGTTTGGATTTAGGGAATTTCTGGGTTCTGGGTTTTTGTTCTGGGTAAGCTGTGTGTAGGATTCTTTACCTTTAGACCATGAGAGGATGGAGACGTTTGAGGAGAGTTTATCATGAACTCTGCAGGAGATTAGGAGAGGAACCTTCTAGTGATAGTGATTCTTCAAGTTCTTCTGGGAATTCTGGGGATGAGGGAAACTCTGATATTGACGATTCTATACACCCTTCTACTCCCCCTTCTGGCCAATGATCCACCGTGGAAAAACCGCTAGTTGTAGAGTACCCGTCGAATCTCGCAGATGAGAATAAGTGGTTACTAGCGTATAGGTTCGCTGAGCGTCGGGCTCAAGTCAGGACTAGCCCCGATCGTCGCACCGAGGAAAAACCTTTAGGAAGTCCACCGAGGGAGGGAGGAAAAGGTCCAGGGCTCGGCCTTAATTTAAAAAAAAAACATGTGCTATAAAAAATCCTAACGCCGAGCCTTTTGCTTTTTCCCCAGATATGGTGGAGCGCAGGTGTGTTACCAACCCTGAAGAATATCCTTTGCCGCCCAATCACGCGCAGTACGACGCCGTTTTTGATCGGGAAGTACTAGGGACGAGACCTTCATTGCTGACAACAGATAGTCTTAACCATCTTCGACCAATTTTAACACCTCCGAACGCCGATGGAAATGCCTCAGAATTCGTATTGAGACCTTTGGGAATCGACGACCGAATATGCTTTCAAGTACCGGAAAATCGTCAATTTTTCTATTTCTACGAAGAAATAGCAACTAAAGTCGGTATCCGCTTGCCCTTTTCCACCTTCGAAACTGAAGTCCTCAGTCATCTAGGAATAGCTCCTAGCCAACTGCATCCAAGTGGGTGGGCTTTCATCCGAGCCTTCCAGCAATTCTGTGACGTTGAAAATTTGGTAGCAACTGTACGATCTTTTTTCTGGTTATACGCTCCCCAGGTAAATAAGTTTGGTGATTCCAAGGGGCTTTGGGTGTCCCTAAAGGCTCGGAGGGGACACGCCCTCTTCGCCAAGGTGACTGATTCTTGGAAGTCTTTCAAACCTCTCTTCTTCCAATACGAGCATACTGGGGCTGGAGTATGTTGGTTCATGGAACGAGTTGAAGAAGATGGAGTGATCAAGGTCGTGCCTCGGTTTCCACTGGGTTGGACGACTAACATTTATAACCGAGGACCCCCCTTGTATCAATTCGACTTTAAGGCGGATTTGACAAGAGCCGAAAGGCGATTGTGCGACCTTGTTTGGAACTACCTTCAAGCAAATGGTCAAATTGATACCAAACGAATCTTGTTGAAAGAAACACGAGATGAAGTGAAGGCCGAGTTGGGTACTATATATATATATATATATTTTTTTTTACTGATCCATTTTTTCTTGCAGAAACAATGGGGAAGAAAGCAACCAAGGCCAAGAAAGGCGAAGCTCGAGCAGCTAGAGTATCACAGTTGGCTGCAATCAAAGCTGCATCTGGCTCCCCAAACATGAGTCAATCTTCTGAACCGACCCCTTCTGAAAGTCCGACCATTATCCCCAATGCCACTCCGACTGTTAGGATCAAAAGCGTTGAGCCGGTAATCAAAAGGGATCGCATCATCGACGCTGTAAACATCGAAGTGGAGGCTTAAACAACTCCTCATGGCACTCCCGAGCGTCCCCTCAAGAGGTCTCGGCTGGAAAAAGGAAAATGTCTTGCTGGAGATTGGCTTAATTTGAGCAAGTCAAATAAAGGGGTAGAGATTCCTGAGGGAAAGGAGGAGGCTGCTGCAAAGACAATATGGCACCGAAAAATGACTGATACACTTGTTGCTACTGTCTTTCCTCCCGAGAATGCTGAAGTGATTGAGGCCTGGACCCCTGGGACTTGGGAGAACAACTGTAAGTCGTTGGTGAAGAGTTTCCTGAGGGGTGCGAGCATACTTCATCACCTCGGTCATCATGGAGACGACGCTCATGCTGGGATAGCCCCCGAAGAAAAGACGAAAAGGACCGAGGCAGCCGAGCGGGAGGATTATTTGCAACTTCAAGTTGAAGGTCTGAACAAGAAGTTGCAAACCTTGGCAGCTGAAAACGAACGGTTGCAAAAGGTGGCACAAGATGCTGAAGGCGCCAAGGTTAGGGCCGAGGAGACACTCTAGGGGGCCGAAGAGAGGATGAAGCGCTCGGAAGAGGTTCTGAAAAAAGCTGAGGAAGACGCTGCTGCTTTCCGAGCGGCCCGAGCTTTCTCTATCGCCGCTCGGAAAGCAGAGCAGGCTGCTGCCGCGGCTCAGGAGCAGCATGAGTATGCTAAGGATGAGATTTTGGGGCTCCAAACTTCTTTGGAGAAGATGAGAGCAAAAGCTCTCAAACACAAGAAAGCAGCCATGGAGCATTTATACAACTGGGATCATGGGGTTGAGGATTCTTTCTACAACACTGCCGAGCAACTCCGCGTTCTGAATCCTGGGCTCTTGACCAAGGGTGCTGACCCTAATTTTTCTGTGAAAGATGGTCGAATTGTCGGCCCAACTGGGGCTCCCATAGATCTGAACAGCGCCGATCTGCTTGACCATTTGGCTGAGGATTCCGAAGGGGATGATGCCGAGGATGCCGAAGGTGAAGAAGAAGAAGAAGATAAATTTGATGCTGACGACATTGTACTGTCCGACTTATAGTAGCTTTATCATTTTGCTTTCCCTTTTGTAATTGCCCCAGTAAATGGGTTTAAACTTATATTGTTGTGTTTCACTTGGAATATTTTATAATATTCGTAATCGTGTTATGCTTATTTTTACACTCTTTGTTAAGAATTCAAGTGTTAAGACCTCGGAACTCCAGCACTTTAGCCGAGGTGGGTTCCTCTATCCGCGATGTAAAATGATTTTATGAAATCATGATTTAATCGGGAATCTTTTTTAAAGTACTTGACGAGTTATAAGCTCTTGCTAGAGCTGTTCATAATCGTTCGCGTCATAATCGGTGGCTAATCGGTTACGAGGAAAAGTACGTGATACAATGAATTCAATAACGAGAACTTTTATTCATTTGAAGCAAATTACAATGGGCTCGGAGTTTCACCGAGCGTACGCCATTATAAAAAAAGAAACAATTCAAAAAGCAAATGTAATGAAACAACTAAAACTATTAAAAATGAAATTGAAACAATGAAAAACTAACTGTAATAAGCTCGAAGTTTCGCCACGTTCCATGTGTTGTTGATGAGGGCACCCGAGAGAGTTTCGAGCTTGTAGGCTCCTGTTCCAGTCTTGGAGGCAACTCGGTATGGTCCTTCCCAGCTTTGGGCCAGTTTTCCGTCCTTTGCATTTTTGAGACCAATATCAGCTCTCCTCACGACAAGGTCGCCTACCTCGAACTCTCTGGATACGACCGAGCGATTATACCCTTTTGCTTGCATAATCTTAGCATGCTTTTCCCGTTCGGCCGCTAAATCCCTGACTTCTTCCGATAAAACAAGATCCTCACACAATAAAGTGTTGTTGAGGGGATTCGGTTGTTGCATAGCTCGGAATGAAGGGATGATCCTCTCAATGGGGATGACCGCGTCGCAACCATAAGTTAGTCGATATGGTGTCTCTCCTGTTGAAGTTTGTATGGTGGTTCGATATGACCAAAGCACTTCGTGCAAGTTCTCCAACCAATTCCCTTTCGCTCCTTCGAGTCTTTTCTTGATTCCCTGGATGATAGATCGGTTTACAGATTCTACTTGGCCATTAGTCTGAGGGTGTTCGACCGAGGAAAAGTAATGTTTTATGCTCAAAGCATTGACTAAGTCCTGGAACGCCTTTGCCGCGAATTGGGTTCCGTTGTCAGTCACCAGCACTTGTGGCACTCCAAACCGAGCCACAACTTGCCTTTCAAAGAACTTCTGCACCTTGGCCGAGGATATGGTCGCAAGAGGCTCGGCTTCCACCCACTTGGTAAAATAATCAATGGCCACTATCACCCACTTTAGCTGTCTTGGAGCGGTGGGGAACTGTCCAATCAGATCCATTCCCCATTGATAGAAGGGATAGGGAGATGAAAGTGAATGGAGTTCCTCAGCCGGTTTCTGATACACATCACTGTGAAATTGACACTTGTCGCACCTCTTCACATGGTTGATCGCATCCTGTTGAAGAGTCGGCCAGTAGTATCCTGCCCTTAGAATCTTTCTAGCCAGTGACTTCCCCCCAATATGATGACTTCCAATGCCCCCGCGAACTTCTTCCAACGCCTGTTTTGCTTCGGCTGGGTCTAGACATCTAAGCAATGGGCCGCTAACCCCTCGGCGAAACAAGACTCCATCAACTAGGGCAAACTGTGAAGCTTTTCTGACGAGTTTCTTGGCCTCTATTGGATTACTTGGAAAAACCCCTTGTTCCAAGTAGTCCGTTATCAGAGCAATCCAGCTCGGATCCAGCGAAATAGAGAGGACAACGCTAGGTCCATGCACCATTTCTTGGATCAACGTTCTGTTGTTCTCAGGACTTTTTGTCGAAGCAAGTTTAGAGAGGATATCTGCTCGGCTGTTACTCTCCCTTGGGATGTGGCAGAATTCGACCTTAGCAAACTCCGAGGATAGGAACTTCACCTTCTCCAAATATTTTTGAAGGATTGGTTCCTTAGCCTGGTAATCGCCCTTGACTTGTGAAACTACCAACTGAGAATCACTGAAAATTTTTACTTCTCGGCCCCCTACTTCTTTTGCCATTCTCAGCCCGGCCAATACGGCTTCATACTCCGCCTGATTGTTCGAAGTTGAAAATCCAAACTTCAAAGAATATTCGAGGGTGACCCCCTCGGAGTTCTCCAAGATTATTCTTGCACCAGCCCCGAGTTTGTTACTTGATCCATCAACATAAATATTCCAATCCAAGTTTGAGCTCGTCAATGGCTCAGTAAACTCGGTGAGAAAATCAGCTAAGGCCTGAGATTTCATTGCCTTCCTCGGTTCGAAAGTGATTTCAAACTCGGAAAGCTCAATGGCCCACGTCACCATTCTTCCTGCCAGATCAGGTTTCTAAAGTATTTGACGGATCGGCTGAGCTGTTCTGACTGTGATATGGTGGCTCTGGAAGTATTGATGTAATCGTCTAGCTGTGATAACCAGACAAAAAGCCAATTTCTCCACTTTCTGATACCTCAACTCCGGTCCCTGAAGAGCTTGGCTGACGAAATAGATGGGGGATTCTTTGCCAGATTCCTCTCGGACCAAAGCCGAACTTACTACAGAATCACCCACTGATAAGTAAAGGAACAGAATTTCTCCATTTACCAGACTTGACAAGATCGGGGGAGATGCCAAGTACTGCTTAAGGTCAGTAAAGGCCTTTTCGCATGTCTCGTCCCATTCAAATGTCTCTTCCTTTTCTTTCCTCAGCAGTTTGTACCAGGGGAGGGCCTTCCTAGCTGACTGAGACAGAAACCTCGAGAGAGCCGCAACCCGACCTGTCAGTTGTTGGACACCCTTGACATCTGACGGACTCTTCATATCAATAATGGCTCGGCACTTTTCTGGATTTGCCTCAATTCCGCGCTCGGTAAGCATGAATCCGAGGAAGGCCCCTGCTGGAACTCCAAACATGCATTTTTCCGGGTTCAACCTCATATTGAACTGTCGGATCCTTCCCAAAATTACCTTCAAATCCTTAGCGTGATCTTCTTCTTTCAAGCTCTTCGCAATCATATCATCTATGTATACCTCCATTCTCGGCCCAATCAAGGGGCCGAACACCTTGTTCATCATCCGCTGGTAAGTTGCCCCAGCGTTTTTCAATCCAAATGGCATCACATTGTAACAATATGTGGCCTTTTCTGTGATAAATGAAGTCTTCACCTGATCCGGGGGATACATTGGAATCTGATTGTACCCCGAATAAGCATCCATAAATGAAAGCCTTTGATAACCCGCCGAGCTATCCACAAGTTTAGCGATGCAGGGAAGTGGGTATTGATCCTTAGGACAAACTTTGTTCAAGTCTGTGTAGTCCACGCACATCCTCCATTTCCCATTGGACTTCTTTACTAGCACGGGATTGGCCAACCAATCAGTATACACCACCTCCCTGATAAATCCTGCTTCTAGTAGCTCGGCTACCTTCTCATCTGTTGCCTGTGCCTTCTCAACTCCGACTCTTCTTTTCTTCTGACAAACTGGCTTGGCTCCAGGATACAGGCTGAACCTGTGGCAGATGAAGTTCAGATCGATCCCTGGCATATCCGCCGAGGTCCAGGCAAACAATTCTTTGTTTTCCACCAACAATTCAGTCAGTTCTTTTTCCAATTCCTCAGAAAGGCCAACCCCCATCTTGACGCAACGAGAAGGATCGGGGCCTAAAATCACCTTTTTGAAGTTCCCTTGAGGGGTCGGCCTAGTTTCATCCTCCTCTCTTACGTCAAGATCTGCTAAGTTGACACTTCCTTTGTTAAGCGGTTCTTGCATGATCTTCTCATCATCAAGCTTCAACTTGCCCAGGCTGATATTATAACATTTCCGAGCCAACTCTTGTTCGGACCACACTGTTACTACCTTGTCATCAGACCCTGAGAATTTCATGGCCAAGTGGACCGTCGATACAACAGCACCAAAAGATTGGAGTGCAGTTTGGCCAAAGATGGCGTTGTATGCCGAGGGGGCCTGGACAACTAGCCACTTTATCATTTCAGTCCGAGCCGAGGGTGGTTCCCCCATGGTTACTGGGAGATGGATGTGGCCTAAGGGAACAATTGAATGTCCCGTGAAGCCAATCAAACTTCCCTCGAATGGAGTGAGATCAGATCTTCTCAACTTCAATTTTTCAAACAGATCTAGAAACATGATGTCTGCCGAACTCCCCTGATCGACAAGAATCCTTCTGACTTCGTAATTGCCGAGCCTGGCTGTAACTACCATTGGGTCATTATGGTCTTGTAAGATGCCTCAAAATCCTCATCACTGAAGCTGATGACTATGTTTTTCTTCCTGGGCTTTTGGATTGGTCGGCTGGCCACCGAAAGGACTTGTCCCACATATTTCTTGCGATCACACTTCTTTTCCCCTCCACCTGCAAATCCTCCAGCAATGGTGCCGATGAGAAAAGAATCCTTTCCCTTCTCGGATGGTTGGGTAGAGGCCCCCCTGCAGGTGGTGAAGGGGTTCTAGTTCTTTTCTGTTCGGTTTTGGGTGGCGACGGACTCTTTCTCCTGAAGCGTTTGTGCAACACTTCGCTAATATATTGTTGAAGCTTACCATCCCTTACCATCTCTTCGATTAAGTCCTTCAACTGGGTACACTGGTCGGTGGTATGCCCCCATCCACCGTGATGATCGCAGTACTTTGTCCTATCCTTTTGAGCTACCTTCCTTAAAGCTGGTGGCCGAGTGATGTTACGCATCTTTGTATGCATAGTCTCACGAAGGATTTGACTCCTCGGGACTGTCAACTGGGTATATTCATCATACTTGCCTTTTGGAGGCAGTTTTTCGCCTCTCTCTCTTTTGTCTTTCCTTCCCCTATCTCGAAAACGATCATTTTGACGAACGTCGTTTTGACGAGGACGTTGCTCATGTCGTCCTTCGCAACCCCTCGCTGCAGTACTGATCCTACAGAATTCCTCCACATTAACGTATTTCCTGGATCTTTCCCTAAGTTCGGCCATGTTCTTAGGTGGTTCCCCAATCAAGCAATCCTTAAAATCTCCATCCTGCAATCCTTGAGTGAGCAAGAGAACAGATACTCCTGATTGCAGACCTGATATGCCACTGGCCTCTTGTTGGTACCGAGCTAGGTAGTCGCGTAGAGACTCGTCGGGTCTCTGTGCAACTCCAGCTAGTGAGTGGTCTGATTTGGGCTGTGACATACTGGCCGTGTACCTGTTTATAAATGCTTGTCTAAGCTCGGCCCACGATCGGATCGAATTGGCGGGTAGAGAATTGAACCATCTCAAAGGCGCCGAGCCCAGAGTCATTGAGAAAGCTCGGCACTTCATAAAGTCCCCTCCTCCATAAAACATCATAGAGGACTCGTAGGCAGCTATGTGGTTCATCGGGTCAGTTGTTCCATTGTACCGAGGAATATTCTGATGACCCACATAAGTCTGTGGGGTTTGGAAAGCCATAATCTCAAGTGTGAAAGGGTGTCCAGAATGGGGTTCCCCAGTGATACGTTCTGGGATTAAGTTTTGGTTGAGGGGTGGAGGTGGGGGAATATTGCTCGGATTACCATAGGCCGCGTAAGGGCCTTCTCGGCAATCCTTGCCATGCTCTGCTGTTGGAGAGTAGCAATGGCCTGGTTTTGCTTCTCAATTAAAGAAGTCTGAGTCCTCAAGATCTCCATGATCGACTCCTCTCTCCTTCGTGCCGAAGAAGTAGTCATGTAAGATCTGCCTTCCGTTTCAGAACGCTGACCACCTTGAAGAGTTCCAAAACGACCTCTAGTCAAATGAGGTATCTCCCTTTTGGACCTGTCAGCCCTGGAATGATCACGCCGATCGGCCCGTTCAACTCGCCGATCCTCATCAGTTTGTGAGCCAGCAGCAACCCGACGAGACTAATGTCCAGAATCAGCCGTGTCATGCCATTCTGAAACGTGGCCATCAGGGACGGTATGAGGGTTAGTCTGCCCTCCGCCGCCCTCAACGAGACCTTGGCCAGTTGGAGGAACCGTGGCTTGTGCCTGATCCGCCGTTGGAACCGGCGGAATTGTCTGAACGTCAGCCTGATTACCTCCGGTTGGTGCTCCCGGAGCAATTCTGTCCCTCACGTTTCTCCCGGTCTTGGGTGGCCTCCCACGGAGACGACGGCGGAGATCTTCTTGATTACCATCATTATTTTTGTTTGCCATGAGATCAGTGGGTGGGAATACTGGTTATTCGATCCCCACAGACGGCGCCAATGTAGTGTCCTTGAACACTATGTCCTTAACCCTCTAAGTGCTCAAGATTATGGAACCAGGAGCCCAAGAGAGGATCAAGTGTTAATATATGACTTTGTGGTGTTTCTGCAGTTCCAGTTGGGAAAAGCAGGGTCTCCCCAGTCAACAAGTGTGTGCAGAGTGTCAACTTAGGGATGAGAGTACGTACCTAAAACCCTAGCTGTTATGAGCTATTTATAGGGTTTGGAGGAGGCTGATATGGGCCGTATGGGCCCTGTATCAGGGTTGAGCTGAACCAGGATTCTGTGAGATAATATCGGAGGTTTATACTCTTAGAATCTGGATAGGATCAGCTCAAGATCTCATGTCTAGGCTGTTAGCGAGAATCCAGGAGAGATTTGCGGAGGGGATAAGAAGCCTGAATGAGTCTGAGTCTATCCACAAGCCGACGGTATGTCTCGGCCCTAGAGTCCCGAGCCTGATGAGTGGAAGACCGTTTGTAAGGCTCGGCCCCATCAAGTCTGAGCCTGGTCCTTTTGTGTGCTCGGAGCCAATGAGTCCGAGCGAGGGACGTTTGTGCTGAGTAAACCGAGGGAAAGGTCCTTGAAGAGTCCCTTAAATAAGACTTGAGTCCTTATATGGTCGGCAAACCCTACAAAAATGTTATGGAGGATAGGGCTATGACAGCAATTTGCCGAATGACTCCTGGGAATTATTATAGATAGTTATACATGGTAACTTCTTGTTGAGAGTCTTACATAGTTATACATGGTAACTTCTTTTTGGAAAGTAACTGCTCTTTTTTATTATTTGAATTTATGTAACTGCTTTTGGTAGTTTAAAAATAAGGTGAATATCCATTTAAACCCTTTTTGTTTTTGTCAAAACTTGAAAATAACAAAGAGTAAGAAGTCAATAATAGTAATTAGTAAGGGTATTTTGGTCATAAAAAATGTAGACAAACTTTGTTAGTTAAACAAACATAGTTTGCTTTATTATAGTAAAGATAACAAAGAGTAAGAAGACAATAATAGTAATTAGTAAGGGTATTTTGGTCATAAAAAATGTAGACAAACTTTGTTAGTTAAGCAAACATAGTTTGCTTTATTATTATAGTAAAGATGGGTATTTTTGTGTTCCACTTGTGGTTTTGATTGGTTGAGTTTTATCTTTTCTGTTCTGTAATATTGTTGTTACTCAATGTAAAATTTATGTTCTATGTTTGTTTTTTTGCATATAGAGTAGCATAGTAGTAGTGTTTCATTGACAAGTTTCAAGTAGTTTTATACATTTTGCACATGACAACGATAAGGTTTTGATTATAGGACTTGTTTGGTGTTAACTCTATCTAAGTAATAATTGCAGGTTGCCTTAGGGGTGAAGGTGACAAGGGTGCTGAATTAATGATGATATTGATGACTTAGAGGATGATGAATTGATGATGTTATTGACAAATTTCAAGTCTTTTATATTTGATCAAGCTGTGGTATTGTCATTAATTTTAAGTTCTATGTCATCTCTATTTTCCTTATGTCCCAAGTCTAAAGCTTAAATTTTAACATGTTATAGTAACTTGTATGGTATCTATTTCTGGTGGACAAGATATAAAGACGAAGGCTTGGCTGGTAAAAAAGGGTCGAAACAACAAAAAACCACTTATGTCTTTGTTTGAATGGATATCAAACCCTTTGGAGAGCTTGAAATCATACTGCTGAATTGCTGCTGGTTTTTTTTCTTGTTTTCCTCTTTCTGGTTTTTTTGTTGTTTCTGGTTTTTTCGTTTCTCTGTTTCTTGTAAGGGAACTGGTGGAAGGACCTACAATGGGTTAGTACCAATGTGATTTAGCTTTAGGTGCTAAAGTGACTTACTACTATGCAATAGGAGGTTGGGGTCATACACCACAAGAATATTAGTGCAGAATAAAAATTTATAGTTTAGCCGGAAAAGTTCTAATACATAAATAAATAAATATTATAGAGAAAGGGTGAATTTTCTATGAAGAGAAAAGATTATGCTCATTGCTTCATTTTCTCTGTAAAAAATACATTAAAAGTCACTCACTTTCTATGTCCATTTTTTGAATTCAGTAGTAGTCCCTACAGCTACAGAAAAAAGAACTAGGCAAAATTTAAAGACTGAATTATTATGTTTTGATGTTAAAGCTAAAGCAGAGATAGACATAAAGAAGAGAAAGGGAAAGCTCATATTTTATAGACAAGCATTTCTCATAAATGAGCATACATAATTTTTCATGTTACGTCCCTTCTTTAGTTGCTCTGGAAAAATTATTTGTGCCTTTCATTTCAGATTTTTAGCAATTTTATTAGGAAAGATGTCTTACATAACAATCAAGTATATTAATATGTGAATGTTAATATGTGATGTTACATAACAATCAAGTATATTATTGATCTTGTCTGTGTCCAAAGGCTATAGCAGATTAATATGTGAATGTTTCATTGTAATTATTTGTGATTTGGAGTGATATTTTTCAAGTATATTTGTAAACTGAAATCAATCTTTTTATAATTTTTGTGGCCTTTTTAATGATAAATTTGTTACTTTGTTTATTGATGCTAGATGAGGGAAGTGAAGATTAGGCCTCTCCTTGTTTTGTACCAATAAACACCACGGTTCTTGTTCAATCTGGCTATCACATTTGTAGTTATATATATATATATATATACTTACTGTAACACCCCAAATTTTTAATCTCTGATTAATAAAAGTTAATTATAAAGTTTATTTATAATTAATTACTTTTATTATAATCTTTGATTAATTATGTGTATTATGTGTGTGATTGATGAAAGCACTACTACAGAAATGCTCAAAGATCCCGGTTCCGCACCCACATTGATCCCGGTTCCGAACTGGGATTGTATCCCCTGGTATAACAAGACTGACACTTTTAATCCCAGGTGTTTTAGAAAACACGGAACTGGGATCAATAAAATCCAAGGAACCGGGATCAATAAAATCGAAGGAACCGTTTTATAATGAACTGGATCTTTAGTATGTTTTATCACTGTTTAGTTTTTAAAAGTCAACCGGGATCTTTAATATTTATGATCACTGTTGAGATTTTTTAAAATGAACCGGGATCTTTAGTATGCATGTTTTTTTTTAATTTATAATATTTGCTATATCCATATATTTAAATAAATTGTCAACATTTCTTTTTCAACTAATAAATACCATAAATATATAAACGTGAATGTCAATACACATTTAAGATATATAACTCCCAAAACAAAACAAGTGGCTCCATAAATACAAAGGCTAAACAAGCTAAGGTAATAACTAGTCAAAAAGTGGCTCCATACATACAAAAGTGCCCTAAACTCGAAACTAAGCTAAGGTAACTCGTCAAAAACATATGTTGCCCATTCATCCATGACTTCATTCAGCAATTCATCGGAGTAGTAGGTGCACTGGCAATCTTCAAAATACTATACAGTTTAATAGAAAATGGAATTAGAATTGTGTTAATAAACTAAAAGATATATTTATTATTTATATCAAATATGTGGTAAACATAAACTATATAACGAAAATTACAGACCAATGGTGGAATCATGTCATCTCCATAGTGCAATTGCACGATTTCCTTCATATATAGCATGACATAATAACCACAATCAATATGATTGGTTTGCTTGGGACACTGTAAATTCCAAATTAAAATATTAAACGACATAATAAGCACCTTAAATGCAATAAGAGCATCAGTACTATAGTAGTGCTATAGAATATGTAACCACAATATTAACACAATATGCAATCAATAAGTGGTCCAATTGTGCCTCCTGCTGCAGTAGCTTACTACTCAAATTATTCACCTACTTCTAAAGGTTTGGTTGTAAGAAAGTTAATGGTGGGTTCACCCTTTTCAACAGGAGTGTTGGCAGCATTTAAAGTTGAGTTACGAGTACTGCTAGTGAAAGTATGTTCCAAAATAACATGTTTCTTATACTTTTAGGAGTGACTGGTACATGCTTCTATAAATGGCACAGGCATGATGTCATCAAAGAGAGAAACCAAATACTAATGTAAGAGTAGCCAAGGCCCAAAAGTAGTAAACTGAAGGAGGAAAGGGGCTTAATGCATGTTTTGAAAAATCCAGAGCTACCATGTGAAGCACACATTGTTATTATTATTAATTAAGCAATATTGCACTTTTCCTAATTACACAGTCAAGTTTCTTTCAGATAACTTAATGGAGCTAACAAGAGGAATGCACAATGTACACCCTTATTTTTCGCATAATACTCGTGCTTAAGGTCTTACCTAGTTAGAGGATGCATGGTAATTGGTAAGCAATAGGAATAACAAACAGATCAGTTTTCCTTCTTAGATAACTTCCATAAGTTTCAGTCATGTCAAAGTTTTCAGAACTAGTTCCAAAATTAAAGGAAGTTCCCAGACATAAAACATTTATCACAAGAAACACCATCAACAAATACTTAGATAACTCATCAGGAATACTGGAAATCCATACCCCTCCCTCCCCAATTAACTTTTTTTTTCATGAATATAGTTAAAAATAAATAATTTCACAACAAGTTTTTTCATGAACAAATTCCAATTTCCATACAGTTTTTTGGTAGTTTTTTTGCTACTAGTTTTCAGGGGATAATTAATGTTAATATTGTTATATTCACATCAACATATTCCAGAATTCAAACCAGAAGCAGTAAGCAATAAAACAAAAGCAGTAAGCTAGCTAATTAGATAGTACAACATCCTTATATATACCTTAATGGGCACCCATTTGAATGGTTTATTCAGCTCCCTTTGAGTATAGGTTATCTTATTTATACCCTTGTAGGTTGTTATTGCTCTAAAAAAATAAAACAAATTTAATTATTAATGAATATTTTAAAACATATAAAAAGACACACAAAGAACATGTAATATGTAATTGCTTACGAATTAAACATTTCCACCAAGTCTTTTCTGACTTGCAAACTTTTCCTTAAGGGGTCCATGTAATATATAATCTCTTTGGTGAAATCAATAATGACCAATACCCAATGGAACCTACAAAATAATAATAAGTACACTTTAAGACTTGAAAACACATGCTGATTACTATAAGGAAACACAAATGTATATGATAATATGATAGATTACAAAATATACAGAGGAGTCAATTTATATGTATTAGTGTACAACATTGAACTTAACATAATTAGAATTTAGAAAACAAGAGGCTTACCCAACATTGCAAGGGGCCAGCACCCATTTCCCTACATCATCGGTGCACGCTTTAAGCACATTAGCTATGTATTGCGAAGGCTTCACTGAAATATCGCCTATCATCTCTATTCCATCATCCTTGGCACTAAGCTTCGCACTTTTCTTTTTGTCAAACTTCTTCAGATTATAAGTTGACAGGAATGAAAACCTCTTTTTTAAGTCTCTTGGTATCACAAAATGTTGATACAAGTAACTTAAATCAAAGAATCACAAGATATCAGTATGATGAATACACAACATGGACAAAATGAATAAAATTAAATTAATAAAATAGAAATTAAAGAATAATAGTTTGATCAAGTACCTCATATATAAGCAAATGATCGAGGCATCTAGTTCCAAGTGATTAAAGAAGTTCTTTACTTGTGATATCTCAACAACTAGATGGCCACAACCATTTTTGAATAAATCTTGATCCTCCAAGAGGATGAAGCTTACATCGGTCTGCTTGTTCACATACTTATCAAGAGCCTTGCAACTAGGAGGTAAGACTTGAGCATTTGCATTATTGGGTAGGCACACAGATTTTCCACGATTTTTCAATGGGGACAAAATTGATTCTTTGGACTGAGCAAAGCATTTTCCAATAAAAGAGAGAACAAGAGTTTAGAACTTACATTACAGCCAATTACTAAATAATGAAATAGTTACTAACTACTCACTCATAATTGTCTTAGCTGTCATTACATCCATAATTGCAAAAGGACATTGCAGGAGCAAAACATACACAATTGCAATACGTACCAATGGATCCTTGAATGAGTGAGGCTGCCGAAGCTCATGGTTTTCAGGATTCTTTTTAGGTGTCGTAATTGGCTTCTTGGCATTGATCCCTGTCTTTTTGGGTGTGCTCTTGCCGTTCCATTTCGATCCATTAGGCATCTGACCAAATCATTTAATGTTTAAAAAATATACGTAAAACACAAGCAAAGCATACTGTTATACATGAATATTTTCTAAATCAAATGACATACCAAATCCTCTACAACAATAAGGTGTTCTGGCCATGGAACGTGACTTCCTAAAGCCTCTCCAACGGTGGAGAGATCATCTTGGGGTACCGGCAATTCAGCATTTATATCAAATGGAACCTCAATTAAGACCCTCAAATGCTTGGGGGGTAGTGCACTATTGTTCAGTGTATCACCTACATGGTTATACAATTGACCGGAGGCAACTTTGCGCTCATTCGGATCTGCTAACAACAAGAGACACCGACTAGTGCCCTACATACCAATGAAAATGTTATTCATGATACACATTCTAGTTTTTATAAAAAAAAACAGTAGTCATGAAATAAATAAGAGAAGCAAAGAATGTTCTGATACATTTGGAAATTTTTTAGCAATTGTGCAGCTACCTTTGCCACTGGTGGGAGTGGGCAAATCTGGATGTGTGTCTGCTTCTAACTTCTCCTTCTCCTTTTCTTTTTCTTTTTCCAACATTTCAACCCTTTCTAGCACAGTGCGCAAAGATTCTACGACCTTATTGTGTTTAGAAATTTCGACATATTTTTTTTGTCGTTTTTGTTGTGGGAAATAATCCCTTTGTGAGATAAAATGACCCACACCGGTGACACGACCTGGGTGCTCAGGTTTTTTCAAGACTTTGGCCAATATGTCATCACGGCCATTTTCCTCTACCCCTCCATTTTGTTCATAGAATGTCTGAAAAAACAAAGATTAGTTCATTGACCAAGAAAAAAAACAAACTATACAAAACACATCATCCTCGCTATGTCAAACTTACAATTTCTTCCACAATTTGCCTAGCATTCTCATTATCAACCTCGCCTTTCTTATTTAAGCGAGCAGCCCTATATAATGCGTAGCGGGGCAATGATGCTTCATTCGAAGCCATCTCCTTAAGCTACACAATAAGACAACAAAAAGCAGGAAAATAAAACAAATTTACAAGCATGCTTAATTCACAAGAGTTAAAATAAAGAACTAAATGAGATGAAAAATTATAAGTTTTTCTTCTAAACCAGCATATCCTAAACGTGAGCAGCGTGATGGACACCTCTGATTTGAAGCTTTTTTCTTATTTTCATTGCTTAGTTTCTACACAATGTAAACAAATGTGAACCATAACACATATATAGTTTGTATGACTCAAACATTTAAACGTATTTATAAAATACCACAAAATTCTCGTTTGTACAATGCTGCACAAATTCCTCCCATTCTTCAAGTGTGATTGCGTCAGCATATTGTTTAGGAGGATGATTTGCACCAGTTTTCTTACGCCATCTATTCAACCTGACCCTGAATGTTTTGAGTGAATCGCCGGCAGCCTTAAGAACATATGAGCGATGCTTTTCATCAATATCCCAAGTGGTCTACAAAAGTAAAAGAAACCCCAGATATTAGAATATATACAAATAAAAAACTGCAACAAGATAATTAAAAAAACAGCAATAGGAGCAACTAGACATATACATACCAGTACTTCCATCCAAATATCATTTCTCAATGTATTATCGGCCTCTGTTTTCCAATTTTTTATTGTAATTGGAACCTCTTGCCTAACAATAAGGCCGATGTGGCTTCTAAACATGGCCCTGTATTTGCCTGTAGGTTGTCCTTTTACATTCCAGTCCACCTAATAAAGTTAAACAAATTAATAAAAATTAAATTAAGTATTGGTATGTATATAAGAAGTGGGAAGTACAAGCCATTATGATATTACCAGAATTTTTTCCCTCCTAATTTATTTCTCAATAATATCAACTTCTTCAAAATTGTCTTCCCACGACCTTTCTTTTTGCTTCCCTTACTATCACTACAATCCACGTGACAACAATCCTCATCACTACAATCCTTGTCTCCACGATCCTTGTTCCTGTGGAAAATTAAGAATATAGAAACAACATGTCACTAACATTAAACAAAGAACACAACAAAGCAGAATACAAACAAAAAAAGTATGTGAATTTGGATATGTTTAAATTAAAAGTTCATACATGAAATATAAAAAATAAAAAATAAAATTCATACATGTTTTGCGGTTAAAAGAATCTCCTCTTTTTCCTCATACGAGGAACCTTGTGCCTGATATAATCTCCTTCATTATGATCATCTCTCATATACATACAAGTATCTACGAGTGGATCACTCTCATAACATGGTGGTGTAGAGAAAACAAGATCTTCCTCATTATTCACATTACCTTCACCTGCTGGATCATCATCATACTTATTGACATTTATTTTGTTGGAATAAAGAACAATTGACCATTTCTTATCAACAGGATCAGAGACATAGAACACCTGTTCAGCTTGTGATGCTAAAATGAAGCGATCATCTTTGTAACCCACCCTATTAAGATCCACCTTTAGGAACCCGGGCTCATCCATCAAAATGCCATTTTTGTTGTCAACCCACTTACAACCGAACACTGGCACACGAAAGTTCAAATAATCCAACTCCCATATATCTTCAATGACCCCAAAATAAGGCATATTTGCATTGTCATTACCCTCTGAGGTATGCATAGATTGGGCCACAAGAGTCACACCACTATTTTGCATTGTGCTACGATCATCCTACCTTTTGGTATAGTATGTGTACCCGTTAATTGCATAACCGGAGTAAGATATAGCATGTAAACTTGGACCTTTTGATAACCATTTCATTCTTTCAGAGACTAAAACGGGACTTTCATTAAGTATTTCTGAAACCTCATCTTTTAGCCAACCTACAAAAGTCCGATTATGTTCTTTAGCTAGCCAAATATCACTCTTTGTTGAATGCAACCCACGCAGTATGTCGAAGTGTCTCTGAATATATGGCTCAACTTCATCACTATTATGTAAAACATACAAGTGCGCTTGCTCCTTTTCTGACAATGACATGGTCACAACTTCAGTTCCAGATATCTTTTCCCCTTTCCTTTTTCTCTTGGGACGAGAATTTGGAAGCCCTATCGGATTAACATTGCTTAGGTATTCACTACAAAACTCAGCACCTTCTTCGACTATGTGTCGTTCAACAATACAACCTTCCGGTCGACTTCGGTTTTTCACATACCCTTTTAATATTTTCATACAGCGCTCAACAGGATACATCCATCTCATATAAGCTGGCCCACACAATTGTGTTTCTCTAACTAAATGAACAGTCAAATGAATCATTATATCAAAGAAAGATGGGGGGAAATACATCTCAAGCTCACACAAAGTTTCTACAATTTCATTTTGTAATGTTGGCAACTTCAAAGGATCAATCACTTTGCTACAAAGAGACCTGAAGAAGAAACATAGCTTAGTTATTGTCGCTCGCACCTTCTTGGGGAGAACCGAGCGTATAGCTATCGGTATCATATGCCCCATGAGGACATGACAATCATGAGTCTTTAAACTCTTTAACTTGAGGCCTTTCATAGAGACAAGCTTTTGGATGTTCGAAGAGTACCCCTTTGGAACCTTAACCTTATGAAGAGTCTGACAAACAACTTGTTTCTCTTTCCTTGCTAGAGTAAATGCAGCGGGGGGCAAATATGTGCCTTTTCCCTTGATCACCGGTGCCAATTCTTTTCTGATTCCTAACTCAACCAAGTCTCTGCGCGCATTAATGTTATCTTTAGTCTTCCCTTGCACATTGAATAATGTACCGTGAAGACTTTCGAAGAAATTCTTTTGAATATGCATAAGGTCAAGAAAATTCCTCACATACAATGTTTTCCAATAGGGTAATCGCCAACAAATGGAACACTTTTTCCACCCTTGAGTGCTCACTTTTCCAGCAAAAGGTTTGCCAAAATCAATGGTCAAATCTTTTACCTTTTCGAACAACTCCTCTCCTGTTAGCTGTTTTGGAGGTCTTCGCTCTTCTGTCTCTCCATTAAATGCTTTTCTCCACCTTCGGTAACGATGTTTTGAAGGCAAAAATCTGCGATGCCCGAGGTATACATGTTTTTTCCAATGTTTCAACCTATACTATCTGTATTATCTTCACATATTGGGCATGCATGCTCTCCTTTGACACTATATCCAGACAAATTACCATAAGCAGGAAAATCATTAATAGTTCCAAACAACATAGCCTTCAACCGAAAAGTTTCATCCCTGTGCCCATCATACACATCAACACCTGGGTCCCACAGTTTAAGCAAATCTTCAATCAAAGGCTCCAAGTATATGTCTATGTCATTTCCCGGTTGACTCGGGCCATAAATTAACGTAGCCAACATCATGAACTTGCGCTTCATGCACAACCATGGAGGAAGGTTATAAATAATCAAAAACACCGGCCATGTACTGTGGGAGTTGCTTTGAATACCATGCGGGTTCATTCCATCGGTAGATAATGCGAGGCGCAAGTTTCTTTTTTCTTGGCCGAATTCAGGGTACACAGTGTCAAATTTAGCCCATTGAGGAGAATCTGCAGGGTGTCGAAGCTTGCCATCTTTAATCCTTTCATCTGCATGCCATGTCAAGTTCTTTGCATCCTTTTCATTACGGAACATGCGCTTAAATCTTGGTATTATTGGAAAATACCAAGCCACCTTTTCGGGAGCCGACGATTCCTTCTTATATCGTGCAGCATTGCATTTTGGACAAAACTTTAGAGATTCATAATCATTCCGAAATAAAATGCAATCGTTGGGACAAGCATGTATCTTCTCATAATTGAGACCAACGGTGCTCAACATTTTTTTCGCGTCATATGTTTTATTAGGAAGCTCATTATCCTTCGGCAACAGTACCTTCAAAAGTATAAGTAGGTCTGTGAAGCTCTTGTCACTCCATCCATTGGCCGCTTTCAAGGTATACAACTTTAACACGGCATCCAATCGTGTGCACACACTACCATCATATAATGGTATCCTTGCATCATTTTGTAGCCTATCTAACAATTCGGGACAATCACGGAGATCATCTGCAACAGCATTTGCCATGTCATCCAAATGATCACCCTCGTCGTATGTCGCCGTGTCGGTGTCATTTTTAGCATAACTTTGATAACCGCAACTTGCACTTGTCTCACCATGCCTTCTCCAAAATGTATAACTTGGATCAATTCCAAAAGCCAATAAATGCCCTTCCAACACAGTTTCATTAACTCCATTACCGTAGCAACAACTCAAACATGGGCATCGAATATGATCACGATCTTTTGCATTCCTAGCGGCAAACCTAACAAACTCTTTAACTCCTTCCGCATATTCGGGTGACAAAATATTAGCTTTCATCCATTCACGATCCATCCTGAACCGCCAACATGTGTACAAAAAAAAATATAAGAGAAAGGCCCCCCGAAGATCAAGTGTTATATGCATATTTCGGTGTAAGCATACTGCTGTATGCACAACATACCAACCCCAAGAACAAAATAGAAAGATTAAATAAAATCCTTCTCATATTGGAATAAGGTCTTACAATATTATCTAAGAAAATGTCAAATATGCAACAGTTCTTATTCATAATTGTTAGATTTAATTAAAAAACAATGTGACTACGTGCAAATAGGGAAATAAATTAAATAGATAACCTTGTGGGAGAACTGCTTCCTGTCATCTTCAGATTCAGAGCAACAAACAGAATTTGAAAAAATTGGAAATGGCAAAAATGGGTTAGGGCTGAAATGGGAGTGAGCTAATTGGTACATCACCAAATAACTATAATCTTAATATAATCCTCAAACAATTATAATCCTAACAATTGTAAACCTATACATCCTTTATGAGATCTCATTTAATTTCTTTATATCTAATTAGATACTATCTATCTGACTCTAATATATGATTATTAATTAGGTTTAAATAGATGTGGAAAAAGTTGCAGACTGAGATGGCTTAACTATCTTAGGCCCAACATCAAGCATGGAGAATTTTCAGATGAGGAAGACAGAATAATTTGCACCCTTTATGCTAACATTGGAAGCAGGTATATAACTCACCAAAACACACAAAATATTTGTAGTCCTGGTTCAAGGAGAAAGGCATAAAATGATACAGGATCTTTAAGAGACTAATCCAGAGTAACTAGTCCCTGTGAGTTAGTGCTGAAGGTATTTATGGAATACCTCAACGATGAGCTAAGGTAGCAAACGACCTATGCTGCTTAATTTCCATTAAACATAAGCAAATAAGAGAGAAAGACTAGCAAACAGTATCCAATGATTGCTTGAATTCCAGTATCATAGAAGATAAGAAAGGCAAAACTAATCCAACACAAATATGGTACTGGTGGGAAAATAAACAGGTATATGGTACTGGTGGGAAAATAAACTGGTCTCACTGTATTGTTTCAATTTAAATCATGAAATTGCATAGCAACCCATGTACCCAGAAAACCAGCTCCCAATTCAGAAGATCGAATGATTACAAAAACTAAGCAGTGCAGGTGATCACATTTTGTTGCGCAATTATCAAAACTTGATGACAATAGCACTAGCGCCATGACAGACCCTCATTACCTGATGTGCATGGACAAAAAATTTCGATGATACTATGGCCAGAACAGAGTTTCCTAGAGAAAATCGGGTATCAATTGTGTCCAGACTCATTTATATGGGGTGACACTAATTGGAGCTTATTATAAGCATAATTGATCACAGTAGTATTTTTGGTTGGAGGGGTGCCTGCCACATGCACTAGCTTTGGCACGGCACATTTGTAATTACAAACTTGTTCATCCTGGTTGCTCATTTATATTACCAAGTAGATAATAACAGGCTAACCAAAATGACCTGGAAACCATTGAAAGATTCAAAACTCAAGGAAAATGAACCCCAAAAAATAGAGGGTTTTTTTTTCTTTTTTTTTGTAAGGGTGGGTAAGTTAGTACAGAAATTCAGTACAGAATCACATATGCTAATTGGAGAGCATCACTTAATCAAATTCCATATGGTCTATTTCAACAGGTACTTTATTGTAAGGAATTGGAATTACAAATAGATCACTTTTCCTTCTCACAGTAGTGCCAAAAGATTCAGTCATGCTAAAAAAAGTGACTAGTTCCAAAAGAAAATTCCCCATCAAAATAGTATAGCAACTGTGCAAAAGGAGGTTCAATATTATGAACGTCAAACAAAATGCATTTTATACAGGAAAGTACATTCATAATTCAGAAACAGAAAACATGAAATGCAGCAGAAATAAAATCACGCACATGCAAAAGGGAAATAAGGAAATGAATTAATACCTTAGAAACAGTGCCTTAGAGAGTGTGAGGAAGAGGAAGGGTTAGGGCTGAAATGTGTGAGCTAAGGGCTGAAATGAATTAACCCCTGCCACAGCCTTACCGCTGCCACAGCCGCCGTGAGAAGGAGGGAATGTGAGAGTGAGATTGGGGGTTCTCCACGCCGCAGCCGCAGCCGTGAGCCAGAGGTGGAGCGCTCGAAAGGTTAAGGAGAGAGGTTGGGACTTGGTTGTAACGTGAAAGGAGGGTTAGAAGGGTCGCCATCTTGAAAGAGACTTAGGGCTGAGATTGGGGTTCTCCGCGCCGCCTTGAGAAGGAGGGAAAGTGAGGGCTGAGATTGGGGTTCTCCACGCCGCAGCCGCTGCCGTGAGCCAGAGGCGGAGCGCTCGACGTCGTGGAGATGGAGGCTCGACGTCGTGAGGGAGATGGAGGCTCGGTTCGGGAGGGAGAGGGAGAGGGAGAAGATCGATGAGGGAGGGAGGGTTTCTTTTTTTTTTCTGATGAAGAATAAGTTGAAGTTGGTACTATACTGAACAATTTATTCATCCCAGTTGTAGTAAAATAAAGGGATAAATAGGGTTTGTGGGATTTTTAATTTTTAAAAAATAAAAAATTATTTATGTTATAACATTAATCCCGGTTCCTTGTTGTTATTATTCATCCCAGTTGAAGTTAAACAACGGGATAAATAAGGTTTGTGTGATTTTTATTTTTATAAAAAAAATATTATATATGTTGTAATATTGATCCCGGTTCCGTGTTTTTTATAACCGGGATCAATAAACTCATGGTATTTTTTCATTATAATTTGTCTATTCATCCCAGTTCCACAACGGAACCGGGATTAATATCTGGGAACTTTTTAAGAAATCTGTAGTAGTGAAGAGAATATGTGGAAAATAATTTGATAATTATTTTTGTGTGAAAATAGGAGTTTTGCATATTAGTCCTTGTCTTATGACCTAGAAGTAATATTAGAAAGGTTTTGGAGGGATAGGAAATAAAATATTAATTTTTCAACATTTGGTCAAAATACTCTAGTATTTGAGCCCAATACTCGAGTATCGTATGCAGTGTTGCTCAACGTTAGTGCGTTTGATGAGCCAACCACCGAGTTACCCCTGTGTTGACATGAAACCATCCCAGCAACACGTCCTTGATTGCGTGTCGTCCTGCATGGAGGCTTGAATTCGCTATTTAAGCCTTGTTGCTGAGGATTGAAACCATTTTTGCCAAATTTGTGAAGGATTGTGTGTGTGTGTTAGGGTTCCTGATTTCGAGCCTTTCGTTCTCCTTGATCTTTGAGAGTTGATACACAAACTATACACCATTGTGAAGCTCACATTCAGTGCTTCACAAAGACACAAAAATCGTGAGTTGAGAGTGTGTGAGCAAGGAGAATCGAATCCTCAAAGTTGGAGTCTCATTGTTGTCAAACTGAAAATATGAGTTCTGGAGCTTACTTTGATCTTCGATTTTGGTAAGCTATTGCAATCATTGAGTCTCGAATTTGTTTCATTCTCTCATGCATGTTGCAGAGAATAACTCCTAACCAATTTCCCCAATTTTTATGCATGTTTGGATTGTCAAAATCTCTGGTTTTGAACCTTGTTCAAAACTATGCTGCATGTGTGCTGTCAAAAGGAATTTTGGGGAATTCGTGTGTGGAAGCTTGTTTTCTATGAAGTCTCTGTTGAATCAAGTCTTAGAGGTAAGGGGAAAGCTTCTCATACTCTAGATTGAGTTTAAAGTACATTATTTCATATAGAGAGTCATCAAGAGGCTCTAAGGGCTTAGTTTGAATTAGGAAATTGGTTTGGAGACCAATTCATACTCTAAAATTGATTTGAGCAAGTCATATATGATGCATGCAAACTGTTTGGAACCTGAAATCATGAATTTATTGAGCATCTTGTGTTTTGGTATGTTGAGTTGTTGATTTTCATGATTTTATGCATAATCCATTGAATATATGCAATCTCTGTAAATTGATGTGTTCTAAGTGTTTGAACATGTTTAATATATGTTATGTCAACTCTATTGATCATTGGGTTTAGTTAAAATTGGTTAAAATCGAAAATGGTATGTTAAAACCCTATTTAAAGTGTTTCTTCTGTCATGAACTACTCGAGTATTCGAGTCAATACTCGAGTATTGTCTGATGCAGAATCACCAAACTTTAGCACAATACCCGAGTAGTTGATGAAACACTCGAGTATTTTGGGTTGATGAACTAATCGAGTACCTGATGAACTACTCGAGTATTTTGATTTGTCTGATGCAAGATTTTCAATGAACTACTCAAGTATCTTTGAAACTACTGGAGTATTTAGATAGAAACTGTTTAAAACACCATTTTTAATTTAACCACTTTTATCTAAACCTAATGTCACTTAAAGGAATATCATGGATTGATTATATGATTGAAATATGTTTGAGTGGGTATTTTCTAATTTTCTTGGAAATTGTTCATGTTAGAATTTAAAGGAAAAGAAAAGAAAAATTTATTTCCTATAATTCTAATACTTTATAACAAGTCCATACTATTTTCGAGTACTAATAATTTATTTATTCTTTAATTACTCTGGTATAAATGAGGGTGTTGCACTTACCAATAGATTTGCAAGCTTATTTCAATTTCCTTTGGCGAATTGACTTTGACAATACTTGATATTTAAGAATATTAATCTGAGGCATATAGTTGACCTTTCACTTTACCTTCTTTGCTCGTTGCAGGAAGAGATTTGGAGGAGTTGAGAGCTTCTCTTTTTAATAAAGCAAGTAGCTAATAACTTATTATTTCATCATGATGTTAAGAGCATGATTAAACTATAAAGCAAGTATGCTTATTGAACCATTGTGTGTCCTCTTACACCTTTATTTTCAACTGTATGTTTGTGAAAGATAAATGAATGCCTAAGTAGATTTGAAATGATTTCACAAGAAATCATGTGCTGTAGGTGATCTATGAATGCGGCTTAAGATTGTGTAGTTGATCAAAAGGGTCTAGACCCTAGGCACTTCGACCATAGCTTGACCATTTTGAATAATGTTTTAGTGATCTATAGAATCATGCCAGTTGAAAAGCAGTTTTGATTTAGCTAGCCTATGCTCTCTAGACACAAAGTTCCGTGTATTCTATATGTTTCATGTTGTTTTCCCTAGGAAGTTGCAATATTGTTTATAACTGATGGGAGGAAGGAAATTGGTAATGAAGTTTCAAACATGGATCAGCTATCTTTTTTATTGAAGAAAATGGATCAGTTATCTTAAAACAAGAAAATGAATGTAGATCTCTTGCAGCTTCTGTAATGATAAATTTTAATTCATTTTATTTTTCTGATTCATTTAGTCAAAGAAACACAGTTTTAAGGTTCAGTTTCTTGGTAAGATTTCCGATTGGCAACCCTTATTGTTGTGACGCCCTTGTTTTATATCTTGAAAATAATTAATATTTCCAAATATAAAATACTTGCTATCAAAAGTCGGGACTGAAAAATTTTTCCCTTTTTAATGTTTACTTGCTCAATTAGAAATCCCTTTTTCATTGACGAATAACTTGAATTCGGCTTAATATTATTTTAATTACGAAAAGGCTCTTGTAACGTTCCTTTATTATACTACTTTATTAAAGAGAATTTCTCTGTTGTTATTTGAATAGAATATATGGACTTGCTCGAGAAGAGATATAATTAAAAACTCTTTTATAAAGCTCTTGTAAAATAACTTGGTATTCATTAGTGGTTATTAAAAAAAATCTTTCCAGAATCATTTATTAAATCATTTTTATTTTTTTTATTAAAGTGAAATACCGTAATTATCAGAGTAAGCGGAAAATAGAGACCTTGACTTGATAATTCACATGTACAAACTATTTATAGAAAGAAAATAGATATATATAGATCATCATCCATAAAAAGAGTCAACATACATCCAAGTCAAGTCGGGATAGCAGGTTTGTACCAAATACAAGTACATAATATAAAACTAAAAGATAGGACCACGTCACTGAGATCTCCCAAAAATATGTACAATATATATAGAGCAAAAGATGAAATCCCAAAAGTGGTCCAGTGATCCTCCTCCATAGCATGATCTCCAGAGTCTCCAGCAGCTGCTCCACCCGTCCCACATCCTAATCATCTATACTATGCATCACCTGGTGGATCCCCAACTCCCCACTGGCTCCCAGTGGAGTGCTCGACTGGCTCGTCCTCATCCTCACCCTCCTCCGGATCCTCCTCTACCTCCTCCGACTGAGTGGGTACCCTCCCACTGGGCACTGGGTCCGCTGAAGGTGTCCCATGAACCGTACTCATCGGACTAGGTATAGGAGTCTCTTCTCTAATCACTCGAGAAGCAGAGGGATGAGATCTAGTAGTAGCTCGAAAACGGAAAGAGTGGAAGCGACGAGCAGGTCGAGTCGGGGGTGGTCCATGATAAGTATAGAAAGGGGGTACATGCAAAGTATAGATAATAGGGATGCGAAACCTACGAGGACGGACACGAGCCAAAGGGTTGGGGTGGTATAGAGTCACCTCCACCTCACCCTCGAATGTGGCTCTGTGGTCCTCGTAGTACCACACTCCACTAGGGAGCGGGCGCAACTCGATGCAAGCTAGATAGCGTGCCATCACCTAACATGGGCAATAAGGGGTGAGCACATAATTCACATAATCGAATAAGAATAAATAAAGCAGATAACGATTTCCAGTTACAAACGTCCAATGCAAATGCAGATGTAAATGAACATGTGTATTCCATTGATAATAATTCCATTAATTATGAGTAATGATGCATGTCTCCCAATTCCATTGTCCATTGAACGTTCATTCTAATAATTCGCATACATGACCAACATGTATTGTGGAACTGCTCGGATAGTGTGCACACAACGTCACCAAGACGTGACAGCATTCCCAAATGCTGCCCACATTACCAAAATGTGTCATCGAGCCAGTCACCACCGAATTATCCCCAACCTTTCACCATGCATGTATGCACATAAAATTATACACTAAGATTAACCAATAATCTTATTATGTGCATCCGACATTATTCCTTCAGAGAGTTAAACTGTTGTTAATACTTCCCTAATCCATTTATTAGAACATGATACCTTTCCCACAAGCATAATTGATCTTAATCGGCATTCCATCAGGTATGTTAAAAAAAAATTGTTTTCTGTCTCTGGTCCCAAAATACTCGAGTAGATTCTCCTAGACTCGAGTGTTTCTCAGTTTTGAAAAAAATACTCGAGTGTTCCTCCTGGAACTCGAGTGTTCATACATTTTCCAGAAAAACCTTCAAACTTCATCAAGATACTCGAGTGTTCTCCATGAAACTCGAGTGTTCTTAAGTTTTCCAGAAGTATCTTTAAAATTCATCAGTATACTCGAGTGTTCCTCATGAAGACTCGAGTGTTCTTGAGTTTTCCAGAAATACCTTTAAAATTCACCAGAATACTCGAGTGTTCCTCATGAATACTCGAGTGTTCTTGAGTTTCCCATAAAATCAATTTTCCCAAAACCAGCAAAATACTCGAGTATCACCCATAATACTCGAGTGTTTGCAGACAGACAACACTGAAATTTGAGTTTTAACATACCATTTTCGATTATAGGCCATTCCAGTCCAAACCAAAGATCAATCTAGCTTACATTACACATTTTATACATGCTCCAATACTGAATTAACAACATCTAACACTGAATCACATGATTTCACCAATTATGCATAAAATCCAATCTTTCCACAACTTAACATACCAAAATATATTCTACACATATTCATCACATTTTCAGCTTTGGTACACCTTGCATGTGACCAAATAAACATGTCCAAACTCTCATTGAACCCAGAAAAGGCCTCCAAGCCTCAAACCTATTTCCAACTATGCCCATGGAGTCATTTATTGACTCCCATCCTAATTTCACATAATTTAAACTTATTCTAGTGAATTAGAAGCTTCACCCTTACCTCTAATTCGTGAATCAACACTGAGATTGCAGAGAAATTGGCTGGAAATGTGAAACCTCAAAAATCCTTGCATGCAGCCATAGTTGAACAGAGTACCAAAAGCAGAGGATTCAACATGCAAAATTGGTTTAAAAATAGGGGAAAATGATTAGGATTAATTCTCTACAACTTAAACTAGAGGTATAAACGAATTTGAGGGTCATAGGGTTCAGGAGCTTACCTCAATCCAAATTGAAAGTGAGCTCCAGACTTCAGTCCTCAACCTTGGGCAGCAAAACACCCTCGTTTTCCCAACTTCGATTCTCCTTCCGCAACGAATCTCAACTCACAATTTTTATATGTTTGTAAAGCTCGAGATGTGAGCTTCACAATGGTGTATCACTCACGATTCAACACTCAAACACGATCGAGAAATCAAGCTACGAAATTAGGAACCCTAACTTGCTATTCTCAGAGAAATTTCCACCAAAATCCTTCACTTTCTTCAACCTCAAGCTTAAATACTTGTTCCCATTCATCATGCAGCTTGACACGAAGGTCCTTAACGTGTCCACGAAGTGTTTTCGTGTCACCCAAAGGAAATCGTCGTGCGTTGACTCATCAACCGCACTAACGAGTTCTCCACTGACTCGAATACTCGAGTATTTCCAGAAATACTCGAGTCTTTTGGTCAAATTTTCAAAAATATTTATTTTAATGCCCTTCCCTCCAAAGTCTTCCTAATATTGCTTTTAGGTCCTCATTCAGGGACTAATATGTAAAAATCTCATTTTCACATATTATTCTCTTGCTAAAATATTTTTCTATTTTCGCAAATACCAATACCAACTCATAATCATCCTAATTGATTTATGAAATATAATTATGATTAAGAAAATAATTATAAAATAATCTTCCATAAATCATAATTGTATTACATCGGGAAACGAAATTTGGGGTGTTACAACTCGAGACAATATCTTTTAAACATAATAAAACATCTTCGTGGCCTTTATTAAAAATATATTATTTGTCTCTTGAGTTTGATCGAGTGCATAGATTACAAACTTATTGCCGAATCCTTTTTTGAATAAAAATCAGAGTATGCGGAAGTAAAAGTAATACTTGTGGGACACTGCTGAGGTAAATAAAAACATCATATATATATATATATATATATATATATATCATGATAAAACCCCACCAGTATCATAAGTAGCAAGTAGCAAAAGTCGAGATAGCAAGTTTTGATGAAACATATACAAACCAGTTGCATAAACTAAACCTCACTCTAAGACCTCTCAAAATATATATACAATATATCACAATATCCAAAAATAGAAGTCCTAGAGCAGGTCATCCATGTCCTCAGCAACTCCTCTGATCCTCCGCAGCTCTATCCCTAGGACCTAGGATCCAAAACATCTATGCTATGCAGGCTCCTAGGAACCAGCGGGTCCACCTCTAGCAGAAACAGTAGGCTCGACATGCACCTCCTCCTCAAAAGTGGCACGGTGCTCCTCGTACGTCCATATACAATTAGGGATAGGGCGTATCTCGATGCAGGCTAGGTATCTGACCATCACTTAAACAGGGCATAGGGAGTAAGTATACACATATACATAATCAATAAAGACTAAAATTTACAAACACAAGTATGTAATGGACAGACAATAATGCAAGTACATATGAGCATACCAATTTTCAACATTATATCTCTTATAATGCAAGTGGCATGATGCATGATTTTCTATCCACAACTGAGGCCTCTAAAAGTCCATCTTGGACGTCCATCTTGGACGTCCATCCAATACATCCTTGTGTTCCCGGAACACTGACATTCGTTCCCAGAACGTAATGCCAAACCATACTTGGATAATAAGCATCACTCTCAGAGTGTGCATCACGTTTCCAGAACGCATAAAAACCATGTCCCAGACACTGGCCACATTCCCAGAATGTGTCATCAAGTAGGTTATAATTTGGTACTCCCGGAGTACCCTCCTCATATTCCCAGAATATGATAAACTTTCCTACCAACCAATCTTCCATTCTCTATGCATGAATGCACAATTATTACGGTTGGTTTTATCTTAACTTTAATTACTGTGATTTAGAAATATTTCAATTTCTCTTTTGAATGATTAATTTAAGGTATAATCCTTGGCACAAAAATTCACTCTTGAATTATCTCAAAACATGCCATTAAGCTTTAAATTTGGGAAAACTTAACCAATGGTATTCAATTTCACTTTAAAAGACTTAACTTTTATTTTTCAGTTTCAGGTACTAACCGGTTACAGTCTCAGGCTAACCGGTTAGAATTACATACCTGAACTGATTTACCATTGAAATTCATAAAACCCTTTTTCTTGAATTCTTTACCCAATCCATAAACAAGTTTCAACATTGTTTTATACCTCAAATCCACTGTTTTCATCATTCAAAAGTCTAAATCACATTCCAATTTCCAAATGAGCATAATTTCCTCTTGAAATTATCTCATTACACTAAGGTATTAACTCTCATTTTCAATCTGAACCATACAATATTAATCAGCTTATTTTCAGATTGAGTTCTAGTGAAATTAGAGTCTAGATTTGAGTCAAAATGATAAGAACACGGGACTAATTTTAGAAATTCATTTTCTTTGAAATTTTACAGTGACTAACCGGTTACAAATATCGAGTAACCGGTTAGATTATGCAGCCTGCACATCGAAACATGAGGTTTTACGAACCATTCTTTTCATTACTCAAATCTAACCAATTTCAACACTCAAAAGAGTTCACATACCTTAAAATAAACATGTTTAACCACAGAAACACATTTAACTTGCATGCATTAAGTTTAATGTATCAAATTACATAAAAACCCACATAAACACAATTTAATACCACAAAACTAATAGTAAACATTTAGATTAAGATTCAAACATCAAAATCACTTGTATGCATTAACACAAAGTTGCTCAAAACAGAATTGAGCTAGAATTTGGCCTCCAAGCCTTTTGGTCTTAAACACATAATGCCCTTTTTGAGTCTTTGATGACTCAAATCCTAAATCATTTGATTTTTGTCTAAATCTAGTATAAGGTAAACTTCTCCCATACCTCAAAGTTGTTTTTGATGAGTAATAGCACTGAAACTTGAAGAAAATCCACAAACTCCCCACAAATCCTATGTTCTGCTCTTGGCCACGATTTTCCATCAACAGGGTTCAAAGACCAGAGAATTTGACATGGAAATTGACCAAAGAAATTGGGGAAAACAATTAGAACTCGATCTAGGTAACATGCACTAAGAAATGAAAGTGATTTGAGGCTTAAGAGTTGTCTGTACTTACCAAAATCCAGACTCAAACCCAGCTTCCCGAACCAGAAAACTCAGAATCCAGCTTTTCCAACTTCAACTTCTATGAGTGATTTCTCTTCACACAATGACTCTCAGCTCACAAACTTTATATCAATGGAAAGCCCTTGATTTAAGCTTTCCATAAGTGTATCACTCACTCTCTATCACTCAAAGAAGAAGAAGAATTGCCTCAAACGAAATAGAAACCCTAATCAGAGCAATTCTTTAACCAACACTTCTAAACCTTGATTTTGAGCTTGATTCAGGCTATTTATAGAGCAATTGGCTTAACATGCATAGTGACACGCGTTTCCCACTATGAATTGAGTGGGATTCGTGGCAATTAAGGGGATTAATCAAGTGATTACTCATCAAACGCACTAACCCAGTTTCTGGGTTCATCGTCTAACCGGTTACAGGGCATTACTAACTGGTTAGGTCAGTACAAAATTTAAAAATTAATACTTTTTAAATCTTTCCCTCCAAGAACCTTTTCAATATTACATTTAGGTCCTAAACCAAAGACTAAAATGCAATATCTATATTTTTGCATTTATTTGCCATATAAAAATATTTCCACTTATTTTTATATTTCAGGCTAATTAAATACAAAATATAAACTTGGAAAATTTATATAAATTAATAATAAAACTTTATTATTAATTTCCTTATATTCCGGGAGACGAAAATTAGGGGTGTTACACTACTCCCCCACTTAAAAGGAATTTCGTCCCCAAAATTCTAGCTTACATAAACAACTCCGAATACTCTTGACGCATCTTCTCCTCTAATTCCCATGTAGCTTCAGACACGTCAGCATTTTCCCATATAACCTTAACTAAAGGTATCTCCTTTCCCCTAAGCTGCTTAACTTCACGATCTTCTATCCGTACCGGTCTGGCTTCAAAGGTAAGGTTCTCCTTCAAAGCTAGATCATCAGGTTGGATTTTCAAAATAACCGATGGGTCATGCACATATTTCTTCAACTGAGAAACATGAAAGACGTTGTGCAAATTGGATAGAGAGGGTGGTAAAGCTAGTTGATAAGCAATAGGACCAACTCTTTTAAGAATTTGGTATGGACCTATACACTTAGGTGATAGCTTTCGGGTTCTCAAGGCTCTACTAATCCCTTTCATCGGAACTATCCGAAGAAATACATGGTCGCCCTCCGAAAACTCTATTGGTTTCCTTCTCTTGTCAGCATAACTCTTCTGCCGACTTTGAGCCGCTTTCATCTTTTCCTGAACCATCCTGATCTTCTCAGTTGTCTGCTGCACCATTTCCGGTCCAACCACTAAGTTCTCCCCCACTTGAAACCAGCATAGCGGGGTTTGACATTTCCTTCCATACAAAGCCTCAAACGGTGTCATCCCAATGCTCGCATGATAGCTGTTGTTGTATGTGAATTCTGCAAGAGGTAACACTTGATCCCAACTTCCTTGTTCCTCAAGTGCACAAGCCCTCGACACATCTTCCAAACACTGAATAGTTCTTTCCGTCTGACAATCCGTCTGTGAATTATACGCGGAACTCAATTTTAATCTTGTTCCCATAGCATCATGCAGACTCTTCCAGAACTGCGAAGAAAATCTGGGATCTCGATCCGACACAATACTCGAAGGCACTCCGTGAAGACGAACTACCTCCTTAATGTAGATCTGGGTAAGCTTATTCAAGAGTAGCGCATATTTGTCGGAATAAAATGTGCCGACTTAGTCAACCTATCCACAATCACCCAGATTGCATCATGATTTGCTGCTGTCCTCGGCAAACCAGACACAAAGTCCATTGAGATGCTATCCCACTTCCATTGAGGGATACTTAAAGGTTGTAACTGTCCTCCTGGTTTCTGGTGTTCTACCTTAGCTTTTTGGCAAATCAAGCATGAAGCCACATACTCCGCAACATCCTTTTTCAAACCAGACCACCAAAACATTTTCTTCAGATCCTGATACATTTTGGTTGATCTAGGATGCATACTCATCCGTCTCTTATGTGCTTCATCAAAAATAAGTCTTCTAACCTCCTGATCTCTTGGTATGCAAATCCTTGTTCTGAAACGAAGGATTCCATCCAACCCAGTCTTGAAATCAGGTTCCTTCCCTTCTAAACCCAATCTCATCTTTTCAATCAACTCCTCATCTACTTGTTGTAATTCATGAATTCTTTCCAAGAATTCATTTGTAATCTGCAACATCCCTAATTTGATACTTGATGGCTCCACTTGCGTCAACAAGCCCAAGTCTCTGAATTCCTCAATCAACGCTGCTTCCCTCACCATCATCGCACTTATGTGGATTGCTTTCCGACTCAAAGCATCCGCAACCACATTTGCTTTACCCAGATGATAATGGAGTTTAAAGTCATAATCCTTCAAAAACTCCATCCACCTTCTTTGCCTCATGTTCAACTCTTTTTGGTCGAACAAATATTTCAAACTCTTATGGTCACTAAATACTTGGAAAGTAGTGCCATAGAGATGATGTCTCCATATCTTTAAGGCAAACACGATCGCAGCCAATTCCAAATCGTGTGTCGAGTAATTCACCTCATGGTTCTTCAACTGTCGTGATGCATAAGCCACTACTCTTCCTTCTTGCATTAATACACACCCCAGTCCTTGCTTAGATGCATCACAGTACACTTCAAAGATCTTATGAGGATCTGGTAAGATTAACACAGGAGACGATGTTAACCTTTCCTTCAACTCTCGGAAACTACTTTCACACCTGTCATCCCACACAAACGATTGATCTTTCCGAGTCAACTTGGTCAAAGGCAATGCAATCTTGGAAAATCCTTCTATAAACCGACGATAGTATCCAGCCAGCCCTAAGAAACTTCTCACCTCAGTCACAGTCTTAGGCTGTTCCCAGCTTAGCACTGAACTTACTTTTGCTGGATCCACCGCAATTCCTTCCTTAGAGATTACATGCCCTAGAAACTTTACTTCATTCAACAAAAACTCACATTTCGTAAGTTTGGCGTATAACTGCTTATCCTTCAGAACTTTTAACACTATCCTGAGATGTTCTTCATGCTCCTCCGGACTCTTAGAATAGACCAGAATATCGTCTATAAACACCACTAGGAATAAATCCAGGTATGGTCTAAAGATCCGGTTCATATAATCCATAAAAATGGCAGGTGCATTAGTCAATCCGAACGGCATTACAACATACTCATAATGACCGTATCGAGATCGAAATGCAGTCTTGGGTATATCTTCCTCCTTTATCCTGATCTGATGATAGCCCGATCTCAGATCAATCTTGGAAAATACTGCAGCTCCCCTAACTTGATCCATAAGGTCATCAATCCTTGGCAAAGGGTACTTATTCTTAATGGTGACCTTATCAACTGTCTATAGTCCACACACATTCTCATACTTCCATCCTTCTTCTTTACAAACAGTAATGGAGCTCCCCAAGGCGAAACACTTGGCCTGATCATCTGCTTCTGCAGCAATTCCTCTATCTGCTTTTTCATTTCTGCCATTTCCAGTGGTGCCATTCTATAAGGAGCAATAGAGATGGGACCAGCTCCAGGAACTAAATCAATCCCAAACTCTATTTCTCGCTTCGGAGGTAATTCTGGTATCTCTTCAGGAAATACTTCCGGGAATTCCCTCACCACAGGAATCTCTTCTATCGGCATCGACTCTTCTTCCCCGGTAGCAGAGAATAAACACATATAACCTTCAGGTTCATGGGTTCTATATTGGATTGTCTTTCTCTCACAATTGATGATCACTTGGTTCTTCATCAACCAATCCATACCCAAGATCACATCTAATTGTAACTTAGGGAGACAAACCAAATCTACTTTAGAGACACGACCCAAGATTTCAACATTACACCCTAAGAAAACCTTAGAGGTAAAGATAGGTATCCCAGTAGGGGTATCTATACTAAGATAACAAGGTGAATCAGAAACAACAAGATTCAACCTACTAACACATTCAGGAGAAACAAAAGAATGTGTAGCTCCAGAATCAAACATCATCTTGCAAGGTTGATCATTAAGCAAAAAGTTACCTTGCACGAGATTCGGGGTTTGGGTTGCTTCATTACCACTCAGGGTAAACACTCTTCCTTGTACCACAGACTTGTCGGTAGATCCTTTCGCATCACCTTTTGCGGGCTCTCTACAATCACAAGTAAAATGTCCTTGTTTCCCACATTTGAAACATCCTCATGTGGACCAGCAGAATTGACCATGATGATAACGCCTACACTTCTCACAATAAGGAGCATTATGGCGAGACTTGTTCTTGTTATCCATCACAGCTTTTCCCTTACCCTTATTCTTCTGAGAATATGGACCATTATTCCGGTGATCGAATCTCTTCTTCCTCAGTGGTCCATAGTTCTGTCCACTCCCCTTTCCTTGGCTTCCTACCAGCTCAGCCTTCTTGTCATCTTCATACATTCTGCACATATCCACAAGTGCAGGAAAACTCTGAATCTTCTGGTAACTGAAAATAGATTTCAGCTCCGGTCTCAGCCCACCTTCGAACTTAACACACTTACTCCTTTCATCAGGGTTATTCAAGTAGTAGGGAGAATATTTTATCAGCTCCTCAAATCTAGCAGCATATTCTCCTACACTCATATCCCCCTGCTTCAATTGCATGAATTCTACCTCTTTCTTTCTCCTTAAATCTTCTGGAAAGTATTTATTAAGGAATTTCTCCATAAACACTCCCCAGTTGATTGCTCTCCTTTCAAAATTCAACAATTGAACAGTGTGGTCCCACCAGTTCTCAGCTTCCCCATGGAGCATGTAAACTGCATAGGTTACCTTCTGCTCATCAGAACAATCCAAAGTTCTGAAAATCTTGTTAATCTCGTACAACCACTTATTTGCCTTATCAGGTTTGTATCCTCCTTCAAACCTTGGTGGATTACACTTCCTGAATTCCGACAGAGTCTTAGCATCATGATTCACCACATTGTCAACATGTGGGTTACCAGCTCGCCCTTGAGGTGGCTGTTGTTGCTGCTGCTGTTGCATGCCTTCCAGCACAGTCGTAATACGTTCTAACATTTCGTTCGTATAATTTCTATTTCTGATTGCCATAGAAAGACCTGCACTATGGGCTTTGGGTCACTAAAAGGTCTTTAAAACATAAACACTACTAGCTTACTCCAACACATTCAAATAACATTGAATACCATACTTAGCTGCATCATCGGGGCCATGAGGGACATGACCAATGCTCTGATACCACCAAACGTGTGACACCCTCGTTTTATATCTTGAAAATAATTAATATTTCCAAATATAGAATACTTGCTATCAAAAGTCGGGACTGAAAATTTTTTCCCTTTTTAATGTTTACTTGCTCAATTAGAAATCCCTTTTTCATTGACAGATAACTTGAATTCGGCTTAATATTATTTTAATTACGAAAAGGCTCTCGAGACAATATCTTATAAACATAATAAATCATCTTCGTGGCCTTTATTAAAAATATATTATTTGTCTCTTGAGTTTGATCGAGGGCATAGAATATAAACTTATTGCCGAATCCTTTTTTGAATAAAAATCAGAGTATGCGGAAGTAAAAGTAATACTTGTGGGGCACTGCTGAGGTAAATAAAAACATCATATATATATATATATCATGATAAAACCCCACCAGTATCATAAGTAGCAAGTAGAAAAAGTCGAGATAGCAAGTTTTGATGAAACATATACAAACCAGCTGCATAAACTAAACCTCACTTTAAGACCTCTCAAAATATATACAATATATCACAATATCCAAAAATAGAAGTCCCAGAGCAGGTCATCCATGTCCTCAGCAGCTCCTCTGATCCTCCGCAGCTCTATCCCTAGGACTTAGGATCCAAAACATCTATGCTATGCAGGCTCCTAGGAACCAGCGGGTCCACCTCTAGCAAAAACAGTAGGCTCGACATGCACCTCCTCCTCGTCCTCATCTTCCACAGGGTCCTCCTCGACCTCGCCCGACTGTGTAGAAACCCCACCACTGGGTCTAGGATCTGCAGAAGCAGTCCTCTCAAAATCAGTCGGACCAGGAGAAGGAGTCTCCTCAGTGACAACTCTGTGAGAGGAAGGATGAGAACGAGTGGCAGCTCTAAAACGAAAACTATGGAATCGACGCACAGGTCGAGCCGGGGGTGGTCCTCTATATGTATAAAAAGGCGGAACATGCATAATATAGACTAAAGGAATCCTAAATCTACGAGGTCGCACCCGAACCAGAGGGTTAGGGTGGTAGAGAGTGATCTCCACCTCCCCCTCAAAAGTGGCACGGTGCTCCTCGTACGTCCATATACAATTAGGGATAGGGCGTATCTCGATGCAGGCTAGGTATCTGACCATCACTTAAACAGGGCATAGGGAGTAAGTATACACATATACATAATCAATAAAGACTAAAATTTACAAACACAAGTATGTCATGGACAGACAATAATGCAAGTACATATGAGCATACCAATTTTCAACATTATATCTCTTATAATGCAAGTGGCATGATGCATGATTTTCTATCCACAACTGAGGCCTCTAAAAGTCCATCTTGGACGTCCATCCAATACACCCTTGTGTTCCCGGAACACTGACATTCGTTCCCAGAACGTAATGCCAAACCATACTTGGATAATAAGCATCACTCTCAGAGTGTGCATCACGTTCCCAGAACGCATAAAAACCATGTCCCAGACACTGGCCACATTCCCAGAATGTGTCATCAAGTAGGTTATAATTTGGTACTCCCGAAGTACCCTCCTCATATTCCCAGAATATGATAAACTTTCCTACCAACCAATCTTCCATTCTCTATGCATGAATGCACAATTATTACGGTTGGTTTATCTTTACTTTAATTACTGTGATTTAGAAATATTTCAATTTCTCTTTTGAATGATTAATTTAAGGTATAATCCTTGGCACAAAAATTCACTCTTAAATTATCTCAAAACATGCCATTAAGCTTTAGATTGGGGAAAAATTAATCAATGGTATTCAATTTCACTTTAAAAGACTTAACTTTTATTTTTCAGTTTCAGGTACTAACCGGTTACAGTTTCAGGCTAACCGGTTAGAATTACAGACCTGAACTGATTTACCATTGAAATTCATAAAACCCTTTTTCTTGAATTCTTTACCCAATCCATAAACAAGTTTCAACATTGTTTTATACCTCAAATCCACTATTTTCATCATTCAAAAGTCTAAATCACATTCTAATTTCCAAATGAGCATAATTTCCTCTTGAAATTATCTCATTACACTAAGGTATTAACTCTCATTTTCAATCTGAACCATACAATATTAATCAGCTTATTTTCAGATTGAGTTCCAGTGAAATTAGAGTCTAGATTTGAGTCAAAATGATAAGAACACAGGACTAATTTCAGAAATTCATTTTCTTTGAAATTTTACAATGACTAACGGGTTACAAATATCGAGTAACCGGTTAGATTATGCAGCCTGCACACCGAAACATGAGGTTTTACAAACCATTCTTTTCATTACTCAAATCTAACCAATTTCAACACTCAAAAGAGTTCACATACCTTAAAATAAACATGTTTAACCACAGAAACACATTTAACTTGCATGCATTAAGTTTAATGTATCAAATTGCATAAAAACCCACATAAACACAATTTAATACCACAAAACTCATAGTAAACATTTAGATTAAGATTCAAGCATCAAAATCACTTGCATGCATTAACACAAAGTTGCTCAAAACAGAATTGAGCTTGAATTTGGCCTCCATGCCTTTTGGTCTTAAACACATAATGCCCTTTTTGAGTCTTTGATGACTCAAATCCTAAATCATTTGATTTTAGTCTAAATCTAGTATAAGGTAAACTTCTCCCATACCTCAAAGTTTTTTTTGATGAGTAATAGCACTGAAACTCGAAGAAAATCCACAAACTCCCCACAAATCCTATGTTCTGCTCTCGGCCACGATTTTCCATCAACAGGGTTCAAAGACCAGAGAATTTGACATGGAAATTGACCAAAGAAATTGGGGAAAACAATTAGAACTCGATCTAGGTAACATGCACTAAGAAATGAAAGTGATTTGAGGCTTAATAGTTGTCTGTACTTACCAAAATCCAGACTCAAACCCAGCTTCCCGAACCAGAAAACTCAGAATCCAGCTTTTCCAACTTCAACTTCTATGAGTGATTTCTCTTCACACAATGACTCTCAACTCACAAACTTTATATCAATGGAAAGCCCTTGATTTAGGCTTTCCATAAGTGTATCACTCACTCTCTATCGCTCAAAGAAGAAGAAGAATTGCCTCAAACGAAATAGAAACCCTAATCAGAGCAATTCTTTAACCAACACTTCTAAACCTTGATTTTGAGCTTGATTCAGGCTATTTATAGAGCAATTGGCTTAACATGCATAGTGACACGCGTTTCCCACTATGAATCGAGTGGGATTCGTGGCAATTAAGGGGATTAATCAAGTGATTACTCATCAAACGCACTAACCCAGTTTCTGGGTTCATCGTCTAACCAGTTACAGGGCATTACTAACCGGTTAGGTCAGTACAAAATTTAAAAATTAATACTTTTTAAATCTTTCCCTCCAAGAACCTTTTCAATATTACATTTAGGTCCTAAACCAAGGACTAAAATGCAATATCTATATTTTTGCATTTATTTGCCATATAAAAATATTTCCACTTATTTTTATATTTCAGGCTAATTAAATACAAAATATAAACTTGGAAAATTTATATAAATTAATAATAAAACTTTATTATTAATTTCCTTATATTCCGGGAGACGAGAATTAGGGGTGTTACAATTGTCATGTAGGGCTATTCAGATTTCCTATTGACAACCCTCAGTTATATTGGTTATCTTGTTGTCTTTCTGAATTCTGATTATTTGCTCTCTTGATAGAGGATTCATCGATATCTTGTATGGTAATTTATTCACTCGTTCTATCTTCATGCATATATCCTGAAGTTTATGTACCAATTAGATTAAGAATGGTACCTATGCATAATGGAGAAATTTTGTTTTCTTCCAGCATTGTAGACCTTGTCTCATTCTTCTTCATTTTTCATGTTCCTATTCTTTCTTTGTTTGTTGTTTAATAGTTTCTGTTCTGTATCTTTGATTTCATATTAAGTCCTCCCTTCCTTTTGAAAGTTGTGTTTAAATGAGGGGTTTAATGATTATCATTCTTGTTTCTGTTTGTTTTAATTGTGCAGATTTTGCAAACTATAGTGTCTCCATATGCACCACTGTGAGCGGTGACCAGCGATCATGATGGTGATTTAATCGTTGGTGATGATGGTGACGGTGACGACCATGTCCCTCCTACCCTTAAGTTATTACTATTATTTATTTACATTTTTTGTATTAGAGAAGATATTTGAAATTTTATGGTGATAACTTATTGGTGTCGTCATCAATTTACGACAATTTGTATTGGCTAATATATAATTTAGAATTCATGGATTATCAGTGGTTTGTGCAGTATCATGTTTAGCATTTTTTCCAATTTATTATTAGAATTCATATCCTTAGCAGTTGTTAACCATAAGTCATTGGATTAGATATACTAGGTTATAGTCGTTGGACTGAAATATGATCATTAGGTGTTGAAGAGGAAAGCCATTTGGTTGGTGACAACGTGACACTCCATTTGTTCACTTGAGCAATCTGTAACGGTGCATTGACGACAACAATCGTCAAATCTGACAAAATTGATCGATATCTATAAAGTCAAGGATCAATCTAACATATTATTACTTATAAAAAAATTTCTATAAAAGCAATGAAACATTGTTATGATTTTTGCATAAAATTATGAATATACTAATTTATGGAGAATTAATTATGGAGAGAATGTAAAGGGCTAAAAAAACGCACAAACTCAACACAAACAAGTATATTAGGTACATTCGTTAATCTATGAGTCACAACCTTAAAAACTTATATTAAAATATAGGAGAGTAGTATTTATTTATTTATGACTTACTATCTATGGGCAATAAGTTACTTTAGTATGTTTTAACTAAAAGTGGGATACTCAAGGTGTAAGCCTCTTAATGTAGATTAAAAGTGGGATACTTAAGGTATTCATTTCATCCTTTTTCATCTTTTAATCGTAAACATCAAATTTTTAAATTAATACATTAAAGATAATGAGATGGGAGAAAGACTAGTTTTTGGAAGGATATCTGAGTAGGGGAGGTGAGTTTGAAAGACAAATTTCTTAGGCTATTCTTATATTTTTATTGAGTACTCAACAGGATGAAATTATTAGAAATATGGGGAATGGGAGAAAGGAATATAGGGTTGGGACATAAGATGGAGGAGGGCTTTTCTTGAATGGGAAAAATGTTCCATTTAATGAATTGTTTAGTATTATATAGAATACTAATACTAACATGAAACAGGATTCAAATGATACTTGGTGGTGGTGGAATGCAAATAATGGAGGCATATACTCAATGAAGTCAACCTATCAACAAATCCAGAACAACCTTTATTTTTATGCCATGACAGTGGAATATGGTGATGCATTGTGGAAATCTAATGCTCCTTTGAAGGCTATCACTTTCAGCTAGAGAGTTATCATTGACATGATCCCTCAAATCTTAATCTAATGCATAGGGGAGTTTTTCTAAGTGCAGAGGATGGGCGATGTAAATTTTGTAAGGACCAAGAAAAATCAACTTGTCATACATTATTCTTTCTTTGATTTACATACAATATCTGGCAAGTGGCAAGAAATATATGATTGATCGGGTTTTACCTTTGTGTTGCCACGTGATGGAGCCTGTCATTTCTTACAACGTATGCAGCTAAGTTTTTGCTAATGCAAAGAAAGTGGACAAATACTGATCTTTGATCTGGCTTACAACAGTTTGGCAAATTTGGCTTTATAGAAACCAGGTGATATTTGGTGAAGAGGCAATATCAAGCGACGACGAGGTGGTGGAAAAGATCAAAATAAAATCTTGGATGTGGCTTAAAGGGAAGAGTAACCAATTGTATTATGTCTATTTTTGAGTGGACCTCTAATCCAATATTATGCATCTAAACATATTGTTTGTAATTTGGTTGGCAATGTGGCGTATACAATTTCATTGTCATGAATTATATATGTGTGTGTGTGTGAGCAAACATGTGCCTATTGTTGTAACATTAGGCTGGGGTAATTATCTACTGCATCTATGACTTGCAGTAGGCTGCATAATAAGGGGTGTTAGTTTTTATTCTATTTTCTCTGTATTAAACTGTGATTTTTTCTTTCCTAGAAGTACTGCTTGTACTTTTAGTCCTTAAATTTTTTCTTATCCAAAAGAAAAAAAGATAATGAGAAAGAGGATATAAAATCAAAATATTCAAAAGGGAGTATCGAAGAATCGCTCAAAAAATAAAAGTGATAAGAACTTCCGAAAGAAAAAGTTTTTGTTTTTTCTTTTGAATGGATGAAAATTTCAAAGATAATAACTTCAACTCCAAAGCAAGATGTTTCTCCTTCATACGTCTAAAATGGATGAAGTTCCCTTTTAATGCTAGAAACTATACTAGCAAACTAAATTGTTTCTTTCGACATGAAACCTAGCTTTTGTTGCACATGGCAGGTGTTCTTTTTTGAAGAATATTTAGAACCTTCAAAGCAATGGAATTATTAAATCTTAAATATACGTGAATTACATATCTGACCACCCCCTTAATTTAACATGTCATATTATGCATGACACTTAAAAGCAAATTTCATTAAAACAAAAGTTGCTAATGTACATATGAGCAATCTTGCTTCTTTCTACTCTATTTCATACATTACCAAATATTTTACATAAACTCAATATACCAAAAGATTGAATTTTAATACACTCTCAATATATCATTCAATTATTCATTATCGCATATTTTATAACATCCGACTCTAGTAATAAGTACATAAAAATCATATATGGAATAATGTGTTTTTATATTCTGACTCACTCAATCATAAATCTTTATTCTTGTACATATTGTTATGGCGAAGGAAGATATTATATTAAACCTTATTGTTACAAAATCCTAATTATATACACATATTATATGAATCTTTGGACAAAAAGTTATTTAACTTAAATTTTACGTTTTTTCCAAGGCAATAAATCTATTTATAGGGTTTTCCACAGATTGTTATGTATTCTAGTTAAGCTTCATAATAATTTACCTTCAATTTAAATCTTTCAATTTTGTTTACATCATAGATTACCTATCAGGTTAAAACAATGTGCAACACATGCTATTTGTGGATCATATCACAACACAAATATCAAGAAACAAAGTCACCAACTTAAAATACCAACACAAATATAATTATGGCATTGACAACATACAGGATCAGCAATACATAATTTGCCCGCCAATATACAACACTCACACAAACAAAATATATATATAAACTAGGGAACTACTAATTGTTTGAACTTCAAAACAAAAAAATTATAACCACAACCCACAAAGAACCTCCAAGATTAAGCTGCAAACACAACTTCATTTTGACACTTGGCTACCTGGAAGAAACTTCAAGCTTTCCACGCATTGTTACCTGCAAAATACTTTACAAAACATAAATTGTTTCATATATTAAAACCAAATAATATAAAATAAAAAACGTATAATGAGATAGGGAGAAATAGAATAAATAAACTTGCACCAAAATAAATAAATAAATAAACAATTTTTTTGAATAATTTATAAACCTTACTTTAAGAACCAAGAGCCCATATAACTTTCAGCAATCTGACATCAATGCACGTTTGGCATTTGGAGAGTTTTGAAGTAAGTAACCCACTTTCCTTTTTAACTCCTCAACAGACAATATTTGAGATACTCGCGTCCTCACAGTCAATGATTTCAATCTAACAAAGCACGGAGGTTGGTGAATTCTCGCTGAATCAGGATCACCAGAGAGTGCCTATGTGCATATATAATTGGAGTAAATTATTAGAGACACATTTTTATGGATATATAATCTAAAAGGTCACAGAATGATTATTTATTTTCAAATATTTTAGACAATATAAGGATGCATACATCTCATGATGAGCAATATGAAAAAAAAATTTTAACCCTAAAAATAAATTAAAACATACTAAAGTAACTTAATATTACCTCAAGCATTTTAAGGGTGTCCAATGAGATCGAGATTAGCTTTGCATTGGCAAGCACCCGCAACCAATTAGTTAGGATGATGCCTTTATGTAGAAAACCTCTAAAACAAATGATATCAACCATATTTACTTCTTCCAAAAATGGAAGATTGCATGTTGAAGAGAGTTTGTGATTTGGAAACCTCTCTATGATGTTGACAGAAGTTAGTTTGGGTGTACAAAGCTCAATTTTGTAACTGTGAGCTTCTGAATCAAATCGGCAGGAACTGCCTATGCTTAAGCTGGTAAGGTTACAACAATTTATGCATAGTGATTGTGCATCATCACTATCTTGCAAATAGCAACAGAAAATGAGCAAAGAATTCAACTTTTTACAAAGTGAAAATGGATCAATACATCCATTGTCACGTGTAACAAAAGTTGGATACTCAAGTTGTAAAGTTGTCAATGCAGGCATGTTGAAAGATTTAGGAAAAATTATCTTATTATTTGAGTGAATCCTAAAGCTAATCTTAAGACATGTCAAGGAAGGAGAAGAAAAAATGGAACTGGGCAACTTAAAATTATTTTTGAGATCTAAGAACTCGATAAAGATTGCGAGTTGCTGGACATTGTGCATAGCAGCAGATTTCATGACTTGCAAGAGAGCGGTTTTAGGACGGCCAATGTGCCTAAAGTCAAGGCTATTAAGGGGAAAGGAGGGATCGCGAGAAGACATAATCCTAGACACAAATCTGGTGAACACATAACTCCTTCTAAAGTACGAGATTGAGTCATAAGAGAAATGCAATCTAAGATTGGTAAGGCTTTTCCAAAGATCCTTCCAACGTTTAGACAGGACACCGGTTTGAACAGCTTCTTTGATATGCATAAATTCCATTATAAGCATCAGAATGAAATCAGGCAAATCACTCAATCTGTCCTTCTTCTCATCATCTTTTCTACTCCTTTTGTTTTTCCCACGTCTTTTCTTCATTTTACCTTCTCTTGGCATCTTCATCTTCAACTCCCCTTCATCTGGCCTATACGTATAAGCTTACTTATTACTAAACAAAACAAGAGATCAGAGAACAAATCAATTGTAACAGTAGCATATATTTATTAAAAAAAATAATTAAGTGCTGATACAATGACGGAGTGACATTTTATATATAGAACAATAATCAAGAGTGGATTTCTATTCCCTATTTGAAATCATAAAAACCAAATATATGAAAGATATATGATCATTTGAAAAAATAGAGACAAGGTCTAATTTTCTTACCTATCAATGTTGTTGTTGGGAATCCTTAATTGGCTGTTGTCCATGGCGATCACTATAACACTCTAAAATGATAAATGTAGTTTGATAGCTAGACATTAACGAAGCCAAAATATATATACCACTGGTCCTTTGTCAACTTTGGTCATTTGCATGGCGAAATGTAGCAAAGGATGCCATGTGGCACCTCAAACTAAAGACTAAACAAATCTTTTGATAAGGTGATTTGTGTGTTGTGAACAGAAGAAAAATCATAAAAATGTAAAATAATATGTAAGTAAAATGTTAAGAAAAAATTGTAAGAATATAAAAGTTTATACATTATGTAATTATGTCCACATTGATTAATACTATTTCTTTCGTTTTCCAATTTATTTGTTGTTTTAGGAGTTTTACATGGATTAAAAAAGTTATGTAGTGCTTTAAATTTTAAGAAAAGTATAAAGCAACTTTACTATATTATTATCTTCACATTACATTAATTATCATATATTTCAAAATATTTAAAAATAGAGTTAAAGTTGAAAAAATATATTTAATTCATCATCGAATTCCTAAAGCAACAAATAATTTTGAATAAGTTGATAATGGTAAAACAATACATAAATTAGAACGGATGAAGTATACACCTAAGATAAATAATTTATAAAAACTCAATAAAAAATTTTAAAAATGATAGAAATTGAAAAAAAATAGAGTTTTTTCAACATGTTTGACGGTATACAATGTGTGTTGAATGTAACTGCATAAAATAAAGGAAATAAATAAATATTTTTATCAGAATTAAAATATAGTAGTATTAAATTTTATGAAATTACTATTTAAAATTACTATATTATTAATATCATTAAAAAATTGCGAACTTATATTTATGATAATAGTATTGTAGTTTTTAAAAATTTAATGACAATTATGATACCATTAAATATTTAAATATCATTAAAAATAAATTTTATTTAACCTTGTTCCTTAGAATTGAGAATTAATAAACACCCTTAACTAAATAAGTATTTTTAAAAAAATAAAGATACAAAACTTTATATATCTCAGATACATCATTTACATGGCAAAATGTAGAAAAGATTGCCATGTGTCACCTCAAACTAAAATCTAAACGTACAAATGCTTTGATAAGGTGATTTGTGTGTTGTAAACAAAAGAAAAGTCATAAAATGTAAAATAAGTTGCAAACGAAATATTAAGAAGAAAAAAATTGTAAGAATATAAAAGTTCGACACGTAAAATGTGTAACGTCGTGTGATTAGGTCCTATTGATTAATACTACTTCTTCTATTTAAATTTATTTGTCGTTTTGGAAGCTTTACATGGATTAAGAATGTCATTTAATGCTTCAAATTATTAAGAAAAGTATAAAGTAACTTTACAACTATTATTATCCTTACATTACATTAATTATCAAATATTTCAAAATGTTTAAAAACAAAGTTAAAATTTTAAAAAAAATTAATTAATGCACAACCGAATTTCTAAAATAACAAATAATTTGAAATAAGTTAAAAATGCTAAAATGACAGATAAATTAGAATGGATGGAATATACACCTTAGATAATTACTTCATAAAAAATTAAGCAAAAAATTCTAAAATGATTGAAATTAAAAAAAAAATTGAGTTTTTTCAACAAGTTTGACGCGATACAATACATGTTAAATGTAACCGAATAAAATAAAATAAAGGAAATTTTATCAGAATTAAAATAAAGCAGTATTAAATTTTATGAAAATGCTATTTAAAATCACACTACTAGAAAAAAAAAAAGGTTTTAAAATCGGGGTTTTAAAATCGGTCGTTGTAAAGCCGATTTAAAAAAAAAAGCGGTCGCAATTTTGTAAATAAATTCCCACTTTTAAAATCGGTCGCTAGAAAGTACTTTTTAACTTGGTCGTTACTTGAGTTGAGTTAGAAAGTGCTTCTTTTTTAAAAATTTTAATTTTTTATCTTTTAAAATCGGTCAAAAAAACGACCGGGTTAGAAAGTACTTTCTAACTCGGTCGTTTGGCCAGCTGAGTTAGAAAGTGTTTATTTATTTATTAATTTTTTTTTATTTTTTGACCTTTTAAAATCGGTCAAAAAAGACCGAGTTAGAAAGGGGGACTTAAAATCGGTCAAGGTTAACGACCGAGTTAGAAAGTTCCCCCTAAAACCTAATAACCCAAATTAACCCCTTCGGTCTCTCAATTCTTCCTCGTCTTTAGTCTCTCTCTCACATCTTCTCCTTTTTCTTCTTCGTGCCTCTCCCTTTAGACCGCCACTAGGACCGCCAGCTCCGATCCCTCTTCTTCTTCACTCCCTCACTCTGTTGCTCACACCAGCGCCCACTCCCTCTTCTTCTACGCGCCTCTCCCTTCGGTTCTCACCCACTCACTCCTTCTCAACCTTCGTTCCCATATTCGAACAAGAGGAACTCCACATTATTAACCTAGGTTTTCGTATTAACCCTCATCTTTCTCTCATTCTAATTCCTATATTCCTCTTCTCAGTTTCAATCGCAATCCATGTTTCCCTTTTTCTTATTCATATTTCATCACTTTCTTTTTTCTTTTCACTTTCTTGCTTCAAAATTCTGAATACAGCCCCGCTCATGTTTCTCTACTTTCAATCCACGAATTAACTTTTCTATTTCATGATAAAATATAAGAGATTGACTAACTCAATTAATTTCTGCTACCGGATTTCTGTACATCACTTTGATGATGTTTTTTTTTAGTTTCTTTTGGTTTTGTTTGAAGTTTGGTCTTATTAATAAGTATCTTTGCTCAATTAATTGATTATGTGATAATAATGAATTGTGATTTGTGATGTTATGTTAATCTTATAATTAGTTTTTGTATGTTGCAGGCTTATTTATTATTATTTTTAGTGTTTGTGATGTCCTTGTTTTGTTTTAGTGGTCATTTGACTGCAGAAAATTGCTTACTCATCAAATGCAAGTTTGAGATGATAGAGAACTAATGTCATAATCACTGCTCATATGCACACACTTAATGTTTAGTGATATGATAATTAGGATTCTTTTAAAAAAGAACATTTAAAGTTTGATAAAAAAAACTTGAAGTAGTTTTTATGCTTTTAAATCGGTCAATACCTGTGACCAATTTAAAAAAAAAAAAAAACATTTTAACTCAGTCATACGATCGATTTTAAAAGTGTCATTTTTAACATCACCACTTTGGACATCACCTCAGCGACCGATTATAAAAGTCCAAAACAACCGATTTTAAAAGTGTTTTTTTAGTAGTGTCATTAAAAAAATTGCAAACTTACATTTATAATAATAGTATTGTAGTATTGAAAAATTTAATGGCATTTATGACATCATTAAATAATATAAATATTTAAATATCATTAAAAATGATTCTTTTTACCTCAATCCCTAAAACTGAGGATAAACACTCTTAACTAAATACGTATTTTTGAAAAAATAAAAATATAAACTTTAAATAATTTAAAATAATATATAATTTCCTATTAAACTTAGTCATTTTTGTGGCACCCTCAATATAATACTAGAAATTAGAGTAATGAATAGACTATTACTCAGTTAAGTATGAACTTGTTTAAAGATAGAAAATATAAGGTTAAATTTTTCCTTTCCATTTTCTAAAAGAAGCAGGTGCTCAAACCAAAATATGGAATTCTCGGAGATTAGATTTTGTATCATTTAAAATATTGAATTCGGCGTTTATCTAAAACAAGGAAATCATTTCATAATCTAGATGGCATCTATTCATTGAAATTGCATTTACATAATAAAAACATAAGTGATGTCATCCACTCTTTCATTTTGCGGAACTGATACCATTTTCAAATATCGAAGCTGAACTCTTTAAATACTTTTATCAGAGTAAGCGAATAGCAAGACTATGCACAAGTTGTAATATAAAAATAAGATATATATATATATATATATATTTATATGTCATCCCGCTTCCAAAGCCCAAGAAAGATCTCACATATATATATATATATATATATCATAAGATACATAGTCCAAGAGTCAAGTCTCCAAGATCCAATACAAGCCCATAACAAAATAAACCATAACTCTAGAGTTCTCATACGTATATCTACAATATATACATCTCAAAATATAAAACTCCAGAGCTGGTCATATAGGACAAGTAGCAGTAGTAGTAGTAGTAGTAGTAGAAGTCTCCTAGAAGCAGCAGTAGTAGTCATCATCCAAAATCAGTAGCAGTATCTCTTCCACAGCAGTCACATCGGATCCCTGATCCACATCATCTACCCTATGCATGTACCTAGGGATCATCGTCCATCCACTGGCTCCCGGTAAAGTGAATGACAGGCTCGCCTCAGCTCTCGTCCTCAACAGGGTCCTCCTCTATCTCATCCGAAGGAGTGGGTACCCTTCCACTGGGCACAGGGTCTGGTGATGGCGAGACCCTAACAGGACTCCTCGGATCAGATAGGGGAGTCTCCTCTCGGACGACTCTAGAAGTAAAAGGGTGAGAGCGGGTAGGTCGGAATCGAAAACTGTGATATGAGCGAGCTGTTCGTGTGGGAGGTGGCCCATGGTAAGTGTAAAAGGGTGGTACATGCATAGTGTATATGATGGGCACATGGAAGTGGCCGGATCTCGATGCAAGCGATATAACGTGACATCACCTACAAGGGCACATGGATAAGCAATTCTATACACATAATATATAAATAGATCATAAATAATTGTACAACATAAATATGAATGTATGCAGCAATAAACAACAACCACATTTAGCATTTAGCAATTATTTTATGCAAGTAGAATGCTCATACTTATTTTCATTTATCAACTTTAAATTAGATGAGTGGCATGATGTATGAGTCTAGCTCTCAACCCTAACTCCATCAATCTATGACACTCTCTGACGTTCATCCTTTACTTCATATCAGCACTCAACAATGCGTTGTACTCCTAGGTGTACAACATTCGTACATTCACCTAGAATGTACACGACAAGCTTGGAAATGTTACATAACGTGCTCCTCGAGCAACGTCTCTTCGTCTTAATGGAATAACCATATCATCAGCATCTCACTTTCGCTGGCCACATCGTCAACCATAATGTGTCATCAAGCAAACCGTTAGTTGGCACTCCCAGAGGCCCTCCTCATGTTACCAAAACATGAAAAACGATCTAACACCCGAACTCCAGGATGAATGCAATTTCTTAACTTAAAAGAATTGATTGACATAGCTCAATTAATAATATCTCAAATTATTAATTTAATGATTTCATATCATCATCAATCAATTCTTTTAAGTCTTAGATCTCTTGGATTATTATCACTAGATATTAACATAATGATTCAGAATTAAAAATGGTATTTTTAAGTTTTCTGATCAAAAAGACTCGAGTATTCCTCATAGGACTCGATTAGTTCTTTAGATTGTTCAGTGGACTTGAGTGCTTTATGGAAAGACTCGAGTGGATCATAAATTTCTGGAAAGTCCTTGTTTTAGGTTTTCTAAAAAATAATCGAGTCATTCATGATATACTCGATTCATTCATCAACCTAGAAGACTCGAGTGAATCATGCAAGACTCGAGTGGTTCATCAGAGAAGTTCATTGGTGCATCAGTCAATACCCTAGTCTCGGACCAGATACTCGAGTGATGGTGCTAGCAGACGCACTGGTGCGTCATGAAACACTCGAGTCTCGAGTCAAAGACTCGAGTCTTGACAGGCAGTGGACAGTGAAAAATTGAGTTTTAACATGCCATTTTCATTTCTAACCAATTACAATCCAATCCAATGATCAACAGAGTTCATATAACATATATTAAACATGTTCAAGCACTTAGAACACATCAAATTACATAATTCACAAAGATTCACTAGATTATGCATGAAACTTAGAAAATTCACAACTCAACATATCAATTTACATAATACTCTTAATACTCATGATTTTAAGTTCTAAATAGCTTGCATGCAACATATAAAACTTGCTCAAAACAACTTTAGAGCACAGGTTGGCCTCCAAACCAATTTCCCGATTCAAACTAAGCCCTTAGAGCCTCTTGGTGGCTCTCTAATCAAATTCATGTTATTTAAACTCTATCTAGTGAATAGAAAGCTTTCCCCTTACCTTTTTAACGTGTACCAACAGAAAGTTTTGCAAGAAAGGCTCCACAACACAGAAAACCACTTCAAGCACCAACATGCAGAGCAGTTTGAGTGGAGCACCAAAATCGAATTGGTTGACACATGAAACAACAATAAGAATTGGGGAAATTAGTTTCCCTAGATTCTATGCAACACATACTAACTAAAGAAACGAGTTTGAGACTCAAAGAGTACATGAGCTTACCAAAATCAATGACCAAAGTAAGCTCCAGAAACTGTTGACAGCAAACAAGCTTCCACTTTCGAGGTCCAATTCTTCCAACTCACAAACTCTCTACTCATGATTTTGGTGTCTATACAAAGCTCGTGATGTGAGCTTTGTATTGGTGTATAATTTGTAGCTCAATTCAACTCAGAGAAGGAGAATCGATGGAGAGAAGCTTGGAAACCCTATCACTCGAATTCCAGCTTCAAACTTGCAAATGAGGCTCGATTTAGTCAACTACTGGGGATTTATAGTGGAATCAGAGGTTCATGCAGCTCGACACGAAGGCCATGGACGTGTAGTGGTGGTGCTTTCGTGTCAACGGTGGAGAATCCTTGGTGGTGACTCACCAAAACGCACTAACTCGTCCAACGTTGACCAGAATACTCGAGTCTTCTCAGAAACACTCGAGTATTTTGGTCAATTTTTGAAAAATATTTATTTTATTTCCTTTCTCTCCGAAACATCCTGTACAGAGAAAAATGAAGCCATCAAACATCCTGTACAGAGAAAAATGAAGCCATCAAACAACCCAATAAAAACCATCCTATACAATATCATTTTTTTTCTTATCCAATAAAATCAATCCAATAAGTATCATTTTTATTATCCTGTACAGCCTTCCAATAAAAACCATTCTGTGCAGTATCATGTTTAGCATTTTTTCCAATTTATTATTAGAATTCATATCCTTAGCAGTTGTTAACCATAAGTCATTGGATTAGATATATTAGGTTATAGTCGTTGGACTGAAATATGATCATTAGGTGTTGAAGAGGAAAGCCATCTGTAACGGTGACAAGGTGACACTCCATTTGTTCACTTGAGCAATCTGTAACGGTGCATTGGCGACAACAATCGTCAGGGACTAACGTGACCTACGTTTTTTCTATCTCAGAGACTGCAATTTTAAAAATCTGACAAAATTGATCGATATCTATAAAGTCAAGGATCAATCTAACATATTATTACTTATAAAAATTTTCTATAAAAGCAATGAAACATTGTTATGATTTTTTGCATAAAATTATGAATATACTAATTTATGGAGAATTAATTATGGAGAGAATGTAAAGGGCTAAAAAAACGCACAAATTCAACACAAACAAGTATATTAGGTACATTCGTTAATCTATGAGTCACAACCTTAAAAACTTATATTAAAATATAGGAGAGTAGTATTTATTTATTTATGACTTACTATCTATGGGTAATAAGTTACTTTAGTATGTTTTAACTAAAAGTGGGATACTCAAGGTGTAAGCCTCTTAATGTAGATTAAAAGTGCGATACACTTAAGGTATTCATTTCATCCTTTTTCATCTTTTAATCGTAAACATCAAATTTTTAAATTAATACATTAAAGATAATGAGATGGGAGAAAGACTAGTTTTTGGAAGGATATCTGAGTAGGGGAGGTGAGTTTGAAAGACAAATTTCTTAGGCTATTCTTATATTTTTATTGAGTGCTCAACAGGATGAAATTATTAGAAATATGGGGAATGGGAGAAAGGAATATAGGGTTGGGACATAAGATGGAGGAGGGCTTTTCTTGAATGGGAAAAATGTTCCATTTAATGAATTGTTTAGTATTATATAGAATACTAATACTAACATGAAACAGGATTCAAATGATACTTGGTGGTGGTGGAATGCAAATAATGGAGGCATATACTCAATGAAGTCAGCGTATCAACAAATCCAGAACAACCTTTATTTTTATGCCATGACAGTGGAATATGGTGATGCATTGTGAAAATCTAATGCTCCTTTGAAGGCTATCACTTTCAGCTAGAGAGTTATCATTGGCATGATCCCTCAAATCTTAATCTAATGCATAGGGGAGTTTTTCTAAGTGCAGAGGATGGGCGATGTAAATTTTGTAAGGACCAAGAAAAATCAACTTGTCATACATTATTCTTTCTTTGATTTACATACAATATCTGGCAAGTGGCAAGCAATATATGATTGATCGGGTTTTACCTTTGTGTTGCCACGTGATGGAGCCTGTCATTTCTTACAACGTATGCAGCTAAGTTTTTGCTAATGCAAAGAAAGTGGACAAATACTGATCTTTGATCTGGCTTACAACAGTTTGGCAAATTTGGCTTTGTAGAAACCAGGTGATATTTGGTGAAGAGGCAATATCAAGCGGCAACGAGGTGGTGGAAAAGATCAAAATAAAATCTTGGATGTGGCTTAAAGGGAAGAGTAACCAATTGTATTATGTCTATTTTTGAGTGGACCTCTAATCCAATATTATGCATCTAAACATATTGTTTGTAATTTGGTTGGCAATGTGGCGTATACAATTTCATTGTCATGAATTATATATATATATATATATATATATATGTGTGTGTGTGTGTGTGTGTGTGTGTGTGTGTGTGTGAGCAAACATGTGCCTATCGTTGTAACATTAGGCTGGGGTAATTATCTACTGCATCTATGACATGCAGTAGGCTGCATAATAAGGGGGTGTTAGTTTTTATTCTATTTTCTCTGTATTAAACTGTGATTTTTTCTTTGCTAGAAGTACTGCTTGTACTTTTAGTCCTTTTGGAATGAAATTTTTTCTTATCGAAAAGAAAAAAAGATAATGAGAAAGAGGATACAAAATCAAAATATTCAAAAGGGAGTATCGAAGAATCGCTCAAAAAATAAAAGTGATAAGAACTTCCGAAAGAAAAAGTTTTTGTTTTTTCTTTTGAATGGATGAAAATTTCAAAGATAATAACTTCAACTCCAAAGCAAGATGTTTCTCCTTCATACGTCTAAAATGGATGAAGTTCCCTTTTAATGCTAGAAACTATACTAGCAAACTAAATTGTTTCTTTCGACATGAAACCTAGCTTTTGTTGCACATGGCAGGTGTTCTTTTTTGAAGAATATTTAGAACCTTCAAAGCAATGGAATTATTAAATCTTAAATATACGTGAATTACATATCTGACCACCCCCTTAATTTAACATGTCATATTATGCATGACATTTAAAAGCAAATTTCATTAAAACAAAAGTTGCTAATGTACATATGAGCAATCTTGCTTCTTTCTACTCTATTTCATACATTACCAAATATTTTACATAAACTCAATATACCAAAAGATTGAATTTTAATACACTCTCAATATATCATTCAATTATTCATTATCGCATATTTTATAACATCCGACTCTAGTAATAAGTACATCAAAAATCATATATGGAATAATGCGTTTTTATATTCTGACTCACTCAATCATAAATCTTTATTCTTGTACATATTGTTATGGCGAAGGAAGATATTATATTAAACCTTATTGTTACAAAATCCTAATTGCATACACATATTATATGAATCTTTCGACAAAAATTTATTTAACTTTAATTTTACGTTTTTTCCAAGACAATAAATCTATTTATATGGTTTGCCACAGATTGTTATGTATTCTAGTTAAGCTTCATAATAATTTACCTTCAATTTAAATCTTTCAATTTTGTTTACATCATAGATTACCTATCAGGTTAAAACAATGTGCAACACATGCTATTTGTGGATCATATCACAACACAAATATCAAGAAACAAAGTCACCAACTTAAAATACCAACACAAATATAATTATGGCATTGACAACATACAAGATCAGCAATACATAATTTGCCCGCCAATATACAACACGCACACAAACAAAATATATAAACTAGGGAACTACTAATTGCTTGAACTTCAAAACCAAAAAATTATAACCACAACCCACAAAGAACCTCCAAGATTAGGCTGCAAACACAACTTCATTTTGACACTTGGCTACCTGGAAGAAACTTCAAGCTTTCCACGCATTGTTACCTGCAAAATATTTTACAAAACATAAATTGTTTCATATATTAAAACCAAATAATATAAAATAAAAAACGTATAATGAGATAGGGAGAAATAGAATAAATAAACTTGCACCAAAATAAATAAATAAATAAACAATTTTTTTGAATAATTTATAAACCTTACTTTAAGAACCAAGAGCCCATATAACTTTCAGCAATCTGACATCAATTCATGTTTGGCCTTTGGAGAGTTTTGAAGTAAGTAATCCACTTTCCTTTTTAACTCCTCAACAGACAATATTTGAGATACTCGCGTCCTCACAGTCAATGATTTTAATCTAACAAAGCACGGAGGTTGGTGAATTCTCGCTGAATCAGGATCACCAGAGAGTGCCTATGTGCATATATAATTGGAGTAAATTATTAGAGACACATTTTTATGGATATATAATCTAAAAGGTCACAGAATGATTATTTATTTTCAAATATTTTAGACAATATAAGGATGCATACATCTCATGATGAGCAATATGAAAAAAAAATTTAACACTAAAAATAAATTAAAACATACTAAAGTAACTTAATATTACCTCAAGCATTTTAAGGGTGTCCAATGAGATCGAGATTAGCTTTGCATTGGCAAGCACCCGGAACCAATTAGTTAGGATGATGCCTTTCTGTAGAAAACCTCTAAAACAAATGATATCAACCATATTTACTTCTTCCAAAAATGGAAGATTGCATGTTGAAGAGAGTTTGTGATTTGGAAACCTCTCTATGATGTTGACAGAAGTTAGTTTGGGTGTACAAAGCTCAATTTTGTAACTGTGAGCTTCTGAATCAAATCGGCAGGAACTGCCTATGCTTAAGCTGGTAAGGTTACAACAATTTATGCATAGTGATTGTGCATCATCACTATCTTGCAAATAGCAACAGAAAATGAGCAAAGAATTCAACTTTTTACAAAGTGAAAATGGATCAATACATCCATTGTCACGTGTAACAAAAGTTGGATACTCAAGTTGTAAAGTTGTCAATGCAGGCATGTTGAAAGATTTAGGAAAAATTATCTTATTATTTGAGTGAATCCTAAAGCTAATCTTAAGACATGTCAAGGAAGGAGAAGAAAAAATGGAACTGGGCAACTTAAAATTATTTTTGAGATCTAAGAACTCGATAAAGATTGCGAGTTGCTGGACATTGTGCATAGCAGCAGATTTCATGACCTGCAAGAGAGCGGTTTTAGAACGGCCAATGTGCCTAAAGTCAAGGCTATTAAGGGGAAAGGAGGGATCGCGAGAAGACATAATCCTAGACACAAATCTGGTGAACACATAACTTCTTCTAAAGTACGAGATTGAGTCATAAGAGAAATGCAATCTAAGATTGGTAAGGCTTTTCCAAAGATCCTTCCAACGTTTAGACAGGACACAGGTTTGAACTGCTTCTTTGATATGCATAAATTCCATTATAAGCATCAGAATGAAATCAGGCAAATCACTCAATCTGTCCATTTTCTCATCATCTTTTCTACTCCTTTTGTTTTTCCCACGTCTTTTCTTCATTTTACCTTCTCTTGGCTTCTTCATCTTCAATTCCCCTTCATCTGGCCTATAAAAAATAGATAAATACATCACGTATAAGCTTACTTATTACTAAACAAAACAAGAGATCAGAGAACAAATCAATTGTAACAGTAGCATATATTTATTAAAAAAAATAATTAAGTGATGATACAATGACGGAGTGACATTTTATATATAGAACAATAATCAAGAGTGGATTTCTATTCCCTATTTGCAATCATAAAAACCAAATATATGAAAGATATATGATCATTTGAAAAAATAGAGACAAGGTCTAATTTTCTTACCTATCAATGTTGTTGTTGGGAATCCTTAATTGGCTGTTGTCCATGGCAATCACTATAACACTCTAAAATGATAAATGTAGTTTGATAGCTAGACATTAACGAAGCCAAAATATATATACCACTGGTCCTTTGTCAACTTTGGTCATTTGCATGGCGAAATGTAGCAAAGGATGCCATGTGGCACCTCAAACTAAAGACTAAACAAATCTTTTGATAAGGTGATTTGTGTGTTGTGAACAGAAGAAAAATCATAAAAATGTAAAATAATATGTAAGTAAAATGTTAATAAAAAATTGTAAGAATATAAAAGTTTATACATTATGTAATTATGTCCACATTGATTAATACTATTTCTTTCGTTTTCCAATTTATTTGTTGTTTTAGGAGTTTTACATGGATTAAAAAAGTTATGTAGTGCTTTAAATTTTAAGAAAAGTATAAAGCAACTTTACTATATTATTATCTTCACATTACATTAATTATCATATATTTCAAAATATTTAAAAATAGAGTTAAAGTTGAAAAAATATATTTAATTCATCATCGAATTCCTAAAGCAACAAATAATTTTGAATAAGTTGATAATGCTAAAACAATACATAAATTAGAACGGATGAAGTATACACCTAAGATAAATAATTTATAAAAACTCAATAAAAATTCTTAAAAATGATAGAAATTGAAAAAAAAATAGAGTTTTTTCAACATGTTTGACGGTATACAATGTGTGTTGAATGTAACTGCATAAAATAAAGGAAATAAATAAATATTTTTATCAGAATTAAAATATAGTAGTATTAAATTTTATGAAATTACTATTTAATATTACTATATTATTAATATCATTAAAAAATTGCGAACTTATATTTATGATAATAGTATTGTAGTTTTTAAAAATTTAATGACAATTATGATACCATTAAATATTTAAATATCATTAAAAATAAATTTTATTTAACCTTGTTCCTTAGAGTTGAGAATTAATAAACACCCTTAACTAAATAAGTATTTTTAAAAAAAATAAAGATACAAAACTTTATATATCTCAGATACATCATTTACATGGCAAAATGTAGAAAAGATTGCCATGTGTCACCTCAAACTAAAATCTAAACGTACAAATGCTTTGATAAGGTGATTTGTGTGTTGTAAACAAAAGAAAAGTCATAAAATGTAAAATAAGTTGTAAACGAAATATTAAGAAGAAAAAAATTGTAACAATATAAAAGTTCGACATGTAAAATGTGTAACGTCGTGTGATTAGGTCCTATTGATTAATACTACTTCTTCTATTTAAATTTATTTGTCGTTTTGGTAGCTTTACATGGATTAAGAATGTCATTTAATGCTCCAAATTATTAAGAAAAGTATAAAGTAACTTTACAACTATTATTATCCTTACATTACATTAATTATCAAATATTTCAAAATGTTTAAAAACAAAGTTAAAATTTAAAAAAAATTAATTAATGCACAACCGAATTTCTAAAACAACAAATAATTTGAAATAAGTTAAAAATGCTAAAATGACAGATAAATTAGAATGGATGGAATATACACCTTAGATAATTACTTCATAAAAAATGAAGCAAAAAATTCTAAAATGATTGAAATTAAAAAAAAATTGAGTTTTTTCAACAAGTTTGACGCTATACAATACATGTTAAATGTAACCGAATAAAATAAAATAAAGGAAATTTAATCAGAATTAAAATATAGCAGTATTAAATTTTATGAAAATGCTATTTAAAATCACACTACTAGAAAAAAAAAGTTTTAAAATCGGGGTTTTAAAATCGGTCGTTGTAAAGCCGATTTAAAAAAAAAAGCGATCGCAATTTTGTAAATAAATTCCTACTTTTAAAATCGGTCGCTAGAAAGTACTTTTTAACTTGGTCGTTACTTGAGTTGAGTTAGAAAATGCTTCTTTTTTAAAATTTTTAATTTTTTATCTTTTAAAATCGGTCAAAAAACGACCGGGTTAGAAAGTACTTTCTAACTCGGTCTTTTGGCCAGCCGAGTTAGAAAGTGTTTATTTATTTATTAATTTTTTTTATTTTTTGACCTTTTAAAATCGGTCAAAAAAAGACCAAGTTAGAAAGGGGGACTTAAAATTGGTCAATGTTAACGACCGAGTTAGAAAGTTCCCCCTAAAACCTAATAACCCAAATTAACCCCTTCGGTCTCTCAATTCTTCCTCGTCTTTAGTCTCTCTCTCACATCTTCTCCTTCTTCTTCTTCGTGCCTCTCCCTTTAGACCGCCACTGGGACCGCCAGCTCTGATCCCTCTTGTAACACCTAAGTTTATTTACCCTTTTTATACCCTTAATTAAAAATAGCAACTTGAAAATTTCATTTTTTTTAACTTATGAATTGATTAGGAAAAACTCTTAATTACTTTTAATTCATATGAAAATCTTCCGTCAAACGGACGGAGTTTCGTTTGTTTATTGGACTTTTCCAAAATTTCCGTTTTCCTGATAAACAACACATTTTCAAAAAGCAAAGCCTGCAGGGCTATTCACATATATTCACATATCAGTTAGTGAAACTTCGTGTACACATCAGAAGCAAGTTTAAGACATCAGAATATAGTCATCAGAGTTAGCGGAATATAAACAGGTTTTAGGAAATAAGTTTTTCCCCAAAATAGACCCCTTTTCCCAAAAGGAGTAGTCCTGGGCCCCAAAAAACTATTTACATTTATACACAACAAAAATGATTCATATCATCGGGCCCAGGACATTCCCATGTCCTACATGATGAAAGGTAACCTACTCTCCCTGTGAGGGAGAGTACTCCTGCTCAGCCTGATCCTGTGCAAACTCTTCCTCAGTACCTGTGGTGATAGTAAGGAGTGAGTATTACACATAAAATGGGGAGGCAGTTTCCAAATAAGGCATAATGTGACACTAAGCCAAACACATATAACAAATCAATCACTTCATCATAATAAGAGACAATTCATCACAATTCAGTTTCAAATATTCATTAGTCTCTCAAATCGATTCATTTAACATTTTCTTAAGTCTTTTGTTCCTTATACATTTTAATCATTTTCATATTCTTTTCAATCTGTCCCTGGTCACGACCTACTGCGTCTGCACTCCTGTGCACTCACGACTTACTGCGTTCGGGTAGGTTTCTCAATCCCCTGGTCACGACCTACTGCGCTCGCACCACCGCGCGATAGCGACTTACTGCGTCCGGGTATGTTTCTCAATCCCCTGGTCACGACCTACTGCGTTCGCACCCCCGTGCGATAACGACTTACTGCGTCCGGGTAAGTATCTCAATCCCCTTGTCACGACCTACTGCGTTCGCACCCCCGTGCGATAACGACTTACTGCGTCCGGGTAAGTATCTCAATCCCCTGGCTGTGCCTGGGTATAATTCATTCTCCCCTGGCTGAGCCTGGGTGTAATTCATTTCGTTCTTTTCTCATTATCAATTCCTTAGTCAATTCTCTTACCAAAAATTAATCTCCACATTAAATGCTTCCATTAACCAATCATCACAATTATTTATTATAGCTTGGTTGACACAATTCAACATATTATCACATTCCATATTCCAGTCATCACAGTTATTTATTATAACTTGGTTAACATGATTCAACATAATAACACATCTCAAAACATTAAACAACATAAGCATTTGAATCGTTAATTATCATCAAATAACAAATGAGCCATATCAACATCACATGATTTTCCCTAAGTTATAAATTCTAATTTAGCAATTATTCTATTCCATATCAACTTACACTAACACAAAAATCTTAGTACTCATTATATACATATTGTAAACTAAACCCCAGAGTAAGGTAATACTCACTATAACCCACTCCTTACCTTAAATTAGCAAAGAGTAAATTGAACCTTAGTGAGCCCTAGCTCAAAATCTTGGGAACTTGAACTTCCTAAGTCTAGCTTGCCACCTCAATAAGGAAATGATGAAATGATGATATACCACCCTATTTGTGAGAGCACAAGAAGAACTATCTTTATCCTTGCCTTGGTTTGAGTTGGAAGGCATGAACAAAATCCCTACATATTAAAGAGTGCAAGAATCCTAGGGTTTTTAGAGCACAATTTCTATGAGTCAAGAAAAGTTGAAATGGAAAGGAAAACAACTCATGATATAAGCTTGCTTACCACAAATTAATGGTGGAAATTGAAAAAAACCAAGGAGAAAGAGGGTGGGTGCAACTCGTGAGCCAAGGAGGAAGAGGAGTGAGGCTTTAATCAACATCCATGGTGCACACTTGATGAGCTTTGGTTGATTTTGGGTTGAGGTGCCCAAGAATCAAAGGTGTATGGTGGATTTGATGATTGGAATGTGATGAAGATGGAGAGAAATGGATGAAGTTGATGGAGTTGTGTGGGTTTGAATGGTAGTGAAGAGCTTATGTTTTTATTGCTTTATTTTTGCCTTGGCTGGTGCAGGAGGATCCAAGGGCTGGTGTGGCAAACTTAGCCACCAAGCTGGTTTTGGACGCACCAGATCTGATCTGGTGTGCGCGACGCGCCTGGGCGCATGCCGGCCCGCTTGGGCGCGCGATCAGCACCAGCACCAAGCTGGTGCATGGCTTACACGGTCAGATGAGAACTTGGCGCGCCAACACGCATTTCTGGCGCATGCTGGTGCGCGCAGCAACTCGCCTGGGCGCACGATGGGCTGGTGCGCCTGGGCGAGGTCCAGGGTTTCCAACCTTCGATTCGCCGTAACTTTTTCATCGACCGTCGGATCGAGTCCAAATTTTTAGACATGCTTCTTCATCCCATAAACTTCACATCCAACGGTGGAATTTATTTTCTTAGCTTTCAATAATAAATTTCTAATTTTATCTTTTCGGTCGATTTCTAACATCTAAAACGCCGATTTTACTCCCGATCTCGCTTATATGACCCTGCCTAAGGCCATATATACCTTCTATACAACTCCTAGGACCTATAATCACCACCCACATATCTGGCAAAACTCATTAAATCACTTTTCCAATTTTTCTAAGGTTTTTAGTATTTATTTCACTTAAAATCAAGATTTAGGATGTTACACCTCTTCTTCTTCTTCACTCCCTCACTCTGTTGCTCACACCAGCGCCCACTCCCTCTTCTTCTACGCGCCTCTCCCTTCGGTTCTCACTCACTCACTCCTTCTCAACCTTCGTTCCCATATTCGAACAAGAGGAACTCCACATTATTAACCTAGGTTTTCGTATTAACCCTCATCTTTCTCTCATTCTAATTCCTATATTCCTCTTCTCAGTTTCAATCGCAATCCCTGTTTCCCTTTTTCTTATTCATATTTCATCACTTTCTTTTTTCTTTTCACTTTCTTGCTTCAAAATTCTGATTACAGCCCCGCCCATGTTTCTCTACTTTCAATCCACGAATTAACTTTTCTATTTCATGATAAAATATAAGAGATTGACTAACTCAATTAATTTCTGCTACCGGATTTCTGTACATCACTTTGATGATGTTTTTTTAGTTTCTTTTGGTTTTGTTTGAAGTTTGGTCTTATTGATAAGTATCTTTGCTCAATTAATTGATTATGTGATAATAATGAATTGTTATTTGTGTTGTTATGTTAATCTTATAATTAGTTTTTGTATGTTGCAGGCTTATTTATTATTATTTTTAGTGTTTGTGATGTCCTTGTTTTGTTTTAGTGGTCATTTGACTGCAGAAAATTGCTTACTCATCAAATGCAAGTTTGAGATGACAGAGAACTAATGTCATAATCACTGCTCATATGCACACACTTAATGTTTAGTGATATGATAATTAGGATTCTTTTAAAAAAGCACATTTAAAGTTTGATAAAAAAAAAACTTGAACTAGTTTTTATGCTTTTAAATCGGTCAATACCTGTGACCAATTTAAAAAAAAAACTTTTTAACTCAGTCATACGATCGATTTTAAAAGTGTCATTTTTAACATCACCACTTTGTACATCACTTCAGCGACCGATTTTAAAAGTCCAAAACAACCGATTTTAAAAGTGTTTTTTTAGTAGTGTCATTACTTTATTATTGTCATTAAAAAAATTGCAAACTTACATTTATAATAATAGTATTGTAGTATTGAAAAATTTAATGGCATTTATGACATCATTAAATAATATAAATATTTAAATATCATTAAAAATGATTTTTTTTACCTCAATCCTTAAAACTGAGGGTAAACACTCTTAACTAAATACGTATTTTTGAAAAAATAAAAATATAAACTTTAAATAATTTAAAATAATATATAATTTCCTATTAAACTTAGTCATTTTTGTGACACCCTCAATATAACACTAGAAATTAGAGTAATGAATAGACTATTACTCAGTTAAGTATGGACTTGTTTAAAGATAGAAAATATAAGGTTAAATTTTTCCTTTCCATTTTCTAAAAGAAGCGGGTGCTCAAACCAAAATATGGAATTCTAGCTTTCAACCCTAACTTCATCAATCTATGACACTCTCTGACGTCCATCCTTTACTTCATATCAGCACTCAACCATATCATCAGCATCTCACTTTCGCTGGCCACATCATCAACCATAATGTGTCATCAAGCAAGTCGTTAGTTGGAACTCCCAGAGGCCCTCCTCATGTTACCAAAACATGAAAAACGATCTAACACCCGAACTCCAGGATGAATGCAATTTCTTAACTTAAAAGAATTGATTGACATAGCTCAATTAATAATATCTCACATTATTAATTTAATGATTTCATATCATCATCAATCAATTGCTTTTAAGTCTTAGATCTCTTGGATTATTATCACTAGATATTAACATAATGATTCAGATTAAAAATGGCATTTTTAAGTTTTCTGATCAAAAAGACTCGAGTATTCCTCATAGGACTCGATTAGTTATTTAGACTGTTCAGTGGACTTGAGTGCTTTATGGAAAGACTCGAGTGGATCATAAATTTTTGGAAAGTCCTTGTTTCAGGTTTTCTCAAAAATAATCGAGTCATTCATGATATACTCGAGTCATTCATCAACCTAGAATACTCGAGTGAATCATGCAAGACTCGAGTGGTTCATCAGAGAAGTTCATTGGTGCATCAGTCAATACCCAAGTCTCGGACCAGATACTCGAGTGATGGTGCTAGCAGACACATTGGTGCGTCATGAAACACTCGAGTCTCGAGTCAAAGACTCGAGTCTTGACAGACAGTGGATAGTGAAAAATTGAGTTTTAACATGCCATTTTCATTTCTAACCAATTCCAATCCAATCCAATGATCAACAGAGTGCATATAACATATATTAAACATGTTCAAGCACTTAGAACACATCAAATTACATAATTCACAGAGATTCACTAGATTATGCATGAAACTTAGAAAATTCACAACTCAACATATCAATTTACATAATACTCAGAATACTCATGATTTTAAGTTCTAAATAGCTTGCATGCAACATATAAAACTTGCTCAAAACAACTTTAGAGCACAGGTTGGTCTCCAAACCAATTTCTCGATTCAAACTAAGCCCTTAGAGCCTCTTGGTGGCTCTCTAATCAAATTCATGTTATTTAAACTCTATCTAGTGAATAGAAAGCTTTCCCCTTACCTCTTTAACGTGTACCAACAGAAAGTTTTGCAAGAAAGGCTCCACAACACAGAAAACCACTTCAAGCACCAACATGCAGAGCAGTTTGAGTGGAGCACCAAAATCGAATTGGTTGACACATGAAACAACAATAAGAATTGAGGAAATTAGTTTCCCTAGATTCTATGCAACACATACTAACTAAAGAAACGAGTTTGAGACTCAAAGAGTACATGAGCTTACCAAAATCAATGACCAAAGTAAGCTCCAGAAACTGTTGACAGCAAACAAGCTTCCACTTTCGAGGTCCAATTCTTCCAACACACAAACTCTCTACTCATGATTTTGGTGTCTATACAAAGCTCCTGATGTGAGCTTTGTATTGGTGTATAATTTGTAGCTCAATTCAACTCAGAGAAGGAGAATCGATGGAGAGAAGCTTGGAAACCCTAACACTCGAATTCCAGCTTCAAACTTGCAAATGAGGCTCGATTTAGTCAACTACTGGGGATTTATAGTTGAATCAGAGGTTCATGCAGCTCGACACGAAGGCCATGGACGTTTAGTGGTGGTGCTTTCGTGTCAACGGTGGAGAATCCTTGGTGGTGACTCACCAAAACGCACTAACCCGTCCAACGTTGACCAGAATACTCGAGTCTTCTCAGAAACACTCGAGTATTTTGGTTAATTTTTGAAAAATATTTATTTTATTTCCTTTCCCTCCGAAACCTTTCCTATAATTACTTCTAGGTCCCAAAGCAGGGACTAATGTGCAAAATATTTATATTTTTTCATAAATATAATTCCAAGCCACATTCGCACATTTTCTAATAACATAAACATAGTTTTTAATCAAAGATTAAAAATAGAAATAATTAATTATAATAAACTTTATAATTAACATTTCATTAATCAGGGATTAAAATTTTGGGGTGTTACACTACTCCCCCACTTACAAGGAATTTCGTCCCCGAAATTCAACTTACACAAACAATTCAGGATAATCCTGACTCATCTTATCCTCTAATTCCCAAGATGCCTCAATTACATCACCACAATTCCAGATAATTTGACCAAAAGAATATCCTTCCCTCTAAGCTGCTTGACTCTTCGATCCTCGATCTGGATAGGCATAGCTCCAAAGGTTAGATTCTCATGTATTTCTAGATCATCAAGTTGGACCCTAAGGACAATGGTAGGATCATGGATATAGTTTTTCAACTGAGACATGTGAAACACATTATGAAGATTAGCTAATGACGGGGGTAGGGCTAATTGATAAGCAACTGAACCAACTCTTCTAAGAATTTGGTAAGGACCGATAAAATTAGGTGATAGTTTCTGGGTTTTCAAAGCTCTACTAACACCTTTGGTTGGTATTATTCTAATGAAAACATGGTTACCTTCAGCAAACTCTAATGGTTTCCTTCTCCGATCAGCATAACTCTTCTGCCGGCTTTGAGCAGTCTTCATCTTCTCTTGTATCATCTTAATCTTCTCAGTTGTCTCTTGCACAAAATCTGATCCGATAAGAGAACTCTCCCCCACTTGAAGCCAACATAGCGGGGTTTGACACTTTCTCCCATATAGAGCTTCAAATGGTGTCATTCCAATGCTCGTATGATAACTATTGTTGTAAGTAAATTCCACGAGCGACAATATTTGTTCCCAACTTCCTTGACCTTCCAAAACACAGGCTCTTAAGATATCTTCCAGTGACTGAATAGTCCTCTCTGTTTGACCATCAGTCTGAGGGTGATAAGCAGAACTTAACTTCAACCTTGAACCCAGAGCTTTGTGTAGCTCCTGCTAAAACTTCGATGTAAACCTTGGATCACGTTTTGACACGATACTTGATGGCACACCATGCAGACGAACGACTTCTTTGATATACAACTGAGTGAGCTTCTCCAAAGAATAGCGCATATTTACTGGAATAAAATGCGCTGACTTCGTCAAGCGATCTACAATCATCCAGATTGCATCATGACCAGTAGCTGTCCTAGGCAAACCGGACACGAAATCCATTGAGATACTATCCCATTTCCATAGCGGAATCTCTAAGGAAAGTAATTCTCCTCCTGGCCTTTGGTGTTCCACCTTAGCCTTCTGACACAACAAACAACACGCTACGTACTTTGCCACATCTTTCTTTAGACCAGGCTGTAACACCCTCACATTTAATTGGTTAGGTTAAGGTTTATTAAAAGCGATACTTGAAAATTTCTTTTTAAAAAACATAATTACCTATAAAAATTCTTACGAAAATCAGGCAGAGTTTCCTCTGTTTATCGGACTTTCCAAAAATTCTTGCTTAACCTGTCCAGACCAGAATAATTTTAAAAACATAAAACACAATGATATTACAGCCAGATTAAATCCTAACGCCCGATTAATACATGTTTCAGGGCATATAACTACTACATATTTTAATTTCCCAAAATAACGTTCATAACATAATATATAATCCTCTCACGACGACACAACACTCCATGGGGTGGAGTGTACCCTACTCGGCCTGCAACTGGTATAAGCTCCTCTTCTGTACCTGTAAAAATATAGCAAGAAGGGCAACATTACACAGGACTTAGAAAGATAAATTCTAAAAAGTATAGCAATAAACTAAGTCCCTAACACTTGACTTAAATCGATCACATTTACTACCCTACTACTATGCACATAGTCGATTCTAAACAATTTACACATTTCTTCGTTATTTATTCTCATGTTATTTCTTTTTCTCATATTTCCTTCTTTTAATTTCTTTTACACTTTTTCTCATCTTTCACTTTTTACGGTTATGTGAACCCACCACTGCGCTCCCTCCACGGGGCATCTTACCGCTGCGTACGCCCACATGTCGTACGGCTTACGCAACCAATGCGCTCCTCCTGGACGTCTTCTATGGCCTGACATCCACAAAACCCCTTAGGCCACAGGGTCTCATGACCAACCTGCGCCAGCTACATTCTCTTTTATTAAACCACAGGGTCTTATGACAAACCTATGTTGAGCCACAGGGTCTTATGACCAACCTGCGCTCAACTTCTCTTTTATTAAACCACAGGGCCACATGACCAACCTGTGTTGAGCCACAGGGTCTTATGACCAACCTGCGTTCGAATTCTCTTTTATTAAACCACGGGGTCTTATGACCAACCTGTGTTGAGCCACAGGGTCTTATGACCAACCTGCGCTCAAATTCTCTTTTATTAAACCACAGGGTCTTATGACCAACCTGTGTTGAGCCACACGGTCTTATGACCAACCTGCGCTCAAATTCTCTTTTATTAAACCACAAGGTCTTATGACCAACCTGTGTTGAGCCACAGGTTCTCATGACCAACCTGTGCTCACTTTCTCTTTTCTTAACCCACAGGGTCTCATGACCAACATGTGCTCACTTTCTCCTTTTACTTTTCTTTTGTTTATCTTTTTTTTTTCTTTTGTTTATCTTCTCATATTTCAAGTAGCTCATTTAATACTTTATCTAAATTCTTTATTCTTTGTTGCCCTTTCATTATTCCCTATTATTTACTTACACTATTACTCTTATTCTTTTCCTTAACTTATCATCTACTTAAATTCCACACCTTTCGCTTTATTACCATTTCCCTAGGTTCTCTTACCTTTTTCCTATTTATATCTAGAACTTTAGTTCATTATTTCGTTTTTATTTTCTAATTCTTATAGCTTTTAACTGGATTTGTTATGTTTATGCCTACTCATTTGGGTTTAATTCCCTCTTCTAACCTCACTTTATTTTTTGGCCAACATAAACAATATTATCATTTATTTTATTTGTTCTAAACTATTCAACTACCTTATTTAATTCATTTGTTCTCACCTACTCGTTTTTAATTCCTTTCCTTAGGTATCCCCTGCGCTCAACAGTTTAACTCGTTCGTTTATCATATTACCTATATTTCTATCTTTTAAAAATGGGTTTCATTATTAATCTACCTATTCCATTTTTATCGGTGGGGAACTACCCTAAGGTTCGTTAACATACATCTATATTACCCTATCTTTAGCTATCACTATAACATCCTAGAATTTACTCCCTAAGTAGAGGTAACACAACCTTCTTACCTGGGAGTCCTGACAAAAGGAACAATATCACGCTCACATCCGAGCTTTATTCGAGGGTCAGGATCAACAACAACGTGCGAGATCTAAATAAGGACACACATTAAAATTAAACTAATTATAACCTTAAAAATGTATATAAATATATATACGTGTGTGTATATATATACATATATATATATATCAACAAAATTTCGTTTTTTTTTATAAAAATGATAAATATATATCATTCCATAATAAAAATCTATTACTTTTCCCCAAAATATCTCTTTATTTGAAAATATAGGGATAATAAAAATATTGACGGATCGTTGAACAAATTACATGGATGGATAGAAGGAATTGAGAAGGTTATTTACCTAAGAAGGATTTGAGATTGAACGGTCGGATCTTGAATTATTGAATCGAGAAGTTGGAGAAAGTCACAAAGTTTCCTCATAGTCGCGCCATCTTTCTTCCCACTCTGATGGTCCTTCTTGCAGCGGCTTTCTCTCTTTTTCTTTATTACGTGGGTGGCTTTATGGCCACCACTCCTTTTACTTTTTTTTTTCTTACTTCGGGTTATATATATATAATATTATTTTATGTTTTGTTCTTATTCGTGGGTCATGTATGTATGTATTTTAGATTATAACTAAAAGTTTGATGATTTTAAAAAATAAAATACATTTAAGTAATATAATATTGTATTTTTATTTATCCAAAACAGATTAAAAATAATAAAGTTATCAGTCTACTTTGAGAAGAGACAATTTAATTAACCAGTCTTTAAGAATATCTATTACGTAACAAAAAGTGTCAAAATTCAAATATAAATATGTGTTCTCAATCCTGATATTAAACTTAATAAAATATAACATTTATAATTTTGAAATAACAAATCATTATATATATAACTTATACCCATAATATATTAAAACCAATCTGGGATCTAAAAATAAAATAGTCTCAAAACGCCATGAAAACTTATAGGAATGTTGAAAACATTAAATTAAACATAGATTTTCAAAGAAACAATTTATGAAAATGCCTTTAAGGCTTACCAGTTGAGCTCCCTGTCAAAATATTAATTAAACTAAATAAAAATACTCTTTTATTTTTGAAAAATGTATGATAACAAATTTACACTTATTTTGACTAGAAAACATATTTCAATTATAATGATGAAATCAAAATTTTATTACGACACTCAAATCTTGAAAACATCATACTAAATCATTTAATTACTTTATTCTTAATTTTCTATTATTATACGTTTCTAACACTAAAAGATCTTCCCTTTTTTTAAACACACATATAACCTTGTTATTATTATTACTATTATTCCAATCTCACTATTATTCTAATTATACTTGGGATTAAAATTTGGGATGTTACACAGGCCACCAAAATATCTTTCTAAAATCCTGATACATTTTGGTAGCCCCCGGATGCATACTCATCTTGCTCTTATGCGCTTCATCCAAAATCAATCTTCTTACTTCTAAATTAATGGGCACACAGATTTTTGTTCTGAGCGAAGAAGTCCATCCTTCCCTTCTTGAAACTCAATATCTTTATCTTTCTTCATAAGCCTCCTCTTCTCCTTAAGTTCATCACCCTCTTGTTGCAACTCGCGAATCCTTTTCAAGAATTCATTTGCAATCTGCAACATCCCTATCTTGATACTTGTCGGCTCCACTTGCATCGTCAAGCTCAAATCTCTAAATTCTTCTATCAACGCAGCTTCTTTGACCATCATCGAACTGATATGCATTGCTTTTTGACTCAATGCATCCGCCACAACATTTGCCTTTCCAGGATGGTAATGAAGTTCAAACTCGTAATCCTTTAAGAACTCCATCCGTCGACGTTGCCTCATGTTCAACTCTTTCTGATCGAAAAGGTACTTTAAACTCTTATGGTCACTAAATACCTGAAACGTAGTGCCATAGAGGTAGTGCCTCCAAATCTTTAGAGCGAAAACAACAACTGCCAGCTCTAAAACATGAGTTGGATAGTTCATTTCATGAACCTTTAGTTGGCTTGAGGCATAAGCTACTACCTTTCCATCTTGCATCAACACACTCCCAAGTCCTTGTTTTAATGCATCACAGTACACCTCAAAATTCTTCTGTGGATCAGGCAAATTCAACATAGGAGATGATGTCAATCTTTCCTTCAACTTTCGGAAACTCCTTTCACACTTCTCATCCCATATAAATGGTTGGTCTTTCCGAGTTAACTTCGTCAACGGTAGCGCAATCTTTGAGAAACCTTCTATGAATCTTCTGTAGTACCCAGCCAAACCAAGAAAATTTCTCACTTCCGTGACCGACTTCGGTTGTTCCCATCATGGAACTGAACTCACTTTCGCCGGATCAACAACTATTCCCTTGTTTGATATCACATGTCCTAAAAACTTAACTTCCTCCAGCCAAAACTCACACTTTGAAAATTTGGCGTACAATTGCTTCTCCTTTAGAACATTCAATGTTATCCTCAAGTGTTCAGCATGCTCCTCCGGACTTTTGGAATAAATAAGGATATTGTCAATGAACACAACCACGAATGAATCTAAATAGGGTCTAAAGATTCGATTCATGTAGTCCATGAAAATGGCTGGTGCATTAGTCAATCCGAACAGCATTACTACATACTCATAATGTCTGTATCGGGATCGAAATGCAGTCTTAGAGATATCCTCTTCTCTAATCCTGATCTGGTGATACCCCGATCTCAGATCAATCTTAGAAAATACTGAAGCCCCACGAACTTGATCCATAAGGTCATCAATCCTTGGTAAAGGATACTTATTCTTGATTGTGACCTTATTCAGTTGTCGGTAATCGATACACATCCTCATGCTACCATCTTTCTTTTTGACAAACAAGATCGGAGCACCCCAAGGTGACACACTTGGTCGGATCATCTGCTTCTGTAACAACTCCTCAATCTGTTTCTTCATCTCAGCCATCTCCGGTGGTGCCATTCTATAAGGAGCAATAAAAATGGGACCAGCCCCCGGAACTAGATTGATTCCAAATTCAATCTCTCTCTTTGGTGGCAAACCCGGTATCTCGTCAGCGAATACCTCAAGAAAATCTCTAACAACGGGAATCTCTTTAATCCTTGGGCCATTCTCTTCTACTTCGGTGTTGAACAAACACATATAGCCTGAAGGTTTTGGGTCTCTATAGATCACTATTTTTCTATCAGAATCAATGATCACTTTGTTTTGACTTAACCAATCCATTCCCAAGATCACACCCAATTGCGATAAGGGTAAACAGATCAAATCTACCCTAGAGATTTGTCCTAACACTTCTATACAACAGTTAAGACATGCTCTAGAAACAACTACCGGAGCATTAGTAGGGGTTTCTACTTTAAGAGTATATGACAACTCAGATATGGGTAAACTCAAATGATTTACACATTCATAAGAAACAAATGAATGCGTTGCACCGGAATCAAATTAACAACACATTACAAAGCTGACCATTTAGCAAGTATTTACCTTGCACAAGATCAGAGGATCGGCTTGACTCCACACCACTGAGCGTCAAAACCCTGCCTTGAATCACAGACTTGTCAACTGCCCCTCTCGGATTAGTCTTGGCCGGTTCCTTGCAGTCCTTTGCAAAATGTCCTGGCTTCCCACAATTAAAGCAGCCACTTGTCGCCCAGCAAAAACGACCATAATGGCGACGTTTGCACTTGTCACAATAGGGAGCTTCACTTTGGAAATTTCTTCCATCACTACTTCCAACTTTTCCTTTGCCTTTCCCTCGGCAATCATATGGTCCCTTGCCTCGATTATTGAAACCTTTGCGTCTCTGGGGTCCATAACTCTGATTGTCTTTCTTCTCCGATGTTGGCAACCCTTCTGCCTTTTTATCATCCTCATACATCCTACACATATCCACCAGTGCAGGAAAGCTCTGAATCCGTTGATAACTGAAAATAGACTTCAGTTTAGGCCTCAAGCCACCTTCAAACTTGATACATTTGCTCCTCTCGTCTTGATTGTTCTGGTAATATGGAGAGTACTTCATCAACTCCTCGAACTTAGCTGCGTAATCACCCACACTCATGTCTCCTTGCTTTAGCTGCAAGAACTCAACTTCCTTCTTCCTTCTTCCTCCTTAAATCTTTTCGGAAGTATTTATTGAGAAACTTCTCCATAAACACACCCCAGTTTACATCCCTTCCTTCAAAATGCAAGAGTTGAACAGTATGGTTCCACCAATTCTCAGCCTCATCTTCTAACATATAAACTGCATATGCCATCTTCTGAGCTTCCGTGCAGTCTAATGTTGTGAAGATTTTATCCATGGTATGAATCCACTTATTAGCCTCCTCAGGCTTAAATCCTCCTTCGAACTTAGGTGGATTACAACACCTAAAATCCGCCAAACTCTTAGCCTTAGTATTACCAACATTACACTGATGAGGTGGATTAACTGATTGCGGTGGTTGCTGAGATTGCTGTTGTTGCCGTTGCTGCATAGACTCCAACACAACGGTGATTCTCTCTAACGTCGCGTTAGTATGATTTTGGTTTCTAGTTGTCATAATAGACCTGCACTATGGGCTTATGGTCACATATGATGAACTAAAGAAACATTCATCACACAACCTATACTAAGGCTTTAATAATAACTCCAAACAAACATTCAATTTGTATCTATTGCTCAATTCAAGCAAAATACTAGCATTCAAAAACAATAAATATGCCATGTGGATACCTGCTTGATGTTGATGACTACCTTTCTGGGACTACTTCAACTACTACAGGATCTGACTTTTGCTCTGATACCACTCAATGTGACGCCCTCAATATAATACTAGAAATTAGAGTAATGAATAGACTATTAATCAGTTAAGTATGGACTTGTTTAAAGATAGAAAATATAAGGTTAAAATTTTCCTTTCCATTTTCTAAAAGAAACGGGTGCACAAACCAAAATATGGAATTCTTGGAGATTAGATTTTGTATCATTTAAAATATTGAATTCGGCGTTTATCTAAAACAAGGAAATCATTTCATAATCTAGATGGCATCTATTCATTGAAATTGCATTTACATAATAAAAACTTAAGTGATGCCATCCACTCTTTCATTTTGCCGAACTGATACCATTTTCAAATATCGAAGCCGAACTCTTTAAATACTTTTATCAGAGTAAGCGGAAATAGCAGGACTATGCACAAGTTGTAATATAAACATACGATATATATATATATATATATCATAAGATACATAGTCCAAGAGTCAAGTCTCCAAGATCCAATACAAGACCATAACAAAATAAACCATAACTCTAGAGTTCTCATAAGTATATCTACAATATATACATCTCAAAATATAAAACTCGAGAGCTGGTCATATAGGACAAGTAGCAGCATGCAATAGTAGTAGTAGTAGTAGAAGTCTCCTAGAAGCAGCAGTAGTAGTCATCATCCAAAATCAGCAGCAGTATCTCCTCCACAGCAGTCACATCGGATCCCTGATACACATCATCTACCCAATGCATGTACCTAGGGATCATCGTCCATCCACTAGCTCCCGGTAGAGTGAGTGCCAGGCTCGCCTCCGCTCTCGTCCTCAACAGGGTCTTCCTCTATCTCATCCGAAGGAGTGGGAACCCTTCCACTAGGCACAGGGTCTGGTGATGGCGAGACCCTAACAAGACTCCTCGGATCAGATAGGGGAGTCTCCTCTCGGACGACTCTAGAAGTAAAAGGGTGTGAGCGGGTAAGTCGGAATCGAAAACTGTGATATGAGCGAGTTGGTCGTATGGGAGGTGGTCCGTGGTAAGTGTAAAAGGGTGGTACATGCATAGTGTATATGATGGGGATCCTAAACCTACGAGGACGAAACCGAATTAGCGGGTTGGGGTGATAGAAGGTAATCTCTACCTCACCCTCGAATACCGCCCGGTGATCCTCGTAGATCCATATGCCATCATGAAGTGGTCGGATCTCGATGCAAGCGATGTAACGTGACATCACCTACAAGGGCACATGGATAAGCAATTCTATACACATAGTAAAAAGAGCATAAATAATTGTACAACATAAATATGAATGTATGAAGCAATAAACAACAACCACATTTAGCATTTAGCAATTATTTTATGCAAGTAGAATGCTCATACTTATTTTCATTTATCAACTTTAAATTAGATGAGTGGCATGATGTATGAATCTAGCTCTCAACCCTAACTCCATCGATCTATGACACTCTCTAACATCCATCCTTTACTTCATATCAGCACTCAACAGTGCGTTGTACTCCTAGGTGTACAACATTCGTACATTCACCTAGAATGTACACGACAAGCTTGGAAATGGTACATAACGTGCTCCTCGAGCAACGTCCCGTCATCTTAACGGAATAACCATATCATCAGCATCTCACTTTCGCTGGCCACATCATCAACCATAATGTGACGTCAAGCAAGTCGTCAGTTGGCACTCCCAGAGGCCCTCCTTATGTTACCAAAACATGAAAAACGATCTAACACCCGAACTTCAGGATGAATGCAATTTCTTAACTTAAAAGAATTGATTGACATAGCTCAATTAATAATATCTCACATTATTAATTTATTGATTTCATATCATCATCAATCAATTGCTTTTAAGTCTTAGATCTCTTGGATTATTATTACTAGATATTAACATAATGATTCAGAATTAAAAATGGCATTTATAAGTTTTCTGATAAAAAAGACTCGAGTATTCCTCATAGGACTCGAGTAGTTCTTTAGACTGTTCAGTGGACTCGAGTGCTTTATGGAAAGACTCGAGTAGATCAAAAATTTCCAGAAAGTCCTTGTTTCAGGTTTTCTCAAAAATACTCGAGTCATTCATGATATACTCGAGTCATTCATCAACCTAGATGAGTCGAGTGAATCATGCAAGACTCGAGTGGTTCATCAGAAAAGTTCATTGGTGCATCAGTCAATACCCAAGTCTCGGACCAGATACTCGAGTGATGGTGCTAGCTGTAACATCCTCACTTTAATCGGTTAATTTTAAATTTTAATAAAATCAGAGTTTGAAAATTCATTTTAGAATTTGATTTCTTATGAAAATTCTTAGGAAAATCCGACAGAGTTTCCTCTGTTTTTCGGACTTCCCAAAAATTTCCTTCTAAAAACCTGTCAGTCCAGAATTATTTAAAATCATAAACTCAACAGAATAAAAACCAGTTCAGATCCTAACGCCCGATTAGTACCAGTTTCAGGACATATAACTACACATATTATAAATTACAAAAATAACAGTTTTTAATGTAATTAGAAATAAAATCCCCTCTCGGTATCATAAATTCACTCCACGTAGTGGAGAGTTTCCAGTTCGGCCTGCTACAGTGTAAGCTCTGCTTCCGTACCTGTAAAAATATAGCAAGAAGGGTAGCATTACGCAGAACTTAAAAAGATAAATCCTAAAAGAAGACATAGCAAATAACCAAGCCTACATAATTATTAATATATTTTATTCATAACTATTAATATAATTAATCTCTTTTAGTTCTTCACTTATTCTCACATTCTTTTAATTATTGATCTTTTAACAGGTCTCTTATTATTTCTACATTCACTTTTCTTTTTCTTTTTCTTCTTCTCTTCCTTTTCCTTTTATTTTCCTTTTCTTTATCTATTCCTTTTTCCTTATGACTGAGTCCAACAGACCATCAGCCCTTTATCTTTAACATGACCGAGTCCAAAAGACCATCAGCCGTTTTCCTTTTATTATGACTGAGTCCAACAGACCATCAGTCGTTCATCTTTTCTTTATGACTGAGTCCAAAATACCATCAGCCGTTTTCCTTTAGGTGACTGAGTCCAAAAGACCATCAGCCGTTTTCTTTCTATATGACAGAGTCCAAAAGACCATCAGCCGTTTTCCTCTATATGGCTGAGTCCAAAAGACCATCAGCCGTTTTCCATTTATTATGACTGAGTCCAACAGACCATCAGCCGTTCATCTTTTATCATGACTGAGTCCAACAGACCATCAGCCATTCATCTTTTATTATGACTGAGTCCAACAGACCATCAGCCGTTCTTCTTTTCTTTATGACTGAGTCCAACAGACCATCAGCCGTTCTCTTTTATTCTTTCTTAATTATTTCTCTTTTCTCTTCTTATAATTTAAGTATTTCTTTTATATTTGTCTCAATCTTTTGATCTTTATTTTCGTTTATGACATATCACATTTTTCTACATTTTCTACTTTACTCTTTTTCTTTTGTTAGTTTCCCCTCGATTTTATCCAACTCTAGTTAATACGGTCAAGTATAGTATATTCTAGTTCTCGTTACTTATTCTTAGTTATTTCTTAATTTCCTTATCTCAGTCAATTACCTAACTCATTGTTCCTATTTCATTAACTATATTATATTTAATTGCTTTATTAACTTAATCTAACTTCTCAATTTTTATTGAATTATTCAATCTAACTTCCCTCATAATGTACTTTCTCTTCGTTTTCTTATCTTTTTATTAATCTGCTTATCGGTTTCCTATTTTATTTTAAATCTAATTCATTCTTTTGCTCCTATTGCTCTAATCGGTCCTGCACGTATTTATTATTCCCTATACTAATCCCTCCTTTACCTCACTTTACTCTTCGGGTACTATTATACTTATTATCTTTTAATTCATTAATTCTACTCTCTCTTTTGCCTATTTCGTTTACCCTTTTTGTCCTTCTACTTCCCCTATGGTTTTATTTTTATGATTGCTCACGTTTTTGTTTTATTCTAACTATTTTAATATTCTAAATACGCTCATTCGTTCCGGGCCTTTTTCTACGCTCATTCCTTTTATTCCCTAAAGTGTGGTTTCTATTAACAATTTTATTTACTTCCTTTATGTCCACGAGGGTTACCCTAAGGTTCAATTACATACTTTATAATTACCCTATTCTCAGCTACCACTATAGCATCCTAGAATTTAGTTCTTAAGTAAAGGTAACGCGAACCCTCTTACCTCGGGCTTTTTAAATAGAACCTGGATTTTAGCTCGGCGACGGTGACGGCGTCGGTGTTGCTCCTCGTTAGCGGGAACGATCGCGGCTGGACCAAGGCAAGAGCTTCGAGCTTCGAGGTTCCCGACACGAGCCCGGCACGATCACGGGTCGATAACGGCGCCGGTAACGTCCGTAGAGAGAGAGCTCACGGTGAGAGAGAGGGAATGGAAGAGGGAGGGGTTTATGGTTATGGTGATGGATCGGGCGGTGGTGGTGGCGGCTCGTGGTGGCTGTGGTGGCCGGTGGAGGAACAAGGAGGAGAGGGAGAATCAAGTGAGAGGAGGAGAGAGAGAACAAGGGAAATTGAGGGAAGAGAGTGAGAGAGACGGGTTAAGAGAGGGGAAGGGGTGGCCAAGGTGGGGCGGCTTAGGGCGGCGGTGGTGGTGGTCGAAGTCGGAGAAGGGAGGGAGATCGGAGGGAGAGAGAAACTAAGGGTTGAAATGGGGTTTTCAGCCCCAAAACGCGTTTTTAATGTTGCAGATCGCAGAATACTCGAGTATTTATTTCAATACTCGAGTATTTTGACCCAAAATACTCGAGTATAATGATCAGATACTGCTAGTTTGCTTTTCTATTTTTCTTCTATTTTCCCCCATATCTTCAAATTGCCATAACTTCTTCGTGCACCGTCGGATCTTGCTCAAATTTGACGAGCAACTTCCTAAAAATCATATCTTCATATCCAACGGTGGGAATTGTGTTTTGAGTCTTAAATATTTTATTTTTAATTTCCCAAGTTAGCGAATTTAAAACACCGAAAACACCGCTTTTGACCCTCGTTTGGTCTTCTTTAAATTTGCTTTTCGATGCCAATGCTCCTTGACTCCTCTATGGCACTCAAAGAACTCCTAATCCATCATTTTAAATCCCTTCTAGGATAATCCTTACTTCCAAATCTTACTATTATTCTAATTATTATTAGAATTAAAATTTGGGATGTTACATTTCTCCCCCACTTATTTAGAATTTCGTCCCCGAAATTCCGTTCGGTTCCTTAAATGGAGAATCATCCCATTGGTAAACTCCTGACTATGGTTTTTTTACTTGCCTTCGGTTTTTATTTCCCGCTCCAGGTGTGGCTAGGTTCATGCCTATTTTAAGACTTGTCTTCTAATACTACGTATTCCCTCTATCTGGACAGGATCGTCAGTTTTCTTATTATTAAAGTTCCATCTCCCATTCCTTGGATTGAAATCCTCCCCCACATAGCATTGACATACTTGGTTATATCCATGCTTCGGGGTATGCTCATTCGTTATTCAGAATTTAGCACATAAGCTTCTCGACCGGTATCCAAGGTTAGAAGGGACACGTGGGTGGTTATCCATCGGTAGGCATAGAACTATGTCGGGTTCCTACGTCTTGGTGAATTCTCACCTATGTATCTGAGATGCTTGAAGCTTGAAGAGAGTGAAGATGAAAAGAAGAAACACGAAGCACTCAAGGATGGGTTTCATAGTCTTCGTACGACGACCCAGGATGTACTGGATACATGTCAAGCAAGAAGACAATGGAGATTATCCTCAAGTGTGCATTTTCAGCAGAGAGTCATCGAAAGATGTATTTTCTATGGAACTACCGCTGATTTGATTTGGTCTTGATAAAGGTACTTGGTGCAACGGCTAAAGCTTGCTTCCTTTGGGGGAATCGTTTGGGAACTTGACTAGGTTCTTAAGTGAATTCTAATTCCTAATGATGAGCACAATTCACTAGTTTACTTGGGTCGGTCTCGGTGTGGATACCCTACTAATTCATCCAGTTTCGCCTTTCTCGCGAATAACCACTTCGGATTCTTAACAAAATGCTTGATGAGTTTTGGGCTTTTAGTTTGGCTTTTCATGAAGTCTAAAGACGGTTACTATGGGTTCGCTCGACTCGGTTCCCTAGCGAGTTCTATTCGCGGGTACACTACTATTAAGTGGGTGCACTGGCTTAAGGCTCCTATTTGTCTGTCCTGATTTTTCGTTGGAAAGTGTCAATGATATCGACCACTAATAGTTGCGAAGATCGAGGTGATCAGTCCCAATCTCACATCTATCAATAGCAACATCACCGTCAAGTTTGTTGATGTTATCGTCCCCTAGCAGATGTAAGAATCAGAGTGATCAGTTCTAACCTTACATTCTACCAGTGGAAATACCATCACTGTGTTTGGTGGATCTTTAACTAATGTATTTTCATTTATTGATTTCTTTTTAAGTTAAATCGAATACGTATGCTTTATGCAAAAAATTTTAAATAAATATTTGGTATATAGTTAACACTAAAAGTACCTCGGTAAGTTCATTCGTCGCTCTGCGTGCTCCCAGGACAGTCTGCAGCACGGTGTCCCGACTGTCCGCAGTGATAACAGAGACCCTCCTTCCTGAGTTGGTTCATAGGCCAACACAACCGTTTGTGAGATTTCCAACAGTGTGAACATAAGGGCCTAGCAATTGGGATAGCCACATTATGGTCCGCATCCCTGAGAACCATTGCCATAGCATTAATATCGGCATATGGGCCTGATTCTTGCGTCGGTCCTTCTCTCCTGGTAGAACTTCCAGCACCCTGCATACTCCTGTTTCGTTGCTCCAACCTTTCCTGTCTCAATCCTTTTTCGTAAGTGCTAGCCATGTTTACCAGGTCGGACAAGTTCGCAACATTCTGATATTCAAAGGCGATTTTAATTTCAGTGTGAAGCCTGTCCTCAAACTTAATGCACTTAGTCCTTTCATCCGCATCCCTGTAGCTTCCGGCATATCGGATTAGATCCTCAAAATGTGCAGCATATTCTCCAACACTCATGTTCCCTTGTTTCAGGGTCAAGAACGCCAGCTCTTTTTCTCGGCGGACATCTTCCGGGAAATACTTCCCTAAGAACCTGATTTTGAACACATCCCAGGTGATTTCCTGGTTAGCGATCTCCATTTCCCTTCGTACACGTTCCCACCAGTACTCAGCTTCTCCAGTGAGCATGTACGACGCCAAAGGGACTATCTGCTCCACGGGCGGTGACATTGTGCGGAAAATCTTCTCCAATTCTTGGAGCCATCTCTGTGCTGCGTCAGGATTGTAGCCACCTTCAAACTTGGGCAGATCATTCTGTCTGAATCTAGCTAGCCAATCGATGTCGATTGGGTTTGGTGGTTGATGGAGTGCGGCGGCTGCTGCTGCTGCGGCTGTTGCTACTGTTTCGGCCTGGTTCTGGTTCATTTGGACCAGATTCTCAAGTATCGCGGCCATCCTATCATCACGAGTATGTCTCCGAGGCATGGTGACTGAGTTCTGGAAAAAGAACACGTTATTCCACAATTAACTAAAAACTCTTAAATTAAGTGTACCTATTTATCTATTCTAAGACTTGACATTATCACTTGGTTACTCGCTTGGTGAGTAACCAATAGGAGTTATGAGTCCAAACTCCAAGGCCGAGGGAAACTGCTTTGATACCATAAATGTAACATCCTCACTTTAATCGGTTAATTTTATATTTTAATAAAATCAGAGTTTGAAAATTCATTTTAGAATTTGATTTCTTATGAAAATTCTTAGGAAAATCCGGCAGAGTTTCCTCTGTTTTTCGGACTTCCCAAAAATTTCCTTCTAAAAAGCTGTCAGTCCAGAATTATTTAAAATCATAAACTCAACAGAATAAAAACCAGTTCAGATCCTAACGCCCGATTAGTACCAGTTTCAGGGCATATAACTACACATATTATAAATTACAAAAATAACAGTTTTTAATGTAATTAGAAATAAAATCCCCTCTTGGTATCATAAATTCACTCCACGTAGTGGAGAGTTTCCAGTTCGGCCTGCTACAGTGTAAGCTCCGCTTCCGTACCTGTAAAAATATAGCAAGAAGGGTAGCATTACGCAGAACTTAAAAAGATAAATCCTAAAAGAAGACATAGCAAATAACCAAGCCTACATAATTATTAATATATTTTATTCATAACTATTCATATAATTAATCTCTTTTAGTTCTTCACTTATTCTCACATTCTTTTAATTATTGATCTTTTAACAGGTCTCTTATTATTTCTACATTCACTTTTCTTTTTCTTTTTCTTCTTCTCTTCCTTTTCCTTTTCTTTATCTATTCCTTTTTCCTTATGACTGATTCCAACAGACCATCAGCCCTTTATCTTTAACATGACCGAGTCCAAAAGACCATCAGCCGTTTTCCTTTTATTATGACTGAGTCCAACAGACCATCAGTCGTTCATCTTTTCTTTATGACTGAGTCCAAAAGACCATCAGCCGTTTTCCTTTAGGTGACTGAGCCCAAAAGACCATCAACCGTTTTCTTTCTATATGACTGAGTCCAAAAGACCATCAGCCGTTTTCCTCTATATGACTAAGTCCAAAAGATCATCAGATGTTTCCCTTTTATTATGACTGAGTCCAACAGACCATCAGCCGTTCATCTTTTATCATGACTGAGTCCAACAGACCATCAGTCGTTCATCTTTTATTATGACTAAGTCCAACAGACCATCAGCCGTTCTTCTTTTCTTTATGACTGAGTCCAACAGACCATCAGTCGTTCTCTTTTATTCTTTCTTAATTATTTCTCTTTTCTCTTCTTATAATTTAAGTATTTCTTTTATATTTGTCTCAATCTTTTGATCTTTATTTTCGTTTATGACTTATCACATTTTTCTACATTTTCTACTTTACTCTTTTTCTTTTGTTAGTTTCCCCTCGATTTTATCCAACTCTTGTTAATACGGTCAAGTATAGTATATTCTAGTTCTCGTTACTTATTCTTAGTTATTTCTTAATTTCCTTATCCCAGTCAATTACCTAACTCATTGTTCCTATTTCATTAACTATATTATATTTAATTGCTCTATTAACTCAATCTAACTTCTCAATTTTTATTGAATTATTCAATCTAACTTCCCTCATAATGTACTTTCTCTTCGTTTTCTTATCTTTTTATTAATCCGCTTATCGGTTTCCTATTTTCTTTTAAATCTAATTCATTCTTTTGCGCCTATTACTCTAATAGGTCCTGCACGTATTTATTATTCCCTATACTAATCCCTCCTTTACCTCACTTTACTCTTCGGGTACTATTATACTTATTATCTTTTAATTCATTAATTCTACTCTCTCTTTTGCCTATTTCGTTTACCCTTTTTGTCCTTCTACTTCCCCTATGGTTTTATTTTTATGATTGCTCACGTTTTTGTTTTATTCTAACTATTTTAATATTCTAAATACGCTCATTCGTTCCGGGCCTTTTTCTACGCTCATTCCTTTTATTCCCTAAAGTGTGGTTTCTATTAACAATTTTATTTACTTCCTTTATGTCCACGAGGGTTACCCTAAGGTTCAATTACATACTTTATAATTACCCTATTCTCAGCTACCACTATAGCATCCTAGAATTTAGTTCTTAAGTAAAGGTAACGCGAACCCTCTTACCTCGGGCTTTTTAAATAGAACCTGGATGTTAGCTCGGCGACGATGACGGCGTCGGTGTTGCTCCTCGTTAGCGGGAACGATCGCGGCTGGACCAAGGCAAGAGCTTCGAGCTTCGAGGTTCTCGACACGAGCCCGACACGATCACGGGTCGATAACGGCGCCGGTAACGTCCGTAGAGAGAGAGAGAGCTCACGGTGAGAGAGAGGGAATGGAAGTGGGAGGGGTTTATGGTTATGGTGATGGATCGGGCAGTGGTGGTGGTGGCGGCTCGTGGTGGCTGTGGTGGCCGATGGAGGAACAAGGAGGAGAGGGAGAATCAAGTGAGAGGAGGAGAGATAGAACAAGGGAAAGTGAGGGAAGAGAGAGAGAGACGGGTTGAGAGAGGGGAAGGGGAGGCCAAGGTGGGGCGGCTTAGGGCGGCGGCGGTGGTGGTCGAAGTCGGAGATGTAACACCCTGTCCAAATACCTCACAAAAGTTTTGATGAAAACCTGATTTATATTTTCATAAAAATATTTTTTTAAAAAGAGTAGTTTTCAATTTGAAGTTTTCCTTATGATTTTATGTGACAAAGTTTCTTTTAAGAAAAAGATTTTATGGAAAAAGATTTTATGAGTCTAAGTTTTAATTTGAATTGAATTCGTGACTTATGATTTCAAACGATTTTAGATTTTAAAGCAAATGATTTTGATTTTAAGGCAAACCATATGGCATTCGAATTTTTGGAGTGTTTGAATTAAATTTCCCTAAGTATTTCTACCTTATACTTTTCCTAAATGTGATTTTGTGTGTGAAAAGAAAATGAAAATGAAATTGTGCATGTGTGTGAGATGTGGCGCCGTGAGGATGAGAGGAGTGTGCATGTGATGAGTCAAGTTTTGACTCATGAACCCTAAGGCTAGAAACCCTTAGCATCTAGGATTAGTTTAAGTGTTAAGTGTGGTTAGTGGGTTGACCAACCAATAGGAGTCAAGCTTAAGCCTAATACCCTTTCATTAGCTCAATGGCTTAATTGATCCATGCAAGCTTTAAGGTGGACAAGACTACCCTTCTTGGCTCTCTCTTGACCGAATTTTATTAGGGATAGAAGAGGAAAACAATGGTTGCTCTCTTATATGGCTTGGACCGTAGCACTTGCCCATTTGCTTCTCATTTTCACTTCCAAACTAAACACTAATCTAAGAGTGAACCTCAAAGCTCTTAGAAAACTTAGAAACACGTAGAGAGGAAGAGGAACCGTGAGCACCCAAAGAGGAGGAGAAGAGGAAAAATCAAGCTCAAACCTTAGGATCATCGAAGAACTAGTGAAGAGGTTGAAGAACTTTTCCTATTTTCTTGTCTACTTGAAGATCCTAGATTCTTGAAGTGTGGTTCTTAATTTCTCTAAGTTTTGTAAACTTAATTGTGGATGCATGATTAGGTTCTATGTTTGTATGTAATTGTTAAGCCTTGATCAAGAACTCTACAAGTTGTAAATCCAAGAAAACCATGGACATTATATTCGGTCATGATTAGGAACTTAGGTCATGAAGATTTTTATTTCATTATTGAGTGCATGCATGTTGATTTGGTACTTGATGATGATGATCTATGTGATTTTCATGCTCTAGTTTTCATCTTGAACTTTCTAAGTTTTGATTTGAGTTGATTTTCATAAAGTCCTTGATTTTTGATTCAGTTTTGAGAAAAGATTTGATAATTGTATTTGGTTTTCATGGTTTTGATTTTTGGAAGCTTTGCATTTGATTTTCTTGGTTGAAAACTTTTATTCCATGACCTGTATGTCACGGTTTTCATGAGGAAAACAAGGGAACCCAACTTTTCTAAAAAGGTTTTACTTTGATTCAAGTTTACAAGTATTTCAAAGTTAAAGATTTGAGTTTTCTCCTTGATTTTGGTCAATGTTTCATTCGGCCAAGCTTTTTAAAAAATAAAAAAATCAAAGGATCTTGATTGTTTTCATGAACAAAATCTTGCATGTGTTCTCTTTGTGATTTCCATGATTTCTACGGCACATGCAAAGGAAAAATGAAAGTGTGAAAATATTTTGAAGTGACAAGTGAGTCACGGTTTTGAAAGAGAAAGAGCTATATTATTTTAAATCAATTGTTTTGGTGAGGCATGTTTTTAATTTAGTATTTTCAAAGGATTTGCATGAATCAAAGTGCATCAATATTATTGTTTTCTCCTAGTGATGATTCGGCCTACCTTAGGTTGAGGAAGCTAGATCCTTTTTGCATGGGATTGTTTTCATGAAATGATTGTGTTTTGTGATTTAGTTTTGAGAAAAACTTAATTAAATGATGTGATTTTGTTTTGGGTTCAATTCGGCCTTCATGGAAGGAAATGAACCAAACATGTTTGATGATTTTAAAAGTGTTTTCATGATTTGATTTCTTTAATTCTTGCTGCCCAAGAGTTGTTTTCAAGTATTTCAAGTTTGAAAATGTTTTTAAAGTTATGGAAGGACATGGATTTCAAGTGTTACTCGATTTGCAAAGGTTTGGATGAAAAATTGTGAGTTTTTAATGAATTTCAACTTGAAGTAAGGGGCTGGACTTTCCATACAGCCACCTAAGTCAATTATTTTACTTATTTTAATATGAGTTTTCAATTGGTTTCAAAGGTTTTCAAGTATTAGAAAAGATCCAAGTTGTTTTCACAATGTTTTAAAGAAAGAATAAAACAAAGGGTTTTGACTTGAGAAATTCAGTAACAATTTCTAATGGTTTTAATAAAAGTGTATTTATCTATGTGAGGTTATCCAGTGGACAAAGGTGATAATTCTCAAAGAGGAATTAGAGATCTTCAAGAACAAAGCTTTTCTCGTACGGATTTTAGAGGTGAGTGAGATTGCGGTGAGCCGTGGCAATGTTGTCGGATGGTGGTATCTATGTTATCTTTCTTTATGTTATGTCTTGACGCATGTTTTATTTGTTTAATGTTCTATCTCTCTTTGGGTCGAATGAGATACCCCTTATGATAATCGTAAGTGATTCATGAATGATGAACGCGAGGATGGACAAAGAGACAATGTACGACGCAATTATGAATGGTGAGATGAAATGTCTATATGTGGAACAAGAACATGAGGACTATGAGATGTTGTTGGTGGTTATGAATGTGTTATGATGCATAAAATGAAATGGTTTCATGAGACGATGTATGAGAAACTGGGGAATGTATATACATATAGTGGTCGGGTCTTGTCGAAGGGATGTGTAACACCTAAATTTATTTACCCTTTTATACCCTTAATTAAAAATAGCACTTGAAAATTTCATTTTAAACTTATAAATTGATTAGTAAAAACTCTTAGTTATTTTTAATTCATAAGAAAATCTCCCGTCAAACGAACGGAGTTCCGTTTGTTTTTACGACTTTTCCAAAATTTCTGTTTTCCTGCAACCTGATAAATAACATATTTTCAAATTTCAAAGCCAGTAGGTCTATTCATATATATATATATATATATATATATATATATATATATCAGCTAGTGCATCTTCGTGCATGCATCAGAAACAAGTTTAAAACATCAGAATCTAATCATCAGAGTTAGCGGAATATAAACAAGTTAGGAAAACAGTTTTTCCCCAAAATAAACCCCTTTCCCAAAAGGAGTCGTCCTGGGCCCCCAAAAGCTATTTACATTTATCTACAACAAAAAGGATTCACATCATCGGGCCCAGGACATTTCCATGTCCTACATAATAATAAGTGACCTACTCTCCCTGTGAGGGAGAGTACTCCTGCTCGGCCTACTCTTGTGCAAACTCTTCCTCAGTACCTGTGGAGATAGTAAGGAGTGAGTATTACACATAAAATGGGGAGGCAGTTTCCAATTAAGACATAATGCAACACTAAGCCATACACATTTAACAATTCAATCACAACGTCATAAGTAAGAGTCAATTCATCACAATTCAATTTTAAGTATTCATTAGTTTCTCAAATCGATTTTTATTTAACATTTTCTTAAGTCTTTAGTTCCATGTATTTTAATCATATTTATGTTCTTTTTATCTGTCCCTGGTCACGACCTACTGCGTCTGCACTCCTGTGCACTCACGACTTACTGCGCCCGGGTATGTTTCATTATGTCCCTGGTCACGACCTACTGCGTTCGCATCTTTACGCGATCACGACTTACTGCGTCCGGGTAATCCCCTGGTCACGACCTACTGCGCTCGCACCACCGCGCGATAGCGACTTACTGCGCCCGGGTATGTTTCTCAATCCCCTGGCTGAGCCTGGGTAATAATTCATTTAGTTCCTTTATCATTATTAATTCTTTAGCAAATTTCCATTACTCAAAATTAATCACCACATTACCCATTTCCACTATCCAATGATCACAAATATATTTTATAACTAAATTAGCACAATTCATCTTAATATCACAACTCAAATATTTAAACAACATAAGCATTTAATTCATCAACATCACCAAATCACAAAATGCAATATATCAACATCAAAATAAATTCCCTAAGTCATAAATTCTATTCTAACAATTATTCTATATCATATCAACCTAAACTAACACAAATATCTTAGTACCCATTATATGCATATTGTAAACTAAACCCTAGAGTAAGGTAATACTCACTATAACCCACTCTTTACCTTAAATTAGTAAAGAGAAATAGAACCTTAGTAAGCCCTAGCTCAAAATCTTGGAAACTTGAATTTCCTAAGCTTAGCTTGCCACGTCAATATGGAAATGATGAAATGATGATAGACAACCCTATTTGATAGAGCACAAGAGGAATGATCTTTGTCCTTGCCTTGATTCGAGTTGGAAGGCATAAAACACAATCCCTATATAACAAAGAGTGCAAGAACCCTAAGGGTTTTAGAGCTCAATTTCTATGAGTCAAGGAAAGTTGAAATGGAAAGGAATATAACTCATGGCATGAAGCTACTTACCCAATCAATGGTGGAAAAATTGAAAAACCAAGAAGAGTGAAGGAGGGAGTGATTCGTGTGAGCCCAAGAAGGAAGAGGATGAAGCTTTAATCAATATCCATGGTGAAAGCTTGTTGGGTTTTGTTTGATTTTGGGTTGAGGTGCCCAAAAATCAAAGGTGTATGGTGGTTTGGTGGATTTATGGTGGAGATGGTCTTGGAATGGAGGGAACTTGATGAGGATGATGGGTTGATGAAGGAGTTGAAAGGTGGTGGAATGATGTATTTTTGGTGTTTTATTTTTGCCTTGGATGTTGCTGGAGAATTGTGTGGCTATGATCAAAACTTTGGCCCCAAGTTTCAATTTCAACGCACCAGATCTGGTGCTGCTGAGCGCGCGCGCCTGGGCGCGAGAGCTGCACCAGCTCGTGTTGCTGGTGCGTGGTGCGTGGGCTGGTGCGTGTGGTGGGGGGCCTTGGCGCGCCAAAACGCAAACTGGTGCGTACTGTGCATGCTGCGACTCGCCTGGGCGCACAGTTGGCTGGCCTGGGCGCATTTTCCACTGCCTTGGTGCACCATGAATAGTGCACCCGCCTGGGCGCATGGTTGGTTCGCTTGGGCGAGTTTTAGGGTTTTCAACCTTCGATTCGCTGTAACTTTTTCGTCGACCGTCGGATCGAGTCCAAATTTTTAGACATGCTTCTTCACCCCATAAACTTCCTATCCAACGATGGAATTTATTTTATTAGCATCCTATAATAAATTTCAAATTTTCTCTTTTCGGTCGATTTCTGACATCTAAAACGCCGATTTAACTCCCGATTTCGCTAATTTGACTTTGCCCAAAGCCACAACCGCCTTCTATACAAACCCTAGGACCTATAATCACCACTCACCTATCTACCAAAATTCATTAAGTCATTATTCCAATTTTTCTAAGGTTTTTAATTAATAATTTCATTTAAATCAAAGTTTAGGCTGTTACAGGATGGACTCAGGGCAAGCCGACTATAGGCTAATAACTAAAAGACTTTAATTCCCTAAAAGACTTTCAAGAGTATTAAAAGACACTTAAGACATTTACATTCGCGGTGAGTGATGAGAGTGTGAAGTATGGAGAGGAAGATACTATGGGTATCTGCGGATACTCAGGTGGGGATTGCATGAGGAGAGGGCAATGACGGTGACTCGTCAAGAAGCCTCAAGTACATTTCTAGGCGGGACGAATCCCATAAGTGGCACACTAACGTGGTGGGGACTGTAACACCCCGATTTTCTAAATATAAAAATATACGAAAATTTAAAAGTTTTGGAAATAATTAAAGTGCTATAAAAGTGACTTCATTAAATAAAATACATAAATCAGAGTTTAAAAATAAAGCGGGTAACTTTAAACCTTTACTTTTACAAAATATTGAATTACAAAATGTGGGGCACCCAAATACAATATAGAGAACATATACACAAATCAGTTTCCTTTCTTCCGACTTGTTCCGCTACGCACTCTGATATCCAAGCCTCTTGAACTTGTACCTAAATTGTTATCCACTAAGGGTGAGATCTTTCACAGCACAGTGAACTAAAAGGATAGTATGCAATTCATAATAAAGACATAAGAATAATAATCAAATTAAAGATAGCGGCAACGCAATGCAGTCAACAACACAATACCCTTTTTGTTCATAATTATTTTAGACTTCCATTATTCATTTTAATCCACTGTTCATTTACAACACTTTATCCCTTAACCATTTTCACTTTTCATTCTCTTTATTCCCTTAAACTAGATATGTATATATATACATCCACCATCCACTTTCAGTCTCACAATTTAACAATTAAAGCATTAAATCACAATTATAAACATTTAACACTTAAGTTATTCAACAATTAATTTACAACCAACAACAAGCAAATAAATAGACATCCAACAACCATTCGACATACTCAGCTATGTCTCAGAGTGCAGTAACATAAATCGTCTCCCTAGGGTTCTTCACTTCCTGCATTAATATTTACAAATAAATAATTTAACATAAACATTTATAAAAGGGTCAAATTTAATTAAAATACAAAAAGAACAACTCTAATCCAACACTAATTGTTACCTACACTCTAACTTAATTATTGTACCCAAATCCTATTATAAATTCTAACTATCCCTAATTCAAAGTGTGGAAAGAGTCCCCCCTTACCGGTTGAAGAGTAGAGGAGAAGGAGAGAGAGAGCGCTCCACCAAACTCTAGGGAAACACTCCTAAGCTCCTAGTTCCTTGCTCCAATATCAATTTCTAGCTCCCTTGATGATTTCCCAATTAAAAGAGAAAGATTGGGAAGTTAGGGTTTTGAATTTGGGAATTGGGGATTTGAGGGATTGAGAATGAAATTGGGGTTTTTGTTGGTAGAAAATCATGGAGAGTTGATGGGGAATGATTATGGGATGATGGGTTGATGTTATTTGATGTTAATTTGAAGATTGGAAGAGTTTGGGAGGAGAGAAGAAGGAAGGGCCGTGAAAGAAGAGAGAAGGAAATGAAGAACAACACGTTAAAATCGTGTTTTTAAGTCTGATCTGCAGTGGTTAATCGATTAACCACTTTGGTTAATCGATTAACTCGCTTAATTTAAAAAAGGGCTAATCGATTAACTCTTGTGTTAATCGAGTAATGCCGAAAGGTGCTCAAAATTTAATCGATTAACAGACCCATTAATCGATTAATGCACTACTTTTTCCTTTCTTTCAAGCCTTCTAAGAGTTCTAAGCCGATCCTAATGCACCCTAACTTGTCCGATCATAATACCACTACCTAAACACATTCTAAACACCTCTAAACACAAACCAAACACTTCACTCATGAACTTATAATAACAAACATACAAATCACCATCACAACAAGACAAGACGAACAAACGATCGAATTCTACACCTAACCTCTTCTTAAACACTCGATCCTACCCAACCCTAATTGCACGATCAAAGCCACGCCGATCTAAACCTAAACCAATTGCCCTTCAACTTAGAACACTTCCCTATCCAACCTAACGATGCGATCACACCACGAATACACGCATACACACAAGGACACGAACACAAACACTAACACCTAAGAATACACACGAGCACACACATATACATACACATAAACACATATCCTAACTTAACCTAAATGCATATACCTATACATACATACATATAGATGTACTCATACAAATACACACACATACATATACACGAGGATATAGTTACTAATAATAATATCTACTCAAAGATATATTTATACAAATATATACCTATACTTAGGAAAATAGTTGTAACTCATTTTTCTTATGTAAATAAAATATTCATAATTATACTTATTAGGCTAATAAAAATGAGGATGTTACAATTCTCCCCCACTTAAAAGAATTTCGTCCCCGAAATTCACCCGTTGAAAAACATTTGAAAAGAAATGGGAGGGAGGTTCTTGTAAAATTGTTTTTCTCAAAACCCTTTTTAAAATTAACGAAATACGTAAAGTTTCTAAACCATTTAGTTTTATATATAGTAAGAGTCATAATAGTAAAAATCATGATAGTAAAAATAACGATTTCTCAGAATTTCCAAAATCTTAAATTCTATTTTTGGGGTGCTCCCCCACTTAAGCTTGGGTTATCCCGGTAGACTCAGGTTCGGTGTAGATTGGTTCTACTTAACTGGTTCTGACTTTGGTTCTACTTAGTGGATGCTAAACTTGCCTCATCCTCAGGTACCCTAAAAGTTGTTGGGTTTTAACAAGTTGAGGTAATCCTAACATAGTTCACTTTCTCACTAATGCTTCCTCTTTCCAGAACTTTCATAAAAAATCAATCAGAAGTTCTCTGAAAGTTTTATGCCATGGTTAAGCTCTAGTCGCAAGGTATTCTCTAGTCTTGGTGGCCTACAATTATGAAAGTGATGGTTTACAACTCCGTGTTCCTTTGGTTGGGTCCTTTAGTTTAGGTTGTGATGACACTCCCACTCACCAATTCATTCCAGCAATATAGATTTGAAGACCGGCTAACTATTTGGTCTCTCTTAAGTCTTGAAAAATTAGAGAGTACTAGGATGTGTTACTTATGGGTTAGTCGGTTATTGGACTTAGGATTTTTGGTTTGGTTCACTATCTCCCTTAAGAAATTCATTGGTCCATGCTAACCTAACATATTCTCGGGATAGAGAAAACAACTCTAATTCTTATGTAGCATGGTTCTAGCACACGCTATTTCACTCGGTTTTCAAACAAAAGGTTTGATGGTTCTTCTGTGGTCCTTATGGGGAAATTCAAATTGCAGAGCTTCCGAGAAATACTTTATAAAGATAAGGCAAAGGAAACAAAACTTTACACATAGGTGCATGAATATATTTATACACAAACACAAGTACGCCATGAAGATATATACATATACATACATACCAATATATCAGGAAAATGTTCACACACACACCATTATTCATATTTTCAAAACTCAGTTTGAAAACTCTTCTTAAAACGGTTCAAGGAAATGTATATATTAATCATCTTAGTTCTTAAAATAGGGTTTCCACTTATATTGGAAAGCCTTTTAGAAGAAAAGGGAGATTAAAATTTAAGACATAAATAGTTTTTGAAAATAGTTTAATATTGTCTCACAAAAGCGTCAATCAATTCATTCAATCATACATAACAACAACCATGCCTCACCACCATTCAACTGACAAAATAAACCTACATACATAAACCTATACCTATATCAATCTCCCAATTGAACTCAAATCCTTGGTTCTGTTTAGTTAAAACTTCTTTGTCATTCATAAATTTAAATATTACCATTCTGGGTTTAAGTTCAATTGATAGAACTCCACACTTGACTTTCGTTTAATGTTGAAGTGATCGAAGTCAATTTGATAGTGGAAATCAGTCACAAGTTCAATATAAAGTTGTTATAGTTTTCTTGGATTTTATTCTATCCGATGTCAACTAAGTCATTCGGCTAGATTGGAATCGCGAAATAACTTATTTGATTTTCATGGTTCCACTCAAATCTTCGTTCGCTTACTTTAACACTAAATTAGTCCACATCCGAACACATTTCGAGGACCCCTTGATTGAATTCGAACCGTTTTCCAACTTAGGCAAAAAGTTTCTCTTATTCTTTCAAATTTCCAATTGGACTAGTTTGGCGGTTCGAATCCGATCGATTAGTTCTCGATTTCTATTTCATTCCTGATGTCATAACTATTTGAATCTAGATTAGTAATGAAATCGACCGTTAGTTTAATTTAAGTCTTATTTTTCATTCCCTTTGATTCTAATCTAATCGGTGTGAACTTAGTCACTCGGTTGGATTAGGATCAAAGCTATGATTCGTTCAATTCGAACGGTTCCATTCCTAATCACAATCCAATTACTTTTGATACTTCACCATTCCACAATCATACACCCAAATCATACACAATACACATAGTCAAGCCAAGAAAGAACAACAACAACAAACGATTAAGCATTAAAGTTTTATACATGGAAAATTGTTTACTAATTCATAGTAATGCACGAATTCCTAGATTTCGACGACTTCACCTCCCGGTAAATGTAATGTCGGATTGGCCAATTCCCACACTACATTAAATCGGTGGTAGTAGCCCTCGCAATCCAATGAATTCCCGTACTACGATTTCAGTTGCCTTGGCATTATTCGGATTTTCCCTTGTATAAAACTTTAGCCTTCCTTTAGCCTAACACTTAAAACACTTCTACTCTCACTATTTATCTAATGTCACTTAGGTTTTTTTTTTTTGGTTTGCAATGGGAAACACTTACAACATTTAAAAATTTCCAAGTTTACTCCGTTTATCACTTGTTAGTATTTCCCTTTGCAAACTTAAACCGATCCTTTTTCTCTTAACATTATGCACTCTATATATTTATATATACATATACCCACCCCTATGATAACTATTTGTACACAATCTCCTAACTACAAAGAATCAACCAAGGTCTATCGTGCACCAGACAATATTCTAAGTACGATGCAAATGCAATGCGATGCGGATGCCATGCGATACTAATGCAATGCAGAAACAATTCATTTTCCTTTACTTTCCACTTTAAAACACTTTCACTTTTCATGCAATGCAATGCAATGCGATGCAATGCAATGCAATGCAATGCATCCTCACTTCTCCCTCTTGTACATTGTGCTTCACATTCTCCCCGAAGGAGGGTTCCTCACACAATGTACCAATTTTTTTAACAATTTTTAACTTTATAATTTTATTGACATTGTACTTCTCGTTCTCCCCGAAGGAGTGTTCCTCATACAATGCCCACTTTTTACTTTAAAAACTTTATTGGCATTGCACTTCACATTCTCCCCGCAGGAGGGTTCCTCACTCAATGTCTACTTTTAACAATCTTGACTTTATGTGCATTGCACTTCACATTCTCCCCGCAGGAGGGTTCCTCATGCAATGCACCCCTTTTAACAATTTTTGACTTTTTAACCTTTTTATAACAATTCCCACTTTTCCTCACCCCACTTGCCCCTCCACTCTGGGAAAAACCGGCCAGGAGTAAGCATTTCTCAACCCCTAGTTGGGTGCTTCACCTCCACTTAGGAAGGTCCCTCGCTCACCCGCTTGCACAACACTTCACCTCCACTGCGGAAGGTCCCTCATGCAATTTGGTTTGATTTGTCCAAATTGGCTTTAGCAGAAATCACCCTCACTGGCCAAAACGAGCCAAAGTGATGGAATTATCCCGGTTTGCGTGGAACCAACCCCCAATACGGGTAGCGAACCCGTATCCTTTGCAGGATCAAAGTTCCCCAAGATAATCCCATAATTCACTCTTGCCCTCATCAATCGATAAACGACGTAAGTTTTCCCCGTACCAAAGGTCCACCTTTCTCCATGAATGCACGTGTTTCTAGTTCGTTTTAGGGGTAGTAATTATTCTTTCTTTATTTATATAGATTCATTGGGAGGGCTTTTCTAGCCTAAAATGCGTGGCCATATGATGCAACATTCACATTTAAAGATGCACACACTTATTCAAAAACATTTAGCAACCAATATGCACATATGTTCCTAATTATGCCTAACAATTTCATCAAACATATGCGACAAACACTTAACATTAACACTTTTCACAAAACTCTATAAGTCTCACCTTTATTCAAGAAACTTGAGATTAGAGTGCTTGCAACGGAATCGGGATTACTTTCCCTCAGGTCGAAAGGAAGAACTGCTCTGATACCATATTGTAACACCCCGATTTTCTAAATATAAAAATATACGAAAATTTAAAAGTTTTGGAAATAATTAAAGTTCTATAAAAGTGACTTCATTAAATAAAATACATAAATCAGAGTTTAAAAATAAAGTGGGTAACTTTAAACCTTTACTTTTACAAAATATTGAATTACAAAATGTGGGGCACCCAAATACAATATAGAGAACATATACACAAATCAGTTTCCTTTCTTCCGACTTGTTCCGCTACGCACTCTGATATCCAAGCCTCTTGAACTTGTACCTAAATTGTTATCCACTAAGGGTGAGATCTTTCACAGCACAGTGAACTAAAAGGACAGTATGCAATTCATAATAAAGACATAAGAATAATAATCAAATTAAAGATAGCGGCAACGCAATGCAGTCAACAACACAATACCCTTTTTGTTCATAATTATTTTAGACTTCCATTATTCATTTTAATCCACTGTTCATTTACAACACTTTATCCCTTAACCATTTTCACTTTTCATTCTCTTTATTCCCTTAAACTAGATATGTATATATATACATCCACCATCCACTTTCAGTCTCACAATTTAACAATTAAAGCATTAAATCACAATTATAAACATTTAACACTTAAGTTATTCAACAATTAATTTACAACCAACAACAAGCAAATCAATAGACATCCAACAACCATTCGACATACTCAGGTATGTCTCAGAGTGCAGTAACATAAATCGTCTCCCTAGGGTTCTTCACTTCCTACATTAATATTTACAAATAAATAATTTAACATAAACATTTATAAAAGGGTCAAATTTAATTAAAATACAAAAAGAACAACTCTAATCCAACACTAATTGTTACCTACACTCTAACTTAATTATTATATCCAAATCCTATTATAAATTCTAACTATCCCTAATTCAAAGTGTGGAAAGAGTCCCCCCTTACCGGTTGAAGAGTAGAGGAGAAGGAGAGAGAGAGCGCTCCACCAAACTCTAGGGAAACACTCCTAAGCCCTAGTTCCTTGCTCCAATATCAATTTCTAGCTCCCCTGATGATTGCCCAATTAAAAGAGAAAGATTGGGAAGTTAGGGTTTTGAATTTGGGAATTGGGGATTTGAGGGATTGAGAATGAAATTGGGGTTTTTGTTGGTAGAAAATCATGGAGAGTTGATGGGGAATGATTATGGGATGATGGGTTGATGTTATTTGATGTTAATTTGAAGATTGGAAGAGTTTGGGAGGAGAGAAGAAGGAAGCGCCGTGAAAGAAGAGAGAAGGAAATGAAGAACAACACGTTAAAATCGTGTTTTTAAGTCTGATCTGCAGTGGTTAATCGATTAACCACTTTGGTTAATCGATTAACTCGCTTAATTTACAAAAGGGCTAATCGATTAACTCATGTGTTAATCGAGTAATGCCGAAAGGTGCTCAAAATTTAATCGATTAACAGACCCATTAATCGATTAATGCACTACTTTTTCCTTTCTTTCAAGCCTTCTAAGAGTTCTAAGCCGATCCTAATGCACCCTAACTTGTCCGATCATAATACCACTACCTAAACACATTCTAAACACCTCTAAACACAAATCAAACACTTCACTCATGAACTTATAATAACAAACATACAAATCACCATCACAGCAAGACAAGACGAACAAACGATCGAATTCTACACCTAACCTCTTCTTAAACACTCGATCCTACCCAACCCTAATTGCACGATCAAAGCCATGCCGATCTAAACCTAAACCAATTTCCCTTCAACTTATAACTAACGGCTCTAGAACACTTCCCTATCCAACCTAACGATGCGATCACACCACGAATACACGCATACACATAAGGACACGAACACAAACACTAACACCTAAGAATACACACGAGCACACACATATACATACACATAAACACATATCCTAACTTAACCTAAATGCATATACCTATACATACATACATATAGATGTACTCATACAAATACACACACATACATATACACGAGGATATAGTTACTAATAATAATATCTACTCAAAGATATATTTATACAAATATATACCTATACTTAGGAAAATAGTTGTAATTCATTTTTCTTATGTAAATAAAATATTCATAATTATACTTATTAGGCTAATAAAAATGAGGATGTTACAGGGACTGGGTCCAATGCCGTGGTAAGGACCGCATAGCTAACTAGAAATGATACTGTCACCTCCTTGAATGCAAGTCTACAACAGTTGAGAGGGACTGGAACGGGGCACTGTGTTATATGTATATGTTATGTTTGAGGTTGAGACCTCCTGGCTTGGAGCCAATTGTTGGATAGCTGTCATGCCCGCGTGGTAAAGGTCCTGTACTCCTATTGGCTTCCGACTAGGCGGATGGAGACCGAGGAGATGTAGAGTGAGCGTTTCCTCAATGATGGTGATTTCCCCTACCTCATTGAGTGAATGAAAATGATAAGACTTAATAACTAAAGATTACATGATAAGAGTATTCGAGGATGTAAGTGAAGTGTTGAGATAATTAATGGTGTGGTACGAGATTGAGGTCGATGAAATGATTATTTTACGCTTGTTTTATATTATGCTATTTGTTTATGGAATGTCCTTATGATGATCGGAAGTCGAACGATTGCGCTTATGTCTCTGAGTTTCCGGTGTATTTTGGTATCGAGTCTTGTTATGCTTATTCATTCATGTGTCAAGGGTCTATGATGTTAACTGTCTTTCTATCGTGTTTATTATGCTACCTTGCGGTCAACATGTCATGTATGGCGCGCTGACTCTCTCCTACCTGGTTGTCCTATTGGCGTTTGCCGGTATTGCAACGGGTAGATGGCGTATCATGTAGCAATCCAAATGTGGCCTCTTCAGGGAGGAGCATGGGAAATGGTACCTGACGGATGGATTTGGAGAGGAAACACTCGGCTGGAGATTGAGGATCCAAGACATATTCTAAGAGGAGCAGGCATGGATGTTCATGTCGGACAAGTCACTCTGAGGGATTACCAAGATGGTGGACCACGGGAGCACCATCAGCTAAACGGTGATCCTGCACCTTTAGCAGCGGTAATGCTGAGCCAATGGAAGAAGAGGATGCTAGTGGATCTGAGCACGAGGTGGAAACCGACCCAAGTGAAGATATGGAAGTTGAGGCTAGTTCCTCTGAAGACTGATAGTGTATCTCGTGTCTAGTGATGGTCAGGTGTCTAGGATTCCAGTCATCGGCGAGGATTTCCTTGTGATGAACCAATGATGTAAACAACTATCTTTTGTTTATGGTTTGTAATATTTTGTGATGACAACTCTTTTGAGACCTTTGAATGCTTTTACAAAATGTGAGACTTGTGTTTATTTAATATAACTAAGTTCCGCACTTTTCGTAAACGATGGTTTTCAATGTGAGTGGTTTCGAAAGTGACAACTCGATTTTCAAAAGGATGGGTAACATGAGAACAAACTTATATTTATAAAAAAAAATGGCCTCATTTTTAGCAATTGAGTAAGAATAATTTGATTAGATTTTGGGAGTGAAAATCGGGCTGTTACAGATTTGGTATCAGAGCAATGTTAATCCTCAGTGGCCTTACGCCCAGTCTTGCGTGTCTACTCTGTGTCCTCTGTGTGTCTGAACCTTAGGATCTTGTGTCTCTGTATGTTGAATTCTTTATCTGTTTTCTTTTCAAGAAATGAGTCGTATGCGTGGAAGACCTACTGGATCCAGCTCGAGAAATCCAGGGGATGATGCTGATCACTCAGATGCAGCAGATTTCATGACTCGAATGGCAGCTGTAATGACAGGGGTCAACGACAATCTTCAAGCATTGCATCGTCAGGCGCAGCAGAACTTCAACACTCAGCAGCAAGCTCAGAATCTGGAAGCGCAAGGTTATAAGGGATTGGATGAGTTTTGTCGTCGCAACCCAAAGGAATTTGCGGGAGGTTTTGCTCTGGATGCGGCTGTGGAGTGGATTGAGGATCTTGAACGTATCTTTGGGGGTATGGTTCAGTGCAATGACGAACAGAAGTTGGCCTATGCTGGATATATGTTGACTCGGGAGGCTGCAGCATGGTGGCGAGTAACGAAGCAAGTAATGGTGAATCGGGGAGAGGCATTGACTTGGGAGGCTTTTAAGCAGCGATTTCTTGAGAAGTATTTTCCGTTATATCTGCGAATTGAGAAGGAGATGGAATTTCTGAGGCTTACTCAAGGAAATTTGTCGATTGACGAGTATGCTTCAAAATTCGAGGAATTGGTTAAGTATGCACCTCAGTATGCTGGAGGGGAGAATGAGCGATCTAAGTGTGCTAAGTTTAGGGATGGTCTTAAGCCTGAGATTAAGTTAGCTTTCTCTCATTTGGAAATAGATGATTTTGCTAGTCTAGTGAACCGATGTCGTATGTACGAAGGAGGCTTGAAGGCAAGGGGAACGGTTATGAATCCTTCATTATCTCATGGACCGGCTCGTAATTTTCCTTTTCACAAAAATGCTGGTGGAAGGTATAGGGCTCCGCACCCATATTCTGGTGGAAGGAGGGATCTGCGTTTCGGAGGAAACGGACAAGGTGGAGGCTTCGGAGGCAACAACAATCGCGGTGGTAACCGTGGGGGCAATAACTCTGGCGGAAATCGTATGGATCGAGGTGACCGTGGTAATTTCAGTGTAGCTAGATCAGGGGGTGTACCTCCTTATTGTAACAAGTGCAACCGGAATCATTTTGGCCCGATGTGCCCATCAAGGAATGCGAATTGTTTCAATTGTGATAAGCCTGGTCATATTGCAAGAGAATGTCGGGAACCCAAGAAAGCGTCTAATTTGGGGAATGCTAATCGTCCTAATATGCCTGGAAGAGTGTTCATGATGAGTGGAGCTGAAGCTGCAAACGCTGCTAATCTTATCCAAGGTGAATGTCTCATTTATAAGAATTCTCTATTAGTGTTGTATGATTCGGGTGCAACCCATTCTTTTATTTCTCATGATGTGGTGAGTAGATTAGACTTAAAAGTAGAAGCTTTACCTTATGATTTAATTGTTTCTACCCCTACTGATAAACCCGTAATAGTATCAACTTACTGTCCCAATTGTCCCCTAGAGATAGAAGGTAGCATCTATTATGTTGACTTGATTCAACTACCTCTTTCCCAAATAGACATTATACTAGGAATGGACTGGCTCACTAGGAATCATGTTCTTTTGAACTGTTCCGAGAAGTCATTAGTCTTTAGTGAAACCCAATCTTCTTTACCTGAACCCGATGACCTTGAGCATTTATCTGCCAAACAAATTCGGACTTCATTGAAGGATGGCGTAGTAGCTTACGTGTTCTTAGCCTCACTAGACGTTAATAAGGACAAGGAGCTTCATGAGATACTTGTGGTACGAGATTTTCCCGAAGTTTTCCCTGATGAGATACCTGGTTTACCGCCAAGCCGAGAAGTGGAATTCTCAATTGACGTGATCCCTGGAACCGGACCAATCTCGAAGGCACCCTATAGGATGGCACCGGCAGAGTTATCAGAATTAAAGAAGCAACTGGAAGATATGTTGGAGAAGAAGATGATAAGGCCTAGTGTTTCGCCCTGGGGAGCACCGGTTTTGTTCGTCAAGAAGAAGGATGGCAGCATGCGTTTGTGCACGGATTATAGGCAATTGAACAAGGTGACAATTAAAAACAAGTACCCTCTGCCCAGAATCGATGATTTGTTGGATCAATTAAAAGGAGCGACAATATTTTCCAAGATTGATCTCAGATCAGGGTATCACCAGATAAGAGTGAAGGAGGAAGATATTCCTAAGACTGCTTTCATAACTCGTTATGGTCATTACGAGTATCTGGTCGTACCTTTTGGTGTGACAAATGCTCCTGCGATATTCATGGATTACATGAATAGGATATTTCACCCTTACTTGGATTCATTTGTTGTCGTATTCATCGACGATATTCTAATCTATTCCAAGTCTAAGGAGGAACACGCTGAGCATTTGAGAACAGTCTTAGCAACGTTAAAGGACAAGCAGCTGTACGCCAAATTGTCGAAGTGCGATTTCTGGTTAGACTCAGTGCATTTCCTAGGACATGTGATCTCGAAGGATGGAATCTCAGTGGACCCTGCAAAGGTGAATGCTGTGTTGGAATGGAAGACACCGACATCTGTGACGGAAATCTGTAGTTTCTTAGGGCTAGCTGGATATTATCGTCGATTTATCGAAGGATTTTCTCGTTTGTCTTTACCGATGACGAAGCTGACAAGGAAGGGTCAACAATTCGAATGGTCGACGAAGTGCGAGGAGAACTTCCAAGAATTTAAAAGGAGATTGACAACTGCACCAGTGCTAGTTCTACCTGACACAACTAAGCCTTTTAGTGTGTATTGTGACGCTTCGAAGCAAGGCCTAGGATGTGTATTGATGCAAAAGCGGAAAGTGGTGGCTTAAGCTTCACGACAACTGAAGACCCATGAGCTCAACTACCCAACTCACGATCTAGAGCTGGCAGCAGTAGTATTCGCTTTGAAGATTTTGGAGACACTATCTGTACGGCGTGAGAGTCGAAGTCTTCAGCGATCACAAAAGTCTGAAGTACCTATTCGAGCAGAAAGAGTTGAATATGCGTCAGAGAAGGTGGATGGAATTTCTAAAGGACTACGAGATCAGAGCTACAATATCACCCTGGCAAGGCAAATGTAGTCGCTGATGCCTTGAGTAGAAAGTCGTTACATGTTTCTGCACTGATGATTGAGGAGATGAAGTTGATTGAGGAATTTCGGGATCTGAACTTGGGCATGGAGATTGGACCAAGGAGTATGGTATCGGGACAACTAACTGTTTCAAGTGGATTTATGGAGCGGATAAAGGAACTCCAACTGAAGGACGAGGAACTCCAAACAAAGAAGGAGTTATCTGATAAAGGGAAGGAAGTGGAATTCAAGGTTGGAAATGACGGACTCTTGAAGTATAGAGATCGAATCTGTGTGCCAAGTAACCCGGAGATAAAGAGAATGATATTGGAGGAAGCTCACAAGAGTAAGTTAAGTCTACACCCTGGTTCGCAAAAGATGTATCAGGATCTCAAGAAGATTTTCTGGTGGCCCGGAATGAAAAGAGAAGTAGCAGAGTATGTATCACGATGTATGATGTGTCAGAAGGTGAAGATAGAGCATAAGAATCCTGGTGGCGAGTTAAGACCATTAGAAGTGCCAGTGTGGAAGTGGGACTGCATCACCATGGATTTTGTCTCTGGATTTCCCAAGACTAGAAGAGGTTATGACGCTATTTGGATAATAGTGGACAGACTGACGAAGATGGCAAGGTTTATTCCTGTCAACATGAAGTACTCAATGGATATATTGGCCGAACTGTATCTGAAGGAAGTGGTGAGATTACATGGAGTGCCCTCAAGCATAGTATCTGACAGAGATCCCCGGTTTACTTCGAAATTTTGGGTCAGCTTACAAACAGCAATCGGAACAAGGTTGGACTTAAGTTCTGCGTATCACCCTCAGACTGACGAACAATCCGAGTGAACTATCCAGACATTGGAAGATTTACTGAGAGCCTGTGCAATTGAGGACGCTGGTGATTGGGATTCATTTCTGCATTTGATAGAATTCACCTACAACAACAGTTTCCATTCAAGCATCGGAATGGCACCGTATGAAGCCTTGTACGGTAGAAAGTGTAGAACGCCGCTATGTTGGTTTGAGACTGGTGAACATTTGATAATTGGACCGGACGTAGTCCAGCAGACGACTGAGAAGGTAAGGCTAATACAGGAAAAGATGAGGACAGCTCAAAGTAGGCAGAAGAGTTACCAAGACAAGAGGAGAAGTCCGCTTGAGTTCAATGAAGGAGACTTTGTTTTTATGAAGGTAGTGCCAACTACTGGAATTGGTAGAATGCTCAAAACCCGAAAACTTACACCTCGTTTTATCGGGCCTTACCCAATTCTCAAACGAGTAGGACCCTTAGCCTACCAAATTGCTTTACCTCCTTTTCTTTCAAACCTACACAATGTTTTTCATGTATCCCAGTTGAGAAAATATGTTCATGACCCCTCACACATCATTGAGCCCGACTCAGTACAGCTAAAAGAAAATCTCACATTTGAGACCTTACCGCTAAGGATAGATGGTAGTAGTGTTAAAAGGTTGAGAGGGAAGGATATCCCCTTAGTTAAAGTAGTATGGAGTCGGAATAATGGAGAAGATGCAACCTGGGAGCTTGAAAGCAAGATGAGAACCTCTTTCCCGCACCTGTTTGATTCAGGTACTGTATTTCTCGGGGACGAGAAATCTCTAAGTTGGGGAGAATGTAACACCTTGTCCAAATACCTCACAAAAGTTTTGATGAAAACCTGATTTATATTTTCATAAAAATATTTTTTTAAAAAAGAGTAGTTTTCAATTTGAAGTTTTCCTTATGATTTTATGTGACAAAGTTTCTTTTAAGAAAAAGATTTTATGGAAAAATATTTTATGAGTCTAAGTTTTAATTTGAATTGAATTCGTGACTTATGATTTCAAACGATTTTAGATTTTAAAGCAAATGATTTTGATTTTAAGGCAAACCATATGGCATTCGAATTTTTGGAGTGTTTGAATTAAATTTCCCTAAGTATTTCTACCTTATACTTTTCCTAAATGTGATTTTGTGTGTGAAAATAAAATGAAAATGAAATTGTGCATGTGTGTGAGATGTGGCGCCATGAGGATGAGAGGAGTGTGCATGTGATGAGTCAAGTGTTGACTCATGAACCCTAAGGCTAGAAACCCTTAGCATCTAGGATTAGTTTAAGTGTTAAGTGTGGTTAGTGGGTTGACCAACCAATAGGAGTCAAGCTTAAGCCTAATACCCTTTCATTAGCTCAATGGCTTAATTGAGCCATGCAAGCTTTAAGGTGGACAAGACTACCCTTCTTGGCTCTCTCTTGACCGAATTTTATTAGGGATAGAAGAGGAAAACAATGGTTGCTCTCTTATATGCCTTGGACCGTAGCACTTGCCCATTTGCTTCTCATTTTCACTTCCAAACTAAACACTAATCTAAGAGTGAACCTCAAAGCTCTTAGAAAACTTAGAAACACATAGAGAGGAAGAGGAACCGTGAGCACCCAAAGAGGAGGAGAAGAGGAAAAATCAAGCTCAAACCTTAGGATCATCGAAGAACTAGTGAAGAGGTTGAAGAACTTTTCCTATTTTCTTGTCTACTTGAAGATCCTAGATTCTTGAAGTGTGGTTCTTAATTTCTCTAAGTTTTGTAAACTTAATTGTGGATGCATGATTAGGTTCTATGTTTGTATGTAATTGTTAAGCCTTGATCAAGAACTCTACAAGTTGTAAATCCAAGAAAACCATGGACATTATATTCGGTCATGATTAGGAACTTAGGTCATGAAGATTTTTATTTCATTATTGAGTGCATGCATGTTGATTTGGTACTTGATGATGATGATCTATGTGATTTTCGTGCTCTAGTTTTCATCTTGAACATTTTGATTTGAGTTGATTTTCATAAAGTCCTTGATTTTTGATTCGGTTTTGAGAAAAGATTTGATAATTGCATTTGGTTTTCATGGTTTTGATTTTTGGAAGCTTTGCATGTGATTTTCTTGGTTGAAAACTTTTATTCCATGACCTGTATGTCACGGTTTTCATGAGGAAAACAAGGGAACCCAACTTATCTAAAAAGGTTTTACTTTGATTCAAGTTTACAAGTATTTCAAAGTTAAGGATTTGAGTTTTCTCCTTGATTTTGGTCAATGTTTCATTCGGCCAAGCTTTTAAAAAAAAATCAAAGGATCTTGATTGTTTTCATGAACAAAATCTTGCATGTGTTCTCTTTGTGATTTCCATGATTTCTAAGGCACATGCAAAGGAAAAATGAAAGTGTGAAAATATTTTGAAGTGACAAGTGAGTCACGGTTTTGAAAGAGAAAGAGCTATATTATTTTAACTCAATTGTTTTGGTGAGGCATGTTTTTAATTTAGTATTTTCAAAGGATTTGCACGAATCAAAGTGCATCAATATTATTGTTTTCTCCTAGTGATGATTCGACCTACCTTAGGTTGAGGAAGCTAGATCCTTTTTGCATGGGATTGTTTTCATGAAATGATTGTGTTTTGTGATTTAGTTTTGAGAAAAACTTAATTAAATGATGTGATTTTGTTTTGGGTTCAATTCGGCCTTCATGGAAGGAAATGAACCAAACATGTTTGATGATTTTAAAAGTGTTTTCATGATTTGATTTCTTTAATTCTTGTTACCCAAGAGTTGTTTTCAAGTATTTCAAGTTTGAAAATGTTTTTAAAGGTATGGAAGGACATGGATTTCAAGTGTTACTCGATTTGCAAAGGTTTGGATGAAAAATTGTGAGTTTTTAATGAATTTCAACTTGAAGTAAGGGGCTGGACTTTCCATACAGCCACCTAAGTCAATTATTTTACTTATTTTAATATGAGTTTTCAATTGGTTTCAAAGGTTTTCAAGTATTAGAAAAGATCCAAGTTGTTTTCACAATGTTTTAAAGAAAGAATAAAACAAAGGGTTTTGACTTGAGAAATTCAATAACAATTTCTAATGGTTTTAATAAAAGTGTATTTATCTATGTGAGGTTATCTAGTGGACAGAGGTGATAATTCTCAAAGAGGAATTAGAGATCTTCAAGAACAAAGCTTTTCTCGTACGGATTTTAGAGGTGAGTGAGATTGCGGTGAGTCGTGGCAATGTTGTCGGATGGTGGTATCTATGTTATCTTTATTTATGTTATGTCTTGACGCATGTTTTATTTGTTTAATGTTCTATCTCTCTTTGGGTCGAATGAGATACCCCTTATGATAATCGTAAGTGATTCATGAATGATGAACGTGAGGATGGACAAAGAGACAATATACGACGCAATTATGAATGGTGAGATGAAATGTCTATATGTGGAATGTAACACCCGAAAATTTTAATCCCCGATTAATGAAATGTTAATTATAATTTAATTATAATTAATAGTTTTCAAATTAATCCTTGATTAAAATATGTGTGTATGTAATTAGCTTGCATGTGAGAAATTATTTAATAAATAATTTAAATGCCTAAAATGTATATTTTGCATATTAGTCCCTGGGTTGGGACCTAGAAGCAATTATAGGAAAGGTTTTGGAGGGAAAGTAAATAAAATAATTATTTTTCAAAATCTGGGTAAAACACTCGAGTATTTTCTGGAATACTCGAGTATTCTGGGTCAAACTGCACGAGTTAGTGCGTTTGGTGAGTCACAGCCAACGATTTCGTGATGGTGACACGAAATCACCACCATGCCAACGCTATAGGCGTCGTGTCGCCCCGCATAAGCTTTCCATTAGCCTATTTAAACGCATCATTGTCCCTTGGTCGAGAATTTTGATTAACTTGTTGAAGATTAGAAGAGTTAGGGTTTTCGAATTGTGTTCTTCGATTCTTCCTCTGTGAGCTGAGTTGAGTGATAATCTATACACCAATACAAAGCTCACATCACGAGCTTTGTATAGACACCAAAATTGTGAGGTTTGAGTGTGTGGATTGAGAGAATCGAAGTCTTGAAGTGGAGCTGTTCTTGCTTGAGTTGGTGTCTGGAGCTCACTGTGATCATCGATTCTGTTCAAGTGGATTTCTGGGTTTGGAGAGCTTTCTTTGGATTTCTTTCTGTTGATTCACATCTGAGAGGTAAGGGGAAGTAATTATATTCACTAGATAGAGTTTGAAATCCATTAAATGTGTTAGAGAGCCACCAAGAGGCTCTAAGGGCTTAGATTCTATAGGAACTTTGGTTTGGAGACCAATCCATGCTCTAAATCCGTATTGAGCAAGTTTGTTATCATGCATGTGAACTTAAATGAGCTTTGTTTCATGAATATTATGCTTATTGTGTGATTTGAGGTATTGAGTTGTTAAAATGCCTTGTTATGCATAATCAATGATTTCTCTGTCAATTCTGTGTTTTGAATTGAAATAAGTGTTGTAACATGTTTGATTAATGATATGTTAACTCTGTGGATCCCTGAAATGGACTTAAATTGAGTAGAAATGAAAATGGCATGTTAAAACCAGTTTTCAATACTGTCAGCTGCGAAACACTCGAGTAAATGGCAAAGTACTCGAGTAAATCGTGTTCAAAATAAAGTAAATGTCATAAGAACACTCGAGTATTTTGTCTGGTACTCGAGTATCGGGCATGAACTGAGAATTGTTATAGGTCAAACACTCGAGTCATTCAAAGTCACTCGAGTATTCTGGAAAAGTCCAAGAACACTCGAGTAACTCATGAACTACTCGAGTAAATTGTTGAAATTCAAACCCGAATCCTCAGAAAGACATGAACACTCGAGTAAGCTTAAGAACACTCGAGTAATCTGGAAAATCTCCAGAACACTCGAGTATTCTGAACTTTACTCGAGTAAAATGCCCAGAATCTGAAAACATCATTTTCAATTCTAACTTAATTAATTAAGGAATTATTAAGGATAATTCAATGGATCAAAGACTTAGAGAAATTGATAAATACAAATAGATCGTTCGGTGACGATCCATTTTGAAAATTAAGCCTAGGTGGCAAGTAAAGTATTAATCAATTTCCCCTAAGTCTAAAATGCATTCATTCTGGAGTTTGGATGGTAGGACGTATTCATGTTTCGATAAACATGTGGAGGGCCTCTGGGAGTGCCAATACGCTTGCTTGATGACACGTCGATGACGTGGTCGGCTTTGTGGGTGCCGATATGGATATATCGTTTGGATGACGATCCGTTTGGATGACGGGATGTGCTCGGGTGGCATGGATACCAAGCTTGACGTGTACATTCTAGGTGAATGTACGAATTGTTGTATACCTAGGAATACAACGCACTGTGGAGTGCTGGGTTGTCAGGGATGGACGTCAGAGAGTGACTTAGAAAATGTGGAGATAAGTTGAGAGTTAAAATCATGCATCATGTCATTCACTTAATGCAATTGATATACCTGAATTAAGTGTGAGCATCCTATGTGCATCTGATACTTGCTAGATGCTAATTGTGATTGTTATTAATTGATGCATTATTATCTTTCATATGTTGCATGATTTATTCTCTATTGATTATGTGAGTAGAATTGCTTACCCCTATGCCCTTGTAGGTGATGTCTCGTTACATTGCTTGCATCGAGATCCGGCCACTTCCTAGTGGCGTATGGATCTATGAGGACCATCGCGCGGTGTATGAGGGGGAGGTAGAGTTCACATTCTACCACCCTAATCCGCTGATGCGATTCCGTCCTCGTAGGTTTAGGATTCCCATTATATACACTATGCATGTACCCCCGTTTTATACTTATCATGGACCACCTCCCACGCGACCAGCTCGCTCTTACCATAGTTTTCATTTTCGACCTACCCGCTCTCACCCTTTTACTTCGAGAGTTGTCCGCGAGGAGACTCCCCCTTCTTATCCGAGGAGCCCCGTCAGGGTTTCACCATCACCTGACCCGGTACCCAGTGGTAGGGTACACTCTCCCTCGGATGAGATCGAGGAGGATCCTGTGGAGGACGAGAATGGGAGCGAGCCTGTCGTGCATTCTACTGGGAGTGACTGGAGGGACGATGATCCCTAGGTACGTGCATATGGTGTATGATGTGGACCCTTGGATCCGTGCTGTGGAGGAGATGTGCTGCTGCTGCTGTGATGATGATGCTACTACCTTATTACCTATGTTTTTGGGAGACTACTACTGCTACTACTACTGCATCCGATGCTGATGGATCTACGTGACTATCCCTGGGGTTGTATTTTGATTATGTATATATTGTACATATGTTTTACTCTAGGGTTATAGTATCATAGTGATGTAGATCTGTTTGCATGGACTTGTTATATTTTTGGAACTTGGTGACTTATCTCATGGACTATGTATGTATGACTCTTTCGTATATATGAAAATCTATGTTTATATCATATCAGTTGCATAGTCCAGTAATTTCCGCTTACTCTGATTTAACTTATGAATGAACTCGGCTATAAGTATTAATTGATGGTATCAGTTTTATTGAACAAAGTATGGGTAGCTTCAATTGATTGTAAAATGTAAAGAAATTTCTAAAGAACGAATGTTATCCTGTTTGAGAAAAGGTTTTAGAAATCGCCGAACTCGATACAAGTGTTTTAAAGGATTTTAGAATTTATTCTCCAAGAGTTCCATTTGATGAATTGTGCACCCGCTTTAAAGAAAATTTTATTTACCATATTTTCTTAGCTCACAAGTCCATATATTATCCAATATAAAGCATAAATACTAGATTATATTTGGGTAATCCGGAAGGGTGTCACACTTAGTGGTATCAGAGCAAAAGTCAGATCCTGTAGTAGTAGAAGTGGTTCCAGAAAGGTAGCCATCAACATCAAGCAGGTATCTCCAACGCATTTACATTATTTGAATGTTATTGTATCGTTTGATTGAGGTTTGAATACCCTGACTTGTTTGTATCTTGTCTCTTTTGAGTACAAGACGCAACTGATTGTAGCATTAATAAGTTTAGGATAGAGCCGTAGTATAGGTGGTGTAATGGAAGTTTCTTTAGTTCAACATATGTGACCATAAGCCCATAGCGCAGGTCTAATATGGCAACTAGAAACCAAAATCACACCAACGCGATGTTGGAGCGAATCACCACGGTATTGGAAGCCATGCAAAGGCAGTCTCAGCAACCATCTCAACCGGCTAACCCGTCTCATCAATGTAATATGGGAAACACTGAGGCGAAGACTCTGGCTGATTTTAGGAGTTGCAATCCGCCAAAGTTTAAAGGAGGATCTGAGAAGGAAGAAGGAGGTGGAGTTTCTGCAGTTGAAGCAAGGGAACATGAGTGTGGGCGAGTACGCGGCAAAGTTTGAAGAGCTGATGAAGTACTCTCCATACTACCAGAACAATCCAGACGAGAGGAGCAAGTGCATCAAGTTTGAAGGTGGACTGAAGCCAAAGTTGAAGTCAATTTTTAGCTATCAGCGGATTCAAAGTTTCCCTGCATTGGTGGATATGTGTAGGATGTATGAAGATGATACCCAGGCTGAGGAGGTGCAAGTTGTGGAAAAGAAGGACAATCAAGGATATGGACCACAGAGACGAAAGGGTTTCAATAATAGAGGCAAAGGTCCTTATGATCGTAGAGGGAAAGGCAAGGGTAAAGATGGTAGTTCTGAAGGAAGAAACTATCGGAATGAAGCTCCATTCTGCGACAAGTGCAAGTGTAATCACTATGGTAGGGTATGTTGGGGGACAAGTGGTTGCTTCAATTGTGGAAAGCTGGGGCATTTTGCAAGAGATTGCAAGGAGCCAGCCAAGGCCAATTCAAGAGGAGTTGCAGATAGACCGGTGACTCAAGGAAGGGTCTTCACCCTTAGTGGTGTGGAAGCGAATCGATCTTCTGATCTGGTGCAAGGTAAATACTTGCTTAATGGTCAGCCTTGTTATGTTTTGTTTGACTCTGGTGCAACGCATTCATTTGTTTCATATGAATGTGTAAACCGTTTAGGCTTGATGATGTCTGAAATGCCTTATGTTTTGCAAATAGAAACCCCTACCAATGCTCCAGTAGTTGTTTCTAGAGCATGTCTTAACTGTTGTATAGAAGTGTTAGGACAAACCTCTAAAGTAGACTTGATCTGCTTACCCTTGACACAATTAGATGTGATCTTGGGGATGGACTGGTTAAGTCGGAACCAAGTGATCATTGATTGTGATAGAAAACTAGTAGCCTATAGAGACCCAAAACCATTGGGCTACATGTGTCTATTCAACTCAGAGGTGGAGGAGAGTGGTCCGAAGATGGAAGAGATTCCTGTTGTTCGAGAGTTTCCAGAAGTGTTTGCTGATGAGATTCCTGGTCTGCTACCAAGAAGAGAGATTGAATTTGGTATCGACCTAATTCCCGGAGCTGGTCCCATTTCTATTGCTCCTTATAGAATGGCACCATCGGAAATGGCAGAGATGAAGAAGCAGATTGAGGAATTGCTGCAGAAACAGATGATCCGACCAAGCGTCTCACCTTGGGGTGCTCCTGTCCTATTCGTCAAGAAAAAGGATGGTAGCATGAGGATGTGTATAGACTATCGGCAACTGAATAAGGTCACCATCAAGAACAAGTATCCGTTGCCACGGATAGATGACCTTATGGATCAAGTACGTGGGGCATCAGTATTTTCCAAGATTGATTTGAGGTCGGGGTACCATCAGATCAGGATTAGAGAGGAGGATATCTCTAAGACTGCATTCCGATCTCGATACGGACATTATGAGTATGTCGTAATGCCATTCGGATTGACTAATGCACCAGCTATCTTCATGGACTACATGAATCGAATCTTTAGACCTTATCTAGATTCATTCGTGGTTGTGTTCATTGACGATATTCTGATCTACTCTAAGAGCCCCGAAGAGCATGCTGAACATTTGAGGGTAGTGTTAAGCATCTTAAAGGAGAAGCAGCTGTATGCCAAACTTACGAAGTGTGAGTTCTGGCTAAAGGAGGTTAAGTTTTTAGGGCATGTGATTTCAGATAAAGGGATTGCGGTTGATCCGACGAAGGTAGATTCGGTTTTGCAATGGGAGCAACCGAAGTCGGTCACGGAGGTTAGAAGTTTTCTCGGATTGGCTGGGTATTATAGAAGGTTTATCGAGGGTTTCTCGAAGGTCGCACTGCCTCTGACGAAGTTGACTCGGAAAGATCAACCATTCCTGTGGGACGAAAAGTGTGAAAAGAGTTTTCGGGAGTTGAAGGAAAGGTTGACATCGTCTCCCGTATTAGTGTTTCCCGATACACAGAAGAGTTTCGATGTGTATTGTGATGCGTCGAAACAAGGTCTTGGGTGTGTCTTGATGCAAGATGGGCAAGTTGTCGCTTATGCCTCGAGACAGTTAAAGGTTCATGAGATGAACTATCCAACCCATGACCTGGAGTTAGCAGCTGTGGTGTTTGCCTTAAAGATTTGGAGGCACTATCTCTATGGCACTACGTTCCGGGTGTTTAGTGACCATAAGAGTTTAAAGTACCTCTTTGATCAAAAGGAGTTGAATATGAGGCAACGCAGATGGATGGAGTTTTTGAAGGATTATGAGTTTGAGCTCCATTACCATCCTGGGAAGGCTAACGTTGTGGCGGACGCATTAAGTAGAAAGACAATGCATATCAGTGCAATGATGGCTAGAGAAGCTGCACTGATAGAGGAGTTTCGGGATTTAAGTTTGACGATGCAAGTGGAGCCGACGAGTATCAAGTTGGGGATGCTACAGGTTGCTAACGAATTCCTGCAAAGGATTCGAGAATTGCAACACAAGGATGGGAAACTCATGGAAAAGAGGAAGTTGATGCAAGAAGGTAAGGAGTTGGAATTTCAAGAAGGGAAGGATGAAATCCTTCGCTTTAAAACGAGGATTTGTGTGCCTGATGATTTGGAAGTAAGAAGGATGATTTTGGATGAAGCGCATAAGAGTAAGATGAGCATGCATCCGGGAGCTACTAAAATGTACCAGGACTTAAAGAAATTATTTTGGTGGCCGGGGCTGAAGAAGGATGTAGCTGAGTATGTGGCGTGCTGTTTGGTGTGTCAAAAGGTGAAGGTAGAACACCAAAGGCCAGGAGGAGAGTTGCTTTCTTTAGAAGTTCCCGTATGGAAGTGGGATAGCATCTCGATGGATTTCGTGTCGGGATTGCCAAGGACGTCTACTAGTCATGATGCAATCTGGGTGATCGTGGATCGATTGACCAAGTCAGCGCATTTCATTCCCGTGAATATGCGCTACTCATTGGAAAAGCTCACTCAGTTGTACATCAAGGAAGTTGTTCGTCTGCACGGAGTACCATCAAGCATTGTGTCTGATCGCGATCCGAGGTTTACATCAAAGTTTTGGGAAGATCTGCATAGAGCCTTGGGTTCAAGATTGAAGCTAAGTTCTGCATATCACCCTCAGACTGATGGTCAAACGGAGAGGACTATTCAGTCATTGGAAGATATTCTGCGAGCTTGTGCACTGGAAGAACAAGGGAATTGGGAACAAATGTTGCCGCTCGTGGAATTCACTTACAACAATAGTTACCACACGAGCATTGGAATGGCACCATTTGAAGCTCTGTATGGAAGGAAATGTCAGACGCCGTTATGCTGGTTTCAAGTGGGGGAGAATTCTCTGGTTGGGCCAGATTTTGTGCAAGAGACCACGGAGCAGATCAAGATGATTCAAGCAAAGATGAAGACGGCTCAGAGTAGGCAGAAAAGCTATGCTGATAGGAGAAGGAAACCTTTAGAGTTTGTCGAAGGAGACCATGTGTTCATTAGGATTGTACCAACCAAAGGTGTTAGTAGAGCCTTGAAAACCCAGAAATTATCACCTAAGTTCATTGGTCCCTACCAAATTCTCAAAAGAATCGGCCCAGTAGCTTATCAGTTAGCCCTGCCTCCATCATTAGCTAACCTCCACAATGTGTTCCATGTGTCTCAGTTGAAGAAATATGTCCATGACCCCACCATTGTCCTAAGAATCCAACCAGATAACTTAGTAGTTCATAAGAACCTAACCTTCAAAGCTGTGCCAGTTCGCATCGAAGATCGAAGAATCAAGCAGCTGAGAGGGAAGGATATTCATCGGGTCAAAATTGTCTGGGTTTGTGGAGATGTAATAGAAGCATCTTGGGAATTAGAGGATAAGATGCGTCAGGATTATCCTGACTTGTTTGTATGAGTTGAATTTCGGGGACGAAATTCCTTGTAAGTGGGGGAGTAGTGTAACACCCCAAAATTTTAATCCCCGATTAATGAAATGTTAATTATAATTTAATTATAATTAATAGTTTTCAAATTAATCCTTGATTAAAATATGTGTGTATGTAATTAGCTTGCATGTGAGAAATTATTTAATAAATAATTTAAATGCCTAAAATGTATATTTTGCATATTAGTCCCTGGGTTGGGACCTAGAAGCAATTATAGGAAAGGTTTTGGAGGGAAAGTAAATAAAATAATTATTTTTCAAAATCTGGGTAAAACACTCGAGTATTTTCTGGAATACTCGAGTATTCTGGGTCAAACTGCACGAGTTAGTGCGTTTGGTGAGTCACAGCCAACGATTTCGTGATGGTGACACGAAATCACCACCATGCCAACGCTATAGGCGTCGTGTCGCCCCGCATGAGCTTTCCATTGGCCTATTTAAACGCATCATTGTCCCTTGGTCGAGAATTTTGATTAACTTGTTGAAGATTAGAAGAGTTAGGGTTTTCGAATTGTGTTCTTCGATTCTTCCTCTGTGAGCTGAGTTGAGTGATAATCTATACACCAATACAAAGCTCACATCACGAGCTTTGTATAGACACCAAAATTGTGAGGTTTGAGTGTGTGGATTGAGAGAATCGAAGTCTTGAAGTGGAGCTGTTCTTGCTTGAGTTGGTGTCTGGAGCTCACTGTGATCATCGATTCTGTTCAAGTGGATTTCTGGGTTTGGAGAGCTTTCTTTGGATTTCTTTCTGTTGATTCACATCTGAGAGGTAAGGGGAAGTAATTATATTCACTAGATAGAGTTTGAAATCCATTAAATGTGTTAGAGAGCCACCAAGAGGCTCTAAGGGCTTAGATTCTATAGGAACTATGGTTTGTAGACCAATCCATGCTCTAAATCCGTATTGAGCAAGTTTGTTATCATGCATGTGAACTTAAATGAGCTTTGTTTCATGAATATTATGCTTATTGTGTGATTTGAGGTATTGAGTTGTTAAAATGCCTTTTTATGCATAATCAATGATTTCTCTGTCAATTCTGTGTTTTGAATTGAAATAAGTGTTGTAACATGTTTGATTAATGATATGTTAACTCTGTGGATCCCTGAAATGGACTTAAATTGAGTAGAAATGAAAATGGCATGTTAAAACCAGTTTTCAATACTGTCAGCTGCGAAACACTCGAGTAAATGGCAAAGTACTCGAGTAAATCGTGTTCAAAATAAAGTAAATGTCATAAGAACACTCGAGTATTTTGTCTGGTACTCGAGTATCGGGCATGAACTGAGAATTGTTATAGGTCAAACACTCGAGTCATTCAAAGTCACTCGAGTATTCTGGAAAAGTCCAAGAACACTCGAGTAACTCATGAACTACTCGAGTAAATTGTTGAAATTCAAACCCGAATCCTCAGAAAGACATGAACACTCGAGTAAGCTTAAGAACACTCGAGTAATCTGGAAAATCTCCAGAACACTCGAGTATTCTGAACTTTACTCGAGTAAAATGCCCAGAATCTGAAAACATCATTTTCAATTCTAACTTAATTAATTAAGGAATTATTAAGGATAATTCAATGGATCAAAGACTTAGAGAAATTGATAAATACAAATAGATCGTTCGGTGACGATCCATTTTGAAAATTAAGCCTAGGTGGCAAGTAAAGTATTAATCAATTTCCCCTAAGTCTAAAATGCATTCATTCTGGAGTTTGGATGGTAGGACGTATTCATGTTTCGATAAACATGTGGAGGGCCTCTGGGAGTGCCAATACGCTTGCTTGATGACACGTCGATGACGTGGTCGGCTTTGTGGGTGCCGATATGGATATATCGTTTGGATGACGATCCGTTTGGATGACGGGATGTGCTCGGGTGGCATGGATACCAAGCTTGACGTGTACATTCTAGGTGAATGTACGAATTGTTGTATACCTAGGAATACAACGCACTGTGGAGTGCTGGGTTGTCAGGGATGGACGTCAGAGAGTGACTTAGAAAATGTGGAGATAAGTTGAGAGTTAAAATCATGCATCATGTCATTCACTTAATGCAATTGATATACCTGAATTAAGTGTGAGCATCCTATGTGCATCTGATACTTGCTAGATGCTAATTGTGATTGTTATTAATTGATGCATTATCATCTTTCATATGTTGCATGATTTATTCTCTATTGATTATGTGAGTAGAATTGCTTACCCCTATGCCCTTGTAGGTGATGTCTCGTTACATTGCTTGCATCGAGATCCGGCCACTTCCTAGTGGCGTATGGATCTATGAGGACCATCGCGCGGTGTATGAGGGGGAGGTAGAGTTCACATTCTACCACCCTAATCCGCTGATGCGATTCCGTCCTCGTAGGTTTAGGATTCCCATTATATACACTATGCATGTACCCCCGTTTTATACTTATCATGGACCACCTCCCACGCGACCAGCTCGCTCTTACCATAGTTTTCATTTTCGACCTACCCGCTCTCACCCTTTTACTTCGAGAGTTGTCCGCGAGGAGACTCCCCCTTCTTATCCGAGGAGCCCCGTCGGGGTTTCACCATCACCTGACCCGGTACCCAGTGGTAGGGTACACTCTCCCTCGGATGAGATCGAGGAGGATCTGGTGGAGGACGAGAATGGGAGCGAGCCTGTCGTGCATTCTACTGGGAGTGACTGGAGGGACGATGATCCCTAGGTACGTGCATATGGTGTATGATGTGGACCCTTGGATCCGTGCTGTGGAGGAGATGTGCTGCTGCTGCTGTGATGATGATGCTACTACCTTATTACCTATGTTTTTGGGAGACTACTACTGCTACTACTAATGCATCTGATGCTGATGGATCTACGTGACTATCCCTGGGGTTGTATTTTGATTATGTATATATTGTACATATGTTTTACTCTAGGGTTATAGTATCATAGTGATGTAGATCTGTTTACATGGACTTGTTATATTTTTGGAACTTGGTGACTTATCTCATGGACTATGTATGTATGACTCTTTCGTATATATGAAAATCTATGTTTATATCATATCAGTTGCATAGTCCAGTAATTTCCGCTTACTCTGATTTAACTTATGAATGAACTCGGCTATAAGTATTAATTGACGGTATCAGTTTTATTGAACAAAGTATGGGTAGCTTCAATTGATTGTAAAATGTAAAGAAATTTCTAAAGAACGAATGTTATCCTGTTTGAGAAAAGGTTTTAGAAATCGCCGAACTCGATACAAGTGTTTTAAAGGATTTTAGAATTTATTCTCCAAGAGTTCCATTTGATGAATTGTGCACCCGCTTTAAAGAAAATTTTATTTACCATATTTTCTTAGCTCACAAGTCCATATACTATCCAATATAAAGCATAAATACTAGATTATATTTGGGTAATCCGGAAGGGTGTCACATGGAACAAGAACATGAGGACTATGAGATGTTGTTGGTGATTATGAATGTGTTATGATGCATAAAATGAAATGGTTTCATGAGACGATGTATGAGAAAGTGGGGAATGTATATACATATAGTGGTCGGGTCTTGTCGAAGGGATGGACTCAGGGCAAGCTGACTATAGGCTAATAACTAAAAGACTTTAATTCCCTAAAAGACTTTCAAGAGTATTAAAAGACACTTAAGACATTTACATTCGCGGTGAGTGATGAGAGTGTGAAATAGTGGAGAGGAAGATACTATGGGTATCTGCGAATACTCAGGTGGGGATTCCATGAGGAGAGGGCAATGACGGTGACTCGTCAAGAAGCCTCGAGTACATTTCTAGGCGGGACGAATCCCATAAGTGGCACACTAACGTGGTGGGGACTGGGTCCAATGCCGTGGTAAGGATCGCATAGCTAACTAGAAATGATACTGTCACCTCCTTGAATGCAAGTCTACAACAGTTGAGAGGGACTGGAACGGGGCACTGTGTTATATGTATATGTTATGTTTGAGGTTGAGACCTCCTGGCTTGGAGCCAATTGTTGGAAGCTGTCATGCCCGCGTGGTAAAGGTCTTGTACTCATGTTGGCTTCCGACTAGGCGGATGGAGACCGAGGAGATGTAGAGTGAGTGTTTCCTCAATGATGGTGATTTCCCCTACCTCATTGAGTGAATGAAAATGATAAGACTTAATAACTAAAGATTACATGATAAGAGTATTCGAGGATGTAAGCGAAGTGTTGAGATAATTAATGGTGTGGTACGAGATTGAGGTCGATGAAATGATTATTTTACGCTTGTTTTATATTATGCTATTTGTTTATGGAATGTCCTTATGATGATCGGAAGTCGAACGATTGCGCTTATGTCTCTGAGTTTCCGGTGTATTTTAGTATCGAGTCTTGTTATGCTTATTCATTCATGTGTCAAGGGTCTATGATGTTAACTGTCTTTCTATCGTGTTTATTCTGCTACCTTGCGGTCAACATGTCATGTATGGCGCGCTGACTCTCTCCTACCTGGTTGTCCTATTGGCGTTTGCCGGTATTGCAACGGGTAGATGGCGTATCATGTAGCAATCCAAATGTGGCCTCTTCAGGGAGGAGCATGGGAAATGGTACCTGACGGATGGATTTGGAGAGGAAACACTCGGCTGGAGATTGAGGATCCAAGACATATTCTAAGAGGAGCAGGCATGGATGTTCATGTCGGACAAGTCACTCTGAGGGATTACCAAGATGGTGGACCACGGGAGCACCATGAGCTAAACGGTGATCCTGCACCTTTAGCAGCGGTGAATCCTGAGCCAATGGAAGAAGAGGATGCTAGTGGATCTGAGCACGAGGTGGAAACCGACCCAAGTGAAGATATGGAAGTTGAGGCTAGTTCCTCTGAAGAGTGATAGTGTATCTCGTGTCTAGTGATGGTCAGGTGTCTAAGATTCCAGTCATCGGCGAGGATTTCCTTGTGATGAACCAATGATGTAAACAACTATCTTTTGTTTATGGTTTGTAATATTTTGTGATGAAAACTCTTTTGAGACCTTTGAATGCTTTTACAAAATGTGAGACTTGTGTTTATTTAATATAACTTGTTGAGAAAATGCCTAAGCATGGGTAGTTTTGATGATTACAAAGTGCAAGTGAAGGCAAAAGTCCACAACATTGAAGCTTAGACTCAAGTTAGTCAAAAAGGGATTCTTATAAACTTGTAATGTTAATTTAATTTTATTAGAGTTCCTTAGGTGCTTAATGGTTAAGTCTAAGTTAGAATGAAGCTAAATCATAATCTAAAGAAAAATAGTATGCATGCTAAGTTAAATCAAAAGTGGGTGATTTTCAAAAAAAAATAAATAAAAGAAAGTGGTTTTCAAAAATGAAAATGAAAAGAAAGTGATTTTCAAAAATAAAAATAAAAATTATTAAGGAAATATTTTTTTTATAATGTTTTTGAAGTTAAAAAAGTATTTTCAAATTTAAAAAAAAAATGAAAAAGTGTATCTGATCAAATGTATCCGGATACATCCAAAAGTATCTGGATACTTCTTTAAAACAACAGTTATATTTTTGAAATCAAACACGATGTATCCGAATACTTTCAAAAGTATCCGGATACATACAGTTAAAACTGTCATAAACATAGTCGTTTGCTGTCCTAACTGATATATATATATATATATATATTCCAAACGATTTCAAAACATCAGAACACGTTCTTACAACTCTGAAACTCTCTGTACTTACTGAAAAACAAAAGCCATTGAAATTTCACAAGTTCTTCGTGATTTCTTCTACTTTTAACATATAAACGAAGAACATTCAAGTGTTTGCTCTTTTCACTTTCATAAACCCACTTTGATAAACACTTATCATTCATTCTCTTCACTTTAGATTACTGAATTAGTGTTCATAGACATTGTACATATTTGAGTTGTTAATCGCACACAAGGGTGCAAGTGACTACAACAACAACGATTGCTCAAATTCCGCAAGTTGGTGAAAGGTTTTCATCACGCTTAACTTGAAGGTTTCAAGGAAGTGAAAGAGGTTCTTTCAACACACGGACTCACTGTGATTGGGCAAGGATTCGGTTAGGGGATACAAGTTCCAAAGAGGTTCTTTGGAGGGTAAAGTCTAAGGGGAAGGTTTTCTCTTAAACTACTTGTACTAACGATTTCTTGATCATAGTGAAGCAAATCTTCCAATTCAGAGAGGGAGGACTGGATTAGCATTAGTGTTCGTTAACACACTAATGTGAACCAGGATAAAATCCTGTGTTGGCTATTCTTTCATAACTCTTTACATTTCCGCACTTAATTTTTGTTATATTTAAGCATAAGCAAAAATTAATTTTAACTCTGATAAACCAAAACAAGACCATATTAAGTGAGTAATTTTGGCTAATTTTTTTTATTGGTGAAGTTAGTATTCTTTGCCTATTCACCCCCCCCCCCCCTCTAGGGAATAATACTACCCACTTGTTTTCCAACAAGTGGTATCAGAGCTCGGTCGGAAACGATCGAGCATAACTGCTTTTCCGTACGATCCTTAGTTTGGTAAACAATGGGTTCTAGTAATCCCTTTTGTGGTGAAGGTTCTTCCATTAATCGCCCCCCTATGTTTTCGGGCGAAGGTTACACCTATTGGAAGGTTAGGATGAAAATCTTCATTGAAGCAATAGATGTAGAAATTTGGAATGCTATAGAAAATGGCCCTTTTGTACCACAACATAAGGTTAATGACTCTGTCCTTGATAAGCCCAAGGGGAGTTGGAATGATGATGATAAGAAAAAAGTAAGTTATGATTTAAAAGGAAAAAATATCATTACATCTTCTCTCTCATATGACGAATTCTTTAGGGTCTCTCAATGTACTAGTGCCAAACAGATGTGGGACACTTTACAAGTGACTCATGAAGGTACTAGCGAAGTCAAAAGGGCTAGATTAAATGCCCTTATGCATGAATATGAACTGTTTAGAATGTTTCCCAATGAACCAATTTCGAATATGCAAAAACGGTTTACACATATTTTAAATCATTTACTTGCTCTTGGCAAAACTTTTATTGATGGTGAAATTATTAACAAAGTTTTGAGATGTTTAGACAGACAGTGGCAGCCAAAGGTTACAGCAATAATGGAGTCAAAAGATCTAAGTGATATGGACCTAGCCACTCTGTTCGGGAAACTGCAAGAGCACGAAATGGAATTGGGAAGGCTAGAAATGCATGAAGATTCGGACATGTGCAAAAAGGATAGTGTTTCATTCAAGATGCTGCAGACTCTTGAAGAATTATCCAATGATGAAAATTCAGATTCTGATATCGACGATGAGACCATGGAGCTTTTAGTTAGTAAATTCAGCAAGTTCCTTAAGAATAGACAACAAAGAAGTCAAAATGAAGGAACTTCAACAAGAAAGTCTCCAAAGGACAAAATTCAATGTCATGAATGTGGTAATATAGGTCATGTGAAAATTGAATGTGCTGCATATCTCAATAGAAAAGAGAATGACAAAAAGGAAAGCAAAGGATTCAAATCCAAGAAGGCTTATATTGTATGGGATTTGCCTGAAAATTCAGAGAAGCAAGATGCTAGCAGTTCAGATGAGGAGGAATTGGTTAATCACTTGTGCTTAATGGGAAAGTTTGATGAAGAAAATTCATCAAGCATAGAATCATCTGAACCAATGAACTCCAAACGGGTAACATATTCTGACTCCGACTCTGATTCTGAAAATTCAACTTATAATGAACTATATGAATCTTATGTAGAAATGTATAAGGAATTAAGGAAGCTAGCTAAAATTAACATTGAAAGCAAGAGGATTATCTTGGAGTATGAGACTAAAATTTTAGAAATGCAAAAATTTATCGATGAACTTCAACTCCAAAATGAAACTCTTGATCTCATTTATTCAAATGCTTCTTGTGATTGTGAACTAAAAACTAATCCTATTACCGATTGTGAAAGTTGCAAGCATTTTGAAAAGGAAGTACACAATTTGAAAACTAAGCTTGCAAGCTTCACTAATGGTGATATGCACTTAAGCAATTTAATTGCCAATCAAAGAGGAAATACAAATAAAACTGGTTTGGGATATCGAAAACCCAAAAACTGCAATTACAACAAGTTGGTATCATTTTCAAATGTCTATTACTCTAAAACACCAACTTGCCATTATTGTGGAATTTTTGGGCATACTTCAAATACTTGTAATATTAAACTTAAAGGTATTCCAAATGGTTCATTTGTATGGATTAAGAAAGGGTTTGATCCTAATGCTAATCAATTAGGTACCCAAGTTACCTAAAACATGCAAGGTATTTTTGGCTTAACATTAAGGGGGAGTGAGCTCAAATGTTAAGGGGGAGAAGGTTTATAATTTTCTTGCCTATTTATATAACTCTCTTTTTGATTATGCCAAAAGGGGGAGAAGGTATGTTGTTGACTTTTGCAGGTTGATTGAAGCTTCTTATTATTATCTAATTATCTAATGCACGCACATACTAAGGGGGAGCACAAATCAACAAAGTTTGTCATCATCAAAAAGGGGGAGATTGTTGAGAAAATGCCTAAGCATGGGTAGTTTTGATGATTACAAAGTGCAAGTGAAGGCAAAAGTCCACAACATTGAAGCTTAGACTCAAGTTAGTCAAAAAGGGATTCTTATAAACTTGTAATGTTAATTTAATTTTCTTAGAGTTCCTTAGGTGCTTAATGGTTAAGTCTAAGTTAGAATGAAGCTAAATCATAATCTAAAGAAAAATAGTATGCATGCTAAGTTAAATCAAAAGTGGGTGATTTTCAAAAATAAAATAAAAGAAAGTGGTTTTCAAAAATGAAAATGAAAAGAAAGTGATTTTCAAAAATAAAAATAAAAATTATTAAGGAAATATTTTTTTTATAATGTTTTTGAAGTCAAGAAAGTATTTTCAAATTTAAAAAAAAAATGAAAAAGTGTATCTGATCAAATGTATCCGGATACATCCAAAAGTATCTGGATACTTCTTTAAAACAACAGTTATATTTTTGAAATCAAACACGATGTATCCGAATACTTTCAAAAGTATCCGGATACATACAGTTAAAACTGTCATAAACATAGCCGTTTGCTGTCCTAACTGATATATATATATTCCAAACGATTTCAAAACATCAGAACACGTTCTTACAACTCTGAAACTCTCTGTACTTACTGGAAAAACAAAAGCCATTGAAATTTCACAAGTTCTTCGTGATTTCTTCTACTTTTAACATATAAACGAAGAACATTCAAGTGTTTGCTCTTTTCACTTTCATAAACCCACTTTGATAAACACTTATCATTCATTCTCTTCACTTTAGATTACTGAATTAGTGTTCATAGACATTGTACATATTTGAGTTGTTAATCGCACACAAGGGTGCAAGTGACTACAACAACAACGATTGCTCAAATTCCGCAAGTTGGTGAAAGGTTTTCATCACGCTTAACTTGAAGGTTTCAAGGAAGTGAAAGAGGTTCTTTCAACACACGGACTCACTGTGATTGGGCAAGGATTCGGTTAGGGGATACAAGTTCCAAAGAGGTTCTTTGGAGGGTAAAGTCTAAGGGGAAGGTTTTCTCTTAAACTACTTGTACTAACGATTTCTTGATCATAGTGAAGCAAATCTCCCAATTCAGAGAGGGAGGACTGGATTAGCATTAGTGTTCGATAAGACACTAATGTGAACCAGGATAAAATCCTGTGTTGGCTATTCTTTCATAACTCTTTACATTTCCGCACTTAATTTTTGTTATATTTAAGCATAAGCAAAAATTAATTTTAACTCTGATAAACCAAAACAAGACCATATTAAGTGAGTAATTTTGGCTAATTTTTTTTATTGGTGAAGTTAGTATTCTTTGCCTATTCACTCCCCCTCTAGGGAATAATACTACCCACTTGTTTTCCAACATAACTAAGTTCTGCACTTTTCGTAAACGATGGTTTTCAATGTGAGTGGTTTCGAAAGTGACAAATCGATTTTCAAAAGGATGGGTAACATGAGAACAAACTTATATTTATAAAAAAAATGGCCTCATTTTTAGCAATTGAGTAAGAATAATTTGATTAGATTTTGGGAGTGAAAATCGGGCTGTTACAGGAGAAGGGAGGGAGATCGGAGGGAGAGGGTTGAAATGGGGTTTTCAGCCCCCAAAACGCGTTTTTAATGTTGCAGATCGCAGAATACTCGAGTATTTATGTCAATACTCGAGTATTTTGACCCAAAATACTCGAGTATAATGATCAGATACTGCTAGTTTGCTTTTCTATTTTTCTTCTATTTTCCCCCATATCTTCAAATTGCCATAATTTCTTCGTGCACCATCGGATCTTGCTCAAATTTGACGAGCAACTTCCTAAAAATCATATCTTCATATCCAACAGTGGGAATTGTGTTTTGAGTCTTAAATCTTTTATTTTTAATTTCCCAAGTTATCGAATTTAAAACACCGAAAACACCGCTTTTGACCCTCGTTTGGTCTTCTTTAAATTTGCTTTTCGATGCCAATGCTCCATGACTCCTCTATGGCACTCAAAGAACTCCTAATCCATCATTTTAAATCCCTTCTAGGATAATCCTTACTTCCAAATCTTACTATTATTCTAATTATTATTAGAATTAAAATTTGGGATGTTACACTAGCAGACGCACTGGTGCGTCTTGAAACACTCTAGTCTCGAGTCAAAGACTCGAGTCTTGAAAGACAGTGGACAGTGAAAAATTGAGTTTTAACATGCCATTTTCATTCTAACCAATTCCAATCCAATCCAATGATCAACAGAGTTCATATAACAAATATTAAACATGTTCAAGCACTTAGAACACATCAAATTACATAATTCACAGAGATTCACTAGATTATGCATGAAACTTAGAAAATTCACAACTCAACATATCAATTTACATAATACTCAGAATACTCATGATTTTAAGTTCTAAATAGCTTGCATGCAACATATAAAACTTGCTCAAAACAATTTTAGAGCACAGGTTGGTCTCCAAACAAATTTCCCTATTCAAACTAAGCCCTTAGAGCCTCTTGATGGCTCTCTAATCAAATTCATGTTATTTAAACTCTATCTAGTGAATAGAAAGCTTTCCCCTTACCTCTTTGACGTGTACCAACAGAAAGTTTTGCAAGAAAGGCTCCACAACACAGAAAACCACTTCAAGCACCAACATGCAGAGGAGTTTGAGTGGAGCACCAAAATCGAATTGGTTGACACATGAAACAACAATAAGAATTGGGGAAATTAGTTTCCCTAGATTCTATGCAACACATACTAACTAAAGAAATGAGTTTGAGACTCAGAGAGTACATGAGCTTACCAAAATCAATTACCAAAGTAAGCTCTAGAAACTGTTGACAACAAACAAGCTTGCACTTTCGAGCTCCAATTCTTCCAACACACAAACTCTCTACTCATGATTTTGGTGTCTATACAAAGCTCGTGATGTGAGCTTTGTATTGGTGTATAATTTGCAGCTCAATTCAACTCAGAGAAGGAGAATCGATGGAGAGAAGCTTGGAAACCCTAACACTCGAATTCCAGCTTCAAACTTGCAAATGAGGCTCGATTTAGTCAACTACTAGGGATTTATAGTGGAATCAGAGGTTCATGCAGCTCGACACGAAGGCCATGGACGTGTAGTGGTGGTGTTTTCGTGTCAACGGTGGAGAATCGTTGGTGGTGACTCACCAAAATGCACTAACTCGTCCAACATTGACCAGAATACTCGAGTCTTCTCAGAAACACTCGAGTATTTTGGTCAATTTTTTAAAAATATTTATTTTATTTTCTTTCCCTCCTAACCCTTTCCTATAATTACTTCTAGGTCCCAAAGCAGGGACTAATGTGCAAAATATTTATATTTATTCATAAATATAATTTCCAAGCCACATTCACACATTTTCTAATAACATAAACATAGTTTTTAATCAAAGATTAAAAATAGAAATAATTAATTATAATAAAATTTATAATTAACATTTCATTAATCATGGATTAAAATTTTGGGGTGTTACAATTTTTATCCTCAGCCTTTAAAAAAGTGTGAACTTTTTTTTTGGTGTACACCAAGTCACCAACCGGTACCCGAATCTGGTTTATCCAGAATCCGACTCATCCAGTCCGACCCAACTGAGCTCACACTAAGCGGTAGGGATCTCCCAGCGGGGATTGCTCCATACCCAAGGCACGAACTCGAGACCAGTTGGTTAAGGGACCAAGTGAGCTACCACTTGATCAAACCCACGTTGAAAAAAAAAGTGTGAACTTACATTTATGATAATAGTATTGTAGTATTTAAAAATTTAATGATATTTATGATACCATTAAATATTCAAATATCATTAAAGATAATTTTTTTAACCTTTTGAAGATAAACAACCTTAACTAAATAAGTATTCTATAAAAAATAAAGATATAAAACTTTATATATCTCAAATACATCATTCCTTATGAAACTTGAGATTTTTTTGCTTTACGAAAACGTTTCATGTTTTTTATTTTCAAAAAAGATATTGATAATTATAATTATGATGACCCTGTGTTAACTTATTGTTTTTATTAATTACAAGTGTGATATTGTATTTTCATTATGTTTTCTTTTTCCAAATATTTGTATAGAAAAAAGTCAATAACTTTTTATTGTTTTCATTGCTTCCTATACAAATTTTGAGAATAGGAAATGAAATGAAAAAGCAGGATCACATTCGTAATTAACAAAAATTAATTCATTTGTGTTTAAATCTCTGTATTTTGGTTCCCTTAGCAAGTTCTCATGGAATACAATAAATTCTAATTAGTCCCTTGTGTTTTCATTGCAAAACGGTGCTGAATATGAATATAAAGCTAAGGCTTGGAGCTAGTTGAACAATATTAAATCATTTTTAGACATCCCCAAAAGATTAAGGTAAATAGTTGATTATTTGTGATGAATGATCAATTATCAACCATTCTATTATTAAAGAGATTTATTGAAAGTAAGAGATGATGTCCAAGAATGGCTAGAATAAAATAATAAAGTTTAATAATATCCAATTACTGGAATTTCAAATCTAACTAAAATACTTATAACTTATTCATAATTTAATAATAAGTATATTAGCTTGGTAAATCTAAAGGATGGAATGAAGAAAAATAGTTTACTCTTGTATAACAAGATAATCAGTTACCCGATGATGATAACTGAATATCAAAGCTACGTTTTACAGGCATTGGGATTTTAATAATAACTGAGTAGTGGTTTTGATAACCAGTCACCACAGCTTAAAGTTTGTAAACTTGTTAAGTATTTTGATAATTAACATCCCTTAAAAATATCAAGTTAAAAGTTATGACAAAAGGTTGTCCATGCATTCATACATGGTGTAAAGAGATATTATGGACGACTAGGAAAAGATATATGAAAGATTCTGGGAATCTGGATTGAAAATGTTATGGAGGATAGGTCTATGACAACAATTTGTCGAATGACTCCTGGGAATTATTATAGATAGGATGGTCTTAAGATGGGTTGGTTTAGCTAACATCACTCGGGATAATATAATCCTGCATTAACTTTAATATATTCTATCGACCTCTTAAACATTTTTTGACTGATCAAGGATGGTTCTTGGTATGGCCATGGTCCTATATGGATTTAGTCCTATGTGGATTTACGATGTAAATTGGGTAACGACATACAGGGTGCAAGACTGATTCTCCCAAGTAAGAATGTGAGATTTATGTGATATGAAGGGTTATTATGAATATGAGCTCATACATTATGTACGATCACGAAGAAGTGATATTATTATTGGATTGAGGGGAATAGAGAGATCATGACATAACATTAGAAAGTCTAATGTCCCTATTAGAAATCTATTATTTAGTGACCGCAATTAGTGACCAAAATAAAAAGGGTCACAAATAGTGACCAATCAACTATTTTTAAAGTTGGAATTTGGAAATCTTTGTTTATGGCTGAAGTAGTGACACAAATGTTCGGTCACAAAAATTGGTGTCACTAATGCAATCACTAAAAATGTTTTTTTTTATTTTAATCAAAATCATTTATCCATTTTGTGATCAAATTTGTTACCAAATTAGATAAGTGGGAATTTTCATTATTTTGGAGGGATTTTTGTCACCAAATTTGGGACGGCAAAACATGGTGTCTATAATTCAGTCACTAAACTTAAAAATAAAAATAAAATGAAAAGACACTCTATGACTCTCCAATTACTCTACTCATTCTCTAAAGTCTAAACAACCTCTACGTACTACTCACTCACTCTGCACTCTCTGAATCTAGTCTCTGAATGCATACTCACTCACTCGTACCCCATACTCTTCTAAACCTCTGTTGGTGATGTAACACCCCAAAATTTTAATCCTGGATTAATAAAAGTTGATTATAAATTCTATTTATAATTAATCTTTATTATGAATTCATGATTAAATTAGATATTTAAATATTGCAAACAGGTAGAAAATAATTTATAATTATTTTCTGTGCAAAAATTAGATTTTTGCATATTAGTCCTTGTTGTAGGACCTAAGTGCAATATTAGAAAGATTTTGGAGGGAAGAAGGAATAAAATAATTATTTTTCAAATTTGAGTCAAAAGACTCGAGTATTTCTAAGAACACTCGAGTATTATGGGTAGTGTTGCTCGAGATAGTGCACTTGATGAGTCATCAACGCGTTAATCCCCGAGTTCGACACGTAATCAGCTCAGGGACAACGCAAAGGACATCGTGGCGAGCTGCATGAAGCTGAGAATTGGCTATTTAAACTCATCAACCACGAATTCAAGCTTTTTGTTGATGAATTCGTGAGTTTAGGGTTCCAATTTTATCTCCCACGATTCTCCTTTGATTTCGAGAGTTAGGACGAGTGTGTTATACTGTTACGAAACTCACATCCAGGGCTTCATAAAAACACTAAGTTGGTTAGCTAGAATCAAGCATAGAGTGAGAATCGAATCTGAGAAGGGAAGGAGTTGAAGCTGGTTTCAGTTCCTGGAGCTTACTTGGACCATCGATTTTGGTAAGCTCTTGAACTTTTGAGACTTCAATTTCATTCCATTCTCTTATGCATGTTGCAGAGAACGATTTCTAATCATTTTCCCCAATTGTTTTGCATGATTTCACAATTAAAATCCCTGGTTTTATGACCTCATTCAAAACTGTGTTGCTGTCATATGATTTTTGGGGAAACTAGCTTGGAGGTCGTTTTTCTGTCCAATTTCAGTTCTCACACGACATTGAGGTAAGTGGGAAGCTATATATTCACTAGAATAAGGATTGATTTCATGAAACTATGTAGGAAGCCACCATGAGGCTTAAAGGGCTTAGTTTGAATTAGTATATTCGCTTGGAGGCCATTCTGTGTGTTGTAACTTGTTGGAGCATGTTTATTTTGTTACATGCAAGCTAAATGCAAGTTATTTTCATGTTGGAAATGCTCAGAATTGAAATTGACATGTTGAGTTGTTGAAAAATGATTTTTAATGCATATTGAATGCTTTGATTCAGTGTAATGTGATGTAATTTCTGTGTTGGAACATGTTTAATATTCTTAAACTTAACTCTGTTGAACGTTGGTTTTGGTTAAAATTGGTTAGAATTGAATTTGGTATGTGAAAACTCAGTTTCAGTGCTGTTCTGTCATGGAATACTCGAGTCTTTGGCTCGATACTCGAGTATTTCGTGGTGCACCAGTGCATCTGGCAGCACCAATACTCGAGTGTTTGAGCTGAGGCTAGAGTATTGTCTGATGCACCAATTTGAAATTGTGATGAACCACTCGAGTCTTGCATGAACTACTCGAGTATTCTGGAATGATGAAATACTCGAGTAATTCATGAACTACTCGAGTATTCCTGGAAAACCTGAAACTGTACTTTTAAGAAAACATATGAACGACTCGAGTCTTTTGGTAAGATGCTCGAGTATTTTTAGTCAGAACACTTAAATTGCATTTTTAAATCTAACCGAGTTATTTTAACCCAAATTATCAATCCTAAAGTTAATTAATCATGTTCCAAGAAATTAATGAGACTATAAGATTACATCAATTACTTTGAGTACCTGTGAATCAATTATTCCATGCATGTTGGATATTTAGATTAAAGAGGAATTAATCTTAAATGGAATATGTTATGGCATTCATGCATGGTGTTGGTGGTAGATCGTCTTTTTGTCATGTTCAAAGGTTACTGCTTGCTTGACCCCACTTCAAGGTTGACGTTGTGGGTCTTATGTCTAGATGACTATGTAATACAAGTGATAGTTTACGTTTTGGCGACGTGACGTTCACTAGATAAAGTGACGTTGTTTATCACTTTCAAGCAAGTACGCCATACGTTTGATAACGTATTTTTGGAACATGAGGAGGGCCTCTGGGAGTGCCAAAGGTTACTGCTTGCTCGACCCCACTTCAAGGTTGACGTTGTGGGTCTTATGTCTAGATGACTATGTAATACAAGTGATAGTTTACGTTTTGGCGACGTGACGTTCACTAGATAAAGTGACGTTGTTTATCACTTTTGGGCAAGTACGCCATACGTTTGATAACGTATTATTTATGTATTCTGGGAATGCAATGAAGTTATGGAAGGACGTCCATTTGAGTGACTAATTGGAGAATTTTAGAAGAGTGAGATATCATGCATCATATCATCATTGGTTAAATTATGTGATTAAATTTGATATGATTGTAAAATGCTCACTGCTACATTTGCATTATATTTATTGCTCATCCTTATTTGATTATGTGTATGTATATGCTTACCCCTGTTCCCTTGATAGGTGATGGCACGTTACCTAGCATGCGTAGAGATCAGACCCATCCCTAGCGGGATATGGACATATGAGGAGCACCGAGCGACGTTTGAGGGTGAGGTGGAGTTCACACTCTTCCACCCTAACCCCCTCGTTCGGGTGCTCCCTCGTAGGCTTAGGGTACCTATTATAAATACTATGCACATCCCTGATTTTTATGTTTATAGAGGACCACCCCCACCATCTCGACCTGTATGTAGGTTTCATAGTTTTCGTTTTCGTCCTGTTACTTGTTCTCATCCCTCTGCCTACAGAGTTTTCACTGACGAGGATGTTCCTACATCCGATCCGACTGGAGATGGTAGGACTCCACCAGCCACTACTTTTGGACATACTGATAGGTCTGCCACCCTGTCGGATGGGATAGAGGAGGATCCCGAGGAGGGGGAGGACGTGGAGGAGGAGGTACCAGTCGAGCCGGTTCCTAGACCTCGTGGAGGTCCTAGTGGTTCTTAGGACATGCATAGTATAGATAGTAGGGATCTCGGACCGACTTTTGCTGTTGTAGTGGACCAGATGTATGCATGGAGGACCAGATGACCTGCTCTCAGACACTTTATTTTGAGTTGTTATATATTGTACATATTTTAGTGTTTTGAGAGTTCAGGTCTTATCTTTCAGTCTTTTATATGTATTTTGGCTTATGGACATGACTACCAGTATCTTGATGACTTTTGTACTTATGGATCCCTTTCACGATGCTATATATATATATATATATATACACTTGATGTTTATTTCAACATGGATCCTTGGTACTAATATCTTTCCGCACACTCTGATTTGGATAAAAAGCGAATTCGGCAAGTATTGTTTATTTGGATAATTTGTTTACATCTCACAAGACAACGCTAAGTATATAATATATAAATTTATGTTTCATTTCAAATATTCAATGTTGTCTTGAGAAAAGTTTTTAAGTTTACATTTTGAATCGTTAAGTCGAATTCGACATTTCTATTTTTAATCTAATCTAGTATATAAAGATGTCCAAAAATAACATTTTCTACTGAGATAAATAAATAATGTTATATTAAAGGAAAGGGTGTCGCATGTGACTTCCGTACGACCACCGAAGCACCTCTGCTCACGGCCTCTGTTGGTGACTCTGCGCTCCATCCTTTGCTTTGTCTTCTCGCCAACCTTCGACTTGGTGAGTAGCAGCATTTCAGTTTTGATTATAAAACCCAATTCTCAAAATCTCTCGAAGCCCCCTTCTCTTTTAAATTAAAAAATGGGAAATGGTTGTGATATGAAATGGGGGAAAGTGTTATAATAAAACACCAAATCCCATTCTGTTAACCCTATCTATTAAAAGGGTCTGTATGCAATACTCACCAAAAGTGGATGAGTATGTATATTAACTGCATAATCCATGGTTGTGGTGCATTATGGAGAATGGAGGATGATGATTAAAACCGGTTACCTGGAATTGGATTACTTCCAAGTAGCATAGGAGTACCAAAGATGTGTCCCTCCACTTTCCTTAAATTTTTTTTCTTCCCATTTTCGGTGGTTTTTAAAATAATTTTTTTTTGTTAAAATAATTTTTTTTAAACTACCATAGTCTTTGTGTTAATTTTATTTCTGTTAAAAATAAATTAAAAATTAGGAAAAATAAATTAAAATAATATTGAAAATAAATGAATCCGTCCCATAATTCAAGTCTTTTTAACTTTTTTATTTGACCCATAATATATGTTCTTTTAGAAACTCAATACTCATTTATAATTCTTTTTTTTCAAGCATACCCTTTTTTATTATATCATCATTTTCATCACTCATCTCTCCACCTCTTTTTTTTTTTTGATATATTCTCTCCACCTCTCTTTTATAGAATCTCCACACATTTATTACTTCCTCCATTTCACAATATTTGTCCTTTTATCCTTTTTTTATTGTTTCACAATGTTTGACCTTTTACATTTTCAATACACAAACATGTTTTTTTTCCAATATTAACCTTTCATTCAATCATTTCTCATACTCCTCATTAATTCTACTTTTATCATCTCTCTCATCTCTAAACCACTATACATTAATTAATGAACACACTCACTAATAAAAATTAAATACTATTACAATTTTCAATAAGAATTAAATAGGGGCATTTTAGACAAACTATACATAATACTTACAATAATTAACACTTTCTTAATTTGTGTGCTCAGACCTAAAAGGCCAAATATTGTGAAACGGAGGAAGTATTACATATTTCAACGCATAATCTTTTAAGGCTTATTAAACATTTTAATCCCTCAAGTATTTTAGTCCCTGAAGTATTTTTTATGGGACATTTAAGTTCCTCTGTCCACTTTGTCAATTGCCTCAACTGTGGATTTAAGTTCCCCATAAAAAAAACTTGAGGGACTAAAAGTGAATTTTCACATTTTGAGAAACTCAAGTGTCACATCAAAAAAATGAGGGACCAAAGTGACACTTCACTAAATTTTTAATATTTTAGAATCTAGTAATAAATATAAAATAATAAATGTTTGTGTAAATATTTTTAAATAAAATAAAAAAGAACAAAAATGGTTACAAAATAAACAGTAACAGGGACAGGAAAAAATAAAAATGTAACAGTGACGTGTGACGGAAAAAAATAAAAGAAATTTTTTTTTAGTTTGTAGTTCCTCCTCCGGCTTGAAATATAAGAAAAAACATACTTCGAGAAAAAAAATATTTCCTTTGGTTTAAAATATAAGCAAAACTAACCAAGTTTCTTAAATTTTATTTCATTCCTAAACCATCTTTCCTTAAACATTCCTCGAAAATTGTTATTTTATTTAATTTTTTTTTTAATCTCAATGCAACTTTCCTAAAATACCTATATTCATTTATAAATTTTAGAAAATTAAATACAATCAACTAACCTCCTTAATAAGTGTAAAATTAGTTAAAATTTCTTATAATTTGAGCCGGAGAAAGTATTCCCTCCGGTCTTATTTATAAGACCCTTTTAAGGTTTTTATTTTGGTCCTATTTATAAGACCCATTTTCAATTTTCAATAGCATTTAATTACTTCTTTCCACAAACACACATATTAAGTCAACACTTTTTAGAGTTCCAATAGTAATTATAGTGGTAGTTTTGAAAAAGTATATCAAATTTTCACATTTTCAATGTCACTAACAAATTTAAACACTTTCCTTCGTGTGAGTGAAAAACCTAAAAAGGGTCTTATAAATAAAACCGGAGGGAGTAATATTTTTTCAAGGCTTATTTATGGTTTTGGTCCCTATAAGTTGAGCTCGTTTTGAATTTAGTCCTTAAATATTTTTTTGACCTTGAATGGTCCTTTAATCTTTTTAAATTTTGTTTTTAGTCCTTTTGTTTGTCTTCTTCCGTCATCTGCTGACATGGCAAACGGTGTGTCATGTCAGCCCTTATATTGACTGCCAACGATGCATCTGATGTGGACTTCTCACTCATGTGAGCAGGAACCGAGCATGAACCGAGCATTAACCGTGCATGAGATATCGACCGAGTACGATGCAATTGGTAACGGCATAGCTTGGTTCGTGCTCAGTTCATCATGCTCGGTTCGTGCTCGATCGATATCTCCCCTCGGTTTGGCAAGTCATGCTCGGTTCATGATCAGTTAATGCTTGGTTCCTGCTCGGTTCCTGCTCACATGAGTAGGAGGTCCACATCAGATGCATCGTTGGTAGTCAATGTAAGGGCTGACATGGCATACCGTTTGCCATGTCAGCAGATGACGGAAGAAGACAAACAGAAGGACTAAAAACAAAATTTAAAAAGATTTAAGGACCATTCAAGGTCAAAAAAAGAGTTAAGGACTAAAAACAAAATTTAAAAAGATTTAAGGACCGTCAAGGTCAAAAAAAGATTTAAGGACTAAATTCAAAACGAGGTCAACTTATAGGGACCAAAACCATAGTTTAGCCTTTTTTTAATGTGTAATATTTTTTTAGTTTTACGCAAAGCAAAAAAGGTAGTTCCAAAAAAAATGAAGAAGAAGAAGGTAGTTGAAGTTGCATATAAGAGCAGAGCAGAAGATATGTATTGTGGACGCTATGAAGGAAACTGTTTCAAGGTCATTATGGTAATAAGCACGAAGGAAAAAATTAAAGGCAAAAAACGGTTAATTTTGAGCAAACCGGTAACAGTGGGTGACAACAGTTAGTATAGAAACTTACCTACTATTGATGAGTATAGAAAACGGACCCCTATGAAAAATCTCAAATCCCATTTGGCAACCCTGGCTCCTATTTTGAGTGAATTTCAATTTGTTTAGATTTGGGGTTTATGGAGGAAAGGGTTTGGAAATCTTTGATTTCTTTTTTCATTGAACCCTAACTTTTTTTTAAAAAAAAAAACCCCAAATCCCATATAGCAAGCCTCGCTCCTATAGCAGCAGCGGCAGAGGCAGCAGCGACAGAGGCAGCAGCGGCAGCAGCAGTAGTAGTGAATCCTCAACAACCAGTTCCACTGATCGATTGGATGACCCAATTTAGGAAGAATGAGCCACAGAAGGAGGATTCAATCCGAAGGGGGCACAGCTTTGGCTTCAAGGGATCGAGAAAATTTTCCGCTTTATGGCCCCACCGGATGAGAAAAGGGTTGTGCTGGCACAATACATGTTAACAGGGGAAGCGGAACATTGGTGGGACCAGGTGCGACGGGGATTGGAAGCAGAGCATCGAGCCATCACATGGGATCTGTTTAAGATTCGTTTCTTAGGAAAGTATTTCCCTAAGGATGTCCGCAGGGAGAAGGAGATCGCCTTTCTGCAGCTGGTGCAAGGGGACATGAGTGTTGGGGAGTATGCTGCTAAGTTTGAAGATCTGATCCGATATGCCGGAAGCTACAGAGACGCTGATGAAAGGACTAAATGCATCAAATTCGAGACAGGACTTCGTTCGGAGATGAAGATGGCATTTGAGTATCAAAACATTGCAAATCTGTCCCAACTGGTTAATATGACCAGTACTTATGAGAAGAGTAGGAAGCAAAGGGCGGAGGAGAAAAGAAACAAATAAAAGGTACAGAAAGTTGGGGGTCCGATTCGGGGAAAAGGAACAATTCTGGAATCAAAACCTTATGCTCAGCACAATGTTGCACCAGCAGCTCCGGGGGTTAAGGACAAGAATGGGAATGTTATGGGAACTTATCCACCTTGTCCACATTGCGGAAGGAAGCACGAGGGAGAATGCTGGTATCGGAATCAATCCAGGGGAATTTTACTTGTTTTCTGTGCGGGCAACCAAGACATTTTGCTTCAACTTGTCCCACGAGGATTCCGAAGAAAGAAGTCAATGCTACAAAGGTGCAGCAAGCAGGAAAGAGTCAACCTGCTTTGAAGGGAAAACTGTACACCTTAGACGGGGAGGAGGTTAATCTAGCTGATATAGTTGGAGGTATAGATTATTTAGTAATGTCCATGCAGTATCCTATTAGTTTTGATACTGCATAACTGATTTTTCTTCCTTAGAAGTTATTGGGAAATACCAAGTTCTTCAAAATAGAACCATCCTGGGAATCTTTAAAACATTCAATTCCATTCACCCAATCTAGACTTCTTGGTAGCATGGTAGGAACAATTAGAAGAGAATGTCAAGTTGTAGGATTCTAGTTCAAACTAATCAAATCCAATGATAATATTGTTATTTCATGCTATGTAAGATTAGAATTGGTCACTCTAATTCTTGCATATGTTAAGTGATGATATTATAAGTAAGCCCAACAATGGGATCGCTATTAGTAGATGGAAGATTGAAACTGATCACTTTGATTTATCCGCCTACTAGTAGTTGGTGTCATTGATAAATCTCATATCCAAGATTTTACCAAACGAGCTTAGCATCGGAAATTTTACTCTTTGTTTAGTGCGAAACCTTAGTAATACCCAGAATCTAAGTGGGGGAGTGAAACCAAGAGGAAGTAAGCAGCGTAGCCAAAAGACTTTGCAATTGGGATGATTCTCCATTTAAGGACCTTAACGAAATTTCGGGGACGAAATTCCAATAAGTGGGGGAGAATTGTAACATCCCTAATTTCAATCTAAGTATAATATGATTTATGCAAAGTATTTAAGGGAATTACCAAGTTTAGGGACAAGATTTTGGGTAGTAATCTAAGCCTAGATGAGTATGGAAATCTAAGGGAATGATTTGGAGCTAGAAAACCATCAAAATAAGGGTTTTCAATAAGGTAATCGATTACCATTGAAGGGTGTAATCGATTACAAGGCCTTTGGTGAAGACACATAAATGTTGCAGCATTGGTAATCGATTACCTCATGGAAGTAATCGATTACCTTGCGATTTTCATGAAGTAATCAATTACTTTAAGATGGATTAATCGATTACTTGCTCTCAGTTGATTATACTAAAATGTTGCATCAAGGGAGGTAATCGATTACTTTGGGTCAGTAATCGATTACCCTTGTAAAAATCTGGAAAAAAAAATAAGCGTGTGTGGACCACACATTTTAGATTTTCCCTCCAAGCTAAGCACCACAACCACACGATTTTGGTCCCTTTCATGCTCATGATAAGAAGCAAAAACAACAACATAACACAAACAACAATACCTTCTCTTCATCTCTTTCTCTCATCTCCTTCATCTCTTTTTTTTTATTTCCAAGAGCATACCATCATCATCAAGCACAAACCCTCAAGAATCAAGATCAACCATCCCTCTTCTCATCATCTCCACTCAAAATCAAACAAGAAAATAACCACCAACTTACTTCTCCTTCTTCCTTAAATTCGTGAGCATCATCCTTCCATGCCACCATCAATTTCTCAATTCTCAAGCTAAGGAGATCACTACATAGGACCTCTCTCATCACAAGGACAAAGTTTCTACTTCCTCTCACAACCATCCTTCAAAAAGTGGGGTGATCTCAAACTCTAGGTTCCATCCTAGAGCAAGGAATTCCTATATTTATTGGTTTTGAGGTAAGAAGGGAAGTATTACCTCTATTTAGGAGGTATAGTCTAGATAGTATATAGTGAGAACTAGGTTAGGGATTGGACTAGAATAAAACCTAGGCAAACCCTAGGTTAGAAGAATTGATATTTGTTTAGAATATATTGTCATAGGAAATAGTTAGTGATAAATAGAAATAAAGAACTTACTTGTAAATTGAAATTATTATAGGTTGTTAATGTATAACAAATATGGGAAAAATAAAGAAAACAACTGGACTGAGTGAAAATAGTGGATGAATAAATATATATTATCATGACCCTCCATAAAGGAGTGGTTATTATCAGGACCTTCCATAAAGGAGTGGATATTATCAAGACCCTCCGTAAAGGAGTGGAATATCATAGTATCAAGACCCTCCATTTGCACACTAAGTGGAGTGAGATCACGACCCTTCACTTACTCTCTAAGTGAAGCGAGAATTATGTATTATCATGACCCTCCATAAAGGAGTGGATATTATTAGGACACTCCATAAAGGAGTGGATATTATCATTACCCTCCATAAAGGAGTGGAATATATATTATCGTGACCCTCCATAAAGGAGTGGAATATATATTATCATGACCCTCCATAAAGGAGTGGATATTATCAGGACCCTCCATAAAGGAGTGGATATTATCAAGACCCTCCATAAAGGAGTGGAATATATATATATATATATATATATATATATATATATATTCATGACCCTTCACTTGCTCCTTAAGTGAAGTGAGAACAAGACCCTCCACTTACTCTCTAAGTAGGAGCGAGAATTATATTTACAGTATCATGACCCTCCCTATGCAGAGTGGAAAAATTAAAATAACATGACTCTCTAATAAGAAGTGAGTAATAAATTGTAAATGAAAGCAGTAGGGAGAACAATGAGAATAAGAAATGATTTGTAACATAAGTGTTAGGGTAGAAAAGCTTAATAGAGTGCTTGGTTACTCTCTATGTCTACTTAGAATGTACTTTCCTAAGTTCTGTGTAATGCTACCCTTCTTGCCATTTTTTTACAGGTACTGAGGCGGAGCTATCACAGGATGTGGCTGAGCAAGAACACTTTCCACTTCGTGGAATGTGAAGTGTAGTAGGGGACCATGTGTTGGTCAAGGGTTCTATTTTTGGGGAGAAAACTTGTTTATCAATGTAACCAACTCTAGTTGGATCTTTTGTGAAAACTTAAATGTTCCAAAACTTGTATATATATTTTCTAGAACTGATTTAATGACTTTCCTGCACACTATTTATGTTATGTTTTGGCCCTGCTGGCTTACTGAATGAAATGAATATTTTAGCTTTAACAGGTGACAGGTTAAATTTATTTTGGGAAAGCTATGTAAACAAAGGAAACTCCGTCCGTTTGACGGAAGACTTTTATAAGCTAATCAAGTTTGAAGGAAAATTTTAAGTAATCAATTTAATAAATAGGTTTAAGGGTAAAATTATTTAGGGTGTTACATTAGGTGCTAAAGTGACTTACTACTATGCAATAGGAGGTTGGGGTCATACACCACAAGAATATTAGTGCAGAATAAAAATTTATAGTTTAGCTGGCAAAGTTCTAATACATAAATAAATAAATATTATAGAGAAAGGGTGAATTTTCTATGAAGAGAAAAGATTATGCTCATTGCTTCATTTTCTCTATAAAAAATACATTAAAAGTCAATCACTTTCTATGTCCATTTTTTGAATTCAGTAGTAGTCCCTACAGCTACAGAAAAAAGAACTAGGCAAAATTTAAAGACTGAATTATTATGTTTTGATGTTAAAGCTAAAGCAGAGATAGGCATAAAGAAGAGAAAGGGAAAGCTCATAGTTTATAGACAAGCATTTCTCATAAATGAGCATACAGAATTTGTTCATGTTACGTCCCTTCTTTAGTTGCTCTGGAAAAATTATTTGCGCCTTTCATTTCAGATTTTAGCAATTTTATTAGGAAAGATGTCTTACATAACAATCAAGTATAATAGTATGTGAATGTAAATATGTGATGTTACATAATAATCAAGTATATTGATCTGGTCTGTGTCCAAAGGCTATAGCAGATTAATATGTGAATGTTTCATTGTAATTATTTGTGATTTGGAGTGATATTTTTCAAGTATATTTGTAAACTGAAATCAATCTTTTTATATGTTAAAAAAATCAATCTTTTTATAATTTTTGTGGCCTTTTTAATGATAAATTTGTTACTTTGTTTATTGATGCTAGGTGAGGGAAGTGAAGATTAGGCCTCTCCTTGTTTTGTACCAATAAACTCCCCAGTTCTTGTTCAATCTGGCTATCACATTTGTAGTTATATATATATGCTTACTGTAACATCCCAAATTTTTAATCTCTGATTAATAAAAGTTAATTATAAATTTTATTTATAATTAATTATTTTTATTATAATCTTTGATTAATTATTTGTATTATGTGTGTGATTGATGAAAGAGAATATGTGGAAAATAATTTGATAATTATTTTTGTGTGAAAATAGAAGTTTTGCATATTAGTCCTTGTCTTAGGACCTAGAAGTAATATTAGAAAGGTTTTGGAGGGAAAGGAAATAAAATATTACTTTTTCAAAATCTGGTCAAAATACTCTAGTATTCCAGCCCAATACTCGAGTATGGTATGCAGAGTTGCTCAACGTTAGTGCGTTTGATGAGCCAACCACCGAGTTACCCCTGTGTTGACACGAAACCATCCCAGCAACGCGTCCTTGATTGTGTGTCGACCTTCATGGAGGCTTGAATTCGCTATTTAAGCCTTGTTGCTGATAATTGAAACCATTTTTGCCAAATTTGTGAAGGATTGTGTGTGTGTTAAGGTTCCTGATTTCGAGCCTTTCGTTCTCCCTAATCTTTGAGAGTTGATACACAAACTATGCACCATTGTGAAGCTCACATTCATGGCTTCACAAAGACACAAAAATCATGAGTTGAGAGTATGTGAGAAAGGAGAATCGAATCCTCAAAGTTGGAGTCTCATTGCTGTCAAACTGAAAATCTGAGTTCTGGAGCTTACTTTGGTCTTCGATTTTGGTAAGCTCTTGCAATCATTGAGTCTCGAATTCTTTTCATTCTCTCATGCATGTTCCCGAGAATAACTCCTAACCAATTTCCCCAATTTTTATGCATGTTTGGATAGTCAAAATCTCTGGTTTTGAACCTTGTTCAAAACTATGCTGCATGTGTGCTGTCAAAAGGGATTTTGGGGAATTCGTGTGTGGAAGCTTGTTTTCTGTGAAGTCTATGTTGAATCAAGTCTTAGAGGTAAGGGGAAAGCTTCTCATACTCCAGATTGAGTTTAAAGTACATGATTTCATATAGAGAGCCATCAAGAGGCTCTAAGGGCTTAGTTTGAATTAGGAAATTGGTTTGGAGACCAATTCATACTCTAAATTTGATTTGAGCAAGTCATATATGATGCATGCAAACTGTTTGGAACCTGAAATCATGAATTTATTGAGCATCTTGTGTTTTGGTATGTTGAGTTGTTGATTTTCACGATTTTATGTATAATCCATTGAATATATGCAATCTCTGTAAATTGATGTGTTCTAAGTGTTTGAACTGTTTAATATATATTATGTCAACTCTGTTGATCATTGGTTTGAGTTAAAATTGGTTAAAATCGAAAATGGTATGTTAAAACCCAATTTAGAGTGTTTCTGCTGTCATGAAATACTCGAGTATTCGAGTCAATACTCGAGTATTGACTGATGCAGAATCACCAAACTTCAGCACAATACCCGAGTAGTTGATGAAACACTCGAGTATTTTGGATTGATGAACTACTCGAGTACCTGATGAACTATTTGAGTATTTTGATCTGTCTGATGCAAGATTTTCAATGAACTACTCGAGTATCTTTGCAACTACTCGAGTATTTAGACAGAAACTGTTCAAAACACCATTTTTAATTTAACCACTTTTATCTAAACATAATGTCACTTAAAGGAATATAGTGGATTGATTATATGACTGAAATATGTCTGAGTGGGTATTTTCTAATTTTCTTGGAAATTGTTCATGAAATGAACTTTAATTACTTTGAGATAATAGTGGATATTATCAAGTAATTTAAATACCAATCAATGAGATTACCTGTGATGCATTCATACATGGTGATTGGAGGTTAGATCGATGTCTTGTTTATTGTAACATGAGGAGGGCCTCTTGGAGCGCCAAACACATCTTGCTTGATGACACGTATATGAGATGAAAATGTGGCCAGTATGATTGAATACTGATGATGTGATTATTACGTTTGGGGACGTGACGTCTGCGAGATTTGCGGCGTTTTGTATCACTACCAAGCTTGAGCGTAAATTCAGGAGGAATGTGTTGAATTGTACCCCGCAAGGGTACCGAGTACAAAAATTGTACATCGGATGCTATAAGGATGAACGTTCGAGAGTGGAAATAGTTTCTATGGAAGCTAGGATCGACTGATAAGACATCATACATCATACCACTCTCATTTAATTAATGATAAATGATTGATAACCTGATTTTGAGCATATGTTATGCATTATTATTTGTCATTTATTGATATGTGTTAATCTGTGATCGATGACATGTCCAGTTGATATATGTCTGACACATTATAATAGTTAAGTCTTTACTCTCTTTCTATTATGTGTATGTTTTGCTTATCCTCATGCCCTTGTATAGGTGATGTCTCGTTATCTCGCTTGCATCGAGATCCGCACTCTCCCTAGTTTAGTGTGGGTCTATGAGGACCACCGAGCAGTGTTTGGGGGTGAGGTGGAGTTGACCTTCTACCACCCTAATCCACCGGTTCGTGTTCGTCCTCGTAGATTCAGGATCCCCATTATGTATACTATGCACGTACCACCCTTTTACACTTATTATGGACCACCTTCTGATCGACCTGCCCATGCTTATCATAGTTTCCGTTTTCGTTCTGTTTACTGCTCCTTTTACCTCTCGAGTTGTCCGAGAGGATATTCCCACACCTGATCCGACAAGTTCAATTGGGGTTGCACCATCACCCGACCCAGTACCCAGTGGTGGGATACCATCCCCGTCGAATGGGTGGAGGAGGATCGTGTTGTGGCAGGGAGCGGAGACGAGCCAGTCGAGCACTCTACTGGTAGTCAGTGGAGGTAGTCTGGGTCAGGGAGCGGAGTGAAGATGACCCTTAGGTATGTGCTAAGTATAGGTAGTGTGGGTCAGGGACCCGATCTGCAGCTGTTGTGGACTCTTTTGATGGATGGATGGATGACTCTCTGGTGATTTAGACTACTACTGCTACTGCTACTTTTGGATCAGCTCTGGAGCCGTTATTTTGACTTTTTATATATTTTATACATATTTTTGGAGAGCTCTGGAGTGTAGATCCTTTCTTTTTATATTTCGGTTATTATGGACATGTACTTGAACCCGGTTACTTATGACTCTCTAGACTATGTACCTTTTGATCACTGATATATATATATATGCTCTGTTTGTATCCATTACTCATAGTCCAATGATTTTTCGCTTACTCTGATAATATTTTCACAAGGATTCGGTTATGTTATTTCCAAAGGATAATAACTTATGTTTTGAAACGAGAAGAGATTGCTTCATTATTAATTTTATTAATGAAACTATATTAAGTATTTAATGTATCGCAAATGCTATCTCAGCCTCTAATTCTAAGAAATAATTTAAGTTATATTTTATTAACGTTTTCGAATGTCGAATCCAAGGTTTAATTAATGTATACTTTATTTCCGAGGTCCAAAGGTTTTGTGTTCGCGCACCCAACTCTATTAGAATTTAAAGGAAAAGAAAAGAAAAATTTATTTCCTATAATTCTAATACTTTATAACAAGTCCATACTATTTTCGAGTACTAGTAATTTATTTATTCTTTAATTACTCAGGTATAAATGAGGGTGTTGCACTTACCAATAGATTTGCAAGCTTATTTCAATTTCCTTTGGCGAATTGACTTTGGCAATACTTTTTTTTTTTTGTAAATAAAAAAAAAATTATTACCAAACTAGCAAAATGCTAGAACAATACTTAAAATAGAGCATCTTAGAGTTATAGCCACCTTCTAGGAAGGGTTCTACACATCTAAGATCTCAAAGAATGACCTTATGACCCTTAAAGTTGAAAAAATTAGAAAAGAAACTAACATAATTCAAAACAAATCCTGTCAACTAATGCTCTATTAGTCCAAGTCTTAAACTTTGGAAAACAGAACTGTATTCTATTAGCTATTTCTATCTTGATAGCCTTTAAATTCCTCTGCAAAGGAGTTGTTTGGTTGCCAAAAATCCTTGTGTTCCTCTCCTGCCATACATGATAGGATGCAGCAGCCAAGATAGCATAGATACATCCTCTTCTAGTCTTGTCCTTGAAAGAATGTTGAGCCCATCTAGTCCAATTCTGAAATTTATAGGACAAGCAATTGATACCTATCCAATCCATGCATAGGTCTAGTAGCTGTCTCGACCAATCACACTCAAAAAACAAGTGGTTTCTTGTTTCTTGGTCAGCAAGACACAAACTGCAATGGTTTGGAAAAGCCATCCAGTGTATCCTATCAAGTGTTTGCAATTTACCTTGTACTACTAGCCACATTATGAACCTATGCTTAGGTATATTAGTTCTGTTCCATACAATTCTGCACATAGGAAAAGCATTGTTTTGATTAAGCAGGAAATCATAGCCTGATTTGATAGAGTACTGGCCTGTGCTGCTATGAATCCAAACATCACCCTGATAGCCATTTTTGAGAGCATCTCTTGCTTTGAGTATTTGCTTCCAATGCCAATTCTGGTGTTGAGCAGGTGTTCAAGTCCAGAAATCATCATCTCTTATATATACTGAATGCAGCCATTTGATCCACAGACAGTCCTTTTTAGTGGCAATTGACCATACCTGCTTACCAATGGCAGCCAAGTTCCAAATCCTGCTGTTTTTCATGCTGAGTCCTCCATTCTTCTTAGGTTTGCAAACCACATCCCATGCCACCTTTGCTTTGTAGTTGCCATATTCATTGACCCCCAATAGGAACTTCCTGCATTCTTTATCAATTGCCTTGATCACAGCAACAAGACAGATAAAAATAGAAGCCCAATACATATGCAAGTTCAATAGGACAGAGTTGATTAGGCATACCCTGGCTTGGTATGATAAATTCTTTGATTTCCAGCTCTGTATTCTAGCAACTACCTTTTGATACAGCACTTGGCAAGAGCTTGAGTTCCATTTCCTAGAATGTAGAGGAACTCCTAAATATTTGCAGGGAAAAGTCCCTCTACTAAAACCAGTCAAGTTGAGCAAAATCTGCTGAGTGTCTTGATTAATGCCTGCCATATGTAGAGAGGACTTAGTCAGATTTGCTTGCAATCCTGACCATGCTGTGAACTGCTCAAAAGCTTCTCTTAGGACCCTGACACTTGCTGGATGGGCATTTCAAAATACCATTAGGTCATCAGCAAAGCATACATTGATTAATCTCACCTCTTTACACAATGGATGATATCTGAAATTAGGATGAGTAGCAGCCTGTTGAAAGCATCTAGATAATACTTCCATTGCCAGTACAAAGAGCAGGGGGGAGATTGGATCTCCTTACCTGATGCCTCTAGCCCCTCTGAAATTCTTACTTTTACCACCATTCAGAACAAGGTTAAAAGACACTGTGGTAACACAAGCCATGATCCAAGAGGTAAACTTTGCAGGAAATCTGAAAGCATGCAGCATTTCCTCTATGAACTCCCAATCCAGTGAGTCATAGGCCTTCCTCAAGTCAATCTTCATCATGCATCTTGGAGACACTCTTCTTCTGCCATAAAGCCTTATAAGTTCCTGAGAGATCAGGATATTATGCATAATTGATCTATCTTTGACAAAAGCTCCTTGGTTGTCTTGAACCAATAAAGGCAGGACCTTACTAAGCCTCTCACACAGCATTTTGGAAATGACCTTATAGATGGTGTTGCAACAAGCTATAGGTCTAAAGTCAGTGACATTACTAGGTCCTTCTACCTTTGGCACCATGACTAAATTGGTGACATTAATATCTCTAAGCATATAACCAATATCAAAGAACTGTTTTATAGCAGTACAGTAATCTTCACTAACAATATCCCAACACTTTTTAAAAAAACCAGAACCAAAGCCATCTGGCCCTGGAGATCTGTCATGGTGGATGCTGAAAAGTGCTTGTTTTATCTCAACATTATTAAAAGGCTTAATTAAGGATAATTGCATGTCAACTGTTAAAACAGTACCTCTTTGCAGGATTTCAGGATCAAGGATACTTCTATTCTACCTCTTCTCAAAAAGCTGCTTGTAAAAACATAAAAAACTGCTCAATATTTTCCTACCCTGTCACTGGAAAGCGATGATCATTGTTGATTCTGCTAATTCTGTTGATGTATTGCCTCTGCTTAATTGAATTATGAAAAATCTTTGTATTTTCATCCCCCTCTCTGAGCCATTGTAACTTTGCCTTCTGGCGCAAGAAAGACAGTGCATCTGCTTTAATCTTGTAGTACTGTCTTAAAATTTCCTTCTCTTCTATTTGCAATTGGATATCCTGAGGGTTCAAGTTAAGTTCTGCTTGCACCTTCTCCAATTTCTGACTCAGCTCTAGTTCTCTTTCATCCACACCAGCAAAGTACTTTTTGTTAAACTCCAGTAGAGGCTTCTGCAATGCCCTCAATTTCCTACATACACCATACATTGGACTCCCTTGTATCTCCTTACTCCATTCTGAGCTAATAATCTCCATAAAATCTGAATGATTGGCCCACATATTAAAGAATTTAAATCCAGTTCTCCTCAGTTTGACTGGCTGCCCCCATTCAACAATCATTGGGGAATGATCAGATACTCCTGGTGTATGGAAATTTGTCACTGCTTCTGGCCATTCATTACACCACATATCATTGATTAAGGCTCTATCAAGTTTGCACATGATTCTATCATTGCCCTCTTGCTTGTTAGACCAAGTATAAAACTGGCCCTTAAAATTCATATCAATCATTCCACAGTTTGCAACACAGTTTCTGTAGTCATGTAATGAACCAGGATCCACCTCAACTGTAACGTCCTAATTTATTTTATCTATTTTGAAAATATGGATTTGAAAATTTCTTTTTATTTAAAATACTTATTATAATTTTTCCGGAAAATCGGACAGAGTCTCCTCTGTTTTTCCGACTTTCCCAAAATTTAGTTTTGACCTGTAACCTGTTCAAAACAGTTTTCTATAACCACCAGACAGCCAGATATAATATATAACATATTTAGACTCTTTTGACATCAAATATTAAATAGAAACTTTTAAACTGTTGCAGGTAAAATTAAATACCCCGGGCCACCAATTTTTCCAAAATACACATTGGGAATACATACATAATCCATAATTATACAAAATACATCGAATACCCAAATGTGGCCCGGTTTGACTCAATTTAATAAACGACTCAAAGTAATATAAAGACTCGATTTCACACTTCCTGTGGGAAATGTGTTCCTGCTCAGCCTCGATATCTGCAAACTCAACCTGTACCTGTGTTGGTTGTAAGGGTGAGAATTGCACGAACTAGTAATGCATAATACATGCCAAGTCATACACAATTAGCAATTAACCAAATAAAGTAAATATATCACGCCCAATCACCTATCCACTGCAAACACAAACATCTCCAATTATTCGCATTTCCGAATTAATGTCAATTCCTATTCTATTTCCGTTCTCTTAGCTTTCTACCCTCACCTAAACTTAAACTCTCAATTCTTCTTCCATTTCTCCTTTTTACTCACATTCTTCCTATTTTATCAAGTTAACTAATTCTAATCTCTATCTATCCTTTCTTCATCTCATTCATCACCTTCTCAACTTTCTTCTTTTTATTTCTTTTCATTTCATTCTTTTCATTTCTTTTTACTTTTTCGGGATCTTTGTGGTTTCACAATTGCGTTCCCCAATCTTTCAGAGGATACGTCTTACGGATGCGTACGGATCCCCAAAGGCCGCACGACTAACTCAACCACTGCGCACTCTGCCAAGGCGGCTTACGTTTCCTGCACCCGAGAGCATGTCTTACACGGCCAGAATGCCACAAAATCCTTGGCTATGCGAGTTTGCCACTGCGTTCCCCAATCTTTCAGAGGATACGACTTACCGATGCGTACGGATCCCCAAAGGCCGCACGACTAACTCAACCCTTGCACACGTTCCAGCCAGCGGCTTATTGCGGGTGTTGTGCACCCGACTTGTTGCACCCCACCGTGTGTCTTACAGGATTCAAACTGCATACCAATATTCTCTTTCTTTTCTTTTTATTCTTTTTCCTTTTTCTTTTTAATCGACACGCCTTACCAGGCTCGCATCGATGCCGATACGCCTTACCAGGCTCGCACCGGACTTCCATTTTCCTTTTTAATCGATACGCCTTACCAGGCTCGCATCGATGCCGATACGCCATACCAGGCTCGCATCGGACTTCCATTTTCTTTCCTTTCCTTTATTTCATTTTTAATCAATTTTAGTCCGCCCTCGTCTAACACCTTTTTCCTTCTACTCTCATTTTCCTCTTTTTCTTTTCTACTACAACTAATCTATTTCCTTATAATTAACTCACAATCATTTCTAATAACACTTCCTATTTTCCCCATTTTATTTCCCTTACATTTTCATCTATGTGTTACCATCAAATTCAAAGCTCACTCCTCCGTTCACTCCTTTCCGTTTTCAATCAATCTCTAAATACAACATACATACACCATTCAATATATTTAATAATTACATTATAATACAAGTCATTATCCAATTAATTCACATAATTTAGCACATACATATCATTCTTATATTTTCAACAATTACACCTAATTCATGGCCTCAATTAGCATTTAGCAGTTCACAACACAATTATCAGGACATATATATCAATTAATCACTTAGCACAATTAAATCATCAATTCATATTATAATTCATAAATATCAATCCCTAATATCAACTACACAAACCAATTAACCTCAACACGCACACACATACTAGTTACACAACCACCGTGCGGCAATAAACCCCTTACCTTAAAATAATTAGGATAGAGAAAACCTTAACCGGGTTAGGAGTCCTAATGCAGGAGGGTTGTCGATTGAGCTTAGTGGCCGTAATAACTGCTCCGAGGGGTGTTGGAATTCGTCAATATTTGGAATGGAATGGGTTGATGAACACCCCTTTTCTCTCTCTTGCTGGCCAAAATCTTCAAGGGCCAAGGGAGTCCATGGTTTTGTCTTGGGTTGCCAAAGTGAGTAATAATAATAAGTAAAAGTGAAATTAATACTAAAATAAAAAGGAAATTGAGAGGAAAGGCTTGGTTATTGCTTACCCACACTTCCAATTATGATGGAAGAATCTCCATGGAAGCAAGGAAGCACAAATTGATGATGATCCCTATTGAAGCAAAGAGGGGAGAGGAAACCTTGATGATCACGGAGGGTGAAGCTTGAAGCTCACACCATGGAATCCATGGAAAGCTTGAGGATGGAGATGATGATGCAGAAGCTTGAGGTGGTGATGGTAACTCAAATTGGAAGAGGGGAAAGAGAGATTGAGGGGTGCCTTGAAGCTTAGGAACAAAACCTAAGACATTAATGGAGGAAGAGAGGGAGAGGGAGGGAGCCCTAGCTCTTGGAGGAGGAAGAAGATGAGTGGGGGAAGAGGATGGTTCGAATGGGTGAGGGAGAGGGTGTTTGGGGGTATTAAAATGGGTTTTGGGGTGGGAAATGGCGAAAATGCCCTTAAAATCGCGTGTTCAGTGTTGCAGATCGCAGTATTTTCGCTTAAGCGAAGCATTTTCACTTAAGCGAAGCCCTTACAGTGTTGCCATGGAACCTATTTCGCTTAAGCGAAATCTACTCGCTTAAGCGAGCTCCTGAGGTGTTGATTCTGTGACATTTTCGCTTAAGCGAAATAATTTTCGCTGAAGCGAAATCATCAGGTACTGCTACTTCATTTTTCTATTTTTCAGCTATTTTCTCCAAACTTCAAACAACCATAACTTTTTCGTTCACCGTCGGATCTTGCTCAAATTTGACGAGCAACTTCCTAAAAATCATATCTTCATATCCAACGGTGGAAATTTTGTTTTGAGTCCTAAATCTTTTATTTTTATTTTCTATCCTATGTTATGTTTCAGTACCGAATTATTTATTTTTCTGGCCTGTTCCTAACTTCGATTTAATGCTTCTTTCTTTTCTGACCCATTATTATTATTATTAACCTTTTCTAATGCTTGAACACTTATTTTAATACCTATTTATGATATTGTTATTATTATCTCAATTATCCCAATTATTATTAATTCATTTGCACTTAGGTTTAAAATTTGGTATGTTACATTTCTCCCCTACTTATTTGAATTTCGTCCCCAAAATTTCATCGAGTAACCTAGGGAGATAACAAACCCTTGAGAATTAATGTACAACAACCTCGCATCTCTTCGTCATTTACTCCCCTACCCGGGATTTGTCCAAGAGACTTAATTGCCACAACTCCCGCTCGTTCCCTAGAATGTTCACTTCCTTTGATCAGACTCCTATTTATTCTTCTGTGTGCGCAACCCAAGGTTTTTGGTCATTCGGGCCACAATATAGAGTCCGGAGACTCTAAGAATGGCATTGTTGTCAGGTTGCAGTTCTCCTAATCACAACACTTGAAGAATTATTAGCACTTCATTTCCTTGCTTGAATTTAGCAAAAGTCACTCCGACATTTAACTTGACTTCATCCGAATCCTATTTCATTGTCGTTCCAGCTTACTCGCTTCCTAGCTCCGCTTCGTCTCGAAAGAGGCTAAGATTGGTTTCTACTTGGGAATAGGGTCAAGATCTAATTCTACTTCTCAGTTCCGTGTTCGTTCGGATTTATCCTAACTCGTTCGAGGTTGGTTCTCCGCCAGTTCCTAGTGACCTTCTTAGCGGTTTACGGGAGGTTTTTAAGAATAACGGTCTTGGGCAGCCATTGATGAGGATAACATTGTTAAAAGTTGGATTGATGCCCGACATAATGTCATCATCAATTTGAGAGATATTGGTGGCCTGTGCAAGTCTGTTATACCTTTCCAAAGTGTGGGGAGAGATAACAGCGGATGTCCGACATCTCATCCATTTTGGGTTTTGATATTTCTATGGGTACACTAATGCAGATTACGTTCTAGTTCTGCTAGGTTGTTGTTATCATTCTTTGCCATCACTCGGATGGGTTTCGGATAGGACTATAAGGTTCTCCCCTACTTAGTATCAACATACTTACGTAGATCGATACCAAGGGGTAACTGAACAGATGTTAAGAATTAATGGTTTTTCTTTTTGATTAGGCGACAGGTTCAGACAACAAGATTGGATAAACTACTTGTTGGGTTTCCTAAGATATGGCGGTTTCACGTACTTGCATCTCTCTATGTTCCTATACTAGATAGGATTTTTATGGGTAGATTGTCGCACGATCGATTGCCACGAATTTCCACAAGATTTCTAGTGAGCTTGAACCTAATTTGACCTTCTTCGGGTCGAAATTTCTATGTCAATGGTTCTAATCAGATTTGAGAGATTTGCAATAATATATCTGCCAGTAAATGCAAGGACTGGGGTAGCTAGTCTCAATCCTTCATCTAGCAACAGTACATCATCACGTTCTTCAAGATTTGCAATGCTGTCGTCTGTCAATAAACACGAAGACTGGGGTAGCTAATCCCAATCTCACCTCTATCTACAGCACATCATCGTGTTCCCTTGTATGATAGTATTGTCTTTCAATGGATGTAAGAGAAGGATAGCTAATCCCGACCTTACACTCTATCAAATGACAACACCATCACTGGATTGTGTGTTTATTAAGGCTTTAACTTCATAGATAATTTTCTATAGTTTTTCATGGTTACTTAGGCGAAAGAATGGAAAGGATGTTCCCGATATGTCTCTTAGTACCCCGTTGTGAAATAGTCGGAATATAATTACTAAGGAAATACTCTAGGAGATCTTACTATTGAAAGAAAAGAGAAGTTTAGAATTTAGGAAATGGTTCTAATTGAAAATAATTCTAGGCTCTCCATGAGTTGATTCTTTAGCAAAGTGTTACTTCAAAATAACACGTACCTTCGCTTGGATCGTCCATGTCCAGTCCTGCTGCCTTGTCCATGTTGTGCTCTTCTCCTATTTGTTCGGATGGACTTCCTTCCGCCTGTTGCCTCGGCAGTACACTCACTCCCTTCCATGGAGTGATGTGGGGACAATTTGCAACAAAGTGTCCCAGTTGTTCGCAATGAAAGCATAGGCTATCTTTCACAATACGATCCTTGTATCGGCACCCACCTCGGTGACATTTCCCACAAGTCTGACATGACTGTTGAGTAGTGGAAACTGTTGCACTTTGGTTCTTAACTCTGGGAGATGTTGCTCTAGTGCAAGTATTGGCTTGTGGACCTGATGTCTGAGTTAGTCCTTTTCCTTTGGTACGGTCCATTACTTTCCGAACCTTATGTCTTCCACCAGCAGACATTTCTAAGTTTTTCTCACAAGTTCGGGCCAAGTCCACCAGTTGAGCAAGTTTCCTGACTTTACGATTCTCCAAGAGAGTCCTTATATCTCCACGAAGTCCCGCTTCAAATTTGATGCACTTCGTCTTCTCATCAGCCCCAGTGTAGCTTGAGGCATACTGGATAAGATTCTCAAATAGGTTGGTGTACTCCGTTACGCTCATGTCCCCTTGAGTCAAATTTAGGAAGGAGACTTCCTTTTCTCTGCAAATCACCTCTGGAGAGTACTTCGCCAGGAATTTAGTTTTGAACACTCTCCAGGACACCTCTTGCTTAGATGCCTCCAACATCCTTCTTTCTTGATTCCGCCAGCATGCGGCTTCCCCGATAAGTGCATGCTCTACCATAATGACCATCTGCTCCGTTGTGGGTGTCATAGCACGGATAATCCTCTCGATTTCCTGTAGCCATCCTAGTGCTTTCGCCATGTCATCGCTACCCTTGAATTTCGGAGGATTATTCCACAGGAACACTGCTAGCCACTGAGTATCTGACAGGGCTATGTCTTGTAGTGCGTGTGGTGCCTTGTCACTTTCTGCCACCATGGGAGTATTTGTGGGCACTACCTTAGCTTTCTCTTGGTTTGTCTGAACCGAATCTCCTATGTTGGCAATGATCCTAACATTGTCACTGCCACTACTCGCCATAATGCTTTGTACCTGGAGGAATCAAAATAAATGCACACATATACACACACAATTAAATGTTAATTTAGAAAATATAATTATTCTAGTGTATGTACCTATATATGCACCTATACTTGACACAAGACTTTGGTCACTCTCTTGGTGAGTGAACCAATAGAAGAATTCTCACTCTGAGGCCGAGGACAAAACACTCTGATACCATAAATGTAACGTCCTAATTTATTTTATCTATTTTGAAAATATGGATTTGAAAATTTCTTTTTATTTAAAATACTTATTATAATTTTTCCGGAAAATCGGACAGAGTCTCCTCTGTTTTTCCGACTTTCCCAAAATTTAGTTTTGACCTGTAACCTGTTCAAAACAGTTTTCAATAACCACCAGACAGCCAGATATAATATATAATATATTTAGACTCTTTTGACATCAAATATTAAAATAGAAACTTTTAAACTGTTGCAGGTAAAATTAAATACCCCGGGCCACCAATTTTTCCAAAATACACATTGGGAATACATACATAATCCATAATTATACAAAATACATCGAATACCCAAATGTGGCCCGGTTTGACTCAATTTAATAAACGACTCAAAGTAATATAAAGACTCGATTTCACACTTCCTGTGGGAAATGTGTTCCTGCTCAGCCTCGATATCTGCAAACTCAACCTGTACCTGTGTTGGTTGTAAGGGTGAGAATTGCACGAACTAGTAATGCATAATACATGCCAAGTCATACACAATTATCAATTAACCAAATAAAGTAAATATATCACGCCCAATCACCTATCCACTGCAAACACAAACATCTCCAATTATTCGCATTTCCGAATTAATGTCAATTCCTATTCTATTTCCGTTCTCTTAGCTTTCTACCCTCACCTAAACTTAAACTCTCAATTCTTCTTCCATTTCTCCTTTTTACTCACATTCTTCCTATTTTATCAAGTTAACTAATTCTAATCTATATCTCTCCTTTCTTCATCTCATTCATCACCTTCTCAACTTTCTTCTTTTTATTTCTTTTCATTTCATTCTTTTCATTTCTTTTTACTTTTTCGGGATCTTTGTGGTTTCACAATTGCGTTCCCCAATCTTTCAGAGGATACGTCTTACGGATGCGTACGGATCCCCAAAGGCCGCACGACTAACTCAACCATTGCGCACTCTGCCAAGGCGGCTTACGTTTCCTGCACCCGAGAGCGTGTCTTACACGGCCAGAATGCCACAAAATCCTTGGCTATGCGAGTTTGCCACTGCGTTCCCCAATCTTTCAGAGGATACGACTTACCGATGCGTACGGATCCCCAAAGGCCGCACGACTAACTCAACCCTTGCACACGTTCCAGCCAGCGGCTTATTGTGGGTGTTGCGCACCCGACTTGTTGCACCCCACCGTGTGTCTTACAGGATTCAAACTGCATACCAATATTCTCTTTTCTTTTCTTTTTATTCTTTTTCCTTTTTCTTTTTAATCGACACGCCTTACCAGTCTCGCATCGATGCCGATACGCCTTACCAAGCTCGCACCGGACTTCCATTTTCCTTTTTAATCGATACGCCTTACCAGGCTCGCATCGATGCCGATACGCCTTACCAGGCTCGCATCGGACTTCCATTTTCTTTCCTTTCCTTTATTTCATTTTTAATCAATTTTAGTCCGCCCTCGTCTAACACCTTTTTCCTTCTACTCTCATTTTCCTCTTTTTCTTTTCTACTACAACTAATCTATTTCCTTATAATTAACTCACAATCATTTCTAATAACACTTCCTATTTTCCCCATTTTATTTCCCTTACATTTTCATCTATGTGTTACCATCAAATTCAAAGCTCACTCCTCCGTTCACTCCTTTCCGTTTTCAATCAATCTCTAAATACAACAAACATACACCATTCAATATATTTAATAATTACATTATAATACAAGTCATTATCCAATTAATTCACATAATTTAGCACATACATATCATTCTTATATTTTCAACAATTACACCTAATTCATGGCCTCAATTAGCATTTAGCAGTTCACAACACAATTATCAGGACATATATATCAATTAACCACTTAGCACAATTAAATCATCAATTCATATTATAATTCATAAATATCAATCCCTAATATCAACTACACAAACCAATTAACCTCAACACGCACACACATACTAGTTACACAACCACCGTGCGGCAATAAACCCCTTACCTTAAAATAATTAGGATAGAGAAAACCTTAACCGGGTTAGGAGTCCTAATGCAGGAGGGTTGTCGATTGAGCTTAGTGGCCGTAATCACTGCTCCGAGGGGTGTTGGAATTCGTCAATATTTGGAATGGAATGGGTTGATGAACTCCCCTTTTCTCTCTCTTGCTGGCCCAAATCTTCAAGGGCCAAGGGAGTCCATGGTTTTGTCTTGGGTTGCCAAAGTGAGTAATAATAATAAGTAAAAGTGAAATTAATACTAAAATAAAAAGGAAATTGAGAGGAAAGGCTTGGTTATTGCTTACCCACACTTCCAATTATGATGGAAGAATCTCCATGGAAGCAAGGAAGCACAAATTGATGATGATCCCTATTGAAGCAAAGAGGGGAGAGGAAACCTTGATGATCACGGAGGGTGAAGCTTGAAGCTCACACCATGGAATCCATGGAAAGCTTGAGGATGGAGATGATGATGGAGAAGCTTGAGGTGGTGATGGTAACTCAAATTGGAAGAGGGGAAAGAGAGATTGAGGGGTGCCTTGAAGCTTAGGAACAAAACCTAAGACATTAATGGAGGAAGAGAGGGAGAGGGAGGGAGCCCTAGCTCTTGGAGGAGGAAGAAGATGAGTGGGGGAAGAGGATGGTTCGAATGGGTGAGGGAGAGGGTGTTTGGGGGTATTAAAATGGGTTTTGGGGTGGGAAATGGCGAAAATGCCCTTAAAATCGCGTGTTCAGTGTTGCAGATCGCAGTATTTTCTCTTAAGCGAAGCATTTTCGCTTAAGCGAAGCCCTTACAGTGTTGCCATGGAACCTATTTCGCTTAAGCGAGCGAAATCTACTCGCTTAAGCGAGCTCCTGAGGTGTTGATTCTGTGACATTTTCGCTTAAGCGAAATAATTTTCGCTTAAGCGAAATCATCAGGTACTGCTACTTCATTTTTCTATTTTTCAGCTATTTTCTCCAAACTTCAAACAGCCATAACTTTTTCGTTCACCGTCGGATCTTTCTCAAATTTGACGAGCAACTTCCTAAAAATCATATCTTCATATCCAACGGTGGAAATTTTGTTTTGAGTCCTAAATATTTTATTTTTATTTTCTATCCTATGTTATGTTTCAGTACCAAATTATTTATTTTTCTGGCCTGTTCCTAACTTCGATTTAATGCTTCTTTATTTTCTAACCCATTATTATTATTATTAACCTTTTCTAATGCTTGAACACTTATTTTAATACCTATTTATGATATTGTTATTATTATCTCAATTATCCCAATTATTATTAATTCATTTGCACTTAGGTTTAAAATTTGGGATGTTACATCAACTCCACCAGATTTATCCTGAGGGTTCAAGCAAGAGTTAAAATCCCCTATCCATAACCATGGTAAATCAATGAAAGGCTGCACACCACAGAGCACATCCCATAGTTCCTTCCTCTCTAAGGCATCATTTGAGGCATAAATTACTGTGATGTAAAATGGCTTCATGTTTTGTTTTTCAGTAACCAAACAATGCATGTATTGTGAGGACCTTGCAACCAGCTGCATCTCAAAAGCATCCTTCCTCCATAACAACCATATCCTACCTATTGCACAGGTATCAAGGTTATCAAGTGATCCCCAACCAGGGGCCACATTATTCCAAGCCTGTTGAAGAGCATTAGCTCTCAACTTATTCTCCAACAAACCAATAAGATCAACTTTATTCTGTTTGTACAATTTAGAAACTTCTTGTTGCTTCAGGGGACTATTCATACCCCTGATGTTCCACACTGGTATACTATCCATGTGTAGCACCCTTTGAAGGGCTGCCTCTCAAAATCCCCTTGGCCTTAGTTCTTGTGGTGACTGTATTCCACCCCTCTCCATCATTAGTAACCCCTTTACCTTGATCCACAGCATTTGCACCTTGGCTATCAGATTGATGCTGTGACGACCCAACTTTTATTCCAAAGTTAAATATTCGTATTCAAAAAAATACAACCATTTTTTTTTCTTTGAAACTAAAAGCCAAGTCATCATCCATTATCAATTCTTGCGGAATCATATAAACACCGAGTCATGAAGACAAGTGACTTAACATCATATTTCATTCATACTAAAAAGGGAGTACATCCCATTTTCTTCATTTAAACAAAATACATAATTACTTAACTTAACACTCTAGGCCATTACATTATCTTACATATATTACAACAAAATTCATAATAACCTAGAGCATATGGTTCATGACTCATAATATAACATAACATAGATAAGAGAAAACCTGATGGGTTATATCAGTCACATTCCACCCCACAACTTAACTTAGTCGTCAGTTCCCCACTGACTTCCAGTCGAGTTGTCCATAAATTCATCCACCATCTGAGTCGCATTATCCACCGGATCCTCATCCTCAATTGGATCCTCCTATTCCTCTTCCTCCTCTTCTTCTGCCGAATCGTCAGGCACGTATATCGGAGTTCGGGATCGAACTCGAGGAGAAGGACTAGGACAGGCAGGAACCTCTAGGATGATTCTTTCTGAGGAGAGTATTGGATTCGGTGGGATAGTGCGTCTCGGAAAACGTCTTGGTGGTGATGGAGGGGTTCCATTTCTCATAACAAAATTTGGCGGAATGTGCATGATGTAAACCATTGGAATTCTCGATCTAAGCGGACGCATACGGGAATATGGATTAGGATGGCGGAAGATAACTTCCACATCCCCCTCATATGTAGCCCTATGGTCCTCAAAATTCTACTCCCCATTAGGGAGCGGCCTCATCTCCACGCAGAACATGTTTCTCGCCATCACCTACACAAGGGACTAGAAGTGAGTCATAGCTAAAAGCAATAACAAATGAGTATAACAGTGGCTAGAAATAACAAACACATGTTATCATATAGCAATAATAAATGCATATGTATATGCTCAAACTGTCTTTTATAATATCTCGATTAGTGTCGTGATGCATGCCTACTCCTCATTCATGCTACACGGTTTGGCATCCGAGTATCTCAGGCTCGGGATATTCTCAATCCTATGGTTCATCAAACCGGAGCGATTCATGTTCAAGCATCACGATCGATGGGAACTCGGTCTTCCTAGCATCCTTGTGCCAGGGATATTCTGATTTAACCTTACCGAAGTTCCGAATCTAGATCGGAGCAACTCCTTCTCCATGCATGATAATGTCACACAACTTTTTGTCTTCTTTCTTTCTTTTAAATCACATCCTTGAACATCATGCCTCCAATATAGAGACCCAAAGTTCATAATCCTTCTTAATCACAATTTCATCTTTTCTTTTAGCATTAACTGGTGCTAGTGCTTACTGAAAATTCCATCAGCGGCCCAGCCACTTTGTGATGGTTTTATACAATAGGAGTTAATCGTTTTATTATTAATTATTGCAACGACCCCATTTAGGACTCCCAAAATATCAACCAAGTGGGTAAAGACTTTCACTGGGACGTGGAAAAATAATCAACCAAATGGGTGTACGCACTTCCATTGGGACATCCTGTCCGAATATGTCAACCACTGAATAAAATTCCAGTAGGACTCATCCAGGATAAAATCAACCAATGGGAATCAAGTAAACTTATACATTTGTCCATTGGGACTCCTGTCCGAACATATCAACCACTGGATGAAATTCCAGTAGGACTCTTTCAGGATAATAATCGACCAATGGATAAACGTATAAGAATTAAGTATTTAATATTCTAAAAAAAATAAGTGTTTTCTTGAGTTTTAGTCAAAATACTCGAGTATATTATAAAATACTCGAGTGTTCTTCATTTTTTTCCAGAATACTTGAAGTCCTTGAAGAAAGACTCGAGTTGTTCTTCATTTTCCCAGAATACTCGAGTGTTTCTAAAAAAACTCGAGTGTTTTTACTGCAACAGCACCAGTTTCTGCATTTTCAGCACCAATTCGAATTCCATTCATTGTTTTTCCGATCTTATGCAAAACAGAGGCATAAACACATATAAGAAACAAGTTAGAACAGATAAACAAATACATAATAACATAAATCAACATCAAATCACAGAATCAACATAAACTTGGAAAATAACCATTTCAAGATATGAAATTCATTTCCACTTGGTTTTAACTTCGAAAATCAATCCAGTGAGCATTATTAGGTCCATTTAAACTTGTTTGACTTAGAAAACCTTGGGTTTATGACCTCCATATCATATTCCCAATTCCAACTTCATCCCTTGATGAACCTTGTGAGGTTCCTACATCTCTAGCTTGAGATTACTCATTCTAGCAATTAGATAACTCCTCCCTTACCTTAGAGAAGCTAAACAACATATTAAACAACGAGAAACTTGGCTGGATCAAAAATCCAAATTCTGGACTTGTGAAAAAGGGGTTGAACAGGCTGACTTTGGCCACAGATTTCACCACGGATTTGGCATGAAAAAGAACAAAACAAGTTAGTTTAACAAACTAGGATATACTAACTCCAATCAGAAACAATTTTGACACAAAAAGGATCCCTGAGATTACCAAACGAATTCAATGAAGATGAATACTTGATGCTGAAAACTACTCTGTTTTTACAGCTTTGAACCTCAAACTTTGATGAGCTAGAACTCAAACTACAGGGGCTTATTTGATGTGATTCTTGATTCTAATTCAAAGATGGAACTAGAACCTTGAATTGTGTTTTGGTTTCGAAGGATTTGATTGAGAAACGAAGGAGAAATCAGAGATCAAAGTGTGCTCTAGAAAACTGAGAGTTAAAAACTGAAATTCGGGTTTTTGGTGATTAGAGGTGTTGAATGCTTCAACCAAGCACCAATTTATAGCTTAAGAATACTTCAGGTCGAAGTAAAGTCCAGCTCTATGCTTGTCATTTCAAGAAACCGCGTTTTGGTGCGAAAATTAAATGAAAACCGACTTATACACTTTCAAGTCTGCACGAAATACTCGAGTTTTTTCCCAAATACTCGAGTTTTTATTTAAAAATTCAAATTTCCAAACAGCTACTTAAAATACTCGAGTTTTGCCTAAAATACTCGAGTGTTTTTGCTAAAATAGGAAAAATTGACTATTTTAATGATACTAATATTGATAAAATACTTTTATTTCATATATTTAAAATATAGGATCTTACAGATGCTGCTTTACATGACCTGCACTTTGTAGGTCTTGTGTTTCAGGCACAGATTCCTCAAGTGGTTCTTCAATAACAGGACTCTCAATCTGAGTCACTTTCTCCCCAGAATCCACCTCATGGCTGTCTTTCAGAACTTGATCTTCTTGCTCAGGTTTCTTCTTCACAACCCACACCTTCTTTACCCCCTTTCTGCAAACCTTTGATTCATGGCCATATGTAGAGCAGTTTGCACACAGTACTTGCTTCCATTCATATACTATTTTCTGATTCACCACAATGCCATTCTCATCCTCAAACATGATCTCCTCTGGAAGGCTTCTAGGATTGACTTCAATTAGGACCCTTGCATAGCTGATCCTATTTCTCTCCTTTGTTATATGGTCCACCATTATAGGGGTGCCAATTAAGCTTGAGATCTTACCAAGTGTTGCTGCTCCCCAATACTTCACATTTAAATTTGGCAGCTGATCGAGGCCGTACCCGATACAAATAAAAACAGTTTAAGTATAGTACTAGGAAGTGACTCCTAGGTCGTCTCCCAAGGAATATCTTACCAAGCAAAAGGTCGAACACATAGTATGCATAGAAAACAGGGGGGGTTTTGTATTGAATATTGAATAATTGAAATCAAAGCAGAATTAAAATATAAAAAAAGTAACAGATAAGGAAAAGCGGATAAACCCCTTTGGCTCGCGTTCACAACTCTAACATCGGTCACAAAAGATCAATTTCTTTCCTCTTCACTGTCCAACTCGTGAGAACTAAATACTAAGCGAAAATTCAATTCTCACCCCAAAACTCAAACCTCTAATTAAGCATTAAAAGCCAAAGCATGGAGTTTTTACGAGTTTGCATAAATTAAGCATTCATACACATGGATTATCTCTATAGAATGGAACTAAGCGAACCATAACATACCAATAAGCATGAAAACAGTGAATAAAAACGAAATAGCATTAAGAATAAAACCTCAAGAGTATGTGATACATTACCAAAAGGATTTAACCTAAGAGTTTAGCCTTCCATGAAGAAAAATACCAAAAACGTGTAGAAAGGGAAGAGAGAGAAACCCTAGCAGCCACCACAAGCTTGGAGAGCAAAACTAAGCCTTCTCTAAGAGAGAGAATGTTAAAAACGTGAATGATGGAAGGTCGCTGCTAGGTCTACACGAAATTGGCTAATTAAATCACAAAACGGGCCTAAATCATGGGCCCAAATCCTAAGGAAATCTTATCTCTAAATTAAATCTAAAAATATCCTATAGATAAAATCTAAATCTTAAAAGATATAACTAAATCTCAACTAATCCTAAAGATAGATTACAATCTTCACTTCATCATATATCTTCTCTTCCAAAATTAAATCTTCACTCCCAAAATTAAATCTTCACTCCCAAAATGTCCATAAAGCCCTTGTGCCAAATATGACCTGAAAATAGAAATAGAATTAATTAGACTAAATAATCCCAAATTAAACAATATTCAGAATATTAGTCCAATAAACTCTAAATCACTAAATCAAGCTAAACAATGTCAAATGGCTAACAAGTATCAATAATAGGAGTAAAATAATGCAAGGAATAATGGGAAATAAAATGCTCATCAAACACCCCCACACTTATCCTTTTGCACTCCTGGGCAAAACTAAGAATTAGGACTGAGAAGATCAATATGCACCAAAGTGAATCATGCAACAAGATTACTACAACTAATGAATGCAAACCTAAGAGATTACATACTTCACAATGAATTCTAGGAAATGCAAAAAAATGGGCAAAATCGAGCACACGAAGAGAATAAGGACCAAAGAATCAAGGCATCCATGAACATCATCCAATTATTTCAAATATGCAAAGAAAACCAATGACATCAAGAGGGTAGTCACAAAGATGATAGAAACTCACAAGGATCACTCAAAAGTGTTTACACTCAAGTGTTTAAGGTTAATCAGTATTTACACTCAAGGCACATCATGAAAAACAAACACAACCATAAGCTTGACAAGCCTCTAACATCAACTATCAACACACATGCACAAAAAGATCAAAAGGTCTTTTCAGGGTTGTAATGGGGCCAAGGACAAGGTAGGATAAAAATATGGGAATTGTAGCTAAAACCCAAGGGAATAGAGGAGCAATGGGGAATAAGTAAAAAGAATAAGCACAATCCACCCCAGAATGAAATGATAAACATAACAATAACCTCAAATTCCAATCCTCTATGCCTCAATCAACCTTTTATTCTATTTTTTTTCACTTTTTTTTCATTTTTTTTTTTTGCATTGCAGAACTTCATGAACGAAAGGAAAGAAGAAACAACAAAAATGGCATAATGAGATAAGGCCATAATTACATCACCGACCATAGAGGCAAAACCCAGAACTCACAAGAGATGAAGAACAAAGCACCCTCGCTTACTTAATACCCATTCCCAAAACAATTCCAAAGCTCCAACATTCCCTAAGGTTAGGACAATCATGGTTTTTCAGTCATAGGCTTGTAATGAGCTAAAGAACAAAGAAAAGGGATATAAAGGCTCAAAGGGGCTATCAAAGGATAAATTCATTCAAGGTAGGCTCATATGGCTAGTGGCTTATTCAAGAAAAACAATGCCTAAATCATTTCAAAATGTGCATGGGAATATCAAGTATCAACAAGAGTCAAGTCAAGTTCTAGAGTGCAAGTAATCCAGAGTGCAATCACACATGAAAGAAAATTAGGTGGCATATATAGCAATCCACCCACAATTAAGGCTCAAATTCTCACAAAAGGGACAATTTTATCACAGTGTTACCACCTCTTAATTATCAAAAGCAACTTTACACACAGAAATGCATGAATTCAGACACAAGATACCAAGACTCTACTAAAATGAAGCAAAAACATGCAAGAAAATGCCCAAAAGTTAGCAAAACCTAAAAAATCAAAGCAAAAATATGCAACCTAAACTACTCTCCCCCCCACACTTAAATCACACATTATCCTCAATGGAACACAAATAGCAGAATCAGACAGATATAGACAAGTGTAATAAAAGTAGTAAAGAAGGAGAAAAGAAGACTCCCTAAATCATGGTGGGTCAAAAGTGGGGTCGACCAATGAGGCCTCCTCCACAGGTGCATCATCCAAAGAAAGGGTGGTTAGAAAGGGCTTGAGTCGGTGGCCATTGACTTTGAAGCTCTTGTCTGTGGACTCACTCTTGATCTCCACAGTGCCATAAGGAAACACCTAGGTGACTACAAACGGTCCAATCCACTTAGAGCGGAGCTTTCCACTCATGAGTCCAAGCCTAGAGTTGTAGAGCAACACTTTTTGACCAACCAAGAACTCCTTTCTGGAAATTGAGCTATCATGGAGCTTCTTGGTCTTCTCTTTGTAGAACTTGGAGTTCTCATAAGCCTCCAAACGGATCTCATCTAGCTCACTCAACTACAGCTTCCTCTCCTCACCTGCTTGATCAAGAGCTAAGTTACATTGCTTTACAGCCCAATATGCACGGTGCTCTATCTCCACAGGCAGGTGGCACGCCTTACCAAAGACAACCCGATAAGGTGACATCCCGATGGGTGCCTTATAAGCAGTCCGATGGGCCTATAGAGCATCCTCCAATCGTGTGCTCCAATCCTTTATATTAGGCTTCACCATCTTCTCCAAAATCCACTTGATCTCTCTATTTGAAATCTCAGCTTGCCCATTGGTTTGGGGGTGATATGGTGTAGAAACTTTGTGCACAACCCCATACTTCTTGAGCAAAGCTTGCATGGATCTATTGCAGAAGTGTGTGACTTGATCACTGACTATGGCTCTAGGTATGCCAAACCTGCAAAGGATATTAGACCTGACAAAATCTACAACAACCTGAGCATCATTAGTCCTGGTGGCCTTAGCTTCCACCCATTTGGATACATAATCCACAGCAAGTAAGATATAATAAAAACCAAAAGAAACAGGAAAGGGGCCCATGAAATCTATACCCCAGACGTCAAACACCTCACAGAACAACATAGGTTGTTGCGACATCTGTTGCCTCCAAGATAGGGCGCCTCCTGCTCTTTGACATTGCTCACATGAGCTGCATATGTTGCTTGCATCCTTGAAGATGGTAGGCCAATAAAATCCAGAATCCAGCACCTTTCGTGCTGTCCTTTGAGTGCCAAGGTGGCCTCCCACTGGTGAAGCATGGCAAAATTGGAGAACCGATTGGATCTCATGATCTGGAATGCACCTGCGAATGACCTGATCACTGCAAAAACGCCACAAATAGGGGTCATCCCATACATAATACTTGGCATCGCTCTTCAATTTGTCTCTTTGAGCTTTGGATGCCAAGGGTGGAAAAACAGATGCAATTAGATAATTTACAATATCAGCAAACCAAGGAGTAAGGGGAGGGGGATATGAAACATGCAAAGCTAAAAGATGCTCATCCAGGAAGTCATCCCGGATAGGAAATGCATCCTCCTCTCTCTCTATTCTGCTCAAGTGGTCTGCGACAAGGTTATGTGCACCACTCCGATCCTGAATCTCAAGATCAAACTCCTGGAGGAGCAACATCCACCTAATCAACCTAGGTTTGGAATCTGTCTTTTTCAAAAGATACTTCAGAGCAGCATGATCAGTATACACTACAACCTTAGAACCTAACAGATATGATCTAAACTTATCAAGTGCAAAGACAATGGCTAACAGCTCTTTTTCAGTTGTGGTGTAATTAACTTGTGCTGAATCTAAAGTCCTTGATGCATAATAAATCACATGAGACAGCTTACCAACCCTTTGGGAGAGAACTGCTCCAAAAGCATAATTCGAGGCATCGGTCATGAGCTCAAATGGGAGGGTCCAGTCAGGTGGTTGGATGATGGGAGTGGTGGTGAGTGCTCTCTTTAGCTCATCAAATGCCTTCTTGCATTGGTCTCCAAACTCAAATGCGGTATCCTTTTGAAGCAAGTTGGATAGTGGAAGGGCTATCTTGCTAAAGTTCTGAATAAACCTGCGATAGAAACCTGCATGGCCAAGAAAAGAACGCACCTCTCGCACGCAAGAGGGGTAAGGCAAATGTGATATTACATGCAGCTTAGCAGGGTCAACCTCTATGCCCTTATGCGAAATAATGTGCCCTAAGACTATGCCTTGTTCTACCATAAAATGAAATTTTTCAAAATTCAAGACAAGGTTAGTCTCGATGCACCTATTAAGCACCTTAGACAAACTATCAAGACATGCATCAAAAGAGGAACCATATACACTAAAATCATCCATGAAGACCTCTATGCAATGCTCAACTGTCACCCCAGACTTCTTGGGAACTACTTGAACCGGGCTTACCCAAGTGCTGTCTGAAATGGGGTAGATAATACCAGCTTGCAGCAGCTTGGTGACCTCTTTCTTCACCACATCAAGAATCTAGGGGTTCAACCGTCTCTGGGGTTGTCTCACTGGTTTAGCCCCATCCTCCAATAAAATCCGATGCATGCACATGGAGGGGCTAATACCAGGTATGTCTGCTAAAGTCCATCCTATTGCCCTTTTGTTTGCTCTAATCACATCCAGCAGCTGCTTCTCTTGATCAACAGAAAGGGAGGTAGAGATGATCCCTGGAAGTTTCTGCTCATCCTCCAAGTAAGCATATTTGAGATGAGGAGGAAGGGGCTTCAGGTCCAATAAAGGTGCCTGCATCACAGATGGAACTAAAGGAGCAGCAGAATTGGATTCTGCCGCCTGCACCTGAACAAATGGATTACACTCATGCATAACAGAAATGGGATTAGGGTTAGCATGATCTGAATCTATATCATATGAATCAACAGATGCAGTAGCAAAATTTAAAAATTGGTCAATTTCAATGCATGTAGTGCACATTTCGGAATCAGAACATGCAGAACAAGTAAATGAGCTAGTGAAAGATGGCAAATCATAATCATGCAAAAAGTCTAGAACATGCTCATCAATCAGATCATCAAGCAAGTCAACATGAAAGACAGAGTGGTCATCAGAAAAATGTTTCATAGCATCAAAAATATTGAATCGAACCACTCTGTCATCAAATTCCATTGAAAGTGTACCTGCATGCACATCAATCTTGGTTCGGGCTGTTTTTAAAAATGGTCTCCCTAATATGATAGGGACAGCACTACGAGATGTGTCCTCTTCCATATCAAGAATATAAAAATCAGCAGGAAAGATAAGTTCACCAACCCGAACCAAGACATCCTCTATCAAACCTGCGGGGTAGGCAGTAGATCTATTTGCCAAATGGATAACCACACCCGTAGGTTGAAGAGGTCCAAGTGAAAGAGACTTGAAAACAGACATAGGCATAACATTAATAGATGCTCCTAAATCTAGCAAAGCATTCTCAAATTTAGTATTACCTATGATACAAGGTATAGAGAAAGTTCCAGGATCCTTACACTTTTCAGGAATATGAGGGACGGGTTTACCTATAAGAGCAGAGACATTTCTTCCCATGTTGATCCTCTCATTGCCCTTGAGCTTCCTTTTGTGTGTGCATAGATCCTTCAAGAACTTTGCATACCTTGGAATCTGCTTGATTGCATCAAGAAGGGGTATGTTGACTTCCACCTTCCTGAATGTGTCAAGTATCTCTTTGTCAATTTCTTCCATTTTCTTGCTTTGAGTCACCCCCCTTGGTGGGAAAGGAAGAGGAATGGGGGGTGGTTGTTGGGCAGCAGCAGGTGTTGTGCTTGTGGAAGGCTGAGCTGGATGGGATTTTCTGGTACTTGTGTGCTCACTCTCATCGACCATTTGGCTCTTCTTGTTGGTTGAAACTAGATCATCTTTGTTGAGGTCAGATTCTGGTGTGGGTGTGACAATCTGCTTACCTGACCTTAGACTAATGGCACTCACATTCTGGTTTGGATTGATCACTGTTTGGGATGGCAACTTGTTAGAATTCTGAGATTGCATAGTGTTGATGGCCGTTGCCATTTGTCCCATCTGATTGGTCAAAGATTGAATGGAGGCCTCTTGTCTTTGAATGGATGCTCTAGTTTCTTGTTGGAATTGGAGATTTTGCATGGTCATCTGTTTCATCAGCTCTTTCAATGAAGGCTGCTGCTCAGTAGTAGGAGTTGGTGGTGCAGAATTAGCCTGTTGTTGTTGTCTCTGTTGCTGGACTGGAGGAGGTACATATGGTGGTCTGGAATTGTTCTGAAATTGAACCTGTGAAGGTTGCTGCTGATCAGACCATCTCAGGTTGGGATGGTTCCTCCAACCAGGGTTGTATCTATTGGTAGAGAGATCAAAGTTCTGTGGCTGCTGGTTTCTACTGTTGAAGATGTTGGCGGCATATGCCTCAGGTTGGTCAGCACCAGTCGTTGGTTGCTCCTGCACAGAAGGGCATGCATCTGTGGGGTGCTCAGCGGATGTTCATATGCCACATAATCTAGCAGGCAGGGACAACTTCTTCTGGTTGATGGCCAATTGAGTGACCAAAGTTGTAAGTGAATCTATCTTCTGTTCAAGCTTCTCAACCTTACCAGAACTTGTGCCAACATCATTCACTCCTCTCACTACGATTGCATCGCTGTTGCCCCTTGCATGGAATTGTTGACAATTGGAAGTCATCTTCTCAATCTTGGCTCTGGCTTCTAAAGGTGTCATGTCTCCTAGGGCACCACCACTTGTAGCATCAAGCATGTTTCTCTCCATGAGGTTGAGACCTTCATAGAAATATTGAATAAGCAGCTGCTCTGAGATCTGATGGTGGGGGCAGCTCGCACACAGTCTCTTGAATCTCTCCCAATACTCGTAGAGACTTTCTCCACTTTATTGTTGCCTGATGCCTGATATATCCTTTCGGATTGCTGTTGTTCTGCATGCAGGGAAGAATTTCTCCAAAAATTCCCTCTTCAGGTCATCCCAGCCTGTGATAGAACCAGGGGCCAGATCGTACAACCAATCCTTAAGACAAACATGATCCTCTTGCACATCATGTGGTTTCATAGTAGCACACACAATATGGAACTGCTTGAGATGTTTATGAGGATCCTCACCTGCAAGACCATTAAACTTGGGCAACAAATAAATTAGTCCAGACCTTAGCTCATACGGGTCATCGGGATACTGGATGCACAAATCTTCAATAGTGAAATCAGGTGCAGCCAGCTCCCTCAATGTCCTCTCACGTGGTGGAGGTTGAGCCATATTTTCAGAATGATCAGAATAAGAATCAGAATTTATAGGGATAGAAGAAAAAGAAGCAAACTCACTATGTAAAGACTCAATAGACTCACTACCTATGGACTGGTTCCTATTTTGTCTAACTAGTCTGTAATAAGTTCTATCAATTTCAGGGTTGTATGGATGCAAGTAGCTTGGGTTGTCCCTAGTCATGTACTGAACAGAACACCATTAAGCATAGCAAACTGTCACTAATATGCATGACCAAAATAGGCAACAAAAGTTTTTATTTTTTAAAATTTTTTCTTTATTTTTTTCAGCACCCTAAAATCATGAAAACATATCACAGAAAGTTTGAGGACAAAATTCAAAAAGGAACCAAGTCAAACAATTAAATCAGAGACCAAAAACTAAGAAAATAAAACTTGTAAAATAAAAAAGAAATAGTAAAACGGCTTTTTCAGGGTCCAGACGAAGGAGTTTTCCCTTCGATTTGATATAAAATTCGTCAAATTCCGAGTTACGGGTCAAAAGTTGCGACGATTTGAAGAAAGTGTTGCTAAAACTTGGAAAATTTTTCTGGAACTCACAACCAGTGATGATCTGAGTGATCGTGGTGCCTCAAAACTTTTTTATATGATAAAAGTAGTGTGGATATAAATTTTCGTGCAAAAATTCCACCCATAACTATGTGAACTAGCAACCACAGAATCAATCAAATATACTAATTGCAACAAAATAGCAAAACAGCAAACAGTGCAACTTCAACCAATTATCAGAATTGACTACTAGACCCTAAATCAGACATGACACACTATAATAACTATACTAACTACGACACTAACTAACTACTAATGACCTTTGGCAAGAACCGATATTCCCCGGCAACGGCGCCAAATTTTATCGAGGTCGTACCCGATACAAATAAAAACAGTTTAAGTATAGTACTAGGAAGTGACTCCTAGGTCGTCTCCCAAGGAATATCTTATCAAGCAAAAGGTCGAACACATAGTATGCATAGAAAACAAGGGGGGTTTTGTATTGAATATTGAATAATTGAAATCAAAACAGAATTAAAATAAAAACAAAGTAACAGATAAGGAAAAGCGGATAAACCCCTTTGGCTCGCGTTCACAACTCTATCATCGGTCACAAAAGATCAATTTCTTTCCTCTTCACTGTCCAACTCGTGAGAACTAAATACTAAGCGAAAATTCATTTCTAACCCCAAAACTCAAACCTCTAATTAAGCATTAAAAGCCAAAGCATGGAGTTTTTATGAGTTTGCATAAATTAAGCATTCATACACATGGATTATCTCTATAGAATGGAACTAAGCGAACCATAACATATCAATAAGCATGAAAACAGTGAATAAAAATGAAATAGCATTAAGAATAAAACCTCAAGATTATGTGATACATTACCAAAAGGATTTAACCTAAGAGTTTAGCCTTCCATGAAGAAAAATACCAAAAACGTGTAGAAAGGGAAGAGAGAGAAACCCTAGCAGCCACCACAAGCTTGGAGAGCAAAACTAAGCCTTCTCTAAGAGAGAGAATGTTAAAAACGTGAATGATGGAAGGTCGCTGCTAGGTCTACATGAAATTGGCTAATTAAATCACAAAACGGGCCTAAATCATGGGCCCAAATCCTAAGGAAAGCTTATCTCTAAATTAAATCTAAAAATATCCTATAGATAAAATCTAAATCTTAAAAGATATAACTAAATCTCAACTAATCCTAAAGATAGATTACAATCTTCACTTCATCATATATCTTCTCTTCCAAAATTAAATCTTCACTCCCAAAATTAAATCTTCACTCCCAAAATGTCCAAAAAGCCCTTGTGCCAAATATGACCTGAAAATAGAAATAGAATTAATTAGACTAAATAATCCCAAATTAAACAATATTCAGAATATTAGTCCAATAAACTCTAAATCATTAAATCAAGCTAAACAATGTCAAATGGCTAACAAGTATCAATAATAGGAGTAAAATAATGCAAGGAATAATGGGAAATAAAATGCTCATCAGCAGTTGCACCCATACTGCCACTCTCTCCATGAAGCTCTTATTTATTGGCTTTCCAGTCCAAGGGGCCATGATAATAGGCTTGCGATCAAAGTGAAAAAGGCCAATTTGGAGTATCGAGTTCCTCCCTTCCAATGAGTTAAATCTGACCAAGAAAGTACCATCTGCATTCAGAAGGACTTTGTCTACTCCATACTCACCCCACACCTTTTTGATGAAGCCATTTAGCACTGGAAACGGGGGATTCGATCCAAGTACATAACAAACAATTGTTGTTTGCCAATACTCTACCTCCTTCTCAACATCAACTATTTCAATTTTTCCAATTGGCAGCCCTTCCTTGATAACAGGTTCATAGTATTCAAGCTTTTCCCCTGCACTCCTCAACTTTGATATATCAAAGTTTGCCCATGGGTTAGGCTTAGCAGCATTAGTATCATTCTGATTTTGAGAATTAGGATTCGTGATCAGGGCCTCATTCTGCTTACTTCTGCCACGCGCAACCGTAGGATCATCAGAGGGTTTAGGATTTGTCTTCTCCTTGATCCTTTCCCTTAGCAAATCAATCTTCTCCATCCACAACAAAGCTTGCTTGGGGGTCAAGCTATCAATATCCTCAAGTTCCTCCTCATCCAAACCCGAAAAATCAGGTTTCTGTGGTGTTTGTGTTGGTCTATCATTCTCATCAATCGGTTTTTTCGAATTAGAAGTATGTGTTTTGGTGGTCTCCCTCTCTTTTTTGCCATTACGGCAAGGCGGCGGCGCCGCCGTTAGGGCAGCAGCCGCGAGAGAAAGAGAGAGAATGAGCGTGTACTTTGGCAATACTTGATATTTAAGAATATTAATCTGAGGCATATAGTTGACCTTTCACTTTACCTTCTTTGCTCATTGCAGGAAGAGCTTTGGAGGAGTTGAGAGCTTCTCTTTTTAATAAAGCAAGTAGCTAATCACTTATTATTTCATCATGATGTTAAGAGCAAGATTAAACTATAAAGCAAGTATGCTTATCATACCATTGTGAGTCCTCTTACACCTTTATTTTCAACTGTATGTTTGTGAAAGATAAATGAATGCCTCAGTAGATTTGAAATGATTTCACAAGAAATCATGTGTCGTAGGTGATCTATGAATGCGGCTTAAGATTGTGTAGTTGATCAAAAGGGTCTAGACCCTAGGCACTTCAACCATAGCTTGACCATTTTGAATAATGTTCTAGTGATCTATAGCATCATGTCTGTAACACCCCTAATTTTCGTCTCCCGAATAATAGGAAATTAATAATAAAAAGTTTTATTATTAATTTATAGAAATTTTCCAAGTTTATATTTTGTATTTAATTAGCCCTAAATATAAAAATAAGTTGAAACATTTTTATAGGGCAAATAAATACAAAATATAAGGATATTGAATTTTGGTCCCTGGATGAGGACTAAAAGGTAATATTAAAAAGGTTCTTGGAGGGAAAGATTTAAAAATATTAATTTTTAAATTTTGTACTAATCTAACCGGTTAGTAATGTCCTGTAACCGGTTAAACGATGAACCCATAAACTGGGTTAGTGGATTTTGATGAGTAATCACTTGATTAATCCCGAATTCGCCACGATTACAGCCTGAATCAAGTGGAAAACCACGCGTCAGTGTGCACGTAACCTTTGTTGATCTATATATAGGTGAATTGCTGAAGGATTGGGTTGTTGTTGCTCTGATTTTAAGGGGAGGCTTTGTTCTAGGGTTTCAGAATCATTCCTTGTGATTCTCTTTTGTTGTTGAGTGTTGAGAGACGAGTGATACACCATTGCAAAGCTTACATCTTGAGCTTTGTAAAAACACCAAGTTTGTGAGCTGAGGGTTCGTGTGGAAGGAGAAATCAAGCTTGGAATTTAGAAGTTGGAAACTGAGTTCTGTACTTTTTCTGTTCTGGAAGCTGAGTTCCAGATCCGGTTTTGGGTAAGTACAGCCACCATTAAGCCTCCAATCTTTTCTATTTTCTAGTGCATGTTACCTATTTTGAGTCCTAACTGTTTTCCCCAATTTCTTTGGCCATTTGCTATGTCGAAACTTCTGGTCTTTGGACCCTGTTGGTGAAATTCGTGGCTGAGAGCAGAGATGTGAGTTTGTGAGAAATCTATGGATTAATCTTCAAGTACAGTGGTAATTCTCATCAAAATCGACTTAGAGGTATGGGAGAAGTCTACCTTATACTAGATTTAGACTAAAATTCAAGTGATTTAGGATTTGAGTTAACAAAACTCAAAAAGGGCATTATGTGCAATATGGCACAAAGGCTTGGAGGCCAAATTCTTACTCAATGTTGTTTTGAGCAACTTTATGTTGATGCATGCAAAGTATATTGATACTGAATTCTGGATTTAAATGCTTATGATAAGTTTTGTTGTATTAAATTGTGTTTATGTGAATTTTTATGCAATTTGATGCAAAAAGCTTGATGCATGCACTTTGAATTTGGTTTCTGTGATGAAACATGTTTGTTTAAGGTATATGAACCCTGTGAATGATGAGTAATGGTTAGATTTGAGAATTAAAGAAAATGATGTGTTAAAACCGTTATTTTGAAGGACTGACTACATAATCTAACCGGTTACTCGATATTCGTAACCGATTAGACACTGCAGAATTTCAAAAGAAAATTAGTTTATGAAACAATCCTGAAGTTTCACTAATTTTACTCAAATCTATACCTTAATTTCACTGGAAAGAATCTGAAAATGAGGTAACAATACTTTCTTGGTTCAGATTTTAAGGTAAAGGGTTAATACCTTAAATTAATGGAATAATTTCAAGAGGAAATTATACTTTATGGAAAACAAAATGTGATTTGGACTTTTGAATGATGGAAACTATGATTTTGAGGCATAAAACAATGTTTAACTTGTTTATGGATTGGGTGGTAAATTCAAGAAAAAGGGTTTTTCTGAATTGCAATGGTAAACAGTTCAGGTCATAATTCTAACCGGTTAGCCTGAAACTGTAACCGGTTAGTACCTGAATCTGAAAAATAAAAAGTTAAGTTTTTGAATATCATTGACTTTGTTTTACCCAATCTAAGTTTAAAGGGCATGTTTTGAGAAAATTCAAAGAAGAATTTTATGCCAAAGTGTATGCCTCAAATAAATCATTCAAAAGGGAAATTGGAATATTTCTAAATCACATTAATTAATGTAAAGATAAAACCAACCCTGATATTTGTGCATCCATATAGACTGGAAGTCTGGTTGGTAGGAACGTTTATCATATTATGGGAATATGAGGAGGGTACTCCGGGAGTACCAAATTATAACCTACTTGATGACACATTATAGATATGTGGCCAGTGTCCGGGACCTGGTTTTTATGTGTTCTGGGAACGTATGCGTTCTGGGAACGTATGCGTTCTGGGAACGTGGTGCACACTCCGGGAGTGATGTTTATTATCCAAGTATGGTTCGGCATTATGTTCTGGGAACAAATGTCGGTGTTCCGGGAACACAAGGGTGTATTGGATGGACGTCCAAGATGGACTTTTAGAGGCCTTAGTTGTGGATAGAAAATCATACATCATGCCACTTGCATTATAAGAGTTATAATGTTGAAAACTGGTGTGCTCATATGTATTTGCATTATGATCTGTCCATGATATAATTGTGATTGTAATTTTAGTCTTTATCAATTATGTATATGTGTATACTTACTCCCTGTGCCCTGTTTAGGTGATGGCCCGATACCTAGCTTGCATCGAGATACGCCCTATCCCTAGTGGCATATGGACGTATGAGGAGAACCGTGCCACTTTTGAGGGGGAGGTTGAGATCACTCTCTACCACCCTAACCTTCTGGTGCGAGTGCGACCTCGTCGATTTAGGATTCCCTTAGTCTACACTACGCATGTTCCAGCTTTTTATAGATATAGAGGACCACCCCCGGCTCGACCTATGCGTCGTTTTCATAGTTTTCGTTTTAGAGCTGCCACTCGTTCCCATCCTTCCTCCCATAGAGTTGTCACTGAGGAGACTCCTTCTCCTGGTCCGACTGACTTGGATAGGACTGCTTCTGCAGACCTTAGACCCAGTGGTGGGGTCTCTACACAGTCGGGCGAGGTCGAGGAGGACCCTGTGGAGGATGAGAGCGAGGAGGAGGTGCATGTTGAGCCGACTGTTTCTGCTAGAGGTGGACCCGCTGGTTCATAGGAGCCTGCATGGCGTAGATGTTTTGGATCCTAGATCCTAGGGATAGAGCTGTGGAGGATCTGAGGAGCTGCTGAGGACACGGATGACTTGCTCTGGGACTTCTATTTTGGATTTTGTTATATATATTGTATATATCTGAGAGGTCTTAGAGTGAGCTTTTATTTTATGCAGCTGGTCTGTATATGTTTCATCAAAACTTGCTATCTCGACTTTTTATCACTTGCTACTGACTGTACTTATGGGGTTTATATTATGACTTATATATATATATATATATGATGTTTCTTTACCTCAGCAGTGCCCCATAAGTATTACTTTTACTTCCGCGAACTCTGATTTCTATTAAGAAAGGATTCGGTGATAAGTTTATGCTTTATATATTCAAATTCAACTCGAGAGGCAAATGGTATGTTTTAATATTAACTATGAAGAGTATTTTCTATAGTTAAGGAAATGTTATCTCGAGAGCCTTTTCGAAACTAAGATATTGTTAAGCCGAACTTTCAAAAATGGTTTATGTTCAAAAGGGTTTATGAACGAGCAAGTACTAGTCCTAAAAATGAAAAAAAAAATTCTAGCTCTAGCCCAAATTTTGATAGCAAGTATTCAATTATTTGGAAATATTAATTATTTTCAAGTTAAAAAGAGAGCGTCACAATGTCAGTTGAAAAGCATTGATTGATTTAGCTAGCCTATGCTCTCTAGACACAAAGTTCCGTGTATTCTATATGTTTCATGTTGTTTTCCCTGGGAAGTTGCAATATTGTTTATAACTGATGGGAGGAAGGCAATTGGTAATGAAGTTTCAAACATGGATCAGCTATCTTTTTTGTTGAAGAAAATGAATCAGTTATCTTAAAACAAGAAAATGAATGTAGATCTCTTGCAGCGTCTGTAATGATAAATTTTAATTCATTTTATTTTTCTGATTCATTTAGTCAAAGAAACACAGTTTCGAGGTTCAGTTTCTTGGTAAGATTTCCGATTGGCAACCCTTATTGTCATGTAGGGCTATTCAGATTTCCTATTGACAACCCTCAGTTATATTGGTTATCTTGTTGTCTTTTTGAATTCTGATTATCTGCTCTCTTGATAGAGGATTCATCGATATCTTGTATGTTAATTTATTCACTCGTTCTATCTTCATGCATACATCTTGAAGTTTATGTACCAATTAGATTAAGAATGGTACCTATGCATAATGGAGAAATTTTGTTTTCTTCCAGCATTGTAGACCTTGTCTCATTCTTCTTGATTTTTCATGTTCCTATTCTTTCTCTGTTTGTTGTTTAATAGTTTTTGTTCTGTATCTTTGATTGCATATTAAGTCCTCCCTTTCTTTTGAAAGTTGTGTTTCAATGAGGGGTTTAATGATTATCATTCTTGTTTCTGTTTGTTTTCATTGTGCAGATTTTGCAAACTATAGTTTCTCCATATGCACCACTGTGAGCAGTGACCAGCGATCATGATGGTGATTTAATCGTTGGTGATGATGGTGACGGTGACAACCATGTCCCTCCTATCCTTTAGTTATTACTATTATTTATTTACATTTTTTGTATTACAGAAGATATTTGAAATTTTATGATGATAACTTATTTGTGTCGTCATCAGTTTACGACAATGTGTATTGGCTAATATATAATTTAGAATTCATGGATTATCGGTGGTTTGTGTTAGTGATACATGGCAACAATTAATTTTTTATTCTGGATGTTAACTTTATCTTAATTACTCTATTTGTTTTTTCTAAATTTTGCAAAATAAGTGTAGATAATATATTTTGCGACGAAAACAGTGATGGAATTAGTTAACAGTACATGAAGGCACTAAGTTATTTGTGAGAAAAACAGTTTTGTCGCTAATTAGTGACTAAAAACTGTGGACACCAATTTCATAAGTAGTGATGGAAAAACCCGTCATAAATTTAATAAATCCGTCATTATTAGTGACGGAATAGATCCATCGCTCTTTTCGATTACTAATGGTGATGACTAATGAGTCACTAAATTCAAATAATCCGTCACTAAATCGGTCCCCTTTAATCTGGTCACCAGTTTAGCGACGGAATTTCACCTTCTAACACCATATTGATCAGTATATATTTAAAGCAACTTGAACATAAGCATTGCATCATTTTATGCTAAATCATTGTTTACATTCTACACAGAGTAAGGGACATATTGGAAAATATAAAAATCAGATAAAAATGAAGCCATCAAACATCCTGTACAGAGAAAAATGAAGCCATCAAACAATCCAATAAAAACCATCCTATACAATATCATTTATTTTCTTATCAAATAAAAACAATCCAATAAGTATCATTTTTATTATCCTGTACATCCTTCCAATGAAAACCATTCTGTACAGTATCATGTTTAGCATTTTTTTCCAATTTATTATTAGATTCATATCCTTAGCAGTTGTTAACCATAGTAAGCAAGTGAAAATCTGGATAGAGTAAGCAAGAAGAGGGAGAAGGCAAGGAAGAGAAGAGAGAGAGGTGGCCAAGGGAGAAGGCCTTTTTGACTAGGAAAAATAAAATAAAATGAAAAGAAAAGTCTACTGTTGAGATTCGATGACTGGTCTCTGTTTAAAATAAAAACATAAGCTTGTAGTGTGGGCTTATCAAAATATAATAAGTAGAACTTATAATTTGCAATAAGCCAATTTTTTAAGTTATTCCAAACACTTTGATAAGTACTTATTATATAAAATAAGGTCATTTAAGCAAAAAATAAGCTCTTCCAAATGGGACCATAACATGGTGCCCAAGGTCAAAGGCCCATGCATGATGCCCAAACATGACTTACTATAGCCAGATTTTGCAACTAGTAATTAGAAATTTTTAAACGGAATATTGGACATGTCATAGTGGTACTAAAGTGAGCAACCAATTACCAACGAGTTGTTGGCGCAGTGGTGTCAGGGGCTGCATTTGGTAGGGCGAATCATGGTTCGATCCCCACAACAATGTTGGGAGAGGAATAAAACGAGTGAGTGATCAGATTGATCCCTGAGTTTGTAAGTGTCGGTCAAGTTAGTCCTTGTTTTTATCGAAATAGCAATTTAGTCCCTGAGATAGCATTTTAATTCACTTACATCCCTGTCTTTATCTCATTTTAAAGCAAATTCATCCCTACGATAGTGAGGGATATTGACGGCAGGGACTAACTTGATCGACGTCCTCCTATCTCAGGGATTAAATTGCTATTTCGATAAAGTCAGGGACTAACTTGACCGATGCCTACAAAGTCAGGGACAAATCTGACCATTCACTCGGAATAAAACCTTAACCCCGAGACCCCCCTCGAACTGGATTAGTCGGCATAATGGGCCAGATATCAAGGAGCAAACCAAAAAAGTGAGCAAGCAGTTTCATATTTTCCTTGGGTTGGTGATTATCAAAAATTTACCAAAAGCATGAAACATAAACATTATTATTATTATTATTATTATTATTATTATTATTATTATTATTATTATTATTATATGTCCTGCTATTCTTACTAAAAGACAGAATTCAATCAAAACCAATACCACCCCTTACGTTGAGTAATAGATTATGAACCCCAACTAATATCCCCAAACCCCAATTTTAGAAGTGAAAATACTATAATGCCCTAATTAAAAAAATCTAAATTATAAACCCCAATTTTCAACCTCAAACCCAAACCCCTTTTTTGCATATATCCAAACTCCAAAGCAAACCCCGTGATTTCTCTGCCCCTTTTTTTGTTGTTCAGATTTGAGAATAAAGGATGATGTGTCAGTGGTTTGCAAATAGAGGCATCATGATTTATTAGGCGTTGGTGAAATAGTGAGATGGTGAAGGATCTATGTTGGTTTTTGTAACACACTAAAATAATAATAAGGATATGGCATACGGGAAGAAAAGAAACTGAAGATGTGGTGTTACTGTGGAAAGAATGAAGGAATTATTGTTTGACTCAAAGGTATATTGTTATTGTGGAATTGTTGTTATTGTGGTGTTACTAGCGAAGGTCAAAGAAGGATTACAGTGAAGTGGCGGCGGCAAACAGAGAGAGAAGGGAGATCGGGTTTCGCAATGGTTGTGGGGTCAAAGAGAGACGAAGGGAGTTGGTCGTGGCCGTGAGAGAGAAAGGGTAGTAGAGGCGATAAAAGAGGAAGAGGACAATGGAGAAAAAGCAGAGGTGAGAAAGAAAGGGCTTGGAGAGAGAGGGAGAGAGGAAGAAAGAAAAAGGATAATTTAGGGATTAAATTTTAAAATGGGGTTTGAGGATAATTATCGGGGTTTAAATTCCTTTACTCCCTTACGTTCTCCTTGCCCAACTTTTTTTCTTTTTTGCTAACCTTTGGCCCAATTTTTTTTTTTTTTTTGTACTTGTCGCCCCAGTTATGTTATATATTCATACTTTGTTCTATAATTTTTTTTTTATAAAGTATAAGTTAGAGAAGAGGGACATACAGTACAAAAAAAAAAAAAGAAGAGAAGAGGGACATATATTAAATAATATATTTTTTTAGGTCAAAATTTGGGAACTTTTATTTAATTTAAAATATCAAGAATGTGAGGTAATTTGTGGAATTTATTTAAGAAATAATAAAAAGGATGTAGTGAAAAATTGGTTGATGCTCTTAAAATATAAGCAATTAGGAATAAACTTTATTATAGTGGTCTAAAATATAAGTCAAAATTCATTAATTTTTCTATTCTCAATATCATAATCAGTCGTAAAATATATCTTTAAAGTGTTTGTATCATTACACTTTTTGTTTCGTTCCCAATGCAAGATTTCTAAAATAGTCTAAAGTCAAAAAAGTAAATGCATTCAACTAACTTTCTTTTTTTTTTTTTGGTTTACATGGGAGGTCTGGGACTAGAACCCATGACCTGGGGGAGGGGGAAATCCTAAGTGTCCCTGCAGCCACCAACTGGGCTGTCTTACGCAGACCATTCAACTAACTTTCTTAATAAGTGTTAAGTTGTTTTTTTTATTATTATTATATAAGACCGAAGAAAATAAAAAAATGTAAAGAATAATTACGTATTATGCAAGATCCATTTAAGAACAAAAAGGTGATTATGTGATGTGGGTGTTCCTAGTCATCTTACATATATATTTTAAACATGAAAAGATTATATTTTAAATTAAGAACTTCAATTTCATGATCATCAATGAAGCACAAAGCTGATAAATATTGTTTATGAGATTTTAAAAAACGTTCACTTAATAGTTTTTCATTTGAAATAACCAACTATACTTAATGTAAGTATAACAAAACAAAGACATTATGAAAGTTAATAACAATAAAAAGCTCTTAATTTAGATGATTTACTAGTTAGTGTTACGGTTAGGGTTACTAAATTAGACTAAATTAGTTTCAGGTTTAAATAATATTTTCTCATTATAAAATACTCTTACCAAATTACTATATAATGTAATATTTTTGTATATTTTAACTAAATTAACCTTATAAAATAATGTAAAATTTCTTATTATTTTTGGAAATAAGTTAACAATTATTATTGTTGAGGGTAGAAAAAATGTAATGCAAATGGTACACACCAACCTATTCACTAACCCCATTATTATTCACCCGCATGCAACGTTCCTATATAATTTTTTTCTCTTTTTCGTTTAAACTAAAAACCAACTGCACACACTTTTCTATTTGTTCTATAAAATTACTGCGGATGGTATATACACTATTAAAAGTGGTTATAAGGTTCTATTAAATGCCAATCATGCCTCCTTCCCAGCTCACAGAATGATTTGGAATGCACTAAGTGTTCCTAAACATAGGTTTGTTGTTTGGTTAATGATGCAAAATAGACTTCAAACTAAAGATCGATTATCAAGATTCATGAATATTCCTACAATATGTGTGTTGTGCAATCAAGAGTTAGAATCCAGGAATCATTTGTTTTTCGAGTGTGTTTGGAGCAATGGTTTACTTCATCATGTTGGCTTATGGATTGGTTTAGAGAATTGGCCAGTTAAATTCTCGCATTGGTCTCGCTGGCTGATGCATGGTTTCAAAGAAAAGGTGCGACAGCGCTGCTTATGGGCTACGTATGCGGCTCTTATTTATCACATTTGGAAGGAACGCAACTCACGGTGTTTTACAAATGTTGCTCACTCGGATGCTTTTGTTTTTGCATTGGTGAAATATGATGTAGCTTGGAGGATTAAACATTGCTACCCTATGTTCTCAAATTGGTCAAATAAGGGTCTAGTTGATAGAATAAATTTGGAACTTAATTGTAATTTTTTAAGATTATGAACCCTTCCTAGAAGGTGGCTTAATCTTGGTTATTTCTTGGCATAATCTTTAACCTTGAACCCTTCCTAGAAGGTGGCAAGGTTTAGATTGTGGCCTTTAGCTTGTATGATTTTCTTTTATTTGTTGGTAATGAATTTTTTCATTTCACCAAAAAAAGTATTCGATTTTTAAAAATAATAGGTTTCTGGGGTTCAAGTGAATAATGGAGTTGGTTATTGGGGTTCAACAAATAAAGTCTAGGCTTGAAAATGTAAAGTGTACTTTAGTAAAGTGTATATCAATAGTTAAATTAATTAAACATATTTTATTAAATTAAATTACTAAATAGATTAAACATATTTTAGTAAATTAATTAAACATAGTTTAGTAATAATTTAACGTCAAATTAACTTACTCCTTTTCAGAGGGTAGTGGTTTTATCAATCACATGTCTCACTAATAAACGACCCACAAATGACTTACACATTTATATATACTATTTTAAGACAAAACCATTTTGTCAATAAATTGATATATATACATATATCTAAGTTTGGGTAGGTTAGGGTTATGGTAAGGGTTAGGATTAGGGTTAAGGTTAAGGTTGTAACGCCCATAGTTTAATTACTTTACTTAAAAATAATTTCATTAATTTGATGTTATTTAACCTGACATTATCAGAAAATCTAGATATAAAAATTTCCTTTATGAAATTCTTTAGTCATGGTACTCAACTAGAAACCGAGGTCGGTAGAAGAATTACTTATTCGTTAAGTATTTAAAATAATTTCCTGGATAACTTTAATAGCTTGGAGTAGTTTTCGAAAACTTATGTTTTCTTGATGAACAACTTAATTAATAAATAAAGCTATCTCAGGAGATTAACTTCGTTAATATTTTCTTCATACCGAGCTCGAATAATAAAAATCAGAGTTAGCGGAAAATAGCATGATAACTTATATTATTTACTTAAGTTTTACAAAACATCAAATATAATGTGACACTTATCCATGAAATTGAGTACAATAAATCCAAGAGTATCACAATTATATCAATATATGAAACTCAATTCGCTCTCTAATACATCTCTCAAAACATGTACATTGTATGTGTTATCAATATAGAGACGTTCCAAAGCTGGTCACTGGTCCTTTGTCCATTCATCTGTTTGGTCGGGTCTACAAGAGTTGTATCAAGAGTTCCTAAACCATGCTATCTATATACTGCATAAATCCTCAGGGTCATCCACTCCCACTGAACTCTAAACCAATGAGATATATGACCAATACCTAATAAGGGCAGGGAGGTAAGCTATACACATTCGTATTATCAAATGAGAATAAAACTCTAACATTCACAATTAATTAAATCATCCAGAATGATAGAAATGCATCGACACATGAGTACACACCATTTTCTTTTAATCTCTTTCAATGCAAGAGGCATGACGTATGCTTTCTATCTCTTAATTCCTGGGATTTCTAGTACTAATCTCTCAGACGTCCATCCAAAACTCCAATGTACTTTCACAGTACGTGTGCTCCCAGAGCACAATGATATGTTCTCATAACGTATGGCGAAACTTGCTCAAAAGTGATACATAACGTCACCCCACTAGTGAACGTCACATCATGAAGAAGTAATAATAACCACTTTGTGATAGTTAACGCCGCTCCTCATGCATGCGTCATGTCGCAAAGACGTAATAACCACATCAACAGCATATCCACATGCTGGCCACATCATCAACCTTAATGTGTCATCGAGCAAGTCGCAGCGAACATGCTTGGAACGTGGTACATAACGCCACTCCCATAGTGTGCGTCACGTCGCAAAAACATAATAACCACATCAACAGTATATCAACATACTGGCCACATCGTCATCCTTAATATGTCATCAAACATGTCATAACGAACAAGTTTGGAATGTGGTACATAACGTCACTCTTCCAGAGTGTGTGTCACGTCTCGAAAACGTAAAAACCACATCAACAGCATATCCACATACTGGCCACATCGTCAACCTTAATGTGTCATCAAACTTGTCATATCCATTTGGTACTCCCAGAGTACCCTCCTCATGCTCCTCGAACATGACAAACGATAACGCATCACTATTCACCATGCATGAATGCACATAATATTTTCATTAATATTAGCCATTAGTCTCATTATTTGCATCACGCAAACATTGTGGCAAGAGATGATATTAAACTCATCAAGCATGGCATAATTATTAATAGAAAATTATCGAATAAATGATTATATCATTTCCTTTAAGTATAATTAGGTTTTAATAAAAGTGGTTAGGTTGAAAATGGTATTTTTAAGCAATTTTAGTCTTGATACTCGAGTATTGGTACAGATACTCGAGTAGTTCGTTGTGTTCTAAAAAAATTGCATCAGGTAGCCCAGAATACTCAAGTATATCCACAGATACTTGAGTAGTTCATCAGCCCAGAATACTCGAGTAATTCATTAGATACTCGAGTATTAAACTAAAATCTGAAAATTCTGCATCAGACAGCACTCAAGTATTTCTGACAACGGATACACTCCAATTTGGGTTTTAACATACCATTTTCAAATCTAACCAATTTTAACTTAAACCAATTATCAACATAGCTTTATTCATGCATATTAATCATGTCACAATACTGAAAACATGCCAATTAACAGAGAATCCAAATGTCACATCAATTATGCATAGAAACATGAAATTCAACAACTTCAAGTATCAAACTCAAATATACTCATTTTTAACTTGATTTCAGCATCAATTAAGTTCACATGCAACAATTCAAACTTGTTCCAACAAGTCTTATAGTTCATTTTGGCCTCAAAGCCAAAATCCTATTTCAAACTAAGCCTTAAAGCCTCATGGTGGTTCATCCTAGTTTCCGATGCAATTTAATCTCATTCTAGCAAATGGTAAGCTTCCCTCATACCTTAGGTTTGTGCTTGAACAAGATTTGAGGTATAATACCATGTACCCATAGCTCCTCTTCAAATCAGAATCGTTTTGACAGGGTGTATAAACCAGAGAATTTGGCCCATCAAACATGCATAAGATTTGGGGAAAATGGTTATACTATAATCTCTGCAACATTAACTTTGAAATCTAACAAGTTTCAGACCAAGAGGAAACTTGAGCTTACCACAATCGAAGTTCAAAGTTGGCTTCCCAAACTGGAAACTGGTTCTGCAGGTTTTGGGATTTACAAGTTGCTTATTGGTGAGAGAATCTGAGAACTTATTGGTGAGACATGTGATTACGTTTGGGATTTACGTTTTGTGAATATATATTTAGGGTTGCTTATTGGTGAGACATGTGATTGATAGAGCACTACCAGCTGAAACCACTAATATTTAACTTTTTTTCTTTTACACCAATCAGTACCCGGATTTGGTTTACCCAGAATTTGACTCATCCGGTCCGAGCCAACTAAGCTCGCACTAAGCGGTAGGGATCTTCCAGCGGGGATTGCTCCATACCCAAGGCTCGAACTCAAGACCAGTCGGTTAAGAGACCAAGTGAGCTACCACTTGATCAACCTCACGTTGGTCACTAATATTTAACTTAACAATTACTTTACTTAACCACTAATATTTAATAACAAGATCTAATGACTAATTTATTAAAATCAATTATTCAATTAAAATTTATTTTATTGAACGATTTAAATAATTACAGTAAAATTTATAAATAGAAAAATTTTGACTTTTAGTGGACAAACACAAGCATATAAGGTACTCCCTTCGTCCCTTAATATAGGGCACCAATTTGGTAGAATTTGTGTCCCTTTTTATAAGTTGTTTTAAAATATCTAGGTAGTATTAAAGAGTTTATTCCAATACACCCCTCATAATTGCATAGGGGTGATAGGGTAATAATTACAATAGAGAGAGAAATGAATAGAGTTGTAAAGTTTTAAATAGGGGTAACTTTGAAATGACAAAATATTTTTTAATAAAATTTAGAGTAATAATTACTTTTTTAATCTGCGTGAATTAGATAAAAATGACTTATATTAAAGGACACAAAGACTATATGCAGATATGAAGATGATTTTCCATGGAAGCATATAAGCCTCACACGGAAACTGGAGATAACAAAACAGACAAAAAATTTAAATGCAACCGGTTAATTAGTTTCATCGATTGAACAAAAAGGAGTACCAAATCCCAAGATTTTTTCTTTTTGAACCTCACCCTTTACTTATTGGCCCCTACCGCCTGAAACAGATCGGATAAACTTTTTGACCTCCATCCATTACTATCGATTTGCATAAGGAGGAAGAATTACCGACTATTTAAAAACGGAAATACTTCCGACTTTTAAGAAGCGGAACAAATAAAGTATTGAAACCCCAGAAATGTCCCTTCATAAACCCTCCACCTCCCTTCTTTTATGGTTTTGTACGTGAATGAATGGAGGGGCAATTTTGGTATTATAACAAATTTTTAATGTTTCCCGATGAGAGGCAGAATACTTTATTTTATTTACGACTTTGGAAAGGCGAAGATAATACGACTTGCATAAAGCGAAAAATATTTTATTTTGTTTCTGCCTTGTTTCAAGTGGAAAGAATCTTCCGACTTGTTTCAGGCGATGGGAGCCAATGAATAAAAGGTGGGATTCAAAAAGAAAAAGTCTTCAATTTATACACCCCATATCCATTGAAATAATAGGATGTCCTTACAGAGTCACAGGTGATGTTTTCGTGTGAGGCTTATGCGCTTCTGTCCAGCAAAAGCCAATGCAACGCCACTTCAAGTTGCCGAAAAAATGGCAACTTCCAGGTATGAAATAAATCAATAAGGCAGTGTTATGGACCGGCATCATGAACAAATAATAACCGGTATCACAGACCAACAAGCATCAATTCGGCATATCGGTAATTCAGTATCAATAGCCATCAATACGACGTAACCGTTATAATGGTTAGTTATTATTGCCGCCCATCATCGCATTCATGGAGTCGTTACAAACCGTCACCTTAATGGCCCATTGTAACATCCCGACTCTCTAACCTTGATTTAGTTATTATAATGAAAATAGAGAATAATTTTTCGTAAATAAATTTCAAAATTTTATTATTCAATTGCAGAAGCAAAGCTTCAAGTATTATTAAGTGCGGAAGCAAAATAACAGAACTTAGTTCGATTAATAAAACACAATAGTTCAAACTAATTTACACTAATAACAATTAGACTCTGAGCTACTTAAGACACTACTCGTAACCCAGAGCATGGTTTTCAACTCCAACGGTCGGGAAGGGAATCTCATATCCCTTGCCGTTCCTACTCCCCTGTCTGTGAAAACAGGATCTTCATTACCTACAAGGGCAACAAGGGAGTAAGTCATAGCTAATCAAGTTAAAACGAATAATAAATAACAGAGGCTAAAAACAACAAACACAAGTATTCAAGTAGTAACAATTTACAAATGCATATACACATGTCAAACCCTTTTTCATTCAAGCAATTGATCTTATTACTAATGGCATGATGCATGCTGATCTCAACAATTCCCGGGGCATCACAGTTTGGAGGTGGTAGGACTTACGAGCTTCGCTCTGCACTCATGACTTACGAGCTTCGCTCTGCATAGGACTTACGGGCTTAGCCCTGCACTCACGACTTACGGGTTCCCATCTCCCGACGTTGTAGGACTCACGAGCTTAGCCTTGCACTCACGACTTACAGGCTTCTTTCGCCCAGCGTTAATGGTATAAAAGGGAAAGTCCTCGCAAACTGGAGCAATCAATGCATGTATGCAAACATAATTTATTACCAATCCTTATTGTCAAACTCTTTATTATTTCCATCAAAGACATGGTCCATCATCCTATCTTTCAATCCATTAATCTCATCTTCAACTTATCTTTTAGCTGGTGCTGTTGTTTTTTTATAGAAAAATCCATCAGCCACTTTGCGATGGTTTTAGAAATAGTGGTAAATCATTATTTAATAATCCGTCGGGGCCTAGCCTCCTATTGGCGGATATTTATTGCAACGACCCCATTGGGACTCCCTTAGAAAATATCAACCAAGTGAATAAAACTTTCACTGGGACGTTAGGGATAATATCAACCAGATGGGTGTACGCACTTCCGTTGGGACTCCTGTAGGGAAAATATCAACCAATGAATCAAAATTCCAGTAGGACACCTCCAGGATAGTAATCAACCAACGGGATTAAGATATTGTAGCATTAAACGAGTTAATTATAATAAAAATTTTAGGAACTAAGTGTTTTCTGAAAATTGCTCAAATTACTCGAGTAGTTCTTGACTACTCGAGTTGTTCATGCAAAAATACTCGAGTCTTTAAAGATCCACTCGAGTGTTCTTCCCAATTTCCAGAATACTCGAGTCTTCCTTAAATTACTCGAGTCTTTTTGCTGCAACAACACCAGTTTCTGCATAATACGCACCAATTTGTGATTCTTACACTTTTAGCTCAATTCTCCATCAAACAGAAGTTATTTCACAAGTGATAAACATGTTCCACATATCAATTAACATCAAATTAAAAGAAAACATAATCAAATCACAAAATTGCATAAAACATAGAAAATACCCACTTCAACCTATGACTTTCATTTCTACTTGATTTTAAGTTCGAAAATTAATCCAGTGAGCTTCCTTAGGTCCAATTAAAGTTGTTTGAATACAAAAACTATGGGTTTCTGGCCTCCAAGTCAGATTCCCATTTCTAACTTATGTTGCCCATGAACCTCAAGTGGTTCCTATGAATTTAGCTTATTGTTTATCATTCTAGCGATTAGATAACTTCTCCCATACCTCAGAGAAGCTAAAGAAACAGTTGATTGAGAGAGAAACGAGCAGGATCAAACTTTGAGTTCCAACACTCAAGTTCAGCACTTTGAACAGTGAACTTTGGCCACCAAATTCACCACGAATAAGGCATGAAAAAGAATGAAATAAGTTAGCTTAAGAAACTAGGAAACGCTAACTTTAATCAGAAACAAATTTGGGATCAAGAAGGTTCCAGGATTTACCAAACCAATTCGAGGAAGAGGGGTGTTTGCCACTGATTTCTGCTCTGTTTTTCAGCTTTAGAACACCTAACTTTGAAGACTTAGGACTTGAGCTACAGGGACTGGTTTTCGATGGGACTTGGTTCTATCTCAAGATTGGAAATAGAACTTTGATTGTGTTTTGGTTTCACAGAATTTGGTTGAGTGAAGAGAGAGAATCAAAGGCACCAAGAGAGCACCAGAAAACAGAGGAAATGTGAATATAAATTCGGGTTAGGAGGATTTGAATGAGTTTGGGGCCTCCCCAATCACCTATTTATAGTCTGAGATTACCCTCCTTTGAAGTAAGGTCCAGCTCTGTGCTTGGAATCAAGAGAAAACGCGTTTTGGTGCGAGTTTTGAATCAAAACCGACTTATAGACTCAGCACCACTGCTCGAACTACTCGAGTCTTTTTCCCTTTACTCGAGTCTTTTTCATCATTTCAAAGAACACTCGAGTCTTTCTTCTATGAAAGACTCGAGTCTTTCGACTCATAATTCAAATTTTTCAAACAACTAAGGAGTATACTCGAGTCCTTCCCAAAACACTCGAGTAATTTATCCTAATTTCAGAAAATTCATTATTTTATTCAATATAATAATATTATTATTTTAAATTCTTTAATATTTATTTATTTATGAAAATATAGGGCCTTACACCCATCATGAGACATCATACCATTCGCCCTATAAATAGAGGTAATGGTCAAGGTATGAACTGGACTCTCTCATCTCTCATTTCACACGACACACACCACCTCCCAAAATATCCCGACTCAATGACGGAGTTCTTTAACCGGGAACCCGTTATCATCGTCGTACATCAACAAAACCGGCTTGCCGGTATATGTGGGATAACACCCCACAACATTGGAGACCACAGTGGGAGCGGCAAACTAATTTTCACCACCAACATCATCACTATCTCGAACTCCACCATGTCAAAAGGCAATCAGCGATGGTAGAAACGAAAAAAAAATATAAAGAAAAATATATCATGAACCAGACTCAAAGTTCTGCAATGGCTATGAACTTGAATGTATTCCCGTCATTGGGTGGTCATTGGTGGCCTCATGAACTTCCAGATCCATTGGTGGTTTTGTCATCACCAATACCATCACCGCTGCCCGTGAACAAGAACCATCTTATGAAGCGCTCGGTGAACACAGAACCAATCATGGCCGGATCATAACGGCCATGACCGAGTCTCCACCGCCGGTCATGCTCGCCATCTTCGCAAACCCCGTCACCATGGCTCTGTTATCACGATCCTCATCTATACCGCAGCCGTCATCTATACCGGCGATCCAGTGCCTTCCTCCCATATTCTTCATGTCACCTGCGGCTCTCATGAAGAGGATTACTATTTCAAAAATGAAGAAGTTAATGCACCAAGATCCAGGAGCAAAAAGATGGTCAAGCCTAGTTGGAAACCGAATATGGGCTTGGAAGAAGCCCAAAACAGTATCCAAGGAAAAAATGCCAAGCATCAATGCTTCAGCACTCAAAAGGGAAGATTATTATTGCTTATTATTATTATTTAAGTGTGATTCTAATGCGTAACCATGAACACTAAATGTATTAGAGTATATAGTAGAATACTAAATGTATTATATAGTATCCTAAACAATTACTACTACATATATGCTAATTCAACCACATATATCATGTGTATATAATATATATTATATAATTTTGCTCCTTAATGTCACTATGTGATAACTGTTATTTAATATTTTAAAGGTACAAACATGATGTCTCAATTTTCTCAGGACTAGTCTAAAAGTGACTCCGAGATTCTCGTCAATGGACAATAAACTTTTCAAGAGGAGAATAAAAAATATTCCCCATCACGATTATTCTAGCCTATGAGGTTTCCTTACTCTAGGTATTTTCTTCAATATTCAATATGTTTCCAAAGATGAGGAACACGTTGCTATATTCCCTTATCCGGACTCATTTATTGACGGCGAGGAACCTTGTGTCGAGTTTCCCTATTCGCTTTAGGGTTCAGAATGAGAAGAACTTCATGTTGAATTCTCCTTCCCGTACTCTCGCCAAGAGTGAGGAACCCTCAAATTGGGCTTCCCCCCATAGGTCTTGTATCCGGCAAGTAAGGAATCTTCATGCTAGATTTCTTCCTTCGAACTCACTAGACGACTCGAGAAACCTTGCACCGAGTTCCCCCTTCAAACTCTGGTTCCGGACATTGAAAATATTGTATTGTTTTCCCTCCTTTGAAATCAATTGAAAGATTTGAAGAATTTATTCGGAGATAAGGATCCGTTTCATAGTCACAAAAAATTCAACGCTTATACCGGTCTTTCCTATTCATACCTCGACGCTCCTCCTTACGTCACAACATCGAGCTGGGGGCTACTGTTATGGACCGGTATCACGGACAAATAATAACCGGTATCACAGACCAACAAGCATCAATTCGGCATACCGGCAATTCAGCATCAATAGCCATCAATACGACGTAACCGTTATAACGGTTAGTTATTATTGTCGCCCATCATCGCATTCATGGAGCCGTTACAAACCGCCACCTTAATGGTCCATCATGAGAAATCATACCCTTCGCCCTATAAATAGAGGTAATGGCCAAGGTATGAACTGGACTCTCTCATCTCTCATTTCACACGGCACACACACCACCTCCCAAAATATCCCGACTCGGTGACGGAGTTCTTTAACCGGGAACCCGTTATCATCGTCGTACATCAACAAAACCAGCTTGCCGATATATGTGGGATAACACCCCACAACAGGCAGTGATGAAAGAAGTTTTCTTTTATTCTTTCCTGGAAGTATACCTTATACTTCTTGTGATTAATAAATTTTTGGCTTATAAAAAAAATAATAATAATCCATCATATGCTTAAAACAGAACAAGCAAAATAAGCTTACTGTGAATCTAGCTGTAGCACTGGATACTTGGAAAAATGAAGATACAACTACATTTTAGACTGCATTTTAGCTACATTTTAGACTACATCTGTACCAACTAATCAACGTTCAAAAGTTATCTTTCAAAATCTTTTATTATCGGGAGTAACATAAATAACATATCAAAATAAAAAGTTAAAAACCAAATCAACCAAAATTGGGATTGATGTGGAGATAGAGTCAGGTTAAATTGGGAAAGTAGTTAGTGTTGAAACTTTACTATTTTATTTAATTTATTTCACGCATAATTTAGCCATAGAATTATTCATATAGCAATATAGTCAAACAATAATAAAGTAGAGGATCTTTTATGATTATCTCTGGCCATAGTTTCTTGTAGTTGAGAATCCTACTTTCTTCTACGCACAAACCAGAAACGAAAGACCCAATAAAATGAGCGCTAACACACAAAAATCTTCTAGCTTATAAGTGTATGCTCTCCTTAGATGGAATGGAATTGAGAAAGATACACTGGCAATCCGGTATTAATAGTCAATCAATGTATAATAGTTGTAACGGTTAATTATTATTGGTACTCATAATGGCATTCATGAAGCCATTACACCAACCACCTTAATGGCTCATCATACTGTTGCCTCCTACTCACTCCTATATAAATAAGGTAGTGGCCAAGGTATAAACTTAGGCTCTCAACCCTCTCAACTGACACAGCACACAGACCACCCCAAATTCCAGGACACAGTTGGTGGAGTTCTTTGACCAAGAACTCATCACCATTATCAAACATCAAAAAATCGGTTTACCGGTACATGTGGGATAATACCCGATGACAAAAAGTTAGTTTAAATGTAGGAATTGACACTTGAAAATGCTCCATGAAAAGTATCGCCTAATGGAGTATTAGAAACACATTAATCTCATATTGTGACAGGCACCCATCCAAATTTGATTTTATGTGTGCACGTGTGTTAAAAAAAATTTAGCCATTTTTCTTGATTTACCTCAAGCGAGTTTGATATTACCTCCTTCTCTTATTAACTGTTTTTTTTTTAGTTTTTGTTTATTTTATTTATTTATTTTTTTATGATTTAAAGAGTATAATAAATTCTTTTTTTCATTTTTATCCCTGTTTAATAAGATAGGCTTAATTGCATAATTGGTCCTTTATCTTATTTATTAGATTCACTTTGGTCTTTTATTTTTTTTGCAATTTACTTGTCCTTTATTTTTTTTTTAAAGATTCAATTTGGTCCTTCTGTTAAAATAAAGTTAAATGAGAAGGAATATTCCAAGAATATTTCCCTTCTGGTCTTAATTGCATAATTGGTCTTTTATCTTATTTATTATATTCATTTTGGTACTTTATCTTAATATTCCAAGAATATTCCTCTTCTTCTTCCTCTTCCTCTGCTCTCTCCTTACAGCGGCGGCATCCACCATGGGCGCCGCCGCCACGGCCCATGCCACCGTCGCCGCCATTTTTAGAAATTAATCGGAATTGTTGAAGCGTTTTGCACGTATTTTCACACGTTTTCCAGCAGGTTCAGAGGAGGAGACCATTGTTGATAACCAAGGTTTTAGAAAAGGGACCCTAGAATTCGGATTTTGAGGAAAAAAGAATGAAAAACACGAATTTGTTTGAGGAATAATGAAAATAAAGATTAAAAACCGTGAAAAATTGAAGAATGTTGAAGAAATTTGAAGAAATTTGATGATTTTCGAGGGAAGAGGGTGTGAGCCCATGGTGGCTGCCACCGCTGTAAGGAGAGAGTAGAGGAAGAGGAAGAGGAAGGAGAAGATGAAATATTCTTGGAATATTAAGATAAAGGACCAAAGTGAATCTAATAAATAAGTTAAATGACCAATTATGCAATTCAGCCTAGAAGGGGGAATATTCTTGGAATATTCCTTCTCATATAACTTTATTTTAACGAAAGGACCAAACTGAATCTTTTAAAAAAAATAAAGGACCAATAAATTGCAAAAAAAAGATAAAGGATCAAAGTGAATCTAATAAATAAGATAAACGATCAATTATTCAATTAAGCCAATAAGATATTGATTGAAGTAAGTATTGGAAAAAAAAAAGTAACGATGACAAAAAGAGAGAAAGGGTATTGATTTACGTAAGTAATTAAGAAAAAATAATGATGACAGAGAGAAAAGGTATTGATTCACGTAGGTAAAGAAGAAAAGTAATGATGACAGAAAGGGAAAGGGTATAGTAGGAAAAAAACATAATTAATGTATTAGAATTCTAAATAATGAGTGCATTACTTAAAGGGTGTGTTTTTTTTTTGAAATAGAATAGATAAATAAAAATGGAGGGAGTAACTCACAAGGGAAAATGATGTACTTGCTCCGATTCTATTTATAAATTTTTTTTATGATTTTTTTCTTCCACATAGTTAAATTTGTTAGTGGAATTTGAAATGTGAAAATATGATATACTTTTTCAAAACTATCCTTATATGTATTATTATTATTATTATTATTATTATTATTATTATTATTATTAAGACTCTAAAAAGTATAGTATTGAGTTATAGAGTATTTGTTGAAAAAAGTAATTAAATATTACTCCCTCCGGCTCGAATTATAATCAACAAAAACATATTTATCTTGATTTAAAATATAAGCAAATTTAACTAACTTTATTAAATTTTGTTTCATTCTCAATACCATTTTCTTAAAACATATCTAGAAAATTGTAATCTTAATTAATTTTTGTTTCATTCTCAATACTACTTTCCTAAAATACGTCTATTTTTTATAAATTTGAGAAAATTAAATTCAATCAACTAACCTGCTTAATAAGCGTAAAAGTAGTTGGATTTGCTTATAATTCGAGCAGGAAGGAATATTAAAAATTAAAATTAAATGAAGTCTTATAAGTAGAACAAAAATAAAAACACAAAAAATATCTTATACTCCCTCCGTCCCTGTATATAAGACCATTTTGACACTTTTATTTTGTCCCATTTTTATAAGACCCTATACCAATACTTTAAAAAAAAAAAAGGACCCTATACCAATTCTCAATAATCATTAATTGCTTTTTTCAACAAACACCCATATTTACTCAACAGTTTTTAGATTCTCAATAATATTAATAGGGGTAGTTTTGAAAATGCATATCAAATTTTCTTATTTCCAATACTATTAACTAAATTAACCAACATTCTTAATGACGTGACATCTCCCACGAGGATCTTATATATAAAAACAGAGATATAATGTAAGATCGAACGGAATACAAAATATTTGTGTGTACTTTAATGTTTTGTTTGGTTGCACGAAAGAAAATGAGAAGAGAGAAATATGGGAGAGAGAAATACGAAAGAGAGATTATAGAGCGAAAATGAGTAGACTTTGTAATTACTTCATCCGGTCTCATTTATAAGAAGAAAAAAAAGACACTTCACTACTAGTATAAGCAAAAATTAACTAACTTTTTATTCTCAATACAATCATCCCTAAAATATCCTCACAATGTGATTGAGTCATTTAATTTTTGTTTCATTCTCAATGTAAATTTACTAAAATAGTCTATTTTTTTTATGAATTTGAGAAAATTAAATATACTTAATTAACTTTCTTAATAAGTGTGAATTAGTTATTTTTGCTTAAAAATGAGACCGGATGGAGTATTTGGTAAAAGAGAAAATGTGAATAAATGGTGAAGAGAGAAAAGTTTATTTTTCTTTCCTATTGTTTTGTTGGAGAGAAAAGTGAAAAGAGAGAAAACAATAAATTTGTCAAAAGATAACTACACCCTTATTTACAAAATAGAAATAAGTATATTTTTTCTTTAACATATGTATGTATATTTAACATAACCAAAAAAAATTTATTTACTTCAATTATTTATTACATAATAAAAATTTCAAGTCCAAAATATTAAAAAAAATTATTTTTATTGAAATAAAAATGCTTTATTTTTTCAATTAAAAAATAAAAAAAGGGTCAAACAAAGTAAATAAATGAAAGACATATAAATAATTTTACATGTTAATTTTAGTTTTCTCTCCATTATCTCTATTGTTAAAAAGAAAAAGAAATTATGATGGAACCACCACATTTTCTTTCACCCACATTTTCTCTCCTTTCCCACACCAAGAGAAAACAATCCTCCCCCAAAATCCCCTCCCCAAAATCACCCCAAACAAAGAAAGGGTAAATGTTTGAAAAAAAGCATCCATCGATGCTTTTACTTTCTCTGTCTCTAAATATAAGCACTAGTAAGTGTTTTGGTCTTGTTTTTTATACATGCCCTTATGCAAATTTTCAATCTTATTAATTATTTCTTTTCCACAGATATCCTTATTTACTCAACACTTTTTAGAGTCTCAATGGTAAATTGTAATTGTAGGGATAATTTTGAAAAAAATACACCAAATATTATCAATTCTAATACTACGAACAATATAAACTAATTTCCTTAATTCCCGAAAAAATTAGCCCTTGTTTATATTTAGGGACGAAAGAAATATTAAACGACTAAACTGTAACTTTACTCCCTCACTTTGTAAGGAGCTTTCTCTTTGGTCCCTGACTTTTCAATAATTCTTCTTTAGTCCCTCACTTTGAAAAAAGTTACTCATGTTAGTCCTTGACAACTTTCTACATTCATAGACGTTAACGTCTTACACATAGCCGTTGAATAACCTATGCACACATGGTCGTTAACGTCTTACACATGATACTGAATTCAAAAGACATAAATTGAAGGAAAAAAGGGTTAGGACCGCTGAAGAGGCAGCTAAGGCAGCGGCAGAAGCTAAGGCAATTGCAGATAAGACAGTTGCTAAAGGTGTGACAAGGGTTAGGACCGCTGAAGAGGCAGCTAAGGCAACGGCAGAAACTAAGGCAATTGAAGATAAGACAGTTGCTAAAGGTGTGACAGTTGCAGAAAATATAATAGTTGAATCTATGTCAGTAACATAACAACCAGACGTCGTCGTATAGGTTATTTAACAGTCACGTATGTAAAACGTTAACATCTATGAACAGAAAAAGTTGTCAGAGACTAATGTGAATAGCTTTTTTCAAAGTGAGAGACTAAAGAGATATTATTGAAAAGTCAGGGACTAAAATAAAAGCTATTTACAAAACGAGGGAAGTAACAGTTTGGTCAATGTTAAACGGATGCGTTTAATGGATGCTGCAACTGCATGAAACTAATTAAGGTCATTTACTATACCAATTCATTAATAGACCTGACAAACATTAAATGGCCAATTTATTTTTTAGAGTGAAAATTCAATTTGTTCCCTCAAATTTTTCGTCTAGGATATTTTAATCCCTCAAAAATTATAATTCACTTTTAGTTTTTAAAGAATTTAAAAAATAACATTTTAGTCATTGTTTTCATTTTATTAACTACTGTCACTGTTGGCATAAACTGTAACATTTCATTCGCAGGTGCTAATAGCCTCCAGTAAATGTTCCTGGTGCTTTTGGAAACAGTAACAGTAATTAACGGAATGAAAACAGGATTAAAGTTATATTTTTTAAATTCTTTAAGATGTAAAAGTGAATTATAATACTCCCTTCATCCTTTAATATAGGGCACCATTTTGGTAAAATTGGTATCCCTTTTTATAAGTCGTTTTAGAATATATAGGTAGTATTAAAGAGTTTATTCCAAATACGCCCCTCATAATTGCATAGGGGTGATACCGTAATAATTACAATAAAGAGAGAAATGAATAGAGTTGTAAAGTTTTAAATAGGGGTAATCTTGGAATGACAACATATTTTTTAATAAATTTGAGAATAATAATTACTTTTCTTAATCTGCGTGAATTAGGTAAATGTGACTTATATTAAGGAACAAAAGGAGTACTCCCTTCGATCCTATTTATAAGATCCTTTTGGGGTTTTTATTTTGATCCTATTTATAAGATCCCTTTTCAATTTTCAATAGCATTTAATTACTTTTTTTCACTAACACCCCTTATAGAGTCAACACTTTTTAAAGTTCCAATAATAATTATAGGGGTAGTTTTGAAAAAGTATGTCAAATTTTCACGTTTCTAATACAATTAACAAATTTATCCACTCTCCTTGATGAGATTAAAAAACCCTAAAAAAATCTTATAAATAAGACTAAAAAGAGTATATGATAGACTAAAATGTTCAAGGTGAGAAACTTGAGAAACTAAATTATACCTTCACTCTAATTTTTATCATGTCTTTAAAGTTTTTTGGATGAATCGCCCGCACAACTGGGTGACTAATCTCTCGCACCACGGTCGGGTCTTTTCGGGGGCGATGCTCTCAGTAAGACTTGCTCCATTCACATGCATCTTGGATACGACTCAAACCCGCGACCACATGCTTAAGAGACACAAACTCCTTCCACTTATGTCAGCCTCCACTAATATCATTGTCTTTAAAATTGCTCACCTAACTTCTCATATTGACTTCCATGATTATTCTTCGAATTCTGTGAAGCCGCAGTCCGCAGATGTGGTACAACCCTTTACTTGCCGTGTTAAGTACTACCTACTTCCTCCGGTTCGAATTATAAGCAATTCTAATCACTTTTACGTTTATTAAGGAGATTAGTTGATTATATTTAATTTTCTCAAATTTATAAAAAATAGAGGTATTTTTGGAAAGTAGTATTGGGAATGAAACAAAAATTAATTAAGATTACAATTTTCTAGAGATGTTTTAGGATAGTGGTATTGAGAATGAAACAAAATTTAATAAAGTTAGTTAGTTTTGCTTATATTTTAAACCAAAATAGTATGTTTTTTTTTCTTATAATTCGAGCCGGAGGGAGTAAAGTTTATTCAGGGTTTTTATTTTGTTTCATAAATTATGTTTTTTTTACGAACTCAATATTTTCTTTAGTACATTGGATATTGAGAAAAAAATACTATATATTTATTTTTTTAATGTAAAATAAGGATATATTTGTCTTTTAATAAATTTATCGTTTTTTCTCTTCTCATTTTTCTCTACAACAAAACAAAATAAGAGAAAACTCAATTATTTTTTCTTTTATATTTTTTTTTCATTTTCCCTCAAACCAAACAACCACAAAATCTATTCATTTTCTCATCATAATCTCTTTTCCTTATTTCTCTTCACTCTTTTTCTCTCTTCCCATTTTCTTTCCGATAACCAAACAAAGTGTAAAATAACTTAACTTATGGGACATAGGGAGTAGTTTACTCCAGGAACTACTCCCTCAGTCCCTAAATATAAGATCATTTTGACACTTTTATTTTGTCCTTATTTATAAGACGATTTTGCCAATATTCAATGATCATTAATTACTTTTTTCCACAAATATCCCTATTTATTTAACACTTTTTAGATTAACAATAATATTAATAGAGGTAATTTTGAAATCATATATCAAAAGTTCACATTCCAATACAATTAACTAAATTATTTCAATTTCTTAATGAACGTGAAATCCCCCAAAGAAATCTTATATTTAGGGACGAATGGAGTAGTAAATGTACTGTTTTTCAATCTACACCCTCCGATCTCAAATACTCCATCCGTCTTATTTATAAGATTTTTTTTGTGTTTTTTCCACTCCACCAAGGAAAATAATTAAATTTGTTATTAGAAATATGAAAATTTAATATATTTTTTCAAAACTACCCTATAATTATTATCGAACCTTTAAAAAGTGTTGCCCGAATAATGGTGTTCATGAAAAGAAATAATTAAATGCTATTGAAATTTGAAATGTGGCCTTATAAATAGGACCAAAATAAAAACCCTAAAAATGTCTTATAAATAGAACCGGAAGGAGTACAACCTCCATTCTTTATTATTTGTCCTTTTCTGAAAAGATTTTTATTTCTGTTTTATTTATCATTTTGAGAATTTTAAGAATGTAATAAATGTTATTTTTCATGTTTGTCCCTATTTAATAAGTCTTGATTTACGTAAGGATTGATGAAAAATTAATGCTTAGAGAGAGAGAGAAAGGGTATAGTGTAAAAACACATAATTAATGTATTGAAAATCTAAGTAATGATTAGATTTAGGACAGATAAATTGTAAAAACATATGGAGTATAAACAAAAACACTAACTTTACATTTATTAAGTAAGGTAGTTGAGTGCATTTAATTTTCTTAAATTTGTATAAAAATTGATTACTTTAAGAAACCTACATTGGAAATAAAACAAATAAAAATTAAATATTACAACAGTTTTGTAAAATGCTGTTTTTTTTTTATATATTTAAAATCGAAAGAAGAAAGGAAATATACCTTGCATGTTTGAATGGAGGACAAGTCTTTACTATTCCATCTAATCCATAAACCTTTTTTTTCGTACTGTATTTTCTTTTTGTTTTAAGGAAAATGCAAGGATACTTGTTAAGAAACTAAATATGGTTTATAAGCATTGAAAGTTGAAGTTTTTTAAGTTTACGAGAGAAGAAAGACTTGGGACTTGTGATGTTTTTTTTACTTCTAGAAAGCTTAACAAGTGCCCAAGACCCTTGTTTTAATTATGCTCACATAATTTTCTTTTTAAGTTTAACTCTCTTTTTAACTTTTTTTTCTTTTTATTTTCTTAGATCTTATTTATAGGTCATATATATTTTGTTTATAGATTATATTTAATCATATTTAATTTTTTATGATCCGATCATCGTTATATATTTTTTTTAAGTTGTTTTTTCCAGCATGTAGCACTTACCCCTCTAATTGTTTTATGATTCAATTCCTTTTTTCTTTTTTTCGGAGTGATTGTTTAATTATTTAAACCTGTATTCTACTCCAATATTAGGAATCTTCAACTTGCAATGCAACTATTTCATGAAAAGTCAAAATGAATTGTACTGTCATGTGCATACAAAAGTTAAAGACTTATTTATGATTTTGATCTCTAAAAGTTTAGTGTGTTTTGATTTTAATCTCTAAAAGTTATTTTGAACGTGACTGGTCCTTAATTTTTCAAACATTTTGATTTTGGTCTCATCTGTTATAAAAAATCAATTATTTGTTGACGTGGTTAACGGAAACCCACACCTACAAATACGTGGTGTGAGATAGCACCAAATAAAGTATTGTGATATGGATGATTCAGGTCCATAAACGCAAAATTCTGCGAATGAGACCGTTTTGCGTATGAGATCATTTTGTGTCCATGGATCTATATCATCCATGTCATATCACTTATTTGGCGTCTTCTCACACTACATGACTGTTGATATGATGTTCGCTAGCCACATCAGCAAATAACAGTTTTTTCATAATGGAGTGGATCAAAACCAAAATATTTGAAAAATTAAGGATCAATCCCGGTCAAAATAATTTATAGGGACTAAAACCAAAACACGCTGAACTTTTAGGGACCAAAAACATAAATAAGCCAAAGTTAAATGCTCTTGAATTGGATTACTCCTTTCGTTACTATTTATCTATCATATTTCAAGCAAAACACACCTTTTAAGAAATGTAATCATTATTTATATTTTCAATACATTAATTATGTTTTTCTTACTATACGTTTTCTCTCTCTGTAATCATTATTTATCTTCCATTACTTACGAAAACCAATACCCTATTAAATAGGGTAAACATGGAAATTAGTATTTATTACACCCTTAAAATAATCAAAACGACAGATAAAATGAATAAAAAACTTCTCCAAAAACGAAAGTTAAATAGGAACAAAAGAAGTATCATCCACTGTGTTATCTAGCTACACCCTCCGAATTACAATATAAGCAAATCTAACTACTTTCACACTCATTAAGAAGGTTAGTTGATTGTATTTAATTTTTTTCATATTTATAAAAAATAGAGCTATTTTTAGGAAAGTAGTATTGAGAATGAAACAAAATTAAATGCGAAAATAATTTTCTAGGTATATTTTAAGAAAGTAGCATTGGGAATGAAATAAAATTTAAGAAGATTAGCTAAGGGAGTATACTACTCCCTTCGATCCTTATTATAGGACATACTTAACCGAATTACACATATTAAGAAAAGTAGTTAGTTTTATGAATTCTATGAGAATATAATGTAACTTTACAATTTTACCCTCTCAACTTTCTTGGAAAATTCACACTAAACAACAAAAAACAAGTAGATATGAAAAACATTTAATAAAGGCAAAAAAGAGAAAAAACAATAAATGATGCATATGAAATATAAAACGACCTATAATTAAGACCAAAAAAACTTTCTAGAATGTGACATATAATAAGGATCGGAGGGAGTATTATTTTTTCATACATATACGTAGACCCCTATTCTTACCCTTCTGATTGTTTTCAACTGTGTTACATAAACATCAGTATTTGACATCTACATAGGATACCTGCCTTTTCAGGCAAAAACTTGTAGGTTCTGCAATTTCTTTTTCTTACAGAACTCACTACTTTTTACCCAAAAAAAACAGGTTCCTCTCTAATATCAAATACGAATGTCTAACGAACATTTTCTAATTGTTTTATGCTTCAATTCCGTTTTTCTTTTTTCGGTGTAACTGTTTAATTATTTAAACCTGTATTCTTCTCCAATATCAGGAGTCTTCAACTTGCAATGCAATCATGAAAAGTCAAAATGAATTGTACTGATTGTTTTCAACTGTTACATAAACATCAGTATTTGACATTTACATAGGATACCTGCCTTTTCAGGCAAAAACTGGTAGGTTCTGCAATTTCTTTTTCTTACAGAACTCACTACTTTTTACCCAAAAAAAGCAGGTTCCTCTCTAATATCAAATACAAATGTCTAACAAACATTTTCTAATTGTTTTATGCTTCAATTCCGTTTTTCTTTTTTCGGTGTAACTGTTTAATTATTTAAACCTGTATTCTTCTCCAATATCAGGAGTCTTCAACTTGCAATGCAATCATGAAAAGTCAAAATGAATTGTACTGCTGTCATGTGCATACAAAAGTTAAATGCTCTTGAATTGGATTATCATCCAATTATTTTTTCATACATGTACGTAGATCCCTATTCAATTTGTTTTTTTTTTCAAGGATCTTGTTAAATTAAGGACATGTGTTAAGTTTATTTTTTTTTGGGTAAGATGTGTTAAGTTTATTAGATTAAGAAAATTATCATAAGTTTATCTTTTCTCTTTTTTCGAAAAGATAAAAAATCACACTTTTCAACATTTTTATTATTCCCTTCAGTCTTATTTATAAGATCCTTTTAGGGTTTTTATTTTGATCCTATATATAAAATCCCATTTCAATTTTCAATAGCATTTAATTACTTTTTTCCACAAACACTCCTATTAAGTCAACACTTTTTAGAGTTCCAATAATAATTATAGGGGTAGTTTTGAAAAAGTATATCAAATTTTCACATTTCCAATGTCACTAACAACTTTAATCATTTTTTTTGGTGGGAGTAAAAACCCCAAAAGGGTCTTATAAATAGGACCAGAGGAAATACCATTTTTGGTTTTTTTTAACGAATGTCTTTAAGACACTTGTTAGCATTTACCAAATAAATAAAGCTAATAAATTGATAAACGTATTAAATATTGGGCTTCCATTGCACCCATTATTGAGTGCTAATAAAAGGGAAAACAACATTGGAGAAAAAATGTATGTTCAGAAATAACGGTAAGTATATGTTTTTGAAAACTAATTTAGACAATGTTGCATTATATTTAAAAAAAGGCAAATGCGACCAATAAAGCCCAACACAGTTAGTAGATAGCTGAGTTTTTTAAGCATGATGTTAGGAGTTCGATTTCTACCGTGAGCATGGAAAAGACTTTGTTGGTAGAGGCAAAACCCACTTCGATGATCTCTACGCCTCGGAGGGGATTAGTCTTCGGCTGTCGGCTGGGGGATACCCTTGGTGTACACCAAAAAAAAAATAAAAAAGGCAAATGCGGACGAGTGATAAGCAGCTCGATCTCGCTTAAACAAGGTCTTGGATTTGATTTTAGGTCGAATCCAGATGTACCTAGGTAGTATTTGAAGAATTAGATTGGACAATAGAAAAAAAAAGCAAATACTATTAAGTGTTCTAGAAATCATTGTCCTTGTGTTAGGAAATTGGTTTAGGAAATTGGTTGAACAGACTAAGAAATTGGAGGTTGACTATATTCAAACCAGTTACTATATATTTATATACTAATAGGATTATTAATAAAGAGACTGAAGAAATATGATCACACATATATTTATAATACTCCTTATAATAAGATTAGTAATTAAAAAAGATATGTCCAATTAAAAAAAAATTGTCTTAACCTCAGCTTTTAAGATTGAAAATAAACATCTAAAAATAGTTATGTTTTCGTAAAAAAAAAAACTAAAGATATACTCCCTCCGTTCCTAATTATAAGGTCGTCTAACACTTTATTTTGTCCCTATTTATAAAGCCCTTTACCAATTTTCAATGAGTATTAATTATTTTTTTTCACAAACACCCCTATTTATTTAACACTTTTTAGATTTCCAATAATATTAATAGGGGTAATTTTGAAAATATATATCAAAAGTTCACATTTCCAATACAATTAACTAAATTATTCCACTTTCTTAATGGACGTGAAATCTCCCAAGAGGACCATATAATTAGGGACGGAAGTAGTATTATTCTTTTAAACTTTTTAAGTTATCAATTTCTTGATATTGTAGAATAAATAACCAATAGAAATGTGCTACATTGTATTAATAACCATGTGTCAACATGTTTGTTTTTGAAGAAACCTCTTTTGATTTATTGCATTTTTGTCCTCAATATTTTAAGAAAATTTAAATAACTTTAATTACTTTAAATCAAATAAAATATTACCTTTTTAATTTAAAAAAAAATTGAAATCAAATTAAACAAAAAAAGTAGAATTTCTCCTCCTCATTCCCTCATCATCATTCTAACTTTTTAGTTCTCATCGAAATACCTCGATAATCACCCTTCTCCAATTGTTTGAATTTATGTTAGTTTGTATAAAGATTTAAGTTGCATAAATGTTGAAGATACAATCCATTAAAGAGTTGAAACAACTTTTTAATTCATAAGTTTGAATCTTAAAATTATTCATGATATTACCTCCGGTTCTTTTTTAAAAGATTTTTTTAGTCGTATTTTTTTAGGCTTAATTATATCTTTGATCCTTTATATTATTTTAAGATTCAGGTTGATCCTTAATTTTTTTCACTTATCTTGGTTCTTTATTTTTCACAAAAAGTTCAATTTGGTCATTCCATCATAACAGTATTAGTTTTATCGAAATATTCACACTCATTATCAAAAATTGGAAAATGTTACCAATATATTGAAAAATTCCAACCCACCACTCGATTGAGGTTAAGAACAATGATGTTGCTTTGTCAATGGTGAAGCAAGCTGACTCATGATGGTGGTTGGTCGATGTGGACAAAAATGATAATGTGATAGAGATATTTGAACAAAAATGGCAGTCGGAGCTCTATCAGTGGAGCCGTAAAAATATATGTCAAGCTCTACCGATAGAATAGTAATGAGTGTAAATATTTCGAGTAAAACTAACATTTTTATGGCGAAATAACCAAATTTAATTTTTAAAAATAAAATAAAGGACCAAAATAAGTAAAAAAAATTAAGGACCAAAGTGAATATGAAATAAAAATAAGATAAAAGGCTAAAAATGTAATTAAACATTTTTTCTACAAGACTTTATTTGGTGAAATGCATCAATTATTTTATTTTTATAAAAATTTCACAATGAATGAGTTAACTCTATTTAAAAAGAAAATTCTTTTAGATAGAATTTCTTATTTAAATTCTTTTAGAACGAGATTTTTTTTGTCTGTACTCTTTAATTTGGCCAGTATCACAGGTGTCTCCAAGAGCACCCTTAATACCAGGGAATCCTTGAGACTAATCCTGTACAAGGTCGTGTTCCTATGCCTCTCCCAGCGGGGTGTGTTAACCGGGATCGAATCCGATACTTCTTAGTCTCAGGCCCCATTCCCAAGTTCTCAAGTTGGCAGAATCGCACCACTTGAGTCAACCCCGTTGATCTAGAACGAGATTTAACTAATGTAAATATCCACTTCAAATTAAATTCTTTTAGATAAATTTGGAGTCCAGCAGAATATCTAATTTCAACGTTAACGAACATTCCTACTTATTTTTTATTTTTTTTTCTTTCGTAGGTGGTGTCTGGGCTTTCGCACTTTGGCGGCCCAATTAAATCCATCCCGACCCTACGGAACTCCACTTTCTGGGCAGGGGTACCCCAATGCGTGCCTCTCCGTTCCCATGGGTATCGAACACGAGATCTCATGGTTAAGAGACCTAGTGAGTTGCCACTATACCAACAGCACGTTGGTCCTATTTATCTTTTTAGTAAAATAAGAAAAAAATATTTTAATTCCCCATTCTTTTTAAATTTTTTATTTTTTATTTTAAAAGCAAATGTATGTAGAAAATTAATGTTAGAGTTAGATGTCAACAAAACATTATTTGTGACACTACTTTTTGCGAATTGAGGGTCCCTAATTCTACCCATACGAGGGACTAAAGTCCAGTGCAGATTTTTTGGATCAATGTATATTATTTTTGAAGCGATTGTTTAAAGAATTCTTACTCCTAGGTTAATTAGATACCTAATTCTACCCATATAGGTTAATTAATCTTTTCCGTATAATGAAAGCTCTCTAGGAAAAAAAAAATTGAAAAACCTATGAATGAAGTTCAATAAAATTTATGTCTAAGACAAATTAGCTAGTTTCATAATATCAAATTCAAAAACAAACATACTAATTATTTAAAGATACAAGATACATACCAATTAAGCCTAACTTGGATGGGCACACAATATCCTTATTCCTTACTCCCTCCGGCTCGAATTATAAGCAACAAAAAACATACTTATCTTGATTTAAAATATAAGCAAAATTAACTAACTTTATTAAATTTTGTTTCATTCCCAATGTCACTTTCCTAAAACATCTCTAGAAAATTGTAATCTTAATTAATTTTTGTTTCACTCCCAATACTAGCTACTTTCCTAAAATACCTCTATTTTTTTTATAAATTTGAGAAAATTAAATACAATCAATTAACCTCCTTAATAAGCGTGAAAGTAGTTGAATTTGCTTATAATTCGAATCGGAGGGAGTACAATACTACGTAGGAAAGCAATAAAAAAAATATACAACTATTTAATATCCTGAAACACACTGCTCAAAGCATTTTATTGTGAGTGATACGAACATCTAAAATTAACATCAATATCCAACACTTATTTCTTTTAGAAAATAAAGGATAGATAAAATGTATGGAGATTTGAAATGACTTTAGTTTATTTTTCAAAAAGGCTTATTTATACCTCATAGAACAGAAATCCTGTTTAGGAATCTAGCAGCCATCAAGACTGAAAGCGAGTCAAGAAGGAACGGAGAGTTTACAATTCACAACCTGAAGTCTTTAGTCCCTGAAAGTTAGAGGTGTTTTGATTTTGGTCCCTAGAAGTTTTTTTGACCTTTAATCATCCCTAATTGTTTTGAAGTTTTGGTTTTTAATCTATGCCGTTAGGAAAAATCCGTTAACTGCTGATATGGCTAACATAACGTCAAGTCAGCATATACGTGTGCAAGTATTGCAAGCTACCAGTAAGATGACGTGGATGATATGGTATCACAAAAGCAAAAGGGTCAAAGCCTAACCCAAATGTGTTTGTGTATTGGGCTTTGACCTTTTGCTCCTGCAGGTTCAGATCATCTACGTCATTTTACCAATGACATGCAATACTTGCACATGTGTATGTTGATGTGACGTTCTGTCAGCCACATCAGCAATTAACGGATTTTTTCTAACCGCATGAACTAAAACCAAAATTTCAAAACAATTAAGGATAAGTCAAGTTCAAAAAAAACTTTAAAGAACCAAAACCAAAACACTATTAACTTTCGTGTATTAAAGACATAAATAAGCCTTTTAAAAAAGACAAGTGTTGGATGTTGATTAGATGTTCCTATAACATCACTCTATTATTATTTTTTTTCTTCCCATCCATCCATGCATGCATCATAACTATTGTGATGTTTCAAAGCTTACGAGGGATTCAAGTGCTTGAGCAAAAATCTTAGAAAAAGCATCCATCTCTCGCTTGTTTAACGTCAAGCCAATTTCAATTCCTCCTTTGTTTCTGCTACTATCAGAAATAGCAAATGCTCCTGTTTTGTCTATAGTGATGATCTCTGCCTTGTTAGGTTTTCCCCATCCAAAATCAACTCCATAAACATCAAATCTAGGTGACCCTGCAACAGAATATATTTTATACTCCTTAAAAGTTTCCTCAGTAATTGATGTCCAAGTCTCAGCCCCACTCAGCACATCATCCTCCACTATTATGTTCAATGCTTCCATTATCCCTTCTAGGGCATTGATAAACCCTTCATTTCCTAACAAGTTAATTGACTTGACTGTCGCAATTTGGCCCCAAATGCAGTTTCCAAAATATGGTGGCGGAATTGGAGGGTCCAAGCGGGATCTACAGTCCACAGCAAAAATAAAACCTACATTATTGGCCTTTGGTTCATCTAATTTCACTAAACATGCCAACATATGAGCACATGTCACCGAAAATGTTGATACTACCTTAGCTTTCAACTTAGTCGTCGATGATTGTGCATTTTGCTTCAGCTTTTCGATATGCCATGGAGATAATTCAAACAAACCTCTAACTGCATCAGCTTCTAACCTATCATTCATGGACTCTCTAACCTTCAAGCTTCGATTATTTGGTCCACCTTGCTTCAAAACCTCGTTGACAAAAACTTGAAGAATTCCTCTAGGGTCTCTTGTCACTGATCTGTCAAAATAAGGTGTTAGATGTTGAGGCAATGATAATGATAAAGATGGTAGTGGTGATTCTATGAGCTGCTTAGAGCATGCATAGGCCCATGCTTTGATAAACGAATTTGATGATTTTCCATCCATAACAGCATGGTGTATGGTTATTCCAATACAAAAACAAGAGTTTGGAAACAGAGTGACTTGCAGGGCCAATGCAGATGCTTTTTCATGTGAAGTTTCCAAGTGGGGTATGAAAGGAAAACGTTCCTTTGCCTCACAGAAATTGGAACAAAGATCATTGAAATCAGCATTGGATCGGACTCAGCTACAGTGAAAGACACAGCATCACCAGGGACATAGTTGATGATGGGAGAGGGTGAGTCAAGGGGCCAAGTGATGTTGCCGGCTAAAGGAAGAAAGTGTTCAAGTGTGAGTTGAAGAGAGTGTTTGAGATTGGGAAGAACTGAATCAAAAAATGAAGAGGTTGCGTGGGGGAACTCATAGATGAAAAGACGCTCAGAGGGTGGAAATCGTAGCCATAGCAAGTCAAAGAAGGTGAGAGGGAGAGAAGTTTGGGTGGAGGAGGAAGAGGAAGAGGTTGCAACTTTTGGTGGTTCTACTAAAAACACCTCAACTTTCAATGATTTTTCTTGATCCATGAATATGACTCACCACTGTTGTGATTGTGCAAAGTCTGAGTTTGGTCTTAGAGCATCCACACTGATAGTTCCTAAAATTTTTAGGGACTATCTCTAATTTGGGACACCGGTGTGGAGCACCTGGTTGTAATTCCTAATTAGATAGTATAGCTAATTTGGAACACTGACTGTATCAGAGTGGAAGAGAGAAACGGAATAAAATATTGCTAAAATGGAGAGAGAAGAAACCGTCATCAACTACAACAACTCGAGTACATAGAGAACTCGAGTATCACTGCTTTAAAAAATTATTTATTTCGCTTTTAAGTGGCTCGAGTGCCACACAATAAAAAACATTTTCAGTTGCTTTGAGAACTCGAGTACAAGCAAAACTCGAGTACCACAAAATATAAAAAATATTTTCTTTATTTCATGTGGACTTGAGTATAGTACCATAGAATAAAAAATGTTTTCTTGACAACTCGAGTAGATGATCAACTCGAGTACATCTTCACCAAGCATCAGACATATTGTTTTATTTTGCTTAACATATTGATATTATAATTTTATAAAAAAATTGATAAAAAAATATATGTTTTCAAATTAAATTTTAAATATTATTAATTAGAAGTGTAACAAACATCTAATTTGACTTCCTTCAAATAATATATGGTACACAAACATCTAATTTGACTTCCTTTGTGTGTTGAGTATTTCATCAACAAGTAGTGTGTGCATTGTCAATTGTGATGCACAAAAATTATTACCGTTGCATAATGCAACGGTAATAAAATCTAACCGTCGGAACCTTGAGTTATATATAAGTTCAACTTACCAATGTAAATTACACAACAATCTTACTTCAATAGATTATTTCTCTTTCTTCTCAATTTAGTCTATAATTTTTAATTTTTATTTCATTGAGTTCTTTTATTTTTTTTGTCCTCATTTCATTTTAGTATTTTAATGGATCCTGCACAGATTGAATTAGATGCTCTTAGGAGATTGTTAGGTTGTATTTCTAATTCTAATCCTCCAAATATTATATTCAAAATCCTCATCCTATACCAAACACTCAAAGTTCTTATGCACCTTTTTATCCAAACCCTCAAAGTGCTCCACCCAACTCATATAATCCATTTTACCCAAATACCCAAATGAGCCCACCAACTTCTACTCACCAATTCTTCCCATACCAATATTCAATGTGTCCTCCACTGTAACATCCCAAATTTAATTCCTAGTATAATTGATGATTGGGTCAAGCTTAGAGTGAAGGAAATAATGATATTGAGTTAAAAATAGTGGATTGAAGGCTTGTTTTAGGATTAATAACATGGGATATTAATAAATTTAAAATAAAAGATTTACAACTCTAAACACAAATTCCACCGTTGGATGTGAAGATTAGTATGTATGGAAGCTTGCTTTAAAATTTGAGGAAGATCCAACGGGTAACGAAGAAGTTACGGCCTTTCAAAGTCTGGATAATGCAAAATTGTGCAGCTTAATCGCCTCTTAATCGCCTCTTAATCGATTAAGCTGCAATTTAATCGATTAACGTCAGATTGAGTGAAAAGTCTTAATCGCCTCTTAATCGATTAAGAGCTGTTGCTGATGAAAAAAAATAAAAGCAAAACACACGCTCTTTCTTTCCCAAATTCGTTTCTTTCTCTTCTCTCTCCTAGGGCACCAAATTTATTCACTCTAATCCATCAAGATTCAAGTGATTCACACCTAATCCATCATCAAATCTCCTTCCTTCTCAACTCCAAGTAAGTGCCCAAGTTCTTAATTTCCTCTTTCTTTCTCTTTTGGTTCGATTCTCTCTCTCTCTTGCTCCCTTGGAGTTTTCAATCTTCCACCTAGGGAACTCTAGTTTGGTTCATGAATTTCTCCAAGCTTATGGTTAAAGCTTAACAATTTGTTTTGTTATACCCCTTGTATTAGGTTCCTCCCTCTTCCTTTGGATTCTAACTCATTTGGTGGCAAGACTTTCAAGCTTAGAGCAAGCAAGATCACCTTATCTCCAAGTGTTTGAGGTAAGGGGGTGGGTTTTGCCTTGTTCTAGGGAGTGAGTTCTAGTTAGTATATAATGTTTGTTAGGGTTATGTGTTAGGGGAGAAAATTAGATTATAAAACCCTAGGTTATTGAATATAAAATTCTACCTAATTAAATATGTATGATGTTGGAAGTAAAGACTAGGAAAAAGGGAACCCCATGATATGAAAATGAATTATTTGACAATTGAAACTTGGATAGTGATTACAAAGAAGTGCAAGAGGAATTGGGTAATATGATAGTGAAGTTGACATAAATGAGTTCTATGATTATTGATGTTAATTGTAAAGCCTTGTGTTAAATGATAATTGAATGCTATTGCAAATATGTGTAGGTGTTATGGAATAAATTAATATAGGAAGAAACTGGAACGGAAATGATTATATGTGGTGTAAAAGTAAAATTATGACAAGATGATAATATGTATGTTTTGGTGGAATATATTTGTACACTAATTGCTAAATGTGCATAAAGGTGGAAATGGGAAACAAATAATTAAATGTAAAATAAAATGTGAAATGATGATGTTAATTATGTGACGAAATGTTTAAAATGAGTATGTGATAGGTCTGTTCATCAACGTCTTCAAGCCGATTTGATTGAACATGTTTGGAATCATTACGATGACGTCGATGATTAGTATTGAGCATTGTTCCGTGTGAATTAATTTATGTATTTCTTTATTTCTCGTAATCTTTAATGTATTTTTATCTGTAAGGTGTGATTTATTTTCTGTATGGTGTGGTTTGTCTTATGTATTTCTTTATTATTCAAATCTTTAATGTATTTTATTTTGCCAATTTCTCTATAATTTTTATTGCGATTTTTTTTATTTTTAATGCATTCTAAATTTTTTTTATTGCATTTAATTTTATTACGGTATTTTTTAAATGCTAAATTATAAAAAAAATTATTTTTTGTAAAAGTTACCGTTGGATAATAATATATAGAATGTTTAAATTGTAGTTATAGTTTTGGAAGGAAACATATAGTTAGTTGATGGTGGTTGTAATTTATTGTAAAATATTAAGAGTGTGAGGTAGTGTGTGGGTCCCAATTTTAGGAACAAAAGTAAGTTCATGGGTGTGGAAAAAATATGTGTTTGTCCCTAAAACTGTGGGAAAGTATGAAGAATAATAAAATAATGAGTGGGGTCCATTTAGGGACAAAAATTAGATTCATGGGTGTGGATGCTCTTAGTCACAAAGCACTCTATATAATACTGTACTGTTATGTTTTTGGTCCACTCTTTTATAAGGGGACCTATCCACTCTATTTTACTTTGGATTTTATTAGGCTTAAAATAATATTTTTATGTTGAAAAATTAAAGATTTAATACTTAGTTGATAGTGACTTTATTTTTTAATGTCACTTTACCATTTTTTAGCTCTTTGCAACCCCTTTTACTTTTTACTCTCTCTCTCTCTCTCTTGATATAATTCGGCCTTATTCACGCATATTTAAGAAACGTAATTATTATTATTCTCAAATTTATCAAAAAATATGTTGTGATTCCAAAGTTATCCCTATTTAAAACTTTACAACTCTATTCATTTCTCTCTCTATTGTAATTATTATCCTATCACACAATTATAAAGGGTGCATTTGAAATAAACTCTTTAATACTACCTAAATATTCTAAAACGACTTATAAAAAGGAACTCCAATTCTATCAAAATGATGCCCTATAACAAGCGACGGATAGAATATTTTTAACCATTGAATTCATGGTTATCAAGGGCCATTTTTTAAAACCTGCTGCATGTAAATCCAGTGTTCTCAAATCAAAGGCTTAAATCTTCCTGCACACCTGTGGTTGCACAAATTAATGGGTTGAATAATATATGCCTGAAATAACACACTCCTGTATGTGCCAGAATGCAAAAAAAGCAAACTAATAAAATTAATTAATTTAATTTACTCATAAAATTTTTATTTTCTTTTTCACAAATGTTAATTTTATTTTTACTATTTATTTGTCTCATTTAAAAAAAAATACACCCATTGGGAATCATATTGACCTTTTGCTTCCTTTTATTAATATACTTCTCCCGATTTGTAATATAAAAAAAAAAAAAAACATACGATACTTCTCATAGTTTAAAATATTAGAAAAAGTTATTTATTTTATTCAATTTTGTTTCATTCTCAATGTTTCTATCCTAAAACATCCATAAAAAGTTATTACCTCATTTATTTTTTATTTTATTCCCAATGTTACTTCCTTAAAATACCTCTATTTTTTTTTAACTTGAGAAAATTTAATACATCCAATTAATCTCCTTAATAAACGTAATTTTAGTTTTTTTTTATATGGTATAAACAATAACTAGAAAGAGTATACTTTATTTCTCTCCAATCATTGATTTTTTTATTACTTATGTAAATCTAGACAAGACAGTATTGAATAGCAATAGACATGAAAAATAACAATTATTACGCTTTTAAATTTTTAAACGAGATAGATAAATAAAAACAAAAATTTTGCTCCTAACACCCTTTTTCTCCACTAATCTAGCTCACCCATCACGATTTACAACAAAGTCTTATTAAAATGTGCGTCAATTAATTAACATACGATAATTTAGAGATGAAATACAGGAGAAAAGTATACTTATGACAAGTGATAGAAATGATTAAAAGAAGGTTAAAATTAAAAAAATAAATATTTATTAAGCCTTGAAAAATTAAAACTACAAAAGATATGAAATGGAGGAAGTAGTACAAATCACATTCATCAACTTTTTTTACATTGTACCATAACCACATGATTAAAGACTCATTTAAAAAAAAAGTTAAATTGAAAAAAAAATCTTTTACAATAAAATTGATAAAAAAAAACTTCTACAGAGAAACTGAATTTTCAAAAATAACATAGAAGACAAAATTACCAATTTTGTCAATTTTTAATTACTACAATTAGGATATGTTGCACGTAAAAAAAATATATTAACAAACACTAAGATGAATTTTATTTACGGAGTCTCTTTAGTGAGATTAAAGATCTGTTCAATTGAACGACACTATTAGTTATCGAAAATGTTATTTTCAAACAGTACCAGATCAGTGATAAAGTGTTTTTAATGAGTAGATAATATTTGCGTGAACCAAGTAGTGAATAAGACTTTGTTATAAGATCGTGATGGGTGAGAATAGTGGAGAAAAACGGTGTGAGGAGCAAAATTTTTGTTTTTATTTATCTATCTCGTTTAGAAATTTAAAAGCGTGATAATTGTTATTTTTTTTATGTCTATTGCTATTCAATACTGTTTTGTCTAGATTTACATAAGTACTCCCTCCGTCCCATTATCTTGGTAAAAAAGTGCTAAAAAATTTGTCCCATATTAAAGTAAAAAAATAAATGAAAAATCTTAAAGATTATATATTGTATCGATGATTGATAAGTAAGTAAGGAAAACACATTTAAAGCTTTTTTTTTGAGACAATATTGCAATATGTATTAATTGTAATGATATGAAATATTGTATAATATCAATTTGTAATTAATAAATGAATCATGCATTATATTAAACAGATACTCTCTTATTTTTATTGACTTGGTTGACTTTTACCAAGATAATGAGACGGAGGGAGTAATAAAAATATCAATGATTGGAGAGAAAAAAAGTATACTCTTTCTGGTTATTGTTTACAATATAAAAAAAAACTAAAATTATGTTTATTAAGGAGATTAGTTAGATGTATTAAATTTTCTATTTTTTTTATATTACAAATCGGGAGAAGTATATTAATAAAAGGAAGCAAAAGGTCAATATGATTCCCAATGAGTGTATTTTTTTAAAATGAGACAAATAAATAGTAAAAATAAAATTAACATTTGTGAAAAAGAAAATAAAAAATTTATGAGTAAATGAAATTAATTAATTTTATTAGTTTGCTTTTTTTGCATCCTGGTACATACAGGAGTGTGTTATTTCAGCCATATATTGTTCAACCCATTAATTTGTGCAACCACAGGTGTGCAGGAAGATTTAAGCCTTTGATTATGAGAACACTGGATTTACATGCAGCAGGTTTTAAAAAATGGCCCTTGATAACCATGAATTCAATGGTTAAAAATATTCTCTCTGTCGTCTGTTATAGGGTATCATTTTGGTAGAATTGAGATTCTTTTTATATGTCATTTTAGAATATCTAAGTAGTATTAAAGAGTTTATTCCAAATGCACCATTCATAATTGTGTGATAGGATAATAATTACAATAGAGAGAGAAATAAATAGAGTTGTAAAGTTTTAAATAGGGATAACTTTGGAAAGACAACATGTTTTTTTTTTATAAATTTGAGAATAATAATTACTTTTCTTAATCTGCGTTAATAAGGTAAAAGTGAATAAAAGAGAGAGTAAAAAGTAAAAGGCTTTGCAAGAAGCTAAAAAAATGGTAAAGTATTGAAAAATAAAATAACTATCACCTAAATATTAAATCTTTAATTTTTCAACATAAAAATATTATTTTAAGCCTAATAAAATCTAAAGTAAAATAGAGTGGATAGGTCCCCTTATAAAAGAGTGGACCAAAAACATAACAGTTCAGTATTATACAGAGAGTGCTTTGTGACTAAGACCAAACTCAGACTTTGCAAAAGCACAACAGTGGTGAGTCAATTCATGGATCAACAAAAAACAGTGAAAGTTATTGAAGTGTGTTTTGTAGAACCACCAAAAGGAGCAACCCCAACTTCTCTCCCCCTCACCTTCTTTGACTTGCTATGGCTACGATTTCCACCCTCTGAGCGTCTTTTCATTTATGAATTCCCCCACCCAACCTCTTCATTTTTTGATTCAGTTCTTCCCAATCTCAAACACTCTCTTCAACTCACACTTGAACACTTTCTTCCTTTAGCCGGCAACGTCACTTGGCCCCTTGACTCACCCTCTCCCATCATCAACTATGTCCCTGGTGATGCTGTGTCTTTCACTGTAGCTCAGTCCAATGCTGATTTCCAACATCTTTGTTCCAATTTCTGTGAGGCAAAGGAACGTTTTCCCAACTTCACATGAAAAAGCATCTGTGTTGGCTCTGCAAGTCACTCTGTTTCCAAACTCTGGTTTTTGTATTGGAATAACCATACACCATGCTGTTATGGATGGAAAATCTTCAAATTCGTTTATCAAAGCATGGGCCTATGCATGCTTTAAGCAGCTCATAGAATCACCATCACCATCATCATCTTTATCATTATCATTGCCTCAACTTCTGACACCTTATTTTGACAGGTCGGTGATAAGAGACCCTAGAGGATTTCTTCAAGTTTATGTCAACGAGGTTTTGAAGCAAGGTGGACCAAATAATCGAAGCTTGAAGGCTAGGGAGTCCATGAATGATAGGTTAGAAACTGATGCAGTTAGAGGTTTGTTTGAATTAACACCATCACATATCGAAAAGCTGAAGCAATATGCACAATCATCGACTAAGTTGAAAGCCAAGGTAGTATCAACATTTTCGGTGACATGTGCTCATATGTTGGCATGTTTAGTGAAATTAGATGAACCAAAGGCCAATAATGTAGGTTTTATTTTTGCTGTGGACTGTAGATCCCGCTTGGACCCTCCAATTCCGCCACCATATTTTGGAAACTGCATTTGGGGCCAAATTGCGACAGTCAAGTCAATTAACTTGTTAGGAAATGAAGGGTTTATCAATGCCCTAGAAGGGATAATGGAAGCATTGAACATAATAGTGGAGGATGATGTGCTGAGTGGGGCTGAGACTTGGACATCAATTACTGAGGAAACTTTTAAGGAGTATAAAATATATTCTGTTGCAGGGTCACCTAGATTTGATGTTTATGGAGTTGATTTTGGATGGGGAAAACCTAACAAGGCAGAGATCATCACTATAGACAAAACAGGAGCATTTGCTATTTCTGATAGTAGCAGAAACAAAGGAGGAATTGAAATTGGCTTGACGTTAAACAAGCGAGAGATGGATGCTTTTTCTAAGATTTTTGCTCAAGCACTTGAATCCCTCGTAAGCTTTGAAACATCACTATAGTTATGATGCATGGATGGATGGGAAGAAATTAATAAAATGCTTTGAGCAGTGTGTTTCAGGACACTACGTACTCCCTCCAATCCATATTATAAGCACAATTTCTCTCTCACAAAAAGGATGCTTATAACATGGACCAGAGGAAGTAGTATATTTTTCGTTTTGTTTTGGTTTTCTACGTACTGTTGTAAGGAATAAGGATATTGTGTGCCGATCCAAGGTAGGCTTAATTGGTAGTATGTACTCCAATTAGGACACTCTTTAAATAATTAGTGGAAGATGCTAATGAGTGTCATTAGGACACTCTTTAAGAGATTAAATGAAGTAAAATGTTATTGAAAAGTGTTGTATTCAATAAATTAATAAGTTTTATGTGTGTATTTACAATGTAATACTCCATCTGTCCCTAATTATAAAGCTCTCTTGGGAGATTTCACATCCATTAAGAAAACGGAATAATTTAGTTAATTATATTGGAAATGTGAACTTTTGATATGTGTTTTCAAAATTACCCTTATTAATATTCTTGAGAATCTAAAAAGTGTTAAATAAATAGGGGTGTTCGTGGAAAAAAAAGTAATTAATGCTCATTGAAAATTGCTAAAGGGCTTTATAAATAGGGACAAAATAAAAATGTCAAGAGAGCTTTATAATTAGAAACGGAGGTAGTATTGTTTTTTATTGATTGCTTAAAAAATGTCCTTAGGGTACTCGTTAGCAAAAAAAATTAGTAGTATGTTTTCGAATTTGATACTATGAAACTAGCTAATTTGTCTTAGACATAAAGTTTATTCAACTTCATTTTTCTCATAGGTGTTTTAAATGTTTTTTTCCTAGAGAGTTTTCATTATACGGAAAAGATTAATTAACCTATATGGGTAGAATTAGGTATCTAATTAAGTAAGAATTCTTTAAACAATCACTTCAAAAAGAATATACATTGATCCAAAAGATCTGCAGTACTGGACTTTAGTCCCTCGTATGGGTAGAATTAGGGACCCTCAATTCGCAAAAAGTAGAGTCGCAAATAAAGTTTTGTTAACATCTAACTCTAACATTAATTTTCTACACTTGCTTTTTTAAAAAAATAAAAAAAAGTATGGGGAATTAAAATATTTTTTTCTTATTTTCCAAAAAAGATAAGTAGGGATGTTAACGTTGAAATTAGATACTCTGCTGGACTTCAAATTTATCGTGAATGCAATGTAACATCCAACCATGGCAGTTGGTATTAAATATGAAACTAATTGCTAGCCTTGATCCCTAGCCACGTATATTTGGGACCATGAGTTGATAACAATTTCCCTAAAACTAGTATTGTTATCTGATCAGTGCAATGCACGGAGTGGAATCATATGTTGCGATTAGCATACAAAAGTTCAAGATATATATTTCACACACTGTCTATCTAACTCAAATATATATATATATATATATATATATATATATATATATAGATGTATTTTTTTTTCTCCATGCATGTCTACTTATCAGAAAATTCAACCTCAAGAGTTGCATCGAATATTTATACGAACTAAATTTTCTAGAAAACAAAGCTACGCTTTCCACAATTTTCAAATGTTAGAAATATAGGAAAGAGGAAAATATGATATATTAAATATGTATTTTATACAAGAAGTGAGCGTCCTATATATAAGACACAAGTACATAATAATAAAAATTAAAATAATCTTAACTAAACATTTTAATAACAATCTACATACTCTAATATGAAAAATGGTCAAAATTATCTTCGTAACAATTCCAATCCTGAAAATGAAGTGAATTCAACCATTTATGCAACTAAAATCTTATGGAAAACTAACCTTGGCTTAAACACTACTCCCTCCGTCCCATGAAGTAAGTCTTTTCAAAGATTTCATGTAGATTAAGAAATGCGTAAATGATGTAAGGTTTGATATATGTTTAGACTAAAATACTATATTTAATAATAGGAGAGAGTAATAATAATGTTGGAAAGCAATAATCGGCCTAACAATCTACTAGAGTGGGGGTGAATAGTAGTTTGAAGCGATAGTACCAATTATTCGGATAAAACTAAAATCCGTCGGATAATGCTAGCTAATAAAATAAAAATGTTGACTTTGGGCCGAGCAGGTTCTGATAATCGTTTATCTAAGCCGACAACCGATTATCCGAAATGTGCCACATAAAAGATCAGATTTGCAGCGGAAAAGAGCTAGCACTATCCGAGCAAAATAAGAGTTAAAGCAAAGTCGATTAAACGCTTAAAATAAAACTGAAAGCAGTAAAGAGGAGAGAGGGAGACAACTGATTTTTATACCGGTTCACTCACAACCACGGTGAGCTACGTCCAGTCCTCCCTAAAACCTTTAGGGAGCCTTTAATAATAAATCAATCCAATCGTACACACGGATTTACAAGAGAACCTTCCTACACCTAACGTCGACTTGAACTGACTGCCAAAGAACCTCTTTGGACTTCACAGATCTTGAAACCTTCAAGGACTTTCACCAAAGAACCTCTTTGGATTTATGCTCAGGAACCTCCTAAGACTTCAGAAACACCTAAGAACCTCCTAGGCGGTTTGGAAACCTTCCAAGACTTTCACTTGCTTGAGAACCTCTCAAGACTTTTATACAGATTGAATGAATGAGATGGCTCCAACCCGAAACTCAAGTGTGTTTGATTTTGTAAGTTTGATGAACAAATGAGTATTCGGTTGAGTGTTTGAGAAAGGATTTTGGAGAGAACGATTTTGAAGCTTGGATTCAAAATATAACACTTTTTCTCTCTAGCTCTATCGTTCTCTTTGCTGCATTTTTCTTCCTGTGTTTATCAGAGAATGATTTGAAATTCTGCTCTTGATGTTCTATGTTACTAGTTGGAGAAGAAAAACCGGTCCTTTTATAATGATCCCAACACACATGATGTAGGAGAGAGAGAGGAAAATATCTTGGGACACGTATGTCCTTTGCAACGGATATACCGGGCATCTTCTGCCATTTTTCTGCAACGTTCAGAGACTTGTTTGTGCTTTTTTAGATAACGGTACCAGCCGCTTCAACTTCTTAGCAACGATCCAAATCTGTCCCTTTCCAATTTTGAAATTTGAACTTGATGATAGATGGATATGCTGTGACATAAACACCAAAATTACCAGACACGCACAGTACTGAAAAACCAGTACAAAAATGAAGAGGTGCGTGCGACGCCGTACTGCTGAAGGTTGAAGAAGATGAATAGTGTTGCCGAGCTTGACGACTCTTCGAGCTTGACGACTCTTCGAGCTTGGGGACTTGAGTGGCAGATCTGAACTGAACTGACTGAGCTGATCTTTTGGCTGACTGCTTTGCTCTGAGACGGACCTGATCTTACGCTGACCGAGCTGATTTATTGGCGGACCAAGCATATTGAGCTGATTCCTTCGGCTTCATCAATGTCTGAGATCCGAGCATCATTAGACCAACGCGCTCATTCATTTGTCTTCATCAAAACCATGGCTGAGAACCGAGCGCATGATATATTTGTCGTCATCAAAACCTTTGACTCAACAATCTCCCCCTTTTTGATGATGACAAATGCTTGTTGATTTTGTGCGGTTCTTCTCCTGAATGAATGCTTGAAGATCACTCCCCCTGAATAACAGCTTTCTCTTCAACAGTAACTCTCTTTTCTCCCCCTGTAGCGCTGAGAGAACAAAAACACAAAAACAACACCTTTCTCCCCCTTTTCACATGATAAAAAAGGAGCCGAAGAATTAAGCACATTACCAAAAGAGTGATAGTAGGTAAATTCCGAGAATAAAACAGAGAGCAAGCATGATATCAATTGTTGAAAACATAGGTTGAAATAAATATTTTTGATACCAATTGTTGAAAAGAGGAAACCAAATATTTTTGCCTTACTCCCCCTATCATACTCGAAAAAACAACCTTTTCTCCCCCAGAAATTATAACGAAAGAGTAACGAGGAGAATTGACAAGCTTTTCAAAACGATCATATATTTGAATGAATAAAAGAAGTCCGAGCAATTTTACATTGATATAAGACTTTGTTGTGGGTGATTGAAACACTGACCGAACATTAGCTTATACTGGATTCACCTAGAATGCCAAGTTCCCTTATGATATGAAAGTGAGTTTCTCTTGGCAGAGGTTTTGTAAAAACGTCGGCTAATTGATTTTCAGTGCTTACAAGTAGGCATGGCAAAAAAAACCAAACCCGCGGGCACCCGTCCGAACCCGACCCGTTATGAGCGGGGAAAAACCGGTTTAATCGGGTATCGGGGCGGGGACGGGGAAAAACCGTTTTTTTAATCACGGGGCGGGGGCGGGTGTGGGAATTCTACTATCCGCCCCGCACCCGCACCCGGCCCCGAAACCGACCCGCCCATATATATATATAATATTATAAAATATATAATTTATAATAAATTAATATATTTTTACTTAATATATATATATTATATTATATATTAAAATATATAATTTATAATAAATTAATATACTGGGCAAAAAAATTTATCAAGAAAAGTTGTTTAATTTTGAAAAAAAAATAAATAAATTGACGGGTGCGGGTGCGGTGCGGTTTTACCCGAACCCCGGCGGGGACGGGGTTGAGTGGGTTTTTCTAATACCCGGCGGGGGGCGGGGGCGGGGGCGGGGACAATTTTGTTAGACGGGGGCGGGGGTGGGAAGTGCATAATCCGCCCCCGCACCGCCCCGTTGCCATGCCTACTTACAAGTTCGATAACACAATCACCTTTTTGAACATGATCTCGCAGAAAATGATGTCTTATTTCAATGTGTTTTTTCCGAGAGTGATACACAGGATTCTTAGTTAGGTTGATTGCACTTGTATTGTCACATTTGATAGGAATGTGATCCAATTTTAGGCTGAAGTCCGACAGTTGTTGCTTCATCCAAAGGATTTGAGCACAATAGCTGCTGGCTGCAATGTATTCTGCTTCTGCGGTGGAAAGAGAAACACAAGCTTGCTTTTTAGAAAACCACGACACTAGAGAACTTCCCAAAAGATGACAAGTTCCACTAGTGTTTTTTCGGTCAAGCTTGCATCCCGCAAAATTAGAATCAGAATAGCCGACCAAACTAAGGCTAGTATCACTCGGATAAAACAGACCAGTGTTCTCGGTTCCTTTTAAATATTTAAATATTCGTTTAACAGCCTATAAGTGTGATTCTTTCAGATTAGCTTGAAACCGAGCACACATACAGACGCTAAGCATTCTATCAGGCCGAGATGCAGTTAAATACAAAAGACTTCCTATCATGCCTCTATATGTACTTACATCTACCAACTTACCTGACTCATCCTTGTCGAGATAGCAGGAGGTACTCATCGGTGTGGCTGCATGCTTGCAATTTTTCATGCCGAACTTCCTCAGGAGCTCTTTACAGTATTTTCCTTGATGCACAAAGATACCTCCTTCGGCTTGCTTAACTTGAAGTCCGAGGAAGAATGTGAGTTCTCCCATGTAAAACCCTACCTTAATTAATACTCTAATTATCCCGATTGATTTAGTGACTTGAAAATTTCCTTTGAAAACTCTTAGTTATTTACAATACTTGTAAAAATCTCCGTAAAATCGGACGGAGTTTCCTTTGTTTATTGGACTTTCCAAATATATGAGTTTGCCTTGAAAACCTGTAATAATATTTTCATATAATCAACCGGATGCCAGCAGGGCAAAATATAATATAGTGCATCTCAATACATCATTTCCAAAATAACAAACAGGTTATAAAATAGTTTTAGTCCCCAAAAGATAATACATCGCATATATATACATCAAAAGCCAAATTTGTAATTATCGGACCCACATATTATCACACCCCTAATATTCACACTCCACGTTGTGGAGTGTGCCCCTGCTCGGCCACGGCTAGTGCATGCTCCGCTTCGATACCTGTAAAAAATGGCAAGAAGGGTAGCATTACACATAACTTAGAAATATAGCTTCTACAAAAGCATAGTAACAAACCAAGGTCCTACCCTATACCATAATACCACATTCATATACTAATTCACTTTCCTTTTATTAATCTCAACCTTTCCTTATCTTTTCAATTCCATACTTTACATATGCCTTGCTAATCTTTCCAATTCTTTTTTATTCTTTCGCTCACCTTTCGGTGGGTCCTATTACCATTTAATCACACACCCCACAAGGGCGGGTCCTATTTACATACTACACACTCCAACTTGGAGGGTCTTATTACCTATTACACGCTCCATGAAGGAGGGTCCATAATACTCATATTCACATTTATTCACACTCCCTACGGGAGGGTCCATGATTCACATATATTCACCATATTCACATATATTCACACTCCCTATGGGAGGGTCCATTATTCACGCTCCATTATGGAGGGTCCATTTATATACACGCTCCGTTATGGAGGGTCCATTTATATACACGCTCCGCTATGGAGGGTCCATTTATATATTTTCACGCTCCACTTAGGGAGGGTCCATTTATATACATGCTCCGTTATGGAGGGTCCATTTATATAAACGCTCCGTTATGGAGGGTCCATTTATATATACATATTCTCACTTCCATTGGAAGGGTCATTCATACACATTCACATATTCGCACTCCCTTTGGGAGGGTCTTATATACATACACCATCATGCACATCATAATTTCATCTTTTCACATTTCTATATACACACACCTAGATAGGTGGGTCCTTCTCACATTATCAATACAGTTCCATTGTTCAATTATTCCACTCACTACTAATCCATTCATTATATAATTTCCTTTCAATTTCATTACAAGCTTTAGCACTCTTACCCCATTGTAGTCACAAATACCCTTTCCGTTATTAATTCACTTTCATACACATTTATCATTCATGTTTCCCCCTTCTAAATCCATTCTATGTTCAAGAGTTTCCTAACATATTCATTTATCAATCACATTATTTATTTAGCACACATTCGGCATTTTCCCCTAGCATACATTCATCATTTTCTCTTAGCATACATTTTTCTATATTTTCCATACTTATTATCCATCATCAATCTATATAAAAACAAGTCTATCACTAACGCTTTCCTTTTCTTTATCTGCCTCTTAGTTAACCCTATATTGTCATATTCCATTTCTACCATAACTTCCCATATCTTTACAAGCATACAACAAGTTTCTATTTATTTTCACTCTATTATCTACTCCTATTTCTTTTATATTTTCCTTATGAATAGTCAACTTGTTCTTATTTCTTCCTAATTTACTACCTACTTAGCCAATCATTTCTTTTCTAACCATAATCATATATACCCATTCTCATACATTACAACTAGTTTTTCTTTCTATTCTCTATTAATTACTTCATTTATTTTCATTATCAACTACCCTAAGGTTTTGTGCTCTACTCCTCCTCTACCCCTAGCCATCACTATAACGAAAGAGAATCTATTCCCTAAGCTAAGGTAATACAACCTTCTTACCTTAACCAAGGAGAGAGTAGAGAACCTTCACAAATTCTAGCCTTAGCCTTTGCCCTAGCTCCCTTTTAAGCCTCAATCAAGAAGCTCCCAAGTGAAGTGAGAGGAAGGAAGAGAGGGAAAACCGTGTGATGAGAAGGGAGTATTGTTGATGCTCTTTGTTCTTAGACTATGGAGGTGAGGTGGTGTTTGGCTTGATTTGGTGGTTGATGATTTGATGAGCTTAGGAGTTGGAACTGAGCTCTGAGTTATTATCTGTTTTGTTGTAATATATTGTAATATAGTATAATAGCTCAGAGTCTGCTTTAGGTTGTTTAGGTTAAGTATGTTTGTTACTATTGCTACTGAGCTGTAACTCTGGAAAATGTTTTGATGATCATAATATATATGATGTATATTATTTCAGACTTATATTGTGTATGTTTCTTCCATGAGAATAAATGACGATTGACTTATGCTTATTATTCTTATTTTAAAAAGAAAATAAATGGTCACTATTTACGAAAATAAATTAATGATTATAAGTTTAGGTCTTTACATTGTCCACGCCAACGTCAAGTGTCCAAGTCTACGTCATCCCAAAGTCAACAAGTTAACCCTTCCAACAAACCTACATGTACACAAAGAAATAATTATTGAATTCTTTTTGCATCATTAAAAAGTACTAACTAAGTAATCCAGATAGAAGATTAAAAAAATTTAAAATGATGAGTGGAAAAAGAAAAGTAAACTTTTACCATTAAAAGAGTAATTGTGGTTTAACAAAAGAGTTAGGATCCATTCATGGACATCAAATGTAAAATTTGGACACTTATATTTTCAAATAACTTATTATACATTATGAAATTAATCAACCCAACCGTTGAGTTTAACATTCTAATCAAGAAGATCAAGACTACAAGTTTTCATTGAATATAAAAATTAGTTGATGGTTCATAACATTACTCTATTTTAACGCATAATATATTATTTGAAATATAAGTAAATATTCATTACTAGATTGCGTATCTATGAATTTTTAAATGATTTAAAATTTTGTATGTATGATCATCGTGTTAAGATCATATAATTCAACGATTGAATTGATTAATTTCATAATGTATAAAAAGTTATTTGAAAGTGTAAGTGTCTAATATTTACACTTGGTGTCAGCGAATCCTAACTCTTAACAAAATCAGTTAAAGATCGTATATTTTTTTAAAGTGATTATTGAACTATTTTTGCACCATTAAAAAGTACTAACTGGGTAATCCAAATAGAAGAATAGAAAAATTAAAATATGCGTGGACAAAAAAAATAAAACTTTTAGCATTAAAGGAAAGTTATCGGGATACCCAAATAGAGAAATTAGAAACATATGAATTATTTATAATATAAGTAAAGAAAGAGAGTGGATTTGGGTACCTGATCAACAGGGTCGGTCTTGACATATGCAGGGCCCTAGGCGAAACTAAAATAAAAGGCCCTTTCTTATGAAAAATTTCGAACTTCAAGTAAATTTTCTATAGTATAAAATACTATCCATATTCACAAGTCTACGTCATTAAATGCAATCATCAAGATTTCGTAGGCTACAAATATCATAACTTAACAACGTGATATTATTAAAAAAAATAACAAAATGGGTATCTAGAAGTAGGCTATCCTCTACGACTTGGCCGAATCCTAATGCCTAAATATATAAGAAAAAACATTAGTTACCATGTAGTGAGCGATCCTAATGTGATTTTACAAGTTTGTCTGCTAGTTTTCTTTTTTCCTTTTTTTTTTGCACATTCAAACAAATATTTTCTAGGCACCATCTTAGAAAACAGAACAATTAAACTAGAAAGTGATCAATAACACCTAACACCTAGAGCATTTAGGATTGAGAGATGGGGGCATCAATTACAAATGACATGATACAAAGCAAAAGGAACCTATCAAAAACATAAAAGGGAGATAAACAACCGCACAATCACAACAAAAAAAAAGTATTTAAGGTTCAATAATACTACAATTGAAAAAATAATTTATGCTAATTTCTAATTTAAAAGTATTTCTAATTATATATATATGTATGTATGTATGTATGTATGTATAGGTATTAAAAAAACTTGCCCCCTATAGGGTCGGCCTTGTTGATCAACAATAGTGGCTATAGAACCAAATTTAGAAGAGAAGGAAAAACTTGCCCCCTATAGGGTCGGCCTTGTTGATCAACAATAGTGGCTATAGAACCAAATTTAGAAGAGAAGGAGTAAGAGGCAGAGTCCATCATCACAGAGAGTAATGAAGAAACATTGCAACATCTATGTATGCATGAATGCAAATAGAAATAGAGAGCAATTTGGTGAAAGGTGAAGACCAAGGCGAAGGTCAATGGGATGGTTAGTTGAGAGATTCGAATTGAATTTGTAAATATTTTAGAAAAAATGGAGTCAAAAATGAAACTTAAGGCCTTGGGCTGATTTTTAGTTTTGATTTTTAAAATTATAAAAAATCAAAACTAGTTTCTAGTTTCATAATGTCGGTTTCAAATTTTTTTGGTTTCCAATTTTCAAAATTATCTTCAAACTTATAATTTTTATAGCGCTCCTACTATATTATGCACCATCATCTGTATACTACTACCATTATTTAATAACAATTTCTATGTTGTTGTTATTATTAGTTGGAGGTGATGATCGTTGTTATAGTGGTTACAATCTATAATGGTAATTTTTGTGGTGTTGGTAGATGGACAGATCATGGGGGAGGGGGTGTGAGGATGTGGTGGTGGTAATGGTGGTGAATGGTGATAGTTGAGGTGAACATGGAGATGGTGGTTGGGTGGTGGTGGTCCGAGTGGTGATGATGGTAGTACAAGGAGGGACAATGGCATAATGGTAGCAGGTAATGAAGTGTGGTGACAATTGGGGTGGCTATATGGTGGTGGTTATCATCAAGGGACGTTAACGGAGTGATGATGTGGCTGACTGGGGCCTTAAACGACGTCCTTTTTGGCGTCCTCGTGGCACTTATAATAACGGAGTAAATTGTCCCGTTAGTCCTATCGGCTGCATCAGTGCCATGTTCAGCTGCACCAGTCCTATGTTTTGAAGCTGAACACTTCAAAATATGCACACTTGAAAATATGGCACTGATGCAGCTGAACATGGGATTGGTGCAACTGAACATGACACTGGTGCAACTGTGGGACTAACGTGATAGTTTACTCTATTATAAGTGAACGAGGACGCAAAAACGACATCGTTTAAGGCCCCCAATCAGTCACGTTATCACTATGTTAACGTCTGTTGACGGGGGATTAGGGGCAGGGACTAATGTGAATGACTTTTTACAAAGTTAGGGACCTAAAAGCATTTTTGTTAATTTCAGGGACTAAAGTGAAAGTGCTGTGTAAATTCAGGGACCAAAGTGACAGTTTACTCAAATAAAAATCCTCTCTTCTCTCACGGTCTCACTCTCAACTCTCAAGGTCTCACACTCTCTATCATCTCTCACAAAACCAAGTCGGCATAGCCAACCAAATTGTGCCACCCACAACACCACTGCTTTGTCATTTCTCTCCTCGTCATTATTGGTAAACATCTCTTTCCTCGTCGTAGCCGCGAATCACAATGGAGACGAATCCAGCCGCCACGAGCCCAACCACCACGAACCCAACCACAGTGAAGAGCGGGCTTTGATGACAACCACTAGGAGCGGATGGGTTGGCCACAACTTCGACAGTTAGCCTAGATATTTGAGGTTATTTGGGATTATTGGTATTTAGGGTTTTTTTATGCTTTTGAAATTGTGAAATCTAGAGAAGAAATATTGAAGTGAAACCAAATAGTGTTGTAAAACATCGAAAAATGAGATTATTTATTTTTTTAATAAAATGCGGGTCGAGTTGCATGGTTGCATTTAGAGCGGGCCGAGCTGCATGGTCGCATTTAGAGTAGGCAAGGCCTGAATTTTGTCCGCTTGCAAAAATTGCGGGTCATTTGTAGGCGCGGGTTAAGCTCGCCTGCCCGTCCGCCCTAATTGTCAATACTAATTATAAATAACAGATGTGCCCCTTGCTTTCAGTAATGGTAAGAGTGGCAATGTGCCCCTTGGGTTACACCCTTCCTTTTGTCAACACACCTATATAATAGTCACTTTGATCCGTGAAAATTATATTGGTCATTAATTTGGTTCCCAAAAGATTTTTTGATTTAGTCCCAAAAGATTAATATGACAAGGCTTTGGTCCTTGTAGGGACTTATTTGATGTCTGTATGAATCTTTCAGGAATCAAAATTTACACTTCGTGATGCCATCTGGATTTTTTAGGGACAATTGAAGCAAAAAATCTTTTTGAGATTAAATTTATGATTAGTATATTTGTTGAGGATCAAAATAACTTAACTCATGTATGGTCGGGGATGTTTAGGGATGACAATTGAACCCGGACCCACGGGTATCCGCGGGTAATATTGGTAACGGGTCCGTATCCAAAAATTGGACCTGCAGGTATTTGAGGGCGGGGCTACCAGTTTTTTCTATTTAAACGGGACGGGTCCGGGTAATGGGGTATCCGGACCTGTAAGAAATTACAAATATGCCCATATATATACAAACACTGTGTAACAGAAAGGGAAAGGAAAACCTAATTTCATGTTTCCCTTCCGTGTTCCATCTGCGCCCATCTCTCTCTTGATGAGTGCCTCCCTCCCGTCTCCTCCTTGTCGCCACCCATTGGCCACCGCTGCTGGTTTGAGTCCCTCCCCATCGCCGCAGGTTTGCATCTGCTACTACCGTGAGTCTTCTGTTGCTGCTGCTTTGAGTCCTCCGCTGCTGGTTCGAGTCCTCCGCTGTTGTTGTTCGAGTCCGCTGTAGTTCTCTGTTGTGTAAGATCCTATATTTTAAATATATGAAATAAAAGTATTTTATCAATATTAGTATCATTAAAATAGTCAATTTTTCCTATTTTAGCAAAAACACTCGAGTATTTTAGGCAAAACTCGAGTATTTTAAGTAGCTGTTTGGAAATTTGAATTTTTAAATAAAAACTCGAGTATTTGGGAAAAAACTCGAGTATTTCGTGCAGACCTGAAAGTGTATAAGTCGGTTTTCATTTAATTTTCGCACCAAAACGCGGTTTCTTGAAATGACAAGCATAGAGCTGGACTTTACTTCGACCTGAAGTATTCTTAAGCTATAAATTGGTGCTTGGTTGAAGCATTCAACACCTCTAATCACCCAAAACCCGAATTTCAGTTTTTGACTCTCAGTTTTCTAGAGCACACTTTGATCTCTGATTTCTCCTTCGTTTCTCAATCAAATCCTTCGAAACCAAAACACAACTCAAGGTTCTAGTTCCATCTTTGAATTAGAATCAAGAATCACATCAAATAAGCCCCTGTAGTTCGAGTTCTAGCTCATCAAAGTTTGAGGTTCAAAGTTGTAAAAACAGAGTAGTTTTCAGCATCAAGTATTCATCTTCATTGAATTCGTTTGGTAATCTCAGGGATCCTTTTTGTGTCAAACTAGTTTCTGATTGGAGTTAGTATATCCTAGTTTGTTAAACTAACTTGTTTCGTTCTTTTTCATGCCAAATCCGTGGTGAAATCTGTGGCCAAAGTCAGCCTGTTCAACCCCTTTTTCACAAATCCAGAATTTGGATTTTTGATCCAGCCAAGTTTCTCGTTGTTTAATCTGTTGTTTAGCTTCTCTAAGGTAAGGGAGGAGTTATCTAATTGCTAGAATGAGTAATCTCAAGCTAGAGATGTAGGAACCTCACAAGGTTCATCAAGGGATGAAGTTGGAATTGGGAATATGACATGAAGGTCATAAACCCAAGGTTTTCTAAGTCAAACAAGTTTAAATGGACCTAATAATGCTCACTGGATTGATTTTCGAAGTTAAAACCAAGTGGAAATGAATTTCATATCTTGAAATGGTTATTTTCCAAGTTTATGTTGATTCTGTGATTTGATGTTGATTTATGTTATTATGTACTTGTTTATCTGTTCTAACTTGTTTCTTATATGTGTTTATGCCTCTGTTTTGCATAAGAACGGAAAAACAATGAATGGAATTCGAATTGGTGCTTAAAATGCAGAAACTGGTGCTGTTGCAGTAAAAACACTCGAGTTTTTGAGAAACACTCGAGTATTCTGGAAAAATGAAGAACAACTCGAGTCTTTCTTCAAAGACTTCAAGTATTCTGGAAAAAATGAAGAACACTCGAGTATTTTATAATATACTCGAGTATTTTGACCAAAACTGAAGAAAACACTTATTTTTTTTAGAATATTAAATACCTAATTCTTATACGCTTACCCATTGGTCGATTATTATCCTGAAAGAGTCCTACTGGAATTTCATCCAGTGGTTGATATGTTCGGACAGGAGTCCCAATGGACAAATGTATAAGTTTACTTGATTCCCATTGGTTGATTTTACCCTGGATGAGTCCTACTGGAATTTTATTCAGTGGTTGACATATTCGGATAGGATGTCCCAATGGAAGTGCGTACACCCATTTGGTTGATTATTTTCCCACGTCCCAGTGGAAGTCTTTACCTACTTGGTTGATATTTTGGGAGTCCTAAATGGGGTCGTTGCAATAATTAATAATAAAACTATTAACTCCTATTGTATAAAACCATCACAAAGTGGCTGGGCCGCTGATGGAATTTTCAGTAAGCACTAGCACCAGTTAATGCTAAAAGAAAAGATGAAATTGTGATTAAGAAGGATTATGAACTTTGGGTCTCTATATTGGAGGCATGATGTTCAAGGATGTGATTTAAAAGAAAGAAAGAAGACGAAAATTTTTGTGACATTATCATGCATGGAGAAGGAGTTGCTCCGATCTAGATTCGGAACTTCGGTAAGGTTAAATCAGAATATCCCTGGCACAAGGATGCTAGGAAGACCGAGTTCACATCGATTGTGATGCTTGAATATGAATCACTCCGGTTTGATGAACCATAGGATTGAGAATATCCCGAGCCTGAGATACTCGGATGCCAAACCGTGTAGCATGAATGAGGAGTAGGCATGCATCACAACACTAATCGAGATATTATAAAAGACAGTTTGAGCATATACATATGCATTTATTATTGCTATATGATAACATGTGTTTGTTATTTCTAGCCACTGTTATACTCATTTGTTATTGCTTTTAGCTATGACTCACTCCTAGTCGCTTGTGTAGGTGATGGCGAGAAACATGTTCTGCGTGGAGATGAGGCCGCTCCCTAATGGGGAGTGGAATTTTGAGGACTATAGGGCTACATATGAGGGGGATGTGGAAGTTATCTTCCGCCATCCTAATCCATATTCTCGTATGCGTCCGCTTAGATCGAGAATTCCAATGGTTTACATCATGCACATTCCGCCAAATTTTGTTATGAGAAATGGAACCCCTCCACCACCACCAAGACGTTTTCCGAGACGCACTATCCCACCGAGTCCAGCACTCTCCTCAGAAAGAATCATCCTAGAGGTTCTTGCTTGTCCTAGTCCTTCTCCTCGAGTTCGATCCCGAACTCCGATATACGTGCCTGACGATTCGGCACAAGAAGAGGAGGAAGAGGAAGAGGAGGATCCACTCAAGGATGAGGATCCGGTGGATAATGCGAATCAGATGGTGGATGACTTTATGGACAACTCGACTGGAAGTCAGTGGGGAACTGACGACTAAGTTAAGTTGTGGGGTGGAATGTGACTGATATAACCCATCAGGTTTTCTCTTATCTATGTTATGTTATATTTTGAGTCATGAACCATATGCTCTAGGTTATTATGAATTTTGTTGTAATATATGTAAGATAATGTAATGGCCTAGAGTGTTAAGTTAAGTAATTATGTATTTTGTTTAAATGAAGAAAATGGGATGTACTCCCTTTTTAGTATGAATGAAATATGATGTTACGTCACTTGTCTTCATGACTCGGTGTTTATATGATTCCGCAAGAATTGATAATGGATGATGACTTGGCTTTTAGTTTCAAAGAAAAAAAAATGGTTGTATTTTTTTTTAATACGAATATTTAACTTGGGAATAAAAGTTGGGTCGTCACATGTTGCACTAGTTCTCTACTACTTTGATGTTGTTCTGCTACTGTTCTTTGCTTAGATTTTTTTTTAAAATAAAGATAATGGACCCCGCGAACCCGCGGGTCGCTGAATACTTGCATATCTGCTAGGCAAGCTTTGCAACGGGTACCATGTAGGTCCGAGACGGGTTACGAATCTGAATCTACCACAACGGGGTGGGTCCGAGTATTGGGGTACCCGGACCCACCCGGAGGATGGTAATGGATATTATAGTCCTATTGATCACCGAATCACTCTCAAGTATAGGGTTTTTATTTTGCCACCCCAAGGTCTATGGATGTCACCCCATATGTATAAAATATACCTATTATGTCCTTTTTAAAAAAACAACTTTTAATACGGGTCGTAAGCGGTACTTACGACCTGAAGGTCGTAGCACTCCCTTACGACATTTTAAAAAACTAAGTTTTAACACGGGTCGTAAACAGGTGTTAAGACCTAAGTTTTTTCACAAGTCATAAATAAGTGTTACGACTATAAAGTCGTAATAGTCACATACGATGACCCCAGATCTGAAAATAAACACATAAAACAATCTAAACACCCTTGGGAAGTTTCTCAGGGTAACATATTACGGATAGAAAAACTTTAATCAAAATAAGTTCTCAGTCAAAGTTGGCAATACAGTTAGAGTCACCTTGCGACTAAAATAAATGGTGGAACTGAAACACAGCAGATTACAAAATTCTTTTCTCTTTTAAGATTTATGATTGAGAAATTCGAACTTGATTAAATTTAGATACTTCAAAACAAATTATCCAAAAACTTCCTCAGCGAACTACCAAACCTTGGGCTGCCTGGGACCCATCTTCAGTTATTTTGCTTGCCTGAATAGTACCGATAACATTTTTAATATTTTCCTGTAAAAGAGGAAACGAGCAATCAAACATAGGGGGAAAAAAAACCTTAATTAGCATTAAACAATGGCCATCATCTGATTTATGAAAATTAGAATGCTATGAAGTGCACTACCACCATCTAGATTCTAGAACAGGTTATATCATCAAACATGGACAAAGATGAGCAAACATTATCCACATCAATGACAAAGGTTCAGAACACGATATTATTCAAATTTACATAGTGTTAATGCCTTAAAATCAAATGGAGGTCAAATAGTATGGCCCCAGAGGTAGAAGCCTCGTAGGACTCAAGTTCCCCAAAAGTCTTGTTTGCGTTGCTGGTTTGGACCTTGTCCAAGATTGGCAGTTGGAGTATGTTGAAGGTCTCAAGAATTCTGGTCATGAGGTCAAGCTCCTTAACCAAAAGGAGGCCACTGTCGGTTTCTACTTCTTGCCGAATAATGAACATTTCTATGTCCTTATGGAGGAGATGAAGAACTTCGTGAATTCTATGGTGGTAAAAAGTTGAGTGTTCTGTAACCGGTGGACTACTGCTTCCTGTTCTCTGCCCATTATATCTTTGAAGGGTAGCACCAGTTTTTTCAGCAGTTTGAAGTACCTGAGTTCAGTCTTATGATGATAAAGTCGTATGTGACTGTTACGACTTTATAGTCGTAACACTCATTTACGACTTGTTAAAAAACTTAGGTCGTAACACCTGTTTACGACCCGTGTTAAAACTTAGTTTTTAATATGTTGTAAGGGGATGCTACGACCTTCAGGTCGTAAGTACCTCTTACGACCCATATTAAAAGTTGTTTTTTTAAAAAGGACATAATAGGTATATTTTATACATATGGGGTGACATCCATATATCTTGGGGTGGCAAAATAAAAATCCCAAGTATACAAATATTGAAACAAGTGCATTAATGAATAAAATCACGAATCAACTAGAAATGATATTTTGGTGGCACTAGTTCCAAATTGTGAAATGAAATGTATTTTTTAAGAAGTTATGGATATGTTTGAACGTACCAAGGTAACCCTGGGCAGAACTAGAAAGCAAAACTTCCAATAGCTGTTTTTGGAGTATTGTTCATCAAATAGTTCAGTAATACAAAACTTCCAATAGCTGTTTTTGGAGTATTGTTCATCAAACTAGTTCAGTAATACAGAATCCCTACTGGTGCCAATTATTGGTGCCAATTATTAGAAATGAATGAGTTGAATGTAAGATACTGAGTGTTCATCTTTGGATAAACTCTTTGGATAAACTCGATTGGTTTTCTGCCAATTTGATTTTGCTAATAGTACCATATGATTAAAGGCTGAATAAAAATAAATAAAACAACGTTTTAGTCTTTAGTCAAATCTTGTATTATATAGCCTTGTCTTGCATCATGTTTGCATGTCAATCCTCTTGGCACCTGACTTCCTCTTGGCACCTTACTTCTATGAATGTTTGCTTTATATGTAAACCCTCCTAGAACCTTTTCGCAATCTAGACTTGAGCAAAACAAGCTGGGTCGTTATTTATATTTTTTTTTTCATAAATTCTCTGCAATTAACGATGACCTTATAATTGCTTTCTTGTTTTGCCAATTGGCTTAGAAAGCTGTAGGTAAATGCTCCATAACTCGACTGTTTTTTATGAATTTCTTTATTAACTTCGTATTTGCGACATGATGCAAGTAGAATCGTATTATTTTTGGTTTTTTCATGATTGTAATCTGGACTCCTTCGGACATTGTAATGCAGCTGATGTGGAAGCTTAAGGTCAGTGATGATTGTAACATCCCCAAATTTTAAACCCGAAGATAAATAAATAAATAATAATTAGAATAATTAAAATGGAAATAACAAACTACAAATAGGTATTCCAAATGAGAATCCTAGCATTAGAAGAGAATAATAATAATACTAAGCGAATTAGAGAAGAAAGGAGCGTTAACTCGAAGTTAGGATCGGGCCAGAAAAATAGATAATTCGATAATAAACATAATAACAAGGGGAAAATTAAAAAAAAATATTGAAGACTCCAAATGCAATTTCCACCGTTGGATATGAAGATATGATTTTTAGAAGGTTGCTCGTCAAATTTGAGCAAGATCCAACGGTGCACGAAGAAGTTATGGCTATTTGAAGTTGGGGAGAAAATAGCTGAAAAATAGAAAAGTGAAGTAGCAGTACCTGAAGGTTTCGCTTAAGCGAAAATCCGTCGCTTAAGCGAAAACGTGAAACTTCACCACTGAAACTATTTCGCTTAAGCGATAACTGGTCGCTTAAGCGAAAATCGTTCGTGTCAGTACTGAGGCCAATTCGCTTAAGCGAATGAATTTCGCTTAAGCGAAAACAGTTCGAGTGGCCTTAAAACGCGTGGAAACCTTCCTCACTCACTCACTCTCCCCATTGTTTCTCTCTCCCTCCGATCTCCCTCCCTCTTCCGGCACCACCACGAGCCGCCACAACCCACTACCACCGCCTCCTTGGCCCTTCCTCTTTCCCCTTCTCTCTCTTGGCTTTGCTCTCTCTCTCCTTCCCTCACAATCTCTCTCTCTCTTTCTCTCTCTCCACCTTCTCCACCGCCCTCCTCTTCCTCTCCGGCCACCAAGCCGCCGACCACCACCCACCCAGCCACCATCACCACCGCTTGTCTCCTCCTCTCTCGGTCACAAGCTCTCTCTCTCTCACCCACGAGCTCTCTCTCTCTCCACGGATCTCACCGGTGCCGTTACCGACCCGTGATCGTGCCGGACTCGTGTCGGGAACCTCGAAACTCGAAGCTCTTGCCTCGGTCCAGCCGCGATCGTCCCCGCTAACGAGGAGCAACACCGACGCCGTCATCGTCGTCGAGCTAAAATCCAGGTTCTATTTAAAAAGCCCGAGGTAAGAGGGTTCGCGTTACCTTTACTTAAGAAGTAAATTCTAGGATGCTATAGTGGTAGCTGAGAATAGGGCAATTAAAAAGTATGTTAATGAACCTTAGGGTAACCCTCGTGGATATAAAGGAAGTAAATAAAATTGTAATAGAAACCACACTTTAGGGAATAAAAGGAATGAGCGTAGAATAAGGCCCGGAACGAATGAGCGTAATTAGAATATTAAAATAGTCAGGATAAAACAAGAACGTGAGCAATCATAAAAATAAAACCATAGGGGAAGTAAAAGGACAAGAGGGTAAATGAAATAGGCAAAGAGAGAGTAGAATTAATAAATTAAAAGATAATAAGTATAATAGTACCCAAAGAGTAAAGTGAGATAAAGGAGGGATTAGTAATGGAAATAATAAATATGTACAGAACCGATTAGGGCAATAGGTGCAAAATAATGAATTAGATTTAAAAGGAAATAGGAGAACGATAAGCGGATTAATAAGAAGATAATAAAACGAAGAGAGTGTACATTATGAGGGAAGTTAGATAGAAGAATGTAATAAAAAAATTGAGAAGCTAGATTAAGTAATAGAGCAGTTAAATAAAATATAGTTAATGAAATAGGGATAATAAGTTAAGTAATAATGTGGGTTAATAGAGTAGTTAAGTAAACTGGAGTCAAGGAAATGGAAATAATAAGTTAAGTAAGAGTGAGAGATAAATGAAATAAAGAAATAACTAGGAATTATAAACGAACGCAAGAATATAATGTACTTGACCAAGTTAAACAGAGTTGGGTAAAAGCGAGGATAATTAGTATCAAAGAAAAAGAGTAAAGTAGAAAATGTAGAAAAAATGTGATAAGACATAAATGAAAATAAAGATTAAAAGTTTTTGATGAGCATAAAAGAATTACTTAAATTTAAGAAAAAGAAAAGGAAGAGAAGAAGAAAAACGAAAAGAAAGAAAGATGTTGAAAATAGTAGAAAGTAAATAATGTGATGATAAGTCTATAAGTAAAGAAATGAGAGAAAAGAGAAAAATACAGTAAATCAGAAAAAGAGAAAAGATATATGATTAAGAAAAAGGAAAAAAAAGAAAGACAAAGAAAAAGAAAGAGAAAGAAAGGTAAGAACATAAAAGTCCGATGCGAGCCTGGTAAGGCGTACCGGCATCGATGCGAGCTTGGTAAGGCGTGTCGATTAAAAAGAAAATAAAGGAAAGGAAAGAAAATGGAAGTCCGATGCGAGCCTGGTAAGGCGTATCGACGTCGATGCGAGCCTGGTAAGGCGTGTCGATTAAAAAGGTAAAAGGAAAAAAAAATGGAAGTCCGGTGCGAGCCTGGTAAGGCGTATCGGCGTCGATGCGAGCCTGGTAAGGCGGGTCGATTAAAAAGGTAAAAGGAAAAAAAAATGGAAGTCCGGTGCGAGCCTGGTAAGGCGTATCGGCATCGATGCGAGCCTGGTAAGGCGTATCGATTAAAAAGGAAAATGGAAGTCCGATGCGAGCCTGGTAAGGCGTATTGATTAAAAAGGAAAATGAAAGGAAAATGAATAATGAATAAGGGAACTCCTAGCGCTCAGTACCGTACGGCTGGCTGGGGCTGGACTACCTAATGAAAATGGAAAAAAGAATAAAAGAATGGGAAAGGAAGAAAGAAAAGAGAATCAATAATTAATGAAATGTGAGAATAAGTGAAGAACTAAAAGAGATCAATTATACGAATAATTATGAATAAAGTATATTAATAATTATATAGGCTTAGTTATTTGCTATGTCTTCTTTTAGGATTTATCTTTTTAAGTTCTGTACAATGTTACCCTTATGATATAATTTTACAAGTACGGAAGCGGAGCTTACATTGTTGCGGGCCGAACTGGAAACTCTCCACCACGTGAAGTGAAATTGTGATACCCCGAGTGGATTTAATTATATTAAAAACTGTTATTTTTGTAATTTATAATATTTGTAGTATTATGCCCTGAAACTGGTACTAATCGGGCGTTAGGATCTGAACTGGGTTTTAATCTGTTGTGTTTATGTTTTTAAATAATTCTGGACTGACAGGTTTTAAGAAGAGAATTTTTGGGATGTCCGAAAAACAGAGAAAACTCTGCCGGATTTTCGAAAAACCTTTCGTAAGAAATCAAATATAAAAATGAATTTTCAAACTCTGATTTTACTAAAATCTAAATTTAATCAAATAAAGCGAGGATGTTATAATGATGTCTCCAGAGTGGCTGTTATCAAGCGTGATGAAGAGTTTGCAGCCGACCGGGACTGAGTTTGAGTAACGGGTGAGCATGCTATCTGCAATTTCAAATTGTTGATTTTAAATTATTCACCTCAATATGATATAACCCAGATTAAATGGAATAATTTTATTGAAGAACACAAAAATTACAGAAAATACAGCAACAGGATCTGGATCTCATGTAGTTGCAGCATATTCTTTTCATAATTAGTATCAATGCTTATCTGTTTTGGCTATGTTAATTTAACATGAGAAGAGACTGTGCAAGAGCAGCTGCACTATTTATAACTCTTTTTAAGAGTTTCAAGAAATGTATTAGCTTTACCTTTTGTAATATGGTTGTTATTATTTGTTTGGAGAGGAAATTTAATATTTCATTTGTTGATAATTTAATAAAAAAATACATTTTTCAATTATATTTAATTACATTTTGATATGATTTTGTTTAGATGGCAGTTTTGATTGTGTGATCTCATACATATGTGACTTTATGCATCTAAATTGTGATTTTATTTAACACCGATAATTCATGTGAAAGCTAGAGCGAGTGAACTGCCATCATAATAAGTGCTTGTTCACTGTTATGGAGACAGTTAGGGGGTGTAACGGTTCGGTCTGGTGTTTGATACTCCCTCCGTTTCACAATATTTGGTCTTTTAACTTTTTTTTCTTGTTTCACAATGTTTTTGCCTTTTACATTTTCAATACACAAACATTATTTTTTTGCCAATTTTAACATTTCATTCAATCATTTCTGTTACCAGGTCTAAAAGGCCAAATATTGTGAAAGGCATTGTTGTGTATTGTTGTAGGGTCTATTTGGTATAGCAGGAATAGAAAGGTTTTTCTCATTAAGCAAAGACTAGAATACTGGATGGAAGCCTGTAGTGATAAATGTCCCTATGGCACAAATGATGTGGTGAGGAATCTAAATGTTGTAAGACAATGGCAAGTACATAGACGAATAAAACAATAAATTTATTGGCAAAGCAAGGAGGGAGTCTTCAGGCACATGGATTCACTGGAGTTAAGGGTATAAGATACTCACACCCAAGGCAAATCCTTATATAGGCTGCAATAGATTTTTGTATGAAGGGGTAGGTAAGGGGTTTCAAGTTATAAGCATGAGTATAGTAGGTGATATTGTTGTTATAAGAGGCTGCATGCAACACTTGTGTTTTGATGCATATTTTGATAGGAGGAGTATAAGAATGATTTGACAAATGGTTTTAGCAGTGTTATGCTGGTTGTAATTGATGTACTTTTCTAACGTTAAGCACATGTTTTTGTATTGACACTCAAACCCTTGATAGAAGGTGGAGGTGTTTAATACAATCATACTTCTATTAGAATCGTTATTTGTTTGAATAAAATTTTTATTTATCGAAAAAAAGATATTAGGGACCAGACCAATTAAATTAACATGGTTCGGTCCAGACATTTTTTATATTCAAAGACCAGACCGGACCGGTTTGATCTTTTTAGCTTTTCTTTTTTTTTCCTGCTTTATTTTTTTGCTGCATTATGGACTATGCAGCATGTTAGCATTTGATGTGGTGCCAACAAATGCAGTACCACTGGTGGTGCCAAGCCTTTTAGCCATTGATTTTACATAAAACATGATTAATGGTTGTGAGTTTATCACCTAGTAATGTACCAACTGGTTAATTGTATTAATTGGTATTCGCAAAAAAAGGTGCTTATTTAAAATCAGTGGAAATTCTAATTAGACCCTTTCTTAAAAAAGACGTGGTAAACTGTAACTCCAACCAGTCACATTGTGCCAATACATTATATTATTGTTTTTTTTCAAATAACAAAATTAAGTAATATTTAAAACTAAAATGAACTCCTTTTCTTCTTCTTCATTGGTCCTCTGTAACTGTAATCTCATTCGCCTTAGCCACCACTACAATAACTGCAATACGTTGTCACAAAATCTCTTGTCTTTGTCTTGCACTAGCGTTAGTTGCAAATGTTCTCCTTCAATTAAATTACAGTAACAGTGCCTCAAGGTTAAGAAAAGGAGATGAGAAATCATAAAACAAAAAACATAAAATAAAATTGAATCCTTAAACCTAAGATTCCGAATGATTGGTGGGTGCGAAAAATGTCATCATTAATTGTATAGGTATTCATATTTACATCTTCTGCATATGTGAGCATATACAGTATGTGGAGTCATTGATGTTTTGGTGGCCAGATGCAACTTCATATTGGTCTTTTACATTTTCAATACATAAATATATTTTTTCTTCCAATTTTAACCTTTCATTAATCATTTCTCTTATGTTTCATTAGTTTTACTTTTATCATCTCTCATATTTTAATTAATTGACACACTTATTAATTAAAATTAAATACAACTACAATTTTCATTAAGGATTAAATAGGGATATTTTGGACAAACTATACGTAATGCTTACAATAATTAACACTCTCTTCATCTGTGTGCTTAAACCTAAAAGGCTAAATATAATGAAATGGAGGGAGTATAAAAATTTGTGTTATATCAAATTCAGGTTTAAGAGGTCATAGATTTGTTAAGATTTGGTACTTTGGATTGTTTGTGCTCTGCTATGATATATTAGAATAATTGAGACTATTAGAAAGCTTAGTTCTTAAGGAGAGGACACCTAAATCTTATATCAGCAAGACACTGTCTCATGCTTAAAATTGGACACCTGAAACGTAAAATTCGTAAGGCTAAACATTTGCATGTGATCTAGCCATCAAGTAGATCAAACTTTGATACTTCGATGCGTCAGGAAAAATTGTTTTGCTTTAACAATTTTACGATGTTGCTACTCAGTATCATTAAAATAGTAATTACTCGTATATAAAATAGACATTTTAAAAAATACATTCATTACTCAGATTTTTATAAATTAATTATATTTTTTCTTATTATACCCCTTTCTCTTTATGTCATCATTATATTTTCTCTACTACTTACGTAAATCAATATCTTATTAAATTGGATAAACATGAGAAATAAAATTTGTTACATTTTTGAAATCATAAAAAACAAATAAAAAGAAACAAAATACTTCTAAAAAAAATATTTAATAAGGAACAAAGGGAGTATCACACCCACTTGAGATTGAGCATGAAAAATGGCTAAATTTTTTTGACACACGTACACACATAAAATCAAATATGGATGGGCACTTGTCACAATCTGAGATCGTTTTCTAATACTCCATTAGGCTATATTTTTCATGGTACATTTTGAAGATTGTGTTGTCAATTCTTACATTTAAACATTTCAAGATTGCGCTGTCAATATTTTTCTTTTAACATATCATCTTATGGAGATGATGTTGTCAATGTCTTTTTTCGATAAGGCCATTTATTAGGCCGCTTTTAATGTGGGGACGTATACCTACGTCTCCACCCGTGGGGACATACCTTTACCTATGACTGAAGGTCATCAAAGGGTTAAGATGCAAATTGTACAGGTCATAAGTTTAAGTTTCAAATGACAAGTTTGACCTCGTAATGGTATCTGAATATAGGTATTATTAACTCTCTTTCCCTTTTATGTAATCTCCCACGAATCTATATGCTCCAGCTTAGTTAAAGGCACCACCTTCTTCTTTCTTCTCCCTCCACAGCAGAAGACCCCAGATCTGGGTTCGAGAAGTAGACGCCTCTTGCCCGAGTTCGAGCTGTCATTTCCTCTCTTCAATCACCGATTCGCGAGATCCACCAGCTACGAGGTCAGTACTCTGCATTTCACCCGTTGTGTTGAGTTATTATCTTGGAATGGTAAAGTAAACCGATTAGATGGTCGTAGATCCATGTGGTCCGACATTGTTCTTTCTTGTGGCACAGAGTTTCTATATCATATACTTTCGTGAAAGAAATGAGAACGACCAGTTAGATAGATGGGTGGGTCTATTTATAATATTTTATTCACCTCAAGCACCTATGTTAACTTCTTCGTTGAATACCATTTATATTTGCACAATATCAATAACATTGATATTTTATCTAAAAATTGTATGGTAAAGTTGTATCCTGCTAATTAAGTGTTGTATTATTTCACCACCCATAAATCACATAAATTCGTTCAATTGTGTCTCCAAATCCTCCTAAATTGGTCCTTGGTGGATGGACAAGTTATTTATAGTAGCTGAACACATTTTAGAAGATTTTGCATTTCAGGATCTGTTAGACCTGTTATTACCTCAGTATATCCATATCACAATTGAGAGGATGCAATTTTCAAGTGAATTGAGTAATTGTAGCTAGACCCACTGTTGCAGTTGCTGTCCCTAAAAAAACCATGATTACCTTAGCCGCATACAGTCCCATCATTTCAAGTTGTGGCCCATTTGGTCGATAGGAAATTAAATACATGTAGGAAGCAATACATGTTATCTTAATAAGAGTAATGGTACCTTAATGTTCTTTTAGCCTTGATGTAATAAGAATTAGTATGTTAATCTAATGTGTTATGTTAACTTGTCTGCAGGTAATCAATGGTTGAAAATCGACCAAACTCAACCTCGAACGAAGTTGATGAACATGTCATGGCAGAAAATGAGTGCGGTGTTGATGTTGAGTGTCAGACTGATTGGATTGAAATAAAGGGGATGGACGATGTTGGAGCAGTTGATTTCACCAAAATAACTTGTGATTCACTGAAACACTACAAGTTTGTTGACAATGAAGTTGCATATTCCTTTTATAATGCATATGGACTTGTTAAAGGATTTAGCATTAGGAGAAGCAAGCTGGCGAAGAACTGTGAAGGGAAGGTTGTGAGGCAGTATTTCTTGTGCAGCAGCGAAGGATTTCGTCAACCTTGTTACTTGGAGTTGGAGAATCGCAAGCGGAACCCGAAGTCTGTCACTCGGTTTGGGTGTGATGCGAAGATGCGTATCCGACTGGATGACACAACGGGTTGGTGGCATGTGATTCACTTCAACGACGAGCACAATCATCCACTATTTGGTGGAAGGTACGGTGTGATGATGCGTTCTCATAACTCAATGTCTGAAGCTGACGTTTCGCAAATGAACTTTATGAGGATGGTTGGTATTAGCATGCCACACATTTACTCTGCAATGGCTTCACAAGCAGGAGGGTATGAGAAGGTGGGATTTAACAAGCGAAACATGTACAACCAGGTTCATAAGCAAAGGTATACCAATGAGGTGAGTTCGAGTAATGCTATAAAGTACTTGGGTGAGATGGCAGCTTCTGAACCCGGGATGTTTTGGAAGAATACGGTGTGTAGTGATGGGACGATTGATAAACTTTTTTGGTGTGATGGGATTTCACGATATGACTACCAAGTCTTCGGTGACGTACTTGCCTTTGATGCAACCTATCAGCGGAACAAATACAACTGTCCTCTGGTTGTTTTTTCTGCGGTAAATCATCACAACAACACCATTGTGTTTAGTAGTGCCGTTATTACCAATGAGTCGGACGAAACTTACACGTGGTTGCTTGAGACTTTTTTGGAAGCTATGAACCAAAAGGCTCCTAAGGCAGTTATAACAGATGGAGACAATGCTATGAGGAAAGCCATTAAGAAAGTTTTTCCGGGAGCCCAGCATAGGCTTTGCGCATGGCATTTGATTCGGAATGCTGGGAAGAGAGTAGCCAACCCAAAATTCACGCACCTCTTTAGAAAATGCATGCTCACTGATTATGAGACTGGTCGTTTCCAACGTATGTGGGCTTTGTGTATGCAACAGATTGATAGTGAGGCTGGTCTAAACTGGGCGAGTGATATTATTAAGATAAAGGAGATGTGGGCAGCAGCATTCATGAGAGGGAAGTTCTTTGCTGGCTTTAGGACCACTTCTCGGTGTGAAGGTATGCATGCACAGCTTGGCAAATTTATTTGCCACCGAAATGATTTGACAGAGCTTCTTCAGCACTTCCAGCGTGCACTAAGTGCCATGAGGAATGCTGAACTTGAAGCTGATTTCAACTCAGCATATGGTGAACCAGTCATTCAAACACACATGTAGTCACTTGAAAGACATGCTGCAAAGGTGTTTACAAGGGAAATATTTGAAATGTTTCGACCTTACATTATGGATGCTGTTTGGATGAAGGTAATAGGATCGAAAGACACACCCTCCTACCAAATCTCTTGTTGGAAACCAACAAGCGGCTCAATATAGTCTAGAGGGGGGGGTGAATAGAATATTGAAGCCTTATTACAGATTTTTCGTCCACCTAAGAGAATGGTTTTATGAAAATAAATTTTCTTAAAAATTCAAGTCAGATTACTCGAGTAACTCAAGACTTCACTCGAGTAATACGCAAGCAAAAATAATTTCACTCGAGTATTCAGCAAATCACTCGAGTATTACGAAAGCTATTTTTAAATCACTCGAGTAACAGAAAACCTACTCGAGTAATGTTCATAAACTGAAAGCAGATTACTCGAGTGACAAGAACATTACTCGAGTAAACTGGGTAAAATTCAATTAAAACTCAGTTTTCAATGGAGTTCTTCAAGAATAACAATGCTATGATGATTCCTCAAATTATGAATGATTAATATGAACAATTTCAAGTAATATTAACATGCAATTTTAGATCAATTGAGTTGAATTAAGAAAACCCCAATTCTAACCTAAAAATGCAATTGTTAATGAATTAATGCAATACAAGGAATGAAAAATAAAAGAGACACAAGGATTTATCCTGGTTCACTTTCACCCACTTGAAAGCTACTCCAGTCCCCTCTTGAATCAAGAGAGATTCTTCACTAGAAATCTTCAAATGTAGATTTTACAATGTTTTAAGATGCAACTAGATTCTTAGTTCTCCTATCTTAAAACCCAACACAAAGTGTGTACCAAACACTTTGATCTAATCTACCCCTTTTGAGTATTCTAGATTTCCTTGCTAATTGATTGAAGATGCTTCCAACCAATCCTCTTTTCTTGCTTTGATTTGATCCTCAAAGTCTTCCTTGTGAGATTCTTCACTTGTGTTGAAACTTCAATGATGCAATCACAAATTGCAAATCTTCAACAACCACTAAGAACAAAAATTATGATCTTAAGAATATTTGAACAATGAAAGAAATAGAGTGAAGAATGAAAAGTTCTTTGTTGAATCTTGATAGCTCTTGAAAGATGTAAAATAGCTCTTGAATTGCTTTTCAAAGTATATAGAAAATTGTAAGAATGAATGTCTATACTATGTGAAAAATAAAATTAAGTCCTTTTATAATTTTCCAAAAACTGATTGAATTACTCGAGTAAACCATATAACATTACTCGATTAAAACATGTCAGATTAAGTTACTCGAGTGATGTGTAAACCATTACTCGATTAACCTGTCATGACATAAATTACTCGAGTGAACCAATACTCATTACTCGAGTGAACTGATCAGAATCTGAATAAAAACAAGGTTTTTCTAAAAGGATTTTCACAAAGCTTTTAATAGAGCTATTTAATCAAGATTTAAAGTATCTTCACTCTTAATCAAACATTATTTAAATATTCTTAAAATCACCTAAGCTACCAACACCAATGAGATGCATTGCATAAGAATAAAGATTACATTGAAATAGAATCAATAAAAATCCTAATTCTAATCTTCATGTGGTGTAGCTTGCTTGTTGCCAATGTTGTTGCTTGGAGAGAGATTGTTAGCATCAAAACATGAGAATCCTACAAAATCTACACCGTCACCAGGTATCAAAGAGAGCACAGAAAGTGGCATGTTTGTTACAGTGATAATGATGGTGAGGTGGTGCTGAAATGTTCTTGTGAAAGGTTGGAGACATATGGGATCCCTTGTGCACACCAGGTCTCAGTATTGTTTTTTCTTGGCATTGGTGAATTACCGAAATGCGTGGTTATGGATAGATGGACAAAGGCAGCGAAGGATAAATTTGATTTATCCACAGTGCAAGGGCCTTGGATAGGTGAGGCATTGAAGTATTGTAGATATGCCGGGTTGCTAGAATGGGCAAAGAGGTTGTGTAAAGCGGCTAGTGGTAGTGTTGAGGATTACACAATTAAGAGGGACATGCTTAGCAAAGAAGCACTGGAGCTGGAATCCAAGATTGGCAAAGAGGATGGTGCTCATTCGACCACCAATTTGGAAGAGATTGTTCGGGACCCCAAAACTGTGAGGACCAATGCAACTGTCAGTAACATATCACCGCATGCTGGGAAAAGAAAAAGAGTAATGTGCTGTGGTATATGTAGATTGGAGGGCCACACGCGGAAGTCTTGTCCGATGGCTGCACAGGTTGATAATTTCAAGAAAGCAAGGTGTGGGAGGCTTGCAGACAGTGTATACATGGAGAGGGATGAATTTAATGATACTTTCCGTAACAATGTAAGTGTGTAGACATGTTGTTCTTTTATTTCTATTTTTCTTTTACGAATCTAAATACAAATAAATTTGGGCATTTTATTTCATAGGATGAATTTGCACTCAGTGAACGTGATGGTGGTGTTAATCAAGGATAGGCGGGCATGAAGAGTTGATGTTAGTTTTTTGTTGTGTTTAAGGTAATGAGATTAAATGTATATGTAACTATTATTTAACAAAAAATTGTTGCTAATCTCTTTGTTTACCTGATTTATCTTTTCTTGTAATATGTTTGCTAGGTAACAGATGCAAGTTGATTAAAGGACGTTGGCGCAGGTAGCTATTAACACAAGAGGATTATGTCCTGTGGTTGTTTTGGGTACATGTTGCTGTGCTATATATATGCTTCTGCAGTTATCAGTTCTGTTAATAGTAAACTTTGTTTGGTTGATTCCAACTTGTTATGGTACTTCATACTATGGTATTGTTAGTAGATTCGAGCAAGGGTTTTTTATGGTTTGCAACGTGGACTTTATGTGGTTATGATTATGCTCTTTGAACGGACCTTGATTGCATTTTGTTGATTTTAAAATATGTCCAGTCTCGATCTTTATGGATGATGGAATATTTTGAATTATTGTTATGAGGAGTGGCTCAGCTTATTGTAATTAGTTTGGCGTGGTTGAGTATATGAGGCAGGTATTTGGAATGTCTTGGATTTTTCTTATTTCTGAACTTGTTTAATTTGTTTTTTAGGATCAAGTTTTCATAATAACAAAAACTTACACCAAAGCGATGTGGTGAAGTTTAATAAGGGCATATTTGGGTGTGTTAGAAAATTTTTTTTGGACAAATACTCTTCTCTGACATATCAATGATATTTGATGAGAAAACATTTCTCCCATTGCAGTCTTTTCTTAAGTAAATTTTTGTAAAGTGAGTTTTTTGATAATTGTTATATGTAAGCATTGCCATAGTAAGTAAGAATGAATATAGTGCATGACTTCTTCATGTAAAAAGTAGACAATTAGGTTTATACGTCTCAAAAAAAGTTGCGGAATTGCTAGCCATGTCTTATTGAATTGTTATTTTTCTGATTTATTTATATATATCAGCCCTATAATAAATTGTTGGGCTTTACCTCTGAGCTGGTAAATATTTTAGCATGATATCATTGTTCAAAATTATTATTGAGTAACAATAATCAGGTTGATAATATTAGGTTGGCTAATTTTCAAAATATCATAAATAGGATTGTTATTTTACATGATTTTCAATTACAAGATTTCAAAGACTGATATTTAATTTCAACCTTTTGTTTCAAATTGTGCTCTAAAAACAAACCGTATCAAATAGAAAATACCAATTTCACAACATCCGTTAGTTTATGTGTTAATTTCATCTTAAGAGTGAGTAAGGAAGTTGGATTAGATGACTACATAATGAGAATTAAAATTAGTGGCCTAGGTTCATTAGTTTTCTTGCAGAAAATAAAGAAAATACGTTCCAAGTTCAATCAGAAGCAGTATGCCTGGGAACACAAAAAACAAAAGTAACCACAAGGCAACAAAGTTTGTGCAGGAAGTGGTTACAATCATACTGCTCCATGGAAATCTTAATTCACAAACAGTGCATAATTCAGTGTATCATTAAATTGGGAATCGATTAGGCAAATTTCTCCCAGTGCGTTAGGGCATCCTTCTCAATGTCTATTTTCTCCTTGTTGAACGGGTCCATCACCATCATTATTGCCGTTTTTATACGAACGCTCATTTCCTTTAGCTGGTAAAAAGGAAAGTAGTTAATACCATACCTAAATTGTTTATTTGATAAAAACTTTCTAAAAATTTTGAAACAGTAAGTTAACAAAAAATATAGCAGTATTTGAAGAGAATAGGATTGACATAATTTATGAAACTTCGAATTCCTAAATAAAATAAGATTTCCCTACACTATTGGATCAAGAAGAATTTGTTCATAAGTTTTAATCCACTAACTAATGTCTATGTCCAACCATCAGACCCAAATATCATTCAGGTCCCTCAACTTGCACACCTAATGCAGTTAGTCAAAGAGTTGAATATTAGCATAATAAATATCACCAGCTTACCACTCCAGGTAAGTTTGGAACAAACGCATCCTCCATGAGCATCCACTGGAGCACCCAAACCGAAGAATTCAAACTGTGTAAAATAACGGAACTTAACTCAATTTAAATCAAACATGGTATTGGCTAACGGAGAATCTAATGTTAAATTACGCTCTACCTTGTACCCATGTTAGGGACTCCTCTTGCTATTTCAATTGGCCACTCTTCAAGGTCGCGTGGTGCGTTCTCAGTTGAATCTCCGAAAGCATCGGACGTGATCATGTCGGACAAACTTAACATCTGCATTGAAATATGTTGATGGCCAAAAATTAACTAAATAAACTGTTCAGAACCGTGAACATGTTATATTAGTGATTCCACAAATAAAGATTGTTTCCAATAAGCATTCCCTTTTTTTTATGCGTATTAGAAGCGCAACAGAGAACAATCCAATTAAATATTTTTTTTTGTTATTTTTAGAAATAAAATAACTTAGATTCTGCCAGGGTCCAACATCGACAATAAATTACCATTAAATTGAATTACAACTCTACTCTGGTTACAACTTCAAACTATAGATAAAAAAGATATGGACTTAATTGAAGAAGAAGACTAACCACATCGCGGATGAGGAAACGTCTGCTGTCCATGTCTTGATCACGCAAGTAGGAGTCGACATGGTATACTGTGCGATCAAGAAGACTAATGACCATCAAAAACCAGTGCTTACCCTCCCTCAAGGGAACATAGATCTGCGTTTAAACCCGTTCAGTGTAATGAACTAGTGTTTTCATTTAGTTTAAAAAATTTATTATTTTACAGTCACAAACATAGTGCAAAGCAGGTGTCAAGTGCATCCATGTGTCCTTGTAAATTTCAAGCATTTCTTTGGTGCTCTTAGGCAATTTTACATCCTCCTACAAAAACCGATCCCTTGTAAGTTATTAATGACAAGCACCACATGGTTGGATTATTATTACAGAAGTAAAATGAGCTTCACATATAAATCAAGTGACTTACAGCGAATGAAGGAGGAAGATGCCAAGTTGTAACACATGAGTAATACCTCTGGGTGAGTGTTACCCTCAATGCATAAACAGTGAATACCTGCAAAGATATCACACAAAACACTTAAAAATGAGGCGATGGTGATTTAACGCTTGTAGGACGGATAACGAGTGTACGTGCCTTCTCAGTGATTTCTTTTCCAGGAGCAAAGCTTAAGAAATCCAGCCTCCAGAGTTTGAGGTCTCCCATTGCAACCAAAGGTTCACTAAAAATTTCAAACGTCAAGCATTAAACAATTTTGGAAAATAAGACAATTCGATTATTAAATTTTAATGGCAAGTACTACAACAGATCTCAAATTCAAATGAAAGAAACGAGTTATGGAAGTTACCATAAATCCATGTCAACTCCAAAGATAAATGCAAAAAGCATAGCCTCTGTAAGAGTGAAATGAATGTCTGCTGGTGGCTTAAACAAGGTCTTCAAGGCACGAGGAATAGTCACTGACTTCGGGCGAACATTTTGCTTGATGAGTGTCGAGGCTGTTGCAACCCCCTTCCCCTTAGATGCAGATTTTGAGGAAGGATTTTGGGTTGAGTTTGTTGGCATTTCCCCTACAACCCTACTCTTGGTCTGGGATGATGGTGTTTGCTGCTTGCTTGTGGGTGAAGGGAAGATGTTTCTGCCTAAGTCTATCACCACATCATTCGTTGCAAAACGACGCCTCTGTTCAGAAATTACATAGATTTTAACTAGTCCGTTATACATGAAAAAGGAATAAACATGAACCAAAAATTTCAAACTATGTTATTATTAACTAACCTTCGAAGTCCTGGGGGCACCGCTGCTGTCCCAATGCAGGTTTGATAATTTCAGGTTGGGTGTTGAGAATGTGTTTGTCCTATCTGATCCATCTTCATCAGAAACTTGGAGTATGCAGTTTGCATACATTTCAGGGGGAAAGTCAAGGGTCGGTGGTGAGTATACATCGGTCTGGGTTCTCTGAAACATTGCATGAACCAATGGTACATTCCCCTCAACATCCTTGTTTCCATCCTCAAGGTTGATCACATCCTTTTCTCCATCATGTGTTACTTTGCAAACATCTGCACGGTCAACTCCCTTGTTCTTAAGAAGGATCAATTCCAGCAGCTTGATTGAGTTAGTGTGTGCATCATCATGGTCTTCAAGGGTACGCACACGCCTTTGCAAGGACTGACCGTGTAGAGCAGTAAAGATACATTAATTTGAGTTTATAATTGTGTTCACATTTTGTAAAGAAACGGTAAACTAAAATATAGACTTTTAAATATTAATGACATTAGCTATTTTATATATAACTGTTAGTATAGCAAACTGTTTTCACAAAACGAATTAACAATACTTTAATCAGAAAAAAATCGACATAATAAGTCATTGACACCTTGATGAAAAGTATAAAAAAATACAATAATGTCACACGAACCATTTGTGCGAAAATTGAAAAATCTAATCCTGCAAATATTAGATATGACTATTGTGGCTATGTTATTCCCAGTAAGAATGAGTGCTATTAGTGTTAAAATAGCATTATGCAAATTACTTTTCCAAAGGAAATACAACACATAGAAATGGACTTGTTCAGTGGCTTTATGGCCAAAGTATTCATGTTACCACTAATGCAAAGTAATTTACTTGTTCCACATCAAACGGAGGAAGTTGCATTTTCCAGTGTGAAATTACTAACAACCCTCTCAACATAACGCATAACTCATGTTATGTACAGTGACCAACATCAATCCATAAAGTATTGCTATCTTATTTTTTGGGGTTGATTTTTCAGTTTAAGATTAAGTCAAGAGAAAATCAATTTTTTCAAGTTGAAAATGTTACAAAGAAACATCAGAATGTCAAACCATTTTCTAAATACTTTAACATTAGAATATTACAGAAACACATTCTTCTCCATAACCAAACTTTTTAAGAATGAATACTCAAGAAATCATTTCCACTTTTGACAATTAACTTTTACTACACTACTTACATACTTTAAATCCTTGGAAAGCATATCATATTGCATGAAATAGAAAAATTAGTTTAAGATGTTTCACAACTGAAATCGATAACATTAAAGTGAGATCAATGGTTCTCAAACCTCGACCAGCTCTACAATGTTTGATGGAGTTGTGTCAGACTGAGTAGCCACACCGGATGCAAGTGCTTCATCTCCGTCGGTTATGTTGCCACCGATTAACCCTACATTCGCAGACTCCGAGTCCATTTGATTTTGGTTTGACCTTCCTTTAGAAGGAACATCCCTGCAAAGATAAATTGACTTTACATCCACACACATTTCAAATATTGGGCAACTGATTCGAAAAGTGGAGAAGGGAAGAACACTTACATGGCAAAATTTGCGTATGGATCCCAACCAGAGTAATTTTTCAAGTTCCAAACCTAAAATGGGTATAGCTGGGGTAATATGTGGGTGTTGGATTAGCTTGAGTTGATATTGACAACACCAACACGCCTGTCGAGTAAGACTGGGTCGTCGGCAGGGAAGATACATAGCCATTTTCACGATTTAGACAACAGACTTTAACCCCTTTTTTGTTCAAAGTTGAAACCTTTGCAATTCTTTTCGCTTTCGTGCACCAACGCCTCTGCTACATGGTTCTGGGCGCTAAAAAAGAAAATAGAGTTTTGAGCTAAATATGATATCAGTCATGGGAAAGCCCGCCTAATATGGAGTAGAGTTATGTATTACGCTCTAAAATTTAATCACCTATAATTTTTAAACCATGTTTTTTCACATGGTCATGTAGTTGTATTCATTTACCTATAGCTAGCGAGGATTAAACCTACAAATTTTGGACTAAATTAAAATTGATATGATATTAAATTTTTTCGTTAGGAATTATAAAATAAAAATAGATGTAAAAGCATCGACAATAGTTACCCTACTTATGGGTCTTATATGTGGGTCCCATCAATATTTCATTATTTTTAAATAACCTTAACGGTAAGGAACCATACCAATTTAATCACTACACCTCTAAACTCACATTTCGTTATTAAATGCGTCGCATGAGGTAACGTATCACACATTGTTAAAATTATATAATTATATTCTTAATGCGGGTGACTTTCGGATCAACCTGATCATGGCACTTGTTGCATTTGATGTTAACACTTACAATTAAAAATTTTTACGTCTTCGAAATACTACATAGAGAAGTTTTGTCACAAAAAAATTCATAGTCACTATCGGGTTAGGTAATGTCGTCGTAGACGGGTAATAAGTCATTGTATGATTGGGTTTTAATGATCAGCGGCCAATTTCACAAGATGAAATTGATACACAAAATTCAACGTCGTAAGGGAGAAGTATGTACGGACATTACAAGGCCTGACCCCATCAATGTTTATTACCTCAAAGTACCTTTGAAGTGCATTGATAAATCATGTAAGTAGCATTCGATTACACCATCTCCTGATTCTTTCGTGAACCATTGATATGCGGGAGAATGTGTTTTTTAGAGTCCCGATTAATGTCATAAGCTTTAAGTGATCTTCTCGATTACTAAACATGAAATTATTTTTTTAATTCATTACTAGATATCTCATCCCGCACTATACGAGGTTCAATGAAGAAACAGGAGAAAGTGAAATCCAAAACTATAAACATATTCATCAATATGTTTATCACTTTAAAGGGGACTTAAAGGCATAATTGAATGGTGTATTACCTCAGTACATATCCACAAACAATTTCTCCCTTACGAAATATGTCAATCAATTCCAAAGTATGAAATCAACAGATGTCCATTAAGACCCCCTCATACTGTGACATTTACAGTTAACGATAACATTACCATACCCGATAGTGGGAATATTCTTTCGAGCTTCGTGGCCATAATTCAAGTTATGTGATTTTTTGTTATCAACATTTTTTTTTAAAATAATAAATTAGCAAATAAAATTAATACCATTAGGATTGTGAAATCATAATACTCTTGCCATGAATTCCTATCAAGTTGCCTCGTGACCCTAAAATTTTTTAACGAACTTAAAAAAAAAATTACACTGGAATACTTAACTTAAGTATGAACAGGGCCTTCCTTCTTATTAATTTCTGCAAATCATGTGCATTGTCCACCCTCCACAGATTTATATACGCCTTCACACTAGTCAAATAACAAAAGCAGTGTCATAATACATTTACACAGTGCTTGCTAAATGCGAAAATGCTGCTAGTTACAATAATTAAAAGACAACCAAAAAAGTATGCAAGGTTAACATAGATACGTTGGTGGTAATACCTTACATACGTTAATCACATATTAAATCTACAAAACCTCTCCCTAAGAACGTGGATCTCATCTTTCAAACTTTCATTCTCCTTTGTTAGTTCCCAATTTTGTGCTTGTAAACTGTCCATGACCTCGTTTTACTTAGCCAAGTTGTGGTAATTAAAGTCAAAAACTTTTTTATTTGTTGCTGCCAACAACCTTCTAATCATCTGGACGGCAGCATCCTCACGTGCAAAAAAATCACTCTCTGCATATCTTCCAATGGTGAATGGATTTTCTCCAATGATGTTTGTGTTCATAAGCACATGGTACCGACAATATACTCGACTACCCTCCATTATTGCGCTCTCTTTTAGGAAAGTTGGTTCAGTGTTTGTGAGCATAACCGCAAATCTTTTTAACCAACTTTCCATGCTTGCTCCAAGAATGTCATCTTCATACTCTAGTGTGTCAACAAACTCCGGTTTCTCAAGCACTAATGAAAATTAAATACATGTTAATATCAGGACCGAAACTAACAGAGAAATGTCATATAACAAACGTGCTGAGCAATAAGGAGAAAAAACTTAGTACCTATGTTATTGACCTCACGTTTTAGGGCTTCCAAGTCCAACCATGCAGAGTTCTTCTTCGATGAGGAAGCTTCGTCTACCTCTTTCTGTAGCGTATGGCCCTTGTAGTTATCCATTTGTGTCTCCAAAATGAACCTTACTATTGTCTTCTCGGATGCTTTCAACACGGTGCCACTGCCTTTTGTAGATGGGATAAATACTGCGTCCCTTGCTTAATTAAGTTGTTGGGCGTGGTGGGTGGCGTCCTTTAATTTATTGGTAACAACTTTAAATTGCATGTGAGATGGGCTTCTGGCTTGTCAGTGTGACTGTGCATGTGCATGTGCATGTGCTAACCTATGAACGATACATACGTTAATTGAGTGCATACCTAATTTTGTATTAGTCAATATTATTGGGACCTTCCTGTCACGTGCAAATAACACTTTAACGTGCCATCAAGTTTTCACGTGCCATCGTACGATTGTAAACTAATCAGGTGTTGCCGCAGTAACAATGAAGCATATATTACGACGATCAACACGACCATATCACTATTGAATCCCTAAAGCTTATAAACCAAGAATTTTTCAACTTCAACACCTACCTTATTGATATTCTTTATTAAATTTAATTTAAATCTGATAATTATAGCACGTAATCGTAACTTTAAATTTTACGTCTATGTCAAATTACCGAAAATTTAGAAATACGTTTTATTGTCATCAAACAAAGGGAAGTACAAAAGCGTAGAGGGATAATTCAGTTTTGTTAGACCTAACAAGCTTGTTTAGAATGCACGTACCTATACCATCCTTCTCCGAAAGCGCAAGTGTTATTCTTTGATTCATTCCAAATTAGATACCATTTTTCGGGTTCACTGCGTCTGCCCTTCACCAGCACATATTCCTGTCACGATTAAATACTGCAGATCTGATTCTTAAAATACGTTTTTCACTTCTCAAAATCAGTTTTTAAGTGCTACAACTTTTGGGTATTCTATATAAACCTTTTCCTAACAATTGTGATCTATATACATCATTTTCATAACCATTTCACAAAGAATCAAGCCACTCTATTCTCTCTCAATTTCATAGATCAAAGCTTTTCTATTTTACATTATTTGATCAAGAACTCTTGAATCTCTTATGTTGATTTGTCATAGCTATTGAAAGAGATTCATAGGAGTGTTATTATGTTTTCGATTGTGTTGTAATCTTTGCAAGAAGTAAGCTATCTACAACAAACAAAGAGATTATCATCAAGCGAGTTCATTCTTATTGAAGAAGAAGAAGTATTGGTTGTGAAATCAAGCATAGAGAAGCCTTGGTGTGTGGATTATCATCAAGCAAGTGGATTATTAATCGATTAAGGCTTTTTGTGTTTTCTGATCTTAATTGATTAAATTGCAGGTTAATCGATTAAAGGATTTTGTTAATCGATTAAGTTGCAGGTTAATCGATTAAAGGATTTTGTTAATCGATTAAGTGCTGTAGAATTTGCAAAAATTATTCGTTTTGCTTGTTTCAATTGGTTTTGTTCGAAAATCTTTCAAGGTTTCTTTTACAACTATTCAACCCCCCTTCTAGGTGTTATTCTAGGGTTCCTTATTATTCGTTTTACACCTACAGTCAACTAACGTCCTTATTAAGCGTAAAATTAGTTGGTTTTGCTTATAATTCGAGCCGGAGGGAGTAATTAGTATTTGTGACTGCATGAGAGAGAGGAAGTTTTAGCCATTGATTAACATTTGTCCATTGTTTGGAACAAATTAAATTTAATAAATGTGCGAAAACACCGGTTTAAAAAAAAAACCGGTTATTTTATCTTGGTTTTAATTATTATTAGAATAGTAATATCTTTTTGATATTTTAATTTGGAATCTTAAGCTCCTAAAATAATAACCGCACCTGTAATGTTTCTTTTTAAATTTTGACAAGTATATAATATTAACCATTTATTTTGTCTTATTCGGTCAACCGAATAAATAAAATATGCCAGACCCCATGTGAGGAGCCTTATCTTTTTTATAATTTTGCATGACAAAGTTACTTTTCAGAAGCGGCTGAACCATTTGCAGTGACCCATGTGATTATCAATGTGAATCTTTAATGCCAATGACCGAAAATTACGCTGACACTTTCGTTTTAGCTTTTCAGAGTGAGATGGTCAGGCTTTACACGTTTTCCTTGCAGAACGGCATGTGTTTTAAAAATAAAACATTTTTATTTTAATAAAAAATATATTTGTATAATATTTTGGTTTCGAAAATTTTATTACGTAATAAGAATTGAAGTAAAAAAAATCTTTCACCATATGAAATATGGTCATATAAGAAAAAAAAATTATATTTTTGAACAAAATGGTGTAATTGTCTTTTGACAAATTTATTATTTTCTCTCTTCCCACTTTTATTTCCAATCAAACAAAAGGAAAGAAAACTCAATTATTATCTCTTTCCAATTTCGTCACATTTTCTCTCGTACCAAACAACCATAAAATCTACTCGTTTCCTCTCTATAATCCCTCTTCCCTATTTCTTTCTTCTCATTTTCTCTCTTCTTATCTTCTCTCCGTTAACCAAACAAAACCTAAATTCTCCTTTCAACTAACACCCTTGTTAAATCATCACTGATATTATGATAGGGTGTAGTTTTGAAAAAGTATTACGCATTTTTATTTATCTAGTGCCACTTATGAATTTATCCACTATCTTTCTCCTTCAAAGGTTCAAGAAAAAAATTGGGGGAGGAGAGAAGATAAAATGGGTCGCACCAAAAAAAGTTCTCTACCTCCACATTAAAAAACGTTGTTAGAGCATCCAAACACTTGAACCCAATACCGAGATCGCTGCAGGTCACGTTAAAGTTACGGATGGGTATGGGTGCCCACGGACGCGGGTAATGCATAACTCATGCCCCTACAAACCGTGGAACAATAATAGGGTCCATTTTTGTAAAAAAGCTAATAATAATATCTTCCACTTATATATATAGATCTACAACATGTGTTGAAATACATTACTCTAAGTTTCATTGTTGTCTATTTCATAGGTCATCTATACCATTTGATTTTGAATTAAAGTAATTTGTCCATCACAAGATTTCAATGTTCTCCCTTCATTTTTATTGAGAACAATAGAGTCACCTAACCTAAATTGTGGTCAATAAATGGAACCTTCACAACAAAATTACATCATCAACAATAATCACATGCATGTCTACGCATGTCATGCTGGTCGTTTGCCAGGAGTGTATACTTCATGGGTGGATTGCTATGCACAGATAAGTTCATGGAGTGGAGGCTATGCTTGTGCCAAAGAATAATTCAATGAAGCTAAAGAAGCACTTGACAATGACGGTCAGGTGAAAGAGACGATGTTCTACCCAAGAATAACATACAAATGTGAGCGTAGTTTATGCGAATCAGGTACTAATTTCATTATTCTCGTCAACCCATTGTGGTTACCTTTGATTAAAATATTCTAACAAGCTATCTGAAATATCAATTATAGATTTGTCGTACCCACCGACTCTCAATGAGCAGCCATTTGACAACTGCTTTATTGAACATAATATGTGTGATTGGTTATCCAACATCACCGACAACTTCAAATTCGCAAGGCCAAATTACGAAATGCTTGGTTTGGTTGAAAGGAATGAAATGAAATTGTATAGGTACAAGGCAACTATCATCAACCCTAACGATGGGAAGATAATAGCTGGTGTTGGTAAGTTCGCAACCAGTGATGAGTTGGCAAAACAAGACGCTTCAAGGGCAGTTTTGCGCAGACTACAAGCTCTGTTTGGCGCTGTTATAATGGATTACAACTATCACAATATAAAGATTTTAGAGAAACAAATACTCCTTCTGAAAGATCGGATAAATTATTTAACAAATTTGCAAGTGATTACCTCAACCGATAAATATCAATTTCTTCATTTCGCAGACCCCATTGGTAAGTTTTAATAATGGGCAAAGGCTTTCATTTTCTTATACTTGTTGACAATATCTTTACACTATTGTAGGAGGAGTTAATTTTGTTGAAGAAGATGAGCTGAAGGTTGAATATTTACTCATGTTTAGCATGCAACAATGGTTGGAACAGTTTGCTGGTGGACGACGGGTGGAGCAGCCACGATACACGCTTCAAAAGAAGATTACCCACAACGGTACTCGATATTACAGATACTATGTCGCGCTTAATTATCACGTCCTTGGACGTCCACCTGTAACTATGGGTAGATTTGCACCAAGTGAACATTTGGCCTGTGAGGATGCTGCAGCATCAATGCTTCGACGATTACAAAGTTCACTGGCTAAGAACATAATGGATTTCAATTTCTACAAAATTAATGCGATGGAGGTCGAGCTTGTGAAGTTGCTTTGTGAACTCTCAAGTTCGATCAATGACCGGTTAAATGGTTAATATCTTATCGTCTGCAATTTCAATTGCATGGTTAATAACCACATGTACTAGTTTGTTCTTTATTTCATGGTTTAATAAAAAAAAATTTTAATTTCTATAGACAATGGTTTTTAATTGAATATATTTTATGATGTTTGGTCAAGAATTACACATGAAATTGTTGACATTGAATTCACTAAGTTCATTAGTTCACCTAGTAACCTTGCTTCAAAATTTACGAAAACACGGTGTAGAGAATAGGTTTAAAGAAAAATTGAAAAAAATCACCTATGCAGAGGGGACTAAAAACTTAAGTAGACCAAGAATATACTATCATCCATAATAATTACATGAGTTCTTGTAACGTCACCATAAGCACATCCGGATGAACGCTAAATAATTAAGAACTAAAAAATTAGTAGCAAAGAATGATAAATACAAGCCGAAATTTAGACAAAACGTGCGAAAAATGCATCGGTCAATTGATTAATTTGTCATATATGTTCACCGTACAATATATTTTTCGTTTTATATTTATGCTCTGTAAAAGTAATGAACATCTACAGTTAATAATTAATTAAATAATTTTTTTTAATTTAATAAATGAAAAATTAGTTTATGATCAGATTAATTCCTATTATAGAGTTAATAACTTTACCACCAAAAAAAGAAAAAAAAATTTATGCGTAAAAAAATTAGGGGAAGACTACATGTCTGGCAAATTTTGGGCCTTATCTATTTTCAACAACCGGCCCGGCCCGTACACACCACTTCTCAAACCCTAAACCAATCTTCTCCAATACCACATTCTCTCAGCCTCCAACAATCACCACGAATCGGAGAACCAGCATGACACCGCCGCAGAGGACAGCTCATCACGGCCGACCCACGCTACCATCAAAGGTGCTTAATGGTGGTTTCGCGACTTTCGTCATTCAGCTATGTAAACACAACATGGAGGACGGGATCGAGGTAAAGTGTTCCTCATCTTTAAACTCAAACTCATAGTTCCTTTGTTTGCTAGTGATTATCTTATAATTTCTGTCATTTGACTTCTTTGTTATTAAACATTTTTACTTTCCCAGATCTATTGTAAAGAATCCCTTTTAACTTTGTCCCATAGCTTCTAAGCCACTAAAAATACTTCAACAACGGAGATGCACTTTTCTAAATGTCATTACAAAATTAATTAATAAAATTAAAATTATTATTATAAACCAAAAAATGGTATACCATTACCCAAAAAAACAATTTTTTTTCCAATTACTATGAGTTTATTTGTTTTAACGTCAGGTGAGGTAGAAATATTGGCATATTCGTAAGTCATTGATATGTTTCACGGAAAAAAATTTCGGGGTTGATAAAATTTATTATGTCCATCTTTAAAAAAGGGGAAAATTTTTTTTTCCAGCAAACTATATGTGTACAAATCAATGACAACCATGAGGTACTAGGCCTGCCTATGGCACAAAGGTAATCATTTTTGTTCAATATCTTAAATTGTTTAATAAATTATTTCCCAATTTCCATTCACGCAGATCCAAATTTTGCTACGTTAATGAAACCTCTTTCCAAACAAATAAGTTTGCATTCAATACAATAAAGTACTGCAATTGTTTAAATACTGTACAAATTCAGCATTTAAAACATCAGGCGTGATTGAGAATTATGTCACTTGCTTGATTGTCATACATTGATTTGTACTGCAAAGTACCTTATTACTTTTTTTTTGCCTAGGATACAGTACGTATTGTGCATAGTAATGTTGCTGTCAGTACAAGTAGTACCCTATGTAACCAAAACTTGTTAACAAATTTAACCACTTTTATTTTTCCTCCATTACCTTATGATGCAGAAGCTGCCACCAAAATTTCTGCATTACTATGCAGACTCAATCCCCAATCCGATTGTGCTTCAGATTCCTAACGGACGGAGGTGGAGCGTAGAGTTGAATTCCTATGAGGGGGGACGCTTGGCTTGACATTGGTTGGCGCAAATTTTTGACTGATTTGTCACTAGTCCCTACCACATCTTTGTTCTTTAAACTAAACACCGACTCTTGCATATTCGATGTCACTGCATACCAATTCAGATGCTGCGAGGAGGTGGAGTTTCAAGCACCAAAGACAGGTCTTAGAACCTTACCCAACAATTAAATTATTTTTTTAAAATTTTGTCCATTTTAATTTACTATATGTTCATCGCATTATTGCAGACGAGGAGACTGGATTTAGGATCACAATTAAGGACTACATGATACAGGCTGACTCATTGGTAAAGAATTGATAAGGATTTATCAACTTTAACATGCAACAAATTTATCCTCTGAACTCTAAAGTTTACAACTAATTCTTTTTCTTAATTTATTACATATACAGCCTGTGCCACGTACCAATCTTCAACCATACCTAGGACTTGATGATGAACATGACATCATCTTGATTCTAGGGGGCAGGGGTAAGTCTGTTACCTTGACAACAAATCCAGAAAAATCTACCTGTTTCATAACCAATGGATGGAACTCCTTCGCTGATGAACACAACATCAAAGATGACCAGGAATGCGAGATTAAGGTCTATGTCAGTGAAGACAGCAAGCTCATATTGTCTATGGAGCTAATCGCCTAAGTTTTAAGCTGTCCAAGATTTTTGCATTATGTAATTTGCCTATTCATGGCTTATCTTCCTTACTTGTAGTGCATGGTATTTCTCGACGGTCGAATGGGTTGTAACTTTTTAATATGATACATATGAAAACCTCTTATTCATGGATTCAAAAGGAAGGTTACATCTTTACACTTGATCTATCGAGTTCTAATCCTTATATTACTTTGTTCAATTGTGAAGGTATACGAGGATTAGCACTAAATTTTCTATGTCTTGCTTATAAGCTGCTGATATCATAATACGTTAGAGGAATGTGTTTAACCAACACGCTCACCCTCATTCACAAAAATTGCATGTTACGAAACAGAATGGTAATTGGATTTATAACAAGAATTCAACGCTCTCTTAACCGGTTAAACAAGTCGTATGTTATTCCTAGCTAAACAATTACAATTACACTTTCATAATTTAAAGATACCAAGCCACTTTCTTTCGTAATCTTGGATAAAATAAAAAACAACATTACCTGTTTATTCAATGACTAAATTGTTCGGTTACGATTTTCACGATATTTCTACATTACGATTTCGGCTAACTATTTAAATGTATACGCTATATATCAATTTCAAACAGTGAACATGGCCAAAAATTAAAAACCTCTTTATTTAAATTGCTTATACAACTATTTTACAATACGAGGAAACAATAAATACATCAATTGACCAGCACATCCTTTTTTCCCTCCGCTAAACAATTTAATACATTTTGACATTACTAAAACGAATTGCACGAAGATCAACCACACATCCTACTTGCTGCCCAGAATATGGTGAATCCATTACTCTTCACATTCACCACTTTTTGCGATTTCATTGTCACAAATGCTATTCACAACAGCATAATCTGCAAAACGAAAGTCAGCCCGGAAACTTGACATTCCGAGGTATTTTACAATTATACTATGTTTATCCCTGAGCCTGAATGCAGCCCTGAATTCATCCCATCCATAGACGATTTCTGCCCATGTTCCACTCCTTCAGTTTTCCTGGTTTTGCAGCTGGCTGGTTTTCCCATCTATGGAATACGAATAAACCTTCCACACGACACCAGGTTCTTTACGAAACGTTCAAATAGATTACGTTAGTAATTCAACCACACCATGAAAATACATACTAACGTGTTACTGCACGATGAAGTTATTTAGAAGAGAAAGTATAAATTTGTATAAAATGATCCCAGACAGATTATAGAAGGAAAATTATCCTCATTCCACACTTCCCTGTCTATAACCATGACAGATAACTGCATCATAAACATATGTGTCAATTTTTTTCGCTTAAAGTATTCGAAAAGAAGGTGCAGGCATGGACGTTTTCTGGGCTCCCTTTGATGCACATCGGAGCAGTATATTCTCTGCCCACTAGAATCAGCATTTGTCACCCAAACAAAATCTACAACGCAAATTCATACGAAAAAGTTAATCATAACGAACAAGATTTCATGCAACAAAAATCAATACAACAGAATCAGATCTAAAATTTTCCTTTCTTCGTATTAGCAAAAAATTATAAATAATAAATATTTTGGTCATACCTCCTCCATCCCGCTGAGATATTCATATACTAAATTTCCATAAATGTCAACTACATTATAGAGGACAACAATCAATGGATAAAATTTTTAACTAAATAAAACACATACTACATTTACCGACTACGAAAAAAAGGGGAAAATTGTAAACCCTAATCGTGTAGCTTCTCACCGCAAAAAATATTGGTGCGCCTAATCCAAATCAACCGACGTGCTGAGCTTTCAAATCTCCCTTCGATGATTTTCTTCTGCTATATCGCGTAAATCGATCGCTTGCAGTATGTACCACAAAAATTTTTGTTATCTCGAACCTTTTACAAAATGCCGATAATAATACAGGACTTCGTCTAACGGAGGGAAAGGTGGACAAATAAAAATGAATGCGGATGGACTGTCTGTGACACACCTATTTTGAGAGACTGAGAACAAAGAAGGAGACGACGAACAAGAAGAAGGGTGACAACGAAAATAGGAGACAACGACGAGGAGGAGGGGGTTCAAAAGCTGAGATTCATAAACTGGGCCAACCGATTTATGCACAAACCCAAACCTCAAATCAGCCCATTCAATATTTACATTTTTAATAATTTTTTTTTAAAATAGTACATATACGTATTTTAACTTGTATACAAGTTAGCAGGTAATTCATCTCATTCATTCATTACGTATTCGGTGCAAATCCACGGCTGTTATGCATGGCACCACCAGTGGTGACAAAATACATGGCACCACATCAAACAGAGCCCATTTATTACTCTTGTTGTTTTTCGTTCTTTCAACATCACAGTCTTTGGTAACGCCCATGATTCATCGTTGAAAAGCAAAAAATGACGCTGTTGAAGTGCAATTTTGATATTGTTCTTATTTGAACAAAACATATTTCTTCTTGCTCAAGTCAATGAACCTTACTGTATGCTATATTGTCGTCGCACCTATACTTTTATGCTTTGTTTAGTTGCATGAAAAAAGCGAGACGAGAGAAATATGGGAGAGAGAAGTAGGGAAGAGAGATTTAGGGAGAAAATAAGTAGATTTCATAGTTGTTTGGTATGAAAGAAAATGTGAAGAATGAGGAAAAGAGAAAATTTGAGTTTTTTTCTTTGTGTTTGGTTAGAAAGAAAAGTTTGAGAAAACAATAAACTTGTCAAAAAAAAAAACAACTACATCCTTATTTTATTAAATAGAAATAATTATATTTTTCTTTTTCACATGTATGTATATTTAATATAATCAAAAAAAATTTCTTTACGTCAATTATTTATTATACGATAAAATTTTAGTCCAAAATATTTAAAAAAAAACAGTTTTTGTTATTAAAATATAAATGCTTTATTTTTTTCAAATAAAAAAAATAAAAAAAGGGTCAAACAAAATGAATAAGTGAATGATAGACAAGTAATTTTACATGTCAATTCCAGTTTTTTCTCCATTCTCTTTTCTATTGGAAAGAGAAAAATTTTTCTGATGGGATCACCATATTTTCTCTTCCCCTCATTTTCTCTCTTGAACCAACCCAAGAGAAAACAAAATTATTTTTCTTCTTTGGTTTACCGTTTACCTCAAGTTTAAATTTACTAGGGTGAATACCGAGAGCATTCGTGACAAAGTCGATAGAATTATCAAGATTTTGACTGCTTAGCTTATCAAAATCCTATTAGATACAAATAGAAAGATTAGAAAAATGAAACCACAACAAAACCCACACAATACATCTAAACCAGAATCGCAGATATAACACCATAGCAATGTCGTCGTAAAAAATCAAACCTAAGCAATTATTCAAGGAGATCTAATGGGTAATGGCAAGATTCTAATGGTACATATATAAATGATGGGACTAATTTTAAAAGATAAATAATAAACTAATGCCTGCAAAAAACATGTTACGAACACCCGAGAGATTTTTGACGGGGCCAAAGGTTACATAAATTGGACATAATTAATGATGGATAAAAGCCTTTAAACACAAGTAGCTAAAGCATTAAAAGGATTCAAGTCCTTGAACAAAAAGAGCATTAAATACTTCCATTTCATGTTTCTTCAGAGTCAACCCAATCTCAATCCCTTTATTATTATTCCTACTCTCTGATAAGGAGAATGATCCAGTTCTGTCTATTGAAGTCACATCCACCTTCTTAGGCCTTCCCCATCCAAAATCAATACTATAAACCTCAAACCTTGGTGATCCAGCTGTAGAGAAGTACCGATCCTCCGACATGGTATGCATACTCGAAACCCAATTCTCTGCTCCATCTAAAATTCCACCCTCTGCTATAACCAAAGCTTCACATATCCCTTCCAAAGCTCTAATGAATCCATCATTCTCTGATAACTTCTTTGTCTCAGCCTCATTATATTGGCCAGCTACACAATTTCCGAAATATGCTGGCGCGATCGGAGGATCCAAGCGTGATCTACAATCGATACCGAACACGAAAACAACTCTATTGGTTTTTGGCTGTTCTGTTTTCACTAAGCATGTTATAACATAAGCACAAGTGACCGAAAACGTTGATAAGCGCACATTCATTCCCAGCATAGATCGTGCATATTGCTTAAGCTTTTGGATGTGCGACGGTGTTAGCTCGAACAAACCTTTAACTGCTTCGGTTTCTATTGTACTAACGGTCTCCCACACTTTTAGGCTTCGATTATTTGGTCCACCGTTCTTCAACCACCCGTCCACGTAAGCTTCAGTTATTCCTGCAGGGTCTTTAATCACCGTTCTGTCAAAGAAAGGTGTTAGATGTTCGGGTAATGATAAAGATGTTGATGGTGATTCTATGAGCTTAGAGCATGCAAAGGCCCATGCTTTGATAAACGAGGTTGAAGATTTTCCATCCATAGCTGCATGGTGTGTGGGTATTCCAATACAAAAACCAGAGTTTGGAAACAGAGTGACTTGCAGGGCCAACACAGATGCTTTTTCATGTGAAGTTGCCAAGTGGGGTATTAAAGGAAAACGTTCCTTTGCCTCACAGAAATTGGAACAAAGATGGTTGAAATCAGCATTGGACTGAGCTACAGTGAAAGACACAGCATCACCAGGGACATAGTTGATGATGGGAGAGGGTGAGTCAAGGGGCCAAGTGATGTTGCCGGCTAAAGGAAGAAAGTGTTCAAGTGTGAGTTGAAGAGAGTGTTTGAGATTGGGAAGAACTGAATCAAAAAATGAAGAGGTTGGGTGGGGGAATTCATAAATGAAAAGACGCTCAGAGGGTGGAAATCGTAGCCATAGCAAGTCAAAGAAGGTGAGGGGGAGAGAAGTTGGGGTTGCTCCTTTAGGTGGTTGTACTAAACACACTTCAATCACTTTCACTGTTTTTTGTTGATCCATGAATTGACTCACGTTCACCACTGTTGTGCTTGTGCAAACTGCAAAGTCACATAGCCTCTGTTACAATTATAAACAAAAAAACATACTTAACACTCCTTCCGTCCACTATTACTACAATAAAAAATTAACTAGATTAGCATGTTGGTTGGATGTATTTAATTTTTTCAAAATCATAAAATATAAGATCTCTTTTGAAAAGTTATATTGAGAATGAAACAAAAATTAATTGAAATCACTATTTTCCAAAAAAAAAACATTTTTGAAAAAGTTATTAGGCATGACAATGGGTCGGGTTTGGGGCGAGTTTTGACAATACCAACCCCACACCCATCAAGAGCGAGGCGGATTCGGGTGGAGGGTGAGTATGAAAAGGTGAAAACTAAACTCATCCCCGTCGGGTTCGGAAAAACCCGCGAGTAACCCATCCAATTATTTTTTAAAATTATTTTTTATTATATTAAACAAAAATCGCACATAAGATACATTATAATTCAAATAATATATAATAATAAACATCAAATTTTAAAAATATCTAAAAACTTAAGAATTAAATCATGGTTTTAGCTATTAAAAAAATTAAGAATGAAAAAATTAGTTAGATTTTATTAGTGGACAAAGAATGCTTGTCCCCATTTTAATTAATTAGTTGGACATACAGAGGGAGTACTATTTAATTAATTTATTTAATTCTTTTAAATTCATAAAAAAATATAGATATTTTAAGAAAATAACATTGGGTATAAAAAAATTTAAATAGGATATTAATTTTTTGGGATGTTTTAAGAAAATAGCATTGAGAATGAAACAAAATTTTTAAAAATTAGTTAATTTTAGTTATACTTTAAACTAAGAGAAATACTATACTTTTTTTTCTTATAAGTATATAATAGTACTACCTCTGTTCCTAAATATAATACCTTTTTGACACTTTTATTTTATTCTTATTTATAAGATTCTATGTCAATTTTCAATGACCATTAATTACTTTTTTTCACAAACACCCTTATTTATTTAACATTTTTTAGATTCTCATTTCTCAATAATATTAATAAGGGTAATTTTGAAAATACATATCAAAATTTCACATTTTCAATATAATTAACTAATTTAACTAATGTAAGTGAAATCTCCCGAAAGGGTTCTATATATAGGGACGGAGGGATGTTCGATATCTTTTGAACTTTTAAGTATGATCACATAGATTAAGAAAATGTTGATTATTGTAAGTTTTACGTATACTTTGTCAAAAATGCTCATATTTAATCCTTATTGAAAATTGTAGTACTCCCTCCGTTTCATATGTACATTAATGCTCTTTTAGCATTTGTACTATGTTTCATAAATTCTGTTATTTTATAAATCTAATACTCCTTCCAGTCTTGTTTATTAGCAAAAATAACTACCAGCATGTGTAACATCCCTAAATTAATTCCAAGCCTAATTAATGAATTAATAGGTTTATAATGAAGGGAATAGGTAGAATAATTACTTAAAGAATTTTGGGAGAAAGGCGACTAGTAATTATAAGTACTAGGGGTTGTATAGGAGGCATTTGTAGCAACAGGCAAAATTATCTAAGCGAAATCGGGGGTTAAATCGGCGTTTTAGATGTTAGAAATCAACCGAAAAGAGAAAATTAGGAATAAAATATCCATAGCTCTAAACCCAATTTCCACCGTTGGATGTGAAGTTTAGGATTTTAGGAAGCTTGTCTCAAAATTTGAGCAAGATCCAACGGTTATCGAAGAAGTTATGGCGATTTGAAGTCGGGACCCCCCGGGGCACGCCCAGGCGCACCGGGGCATGCCTAGGCGCGCCGGTCCCTTGTTGGTGCGTGAACTCAGTAAGAAACGTGCCCAGGCGCGCCATGACCCGCGCCCAGGCGCGCGGGGCTGCATCTGATGCAAAAGATTGGTGCGTGGCACCATGTGAGCCACCAACCTTTGGCTTTCTTATGAAGCCAATTTCCACCATCTCTTATAACCCCTTCTTCATGTCTTAAGCCCATGGAAGCACCATCTCTTTCCCTTCCCTATGCACCACCGTGACTCCCTCTCTTCCATGGACCAAGCACCATTTTCTTCTTCCTTAATTCATGAAGCCAACTCCTTACTTCATCAACCTCTTCCTTCACGCCATTGACCAACAAAAAAAAAAAGAAGCATCAAGCATCATCTCACTCCTTTCCCTTGCTCAAACCCGTATCTCTCTCTCTCTTTAAGGCAATCATCATCCCCTCTAATTGATCAGCCAACATACACCATCATCTTAGCTCCAAGCTTGATTAGTAGGCATGAACTCCTTCTTCCCTTCCTTTCCCTCCTTCCATTGCTCCACCGTGCCTCTCTCTCTCCCTCTTGGGCACCATCACCATTTTCTTCTTCCATTAATCATGAAGCACATGACATAGCTTTAGCTTCCAAGCCATAAAAAGGGGTGTGAACTTCTTTTCCTCTTCCCACCACCAACGTGACCTTCATTCCTCCCTCCATGATTTCGTTCTTCTCAAGCAAAATTGGAAGGAAACCGAGTTACCGACATTCACCGACACCGACCGAAACCGACTCGGTCTTGCTCTCGGTCATTAAAAAGGCTTCTAGGATCACCGCCCCGTCTCGTCGGCGAGCTTCGGCATTAGTCGGTGCGAAGTTTGGAGCCTCGGGTCAAGGTTTTCTCCTTGGATTCGTCGATTGAGGTAAGAGGGGTTTGTGTTACCTTTCCTAAGGATATAGATTCTAGGTTGTTGTAATGATGACTAGGGGTAGATAATTAATTAAGAGAATAAACCTTAGGATGTGTAAAGTGAATGAGATGAACCTTAGGGGTAATTAATATGTTAAGGGTTAATTTTATATTAATTAAATGGTTTATGATAAATTCTCTTTTATTAATATTAGAGTAGGAAGTGAAGAACCCTAGGGAGTTGACTTAATTTATAGTACCCTGAGACATACCTGAGTATGTCGACTGTTTATTTATTATCCGTTGATTGCTACTTGTTATTGATGTATGTTCAGGTCGTGTTTGGTTTTGTGACTCGTAAAACAAACAATGGACTAAGTGTTAACGTAGGCGAGTTATATAGAAAGGGCTAAGTAAGGAGGAAAGGATGGAAAAATTATGAGTGAATAATTAAAGAATGGATTAAGGACAAGTGGTTTGATAGAAGGAAAGTGATGTTTATTATTAATCGAATCATAAATTAGAGGATGGTAATTGAGTGACGAGGAACCTTAACGGATGTCGTGCTTGATTGAAATTGTTAAGTGTAAATGTGACCATAACGGTTGAATGATAATATGTGTTATCGAGATGATGTTGTGCATGAATGTTCATGATGTGTGATTTGGTGATGTTTATAAATTAAGTGCTTGTTTTGTGAAATGAATGTGATATGATGATGGTTAGAAACCAATGCAGAGAATGGAAATCATATATGAATTAATTAATAATGGAAAGTGCAGTTGAATTGAGTATCGGTGCATTGACAGACTAGGTGCCCCTGCCGGTGTACCAAATTCCCAAGGGCCAAGTGCTCACCAGGCTAAATTCCCATTAGGTCCAAATGCCCTGTTAGGCGTCAATGCACCAAGACTTAATTCACTGCCGGTATAAAAGAAATGGAATGTGTTGGAAATATGAAAAAGAGAATGAAACCAAATGATTGGAATGTACAGTGATACATGGAAATCATGGTAGCATAGCTTGACAGGGTGAAGCCTTTTGGGTGAGAAAGTCCTGGTTGAGCGAGAGACCCTTAGGTGTGCCAAATGCCTGGCAGGAGCATTAAATCCTAGTGATGCAAACCGGTGGTAATCGGGAGTGTGATACCCGGACGCAGTAAGACGTTATCGCGCTTGTAGGTGCGAACGCAGTAGGTCGTGACCAGGGGAGAATGTAAATGAAATATACCTGGACGCAGTAAGACGTTATCTTGCTTGTAGGTGCGAACGCAATAGGTCGTGACCAGGGACAAATTGAAAGATGAATGAGAAAGGTGAATTAATGAATGAAAAGAGAATAAAAAGGTTTTATGAAAATAATGATATATGAACATGAATTGGTCAATTCATGAGTTTGGAATTCGAAATATGAAAAAGGTAGCGCAAGTGGAATTGAAAAGTAATTTAAGGTTGAATGTAGAATTGCTAAGAAGGTAGGATGGACATAGAACTTATTTTAGTGAAAATGAGCTTGTATGTAATTACCGGAAAAGGAATACTAGGTTAATAGATAATCTCTATTGTGATAGGGCCTAGTTTGTCAGCTATGCTTCTTAGAAGCTATTTTCCTTAGTACTGTGTAATGCTACCCTTCTTGATATATTTTTACAGGTACCGAAGGAGCATACACGAGTCTGGCCGAGCAGGAGTACATTCCACCACGTAGAATGTATATAGTATTTAGCGACCATCTATCGGTGAGGGGTTATTTTGGGAATTTTGTTGTATTTTAATTTCTTTGTCATTTGGAAAAACTAAGAGTTCGAAAAGTTATTTTGTATCCCTTTTTAACTAATGTTCTAAGTGGACTGAACTATATTTTGGGCCCTGCTGGTCTCTGATTTATTTAAATCTACTTCGAATAAATTTTACAGGTTAAAGAAAATATTTAGGAAAGTCCTAAAAACAAACGAAACTCCGTCCGATTTCACGGAGAATTTTCATAAGCAAATTATATGAATACGAGTTTTTCCTATTAAACGAAACTAATCAAACGTTTTAAAAAAAAGAAATTTTCAAGTCACTATTTTAATATAATGGGTAATTATTCTAGGTGTTACATTTATGGTATCAGAGCAGTTTTTCCTCGGCCCGAAGGGAGTAACTCATTACTCCTGTGGTTACTCATCAAGCGAGTAACTTGTAGTTAGATATCAAACTGATTTGTGGTTTAATTAGGTATTATTGTTAGCATGATAATATGCTTAGTTGCTGAGTGTAGGGTAGTGAGTAGCTTAGATTCTTCTGAGTTTGTTTAGTGATTTGAGGATCGCGTTTAGCATCTGACGATTTCTTTCGAGAAGCATGGTAAGTATTTGAAAATCTTTTCTAAGTTCATTTAAGTATGTTAAAATTACCATGCAAAACCTGAAAATCTTGTGGAAAATCAATGAGTCATATTTAGAAGTGGATGAATGACGAGACTAAGGAAAGCAATACCCCAACGGGCAAGAGCACGAGGTTGCTACCCCATCGGGAGGAAGCGATCTTTAGTTTCGCGCCAAGTAACCCAATTCTAAATGTGATGCACCAAACAAGATTCCAACATTTTGAAACTAATAGGTTGAGGAATTCAAACTTAAGTAAGATGAGAATGGTCTTATCACTGATACGATGTGTATTTGAGCGTGATCACCTCAAGTGTACATCTATTGGGAGATATCATCATCTTGTCCTTAAGTTTCGGCGAGTATTTTGGGAATTTAGGGAGATCCCAAATTTAGGAGGATTAGAGGTCTTTGTCATAGGTTTCCGTATGCGTAAATATTTTAGAACCAGAGTTGCGCGACGGAAGTGTAGGAAGTATTGTTTTGTCTTAAGATAAGGGAAGTAGCTAGTTAGGAATCCTAGTTAGCTATGATAGATTGTTAGTATTTATACATCTAGAATTGAACATAAGAAACTCTAAGATAGTACATAGTAATGGTCCTAAGTCTAAGTATTAGGTGCTTAAAATCCTAAGTGATTGCGTAGAGCTAGGTTGTATGATTGGAAATGAATGAATGTGATGCTATGTATTGTCTTGTGTTTGCTTACATGATGATTTTTGCATGTTGAAAATTGTTTTGAGCATAAAACGATTTTGAAAACATCTTTATGAAATGGTGCTACTATCAAGAGATCGAATGATTCCCAAGTGTAATGGTATTAGTGTCGGGAATCATTTGATGTCCAAATTGATAGTGTTTAAAATGGCTTTCAATATTTTGAAAATTGATTTCAAAATGAATTCCACTATTTTGAACAGAATCAGAAATCCTTCCAAATTGAGTGTTAAGTCGTATGATGGAAATTTAAAAAAGTTATTAAATAAACCAAGGATTCCTAAGTAATCGGACGGTAAATTAATTCTTTGTTTTAATCAAGTCATGTACCGATTAAATAGGAGCCCTTATATACGACACAAATCAATTTGGAATGACAATTATCTTTCAAACTCGAAGTCAAAGGAAATGTGATTGTTCCAACTTTTGAAGATGGACTAAAATAAAATTTTCTAACCCAAAAGCATATTCCCTTGTTGCTTGAGTTTGTTAACCTTGAGAAGTTTTGCACTCCTTCATCTAGGTTCTCACCAAGTTAGATGTGGGTAGTCCATTTTTACAAAGGCATGATTTGATTTATAAAGTTGTTTTCAAAGTTTCATCCAAGTCATTTTACAAGGAAAATGTTAAGGTTGTAAAGTACAAATTAACTTGGATGATTTAGTCTTCCACTAGGATTTTGCATGAAATAAAATGTCTTACCATCAAGGAGGGAATTCGATTTTATTAGCATACCACCCCATCAATATTTTCTGGTATGCTACCTTGACTGTATATGTATATAATTAAATGCCTTTCTTGTATGCTACTTTAATTTTTAAATATAGACGAACACATACATGTTTTCCGGCATATTCTTTGGTTTTATAATTACATAAATGCATAAGTAGTTTTCCCGTACACTAATTTGGGTTTCCATAAAGACATAAATATTTTGAATGTATGGGATTTTATTTATTGAACCTTGAAACCATACAAAGTGGTTGATTTTATCAAAGTTTTATCTTGGCATGCATAACTTGAATGTGTCAACAAATCATGGGAAACCATGCAAATTTTCAAACTCTTCTTGGATTGCATTTGAAATGTGTGCAGCTCATCTAAGAGGTGTGTGTAGATTTAGACTTGAATCCTAGGATTTATTCAGGAAGATCAGGATTAGATCAGAATTAAGTAGAGATTGCCAAGTTAGTGGTTGCAATTATGCGCTGACGTGAAATGTTGGTGTGCATATTGAATTTTGATTGTTATGTATGTGCTAACTGTTTACTTGTCAATGAGTGTGATTGCTTAGGACTTAAGAATAATGCCTAAGTTGTAGATCACTAAGTAGATTGTGATTAGACCTCTATCAATGCTACCGTTAACGTCAACACTGGTGTTGACGGAAGGATCAAAGTGTCCCCTTTTCAACATCTTTAAGAACTTAAAATGTTTTTCCATTTTTTGAGGGACTAAACTGTCCCACGCGAAAAACATGAGGGACTAAAGTGGATCTTCACTCTAAAATTTTTAAAAAAATTTTGTTTATGCATTGAAATTGTAAAAAGAAGAAGATAAAAAATTATTAAAAAAAAAAAATTTGACTGATACTGTATTACGGAAGGAGCACGGTATGGCGGGTCAAGTGCTGCAATTGGTCTCTTCAATGTTTCTCGGGTCCAGTGCTGCAATTGATCTATTTCGTGGTGGTTTCTTCGATGTTTCTCAATTCTTGACTTTTACCCGGAGCATTCAGATTCCTAAATTAAAATTGTTTTTTTCAAGTACTCTTTCTTATTGTATTTATAAGATTTTTTTTTTTTCGGTTTTTCAAATTCATCAAAGAAATTTGTTAGTTACATTATAAATGTGAAAAATTGATACTCCTTTCGGTTATCCTATATATAAACCCTTTCTCAAGACTTTTTTTTGTCCTTAATACAAGCTCATTTCCAACATTCAATGACACTAATTACTTATTTTTCACAAAACACCTCTATTTACTCAACACTTTTTAGATTCTCAATAATAATCATATGGGTATTTTTGCAAAAGTATCCCAAATATTTACATTTCCAATACATCTAACAATAATAACTAAGTTTTCTAAAAGGTGTAAAAATTAGTAAAAAGGACTTATAATAAGGATCGGAGGGCAAGGACGAACCTATGTAGGCAATAGTGAGGGCAATTGCCCTCACTAAGTTTTCAGTAAATTTCTTTTTGCTTTAATACACATAGGATTTTTCTATTGCATATTCAGGAATATATGTTAAAAATATTTTAAAAAGTAAACTTATGCTTAAAAATGGCATATTAGTATTCTGGAAGTTGATATTTTTAATTTTTCTCTGAGAATTTATTCACTTAACTAATCTGAACATATGTCATAGGAGATACATTAAAAAATATCATACATTCATAAAATTACGGAATTAAAAAATTAGGTCAGAGTAAAGAATAAAAAAAAAAAAATTATTAGCCCAAATTCAAATTTGTGCTACTTGCTTCTTTCTCTTTAAGTGAAGGCTAAGGGTCTAAGCTGGGGCAAGTTCATTCGAAGGGACGATACATCAAAAGTTGTATATGCCTCAAAGGCAATTTCGATTCAGATAATCCAAATCCATCATTATACTAGATAATTCGAACTTGCCCCCAATCTCAATACAAAAGCAATTTGAAATTAAATTTATTTTTTTTTTTACCATTGCATAATCTCAAAGACAAGTTTTCATAATAAGATTTTGATATATAGGATATATTTTGTAACGATGGTTGAGTATCCTTTAGCAATAACTAGTTCTGTTCATAAAAATATTCGTTATATTTTTTAGTGTTATTGATTTATATATGTCATCTTCGCCCTTGCATCCAAAAATTTCTGGGTCCGTCCCTGCCGGAGGGAGTATACTTTTTCAAAACTACCCTAAAAGTGTTGACTTAACAGGGGTATTTGTGAAAATAAGTAATTAAATGTTACTCTCTCCGTCCCACAAGGATGGTAAAAAATGGCTAAATTTTTTGTCCCAAACTATAGTTAAAATAATTTAATAAAAAGTTTAGAAATTGTAAACCTTGAATTGTGATTGATTGATCCATGCAAAATGCATTAAATTGGTTGTTTGTTAATTGGTTGATGTGTTAGACAAACCATTAAATAAAATATTATAAATAGAACCAAAATAAAAACTTCAAAAGGGTCTTATAAATAAGATAAGACGGAGTAGGTCTTACCTAGGGGTGTTCGCGGATCAATTCGGCTCGGTTTTGAGGCAAAAAACCATCCGATCCGATAACAAAATATACATGCAGTTCTGTTTGGATCGGTCCATTATATTAGCAAATCCAAATAGATCCAATCCAAAAAAACCTTGCGATTTCGGTCCGATTCGCTCCGGTTTCAAATTTCATTTTTTTCCCTGTTTTGATACGCATTACGCATCACTGTAAAATGTAACAAAAGGCCTCATAGACATATATTCAAAGCCACATAAAATTCACTGCACATAGTCACATACACCTCTTGAATACAGAGCTGAAAATAATAGAAATAAAACATCTTGACTAACTGATAAAAAAAACTCAATAGTATATGATGAATCCATGCAAAAAAAAGTGCCAAATTACATTAGTTAGTGTATTTTACTGCATTAGTAACTAGCCATATCAATGCTATAGTGGAGGAGTTCTTCCATATTCCATTTAAGGACACGAGTGGAAAGAAAAAGATTCAATCATAACACCTTCCTCATGTTCAGTGTGTTTTTTTTTTTAAACTCTCACAAGACAAGAAAACATATAGCAGAACAGGTAAAGTGCCAAAGACTTCTTTTCATATTTGCAATAAAAAATGAATCACATTGGAATAAATGACCATAACAAAATCACAATACCCTTATAAGATTGGCACTAGCAGCAACAATGTAGCACGCACCTAGTGCTAATGTTTGATACATCATAAACAATAAATGGTTATTTAAGTATTTGCAATACAGAGATACTCTGTAACAGAAAATATGCTACCTAAACATTTCAGGTTTCAGCCACATAATTCATAGCACATACAACTTGAACTCAAGAATTCAAGATGAATCAACTATCTGGACAATGCAATACTCCCAATAAAAGTCTAACAATGGAGATTAAGCCAAAAATAGACACACACATACATAAAAAAGAGATTAAAACAGGAAATCCATCAACCAAGAGATTACTACTATACTTATTGATAAGCAATATCATGTGCAACTAGAAAGTGTTGGAAGTCAAGCTTTCCCAATGACGTAAAGAGTTATGCTAGAAGATTTCTAGAAGATTGTTTTAATGATAACAAACAAGGTCTATCCACTAAAAAAAAAGTTAAAAAATATCACTTTTAATACGTCAGTTAAATAAAGCCAGCCATTTTATTCGCTAAAAAACGGCGATTTTAGAACTGCCATTTTATACATTTATAAAATGGAAGTTTTGTGTAAATTATGGCCGGTTGAACTACCATTTTAGCCCAATTTTCTCCCTCGCGTTTTTTGGCTCATTTCCCTCTAAATGTTTTGGCCACTCTCTCGTTTCCCTCAGATAGCTCCTCACCGCGTCTCCTCATATCCCTTCTCTAGAAGCTTAGCACCACGCCACTCTCTCTCTTTTCTGGAAGCTCCTTACTACGTCTCATCGGTTCCTCACCACGTGTCCTCTCTTCGGCGGCGCGCTGCTCGGTTTTTCGCCGCGTCTCCTCTCTTCTCCGATGCATTTGCGATTATTGGCTCTCACTGCAACAGGTTCGTCTTTTTTTGTTTTATGTCTTTGAATCATTTTCAATCTTTCTCTAATCGTTCTCTAATCATTTTTAGTCTCCCTCACCGCGTCTTTTTTTTTCTTTTTGCATGTTTTATTGGATTAAGGTTAAAAAGGGTTAAAAATTGATTAGGTTTTTGTATTTTTGCCTCAATCGTTTTTGATTTTTGCATCCCCTAAATTGTTGTTACCACTCTTGATTGAATCACAAACTGAAGGAGGGTTAGAGCTCATGACATTAAGTTCATTAGAATTGGAAAGCTACAGACACTGAGATAGCATACTAGCAAGGTTAGAGGCGAAGATTACTAGCAAAACTGAATGAGGGTTAGAGCAAAAGATTACTAGCGAGGTGTGATTTAAGGAAGTTGTTAGAAGTTTGCTAACTGCAACTTTTATATTAAATAATTATAGGACAAAAGATGTGAGATCCAATCAAATATCTATGATTAATACCTTTCTTCTTCTTCTTTTTTTGGTGTACACCAAGGGTATCCCTCAGCCGACAGTCGAAGACTAATCCCCTCCGAGGCGTAGAGATCACTGAAGTGGGTTTTGCCTCTACCAACAAAGCCTTTTCCATGCCCACGGCAGGGATCGAACCCCCTAACATCATGCTTAAGGAACCCAGCTATCTACCAACTGTATGTGCTGAGCTTTGTTGGTTTCTTCTTTTTAGAATTATAATAAGTTAGAGAAGAGAAAGAATAAAGGTGGATTCGGAGCCAAAAAGTAACGCTGGAAAAATTTATAGCATGTACATTGCATCTAAAATCTTAAATCAAAGGAAATTGCTAAATTTATAGCATGCACATTGCATGTATGGTATACTTTTGATAGGGCTTTTTATCACAATTTTTCCATAGGTTATCATAGTGATTTTGTTCATGGTTGGTTCAGTCCAGTTCAGATCAATTTAAATTATTTTTTGTTGCAAAATTACTACTAATTTAAGTAGAATGACCAAGAATTGTAACTGGTCTTAAGTTTTGAAACATTTAAATTTGATCAAGTCACATTTCAATATTCCTCTAATATTTGGTTAGTATTTATATGAAGTTATAAATCCTTGTGGGATTAGAAATAGTCCAACTCCTTAAGAATTAAGTAGTACTGTAGTAAAACTGTAAGAGCAAATACTTTATTTATGGTAACAACCACTATACAAGTTTAATTTAAGCAGGATTGCTATCTTTTTAGATTAGAAAGTTTAATTAAAGGGTGCATGTCCAATCACATCAGTAGCTAATTTGAGGGATAGATTAGAAAAGGTGATGCCTCTCATAATTACCTTATTGCGTTACAGAAGCTCAGGGCACAAGTTCTGTAATGCGATATAAATCTTCCATACAGCAGTACCTGATCTTTTTCTTCTTCATTCTTGCAAAAAATTTATCTTTAGCATTTGTAGTAGTAGTAGTAGCGGCTGCTATGATGGATGATGCTACTTCATCACTATCAGTGCTATCAACCTTGTAGCTGTGTTGTTTCCCTTGCACCACGTTGTAGCTGCAACTATTGTTGCTGCTATGATGATCTTCTTCGGAATAATCTCCACTACTAAGTTGTATGAGAAGCTCTGCAGCAAACAAGTTGATTATTCAATTTTTGTGAATTGAAATTTCCACATCTAGGTAGCATCACTGAAGTTTTGGACAAGCAATATCATACTACTAGTCATATATTTTTCTAACTTCTAACTATTTAATTTCACAACTTAATTATCTCAAATTGGAAATGATAGTTATTAACTTTGTGGCTAGTCCACTGACAGAACTTATTAGCATCTAAAGAACAGCTTTTACAACTTTTATGCAGAACCATTAATAAGGTTTGATTTATGTTGTAACTTTGCTTGTGCTTATATCTATTTAAGACTGAACCACGGATGTGCAATTTGTTTCATTATTATTTCAGTTACTCTATTGGAGACTGCTTAAGATTACAAGCCTACACCTAAACATCATCACATTTGGTCAAGTGAATCACGTACATATATGCAAGAAAACTGTTTATTTTGAGAATGTTATTAATTTTAGCGTACATAACTAATTTATGATTCTTCGTTGCATTTGTTTTATGTTTCCATTATAACATAAAGGAACTTTGGTGGCAATTTTTGATAAAGTTTTCTTTTTCTTTATATAACTCTATCATCATCATCATCATCATTATTATTATTATTATTATTATTATTATTGTGTATTAATTCCAAATTGTTTGTTTTATGGACTTACGCAGATATGCCAAAAAAAAAGAGAATCAACAATCTACTCAAGTAAGTAGGAAGAAGCACAACACATGGTCCATCATCAGTAGGTGGGAGCTCTATCACATTCTCCATCACCAATTACTGGGAGCACTTCGCATGATCCATTCCAAGTTAGTCCACCTCAGTTGTCACCTCATTCTCCGTCAGTTCATCCTTCATTTTCAGAGCCATTTAACCAAGTTCCATCACAGCCTACACATGAGGAGGCTGAGGCTACACATGAGGAGGTTGAGGCTGAGACTTCTACTAGACGTAGAAAGGGTCGTGTATCCACCCATTATTGGTCGGTCGATACTATAGGTAAGGTTTAAATATTTATTGATGGAGTATTTTGTTTTCTTTTTGTTTATATGTTCCCAATTGTAGTACTTTACTTGATTTTATTTATCATGGATGGGGAAGAACATGTCAAAAAAATGAATGTGAAGGTCAGGGACATCCATAATTTGCCTCCTCGAATACGAGTTATAGTGGAGTTTGATGACTATTTTTCACCTATTGGTGAAGTAGCTGGACTTTTAGCAGGAGTGTGTGGACAACTTGCAACAAACACTACTCTCTTTCTCATTAGTTTTGATAAGTGGCTAGACATGCCTGAGGGTTACTTTGACAGTCAATGGAATGTCCTAAAGGTATGATATTGTGCTTAATATTACATGTTTTTTTAAAGACAAACTTGCAATACTCTTTTCACATGCATTTTTTTTATTTTTTATTCAAGGGTCGAATCTTTTTCAATATCAATGAGATCCTTGCAAAAAGACATGTGAAACAGTCCATTTCAAAAAATGGAAAGAGTTTAGGCTCAAGTTGTACAATGAATATCATGATTCGACACTTATTAGGAGTGAAATTATCAACAATATTCCGGAAGATGTAACCCCAGACCAATGGGGCATTATTTGTGCACTATCGCATGTAACCTGAGACAGTGGTACACAATTCTTATACCTTTAATACTTATTTCATTATAACTAATTATTACTTTTACATGTTGCACAATTGTTGACACAATGATACACAATGCTCGTACACAATTCTTTCACTCGTAGGCCCTTTGTGAGAGAAATCGAGAGAATAGACAAAAACAAACTATTCCTCATACTTGTGATGCCAAGAGTTTGCCAAGGAGACGACATGATTTGGTAGTTCAACAATTTATCTTTGGTGAATAAATGATTTACATATTGTGCATCTTTAATTTATTATAGTTTTATATTTGTTTGTCGACTATTTCCGAAGATAGATACGGGGAATACTTATGGTCGAGGCCCGATGTGGCAGATAACTCACAAGTACATCGATGGAAGCTATGTAAATGAGGAGGCTCAACAGAAATTAAAGGGGTAATGACAAATAGTTGTTTTCTTTAAGATGCTTCATTGCAGTTATTTTACTTTAAGCATGTGATTAATTGGTAACATATTTAAATCTTTTGGTTATTTATCAAATAAAGTGAGAATGATTCCTTACTCGTGCTCTATGTTTATTCTTATCCTATGCTTTGTTTTCACTAGAGGTTTCAAGTCTTGTGTTCATGTGTTGTAAGGACATACATTCCATCATTTTCAAGTCTTTTGCTGCTCTGATTCATTTTCTTTATCCTATCTACTGAATATTTTTTAGAATTTGCATTATGTGTTTGTCACATCAAAACAAGTACATTTCCTTGCTTTTCTTCATGCACTTTTGTAATTGTAATTTTATTTGGTATTTTATGTAGGATAAAATTGATGAAATTATGAGGGAAAATCCAGAAGCTTTCTCTGAAATTTCTGCAAAAGATCCTGTTGGTGTGGTATTGGGAAAAGAGCACCCTGGTTATACTCGAGGAATGAGCATGAGAGTGGTTCCTACTATAGCATTCAAGCATAAGACAACAAGACTTAATGGTGTGAATTTCAGTTCATCTAATGCATGTAACACACCATCTCAACCATGGCAACAAAATATGGAAATAGCATTAAAAGCTTTGTTAAATTATGTTACTGTGAAAGAAGGAGGAAGGATCCCCGAAGATTTGGCTGGTGTATTTGCTAATTTTACCCAACAGGTATAACACTCGTAACTTCACATTACAAACTTGATTGAGATAGGAATTTAAAAATTAAAGAAATTTTTTTTACCCATAAATATAGCTTCCTTTAGCCTTGTTCTTTTAATGTAGTTAATGCTGAATTTGAACTCTACGACACAATTCAATTGCCTAAACTTGAGGAATTCTTGGTTTTGATTTCGATGATTAGAGCATCATGATCATAGTTACTATTTTTTATTCATTAATGCGGAATTAGAAATTGTTGTATGATTGAGAGTGACACCCATGGTTACTATTTTGGAATTGATGGTTCTATATATTGCAGAATAGATTCATGTTTTTTTTTCCTTTATGAAATGCTAATATTTTTACTCATTAATACGAAATCTGTCTTTGTAGGCACCAAATGGAGGAAGTGGGGCTCCATCTCCTAATGCTTTGGGAAGATCATGGGATGCTAGCAATACTCATAATTCAATGGATCACTAGAGTCCTTATCTAGAATGTGGTTTTTTGTTGAGACGAGACTTTGTCATTTCAAGAAGCAAGAATGGTGTTTTCTTTTATTTTTTGGAATTATCTCAAAGACTTGTAATAATATGAATTTAGAATAATTTTGATGCACTTATGTTTGAGACCTTATATTTTAATTTTGGAGTTGAATTAATTTCATATGTTCAAGATAATATAGACAAGCAACGAATGAATGCTTTTTATATTGTTACTCCTTAAAATTACATGCTCTTTATATTTATATGTATTGTATAAAATCATTAGCCACCTTGCAATACCTTTAAAATTAATAATAATCAATGTTAAAAATATATTAATTTTAAAAATAAAATAATATTTTAAAAGTAAAATAATATAATTATTAAATAATATGGCAGTCCCAATTGCCATTATATACAGAAAAGAATAGAGCAAACTATGGCAGTGAAAACTGCCATTATATAAAAAATAATCAGAGGAAAAATACGGCAGTCATAATTGCCATTATTTACAAATTATCAATGAAAAATATGGCGGTTCGAACTGTCATTACTTTCAGCGAAGCAAAGCTTCTCTCAGAAAATTACGGCAGTTATGACCGCCACTTTATTAGCTAAATAGATCGCCGTTTTAAACTGTAGGATTGCAGCGGTTTAAAAAATGTCTGTTTAAAACTGCCATTTTATACCGAATAGCGGAAAGAAATATGGCGGACGTTGACCCGCCATTGAAGCGAAAAATGGCAAGTAAAACCGCCATATTAATACTATTTTAACTGCTGTTTTTTACCTGCTTTTTTGTAGTGTATCATTCAATCTCTATCAAGCTCAAGGCTAAGGTTCAAGCAAAGCTTTGCCCATAGGACAATTGTAAGGTAATGAAGTTTTTATTACAAGTGTAAAATGACCAAAATAATTTTAAGTTAAGGAGAAGAAAGGAATGTTTTTGAAATCGTTTTAAGTTCTGCTAAAAATGTTTTTGAAAACCTATGGTTACATACTCTGCTTTAGAAAATCAATTTTATGAAAACAAGCTGAAGTAATCGATTACCTCTCCTGGATAATCGATTACATACTGAGTCTCTGAGTTGTGACATGGGATTTTTAATTGGAGATAATTGATTACCTTATGTTATAATCGATTACCTTTCTCACAGGAAGCAGATAATCGATTACCTTGTTTTAAATAATCGATTACTTTCTTAAAAAATGAATTTCACTATTTTCACATAAAAGGGATAATCGATTACCTTGGATAAGTAATAGATTACTTTTAAGTTTTATCGATATCCGTGTCTGAATCAATCTTAAATGTTTCCACATTTGTTTTTACATAATTGATTCTGATTTATTTCCAAAATTCGAATTTAAATATCTTTTTGAATTATGTCCTTATTTCTTTATACCAAAATAATTTAAATAGTGATGATCTAACGTATCCACGAGATAGATAATTCAATTCTTATTTTTTGGTTTTTCTAAAGATATTTATATTCTTATTTGTAAACTTATCTTCTAATTTATTTCTCAACAAATAAAATAAGATATTTATCTTCTTACTTATTTTTCCTTTCTTTTTTTTGGTTAACTTCATTTTCCTTTCTATTTTAGAAAAAAAATGCAAAAAAAAAAAATATATTTATATTCTTATTTCATTTTGAAATAAAAACATTTATTTTAAAAAAATTTCAATCACAAATTAAAAATAAATAAAAGCATTAAAAATCTTATTTTTAACGTCGACCCTTTTGATCTATGTATAGATTAGGCATGGGAGTAACGCGTATTCGAATATTATAAATCAAATTCTAATACAATAATACCTAATTTAAATTGTTGAATCTGGAATATATTAATAACAAATTAGCAACATAATAAGAAATACAATTTAAAAAATAGAAGAGATTAAATGTCTTAAAAATGACGAATCAATTAACTCTTCTGACTTAAAAAAAAAACTCTTTTGATGCACCTGGAAATAAGCTATTAAGTTCGAAATTAATTCATTTACAAAATTTAATACTTGAGTTTTTGTAGATCCACCATCTTGAGCTAAATCAAATGGTTGCAAATGAATTTTTAAAAAGAAATATAATTATGATGGATCCATACATAGATATAAAATTAGGCTAGTGGCATTAGTGTAGAAAAGGCTTTTCGCATTGGTTAAAAAAGACTTTCGGCATCGGTTTTGTAATAGATGACTTTACTACAAATGTGGCACATCGGTTCTTGTAACCGCCGCGGAAAATAGAGACTTTTCGCATCAGTTATTGGGAAAAAACGATGCAGAAAGTAGACTTTTCGCATCACTTATTTCTAGAACAGATGCGAAAAATAGACATTTCACATCGGTTATAAAAAAAAGTATCCATAGTAGAAATATATATATATATTATCAAAATTTACGGGTCATGCACCAATTCAAATATATATAAATACATTCCAACATCAATGTGAAATTATTACATTATCAATTCCTACGAAGGGTTTTCAACTCAACATGATTCAAATCAATTATACAGTTGAATCAAAGAGATTTTGATGATAACAAATGCACAAGCTCGGTGCTCGGCCAATGTTTAATCAGTTCGGAAAGATCCTCGGCTACCTGTAGCAAGTTGGCTTTTGGGTTCAAGCTCGGAAGTTGCTAGGTCATGAAAAGCAACTTCGAAGTTAAAGATCAAGGTCGGCAGACGCTCAGGTGCAAATTCGGAAGATCTGCAGTTGAGCCAGTAGCAAGACAGAAGATCGGCATATGCTTGAGCCAGCGGCAAGTGAGTAGCTCGGCATCATCAAGCTCGACTCTTGCTTGGAACTAAAAAGCTCAGTTCCCAAGCTCGGCATAAGCTAGGATGTCAAAGCTAATCATAAGCTCGACCTGTTTTCTCCAGAAGAGCCAGTTGTCGAACCCAGAAGATCAGCTCGGAAGTTGTTCGGCAAATCGATCAAAAGCTCGGAAGGTGTTAGGCAAATTGATCACGCGTGCAAGTCAGCATCTGCCAGTTCAAGCTTGGAAGATGTTCGGAACAAGCTCAGCAATGATCAAGCTCGGAAGACGCTAAGATGCTCGGTTTCCTCTAGGATTGTTAGAGCCCATTGGTTTCCTCTAGGATCTTTTCGAAAATGTTTTTACACTCAATCTTTCGACCGAGCTTTGATACCAATTGTAAGAAACCAAGCAAGCGGCCTAACAATCTACTAGAGGGGGGTGAATAGTAGTTTGAAAGCAATAGTACCAACTTTTTCGGCTAAAACTGAAACTGGTCGGATAATGCTCGGTTTTTAATAAAAATGTCGACTTTGTGCCGAGCAAGCTCTGATAATCGATTATCTGAGCCGAACATTGATTACCGAGCTGTGCCACACAAAGGTCGGTTTTGCAGCGATTTGTGCCGAGAAGAATCCGAGCAAACATGATTTAACCGAGCTGATTAAATCTGCTCAGAACTGTAACAGAAAACGATAAAGATGATGAAGAAGAAGAAACACCGAGATTTATACTGGTTCACTCACAAACTTTGTGAGCTACATCCAGTCCCCCCTAAAACCTTTAGGGAGCCTTTACTCAATCAATTCAATCGGAATACAACAGGAATTACAAGTGAACCTCACTCAACCTAAAAAACTACCCCGACTTGAACTGATGGCTGAAGAACCTCTTCAACACTTCTACTCGAGAACCTCTCGAGACTCAAATCTTGAAACCTTGAAGATGCCTTGAAATCTTCAAGGACTTTCACCAAAGAACCTCTTTGGATTTCTGCTTAGAAACCTTCTAAGACTTTCCTTTCTTTGCAAAAATAAAAAGGTTTGGCTCCAACCTAAAACTCAATCTGATACAGATCTGAAAGTGTGAAACCAATTGAGTTTTTCGGTTCGGTTAAGAAAGGGATTTACAGAGATGAAGAGAAAATGGTCTCTGCGTGTTTGTTCTTCAATATGTGTTCTCTTGTGTTGGAAAGAGACAACTCTCCCTTTTATAAAGATTTTGAGAGACATTATTATCCTTTCCAACGGTCATATTGAAGACAAGTCAGATTTCAAATAATCTCGTTTCTAATCGTTGTTTTTAACTCATTTGAAATTCAAACTTAGAGATTATATGTTTGAGTTAAAAACTAATTTACCACCCACACTCAGTAAAAATAAAACTGTTACAAAACGAAGAGATGCGAGCGGTGTGGTGCTGTTGTTTGTTGAAGACGATGAATAGTGTTGCCGAGCTTGACATTTGTTCGAGCTAGGGGACTTGAGTAAGCTGACTGAGCTGACCTTTCGCCAACCACTTTGCATCCGAGCTTGGGCTGAGCCTCATGTCCTAACTTGAGTTGAAGACTGACATCCGAGCTTGTGGCTGAGCTTTGCATTTAAGCTTGTACTGAACTTTGAGATTCGAGCTTTTAGCCGAGCTTAATATTCAATCTTGAACTGATTTTTTTGACCCGAGCTTTAGCCAAGTTACGAGCATGAGATCCGAGCTTTAGATCAATCTCGATACCTTAGCTTGATTAACCGAGCATCTTAGCGTCTTTTGAGCTTGATCATTGCCGAGCTTGTTCCGAACATCTTCCAAGCTTGAACTGGGAGATGCTGACTTGCACGTGTGATCAATTTTCCTAACACCTTCCGAGCTTGATCGATTTGCCGAACAACTTCCGATCTGATCTTCTGGGTTTGACAACCGGCTCTTTTGGAGCAAACAGGGCGAGCTTATGATTAGCTTTGACATCCTAGCTTTGGTCGAGCTTGGGAACTGAGCTCTTTAGTTCCAAGCAAGAGTCGAGCTTGATGCCGAGCTACTCACTTGCTGCTGGCTCAAGCATATGCCGAGCATATGCTGATCTTCTGTCTTGCTACTGGCTCAACTTCAGATCTTCCGAATTTTCACCCAAGCGTCTGCCGACCTTGATCTTTAACTTCGGAGTTGCTGCTCATGACCTAGCAACTTCCGAGCTTGAACCTAATAGCCAACTTGCTACAGGTAGCCAAGGATCTTGCCGAGCTGATTAAACATTGGCCGAGCATCAAGCGAGCTTGTGCATTTATTATCATCAAAATCTCTTTGATTCAACAATCTCCCCCTTTTTGATGATGACAAATGCTTGTTGTTTTTGTGCGCTCCCCCTGAATATATGCTCGAAAACTAATTGGAAACTATCGGAAATTTGTAGAGCTGCTCGGAAAACACTAGAGCTGCTCGGAAAACACTCCCCCTGATTGTATGCTCGTCAACCTGTTAACGCTGAAACACCAAAAACAACAAACACCTTCCTCCCCCTTTTGGAATGATCAAAAAGGAGCCGAAGAATTAAGCACATTTGCCAAAAGAGTGGTAGGTAGCATATTCCGAGAGTGAATGAAGCAGAGGGCAAGCAGTTGATTGAAAAAGATATATAGTCTTGCCCTTCTCCCCCTAAAACATGATAATATGCTCGAAATATGACCTATCTCCCCCAGAAACAGATATAGTTTTAAAGAAGCACCTTTTTAAATGAAAAGAATTTTAGCACAGTGCCCATCAAAAATAAGTTCGAAATTAAGCTCTTAGGGGGTACCCAAACATTTTGGGCTTCTCATTTTTCACAAACCAAACATAAAACGGTTAGGCACACCATGAAATTTAATTTTACACATATTTGAGGTGTGTCCATGAATGCCACATAAAAATACTTTGGCTTTGTATTTAAATTTGAAAATGAACCAACTTTTCTAAATTTATTCTTCTTGGCATTCATGTATCCTAAACCGGTTTTATTTGAATTGTTTCTTTGAATTCCAAGAAATTGATTTAACATTTTATCACTATCACTTCTTGATAAAGTTGCAATAGTATTTCAAATTTGTAATTTCAGGTTCATGACTTTTGCAACATTCAAAAGAAGAGATATCTTGAATTTTCAAAGAATCAATTCTATGTTGTAGTACTTTATTTTTACAGTTAAGCTCATCAATGCATTTTTCTAAATTCAAGACTTGCTCTTTCAATTTCAAAATAGTTCTTTTTCTTTTATCATTTAGTTTAGCAAGTTTCTTGAATTCATTATGCATTTCAATGTAAGCACTAAATAAATCGACATAATTAAGAGACTCAAATTTGGAATTGGAATATACCTCGGTTCCTTGCTTGCTCGAAGTGGAAATTGATGATGCGCCTTCGTCAATTCTACTCACCATGCCGAGATCGGTTTCTTCCTCATCACTTGATGTGTTAGAGCTCGTCTCTTTATTATGTCCGAGGTCTGAGAACACCACCGTGAGACCATTGTCGGTTTGCTCGGAAAAGACGAGCGTCGAGCATGGCAAAGCTTCATCATATTTACCCATTAAGCATAGGCTTGCCTTCTCTTCATCTTCTGAATTTGAATTGCTGTTCGAGGAGTCTTCAGTCAACTGAGTTTAGGCCTTGAGTGAAATCCCCTTCTTCTCTTTGTCGGTTCCTTCAAACATTATTAATTGGCCGAACAAAAAAAATATTTAACCGAGTTCGTCAAATCTCATTGCTCCCTTCGTGAGTAAGTTGTAGAATGTTTCACATTTGTTTGGCATTTTTACAGTGACACACACTGAAAAATTCATCACATGACAGAGCTGAAGTGATGATGATTTTGGCTTTTAAAAACGTATGAAACTTTCTTTTTATCATCATCATTCCAGCTTGCCCTTGAGATTTCTACAACTTCTTCACAGATTTTACATTTAGAAACGCAGGAACCATTTTCAATTGAAACCCAAATATTAATATCTACTGCTTCTATAAAAATTTCATTCGAGCTTTCCAATAAGCTGTCCATCACCGTTAAACAGTGGTGGATGGTTTATTGAAGAGCCTTCACTACCGAATGGATTGTTAGAGCCCATTGGTTTCCTCTAGGATCTTTTCGAAAAAGTTTTTACACTCGATCTTTCGACCGAGCTCTAATACCAATTGTAAGAAACCAAGCAAGCGGCCTAACAATCTACTAGAGGAGGGGTGAATAGTAGTTTGAAAGCAATAATACCAAATTTCGGCTAAAACTGAAACTGGTCGGATACTGCTCGGTTTTTTACAATTACAAAATGAAATAGGCTAACGCAATTAATAAAAAATAGTACTACTTCTACAGTCTACACCTAGGAAAGAAATAAAATAGTCTAATACCCTATATCAACTTGAAGAATTTTGCAAGCTGTTTGAGCAAAGAAACTTTTGATTTGAAAGATTATGGAATTGTATTTCTGCCAGATTCCATATGCTAGCAACATAAAATGCACTGAGTACTTCAAAACTACAAACAAAAAAAACAAAAAAAAAACAAACAAATAAACAAGAAGAAATACAATGATTACATTACATGGAAATCAAAGCACGAGTTTCAATATAGCAAGCTTGCCTTAGTTTTATTTAGCAATGACAATCCTTTAATGCTAGAAGTCAACTGCAGTTTGCCAGTCTTTTGCAAGTAAAACTGACTCTATTCAAGAAGTAAAATGTGAGTTTGAACAAAGAGAAAGTAATATATCTCCCAATATTTCAGAGTTAATAGCTAGAAAAAATAAATAAACTCCAACAATGGTAAACAAAGATACTTGTACAGAGAGCCCAATATCTTCAAGTACCTACTAAAACAAGGAAATTGGACAGCATATAATAATTTGACTAACCATGTTTGTCAGCTCGACCATCCATTTGGAGCAAGACAAGTTGACCTATAATAACTAAATCAATAACATAACAAAACCAAGAGATTCAAGTGACCATTCAAAACCACAACAACATTCAATGGATCAGAGATCCCAAGTGAGGAGCACATATTTAGATCAAAAAGGTTTCTAGATTAATAATTTTGTGACTTGAAAATAAGAGAACCAAAAAACATATCAATAGCCATGTTATTTACTCCCTTTTAAGAGCCCAACAAAAAAAAACTCAAAATGCCCTAATTTTACATTCGAATTAAGAAACATGCAAATGTTGAAACAAATGTTGATTGTTTTCATACTTCTTGTAAGTTAAGAGGTTAACGATATTGAGCGGTTTGTGAACATTTCTCAACTAGTTTATCTGCATCTAAAAGTGGTGAAGTTTAATAAAGTACTTTGAAAAATGTTCCATGTAAATCATGTATAGATAAAACATCTTATTTTGAAAAGTACAACATCACAAAGATCATTATCATGAGTTCCCAAAAATACAAGTTATCATAATAATAAACACTTTTAAAGTACAATGATTTTGGAAATACATTGATAATAAGAGGGTGTTACAAATAGCGTTAAAGTACAGTGATCATATAGTTAGCGTTAAAGCACATTAATCACAAAGATCATATAGTTAAGGTGTTACAAATAACATCAACCAACAACAACCTTTCATCAAACAATGAGTACCTTGTAGCAACGTAATAAATACCATACCGTATCAATCGGTTTAACCATAAATCGATGACCGGATCCCTAACAGGTGTGGAACGCCTATTCAACCGGTTGTGCATCAAACCAGAAAAAATAAGTGAAAGTTGGCTAGAATTTCGATAAATTGTCAAACCGGCCAAAATTTTGGTGAACTAGGTGGACTCTTTTTTTTTAATGTAAAGAAACTTATTTTTTTGTGCTAAGTTCGATAAATACTTTTAGTTTGATTTTTGAATTTTGAAGTTTAAAGTTTAAACTATGAACTTGTTAAATAGTTGAAGAGTGGTTGTTATGTTTGTTTGTTAAACTTGTTAAACTATGAATATTAAAACGAGTTATTAGTCATTTTAGTCCCTGAGAGTGTCATCGTCGGTCATTTTTCGTCCCTCGAAGATCATCATAAATACACGTTTAGTCCCTGAGAGTGTCTCACGTCAATCACTTTAATCCCTCCGTCAATTGGGGGTTAGGTAACGGAGTTAAATTTTTAAAATCGTTCATTTTGGTCCCTAAAACATGCGTACATAATTCAACTTGGCCCTTGATAAATTGCTGATTAATTCAATTTAGTCCCTCATTTTTTTAGAAAACAAACAACCCAACGTTATGGGGCATAATGTAACACCCACTAGAATTATCCTCGAAATCATAAATGAAATATATTAAGTAGATATTAAATAGATATTAAGTAGATATTAAGTTGATACTAAGTGAATATCTAGCAGATATTATGTGAATATATTTGTAAATAATCATCCTAGTGAATTTTAGTGAAAACATCACCCAAAGATCGTGCCATATCTCATTCGTTAACCGTTGGATCGTGCTCAAATTTGGGGACAAGCTTCCTAACCCTCTTATCTTTAAATCCAGCGGTGGAATTTGCATTTGGTGATAAAAAGCCTAGACAATCGATTGGCAAATGTGACAATCGATTATCCTGTCATTTTCAGCATGACAATCGATTGTCTGGTCATGACAATCGATTATCACGAGTCTGCAAAACCAACAGTAAGTCGGTTTGAGCACGAATTGTTGAGGGATTCCCACGATTTCAGCCACAAAATGCCACAAAAATATCTTGGACACTGTTTGGAGCTGAAAAGGACATCCTAGAGTGCCTAATTTAAATATAAGGAGGGAGTATACTCATGAAAAACCCAAGAACATAGCCAGATCTCTGTAAAAACCGAGTTTCCTATCATGAACTTTTCTCGATTCGTTTTCGATGATCTAAGCTTCAAACCCTAGCAAACTATATAACAAATTAAAGTTCGTTTAACCCTCTTCAAATTGATACCAAGTTTGTTCGATTTGGTGACCTGTAGAAGAAGATATAAACCTGCAAAGTTTGGTGTTTCAATCTGAAATCTAAGTTTCATATTCAAGAACCCGACTTTCCTTGATTCGTTCTCTATGACCCAAGCCTCAAAACCTTACAAATCATATACCATCTCGAAGCTTGTTGAACCTTCTTCAATTTGGTACCGAGTTTGGCCAATTTGATGGAGTGTGGAAGGAGTTATACTCATGCAAAGTTTATTATTCGAATATGAAATCTGTAGAATTCAGATTCGGGTTGCCTTGTTCTTCAGTCTTTTATGGTAAGCTCAGGACACCTCAAGCTCTCAAACTTGTTTTAATCTATAGCTAGCATATCCTAGTTTATGTTTTGACCAATTTCCCCAATTGTTTATGTCAATTTCTTGGTCAAAGAATTTGATAAAGTGAGCTCACCAAAGCTGTCCTATGTGGACTGCAAGTTGGAGATTGAGCTATTTTCCATCCAAATCCAATCCTTCCAGCTCTGAAACCATTCAATGACTTCAAATAGGTATGGGAGATCTCATTCATATCGCTAGGATAATTATTGAAGTATGTTTGATTGATTATGTATGAAAAGTTGAAAACTTGAAATAGGAATGTGACTTGGAGGTCATTCTAGTCCTATTTCTTGATTTGAGCCACTTATAATCATCATATGTGAGCTAAATAAACACAGAACTTGGACTTTAAGCAAGGAAAATGAAAATCCTATGATGAGTTGTGATTTTAAGCCTTTTATGCATATTGAATGAATTGAATATGAAATTGATGGAATTATTGCTTGAAATATGCATGGACATGTGTAAATATATGTGTTTTGGATCTGGTTTGGGTTAGTTTTAGTTAAAGTGAAGTATATCAAAATTTGATGTTTCAAAACTGCTCTCAGTATGCTGATTTTCTGCATGACAATCGATTATCATGACCTGACAATAGATTGTCATACTGTCTGAGAGCCAAAATTTGAAATTTTAAACGTGACAATCGATTGTCTAACCCTAACAATCGATTATCCTGGCTCAAAATCACCATTTAATCAATTTTGATGTTACTTAACTTTATCCAAACCTCTTTTATTGATTTTGAGATTATAATTGTGAATATGTGCTGATTTTAGATGATGAATGATTGTGAATTTGCATTGATGATTATGAAATGAATTTATAACGAAAAGTGGAACGATGATTATTTGCATTCATGCGAGGAGTCACGGATGGTGAGATAGGATATCGGGAAAGGTACGACCATTCTAGGAATTTGAGATAGAATTTCTAGGATGTGTATGAGAATGTGCAGAGGTCATGTTCGACGGTGATTCGTCTGTAACCGTGGGGATTATTATGGGTAAAATGGTCCTACGGTGGGGGGGGGGGGGTTCTGCAGACTTTTCCCGGGATAGTTTTGCTTAACCATAATATATCATATCTGCCTCTAGGTGCATGTCATGGCTGCGGAGGGTGGACCTTTGGCAATGATCTAACCCTCGAATCTGGGTACACATAGATGAGTTGTGTGATCTGTTGTGGTTGAAAGGCGTTTACTCCCAGTTGCTTTCCTTTGATTAGATAGAATATGGTGAATTCAATAAGATTGAATTCAGTTGAAGGGGTGTTTATATGAGAATGATATTGGATCCAGATAAGGAGAATGAAATTAGAATACATGCATCATGCCACATAAATATAAGATAATATGATTGTAAATCAAGGATTGAGCATTTTAAAATGCATTACTATGTTTATGTGTGTATGTTTGTCCATGATTATTCAATTAATTATCTGCTTATGCGATATGACAAGTGATTTACTCTCATCTAGCGTTTTTGTGGTAGGTGTAAGTAGCCGATGAAGTCAGTCCACCGGTCAAGCCAGAGACTCAAGCGGAAGAGGAAGAGAAGTATTACTGAATTTGGTCCATTGTAACACCGCAAAGATGGAATTTAAAAGGAAAAATTTTATCCATTAGTCTTGAATAAAGGGAACTTTTACTCTTCCGTTGCAACAATTTCTAATAAATTAATTTTATTCCCTTTATAAAAGATGAGGGTACATAACACTATTATCTATAGGTATGTGGTATGACAAAAATGGCCAAAAATAAAGGTGGTAAGATTCCCCCCCCCAAACTCGGCACACACCTCCTATAAATACTCTAAGGGAAAATTGGAGGCCATTCATGCAATCCTCACACTTTCCATAACTTAAAACATTCCAAACTCTTCCAAAACCTTCTCAAAGCTTCCAAACTATTCCAAAATCAAGCATATATAGCCTTAATATTGGGGAAAAAAATCAGTAGCAAGAAGAGGTTAAGAGCAGAAGAAGGATTGATTACAAGTCAAGGAAGACTTATAGGAGCCGAGTCCAGCCACTCCTCTTCCCTTGAGATAAGGGGGAAGTCATTTCTCTTAGAATAAGATTTAATGTTGATTGTTAAGAAATAAATGAATGACTTGCATGAGTAACTTGAATGATTAATTTAATTATGAGCTAAGAAGTAAATAATGATGTGTGTGTTGAATGATGGATGGATAAAGGATGAGTATGTTATGATAAACGCTTGGATATATAGGAAGTGATAATATATAAATGAAGGAGCTAAATAAAGGAATGGATATAATTGAATATGTGTTGAATGAACTATAGGAACGAATTAACAATTGACATAGGCTAATAAGTATATGATTTAATTAAACATAAGTATATGAATACAAATGATCATAATGTGATATGGAATAAGGCTATGTGTGATGAAAAATATGGTATGACATGATGGTATGTTGTGTTAGTGTTAATATCTTGCTTTGAATGCTATAATGCATATATAAAGATTAATGTCCAAAGGTCTACACCACAAAGGAAGTGGATTGATTAACAAGTAATATATATCACTTTTTTATGGTGTTAGTTTATATTGTAAGTCTATTTATCGTAACTCAATTTAAAATCATATGCTCTCGCTATATATTTCATTGTTCTATTAATTGAGATACTTAGTAAAGGCGATATCTCATTTTTCAATATAATTTTTTATTTAATCCTAGGTTAAGAAAATCCTTAATTTAAAATTATTTGATTGTAACAATTTCATTCCATGCTTCTAGTTTTTTTTTGGAAAGGTCCTTGCTTGTGCCATTATTCTTTGGCTAATATATATGCAATTTTTTTGTGGACAATATTGTAGGTCTCAACTCTACGAAGTGGTGTTTAATTCATTTTATCCTTTAATAATAAGGAAAGAAAATTAAAGGTGTGGGAAAGAAAACCTTCAAATTCAGTGATATATGAAGCTTAGACTGACATCTAAGAACAAAAACAAATAATTACACACTAAAGTAGAATAAAAAACTATCAAATCATCAACTAATAAAATAATTAAAGTAGGCAACATAACCACGTCATTAAGTCCACCTAATTAAAATAGCTACTATGATATCTGCGCAATGGGAAAGCGAAAGATTGAATTAATTGAAAATTAAAAAAAATAAAAATAAAGTAAGTAATATGAACGCACAAGATTTATATGAAAAACTCTGCGGTCTAGAGAGAAAAAACACGGGTAATTAAAAGCAAAATAATTTAAAAAAAGAGAATATAACAAATTCTCTTATAATAACGAAGATAACAAAAGAAAATTTTTTTCTCACAAAAATACTTTCTCAAATAGAAATTGTTAGGCTCAAAATAAATTCTCTCAAACTAATTCACACGAAAGAATGAAGAGAACAAAAATCTAAACACTTGTGCTTATAATGAAGCTCAAATGCACAAAATATGATTGTGAAGACCCGATGATGTGGAGCTAATGTGGTGTTCAAAGTTGTAGTGTCCTTGAACACTGGATGTCCTTAACCCTCTAAGTGCCCAAGATTATGGTAACCAGGAGCCCAAGAGAGGATCAAGTATTAATGTGTGACTTATGGTATTTCTGCAGTTCCAGTTGGGAAAAGCAGGGTCTCCCTAGTCAACGTGTGTGTGCAGAGTGTCAACTTAGGGATGAGAGTACTTACCTGAAACCCTAGTTGTGATGAGCTATTTATAAGGTTTGGAGGAGGTTGATATGGGCCGTTTAGGCCCTGTATCAGGGTTGAGCTGAACCAGGATTCTGTGAGATAATATCGGGTGATTATGCTTCTAGAATCTGAATAGGATCAGCTGAAGATCTCATGTCTAGGCTGTTGCGAGAATCTAGGAGAGATTTGCGGAAGGGATACGAAGGCTCGGTGGACCTGACCTTATCCGCGAGCCGACGATATGTCTCGGTCCTAAAGTCTCGAGCCTGATGGATTGGGGACCGATCGTAAGGCTCGGACCCATCAAGCCCGAGCCTGGCCCTTTGGTATGCTCGGAGTCCATGAGTCCGAGCGAAGGACTTTCATGATAAGTAAACCGAGGAAATTGCCCTTGGAGAATCCCTTTAGTAAGACTTGGGTCCGTGTATGGTCGGCAGACCCTACAAGCCCCCCAGCTCGTAAGACTTTGGAAAGTCTGTGACGAGGTAACAAACGGCTAAGGTTGACCTCTTCGGATGTCTTAGTTCGGGAGTGTGTGACAACTGTAATCATGTAGCCTGTTCGAGGTGATGTTTTAGGTTCTCTAGGTACGGCGCGTATCATGGGAAGTTGTGCCAAATCATTTTAAATTTCAAATTACGAAATAGTAACTCTAGTAACTGCCACGTATTCCACTATGATTGGCTGGTCCAGTTAATGGGCCATTGGCCCACCCGGTGTAACACCCCGATTTGGCGACTTGAAAACCATAATCATTTTAAGTGAAAATTAGGGCCAATTTTTTTTTTATAACAGCATGACGTGTAACGCGGTTGAGTAGCATGAGTATGGGAACCATGTTATTTCAAAACGTGTTCATAAATACAAAGATGTTCTCACACTTCATGCTAAGATTCAAGTTCCAAACCGAAGTGTTACCAACACTACGCTTTGCAACCTAATCCCTCTCGACTCAATTATCATGGCCCGTTCTTTTCTAAATTAAAACCGTGGAGGTCACCAAAAGTAATTTCGTTCACAAAAATTAGGGGTTACATTATGGGATTGCAATGCCACTAAGTAAATACAGGGAATGCAAAATACCTCCGGGGATATAAAAGAACTACCACTAGACCCATTGAACTGAAGACGAAGACCCACAAGAAATGTCACGCTAGAGACGACCTCGACTGCGTCCGCTTCCCAGTATCTATGTCCTCGTCCAAATCTTGCGGGTAGACACAAGCATCGGGTGTCTACTAGGATGGTCAATTGACTCACCGATCTTGGTATCTTCATACTACTTCTTTCTTCCTTCGTCCCGAGTGTCGAGTGCAGACATAACGGGGTCCAGAGACTAAGGGAATAGACACCATAACAACAGGCAGACAAAACAAAAGACTGGAGAGAGTAAGTATTCCCAAGCATGTTATGCCAACGATGTGGGATTACAATAGGTAAGATATTAAGATAGACAAACCATACAAACAAGCAACACATAATCACTTGTATTCACACAAAGACTTACCTATCTCATTAATCTTTTAATCCTAAATGCATTATGCATAGCCACCTCTCTTTCCATAAACTGTTTCCGCTGCGCCACTCTGATTCTTTCTCCAAACAATCTCATCCTCATGTCGCTTTCAGAATTATTTCTCTTTTAATATAAGTTTTCTTAATTAAGTTTTATGAATTCGTGTCCGTCAATGATGTAGGGGAATTTTAATCATCATTGAGGAGGGTCGCTCTCAAAGTTAGCACACTCGTCTACATCTCCTCGGTCATCCACCCAGCCTAGTCGGAAGCAAACAGGAGTACAAGACCTTTACCACGCAGGCATTGACAACTGTCTGCTACCTCGTAGCACAATAATAAACATCATACTGGCTCATTACACAAAATATCATATTGGCTCGTTCCAGTCCCTCTCACTGTTCTCGAATTGCCATAGGGGGCGATAGTACTTATTCTAGTCTCGAGTGCAGAACTCACCACGGCATAGGACCGATCTGCCCGTACCACATGTGGAGTTCGTTCTGCCTAGAATAGCACTCAAGGCTTCTTAACGTATCACCGTCCTTACCCTCCCCTATTGCAATCACAACCCGAATATCCGCAGATATTCCGGGGTATCTTCCTCTCCACTACTTCGCACTCATACTCACCGCGTTAATTAATGTCTTTTAAAAGTCTTTTAATTCTTTTAATTACCTAATGATCGGCTCACCCTTCGTACATCCCTTCAGTGAGTCCCGACCGCTATCTTTGCACAAGCGTTTCTTAACAAAGCACAGAGCTGGGTCCACATCATCACACTTGCCTTTCATTACATCACATGCCTCGACAATCTCATGTCATTCTCTTTCTCAAGACCTCACCTTGCCAAAACTTTTTCTTAAAACTCAAACCATGTTTCATAAAACTCCTCTCAAAATGACATTGCACAAACTCTTTCCAAAATAGTATTCCGTAAATCATTTTTTTTAAAGAGGGTCTCACAGCCTTTTCCAAAATACCGTTTCACAAACCATTTTCAAAAATAATGTTTCACAATCTTACTTCAAAAGTATTTTCACAAACTCTTTTCAAAACCATCTTTCTCAAATGAAGTTTCCCAGATCCTTTCCCAAAAATAAGGTTTCACAGTTTCCTTTCAAAAAGTCTTATTTCGAAAACTTTTCAAAATTCGTTTTTCGAAAACCTTTCCAAAATCACGACTTTGCTGGGCGCTAATGGAGGAGCAAGCTCAACTCAACACTAGTCCCAGACTAAAACCAACACCAAAGGAGTCCAACTCCACTCAATTCTCATCTCACATCAACAACAACATTACCCTTCCCAGCTCTGGCTCAACCACATCATGTTCAACATTTCTTACTCACCATTGAGTATAAACTCCCCAACGTCTTATCATCCTCTTTCAAACTTTATCTCACATCTCTTTTATTCTTCTAATTCATTGTTATTCACATTATTTTCAATCTCTTCACGCATAATAAAATTCCTCAAATAAATAAATAAACAACACACTATCATTCAGATATCATCATATAAATGCCTTATCTACTTCCATGTGGTCTTTGTCCATTTCACACGAGTAGCCACACAAACAAACAATTGCCATCGTGTTACTGACTCAGAGCCACTAAGTTTCGACTTTTGAGATGGTCGAAACACTTAATATATTACCTAAATACCACGGTGTTTTGGGGAAACTTCTCTCTCACCTCAACCGTTGACGATCTTCAATTCACTCCTTAGTTCCCAATGCGACGTTCGTAACTGCTTCCCAATCGTTACTGGAACTCAAATATTTCCCTCTTATTAAAAATCATTCTCATTTAATTATCTTGAAAATAAAGCAACTTTACAAACTTTTGTTCGAAAACAAAGTATTTGGTTTCTTCTTATCACTTTGAAATCAATTTGGGTTTCTCACAATTCAAAACCAAGTAAAACATTCATTTAAGGAAAACAAAAAATTTCAGAAAATTCTTCTCAAACACTTGTTAAAAACGTAGTCAGTTTATAAAACACCTTTTGAATTAAAACCAGATACTTTAGAAATCATATGAAAATCTTTTCAAAACAATATTTTTCAATAAATCAAATTACTTTAACTTACTTTATTTTCTTTAAAACCGAATCAAAGAAAATAAAACAAAATTAAATCAAAACCTTTTCAAAGTCATTAAACACTCAAATCATTCAAACACACTCTCAAACAAATATAATATCACAAATCATTCATCATTCATGCACATAAAACAAAATCAAACACAACTCCTATTATTTTCTATACATGGCCGAATCCTATCACACATAAGACAAGGTTTATATTCATGATCTCAAACACATACAAAGCATTCACACATAGGACATAATCATTGAAACATATTATCCTACTTTAAGCATTACAACCGAAAACAATTATTAAAAGATATGGAATATCTTCTCTTAAATTCATGTTAACATCTTTCAAATCAATTAGCTTTATCTCTAAATTATCATGCAAGGAAAATCAACTCATGTTCTTTTATTTTTCAACCAAACCGAATGATACATAAGAAAAACAACTCAATTTTCAACAATATAATCATGCATCAAACGTTTATTCAAGCTAAAATCAAACAATAACACATAAAGAAAATGAAATTAGTTTAGGAAAAACTTGTTCCTAAAACCGAATGGAATAAAAATCACTTTTATGCTTTTTAATCAAAAATTTAGACTTTCTTATACTTGAAATCCATAAGTCTATCAATGAAACACACATGCAAGGCAAATTAAACAAACTTTAATACTCATCAAGACAAAACCGTGAGCTCCATACAAAATTTCATCAAACTTTGATTTTATTAATTTATCACAAAAATCAAAGGTCACATCAAAATCCTTTAGATCATATAGATTTCAACATGCATGTAACTAAAACAATGATCAAACATGATTCCCTATTTTTCCTAAGTTTGGCCGAATGCACAAAAGGTAAAGTCTTGGGTTCTATTTTCACATGCAAAGCTTTAAAACAATATTTTCTTTGCAAACATCAAGGAATCATCATCACACACAAAATCTTGTTAAAAATCCTTTTTGTACCAAAATAAGTTTTAAAATTTAGTATTAAAATTATCTCTTTAAAATCATGGCATGCATCAAAAGAAAATCAAGACTTTTCACTCAAGCAAACATACAAAATTCGGACTTCATGCTTTTGCAAAGATCCACCACAAATCCAACATGCAAGAGAAGATCAAAAGAAAAACACAACCTTAACAAAATTTTCAAGCAAAACCGTGAAGAAGAAATTTTTACAACTATGGATCAAGCTTACAAGCACAAATACTCAAGATCAAGCCATAGAAATTACATGCAAGACATTTAGACTCCAAGATCATGAAGATATAAGCACATGTATCTCAAGAATTAAATTTGAACAAAGTTCATCACAAAGTTCTTTACAAACAAATTTTATTATACTAAACTTCCTTAGACAACTACCTCAAACAATTTCCTAGTCTTCAAGCTTCACATCTTCTCCTCTCTTTCTCCTAGAGTTGCTTCGGCCTCTACTTCTTTTGGTTGAGGGTTAGGTTTTCTTCTTTATCGTTAGGGAAGGATGAAAGCGTTTGGGTGAAGAGATCATGGTGTTTGGGTTGGAAATTTGGGATTTCACTTTTCTTTTCCTATTTTCTTCTCTCGGCCACCCTCTCTTTCTCTAAGGTTCTCCAAGAGTTTGGTGTGCTCTTGGAACTCATGTGTTTGTGTTGGAATAATTGTAAAGAAAATGAATGAAGGAAATGAGAAATGAATCAAGGCCAATACTCATACACTCATACGGTTCTATGTAGGAAAGTCAAGGGGAACAAAGGGAAAGAAAGTCATCCTAGGCTTCATGAGTCATGGCCCTAGGTTCCATTACTCATCCCTCTAAACCTCTTATTTGTTTGCCACCTAAACCTTCTATTTTCTTTTCATCTAATTTCTATTTTCTTAATGGCTAAGGGAATGCATTCTAGTTGGGTTCCTTTCCTCACTCTCGGCCGAACTCATGCACACACCACACACATATAAATTTTTCCTTTCTATTTTATCACAACAACACACAACATTAATCATGAAGGATACATGCAATTGACACATACTAACACATGCATTTTGACACCTCACACATACACATTATGCATATATAGTTTCATTAATTTTCACATCATCATATTAAGCACATAGCATAGAATCATTTAACACATGCATACAACACTTTGACATATCATGTTTCTCACTCCAAAATACACGGCACACCCATACATTATACACGCATCACACATACATTCCTATTCACATAATTCATTTATTCATGCATTTAAATTTGTCATCTCATTTTATTTCTTAAGATAAACACACATTCTTATCTCAAAATTTTTTCAAAGATACAACTTTAAGGGAAAATAATTTCACTTAATATTTTTATTTCAAATAAGCTTATCTTTGAGAATAAAATCTTACTTTCACACAAATCAAAGACTTTTAAAGAAAACATTTATTAAAACCTCAAATCAAATAAAAAGGAAATTCGTTTCTTTAAGAAAGTCAAGATTGTGACTTGGTTTTTTTTCAAGAAATCCAACTCAAATAAAAATCATTTGTCAAAACATTTTTCTGAAAATCTTTCTTAAATTCTCAAAAATTCTTTTCAATTAAAACCTCGTTAATTTATTTGAGTCCAGAAGATGCGGGATGTTACATTCTCCCCAACTTGAAGATTTCTCGTCCTCGAGAAATGATGCGCAATACCGTCTTGTTCAAGAGTGTGTAGCTTCTTGTAGCAATCTTCTTCCTCATTCTCATATGAATTGGCTGTTGCGGCGTACCATTTATTTGCTGCTCTCACGAGGGATTTGAAAGAATCTCCCAACAAAAGCAATCTGCTGGGTCATCCCATTGTCAAATACAATGGTGTATAATGACAAGACTTCGCTAGGCGGGTTAAAATTTTAAGGGCATTCAAGGTTGCTGGAACAAACAGCAACATAAAAGATACGTCATGCTTATGCCGATCGGAGCAGAGACACTACGAGTAAGGCTCCTTTCCCGACTTACCCCTTTCCTACCAATTCTAGCCTAGTCAGGTCACCTCAAAATCCTTTAATCTCTAGCTACTCCCCAACTTTAATGACCCTTATCACTATATGCCTCAACCACAAATAGGAACTTGGTTCTCACCAACTTCTCCATTCTTACTGCTGCCTATTCATCTTACCCTACTTCTCTTTACTCTATCCCAATTCATCCTATCATCACCTTAGATTCCACCAAACATCCATCCTTATAATTCCATCTTATTCATCAATAATCCTTCCTTTCTTTAAGCAACCACTAATCCTTTAAGAGCATATGCTTCCCTTTACTCATCTTGTCGCCTACTTAAGCATCCTAACTCTTTTTCCATCCTTCATGTTTCACCTTAAGGTCTAAATCCATTGGAGTTCTTCAAATCCTAAGATTACCCATCTAATTAAAGGTCTTCATTCCTAACAGAGCTCTTCTAATCCATAATTCACCGTCACACTCCCATCATTCCCCTTAACATTGATCATCACTTGAGGGTTCTAACCATAAATGGCTTCACTTTATCTACCCAATTCCGCACCATTAATAACAATTGACACCAGACTATATCATTTACCCCTTCTGACTCTGACTCTGGAATCACAACTCTTCGGTCTCATCCTAGGTTTCTTACTGCTTCGATACTGTCTAGTCCAAGATTTTAGACAAATCACCTTCATTCATACTTAATTCTAACTGACTCATACGATCCTTCACCTTAACCCAAAGGCTTAAAGAATATCCTCACTCTACCTTATGACCAGCACCTCTCCCTTATCCGTACCCTCTAGTCTTTACTTTCTTCAGATATTACAAATCTAGGCCAACAACACTTCACACTCTACTCTTAATTCAGGGACAGCTACTTGACTGGCATAAGTCATAACCAAAAATTTGAGAATCAAACAGCTTGACAACAGGGGGGCTAAAAATCTGAGTTCACAAATTTCGGTTTAGTCGAATTAGGAAGATGCAGAACTACTTTAGGGATCAACCTGGGCAACAAGCAACATGGGATAGGCTCAAGGTTCGAATCAAATTAAGAGTTCGAAGGCTATTCCAAGCAAAAGGAATCACAACAAAGCAGGGTTCCAACACGGAATGGTAAGTCCAAAGGATAAGTTTAGGTCTTGCTATAGGATTTGAATCCTCGGATTCTACAACGAACTTCGACACCTTCCAAACAATACGTACAAACTCTCGACACTCCTATCTCTAATCATCCTAGACTAGCACACAAGACACACCAGGAAGTATGTTTCCCATGTATTCAGTTACTTAGATTAAACATTGCTCTGATAGCATTCTGTAACACCCCGATTTGGCGACTTGAAAACCATAATCATTTTAAGTGAAAATTAGGGCCAATTTTTTTTTATAACAGCATGACGTGTAACGTGGTTGAGTAGCATGAGTATGGGAACCATGTTATTTCAAAACGTGTTCAAAAATACAAAGATGTTCTCACACTTCATGCTAAGATTCAAGTTCCAAACCGAAGTGTTACCAACACTACGCTTTGCAACCTAATCCCTCTCGACTCAATTATCATGGCCCGTTCTTTTCTAAATTAAAACCGTGGAGGTCAGCAAAAGTAATTTCGTTCACAAAAATTTGGGGTTACATTATGGGATTGCAATGCCACTAAGTAAATACAGGGAATGCAAAATACCTCCGGGGATATAAAAGAACTACCACTAGACCCATTGAACTGAAGACGAAGACCCACAAGAAATGTCACGCTAGAGACGACCTCGACTGCGTCCGCTTCCCAGTATCTATGTCCTCGTCCAAATCTTGCGGGTAGACACAAGCATCGGGTGTCTACTAGGATGGTCAATTGACTCACCGATCTTGGTATCTTCATACTACTTCCTTCTTCCTTCGTCCCGAGTGTCGAGTGCGGACATAACGGGGTCCAGAGACTAAGGGAATAGACACCATAACAACAGGCAGACAAAACAAAAGACTGGAGAGAGTAAGTATTCCCAAGCATGTTATGCCAACGATGTGGGATTACAATAGGTAAGATATTAAGATAGACAAATCATACAAACAAGCAACACATAATCACTTGTATTCACACAAAGACTTACCTATCTCATTAATCTTTTAATCCTAAATGCATTATGCATAGCCACCTCTCTTTCCATAAACTGTTTCCGCTGCGCCACTCTGATTCTTTCTCCAAACAATCTCATCCTCATGTCGCTTTCAGAATTATTTCTCTTTTAATATAAGTTTTCTTAATTAAGTTTTATGAATTCGTGTCCGTCAATGATGTAGGGGAATTTTAATCATCATTGAGGAGGGTCGCTCTCAAAGTTAGCACACTCGTCTACATCTCCTCGGTCATCCATCCAGCCTAGTCGGAAGCAAACAGGAGTACAGGACCTTTACCACGCAGGCATTGACAGCTGTCTGCTACCTCGTAGCACAATAATAAACATCATACTGGCTCATTACACAAAATATCATATTGCCTCGTTCCAGTCCCTCTCACTGTTCTCGAATTGCCATAGGGGGCGACAGTACTTATTCTAGTCTCGAGTGCAGAACTCACCACGGCATAGGACCGATCTGCCCGTACCACATGTGGAGTTCGTTCTGCCTAGAATAGCACTCAAGGCTTCTTAACGTATCACCGTCCTTACCCTCCCCTATTGCAATCACAACCCGAATATCCGCAGATATTCCGGGGTATCTTCCTCTCCACTACTTCGCACTCATACTCACCGCGTTAATTAATGTCTTTTAAAAGTCTTTTAATTCTTTTAATTACCTAATGCTCAGCTCACCCTTCGTACATCCCTTCAGTGAGTCCCGACCGCTATCTTTGCACAAGCGTTTCTTATCAAAGCACAGAGCTGGGTCCACATCATCACACTTGCCTTTCATTACATCACTTGCCTCGACAATCTCATGTCATTCTCTTTCTCAAGATCTCACCTTGCCAAAACTTTTTCTTAAAACTCAAACCATGTTTCATAAAACTCCTCTCAAAATGACATTGCACAAACTCTTTCCAAAATAGTATTTCGTAAATCATTTTTTTTTAAAGAGGGTCTCACAGCCTTTTCCAAAATACCGTTTCACAAACCATTTTCAAAAATAATGTTTCACAATCTTACTTCAAAAGTACTTTCACAAACTCTTTTCAGAACCATCTTTCTCAAATGAAGTTTCCCAGATCCTTTCCCAAAAATAAGGTTTCACAGTTTCCTTTCAAAAAGTCTTATTTCGAAAACTTTTCAAAATTCGTTTTTCGAAAACCTTTCCAAAATCACGACTTTGCTGGGCGCTAATGGAGGAGCAAGCTCAACTCAACACTAGTCCCAGACTAAAACCAACACCAAAGGAGTCCAACTCCACTCAATTCTCATCTCACATCAACAACAACATTACCCTTCCCAGCTCTGGCTCAACCACATCATGTTCAACATTTCTTACTCACCATTGAGTATAAACTCCCTAACGTCTTATCATCCTCTTTCAAACTTTATCTCACATCTCTTTTATTCTTCTAATTCATTGTTATTCACATTATTTTCAATCTCTTCACGCATAATAAAATTCCTCAAATAAATAAATAAACAACACACTATCATTCAGATATCATCATATAAATGCCTTATCTACTTCCATGTGGTCTTTGTCCATTTCACACGAGTAGCCACACAAACAAACAATTGCCATCGTGTTACTGACTCAGAGCCACTAAGTTTCGAATTTTGAGATGGTCGAAACACTTAATATATTACCTAAATACCACGGTGTTTTGGGGAAACTTCTCTCTCACCTCAACCGTTGACGATCTTCAATTCACTCCTTAGTTCCCAATGCGACGTTCGTAACTGCTTCCCGATCGTTACTGGAACTCAAATATTTCCCTCTTATTAAAAATCATTCTCATTTAATTATCTTGAAAATAAAGCAACTTTACAAACTTTTGTTCGAAAACAAAGTATTCGGTTTCTTCTTATCACTTTGAAATCAATTTGGGTTTCTCACAATTTAAAACCAAGTAAAACATTCATTTAAGGAAAACAAAAACTTTCAGAAAATTCTTCTCAAACACTTGTTAAAAACGTAGTCAGTTTATAAAACACCTTTTGAATTAAAACCAGATACTTTAGAAATCATATGAAAATCTTTTCAAAACAATATTTTTCAATAAATCAAATTACTTTAACTTACTTTATTTTCTTTAAAACCGAATCAAAGAAAATAAAACAAAATTAAATCAAAACCTTTTCAAAGTCATTAAACACTCAAATCATTCAAACACACACTCAAACAAATATAATATCACAAATCATTCATCATTCATGCACATAAAACAAAATCAAACACAACTCCTATTATTTTCTATACATGGCCGAATCCTATCACACATAAGACAAGGTTTATATTCATGATCTCAAACACATACAAAGCATTCACACATAGGACATAATCATTGAAACATATTATCCTACTTTAAGCATTACAACCGAAAACAATTATTAAAAGAAATGGAATATCTTCTCTTAAATTCATGTTAACATTTTTCAAATCAATTAGCTTTATCTCTAAATTATCATGCATGGAAAATCAACTCATGTTCTTTTATTTTTCAACCAAACCGAATGATACATAAGAAAAACAACTCAATTTTCAACAATATAATCATGCATCAAATGTTTATTCAAGCTAAAATCAAACACCAACACATAAAGAAAATGAAATTAGTTTAGGAAAAACTTGTTCCTAAAACCGAATGGAATACAAAATCACTTTTAAGCTTTTTAATCAAAAATTTAGACTTTCTTATACTTGAAATCCATAAGTCTATCAATGAAACACACATGCAAGGCAAATTAAACAAACTTTAATACTCATCAAGGCAAAACCGTGAGCTCCATACAAAATTTCATCAAACTTTGATTTTATTAATTTATCACAAAAATCAAAGGTCACATCAAAATCCTTTAGATCATATAGATTTCAACATGCATGTAACTAAAACAATGATCAAACATGATTCCCTATTTTTCCTAAGTTTGGCCGAATGCACAAAAGGTAAAGTCTTGGGTTCTATTTTCACATGCAAAGCTTTAAAACAATATTTTCTTTGCAAACATCAAGGAATCATCATCACACACAAAATCTTGTTAAAAATCCTTTTTGTACCAAAATAAGTTTTAAAATTTAGTATTAAAATTTTCTCTTTAAAATCATGGCATGCATCAAAATAAAATCAAGACTTTTCACTCAAGCAAACATACAAAATTCGGACTTCATGCTTTTGCAAAGATCCACCACAAATCCAACATGCAAGAGAAGATCAAAAGAAAAACACAACCTTAACAAAATTTTCAAGCAAAACCGTGAAGAAGAAATTTTTACAACTATGGATCAAGCTTACAAGCACAAATACTCAAGATCAAGCCATAGAAATTACATGCAAGACATTTAGACTCCAAGATCATGAAGATATAAGCACATGTATCTCAAGAATTAAATTTGAACAAAGTTCATCACAAAGTTCTTTACAAACAAATTTTATTATACTAAACTTCCTTAGACAACTACCTCAAACAATTTCCTAGTCTTCAAGCTTCACATCTTCTCCTCTCTTTCTCCTAGAGTTGCTTCGGCCTCTACTTCTTATGGTTGAGGGTTAGGTTTTCTTCTTGATCGTTAGGGAAGGATGAAAGCGTTTGGGTGAAGAGATCATGGTGATTGGGTTGGAAATTTGGGATTTCACTTTTCTTTTCCTATTTTCTTCTCTCGGCCACCCTCTCTTTCTCTAAGGTTCTCCAAGAGTTTGGTGTGCTCTTGGACCTCATGTGTTTGTGTTGGAATAATTGTAAAGAAAATGAATGAAGGAAATGAGAAATGAATCAAGGCCAATACTCATACACTCATACGGTTCTATGTAGGAAAGTCAAGGGGAACAAAGGGAAAGAAAGCCATCCTAGGCTTCATGAGTCATGGCCCTAGGTTCCATTACTCATCCCTCTAAACCTCTTATTTGTTTGCCACCTAAACCTTCTATTTTCTTTCCATCTAATTTCTATTTTCTTAATGGCTAAGGGAATGCATTCTAGTTGGGTTCCTTTCCTCACTCTCGGCCGAACTCATGCACACACCACACACATATAAATTTTTCCTTTCTATTTTATCACAACAACACACAACATTAATCATGAAGGATACATGCAATTGACACATACTAACACATGCATTTTGACACCTCACACATACACATTATGCATATATAGTTTCATTAATTTTCACATCATCATATTAAGCACATAGCATAGAATCATTTAACACATGCATACAACACTTTGACATATCATGTTTCTCACTCCAAAATACACGGCACACCCATACATTATACACGCATCACACATACATTCCTATTCACATAATTCATTTATTCATGCATTTAAATTTGTCATCTCATTTTATTTCTTAAGATAAAACACATTCTTATCTCAAAAATTTTTCAAAGATACAACTTTAAGGGAAAATAATTTCACTTAATATTTTTATTTCAAATAAGCTTATCTTTGAGAATAAAATCTTACTTTCACACAAATCAAAGACTTTTAAAGAAAACATTTATTAAAACCTCAAATCAAATAAAAAGGAAATTCGTTTCTTTAAGAAAGTCAAGATTGTGACTTGGTTTTTTTCAAGAAATCCAACTCAAATAAAAATCATTTGTCAAAACATTTTTCTGAAAATCTTTCTTAAATTCTCAAAAATTCTTTTCAATTAAAACCTCGTTAATTTATTTGAGTCCAGAAGATGCGGAATGTTACACCCGGCGCATTGCGGAATGAGAAAAATTGAGAAGTTGAGGGTGTTTAAACCTTTTATTCATTTCCTTTCACTTCTCAATGCTTTCTACACTTTCAGAAACCATAAAACTTCCTCATTCTCTGTACCTTCCATCAGCGTATTCAGGATCACCCGCCGCAATTAAACTCTTTAGAAGTTCGAATCATCAACCAACAACAGGTAAATTCTTCTTCTATTCTAATTGAAACAGTTAGTTCTGGTTCTGCCACTTCTAGTTTGTTTTTGAGAGGGTTTTTCCTTTTTTGTTTTTTCTGGGTTTTGCAGGGATTTGGGGTATTTATTCTCGGTAGTTAGTTAAAGGGTTTGGATTTCCTAATTATGAGAGGTTGGAGAGATTGGAGGAGGATTTACCATGAACTCTGTAAGATATTAGGTGAGGAACCTTCCAGCGATTACAGTTCTAGTTCTTCTGGGGATTATGAGGCTGAATCCGTTCCCATAGAAATCAGTTCTGATACTGGTAATAAAACAGTAGATCCTCCTACCCCCCTTGTGGCAAAGGATCAACCGTGTCACCCGAGGTAGAACCCTTAACCATAGAGTATCCTTCTAATCCCGCAAAGGAAAATAGGTGGCTGTTGGCTTATAGGTTTGCCGAGCGTCGGGCTCAGGTTAGGACTAACCCAGAATGCTTTACAAGAGGGGAAGAGTTTTTGGGAAATCCTATGAGGGAGGAGGGAGAAGGTCCAAGGCTCGGCCTTAGTTTTAGAATTAAAACATCTGCTATAAAAAATGCTAACGCCGAGCCTTTTACTTTTTCCCCATATATGGTGGAGCGCAGGTGTGACACCCATCCTGAAGAATATCCTTTACCACCCAACCACACGCAATACGATGGAGTTTTTGATCGAGAAGTACTTGGAACGAGGCCTTCGTTGCTGACGACGGACAGCTTGAACCACCTTCGTCCAATCCCAACACCTCCGAGCGCAAATGGGAATGCCTCGGAATTTGTTTTGAGACACGTGAGCATAGATGACCGGATATGTTTCCAAGTGCCGGAAAACCAACAATTTTTTTACTTTTACGAGGAGGTAGTGGCAAAGGTCGGAATCCGCACGCCCTTTTCTACCTTAGAAATAGAGGTCCTTAACCACTTAGGTATAGCCCCGATCCAGCTGCACCCGAGCGGGTGGGCCTTTGTCAGAGCCTTCCAACAGTTTTGTGACGCTGAAGGTCTGATAGCGACGTTACGAGCCTTCTTCTGGTTATATGCCCCCCAAGTAAATAACTTCGGCAACTCCAAGAGGCTCTGGGTATCATTGAAGGCTCGGAAGGACCATGCTCTTTTTGCGAAGGTAACCGAATCTTGGAAGTCTTTCAAACCGTGCTTCTTCCAATACGAGTATACGGGATCCGAAGTATGCTGGTTCATGAAGCAAGTTGAGGAAGAAGGGGAAATTAAGGTCGTGCCTCAATTCCCATTGAGCTGGTCGAACAGTATTTATAAGCGGATTTAACTAAGGCCGAGAGGCGCTTGTGTGATCGGGTTTGGGAGTACCTCCAAGAAAAGGGTCAAATTGATACAAAATAAATTCTCCTGAAAAGGACACAGGCCGAAGTGAAGGCCGAGCTGGGTATTTTTTTTTATTTTTTTATTTTTTTTTGGCTCGGTATAACTTACTTTTTCTTGTTGCAGAAAAAATGGGGAAGAAAGCATCAAAGGCCAAGAAGAGTGCTGCTGCCTCGTCCAGGATGGCTCAGCTGGCTGCTGTGAAAGCAGGCTCGGGATCCTCGGCTAAAAGCCAGTCCTCCGAGCCAACACCAAAGAATAATCCAACTGTTGCTCCTCGTGCTGTCCCTGCCGAGGTGATTTCGGCCGCCGAGTGTATTGAGCAGATTGTCAACTCGGAAGCTCAACCCAATGCTAAAGGTACTCCTGAGCGTCCATCCAAGAGGCTTCGGGTGGACAAAGGGAAGGGAGTAGCTGGGGATTGGCTCAATCTGAGTAAGTCTCACAAAGGAATTCAGGGTGCTGAGGGCATGGATGACATCGTCACCAAGACGGTGTGGGCTAAGAAGACTTCTGATAGCTATATTGCAGCAGTTTTCCCACCCGAGGATGCATAAGTGTTAGATGCATGGCCCCCATCGATTTGGGAAAACAACTGCTCGGCCTTGGTGAAGAGTCTTCTTAGAGGTGAAGCATTCTTCATTACCTCGGTCAGCGTGGCGAGGACGTTCATGATGGGGTGGCCCCTGAGGAGAAGAAAAAGCGCAAAGAGGCGGACTCGGGAGGATTATTTAACCCTCCAAGTAGAAGCCTTCGAGAAAAGACTTCAGATCTTGGCTGCCGAGAAGGAAGGGCTGCAGAAGGGGCTGCAAGAAGCTGAAGATGCCAAGGCTAAAGCCGAGGCTGATAAGGGAACGGCTGAAAAAGCTCTTCAAGAGGCCGATGAAAAAATGAGGCGATCCGAGGAAATTCTGAAAAAGGCCGAGGAAGATGCTGCAACCCTGCAAAAGGCCATAGAGAAGGCTCGGAAAGCCGAGGAAGACACCGCAGTGGCTCGAGAGAAACTCGAGTATGCTAAGGACGAGGCCGCTGGGCTCCGAGCTTCTCTGGATAAGATGAGAGCGAAAGCTCTTAAGCATAAAAAGGCAGCCAAGGAGAATCTGTACAATTGCAATCATGCGGTTGAAGATTCTTTCCTCAACACCGCCGAGCAACTTCGCATCTTGAATCCTGGCCTCGTGACCAAGGGTGCTGACCCCAACTTTGCTGTTAAAAATGGTTAGATCGTGGGCGAGAATGGGGTCTCAATAGACATGGGCGGAAATGATCTACCTGACCACTTGGCTGAGGAATCCGAGGAAGAGGGGGCCGAGGGTGCCAAAGGTGACGAGGAGGAAGAGGATAAGTTTGATCCTGAAAGCGTAGTACTGTCTGACATAGAGTAGATTTTTCCTTTTGCTCTTTTAACTTGTATTTGCCCCAATAGATGGGCTCAGATCTGTTGCTGTAAAGATTTTGAATATTTATAATATCCGCTATTATTTTGTGCTTCTTTTTATTCTTTTTGTTATGAATTCAAGTGTTAAGACCTCCGAACTCCGACACTTTAGCCGAGGTGGGTTCCTCTATCCGTGATGTATAAAATGATTTTAAGACAATCATGTTTGAATCGGGAATCTTTTAAAGTACTTGACGAGTTATAAGCTCTTGTTCGAGTTGTTTATAATCGTTCGCGTCATAAACGGTGGCTAATCGGTTATGAGGTAAAGTACGTAAATACAATGAATTCAAGAACAGAACTTTCATTTATTTGAAGTAGTAAATACAATGGGCTCGGAGTTCCACTGAGCGTACACCATTATCAAAAGTAAACAATCCTAACATAAAGCAAAGGTAATAATGAAACTAAAAACAATTGAAAATAGAATTGAAACGGATAAAAAAGTTTAGCTGAAATATGCTCTAAGCTTTGCCACGTTCCATGTGTTATTGATGAGAGCACCAGAGAGAGTTTCGAGCTTGTAGGCTCCTGTTCCCGTTTTGGAAACTACTCGGTATGGCTCTTCCCAGTTTTGAGCCAGTTTCCCGTCTTTAGCGTTTTTGAGGCCAATGTCAGCTCTTCTTAGGACGAGGTCACCTACTTCGAACTCTCTGGGTACTACCAAGCGATTATACCCTTTTGCTTGCATAAGCTTGGCATGTCGTTCCCGCTCGGCGGCTAGATCTCTAACTTCATCCGATAGAACGAGGTCCTCACACAGTAAAGTGTTGTTGAGGGGGTTCGGTTGTTGTATGGCTCGGAATGAAGGGACGATCCTTTCTATCAAGATGACCGCATCGCAACCATAGGTGAGCCGATAAGGAGTTTCTCCCGTCGAGGTCTGTATTGTGGTGCGGTAGGACCAAAGTACTTCATGCAAATTATCCAGCCAATTTCCTTTTGCACCAATGAGCCTCCTCTTGATTCCCTGGATGATAGTTCGATTCACTGATTCCACTTGCCCATTGGTTTGAGGATGCTCAACCGAGGAAAAATAGTGCTCAATGTTTAAAGCATTGACCAGGTCTTGGAAGGCCTTTGCTGCAAACTGAGTTCCGTTGTCAGTCACGAGAACCTGTGGTACTCCAAACCGAGCTACGACCTGTCTTTCAAAGAACTTCTGAACCTTGGCAGACGAGATAGTTGCTAGAGGCTCGACTTCAATCCACTTGGTAAAGTAATCAATTGCAACTATCACCCATTTTAGCTGTCCTGGTGCGGTGGGGAACTGACCAATCAAATCCATTCCCCATTGATAGAAAGGATAGGGAGATGAAAGTGAGTGGAGTTCCTCGGCCGGCTTCTGATACACATCATTGTGAAATTGACACTTTTCACATCTCTTCACATGATTGATCACATCTTGCTGAAGGGTCGGCCAGTAGTATCCTGCCCTTAGAATCTTTTTGGCCAGTGATTTCCCCCCAACATGATGGCTTCCGATTCCCCCGTGAACCTCTTCCAGTGTCTATTTTGCTTCAGCGGGATCTAAACATCTGAGCATAGAGCCACTGACCCCTCGGCGAAACAGAATTCCTTCAACAAGAGCAAATTGTGATGCTTTCCTGACGAGTTTCTTGGCCTCGATTGGATCAGTAGGCAAAATTCCTTGTTCCAAGTAACTCGTGATCGGAGCAGTCCAACTTGGATCCACCGAAACGGAGAGGACAACGCTAGGTCCGTGCACCATTTCTTGGATCAACGTTTTGTTATTTTCGGGGCCTTTCGTTGAAGCAAGCTTTGAAAGGATATCCGCTCGGCCATTGCTTTCCCTCGGGATATGGCAGAATTCAACCTTGGCAAACTCTGATAATAGGAACTTTACCTTCTCAAGATAATTTTGGAGGATGGGTTCCTTGGCTTGATAATCACCCTTAACTTGAGAGACCACTAGCTGAGAATCGCTGAAGATCTTGACTTCTCGGGCCCCTACCTCTTTCGCCATCCTGAGACCAGCCATTACAGCCTCATATTCTGCCTGATTATTTGAAGTGGGAAATCCGAACTTCAAAGAATACTTAAGGGTAACTCCATCGGAGTTCTCCAGGATTATTCCAGCACCTGCTCCGAGCTTGTTGCTCGACCCATCAACATAAATGCTCCAATCCAAGTTTGAGCTCGTTAGTGACTCAGTGAACTCAGTGAGGAAATCAGCTAAGACCTGAGACTTCATTGCCTTCCTCGGTTCGAAAGTGATGTCGAACTCGGAAAGTTCAATAGCCCAAGTCACCATTCTTCCTGCCAAGTCGGGCTTTTGAAGAATCTGACGGATAGGTTGAGCTGTCCTGACCTTGATGTGATGGCTCTGGAAGTACTAACGCAGTCTTCTGGCCGTGATAACCAAACAAAAAGCCAATTTTTCCACCTTATGATACCTCAGCTCTGGTCCTTGAAGCGCTAGGCTGACAAAATAAACGGGGGATTCTTTGCCTGATTCTTCCCGGACTAGAACCGAACTGACAACTGAATCACCCACTGATAAGTAAAGGAACAGAATTTCTCTAGTTACAGGACTAAATAAGATTGGGGGGATGCCAGGTATTGCTTAAGGTTAGTGAAGGCCTTTTCACATGCCTCGTTCCACTCAAACGTCTTTTCCTTTTCCTTCCTCAGCAGTTGGTACCATGGTAGAGCCTTCCGAGCTTATTGGGATAAAAATCTGGAAAGAGCCGCTACCCGACCTGCCAGCTGCTGTACACCCTTGATGTCAGATGGACTCTTCATCCCGAGGATAGCTCGGCACTTCTCTGGATTTGCCTCGATTCCTCGTTCAGTGAGCATAAATCCGAGGAATGACCCAGCAGGAACCCCAAATGTGCATTTTTCCGGATTCAACCTCATATCGAACTGCCGAATTCTGCCAAGAATGATCTTCAAATCCTTAGCATGGTCTTCTTCCTTCAATCTCTTAGCAATCATATCGTCGATGTATACCTCCATTCTGGGCCCAATAAGTGAGTCGAACACCTTGTTCATCATTCGCTGGTAAGTCGCCCCAACGTTATTAAGTCCTAAGGGCATGACATTATAACAATATGTAGCGTTTTCAGTTACGAATGAAGTCTTCACCTGATCCGAGGGATACATCGGGATCTGATTGTAGCCCGAATAAGCGTCCATGAAGGATAGTCTCTGATATCCTGTCGAGCTGTCTACTAATTTGTCTATGCAGGGAAGTGGGTATTGCTCCTTGGGGCAGACCTTGTTCAAGTCTGTATAATCCATGCACATTCTCCACTTTCCATTGGATTTCTTGACCAGTACGGGATTAGCCAACCAATCGGTGTATACCACTTCCCTGATGAACCTTGCTTCAAGCAGCTCGGCAACCTTTTCCTCTGTTGCTTGAGCCTTCTCGGTTCCGACCCGCCTTTTCTTCAGACAAACTGGCTTAGCGCCAGGATACACACTTAATTTGTGACAGATGAAATTCGGATCGATTCCTGGCATGTCTGCCGAGGTCCAGGCAAATAGATCTTTGTTTTCTACGAGCAGTTCTGTCAGTTCTTTCTCAACTTCCTCCGCAAGGCCAACACCAATCTTGACACAACGGGATGGATCGGATCCCAAAATTATCTTCTTGAAGTCCCCCTGAGGGGTTGGCCTAGTTTCATCCTCCTCCCGTACATCAAGATCTTTCAGGTTAACACTCCCCTTGTTGAGTGGTTCTTGCATAATCTTCTCATCTTCAATCTTCAGTTTACCCAGGCTGATATTGTAGCACTTTCGAGCCAGCTCTTGTTCAGAACGTACCGTTACCACCTTGCCATCAGATCCTGGAAACTTCAAAGCTAGGTGGACAGTTGATACAACCGCACCAAAAGACTGAAGTGCAGTTCGGCCGAGGATGGCGTTGTATGCCGACGGAGCCTGGACAACCAGAAACTTCACTATCTCCGTTTGAGCAGATGGTTGTTCCCCCAGGGTAACTGGGAGGTGGATATGGCCTAGGGGAGCAATCGAATGGCCCGTAAAGTCAATCAAACTTCCTTCGAACGGAGTTAGGTCAGATCTTTTCAACTTCAAGGCTTCGAACAGATCCAAGAACATAATGTCTACTGAACTCCCCTGATCAACAAGAATCCTTTTTACTTCATAATTATCGAGCCTAGCTGTAACTACCATTGGATCATTGTGGTCTTGTATAATGTCAGCAAAATCCTCGTCACTGAAGCTGATGACGATGTTCTTCTTTTTGGGCTTTTGGATTGGTCGGCTGGCCATCGAAAGAACTTGACCCACATACTTCTTTCGGTCACCTCTTTTTTCCCATCCACCTGCAAATCCTCCAGCAATGGTGTTGATTAGAAAAGTCTCCCGACCCTTATCCTGCTCGGACAGTAGGGTAGATGCTCCCCCTGCAGGTGGTGAGGGGCTTCTGTTTCTTTGTTTATGCTCGGATCTAGGTGGGGAATGACTTTTTCTCTTGGCACGCTTCCGCATTGCTTCACCAATGTATTGTTGAAGCTTTCCGTCCCTTACCATTTCCTCAATCAAGTCCTTTAGCATAGTACACTGGTCAGTGGTATGCCCCCATCCGCCATGATGGTCACAATACTTTGTCTTATCTTTTTGAGCAGCTTTTCTCAAAGCTGGAGGCTGAGTAATATTACGCATCTCAGTGTGCATAGTCTCGCGAAGGATTTGACTCCTTGGGACTGTAAGCTGAGTATACTCGTCATATTTGCCTTTTGGAGGCAGTTTTTCTCCTCTTTCTCCCTCTCTCTTGTCCTTCCTTCCTCTACCCTCTCGGAACCGATCGTTTTGACGAGGGCGTTGCTCTTGACGCTCTTCCCTGCCGCGTGCTGCAGTGCTGATTCTGTGAAATTCTTCCAGATTTACAAACTTCCTGGACCTTTCCCTGAGCTCTGCCATATCCTTGGGTGGTTCTCCTATCAAACAATCCTTAAAATCTCCGTCACGTAACCCTTGGGTAAGCAAGAGAACAGACACTCCAAATTGTAGACCTGATATGCCACTAGCCTCTTGCTGGTACCGAGCTAAGTAATCTCGTAGAGACTCGTCTGGTCTCTGTGCGACTCCAGCTAATGAATGATCGGATTTTGGATGCGACATACTGGCAGTGTACCTATTCAAGAACACTCTTCTGAGCTCGGCCCAAGAGTGGATTGAATTAGCTGGTAGGGAATTGAACCATCGCAAAGGTGCCGAGCCCAAAGTCATTGAGAAAGCGCGACACTTTATGAAATCCCCTCCTCCATTCGTAAGCCGCAATGTGGTCCATCGGGTCGGTTGTCCCAGTATACCGAGGAATATTTTGATGGCCCACGTAAGTCTGCGGGGTTTGGAATGCCATAATCTCAACTATGAAAGGATGTCCAGGATGAGGTTCCCCGGTAATACGCTCAGGAACCATGTTCGGGTTGAGGGGTGGGGGTGGAGGAAGATTGCTCGGGTTGCCGAGAGCCACGTGAGGGCCTTGCTCGGCTGTTCTTGCCATGCTCTGCTGCTGAAGAGCAGCAATAGCCTGATTCTGTTTCTCAATCAAGGAAGTCCGAGTTCTCAAAATTTCCATGATTAACTCTTCTCTCCTTCGAGCCGAAGAGGTAGTCATGTAAGACCTTCCCTCTGTTTCAGATCGTTGGCCACCTTGAAGTGTTCCAAAGTGACCCCTCGTCAAGTGAGGTATTTCCCTGTCGGATCTCTCGGCTCGGGAATGATCACGACGAGCGGAACGTTCTCCTCGACGATCCTCATCAGTACGTGATCCAGCAGGGCCCCTCCGAGATTGATGTGGTCCAGAATCTGCAGTGTCATGCCATTCTGAAACATGACCATCAAGAACAGTGCGAGGGTTAGATCGTCCTCCGCCGCCTTCAATATGGGGAGGGGCTTCAGCTCGTGTTTGAACTGGAGGAACCGGAGGAACTGGAGGGACAGTAGCCTGATTGCCTTCAGTGGGTCCTCCCGAAGCGATCCGGTCCCTCACATTTCTTCCGTTCTTAGGTGGCCGCCCCCTGAGGCGACGGCGGAGATCTCCCTCGTTACCGTTGTCGTTTGCCATGAAAACAGCGGACGTGGGAATACTAGTTACTCGTTTCCCACAGACGGCGTCAATGTAGTGTCCTTGAACACTGGATGTCCTTAACCCTCTAAGTGCCCAAGATTATGGTAACCAGGAGCCCAAGAGAGGATCAAGTATTAATGTGTGACTTATGGTATTTCTGCAGTTCCAGTTGGGAAAAGCAGGGTCTCCCTAGTCAACGTGTGTGTGCAGAGTGTCAACTTAGGGATGAAAGTACTTACCTGAAACCCTAGCTGTGATGAGCTATTTATAGGGTTTGGAGGAGGCTGATATGGGCCGTTTAGGCCCTGTATCAGGGTTGAGCTGAACCAGGATTCTGTAAGATAATATCGGGTGATTATGCTTCTAGAATCTGAATAGGATCAGCTGAAGATCTCATGTCTAGGTTGTTGCGAGAATCTAAGAGAGATTTGCGGAAGGGATAAGAAGGCTCGGTGGACCTGACCTTATCCGCGAGCCGACGATATGTCTCGGTCCTAAAGTCCCGAGCCTGATGGATTGGGGACCGATCGTAAGGCTCGGACCCATCAAGCCCGAGCCTGGCCCTTTGGTATGCTCAGAGTCCATGAGTCTGAGCGAAGGACTTTCATGATAAGTAAACCGAGGAAATTGCCCTTGGAGAATCCCTTTAGTAAGACTTGGGTCCGTGTATGGTCGGCAGACCCTACAAAAGTGATGCACATTGCCTTCAAATGTCATTGCCCTTTTATTGACAAAATAGCCCATGGGAAAGCTTGAGTTGGAAGGTTGGTTAATTTCAGCTGCCTGCCTATCCAATAATGGCAATGTGAAAACTTGAGTTGAGAGGTGGTTGAATTTGAATCAAGATTCTCTAAATTTTGTAAGGAAATGGATAAGAACGTAATCATTGAATAATTTAGCAATAAATTAAAATATTAAATTAAATATTGATAAAAACATAACCATTGAATGAAAGAAAATAACAAAAAGTAAAGAAAAAGAAATAGAAAAGATTTCTATTCCTTGAATTTGAGCCACTTGCCTATCTTCCTACCCAACAATAATGCTGAGAAAAGGAAAACAAAACCTTTATTACAAGTGTTATGTGAACATCTAAATTTGATATCTGCATCTAACATCTAGCTTGTCTTATATGCAAATTTTTTTATCTTATTGCTTTTTTACAAATAAGACAAACCAAATATTAGATCTAGATGTCAATAACAAGTGTTCATATAACACTACAGTTGTCTCAAAGTTATCTAAAATTTTGATTGGCGTACCTAATGAGGATGAGTCTATGATTAGTACTTTAATTCTCATTATACACTAGATGGGCACACTAAAAAAAGGTGTCACACAGTACAATCTGAGCTCAATTAGGTACATATAATCATCATGGGAGGGGATACAAGTCATACAACTAGAATCAACATTCATAGACTAAAAGCCACTAGTAAATGTAAATACTGTCTCTTTCTCATGTACACATTTTATCCCATTCTTAAGATAATGAGAAAAATGTAGCTTCACATGCAAATCCAACTATGCCATTTGATGTATTATATACACTTATACAGGAGTAGTTATAAATCATTAAGCTAATATGAGTCCATCTTCACCTTCAATCAACTTAACATGAAAATCATTTTAGTTCTCAAACATTTTTACATAGATGCTGCACCTAGAAGCTTCTTGTTCCAACCTGAAGCTGCCTTTTCCTCTTGCATTTTAAAGATGTACAACATTGAACTAATTCCCATGTAATTAGGATACAAACTGAATGTGGATATTGATAAGGTGGCATTCTAACAAAGAGGCAGAGTCATTTAGTGATTACCATTAAATCTTTTCTCAAAAACAACTTGGTTTACAGGTACAAGAGAAGTTGAAACACCAATATCTTCCACCTTTACTTTGTTTTTCTTGAGTTTCAGGACTAGGAGGCTCCACTGCCTTCTCTGGCTTCTCTGGCTCCTCTGGCTCCTCTGGCTTCTCTGGCTTCTTTGGCTTCTCTGGCTCCTCTGGCTTCTCTGGCTCCTCTGGCTGCTTCGGTAGTTCATTTTTTACTTGCTTTTCTGACTCTACTGCTGTTGAAGAACTATGTGTTCCTCCATCAATAGTCAATCTGAAAAATAAAAAGCATTAAGCGATGGTTAATAGCATGAAGCCCCACCCTTTAAACAAATCTAAACAATTAAATTTAAATTACTTGGAGGAACAAAAGTTAAACCTATAAGATATATTATAAAACTGAAATTATTAGTGCATCTCCATTTTGATTTTTCATTTTGCACATAAAGTGGATACCAAAACTTAAGTTCATGACTGAGTTTAATTATATGTATGATAAGCTATCCATAGAAAAAGTAGTAATATGGTCCACTACATAAAAACGTTGATCTTTTCAGCAATTTCTTGAAGTTCTATGCCTCCTAAATTAGTGATGATAAATTTGTAAAACAAAAAAGATATTACACTTTTAGAAGTTATCAATTTAAAATAGTTAAGCTGCATGACAAAAATATATTTTTCATCAATTCTAAGTTGAATGTGTTCTTATTAAACTCTTAAGAGCTTAGACGAATTATTCTGCATATAGCATTAATCTTAGTTAACTCAGGTTCCATCGAAATTTGATATCTAATTGATTTCAACAATACTTGAGGATAGTTTTTGAGGCATGGCTATATGCTATTTCTGTGAGGTGTGTGAATGAATAAGCATTATCAATCTTTTTAGTTTGCAGTAAATATCCCATGTCCTTAGAGAAGTATGGCATACAATGCAACACTCATATAGGCGCGCAAGATATGATGGAGCTTAGCTTACATAGGAAAATGAAACGACTTATCGCTTTCCGCAGATCGATAAGAGGCGACGTTATAGGGCTTAGCTTCCACATGAGGGACCATATGAATATCATGAGGGACCATATGAATATCCTTTGGAGTTTTTTCCATCACGGTTGTTTTAACTTCTGTCGATAATTCTGTTATTTTATGATCATTCTCCACAACAAAACTTGCTGATGATCCTGTTTTTTTATGGTCATTCTCCACAACTAAACCTGCTAATGATTCTGCTTTTTTAAGGTCATTCTCCACAACTGAACTTGCCGATGATCCTGTTTTCTTATGGTCATTCTCCACACCTAAACTGGAGATGTCATCCGATGTATCCGATGATCCAAAATGTCCTTCCACTTGTTTGTTGACATGAGCTACCTCTTGAACCGGCGACAGTGGCGTAGGACAAGGAGGTATGCTGGCTAAATCACTAGTCCAAGGCAAGTCCCCGGATTTATTGAGTGCAAAAGCATGATCCCTAGAGAAACTGGCATTTCCTATGTGAATACTAAATAATGATTCATTGGATTGAACACTCCATTCCATATAATTTGGACTAGAAAATACAGAAGAGGGGATTCTGTTTGGGTCATAGGCAGATGGACTCATCGTTTGCATTCGAGGCGACTGCAAAGCTAACCCACCTTGGTGACCCCATACATGAGGAGAGCCATAACCATTGCCATCATTCTTAGATTCAAAATTATCTATGTTATGATGATCATCACCGTTTTCTGAATCATCATCATCATCTGAATCTATTGAAGAGTCTGAAGAAATAGAAGAACATGCTGAGTCCTTCTGATGAGGAGGAAAGATACAATCTTCATCCACAGGAAGATCAAAATGCACTTTTAACTTCTTGCCACTTCCTCTCTTATTATCATTATTCAAGTAATCCATTAAATTTGGAACTCTGCACAAAGGAAGACAACAGCTAGCACTTTAAGATTGGCCAAAAGAGCTGATGGATTATAATATTGTAACATACATTTGTAATTAAAAAAAAAACATGATATTTGTTCAATTCACAGTGACAACTTTCGCGTCAACTTTTACGGGAGGTTGCAACTGTTTGTGATAATAGAGTTTTACAAGTTTTGTTTAAGATGATTTTTTGGGAAAAAAAGAGAAAAGATTTAATATTTTAATATATGCCATGCACATAAGAGTTACAACATGTTACAAGAAGAGATTATTCTTGTTCAATTAGAATGACAACATTTGATCTTCATGAAAAAATGCTAAACAATAAAACAAATATTATATCAATAAATAAAATATTGTAGAAAAGTTATAATTAAAACTTACTGATATAATCAGAATTAATTCTGGAAACCAAGCAGCTTCAAATTTAACTTTGATCCTTCAATTCAAAAATTGGTGAAAGAAGAAGGTGAATGACAAGAAGTCATCAATGAAATTTGATGAAAAGAGGGAGAAGATTGAATGAGGACAAGGGAATTTAGGGAGGTAGATACTGGGTTTTTGGGTACATGGTTTTGTCTATATACAAATACAGACAGGCATGAAAATGTTAAAGGAAGGCAAAGAGAGGATATCGGGAATTAATTTGTTTATGTAACAACGTGATTACCTATTTCACATCAAATCATTTATTGCTAAGAGAAACAAACTTATTTTAATAGAATAAAAGAAACAAACTTAACAAACAATGGTATGAAAATATTTTATTATCATGATAATATTCAATATTCCATTTTTTTATTATGATAACATTCTATTATTGCATCAACATGAGTTGGGACGAGTGGTAAGCGGCTCAGTCTCCTTTAAGCAAAATCTCGAGTTCGATTCTTTGTGGATGCAGAAAACTCATGTCGAGATCGGGTGGGCAACAAAAAAACATTCAATTATTTCTCATTATTATTGATTAATTTATTTAAAAAATTACATTTTTCAAATAACAAAAATAAGTGATATACAAAATGAAATTACATATAATGTGCACAATTTTTACCAACTTTGCATGGTTTAAAGATATTTTTAAAGGAATTTATAGTTTCTAAGTTCATGTACACAATTCACATCAAACAATATAATATTCATAGTTTTTTTAATTGGATATAATATTCATAGTTTATATAGCTTGACATGATGTAATAAACTTTATACAAGTTTTTTTAGACAACTTTTTTTCTCTACAAAGATAAGGGAAAGGATAATCAAATCCACCAAATGATGGCATCCTAGATCGAAACCGAAACCTTCAATAAAAGTTAAAATATAAAGGGCCAAAAAAGTCCACGTTTGATTAGTGCACAATATTTTACACCTTAACAAAACATAACAAAAAACGAAAAATAACAATGTTTTAAAAACCAAATAAGAAATTGAATCGGGAGCCTTTTGAATCATGACTAAGTTGATTCAACTAATTAAATTTGTAGCACATGGTATGTTGGTTTGTTGGGGTTTGGTTCCTTTTCTATGTGGAAAAAGGTTCAAAAGTGTAAATCCATCATATGTATCACTTGTTAAGTGATTCGAGTCAAATCAAGGGCAAAATAGAAAGAAAACATCAAGTTAGGAACATAGCTAAAGAGAGATAGAAGAACGAACTCATTTAAGGTTTTTCCATTTTTTTTTAATCAGCAACTTGTATGAAAAGGAGCAATATAATTGGGTGCTCAAACCCTCACAGCAAGCTTTATACAATTGATTGGGCTCATATACCAATTAGAGAAGGATACCTTACTCTTACCAAAAGAAATAAACCACGACCGAGACCTAACTTTATTCAAGTCAATAAGTCCTATAACATCTACCAACTCATTTATAAAAATAATAGCATTTATGCTCAACCATACAATCCATGTAATTATCTACCATATCATAGAGATTAACTTCCTTTGCTTATAAGTCCTGGCGTGAGCTGAGAAAGATGACAAGACACAAGAAATACTGCTTTGATGATTAAGGTTAAAACCTATCTAGAGACGTGATGTAAAAATAGGAGAAAAATACATCGAATAACACAATATATATATATATATATATATATATATATATATATATATATGAGATGGGTGTCCTTAAGAATATATTCGCGTACCGCGACGATCCCAGGATTTAGCAAATCCTTATGATAAATATTAGGTAACATAATAACTAACAGTATATTGAATCATGATATAATCTAGTTAGAAGAAGTGAGAGAATAAAACACAAGAAAATAACTTAGTGTTAATATATTATGAAATTCTAGAATTTTGTGATGACAGAATAGATATAGCACTTCAACGTTTCTAAAATTATTTGGTGAGCCTTTGAAGTCCCGATACTCCAAAAATGGAAAAGTATCCATGTCGTATCCGCGTCTGATACCGATACACGTACGATACTTCCCGATACGTGTTCCAAAAGTATCCAATTATTTTTTATTTAATTTTAATTATTTTTTTAAAAATACTTTTAGGATACTTCTCAAATACTTCCCGATAATCCCTGATACTTTTTTCGATACTTCCCAGATACTTGTTTGATTTTACTTTGAATTTTGTAATAATTATTATTATTATTTAAAAAGTAACTTTTTAATTAGTATTTTTAATAAGATAAATTGTGGAGATTAATGAGTGTGCACTGATGTAAAGGTTTTTGCATCATTAGTCCATCATCGACTGTTCATGTGTTTATGATAGTTTACTTTTAGATAAAAGTAATATAAATGAACGGTGAATGATGAATTGATTGTGTTAAAGAACTTTATACCGTCGATGCACCATCTATTTTCTCTAAATTATGATCATTATAATTATATATGTACTAATGTCATTTTGAATTAATAACAATATGAATGAAAATTAACAATGTACAATATATTTTTTAAATTTTTAATATATATATATAATTTTTTGTAAACGTATCCTATGCAGTGTCGTGTCTTAAATTTTCAAAAATTCCCGTATCCCCGTATCCGTGTCTTACTAAGTATCGAGGCTTCATAGGATATAGCACACAAGTGGAGGCTAGCACAGATGGTAAGAGATTTGTTGCTACTTAAGCAAGTGGTTGGGGGTTCGATCTCCGGTTCTTGCGAATGTAAGAGGTCTTACTGGGAGACTAGCCCCCGAAAAAGCCCGACAATGTCAAAAGGATTAGTCACCCAGTTGCGCGGGTGGATACCTTAAAAAAAATAGATATAGCACTTGCGTAACAATAAAAAATTTGTTCTCTTCTCTTTGAAAATATCTAGTTCATACTGTTATGTCAGAACCAAAATCCTTTCTTTTTCGTGGCAATTGACGATGCACATATATATATATATATATATAGATAAATAATCCACCCTTTCAACCAAAGTATGCACTGTTTTAGATCAAACAATACACTTTTTCAATCATAACTGAACAATATAATGCAACATTAAAAATACCTTTGTTCATTTTAAATTATTAAGTTTCAAATTCATAACATCAATAAATATTTTTGAAATGAAATAAATAAAAATATTAATAATAGATTTTACTACAATCTCCCACTTATTTCAAAAATACTTGAGAAAGGTTTATGTGTTAATATCACGGATGTAATGCATCATACCTAGTGCCTTCAATTCTAGGCTATAAACCAAGCCTAAACCGATAGAATTTGACATCCAGTGCATTGGTGGGGCTGGACTCTGTGAACTAATGACACTCTGATGCAAGCAGTTATCCTATACAATCCACAATTCCTACTGTTATCGTCATTCTAAGCTCTTACCGTTATGCGCGTGCACGGGTGTTCATAAGTGCTCTAGAAATTATGCCACCAATTTCATAGGAGCGGCTCCACTCTACACTCATCTAGGTGATTTATCAAGTGTATGCTGCACTTCATGCACCTCCATAAAGAATATGAATTTCATTAAGAGCTTTAAAACTCAACCTTGATATCTTGAATGCAGGATAGCCCAACTCCATTCCAGAGGAAGGAAACATTGATAGTGCTAGTATCATTAACAAGTAACTTGTTATTAGCCATATGAACCTTCTTCATGAGATCTCCAACCACAAAGGTTGGGTTCCCATCACCGCTAATATCAGGTTGGTTTATATATAAGTCTCATTCCCCTCGATTTTTCTTGTATCAACCTTTTTTCCTAAAGACTTTGTTAGAGGATCGGCCAAATTCACTTCTGACTTCACATAATCAATGGAAATAACTCTATTTCTCAATAGCTATTTTATCACATCATGTCTCAATCGAATATGTCTATGGTTACCGTTTACACTTTTATTCTTTCCAATAGCTATTGCTGCTTGACAATCACAATGCATAGACATTGGAGGAATTGGTTTAACTCCTAATGGAATAGTTGCTAAGAAGTTTTTCAACCACTCAGCCTGATTACCAACAAAATCTAGTTCTATAAACTTTGACTCCATTGTAGAGCCAACAATAGTATTTAGCTTGGCTGATCTCCAGCTAACTGCACTACCTCCAGGAGTGAATATATAACCACTAGTGGATTTTGTCTTATCCAAATCTGATATCTAGTTAGCATCAATGTATCCTTCTAGTACATCGGGAAATCCACTATAACAGATACCATAATCCACGGTTCCTCTCAAATATCTCATAAGTTTGTTTATTGCAGCCCAATGCTCGTCATTTGGATTATGTGTGTATCTACTCAACCTTCCCACAGCATATGCTATGTCAGGTCTAGAAATTAAAAGTTCATCAAATGTAACAGACTCCCTATGATTTGTGCATATTAAGTTTAGGTTACAGGGTCACCTTTATGTTTCTTTAATTGAGTGTTAGCATCATAAGGGGTACTTACGGTAGTATCCTCAAAATGTTCAAACTTTCTAAGAAGCTTTTCAACATAATGTTCTATCTTGTGATATCATAATGTTATCATCTTCCCTAATAATTTTAACACCTAAAATCACACTTGCTTCACCCATGTCTTTCCTATCAAATTTAGATGCTAACAATTGTTTGGTATCATACACGTACAACATCGTAACAAGTACCGAAAATAAGCATGTCATCTACATATAAACATATGATCATACATTCATCATTTACTAGTTTGACATGAACAGATCTATCTACTTCAATTGCATCACTAGTAAGAATGTGATCAAATTTTTCATGCCATTATTTTGGTGCTTGTTTTAAACCATATAAGGATTTGAGAAGTTTACACGCTTTGTTTTCTTTTCCACTAGTCTCACAACCTTCAGGTTGTTTCATATAAATTTCTTCTTCTAAATCACCATTTTCATAAGCTATTTTAACATCCATTTGGTGAATCACTAATTTATGAATTGAGGTTAATGCTATTAAAACTCTTATTGAAGAAATTCTAGCTACTAGAGCAAATGTATCAAAATAATCAATGTTCTATTTTTAAGTAAAACCTTTTGCTTCTAATCTAGCTTTATATTTTTCAATTGGTCCTTTCGGAAAATATTTTCTTTTGAAAATCCATTTGGAACCAATGGGTTTTGCACCTTGCGGTAAATCAACTAATGCCTAGATTATATTTTTTTCAAGAGAATCAATTTCATTTTCAATAGCTTCTTTCCAAAATTGGGCATCAAAAGAGTTAATAGCTTTAGAAAAAGAAACAAGGTCATTTTCAACTAAATAAATGTAAAATTCATTTCCAAAAGAAATTGCTTTTTTTCTCTTTTACTCCTTCTCAAATTCTCATGTTGGTTTTCCTCATTATTTGTCTCACTATTCTTTTAAAGATGCATGGGAAAGACTTTCACATTTCATAACATATATATTATTTTTCTAAGAAATCAACATTTTTAGTCTATTGTAGTATTGCAATCAAGAATATCACTTTTTAACACTAAAAATCTATATGTAGCACTATGTTCAGCATATCCAATACACATACAATTAGACGTCTTTAATTTGATCCTAATTTTCTTTTCTTAGGGTCAGGTAGCAATACTTTAGAAACACATATACAACCACACTTTTAAATATTTTAAGTTAGGTGCATATCCTTGATGTCACTCCAGTTTTTCTTACAGGGTATCCTATTTTGCAAATGACATGCACTTAAAATAGCTTCACCCCAAAGTTATTAGGTGCACTAGAACTAATTAGCATAACATTCATCATATCTTAGCTTTTAAGGTTCTATTTTTCCTTTCAGCAACACCATTAGATTTTGGTGAATAAGGAGAAGTAACTTCATGAATTATTCCTTTTTTTTAAAATAATAATTAAACAAAATATACTCTCCACCTCTGTCTGATCTAACTCTTTTAATCCTTTTTTCTAATTGATTTTCTACCTCTGCCTTATATAACAAGAACATGGCAAAAGATTCATCTTTATTCTTGAGCAAATATACTTTAGCATATGTTGAGAAATCATTGATAAAAGTCACATAATATTTTTTACCACCTCTAGTAATTGTTTGTTTCAAATCTCCTAGATCAGTATGAATTAAATTAAGCAATTCAGTTTCTCTTTGAAAATTATTATTATGTGACTTTTTCGTTGACTTTGATTCATGACATATTTCACATATATTCAAGCATGTATTACTAAAATTAAACCAGGAATTAAACTAAGAGATTGAATTTTAATTTCTTAATATAATTAAGACTAACATACATGTCCAAGTCTAGCATGCCACATATCGTACGAATCAATCAAGCAGATAGAAGAGGATGCAATTTCACTCATGTCATCATCATTCAGTACAAACAATCCTTGGTCACAATACCTTTTCCCTACAAAAACTTTATTCTTTGTCATAACAATTTTGTCCAGTTCAAAGGATACTTTAACCCCCGCTATTCCCAACAGTGCTACGGAAACCAAATTGGCTCTAATACTAGGCACATGCAACACTTCACCTAAAAATAATGTCTTTACCAGATGTGAGTTTTAATATAACTTTTCCTTTTTTAAGAACTGGAGCAGTTTGAGAATCTCCTAAATAAACTTGTTCTTCTCTTTCATCCACAGATGTGTAGGAGGTAAATGCACTTCTTTTTGCACATATATGTCTGGTAGCTCCTGAGTCTACCACCCACCGTCTCACATTAGCAACCATCAGGGCTTGGGAAACAACTACAACAATGATATCATCTCCTTGAACCAAATTTGCATTTGCCTTAGAAGGATTCTCATTTCTTTTATGGTGTCTACAAACTGATGCATAATGCCCTGACTTTCTGGCTTTCCACAAACAAAACACTGGCCTTTTCTTTTTTTTTCTTAAAAAAGGGGTTAGAAGCAACTCTAGGAACAAAAGTACTGTGACAAATTATTTGTGTACCTTTTCTTATTTAGTACCATGTTTGCTTTTGCACCCATTGCTTTAGCCCTTGCAACTTTGAGTTCTTTTCTGTTTGTGACCTCAATGATAATATGCGTGATCAGGTCCACCAAAGATAATTGGTTGTGTTTGTGCTATAGTTGTTGTTTGTAACCCTTCCATGATTCAGGTAATTTTTCTATCAATAAACCAACAATGAGGATTTTAGGAAGAGTAATGTTTTCTGCTAGTGGAAGAAAGAGGAACCTCTCCAAAGGATCCCTGGATCGAGACTTTGAGGAATTCGTGCTTAAAGCCCTATCGAATTCCTCAAATGAGAAAAGAGGAATATCACTGGACAGATGAAAGATCGCCCAGCTAGTCCTCATCTGCAAATCCTCCTGAACACAATGGGAGGCCTCAAAAAGATGAAGAAATAGATAAGAAGAACAAGACTTTGCAATCGAAAGAGGCCTACGTCTAAGGAAATAAGCCTCCCAAAATTTTCTGAACGTCACTAACAATTCCCAACAATTGGGATGAAGCAAACTGGGAGATATTTGAAGCCTATTCAAGACGTTTACATAGAAGGCATTTAAGGGAAAATAGACTCCAAGGTAGGAAAACACAAATCTATGTTGGAATATAAGTGGGCTAACAAACACCTAGATGGGGATGAATAGGTGTGGAGTGCAGACTTAACAATTTTTTATTTCTATTAAAACCGCATGCCTTAGAGACACTTTACTTGGTTGTTGTTTTGCACTTTACTTGGTTGTGGCATGTAATTAACCTGTTACCTGGTACCTGAGGATAAACAGTTCAAAAATGATTCTTTAAGCAATCTTTTCACACAACCAATAAACGTATCAACCAACAACAAGTAAAGGATGATTAATAAATGGTTAATCACTTGAAAAAGATTGATTTTCAGTGGTTCAAGAATTTATTTTATGAAAAACCCCTTTTTCGCGAAATTGATCGAAAACGCTGAAAATTAAGGAGAAAGGAAAGAGATAAGGAATGCATTACATTATCCTGCTAGGGTTTTATTTGTGATGAACCATTTACACTTGAGGCTTCATCTAAGGGAGACTTCAATGCTCAGTTTTGTCCGAACCCTTTGTCAGGAGAAAAATCGGCTCCAAAAAATGAGGTGAAAAGGAAGAAAAATGCATGGGTCTGCAATGGCAAAACATTAGCTCCAGCACAAACGCAACAAAAGGCTTGCTGACGTGGAAATGAACACTGCGCATCTACAGTAGACAAAGAACTTAAGCTGTTGTAAAGGACATGATGTTAAATTGATATCTCATCACCATCAATATGACCTCTTATCAAATGCTCCTTTCAATAAGCTAATAGTTAATAATTAGGAAAAGATTGTGGGAGCAAACTAATTAGCTTACTTAGTATTTCTTATCCTTGAGCAATTCAAGATCCTAATTTATTTCTCTCATTAGCTCTAAAACCATTAATAAATTGTCACGAAGCCAATCCTTCCATCTTGGTAAATAACCAAAATCACTCACGATTGCACAAATTAGATCTAAGATAATAGCAGTACACTCAATAAGTAGCAATAGTTATAATGTTGTACTGACATGATAGAATGATTAATGATAAGAAATTGTTGTAGAATATGAATACAATAGACTCAATTCAACTAGGAAAACTAAAGAAAGGACGATGGGGTATATGGGTATATGGGGTATATGAGGTAGAATGTTACTAGAATAGTGAGATGAAGAAGAAGGAACCAAGAGAGAGAGAAGACTTTTCCTCCAAATTTTTCACACCCCCAAATGCTTCAGTGTTTGTCTTTTAACCTCATTCTTTCACCCCAAGTCAGGTGGCACTTAGTTGCATATTTTTCCCAAATTGCACTTTTACATTCATTACATAAATCCTAATTTATTTTTTAGAGTATATGTAACTAAGTAATTGGTTTACTACAGCCACCCTTGTCAACCAAGTAAGATAGCGTTGAGGCCACGAGGAAATAAATATAAGACAAAAAGTACTGTACAGAAGGGCAAGGTTGAAAATACGATAGCAATGGATGGTAATTACAGAACTAAAATAAAAGAAGTTATCTGTTATCCCCAGAGTTTGTGATTCTAATTGCCACATGCTATCATGATAATGAACTTTAGTCTCTCTTTGTCCAAAACTCCAGAAACATGAATAAAGCTTAGTGCAAACTAGTTGCAATGGTAGGAGTTTTGCAGCCTCAGAGTTGCAATGTTCGGTCCTTCATTTGTAAGCTATGTTCATTTTCTTTTGAGCTTTGTTCACAACTTATTTTTTGGCACACTTCTTGGTTAACAACTAATGGTGTATAAGACTATAAGTACATGTTTGCTAGTGAAATAGAAGACTATGTATGTGATTCAGCCATAGCATGTAGTACAATTTTAAACACATTTGCAAATGTAAATTTCTTTGCTCATTAATATTCTAATTATGTAACAATAGTTATAAATATTGTAGCAAAGCCATGGGTCTTCTGTTTTAATCACAGTGATATGCCTTATGATTATTTGCAGCAACAGAAAGCTACCATATTCAGAACCCATTAATCCATATAACATCACCATGCCTAGTTACATGTTTTAGTTCTTCAATCCATCACAGACTGCCTCGGGTGACAAGTGATAGCAGAAGGGAAACAAAGGTATAAAGACTATTCTAAAATATTTTGGCTTATCATTTTCTGTTTTTCTCTCCTATGTCAATAGGAAATCAAATTACAAAGAAAACATGTTTACATGTTTGACTGCTATTCTGATTTTCAGTTCTAAGAAATGCACTTCGCGCTTAAGAATATTCGGAAAACAATTTCATGTTTTAGATGTTTTTGATCAAGTGATTTGTACAACATATTTGGACACTGACCAATCAAAATGTTGTCCTAATAATGTTTAGCAATTTTTTACTAATAGCATTTCTCGTTCTGCTTTGTCTATCATTAACATGCACTTCATATCAGGTTTTTGCATTGAGGAGAAGAAGGGCAAATGAAAAGACTGAAAATTATGTACTGTTAGAACCAGGGCAGGATGAGAAATTTGTTACTGAAGAAGAGTTGAAAGCCACATTAAAAGTGTGGCTGGAAAATTGGCCTGGTGAGGCACTTCCTCCTGATCTTGCAAGATACGAGACCATCGACGATGCTGTTTCTTTCTTGGTAAGGTCTGTTTGTGAACTTGAAATTGATGGCGATGTTGGCTCGGTACAATGGTATGAGGTCCGTTTAGAGTGAATAGATTGAATATTTTTCAAAGCTTCTTAATCCAAACTACAATACACAAAGGCCAAATTGTACTTGTTCTCTTTAGTTCAGAAATCATTGGTGGGTGACAATATTCCATTCTCTTGTAATGAAACACAAACGCGTTAAATTTGTTTTGGACTTGTGTAGAAGTGTTTGTACCTGTTGATTGCCAAAGACTTATTTATTACCACCAGAAGTTTTGTGAGGGTAAGTAAATTTTCTTATAATGCATTTTACATCAGGAAAAATGGAGAACTGGTAAAAGATAATAAAACCATTCATTTGACTAAAGTTTTCACACCTGGATCAAATTTTGTTGTAGATTTATAAATTAAGGTTTAATAATCTCAATCATTCATCATATTCAATAATCTAGGTTGGTGTATACTTTAAATATTAAATATGTTACTAAAGTTTGAGGAACCATACCCAAACTCAAAATCCATGGCTAGCTTACAATATGCCAAATTGCCAATATGTTATTTAAATTTCTATAAATAAGCCATTTAGAATTCTAGTACAAGGAGTTTTTAACCACCCTTTGGGTACAAAGCCCAGAATTTATTCAATGACAAAATGAAGCAAGATTTAGTAATCAATAATAAAATCTACAAGAGACATGGTAAATAAAATAACTATATAGGAAATCTAAGTAACTTTCTCTGAGATTCAAAAGAATCTGAGTGTACAAACTTTCTAACTCAAAGGAAAAGATTTCTGATACAAAAGCCTATACTTGGCATGAAAATAAATGAATAAAAAAAACACAAAATTCAAAGACCTGTCAAAGCCTGAAGGAGATAATTACAGAACAGACAGCTCTTTAAGAGGGAATGACAGGGAACAAAGAGAGTAAACAGACAGTTCTTTCTCTCTGCTATTATTATTACATCATCATGTTGCACAATAAAGTTTCATTCATTAAATTCCTCAACTTGAGTTCAGCTTCTCATCAATTTTGATTGGCAACTTGTTCTGAAAAGGACCCACATCCTGCAAGCACATGTCTGGGATCTGCAGTAGTTAATAGGAAACTAGCACACTGTTATATGTATCAAATTGGCATAGTAACTGCAACCCTAGGAGGGGTGTTATAGCAGCAGAAACAAAGATTTATTTGTACCTTTGGTTGATTTATACCCGGTGGTAATGGTACACTTCCCTTCTTACTTCTGGCAAGAAGGCCTTTGGTTATAGGGGACATCATCAAATCAGTTGGGCTTGTATACCTTATAAAATGAATAAGAAGACTTGTATCAATAATATCACTAACCCAGTGATGAAGTCTTTTTCATGTTTGCTACATTAAATTTCAGGAAATAATTAACACACACACACACATATATATAACAAAGTTCTAAATCTCGCGGCTGTAAAATCTGCAAAAACCTCAATTGGTGTGGTCGATGTGGCCGTAATTATAAATGTGATATAGTTTGAAGATATGATCTCAATTGTAATTTAAAGAACCTTGATATATAACTATAGTTATGCAGGCTATATGATAGTTTTTATAGTCTCCGCAACCATATTATGACGATTATTGTTATGGTTGCATTAGCTACATTTATTCAATAATTATACACAATTGAGATATATATAGTCAACAAAAACGTGACAATGAGTGTAATTTAAAATCATGATGGTATGTATTGCATACCTTTCTGGATATTTGAATGCCTTTGGGACTCTAAGACGATCCGGCGTGACAGCTTTGCGCAACTCATCATTAGATGAACTTTGGTAATTCTGGTCTGTTTGTTGAATTGGAGTTGGTGTTTTGCATTCAGGTTGAGCTGTTTGTTTATGAATTGGGACTTTTGGAGGTGTTTTGAGCATATTATCCATCAGATTATAATTATTAGAATTGGATAATTGGATAATATATAACCCAAAAAGCTTCTTATTATGGTGGAACAAGCTAAGGAATTGTGTTGTAATGGGAAGTGCCAGTTCAATGGTAGAATTAATTATGTATATGAAAGTGGAGGAAGATAAGGTGAACGTTTGAGAAAAAGGTTTGCAACGGTCAAATTATGTGAAGCACTTCTAGAGGGGTTGGGATTCGAATATCTTGGCCGTTGGGGATGGCATCATAAACAAATGGCCCACCCAAAAGTTCCCTTTTTAAGTGATCAAAAAGAGGGGTTGGGATTTTGCTAGCATGGGACTCTTTAACGCATCAGCATTGTATGATTATTTTGTTATAAAAGATTTAAAATCAATTTCAGATTTTCATATTTTTTAATATAGAAGTTAACGTTCAAAAAAAACATAGAAGTTAAGATTTATCAAACTCATGAGACCTATGCATCAACCTTACATTATCATGTACTTTTAGACTCAATTTCATTTTAATGTTTTTAAAATTTAATTTCAATAATGTTAATTACCTACTATTTCTAAAAATAATCCCACATATTTTTTTAATCACATCAATATATATAATTTTCAAAAACTATATTTGCATTCAAATAATATTTAAAAATTAAAATATTCAATTTTGTGTATCAGGGTATCCTCCAACCCATAGGCGAAGACTAATCTTCTTCAAGATATAGAGATCACCTAAGTGGACTTTGTCTCTACCAATAAAGCTTTTTTCATACTCACAGCAGGGATCGAACCCTTGACATCATGAACTCAGTTGTCTGCCAACTATATTGAGTCTTGTTGATTTCAATTTTGTGCTCAAAAACGTGTCATAGCCATTTTTATAAGAACAAAAATAGATTGGAACAATAATTTCAATAGCGCTATGGTTTTTATATATCCATTTTTTTAATTTTTGAATATATCTATATTTGAATATAAATATATATTTATATTTTTTTTTCATGATAACATAATATATTTAAGAATAAAATATGAAAATATTATTTAACATAAATTTAACATTTTGATAATCTTCTGCAGTGCTTCAAGCTAAGAATAGATGAATAAATAGTAACATAGGACCATGGAACTTTAATATCTCAATTCATAAATCACAAGCAATTGTAACATGTATGCATTGTTAACATGATTAAAGCAATTATTAAAGAGGAAACTAGGCTTTTATATTCTCAAATACTTGTTCAGCAATCTCAGCACTGATACCATCTGCCTTTTTAATCTCCAAGTCAGAATCCTTGCTACTAAAGCCAGCTGCTATTGCAGATTCTGCTTTAGCTCCATAAAACAACCTCTGTTTTCATGTTAACAGAATAAGCATTATACCAATTTAATAAAAATTTGAGATAAATTTGGTGTTCCGAGGAAATGAAAGGACTGGAAGGTACCTTAATTCTTGAAAAACGAATTGCACCAAGACACATTGGACAAGGCTCACAAGATGCATAGAGTTCACAGTTAGAAAGGTCAATTTGATTTAACTTTTGACAAGCCTGCAGATAATGTTAAATTAAAATGTATATTTAAGTAAAAAAAGTATAGAAAGAATGAAAGATTAAGGTTTGAGCAATATAAACATGTTTTTTGATACAAATAACATCAGGACAACTTAACAGTGCTCTCATTTCATACATTAAGACTGAGTAATATATACGTGGATGGTCTCGAATTTCTATGAAAACTAGTTAAAGGGGGAAAATGGAACGTACAAAGAATTTTAAGTCACATGAATGTAGGCTTTGGATTAATGCTCTGAATGAAGGGCTTAACTGGTCCTAAAGTATTTGGAAAAATGCTCAATTGTATCATAGACTTTAAGGTTCTAATGGAAATTTCAAAACTACAGTGACAATGAAACAAATTTTGGTATGATGCTTGTTTACCAGTTTCAAGCCAATAGGAAGAGACAAAGAAACAAAGAAAAAAAACTAACTAAAAAAAACTTGAACTGTGTAAATGATTGGAAACTTAAGTTGCCTGCAATGATTGGAAACCAAACAAAGACCCCTCACTTAATCTGTCTAAATGATTGGAAGCCAAAGTTGCTGGCTTATCAAGATCCAGATAACAACTGAAAGACCTATTTGTTTTCAACAGCTATCGTTTCCTTTCAATAGGCATGTGACAAACCTTGCATCTCATGAATCTATAAGAAAGCTCTGAACTAAAGAGAAATAGCTGATAGTTTAACCTCTCTTATAGCTGTTATCTCGGCATGAGCGGAGGGATCTTTGTTTCTTTTAACCATGTTATGACAGCTTACAAGTACTTTATCATTTCGAACAAGAACTGCACCAAATGGACGCCCATCACCACACTCATATCCTTTATATGCTTCTTCGACTGCTTTTATTAGGAACCTGTCGTCTCTATCCAATACAGCTAGTATAACAGGAGAAAATAACACCAATAATGTAATAACTACAAAGAACATATGGTAAAGGTAGTAACCAAACTGTCTCATTTCGTCACTCAAAGTAAGATTCATTGATTCAAGTAAATGATTAAAATGAATATCATAGTCCTATATATCGAAAACCGATTTACAAGAGGCTCATCAAAGCCTCTGGATCATACTTTCAAGTTTATGATGCAATAATACATGACTCATATTTGAACAAGGTTTATTCGAAATAAGGATGCGGGTGTTCATTAGATGTGAAATGTCAATCGAGTACGAAGGTTTTGGAGAGGTAGTCCGGTTCTCTTCACTGTATGTGAAGTGAAGTGAAGCATGCTTGCAAAGCAACAATTATATATTGTCTATTCTGAAGCCATGATTTCTTTCTGATCATTAGGGGTAGGGTGCTATATTTCTTATGAATTGTGGAGAGGAATTTTTGAAAAATGTGTCCTGAGAAGAGCTTTAAATTTATCATACCTTCTTGGTGATCAGAAAGTTCAGAAGCCACAGATAAATTTCCATCTTTAGCTTCCAAAACTACAACAAAAAGGAAAGTATCAAGCAATCAGATTCTTCCTGCCACAGAAGCAAAATCATCAAAATGTATCATTATTTTAAAATGTTTAATTGCAAAAGAACAAAAATGGACTACTATAAGTCTATAATTGATAAATTGCGAAAAACATGAGGCATAAAAAGGAACACTCAGTGTGTTTGCTATCCAATTGAGAGGCCTCAAAATTGAATTTGGAGTGTCTAAACTCAGTTGTGATTTGTGTTTTTATAAATGGTTGACATCTCGAAAAATAAATTAACTACAACTGACTTTGAAGTCCAAATCTTGGTTGAAGAAGTAAGAAATTCTTTGTTCATCAAAACTCAATTTGGATTTGAAACTACTATTCTGACCATAATACCTTTAGAAAATTGATTGTTGCGTCATTCTTTTTCAACCAACGTCCATATCACTACCTCTAATTTGACAACTATAAATCTAAAAGTTAGTTTGATTAATATCAATTCGAACAATATTCATTCTATCAAAACTATTTGAACAATATTTAGCCAAATATAAATAAGTTACTGCAAGCTCACTTTTAGTCAAAAGTGGAACACTGAATTCATCATCAAAACTCAGTTTTGTAAATGGTTCTCAAAATCAATGTACTACAGCCTACTTGAGCAAGTCAAGAGAACACAAATAGATGTAGTACTAAGTATATGCTAAGACAACACACATGTTATGACTCTTGAATAGTAAAGTGTAATTAATTAGACTTCAAAAATCAAGAGGTCCCCAAAAGTCACCTCAGTCAATGAGACATTAAGCTTGAGCACATGGGTTAAAGAGCAATGACAGATATTATAAAAAAAATAAAAAAATAAAAAAAAAAAAGCAATGACAGACAGATTTACAAATAAATCTACATCATAAAAAAGTTTATTAATCAACCAATAATAAGCGAAGTACCAATTCATGACACATGTCAATTTTTTTAATTGTGTGTTGATTTTGAAGACCAATATACTTGTACCCCCTCCGTTTCTTATCATCTATCTTTTTATAATTTTGAGTGTAATAAATGATATTTTCTATGTTTATCCATATTAAAAAAAACTACGTAAGTAGTAAAAAAAATTAATGATTATAGAGAAAAAAATGATATAATGGAAAAAAACATAATTAATATATTAAAAATCTAAGTAATAATTAAATTTTGTAAAGGATATTTTTTTGTTTGAAACATGACATGTAAATAATAACGAGGGAGTGTATTCTTTTGGGTTAAAACTCTAAAGCTGTGCTCTCTCCTCCCCTTTAGAAAAAAAAAAAAAAAACAATAATTTTTTGCCTATAAACAAAAAATTCACACCAGAGGTTCAGATTCTGTTTTAATGTAGTCTATTTATCAATTTAAACATTGAATTTGGCTCTCATAAATTTTTAAAGCACATTCTGTTTTGACTTGATAAAGCAAGTGAAGGATATAATAAAGTGGACAGAAGAGAAATATAAACAGTAGTTTTTACCAGTAGCAGTAGCAGCAGCTGGTGAAGCATCATCCTCCATAATGAATAGGAACAAGAAACCGGGTGGAGAATTGGAAAGTCAAACTACCGGAATCTGAAATAGGAGCTTCAAATACAGACATACAGAAACGAAGATATATTAAGACAAATCAATTATAAAAAATTAAGTCCCCCAAGAGTAAGTAGTAGTTCAACGGGTAAAAGTAAAATCCTATAAACTATATAAAGTACGAGCATCAATTGAAGAAAAAAAAAACACATTTGAGAAGCATTTTTTATTGAGAAAATGGGTAATGCAGTTTTTTACACCATCAGTGCATCATCCACCATTCATTTGTATTACTTTAATCTAAAAATCAGTGATCATAAACACGGATGATGTAAAAAACTTTACACCACCACCCGTGCATACCCATTAATCTCTTAATTAATGCAGTTTTTTTATCAAATATTATAAAATTACATTGACATAGTTGTCATTTTGATCCTAGACATTGTAAGGTGGTTTCACTTTCGTTCCTTACATTTCGAAAATATTTTTTAGTCCCCGAGATTATAGAATGTTACATACTCACCTAAATCCCACATGCGCTGTTGGCAGTTATCCCAAGGATGTAACTTAAATAGATCTAATAATATCAACATCAAAAAGAATTAAATGTTTATAAGTTATGAATTATACTGAAACAAGAATTAAACGAAATCACTTTTAGAGATTAATATAAGTAACATTTTATAACTTCGTGAATTAAATTTTTTTTTTTTGAAATCTCAAGTACTAAAGTGAAATTATTAAGCAATGCCGAGGATCAAAGTGACAATTTTGTCAAATTATAATTATATGAGTGAAGTACCAACTTAGTCCCTGATATTTTTTCCCTATACCTATTTAGTCCCTGAAAATTTATAATTACACATTTAATCCTTCAAGATTTTCGGATGTACCAATTTGGACCATCAAGATTATTTTTCTTCTATACTAACTTGGTCCGCAGATTTCCAGGACCAAATTGGTATATCCGAAATCTTGAGGGACCAAATTGGTAAATCTGAAACATTGAGGGACCAAATTGGTACATTTGAAAATTTTTGAGGGACTACCAAATTTTTATTTATAAATTTTTAGGGACTGAATTGGTAAGTAAAAAAATCAGTGACTAAATTGGTACTTCACTCTTTCATTTTATTTTTTTTAAAGGAGATGATGTATATCAAGAATTATATTACTTTATAAATTGTTATTGAATATATTTAATGGATAGATATTAAAAAATAATTCACAAATAATACTTATTTAAGATTATGTTAACAATTATAAACGAAAATCTAAACAAATATGAAAATTATAAAAACAAATATTTATAAAACATATCAAAACAATATGAACACAACACCAGTCAAGTTCTTCGGGAACTAATCATATTCTTATGTTACTAATCATGTTAATGAACATGTCTTTACATAATAATATATTATATCGATATTAAAGATGTAGTTCTTCGGGAACTAACCACCATAATAAACATGCGTTCATATGGATATAGAAAGTCTAGTTCCTCTTAAACTTATCATCATAATATATAAATGCAACATATCTACATGAACTATTCATGCTAATGAACGTGATAAAGTGATCTAATTCTTCATGAACTAGATTTGTTAACTATGTTGATGATTTTCCAAGATTAATCAATCACATTAAATATGTGCAGTAATAAAACAATCGGAGTTATCATAATATATTAAATATTGAATAGGATAATATATCATTTACTTATCATATCATAAGGAAGAACTATTCCAAATAAAGCAAGATATTGAACAACAATATTATATTATAATATATTGAATGTACTATTATATTGAGTAGTGTATTAGCGGTTAAAAATATTGAGTAGTTATACTGAATATTAACCGTTTCAAATATAATAAACTTATTATTATTATTATTAACAGTTCTTCCATAACTATTCTTATCTATGAATATGATAAAATGGGCTCTTTTATAAAATGTTCATGTTCATATAATGAGGATGATACTTCAAGATCAATACATCATATATCAAAGGAAAAGAAAAATAGTTAAGCATTTGTTATTAACTGTATAAAGGCTTACCTCGCTTCGCTTTAACACCCTTTGATGAACTATAACAATCGTGCTAATAACGTATTATGAAATTAATGAGAATAAGAGAAAGATAAGTTGAAATGAGAGAATGAGGGATAAGAGAGAAGAATGGAGAAATTGTATTTCACTTCTTGGGGCAAAGTTTACACTACAATGTGAGTCTCATTTATAGGAAAAGATGAAACCTTAGTATGAAGTTGCTTAAACTAAAAATAAACATAAAGTAGTGGAGTTAATAGTCACTTTGTTCCTCGAAAGATACATTGGTCATCAATTTAATAAGATTTTTTTACATTAATTTAGTCCCAAGATTAATATGGAACCACATTAGTCCTTTTAGGGACTTATTTGATACCCATATGAATCTTTCGGGGACCAAATTGATGTAACACGCTATTTAAAATTTTCCCTTAATTAATTTTTGACTTGAAAATTTTTGCTTAAAAGGCATAATAATTTCATTTGCATTAATAGTATTCAGAGTGCCAGCCAAAAATGCATTTTCACATAAAGCACCGAAGTGCACAATAGTACATTTTGAAACATTCCCTTTACATAACCAAAATAAATAAAACATCAGTGTTTTTCATCATCCAGGGGATCGAGGACATGGACCAGTGTTCGACTAAAAGACCTACTCTCCTTGTGAGAGAGAGTGAACCTGCTCGGCCGGGGATTGTGCTTGTTCAGACTCGGTACCTGAAAAATGGTAAGGAGGCGAGCATTACACAAAACTTAAGTAAGCAGTTTCTAATATGATATACCAACCTACTAAGTCAAACACAGTTAGGCAGTTATACACGTAATCATATACTCAATCCAAAACATGCATCATACACAGTTATCATCATTTTGCTCAGCCTATACCAATTCCCTTATGTATCTTTTACCTTTCACTTTTATTCACCTATTTCCGATCACTCTTACTTTTATTCTTTTATCATGTCTTACACTCTCTTTGTTCGACCTTCTTTCCTTTTTTCCTTTTTATTCATCTTTTACATGTCTTACACTTTTTATGCTCGGCAGCGCACACCCAGTGTACGTCTTACACATTCTTTATTCTCGGTTATGGAGTGTCCATCATTGCACGCACCCCCGCGTACGTGATGCGCGTCTTACAGCTGCGCATCCCGTGCGACTTACGCGATCATTGCACACGTCCAACGTGCGTCTTCTATGACCAGGAGCACATCCAGCCGACTTCTTTATTGGAGTTATGGAGTGTCCATCATTGGTGCACCCCCGCGTATAAGGGAATATAAGGGAATATACCTTCTATGACCATGTTGAGAAATCAATTTTTGTTTATAAGGGAATATACCTTCAAAGAATTCAGCATCCCTAGATTCTGTAACTGAATGATCACTAAGAGACAAAAATTCGTAAGCAGCACTATTAAGAGCATAACCAATAAAAACAACATCTATGGTTTTAGCACAAATGTTAGTCCTTTTGAAATCAGGTAACCCAACTTAGCTAAACAACCCCATGTTTTCAAAAATTTCAGATTAGGTGCAAAACCTTTCCACATTTCATAGGGTGTTTTATCTAAAGCTTTATGAGGTACCTTATTCAAAACATAACATGCCGTTAAAACAGCTTCACCCCAAAAATTATCATGCATACCAGAAGACAGCAACATAGCATTCATCATATTTTTCAAAGTTACGTTCTATTTTTGCTTCGGCAATGCCATTCTGTTCAAGGGTATAAGGGGCAGAAAATTCATGTATAATACCATTTTTCTCACAAAAATCTCTAAGACTATTTATACAGTATTCTTCTCCTCTATCAATTCTAAGCTTCTTTATTTTTTGATTTAACTGATTTTCCACTTCTGCCTTATATTTCACAAACATTGACTCAGTCTCGTCTTTTGATCTTAAAAGGTAGATTTTTGAGTACCTTGAGAAATCGTCTACAAAAGTTATAAAATATCTTTTTCCACCTCGACTTTTCAAACTTTTAAAATCTGCCAAATCGGAGTGCACTAATTCTAAAAGTTCGGTTTGTCTGGCAATTACAGAGTTAAACGATTTCTTAAAGTATTTAGCTTCTACACAAATTTGACATTTGGTGTTTTTCCTTTCAGATAAAGTGGGCAACAAACACATATTTCTCAATTTTTGTATAGAACCAAAATTCAAATGTCCTAATCTACTATGCCAAAGATCAAAACACTCAGCGAAATAAGCAGAAGTGGAAATATTATTATTGATATCAGAGGAGTTTAGTACAAATAGTCCACCATACAGATGTCCCTTTCCCACAAAAACACCATTTTTGGTTATTACAAATTTATCAGCCTCTAGAACAATTTTCAAACCAGCCTTATTTAACAGTGCACCAGAAACTAAATTCCTATGCATAGATGGCACATAAAGCACATTGTTCAAAGCTATAGTCTTTCTAGAAGTTAATTTGAGTAGAATTTTTCCTTTACCACATACTCCAGCAGTTGCAGAGTTGCCCATGTAGACAATATCACCATCTATTGCTTCCTCAAAATCCTGAAACAATTCTTTATTTGCGCATATGTGCCTTGTTGCTCCAATGTCAAGAACCCATTCAGTAACTTTGCTTACCAGATTCACTTCCTCAACAACAGCAGCAATTGGTTCATCATCTTCAGCTAGATTTGCTTGAGGACGCGACTGGTACGATGCTTGCCTTGGATTGTTTTTATTGTTGTTTTCTGCTCTCTTTCACGCCTTGCAATGGTAAGCCTTGTGTCCTAGTTTTTGGCAGTACCAGCATGACAACTCTTTGTTTTTCTGGATAACATTATTTGGTTTCAGTGCATGATTGTTTCCCTTCTGCTTGTTGTTCTGACCTTGATGTTTTCCCTGTTTCTGATTTTTGAACTTGTTCTTTGAAGAACACTGAACGAGATTAGCATTAGAAAAATTTAAACCATTTTGATACCTATCCTTGAGACGATTTGCCTCTTCTGTTCTCATGTGGCTGATAAGTTCCTGCAAATTGAAATCCTTCTTTTTGTGCTAGAGATGATTTCTGAAGTCACTCCATGAAGGGGGAAACTTCTCCAGCAAAACATTAGCTTGTAAAATTTCACACATCTTCATTCCTTCATTGAGAACATCTGCAACCAGATTCTCATACTCGTGCACTTGCTCCATTATTGGTTTGTCGTCCACCATTTGAAACTGCAACCACTTGCTAGTGACAGATTTTCGATTCCTAGCATCATCCGCTCCATATTTTTTCTCCAGAATCTCCCATATTGACTTGGACGATTTGTTAGTCATGAACAAGTCGAAGAGATTATTGGACATATTGCTCAGAAGGTGACCACATACCCATTTGTTATATTTGTTTTAATTCTCCAACGCCTTTGTTGGCTCCTCAGTGACCGGGTCAGGTAAAACGGGGGAATCAGTGGTTAGCACAAAGTCTGCCTCCAATTGCTCGAAAAAGATGGTGAGTTTTTGAGCTCAACGCTTGTAGTTCGTTCCATCAAGCGGCTCAATTTTGGTAATATCAGGCAGAGTGGATTTGTTGAAAAGGAGAGACATCAAATCAATACAATCTTGTTTTTAAATTGTTGGAAAAATAGTTTGATGATGGTTATGTCGTGGTATAATCCACTGCCTTAAAAATAAGATTTCCGGATAGCCGAGGTGCAACTATACACACTGGTTCTTGTTCCCAAGGTTAGCAAAGCAGTTCTCTAACTCGTGCACTCGAGGCAGAGAACTTGGAAACTCACAAAGTTAGGTCGCTTTCGAAGGAGAAGGAAGAGAGAAAATAAAGGAAGAAGAAAAGGGGGTTGAATTTCTATATACCAACCAGAAAGAAGGAACACCATGATATAGCCTTAGGTTCAGCCACCCACCAGACAAGAAATTTATGGCCAATAAAATGCCATCATGGCCTAACTGAAACTGCAGAAATAAAGGTCCATAAAAATTGCACGGCCAAGTTTTAAAAACATGGTAAATTAAAAAAAAAAAACGTTTGGCCAGTGGCCTTCCAAAAAGAGGACCCCTACACCGCCCGCACAGCGGCTGCGCGCGTGTATTGGGCCCAACAAATCTATTACCAAAACCCAATAACTTATTTGTAAGGGTGTAGAGAAGAATAAAATATAAAGGTTTAAGATCTTCACAAATTGGCCAATGTGGGACTAAGGTTTATAATGTGAATGTCATTAATTCCAACACCCGGAGCTCTAATCATTGTTGAACTTCGGATTGGAAGAAGCGCCTATGGCGAGAGCAAGCTAAACTTGAAACTCCTCCGACGACGACGGGAGGGGCAGCCGAGGGAGAAGGATTGGTAGGGGAAAAGCTCGGACTGTCGGTTGCGCCAGTTGGTGTGGCGGTGGCGAGAATTTCATTTGATCGGTTTTTCTTTTTTCTCACACTGAGATTATATTAGTGGAATCAATGTTCAATTTTCTTTAGCTATGTTGATAACTTTATTATTTTGTCAACAATTTCCATAGCTACCGGTGGTTTTTTTTTTTTTGGTTCACTCTAAACTCTAAACTGTTCTTGGAATGAGTCAAGGACTTTGGAGGGGAAAATGTTTAGGAATTGCGAGGAAAATCTAACTAGAAAATAATCGGTTGAGGATATTTTGTTTTTTTCCCTAACTTGTGTCATAGCTCATAGGTAGTACGTAGTAGTAACTAGTAACTTGTTAAGGTTTAAAATATGGAGGAAAAAAATAACAAATCATAATTATTTCTTATTTTTAAAAAAAATAAAAAAAATCTTTATGTTTTTACTTCTTTTAGATTTTTTAAGAGTGTTTCAAAAACACTTATTATCATTTGACATATTTTCATTATGGGTCATGTTGAGGTCATATGGTGAATAAATTGGTTAATGTACTTTAGGAAAAAATTATGAAGATTAATTAATATTTTTATTTGCATTAAAAATTGAAAATATTGCATGTATAGGAATAAAGTAGAATAAGGACAATTTTTTTATTTTCGAAAATAAATAATCCGAAAAAAAATGTAAATGAAATAAGAATTTTTTTTTAAGCTAATCTAAAATAAATAAACTTTAAAAACTAAATTTTTAAGGAAAAATTATATACTTAATAAATAAAAAAATGATATTTTATTTTTTCAATATAACTATATATATTATGATTATTTATATTATATATGGATACATAAGTTAAAAAAACACGTAAAATAAAAATTAAGCACAAAGCGAGTAATAATAATTTATGATCGTAATTCGTAAAGGGAGTAGAATAATAAAGTTAAGGAGTGAAATGGGCATGAATTTTAGGTATAATCACGAGAATGGTTTGAGCATATAGATAGTTAAACATTACGTGCCAAATAAACTAGTAAACTACATGTCATGTTGCATGGTAACTTTACGTATTAATGAACAATCTACATGGTGATAATGAACTATACCATGAAATATACTATGTTGATGAATCGGAGCTTGGATAGTTTGAGGATCGTTGCCAGGGATAGGAGGGAACTCCTTCAAGACACGGTTTTTTTTATAGTCAAATAACATAGAACGTGTATTGGTAAAGATGAATAAGTTACCATATGGTAAAATGTGCAAAAAAGGGTACAAGTTGTTTTCATTTGGATCAGTAGTTTTTTGGAGGAAGCTAAGATTAATAGGTGAGTTAGGAAGATTATTGTTGTTTTGTGGTCTAGGATAGAATTCATAGTTAAGTTGTTTTCTGCCTCCAATTACAACAATTACCCTTCCATTTGGTAGTATTTGATTAGTTGCATACCATCGTCTTCTTTGTGACAAGTAACCTGGGAATTCAATCCATTCACAGGTTTAATTCTAGCATGGTGTGAACATTCGAATGTTATGTTTGTCGTCATTGAAACCACACATCTGGACAAGAGTACCTGTTCGAAATAAAGAAACATCAGAGGATGTGAATAAGTTTATCAGTTTATGTATGTATTACTCCACTTAGTATATCAAAAGGTTGGTTTTGTTGGAAAAATTATGTTGATGATCATTGTGTCATGGAAAAACTATTGTGTAAAAAGTAAGATTGTCGAATAGTTGTCGTACAACTATTTTAAATTGTCTTGCTTTCAGGCTTAGCACAATAGTTCCAGTGCACTTGAGGTCAAGAACTTGGAATCTCACATATTAGGTTGCTTAAGAAAAAAGAAGATTTAGAAGTGAGAGAAAATGCAATTTCCATTTGTGTGTCAATGAGAGACTATACAAGGGCATTAATGTCTACTTTAGCCCAAGTCACAACCTATTCAAGAGTCAAATCATTAAGTGTGTCATAAACTAGAAAGCAACTAAATCATTAAGTGTATAACGATCAAATAATGATGTGATTAAAGCAATAATGACTATATAATAAAACATAGGGAAAATAGAAAAGACAACACACTTCCGCCACCCACATCGCCAAAACATGGATGATGCCATGTGTGGTTATTGGGTATAACATAAGGCAAGAAATAAAATATAAAAGCTTATGAGAGATTTGAAATTGGCAAATGAGACTTGAGATTTCTATTTGAATGTCATTATTTCAATAGGTTTTATTTATCATATGAGGAAAACAAATTCTAATATTGATTACATATAATGATATAGTCAATTTTAAGCAATAAGACCATGTTTGGATACACAGTTGAGGATGGAACAAAATGGAATAAGATGGGGTGGAGTGGGGTGAGACAAAAATAATGCTCAATTGTTTTTTTCAATCACATACACCCCAATTTAGGATGGATGAAAAAGTGATGTTTTTGATGGAATTGGATAGAATCCATTCCACCAAGTTCCACTCCACTCCATTATAAATATACTAATCCAAACAATGGAACTAGTTTAAATACCATTCCACTCCTCTCCACTCCATCACATTCCACCAATCCAAACATAGCCTAAACACCAATGAGATATTTTCAAGATTTTGAGAAGTACCATTTGAGAGGATTGAGGCTGAGGAACACCAAGTGTCAATTTGTACCATTAAGGGTCAGAAAGTGTTTGTGGCTACGTCATATAGTAGAGAATGAGCAGTACAATAAGTTGTAAGGGCTTTATCTAAGGGGTCTAACTTGCAATGGCCATAAGGAAGAGGAAGGTTTGAGGGGACAAAATCGGTCCGATCAAACATGATGACTTTTTCATTATGGAAAAGTTGCATGTGCATAGCTGAAATGCCAATACTTGCTTGCAAGATTTGGCATTGTCCTTGATAGTCAAAAGAAGTTTGAGATAGCACCAGAACATGAAAAAAAAAACAAATGAAGATAGAATGAAGAGAATAATGATCATGGTAGAGATCATTCTCATTCTCTATGTAACAAGAGAGAAGAGAAAAGTATGGGGTTAAGTGTAGATGGAGGAGTGTAGTTAAAATTACTAGTAAGATAATCAGTGGGTTTGGTGGTTGAGGGTTAATTACAATGAAATGGAATTTATATTAGTACTGAATAAATAGAGTAATAACTAATAACGAATAAGATTGTTATTTTTGTAACGTATGTTGCATTTGGCTTTTAGAGAGGTACAACTTTAGAATTGAAGTTTAAGACCAAGAAAACATGAGTATGAAATCTCCACATCATCTACTGATTTCCATATGGTCAGAAAAAACAGGCAACAAACTATACTCTTTCATTTGTAATGTGTAATAATACATTGCATCATTTCAATTATCATCATCTAAACATAAGACATAGAATTTTGAAAGTAAAAAGACCATTATATTATTTATATGTCCATGGAAGATCAACAAATAAGAGATACTTGAATTTTGACATTCGACTTCTTAAAAGATTGAATGTTTCAAGAAAATATTTCTGGTAAAAGTAAATCATCCATAGCTGGTTCTATACGCACAGATTCAAACCATTTAGGTTTGATGCATCAAGAGAATATGATAAAATAGGATAAAACTAGATGTTCAATTTTAATGTCTTTGGTTTCACTTTTTAAGAAGAAATAAACTGTTTTTTCTTGTCAATCTTTTGTCATGTTCTATTTATATAACTCGTGTTCTGTTCTATGATATTTTGATATATGAACAACACTATCAAAGCTGCAAGATTTCACACAACCTTCAATTTTACATGAAATCTCATTTTTTGATCATTAAAGTGATCAAAAAATATATAAACAAGTTACAAGTGAATGACGATATAAAATTATTTTGTAGATATTCAAATAAGTTATACTTGTAATAGAAATCAAGTCTTATAAGGAAACATAAAAACTGAAATGAAATTCTCAAAATATATGCACCATTCCTCATCGATTTCCTAAAACATTTAGAAGACATATTCCTTTAAGTAAGAACACCAAAATTCCAGAAACACAGTTACACACTTAAAGAAGGCTTGCATAATTTTAAAAAGCACAATAAAACAGGGGAAGATACACCCCAAAATATAACTTTTAATATTATATCAATCAAAATTATAAAATAATGACAACCTCATGTATCAAAATCCAAATTACCGCAAGTTATACAAATTTCTTGGTTATTTAAGTTCATATCTATAATTTAGAACTTGTTCACTTGGTTAGCCTTAACTATTTTGACCTCCAAGTCATAATCTTATTTTAATTTTCCATATAGTTTGCCCTTGAACTCATGAGAGTTCTTCTACATTTCTAGTTCATTAATTATCATTCTAGCGACATGAATAACTTCTCCCTTACCAACACTTATGACTCAAAAGTTACAGGACAAAGAGAGACAAGGTTTTGGTGATTTCCATAGCAACCAACTTTGTGCAGCAGGTACAAAAACACATTCAACCGAGCTTCTTTGTAAGCAGTTTTTGATAAGGATTGGCCATGAAAATTATGGAAAATGGTTAAACTCTACTCTATGCAATAATAACTAAATATTAAAACAAATTTGAAGGCTCAGGATAGCTTGTCCTTACCAAAATTTACTTAAAAAGGACGGTTGATGGATCAGCTTATCGATTCTGCAGGTTTGTAAAGGTAATTTTGGGTGCTTCTCCACAACGATTTAGCCAATGGTTTTCAGTAACTTTGGTGTCTACACTTAGAGTAAGTGTAGTACACCAAGTGTGTATGGTGTCTTTGGCACAAAGAGCTTTGTGGAAAGAGAATTTTGTTCACCATCTAACCTATGAAACTGAGACAAAAACATAGGAAATGAGGGGTAAAATCTCTTAGTAATATCGTATCTATTACCAAATGCCCTTCTAATACACCTTCTACACCGAGTTACCACTCGGGGTAAGCAGAAGGTGGAAATTTGTGGCTTAATCCACCAATTTTCAACTAACTTCACTACCGACCGCCTTTGTTTTTGTTGCTATAAAACGGTGATAATTGATTATCGGGACCTAATAATCGATTGTCATGTTAAAAAATCTAATTCTCAAAATATTATATTTTATTTTTTTCCCTTCAAAATAATATAATATTAGTTTCAGCCACAAAAATAATTAAAAATACTTTAAACTATAAAATAATAATATCTACAACATAATTAAACTTTATTTATTTATTTTTAAATAATATTTACATACATTTCGGGAATAAAATTCAGTGAGTGTTACACTCACAGGAAAGTTTGAATGACTTTTCATCTAATTTCTCTAACCCCTATTTCTTTCATTTGAAACAGTAGTCCATCCACCATCTGCTTCACTTGAAACTGTTGGTGGATGAACATTAACTGGCCTATTATCGTGTTCATGTTTGATTCAGATCTTGGAATGTCCACATTCATGTTTGATGAAATGTCCTCTTCGTAGTCGTCATCATCATCATCATTCACAATGTACCGCAACATAAATGTCAAACATTATTACACCTTTCTTACGTAATTCAGGTGAAAAGGAATAATCATTCAATTATCACAAATCATAAGGAGAAATGTGTATACATTCAGCCACACATGCTCATTAAACATATAACAAATGAACAATTACCATAATATCTTCCTATTGTTAAGAGATTAGTAGAAAAGTTCAATTATTTTTGCCCATTACAGAAGAGTTCTAGTTTCATTCCAAACACAACATGCTGTAATTTACATGTTTTATGTGAGGATGAGCAGCTTAATTATGAATGGCTTCCTGGAAAAGCTCGATTGACCTAAAATTATCCTCTGAGCATTCTTCATGCATAAGCATTAGATTTTTAGCTACCTACACTATCGCGATCGAATAAGAATACAAAGATCAAGAAGTGAGCATTGTAAGTACATTCATATGTCAGAAACAACCCACTATCAGTATGATGTAAGGAGCTCAAGTTCTATTTGACCAAGTGTCATGAAAATGTTAATATGAGGGTCTGCATCCATCTACAGCACATTTTAAAATTTAATCCAAGTTGCATGAACATGGATATAAGACCTGCTTTTAAACTGCTTTTTATAATATAAGTATCCAAAATAGTATAATTCATACAAATTAAATCATTTTTAAAAATTTAAAATATTGGTATGGCAGGCAGGTTTTAAAAATAAATTAGCAATACGTGGATATAAAATCAGAAAACAACGATATCTTCATTAACAAAGCTACGGTACAATGAATTATGTTCAAGATGGAAAATAGAAAATACTAAAATAGTTTGATGTTAACATAAAGAATATCTAGTTATCTATGTAATGAATTCCAAATAGTGGAGCGTGGCTGACCCCAAAATACTATAGTGGAATTGTTGTAACACCTACAATTAATTACCCTATTATACCCTTATATAAAATAGTGAATTTGAAATTTCCTTTTTAAGCTTATAAAATCTTCCGTCAAACGGACGGAGTTTTGTTTGTTTTTCGGACTAATCCAAAATTTAACCTGTGGTAAAACAATTTTCAAATAGACAACTAATAGCCAGCAAGGCTTCAGATTATATTTCTAAATTATATCAAGGCCCCATGGGCTCCAAATATATCAGAGTAATAGCGGAAAATACTAAGTTTGAGTGTCATAACCAAGACATATAACTTTGTCAAAATAAAACATCCTAAGCCTCACTTAAAATATAAATAACAAATTTTACATCAAAATAGTGTAAGAGGCTTAAGTTCATAATATCCTCCAAATCCCATAATAACCCTACTCTCCCTGTAAGGGAAAGTACTCCTGCTCGGCCGGGGGCTGTGCCAACTCAATCTCCGTACCTAAAAATGTAAGGGAGTGAGCATTGCACATGAAATAGAAGGCAGTTTCTAACTAGACATAACGACCCGCTTGGTCAAGCACAAATAGCAATTAAACATATCTTCACATATTGCACACCATGCACATTTCATAATTTCCATATTCATTGTTCATTCCAAATTTTCATTTTCATTATTCATTTCAACATCCATTCCTTTACTTTTTACTCATTTCACATACACATTTCATTTCAGTACATCACCTCAAATCAAAGGCCAATGTACAATTTCATTCAACACATTTATCACCTCAAGCAGAGGCCCACATTCTTTTCCTTATTTAAATTATGTGTCCCTCAGGTCAGAGGTCGACACCTCATTCATTATAATTTATATTGTGTCCCTCAGGTCAGAGGTCAACACTTCAATCTCTTAATTCACGGTGTGTCTCTCAGGTCAGAGGTCAACACACCAATAAACATTTCGTCCGGTGTCCCTCAGGTCAGAGGTCAACACCCAATCACTTTAATTCATCTTGTGTCCCTCAGGTCAGAGGTCAACACTTTATTTCATTCTGTGTCCCTCAGGTCAGAGGTCAACACTTTATTTCATTCTGTGTCCCTCAGGTCAGAGGTCAACACTCCAATCACTTAATTCGCGGTGTGTCTCTCAGGTCAGAGGTCAACACACCAATACACATTTCGTCCGGTGTCCCTCAGGTCAGAGGTCAACACCCAACCACTTTAGTTCATATGGCGTCCCTCAGGTCAGAGGTCAACGCACACTTTCATTTTCATTTCACATTACCCCACATCAGAGGCCAAATCATACTTTCACCATCTTACACAAACAACTTAGCACATACAATCACAAATACACTTACACACATTTCCCATTCATTCTTTATCCATACTCATTCCTTATATCAATTATCAAATCTTTCCTTTAATCGTCACCTCAAAGCAGAGGCCAACGCATAAACCACATTCTCAATATTCGGCACCTCAATTCAGAGGCCAAGAATTATTCACTTTCCTGTTCAATTAATTGTAACACATTTAAGTACAACAACACACATTCAACATCTAGTCATTCTTGTAGTTTCCTTATTCTTTTCCTTTCTCAATTATCACAATTGATAATACTTAATATTTTTACTCATTTAGCAATTAGATACAAATATGAACATTCATGACATTTAATCGTTTCCATTCCCTTTCTTCCTATATCAATTTATTTCACAACACATGCATATAATTGCTACAGTAATTAAGTTATCATTTAATTCACAACTTTACAAATAAAATCAATAATCATGGAAATCATTTATGTCAACTTTATTATCACATTACCCAATTCCTCATGTACTTCAATATAATCGTTAACCAAATTTCATTTATCAAATTATTCATTTTCATATTATTGAGTTTCCTTTTCCTAATCTTAACATCCAATCATCATGCACATTTAATTAATTAGGATTTCATATTCAGTAACCTAGGGATTTATAATCTAATATTCTCCCCTAACACATAACCCTAACAAGTATTATGTACTAACTAGAACCTACTCCCTAGAACAAGGCAAAGCTCACTATATCCACCCCCTTACCTCAAATACTTAATAATAAGGAGATTCCAAATGCCCTATGATTGAGTTTGCCCACCGAGGAGATACCAACCCACAGGATTAGGAGGGAACCTAAAATAAAGAGTCATAAAAGAGAGGGATCAACATTTATGCCATGATTCAAGTCAAGCCTCAAATAAAAAGTGAAGTCTCAAGAGCCTAGTGGTGAAAACCACCATTGATGGTGGAGAGGGAGAGAGAAAACGAATTTGGAAGGGAAGGAGGGGAACCCACACATAACCACTTACTTGGAGGTGATAGAAACAAGTCTTGATGATAGAATGAGTGCCTCTAACTTGGATCTTGATCAAGTTGAAGTGAGAAGAGCTTGAGCCCTAGAGGAGATTAAATACAACTTTAATGAGCTAAAGAAAGTTGGAAAGGAATTAATATCATGCCATAAGACTCTACTTACCCCCAAGTGATGGTGGAACTTGAAATCCAAGAGGGAGAAGAGAAGGACAATTCGTGTGGTGTAGGGAGGAGAGGGAAGAAGTTTTCAATCCATTTCCATAAAGCTTGCTTGATGGGGTTTGTTGATTTTGGGTTTTAGGTGCCCAAAAATCAAGTGTTTGTGTGGAGGAGATGATGGGTGTGCTCTTGGAGCTTAAGGGAAATGATGAAGGTGATAAGTTGAGGTTGATGACGAAGCATGAGAGAATGAAGTGCTTTTGGTGCCATAAAATCAGTTTTGGGGTCAGCCACCATCGTGTGGCTGAGATTAGAACTTTGGCCCCAAGTTTCTCAACCAACACACCAGATCCAGTGCTGCTGCGCGCACGCGCCTGGGTGCACGCCTGGCTCGCTTGGGCGCGAGAACTGCACCAGCTCGTGCTGCTGGTGCGTGGTGCGTGGAGCTGGTGCGTGTGGTGGGGGGACCTGGCGCGCCAAAACGCGAATTGGTGGGGCTGGTGCGCATTTCCGCTCGCCTGGGCGAATTGGTGCCTCGCCTGGGCGGGTTTTTCACTGTCTGGTGCACGTATGAACAGTGCACCCGCCTGGGCGCATGGTTGGTGCGCCTGGGCGAGAAACAGGGTCTTCAACCTTCGATTCGCCGTAACTTTTTCGTTAACCGTCGGATCGGGTCCAAATTTTTAGACAAGCTTCTTCACCCCATAAACTTCATATCCAACGGTGGAATTTATTTTCTTAGCATCCTATAATAAATTTCTAATTTTCTCTTTTCGGTCGATTTCTAACATCTAAAACGCCGATTTAACTCCCGATTTCGCTTAGTTAACTCTGCTCGAAGCCACAATTGCTTTCTATACAACCCCTAGGACTTATAATCACCACTCACCTATCTACCAAAATTCGTTAAGTCATTATTCCAATTTTTCTTAGGTTTTTAATAATAATTTCATTTAAAATAAAACTTAGGATGTTACAATTCTCCCTCAGTTATTGGAATTTCGTCTCCGAAATTCCGTTCAATTCCTTTAATTGGAGAATCATCCCATTATTAGAGTTCATGATGTCCGTCTTTACTTCCCTTCTCTTCCTTCCGTCACTTCTCGATTCGCCCGAACTTGACTTAGGTTAAGAGATACTCCCTCACTTAGTGTCGAAATACCCGCTTTCATCTCATGCTAAAAGATATGGAAGGAAGGAGTCCATATCAGTTCCAAGATTTACCCAACTACCAAAGGTGAAGGGTACGACACTTGCCATTGGCTGGGTCAATTATAGAGATTGTTTGGTATTAACGCAGGGATTTTACAAGTCTTTGGCAAATACCGGCTATTCTTATGAACGGTTATCTAAGATCCTGGAAAAGATTCGAAGCAAATGTCAAATTGCTCAAGATCGGTTTAGTTGATATGATGTCTAAGAATAATTTCTGGAGAGTTCTCTTAACTCATCCAAGGGATTAGCACTTAGCTATACTACTTTGGAACAAGTAGCATACACCAAGACTTCCTTTCTTTAGAACTATTTTCTTTCTACTCTCTAACTCTATGCGAAGCTTTCGAACGAATGTTTCGGGGTAAGGTTGGCTTCACTTACGAGAATTATTTTCCTTGGAAGTCACTTCTTTGGTTGTCTACTTTCACTTTAAAGGTTACAATGATAGCATTTATTGATAGATGCAAGAATTGAGGTGATCAATCCCATCCTCACGTCTACCAACAACACATCACTGTCAGGTTCTGTCAATGATGTCATCATTTAACAAATGCAAGGATTAGAGTGATCAGTTCTAACCTTACATTACATCAAATAACAACATCACAACATAGTGTTGGTCACTTGGTACTAGAATTCTCAAACTTAAGAATTCTTTCTAAGGTCTTTCTTATGCTATCTGTAAGAACAGGATTGTATTTGGAGAGGCAGATATCCAACATGTTTTTAAACAATTCTACCCTAAGACATTACTAACTCACTATTTAGCTAACTGAGGAGAAAACTAACTCCACAATGATCGAACTTAAAAGCATTACGCATGGACTTGTCAAACGTTAGTTACCTGCGACCATATCAGCCGGGTCCACCTCGTCACCCTCGACGGTAAATAATTTCCCCTTCTGCAATGATGGACCACCACGGGCCTTCTGTACCTTAGCAGCATTAATCTCTTTCTTCATTGTGTTCTTAGGACAATTTGAAGCAAAATGTCCGGGTTGTCCACAGTGAAAGCATAACCCCTCCTTTCGACCCAATGTCCAGCACAATCCCCTATGCATCCTGCCACAGTGCTGACAAGTCGGAATAGGACCAAAGGTACTCACTACTTGGCCTGTTCTAGGCTCGAGCAATTTCTCAAATTTTTCTAACATGTGTTCAAATTTTATTTTTCTAAAAAATTAATGATAAAACTAACATTTTTTTTCGGAAAATATGCACGTAATACTCCTTTGACTCTTATTTGTAAGATTCTTCTGGATTTTTTACTTCCACTAAAAATTGTAGTTAAATTTGTTACTAGCATCGAAAATGAGAATATTTGATATATTTTTTCAAAATTACCCCTATAATTATTATTAGGACTTTAAAATGTATTGAGTAAATATGATTGTTTATGGAAATAAATAATTAAATGCTATTGAAAATTGAAATAAAATCTTATAAATAGGATCAAAATAAAAGTTTCAAAATAATCTTATATGTAAAAGCGAAAAAAAAATACTCATCAATTCATTAAAAATATGCTTCTTTTAATTTTATAAAAATCACATTTCAAGCACTTGTCATTATGCCGGAAATGAAATTTTTGGTCTCAGTAATGTTATGTAAACATCTGCGATTGATATTTAAATCAAAAATCTAACTTGTGTTATATGCGAAAACAATAAACTTTATATAACATAAGCAATAAAACGTGTCTCATATATTTGTAATCTTCTTGAATCTATGAGATTAGTTTTGAGAGAGGCAGATGCACACTTTGTGTGTGTGAGATATATATAGCAGCAGAGGAGATGTGTCGAAGAGATTAGAAGATAACAGGATTAGAGACACCGCATGAATTAATAGAAATAAATATATAGAAGTATTTTGAACTTCTTATAATGCCGTTTTCTCATGGAATACATACTCCTTTGATTTTTTAATTAATTTGATCTTATGCTTAACAAGTACGATAATTTAAACTTACATAACAAAATCCTTTAATTTTCACAAATTCTGTGGAACTTTGCTCAATACATTAACACAGTCACACATATATCTATGTTATCTATACTATTATATAAAACAAACACTGTTTGTACATAATTTTGTAATTTCCCATTATACCCTCCCTAATGAAAAGGGAAGTTACTGCAAAAAAAATAATAATAATTGTTGCATCAACAAGTGAAGGCAGTTACACATGACAATTTCAAAAAACAAAAATCAAATGGGAAGGGAACAATTTTAAATGGGAAAAGAGCAGTTCACACATGCTTGGATGGGTTGATTGCTTTACCACAACCAACCAAAATGAAAAAAAAATACAAAAATTGCCTTATCCTATTGTCTCATTCTCTTCTTTAACATAAAAAAACATGACAAAATGAATGTTGATTTACAAATATAATATTTTATGACAAACAACACTTTATAAAGAAAACACGACAATAGGAATGCGAATCGACAGGCACGGGAGTACATGTCGAGACGCTAGTAAAGCATAAACCAAAGATGAGAATCTGTTTGATATATTAATTAAAGTAAAAGATGGATTGAAATGTTTCTCCTAATAAAACTAAAAAAGAGAACCATCGAGATTGATGATGAATGCAATTATCTTGGTACTCCGTTTTATTTTATCTCTCAATATTTTCAAATTATTTTTTTTTTCAACTTTAATCTTGCATTAAATATATTGGGATATGTGAGATATGTGATAATTAATGTAGTGCAAAGATATTATAGTAAATTATCTAGCACTTCTCTTAAAAATTAAAACATTAAATTACTTTTCTAATCCATGTGAAATTTCTAAAACAACAAATAGATTGGAACATATGCTTGCAGTATTATAGCATATAGAAGAAAATATCTTTAGGTATCCATCGACGTGATCTTTTGGGTACGGTTCGGCCCTTTCGGGAGTAATACTCTCAACTAAAATTTTTTACCTTCGTAAGAATTGAAGATCAAACCCCAACCACTTACTTAAGTGACACAATCATACACAAACTGTGCCAAGCTGAGTTGGTAGGCTTGAGAATGCATCATAAGCCACAATTTTTTAACATGTGTTCAAATTTTATTTTTCTAAAACATTAGTGATAAAACATTTTTTTCTGAAAATATACACATAATACTCCTTTGACTCTTATTTGTAAGATTCTTCTGGGATTTTTTACTCCAACTAAAAAATATAGTTAAATTTGTTATTGGCATTGAAAATGAAAATATTTGATATATTTTTTTTAAAACTAGTCCTATAATTATTATTGGGGCTTTAAAATGTGTTAAGTAAATATAGGTGTTTATGAAAATAAATAATTAAATGCTATGAAAAATTTAAATAAAATATTATAAATAGGATCAACAATAATTGTTTCTTTTATTGTTGAATCGTATAACAATAAAGTACGAAAAAATTTAAATGAATTAACTGTTCACAATGATTTTATTGTAGAAGAACATGAGAAATAATATTAAAAAAAATTTGTTATTTCGAACGTTTGAGTGATTTATCTATAAGAATATGAATTTGACTTAGTCATTAATGATAATAATGTGTTGTTTTCACAAACCGTAAGTTGTGATAACAGTGATAAATAGTTAGATGTCAGGAAAGTATTAATAACTATAATTTTTTTTTGGGACCTTGTAGAATTGCCTAAAGGTTCACGAGAGTTGGGGGGTAAGTGAGTCTTTTAGACCAAATATAACTCTCGTGACAACCTTGAACGTTATAAGTCCAAACTTGTTAAGAAGGATTTCCCTTATATTTAATTATGATTTAGCTCATTAATATTTAATTATTTATTTACTAAATACACATCAATACATGTCACATGCACGTTACATGAGACATACGAAAATATTAAAATCTTACACGTCACACGTATATAAAGCATAGACCAAAGATGAGAATCGGTTTAATATATTAATAAATGTAAAAGATGGATTGAGATGTTTCTCCTAATAAAACTAAAAAAAGAACCATCGAGATTGATGATGAATGCAATTATTTTGGTACTCCGTTTTACTTTATCTCTCAATATTTAAAAATTATTTCAAATTAATTTTTTTAACTTTAATCTTGCATTCAATATACTGGGATATATGATAATTAATGTAGTGCGAGAATATTATAGTAAATTATCAAGCATTTCTCTTAAAAATTAAAATATTAAATTACTTTCTTATTCTATGTGAAATTTCTAAATCAACAAATAGATTGAAACATATGCATGCAGTATTATAGCATATACAAGAAAACATCTTCAAGTATCCACCGACGTGATTTTTTGGGTACGTTTCGGTCCTTTCGAATGTAACACTCTCAACTAAAATTTTTTAGTTTTGTAAAAATTGAGGATCGAACCCTCAATCACTAACTTAAGTGACACAACCAAACACAAACTGTGCCAATTTCAATTGGTAGGCTTGAGAATGCATCATAAACCACAATTTTTTAACATGTGTTTTTATTTTTCTAAAACATTAGTGATAAAACATTTTTTTTCTGAAAATATGCACATAATACTCCTTTGACTCTTATTCGTAAGATTCTTCTGGGATTTTTTATTCCAACTAAAAAATATAGTTAAATTTATTATTGGCATTGAAAATGAAAATATTTGATATATTTTTTTAAAATTAGTCCTATAATTATTATTGGGGTTATAAAATGTGTTAAGTAAATATAGGTGTTTGTGAAAAATAAATAATTAAATGCTATGAAAAATTTAAATAAAATATTATAAATAGGATCAAAATAAAAATTTCAAAAAAAAAATCTTTTGCGTAAATGCGAAAAAAATATACTCATTAATTCATTAAAAATATGCTTCTTTTAATTTTTTAAAAATCACATTTCAGGCACTCATCAATCTAGAAATAAAATTTTTGGTCGCAATAATGTTATGTAAATATTTATAATTAATTGATATCTAAATAAAAAATTTGGCTTATCTTATAAAAAACAATATATTTACGTATAAAATAAGTTAAATAAATATTAAATTCATATGTTAAACATAGATGTTCATATTTCACTGCTATTTTTCATCTATGATATTAGTTGCGAGAGAGGCAGATGCTCACTTTGTGTGTGAGATAGCAGCAGAAGAGATTAGAAGATAATAGGATTAGGGACACCGCATGAATTAATTGAAATAAAAATATAGAAGTATTCTGAAGTCTGAACTTCTGAATTCTGATCCTATTATATAGTCATATTTTCAAATTCATATTTTCTATACGGCAAACAATAATAACTAAACTTCTGTTGTAGACGTGAATTTTTTCAAAATATTATTATATTAAGGATCAAAGGTAGTATATGGCATGGATTGCCCCCACAACCAGTAATTTCTGGATCCATCACCAGAGACACCACACAAAAAATTATTATATTAAGGATCAAAAAGGTAGTATAATGTATGAATCGCCCGGCAACCAATAATTCCCGAATCCGTCACTTGTGACACTGAAGTGACACTGCATGAATTAATTGAAATAAAAATATAGAAGTATCCTGAACTCTTCGGAATTCTGATCATATTATATAGTCATAATGCTGCCTGTGATGAATACTGATAGCCTGTCTCTTTCCCTCCACAAATAATGCAGCAACCAGAAGGTTTCAAAGTTATCCAACTTTGCTCTGTGGCACCGCCACAGGGAACAGCCACCTCTTCCTCTGCTCCAACCTCTCTCCCCTTAACCTTCTTTGACATATTCTGGCTAAGATTTCCACCTGTTGAACGTCTTTTCTTCTTTGAATTACCACACCAAACCACTACTTCATTTTTTCATTCCATTATTCTTCCCAATCTCAAACACTCTCTTCAACTCACACTCCAACACTTTCTTCCTTTAGCCGGCAACATCACTTGGCCCCTTGACTCACTTTGTCCCATCATCAACTATGTCCCTGGTGATGCTGTTTCCTTCACTGTAGCTGAGTCCAACGCTGATTTCAATCATCTTTGCTCCAATCTCTGTGATGCTAAAGAACGTTATCCTTTAATTCCTCGCTTAACCACTTCCCATGCACAAGCTTCTTTGTTAGCCCTACAAGTCACCGTGTTTCCAAGCTTCGGTTTTTGTATTGGAATAACCTCACACCATGCAGCTTTGGATGGAAAATCTTCCACTTCCTTTATCAAAGCATGGGCCTATGCATGCTCTAAGCAGCTCATAGAATCACCATCACCATCATCATCTTTATCTTTATCTTTATCTTTATCATTACCCGAACATCTAACACCTTTCTTCGACAGAACGGTGATTAAAGACCCTGCAGGAATAACTGAAGCTTACGTGGACGCGTGGTTGAAGAACGGTGGACCAAATAATCGAAGTCTAAAGGTGTGGGAGGCCGTTAGTACAATAGAAACCGAAGCAGTTAAAGGTTTGTTCGAACTAACACCTTTGCACATCCAAAAGCTTAAGCAATGTGCACAATCTATGCTGGGAAAGAATGTGCGCTTATCAACGTTTTCGGTCACTTGTGCTTATGTTTTAACATGCTTGGTGAAAACAGAACGGCCAAAAACCAATAGAGTAGTTTTCATGTTCGGTATCGATTGTAGATCACGCTTGGACCCTCCGATCGCGCCAGCGTATTTCGGAAATTGTATAGCTGGCCAAAAAGTTGAGGTTGAGACAAAAAAGTTATCAGAGAATGATGGATTCATTAGAGCTTTGGAGGGGATATGTGAAGCTTTGGTTATAGCAGAGGGTGGAATTTTAGATGGGGCAGAGAATTGGATTTCGAGTATGCATACCATGCCGGAGGATCGGTACTTCTCTACAGCTGGATCACCAAGGTTTGAGGTTTATAGTATTGATTTTGGATGGGGAAGGCCTAAGAAGGTGGATGTGACTTCAATAGACAGAACTGGAGCATTCTCCCTTTCGGAGAGTAGGAACAATAATAAAGGGATTGAGATTGGGTTGACTCTGAAGAAACATGAAATGGAAGTTTTTAATGCTCTATTTGCTCAAGGACTTGAATCCTTTTAATGCCTTTAGCTGCTTGTGTTTAAAGGCTTTTATCCATCAATAATTATGTCCAACTTATGTAGCCTTTGCCCCGTGAAAAATCTCTCAGGTGCTTGTAACATGTTTTTTGCAAGCATCAGCTTATTATTTATCTTTTAAAATTAGTTCCATCATATATACTCCTTCCGGTTTCGAATATAAGCAAATAAAAACATCTTATTTATGGTCTTAAATATAATCAAAATTTAACTAACTTTCTATTTCCAATACAATTATTTCTAAAATATCTCAACAAAGTGGTTGTATCATTTAATTTTTGTTTCATTCTCAATACATTTTTTCTAAAATTGTCTATTTCTTTTGTGAATTCAAAAAAATTAAATACACTCACTTGCAAAATTAGTTATTTTGGCTTATATATGAGACCGGAGAGAGTATACCATTAGAATTTTGCCATTATCCATTAGGTCTCCTTGAATAATTGCTTAGGTCTTATTTTACTACATTGCTATGGCCTTGTATCTGAGATTCTGGTTTAGATGTACTGTGTGCGTTTTGTTTTGGTTTCATTTTTCTAATCTTCTATTTGTTTGTAATAGAATTTTTAGAAGCTAAACAGCCAAAATCATGATAATTCTATGGCCTCTTTGTCACCAATGCCTCATAAGCACCTTCTCCTCTTTTGCCCTTGTTTCACCCAAGTAAATTTAAACGTGAGGTAAACCGTAAATCAAAGAAGGAAAATTCAGTAAAATGTAGGTGTGACTACAATCTAGTAAGGTTCATTAAATTGAGCAACAAGAAATATTTCCTTCTAAATAAGAAGGAGGTCCTTGTTCACTATTAAAAATATATTTTTTTAGTGACAGCAAATTTCGGTCACTAAATAGAGATTTTCAGTCACTAAAGCTGTTAGTAACCGATTTTGTGATCGAATGTAATATCCAGTATTTTTAATAAATATAATAAATAAACTATTTTTAAAAAATATTATTATAATTGAATAAAATAATGAATTTTCTGAAATTTGGTCAAAAGATTCGAGTATTGGTGGGAAGACTCGAGTACTGTAACCAGTACTTAGAAAATTTGAATTTTTAGTTGGGATACTCGAGTATTTTTGGGAATACTCGAGTAGTTCGAGCAACCCTGCAAAAAAATAAAAGTCAGTTTCAACTCAAATTGAAGCCAACAGCTTGTTTCATCTAGTTCCAAGCCCAGAGCTAAACTTTACTTCATAAGGAGGTAAAGTAAAGTCTATAAATAGGCACTTAGGTGGAGAATTAAGCACAATTACATTCCCAAAACCCAAGTTCTCTGAATTTCTCTCTGTTTTCTGGTGCTCTCTTTGAGCCTTCGATTCTCCCTCCTTGCTCAACGAAATCCAGTAAAACCAAAACACAATTCGAGTTCTAATTCCAATCTTGAATTAGAACCAAGAACCACTTAAATTGACCTTCTGTAGCAAGAGTTACAAGCTTCCAAAGTTGCATACATCAAGCTGAAAAACAGAGCGTAAAACAGCACCAACTACCTCTCTTTCTTGAATTGGTTTGGTAAGTATACTGAGCCATTTCGTTCCAAACTCGTTCCTAATTAAAATTAGTATTCCCTAGTTGCTAAAGCTAATTTGTTTCACCCTTTTCCATTACATATTCACTGTCAAATTCGTGGCCAAAGTTAGCTGTTCAAGTGCAGAACTTAAGTGTTGAAACTCAAAGTTTGTCCAGACCATTTCTTTCTCAATCAACCGTTTCTTTAGCTTCTCTAAGGTATGGGAGAAGTTATCTAATCGCTAGAATGATAATTAACAAGCTAAATTCATAGGAACCATTTGAGGTTCATGGGCAATGAAACTTGAATTGGAAAACTGACTTAGAGGTCAGAATTCCATGACTTAAGGATTTGGACAAGTTAAAATGAACCTAATAATGCTTATTGGATATGTGCACGATTTTAAAAGTGAGTAAAAATGAATTTCATATGTTAAAATGGACATTCTCTATGTTTTTATGAAATATGTGATTTGATTCTGTTATCTGTTGATTTGATGATATTTGATATGTGTAACATGTTTGTTTTATGTGTAGTAACTTCTGTTTTGTACAGAATTGGAGTAAACAAGCAAGAATTTCGAATTGGTGCATAAAATGCAGAAAAAAACTGATGCTGTTGCAGCAAAAAGACTCGAGTATTTTGAAAAAGACTCGAGTATTCTGGGAATTGAAGAACGACTCGAGTATTCTGGGAATTGAAGAACGACTCGAGTATTTCTTCAAGTACTACCACTCGAGTATTTTGAACAAAATTTCATAAGACTCTAATTTTCTTTAATTTTCAGAATTTAACTCGTTTAATATCATAAATGCTAAATCCTAAAGACCACTATGAGGATTTCACCCAGTGACGTAACTTAATCCATTTGGTTGATAATAATCCTGGAGGAGTCCTACTGAAAATTTTATTCAGTGGTTGATATTTTCCCTACAGGAGTCCCAACGGAACTTTTATATCCATTTGGTTGATATTTTACCCTGTGGGAGTCCCAATGGACATTGCATCCATTTGGTCGATAAGTAACCCATCAGTGGTGTCCCAATGGAATAATAAATCAAAACTGATTAATAAAAATCTTAATTACTACTCCTAAAACCATCACAAAGTGGCTATGCCGCTGATGGCCTTTTTCTGAAAATATTAAAGAAAAGTTAAAGATGAGAATAACAGATTGAAAGATGGGATGATGGACAATGTCCTTGATGGAAATGATAATGAATCGATAATGAGGATTGGTAATGAACCATGTTCGCATTTCATACATTGATTGCTCCAGTTTGTTGAGGCTTTAATACTAGTTACGCTTGGGGAGGAGCTTGTAAGTCGCAAGTGGTCGAGCGGAGGAAGCTCATGATGACCTATTTCCCTCCAAACTGTGATGCCCCGGGAAAGGATTCTAGATAGACATACATCATGCTATTAATAAGATTAATTGCTTGAATAAAAAGGGTTTGACATGTGTACATGCATTTGTGAATTGTTATTACTTGTGATTGTTGTTTTTAGCCACTGTTGTTTATCATTCGTTTTAACGTGATTAGCTATGACTTACTCCCTTCCTGCCCTTGTGTGTAGGTAATGAAGATCCTGTTTTAGGGCCGGCAAGGGATATGAGATTCCCTTCCCGATCGTTGGAGTTTTGAGAACCATGCTCTGGGTTATAGTCGGTGTCTTAAATAACTCAGAGTCTATTTCCATTTAGAATAAGTTAGTTTGAACTATTGAGTTATATTGCCTAAAACACTTAAGTTGTAACTTCTATGTTTTGTTCCGCACTTTATGTTGTAATGATAGTTTGCTTCCGCACTTAAAATGATTAAGTTTTGAAACTCGTTTGCGAAAAATTATTCTCTTTTTTTATTACTAAAAGTAATTAAAGGTTATAAAGTTGGCATGTTACATTAGTAAAGCAATTAAAGATTAGAAAGTTGGGATGTTACACCGAATACCCGCAGTCGAAAAAAGTGGCATCACGAACTATTTAGTGACCGAAAACCGATTTCATCGCTAATTAGTGACTGGATCATTAAGTCACCAAAAAAATTTCGTAGCTAAATTGGTGACCCAAATAGAAATGGGACCGATTTAGTGACGGATTTATTTGATTCAGTGACCTCACTAATCCGTCTCTAATTAATGACCACAACAATCTGTCACAAGCAGGTTTGAAATTTAGCAGCCAAAAGTGATTGTTTATGGGTCAAGTGGATTCACTCTTGCTACATCAAGGATGCTTCTTTTTGGGAGTGTGAATGGGCTCAGACTCAGAGTTGGCATTGGAAGCAAATTTTAAAGCTTAGGGACATACTTAAGACAGGTTTTCTGAAAAATTCACGGTCTGTATCTGCTGATGGCCATTATACTGTGAAATCTGGTTACAAATTCCTTAAGGGCAATCAGACAATCTTTCCTATGCACAAAGTGGTTTGGAATAAGGTGAGTGTCCAGAAGCATTGCTTCATTTTGTGGCTGGTGGTTCAGGGAAAAATCCAGACTCTAGACAGAATGTGTTGGCTCATGATTCCTAATCACTATTGCCTTTGCTTATCTGCTGAGGAGTCAGTAACACACTTATTTTTTGACTGTCCTTGGAGTAAAGTTCTGTTGAATTTGTGTGCTGATTGGCTAGGGTTAGATCATTATCCTTACAGATTTGGGAACTGGACTAGATGGCTTGCTAATGGTTTTAGGGAGAAGGTCAGAAGACAATGCATTGCTGCTATGATTGCTGTTGTTGTGTATTGTGTTTGGCAGGAAAGAAACAACCGCACCTTCAACAACCAAATCAAGAATGCTGACTACTATTTCAGATTGATTAGAAAGGAACTAGCTTGAAGGATAGAATTTTGTTTTAAGAATTTTAGGAGTTGGCCTAATAAGACTTTGGTAGATAGAATTTGTATTGAACTCTAATTCTTTTATCCTATTAGATTTTTTTAACCCTTCCTAGAAGGTGGCAAAGAGCTAATAGGATGGTTTACTTAAGCTCTCTTGCACTCTTCCTAGAAGGTGGCAAGGTCCTTAAGTAAAGCCAACCTCATGTATGAGTTTTATTTTTGCTCGTTAGTAATAATATTTTTCTTCTACCAAAAAACAATCTGTCACAAATTAGTGACCACAATAATCCATCGCTAAATTAGTGACGGATTTATGAAATAGTGAGTGCATGTTCCATCACTAATTAGTACGATTTTAAAAATATGTGACACTCCGCTAGTGGCGGAATGATGAAATTAGTGACCGCACTGTTTCATCACTAATTAGCGATAGAACTATTTTGGTCACAAATAAAAATTGCGAAATCGTTCCTTTTTTGTCACTATTTTGCTGCTTCATCTGTATTAGTCGCAAAATGGATTAACTACACTAATTTTGTCGATGTTAACGCAAAATTTATTTCCTATACTAACTTCGTCGTTATTTTTGTTGCTAATGGCCATATACAAAAATTTGTGCCACAAAAATTTGTAAAAATCAATAGCGTAATTAAGATAAAGTGAAACATCCAAAATTAAAAAGTAATTGTTGCAAAGCATCACAACATAAACAGCTAATAATCTATTAAACATAAAGTATTAGTCAATACAAATTGTCATAAACCTGTAACACTAAGTTAACATCAACATAAACATAAAGTTTCAAATATTCAAAAAATGTTAATATTTAAATAAATAGTAGTAATGACAAAAGGGTGGGAGGGACATGGTCGTCACCATCATCACCGACGATAACATCATCATCATCATGATGATCATCAGCGAGATGGACACTACTCTCAGTGATGCGCATGGCGTTAAGAGCCTTAGGCATGGTCATCCCTAAGTGATCTATACAGTCTGAAGTGTAGCGCGAATATCACCAATCTCCTTGTTTTTCTCACAAGTTCTTCTTAAAGGCCGCTCATTGTACCCTCAAGATTGGTGATCTTCTCTACATATGGTAAGGTAGTAGGCACTTGGGTGTGAAATGGAACACCTTTTGTTTCTTTAATGTATTGGTCACCTAAACCTCCTAAATTATACACATTACCTCTCTTGTTTTGACCTCCAACAACCTCCAAGTAAATAGCATCATCTGAGGGTACATCATCCGCAACAACATTGGCATTCTCTTGAACCTCGATATGTCGACGTTCTACCATCTCCTGCATAATATAAGTATATATAAGCATATATTCAAATATAAAACCTTAGCTCTCTTCATTTTCTATTTCGTACCGCGACATAAGTAATATTCACAAATTAAGAGTTGCTAAATACTATTCTCCACTTGATTTCTTAAAGTACAACAATTGACTAGTAAATCCATTATACCCATATCATTCAAAACTATAGTAGGTATCAACTATCAAGTTAGAACTCCTAAGAAATATAAAAAAGAAAAGTAGAACTAGTAGTTTATCAAGCTCTATAAAACAGTAACAGCAGTAAACAATAAATATTAGTAAGAGCACAAAAAGAGTAAAAGCAGTAACAGTAAGAACATAAATATGGACAACACCTTCCTCCTAATTTTATCAGCTTATAAAATTACATAAAATCAATTACTTTAAATGGATTAAATCCATTGTAAACAGTAATACAAATAGTAAAAGCAGAAGAAAAATAAAAAACAACAGTAAAAATAGTAAAAACAATAAAAGCAGCAGTAAAAACAGTAATAGTAAAAACATAAATTTGGACAACCCGTTCCTCCTAATTATGACAACCATTAGCAAACTACATTTGCCAACATAATTGCGAAATTCTTACAAATTATTATACTACCAACATATATGTTTATATATGTGAGCTCTAACCCTACTTACCATTTTGTAAGCATGCTTGGAAGCAAAGGAAGAGCCATCAGTGTACAAAGGTGATCCGGTATCATCAGAAGCCCTATTCTGCTTGGCAATTACACTCCTCTTCAAGAATTCTGCATCGGTGGTCCAAAAATTTCTTAGAGATGTTAGGTCACTAGGTAGAAGCCACTTCCTCGAGCAATGTCCACTTCGGATCTTGTTCATACTACTTTTTATTAGAAATGATCCTTTAATTTGTGTGCAAATGCATTCTCCATGTATTCCATGTATATAGGCAACCACTTAAACTTATGCTACAATATAACATAACATTAGTGAGCATGATAATCAATAACAACCAATTATAATGAAGAAAACCTGAAAATAATGATATTGATACTAACCTGAAACAATTCCAACCAACCCTTCTGTACATCATCTGGGACATTTGTCCAAGTGATCCATGGACCAGAAGATCTGCCCTTAACAATGACAGGTATATCCTTTTCAACAAGTCCCGGTGGGAAATAGCTTTTAATAATAAACAATTTATGATATTACTAAAAGTGAAAAAAGACAAGTAAATAACATTGAATCAATAAAAACAGTTTGTTAAGGCATACAAAACTTACTCAAATTTGGCACCTGGGCCAAGCCAAATCTTCCCATCATAAGGATCACGCACCCCTAATTCATAGCTAGCTAGAAGGAAAATCTATTGTAGTGGCAATATGCGTCCCACCACTGCACGGGATGGAAGCAGATGAAGAAGGTCCTGAGGCCTGAGGATGGGCCCACAACCAGGGCAGGTGCAGTAGTAGGGGCAGATGTAGGAGGAGGGATAGGTGCAGTAGTGGGAGCGGATGTAGTTGGATGGACCGATGCAATATTGATGGTGGATGTAGTAGAAGGGACCGGTGTTGTTGGGGCTACTTGTGCAATGGTCCATAATATCCCATAACCACGACCCCTCCCTCGAGCTCCACCTTGTCCACCCCTAAACGGGACAGAAGCAAATGAAGAAGCTCTCGAAGATAGTGCAACAAGAGGGACAGGTGCTATAGTAGGGGCAGATGTAGGAGCAGAGACAGGTGCTATATATAAAAAAGGATGATCTATATCCAAACTCAATTTACACTTTTTCCTCCTAACACCTTTTATCAGTCAGAACACTAAATTAAAAAGGGTAATATCAAAACATTAAAATAATTCAATCATTAAGGTAGGCAACCATTTTTACTATGATGAAACAGTAACAAAGGAAAACATTAACAATTAGATTATGGTAGTCAAATTCTGCATTACAGCAACAAAGGAAAACAGTAAATTTTGCATCCTGGCAGAATTTAGAAACACATTTTTATTGTGGTAGGCAACCAATAACATCTAGATGCCTTATAAAATATATCAATCTTAAAATAAAGCCATGACAGAATTTCCTATAATTTCTAAAAACTAAAACAAAAGAAGGAATAATATAAACTAAACAGATTGAGTAACTTCATAACAAGCTCTAGTTCATGCTAAGCCATCCAGATGCAGGAGCGTGAGTCACACATTCATTATTCCATTCCTAGAACTAGAAACAACAAAGCCAAAGCAAAAGTTACATTTAAAAATTCCTACAATGTTCTAGATTTGTGAAATAAAACAGGAATTAACTGATTCAAGAAAAATTCCCAAATAGGACAGTAAAAACCATCCCTCATCTCTCCTTTTTTCTCACTTTATTAGATTTATAGAGCCAACATTAGGCCATAAAATTTGCAAGCTCAATCATCATGTTTCACTAATTTATAGTATACAAAAAAAACCCAAAAAATGATAATTTAATTAGAAATAGCACTTTTGATTTTGTTGTAAATATCTTTTGAAGTTTAAAAAAAAAATGAGAGGAATGTAAAACTGTATGTGCATATGGCATACCATTTTCCTAATAGTAAAAGTTACCCGGCAAACAATGCATATTCATTTACCAACGGGGCTTGGTTCAGTTGGTGTAAGGCCCCAACTGAAATCCTAGGAATGGGACAAGAGTGCTAGTAGCCCCAGGTTCGATTCCCACTAAAAACATTCCGCTGAGAGAGACAGTCACGCAGCTCGCTCCGGATTAGTTTCAAGAGCTCCCTGGTATTAAGGATGCTCTTGGGGATACCGATGATTCCGCAAGAAACTCGGACCAAAAAACAATGCATATTTATCATTGGTCATTTTCCTAAACTTGTATGCACAAGAACTCATTTTCATCTTAAATCTCAAATTGTTTATAAGTCCATATAACATGTTTATATATATAAGTTCTTATTAATACAAATTGTTTCCCATCTGAAAACTCAAATTTTGAAATAACTTCCAACATATACGTCAGATAGAAGACAGGATAGGTAACTAATAGTTGACTATATGCGGCCAAAGGGTTAATTGTATATTGAAAAAAATGACATTCAAAGTTTTCTCTGTTTTAGATTAGGGTACAATCTGTCTTGTTCCACTTTTAATGTATTGTACTTAAAAAAAACTAATTGTCTTCTAGTGATTGGAGCAATGGTATAGTCATGCATATGGTGATAGAATTGCCAGGTAACCAAATCATCACAAGCACTATTGAGATAGGCCTTTTGTCCTATATGTGAAACTGAAAGTTATCATTTGGAAGATGAGTGAAAGGTGCTAAAATATTAGAATTAAAAACACAAAAACAGACTCCATATGTCCATTTTAGCATCTCTTTGGAACTCCTCCAAATTGTGGATCTCTCAAAGCTTTCAAGTGTGCATGTTTTGTTTAACTTCAGCTTCATGAGCATACAAAACATAAACCTTGTGTTTGTCTATGTTATTTTCTTGGTTATGGAACTGAACATAAAGGTTATGGAATTTTGGAATTGGGATCCCACCACTCAACGCATTTGTCTTTACCAACATGTTGGTTTTTAGGGAAGACAAAATGTTTTCATCTATTTCCCACTTTAAGTATATACTGTATAACTCCATACCATTGTTTACAAATCCTTCTATAGATCTCTTTCCTGATGACTTTGATACAAGTTTCCCCGATGTGTTATCAAAGCATTCCGAGCTTCCTACAATAATTCTGAATGAGCTTGTAGCATGTGTTAATTGTAAGCTTCAAGATCCTACTCCTCCACCTTCGGTTGACTTTCCTCCTAGGGTAAGAACTCCCCGTATTTACCTTCATGATTATCGTTGTTTGTCTACATACCATACTCTCTCACCATGAATATCATACTTACAGAGAGGCTTCCAAAGATCCTGATTGACAACAAACTATGCAAGTCGAATTAGAGGGTGAGGACATTACTAACACATGGAAATTTATGAATACTCCTAATGGCAAAAACCTCATAGGTTGTGAATAGGTTTTCAAAGTCAATATTAATTACCGTATTTCAGCTGAGTGCTTCAAAGTGTGTTTGGTAGGAAAAGCTTCCATACAAGAGTATGACATTGACTATGAGGAGACTTTTGCTCATGCGGCTCGTTGCACTTCTCTTCAAACTCTTCTTGCTATTGCCGCAACACCAAAAATGGTCTATGATAGATGTTAAGAATGTATTTGTGAAAGGTGATATAGATGCATAAGTCTATATGTGACCTCCTCATTGCTACTCTTGTCCTTCTCACAAGGTGTGTTGTCTTCACAAGTCTTTTTATGGCCTTAAACAAGCTTCTCATTCGTGGTCATTGAGATTTTCTTCTCTAACGACGGTTATTCCTCTCATAGGCTAATTATGCCTCGAATCTTATCTCTCAAGCAAGATTCACGAGTTGTAAGATTGAACTCACCCTTCTTGAGACTTGTGTTTGCTTCACCCGACTAGATGGGACTCGCCTTAATGACCCAACACCTAAATGACAATTAGTTGGGAGCTTGATTTATCTTATTGTCACCTTACTCGATCTTGCATATATTGTCCATGTAATCAAAGTCAGTTCATTTCTATGTTGTTGTTCTCCATCATCCAATACACGAAGGTGACTCTCATTCATGATCCATTTCCCAGTTGACTATGCTTTGATATTTCTTGCTTACGTACGTACTCCGATATGTTGATTGGGATGGTGATCTCACTGATCGTCGTTCTATTACTGGTTTTTGTAAGAGATAAGAATTTATTTCTCATTATAGTATCGAGGTAGAACACCGAGTCATGGTTGATACCACTTTAGAGATTATCTATCCCATAGATTCGCTGTCTTCGAGATGATATCGATTTTCCTCATAAGTCTCCTACTAATCTTTTTTGGGACAATCATAGTGCCAATTATACTACTCACAATAATGTCTTTCACGAGAGTATCAAGCATATTGAGATCGATTGCCATGTTACTTGCCAATAGGTTGCTCATGAAACTCTTCATCTTATCCTTATTAGTATAGTTGATCAGTCACAGTTGACTTGCTCATTAAAGCTCTTCATCCAAGTCATTTACATATCTTAATTCAAACTCAAATTAGTTTCTTTTTTATCTACTATTGAGTTTGAGAGAATGTTAGAACAAATTCTTGTTCAATTTGATTGAGGTTATTTTAGTATTTTACTAGTTTGCATATATGTGTTCTTCTTATTGTAAATATACTTTCCAAAATATATTTCCATTTTTTTTATTCTTCTGATAAGTTCACAACATGTTAAAACCAATTGTACAAATGTTTAAACTATGCCTATCTAATCATCAAACATGGGATTAGTTGACATGAATTTTATTTAGTTTAAATAATGATTTTCTGTTCGAGTGTCAAGTATGCACTTATGTTTAGTACTCGAAAAAAGAGTTTTGCCATTCATAATAGTTTTATCCAACTAGCTAGATTATCCCAATCGGGAAAAAAATACATTTGGCCCAAAAAAAAAATATTATGCATATCCAAAGTTGCTCTAATTCCTGTCTCTCTCTCCTATTTAATCCTTCATAAATGGCACAAAACGCCTTACTTTGTATGTCACATTCAAAGACAACTAACAAAGGAGACCTTTTCCCCCTTATATATTTTACCTTGCTCTTATTCTTCTTTTCTTCCTAGCTAGGCATGGAGCAAAGACAGATCTTCGTTCATGTGGTGCTTTTCATGTTTATGTTCCTATTCAGAGCAAGTAATGGCTCTGTTAAAGCAAGAGGAGAAGAAGAAGCTGATAGGATTTTGGAACTCCCAGGACAGCCCAAGGTATCATTTCAGCAGTTCTCTGGCTATGTTACTGTCAATCAAGTTGCTGGAAGAGCACTCTTTTATTGGCTCACTGAAGCTGTCCAAAATCCTCTGACCAAACCTTTGGTCATTTGGCTCAATGGAGGTTAGAACATATAACCAAAACTCTTCCTCTAGACTCTAGTTGTGTGTATCATGCTAAGTTTAGCATTTAAATACTAGTGTTTAATTATGTGAAGGCAATTGACATGCAAATTCATAACTCAAGGCGTGGTAAAAAATTTACTCTTGAAAACTTGCTGACTTATAATTAGCACCATCTTTTATATGGCCGATTGGATATGATTGTCTCTACTCATCTCACTTTCTGCTTTCCATTAGCATCAAAATGCTCCCAAATATTATGTCAAGTGTTATTTTTAATTACAGTACTTGATTAGTTGATTGATATAATGTGTGATTAGTTGGGTTTTTTTTTTTAATTTTATTTTTATTTTTTTTATGGATAGAAAAGATGAAGAGAGCCGAAAAGATCCAAAGAGTGGTGCATTCAATATTTTCAACATTCAAATTAAAGTTAAACTACTTTCCATTGAACTCTTTCCATATATGTTTGGATTCCTTACATGCCCTCTTTCAAAAATTCTACCACCGTCCAACAATCATTTCGGTCCAATGATTGTTTGAATAACTTTAATTTTCTTGCTTCAATATGATTATGTGAATTCTTACACAAGTGTTTTTAATTTTATATATTTCCCTATTTTTTTTTAAATGATGTATGCCACTTAATTTGTAGTACTGATTAAATAAATTAACACAAATATTATCCAGTGTCCTGAAAACAATAATTAAGGGAAAAAATTAATTATTTCTTGAAAAATCATGCATTTAATATTTTAATAAGTGTTAACTTTATTTATTTTGTACTTTCTCCGGTTTGAAATATATATATAAAAAAAAAAAGACTTCTTTTTGTTTAAAATATAAGTACAGTAAAATTAACTAACTTTCTTAAATTTTGTTTCATTCTTAATAATGCTATTTTCCTAAAACATCTTAGAAAATCACTATCTTATTTAATTTTTTTTATTCTCAATGTTATTTTCCTAAAATACCTCTAATTTTTATAAATTTGATAAACATATATATAATCAACCAACCTCCTTAATAAACATGAAATTAGTCCATTTTCTAATATTCCAAACAGAAGGGAGCACTCTTTAACAAATGGAGTAGACGAGTAGTATCCTTAACAAGATTTTTAATTTGAGGTACTTGCTACAGTACTTGTTAAAGTTACTAGATATAGTAAAACAATAATAAATTAGTATAAATCACTATTTTGAGAAGTCCAAAAATCACATTTTCTTATAACAATATATTATTTTTAATTTTTTTAACAAATGTCCCAAAGACACTTCATAATATTTTTCTCAATTTAATAATGCAGACTTTACTCAATTTTCGTTACCTTAGATGTTACTCTTTTAGCAGCTTTTAATGACCTAGCTAGCTTTTATAGTTCTTACGGCCGCTTTTATAAGGTGCCATTTTGATAAATTTTTTGTCTCTTTTTATAAGTCGTTTTATAATATCTAAATAGTATTAAATAGTTTATTTCAAATACACCACTCATAATTTCATAGTTGAGATAAGGTAATAATTACAATAAGGAGAAATAAATAAAGTTGCAAAATTTTAAATAGGGATAATTTTGGAATCAAAACATAGTTTTTTCTAAATTTAAAAGTAATAGTAACTACTTTTTTTTTTGTTTACGAGAAAAATTTCATTGTCATTGTCACACATTGACAACTCTAATGGACAACTCCGTCTCCAGGTCATAGCCTGCAAACTGTCCGAAGAATAAGTACTTTTTTAATATACATAGATTAAGTAAAAATGATTTATATATACTACTAACAAGTAACGTAGCAGTAGCATTTAATATGGGAAGATGAACTCGAGATTAAAATTATTAAATTTCCTGCCCAACTGGGCTGCATTGAAATTTTTGTACTAAATACAAAAGAAAGTGCAGGTATAAAGCTACTCGGCCACGGGAGAGGGTTCTCATTGAATACTAGGTTGCAATAAAGACCCGGTACTTGCAATGAACAGCAAAGTTTTTATATATTTTAAATTAGAGAAAATGTTTTACATTATCATTGTATCATCGATCATTCGTCCGTTTATGTTTGTTGACTTTTAAATTAAAGTAATCCAAATGAATTGTGGATGATGAACTGATGGTGTAAAAAAATTTACACTGTAAGTGCATACCCATTAATCTCAATTAAATTATACTCCCTCCGTCCCTAAATATAAACCCTCTTTGGGGGATTTCAAGTTCATTAAGAAAGTGGAATTATTTAGTTAATTGTATTGGAAATGTAAACTTTTGATATGTAATTTCAAAATTACCCCTATTAATATTATTGAGAATCTAAAAAATGTTAAATAAATAGGGGGTGTTTGAGGAAAAAAGTAATTAATGATCATTGAAAATTGGTATGAGACTTTATAAATAGGGACAAAATAAAAGTGTCAAGATGACTTTATATTAAGGGACGAGGGGAGTAGTAGTAGTTTTGTAATAAATCATTTTACTATATTTTTAATAACATAAAAATAAAATCTTAAAATAATATTATATATAAGTATTAATTTAATATTTTAATTAATATTTTATTTTAATATACTCTCTCCTGTTTGAAATATAAGCAACAAAAAAACATACATCTTTTAGTTTAAAATATAAGCAAAATTAACCAACTTTCTTAAATTTTATTTCATTCCCAATGTCACTTTCCTAAAACATCCCTAAAAAATTGTTGATGTAGTATATTTCTTAACGGATGCCATCGAGCTAGTGTAGCACAATTTATTTAATTTATATACATATGAATAGAATTTAATATGGGTTTTTTTTTAATATACGTTCTAGGCACACGGTAATAATTTTATATTGGATAAATCTTTATAATTAAAATTGATGTAATTAATGTCATGAATTTCTAAATTTGTGATTTTTAATATTGACTTATACTATTAAATAGTACTACAGTAGTAGTTTAGGTTTAACTTATATCCTAGAGTACACATTAAAATTCATTTAATATTTTGAAGATATTAATTAAATGCATGTGAATGGAATTTTAAAAATGCCAATAAGCCTATAAATATAAAGCAAATGTCAAAGTTAGAGTACTTGTTAAGAAATCAATTATAGATAAAAATTGTTAAAAAAATATAATTTTTCATATTTTTAAAAGAATGATAAATATAAACTTATGAATTTTTTTCTATATCTAGTATCTTTAAGGACACCCAATCCTAAATAAGTATAAATATCAACATCATTCACAAATCACAAGCCCACAGTGAAGTTATCTGTTTCTCGCGCACACATACATATTCAGTATTCACGCATGGCATGTAGTTATCGGAAAGTATTAATGCTTGAAAGCAACAACTATACCAGCCTCTCATTAAACAGCCACAGAGCCATTATTGAAGGTTCTGTTCGCCAACTTGTCAGCTGGTATTGGTACATACATTATCAATGCAGCGCAACCCTATGTTTAGCAAGATAGCTAGTCTTTGGATTTGGACGAAGAAAATATCACCTACATATTTTCATGTTTCAATCGTTTAGAATATGACATGTATATTCATCCACGTAATTTTTAAAATTGTTTTTAATGCTTAAAAACATATATTCATCGAAAAATCAAGAACTTTTAGGCTTTGTTTGGTTGCACGAGAGAAAATGAGAAGAGAGAAATAGAGAAGAAAGATTATGGTGAGAAAATGGGTAGATTTTGTTATTGTTTGGTATGAGAAAATGGGAAGAAATATGAGAAAGAGAAAGAAAAGTTGAGTTTTCTCTTCTTTTGTTTGGTTGGAGGCAAAGGTGAGAAGAAAGAAAATAATAAATTTATTAAAAAACAAATATAACTTTATTTATCATAACCAAAATAAATAAATATTTTTATTTTTTTAATATCAAACATAACTAAATATTTATAACTTACTTCAATTTTTTTCATAATAAAAATTCTAATTAAATATATATATATATATATATATATTTTGCATAAAAAAAATAATACCCAAGTGAAGCAACGCAACAGTGAAATGAAGTGCATTAGTGCAACAACCAGCTAAGCAACTAAGTACACTAGTAGTGCACAGCTCCCAACAACCCCCAACCATTTTCTTCTCAAAATCTCCCCAGGAAGGAGAGAAGAATTTTCTGGTGGGTCTCATTCAAGATTTTTATCTTCCCTCGTTTTCTCTTCTATGCCAAACAAGAGAAAACCATGTTTTCTTCTCATTTTCTCTTCCTTCAAAATCTCTTCTCTCCAAATTCCCCCATACCAAACAAAGGCTCACTTCTAAAAAATATAAAGACTGGTATATCATTTTCCAACAAAACTTTGTTTAATTTTCAATGGATTTTGTAACCTAACTAAAAAAACAGAAAATAAGTTGTACACAGATTTTACATCGTCAATGTATCATCCATCATTCAAAAGTTTATAATCGTTGACTTTTAAATACAAATGAATGGTAGTTGATGTACCAAGATTTTAAAAAACTACATTGTCAATGCATAACAATTAAACTTCTAGAATAATCCTTTTAAAAAATGAGTTTTAATTTGTTAATCTTAACCCATGACTGAGAATAAGAACCTCAAAGTAATTAGTTTTTTTTAATTTAAAGATATAGGTCTTTTTATTTATTAGATGGGAGATTCTATGATGCTTTCGATGAGTTTTCTTTGTGATGCTCCTTTTATGTATGTCATTTTTACCCTTACCCACCTTTGATCACCTCTAGACCCTAAAGTAGCAACCATGGTGGCTCTGTCGTTGTTGCTACCATTGATTGCCTCATCGTCGTTTTCTCATTCTGTCGTCACCTCATCGTAGCAACTCAACCACTTCAACCCATAACCCCCGTATACTTATCGTGATTCCAAGCTCAAACCATCAGGAATATAATCCTCTGTTGGCTTCTCAAACAACCATCACCACCATCTCCCTCCGTCGCACCACCATCTCAAGTCATCATCACAGCCCCCTCCTGACTTAGCTTTCTCTCTTTCTATCCCTCTCGTGGCGATTCACTTGAGCGACCTTAAACCCCCGTTCTTGGCCTTATACTATCACCATTTACATCACGTCACCCATTTGACCAACAACTAACCTACCACCATTGCAGATCTGATTTCCCCTCTGCACTCGTCTTCATTATCCATGGTCGCGGGCTAGATTTACTTGGAATCGCTGAAGCGAGTGTTCATTGAGCCTTCACCGCCATGGCCTTTCCACTCAAGTCATCTTCTCCGATGGGTATGGGTTCGACGACCCCCATGCATATCTATGACTTGAAACTTCTACACGATATTGCAAGTCGGAGACGAGGAGGTGAAGTGGCGACTAGAACTTTGTGCTCCAACAACAATTATGGTGGCTTTGACAATGGTTAACGGTGAAATTGTGTTGGCTTAAAGGTCATGGTGGCTGAGTATTGAATGTGGTTGATGATAAGAGAGTGTTAGCTAGGGTTGAAGGTAGAGGCGACGACGGTTGAGGTGTCTTTGGCTATCGGAGTGGTGGAATTGCGATGGTTTGAGGTGGAATTGAAAAAGGGTAAAATTGTCAATATATTAATTCAATATGTACCGTTCATTTTTTTTTATTAATATATAAATGGTTGTTGTTCAATTTTGTCACTTGGAGCACCACTTCTAAATCTCAACAATGAACATTATTAAAGATGTTGCCTTATTAGATACATCATTTTCTATAAAACCTATTAACTTTGGGGTGCTTATCCTTAACCCTAAAAGTTAAAGTTAGAAAACCCTTAAAAAAATTTACATAATAACTAGCACAGATTAAAAAGATTCTTATAAAGAAAAACCTAGAGATTATAAAATTGATTTGGATCAAGAGTTTTATCCATTTTAATTTCGTTAGTGTATTGTGATATTTTTCTTGAAGTCAATTTATTTGATTTAACTTAAGTTATATGCGGAACATGAATTATTCAAATCCGCATATGGCCATATGTGCCCTTCATTTCTGTTCCAATCTCTCCTCCGTTCTTCTCTTCCCTTTTATAAGCATCATCTTTAAAAAAAAAAAAAAAAGGCTTAATTGCATAATTGGTCATTTATCTTATTTATTAGATTCACTTTGGTCCTTTATCTTTTTTTTGCAATTTACCGGTCCTTTATTTTTTTCTAAAAGATTCAGTTTGGTCCTTCCGTTAAAATAAAGTTAAATGAGAAGGAATATTCCAAGAATATTCCCCTTCTAAGCTAAATTGCATAATTGGTCCTTTATCTTATTTATTAGATTCACTTTGGTGCTTTATCTTAATATTCCAAGAATATTCCCTCTTCTTCTTCCTCTTCCTCTCCCTCTGCTCTCTCCTTACAGCGGTGGCAGCCACCATGGGCTCACACCCTCTTCCCTCGAAAATCATCAAATTTCTTCAACATTCTTCAATTTTTCACGGTTTTTAAGCTTTATTTTCATTATTCCTCAAACAAATTCATGTTTTTCGTTCTTTTTTCCTCAAAATCCGAATTCTAGGGTCCCTTTTCTAAAACCTTGGTTATCAACAATGGTCTCCTCCTCTGAACCTGCTGGAAAACGTGTGAAAACACATGCAAAACGCTTCAACAACTCCGATTAATTTCTAAAAATGGCGGAGACGGTGGCGGCTGCCGCCGCTGTAAGGAGAAAGCAGAGGAAGAGGAAGAAGGAGAAGAGAGAATATTCTTTGAATATTAAGATAAAGGACCAAAGTGAATCTAATAAATAAGATAAATGATCAATTATGCAATTAAGCCTAGAATGGAGAATATTCTTGGAATATTCCTTCTCATTTAACTTTATTTTAACGGAAGGACCAAACTGAATCTTAAAAAAAAATAAAGGACCAGTAAATTGCAAAAAAAAGATAAAGGACCAAGGTGAATCTAATAATTAAGATAAAGGACCAATTATGCAGTTAAGCCTTTTATAATAAATTGTGTTATGATCTCAATATACAAAATACATATATATATATATATATATATATATATATATATATTTTACCCTTTAAGTGTGCACAAAGTAAGGTTCCAAAAGACTTTCCCTTGTAATAAAATAATAATTATATTGTACCTTAACGAGCACGGTTATTGAAAATTCCTTGATTGACCAATCTTTTGTTTAATTTATTCCATGATCTCGTTGGACTCATCTTCAAATCCGTTTGGTGATTAGTTTTTTGTGATTTTGAGGTTAATTAGGTCCGGGTTGTTCATCCGTGGCATATGGAGCCTCCGAAGAGATTGGCCCATTTAGAATAAATAAAACAGCTTCAGGATTGTATGCTAACAAATTCTCATGGAACACGGTGGCCAACCTCTTGTTCTTGGAAGCTCCGGCCGGCGTTGGCTTTTCCTACACCAACCGCTCCTCTGACTTGTTTGACACCGGCGACCGCCGTACCGGTATGGCCCACATCCTCATCTTCATTAATTGCAAGTTTGCAACCACTATTCACGATTGATATTGATATGTTTTCAATATATGATGAATACATAGTTACAATTTCTTGGTAGGCCATCCAAAATAATTAATATTCCGATCGTCCCTAATTATAAAGCCCTCTTGGACATTTTTCAAGTCATTTACAACATTAAACAAGCTCAATTTCATATTCCAATACAATTTTATTTATATATTCTCACAAAAACTTAGACCACAATGATTAGATGTAAGGGTAATTTTGAAAAAAAATTACAAAAATATATTTTGTATAGGACCAAATTTTTTTACTAAGAGAGCCTTATAATTAGGAATTCGAGGGAGTACAATAGATGAACTATGTTCACCAAATTATTCACGGCTTCTAAGTCCTAACGTTATTGTCACATGTTATGTGACTCAATCATAATTGCAAATTGATGGGCTACTTTTTGTGGTCCACATTTGTCACACTCTTGCTCACTTGTATAGTAATGACTTATATAAATAAACTATATAATTCAATATATTGAACAAATTCATATATATATATATATATATGACTTATATAATGAGTTAGGATTCGTTGACACGAGTTGTAAAACTTGGTCACTTACACCTTCACATAACTTTTTTTATATATTATGAAATTTGTTAATTCAACCGTTAAATTATATGTTATTATCAAGTAGATCAAGTCTACAAAATTTCATAGAATTTAAAATTATTTGATACTTCATCCGACTATTATATTTTAACTAATAATACGTTATTTAAAATATAAGTAAACATGCATTATTAGATCACATATCTATGAATCTCCGAACGATCTAAAATTTGGTATGTATGATTTAAAATATAAGTAAATATAAGTAAATATGCATTATTAGATTACATAACCTATGAATCTTCGAACAATCTAAAATTTGATATGTATGATGATCATGATAATAACATATAATTCAACGGTTGGATTGACAAATTTCATAATATATAAAAAATGTAAAGGCGTAAGTGACAAAGTTTTACACCTGGTGTCAACGGATATATATATATATATATATATATATATATATATATATGAACAAGATTATTTGTACTTGTGGCATTCACTAAAGTACAAGATTTTCTTATAATTCTAATTCAAACTTCCAAAACAAGAGTCATGATGAAATTAATTCTAAGTTGCTTTCATATCCATATGTCATGATCGGCATTAATAATATGATTAGAAATATTAAATTTACAGCAAAACAGCAATTATATACATTTTAAATGGATTAGCTAGATATTGAACTTGTAGCATTCGCTAAAGCACAAAATTTCGTCATAATCTTAACCAAAAACTTCCAAAACAAGAGTCAAATGAAATTAATGCGTGCTCAGTTGCTTTCATATCCAAGTCTTAATCAGCATTGACACTAGTATGATTAAAATATTAAATTTAATATGCAACAAAACTGCATTTATACAATTAAATGTGATAGGGATTAACTACAAGTAAGTATATATAGCTCCTAGAAAATACTTATTTTTTTTAGGTAAAAGAAAATCTCATTACCAGACAAAAAAAAAAATTACAATCACTAATTACACTAGCTAAAATGATTATCACCAACTAGGTTGGGTTCAACCAAAAAAGCTAGCAGACAAAAACAAACCAAACCCTATACAATTTCAGCTTCTAAACTTTCCAAGAACAAATTCTCCCTTTCCTTTTCTTTATCTTTAAGAATGTAATACCTTTCAACCTCACTAAAACTATTGATTTTAGCTTTACAAAAATACTACAGTATGAGCATTAGTTAATTTTCTTTGAACCTAGAAAATACTTATACTCATATTATATGTGCATGTTTTTCAGCCGAAGACTCTCTGCAATTCATAATCAAATGGCTGGAGCGATTCCCGCGTTATAAGAATAGGGAACTTTATATCACTGGAGAGAGCTATGCAGGCCATTATGTCCCTCAATTGGCAAAAGAAATCTTGACCTATAACGCCAAAGCCAATAAATACCGCATCGCGATCAATCTCAAGGGAATAATGGTAAATTCCTTAATTTCTCTAAATGATCTATTAAAAAGAACAAATTTAAAGTCTATGTAGAGGAACAAAGATAAGAAAAATGTTAATGAGTGGTTTTGAAGGTATTTTTTAAAATGTCTAAAATGTAGCTTTAATCCCGACAGATATAATTGTCATCAATTTAATCCCAAAATGATTTTTTACATCAATTTAATCTCTCAAAGAATGTATGACACCACATTGGTTCTTTTAGGGATTTATTTAATCATTATATGAATCTTTTGAGGATCAAAATTTACTCTACATGATGTCATATTGATTTTGGGGAACTAAATTGATGTAAAAAATCTTTTAAGAACTAAATTGATGACTAATGTATCTTTTGGGAACATAAATGACTATCGACTCTTAAATTTATATGGGGAAGTGATATTTTTAAGTGTTGATTAAACATACAAATTTATGAATTCTTAAATAGTAATTTTAAAACATTCGTTAACATTACGTTAAAAATAAAAGCATAATGGTAAAATGCAATCTGATGACTCAATCACCACTCTTAAAAGAAATCAAATTTCACAACATAAAAATTTTACTTTTTTGATTTGACTTCATATCATTTTTTATTATATCCGACGTGAAGACTAAATGAAAGGGAAAGTTATATTGATGTTCTGTCGTAGGATTACAGTACTTAGACAATCCGGCTAAGAATCCAGCAATCCCACTCTTGATGTCAGACGTGAAGTGAGCACCTTGAATACCAAGATACACACTCTCTTGTCGTTCTAATTTAGGGGGTAGTGTGTGTGTTTGTGTGGGATAAGTTAGATGCATACCTGCTACCTTACCATACTTATATAGGCATACCAGTCTTGCTGGATAGTGAATTCCGCCATCATGAGGTAGCTCTTGTAAACGGTCAATCATTATTATGTCGGCTGCGTATGTCTGGAATCCAAGAGAGTTCGTTGTCTAGAAGAACATTGGATTCCTCAACGTTATATTACCTGAAAACCGGTTTCCTCATACATAATGGCGGGATTAAGTGGAGTGGAATCCTATGCTGGTGAGGATAACGGAATTCTTCAGATTCCCTAATGCACGTGTCCGAATTCATACCGGTATAACAGCATGAGGTTACATGTTCAAGACTTATCCTGATACCGGTATCTGAATCCGGTCTTCTAAGACCTCTTAGGATTCCATTCCGGTATGCGAATCCAGTTTGGTTGGGTCTCTGATAGCCTCAATCCGGTATCTGAATCCGGCCTGGTTGGGCCTCTCAAGGTCCCAATCCGGTATCTGAATCTGGCTTTGTTGGGCCTCTCAAGGCCTCAATCTGGTATGTGAATCCGGCCTTCATGGACCTCTCATGGCCTCAATCCGGTATCCGAATCCAGACTTAGTGGACCTTTCGGGCCTCATTCCGGTATCTGAATCCGGCATACCGGTTTCGTTTACGTGGTCCACAACAGTAGCCCCCCAAGTCATGGTTCATGGATGTGAGCCATGAGTTCTAAGTGGATTCATCAAGTCTTCCACTCTTCAATCCTTTAGTTGTTTCCTAGGTACATTGGACATACCGTTATCATGGCTTCGAGATACTGGTTTGTTCTTTGTGTATCCATACAATTGTTGATCCATGGAAATCCTATTCTAGCCAGCGAATGGTTTTCCATTTAACTTATTAGTCTTTTAGATCCAAGACTAACAGGGACCATACTAGATACATGGGTGGTGTTCATTTTATACAAGAACATCTTCTACCCATTTCTCTCCTTATCTGATGGCTAGTCAAATAAGTGGTGTATTTAGCTTTGGATACTGAATTCTTATATCCGGATTTGGATTTTTTGACCGTTTTGCCGAATTCATGGTATTAACAACTCATGTTTTAGACCGAGGTGCCGAATTCCTGATGCAGATATGAGGCACTCTTTGGTTCTGAAAAAGATTAGACTCACTCATGGGGTCTTTGATTGAAGGAAACCGGTTTGGGATGACTATCTCATGGGGGGTATAACACTTAATTCGGCTTTTCTATTAACCCTGCAATTTATGGAATTTTCACTATTCTTAATAAAATGGAAACTACCATAACCTGGACGAGACAATGGTCCACATGACCTTCTTTTAAAACAGAAGCAAACTAAAAATACGACAGTGGTCTATAAGATTTTCTTGGAAAAACTATCTTGAGATTTCTGGTACTCCTCTAAATTGATGTATTTTTCAGCCCTTTCCATCACCTCGTCCATAGTTTTGATCTTGTGCATCACCAAATAGTCTATAAAATTTCCTGGTCTCAGAGCGCGCATCAAGAGATGAAGGGCCACTGAAGCCTCTATGTCACTGATAGACAAATACTCTGTATTAAAGCGAATGAGGAAGTCTCTCAATGGCTCTCCCTTTTCCTGCTTAATTTGAGATAAATGGTGTTCAGACTTTGGTTGTGCTTTGCTTGTTGTGAAGTGTCCCAGGAATTTGGCAGCTAAGTCTTTCCACCCTGTTATCGAATCAGGTTCCAGTTTAGAATACCAGTGCAAAGCCGCTTTTTTCAAAGTTAAGGGGAAAGTGCGACATTTATACACGTCCTTAGCCCCTTAACACGACATCGCAACCAGAAAGCTGTCAATATGCTCATGTGGATCTGAATTCCCGAAATACGGATCTACATTGGATGGAGCTTTGAGGTTCTCAGGCATGGGGAAAGCCATTATGCTTTCAGAAAACGGGTGGTCTTTTTCCTCAGGTTCTCCAACCAGTTCCACCTCATTTCCTTTGCCAACACCCGACTGGGATGTTCCTTTCCTCAATTCTTTCAGCAACTTGTCCTGTTCATCCAGCCGCTTGCGCAGACGAGCCAATTCTCTCTCCATGCTTGCTTTCCTCTGTGAGCATCCGCCAGATGACCCCTTACTCTCATGTCGGGAATGCGAAGGGCTTCCTCCTCTAGTGGGGGGCCTCTGTCGCGATTTTTCCTGTTCATGATGAGAAGGTTCCTCTTGTCTCGAACGTTCTTGTTCCGCCCTTCTCCTTCCTTCGCTTAACCGTTCCCTGAGGTCCTTCTGACGAGAAGGCGCTCGTTCTCCACTTGGGTTTTTCCTCACTTCCAGCACACTGTGGTGGCTGGGTTCAGCTCGTTCTCCCTGTGACTGATTCGCCATGGACTTCTTCAGAAAGTGGTGGGAATAAGTTTCTCTCTTCCACTATAGGATTACAGTACTTAGACAATTCGGCTAAGAATCCAGCAATCCCACTCTTGATGTCAGACGTGAAGTGAGCACCTTGAACACCAAGATACACACTCTCTTGTCGTTCTAATTTAGGGGGTGGTGTGTGTCTTTGTGTGGGATAAGTTAGATGCATACCTGCTACCTTACCATACTTATATAGGCATACCACTCTTGCTGGATAGTGAATTCCGCCATCATGAGGCAGCTCTTGTAAAAGGTCAATCATTATTATGTCGGCTGCGTATGCCTGGAATCCAAGAGAGTCCGTTGTCTAGAAGAACATTGGATTCCTCAACGTTATATTACCTGAAAACGGGTTTCCTCAGACATAATGGCGGGATTAAGTGGAGTGAAATCCTATGTTGGTGAGGATAACGAAATTCTTCAGATTCCCTAATGCACGTGTCCGAATTCATACCGGTTTAACGGCATGAGGTTACATGTTCAAGACTTATCCTGATACTGGTATCTGAATCCGATCTTCTAAGACCTCTTAGGATTCCATTCCGGTATGCGGATCCGATTTGGTTGGGTCTCTGATAGCCTCAATCTGGTATCCGAATCCGGCCTGGTTGGGCCTCTCAAGGTCCCAATCCGGTATCTGAATCCGGCCTTGTTGGGCCTCTCAAGGCCTCAATCTGGTATGTGAATCCGGCCTTAATGGGCCTCTCATGGCCTCAATCCGGTATCCGAATCCAGACTTAGTGGACCTTTCGGGCTTCATTCCGGTATCTGAATCCGGCATACCGGTTTCGTTTACGTGGTCCATAACAATTGATTTTCTCTCATGTTACATTCGACAACCCTCTTATTTTAAAAGTTACAATATAAAAAAAAAATTAATGGGTATGCACTGACGGTGTAACGTTTTCTATATCATCGGTATATCATACTTTTTTTTGAAAATCAACAAATCATAAACACATGAATGATGAATGATGTATTGATGGTGTAAAAAACCTTTACACTTTTGGTGCGTTGTCTACTTTCTCAAAAAAAAAGTGTAACATATATAACTCTTAATCTAATCGAGCATACCAACAAGCTTAAGGGTGCCGGCATAACGTTAGACGCTTAATATTGCTTCAAGGTGAATCAAGGTTCAATCATTAAATAGAATACTAATTAGGTGGATAAGCATAAATATGTTCAGAGAATTAATCTTTTACCATGATAATATGGTGGGAGACGCATACCAAGTAAAAAAATAAAGATAAGTATAATTTTTGAAACAAGAAATCAATTCTAGATAATTAATAACGTAACTCAAACAAACGTCAATATAATTTCGCACACATACATATACATGCACACACATATATATTACATCGCTACTTCGAAATGCCAATATTATTCAAAGATCGGTTAGATCGATATGATGGAATTGAAATTATAGTTTGGAACTCTAATTCCAATTTTAATTTTATTAGAATTTAAATCTATTCAAGCTAATATATTTAGCTCTATGAAAAATCAGAGTATATAATAGCAATAAAAAATTTTACACTAAAATTTGATTAAAAAAATAGAAAAGCATGAAAATTTATGAGCGAAATAAACAAGAGAATTTTTAATGTATAAAAGAAATTATGCAAGTTTCATACATCAAAAAAATATAAGAGCAAATATAAATTATAATGTTACAAAATGAATTTTATTTTCTTATCCAATTATTGTTGGCTAATAAAAATTTTAAATTAACAAATAGATTGTTATTTATTAATTTTTTTGGATCCTTTTGACTCCGAGCCTTAGGCGGTCGCCTCTTGGACCTATCCCTAGGGCCGGCCCTAGTCATGGGCCTCGACAAGATTGTGGTAGTCGTGGATAAGATGGTGAGGTCGTGATCGCAAGGATGATGTCAGGTTTGTGGTGGTAGTTACGATTGTGGTGCAATGGTTATGATGGTGACTGGGTAGTGGTGGTAGCGATGACGAGGTGGTGTAGTTGATGGTGATGACACTAGCAAGCTAGTGCTGATGGCAGCAACAACAATGACAAGCGATGATGGCATCTATAAAAGTGATTGTGGCTACAACGATAGCAGTGAAGGTGATTATGATACAAAGGTTTAGATGGTGGTGGTGTTTGCAATGACGTGGTGGTAAGGGCGATGACAATGATGGGGTGGTGACAACTTGCAATGGGTTGATGATGACGATGGAGATATAACGAGTTGCAACTGCCAAAATGGTGACAACGATTATGGAAGTAGTGGTGGTTTGACTCTAGTGATGACAATTATTTGGCAACATGGTGGTATATGGTAATCGTGACAATAAAGGTTGTGGTTGTAGGATGTTGCCATTGTGATAATTATGACTTATGTGTAACAAAGACACCATAAACTTTTTTTTTCAAATAGAAAAGATTTTATTGGATAAAACAAGCATCCAACCCCAAAAATAGGGGAGCAAAGCAACAAAAATCCAAAACACTCCTACCAATAGGTAGACGAACAAACAAAAACCCACCAAAGAAGAAGTTCACAACAAACCAAAATAGAATATAAAGCACATGACACAACCAAAAGAATGCTCAAACAAAAACAAGACAAGATGGGACAACACCATGCTGGAGGTAAGAACAAACCTGGAAATGAGTGTAAGGAGCACCAGAAAAGGTTGAGAACAACGATTGTGAATGGCGGTCGTGAGCACCAGAGCAGAAGGAGCAGCGTAGTGAGCAATGGAGTGAGTGAGTGCTAGAGTGAGTGAGAGTCTGAAGTGAGTATTGAGAGATGTTGGAAGCCAACAAGCGGCCTAACAATCTACTAGAGGGGGGGTGAATAGTAGTTGAAAGCGATAGTACTAATTTTTCGGATAAGATTGAAATCGGTCGGATAATGCTTGCTGTTAAAATAAAATGCTGACTTTGGGCTGAGCAGATTCTGATAATCACTTATCTAAACCGACCACTGATTATCCGAGCTTCGTCACAAAGATCAGATTTGCAGCGGAAAATAGCTAGCACTATCCAAGCAAAATATAGAGTATAGCAAAGCCGATTAAATGCACGGAATAAAAACTGAAAGCAGTAAAGAAGAGAGAGACGACCGATTTTTATACTGGTTCACTCACTACCATGGTGAGCTACGTCCAGTCCCCCCTAAAACCTTTAGGGAGCCTTTAATAAAAATCAATCCAATCGTACACACGGATTTACAAGAGAACCTCTCTACACCTAACGCCGACTTGAACTGACTGCCAAAGAACCTCTTTGGACTTCACAGATCTTGAAACCTTCAAGGACTTTCACCAAAGAACCTCTTTGGATTTATGCTCAGGAACCTCCTAAGACTTCACAAACACCTAAGAACCTCCTAGGTGGCTTGGAAACCTTCAAAGACTTTCACTTGCTTAAGAACCTCTCAAGACTTGAAAAACAAATGAGATGATAAGTGATGGCCTTTTGGTCGACTGATTTGCTCTGAGCGATAGCTCGGATTGATCACTTCCGAGTACGCCTGAGCTTAAGCTGAGTTGCTCCGACTTCATCAACACAACAATCCAATCTTTAGCCTTTCGAGCCTTCCGAGCGTGAACTAGAAATTTGACTTCGACCTTACATTGATCGGAAACATTTGACTCCGTCGATGGCCGAGATCAGAGACCAACATACGTACTGAGCTGATTTGATTGACTGATATAAATTTGTCTTCATCGTCAAAACCTTGGCCGAGAACTGATCTCATGATTAATTTGTCTTCATCAAAATCTCTTTGATTCAACAAGAGAGTGAAGTGGACCGAAGCGAGTGAATGTCGTCGCCTGCAGTGAAGTAGCTTTGCCCACTTCCTTCCTTGCAATCGCATGGAGTGAGTTCCTGAAGTGAATGAGAGAGTGTTTATTAGGGTGATTTGAGATTGTTTTGGTACTAAGAGTAAGGGTTAAGAATTGAGAGAGTAAAGAGAGGGTGAGAGAGTGTGGGTTTAAATATTTTTTTAGCATAGTGACGAAAATATTGGGTCACTATTTTTTGTGATTACAAAATTCGTGACAAAGTTCCCTCCAAAACTACGAAAAATTCTCGCTTCGTACCTTTCGTAGCGAATTTGGTCACAACATGGTTAAACAAACTTGACGAATAAAAAAATCTCTTTAGTGACCACATTAGCTACGCCATATTTTGTGAATGAATGTTTCGATCACTATTTCAGTCACTAAGAAAATAATTTTACCGTCCCCACCTTTAAATAGTTGATTGGTCGCTAACTCGGTCAATATTTGTGACCGTTGTCATTGTAGTGGTCACAAAATGCAATCACTAAAAAACAAATTTCTTTTAGTGAAACATATAGTTATTTGGTTTAGTTCATTTTATTTCATACTTTTAAATTCCTCAAGAAATGGAAAATAGTAGTAATCGTAAAGTTTATCTTAATATAATATGGAACGTAGGTTGGGAATGCGGTGACGAACAACTACTACGATAACTTGGGCACTGTGACGTACTGGTGGAGCCATGCAATGATCTCCGATCAGACTTATCGACAACTGATAAGCACATGTGACTTTCACCGGCAAAAAGAATCCGATGAGTGTGAGTTGTTATATAGCTACGCTATGGATCAAGAATTTGGTAACATTGATCAATACAACATCTATGCACCTCCATGCAACAATTCAGATGGAAGCATCCGCCGCTCCATGCGGTTACCTCATCGCCCTCATAAGGTATTTCTCAAGAAACTTTTCATATCAATTCAAATAATTTGAGCCTTTGATGTTGTACATATCTTTTTTTGTGTTTATGTGATCTAATGTTAAACTCTCTTCATTCATTATTCTCTAAGGTTTTAAATTTGGATCAATCATTATACACACTGCAATTTTAAAGTTTTGGGAGATGCCAAAACCATAATTGTAACTATGTTGCATCGATCGAATATATCCACAATAGTCTATTTTTTTTAGAGTCAGATTTCTTTTTTTTTTTGTTTACATGGGAGGTCTGGGACTAGAACCCACGAACTGGGGGAGAGAAAAATCCTAAGTGTCCCTGCAGCCACCAATTTGGCTGTCTTACGCGGACTTTTAGAGTCAGATTTCAAGTCTCCAAAATGGTGATTATAACTATATTATTTAAAACCTAGATAAATAATTTAAAATGAAAAGTGTTAAATGCAACCAAAGCTTTAAATTGTGATTATAGCTGCATTGCTCTTACAATTGCATTGTGGAAAAAAAAAAAAGAGTTTAATGGGTGTGCACTTTTACACCGTCTGTTTATCATCATCCAACATTCATCTGTTTTACTTTTAATCAAGAGTCAATGTTCAATAGCACACTTTAAAACTTTGAACTTTATAATTAATGGTTTTTGTAATGGGTGGACATATGTTAAGATTACTTTAAAAAATTATATTTAAATTGTATGAAAAAAATAGTTTGTCTAATATTTTGGAATGTAATATTTTCGGTCTTTTCTTAAAAGCTAATTTCTTAAAGTATGTTTAACATGTATATATAATATATACGGTACAAATTAGAAAACTTCTATTATTAAAGTATGCTTTATTATTATTCTTTAGGCAACATAAGAAAATAATAAAAATATATTGTTCTAATATATTTTTCATAATAGTATTAATTAATCTGTGTTATGGAAACTTTTGTTATAAGGCTTTTAGGCAATTGTCTGGTTATGATCCCTGCTCTGAAAAGTATGCTGAGATTTACTACAATAGAAGAGATGTTCAGAAAGCACTCCATGCAAACACAACCGGCATCTCTTACAAGTGGACTGCTTGTAGGTGAGTTTGATTCACAAAAGATTGAATCCAAACTTTCAATTCGATGAAGTCACCAAATTCATATCTAAAGGGTTATTTGATATATATGTCATTTTTTTTATTTGACACGTACAGTGAGGTTTTGAATCGAAACTGGAATGATACAGATGTCTCTGTTCTTCCAATTTATAGACAGTTGATTGCTCATGGAATAAGAGTTTGGGTCTTCAGGTTGGTTTTAAAATGCATAGAGATCTCCTTCTCCATTTTTTTATTTTTTTAAAAAAATTGAATTTACATGCATATTACATATGTTCAATCATGTACTCAGAGATTATTCCTTCGCGTTTCTGTTATAAGAAAAATGAACTAACTCCACATTTATTACTAAAATTAATTGAGTGCATTTAATTTTCTCAAATAAAAAAAATAAATAAATAAATACTTTATGAAATTTGTATTGAGAATAAAACAAAAATTAAATGAAACAACAACTTTATAAGAATATTTAAAAAGAATGATTGTATTGAAAATAGAAAATTAATTGAATTTTTCTTATATTTGAGACCAAAATAAATATATTTTTTTTCTTCTTATATTAGATTTCGAAATAGTAAATCATAGTTCATGCCTTTAAGTTGTTTTTGACTTTTTGTTAATTAATATAGTGGGGACGTTGATTCAGTGGTGCCGGTTACAGCAACTAGATATTCCCTTGAACAGCTGAAGTTGGGAACTAAGATCCCATGGTACCCTTGGTATGTTAAAAAACAGGTGAGTACAATTGAAGAATTCATCATCCACATGTTATGCATCTACTGATAGCTTGTTTGATTGGTTATGTTGTCATTTGCCTTTACTCTCATTGCTACGGAATATAATAGATATCAATCCTGTTATAAAACGTACATCCAATAGCAATAATTTTTTATTGACACTTTTCAAGTTTATAGTTTACCTTTCAAATATATATCTACTATATGCTATAAACTTAGCGCATTATCGCAAAAATGTCGTTGGTGGGTATACATAACACATTATAAATTAGATATATCAATCATGTTATATTTATATTCAAATTCATAAACTCTTTTCATCTTTTAATATAAGACATTTCTTAAAAAAATTCACCTTCGTCAAAAGGAAATTAGTTAGTATTGTTAGTTACATTATTAGAAATGTAAATACTTGATATACATTTTTAAACATATTTTTATAATTATTATTGAAATTTTTAAAAGTGTTGAACAAATTAAATAAGAGTATTTATAAAAAAATAATTAAATATTATTGAAATTAAAATTGGAACCACAATTTAAATATGGAAATGAATGGAGAGAATTAAAGAACTTACATTTACATGATATGTGTGGTTAATTTATGTGAAGGTTGGAGGCTGGACAGAGGTGTATGAAGGGCTAACATTCGCCACTGTGAGAGGAGCAGGCCATGAAGTGCCACTATTCAAGCCCAGAGCAGCATTGCAACTATTCAAATCATTTCTGGCAGGAAAACCTCTTCCTAAGTCGTCCTAAAAATGGAAATGAAGATGTTACAAAAAAGAAAAGGGAAAACTACATGAAGAAATTAATGAACGAAACAAGTGCAAAAGCGAAGAAGCTAATTTATGTACTTTGAAACACAGATTTTATCCCTTTCTCATTGTCAACAAATTGACACGGGCATTGGATGGAAAAAGAGCATGAATTCGACTTCACATAGAACTAGTTGAATGCATTTAGTTTTTATCAAATTTATAAAAAAAAAAAATTAAAATACAGAGATATTTTATAAATGAGAATTACTAAAATAAATTCTTATCACATAATTATTTATCCTATTTATTAATTAATGATAATTCACAGGCCCGGCCCAGAGACAGGGCAACAAGGGCGGCCACCCTGGGCCCATGATTTTTAGTGGCCCCAATAATAATTTAATAAATATGTATGTATGTATGTATGTGTGTGTATATATATATATAACACGTTAGAAGTATTGACAGAAATATCATTCAGCATAATTGGTCAATGAGCTTTTAATTTCCTTGGGGACCAGAGCTCAAATCCCACTGTAGGCACTTTTCTCTTTTCAATTATATGTTCTCTTTTATATTTTCAAATTGAATGCACTTTTTTATTTTTCTTTTTTTAATTATATGATCTCCTTTTTATTTTGTTCAAATTGAATGCACTTTTTAATTTTTTTTCTTTCAGTTTTTTTAAGAGTCATGCTTAACTATATTATAAAGATAAATGAGAATAGTTATATTTCTTGAAATTTAAAAAAAATATTTTAACATTACAATTTTATATCTTAATTTATACTGAAAATTTCACAAATATATCATTTCATATTAATGAATAAAAAACAAATATGATAAAAAAATCAATACATGTCTCGTAAAAATACAAAGTAACTTATAAATAAGACAAAAAATTCATCTGAAAAACAGTTTATAAATAAAACCGAGGGAAGTAATTATTTTTAAATTTTAAGCTTTGTTGAATTGATTGTTATTTTTATATGTAAATGGAATAAAAGTATATATATACAACTATCAAAGAAATGTTGTGTATTTTTTGCTAACTAATCAAATTCAACATTAAAAATGATAATTTTGGAATCGGATCAAATGGTAATATAAGTATGCATTGTGGAACAATGTTAGCGAAAGTTAGAACCTAAGGTCATAATGTAGATTTCGAACATTAAATAATAATATTATTAATATATATAATTATATTATTGCACGATATTTTATTTCAACTCCCTTTAACTCTTTTTCTAAGCTTTTTTTAGTAATTATGGTTTTAAAATGTCTCTTTATTATCAAACTTCTCTATTAATAAAATTGTTGAAGCATGTGTGATTTGTCCATGGTTGATTGTATTTTTGTAAATTTATAAAGTTATAGGCATTAATAATATTTTGGAAAAGTCCCTATATTAAAAAAAATTTTATTCAAATTTTATTGTTAAAATTTTACTTATTTATAAGTTTTTTTAGTTTAAGGGGCCCCAAAAATAATTTTGTCCCGGGCCTGTAGCATGTCAGAACCGGGCCGGATAATTCATGATGTCGGATTAGTGAATTCATGATGTTGCAATATTGTAGGCACGAACGATATTTTTTTTTTTTTTTTTTGAATCATCACGAACGATATTGATATGCCTAAAATGTTTTTTTTTTCTTATACTTGTTACCACTTCTTAACGAGTAGTAGCAGGTTTAAAATATAAAACGTAACGGTGGATTACTTACATATAATGACTACTAAGTGTGGTTTCTGTCATGTAACTTTGTAGTTGTACTCTAAGGTGATTGTGTTATTTGGGTTGCTCAGATATCAATTTTAGTGGTATTAATAACAATTATATTTTTTTTAGGGTCTTGCTAATAGGTCACTTGTTAAGGATATCGATAATGGAAAAAATTCAAAAGTCTAAGGTATTTACTTTCTCGAGAATTCAAAAAAGTGCATTTTCTCATAACTTTTAACCACATTTAGTTATTTAACAAGTGCCCTAAGGGCACTCTTTAGCATTTTCCATTTTTTTATTATGTAATGAAATTTTGGATAGTTACATGATAAATTTTTAATAAACAAGTGACTATTTAACAAACTGGTGAATTCATATTATTGTTATATAAGCTCTATGTAAACCAAAATAAATTTTTTGCAATTTGATCTAATATCAAAATTGAGTTATTTTAATTCTGTTCTTTGTCTCATGTATAGCTGATATGACAATGACAAGTATTTACTGAATGATTTGTCAAGTAACTACCGGTTAATAAAAAGCTAATGTTATTATGCAACAATAAAAAATTTGGTTGAAGTTAAATAATACCCTATTAATAATATAATTGAAAAAAATACTAACGAGTATCATTAGGATACTTATTAAAAATAATAAATATAATATAAAATTGTTGAAAACTACAATTTTTTTTAAGGTTTTTAAAAAAATTCAATTAAATACGATTGTTTTCCTATTTTTTAATAACATTAGCAATTAAAAATATTTGTTAGTAAAGCCTTTATAAAAAAGTTCAAAAATGTATTTTTTGTTAAAAACTTTAATATAGTAAAAATGTAATGAATATATACATATATATATATATATTGAAATGAAATAAAAATAAATTTAAAAGTTATAATTGATTTTTGGTTTTTTTAAGCGATAGGTCCCTAAACTTAGGGGGTGCTTTGGATTTAGTCCTTAATCTTTTTTTTTGTTGGATCTGGTCCCTAAACTTTAACGCCGTTTGGAACTAGTCCTTCCGTTGACCCAAAGTTAACTCCGTCAGTGTCATCCAATAAGATGTTGCCACGTGTCCCAACTTGCATTTTTTTTTGGCTTTTTTGACTTTGAGGTCCCTAAACTTAGGGGGATAATTGAATTTAGTCCCTATCCTTTTTTTTCGTTGGATCAGGTCCCTAAACTCTGGACCATTTTGGATTAAGTCTTTCTGTTAGTTTTAATCTAACACCGTTACCCTAGAGAAATTTTTATGCCATGTGGACCAATAAATTAGTGCCACATGGAATTTTTCTTTTAAAATTGAAAAATTACAATAAATAAATAAAATTAAAAAAAATCATGTGGCATTAATTTATTGGTCCACGTGGCATAAAAATTTCCTCAGGGTAACGATGTTAGATTAAAACTAACAGAAGGACTTAATCCAAAATGGTCCGGAGTTTAGGGACCTGATCCAACGAAAAAAAGGATAGGGACTAAATTCAATTACCCCCCTAAGTTTAGGGACCTTAAAGTCAAAAAAGCCAAAAAAAAAAAATTGCAAGTTGGGACACGTGGCAACATCTTATTGGAAGACACTAACAGAGTTAACTTTGAGTTAATAGAAGGACTAGTTCCAAACATCGTTAAAGTTTAGGGACTAAATCCAAAACACCCTCTAAGTTCAGGGACCTATCGCTTAAAAAAACCTTGATTTTTTCATATTAATATGTTTAAGAGAGTAGTTAACCAAATGTGCAAATATAAATTCAAATTTTATAAATAAATATATATAAACAATGTGCAAATAAACGATTTTTGTATTGAAATAACATAAGAGTATCGTAAAATTAGAGGTTGATACTTAAAATAAGTCAAGATATAAGGTTGAAAAATTAATTATAACATTAAAATATAAATTTTAAAACAATAATTACATTATTGGGACGATCCACACCTAAAATATACTTTAACATATCAGTTACTAGCACCCTGAGTATGGTACGTGTACCGGTACCCAAGATATACCGGATAAGGGTACAATACTAGTTTAGAAGTACCCATATTTCATACCTTATTCCCTTTGTTGGGTTAGAGTAGTGACTGTAAGATGTTGGCGTATTTCTCGAAAAATCATTCTAGCTGCCATAAGATGTTGGCGTATTTCTCGAAAAATCATTCTAGCTGCCATCCTTGACTCATAAGAGTTACATTATTAACATTTCTTAGTCACCTTTATCGTGGGCCGCAAGGCATTTTTAGCCTTAAAAAGGTCACATGTGTGAGAAATTCTCAAACAGGAGTTTATCATTCCTGGGGTGGAGAGGAAGATTTTTCTCGCAGGGGTGGTATCATCTACAATTTTAAACGGTTAGATTTTTGTTTTATCTTTTATATTATCTGAGTTATTTTATTCTTTTTCATATTATTTTTTGGGAAGTTTTTAAGTTAGCTCATCTCATCTTATAAGAATTTTTGAGTTTTTATTTAAGTCTTATTTATAAGATTTAATTTCATTTTTTAATAGTATTTAATTATTTTTTTCACAAATATGTTAATATTTTTAAAAATCTCAAAAATAATTATAATGGTAATTTTGAAAAAAATGCATCAAATTTTTACATTACAAATTTAACTACTATAAAAGTGTAATATTTCAAAAAGATCTTTACATATAAAACCACATGCAGTAATATTTACTTTTTCAGTTTTCTTTGATTGAATCTTTATTATGAGGCATTTTTAAAAAAATTTGATCGTTTTTTAAGAGTGATCTTAAAATTTTTTTTTTCTAAATCCTTCGATTTTCTTTTTGTTATTTGTTTTTATTAAATGTTTAAAATTATCAATATTTATATTATCATTGATTAAAAAAAACAAATTGGATGAATTAACAGTACCTAAGTAATAGAGTTAAATTTTATAAAAAAATGTTAATTTCAAAACAACTGATCATGAAATACTCAAATATTAAATAAGAATAAAATCATAATATGTTATTCCTCTGAAACTTGAATTAAAGATATTTTATTGATTCCTCTGATAATTTTGGTTATTCTATTTAATTGAACAGAGGAAGGACCAGAAAAAGGGAAGAGTAATTTTGAGTGAGCATATATACATCTCTTTTTCAGTTCCTAAGTACAAAAGGATGAGCAATCCAATTACTCCAGCAGTGCTAATGTTAGCATGCCCATCATCAGGACATGTGAATCCCTTAATGAACGTAGCATTGAAGTTGGTTGAGCATGGATGCAATATCATTTTTGTCAACACAGAAATTGCCCACAAGAGATTATTGGAGAGCTCCATGGGCGATCAAGGTGGATTATCACATATAAAATTTGTATCAATACCAGACGGGTTAAGCCCTGAGAATGATAGAACTGATTTGGCAGAGCTAACTCTTTCTATGGTTAACAACATGCCTGCTATGTTTCAGAAGCTCATAGAGGATATCCATTTGAAGGGTGAACATAGAATCATTTGTGTGGTTGCTGATGTAGCTATGGGATGGGGGATACAAATTGCTCGTAATCTTGGAATCAAAGGAGCCCTCTTGTGGACAGCATCAGCAGCTATGTTTGCTTTGGCAAACAATATTCAGATGTTGATTGATAATGGGATCATAGATTCTGACGGTAAGAAAATTTCACTATTTAGATTTAGATATTTTTTTGGTTTTGTATATTATTTCAGGAAAACTACATTAATTTGCTTTAAAGTTTAGTTAAATATATATATATATGGTAGTTGGTACTTTTCTGGATGGAGAGGTTTAGTAGTTAGTACAAATTTAAAGTTATTGTCTTTTGAACTAAATTAAATATCATGGGTAAAAATAGACTTTCTATATATGTGATTAACATGTATATATACCCGTGGAGGTTAGCATAGATATTAAGGGATCTATTATTATTAAGTAAGTGGTTGATGGTTTGATCTTTGGCCTTTTGTCAATGTAAAAGGTCTCGCTGAAAGTCTATCCCCGAAAAGACTCGACAATGTCGAAAGGATTAGTCACCGAATGTAACTTTTGAAATAACAAAATTTTCCAACTATATTTAAGGTAGACTTCAAGGAATGTGTGAGCAATTTTTCTAATTTTCTTTTTAGCACCACTAAATCGAGTAAGAATGCAAATTTAATTTAAATTATTTGTAATGACAATATATTTATTTGGTATGGTACTGCAGGTAAGCCAATCACAGAAAAGACATTTCAATTGGCACCTACTATGCCTGTGATGGATACAAAAGCCATTTGGTGGTCAAATATCTATGATTCAGAAACGGAGAAAATAATATTTAATTATTTTGTGCAAGTGTTAAAAAATTTAGAGTTGACAGACTGGTGGCTTTGCAACACAACATATGAACTTGAACCTGCAGTATTGTCTTTTATTCCGAAGATCCTTCCAATTGGCCCATTGTTGAGTAGTTTTGACAATACAAATTCAGCTGCAAGATCATTAGGGCAACTTTATGAAGAAGATCTCTCTTGCATAAGTTGGCTTGATCAACAACCTCATTGTTCTGTTTTGTATGTTGCTTTTGGTAGTTTTGCTCTTTTTGACCAAAACCAATTCACAGAAATAGCTCTTGGACTCGAGCTCACAAATAGACCCTTTCTTTGGGTTGTGCGTCAAGATTACAATAGGAGCAATAAGATGGTGTATCCAGATGAATTCCAAGGTAGTCATGGTAAGATAGTTGGATGGGCACCTCAGCAAAAGGTGCTTAGTCACCCTGCCATTGCTGGTTTTGTTAGCCATTGTGGTTGGAATTCAACCATGGAGGGTTTATCCAATGGGGTTCCCTTCTTGTGTTGGCCATATTTTAATGACCAGTTTTATGACAAAAGTCTTATTTGTGATGAGTTGACGGTTGGGTTGGGATTTGATTCCAATGAAAATGGAATCGTGTCACGTGAGGAGATAAAAACGAAAGTGGACCTATTATTCAATGATGAGAATATGAGATCAAGATCTTTGAAGGTAAAAGAGAAATTAATGAGCAACATAGCAAAAGGAGGTCAATCTTCAGAGAACTTGGAAAGGTTTGTTGATTGGCTGAAAGAATAAATGATTGGGCTTTGCTCGAAAGAAATTGCATCAACTTCTTAGTCATGTTCAAATAATAAGATCAAGGTTTCCAAAAATTGATGGAGATAATTGGGAACAATATTTTTAATATTTTATTAACATATTTCTCAAGTGGTTTAGATGCTTTAGTATAAGGGCTATCTTTGTTCATTTCTTGTAGTGTTCTTCAAGAAGTAACTGGCAAAAGTACTTCTCCCTCAATTAAGTAATCATGCAATGAACCCATCCTATCTTTCAAATATATGTATGTGTATTTTAATTGCAAAACTATTAGATTGGTCCTGTAAGTTATTTTTTTTTTGTGATTTTGTCCCTTAACTTTTTTTCGTTTCAAATAAATCCAGAAGTTTGTAACTTGTTTCAAATAAATCCGTTCGTCCAATTCTGTCTTAACACGATTAATGGAAGCCTCTCACGTGGCAACCATTGGTCTTACAAGGCCAAAACTCAACGTTACACCCCAAAACGATGTCGTATGAGGCCAAAAGATAAGCTTGTTGGGCTATCCCTAACTGTTTTGGTTTTCACTTTTGGCCTCATATGACATCGTTTTGAGGGTGTACGCAACGTTGAGTTTTAACCACATAAGACCAATAGTTGCCATATAGGAGACTCTCATTAACGGTGTTAAGACATAATTGAACGGAATGATTTATTTGAAACAAGTTCAAACTTCCGGATTTATTTAAAACGAAAAAAAGTTAAGGGACGAAATTACAACCAAAAAAATAACTTACAGGACCAATCTCGTAATTTTGCCTATTTTAATTTAGAACTTATCTTGGAATAACATTTGTAATTGTACCCCTTTCTTGTAAATTGTAATAAACTGCGTAAGGTTTTCCTCCCCATAGAATCCTTGTGGTTTCCCCCAGTTATTTTCGATCTAGTCCTCCCAATGTGTTTCCAGCTCCAACATGGAGCAACATGAAGAGGAACTATTGCTGACGAAGCGTAGTTGGTTGGATGCCTGGCTACTCGAAACTCTTTTTTTTTTTTTTAATCATCTCAAAACTCTTTCAATGCTAGAGCTTTCAAGACAATTATAGTTCATGTTAAAATTTAAAAATGATGCAAACATCCAAAAAAATCTAGAAAAATTGTATCTTACTGGAAGAAGCCTATTTTTTTGTCCACTCGTTTTAAAAAGATGATCTATCCACTCTTCTTTATCATTATTTTTAGCCATTGATTTTCTTGTGATAGTATATCAATGGTCAGTTTCTGAAACCGGTCACCTGTAAATCCGGTTGCTGCAAATCAATGGCTTAAAAATGACCTGCAAAAATCAATGGCTAAATTAAAAGTTCTGCAAGCTCCTTTCAAATTTTTAATTTATTATACGTTTTGAACAAAATGCACACAACAATAAAACTAATTAATTTCATTTACTCACATAAACTTTTAATTTTGTTTTTCACATTTACCTTTTTATCAATTATCTTTAATATTTTCCATTGATTATGTTTGCAACTACTGTATTAACATTACTACCCTAACTATTATCTAATTTCTCGTAAAAGGGAAAAAAATGAAAAGAAAAATCCACTATGTTATTGGTTGTTATATACTTATATATGTCTGGCATATCTTGCTTCGGGTAAATTAAATTATTTTTGGAAATTCAATTTTGTTTTTATTTTTTTTAATTTAGTCATTTTTTTCTGATTTATCCAATATTTTTTAAATGGATCCTAAAATTATTTTGGTACCATACAATTTTAAAAAAAAATTAATGAATGTATTTTTTACACTAACTAATTTATTCAATACTAAATAAATACTCCATCCGTTTCTATATATAAGGTCCTTTTGCAAAAAAAAACAAAAAAATAAAATTGGTCCTATTTGTAAAATTTTTCTTCAATTTCCAATGACATTTAATTACTTATTTTCAAAAACATTCATATCAAGTCAACACTTGTTATAAACATTTAAGTTACTACTATTCAACCACAATCTGTCCTCATTCCAATATTCTCTAAAAAAATTATAATTTTTGGAGTACTAAAATGTTAACCTTTCTTTATCCCAAGATTTATGGGATATTGTTGAAGAAATTTATACTATTCCAAATGATGCTTCAGCTCTTACTGCAGCTCAGAAAAGAGTCAAAGAAAATGAGAAAAAAAATGTAAAAACATTATTTATTTTGCAATAAGTCTTGGCGGAGCCTATCTTTCCAAGGATAATGGGAGCTACAAGTGCCAAAGAAGCATGAACTACACTAAAAGAGGAGTTCCATGGCAGTGACAAGGTACGCACCATTAAACTTCAAACTCTAAGGCACGAGTTTGAATTAATTAAAATGAAGGAGTCTGAGAGCATCGAAGACTATTACTCTAAAATAAAAGAAATAGTCAATCAAATAAAAGACTATGGGTAAAATATTCTTGACAAAAGAATTGTCGAGAAAATTTTAATCTCTACTCCCCAAAGGTATGATTCAATCGTCACTACGATTGAACAAACCAAAGATCTGTCTACTTTATCGGTAATAGAACTAATGGGCTATTTAGAAGCTTATGATCAAAGATTGAATAGGCATGATGAAGGATCATTAAAAAATGCCTTTCAATAATCAAAACTCAAATTACGGTCTCAGAATAAAGGATGTGAAATAAAAAAATAATAACGGTGCAGAAAATCCTAGAAACAAGAGACTTTCAGAGACTCCTCAAGAAATAATCAAAACAAATATCCTCCTTGCAACATCAGCAAGAAGTTAGGCCATTCATAAAAATATTGTTGGTACCGAAAAAAACCATAATGCCAACACTGCAAAAGATATGAGCACTCGGAGCAAAACTATCGCAATAACGATAACCATCAGGCCAATTTCAAAGAAGAATGTGAATGTCGTAACCAACAACTATTCTATGCCAACTGATAAGAGTCTAATTTTACATATAAATTTATATTAAAATAAACATTACAGTAACTTAAAATATTTAATTATAGTAATTTACATCCATCTTAATTAATTTCTTTATATCGACAACTTATTAAACGTTTATGATAAATCATAAGTAATTTTACATCACTATTCACAAAATAAATTGGATCCAAAATTATATTGATCTTACATATTAATCAAGCGTTATCATCATAAATTAAGAAAAAGATTGATGACTGTTTAATATGTCCTTTTTAATTAGGCATAACTTGATTACATTTATATGCATTATATGATGTTCATTCTTAATTATTTATCATATTATAATTTTTGGAATATTTGATGGACACAGGTAATTTTTATATGAATATATATACACACATTCATAAATGTATTTAATTAATTTTTCTAATTAAATTGTTTATTTTTCAGGTTATTAAACAAAAAGAAAAGAAAAGAAGTAAAGGAACATAAAAGCTACTTGCGGAAAATAAGGGAAGGAAAGTTGCGGAAGAAGAGGAGAAAAGCATAACATTAAAATTGGGGATTGTTAGAAATTAAACTTGGCATGTTCTCTCCGCGTTTGTTAAAAATGAAGTTTATTTTAAAAATAAGAAAAAGGAAAAGAAAATAATAAGCTATAATTGCAAACCAAGTTTGTGGTTATAAGAAAGAAACATTCCACAAGTTTAGGAATACGTAGAAAATGAACGTAGTATATATAGAGCTCATTACTTCACTGTAAGGGGGGAGCATTTGGAGGAGAGTTACCGGGAGAGAGTTACCAGAAAAGAGTATAGAAACTCATATATTTATTTTATAATTCTTTTCTATGAGTTATTAAACTCCTTGTACTAAGGGGATGATGAAGTCTTGATTATTTTTAGCAATAATACGTCAATTAATTTTTACCCATGTTATAGATTTATTGATTATTGTTAATTTTATTTACTAACTTATTTAATATAATTGAACCTTAGATGAGTTTAGTCATGCTTTTCTCATGATTTGAAATTATTTTATATTATCTAAGTGTTAATAGTAATTGTTGGATAACAATTGTGATTTCATGTTAGGGATACAGTTGTTTATTTAATGATTATTATTAATTTGGTGAATAATCATATTTTCGAATATTTTTTTAAGAGCTTTATTGATATATTTTCCACAAATACTAGCTTAGCTGCTAGATGTTTATGAGTAATTTAATTGGGTAAAATAATTGACATAGTTATTGTTATAATTAGTCTTGAAGGATTCTGAACCTTAGTCATTTATCATTCATTCAAACAAGTTTATTTGCTTGTCATAATTTTCATACTTTCCTTCACATTCAATTTTATACAACATTAGAATTTTATTTAACAATTATCTTAATTTTACTCTAAGTCTCTGTGGGATCGACCTCATTCTTGTTCAACTGTACTTCGGTACGATCCGTGCACTTGCGAGCATATTTTAAGACTTAAAAGAAACGCAACAAGTTTTTGGCGCCGTTGCGGGTAACTTAGTTTGTTAAAATTAGATTTTTGTTAAATTATATTTTTCTATTTTTATTTAGAAATTACTATTGTCATAAAAGTATCTCAGGCACATGGACCTTGCTATACTTTAATAATATAAATTCATGTGCTTTAGTGTGCTTTATTTTGACGTTGTCCCGCTTTATTTTAGTTTTACCCCGTGTACAGCTTTTGTCCGAACCTCATAATTAACGATTTAGTTTTATTTCTTTATGTATTATTGTGTTGTCAGTCCATGATAAGTTGGACTGCTCGCGATCATACGAACATATTAGTGAAAGTTGTTACAGAACCAAAAGAGAAAATGGAGTTGGTTACGCAAGATGATGGACAAAAACCTCTCAGGGAGTTATTCTGTCCAATATCCATTAATCCTCCCTCATGCATTATTTTACCTGAAATAATTGCTGCTCATTTTGAAATTAAGCGTCATATTTTAAATAATCTTCCAATTTTTCATGGTTTAGACAGGGAAGACCCATACTTGAATGTTAAAGATTTTTTGGAAATGTGTAGAACATTCAAGTTCGAAAAGCTTACTGCATAATCTATACATTTGCTTCTTTTTCCTTTCTCATTGAAGGATAAAGCAAAAGTTTGGCTGAACTATTTACCTTCTGATTCTATTAAAAAATGGGAAATATTATGTCAAAAATTTTTATCTAAATATTTCCCCATGTCCAAAACAAATTCTTTGAGAAGGGAAATTTCAGATTTTTGCCAAAAGGATGATGAAAAATTTTATGAAAGTTGGAAAGATTTAAAGATTTTCTTGCAAGGTGCCCTCACCATGGTTTTGAAAAATGGCGTCTTGTACAATATTTTTACAATGGTCTGACACATTCAAATAGGGTCTTTGTTGAAACTATGAAAAATGGTAGATTTTTGAATATGAACTCAACAGAGGCTTGCCAATTTTTTGAGGATTTATCGGAGAATTCTCAACAATGGGACTTTACTAATCGTAAAGATAGATCAAACTAACCAAAAAGAGAATATGTGTTTGAGGTTAGTGACGAGATTGACATCAAAGCTAGACTAGATTTTCTCACAAAAGAAGTTAAGTCTTTGTCACTAAATAAGGGTGTTAGTAAGACTAGTCAAGACAAACTGGAAAAATGTGATTTTTGTGGAAGTATTATGCATTGGAGTTCTCTGTGTCCTTCTTATCCACCTATTAATGACAGTCCTCTTGAAGAGGGAAATTCAATAGAGAGATATTTTGGCAATACATATTCAAATAATTATAATCCTAATGCTCGAAAACATCCTAATTTTTCCAGGAAGCCAAATAATTTTGCAGGCAGCTCAAGTGGTCAAATTATGGAACGCCACACTCAATTCCAGCAGCCCCAACAACGACCAGCATTGGAGGACACTCTTAGTCAATTCATGCAAGAGATGAGAAAATCCAATCAAGCAATTTTGCATGATATGAGAAATGTTACCCAGGTGCACTCTAATTCCATTGCTAAGTTAGAGACTCAAGTTGGTCAGTTGGCTACTCAGATGTCTGAAAGAGAGAGGGGCACATTTCCAAGCCAACCCATAGCAAATCCCAAGAGGCAATATGCAGTTCAAGGAACATTAAGCTCTAGTGGGGAGCATGAGCAAGTACAATCGATCACCACCCTCAGGTCAGGAAAACAAATAGACAATCATGTTGCAGACCCTTCAAGAGGTAACAAAAAGGAAAAAGATGATAAATCTAAGGAGAAGAGTGATTCAAATGAAATTAAAGTTGCCCCAATAGTTGATATATATATGATTTGGGTCTAAAATATGATGTTTTTTAGTTTAATTTGACTCTCTTTTGCTTTGGTTGTGGCTTGTTTCTTAGGTATTTTAGGTAGATTTAGTTTAGTTTTTAATTAAGTTTAGGAAATTGTATCCCTTGAACGTTTTGATCTGTTTTGGGTATGTTTCATGTACTTTTTGAGCTTAATTGGAGAAAATAATATTGGAGCTGGAAAGAGCATAAGAAGACCTTGAAAATGGCACAAGAACGGAGAGAAACAGAGTCGAAAAATGCACCACACGCCCAGGCGCATGAACCGCGCGCCGAGGCGCTCCTGCATCGCTAACCAGGAGTAATCAGATATGGCGCGCCCAGGCGTGCAACACCATACGCCCAGGCGCGCGTGCTTCGTGGAGGCCTAATTGCGTTAGTTTCTGATCAGATTTTGAGAGATTTTCTTAGTTTTTAGGCTATTAATTAGTTTTTAGGATTGAGAGGGAGATAACACACTAATTTAGAGAGATAATTGGCATTGAGAAGAGGATTGGAGATCAACAACGGAGAAATCCAGTTGAAGATTAAAGATTAAAGGGGTAATTCAGATTGTCTATGATCATGAATTCTTCTTCTTCTACTCTTTGTTTTTCCTTAATTATGTGTAACTAAACCCTCTTTTTGGGAACATGTGAATTTGTATGGAACCTTTCTATTTTTTGTTTAATGAATTAATGTTTTTCCATTAATTTCATGTTTGATTCAGTTTTTATTGTTCATCATGAATTTGATATCGTTTATGATTTGGTAATTCTAATTGAATAGGAATATTGAATTAGGATTTAGACCTTGAATCAAACAATTCAGTTGCATAGGGATATATTTATGTCTATGAATTGAATAACTATTAACAATTTTGCTGGAACAATAATTGGTAGATTAGGATTTAAGGCTCTGCTTAAGGAATTAAGAGAGATTAAATTACTAAGACACAAAGTTGACTTAAGTAATTAGGCTGCTTTTACCTTTGCAAAATTGGTTTGAAACATAGGAAAATCATTAATTCGTTAGCAATTGCTTTTGGAACCTACAATGAAAAATGTCCCCAAACTTTCCCCAAAATTTTTCCACAACTACTTTTAATTTGTGTTTTTGTTTTTAATTATTTAATTCAGTAAAAAACTCTTAATTTAATTTATTCTCAATTTGAATTTCACTTAATAACTACATTTAGGTGAGAATTGTTAGAGTCTATTTTAGTCCTCGTTGGGAACGACATCCCACTTTCATTATATTACTTGCACGATCTGGTGCACTTGTCAGAATCTCAACAATCTACTCCTAAAGCTATAGAACCTGAAATTAGGCAATATTTACCTAAGGCTCCTTATCCTCATAGACTAGTCAATCCTAAGGCTGTCATGCAATCAGGTAATATTTTAGAAATTTTTAAGCAAGTGCAGATTAACATGCCTTTTCTTGATGCTATTAAACAAGTACCTGCATATGCTAAATTTTTAAAAGACTTAGTCACCGAGGAAGTCTAATGTTCCGAAAAAAGCATTTTTTACTGAACACGGAAGTTCAGTAATTCTCAATAAATATCCAGTTAAGTATAAAGACCCTGGATCACCTACTGTTACATGCAAAATTGGTTATCATTATATTAAGAAAGCTTCGCTAGATTTAGGTGCAAGTATTAATTTATTGCCTTATTCTGTTTACTTGAAATTGGGTTTAGGTGACTTGAAGCCAACTAGGATGACTCTTCAATTAGCTGATAGATTCATTAAGTTCCCTAGGGGTGTTGTTCAAGATGTCTTGGTAAAAATTGAGAATTTCTACTTTCCTGTAGATTTTGTTGTTCTTGATATTGAACCTGTTTGTGATCCTCTTCCCCCTATTCATATAATTTTAGGTCGCCCATTCCTAGCTACATCAAATGCATTGATTAATTGTAGGAATGGTGTGATGAAATTATCATTTGGGAACATGACTGTTGAGTTAAATGTTTTTCATATCAGTAAACAAATGATTGTTGAAAGTGATAATGAAGAGCAGGAATTGAATCTGATTGATTGTCTATCACATGAATCATTTATGCATTCCACTTCTGATGACCCTCTGTTGGCATGTTTGAACCGTTTTAATGCTGAATTTGATATTGATTCAGTCATTAAGGACACAAATGTGTTATTAGATTCTATTCCTTTAATGAATGTTAACAAAGGGCAACCAAAGTTTAAACCAATCACCTTGTCCTCATCCTCACCACTGACATCTATTGTTGAACCACCTAAGTTGGAGATGAAGGCCTTGCCAGAGTCTCTGAAATATGTGTTTTTAGGTTTGAATGAGACTTTACCAGTTATTATAGCTTATGATTTAAATGACTCCCAAGAGAATCAATTATTAAATGTTTTAAAGAAACATAAGAAAGCTATTGGGTGGTCAGTGGCAGATATTAAAGGTATTAGTCCTTCAGTTGTGATGCATAGAATACACTTAGAAGACGGCGCTAAGGCTTCTCGAGAGGCCCAAAGGCGTTTGAACCCTATCATGGAGGAAGTGGTTAGGAAAGAGATTTTGAAGTTATTAGATGTTGGGATTATCTATCCCACACCATATAGTGACTGGGTAAGTCCTGTGCAGGTTGTCCCTAAGAAATCTGGAGTAACTATGATTAAAAATGATGTTGATGAGTTAGTTCCAACAAGAGTTCAAACAGGGTCGAGGGTGTGCATTGATTACAGAAAATTAAATGCTTCAACTAAAATGGATCATTTTCCTCTCCCTTTTAATGACCAAATGTTGGAAAGACAAGCAGACAATTCATATTATTGTTTTCTGGATGGATACTCAGGGTACAATCAAATTCATATTGCACAAGAAGATCAAGGTAAGACCACTTTTACTTGTCCATTTGGTACCTTTGCATATCGTCGCATGCCTTTTGGGTTATGTAATGCACCAGCTACTTTCCAAATATGCATTATTAGCATTTTCTTTGATATGGTTGGTAAAATTTTGGAAGTGTTCATGGATGATTTTTCTATCATTGGTTCTACTTTTGATGAGGATTGTTTGCATCACTTAGCTTTGGTTTTGGCTAGGTGTAAAGAAAAGAATCTTATGCGTAATTGGGAAAAATGTCATTTCATGGTTAAAAGTGTAACACCCTAAGATTATTTACCCTTAATTCCCTTTATATTAAAATACGGACTTAAAAATTCATTTTTATTATATTAAAATCAACTGTCACACGGACGGAGTTTTGTTTGTTTTTCGGGCTAATCCAAAATTCAACCTGTGATGAACAATTTTAATTAAAGCAACCAGTAGCCAGCAGGGCTTCAAATTACATATATAAATCATACTAAGGCCCCACGGGCTCCAAATATATCAGAGTATATTAATTAATCAGAGTACTAGCGGAAAATACTAAGTTTTGAGTGACATAACCAAAATATATAACTTTAGCCGAACAAAACATCCTAAGCCTCATTCAAAATATGTATATTAAATTTACATCAAGATAATATGAGAGGCTTCGGCCCATGCTATAATCTACAACCCATATCACCCTACTCTCCCTGTGAGGGAAAGTACTCCTGCTCGGCCGGGGGCTGTGCCAACTCAATCTCCGTACCTGAAACTGTAAGGGAGTGAGCATTGCACATGAAATAGAAAGCAGTTTCTAACTAGACATAACAACCCACTAGGTCAAACACAATTAGAAAATAAGCATATATTCACATATTGCACACCATACACATTTCATCATTTCCATATCCATCATTCATTTTACCATCCACTTCCATTATTCGTTTCAATATCCATTTTTCCTTATTCATTTCCCATTCAATCAACATTCATTTCCTTTCCTTTTTATTCATTTCACATACTCATTTCATTATAGTACATCACCTCAAATCAGAGGTCAATGCACAGTTCCATGCAACCCATTTATCACCTCAAAGCAGAGGCTCTCATTCCTTTCCTTATTTAAATTATGTGTCCCTCAGGTCAGAGGTCAACACCCATTCATTATAATCCATTTCGTGTCCCTCAGGTCAGAGGTCAACACCCATTACATATTTTATTCGGTGTCCCTCAGAACAGAGGTCAACACTCAACCCATTATTTAATCCGGTGTCCCTCAGGTCAGAGGTCAACACCCAACCCATTATTTAATCTGGTGTCCCTCAGGTCAGAGGTCAACACCCATTCATTCCAATTCATATCGTGTCCCTCAGGTCAGAGGTCAACACATTTTACCATTCATATTGTGCCCCTCATAACAGAGGTCAGCATATTCATCACTTTCCATTACTCGTCACCTCAAATCAGAGGCCAACACACTTAATTACTTTTCCATATTCATTACCTCACATCAGAGGCCAAAACATACTTTCATATTCTCACATAAACAAGTATATCACATGTAAATTCAACAACACACATTCAACATCGAATCATTCATGTAATTACCTTATTCATTTCCTTTCTCAGTTATCACAATCATACCAAATAGCATTCTCATTCATGGTCCAACATTTATATTACACTTCATTTTAATTTACATATTTCACCTTCTCACATTTTCGCTTTAACACCACATATTAAAATCATCTTTTACCTTTTATTAAACATAATCATTATACTTCCATTTCCCATATTCACAAGTTCTATTCATAAGCCATGACCTTTGTTCACAATTAATAATACTTATCATTTAAACTCATTTAGCAATTAGATACAATTACGCACATTCATCATATATAATCGTTTCCATTCCATTTCCCTTCCTATATCAATTTACTCCATATTACCCACACATACTTGCAACATCCATCAATTAACATTTTATACAAACTTGACAATTAACATCCATAGTCATAGAAATCATTCATATCATCCTCACTATCATATTAGCCAAATCCTCTTATACTTCATTATATTCATTAACCAAATTTCATTTATCAATTAATTCATTCTTATATTATTGGGTTTCCTTTTCCTAGCCTTAGCATCCAATCATCATGCATATTTAATTAATTAGAATTCCATATTCAATAACCTAGGGATTTATAATCTAATTTTTCTCCCCTAAAACATAACCCTAACAAGCATTATATACTAACTAGAACCTACTCCCTAGAACAAGGCAAAGCTCACTATATCCACTCCCTTACCTCAAACACTTAAGGATGAGGAGGTTCCAAGTGTCTTATGCTTGAGTTTGCCCACCAAGAGCTAAAAATCCACAAGAGAGTGATAGAACCTATTATAAAGTCACAAAAAGGAGGATTATTGCTCATTCCATGATGCTCAAACTAAACCCCATGGAAAAACTTGAAGGTCCTAAGCTTAGAAATGGAAACCTCCATGAGAGGGAGGAGAGAGAATGAGCTATGGAATCCCGGAGGCAAAATTAGTTAGAATTAAGAGTGGGAATTCGTGTATCATGAATGAAATAAGGAGAAAAGCATGAATTTAACTTACTTGGAGCTTGAAAGGTTGAAAATCAAGATTGGGTGTGGAAGCTCTTGAACCCTAACTCATACCCATGGCTTGAAAGAGAACAATAGGAGAGATTGATGGAAGAGATGATGTTGGTGAGTGATGGGGATTGGTTTTTAATGGTTTATCATGGATGTATTTGATGATTTGAGGTGAAATTTGAAGAGAGAATGGGAGCTTGTTCGTGACCTAGGAGAGAGAGTGAAGTTGGGTTATGAATGAGATTGTTGGCTGAAACACGTTTTTAAGACTGTCTGCACAAAACACTCGAGTGTTTTCTTTAAAAACACTCCAGTCTTTTCCAAAAGACTCCAGTCTTTTCAAAAACACTCGAGTCTTTTCCAAAAGACTCGAGTGTTTTGCCCAGTACCCCATTTATTCATTTTCCTATTTTCCTCTTATTTTCTTCCTGCTTCAATTCGAGATAACTTCTTCGTTCACCGTCGGATCTTGCTCAAATTTGACGAGTAACTTCCTAAAAATCATACCTTCATATCCAACGGTGGGAATTGTGTTTTGAGTCTTAAATCTTTTATTTTGAATTTCCTAATGTCGGGTGTTCATAACACCGAAAAATCGATTTTTAACACTCGTTTGGTCTTCTTTAAATTTGTTTTTCGATGCCCATGCTCCTTGACTGCTATATGGCACTCAAAGCACCCCTAATCCATCATTTTAAACCCCTTCTATGTTAATCCTTACTTCCAAATCTTACTATTATTCTAATTATCATTATAATTAAAATTCGGGATGTTACATTTCTCCCCCACTTATTAGAATTTCGTCCCCGAAATTCCGTTAGGTTCCGTAAATGGAGAATCACCCCGGTGATAGGACTTGTGATTCCTATCTTTAATCCCCTTTGGTTTCTCCCATCAGTCTTTCGATTTGCCCTCACCTAGACAGAATTTAAATTAGGGTAGGAAGTGCTCCCCCACTTGGCATTGACTTACACAATTACCGCTATGCTAAAGGATGTGGGATTGGGTGAATCCGCTTCCGATCGTCCCTCGGATGGATGTAAGGAAGGAGTTGCATTGGCTAGATACGGGAAAACTCGAAATGTTTAGCATTCCAGAATAGTTTTAGAATCTTTCCCAGAATAGATACCTTGGGATCGTGGCATGCGAAGATTTTTGTAGGATAGAACGCCTTAGAGTTTATCTTCTCACCAGGATTGACTAGCACCAGTAAGGTTTAGAACCTTTCAAGAACACAAGTATTCATGAACAAGAAGCACCCCAATGCTTAGTTGATTAGAGCAGGCACAATCCCTACTAAATGCTCCACAATCAACTTCTTCCATGAATCGATTAAAAAGAAAAGGAAGGAAGAGGTCCACATTAATTCCAAGATTTACCCAACTACTAAAGGTGAAGGGTACGACAACTTTCCATTGGCTGGGTCAATTATCAAGATTGGGTTGGTTTTAACGCAGGGATTCTACAAATTTGGCACAACCGGCCATTCTTATGAATGGTTATCTAAGAAACGGGAAAAGACTTGAAGTAATTGCCAAATTGCTCAATGATTGGTTTAGTTGATAGGGTTGGTTGTGAATGATTTCTGGAGAGTTTTCTTAACTCACCCAAGGTTTTAGCACTTAGCTATACTACTTTGGAACAAGTAGTATACACCAAGGCTTCATTTCTTTTAGAACTATTTTCTATTTACTACCTAACTCTATATGAAGCTTTTGAACGAATATTTCGGGGTTAGGTTGACTTCACTTACAAGAATTTTCTCCTTGGGAGTCACTACTTTGGTTGTCTACTTTCACTTTAAGGTTACAATGATAGCATTCATTGACAGATGCAAGAATTGAGGTGATCAATCCCATCCTCACGTCTATCAACAACACATCACTGTCGGTTTCTATCAATAATGTCATCATTTAACAAATGCAAGGATTAGAGTGATCAGTTCTAACCTTACATTACATCAAATAACAACATCACAGCATAGTATTGGTCACTTGATACTAGAGTTCTCAAACTTAAGAATTCTTTCTAAGGTCTTTCATATGTTATCTATAAGAACAGAATTGTATTTGGAAAGGCAGATTTCCAACATGTTTTTAAGCACTTCTAACCTAAGACATTACTAATTCCCTATTTAGCTAACTAAGGAGAAGACTATCTACCCCCCAGTCGAACTTAGAAACATTACGCATGGACTTGGCAAACATTAGTTACCTGCGATCATATCAGCTGGGTCCACCTCATCACCCTCTATGGTGAATAACTTTCCCTTCTGCAAGGATGGACCACCCCGGGCCTTCTGTGCTTTAGCAGCATTAATCTCCCTCTTCATTGTGTTCTTAGGACAATTTGAAGCAAAATGTCCAGGTTGTCCACAGTGAAAGCATAACCCCTCCTTTCGACCCAATGTCCAGCACACTCCCCTATGCATCCTGCCGCAGTGCTGACAAGTTGGTATTGGACCATAAGCATTCACTGTTGGTCCGGATTCCCTAGGAAACCTGACCCCGGAATGAGTGTATGGACCAGACTTCTGAATCGGTCCCTTGCCCTTAATAGGACCAGACAATTTTTGAGATGCCCTGCTTCGCTCCTCTGTTTGTTCCTGCTTGAGAGAATCTTCATAAGCACTGGTCATGTTCACCAGTTGAGAGAGATTAGAGATTCCCTGATAGACAAAGACAGTTTTGATCTTGGGATTGAGACCAGCCTCAAACTTGATACACTTAGTGCGTTCATCTGCATCCCGATAGCTGCCAGAATAACGAATGAGATCCTCAAACTGAGCTGCATATTCTCCAACACTGAGACTTCCTTGCTTCAGCTCAAGAAAAGCCACTTCCTTCTCCCTCCTTACATTTTCCGGAAAGTACTTTCCCAGAAAACGGATCTTGAAAAGATCCCATGAAATAAGCTCATTAGCTGCTTCCAGACCTCTCCTCTGTTGGTCCCACCAATGTTCCGCCTCACCCATCAGAACATACTCCACTAATCGCATATACTGATCACCCGGTGGCTGCAGTGAGCGAAACACCTTCTCCATCTCCTGGAGCCATCTTTGAGCTCCATCGGGATTGTAACCCCCTTCAAACTTCGGTGGATCGCTTTTTCTAAAGCGGCCCATCCAGTCAATCTCCATTGGTGGTGGTGGAGGAGGCTGAAGTGCTGCTGCAGCAGCTGCTGCCGCTACAGCAATGTTCTGGGCTTGATTCTGATGCAGATTTGCAAGATTATCAACTTGTTGCTGCTGAACTTGGGCTTGGTTCTGCTGCAATTGAACCAGAGTTTCGAGAATCGCAGCAATCCTATCATTATTAGCCCGTCTCCCTGCCATACTGTTGAGTCATGGAAGGGAAACCCGTTAATGATAGAATCAACTAAATAAAACTACTAATATCCTACAACTTCACTTAGACACTAAACTAAGTACTTGGGTTACTCGCTCGGTGAGTAACCATAGGAGTAGTGAATTCATACTCCAAAGGCCGAGGGAAACTGCTCTGATACCATAATGTAACACCCTAAGATTATTTACCCTTAATTCCCTTTATATTAAAATACGGACTTAAAAATTCATTTTTATTATATTAAAATCAACCATCACACGGACGGAGTTTTGTTTGTTTTTCGGGCTAATCCAAAATTCAACCTGTGATGAACAATTTTAATTAAAGCAACCAGTAGCCAGCAGGGCTTCAAATTACATATATAAATCATACTAAGGCCCCACGGGCTCCAAATATATCAGAGTATATTAATTAATCAGAGTACTAGCGGAAAATACTAAGTTTTGAGTGACATAACCAAAATATATAACTTTAGCCGAACAAAACATCCTAAGCCTCATTCAAAATATGTATATTAAATTTACATCAAGATAATATGAGAGGCTTCGGCCCATGCTATAATCTACAACCCATATCACCCTACTCTCCCTGTGAGGGAAAGTACTCCTGCTCGGCCGGGGGCTGTGCCAACTCAATCTCCGTACCTGAAACTGTAAGGGAGTGAGCATTGCACATGAAATAGAAAGCAGTTTCTAACTAGACATAACAACCCACTAGGTCAAACACAATTAGCAAATAAGCATATATTCACATATTGCACACCATACACATTTCATCATTTCCATATCCATCATTCATTTTACCATCCACTTCCATTATTCGTTTCAATATCCATTTTTCCTTATTCATTTCCCATTCAATCAACATTCATTTCCTTTCCTTTTTATTCATTTCACATACTCATTTCATTATAGTACATCACCTCAAATCAGAGGTCAATGCACAGTTCCATGCAACCCATTTATCACCTCAAAGCAGAGGCTCTCATTCCTTTCCTTATTTAAATTATGTGTCCCTCAGGTCAGAGGTCAACACCCATTCATTATAATCCATTTCGTGTCCCTCAGGTCAGAGGTCAACACCCATTACATATTTTATTCGGTGTCCCTCAGAATAGAGGTCAACACCCAACCCATTATTTAATCCGGTGTCCCTCAGGTCAGAGGTCAACACCCAACCCATTATTTAATCTGGTGTCCCTCAGGTCAGAGGTCAACACCCATTCATTCCAATTCATATCGTGTCCCTCAGGTCAGAGGTCAACACATTTTACCATTCATATTGTGCCCCTCATAACAGAGGTCAGCATATTCATCACTTTCCATTACTCGTCACCTCAAATCAGAGGCCAACACACTTAATTACTTTTCCATATTCATTACCTCACATCAGAGGCCAAAACATACTTTCATATTCTCACATAAACAAGTATATCACATGTAAATTCAACAACACACATTCAACATCGAATCATTCATGTAATTACCTTATTCATTTCCTTTCTCAGTTATCACAATCATACCAAATAGCATTCTCATTCATGGTCCAACATTTATATTACACTTCATTTTAATTTACATATTTCACCTTCTCACATTTTCGCTTTAACACCACATATTAAAATCATCTTTTACCTTTTATTAAACATAATCATTATACTTCCATTTCCCATATTCACAAGTTCTATTCATAAGCCATGACCTTTGTTCACAATTAATAATACTTATCATTTAAACTCATTTAGCAATTAGATACAATTACGCACATTCATCATATATAATCGTTTCCATTCCATTTCCCTTCCTATATCAATTTACTCCATATTACCCACACATACTTGCAACATCCATCAATTAACATTTTATACAAACTTGACAATTAACATCCATAGTCATAGAAATCATTCATATCATCCTCACTATCATATTAGCCAAATCCTCTTATACTTCATTATATTCATTAACCAAATTTCATTTATCAATTAATTCATTCTTATATTATTGGGTTTCCTTTTCCTAGCCTTAGCATCCAATCATCATGCATATTTAATTAATTAGAATTCCATATTCAATAACCTAGGGATTTATAATCTAATTTTTCTCCCCTAAAACATAACCCTAACAAGCATTATATACTAACTAGAACCTACTCCCTAGAACAAGGCAAAGCTCACTATATCCACTCCCTTACCTCAAACACTTAAGGATGAGGAGGTTCCAAGTGTCTTATGCTTGAGTTTGCCCACCAAGAGCTAAAAATCCACAAGAGAGTGATAGAACCTATTATAAAGTCACAAAAAGGAGGATTATTGCTCATTCCATGATGCTCAAACTAAACCCCATGGAAAAACTTGAAGGTCCTAAGCTTAGAAATGGAAACCTCCATGAGAGGGAGGAGAGAGAATGAGCTATGGAATCCCGGAGGCAAAATTAGTTAGAATTAAGAGTGGGAATTCGTGTATCATGAATGAAATAAGGAGAAAAGCATGAATTTAACTTACTTGGAGCTTGAAAGGTTGAAAATCAAGATTGGGTGTGGAAGCTCTTGAACCCTAACTCATACCCATGGCTTGAAAGAGAACAATAGGAGAGATTGATGGAAGAGATGATGTTGGTGAGTGATGGGGATTGGTTTTTAATGGTTTATCATGGATGTATTTGATGATTTGAGGTGAAATTTGAAGAGAGAATGGGAGCTTGTTCGTGACCTAGGAGAGAGAGTGAAGTTGGGTTATGAATGAGATTGTTGGCTGAAACACGTTTTTAAGACTGTCTGCACAAAACACTCGAGTGTTTTCAAAAACACTCGAGTGTTTTCTTTAAAAACACTCCAGTCTTTTCAAAAACACTCGAGTCTTTTCCAAAAGACTCGAGTGTTTTGCCCAGTACCCCATTTATTCATTTTCCTATTTTCCTCCTATTTTCTTCCTGCTTCAATTCGAGATAACTTCTTCGTTCACCGTCGGATCTTGCTTAAATTTGACGAGTAACTTCCTAAAAATCATACCTTCATATCCAACGGTGGGAATTGTGTTTTGAGTCTTAAATCTTTTATTTTGAATTTCCTAATGTCGGGTGTTCATAACACCGAAAAATCGATTTTTAACACTCGTTTGGTCTTCTTTAAATTTGTTTTTCGATGCCCATGCTCCTTGACTGCTATATGGCACTCAAAGCACCCCTAATCCATCATTTTAAACCCCTTCTATGTTAATCCTTACTTCCAAATCTTACTATTATTCTAATTATCATTATAATTAAAATTCGGGATGTTACAAAAAGGGGTATTATACTTGGACATGTTATATCTAAAGATGAAATTCAAGTCGATAAAGCTAAAGTTGATTTAATATCTAATCTTCCTCCCCCTCTTCTGTGAAAAAAATTAGATCTTTCTAGGACATGCAGGTTTCTATAGGCGATTTATGAAAGATTTCAGTAAGATAGCAAGACCATTATGTAATCTTCTTGGCAAGGATGTTCCATTCGTTTTTGATGATGCATGCTTGCAATCTTTCGAAAGACTGAAACATGAATTAACTTCTGCTCTTGTTATTAAACCACCTGATTGGACATTGCCTTTTGAAATCATGTGTGATGCTTCTGATTTTGCTATTGGTGTTGTTTTAGGGCAAAGGGTAAATAAATTACAACATGTGATTTGTTATGCAAGTAAAACTTTGAATGTTGCCCAATTGAACTATTTCACCATTGAAAAAGAATTACTTACCATTGTGTTTGCTTTAGAAAAATTCAGATCATATGTTATTGGATCTAAAATTGTAATATATTCTGATCATGCTGCATTAAAATATTTGTTTTCTAAAGCCAATGCAAAGGCTAGACTCATTAGGTGGGTTTTACTGTTGCAAGAATTTGATATAGAGACTAGGGATAAAAAGGGCGCGGAAAATGTTGTTGCCGATCATTTATCCAGATTGATAGTTGAGCTTGACAATGATTCCTTGCCTATTTCAGAATCTTTTTCCGATGAACAATTATTACAGGTTTCAGAAGCCCCATGGTATGCTGATATTGTGAATTATTTGGTTACTGAACAAATGCCATCCCAATGGTCTAAACAAGATAGATTAAAATTTTTGTCAAAAGTAAAACAATTCTTTTGGGATGATCCATATTTGTTTAAGTATTGTCCTAATCAGATCATCAGGAGATGCATTCCTGAATGGAAGCAACAAAATATCATATTTTTTGTCACGATTATGTATGTGGTGGGCATTTCAGTGGTAGAAAAATAGCTGCAAAAATTTTTCAATGTGGCCTACTGTATTTCGTGATTGTCATGCCTATTGTGTTTCTTGTGAAAGATGCCAAAAATTGGGAAGCATTGGTAAGAAAAATATGATGCCCTTAAACCCTATTTCAAAGGCATTCGGAGGAGAGTTACCGAGAGAGAGTTACCAGAGAAGAGAAAAGAAACTCAAATATTTATTTTATAATTCTTTTCTGAGTTACTAAACTCTCCTAAGGGGATGATGAAGTCTTGATTATTTTTAGCAATAATACATTTATTGATTATTGTTAATTTCATTTACTCACTTATTTAATATAATTGAACCTTAGATGAGTTTAGTCATGCTTTGAAATTATTTTATATTATCTAAGTGTTAATAGTAATTGTTGGATAACAATTGTGATTTCATGTTAGGGATACAGTTGCTTATTTAATTATTATTATTAATTTGGTGAATAATCATCTTTTCGAATATTATTTTTAAGAGCTTTATTATATATTTTCCATGAATACTAGCTTAGCTGCTAGATGTTCATGAGTAATTTAATTGGGTAAAATAATTGACATATATAGTTATTGTTATAATTAGTCTGGATGGATTCTGAACCTTAGTCATTTATCATCATTCAAACAAGTTTATTTGCTTGTCTTAATTTTCATACTTTCCTTCACATTCAATTTTTATACAGCATTAGAATTTTATTTAGAAAATATCTTAATTTTACTCTAAGTCTCTGTGGGATCGACCTCGTTCGTGTTCAATTGTACTTCGGTACGAGTCATGCACTTGCGAACATATTTTAAGACTTAAAAGAAACGCAACACCAACCAAGTCCCAACAAGACGTGAAAAAGAAGAAAATCGGTACTTGGATAGTGAATGCAGTAACTACATGGCAAAGGATGAGAGCATTTTTAGGGATATGGATAAGTCCGTAAGAGTACAAGTTAGATTGGACAATGGCACAATAGTGGAGTCCAAAGGCGACCTATCAAGGATGTGTTACGAGTTGCCAACCTTATAGAAAATCTTTTAAGTATTGGCCAAATGATGGAGAAGGGCTACTCTCTCCACTTTGAGGGAGATACATGTAAAATATATGACAATAATAAAAAGTTTGAAATAGCCAAAGTAAAAATAGATTAAAGAAATAGAAGTTTTCCAAAAACTTGGAAATATGCTACTAATATTGCCATGAAGGTGCAAGTTGATGATTCATGACTTTGGCATCGAAAATTTGGTCATCTCAATATTCATGCTTTGAAAATTTTATATCAAAAGCACATGATGAGAGACCTTCCAGGCATGTCTATTTGGGAAACAACACAGCCTACCTTTTCCACCAAGCAAAGCATGGAGAGAAAAATGCTTGTTGGAGCTTATACACACCGATGTTTGTGGATCGATGAGGACACCACCAATAATTGGTACTTCATCCTTTTCATTGATGATTTCTCTAAAATGACATGGGTTTACTTTATTAAAGAAAAATCAGAAGTATTTGGAGTATTGAAGAAGTTCAAGGCCCTTGTGGAGAAGCAAACCGGGAAGCACATAAAAGTACTTAGAAATGATCATGGCAAAGAGTACGACTCTCGTGAGTTTGATAAATTCTGCGAGGATGAAGGCATTAAGCGTCAACTAATAGTAGCATATACTCTAGAACAAAATGGGGTATCTGAAAGGAAGAACCGCACAATAATGCAGATGGCTCGATCGATGCTCAAGAAGAAAGGATTGCCAAACACTTTTTGGGTTGAAGCAGTCAAGACTGCTGTGTACATAATGAATAGATGGCCAACAAAGGCAGTCCGAGACAAAAATCCTATCGAAGCTTGGAGTGATAGAAAGCTATATGCAAAACATGTAAAAGTCTTTGGATCTATCTACTACGTCCATGTCTCAAAACAAAAGAGACACAAACTTGAAGAAAAGACTATAATAGGCATCTTCTTGGGTTATAGCACGCAATCAAAAGGCTACCGCATCTATAATTTGAAAACAAAGAAACTCATCATCAGCCGATTTGGTAACTTGAAAATATTTGAACTTCTAAAAATTATAGTAAAAATCTAAGTAATTTTTTTTTAAGATAATAAGTTGCAAGTCTGACTGATAAAGTAAAATTTCTTTTCAAAAACATTTCCCTTAAAATAATCATCATGTTTCACTTCATCACGCAAAACCACATGACTCAAGCTCCCAAATCGAGCAGTCACAACTCCATTTTCAGACATCTTTCATAACTATAACAATGGTTGAATTTGCAGAAAAAGATATTTCATTTATTCATTGAAACTAGTCCAAAAATCATACAATGCCATAACATTGACACCCTCACATTATTCAATACAAACTTTGATAATTAAAATAAAAATGGGTACATAAAGAGTAGGCCAATAATATCCAAGCAGCTCAGGAAGAGCTCAAAACTAAACACTAAACTACATGTCTAAGCCTATTCGACTAAGGGTCCTCATGAGCCATCTCTTGCTCTGCGTCTTCCTCTTGGTCTATCTCTTGTTCTTCCTCTTCTAGTTTTTTATCAATGTCATGTCGCATCGGCAATGGATGATCGCCATCGAATAACATAACCACAAGGGTCCAAAAACAAAGGGGAAAGCAGAGAGAGTAAGTGACCGGGACAGGGCTATCGTCGACGGTGTGGGTTTACGGTAGACAATATATTAAGACCAATACACCACATTCATAAACACACACACAGATATACTAGTTTTATGCTTGTGCACTGCACGGGGCTTTTGTTTGTTTGTTTGCTTGTTGTTAGCTAATTATTATTTGATAGATAATAATTGTATATCATTTTATGTTTTCGAATTGAATTTGTATCCTAATTTATAAATAAAAAATTATTTGATGAAATTCAAATAATCAAGTTTAAGAAAACATACTAACAATATATAATGTATCAATCTTTTATTGTCTTATGGTGTCAATCTCCTACACTTATTATTCTATTTTAATTAGAGAAATACAATACGAACATTTTATATAACAAATGATATGAGATCCTTTGTTTCAAACCTCTAAGATAAGCACTGACTTGATAACCAATTTCATAGGAAAAAGGAACCAATATGATAAAAAAAATGTGAAAAACCAATTTGATATTGAAAAATAAGATAATAAACCAAACAAGTAATAGATAAATTTAATGAATATAAGTGTTGAATATATTAATTTTGTCAAATTTGTCATGACACTACGTGGTTAGAAATTGATTTACATAGAAAACTTAATATCTCCATAGTGTTTCAAAAAGATTGAATGTGGAATTGTATTAATGCATTATAATTACATTGATGCGAGAAAAATGTTCTTTTTGAATTCTATGATGATTTAATAAAAAAAATGGAAATCAAAGTGAACATTTTTCCTTATTAAGAAAAAAATTTAAGAGTTCTCTTATTAAAGTATTGGACTTTCTTTATTGAAAATGAGTTGAAGAACTGGGCAAAACTTCATACAGTTTTCTGCTTTGCTTATGATTCAGATAAGGAAAAACTGCACATAATTTCTGCAAATTTCCTTTTTTAATACCATTCAAAAACATAGACCTTTATGTTATTTAATTTAATTACTATTTTTGACGATAATAGAAAGCATATTACAACTCATATTCATATACATATAACCACATAACACCTACATAGATTTCTTCGTACACTCCTTTTGTGCCCATCAATTAATTAGATAACAACAAAACACTAATACATGAATAGTAGAGCAATATCATTAGTAAAAATTTTATTATATATAATAGAGGTTTCAAGCATTCAATCTATGTCCCTTCCATGCGAGAATCTTTTTTCATTGAAAAAAAGAACATTTGCAATAATTATATAAATAATTAGAAAATAAACTTTTCTATAATGTAAAGTTAGGTAAATAACAATAATCCTATCATTTTTATTGAACACAAAAAATATAAAGAGAACTAATAGCCATTAATTTTTTATTTTTTATTTTTTTTTTATAAAAGAGAACTAATAACCAAATTTGTTAATAGTTACTAACAAATAATATAGAGCCCAATGCTAACAAATAATATTAAAATGAACATTCGCGTCTCCTCTTGTAAAAATATAAGAGGATCTTATAAAATAGATTAGAGGAAGAAGTATTATAGTAATTCACACGATTATAAACCTTCTGTCTTTATACTTTGTTCATAAATATATTATTAATAGTATTCTTTCCACTTTATATGTAATGTAATTCAAGTTTTTTTAATATTATTTAATATATATTGTTTTTTATCCAATATTTTTTTCATCTACAATCTTTCATTCTACAATAATAATTAAAAAAGGGAGAGAATTATATTATACAAAGCAAAACGGAGAGAATAAAAACAATATATATTAAATAAGTCAAATTAGCGCATATAAAAAAAAGACAATAAAAAAAGATATTGAAACATAATAATCGACAGTAGCCAGCAGGGCTCAATTATATATATATATATATATATATATATATATATATATATATATATATATATGCATCATATAGTGCCACATGGGCTCAAAAGCAAAATAAGTTGTTTCAGTTTCAGAGTGCCAGCAAAAGTACCAAGTATGTAAATCAAGAAAACACAACATCAACTGTGCCCAAAATAAAACATCCTAAGCCTCACTCAAAAGTATATACATCACATATACATCAAAATAATACGGAGGCTTAGGTCACTAAAATGTATCTAAAATTCTCACAACCCTGAGTAATCCTGCTCGGCCGGTCCTGGTGTATACTCCGACTCAGTACCTGAAAAATGGTAAGGAGGTGAGTATTACACAATAAAATAGGGAAGCAGTTTCTATCATGCTATACTGAAACACCAAGCCATACACATATAGCCAGATAAAGCACAACTCACACTAAGGCACTCTCATTCAATAGGCATGTATACATAATATATATTTAGTCCTTTTTTAAGATATCATAAAACCTGAATTCATTTAAGTCCCGCTTAGTCAAACGTAAACCTATTCACATTCCTTAATAATTTTTACAGTCTTCTTTTCCATACTCTTTGGAATTTACATAGGATTATTAGATTTTATCACGGGGATCCATAATTGCGTACAGTCTCCTAAGGACAACGTCTTACAGCTGCACACCATGTGTGTCTTACGCGGTCTATGCGTACAGTCTCCTAAGGACAACGTCTTATAAGACCTGGATTCCCAGAATCAGAAGGTGCGTCCATCATTGCGTACAGTCTCCTAAGGACAACGTCTTACAGCTGCACACAATGTGTGTCTTACGCAATCTATGCGTACAGTCTCCTAAGGACAACGTCTTACAAGACCTGGATTAGCACAATCCAATTATACCATTGTTAATATCTGGTCTGTGTGTGTGTCCATAGCTGCGTACAGTCTCCTAAGGACAACGTCTTGCAGCTACGCATCGTGTGCGTCTTACGCGATCTATGCGTACAGTCTCCTAAGGACAGCGTCTTACAAGACCTGGATCACACACTCTTTGTTCTTTAAGTCTTTGAATTTCATTCTCAATTATTTTATTTGTTTCCTATCTCATGGATTTCATCAATTTAATCATGCCATTATATTCTCACTTTCTAAAGAGTCATCCATACCTATTCCAATCAACATATTCATTATCATTCATAACTTCCAGGCTCAATATAATTTAACACAATATCAACCACTTAATCAAATATCATAGTCACATTTGAGCACAACATAACATATCAAAATACTTTTATACACAATTACATTTTAACATAATATTAACTACCCTAGGGTTCTTTATCCTAAATAACACATAACTCCTAGTAACCCAATATATACACAATACAATCTACCCCCTAGAGTATGGTAACATGCACAAACCTCCTTACCTCAAACTTCCAGAGATAGGGAGATTTTGCTTGTTCTAATTTGAGCCTTCCCCCACCAAGGAGCTATAACCAAGAGAGGAGGATGAAACCTAATATGGAGCCATAACAAGAAAAGATTAGCATTCATGTCATGGGTCAAGTCAAAACTCAAGAAAAGTGGTGCTTCCATGGCTTAGAATCAAAAACCACCATGGATGGAGGAGAGAGAAAGGGGGCGGACGAGTTTAAGAGAGAGAAAGAGGAGAACCCAAACTTGAATACTTGCTTGGTGTTGACAAAGGAAGAAATATGATGATGAAGGTGTGTGGAATCACTTGCTTTTGCTTGATTTGTGGAGAAGCAAATGGAACCCTAAGAGGAAGAAGGGGAAGTCGTGGGTTGAGAGAGAGAAAGAAGAAGTTGAGTTTGTGATGGGTTGGATTAAGAGAGTGAGAGTAATTGTTTTTATTTGATTGGGGAGGAAATATGTGGATATGAATTAAAGCCCAAAAAGAAGATTCTATTTGTGTGATGGAGAGTGCATCACGTGCACTCTTCTTTTTCCCTTTTTTTTTGTACAGACCTCATAGTAATCGATTACCCTAGCCAGGTAATCGATTATCTCTTCAATGCAACATTTTATGGGTTCCAACCTGAGACCTTGTAATCGATTACTTGACCAGAAAGTAATCGATTACAACCTGATGCAACATTTCTAGTGTTTTCAGCAGAGGCTCAGTAATCGATTACTTCCCCAAAAGTAATCAATTACCCTTCAATGAAACATTTTTTTGCCTTTTAAGCTGAGAGCCAGTAATCGATTAACTTACCAATAATAATCGATTATTTTGTTGTTTTTCCATCTTCTCATAGTTTCTTACTCTAGAACATTTTCCTTAGTTCCCTTACTCATCCCTTAGGCTATGTTTTCTATGCTAAATCCTATCTCTTGATCTTATGAGTCTCATAAATCCATCTCAACTTAATACCATAACTTGCACAATTCATATTATATTAAGCATTTTAAATTGAGGATGTTACATGATCCACTTAAATTCCCTCCTTTGAAATCACGTGATCCAATAAATTAACAGATTCCAACCAAGATTCACACTTTGACAACTTGACACACAATTGTTTATCCTTCAAAATCTACGGGACCAGCCTCAAATGTTCATCATGCTCATCCTTATTCAAGGAATAGATTAGAATGTCATCAATGAACACTACCACGAGTTGAGATAGGGGTGAAAATTTTGATTCATGTAATCAATGAATGCAGCTGGAGCATTAGTCGCACCAAAAGGCATAACTAGGATACTCAAAATGCCCATAACGAGTTCTAAACACAATTTTTCGGATATCTTCGGTCTTTACTCTGATCTGGTGATATCTGAAGCAAAGATCAATCTTCGAAAATACTGCAGCTCCCTTAAGCTGATCCATCAAATTGTCAGTTCTGGGTAGTGGATACTTGTTCTTGATCGTTACCTTGTTCATTTGAGGGTAATCTGTAGAGCTATCAAAAATGGGCCAAGCCCGACGGGCTGGTCCATTTAACCCGACATAAGCATGGGCTGGGCCAGGGGAAATTCTAGCCCAATTTTTTTTGGCCCAACCCAGACCATGCCGACAATTCATTAGCCCGATATGGGATGGGTCGGCCTGTTTGGCCCGAATTTAAATTTTTAATAATATGTTATAATATTTTACTATTGAATAGGAGTGAACAATAATAAAATTAAGATGAGATAAAGCCTTTTGCCTTTTCATTTATTATTTTCATGATTAATAATGACATCCTAATTAAAAGAAAATATTATAAATTTTTAATTTGATTATGATTAATTAATATTTCTATCGAAAATGAAATAAATATTGGCCCATGGGCCAACCTGGCCCAGCCCGAAAAACTAATGGGCTTGGTCGGGCTAGGGAAATGATTGGCCCGAAATAAAATGGGTTAGCCCAGCCCAGCCCAAAAAAACTCCTGGCCCTAATGGGCCAGACCAGCCCGAATTGACAACTCTAGTATTCTGTGCACAACCTCATGTTGCCATCCTTCTTTTTGACCAATAACCCTAGGTCGGATGAACTTCTAAATAATATAATGCTCTCGTATTTTGCAAATTTGTCTAACATTATATTATTTATATTACTAGAAGTTAACATAGACAAAATAGATGCTCTCGTGTTTAAAATTACTAGGGGTGTGTGTTTGATAAAAATAAACAAATTTGCAGAGAAATTCAGTATTTATTTCCAGTGTTGAAATGAATTAGAAAAAATTATGGGCATGACAAGCAAACCCTGCAGGCTGCTAACCCATGGCCTAGCAGGCAAAATATTTTTCTTCCTTTGATACATCTCCTCCCTATCGCCGAGTCTTTCCTTTAATGGTTTGGGGAGCATGGAGCATAATTGATATATTTTACACATTAGCCATTATCACATTTTCAACGAACAAAATATTTTAAACAGCCTTATCAAGTAGTTTTTTCACAGAAAAATGATTTCTAAAAAGCTGCGACACTCCCAAATGATTTTTGAAAAGTCATTATTGGTTACTTTTGTGCCCGGATTAATAATTTAGACTGAAAAAATTGTTTATCAAATTTTAGATCTAATAATTTTAATGAAATTGGATCAGAAGAATGAGAGGTTGAAGATGATTACGGGGTTGATGATGAGAGGTTGAAGATGATGGGTGTGAGTAGTAAAATTGGCTAAGTATTAGATTATTATGATTATTATGGGTGCAAATAATATGATTAGGGGTATGAGTATTAGATATATGAATATAAGTATTAATATAAGGGTAATATTGGTATGTAAGTGCAAAATATTATAAAAACCGGGTGCGAGTAGTAATGAAGCGAGTGTTAATAACATCTCCCTTAATTTAAATAAATTCTGTTAAGACTGATTATAGAAAATAGAGTGAAGACCCACTTTGGTCCCCGTCTTGCAATACCAATTTGGTCCCTGATAATTCATAATACCACATTTAGTCAATAAAAAAACATTTTATACCAATTTTGTTCCTAACCTTTTTTCCATACCAATTTCATCCCTCAAGATTTTATTCCATACCAACCTGGTCCCTCAATTTTAAGGATCAAATTGGTACATCTGAAAATCTTGATGAACTAAATTGATATGAAAAAAAGTTAAGGGACCAAATTGGTATGAATTTTTTTTTTGGAGGACTAAACTAAATTAATACTTGCAAAATCAACAAGGACCAAAGTGGATCTTCACTCTAGAAAATATATTACTCCCTCCGGTCCTATTTATAAGACCCTTTTGGGGTTTTTCACTCCCACCAAGGAGAGTGGATAAATTTGTTAGTTGCATTGGAAATGTGAAAATTTGATATACTTTTTCAAAACTACCCCTATAATTATTATTGGAACTCTAAAAAGTGTTGACTTTATAGGGGTGTTAGTGGAAAGAAGTAATTAAATGTTATTGAAAATTGGAAAGGGGTCTTATAAATAGGACCAAAATAAAAACCCTAAAAGGGTCTTATAAATAGGACAGGAGGGAGTACCTATTTATCATTGATGAACACTTACATTATATTTATGAGACGAAATCATTACTTTAGATAGCTCCACGTACAACAAATGGAACTCTCACTATAAAAATTGAGAAAATGGAGCTTTTTGAACAAATTTTTATTTTAACTATTTTGGTCTACTAATAGAAATTTGCTCAAACTCTTCTTTTAACTTTCATAACATATAAACTATTCAATTGGTTTGGCCCGTTCAGTATTGAAATGAAATTTTATTTTTATTCTAATTTTTAAGTTAACATTTTATATTATAAATAATTAGTATATTTTACTTTAATCTAAAATCTCTTTTTTAATGTAAAATCTTTTTATTTATATCATACAATTACTATTAAATAAATTATCATGTATTTTGTAAAACAAAATGTATCATGTATATAAAATCATTATTTCCTCCATCCCTTATACAAGTGTTTTTTAAAACTGTCACACATGGATTAAGAAAGGTATTTATTTATATTAATTAATATTTCTGTTACCTAATTTTCTATCCACTAAAATCCCTTAAATTAATAATAATAATGTTCTCCACTTTTTTAATTACTAATGACTAATATAATTTAAATGGTTAAAATAAAGATTAAAAAATAAAAATAATATTAAATAATATCTGAATATTTTTAAAAGAAAAATCTTATATAAAAATAAATATGTTTTGTTAAAAGTTCTTAAAAAGGAACCGAGAGAGTACTCTTTCCACTGCCCAAAGTGGCTTCCCTTTTTTTAATTTCCTTCACTCTTTCGTATTTCTCACACCAACTTTTTAATATCAACACATAAATTCGTTTCAATATTTTATAAAACATAAGTTAAATACTATTAATAACCAAATTAATTTAACACATTTTTTAAAAAAATTTAAAATAATTTTCTTTTACTTTCAAATTGACCAACGCTTGTACTGCCTAACCGCCCTCGAACAAAGAAGTAATTTTTTTTTATAAAATAATGTATTTAATGAATAAAAAAAAAGTGAAATTTTAGTTTCCCAAAATATACAACTTTATATTTTATGTTTGTTTATCCTATACATTTATGCAAATGTTTTTTGGTTTTCGAAGGAAATCTAATCGTCATTACCGCACGTTGACGACTTTGATGGGTAACCTCGTCTCCAGGTCATAGCATGCAAACTACTCCGAAGAGAACAACCATTCCCGAAGAAGCGACAGACTCATACCTCCGAAGTAAGATTTGAACCCGTATTGTTATGGACCGAGAACGAAGTCCCGAGTCAAGTGTGCTACACCTCGTTGATATTTATGCAAATGTTAGAAAAACCTATATATATTTATATAAAGACATGCATATCTCGACCAATATGTGATTTGTTATTTTATTTTTCCATTTAGAACAAAAACTAAAGATATATAATGTACCAGCTTTAACAATTTAACCCCAAAATTCTAAAGATAATGAATGAGAAATTTATTATATAGAGATACTAAAAGGCAAAACATAAAAAGGTACGTAAATTTAATATAAACTGATATATTAATTATTGAGTATTTTTTAATCTTTGTGCAACCTAAAATAGAAAGAATATTTTGGAGGAATTGACGATTATCTAGAAAATTGGTTAATTTTATTAGTATTTTTTTCAAAACTATCTTGTTATTATTGGAACTCTAAAAAATATAAGTAAACACGAGAGTTTGTAAAAAAAAATAATTTTTTTAAAATGTAATTATTTACCATTAAAAATCGATACTCCCTCCAGTTTTAAATATAAACAACTTTTGAAGACTTTTTCTTGGTCCTTAATATAAGCCCTATTTTCATTTTTCAATAGCATTAATTACTTCTTTTCTACAAACACCCCTATTTACTCAACACTTTTTAAATTTCAACAATAATTATAGGGGTAATTTTGAAAAAGTAAAACAAATATTTACATTTCTAATACCACTAACTATGCTAACTAACTTTCTTAAAGGATGCGAAATTAGTCAAAGGGGCTTATAATAACAACCGATTTTCAATGATCATTAATTATTTTTTTCCACAAACATCCTTATTTATTTAACACTTTTTAGATTCTCAATAATATTAATAGGGGTAATTTTGAAATTACATATCAAAAATTCACATTTCCAATACAATTAACTAAATTATTCTACTTTCTTAATGGATATGAAATCCCTCAAAAAGACTTTATATTTAAGGACGAAAGAAATATTATTAATAGGATCAAAATGGAATTCTCAAAATAGTTCTATACAAAGAATTGTAGGAGTACAACCTCCTTTCCTTTTTACTCCCCCGTCCCTGTTTATAAATCACCTTTTTGAAGGTTTTTTTACTTAAATATAAATCATTTTACAATATTTAGGTAGCATTAAATAATCTATACCAAATATATCCTTAATGATTATACCTATAATCCACATTCCAAGAAACCTTTTTATTTTTTCATAATAATAATTACATCAATCTATATTGTATTCCCTCTGTCCCACGAGGATGATAAAAAATGGTAAGATTTTTTGTCCTAAACTAAAGTTAAAATAATGAATGAAAAACTTAGAAATTGTAAACTTTAAATTTTGATTGGTTGATCAGTGCAACATATATTAAATTATGTGTTTGATCATTAGTTGATGGGTTAGACAAATCATTAATTATATATCTCCTTATTTTTTTGACTTTTTCAATTTGTTACTATTCTTGTGAGACAGAAGGAGTATTTAATTTTCTATAGGGGTAGTTTTGGAGCTTTGATATATTTTTTTGATAAATTTGAGAATAATATATACTCCCTCCGGCTCGAATTATAAGCAACAAAAAACATACTACTTTTGGTTTAAAATATAAGCAAAACTAACTTACTTCATTAAATTTTGTTTCATTCTCAATGCCACTTTCCTAAAACATCTCTAGAAAATTGTAATCTTAATTAATTTTTGTTTCATTCCCAATACTACTTTCCAAAAATACCTTTATTTTTTATAAATTTGAGAAAATTAAATACAATCAACTAACCTCCTTAATAAGCGTAAAAATGGTTAGAATTGGTTATAATTCGAGCCGGAGGGAGTAACTACTTTTAACTACTTTTCTTATGTGTAAATTAGTCAAAAGTGCCCTATAATTAAGGACGGAGATAGTAATATTTTTTAAAGTAAAATATTGTTTCATATAGGTGTCATTTTATAAAATCTAGCTATCATTTAAGTCTAATTTTAATTCTTTATCTTTATCTTTTCATTGTAAATCGGAGTACCAATTTAAAAAATAATGAATGTCATTATTATAATGAGATACTAACTTTAGGCTTTTTAGATTATTTTTTTTAAAAAATTTATATATTTTATCCTTTTACAATTTTAATGCATAAACATATTTTGTTTTTTCAACTTTAACCCTTCATTCAATCATTTCGTTTATTCCTCATTAATTAATTCTACTTTTATCATCTCTTTCATCTCTAAACCATTATACAATAATTAATGGACACACTTCCTAATAAAAATTAAATATTACTACTACAATTTTCAATAAGGATTAACCATGGACATTTTAGACAAAACACATATAAAACTTACAATAATTAACACTTTTTTAATATCTGTGTCCAATTCTAAAAAAGCCAAAAGTTAAGGTACGGAGGTGGTATTAATAAAACATAAAATAAGTACCGCAAAAAATATACTCCCTCTGGTCCTATATATAAACCCATTTTGAAGATTTTTATTTTTTTATACTTAATATAAGATCCATTTCTGATTACCAATCGCATCAACTACTTCTTTTCCATAAACACCCATATTTACTCAATACTTTTTAGATTCTCAATAATAATTATATGGATACTTTTGAATGAGTCTATCAACTATTTACATTTTTAATAACATTAACTAGTGAAAATTAGTCAAGAGACTTATAATACTACCGGAGGAAATAACGTTCAAAAAAAAAAAGTACCGGAGGAAGTAATATTACTTTAAGATATAATATTTAATATATATAAATACATTAAATATTTTTCTTAATAAAAAAAAAACAGAGGAAGTAAATTTTTTTTTTGCCATTGACTTCTTTTAGATCCTCTTTTATCACATGCGCTGCTTTAATAAATGACATTTGACCGTGCCAAATGAACTTCATTTTTATATATATTTGGCTTCTCTCACATGTTAATAAAATCCTGACTTTGTAAATAGTTTTCCCAATATTTGAGTAATGGTGTGAAAATACAAAGAGCAAGAAGAAACTCAAATACAAAATAATGAGCAATCCAACTCCAACAGTGCTAATGTTGGCATGTCCAGCTCAAGGACATATCAATCCCATGATGAACGTAGCGCTGAGGCTGATTGAGCAAGGATGTCAGGTAATTTTTGTGAACACAGAATTTGCTCATAAGCAAGTGGAGCATTCTTTGGGCGAGCAAGAAGGTTCACATATAAAATTTATGTCAATCCCAGATGGGTTAGGCCCTGAGAATGACAGAACTGATTTGGGTGAGCTAGCTTGTTCTATGATAAACAACATGCCTGCTATGCTTGAGAAGCTCATAGAGGATATCCATTTGAAGGGTGATCATAGAGTCATTTGTGTAGTTGCTGATATTGGAATGGGATGGGGGATGCAAGTTGCGCATAAGCTGGGAATCAAAGGAGCCCTCTTGTGGACAACATCAGCAACTTTGTTTGCTTTGGGAAGTAATATTTCCATGCTCATTGATAATGGGATCATAGATTCTGAAGGTAAGAAAATCACGCCTCACAAATTACGAGTAACTATTAGGTAATCCGGATCATATGGTTCAGGATAATTAGCATCATCTATTATTTATTTTTTGAATTTTTTTAACTAAAAAATAAATTGTAAATAATTGAGATGAGTTCTGTACCATATAGTCCAGTCAGGCTTAACTAATAATTTTACCACAAATTACATAGGTTTGGTTTATTCATAAAAAAAATCGTGATCTTTTGGTTATTGGTTTTTAAAAAAGCCTTTAAAAAAATATCAGTTATAGTTCACATAATAAACTCATTTATTTATTTTGAGTTAAGGCTCCGTTATTGATCAAGAGTTGTCAAGTATTGACGTTTCACTATATTTAATGTCTTTATTTTGGATTTAATCCCTATATTATGATAATGTTTATGATTTAATGTACTTGAATTTTTGATTTGATCTTCTAATGTAGCTGGTTAACATTTTTGTTCTAAAAAGAGGAAAACAAAAAAAAAAAAAAAAAAAACGAACTTTACGGGACTAAAAATATGTAATCTTTTTCTGATAACACCAAATTTGATGAAAAGGGGAATTCGAAAATAAAATAAAAATGTAACTTCAATTATAAATATCAATAACACCATTTTGTATGCGAATGCAGGTAGGCCAGTCACAAAAAGGACATTTCACTTGACACCTAGTATGCCTGCAATGGACACAGAAAACATTTGGTGGTCTAATTACCATGACCCAGTAATGGAGAAAATATTATTTAAATTTTTTGTGCAAATGTTCCAAAATTTAGATTTGACAGATTGGTGGCTGTGCAACACCACATATGAACTTGAACCAGAAGCATTATCCTTTATTCCGAAGATCCTTCCAATTGGTCCATTACTGAATAGTTCTGACAATAATACAATTTCAAAGGTAAGATCATTTGGACAGTTTTATGAAGAAGATCTCTCTTGTCTGAGTTGGCTTGATCAACAACCTCATCGTTCTGTTGTGTATGTTGCTTTTGGTAGTTCCACTCTTTTTGACCAAAACCAATTCACAGAAATAGCTCTTGGACTCAACCTCATTAATAAACCCTTTCTTTGGGTTGTGCGTGAAGATTACAATAGGAGTTATAAGATGGTGTTTCCAAATGAATTCCAAGGTAGCCATGGTAAGATAGTTGGATGGGCACCTCAACTAAAGGTATTAAGTCACCCTGCCATTGCTTGTTTTGTTAGCCACTGTGGTTGGAATTCTATTATCGAGGGTTTATCTAATGGGATTCCCTTCTTGTGTTGGCCATATTTTAGTGACCAATTTTATGACAAAACACTTATTTGTGATGAGTTGAAGGTTGGGTTGGGTTTTGACTCGGATGAAAATGGATTGGTTTCACGTCAGGAGATAAAATTGAAAGTGGACCAACTACTCAATGATGAGAATATTAGATCAAGATCTTTGCAGGTTAAGGAGAAATTAGTGAGCAACTTAGCAGAAGGAGGTCGATCATCAAAGAACTTGAAAAGGTTTGTAGATTGGTTGAAAGAAATAGGAGGAGCTACTTAGTCATGACTCATGACTGAATAATAAGTGAGGCCTCCAAAACATTAAGGTGATGTAGTCATGAATAAAACTTCAAATAATTTCATGTCTCTCAAGTGGGCTTAAATAATTCTATGGTACAAGGATTGTCTTTGATCATTATCTTGTTGTGTTGTTGATGATGTCAAGTACTTCTCTGCCAAATAAATAATCATGCAATGTTCTCATTCTATATCTTAAATGGAGGCAACCCTTTCAAGTTTCTATTAAGTTGTAGTGCTACTATAGCATAACTTTTTTTCTTAAATGGCTTTTTTTATTTGATGAAAGATAGAAGAGAAAATAAAACTACTTAAAATGCATATACATATCAACTTTTTCTTCATTTCCTTAGTCATTTCATGATTTTTTTTTTATAACTCAATATGTTTGTTATTTTTTCAGATTATGGGAGCAAGTTAATCTTAATTATTATTAGTAGGTTTCTCATCCACTAAAATGTTTATCCAAAGTACAAGAAATGTTTTTGTTCATAATCCTGGAATTTTCTTAAATAAGTAAATTTTTTATTTTTAATGATTAAGTAAATATCAATTATATATAGTCATATAAATTATTTGAAATCTAGCTATATTTCAATGTCTAGTATGACCTTTATCGGCAGAAGTATACTGTGTCACTACAAGTAATAAAGTGATAAGAAAAGTGTCCAATCCACATTGGTTTTGTTCTCTAAATAATTAACACCTTAATGTGATTATATCTATGTGAAACTGAGATGAAGGTTTCGACAAATAAACTGATTAAACAAATGACAAAAACGTTAGGAACTTTGATTTCCTTGCATTGTAATTTATATCATTACATTTGAGACCGAGAATGAACGAAACACATTCATATTATCATGTTGATAATGAATTCCCTATCATAGCAATTATCAATTCCTTGATCAATTACTCTTTATCGAAAACCAAAATTACTCAATTCCTTTGTTAACTTCGATCAACATCAACAACAACCATGAAATTCAATTAAAGGGTTGCACAATTCACACAAGTAATAATACTAATGCAAAGAGTGATGATAGATTGATGGTATATTCTTCAATTTCTTAATTGAAAGAAGAATCCTAAATCATACCAAGAATTGGCCAAATTCAAAGAAGCATTAAGCATACAACCAATCAATTAATGCGAAAACAAAAATTCGTTCATACATGATAAAACAAAAGCATCCACCTAATCACTAACCGCTCCACTTACCTTTGTTCTATCTTTACAACTCATTGATTTATTTTAATTCATCCTTTGTTTTATTTTAATCATGTTATTGTAATCTAAAGTTTTTTTAAATAGGAGTCATTGTGAGCTCTCAAGGCATAAATTGAAGTATAAGAAAGTAAGCTCATTTTTAGTGTTATATCTTGGAGATAGAGTTAACCCCTTTGCATTCTGTACCACAAGATGAACATCTAATTGCATGACAATCCCTAATTATAAAATTAGCTTGACCTGAAAATGAAAAACGATAGAGAAAAGGGTTAAGAAAACTCCATTCGTCTCACAGAAAAGCAGTCCCAAAACAATTCTCCTTTGCAAAATCCCTTCCTTCGAGCAAGAACTCGTCTCCTTGCGCTCCAAAGCTTGACTCCTAGCCTTCCCCATCTTTCTGTCCTTTAGAATGCCAAAAAAAATCTTTTACTGTTGTTGCATTCAAAAAAGGCTTAAAACTCATCAATTCGTAGGCTGGTGCCTACGTGATGCTGGTATTGTTCACGATATTGGGTCTTGTGACTAGGAGCTGGGTTTTGGGCACCAAGGCGCTAGACCACATACAACATAATTTTACCTTTCTGCCACCCTCACGCCTACGCACTAGGTTCTAGGCGTCGTCTTGGCATTGGGTCATGTAACAGCAAAAATTTGTACTCTCTAAAGTTTTGATGCAATCTAGTATTTTGATGATGACAAACCGAGTTTCAAAAAAGAAATCAAGTGTCCCGCACTCATCATAGTACAATCATGTAAGGCATTACATTTTTGAACTTAAGCTATGTTTTTAAATTATTATTATGGAGAAGAAGTAGTTAAAATGAAATATAAACTTTCAATTCTTTAATTATGTGCCACAAAATATTTTGTTAGTATTTAAGCTATATGGAATAAGAAAATTATGTTTTTATGAAAATATGATGAAATTAATCGATTACTTCTTCAGTGAATCAATTACTTTGGCTCATCATACATTTTTCTAGAGAACTTTGAATCGTTTTTTTTTTTTTCAAGTAATGAATCTATTACTTTTTCTTTCAATTGATTATTTTGTGGCATCATATAGTTTTTCAGAGAGTTTTGAATCGATTACTTGTTTATGGTTAATCGATTACTTGTAGATAAATGAATCGATTACTTCCTTGGATGAATCGATTACTTTTTTGACAAATTATAAAAAAAATGACTCAAGATCAATTATATTAATTGAATAGATTAATTCTGATATGGGGTGCTTGGAAATCTGTTTAAAATCAGCAAGGATTACTTGTACACTTCACTCACTCACTTGTCATAATCCTAATCCTAATTTTCAAAGACTGAGAGCAAACCCACTATCTCTATCCTTCTTCTCCATAGTAATTGATTTTCTACGCTAGTGTTCTTATCGATATAGTTGTCATAGTTCTTCAATTTGTATCGTCTGCACTAGCGAGAGTGCTTCAATATTTTTACACATTATGAATCATTATCATTGTAATAGGGAGAGGTATCCCTAAGAGAGAATGAGAGGCATCCTACATTGTAAAAGGAAGGTTTCCTATTGAGTGAATTTGAGGTCCCTTACGGAAGGTGTGACACCTAGTATAGTTTGCGGGATGCTCTGGATTATATTGGGTTTTGTAATTTTAATTGATCAATACAACAAATTTGAAGCATGTTGTTGAGGGTCTAGACATAGGCCTCATTGGGGAGACCAAACCAGGATAAAATATTGGTTTTGTATCTCTTTTACCCTTGTCTCTTTATTTAGCGTTGCGATCATTTTCATTATTATCTCTATCGCTTCCGTAAAGTAATTGTCATTATTACTATTAATCTCTTATCCGCACAGTCGCTTTCATACTTATTTTTAAGGTGCATAGTTTGTTTGAAATATTTTGAAAACACATAATTTGCCAAAAATTGTCATATTTGATAAATACCTAATTCAGACCCCCCTCTTGGGTGATGGTTGTCAATTTCAAGTTTTCAACATACTCTTTTTTTGATATCCCCACGTCTACGTACCTACAAAGAGACCAAATCAAGGCAATATCAGTTCAATTCTTATTCATATCACACATGTTTATTCATCTTTTAAAATTAGCTGATGAACAAGCTAAGCATCCAATTGAAGAAATAAAAGATTTTGTTTAAACAAAATACCATAAAATGGCCTATCAAAACTCCCCCAAATTTAGCTTTTTACATGTTCCAGACAAAATAAAACAAAAGAATCAATTAGTTTTTTGATTATTCATTAAAAAAAAGACTTTGCCTAACCCATTAGTCTAAAAGAAATTTCTAACAATTAGTTTCAATTATGTAGAAAGAGAAAGATTACTCCCCTAATCAAGTATGTACATCGTCAAAATAATTGAAAAACATATTTAAAATTGCTATGTCGAGGACATACAAAAAAAAAAGAATGAGGAATGACACTCAACTAACTCAACCTTGGAAAGACCAAGCTTGTTATGAATGGAATCAAAAGAACCATTATCGTTGGAAACGTAAAAGCCAGACTCGTAATCAGACATTGAGAACAGGAAGAAAGGGGACGTACCTCAAAAATAAGATGAAGGAATTATGAGAATGTGGATGGTATTGCGATGAAGGGAAACGCTCAGAGAAACTTTGAAGAAATTTGAAAAACCTTCGAAAGTTATGAAAGCGGAAATGAAAAATTTTCCAAAATTGGATAAAGCGCTATTTAAAGTTCGAGGGAAGCAGACAAACAACACATGTTTCATGATCCTATTCATCCCAAAAACCACCATGATTAGGGGAAATTAAGGCACACGACTTCCCCAAATAAAGTACGTTGTCGAAACCTATTCTGCCCAAATTGGATAGAGGTCCCCGAGATAGGGCAAGGATCTCTTATTTAGGAACAAAGTCCTTGTAAAGGATGTTTAGTCTGACAAGAGTAGGCTCTTGGTCCTACGTACCCATTTGAACTATGGTTCTGGGGATTAAGACTACATAGTTCTATGAAGCACGTTGACATTGTGCATCAAGGGTGGAGAGCGAGACAGATCAAGGCTGCCTTAAGAGTAATTGAGGATTATGTCCCTTGCTCTTGGGGAGGTCTGTGTGGTCAAAACTCTTCTTCAAGTGTTAGGCCTATTACGAAGGGCGCAAGTTTCAAGGGTTGATGAGCCTTCGGGTGGAGTTGATTGCAACCGTCACCTTCTATCTAGGCAGCAAAAGAAGAGTCTTACTGCGTATGGAACTGTTCTCAGGAAGAGTGATCCTGAGATTGATTTGTCTCTTCCCTATATCCATCGAAGTACCATGATTCCAGCCACTTCATTCGTCCGTGATGAAGAGGAACCTGCTAACCCTTTCCCAGTTTTACTTGGTCCTTTGCTCACCCTTGAAGAAATAAATTCTAACAAAATTGCAAATCATTTTCCACTATGGGAACCTAAAATTTCCCGTACTTTGATTTCCAAAGACCCAATTCATACTTGTCATTTTGATAAGATAACCAAAAATATGGTTTTTTAGAAGGCTTATTTATGTCAGGTGCCCCTGTAGTTTGCACCTATTTTGTCAGACGCCCTTTAACTTTATTTTTAAACAAATATACCCCTACAGTTTGCTCCGGTGAGCCATATACCCCTGCATGCCATTTCCGGCCACCGGTGCTGACGTGGACAGCCGGAGTCAGCAAGTGGTAAAAATAGGAGCCCTTGTAGTTTGAGTCTTTTTTGTCAGATACCCCTATATATAACTTCAAAAATTCATATCTTTTAAACCATAAGTCCAAAAATTACAAATTTTATGTCAAAACGATCGTATCGAAATATGGAATTGTAAAATGTAATTATTTTATTTTTATGGATAGTTTCATAAAAATTGTTTTTTGGGCAATTTTCTATACGAATTTTGAATTTATGAATTAGATTACTCTAGTTTTTATTATAGTTTGAGGATCATAAAAATCATGAGTTTTGGCTTTTAAAAATAAATTGTTCAATCCAATTCATAAATTATTTTTAATAATTCATAAATTTAAAATTCGTATAGAAAATTGCCCAAAAAACAATTTTTATGAAACTATCCATAAAAGTAAAATAATTACATATTAAAATTCTATATTTCGATACGATCGTTTTGACATAAAATTTGTAATTTTTGGACTTACGGTTTAAAAGATATGAATTTTTGAAGTTATATATAGGAGTATCTGACAAAAAAGACTCAAACTACAAGCGCTCCTATTTTTACCACTTGCTGACTCCGACGGTCCACGTCAGCACAGGTGGCCGGAAATGGCATACAAGGGTATATATATGGCTCACCGGAGCAAACTGTAGGGGTATATTTGTTGAAAAATAAAGTTAAAGGGCGTTTGACAAAATAGGTGCAAACTACAGGGCACCTGACATAAATAAGCCTTTTTAGAAATATCAGTGCTTGGAATGATCTTGAACTAACAGTGGTTCAATAGGGTGGATAAGCATAAACATGATTCATGGTTAGAAGCTGGTTGCGTGGACTTGATTTTGTTGAATAACTGCAACATCCAAATCGATGAAGGGATGATAGGGGCTTCATCATATTTCTGGAGTCGACGCACCAACAACTTTCATTTTCCATATCGTATGATGACATTAGGATGAAAAATAACATTATTGTTTCCCTCAGCAGAAACATTTGGTGTCCCTAGATTTTGTGATTGGCCTTGACAAGTGTTTTCTAATAGGGCAGTCGCTTGATTTTGGGGTTGTGGTGGTACCATGAAAGTTGAGTGTTGTGCACTTTGGCCTAGATTTGAAGGTCACATCCTTAACTCAGAACCACCGGTATCATTTTGTACCATACTATACCTATATCCTTGTCTACCATCTCTAACATGTTGAATTATGGGATCATTAGGGTCATTGTCATCCAGTCGTAATATTTGATTAAGCCTTTTCTTATATGTGGCAATTTTGCCACACATTTTATTTGTAACCATCATGACAGGATTAATCACGGTTCCTAGTTGAGCCGTCAAATGATCCACAAGTTTGTGCATTGGCTTCGACAATCTATTGACTAATGTGAGTGACTGAATTAACTGGTGCATATCTAGACAGAGAAACGTTATTGGTACTTCTTGGCTCTGCGAGAATCTAGAGAATGATTGCATAGAAGTATCAGTTACTAAAGTTGAACTTCATACTGGAACTCTTGAACTATTTCATAGCCACGAGATTGCGAAGCAGGAAAAAAACATGGTGGCAGATTATATGAAGGGAAACTAGCATTTCTATTCGGTGAATTGCCCCCACGGCAAAACCACTAGTTTGACTTGACTGAGTCACAGAAGTGACACTAGAACCAGTTGTCATGTTTCCTAGACATAACACAGTGCTAGCGGTTACATTGGTACTTGGTATACTTCCAACATTACCGCTTTCGATAGCAGGCGTGGTTTCCTCAACTGTGGCAGTTACGCTTTGTGTACTTGCCTAGAAATCTGCCATTTTAGACAATGGATCTCTTTCAATCAATGAAGTTGGCAATGTAATTCCACTTCTCAAACACATACAAATGGCGCTTTCAACAAGTTACTCTGAAACCTGTCCCACCTGGCATGCCAATTTTTTAAGGTAAAAAAAATGAAAATACCGTCGAAAGGTTGTATTTATCACATGATATGTATGAAAGAGTGGTCACAACAGGTTTCTATGGTAATCTTGTGTTTTAGCCTTAAATGGAACTACAAAAAGTGAAGGAAGTGGAATTTAAAGTGCTCAGAATTGTAATGGAAAATGCAGGAATCAAGTGTGCAGGAATTTAAAGAAATTGAAAGACCTTGTAATGGGAAAAGTAAAGATTTTATTGAAATTAAAAGAGGGGTGTTACATTGGTGTTTTCTTCATTAATCTTCTTTTGTGAGTTGATAGGATAATGACCAAAGTTCCAACCCAGATTACATCGAAATTTCTCCTATTTATAGGCAAAATTACAACAACTGTCAATCTAATCTTTTGACACGTGTATGATCAAGATTTAATAAATTTAAAATAAAGTAACTGTTTTATATTTTCAACGCTAAACTGGAACTTGCTTTGTGGAAGTCTTCGACAAGAATCCTAAATTGATGTCTTCAATTGCTCCTTGATGGGAATCGAAATGGTGTGCAAAGTAATTTCTAAGTCCAAGCCATCGTTGTACTTTTTTTCGACACTAAAATCTTTGACAGGCTTCTTCATACTATTTCAATTCCAAAAATTTCCTCTCATGATTTAACAGATTGACCTTCAATAACTTGTCATACAACTCCAATCACTCTATCGAGAGGATCCTTTTCGACACATGATTAATGATTACCGGTGTGGAATGTTTCTCTTATTTCCATGTGATGAAAATTTTCCAAGATCTTTAGCCATCCCCTCGCTAAGACCCTGCAATATGGTTATCAAGAATATCACCCAAATACTCAATCTTTAAGCTATTGGAGATTCTTGATCCAATTTTATGTTAATTCTATCAAAACGACTATCCATTATGTTAAAGATACTTTTAACGAGGATAAAGTATCTTACACAATAAGACATTTGTTTTGATGAACAAACATAATCTCCTATATTTAATCTTTCATTATTAGGGAAAAGATGGGAGATTGCTTGAGAAAGACTTTAACCTTTTTTCTTCCTAACAACAGTCTCCTTAATCTCCCATATCTAATTTTCATGTTGATAATTTTCTGCAATTCTCTCAAATATTTTCTCCTCTTTCCAGAAATCGTACCAACAAGTGATTCTCATCATCCTCGTGATTTGTTTAATTCTCTTCTAGTCTTATATGTGTTTATTCTTGTAAAGAATGACCTTATTTATAGCCATTTTTTACCGTAACAGTAGTTGTAGCTAAATTTTTTTTGGTTGCTCATCCGGTTTCCCAAGTACTGTTTAGGTACATTCGGATCCGACTTAAGTTACGTGCCTGATTATGGCAAGTGAATAATCTCCCAACATGAGTTTTCTGCACCCACTAAATTTAAGGGCACCTTAACCCTTACCAATGAAATAATCTTTACATTTAATGCATTAATTATCCATTGACTATTTATGGAAAGGATGCTTCTTTCTTTTGACAAGCTTATGAAATATGGGCTCATGAATCTTCATCTTCCAACACAAGTTCATATTTGTCGAAATCACCTTTATATTCTGAAAATTCACTTACTTTCGATATTACTTCTATATATTGCCGAAATAACAGCTTTTATCGAATTAAAATCCAGTCTTAACAACTACATGACTAATACATGTGCTATTATATTTTGGGGTGGATGTGTCTTATATTTTTGGTGGATGCGTCATAATCTTTGTATCTATTGAGGAAATAATACCAATTTTTTTTTATATGAAAATAATACCAATTTTTTGTGGTGAAACATATTTAAAGAGCGAATATGCTCTCATCTCATTATCATTGTTGGTTGTTGCTTTACTTTTTTTATTATTTTTTTGTCGTAATAATTCTGATTGTGTATTATTCAGTTGATTACATTTTGATATATATGTTTTTATTTATGGTTTTAGTCCCTAAAAGTTGGGAGTGTTTTGATTTTAGTTCCTGATAGTTTTTTTGACCTTAACTCATCCTTAATTGTTTTGAAAATTTGGTTTTAGTCCTTGTTGTTAGGAAAAATCCATTAACTACTTACGTTTCTAACGAAACGTCACATCAACATACACGTGTGTAAGTATGGAATGTCATCGACAGGATAACGTGGATGATCTGAATCTGCAGGAGTAAAAAGCCCAAAACTCAATCCACAAACACATTTTGGTTGGGTCTTGGCCCTTTTGCTTTTGCGGATCCGGATCATCCACGTCATCCTACCGGGACGTGCAACATTTGCACACGTATATGCTGTTGTGGTGTTCCATTAACCATATCAACAATTACTCCTTCGGTCCAAAATATAAGCACCTTTTGACCAAAAGCTCCCCCTTTAAGAAAAGTAGGTTATGTTAGTTATTTGTATTGGAATTGTAAATTTTAAGGGTATATTTACCAATCTATCCTTTTGATTTTTAAATTTTTAATCCAAAATTATTTCCCACCCATTTTTAAATGACACTTTTTCCCACAAACATAGTTAGTGGAGTATTAAATAGGGTTAGTTTAGTAAAATTTTAGAAAAGATGCTTATATTTTGGACCGGAGGTAGTAATAAATTTTTCCTAATGACATGACTAAAACCAAATTTTCAAAACAATTAAGGATGAGTCAAAGTCAAAAAAACTTGCAGGAACCAAAATCAAAACACTCGCAACTTTCAAGGATTAAAACCATAAATAAGCCTTAATTTTATGGCATTAAGGATTTGCCTAATTTCATTTTAAGGTAAAAGATTAAAAATATAATAAAAAATATTGCGAAACTTAGGATATTACTTTTTTTTTTACATGGGAAGTCTGGGACTAGAACCCATGACCTGGGGGAGGGACAAATCCTAAGTGTCCATGCAGCTACCAACTTGGCTGTCTTACGCAGACAGGATATTACTTTTCATGTATTAATTATTTAATTATTCAATGCAAATGTGCAACATTATTTTTTGATTTTTATTTGAGTTTTTTTTACACCAAGGATATCCCCCAGTCGACAGTCGAATACTAATTTCCTCCGAAGCGTAGAGATCAGATCATCGAAGTGGGTTTTGCCTCTACCAACAAAGCCTTGGGTTTTGCCTCTACCAACAAAGCCTTTTTCATACCTACGACAAGGATCGAACCTCTGACATCATGCTTAAGGAACACAACTATTTACCAACTGTGCTGAGATTTGTTAAAGTGAAAATCAAAATTTTAAATAACACAAACTCTTCTCGTGTACTGCACGGCTTAAAAAGGTAAGGAAAAAACAAAATTGCAAGGCCATCACATTTGACTTATGTTGAAGTTGATAAGAATTGAAATGTTTTATTCGGCCAATATCGTGGACCGCAAGGCATTTGTGACCTTTAAAAGGACACATGCCATAGAGAAATTCTTGAAACAAAGAAAGGATATTAATTACACTACACTGAGTGCTAAAGGCGGTGGATTAAATAGTTATTCTCAGTGCTGTCGCCTATATATTTTTCAACAAACAGGTGAGTGTCTAATTCTACTTTTCAAAAATATTTCTTCTTGTTCTATATAGGGTATTTTCTAGAAGAAAATTTTGATCTTATATATAAGATACTTTATATTTTTTATGCATCATTAATTATTTTTTTTTGCCCTTATTAAATGCTTTGAATAACTATGTTTTTTTTTATTCATTAATGAATGTGAACTTTTCAAGTAAAGTGAACGGGTAAAATTGTAATGTTACAATATATTCTCATAAAATTCACAAAATTAACCACTTTCATTGAACTGAGGAATACAGTTAAATATGCCCTATATATAAGACCGGAGGAATTGCAGTATTACGTAAATATTTAAATCTAACTTCAATATTTTATACTTATCTTTTTTTTTTAAAAAAAAAAATTAAAGTAAAGTTATCCCAAATTTCTATACTTCTTATTTTTCTTTTATTTAAAACAAAACAGAGGTAAGATGCAGATATTGGATTTGGAGGTTCAAATAATTTGTTTTTTACCTTTTACTGTTTGACATTGTTTATTTCTTTAAGTAAATTGTTGGGAAGTTTTTCAATTAATTTTAAAAAACATTATCTTTGAAGGGAATACTATATGGCTTAATTATATCACAAATCTTTGAAGTTTGGGGTATTTTTGTCAGATATTCTTATTTTTTTCCAATGTTTGACTCCTCGGAGTTACTTCTGGATTTGTCATATACCCCTACTATCAATTGTGGTCAATTTTGCTAACATGTAACATCAGAATCCTGGTTAGACGCAGGACGTTGGTCATGTGATGACGCGTAATGTCATAGGGGTGAAAATGACCTCTCTCTTCAAATTTTTTTTATTTAACTAAAAATATAAAAATATTAAGTTTTTTAGTTTTTTAATTTAAAGAAAAGCAGGATCTTCGCCCACGGGGCACCACGTGCCTTACGTCCTGCGTTTTACCAGGATTCTGACATTACATGTCAGCAAAATTGGTCAGAATTGGTAGTAGGGGTATATGACAAACCTAGAAGTAACTTCGGGGAGTTAGACATTGAAAAAATAAGAATAAGGGTATCTGACAAAAGTACCTCAAACTTCAGGGACTTATGACATAATTAAGTCATACTGTATTATATATATTTTTTCTTTAAATATAAGTATTAGATAATGAATTTTGCTTGTCTATAAATATAAGCATTTATCTCAATTTTCAATAATATTAATTACTTATTTTTCAAGCATTCCTGTTTTGTCAACATCCTTTTAGTATTTAATAAAAATTATACGGGTAGTTATGAAATATTATATCAAATATTATAATTTCCAATACCACTAATAATATTAACTACTCCCTCCGTTCCTTATTATCTACCACTTTTTGGAGAGATTTTTTGTTTTTTTAATCTGTCGTATTGAAGATTTCAAGAGTGTAATAAATGTTGTTTTCCATGTTTGCACTTATTTAATATGTTTTGGTTTATGTAAGTAGTGAAAAAAATGACTAATTATAGAAATAGAAAAGGTATAGTGGGAAAAAAACATAATTAATGTATTGGAAATATGAGTAATGATTAGATTTCTTAAACGGTGTGTTTTGTTTGAAATATGACAGATAGATAAGAACAGAGAGAGTAACATTTTTAATTAATCTGAAAGTCAATCCTAAATGCTTATATTTAAAGTCTAAATGCTAATATAGTAATTAATTACTCCCTCCGGTCCTATTTCTAAGACCCTTTTGGGGTTTTTATTTTGGTCCTATTTATAAGACCCCTTTTCAATTTTCAATAGCATTTAATTATTTCTTTCCACTAACACCCCTATAAAGTCAACACTTTTAGAGTTCCAATAATAATTATAGGGGTAATTTTGAAAAAATATATCAAATTTTCACATTTTCAATACAACTAACAAATTTATCCACTCTCTTTGGTGGGAGTAAAATACCCAAAAGATAGTATTATAAATAAAAGCGGAGGGAGTACAAATTAGTTCAAGTTATTGGCTATATAAAACTTTACTTGTATTTTATTTGTAATCTACGCTTTCTATTTTTATCACATCTAAGGAATGATTATATGCACTGAAAAATTATTCTCTAAACTTTGGGCCCCAAAATAAATTTGAACATGCAATTTTTACCGTCCCTAATTATAAGACCCTTTTGACACTTTTATTTTGTCCCTATTTATAAGACTCCATATCAATTTTCAATGATCATCAATTACTTTTTGTCCATGAACTCCTCTATTTATTTAACATTTTTATATTCTCAATAAGATTAATAGGGGTTATTTGAAAATACATATAAAAAGTTTACATTTTCAATACAATTAACTAAATTAGTCCACTTTAAATTAGTTCACTTTCTTAATGGACGTGAAATTTTCTAAAGGGATCTTATATTTAGGGATGGAGGGAGTACTTCTTTGGTTCCAGTATATAATTTCTTGAAGTGAACTTATGCGTGAATTACGGAAATTAGTTAATGTTGAGTAAATAGAAATATTTATGAAAAAGAAGTAATTAAAATTATCAAAAATTGGATTAAATGCTTATAAAAAAATCAATGTATGCTTATAAGGGAGGAATCTATAAATGTCAAGATGTATGTCTTCGGGTTAATTTCTATAATTTGCTTTTTTTTTTAATGTATTTTGTTTTTATCATTCAAGGAAAAAAGGTATTTGCACTACTGAGCATACATACATCTCTTCCCCTGGCAGGTAAAAGCCCAAAAACAACATGAGTAATCCAATTCCAACAGTGCTTATCTTACCATGTCCAGCTACAGGACATGTCAATCCCATGATGACCATAGCACTGAAGTTGTCTGAGCATGAATGCAATATCATTTTTGTGAACACGGACTTCAACCATAAGAGAGTGGTCAAGCAAGAAACCAATAATGGCTTACCAATTAAGTTGGTTTCAATCTCAGATGGCTTAGGAGCTGAGAATGACCGAAGTGATGCAGGGGAACTCTGTGAATCTATGTTAAACACCATGCCTGCTATGCTTGAGAAGCTCATAGAGGATATTCACTTGAGTGGTGACCATAAAATCACTTGCATAGTTGCTGATATGGCAATGGGGTGGGCAATGGAAGTTGCACACAAGCTGAGAATCAGGGGAGCTCTCTTTTGGACAGCATCAGCAGCAATGTTTGCCTTGACATCCAATACTCCTTGGCTCATTGATAATGGAACCATAGATTCTGAAGGTAAGAATATCACATTTCACTAAATACATTTATTAAATTTAACAATCTTACTCCTTGTCACCAAACCAGTGGTTTGTGCCTAACTTGGTAAAACTGTGGAATATAAACTAGAGTGGTTTGTGCCTAACTTGGTAAAACTGTGGAATATAAAACAAACTGAATATATATATATATATATATATATATGGGGCTGCTAACATCCACCTATGTAGGAGGATTTTAGCAATGTCCACCAAAATATTTGGACAAAATTACCCTTCCTTTTATAACTTGAGTAACTTATTTTTTTTAAGGGTGTTTATGTAATTAGATTATTAATTAATTAAAAAAAAAATCATCCCCCACAATCCGTTGACCACCATTGGTCGCCGTTGACCACCGTTGGTCGCTGTTGATCGGCGTTGACCACCGTTGACCGGCATTGACCGGCGCCGTTGACCGGCGTTGACCTCCGCCCCCGTTAAACCCTAAACCCTAAAGCCTGAGACCCTAAACCCTAAACCTTCCCTAAACCCTAAACCCAAATTACAGAAATACCCTTAAAAATTAACCTATCCAAGTTAAAAGATGGAGGGTAATTTTATCCAAATATTTAGGTGGACATTGCTAAAATCCTCCCCACATTGGAGGATGTTAGCATTCCCCTATATATATATATATATCCAGAATTGACATATATGTACGTCCAAATGTCAATTATGAATATACATATAACATTATTATATAAATTATTAAGACGGTTCAAATATGATGATTGTGTTTACTCCTCCATCTCCTAAAAAAAAGTTTAACTTTTACCTATAAAAAAATGCTTAATTATGTCACAAGTCCCTGAAGTTTGTAGTATTTTTGTCATATACCCTTATTCTTTTTTTCTCAATGTCTGACTCTCTGAAGTTACTTCTGGGTTTGTCATATACCACTATTACCAATTCTGGTCAATTTTTTGACATGTAACATCAGAATCCTAATCAGACGTAGGAGATTGGTCATGTGGTGTCGCGTGATGTCACATGGGCGAAGACAACCTCTCTCCTTCAATCTTTTCTTTTCTTTTTTTAATTTAACTAAAAATATAAAAATATTAAGTTTTTTAGTTTTTTAATTAAAAAAAAAATCTTCGCCGAAGGGGCACCAGGTGCCTAACCTCCTGGCCCTCTAATCGAGATTCTGATGTTACATGTCAGCAAAATTGGCCAGAATTGATAGTAGGGGTATATGACAAACTCATAAGTAACTTCGGAAAGTCAGACATCGAAAAAAAAAAGAATAAGGGTATATAGCAAAAGTACCTCAAACTTTAGGGACTTATGACATAATTAAGCCCGTAAAAAACTTATAACCTAAACAGACAAATTTTATAACCTCAATATTCAAATTAGTTTCATTTTGTATGATGGGTCTGCAGGTAGACCAATCACAACAGGGAAATTTCAATTGTTACCAAATACGTCTGTTGTAATGGACTCAAGTGTCATTTGGTGGTCAAAGATCGGTGATTCAATGCTTCAGAAAAAAGTCTTTAATTATTTTGTACAATGCATAAAATGTATAAATTTGACGGAATGGTGGCTTTGCAACACCACTTATGAACTCGAGTTAAGAGTACTATCCTCGCTTCCAAAGCTCCTCCCAATTGGCCCATTGTTGAGAAGCTGCGACAATGCAAGCACAAGCACGACATCATTGGGACAGTTTTGGGATGAAGATCACTCTTGCATGAGTTGGCTCGATCAACAACCTCGTCATTCTGTCTTGTATGTTGCTTTTGGTAGTACCACTCTTTTTGACCAAAATCAATTCACAGAACTAGCTCTCGGACTCGAGCTCACTAATCAACCTTTTCTTTGGGTCGTGCGCCAAGATTGCAATAGTAGCAATGAAATAGCATACCCTAGTGAATTTCAAGGGCAAAGAGGTAATATAGTGGGATGGGCTCCTCAAGAGAAAGTGCTAAACCACCCTTCCATAGCTTGTTTTGTTAGCCATTGTGGTTGGAATTCCACTATGGAAGGTTTGTCTAATGGGGTACCCTTCTTGTGTTGGCCATATTATACCGATCAATTTCATAACAAAACATACATATGTGAAGAGTTGAAGGTTGGGTTGGGATTCGACTTTGATGAAAAGGGATTGGTGTCACGAGATGAGATTAAAATGAAAATAGACCTACTACTTAGAAATGACAACATAAGATCAAGGTCTTTGGAGCTTAAAGAGAAGCTAATTTGCAACATTGCAAAAAGAGGTCAATCTTCAGAGAACTTGAGAAGGTTTGTTGAGTGGCTGAAAGAATAAAGATTGAGGTTTTGTGCACATGTTAAGTTGGCTAAAGGTAATTGGATCAACTACTTAACGATGAACAAATAATAAGATAATTGGAGGAGATGGTCATGAATAATATACTTCAGGAAGTATTAGAAAGTTCTAAAAATAGTTCAAAATTAAGAACAAGAGTTGTCTTTTGTTATGGTCGCGAAGTGTTTTGTAGAAGAGCAAGTATTTCTCTTAATTTTGTGGATTTTGTCAAGGAAAATATATTCATTATATTTGGGTTTTATATAAGTTACTACTTATTTTTTTCTTTTGAATGATATATAAGTTATTATTTGATGTAGCCATACTCATAATTCAAATTGACGCAGCCTTTCAATTATGTTAAAACAAAGCTGTATAACGCCAAATCCTTTTTCTTATCGTAGAATAACAAGTTATTGTTAGTGGTATTAGTTGTGTGAAAGATAACACGAGCAAGTGAAAGCATCTTTTCCTCCTGAAATTTTGTAAAAAACAATTAATATATAAATTTATCATTTACATAATCAAGGATGAACTGTTGGGTGGCTTCGAGCATTCACTTCTGTCTACAATTTTTTTTTTGTCCTTAATAAATCTCAAGTATTATTTTATTATTCTTTGCACTTTTATATATTATAAACAATTATTATATTTTCTTTTCATCCATGAATCGATTTTTGTTCTTATAATCGATATCGCCCACTACCTCACTCTCTTAATATTTTACATTAAATAAAAATTAACATCAACTTTTGATGTTTCTCTCTCCTCCCTCTCTCCATTTTTAGCAATTAAAAAATTGTTCTCTTTAAGTTATTAAGTGTCACAAATTAGAGACAATCCCAAAATAAGGACAAAAGTTATTTTTCCCCACCAACACTTTTTTTTATGGACAATACTTAATTTTTTTTAAAATAGTTGGTGTGGAAGCTTGCATGTTAATATGCATGAGGTCATATCTTCGAGTCTCCCCTGCGACTTTCCTCAACTTTTTTCACATATTTGACTTCACAAGAGTTTTTCAGCTTTATTCTTCCTCCAATCAATTACTCCATTCGTCTCTTGTTATAGGACCTTTTGAGTAAAAAAAATTGATTCTAAATATAAGGTCATCTTCTAATTTTTTCCAAAATTACCCTTAACATTTAATCATGATACTCTAAGTTTTAGTGATAAGACATAAATAAAATTGTATTGGAAAGTGCAAAAGTTTTGCAAATTGTGTAGTTTTAGTGTTGTAGGTGGTAGAGGGAAAGTAAGAATTAAAGTAAGTATTGAAAAGTCAAAAAATTTATTATATTCTAATAATTGGTGAAAGGGTATTTTTGGAACAACATATCAATTTTAGTATAAAATTTATTAATCTTGGTGGACGTAAAAATATCCAAAAGGGTCCTGTAATAAGGGACGGAGGAAATACAAGTTTTTCTGATCGGTTTTTATTTATTTGAATACTATTAAATACAAGTTTTTGGACAGAAAATGTGCTTTCCAATTTCTTTTGCCTTATTTTCGTATTTACTTTTAAATACTATTTGATTATTTTAATTTATAAATTTTACAATTTAGTTTCTTTTACTAATTTTCTTATTGTAATTGTTTGATTTTCTAATTTTAGGTGTGTCAAAATTGGGAGTGAAACAATTATCTTGACTATGCACAATATTGTTTAAACATTAAAAAAATTATACTTATTTCAAAAGAAAACCTTCCAATAAATACAAAAAAGATAGTTTATCTTCAATATCTTTAAAATAATGGATAGCAACATTTTAGATGAAGGTACATTTTTTTGACATGTTTTATTGTCATATAATGTTATCTTATATTAATATATTATTTTGAACTTATTATAAAATTATGCGTGCTTTTTTGGATTTTATTGTTATTTTATGAATTTTGATTATAAGTTTTAATTAAATTTAGCAGCATCTCTTGAATTTCAGTCAAGATTTGTTATTGGGTATTAAAATTGATAATATTTTAAAATTATACCTATAGTTATTACTGAATCTCTAAACAATATTAAATAAATATATATGTTTATGCAAAAAATGTAATTAATGAAATAAAAAATTGAAAAAAATACTTATAAATAAAATCAAATAAAAGTTCCAAAATATTAGCATGTGATACTTCATATAGTGCACAGACAAATTAATGGTCTATTTCATTTACTGTGTGTTTGGTAAAACAAGTATAACTTATCTGGTAGCTTGTAGCTTATTGACTAGATCATCAATAAGCAACTAGAGATGTTTGGTGAACAAAAAATAGAAGAAACTTGTAACTTTCAAAAAGAAAACTTATAACTTTTGAAAGCTAGTTTTTAGAAAAACTACACTAGGTAACTTTTATATATATATATATATATATATATATATATATATATATATATATATGAGGATTGCTAACATGAGCCTACCCTTGTTTTAGAAGGATCATGTTAGCAATGTGTTCCAAAGTTTTTAGACAAAAGAGCCCTTTTCAGTTTTGAGGAAATAAAATTATAATGAGAATTATTTTAGTAAAATAATTATTATCCTAATTAAAAAAAAAATCTCTCTCCTCCCCCCCCAAACCTCACAAATCCCAATCAGAAGTAATTTCTCCCAAACCCAAAATCAAACCCTCTCTCTCAACCCTAGCCTCCCTCCAACGACCAGATCTGCCACCGCCGCCACTCGCCCCTCACAGGTTCGTCCCCTCCCTCCTCCTCTCCCGCGTGTGTGCCATCCCCCACGCTGTTCGCGTCTCTCGCCGTGACGCGTTCGTCTCTCCCCTCACTCGCCGTCGTGACGCGTTCGTCCTCCACCAGTGTCTCCTCCGCCGTTCGCGTCTCCCACCGCCTTCATCGTCATTTGCCTCACCAAGACCCACAACGCCCGCACCCACCCCTTCTACCTCTGTTCTGTTTGCACTCCCTCCTTCTGCCTCTGTTCCCACTGAAATCTCTATATGGAGTGATAATCTTCCACAACTGTATGCTTCCTTTCCAGTGTCTGCTTGCCCAACATCTTACTTTTATTTTTGATACCAACGTGATTGTAACATTGGATGATAACTTGACATATATGCATTTGGATTCATCACCTCATTTGTTGTCCTTCAGGTTCCTAAGAAACTTTTGCATTTGGTGGCTTTTCAGATTGCTTGAATTGGAGTTTTTTTTGTGTGCCATAGTGTTCATTATAATTGTTTATCTTATACTGTAATTTTAGTTATTTTCTGATGGAGTTGTGCCAATTTTGCCCAGAATAATTGTGACTATTTTATTGCTTCATGCTTGTTATGAGTATGCTTGTTATGAGTATGTTAATCTATTTTATTGTGAACTAACCTGGAGAAGAGGAGTTGTATGTGCTGTGTCTATGTTCCAACCAACTATCTTTGTATTGGTGATATATTTATTGCAAAACCAAGGATGTCATTAGGCCTAACTTATCAGTTCGTGAAGGAATTGGTGAGTGATTCTGGTTTTTTTAATTACTGTATTCAAAGTCCTTGGTTATAGAAGTCAAAGAGACTTATTCTTTTAGTTTGCACTACATTGATATTATGCAAAGTGTCTGTTTTCTGAGTCTCCTTTCTCTTAGGCTACCTTTACTTAAGACATGCTGAAATTGGAATGGATAGATATATGATCTGGCAAATTGGGACACTTCACATAATTTGTGTAAGTATCTTTTTCTATGTACTTCAGGGTGTAGGCAATGAATGCTTATATACGTAATACACGAGGAGTTTTTTCCGGAGGCATGTCAATGCCACAGATCCTATCAACGATTGATTCACGCATCTTGCCAATGGATATACGCAAACACAACAAAAGCTGAGAGCTGGGTTGCATGAGTACGGGTACGGTACCGGTACCTGGTACGGGTACGGGTACGGGTACGGGGTACGACAATTTCTAAAAAACTAGGGTACGGACACGTTTATATATATATATAATAATTTATTTTATTAAAATAATTATATTTAAATTTAAAAAAATGGAAAAAATTAAAATCAGTAAGGTAAAAATTAAGTTAAAATTAATAATAAACACTTAAAAATTATTTTGATGTAAAAAAGATAACATTAAGTTCAAATTAATAATAAACACTTAAAAATTAAAGATTTTCCAAAATAGAGTTAGCTTACTAGTTACTAACAACATTACCATATTTAAAGAACAAGTTTACTCAATCAATCAATTAAAGATGCAACAAATCAGTATTATACTATGAAAATATAAACTGAAAAAATAACTATACTATGAAAAAAAGAACAAGCTTACGAAATCAGTATGATACTATGAAAAAAACTGAAAAATTAAAAGATGCAGCAAATCTCATTAGATGCAGCAAATGAAATCCTAACTTTCCAAAATGCATCAAATCTCATTAGAAAAATAAGTAACAAAGTAGAAGTATTTTATCTTTGTACCATGAGTATGACGGGTTCGAGCAGCACGGCGGCGAAAATAGCTAGCAGCACGGCAACGACAGCGAGCGAGCAGCATGGCGAGCGAACGACAACTGACAGTAGAGATAGAGAGAGGAGGCAGAGAGCGTGCTTCGAGAGATAGAGAGGAGTCAGAGAGGGTTTGCTTCAAAACTCATCCCTAGGATAAGATTAAGATGTCTAAGGCTGGGAATAAAAAAAAGAAATTTTTTTTTTCAATTTTAGTGGTGTTGTGCCGTACCCAATTGGTGGGTACCGTACCCACCGCGTACCCCGGCGTACCCAAATATGTACCCAAGTTTTTTTTTTGTTCGGGTACGTACTCGGTACGTACCCAGACGTACCCAAGCCGTACCCGTACCCAAAAAGTACCCGGTACGTGTACGGCTCCTAAAACGGTGTACCCATGCTTCAGAGGCTGAGAGTGAAGAGCATAGCAGTTGTTCTTGTTATAGTACCTTGAAATCATATGGAGCCATCAGAATGCAAGTGCAATCATTGAGTGTTGAGAAAGCAATTAATAAATGTACATTTTGGTTGCCATTAAGGTGCTAGATTCTGATGGCATGTTTAACATTTGTTTATATGTGTAATAGAATGTAGAAATTTAGTCCTTGTTTGGAAATATAGTTTGGGTGATGACAGACATTCAAAATTCTTTTAGCCACCCTGGAGTCTCAATTTTTACGCAGTATACTATGGTGGTTCCTCAGTTGTTACAGTGCAATTCAATTTTGTAGTGCTGGTTAATCTGGTTTTCAAGAGGAAATCATGCCTTTTGTAGTGCTACTTGATATGATGACCAATTTTCCTCTTGGAACTATTTAGTAAAAGGCATGATTCATAGAAGAACCCATATTGAAAAAGTTTGTCCAATTTTAATCCTAACCACTATTCCAACGGTACAACAACCAATCGTTGATTATCTTCCTTGAAACAGCCAAAGGAGATCGTGGAAAAAGCATAGAACCTGAACAAATTTACAAATAAAAAAAAAATAACAAGAATCAAGAATCTGGGCAGAGTCACCGAATTGTGAAATGGGCTTGATATGTCCAGGATGTTGAGATAATAAGCACAAACACTAAACAGCAAAAGGAACTCTCCAAAATTGAAACACCCAACCAAGCTTTTGTTCCTCCATTGATGCGGAGAAGTAAATCTCCACATTAGATTATCAACGATTACACACTGGTGGAGGACGAATGCGTCACGACGGCGAGTGAGGGGAGAGACAAACGCGTAACGGCGAGAGACGCGAACAACGTGGGGGACGGAACACACGCGGGAGAGGAGGAGGGAGGGGACGAACCTGTGAGGGGTGAGCGTCGGCGGTGGCAGATCTGGTCGTTGGAGGGAGGCTAGGGTTGAGAGAGAGGGTTTGATTTTGGGTTTGGGAGAAATTACTTCTGATTGGGATTTGGGAGGTTTGGGGGGAGGAGAGAGTTTTTTTTTAAATTTTTTAATTAGGATAATAATTATTTTACTAAAATAACCCTCATTATAATTTTATTTCCTCAAAACTGAAAAGGGCTCTTTTGTCTAAAAACTTTGGAACACATTGCTAACATGATCCTTCTAAAACAAGGGTAGACTCATGTTAGCAATCCCCATATATATAATAAGAGTTTTCAATAAATAATATCTCAACTTTACCCTTTTTTTTTATTAAATTAAATTATTAAGTAAATTATTTTTACTTAAGAACTCCATGGTTAAACTTTTTTTTAAGAAGTTTTCCTGGGAAGCATGCGAGTGAGGATAAAGCACGCTGAAAACACTCGTGTTGGTAAGTGGGGACAATCGCAATCCATTTGCCTGTCAGGAACGTTACAAATAGTATCAGAGCGGCTCCTCTCCCAGTACGTTGTGGTTTCGGGTACCCGCGAGTATATCAAAGAATGGACCCGCGGGTATATAAAAACGGGTACCTGCGGGTAATACTCGGAATAGGTCCAGATCCGGGTAATGGGGACCCGTGGGTATCTGGACCCGCAGAAAAATACTTATTATTCAATTGATTTGGAATTTAAGTATGTTTGTGTGAGATGATTTGTTTCTAAGTAATTCTGTTTTGCCTCTAATGAATTTGTTTGTGAATTGTTTAATGATATATCAAGTGTTTGACATGTAAAAATAAAGAATTTTTATGTTTGTTTAGAAAAAAATAAGTTTAAAATTTTAATAATTTATTTTTAAAAATATAATGAGTACCCGTGAACTCGTTTGTGTACCTAAAGATCCCCTAACCTGCTTGACAGCGAGTACCCGTGTGTGTTTGGGACGGGTCAGGGTCCGAATATGCATGAATGGGGCGGGTTCGGGTAATGAGATATCCGGACCCACCCAAACCCATTGTCATCCCTATATCTACGTTAATTCAACATGGAGTGCTCTCAGTTCTATCCATTGTCGGCAGGCTAGTCAGCTTCAAAACCTACCACACATTTAAGTCACTTGTCATATCACGTAACCGGATAAATGATTGAATACATAGACAAACATAATATTATTACAATGTAATTGATGCATGTTGATCACATGTCTTCATCAAACAATAATTAATATTATTTATCTTAATGTTATGCATGCATGTCTCATAAGAAAACTTTCTTCCTTTATCCAACACTTCCATACGTAAAATAATTAATATTATTTATCTTAATGTAATTGATGCATGTTGATCACATGTCTTCATAAAACAATAATTAATATTATTTATCTTAATGTTATGCATGCATGTCTCGTAAGAAAACTTTCTTCCTTTATCCAACACTACTTCCATACAGTCAACACCCTGGGAATAAGCAATCGTGCACTAAGTGTTCCCATCACCACGTATACACTCCCACGGAGATGTATACTAAGAACCATCCACCACGATACCAAAATGAATAAGTCGGACATAGAATTATTGTCCACCAATAATTCTCACAACTCATCATTTTCCACTTATTGTCCGGTGGACCATTGTATCTTAAGCCCACTCATCACCGTAATCACCCTTACACGATGAATGATGCATGATAACTTAATTAATCCTTATTAATCTCCTTAATTCTTTGTTTTATTTTATAATTAAAGCACAAGTGATAATTGTAGAATCAAAAAGGTTTTGATGACGACAAATAAATCAACAAGTTGTTTTGATGAAGTCATTTGCCTTGAAGTTCAACAACAAACAACCAAAATGCTTCCTACTCTATTTATTCACTCTCATTGTAATTTTAATTTAATTATCTTTATGAGTGTGGGTGGTAGAATTAGGTTATTAACCTCTTTCTAATTTTGATTGATTAATATGCATGGTTGATTGAGGTTAATAAGTGATAAACACTTGAGAGAAGTAAAAACAACCAAAGTAAACAAATCATAAAAATCATTTTTGCAAAACTGTCTACAGTCTAATCGATTAGCCAAATCGATTCGAAATTTTATGAATAGATTCAATCGACATCAAATCTGAAAAAACAGGAACGCATTTTGCAGAAAACATGGAGGAACTCGTAGAGCAATTTAGGGAAGTGAAACAGAGGCTCCTCCTTGGCTTCTCTGACTTCCATGCCTATAAATTGGGTCTCCACATCCTTGGTTCAAGACACACAATACAACAAGTGTAACATCAAGTTACGACTAACGTTTTCTAGAGGAAAATAAATTAAATAAGCAAATATCTAAAAATTCGAGTCCGCGGTATTTAAATTTCCTCATAACAACAAAAAAAAAGTATCAAGCGTCAATTATTTCAAATATAAAGGAACATACTTATAACTTAAATCAACGTATTGGACTGGGCATTGTCTATGGAGGATAAGAACAAAGTCTTAAATTATCCTTAAATAAATACATGTATCCATAAAACAAAGTAGCATAAGAATTTAACTATAATAATATAACCAGCTACTGGTTCACTCTTTAGGAGAACCTAGAATTGTCAAGAAAACCCAAGCATAGTGAGATAAACATCTCAGTAACACTATATAAAATAAAACAAATATGACAATTCTAGCCGTCTCAAGTACGGAAAATCTCCATTCATAATAATAAAAGGGAAAAATAAATTCCAATCATCATTTCGTAATATAATAAATAACTTATAATGAAAATATGAACAAGATGAATTTAAGCATAACTATTAGATATAACACACAAAAAAAAATATACACTTAAGACCTTAATTTTATTAGAGCTCTAATTATTAACTTTCTATTATCTTACACACAGCACGCCTACCCCTTACCCGGCGCCCCAGGTTCGCACACCCGCGTCCGGGTCAGTCCTAATAATCATATGGTTGGTGTGCAATGTGTGTGGTCAAACAGTTGATTCAAAAGAATTCCCTCAACAAATATACTTTGGGCATAAACCCCTTTTTCAACTTTAATACATGACTATAATTATACAAGCAAGAATGATAATCATCTTAAAAATAATAGACAACGAGTACCCATACACAAATACTTCCTCCGGTCCTATATATAGGACATACTTAACCATATTCTTTGGACCAAGAAAAGTAGTTAGTTTTATGAATTCTATGAGAATATATTATAACATTACAATTTTACCCTCTCAACTTTTCTTGAAAAATTCACACTCATTAATGAAAAATAAAAAACACATGCATTTAATAAGGGCAAAAAAGAGAAAAAGTAATAAATGATGCATAGAAAATACAAAATGTCTTATATATAGGACCAAAGATTGCTTCTAGAATATGTCCTATATATAGGACCGGAGGGAGTAATACATATGAGAATTCAACTATTCATCGAATATAAACATAATTATTGTGGCATAACATGTGGTAATTAGAACTGCTCACTGAAAACGATAAAGATTTGCGGCATAACCTGCAGTAGTTAGTATTACCCATTGAGAACACTGTGTATACAAATACTTGCGGCATATCATAAACATTGAATAATGACCCTGAATTTCAAATTCAATATGAACAAATATCATATACGCATGCATATATATATATATATATATATATATATATTAATATGAAAAAGAAACATCTAATCCCTTATCATTATTATTTTTATGGAGGTTTAATTGGGTTATAGTGTTACCTTCAAGATGATTTTCTCTTTTAGCTCTTCTTCTTCTTGTCTTCTCTAAACCTCTTGGCTGCTAGGGTTGGCTTTGCCCCCTTTCTTCTTTTCTTTCCTTTTTTTTTTGTTCTAACTGGCTACCTATAGGGTTTCCTCCTAACTATTTATTAGTAGGATTTTAATTATTTTTTTTAATTCTTTTAATCAAATCTATTATTTGTTCTTATCAAACATCACATACTAATAAAATATAATTTTTTATAATTACTATTATTTTTGTTCACTTATCTATTCCACCAAAACCACTATATTTTTTTATATGAAAATTCTATTACTTTATTTATATTATATATTTCACATAAAGAAAATTCAAAATATAAAAATTTATTCAAACGCATATAGATAGGTATAACTTATCAATATAGTATTCTTTTTTTTTTGGGATGTTACAACAAGCATACACAACTTCCTTCTTGCTTAAACTCTCTCTCACTCTCTCTCTCTCAAGTGTTACTATCTCAATCAGTTGTTCTTATTTTTCATTCAAATTAAGATTGAGTTAGGATTTGTGTGTAAGTTCCAAAAACATATTTCAATTCGTTTTTAGCTTGTTGCAAGGAGCTCTTGAAAGATTTTCAAGGAGCTTGCTAGCTAGGGTGCTTAAGAGGTTCTTAAGCCATTGAAGTCTTAGAAGGTTTCTAAGCACAAGACGAAGAGGTTCTTCGCCCGGTGGAGCTACTTGAAGGTTTCAAGGAGGCTTTGGAAGAGGTTCTTCCTACCGGAATCAAATTGGGGTAGAATCCAAGAGTTTGGTACTCTCTTGGAAGGGTTAGGTTGACTGAGGTTTATTCAAGTAATCCTTTGTATTTCTAGGAATTTGGTAGATTGAAAAGCTCTCAAAGGTTTAGGGAGGACTGGATGTAGCTCTCAAAGGTAAGAGTGAACCAGTATAAAAATTCTCTAGTGTTCCTCTTTATTGCTTTCCTTTATTCCCTGTTTTATGTTGCATCAAACTTAACCATAGGCTAGATTATTGGGGATTTATCTATAAGCTTTTATTTTTCTCTTATGCTCTTAATATTCACTTTCTTACTCTGTCATTAACTGTTGCATATTGCTTCCTTGTTTCCTTTAATTTCCGTACGGTTTACAGCACTAAGAACTAAAGTTTTTCACTGATCTGTGCACAGTCAAATCGATTTATAGAATCGATTACCCAAATCGATTTGACTCTGCTTAAATCGATTAGAACCTACATTCTTTGTTAAAATCAGCTTCCGCTTTAATTTGTTTCAACTTTATTTGAAATTTTTGTATTGTAGCTTCCATTTACTATTCACCCCCTCTAGTAAATTGTTAGGCCGCTTGTTGGTTTCCAACAAGTGGTATCAGAGCTCGGTCGAAAAATCGAGCATAAAAGCTTTTTCGAAAAAGATCTTAAAGGAAACCAATGGCCTCTAACAATTCATTTGGAGGTGAAGGCTCTTCAATAAACTGTCCTCCACTATTTAATGGTGAAGGATACGCTTATTGGAAAGCTAGGATGAAAATATTTATTGAAGCTATTGATATCGAAATTTGGAATGCAATTGAAAATGGTCCTCATGTTCCTAAAAAGAAAATAAATGAGGAAGTTGTTGAAATTCCTAGGACAAGTTGGGATGATGATGACAAAAAGAAAGTGTCTTACGATTTAAAAGCTAAAACATCATCACCTCCGCCTTGTCATATGATGAATTTTTTAGAGTGTCCCAATGTAAAAATGCTAAACAAATGTGGGACATCCTTCAACTTAATCATGAAGGAACAAGTGAAGTTAGACGTGCAAGGTTAAATAGCTTAATGCATGAATATGAGTTATTTCGTATGCTTTCAAATGAATCTATAAATGATATGCAAAAACGATATACTCATATTATTAATCATCTTATTGCTCATGGTAAAACTTTTTTGAACTCTGAAGTTATCAACAAAGTGTGGAGATGTTTAAGTAGGGAATGACAACCAAAGGTCACAACCATTATCGAATCAAAAGATTTAGACACCATGGACATAGCAACACTGTTTGTAAAGTCAAGAGCATGAAATGGAGCTTGGTCGTTTAAGTTTACATGAGGAGTCCGACAAGAAGAAGAAGAAGGGAATCGCACTAAAGGCCAACACCAAAAAACATAAGGTATGTGAAGATTCTTCTAGCTCTAGTGATGACTCCGAATCTAGTATTGATGATGAAACTTTTCAAAAACTAGCCAAAAAGTTTAGAAAATTCTTTAAAAATAAAGATGTTTTAAATATAATAAAGGAACCTAAGGACTCTTACCATAAAAATAGTTCTTCAAAAGATAAAATAAAATGTCATGAATGTGGTAAGAGAGGACACATAAGACCTCATTTTCCTGAGTATCTTAAGAGACATAAAGATGAAAAGAAAAAGGGAAAAAGAGCATACATTGTATGGGATGCACCTGAGGATAATGAAGAGTCAAGCTCAAGTTCTTCAAGTGATGAGGAAGAAGCCAATCTTTGCTTGGTGAGTAGATTTGACGAAGGCGCATCATCAAGTTTAATTTCACTTCAAGTAAGCAAGGAACCGAGGTAAATTCCGATTCCGAATCTGAGTCTCATGATTATGAAGAATTATATATTGATTATGTTGAAATGCATAATGAATTCAAGAAACTTGCTAAATTAAATGTTGAAAGAAAAAGAGCTATTTTGAAATACAGAGAGCAAGTCTTGAATTAAGAAAAAGGCATTAATGAACTTAATAGTAAAAATGAAGCACTACAACAAAGTATTGATTCTTTGAAAAATCAAGAAATCCCTCTTTGTGAAAGTTGCAAAAGTCATGAACATGAAGTTACAAATTTGAAAAATACCATTGCAACTTTATCAAGTGATCAAAGGTTAAATCAACTTCATGGAAATCAAAGGAACAATACAAATAAAACCAGCTTAGGATACATGAATGCCAAGAAAAAGAAATTTAGAAAAGGTGGTTCATTTTCAAATATAAATTTCTCTAAAAGGCCAACTTGCTTTTATTGTGGCATTCATGGACACACCTCAAATATTTGTAGAATAAAATCTCATAGTGTGCCTAACGGTTCTTATATTTGGATTGTGGAAGGAGAAAATCCCGATAGACACAAAATAATTTGGGTACCCCCAAGCAAAACTTAATTTTTATTCAAGTACTTTTGAAGGGCAAATGTGCTAAAATGATTTTTAATTTAATTGCCCATTCATTAGTATATTTAGTTTTTTAGGGGGAGAAAGATTTTTTTTTTTTTGGGGGGGGGGGGGGGGCCTATAAATCATCAAGTTCTTTCAATGCTCATAATCCATCAAGTATTATTATGTTCTTCCTTTGGCATATTGCTCTAATTTTTGGCTCCTTTTTTATCATGCCAGAAGGGGGAGAAAAGGTGGGTTGTTGTTTGTTTGTTGTACATGTTTCTAAGATGATAAAGTCAGGGGGAGTTTATGCTAAACAATAAGGACCAAAACAACAAGGATTTGTCATCATCAAAAAGGGGGAGATTGTAGAATCAAAAAGGTTTTGATGAAGACAAATATATCAACTAGTTGTTTTGATGAAGTAATTTGCCTTGAAGTTCAACAACAAACAACCGAGAAGCTTCCTACTCTATTTATTCACTCTCATTGTAATTTTAATTTTATTATCTTTATGAGTGTGGGTGGTAGAATCAGGTTATCAACCTCTATCTAATTTTGATTGATTAATATAACTGGTTGATTGAGGTTAATAAGTGATGAACACTTGAGAGAAGTAAAAACAACCAAAGTAAACAAATCATAAAAGTCATTTTTGCAAAACTATCTGCAGTCTAATCGATTCGAAATTTTCTGAATCAATTCATTCGACATCAGATCTGAAAAACAGGAAGGCATTTTGCAGAAAACATGGAAGGAAACATGGAGGAACTCAGTGGAGCAATTTAGGGAAGTGGAACAAAGGCTCCTCCTTGTCTCCTCTGACTTCCATGCCTATAAATTGGGTCTCCATATCCTTGGTTCGATACACACAATACAACAAGCATACACAACTTCCTTCTTGCTTAAACTCTCTCTCTCTCTCTCTCTCTCAAGTGTTACTATCTCAATCAATTGTTCTTATTTTTCATTCAAATTAAGATTGAGTTAGGATTTGTGTGTAAGTTCCAAAAACATATTTCAATTCGTTTTTAGATTGTTGCAAGGAGCTCTTGAAAGGTTTTCAAGGAGCTTGCTTGGGTGCTTAAGAGGTTCTTAAGCCATTGAAATCTTAGAAGGTTTTTAAGAACAAGACGAAGAGGTTCTTCGCCCGGTGGAGCTACTTGAAGGTTTCAAGGAGGCTTTGGAAGAGGTTCTTCCTACCGGAATCAAATTGGGGTAGAATCCAAGAGTTTGGTACTCTCTTGGAAGGGTTAGGTTGAGTGAGGTTCATTCAAGTAATCCTTTGTATTTCTAACAATTTGGTAAATTGAAAAGCTCCCTAAGGTTTAGGGAGGACTGGATGTAGCTCTCAAAGGTGAGAATTAACCAGTATAAAAATTCTCTAGTGTTCCTCTTTGAGTAATATGTCAGATTAGTTCCTGACTTTGTAAGTGTCGATCAAGTTAGTCCCTGACTTTATCGAAATAGCAATTTAGTCCCTGAGATAGGAGAACGTCGATCAAGTTAGTCCCTGCCGTCACTATAGCAGGGATGTATTTGCTTTAAAATGGGATAAAGATAGGGTCTAACTTGACCGATGTTTACAAAGTCAGGGACTAATCTGACATATTACTCGTTCCTCTTTATTACTTTCCTTTATTCTCTGTTTTATGTTGCATCAAACTTAACCTTAGGCTAGATTATTGGGGATTTATCTATAAGCTTTTATTTCTCTATTATGCTCTTATATTTACATTCTTACTCAGTCATTAACTGTTGCATATTGCTGCCTTGTTTCCTTTATTCTCCGTACGGTTTGCAGCACTGAGAACTGAAGTTTTTCACTGATCTATGCACAGTCAAATCGATTCATAGAATCGATTACCCAAATCGATTTGACTCTGCTCAAATTGATTAGAACCTGCATTCTTTGTTAAAGTTAGCTTCCTCTTTAATCTGTTTCAACTTTATTCGAAATTTTGGTATTGTAGCTTCCATTTACTATTCACCCCCCTCTAGTAAATTGTTAGGCCGCTTGTTAGTTTCCAACAATAATTAGAGTTATAATGAACATTATTCCATTTTAATATATAAATTTAATCATATTTTGGTCTGGATTATCGATTCTCCTACCCAATAATCGATTATCCAATGTTAAATTTTATTTTCAAAGTACAAACAGACTCGATAATCGATTGTCCTTACCTTGACAATCGATTCTTTTCAGGATCTAAGACCAAAATTCATACTTTTCAGGTTCAATTCATTTTGATACCTCATTTAAATCCTTAACAGCAATCATACAAAAGTCATTCTAACATGTTTCTAAGCTTGTTACAGACATTAATTCAACTAAGCATAACACATATCATCAAATTCTTGTTTAATTCAAGTTAAGCATACACTTCTTTTAATTTCAACATTAAAATTAAGATAACATCAACATCATATATTGATATAAACATATTCACTTAAGGTATTTAATAAACTCAACACTTATATTAACATTTCCAGCAAAGACCATGGATTGTCTTGGTCTTAAAACCACGCAATCTTGTCAGGGCATCTAACTCAATATTCAAGTATAATAGAATTCTCAATCAATCAGTCATCAATTCCAGTGATATGAATGAAATTTTCCATACCTTTAATGAGCTGGACATACACTAAAACTAACTGAAAACATAAAATAACAATAACTGCAGCAACAACAACAGGTAACAACAACCATCACAACAAAAAGATAAGGGGAATTTTCCTCAAATCCTTAAGCTTTCACCCACTAATCCTAAACTCAAGGTGTGACAAATCAAGGAAAGTTATTCACACAAAATTGTGTATATTTTGGCAGCAATTAAGCAAGGAAAACGCAGATGGAAAACGGAACCAGAACTTAAACCAACTCAGCTTATTTATATAGAAAGGAATTGGAGGTGGAAGAGGTGAGAGAGTGTTAGTTCCATGGTGAATGTTTTGATAATGACAAAAGGTTACAAAGTGTTTTGAACAAACTACAAAGATGTTGATCAAGTTTCAAGTTCAACAAAAAACAACAAACATCAAGAGAAGAGAGAAAGCAAGCTCATGAAGACTTAGTTTGAGTGTAATTGTAATTGTTTTATCTTTTGCCTCTCAAGCTTCTTAGGTCTTTTATTTGGGTAGATTATTTAGAGGGTAGTGAATCTCTTTCATAAGTCATGATTAAATCATAATTTGAGTTTTCACTTAACCTAGAATCAATAGGTGGCTTAAAGGTTTAAAGGAAAGGTTTGGTTTTGAGAAAACAAGTTTTAATCAAGTTTCATCAGGGTTTAATCGATTAAAACCCAGAGTAATCGATTAGTACTCGATTAAGTCAAGATTTAATCGATTAAGTACTGCTGAACTGGTTTTTTAAAATACGATTTTCACTTCTCAAAATCAGTTTTCAAGTGCTACAACTTTTGGGTATTCTATATAAACCTATTCCTAACCTTTGTGATTAACACACATCACTTTCATAATAAATTTTACAAGAATCAAGTCACTCTATTCTCTCTCAATTTCAAAGATCAAAGCTTTCATATTTTCATATTCTTTGATCAAGAACCTTTGAATCTCTTATTGTGAATTGTCATAGCTATTGAATGAGATTCATAGGAGTGTCATGTGTATTCATTGAGTTGTAATATTTGCAAGAAGGCAAGCCAACTACAACAAACAAGAAGCCTTGGTGTGTCGATTATCATCAAGCAAATCTCATTGGAGAAGAAGAAAGTCTTGATTGTGAATCAAGCAAAGTGAAGCCTTGGTGTGTGGATTATCATCAAGCAAAGAAGACTTGTTGTGTCGATTATCAACAAGGGGTAGAGGTTAGATTAGAGAGAAGATCAATAGGATTACAAGGCAAGGGTGTGGTATCTCTTGTAGGCTAGCAAGAAGTGAGTCTTGTGAGGCACTTACTTGTAATTTGAGAACTCTAATTTCTCATAGTGAAGAATCTCTCTTGGTTGAAGAGGGGACTGGATGTAGCTTTCAAGCGGATGAAAGTGAACCAGGATAAATCACTGTGTCGTATCTCTAAACCCTTAACTCTTTACATTCAAGTCAATTCATTGTGTTCTTGGTTGAAAACCTAGAAAGATTGATTTTCATAATTGATTGAATTGAATCTTTATTGTTCAAATTAAGTTGGGGAAAATCATTTTCATAACCTAGGTAATCAATAAGAATATAGGTGTTAATTGTTTCCGCTGAATCTCTGATTTTTCGTGTTAATTGATTGATTTTCGTATTCGAATGAAAAATTGATTTTTCTGTTTTCTGTCAGATTTAATCGATTAAGCATATATTTAATCGATTAATACTCGAGTAAATTGCAGGTTAATCGATTAAATGCTGTAGAATTTGCAAAAATCATTTGTTTTGATTGTTTCGATTTGTTTCTTTCGAAAATCTTTCAATGTTTCTTTTACACCTATTCAACCCCCCCTTCTAGGTGTTCTCCTAGGGTTCCTTAGTTGTTTCAACCACCAATTGCGGTTTCCTCAATTGGTATCAGAGCTCGGTCGAAAGACACGAGCATAAGAGCTTTTTCGTAAAGATCCTTTAAGAAAATCGCAATGGGTTCCATGAATCCCTTTGGTGGTGAAGGTTGTTCAATAAATCGTCCTCCATTGTTTGCCGGAGAAGGCTATGCATATTGGAAAGTTAGAATGAAAATCTTTATCCAAGCCATAGATAGTGAAATTTGGAAAGTAGTTGAAAAAGGTCCTCATATCCCCTCTAGTTTAGTTGAAGGCGTAGTACATTTGATCCCCGAGGATAAGTGGAAAGATGATGATAGAAAGAAAGTTCAATATGATTTTAAAGCAAAGAATATCATCACATCCGCTTTATCCTATGATGAGTTCTTTAGGGTTTCCCAATGTACTAGTGCTAAGGAAATGTGGGACACTTTACAAGTGACTCATGAAGGAACTAGTGAGGTTAGGAGAGCTAGATTGAATGCTTTAATGCGTGATTATGAATTGTTTCAAATGCTTCCAAATGAATCTATTAATGATATGCAAAAGCGTTTTACTCATATTATTAACCATTTACTTGCTCTTGGTAAGACTTTCTTACAAGGTGAACTTTCTAACAAAGTGTTGAGATGTTTAGACAGAAATTGGCAACCAAAAGTAACGGCTATTGTTGAATCTAAAAACTTGGATGCTATGGATCTAGCAACACTCTTTGGAAAGCTTCAAGAACATGAAATGGAGCTTGGACGATTAAGTATCAATGAAGAGTCGGATAAGAACAAAGAAAGAAAGGGACTTGCTCTTAAAATCAATAGATCATATAAAAAGAAAGAGAGTTCCGATGATGATGATAGTGAAGATTCCGATTCGGATGTTGATGAAAAAGAAATGAAACTTTTGCTAAGGAAGTTTGACAAATTTCTAAGGAGAAAAGGAAGGTTGAACAAAGACAAAGGTAAAGAGAAGGATTCCCCACACTACAAGACCAAGACTACAAAAGATGGAGTAGTTTGCCATGAATGCGGAAAACCCGGACATCTCAAGTATTCGTGCTCTAGGTATCTCATGAAGAAGGAGAAAGACAAGAAAAATTCTAAATCTAAAAGAGCATACATAGTTTGGGATAGTGATGAAGATAACAAGAAAAACACATCGAGTAGTTCATCGGATGATGAAGAAGCCGCTTGTCTCAACTTGATAACTCTAGTAGATGATGAAGAACAAAGTTCAAATGATGAATCAAGTGAACAAAGCGAGGAAAGCGATGTAAATCATACTAAATCCGAAATTTCTTCTAAATATGAATTGTTATATAATGCTTATGAAGAAATGCATGAACAACTTGAAAAACTAGTTTTGAAAAACATTGAAAGAAAGAAGCTCATTTTGAAACATCAAAAAGAGATTTTAGAACTTCAAAAACAAGTTGATGAGCTTAATCTTGAAAATGAAACTCTTGATCTTATATATGCTAGTTCTTCTTGTGATTGTGCTAGTAGAGTGAATATTGTGGTTGATTGTGAGAATTGCAAGTTGCTTAAAGATGAAAATGCTATTTTGAAAAATAAGCTTGCAAGTTTCACAAATGGTGACATTAGATTGCGCACATTGTTAAATTTTCAAAGAGAAAATTCAAACAAGTTTGGTTTGGGTTATACTAATGCTAAGAGTAATTCTAATAGAAATGTTGTTGATTTTTCTAAAGTTGATTTCTCAAGTGCACCAACATGTTTCTATTGTGGTACTCATGGACATACTTCAAATGTGTGTTATATTAAAGTGCATGGTATACCTAAAGGAGATTTTGTTTGGGTGAAAAAGGGTGAGAGTCCCTACACCAACAAAAATGGATCCAAGACAATTTGGATACCAAAAAGCAAAGCATGATTGTTTTGTAGGTATGATTGAAGAGCAAAGGGCTTACAAGTGTTATTCTTACATTTTCATCTTCAATTGGTATCACTTTTGCATCTCAAAAGAAGTCCTACAAATTTGGTACAAGTGTTATTGTTAGATATTGATGATTATAGTATCTTCTCAATTGGTATCTCCTCAATTTCTTTTCTAAAGTTCAATTGATATCATTGAGTGATGATTAGATGATTATCATGCTATTATTGTTGTGATATTTCTTTACATTGATGATATCTCAATTGGTATTATGACTTCTTAGTATTTCTATTGGTTCATAATTCATTGTTATATTTTCTTGCGAATTGGTATCACATTTCAAAGTATAGTACTTGTTATATTTTAATTGATAATGGTATATATTTCTTTGAAGAAATAAATGTGAATTTCTCTATTTGGCTTAGTATTTTATATTTCAATTGGTATATATATTACTTTTTGATAATGCCAAAGGGGGAGAAATGGTATGTTTTGAAAAAAAAAGGGAGAAATGGTATGTTTTGAAAAATGGGAGAAATGATATGTTTTTGTGGAGAAAGGTTGTTTTGTTGTTTTTATGTAGGTTGAGCTAAGTTGTTGAAGATAGGGGGAGCAAGTTTTTCACCAAGTGATCAAATTGTTAAAGCATCAACAACTTCAAGCTTCTATCAATTGGATTTCAAATTTCAAATGCATTGATTGAGGGGGAGCAAGTTTCTCACCAAGTGATCAAATTGTTAAAGCATCAACAACTTCAATCAAATTCAAAACTTGTTTGTCATTTTCAAAAAGGGGGAGATTGTTAGTTCCATGGTGAATGTTTTGATAATGACAAAAGGTTACAAAGTGTTTTGAACAAACTACAAAGATGTTGATCAAGTTTCAAGTTCAACAAGCAACAACAAACATCAAGAGAAGAGAGAAAGCAAGCTCATGAAGGCTTAGTTTGAGTGTAATTGTAATTGTTTTATCTTTTGCCTCTCAAGCTTCTTAGGTCTTTTATTTGGGTAGATTATTTAGAGGGTAGTGAATCTCTTTCATAAGTCATGATTAAATCATAATTTGAGTTTTCACTTAACCTAGAATCAATAGGTGGCTTAAAGGTTTAAAGGAAAGGTTTGGTTTTGAGAAAACAAGTTTTAATCAAGTTTCATCAGGGTTTAATCGATTAAAACCCAGAGTAATCGATTAGTACTCGATTAAGTCAAGATTTAATCGATTAAGTACTGCTGAACTGGTTTTTTAAAATACGATTTTCACTTCTCAAAATCAGTTTTCAAGTGCTACAACTTTTGGGTATTCTATATAAACCTATTCCTAACCTTTGTGATTAACACACATCACTTTCATAATAAATTTTACAAGAATCAAGTCACTCTATTCTCTCTCAATTTCAAAGATCAAAGCTTTCATATTTTCATATTCTTTGATCAAGAACCTTTGAATCTCTTATTGTGAATTGTCATAGCTATTGAATGAGATTCATAGGAGTGTCATGTGTATTCATTGAGTTGTAATATTTGCAAGAAGGCAAGCCAACTACAACAAACAAGAAGCCTTGGTGTGTCGATTATCATCAAGCAAATCTCATTGGAGAAGAAGAAAGTCTTGATTATGAATCAAGCAAAGTGAAGCCTTGGTGTGTGGATTATCATCAAGCAAAGAAGACTTGTTGTGTCGATTATCAACAAGGGGTAGAGGTTAGATTAGAGAGAAGATCAATAGGATTACAAGGCAAGGGTGTGGTATCTCTTGTAGGCTAGCAAGAAGTGAGTCTTGTGAGGCACTTACTTGTAATTTGAGAACTCTAATTTCTCATAGTGAAGAATCTCTCTTGGTTGAAGAGGGGACTGGATGTAGCTTTCAAGCGGATGAAAGTGAACCAGGATAAATCACTGTGTCGTATCTCTAAACCCTTAACTCTTTACATTCAAGTCAATTCATTGTGTTCTTGGTTGAAAACCTAGAAAGATTGATTTTCATAATTGATTGAATTGAATCTTTATTGTTCAAATTAAGTTGGGGAAAATCATTTTCATAACCTAGGTAATCAATAAGAATATAGGTGTTAATTGTTTCCGCTGAATCTCTGATTTTTCGTGTTAATTGATTGATTTTCGTATTCGAATGAAAAATTGATTTTTCTGTTTTCTGTCAGATTTAATCGATTAAGCATATATTTAATCGATTAATACTCGAGTAAATTGCAGGTTAATCGATTAAATGCTGTAGAATTTGCAAAAATCATTTGTTTTGATTGTTTCGATTTGTTTCTTTCGAAAATCTTTCAATGTTTCTTTTACACCTATTCAACCCCCCCTTCTAGGTGTTCTCCTAGGGTTCCTTAGTTGTTTCAACCACCAATTGCGGTTTCCTCAATTGGTATCAGAGCTCGGTCGAAAGACACGAGCATAAGAGCTTTTTCGTAAAGATCCTTTAAGAAAATCGCAATGGGTTCCATGAATCCCTTTGGTGGTGAAGGTTGTTCAATAAATCGTCCTCCATTGTTTGCCGGAGAAGGCTATGCATATTGGAAAGTTAGAATGAAAATCTTTATCCAAGCCATAGATAGTGAAATTTGGAAAGTAGTTGAAAAAGGTCCTCATATCCCCTCTAGTTTAGTTGAAGGCGTAGTACATTTGATCCCCGAGGATAAGTGGAAAGATGATGATAGAAAGAAAGTTCAATATGATTTTAAAGCAAAGAATATCATCACATCCGCTTTATCCTATGATGAGTTCTTTAGGGTTTCCCAATGTACTAGTGCTAAGGAAATGTGGGACACTTTACAAGTGACTCATGAAGGAACTAGTGAGGTTAGGAGAGCTAGATTGAATGCTTTAATGCGTGATTATGAATTGTTTCAAATGCTTCCAAATGAATCTATTAATGATATGCAAAAGCGTTTTACTCATATTATTAACCATTTACTTGCTCTTGGTAAGACTTTCTTACAAGGTGAACTTTCTAACAAAGTGTTGAGATGTTTAGACAGAAATTGGCAACCAAAAGTAACGGCTATTGTTGAATCTAAAAACTTGGATGCTATGGATCTAGCAACACTCTTTGGAAAGCTTCAAGAACATGAAATGGAGCTTGGACGATTAAGTATCAATGAAGAGTCGGATAAGAACAAAGAAAGAAAGGGACTTGCTCTTAAAATCAATAGATCATATAAAAAGAAAGAGAGTTCCGATGATGATGATAGTGAAGATTCCGATTCGGATGTTGATGAAAAAGAAATGAAACTTTTGCTAAGGAAGTTTGACAAATTTCTAAGGAGAAAAGGAAGGTTGAACAAAGACAAAGGTAAAGAGAAGGATTCCCCACACTACAAGACCAAGACTACAAAAGATGGAGTAGTTTGCCATGAATGCGGAAAACCCGGACATCTCAAGTATTCGTGCTCTAGGTATCTCATGAAGAAGGAGAAAGACAAGAAAAATTCTAAATCTAAAAGAGCATACATAGTTTGGGATAGTGATGAAGATAACAAGAAAAACACATCGAGTAGTTCATCGGATGATGAAGAAGCCGCTTGTCTCAACTTGATAACTCTAGTAGATGATGAAGAACAAAGTTCAAATGATGAATCAAGTGAACAAAGCGAGGAAAGCGATGTAAATCATACTAAATCCGAAATTTCTTCTAAATATGAATTGTTATATAATGCTTATGAAGAAATGCATGAACAACTTGAAAAACTAGTTTTGAAAAACATTGAAAGAAAGAAGCTCATTTTGAAACATCAAAAAGAGATTTTAGAACTTCAAAAACAAGTTGATGAGCTTAATCTTGAAAATGAAACTCTTGATCTTATATATGCTAGTTCTTCTTGTGATTGTGCTAGTAGAGTGAATATTGTGGTTGATTGTGAGAATTGCAAGTTGCTTAAAGATGAAAATGCTATTTTGAAAAATAAGCTTGCAAGTTTCACAAATGGTGACATTAGATTGCGCACATTGTTAAATTTTCAAAGAGAAAATTCAAACAAGTTTGGTTTGGGTTATACTAATGCTAAGAGTAATTCTAATAGAAATGTTGTTGATTTTTCTAAAGTTGATTTCTCAAGTGCACCAACATGTTTCTATTGTGGTACTCATGGACATACTTCAAATGTGTGTTATATTAAAGTGCATGGTATACCTAAAGGAGATTTTGTTTGGGTGAAAAAGGGTGAGAGTCCCTACACCAACAAAAATGGATCCAAGACAATTTGGATACCAAAAAGCAAAGCATGATTGTTTTGTAGGTATGATTGAAGAGCAAAGGGCTTACAAGTGTTATTCTTACATTTTCATCTTCAATTGGTATCACTTTTGCATCTCAAAAGAAGTCCTACAAATTTGGTACAAGTGTTATTGTTAGATATTGATGATTATAGTATCTTCTCAATTGGTATCTCCTCAATTTCTTTTCTAAAGTTCAATTGATATCATTGAGTGATGATTAGATGATTATCATGCTATTATTGTTGTGATATTTCTTTACATTGATGATATCTCAATTGGTATTATGACTTCTTAGTATTTCTATTGGTTCATAATTCATTGTTATATTTTCTTGCGAATTGGTATCACATTTCAAAGTATAGTACTTGTTATATTTTAATTGATAATGGTATATATTTCTTTGAAGAAATAAATGTGAATTTCTCTATTTGGCTTAGTATTTTATATTTCAATTGGTATATATATTACTTTTTGATAATGCCAAAGGGGGAGAAATGGTATGTTTTGAAAAAAAAAGGGAGAAATGGTATGTTTTGAAAAATGGGAGAAATGATATGTTTTTGTGGAGAAAGGTTGTTTTGTTGTTTTTATGTAGGTTGAGCTAAGTTGTTGAAGATAGGGGGAGCAAGTTTTTCACCAAGTGATCAAATTGTTAAAGCATCAACAACTTCAAGCTTCTATCAATTGGATTTCAAATTTCAAATGCATTGATTGAGGGGGAGCAAGTTTCTCACCAAGTGATCAAATTGTTAAAGCATCAACAACTTCAATCAAATTCAAAACTTGTTTGTCATTTTCAAAAAGGGGGAGATTGTTAGTTCCATGGTGAATGTTTTGATAATGACAAAAGGTTACAAAGTGTTTTGAACAAACTACAAAGATGTTGATCAAGTTTCAAGTTCAACAAGCAACAACAAACATCAAGAGAAGAGAGAAAGCAAGCTCATGAAGGCTTAGTTTGAGTGTAATTGTAATTGTTTTATCTTTTGCCTCTCAAGCTTCTTAGGTCTTTTATTTGGGTAGATTATTTAGAGGGTAGTGAATCTCTTTCATAAGTCATGATTAAATCATAATTTGAGTTTTCACTTAACCTAGAATCAATAGGTGGCTTAAAGGTTTAAAGGAAAGGTTTGGTTTTGAGAAAACAAGTTTTAATCAAGTTTCATCAGGGTTTAATCGATTAAAACCCAGAGTAATCGATTAGTACTCGATTAAGTCAAGATTTAATCGATTAAGTACTGCTGAACTGGTTTTTTAAAATACGATTTTCACTTCTCAAAATCAGTTTTCAAGTGCTACAACTTTTGGGTATTCTATATAAACCTATTCCTAACCTTTGTGATTAACACACATCACTTTCATAATAAATTTTACAAGAATCAAGTCACTCTATTCTCTCTCAATTTCAAAGATCAAAGCTTTCATATTTTCATATTCTTTGATCAAGAACCTTTGAATCTCTTATTGTGAATTGTCATAGCTATTGAATGAGATTCATAGGAGTGTCATGTGTATTCATTGAGTTGTAATATTTGCAAGAAGGCAAGCCAACTACAACAAACAAGAAGCCTTGGTGTGTCGATTATCATCAAGCAAATCTCATTGGAGAAGAAGAAAGTCTTGATTGTGAATCAAGCAAAGTGAAGCCTTGGTGTGTGGATTATCATCAAGCAAAGAAGACTTGTTGTGTCGATTATCAACAAGGGGTAGAGGTTAGATTAGAGAGAAGATCAATAGGATTACAAGGCAAGGGTGTGGTATCTCTTGTAGGCTAGCAAGAAGTGAGTCTTGTGAGGCACTTACTTGTAATTTGAGAACTCTAATTCCTCATAGTGAAGAATCTCTCTTGGTTGAAGAGGGGACTGGATGTAGCTTTCAAGCGGATGAAAGTGAACTAGGATAAATCACTGTGTCGTATCTCTAAACCCTTAACTCTTTACATTCAAGTCAATTCATTGTGTTCTTGGTTGAAAACCTAGAAAGATTGATTTTCATAATTGATTGAATTGAATCTTTATTGTTCAAATTAAGTTGGGGAAAATCATTTTCATAACCTAGGTAATCAATAAGAATATAGGTGTTAATTGTTTCCGCTGAATCTCTGATTTTTCGTGTTAATTGATTGATTTTCGTATTCGAATGAAAAATTGATTTTTCTGTTTTCTGTCAGATTTAATCGATTAAGCATATATTTAATCGATTAATACTCGAGTAAATTGCAGGTTAATCGATTAAATGCTGTAGAATTTGCAAAAATCATTTGTTTTGATTGTTTCGATTTGTTTCTTTCGAAAATCTTTCAATGTTTCTTTTACACCTATTCAACCCCCCCTTCTAGGTGTTCTCCTAGGGTTCCTTAGTTGTTTCAACCACCAATTGCGGTTTCCTCAATTGGTATCAGAGCTCGGTCGAAAGACACGAGCATAAGAGCTTTTTCGTAAAGATCCTTTAAGAAAATCGCAATGGGTTCCATGAATCCCTTTGGTGGTGAAGGTTGTTCAATAAATCGTCCTCCATTGTTTGCCGGAGAAGGCTATGCATATTGGAAAGTTAGAATGAAAATCTTTATCCAAGCCATAGATAGTGAAATTTGGAAAGTAGTTGAAAAAGGTCCTCATATCCCCTCTAGTTTAGTTGAAGGCGTAGTACATTTGATCCCCGAGGATAAGTGGAAAGATGATGATAGAAAGAAAGTTCAATATGATTTTAAAGCAAAGAATATCATCACATCCGCTTTATCCTATGATGAGTTCTTTAGGGTTTCCCAATGTACTAGTGCTAAGGAAATGTGGGACACTTTACAAGTGACTCATGAAGGAACTAGTGAGGTTAGGAGAGCTAGATTGAATGCTTTAATGCGTGATTATGAATTGTTTCAAATGCTTCCAAATGAATCTATTAATGATATGCAAAAGCGTTTTACTCATATTATTAACCATTTACTTGCTCTTGGTAAGACTTTCTTACAAGGTGAACTTTCTAACAAAGTGTTGAGATGTTTAGACAGAAATTGGCAACCAAAAGTAACGGCTATTGTTGAATCTAAAAACTTGGATGCTATGGATCTAGCAACACTCTTTGGAAAGCTTCAAGAACATGAAATGGAGCTTGGACGATTAAGTATCAATGAAGAGTCGGATAAGAACAAAGAAAGAAAGGGACTTGCTCTTAAAATCAATAGATCATATAAAAAGAAAGAGAGTTCCGATGATGATGATAGTGAAGATTCCGATTCGGATGTTGATGAAAAAGAAATGAAACTTTTGATAAGGAAGTTTGACAAATTTCTAAGGAGAAAAGGAAGGTTGAACAAAGACAAAGGTAAAGAGAAGGATTCCCCACACTACAAGACCAAGACTACAAAAGATGGAGTAGTTTGCCATGAATGCAGAAAACCCGGACATCTCAAGTATTCGTGCTCTAGGTATCTCAAGAAGAAGGAGAAAGACAAGAAAAATTCTAAATCTAAAAGAGCATACATAGTTTGGGATAGTGATGAAGATAACAAGAAAAACACATCGAGTAGTTCATCGGATGATGAAGAAGCCGCTTGTCTCAACTTGATAACTCTAGTAGATGATGAAGAACAAAGTTCAAATGATGAATCAAGTGAACAAAGCGAGGAAAGCGATGTAAGTCATACTAAATCCGAAATTTCTTCTAAATATGAATTGTTATATAATGCTTATGAAGAAATGCATGAACAACTTGAAAAACTAGTTTTGAAAAACATTGAAAGAAAGAAGCTCATTTTGAAACATCAAAAAGAGATTTTAGAACTTCAAAAACAAGTTGATGAGCTTAATCTTGAAAATGAAACTCTTGATCTTATATATGCTAGTTCTTCTTGTGATTGTGCTAGTAGAGTGAATATTGTGGTTGATTGTGAGAATTGCAAGTTGCTTAAAGATGAAAATGCTATTTTGAAAAATAAGCTTGCAAGTTTCACAAATGGTGACATTAGATTGCGCACATTGTTAAATTTTCAAAGAGAAAATTCAAACAAGTTTGGTTTGGGTTATACTAATGCTAAGAGTAATTCTAATAGAAATGTTGTTGATTTTTCTAAAGTTGATTTCTCAAGTGCACCAACATGTTTCTATTGTGGTACTCATGGACATACTTCAAATGTGTGTTATATTAAAGTGCATGGTATACCTAAAGGAGATTTTGTTTGGATGAAAAAGGGTGAGAGTCCCTACACTAACAAAAATGGATCCAAGACAATTTGGATACCAAAAAGCAAAGCATGATTGTTTTGTAGGTATGATTGAAGAGCAAAGGGCTTACAAGTGTTATTCTTACATTTGCATCTTCAATTGGTATCACTTTTGCATCTCAAAAGAAGTCCTACAAATTTGGTACAAGTGATATTGTTAGATATTGATGATTATAGTATCTTCTCAATTGGTATCTCCTCAATTTATTTTCTAAAGTTCAATTGATATCATTGAGTGATGATTAGATGATTATCATGCTATTATTGTTGTGATATTTCTTTACATTGATGATATCTCAATTGGTATTATGACTTCTTAGTATTTCTATTGGTTCATAATTCATTGTTATATTTTCTTGCCAATTGGTATCACATTTCAAAGTATAGTACTTGTTATATTTTAATTGATAATGGTATATATTTCTTTGAAGAAATAAATGTGAATTTCTCTATTTGGCTTAGTATTTTATATTTCAATTGGTATATATATTACTTTTTGATAATGCCAAAGGGGGAGAAATGGTATGTTTTGAAAAAAAATGGGAGAAATGGTATGTTTTGAAAAATGGGAGAAATGATATGTTTTTGTGGAGAAAGGTTGTTTTGTTGTTTTTATGTAGGTTGAGCTAAGTTGTTGAAGATAGGGGGAGCAAGTTTCTCACCAAGTGATCAAATTGTTAAAGCATCAACAACTTCAAGCTTCTATCAATTGGATTTCAAATATCAAATGCATTGATTGAGGGGGAGCAAGTTTCTCACCAAGTGATCAAATTGTTAAAGCATCAACAACTTCAATCAAATTCAAAACTTGTTTGTCATTTTCAAAAAGGGGGAGATTGTTAGTTCCATGGTGAATGTTTTGATAATGACAAAAGGTTACAAAGTGTTTTGAACAAACTACAAAGATGTTGATCAAGTTTCAAGTTCAACAAGCAACAACAAACATCAAGAGAAGAGAGAAAGCAAGCTCATGAAGACTTAGTTTGAGTGTAATTGTAATTGTTTTATCTTTTGCCTCTCAAGCTTCTTAGGTCTTTTATTTGGGTAGATTATTTAGAGGGTAGTGAATCTCTTTCATAAGTCATGATTAAATCATAATTTGAGTTTTCACTTAACCTAGAATCAATAGGTGGCTTAAAGGTTTAAAGGAAAGGTTTGGTTTTGAGAAAACAAGTTTTAATCAAGTTTCATCAGGGTTTAATCGATTAAAACCCAGAGTAATCGATTAGTACTCGATTAAGTCAAGATTTAATCGATTAAGTACTGCTGAACTGGTTTTTTAAAATACGATTTTCACTTCTCAAAATTAGTTTTCAAGTGCTACAACTTTTGGGTATTCTATATAAACCTATTCCTAACCTTTGTGATTAACATACATCACTTTCATAATCAATTTTACAAGAATCAAGTCACTCTATTCTCTCTCAATTTCAAAGATCAAAGCTTTCATATTTTCATATTCTTTGATCAAGAACCTTTGAATCTCTTATTGTGAATTGTCATAGCTATTGAATGAGATTCATAGGAGTGTCATGTGTATTCATTGAGTTGTAATCTTTGCAAGAAGGCAAGCCAACTACAACAAAAAAGAAGCCTTGGTGTGTCGACTATCATCAAGCAAATCTCATTGGAGAAGAAGAAAGTCTTGATTGTGAATCAAGCAAAGTGAAGCCTTGGTGTGTGGATTATCATCAAGCAAAGAAGACTTGTTGTGTCGATTATCAACAAGGGGTAGAGGTTAGATTAGAGAGAAGATCAATAGGATTACAAGGCAAGGGTGTGGTATCTCTTGTAGGCTAGCAAGAAGGGAGTCTTGTGAGGCACTTACTTGTAATTTGAGAACTCTAATTCCTCATAGTGAAGAATCTCTCTTGGTTGAAGAGGGGACTGGATGTAGCTTTCAAGCGGATGAAAGTGAACTAGGATAAATCACTGTGTCGTATCTCTAAACCCTTAACTCTTTACATTCAAGTCAATTCATTGTGTTCTTGGTTGAAAACCTAGAAAGATTGATTTTCATAATTGATTGAATTGAATCTTTATTGTTCAAATTAAGTTGGGGAAAATCATTTTCATAACCTAGGTAATCAATAAGAATATAGGTGTTAATTGTTTCCGCTGAATCTCTGATTTTTCGTGTTAATTGATTGATTTTCGTATTCGAATGAAAAATTGATTTTTCTGTTTTCTGTCAGATTTAATCGATTAAGCATATATTTAATCGATTAATACTCGAGTAAATTGCAGGTTAATCGATTAAATGCTGTAGAATTTGCAAAAATCATTTGTTTTGATTGTTTCGATTTGTTTCTTTCGAAAATCTTTCAAGGTTTCTTTTACACCTATTCAACCCCCCCTTCTAGGTGTTCTCCTAGGGTTCCTTAGTTGTTTCAACCACCAATTGCGATTTCCTCAATTGGTATCAGAGCTCGGTCGAAAGACACGAGCATAAGAGCTTTTTCGTAAAGATCCTTTAAGAAAATCGCAATGGGTTCCATGAATCCCTTTGGTGGTTTCCTCAGAGAGCCCACCTCTTGCCAACATAACTTCTTAAGAGTCTGCCAACGCACACGTGACTGCTTAGGAGTGTGAAACGTGGCAAGAGAAGGGAGAATTCAAGAGTTTTCTTCGAGTTTCGTGTTGAAACCGCCTTCAATATGTTGCTAAAATGCCCACACAATCGATTATCGGACGGTGATAATTGATTGTCACGTTTAAATTTTCAAAAATTCAAAATATTATATTTTATTTTTTTCCCACTAAATCCAGCATTAAATAATATATTTTGAAAAAGGACTAATTTTCCCTTTTTCAAATTAATTTAATTTATGAAATTAAAAATAAATCTTTATTTATTTATTTTAAATGAAAAAATGAGGGATATTACACTCTCCCCCACTTGAATGAATTTCGTCCCTAAATTTTCGAGTTGAAAAATTATTAAATAGAAATTTCTTTTTCTAAAATAATTAGGGTTCTCCTCCACTTGAAATTTTCCATATTTCAAAAATTCATTTAGAAAATGTAAATAGTTTTTCAAACACAACGTTCCGCTGTGCACTCTGATTACCTTGTCATAAACGATAGAAAATTATTATGACTTCATTTCTAACTGGTGTAAGTATTAGAGTGATCAACCTAACATTACATTCCATTAAAAATGAAATCATACTTTTCCGATATAATTTATCACAAGAAAGATCATAGGACACATCTTTAAGTTAGATGAACTTAAAGACAAGAATATTTGTTACCATCAGATTTAGCTAGATAGTCGAGTTTTAGAGATTTTCTATTTCTGTTGGGATGACAATAATTTGTCCTATCCCATTGGTTATTATCCTCTCTAATCTCAACTAACTTTCCATTTCTGTAGTGTTCAAGAACATTTATCACATCCAACTATGATAAGAGCTTATCAAAGAAATTTGGTCTAATATCTTCATCAGAGGACTAGACTCATCAAAGTGTTTAATTAATGTAATCGAAAGATCAAAGATTACGTCAAATCAAAATTTAAAAGGGCTGCTAGAAAAACAAAAGATCACCTAAATCGGCACTGGATTCAAAACCTTGCAGAGTGAACACTTTTCCTTGCACCGTTGGCTTCTTGCTATTCTCCATCTTCTTTCTTTTTCTATCTGGATATAGTCGGTAGAATAGTGTCTCAGCTTCCCGCAGTTGAAACAGATGACTACCTTTGTCGCCCAACAATTAGGTCTGAAATGGTGTCCTCCGGATCTTTCACACTGAGGCAGGTTGGTGATATTCTTATCATTTCCTTTATTATTTCCATTTCCATTGTTCTTTTCTGGTTGGGGTTCCTCCAGTGTAGGTTCTTCGGGTTGTTATCTTGTTCTTCATATTGATTTTTCATCTCTTCTGTCTTTCTCTTCCTTTGATTTCGAATATTCCTTTCATAAGTGTCATTTGCCTTCAGGTCATTTTCATAAATCCTACATATATTTACTAACATCGAAAAATTTTGTATTCCCCGATAGTTCAAAAGCTGGCTTGAGATCCGAGCGTAACCCATTCTCAAACTTAACACACTTGGACCTTTCATCAGGGTTGTACTGGAAATAGGGAGAATACTTTATCAACTCTTCGAATTTTGCTGCATATTCTCCAACAATCATGTCTCCTTGTTTTGATTCTAAAAATTCAATTTCTTTCTTTCTTCTCACATCCTCAGGTAAATATTTTTCCAAATTAAAAACCTTTCGTTAAATATTTACCAAGTGTTGTGTTGTTGTTCAGCTTCTAACAATTGTTTGGCATGATCCCACTATGCCTCCACCTCACAGTTCAACATGTAGGTCGCATAAACAACCTTCTGCTCGTCAGTACACATCATTGTTCAGAATATCTTCTAGATTTCTTGCAACCATCTTTGCGCTTGTTCTGGGTTATCACTACAAAAAAAAGGGTAAAAAATGACAATTTTAATATGGCAGTTATATAAAACCTGCCATTTTATGCATTTAAAAATGGCTGTTTTTGAACCGTCATTTTATACATTCATAAAATGGCAGTTGTAATTAAATTATGGCCCTTAAAACCGCCATTTAGCCCAAATTTTCCCTCCCTCCTTCGGCCCACTTCCCTCTAAAATTTCATTCACTTCTCATTTCTTTGTCTGAAACAAAATACTCCCTCACTCAAGATGCTTCCCCATTCACTTCTCTTTTTTTTTCTCAAGAAGAGCATCGTTCTTCTTCTCTGAAACCCAAAAAAAATACCCCCTCATGACTCGATCGAGATCTCTTCCCTGAAACCCCGAAACCCAAATCGTTCTTCTTCTTCGATTCTTCTTCTCTCCAGAGAGTGGCGTGGCTGAGATTTTGCTTCAGCGAGTGGTGCGGCTGTTCGTCTTCTTCGTTTCACAACAAGTGGTGCGGCTGGGGCTGGGTTCGATCTTCTTCGATTCATAGTGAGTGGTGCGGCTGGGTTCTATTCTTTTTCTTCTTCTTCGATTCTGGACTGGATTTTCGAAGCATGCAGAGGGATTTTCGAAGCATGAGGTTAGTAACCCCTTTCTCTCTAATTAATCTCTCCTCTTCCTATTTGTGTTCTCTTTTTTGTTTTTTTTCCTTGTTTTGGTATTGATTTTGGGGAAAGCTGAAAACGCCCAATAGGGTTTAGGGTTTAATTTTAAATTAGAGTTAGTTTAATTAGTGTTAGTTTGACTTTGAATTGATGTTCAAACTAATTGATGAGCAAGGAAAGTGACGGTTTAGGCTTTGTGGTACTGTACAGACTTTGTTGAGAATTTGGCTATGGTACTGTATGGTCTAGGCTTTGTGTTGAAATGCATGGGAATCAGATTCTCTAACATTGGTTAGAAAATGCATTCACAAGAAAGAGGTCTATTACCCATTAAATGAAAAAGATTAGAATTGACGTTGAGCATTTGTAATTGTAATTGGCACAAGATGAAAATCTTTTGTATTAGATATTTACTAAATTGAAAAAGATTGTTGAGAGATTTCATTCTATTTATGATTAAGTAGCTTTTTAAGCACTCCTGTTTGCTTGCTGATATAATATAACTACAATTCTTGCATGAAGATTGTTGATATAATAGAAAAAGAAAATAGAAGCATATCATTAATCTTGTGATTATAAGTGATTGTAGCAAAACGCATAAAGAAACAAAGCATCTTAGCTATATTAAAAACAAAATAGAAGAAACATGGTATAATGGAGTAATGGACTACGCTAGTTTGCTGATATAACAAAAGAAACTAGTGTAAATTGTCTTGTTGATATAACAAAAATTGCAGCAACTAATTTCAGCAACCCTGGCGCCAATTTTGTTATAGCCTGAACTGAAACGGCATGTCTCAGGGTAAAACGGTATGTTTTTGTGAAGTTTAGAGAGAGAAATGAAGTGGCACAATATGAAGCCTCAAATGAATCCAAGGGTGCAGTTTTTCTCCATCCGTGAACTGTTGTTTTATTTGGATATATGATTTAATACAATTTTAACTCTGCTTAGTCTTGCTTTCTCTAGACTATGATTTGGTAATAGAAGAATGAGATATTCACTCTGTAATACCCCTCCTTTTGATACCGATATCAGTTCATATATGTTATTTCAAAAATATGTAAAATAAAATTTCTGCTGAGAAGAGGACATTCTGGTTTGTGAATAGAATAATACTCATACCTGATTCATGTTCATGCCTTATCCTTAGATACTTGGAAAATCAGGAAGCCACCTTAAAATTATTTGTCTCTTCAATTGACTATTTTTTGGAACTTTCTGTAATGAAAAAAATTGAATATGGATGTTGCTGCTTATATTTAGGAAAGAAAATTAGGATATAAGTCATGGTGTTGGATTGGATGACTGTCTTGTTTCTTTGATAACTTGTAAACATACAGGAGCAGTACTGAACTCATTAACTTTAATTCTTCCTCTATTTCGAGAATTCATTCTGCTACTGTTTTAGGCCAATACCTTTTCAATAGAGCAATTTGATCTATACATGGATTTTCAGATTCATTTAAATTATTAAGTACATTTCGTGTGCTTTTTTTTCCTGGTGAAACTTCTAATCCTCACACTTTGTTATATGACTTCTCGTGTTTTTCATTTTAGGAAATTATAAGAGATGATGATGAGAAACTGAATGGTCTAAGAAGTGAGATTGGTGTAGCAGCATATAATGCAGTGGTGACAGCTTTGAAAGAGATAAATGAATATAATCCTAGTGGGCGGTATATATCCTCACAAATTTTTAACTCTGCTTAGTCTTGCTTTCTCTAAACAAGCAATTGTAACATCTGATAGGAGTAAAGTTGGTTCCTTTTTATGTCCCCCATTTAATGCTCATATTCCTACTTGTTGATATATGTTATAAAGTTATTTGTTATCTCAGAGTGACCATTTCTTTTATAACAAACCAAATGTTATTGTAGGCACCCAATGGAGAAAGTGGAGCTCCATCTCCTACTGCCCAAAGAAGATCATCCAATGCAAGCAATGCTCAAGAATGATGTAGTTTTTTTGTCGCATTATTATTAGAATGTGTTTTTTTTTTGTTAAATCTAAGACTTAGTGATTTTATGAAGCAGGAATTATGTAGTTTTTTCTTAGACTTTATGAATTTAGAATCACTTTGATGTACTTATGTTTGAAACCTTATTATTCTGGAGTTGAATTGATCTCACATGTTGGAGATTATGTAGGCAAGTACTTAACGAATGCTTTTATATTATTGCTTTTTTTTAACTATACTATTATTACTTCTTTTAATTGCATAATTTTTATGTATATTACAATTATTAGATAATTTTTAATAATGAATTAATAATTTAACTAATAAAATTATGGCAGTCAAAACCGCCATTTTATTCATAAAATAAAGAGTAAAATTGTGGCTGTTTAAACTGTCGTTATTCTCCTTGTAAATTATGTCAGGTAGGACTGCCATAATTATAAGGAGGAAAATCATTTAACTATTAAAATTATGGCAGTCCTAGTCGCCATTTTATTCATAAAATAAACCGCCATTTTAAACCGTGTGATTGCGTCGGTTTCAAAAATGGCGGTTTGGAACTGCCATTTTATACCGAATGGCGGAAAGAAATATGGCCGTCCATGACTCGCCATTTGGTGCAAAATACGGCGGTTAAAACCGCCATTTAATACATTTTTAACTGCCATTATTTACCCGTTTTTTTGTAGTGTATAGCCTCCTTCAAACCTTAGCAGATCATTCTTCCGAAATTCCGACAATCCGTAAAATTCAGCAGCACCCTGATGATTGGGTTGAACAACATTGTCCATGATTTTAGCAATCCTTTCAAGGAGTTGGTTAGTTGTTCTATTTGTCATCAGTACCTGCACTCATAAAATTAAGGTTAAAGTCACTCATCCTAATGATGCCATACTCCACAACCGAGAGTTGGAACCATTGCTCTAATACCATAATGTAACACCCCCAATTTTAATTCTCAAAATAAATAAATAAAATAGCGAGTTAATAAAAACTTTTCAAATAAAATAGTTGTAACACTTTATCTTAATTAATACACTAATTACCCTGATTAGATTTAGTGACTTGAAAATTTCTTTTTAAAAAATAAATTTATTATGAGAATATCGGAAAATTCATCGGAGTTTCCTTTATTTATTTAACTTTTCCCAAAAAAAATAGCTTTCCTTTAAACCTGTCAAAACAGTCATTTGTATAATCCAAGAGCCAGCAGGGCATGTTTTACATTATGCATCATATGCACCTAACATAACAGTTATATCGCATCAGAGTTGGCAGCATATTTAACCAGTTGTGGAATAGTTTAAACTTCCCAAAATATAACCCTGTTTCCCAAAAGTAGTCCTGGGCCCACCCAAAACGAATATTTACAATTTATACAAAATATTTATAAAAGAGTCGTAATCAAAAAGGGCTCAGGACATGCATCATGTCCTAACTACACTATTTACGCTCCCCATAGGGGAGTGTACTACTGCTCGGCCGGGAACAGTGTATGCTCCGCCTCTGTACCTGTAATAAAAACAACAAGAATGGTAGCATTACACAGAACTTAGGAAATAATCTCTAAAGAGACATAGTAATATACTAAGCCTATTAAACATAAACAATCACATTATTCACAATCAAATTCATGCTTCATTCTCACTTTCAACTCTTAGCTTATTCGTTTATCTCCCTTGTCCTTTCTTTCTAATAATTACTTTCCTTTTATTCACCTTCTTCTTTTCTTTTATTTTACCCCCTTGGGACATTTACACCTGTTAGGACATTTACACCAAATAGTACATTTTCACCTGTTAGGACATTTGACACCCATCAGGACATTTCCACACCCATTATGACATTTCATACCCGTTAGGACATTTCATTTTCCTTTAATTCCTTTAGCCATATATTTCTCTCATGCCCTCTAGCCATATTTGTTACTTAACTTCTTTTACTTGCGCACAATGATCCGTGGTGACACATTCTACACCTAACGGGACCTTTTTCACCTAATGGGACATTTTTACCTGATGGGACATTTGCACCTAATAGGACATTTGCACCTACTGGGACATTTGCACCTAACAGGACATTTGCACCTAATAGGGCGTGTCACCCAACCGGATCATTATTAAGCGCCATGAACACAAACACATACATACATCACACACACAAACACATTCCTTTTTACGCATAGCTTCTAATTACTTATTTCCCTATCCAAGGTTGTCATTTTACTCTAATTTATTATCATCATTACATCACATTGCACCATCATCACTAACTCCTTTTCCTCGGTTATGATATCTAACTAATTCTTATTACCTTATATTCATTTTAAGTCGTAACCATTTATCCGCATCATTGCCACAAAACTCATTCAAATATTACAAGAACACATATTATACACTCATAATTTCCTAACAACCTATTTGAGTCCATTTTCTTTATTTATTCCTAACTTAAACTCTAATAATTTATTCACATCATCACCAACATAAACATTCAAAAATCACCAATACACCTATCAAATACTCATAATTTCATAAATACATATTTGAGTTCATTTCCTTTTATTTGTACACTTAACTTATCATTAGCATCAACTACCGTAATGTTCATTATTATAACTACTCTTTTCTATCCTTAGTCACCACTATAATCACCCTAGAAATCATGCCCTAAATAATGGTAACACCCCCCCTTCTTACCTCAAATTGGAGAGAGAGCAACCCAAACCCTAGCTTGGCCTCCTTGTGTTTCTAGCTTCTAAACCTTAGTCCTTAGCAGTTACAATGATTTGAGCCCTTATTTTGGATAGAGAGTGATAAGGAGGAAGAGTGCTTGATTAACTTGTTCTTGTGATGGAGATATGTGTATGTGTGATTCTCCATAGCTATGGAGTTGAAAAACTCCAAGAAGAAAAGAGAGAGAGAAAGAGAGAACGAATTCTAAGAGAGGATTAGGAGGTGATCTTAAACTTATCTTCTTGCTTAGGGCTCGAGGGAAGTGATGAGAATGATGTTCATGATACTAAGAAGGCTTGATTTCTAGGGTTTATGATGATGGGGATGATGCTTGCTTCTTGGAACCAAAGGGGAAATGAAGAGCATGATGAATATGTGTTGTGTGTTGTTGTGTGGTTGTGTTTTTGTTGTTGTATTGTTGTTTCCTTTTCTTTGGCAAGAAGAAGAAAAGGAATATGTGGCCATAAATGAGTGGCTTCTTGGGGAAGCCACAAATGAGTGGCCCTCAAGCTATTATTTTTTTTCATGTCTGACCATGAGGTAATCGATTACCTTCATAAGTAATCGATTATCTCATGAATTTCGTGCTTATTTTTCCATTCCAGAATGAAGGTAATCGATTACCTTCAAAAGTAATCGATTACTTCACCTTATTTTCATCCCTTGCACTTCAAAAATGCAATATCTTCTTCGTTAATCGTCGGATCTTGCTCGAATTTGAAAGCAAGCCTTCTAAGACCCTTATCTTCACATCCAACGGTGGAATTTGTGTTCTAAGTTGTAAATCTTTTATTTCTAATTTCCTAATATAGGATGTTTATAACACCGAAAACATCATTTCTTACGCTCTTCTGTTCATTTTTAAATCTCCTATCAGATGTCGTTGCTTCTTAACTTCTTTATGGCACTCAAAGGAATCCTAAGTACATCACCTTAAACCTCCTTTAGCATAATTATCATTTCCTAATCTTAATATTATTCTAATTATTCGTGGGATTAAAATTCGGGATGTTACAATAGTTACTCAAAAGTTTCCTTCATTAAAATTTTCGTGTTCCAATATTATTGAATACACCACTGTGTGTTTAGTGGGTTGTTGTACATGACCAAGGTGACCCCAGTCCTACGTATCCCCAGTGAAAAGGGAATTAGGCACACATAGTTTTTAGGAATAGGGTTGAGAGAACATACCTTAGCGGTACTCAACGTATATGTTAATGTGTACCGAGTTGGCTTAGACTGGCTTGTGTTAGTTCCATGATGAAGATGATGAATGTTTTGATAATGACAAAGTGTTTTTGAACAAGCTACAAGTGTTGATCAAGTTTCAAGCTCAACAAGCAACAACAAACATCAAATGAAGAAGAGAGAAAGCAAGCTCATGAAGACCTAAGTTTGAGTGTATTTGTATTTCTTTTATCTTTTGCCTCTCAAGCTTCATAGGTTTTTTATTTGGGTAGATTATTATAGAGGGTAGTGAATCTCATTCATAAGTCATGATTAAATCATAATTTAGTTTTCACTTAACCTAGAATCAATAGGTGGCTTAAAGGTTTTAAAGGAAAGGTTGGATTTTGAGAAAACAAGTTTTGAACATGTGCAGTACCAACTTAATCGATTAAGTGACTAACTTAATCGAGTACTACTCGAGTAGTCTGCAACTTAATCGATTAAGTACTGCTGAACTGATTTTTAAAATACGTTTTTCACTTCTCAAAATCAGTTTTCAAGTGCTACAACTTTTGGGTATTCTATATAAACCTTTTCCTATTATTTGTGATCAATTAGAATCATTTCATACAAGTTTTACAAAGAATCAAGCCACTCTATTCTCTCTCATTTTCTAAAGATCAAAGTTCTCATATTTTCATATTCTTTGATCAAGAACCTTTGAATCTCTTATGGTGAATTGTCATAACTCTTGATTGAGATTCATAGGATTGTTTTGTGTTTTCTATTGTGTTGTAATCTTTGCAAGAAGGCAAGCCACTACAACAAACAAGAAGCCTTGGTGTGTCGATTTTATCATCAAGCAAGTGCATTCTTATTGAAGAAGAAGAAGAAGTCTTGGTTGTGAATCAAGCAAGTGAAGCCTTGGTGTGTGGTTTATCATCAAGCAATTGAAGACTTGTTGTGTCGATTATCAACAAGGGGTAGAGGTTAGATTAGAGAGAAGATCAATAGGATTACAAGGCAAGGGTGTCGGTTATCTCTTGTAAGCTAGCAAGAAGGGAGTCTTGTGAGGCAATCACTTGTAATTTGAGAACTCTAATTCCTCATAGTGAAGAATCTCTCTTGGTTGAAGAGGGGACTGGATGTAGCTTTCAAGCGGATGAAAGTGAACCAGGATAAATCACTGTGTCGTATCTCTAAACCCTTACTCTTTATATTCAAGTCATTTGATTGCGTTCTTGATTGAAAACCTAGAAAGATTGATTTTCATAATTGATTGAATTGAATCTTTAATTGTTCAAATTGATAAAGGGAAAATCATTTTCATAACTAGGTTAATCAATAAGAATATAGGTGTTAATCATTTCCGTTGAATCTCTGATCTTTCGTGTGAATTGATTGATTTTCGTATGCGAATGAAAACTTGATTTTTCTTGTTTCTGCAAGTAATACTCGAGTACATGACTTGCTTAATCAAGTAAGTAATTTTGATCTCTCAGACTTAATCGATTAAGTTGCAGATTAATCGATTAAGTTAGTGAAAATTTGCAAAAATCTGTTGTTTTGATTGTTTCGATTTGTTTCATTCGAAAATCTTTCAAGGTAGCTTCAACACCTATTCAACCCCCCCTTCTAGGTGCTTTCCTAGGGTTCCTAAGTCTCTCCAACCACCAATTGCGGTTTCCTCAATTGGTATCAGAGCTCGGTCGAAAGACACGAGCATAAGAGCTTTTTCGTAAAGATCCTAGTTAAGTAACCGCAATGGGTTCTACGAATCCCTTTGGTGGTGAAGGTTATTCAATAAATCGTCCTCCAATGTTTACCGGAGAATGCTATGCATATTGGAAAGTTAGAATGAAAATCTTTATCCAAGCCATAGATAGTGAAATTTGGAAAGTAGTAGAAAATGGCCCTTATATTCCCTCTAGTTCAAAAGATGGTGTAGTAACTCCGACCCCCGAGGACAAGTGGAAAGATGATGATAGAAAGAAAGTACAATATGACTATAAGGCTAAGAATATCATCACGTCCGCTTTGTCATATGATGAGTTCTTTAGGGTTTCCCAATGTTCTAGTGCCAAAGAAATGTGGGACACTTTACAAGTGACTCATGAAGGAACTAGTGAGGTTAGGAGAGCTAGATTGAATGCTTTGATGCGTGAATATGAGTTATTTACTATGCTTCCAAATGAATCTATAAATGATATGCAAAAGCGTTTTACTCACATTATAAATCATTTACTTGCTCTTGGTAAAACTTTTCTTAAAGGTGAACTTTCTAACAAAGTGTTGAGATGTTTAGACAGGAATTGGCAACCAAAAGTAACGGCTATTGTTGAATCTAAAAATTTGGATGCTATGGATCTAGCAACACTTTTCGGAAAGCTTCAAGAACATGAAATGGAGCTTGGACGATTAAGTATCAATGAAGAGTCGGATAAGAACAAATCAAGGAAAGGACTTGCTCTTAGAGTCAAAAGTGCATATAAAAAGAAAGATAGTTCCGATGATGATGATAGTGAAGATTCCGATTCCGATGTTGATGAAAAAGACATGAAACTTTTGTTAAAAGAGTTTGACAAGTTTCTAAGGAGAAAAGGAAGGTTGAACAAGGACAAAAGTAAAGAGAAGGATTCCCCACACTATAAGACCAAAACTTCAAAAGAAGGTGTAGTTTGCCATGAATGTGGAAAGCCCGGACATCTCAAGTATTCATGCTCTAGGTATCCCAAGAAGAAGGATACAGACAAGAAGAATTCTAAATCTAAAAGAGCATACATAGTTTGGGATAGTGATGAAGATGACAAGAAAAGAACATCAAGTAGTTCATTGGATAATGAAGAAGCCGCTTGTCTCAACTTGATAACTCTAATAGATGATGAAGAACAAAGTTCAAATGATGAATCAAGTTATCAAAGCGAGGATAGCAATGTAAGTGAATCTAAATCCGAAATTTCTTCTAAATATGAATTGTTACATAATGCTTATGAAGAAATGTATGAACAACTTGAAAAACTAGCTTTGAAAAACATTGAAAGAAAGAAGCTCATTTTGAAACATCAAAAAGAGATTTTAGATCTTCAAAAACAAGTTGATGAGCTTAATCTTGAAAATGAAACTCTTGATCTTATCTATGCTAGTTCTTCTTGTGATTGTGCTAGTAGATTGAATGTTGTGGTTGATTGTGAGAGTTGCAAGTTGCTCAAGGATGAAAATGCTATTTTGAAAAATAAGCTTGCAAGTTTCACCATTTGTGATATTAGATTGCGCACATTGTTAAATTTTCAAAGAGAAAATTCAAACAAGTTTGGTTTGGGTTATACTAATGCTAAGAGTAAATCTCATAGAAATGTTGTTGATTTTTCTAAAGTTGATTTTTCAAATCCTCCAACATGTTTCTATTGTGGTACTCATGGACATACTTCAAATGTGTGTTATGTTAAAGTGCATGGTATACCTAAAGGAAATTTTGTTTGGATGAAAAAGGGTGAAAGTCCCTACACTAACAAAAATGGATCCAAAACCATTTGGATACCAAAAAGCAAAGCATGATTGTTTTGTAGGTTTGATTGAAGATGCAAATGAATGACACATGCTCTCAATTGGTCTCAACTATGAATGTCTATATTCACATCTTCAATTGGTATCACACTTGCATCTCAAGTGAATGTCCTACAAAGTGGTAATATTTGATATTGATATATTATCTCAATTGGTATCTTCTCAATTGATATTACTTTTCTAAATGTTTAGTTAATTCAATTGGTATCATTGAGTTGATTAAAGCATGATGATCATATAATTGAAATCTTATTAAAGTATGATGCTTTGGTGTTATATTTCTTTACATTGATATCTTCTTTGTTAAGTGATATTATGATCTTTTTAGTTCTCAATTGGTATTATATTTCATTGTTATATTCTCTTACCAATTGATATCACATTTCAAAGTATAGCTCTATTGTATTTGTTCAATTGGTATCAATGTTGTGAAGAAATGATCATTGATTTCTTACCTTGGCTTAGATCTTATATTTCAATTGGTATATATATTTCTTTTTGATAATGCCAAAGGGGGAGAAATGGTATGTTTTGAAACATGGGAGAAATATGATATTATATTTGGAGAAAGGTTGTTTTGTTGTTTTTATGTAGGTTGAGCTAAGTTGTTTAAGATAGGGGGAGAATCAAGCTTCTATCTCAATTGGATTCAAGTGTTAAAGCATTGATTGAGGGGGAGAAAGAGTCTTCTCAAGTGATCAAATGTTTCAAGCATCAACAACTTCAAGCGATTTCAAAACATGGGTTGTCATTTTCAAAAAGGGGGAGATTGTTAGTTCCATGATGAAGATGATGAATGTTTTGATAATGACAAAGTGTTTTTGAACAAGCTACAAGTGTTGATCAAGTTTCAAGCTCAACAAGCAACAACAAACATCAAATGAAGAAGAGAGAAAGCAAGCTCATGAAGACCTAAGTTTGAGTGTATTTGTATTTCTTTTATCTTTTGCCTCTCAAGCTTCATAGGTTTTTTATTTGGGTAGATTATTATAGAGGGTAGTGAATCTCATTCATAAGTCATGATTAAATCATAATTTGAGTTTTCACTTAACCTAGAATCAATAGGTGGCTTAAAGGTTTTAAAGGAAAGGTTGGATTTTGAGAAAACAAGTTTTGAACATGTGCAGTACCAACTTAATCGATTAAGTGACTAACTTAATCGAGTACTACTCGAGTAGTCTGCAACTTAATCGATTAAGTACTGCTGAACTGATTTTTAAAATACGTTTTTCACTTCTCAAAATCAGTTTTCAAGTGCTACAACTTTTGGGTATTCTATATAAACCTTTTCCTATTATTTGTGATCAATTAGAATCATTTCATACAAGTTTTACAAAGAATCAAGCCACTCTATTCTCTCTCATTTTCTAAAGATCAAAGTTCTCATATTTTCATATTCTTTGATCAAGAACCTTTGAATCTCTTATGGTGAATTGTCATAACTCTTGATTGAGATTCATAGGATTGTTTTGTGTTTTCTATTGTGTTGTAATCTTTGCAAGAAGGCAAGCCACTACAACAAACAAGAAGCCTTGGTGTGTCGATTTTATCATCAAGCAAGTGCATTCTTATTGAAGAAGAAGAAGAAGTCTTGGTTGTGAATCAAGCAAGTGAAGCCTTGGTGTGTGGTTTATCATCAAGCAATTGAAGACTTGTTGTGTCGATTATCAACAAGGGGTAGAGGTTAGATTAGAGAGAAGATCAATAGGATTACAAGGCAAGGGTGTCGGTTATCTCTTGTAAGCTAGCAAGAAGGGAGTCTTGTGAGGCAATCACTTGTAATTTGAGAACTCTAATTCCTCATAGTGAAGAATCTCTCTTGGTTGAAGAGGGGACTGGATGTAGCTTTCAAGCGGATGAAAGTGAACCAGGATAAATCACTGTGTCGTATCTCTAAACCCTTACTCTTTATATTCAAGTCATTTGATTGCGTTCTTGATTGAAAACCTAGAAAGATTGATTTTCATAATTGATTTAATTGAATCTTTAATTGTTCAAATTGATAAAGGGAAAATCATTTTCATAACTAGGTTAATCAATAAGAATATAGGTGTTAATCATTTCCGTTGAATCTCTGATCTTTCGTGTGAATTGATTGATTTTCGTATGCGAATGAAAACTTGATTTTTCTTGTTTCTGCAAGTAATACTCGAGTACACGACTTGCTTAATCGAGTAAGTAATTTTGATCTCTCAGACTTAATCGATTAAGTTGCAGATTAATCGATTAAGTTAGTGAAAATTTGCAAAAATCTGTTGTTTTGATTGTTTCGATTTGTTTCATTCGAAAATCTTTCAAGGTAGCTTCAACACCTATTCAACCCCCCCTTCTAGGTGCTTTCCTAGGGTTCCTAAGTCTCTCCAACCACCAATTGCGGTTTCCTCAATTGGTATCAGAGCTCGGTCGAAAGACACGAGCATAAGAGCTTTTTCGTAAAGATCCTAGTTAAGTAACCGCAATGGGTTCTACGAATCCCTTTGGTGGTGAAGATTATTCAATAAATCGTCCTCCAATGTTTACCGGAGAAGGCTATGTGAAGAAACCGCAATTGGTGGTTGGAGAGACAAAGGAACCCTAGGAATACACCTAGAAGGGGGGGTTGAATAGGTGTTGAAGCTACCTTGAAAGATTTTCGAACGAAACAAATCGAAACAATCAAAACAAATGATTTTTGCAAATTCTACAGTACTTAATCGATTAACCTGCAATTTACTCGAGTAGTACTCGATTAAACTTGAACTTAATCGATTAAATATGACAGAAAACAGAAAAATCAATTTTTCATTCGAATACGAAAATCAATCAATTCACATGCAAGATCAGAGATTCAGCAGAAATGATTAACACCTATATTCTTATTGATTAACCTAGTTATGAAAATGATTTTCCCTTTATCAATTTGAACAATTAAAGATTCAATTCAATCAATTATGAAAATCAATCTTTCTAGGTTTTCAACCAAGAACGCAATCAAATGACTTGAATATAAAGAGTAAGGGTTTAGAGATACGACACAGTGATTTATCCTGGTTCACTTTCATCCACTTGAAAGCTACATCCAGTCCCCTCTTCAACCAAGAGAGATTCTTCACTATGAGGAATTAGAGTTCTCAAATTACAAGTGATTGCCTCACAAGACTCCCTTCTTGCTAGCTTACAAGAGATAACCGACACCCTTGCCTTGTAATCCTATTGATCTTCTCTCTAATCTAACCTCTACCCCTTGTTGATAATCGACACAACAAGTCTTCAATTGCTTGATGATAAACCACACACCAAGCCTTCACTTGCTTGATTCACAACCAAGACTTCTTCTTCTTCTTCTTCTTCAATAAGAATGCACTTGCTTGATGATAAAATCGACACACCAAGACTTCTTGTTTGTTGTAGTGGCTTGCCTTCTTGCAAAGATTACAACACAATAGAAAACACAAAACAATCCTATGAATCTCAATCAAGAGTTATGACAATTCACCATAAGAGATTCAAAGGTTCTTGATCAAAGAATATGAAAATATGAGAACTTTGATCTTTAGAAAATGAGAGAGAATAGAGTGGCTTGATTCTTTGTAAAACTTGTATGAAATTGATTCTAATTGATCACAAATAATAGGAAAAGGTTTATATAGAATACCCAAAAGTTGTAGCACTTGAAAACTGATTTTGAGAAGTGAAAATCGTATTTTAAAAATCAGTTCAGCAGTACTTAATCGATTAAGCAAGTCGTGTACTCGAGTAGTACTCGATTAAGTTAATCACTTAATCGATTAAGTTGGTACTGCACATGTTCAAAACTTGTTTTCTTAAAATCCAACCTTTCCTTTAAAACCTTTAAGCCACCTATTGATTCTAGGTTAAGTGAAAACTCAAATTATGATTAAATCATGACTTATGAATGAGATTCACTACCCTCTATAATAATCTACCCAAATAAAAAACCTATGAAGCTTGAGAGGCAAAAGATAAAAGAAATACAAATACACTCAAACTTAGGTCTTCATGAGCTTGCTTTCTCTCTTCTTCATTTGATGTTTGTTGTTGCTTGTTGAGCTTGAAACTTGATCAACACATGTAGCTTGTTCAAAAACACTTTGTCATTATCAAAACATTCATCATGTTCATCATGGAACTAACACTATGCATATTGGAAAGTTAGAATGAAAATCTTTATCCAAGCCATAGATAGTGAAATTTGGAAAGTAGTAGAAAATGACCCTTATATTCCCTCTAGTTCAAAAGATGGTGTAGTAACTCCGACCCCCGAGGACAAGTGGAAAGATGATGATAGAAAGAAAGTACAATATGACTATAAGGCTAAGAATATCATCACGTCCGCTTTGTCATATGATGAGTTCTTTAGGGTTTCCTAATGTTCTAGTGCCAAAGAAATGTGGGACACTTTACAAGTGACTCATGAAGGAACTAGTGAGGTTAGGAGAGCTAGATTGAATGCTTTGATGTGTGAATATGAGTTATTTACTATGCTTCCAAATGAATCTATAAATGATATGCAAAAGCGTTTTACTCACATTATAAATCATTTACTTGCTCTTGGTAAAACTTTTCTTAAAGGTGAACTTTCTAACAAAGTGTTGAGATGTTTAGACAGGAATTGGCAACCAAAAGTAACGGCTATTGTTGAATCTAAAAATTTGGATGCTATGGATCTAGCAACACTTTTCGGAAAGCTTCAAGAACATGAAATGGAGCTTGGACGATTAAGTATCAATGAAGAGTCGGATAAGAACAAATCAAGGAAAGGACTTGCTCTTAGAGTCAAAAGTGCATATAAAAAGAAAGATAGTTCCGATGATGATGATAGTGAAGATTCCGATTCTGATGTTGATGAAAAAGACATGAAACTTTTGTTAAAAGAGTTTGACAAGTTTCTAAGGAGAAAAGGAAGGTTGAACAAGGACAAAAGTAAAGAGAAGGATTCCCCACACTATAAGACCAAAACTTCAAAAGAAGGTGTAGTTTGCCATGAATGTGGAAAGCCCGGACATCTCAAGTATTCATGCTCTAGGTATCTCAAGAAGAAGGAGAAAGACAAGAAGAATTCTAAATCTAAAAGAGCATACATAGTTTGGGATAGTGATGAAGATGACAAGAAAAGCACATCAAGTAGTTCATTGGATAATGAAGAAGCCGCTTGTCTCAACATGATAACTCTAGTAGATGATGAAGAACAAAGTTCAAATGATGAATCAAGTTATCAAAGCGAGGATAGCAATGTAAGTGAATCTAAATCCGAAATTTCTTCTAAATATGAATTGTTACATAATGCTTATGAAGAAATGTATGAACAACTTGAAAAACTAGCTTTGAAAAACATTGAAAGAAAGAAGCTCATTTTGAAACATCAAAAAGAGATTTTAGATCTTCAAAAACAAGTTGATGAGCTTAATCTTGAAAATGAAACTCTTGATCTTATCTATGCTAGTTCTTCTTGTAATTGTGCTAGTAGATTGAATGTTGTGGTTGATTGTGAGAGTTGCAAGTTGCTCAAGGATGAAAATGCTATTTTGAAAAATAAGCTTGCAAGTTTCACCATTTGTGATATTAGATTGCGCACATTGTTAAATTTTCAAAGAGAAAATTCAAACAAGTTTGCTTTGGGTTATACTAATGCTAAGAGTAAATCTCATAGAAATGTTGTTGATTTTTCTAAAGTTGATTTTTCAAATCCTCCAACATGTTTCTATTGTGGTACTCATGGACATACTTCAAATGTGTGTTATGTTAAAGTGCATGGTATACCTAAAGGAAATTTTGTTTGGATGAAAAGGGTGAAAGTCCCTACACTAACAAAAATGGATCCAAAACCATTTGGATACCAAAAAGCAAAGCATGATTGTTTTGTAGGTTTGATTGAAGATGAAAATGAATGACACATGCTCTCAATTGGTCTCAACTATGAATGTCTATATTCACATCTTCAATTGGTATCACACTTGCATCTCAAGTGAATGTCCTACAAAGTGGTAATATTTGATATTGATATATTATCTCAATTGGTATCTTCTCAATTGATATTACTTTTCTAAATGTTTAGTTAATTCAATTGGTATCATTGAGTTGATTAAAGCATGATGATCATATAATTGAAATCTTATTAAAGTATGATGCTTTGGTGTTATATTTCTTTACATTGATATCTTCTTTGTTAAGTGATATTATGATCTTTTTAGTTCTCAATTGGTATTATATTTCATTGTTATATTCTCTTACCAATTGATATCACATTTCAAAGTATAGCTCTATTGTATTTGTTCAATTGGTATCAATGTTGTGAAGAAATGATCATTGATTTCTTACCTTGGCTTAGATCTTATATTTCAATTGGTATATATATTTCTTTTTGATAATGCCAAAGGGGGAGAAATGGTATGTTTTGAAACATGGGAGAAATATGATATTATATTTGGAGAAAGGTTGTTTTGTTGTTTTTATGTAGGTTGAGCTAAGTTGTTTAAGATAGGGGGAGAATCAAGCTTCTATCTCAATTGGATTCAAGTGTTAAAGCATTGATTGAGGGGGAGAAAGAGTCTTCTCAAGTGATCAAATGTTTCAAGCATCAACAACTTCAAGCGATTTCAAAACATGGGTTGTCATTTTCAAAAAGGGGGAGATTGTTAGTTCCATGATGAACATGATGAATGTTTTGATAATGACAAAGTGTTTTTGAACAAGCTACAAGTGTTGATCAAGTTTCAAGCTCAACAAGCAACAACAAACATCAAATGAAGAAGAGAGAAAGCAAGCTCATGAAGACCTAAGTTTGAGTGTATTTGTATTTCTTTTATCTTTTGCCTCTCAAGCTTCATAGGTTTTTTATTTGGGTAGATTATTATAGAGGGTAGTGAATCTCATTCATAAGTCATGATTAAATCATAATTTGAGTTTTCACTTAACCTAGAATCAATAGGTGGCTTAAAGGTTTTAAAGGAAAGGTTGGATTTTGAGAAAACAAGTTTTGAACATGTGCAGTACCAACTTAATCGATTAAGTGACTAACTTAATCGAGTACTACTCGAGTAGTCTGCAACTTAATCGATTAAGTACTGCTGAACTGATTTTTAAAATACGTTTTTCACTTCTCAAAATCAGTTTTCAAGTGCTACAACTTTTGGGTATTCTATATAAACTTTTTCCTATTATTTGTGATCAATTAGAATCATTTCATACAAGTTTTACAAAGAATCAAGCCACTCTATTCTCTCTCATTTTCTAAAGATCAAAGTTCTCATATTTTCATATTCTTTGATCAAGAACCTTTGAATCTCTTATGGTGAATTGTCATAACTCTTGATTGAGATTCATAGGATTGTTTTGTGTTTTCTATTGTGTTGTAATCTTTGCAAGAAGGCAAGCCACTACAACAAACAAGAAGCCTTGGTGTGTCGATTTTATCATCAAGCAAGTGCATTCTTATTGAAGAAGAAGAAGAAGTCTTGGTTGTGAATCAAGCAAGTGAAGCCTTGGTGTGTGGTTTATCATCAAGCAATTGAAGACTTGTTGTGTCGATTATCAACAAGGGGTAGAGGTTAGATTAGAGAGAAGATCAATAGGATTACAAGGCAAGGGTGTCGGTTATCTCTTGTAAGCTAGCAAGAAGGGAGTCTTGTGAGGCAATCACTTGTAATTTGAGAACTCTAATTCCTCATAGTGAAGAATCTCTCTTGGTTGAATAGGGGACTGGATGTAGCTTTCAAGCGGATGAAAGTGAACCAGGATAAATCACTGTGTCGTATCTCTAAACCCTTACTCTTTATATTCAAGTCATTTGATTGCGTTCTTGATTGAAAACCTAGAAAGATTGATTTTCATAATTGATTGAATTGAATCTTTAATTGTTCAAATTGATAAAGGGAAAATCATTTTCATAACTAGGTTAATCAATAAGAATATAGGTGTTAATCATTTCCGTTGAATCTCTGATCTTTCGTGTGAATTGATTGATTTTCGTATGCGAATGAAAACTTGATTTTTCTGGTTTCTGCAAGTAATACTCGAGTACACGACTTGCTTAATCGAGTAAGTAATTTTGATCTCTCAGACTTAATCGATTAAGTTGCAGATTAATCGATTAAGTTAGTGAAAATTTGCAAAAATCTGTTGTTTTGATTGTTTCGATTTGTTTCATTCGAAAATCTTTCAAGGTAGCTTCAACACCTATTCAACCCCCCCTTCTAGGTGCTTTCCTAGGGTTCCTAAGTCTCTCCAACCACCAATTGCGGTTTCCTCAGCTTGACCCCTGTGATAAGCGTTATACTTATAGGGGGGAAGTAAGTAGACCTAATTCAGTTGGGTCGGGTCTGATAGGCAAATAAGAGGAGTGGAATATGGAGAATATTCCTTTGAATAATTATTTTATGCTTATGATGAGCTGGAATTAAGGAGCGATGTGAGCCTGTTGGTCAACTTTGTGGGCTCGGCTCGGTTAGTCAATTATGGTCCATTACAAAAATATTATTTATTTACATAAAAGTCTGAGTGTAAAATCTCCATTAGGGTGGAAGGAGTAAGTCACTTGTCATATCACGTACGTAGATAAATGATTGAATACATAGACAAACACAATATTATTACAATGTAATTGACGCATGCTGATCACATGTCTTCATCAAACAATAATTAATATTATTTATCTGAACGTTATGCTTGCGCGTCTCACAAGAAAACTTTCTTCATTTATCCAACACTTATACAAAATTAACACTCTGGGGATAAGCAATCGTGTGCTAATGGTCCCATCACCGTATACACTCCCACCGGGATGTATACTGAGAACCACCCACCATGATCCCAAAATGAATAAGTCGGTCGTAGAATTATTGTCCACCAATAATTCTCACAACTCATCATTTTCCACTTATAGTCCAGCGGACCATTGTATCTTAACCCCGCTCCTCACTGTAATCACCCTAACACCATGAATGATGCATGATAACTTAATTAATCCTTATTACTCTCTTTAATTCTTCATTTTATTTCATAATTAAAGCACAAGTGATAATTAGAGTTACAATGAACATTTTTCTATTTTAATATATCAATTTAATCAGATTTTGGTATGGATAATCGATTGTCCTAACCCGATAATCGATTACCCAGTGTTAAATTTTATTTTAAAGTACAGACAGACTCGACAATCGATTGTCCTTACCATGACAATCAATTATTATCAGGACCTGAGACCAAAATTCATACTTTTCAGGTTCAATTAATTTCAATACCTCAATTAAATCCTTAACATCAATCATACAAATGTTCTAACATGTTTCTAGGCTTGTTTTAGACAATAATTCAACTGAACATAACACATATCATCAACTTCTTGTTTAATTCAAGTTAAGCATACAATTCTTCTAATTTCAGCATTAATCTTAAGGTAACATCAACATCAAAAATTCATATAAACATATTCACTTCAGGTATTTTATTAATTCAACACTTACATTAACTTTTCCAGCAAAGACCATGGATTGTCTTGGTCTCAAAACCAAGCAATCTTGTCATGGTATCTAACTCAATATTCAAGTATAATAGAATTCGTAATCTATCAATCATCAATCCTAATGGTATGAATGAAATCTCCCATACCTTGAATGAGCTGGATAGACACTAAAACTAACTAAAAATAGCAAATAACAACAACTGCAACAACGACAGCAGCTAAGAGCAACCAAGACAGCACAAAGATAAGGGGAATTCTCCTCAAATCCTTAAGCTTTCACCCACTAATCCTATATCAAGGCAAGTTATTCACACAAAATTGTGTATATTTTGGCAGCAATTAAGAAAGGAAAACACAGAGATAAAAGGGAACCAAAATTGAAACCAGCTCAACTTATTTATATATAGAAAGGAATTGGAGGTGGAAGAGGTGAGAGTGGCCACATCTTGCCAACATAACTTCATAAGAGTCTGCCAACGCACCCCTGACCGCTCAGGAGTGTGAAACGTGGAAAGAGAAGGGAGTATTCAAGTGTTTTCTTCGAGTTTCATGCTGAAACCGCCTTAAACAAGTTGCAGAAATGCCCAGACAATCGATTATCGGACAGTGATAATGGATTGTTACATTTAAAAGTTTTAGCATTAAATAATATATTTGAAAAAATGACTAGTTTAATCCTTTTCAAATTAAAGTAATTTCTAATATTAAAAATAAATCTTTCTTTACTTATTTTAAATGAAAAATTGAGGGACATTACAATTACTACCTTAAGCGTCGCAAAATAATCATCGCCACCACAAAAGCCCCCATCTAGATCTTCGCGAATCACCATCATCATCATCATCATCACAACCCCATTGTCTTCTCTTTTCCCCATTCATGTCCCAATCTTTCCCTTCTAAAAACATAACAAGACAACAACACCATTGATTTTAATACAAAGAAAATTGTTTGAAAAAAAAAATGAACACAACAAAATGCTCACACTCCAAGCTTGTATTTATAGTTGAAATCCATATACTCCATCCGTCCCTAAATATAAGACTCTTTTAACACTTTATTTTGTCCCTATTTATAAGATCCTATATCAATTTTCAATGATCATTAATTACTTTTTTCCACAAACACTTCTATTTACTCAACACTTTTTAGATTCCCAATAATATTAATAGGGGTAATTTTGAAAATACATACCAAAAATTCACATTTCCAATAAAATTAACTAAATTAGTCCACTTTCTTAATGGACGTGAAATCTTTCAAATGGGTCTTATATTTAAGGACGGAGGGAGTAACATTTTCCCTAAAACATGCATGGAGAATGAAAAAAACATTAAAATATGTTCATGTCTTCCAAAAAATTTATTATTCCCAATTCATAGAAAATTCATCCATTATCCTTGAAAAAGTGAAACCAATTACTACTTATCTAAACACATTTATTGCTTCATTAATTATTCAATGTTAGTTACTGTTAGTCAAATTAGTTTATCTTAATACATGCTTAGAAGATGCTAAATTTCAAAATTTTCATAAAACCTTCTTCAAATTTTATATATTAAGATAAGATTAAGATAGGGGTGTTTGTGAAAAAAAAATAATTAGTTGTCAATGAAAATTGATATAAATTCTTATAAATATGGATAAAATAAAAAACTCAAAAATGTCTTATATTCCATCCGGTCCTATTTATAAGACCTTTTTGGAGTTTTTATTTTTGGTCCTATTTATAAAACCCTATTTCAATTTTCAATAACATTTAATTGTTTTTTTTCACAAACACTCCTATTAAGTCAAAGTTCAAATACTAATTATAGAGGTAATTTTGAAAAAATATATCAAATTTTCACATTTTCAATACCACTAACAAATTTAAAAACGAATGGAGTGTGTTCTATTAACATTTTCATTATGCCAAAATGGGTTTTTACCAGGGTTGTAAACCAAATCCTTTCCTACTCGGATATCAATAGAATAAATTAGGAAAGTGCCCATGATATTTTTCAGTTCCTAGAAGAGGCTACATTAATTGTTGAGTTTTTAGGAATATTTTGCCAAAACACATGCATAGAAAATCTCTCAGACAAAAATATTTAAAGACTTCAAATGTTCCAAAAAATTTAAATGAAAATACTCCCTATATCTCTAATTATAAGATCTTTTTGACACTTTTATTTTGTCTTTATTTATAAGGCCTCATACAAATTTTCAATGATCATTAATTACTTTTTTCCTCAAACACCCTTATTTATTTAACACTTTTTAGATTCTCAATAATATTAATAAGGGTAATTTTGAAAATAGACATCAAAAGTTCACATTTCCAATACAATTAACTAAATTAATCAACTTTCTTAATAGACGTAAAATCTGTCAAAATGGTCTTATAATTAGGGACAGAGGAAGTATTTAATAATGGTCTTAAAAAATGATGCTAACCTTTTTTTTCCTGTAATCATACAAAGCAAACTTATTACGCCATCCGTTTACTTTATCTGGCACTTTAGTTTTTTAAATTGTTATAAATTATTTGTCGTTTTAGGAATTCGAGAGTGTATTAATTGATTTTTCCAACTTTAATCTTACATTTAATGTATTGAAATATGTGAAATGAGTGATAATAAATATGTTTTGAGGATATTATAGTAAAGTTTGTAAAATCTCAAGAGTTCATGCTTTAACTTTTCATGATGACATACAACAATATCAAGGGATCAAGAACAAGAAGTCAATGAAATCAAGAAATCTCTAGTCTTACTCGTTGGTCTTTAATATGTAATTTTATATATATATTAGTTGAGTGTGAGTGGTAGATTAGAATTAGCCTCAATATAATTTAGTTTGATTAATATGCATGGTTGATTTGAGGTTAATTATCCATTTACACTTGAGAGAAAGAAAAATAATCAAAGAAATCAAACCAAGAAAAATTATTTTTACAGAATTGTATGAAGTCTAATCGATTAGAGGAATTATTTTGATCAATTAGTATAATCGATTAAGTCCTCTTGTAATCGATTAGATCGACTTCAGAACAGAAAATAAGAAACACGTTTTCGCTGATTTCATGGAGAAATTTGTGGGTGAACGTTGGGGCAATAACATCATAGGCTCTCTCTTGGCTATCTCTGATTTCCTTGCCTACATACTTGATCCTACACATCTTGGTTGAACATAAGAAGAAGAACGAATTTTCAAAAGTGTGAAAAACTCTCTCAAGTGTCTCTATCTCAATTAATCATTCAAGAGCGTTGTGAGAAAAAATTCTAAAAATTCTAAAAACTCTCTCAAGTGTCTCTATCTCAATGCAGTGTTTTATAGAAAAAATATATAATTGTGTATATCTGCATTAGAGAACCAGAACAAGATTAGGGTTATTACAAAATTAAAAAGGGAAACATAATCAATAAATAAAGAAGGAGAAGACACACTATTAGAGAACCAGAACAAAAAGGTTGAAAAATGAAATGAATAACATGAAAACCCAAAACAAGAAGGAGAAGAACAAGAACAAATCAGAACTGAGTGATGAGCCGTCAAAATTGCACCTCCGCAGTGAGTGAGCTGAACAAGAGGGAAGACCACTGCGAGTGAGGAAGGAATAAGGATTTCGAAGGGCGTGGGGAGAGAGTAGAGAAAGAAGACCGCCGTTGTCGTATGCGTGAGAAAGAAGGGAATAAGGGTTTGGAAGAGAGTGAGAGAGTAGAGTGCGTATAGAGAGAGTAGGGATGGAGGGAGTGAGTACGTTGAGAATGAGTAGAGGTTCAGAGAGGGAGTGTTTTGATTTACATTTAACATCTTAATCACGACCTATATTTATGATCTAAAAATTGTAAACAAGCACTATAGCTGAAGTCCCAGTTAAACCATTTAAGCCCAAAATCATATTTTTTAAACATCAAATAAAATTAATAAATTTATATATATGCTACAATAATAATAAATTTTTAAACATAAAATAAATAATCCTTTCGTGCCTTATTATAGGAGCCCTATGAGTTAAAAAAATTTGGTTCTAAATATAAGAACCTCTTCTAATTTTTTTTCAAAATTACCCTTGACATTTAATCATAATACTCTAAGTTTTAATGAGAAGACATAGTTAAAATTATATTGAAAAATGCAAAAATTTTGCAAAATTTGTAGTTTTAATGTTGTAGGTGGTGGAGGTAAAGTAAATATTGAAAAATCAAAAAATTATTAAATTCAAATTATTGGTAAAAGGGTATTTTTGGAACAATATATCAATTTTAGTATAAAATTTATCAATCTTGATAGAAGTAAAAATATTCAAGTCTTATAATAAAGGATAGAGGGAGTACATATAGACAAATAATCATGAAGTTAGAAATTTGGAAGTATAAAAAATAATTTAATATTGAATATATCAAAGTCAAGTATAAAAAATATATTTTTCACATAGGGTAATTACTTTAAATTATATGAATAAAAAAAACTTTTGTAAATAATATAATTATGATATATAGAGTGGGAACAAATTAACAACGCCCAATAAAGATGGTGTTGTTATATTGAAGAGAAAAGACAACATCTTTTTAAAATAATGTTATCTTATATGGAAGTGCTGGAATAGAAAGATATTGACAATGCCTGGCCTGGTGAAGAGAGTGTTGTCATTTATTTCTCATAGACAACACAAAGTAAAGGCGGCTTTGTTAATACGTGTGAACTTTCAACAACATCCTTATCAAAAATGTTGTTAAATGGGCGTTGTTAAATCCATATTTTGGTGTAGTGTACTCTAAACTAAAACTACAACATAAAAATTAAAAACAAAAGCAAGGAGTTAGGAAACTTCCCTTTGTAGCACAACACTATCTCTTGATGCACCATGGAGGAGACTCCCCCAAACTTATTCACCTGTGTCACATGAACAACTTAAAATAGTGGTAAAAGCACCTCATTAGCAGTTACATATAGAAAGTTCCAACTCTTTATTCAACTAACTAACAAAAAAAAAAATAAAAACCTACACTACTACAAAACTAAAAAGAATCCACCAGGATCCCAAATCATGTAGGTTAACTCCCATGTGATGCAGCAATAACAAGTTATTCTCACATCCGATGGGACAAACCCTGGATGATGGTGGAGTAAGGAAGTTTTAAGAATGAGCTCAATACCACCAGGGTCAAAAGGTACATTCCTTGCACCATGCATCATCCCAGAAAAATTATCTTTTTCCCCATTCATGAAGGTGTTAATTCCATGAATTAGGAAAACTACCTTTTCAGGCTCCCTATTGTTCAACAACGATTTAGATTGATTTTGAGAATTTTCATGAAAGCACAGAGGTTGAATATAGTGGAAAAATTTTGAGTCCTCCAAGCATGCAATAGATTTAACCAAATTTTGTAGTGCAACAAATTCATCATGCAAGTGTGGATCAAATTTTTCTACCATATTCACACCTTCTATTATTTTATTTCGGTCCACTTCCTTAAACTCATTATGCACATTTTCTTCAACTTGCTCCTCCATAAGGGTTTCATCATTGGTCACATCCATCACCACCACCTTTTCCTCTCTTTGAAGAGAGTCAAAAATTGGTGGTGATGCTTGTAACTCTTCATTTAACTTCTTTGAAATGTGTTCAACATTGATTTCAATGTTCTTTAAACTAGCACTTTGGATTTGAAAATTGGTTCTGACTTCTTCAACAAAATCTTTAGTGGTTTGAGCACATTTCTCTAAAGCTATTTCTCATGGAGCTTTCTCCACAGGAATTGGCTCCACATGAGACAGTTTTTAACTGAAGTTTATAATTTTTCTAAAGCTTTTTCCCATGGGGCCTTCCTATCACTTTTGTTTTGTGCATAATAATATGAAGAAAGGGGATCCGAAATAAATCTATTACAATCTAAATCATTATTAAAATAATAGTTATACATGAAAAGGTACAGTTACACAAGTAATTACAAAAAGGTACCGAAAAATTAGAATCAAATTTCAATCCCCGGCAACGACGCCAAAAACTTGTTGGACTATCGGCAAGTATACTGGGTCACAAGTAATAAAGAGTAAGTAAATTATCATTCCACAGGGGATTGCAAATTGTTTCTAATTTATTTCACCTAATTGCGATTACTATGTGAAACTTGTATTGGTTTAGAGTTTAAGAACAGAATGTAGAAAAGGTAGAATGAGGCAAAACAAAAAATAAAAAGTGTTTAGAAATTGGGAAAAAACTAGGAACATAGTTTCATTGCAGGACCTAGTTTACTAATTATGAATCTCTGTTTTCGTATTAAATCAACAACATCCCAGCTGTAACAATTATTAAAATCCTCTAACAATTGTGTTTCCTATTCAATTGGAACCCTTAATCCCTTAAGAAATTACCAGCCAATTAGTCATCAATTAAGAACATTGGAATTAAATATGTTGTATAATCCCCAAAAGTACCCCTACAAGTTGGATGATTATAATGTTTGATTGCAACGTCAGATTCAATCCCTAATTTCCCAATTGAAGAATTAGACTACCAATCATAAAACGTGCACTTTTTATGTAAAACAATTTAACCATAATCAAACAATTGATTTAAAAGGAAAACATCAATTCATAAATTCATAAACTATTTAGGATCCATACAAATTCACCATATTCCTAACAAGAAGTTTAGTTACACATAATGGGAGAAGAAATGCAAGAATTAAGGGAAGAACTCATAATCATAGACCATACTGAATTTACCCTAAGAGATCTTCAAATCTTCAAGTTGATCCCTCCATTGTTGATTTTCAATCCTTGCCTTGCCTCCTTGCTCTCAATGATACGTTTCTAACCTCTCTTCTCTAATCCTAATTCTATTCCTATACTCTCTATTGCCTCTGAAAAGTCTCCAAAATCTAATGGAAAAACCTATATTTAAAGTCTAAAACTAATCCTAATTGAATCGAAGCAAATCTGATCAAAAAGTGGCCCAATTGGGCCTGCTTGGTGTTTGTGCGCCTGGGCGCGCCCAGCTGATCTGATTATGGTGCGTTGCTGATGTTTGGGTGGTGCGCGACCAAGCGTGCGCTGGTGCTATGTGGCTCTCGTTGTGCGCACGTGCGCACGCCTGGGCGCACCAGCCTATGCGCATGGGCGTGTGGCACCTGCTCCGACTCCGTTTCGCTCCGTTCTTGCGCTATTTTCAAGGTCCTTTCATCCTCTTTCCAGTTCAATATTTATTTTCTTGAATTAAGATCCAAAAGTACCTAAAACATACACAAAACGGATCAAAACGTTCAAAAGGATTCTAAACTAATAACAATTCCTAAAACTATACAAAAAGTCCTAAATTTGCAAGAGAAACAAACCAAATCCATAGTAAAAGGGAGTCTAATTTATGCTCAAAATACCATATATTGGACCAAGTCAATTATTAAAAATTGGTAAAGAGTCTTATACATAAAGACAAAATAAAAATATTAAAAGGGTCTTATTTTAGATACGGAGGGTGTAGACAGAAAGGAGCATTATTTTAGTTGTTTTTTAAATTGAACAATCATTTATGTGCCGCTTATATTTGATGATATGCCTTTTTTTACCGTTCCAAAATATATTCTTACTCCTTCTATTCCAATTTAACTTTTATTTTAGAAATTTCATAAGGATTAAGAAAATCATTAAAAGCTTACGTGTGATATTAATGAGAAGTGAGAAGTCGTTCTCCCTCTTCTAGACTTCTCACAACTCACATGTTGTGTGCTTCACTTAATTTGGACAAGAGTTAAAGTTTACCTATTTGTTGAGAAGTCGGTTTGGTACGTTTCTTTTTTTACAATTTATTCGTATTTAATATTTTTTTTATAGTATTAAAAAATTTTAAATTATTAAAATATACTTCCTAAAAAATACACAAATAATTTATTTCCTCCGACTTAAAATATGAGAAAAAAATATACTTTTTTGGTTTAAAATATAAGCAAAATTAACTAATTTTTTTTAATTTTTTTTTTGGTGTACACCAAGGGTATCCCCAGTTGACAGCCAAAGACTAATCCCCTCCGAGGCGTAGAGATCACCGAAGTGGGTTTTGCCTCTACCAACATTCCTAAAATAATTTCTAAAAAATTGTTATCTTATTTAGTTTTTGTTTCATTCTCAATGCAACTTTCCTAAAATACCTTTATTCTTTTATAAATTTTAGAAAATTAAATACAATCAAATAACCTCCTTAATAAGCGTAAAATTAGTTAAAGTTACTTATAATTTGAGCATGACGGAGTATATAAATTAAAGAAGACCTGAAAAATAACTTAACAATAGGACGAAAAGAAATATTTAAAAAATGTGGTAATATTTAATTATATTTTTATATTTTATTTTTAATAGCTACAAATATAAATTTAAAAAAAAAACGTAATCTAGTTAGAAGTCGTGTCCAACCCCACGACTTCTCAACCCCCAAACTTTTGTATTTAAAAAAATTATTTATATATTTTTAATATTTATATATTTTTTGTATTTAATATTTTTTAATTATTTATTTTAATTATTTTGGATATTTTTTAATTTTTTAATTTATTTTAGATATTTTTTAATAATTAATATCACATATATATTCTGTTCGTTAATATAACTTACTTTTACATAATTCACGCAGATCAAGAAAAATAATTATTACTCTAAAATTCATCAAAAAAATATGTTGTCATTCCAAAGTTACCATTATTTAAAATTTTACAACTTTATTCATTTTTTCTATTGTAATTATTACTCTATCACCTCTACGTAATTATAAAGGATGTATTAGGAATAAAATCTTTAATACTATCTAGATATTCTAAAATGACTTATAAAAAGGGACACCAATTCTACCAAAATGGTACTCTATAACAAGGTACGCAGAGTAATAAAATGTGAGAAATAAAGATGGGTTTGTTAAGGTACATTCCTGTTCTTGATCGAGAAACAACGTGTATCTACTGAAATACTATGAAATAAACCAGTAAATCCTCATTCCTGTCACTTGTAAACTTCTTCCAAACTTCTTCCAACTGCCTCAAAGCAAAGCCTCCATTGGAAGACAACTCTAACTCATAATGAATCATCCAGTAAATCTTTTCCTTTTCTTGAGATAAACCCCAACAAAATCTATTAAGAAGAAAACATAAATGATTTGATACTTTAAATAGAAATTTTAAACACTCTCATTGTAGACCGATATTGTACAGGGATTTTTACTTACGCTTGCTAACCAATGTCCTAAAAACATTGTTCTAGAAAGACCTTAAAGAAAAATTTAAATTAAAAATCTAGATCAACTAATCTTCGATATTTTAAATTCAATATTTTCAAGATAAAACTACCTTTTTATTCCTTAAACAATATACCAATTCTTTAGCATTTTTCTTTTAATTATTTGACCACAAAAAAATCGTCAAGGGAGTTGGCCAGTTGGATATGATTGGATTGGATCGGAATCTAACCCAGATTCTGACATCAACATTTGTTGTCAAAGAATTTATTACTTCTTCAAATTCCTTTATTAATACTTCTATTCATAAAGTTTTTCTGTATAAAAGAATTAGCTCTTATCATGGCCTAATAAGGTGGTAGTAGATAGATTATTACAGGTGATTTAATTTCTTTGTATTTGGTTTTGGTTTTTGACCTAGGTTCAGTCTCAAACACTACATAGTAGGTGCGGAGACTTGAATTTTTAGGTTTTGTATTGTGCTATTTTTTTGCTTTGTTGGGATGAAGATTACTACTTCTAACAAAAAAAGTAAAAATTTTCTCTCTTATTTCTTATGTATTAGTATTTTTTTACAAATTCAATATCTAATTAATACTTACTTCTATCCTTATTATAGGTTACATTTTAGAAAAAATTTTGGTTCAAATTATAAGTCACTTTATATTTCCTACACATCATTTTTTTTTTCTTTTTCGTCCTTATTAAATGTTTTGACTATTTATGTATTTTTTGTTGTTCATAAATAAACATCTTTTTCATCTTAAATATTATTATCTCTCTTCAATAATAATTACATAGGGTTTTATAATCAAAATATATCAAATTTTTACATTATCTAATCATTTTTTAAAACTAGTGTATAACCTTAAAACACACTATGTAGAAATGGAAAGAATAAGTATTTTAAGGTTGAAGAACATGTATTAATTATTAAATTAATGCCTAATATAATTAAGTTAATATATTGTTTTTCCGTATTTTGCTATTTATCATTATTTTCAAAATATTTCTTCTGATCCTTACTGTTTATCACACTTAATTATTTTACAAAGGTCAAAGAAGTTAGTTACATTTCTTGAAATTTTAAAAATGTACTTTATTTAACATTACAATTTTACCATCTTAACTTACATTAAAAATTTCACAGACTCATGCATTGTTTCACATTGATGAATCAAGGGCAAATAAGAAAAGACAACAATAAATGCCTCTTAAAAGAAATAAAGTAATTTATAAATAAAATCAAATAATTTTTCTAAAATGTGACTTATAAATATATGGGTCTTGCTAACAAGGGCACTTGTTAAAGTTACTAGTATTGAGAAATAAATCATATGTGGGGATTATTCATGTCTAGGGAATACAAAGAACCACACATTTCCATGTATTTTAACTATCTTTATCATTTTAACGGGCACTTGTTAGCATTTGCCTTAATATATATGTCCAGAATGAGTAAATAATGGTTGTGATAACATTTTATGACAACTTTGCAAAATAAAAAAAGAGATAGGAAAATATAATATAATTGTGAAAAACATATTGTCTTGATTTTCTTAGAAAAACTTATATAAACACTAATAATTTTTTTTCCTAAAAAAACATATAAACAAAGGAAAGGAGGGAGTAAATTACTTCACCCCTATTTGTAAATAATATAAGAATTTTTCTTAATTTCGGTTCTTAGAGTTGATGATGAGAAATTAAAAATAATATTTTTATGTTCAAACTAAAAATCAAATAATTAAAAGTTAGTGAGTTTAGGTTATTAATCTTTTTAATATTTTATCCTTAACTCGAAATTAAACAAACCCATGTAAATAATATTATTTATTATAATCAGTGTATACTCTCTTTGCCATTAAATATAAGTACTAAATCGCGTGTTTTTTTTTATATAGGCCATAGTCATGTTAATGTTAGTAAATCACTTTAAATAAATTCTTTACAAAGGCCTAAGGAGGAAATCGCCACAAGGGGACTTGAACCCGAGACCTCCCCTATGGGATACAAACCTCCTTACCACTGGGGCAACCCCCTAATGACACTAGATCATGTGTTTGATTTGGACATTTTTATAAGCTATTATATTAATTTCAAATGGCATTAGGTTTTTATTTATTCGATATTTTTTGGAGTCTCAAAAAATATTTAAAGATAATGTTGAAAAAAAAATATCCAATATATCAATTTATCAATTTCAGTATCATTAACAATATTAATTAGTTTTCTTAATTCGCTTACAAAGTCACTCCAAATGCTTACATAAAGGATGTAAGAGTATAAAGGAGTGAGCCTTTCATTGATTAGAAAGTAGAAACACATTTCAACATGAGTAATTTCATTCCAACTATGCTGGTGATACCATATCCAGCTCAAGGACATGTCAATCCCATGATGAACTTTTCACAAAAGCTAGCAGAGAAAGGATGCAACATCATTTTTGTGAACACAGAATTCAGCCACAAGAGAGTGGTGAGTTCCATGGCCAAGCAAGAAAGTATCAGTGAAACATCTTCATCAATAAAGTTGGTCTCAATCCCTGATGGCTTAGAGCCTGAGAATGACAGAAGCAATTTTGGGGATTTGAGTGTTTCTATGATAAACACCGTGCCTCCTTTGCTTGAGAAGCTCGTAGAGGACATTCATTTGAAAGGTGACCATAAAATTACTTGCATACTTGTTGATTGTTTTATGGCATGGCTTTTGGAAGTTGCTAGCGAGCTTAAAATCAAAGGAGCTCTCTTCTGCCCTGCATCAGCAGCTACATTTGCTTTGACGTACAAAATTCCCAAGCTTATTGATGACAAGATCATAGATTGTGATGGTAATCTTGTCGGTTTTAACTAACAAAATTATTTTTTAATTTATAGTAACTTTTGGTTCAATTTTATTAAAAAAAAAAATAGCATTGATAATAATTGCTTCATTTTGTTTTGCACTGCAGGATTCCCAATCACCAAAAGGACATTTAGCATATCACCAAGTATGCCTGCAATAGACACAACTATGGTTTGGTGGGTAAATATGTTGGACCGAATAGTTGAGAAGAAATTGTTTAAGTTCGTGTTGCGCTGCATAGCAGCTTGGGATTTGACAGAGTGGTGGGTAGGCAATACCACATATGAACTTGAACCTGGAGCATTATCCTTAGTTCCAAAGTTCAAGCCGGTTGGTCCATTATTGAGAAGTTATGACAATAAAAGTGTAACTGCAGCATCATTGGGACAGTTTTGGGAAGAAGACATCTCTTGCATGAATTGGCTTGATCAACAACCTCATGGTTCTGTTTTATATGTTGCATTCGGTAGTATCACTCTATTTGAACAAGCACAATTTGCAGAGCTAGCTCTTGGACTCGAACTAACAAAAAGACCCTTTCTTTTGGTTGTTCGTCAAGATCCGAATTTCAGCGATAAGTTGACGTTCCCCGCTGAATTTCGGGGAAGTCGTGGTAAGATAGTAGGATGGGCTCCTCAACAAAAGGTGCTAGGCCACCCTGCTATAGCTTGCTTTGTAAGTCATTGTGGTTGGAACTCAACTATGGAGGGTTTGTCTAACGGAGTGCCTTTCTTGTGTTGGCCTTATTTTGGGGACCAAATTTATAACAAGAAATACATTTGTGATGAGCTGAAGGTTGGGTTAGGATTTGAATCGGAAGCAAATGGAGTGGTGGCGCGGGAGGAGATTAAAAAGAAAGTGGACCAAGTTATCAATGATGAGAACATAAGATCAAGGTCTTTGGAGTTAAAGGAGAAGCTATTGAACAATTTGGCTGAAGGAGGTCGGTCTTCTGATAACTTTGCAAAATTTGTTGATTGGCTGAAAGATTGAAAGAAAAAGGTTGTGCCATTTGTGCAAAAGATTTATGAATACTTGAATCATGCTATCTAAATTTGGATGGTTGGTATGCAATCTTTATTAAATTAATAAAAATTTGCCACCTAATACATTTATGCTTAAAGTAGTCGAAAATGATTTTTTGCAATTTAGTCCAACATTAAAAACTATATTATTTTTTATGTTAGACTAAATTGCAAAAAATGAATTTTGACTACTTTAAATAATGACATGACATACATGTATTAGGTGGTGACAAATTTCTATTAGTTGAACAAAGAGTTGCATAACAACCATGTAAATTTAGATTACATGTTAGTAACTCCCAAGATTTATTAAGCATGTGTGCCGTGAAATTCCGTTGTTACATTTATGTTTCAATAATGAGGACCACTGCAATATGTTGTCTAAGGTTGTTTTACACGTATTAAAAATTACTCCCTCCGATCCTTATTATAGGGCATACTTAACCGAATTACACATACCAAAGAAAGTGGTTGTTTTTACGAATTCTATGAGAATATATTGTAACATTACAATTTTATCCCCTTAATTTTTCTTGGAAAATTCGTACTCATTAATGAACAACAAAAAACACATAGATAGTCAAAGCATTTTTAATAAGGGCAAAAAATAGAAAAAGCAATAAATGATGCATAGAAAATATAAAGTGACTTATAATTAGGACCAAGAAAACTTTCTAGAATGTGACCTATATATAGAACCGGAGGGAGTATTGAATATTGTAAGTGTTATATATGTTTTGTTTAAAAAATGTTATTTAATTCTTATTGAAAATTGTGATAGTATTTAATTTTTATTAGAAAATATGTCATTTAATTAATGTATGATAGTTTAGAGATGAGATGAAGGAGAAAAATATAATTAATAATAATGAGTGATAAAAATGATTGAATGAAGGTTAAAATTGGAAAAAAAATATTTATTATGCCTTGAAAAGCTAAAACTATACAAGATACTCCCTCCAATCTCGAATATAAGCAAATAAAAACATCTTATTAATTGTCTCAAATATAAGCAAAATTTAACCAACTCTCTATTTCCAATACAATCATTCCTAAAATATCTCAAAAAAGTGATAGTATCATTTAATTTTTGTTTTATTCCCAATGCATATTTCCTAAAATAGTCTATTTTTTTTATGAACTCAAGAAAATTAAATACAATTAACTAATTTTCTTAATAAGAGTAAAGTTACTTTTTTTTCTTATATATGAGACCGGAGGGAGTATTAAATAAAAGAAAAGGTTAAAACCATGAGCGTGTGGTTCAGTGGCAGGGATTGATCAACGCTTAAGCAAAGTCAGAGGTTTGAATCATGCCTTGTGCATGCAACAGCGTTAAATCTCGGAGCCAGCTGTCCCACATAGTAGAGGTGCCCACAAGCCAACAAGGAGATTAGTCACTGCGATCAGCGATAGACACTCTGATCATGGAAAAAAAAAAAGCTTAAAACCACAAAAGATATAGAATGGATGAAGTAATTATTTAGGGGGTGTTTGCTTTATATTAAGATTATGTTATCAGTTTTTTTTTCTTTCAAAAATAATCATAATTTAATGTGTTTGGTTGTCAATGGAGATTATAATTTTATATTATATTCTTGAAAAAACAATTAAAATCCAACATCTCCCTTAGAGGTGCTGTAGATTATTTTTGTTAGGAACACTTTTTAATGCTCATGTAATCTTCTTTACACTATCCAAACAAAACAAATCAGCTTAAATTCATTTCTCAGTTAAAAGATCTAAACATAAATAGCTTATCGTTTTACTCCATCCGGTCCTATTTATAGGGCGCATTCTAGAAGAATTCTGTAGTCCTATTTATAAGGCATTTTGCATTTTCTAGGAAGCATTTATTGCTATTTTCTCTTATTTGCCCTTTATCCATTAATGTGAAATAATACATTAAGAAATTCCCAATACAAGATAAGAGGATAAAATTGAAATGTTAATGTATTTTTTTAAAGTTTCAAAAAACTTAACTACCTTCTTTGGTCCGTGTTGCGACGACCCAAATTTATTTCCCTTTTTTTAATTCTTTTATAAAAATCTAGATTAATTTTTCGCCTTTTAGGAAAATAAACTCAAGCCATCACTAATTCAAATCAACACATCACACATTAAACACATAGAGATTGGAACTAATTTACATCATATACATTATTATCAAAAGGTTTTAAGACATATTTCACGTCATTAGCGGCTACAACGTAGCTTTACTAGCCATCACATCAAAAGATAGAATCCGGATTAACATATATACAATATAACACAGACCAAAAGACATAACCCAGAACCTTGGTTCCAAACTCCATGAAACTAAAATCAAGAGAGTAGAAGTCCTGCTAATTGATATTATACAACTTCACTGTTACGTTCTCAACTCAATCACTAGTAACCCACTAGCTTCATGTTGAGTTCTTAACCGGACTATCCTCGCCCTCGGGGTTTTCTTCTTCTTATGGATCCTCTTCCTCTGGGTCTTCCTCCTCTTCGGGATCCTCTTCCTCCTCCTCACCTTCTGAATGCTGTGTTGACCCACTAGGAACGTATTCCGGAGTCAACACTCTCGATCTGGTGAAAGGGCCAGGACGAGTAGGATCCTCTCTAATAATCCTCTCACGAGGAGGAGAAGGACTCACAGGAAGAGATCGTCTAAAATGATGATTTGGAGGTGGAGGATAACCTGGTCGATATCTTAAAGCATGTGGAATGTGCATACTATAAATCATAGGAAGCTTTACCCTCTTAGGACGCATTCGACATAGTGGATTTGGATGACGAAATATCACATCGACATCACCCTCGAATACTACCCAATCGTCCTCATAATGCTACTGGCCACTACGGAGTGGCCTCATCTCTATGCAGAAGAGATTCCTCACCATGATCTAACAAACAAAAGGGCAGGGGAGTAAGTCATAGCCGAAAAAAATAATCAAATAATAATCGGTCAGAACTAGAGATAACAATCACAAATAATCAAGTAATCAAAGAATAATGCATATACAAGTGCACACCCAATTTATCATACAATTATCTTGTAATTAAGTGGCATGATGCATGTATTCTAATCTCATTCAGTCCTGTTGTATTCAACGTTTTCTCTCTAATCAAAGGAAAGCAACTGGGAGTAAACGCCTTTCAACCACGACAGATCACGCAAATCATCTATGCGTACCCTTTCTCTCTAGGGTTAAATCATTGGAAAAGGTCCGCCCTCCGCAGCCATGATATGCACCTAGAGGCCGATAGGATATATTATGGTTAAGCAAAATTATCCCGGGAAATGTCTACAGAATCCCCCCATCATAGGACCGTTTTACCCATAATAATCCCCACGGTTATTGACGAATCACTGTCGAACCTAACCTCTGCACATTCTCACCCCGATCCTAAGAATTATCTCTCTAATTCTTAGAGTGGTCGTATCTTTTCCGATATCCTATCTCACCATCCACAACTCCTCGTGCGAATGCAAATAATTTATCGTTTCACTTTTCCTTATTATTTCATTTCATAATCATGCATTCATATTCATAATCATCCATCATCAATATTATAATAGAAATATTCATTTATTCATAAAAATACATTTCATATTCAATAAATATTTAGGTTAAAGCTAGGTGTATTAAAATTTGGCATTTTCCACTTTTCAGGGTCATACTAATAGATTAGAAGGAGCTCTAATCGATTAGAATGCAAAAATTCAAATTTTGCTAGTAAAAATTATACTGTCTAATCGATTAGAACATCATCTAATCGATTAGACTGCTCAATTTTGCAATCTGAATTGAGGTTTGCAATATCAAATCTTGATACACTTCACTTTAATCAAAACTAAGCCAAAATAGATCAAACATACACATATTTACATATGTTCAAACATAATTTAAGTAATCAAATCATATTCATATACAATTCATATCAATTGCATAAAAGACGTAAATCCATAACTTAACATATGATTTTCAATTCTCTTGTATAAAAAATCAATTTTAGCAATTATATAGCTCATATGTGATGATTATAACTTGTTCAAATCTTTACTTGAACTTGGTATGACCTCCAAGTCATAAACCTCATTCAAGTTTCATGAAAATCAATCTTTGCCCTTGAGTTCATGAGAACTCTTATATTTCTAGCCATTGGATTATTATTCTAGCACTCGGATAACTTCTCCCTCACCTATCTCACGTGTTAGGATCGATTCTGAGTGGAAAGAAACAAGTTTGTTGGGAAAATCCCAAGTTTTTGGTTTCAACCTCAACGTCTCTGTTTTCAGTTGAATAGGGCATAATAATTCGTGATCAAGGGTTAGAATCAAAACTAGGATATGTTATCTAGCTTGAAAATAAAACAATTTTGAAGCTCAAAGGATGCTCGAGCTTACCACACGAATCAAGGAAAGAGAGCTCCACGAATCTGAAATTCAGATTTTAGACATAAACACCAAAATTTGCAGGGTTATATCTTTCTCCACACTCCACCAAATCAAGCAAACTTGGTACCAAATTGAAGAGTGTTGAACGAGCTTTAATTTGGTATATGATTTGTAAGGTTTTGAGGCTTAGATCATAGAGAACGAATCAAGGAAAGTTCATGACAGCACAACACGTTTTCAAAGGGTTTAAGGGTGTTGTTCTTGAGTTTTGAGTGTATACTCCCTCCATTTATTTAAATTAATCACCCCCAAATGTCCCTTTCAATGAAGAACACTGCCAAGGGTGATTTTTATGCAATTTGTGGTTGAAATTGTGTTTAATCTCAACCATTCGTGTTAAACCGACTTAAAGTTGGTTGTTTGAGGCGGTTCTAATCGATTAGACTTTCTTCTAATCGATTTTTTTTCTAATCGATTAGATAGTGCAAAGTGACAGAACCATTTGCATTTAAAATGCCATAACTTTTTTGTTAACCGTCGAATCTTGTACAAATTTGGAGATAAGCTTCCTAATATACTTATCTTCATATCCAACGGTCGATTTTGTGTCTAATATTGTAAACATTTTATTTTAATTTTTCTATTATTATAATTTCACATATATAATAACATAGTAAAACACCTCAATTTAGAAACCTGAAATTTCCTTTTTATTTAATTGGTAAAAATACGGGTCAAAATTTTTTTTCATTAATGACGTGGACATGGGTTCTTTCTTGTAAATACGTTTCTTTTTCAAAAACATTTTTATTACAACATAATACACTCATGATCCACGTCATCCATCAAATTCCAAACCGAGATATTACCAACACCGCGCTTTGGAACCCCATTTATCATACTAAAAATCATTATAATATTATTTCAGTTGTCAAGCCCAGAAAACCTTATTGCAGTACGAGAGTTACATGGTATCCAACAAAGTTATCAAAGTCCATTAACTTACATGACTCATAAATCATAACTGAAAATAAACTAACTATTGATCCTCTGTAGAATCAAAGAGATTTTGATGATGTCAAATATATACGCTCGGCAGAATCAAAGATGTTGATGATGTCAAGTAAAATAGAGCTCGGCGTGGGGTCAATGTCTAAAGCGTCAGACTTAGTTCTGCGCATGCATTCCGCCAAAGTCAGAAGCTTGGATATCTGCTTTTGAAGTTTCAGCTCGGATTGAGCTTGGCTCTTGATCACGGTCGAAGTTCATCCAAGTTTGAAAGCTCAGCTCTTCACTTCAAGACAGTACGCTCGGATATTGATCAGCTCGGCACACGCTCAGAAGGCTCTGAATATTGAACTAAGCCACACCATAAGAAAGATCAAATTAGCTCGGATTGAACACGCACCCTGATCAAAGGACAAAGCTTGGATCTGTTACTTCAAGTTTCAAGTCTGGTTGCCAAGGAAAGCTCAAGGCTCGGCAACATAAATCACATACCAAGCTCGAACAAAGTTCAAGGCTCGGCAACACCAATCTCAAAGCTCAAGCTCGAAGCAAAGCTCAAAGCTCGAACGAAGCTCAAGCTCGACTGTCTCGGTTCACTCTTCAACAACACATCATCTTCAACCTTCAGACTCTGCTCAGCTATGCCGTACCTTTTATTACCGTTGAGTCTGGGTAGAAGTTCTAAGTTTTAACTCCAACGCAGTAACAAGTTTGAAATTCAAAATGAGTTAAAATCAAAGGTTGGTGAAGGGTCACTATCACTGCTCTGCTGTCAAAATATAGCCATTGAAATCCCCATGAGTTTTCCGTACGGCTCTCTCTCTTTCTCTGGGAAATAAGAGGAGCTTATAAAAGGGGGTGCTTTCAATGGTTACATAGAACTTTTCTTTGAACAATTTTCTAGAAACCTCATTTTCATTCTCTTTCGAAAACAGAGCAGAATCAAACTCACAGAAAAGAAAAAGATCATTTGAATTTTCACAAGAACTTAGAGAGTTTAATCTTTCAAATCCAAACTCTAAGTTCAACACATTTCTTTTCTGTGATTCCCCTTCACAAAATCGACTCACTCTTGAACTTCATACTTTCATACTCATTCGAAGAGTGTTTCGAATTGGAGCCATTCTCTTTCATTAATCTTGTTCGGTGTAATCGCTGGAGTGAAAAGCTGGTCTCTGATCGAGAAAGCTTTTTGGTGTTGAAAAGGTTCCAAAGAGGTTCTTTGGTCATCGATTTGTCGTGGGTAGTTTGTCACGAGTTTGGTATACTCGGTTGACTGGATAGGTTTAGAGGGGTAGTCTCTTGTAAATCCTTTTGTAACCCAGAAAATCGATTTTTAGTGAAAGCTCTCTAAAAGGTTTTTAGAGGGGACTGGACTAGCTCTCAGGGTGAGAGTGAACCAGGATAAATTTGTGGTGTTAAGTTTTATTTCTTTACTGCTTTCTTATTGCTCGGCTTGCTCGACTGGTTATCCGCTGGCTTAAGCATCAAGCTTTTAGTTTCTCTGTGATAGCTCGGTTTTGAGTGTTGTTCGGAAAGCTTAGCTTTGAAGCATCTATGTTAACTGATTATCCAATTTATTCATCTGGTTAATATCTTAACATTGTTTGCTCGGCAGCTCGGCCTTGAACATTAATATTTAATAAAACCAACTCTCATTGAGAGGCAGCTCGGTTAATCAATTAACCATTCTGTTTATCTATTTGGTTAATCAATTAACCGTGTCTGCTCGAATAGAGCTGGAATTTTATTTAAAACCGTGAACAACATTCAAACTATTTTCAAGAAATAGAAAAATTCCCATATCACATTCAATCTCCTATTCACCCCCCCCCTCTACTCGATTGTTAGGCCTCTTGTTGGTTTCCAACAAGTGGTATCAGAGCTCGGTCGAAAGATCGAGTGTAAAAACTTTTTCGAAAAGATCCTTGAGGAAACCAAATGGCTACTAACAATCCCTTCGGAGGTGAAGGCTCTTCCATAAACAGACCACCACTATTCAATGGTGAGGGTTATGCTTATTGGAAAGCTCGAATGAAAATTTTCATTGAAGCTATAGATATGGAAATTTGGAAATCTATTGAAAACGGGCCATTTGTCCCTAAAAGAAAAATTAATGAAGAACTTGTAGAAATCCCATGGGAAAGCTGGGATGATGATGATAAAAGGAAAGTATCCTTCGATTTAAAAGCCAAAAATATCATCACCTCAGCTTTGTCCTATGATGAATTTTTTAGAGTGTCAAGTTGCAAATCTGCAAAAGAAATGTGGGACATTCTTCAACTTACTCATGAAGGGACAAGTGAGGTCAGGCGAGCTAGATTAAATACTCTGATGCATGAATATGAGTTATTCCGAATGCTGCCAAATGAAAATATAAATGATTTGCAGAAACAGTTTACTCATATCATAAACCATCTTAATGCTCTCGGCAAAACTTTTCAAAATGCCGAGATAACTAACAAAGTGCTTAGATGTCTTAGCAGAGAATGGCAGCCAAAAGTCACTGCCATCATGGAAGCTAAGGACTTGGACACAATGAGCATAGCCACTTTGTTCGGCAAGCTACAAGAGTATGAGATGGAGCTCGGCCGACTGACCATGCATGAAGAGTCAGACAAGAAGAAGAAGGGAATTTCCCTCAAAGCTTCTATTAAGGCAACCAAAGAATCCTCTGAGGATGAGTCCAGCTCGGACATGGATGAGGAAGACTTTGGTCTCATGGTCAGGAAGTTCAGCAAATTTTTCAAAAGGCAAAAAGAACTTCAGAAACCGAGCAAGAGATGCCAAGAACACTCACCACAAAGGTTCAAGTTCAAAAGACCGAGTTATATGTCATGAATGTGGTGAAGCTGGTCACATCAGAGCATACTGTCCAAGAGTGCAAAAGCAAGGTGGTGAAGAAATAAAGAAGAACAAAGACCACAAGAAGAAGAGAGCTTACATAGTATGGGATGCACCCAACAACGACAACAGCTCAAGCTCCAGCTCTTCCGATTAAGAAGAGAAATCAATTTTGTGCTTAATAGGAAGGGAAACTGTGTTTAGAAGCCCAAGCCAAACTTGTTCTGAGCAAGATCTTCCTGTATATGACTCGTTCTCGGAGTGTGAAGATGAAGAACCATGCTCGGTTCTCAGATTTTCCGATCAAGAAGTCTCATCGAGCTCGGCACTAGATGCATCAGAACACATATCTAACATCAAATGTTTAATGGGCAAACACAGCGAGGAAACCTCAACTAGCCGAACAGTATCCAAACATATAAGCACTGAGGTAACCTCCACTTCTGATTCTGACTCTGAATCTGAATTTAATGACACTGATGAATTGTATTCTGCGTATCTTGAAATGCAAACCAAATTCAAGAAACTTGCTAAAAATTTCATTAAGATGAAACAAAATCTTTCAAACTATAAAGAGAAAGTTCTTGAATTGGAAAAATCAATTGAAACTTTGAAAAGCAGAAACAAGTCATTAGAAAACACTGTCACTCAACTGAAAAATGAAAATCTTGACTGCTGCACTAGATATGAAAAAGAAATTTCTGAGCTAAAATTTAAAAGTGCAACAGTCAACAAGAGTGATGGCTTGTTTGATCGGCTTTTAGCCGAACAAAGAAACTATTCAAACAAAGCTGAACTTGGATACATTAAGACCAAGAAAAAAATAAGGAACCTCGGCAAGGTCTCAAACTTTAATAATTTGAAAAAGCTGAGCTGCTCCTACTGTAGTCTTCATGGTCATACACCCAATGAATGCAAAATCCGACGTTATGGTGTAGCCAAGGGCAATTTTGTTTGGGTAGTTAAAAGGAAAGATCCAACTGCTAACCCCCAGGGACCCATGATAAGTTGGGTACCCGAATCAAAGAAGTAATATTTTTGTGATGCAGGTGTGCTTCCGAGCAAAGGAGAGCAGATGGTACCTTGATAGTGGCTGCTCGAAGCGCATGACGGGGGACAAAAATTTAATCACTGAACTTTCACATTCAGATAAGGGCTACGTCACTTATGGTGATAACAACCGAGGTAAAATATTGGGTGAAGGTAAAGTCAGTAATTATGCCAACTTGGTTATCAATAATGTTTTACTTGTAAAAGGGCTAGAACACAATCTTTTAAGCATTAGCCAACTCTGTGATATTGGTAACCATGTTGTTTTTACCTCTACCCATTGCATTATTAAAAGTGACGAGGACAGCACGGTCAAATTTGTTGGAAAACGATATAACAACACTTATTTGGTTGATTTGAATGAAATCACCTCTTTGGTAACCATTTGCATGGTTAGCAAAGAAAGTGATACATGGTTATGGCATAGAAGGACAGCTCATATAAATGTAAATCAGTTAAAGAAACTTCAATCAAAAGACTTAGTGATTGGTTTACCAAAGCTGAATTTTAATATTGAGGGGGTTTGCTCGTCTTGCAAGAAGTGCAAACCAACCAAAAAGAAAAATGATTTTTCATCTAAGTTGATGGTCTCAACAACTCGACCCTTGGAAATGTTACACATGGATTTGTTTGGCCCATCACAAGTAAAAAGCTTTGGCGAAAATCTCTATGCTTTAGTAATTGTAGATGACTTTTCCAGATTTACATGGACTTTATTTTTAAAATCAAAAAGTGACACTTTTGAAAATTTTAAAGAGCTTGTCAAGCAACTCCAGAACCGAGCTAACCAAAAAGTAGTTGTAATCCGAACAGACCATGGTGGTGAGTTCGAGAACTACAAATTTGACAAGTTTTGTTCCAAGCTCGGCATAGAACATCAGTTTTCTGCTCCTCGGACTCCCGAACAAAATGGAGTTGTGGAACGGAAAAACCGAGTTCTTGAAGAGCTAGCCCGAACCATGCTTAATGAATACAATTTGCCACATTATTTCTGGGCCGATGCGGTAAACACAGCTTGCTATGTAATGAACCGCATCCTCATCAGACCAATTTTAAAGAAAACTCCATATGAACTTTACAAGGGTAGAAAACCAAAAATTTCTCATTTCCATGCATTTGGTTGCAAAGTCTTCATTTTAAATAATGGAAAAGAGCATCTCGGCAAATTTGATTCTAAAGCCGATGAAGGAATATTTTTGGGTTATTCTACTCATAGTAAAGCATTTAGAGTTTTTAACAAAAGGACCTCCACTGTGGAAGAGTCCGTACATGTGGTATTCGATGAGTCTCCTCGGAGAGACAATGTTAGTTGTGCAGATAGAGAGGATCAACCTATTGCAGAACACGATCCGAGCACAACAAGTGAAAGAGCTCAAAAGGATGAAACTGCTGAAGATAAAATTCAGAGGGACGAGCTTGTTCCGAGCAGAACAAACAAGGAACAAACTGAACTCAGTCCGAGCCAAACTCACAATGATCAGTCCGAACTCATTCCGAGCCAAGCAGAGCATCTCGAGCTGAATCCAGCCTAGAAGAGAGTCAAGGACCATCCAATAAAGAATGTGCTGGGCGACATGTCTAAGGGAGTTTTAACTCGTCGGTCTATTCAGAATTTTTGCAATTTCGCTTCCTTTGTTTTTCAAATTGAACCTAATTCAGTTGAACAAGCCATTGAAGATGAACATTGGGAAATTTCCATGCAAGAGGAACTGAATCAATTCATCAGAAATGATGTCTGGGAATTAGTTCCTCGGCCTAATGATCATACGATAATCAGATTGAAATGGATTTTCAGAAATAAAACAGATGAATTAGGCTTAATTATAAGAAACAAAGCTAGATTAGTTGCTCAAGGCTACAACCAAGAGGGGTATCGATTATGATGAAACCTTTGCTCCAGTTGCTAGACTTGAAGCAATCCGAATTTTGCTTGCTTTCGCATCTATTATGAATTTCACCCTTTACCAAATGGATGTAAAAAGTGCCTTCTTGAATGGTTTTATAAATGAAGAAGTTTATGTAAAACAACCTCCTGGCTTTGAAAATTTTGAATATCCAAACCACGTTTATAAACTGAAAAAGGCCCTTTAAGGTTTGAAACAAGCTCCAAGAGCTTGGTATGATCGTTTGAGCTCATTTCTACTTGATCCAGGGTTTGAAAGAGGGAAGGTTGACACAACTCTATTCATTTATAAATCCAAAAAGGACATATTGTTAGTACAAGTTTATGTTGATGATATAATTTTCGGTGCTACTGACATGTCTCTTTGCAAGAAGTTCTCTGAATTAATGCAAGGTGAATTCGAGATGTCGATGATGGGAGAACTCACATTCTTCCTCGGGCTGCAATTAAAGCAAGTTGAGGGAGGAACCTTTGTGCATCAAGGAAAATATTGCAAGGAACTCCTCAAGAAGTTCGGCTTAGAAAATTGCAAAGAAGCTGCCACTCCCATGAGCACTTCCAGCTATCTTGGCAAAGATGAGTCAGGTAAAGTTGTGGATGTAAGCAAATATAGAGGCATGATAGGAAGTCTTCTATATTTGACTGCATCTCGGCCTGATATCATGTTCAGTGTTTGTTTATGTGCTCGTTTTCAAGCTAATCCCAAAGAATCTCATCTTTCGGCGGTTAAAAGAATTTTTAAATATTTAAAAGGAACTGTGAACACTGGTCTATGGTATCCTAGGGATGCCAACCTTAGTTTGGTTGGGTATTCGGATTCAGATTTTGCTGGGTGCAAGGTTGACCGAAAAAGCACAAGTGGAACTTGCCACTTGCTCGACAGTGCCCTTGTGTCATGGTTTTCTAAAAAGCAAGCTTGTGTCGCCTTGTCAACAGCCGAAGCCGAATACATTGCCGCTGGTAATTGTTGTGCTCAAATTCTTTCGATGAAACAACAGTTATCAGATTTTGGCTTAATTTTAGATCACATTCCTATCAAATGTGACAATACAAGTGCAATCAACTTGACTAAGAATCCAGTGTATCACTCTCGAACAAAACACATTGAAATTAGGCATCATTTTCTACGTGATCATGTTCAAAAAGGTGACTGTGTCATTGAATTTGTTAGTACTGAAAATCAATTAGCCGACGTGTTTACAAAACCTTTGCCGAGGGAAACTCTTTATAAAATTCGGCGTGAGCTCGGCATTCTGGGTGAATCCAGTGTGTGCTCGACGTAAGCTCGGCATGATGGATGAGTTCAGCATGTGCTCAGCATGAGCTTGGTTTTCCAGTATATCATAAAATTGATCACCTTCATAATCTCGTTTGTTTCATTCAATTGTGTATTTGTTTAATTTCCTGAAATTTCACATCCTCCAATTACTCTTCCTTTCCTTTAAATTATCTTCTCTTTTCAAGACGCTTGCTTTCATTTTTCTTAAAAAAGGGGGAGAAAGGTGTTGGTTTCCAACAAGTGGTAGAAAGGTGTTGGTTTATGTTTTTATTTGAACTTTCATATTTTAATATTCGTCATTCTCTTCTTCTTCATGTGTCTTCTCTGTTGAGAAGCATGCTTTCACTGTTAAAGGGGGAGAATGATGAAAATTTTCTTCCTCGTCTATCTTTTTAACATTCTTCAGGGGGAGAAAAGCTTTTAATGATTCAAGCCTTGTTACCATCAAATGGTATCAAGCAACTTATTTCTCTTTTGGCAATTGTGCTTAATCTTTGGCTCCTTTTTGATCATGCAAAAAGGGGGAGAGGTGTGTTGTTGTTTTTGATTGTTGCAGATATTCAATGGAGAGAGATATGTGCAAATGGAGAGAGATATGTGCGAGCGAGCATAAATTGGGAGAAAGGTGTACGAGAGCATAAACTCAGGGGGAGTACTTAACGAGCGGCTCCACATTCTCAAACTTTTATTCAACAAATGATTTCAACAAGTGGTAGCATTATTGAGCAACAAGTACTACAAGTGGATCATTTCGAAATGTAGTACACATTCTGATCTGAGCATTTTCATAGCAACAACAAGTGGTACATTTTCGAGCAAATTCCGATCAGTGCTGAGTCCAATCAGTTTATGAGCATACAGTCGAAGGAAGAACACAAAAAGCAACAAACTTTCAAGAGAATATTTGTCATCATCAAAAAGGGGGAGATTGTAGAATCAAAGAGATTTTGATGATGTCAAATATATACGCTCGGCAGAATCAAAGATGTTGATGATGTCAAGTAAAATAGAGCTCGGCGTGAGGTCAATGTCTAAAGCGTCAGACTTAGTTCTGCGCATGCATTCCGCCAAAGTCAGAAGCTCGGATATCTGCTGTCGCGACCGTCCCGGAGGGCGCCGCGAAAAAGAGATAAAATTGCATGTGGCGAATTGATTTATTTAATTAATAGAAAGATTTATGGAGTCGCCACCAATTGCTTTATCCAAAATCAATGGAATGGTGCAATTGGACACCTAAAAGAGTGGTCTGCGTATCAGAGTTTAGATTCGGGGGTTGGTTACGAGTAGGGAAGGTATTAGCACCCTACCACGCCCGTTCAAAGAACGGTACCTATTTGATCTTTATTGAGTGCTTGATTAATTTGGTTTGGTCTTTCATATATAAAAAAAAAAGTTTTTTTTTTATTTGTTTTATATGTCCCATTTTTATCAGCATATTATCAAAAGTGATAAATGACTATGATAAAGAGACGGGTTGCTAAATAGCAATTTTTATATGGAACGAAATCAAACCCTTTAACATTTTTGTACAAACAATGATGAATTTAAAATTCTTTTTTTTTGTCTAAGAATTATCTTAGAATTAAGATTTTATTGGTATCGTTTAAATCCCACCAGCACTCCTGGTAAGAATTTAAAAGATGGTCCTCATCTCGAGAAAACCACAATTTTACCGACACTTTAGCAAATTGTAAATATTCCGTCGTAGGTCTAAATTCAAATAATTTAATTCTAAACAAAATTATGATTTTCAAAATGGTTTTTTCTTGGGTATTTCATGTTCACCATTGTCATGACGGTTAAGGATAAATGAAATTATTCACACTGATTTTGATTATATAAAAATATTGAATTAATAATTTATTTTTCTCTTTGATAATTAGGTTTGGCCAATACTCATGGCTAAACTCTAATATCAAAAATGTGCCTCAAGATCCTTAGGTAAATTTTATGTAACCGTAACCACGGTCATTTCCTAATTTTTCTGTCGTCGGCAAAGTTTTTTAAAATACTTTTAAATAAAAATGGGTTTCCGAATAATTCGAAGAATATATAATTATGTCATTTTAAAAATTGGGACTCAAACCCAGCCATCACTCATGGCCGAATCTGATAATATGCGTCAAGACTATTGGATAGATTCTACATAACCGTCATTCTAGTCATCTTCCAATTTTTCCGTCATCGGCTTTATTCATGTGCACATTTAATTAATAATTGTTTTGAACTTATTTTGGAATTAAGATTTTATTGGCATCTTTTAAATCCCACCAGCACTCCTGGTAAAAATTTAAAAGATGGTCCTCACCTCAAGAAAACCGTAATTTTACCGATACTTCAGCAAATCGTGGGTATTCCGTCGTCGGTCTTAATTCGCAAATATTCTTAAGCTATTTGGGGAAAAAAGAAATAAATATTTTTTATTTTAGTGCCTGACAGGAGTGTACCTGCTCCTACGTATCCCTCGATACAATAGGGAACTCAAGGCTACGTAGTTCTTTTGATAATTGAAGCTTTTGACAAATTATTGGTTATTTGTTATTTATGAAGATCGACTTTTTAATTAATTTTTTAGATATTATTAATATTTTTTTAAAAAAATGATTTTTATCATTTATGAGTAATAAAATCAAATTACTCTTTTTTTTTAAAAGAAAGTTTTATTCTTTTTGTGTTTTTGCGAATATTTTGGTAAATACAATAAACAAACATACAAAGAAAATAAATAAAAAAAAAGGGTATTGAAAAAGAAAAAAAATTTTATGGTTTTATTTATTTATTTATATTTTTTAATTTTTTTAATAATTATTTTCAATTTTTTATCATTTTTATTATATTTTTTTTAAAAAAAGTGACCGGACCGGTTGGGTCCGGTCCGGTCGGTCCAGACCGAACCAGTCAGAGGAGGGGACAGGAATGGAGGACAGGCCGCCACATGGCGTCCTCTGGTTGGCTGCATGTGGTGGCTGCAGGTCCCTTTTGACCAGATCCAACGGTCCAGATCAAATCCTTTAATTTGAATGAACGGTTGAGATTAAACTTTCTTTTATCACATACCCCTAGGTCCTACGTTATTACGGTGCATCCTTTTTATTACCCGTCAGATCTGTAGAGATTTAGATCCAACGGTTATGAACTTAGAGTCCATCATTTTTATTTGTGCCTCAACACACAGGATTATTAGAATCTTTTTAAGAATGCTATGGTATGCTACGGTCTACAGCCTTCGGTGCACTCTCAGTTTTCAGACTGTTAGATTAATATAATAGATGAATCGAATGGTTAAAAATCACTTATCTTCTCTACTCTTGGAAAAAGATGGTGCACGATAGAAATGCCTCTAATCAACCCAAATTTTAATACTTCCTCCGTGTGACTTCTTCTTTCTTCTTCTTCTATTTTTCTTCCTCTGTTTCTATGCTTTCTCTCTCCCGTTTTCTTTCTGACTTCTTCTTTCTACTTTTTTTTTTTAAGAAACAAGCTCCTTCCCTTTTTTAGTATTTTCTCTCTTCTTCTTTTTTTTTCACTCGGTAGTACTCTCCCTTTACTCTTTCATTAGCTTTCCCGGGTCCTCCTTTCCTCTTTCCCCTCTTTTTTTTTAGAACTAGAACTCATTGGTATTTATAGAGAACAAATTTGAGGAGCCATTAATGCCTTGTTCATTTTTTCTCCTTTACCGTTCATCCAAGCTATGAAAAATTAATTATGGTTGCTGCAATTTGACTTTGAACTCAGAGGCTTGGGATTGTGAGTATCTTGTCCTGCAACTATGAATGATGGCTTGAAATCGGTGCACAGATCTTATCTTGCGGAGAGAGTAAATTAAGGAGGAGATGAGGACTATTGTGCTAAGTGATCTGTCCATGGCAGGCTACGGTTGAAAAATTGCATCTACCGCTACTGTTGTTGCTTTTGTGCATCTGCTGCAACTGTTGTTGCTTTTGTTTCTTTTTTTTTATTTTTTTAAGTATCATTGCTGCCTGCTAGACTAATTGTGAAGGGAAAGAAAAACTGGGTTTGGGCCTAGGTGGAACCGGGTCATCTTAGTGAATTTGTCATTTTTATTCTTCTCTTTTTTTTTTTTGAAATTTTTATTATTTTTTTAATCTTGAAAGATTGGGACAAAATTGGGTGTCAACAGCTGCCCCTCTTTACTTGTTTCTTAGCAGATAGCATGCAAACCAAGGTTAAGGATGCTATCAAGTTAAGGAACGAGTAAAGAAGTGGACACCAATTTTGTTTGAGGACGAAACATACTTGATTGATATGGAAATCTTGGCCAGGAAGATTGGAAATTCTGCTCTTTGAAATGGTTTGGGCTGTGAAATAGATCAATTTAATGTCAAACATGATTCTTTGGCATCTCCGCCTGGTCATCAAATAGCTCAAGAAAATAAGGAAAATGGAGAACGCAGGTTGGTGTACTACTGGAACTCTACACGAAGAATACCAAGAATGCAGGTTGGTGTACTGCCGAGACTTGGGAAAACAATAAAGGAAAACGAGAACGCAGGTCGGGGTACTGCCGGAACTCGAAACAAAGAACACCAAGAATGCAGGTCGGGGTACTGCCGAGACTTGGGAAAACAAACAATAAAGGAAAACGAGAACGCAGGTCGGGGTACTGCCGGAACTCGAAACAAAGAACACCAAGAATGCAGGTCGGGGTACTGCCGAGACTTGGGAAAACAATAAAGGAAAACGAGAACGCAGGTCGGGGTACTGCCGGAACTCGAAACAAAGAACACCAAGAATGCAGGTCGAGGTATTTTATTGACCATTTTATTCAAAATTTGTTCAAGTCGCTAATTACACAAATTAAATAACAAAAATCTACTCTCTATGGAGTCTAATGGTAAATACAAGTTTAAAATAAACAATAAAAATAAATAACAGCAAAATAACAAGGAAAAAGGAATTAGGTACAAGAAAAAGAAGAATGGTAAGTACACCAAGCATACATGCAATATACGCAAGCGCGTACAATTTTATTGCAAACATGTCTTCTTCGAAGGGCATATTGTAGGACCTTTAGTGATAGCAATTATTGGAGGGGGTAATAAAAAAACACGGAGGGGTACACGGAGGGGCACCCTCCTTAAATAGGGAAAGAAGGAGACACCCGGGCAACGCACGGGCCGAGGGTGTCAGGCGCGTGCGTTGCACGCACCGGCTGTCGGTCCAATCAACGTGAGCCACGTGGAGCTCACGTTGAATTTTGTTTGGCGCGTGCATTACACGCGCTTGACTGTCGGTCCAATCAGAGAGAGACACGTGGCGCTTGTCTGGGGCCTCACGCTACTCTGGCGCGTGCATTACACGCGCTTCACCCTTTTTTTTTATTTTATTTTTTATTTTTTATTATAATAATTAGTTTTTTTTTATTTTTTTATTTTTTTAAGCAATAAGCAAAAGTTGCAAAAATTAAATGACTTGGGTTACCTCCCAAGAAGTGCTTGTTTACCGTCCTAAGCTTGACTTGTTTAAGGGTTTTAGTTACCTAAATGAAAGAATGATGCATGCTCAAATGATTATGGTTGATTATCATATGAATGCTCTGAATGATTATGTCATGAGACGCAAACATTTTGATGTGTGCATGTTAACTAGAAAGATTAATGTTCATGAAAGTGAGTTTTGAAATCAGGGATTGACTATCAGCACCGTTGTTCCTTGGCACCATTACAAAGGACCGACTTGAACAAGGTCAACACATAAATTTTGATCAATTGGTATATGTCTCATTTTGTGGCATTCTTCCATTTTGATAGCCTTCAGGGTTGCTTTGCTTAATTGGGCAAGTTTCGTTGTATCCCACAGCTTTTGTACATACCGCCTTTAGAAGAAGTCTTACAATTACCAAAATACAAAGCTTTCACATGTCAATATAAATTCATTGATAAAATACATGTATGGAGGAGAAATATCAAATATGTAGGATTCGGGATACAAGAGGAAAGCTCATCATATGGAAATCAGTACAAGTTATTTGACTATTTAGAACAATGATTTAATGGCTAAATATGCATTTCTTAAAGCGAACATTCATAACGAAACATGTTAGTCTCTTTCACATAGCTTTGAACACTTGCCAACCATTTTGAAGATAACATCAAGATCCTGATCAAATTGCCCCAGTGTATAATCTGACTAGCTCATATCCATTGGGGTTTAATTCGGGAAATTTGAACCAGTTTCCCACTTTAAAAGACAATGTCATTTGACACAAAGTTTGCTCAAATATCAGCTTGGAGTGTGCTTGGTAATCATGCATTTTTATTTTTTTTAATAATAAAAAAATAAAAATCTGCCCCAGTTTCATGTAATCTCTTGGAAAAATGTTACGGCATTAGCTCGAGGATATATTTCACTTTTGAATTTTGCCTAGGCCGCCCTTTCGGGTTTTCGACCTAGCAGATAACTCTAATTTTTGCCTAGGCTGCCCTTTCAGGTTTTCAACCTAGCGAGTTTTTTTGTTATTGTTTTTATTTTTGTTTTTTTTTATTTTTATTATTTTTTGTTATTTTTTGTTTTTTTTTGTTTTATCCTCAAGCATAATACTTCTTCACCGCATCTGAATTCACAGAGAGGTGTAAGTCTTCTCCGTCCATGTTGGTTAGGATTAAAGCCCCTCCAGAAAAAACCTTCTTCACAACATAAGGGCCTTCATAATTCGGAGTCCATTTCCCTCTATGATCCTTCTGAACTGGTAGAATCTTTTTAAGTACTAAATCTCCTTCTTGAAAATTGCGAGGCCGGACCTTTTTCGCATGAGCCTTCATGATTCTTTTCTGATATAATTGCCCATGGCATAGAGCAGTCAGTCTTTTCCCCTCAATAAGATTTAACTGATCAAAACGGGTCTGGATCCATTCAGCTTCTTCTAGATCTGCTTCCATAATCACACGCAATGAAGGAATCTCAACTTCAATTGGAAGGACTGCCTCCATTCCATAGACCAAAGAATACGGAGTTGATCCCGTAGAAGTTCGAATAGAAGTGCGGTACCCATGTAAGGCAAAAGGAAGCATATCATGCCAATCTCTGTAAGTTATTACCAACTTCTGCACAATCTTCTTTATGTTCTTGTTGGCTGCCTCTACTGCTCCATTCATCTTTGGACGATAAGGGGAGGATGTATGGTGTTTTATTTTGAATTCTTGACACATTTCTGTCATCATCTTGTTGTTTAAATTTGTTGCATTATCAGTGATGATTTGGTTGGGCAACCCATATCTGCAAATCAACTCTCTCTTGATAAATTTGAGTACCACTTTCCTGGTGACACTAGCATAGGAAGCTGCTTCTACCCATTTGGTAAAGTAATCAATTGCAACTAGGATGAAGCGGTGTCCGTTCGAGGCTTTCGGTTCAATTGGTCCGATGACATCCATCCCCCACATAGAGAAAGGCCAAGGGGCCGAAAGAACATTCAAAGGTGTCGGTGGGGCATTGATATTATCGGCGTAGACTTGGCACTTGTGGCATTTCCTCACGAAATTACAGCAATCGGTTTCCATTGTTAACCAATAGTAACCAGCCCTTAAGATTTTCTTAGCCATGGCATGTCCATTTGCATGGGTTCCGAATGATCCTTCATGCACTTCTTTGATTATCTGCTCTGCTTCTTTAGCTTCTACACACCTTAACAACACTAAGTCATGATTCCTTTTATAAAGCAGGTCCCCGTTTAGGAAAAAGCTCATCGCTAACCTCCTTAGGGTTCTCTTGTCATTTTCTGATGCCCCTGGGAGATACTCTTTGTTCTTGATAAATTCTTTGATATCATGGTACCAAGGCTTTCCATCAGGTTCTGTTTCTACAACATGACAGTGTGCCGGTTTATTTCGACTCTCCATCTTGATTAGTGGAATGTCGTCTCCGCTCACTTGAAACATTGAAGATAGGGTTGACAAAGCGTCAGCTAGCTGATTATCCTCTCTTGGTATATAATGGAAAGATATTTGCTCAAATTGTTCGATCAATCCAAGGATGTGATTATGATAGGGAATAAGCTTGACATCACGAGTTTCCCACTCACCCCTTAATTGGTGGATAACTAAAGCTGAATCCCCAAATACTTCCAAACATTTTGCTTTTGAGTCGATTGCCGCTTGGATGCCAATGGCACATGCTTCATACTCGGCCATATTATTAGTGCAGTCAAAGCATAGTCTAGCGGTGATGGGAATGAAATTTCCTTCGGGGGACACCAAAACTGCTCGAATTCCATGCCCTAATGCATTGGAAGCTCCATCAAATACTAGTGTCCATTTGTCTCTCTCTGTTTCCTCTTCAGAGAACAAAGCCATAATATCTTCATCTAGGAAATCATGTTGCATCGACCCGTATTCTTCTATTGGTTGGCTAGCCAAGTAATCAGCAAGAGCACTACCCTTGATTGCTTTCTGAGTGACATACAAGATATCGTATTCCGATAATAATACCTGCCATCGGGCAATCCTTCCCGTCAGGGCTGGCTTCTCGAAGATATACTTGATTGGATCCATTTTTGGTACCAACCAGGTGGTATGGCTCAACATGTACTGCCTCAATCGGCGAGTGGCCCAAGCTAAAGCACAACATGTGCGCTCTAGTAAGGAATATCTGCTTTCACAATCAGTGAACTTTTTGCTCAAGTAATAAATGGCTTGCTCCTTTCTTCCTGACTCATCATGCTGTCCCAACACACATCCCATGGATTCATCGAGTACTGTCAAATACATTATTAGAGGTTTTCCAGGTGTTGGAGGCATCAATACTGGAGGTTTCATCAAATATTGCTTTATCTTTTCGAATGCCTCTTGACAACTCTCATTCCATTTAACAGTCTGGTTTTTCTTTAGCAGCTTGAATATCGGTTCGCATGTTGCAGTCAGTTGCGAGATAAATCGAGAGATGTAGTTTAATCTTCCTAAGAAACCTCTGACCTCTTTTTCGGTTTGGGGAGCTGGCATCTCAACTATAGCTCTGACTTTCTCGGGATCAACTTCAATCCCTCTTTGACTGACGATGAAACCTAGCACTTGCCCAGACTTCACTCCAAAGCTGCATTTTGCTGGGTTTAGCTTAAGGTCATACTTTCGCAGCCTCTCAAAAAGCTTCTTCAAGTCATTGACATTTTCTTCTTCGGTTTTGGATTTGGCTATCATATCGTCGACATATACTTCAATCTCCTTGTGCATCATATCATGGAAAAGTGTCACCATTGCCCTTTGGTATGTTGCACCAGCATTTTTTAAACCAAAAGGCATGACTTGATAACAAAAAGTTCCCCACAAAGTAATGAAAGTGGTCTTTTCCATGTCTTCCTGGGCCATCTTAATCTGATTATAGCCTGCATATCCATCCATGAAAGAGAAGAGTGCATGATTAGCAGTACTGTCAACCAGGATGTCTATGTGAGGGATAGGAAAGTCATCTTTTGGGCTAGCTCTATTCAGATCTCGGTAATCAACACAAACACGAATCTTTCCGCCTTTCTTTGGTACTGGGACCACATTTGCAACCCATTCAGGATACTTGGATACTGTGATGAAACCGGCTTCTAACCATTTCTGAATTTCTTCCTTCACCTTCAGCGAGACATCTGTCTTCATTCTTCGCAATTTTTGTTTCACCGGTGGACATTCAGGCTTTAGTGGCAACTTGTGTTCTACTATGCTTCGATCTAGACTTGGCATATCATGATATGACCACGCGAAGACATCTTTGTGTTCATGTAGCAACCGGATCAACTTTTCTCATTCGTCACTCTTCATGATTGTCCCAACTTTAATTTCCTTTCTGTCATCTTCTGTCCCCAAATTGACCAATTCTGTAGGTTCCTCATGAGGCTTGATTTCTCGGGCCTCTTGTTCGACTAGTCTCAATAACTCAGGAGGTGTTTCCCACTCATCGTCACTGCTTTCTTCTTCAGCATGAGTAACAGGGTGATCAAAACTACATGACTGATTACTAACATGGTCATTATTTATGGATTCGCTATCAGATCTGCATCATTGGTAGTAAGGGAGTGTATTTAGTATTTGTTTTTGTTTTTGTTTTTTTTTTCTTTTTTTTGGTTATCACTTTTGTTGGTTATTTCATTTATTATTTTTTATTGATTGGAATATGAAAAAGAGAAAGGAAAAGCGTAGGAGATGAAGTCACATGAGAAAGGAAATGCATGCATTATAACGATGAAAATTATTTTGACAACATGAAAGCAAAGTACACACTGGTTTACGTAATAAGAATAAATCCAAAAGCTAATGGATTTGATCACAATTATTACTTGTCTTCATAACACAACAGCTGTGGGAACTCGAATTCCTCCCAATTGGTGAGCACAGTGCCTGGGGGGTGCTGGATCACAAAATCATCCATGTCAACTGAACAATCACCATCAATAGTAGCAATATCCCCAATGAAGTTGAAACCTGCACTGCTGAAGCTTTTACTGATGTGTGGAATGGGAATTCTCTCAACCTCATCTTTACAATGCCCCAAGCGAGCCATACGCCTTTGCCTCCTTTCTTCAATGATCCTTGCCTTGTCAATTCTTGTTGGTTTGTAACCCAACCCAAGACGATCTTTGTTATCCTGAAGCGTTGGTATACCCACTGGTCCTTGTTCATACTTTCCGAGCCCTCTCCCAGGATGATACCCATTTCCTACCATGATTCTTGCCACCATGAGCGAAGCAGATGAGGGTCTTGGATTCAACAAAGGAACTCCTTCCCTAACGAAGGTAGTATTTGCTATTTCGAGTGCTTGGAAAGAAGTTTCAAGAGCTTCCTCAGCTGCATCAACATAGGGAGTGCTTGACGGCATAGTAACTAGGATGTCTTCTTCACCAGAGATGACAATGAGCTTCCCGTCTATGATAAACTTCACTTTCTGATGCAGCGAGGAAGGCACAGCACCGCTCGAGTGAATCCATGGTCTTCCCAACAGACAACAATAAGTCGAGTTTATGTCCATCACTTGGAACAATATTTGAAATGTGCATGGCCCAATCTTCATTGGTAGCTCAATTTCCCCCATAACTTCTCTTCTTGACCCATCGAAAGCTTTGACGATCATAGTGCTGGGTTTCAGGATAGATTTGTCAATCGGCAGTCTATTAAAGGTTCTGTTGGTCATGACATTCAACGATGAACCGTTGTCTATGAGCACTTTGGCAATTTGGCAGTCACCGAACATCATTGAGATATTTAAAGCTTGAATGTGTCCGGTTCCTTTGGGAGGGATTTCATCATCAGTGTAGGTGATGTAATTGTCGGCTACAATGTTGTTCACTATACCACCTAACTTCTCCACTGTGATATTGTGACTGACATGGGCTCCCTTTAATACCTTCAACAATACATTCCTGTGAGGCTCCGAGTTCATCAATAATGATAACAAAGAGATTCTGGCGGGCGTACGATTCAACTGATCAATCACCTTGTATTCACTGTGTTTGATAAACTTCAAAAATTCACATGCCTCTTCATTTGTCACCTCTCCCCTGTATTCTGGCTCAGGTTCGGGTTCTGGATCTGGTTCCGAACCATTGGGCCCCTCTTTGGCCAAATCTTCTGTAAGGTGAGTTATCTGCTCCTTCCCTTTCCGGGCATATGAGTGACTTAATCTTACCTCAGCAGGTTTATATATCCTTCCACTTCTAGTGACACCTCCAACTCCAGCAATGTTATCAACCTCTTTGTCATTTTCTGACGCATCAGGAGTATTTTGCAGCGGCGCTTCATACTTCCAAGACACCGACTTGTCTGACTCATAAGGAAATGGGTGAGGCGCTTCTGCTACCACCAGCTCGATTTTCTGAAAGTGAGGTACCCATTGAGCATGGGACGGATATAATGTCACATCCTGTGGGATATTTAATATTGGCTCAAATTTCTGGATCACCACCGGGATATTACGAGCGTTGTTACTATTATCGGAATCTCCGATAGCATTAACTTCATGTACTTGAGGTTTCCTTCCTATAACCACCAATTTCTTGTCCATCAATTTTTGCAACAAGAGCTTGAACTCGCTACAATCCTCTAGTGTGTGTCCTACCCCACCATGTATTTCACATACTTCTAGACCTTCGCACGACTTGTGTTTTATCAAGACTTCGATCAACCCTTGCCTGCACAGTTCTTTGAATACAAACCTCAATGGTGTTTTGATGTCATCCACTCGGTCTATGAATACTTCCCCCTGAATTTCTTCAATGGCATTGACTCCTTGACTAGCATGATTAGGTAAGGGATTTCCAGTGACATTAGGAGCCATCTGCTTAAAGTCCAGCCATTTTGAATCAATTAAGTTTTGCACCTTGTACTTAAATGCTTTGCAATTCTCGATTGAATGGCCTGTTACTCCGGAATGGTAAACGCATGCCGCATTTGCATCAAACCATTTGCCAGGTGTTTCAGGGACTTTTCCGGGAATAGGGGTAACTACACCTTTTGTTTGAAGGAATGCAAAGAGATCAGTATATGACATGGGGATGGGATCAAAAGTCACCACTTTTCTGTCCTGATTTTGGTAATCATTTGGCAGGTTTTGGGTACGGGTTTGGTTTGTATTGTATGTTGGCCGGGGATTGTGAGTTTGGCTTGTGTTTGGGGGTGGTCGAAATCCATAGGCTTGGTTTATGCTAGGAGTTGGTGGAGGGGTATATAGCTGGTTCGTATGTATGACTGGTTGAGGGAAGTTTGGATTTAGGGGGGGTTGGAAATGGTACAACTGGTTAGGGTCTTGAGAATAAAAGGGACTCGGTGTACGGTATGAGAAGTGGCCATAGGTAACGGGTTGGCCTCGCGTTTGAGGTGGGCGAGGGGTGTATGGACTTCTAGGGTGGTGGTTTGATTTTTGGTATCCCCTTTCTTCACTAATTACAGCATGCGTTTCTCCTTCTTTCTTCTTCATAAAATTGGGCTTCTTTCCCACGCTCGATGTTGCCTGGTCTACTATGATCTTTCCATACTTCAATCCGCTGTCAATTCGTTCCCCTACCTTCTTCAGATCTGTGAAATTTGTGGTGGTACTGCTTACCATGCGATCATAATACGGATTTTGAAGGGTATCAATGAACATTGAGATCTGCTCATCTTCCTCTATGCGAGGTAAGACTTGAGCGGCTACAGCTCTCCATCTTTGGGTATACTCTCTGAAACTTTCGCCTGGCTTTTGAGACATGTTCTGAAGTTGGGTGCGGTCGGGTGCATCATCTTCATTGTATTTATAATACTTGACAAATGCATCTGCCAAGTCTTTGAAGGTCTTGATGATGGATTTCTCGAGTCGAATATACCAACTCATCGCTGCCCCACTTAAACTGTCTTGAAAGCAATGTATTAGCAGCTTGTCATCATTGTGGTATGTAGACATTTTACGAGCATACATGTGTAAGTGATCCTTAGGACAAGTAGTACCGTTATACTTCTCGAAGTCTGGCACTTTGAATTTCGGGGGAAGGACTACGCCTGGGACTAAACACATTTCAAAAGCATCTTTTAATCCTGGGTAGTTAGACCCTTCTATTGCCTTTAGTCTTTCTTCTATCAACTCCCATTTCTCCTTTTCTTTCTCCCATGTATCATCAATAGGAGCATGTCCCTGCCTTGTGAACCCTATGTTGGGTACGATGGAGGGACCACCAGGCGGTGTAGGAATAGTGTGAACTTGAGGTCTATTCGAGGGACCTTGAGTACCAGCTTGCGGAGTGACATGAGTAGGATCTTCATTGTTGTCGGTTAAATCAGCATGGTGGCCTGGCCCTGTGGCATGCATCTCTTCAGCATATGGTGGGATATATCCTTGAGGAAGTCCATATGGAGGCCAGTTATATCCAGCGGTGGGTTGACCATGGTGACCAGTTGGGGTAAAACCTGGTGGATGTTGAGGAGTGCCCTGTGGATCTGGGCCAATGATTACAGTATTCCCATTGGGATTGCCAGGTTTTTGCATTGCAAGGATTAGTTCCATCATCTTGTTGACTTTTTCTTTGAGCTCTTCCAATTCTGTTTTATCCTCTATGATTACCTCAGCTTCTGCCATCTTCTTTGCTTGCAAGCGGGTGTTGTAACGATGTGTAGGAGCAATAGTGATACAATAGCCTGTTTTTTTTTATGTTTTTTGGAAAGCGACCATTTGTTAAAAGTAAATAATAAAAAAAATATGAGAGACTAATGTATGCATGAATGAATGATTGTGGTTCAAAATAGTAATTATTATTGCTAAAGATCCTTCATTACATAACCAAATTCCAGAGAAAAACATAAAAGAAATCAAGTCTATTTCTAGAGATTTCAATAAAAACTTCCGAAATACTCCAATTCTTTCTTTATGGAACCCAAGAATTCTCGAGCTTTTCCTAATGGCACTTCCTCTTCTGCTTCTTCTGCTTCCCTTGCCCTTTTCTGTGCCTTCCTTGCCATTTGTTGAATATCATTGAGAAGTCCGCAGGTTTTATCGAGAAGATCATCATGTTGCTTTTCAAACTGCTGACTTCTCTCATGCCAATAAGTTTTGTCTGCGATTATGGACTCCTTTTCTTCTTGCAATAGAAACATATTCTGGCTATTTTCCTCTAATTTTGATTGCAGATAGTTCAAATCTGAATGCATGACTCTGTTCTCTTGATTAATGGAAGCAATTTCAAAGTCTTTATCTTTAAGCGAGGCATCAAGTTTTGAGCATTTGTCTTTCCATCTTCTATTTTGTTGTTCCATCCAAGAGGATCTCTCCTTTTCCTTCTGTATTTCTTCTTGGGCCTTTCGTAGCTCTTCACTCCACAACTTTCTCTCAGATGTTGCTTTGCATTCTTTTTCTTTCAATTGCTGATACATCATTTCAAACCTCCCTTCAGCTTCAGCAGCATAATCAATGGGCTCACTGAAAGTATGGATAGGAAGATCGGGACCTTCAACCTTAGGAGCGATAAAACCTTTTCCGCGGTTGGTTTGCCACATGTGATAGCCCGGTGTAACACCTGTAGAAGACCCTGGTTTGACATATCACACATCTTTCCAGGCTTCGATAGCCTCTTTGACTTTCTCAGCGACATTCTCTTCCCCATAGGTAAACTCAAAATCAGCTAGCCCATGAGTCATTGGGATGAACTGTTTTGACCCCAATTGCCTTCTCACCAGAGCAGGAGCATAACAAGTAATTCCCCATGGACCTATGAGAGGAACCCAAGGCTTGCTTCCGCATCTATACAAGGCATAAGTATGGGACATCCACGGAGCTATCCAAACAACTTCTTGTAGACCCAAGAAGAATTCAATCCATTGATTTCTTGTAGGGAGCTCTAAAGGCCATTCAACTTTACCATATTCTCTCGCCAGGTTATGAAATCCTGGTCGATACACATTCCAATCAATTTTAGGGAAATTGAACCGTTTCAGGACAGAGAGATGACTGATCATCCATACAGTCAGCAATTGAGAACAACTGCGGAATCGTCCCTTTTTGTTGAGTCTGCAGAAATTCAAGGAACGAATGGTTTCAGCTAGGATGGGCATTGCTGGATTTGCTTTATGCTCTATCTGCTCAAACAACTTGATCACTTGTCCGTCGATTTGACCTCTTACTTTAGGAAATATCACTAATCCATAAATTGCCAAGGCCAATGCAGTTAACCCATGATCTGTGTCGACATTGTTTTGGGCGAATTGTAATAGATAAGTTGCATTCAGATTATTTTTATTATCTACCATGTGATCTTGAATATCTTTAGCCCGAACACCCAATAACTTTGAGAGTATCCTTGCAGTAGTTTTCTTGTGATAAGGGAAATAAACCTTTTCTTTGGATGGTAAATCAACATTTATTATTTTGGAATATTCCTCAATTGTAGGGGCCATGTCAATATTTTGAAAGGTAAAGCATCGAAGAGAAGGATCCCAAAAATGCAGCATTGCCTTCAGCAAAGGGATATTGGGTTGAACTTGAATAAGGAATGCGATGAGCCCATATTTTTTAGCAAAATCTTCAGACCTCTTCATCTACTGCCAAACTTGTTTGAGTGTTCTTAAGTCATTTTGTTCAAAATTGATTTTCCCTACAGAAGGCAAGGGAATAGTGACTCCCGTGGGTAAACAATCTCCCTTTTCTTGTTGTACAGCTTCAGATTCTAGAATAACTTTCGACCTGTCCTCCACTGTAACCGATTGAGAAGACTCACCGATTTTATCCATGTTTTTAAGGAATAGGTGTAATAATCTGAAATTTAGCAACAATATTACAATGATGGACCACGAATGCAAATGGTATATGAATGTACAAGCAAATGCGAGCAAGAGAAAAACAAATTTTTTTTTAAAAGAAACCTAGGTTTGGTAATTATTATAACATGCGAGGGCTTGTTCTAGACTCTCCTAAGTTGGTCCCCAAAGCGTCCTTTGCTATCGCCAACACTTTGGCTAGCAAAAGGTCTCCAATCCTCACCCATCACAGGCTACAAGCGGAAAGGATTCGATTTGAGTGAGGGGTTTTCGTGGGGCCTATAAGGAGACCGAAGGTCTCTCAAGGCAACACTACTTAACCCTCTATCTAACTTACAAGGTATCGAGCCCGGGTATAGAGCTTGTGCAATACTATGCACATTAATGCAAATGAAAGACCGAACAAAACATTTAAGTCAAGCAATTACATAAAGAAGCAAAATCATGGCTTAACCCTCCAATGTCCCCAGCGGAGTCGCCAGCTGTCGCGACCGTCCCGGAGGGCGCCGCGAAAAAAGAGATGAAATTGCATGTGGCGAATTGATTTATTTAATTAATAGAAAGATTTATGGAGTCGCCACCAATTGCTTTATCCAAAATCAATGGAATGGTGCAATTGGAGACCTAAAAGAGTGGTCTGCGTATCAGAGTTTAGATTCGGGGGTTGGTTACGAGTAGGGAAGGTATTAGCACCCTACCACGCCCGTTCAAAGAACGGTACCTATTTGATCTTTATTGAGTGCTTGATTAATTTGGTTTGGTCTTTCATATATAAAAAAAAAGTTTTTTTTTTGTTATTTGTTTTATATGTCCCATTTTTATCAGCATATTATCAAAAGTGATAAATGACTATGATAAAGAGACGGGTTGCTAAATAGCAATTTTTATATGGAATGAAATCAAACCCTTTAACATTTTTGTACAACAATGATGAATTTAAAATTCTTTTTTTTTTGTCTAAGAATTATCTTAGAATTAAGATTTTATTGGTATCGTTTAAATCCCACCAGCACTCCTGGTAAGAATTTAAAAGATGGTCCTCACCTCGAGAAAACCACAATTTTACCGACACTTCAGCAAATTGTGAATATTCCGTCGTAGGTCTAAATTCAAATAATTTAATTCTAAACAAAATTATGATTTTCAAAATGTTTTTTCTTGGGTATTTCATGTTCACCATTGTCATGACGGTTAAGGATAAATGAAATTATTCACACTGATTTTGATTATATAAAAATATTGAATTAATAATTTATTTTTCTCTTTGATAATTAGGTTTGGCCAATACTCATGGCTAAACTCTAATATCAAAAATGTGCCTCAAGATCCTTAGGTAAATTTTATGTAACCGTAACCACGGTCATTTCCTAATTTTTCTGTCGTCGGCAAAGTTTTTTAAAATACTTTTAAATAAAAATGGGTTTCCGAATAATTCGAAGAATATATGATTATGTCATTTTAAAAATTGGGACTCAAACCCAGCCATCACTCATGGCCGAATCTGATAATATGCCTCAAGACTATTGGATAGATTCTACATAACCATCATTCTAGTCATCTTCCAATTTTTCCGTCATCGGCTTTATTCATGTGCACATTTAACTAATAATTGTTTTGAACTTATTTTGGAATTAAGATTTTATTGGCATCTTTTAAATCCCACCAGCACTCCTGGTAAAAATTTAAAAGATGGTCATCACCTCAAGAAAACCGCAATTTTACTGATACTTCAGCAAATCATGGGTATTCCGTCGTCGGTCTTAATTCGCAAATATTCTTAAGCTATTTGGGGAAAAAAGAAATAAATATTTTTTATTTTAGTGCCTGACAGGAGTGTACCTGCTCCTACGTATCCCTCGATACAATAGGGAACTCAAGGCTACGTAGTTCTTTTGGTAATTGAAGCTTTTGACAAATTATTGGTTATTTGTTATTTATGAAGATCGACTTTTTAATTAATTTTTTAGATATTATTAATATTTTTTAAAAAAATGATTTTTATCATTTATGAGTAATAAAATCAAATTACTCTTTTTTTTTAAAAGAAAGTTTTATTCTTTTTGTGTTTTTGCGAATATTTTGGTAAATACAATAAACAAACATACAAAGAAAATAAATAAATAAAAAAAAGGGTACTGAAAAAGAAAATTTTTTTTATGGTTTTATTTATTTATTTATATTTTTTTAATTTTTTAATAATTATTTTCAATTTTTTATCATTTTTATTATTATTTTATTATATTTTTTTTTAAAAAAGTGACTGGACCGGTTTGGTCTGGTCCGGTCGGTCCAGACCGAACCAGTCAGAGGAGGGGACAGGAATGGAGGACAGGCCGCCACGTGGCGTCCTCTGGTTGGCTGCATGTGGTGGCTGCAGGTCCCTTTTGACCAGATCCAACGGTCCAGATCAAATCCTTTAATTTGAATGAACGGTTGAGATTAAACTTTCTTTTATCACATACCCCTAGGTCCTACGTTATTACGGTGCATCCTTTTTATTACCCGTCAGATCTGTAGAGGTTTAGATCCAACGGTTATGAACTTAGAGTCCATCATTTTTATTTGTGCCTCAACACACAGGATTATTAGAATCTTTTTAAGAATGCTATGGTATGCTACGGTCTACAGCCTTCGGTGCACTCTCAGTTTTCAGACTGTTAGATTAATATAATAGATGAATCGAATGGTTAAAAATCACTTACCTTCTCTACTCCTGGAAAAAGATGGTGCACGATAAAAATGCCTCTAATCAACCCAAATTTTAATACTTCCTCCGTGTGACTTCTTCTTTCTTCTTCTTCTATTTTTCTTCCTCTGTTTCTATGCTTTCTCTCTCCCGTTTTCTTTCTTACTTCTTCTTTCTACTTTTTTTTTTAAGAAGCAAGCTCCTTCCCTTTTTTAGTCTTTTCTCTCTTCTTCTTTTTTTCCACTCGGTAGTACTCTCCCTTTACTCTTTCATTAGCTTTCCCGGGTCCTCCTTTCCTCTCTCCCCTCTTTTTTTTTTTAGAACTAGAACTCATTGGTATTTATAGAGAACAAATTTGAGGAGCCATTAATGCCTTGTTCATTTTTTCTCCTTTACCGTTCATCCAAGCTATGAAAAATTAATTATGGCTGCTGCAATTTGACTTTGAACTCAGAGGCTTGGGATTGTGAGTATCTTGTCCTGCAACTATGAATGATGGCTTGAAATCGGTGCACAGATCTTATCATGCGGAGAGAGTAAATTAAGGAGGTGATGAGGACTATTGTGCTAAGTGAGTTGTCCATGGCAGGCTACGGTTGAAAAATTGCATCTACCGCTACTGTTGTTGCTTTTGTTTCTTTTATTTTTATTTTTATTTTTATTTTTTTAAGTATCATTGCTGCCTGCTAGACTAATTGTGAAGGGAAATAAAAACTGGGTTTGGGCCTAGGTGGAACCGGGTCATCTTAGTGAATTTGTCATTTTTATTCTTCTCTTTTTTTTTTGTTTTTTTTTTGAAATTTTTATTATTTTTTTAATCTTGAAAGATTGGGACAAAATTGGGTGTCAACATCTGCTTTTGAAGTTTCAGCTCGGATTGAGCTTGGTTCTTGATCACAGTCGAAGTTCATCCAAGTTTGAAAGCTCGACTCTTCACTTCAAGACAGTACGCTCGGATATTGATCAGCTCGGCACACGCTCAGAAGGCTCTGAATATTGAACTAAGCCACACCATAAGAAAGACCAAATTAGCTCGGATTGAACACGCACCCTGATCAAAGGACAAAGCTTGGATCTGTTACTTCAAGTTTCAAGTCTGGTTGCCAAGGAAAGCTCAAGGCTCGGCAACATAAATCACAGACCAAGCTCGAACAAAGTTCAAGGCTCGGCAACACCAATCTCAAAGCTCAAGCTCGAAGCAAAGCTCAAAGCTCGAACGAAGCTCAAGCTCGACTGTCTCGGTTCACTCTTCAACAACACATCATCTTCAACCTTCAGACTCTGCTCAGCTGTGCCGTACCTTTTATTACCGTTGAGTCTGGGTAGAAGTTCTAAGTTTTAACTCCAACGCAGTAACAAGTTTAAAATTCAAAATGAGTTAAAATCAAAGGTTGGTGAAGGGTCACTATCACTGCTCTGCTGTCAAAATATAGCCGTTGAAATCCCCATGAGTTTTCCGTACGGCTCTCTCTCTTTCTCTGGGAAATAAGAGGAGCTTATAAAAGGGGGTGCTTTCAACGGTTACATAGAACTTTTCTTTGAACAATTTTCTAGAAACCTCATTTTCATTCTCTTTCGAAAACAGAGCAGAATCAAACTCACAGAAAAGAAAAAGATCATTTGAATTTTCACAAGAACTTAGAGAGTTTAATCTTTCAAATCCAAACTCTAAGTTCAACACATTTCTTTTCTGTGATTCCCCTTCACAAAATCGACTCACTCTTGAACTTCATACTTTCATACTCATTCGAAGAGTGTTTCGAATTGGAGCCATTCTCTTTCATTAATCTTGTTCGGTGTAATCGCTGGAGTGAAAAGCTGGTCTCTGATCGAGAAAGCTTTTTGGTGTTGAAAAGGTTCCAAAGAGGTTCTTTGGTCATCGATTTGTCGTGGGTAGTTTGTCACGAGTTTGGTATACTCGGTTGACTGGATAGGTTTAGAGGGGTAGTCTCTTGTAAATCCTTTTTTGTAACCCAGAAAATCGATTTTTAGTGAAAGCTATCTAAAAGGTTTTTAGAGGGGACTGGACTAGCTCTCAGGGTAAGAGTGAACCAGGATAAATTTGTGGTGTTAAGTTTTATTTCTTTACTGCTTTCTTATTGCTCGGCTTGCTCGACTGGTTATCCGCTGGCTTAAGCATCAAGCTTTTAATTTACTCTGTGATAGCTCGGTTTTGAGTGTTGTTCGGAAAGCTTAGCTTTGAAGCATCTTTGTTAACTGATTAACCAGTTTATTCATCTGGTTAATAACTTAACATTGTTTGCTCGGCAGCTCGTCCTTGAACATTAATATTTAAGAAAACCAACTCTCATTGAGAGGGAGCTCGGTTAATCAATTAACCATTCTGTTTATCTATTTGGTTAATCAATTAACCGTGTCTGCTCGGATAGAGCTGGAATTTTATTTAAAACCGTGAACAACATTCAAACTATTTTCAAGAAATCGAAAAATTCCCATATCACGTTCAATCTCCTATTCACCCCCCTCTACTTGATTGTTAGGCCTCTTGTTGGTTTCCAACATCCTCATCACTAGATACTGCAACAAGCACTTCCTCCGGGTCATACTCCCAAACATCCGCATCCGAATACTCGACTGAAGACGATCCCTCACTAGGGTCCTCTTCAATCTCATATGGGTCACTCTGGGGCAAGGCCTCAAAAGCATCGTCAAGAGGCTCGATGGGATCCAAATCCTCGTACACATCTGCTTCCTCTGCTCTAGGGTCAATACGTGCAGGCAGTGGTAACGGATAACCACCATGGTAATTTGCTGGTCCTCCAGTCCGAAGATCCACCAAAGAGAAGCGACATTCACGAGTGTCGGTTGAATCTCCTCGGAGCGTGCGACCTGGGTCTTTGATGATCACATCTGAGCTACCTCTCCATTCCCAGCCTTGACGTTTCACCTCCCACTGACCGTCGTGGTAAATCTCAAAAGTAAACTTGACAGGATCCACCATCTAATGGGCCATCACAAGGCCAAAATAAAACCAAAGACAACAGAGATACAGAGAGAGAGTCAGCTTTTCCGGGCGGATAAGCTGACTGCGTGGAATTACAGCAAGCAATCATATCAAGATATAACAAATAACAACACATCGAATACACATTCATGATTCATCATTCTCCTTTATTAAATCCATTATCACCCTTTATCATTATCAATTCCTTCCTCTTTCTTGGAATTACAAACCCTTCCTTTGCCACTAACTTGAATCATCACCTTGCCCGCAGGCTCCTTTGGTACCACATATCTTCATAATCCTTATTTCGTTATTAAGGGATATGCACTATTAACTTCATATGTCTTTCTTATTAAGTTTTATTGAAGTGCATCCATCGATGACAAGGGATTTAAGGAAAGTCATCAAGGAGTTGGGTTAGCACACATACATCTCCTCCAATCCATCCAAACCTAGTCGGAAGCAAACGGGACATACAGGAACCTTAACCCACGCCGGTCGAACAGTCAAGAAAATCCAACAGCATATAATATCTTTGTCAAGACCACAACCGTACAGGCCGGTCATTACAACAATTAATATTTTACGAGATACCGCAAGGGCCCAAAACCATTCGACTGCCCACCTCATTCAGGTTCCCTCTCACCATTTCGAATTTGATCAAGGGGGCGACAGTACTATTCTAGTCTGCAGTGTGGAACACGCTACGATCCTTTGGGTATTAATCCCCGATCACATATAGGCCAACTCCACCTAAAATAGTACTCTAGGTTACTTGACGTTTCACCGTCATCACCCTTCCTTATCACAATCACACACCTGAGTATCCGCAGATAATCAGGGTATCTTCCTCTCCACTACTTCACACTCAACTTGTCGCGTTATTCACTGTCTTTTAATGTCTTATTTATATTTTATTAATCATAAGTTCGGACGAGTCACCCTTATTCATCCCTTCGGTGAACCTCGACCTCTAATCAAATCTTTCACATTAATCTTTTTCCAATAATACTTAGCTTAACGCATCAGGGCTCGGACACACGGGCATATTGCACACGTGGCCAGCACATTCAAGTCGAAAGGCACGGATCCAACTTGGTACACACCAGGAAAATTTATTATTATATTTCTATCATATCCACAATATCTCACTTTCTGTACAAATCCACATTACTTTTTATTATTTCTAAAATTCACCAATCTTTTCATCACGCACTTTTAGCATCTTCCCACCATTCCCATCAGCGACATTATTTTACTTTAACCATCACCGCATGACAAATATTTCACATAACATGATTACTTTCAATTTCAGATTAAAGTTCAACAGGCATAGAGCAGCATATCATAATATCTCATCATCATAAATAAATAGCATCATGTCATGATACTATAACTAAAAAGGGATGTCTTTATCCCGCGTATAAGTGGCCAAACATACACAATCAATTGTCACTATACGACTGACTCTTAGACCCCACGTTCTGGCTTTCGAGATAGCCAGTAACATCTTAACATGTTACTTACACACTACTATGTCTTAGGAAAGCTGCTCTCTCACCTTAGTCCCTGACAGCTATGCAAGAATCCTCTCGGACACCTCTTCTCAGCACACGTCCACAACTACTATTCTTTAAATTCCTCGAAATAACCATTACACATTAATATCATAATCTAATTCAAACGTCTACCCTAGGGTTAAAGATCATCCTTTGAAACTTTAAGTTGAAACCGTCGGGTAAAATCAAAACATATATCCTTCTTTCCGAAATCGTTTCAAAACTCTTTGATATTTTAAATTCCTCAATACCATTATAGTGCGATTAGAAAAATCATTTTAAAATGAATAGGTTAGTGGCTGGTCCATCTTTGACAGCAGCTCACTTGAACCCAAAAATGCTGAAAAACTCCAATTTTTGATCTAGCTTTTACCGTAACTTAAAACACTTAAAACTCATGCTTTTAAACACTTGTAAACAATTTTCAAATTGAAAACACCTCATTAAAAATTCTGGACAGCCCACAACATAATCCCTTAAAAATCACTCTTTGATCATTCAAAAACGCCGTAAAACCGTACGTCAATTCACAATACTTTTAGAACAAATAAATACTTAAAAACAATTCATTTTTCAAACCACACATTTTAAATAATGTTTGGACAGCTATGAAATAGTTCCAATATCCACAAATGAATTTAAAATCAAACATCTCAAACCAATTTATATTCAAAAGCCAATCATTAAATCAAACACTTAGCACATAATCATTTAAAATAATAACAAACACATCACTTAAATCTTATGCATTTATTTACACAACTCATTCTCCTTCACTTCCTTAATCATGCAAATAATTTCATGCAAGTAACATATATCATAGCAAATTAATCACACCAATTCCATAAATTTACTTTACTCGAAACAAGTTTTCTTCTAACTCAAGCAACTCAATTATCATGCCTTAAATCAATTTAAAACAAATCATACTAGCAAGAATAATAATCAAATCAAATATATTCTTGCAGCCACATATTATTTAAACGAAATCCAAAACACAAGGACAAACCGACTAGGGCACATATTTTAACCTTAATTTCATGGAAATCACATAGCACGCAACCTTACTTTATGAAACACTAGTTAATCTCTCACACTTGTCTAATCATGTCCAAATATCACAATCAAAATAAAAACATTTAACCAAGCCCAGCAACAAGCACAAGGCATCACATTACCAAAACATCAAACACAGGCTAGACCAAATACGGGGAATACAAGGAAATAAAATTCCAAACTAAATCAAATCAACTCATTTCAGTCTCAAATTTTGCAATACACTTAATCATATATTAAAACACTTCACATAAAATTTCCAAGCCAATCCAACATCCAGAACACAAGTTTTTATTCAATTTTGCCTTAAAAATCAAATCATGACTATAACAACCTGAAGCAAACAAACATTTATATAAAATAGAAAAATAACTCCAATTGACACAAAATTTGGTACAGAGCATCCTCATACATTCAAGAACATCTGATAAAATGTTCAGATTATTTGGAGTTGTCCAAGTTACACTTTTTCAATTTAATTCCTCTCTAGTTCTGAAAATCCTGAACTAGGTTTGCTCACTGTTTTAGGTTAAACAAAATACCAAATCAACTCCAAACAACCTAAAATTTTTCAGAGAGTATCCTCACATATATAAGGTCTTACCATAAAAATTTCAATTTCATTGGAATAGCACAAGTTCAAAAATTCAGCTTGTATTTGACCTGAAAACCCCATTTTTCCGAAATCGTTGTTTCAAAAACAATTCTTGAAAAATTAGTAAATCAACCCCAAAAATCATACCAAAATTCAGAGGCATTCAAATTAGTCTCATAAAGACAGTGACCAAACCTTATGCTCAATAAACACGTGCAAGTATTTTTCATGCAAAACTCTTTTGAATAGAAACCTAAGCCATAAACCAACTAAAATGCATCAAAACACTCAAAACAAATCCAACCTAATTCAAGATCACCAAGTGTACTCAAGTAGCATTTAGCATGTAGCAAAATAAACTCATTCCCTAATGATAATGCAAGAACCGAATGATGTACCAAAACGAACCAAAAATCCATTTGTTTTCTAAGATTCCCTAAAGGACATTAATCAAGCAATTTCCATGATCAATCCTTAGCATATTCTCATACATGTTTCAAATATCAATTTGCATTTACCAAAATAAACTCCTACTCTTTTAAACATGCTTTGACCGAATCATGCACAAACATAACCCAATATCCATAAATTTCTAATATTTCCTAAAACATTCAAACAAACTCTTTTCAATTAAAATAAAACATACAATCATTTGACTAACTCTAAATTAATCATATAACACACAATCAACTCAAAACATTTTCATTTTCATATTTACCTATTTAAACACATAGGAACCGAATTGAACAAAGAAAAGTAAGCCAAACATTACATGCCTCAAACACTTAAATCAACTCCATTTCTTCAAAGTATCAACATACATAGTCATTTTCTAGAAACAAAAATCATTTGAGTTTACACACATACATGGCCGAATCTAGCAAAGAAAATAAGCCAAGAATTACAAGTGTAAAACACCTAAATCAACTTAACTCTTCCAAAACACTTATACACAATTTTATTTTCATAAACAAAAATCATTTGATCATTCCTTCATGCTTGGCCGAATACACATAAGAACATAGCATAAATTTTTAAATCAATCAACACATGCCTTTCTCCCTAATCAAAACCGTATAGAACTCTAATTCAACAAACCAAGACGAAATTTCATTCAATCATTCATTTTCATATGAAAACTGAAAATACCTCAAGAAAACAACACATGTTCATAAGTCAATCATATGCACCAAGAATATTGAGCATTAACAAAACCGTATGGCCCTTGAAATACCCAAACCAAGACAAAATCAATTTATCAATTTATTTTCTTACACTACAAGAAAAACGCTAATTACTGAGGGTCAAATCCCTCTGTAATGCGCAAAAATCCCTCGGTAATGTAATATAACACTCAAAAATCATAATTCAATTTCTTTTAAACAATGAAACATTATAATTTTCCATAAAATATAAAAAATTTCGTGGCAGCAGATTTAAATCCCAAAACTGTACAAAATAAATTCTAGATTTCAACACAATCGTTTTGACTGTAAATTTGTCAAATTCCGATTTACCAGTCAAAAGTTATGAATTTTCAAAGTTAAATAAATCAAAGAAATCAATAAATAATAATTCCTCCAAAACATAAAGTAATTTATCTCTATGAAATAAATCCTTTGAACCAATAAGACACAAGAATCAAATATTTAATCAAATTAAAATAATTTCCTCCTTGTCACGTATTATTATAAACCAAATAATATTTTTATCTAAACTTGTAAAGAATTGACCAATCAAAAAACTCCAAAAATCAATATGTTAAAATGGGGAAAATTGTGGCTATTACACATAGAATTCACACGATACTCATAAAATATATTTTATATTTTATTTAAGAGTTAATAGTCACATAGGTCTCCGAAAGATACCTGTGGAATCAGTTAGGTCCCTGAAAGATTAGTGGAATCTCTTAAACCCCCCAAAGATCATTTTGGAATCAGTTAGGTCCCTGAAAGATTTGTGGAATCTCTTAAACCCCCCAAAGATCAATTTGGCATCACATTAGTCCCCCCATGAGGGACCTAACAGAATCCTATGTGACACATTAAATGCCCTGTTGGCCCAAACGTGACACCTTCTTAACATTCCAACATCGCATTGGGGCCGACAAAGCATTTAACGTGCCACGTAGAATTACATCAGGTCCATCCTGACAAAATTGAATGGGGCAGACTAATGTGACGCCAAAATGATCTTTGAGGGGTTTAAGAGATTCCACAAATCTTTCAGGAACCTAACTGATTCCATAGGCATCTTTCAGGGACCTAATCTATATAATATTTATAATTTCGAGGGTAAATTCCAATGGACGTTACACATGTGATATTGATAAGTATGCCCTATAAATAGGACCAGAGAGAGTAACATATTACTCCCTCCTATATACAAGGCATATTTAACCATATTCCAGGAACCAAGGAAGTTAATTAAAATTGGTTTGTTTCTTGATTTCAAAAAAAAAAGTCATTACATTTAAATTTTTACCCTTCCTTATAAAAATTGTCATAAAACAAAAATTAAATGCTTTGCCTCAAAAGTGTCCAATCATAAGAGAGAAAGAGAAAAGTTTATAGGTTAGTGTTAAGAATATGAGGATTATGCATTATTTAAGTGGTTTTGATGAAGACAATGTTCTGAACAAGCTCAATGTTTATATCAAGCTCAACCAATGACAAAGAACAAAAGCAACAATGATGTCAATGTGTATATTGTTTTTATAGTTTTGTTTGAGTCTTAGAGTTTGGGTAGTTTTGAGAGTTGGGTAGTGAATTTCAGTCAAGTGCATGATCATATTATATCTTGAGTATTTCACTTAACCAAAAATAATAGGTGGCTTAATGGTTTTTTAGAAAAGGTTTACATTTGAGAAAACAAGTTTTTAAATGAATTTTTACAGGTCTTAATCGATTAAGGCTTTGCTTAATCGATTAACTGAATTCTGCCTACAGGTCTTAATCAATTAACCTGCAACTTAATCGATTAAGTTATGCAGATCAGATTTTTATAAAACGACTTTTCAAGGCAAAATCGTTTCTAATATTTTCAAAACCTTTTGGGTATTCTATTAAAACCTTTCTCTAATCATTGTGAGCAACTAACTTCATTGTTATGTCATTTTAGAAAAGATTAAAAGTCACACTATTCTCTCTCCCTTTTAAAAAGATCAAAGTTCTTGTTTTTACTTCATTGATCAAGAAGTTCTTGAATCTCAAGTTTTAATAGTTCATAGTTCTTGAAGGAGATTCAATAGGGTTATTTTTTTTCATAGAGTTGTAATCATTGTAAGAGGCAAGCTTTCAATACAACAAAGAAGAAGTCTTGGTGTTGTTGTTCATCTAGCAAATTGAAGAAGAAGAAGAAGAAGAAGCCTTGGTGTGTCATCAAGCAAGTGGTTAGGTATTCACTTTTGGGAAGAGAAGACGGTTAGATTAGAGATTTAATAGGATTGCAAGACAAGAGTGAGATTATCTCTTGGAGGCTATCAAGTGGGGTATCTTGAGAGGCATTTACTTGTAATTTGAGAATTCTAATTCCTTTAGTGAAGAAAATCTCTCTTGTGGAAGAGGGGACCGGATGTAGCTCTCAAGTGGGTGAGAGTGAATCAGTATAAAATCTTTGTGCAGTATCTCTTTCCCTTAATCTCTTTAATTTCTGCAATTTCATATTGTTCTTGATTGAAAACCTAGAAAATATTGATTTTCTAATAATTGAATGAATTAGGTTTTAATAGTTTAAATTGATTTGGGGAAAACCTTTTTCAAAATCTAGGTAATCATTAACAATTTTTGTGTTAATCAATTCCGCGCTATCTCTGATCATACATGATATTTGATTGATTTTCGGTTTCGATTGAAAAACGATTTTTCTGTTTTGTATAGTGATTAATCGATTAACCCGTTGCTTAATCGATTAACCAATTATCATCTGTCAGATGTTAATCGATTAACCCTTGCCTTAATCGATTAAGAGCTGGGTTAATCGATTAAGAGCTGTTGATTTTGTGAAAATAATTCGTTTTAATAGTTTCGATTTGTTTTATGCGAAGATCTTTCAAGATTTCTTTAACACCTATTCAACCCCCCCTTCTAGGTGTTCTCCTAGTGTTCTTTAGTTCATTCATCCACCGATTACAATTCTTATAGTTAGTGTGGTGAAGTGCATCACTTTCTTGGGTAATGTATATATGAGGTGGGGAATTGGGATGGTGTAATAACTTTTATTAGGGGTAGTTTTAGTAAAAAAAAAATATATATGTTTCCTAAAAAAATATAAAATGTCTTACATATGTGATGTCCTAGACTGTGAGGTCCTCCAAGGTTAGGGAAGAAGACCTTCAAGGGAGCCTCTGTCTAGGGTTTCTGTGTGATGTTTGGTGGGAGTCCTCAAGTAGCTAAGGAAGAAAGCCAAGAAGCAACCCTAATCACTGGTGTGTGAGGGTGATAATTAGGGTTAGAGGACGTACCTGAGCCCCATGTAGTACGGAGCTACTTATAGGGGGGAGCTGGTTGCCCTAATGGGCCTGCTTGAGGCCCAAGTAGGGCTAGCCTGTAATGAGCTATGAGTGGATGAGCTGTCCTTGTGGATAAGGTGAGACACGTCATCCTGTCCTTGGTGTCGGACTCTGGGAGGTGTCGGATTCTGGAAGGTTTCGGACAGGGAAGTCGGACCTGGGTAGGAGTATGAGGTCGGCCCGTATCTGGTATCTGTTCGGCCGTTGAGCCTTGAGCTCGGCCCAGCACACAGAGGGCTTCTTATAGGGCCATGAGGCTTTTAGCGAGGCCTCTGAGGATCTCGGCTAGGTAGGCCGAGTCCACCACATAAGCCCCCCAGCTCAGTCAAGGCTATCTGAGCCTTGTTCCGAGGTCTTGGTTTAGGTCCTTTTCCCAAGTCCACCACATAAGAGCCGAGTCCACCTCATAAGCCCCCCAGCTCGGTCAAGGCTATCTGAGCCTTGTTCCGAGGTTCTAGGAAGTTCGGAAGATGAGTTGCCGATAGCTGGATCCAGCTGTTTCTGACGTCCTTTCATTATGACAAGGCAGGTTTGAAAGTTGTCCTTTCACCTGCTCCGAAGTGACGCTTGCATTCTCCAGGACTGACACGTGTCAGAAATCGCACCTAACGAAGCGTCGCCATTACTGCGAAGTTGCTCGAGGTGAGTGATTCCAGCTATTATGCGCCACGTATCCCGGTATGTGTGGCTGCATGCTGGATTGGGCCTCTAGGGCCAGGCCCATATTTCGAAAACGAGGGAAAAACGGTTTCCCTTCCCCCTCTTTGGCAAAACTGTTCCTCTTTCTCTCTCTTACAGACACTCCCTCTTCGAAACCGTTCCCTTCTCTTTCAGTACCAGTTGCACCTTCTCTCTCCCACGAAACCCTGTATCTCTCAACCAGATTCTCCTTCTTTCTTCCTTCGAGACCGCTTCTGGAATTCGTATCTATTTGTCTTCCTTTGCAGTGGAGAATCGCTTGCAAGCCCTATCGCACCTCAAGTTTGTCCCTCAAGTTTATACTCTTTAAGGTATTTGGCTCTTTCCTGCTTTTTCTTCTTCTTTCCTTTTCTTTTCTCCTTACTGTTTTGCAGTTTACATGGGAGGGATTAGTATCTTTCGTTTTCTATGGGAATGGGGTTTTCTCCATGGGTTTTGAGGTTTTTTGTTTGGTGAATGAAGTTGGGGATTATTGGTGTTTCTGGGTTTGGGGTGTTTTAGGATTTTTTGGAGGGTTTGTAATGCATGTCTTTTGTTTTTATTTTTCAGAAAGTTTAAAGGAGTGGGTTGTGGTTCAGTATGAGTAGGGATTGGTTCAGGAAATGGGCTGGGGTAGTTTCCCTGTCATCAAGCAGTAGTGGTGAGGAGGACGGCTCTTCCTCCTCGTCCTGTTCCTCCGCGGAGGTAGACGAGGCGCTCCGTCGCCAAAGGGAATATAGGCGAAAATATGAGAGACGGGTTCTGGAGGTTGATCCCGTTGAGGTCATCTATCCTCGGTATTGGGAGGAGAAGAGAGAGTGGATACGGCAGTACGCCTGGGCCGAGTTTGTCGACGGTAGAGAGCGTGCCGATTTCGAGGAGATGGAGAGAGAGAGAGAGTGTATGAACGGGGGGTTCCTGTGGAAGAGGGGAGATGCTCGCCCCTCGGAACAACTTCGAGGGGGTTTTCTGGGGGGTTATTTTTCGTAACCCGTAAGACTAACACCGAGCTCCCCTGTTCTTCCATAGGTACCATGCCGCCCAGAAAGTGCGTCAGTCGACCTGAGCTTTATCCTGCGCCTTTCGACGCCGATCAGTATAAGTGGGTCGACGTGGAGCCCAAAGGAGTCCAGTCCAGCTTTTGCTCCGAGGACAAGCTTGCCAGGGTAAAGAGAGCCGTCCTGCCTTGCCCCGTGGACGCCACCGGGACTTCTTACGAAGTACTCCCCTGTTCGGCAAATGATCGAATATGCACCCGAACCGATAACAACTCGTTCTTTTTTTATGCCGATTTGATTCGTTACTTGCCTTTTACCGACCTGGAGATGAGAGTTCTGAATGAGCTTGGTCTGGCCCCTTCACAACTTCATCCGAACACTTGATCATTCCTTCGGGCGATTCAGAAGTATTGCGGGGCTAGAAGGTTAGTATGCATAGTTCGGCTCTTTCTGTGGATGTACAACCCGTTCATCAGTAATAAAGACGGGGTTTCTGGTCGACTTTGGGTATCGGCCAAAGCCCGAGCTCGTTGCGGATTATTCGGAATGTTTACGGATTCTTGGAAGAATTTTAAGCCCAGGTTTTTTAAGTACAAGTACGTGGGCGCTGGTCGACCTTGGTTCCGGGAAGAGACAGGTCCGAGGTTTCCCTTGGAGTGGACCCCGGAGTTCTTCAATCGCCACCTTGGCACCCCCCAAAGGTGGTCGGGCGCGACTCTTGACGCCGATGAGGCCGTCACCGCCCACCATTTCCAAACCGAATACCAAGCTCGGAAGTTCCAGCTTGACATTGGAGTTTTTATGAAGTGTTCTGACGACGAAGTCTTGGCCAGAATTGGTAGTTAACTTTGCTCTTATCCTTATAATTTTCTTTCAACTTCTTACTGACACATTTTTTTTTGCAGAAGATTATTGGTCGGACATGTCGTCCAAGGCAATGAAAGCTGCGTTGGAGGCCCGCAAAAGAAAGAGGCCTGAGAATATCTCCAATGATACGACCTCAACCGACTCCGCTCCTGCACACCCTACCCCACCTGCGGTGATCATTGCCCCTCCTCCTCCTCAATCTCCGACTCCAAGTACCGAGCTTACTAATGTAGCCGGTACCCCTCCTTCTTCGGATAGCTCGAGGAGGGGGATTGACGTCCTCCCTAGGCCGGTGACCACCGCTGCTAAAGTCTCGGTCAAAGATTCCCTCATAAAGATGTCGGAGGCCGAATGGAAGAAGATGGCCGAGGGGTTAGCCTATCACTTGAAGAGGTCAACAAATATTTTCAATGTGTTGGCCGAAGTTGCTGATGATGTGGCGGAGGGCGTGCCGCCTGCCAAGAAGAAGGCCCGAACTGACATGGCGGCCGAAGTGGCTGAGCTGAAGGCTAGTAAAAACTCTGCCGAGCAAAAGCTGGTCGAGTTGGAAGAGAAGCATCGCCGGCAGGTGGAGGAGCTTCTGAAAAGTCATGAGGAGGCCCTGGCCGAAGTGAAGGAAGATGCTAAGGAAGCTGGTCGGCAGGAAGGCCTGGCCGAGGTGGAGAAGGTGAGGACCTTGCTGAAAAGAAGGGCTGCTCAAGCTCTTAAGCACAAGGTAGCGGCATCCGAGGCAGATTTCAATTTCGAGAGGGCGGGGAGAAAATTTTTTGTTGGTGCCGTAGAGCAGATCCTTCACCTAAACCAAGGGCTCCGAATTCGGGTTGTTGGCGCCTCTGCTGGGTTCGGGGTGGAAAATGGGAAGATCGTAGACTATGATAAGGATGGGGCCGAGGTTGACCTCGACCAACCTGAGGAGAATCTTCCCAACCCCCTGGTGGAGAAAATGGATGAGGAGTTCAACCCGAGCTCGGTTGTCCTTTCCGATGTGGAAGATGAAGCAGCATAAGTCCCTTATGCTGGGCCGCTTGGATTTTGTATAAGATGTCTTTGTACTTTGCTACCTTTGTATAACATTTTATTTTTATGCAAGTTTTTTCTAGCTTTAACTTTTGCATGTTATTTTGATGCAAGTTTTTATTTTCACTTGTTGCATACAAAAGGTGTCTGAGGTCAGAGTTATGCAAGATTTTTCTTGTTGCATAAACGCGAGCTTTATTTTACTAACTCGTTGCGAGTTTATTCGTTAGACCTCGGATCCGTACTGGGATCAGTTATGAAGTCACCAAAATAATGCAAGTGTTTTAGGCTTGTTGCATTTTATTTAGATGACCAAGTAACAGTTTTTGAAAATACAAGTTCTTTACAAACTTGTTGTATTTAGATTTGATCGGACCTGAAAAACGTGTGCTAAAAACACTGGTGTTTACGATCTGGTATAAATAACTCGGATAAGCTCGGACGACTCAATGAGTGCAGTAATCTTATAAGTTTTCCTTTGAATAAAGGTACTGTATATAAGCGCATACGGTGGGGATCTCGGATCCATCCACCTTAGCCGAGGTGGGTGTCCTCGTCCCCGATGTGAAAGAGGTTGCTGAGTGAAGCTATGTGGAAACATTTCACAGCAAGCTGTTCTTTATCGGGTGTCCCTTGTACACTGTGCATATGAGCCGATCTCCTTTACAAGACGTTGGCTGTGCATAGCGCCATGCAACATTTAGGTGGCTAGTGCTAAATGAGAAGCTAGTACGTACATATATAAAACTGTGGCACTTTAGTATAGGCAAGTTTGTACTTTTTCATTAATCATAGAGGTGAGTACATTGCCTTTCATGGAAATAAAGTGAGTATATCACAATGGAGTAGAACATGAGTAGAACATGACTGGTAGATGTAAAAACATGGACATGAACTAAAATGAAACTTAAATTTAAGCTTTGGCTGAAGATGCTGGTGATTGCTGAGGTAAACCTAATTGGAATAGGTTCTCAGTGTTGCAGAGTTCTGGGAATTCGTGAGCTCGGTTCCCCAGAGTATGTTTCTGAGACGCCTCTGTTGGGGCCCTCTTGATCCCAAGTACATTTTCAGGAGATCCTTTTCTCGGCCTGGTAGAGCTCGGCCGAGGAGAACCGATGAGAGATGCCTAGGAAATTGTTGGCAGTACTGCGAAATGCAGATTTTTTGATCTTGAAAGACCAGAGCTCGGGACTTTGGGGAGCTCGGCCTAAGGAGTGAATGGGGTACTTGCTTTGGCCCTCGTTCCGGATCCGTGTTGAGCGGAGGGCGGACTCACTGACAGTTGAACAAATGAAAAGATTCTCCCCCCGTGGAGGGCTGGAGAGAATCGGAAGAAAAGAGAGATTTTCCTTGACTATATCTTTGACAGCTTTATCAAGGTCAGAAGAATCGATGGGAGCTGCCAACCCTTTCCCGTGAGGGGAAGACCTGAAAACATCTCGTTTGACCCGAAGGTCTGCCAATAGGACTCTCCCCTTAGTCAATGTCGGGTCAGTGAGCTCTTTCTGTTTCTTCTTTACTTCCCGTAGACTCACGTTGTAGCAGAGTCGGGCTTTCACCTGGTCGGTTTTGATCGTGACGACCTTGTCGTCAGAGCCGACGAATTTCATTGCTAAGTGTACCGTTGAAACTACTGCCCCAAAGGCTTGCAGGCAGGTTCGTCCCAGTATCACATTGTATGGGGACTCATAATCAACAACTAAAAACTTGATGATCTCCGTTCGGGCCGAAGGTTGCTTGCCTAAGGTTACCGGGAGGTGAATGGCTCCTAGGGGGCGAATTGCCTCCCCTGTGAAGCTGATGAGATTACCTTCAAATTGCACGAGGTCGGCTGTCCTCAGTTTCAGCGCTTGAAATGTATGAAGAAAAAGAATGTCGGCCGAGCTTCCTTGGTCGATGAAAACTCGGGCGACTTCGAAATTGCCGATCAACGCCGTTATCACCATTGGATCATTGTGATCTGGGATGACGTCTTCCATGTCTTGGTCAGAAAAAATGATAGGAATGTTCCTAGATGGTTTTTTACCAACGGGTTTGTGGTGGACAGCGAGAACTTGGTTGACGTACCTTTTCCTTTCTGCCCTCTTTTCTCTGCCACCGGCAAAACCTCCCGAGATAGTTTCAACTCGGAAGTTTTCCGGTGACTTGTCCAGATCTTGTACCACGACCATGTTTACTCGCTGTGGTTCTTCTTCTTTCTTTTCTGGGGACGGGTCGGCTTTGGCTTTCCCTTTATCGTTGTCTGGGCTGCGAGACCTTCTTCGACCTCGTCTTTCCACCTCTTCACGCACATACTGCTGCAATTTGCCCCTTCTCACCATATCCTCAATAACAACCCGGAGCCAGGTGCACTGATCGGTATGGTGGCCATACCCGTCGTGGAAGTTGCAGTATTTAGATTTGTCCCTGATATTGTTTTGATTTCTGAGAAAAGGAGGCCGAGGTACGCTCCTGAGTTCGGTCTGCATGGTCTCTCTCCAGACTTGAGACCTCGGGACCGTCAGGGGGGTGTAAGAATCATACTTAGTGATGTACGGACGTTGGCGGTCATCTTGTTGGCCAACGTGAGAGCGACCTCGGTCTCCCTGGTCTGCTTTTCCTCCTCTCTCATCCCTGTTGCCGCGAGGACGACCTCGGGGGAGGGTACTTTGCGAAGCGGCTTGAGCGTTTTCCATCCTACTTGATTGTCCTTTGTTGAATTCTTTGAGGTTGATGTATTTGTTAGATCTCTGCCTAAGCTCGGCCATATCTCTCGGCGGCTTCCCGATTAAAGAGTCTTTGAATCCTCCCTCGGCCAGGCCTTGGGTGAGGAGGAGGACGGCCACCTTGGGAGATAGATTGGGGACTGAGTTGGATTCGCTGTGAAACCTGTGCAGGTATGCACGTAAGGATTCCTCTGGTTTTTGCCTCACTGTTGCTAGCGTGTGGTCTGATCTGGGTTGCACACAGCTAGCAGTGTACCTGTTAAGAAAGACTCGCTTCATTTCTGCCCAGTTGTTGACAGAATTCTTGGGTAGTGTTGAGTACCACAGGAGGACTGGGGCCTGGAGGGTCATAGAGAAAGCTCAACACTTGAGCCGATCTCCTCCACCATGAAAGTTCACAGCTCCCTCATAAGAAAGGACATGCTCCTGAGGGTCTGTGAGGCCATTATATCTGGGAATGTTGCTTGGTCCGAGGTACCCAGGTGGTGGTTCATAAGCCATGACGGCTGGTGTAAAAGGATGCCCAGGGTGGGAATCATCCGAATCAAGTTGTTGCTGGTCAGGGAGTGGTGTAAGTTGTGTGATGGTTGTGTGTGGTGTTGCAAAGGTTTGTGGAGTTGACGGAGGTTGTGGCGGTGGAAGAGGTGGTGGTGGGGGGAATTCATTTGGGGCTGGAGCTTGACAACAGCTCGTTCAGTTAAACGCTGCATAGTAACTTGTTGGAGATCTGCAATAGCTTTACCTTGTTGTTCCACAATTCTCATCTGTTGTCTCATCAAGGATAAAAGTTCTGCATCTCGAGAGAGCGTAGATTGTCGTGAGTGGGAACGGCGTGTGGTGCTGACAGAGTGGGCACGTTCGCCGCGGTGGCGGTGCTGCTCTGTGTTGGTTTCTCCGAGCTCGGAGCGTAGTTGCACGCGCCGGCCTCCTCCCAGTTGCTGTGTTGGATTTGTAGTGTCTCCGGTGTGGATGGTGTAAGGTCCACTGTGGATGTGGGTGAACTGTGGTGGAGGGGGTTTAGCGGTGGGGGGGGAGGAGGTGGGGGTGGCGGTGGAGGTGGTGAGGATCTTGCTGCCCTGTTGGCCTCAAGGTGAAAACGCAAGTCCTCAGTTGACGGCACCCTCCTTGGGTGCCCCCTCCTCCTCCTCTGAATTGGCTGTGTCTCAGACATGGTAGAATTTCTGGGAATGAAGTTTTTCTTTCCCCACAGACGGCGCCAATGTGATGTCCTAGACTGTGAGGTCCTCCAAGGTTAGGGAAGAAGACCTTCAAGGGAGCCTCTGTCTAGGGTTTCTGTGTGATGTTTGGTGGGAGTCCTCAAGTAGCTAAGGAAGAAAGCCAAGAAGCAACCCTAATCACTGGTGTGTGAGGGTGATAATTAGGGTTAGAGGACGTACCTGAGCCCCATGTAGTACGGAGCTACTTATAGGGGGGAGCTGGTTGCCCTAATGGGCCTGCTTGAGGCCCAAGTAGGGCCAGCCTGTAATGAGCTATGAGTGGATGAGCTGTCCTTGTGGATAAGGTGAGACACGTCATCCTGTCCTTGGTGTCGGACTCTGGGAGGTGTCGGATTCTGGAAGGTGTCGGACAGGGAAGTCGGACCTGGGTAGGAGTATGAGGTCGGCCCGTATCTGGTATCTGTTCGGCCGTTGAGCCTTGAGCTCGGCCCAGCACACAGAGGGCTTCTTATAGGGCCATGAGGCTTTTAGCGAGGCCTCTGAGGATCTCGGCTAGGTAGGCCGAGTCCTCCACAACATATAGGATCAAAGATTTCTTCTAAAAAATATCATATATATGAAACCAAATGGAGTATAATCTTACCAAATTATATATAACCACATATAAAATAATCATAATCTAATTTTTTTAACCGCATACCAAACATGTAGTTAGTGTGAATTTTGTTTCACGATGTTAGCCACTTAGCTGCACTCCTTTTGAGATTTTCTTTTTGAACCCCATGCATTGCTCAATGGCCCCCATTGAACATTGCGGTGACCGAATTGCCCTTAATGTACCGACTGATACAAGGCGGGATAATGTTTCCGCCTATTAGTAGACGGTAAAAGATAGATTAATTGAACCGACCACGTTAAGGCGGAATAATTCCGCTTAGTTAAAGTCGGTAGTAATATTGAACTTCCGACATGTTAGAGGCGGAATAACTTAAACAATTGTTAAATTCCCAAACTGCCCCTTCGTTCAATGACTTCAAAACAAAGCAAAGCTTTCGTTTCTTCTTTCATAAGCTACGGGAGTGAGTTACTTGACGCTAAGAGGAGAAAAAAAATCAGAAAAAAAGCTCCCTCAGTATTGTTTTTGAAGAGGAAATCAAGTGAAGAAACTTAAAGCTAAGCATTGGAGCAACATTGAGAATACTTTGCACAAGAAAATATCTCATTTAAGGTATTTGAAAACCTTTTATTTTGGTTTAAATAATATTATTTGAAGGAGGTTATACCATTGTTATGTTAGGTTATAGTTGCATTGAATATATATGTTTGTCTGTGTATTTTTTGCCTTGTGAATGGTGGCACTCCATTAATGGAGCAGTAATGGCTGCCATTAATACTCCCGCCAACCCTGAGTCGGTAAATTATCCGCCAACCCTGAGTCGAATGTATTCCCGACTTGTTATAGGCGGAAACAGTAACAGATCCATGTTTTAAAATGCATGAATTGGTAATAACGTAAATTAACCTTGCATGCAGATACAATGGTGATAGATGTCGAAGACCCTATGCATGAGAAGGTTCCGAAGACAGAGTTTCCCGATTTTAGCACATCGTTTTGCACGAAAGAAATGTTTAAGAATGGTGATGAGCTTATTGATTGGGTTCGCGGAGTCGGATATAATCTAGGGTTTGTCTTGAAAGTATTGAAATCTGATTTAGGACTAGGCAAAAGTAAGCGGCAAAGGATTGTATTTGCGTGTGAGCAAAGTGGTGTTTACAAGTGTACCAAGGTAGTCCTTAAATATGAGACCGGGAGTAAGAAAATTAATTGCCCATTCAGATTGTATGCAAAGCGGAGTCGTTCTGATGATAGGTGGGATTTAAAGGTCAAATGTGGTTTCCATAACCATAAGGGATACGAGTCATTGGTTGGTCATTCATTCCCTGGAAGGCTAACTGAAGAACAACATGCTCTTGTTGTTGACTTGACGAAGAATTGTGTGAGACCGAAGAAGATAATGATTACCCTTCAAGAACGATACCCTGGGAATGTGACGACGATGAAGCAAATATACAATGTTCGTGGCCGATACAAAAAAGAGGTGAGACACCCGTGTACACAGATGCAACATCTGTTGCTATATTTGGCGAGGGAAGGATACCAGTATGCTTACAGGACTTTGCCAGATTCTGATGTGGTTAAGGATTAATAAACTAACGTCAATATAATATAGTCAATATAAACTAAAGTCAATATAATAAAGTCAATATAATAATAATTGCAAAGTCAATATAATATAGTCAATATAAACTAAAGTCTTAATAATTGCATAATTTGTCCGATACAAAAAAGTCTAAACCAAATATTATGATGTCATAAACCAAATAAAGTCTGAATAATTTGTCTGATACAAAAAAGTAATGAAAATATTTCACCCACAACTACTGCTGCCTACCCCTACCCCGACCCCTCGGCGCACACTCGCCTCTGCCCCTAGCCCTACCCCCACGCGCTCCTCTGCCTCCGCGCTCAGCCCTACCACCCATATGGCCCGCTCCTCCGTGTGGTACAACCCCTCCTCGCGCTGCAAAGACATCCTGATGCCTATCGCATATAGCCAGCACCTCCTGGATAGCATGCTGATCAACAAGTCCGGTGTCCTGCATTGGTCGTACCAAATCCCGGATACGACTGAAGGGATCCTCCACCCTTGCGGATGTGGATAATAAGTACGGGTGGTAGAATCGATGAACCCAACCCATGTAGTCAGCTGCATGCTACCCGGCAAATCTCACGGGCCGGCCTCGAAGCTCATCTGAAAGCACATGCACTGTCCACTGTGCAAACTCCATCTCGACATCCTCCCAACCAGGAGCATCACGTGGTGCCGGAGGAATGGTCTGTACATATCCAAACTGGCGCAGGACACGCTCCGGTAGGTAAGCCACCTTCCTCTCTCCCAATCTCAAAAATCCCGAGAAGAGGCTGACCTCGGCAAAAGGGCGGGCTACACGGTGCTCAGGATCGTACGGTCGCCACCTCACCTGATCAATGCTAAGAGACTCAAGGTGCGACCTATACTGCAAGTCCATGTGACCAGGTGCTACCCCAAACCCCCACTTCAGAACTCGGGGTTGCTGTTCCTCGTACTCCTGTCGTGGGATGGCAGATCCTATAAAAGGAAAATACTCCTTTATCCAAGCCTGCATTTAAATGCTTTCATTAGTTATCATAAGTTAAATAAAATAAAAAAATCAAACAATAAAAAAAATTAAATACTTAAATATACCTGCAGCATGGTCATGTATCCACCGAGCTGCCTCCCCTTGCTCTTGCAAGTGTCATCAAGCTCATCATATAAGTGGGCGAGGGCACATGCACCCCACGCATACTCATGCACAGTGTCGAGGTGCTCAAGGGCTAAGATGTACTGACATCCCATGATCGTCATGCCCTTATCTAAGAAGAGAGTGCTGCCGACGAGGTATAGTAGATAACATCGTGCAGCAAAATCCCACCTCTGAGTTGCAACGTGGTCGGCGTACCAATCTGCGAGTGTGATGAATCGTACTGATCCACCACGAGTCTTTTGGACCTCCGCCGCCGCCACTGCGTATGATACACCCAACAAATCTCTCATAAGGATGATAACATCCTCCTTCCTTGGCCTGCTCCAGCGAATGAAGCTCCCCGTGACTGGTATATGTAAAAGCGATGACACGTCATCTAATGTGACTGTCACCTCTCCAACAGGCAGGTGGAATGAGTGAGTCTCGGGAAACCATCTCTCAGCAAATGAGGACAGCAACCGCTTGTCCACCTGCTCATAAGATACTCTCATAAGCGAGGCCAGCCCGGACTGCTGCACTACATGGAGCACCTCCTGGGGCAGATCATCAAGCAACGGCAAGACCCATTGTCGCGACGTGCATCTACCCAGAACACCACGCTCCTGAAAAATAAAGATAATCAAGGAAACATAATAATAATTAGGATATCATAAAAAATAAACATAATTATAATAATATTAACTCATTAATAAAAAGTAATTAGTTTTGTAATATTAAATACTTACTCCGTCTTGCCAAATCTCACGGGCTATATGGGAAGCATAAGAAGGCAACAACGTCAAATCCTGTGGATCAGGTTTCGGGTACTACTCCTCCTGCTGGGCCTGATCCTCCTGCTGGGCCTGACCCTCCTGCTGGCCCTGACCCTCCTGCTCATACGATGCCGAATCATCATCGGATGATGATGATGATGACTCCGTGGATAAATCAACCGAAGGATCAGATGATGGTGGTGCAACAGCAACTGGCTCATCGGATGATGACGAGTCGTCAGAAGATGAATCAGATGAATCCTCATCTGCTGATGGCAGTGCTGACTGTGGTGTAGGTAGCACTGCCGAGGCTGGTGGTGGTGGTGGTGGTGTAGGCTCGTCAACTAAGGGGAGTGGTAGTGGTGGTGTAGGCTCTTCAGCTGGTGGTGGTGGTGTAGGCTCGTCAACTAAGGGGAGTGGTAGTGGTGGTGTAGGCTCGTCAACTGAGGGTGGTGGTGGTGGTGCAGGCTCGTCTACTGAGGGTGGTGGTGGTGGTGGTGCAGGCTCGTCTGCTAAGAGTGGTGGTCGTGGTGTAGGCTCCTCTAATGAGGGTAGTGGCGACGATGGTGGTTGTGGTGCGGACTGATCTGCTGATGGTGGCGGTGGCAGTGCGGACTGGTCTACTGCTGCTGCTAGTGATGCCTGCGGTGCAGAGTGGTCATCAGATGGTGGTGGTGGTGGTGTAAGATCGCCTACTAATGGTGGATCTACGGGTGGCTGCAACGACGACGCCTCAAGCTCCCCTGCCTTCCGCTTCCTACCCGACGCGCTCGGTGCCTCTCTCCCCGCGCGAGTAGCACCGGGTGGCAGCATCACACGGTTATCGGGATGAACTGTCTGCGGCGGTGCACTCCTGATGGTGTTCTTGAACCTCACCATACCTGAAAAACAATTAAATCAATACATTAATACTAATAACTAGTCACCAAAATAAAAAAAACAAAATAATATACTAATTAAATAAATTCATTTATACTAAGCTATATAATAATAATATTAGCAATATTCACTAATACTAATCTAATAACTAATCAGCAAAATAAAAAAACAAAATAATATACTAATTAAATCAATTCATTTATACTAAGCTATTATATAATAATATTAGCAATTAAATTTATTCAATAATACAAATCTAATAACTAAACACCAAAATAAAAAAACGAAATAATAAACTAATTTAATCAATTCATTTATACTAAACTATATAACATAATAATATCAGCAATTAAATTTATTCATTAATACTAATCTAATAACAAATATAAAAAAAAGTTATAATATACTAATTAAATCAATTCATTTATACTAATCTATATATACCACTATTCTAATCAAATCAATACATTAATACTAATTTAATAACTATAACTAATCACCATAAAAAAACAACAAAATAATATACTAATTAACTCAATTCATTTTTTAGTATCTATATATCACTAATATTAGCCATTATAGTAATTAATTCTAATAACTAATCAACAAAAAATATTACTACTCTAATAATAACTAATGCAATAATAATAATATTAATAATATTCACGATACAAATCATATAAATGATAAAAAGTAAATATTAACAAATTTATGTATTTAATAACCCAATTACTATAAACCAAAATCTATAAAAATAATTCACAAAAAAAATATCTATCATAATAATAATACAACAAAAAAATAGTAATACAAATACTAAATACCGCCTTTAGGTTGTCGGTATTCCTGCCGCCCACAGGTAGGCGTGACTTCTATCCACCCACAGCTAGGCGGGAGTTATACCGCCTATAGACAAGCGGTACCATTACCGCCAACCATAAGTCGGAGGCTATGGAGTTCATCTACCCAGAACTACGTAGCAGCAAACAGCAGCAACCCAAACCATTATCAAACACAAACACAATGATCAAACACAATGCAACAAACCCATACCCCATTTGATACACAAACCATAACCCATTACCAAAGAAACAAAAATCCTATACCTAAACAACTACCAAGGGAGCATGGGAGAGATTGAGAGATTGAAACACAAAATACTTACTTGAAATGCAGAAAACAGATTGAAACGGAGTGAGAAATCGAGTGATTGAGAGAGAGTTGAAGGATGAGAGTTGGAGACCGAGATTGAGAGGGAGTTGAGGAGTGAGGTTTTCGTTCGAATGAAGATGGAATGAGAGGGAGAAGATGGAACGAGTGTTTTGAATGAAATCGTTCACGTAGGGGCATTTTTGGCATTTAACAATTTCTTAACTCATTCCGCTTCTAACAAAGCGGAAATCAAAATATATACCCCGACTTTAACAAAGCGGAATGCTTCCGCCTTTAGATAGTCGGTTTTATTAACCAATTGTTAACCGCCTACTAAAAGGCGGAATGCATTCCCGACTAGTCTCAGTCGGTACATTAAGGGCAATTCGGTAACCGCAATATCCAATGGGGGCCAATAAGCAATGCATGGGGTTTAAAAAGAAAATCTCCTCCTTTTAACATACCAACTACCCAAAAGTTTGGACAAGTGCAAACTCCTGTTTAATTACCGTCAACGGTCGGTTTTGTTATTTGGTAGTAGAAGTTTAAGAATAAAATTATATTGTACTCCTTCCGGACTCAAAAAAAAAAAAAAAACAAATCCCCTTAATGATTTTAAATATAAGTAAAAATTAACCAACTTTTTATTCCCAATACAATCATTCTTAAATTATCCCTACAAAGTGGTTGTAACATTTAATTTTTGTTTATTGCCAATGTAAGTTTCCTAAAGTAGTCAATTTTTCTATGAGTTTGAGAAAATTAAATGCACTCAATTAATTTTCATACTACATGAGAAATTAGTTGTTTTTGCTTAAAAACAAGACTTACTTGAAACACGTCAAACTATATCTATAATCAATCAATGATAGATCCAAAAAAAATTTTGAGTTGTGAAGCAACGTATACATAAATATGTAATATTAAAAATATGTAATATAATATTCTACCAAAAAAAAATATGTAATATAATAAAAATTAATTTTATAAATACATTAATATTCAATGCAAATTTAAATAATGAATATTGTAAAATGTATTTTATAACATATGTTAAAAAATAATAATAATAATAATAATAATAATAATAATAAAAATAAAGAGCAATAACAAAAAGGGTGATATATTCTCAGACAAATTCACTTAAAAATACTCATAATCATATAAATGAGTTGATGTGTCAAGTGCTTGCACTTTATTTTCTTTCAGTTTATCAAATTTATAATTATGTATACTGTGTCAAACAATTTTGGTGAGCTGAAACTAGATCAAAATCCAAAATATTGCCATGGTGGAGTTTGTGTCGAAATATTTTTTTATTTTATTTATTTAAAATCAATTATATTATATTTTTGTCCTAATATTTATTTTAATATTAATACTTAAGTATTTTTTTTTTCTACAACAGCTTTATTTGATTTTTAACGTGCCTTTAGGCTTAACAGCTATATTGCCTTTGTCGCATTGCTCTTTATGAGTGTTTTATTGTCTAAAGGAAAAATCTTTTTCATTAGTCTTTAGGGTTATACATAACATGTACTAGTACATGCGATGCACAATATAGATAGATATAAATGTTTTGGCACAATATTGACTTTATTATGTTTTTTTACCATACTATATGTAAATTATTTTCTATCCTTAATTATTATTTTTTTTAATTTTCAAGATCAATCCAAACCAGTTGTTTTTTGAAACCTTATCATTTTAAGTGGAAATTCAAAAACCAAGGGCAAAACCGTCCATTCACTACTCATGCAATCATCACGGTGCAATTTCCAAGACTCAACATAAAAGTGTCCATCTCGTGGAATGCAAACGTCACCTCGAAGCAGATGAAAAGACATAGCGCAGACCATGAGGCGAAATAAGATGTGTGCCATCCAACACAACAGCAGACGTAACGACCGAACCAAAAGTCAAACATCTCCCTCAAAGCAATAATAAACTCGACAAATGCCCTTCGGGCCTTCCCGAGTTGGGGGCTTGTGTGATAAACCTGACCTTGGCCGACCTTGATCGAGTATCAACACTTAAATGATTCCATCTTGACTTAGGCAAGGGAACCATTCGAGCATCCCAGACTCCGAGGGTTCGCACCACATCCTAGCAAATATGAGAGTCTCTCTTACTTATCGATTGATTGGACTTGTACAGTTCTGAACGGGCCATGGTTCGCACGGTATTACTTCAGCTATGCCAAGATCCATCAGGCTTCTAGAATGGCCTAAACCCCCAGTCGCAAATCTCTCCAATAATTCTGGGATCCTTATCTAACAAACCTAGAATCTGGATGATCCCCACTGAATCTTAAGGAATGTACCGCACTATTCCCTCATATTCCAGGGTTCACACGCCAGCTCTGTAGGCCTATACGCGCACCACTCCTTTCTCTGTAAGTAGCACCATGCAGTTGGAGGCTAAGGTACGTTCTCTCATGCCTAAGTTTGTTGAAGTTCATGTGTTCCATGTGTTCCCCATGATATTTTGATGATGACAATACCAAGCGATATATTGATGATGTCAATTGAAGTGACAGGTTAAGCATCGGATGATGATATTGTGCTTGGTTGATTCAAGCTTAATGTGTCCTGTGCCTATTGTTAATCTCTTATGACTGGCTGTAAATCAATGATATCTGTGGTACTCAAGGTTGCATATTTTAAGAACTTGGAAAACAAAATGTTTTTATGAAAACTTTAAGAGAAGTTTATATTTTTATGAAAATCTTTGTGAAAATCTTTTGCGAAAACCTCCGATTACAAATCTTTTAGAAAAAATTGTTTTTAAGTAAAAGTAATCGATTACTTTTTCAGATAATCGATTGCCTTCTTTTAAATTGTGTAACCTGAGAGATCAGTAAGAAGATAATTGACTACTTTTCTTAAAATAATCGATTACTTTCAGGTCTCATACATTTAATATTTTTTTAGTTAAAATAATCTATTACTTCTGTAGAGTAATCAGTTACTTATTCAAATTTCAAATTATCTGTTTTCACAAAATGCGGATAATTGATTACTCTGGCCAAGGTAATTGATTACCTCCTTATTTTTATTGAAAATCGTGAAACAATCAATCTGATTCAGAAAATGATTTATTTCCTTTCTGGGTTGATTTCGTTTCAATTGTTAAAGGGTCTTCTTCCTTACTTTTGAAAAAGAGTTCTACACACACTCTCTCTAATCCTAGTTTTTGAAAACAATCTTTGAGAGTTTCTGTAACATCCCGTTATTTCTAATACACCTAGCAAAATAATTAAATGATTTAATATGATGTTTTCAAGATTTGAGTTTCGGAATAAAATTCTGATTTCATCATTATATTTGAAATATGTTTTCTAGTCAAAATAAGTATAAATTTGTTATCATACGTTTTCCAAAAATAAAGTAGTACTTTTATATAGTTTAATTAACATTTTGACAGGGAGCTCAAGTGGCAAGCCTTAGAAAGATTTTTATAAATAGTTTCTTCAGAAAAATATGTTTAACTTAATATTTTGAGTGTCCCTGTAAATTTTCATAGTGTTCGGAGGCTGTTTTTATTTTTAGCTTCTGGACTGGTTTAATATATTACCGATTTAAGTTATATATAATAATCTTCTACTTCAAAATTTTAAATATTATATATTATCAAGTTTAATATCAATATTGAGAAAATATATTTACTTTTAAATTTCGATAATTTTTCTTACGCAATAATTATCCGGAGGGATCAGTAACTTTATTATTTTTCAATCAGTTTTGAGTAATTCAAAATACAATATTGTTTTACCTAAACGTATTTTATTTTTAGTATCATCCAACTTTTAGCTATAATCCAAAATACTTACATACATTGACCCACAAATGAGAACAAAACATAAAATAATATATTAAATTAACCTAATATCTACGAAGTCCCACTGTACCCCACCGCCTACTACCTCTATGGTTAAAAAGTGCCAGTGTGAAAACAAATGTTGGAAAAAAAAAAAAGAAGAAAAAGAAAGAAGCAGAAGGCGAGAGAAAAAGAGAAAGAGTGACGGGGTGAGGGTCTCATAGCAGAGACGTGAGGAAGAGAAAAGGTTGAGGATTTCTTATCTTCTTGGTCCAATAACTCAAAATTCAACCGTCCAATCTTAAATCCTTCTTAGGTATATAACCTCTTCAACTCCCTCTATCCATCTACCTAATTTATTTGACGATCCGTCAATATTTTTATTATCCTTATATTTTCAAATAAAGAGATATTTTGGAGAAAAGTTATATATTTTTATTGTATAATGATATATATTTATTGTTTTGACAAAAATGAGTTTGTTTGATATATTTTTAATCTTATAATTAGTTTTAACACATGTCCCTATTTAAATTCAGCACGTTATTATTAACCCTGACCCCGGAGCAAGTCGCGGATGTAAAAATGACTCTGTCACTATGACTAAGATTTCCAAGGTAAGGGGAGTCTCTTTTCCATACTTTGAGTTAGGGATAGTTAGAGTTTATAATAGAATTTGGGTTTAATAGTTAGATTGGGTTGTGGGTAACAAATTAATACTTGATTAGAGTTGATTGGGGTGATTGTTATATTTTTGGTTGTTTTTGTTAAATTATTGATAAAGTTTATGGTAATTCTTTTTGTATATTATTAAAGTAGGAAGTGAAGAACCCTAGGGAGTTGACTTATTTTAAGCACCCTGAGACATACCTGAGTATGTCGACTAATTTGTTGATATTTGATGGTTATTATTTGTATGCTCAAATAAGTGTTTAGTGTGAGTGACTTTTGATTATTAATGGTTTAATAGAATAATATAAAAGGAAAAAGAGAATGATGGTTGATAATTGATTGTGTGGTTAGATATTTTGCCAAATTATGTTGAACTCTATAATTATAAAATGATAATGATTATGATATTTGATATTGGAATGAATGTTTCTTTTGAATTGCCCTGTATATTTAGAATTTAAAAGTATAATGAAATGATGAAATTGATAAATTAATGAAAGTGATTACAAAATGAAATAAGTGAAATAAGATATTAAAAGATTTAAAGGCAAAAGAGTGTGTGATCCAGATCTTGTAAGACGTTGTCCGAAGGAGACTATATGCATAGATCGCCTAAGACGCACTAGATGCGCAGTTGTAAGACGTTGTCCGAAGGAGATTGTACGCAATGATGGACACACACACCATATATTAATAAAGGTATAATTGGATTGTGCCTCTCCAGATCTTGTAAGACGTTGTCCGTAGGAGACTGTACGCCTAGATCGCGTAAGACGCACTTGATGCGCTGCTGTAAGACGTTGTCCGAAGGAGACTGTACGCAATGATGGATGCACCTTCTGATTGTGGAATCCAGGTCTTGTAAGACGTTGTCCGTAGGAGACTATACGCATAGACCGCATAAGACACACTTTGTGTGCAGCTGTAAGGCGTTGTCCGAAGGAGACTGTACGCAATGATGGATCCACGTAATAATTTCTAAAAGTCTATGAAAAACTCAAAGAGTATGAAAAGAGAAAGAAAAGTTTAAAGTAATGAAAAGAGATGAAAAAGATGTAAGTATGGAATAAAATAGTAATTGCCTGCTGTAAAAGTGTTGATGTTTGATAAAAGAAAGTTGTTATTATTGTGAATTTTATTGAACTTGGAAGTGGATGTGTGTAAGAAATTGGCATATGAATATGGTGAATTTGTTGGTCCATGGTCTGATTTGATTATTATTCTTGAATTCTTGTTATGAATTATGTACTATCTTTTGATTCACTGTGATGCGAAAAGGTCTCACCCTTAGTGGTTATCATTTTAGGGAATGCTAAGGAGCTCGAAGATCAGAGTGTCGCAGCGGAAGAATGGGAAAAAGGGAACTCATTGTTGTACTTTCTTATATTATAATTGAAATGTCCAAACCATTTGTAAACTTGATTTATGAAAAGAAAATTTTAAGTTCCTTATTTTCATTACAAACTTTTAAAGTGATATTTTACTTTAAAAAAATGGGTGTTACATTTATGGTATCAGAGCAGTTCCTTCCTTTCGACCTGAGGGAAAGTGGACCCTAACTCGCTGCGAACACTCTCATCTCAAGCTTCCTGATAAGAGGTGAGACTGATATAAGTGAAAAATTTCTATGTTAAGCGATTTTTGAAAATGTTTGGTGCCATTGTGAAATAGAAATGTGGATGCTAAGTGCGTCATAAATGCTTATGTGAAAGTATATATATATATATAGTTGTGATGTTAAATTGGTATTTGTGTTAACCTGAAAATGAAACGAATGAAATATGTTTATGTTTGCAAATGGGAAGGATGCAGTGAATTCTTTGGAACCTAAGCGGATCCCTTAGGGATTCAAAAAATTACATATTGTAAGTGGTTATCCGTTTGCAAACAGGAAACTTAAATGGTGCAAATTGAGTTTTGTTGGAGGATGAAAATTTTAAGTTTTGAGTTAATCAAAAAGATTGAAGTTTCTTACAAAGGAAATCTTGCTAATCAAAATGATGGAAATCTTGCACATAAACTTGAACTAGATGGCAAGGGAGATTGCCACTGATGGAATGTAGTGTTGGAAATGGCCAATCCGATGTTGCATTTATCGGGGGGTGACGTCGTCGAAATTTAGGAGTTTGTGCATCATCGTGAATTAGTAACCGATTTCCCATGTATAAAACTTTTTGTGTCAGTTCTTTATGTCTTGTTGTTTTGCTATGTGCATTTATGTGTGATTTTAATGTATGTTGTTGAGTAAATTGGTGTTGAATTAATTGAACAGGGATTAGAAATGGGACTTCATGGAATAAACAAATTCTGAATCTTGAATACTAATCCAATTGAGTGATCAAATTTACGTCGATTAGACTAGTATCTAAGAGAACCAAAAAAATGTTTAAATTAAATAAATGGTTGAATTCCATAGCTAATCTCAATTCAAGTAACTGTGACACCAATCAGGAAAACAAGAAAACGAGTACTGATCGGTCGGATTTGAACCGCTGAACTATACTAATTTGAATTGCAAGCATAAAAGTAACTTTTTATCCAAGTTTGGGAAGTGGTTTAAATTCAATCAAAAGGTTCTCGAAATATGTTTTTTTGTGAAACAGTTTAGCGCTAAAGTAGGCGGAAGGAAATTAGAAGTGGAACTTGTAGTTGATTCCACCACTAATTTGATTCCAATGACTTTAATACTAAACGAAAGATATGTATGGAGCTTCTAACGATTGAATTTAAACCCTGAACTACAATAATAAAATTTTTAATGGAAAGAGGTTTATTTAATCAAGAAGGGGGTTAAAATTCAATCTAGAGGTTCTCGTATCAATTCGGATTAGATTAATGGTAGTATTTTTGCATATATAAAAAGTCTGCGTTTATGTAGGGATGAGTTTCAACTTTTGAAATTGTTTTCAAATGATTTTGGGACTAAGAGCTTTTCAATTGCCATTCCCATGCTTTAAAGTCCCAAACCATTTTTCATTGAGTAGTGACCTAAGTTATTGCTTTTAAAACTTGTTTTCAAAAATAAAATTTGATTATGTTTGTGTAGGTGTATATCTATATGTGTATATGTATAAAATTTATGTTCAAGTTTGGATGGATTTGAATTTCGAAAACGATTTCCAAATTGATTTTTCTGAACTAAGAGTTTTTGTCTTGGCATATTAGGAAAAGAAGTTTTAGTTAGTTCGTAGTGAGTTGTTAGGAGTTGGTGATTAGGGTAGTGTTTGTTAAGCCCTAGGACAGGTAGAATTGATAAGGGCGCCTAGTTGTGTATGATTGGTTGATAAATGTACTTGATATCAATATATGAAAAATGAATTTTTGTTTGATGCTTATGAGTGTTCAAAATGAATTTCAAAGTATTGCACCGAATGTCAATCATTCCAAAATGGATCGTGAAGTCGCACGACAAAATTTTAATAAAATAGTAGGGAAAGCAAGTATTCCTAAGTAATCGAGCAGTGAATTAATTCATTTGGTCCAACCAAGTCACATGTCGATTAAATAGGAACCTTTCATGCGCGACCCAAATCAATTCGGAATGAACTTCAAATTTTCAAACTTGAGGAAAAAGGGAATGTTATTGTTTCAATTTTTGACGATTTACCAAACTGCATTTTTTTTTAAGTTAAAAACATATTCCTTTTTCTCTGAGTCTGGAAATTTTGAACAAGTTGTACTTCCTCATCTAGGTTCTTATGAGGCTACATGAAGGTAGTTCTTTTTGGTGAGGTGCGCGATTCAAATTTTTAATCGAAGTTTTCAACTGAAACTAATTGTTTCCTCATCAAGAAAGGAACCTGATTTCCAAAGAATTTTGTTTTTACCAATACCTAAACGATTTTCTAATTGTTTCACTAGTATGAGACTTTCTTTCTAAATTTAAATCCCCATACCTAGTGATTGTTCAAAACAAGGATTTTAAAATGTTGGTGTTTGGGTTTAGGTGGTTGTCGCGAAATTAGGATTTTTATATGAAAAGGAAAACTGAATTTTTGGGCTTGGAATACCTTATTGATCTGAAAATTTTGGCATAAGCACCCTAAAGTTGAATCATTATTTCATGTAACATTTCAAGCCAATTGGAGCAAGCCAGTGTTTCAAACAAAGTAAATTTAATGTGCACGGATCGGTTTGACAATTTTACACAACCTTGGGCTAAGTATAAGTGATGTCCCTTTAAATTTTGAGGCCAATTGGAGTTGTCTACTATTTTCAGTGAATTTGACATAGGTTCACCCCCGACCATTATAAATCTTTGATAAAGTGGTCGTAGGGTCAAGAATGAACCTAATGAACTCTGATTGACTTGAAAATTTATCATGATGTTCTATTATGTACAGGGACACTATTTTCAAGATTTTCAAAAACATTAAGGAATTGAATTGATGAAAATGCATTTTTGGTTGCAAGCCATGCAAATCCTATTCCCCGAACCCCTTTTAAAACGATTTCCAAATGTGTGTTGATTGTTATAAATGTGTGTAGAGGTAAGATTCCGCCCTAAGTTAGGCAGTGTAGACTTTGACTAGCTTATGAGGAATTATAGTTGAGCCATGATTATGTTTTAAGAATGTGATTTTGTAGAATTATTGTTGTGAATGTTTGAACTCTGAATGATGATTTTATAATTTATGCTTGTGTGAATGATGGATGAGGTTGATTAGGGCCTAGGAATAGGATAAGTGTTAGATTTTGGAGTTAGAGTATAATCAACCCTTGAGGGTAAAAGTGTTTAGAGCGTATTAGTATGTAGCATTCCGGAGGGAACCCAGCTGACCTTAGAAAATCTGATAGAATCTTAGCCTCGAGACTAACCGAATTAAACCATAGTCGGCACTCTTCAATGAGTGCAAGAGTCTAGGGGTGTACTTATGCTGAATGGTATGCCAACTCCAAGTGGGGGAGTAGAACCAAAGTGAAGTAAGTTCCATATATAGCTTAGAAACCCTTTTTTCGGGATGGTTCTCCAATTAAGGATTCTGAGCAGAATTTCGGGGACGAAATTCCAATAAGTGAGAGAGAATTGTAACATCCCGTTATTTCTAATACCCCTAGCAAAATAATTAAATGATTTAATATGATGTTTCAAGACTTGAGTCTCGGAATAAAATTCTGATTTCATCATTATATTTGAAATATGTTTTCTAGTCAAAATAAGTATAAATTTGTTATCATACGTTTTCCAAAAATAAAGTAGTACTTTTATTTAGTTTAATTAACATTTTGACAGGGAGCTCAAGTGACAAGTCTTAGAGGCATTTTTATAAATAGTTTCTTCAGAAAAATATGTTTAACTTAATATTTTGAGCGTCCCTGTAAATTTTCATAGTGTTCGGAGGCTGTTTTTAATTTTAGCTTCTGGACTGATTTAATATATTACCGATTTAAGATATATATAATAATCTTCTACTTCAAAATTTTAAATATTATATATTATCAAGTTTAATATCAAGATTGAGAAAATATATTTACTTTTAAATTTCGATAATTTTTCTTACGCAATAATTATCCGGAGGGATCAGTAACTTTATTATTTTTCAATCAGTTTTGAGTAATTCAAAATACAATATTGTTTTACCTAAACGTATTTTATTTTTAGTATCATCCAACTTTTAGCTATAATCCAAAATACCTACATACATTGACCCACAAATGAGAACAAAACATAAAATAATATATTAAATTAACCTAATATCTACCAAGTCCCACTGTACCCCACCGTCTACTACCCCTATGGTTATAAAGTGCCAGTGTGAAAACAAATGATGGAAAAAAAAAGAAGAAAAAGAAAGAACCAAGGCGAGAGAAAAAGAGAAAGAGTGACAGGGTGAGGGTCTCATAGCAGAGACGTGAGGAAGAGAAAAGGTTGAGGATTTCTTATCTTCTTGGTCCAATAACTCAAGATCCAACCGTCTAATCTCAAATCTTTCTTAGGTATATAACCTCCTCAACTCCCTCTATCCATCTACCTAATTTATTTGACGATCCGTCAATATTTTTATTATCCTTATATTTTCAAATAAAGAGATATTTTGGAGAAAAATTATATATCTTTATTGCATAATGATATATATTTATTGTTTTGACAAAAATGAATTTGTTTGATATATTTTTAATGTTATAATTAGTTTTAACACATGTCCCTATTTAAATCCAGCACGTTATTATTAACCCTGACCCCGGAGCAAGTCGCGGATGTAAAAATGACTCTGTCACTATGACTAGGATTTCCAAGGTAAGGGGAGTCTCTTTTCCACACTTTGAGTTAGGGATAGTTAGAGTTTATAATAGAATTTGGGTTTAATAGTTAGATTGGGTTGTGGGTAACAAATTAATACTTGATTAGAGTTGATTGGGGTGATTGTTATATTTTTGGTTGTTTTTGGTAAATTATTGATAAAATTTATGTTAATTCTTTTTGTATATTATTAAAGTAGGAAGTGAAGAACCCTAGGGAGTTGATTTATTCTAAGCACCCTGAGACATACCTGAGTATGTCGACTAATTTGTTGATATTTGATGGTTATTATTTGTATGCTCAAATAAGTGTTTAGTGTGGGTGACTTTTGATTATTAATGGTTTAATAGAATAATATAAAAGGAAAAAGAGAATGATGGTTGATAATTGATTGCGTGGTTGGATATTTTGCCAAATTATGTTGAACTCTATAATTATAAAATGATAATGATTATGATATTTGATATTGGAATGAATGTTTCTTTGGAATTGCCCTGTATATTTAGAATTTAAAAGTATAATGAAATGATGAAATTGATAAATTAATGAAAGTGATTGCAAAATGAAATAAGTGAAATAAGATATTAAAAGATTTAAAGGCAAAAGAGTGTGTGATCCAGATCTTGTAAGACGTTGTCCAAAGGAGACTATACGCATAGATCGCGTAAGACGCACTAGATGCGCAGCTGTAAGACGTTGTCCGAAGGAGACTGTACGCAATGATGTGCACACAAACCATATATTAATAAAGGTATAATTGGATTGTGCCTCTCCAGATCTTGTAAGACGTTGTCCGTAGGAGACTGTACGCCTAGATCGCGTAAGACGCACTTGATGCGCTGCTGTAAGACGTTGTCCGAAGGAGACTGTACGCAATGATGGATGCACCTTCCGATTGTGGAATCCAGGTCTTGTAAGACGTTGTCCGTAGGAGACTGTACGCATAGACCGCGTAAGACACACTTTGTGTGCAGCTGTAAGACGTTGTCAGAAGGAGACTGTAAGCAATGATGGATCCACGTAATAATTTCTAAAAGTCTATGAAAAACTCAGTATGAAAAGAGAAAGAAAAGTTTAAAGTAATGAAAAGAGATGAAAAAGATGTAAGTATGGAATAAAATAGTAATTGCCTGCTGTAAAAGTGTCGATGTTTGATAAAAGAAAGTTGTTATTATTGTGAATTTTAATGAACTTGGAAGTGGATGTGTGTAAGAAATTGGCATATGAATATAGTGAATTTGTTGGTCCATGGTCTGATTTGATTATTATTCTTGAATTCTTGTTATGAATTATGTACTATCTTTTGATTCACTGTGATGCGAAAAGGTCTCAGCCTTAGTGATTATCATTTTAGGGAATTGTAAGGAGCTCGAAGACCAGAGTGTCGCAGCGGAAGAATGGAAAGAAGGGAACTCATTGTTGTACTTTCTTATATTATAATTGAAATGCCCAAACCATTTGTAAACTTGATTTATGAAAAGAAAATTTTAAGTTCCTTATTTTCATTACAAACTTTTAAAGTGATATTTTACATAAAAAAATGGGTGTTACAGTTTCTCTTCTTCTCCATTATTCTGAAAAATTTTCAAATCCTTGAGAGCCTAAGTTAGTCATTTCATATAGTGTTCTTCATTGTTGTATCAGCACTATCTAGAGTGCATGAATTGTTAGCGTTCTTCTTTTTCTCAACCAAATCATTGTAATTAAGGGAAAGTGTGACCCTTGGTGTTAGGGAGTGGAACTCCACTCCTAGTTGAACGTGTGACACGTTCTGAGGGTGAGGAACCCTTGTTTACTGGGGTAGAGTCTAGACGAACGATGGGGCACCTAGTAGAAATACTACCTTAGGTTCTAGGTAGTGGCTACCTAGTGTTTTGTTTTGAGGTCCCTAACGAACGCTGGTTCCTAGTAGTGTGTGAGACACTCTTGCTTGTATTTGGGGCTGGTTGTCCCTGTTTTGATTAGTGAAGAAAAGCTCAAGCAGGTCGCTTGGGGTCTGGACGTAGGCCTTTCGCTGGAAAGGCTGAACCAGTATAAAACCAACAGTGCACGTTTCTCTTTCTTTATCTTTTACTTACCGTTGTTATTATTATTCTTGTTCTTCATCGTATCAATATAATTTTTTCATATTAATATATTTTAAAGGATTTTAATTTGATTAGCGCGTAACCGTTTCGTAGATTTGATTTAATTTGTTTCGCGCATATTAAGTTGTTTCGAGTTAATAGTCACATAGGTCCCCGAAAGATACTTGTGGAATCAGTTAGGTCCTTGAAAGATTTGTGGAATCTCTTAAATCCCTCAAAGATCATTTTGGCGTCACATTAGGCCCCCCATTCAATTTCGTCAGGATGGACCTGATGTAATTCTACGTGGTACGTTAAATACTTTGTCGGCCCCAATGCGATGTTGGAATGTTAAGAAAGTGTCACGTTTGGGCCAACAAAACATTTAATGTGTCACATAGGATTTCGTTAGGTCTCTCATGGGGGACTAATGTGATGCCAAATTGATCTTCGAGGGGTTTAAAAGATTCCACAAATCTTTCATGGACGTAACTGATTCCAAAATGATCTTTGGGGTTTAAGAGATTCCACTAATCTTTCAGGGACCTAACTGATGCCACAGGTATCTTTCGGGGACCTATGTGACTATTAACTCTATCTTTAATAATAATAATGATAATAGTAATAATGATAACATTAAAGGATTGTGTCAGTTTTGTTTTTTTTTTTTTTATCAATGTCACTGTTTTGTTAGATATGCGTTAAAATAAGTTACTCTCCCTTTTTCCCCTCTTTGGTCACATGCCAAATACACGTGTGTTCTTTACATTTTACATCCTGGATCTTGCATCTTTTATTTTTCTGTTCTTTTTCTTTCTTCTTTTTGGGTTAAACGTGAATCATTATTTTTCTGTTTGCTGAGATATAAATTTGTTGATGATTGCGTCAAGTACCAGGGACCCATTTAGGCCTTCACACTTGCAATGTGACTACAAAACTAGGAAAAAAACATTGATCACTTGTAAGTGCAATTGTGCTTAGCTTGCATATGAGGCCCATCATAGATTTTCTGTTTGACCAAATAAATTTTAGCATCAAATGGCTATGGGTCCCATGATACTAATTGACACTTCATCATATGTTTTTTTGGTATCAAAGTTTTCCTGTGGTAGTGTTTATTTGTCATGAGTTCAAGTCTTTGGCCATTTAGTTTTAGGAATAAAAATTGAATTTTGCTTTCTCACTTGTCAGTACACGAGTTAATAGTCTGAATCAAGAGGATATTAGTTTTGCAATTCTATCATAGTGCTACGAGTTTCAAATGGTATCAAAAGGTTTTGCTTTTTGTTTTTATTCCTTTTTCCTTTTTTTAATCTTTATCTTCATTTTTTTGAATTGGGAATTATCTCTATACCTGGTGAATATGTTTCTAGCATAAAACTGTATGTTAAGAAGGGTGGCTGCTTGTGTTGCATGACTTTGATTGAGGTGTTGGTTCTTTTGTTAACATTGAAAATAAGTGATAAAAGAAAGAAGCTAGAGGAAGAGAAGGGCATTATTATGCGCTTTGTGATTGGACACAGGTACCTAACTCATCTCTCTCTCAACGATTTTACTACTTTATCAAACCATTTTTCTTATCAAGGTTGTATTCACTATCCTACTCCTACTTAACCTAACCTTGCCATTTTTTGTTTATTAGAATGCTCTTCTGATTCTTTTCCTCATTTTTTTCAACTTCTATCCTCTTAATGTGCTGTACACAATGAAGGTGGCTGATCTCTGGCTTTATGATTATTATGATTCTATAATAAAGGGAGTGATGGCATGATGCTATAGAGAGTTAGAGATAGATACCTGGACTGGAGTCCTGAACTTATTAAAAAGAAAAATTTGTGGCACACTTTTTATTATTAATATATAATAGATGAGCCAAACTATTTGAACGATGATGTAATCTCCTAGACACTTAACAACAATGGACCAATTTGTCTTCTCTTTTGATTCATATTTGTTGATTTTGTGTTGATTAAATAGGTTCAATTTCTTCTAATTGTGTTGATTAATTAAAGATTTAATTCCTCTGTGTGTTAAATTGGTTGAAGTTAGGGTTTGTGTAAATTCATAAAATAGGATTGAGGTTTTTTGTGTTAAATTTCTGAATTGTTGTTTTTAAATTAAGGAAAGGAAGCTATCCTCTTGTCAATTTGTGAAATGTGGTTCTGGGACCAGATTGTTGTGATTGTGAATTTTCTCCATTGTCTTGCAGTCAATTTTTATCTGTTTTTTGGTTGATAATGAAATGGTATTCAATTTGCTTATTGTTTCTTTGGTTAATAATTTTTCTCCTTTTTTTGGTTAATAATGAAATGGTATTCAATTTGCTTATTGTTTCTATGGTTAATAATTTGCTTATTGCATCTTTGGCTGTTTTTTCGGTTGATAATTTTTCTGTTTAAATTGGATTTCTGGTTTGTGTAAAGTTAAATGATTTGACACTAATTCCACTAAAGCAACCACTGAAGATAGAATCTAAACGTTGATTTTTATATTAACCTCTTTTACTTATTCTGTAATTTGTTTTGTGGCAGAAATCAATCAAATAGAAAGATGGAAGTCATGCTTATCCAATACTTGGTCTTGCTTGGAACAAAGAGTACAGGTTTGTTCAATGTCAAATTGGAACAAAGGTGGTTTGCTCATTTGAGAATGTGTATAATTGTAGTTGGAACATACATTTATGAGTTAGAGTTGTACTTATGTGTAGTTTCATTTGATTTGTTCCATCCACGTTATTTATGAATAATCTTACGTGTCATCTTTCCATTCTTGAGCCGTTGGTAGGTGGATGCCTCTCTTCATGGAATAATAAGAGGAAATGTAATAAGCTAATGATCAAGTTCAAGAGATATCTTGGTGTCTAGACAAATGAGTTTTCTAGTAGTATAGTATACCTGTCTATGTAATGTCATATTGCCTCTGAAAGCTATGTTTCATGAGTACAGAAGGTCAAATACATGGGATGTCAGCCAATGCTCTTGGATATCAAAGGTCCAAACCTACTGGTTGATTCATTAGGCATTTTCAAGCTTGCAGATTTTGGAGTGGCAAAAATTGTGTGTTTTTTCAAGCTCTATTCTTCTATTTACAATTTAATTTTATCTTGATACGTAGATAGTATGCTAATCTTCTCAATCACGCTTATTAGCTTGCCTCTGCAGTTGTGATGATTTCTGTATCATTGAACTTAGCACTTTTTGTTTTGCTTTTGTTTTTGGTTGTCTTAATATTTGAACATTGTTGATATGTGCTAACATGACCAATCTTTTAGTGCATGACTAATCTTTTAGTATGTTGTTTTTTTTTGCGTAGATAGTTTTGTGAATTATTATGGTAACTTTACTTTGTTTACTATCTTACAATCGATTGATGGATCCAGTAACTACATATTTGAGGAATATGAATAGTTTAGCTATGGTATAGACATATAAATGCTAGTGCTTTGTTTTAAGTATGATTGTATTTGCAAGCTCATTTGCTCTGCTTTGAAATTGTCTGAGAAGTGTAAATATGTTAATAATCTATTAGAAAACAAGTAATGCAAATAATGCAAATACCTTTTAAGCTGACATCAAGTGTTGTGATTTTAATTGTCCTGTGTACATGAAGTGATTAAATTCCTTTTAAGCTAACTCGTGCCTTCTACTTGTTTGTGTCTGTGCATGTCTAAGCATGAGTTTTGGATTTATTTTACAATGTTAATTTGCAGTGATGATTGCGGAGACCGCTCAAAAATGTAGAAACATGTATTAAACATTCCATGTTGATTATACAACAAACATGTATGAGAAAAATGTTCTAATAGTCTTAAGAGTCTATTTTTATTACATTGTTCATTTAAGTTGTTTAAACTTTTAACTTTATGTTATTAAAGTAGTGTTTTCTTCTCGGTGGCAGAGAAAGAGTTGCACCTTCTACATAATGCTTAGGTTTGATGACATAAGATGAGACTACACGGTGGTATTTAAACTGCCATGAGATGCTAGGCTCATGAGATGCAGATAAGTCTTATGAAATTAGCATACACTCGTATTTTGGACAATGGATTTCCTACTTCCGAGTTCCTATGAGATACGTCACAGACATGTTTCTCAGACATGCAGATAAGTGTATCTGGAATGTTGCAGATGCATGGAAAAATTGAAGGAGTGACTTTGCAATCTTGGAGTTTTTATGCAGGGATATTGATGACTCTAGTTATGTAGTTTTTTTTATTCTTTTTGCTGGTGTAGGAGGTTAGGAGTTTTTGTTCTGTTTGTTAGTTTCCAACAGTAAGAGGTGTGTTTTCGCTAGTATTTGATCTTTGTAAGCAACTCGTTAATTATATGGTGTAATGTATTTGGTTTTGATGAAGCAATGCTTTTGCTTCTAGTTTTTAATAAAATTTTATTTGATAAATCTTTCTTTATATATATAATTATGTATTGCTTCTTGGCAAAAATTTTAAATTCCTATGAGCAGAGGCTTAGATGGGATGACTATAAATATGGCAAGCATTACTAAATTGGTATATGTTCAAAAATTGAGATTGGCTGGTTCGAAAATTAATTCAGATCGATTCAAAAAAATAATTCAGAGCGGTTCAAAAAGAATAATTCAGAGCGGATCAAAAATTAATTCAGAGCAGTTCATTTTTCAGAGCGGTTCATTTTTTAATTCAGAGCGGTTCATTTTTTAGAGCGGTTCATTTTTTAATTCAGAGCGGTTCATTTTTCAGAGCGGTTCATTTTTTATTTCAGAGCGGTTCATTTTCATGTTTCAGAGCGGTTAATAACCAGTCTCGTTAATGTAAACCAGACCGGTTCATAACTGCTCTGGTATAACATGGTATTTTTAGCAACAGGCTTTTTTAGACCGGTTCGGAACCGCTCTGAAAAATGTTTCGAAACCGGTCTGAAAAAGCTTATTTGTAGTAGTGATTACCACACCGGCATTGATGGTCAAAGGGTACGTACCCGCTGGAACCACGCTCTGTTCGCTAGCAAAGAAATAATTAATGGACCACACTCTGTTGGTCAATAAATAAAAACAATGATCTCTAGCCTCTATTCAGATTCCCTCTCTACCATCTTTGATTTGCTCAAGGGGCGACAGCTCTATCCCTAGTTGATCGTGCAGTCCTCGTTACGATCAACGCTCGCAAGTGACTTTGATCATTGTAACTTTGTCCCGCCTAGGAAAGCACTCAAGGCTTCTTGACGTTCACCATCCTTGCCCTCCCCTATCGCAATCACCACTCGAAGGGATGCATTGACCTCCAAGTATTCAGTATCTTTACTCTCCACTACTTCTTTCTCAAAGCAGAGTTAGGAAAGAATTAAAGCTTTTAAAGTCTTAATGTCTTTTACAAAAAGATTTAGCTTTATTAAACTATAATTGGTCAACCCATTTCAAGCCGTGCTTCTAACAGGCCTCGACTTCTAAAAGAAAACGAACAAACACCTCCCTATGTACAGTGGAATCCACAATGCTCGCAACCACAACACAACACATCGTCGTGAAAATTTCAAGATGCGTGCCTTGTTATTCTGTACCATAAATGACTTCCCAGCATATGGGAACTTAAGCGGATATAGCGTGAAGGGGCATCATGCATGCCCTATATGCGGAGAAGACACATGTTATCATCAACTTACCCATGGAAGGAAGACAGTTTACCTTGGGCATCGGAGATTTCTTAGGCGTGATAACCCTTATCGCAGACTCAAAAAGCGTTTTAATGGAAAGGCGGAGCACGAAATTGCTCCCGAGCCTTTAAGTGGAGAGCAAGTTTATCAAAAGGTTAAAGATATCCATGTTGTCTTTGGGAAGGGTAAACAGAAGACGAATGAGAAAACCATATGGAAGAAGAACTCGATTCTCAACATGCTCCCCTATTGGCATCTTCTTGATGTGAGACATTGCATTGATTTCATGCATGGTGAAAAGAATGTGGGTGAAAGTCTTACCGGCACGTTCCTCGACATCAAGGGCAAGACAAAGGATAACTTGAACTCTCGGCTAGATTTGCTTGCCATGGGTATAAGAGAGGAGTTAGCTCCACAGGAAAGAGGTAAACGGACGTATTTGCCTCCGGCATGCTACACAATGTCAAAGTTAGAGAAAATGAGTTTTTGTGGTTGTTTAGCTGGCACCAAAGTTCCGCAGGGCTATTCTTCAAAAGTCTCAAGCCTTGTCTCAATGAAAGATCTCAAATTGGTTGGCCTAAAGTCCCATGATTACCATGTGTTGATGCAACAATTACTACCCGTGGCTATTCGTGGTATCTTGCCTAAAGAAGTGAGGCGCACCATCACTAGGTTGTGCTTCTTTTTCAATGCTTTATGCAGTAAAGTCATTGATCCGGAGGAATTGGATGAGTTAGAGAATGAAGGTGTTGTAATCTTGTGCCAATTGGAGATGTATTTTCCTCCCTCATTTTTTGACATTATGCTTCACTTGATTGTTCATCTAGTGAGGGAGATTAGGTTGTGTGGCCCCGTTTATTTACGATGGATGTACCCTGTTGAGCGATACATGAAGATCTTGAAAGGGTACGTTAAGAATTTATACCGTCCTGAAGCATCCATTGTTCAGAAATATATTGCTGAGGAAAGTATTGAGTTTTGTTTGGATTATTTGGGAAAAGCAAAACCTATAGGCCTTCCAGAGTCTCGTCACGATGGAAGGTATGATGGTGTTAGAACACATGGTGTACATGTTAAGAGCATGAAACGGGAGGAAGTGCTAAAGGCACATTTTTACATCTTGAATAATAATGACGATGTTCAACCTTACATAGTTACTCACAGAAACATTATCAAGGATAACAACCCTCAAATGAGTGAAAGGTGGTTGTTGAAGGAGCATAATAAGACTTTCATGAAATGGTTTGAAGAACAAATTGTTAAAGACAATATTGTTTCTGATACATTAAAGTGGCTAGCACATGGGCCTAATTTTGATGTAATATGTTCTAGTGGATTTGATATCAACAATTATTCTTTTTATACAAAGTCCCTCGATGACAAGAGCACTGTTCAAAATAGTGGGGTTATGCTAGTTGCCAATGCCATGCACTTCTCCAAAGTAAACGATAAAAATCCTATCATGGCATCCACACCTTACTATGGGGTGATTGACGAGATTTGGGAGGTTGACTACAATAAATTCAGTGTGCCTGTTTTCAAATGTCAATGGGTCAGCATGAATGCCGTACAAAAAGATGAGATGGGATTTACATTGGTTGACCTTAACAAATTAGGTTACACTGAAGAGCCTTTCATAATGGCTTTCCAAGCAATTCAAGTGTTTTATGTTAAGGATCCTTCTAATGAGCAATTGTCAGTTGTTCTGCAAGGAAGAAGCGTACCTGGTTGTGATGATCTTAATTCTACTCTTGATTCTCTTGAGTCTCATCATTCAAGAATACCAACTTTTAGTGAGGATCACGAAGATGAGACAGATATTGCACATGCAACTCGGGAAGATCATCATGAAGGAATTTGGGAGAATAATCCTATTCCTAAATGACTATGTATGTCTAATTAGTTTTGAAGCATATTTAGTTTATCGTGTTAATTTATGGTTATTGATATTTCTAATTTCTAATTATACTTCTTTTATGCAGGTTCATGGATTCTACTAATCCTCCTCCCACAAAAAATGTTAGGGGTCCGACACGGTTGGCCTCATTGACTAAAAAACGTCTTGACGGTAAAAAAGTGCATGTTGACCTTGATGAAAGCTTGGATGCTACGGGGCCAGAAGCTAAAAGATTCAACACTTATGTGGGTTTACTAGGCCGTAGTAAAGTGTCAATACTAATCGATCATTGGAATCATGTATCGGAAGAGACGAAAAACCATATTTGGGAATGTTTACAGGTACCATCACTACTACCATTCCCCTTATAATTCTTTTTAATCGATATAATATATATTTTGATTCATGTAACTAATCATTATGTTTGTTGTCTAATGTAGATCACTTACGATATTCCCGACAATGGATTGTTAAGGAAAAAATGTATTTCAAGTGCTGCTGTTGCATGGAGACAGTTCAAGACAAAACTCACAAATAAGTACATATTTGGACCAAAGAGTCATATTTCACCTTGTTTGAAATATAAATTTATTGCTCCGAAAGTTTGGGAGGAATTTGTTCGAGGTCGACATACTCCTGAGTTTCAAGTAAGTTATGTACTAACCATTACTAATAATAGATATTATGTGTTATTGTAAGAGTAACATGTATTCTTTCACCATTGGTAGGTCGTGAGAAAGAAGGCTCAAGATATTTCAGCGATGAATTTGTACCCTCACGTAACGTCTCGTGGAGGATACAAAATGGTAACAGAGCAGATTATGGAAGAAAAGATCAGAAGAAAAGATCAAAAGACATAAACTTGAATGTGAGAAAAATCCTGAACTTGATCCTGATGCTCCCCCGTCTCCACCATTACGCGGGGAGAAATGGAAGAAAGCTCGCATACGGAAGACAGGAGCGTATGTAAACCAGGCTACAGAAGTTGTTGCTGAAAAGATTGTAAGTAAATAACTAAATTTATTATATAATAAATACATCTATCTGTGCTTATGCTTATGATTGTATCACATATATTGATCATATCCACATTTATTTATTGTAGGACTCTTTGACCCAAAGTTGTAGTTCTCAAGGAACGGAGCTTGTAGGAAAGAATGACATCCTTACTACTGCATTGGGGCGACCAGAGCATTCTGGTCGTGTTCGGACAGCTGGAAAAGGTGTGGGGCACCGTCAGTATTGGGGTGCATCATCATCATCCAAATCTATCTCTTCCATGAAGAAGATGGTGGATGCTCAAGTAGAGGCTCAGGTAGAGGCTCAGGTGGAGGCTAAGGTCCAAGAAAGAGTGGATGCCATGAGAGCACAACTCATGGAAGAAGTTAAACAAATGATGCTATCTAATGGTTTGAGTCTTTTTCAAGAGCCTGTCGAACCTCCACGTCCTACACCTAGAAGCACTAAAGGGAGAAATAATGTAATATTAGATATACCGAATGATGATGATGGTGGTGGCCTTCAGCCCAAGGACATATATAACTTATATGTTGAGGAGCCAAATCTCCGTATTGTTGCGAGGGCCAACGTTTATGAATCAACAACCATACACAATATGCCAATACTGAAGGGATTTAGGAAAGTGGTGGTTGTCGAAGTAATAGATGGAGATGCTGAAGTGCCACACGAGACTGATGAAGTTAAAACCGTAGGAGAAGCCCTCAAGAGCTTCATATTGTGGCCTACTCCACTCGTCAAGCATAGCTCGGACACGGTATAATTAATTCATTCTCATTTATTTGTAATTATTTTCTTTTATCTTTTACTCCTTTCACTAGTAACATTCCTATTTTGTTGTTTAGGGAATGTCCAAAAAACCAATTCAATCTGAAGATGTTGCACCTGAAGAAGCTGATGAGCCGGCTATGCCACGTGCATTGTCGCTGGCCTTTAAATTGAAAAGGATTGAAAGAGTTTTACAGCTAGTTATAAATAGGGTGATTACTGGGTTGGATCAAGACATAGAAACTTTTATTGATGGGAAGATAATAGAGTGGATGATTAGGTGTTGTGAGGTTGATATACCAGCGATACAAGCATGGATAGTGTAAGTTAAATAAAACTATCTTAGGTAACTAGACTAGTTTAATATACTCAAACATTTATTTAATGCTAACACAAAACTTATTATATTTTAGGTATTTACATGGCTTATGTGTCTCAAAAGGCATACATGAAGAATACGGATTCTTAGAACCTCAGCACATAGCACATGGACAATCCTCGAATGATGATATTCAGAAATACATTGATATGAGGATTACTAGTGGAAGACATAAATTTTACTTAGCACCTTATCTTTCCAGGTAAATATTAATTCTATAATATGCTCCAATAAGTTTCCTTTAGGTTATAATTATGTATTGCTTAATAACCATTATTCACTTGTAGTCAACATTGGCAGCTATTGGTCATTTGTCCCAGTGAATCTTACGTGGTCTTGTTGTGTTCATTATGGTGGAACATGAATAAGAGTATTGAACAGATTTTGACAACGTGAGCAATTTTACTTGTTATACAAATTCTTTAGTGTAGTTGTATTATTATTCAACATATACAAAATATACTTATCATTGTTATTTTGTAAAATAGAGTGATGGAAGCACACAATAGAAAGAAGATGAAAATCATTAAACCCAAGGTATTTTTTTTTGTTTTACTATTATTAACCCAAAGCTACTGTATAGTATCTGAACTGTGATATGGACTCTTGATGATACTTACTACGATATAAAACTGATTATGGATGATATGATATGTGTTGTTGCATTCTGACTTCTGACAGACATGTATTACAAATTTTGGGAAAGTCCTTATTTTAGAGGAAACTCTGCCAAAATTTTCCTTTAAATTTTAAAATTAATCTAAAAAATAATTGGTGTTGTATCGAAGGTTTCATTCTTCTTTATTAGACAATGAACCTATATTGATTTTAATTTGTCTTATGTGTTGATAATTTTATTTAATATTTCAAATGCTGTATGTTGTAGTGTGCAAAACAACAGGGGAACGTACAATGTGGGTATTATGTTATGTTAAATATGCTCACCATTATCATGGCAAATATTTCCAACAAATGGAATGAGGTAATTGAATATGACTTTGTATTTTGAGTTTATTGAACAAAGTAATTAAATAATCTTTATCTCATTTATATTTCAGGCCATGAAATACCATGCTGAAGGTCCCGTACCACAAGAATGCATTGACAATGTTATTGAGCGCTGGTCATCATTTATACTTACTCTCAAAACTATTACCTAGGCTTTAATACTTAACTTTTGTAACTCTTGAGTATTTTGTTAGTTTGATAAGTATTTTGTTTATGAATTTTTCTTGGTTAGGTTCTGTATTTTCTACTAAGATTGTTAGTTTGATATGAATTTTGCTTATGAATTTTAGCTTGCTTAGGTTCTGTAATTCGGTTATATATTCTTCAACTTTTGTAACTCTTTGCGTATTTTGTTAGTTTGATAAGTATTTTGTATTTTCTACTTCAAGATTGTTAGTTTGATATGAATTTTAGCTTGGTATTCTTCTGTGTAAAGAAGAAAATTTTTAATTTCATGCAGCAGGGGATGTATAGATTATGTTGTAAGTAGAAAAAAAAAAGACTTTTAAAATCGGTTGTAGGAGAGGCCGATTTCAAAAGTACTTATGAAATCGGTCGTTTTGACCGATTTCTTAAATAATTTTTGAAATCGGCTAAAACGACCGATTTCAAAAGTACTTTTGAAATCGGCCAAAACGACCGATTTCAAAAGGTCCACTTTTAATTCCACCTTTTTCAACATCACCACAGAAACCGATTTCAAAAGTCCAAAATGACCGATTTTAAAACTACTTTTTCCAGTAGTGACGTGGCTTGCACGCCTAGACGCCTGGGCGTGACAGCCCCTGAACTGGTACACTTTTGATTAATTGACTTCTGACACTTGCACCTAACTTCTGGCTTTCGAACCCCATCACGCCTGAGCGTGGCTGGGCGTAGACAACATTACTAATCAACATTTCTCTCCATTCCAGCTCCAATCTCATGGTCTTCAAAGCTCCTTTCCATTCCATAGCACAAATCATCAAATAAAGCTTCAAATTCCTGAAATCAAACCCAAAACAGATCAAAACGTTCAAGGATTCGAAATTACCTAAACTTACTAAAAACATAATAAAATCCTAATATTTACTCAAGAAACAAGCCAAAACCATAGTAAAAGGGAGTTAATTAATGCTCAGAAATATAATATATTAGACCCAAATCAGCTAAACACACACACAAACAATTGTCGTCACGTATATTGACAAATAACTACGGAGTTCTGATCTTTGAGATGATCAAGAACATCCTAATGCTACCCAAAAGGGCCATTGTGTCTTAGGAAAGCTTCTCTCTCACCTGGGTTTGAAGCTAACAAATGAAGATCTGGATTACCAGAAATCGCGTCTTGAGACCCTTTAGCATCGACAAACATCGTCCAAGGGACCAATCAATACATAATAACATAACACATAATTTAAATAAATTTATTGAAACTCTTAAAATAATAAAATCAGTAACATAAGACAATTTCATTTAAATAAAACCATTCTTTCTGTTTTTGTTTCTAAAATCAAGAAATAATCTTTCAAACACAAAATACTTTTTAGAATTTAATTATAAAAACAAAATTAAATCTTCATACTTTTACACACCAAAAATTTTATTTCCAAATACTTTATAACAACTACCATTTACACACTTATCATATAGGTTAAGTAAAACATTACTTACTTTGAAGCAACAAATTTAAAACATTTAAGCAATAAACAAAGCTCCTTAAAAATCACTTTCCAAACATCTATACACACATAACATTCACATAAAATTCCTAACACATAAAATCATACACTTCCTCATTTCAAAACAATTTCTAAGGTTAATGAAATCAATTTAAAAATTCTGGACAGCATGAGATATCATTCTTAAAAAACACTTTTCTCTTAAATGGTTTATCAAAAATTTATGCCACTTTTTCTTACATACAATACACAAGTCCTACTATCTAAATAACATTTAAACATCATATAATGGCATCAAAACAATTCTGGACAGCCAAGCAAATCATGGTTGCATCACTTCAAATTAACCCGAAAAATTATTTTTTTTTCAATTTCCTACTAAAAGACACATACACCAAAGTCTAAAAATAAGATTGAACTTAAAAATAATATTTTTCCTTTATAATGAAATTCTGGACAACAACTCAATAGTTTCTTAAAATTTATTTTATTTCACATGTAAAATCATACATACATCTTATTATTAATAAGCTCACACATATACAATTAATCATAAAAAAATTACTAAATTAAAAAAAATTATTTTCTTTGGCCACACGGCCGAAAAATACATATTTTTCCAGAGGGATATTTTATTTTTAAAATGCTCATTATTTTCATGTTTCATGCATATTATCATCAATAAATCACTAATACACACATCATATAATACTTAGGCATTTAAACTAAGTTCAAAAATCATTTTCTTTCTTTACAAATACATTTTTGGCCTGATATAATTAAAAATTAAAGCAACTAATATTAATTTCCAAAAAGTGATTTTATTTCATAAAAACTCATACTTATATGTTATACTTTACAATATACACATATATACAATTACTCATCACAAATACACACAAAAATACAATTTGGAGACCCACAGCCCACATAAAATTATTTTCCAGAATTAAAATTTATTTTCAAGAATTAATTTACTTTAATAAAAGTGCTTATTTTCATGTTTGTTTCATCAAATAAACATAATATAATTATCATACAACACTTACACAATTAGGAAAAATCTAAACATCAATAAACCATTTACTTTAATAAAATTCGGCCTACTTAAAATAAATTAAAACAGTGATAAACCAATTTTTTCTATTTACATATTCACATAAAAATACTCATGTAATCATCACATAAAATCATTTCTAACACTTATACATGAAATCATTTAACTTAAATCAAATTTTCACAACACAAGCAAGTAAATCATTTTATTATTTTTCCTCTAAAATTTTCGGGCAGCAACAAAATAAAAGAAATGACATTCATTCTTATACAAATAAAATCATACAACATAGAAAACAATTAAATCCCTATGTTCTAAAGAAATTCGGCCGTCATATATAGATCAAAAGGTAAAATTTGTTTCACTTGAATTTATCATTCCTTTGAAACCCTTTGATATTTTATTCATTTGGCTATAAAAAGAAAATAAGAACATGAATCAAATAATCATCATATTATTAACCAACAATTCATAAGAATAATGACTCAAGGCTTTCAAATAAAATCAAATAGCATCAAATAAACAATTATCATCAAGAATAGAATAACATCTCATAACTCATAACCATTTATAATTATTTCATTATCAAACACAAAATCATTTAGTTTCTTTTTAAAATAAATTCCTAATAACTCAAGAAATCATCAAACTAATACAAAATCAATATTTTTGAAAGATTAAAACAATCCTTTTTAAGAATTAAAAGAAGAAGAAAAGATAATGGTTTGTTCATATTATTTTTATTTTTGAAGAAACAATTATTAAAACAACATCATGTAAGTTTAAGTCAATTAGAACACTTACCAATCACATAAGCTTTCACCAAGAGAAAATCAAAATATTCACTCCATTCCTCTTAGACTTCCACAGTTTGCTCTCTCTCGTTCTCTAGGTTCTTTCACAAAATTTTCTAAGTGTAAAATGTGTAGCAAAAGGAAACTCACTCTAGGAAATCCTCTATTTATAACTAGGAAAATTTAGTCATCCCACCCCAAGCCAAAAGGGGGTCACACAAAATAGAAAGAGGCTTGGTGTCCAAGTTCAGAAATTTTTTGAATACTTGGTACTAATGAGAACCTAGTTGTTTGTACACTCATTAATTGCCTACACAAAGAACCATGGATGAATTTCAAATAAACTTGCTCCCAAAGTCAGAAAAAAAATATCTAGATCCTTCCTATATCCTAAGGCAGCCGTCCAACATCTTGGAGAAAGGATAGGAATTTTCCAACATACAATAAATACACACCTCCCATCATAACCAATGAAAAATCAATTTAAATAATTTTAAACATCAAAATTATTCCAGAAAATAATTTCTGGATGGTGCAGCCAATCATAGGCCTCTAAAGTATATATTTTTATAACACAGTTTAAAAATAAATATAGAAACATAAAATCAAATTAAGAAAATAATTCCATTCAAAACATATTTTTAAAATAATTTAAACAAAACATTTGGGCACTTTATAATAAAATGAAATCATTATATATAGATTATAATAAATGAATATTCACATATATCACTTAAATCACGTACTTAGCATAAAATTAAATTAAATAAAATATACAAATGAAATTAATTTATTTTTCTAAATAAAATAATAATGCAAATAAATTGGGCCTAAACTGAGGGTCTCACAGAGAGTGTGGGTAAATCTGGGGCAGTTTACAAAAATGGTTTGAACAAAACAATTCTACATAATATTCCAACTTGGTTTGATCTTTCCAGGTTTTAATCCCAGGTACTATAGAAGTTTGGAATAGTTAAAGAGAGGTTGGGATCGGAGATTGGTACTTAAGGATTTATTTGAAGTAAGATCTAGTGGTAAAAACTTATAGAATTTCCCTAGGATGGCTTTTAGTTATTTCCGTTGTGCATTCTGATTGGAGAATACTTGGAATCAACAAAATTTGACTTTTAAGGATTGTTTCCCATAGATCCTTAGATATCACCAATTAGCACTTGGTATTTTTAACCTAGAGACTTCGATGGCATCACCTTCCAATAAATGTAAGTATTGGGGTGGCCAGGCCCAACCTTACATTTGATTGATGGTAAAAAATCATTTATGTACTACCTGAGTTGTAATCGTGTGGCGAACAATCTGCTACTCTTCTTGAGGAAGATTTCACGACTTCATTTAGAGTCTTAAAGATATGAAGGTTTTGTTTATATTGTCACATTTAGAATGAGTGTACTTGGTAATACTAAGAATTAGTTCTTTCTGTTGGGCTGGCAACTGCGTGCCCTGACCTGTTGGGTTTTTTTCACTTTCCTTAATTTTGACTATTATTCCTTTTCCAGGTGTCACAATGTCTAATAATCGAAAAACGGACTTGACTTCTTATTAAAACTCAAACATACAACTAGGAATTAACTTCGAATTAAGGAATTATTACTTTAATTCCGCGAAATTCTACAACTTAATCTAACTATTAGTTACTCTTAACTAAAGTAACACATTAGGAGTATGTGAGACAATACTCCACAGCCAAGGAATTGCAACCATTGCTGATACCAAAAATGTAACACCCTAACTATGAATTAATGCATGTTTAAGTAAAATAATGAGAAAAAAATATCCCCTGAAATTGGATTAAATATTTTCAGTAAAATAAGCCCTGTAGTGCACAAATGCAAGATTGAAAAAAAAACTATAAAGTCATAACTTAATATGTGCACTGGTTTAGCCATTTAGTGCACTGGTTTAGCCATTTAGTGCACTCACTTTGAGTACTAAGAAAAAAAAACTATATGAAAAGGTTGCTCAAAACCTGTATAATCATGGCAATATTTCAATCATGTTTATTCAAAGCAGTCCTTAACATTTCACATCTTAGATTTTACGTACAAAAACATAAGACTCTAGGCTAAATAATCATGGATTTACCATTTTGTTCATTTTTCCCAATCCATTTTCTCATTTCTTTCTCATTCGATATTCCTCACTTTGCCCTCCACTTCTGGGAAAAGACTAGCCGAGAGTAAATGTCTCGCAACCAATGCTTGCACAGTACTTTACCCCTCATGGGTACTTCGTACAACTTATATTTCTTCCTCGAGTTGGCTCTAGCCGAGACCACCCTCAATCGACCCTGAATTGGCTAAGTGACTGATAGAATTGTCATGGTTAATGCAGGACCGATCCCCGACACGGGTAGCTAATCTGGCCCTTCTAAAGGATCAAGGTCCTACCCATCAACGATTTTCGCGGTTGTTTCAATGACAGAACCTAGTCACTATAACACTCTCATTCCTCGGTTTAGAGAACCTTCACGTCAGTCAATTCCCATACCCTAACGTCCTACCTTATTTTGTAATGACTTTTTATTTTTGACCCCCACCCATTACTCTTTGGCCCCCATTACTCTTTCCGCTTGAAACAAGGAAACAAAATAAAACAATTTCCGCCTTATGCAAGTCGTATTATCTCCCGCCTTTCCAAAGTCGTAAATAAAATAGAGTATTCTGCCTTTCATCAGGCGGAAACATTAAAAATTTGTTATAATACCAAAATTGTCCCTCCGTTCATTCCGTTCATTCACGTACACGGTTGGGTGCAATAAGCCGCGCATGAAAATGTGTGCTGTAAGTCGCAAGCGGACCGTGTGCAATGACCGAGTAAGACACATAGAATGTGCATCTGTAAGACGTACCTCATGGGGATGTACGCAGTAATGACTCACACAAGATTCCTAATAACGAAATCGATTAGGATGGGCTCTTGGTCATGTAAGACATGCGGGGTGTCGTATGCCATGATTGCGTAAGCCGCACGGGATGCGCAGCTGTAAGACGTACACCACGTACGCGGGGGTGTGCGCGATGATAGACACTCCATAACTCCAAGAAAAGTGTAAGACGCATACTGGGTGTGCGCTACTCTAAAAAATATGAAAAATGTGGATAAAAAGGAAAAGAGGAAAGAAGTCACAGTAAAGAGAATTTAAGAGATGATAAAAGGATACAAGTGAAAATAAAAGGGAAAGGAAATAGGCAAGTAAAAGTAAAAGATAAGGGAACAGGAAAGGATAGGTAAGGATCGAATGAATGATGATAACTGTGTTTGATGCATGATTTGAAATGAATATGTGACTATGTGCATATTTGATTAACTGTGTTTGACTTGGTATATTGTTATGTCATATTAGAAACTGCTTCCCAAAGTTTTGTGTAATGCTCACCTCCTTACCATTTTTTATAGGTATTGAGCCCAAGCACACACATACCCCGGCCGAGCAGGTGCACTCTCTCTCACAGGGATAGTATTTAGTGTTGGGTAGTTTATTTTGTCTAAGTCCTGGTTATTTTGGGTTGATTGAAAATGTTGTTCTTTTTGAATATATGCATTGTAAAATGATGTATTTTAATTTCTGATGTGAACGCAATATGATGCGAAATGTCGATTTGGCCTTGCTGGCTTTTTCTGGAATATGTAAAAAACTGAATTATGACAGGTTACAGGAAAAACACGATTTCGGAATGTCCATAAAATAAAGGAAACTCTGTCCGATTTGACAGAGATTTTTATAATTTAATGAGTTTTAAAAAGAAAATTTTAAGTTCACTATTTTAATATGGGTAATTAAGGGTAATTCTAAATAGGGTGTTACATTTAGTGGTATCAGAGCAGTTTCCCTCAGCCTTTGGAGTGTGGACTCACATCTCCTGTGGTTTACTCACCAAGCGAGTAACCGATAAATAGTTAAGTGTCGAAGTTAGGGTAATAAGGTATATGTGTAATTGCTTAATTGTGTATTTATTGACTAGTTATTTTCCCCAAGACTAGGTAATATGGCTAGTAGATGCAGTGATGATGATAGGAATCTCTGCAATCTTAGAGGGCTTGGTTCACATCAATCGAAGTCAAGCGGAAACCGTGGCAGCACTTAATCAGTCGCCACCAGCATCCCAGAACCCATCCTTAGCTGAGACTAACTGGTTGGCTGATTTCAAGTGACATGGTCCCCCGAAGTTCGAGGGTGACTATAATATGGATGGAACTTGGAAACGACTTTATCTGATGTAGTTTTAGATAACTACATTATTTAAAATGCGTTCCTGATTTAAGTATCGTCCTAGAAGTCGTAGGTGACAGAAGAGGACTTAGGAATTCCTTATTCATAGTAGTAAGGGATTGCGAAACTTAAGTGGTATGCGAAGGTAAATTAATCTTTTAGGAAATCATGAGAGACCTTAGAAAGAACTAATAAGTGAGGACTTTGAATGAAGTTTAATCAAAAATTGCGATGATGTTGTTGTTTAATAGAATGTAAGGTTAGAATTGATCACTCTAATCCTTACATCCGTTAAGTAACGATATTATTAGCAGAACAGGACAATGATGTGTTGTTGATAGATGTGAGGTTGAGACTGATCACCTCGATCTTTGCATCTATTGACGGATGGTATCATTGTAGCCTCCTAAGTTAAATCAAGACAACCAAGATAGTAGCATTCCAAGAAGTAAATCCTTTAGAAGAAAGTAAATTAACCGGAAAGTATTATTTCCAAGACTTCTTATAGAATCAGGGGAATAGACCTAGGACAAAGTTATAGCACAAGAACATTAAGTTATCCTAGTTATTTAAGAATAGTGTGATCGAACCCTAAGTCCTGGAAATAATTAAGCAAACTCTATAGGAAATTATTTTGACCAGCATGAAAACCAAACTAGATTTTTGATACCCTAAACTTCACCGGGAATCTTCCTAAAGTTCTAGGATGACAGCCCGATATAAAAGCCAATCATTACAACTTAATGAAGTCTCCACACCGAGACCAATAAATTGGAATAATTAACCCGTACTCTTTGTTGAGTATAAGAACCTGGGTATGTTCAAAACGTAAGGTTTCGCAAACTTAGGGAATTTAGTCCATACCACCGACCATCAATAAGCGGGCAACTCAACCTGACCCTTGATATTAGAAGTGCTATAAATCTCAAGAGTGCTCTAAGCGTCGGATTTTAAAAGCACTCTTAATCTATATCAGACTCAACTAAACTTCTCCCAGTATCCAATTTGAAATAAATTGAAATGGGACTGCTGGCATACATTTGATGTATGGCTTAAGTTCCATTAACCTGAAATAGTGTTTAACAAAGTGTTCAAAATCTCAAGAGTACCTACCTACCTCAATTCATAACCACCCAAAATTCATTCAAGGCTTTATGCATGTTGTATCGAGCCTTAATTAAGGTTTCAATTCTTGCAAATATACCCTCTTCTTCTCATTCTCTTTGACCGTTTCAGCCATGAATTAACAATTTTAAAATTCCAACGAAAGGTTTTCTTGCTTCAACCGACTTGAGGTTGTAGACTCATTATCTTCTTCTTGTTTCTTATCCTGGAATAGTAAATGTTCTTGGAGTTCCAGTGTTGTTGATTTGTCCGATCCCTCATGAATGAAAATAGTTCTAACTATAATTCGTTGCATCCTATAAAGAGTCTTTAGACCACATGATCTTAGGTAAATTTTCTTAAAGAAAAAGCACAAATTCTTGGTGAATTCTAAGGAGTACTCTTCTTTCGTGCTAAAATCTGCACTCTTGTCTGGAAGTTATTCGAACAACGATTGAAAATTTATACAAGCAACCTCATACCTCCTGGCATTGGTATAATCAGGTATGTCAATGCCAAGTGGGGGAGAACCTAGTAACCCAATTTAAATTGTGTCCGGGTAACCAAAACGGAAGTAATAAGGAAAGTCGAGCGAGGACAAGAAGTAGAATGGTCTAGCCTAAACCTGTGAAACTCCCAGAAGTATGGATTTGGAAGTATCCAAGGTGCAAGAATGAAACCGAAGGAAAGTACTAAGGGGATGGTTCTCCATTTAAGGGATTGAACGGAATTTCGGGGACGAAATCCCATAAGTGGGGGAGAATTGTAACATCCCGAATTTTAAATCCAAGCCTAATGAGAATAAGTCAAAGTGAAGCTAATGGAAACCCTAAGAATAAGCTAGGATTTATTAGAGTAACCATAGCCAAAACGAGTATAGGAGTTAAGAAGTGTGCCATAGAGTTAGAAGCCATCAGTACGTAACAATCTGTTAATGTAATCGATTACCGTGGGGTGTTAATCAATTACAATCATTCTGTGAAGTGGCCAAGCCTTAGCAAAGAACAACCGGGTTTAAGTGTAGTGGCTAGGACCTCGGTCCGACCAAATTCCATCTTAGCCGACCAAAAGCGAGGTTCAGAGTCATAACCCGACCTCGTTTCGTCTCTCTCCCCTCGTCAGTAATCAAACGACCACAACGAGCCGTCTCATGTCAACTGATCTAAAGCAGTAATCGGTCTTCTCGGGTTTAAAGGACGTTGGACCGAACAGTTATCACCGAGCTCATGATAACCGAACATAAAGCCATGAGCTCATGAGAACCGAACAGCTAGTACCGAACTCATGAGAACCATACATGTAGCCATGAGTTCATGAGAAACGACCAGTTAGCACCGAGCTCATCAGTAGCACCGAGCTCATCAGTAGCACCGAGCTCATGGGAATCGACCTCGTTTCGTTTGACAACCTTTAGCTGTGAGCAACCGACCATATCGAGACGATTCACGATGGACGATTATACGCACCTACCTCAGCAATATCCTGTAGGCCACTGCAAGTCGCCTTGTGTAAACCGAGTATAAGTTCGGTCTCTTACCGACCTTCGGTAGGCCACACCGACCTCACATCGACGCCAAGGCATCTCAGCCTCCACGCGCTTAGCATCTCGTTAGAGGCTAAACCGATCTTGCACCGATGACAAGATATCTCGGCCTCCAAGCACCGAGAATTTCACTTAACCGACTCATTCCGAGAAGGTGCTTCCAAGAACCCGAGCACCGAGATCCTAACACAGACCCATGACTCCAGTCCGATCGATTTGATCAAAGGGCGATCAGTTAGCACTTTACGAGCATTGACCACGATCTAGTCAGATTCGTAACACACCAAGCTAGGGCCGAGCATAAGAGCCAAGACGGATGGCTCTCACAGCGTGTTCCGCGCCCGGACCCACTATTCTCCTCGCCCAGGCGTGCACGTCAGACTTGGTTCCCTCTAAACCACTCATTCTCAAAGCTTCTCAAGGAAGCTTTCATTCTCCACCACATGTTACAAAGCTTCTAGGAGAAGCCTCTTTCGTGGACCACTCATTCCCAATCAAGGCAAAATAAAACAATAACACACCAAACAACTTTTCATTATTCTCCTCCTTCACGAGCTCTCATTCTCATTCTCTCTCGACCCTCTCAAGCCCTAAGAAGTAAAGGGAAAACCGGCCATCATCATCAACTCCGCTTATCATCACCATAAACACAAACTCTAACAAAATCAATAACACCCCTCATCAAGAACATTACCGTCATCATTCATTCGCTTCCTTCATGGAGCCAACACAACCATTCTTCCTCCTTCTTATCTTAAGATAAGACACCACCACCATCTTCATCATTCATCATCAAGAAGACAAGGTCAAGTTCCATAGCTCCATCATCACCTCCACATCACACGACTTCCACTCTCACCACCATAAGACAAAGCTTCATTTCCCTATCATCATCAACAACACACGCCACTCTCCCTCCCTATCTCCATTGGTTTTCAAGCTCCATAGCTATGGAGATTCATATATGTTTATGCCTCCCTCCCAAGACCAAGTGAAGCCGAGCTCCCTTCCTCCTTCACAATCTCCTCTTGATCAAGTTCCTCTCCATCTCATTGTTGCTTGGTTGAGACATCTCAAAAGGTTCAAAGGGCTAAGGATTTAAGAACTAGGGCACAAAGTAAGGCTAAGACTCAAAGACTTCCTTATCTCCCATCATCTTTGAGGTAAGGAGTGGGTGTTACCCTAGCTTAGGTTTGGATTTCTAGTGTTCTCATAGTGAGTACTAAGAATGGGTGTTAGATTAGGATATTGAACCGTAGGATAGTGGATATAGATTACTATTAGAGAACAAAGTGAATAAAAAAGAACCTATTAAATTAACTGTGAATATGTGTATGTTTGATATCATGATTAATGTTATAAATATGTAGTGTGCTTAAGTAAATATAATTGATAACTAGAGAGGTATAATTTAGGAGTAAAGTGTTTTGACAAGCATGAACTTATGTGTCAATTGTGATATTTGTTATACATGTTTGCTATTGTCTGAATAATATGCGTGCCGACCATAGGTGGCCGAGTCTGAAAAATGGTGTAAAATGCTAGGGAATAGATTAAATGAGGAATAATAACTAAAAGATAGAGATTATAACAAGAAGGCAAGTGAAATAGTAAAGGGAAGTGAGAAGAGAGAAGTCAAGAGGGAAGGAATAAAAATAAAAGGATAAGTAAAAAATAATGGTTGTGTGAGACGGGTCATGTTAGACATTACGGTTGGGTGTAATAAGCCGCGCATGAAAATGTGTGCTGTAAGTCGCAAGCGGACCGTGTGAAATGACTGAATAAGACACATGGAATGTGCATCTGTAAGACGTGCCTCATGGGGATGTACGCAGTAATGGCTCACACAAGATTCCTAATAATGGAATCGGTTAGGATGTGCTCCTAGTCATGTAAGACGTGCGGGGTGCCGTATGCCATGATTCCGTAAGCCAAACGGGATGGGTAGCTGTAAGACGTACATCATGTATGCGGGGTGTGCGCGATGATGGACACTCCATAACTCCAAGAAAAGTGTAAGACACATACTGGGTATGCGCTTCTCTAAAAGATATGAAAAATGTGGATAAAAAGGAAAAGAGGAAAGAAGTCACAATAAAGAGAATTTAAGACATGATAAAAGAATACAGTGAGAATAAAAGGAAAATGAAATAGGCAAGTAAAGTAAAAGATAAGGGAACAGGAAAGGATAGGTAAGGATCAAATGAATGATGATAATTGTTTGATGCACGATTTGAAATGAATATGTGATTATGTGCATATTTGATTAACTGTGTTTGACTTGGTATATTGTTATGTCATATTAGAAACTGCTTCCCTAAGTTTTGTGTAATGCTCACCTCCTTACCATTTTTTACAGGTATATGTTAGATCTAGTGTGCATGTGTATGTGGAGATTGTGAGATCTATTATGCAAGTGCATGGTTTTGATAATGACAAATGTTTTGATCAAGCTCAAGTGATTGGAGAAGCTCACCAAAGATCAACAATCAACTATGATGAAGAGAGAGCAAGCTCATTAAGATTCAATATGTGTATTTGTTGTAATATCTTTATTTTGAGTCTTAGAGTTTGATGAGTTTGGGTAGAGTTTATTAGAGGGTAGTGAATCTCTATCAAGTGCATGATCATATTATGATTTGAGTATTTCACTTAACCTAAATCAATAGGTGGCTTAAAGATTTGAAAGAAAAGGTTTAGATTTGAGAAAACAAGTTTTTAGAAGTGTTTTTAACGCTCATAATCGATTATGAGGAAGCCCTAATAGATTTATCATGACTTGCATCAGGTGATAATCAATTATCTACTTGGAATAATCGATTATCACTTTTCAACGAAGGCATAATCGATTATTGAGTTGGCTTAATCGATTATGACCTGCTGAACTGCTTTTTAAAATACGTTTTTCACTTCTCAAAATCAGTTTAAGTTTTCTAACTTTTGGGTATTCTATATAAACCTTTTTCTATTCATTATGAGTCATAACAACAACTTCATATCATTTTAGAAAGATCAAAGCCACTCTATTTTCTCTCAACTTTCTCTCTCACTTTCTCAAAGATCAAAGTTCTTCATTTTCATATTCTTTGATCAAGAAACCTTTGAATCTCAATTACTAATTGTTCATAGTTCTTGAAGGAGATTCATTAGGGTATTGTGTTTTCTATTCTGTTGTAATCATTGCAATAAGGCAAGCTATCTACAACAAAGTGAAAGTCTTGGTAGTTGTTCATCAAGCAAATTGTCTTAGAAGTCTTGTTGTGTTAACAAGCAAATTGGAAGCCTTTTTGTGGGGTTATCAACAAGCAAGGGAAGAAGGTTAGATTGGATTTCAATAGGATTACAAGACAAGAGTGAGGTATCCCTTGGAGGCTATCAAGAAGGGAGTCTTGAGAGGCATATTACTTGTAATTTGAGAATTCTAATTCCTTATTGAAGAAACTCTCTCTTGTGATAAGAGGGAACTGGATGTAGCTCACGGTGGTTGTGAGTGAACTAGTATAAATCTCTGAGCAAGCTTCTCTTCCCTTAACTCTTTAGTTTTTGTCATTTCATATTGTTCTTGATTGAAAACCTAGAAAAGTTTGATTTTCCATAATTGAAAGAATTAGGGTTTAATTGTGCAAATTGATTTGGTGAAAACCATTTTCATAACCTAGGTAATCATTAACAATATTGGTGTTAATCAATTTCGTGCTATCTCTAATCTTATGTGTTAATTGATTGATTTCCGTATTTGTTTGAAAAAGTGATTTTCTAGTTTCTGCAACATTTAATCGATTAAACACATTAATAATCAATTATCTGAAACTTAGCTGTTAGATGATAATCGATTATACACTGTTCATAAGCGATTATGATTTTCAGAAATTGTAAAAATTGTTCGTTTTAATTGTTTCGATTTGTTTCATTCGAAAATCTTTCAAGGTTTCTTAAACACCTATTCAACCCCCCCTTCTAGGTGTTCTCCTAGTGTTCTCTAGTTATTTCACCCACCGATTGTAGTTCTAACAATTGGTATCAGAGCTCGGTCGAAAGACACGAGCATAGAGCTTTATTTTCATAAAGATCCTTGAGGAAACTACAATGAGTTCTACGAATCCCTTTGGTGGTGAAGGTGCTTCAATAAGCCGTCCTCCTATGTTTGGTGGAGAGGGTTATGCTTATTGGAATGTTGAAATGAGAATCTTTATAGAAGCCATAGATATGAACATTTGGGAAGCCATTGAGAATGGTCCTCGCATTCCCTCAAAACAAGTAGATGGTGCATCTCAACTAGTTCCCAAAGATAAGTGGACCGATGATGATAAAAAGAAAATTCGATATGATTTAAAAGCTAAGAATATCATCACGTCGGCTCTATCTTATGATGAGTTATTTAGGGTCTCTCAATGTTGTAATGCCAAAGAAATGTGGGACACCTTGCAAGTCACACATGAAGGCACTAGTGAAGTTAGGCGTGCTAAATTAAATTCTTTGATGCATGAATATGAATTGTTTCGTATGTTGCCTGATGAATCTATATATGATATGAAAAAATGTTTTACTCATGTTATTAATCATCTCATTGCTCTTGGAAAGACTTTTATGAATTGTGAAGTTATTAAAAAAGTGTTAAGATGTCTAAGCAGGGAATGACAACCTAAGGTTACCGTGATTATAGAATCAAAGGACTTGAATAACATGGACTTAGCTACACTTTTTGGAAAGCTTCAAGAACATGAAATGGAGCTTTGACGTTTGCATATGCATGAAGAGTCAGAAAAGAACAAAGAAAGAAAAGGGATCGCTCTTAAAGCTAAAAGTTCATATAAAAAGGAAGAGAGTTCCGATAGTGAAGATTACAATTCGAACATTGATGAAGAGTCTATGAAACTTGTACTAAGAAAGTTTAGCAAGCTTCTAAGGAGAAAAGGAAGGTTGAACAAAGACAAAAGGAAAGAGAAAAATTCCCCACACTACAAGACCAAGACAACAAAAGAAGGAGTAGTTTGCCATGAATGCGGAAAACCTGGTCATCTCAAACACTCGTGCTCAAAGTATCTCAAAAGGATGGAGAAAGAAAAGAAACAACCAAAGCACAAAAAGGCATACATTGTATGGGATGAGGAAGAAAATGAAAGCACATCAAGTAATTCTTCGGATGATGAAGAAGTAGCTACACTTAACTTGCTAGTTCAAGTAGATGAAGAAGAAAGCTCAAGTACTGAATCAAATGAACAAAGCGAGGATAGCGATGTAAGTGATACTAAATCCGAAATTTCTTCCAAATATGAAATTTTATATAATGCTTATGAAGAAATGCATGAACAACTTAAGAAACTAGCTTTGAAAAATTTAGAAAGGAAGAAGATCATTTTGAAACATCAACAAGAGATTTTAGAACTTCAAAAACAAGTTGATGAGCTTAACCTTCAAAATGAAACTCTTGATCTCATTTATGCTAGTTCTTCTTGTGGTTGTGCTAGTAGATTGAATGTTGTGGTTGATTGTGAGAGTTGCAAGTTCCTTAAAGATGTGATAATGCTATTTTGAAAAATAAGCTTGCAAGTTTCACAAGTGGTGATATTAAATCGCGCACATTATTAAATTTTCAAAAAGAAAATTCAAACAAGTTTGGTTTGAGTTATACTAATGCTAAGAGTAAGTCTCATAGAAATGTTGTTGATTTTTCTAAGATTGATTTTTCAAATGCACCAACATGTTTCTATTGTGGCACTCATGGACATACTTCAAATGTGTGTTATATCAAAGTGCATGGTATACCTAAAGGAAATTTTGTTTGGGTTAAGAAGGGTGGAAATCCCTTAACTAACAAAAATGGATCCAAGACTATTTGGATACCAAAAAGCAAAGCATGATTGTTTCGTAGGTACAATTGAAGAGCAAAAGGTCTACAAGTATTATTCATTATTTGCATCTTCAAATATCAAAGAGAATGTCCTACAATTGGTACAATTGGTATTATTTCTACAAAAGCTCACATTTGGTATCAAGTAAATTTTTCACAAGAGATAACAAGTATTTACAATTGGTATCTTCTAATTTTACAATTGATACTTACAATTAGTGATGAAAATTCATAAGTGTTGTCATGATATATTTTTCTACAATTGATATCATTGTGTGTTCATTATATGTTTATCATCTATTGTGGTTTTTGTGAAATTTCTTTACAATTGATATCACACCTTGTCAACTGATATTATGATTTTTAGTTCCAATTGGTATCATTTTTCTTTTTTATATTTCTTTTCAATTGGTATCACATTTTAAGAGTTCATTGATTAATTGGTATAAATTATGTAGAGAAAATATTATTAATTTCTCTTATTTTGGCTTATGATTTCATTGTTTTATTACTTTTTGATAATGCCAAAAGGGGGAGAAAAGGTTGTTTAATTTGTTGTTTTTATATAGGTGGAGCAAAGTTGTTGAAGATAGGGGGAGAATCAAGCTTAACTCAATTGAATTTCAAATGTCAAAAGCATTTATTGAGGGGGAGCAAGAGTCTTACCAAGTGATCAAATGTTTCAACAATCAACAACTTCAAAACATTTTTGACATAATCAAAAAGGGGGAGATTGTTAGATCTAGTGTGCATGTATATGTGGAGATTGTGAGATCTATTATGCAAGTGCATGGTTTTGATAATGACAAATGTTTTGATCAAGCTCAAGTGATTGGAGAAGCTCACCAATGATCAACAATCAACTATTATGAAGAGAGAGCAAGATCATAAAGATTCAATATGTGTATTGGTTGTAATATCTTTATTTTGAGTCTTAGAGTTTGATGAGTTTGGGTAGAGTTTATTAGAGGGTAGTGAATTTTTATCAAGTGCATGATCATATTATGATTTGAGTATTTCACTTAACCTAAATCAAAAGGTGACTTAAAGGTTTGAAAGAAAAGGTTTAGATTTGAGAAAACAAGTTTTTTAGAAGTGTTTTTACAGCTCATAATCGATTATGAGGAAGCCATAATCGATTATCATGAATTGCATCAGGTAATAATCGATTATCTACTTGGAATAATCGATTATCACTTTTCAACAAAGGCATAATCGATTATTGAGTTGGCTTAATCGATTATGACCTACTGAACTGCTTTTTAAAATACGTTTTTCACTTCTCAAAATCAGTTTTTAAGTTTCCTAACTTTTGGGTATTCTATATAAACCTTCTTGTAACAGCCCGATTTTCGTAACTTAAAAATAACCAACTTTTGTTCATTTAGGTTGCAAAAATGAGGCCAATTTTTTTTTTAATTTTTTTGTAAAACATTAGTGAAGTGTTTGAAACCATTGTTGAAAAGTTCTGGGTGTTCTCAATACTCTTTACCGAAAACCGAGCTATTACTAAAACCAATACTCTTCCATTCAGGTTTTCGAAAACATTTAGCACGAAAAACAGTTTGTGTTGAGAAAATGCCTAAGCATGGGTAGTTTTGATGATTACAAAGTGCAAGTCAAGGCAAAAGTCCACAACATTGAAGCTTAGACTCAAGTTAGTCAAAAAGGGATTCTTATAAACTTGTAATGTTAAATTTACTTTTCTTAGAGTTCCTTAGGTGCTTAATGGTTAAGTCTAAGTTAGAATGAAGCTAAATCATAATCTAAAGAAAAATAGTATGCATGTTAAGTTACATCAAAAGTGGGTGATTTTCAAAAAATAAAAGAAAGTATTTTTTCAAAATGAAAATGAAAAGAAGGTGTTTATCGAAATTAAAAGAAAGTGATTTTCAAAAATAAAAATAAAAATTATTAAGAAAATTTTTTTTAAATGTTTTTGAAGTCAAGAAAGTATTTTCAAAAAAAAAAATTGAAAAAGTGTATCTGATCAAATGTATCCGGATACATCCAAAAGTATCCGGATACCTTTTTAAAACAACAATCAAATTTTTGAAATCAAACACGATGTATCCGAATACTTTCAAAAGTATCCGGATACAAACAGTTAAAACTGTCATAAACATAGCCGTTTGCTGTTCTAACTGATATATATATGTTCCAAACGATTTCAAAACATGAGACAACGTTCTTACAACCTTCTAACACTTCTGAACTTTCTCCTAAACACGTTTTTACAGAATTCTCAAGTGTTCTTCATGAATCAATTGCATTTTCACATATGATCAAGAAGAACATTCAAGTGTTGCATTGAATTTTCACAAATACCCACTTTGATATACACTTGCATTCATTCTCATTGATCTAGATTTTGATTCAGTACTAAAAGTGTTCTTAAGTAAGTTGCTAATCCACACAAGAAAAGTGCAAGTACCATTGATCTTCATTGGAGTTGTTCATCCACACAACGAGTTGTAAAGTGCCAACAACAAGACATTGACAAACGCAAATTGGTGAAAGGTTTTCATCAAGTATACTTTAAGGTTTCAAGTGGAATTGAAGAAGGTTTCTTCAAGCACAAGGTTCGCTGTGATTCGAGGAATTGTTTGCGAAGACACAAGTTCCAAAGAGGTTCTTTGGAGGGACTAGTCTAAGGGAAAGGTTTTCTCTTACACTACTTGTACTTACAATTCTTGTTCATAGTGAAGCAAATCTCCCATCTCAGAGAGGGAGGACTGGATTAGCATTAGTGTTCGTTAACACACTAATGTGAACCAGGATAAAATCCTTGTGTTCGCTTCTCTTTCATTATCTCTTTACAATTCCGCGCGCTTAATTTTCATATATTTAAGTATATGCGTTTTATATGTTTTTACTCTGATTATTTTAAAGGCCTTAGTAAGCGATAAATTTTTAATTGGTGAAGATTCGTACATCAATAGCTCGTCACTTAGGTAATCCTTGACTCAACAATCATCACAACCTAAACTAAACACACTATCCTTAAACTATCCTATTGAAGACAATCGGGTGAAGTTCCTCCTTCTTCTTGCGTCTTCTCTTCGCCCTCGAAGATGATGCCCTCCTTGCTGTTATTTCCTCATTACTAGTGGATTCCGGCTCCGCTCTATTGAGAATGGTAGAATTCCTCTGAGTCTCATACCGAATCTTTTCTTTGAAGTTCCTGTAGCCTCGTACGCTGACTTGCCCCAAGTGCGACCCCAGATTAGCTCCACTCAGTTGATACTCCGGGTCGGGAATCACGATTTGGGTGTAGCCGGTCCATACCCAACCACAGGGGGTACGTTTCCATCCTCTTCCATACTTACTCCACGTAGTGATGTCCATCCGATACTCCATCTTCCCGTCGAGATATCAGCAGCACCGATATGCCAACGAACAGGAGAGAGTAAGCGATCCGGACGACGCATCGTCGACGGTGTGGGATTACGATAGGCAAGATAATAGGACCATACAAACATATAATACAACATACAAACACACAACAATCAAGCATATCATTGTCAGCATTATTATCATTGTTATTTTATCCGCATTATTGTTATCTGCTTTCATTTCCTCCTTACATACATTTCTCATGAGCATTCTTTCTTTCTTTCTTTCATTTACATTCCATAACTATCCTTCTCTTTCATCCAGTCTTATTGATTTACAACCTTTAATGATTTGGGGAATTATAATATATCATCAGGATATTCATGTCGTTCTCGGCTATCACACACACGTCTACATCTCCTCGGTCATCCACCCAACCTAGTCGGAAGCAAACAGGAGTACAGGACCTTTACCGTGCGGGCACGACAGCTGTCTCAAAATCAATTGGCCCCAGGCCAGGAGGACTACAACCTCAAATCACATCATATCAATTCATATATATAATCAACGCACACTGTCTCAACTCACAGTGGCAAACAAGATGCCCCACTCCAGTCCCTCTCACTGTTCATGATTTGCAATCTAGGGGGCGACAGTATATTTCTAGTGGATCCGCAGAACTTACCACGGCATTGGACCCAGTCCCTACCACGTTCGTATGCCACATGTGGAGTTCGTTCTGCCTAGAAACATACCCTAGACTTCTTGATGTTTCACCTTCATTGTCCTCCCCTAATGCAATATCCTCCTGAGTATCCGCAGATATCCATGGTTCCTTCCTCTCCACTACTTCGCACTCTCATACCTCACCGCGTATGTCTTTTAAAGTCTTTTATCTTTTAATTATCCTAAGGTCGGCTCATCCTTCGTGCATCCCTTCAATGAGTCCCGACCGCTAACTTGGCATAACCTTTCTCTCATCAATTCTCACATAGCACAAAGCTGGGGTCACATCGATGAACTCACATCTCATTTCCAAATCCTTGTAATCATCTCATTTCAAATCTTTTCTCAAAACAATCTTTTCACAAATTTTCTCAAAATACCAACTTATAAACTTTCACAAAATATAATTTCATAAACTTTTTCATAAAATCCCCTCTCATAAATTTTTCTCAAAATCTCTTTTCAAAAACTTTCTTAAAAATCTCTTTTCTCAAATTTCTAAAAATCTCCTTTCAAAACATTTCCCAAAATTTCATTTCAAAAGCTTTTCTGAAAATACTTTTCATAATCCTCCTCAAAACCTCTTTTCAAAAATTTCCTTTCACAAACCTTTTTCAAAAATTTCTGTTCACAAAAATCTCTTTTCACAAATCTTTTTCAAAAATTTCCTTTCACAAATCTTTTCAAAAATCTCTTTTCACAAATCTTTTCAAAAGTCTCTTTTCAAAAACCTTTTTCAAAAATCACATTTTCGGGCTGAGCGCTAATGGAGGAGCAAGCTCAACTCAACACTAGTCTCTTTCCCAAAAACAAAATCAAAGGAGCCAAGCTCCACTCAGATCACATCTTACTCCGGTACTCAACATCACTCTTCCCAGCCCTGGCTCGTCCTCATTATTTTCATCAATTCTTCCCCATTCTCAACTCTTTCTTTCTTTTCCAGCACATATCTTATTTCCCATCATTATTCCTTTTTCCTTTGTATCTTTTTAATCCCACAACTTAATCATTTCATTTTCTTATTCAGGACGTAACAGACGTCCATCAGCACATTACTCATTTTAATCAACAACATTCAATTTCAACATGTATAATTAAATAAATAAATATAAACATGCTATCCACACACACAATCAGCACACAATAACAATGTGGTCTTTGTCACCTTCGTATAAATGGCCACACAACACAAACAATTGCCACTTATACTACTGACTCCGAACCACTTAGTTCCGATCTTTGAGATGATACGGAACGTCCTAATAAATCACCTAACTACCACGGTGTCTTGGGAAAGCTTCTCTCTCACCTGAGGTCCAGCGATTTAATGCGTACCGTCTCCTCGGATCCTTCTTGCTGCCGACTGCCCCAATCCCTCGTCTTTAAGATTCCTCGTACTAAATAAAATATGCTTACGTTATTAATTTGTATTAAGAAAATCTTTTTCGTAACTTAAACACCTCTCATTCCTCGTCGAAAAACTTAAAACATAACCGTTTTCTTTCAAACAACTCTGATATTTATAATACCTTAAGTACTTTCAAAAAAACATTTTGAAAACATTTCGTAAAGTAATTTAAATCACTTATTTTAGTTGCTGGTCCGTTTTGGACAGCACCTAAATCAACTTCGAAAACACCGAAAAATGTACCGTTTTCGATCCGGCTTTTTCTTAAATCAACTACCACTTGAAATTTTACTTTAAATCACATGAAAACGTTTTTAAATATAAAAAGCAAGTCCAAGTAATTCTGGACAGCAAAGAGTCATGTTACAAAATTTCTTTGATAAAACCCCGAAAACATCGTAAAAACACTCTTTGTTTTAAATAACTCTTTTATTCAAAATTAACACTTTAAAATTCAAGTCTTTATCATAAAACAAACTTTGGACAGCCATAAACACAAATTAAAAATCTCAAGTAAATCAAAATGGAATTTTCTTAAAACCAACTTATTTCAAAACCATTTACACACTCAAATATTTTTCAAACATAACTAGCACACATCCACAAAAATACTTAAATAAATTAAGTCATACAAGTAATTGATTAATCATTTAATTTATTTATAATTCAAACAAACACTTAGACATTCACATACTCACAAAGATATAAATCAAACACAACAACTCAATTCTTTTCAAAAATTATTACATGAGTTTATTTTAATGCAACTAGATTTCCTAAACCTATTTACACTATATGGCCGCATGACATCAAAGGAAAAAATTCAAAGGTCCCAAATTTAAAACACATAGATCAACTTGATTTATTTTAAGCATTTGAATTCTATTTTCTTTTTCATGCAACAAAATTATTTATTCTTCCTTTTACTCTTAACCGAATGCACCTACACACACATATATTTATTTAAACACAATACTCTTCCAAAATCATTTAATTTATTTATGTCCTTTATTTTTAAATCCAAAAACCGATTATAAAATCAATGTTCACAACACAATTTCAAACAATTTATTTTACATAATTTCACAAAACATATTCATTACTCCAAGTCAGCTCATGAAAAAGAATCCTAGTCTATTTATCCAACCTAGGCCGAATCTTACTTTGACAAAACAAGGTTCTTGGTTCACTTTTTCAACATGCAAAAACACAAGCTTCCTTAAGTCAAAAAGGAGTTAACATGCATGTGTCCCTTTTTATGGAAACAAAATATGATTTCCTAATCCTAGGCTTAGACCGAATGCACATTACTTAAAAATCAAAACTTGACTTCAAACCTTTTAACGTGCAAGATCACAAAACATGAATCAAGTTAAAAATCATTTTCCAAAAACTTATTTCCTTAGTTTCTTTGTAAAACCGTGAGGTCCATTAGGAAAATAAAATCTTTTCACTCAAAAACCACATGCATGCACCTAGATCTTGTAGATCAAGTCATGAAATCAAATATAATAGCACAAATCAAAGATAAAAATTATTTTGAGTAAGAAGAAGTCAAAACCGTGATGATCAATGAAGAAAATCAAGTCCTTGGTTTTAAAAAAAACAACATGCATGGTTTCAAAAGCATAATTTTTTTTATAGATCAAAACAAGGCCAAAACATTTTATTCTTAAATCACATGTAAAGCTTTCAAGAACAAATTTTTTTTTTTTAAATGATCAAGGTAGGATCAAAGCTTTTTCAAGATCAAGTTCAAAATCAAACATTTCAACAACTCAAATTAACTTTTCTAAACATGAGATCAACATGCAATCACTTAGATCAAATTAAAAAGCATCAAGACCTAACTTTCTACTCATGGCCGAATTACCTAGTTTAGGATCTAGTGTTTTATAAGTTCATTTACTCTTAAAAATTTAAGATCAAGGCATAAACAAGACATGCATGTACTCAAATCATCAAGATGATCATCAAATCAACATGCAACACCAAAGATTTCAATTTTACTATTAAGCAAGTTTAAATCATTCATTCATTTATCAAGTAAACTCATAAACACTTCACAAATCACGGTTTAAACAAGAATTTTAAACATGCAAAGAGACTTTACTTTAGATCCACAAAATCTCAACAAATCTTTAGATCTAGAAGATTTATCTTGAAAAACTTTAAGATCTTTCATGAAAAACCTTTAACAAGTTATAGAGTCCGTTGATTAGAAATTTACAAGTAATTTTTAGTCTTAAGAGTTCATGATCAAACATAAATAGAACATGCAAAGGAAGAAAAGAAAGGAAGATTACAAAATCAAAGAGAAATCTATACTATTACAATTCTCCATGCTTATTAGAACTACCCACCAAAAAGAGTTGATCTTCTAGGTTGTAAAGTCTTGGATCTTCAAGGAAGTCTCTATTAGAATTATTGATAGGATTGGCAGCCGTCACCCAAGAGGGGGGTGAATTGGGTGTTTATGAAAACATTGGAAAATATTCGCTTTAAAACGTTTTCAACAAATTTAAAGAGATTTGCAGCGGAAAACAATTATAACGATGAAAACGATTACGCAGAAGCGAATAATATTAATAATAATAGAAAAACTAATATGCGCGGATACACTTAAAATAAGAACAACGAAAACGTATGATACCGCGCTAATTAATTTAAAATCCTTTAAATTAATTATTATGAAAATAGATGTTATGATGCACAACAAATAAATATAACAACGGAAAATAAAGAGATAAGGGATAGAAGAGATTGCACCGAAGATTTTATCCTGGTTCGGCAAACCCGGCCTACTCCAGTCCCCAAGCGACCCGCTTGAGCTTTTCACTAAACCAAGACGCCACGCGTCCCCAAGTACAACCAGAGCGCCCCGCAAGCTACTAGGAACCTCCTTTCGCCAGGGACCTCAACAACCAGATAGCCTAACTACTAGGTGCCCCACCGTTCGTCTAGCACTACCCAATACAGAAGGGTTCCTCACCCTACAAACACGAACGCCGCACGTTCGCACTAGGAGATTCACTCCCTAGTCACTAAGGGTTACACACCCCTTTACAACAACGGTTACAATATGAGTTGGGTACAACAACTATGATGCACTCTTAATAGTGCGGATACAAGAATATAAGGCTCTAACAAAAGTGTGTTCTATATAACACTGATACAACAATAAAGCTCTAGTGGTGCTGAATTTTAATCACAAGTACTAAGGCCAAAATAATTTTTCTCTTCTCAAATAGATAGCAACGATAAAAACTTGTTGGAGAAGAAGAAGAAGAAGCGTTCAGAAGAAAAGGTTCAATGCAGAAAATAGGAATTCTTCAAAACATTTTAAAAGCACAATTTAACACATGTTTAAAATCAAAAATCAAATCTTAAAGATTTAAGAAATAAAAATAAAGATTTGAAAATATTTGAAATTCAAATTTTGAATTTGAAACTAGAATCAAAATCAAATCAAAAATAATTTTGGAAATAAATCAAATTTAAGATAAGAATGAAATCAAATCCGGAAATATTCAAAATTGATTTTATGAAATCAAATAAGTAAAATAATATTTTTGAAATCAAAATCAAATCAAATAGATTTAAAGAATAAAATAAAATAGAATAAAATCAATTTTGAAATCAGAAACAAATAAAATAGATTTAGGAAATAAATCAAAGATTTGATTCTTAAAAACAAATAAGGAAATATTTTCAAAAACAAAATCAAATTCGAATTTTGAAAATAAATCAGAATCAATTATGTAAAAATAAATCAGGAAATAAATCAAAATGATTCTGACACGTTTTTCAATAAAACTTGAGGTAATCGATTACTTCAAGAAGATAATCGATTATCCCTTTAAAAATAGAAACTTTTAAATTCTTTTGAAAAACCAGTAAACGATTACAACATAGAATTTAATCGATTACTTCACTTCTGTTTAATATATGATACAACTGATATAATCGATTATCACTGGTCAAATAATCGATTACACAGCCTCTGAAAAATATATGATGCAACTCCAGTAATCGATTATCTGTGCCAAGTAATCGATTACTTTCATATAAAAAGTAATGGATTAGCCAGGTTCAAATACTCGATTACACTTTCTCTGGATTTTCTATGATGCAACATAAATAATCGATTATCTTGAATGAGTAATCGATTATCTCTGTCAAAACTTGTCTTAACAGATTTTCACAATTTAGAGAAATCCAGCTAGAGGTTGTCAAGATATATTTTCACAGTGAATCAGTTAAGTCTTTAAAAAATATGTTTTTAGAAAAACTATTTTCGCAATTAAAAACATTTTTCATAAACTAAGTTAAAAACAGATTTTCATGAAAACATATTTTGCAATTAAAACATTTTTCACAAAAAGTTCTTTTCTTCTCCTTAACATGAAAAACTAATTTTGGCCATTAGACACTTGTAATAAAAATTCATTACCTTACAAATTTCCTATGGGCCAGGCTATACAAAACTTGAACATGAAGCTTGAGCCTTGACTTTAGCCTTGAAGCTTGATGCTTGAACTTGATGCAGCTTGATGCTTGAAACTTTGAATCTTGTTTGTAATCATCAAAACATTATCTTCTAGAATCCTTCTAGCATTACTCTTTACGTCCTTTGGGGCAAGATTGACTTCCAACACTCCCCTTTTTGATGATGACAAACCCTTTTCTGAGTTTCTGCATCACAAGCGTTAAGCAGCAAGTATAGCATAATATAGTCCAATAATATCATAGGAAATTTAAATACAAATAGAGAATATAGAGAATAATTGATTAAGCCATGAAATAGTTTCTCTTCATTCTCATAACCTCACCCTGCATATATGGTTAGTATACCCAATGAAACTCAGAATTCTTCTCTCCCTTTTGTCAACATCAAAAAGGTGGTGAGAAGACTTTAGCAGGATTAGGGTTCTTCTCCCCCTGAAACACTGAATAGATACATTAATAATAACAAGAGAGTAAATACATATAGACACATAGTCAATTTCTCCCCCTATTTGACATCATTAAAAGGAATTATGGGATAAAAAAAAATTTCTTTCCCAAAAAAAAACAATTTAAAAAGCGCATGATGTCAAAATGGGATGAAGAAGCAAAACATGTTCTCAATGCAAATATTCCAATAATATTTTTCTCCCCCTTTCTAAAAGGTTTTTCCAAAATAAGCATAACATGAAGGGAGATGAAATATGCATCATAAAAACATGTGAATGCTCACTATCATCAAAACTTTAAAAACCTTATATGCCATGACAATAATAACATATAATCCATGATAGCACATATTGTCATATAAGGCATATATCGCATAAACAAGGATCACATGATAAATAAGATAATAAAGGGGCAGTGATACTTATCGTCGGTGATGATTTCCCATTTAATAGGGATAATTAGCTTTGGAGTTCCTTCCAATTTGAGATTCAACATTCAGTATTTGAAGGAATTTCCCCTTGCATTGTGTTGCACTTCTTCCATTCCAAGAGATCATGTTTATAATGCAGTATACTTTCAATTGCTTGAAAAATTGCAAAGTCCTCTCTTAAATTGACAACGTTGATCATAAAAATCTAGAGAGCATTGCAAGGTTGATAACTGTTGTAATACCTGCAAGACTAATTTGCAACGTATCTCTTGGTATCCAACATAATTGGATCCTTAGGAATTAGTAATACATGAATACATCACCAATTATGATTCTTCCAAACATCTTATCAAGTATGCCCATAAGAGGTAGACAATGAACATGTAAAACATGTAGTCACATAGATATAGCTCAAGAGACATGATATGCTGAAAATAATAGTTTTCCTTCAAAAAGAATGGATGCACAAATATAGCATAGAAGGAATAAATCATTAAAAAAAATTCAGCAATCAGATAACCATAAGATATAAGACATGACAAGAATATATTATTCAATTTAACATACTTGTCATGTTGAGCACATATCACAAAGACAAGTATCACAAGATAGTTAAATAGAAATAGGTCTGTGATACTTATCATAGGAGAGGCTATCCCATGTAATAAGCTTGTATATTTGAGAGGTTCTTCCCTAAGGAGTTTTGCCATTCTTTGCCTTGAAGGAAGTTTCCACCTTTTTAATATGTTCCCCTTCTTTAGTATTTTTCCTCAAGCATCATGATGAAGGAGAGTCTTAATTCCTCCTTTGGAATTCTTTCATTTCATTTCAATGCGCATACCTTCTCTTGTACTTGAGGCATTGCCTGTAAAAATACTTAGGAACATTTCTTTTGGTATCCAAAAACTTGGATCCATATAGATTAGTAGCACAAGCATAAATAGGCATTTTGACTTTTCAAAATATTGAATCACATGAAGGACAACATAGTCAAATGCACTTGAAAATATGCTCATGAACACAAATGCATGTCTTATATCAATATATATCTCTAGTATGTCATGACATGGCATCAACACATAAAGAGTGTATTCATGTGATAAAAGGAATTTTAAAAAATATTTTAACACACATGATACAACTCAATATATGGTGAAAAAATAATGCAGTGTACACACAAAAAATATAATCATGTGCTTAAAAAGATTTTCAAATAAAGCAGCACACATGATTTATTTTATCCAAGGAGTGATCATGATAAATAAAAGATTTTAAAAAAATATTTCAGCACTCATGATACACCTAGGTATGTGCAAAAGATAGAGTAGTCCAGGTATACCTTTGTGTAGTCGTTGTTATAGGTGGAATGAGAACATGATACCTTGGACTTGTTGATCAAAGAGGTGTTTGTCCTTACCCATTGCTTCTTGCTTAAGGTCCTAGACCTTATGATTTCACCTTTAGGCACGTGAGAAACTTTGGTTGGGAGCATCTTCCTCCTTTGACCATTCCATCTATTCCTTGGCCTCTTGGAAATCACCCTTGACACTTTCCCCTTTTCTTCTCCACTTGGTTCATCCTTTTGAATAAGATTCTGCACATTTGAAATACTAGGAGAACACTTTGGTACCCATTTCATCTTGGGTCCTTTGGGGTTAGTCTTAGGTTCCTTAGAAGCCTTTGGAACCCATTGCAAATTATTTCTCAAATTAAAATTTTTACGATAAAAGCACAAATGAGAAATATGTCCTAAATTACCACAATAATTGCAAATAATGGGTTTGGATGATGATATGACTTTTTCAAAATTATTTTCATGAAACTTGGAATTTTTTATTTCACATTGAAAAATATTATTGTCATCGACTTTACTTGATTTTTGGATATCCACATTATTTTCAATTTCATCAAGTAAAGAATTTGAACAATTTGATTTTTCAATGTTACTTTCAAAAAGTGCTTCCTCAACTTGTTTTTTAATATGTAAGAAATTTTCAAAAATGGTTGAGGAGCTGTTTTCTAAAAATATCTCTTTATCAAAAATATCTCCATTTTTCAAAATATCAATTTCATTTTCAATCAAGGAGAGTTTTTGTAAAGAGTCCAAGTTTTTATTTTTCAAAGATATCAAATCATCATTCAAATCATTATATGTATATTGCAGAAATTTAGAACATAGACTATTTTGAATTACCTCATGTTCCTCATGGGCCAAGTGTTCAGATGTTTCATTTTCATCTTCCATTGATTCCTCATCCGAAGAGCTTGATTCCTCCATTGAGTCCATGAAGCTTTCAAACAGTCGCTCTAGTTCATCGTCATCGCACATTGAACTACTCCCCACGCTTTCAGTATCATCATATTCTTCGTCTAGGGAGTTAGTTCTTTCATGCTCCACTTCACTTTCTTCTTTCTCCTCATTCCTGTGGACACTTACACTTTCAACAAGATCATTAGTAGCATAGTGTAAATGTAAAGTGTCCCAAATATCCTTAGAATTTTCACAATTATCAATAATAGCAAATGCATCATGGTTCAAAGCATTTTTCAAAATATGCATAGCTTGAAAATTCAAGGAAAAAGATTTTTCATCAAAACCATAAACAACAACATTCCATAAACGAATGCTGATAGATTGTAAAAATATTTTCATTCTAGCACTCCAATAATAGAAATTATTTCCATCAAAAATTGGTGCTTCATCGAATGAAAATCCCTCCATATTAAAAACAATAGAATATCCCAACGCTGCCAATCTACAAAGGATCTTTAACTCAGGCTGTTAGGCCTTTACCAGAGCACGAAGCTCTGATACCAATTGTTAGAATTATTGATAGGATTGGCAACCGTCACCCAAGAGGGGGGGTGAATTGGGTGTTTATGAAAACATTGGAAAATATTCGCTTTAAAACATTTTCAACAAATTTAAAGAGATTTGCAGCGGAAAACAATTATAACGATGAAAACGATTACGCAGAAGCGAATAATATTAATAATAATAGAAAAAATAATATGCGCGGATACACTTAAAATAAGAACAACGAAAACGTATGATACCGCGCTAATTAATTTAAAATCCTTTAAATTAATTATTATGAAAATAGATGTTATGATGCACAACAAATAAATATAACAACGGAAAATAAAGAGATAAGGGATAGAAGAGATTGCACCGGAGATTTTATCCTGGTTCGGCAAACCCAGCCTACTCCAGTCCCCAAGCGACCCGCTTGAGCTTTTCACTAAACCAAGACGCCACGCGTCCCCAAGTACAACCAGAGCGCCCCGCAAGCTACTAGGAACTTCCGTTTGCCAAGGACCTCAACAACCAGATAGCCTAACTACTAGGTGCCCCACCGTTCGTCTAGCACTACCCAATACATAAGGGTTCCTCACCCTACAAACACGAACGCCGCACGTTCGCACTAGGAGATTCACTCCCTAGTCACTAAGGGTCACACACCCCTTTACAACAACGGTTACAATATGAGTTGGGTACAACAACTATGATGCACTCTTAATAGTGCGGATACAACAATATAAGGCTCTAACAAAAGTGTGTTCTATATAACACTGATACAACAATAAAGCTCTAGTGGTACTGAATTTTAATCACAAGTACTAAGGCCAAAATAATTTTTCTCTTCTCAAATAGATAGCAACGATAAAAACTTGTTGGAGAAGAAGAAGAAGAAGCGTTCAGAAGAAAAGGTTCAATGCAGAAAATAGGAATTCTTCAAAACATTTTAAAAGCACAATTTAACACATGTTTAAAATCAAAAATCAAATCTTAAAGATTTAAGAAATAAAAATAAAGATTTGAAAATATTTGAAATTCAAATTTTGAATTTGAAACTAGAATCAAAATCAAATCAAAAATGATTTTGGAAATAAATCAAATTTAAGATAAGAATGAAATCAAATCCGGAAATATTCAAAATTGATTTTATGAAATCAAATAAGTAAAATAATATTTTTGAAATCAAAATCAAATCAAATAGATTTAAAGAATAAAATAAAATAGAATAAAATCAATTTTGAAATCAGAAACAAATAAAATAGATTTAGGAAATAAATCAAAGATTTGATTCTTAAAAACAAATAAGGAAATATTTTCAAAAACAAAATCAAATTCGAATTTTGAAAATAAATCAGAATCAATTATGTAAAAACAAATCAGGAAATAAATCAAAATGATTCTGACACGTTTTTCAATAAAACTTGAGGTAATCGATTACTTCAAGAAGATAATCGATTATCCCTTTAAAAATAGAAACTTTTAAATTCTTTTGAAAAACCAGTAATCGATTACAACATAGAATTTAATCGATTACTTCACTTCTGTTTAATATATGATACAACTGATATAATCGATTATCACTGGTCAAATAATCGATTACACAGCCTCTGAAAAATATATGATGCAACTCCAGTAATCGATTATTTGTGTCAAGTAATCGATTACTTTCATATAAAAAGTAATGGATTAGCCAGGTTCAAATACTTGATTACACTCTCTGGATTTTCTATGATGCAACATAAATAATCGATTATCTTGAATGAGTAATCGATTATCTCTGTCAAAACTTGTCTTAACAGATTTTCACAATTTAGAGAAATCCAGCTAGAGGTTGTCAAGATATATTTTCACAGTGAATCAGTTAAGTCTTTAAAAAATATGTTTTTAGATAAACTATTTTCGCAATTAAAAACATTTTTCATAAACTAAGTTAAAAACAGATTTTCATGAAAACATATTTTGCAATTAAAACATTTTTCACAAAAAGTTCTTTTCTTCTCCTTAACATGAAAAACTAATTTTGGCCATTAGACACTTGTAATAAAAATTCATTACCTTATAAATTTCCTATGGGCCAGGCTATACAAAACTTGAACATGAAGCTTGAGCCTTGACTTTAGCCTTGAAGCTTGATGCTTGAACTTGATGCAGCTTGATGCTTGAAACTTTGAATCTTGTTTGTAATCATCAAAACATTATCTTCTAGAATCCTTCTAGAATTACTCTTTACGTCCTTTGGGGCAAGCTTGACTTCCAACAGTCTCTAGGGTTTTTGGCTTGGTTTTCTCCTCCTTCTTCCTCTCTAGCTCACGGCTTCTTCTCTTTTTCTTTAGGTGTTGAGAGCTTTATTTTTTGCTCTCAACAAATGTGTTTGAAGAGTAAAGGAAATGAAAGAAGTGAATGGAAAAATGGGTGAAAGGAACTAAGGGTGAAGGCTTATATAGACAACTCATGACTTCCTCTTTTAACCTTGTATAAATTCGGCCAAGGTGTGTTCAAAGGGGGCAATTTTGGCACTCCAATTTGTTGCATGGGTGGTGTTTAGAAAATGAAGGGGACAAGGTGGAGTAGATTAGGGTGCTAGGGGTCATTTAGGCCTAATGGCTTGTTGGCTTCTAGTTAGGGTTTCCATTAACTTAGTTACTCCATGGTTCTAACTTAGCCTTATTTGGTTTCTTGCCCAACAAATAAAAATTCTAGGTTTGCATCCACATATATGTACATACGGCACACACACACACACATAAACACACCTACATGCATTATCATATTTTTCTACTAATTAAGTTTTCATTTAATCCTAAGCATATACATATATACCGAAACCGTGCACACACACACATATGCATAGAAAACAATTCTTTTCATCATAACATGACTCATGTATAAAAATCATTATTCTTTTAAAGTATAAAAATATCAAATGCACAATTTGCTTCTCAAATCTCAGCTTTAAAACTCTTAATATTATCTCATGAAAATCATTTCTTTTAGATTTACTTATTAAAAACGTGAATTAAGAAAATCATTTAAGAAACACTCTTTCAAAACACTTTTCTCAAAAATAAATCTCTTTAGTATTTTAAATTAATACGAGGAATTTGCGGGGTGTTACACTTTTTCTATTCATTCTGAGTCATAACAACAAATTCATATCATTTTAGAAAGATCAAAGCCACTCTTTTTTCTCTCAACTTTCTCTCTCACTTTCTCAAAGATCAAAGTTCTTCATTTTCATATTCTTTGATCAAGAAACCTTTGAATCTCAATTACTAATTGTTCATAGTTCTTGAAGGAGATTCATTAGGGTATTGTGTTTTCTATTCTGTTGTAATCATTGCAAGAAGGCAAGCTATCTACAACAAAGTGAATGTCTTGGTGGTTTTTCATCAAGCAAATTGTCTTGGAAGTCTTGTTGGGTTAACAAGCAAATTGGAAGTCTTGTTGTGAGGAATCAACAAGCAAATTGGAAGCCTTTTTGTGGGGTTATCAACAAGCAAGGGAAGAAGGTTAGATTGGATTTCAATAGGATTGCAAGACAAGAGTGAGGTATCTCTTGGAGGCTATCAAGAAGGGAGTCTTGAGAGGCGTATTACTTGTAATTTGAGAATTCTAATTCCTTATTGAAGAAACTCTCTCTTGTGATAAGAGGGGACTGGATGTAGCTCACGGTGGTTGTGAGTGAACCAGTATAAATCTCTAAGCAAGCTTCTCTTCCCTTAACTCTTTAGTTTTTGTCATTTCATATTGTTCTTGATTGAAAACCTAGAAAAGTTTGATTTTCCATAATTGAAAGAATTAGGGTTTAATTGTGCAAATTGATTTGGGGAAAACCATTTTCATAACCTAGGTAATCATTAACAATATTGGTGTTAATCAATTCCGTGCTATCTCTGATCTTATGTGTTAATTGATTGGTTTCTGTATTTGATTGAAAAAGTGATTTTCTGGTTTCTGCAGCATTTAATCGATTAAACACATTGATAATCGATTATCTGAAACTTAGCTGTCAGATGATAATCGATTATACACTGTTCATAAGCGATTATGATTTTCAGAAATTGTAAAAATTGTTCGTTTTAATTGTTTCGATTTGTTTCATTCGAAAATCTTTCAAGGTTTCTTAAACACCTATTCAACCCCCCCCCCTTCTAGGTGTTCTCCTAGTGTTCTATAGCTAGTTCACCCATCGATTGTAGTTCTAACAGTATTGAGCCCGAGCACGCACATACCCCGGCCAAGTAGGTGCATTCTCTCACAGGGAGAGTAGTTAGTGTTGGGTAGTGTATTTTTTCTAAGTCATGGTTATTTTGGGTTGATTGCAAATGTTGTTCTTTTTGAGTATATGAATTTTAAAAGGATGTATTTTAATTTCTGATGTGAACGCAATATGATGCAAAATGTCGATTTGGCCTTGATGGCTTTTTCTGGAATATGTAAAAAACTGAATTATGACAGGTTACAGGAAAAACACGATTTTGGAATGTCCATAAAAGAAAGGAAACTCTGTCCGATTTGATAGATATTTTTATAAGTTAATGAGTTTTAAAAAGAATATTTTAAGCTCACTATTTTAATATGGGTAATCAAAGGTAATTATAAATAGGGTGTTACATGCATTGGCTGGATATCTCTAAGGGATAAGGAGATATTTTTTTTTATAGTAAGTGGGATACTTTAGGATAAATTGTATTCAATTATGATCGATATCCTAGGGTCTTGTGCACTCATAATTATTTGTTTAACAAAGAATTCTAAATACATAATATTACTAAGAAAAGCTGTATAACAATGTTACACAATAGAAAATATTATTTTTCAAATACAGTAAATAACACTTGAAAGTCATTTTCCAATTTATTTTAATTAATGAAACATTACAATTTCTTTAAAATCCAATATACCAACAGTTCGTGAGCAGCATATTAAATACCAAACTGTAGAAAAATAAATTCTTCATTTCAATACGATCGTTTTGACTATAAATTCTTTTGGTTTGGATTTACAAATCAAAAGTTATGAATTTTGAAAGTTAAATAAACTCTTTAAATGAACAAATCACAAAATAATAACTCACCAAAAGCTATTATAAATGCACCACCTTTATTTACATTTGGAAAAGTCAAAAGTATTACTTTAAAGATAAAATAGTTAATTTAACATTAAATTAGTTGGTTAGGGTGCCTGTTATGGACCGCATCCTTCATACCGACATACGGGTAAGAGGTCTTAGTGGCCCAATCCCATTCATACCGGTATACCGATAAGGGGCCTTAGTGACCCAATTCCTTCATACCGGCATACTGGTAAGAGGCCTTAGTGGCCCAGTCCCATTCATACCGACATACCAGTAAGAGGCCTATTTGGCCCAATCCACTCATACCGGCATACCAGCACACCAGCATACCGGTATCATCCCCCAACCATCTGATGTCCACTATTAGGCCGTTATACTGGTAAGACGTCAGCTGCACGTGTCAGGGAATCCAAGGAACCGTTTTACCTTTGAGCATTGAATCCTGCACGTTATGATACCCACCATTACGCTCTGCCGTTAACAGAAACTTCACCTGTCTCATGATGGCAGAAATTAATACCAATAATGTAGGTATGCCTATATAAGCCTGGTAAGACAAGAAGGTATGAATCTTACTGGCTCATACATACACACACACAACACCCAAGTAAACGACCAGAGTGTGGGTATCTTGGTATTCAAGGTGCCTTCCTTACGTCTGACATCAACAGGTATAATTGCTGGATACTTGGCCGGATAGTCCAAGTCCAATAATTCTACGACAGAACATTGGCGACCACAGTGGAAGCGAGAAACCTATTCCCACCACCTTTTGAGAGATCATGGAAAACCAGTCATAAGAAGAACGTGTGGAACCCAGTCACCATAGTGTGATGGAACTGAGAAACCATCTAAGTGGAGGACAGGCGTCTTCAAGTCAGAAGGACTTTAGAGAACGATTGAGTAAAGGAAGAAGGCGAGCCGAAGCTGAGCGTTCATGACAAGAGGGTCCCTCTCGTCATGAACGAGAGAAATCGTGAAAGAGGCCCCCCACTAGAGGAGGAGGCCCTTCGCATTTCCGTCATGAGAGTAGAGGATCATCTGACGGATGTTCACAAAAGAAAGCAAGTCTGAAGGCAGAGTTGACTCGTTTGCGTAGACGGTTGGATGCGCAAGATAAACTGATGAGAGAGTTGAGAAGAGGAATACCACAATCCTCCCAAGGTAAAGGAAATGAGGTCGAATGAGCTGAACATCCTGAAGAAAAAGACCACCCATTTTCAGAATAAGTCATTTGTGAGATTATGAATGCAGAATTGATGGAAGTAAACAGACCGCCTCCATTGAGGAGACCCCCGACCAAGGAAAATCAACATAAAAGGTGTAGTTGCCATGGTAGCTATGGGCATACTGATGATGAATGCGTTCAACTCAAAGACGCCTTGGAAATGCTGATAAGAAGAGGAAGATTGAACCGTTACACGATCCTTCAGAGGAGGTTCCAATGAATCCAGTCAGAAGGAGAACCCGAATGCCTCCAAAGAGGAGTAGAACCCCTAGACGTGCTCCAACCAGGAACTCTCCGGTTAAAAAGGAAGAATCTGGTATACAATGTTAAATACACCACTTATTTGACTAGCCATCAGATAAGAAGTGAAATGGGTAAGAGGATGTTCTTATGAACACCACCCATGTATTTAGTATGATCCCTATTAGTCCTGATTATGAAAGGCTAATAAGTTAGATGGAGAACCATTCGCTGGCTAGAATAGGACTTCCATGGATCAACAATTGTATGGATACACAAAGACAAATAAAAGGAAACACTTGGCATGATTCATTGATTGGAAAGACTTAAAATTCAAAATTTATGACCAGTTTCGAAAAGACAAAACCAACATCACGAAACCATGATACCGGTATGTCCAATGCACCTTGGAAATATAAGCTCTGGATAGGAATGGGAGAATGGAAGACTTAATGAAGACACTTAGAACTCATGGTTCACATTCATGAACCCTGACTTGGGGGGCTACTGTTATGGACCGCATCCTTCATACCGGCATATCGGTAAGAGGTCCTAGTGGCCCAAAACCATTCATACCGGTATACCGGTAAGGGGCCTTAGTGGCCCAATTCCTTCATATCGGCATACCAGTAAGAGGCCTTAGTGGCCCAATCCCATTCATACCGACATACCAGTAAGAGGCCTATTTGGCCCAATCCACTCATACCAACACACCAGCATACCGGTATCATCCCCCAACCATCTGATGTCCACTATTAGACCGTTATACCGGTAAGCCGCCAGCTGCACGTGTAACACCCTACTTTTTATAAAATACCTATTTTATATTTAGTACATATTTAGAATTTTAGGCCTTGAAATTTCTTTTTAACTTGAGACTTATTTCTTTTATTTCTTATTTCAAAAATATGGTTAATTAATTTTTCCGAAAATCGGACAGAGTCTTCTCTGTTTTTTCGACTTTCCCAAAATTTAGTTTTTATCTGTTACCTGTCCAGACATCCAGAATAATTCTAATTATAAAATTTAACTCCCTTTTAGATAATAGGGAACAAAATACTAAGAGGAAAAATACTTAGATTTTCGAGAAACCAAATAAAGAGCCCGGGCCACCAAATATACAACTGAGATTTAAAATACATTTATTAATAAATTCTTAAAAATACATAGTATTCCATAATATGGCCTGGTACGACTCAACTCAAAATGAAAATAAATTACTCACACTTCCCGTGGAGAAGTGTGCTCCTGCTCGGCCCAAATAACAGCTATGCTCCTGACCTGTACCTGTGGTGGTTGTAAGGGTGAGAATTGCACAACTAGTAAAGCATAATACGAGCCAAGTCATACACATTTAGCAATTAGTCAAATAACACCATCATAATCACACCCAATCACCTATTCACTACAAACACAATCGTCTCCAATTATTAGCACCTTCTGACACATGTCCTTACCTAATCTATTTCGCCACTTACCTATTTACACCAAAATCTCACTCTCTACACTTTACCCCAAGTCTCTATTTTTCTCTCCTATCCTCTCTATCCCTTTCTCTCACACCTATTCTACTCATTTCTCTCACATCTCCTTTACTCCCCCTGCCTTCCTCTTATTTCTTTATATTTATTTTTCTTTATTATTTTTCCTTTATGTTTTATGGTGTCGTGGGGCTCCCGCTACTGCGTATCCCCGTCTGCCGAGAATACGTCTTACCGATGCGCCAGTTCGCTGACTGGTCGTCTTACTCAACCTGTGACGCTCTCTTTTTAACTTGAAAATAATTAATATTTCCAAATAGATTACTACTTGCTATCAAAATTAGGGTTAGAAAATTTTTCCTTTTTAATACTAGTACTTGCTTAATTGAAAACCTCGTTTCAACATAACCCGTTACATGAATTCGGCATAGTAATAACTTAGCTTTGAAAAGACTTTCGAGGGCACGTTTTCGTGATCAGAAAGAATGTTACCAGCGCTTATCAGTTGAATGCATTATTTGCCTCTCGAATGAAATTTGAATATATATATATATATATATATATATATAATATAAATTTATCGCCGAATTCCTTCGTCAATTAAAATCAGAGTTCGCGGAAGTAAAAACAATACTTATGGGGCACTGCTGAGGAAAATAAAGCATATATATATATATATATAGGATAAAAGGCATGATACATAACCCCATTAGTACAAACTGTAGCAAGTGATAAAAGTCGAGATAGCAAGTTTTGGTAAAACATAAACAGACCAACTGTTCCAAAATAAAGGCTCACTCTAAGACCTCTCAATATATACAATATATAACAAAAGTCCAAAAGCAGAAGTCCCAGAGCAAGTCCTCCATGTCCTCAGCAGCTCCTCAGATCCTCCACAGCTCTATCCCTAGGATCTAGGATCCATAACCCCTATGCAATGCAGGCTCCTATGAACCAGCGGGTCCACCTCTAGCAGAAACGGTCGGCTCAACATGCACCTCCTCCTCGCTCTCATCCTCCACAGGGTCCTCCTCGACCTCGCCCAACGGTGTAGAGACCCCACCACTGGGTCTAGGATCCGCAGAAGCAGTCCTATCATACTCAGTCAGACCGGGAGAAGGAGTCTCCTCAGTGACAACTCTATGGGATGAAGGATGGGAACGAGTGGCAGCTCTAAATCTAAAACTATGAAAACGACGCATCGGTCGAGCCGGGGGTGGTCCTCTATAAGTGTAAAAAGGTGGAACATGCATAGTATAGACTAATGGGATCCTAAATCGACGAGGTCGCACACGCACCAGAGGGTTAGGGTGGTAGAGAGTGATCTCAACCTCCCCCTCAAAGGTGGCACGGTGCTCCTCATACGTCCATATACCACTAGGGATAGGGCGTATCTCGATGCAAGCTAGATACCTGGCCATCACCTAAACAGGGCACAGGGAGTAAGTATACACATATACATAATGGATAAAGACTAAAGTTACAATCACAAACATATCATGGACAGATCATAATGCAAGTACATATGAGCACACCAATTTTCAACATTATAACTCTTATAATGCAAGTGGCATGATGTATGATTTTCTATCCACAACTGAGGCCTCTAAATGTCCATCCTAGACGTCCATCCAATACACCATTGTGTTCCCAGAACACCGACATTAGTTCCCAGAACATAATGCCGAACCATACTTGGATAAAAAGCATCACTCCCGGAGTGTGCACCACGTTCCCAGAACGCCACGTTCCCAGAACGCATAAAAACCAGGTCCCAGACACTGGCCACATATCTATAATGTGTCATCAAGTAGGTTATACTTTGGTACTCCCGGAGTACCCTCCTCATATTCCCAGAATATGATAAATGTTCCTACCAACCAGACTTCCAGTCTATATGTATGCACAAACATTTTTTCAGATTCAGGTACTAACCGGTTACAGTTTCAGGCTAACCGGTTAGAATTACAGACCTGAACTGTTTACCATTGCAATTCAGAAAACCCTTTTTCTTGAATTCTCTACTCAATCCAACACACTTTTAACTTTATTTTTATACCTAAAAAACCATTGTTTCATCATTCAAAAGTCCAAATCACATATTCTTTTCCAATGAACATAATTTCACTTGAAATTATTCCATCAATTTAAGGCATAAATAGCAATCTTTCCAATCTGAATTTTTGCATGATAAAAACTCATGTTTCAGACTATGCATACTAAATTCAAGGCTTAGATTTGAGTAAAGACCCTTTAAGATTTCAGAACTGATTTGCAACTAATTTTTCTTTGAAAATTTTATAGTGTCTAACCGGTTACGAAAATCGTGTAACCGGTTAGATTATGCAGTCTGACCATAAAAACAAGAGTTTTAACAACCCATTTTCTTCCTTTCTCAAATCTAACCAAATTCCAGTATACACGAAGTTCATGTGCCTTAAAGTAAACATGTTTACACCCAGAAACACATTCACATTGCATGCATCAAGTTTATTGAATCAATTTGCGTTAAAATTCACATAAACCCAATTTAGCACAACAAAACTGAAATCAAACACTTAAACACAGAAATCAGTCTTCATTTAACTTGCATGCATCAATTGAAAATTGCTCAAAACCACAGTGAGCAAGAAATTGGCCTCCAAGCCTTTGTGCTTAAAAACACATAATGCCCTTTTGAGTTTCATGAACCCAAATCCTAATTCATTTGATTTTTAGTCTAAATCTAGTATAGTATAGACTTCTCCCTTACCTCTAAGTTGATTTTGATGAGTATTTCCACTGAGCTTGAAGATCAAACCACAGATTTCCACAAATCCACAGTTCTGCTTCCAGCCACGATTTTTTTATCAACGGGTCCAAGGATCAGAAGGTTTGACATTGAAATTGGCCAAGAAAATTAGGGAAAACGATTAGACATTGGTCTAGGGAACATGAACTAATGAATGAAAGAGATTTGGGACCTAGAGGTTACCTGTGTGGATCAAAATCAGAGTCTCAAAACAGCTTCCCGAACCAAAGAGTAACAGAGTTCAGTTTTCAACACTGAACTTTGATGGCTGATTTCTCCTCACACACACACTCTTAACTCACAATCTCTATATCAATGGAAAGCTCAGGATGTAAGCTTTCCAAAGGTGTATCTTTCCCTTTCCAACACTCAAAGAAGATTGAGAATCGCCTCAGACGAAGTTGAAACCCTAATCACCCCCTTCAACCCAAAATCAGACCAACAACCCTTGCTTCCTCATAAATTCGTCCATTTATAGCCAAAATTCGTTGCCATGCAGGAAGACACGCGTCTCCTAACATGCAATTAGTGGGATTCGTGGCGATTAAACGAATTAACCCAGTGATTACTCATCAAAATCCACTAAACCAGTTTCTGTGTTCATCGTCTAACCGGTTACAGGGCATTACTAACCGGTTAGATCAGTTCAAAATTTAAAAATTATTATTTTTAAATCTTTCCCTCCAAGAACCTTTCTAATATTGCTTTTTAGTCCTCACCCAGGGACCAATATGCAATTTCCTTATATTTTGCATTTATTTGCCATATAAAAATATTTCCACTTATTTTTATATTTAAGGCTAATTAAATACAAAACATAAACTTGGAAAAATTCTATAAATTAATAATAAAACTTTTTATTATTAATTTTCTATTATTCGAGAGACGAAAATTAGGGGTGTTACACAACCTATGCGTACGGGTCCCGCAGGCCGCACGTCTTCTAAGGTCCAATACCCATCGAACCCGGTGTCGTGAAGCTCCTGCCACTGCGTATCCCCGTCTGCCGAGGATACGTCTTACCGATGCGTACGGTCCCGTAGGCCGCACGTCTTACTCAACCCATGCGTACGGATCCCGCAGGTCGCACGTCTTCTAAGGTCCAGTACCCACTAACACGGGAATAGGTGATGCGAATACCGCCACTGCATATCCCCGTCAACCGAGAATACGTCTTAAGGATGCGCTCCCCAAGGCCGGGGACACGTCTTACTCAACCCATGCGTACGGTCCGCCTGTCATCGTCATGACACCAGCCGTACGTCTTCTAGGATTGATATTCGCATACCCGAGTGTTTTCTTTATTATCTGACATCAACAGGTATAATTGCTGGATACTTGGCCGGATAGTCCAAGTCCAATAATTCTACGACAGAACATTGGCGACCACAGTGGAAGCGAGAAACCTATTCCCACGACCTTTTGAGAGATCATGGAAAACCAGTCACAAGAAGAACGTGTGGAACCCAGTCACCATAGTGTGATGGAACTGAGAAACCATCTAAGTGGAGGACACACTACAAGAAACTTGGCCAATTGCAACGACAAAAGTCGTTGCTAAAAATCAAAAGTCGTTGCAAAAAAGATTTTTCGCAACGACTGATCAGGGCGTAGCGAAAAAGTATTGCAACGACAATATAACTATCGCAACGACAAACCTTTGTTGCGATTCACACCTATTTTGCAACGACATTTGTTGTTACAAATGCTTTGTCGTTGCAAAAAATGCAACACAGGGTGACGTGGCTTACCTTTTAGGTAACGACATTTGTCGTTGCCAATGGCTTATTATTATTGGCAACAACATTTGTCGTTGCAAATGATACTGCATTGCTGACAGGGGCTTTCCATTTAGGTAACGACAATTGTCGTTGCAATAAACTTATCTCTATGGCAACGACAATTTTGTCGTTGCAATTGATGTTATTCTTTAAAAAAAAATTAATTATCAGATTGTTAATATAATGAACAATATTATGTATTATTTCATACTTGACATCAGTTTATCAACTTTCATTTTTTATTAATAAAAAGATAGTGTCACAATCTTTGACATCACTTTATCAAAACAAAAACTAAAAATATACAAAGTTATGGCATTGACATTAAATGTATTAATTCTTTTCAAGCACAACCATCATGAATCCTAACACTTGAAAAGCAAAAATCAACAATTAATATTCAATAGTTCTAGATACTCTTCTTGCTGGAAACACTTCGTAATTCTTGTAGCCCTTGAAGTCATACTTTGGAATTTCCACTGCTTGGACACGCTTCAACTTATCCATGACCCATAGTATAATTGTTCAATATCAAAAGCTTCTGTCGATATCAGCAACATGCATCAGAAGTCTGCACAAATTCAATGTATGTATGCAAATTTAGAAGGGTAGGGATCATTGAAAGTTAATGTGCAAACCTTGTAGGAGGCTATGTTTCCCCACCCGCATACTAGATGACCATTAGCAATCTACTACTTCAGGATCTTCTCCTCTGTCACTCGTCTGAAATATCAATGTATCGAAATTGGTTATGTTTTACTTAAAAAATTGGATCACAACTTCATAGTTTTTATAAATAGCAATATCAAAAGTGTCCAACATTAGATTTAATTAGAGCTTAAATATGCAACATCCTTAACTCAGATTGCCAACTTCCAAATATATAAAAAATAATCAAAATAAAGACCATTTTTATAGATAACACTTAAATTATATCTGTTCTTATTTAGGATGAGTTAACATAAAAAAGAACTTCAAAAGAAAGTTATTATTAGTTCTAAGGCTTTTGCATTCTTAAGATAAAAACCTCTCTCAATCTCTGATAATCTCTTACAAAATTTCACCATGTCAAGTGCTACAAAAATTACCCTCAAGAGTTTCGATGGCAAGGCCTTCGAGGTTGACGAAGCAGTGGCAATGCAGTCTCAAACAATCAAGTATATGATTGAAGACAATTGTGCTGACAATGGTATCCCTATCCCCTAACATGCCAGACAGTAGCAGACATGATTAGAGGGAAGAGTCCAAAGCAAGATCTTAAATATCAAGAATGATTTCACACCTGAGGAAGAGGAGCAAATTAAAAAGGAAAACAAATGGGCATTTGAATGATCGTTTATGACTTATCAACTATATATATTTGCTAGATTATGTGAATTCTCACAGGAATTACTATGTATTTAGGTTCTTATTGCTCAAGTCTCTAGATTTAGCTTATTGATGGTGTATCCCAAAACCAAGCTTTTATTTTCATGTTCAATATAATATATAGTTTCAGTTTCTTAGCAACTTTGCTGCTATGATCTTTTTTGCCAGATTTTACACAATCACTTGTTCATTAACTCTATAATTCTAATTGGATCGGGTCCAATAACTCTTCCACTCTATGTGTCACATCTAATCAACCTAATCAAAAACAAAGGAATTTTAACTCTTTAATTCATTATCTTAGCTTGTGCTGTCTACTAAAATTACTGACAAATCACCTATCCACTCTCTCATTTGTTCTTTCTTCTTTGCATTACTGACTTTCAAAATATACAAAATATTTCATCTTATAATTGGTAAAAATCACAATAAGGACATATTTTAAAATGTAGTATTGTAGACCAAACTCAATATTTGACCCATAAGTGTTCTAGTAAAATATCATGTAACTTGAAACCAACAGGGTTAGCAGAAATTCAGACGTCCACTAGTAATGGATAAGAACCAGTTCTACCATCAGGATATGTCATATGTGAAAACAAAGAATGTAAAGAAACTTCAGAAGAACTAAATTCCGTAAATTCCATATGACAACTCTAACTTAAGATATTACTAAAACTCGGTAAGAAGATTAACACACTTGTAATAGGATCAATACTTTAAAGAGTGAGTATATATCCTCTTCAAAACTTGGGGCTTGGTCTTGGTTTATAACTTCAATTTCAAACCAACAAACCCCCTGACAAACTAGTCCAAAATGAATTCAAAAATTGCAAAATCAATACCAAACACCTTTTAGCCAAAAAAATGGAAATCAATGCAGAACAGGATGGCCCAAAAAAAAATTGGAAATCAATGCAGAACAATCAAGAGGGATGTTCCTCACAAGAAGGGTGACTCCGGCAATTGTAGGGGGACAACCTTAGTAACTTGGACAAGTTTTCAAGAGAAGGACAAAAGTATTCAGAAGTTGTATTAGCCAAAAGATAAAACAAGACAAGGAGCCAAAGGATTAAAAAACTATGACCCAACAAAGGGAATTTCCCAAATTTGCAATAGAAAGTGTAAAGGTAATCCATATAGCCTTGTGAGTGACAAGGGTAATTTGATTTTAGGTACAAGAACTTGGCTTTGTAATCATCAAAGTTGTGTCATTTTTTGCAGTCTTGTTCAGTATTGACTACATCAAAAGCTTGGTGGTTGCTTACAACATCAAAATCAGGACCCGAAATCACTTAATAAAAAAAAACCCCAAAACCCATGTCAATAGAACCAAAAAAACCCCAAAATCCATCGTTAATAGCACCCAAAAAACCCCAAATCAGAAACCCAGGACCCCAATTCATACAAAAAAAAAGCTTTTGTAAAGGAATCAGATGAAAGTGTGAGAAAGAACAGAAAACACAAATAAACTAGAATCAAAATTATACTGACAGAACCAAGAATTATTAATCGGTCCCTGCTGGTCACGAAAGAGTGAATAGCTTCCCTGTTGGTGGTCGCGACCTCAATGAATGGCCGGCTGGGGTGAGTTTCTTGACGTTTGACCACCGTGGATAACTGGGTTTCGCCGTTACTGTTGCTATCGTGAACGAGGAAGGAGGGAGTTCGCTGTCGCCGTCCATCATCGCTGTCGTGAAAGAGCAAGTATGTCGGGATTGTTGTCATTGACGTCACTGCCGTGAACTAGTGAGGAGCAAGAGACACCAAGGGTTTACTGCCGTTGCCGTTGTTGTCGCCGTTGCTGTCACTACCATCAAGGGTTTGTGGTGACTGGTGACTGGTGACTGGTGAAGAGAGACCGTCGAGAGTGAGAACTGAGAAGATAAGAAGTGTGTGGCTTTTCCTTTTCTATTTCTTCTTTCTTTTATTATTTAACTCTCTTTTATTTTGTTTTTAATTTGTTGTTAGCGTGATGAGAACATAGTTCAGTTGTTTTATTTTTTTTAATTATTTGTAAAAACTTAGGCAACGATGAAGTGTCGTTGCAGTACCCATGATGAGTACCCTTGGATAACTTAGGCAACGATGATGTGTCGTTGCAGTACCAGTGTTTCCAAAACTGAACGAGAGAAGGAAAAATTCTTAATTTCGCAACAACCATTCGCAACGACAAAAAAAGTCGTTGCAAAACAGTTTTTAACGCAACGACAAATATATTTGTCGTTGCGTTAAAAACTGTTTTGCAACGACTTTTTTTTGTCGTTGCGAATGGTTGTTGCAATAAGCAAGTTTTCTTGTAGTGACAGGCGTCTTCAAGTCAGAAGGACTTAAGAGAACGATTGAGTGAAGGAAGAAGGCGAGCCGAAGCTGAGCGATCAAGACAAGAGGGTCCCTCTCGTCATGAACGATAGAAATCGCGAAAGAGGCCCCCCACTAGAGGAGGAGGCCCTTCGCATTTCCGTCATGAGAGTAGAGGATCATTTGACGGATGTTCACAAAAGAAAGCAAGTCTGAAGGCAGATTTGACTCGTTTGCGTAGACGGTTGGATGCGCAAGATAAACTGATGAGAGAGTTGAGAAAAGGAATAACACAACCCTCCCAAGGTAAAGGAAACGAGGTCGAATGAGCTGAACAGCCTGAAGAAAAAGACCACCCATTTTCAGAATAAGTCATTCGTGAGATTATGAATGCAGAATTGATGGAAGTAAACAGACCGCCTCCATTGAGGAGATCTCGACCAAGGAAAATCAACATAAAAGGTGTAGTTGCCATGGTAGCTATGGGCATACTGATTATGAATGCGTTCAACTCAAAGACGCCTTGGAAATGCTGATAAGAAGAGGAAGGTTGAACAGTTACACGATCCTTCAGAGGAGGTTCCAATGAGTCCAGTCAGAAGGAGAACCCGAATGCCTCCAAAGAGGAGTAGAACCCCTAGACGTGCTCCAACCAGGAACTCTCCGGTTAAAAAGGAAGAATCTGGTATACAATGTTAAATACACCACTTATTTGACTAGCCATCAAATAAGAAGTGAAATGGGTAAGAGGATGTTCTTATGAACACCACCCATGTATTTAGTATGATCCCTATTAGTCCTGATTATGAAAGGCTAATAAGTTAGATGGAGAACCATTCGCTGGCTAGAATAGGACTTCCATGGATCAACAATTGTATGGATACACAAAGACAAATAAAAGGAAACACTTGGCATGATTCATTGATTGGAAAGACTTAAAATTCAAAATTTATGACCAGTTTCGAAAAGACAAAACCAACGTCACGAAACCAGGATACCGGTATGTCCAATGCACCTTGGAAATATAAGCTCTGGATAGGAATGGGAGAATGGAAGACTTAATGAAGACACTTAGAACTCATGGCTCACATTCATGAACCCTGACTTGGGGGGCTACTGTTATGGACCGCATCCTTCATACCGGCATATCGGTAAGTGGTCTTAGTGGCCCAAACCCATTCATACCGGTATACCGGTAAGGGGCCTTAGTGGCCCAATTCCTTCATATCGGCATACCAGTAAGAGGCCTATTTGGCCCAATCCACTCATACCAACACACCAGCATACCGGTATCATCCCCCAACCATCTGATGTCCACCATTAGACCGTTATACCGGTAAGCCGCCAGCTGCACGTGTAACACCCTACTTTTTATAAAATACCTATTTTATATTTAGTACATATTTAGAATTTTAGGCCTTGAAATTTCTTTTTAACTTGAGACTTATTTCTTTTATTTCTTATTTAAAAAATATGGTTAATTAATTTTTCCGAAAATCGGACAGAGTCTTCTCTGTTTTTCCGACTTTTCCAAAATTTAGTTTTTATCTGTTACCTATCCAGACATCCTGAATAATTCTAATTATAAAATTTAACTCCCTTTCAGATAATAGGGAACAAAATACTAAGAGGAAAAATACTTAGATTTTCGAGAAACCAAATAAAGAGCCCGGGCCACCAAATATACAACTGAGATTTAAAATACATTTATTAATCAATATTATTATAAATCCATAATGGTTTCCAATTAGGAGACCAAAATATGATTTTAGCCGCCAATTTTGACTTAAGAAGTCTAATGAGAGAGAGTGCATTTATTATGTGAGTGTTTATGTGAGTGTTTATTGATGTGATGTCCTAGACGGTGAGGACCTCCAAGGGTACAGGAGATGACCTTCGAAGGAGCCTCTGTCTAGGGTTGATATGTGATGTTTGGGGGAAGTCCTCAGGTGGCCAAGGAAAAGAGCCAAGAAGCAACCCTAATCACTGGTGTGTGAGGATGGCAATTAGGGTTAGAGGACGTACCTGAGCCCCATGTAGTACGGAGCTACTTATAGGGGGGAGCTGGTTGCCCTAATGGGCTTGCTTTAGGCCCAAGTAGGGCCAGCCTGTACTGAGCTAGGAGTGGATAGACTGTCCTTGTGTCCTTGTGGATAAGGTTGTGTGTTGTCCTTGTGGATAAGGTAGTGAGCTGTCCTTGTGGATAAGGAAGGAGGACGTCATCGTGTCTAGGCGTCGGACTTGGGAAGGTGTCGGACTTAGACATCGGACCTGAGTGGGAACACGAGGTCGGCCTGTATCTGGCGTCTGTTTGGCCGTTGAGCATTGAGCTCGGCCAAGCGCTCAGAAGGCTTTCTGGAGGGTCCTCAGGACTTTGGCGAGGTAGTCTAAGGACCTCGGCTAGGCCGAGTCCACCACATAAGCCCCCAGCTCGGTCAAGGCTATCTGAGCCTTGTTCCGAGGTTCTGGTTTAGGTCCTTTTCCCAAATCTACCTCATAAGGGCCGAGTTCACCACATAAGCCCCCCAGCTCGGTCAAGGCTATCTGAGTCTTGTTCCGAGGTTCTAGGGAGTTCGGACGATGAGTTGCCGATACGTTGGATCCAGCTGTCTTTGACGTCCTTTCGTTATGACGGAGCGGGTTTGACAACTGTCTACTTGCCAGTACCCAAGTGACGTTTGCTCTTCCAAGATCTGACACGTGTCAGAAATCGCGACCTCCGAGGCGCCACCATCATTGTGACGTTGCTCGAGGTCCTTACTTTCCGTTGCTGTGCGCCGCGTGTCTCAATATGCGTGGCTGTTCGCTGGGTTGGGCTTCTTGGGCTAGGCCCAGATTTCAAATTTGAGGGGGAAAACAGTTTCCCTTCCCCCTCTATCCCAGAAAATCACTTCTCCTTCTTACTCTATCCCCCATTTTCTCTTTCTTTACAATGTTGCCTTTTCTCTCTCTACCAAAGTCGTTTAAACCGCACCGATTCCGGCGTCTCCCCTTTTCTGTTGCGTTTTCCTCTCTCACCACCCCCAACAGCGGATACTGTTTGATCTTGCAGGTTCTTTCTTCGCATTTTATATTCACCAGGTATGCTCGCTTTCCTCTGTCTTCGACTTCGATATTATCGTTTCTTCTTTCTTTACGGCTTTCTGATTTTCATGGTGAGGTATTAGGATTTCTGGTTTTTGGCTTCTGTTTTCATGGCGGCGGAGTTCTCCCGTCGGGTTTTGGGGCTCTGATTTTGGGGGATAGGGCTGGTGTTTGGGTTTTTTTTGCATTCGGTTGTTTTGGTTTTGGGGTTTATTCCTGGGGTTTAGCCTTCTTTGGGTTAGGCGTGTTTTGAGGCTTTTGGAGGGTCTTTGATTCGTGTTTTTTGTTTATTTTTCAGAAAACCAAAGGAGTGGATTGGGTTCAGTATGAGTAGGGAATGGTTTAGGAAGTGGGCTGGGGTAGTTTCCCTGTCATCTAGCAGCAGTGATGAGGAGGACAGTTCTTCTTCCTCGTCCTGTTCCTCTACGAAGGCAGACGAGGCGTTCCGCCGCCAGAGGGAGTATAGGAAAAGGTATGAGAGGCGGGTTCTGGAGGTTTATCCCGTTGAGGTAGTCTATCCTCGGGACTGGGAGGAGAAGAGAGAGTGGATACGGCAGTACGCCAGGGCCGAGTTTGCTGACGGTAGGGAGCGTGCTGATTTCGAGAGGATGGAGAAGCTCGGAGGAAGAAGAAGCCCGAGGTCTCTTCTGCCGACGGCGTGTCGTCCGAGGTTTCTACGGATACGCTATCGGCCGACTCTGGTCCCCTCCAACCTACCCCTCCTGCCGTTATTATTGCTCCTCCTCCTCCTACCTCGCCGAGTCCCAGCATCGAGGTAGCCCTTGTTGCAAATGTGCCGCCTCCAAGTACTGGAACTCAATCAAGGCTGCCGGCTACCCCTACCAAACCATCACTCAAAGACACTCTTGTGAAAATGTCAGGTGCAGAATGGAAGAATAAAGCGGAAGAAATGGCTTGCCAACTGAAGAGAGCCACTACTATGTTTAATGTGCTGGCCGAGGTAGCGGATGATGTGGCGGACGGTCTTTCGCCTGCTAAGAAAAAGGCTCGGTCGGCTATGGCGGCCGAGGTGGAAGAGCTGAAGAGTAGCAAGAGGTCAGCCGAACAAAAGTTGGCTGAGGCTGAGGAGGAGCACCGCCGACAGATGGAAGAGCTCCGAAAAAGGCATGAAGAGGATTTGGCCCAAGCCAAAGCAGATGCGAAGGAGATTGGTCGGCAGGAGGGCCTTGCCGAAGTGGAAAGGGTTAGGAGTCTGTTGAAGAAGAGGGCTGCCCAAGCTCTAAAGCATAAGGTGGCAGCGCGGGAGTCGGACTTCGACCTTGAAAGGGTGGCCGGCAAGGTTTTCACCAACGCGGTTGAGCAAGTTCTTCATATGAATCAGGGGCTCCGAATTCGGTACGTCGGCGCATCTGCCAGATTCGGAGTGGAGAATGGAAAGATGGTTGATTATGAAAGTGGTGGAGCCGAGGTTGACTTGGACCAGCCCGAGGAGAATCTGCCCAACCCTCTTGTTGAGAGGATGGATGAGGAGTTCGACCCGGGCTCGGTCGTCCTTTCTGACGTTGAGGATGATGCAGCGTAAGTCCCTTATGCTGGGCAGCTTATACTTTTTCTATGTCCTTTTATAACATGTTTGACAATGTGGAATTCTATTTAGCCTATTGTACAACGTTTATTTTTAATGAAAGCTTAGCGTTGTTTTGGCCTGTTACGTGTTGTCGTATTTATGCAAGTTTTTACTCTAACTCATTGCACATGTATTATGTCCGAGGTTGGAATTATGCAAGCCTTTTTGTGAACTCGTTGCGTGAACGCGAGTTTTTCTTAACCAACTTATTGCATGTTTATTCGTTCGACCTCGGGTCCGGACCACGATTGATTAAGTGGCCACTAGGAAGATTTTTAAGAAAAGATGCAAGTGTTTAAAACTTGTTGCATGTTGGAACTTTTTATGCCAGTTCTTGCTTTAACTTGTCGCATATATACTGCATCCGAGGTCTTTTAGAAATAAAACTACTTTTGAGAATACAAGTCTTTTACCAACTTGTTGTATTTCGGCCTGATCGGAGCTAAGGAAACTTGTCCCCAATCATCGGTGTTTGAAATATTATATTAATAGATCGGACGACTCAGTAAGTGCAGTAATCTTATAAGTGTTCCTCTGAATAAAGGTACTGTATATAAGTGCATACGGTAGGGAGCTCGGATCTACCCACCTTAGCCGAGGTGGGTGTCCTCGGCCCCGATGTAAAAGAGAGTGCTGAGTGAACCTATGTGAAAACATTTCACAGCAGTCTGTTCTTTATTGGGTGTCCCTTGTACACTGTGCATATGAGCCGATCTTATCTAGAAGACGTTGGCTGTGCATAGCGCCATGCAACATTTAGGTGGCTAGTGCTAAATGAGAAGCTAGTACGTACGTATATAAAACTGTTGCACTTGAGTATGAGCAAGTTTGTACTTTTCATTAAAATGTAGTTATGAGTACATTGCTTTTTCTTTTTGAAAGGTGAATATCTCACAATGGGAATTAAAAAACATGAACAATAATTGAAGTAAGCAAAAAATAAAAGGAAGTTGAATTTGAAATCCTCAGGTGAGGATGCTGGTGACTGCCGAAATGCCTGAGGTAAACCTATTTGAAACAGGTTCTCAGCGTTGTGAATCTTTTTGGGAATCCTCGAGTCCGGTAATAACCCAGAGTATGTTTCTAGAACGCCTCTGTTGGGGCTTATCGATCTCGAGCTCAGTTCCCGCTTCTCTGGCCGTCAGGGCCGATGTCTGATCTTCGGGGCGCGAGGTGATCAGACTCTGAAGACCCGGGTTGCTTTGCTTTCTTGTCATGGTCGGCTGGCTCTTTCATCGCTATCCTCCTCGGACCGGGAGCACCTTGTCGGATTTCCTTGTTATGGTCCTTCGAGGTGGGCTGATAGGAAAGGCTGCCGAGATTGTTGATACTGTTGAAAAGTGAGGGCATTTCCATCTTGAAGCACCCGAGCTTGGGGGTCAGAAAAGCTCGGTTGAATACATGGGCAAGAAGGTCACCTCGGCCCTCAATTCGGAGATGTACCGAACGGAGGGCGGGGTTAGTGAGAACTTGATGAAAGAGAAAATTCTCCCCGTGCAGGGAGCAGGAGAGGACTGAAAGAGAGAAAGGATTTCCTTTGACTTCATTTTGGATTTTTCGGAGGGGTTTGTCATTCATGATAGCATCTTTGCTTGGGGGAGAGGAGAAGGGGGGAATTATCACCCGCTCTTCACGAGGAGAGGACATATGAATGTCCCGCTCAGACTGGAATTCGGCCAATAAGACTCTTCCCTTGGATAGTGTCGGATCGGTGAACTCTTTTTGCTTCTTTTTTCCCTCCCGTAGGCTCGCATTGTAGCAGAGTCGGGCCTTCACTTGGTCAGCTTTTATCGTAACAACCTTATCATCTGATCCGACAAACTTCATTGCCAAGTGCACTGTTGAGACTACTGCCCCAAAAGCTTGTAGGCAAGTTCGTCCCAATATTACATTGTACGGGGAGTCGGAGTCAACAACCAGAAATTTAATGATCTCCGTTCGGGCCGAAGGCTGGTTGCCTAGGGTCATTGGGAGATGAATGGCTCCCAGGGGGCGGATTGCCTCACCTGTGAAGCTGATGAGATTGCCTTCAAATCCTACGAGGTCGGCAGACCTCAACTTCAAAGCTTGGAAAGTATGCAGAAAGAGGATGTCGGCCGAACTCCCTTGGTCAACGAAGACTCGGGTGACCTCAAAATTGCCAATTAACGTCGTAATCACCATAGGATCGTTGTGATCTGGGATGATGTTTTCCATATCCTGGTCAGAAAAGATAATGGGAACATTCCGAGAAGGCTTTTTGCAGACGGGTTTGTGATGAACTGCCAAAACCTGGTTGATGTACCTTTTTCTTCCCGCCCTCATCTCACCGCCGCCAGCGAAACCTCCCGAGATGGTTTCTACTCGGAAGTTTTCTGGCGACTTATCGAGGTCTTGAACCACGACCATGTTTACCCGTGGTGGCTCCTCTTCCTTCTTCTCTGGGGACGGGTCGCCTTTAGCTTTTCCTTTACCATTGTCCGGGCTGCGAGACCTTCTCCGACCTCGTCTTTCCACTGCCTCTCGGACATATTGCTGTAGCTTGCCTCTTCTTACCATATCCTCAATGACATCCCGAAGCCATGTGCATTGATCGGTATGGTGGCCGTACCCATCGTGAAAATTGCAGTATTTGGACTTGTCTCTGACATAGTTTTGATTTCTGAGAAAGGGGGGCAGGGTACACTCCTCAGTTCGGTCTGCATGGTCTCTCTCCAGACTTGAGACCGCGGGACCGTCAGGGGGGTGTAAGAGTCATATTTGGTGATGTATGGACGTCGACGGTCCTCTTGTTGAGAGCGACCTCGGTCTCCCTGATCTGCTCTTCCTCCTCTTTCATCCCTGTTGCCGCGAGGACGGCCTCGGGGTAGGGCATTCTGGGAGGTGGCCTGACCGTTTTCCAGTCTGCTCGACTGTCCCTTGCTGAATTCTTCAAGATTGATGTACTTGTTTGATCTCTGTCTCAGTTCGGCCATGTCCCTTGGTGGCTTTCCAATAAGTGAATCTTTGAAACCTCCTTCGGCCAATCCCTGGGTCAAAAGGAGGACGGCCACCTCGGGAGACAGGTTTGGGACCGAACTGGACTCGCTGTGAAACATGTGCAAGTATGCACGTAAGGATTCGTCTGGCTTCTGGGTCACTGTCGCCAGTGTGTGGTTCGATCTGGGTTGCACACAGCTAGCAGTGTATCTGTTGAGGAAGACGCGCTTCATTTCTGCCCAGCTGTTGACAGAGTTTTTGGGAAGCGTTGAATACCACCGAAGGACTGGGGCCTGGAGGGTCATGAAGAAAGCTCGGCATTTGAGCCGATCTCCTCCTCCGTGAAAGTTCATGGCTCCCTCGTAGGAAAGGACGTGTTCCTGAGGGTCTGTAAGGCTATTGTATCTGGGGATGTTGCTGGGCCCTAGGTACCCAGGTGGTGGTTCATAGGCCATGACGGCAGGAGTGAAGGGATGCCCAGGGTGGGAATCGACCAGCTCAGGTTGTTGCTGGTCGGAGTGTGGTGTAAGCTGTGTGACAGTTGTGTGTGGTGTTGCAAAGGTTTGTGGAGTTAGCGGAGGTTGTGGTGGAAGAGGTGGTGGAGGGGGTGGCGGAGGGAACTCGTTCGGGGCCGGAGCTTGAACAGTAGCTTGTTCGGCTAAACGTTGCATAGCAACTTGTTGGAGATCTGCAATAGCTTTGCCTTGTTGCTCTACGATTCTCATCTGCTGTCTCATCAAGGACAAGAGTTCAGCATCCCGAGAGAGCGTAGACTGTCGAGAGTGGGAACGGTGTGTTGTACTGACTGAGTGAGCACGCTCGCCGCGGTGGCGGTGCTGTTCAGTGTTGGTTTCTCCGAGCTCAGAGCGTAGCTGCACGCGTCGACCTCTGCCAGGAAGCTGGGTTGGGTTTGCGGTGTCTCCAGTGTGGATGGTGTAGGGTCCACTATGGGTATGGGTGAATTCTGGGGGAGGAGGTGGCGGTGGAAACGGAGGTGATGGCGGGGGAAGAGGTGGCGGTGGTGGTGAGGACCTCGCTGCCCTGTTGGCTTCCAAGTGCAGGCGCAGGTCCTCAGTCGACGGCACCCTTCTTGGACGCCCCCTCCTCCTCCTCTGGACTGGCTGTTCTTCGGACATGGTCAAATCTTCTGGGTGGGGTTGAAGTTTATCAGTCCCCACAGACGGCGCCAATGTGATGTCCTAGACGGTGAGGACCTCCAAGGGTACAGGAGATGACCTTCGAAGGAGCCTCTGTCTAGGGTTGATATGTGATGTTTGGGGGAAGTCCTCAGGTGGCTAAGGAAAAGAGCCAAGAAGCAACCCTAATCACTGGTGTGTGAGGATGGCAATTAGGGTTAGAGGACGTACCTGAGCCCCATGTAGTACGGAGCTACTTATAGGGGGGAGCTGGTTGCCCTAATGGGCTTGCTTTAGGCCCAAGTAGGGCCAGCCTGTACTGAGCTAGGAGTGGATAGACTGTCCATGTGTCCTTGTGGATAAGGTTGTGTGTTGTCCTTGTGGATAAGGTAGTGAGCTGTCCTTGTGGATAAGGAAGGAGGACGTCATCGTGTCTAGGCGTCGGACTTGGGAAGGTGTCGGACTTAGACATCGGACCTGAGTGGGAACACGAGGTCGGCCTGTATCTGGCGTCTGTTTGGCCGTTGAGCATTGAGCTCGGCCAAGCGCTTAGAAGGCTTCCTGGAGGGTCCTCAGGACTTTGGCGAGGTAGTCTAAGGACCTCGGCTAGGCCGAGTCCACCACATAAGCCCCCCAGCTTGGTCAAGGCTATCTGAGCCTTGTTCCGAGGTTCTGGTTTAGGTCCTTTTCCCAAATCTACCTCATAAGGGCCGAGTTCACCACAATTGAGTTAGTGGGCTTCAAGCCCAAATATATTTGTTTTCCCAAATATATCGGATGGGGAAAAAAAGGGTGGGATTGAATTCTTAGTATCGAAAATGGGCAGTGAAATCTCCAAGCTATCAAATAGAGATGGAAACTTTGATGGGAGCTCTTCTCAATCAATACTCAATAGCGATGTTTCTGGTAATCAATACTCAATACAAGAATAAACTCATTATTTTTAACTCATCTTTATTTTTGATTTCCAACATTTCTTTCTTTATAAAGTTGATTAACTTGACATTGCAGAAGGCTTTGTGACTCCAACCTCTATGCTGAAATCTCGATCTGGGAACTCCGTTCTGGAAAATAATAAAACTCCAATTCGTAATGATGAAAACATTGAGCTTCGTTTGTCAGGTGTCGTTTTAGTTTCTCTTTTGTAATATACTCTGATAATATGTACTCTAGGTGGCGTTTTGAAGTGATTAGTTATCTTGAAATACATTATGTGGCTGAGTCATCTGCTCTTTTCTTTTATTCTTTTGTCTGAAAAAAAATGGTGGGCTGGAAAGATTTTTTGGTTTTGCATTATTTTGTATTAACCTTTTAGCTACATGATATCTAACAATAACGCGGGCACTTGGGAAAAAAAGTTAGATCAATTTGACAACAAAGTTCAAATATTTCAATTGAATGAAATGATGGGTCTCTGTCTGATTTTAAGAAAAAAGTGGACTCAATGATCAAAATTGAGGTTTAGTAATTAATAGTACTCAAAATTTTAAGCAATTAAGCACTTCCTGTCACAATAATCCAATTAAGGTTGATCAATTTGACACCAAAGTTCTTAGTAAATATTTTGGTGGAAGGTTGATCAATTTTGTAAATATTTCTCTCTTATTTGTCTTCCCAATAATCCCATTAATTTTGGTCTTCTTAATGCCATTAATTTCGATCTTCTCAATGATCCCATTAAGTTCTCTTCTATTAATTAATGAATCACACCATATTTTCATACTTTTAGTAACTAATTAGCAATTGATTTTTTTTCTTCTATTAGTAACTGATTTTTTTTGTTTATAGTAACTTATTTCTATGAAAAAAAAATATTGAATAAAAAAAAACCTAAAAAACCAAAAGTTAAGAAACTAAAAAAAATATATTTTAATCTGCAATCATAATAACTACCTAATATATTTCTCTATGTTTTTTTTTGAAAAAGATCTGCTTCAGATTTGGAATAAAATAATTACATTCAAAAAAATAACTTATGCATCAATGCATAACAAAAACCATTAATTAATAATAATCAACTTAAAAATATTCCTTAAATGTTGTAAATATTTATCACCTATTTATCTTCTCAATGATCCAATTAATTTCGATCTTAAATGTTCAAGATATTGCTCTCCTATTTGTCTTCTCAACAATCCCATTAATATCGGTATTAAATATTTGTAAATATTTCTCTCCTAATTTTATTCTCAATAATCCCATTAAATTTGGTCTTCTCAATGAAATTAATTTCGGTCTTCTCAATGATCTCATTAAGTTCTCTTCTATTAATTAATGAATCACACCATATTTTCATACTTTTAGTAACTAATTAGCAATTGATTTTTTTTTCTTCTATTAGTAACTGTTTTTTTTTGTTTATAGTAACTTATTTCTATGAAAAAAATATTGAATAAAAAAACCTAAAAAACCAAAAGTTAAGAAACTAAAAAAAATATATTTTAATCTTCAATCATAATAACTACTAATATATTTCTCTATGTTTTTTTTTTGTTTGAAAAAGATTTGCTTCGGATTTGGAATAAAATAATGACATTCAAAAAAATAATATAATACCTAAAATTGAAACTTTTTAATGAAATACAAATTTTCGTAACTTATGCATCAATGCATAACAAAAATCATTAATTAATAATAAACAACTTGAAAATATTCCATAAATGTTGTAAATATTTATCACCTATTTATATTCTCAATGATCCCATTAATTTCGGTCTTATCAATGCCATTAATTTCGATCTTAAATGTTAGAGATATTGCTCTTCTATTTGTCTTCTCAATAATCCCATTAATTTCGGTATTAAATATTGTAAATATTTCTCTCCTATTTGTGCTCCCAATAATCTCATTAATTTTGGTCTTCTCAATGTCATTAAATGTTGTAAATATTTATCACCTATTTATCTTCTCAATGATCTCATTAATTTCGATCTTAAATGTTGAAGATATTGCTCTCCTATTTGTCTTCTCAACAATCCCATTAATATCGGTATTAAATATTTGTAAATATTTCTCTCCTAATTTTATTCCCAATAATCCCATTAATTTTGGTCTTCTCCATGCCATTAATTTCGGTCTTCTCAATGATCTCATTAAGTTCTCTTCTATTAATTAATGAATCACACCATATTTTCATACTTTTAGTAACTAATTAGTAATTGATTTTTTTCCTTCTATTAGTAACTGATTTTTTTTGTTTTATAGTAACTGATTTCTATGAAAAATATATTGAATAAAAAAACCTAAAAAACCAAAAGATAAGAAACTAAAAAAAAATATATTTTAATCTTCAATCATAATAACTACCTAATATATTTCTCCATGTTTTTTTGTTTGAAAAAGATTTGAATCAGATTTGGAATAAAATAATTATATTCAAAAGAATAATATAATACCTAAAATTGAAACTTTTTAATGAAATACAAATTTTCGTAACTTATGCATCAATGCATAACAAAAACCTTTAATTAATAATAACAACTTGAAAATATTCCTTAAATGTTGTAAATATTTATCACCTATTTGTCTTCTCAATGATCCCATTAATTTCGATCTTAAATGTTGGAGATATTGCTCTCCTATTTGTCTTCTCAATAATCCCATTAATTTCGGTATTAAATATTTGTAAATATTTCTCTCATATTTGTCTTCCCAATAATCCCATTAATTTTGGTCTTCTTAATGCCATTAATTTCAGTCTTCTCAATGATCTCATTAAGTTCTCTTCTATTAATTAATTAATCACACCATATTTTCATACTTTTAGTAACTAATTAGGAATTTATTTTTTTTCTTCTATTAGTAACTGATTTTTTTGTTTATAGTAACTTATTTCTATGAAAAAAATATTGAATAAAAAAAACCTAAAAAACCAAAAGTTAAGAAACTAAAAAAAAAATATATATTTTAATCTTCAATCATAATAACTACCTAATATATTTCTTTATGTTTTTTTTGTTTGAAAAAGATTTGCTTCAGATTTGGAATAAAATAATTACATTCAAAAAAATAATATAATAACTAAAATTGAAACTTTTTAATGAAATACAAATTTTCGTAACTTATGCATCAATGCATAACAAAAACCATTAATTAATAATAATAAACTTGAAAATATTCCTTAAATGTTGTAAATATTTATCACCTATTTATCTTCTCAATGATCCCATTAATTTCGGTCTTCTCAATGCCATTAATTTCGATCTTAAATGTTAGAGACATTGCTCTCCTATTTGTCTTCTCAATAATCCCATTAATTTCGGTATTAAATATTGTAAATATTTCTCTCCTATTTGTGCTCTCAATAATCTCATTAATTTTGGTCTTCTCAATGCCATTAATTTTGTTTTTCTCAATGATCTCATTAAATTCTCTTCTATTAAAAATTTATCTTCTATTAATTAATGAATCATACCATATTTTCATACTTTTAGTAACTAATTTGTAATTGATTTTTTTCTTCTCTTAGTAACTGATTTTTTTTATAGTAATTGATTTCTATGAAAAAGATATTGAATAAAAAAAACCTAAAAAACGAAAAGTTAAGAAACTAAAAGAATATATTTTAATCTTCAATCATAAAACCAAAAGTTAAGAAACTAAATTCATTCCTGTTAGATATATATGTTTACAATATCTGATACCATTCTGCATTTTTCGTTGCATAATGAATGTGTTTGATTTGGTAAATAATACAAAGCTTTTAGCAAATAGTTTCCATTCTTATACAATAGAATAGTATATTTTAATTCAGATATAATAAGGTATATATGTAACAAATATTATCATTCACTTTGCAGGTTCAAGCAAAAAAAATCAGCACTCTCTGTCATCTCTGAAATAAAACTATAATTTTGAGACAAGAAGAATTGTTTGGTTTGAAATTTTTCGGTTTCTTAATTCATTTCAACCACTATTGCAGATTTAACCTTAATCAAAAACACTGTTTCAGTTATGTTTTTCTTACCATAATACTATGATTTTTATGTCCTAATTTGAAGTTTTGCTATCAACTTATGAAATTATTATGAATTTATGAATGTAAAGGGTATGAAATTACTTTGCTGGCAATTCAATTAGTTATTCATATTCAATGTTAACTTGATATGGATATACTGTACAAACAGAAACTAAGTTCAGTATACTACGTTAACTGAACAACTTTAACTGAAGAAACGGAATGTCCAAAACTTATGTTGATGGTTATATATATTGGGAATGAAGACATACCAAAGTCTACCTCTTTTTTAGTTGTGCAGAGGTAATAGTAATTGCAAACAATTTTTTTGGTAAAGCCCAACATGTGCCTATGAAGTTTTTTTGATAGCTTTCCTCTATGAAATTTTTTTTGGTAAAGCCCAACTAATAAATAAATATACAACATGTTTTTTATCAAATAATATTTAATAAAAATTTTCTTAATTTTTATATAATATAAATATTTAATATGTTACTCAATTACTAAATAATACCCTTCCCTCTTTCGCCCGTGCAATGTGCACGGGCTTGCTTACTAGTAAATTCTTAAAAATACATAGTATTCCATAATATGGCCTGGTACGATTCAACTCAAAATGAAAATAAATTACTCACACTTCCCGTGGGGAAGTGTGCTCCTGCTCGGCCCAAATAACAACTATGCTCCTGACCTGTACCTGTGGTAGTTGTAAGGGTGAGAATTGCACAACTAGTAAAGCATAATACGAGCCAAGTCATACACATTTAGCAATTAGTCAAATAACACCATCATAATCAAACCCAATCACCTATTCACTACAAACACAATCGTCTCCAATTATTAGCACCTTCTGACACATGTCCTTACCTAATCTATTTCGCCACTTACCTATTTACACCAAAATCTCACTCTCTACACTTTACCCCAAGTCTCTAATTTTCTCTCCTATCCTCTCGATCCCTTTCTCTCACACCTATTCTACTCATTTCTCTCACATCTCCTTTACTCCCCCTGCCTTCCTCTTATTTCTTTATATTTATTTATCTTTATTATTTTTCCTTTATGTTTTATGGTGTCGTGGGGCTCCCGCCACTGCGTATCCCCGTCTGCCGAGAATACGTCTTACCGATGCGCCAGTTCGCTGACTGGTCGTCTTACTCAACCTATGCGTACGGATCCCGCAGGCCGCACGTCTTCTAAGGTCCAGTACCCATCGAACCCGGTGTCGTGAAGCTCCTGCCACTGCGTATCCCCGTCTGTCGAGGATACGTCTTACCGATGCGTACGGTCCTGTAGGCCGCATGTCTTACTCAACCCATGCGTACGGATCCCGCAGGTCACACCTCTTCTAAGGTCCAGTACCCACTAACACGGGAATAGGTGATGCGAATACCGCCACTGCATATCCCCGTCAACCGAGAATACGTCTTACCGATGCGCTCCCCAAGGTCGGGGACACGTCTTACTCAAATCATGCGTACGGTCTGCCTGTCATCGTCATGACACCAGCCGTACGTCTTCTAGGATTGATATTCGCATACCCGAGTGTTTTTTTTATTCTCTTTTTATTTCTCTTTTATTTTATTTTATTTCTTTTTACTTTATTCCGCCCCCATACCACACCTCATCCTCTCATTCTCAATTTTCCCTTTCTCACTCAACCTCATTTCCTTTCCCTTTTAATTTCACTCTCTTTCTCAACCATGAATTCCTCCCTAAAGTTTCCTATATATTCTCTTCCCTTCCTATCTTAGCACCAACGTAGACCAAACTCACGTTACCTCTCTGAACACATCAAACATATAAAGTACAAACATAAATTAAATATTCAGTTAACAATTACAATTCTCATTTAATTATCATGCATATAATCCTTAACATCAAATAGCATTTATCTCATATAAGCATGTTATCTCATGAAAATAAATTCTAAATTCCCTAATCACACTTAAGCAAATAACCTTGAGCCAGATCATACAATACTAGTATCTCACCCACCGAGACGGCAAATAAACCCCTTACCTTGGGGTTCTACCAGAACCTGTTTCGAGGCACGACGAGGAGATCCTGTTTCTACTCACGGCATTACGCGGTTCGTTGCTCACATTTTAGCTGGTCCTAAAGTCCTTCATCGTCTGACTATATTATTAAATCAAATAGAAATCAATTTATTGCGCCAAAATCGTCTCAATTTGAAATCTCAACAATTAACATGAAGTTTCAAATTAAAATCGTTGTTTTCTCAATAAAATAGTGTAGTTTCTTATTGAAAAGCATTTAACCTCCAGGCTAATATAATCGTTAAAATACGTTTAAAGTTAAGTAACTTTAACTTGGAATTCGAAACAAGTTAATCTCGAAAACATTTAACTAAAATTCATAAATCAAGGTCAAATAGAAATTTAAACTTAAGACTATTGCTTTCTCAATAAAATACTAGATCTTTTTGTTAAAAGTACGCTAACTTTCAAAAGTAACATATTCGTCAGAAATACATTAAAGTAAAGTAATTTTAGTTTTAAGTTACAAAATTAAATGTTGTCACCTCACACTATTAATTCCGAACTAAAAGGAAGTGTTCTCGGTTAAAAAAATCAGTATAAATAACGGTATAATTAACATCAATACTAGATCACAATATAATTTATTTTTCCAAAATAATATACCATTAAATCATTATTATCAGTACCAATACCATCAATATTATCAAATTATTATTAAAACATAATACAGAGCAATTAAAAAAGTTACAGGGATTTACCCTCAAATCCGATTTTGAAGCAAGAAAGAAATAAAGACCAGTTCGGTTCTAGCTCCTCCAACGGTCACGATACGGCGGCACCGGCGTCGGTTAGCGATTCGCAAAGCTCCCCACCACAGCGGTTCGATCCAGTTCGCGACAAGCACAAATAAGAGGAGCGGTGGCGGGCTGGTTGTTCGCGAGTGGTCCCGGTTCATTCCAGCAACGTTGATGGTGGTGGTTGGCATTAAAGTTTGGCGGAGAAGGAACGCGAGGGAGGAAAGAGCGATGGTGATGGTGGTTGGGTGGGTGGTGGCCGGCGGAGGGAGAGAGAAAGTGATGAGAGAGAGATGTGACCAATGAAGGTGGCCAATGAAGAAGAACAAGAAGAAGAGAGGCGGTGGCTGAAGATTGAAGGGGGAAAAGGGCGGCGGTGGTTCTTGGTTGGTGGCGGCATCTTTGGGTGGGGGGAAAAGGTGGCTTGAAGAAGAAGAAGACAATGGTTGAGGGGGGGTGTTCTGTCGCCACTTAAAGAGGAACCCCCATGGTTTTCTTTTTATTATTATTATTATTGTTGTTGTTGTTGTTATTTCAATTTACAATATTAACACTCAAGTTTAAATACCATACAGACTCATATGAGGAAGCCATAGAGTTAGAAATTAATTGAAAATTAGAAAGTAACAAAAATTTATCTAATACTTAATATATCAAAACCAAAATAAATTGTAGAACGTATATTTTTCAATACTTTAAATGAACTCACTTTAAACTATATACAAAAATATTTTTTCCGTAAGCGCTAAAGAATATCTTACAAAAACGCCCAACTACGACTCGTGATTATCACTCCGATTACCCCAAACATGTAATTAATCTAATTATAATTGGGACAAAAATTCGGGATGTTACAGTACGTGTCAGGGAATCCAAGGAACCGTTTTACCTTTGAGCATTGAATCCTACACGTTATGATACCCGCCATTACGCTCTGCCGTTAACAGAAACTTCACCTGTCTCATGATGACATCAATCAACACCAATAATGCAGGTATGCCTATATAAGCCTGGTAAGACAAGAAAGGATGAATCTTACTGGCTCACAGATACACACACACAACACCCAAGTAAACGACTAGAGTGTGGGTATCTTGGTATTCAAGGTGCCCTCCTTATGTCTGACATCAACAGGTAGAATTGCTGGATACATGGCCGGATAGTCCAAGTCCAATAATGCTATGACAGAACAGTGCCCTACATGATGCATTGGTCACCCCTTCCTTAGAAACTTGGCCATTTTAATTGCCCTTCAAAATTTGAATTTCAAAAGCAAAGACAAAACTAAATATTTTATAATCAGAAAATAAATTCTACACTTATAAATAATTATTTTCACTCATAAATATAAATCAATAATATATTTATATAAATTCAAAAAGAATTATCCAATCATATATTTTCAAAAATCTATTTATTAAAATATGAAAAATTGCGGATATTACAGCCTACTTCAGCAGCAAAATGTCCCCACAAATGCAAGCAGATTCCGCTTATGTACTTTTTACGATTCTCACTTTTCCTCCTCTTGTTGGGTTTCCACGTTAAGAAATGGTTCTATTTATAACTGTTTAGGACTGGAAAATAAAATGATATTGGGCCTTAGCCCTGTGACACCCTTCCGGATTACCCAAATATAATATAGTATTTATGCTTTATATTGGATAATATATGGACTTGTGAGCTAAGAAAATATGGTAAATAAAATTTTCTTTAAAGCGGGTGCACAATTCATCTAATGGAACTCTTGGAGAATAAATTCTAAAATCCTTTAAAACACTTGTTTCGAGTTCGGCGATTTCTAAAACCTTTTCTCAAGCAGGATAACATTCGTTCTTTAGAAATTTCTTTACATTTTACAATCAATTGAAGCTACCCATACTTTGTTCAATAAAACTGATACCGTCAATTAATACTTATAGCCGAGCTCATTTATAAGTTAAATCAGAGTAAGCGGAAATTACTGGACTATGCAACTGATATAATATAAACATAGATTTTCATATATACGAAAGAGTCATACATACATAGTCCATGAGATAAGTCACCAAGTTCCAAAATATAACAAGTCCATATAAACAGATCTACATCACTATGATACAATAACCCTAGAGTAAAACATATGTACAATATATACATCATCAAAATACAACCCCAGGGATAGTCACGTAGATCCATCAGCATCAGATGCAGTAGTAGTAGCAGCAGTAGTCTCCCAAAAACATAGGTAATAAGGTAGTAGCATCATCATCACAGCAGCAGCAGCACATCTCCTCCACACACCAGATCCTCGGATCCACATCATACACCATATACATGTACCTAGGGATCATCGTCCCTCCAGTCACTCCCAGTAGAATGCACGACAGGCTCGCTCCCACTCTCGTCCTCCACCGGATCCTCCTCGATCTCATCCGAAGGAGAGTGTACCCTACCACTGGGTACCGGGTCAGGTGATGGTGAAACCCTGACGGGGCTCCTCGGATAAGAAGGGGGAGTCTCCTCGCGGATAACTCTCGAAGTAAAAGGGTGAGAGCGGGTAGGTCGAAAATGAAAACTATGGTAAGAGCGAGCTGGTCGCATGGGAGGTGGTCCATGATAAGTATAAAACGGGGGTACATGCATAGTGTATATAATGGGAATCCTAAACCTACGAGGACGGAATCGCATCAGCGGGTTAGGGTGGTAGAATGTGAACTCTACCTCCCCCTCATACACCGCGCGATGGTCCTCATAGATCCATACGCCACTAGGAAGTGGCCGGATCTCGATGCAAGCAATGTAACGAGACATCACCTACAAGGGCATAGGGGTAAGCAATTCTACTCACATAATCAATAGAGAATAAATCATGCAACATATGAAAGATAATAATGCATCAATTAATAGCAATCACAATTAGCATCTAGCAAGTATCAGATGCACATAGGATGCTCACACTTAATTCAGGTATATCAATTGCATTAAGTGAATGACATGATGCATGACTTTAACCCTCAACTTATCTCCACATTTTCCAAGTCACTCTCTGATGTCCATCCCTGACAACCCAGCACTCCACAGTGCGTTGTATTCCTAGGTATACAACAATTCGTACATTCACCTAGAATGTACACGTCAAGCTTGGTATCCATGCCACCCGAGCATATCCCGTCATCCAAACGGATCGTCATCCAGACGATATATCCATATCGGCATCCACAAAGCCGACCACGTCAACGACGTGTCATCAAGCAAGCGTATTGGCACTCCCAGAGGCCCTCCACATGTTTATCGAAACATGAATACGTCCTACCATCCAAACTCCAGAATGAATGCATTTTAGACTTAGGGGAAATTGATTAATACTTTACTTGCCGCCTAGGCTTAATTTTCAAAATGGATCGTCACCGAACGATCTATTTGTATTTATCAATTTCTCTAAGTCTTTGATCCCTTGAATTATCCTTAATAATTCCTTAATTAATTAAGTTAGAATTGAAAATGATGTTTTCAGATTCTGGGCGTTTTACTCGAGTAAAGTTCAGAATACTCGAGTGTTCTGGAGATTTTCCAGATTACTCGAGTGTTCTTAAGCTTACTCGAGTGTTCATGTCTTTCTGAGGATTTGGGTTTTCATTTCAACAATTTACTCGAGTAGTTCATGAGTTACTAGAGTGTTCTTGGACTTTTCCAGAATACTCGAGTGACTTTGAATGACTCGAGTGTTTGACCTATAACAATTCTCAGTTCATGCCCGATACTCGAGTACTAGACAAAATACTCGAGTGTTCTTATGAAATTTACTTTATTTTGAACACGATTTACTCGAGTACTTTGCCATTTACTCGAGTGTTTCGCAGCTGACAGTATTGAAAACTGGTTTTAACATGCCATTTTCATTTCTACTCAATTTAAGTCCATTTCAGGGATCAACAGAGTTAACATATCATTAATCAAACATGTTACAACACTTATTTCAATTCAAAACACAGAATTGACAGAGAAATCATTGATTATGCATAAAAAGGCATTTTAACAACTCAATACCTAAAATCACACAATAAGCATAATATTCATGAAACAAAGCTCATTTAAGTTCACATGCATGATAACAAACTTGCTCAATATGGATTTAGAGCATGGATTGGTCTCCAAACCAAAGTTCCTATTCAATCTAAGCCCTTAGAGCCTCTTGGTGGCTCTCTAACACATTTAATGGATTTCAAACTCTATCTAGTGAATATAATTACTTCCCCTTACCTCTCAGATGTGATTCAACAGAAAGAAATCCAAAGAAAGCTCTCCAAACCCAGAAATCCACTTGAACTTCTCATGCATGACAGTTTTGAGTACCATACCAAAATGGAATTGGTTCGTACATGAAACAGAGAATTAGATTGGGGAAAATTAGGTTTCTAAGCTCTATGCAACATCATCTAACTAAAGGAATTGAGTTTGAGACTCAAGAACTCAAGAGCTTACCAGAATCGATGATCACAGTGAGCTCCAGACACCAACTCAAGCAAGAACAGCTCCACTTCAAGACTTCGATTCTCTCAATCCACACACTGAAACCTCACAATTTTGGTGTCTATACAAAGCTCGTGATGTGAGCTTTGTATTGGTGTATAGATTATCACTCAACTTAACTCACAGAGGAAGAATCGAAGAACACAATTCGAAAACCCTAACTCTTCTAATCTTCAACAGGTTGATCAAAATTCTCGACCAAGGGACAATGATGCGTTTAAATAGGCCAATGGAAAGCTCATGCGCGGCGACACGACCCCTATGGCGTTGGCATGGTGGTGATTTCGTGTCACCATCACGAAATCGTTGGTTGTGACTCACCAAACGCACTAACTCGTGCAGTTTGACCCAGAATACTCGAGTGTTTCTGATAATACTCGAGTATTTCGCTCAGATTTTGAAAAATAATTATTTTATTTACTTTCCCTCCAAAATCTTTCCTATAATTGTTTCTAGGTCCCAACCCAGGGACTAATATGCAAAATACATATTATATGTATTTAAATTATTTATTAAATAATTCCTCATATGCAAGCTAATTCTATAAACACATATTTTAATCAAGGATTAATTTGAAAACTATTAATTATAATTAAATTATAATTAACATTTCATTAATCGGGGATTAAAATTTTGGGGTGTTACAAACCCAATGGCATGGAAAAGAAGAAATAAAAAGAGGAGACCCGTATAGCATGCCCCAATAATAAAAGGCAGGATCTCACATCAACAAATGGCAGAAAACGTGGAAGCGTCCTCAGATCAGAGCGTCCTCAACCTACAACATCCCTTTGAAACTGAACAAAGTTCTGAGAAATCACCCCTCCTTGGGCCCAACGCTCAACCAGCCATGTCTATCAGAAATACCATAAGTAGGAAAGATGTCATTCCACTCAAGTGCCAAATGAAGTATGCCAGGAAGGAAGATGTCATTTCACTCAAGAAAGAGAAAGTACTGTTCATCTCCCCTACCAAAACTGAAAAGAGCAATGACCAGTAGACAATGGAGGGAGTATCACAATACCCATCAGACAAGGAGAAGGCCAAACTTGATAACCAAGTCATGAACCAATTATAAAAGGGGATGCAGATCAAGAGCAAGGGCAATCCAACAGAAGCCAAACAAAAGCAACACCACAGAAACACAAATACAACAACGACACACTTAGAACAGAGAAATCATAGAGAGTCTTGAGGGAGACAAACTAAGAGCGTCCTACGAAATTTATCATTTTTCACTGTATCTCCTGATAATTACACACTCTCTCTGTCTCTTGTATTTTCTCTCCCAGTGAAAGTAATAAAATGAGGCCTTGATTTCACAAAGTTTACGAACCCATCCCTTTATTTTACATTCCTGTTATTTTCTTTGCAAAAATATAAATTCCTGGCAGAAACAATTGGCGTCGTTGCCGGGGAAATCATGGCTTCAACTCTGAAAGGAGATACACCAGGAGACGCTTAGAGGGTGATTCTTGATGGCACAAGGATGACCATTGGAGGAAGTTCTAGAAATAGTATCACAAATCACTGATTTGGGAAGCGCTTCACAGATACCAATCTCGACAGTCTCCAACCCAAGAAGCGTTGTCGCAAGGAGGTTGTCTTTCAGCCACGAAAAGCGTCCTTTCCAAAAAGCGTCCACATTCGCTTTTACTCAGCTTTCCAGAAAGCACTCAGGTAACCGGAGGAGTGGAAATACGTTCTGGCTAAAGAAGGCGCTCCAGTACGGAAAGTAAAAACTCAACAGCAAAAGCGCACCTAGGAAGTTCACATAGCAACACTGCTACCAGTTATCTGTGTTATAAGCTAAGTACATACAACTCTCAACTTAGTCCAATTTACTATCATGCCTATTATTCATATACTGGTATGCCTTTACATGAATTTGATTATGATAGATATATATGTCATGATGAAAGAAAATATATACTATATGCTCATTATGTTGCTAGTTTTTGTTTGCATCCATGTCTAAATATGGCTTTGGTAGGGTCACTTTCTTATAATATCATGTTCTGCCTAGCTAATTTCATGTCTAATATTATCCTGATGGCAATGATTTATTTTTACCTTGTCTGGATGACATGAAGTGATATGGAGATGATTTGAACTCTGTGTTTGTCATGGCAAGGAAATGTATATGTGTATTTCATTATGTAATGTACTGCGTGCAGTTAAGAAAAATAGTTACAGTATGTGCTTTTGTATGCATCCATGACAACTTTGGTTTGATAGCTCTAATGTGATATCATGATTTAATTTACAGCATTATACTGATATGATTACCTTGTCCCAAATAACATCATTATCTATACATTGATATGGATGGTCTAATATGCATGTCTGTATGTTACAGTGTGACTTAGACTTCTTATGTCTAAATTCATGAATGATGCCGCTCTCATATATATAAGAAAAATAATAAAGATAAAAATATATTTTGATTAAAAAAAAGAGAGAGAGAGAGAGGCAACATTTAGATGACTCTGTACATATGAATGTTTGTTGTGTATGCCATAAATCTAGAATTAGTCTATCATGCAAGTAGTCAGTATTGCCATAATCTTTGTTAACTGTTCTTGACTCAATCATTGTTTTGTGTTAAAAATAAAAATTAAAAAAAAAACTATTCTTTTTCATGATTCCAACATGCAAACACAGTGTTTCATGCTATAAGCTGCATAGACACTTAGAGAGCGTGCTTTTGAAAAAGTGTTATATGAAAACATGATATGAACAATGTTACATACTGATGCATGATTGATCTTGTAAATAATTTACTAAGAGCTGACTAACAAAACGGGCATGCATAGCATGAAAATATCCAAAAAGTGAGATTTGTTCATGTAGGAACAAGAAGTGACCTCTTTCTAAGATTTGAGAAGTCCTTGGTACGCTCTCAGGCCATGATTTACCAAGTTTTGCTAAGACGCTCAATGCCGTGAGAGGATCACTTCCTTTGCTATAGATGATAAGCACCTGATCTGCATAAAGCAGAAAAGCGCTCTTTGTCTCGCCCGGTGAGAAGGCAATCACAAAGTTTTGTATTAAACAGCGAATAACAAAACAAGAAGTTTCAAGAGAAAGCAACCCAACACAAATAGAAAGATCAGTGACAATCAAGCAGACGAAATCAAGCAAAGAGAAAAGGTGAAATCATACTAGAAGACGACGCCCTGCCCAGAATCATCCGTCTAAAGGTGTCCTCAGTTCAGTCCCAAGGGCGACACCCTAACCAGAATCAGCAATCTGAATCAGCAAACTAAGGGCGTCCTCAGTTCAGTCCCAAGGGCGACACCCTAACCAGAATCAGCAATCTGAATCAGCAAACTAAGGGCATCCTCAGTTCAGTACCAAGGGAGACACCCTGTCCAAAATCAGCAGTCTAAAGGCGTCCTCAGTTTAGTCCCAAGGACGACTACTTGCCCACTATCATTCGGTCTAAAGGTGTCCCCCAGTTCAGTCTCAAAGGAAAGAAAGGGAGAAGAAAGTGTGCAAGTCCAAGAGCGACTTCTGAAGGCGCACCATTGTCAAAGGCGCACCATGTTCAGATTCAACAGGATCAATGAACTGAAGGCGCACCCTCGTTGAAAGCGCCCCCTGATCAGTTTCAATACATCGTTCAGATTAAATAGAATCAGTCAATCGAAGGCGCACCCTTGTCAAAAGCGCCCCTGTTTAGTGTTCATATTCAACAGAATCAGTCGACCGAAGGCGCACCCTTGTCAAAAGCGCCCCTGTTCATATTCAACAGAATCAGTCAACCGAAGGCGTACCCTTGTCAAAAGCGCCCCTGTTCAGTGTTCATATTCAACAGAATCAACCAACCGAATGCGTAACTTCGTCAAAAGCACCCCCTGTTTAGTGTTCAGATTCAATAGACTCTATCACTCGAAGACGCACCCTCGTCAAAAGCGCCCCCATTCAATTTCAAATACACCGTTCAGTCCAACCCAATCGATTAACCAAAGGCGCACCCATGCATAAGGCGCATCCCTGTAGAAGGCGCATTGAAAAAAAAAAAGTGTGTTGAATCTAGGAATCCTGGAGAAAATGCAAAACAGAAAGACAATAAATCTGAGAGCAAATTATATCAGAAGTTGAAAACAAAGGCTAAAAGTGAACCCGAACTAGAAAAAGGAAGGCTACCTCAAAGCAAAAGCGTGCCAGAGATGACAAGCCAGAAAGTTAAAGCAAAATGAATGCAAAAATCTGAGCGTAACAGCAAAACAAGATGCAGAGCTCATACTTCCTCATACAATGAAGAAAACACACAGTGATCAAATGCAATAAGCAAGCACATGCTCAAAAGCAGACATGACAAAACTCAAAGGCAGATAAAACAAAAGACGCTTCCCCGACCAGAAAACAAAGGCGGACCTGAAAGGTGGCTATGATCACGTTTGAAAAAGACAGACATAAAAAATATCAAAAGGCGTACATGCAATATGAAGGGTGAAACACAAGTAAAAAGATCCAGAAAAGTATGTTGCTCAAAAGTGCACTTAAATACATAAACGAAACACTAAATCTAGTGTGAGAGCAAGTTGCAAGACAAAAGCTGGCCTAAAAGCATGCAAAATATTGAAGCAGATACTGTCCAGAAATATGACAAAACCAAGGCGTACTCAGTTTGCTTGATGATTGAACAAACGGCCACGCTAAATTCAAGAATTCATCCCAGTCCGCTATTATAAGCAAGCCAAAGCATCTTGACACAATTAAAACGAAGAAGTCTGTAGTAATGACAAACTCTTGAAGCAAGGCGCACCTGGGTATATTCATACATCAAAGCAGATAATGAAAAGGCGAGCTTAAACACAAAGTCAAGAAGACAAGCAGTATAGAAATCCAAGTGTTTGCAAACTGATAATGGCAAGAAAAGCAGCAAAAAGAAAGAAAAGTAGCACCAATGACAAGAGGTGTTACAAAAAAAAAGATGGGAAGATGGGAAGATGATGATAAAATTGAGTGAAAGTACCAAAGACATGCACAAGTAGCTCCCTGATAAAGCGCCCAGTTTTTTGCGCTCTGAAAAAATTGCACCCTGATATGCGCAAGAGCGCCCTGATATGTGCAAAAAACTTAAGTTGCACCCTGATATGTGCGAAAGCACCCTGATATGTGCAACCTAAGTATAAATCAAGAAATTGCACCCTGATATGCGCAAGAGCGCCCTGATATGTGCAAAAAACTTAAGTTGCACCATGATATGTGAAACCTAAGTATAAATCAAGAAATTGCACCCTGATATGTGCGAAAGCACCCTGATATGTGCAACCTGAATATAAATCAAGAAATTGCACCCTGATATGTGCGAAAGCACCCTGATATGTGCAATCTGAGTATAAATAAAAAAACCGCACCCTGATATGTGCACCCTGTGCACCCTGATATGTGCGGAGCGCCCAGTTATTTGCGCTCTAAAAAAAATTAAAATTGCACCCTGATTTGTGCTCCGATAAACGCCCTGATTTGCGCTCTGAAACTACACCATGTTTTGTGCAACCTGAAAAGCGCCCTGAAAAGTGCACCCTGTTTTGTGCATCCTGATAAGCACCCTGATTTGTGCTCAGAAAAGCGTCCAGATTTGCGCTCTGTTTATGCCAAAAGCTGCACCTAGACTGAATATTGCAAATACTCAAGAGCAAAATGCCAAAGTATCAAAGAATTGCAAAACTCACAAGAAGTCAGCCTCCAGTAAAGGGAAAAGGTTACAGTCAGATTGGCGGAAAAGCACATTCACTGTCATGCAAAAGAAAGCAAGCCTTACAAAGGGGCTAGAAAATATCCAGAAATACACAAGAACAGCAAACAACAAGCAAAACACTGCAAGAATCACAAGTGTACAATTCAGAATGTAAAAGAAGAGAAGAAGGAAAAAGAAAAGGAAAAGAAGAAGAAAAAGAGAAAAGAAGAGAAAAGAAGAGAAGCATTTAACAAAGAAGTACACAAACAAATAATCTTGAAGCTCCAAAGGAGATTCTATTCAAAGGAATCCCATTCAAAGAAGCAAGAAAACCATATAGCATGACAAAGACTTCAAGTCAAAAGAAGGTCATTCCTCAAAAAGTCAAGTTACAGCATGATTGAAGCAGAGAAGGCAAAGCCATTCCTCCAAAGGCTAAGTCAATATAGCAAATACAAGGGTCCTATAAATCCAGTAAAAGGAAAAGTGGAGCAACAAAATACAAAGGTCCCAGACTGATGAAGCAAAAGAAAAAAGCAAAGTGTTTTAAACAAAGGCAACAACTAAACCTTGAACAGAGTGCCCAAAGAAGAAGCCTTACAATATAAGACTCTTGTTGAGCGTCCATTTCAGCATCCACACTTGACAAATCAGTAGTGGCTTTGGACAAAGTGGCAGATATATCACTAATCAAGCATTCCAAATCAGCACGATGCTCCAGCAAAAGCTTCCTCTTGGCAGCCAGAGTCTCAACATCAAAAGGAGGGCGTTGGCTCTCCGCTTGTTTGATCGCATTATCAAGCCAAGGCCCTGGGTATTGATGAAGCTTGAGAGACAACAAATAATCCAGCAAAAACGATTTTTGTTCCCAAGGAAGCGAATCCACATCATGGTTCATAATTTACTTCAGCACACTCGAAAGAGTATGAAGCCCAGTCTCATTAAAAATCTGAGGCAAACCAGGACTAGGCAGTATCAAGTCTGAATGTGCATGGAAAAACGAAGACAAAAGCGCCATGCCCTCATCAGGAAGGGGCTGAGTCATTTTCAAAGATAGCAAAGCTGCAAAAGAATGAACATGATGAGTACTCAATGAAATAAGGAGCAACACAGTATAACCAAAGAGAAGCAGAACTTACGAAAAGTAGCAACGACAGGAGCAGTAGCAAAAACAGAAGCAGTATCAACATGAGATGAGGATTTCTGAGTAGAGGCATGAGTAGCAAAAATCTCAGTGGTTTGCACAACAGGAGGAGAATCATGAACGGGAGCAGTAAAGTGATCAATATTATCCTCTTGATCAGCAGCAACGCCCTCATGAACAGGGGAATCAACAGCAGTGCCCTTTGGAGAAATTGGGTCATCAATAGGAATATCCACCTTGGGTGGAGACTTGGGAGCAATATCTGCAGAAGGAATCTTGGATCCATATCCATAAGAGACCCCGTGGCAGGAATGGTGGCAATAGTTACCAGATGTAGAATCAGATGAAACACGCTCAGAAACAGCAGTACCCTTAGTTTTGGGTTTTGCAACAGCAAATTGAGGCGGAGAACGAACATATGCGGCACTAACTTTAGCAGCAGAAGCAGCACGCTGACCTTCCATTTGCTTGAGGACGCCCACGAGCCAGGAACCTGAATACTGGTGAAGCCTCAGAGATTGCAAAATCAGTAATACAGAAAAGAGAGATTGCATTCAAAAGGATGATTCAAGTCTTGAAAGAAGGATAAAAAACGACATGGAATAAAGTCAAGTCTAACAAAAGTTGCAATAGCAGAATGTCAAAACAGTGATGCAGTCAAAATACAACAACATGCTTGAGACAGTACAGTTACCAAATCTTGAAGAGGGCGTCCTGTGATGAACAATCATCAAATCTTGAAGAAGGCGTCTTGCGATGAAGTTCTGTAGACATTCTCATAACCAGACGCATCAGATGACAAAGCAAAATAACAAGCAGTACATCACAACCTGTACAGATGAAAAAATCCAATTCAAGAGCATGATCCAGGTTCCCGAATACAGCCTGTATAGTATGAAAATGATCCTGATCCAGGTTCCCAAATGCAACCTGCATAGTATGAAAATGATCCAATCCAAGAGCATAATCCAGGTTTCCAAAGACAAAATTATCAAAACAGCATGGTGCAAAATGCATATTTCAACAGCAGAACAATATCAAAATTGCATAAATGCATCATTGAACAGTATGAAGGCAGTAAAGTGCAAAGTGCATAAAAAAGAAGTTCAAGTCAGTACTATCAAAGCAAGTAACCCAAATTTCCAAGAGTCAAGTATACTAAAGCGGCACAAAGCTCAGCGACCACAAAGGCGCACAAGTTTTTAATAGAAGTATCAGTGCCTTCAGCAGTAGACATAACATGACAAAAGCAACAAGCGTAAGATCAACAGAAAAGTAATTCTTTCAAGCTCGGTCATGAGTACCACCCAAGGAGCGCTGCAAGACAAGAAAAGTTTCCTCTATTTTCTGTCACCATCCGCCTTCATGTTAATTAAAGGGCTCTGGCTCTCTCTTCAAGCAATACAGATTATCAAGCCAGTAATCAGATCACAACTATACCTCCCAAGTTGGTCACTATATTCATTCAACATAGAAGGTGTTCAAACGCAGCAGGAAAAATACTGCAAAAATTTGAAGATTCAGAAGGCACAAAGTACAGAGAGTTGAGTTTGAGTATGGAACTCAAGCATAAAGAAACAGACAGCAAAGAAATTTCAGAAAACAAATCAAAAATTCAAAGTACAAAGAAGCAAAGTCCACCAAGTCATTGATCAGTATGTAAGGTAGCACAATCCAAAGGCGAGATTGCACATGCAATAGAAAGAAGAGCCCGCTTCCCTTACAAATTCACAAAAAAAAAAGATCAAGTTGAATAAGAAATAAGTGAAAAGTCAAGATTCAGTTCAAAGGAGGCTAACCCCTCATATCATATGTATATGCAGAAAGCAACCATGCACCGCCAAGGGCACCTTCCTGGTGTATGAGCGGATAAAAGTTCAATAGTGGTACAAAGCTTGAAACGTCTCCAAAGTCCACATCTTGATGTGAAAATACCCACAAAAGAAAGAAATGCAAAAACAAAGCAAAGCAATAGCCTGGAGAATCTTAAAATGCACTCACTAAAGGCGACATGGCATGACAGTAGATGACGCTCAACAAAGGCCAAAAGGGTTAATCTATTCTGTAAGCATGAATCAATCTCCATGAGGTACAACAAAAACGGAGGAGTCCCTAACAAAAGCGATCCCATCCAAGATGGTCATATCAAAGGCAAAAAACAAGAGCCCCGTCAAAGACCAAGTCATCAATGCGGATTCCCTTCATGCCCAAACTCAACAGTAAAGAAACTTACAAAATCACAAGCAAGGAAGGCATGTTCGGACGCCATCAAGAAATGAAAAGCATGATCAGATACGCACAAGCAGTGAAATCTTTAGAAGCAATCCTAGTTTCTAGCGCCTTTCAAGTAAAGCAGAAGTCAAAACAGGCATCGAAAGCAAAGCATAAAGCTCATTGAACGAATGCTTCCAAGTAAAAAATTGCAGCCACAATTAAAAGGCAAGACCAGTTCAAAAATCAAAGTGAACTCAGTCCAGCAGTCAACAAGCGCAATCCAAGTGATACATGAGTACAAATAAGCTGAGCTGATAATCACAGAAAATGGAGTTGTCAAAACCAACCCCAACAGAAAAGCAAGTATGATCGCCTTCAAAGAGTTTTGCATCAAAGAGAAAAAACTTTTCTCTTTCATGCAAAAGGGGGCTATTGTTTAGGACTGGAAAATAAAATGATATTGGGCCTTAGCCCAATGGCATGGAAAAGAAGAAATAAAAAGAGGAGACCCGTATAGCATGCCCCAATAATAAAAGGCAGGATCTCACATCAACAAATGGCAGAAAACGTGGAAGCGTCCTCAGATCAAAGCGTCCTCAACCTACAACATCCCTCTGAAACTGAACAAAGTTCTGAGAAATCACCCCTCCTTGGGCCCAACGCTCAACCAGCCATGTCTATCAGAAATACCATAAGTAGGAAAGATGTCATTCCACTCAAGTGCCAAATGAAGTATGCCAGGAAGGAAGATGCCATTTCACTCAAGAAAGAGAAAGTACTGTTCATCTCCCCTACCAAGACTGAAAAGAGCAGTGACCAGTAGACAATGGAGGGAGTATCACAATACCCATCAGACAAGGAGAATGCCAAACTTGATAACCAAGTCATGAACCAATTATAAAAGGGGATGCAGATCAAGAGCAAGGGCAATCTAACAGAAGCCAAACAGGAGCAACACCACAGAAACACAAATACAACAACGACACACTTAGAACAGAGAAATCATAGAGAGTCTTGAGGGAAACAAACTAAGAGCGTCCTATGAAATTTATCATTTTTCACTGTATCTCCTGATAATTACACCCTCTCTCTCTTGTATTTTCTCTCCCAGTGAAAATAATAAAATGAGGCATTGATTTCACAAAGTTTACGAACCAATCCCTTTATTTTGCATTCCTGTTATTTTCTTTGCAAAAATATAAATTCCTGGCAGAAACAATAACCTTCCTAGTTGTATCGGAAATTTCAATGTCACCTTTCTCTTGACCAATAAGGGGACTCTAGCATTTAATGCATAATCTCTCTTTTTGACCATCTTTGGAAAATGTGCACTTCTTTTCGATAATCTTTAAAATGAAAGAAATTTGGTATTTCGACACAAGTTTATATTCGTCGAAATCACTTTCATATTTAGAAAATATAAATACATTTTCCTTTGATATAGTTTTGTTGTCAGTATTCCAATTTTTGTCGAATTAAAATTCAATTCCAACACCATGGCAACATTTTGGATTTTGGTCTAGTTTTCGCTCACCAAAATTGTACAGCACAGTATATATATATATATATATATATATATATATATATATATATATATATATATATATAATTATAAATTTGATAGAATGACAGAAATTATAGTGCAAACACTTGATACATGTCAACTCATTTATGTGATAAGGAGTATTTTTAAGCCAATTTGTTTGAGAATATATCACCCTTTTTGTTATTGCTCTTTTCATTTTATTATTATGATTTTTTTTAACCTATGTACTAAGATACATTTTAAAAAATTCATTTTTTAAATTTGCATTTAAAATTGACATATTTATAAAATTAATTTTTATTTTTATTATATTATATATTTTTAATACTACATATTTATGTATATGTTGCTCCACAACTAAAGGTTCCTTGATATGTCATTGTATTGGTTATGAATGTAGTTTGACATGTTTCAATTAAGTACAAAAACAAAATTTAACTTTAGGCTTATTTATGGTTCTGGTCCCTAAAAGTTCAGCGTGTTTTGGTTTTAGTCCCTAAAAGTTATTTTGACCGTGACTGGTCCTTAATTTTTCAAACATTTTGGTTTTGGTCTCATCTATTAGAAAAAATTAATTATTTGTTGACGTGGTTAACAGAAACCCACACCAACAGTTACTTGGTATGATATAACGCCAAATAAGTATTGTGACATGAATGATTCAGTTCTATAAATGCAAAATTCTGCGTATGAAACCATTTTGCGTATGAGACCACTTTGTGTCCATGGATTTGTATCATTCAGGCCATATCATTTATTTGGCGTATTTTCACACTACGTGACTCCTGATATGGTGTTCAGCTAACCACATCAGCGAAACAGTTTTTTCATAATGAAGTGGATCAAAACCAAAATATTTGAAAAATTAAGAACCGGTCCCGATCAAAATAACTTATAGAAACTAAAACCTAAACACGCTGAACTTTTAGGAAAAAAATAAATAAGCCATAACTTTATTCTAAAACTTCTAACAAATAACAAAACCGATAGTTGACGGCAAATAGGAGTTTTCAGTTGTCCAAACTTTTGCCAAGTTGGTATGTTAAAAGGACCGCAGCTAACATGATAAACAAAATTCACACTCAGTACACGTTGATATAGCTGAAAAAAATTAGATTATGATTAATTTTATCCGTGATTATAATCTGGTAAGATTATAATATATTAAAACTATAAGCTATTTATTTTTGGATCTCTTGGTTGAAAAACGGATTTAAATTAATCTGTTTTGTTTGGATAATGTAAAGAAGATTAATTTTTACTGAGTAAATTAAAAAAAAGTATGGAGTTGGTTATTGTTGTCGGAGTGATAAGAGTATAATAGAAAAATTACATTCGTCTCAAAAAGTAATCTTACAAAAAATGATCTATATCACCACTGAGGGAAATGTTGGATTTTGATTATTTTTCCAAAAATATAATATAAAATTATAGTCTGCATTGATAACCAAATACATTAGATTATGATTATTTTTTAAAAGAAATAAAAAACTCAAAACATAATCTTAATTTAATCCAAACACCCCATAAATAATTACTTCATCCATTATGTATCTTTTGTAGTTTTAACATTTTCTTTTATTTCATATTTTTTTGTAGATTTAGCTTTTCAAGACATAATAAATATTTTTTTCCCCAATTTTAACATTCATTCAATCATTTTATTAATTTTATTTTTCTCTTCTCTCTTATCTCTAAATTGTCATGCATTAATTACACTATACATTTTCTAATAAAAATTAAATATTATTACAATTTTCAATAAAAATTAAATAAAAATATTTTAAACAAAACAGATATCAAACTTATAATATTCCATGCATATTAATACGTGTATAACAACCTTATAGTACGGAATTGCAGTAGTCTACACTATTGAAACATAAATGAAACAACGGAATTTCACTTCACACATGCTTACTAGAACTTTTGCACAGATGGCACAACCTTATTCTTTCTTTCGGACAATTATTAGGTGATCCGGGATCATATAATTTGGGATAATCATCACAATTTATTATTTATTTTTTAAATTTAAAAAAAATTAAATAAATTATAAAGAGTTGAGATGTGTTCTGAACCACGTGATTGAGAACTAATCTTTCAACCATTCAACAAACTTTGCAAAGTTATCTGCAGATGGACCTCCTTCAACCAAATTGATCAATAGCTTCTCCTTTAACTCCAAAGACCTTGATCTTATGTTCTCATCATTGATAACTTGGTCCACTTTCTTTTTAATCTCCTCGCGCGCCACCAATCCATTTGCTTCTGACTCAAATCCCAGCCCAACCTTCAACTCATCACAAATGTATTTCTTGTTATAAATTTGGTCCCCAAAATAAGGCCAACACAAGAAAGGCACTCCATTAGACAAACCCTCCATAGTTGAGTTCCAACCACAATGACTTACAAAGCAAGCTATAGCAGGGTGGCCTAGCACCTTCTGTTGAGGAGCCCATCCTACTATCTTACCCCGACTTCCCCGAAATTCAGCAGGGAATGTCAACTTATAGCTGAAATTCGGATCTTGACGAACAATCAAAAGAAAGGGTCTTTTTGTTAATTCAAGTCCAAGAACTAGCTCTACGAATTGTGCTTGATCAAATAGAGTGATACTACCGAATGCAACATATAAAACAGAACCATGAGGTTGTTGATCAAGCCAATTCATGCAAGAGATGTCTTCTTCCCAAAACTGTCCCAATGATGCTGCAGTTACACTTTTATGGTCAGAACTTCTCAGTAATGGACCAACCGGCTTGAACTTTGGAACTAAGGATAATGCTCCAGGTTCAAGTTCATATGTGGTGTTGCCAACCCACCACTCTGTTAAATTCCAAGCTCTTATGCAATGCAACATGTAATTAAATATTTTTTTTTCAATGACTGGGTCCAACAAATTTACCCACCAAATAATACCTGTGTCCATAGCAGGCATACTTGGTGATATCGTCAATGTCCTTTTTGTGATTGGGATTCCTGCAGTGCAAAACAAAATGAAGCTATTATGATCAATAAAAATTTTATTCGATACAACTAAATTCATTAACTTTATTACAACAAATAAATTTTCTCTCCATGTACTCTTCTTTTTCATCTTTTATTCATACACATGTCAAAAACATTGCTAAAAAATCAAACATCAACTGTAAATATCTCATGTGGATTATAGAAATTATCTTTTTTTGTATTATCTATGAAGTTTAAATTGGAATTTTGTGAAGAAAATTGAACCAAAATAAAAATAACAATCTGGTTAGTTAAAAGTGATCATATATTTACCATCAGAATCTATGATCCCATCATCAATAAGATTGGGAATATTGAATGTCAAAGCAAACATTGCCACTGCTGCAGGCCAGAAGACAGCTCCTTTGATTCCTAGCTTACATGCAACTTCCAAAGGCCATGCCATAAAACCATCAACAATCATGCATGTGATTCTGTAGTCACCTTTCGAATGAATTTCCTCTATGAGCTTCTCAATCAAAGCAGGCATGGTGCTTAACAAAGAAAAGCATAGATCTCCTAAATTGGTTCTGTCATTCTCAGGCTCTAAGCCATCAGGGACAGAGACCAGCTTTATTGATGATGATGTTCCATTGATAACGCTTTCTTGCCTGGCCATGGAACTCATTACTCTCTTGTGGTTGAAGTCTGTGTTCAGAAAAATGATGCTGCATCCTTTCTCAGCTAGCTTTTGTGAAAAGCTCATCATTGGATTGACATGTCCTTGAGCTGGATATGGTATCACCAGCACAGTTGGAATTGGATTCCTCATGTTTGTAATGTGTTTCTACTTTCTGGTCATTCAAAGGCTCAACTCATATATAGACACACACCCTTTCCTAACATTTTCAAGAAGCTAGGCAAAATTTTGCAAAATTAATTATGTTCCAATCTTATAAAAAATTAATTATGTAAATTTTTTTGCAACATATACTACAATACAATAACATACTTCTTCTTTAATGGTTAAAAAAATTTAAAAGTAAAAAAGGAGATATGTATTTAATAGTTTGTCTAACACATCAACCAAACAATTAATTTAATGCATTTTGCATGGATCAACCAATCACAATTCATAGTTTACAATTTTTAAACTTTTCATTAATTATTTTAACTATAGTTTGAGACAAAAAATATAGTCATTTTTAACCATCCTTGTGGGACGAAGGAAGTAATATATACATTAACGATTTTTATTCTCGTATCCTTTGCTTCAAGCTTGATTAAAAAACATAGTACATCAACTATTGAGTCGTAATTCCATACAATGTAAATTCCAATTTTTAAACCATGTCAAACCACCCTTACACAATTATCACTAATCTCGAATCATCTATATACTCCCCCGCTCTTTATTATAAGAAAAAATAACAAATTTCACATTTATTAAAGAAGTTAGTTGAGTACAATTAATTTTCTCAAATTCATAAAAATAGTATTTTTGAAAAGTTGCATTGGGAATGAAGCAAAAATTAAATGAGACAATAACTTTATGAAAATATTTTAGAAATAATTGCAATGAAAATAGAAAGTTAGTTAACTTGTTCTTATATTTGAGATCAAAATAAGTATTTTCTTTTTTTCTTATATTAGAGATCGAAAAAAGTATCTATCATGTGTTCTCCAGAGTATTATTTTTTTCTAAAATACTACTATTAATATAATATTGAGAATTTTAAAAGTGTTAAGTAAATAAGGATAGTTGAAAAAATAAATAATTAATTATCATCGAAAATTAGTATAAGATTTTATAAATAAGGTCAAAATAAAAATCTCAAAATGGTCTTGTATACTGAGAGAGAAATAGTATTCACTGATATGACTAATATGGGTGATATATGTTACTCCCCCTGTTTCATTTTTATAGGTATTTTGGAATAAAAAAAATTGCTCCCCAAAAACACAATTCTAATTGGCATTGTTGATTGCATTTCTTAATTCGTATAACACAATCTCGACAGATTTTTAAAAGAAAAAAAGAATGAAGGGAGTAAAATCTTTGCCAACAAAAATTGATTTAATATATTAAGGAATATGTAAGTACTTTTTATGTTTCTAAATATAAGTACTACATATTGGGAGTATTTTACTTCTTTTACAAGTATTTTGTCCAATTTTCAATTATATTAATTACTTCAAACATTCTTATTTACTCAACATTTTTTAAAATCCCTACGATAATTATACGGATAATTTTGAAAATGTATATCAAATGTTATTATTTCTAATATCACAAACAATACTCCATTCATTTTATACATAGTGTTTTTTAAGGTTATGCACATGTTTTTAAAAATGATTCAATAATGTAAGAATAATATTTTGTATTTTGATTATAATATATCTCGATGTTTCGTTATTGAAGAGAGAGAAATATTGGAAAGTGAAATAGAAGTTGCAATAAATAAGAATATAATTAAAAAAAATACTTAATCATACATTGAGTTTGTAAAAAAAAACAATACATATGAAATAAAAGGAAAAACTTTATAAACATTATATATGAAATAAAAAAAAATTAATTAACTTTGTCAATCTAAATGGAAATTTATTCCAAAAATTTATATTTAGAGAAAAAGAAGGACTAAACTGTCATTTTAGTCCCTGAATTTACACAGCACTTTCACTCTAGTCCCTGAAATTAAAAAAATTGCTTTTAGGTCCCTGACTTTGTAAAAAGTCATTCACTTTAGTCCCTCAAATTAACAAAATTGCGTTTAGGTCCCTAACTTTGTAAAAACTCATTCACTTTAGTCCCTAAAATTAACAAAATTGCTTTTAGATCCTTAACTTTGTAAAAAATCATTCGCTTTAATCCCTGCCCCTAACCTCCATCAACGTACGTTAACAGAATGATGATGTGGCTGTTTGGGGCATTAAACCACATCGTTTTTGCACAAGAGGCAGATGTTGCTTCTAATCCTAATGTAGTTGCTAATGATGCTACTGCACTTGCACCTAAAAGCAGGGACCTAAAAGCAATTTTGTTAATTTCAGGGACTAAAGTGAATGACTTTTTACAAAGTCAGGGACCTAAAAGCAATTTTGTTAATTTCAGGGACTAAAGTGAATGACTTTTTACAAAGTCAGGGACCTGAAAGCAATATTGTTAATTTCAAGGACTAAAGTGAAAGTGCTGAGTAAATTCAGGGACTAAAGTGACAGTTTAGTCGAAAAAGAAGTATACACCAGTATAATTACTTACAATTGTTCTTTGAGTCTTGAGTTACTTAGTCCTTCCTTAATCTTGTTAACGTTATGAAATTCAATCATACGCGACTCATCTAAATATTTTTGTGGATAAAAAAAAGTTAAAATCCTATGCAAATACAATGAGGGTGTTATTGGGCCCTGTCAAATCGTCATTTATCATTTATGTTACTCTTTTCGGTTCTAGCTAGGTAGAAGTTCTTTGATTAAAAATTATATATTTTTAAAAAAAATTAATTAGTATTGTTGATGATATTGAAAATATAAATATATGATATATTTTTTAAAAACTATTATTAAAACTCTAAAAAATATTAAATACATAAAGGTGTTTATGAAAGAAAAACAACTAATTAATGGCATTAAAAATGGAAGAGGAACACCAACAAGGTCCAGTACAATTGACAGATAGTTGGGTTTGTTAACCATGATGTCAAGGATTCGATCATTGCCGTGGATATGGAAAAGACTTTGTTGGTAGATGCAAAGCCCACTTAAGTGATCTCTACGCCTAAAAAATGGAAGAGCAACTTATACTTAAGGAAGAAAGTATAAAAAATCATATACTCCCTCCGTCCCTAATTATAAGGCCCTCTTAACACTTTTATTTTGTCCCTATTTATAAGGTCATTTACCAATTTTCAATGAACATTAATTACCCTAATTATAAGGCCCTCTTAACACTTTTATTTTGTCCCTATTTATAAGGTCATTTACCAATTTTCAATGAACATTAATTACCCTAATTATAAGGCCCTCTTAACACTTTTATTTTGTCCCTATTTATAAGGTCCTTTACCAATTTTCAATGAACATTAATTATTTTTTTCCACAAACACCCCTATTTATTTAACACTTTTTAGATTCCCAATAATATTAATAGGGGTAATTTTGAAAATACATATCAAAAGTTCACATTTCCAATACAATCAACTAAATTATTCCACTTTCTTAATGGACGTGAAATCTCCCAAGAGGGCCTTATAATTAGGAACGGAGGTAGTATTATACTCTCTCTAGTTTGAAATATGAGCAATAAAAAACATATTTCATTTGGTTTAAAATATAAGTAAAAGTAACTAATCTTCTTAAATTTTATTTCATTCCAAATATTAATGTTACTTTCTTAAAATATACCTAGAAAATTGTTTTCTCAATTAATTTATGTTTTATTCCCAATACTACTTTCCTAAAATATCTCAATTTTTTATAAATTGAGAAAATTAAATACAATCAACTAACCTTCTTAATAAGTGTTAAAGTAGTTAGATTTGCTTATATGGTAAGCCGGAGGGTGTATATATATAAAAGACAGAAAGGAGTATCTTTTTATTAAATTTTGTTGGGGTTATCACAAGAAAAGAAAAGATTTACTTGATGATTCACGATAATGAATTGGAAAGGGAATTAGTCTACAGACCCCCCTTTTATCCCCCAAACCCCACTTTTTTTCATAATACCAATAATATCCCTTTATACAACTCCAAACCCCATTCACTCAACCTACTACTACTTCTTCTTCTTCTCCTCCAATCGCCGCTCCCTCCCTCCTTTGACCACCGCAAACTTCTTCTTCTTCTTCTTCTCCTCCAGCATCAGCAAAGACGCCGCCGCCGTTCGAACGACCCAAGGTTCACAAGTTCGAACTCAGATCTGAAACCCAGGGCGGCGAGCGATTCGCACCAGGTTTTCCTTTGATCCTTGTGCCACCATGGTGAACCCAACCATCGCATCATGGCATCGAACAATATGATTGCTAAAAGTCAAAAACACCGTTCAGCCAAAAAAGAAAAACTACCCAAAATAATTGCATGATGTCGTGAAGGGAAAAATGTAAAAAAAGGTCACGTACGATGAAGCTATGATCTACCCATTTGTGTTTGAGCATGGTGGAGGAAGTACACACAAAACTTGATCGATCTGTCAAATACTACTAGCAATGGGCTGGATCCTATTTTTGTATATAGTATAATGATGATGATTTTGAGTCCCAAGTGACCTCAATCGATAGCCACACATCTGTGTTGGCATGGAACCCGCAGCAAGTGGAAACATTATTGTCGTCGCCGCACAAGACGCCGTTGTTTGCCTCCTCCGGTGCGAGCCCCTTGCTGCCCCCTGTTGCTGCCGCCACCTTCAGGAAGGAGAAGGTGAAGGTGGGGGCTGTGTGAATGGGGTTTGGGAAAAGAGGGGCATTTTTTACTTTTCTCAATTAAAATGAGGTTTGGTGGAAAAAAATGGGATTTGGGGACTAATTCCCAATTGGAAAAGGAAGTACTTGACGGATTTTAAGGGAGGCGTTTGAGGGAGTTGGAAGTTTATTACGAGGGACTACTCTATCCAGTCTTATATGAGGGTTTTTTTTCCTAGTAATTCTTTTAAAACAAAGTTAGTTAATATATTGTTATTGATATTAAAAATATAAATATTTGATTTATTTTTTAAAATTATCTTTACCGTTATTATTAGGATTTAAAAATAATTGAATAAATAAGGGTTTTTATAAATAAAAAGTAATTAATGCCATTGTAAAATGAAAAGGTAACTTATATTAAGGAAAAAAATACTTTAAAAATTGGTTATATATAAGACCGGATTATTAGGTTAAAAATATTATAAAAAAGTCATATTCCAAATACTTCCCGGTCATTCTTTTCTAGGTTAAAAAATTGGAACAAATCTTTGTTTTATCCCTAACTGATAAACACTGGCTCCTATGAGAATAATGTTACTTGTCATCATCTTTGTTTGTTGGCGCTACAATACCATCACCAACTTGCTCTGTTTTTTGTTTTTGTTTTTTTGTTTTTTTTTTATTTTTTTATTCTGTGCTCTGTTTTTTTTAATACAACTTGATATTCATTAAATATTTTTTTTTTGGAATTTATGATATTTACTTCGTGTAATTTGGTGATTAATCTATCTGTACCAACTTTGACTAAATGATATTTCATAGTTTCATTAGATAAGCATTGTTTCTCGAGGACAAGAATATAATTTGGTTTTGGTCTTTTGGAGTAGGTAAGTGAGGGATTGTAAAAGTATTAAATGGGGTAGGTGGTGCTTAAGTTCACGTTTTTTCTTTTCCTGGTTTGATTTGGTTTTGAACCCAAATTATGATTGTATCTTTTTAATTTGGAAGTATATCGTATATTTCTGGGTGTTGCGTGCCGTGTTGGTAAAAAACTAAAAATGATACTTGTTCTATAAAAAGATTGGTTAAAATTCCATCTTTCTCAGCTTCGGTTATTTGACTAGATAATTCAAATTTTGGAATTCTAACTTGGAAGGCTGGATGATATTTCTCATCTCAGGATCACATTAGTATTTGCGTGGTTATCATGTATAGCTTGTTCATTCTTGCATGAATTTTCAAGAGTCCCCTTCAAAGGTTAAAATACAAACTAGCTAAAAGTTTGTACCCATACAAATTGCATATCCAATGGATATTAATTAATGTATAAAATGGATGGTAAGGATGGAAATGACATATCAACAAGCTGTATTCAGATATAAACATGAAAAACACAACTGTTGCTCGTTATTTTCCTCACGCTTTTTTTTTTTGGCCCATATATATCTTGCCAATAATTTTTTTTTAACAATTTAATACTTCCACTAATCTTATATATAAATCTAATTTAAAGACTTTTTTTTCTTGATATCAGTCTCATTTCCAATTTTCAATGATATTAATTATTTTTTCTCCACAAATACCCATATTTAATCTACATTTTTTAAATTCTCAATAATAATTATAAGAGTATTTCTAAAAAAATATACTAAATATTTACATTTTCAATATCACTAACAATACTAACCATGGTTGTTAAATTCTCGAGTTAAGTTTTAAACTCTTACGAATTTACATTTCTAGATCTCAAAAACGAGTTGACACTCATGTAAACTCTTCCTTTGGTAAATTCTTCCGTTGGTAAACTCTAACAAAATCGATAAACTCTCGAATTACGAGTCTACATTTAGACATTGATTTTGTCTCAAAAAATAATTTTTTTCTTATTATTGTCTGATATTTAAGTTGAATTACATATATCTTACAATATATAATAGATTTATTTTGTTTTGTTATATTTAACCACAAAATAAAGTAATTGATCGACTAAAAATCATATAACAGTTGGGGCAAATATTGAGTTATGATTATGAGTGAAGTACCAACTCAGTCCCTTATTTTTTTCAGTGTACCAATTTAGTCCCTGAAAAGTCATAATTACACATTTAGTCCCTAAAAAAAATTGGACTAAATGTGTAATTATGAATTTTCAGGGACTAAATTGATACACTGAAAAAACATCAAGGACTAAGTTGATACTTTTATTTGCTTTAATATAATATTTGAATGTTTAAAAATACTTTTGGGTAAGACTTTAAGTATGTTTATGTCGTAGAGTATGTTATTAGTTAACATTTTTAAGATTTGTAAATACTTACGTATTTACTAGTCGAGTTTACGATTCGAGTTTACCTAGGTTGTACGAGTTTAATTGCTTGAACTCTCGAATTTGACAACCATGATACTAACTAACTAACATTCTTAAAGGATGTGAAAATTAGTCAAAGGAGCTTATAATAAAAACCGGAGTGAGTAATTTTTATAATTATGTAAAATTTCAACATCAATTTATATATATACTTCTTCGTATCCTTTCTATATGTTTTTTGCGAAAATTTTATTTTGATCATATTTACAAGATCTGATTCCAATCTTGAATCGCATTTAATTATTTTTTTTCTTATACACCTTTATTACTTAACTTTTTGAAAGTTTTAATAATAATTGTAAGGGTACTTTTGAAAAAGTATATCAAATATTCGCATTATCAATTTCACTTACAAAATTAACTAAATTTTCTTCGTGGATGTGATTAATTTTGAAAAATCATATTAAATATGTATATTTTCAATGACGTTAACAAAATTATTGACCAACGTTTTTATTAAGTATAAATTTCTTCAATAAGAAGTTATATTAAAGACATAAAGAATTGGCTAGGTAAGGCATACGGACTAGGGTTGACTTGCTCTTCTAGGGTTTCGTTTCTCTCTTGACTCGCGGCGATCTTTGATCACCGCTGCTTGCCTCCATGGCAAGAAAGAAGGGACGCCCCCCCAAGTCGCCCTCTCCTGCATCTCCACCTATTTCTTCTATTCCTAAGAATCTTGAACTAGAGCACTTGGACGATGACGATTTTGAGGATATTGATGCCTTGAGTCCTAAGAAAGCGGCCTCCATTCTGAGGAAATTGGATGCGCTCCGATCTAGGATTAAAGGGAAAGCTATTGAAGGTGATAAAGAAGGAAATTCTATTGCTGATGTGCCTAACCAACCTGAAAGCGTTGAAAAAGAAGCTTCTCCAAAAAGGGCGTTTGTTTGGGATTCGTTTGATATCACTAAACTACGTAACGCTGGAGAGAAACTAAGTTTTGTTAAGCCACATATTAAGGAGGGGGTAGCAGTGGGAAAAATAGTAGCAGCTGATGTGGAGAATGAAGAAGCGTATTGGCAACAAGCCCTTGTATGTTATGTTTTGGGGGCTAGACCTCCATATGAAGTATTCAATGGTTACATAAGGAAAATTTGGGGCCATCATGGCATTGACAAAGTTTTAATGAATGGTGATGGACTATGGTTGTTAGGTTCAATTCAATAGAGGCAAGGAATGCAGTACTAGAAGTGGGAATTTATCATTTTGATAAGAAACCACTTATCATTGCTCCTTGGACAGGGAAGCCTGTTTCAAAAATGTTTCACGATTCTGTGCCTGTCTGGATTCAGATGCCTAACCTCAATGTAAAATACTGGGGGGGTTCCTTCCCTTAGTAAGATTGCTAGCCTAGTAGGCACGCCAATCATGGTTGATAATGTTACTAAGGAAAGGAATCGTATTAGCTTCGCCAGGGTTTTGGTAGAGGTTAACCCTAATATCCTGCCAGAAGAGGTGTTCTTTGAAGATGAGAAAGAAAATGTTATTGCCCAGAAGATTGAATATGAATGGAAGCCTGTGTTGTGTGCTTCATGTGCTATGTATGGCCATGATAGCAAATCTTGCAGGAAGAAAACTAAGAAGGAATGGGTGGAAAAAAGAAAGCCTTTGTTGGGATTCTGGCAAGTGTACCAGATCGTACAAGTAATATAGACAATGAAGTCCGAGTATCGTACCCAAGGGAGTGACCGTTTAATTAATTCCACCTAATTAATATTACTTAGTGAACGAGACAAAGGATTTATGAATTTGTAAATAAAAATAGAAATTAAAATAAATGACTCTTTGACAAGGGAAAAAGCGGGATGTAGTTTCGATGCAGGTTCCTAAATATTCTATAACAAATTGATTTGTTTTCCTTGATTCTGAATTTGTTTTGCAAAGGTAGAAAACGCCTAATGTCTTAGCACGTCTCCGTATTTTAGATATTAATCTCCCAATGATGTCTCAAGAGAGCCTTAAAAACCTAACCCTTAATTAAGTTCAGTCAAAACTTATAAAAATTATCCAATTCATAGAAAACATGTCTGTGCCTATGCAATTGAACTGTTTGATTAAATGACTAAATCCTAAATTCATATGTCTATTCATAAAGGATTTTCAAAAGTCATGAAACAACTTCTTTCATGAGAAACAAATAAGAATAATCAAACACAGAATTCAATAACGGAAAATAAGATTAATTTATTACTAGAAATATTGAAAAGGTTCCATACATCTACTCCCACATCCAAGGATGGAATTAGTTCATACTTACAAGAGAAAACACAATAAACATGATAAAAATAATTACCATGAATCCTTGCGCTAACTTCGTGTTCTTCACAAAAACCTCCAATCCTTGTTCCTTCTCCAAGTCTCAAATCCTAATCTACTATTATTCTATGGAGTTGTATATATGTCTCTCCTCTCCAATCCTATTATTATATAGATAAAAACTAACCTAATTTCCAATCTAATGTGATAAGATAAAACTAATCCTAAATCTGAATATAATATGATAAGATCCTATTAGAATAAACTAATCTTTAAGAATCTTATCTACAAATAGAATTTATCATTAAAATCCTTCTAAAATCCCGTATTTGTGTCTGGCAGCAACTTCGGCACTGATTTTGACCCCCATGATGGACGAATTTGAGAAAGGCTATTTCTGGCAAAGTTGTAAATCTTTTCCTTAGCTTTAAAATGATATATAGATCGCCTCATTTGGATAAGCGTAGCTCAAGTTATGATCAAAACAGCGAATAGTGTCACTTTCTCGCATTTTTCGCGCCCAGGCGTGAGAATCCTGCGCCTGGGCGTGATGGCCTGCGCCTGGGCGTGATGGCCTGCGCCTGGGCGCACTACGGTCAACTTTTCTTCATTTTTTCCCTCTTTTTCTTCCCAAATCAAGTACCAAACTCTCATTCTTCATTCCTTTGCAAAAATCATTGTTTTAAGAGCTTAAATACCTGAAAACAAACCAAACACATCAAAAGGTTCTAGAAATCTTATAAAGACAAAATTCCATTGTTTTATTCCAATTTACTCAAGAAACAAGCCACTTACTATGTAAAAGGGAGGCAAAAAAGGTACAAAAACATCACATATTAGACCCCAATCAGCCTTCAAGGGAAGACATTGAAAGAATGGATGATGCCCTGAAACTTAACAAATCCCTGCAAGAGGGGAGTGTGCCTATTGATAATGTTGAAGTTGCATCCCAGGCAGTAAAGGAGGTCATTCAGAATCAGTGTGAGGATGTTTCTTGGTTAATGAATCTCAGATGGAAAGTGGGGAGGTCCAGATACCTGAAGTGGATCAGAGCAGAAAGGACCAACAAGAAGGGCCTTGGACACCAGTTATGACTAGGAGGAAGGCCCAGGGTAAGTTCCATAAGGGGGAGTCTTCAACCCTCCACCTAAATGGATAATATTGGTGCATGGAATACAAGGGGGATTAACCAACCCCTTAAACAAAAAGAGGTTAAAAGGTTGATAAATAATTATAATATAGGTATTATGGCTCTATTGGAGAATAAACTTAGAGATAACTCATATGAATTGGTGAAGAACAGAATGTTTGTTGACTGGGGGAGCTTTATCAATCTAGAAGACCACTTAATTGGCAGAATATGGGTAGTTTGGAAGAAAGATATGTTTAATGTGGAGGTTATAAGGCATTCTAGTCAAATTGTGCATTGCAAGGTAACTTTCATTCCTGATGACACCATGTTATATATATCTTTTGTGTATGCACATAATGACTATGAAAGAAGGATTGAGCTGTGGAATGATCTGAAGAATATAGGGGATAGTTTGCAAGGCAAATGGGTGCTGATGGGAGATTTCAATTGCAGCTTGAATGCACAGGAGAAATTAGGAGGGTTGCCACTTGATGCTAATCAGACTCAGGATTTCAGAGACTTTGTTTTTCATTGTCAGCTTGAAGACATGAAATATTGTGGATGCTTTTATACATGGAACAACAAGCAAGAGGGAGGTGACAGAATCTTAAGCAAGCTGGATCGAACTCTAGTGAATTTTGAGTGGTGTAGAGACTGGTCAGAAGTCCATACAGAGTTTCTAAATTGTGGAGTATCGGATCATAGTCCTATGGTGATTCAGTGGAATAAGAATGTGAACAGGAGAGGTCATGATTTCAAATTCCTAAACCACCTCACTCTTGATAATGAATTCCTTGATATTGTCAGACAGAATTGGAGGCAGGAGGGTGAAGGCTATGCTATGTTTAGAATAATGAGAAACCTGGAGCACATTAAACCTATGTTGATTGATTTGAACAAGAGAAAGTTTAAGGACATTGACACTAAAGAGAATCAGGCAAGGGCTAAGCTGGAAACAATTCAGGAACTGCTGCAAACAGACCCTACAAATGTGCATCTTCAAAAGTTGGAAAAGGAAGCCAGGAAGGATCATGCTGAGGTTTACCAGGCTGCTATCATGTTCTTGAAGCAGAAAGCTAAACAGGATTGGCTTTGTGAAGGGGACATGAACACAAAATTCTTCCACCAGACAATCAATATTAGAAGATACAAAAATAGAATCCTGAGGATTCAGGATACACATGGCACTATGGTCAATAACCAGGATCAGATAGAGCATGCTTTTGAAGAATACTACCAAAACCTTCTGTCTGATGGTAGTAGGCCTTGGCTCATTAATGATGAGGAGATTAAACAAGGTAAAGTGTTAGGGGTTGATCAGCAGTTGAAGCTTATTAGACCTTTCACAGATGAGGAGATCAAGCAGTGTGTGTTTCATATGGGGAATGACAAGGCCCCTGGGCCTGATGGTTATGGTGCAGCTTTTTTCAAAGCAGCTTGGCCAGTCATTGGGAAAGATGTTATTGCAGCTGTCCAAGATTTCTATTCTAATGGGAAGCTTTTAAGGGAAGCTAATCAGACCTTGCTGGTCCTCATACCTAAGACAGATTGCCCTAATGTTGTGAGTGATTTTCGTCCTATAGCCTGCTGCAATGTTATCTACAAAACTATTTATAAGTTACTTTGCAATCGGCTACAAGAATGTTTGCCTGTCCTGATCAATGAGAATCAAACAGCATTTATCAAAGACAGATCCATCCTTCATAATGTTCTCATCACACAGGACCTTTTGAGATTATATAGGAGGAAGAATATCTCTCCCAGATGCTTGATGAAAGTTGACCTCAAAAAGGCATATGATAGTGTTAATTGGGAATTTATTCAGAGAAGTTTGGAGGCCCTGAAGTTTCCAGAGAAGTTTGTTGGATGGGTCATGATGTGTGTTCAGTTTGTTTCCTATAGATTGGTGATAAATGGCAATGTTCATGGCAGATTTTTCAGTTCTAGAGGGTTGAGGCAGGGAGATCCCATATCTCCTCTCCTATTTGTGATTGTAATGGAGATGCTAACCAGGAAAATGAAGATGGCAACTACTGAGAATGGGTTCATATATCATCCTATGTGCAAAAGAATGGAGCTATTAAACCTAGCTTTTGCTGACGATGTAATGATCTTTTGTAAAGCTAATGAAGCTAGTGTTAGAATCCTTGTTAAGGTAATCATAGATTTTGCACTGAGCTCAGGTTTGTGTGCTAATCAAGCTAAGTCTCAAATTTACATTGCTGGAGTGAGTGATAGCTTAAAGGAGAGATTGGAAGGTATCACTGGGTTTAGTAGGGGATCCTTCCCTTTTAAGTATTTGGGGCTTCCTATATGTGCAAAAAAATGGAATGTGTCTACTTGCAGGTCCCTGGTTGAAAGGATAACTAAAAGACTCAATATGTGGACATCTAGGAACCTATCTTTTCAAGGGCGTGCTCAATTGATCCAATCGATTCTTATGACTATGCATGTATACTGGGCTTCCACTTTCATCATTCCAAAAACAATAATCAGAGAAGTGGAAAGAATTTGCAGAGGTTTCTTATGGGGCACAGATCAAAGAGGGAGAGCTAAGGCTCAGGTAGCTTGGACCAAGGTCTGTAGGAGCAAGAAAAATGGGGGTCTTGGGTTCCAAAATATCTACTTGTGGAATTTGGCAGCTCTAGGGAATCAGGTGTGGCAGATTAAGGAGAATAAAAATACCCTATGGATTCGATGGATTAATGCTGTTTACTTAAGCAGAGATACGTTTCATCAGATTCAAGCAAATCAGACAAGTCCATGGCATTGGAAGCAATTATTGAAAGTTAGAGATATGCTATTCCCTAAATTCGATCAATTAATGACAAATCAACAGCCCTATTCTATTAAAGCTGGGTATGAATACCTGATTGGAGAAGTGCCAGCTTTTCCCTATTATCGAACAATCTGGAATCCGTTGAGCATTGCAAAACATAATTTCTTCTTCTGGCTTATGGTTCAGAATGGGTTGAAGACGAAAGACAAGCTCCATTTCCTTCAAATTTCGCCTTTGTGTGAGCTTTGTGATAGAGCGGAGGAGATGAACAAGCATCTGTTTTTTGAGTGTGAATGGAGCAAGAGGCTGCTTGAGCTAGCTGGGAATTGGATTGGTGTGGAGATTAATCAGTATAGGATGCCTAATTGGATCAGATGGCTTCATTTTGGGTTCAAGCAGAAGCATCGCCGACGAGTCATCACGGCGGTTTTAGCTGCATGCATTTATGCAGTCTGGTCGGAGCGTAATCGGAGGGTGTTCAGACTGCAAAGCCTTACCCCTGAACAAGTTTTGATTCTTATCCAACATGAGTTATCTATTAAGATTTTTTATGGATGTAATTGGGCTAGCAATAATGGGCCTCTTAGCACCATTTTAGATAGAATAAGGGTAATGATTTAGGCCTTTTTAGTTTTATTGATTTGGTTTTTTTGTTGTTGGAATTTTCTATCCCTTGGAACCCTTCCTAGAAGGTGGCTATGGGGTTAGATTATTGCCTTGATGTGTACTCATTTGTTCGTTGGTAATGCAATTTTTTCTTTACCAAAAAAAAAAAGACATAAAGAATTATATATTCATTTGTGGCAATTTTTAAATGAAGCATGGTGTCATTATTACCATACTAGAAGTATGGATTGAGAATTATGGCTTTTCAAATGTGGTACATAAGACAAGTGGATATAGTTGTCATGGTCATGTATAAGTCTTAAGATTTAAAAGTTGGAGGTTTTTAATTTGATCCTGAACGGATTTAATTTTTCTTATGGTCTGTTCGGCAAAACTAGCTTATAGCTGTGAACTTGTAACTTGTAGCGATGAGCTTTTAATTTATAGCTATGAAACTAGCTAAGAACTGCTAACTTATAGCTATTTAGCTGACTATTTGAAATAGTGTTATTCAGCAAAACTAACTTTTAAAGTAGCTGAAAGTTATTAAATGACACGTTATATTATTTATATTTTATTATTTTAATTTATTCTTTATTTATTAAATAAAAAGTTAATTAATTAATAAAGTGTAAAAATTATTAAATTATAATTAATTAAATTCGTTTCTTTTCTTTAGTTAATTTTGTTAGTGAAATTGATAATGTAAATATTTGATATACTTTTTCAAAAATATCCTTACAATTATTATTATTAAAACTTTAAAAAAATTAAGTAAATAAAGGGGTATGTGAAAATAATAATTAAATGCGATTTAAGATTGGAATCCGATCTTATAAATATGATCAAAATAAAATTTTCATAAAGAACATATAGAAAGTATTAGAAGAAGCATATAAATTGGTGTTAAAATTTTACATAATTTTAAAAATTATTCCCTCTGGTTTTTATTATAAGCTCCGTTGACTAATTTTTATACTCTTTAAGAATGTTAGTTAGTATTATTAGTGATATTGAAAATATAAAAATTCGATATACTTTTTTAAAAATACCTCTATAATTATTATTGAGAATTTAAAAAGTGTTGTAAATAAGGATGTTTGTGGAAAATAAATAATTAATGCAATTGAAAATTGAAAATGAGACTTATATCAAAAAAAAAAGTCTTTAAATTAAACTTATATATAACTAAGACCAAAAGAATTATTAAATTGTTAAAAAAAATTATTGCCAAGATATATCAGGGCAAAGAAAAAAGCGTGAGAAAAATAATGAGCAACAACTGTTTCTCTCATGTTTCTCTCTGAACACAACATGTTGATATGCCATTTCCATCCTTACCATCCATTTTTAACATTAATTAATATCCATTAGATAGGCCGTTTGTATGGGTACAAACTTTTAGCCAGTTTGTATTTTAACCTTACCCGTCCCCTTCAAAGATATCATAGCAATTTTGATCCGCAACTTGTGTAAAGAAATATGAAACCTGTATATAATATGAAACCTTGGGGATGTGAACAAAACTGTTATTCACTTTCAAAAAATTAATGTATGTGGACCACCAAATTAACGACCTTTCTCTTTTGGGTTTAATAACATTTTTCTCTTTATTTTATTTGATCTTTAATTTCTTTACTTATTTTGGTCCTTTATTTTTTTTATCAAAAAATTCAATTTGCTCATTCCCTTATAACAATGTTAGTTTTACCCGAAATATTTACCCTAATTACCTTTTCATCAATATAGCTTGGAATATATTCTTATGACTTTATTGATAGAGTTCTGATTGCCATGTTCATTCATATCTCTGTCATGTTGTCATCTTTATCTATATTAATCAACCACCACTGTAACACCCCAATTTAAATACGGTGTTCTAATATGTCATTTCTTGAAAATAGATAGCAATAGAGAGAAGTTATTTTTTTTTTAAATAAATTGAAGAAATAAAAATTCTCATAAAAATATATGTTTTCGGGGCTACATCGATCTAAACATATTACAGCAATAGTAAGGTACAAATTTTTCTTTTCTTCGCTCGAGTAGGTACTTGCTTCATCATGAAGCCGAACTCGTCATGATTTATCACCTTTAGAGCCTAAAAAACAAGTAGGGACAAAGAGGAAGTCATTATGATATCATTATTACCAAATAGCAATTTAAATAGCTGAAAGTAAACAATCATAGTCAACAAGCCAGCTAACTTATACACATGATGTATGTTAATCAAGTGAAGTGTTTTTTTTTTCGGTAAAAGAATAATTCATTACCAACGTGCAAAATTCAAGAACAAAATAAAAGGCCACAATCAATAATCTTGCCACCTTCTAGGAAGGGTTCAAAACTACAGACTATGCCAATCCTTAGGAAAGTTTGCCACCTTCTATGAAGGGTTCAAACAATAACCTAAGGACAAGAATTAAAGTTCATCTCTAATCCTATCTACCAAAGAATAATTATTCTAATGTACATAATTTGGAAAACAAAAGCTTATTCTATGAGCCACCTCTCTTCTAATTATGCTAAAAAAAAATTGCATACTCCTCGTGCGATCCATGAAAGTTCTACCATTCCTCTCCTCCCAGATGTGATAGATTAATGCTGTAAACATGGCAAACACACATTTGCGTCTCGTCCTGTCACGAAAGGCTGACCGAATCCAACCTGTCCAGTTATGATACTTGTAAGGACACCTGTCAATACCAATCCACATACAACAGCACTCAAGGAGACTACAACTCCAATTACATTCAAAGAATAAATGGTTCCTGGATTCAGCAGATGTTAAGCAAAGACAACAATGATTAGTAATGAACATAAAACAAGATAACCTATCCAGAGTCTGCAACTTGCCAAGAGCAGCAAGCCAAGCTATAAAGCAATGCTTCTGGACATTCACACTATTCCAAACCACTCTATACATGGGAAAATGTCCTTGCTGATTAGTAAGAAAAAGGTACCCACTCTTGACAGTATACACACCATCATGGGTTCCAATCCAATTATCATTATGAAAACCTGTCCGTATCTTATCTCTGACCTTAAGTACCTGTTTCCAATGCCAGCCTGCTCCCTGAAATGCATTACAGTCCCAGAAATCCTGATCCTTAATATATACTGAATGAACCCATCTGACCCAAAGATTGTCTTTCTTCATAGCTATGTCCCAAACCTGCTTACCAATTGCAGCAATGTTCCAAATGCAACTATCCTTTATGTTTAATCCTCCACATTTCCTCCTTTTGCACACATCATTCCACGCAACATTAGCCGAATAATGACCTGTATCCTGTCTCCCCCGAAGGAAGCCCCTGCAAAGCTTCTCAATATCTCTCAAAACTGATTTAGGAATAATAAAAATACTGGCCCAATAAGTGTGCAAACTCAATAACACAGAGTTAATGAGACAACACCTTCCCTGATACGACAAATTCCTGGATTTCCAAATATTAATCCTCTTGGTCACCTTTTCTACTAGTAAATGACAAGTAGAAACAGACCATTTCCTAGCAGATAAAGGAAGACCAAGATACCTGAATGGGAACTCCCCCTTTTGGAAACCTGTCATCTCAATAAGCTCATCTTGGCGTAGTTGAGAAACACCTGCCATATAAATAGATGACTTCTCATTACTAGCATGTAACCTGACATACAAGAGAATTTATTAAATGCCTGAATCAAGATATTAACACTAGCTGGATGACCCTTGCAAAAAATCATCAAATCATCAGCAAATGCTAAATTCACAAGCCTCAACTCCTTACAAAGGGGGTGAAACCTGAAATTCCTATGATGCGTAGCATGCTATAGTATTCTAGTTAGTATCTCCATAGACAAAACAAAAATAAGGCGGGAGACAGGATCACCCTGCCTGATACCTCTGGAACCTGTAAAGGACATAGACTGCTGACCATTCAGAACAACTGAATAAGTCACTGTTGTGATACATGCCATGATCCAAGCCACAAATTTTCCAGGAAAACTGAATGCCACTAGCATATTTTCAATAAAACTCCAGCTCAACGTGTCATAGGCCTTCCTGATATCAATCTTCATTAAGCATCTAGGAGAGACTCTACGCCTACCATACAACCTTAACAGGTCCTTCGTAATAAGAACATTATGCACAATGCTCCTGCCTTTCACAAAAGCTGTCTGATTATCCTGTACAAGGCTAGGCAAAACACAGTTTAATCTATTACAAATAATCTTAGTGATGCATTTATAAATAGAGTTACAGCATGCAGTGGGCCTAAAATCCTTAATATTGTCTGGATTATCGATTTTTGGAATCATAACCAAATTAGTTTGGTTAATCTCCCGTAGCATTCTGCCTGTATGAAAAAAATCCTTCACCGATGCACAGACATCAATCCCAACAATCTCCCGCGCCTCCTTAAAAAATCCTGAACCATAGCCATCTGGACCAGGTGACTTGTCATGGTGGATAGCAAACAAAGCTTCCTTAATCTCATCATCTGAAATAGGTCTGATAAGTCTTAGCTGCTGGCCACTATCTAGAATGGCACCCTCATTCATAAAATAAGGATCCCACTCACAACTACTCTGTGATGTTGTAAATAACAATTTGTAATACTCCTGGAAAGCACTACAAATATCATCCTGGCTTGTAACAGTGGCACCCTGCTCATTCACCACACTCAAAACTCTATTCTTGTATTGTCTCTGCCTGATAGAATTATGAAATAGTCTGGAATTCTGATCACCTTCATTCAACCAATACACCTTCGCCTTTTGTCTAAGGAATGAGAAAGCTGCCTGACTAAATGCCTGATACCGAATTATAAGATCCTTTTCTTCAGCTTGCAATCCCACATCAAATGGCCTATTAATCATCTCTGTCTACACATAATGAAGCCTATCCCTGAGTTGAATCTCCTGCTTGTCTATAGGAGTGAATGCCTCCCTATTCAGCTTAGAAAGAGGTCTTCTCAATAGCCGTAATTTGCTACAAATCTTGTACATATTACTCCCATCACACTCAATAGACCAAACAGTACGCACAATCTTCTCAAAATCCCTGTGCTTAGCCCACATATTGAAAAATTTAAAACTGGAACGCCTAGGCACACAACCAGTCTGTTGGAAACCAACAAGCGGGCTAAACAAATACTAGAGGAGGGGTGAATAGTAATTTGAAGCACTAATACCAAATATTTCGAATGATAATTGAAGAATAGAGCTGAAACTGAATTTTCTGGAAACAGACTCGAAATACTCGAGTCTTTTGTGAAATACTCGAGTTTTTCAGGAAGAACAACTCGAGTCTTTCTAAATATACTCGAGTTTTTCGTATCAGATGACAGCAAAACCAGAAACGAAAATTCAGCAATCCACCTCAAATCAATCCAATAGAAAACAAAGACTTATCCAACAGATTAGCAAGCAATCAAAATAACTTTTAACACTAAGATTTCTTGAACTTGCTACCTAATTGAACAAATCCTATTTCTATGAAATGCTTTAAGTTGTATTGAGCTAGAAAGTAGATTGAAAGCAATAAACCAACACTCAAGCAATTTTATCCTGGTTCACTCCAACAATGAGCTACATCCAGTCCTCCTAATCACTTAGGAGTTTCTACTAATAATCAAATTGTTAGAAATTACAAGGATTGCTTGAGAATGGCCTCACTCAACCTAACCCTTCAAGAGTGTACCAAACTCTTGATTTCTACCCCAATTTGATTCCGGTGATTGAAGAACTCTTCAAAAGCTTCCTTGAACTCCCTTCAAGAAACTCCACCGGACTAGGAACCTCCTAGTCTTGTGCTTGAGAACCTCTCAAGACTCCAACACCCTAAGCCACTTAGGGTTTGCTTGGGAACAATCCAAGACTTTGAATAATCAAGCTTTTTGTATGTGTATTACTAATCTCACAATGGATTAGCACAAATAAGCACAACTCAATATAAGAATTGAGGCCTAAAACTCAACTTGGAAGAAAATAACAATATGAGTGAGAAGTTGAGTTTTTGTGAATTAACACTTGAGAAGAGGAATTAATCAAAGCTTGTAATCAATATGATCTTCTTGTCTTGTTTGTTCTTGCACAAAATCAAAGAGAATTTTTACAATAAGGTTCTGAAATGCTCTCTTGGGTTGAATGAGACTCAAGTGCCCTCAATTGGGTTTTGAATCTCTTCCAACGTTCATTTTTGTTGACTGGGCAAAAATACTCGAGTCTTTTGGCAAATACTCGAGTCTTTTTGGCTAGTCAGGAAGGATTTGGTGCACGAACAAGACTAACGGTCATATTTGCTGACCTGGCACAAATACTCGAGTGTTTTACAGAATACTCGAGTATATACTCGAGTCTTTATCAAAATACTCGAGTATTTTGATCAGACATCAGAAAAATTAATTTTCAATTTTATTTTTCTTCTCAAGTATTAATTTTGGTTAATCTCAAACTAATAAACATATTAATTATTTTATTCCTAGAAGAGACTAACTATATCTACCCACTCTCAACCACTCTTAACATAAATTAGAAATTACAATTAAAATTTGATTGAGAATGAGTGAGCACTTGTCTTCTTTTCTTGACTTCTTGTAGTTGTTGATGTTGCAATATCTTCAAGGCTTGATTTGTTAATTACTTTGTCATCATCAAAACATAATCCACATAATTAGGAGCATTGAATTTACAATCTCCCCCTTTTTGGTGATGACAAAATAATTAACACTTGTACCATTTGTTGAGCTTGAAATCACTAGAAGATGCAACTCCCCCTCACTATAGGATCCTTTTCACCTATCTAAAAAAATTCAGCTTGTGCAAGAAGTTATGACAATATAATTTTAGCACCAAGCCTATGGTATTAGAGTATTCAACAGTTATCAGAGTATATACCATAATTAGAAAAATTTAGGTGCAACAAGATCAAGACAAGTGTATAACATCTCTCCCCCTTTTTGTCATGAGCCAAAAAAAGGTGTAACTATTGAGAAAAAGATAAAGGGAGGAGAGGTACATAATTGGAAACCCCATAACCAACTATGCAATAAAACAAAGACATAATAAAAATAAAGAGCTCCCCCTGAAGCCTTGCAAAAACACCATAATGAAAACTAAAGTCATTAATACCATAATAACATCATAGATTTAAAAAGGTCCAAACCAAAAGTGCAATAAGAAACCCAAAGAGTCAACCACCAAGTTTTTAAAATACATAAAATGCAACACAGGCCAACATAAAGAAAACTAAGATAAAATCCAAAGGACAACATCATCAAAACATGGATGGAGCAGGATCATCTGGAGGAGGATAAAACCGAGAGAAGGCCGCCATCATCTCATCAAATAGGCGGTTCATCTGCTCTGATTGCTGGTCCAGGCGGGAATAAATCTGGTCCGAGTGCTGATCCAAGCGGGAATAAAGCATAGCAGACTCTGCACTCATCCTAGTATCCAGGCTAACAAAATCATCACGCTGGGCGTCCATAGCAGTCACAAAAGAGTCCATCCTCCCATCTATAGTATCCAGCCGGGTGATAACATTGTCTCTCCATCCCGAGTTATCAAACCCATATTGAGATCCAGTAAAGTCATCAAAATTAATTTCATTCTCAGTAGGGTCCCCTCCTTCAGCCTGTGCAAATGCTGCAGCTTCCTCTTCCAATTGTTGGGCATCCACCCCTTGTTGAGCTCCAATATTCTCAGCCCGCCTCAAAGCAGCTATGTCAGATAGGTATAAGTACTGTCCAGAGGGTTCATGATATTCCATGCCTTGATGATTCAAAGTACCATTATTGAGGCAATGCTGGTTAACATGAAGAGTCCTGTACTCTTCATTTCATGGGATAGGTACCTTGAAATTGCGCAAGAGGTGACATACATGCATGGGATAGGGTAAGGATTTAGGGGCCTTAGAACGGGCAGCAACTAGCATCCTATCTAAAATTATGCGACACCAATTCAGCCTCTCATTGCTCAGAATAACACTCACAAGTCTAAGTTCATGGTTGGTGGGTTTAGCATAATTTGCAGAAGTTTGAGGTACTAACTGATGGCTAACAATGTAGTGCAACACCCTAGTTTGGACAGTCATCAGAGAGGAATGCTTAACCCCTTGGGTCCATACACGACCGGGGCGCAAACAACTTTGAAAAATTCCGTCGGCATTTGCCTTTAGAGAGTTGTCCCCATGTCGTGAAGGCCCAAAGGCATGGTAAATATCCTTAACCCCAATAGAGAATCTCACACCCTCAACCATGGATTCCATCACAGTGTCATTTAGCCTAAGGTTAGCATAAAAGGTTCGAACAAGCCTAGGATAAATTGGACCATTGAATTCCAGAAAACGAATTAGTTTTTGGTGCCTAAGGTTAGAAACAAAGGAGAAGCCCTTACTCTCAAGAAATTCACTGTTGATCCATGTGACCACACGAAACCCGCGTGTAGCAAAGCCCTCCATCCTTTCCAAACACTCATCCTCTTGATAATACTCTGGAGTGTCCTCCTCGGATGATGATTCTGCAATCCGTACCCTTTTTCCTTTTCCAGATGATGAAGCCATTGAAGAATTTTGGATAAAATTGAAAAGTTTGAAGGTTAGGGTTTGAAAAGGGGGTGACGAATTTGAGGGTGAAATGTGTTGAAATTCGTTGAAATAAGAGATGAAAAGTGTTTAGAGGATGTAAAACTAGTAAGATTTGGCAAAAATTTGAGGAAAATCCGAGTTTTGATGAGGGAGATATGAGAAAACCGAGAGAGAAGAGAAAGGGGTTCGTAAAAACTCGAGTGTGAGGGGCTGTGAGTATATATAAACGCTCAAAAATACTCGAGTATATACATAAATACTCGAGTTGTTCTTGATGAAAGACTCGAGTTTTTAACAATATACTCGAGTCGTTCGTGACTCATCCCCAGGTCTGCCCAGAAACTCGAGTAAAAAGCCAAATACTCGAGTTTGGCCAGATCACCAAATTTCAGGAAATTGAAAAATACTCGAGTTTTTGGGAAATACTCGAGTTTGGTCGGAAAGTCCAAAATTTGGGGTTTTCGAAAGACTCGAGTGTTTTGAGAAACACTCGAGTATTTTTGTTAGACCCTGATTAAAAACTTTTTCAACTTAAAACTGATTTAATTTTGAATTAATATACTCGAGTGTTTTTAGAAAAACTCGAGTATTTTTGACATAACAGAATTAAAAACACAGTTTTAAAAAACCAACCACAAATCAAATACAATACTCTTCACTTCCAACTAGGAATTCAGTACAGAATCACACACAATTAACACATACAATTTCAAATATCAACAAGGACAATTTAACTAAGAATCAAGAACACATTAGAGTAAGACTAATATGGTGATTTTCCAAAAATGACACACAATGCAATTAGCCTATATTAGCTTCATCTAAAATACCAAGTTCTCTCCTAATATGATAAAAGGTGTCCCTTGGTAGAGGTTTTGTAAAAATGTCGGCTAATTGATTTGTGGTACTAACAAATTCAATTGTACAATCACCCTTTTGTACATGATCTCTCAAAAAGTGATGTCTTATTTCAATGTGTTTGGTTCTTGAGTGATACACCGGATTCTTAGTCAAATTGATTGCACTCGTGTTATCGCATCTAATAGGAATATTTTCAAGTTTCAAACCAAAATCCGATAATTGTTGTTTCATCCATAATAGTTGAGCACAACAACTACCGACTGCGATATATTCCGCTTCGGCGGTAGAAAGGGCGACACAAGCTTGCTTTTTAGAAAACCAAGACACCAATGAACTTCCCAAGAAATGGCAAGTACCACTGGTGCTTTTGCGATCAAGCTTGCATCCCGCGAAGTCGGAATCCGAGTAACCAACTAAACTAAGATTGACATCAGTAGGATACCATAAACCAGTGTTAATTGTTCCTTTTAGATACTTAAATATATGTTTAACTGCGGATAGGTGAGATTCTTTAGGATTAGCTTGAAATTGAGCACAAATGCATACACTAAACATAATATCCGGTCTAGATGCAGTGAGATATAGGAGACTACCTATCATTCCCCTATACTTACTAACATCAACCGGTGTACCTTGTTCATCCTTGTCTAGGTAGCATGATGTGCTCATTGGAGTGTAGGCTTCTTTGCACTTGTCCAATCCGAACTTTTCAAGGAGCTCTTTGCAATATTTCCCTTGATGCACAAATATCCCCTCCTTGACTTGCTTTATTTGTAAGCCTAGGAAGAACTTGAGTTCTCCCATCATTGACATTTCAAATTCCTTTTTCATCAAATTTGAAAACTTTCTACAAAGAGACACGTTAGTAGCACCGAAAATGATATCATCAACATAGATTTGAACTTATGTCATCTTTGGTTTTATAAATAAATAGTGTATTATCAACCTTCCCTCTTTGAAACTTGTTTTCTAATAGAAAGGAACTCAATCGATCATACCAAGCTCTAGGAGCTTATTTCAATCCATAGAGTGCCTTTTTCAATTTATAAACATGGTTTGGAAATTCACTATTTTCGAAACCGGGGGGTTGTTTGACATACACTTCTTCATTTATAAACCCATTCAAGAAAGCACTTTTCACATCCATTTGATATAAAGTGAATTTCATGATTGAAGCAAAAGCAAGTAAGATTCGGATAGCTTCAAGACGTGCAACCGGAGCAAATGTCTCATCATAATCGATACCTTCCTCTTGGTTGTACCCTTGAGCTACTAGTCTAGCTTTGTTTCTTATAATCAACCCGGATTCATCAAGTTTGTTTCTATAAATCCATTTAGTACCAATTATTGTATGATCATCGGGTTTAGGGACTAAATCCCAAACTTCATTTCTTTCAAATTGGTTTAATTCTTCTTGCATAGCAAGAACCCAATGATCATCCTCAATGGCCTTTTTAATTGAATCGGGTTCAATTTGAGAAAGAAAGGAGACATAGTGGCAAATGTTTTGAATAGACCTACGAGTTAGTACTCCCTTTGACATATCTCCTATGACATTGTCTATAGGATGAGCCTTGACCGATTTCCAAGCCGGAGGAAGTTCTTCCCTTACTTCTCCTTCATCAACTTTTGATATCTCTCTCTCTTTTTCTTCTTTTGAAAAATCAATGCCATTTTCACTAACATCACATAAAACACTATCTTCTTTTGAAGACTCATTAAAAACAACATGAATTAATTCCTCAATAGTTAAAGTTCTTTTGTTGAAAATTCTATAAGCTTTACTATGAGAAGAATAGCCTAAAAATATGCCTTCATCGGATTTGGAATCGAACTTGCCAAGGTGTTCTTTTCCATTATTTAAAAAAAAAAACTTTGCATCTGAAGACATGAAAATGAGATATGTTTGGCTTTCTTCCCTTGTAAAGTTCATAGGGGTTTTTATCCAAAGAGGGCCTTATCAAAATGCGATTTAAAACATAACAAGCCGTATTGGCGGCATCGGCCCAAAAATATTGAGGTACTTGAGAATCATTTAACATGGTTCTAGCAAGTTCCTCTAGCACCCTATTTTTCCGCTCTACCACTCCGTTTTGTTCCGGAGTTCTTGGTGCGGAGAATTGGTGCTCAATACCATTTTTAGCACAAAATCTATCAAATTTGTGGTTTTCAAATTCTCCACCATGATCGGTACGAATAATAATTACTTTTTGATTTACTTGGTTTTGCAAAAGTTTGACATGATGTTTAAAAGATTTGTAGGTCTCACTCTTAGTGGTTAAAAATAGAGTCCATGTAAACCTAGAGAAGTCATCAACAATCACCAATGCATAATAGTTGCCACCAAAGCTTTTTACTTGTGATGGTCCAAACAATTCCATATGAAGCATTTCTAATGGCCTTGAAGTGGACATCACCGTTTTTGATCCAAAGGTGTTTTTAGTTTGTTTACATTTCTTGCAAGGAGAACAAACACCTTCAATAGAAAAATTTAGCTTCGGTAAACCAACTACTAGATCTTTAGATTGTATTTTCTTCAATTGGTTTACATTTATGTGAGCGACCCTACGATGCCATAACCAAGTGTCATTTTCTTTGCTCACCAAACAAGTAGTGACCAAAGAAGTGACTTTGTTCAAATCAACTAAGTAAGTATTATTTGATCTTCTACCAACAAATTTGATTGATTCATCTTTGTCACTTTTAATGAGGCAATGGGTAGAGGTAAAAACTACATGATTACCAATATCACATAATTGGCTTATGCTCAAGAGATTATGTTCTAATCCTTGAACATAGAGTACATTATCAATAATCAAGTTTGAAGAGTTTCCGATTTTACCAATACCAAGGATTTTGCCTTTGTTGTTGTCCCCATAAGTGACATAACCCTTTTCCTTTGGAGTAAGCTCAATGAAGTGCCGCTTATCTCCCGTCATGTGCTTCGAACAACCACTATCTAGATACCACAATTGTTTTACCGTTCGAAGGCACACCTACAAAATGAAATCACTTGTTCATTTTGGGTACCCAAACAATGTTGGGTCCCTTAGGGTTAGTGTTGGGACTTTCTCCCTTCTTAATCCACATATAAGTGCCCTTTTTCATTTCAAACTTCTTAATATGGCACTCAATGTTGATATGTCCAACTTTTCCACAATAAGTACAAGTTGGTCTCTTTGAAGAATTTTTCTTAGAAAATGTTCCAACCACCTTGTACTTTTTGTCCTTTTTATGAACATATCCTAAACCGGTTTTGTTGTGATTATGTCTTTGAGAGTTCAACAACCGGTTGAGGTTTCTATCACTATGTGAGATTGTGAGTTTGTTTTTCAACTCTTTCACTTCTTTTTCAAGTTCATCACATCTCTCACATGGAGTGATAATCTCCTCATGATTTGCACAATCACTTTGATGACTAGAATTAATAAGTTCCAAGGATTCATTTTGAAGTTTCAATTCATTTATAGATTTTTGCAATTCATCAATTTCTTGTTGAAACTCCAAAATTTTCTTTCCTTTTTCCTTATTGATTTTAGCAAGCCTTCTAAATTGAATTAACATTTCATTGTAGGCTTCTTGCAAATCATCATAGGAAATGGAGTTTGAAGAGGAACAAGAAGAGATAGAGGTTACCTCATCATCACTTTCACCCATGTCATGATTAGCTCTTGATGAGGACTCATGATTGTTCTTGGCCATGAGACAAAGGTTTGCATTTTCATCACCGGAACTACTTGAAGATGATTCATTGCTCTTCTCCGGTGCATCCCAAACAATGTATGCACGCTTCCCCTTGGTCTCTTGGGTCTTCTTGTCATTCTTCTTCAAGAATGTGGCACATTCCATTCTAATGTGACCAACCCCACCACATTCATGACACTTAACTCCATCATTGGTACTCTTTTCTCTTTGTTTGGAGTCTTTGGTTCTCTTGAATTTGGATGAAGAGCCACCTTTCTTCCCTTTGAAGAATTTGTTGAACCTTTTCACAAACATCCCGAATTCTTCTTGATTTGGTTCACCATCAGAATCTTCACTTGTAGAGCATTCTTCAACTTCTTTTGTAGCTTTAGTTGAAGCTTTGAGTGCTATGCCCTTTTTCTTTTTGTCTGATTCCTCATGCATCCCTAGTCTTGTAAGTTCCATCTCATGCTCTTGGAGTTTGCCAAACAAAGTGGCTAAGTCCATGCTATTTATGTCTCTTGATTCCTTGATGACGGTTACCTTGGGTTGCCAACTCCTATCAAGACATCTTAGAATTTTGTTAGTAGTTTCACCATTGCGAAATACTTTTCCCAAGGAAATCAAATGATTAACTATGTGAGAGAATCGCTTTTGCAAGTCACTAATGGTTTCATTTGGCAACATGTGGAACAATTCATATTCGTGAGTTAGAGAATTTAATCTTGCATCTCTTACTTCACTTGTTCCCTCATGTGTGACTTGCAAAGTATCCCACATTTCTTTTGCCGATTTACATTGGGAAACTCTATAAAATTCATCATGGGATAGAGCCGAAAAGATGATCTTTTTAGCTTTTAAATCAAATGAAACTTTCCTCTTTTCATCATCATTCCAACTACTCCTTGGAATTTCAACAATTTCTTCATTAATTTTCTTTTTGGGAACAAAAGGACCATTTTCAATTGCATCCCAAATATCCATATCAATTGCTTCAATAAAAACTTTCATGCGAGTTTTCCAATAAACATATCCTTCACCATTGAATAGTGGAGGACGGTTTATTGAAGCTCCTTCTCCACCAAAGTTATTGCTGGAGCCCATTTAGTTTCCAAAAGGATCTTTTTCGAAAAAGTTGTTACACTCGATCTTTCGACCGAGCTCTGATACCACTTGTTGGAAACCAACAAGCGGGCTAAGCAAATACTAGAGGGGGGTGAATAGTAATTTGAAGCACTAATACCAAATATTTCGAATGATAATTGAAGAATAGAGCTGAAACTGAATTTTCTGGAAACAGACTCGAAATACTCGAGTCTTTTGTGAAATACTCGAGTTTTTCAGGAAGAACAACTCGAGTCTTTCTAAATATACTCGAGTTTTTCGTATCAGATGACAGCAAAACCAGAAACGAAAATTCAGCAATCCACCTCAAATCAATCCAATAGAAAACAAAGACTTATCCAACAGATTAGCAAGCAATCAAAATAACTTTTAACACTAAGATTTCTTGAACTTGCTACCTAATTGAACAAATCCTATTTCTATGAAATGCTTTAAGTTGTATTGAGCTAGAAAGTAGATTGAAAGCAATAAACCAACACTCAAGCAATTTTATCCTGGTTCACTCCAACAATGAGCTACATCCAGTCCTCCTAATCACTTAGGAGTTTCTACTAATAATCAAATTGTTAGAAATTACAAGGATTGCTTGAGAATGGTCTCACTCAACCTAACCCTTCAAGAGTGTACCAAACTCTTGATTTCTACCCCAATTTGATTCCGGTGATTGAAGAACTCTTCAAAAGCTTCCTTGAACTCCCTTCAAGAAACTCCACCGGGCTAGGAACCTCCTAGTCTTGTGCTTGAGAACCTCTCAAGACTCCAACACCCTAAACCACTTAGGGTTTACTTGGGAACAATCCAAGACTTTGAATAATCAAGCTTTTTGTATGTGTATTACTAATCTCACAATGGATTAGCACAAATAAGCACAATTCAATATAAGAATTGAGGCCTAAAACTCAACTTGGAAGAAAATAACAATATGAGTGAGAAGTTGAGTTTTTGTGAATTAACACTTGAGAAGAGGAATTAAACAAAGCTTGTAATCAATATGATATTCTTGTCTTGTTTGTTCTTGCACAAAATCAAAGAGAATTTTTACAATAAGGTTCTGAAATTCTCTCTTGGGTTGAATGAGACTCAAGTGCCCTCAATTGGGTTTTGAATCTCTTCCAACGTTCATTTTTGCTGTCTGGGCAAAAATACTCGAGTCTTTTGGCAAATACTCGAGTCTTTTTGGCTAGTCAGGAAGGATTTGGTGCACGAACAAGACTAACGGTCATATTTGCTGACCTGGCACAAATACTCGAGTGTTTTACAGAATACTCGAGTATATACTCGAGTCTTTCTCAAAATACTCGAGTATTTTGATCAGACATCAGAAAAATTAATTTTCAATTTTATTTTTCTTCTCAAGTATTAATTTTGGTTAATCTCAAACTAATAAACATATTAATTATTTTATTCCTAGAAGAGACTAACTATATCTACCCACTCTCAACCACTCTCAACATAAATTAGAAATTACAATTAAAATTTGATTGAGAATGAGTGAGCACTTGTCTTCTTTTCTTGACTTCTTGTAGTTGTTGATGTTGCAATATCTTCAAGGCTTGATTTGTTAATTACTTTGTCATCATCAAAACATAATCCACATAATTAGGAGCATTGAATTTACACAGTCCCCCAATCAACAAGGATATGAGAATGATCAGAAATCCCAGGCACCAAGAAATCAGTTTTAGCATTCGGCCATTGCACACACCAATGATCATTCACAAGAGCTCGATCAAGCTTACAATAAATTATGTCCTGCTGATCCTGGTTATTGCTCCAAGTATAATAGCACCCCTTATACCTCATATCCAATAACTGACACGTACTCACACAGTCATTAAAGTCACCCAGATTTGAACATCAACTGGCAAACCACCAAACTTCTCATCATGAGAAATAAAAGTATTAAAATCCCCCAGCAAAATCCAAGGGATTTGAATGCAACCATGAATCCCTTTTAACACATTCCATAACTCCTTCCTGTGGTCATAGTCATTAGAAGCATAGACAAAAGTAGCATAAAAAACAATACTAGACTGCTTAATCTTGACACAACAATGCACATACTGCGTCGACCAACTAATAATCTCAACATCAAACATATCCACCCTCCAAATCAGCCATATACGGCCAACCGGACATAAGTCATGGTTAGAAAAAGAACCCCAACTAGATGCAATCCTATTATGAACAAACTGAAAAGAAGCGGCTCTCAACTTATTCTCCAAAATTCCTAACAAACCTACATTATATTTATTGTAAAAATCTACTACTACTTTTTGTTTTAGAGGGTGATTCAACCCTCTAATATTCCAGGCAGCAATTCTATCCATTAGACATTTGCTTAGAGGTTTCCCCCTTGTGCAAACTCAAATTCTTAGATTTACCTTTACTTCGTGATATGACTGGCGTCCACCCTTCTTCTTCATTAGAAACTTCATACACATCTTCCCCATTATCCCTGACAGCATTAGAAATTTCCTTGCCCTTATCCTCCCCCTTGCTAGAGGGTGTTTGCTCCAGGACCTCCTGAATAGCTTCCGTTGCTTTCTCAATGTTCTCCTCTGGAATAGTACCCTTCTCAAGGCTATCTTTGAGTTTCAACTTATCAACCAAAGCATCCACATCCTCTTGGGTAGGTTTATTTTTAACCACCCACTGCTTCTTCGTTCCTTTCCGGCACATTTTTGCATCATGACCATAAGTAGAACATTTAGTACAAAGGATTGGCTTCCATTCATACACTACCTTCCAGTCCACGGGGCCAAGATCATAGGTTTCTTATCAAAATGAAAAACACCAATCTCTAGCACTGTGTTCCTGGCCTCTAAAGTGTTGAACCTCACAACAATCGTCCCATCATTATTCATCAGGACCTTGTCTATTCCATAGCTACCCCACACCTTCTTGATATAACCATTGATCACCGCATAAGGGGGCCTCGAAACAAGGACATAACACACTAAAGCATTCTGCCAATACTATACTTCTTGTTCAACATCACTAGCTTCAATCTTCCCGAAGGAAATTCCCTCCTTCAACTCCGGCTTGTAAAATTTGAGTTTTTCCCCAGCATTACGCAACTTTGATATGTCAAAATTGTCCCACACTGATGAAAACCTCCCTTCCTTTCCATCAGTACTTGATTTTGATCAAAGTACAACCCTGCCACATCCACAGTTCACACCAATTTGGTTGGAATCTTGCCCATCTTAACCTGCCGCAACACCGACCTGCTGCACACCATCCACGTTCCTTCCAGCAGCACCCACGCCAGCACTAAGCGCCAAACCAACAGCAGCACCTAACGCCGCAAGGTTTGCACCAACCGCACCATGCGCAGCACCATGCGAACACCATGCGCAACATCATGTAGCACCGGCCCTAGCGCATCATCATGCGCAGCACCTTGCACCACTCTGGCCGCATCATTCCCTGCCTCATGCGCACCACCTCCTTCCTCCTGCAGCGCCACTCTACCTTCCAGCCGCCCTTTAATTTCTTCAAGAACCCCCAACGCCTTTTTCACTTGCGTAGCCGGCAAGCTATCTAAGCCAATCTCATCTAACTTTGAAAAATCAATTACAATCGAGTAATTAATCATACTTGGTGAACCCGTTTGTGTTTGATTTGGTGGCTTCCTTTCTTATTGGCCATTAATGGTGGCTATGGAAACCCTAGGGTTTCCAAGAGAGAAGAGAGAAAAGTCAAAGTTGGTCAAAGTGAAGTGTCTTTAACAAACATAATTATTATCTTATTATTTTGTATTCTATGCATGCATGTCTCTCAAAATCTTATTTTTGGATCCAATTCATATATTTGTTGTCTTATGTATTTTGTTTGCAATCAATGCACAATTTTATCTCGAACCTCTAGGCAACATATCCAGGCAGCGAGTGTTTCATACAATCATTACCTCAGACCCCTAAGCTTTTCACTTGAGTTACGAGCTTTACACATTAGTGCCACCTCGGACCCCAGGCATCTCACCTGAGCTACGAATTTGAGGCATTCATTCCTTTTTACAAATCCCAAACTTATTTGCAAACATTATACTTGAAATAAATATTGAATCACGGAATTGAAACCCCACTTTGTAACACCCACTAAATTATTTCTATAATGAATTTATGAAAATGCAATTATGAATTGATGAATATTTTATATAATGGAAAATAATATTTAGAAATATGAAAAATAATTTCTAGATCCTTTAGAAATGATTAGAATTAAAAGGAATTGAAATAATTGAGAAAAGAATGAATAAAAACAAAAGAAAATTCAAATTTTGCCCATGATAATCGATTATTAGCCCAGATAATCGATTACCCCTTTGTTTTTCTTTGATAATCGATTATCACCCCGTGATAATCGATTACCACGAGTCTGTTGACATGCCTGTTCTGCACTAAAACGCCTTTTGAGTTGGGAAATTCGATTCCCTTCACTTTCCAGCGATTCCCAAAGCTTACCCACGAGTGCCAACCTGTTTTATTCCCTATGGAGACTTGACTAATGGCTATAATTAAGTATTGGAATCATTCTTTCACTTTCCAACCCAAATTCCCAACTTTTGCTCTGTTTTCTGGTGTGTTCTTTGTGAGCTCGAATCTCCCTGCTTAGAGAACCAAACCGAGTGAAACCAAAACACATTTCGAGTTCTAATTCTCATCTTGAATTAGAACCAAAAACCATTGAATTTGAGTCCATGTAGCTCAAGTTATTCTCCTGCAAAGTTGAGCTCTTGAAGCTGTGACAATGCAGAATATGTTCTTTATGCCAACTTCCTTGAATTGGTTTGGTAAGCTCACTGAACCGTTTCGTCTCAAACTTGTTTCTAATTAAATTTGGTACTTCCTAGTTGCTATAACTAATTTACTTCATCTTTTTACGTTCCATTTTCGTGGTGAAATTCGTGGCCAAAGTGTCCATGTTGCATCAGTTTTGCACATTTTTGGATTGGAGCTCTTTGAACCAAAACTCGTTCCAACCACTTTTCTCCTCATCCAATCATCTCTCTACCTTCATCCAGGTATGGGAGAAGTTTTCTAATTGCTAGAATGGTATTTATTATGCTAAATCCTTATGAACCAATTAAGGTTGGTTGGGCAATGTAACTTGAATTGGGATTTAGACTTAGAGGTCTATATTCTGTGAAAAATGAATTTGGAACACTTATATATGATGTATAGGTTCTTTTAGAATGGCTAGTTTAACTTGTGAACACCGAGAATAGAATTTGGCATTTTAACTTGAATTTGAGCATAATTAATAATGGACTTAGATTCTGGAATAATTGGAATAAATAGATGTTGTAGACAAGTTTAATTTACCCCTTAGAACCTCTGTAAATGATTAGAATGTATTAGAAATGGTTAGAACTAGAATTGAACACTTGACATTTGCTGGTTTACTGCCACTGCTGTGATAATCGATTATCACCCCTCTGCAAGAACCAATTTTTGAAGTTTTAATCGTGATAATCGATTTTCATCACCTATACAGAATGCATAAAAATGAGTTTTTATTATACCTTACCTTTATATATTAGTTATATAATGAAAATAACTCAAGTATACCTTGATTACAACTAATTCTAAGACCTAGATATTATTTGAAGTATTTATTTGATTAATTCCCATGGTAATTTTTTGGTAAGGAATAATGTTATTTTGTTTTGAGATTAAATAATGACTTTGTGAAACTATGGATGGACTACATCATTTATGGGATTAAATGATGATAAGATAATGATGATGAATTGATGATGATACTTTGGTGATATTGATGATAAGATGGTTACGAGACTAATGAATTAATAAACAAGATTATTGGTAATGAGATCTATTTGCACACATGCATTGATTTAGATTTGTTCCAGTTTGTGAGGCTTTTTATACTAGTTACGCTGGGCGGAGGAAGCCTTGTAAGTCGTGAGAGGTCGAGCGGAGGAAGCTCATTATGACCCATTTTTCCTCCAAACTATGATGCCCCGGGATATTGATGAGATTAGCATGCATCATGCCACTAATAATAAGATTAATGTTTGAATTAAAATGGTTTGTCATATCTATTTGCATATTGTGGATTAATTATTTATTTTTTATTGTATGTTTTTAGCCTATGTTATTTATCATTCGTTTTAAAGTGATTAGCAATGACTTACTCCCTATCTGCCCTTGTGTGTATGTAATGATGTTGCTTTCCCTGATGAGAGGGATTAGTGCTGATGGCTTAATAGCCAATTTTCCTAAGGAAATATGGAATTGATTATTCAATACATATTTTCCTTATTTCCCCTTTGGAGTTGGAACCATGCTCTGGGTTATAGTTGGTGATTTAATTTAATAACTCAGCGTAATATATTTGAACCGTTGTTGTAATATTTGGATAATTATTTTTTGTAATATTTATTTTGATGTTATTTGCTTCCGCACTCTATTAATTAAGTTGAAACATTTCGCGAAAAATTAATCCCACTATTTTTGATAAGTAAAATAAATGGGCTAGAAAGATGGGATGTTACACACTTTTTATCCACAAACCTCGTTTTAATAGGAAAAATTCCAAAGTACCTCTAATTTACATTTTTTTTACGACTTGGGGTGTCGAAAATATTTTTTCAATACCCCTAAATCAAAAAACAATAATATTGTATTAATATATTTTTTTAAGAAATTGCTATTGGAAAAATTTCAGACTAGACAGTCTCAGAAAAATGTTGTTACTTTCTACTTCTGTCTTACTTTCTGCTGTTGCTTTGCTAATTGTAATAGTACTTCTTTAGTTCAACTATTTCTATTGGGTGCAAATGTCTATAGGTATTTATTTTATCTTTATTTTTTGAAAAAAAAAATCAAAGTTCAATTTTTTTTTACTATTTTCATTGTTTTTGGTTTTTTAGCAATTATACCAAAGTTCAATTTTTTTCACTATTTGCTTTCATTGTCTTCTAATAATCTTGACTGCTAATTTGTGCAAGAGAATTGAGGGAGTAAGAGAGAAATGAGTACAGGAAAAAAGAGAGAGATGAGGGAAGGGGAAGAAGAAGACATGGAGGGAGAGGAAGAGGGAAAGGGGGAGGGGGAGGGAGAGGGAAAGAAGACGCAGAGGAGAGGGGGAGGGGAAAGAAGAAGAGGATGCGGAGTGGGGGGGAGAAAAAGGAGGATTTGGAATTTAAGATACAAGAGGTATTTTTGGAAGAAAAAAGAAAAATGGGGTTCAATGATAAAATTGGGGTTCAAATTCCAAGGCTCATAAATTTTTATTCTGGAAATATGCGACCATACCATATGATTTCCCTTTCTTTTCGTATTAAAATGAAATGTTATGCACAATTTCTTTATTATTATTTTTTTTTTAGAATTTTGGACTTTGAACGGGGCTTTGTTTAATTATCATTACTTTCAATATCACATATTCTTTTGTATATTTATTAAATTCATTCCATCAAGCCCGTAAATGTCCAATTTCACTTTACATTTCCTTTCTCTCTTCAGGAACAATCCAAATTAATATTTGAAACCCCAAAATATATATGTTCTATTTTTTTTAAATATTGTTACAATAATATCTGGCCATTTTCGCTCATTTATAATAATAATTTCAAATACCAATTTCTCTAAAACTTGGTCAAACAATATTTAATGCATACATAAATGTCATAATAATTTAATTAAATATGGTAGAACATAAAATAATTAACCTCAACAACCTATAATTAAAATCAATTATAGATTAAAATATCAATTATACATCGAAATATCAATCATACATAATCACATACTCCCTCCGTCCCATTATCTTGGTAAAAAAATGTAAAATTTTTTGTCCCATATTAAAGTAAAAAATCAATGAAAAATCTTAAAGATTGTATATTGTATGGATGATTGATAAGTAAATAAGGAAAACACATTATTTAAATATTTTTTTTGAGGCTATATTGCAATATGTATTAATTGTAATGATATAAAAATTTATCTGATATCAATTTGTAATTAATGAATAAATCATGCATTATAATAAATAGATATTCTCTTATTTTTATTGACTTGTTTGACTTTTATCAAGATAATGGGACGAAGAGAGTAATTAATAACTTTACATACTATATTTTAGTTTATCATTAATTTCAATGATTCAAGTATTTATAATTTAGCTATAAGTCATTTAAAGTTTGTTTTAAAGAGTTATCGTGACATGTATTGATCTCTAAGTCACCTACTCATACCTTGATACTCAAGATAATTCCCTTAAGCTTATAGAAGCTTAAATTATACTACTTTAAACTATAAATCGATATTCCATTAATATGAATAATTACTCTCATACCTTTTTTTTTTCCGAGTTGAAGCAAAGTCTCACAATTTTTATTAGTTGATACTAAGGTACCAAGGATTAAATTAAGTGAATATGAAAAATACAAGCAAAAGAACATATTTATGTATTTTTTCAAAAAAAATAAAATAAAAAAAACCGGCAAGAATTTAGATTCTTGAAAAACTTTGAATTGCGCTACATGTATATATAGACAGGGAGAGGGGTGAAGTTGTTCTGAACTTTTTTTTTATTAAATTAAAATATACCCCTTGTGCTTCTTAAGGGTAGTGGCTGCACATTTTGCATAATGCAAAACATGGGTGGCCCAATGTCCCCCTTTTTCTCCTTTTTTTTTTTCCAAACTTCTTCATTGCAAGTTAGATATTATAATTTATTATACATTGAAACCTAAACCATAAAAAGATATAAAGTGAAATAATTAATAAAATCAATTTACCAACGAGCTGTTGGTGCAGTGGTGCCAGGGGCTGCACTTGGTAGGGCGGACCACGGTTCGATCCCCCGCAACAACGTTGGGAGAGGAATAAACCTTAACCTCGGGACCCCCCTCGAACTGGATTAGTCGGGCCGGATACCAGGGTGCAAACCAAAAGAATTGAAAAATTACTTTGTTCTTTGGGATCCGTTAAAGTGATTAAGACTCTAATATATTTAGTATAAAAAAATATTAAAATTTGAGCAACTTCATATATTTAAGAGTTAATAGTCACTTTGATCCCCAAAAGTTACATTTGTGACACCCTTCTTTATAGTAATGAAAATAGTGAATATTTCAAAATTCGCTTTATGGACTTTATCAAGAGAAATATTTCGCATAAAAGCTTTCATTATGTTTAACTAACATTTCTCCAGAACACTGGGACTTGTATTTTGTAACATCCTAAGTTTTATTTTAAATGAAATTATTGTTTAATACCCAAGAAATAACTGAATAAATTGCTTAAAGAATTTTGGGTGATGGGAGAGTAGTAATTATAAGTACTAGGGGTTGTATAGGAGACATTTGTAGCAATGGGCAAAATTGTCTAAGCGGAATCGGGGGTTAAGTCGGCGTTTTAAATGTTAGAAATCAACTGGAAAGAGAAAATTAGGAATTTATTATAGTATGCTAAGAAATTAAATTCCACCGTTGGATATGAAGTTTAAGGGATTACGAAGCTTGTCTAAAAATTTGGGCCCAATCCGACAGTTAACGAAAAAGTTACGGTGAATCGAAGTTTGAAATTTCTGGTGCACGCCCAGGCGCACCAGTGCATGCCCAGGCGCACCAGGGTGCAACTGATGCACCAATTCAGAAAGATTTTTGCCCAGGCGCGCCCTCCATGCGCCCAGGCGCGCTCTCCATGCGCCCAGGCGCGCCCAGTGCGCACCAGACATGGGAAATGGCGCACCAGCCCGCATCAGCAGCACCAGCGCGCGCACCAGCTCACTCCGCAGCACCAGTTGGTGAGTGGCCGCGCTCAGGCGCGCCAATAATGCGCCCAGGCGCGCGCATAAGATCTGGTGCGTTTTCAGCCACCAGATCTCAGCTTGGGCACCAAGTTGGCCCTTCCCAGCTGTCCGATTTTCTTTTCCTTGGCAATAGATGAGATAAAAACAAAAATAAAACCCTCCCCACTCACTTATCATCTTCTTCTTCCATCATCCTCTTCCCATCCTCCCTCTTGCACCCATGAACACCAAGTCACCACCACCCACCAAGCACCAAAAATCAAGCCACCACAACATCTCACCCTCCATTTCCATTCAAGACCAAGCAAGGAGCTAGCCAACAAACTCTCCTTTCCTCTCTAAATTCGTGTTCTCTCTCTCCTCTAGGGCTCAAGCTCTTCTCACTTCAAGTTGATCAAGATCCAAGTTAGTGGCACTCATTCCATCATCAAGGCTTGTTATTATCATTTCCAAGTAAGTGTTTAAGTGTGGGTTCCCCTCTTTCCCTTCCAAATTCGTTTTTCCGTTCTCTCTCTACCATCAATATTGGGTTTCAATACTTAGGCATTGAAGGCTTCACTTTTCTTGGAGTTTTGACTTGAATCATGGCGTTAATGATTACCCCTCTCTTTTATGACTCTATATTAGGTTCCATCCTCATCTTTTGGTTTGGTATCTCCTTGGTGTGAAAGACTTTCAAGCTTAGAGCAAGCAAAATCACCTTATCTCCAAGTGATTGAGGTAAGGGGGTGGGTTTTGCCTTGTTCTAGGGAGTTGGTTCTAATTAGTATATAATGATTTGTTAGGGTTATGTGTTAGGGGAGAAAATTAGATTATAAAACCCTAGGGTATTGAATATAAAATTCTAATTGATTAAATATGTATGATGATTGGATGTTAAGACTAGGAAAAGGAAACCCAATAATATGAGAATGAATTATTTGATAAATGAAATTTGGTTAATGATTATAATGAAGTACAAGAAGATTTGGGGAATATGATAGTGAAGATGATATGAATGATTTCTATGACTATTGATTTTATTTGTAAAGCTTTGTATTAAATGATAATTGACTGTTGCTGCAAATATATGTAATGTGTTATGGAGTAAATTGATATAGGAAGAAAATGGAATGGAAACGAGTATATGTGATGAATATGCGTATTTGTACCTAAATGCTAAATGAGTATAAATGTTAAGTACTATCAATTGTGAACAAAGGTCATGGCTTATGAATTGAACTTGTGAATATCGGAAATGGAAGCAAATGATTTTGTGTAAACAAAAAGTAAAAGGTGATTTAATATGTGGTGTTAAAGCAAATATGTGAGAAGGTGAAATATGTAATTTGAAATGAAGTGTAATACATATGTTGGGCTATGAAAGAGAATACTATTTGGTATGAAAGAGAATAATTAGTTGTTGAATGTGGTTGGTTGTGATTAAATGTGTTATGATTGATTGAACCCGGACATTTTGCTTCAAATTGTCCTAAGAACACAATGAAGAAAGAGATTAATGCTGCTAAGGCACAGAAGGCCCGTGGGGGTCCATCATTGCAGAAAGGGAAATTATTCACCGTAGAGGGTGACGAGGTGGACCCAGCTGATATGGTCGCAGGTAACTAACGTTTAACAAGTCCATGCGTAATGCTTTTAAGTTCGATTGTTGTGGAGTTAAATTGCTCTTTTGTTAGCTAAATAGTGAGTTGGTAAGGTCTTGGGATAGAATTGTTTAAAACATGTTGAATATCTGCCCTTCCAAATCCGCTCTTGTTCTTATAGAGAACTTATGGAAGACCTTATAAGAAAATTCTTATGCCTAAGATTTCTAGAGTCAAGTGGCCAATAATGTTGTGATGTTGTTATTTGATGTAATGTAAGGTTAGAACTGATCACTCTAATCCTTGCATTTGTTAAATGATGACCTTATCGACAGAATCCGACAGTGATGTGTTGTTGGTAGACGTGAGGATGGGATTGATCACCTCAATTCTTGCATCTATCAATAAATGCTATCATTGTAACCTTTAAAGTGAAAGTAGACAACAAAAGTAGTGACTTCCAAGGAAAGAATTCTTGTAAGTGAAGTTAACCTAACCCAGAAACATTCGTTCAAAAGCTTCTTATAGAGTTGGAGAGTAGATAGAAAATAACACTAAAGAAAGGAAGCCTTGGTGTATGCTACTTGTTACAAAGTAGTATAGCTAAGTGCTAAATTCTTGGATGAGTTAAGAAAAATCTCCAGAAATTATTCTTCACCATCATATCAACTCAACCAATCTTGAAGCAATTTGACAGTTGCTTCGAATCTTTTCCAGATTTTTAGATAACCATTCGTAAGAATAGCCGGTTCTGCCAGATTTGTAAAATCTCTGAGTTGAGACCAAAAATCTTAATAATTGACCCAGCCAACGGCCAGTTTGTCGTACCCTTCACTCTTGGAAGTGGGGTAAATCTTGGGACTAATGTGGACTCCTTCCTTCCTGTTCTTTTGATCGATTCATGTAAGAAGTTGATTGTTGAGCATTTAGTAGGAATTGTGTCTGCTCTAATCAAATAAGCAATTGGGGAAGCTCTTAGCCTTTGGTGTGCTTCTTGTTCAGGAATGCCTGTGTTTTTGAAAAGCTTTAAATCCTATCGGTGCTAGTCAAATCCTTATGAGAGACAAACCTTAAAGCGTTATACTCTACACGAATCTTCGCATGCCATGATTTCAGGGCATCTCTTCAAGAAAAGACTCTAGAACTTTGCCGGACTGCTACGCATTTCGAGTTTTCTATATCTAGTTCTTACTACTCCTGCCTTGCATCTATCCGAAGGACGATCGGAAGCGGATTCACCAGATCCCACATCCTTTAGCATAGCGGTAATTGGGTATGTCGATGCCAAGTGGGGGAGCACTACCTACCCTAATTTAAATTTTGTCTAGGAAAGGGCAAATCGAAAGAGTGACGGAAGAAACCAAAGGGAATTAAAGATAGGAGTAACAAGTCCTACCATCGGAATGATTCTCCATTTACTGAACTTAACGAAATTTCGGGGACGAAATTCCAATAAGTGGGGGAGAATTGTAACATCCTAAGTTTTATTTTAAATGAAATTATTGTTTAATACCCAAGAAATAACTGAATAAATTGCTTAAAGAATTTTGGGTGATGGGAGAGTAGTAATTATAAGTACTAGGGGTTGTATAGGAGAAATTTGTAGCAATGGGCAAAATTGTCTAAGCGGAATCGGGGGTTAAGTCGGCGTTTTAAATGTTAGAAATCAACCGGAAAGAGAAAATTAGGAATTTATTATAGGATGCTAAGAAATTAAATTCCACCGTTGGATATGAAGTTTAAGGGATTACAAAGCTTGTCTAAAAATTTGGGCCCGATCCGACGGTTAACGAAAAAGTTACGGCGAATTGAAGTTTGAAATTTCTGGTGCACGCCCAGGCGCACCAGGGTGCAACTGATGCACCAATTCAGAAAGATTTTCGCCCAGGCGCGCCCTCCATGCGCCCAGGCGCGCCTTGTGCGCACCAGACATGGGAAATGGCGCACCAGCCCGCATCAGCAGCACCAGCGCGCGCACCAGCTCACTCCGCAGCACCAGTTGGTGCGTGGCCGCGCTCAGGCGCGCCAATAATGCGCCCAGGCATGCGCATCAGATCTGGTGCGTTTTCAGCCACCAGATCTCAGCTTGGGCACCAAGTTGGCCCTTCCCAGCCGTCCGATTTTCTTTTCCTTGGCAAGAGATGAGATAAAAACAAAAATAAAACCCTCCCCACTCACTTATCATCTTCTTCTTCCATCATCCTCTTCCCATCCTCCCTCTTGCACCCATGAACACCAAGTCACCACCACCCACCAAGCACCAAAAATCAAGCCACCACAACATCTCACCCTCCATTTCCATTCAAGACCAAGCAAGGAGCTAGCCAACAAACTCTCCTTTCCTCTCTAAATTCGTGTTCTCTCTCTCCTCTAGGGCTCAAGCTCTTCTCACTTCAAGTTGATCAAGATCCAAGTTAGTGGCACTCATTCCATCATCAAGGCTTGTTATTATCATCTCCAAGTAAGTGTTTAAGTGTGGGTTCCCCTCTTTCCCTTCCAAATTCGTTTTTCCTTTCTCTCTCTACCATCAATATTGGGTTTCAATACTTAGGCATTGGAGGCTTCACTTTTCTTGGAGTTTTGACTTGAATCATGGCATTAATGATTACCCCTCTCTTTTATGACTCTATATTAGGTTCCATCCTCATCTTTTGGTTTGGTATCTCCTTGGTGTGAAAGACTTTCAAGCTTAGAGCAAGCAAAATCACCTTATCTCCAAGTGATTGAGGTAAGGGGGTGGGTTTTGCCTTGTTCTAGGGAGTTGGTTCTAATTAGTATATAATGATTTGTTAGGGTTATGTGTTAGGGGAGAAAATTAGGTCATAAAACCCTAGGGTATTGAATATAAAATTCTAATTGATTAAATATGTATGATGATTGGATGTTAAGACTAGGAAAAGGAAACCCAATAATATGATAATGAATTATTTGATAAATGAAATTTGGTTAATGATTATAATTAAGTACAAGAGGATTTTGGGAATATGATAGTGAAGATGATATGAATGATTTCTATGACTATTGATTTTATTTGTAAAGCTTTGTATTAAATGATAATTGACTGTTGCTGCAAATATATGTAATGTGTTATGGAGTAAATTGATATAGGAAGAAAATGGAATGGAAACGATTATATGTGATGAATATGCGTATTTGTACCTAAATGCTAAATGAGTATAAATGTTAAGTACTATCAATTGTGAATAAATGTCATGGCTTATGAATTGAACTTGTGAATATCGGAAATGGAAGCAAATGATTTTGTGTAAACAAAAAGTAAAAGGTGATTTAATATGTGGTGTTAAAGCAAATATGTGAGAAGGTGAAATATGTAATTTGAAATGAAGTGTAATACATATGTTGGGCTATGAAAGAGAATACTATTTGGTATGAAAGAGAATAATTAGTTGTTGAATGTGGTTGGTTGTGATTAAATGTGTTATGATTGATTGAACCCGGACATTTTGCTTCAAATTGTCCTAAGAACACAATGAAGAAAGAGATTAATGCTGCTAAGGCACAGAAGGCCCGTGGGGGTCCATCATTGCAGAAAGGGAAATTATTCACCGTAGAGGGTGACGAGGTGGACCCAGCTGATATGGTCGCAGGTAACTAACGTTTAACAAGTCCATGCGTAATGCTTTTAAGTTCGATTGTTGTGGAGTTAAATTGCTCTTTTGTTAGCTAAATAGTGAGTTGGTAAGGTCTTGGGATAGAATTGTTTAAAACATGTTGAATATCTGCCCTTCCAAATCCGCTCTTGTTCTTATAGAGAATTTATGGAAGACCTTATAAGAAAATTCTTATGCCTAAGATTTCTAGAGTCAAGTGGCCAATAATGTTGTGATGTTGTTATTTGATGTAATGTAAGGTTAGAACTGATCACTCTAATCCTTGCATTTGTTAAATGATGACCTTATCGACAAAATCCGACAGTGATGTGTTGTTGGTAGACGTGAGGATGGGATTGATCACCTCAATTCTTGCATCTATCAATAAATGCTATCATTGTAACCTTTAAAGTGAAAGTAGACAACCGAAGTAGTGAATTCCAAGGAAAGAATTCTTGTAAGTGAAGTCAACCTAACCCAGAAACATTCGTTCAAAAGCTTCTTATAGAGTTGGAGAGTAGATAGAAAATAACACTAAAGAAAGGAAGCCTTGGTGTATGCTACTTGTTACAAAGTAGTATAGCTAAGTGCTAAAGTCTTGGATGAGTTAAGAAAACTCTCCAGAAATTATTCTTCACCATCATATCAACTCAACCAATCTTGAAGCAATTTGACAGTTTCTTCCAATCTTTTCCAGATTTTTAGATAACCATTCGTAAGAATAGCCGGTTCTGCCAGATTTGTAAAATCTCTGAGTTGAGACCAAACATCTTAATAATTGACCCAGCCAACGGCCAGTTTGTCGTACCCTTCACTCTTGGCAGTGGGGTAAATCTTGGGACTAATGTGGACTCCTTCCTTCCTGTTCTTTTGATCGATTCATGTAAGAAGTTGATTGTTGAGCATTTAGTAGGAATTGTGTTTGCTCTAATCAAATAAGCAATTGGGGAAGCTCTTAGCCTTTGGTGTGCTTCTTGTTCAGGAATGCCTGTGTTTTTGAAAAGCTTTAAATCCTATCGGTGCTAGTCAAATCCTTATGAGAGACAAACCTTAAAGCGTTATACTCTACACGAATCTTCGCATGCCATGATTTCAGGGCATCTCTTCAAGAAAAGACTCTAGAACTTTGCCGGACTACTACGCATTTCGAGTTTTCTATATCTAGTTCTTACTACTCCTGCCTTGCATCTATCCGAAGGACGATCGAAAGCGGATTCACCAGATCCCACATCCTTTAGAATAGCGGTAATTGGGTATGTCGAGGCCAAGTGGGGGAGCACTTCCTACCCTAATTTAAATTTTGTCTAGGAAAGGGCAAATCGAAAGAGTGACGGATGAAACCAAAGGGAATTAAAGATAGGAGTCACAAGTCCTACCATCGGAATGATTCTCCATTTACTGAACTTAACGGAATTTCGGGGACGAAATTCCAATAAGTGGGGGAGAATTGTAACATCCTAAGTTTTATTTTAAATGAAATTATTGTTTAATACCCAAGAAATAACTGAATAAATTGCTTAAAGAATTTTGGGTGATGGGAGAGTAGTAATTATAAGTACTAGGGGTTGTATAGGAGACATTTGTAGCAATGGGCAAAATTGTCTAAGCGGAATCGGGGGTTAAGTCGGCGTTTTAAATGTTAGAAATCAACCGGAAAGAGAAAATTAGGAATTTATTATAGGGGTCTAATAAATTAAATTCCACCGTTGGATATGAAGTTTAAGGGATTACGAAGCTTGTTTAAAAATTTGGGCCCGATCCGACGGTTAACGAAAAAGTTACGGCGAATCGAAGTTTGAAATTTCTGGTGCACGCCCAGGCGCACCGGTGCACGCCCAGGCGCACCGGTGCACGCCCAGGCGCACCAGGGTGCAACTGATGCACCAATTCAGAAAGATTTTCGCCCAAGCGCGCCCTCCATGCGCCCAGGCGCGCCCTTTGCGCACCAGACATGGGAAATGGCGCACCAGCCCGCATCAGTAGTACCAGCGCGTGCACCAGCTCACTCCGGAGCACCAGTTGGTGCGTGGCCGCGCTCAGGCGCGCCAATAATGTGCCCAGGCGCGCGCATCAGATCTTGTGCGCTTTCAGCCACCAGATCTTAGCTTGGGCACCAAGTTGGCCCTTCCCAGCCGTCCGATTTTCTTTTCCTTAGCAAGAGATGAGATAAAAAACAAAAATAAAACCCTCCCCACTCACTTATCATCTTCTTCTTCCATCATCCTCTTCCCATCCTCCCTCTTGCACCCATGAACACCAAGTCACCACCACCCACCAAGCACCAAAAATCAAGCCACCACAACATCTCACCCTCCATTTCCATTCAAGACCAAGCAAGGAGCTAGCCAACAAACTCTCCTTTCCTCTCTAAATTCGTGTTCTCTCTCTCCTCTAGGGCTCAAGCTCTTCTCACTTCAAGTTGATCAAGATCCAAGTTAGTGGCACTCATTCCATCATCAAGGCTTGTTATTATCATCTCCAAGTAAGTGTTTAAGTGTGGGTTCCCCTCTTTCCCTTCCAAATTCGTTTTTCCTTTCTCTCTCTACCATCAATATTGGGTTTCAATACTTAGGCATTGGAGGCTTCACTTTTCTTGGAGTTTTGACTTGAATCATGGCATTAATGATTACCCCTCTCTTTTATGACTCTATATTAGGTTCCATCCTCATCTTTTGGTTTGGTATCTCCTTGGTGTGAAAGACTTTCAAGCTTAGAGCAAGCAAAATCACCTTATCTCCAAGTGATTGAGGTAAGGAGGTGGGTTTTGCCTTGTTCTAGGGAGTTGGTTCTAATTAGTATATAATGATTTGTTAGGGTTATGTGTTAGGGGAGAAAATTAGATTATAAAACCCTAGGGTATTGAATATAAAATTCTAATTGATTAAATATGTATGATGATTGGATGTTAAGACTAGGAAAAGGAAACCCAATAATATGATAATGAATTATTTGATAAATGAAATTTGGTTAATGATTATAATGAAGTACAAGAGGATTTTGGGAATATGATAGTGAAGATGATATGAATGATTTCTATGACTATTGATTTTATTTGTAAAGCTTTGTATTAAATGATAATTGATTGTTGCTGCAAATATATGTAATGTGTTATGGAGTAAATTGATATAGGAAGAAAATGGAATGGAAACGATTATATGTGATGAATATGCGTATTTGTACCTAAATGCTAAATGAGTATAAATGTTAAGTACTATCAATTGTGAACAAAGGTCATGGCTTATGAATTGAACTTGTGAATATCGGAAATGGAAGCAAATGATTTTGTGTAAACAAAAAGTAAAAGGTGATTTAATATGTGGTGTTAAAGCAAATATGTGAGAAGGTGAAATATGTAATTTGAAATGAAGTGTAATACATATGTTGGGCTATGAAAGAGAATACTATTTGGTATGAAAGAGAATAATTAGTTGTTGAATGTGGTTGGTTGTGATTAAATGTGTTATGATTGATTGAACAAGGAAGTGAATAATTCTTGGCCTCTGAATTGAGGCGCCGAATAATGAGAAAGTGGTATATATGTTGGCCTCTGATTTGAGGTGACGATTCTTAAAATTGTGATAAACTGTTTATAATGAGAATGAGGTTTAAGTATAGTCTATGTGGTGGTATGAGGTACCTTCCTATGTGGAGGTGAAGTACCACCAGGCCAAATTGTATGAGGTACCTTCCGGTGTGGAGGTGAAGTACAATGGTATAAGGTACCTTCCGGTGTGGAGGTGAAGTACAATGGTATGAGGTACCTTCCGGTGTGGAGGTGAAGTACCCATAGGCCAAGTGTATGAGGTACCTTCCTGCGTGGAGGTGAAGTACGATAGTGTGTTGACCTCTGACCTGAGGGACACAAGATGAAACGAATGTCAATGAGTGTTGACCTCTGACCTGAGGGACACAGAATGAAATAAAGTAATTGAGTGTTGACCTCTGACCTGAGGGACACCGGATGAAATGTGTATTGGTGTGTTGACCTCTGACCTGAGAGACACACCGTGAATTAAGAAATGGAAGTGTTGACCTCTGACCTGAGGGACATATAATTTAAATAAGAAAAAGTATGAGGGCCTCTGATTTGAGGTGATAAATGTATTGACTGAAAATTGTATATTGGCCTTTGATTTGAGGTGATGTACCGAAATAAATTGAGTATGTGAAATGAATAACAAGTAAAGGAAATGGATGTTGAACGGAATAATGAAAATGGAAATTTAGAATGGATAATGAAAATGGAAATGTGGAATAAATAATGAATATGGAAATGATGAAATGAGTATGGTGTGCAATATGTGAATATATGCTTTATTTGCTAACTGTGATTGACCTGGTGGGTTGTTATGTCTAGTGAGAAACTGCTTTCTATTTCATGTGCAATGCTCACTCCCTTAACATTTTTCAGGTACGGAGATTGAGTTGGCACAGCCCCCGGCCGAGCAGGAGTACTTTCCCTTACAGGGAGAGTAGGGTTGTTATTGGGGATTAGAGTATATTATAGACCTAAGCCTCCTACGTTATTTTGATATATATATATATATATATATATTTGAATGAGGCTTAGGACACTTTGTTTTGATAAAATATTACGTTTTGGTTTGTGATATTCAAACTTAACATTTCCGCTAATACTCTGATATATTTGGAGCCCATTGGGCCTTGAGATGACTTATATTTATAATCTGAAGCCCTGTTGGTTATTGGATGTTTAATTAAAATTGTTTACCACAGGTTGAATTTTGGAATAGTCCGAAAAACAAACAAAACTCCTCAATCTCGTCCGACGGGGTGGTAGAAGCCCTACCACTAGGCCTAGGATCTGCAGCAAGAGCAATCCTAACAGTACCTGTCAGACCAGGTGAGGGGATGTCAGCATCAGTGAAAACTCTAGAAGCAGAGGGATGAGAACGAGTGGCTGTCCGGAAACGAAAACTATGGAACCTACGTACCAGTCGAGCTGGTGGTGGTGGTCTTCTATAAGTATAGAACGGGGGTACGTGCATAGTATAAATGATAGGGATCCTAAACCTACGAGGGCGCACACGAGAAGGGGGTTAGGATGATAGAGAGTAATCTCCATCTCATCCTCGAAGGTAGCTCGATGCTCCTCGAATGTCCATATACCATTAGGGATGGGTCTGATCTCGATGCAAGCTAGGTATCTGGCCATCACCTAATAAGGGCACAGGGGTAAGCATATGCATACACATAATCAAATAAGAGTAAGTGGAATTTAAACAACCACATATATCAAGGTATCAATCAACATGTATATGCATATGATCAAGCCAGATTCATTTATAATTAAACTCTTTAATTATAGTGGCATGATGCATGTCATCTCTCAATCCTGAGTTACTCCAACTAAAATCCTCACGGACGTCCATTTATAACATCGGTGTATTCTAATCCAAGAATACTTTTAATACGTTACTCGAACGTATGGCGCACTAGCTCGGAAGTGATAACAACGTCGCCTTATCTGGCGAACGTCACGTCGCCAAAACGTAAAAATCACTTTATGTTACACAACGTCGCTTCTCTTGCGTGTGTCACGTCGCCAAAACGTAATTATCATAACAACAGTGCATCATATACTTCCTACATCGTCAACCTTAATGTGTCATCGAGCTAGCAGTAACATTTGGCACTCCCATAGGCCCTCCTCATGTTCCTCGAACATGATAAACGATAAACTCCACCGACACCATGCATGAATGCATTAATGTCTTAATTGAGTTGTTCTTTAATTTATTTTATAATATCCAACTTATTATAAAATAAATATAAGTTTTATGCATATCACATGGAAATAATAATCCAATATTATTTCAAGTATGATTTCAGTGTGACCTCTTTGAAAAATTAACACTTAATTATAGGTTAAAATTATTAGAAATTAAAAATGGTATTTTGCTGAATTTTTAACACTGGTAATCGATTATCATGTTCTGGTAATCGATTACCACATATATTTTTCAAATTTTGTATCAGATACAAAGGAGTAATTGATTATCCTGTCGTGGTAATCGATTACCCATATCAGCAGAATGCAGAAAAGCTAGGTTTTAATATACCATTTTCAATTTAATCAATTCTAACTCAAAACCAACATTCACAGAGATCAAATGGCATAAAACAAACATGCTCCAACACTGAAATCAAACCAAAACTCAAAGAATCCAACAATCTCATAAATTATGCATAAAACACACTTTTAACAACTCAAGGTACCAAATCACAATACATGCAACCAAACCATGATTTCAGGCATTAAACACTTTGCATGCATACAATATAAGTTGCTCAATTCACAGAGAGAGCAAGATTTGGTCTCCAAACCAAAAACCTATTTCAAACTAAGCTCTTATGAGTCTCATGGTGACTCCCTACACAAAACACATTAATCACTCTTATTCTAGTGAATGTAAAGCTTTCCCCATACCTCTAGATCGTGTTCCAACAAGAACTTTGCAGAGAAAGGGACTCCAACTCCAAATTCCACTAAATCCAATACATGCAGACAGAGTCGGACAAAGTACCAAGACTAAGGAGATTGACATGCAAAATCAATTTAAGAATTGGCGAAAAAGATTAATTTAGATTCTCTGCAACATGCATTAGAGGTAGGAACAAGTTTGAAACCAAAGAGTTAGTGTGCTTACCAAAATCGAGCTTCAAAGTGAGCTACAAAAATGAGGTTTCCAATTCTTCAGAAATTGGGACCAAACTTTGCAAGCTTGATTCTCAGAGCACACAAACCCTCAACTCACGATTTTGGTATCAATACAAAGCTTGAAACTTAAGCTTTGCAGAGGTGTATAACTCTCAGCCTAACTCTCAGAATCAAAGACGAATTTAAGAGGCGAATTCAAGAACCCTAATTCGTGTTTCTCAGACCAACACAAGCAAAAATGAGCCAAAATCATCAACTCCAATCTTTATATAGACGAATTGGAATCTCATGCATGAAGACACGCGTTTCCCACTACCATTAGAGGTGATTTTGTGACATCCTCACTTTTATATCCTAAATAAATCCTAAAATGAGATGCCAATTTGAAAATTTCTTTTTAAACACATAGCTTATTATCAAAATCTCCTATTAAGTTTTAAAATAACCACCTCTTCATAATTCATAAATATTTATAAGTTAGTGAAACAGTTTAGGTTTTACAAAATACTACCCCTTTTCCAAAAGAATCCTGGACCCGCACAAAACAAATATTTACATTTCATACAAAATACATTTATATCATAGCCATAACCAAAAGGGTCCAGATCATGCAACATGCCCTAACTACTCTACATACACTCCTCGGAGGGGAGCGTACTCCTGCTCGGCTGGGGACAGTGTATGCTCTGCCTCAGTACCTGTAAAAAATGGCAAGAAGGGTAACATTACACAGTACTTAGGAAATAATCTCTAAAGAGCCATAGTAATAAACTACGCCTATTTACATTAAACAATCAGGTTATGATCAATCAATTTCATGCATCATTCTCACTTTCCATTCTTAACTTATTCATTTTTCCTCACCTGTCTTTCCTTTCTATTAATTACTTTCCTTTTATTCACTTCCTACATTTCTTTTATTTCACCCCATTAGGACATTTACACCTGCTAGGACATTTACACCCAATAGGACATTTTCACCTGTTAGGACATTTGGTCACCCATCAGGACATTTCCACACCCATTAGGACATTTCATACTCGTTAGGACATTTCATTTCCTTTAATTCCTTTAACCACTTAATTCTCTCATGCCTTTTATCCATTCTAGTTCCTTAACTTCTTTTAATTGTGCATAATGTTCCGGGGTGACACATACTACACCTAACTGGACCTTTTTCACCTAATGGGACATTTTTACCTGATGGGACATTTGCACCTAACAGGACATTTGCACCTACTGGGACATTTTCACCTAACATGACATTTTCGCCTAATGGGGCGTGTCACCCAATCGGATCATTATTCAGCGCCAAGACTTATTATATTTAATCTCATGCCTTTGTTTTCTCTGCATCATTCTCATCTTTAATTATTCACAAATTCATCACCAACATACTCATTCAAATAGTACAAAATTCACAGGTTATATACTCATAATTTCATAATCGTATATTTGTAATTATTTTCATGGTTTTATGCTTAATTTAAGCTCTAGTCATTTATTTACACAATCATCAATCCAAACATTCAAACATCACAGTCACACATATTAAATTCACATAATTTCATATTTGAGTTCATTTCCATTATTTTCACTCTCAACTTATTATTAACATTAACTATCCTAATGTTCATTATTCTATCTACTCTTTCCTATCCTTAGCTACCACTATAATCACCCTAGAAATCATGCCCTAAATAATGGTAACACCCCCCTTCTTACCTCTATGAAGAGAGAGACAATGAACAGTAAACGCTAGCTTTGCTCCTTTTCCCTAGCTCCTTGGAATCTCAAACCCTTAAATCTCCTTCGAAACCTCAAAAGTGCAGCTGTCGAGTGTGTGTTGATATTTTGCTTCAAGAGGGTTGGAATGGTGGAAGTAGCTTCTCTATTAAGGGTTCTTAAGAGGGAGGCATGAGAGAGTGCAGGCCTCCTTGGTCATGGAACTTAAAACTCAGGGGAGACGGTCAAGAGGTCGAGAAAGTCGTGAATGAGGATAATGATGATGGTTCTATGATCTTGGTGCTTGGTTTAGCATGGAGGACGAGAGTGGAGGAAGACAAGCTCACGGGCTTCTAGAGCTTGAGAAAGAGAAGAGCGTCGAAGAAGAAGAAGTATGAAGAGGAGATAATGGGTGTACTGTTGGTTGTAATTTTTGTTTTTATTTGCCTTTGAAAATAAACATGTGGTCCACAAAAGAAGCTTCTCCTAGAAGCTTTCTAACATGTGGTGGAGAATGAAAGCTTCCTTGAGAAGCATTGAGAATGAGTGGTTGAGAGGGGTCAAGGTCTGACACGCGCGCCTGGGAGTGGAGAATGGTGCGCCTGGGCGTTGAAAACGCTGTAAGAGCCATCTGTCTTGGCTCTGATGCTCGGCCATAATCCCGATTAACCTATAATTCACTCGGGTGTACCTAGCTCAGTGTGGTATGAATCCGACCAGATCCTGGTTGGTGGTCGTAAACTAAGTGCTACTGGTCGACGTACGATCAAGCCGATCGGACTGGGGTTGTGCGGACCGTGTTAGGATCTCGGTGCTCGGATCCCTGGGCACCTATTCGGAATGAGACAGGTAAACCGAAATGTTTGGCGCGTAGAGACCGAGATACGTTGCATCGGTGCGAGATCGGTTTAGCCTCTCTAACGAGATGCTAGGCACGTGGAGGCCGAGATATATTGGCATCGGTGCGAGGTCGGTGTGGCCTCACGATGGTCGACCGGTGCAGCCTCTCGGTCGGTGTTACAAAATTGGTCATCAATTTAGTCCCCAAAAGATTAATATGTGTAGTGGCCTTAACCTGAGAGGGTGTTAAGACCAAGAGCAGCCTTAAACCTTCACGTGGTCAAGTATTTGATGTAGGACTTACTGGGTTTCGGATTATCCAGTTGGGATAACCAAGATCCCCCTAGTCAACAAGAGTATGTGCAGGTGTTAACTTTGTTAGGATTGGCAGCCCTCACCCAAGAGGGAGGGTGAATTGAGTATTTAAAAATTCATTTGACACTATGAAAAATAATTGCTTTTCAATAAAAACACTTTATACAAGCAACGGAAAAACTAGATAATGCGATTAACAGATATTGAGCGGAAGCTAATATTGAAATTAATAACTTAATATGCACGAAACAAATTAAATCAAATCTACGAAGCGCTTACGCGCTAATCAAATTAAAACCCTTTAAAATATATTAATATGAAAATAATTATATTGATACGATAAAGAACAAGAATAATAATAACAACGGTAATTAAAAGATAAAGAAAGAGAAACGTGCACCGTTGGTTTTATACTGGTTCAGCCTTTCCAGCGAAAGGCCTAAGTCCAGTCCCCAAGCGACCCGTCTGAGCTTTTCTTCACTAATCAAAACAGGGACAACCAGCCCCAAATACAAGCAAGAGCGTCCCACACACTACTAGGAACCATCATTCGTTAGGGACCTCAAAACAAAACACTAGGTAGCCACTACCTAGAACCTAAGGTAGTCTTTCTACTAGGTGCCCCACCGTTCGTCTAGACTCTACCCTAGTAAACAAAGGTTCCTCACCCTAAGAACGTGCAACACGTTAAACTAGGAGCTCCACTCCCTAACACTAAGGTTCACACTTTCCCTTACAATGATTTTGTTGAGAAGAAGTAGAACACTAACAATTCATGCACTCAAGATAGTGTTGATACAACAATGAAGAACACTATATCAAATCATTATCTTAGGCTCTCAACAATTTGAAAATTTTTCAGAATAATGGAGAAGAAGAGAAACTCTCAAAGATTGATTTTCAAAAACTAGGATTAGAGAGAGTGTGTGTAGAACTCTTTTTCAAAAATAAGGAAGAAGACTCTTTAACAACTGAAATAAAATCAACCCAGAAAGGAAATAAATCATTTTCTGAATCAGATTGATTGTTTCACGATTTACAATAAAAATAGGGAGGTAATCGATTACCTTGGCCAGGGTAATCGATTATCTGCATTCTGTGAAAACAGATAATTTGAAATTTGAAAAAGTAACCGATTACTCTGCAAAAGTAATCGATTATTTTAACTAAAAAAATATTAAATGTATCAGACATGAAAGTAATCGATTATTTTAAGAGAAGTAATCGATTATCTTCTTACTGATCTCTTAGGTTACACAATTTAAAAGAATGTAATCGATTATCTGAAAAAGTAATCGATTACTTTTACTTAAGAACAGTTTTTTCTAAAAGATTTGTAATCAGAGGTTTTTGCAAAAGATTTTCACAAAGATTTTCATAAAAATATGGTCTTCTCCTAAAGTTTTCATAAAAACATTTTGTTTTTCAAGTTCTTAAAATATGCAACCTTGAGTACCTAGATATCATTGATTTACAACCAGCCCTAAGAGATAAACAATAGGCACAAGGCACACTAAGCTTGAATCAACCAAGCACAATATCATCATCCAATGCTTAATCTGTCACTTGAATTGACATCATCAATATATCGCTTGGTGTTGTCATCATCAAAACATCATGGGGAACACATGGAACACATGAACTTCAATACTCCCCCTTTTTTATCATGACAAACACTTCCTGCAAAACAAAGGTTAGAGCACAACAAATAATATTTATATCATAAAAAAATATGCTTGATGATTCAGCTCATCAAATCAATTCAACTCAGCTCCCCCTGAACTTTTGAATTTCTACCTGCTTCTCCCCCTGAAAACCTGATTACTCTCCGGTCAAGGTTTTCACCTGAAAACCTGATTACTCTCCCCTTTTTGGCAACATAAAAAAGGGTTAACACAACGAATATAAAAACAACACAACTCATGACATAAAATAATAATAAACCCATATAAATACGTAGTCATAAGTTTGCATAAACCGCAGAGACAGAAACTAGAGAATAAATAAATCCAGGTTAACTAAGGGTTAGAAAAGCAAAATAAATAAAAGTTCAAGAAGGTTAAAATAAAACTGAAATACCCTCAAACTATGCATTATGCGATCCCATGAATCCAGTCCCAGCTCCATTTGATGACACAAGTCATGGATTTCCTGCCGTATCACACCCATGTCTATGTTCAAATTTTCCAGACCAGTAGTGAGTGTGGCAAGCCTTACGTCCACAGAATCCATGTGAACCTGAGATCTTCTCATATGAGCATTAGATCGCTGCATATACCCACGGACATCATCCATGAAGGTTTGCATGTAGGGAGGCACATGATCAGGAGGGAACAATGTTTGCAAAGGAGGTAGATCAGGATCATGAGCAGGAGCCTCTTCCTCATCGTGGAGATCATCTTCATCATTTCTTCGTCCCCGACAAGTAGCATAAGGTACCCAACCCTCGTCTTCATAGAAGCGCCAGCCCATGGTATTAATGAAATAATTGTTAATGCACATGTCTGAGGTGAAAGAGGTTTTGGATTCGCCGACCAATGGAACTAAAAAACGATGCAAGATTTTAGTAATCAAAGTAGCATAAGGAAGACGAGTTGTGGTGGACTCGGCCTAGCCGAGATCCTCAGACCTCTTGCCTAAGGCCTCACGGCCCTATAAGAAGCCCTTTGTGTGCTTGGCCGAGCTCAAGGCTCAACGGCCGAACAGATACCAGATACGGGCCGACCTCATACTCCTACCCAGGTCCGACTTCCCTGTCCGACACCCCCCAAAGATTCCGACACCAAGGACATGATGACATCCTCCCTTCTCATCCACAAGGACAACTCATCACCTTATCCACAAGGACAGCTCATCCACTCATAGCTCAATACAGGCTGGCCCTACTTGGGCCTAAAGCAAGCCCATTAGGGCAACCAGCTCCCCCCTATAAGTAGCTCCGTACTACATGGGGCTCAGGTACGTCCTCTAACCCTAATTATCACCCTCACACACCAGTGATTAGGGTTACTTCCTGGCTCTCTTCCTTGGCCACTTGAGGACTTCCACCAAACATCACACAGAAACCCTAGACAGAGGCCCCTTAGAAGGTCTTCTCCTATACCTTTGGAGGACCTCACCGTCTAGGACATCACATTGGCGCCGTCTGTGGGGAGAGATAAACTTCACCCCCACCCAGAAGATTCTACCATGTCTGAAGAACAGCCAGTCCAGAGGAGGAGGAGGGGGCGTCCAAGAAGGGTGCCGTCGACTGAGGACTTGCGCCTGCACCTTGAAGCCAATAGGGCAGCGAGGTCCTCACCACCACCTCCTCCACCACCGCCACCTCCCCCACCAGAATTCACCCATACCCACAGTGGAACTTACACCATCCACACCGGAGACACTACAAATCCAACCCAGCTTCTTGGCGGAGGTCGGTGCGTGCAGCTACGCTCTGAGCATGGAGAAACCAACACTGAACAGCACCGCCACCGCGGCGAACGTGCCCATTCTGTCAGCACAACACACCGTTCCCACTCTCGACAGTCCACGCTCTCTCGGGATGCAAAACTCTTATCCTTGATGAGACAGCAGATGAGAATTGTAGAACAGCAAGGTAACGCTATCGCAGATCTACAACAAGTTGCTATGCAACGTTTGGCTGAACGAGCTGTTGTTCAAGCTCCGGCAGCAAATGAGTTCCCCCCACCACGCCTTCCACCACCTCTTCCACCACAACCTCCGTTGACTCCACAAACCTTTGCAACACCACACACAACCGTCACACAACTTACACCACCCCCTAATCAACAACAACCTGATTCGGATGATTCCCACCCTGGGCATCCTTTTACACCAGCCGTCATGGCTTATGAACCACCACCTGGGTACCTCGGACCCAGCAATATCCCCAGATACAATGGCCTCACAGACCCTCAAGAGCATGTCCTTTCTTATGAGGGAGCTGCGAACTTTCATGGTGGAGGAGATCGGCTCAAGTGCCGAGCTTTCTCTATGACCCTCCAGGCCCCTTTCCTCCGATGGTACTCAACACTTCCCAAGAATTCTGTCAACAACTGGGCAGAAATGAAGCGGGTCTTCCTTAACAGATACACTGCTAGCTGTGTACAGCCCAGGTCGGACCACACGCTAGCGACAGTGACGCAGAAACCAGAAGAATCCTTATGTGCATACTTGCACAGGTTTCACAGCGAATCCAGCTTAGTCCCCAATCTATCTCCCGAGGTGGTTGTCCTCCTTTTGACCCAAGGATTGGCCGAAGGAGGGTTCAAAGATTCACTTATTGGAAAGCCACCAAGGGACATGGCCGAGCTGAGACAGAGATCAAACAAATACATCAATCTTGAAGAATTCAACAAAGGACAGTCAAGTAGGATGGAAAACGCTCAAGCCGCCTCGCAGAATGCCCTGCCCCGAGGTCGACCTCGCGACAATAGGGATGAAAAAGGAGGAAGAGCAGACCAGGGAGACCGAGGTCGCTCTCACGTCGGCCAACAAGAGGATCACCGACGTCCGTACATCACTAAGTATGATTTTTACACCCCCCTGATGGTCCCGAGGTCTCAAGTCTGGAGAGAGACCATGCAAACCGAACTCAGGAGTGTACCTCGGCCCCCTTTTCTCAGAAATCAAAACTATGTCAGGGATAAATCCAAGTATTGCAACTTCCATGACGGGTACGGGCACCATACCGATCAGTGCACTTGGCTGCGGGATGTCATTGAGGATATGGTGAGAAGGGGCAAACTGCAGCAGTATGTGCGCGAAGCGGTGGAAAGACGGGGCAGAAGAAGGTCTCGCAGCCCAGATAACGATAAGGGAAAAGCCGACCCGTCCCCTGAGAAGAAAGAAGAAGAACCACAGCGAGTAAACATGGTTGTGGTACAAGATCTAGACAAGTCACCGGAAAACTTCTGAGTTGAAACTATCTCAGGAGGTTTCGCCGGTGGCGGAGAAAGGAGGGCAGAGAGGAAAAGGTACGTCAACCAAGTTCTCGCTGTCCATCACAAACCCGTTGGCAAAAAACCATCTAGAAACATCCCTATTATTTTTTCCGACCAAGATATGGAAGACGTCATCCCGAATCACAACGATCCTATGGTGATAACGGCGTTAATTGGCAATTTTGAGGTCGCCCGAGTCTTCGTTGACCAAGGAAGCTCGGCCGACATTCTCTTTTTTCATACTTTCCAAGCATTGAAGCTGAGGTCTGCCGACCTCGTAGGATTCGAAGGTAATCTCATCAGCTTCACAGGTGAGGCAATCTGCCCCCTGGGAGCCATTCATCTCCCGGTGACCCTAGGCAACCAGCCTTCGGCCCGAACGGAGATCATCAAATTTTTAGTGCTTGACTCTGACTCCCCGTATAATGTAATACTGGGACGAACTTGCCTACAAGCTTTTGGGGCAGTGGTTTCGACAGTACACTTGGCAATCAAATTCGTCGGATCAGACGACAAGGTTGTTACGGTCAGGTGAAAGCCCGACTCTGCTACAATGCGAGCCTACGGGAGGTAAAAAAGAAGCAGAAAGAGTTCACTGATCCGACATTATCCAAGGCAAGAGTCTTATTGGCCGAGGTTCAGTTCGAACGAGATATTCATAGGTCCTCTCCTCATGAAGAGTGGGTGGTAATTCCCCCCTTCACCTCTGCCCCAAGCAAAGATGTTACCATGAATGCCAACCTTCCCCAAAAAATCCAAGACGTAGTTAAAGGAAATCTCCTTTCTTTTTCAGTCCTCTCCAACCCCCCACAGGGGGAGAATTTTCTCATTTATCTAACTGTCAATAACCCTGCCCTCCGTTCGGTACATCTCCGAATTGAGAGCCGAAGTAAACTTCTTGCCCATTTCTCTAGCCGAGCTTTTCAAATCCCCAAGCTCTGGTGCCTCAGGCTGAAAAAGCTCCCACTTTGCAACATTACCAACAATCTCGGCATCCTCTTCCATCAGTTCACCTCGGATGACCACCACTAGGCAGAAGAAATCCGAGAAGCTGCTCCTGGTCAAAGGAAGATAGCAATGGAAGAGCCAGCCGACCAAGACAAGAAAGCAGCGCAACCCGGGTTGTCCGAGTCTGATCACCTCGCGCCTCGAGGAGCAGACATCGGTCTTAACGGCCGGAAAAGCGGGAAATGAGCCCAAAATTGGTAAGCCCCAACAGAGGCGTTCTGGAAACATACTCTGGGAAATTGCCGAGCTCGAGGATTCCCAAGACTTCACAACACTGAGAACCTGTTTCAAATAGGTTTACCTCAGATATCATTGGCAGTCATCAGCATCCTCATTTGGAAAATTCAAATTCAAGCTCATTTTAAATTTTGCTTCCTTTAAATTCTGTTCATGTTTTTACATTCCCATTGTGAGATATTCACTCTTCCAAAAAGCAATGTACTCATGACTACAATTAATGAAAAGTACAAACTTGCTCATACTCAAGTGCCACAGTTTTATATACGTACGTACTAGCTTCTCATTTAGCACTAGCCACCTAAATGTTGCATGGCGCTATGCACAGCCAACGTCTTCTAGATAAGATCGGCTCATATGCACAGTGTACAAGGGACACCCGATAAAGAACAGACTGCTGTGAAATGTTTCCACATAGCTTCACTCAGCACTCTCTTTTACATCGGGCCGAGGACACCCACCTCGGCTAAGGTGGGTAGATTCGAGTTCCCTACCGTATGCACTTATATACAGTACCTTTATTCAGAGGAAAACTTATAAGATTACTGCACTCACTGAGTCATCCGAGTTTGTCCGAGTTATTAATACGAGATTTTAAACACCAATGTTTTGGGTACAAGTTTTTTAGGTCCGATCAGGCCGAAATACAACAAGTCGGTAAAGGACTTGTATTCTCAAAAGTAGTTTTACTTAGAAACGACCTCCGACGCAGTATATATGCGACAAGTTAAAACAAGAACTTGCATAAAAGTTACAATATGCGACAAGTCTCAAACACTTGCATTCTTTCTTAAAAGCCTTTCTAACCAATCGCAGTTCGGATCCGAGGTCGAACGAATAAACATGCAACGAGTTGGTAAAGAAAAACTCGCGTTCATGCAACGAGTTGGTAAAGAAAAACTCGCGTTCAGTTCGGAAGTCAAGCTAGTTGGAAGGCATGTTTCAAACTCTCTATGGACTTCAAAGGAATACAATTATATGTTTTGATGATAACAAACCAACTCAAGTTCAAGCTCACAAGTGCAAGCCTAGAAGATTGAAGACTCAAGCAAGCATAGAATAGAAGCCTTATCTTTAGATCAAATGTAAGGTAATGAAGTTCTGTTTCTTTAAGTAGTTACAAAGCCAATAAGTTTTTCATTTTAGAGAGAAGAAGAAAAACGTGTTTTTGCATGAAAAATGTATTTTCTGCATTTAACCTTAGTAAAATAATTGATGTTACAAAACTCTGTATATTTATATGTGTGCAAGAGGGAGTAATCGATTATTTGCTAAAGTAATCGATTAACTTTGTTGCATCATAGAAAAATCAGAGAGGTTGTAATCGATTAAGTGATTTGTGTTAATCAATTACTTTCTTATGGAAGTAATCGATTACATTGGTCAGGTAATCGATTATAATTGTTGCAGCATATATTTTTCAGAGGCTTTGTAATCGATTACAAGGTTTGTAGTAATCGATTACATGATGTTGCATCATATGCAAACCAGAGGCTTAGTAATCGATTAACTCCTCAGTGTAATCGATTATTATAGTTGCATCACATAATGAAAAGGAGTGATGTAATCGATTAACTATTCTTAGCCTAATCGATTACATGTTTTTCAAATGTTTTAAGAATTTCTATTTTTGTAGAAGTAATCGATTATTTCTTCTATGTAATCGATTATTTCTTGATTTATTGAAAAACGTGTCAGAATCATTTTTATTATTTCCTGATTTGTTTTTATATAAAAGATTCTGATATATTTTATTTTATTTCGAAAATGAATTTAAATTTGAATTATTTCCTTTTTTGGTTTTAAGAATCAAATCTTTTTATTATTTCGAAAATCGTTTTGATTTTATTTTGATTTTAAAACTTATTACAAATCTTTTATTATTCTGATTTGATTTGTTTTACTTAATTCAAAATTCCTTTTCTTTTTAAAAAGGTTCACTCCAACACGTTAAAGGAGAATTTTTTGATCAGAACATTTTTTCATTCACGTTGCACGTTTCTTCTTCATCTTCTTCTCTAGACTTGTGCTTTTCATTGTTCATACTTTTTGAAGAACAAACTCTTATTGGCTGAGTAACATCTAGAGAACCACTACTTCACTATCATAGAGCTTATTGTTGTATCTGTGTTTTGAGAACACACAAAGCTATTGTAATCGCAATCGCATTCATTCTAAACCTTAGTGATTAGGGAGAGAATCCCTTAGTGGACGTTGTGATACGTCGTAGGGCGAGGAACCCTGCTGTGTGATTGAGGCCCCTAGCGAACGGAGGTTCCTAGTAGTGTGCGGGGTGCTCTTGGTTGTAATAGGGTGCGGCTCTATTGCTTGGTTATAAGAACTCTCAGGCGGGTCGCTTGGGGACTGGACTAGGCCTTTCGACGGGAAGGCTGAACCAGTATAAAATCACCGGTGCAAGCTTTTCTAACCCTTATCTTTTACTTTCCGCATATTTACTTTATTTACGTTTCCGCGCTACTCGATTATATTTTTCTAACGTTTTCGCGATCCATAACAACGCTTAATCTCTCCGTCTTAAAACTATTTTTTAATTTGGTACGAATTTTTCAATACATAATAAAACTCGATTCACCCCCCCCTCTCGAGATTTTGAGGCCAAAACCAACAATTGGCATCAGAGCTAGTCTCTTGTGTTTAGACTTAACCGTCTCAAGAGTATGGCTTCAAACTCTCTGTTTGGAGGTGAAGGGAGTTCTATTAACCGTCCTCCCATGTTTGATGGGGTAGGGTACGCGTATTGGAAAGCCCGTATGAAAATTTTTATTCAAGGAGTAGGATTAAAAGTTTGGGATGCCGTCGTAAATGGTCCCTATGTTCCTACCTATGTGGTTAATGGTAACACCGTCGAAAAGCCTATGGCTGAGTGGACGGAGGAGGAGGAACGTAGAGTCCAATACGACTTGAAAGCGAAAAATATTATAACATCTGCTTTGAGCTATGATGAGTTTTTCAGGATTTCAACATGCGAGACAGCACAACAAATGTGGGATACACTGGAAGTCACGCATGAAGGAACAACGGAAGTAAAGAGGTCAAGAATCAATACATTAACTGGTGAATATGAACTGTTCAGAATGAAAGATGGAGAATCAATTCAAGAGATCCAAAAATGCTTCACAATGATAGTAAATCAACTGACAACATTGGGGAAGAAATTCACCAATGAGGATCTCATCAACAAAGTGCTAAGATGTTTGGGAAGAGATTGACAACCTAAAGTGACAGCAATCGCTGAATCAAGAAATCTCTCAACAATGACGCTGGCAACTCTGTTTGGAAAATTACAAGAACATGAAAGTGAACTGAAGAGGTTAGCTCAGCATGAAGAAGAGAACAAGAAAGTCAAAAGTTTGGCTTTCAAGGCTGAAGCACCTGCACCAGATAGTGACTCGGACAAAGAACCGATCAATGATGAACACATGGGTCTATTGGTGAAGAAGTTCGGAAAATTTCTGAGGAAGAAGAATTTCAACCGAAGAGACAACAACAAAAGTGGAGGCTCAACCATCAGATGTCATGAGTGTGGCAAGCCTGGTCATATTCGAACAGATTGCTATCAATTGAAAAAGAAAGAGAATTCAGAAAAAGGCACCTCAAGTTCAAAGAAGGGAAAGCAAGCATACTTGGCGTGGCTGGACAATGATGGAAGTTCGGATGAGGATTCAGACGAACAAGAAGAAACCGCCAACCTGTGCTTGATGGCTCACGAAAATGAGGTAACTTCTGAACCAAATTTTTCTTATGATGAATTACTTGAAGCTTTTGAAGAATTACATGAGGAATCAATGAGGATATCCTTATTGGTTTCTCTAGAAAAGAAAAATTCAGCCTCTCTTTTAGAAAAGAATAAAGAGCTTTCAAAAGAAAATGAATTTTTGAAAAATCAAAATAAGGAGCTGAATTTGACTTTAAAAAATTCCTCAAACACTTCTAGTAATGACATTAAACTTAAAGCTAGTTCTTCTTCGTGTAAATTCTGCAAGGATCTGGTTAAAGAAATTGAAGATTTAAAAGAAACCCTTGCTAAGTTTACAAAAGGTAGAAATACTTTAAATTTAATGTTAGGTAGGCAAAAATGTTTCTTTAATAGAGCGGGTTTAGGATATCAACCCGGTAGGCATCAAAAGAAGCTTAGTACCATTTTTGTCCCTGCCAGTAATCATAAGAAACCTCTTATTATATGTCATATTTGTGGTAAAAAGGGCCATGGTGCACATGAATGCATACACCGAAAAGTGAAGTTCGTTAAACCGAACAATGAAGCTAAAAGGTGGCATGACTTAAACTATGGCTATACTAACGCTCAAGGACCCAAAAAGATATGGGTACCTAAAAAGAAACCTTGAATCTTTGCTTGTAGGTTACTCCGGAAGGAAGAAAATCATGGTGGTACTTGGACAGCGGATGCTCAAAACATATGACTGGAGATAAATCCAAATTCTCGCATCTCATGCCTAAGGACCAAGGATATGTGACCTTCGGAGATAACAATCAAGGAAAGATCATTGGAATCGGTAAAATTGGTATTCTTGGAGAATTATTCATTGATGAGGATGAGGAGCAAAATGATAAATCAAAGGATCAATCCGGAAGCAATGAAATTTTAGTTGAAAATGTTGAGGAGAAAAATCAAGAACAATCAATGGAACTCAACACTGATTTGCCTAAGGAGTGGAAAACATCAAGGCATCATCCTATTGATCAAATCATCGGAGACATTTCTAAAGGTGTAAGTACTCGCAACTCTATTAGCAATCTGTGTAACTTCTTTGCATTTGTTTCTCAAGTAGAGCCAAAGAATTATTCTGAGGCAATACTTGATGAGCATTGGCTTTTGGCAATGCAAGAAGAATTAAACCAGTTCGAAAGAAATCAGGAATGGGAACTTGTTCCTAGGCCTGAGTCTCATCCGATTATTGGACTTAACTGGATTTATAAAAATAAACTTGATGAGGCTGGTTTAATTGTTCGAAACAAATCTAGGCTAGTTGCACAAGGTTACAACCAGGAAGAGGGGATAGATTATGAGGAAACATTTGCCCCTGTTGCTAGGTTGGAAGCCATTAGACTGCTATTAGCATTTGCATGCATTTTAGATTTTAAATTATATCAGATGGACGTAAAGAGTGCCTTTCTTAATGGTTTTATAAATGAGGAAGTTTATGTGTGTCAACCTCCTGGCTTTGAAAGTTATGAACACCCTGATTATGTTTATAAGTTGAAAAAGGCTTTGTACGGTTTAAAACAAGCTCCTAGAGCGTGGTACGACCGTCTTAGCAAGTTTTTATTAAAAAATAACTTTGAAAGAGGGAAGGTTGATAACACACTTTTTATTAAAAAGAAAGGAAAGGACATTCTTTTAGTTCAGATTTATGTAGATGATATTATATTCGGTGCTACTAATGAAATCCTTTGCAAGGAGTTTTCTAGTATGATGCAGGAAGAGTTCGAAATGTCTATGATGGGCGAGCTGAACTTTTTCCTGGGTTTTCAAATAAAGCAAGCAAAGGATGGAATCTTTATTAGTCAAACTAAATACTGCAAGGAATTATTGAAAAGATTTGGCATGGATAAAGCCAAGGCAGTTGCAACACCGATAAGTACATCATGCTACTTGGACAAAGATGAAGGAGGTAAATCCGTAGAAATTACAAAGTATCGAGGTATTATCGGATCCCTTCTATATTTGACGGCAAGTAGGCCGGATATCATGTTTAGTGTGTGTCTTTGTGCTCGGTTCCAGTCGAATCCAAAAGAAAGGCACATGGTTGCTGCCAAGCGTATAATGAAATATCTGTCTGGCACAACTGATATGGGTTTGTGGTACCCCAAAGGTTCATCTTGTAATCTTGTTGGGTATTCTGATTCTGACTTTGCTGGTTGCAAAGTAGATAGAAAAAGCACTAGCGGCTCTTGTCATCTTCTTGGCAATTCATTGGTATCATGGGCTAGTAAGAAACAGTCTAGTGTTGCCCTACCTATAGCTGAGGCTGAATATGTAGCCGCGGGTAGTTGTTGCGCTCAGATTTTATGGTTAAAACAGCAACTCTTAGACTTTGGTGTAAGTCTAGATCACATTCCTATTAAATGTGATAATACCAGTGCTATTTCTATTACCAAAAACCCAGTGCAACATTCTCGAACGAAGCATATCGAGATTCGACACCATTTTATTCGTGATCATATTCAGAAAGGTGATTGCATTATTGAGTATGTTGATACTTCGCGGCAGTTGGCTGATATCTTTACGAAACCGCTTCCAAAAGAAAATTTCTTTTTTATTCATAGAGAAATTGGTCTAGCTTCTGCCTCTCACCTCTTTCGAATATGTGAATCTTTTATCTCTCATGTTATTATTGATGCATCTTCTTAGTGTTTCAGGGGGAGATTGCACATCTTTTTGATGATTACATAAGGGGGAGAGAGATTCTGATATTATCTGATATTATTGGCTAATTTTTATTGGCTAATACATTCAGGGGGAGAAGATATAATCCATTATTCTGGAGGGATGCTTGAATCGAAATGATATATTTTTAAGCATTCATACAGGGGGAGATGAAATAATCCATTATTTTTCCTGTATTTTATGATTCTAAGGAAGGTTTCATTATTATATATATAATTCTGCTTGTATAACACTTGTGATGCAGATAGTAAAGAGCATATCAGAATGGGTGTTTGTCATCATCAAAAAGGGGGAGTGTTGGAAGTCAAGCTGGTTGGAAGGCATGTTTCAAACTCTCTATGGACTTCAAAGGAATACAGTTATATGTTTTGATGATAACAAACCAACTCAAGTTCAAGCTCACAAGTGCAAGCCTAGAAGATTGAAGACTCAAGCAAGCATAGAATAGAAGCCTTATCTTTAGATCAAATGTAAGGTAATGAAGTTCTGTTTCTTTAAGTAGTTACAAAGCCAATAAGTTTTTCATTTTAGAGAGAAGAAGAAAAACGTGTTTTTGCATGAAAAATGTATTTTCTGCATTTAACCTTAGTAAAATAATTGATGTTACAAAACTCTGTATATTTATATGTGTGCAAGAGGGAGTAATCGATTATTTGCTAGAGTAATCGATTAACTTTGTTGCATCATAGAAAAATCAGAGAGGTTGTAATCGATTAAGTGATTTGTGTTAATCAGTTACTTTCTTATGGAAGTAATCGATTACATTGGTCAGGTAATCGATTATAATTGTTGCAGCATATATTTTTCAGAGGCTTTGTAATCGATTACAAGGTTTGTAGTAATCGATTACATGATGTTGCATCATATGCAAACCAGAGGCTTAGTAATCGATTAACTCCTCAGTGTAATTGATTATTATAGTTGCATCACATAATGAACAGGAGTGATGTAATCGATTAACTATTCTTAGCCTAATCGATTACATGTTTTTCAAATGTTTTAAGAATCTCTATTTTTGTAGAAGTAATCGATTATTGCTTCTATGTAATCGATTATTTCTTGATTTATTGAAAAACGTGTCAGAATCATTTTTATTTTTTCCTGATTTGTTTTTATATAAAAGATTCTAATATATTTTATTTTATTTCGAAAATGAATTTAAATTTGAATTATTTCCTTTTTTGGTTTTAAGAATCAAATCTTTTTATTATTTCGAAAATCGATTTGATTTTATTTTGATTTTAAAACTTATTACAAATCTTTTATTATTCTGATTTGATTTGTTTTACTTAATTCAAAATTCCTTTTCTTTTTTAAAAAGGTTCACTCCAACACGTTAAAGGAGAATTTTTTGATCAGAAAATTTTTTCATTCACGTTGCACGTTTCTTCTTCATCTTCTTCTCTAGACTTGTGCTTTTCATTGTTCATACTTTTTGAAGAACAAACTCTTATTGGCTGAGTAACATCTAGAGAACCACTACTTCAGTATCATAGAGCTTATTGTTGTATCTGTGTTTTGAGAACACACAAAGCTATTGTAATCGCAATCGCATTCATTCTAAACCTTAGTGATTAGGGAGAGAATCCCTTAGTGGACGTTGTGATACGTCGTAGGGCGAGGAACCCTGCTGTGTGATTGAGGCCCCTAGCGAACGGAGGTTCCTAGTAGTGTGCGGGGTGCTCTTGGTTGTAATAGGGTGCGGCTCTATTGCTTGGTTATAAGAACTCTCAGGCGGGTCGCTTGGGGACTGGGCTAGGCCTTTCGACGGGAAGGCTGAACCAGTATAAAATCACTGGTGCAAGCTTTTCTAACCCTTATCTTTTACTTTCCGCATATTTACTTTATTTACGTTTCCGTGCTACTCGATTATATTTTTCTAACGTTTTCGCGATCCATAACAACGCTTAATCTCTCCGTCTTAAAACTATTTTTTAATTTGGTACGAATTTTTCAATACATAATAAAACTCGATTCACCCCTCCCCCCTCTCGAGATTTTGAGGCCAAAACCAACAGTTGGCATCAGAGCTAGTCTCTTGTGTTAAGACTTAACCGTCTCAAGAGTATGGCTTCAAACTCTCTGTTTGGAGGTTAAGGGAGTTCTATTAACCGTCCTCCCATGTTTGATGGGGTAGGGTACGCGTATTGGAAAGCCCGTATGAAACCAACAGAAGTCCGACTCGGATGCTGCCACCTTATGCTTAAGAGCTTAAGCAGCCCTCTTCTTCAGCAAATTCCTAACTTTTTCCACCTCGGTAAGGCCCTCCTGCCGACCAGCCTCCTTAGCACCTGCTTTGGCTTGGGCCAAAACTTCTTCATGTCTTTTTTGAAGCTCCTCCATTTGTCAGCGGTGCTCCTCCTCAGCCTCGGATAACTTTTGTTCGGCTGATCTTTTGCCACTCTTCAGTTCCTCCACCTCGGCCGCCATAGCCGACCGAGCTTTTTTCTTAGCAGGCGAAACACCATCCGCCACATCATCAGCCACTTCGGCCAGCACGTTAAGCATGGTTGTGGCCCTTTTCAATTGGCAAGCCATCTCTTCAGCTTTTTTCTTCCACTTAGCACCCGACATCTTGACAAGAGTATCTTTCAGTGAAGGTTTGGCAAGGGTAGTCGGCAACCTCGGTTGAGTTCCAGTGCTTGAAGGCAGCGTATCCGCAACAATGGCTACCTCGACACTTGGACTAGGCGATGCAGGAGGAGGTGGGGCAATGATGACGGCAGGTGGGGTAGGATGGAGTGGACCAGAGTCGGCCGAGAGCGTATCAGTGGAAACATCGGACGACACGGCATCAGCAGAAGGAGCCTCGGACTTCTTCTTCCTCCGAGCTTCTAAAGCAGCTTTCAGCGCTCTGGAGGACATCTCTGACCAATGTTCTTCTGCAAAAAAAAAAGGACAAGGAAAAATTAGTAAGAGAATCGAAAGAAAATGTACAAGTCTAAGAGCAAAAGTAACTACCAATTTTCGTCAAGACTTCGTTGTCAGGACAGTTCATGAAAACTCCAACATCAAGTTGGAATTTCCGAGCACGATATTCGGTCTGAAAATGGTGGGCCGTCACGGACTCGTCGGCATCCAAGGTTACACCCGACCACCTTTGCGGCGTGCTGGTATGGCGATTAAAGAACTCGAGGGTCCACTCCAAAGGGAACTTCGGTCCCGTCTCGGACCGAAAACAAGGTAGCCCCGCCCCAACGTACTTGTATTTAAAGAATCTTGGTTTAAAATGTTTCCAAGATTCGGAGAACATGCCGAACAGCCCACAGTGAGCTCGGGCCTTAGCCGACACCCAAAGACGACCAGTGACCCCGTTCTTATTGTTGACGAACGGGTTGTACATCCACAAAAACAGCCGAACAGTGCATACCAAATTTCTGGCTCCGCAGTACTTTTGGAATGCTCGGAGAAACGACCAAGTGTTGGGATGAAGTTGGGAAGGATCTAGTCCAAGCTCGTTTAAGACCCTCATTTCCAGGTCGGTGAACGGGAGGGTCACGCCGAGATTATGAATCAGATCGGCATAAAAGAAGAAGGAATTATAGTCAGTCCGGCTGCATATCCTGTCATTTGCCGAACAGGGGAGTACTTCGTAAGAAGTCCCGGTGGCGTCCCCTGGGCAAGGCAGCACGGCCCTCCTTACCTCGGCAAGCTTGTCCTCGGAACAAAGGCTGGACTGGACTCCTTTGGGCTCCACGTCAACCCACTCATATTGATCGGCATCGAAAGGCGCGGGGTAGAGTTCAGGTTGACTGACGCGCTTCCTGAGCGGCATGGTACCTGTGGAAGAACAGGGGAGCTCGGTATTAGTCTTACGGGTTACGAAAAATAACCCCCCCAGAGAACCCCCTCGAAGTCGTTCCGAGGGGCGAGCATCTCCCCTCTACCACAGGTATCCCTCGTTCGTACATTCCCTCCTTCTCCATCCTCTCGAAATCGGCAGGCTCCCTACCGTCAACAAACTCGGCCCAGGCGTATTGCCGTATCCACTCCCTCTTCTCCTCCCAATTCCGAGGATAAATTACCTCAACGGGATCAACCTCTAGAACCCGCCTCTCGTATTTCTGCCTATACTCCCTTTGGCGACGGAGTGCCTCGTCTACCTCCGTAGAGGAACAGGACGAGGAGGAAGAGCCGTCCTCCTCCTCACTACTGCTAGATGACAGGGAGACTACCTCAGCCCACTTCCTAAACCATTCCCTACTCATACTGAACCCAATCTACTCCTTTGGTTTTCTGAAATATAAACAAAAAAACATGAATCAAAAACTCTCCAAAAAACCCCAAAACACGCCCAATCTAGAGAAACCTCAAACCAAACCCCAACATTATTCCCCAAAATCAAAACCACAAAACCTAAGAAAAAAACCCCGCCGCCATGGAAATAGAAACAAAAAACAAGAAATACTAATCCCCCACCGTGTAAATCGTGAAGCAGTAAAAGAAAAAGAAAAAGCAAAGAACAAAGAAGAAGGAAGGAGAGAACAACCAGTACCTTAGGAGTTGGAGATCGAAGGAGAACGAAGCTTGAAAAACCAAAGCAGGACCCGCTGTCAGAGAAGAAGGCAGTGAAGTGCAGAAAAGAGAAATGGAATTCAACTATGGAAGAACAGAATCGTTGTTTTCGTGGGGAAGAGAAACAGTTTTCGGTGGAGGGAGAGAGAGAAGGCAATAGGGTTAAGAGAGAGAATAACTATGGAAAAGAGAGAGAATGCAGCGGTTTTGAGAAAGAAGGGGGAGAGAAACCGTTTTCCCCCCACTTTCAAAATTTGGGCTTGGCCCAAGAGGCCCAACCCAACATGCGGCCATATCAACTGGGACACGTGGCATGCAGCAGCTGAAATAATGGACCTCGAGCAACATCACAATGATGGTGACGCTTCGTAGGTCGCGATTTCTGACACGTGTCAGATCCGGTAAAAGCAAACGTCACTTCGGTACTGGTGAGTAGACAGCTGTCAAACCCGCTCCGTCATAATGAGAAGACGTCAGAGACAGCTGGATCCAGCTCTTGGCAGACTTATCGTCCGAACTCCCTAGAACCTCAGAACAAGGCTCAGATAGCCTTGACCGAGCTGGGGGGCTTATGTGGTGAACTCGGCCCTTATGTGGTGGATTTGGGAAAAGGACCTCAACCAAGACCTCGGAACAAGGCTCAGTAGCCTTGACCGAGCTGGGGGGCTTATGTGGTGGACTCGGCCTAGCCGAGATCCTTAGACCTCTTTGCCTAAGGCCTCACGACCCTATAAGAAGCCCTCTGTGTGCTTGGCCGAGCTCAAGGCTCAACGGCCAAACAGATACTAGATACGGGCCGACCTCATACTCCTACCCAGGTCCGACTTCCTTGTCCGACACCTCCCCAAGTCCGACACCCCACAAAGATTCCGACACCAAGGACATGATGACGTCCTCCCTTCTCATCCACAAGGACAGCTCATCACCTTATCCACAAGGACAGCTCATCCACTCATAGCTCAATACAGGCTGACCCTACTTGGGCCTAAAGCAAGCCCATTAGGGCAACCAGCTCCCCCTATAAGTAGCTCCGTACTACATGGGGCTCAGGTACGTCCTCTAACCCTAATTATCACCCTCACACACCAGTGATTAGGGTTACTTCCTGGCTCTCTTCCTTGACCACTTGAGGACTCCCACCAAACATCACACTGAAACCCTAGACAGAGGCCCCTTTGAAGGTCTTCTCCTATACCTTTGGAGGACCTCACCGTCTAGGTCATCACATGAGTTGTTTTGAGCTTTGTATTTTGGTCAATCGAGTGCCTTACCTTAGCAACTGTTTCCTTCAAGTGATACAAGGCATACCATCCCCAGTTAATCGGCTTGTCGTGAGAGAGCGCCCAGAAGATAATAAAATCAGTATCCATCACCTGATAGTAGTTTCCTGGCCTTGGAATCAAGCATCTGTTCAAAATGTAGTGCAGCAACTGGAATCGAAACTTGAGATTACCAGAAGTGATAATCTTGTCGGGGTCATTGTCTAGAAATTCTTCCTTAGCTATGTCTTTGCTTTACTCATCACCCCACAAGTTGTTTGGACCATGTCCAGTGAAGGTGACACCATCCATAGGAAGTTCTGTGATTTCAGCCCAATGATCCAGATTGATTGAAATCCTTTTACCTTTCACTTTAGAAGAAAGAACCTTATTATCATCATCCCATCGGAGATTTGTGTACAAAACTTTAACCAGATCTTCATAGAAGTCACCTCCAATGAAGCAGAATGGAAGAAGGTTCTTTTTTTTAGAATAACCACGGGAGTCAAATTACAATCATCTTCACCAAAGTCCTCACTATCGATAAATCTTGGTGAAAGTACAGTATAAGCAGCAAAGTATTTCTCAAAATCAGCAATCTGAGCCGGTGAAGAAAACCATCGTCTATATTGCGCAAGGGTTGCTAGCTGAGGCATGACAGGAGGTGGAGTAGAAGGACCAGCCCCATCTCGACTCTGGCGAGACGATCTCTGACCACGGACAATGGGAGGTAATGGCTCATCCTCATCTGAATCAACAATCTGAGCTCTTTTTCTAGGCCTTCTACTTGACATGATTACACATTCCAGGCACAATAGATGTGAACCAGATAACCCGATACTGAAACAGTCGAACCTGACACTACCAGCAGATTAACCAACCCGACGAAAACTAGCACAACCTTGAATAAATACTCAGCCCAGATAAATCAGACCAATCACAATATCCAGATATCACAGAGGCAACATGGCAGAGCTACTATCAATATCAATTTAATATAAAGTCCATGTATAATGCTAAACCCATCAAGTCAACATATCAACAGAAGATTCACTAGCCATGTGCAACATATCAAATGTAGTAGCAGTACAGTGACTAGAGAGGAGGAAGCAACTTAGACCAACCTGAACCGATGAACCGAGAACAATTTTACTGAACTGGAGAAGAGATCAAACTGAACCAACTGAACCAATAAACACCGAACCCGTCTGGACCAGAACTGAACCGAAAAGCTCCTCTGAACCAGTGAACCGAGGTGAGCGAACCAATGAACCAGTGAGTCCTTGGTAACCACGAGTTGGACCAATGGTGAACCGGTTTGGTGCTTAGGGTTTGTGGTATGGTGGTATTGTTGGAAACCAACAAGCGGGCAAAATAACCTTCTAGAGGGGGGGTGAATAGAAGAGTTAAGCTACGATATCCGATTTTTGCAAAGTAATCAAAAACAGTTCAAATTTGCCCAATTTGCACTAACATACTCGATTATCCTGCAATTTAATCGAGTACACCTGAATGATTGATTTTACTTAATCGAGTACTACTCGATTAAACTCTGTAGAACACAGAAAATTCAGAATTCAATTCTAAACAATTCTTCACCGAAATTCAATGAATCAAGAATTAAAACGCAGAGAATCAATTACCAATCAATTAACACATATGAAAATATTAGATAATTGAAAAACCCAATTCTAATCCTAAATTGCTTTTAATTTCTTGATTGATTTTAGAAACGAAAATATGAAAAAGCTCAAAACGAAGAACACAGTGATTTTAGCCTGGTTCACTCATAAACGATGAGCTACATCCAGTCCACCCCTTCTGACTTGGGTGATTTGCTACACTATGAACAAAAGAATCAGTTTACAAGAATAGTTAAGATCCTCTCCTCTCACGATCCTAACCCTTTATTGTATGAGGTACCACTTCATACAATTCTACCCCAATTCTTGTGAGTCGATCCTCTTTGTTCCTTCGTTGATTGAATCCTTCGTGTTCAATCCTTTGAGCTTCGAGCAATTCCAATCCAATTGCTAAGAGTAATGCTCCAACCCTTCTTCAATTTTCTTCAATAGAAAATTTGTCTTGTGAATCTTGAGGTGTGTAACCTTGTTGTTACAAATTGATCCAACCACAAAAGAATGTTCACAAACTATGAATCTTCAATATGGATTGAAAAGAATGAATTGTATTTTCAAATTGAGATTCACATGAACATTGATAGAGATGATGTAAGAAAGAATATTTACTCAAGAATGTTGAAAGAATGTATGAAAAATGATGTATGAAAATCAAGGTTCGTAACCTTTGAAAAATAGAAAATGAAAGTCTTTTAAAGTTCAGTTATAACAGTACTTAATCGATTAAACGAAACCTTAATCGAGTACTACTCGATTAACCTGTTTACTTAATCGATTAAACACTGCTAAAAACCTTTTCTATTAATTTTCATTTTTCACCAATTTATTTAGAAAAAGTCTTGAGCCATTTTTCTCTATCAATGCAATCTCAATTCTAAACATAATTAATTCTTTAGTTCCAATTGAGATTACTATCCTAATTCTACCACCCACTCTCATATAAAATAATAAAAACAATTATAATACATATACAAGAATGAATAATAGAATTGTCCTTTGTGACTTGTTGTTGTAGGTAATTCCACATCATGTTGTCTTCATCAAAACACTCAATTGAATGCTAATGCCTTGCCTTGCATCTTCAATCTCCCCCTTTTGGATGAATGACAAACACGATCCAATATCTCCATACTCCCCCTAAATGTATGCACACTTAGGAAAAGTGATATTAACCTACAAAAACAACAATCCAACCTTTCTCCCCCTTTTGGCATTAATAAAAAAAATAATAAAACATCTTGCCAAAGGTGAGAAAATAAATCCACATTCCAAACTATGAAAAATATATGTAAGAGCAATAATGAACGCACAAGCACATAATCAAACCATAATATCATAAAACCACAACGTGCCATAGCATCCATACTCATAAGTTCATAACCCAAACATAAACCATAAAACCACATAGTCTGAAACATAACACCAAGTCCACATGTCGGACTTTAAAACGAACCAATAAACCAAACCAGAAAACATAAAACATAACCCAATATCCAGAGACATAAACACCATAAATGGAAAAACTAGATAAAACTAAACATAGCACCAAGATAACATCAACTCAAAATGCAGCAAAACATAGAATGAAATGCAGGTGATCACTGAGGTGGTGGTGGAGGTTGTGGAAACATCCGCCCAAGAGCACCGAAAAACCTATCCTCCATCGCCTGCTGACGTGTCGCAAGAGTCTCAAAGCCACTGCGAATCATCTCACTTTGACGCTCCTCAATTGCATATTGCCTTTGCTCCACTTGCGCAAAGTGACCACCAATTTCTTCTGAAAGGCTATCACGAAGCGCCTGAAAATCAAAACCAGCATAAGGCAGAGGTCGCTCTTGATCACCAACATTCATAAAATCGTCAACATTGAAAGTTGGCTCCGGTGGCAGATTAGATGGCCCAGCACCCATTTGCCTTGCCATTTCCTCTTCAAGCTCATTTTGCTTCTTCAACCGCTCAATGTCACTTTTCCACATCCAATTCTTAGCAGTGGGATACTCATCCATCCCTAAACCATGTAACAACGCAGAATTGATGCAATTTTGGTCAGTGATTGATTGGGTTTCTTCGTCATCGGCTATCTCCACACCATAATGTATCAAAAGCTTTGTAACTATCATAGGATAAGGCAAAGTAGCAGAACTAATAGACCCAGCAGCAATTAGCATCCGATCAAGTACAACCTTAGACCAGTTAATAGGAATATGCTCCCTCAACGCATAAAACAGTCGCACCTCATCATTAGATGCTTGAGCATAATTTTGACTTGATTTAGGCATCAAAATATATGAAATAACATAGAGTAACAGCCTGCTGTCCGGAGTCATATGTCCAGCATGCTTAGTCCCTTTTGTTCAAGAAAAACCTTCTCTCATAGTAGAGGCAAAAACAGATGCAACATCACATTCATTTAAAATCTCACTATTAGGATCATTGAAGAATGTCCCTTCCAAACTTAAACCAAACAATTCATTCAAGTCCTTTGAAGTAATCCTCAGCAATGTACCCTTAACTACCGACTTGTACTTGTTATCCTCAAACTTAAGATTTGCATAAAATTTACGAACTAATCTAGGATAAATGTCACAATGAAAACCTAGAAATTTCTGCAATCCTTGCTCAACAAAAAGAGAAGAGCATGCAAACCTTTGATTCAAGAGCCATTTCACATTCATGAACCGAATGTGACCAAATTCCCTTCGCAAGAACCCGGCTTCCCGCTGCTTTCGCATTTCCGTGGAGTAGTATTGAGAGTCCAAATCCAAATTCACACGCTGCTTCTTGCGGTGGCCAGTGGAAGTTGATGGAGGGGCCATAGTGCTCTTAGGGTTTTGAGGAATTGGGGGTTTTGGAAATTTAGAGAAATAATGTGAAATTGATGATGAAAGTGATGTATAATGAAGATATGATGAAGAATATGGAAGGAATTTGAAAGAAATCAAGTAGAAAGTGATGAATGATGATGAAACGTGTTGAAAAACGAAGAGAACTTCGTGTTTTTGAGAGAGAAAGTGAAGAACGAATGCTAAAAAAACTGATTTTATGATTTTGTGCAGACATGATCTACTCGATTAAGTAATCGCGTAATCGAGTATTACTCGAGTAAACTGCCACTTAATTGAGTAAGACATGTGTAAAAATGACACTTAATCGATTAACCTGCAACTTAATCGAGTATTCCAGAAAGATAATTTTTTTATACTCGATTAAGGCACAACTTAATCGATTAAAGTCAGATAAAATGCAGTTTTCAAAACAATTTTTAATGCACAGCTCATGGAAATCAAATGCACAAACCATATGCACATTTTAAATGAGTCACAAACACATGTAGCACATTGTCAATTAAGCAAATAAGCAACCAAGCACAACACCAAAGCATACACCAACACAAAATCACAAAAGAAAAACACACATAACCAAAGTTAATAGAATCATGATTTTTAATTTTCAAAACCAAAACAACTCTAAACAAATCACTTAGAGATAGGCATGGACTATGAGATTGGTTTGAAAAAAAAATGTCAAACACAACTAACCAATGGTTGATTCATCCAAAATTCCTAGCTCCCTTCTAATATGATAAAAGGTATCTCTAGGAAGAGGTTTTGTAAAAATATCGGCTAGTTGATCTGAAGTTGAAACAAACTCAATCACACAATCACCTTTTTGAATATGATCTCTAATAAAATGATGCCTTATTTCTATGTGTTTTGTTCGAGAATGAAGTACCGGATTTTTAGTTAGGTTAATAGCGGAGGTGTTATCACAACGAATAGGTATTTTTGATAAACAAACACCAAAATCAAGCAACTGTTGTTTCATCCATAAAACTTGAGCACAACAACTACCCGCCGCTATGTATTCGGCTTCCGCGGTCGACAAAGCAACGCAATTTTGCTTTTTGGAAAACCAAGAGACAAGTGAGTTACCTATCAAGTGACAGGTACCACTTGTACTTTTTCTATCAACTTTGCAACCGGCGAAATCGGAGTCCGAATACCCTACTAGATTTAAAAAAGCATCTCGTGGATACCACAAGCCGGTATTCATTGTTCCTTTTAAATACTTCATGATTCGTTTAACCGAAGTTAGATGCGATTCTTTAGGATTAGATTGATAACGTGCACACATACAAACGCTAAACATAATGTCAGGACGCGACGCAGTCAAGTATAAAAGACTACCAATCATTCCTCTATACTTGGTTACCTCTATTGGTTTGCCGCTTTCGTTCTTGTCAATATGACACGTGTTGCTCATCGGTGTTGACGCGTGCTTACATAAATCCATCCCGAAACGCTTCAAAAGCTCCTTGCAATACTTTGTTTGATGGATATAGATTCTGGCATCCATTTGCTTAATTTGAAGGCCAAGAAAGAATGTCAACTCGCCCATCATCGACATCTCGAATTCGCTCTGCATCAAATCTGAAAACTTCTTGCAAAGCTTATCGTTAGTAGCACCAAATATTATATCATCTACATAAATCTGAACCAAGAGGATGTCATTTAAGGATTTTTCAGTGAAAAGGGTATTATCAACCGCGCCTCTTTTAAATCCTTTATTTAATAGAAATGTACTCAAACGGTCATACCAAGCTCTAGGAGCTTGCTTAAGACCATAAAGAGCCTTCGTTAATTTGAAAACATAGTTAGGAAATTCATGATTTTCAAAACCCGGCGGTTGAGATACATACACCTCCTCTTGAATAAAGCCGTTAAGAAAAGCACTCTTAACATCCATTTGGTATAACTTGAAATTCATAATAGATGCATATGCTAACAAAAGTCGAATAGCTTCTAAACGAGCTACAGGGGCATAAGTATCGTCATAATCGATTCCCTCTTCTTGACTATAACCTTGAGCAACTAACCTAGCTTTATTTCTCACAATAAAACCCATCTCATCTAACTTATTGCGATAAACCCACCTAGTTCCTATTATGGGCCTATCGTCGGGTCTAGGGACAAGTTCCCAAACCCTATTTCTCTCAAATTGATTAAGCTCTTCTTGCATGGCCATGACCCAATGTTCGTCTTGTATGGCCTCATTTATATTTTTGGGTTCTATTTGAGACACAAAAGCTACAAAGTGACAAACATTACGAAGTGAGCTTCGGGTTACCACGCCCTTAGCTACATCACCTATCACATTCGTCAAAGGATGATTTCGGTTAGTTTTCCATGCCGGTGGAAGTCCCTCATATGCTTGTTCATGTCCATCTCCATGAATTTGAATGTCCATCTCCTTTTCTTTCTCATTTTCGTCACGTGGCACTTCTTCATAAATGTCAATACCTGAAATATCAAGAGTACCCTTCTCTCCTTCCGGAGATTCATCAAATACAACATTTATTGATTCCTCGATAGTTAAAGTTCGTTTATTAAACACTCTAAATGCTTTACTATGACTCGAATAACCTAGAAATATCCCATCATCCGCTTTTGGATCGAATTTTCCCAAAGCATGTTTTCCATTATTCAAAATTAAACATTTACATCCAAAAACATGAAAATAAGATATATTAGGTTTTCGGCCTTTGAAAAGCTCATAGGGGGTTTTCTTAAGAGAGGGCCTAATCATAATTCTATTCAACACATGGCAAGCGGTGTTCACCGCATCGGCCCAAAAGTATTTAGGAACTTTACTATCACTCAACATAGTCCTTGCTAATTCTTCTAACACTCTATTTTTCCGCTCAACAACTCCGTTTTGTTGAGGAGTTCTAGGAGCAGAAAATTGATGTTCAACACCAAACTTTTCACAAAATCTATCAAATGCATGATTTTCAAATTCTCCACCGTGATCGGTACGAATAGCAACTATACTATGATTGACTTTGTTTTGAACTTGTTTGGCAAAATTTTTAAAACATGTAAAAGCTTGATCTTTTGTTGGCAAAAACAAAGTCCATGTAAAGCGTGAGTAGTCGTCCACAATTACAAGTCCATAGTAATTACCGCCAAAGCTCATTGTTTGTGAAGGACCAAATAAATCCATATGTATGAGTTCTAGCACCCTTGAAGAAGAAATCACTTTCTTTGATGGAAAAGTTGTTTTAGTTTGTTTGCATTTCTTACAAGGGGCACAAACTCCATCTATTTTAAAATTGAGCTTTGGAAGGCCAATTACCAAGTCCTTGGATAAAACTTTATTTAATTGACCCAAGTGGATATGAGCTACTCTTCTATGCCATAGCCAAACATCATTATCTTTATTTAGAAAACATTTTGAAAACAAAGATGTAATATCATTCAAGTCAATCAAGTAAGTGTTATTCACCCGATTCCCAACAAACTTAATGGATTGATCACTGTCACTTCTAATAATGCAATGGTTAGAGGTAAAACTAACACTATTTCCAATATCACACAATTGACTAATGCTAAGTAAATTATGTTCTAAACCTTCAACAAACAAAACATTGTCAATTATAACATTGGATGAGTTTCCGATTTTACCTATACCAAGTATTTTTCCACGATTGTTATCACCATATGTGACGTGACCTTTATCTCTTGGTGAAAGCTCGATGAAATGTCTCTTGTCTCCCGTCATGTGCCTTGAACAACCGCTGTCCAAATACCAACGATCATCTCTCGTTCGAAGGCACACCTACAAAAACAAATTATATGGAAGACTTAGGTACCCAAACAATTTTGGGTCCTTGGGGGTTAATATCCGGTTTCTCTCCCTTAACAATCCAAATAAATTCCTTATTGGGTATACCAAACTTTTTGATTTTGCAAATGTTTGAAGTATGACCAAAGATACCACAATAGAAACAAGTAGGTTTTCTAGAAAAATTAACCTTTGAAAAACTTCCAACTTGTCTATAAGATTTCTTCTTTGGTTTAGTATATCCCAAACCGGTTCTATTTGTATTGTCTCTTTGTCTAGACAGCAAATCATTCAAATCTCTTTTTCCTTTTGTAAAGGTAGCAAGTTTTTCTTTCAAATCATGTAATTCATTTTCATAAATCTTGCACCTTTCACAATCGGAAATCACAGCATTAGATACACAATGATCACATGATGCATTAGAGTAAATGAGTTCTAAAGTCTCATTTTGAAGTACAAGCTCATCAATATGTTTTTGCATTTCCAAAATCTTTTCATTGTACTTCAAAATGGCTTTCTTAGCCTCTATGTTGATTTTAGCTAATTTTTTAAGTTCGGCATGCATATCAACATAGGCATTATAAAGTGCATCATATGAAGGGGAAGAGCAAGATTCACTATCGGAATCCATATCAGAGTTAGTTTTAGAATGTACCTCCTTTAAGCTTGAAAGCTCAAGAGACGTGTCACTAGTGGAAGCTTCAATGTCATCATTAGCCATTAAACACAAGTTAGCCGATTCTTCATCTTCCGAAGTGCTAGAATTTGTATCATCTTCGGGTTCGTCCCAAACAATGTAGGCCTTCTTAGCCTTGTGATTGTTGGACCTCTTTTTATCACTATCGGACTTTTTAGGCTTTTGAGGACAATGATATTTGATGTGACCCGCTTTCCCACATGTATGACATATTATCTTGTCTCTAGGGGTTTTTGACCTTTGTGGAGTTTCCTTGCTTTCCTTTGAATTGAATCTCCTTGTGTTTCCTTTCTTCTTGAAGAATTTTCTGAATTTCTTCACAACGAATGCAAGTGACTCGTCATCTAAGTCAGAATCCGTGTCTTCATCCAAGGAAGAATCATTTAGAGTATCAACATTTTTTGACGATGCTTTCAATGCAATACCCTTTTTCTTCCTATCGGATTCCTCATTTGAAATTAGGCGACCGAGCTCCATCTCATGCTCTTGCAACTTACCAAACAAAGTAGCGAGATCCATAGTATCCAAGTTCTTTGATTCAATAATCGTCGTGACCTTGGGTTTCCAATTTCTATCCAAACACCTCAAAACTTTGTTAGTGAGTTCTCCCGGTAAGAAAGCCTTACAAAGAGCAAGCAAGTGGTTAATAATATGAGTAAATCTCTTTTGCAAATCAATAATACTTTCATTAGGCAACATTTGAAATAACTCATATTCACGCATCAAGACATTTAATCTAGCTCTCCTAACTTCACTAGTTCCCTCGTGAGTCACTTGTAAAGTGTCCCACATTTCCTTTGCACTAGAGCATTGGGATATCCTAAAGAACTCATCATATGACAAAGCAGACGTAATGATATTCTTAGCCTTGTAATCTAATTGGATCTTTTTCTTATCATCATCCGTCCACTTATCCTCAGGGGTTAATTGTGCAACACCTTCAACTATGGTGGAGGGAATGTGTGGACCCTTTTCAATAGCTTTCCAAATCTCGTTATCGATAGCTTGAATAAAAATTTTCATTCTTACTTTCCAGTAAGCATATCCCTCACCGCTAAATAGTGGGGGACGGTTTATTGCAGCACCTTCTCCTCCAAAAGGATTTAGAGAACCCATGGTTTCCAATGGATCTTTTCGAAAAAGTTTTTAAACTCGGTTTATTCGACCGAGCTCTGATACCACTTGTTGGAAACCAACAAGCGGGCAAAATAACCTTCTAGAGGGGGGGTGAATAGAAGAGTTAAGCTACGATATCCGATTTTTGCAAAGTAATCAAAAACAGTTCAAATTTGCCCAATTTGCACTAACTTACTCGATTATCCTGCAATTTAATCGAGTACACCTGAATGATTGATTTTACTTAATCGAGTACTACTCGATTAAACTCTGTAGAACACAGAAAATTCAGAATTCAATTCTAAACAATTCTTCACCGAAATTCAATGAATCAAGAATTAAAACGCAGAGAATCAATTACCAATCAATTAACACATATGAAAAGATTAGATAATTGAAAAATCCAATTCTAATCCTAAATTGCTTTTAATTTCTTGATTGATTTTAGAAACGAAAATATGAAAAAGCTCAAAACGAAGAACACAGTGATTTTAGCCTGGTTCACTCATAAACGATGAGCTACATCCAGTCCACCCCTTATGACTTGGGTGATTTGCTACACTATGAACAAAAGAATCAGTTTACAAGAATAGTTAAGATCCTCTCCTCTCACGATCCTAACCCTTTATTGTATGAGGTACCACTTCATACAATTCTACCCCAATTCTTGTGAGTCGATCCTCTTTGTTCCTTCGTTGATTGAATCCTTCGTGTTCAATCCTTTGAGCTTCGAGCAATTCCAATCCAATTGTTAAGAGTAATGCTCCAACCCTTCTTCAATTTTCTTCAATAGAAAACTTGTCTTGTTGAATCTTGAGGTGTGTAACCTTGTTGTTACAAATTGATCCAACCACAAAAGAATGTTCACAAACTATGAATCTTCAATATGGATTGAAAAGAATGAATTGTATTTTCAAATTGAGATTCACATGAACATTGATAGAGATGATGTAAGAAAGAATATTTGCTCAAGAATGTTGAAAGAATGTATGAAAAATGATGTATGAAAATCAAGGTTCGTAACCTTTGAAAAATAGAAAATGAAAGTCTTTTAAAGTTCAGTTATAACAGTACTTAATCGATTAAACGAAACCTTAATCGAGTACTACTCGATTAACCTGTTTACTTAATCGATTAAACACTGCTAAAAACCTTTTCTATTAATTTTCATTTTTCACCAATTTATTTAGAAAAAGTCTTGAGCCATTTTTCTCTATCAATGCAATCTCAATTCTAAACATAATTAATTCTTTAGTTCCAATTGAGATTACTATCCTAATTCTACCACCCACTCTCATATAAAATAATAAAAACAATTATAATACATATACAAGAATGAATAATAGAATTGTCCTTTGTGACTTGTTGTTGTAGGTAATTCCACATCATGTTGTCTTCATCAAAACACTCAATTGAATGCTAATGCCTTGCCTTGCATCTTCAGGTATAGTTGAAGGTTTTGGTTGAGGATGGTTGAATATGGTGGAGAAGAGGTGATTTATGGTGGTTGGAGAGAGGAGGTCGAATGGGTATGGAGGAGGAGAGAGAGAGAGAGAGAGAGACGAGTTTTGGTATGGGAAGGAAGAAGAGTTGAAGGTTTGAAATAGAAAATGGTGTTTTGAGTTTGAATGGTGTAATTTTTGAAGCTTGGAGGAATGGTGGTTATGGAGTTTTTGTTGATTTGAGGAAGAAGAAGAAGATGTAGTGAGAGGGAAGGAGAGAGTAACGTGTTTTAGTGAGAGAGTGGAGAAAGAGGCACAGCTAGGTCAAGGTCAAGGTGATTCAACCATGTGGTCAACATGGGTCAACAAGGCCAACTTGGCCCAAACAATTCGCACGATTCCCCCCCCCCCTCCTTTTTTTTTATGATAATTGATGCAGGTAATCAATTACTTCCAAGAGGTAACCGATTACTTCCTTTATGTGTTCCAGATCTGTACATGAACCCAACAAGTAATCGATTACTTTCCAAGGTAATCGATTACTTCACCCAAAACATGCAAAACTGCTTCAATTTTGACCTGATTGATTTCTGATGGCCAAGACATACATATTCTGATGATTTTATGGATTCACACGGGATGCATAGCTTGAGAGTTGCTTACCTAATAATGCTGATACCTACAAAGCAAATCTCAGGCTATCTCCAACGCTAAAGTTAGTAATTTTTTCAATGCAAAACAACTAGAGCAATTGAAGGAATTAACATCAACCATATGATAACACAAGGTAATACTCAAAGTCATGCATGCCTTATATAACTATGAATTATAACAAGTTCACACATATTATGAATTTAAATGCTAACTTAAACAAGTCAAGTTTGCACTAAATACCATATTATGAATGAAGTACACTACTATGCCAAGGTTTGATAATCATGGGACAAAGTATTTTAAAATAGATTTTTACCACACATGATTTATTTTCAAAACAGATAAAGCTTGGAATAGTCAAAGTAAACTCTTGTATAATCATGGTTATAATAGGGATATGACTTATTTACCTCAGACATTTTGTGCCAAGATGACCTTGTTCTTGACCATTGCTTCCTTTTCTGATTTTTCACCATAGTGAACTTTCCATTTCTACTTGAGAATGCTTTGGTCCTTGATGGCTTGTTTCTCCTTTGGTCGACCCATCTCTCTTTTGTCATTCTGTGAATCATCCGAGATGATTTTTCTTTCTTATTTTCTCTTGGTTCTTCCTTGGTTAAATGATTCTGCATATTCCTGTTACAAGGAGAGCCTTTTGGTACCCATCTCATTTTGGGTCCAAGGGGATTAGACTTGGATTCCTTAAAAACCTTTGGAACCCATTTCATTTTATTTCTCATATAATAATTTTTCTTATGTAAACACAAATGAGAAATATGACCCGAATGTCTGCAATAATTACAGATAATGGGTTTGAGTGATGATTTGCCTTTTTCAAAAATGTTTTTACAAAAATTAGCACTTTTATCTTCATATTGAATATCACACTTGTCAACTATCTTACTTGATTTTTGGATATCCACATTATTATCAATTTTATCAAGTAGAGAGTTGGTGCAAGAGGATTTTTCAATACTGATAGATTTAAAAGGTGCAATCTCAACATATTTTTCAAAGAATATGCAAGTTTCACTAGAAGTTGAGGTGCTGTTTTCCAAAATTGTACTTTTCAAATCATCGCTCAAATCATTACTTGTACTTTGCACATTATGGGAATGAGAGCTGATTAAAGTTACCTCATGAGGATTGAACGCATGTAATTCAATTTCTTTGTCTACTGACTCCTCATCCGAAGAACTTGCCTCCATGTATGTTTCCATAAGTGCTTCAAACAGGCTATCTAGGTCATCATCATCACTTGTTGAGTTGCTCCTCATGCTTTTGGTCTCATCATTAAAAGATTCATCATAGGAGATTGACATTTCAGGATTTGTGACATTTTCATGCTGATGTAACTCTTTTTTCTTGTGGACACTAACACTTTCAAATAGATCTTTAGTAGCATAGTGTGTTTTTAAGGTGTCCCAAATATTTTTAGCATCAACACAATCCTTGATTTTAGCATATGCTTCATCATTCAAGACATTTCTTAGAATGCACATAGCTTGAATATTCAAGGCAAGAGATTTTTTATCAAATTCATTTAAAACACCTTTTGGTTTTAAATTAAAGCCATGAAGTACAATATTCCATAATTGAAAACTAATGGCTTGAAGGTAAAATTTCATTCTAGCACTCCAATACAGATAATTTTTCCCGTCAAAAATTGGTGCATCATCGAATGTAAAACCCTCCATTTAAAAACAAAAAACAAATACCCCAACACTGCCAATTTACAACGGATCTTGATACTCAAGTTGTTAAGCCTTTACCAGAGCACAACGCTCTAACACCAATTGTTAGGATTGGCAGCCGTCACCCAAGAGGGGGGGGTGTGAATTGGGTATTTAAAAATTCATTTGACACTATGGAAAATAATCGCTTTTCAATAAAAACACTTTATACACGCAGCGGAAAAACTAGATAAGGCGATTAAGAGAGATTGAGCGGAAGCTAATATTAAAAATAATAACTTAGAGTTAATAGTCACATAGGTCCCCGAAAGATACCTGTGGCATCAATTAGGTCCCTGCAAAATTACTGGAATCTCTTAAACCCCTCAAAGATCATTTTGGAATCAGTTACGTTCCTGAAAGATTTGTGGAATCTTTTAAAGCCCTCGAAGATCAATTTGGCATCACATTAGTCCCCCCATGAGAGACCTAACGGAATCCTATGTGACACATTAAATGCTTTGTTGGCCCAAACGTGACACTTTCTTAACATTCCAACATCGCATTGGGGCCGACAAAGTATTTAACGTGCCACGTAGAATTACAACAGGTCCATCCTGACGAAATTGAATGGGGGGGCCTAATGTGACGCCAAAATGATCTTTGAGGGGTTTAAGAGATTCCACAAATCTTTCAAGGACCTAACTGATTCCACAAGTATCTTTCAGGGACCTATGTGACTATTAACTCTTAAAGATATGTTTATCTTATTGATAGTACATGGTGTTTGAGATGTTTTGGGAAAAAAATAGAAATATTTAAAGGAATAAAATAAGCTCAAATAGTTTGGAATGAGTCTGGGCAATAGATAGCTGGTCCCAACAAATCATATGAACAAAAATAGCCTAAGATCACATAAACCATTAAAAAAATATGCACATTCGAACCTATTTGGCTCTTTTTAAATCTAAATTTGTAGTAATGTAGATAGATGATGCATCCAATAAACGAAAAAAAGAAAAAGGAAAAGAAAACACAAGAAAATACAAATGTGATCTTCCTTCTGCCACTTTGACTTATAGGGCAGCCAACATTCCTAGAAATATAAGGTTGCTTCCTGCTGCAAATTGTAGCATCAGGGCACACATGCACAAAAAGAGGATAAAAACAAACCAGCCAAATCACTCTCTCTCTATATCTCTCTGGTCTCTATCTTATAGTATCAGACATCTCTATCTTATATTTTCTGTTTGACCAAATAAATTTTGGCATCAAATGGCTATGGGTCCCATGATACTAATTGACACTTCATCATATGTTTTTTTCAAGAAAAGGGGATAGAATGGAGAAGGCTCACTTGAAGAACATTAACTAATTTTAAGTAGTTAATACCAAAGACAACATTGTGGTCTACCAGTAGGTAGGTGTATGACTAATCAGTAAACAAAAGAGAGAAACATTGATTTATAGCAGAAATAAATTATGAGCCCATAGATGCATGAAAACAAGCTTAGTTTCAGAACTCGAACTGTACAACCAACCAAGCAGACGTGCTGAATGAAAGTTAATTGGATGATGGTTATGCTTTGGTGTTGGTACAGTTTAGAAAAATTACTATATGGTGGGACAAATAAGAGATTAACAAAGTAATAATGATCAACAAAGTAATGGTGAATACGAAATTAATTATAGCTTAATCAAAAGCGAACTCATTCTTTTGGAAAAAGGTAAAAGGCTTTTCATAATCAGAGGAGAAAATAAGATACTGTTCTTTTGGGACTTTTCACAAACACCTGGTGTCTATATTTATGTAAGATGACTTTAGTGAAATTAAAACTTAAGGAATATGGAATTAAACCCAACATCAAAGAAATAAATTATACCTTTACCAAGTGAAGGATTCCATTTTGATTTTCCAAAAATGTCAGTTAACTCTCTGAATAATCAACATAAAATCCAATGCTGAGAAGAAAAACATTAAGGCAGAAATATACCCAAAAAGTATCACTTGTCAAACACAAAAGTAGAAACTGCAAATAAATCTAATTTTTTAAGAGTAAGAATCTCACCCTTACAAGCCTGAATCGCGTATGACAACAACAACTGAAGCGGGTGCTCCTCTTTACCTGTTGCTTACTTGATAACATGTGATTCAATGAGTTTCACAAGTTATCATTCTAAGGAATGGGTAAAGAAATAGATACCAATTTTGTTTTCAAGATGAACGAAAAACCTTGGAATAGTTACTCGAAGGGATGAGATAACCTTGGATCGGTTAATCGAACAATTGAGATGACCTTGGATCAGTCACTCACAATATGAGACAACCTTAGATCAGTTGCTCGAAAAAAATGAGATAACCTTGGATCAGTTACTCGAATAATTGAGATGACCTTGGATCAGTCACTCGGAATATGAGACAACCTTGGATCAGTTGCTCGAAAAAATGAGATAACCTTGGATCGGTTACTCGAATAATTGAGATGACCTTGGATCAGTCACTCGGAATATGAGACAACCTTGGATCAGTTGCTCGAAAAAATGAGATAACCTTGGATCGATTACTCGAATAATTGAGATGACCTTGGATCAGTCACTCGGAATATGAGACAACCTTGGATCAGTTGCTCGAAAAAATGAGATAACCTTGGATCGGTTACTCGAATAATTGAGATGACCTTGGATCAGTCACTCGGAATATGAGACAACCTTGGATCAGTTGCTCGAAAAAAAATGAGATAACCTTGGATCGGTTACTCGAATGGTTGAGATGACCTTGGATCAGTCACTCGGAATATGAGACAACCTTGGATCAGTTGCTTGAAAAAATGAGATAACCTTGGATCGGTTACTCGAATAATTGAGATGACCTTGGATCAGTCACTCGGAATATGAGACAACCTTGGATTAGTTGCTCGAAAAAATGAGATAACCTTGGATCGGTTACTCGAATAATTGAGATGACCTTGGATCAGTCACTCGGAATATGAGACAACCTTGGATCAGCTGCTCGAAAAAAATGAGATAACCTTGGATCGGTTACTCGAATGGTTGAGATGACCTTGGATCAGTCACTCGGAATATTAGACAACCTTGGATCAGTTGCTCGAAAAGATGAGATAACCTTGGATCGGTTACTCGAATAATTGAGAGATTTATGAACAAAGTATTTAATGGAATGATAAAAAGTGTTTTTGAATGTTTGAATGTGATGATGTAATGTGATGCATTATGAGAATGTTATGGAATGTAATGATGCTTGACTTATGTATTTTTGTTTGACTTTCAACTGAATTGTGTAATGAAATGCTATTACCTCAAAGGTCTGCATGAGTATGATGTATAGATGGAATATGATGCATGATGCAAATTATCTTTTAGGGGTGTGTTGGACTCGGCCTAGCCGAGCTCCCCGTAGCCCTCACTTAGGACCTAAGGACCCCTCAGGAAGCCCTCTGTATGCTTGGCCGAGCTCAAAGCTCAACGGCCGAACAGACATCAGACACGGGCCGACCTCAGGCTCCTACCAAGGTCCGACGTCCTTGTCCGACACCTCCCAGAGTCCGACACCTCCCAGATATTCCGATACCAAGGACAAGATGACGTGTCTCACCTTATCCACAAGGACAGCTCATCCACTCATAGCTCAGTACAGGCTGACCCTACTTGGGCCTCAAGCAAGCCCATTAGGGCAACCAGCTCCCCCCTATAAGTAGCTCCGTACTACATGGGGCTCAGGTATGTCCTCTAACCCTAATTGTGACCCTCACACACACAATGATTAGGGTTACTTCTTGGCTCTCTACCTTGCCACTAGAGGACTCCCATAAACATCACAGATTAACCCTAGATAGAGGCTTCCTTAAGGTCTTCTTCCCTAACCTTGGGAACCTCACAGTCTAGGACATCACATTGGCGCCGTCTGTGGGAAAAAGGAAAACTTCATCCCCACCCAAAGAATCTACCATGTCTGATGCACCACCAGTTCAGAGGAGGGGGAGGGGGCGTCCAAGGAGGGTGCCAACAACAGAGAACCTGCGCCTTCACCTGGAAGCCAATAGGGCAGCAAGGTCCCCACAACCACCCCCTCCACCACCTCCATCTCCGCCCCCGCCACCGCCTCCACCGCCACCTCCACCTCCCACACCACCTCTAGAGTTTACCCATACACACAGTGGACCTTACACTATCCACACTAGAGATACCTCAAATCCAGATCCACGCCAGGAAGGAGGTCGGCGGGTACAGCTACGCTCCCAACTTGGAGAAACCAACACAGAACAGCACCGCCAACACGGCGAACGTGCTCACTCCGTCAGTACTACTCATCGTTCTCACTCACGACAGTCTTCACGCTCTCGTGATGCAGAGGTTTTGGCCATGATGAGACAACAAATGCGGATCATAGAACAACAAGGTCAAGCCATAGCAGACCTTCAACAGCTTACCATGCAGCATTTGACTGAACGAGTTGTCGTTCAAGCTCCAGGCCCAAATGAGTTTCCACCACCTCCACCTCCTCCCCCACCACCACCTCCGTTAACACCACAAACTTTAACAACACCACATACCGTCATCACACAACTAACACAAACACCACCCCCTGACCATCAACAATCCGACCTAGATGATTCTCGCCCTGGACACCCTTTCACAGCAGCTGTCATGTCCTATGAGCCACCACCAGGTTACCTCGGACCCAGCAACATACCTAGGTATAATGGGTTGACAGATCCCCAAGAACATGTGCTCTCTTACGAGGGAGTTGTGAACTTCTATGGCGGTGGAGATCGGCTCAAGTGCCGAGCTTTCTCCATGACCCTCCAAGCTCCAGTTCTCCGATGGTATTCAACGCTACCTAAGAATTCTATTAACTGCTGGGCAGAGATGAAGCAAGCATTTCTCAACAGGTACACTGCCAGCTGTGTGCAACCAAGATCCGACCACACACTAGCAACAGTGACACAAAAATCAGATGAATCGCTACGTGCTTACCTACACAGGTTTCACAATGAGTTCAGCTCAGTTCCCAACTTATCTCCCGAGGTGGTCGTCCTCCTCTTGACTCAAGGTCTGGCCGAGGGAGGGTTCAAGGACTCGCTGATAGGAAAGCCACCAAGAGATATGGCCGAGCTCAGACAAAGATCCAACAAGTATATCAACCTGGAGGAATTCAACAAAGGCCAAACAAGTAGGATGGAGAATGTTCAAGCTGCTTCACAAAATGCCCCTCCTCGAGGTCGCCCTCAAGGAAATAGGGAAGACAGAGGAGGAAGAGTGGACCAAGGAGATCGGCGCCGTCCTCATGTCGGCCAGCAGGATGACCGCCGACGTCCTTATATCACCAAGTATGAAACCTACACCCCCCTGACGGTTCCGAGGTTACAAGTATGGAGAGAAACTATGCAGACCGAACTCAGAAACGTAACCAGGCACCTTTCCTCAGAAACCAAAACAATATCAGAGATAAATCTAAGTACTGCAACTTCCACGGTGGGTACGGCCACCATACCGACCAGTGCACCTGGCTTCGAGATGTTATCGAAGACATGGTGATAAGAGGGAAGTTGCAACAGTACGTACGAGAAACTGTGGAGAGAAGAGGCCGAAGACGATCTCGGAGCCCGAACCAAGACAAAGGGAAAGCTAAGGCTGACCCATCTCCAGAAAATAAAAATGAAGAACCACAACGAGTGAATATGGTTGTGGTGCAGGATTTGGACAAGTCACCGGAAAATTTCCGAGTTGAGACTATCTCGGGAGGTTTTGCCGGTGGTGGTGAGAAGAGATCGGAAAGGAAAAGGTATGTTAACCAAGTGTTAGCGGTTCATCACAAACCCATTCGTAAAAAACCATCTCGAAACATCCCCATCATCTTTTCCGATCAGGACATGGAAGACATCATCCCGGATCACAATGACCCAATGGTGATCACGGCGTTGATAGGTAATTTTGAAGTCGCCCGAGTATTCATTGATCAAGGAAGCTCGGCCGACATTCTTTTTCTTCACACTTTTCAAGCACTAAAGTTGAGGTCATCCGACCTCGTCGAATTTGAAGGCAATCTCATTAGCTTCATGGGTGAGGCGATTCGCCCCCCAGGAGCCATCCACCTCCCGGTAACCTTAGGTAAACAGCCTTCGGCCCGTACGGAGATCATCAAGTTTTTAGTTGTCGATTCCGAATCTCCCTACAATGTAATACTAGGAAGAACTTGCCTGCAAGCATTTGGGGCGGTGGTGTCGACAGTACATTTAGCCATGAAATTTGTCGGTTCTGACGACAAGGTCGTCACAATCAAGGCCAACCAGATCAGGGCCCGACTCTGCTACAACGCGAGTCTACGGGAAGTTAAAAAGAAACAAGAAGAGCTTACTGGTCTGATGTTGGCCAAAGGGAGAGTTCTACTGGCCGAGCTGGATGTTCGTGCCGAACAGGATGATCTTAGGCCTTCCCCTCAAGGGGAATGGTTGGCAATTCCCATTGACCCTTCTGACCCCAGCAAAACTGTTAAAGTGGGTGCCGACCTCCCTCAGGAGATCCAAGGCGAGATCATCAACCTGTTACGAGCTAATCTTGATTTGTTTGCTTGGACCTCGGCCGACATGCCGGGAATTGATCCGAATTTTATCTGTCACAAGCTCAGTGTGGATCCAAAAGCAAGGCCAGTAGCACAAAAGATGAGAAGAGTTGGGACAGAAAAAGCAAAATTTATTCAGGAAAAAGTTGTCGAGTTACTCGAAGCTGGTTTCGTGAAAGAGGTGTCATACGCTGAATGGGTTGCAAACACTGTTTTGGTAAGGAAGGCAAACGACAGTTGGAGGATGTGTGTGGATTACACCGACCTCAACAAAGCCTGCCCCAAAGATCAGTATCCACTGCCGATTATTGACCAGCTCGTCGATAGTTCGGCAGGCTACCAGCTGTTGTCGTTTACTAATGCCTACTCAGGATACAATCAGATCCCCATGTATCCCCCTGATCAAGATAAAACCACATCCACGACTGGAAAGGCAACTTACTGCTATACTGTCATGCCTTTCGGTCTGAAGAATGCTGGTGCAACCTATCAAAGAATGATGAACAAGGTTTTTGATAGTATCATTGGTACCACTATGGAGGTCTATATTGATGACATGATTACAAAAAGCAAGAAAAAAGAAGACCATGTCCGAGATCTGACCATGGTTCTTGAAAGGGTAAGAGCGCATAGGATGAGGTTGAATCTGGAAAAGTGCACCTTCAGAGTTCCCGCTGGTGCCTTCCTCGGCTTCATGCTATCCGAGAGGGGAATTGAAGCAAACCCCGACAAGTGCCGAGCTATATTAGAAATGAGGAGCCCTGCCGATCTCAGAGGAGTGCAACAGTTAACAGGCAGGATGGCAGCACTGTCAAGGTTTCTCCCTCAAGCCGCAAAAAAGGCCTTACCCTGGTACCAACTTTTGAAAAAAGGTACAACTTTTAATTGGGATCAAAACTGTGAAGCTTCTTTCCTGGCACTTAAGGAATATCTCTCTTCTCCTCCAGTTCTCTCCAGCCCTCTACAGGGGGAGAGTCTTTTCATTTATCTATCTGTTGGTGATTCCGCCCTCAGCTCGGTGTTGGTCCGAAATGAGGGCCGAAGTGAGTTCCCCGTTTACTTCATAAGCCGAGCTCTACAAGGTTCCGAGCTCCGGTATTCCAAGATTGAGAAATTTGCATTTTGTCTGATCCTTGCTGCACGGCGGCTACGACAATATTTCCAGAGTCACCCCATTGTCGTAAGAACCGCCCAGCCCATTAAACAAGTTCTTCAGAAGCCCGACCTCGCTGGGAGAATGATGGAATGGGCAATTGAACTGTCCGAGTTCGATATTTCCTACGAACCGAGGAAGGCAATCAAGTCACAAGCATTAGCAAATTTTGTGTCCGAGTTCACAGAGCCCCACCAAAGCTCTAGCTCGGACACTTGGGTGATATATGTTGACGGTTCAAGCAACCAAAAGAGAGCAGGAGCTGGTGTTATTTTGGAAAACGCGGAAGGTCTCAGCATCGAATATTCCCTGAAATTCGAGTTCTTAACCTCGAATAACCAGGCTGAGTATGAAGCAGTCCTTGCCGGCCTCCGCATGGCCCAAGAGCTCGGTGCAATAGAAGTTCAAATTTTGAGCGACTCCCAGTTGGTAGTTTCCCAAGTCATCGGAGACTACCAAGCAAAAGAACCCATCCTACAAAGATACCTTGATAAAGTTAAATCCCTGGCTCAAAATTTTGCAAAATTTTCTATCACCCACATCCCCCGCTGCTCAAACTCTCGAGCCGATGTGCTATCCAAGCTGGCGAGCACAAAAGATGTAGGGAACAACAAAAGCCTCATTCAAGAACAAATCTCGGCCCCAAGTGTGGTAATGGCTATTTCTGTAGTGCCGAACTGGATGCATCCGATAAGGTCATACCTAGAACATGGAATACTCCCCGCCGACCAGAAGGAAGCAAAGAAACTCACCAGAAAGGCGACTGAGTATGTTATTATTGATGGAATTCTTTACAGAAGAGGAATGTCTTCCCCACTCCTCCGATGTATCACCTCCGAGGAAGCTCAAGAAACCTTGAACGAGGTTCACGGAGGGTTGGGGAGCCACCATGTTGGAGGCAAGTCCTTAGCAAGGAAGGTATTGAGGGCTAGATATTTCTGGTCGACCCTAGTAACGGACTCCATCAACCATGTCAGAAAATGTCCTCAGTGCCAATTTTTCAGTGATGTGTATCAAAAACCATCCGAGGAACTCCATTCTCTAGCTTCCCCCTGGCCTTTCAGTATGTGGGGAATGGACATTGTGGGACAGTTCCCAACAGCTCCAGGTCAGCTAAAGTTCATTGTGGTAGCAGTAGATTACTTCACCAAATGGATTGAGGCTGAACCATTAGCAGCCATCACTTCGGCAAGAATCCAGAAATTTTTCTTGAAACGAGTCATTTCTCGCTTTGGACTTCCACTCACACTAATCACTGGCAACGGTATCCAGTTCGCTGCCAACAACTTCCAAATCTTGGATGAAAATCTCGGAATCTCTCATCGGTTCTCCTTGGTCGAGCACCCCCAGACTAATGGGCAAGCCGAGGCCGCCAACCGGGCTATTATTGATGGCCTTAAGAAGAGAATTACACAGGCCAAAGGAGTATGGGCCGATCTGCTACTTGAGGTCCTCTGGTCGATCAGGACCACAGTACAGACCTCAACAGGAGAGACCCCTTTTAGGCTCACTTATGGTTGTGATGCGGTCATCCCCATCAAACGGAGGATTCATACCTTCCGAATGAGGGACAGGCCCGAGGTAGATAATGAGAATCAGATCAAAGAAAATCTAATACTGGCCGAAGAGATCCGAGAAGCTGCTTCTGTTCGGGAGAAGAAAGCGAAGGAAAGGCAAGCCAAGCAATACAACAAAACTGTGCAACCCAGGTCTTTTGAGGTCGGAGACCTAGTGCTCCGAAGAGTAGACATTGGTCTGAAGAATCGAAGGGACGAAAAATTTGCTCAGAACTGGGAAGGCCCCTACAGAGTCGTTTCAAAAACATACTCTGGGGCGTACAAGTTAGAGACACTTGAAGGGGCCGAGCTCAAGAATTCCTGGAACGTTGCAAAACTGAGAACCTACTTCAGTTAGGTTTACCTCAGATATCACCAGCAGTCACCAACACCTCTAGCTAGAGTTTAAGTTTAAGTTTAAGTTTAGTTTCTGTTAATGTTTTTACATCTGCTTCCTCTAGTCATATTCTGTTCCATTGTGATATACCCACTTTTTCAATTCCCTGAAAGGCAATGTACTCACGTTTATGATTAATGAAAAAGTACAAGCTTGCCCTTACTCAAGTGGCACAGTTTTTTATACGTACGTACTAGCTTCTCATTTAGCACTAGCCACCTAAATGTTGCATGGCGCTATACACAGCCAACATCTTATAATTAAGATCGGCTCATATGCACAGTGTACAAGGGACACCCGATAAAGTACAGCTTGCTGTGAAATGTCCTCACATAACTTCACTCAGCAACCTCTTTCACATCGGGGACGAGGGCACCCACCTCGGCTAAGGTGGGTGGATCCGATATCCCTACCGTATGCACTTATATACAGTACCTTTTTTCAGAGGAAAACTTATAAGATTATTGCACTTACTGAGTTATCCGAGCTTAACCTAATTAGTTATATTGAAATCTGAACGGAGTAAAACACAAGTGTTTTTATCATAATTTTTTCAGCTCCGACCGAATCCGAATACAACAAGCAAAAAGGACTTGTATTCTCAGAAACAGTTTTACTTGGGTATCTAAAATGCAACAAGTCTCAAACACTTGCATTATTAAGAACAAGTTTTCTTGATGATCTCCTAACTGATCGCATTTCGGATCCGAGGTCTAAAAAGTATACATGCAACGAGTTAATAAAATAAACTCGCATTTGTGCAAAAGTTGAAGAAAAGACTTGCATAAAAATGACCTCGGACACAATATGTATGCAACAAGTTAAAATAAAAAACATGCATAAAAACGACAGCATGCAACAAGTTAAACTGGGATGAACTTGCATTAAAAGAAAATGTTATACAGAACCTGCAAAATAAAATACAGTCAAACATGTTTTACAAGAACATTGACAAATTGCAAGCTGCCCAGCATAAGGGACTTACGCTGCATCATCTTCGACATCGGACAGTACAACCTTGCTCGGATCGAACTCCTCATCCGTTTGCTCCACCAAGGGGTTGAGAAGATTCTCTTCAGGTTGGTCAAGGTCAACCTCGGCCCCATCCTTTTCATAATCCACCATTTTCCCATTTTCCACCCCGTACCCAGCACAGGCGCCGACGACCCGAACTCGTAGCCCTTGGTTCAAATGCAGGATCTGCTCAACAGCATTGGCAAAGATTTTTCCTCCTCCTTTCTCAAAGTCGAAGGTTGCCTCGGCCGCCGCTACCTTGTGTTTAAGAGCTTGAGCAGCTCTTCTCTTCAGCAAAGTCCTAACCCCCTCAACCTCGGCTAGGCCTTCCTGCCGACCAGCTTCTCTAGCATCGACTCTTACTTGGGCCAGGGCCTCTTCATGATTTTTAAGAAGCTCCTCCATCTGTTGGCGGTGCTTCTCTTCCAATTCAGCCAATTTCTGCTCGGCATAATTTTTACTACTCCTGAGATCAGCCACCTCGGCCGCCATGTCAGCTCGGGCCTTCTTCTTGGCAGGAGACACACCTTCCGCCACATCATCAGCAACCTCGGCCAACACATTGAACATGGTTGTTGACCTCTTCAATTGACAGGCCAGCTCCTCAGCCATTCTCTTCCATTCAGCCCCCGACATCTTAATCAAAGTCTCTTTGACCGAGGGCTTGGCAGTAGTGGTCGGCGGTCTCGGGAGAATATCAATCCCCCTCCTCGGACCTGCCGACGAAGGAGGGGTATCTACAGCATTCACCACCTCGGTGCTTGGACTCGGAGACTGAGGTGGAGGAGGGGCGAGAATCACCGCAGGAGGAGTAGGTTGAGGAGGAGCCGAGTCAGTGGAAGTCGTGTCGGCAGAAGTCTCAGTAGGTGCTGTTCCAGCGGAAGGGCTGTCCGACCTCTTTCTTTTGAGGGCCTCCATTGCAGCTCTCAGCGCCCGGGACGACATATCCGACCAGTGTTCGTCTGAAAACAAAATAACAAAGAAAAATCAGTAAGAAAGTTGGAAGAAAAGGTACAAGTATGAGTGTAAAGTTAACTACCAATTTTGGTTAAGACTTCGTTATCAGGACACTTCATGAAAACGCCGATGTCAAGCTGAAATTTCTGAGCTCGGTACTCGGATTGGAAGTGGTAAGCAGTCACAGCTTCATCGACATCAAGCGTCACACCCGACCATCTCTGCGGCGTGTCGACGTGACGAGTGAAGAATTCCTCGGACCATTCCAAAGGAAACTTCGGCCCCGTATCGTCTCTGAACCAAGGTCGCCCCATGCCTACATACTTGTACTTGAAAAATCGGGGCTTGAAGTGCTTCCAGGAATCAGTAAACATGCCAAAGAGCCCATAGTGACCTCGGGCCTTGGTCGATACCCAGAGCCGACCTGTAACGCCATCCTTATTGCTCACAAACGTGTTGTACATCCACAAGAAAAGCCGAACTGTACAAACCAACCTTTTGGCTTCGCAATACTTTTGGAATGCTCGAAGGAAATACCAAGTATTGGGGTGAAGTTGTGAAGGGGCCAATCCGAGCTCGTTCAGAACCCTCATCTCCAAATCAGTAAACGGTAGGGTCACGCCGAGGTTGTGGATCAGATCGGCATAGAAGAAGAAAGAATTGTTATCAGTCCGAGAGCATATTCTGTCGTTTGCCGAACAGGGGAGAACTTCATAAGAGGTCCCAGCAACATCCCCCGAATAGGGCAACACAACTCTCTTCACTCCGTCAAGTTTGTCCTCGGAGTCTAAACTTGACCGCACTCCTTTAGGCTCCACGTCGACCCACTGATATTGATCGGCGTCAGAAGGTGCAGGATAAAGTTTAGGTCGGCTGATGCACTTTCGGGGTGGCATATTACCTGTGGAAGAACATGGGAGCTCGGCGTTAGTCCTACGGGTTACAAAAAATAACCCCCCAGAAAACCCCCTCGAAGTTGTTCCGAGGGGCGAGCATCTCCCCTCTACCACAGGAACCCCCCGTTCGTACATTCTCTCTCTCTCTCCATCCTTTCAAAGTCGGAACGCTCCTTATCGTCGACGAATTCGGCCCAAGCATACTGCCTTACACACTCCCTTTGCTCTTCCCAATCCCGAGGATAGACGGCCTCAAGGGGATCAACCTCCAGGACTTGTTTTTCATACCTATGTCTATACTCCTTCTGGCGACGAAGCGCTTCGTCTACCTCCGTGGAGGAGCAGGACGAAGAGGAGGAACCGACCTCTTCCTCACTACTGCTGGTTGACAGGGAAACTACCCCTACCCATTTCCTAAACCACTCCCTACTCATACTTCCCCAATCCACTCCCCTGAGTTTCTGAAAAACAAAAAACAAAAACAAAAATAAAAAACCCTCCAAAATCCCAAAGGCTTACACACTCCCAAAGAACGCCAAAACCTCAAAACTCAGGGACAAAACCCCACCACCATAAAAACAGAAATGAAAACCAAATTATTGACCCCTATGAGAACCAAAAACTAGTACAGAAAGAAGAGGAAACAAAAACGAAGGAGAAGAAGTAGAGCATTACCTTAAGAGTATAGACATAAAGGAGGAGAGAGCTTGCAAGATCAAACAAATTCACTGATGGAAGGAAAGAAAAGAAAATGCAGCGAAAGAGGAAAGGATTTGGTGTTGGAGAGGGAAAAAAGGGAAGTGCAGAGAAGAAAGGGAATCGAGTTTGTATCTAGGAAATCGATTCGATAATGGAAGAGGCGGAAAAAGAATCTGTAGAGGGAGAAGGAATACTTTCGTATGGAAGAGAGAGTAACCGCTGGAGAGAGGAAGAGAAGCAGTTTCGTTTGAAAGAGGGAAAAGTTGAACCGTTTTCCCCTCGTTCTCGAAGTATAGAACTGGCCCAAAAGGCCCAACCCAGCAGGCAGCCACATACGCTAAGACACGTGGCGCTGGGTGAGAGGAATGATGGACCTCGAGCAACATCGCAATGATGGCGACGCTTCGTGGGACGTGATTTCTGACACGTGTCAGATGCGGAAGAGGCAAACGTCACGTCGGAGCAGGTGAAAGGACAGTTTTCAAACCTGCTCCGTCAAAATGAAAGGACGTTAGAGACAGCTGGATCCAACTCTCGGCAGCTCATCTTCCAAACCCCCTAGAACCTCGGAACAAGACCTGAATGGCCTCGACCAAGCTGGGGGGCTTATGTGGTGGACATGGGAAAAGGACCGGAACCAAGACCTCGGAACAAGGCTCAAATAGCCTTGACCGAGCTGGGGAGCTTATGTGGTGGACTCAGCCTAGTCGAGCTCCCCGTAGCCCTCACTTAGGACCTAAGGACCCCTCAGGAAGCCCTCTGTATGCTTGGCCGAGCTCAAAGCTCAACGTCCGAACAGACATCAGACACGGGCCGACCTCAGGCTCCTACCAAGGTCCGACGTCCTTGTCCGACACCTCCCAGAGTCCGACACCTCCCAGATATTCCGATACCAAGGACAAGATGACGTGTCTCACCTTATCCACAAGGACAGCTCATCCACTCATAGCTCAGCACAGGCTGGCCCTACTTGGGCCTCAAGCAAGCCCATTAGGGCAACCAGCTCCCCCCTATAAGTAGCTCCGTACTACATGGGGCTCAGGTATGTCCTCTAACCCTAATTGTGACCCTCACACACCAGTGATTAGGGTTACTTCTTGGCTCTCTACCTTGCCACTAGAGGACTCCCATAAACATCACAGATTAACCCTAGACAGAGGCTTCCTTGAGGTCTTATTCCCTAACCTTGGGAACCTCACAGTCTAGGACATCACAGTCGCCCCTCAAAGCCTTTCGAAAATGCCATTGGTTGATTTGTGCTCCAAATATCGAATCTGAGATGAAAGCCCCAATTTGGAAGGCAAAACCCTAAACGTTGGATTGCAGGAATGAGTTGAAGGCATGGCTAGGGTTGGCGGTAATGGAGTAGTAACGAGATTGAGTGAGAAGGAGACTGAGGTGAAGGTGGCTTCGGCACCATCGCTGGAAGAGGAAGAGGAAGATGGTGCTGTGATGGAGATCGATAGGAAAGCTGTGGTGGTGAGAGAAAGAGGAAGAGGGAAGCTGCGAGAGAGAAAGAGATAGAGCAGAGAGAGCTAGGGAAAAAGAGGGATGACAGAGAAAGAGAGAGCTGCGAGGGAAATAAGAAGAAGAAACGCGAAGAAGAAGACCCCAAAAGTAGAACCCTTGCCCGTGTGATGCACGGGGCATTTAATTAATCTATTTTTCAGACTGGTTGTAAAAAATAACCACTCTAGAATAGACCAATACCAATTTCCAGACCGGTTCCGCACCGGTTCCGATGCGGAACTGGTTTCAATTAAAATTTTTTCAGACTGGTCACTTAATTGAACCAGTCTGGTTTAAAATAATTTTAACTTCCAGACCGGTTTCGCACGGAACCGGTCTCAATAAGGTGGTCTGAAAAATGTATTTTGTACTAGTGTAAGGATTCTTGTGCGTCCCATCTGCTTTCCGAACTAGGTCGTGGTTGGATATTGAGGAGGAGATGTATCATGTGTGCTGACTTTTTGCCTTACCTCAATGATTTTCCTCCCTAAATCATTGACGACTATGTTTCAGTTTGAGATAAGAGAATCGAAAAAGATTATAAGTTTTTATTGAAACCCCTTTTGAGTAACAATGTGTAATTATTCTTGAAGTTATGATGCAATGTTATGAGATGATGCTATGTATGATGAGGTGTGAAATAATACTAGTGATGCTTAAAATGATGATATGATATGAAGATGTTCCCTATCTGCTTTATCGATTTAATGATTGTATATGCATGTGTGAATCTTAATGTGATCCCTTAGATTAAGTCCATGTTGTCGACGATTAATCCGTTCGGATCGCTTACTCTCTCTACTTTCCCTTTTTCCCGTGCGCATTGGGAATCATGTCCACATATGGCAGATAGAGTGGTCTGTCGTATAAATATTTCGAATAGTGGAATAGTGCATTTGGATGATTTTGGATATTGGGAAGTGAAGCAAACTAGATGGCTTGGGAAGGACTGGCACGAGTTGAGTTTATTGATCCGAAGCTAATCGTCAGTGGGAGGACCGATGTGTCACCACGTACCTTGTTTCTTCGAGACCGAGTGTTGGGTGGTCCTTTCTCGTATCATGATGTTCATCCTGCAATGAGGCGCATGGAGTTTGAGGACATATCGGATGAGGAACGGGATCCGGATGTAGCATTAGATGAAGAACAAGGATCAGAGCAGTGTCAGATGGAGAACAAGAAGCTTTACTAGAAGAGGAAGTAGAAGAAGTGAATGAAGAGGAGCAAGAAGAGGATCCACAAAATGAGGATATGTTAAATATGGAGTGGGACGAGGAGGAAGGTTTTCTTGAGCTTGATAATATGCATGAGGATTTTGAGGTGATGGAGCCTATTATTGATGAGGATCCAGGAGAAGAACCGGTTGAGTGGGAATTTGAACCAGAGGAGGCACCAAACATAGAGAGCAGCGATGATGAGAAGTTTTATGTTCGTCTTAGGTCTAGGTAGTTAGATTAAGTCTGTTTACTCTGATAGGACTGATGTAATCTTTAGTTTCGGCATAGACTTTTTATTTAGTAATCATGGTGTTAGTATTTTTTTACTGTATCAAATGTCATGACCTTTTTATAAAACAGTTGGTTTTGGAGGATGTAATTGTTCGATCATAATAATAAATCGTTATACTTTCTCAATTGAAGTCAATTGTCGAACTTTTCAAAGGTAATCAAATGTTTTCCGCAAAAGAACCTTTCGAGGAATGATATTTTGAGAAAATGAGTTTTGGTAGTGTGCTGGTAATATCTCAGTTTGGAAAAGAATTTAAGTATAAGTAAATAAACAAATTATTTTTTTAAAAAAGCTAAAATAAATCCAGTACAGAAAACTCTTTTGATAAACAATTTGGAAATGAATGTTGTTTTAAAAAAAATGGCGTGAATTTTTGGTTAAAAATTCTATATCCAATTTGGGGTGTTACACTCTCTTTAGTTAGAATTTGTCAAGTCCTTGTCTAGATTAAAAGTTTTCATCCCTATCCAAATATGTCAGAGTTCTCCCTGTTCACGACAAATTATATTCGTAACATTACCCCATAGAATTCTCATATGAGTGAATAAAGATGTTTTTCTTTATTAAATAAGTTATGATTTTCAAAACTAGATTTCAAAATCACTATTAGTTATTTTGTGAATTTATATAAGCATTATAGATGATCAAAAATATGATATTTACTGAATAGTTGAAAATTTTGATAAAGTTTTGAATGAAATAATTTATAGATAATAAGGTGCTTCTTCACCTCTGATGAGCATTTTATTTCCCATTATTCCTTGCATTATTTTACTCCTATTATTGATACTTGTTGCCCATTTGACATTGATTAGCTTGATTTAGTGATTTTGAGTTTATTGGACTAATATTCCGAATATTGTTTAATTTGGGATTATTTAGCCTAATTAATTCTATTTCTATTTTCAGGTAATATTTGGCACAAGGACACTTTGGGATGTTTGGAAATGAAGATTGAAGCATTGAAGTGAAGATTGTAATTTGCATTTAGGTCCCTTTTTAATTGTAATTTTTAGAATAGTGTTTCTTAGGACTTGGGCCCATGTTTTAGGCCCATTTTCATGACTAAAGAGGGGAAATTCGTGTAACCCCCAAGACACACTCCCATTTCAGATTTCTCACTCTCTCTCTAGGTTAGAACTTCTCTCTTGGCTCTCCCAAGTGGTGGTGGCTGCTAGGGTTTTGTTCTTCCCCATTTCTACTCGTTTTTCTTCATTTATGGCCATGGAAGGCTAGACTTCAAGGGTTAATCCCTTTGGTATTGTATTATCTACTCTTGAGCTCTTGTTATTAATGCAATTTCATTTTCTCTTCTCTGTTTTCATGTTTATCGATGTGTAGTGGTTTGCTTAATTCCATTTCGTAGAGATAATACATGAATATAAATGCTTAATTTGTATTAACTCGTAAAAACTCCAATTCTGGTTTCTGATGCTTAATTAGAAGTTAGGGTTTGGAGTGATAACTGAATTTTCGCTTAGTATTTGGTTATCACGAGTTGGACAGAGGAGAGGAGAGGAATCGATCTTTAGTGAGCTAGGATTGAGTAGTGTACGTAGCCAAAGGGGTTTGCCCGCTTTTGTTTCTGATTTTCTTAGTTTTTATATTCTGTTTATGTTTTGTTCTTCACATTTGTCACACACAAAAACCCCCCCATTTTACTGCACACTACGTGTTTGATACTTTGCCTAGACCGATATTCGCTGGGAAACGACCTAGGATCACCTTCCTAGTACTACAGAATAAACACCTTTTATTTTGATCGGGTACGGCCTCGATCAAAATTTGGCGCCGTTGCCGGGGATTATCGGTTCTTGCCAAAGATCATACAGTAGTTAATTAGATTAGTTAGTGTAGTTAGTGTGTGAATAAGCATTCTGATAACTGATTGAAAGTTGCCCTGTTTGCTGATTTGCTGTTCTGCACAACTGATGTTATTCTAGTGATTCTGTGAGTGCCATTCAACATAGCTGCGGGTGGAATTTTTGCACGAAAATTGGTATCCACACTTGCTTCATCATATATTAGTGTGTTGATGCATCACAGACACTCAAATATGCACTGGTTGTGAGTTCCAGAAAAATTATCCATGTTTTAGCAGCACTTACTATAAATAGGCATAACTTTTGATCAGGTTGTCGGAATTGGACGAATTATATATCAAATCGAAGGGAAAAATTCAATAAAGAGATAATTAGAGAAAATATTGACCCCAAAATCCTTCGTTTACTATTTCTTTTTTATTTTACAAGTTTTATTTTCTTAGTTTTTGGTCCCTATTTTAATTCTTTGACTTGGTTCCCTTTTGAATTTTGTCCTCAAACTTTCTGTGATATGTTTTCATGATTTTAGGGTGCTTAAAAAAATTAAAAAAAAAATTTTTAAAAAAATAAAAAATTTTGTTGCCGATTTTGGTCATGCATATCTGTTACAGTATGCTATGGTTGATGTTGTTCTGTTCAATACATGACTAGGGGCAACCCAAGTTATTTGCATCCTTACAACCCTGAAATTGATAGAACTTATCACCGATTAGTTAGACAAAATAGGAATCAGTCATTAGGTAGTGAGTCAGAGTCATCTTATAGTCCATCTAATTCTGATTCTGTTTCTATTTCTTCTATTCCTTCTACTTTTATTCAATCTGATTCTATATATTGTGATAACATGGCTCAACCCCCACAAAGGGAAAGGACACTTAGGGAGCTGGCTGCACCTGACTTCACTATTGAAGACTCGTGTATCCGGTATCCTGATGAGGATGTTCCTTTTGAGCTTAGAACAGGACTAATCCATTTGTTGCCCAAGTTTCATGGTCTTGCAGGTGAGGATCCTCATAAGCATCTCAAGAAATTCCATATAGTGTGCACCACAATGAAACCACATGATGTGCAAGAGGATCATGTCTGTCTCAGAGCATTTCCATATTCCTTAGAGGGTCTAGCACAAGATTGGTTATCTGACTTGGCCCCTGGTTCCATCACAAGCTGGGATGACTTGAAGAGGGCATTTCTGGAAAAATTCTTCCCTGCAAATAGGACCACTGCAATCAGAAAGGAAATTTCTGGTATCAGGCAACAACATGGAGAGAGTCTGTATGATTATTGGGAGAGATTCAAGAGGTTGTGTGCTTCCTGCCCTCACCATCAGATCTCAGAGCAGCTTCTCATCCACTACTTTTATGAAGGTCTCAACTTCATGGAAAGAAACATGGTAGATGCTGCAAGTGGTGGTACATTGGGAGATATGACACCCTTACAAGCCAGGAGCAAAATTGAGAAGATGGCTTCCAACTGTCAACAATTCCATGCAAGAAGCAACAGTGATGCAATAGTTGTGAGGGATGTAAATGATGTTGGTGCAGACTCGGGCAAGGTTGAGAAGCTTGAGCAGAAAATTGATTCTCTCACAACATTGGTCACACAATTGGCTGTCAATCAGAAAAAGATGATACTTCCTGCTAGAGTGTGTGGCATATGCACATCCATTGAGCACCCCACAGATGCATGCCCTTCCCTTCAGCAGCAACAGCCGATGACCAGTGGTGACCAACCTGAGGCCTATGCAGCAAACATATACAACAATAGAGGTCCACAACAACACAATCATGACCTCTCTTCCAATAGATACAACCCTGGATGGAGGAACCATCCCAATCTGAAGTGGTCTGATCAACAACAACCTCCTCCTAATGTTCCATTTCAGAACACCGCTGGACCGAGCAGACCACCATATGTACCTCCTCCAATCCAACAGCAAAGGCAACAACAGCAGCAAGTGGTTTATCCTTCACCATCAGCCCCTCCATCCAACCAACCTACCTTGGAGGAGTTGGTGAGGCAAATGACCATGCAAAACCTCCAATTTCAACAAGAGACTAGAGCATCCATTCAGAGACAAGAGGCATCCATTCAGACTTTGACAAATCAGATGGGTCAAATGGCAACTTCTCTCAACAACTTGCAATCTCAAAATTCTGACAAGTTGCCATCCCAAACTGTGATCAACCCTCAGAATCAGAATGTGAGTGCCATCAACCTGAGGTCGGGAAAGCAGATTGTCACACCCACACCACAACCTCACCTCAACAATGATGCTCTAGCTTCCTCTAAAGGGAAGAGCCAAGTGGTAGATGAAGGTGAGCATGCTAGCACCAAAGAGAATCATCCAACTCAACCCTCCTCGACTTCAACCACAAGCCCTGCTGTTGTCCTACAACCTCCTCCTGTTCCTCTTCCATTCCCACCAAGAGTGCCTCAAAACAAAAGGGTGGAAGAGGTGGACAAGGACATTCTTGACACATTCAGGAAGGTGGAAGTCAACATACCCCTTCTTGATGCAATAAAACAGATTCCAAGGTATGCGAAGTTCCTTAAGGAGTTGTGCACTCATAAGAGAAGACTCAAGGGCAATGAGAGGATAAGCATGGGAAGGAATGTCTCCGCTCTCATAGGTAAACCTATCCCTCACATTCCTGAAAAATGTAAGGATCCTGGAACTTTCTCTATACCTTGCATCATAGGCAATGTTAAGTTTGAAAATGCTATGCTAGATTTAGGAGCATCCATAAATGTCATGCCTATGTCTGTTTTTAAGTCTCTTTCTCTTGGACCTCTTCAACCTACGGGTGTAGTGATTCAATTGGCAAATAGAAGTACTGCCCACCCCGCAGGTTTGATAGAGGATGTCTTGGTTCGGGTTGAAGAGTTGATCTTCCCTGTTGATTTTTACATACTTGATATGGAAGATGACTCTCCCCGTAATGCTGTTCCTATTATTTTGGGGAGGCCATTTTTGAAAACAGCCCGAACCAAGATAGATGTGCATTCAGGTTCACTTTCCATGGAGTTTGATGGCAGTGTGATCCGATTTGACATTTTCCATGCTATGAAACATTTTCCTGAGGATCACTCTGTTTTCCATGTGGACTTGCTTGATGATTTGATAGATGAGCATATGATTGACTTTTTGCATCATGATTATGAATTGCCATCTTTCACTGATTCATTTACTTGTCCATCATGCACTAACTCTGGATGGTGCACCGCATGCACTGAAATAGCCCAGTTTTTAGACTCTGCTACTGCCTTTTATGATTCATATGTTATAGATTCAGATTATGCTAACCCTAACCCCATATCTGTTATGCATGAGTCTGATTTACTTGTTCAGGTGCAGGCAGCAGAATCCATTTCTGCTGTCCCTTTAGTTCCATCTATTATGCAGGCACCCTCATTGGACCTGAAGCCCCTCCCTCCTCATCTCAAATATGCTTACTTGGAGGATGAGCAGAAACTCCCAGTGATCATCTCTACCTCACTTTCTGTTGATCAAGAGGAGAAACTGTTGGATGTGATAAGAAAGAACAAGAGGGCAATTGGATGGACTTTAGCGGATATTCCTGGAATTAGCCCCTCCATGTGCATGCACCGCATTTTGTTGGAGGATGGGGCTAAACCAGTGAGACAACCCCAAAGACGATTGAACCCCCAGATTCTTGATGTGGTTAAGAAAGAGGTCACCAAGCTGCTCCAAGCGGGTATCATCTACCCAATTTCAGATAGCACTTGGGTGAGCCCGGTGCAAGTTGTCCCCAAGAAGTCTGGTGTCACAGTTGTAAAAAATGAGAAGGATGAGCTGATTCCCACTAGAGTGCAGAACAGTTGGAGAGTCTGCATTGATTACAGAAAGCTCAACCAGGCGACTCGCAAGGATCATTTCCCTCTCCCCTTCATTGATCAGATGTTGGAGCGCCTGGCAGGTAAATCTCATTATTGCTTCTTAGATGGATTCTCTGGTTATTTTCAAATTTGCATTGCACCAGAGGACCAACATAAGACCACATTTACCTGTCCTTTTGGCACATTTGCATATAGAAAGATGCCTTTTGGCCTATGCAATGCTCCTGCCACATTTCAAAGATGTATGATGAGTATTTTCGCTGACTTGCTCGAGCATTGCATAGAGGTCTTCATGGATGATTTTAGTGTTTATGGCTCCTCATTTGATGCATGTCTTGATAATTTGACTAAGGTGCTTAACAGGTGCATTGAGACTAACCTTGTCTTGAATTTTGAAAAATGCCACTTCATGGTAGAACAAGGCATAATCTTAGGGCACATTGTTTCGCACAAGGGCATAGAAGTTGACCCTGCTAAGCTGCATGTAATATCACATTTGCCTTACCCCTCTTGCGTGCGAGAGGTGCGTTCTTTTCTTGGTCATGCAGGTTTCTATCGCAAGTTTATTCAGAACTTTAGCAACATTGCCCTTCCTCTTTCCAAGTTGCTTCAAAAGGATGCCCCATGGGAATTTGGAGACCAATGCAAGAGGGCATTTGATGAATTGAAGAAAGCACTGACCACCACTCCCATCATCCAACCACCTGATTGGACCCTCCCATTTGAGCTCATGACTGATGCTTCAAATTATGCTTTGGGAGCAGTTCTCTCCCAAAGGGTTGGTAAGCTGTCGCATGTGATTTATTATGCTTCTAGGACTTTAGATGCAGCACAGGTTAATTACACAACAACTGAAAAAGAACTTTTGGCTATTGTTTTTGCACTTGACAAGTTTAGATCATATTTGCTTGGTTCTAAGGTTGTAGTGTACACTGATCATGCTGCTCTGAAGTATCTTTTGAAAAAGACAGATTCCAAACCTAGATTGATTAGGTGGATGTTGCTCCTCCAGGAGTTTGATCTTGAGATTCAGGATCGGAGTGGTGCGCATAACCTTGTCGCAGACCACTTGAGCAGGATAGAGAGAGAGGAGGATGCATTTCCTATCCGGGATGACTTCCCGGATGAGCAGCTTTTATCTTTACATGTTTCCCATCCCCTTCCCCAAACTCCTTGGTTTGCAGACATTGTTAATTATCTGGTTGCTTCTGTTTTTCCTGCCTTGGCATCCAAAGCTCAAAGAGACAAATTAAAGAGCGATGCCAAGCATTATGTATGGGATGACCCCTATTTATGGCGTTTTTGCAGTGATCAGGTCATTCGCAGGTGCATTCCAGACCAGGAGATCCAATCGGTTCTCCAATTTTGCCATGCTTCACCAGTGGGAGGCCACCTTGGTACTCAAAGGACAGCACGAAAGGTGCTGGATTCTGGATTTTATTGGCCTACCATTTTCAAGGATGCGAGCAACATCTGCAGCTCGTGTGAGCAGTGTCAAAGAGCAGGAGGCGCCCTATCTTGGAGGCAACAGATGCCGCAACAACCTATGTTGTTTTGTGAGGTGTTTGACGTCTGGGGTATAGATTTCATGGGCCCCTTTCCTGTTTCTTTTGGTTTTTATTATATCTTACTTGCTGTGGATTACGTATCCAAATGGGTGGAAGCTAAGGCCACCAGGACTAATGATGCTCAGGTTGTTGTAGATTTTGCCAGGTCTAATATCCTTTGCAGGTTTGGCATACCTAGAGCCATAGTCAGTGACCAAGGCACACACTTCTGCAATAGATCCATGCAAGCTTTGCTCAAGAAGTATGGGGTTGTGCACAAAGTTTCTACACCCTATCACCCCCAAACCAACGGGCAAGCTGAGATTTCAAATAGAGAGATCAAGCGGATTTTGGAGAAGATGGTGAAGCCTAATAGAAAGGATTGGAGCACACGATTGGAGGATGCTCTGTGGGCCCATCGGACCGCTTACAAGGCACCCATAGGGATGTCACCCTATCGGGTTGTCTTTGGTAAGGCGTGCCACCTGCCTGTGGAGATAGAGCACCGTGCATATTGGGCTGTGAAGCAATGTAACTTAGCTCTTGATCAAGCGGGTGAGGAGAGGAAGCTGCAGTTGAGTGAGCTAGATGAGATCCGCTTGGAGGCCTATGAGAACTCCAAATTCTACAAAGAGAAGACCAAGAAGCTTCATGATAACTCCATTTCCATAAAGGAGTTCTTGGTTGGTCAAAAAGTTTTGCTCTACAACTCTAGGCTTGGACTCATGAGTGGAAAGCTCCGCTCTAAATGGATTGGACCGTTTGTAGTCACCCAGGTGTTTCCTTATGGCACTGTGGAGATCAAGAGTGAGTCCACGAACAAGAGCTTCAAAGTCAATGGCCACCGACTCAAGCCTTTCCTAACCACCCCTTCTTTGGATGATGCACCTGTGGAGGAGGCCTCATTGGTCGACCCCACTTTTGAACAACCATGACTTAGGGAGTCTCCTTTTCTCCTTCCTTACTCTTTTTATTACACTTGTCTATATCTGTCTGATTCTGCTATTTGTGTTCCATTGAGGACAATGTGTGATTTAAGTGTGGGGGGAGAGTAGTTTAGGTTGCATATTTTGCTTTGATTTTTTTTAGGTTTTGCTTAGTTTTGGGCATTTTCTTGCATGTTTTTGCTTCATTTTAGTAGAGTTTTGGTATCTCGTGTCTGAATTCATGCATTTCTGTGTGTAAAGTTGCTTTTGATAATTAAGAGGTGGTAACACTGTGATAGAATTGTCCCTTTTGTGAGGATTTGAGCCTTAATTGTGGGTGGATTGCTATATATGCCACCTAATTTTCTGTCATGTGTGATTGCACTCTGGATTACTTGCACTCTAGAACTTGACTTGACTCTTGTTGATACTTGATTGCTCATGCACATTTTGAAATGATTTAGGCACTTTCTTTCTTGAATAAGCTACTAGCCATATGAGCCTACCTTGAATGAATGTATCCTTTGCTAGCCCCTTTGAGCCTTTTTATCCCTTTCCTTGTTCTTTAGCTCATTACAAGCCTATGACTGAAAAACCATGATTGTCCTAACCTTAGGGAATTTTGGAGCTTTGGAATTGTTTTGGGAATGGGTATTAGGTAAGAAGTATGCTTTATGCTTTAATTGGTTGAGTTCTTGGTTTTGCCTCATTGGTTGTTATAGTTATGGCTTCATCTTCATGCCATTTGTGTTGTTTCTTCTTTTCTTTTTGTATATCTCTCAAAAACAAAAAAAAATAGAAGACAAAAATACAAAAAAATAAAAAAAATGCAAAAATAAAAAGAAAAAAAAAGAAGAAAAAAAAAAGAAAAAAAAGTGAATAAAAGGTTGTTGAGGCAAAGAGGATTGGAATTAGTGGTTGTTGATTTTGGGGTGGATTTTGCTTACTTTTTACTTATTCCCCATTGCTCCTCTATTCCCTTGGTTTTAGCTACATTCCCATATTTTTATCCTACCTTGTCCTTGGCCCCATTACAACCCTTAAAAGACCTTTTGATCATTTTGTGCATGTGTGTTGATGGTTGATGTTAGAGGCTTGTCAAGCTTATGGTTGTGTTTGTTTTTCATGATGTGCCTTGAGTGTAAATAATGATTAACCCCAAACACTTGAGTGTAAACACTTTTGAGTGATCCTTGTGAGTTTCTATCATCTTTGTGACTATCCTCTTGATGTCATTGGTTTCTTTGCATACTTGAAGTAATTGGATGATGTTCGCGGATGCTTTGACTCTTTGATCCTTAACCATTTTGTGTGCTTGAGTTTGCCCATTTCTTTGCATTTCCTAGAATTCATTGTGAAGTATGTAATCTCTTAGGTTAGCATTTCTTAGTTGTAGTCATCTTGTTGCATGATTCACTTTGGTGCATATTGATCTTCATAGTCCTATCTTTTGGTTTTGCCCAGGAGTGCAAAAGGATAAGTGTGGGGGTATTTGATGAGCATTTTATTTCCCATTATTCCTTGCATTATTTTACTCCTATTATTGATACTTGTTGCCCATTTGACATTGATTAGCTTGATTTAGTGATTTTGAGTTTATTGGACTAATATTCCGAATATTGTTTAATTTGGGATTATTTAGCCTAATTAATTCTATTTCTATTTTCAGGTAATATTTGGCACAAGGACACTTTGGGATGTTTGGAAATGAAGATTGAAGCATTGAAGTGAAGATTGTAATTTGCATTTAGGTCCCTTTTTAATTGTAATTTTTAGAATAGTGTTTCTTAGGACTTGGGCCCATGTTTTAGGCCCATTTTCATGACTAAAGAGGGGAAATTCGTGTAACCCCCAAGACACACTCCCATTTCAGATTTCTCACTCTCTCTCTAGGTTAGAACTTCTCTCTTGGCTCTCCCAAGTGGTGGTGGCTGCTAGGGTTTTGTTCTTCCCCATTTCTACTCGTTTTTCTTCATTTATGGCCATGGAAGGCTAGACTTCAAGGGTTAATCCCTTTGGTATTGTATTATCTACTCTTGAGCTCTTGTTATTAATGCAATTTCATTTTCTCTTCTCTGTTTTCATGTTTATCGATGTGTAGTGGTTTGCTTAATTCCATTTCGTAGAGATAATACATGAATATAAATGCTTAATTTGTATTAACTCGTAAAAACTCCAATTCTGGTTTCTGATGCTTAATTAGAAGTTAGGGTTTGGAGTGATAACTGAATTTTCGCTTAGTATTTGGTTATCACGAGTTGGACAGAGGAGAGGAGAGGAATCGATCTTTAGTGAGCTAGGATTGAGTAGTGTACGTAGCCAAAGGGGTTTGCCCGCTTTTGTTTCTGATTTTCTTAGTTTTTATATTCTGTTTATGTTTTGTTCTTCACATTTGTCACACACAAAAACCCCCCCATTTTACTGCACACTACGTGTTTGATACTTTGCCTAGACCGATATTCGCTGGGAAACGACCTAGGATCACCTTCCTAGTACTACAGAATAAACACCTTTTATTTTGATCGGGTACGGCCTCGATCAACCTCAAATAAGATATGATTTTCAAAGATGACATTATTATTAGTTAATAATTATTTTCATTATTACGTATGATTCTATAAACATTGAGTTTATATATTTGAAAATTTTCATAAAAGTTTTAATAAACTAATTTTTGAGTAATAAATAAATTACAATATTGAAATTAGTGTAAAAGGATTAAGCATATATATGAACGAATGTAATTTTTTTAAAAAAATTCGAGCTTAATGAAGAAGGTAGTTCCCCACTATAGCTAATGAAACTTATAGACAAGCACATAGGACAACCAAGGGACTAAACAATAAAGTACCCACCCTCGGAAAAACCACCGGAACCTTCCAAGGATGGATGGAAAGTGCAAGGAAGAATAGAGGTAAGACCTATTTAGGAAAAAGGGGAAGTTGAGTTTTGTTGAGTTAAGACTTAGGAAACTGAATAAAGTGTTCCAAACCCTCATAAGAAACAGCTAAGGATACCATGATCGGGAGACACCCTAGGGAAGACCATAAACCAAAACATAGATGAAAGATAAGGGAACGTTAGACGAATGCCAATAGAGCTAATAAGAAACAAAATGGACTATAGATTAATAGGTAGCATCCTTGTAAACCAAGAAACATGAAGCAACATGAACAGTTAACTTCAGTAAACTCAAATGAGACATAGTAATAACCATACCAAAAGAAGAGACACCCACGAATTGTTAGTAAAAGATGTCTCATCCTTACCGGGATTTCTTTACAAAATTTTTTATAAACAATCATTTTAACACATATAAAGAACATGGGTGAGTTCATGAAACAACTTATAGTAAATTTGAGAAATTTAGATTCAAGAAGGGAAGGAAATGAAGAAAGTAATTTAGATAGATATATGTGTTGGCCGGACAACCAAAAAGAAAAACTTTTTCCATCTTCGTTACCACTAGGAAGAAGAATAACAACAAAGTCTTTGCTTAAGAACCATAAGAAAGAATCATACAAACCCATAGTAACAGAGACTGTACTACAAGGGCATAGAAAATCACCATAGTATTGGACCTTGATAAAAAGGGGATTTAGTGATAAGATTATTTGGTAGAAGACTTGATAGATATCCTTTCAACCTTAAGACACCCAGGATTCAGTACCCTTTAATACAAATGGATAAAAATACAAACTGCGAAACCAATAGGCGTCACCATGTTCTGAGAAATGTCTCAACAATCTTATTAGGAATCTCCAAAAAGTTAGAAGTTCAAGTATGCACCTATAGAAAGAAGAGGATAGTACTACATAAGCAGACCACGAATAGGTAGTAACCTTATGAGAATAGACATTTAAGTCTGTCGCCCACCTTATAAAGATTTCGTGGTATCAAGCAGGAACAACTAAGAGAAGATGACCTTAATAGATGGAATGTTACAAATTTAGGTTAAGACCCCAAACCAACTTATAGCTTGAAACCTTTCCAGTTACCAAGGAGAATATAAGGAATAACCTGTCAAAAGAAGCCAACCAAGAAATTGGGGAATGCCCATCAGATACCCGATCACCCAAGGGGAAAACTGCTAAGAAGGTAGTGACCAAGATTGGTGAGTTTCTGTATAGATAATATGCAAGGGGTATTCAGAGTTTGGATTCCCAATCAATCTATGTTATTGCCTACCCGAAGGATTAAGGAGGAACGAGACAATAAGGAAAAACCAACCAGTAGAAGGAGTTACATCTTAAATTTAGTTAAAAATCCGAAAACTTGCAAGAAGTTCTTTCCAATACAAAGGGAGATGGTGAGATAACAATCCCAGAACCTAGTAGACAGTATCATAAGTGGGAGAGGAAACCAAAGGAGAAATTAGAATTCATGAAGCTTCCAAGTAAACTCCCATTAAATAAATAACGAAGAATTTGCGAAAGTGTAAAATGACTTTTCAAAAAGATTTTTTGTTTAAAGTATATTATCCTACCTTTCTAACCAAGTCGAATGTTGTGGAAGAAATTCGCATAAGTGGCGGAGAATTGTAACGTTTAGGATTTTGTTTGAAAATAATATATATGTTTGAGTTTCATTTTTAGTTTTATGTTATGAAAATTTAATTAATGTGTTTGAAATGTTTTTATAATAGTTCTATCTTATGTTCAATTATGCGTTAGGAGATATTAGAAACCAATAGAATGAGTTAAAAATGTGAAAAATGGAATTTTGGTTTCAGTTGGCACCCCCAGGCGCACGGGAGGCGTGCCCAGCCATAATTGGGTAGCTAGGCAGCGAAGAAACACGCCTCAACGCACGGCATGTAACACCCTACATTAACTACCCTATAATACCCATTTATTGAAAATAGTGAATTTAAAATTTCTTTTTAACTTATAAAATTATCCCGTCAAACGGACAGAGTTTCCTTTGTTTTCCGAACTTTCCAAAAATTTAGATTTTTCTTCAACCTGATAAATAGTCTTTATAATTTCTAGAGTGCCATCAGGGCATAACATCATATATTGCATCATCAGGATAAAAGCATCAGAGTAAGCAGCAGTTATAAACAAGTTTTGGAATTGTATTTTCTCAAAAGACTCCTTTCCCCAAAGGAGTTATCCTGGGACCACCAAAACTATTTATATATATACATCAAAAATAGGTCACATCATCAAATCAAAAGGGCCCAGGACATTTCCATGTCCTACTATATAAACCCTACTCTCCCTATAAGGGAGAGTACTCCTACTCGGCTGGTACCTGTGCTAGCTCAGACTCAGCACCTGTGGAAAAATGGTAAGGAGGTGAGCATTACACATAAAATAGGAATAGCAGTTTCTGATATGACATAATAACCGACTAAGCCAAACACACATAATTCACATAATCATCTATTCATCCATATCATGCTCACATGCATATCAGAAACAGGTTAGCAGTTCTCTCATTCTCATGTTTTATCATATCTTTCACATTCTTGTAGATTATTGTAAGTTTTTCATCTTTACGTACGGTCCTATTTGCGCCACATCGGAGTCGTCCGCACGATGTTAGTGTTTATTATTTATTTGTGCACACGGTCCAATTCACGCCACATCGTAGTCGGTCGCGCGTACGATCCAATTCGCGGCACATCGCAGTCGGAGCGTACGATCCGATTCGCGCCACATCGCAATCGTTCGCACAAGTTAGGGGGTACTCCTTTGACGTGGACTATCCGATTCGCGCCAAATCTCAGTCGGACCGCAAGGGAGCACCGGGTAATCCTTTGACGCGGACTCATCCGATTCGTGCACAATCGCAGTCGGACACCGGTTCGCACACAATCGCAGTCAGCCGCAAGAGATTACCACATAGTCTTTTTCGTGGACTATCCGATTCGCGCCACATCGTAGTCGGATTCCACACTTATTTATATCTTACTCTGGTTGTGGACTATCCGATTCGCGCACAATAGCAGTCGGATTCCACACATTATTATATCATATTCTTTATTCAATTATCTTCCTCTTTTCTAATCAATTATTTATTAATTACTTTCACATTTTTGAGTCCCTATTCAATTGATCATTCTTTAATATCATTCAATCACTTAGCAAATATAAACACATATAACACATAACATCATCACCAATACATTCACAACCTAAGTTATTTCCTTAATTTCTAAGCTCTAATTATCAATTTATATCATCTACCCTAAGGTACAAAAGTCCCAAAACTAACAACAAACTCTTGGAAAGCACTATATACATACTAGAAACCGATCCCTAAAGTAAGGTAACACTCACTCCTTACTTTGCGTTTCCAAAGACATGATCCTTTTTGTGCGATAACATCCAAACGTAGTAAAGTCCATTGCTTTCGCGTTGCGATCAATCCCCAAATTCATTCCATTCTCCTAATTGTGCCACACAAAATCAAACAACAACTGACTCAATACGCAAAGTCCTATTTGGACATTATGATCAATCAATCACTTAATGTTCATTTAAACCTTCTTTATTTTCTCTTAACTAATATAAATAATAGATCATTCAGTATCTCCTAAAAACCGATTTAAAATTTAAATACTAGATTTTTCTTAACATAAACCATCAATGTCGAAATAGTATTAAGACAAACACTTTAGTACTTTACTTCCAGGGAAATTAGAAATCGAAATCAAAACAAACTAACTTCAAAATCTCGAAAATTGATAAGTATTAAGGCATTATATTTTAGATAAACTTTTAAGTCACAAAATCATTTGATTATAATTCATAATCAAAAATTAAATAAAATCTAGGATTATCACTGTTGCCTTCTCGATAAAATAATATAGCTTTTTATTGAAATACGCTCTAACTTTCAAAACTAATGTAATTATCAAACTAATTTGAATTCAAGTAACTGAAATCACGACTCACAAAAATAATCAAATGATACGCTACTTAACACTATTAATTCCGAATTAAAAGGAAGTGTTCTCGGTTCAAAATAAGTGAACATCAAATTTCCAACATTCAATAAATTTCACTTCCCTATAACTTGAAATTAACTTTTAAGGTTTTAACCCGAATTAATGTATGCCAAATATATCAGGTTCCTAATTAACTGGTGTATTGTTTAGTTCAGGGACAATTCAACCTCACTAAACAACAACTCAATTACTTAGGGACCCAACACCTTTAAAAAAATACTTTTAAAACAATTCATTTGACATAACGTTTAATCCGATATTATCCCAAATCAAAGTAACCGATTAAAATCATTATCAATATCAGTATAATTAAAAATTAATATTAAACTACAATACCATTTATTCTTCCAAAACAATTTAACACTTAATAATTATCACCAATGACATTAAAATTAGTATTAGTATTAAAATTAAAACACAACATAGAGTATTTAAAAAGGTATTAGAAATTTACCCACAAATTCGACTTTGGATCACACGGGGCAACCGACCGGGTTCAGTCCACACCCAAACCGTAGCAACATCACCTACTTCTTCATGGCAGCCACGACATCCCCAACCGACGTCGGTGGCGAGAACAACAGCTAATCTGGACCAAGAGGCATCCATTAACAAGCCCAGCACGACAACGGGAGGCGGATCCCATCCTTGGCAGCGACGACAACAGCGAGCAGAGGCAGTGGCTCCCTAGTGGCAGTGACGCGGCGGATCGCGACTGGATAGAGGGAAAGCGCGCGTGGGCGCGCGGTTTTGTCAGCGAGGAAGGACGCAAGCGTGGCGGCGGTTCTGGCGCCGTGGTCGAGTTCGGTAGCTTTTGCAGCGGCAAATCGAAGGTAAGATAGAGAGACGGCTCAGAGAGAGAGTGAAAGAGAAGGATCGCATGAGAGGGAGAACACCAGAGAGAGTATGCGAGTGAGGGAGGAGGAGAGAGAGAGCACCGCGATGATGATGGTGGTCGCAGGCGGTGAAGCGGCGGTTAGCCGACAAAAGAGAGAGAGAGTCCGACTAAGAGAGAGAGAGGGTGGGGGTGGCAGCTCCAACACACAAGGAAGAAGGGAAGTAGGGTTTCCCCCACTTTACACTGCACACACAACATGTTTCTTTCTTCTTCTTTTTTTTTTAAACATATACTTATATTTATTTATTTATGCCCAAAAATATTAATAATATGATTTTAGCATCATATAGATTCAAATAGGAAAACTATAAAGTTAGAAATTAGTTAGATATTAGGAAATAACAAAAATTTATTTATTATTGTATCTTTATAAATGCCAAAATAAAAGAATAGAAAGTCTATTTTTCAAATAGGGTAATTACTTTAAATGAATCTACTTTCAAATATATAATTAAAATATACTTTAGTAAATACCATTGGATATTTTAACAAAATGCTCAATGATTTAATTATTAATTAAAAGAATTAATTACTTAATTCGATAGAACTCAAAATTTATAATACAAAAGAAAATCAGGATGTTACACGGCACGGGCGACCAGGCGTGCCCGCTGCTATAAAAAATAGCAGCAGCTCGCTACCAACCCTGATCCACCACCCCACTCACTCCCACTCACCCCAAACCTCCCTCCAAACCCTCCTAGAAGATTCCCATCAACCAAACCCATCTCCTCCTTGCTTTCTTCCTCAATGTCTACCTCTAAATCTCACTAATAATCTTCATCACCCCAACTCCCAAATCTCACCCCCATATCTTCATCCTTCTCAAACTCATCAAGAGCACCATCAAGGGAGTGAGAAACAAAGGGAACCAAGTAGCAACACCATCAAATGAGCTAGGATCTAAGGAAATCAAGTAGGGAAGCTTCAATAACCAAAGATCTAAAGGTGAAAGTTAGGGTTTTTCTTCTTAGGAGGTAAGGGAGGAGTTATTTTCTATAACTTAGGTTTAGGGTTTGATAATACTAAGATTAGGACTTGAAACTTGATATTAGTATTTGATTATGAGTTAGAATTGAGATTGGAAATTATTTGGTAATTTGAAATTGATATAGAGCTTGAGGTTAGTATGTCCTTGGATGTGTGTATATATACATACATATATATATATATATTTTACATGTGGTGAAACTTGGTTAATTAGGGATGTTTGGATATGCCTATGTCGCCCTGAATCATGCTTGTTATTGCTTATTGCATATTGGAATTTGATACTTAGAATCCTAAAATTTGTTAGGACCGAGAAATAACTAAGTATGTTGATTAGAAATTGTCTCGATTACTTACATGATGATTAATTAAATGTATGAAATGTATGAATACGAACTTGGTCGTTAAATCTTACGAAGTAAAGCCTATATGTATATATATTGGATGATATATGATGATTGAAACAATTGTAATTTGGACATTATGTGGAATATGTAATACTTTGAATTAATTATTGGATATCATGTGAATAAGGTTGAATATGTAATGATATAGATATGGTGAATGATGTTGTAGTTAAATCATACACAATGAATGTTGCTTATCTTGTGATTGATGATGATATATGGATGATGATGGCTTGACTGTGTTAAAAGTAATTTTTGGATGAGAGCATGTCATGTAGAAATGCCTTAAGGAATCAACCTGAGCACTTGTATCAAAATCAATGGAAAGGAATTAGTACTGGAATCCTATGGTCAATATTAAAATATGGTTTAATGGTAACATAATTGGTTAAACCTATTCTATTAACCGGTTAAGATGGCATTAAAAAGGGATAAACAAGAATAATTGGCAAAAAGTATAAAGTGATAATGAACTCCTTGAACTAAATCCATTCTAGTGATCATGGTATTAAGGCGAAGTGGTTATCGAGATTGACCCTCTCAAGTGAACTAGAACCCGAGCAATTATGTATTTTGGAATGTATTGATGAAAATGATAAAGAATAGAGATAACAAAGGTGTTTCAACTTCTATTGATGGGCAATATAAACAAACATCATACATAAGGAAATAAGTTTGGATGTTAGAGTATGAGAATTGACTGATGTGGAGGTTTTCTGAACTGAGGAATGAGAGTGTTTTAGTGACTTGGTTGTGCAATTGAAACAACCGCGACAATTGTTAATGGGTAGGACCTTGATTTGCCATGAGGGCCAGATTAGCAACCCGTGTCGCAAGTCGGTCCTGAATTAACCACGACAATTCTATCAATCACTTAGCCACTTCAGGGTCGGTTGAGGGTGGACCCGTCTAGATCCAACTTGGGGAAGCAACCCAAGTTGTAGGAAGTACCCAAGAGGCGTGAAGTACTATGCAAGCATTGGTTGTGAGACACTTACTCCTGTCTAGTCATTTCCTAGGAGTGGAGGGCGAAGTGAGGAATATGGAATGAGAAAGAAATGAGAAACTGGATTCGGAAAAATGAACAAAATGGTAAATCCAATGATTGGATCCGATGAAAAAGAGAAATCCAGAATTATGAGAATGAAAAGAGAAAGGAATCTGATAAATGGATTCAAAGATAATGGGATCCAATGATTGGACATTATGTAACAGGTGAAAGCATCATATGTAGGAATTGATTGAGTTTCATGTGTATCATGCATCACTTGCATCTGTTTGTGATTGTTAGTATTTGGCTTGACTTGCGATTGCTCATATTGTATCTATTGAATTTATGCGTATGTAATTAAGTTCAAATGCTTTACTTGAGTTATATGAAAATTTCTCACTAGCTCCCTTTGTTGTCTATTTTTAGGTACGAGGAGAAACATGCTCGTGTCGACAATAGAGTATGAGTATAGTCAATTTAGGACTAAGTCCCTTCTCATATTGCAACCATAAACTCTGGGCTATTCAAGGTTAGGACATATAGGAATGAAAGCATATTTTTTTAAATGTATGTAATTGTATATATATTTAGCCTAGAGTCTTATATTTTGTAGAATCTAAGATGTGAATGTTAAGGACTGCTTTGAATAAATATGATTGAAATATTGCCATGATTATACAGGTTTTGAACATCCATTCCATATTGTTTTTTTGGGTTAGTACTCGAAGTTAGTGCACTAAATGGCTGAACCGGTGCACATATTAAGTTATAACTTAATAGTTTTTTTTATCACGTATTTGTCCACTACAGGGATTATTTTACTGAACATATTTAATGCAATTTCCGGGGATATTTGTCGTTTTTTCATTATTTTATTTCGTCATGCATTACTTCATAGTTAGGGTGCTACATGCGGCACTACATGAAACATGTCCCAAAAGTGTCTCTCAATTTTTTTGAATTGTTTTTCTGAAAACATGTTCAAGATACTACTTTGATAAATTTTTGATATGGTCAACATATTTAAATCTTTTAATATCATTATTTTTATATTTATGAAGTAATAATTTTCAAATTCTCTTTTTGAATAAAAAAAACCCGTTATTTAAAAATTAAATTATAGAATTTGAAAAATTATTTTAAAAGGGAAAAAAGTATCAATATTAAAATAAATTAAAATAAAGTCAAAATAACTACCTTGACCATATTAAAAAGAATCATAGAAATATCGAAGAAATATCGGAAAAGTATTTTGAAGAATTTTTTTTTTATGAAAACAAATAAAGGATATTGAGGAATACTTTGGATACACGTATCAAGAAGTATCGTACGGATATCCATATCGGATACAGGTATGACAGAGATACTTTTTCTATTTTTAGAGTATTTGAACTTCATAACTCATCACCCATATATTATTAAAAAAAAACCATGCAAGGGTTAAAACAAAATGCAAAAATATTTTAAAAAAAAACTATTTAATTGTAATTTTAATGAGCATTGACTATGTCATTATGTTATGACTATTTTATGTCTAGTCTTTGCCCTATAAATAAAACAAGCATTTGTACTTTTAACTTATCCAGATATATTTAAAAAAAAATATTCTTATTGAATTTAGTTTTTTATTGTACTAACACCATCCCAATGGCGAAACATCTGTTGAACCATTGTCAATTGTTTGCCATTTTTGTTCTAGTTGTAGCAGGTATGTATCACGTTAGTTAACATAGTGATATTCAAGTACAAATGATATCAAATTTCGTTTCATGTTCAAAATATTTTCATTGACAACTTATTCCATTTTTTAATGACAGCCGAGAGTATGCTGCCAGTAGTGGTAGAGGCAAAACAATGCTCATCATCTTTTAAGGGCATTTGCAATAAATGTGACCAGCGGTGTAAAGCCATGTACACTGATGGTAAAGGGATTTGTGCATTAGTTTTATGCTTTTGCTATTTCAGTTGCCCTCCTATCTCACCAAACAAGTAGTGTTTTGTAACTTCATTGCTGGGAATTTGGAAACAAGATCTTATATAATAATATTCGAAATAAGTTGCGTGTGATTTTAATTGTTTCTTTTTTTTTGTGATGAATATTTTACAAATTTTTTTGAAAAGCAACATGATGTTACTAATCAAATGGAAGAGTTCCAAATCTTTTGGTTGTGCCCATAATAGGCTTTACAAATTATTCCCGTCGTAAATTTAAGGTAAGAACAAGCGAGATTGGAAAGAACACTAAGAGTCATGTTAGTTATTAATCATCAGTTTCTCACTTTTTTTGAAGTTGAAGAAAAATTAGCTAATTGTATAAGAGAGTAAGTGTAAAGAAAGGAAATATTTATCTTTATTTTTATTTTCAATACATTGTTCTCTTATTTCAAGCAGTAATTTGTCAATATTATCTGAACATGTTAAAAAATCATCTATTTTTTCTGTTATCAGTTGACAAAAGATTTAGTGCATGATTTTAAATTGTAGTTGGGAACCACAGTTGTGGTCATAGTATTGTGATTTTGGAAGCCCCCAAAACAACATTATGGTAACAGCAGTTGTAAATGCACCTAAAACAATGGTGAGATACAAGTGTGGGCAAAGAGGGCCTCCAAAATTTAGGATGGTAACGATTCAGTCTGTTATACTGTTTGAAAGATTATATATCAGATTAATTAAACTAAATCGGTCAGATCGATCTAGTTCGATCAAGATGCATTCATCGCAAAAATACTGAACCGAACCGAACTAAATATAAATTATCTTAGTTCAATCTAACCTAACAATCTACATGCTAAATTTTTTTGATAATAAAAAAATGGAAATTCAAATTTTATTTTTATAAAATTCATTAATTTAAACATATAACAGCGAGCATCAACTTCATTCAATATTAATCCAAAAAACTACTTCGAAGAATTTTTGAGAAAAATAAAAATCCAAACAAGATCAACGTGAGTATAAATAAATAAGTTTTGTAGTGGATCGGACCTCGGACTGACCCTTAAGAGGCTCCGCCGACTACGCACCACCATCAAGGTACCTCGGCCACCACGTATCAAGGATACCACGAACTCCTCGCCTTACCAGTCTCAGGTTGAGAAGGGCCTCCAATGCTGAGGACCCGAGCACCGGGCTCGGACAGCATTTATGACTCAAGGGATAAGCTTAACTTTTTCAGTACATGATAAGGATGAATGACTCCTCCATCTTATCCTCTAAGTGTCACGTCAACCCTATTGGGTCAAACAGACCCATAGGGTACAACACTACTCCCCCTATAAGTATCACCATGCTATAGGGGTTAAGGTATGTTCTCTTTACCCTATTCCTAAGAACTACGTGTGCCTTGATTCCCTTTTCACTAGGGATACGTAAGACCGGGGTCACCCTCGTCAAGTACAACAACCAAAAAACACATCGTGGTGTATTCAATAATATTGGAACACTACAAGTTTACACAGTAAATTAAATAAACTTCTAATGTGAAGAAACAAGCTAATGACCCGAAAAATTTTAACTCCTTTTTTTTCTATGTACAAACTTAATACTTGAGTTGAACACTATTTTCGTAAATAAAGAAGAATATATGGTGATCAATGATGAAAATGAAGAAGAGAGGAAGAAAAAAATAGAAGAGTTGCAAAGATCAGAGAGAGAATGTTAGATCCAGTGAGAAGGTTTTGATAATGACAAAGGTTTTGAACAAGCTACAAATGTTTTGATCAAGCTCAAGGCATAAAGAAGGTCAACAAACAAACAACAAACAACAATGATGAAGAGAGAGCAAGCTCATGAAGATTCATTTGTGTATTTTATAGTAATATCTTTAGTTTGAGTCTTTTAGTTTGATGAGTTTGGGTAGAGTCATTAGAGGGTAGTGAATCTCTATCAAGTGCATGATTATATCATAATTTGAGTATTCACTTAACCTAAAATCATAGGTGGCTTAAAGGTTTGAAAGAAAAGGTTTAGTTTTGAGAAAACAAGTTTTTAGAAGTGTTTTACAGTGGCTAATCGATTAATGGGTTGAGCTAATCGATTAACACACATGTTACAGTTGTTAATCGATTAAGACAATGAGTTAATCAATTAACACCTGCAGAACTGGTTTTTAAAATACGTTTTTCACTTCTCAAAATCAGTTTTTAAGGTTCCTAATTTTTGGGTATTGTATATAAACCTTTTCCTAATCATTGTGATTAACTAACATCATTTTCATATCAATTTTACAAAGATCAAGCCACACTATTCTCTCTCACTTTCTCATAGATCAAAGCTTTCACTTTTACATTCTTTGATCAAGAATCTTTGAATCTCATGTGTTGATATTTTCATAGTTCTTGAAAGAGATTCATAGGATTGTTATTGTTTTAAATTTGGTTGTAATCATTGCAAGGAGGAAAACATTCTACAACAAAGGAAGACTTGGTGGTTGTTCATCAAGCAAAATCGTCTTGGAAGTCTTGTTGTGTTAACAAGCAATTGGAAGTTTTGTTGTGAGGAATCAACAAGCAAATTGGAAGACTTGTTGTGGGGATATCAACAAGCAAGGGAAGGTTAGATTAGATTTCAATAGGGTTGCAAGACAAGAGTGTGGTATCTCTTGCAGGCTATCAAGAAGGGAGTCTTGAGAGGCAATTGCTTGTAATTTGAGAACTCTAATTTCTTTAGTGAAGAATCTCTCTTGGTTGAAGAGGGGACTGGATGTAGCTCACAGTGGTTGTGAGTGAACCAGGATAAATCACTATGCAGTATCTCTATTCCCTTATCTCTTACATTCTTGTCATTTCATATTGTTCTTGGTTGAAAACCTAGTAAAGATTGATTTTCATAATTGAATGAATTAAGCTTTTAATTGTGCAATTGATTTGGGGAAAATCATTTTCATAACCTAGGTAATAAATAAGAATATTGGTGTTTATCAATTCTGCTTAATCTCTGATCTTATGTGTTAATTGATTGATTTTCGTTTTCGATTGAAAAGTGATTTTTCAGTTTTATCAATGATTAATCGATTAACTGAAGCATTAATCGATTAACCAAAAGTCTGCTTTCAGGCACTACTCGATTAAGTGATCTGATTAATCGATTAACTCAAAGTTTTACAAAGGATTAATCGATTAATTGAAAGCTTAATCGATTAAGGGCTGCAGGATTTTGTAAAAAGCATTTGTTTTAATTGTTTTGATTTGTTTCTTTCGAAAATCTTTCAAGGTTTCTCTAAAACCTATTCATCCCTCCCTTCTAGGTGTTCTCCTAGGGTTCCTTAGTTATTTCACCCACCGATTGTAGTTTTTACAATTGGTATCAGAGCTCGGTCGAAAGACACGAGCATAGAGCTTTTTTGTAAAGATCCTTGAGGAAACTACAATGGGTTCTACGAATCCCTTTAGTGGTGAAGGTGCTTCGATAAGTCGCCCTCCTAAGTTTGGTAGAGAGGGTTATGCTTATTGGAAAGTTAGAATGAGAATTTTTATAGAAGCCATACACATGAACATTTGGGAAGCCATTGAGAATGGTCCTCACATTCCCTCAACTCAAGTAGAAGGTGTATCTCAACTAAACCCCAAAGATAAGTGGGCTGATGATGATTAGAAGAAAATTCAATATGATTTAAAAGCTAAAAATATCGTCACCTCCGCTTTATCTTATGATGCGTTCTTTAGAGTCTCCCAATGTCATAATGCCAAACAAATGTGGGACACCTTGCAAGTCACACATGAAGGCACTAGTGAAGTTAGGCGTGCTAGATTAAATTCTTTGATGCATGAATATGAATTGTTTCGTATGTGCCTAATGAATCTATATGTATTATGCAAAAACGTTTTACTCATATTATTAATCATCTCATTGCTCTTGGAAAGACTTTCATGAATTGTGAACTTGTTAACAAAGTTTTAAGATGTCTAAGTAGGAAATGACAACCTATGGTTACCGCAATTGTTGAATCAAAGGACTTGGACACCATGGACTTAGCTACACTTTTCGGAAAGCTTCAAGAACATGAAATGGAGCTTGGACGTTTGCATATGCATGAAGAGTCGGATAAGAACAAAGAAAGAAAAGGAATTGCTCTTAAAGCCAAAAGTTTTTATAAAAAGGAAGAGGGTTTCGATGATGATGATAGTGAAGATTCCGATTCGGACACTGATGAAGAAGAGATGAAACTTCTACTAAGAAAGTTTAACAAGCTTCTAAGGAGAAAAGGAAGGTTGAACAAAGACAAAAGTAAAGAGAAGAATTCCCCACACTACAAGACCAAGACAACAAAAGAAGGAGTGGTTTGCCATGAATGCGGAAAACCCGGTCATATCAAGTACTCATGTTCAAAGTATCTCAAAAGGATGGAGAAAGAGAGAAACACCCAAAGGATAAAAAGGCATATATTGTTTGGGATGATGAAGAAGAAAAGAAAAGCACATCAAGTAGTTCTTTGGATGATGAAGAAATCGCTAATCTCAACTTGATAGCTCTAGTAGATGAAGAAGAAAGTTCAAGTGATGAATCAAATGAACAAAGCGAGGAAAGCGATTTAAGTGATACTAAATCTAAAATTTCTTCTAAATATGAAATTTTATATAATGCTTATGAAGAAATGCATTAACATCTTAAGAAACTAGCTTTGAAAAACATTGAAAGGAAGAAGCTCATTTTGAAACATCAACAAGAGATTTTAGAACTTCAAAAACAAGTTGATGAGCTTAATCTTCAAAATGAAACTCTTGTTCTCATTTATGCTAGTTCTTCTTGTGATTGTGCTAGTAGATTGAATATTGTGGTTGATTGTGAGAGTTGCAAGTTTCTTAAAGATGAAAATGCTATTTTGAAAAATAAGCTTGCAAGTTTCACAAGTTGTGATATTAGATTGCGCACATTGTTAAATTTTCAAAAAGAAAATTCAAACAAGTTTGGTTTGGGTTATACTACTGCTAAGAGTAAGTCTCATAGAAATGTTGAATTTTCTAAAGTTGATTTTTCAAATGCACCAACATGTTTCTATTGTGGCACTCATGGACATACTTCAAATGTATGTTATATTAAAGTGCATGGTATACCTAAAGGAAATTTTGTTTGGGTTAAGAAGGGTGAAAGTCCCTTAACTAACAAAAGTGGATCCAAGACTATTTGGATACCAAAAAGCAAAGCATGATTGTTGTTGTAGGTATGATTGAAGAGCAAAAGGGCTTACAAGTGTTATTCTTCATTTGCATCTTCAAGTCTCAAGAGAATGTCCTACAAATTGGTACAATTGGTATTATTGAAGATTTATACAATTGGTATTGTATCTACAAGGCTCATATTTGATATCAAGTGAATTTCTCACAAGAGATAGCAAGTATTCACAATTGGATTTACATTTGGTATCTTCTAATCATATCATTAGTCTTTTACAATTGGTACTTACTATTAATCTCTTACCATTGATATTTGCATTGGTGTTGAAAATTCACAAGTATCATTATGTCATATTTTCTTCAATTGATATCGTTGTGTGATCATTATATGTTTATCATGTTATTGTTGTTATGGTGATATTTCTTTACAATTGATATCTTACTTTGTTAAGTGATGTTATGACCTTTTAGTTCCAATTAGTTCCAATTGGTATAGTGACAATTAGTTACAATTGTTATCTTTGATAAATTGGTATCAATATTGTGAAGAAACGATTGTTGATTTATCTATTTTGGCTTAAGATTTTATTGTCATATTACTTTTTGATAATGCCAAAAGGGGGAGAGGTTGTTTTGTTTTTTTATATAGGTTGAACAAAGTTGTTGAAGATAAGGGGAGAATCAAGCTTATCTCAATTGGATTTCAAATGTCAAAAGCATTTATTGAGGGGGAGCAAGAGTCTCACCAAGTGATCAAATGGTTCAAGCATAAACAACTTCAAACAGCAAGAGTCTCACCAAGTGATCAAATGGTTCAAGCATCAACAACTTCAAACAATTTCAAAACATGTTTGTCATTTTCAAAAAGGGGGAGATTGTTAGATCCAGTGAGAAGGTTTTGATAATGACAAAGGTTTTGTCATCTTCAAACAATCTGACACGATGAGCTGACTTTGGCCAAAAAATCACAATGAATATGTCATGGAAAGTCAAGAAGTAAATTAGTTTAAGTAACTAGGAAGTGTAAACTTCAATTAGAAATGAGTTTGAACCCAAATGGTTCAGTGAGCTTACCAAACCAATTCAAAGAAAGTGGGTAAACGAATCAGTTCTGCTATGTTTCAGGTTTACGGGTCAATCATTGCAGGGACAGAACTCGTGCTACAAAGGTTTAATCTCAGTAGTTCTTGGTTCTATTTCAAGATGGGAAATAGAATTCGAGTTGTATTTTGATGTCACGTGTTTTGGTTGCTTGAGGATGAAGAACAGAGAGGAGAAAGAACGCACCAGAAAACAGGGGTTGATTTAAGAATTCGGGTTTTTGAGCAATGAATTGAGCCAAAGATTCTAACCTATGAGGTATTTATAAGTCCTAACTTACTTCACCATGAAGTAAGGTCCTTTAGGCAACGTGTGGAGGAAGAAAAACGCATTGGGGCTTAAGAATTTCCCCAAACCGCCATGAAGCAGCTCTCAGCTGTCGTGACTATTTTGGTCCCTCCGTCAACTCTTCCGTTAACGATGCTGACAGAGGGACCAAAATAGCCATGAATTGTAAATTGGAGAACTGAAATCGCCAAATTAAAAGTTAGGAAACCAAAATTGCCAAATTGTCAAAATTGGGGACCAAAAGTGCAATTAAGCCTTTATAGTATAAGTTTATTAGAATAAGAATATCATGTCCTTTAAAATTATATGTAAAAATTAATGAACATAAGCCAATAACCATTGGCTCAGTTGGTAAGGATTGAGTCCAGGGTTGAGAGAAATCTAGGGTTCAATCCCACCGATATGAGAATATATAGTGTTGGTGAGTAATTTGTAAGTATTTTTATAAGCGTTTTTTGAGTCCGTAGGCCTGTCCTAACCGTGAGCCACCGAAACCTAACTCACCTAAACTTTTGATAATTAAAAAAGTTAATGAACATAAACTATGGGCCATGTTAACACTAAGCCAATAGGTTATATAGATTTGTGTGGCCGTTAAATGGTCCCGATGTATATTATTATTAGGTCTCTCTCAAGACACTAATATTTTCTTTATATTTATGGTTCCGCTGCATTATTATTTTTATTTTATTTTTTTGCTTTCACAGGTCGTGTCTGGGCTTTCGCACTTTGGCGGCCCAACTAAATCCACCCCGACCCTACGGAACTCCACTTTGTGGGGAGGGGTCTCCCAACGCGTGCCTCTCCGTTCCCATGGGTGTCGAACTCGAGACCTCATGGTTAAGGGACCTAGTGAGTTGCCATTAGACCAACAACACGTTGGTTCGCTGCATTATTATTAGGTCAGGTTGAGATGGTCCCGAATTCATCTATCCCCCTCATTGGTGATAGATAGATAGATGATAACACTAGTAAATTATTTTTAATTTTTGAATTCATCCTTACCCGAGTATGAATTTTTTATAAATCCTTCTTGTATTATTTTAGACTGCATAATATTCGACCCCAAAATTAAAATTATTTGCAAAATGGATAATTCCAAACCTTATTCATTCATAATTTATAATACTCATTTGATAGATGTTTAACATCTTTCATTCATGCCCGTCCCATTCTTCAGTAATTTTTTTATTGTTGTTATTGAATTATGAAGTAGAGGGACCATAAGAGTTTTTGGATATATAGTCCTTTCATTTCAAATCTTTTGATATTTTAGGATTTTTTTAATTCCATATCTTTTATTTTTTTTTATAATTTCAATATATAAACATTTTTTTTTCAATTTTAACTGTTCATTCAATTATTTCTACTATACATTGATTAATGGATACATTTTCAATTAAAAATTAATTACTATTACAATTTTCAATTTTCAATAAGGATTAACTAGGGACAATTTAGACAAAACACATAAAAAACTTACAATAATCTAACATTTTCTTAATATATATGCCAAAACCTAAAAGGCCAAAAGATTTGGAATTGAGGGAGTATATGAATTTAATTACGCTTAATTATGTGTTCAGTCCTTGAATTTTAAAGTCGTTTTGTTACAAGTTCTTTTTTTTTTAATATTTGATTTTCAGAAGTCACGTGTATCATATATCAATTCGTATTAATTTTGAACAAATTTTGCTTACATGTCATACCGGATATATATTACTCATTTGATAGAGGCAGCAAAATGTAACGAGTGCAAAATATCATGTTCATCATGTATGCCCGTCCCGTTCAGGCATTCTTGAGTAATTTTTTATTGTTGTCGTTGAATTATGAAGTAGAGCGACCATAATAGTTTTGGATATATATGGATTTGATTTTTTTAGCATTGATCACGTATTAGATAGCTTCATTTAAATAACAGATTCTTTCTTCAAAGTAGACAAGAAGAACATGTTTGTTCATAACACATGAAGACAACTACAAAGATCAAATGGCCCTTCAATTTGACAATATATACCAAGAATGAACTAAGTGAAAATCTCCAAAGCAAAGGGGATAAAAAATTAGGATGACAGGACCACATGTTCTAGTTGTGCCTTACCCTGTGCAAGGGCATGTAATTCCTCTAATGGAGCTTTCACTTTGCTTAGTAAAACAAGGAATCAAAGTAACCTTTGTAAACACTGAACATAATCATGAGAGGATCATGCGTGCATTTCCAAGTGGAAATGATGATTTAGTATCTCAGATTCGTCTTGTATGGATACCTGATGGATTAGGATCTTCAGAGGAGAGGAAAAAGCCAGGGAAGTCATCTGAGGCAGTGTTGAAGGTCATGCCAGAGAAAGTTGAGGAGCTGATTGACAGCATCAATGGATCAGAAAGTGAAAAGATTACTTGTGTGCTTGCTGATCAGAGCATTGGATGGGCCCTTGATATTGCAGAGAAGAAGGGAATTCCGCAAGCGGCATTCTGTCCTGCAGCAGCAGCTCAGTTGGTGTTAGGATTGAGCATTCCAAAGTTGATTGACAATGGTATCATTGACATGGATGGTGAGTTCATACTTCACCGATTCTCAGTAGCTGCAGACCTGCAACAATAACATAGCATTCCTTTTATTTATTGCTTTTATGTTGAAAACATACTTGAACTGTTGTGCATGTTTGATAAACCGTTTGGGGGCCTAAGAACTCTTTTTGAGTTCTTTAAACTTGTTAGGCATCTTTTATTATCAGTTAGTTACAATTGAGTTTGGAGCATAAACTTTGGTTAAATAAAAGACAAATGATTTCATATCTTTGTTCATCTAAACTCAGTTTGAATTTCAATTCATGCTCTGATTGCAATATCCTGGCAAAATTTAATGTTACCTTTAATTTCTCCATCCTCTTTAAAGTCATATAAAAAGTCATTTGATTAACACTATCCCAAAAATATTATTTTTGCCAAAGCCACACAGTTTATTAATGTGATAAGGTCATAAGGTGACGGACACTCAAAGTTCAATTCCTCCTTTTAATTTCTATTAGATTACAGGATTACTAGAAGAAGCCTAAAAGCTACCTTAAGAGGCATGCACTTTTATGTCTTGCTAAAAAGTCATCCAATGATCAACCCATTAAAATCTCAACATGCTAGGTTACTTTCCTAATAAATTTCCTATAATTAACTCTATAGTATAGGCTCCTAAGTCCTAATTAGCATTTCTTAGTAAGCATAAAACATTTTCTCACACCTCCTGAAATGGAGATACAATCAGGATATATAGGTGTTACTATTTATTTATTATATCTTAATCAACATAAAAATTATCCAGGAAGTCCATTGGAGAAACAGATCATTCAGCTATCACCAACAATGCCAAGTGTCGGTACAGAAAACCTTGTATGGGCTTGCTTGGGGAACAAGACAGCTCAGAAGCATATTTTTCAACTTATGGTGAAAAACATCAAGTCCATGCAGAAAACTGAATGGCTGCTTTGCAATTCAACTTATGAGCTTGAGCCTGCTGCATTTTCTATGGCTCCAGAAATCATTCCTATAGGGCCACTTTTGTCAAGCAATCAGCATGGATGTTCCGCAGGCATGTTCACCTCGCCTCCTTATTCCGTAGATTTTCCAAAATTAATTATGTATATAGTATTTTTATAAAAAGAAAATATTTGATATACTTTTATATACTTGGCTAGCCCTCTTATATTTTCTGGATCTGTCCTTGTTTGCAGGCAACTTCTGGTCTCAAGACATGACTTGTTTGAAATGGCTAGATCAACAATCACCGCGTTCAGTCATATATGTCGCATTTGGGAGTTTTACAACTATTAATACTACACAATTTCAAGAACTGTGCTTTGGACTTGAATTGTGCAATAGGCCTTTTCTTTGGGTTGTGCAGCCAGACATGAAAGAAGGGACAAAACATGCGTATCCAGAAGGATTCAAAGAAAGGGTAACTGGCCGCGGTAGAATGGTGGGTTGGACACCACAACAGAAAATTCTGAGCCATTCTTCCGTTGCTTGCTTCGTAAGTCATTGTGGTTGGAACTCCACTATGGAAAGTGTCAGCAATGGGATTCCAATCTTGTGCTGGCCTTACTTTGCTGATCAGTTTCTCAATAAGAGTTACATTTGTGATCTGTGGAAGATTGGTTTGGGGCTTGAAAGAGATGGAAGAGGCATAATCACACATGTTGAAATCAGAAGAAAAATTGAGCAACTTTTGAATGATGAACATTTGAAAGCAAGGGCTGCGAACCTCAAGGAAAAGAACCAAATCAGCTTTGGAGAGAGTGGTTTGTCTAACAAAAATTTAGACAATTTCATCAGATGGATCAAATCATAAAGTGGAGTTAAAACTTACAAGTCCTTGCCGTTGCTAGATTTAACCATGCTTTCAATTTTTTTATTTTTTTTATTTTTTAAGTAATACGTCAAATTTGTCCTTGACTTTGTGGATACGGGTCAAATTAGTTCATTAGCTTATCGAAATTCCAAATTAATCCTCGAGATAGCAAAACGTGAATCACATTAGTCCCTGCCGTTAGTAGTCCACAAAGTCAGGGACCAATTGATCGATGCCCACAATCTCATAAACTAATTTTAACAATAGTCAACAGTCTATGTTTATTTTTTTTTTGCCAAAACGATCCGTTAGTCCATGTCAAGGATGACCATTGATGATCATTAACGTCAGGGACTAATATTACTTAATTACATTTTCCTATCTCAAGGATAAAATTGCAATTTTGAAAATCTCAAAAACTAAATTGATCGGTGCCCACAAAGTCAAGGATCAATCTAACATATTACTCATTTTTTTTCTTAAGAATGTCCGTTAAAGTTGAGAAAGTTTTATTTTAATTTTTATCTTCTTTTTTTTTTTACCGGTCCTAGTCCTTAAACTTCCAAAAATTTAGGTTTTAATCCCTGTTGTCAAGACATTTTCGTTAAAAGCTGACGTAGATGACGACTTTTTCTGTTGAGTGAGGATAAAGGGTTGTTATATAAAATGTTGGGGCATGGGAGAATGGGTTATGGGTATGGAGGTTTAGGTGGATAAGGGAGGTTTTTTTTAGTGGGAGTGAGAATTCTTTAATAATCTTGTTGCTCTATTAGAAGGTATTAAATTGAAATATGGCTTGAAGGATGCTTGGACGTGACTCCCAGATCCGGGAGGGATATGCAAGGTGAAGTCAGCATATAAAGCGATTCAAAATCAATCATGTGGTTCATGAGGGACAATTTTCTGAAAAAATGTTGTGGCATTCCTTAGCTCCGTTCATTAAAAAAAAACGTGTTAGGGTGGCGAGTGATACTTAACAAAATCCCAAGCAAGGCGAATTTATTACATAGAGGCATCCCAATCCCAATTCCGGGAGATCAGAGAAGCTGTGTTAGGTGCAATTTCCAGGTGGAATCTAGCTCACATTCGTTCTTATCTTGTCACTTTGCTTATGGGGTGTGGCAAGAATTATATCGTTGTTGTGGTTTTGCGGTGGTCCTTCCTTCTGATGAGGCATAACATTTTGATCAACATATGTATTTGGTGAGAGGAAGGAATTTGGAGAAAAGGTGATCCTTGATTTGGCTAGCTGGTGTTTGGTATACCTGGTTAAGTAGGAACAAGGCGTTATTTGCTCAAGAGTCAAGAGGTGTTACTTATTGATGAAGCAGTAGATAAGATCAAATATAGAAGCTGGATGTGGTTAAAAAGCAAATACAAAAATGATTGCATGTTCTTGTTTGAGTGGCTCACAAACCCACTCAATCTTATTGCAAATAAACTTCTATTTGCTAGTTGTTTTATGTTGCGAGATGGGGTCTAATTGGTTCTTAACACTATGATCTTCTGCGAATTCAGCTCAGTATGTGGGGGGGGGGGGGGAGGTGTATCAAGAATTATCCCCCTAGTTTCAACTGATCTTACAAACTCAGCACATTTTCTGAAAAACATGGCTCTAGCTGGAGATGACCTTACATATTTGAAAGCAGTTGTTATCCTAGCAATGGAACTATCTATTTCCTTCATGCCTTTACTAACAATTAAATTTAAGATGTGAGCATTACACCTCATATGCATGTATGCACCTTTCAATATGGTAGTACCATTCCAATCATCAATTCCTCTAATCAAATATGATAATGTTGAGTTGTTAGCACTTGCATTATCTACAATTACAGTGCAAATATTAGAGATTCCCCAATCCTTCATGCATTTCTCTAAGGTCCTTCCTATGGTTTCTCCCTTATGGTCGGGAATCAATTCAAAACTCAATATCTTCTTGTTCAAATCCCACCCCTCATCAATATAATGAGAAGTTACACACATGTAATTCATGTTTTGAATGAAAGTTCAGGTATCAGTTGTGAAAGAAACCATTTGATGATTAAGCTCCAACATAAATTTCAATTTTACTTTTTTCTATGTATAGTTGCAAGCAACCCTTAGCTACAGTTACACGGCTAGGAACTTTGAATCGAGGTTGAGCCTTACTCATAAAAGCTCTAAACCCACGATTATTAACAAACTTAAATGGAAGCTCATCGGATACTATCATTTTAGCCAATTCAGATCTACAATCTTCTTGCTTAAATTCAACAAGCTTCATGGTTATAGTTCCCTCACCCTCATTTTGTTTTCCTAGTGCTATGGTCTTTTGTTTCTTATAAATTTTTCTATTTGGGTTCTTGGAACAACCAATAGTATGTCTACCCAAGGTAGATGTTACACAAGAGGATGCAAAAGATTTGTCACAATATTTGCAAAAGGCCTTATAATCCTTTTTAGTAAAATGGTTCTACGCACGCAGAAGACGAAGCTCTAAAAGGTTTTCGTTTACCGAGTACCTCCTCTGCAGTTTTCGTCGATGGAACTTGTGGTATTTGAGATGAGTCGTCATCCACATGCATTCCACTTGGAGGTGTTCCACTTGGAGTTGGTGCACTACCTGCTTGAGTTCTTACCTATTTCGAATATTCAACAAATTAATACCAAACATAATAACAATTAATTAATCAAAATAAGAATCAATTAATCAAAATAGCAAAGTGTAAGATTTCTAGTTTAATACCAAACAATATAACAAAGTGTAAGATTTCTAGTTTCTACATAAGAATCAATTAATCAAAATAGCAAATTAATCCCAAACATAATACCAAATTAATATCTTGCTATATATAGAAAAATATTTAACGCATTTTTCAGTAAAGGTTGTTTGAAGTGTTCATTTTCCAAATTAATACCAAATTAAAATTATTACCAAATTAACACACAACTCATTAAGGGGAAAATCCAATTGAAAACCTAATTGCTAAAGGGGAAAATAAATTAATCAAGTAATAGTTCATTAGTGCAAGAGCTGGATAGAAATAGTAAGAGTTCACATGTGCTTACTGCTTAGAGAGATGTAAGACCTTGAGAAATGCTGACTTGCTGAGAGATGCTGAGAGAGACAACGAGCGACGACTTCGATAGAGACGGCGAGCGATGGAGAAGAGAGCAGCGACAGCGAGACGGCTTCAATGGAGAAGAGAGAAGACGACGCCAGCGGTGAGAGAAGAGAGACGAACGCCGAAGAGAAGAGAGAAGACGACGTCGGTGGTGAACAGACGAACGGCATCGGCGGTGAGAAGGCTGTGTGTCGTGTGTGACTATGTGTGGCTGCTAGGTTATGTGAGTGAGGGTTGTGTGTGACTGTGCGTGGCTGCTAGGTTATGTGAGTGAGGGTTGTGTGTGTGGCTGCTATATGTCAAGGATTGTTACTGTTAGATTTAGGTTTTTATGTATGCAGTCCGGTTCGGTCTGAAAGGTCTCAAAAATATTGAGACCATGGACCGGACCATGAAACAACGGTCCAAAAAATTTGGGACCGGACCAAACCATGAGACCAGACCAGACTGTATTTTTTGGTCTGATCCTGTCTGGTTCGACTGGTATCACGGTCTCGGACCGGATCGATTACACCCCTATTTTATTGGACAAACAACTAATGTGTTCCTCTGCAACTTCTTCTAAAAACTCATCCATATATTTAGCCACTCTTCTATAGAAAATAAATAAAGCTAAATTTTATTAACAAATTCTTTGTTCACGTAGCCACTGTATATATGTAGTGGTTTTACAATTTGTTGCAAACCTATCAGATAATTACACAGAACAACAAATAAAAGAATAATAATGAGAAGTATATGGGATAACAACAAGATAATAGGTAAGAAAGAGAGAGATATTAGGAAGGAGTAGTTAACACTCTGACATGCCCCCGCAAGATGGTGGTGGGTGAGACAACACCAATCTTGGACATGAGAAAGGAATGTTGAGATGGAGATAGAGACTTCGTGAGGAGATCAGCCAGTTGATGACTGGATGGTATGTGCTGGACTTGTAACTCTTTGTTGGACAATAAGTCGCGCACAAAATGATAATAGTGAATGGCCGTATGTTTCGTGCGAGAATGAAAAATTGGATTTGCACAAAGGTACGTGGCGCCAATGTCGTCAGAGTATATGGTGGGCTGCATAGGAAAGGGAAGATGAAGCTCCATAAATAATTTGCGAAACTAGAGAAGTTCGTTAGCCATTGAACCAATAGTTCGGTATTCAGCCTCAGTGGAAGATTTGCAATATAGTGCTGCTTTTTACATTGCCATGAAATAACATTTGAACCACAGTAGATGATAAAGGCTGCAGTGGATTTCATATTAGAGGAATCACGTGCCCAACCAGAGTGGCGAAAGGCACGGATGTGAAAGTCTTGTGATCGACAAGTTGGAGACCATAGTCTAATGCACCTTTTAAGTACTGTAGTGCACGCTTGGCAGCTTGTAAGTGGATGGTGGTCGGAGCATGCATATACTGGGAGAGCTTGTTAATAGTGAATGACATATCAGAACGAGTGAGAGAGATGTACTGTAGAGACCCCACAATTTTTCGATACTCATGTGGATCACATGCAGATTTGTCACTAGTGGCTGCCAAATTGATAGTGGTTGACAAGGGTGTTGAGACTGGTTTGGCATCACGCATATTTGATTTATGAAGTAAGTCACGAACATAATGATTTTGTGTGAGGAATATGCCGTCAAACGTTGGAATGAATTCAATGCCAAGAAAGTGGCTAGGAAAGCCCAGATCCTTGAGAGAAAAAGTGTTGGCCAGAGCATTTTTGAAGTTTGACAAGAACATTGAATCATTACCTGTATGGAGAATGTCATCAACATACATTAAAAAATATGCCAAGATTTTAACACTACTATATATGAATAGAGTTGTATCTGATTTGGCATTTTTGAAGCCATATTGGAATAGAAAGGACTTCAAGGCATGATACCAAGCACGAGGTGCCTGTTTGAGACCATAGAGAGATTTTCTTAATTTGCAGACATAATCCATAAATTAGGGATAAATGAAACCTGGAGGTTGGGACATGTAAATATCCTCTGTAATTTTGCCATGAAGAAAGGCATTGTTAACATCCATGTGTGTGAGACACCAGCTTTTGGATAGAGCTACACATAAAATGAGTTTGATGGTCTGAGGTTTGATAACAGGACTGAAGGTATCATGATGGTCAATACCAAGTCGTTGATAACAGGACATGTAAATATCCTCTGTAATTTTTCCATGAAGAAAGGCATTTTTAACATCCATGTGTGTGAGAGACCAGCTTTTGGATAGAGCTACACATAAAATGAGTTTGATGGTCTGAGGTTTGATAACAGGACTGAAGGTATCATGATAGTCAATACCAGGTCGTTGATGAAAGCCCTTTGCAACAAGTCTCGCTTTGTAGCGATCAATACTACCATCAGTGTTGCGTTTAATGCGATAAACCCATTTGTTGCCAATAATAATGTTGAAATGAGGTTGCTTCGGTTCAAGTGTTCAAGAGCCATAAGTTAACAAAGCATTAAATTCATCATACATAGCAGCTTTCCACTCAGGATGTTTGATAGCTTGAGTTAAACAGGTAGCTTCAACTGGTGCAGGTAAGGGAAACTGGGTTGCTAGATTAATTTGTTTTGGTTTAAAAATTTCATTTTTGGCTTGTGTAACCATGGGATGCAATTGTTGTTGGGAGGGAATTACATCTGCACGAATATTTGAATACTGAGATGAGGTGTACGAGTCCATGGGATTTGGATTAGTGGTGAGAAGGGAAGAGGGATTGGCATATATGAGGGGAGGGAATTTCGGTAGTGTGTTGGCTGAGTTATGAGACGTGATTGTTGGTTGGAATCAGGTGGGGAGGAAGGTAGTTGGAGTGTGGCATTAGGCTGACCGTGAGAGGGGGACATGAAGATAAGAAGGGATAAGTTGGGCTATTGAGGATAAGGATTAGAAGGAATTGTGTTTGATGAGGTAGTTACGTTTGATGAGGGATAAGGATTAGAAGGGATTATATTTGATGAGGGAGTTGGTGGCACGGAATTAGTGGCTGAGGTGGAGGGAGTGGGCGAATTGGGTAAGGATGAGGGAATGTAGGGAGCATGCATGGTATTGGAGGAAGGTGGATTGCAAGGGTTGGGAATGGGTGACACAGAATTTGAGGAGAGATAAGAGAGGGTTTGTTGGGCTAGAACGGAATTAGAGGAGAGAGGGTGAACGGATGAGGAGGGTGGATGATATGAGATTGGAGTGAGTGACACGGAAGTTGAGGAGAGATAAGGGAGAAGTGGTTGGGTTGGCACAGAATTGGATGACATTGGTTGAGTGGAGGGATAAGGTGGGACCAACGCTGGATTGGAGGAGGAGGAGTTTGACTTGGTGACCAGCGCTGGATTGGAGGGGGCTGGAAAGAGAGACGTTGGATTGGAGGAGAGGAGAGTGCATGGAGTTTAATTAGTGGACATTGGACATAAAGTTTTTGAGGGAAAATTATCTTCAATAAATGTGACATGTCTGGAGATGTAGAGAGTTTTAGATTCCAAATGATAGCAAAGATATGCACTCTGAGTGGGACTATATCTTAAGATAACACATGGTTTAGATTTGGCTTGTAATTTATTTTTAGCGGATGGACCAAGCCAAGGAAAATATAAACCACAAAATACTCGAAGTTTGGAATAATTTGGGACTCACTTAAAAAGTATTTCAAACGGAGTGGTCATGTGATTAATAAGATAGGCATCTATTTGAATAGCATAAGACCAAAAATTAAGAGGAAGAGAGGCATCAGTGAGTAAACAACGAGTAGTTTCTATGAGATGTCTATGTTTTCGTTCACAGAGACCATTATGTTCAAGAGTGTGTGGGGGGTATGGTGAGATGAGTAATACCAAGAGTTTGGAGAAAGATTTAGAGTTTAATAAATTCACCGCTATTATCACTATAAAATGTTTTAATTTTGCACTCAAATTTGTTTTCGACAAGTGATTTAAAAACGGGAAAAATAGTGGAGACATCCGATTTGAATTTAATGGGATAGAGACAAACCTATTTAGAGAAATGATCAATAAACAAAACATAATATGAGAAGCCATTTATTGAAGTGACCGAGGTGGGACCCCATACATCAGAGAAAATAATATCTAAAGGCCGAGAGCTAGTTAAAGTGGAATAAGAAAATGGTAATTTATGAGCCTTATTTTCTAGACAATCGAAAAATTTAAAAGAAGAAATTGAGGACTTGTGGTTGATAATATGCTTGAGAAGAGGTGAATGTGGATGGCCGAGACGACGATGCTAGAGTGGAAGAGAGGATGGGCTAGAGACATGGTTGAGTTGGGGTTGGTTCGGTTGAAACTTGTACACCTGATCTTCATTCTTTCCGCGCAGAAGAACCGCCCCCGTGCTCAAGCTCTTTACCTCAAAATACCAAGGAAAAAACTCAACAGAAACTGAATTAATTGTACATAATTGAGAAACTGAAACAAGATTCTGAGTAACAATAGGGACATGAACTTGAGATAATTTAAGTGGTATTGAGGAAGTGGTAATGGTGGTATAACCATAGTGTGCAATAAGAAGAGCCTTACTGTAACATCCCAAACTTAATTCCTAGTATAATTGATGATGGGTCAAGCTTAGAGTGAAGGAAATAATGATATTGAGTAAAGATAGTGGATTGAAGGCTTATTTTAGGATTAATAACATAGGATTTTAGGAAATTCAAAATAAAAGATTTACAACTCTAAACACAAATTCCACCGTTGGATGTGAAGATTAGTATGTGGGGAAGCTTGCTTTAAAATTTGAGGAAGATCCAACGGGTAACGAAGAAGTTATGGCCTTTCAAAGTCTGGATACTGCAAAATTGTGCAGCTTAATCGCCTCTCAATCGCCTCTTAATCGATTAAGCTGCAATATAATCGATTATTAATCGATTAAGGGCTGTTGCAGTGGAAAAAAATAAAGGCGATCCACACGTGAGTTCTTGCCAAAAACTCGAATTTTCTCTCTCTAGGGCACACAATCTCTCATTCCAAATCTATCAAGCCTCAAGGGAATCACTCCAAAATCCATCATCAAGTCCCTCTTCGTTGCTCCAAGTAAGTATTCATGTTCTTGATGTTCTTCTCTCTCTCTAATTTGGATTTTCTCTCTCTCTCTCTCTCTTTCCCCTCCTTGGGAAATTCGAATTTTCTCTTGAAATTGGGCAATAATCTCATCATCATTCCATTCCTTCGACTTAGGGAAGATCATCATCACTCTCTTTATCTTCTTGCCTTTGGAGCTCTTGGTTGTGGGAGTGCTTGGAGCTAAGGCTTGGATTTTCCCACTCTCCCTCTCCTTGGTTAAGGTAAGGGGGTGGATATTGTGAGCTTTGCCTTGTTCTAGGGAGTTGGTTCTAATTAGTATATAATGATTTGTTAGGGTTATGTGTTAGGGGAGAAAATTAGATTATAAAACCCTAGGTTATCGAATATGAAATTCTAATTAATTAAATATGCATGATGATTGGATGTTAAGACTAGGAAAAGGAAACCCAATAATATGAGAATGAATTATTTGATAAAGGAAACTTGGATAATGATTATATTGATGTACAAGAGGATTTGGGTAATAAGATAGTGAAATTGTCATAAATGATTTCTACGATTATTGACTTTATTTGTAAAGTTTTGTATTAAATGATAATTGACTGCTAGGGCAATTGTATGTTTTGGTTGAATATATTTGCTCCCTAATTGCTAAATTTGTATAACTGAGCCTAAATGTATTGCATATGCTTAATTAAGAAAATGAATGCTATTTGAGAGGAATTGAATAATTAACATGGGAATTGAGTAGGGATAAGTTATGAATGGGAAATTATGAATAGGTGTAGTTATGATTAAACGTTTTATGATTTATTGAACAAGAAGATGAAAATTTTGTAGTATAATTGGATAAAGTAAATAAGGATTTTATGGCATTGAATGCAAGACTTCAAAAATATGGTGGTGCACTTCCAAAAGGCTAAAGGTAAATTGGTTAAAGGAGCCAGTCTTGTAAGACGTTGTCCGGGTTGTGGGACTGTACGCTTAGACTGGTGTGAATCAAGTCGTGTAAGACGGTGTCCGGGTTGTGGGACTGTACGCGTCGATTGGTTTGGTATGAGGTCGTTTAAGACGTTGTCCGGGTTGTGGGACTGTACGCATCGACCGATTTGATTTGATGTCGTGTAAGACGTTGTCCGGGTTGTGGGACTGTACACATCGACTGGTTTGATTTAATGTCTTGTAAGATGTTGTCCGGGTTGTGGGACTGCACGCATAGACTTGTGCGATCCAGATCTTGTAAGACGTTGTCCGGGTTGTGGGACTGCACGCATAGATCGCGTAAGACGCCATGGTGCGCAGCTGTAAGACGTTGTCCGGGTTGTGGGATTATACGCAATGATGGATCCACGTGAATAAATTTCCCTATATTATGAGGAACTCAAGGTATATGTACAGAGAAAAGAAATTATGAAAGTTAAGAGAATTTATGAAAAGGGCATGTGTATGAATCAAATGAATAAAATGTTTAAGTGTTGACCTCTGACCTGAGGGACACGAAAATGAAATAAGTGTTAGGGTGTCGACCTCTGACCTGAGGGACACATAATTTAAATATGGAAAAGTATAAGGGCCTCTGTCTTGAGGTGATAAATGTGTTGAATGAAAATTGTTCATTGGCCTCTGATTTGAGGTGATGTACTGAAATGAAATGAGTATGTGAAATGAATGAATTAATAATGAAAATGGATGTTGAAATGAATAATGAAAATGGATGTTGAAATGGAATAATGAAAATGGAAATGTGAAATAAATAATGAGTATGGAAATAATAAAATGAGTTTGGTGTGTAATATGTGAATATATGCTTATTTGCTAATTGTGCTTGACCTAGTGGGTCGTTATGTCTAGTTAGAAACTGCTTTCTATTTCATGTGCAAAGCTCACTCCCTTACATTTTTCAGGTACGGAGATTGAGTTGGCACAGCCCCCGGCCGAGCAGGAGTACTTTCCCTTACAGGGAGAGTAGGGTATTATGGGTTTAGAGTATAATATGGACCTAAGCCTCTTATATTATTCTGATGTAAATTTAATATGCATATTTTAAACGAGGCTTAGGATGTTTTGTTTTGGCAAAGTTATATGTTTTGATTATGACACTCAAACTTATTATTTTCCGCTGAAAACTCTGAATATTTGATTATCTTATGCACTCTGATATATTTGGAGCCCATAGGGCCTTGTTATGAATTAGATATATATATTCTGAAGCCCTGTTGGCTACTTGTTGTTTAATTGAAATTATTTATCACAGGTTGAATTTTGGAATAGTCCTAAAAACAAACAAAACTCCGTCTGTTTGACGGGTGATTTTTATTAAATTAAAAATGAAATTTCAAATTCACATTTTGATAGTGGGGTTTTAAGGGTAATAATCATAGGGTGTTACATTATGGTATCAGAGCAGTTTCTCCTCGGCCATGGAGTTACTCCAAATGATTACTCACCTAGCGAGTAATTGATGCTCATCGTAATAGTTTAGGATTATAATAGGATAATTATAGTACTATGTATCTACTTAGTAATTGAGTCTTACTGGTCTGTTCTCTCTGGCTAAGCAGTATGGCTAGAAGAAGGGCTGGTAATGATGGACTTGCTGCTATTCTTGAGCATCTGTCTCAGATGCAGCAGCAGTAGGGGGAACAGATGGCAGCCGCTACAGCGGCAGCAGCAGCTCTGCAACCAGCTCCATTTGAGATTGACTGGATGTCTCGGTTCCGAAAGAATAATCCGCCTCGCTTTGAAGGTGGAAATGACCCAGATGGAGCACAGAGGTGGATACAGGAGATAGAGAAGATTCTCCGCTCTATTCAACCACCAATGGAGCAGTATGTTCGACTAGCTGAATTCATGCTGACCAATGAGGCAGAACATTGGTGGGACCAGCAGAGGAGAGGATTGGCGGCAGCTAATCCTGTGATTCCTTGGGAGATGTTCAAGGATCTATTCCTGGGGAAGTATTTCCCTGAAGATATTAGGAGGGAGAAGGAGATTGCTTTTCTCCAATTGACTCAGGGGTCTATGTCTGTAGGGGACTACGCAGCTCGGTTTGAATATCTCATCCGATTTTCTGATTATCGGTATGCAAGTGACCGGGGCAAGTGTGTTAAGTTTGAAGCTGGACTTAGGAGTGATCTTCGCCTCTCGTGTGAGTATCACAACATTGATAACTTTGCTCGCTTGGTCAACATGGCAAGCACCCATGAGAAGGGTCTCAAACGAAAGCTAGCTGACGAGAGATCTCGGGCAAACCAGAGAATCGGAGGTCAAAGTAAGGACAAGGGACCGATCCAGAAGTCTGGTCCATACTCTCATTCCGGGGTCACGTTTCCTAGGGAATCCGGATCAACAATGAATGCTTATGGTCCTATACCGACTTGTCAGCATTGTGGCAGGATGCATAGAGGAGTGTGCTGGTCATTGGGTCGAAAGGAGGGGTTATGTTTTCACTGTGGACAACCCGGACATTTTGCTTCAAATTGTCCTAAGAACACAATGAAGAAAGAGATTAATGCTGCTAAGGCACAGAGGGCCAGTGGAGGTCCATCATTGCAGAAGGGGAAATTATTTACCGTCGAGGGTGACGAGGTGGACCCAGCTGGTATGACCGCAGGTAACTAATGTTGCCAAGTCCATGCGTAATGCTTCTAAGTCCGATTGTTGTGGAGTTAGTTTTCTCCTTAGTTAGCTAAATAGTAAGTTAGTAATGTCTTAGGGTAGAAATGTTTTAAAACATGTCGGATATCTGCCCTTCCAAATTCGATCTTGCTCTTATAGATAACATGTGAAAGACCTTATAAGAGAATTCTTAAGTTTGAGAATTCTTGTATCAAGTGACCAATATTATGTTGTGATGTTGTTATTTGATGTAATGTAAGGTTAGAACTGATCACTCTAATCCTTGCATTTGTTAAATGATAACATTATTGACAGAACCTGACAGTGATGTGTTGTTGGTAGACGTGAGGTTGGGATTGATCACCTCAATTCTTGCATCTATCAATAAATGCTATCATTGTAACCTCTAAAGTGAAAATAGACAACCAAAGTAGTGTAGCTAATTGCTGAATCCTAGGAAATGAGTTAAGAAAACTCTACAGAAATTATTCTTAATCATTATATCAACTAAACCAATCTTGAACAATTTGACATTTGCTTCGAATCTTTTCCCGGTTCTTAGATAACCATTCATAAGAATAGCCGGTTGTGTCAAATTTGAAAACCCCTGCATTAAGACCAAACAACTCTAAACACAAATCTTGTCGTACCCTTCACCTTTGGTATTTGGATAAATCTTGGAACTAATGTGGACTCCTTCCTTCCTATTCTTTTAATCGATTCATGGAAGAAGTTGAATGTGGAGCATTTAATAAGAATTGTGCCTGCTCTAACCAACTAAGCATTGGGGTGCTTCTTGTTCATGAACGCTTGTGTATGTTTTTGAAAGGTTCTAAATCTTACCGATGCTAGTCAAACCTTGTGAGGAGATAAACTCTAAGGCGTTCTATCCTACAAAAATCTTTGCATGCCACGATCCCAGTGTATCTATTCTGGGAAAGATTTTAAAACTATTCTGGAACGCTAAATATTTCAAGTTTTCCCATATCGAGCTAATGCAACTCCTGCCTTATATCTATCCGAAGGACGATCGGAAACGGATTCACCCGATCCCACATCCTTGAACATAGAGGTAATTGGGTATGTTGATTCCAAGTGGGGGAGCACTCCCTACCCTAATTTAAATTCTGTCTAGGTAAGGGCAAATCGAAGGACTGACGGAAGAAACCAAAGGGAATTAAAGATAGGAATCGCAAGTCCTATCACCGGGGTGATTCTCCATTTACAGAACCTAACGGAATTTCGGGGGCGAAATTCCAATAAGTGGGGGAGAATTGTAACATCCCAAACTTAATTCCTAGTATAATTGATGATGGGTCAAGCTTAGAGTGAAGGAAATAATGATATTGAGTAAAGATAGTGGATTGAAGGCTTATTTTAGGATTAATAACATAGGATTTTAGGAAATTCAAAATAAAAGATTTACAACTCTAAACACAAATTCCACCGTTGGCTCTGAAGATTAGTATGTGGGGAAGCTTGATTTAAAATTTGAGGAAGATCCAACGGGTAACGAAGAAGTTATGGCCTTTCAAAGTCTGGATACTGCAAAATTGTGCAGCTTAATCGCCTCTCAATCGCCTCTTAATCGATTAAGCTGCAATATAATCGATTATTAATCGATTAAGGGCTGTTGCAGTGGAAAAAAATAAAGGCGATCCACACATGAGTTCTTGCCAAAAACTCGAATTTTCTCTCTCTAGGGCACACAATCTCTCATTCCAAATCTATCAAGCCTCAAGGGAATCACTCCAAAATCCATCATCAAGTCCCTCTTCGTTGCTCCAAGTAAGTATTCATGTTCTTGATGTTCTTCTCTCTCTCTAATTTGGATTTTCTCTCTCTCTCTTTCCCCTCCTTGGGAAATTCGAATTTTCTCTTGAAATTGGGCAATAATCTCATCATCATTCCATTCCTTCGACTTAGGGAAGATCATCATCACTCTCTTTATCTTCTTGCCTTTGGAGCTCTTGGTTGTGGGAGTGCTTGGAGCTAAGGCTTGGATTTTCCCACTCTTCCTCTCCTTGGTTAAGGTAAGGGGGTGGATATTGTGAGCTTTGCCTTGTTCTAGGGAGTTGGTTCTAATTAGTATATAATGATTTGTTAGGGTTATGTGTTAGGGGAGAAAATTAGATTATAAAACCCTAGGTTATCGAATATAAAATTCTAATTAATTAAATATGCATGATGATTGGATGCTAAGACTAGGAAAAGGAAACCCAATAATATGAGAATGAATTATTTGACAAAGGAAACTTGGATAATGATTATATTGATGTACAAGAGGATTTGGGTAATAAGATAGTGAAATTGTCATAAATGATTTCTACGATTATTGACTTTATTTGTAAAGTTTTGTATTAAATGATAATTGACTGCTAGGGCAATTGTATGTTTTGGTTGAATATATTTGCTCCCTAATTGCTAAATTTGTATAACTGAGCCTAAATGTATTGCATATGCTTAATTAATAAAATGAATGCTATTTGAGAGGAATTGAATAATTAACATGGGAATTGAGTAGGGATAAGTTATGAATGGGAAATTATGAATAGGTGTAGTTATGATTAAATGTGTTATGATTTATTGAACAAGAAGATGAAAATTTAGTAGTATAATTGGATAAAGTAAATAAGGATTTTATGGCATTGAATGCAAGACTTTAAAAATATGGTGGTGCACTTCCAAAAGGCTAAAGGTAAATTGGTTAAAGGAGCCAGTCTTGTAAGACGTTGTCCGGGTTGTGGGACTGTACGCTTAGACTGGTGTGAATCAAGTCGTGTAAGACGTTGTCCGGGTTGTGGGACTGTACGCGTCGATTGGTTCGGTATGAGGTCGTGTAAGACGTTGTCCGGGTTGTGGGACTGTACGCATCGACCGATTTGATTTGATGTCGTGTAAGACGTTGTCCGGGTTGTGGGACTGTACACATCGACTGGTTTGATTTAATGTCTTGTAAGATGTTGTCCGGGTTGTGGGACTGCACGCATAGACTTGTGCGATCCAGATCTTGTAAGACGTTGTCCGGGTTGTGGGACTGCACGCATAGATCGCGTAAGACGCCATGGTGCGCAGCTGTAAGACGTTGTCCGGGTTGTGGGACTGTACGCAATGATGGATCCACGTGAATAAATTTCCCTATATTATGAGGAACTCAAGGTATATGTACAGAGAAAAGAAATTATGAAAGTTAAGAGAATTTATGAAAAGGGCATGTGTATGAATCAAATGAATAAAATGTTTAAGTGTTGACCTCTGACTTGAGGGACACGAAAATGAAATAAGTGTTAGGGTGTCGACCTCTGACCTGAGGGACACATAATTTAAATATGGAAAAGTATAAGGGCCTCTGTCTTGAGGTGATAAATGTGTTGAATGAAAATTGTTCATTGGCCTCTGATTTGAGGTGATGTACTGAAATGAAATGAGTATGTGAAATGAATGAATTAATAATGAAAATGGATGTTGAAATGAATAATGAAAATGGATGTTGAAATGGAATAATGAAAATGGAAATGTGAAATAAATAATGAGTATGAAAATAATAAAATGAGTATGGTGTGTAATATGTGAATATATGCTTATTTGCTAATTGTGCTTGACCTAGTGGGTCGTTATGTCTAGTTAGAAACTGCTTTCTATTTCGTGTGCAAAGCTCACTCCCTTACATTTTTCAGGTACGGAGATTGAGTTGGCACAGCACCCGGCCGAGCAGGAGTACTTTCCCTTACTGGGAGAGTAGGGTATTATGGGTTTAGAGTATAATATGGACCTAAGCCTCTTATATTATTCTGATGTAAATTTAATATGCATATTTTAAATGAGGCTTAGGATGTTTTGTTTTGGCAAAGTTATATGTTTTGATTATGACACTCAAACTTATTATTTTCCGCTGAAAACTCTGAATATTTGATTATCTTATGCACTCTGATATATTTGGAGCCCATAGGGCCTTGTTATGAATTAGATATATATATTCTGAAGCCCTGCTGGCTACTTGTTGTTTAATTGAAATTATTTATCACAGGTTGAATTTTGGAATAGTCCTAAAAACAAACAAAACTCCGTCTGTTTGACGGGTGATTTTTATTAAATTAAAAATGAAATTTCAAATTCACATTTTGATAGCGGGGTTTTAAGGGTAATAATCATAGGGTGTTACACTTACCATTTGCAACCAGGAGTTTATCTTTACCATTATACTCAGTAGATAGTGACAATTGGCCGAGATCATGAGTTACATGGTGAGAAGCACCAGAGTCAAGAAGCAAGGAGGAGTCAGTGTTGTCTCCATTATCAAAGTGTGCAAGGTTGGCCTGATGCTTGAAGTAATTTAGGGGAAAACCGTGCTTACGATAGCAAACATCATCAGTGTGGCCTCTGCGATTGCAGTATTTGCAGGTTGGAACGGGGCAACGCTGGGCAGCATTCTCCATTTGAGGGTCAGAGAATTCTCGAGAACGAGAATGGATTGTTGGTGGCTGCGAGGGATGATCGGGACGGTACCCGCAGCGAGTGCTGCGTTGGGTATAGTTGGCTGTTAGAGGGAGAGAGTGATGTTGTTGATCATCACGGTTAAGGAAGATTTCAAAGTCAACGAGTTTATCAAACAGTTCATCGAACAATAGTGGAGTGTCCCTAGTGCGAATGGAGGCTGAAAATTTGCGGAAGAAGGGTCCAAGCCCATTGAGAGCAGCAATAACAAGATCAAGGTCATCAATCAGATGATCGATGAGTGCAAGTTCGTCATCGATAACATGAATTGAGCGAAGGTGATTACTCACATTTGAACTACCTTTAGAGATGGAAGCAAGGCGTTCTTTGAGAAAGATAACACGAGTGCGAGAACGATTGGGCATATTGCTTATACAATCGGGTCCACGTTGCAGCGGAGGAGTCGGCAGAGGTCATGACAATCTGGGCATCAGTGCCACAGGACCCAAGGAGGGCAAGGTAAACATAGTGATCTTGTCGATTCCAATGAGAATACACTGGGTTGTCAACAGTTGCACCACTACACTTGATTGTTGAAGGTGGATAGGGGGTATGTCACTAGTGACATAGCCATAGAGATCATTGGCTTTCAGGAGATGAAGAATTTGGTTATACCAAGTGTGGTGATTTCTAGAGGTGGTAGTGTGGTGGAGATGAAGAATTTGGTTATACCAAATGTTTGACAGGCAGAGTGGTGGAAGTGTTAAGTTCAATGAGAGAGTTGTTGGAAGAAGCGGCCATTGAAAAAAAAAGGAATTATCGATAGAAAAAATGTTGTGACGCTAGAGGCTTAAACTGATACCATATAGAAAATAAATAAAGTTGAATTTTATTAACAAATTCTTTGTTCATGTAGCCACTGTATATATGTAGTGGTTTTACAATTTGTTGTTAACCTATCAGATAATTACACTGAACAACAAATAAAAGAATAATAATGAGAAGTATATGGTATAAGAACAAGATAATAGGTAGGAAAGAGAGAGATATTAGGAAGGAGTAGTTAACACTCCAACATCTTCGAGCTCTACCATAGGAACCATTAACCTTGCTCAACCAATCAAGCCAAGGTATAAAGTCTCCTAGAGTTATAACCCCTAATAATTCCATAAACTCCAACAACAGCTCTTGAAAACGCCTTCCTTTTCCTCCTCCACGGTATTTCTTTCCGAAGCTCACCCTACACACTATATCATTTGTAACATTAGAAAATAACTCAGTCAAATTCACTGTCAAGGAAGAAATAGAACACTCCTTAATATGTTGTACCATTGTTTTAGTTTCCTCCTCTCTAACACAACTAAAAGATTGGACCCTTTTGTTACTAAGAAGATGCAACACACTCAAAGCCCTTATTTGCCTCCAATATTCACCATATGGAGCACTTGCCATGTCTTTGAAATTATACAAGAGTATGTCATATAATTTACACTGTGGCCTGTTGGAGAAGACTAAGTCATGTGTTTTCATTATCTCACGTGTTGCATCAGCTGAAGAGACAACAAGAACTGGAACGTTTCCAAAATGAAGCAACATTAAGGGCCCATATTTTTGAGCTAGGGATTGAAGGGTGCGGTGAGGGAACAAGCCATGTTGGTGGAAGTTACCTAGTCGAGGTAATCTTGGAGGTGAAGGTGGTGACTTTTTTGTGGTTGTGGAATTGGAGAAATACCATTTGATAATGAGTAGAAGAATAAGGAGGAGCGATAAGACAGTGAGGAAAACCATAGGAAATGAATGAAAGCTTTCCAGTAGAAAAGAACTTTGTTGACAAGTTATCATGACCTTGACATATACATGGTTTATGTTGAGCGACTACTCTATACTTTGGCCTCTTGGTCCTTATTTGCCACTCCTTTTTATAGAGTCTCGTACCTACTCATTGGTTCTCCTAAGGCACATGATGTCGTGTTTATTTCTTCCTATAACATTTTCATTTTGATCGGTCTTAATTTTTAAATATTTCAAAAATTTTGGTTTTGAGTACTATTTTTTATCAGCAAAGAAGAAGAAGATTTTAACTAAATGAAAAAAGGGAGTATGAGAAATACATCCCACAAGTACAGAAATAGAAAGAGTTCAAAGATCAAAAATTTACGGTTACTTTACACAATGACGGATCTTGAAATTTTAGTTATAGGGGCGACTAATACAAACAACAACAACTACTACTAAGCCTTTGTCCCACTAGGTGGGGTCGGCTACATGGATCAAATGACGCCATAAAGGCCTATCATAAATCATGTCTTTTGATAAGGCATGGATTGTCATATCCTTCTTAATTGTTTCGACTATAGTTTTTCTAGGTCTTCCTCTTCCTCTAGCCCTTGTAATACTCTCCATTTGGTCTACCCTCCTAACCATGGCTTCCACCGGTCTCCTCCACACATGCTCGAACTACCTAAGACGAGATTCAACCATCTTTTCAACAATAGGGGCAACCCCGACTCTTTCTCGAATATACTCATTTTTAATCCGATCTTGTTTGGTATGTTCACTCATCCACCACAACATCCTCATCTCTGCTACATGAAGTTTATTCTCTTGTGTGCCCTTTGCCTCCCGACACTCTGTCCTATATAACATCGTCGGTCTTACAGCAGTGCGGTAGAACTTTCCTTTAAGTTTAAGTGGTACCTTCTTATCACATAACACACCCGAGGCACTCCTCCATTTCATCCACCCTGCTTGAATCCTATGATTTACATCCCCTTCTATTTTTGCATCATGCTGTAAGATATATCCAAGGTACTTAAACTTTGCGACTTGTGCTATGGCATGCTCTCCAACCTTCACCTCCCGAGTAGGGCTTATACGCCTCTTGCTAAAATTACACTTCATATACTCTGTCTTACTTCGACTTATCCGAAAACCATACCCTTCTAAAGCTTGTCTCCACATTTCAATCTTCCCATTTATTTTCCTCCCTAGTATCCCCAATAAGAACAATATCATCCTCAAAGATCTTGCATTTGGGCACTGGCTCTTGGACATGCTCAGTAATCACACCCAAGACCAGTGTAAAGAGGTAGGGGATCAAACTTGACCCTTGGTGTAGTCCTATCGAGATGGGGAAATCCTCTGAAATCCCACTTTGTGTCCTCACGCTCGTCTTGACCCCGTCATACATATCCTTAATGGCTCTAATATAGGCAATACACACTCCTTTCTTCTCTAGAGCCTTCCATAGTACCTCTCTAGGCACTCTATCATAAGCTTTCTCCAGATCAATAAAAACCATATGCAGATCCTTTTGTTGCTTCCGGTATTCCTCCATCAACCGGCGCAGTAAGTATATTGCCTCCATAGTTGATCTCTCAGGCATGAAGCCAAATTGATTCTCAATAACATGAGTCTTCTGTCTCAATCTTCGCTCTATCACCCTTTCCCAAAGTTTCATGGTATGGCTCATAAGCTTGATCCCTCTATGATTCGCACAATCCTGTATGTCACCTTTGTTCTTGTCGATAGGGATTAAAGTGCTCCTTCTCCACTCGTCCGACATCTTCTTAGACCTCAAGACTCATTAAACAACTTTGGTGAGCCAATTGATGCCCCTCTCTCCCAAGGTTTTCCAAACCTCAATGGGAATACTATCCGGACCAACCGCTTTATCATTTTTCATCCTTCTCAAAGCTTCTTTTACCTCAACCTCCCTAATTCTACGGTAAAAGGTATAATTTTGGTCATCTTCTCTAGTGACGATCTGATCAGGGTGTGAACTTTCATGACCTTCATTGAAAAGCTTGTGAAAGTAACTCTTCCATCTTTCTTTAATATCTGAATCTGCCACCAAGACTTTGTTGTCTCCATCCTTAATGCACCTCACTTGGTCTAGGTCTCTCGTCCTCCTTTCCCTAATTTTAGCAATCCTATAAATGCTTCTTTCCCCTTCCTTAGTGCCTAGAGATTGGTATAGCCCATCATACGCTCTAGCTCTTGCTTCGCTCACCGCTTTCTTAATTTTTTTGCCTAGCTGCTTTATATTTACCCCAACTCTCTGCATTTCTATTCAAGGACCACGTTTTGAAACATTCCTTTTTCTCCTTCACTTTATCTTGCACCCTTGCATCCCACCACCATGATTCCTTGCCCTTTGATCCATAACCTCTTGATTCACCGAGTGTCTCCTTTGCAATCTTCCTAATCCCTTTGGCCATATCCTCCCACATTTCATTTGCACTTCCTTGTCTATTCCAGCTTCCTTCCTCTAAGACCCTTTGTTGGAATCGCTTTTCCCCCTTCAATTTCCACCACTTGATTCTTGGAACCTTGTCTTGAATTTTCCTTTCCACCCTTCTCTTAACCCTTACATCCATAACCAAAACTCGGTTTTGGGTAATCAAGCTCTCTCCAGGTATAACTTTGCAATCCATGCAAAGCTTTCTGTCTGGTTTCCTCATTAGAAAGAAATCAATTTGAGAGCGCACTGACCCACTCACATATGTAATAAGGTGTTCCTCACGCTTTTTAAAACAAGTATTGGCTATTGTGAGATTGAAAGCTAAGGAGAAATCTAGAATGGTTTTACCTTCCCCATTTGCTATCCCTATGCCATGGCCTCCATGGAATCCTTCATATCCACTAGGGTCACTTCCCACATGGCCATTGAGAATTTGAGATCTCCCCCTAAGAAGATCTTTTCTCCCATAGGTATTCCTTGGATTACCCCCTCTAGCTCCTCCCAAAATTACACCTTATGATGATCTTCCAACCCTGTCTAAGGTGCATAAGCACTAATCACGTTGAAGGTATCTCTTCCAGCTACCAACTTAAGAGCTATGATCCTATCCCCGAATCTCTTCACCTCCACCACATTCTTCTTCCACTCCTTATCCATTATGATGCCCATCCCATTTCTCGCTCTTATCTTACTCATGTACCAAAGGTTGAAACCCGAAGAGTCTAATTCCTTTGCCTTTTCCCGAACCCACTTGGTTTCTTGTAGGCACATAAAATTGATCCTTCTCCTAATCATGGTGTCCACTACTTCCATTGATTTACCGGTAAGCGTGCCTATATTCCATGTTCCAAACCGAATCCTAGTGTCGTGAACTAACTTCTTTACCCGCACCCGTTCACTAAAATGCGGGAACCCTTGCTTATTTTTCACTACATCCAGGTGGCGATGTAGTAAATATATAATATTAAAAATATAATATATTCATATATAAAAAAAATAATAATTATTAGTATGAATAAAAAATACCCAACCCATGACCTTATAAAAAAAAATTGTAAAATAATAATATTATTACATATTCACATCAATAAAATTCAAAATAGAAAAACATTTGATACAAGTTTTATAATTGTTCTCTTTGGGAGCATTATATTTTTTGTTTAACATATATATATTCACGGTATAAATTTTTTTTATAATATCAACTCGTTCTTCATTATTCATGAATAGTATTTTTACTTATTAAGAGTCTATCATTATCCATAAATAATGGATCTATGATACCGTAAATGACATAAAAAAATTTGCACACATCACACTATTCTTATATTTTTACCAGTAATTTATGGATTCCTTGGAATTAATATATGATAGTTTTAACATAAAACTGAATAGAAAAACTTAGTTCAAGTATAAAAAGATATATTTGTTTAAGCTCAAATGTAGAATAAAACTAGCAACTTTGCAATTGATTGGTTTTTCTTTTGCAAGTAGTTCCAGTTGGACTCTCACATGTGGCAACTTTTTGAATTAAAAACTCACAAAATAAGAAATAAAAAATATGAATATAAAAACTTCACAAAATATTGAGGCACACATAAAAGGTAGTAAGCAGGAATCAACCACTTTTATTCGCTTCAAAGTTTAGTAAATCCCTTAATATATTTATGAGTTAATAGTCACTTTGGATCTTGAAAGTTACACTGATTATCAATTTAGTCTTTCAAAGATTTACATATACCACCATATTGGTATATTTTTAGAAACTTATTTCCTAGCCATATATATATATATATATATATATGAATGTTTCGGGATTCAAAATTTACTAGGGAGCTAGTTAAAATAAGGGTGTTGCTAATAAATACCCTTAGAACTAACACTTGTTAAGGAATATAACTATTTTGCTTGTTTAAACAATGTCTTAATGACATTCATTAACATTTTCTTTGAAATAATTGCGATTCCTTGCACTCTTTGAAAACAGCCCAAGTCTCTTCAACTCAGTTTTTTACCGTTGAATTATAAATCATTTTATTTTTGAACTATTAAAACTATCTTATGATAACTGTCAGGGAAAGGAGAAATTGTTTCTGAAATAATCTAGAGGACAGCATGCATGCAAGCAGCATCTAAGCATATTTCTCGATTGACATCCATGATCCATCGGTGCAATTGAATGGTCCAAATTTTCAAGAGCCTTTGCTGTTGATTAAAATTTCATCCTATCAGAATGGTGTGGCCTAAATTTCCTTAATGCTTATTGAAAGCAAATTCGAGATTGAGATTTTTTTTTTTTTTCATTTTGTTTTATACTAGATATCAATCCCATGCAATACATGGATTTATCGAATTTTTCAAAAGATTTTTCTATTCTATATATCATATGCATAAGTTAATCAAACATAAAATAATAAGTTTTTATTGAAAAATTATGTATTTAACGAATCAAAGAATATTGATTTATTTTTTAAGATAAGTTTACCTTTTATGATTACTTATCTTATACAAAGATACATAGGTTAGACAAACCCTATTTCAAATAATATAAAATTTTAAATAGTTTTAGTTTTGATAAATAAATAATGTAAATAAGTTAAAGTTAGTCTTTATTTAAAAAAAAGTTCAAGTTAGTTAAAATATTTACTCATTTTATAAAATTGGTTTCTAACAATACTAACGTGCATTTTTCCCCGTATATTTATGTATTATTTATTCATATATAACATGTACTTTACAAAATAAAATAAAACATCAATTTGGTCTCTTAGATTAATAATACCTATCAATTTGGTCTCTGAAATTACAAAAAGTCAATTTGATCCTTAGCGGAGCAAATTATAAGTTAATTTGGCCATGTACCAAGTCTTAGTATAAGGATTGGAAATTAAAAGTCCCAGATTCAATCTTGAGCATCATCATTTGGTGGATTTAATTTCCATTTCCTTACCCTCGTAAAAAGAATGCCTAAAAAAATCAATTTGGTTTATGACCAACAAATTATAATGTTGTGAAAGAATTAAATTGACTCAAATTATGCGAAGTTTTGATGAAAGCAAAACTAGCATTATGGAGCACTAGGAGTACTCACTCATATACAAAGATAGACTTAAAGGAAGAGATACATGAAATTGGGTTAATACACCAAGCAGAGAACTCAAAAGAGTTATCAGCCACGCTAATAACAAGTGTCCCTATAGCACTTGTTAACAAGCTAACTACTATAATAATAAAAGTTCATTAAAATTTACATTTTTTTAATTTGGATTTTCGAGAGATTGAGTGGTGTACATTTATGATTGTTTTTCTTATCGTAATAATCTTAACAAGTATCTTAGGAAACTTATTAGCAAGACACTTAAAATAAAATGGTATAAAGTTGCATCTTAGTCAATATGCTACTATTTAAAAAAGGATTTAGACCACAATCGCCCCTTATTATCAAAGGTACCAAAGAAAAAAAAACCAACAACGGGTACACCAAAAAAAAAAGAGTTTTAAATTTTGGCCCTCATTACTGAAATTTTGATCTCCATTTCGTATTTTTATGGACAAAAATATCTTTTTATGTGTTATTTTTCCGTCCCTAATGAGACGGAAAAATTCCATCTACTTAGAGACGGAAAAATTTCATCCTTGCACAGACGGAAGAACCGACAATGAATCAGCTCCACATTTGGTACCATCCAAGAATTGCAATTGGTAAAGGACCGACAATGAATCATAAAAGTTCATTAAAAAAAAAACACCAACAACGTGTACACAAAAAAAAAATAAAATCAAAAGAGCCAATCCCTTGATACAAAACACCAAAGGTAAAATTCACGAAAGCATAAAAACGGGAGAAATTATTACATCCGAGATTCAACCAAATGATGGCAACACGGGCATCAACTACATGGCTCTGCAAGGTTATTAAAAGAAGGCATATGCCTCAGTATATTACAAAACAATAATATTATTTTTACTAGCTACTCAAATATTACAACTTCTCTTATAACTTCATTTTTAGATAATGAAAAAAAGAGATAAGAAAACATGTGAATTTGTGTTTCTCTTTTTCTATTACCCAAAAAAGGAGGTAGTAGGAGAAATCGTGAAACTTGATTATATTGATTACCAAAGTTTATTCCCCTTTTTTATATCATATTTTCTTTATTACATTGTCACTCATCGTCACTATATATATTCATTCATTTCTCGTATAGGGGTAGCTACTGCCAGGAGAGGATATTTTCTATGAGTAGTAACGCTAAAAGATTCACTCTCAGACATGTCCAAGTCCTCCCCTCTTGCTCCTCCGGGCAATGACCAATCAAATTTGTGGACAATGTTTGCTAGGATGATTTCATTTACAGCTATGGCAAACATTATTCCAGGGCAACCCCTCCTTCCTGCTCCAAAAGGAATGAATTCAAAATCATGTCCCTTAAAATCAATTGAACTATTGAGGAACCTTTCTGGTTTAAACTCAAGAGGTTGGTCCCATGATGAAGGGTCTCTTGCAATAGCCCATGCATTGACTAATACCTGAGTGCCAGCTGCAATGTCATAACCCTTATGTTTAATATCTTGCATGGACTCCCTAGGAAGCAATAAGGGAGCAGGTGTATGGAAGCGTAGAGTTTCTTTAATCACGGCCTTCAAGTAATTCATGTGATCTAAATCATCCTCAGTTATGTGAGTTTTGTTACCAACCACACTTCTCACTTCATCTTGCAATTTATGCATGATAATTGGGTGCTTTAACAGTTCTGACATTGCCCACTCTACGACCGTGGAAGTAGTGTCACTGCCAGCAACAAACGTGTCCTACCAAAAAATCAAGAGGCTATAAGAATACTTGAATATATATATGACATATATAGTTGAGTAATCAAATTGTATCAAGAAAGGCTTGAATATAGCGTCTTCTTTTTTTTTTTAAAAAAAAAATGATCGAATTTTGATTTTCGTCCTAAAAAATTGTATTTATCCATCTTGATTCTTAATTGTTCGAAATATTGTAATTGGTTTTATCTCTAATAATAAAGTGACTAAAATAATAGCATATAAAACGTACATTTTAATCACTCACACGTCTAACTGTGATATTGACAAACCACTTAATTAAAAAGAAAGCTTTATCAAATTTCTGGAAAAAAAAAACTAACATACTTAAACCTAAGATAAATGGTTCGGTTTCTATTCAATTTCTTTCTTACTATATAAAATTGGCTTTCATTTCCATTTCATTCTTATTGTATATATTAGCAGAAGAAATTTGCTTTTCCCATTTATATGATCCTGATAGTAAATTTAAATGTAATAATCCAGTATAAGTCATTTCAAATGAACCAAACCAGCAGAAAATAAAAACAAAAGAAATACACAAAAACACAAACACACATAGACATAAACATATAATTTAACAAAAATGTTATTTGGATATTAAAAATTGACATCAAAATTAAACAACTACTATTTTAAGAAAAGAAATAAGAAAATGTTAAAATAGTACATTGGATTTATCACCATACTTTTCCTATAATAGTAGATGTTCATATTTTTATGTCAAAGTTTGATATTCAAATAACATTGTTAATAATTTAAATAGATGATATTCTTACCAAGAGTATAGCCTTTATTGTTGTTCTGTCAATTGGGAAGCCAATAGTGTTAGTTTCAGTTCTTTGGATTGAAAGCAAAACGTCCACAAAATCAATCAGCTCCTTGTTATCCACATCAACATGCTCATCATTACAACTACCTTTGTTGGACAAGCAAACAATGTGTTCCTCTACAACTTCTTCTAAAAACTCATCCATATGTTTAGCCACTCTTCGAGCTCTACCATAGAAACCATTAACCTTGCTCAACCAATCAAGCCAAGGTATAAAGTCTCCTAGAGTTATAACCCCTAATAATTCCATAAACTCCAACAACAGCTCTTGAAAACGCCTTCCTTTTCCTCCTCCACGGTATTTCTTTCCGAAGCTCACCCTACACACTATATCATTTGTAACATTAGAAAATAACTCGGTCAAATTCACTGTCAAGGAAGAAATAGAACACTCCTTAATATGTTGTACCATTATTTTAGTTTCCTCCTCTCTAACACGACTAAAAGATTGGACCCTTTTGTTACTAAGAAGATGCAACACACTCACAGCCCTTATTTGCCTCCAATATTCACCGTATGGAGCACTTGAAACGTCTTTGAAATTATACAAGAGGATGTCATATAATTTGCGCCGTGGCCTGTTGGAGAAGACTAAGTCATGTGTTTTCATTATCTCACGTGCTGCATCAGCTGAAGAGACAACAAGAACTGGAACGTTTCCAAAATGAAGCAACATTAAGGGCCCATATTTTTGAGCTAGGGATTGAAGGGTGCGGTGAGGGAACAAGCCAAGTTGGTGGAAGTTACCTAGTAGAGGTAATCTTGGAGGTGAAGGTGGTGAGTTTTTTGTGGTTGTGGAATTGGAGAAATACCATTTGATAATGAGTAGAAGAATAAGGAGGAATGGTAATAAGACAGTGAAGAAAACCATAGGGAATGAATGAAAGCTTTCCCGTGGAATAGAACTTTATTGACAAGTTATCATAACCTTAACATATATGCATATGGTTTATGCATGTTGAGCAACTACTCTATACTTTGGCCTCTTGGTCCTTATTTGCCACTCCTTTTTATAGAGTCTCATGCCTACTAGCTCATTGGTTCTCCTAAGGCACATGATGTGTTTATTTCTTCCTGCAACATTTTCATTTTGATGGGTCTTAATTTTTAAATTTTCAAAAATTTTGGTTTTGAGTACTATTTTTTATCAGCAAAGAAGAAGATTTTCATTAAATGAAAAAAAGGGAGTATGAGAAATACATCCCACAAATACAAAAATAGAAAGAGTTCAAAAATAAAAAAAAAAATTATGGTTACTTTACACAGTGACTAACCTTGAAATTTTTAGTTATAGAGGCGACTAATACATAAATATAAAATATTAAAAATATAATATATTCATATATAAAAAAAAATAATTATTAGTATGAATAAAAAATACACAACTAATGACCTTATAAAAAAAATTGTAAGATAATAATATTATTACATATTCACATCAATAAAATTCAAAATAAAAAAAAACATTTGATACAAGTTTTGTAATTGATCTCTTTGGGAGCATTATATTTTTAGTTTAACACACACACATATATTCACGGTATAAATTTTTTTTATACGGTCAACTTGTTCTTCATTATTCATGTATATTATTTTACTTATTAAGAGTCTATCATTATCCATAAATAATGGATATATGATACGTAAATGACAAAATAAAAAAACTTTTACACATGCATATCACACTATTTTCTTATATTTTTACCAATAATTTATGGATTCCTTGGAATTAATATATGATAGTTTAAACATAGAACTGTATAGAAAAACTTAGTTCAAGTTTAAAAAGATATATTTGTTTAAGCTCAAATGTAGAATAAAACTAGCAACTTTGCAATTGATTTGTTTTTCTCATGCAAGTAGTTCCAGTTGGACTCTCACATATGGCAACTTTTTGAATTAAAAACTCACAAAATAAGACAATAAAAAATATGAATATAAAAACTTCACAAAATATTAAGGCACACATAAAAGGTATTCCCTCCGATCCTATATATAAGTCCCCTTTCAAGACTTTTTTTTTGTCCTTAATATAAGCTCTATTTTATATATATTTTCAATGGCATTAATTACTCTTTTTCCACAAATTAAACACACGTATTTACTTAACACTTTTTATACTCACAATAGTAATTATAGGGGTACTTTTTAAAATAATACCAAATATTTACATTTCCAATATCACTAACTAACTTTCTTAAAGGAAGTGAAATTGGTCAAAATGTGCTTATATTAGGGACATGAGGGAGTAGTAAGAAGGAATCAACCACTTTTATTTGCTTCAAGGTATATAGTAAATCCCTTATATATTTATGAGTTAATAATCACTTTAATTTGGATCCTGAAAGTTACACTTATCATCATTTTAGTCATTCTTTCATCAATTTAGTCTTTCAAAGATCTACATGTATTACCACAATGATTCTTTTAGAAATTTATTTGCTAGCCATATGAATTTTTCCGGAATCAAAATTTACCAGAGAGCTAATTAAAATAAGGGTATTGCTAATAAATACCCTTAGAATACTTCTTAAGGAATATAACTATTTTCCTTGCTTAAACAATGTCTTAATGACATTCATTAACATTTTCATTGAAATAATTGCGATTCCTTGCTCTCTTTGAAAACAGCCCAAGTCTCTATCTTCAACTCAGTTTTTCAAAGAAGGACATTAATGAATCAATTGTCATTGATTTTTCAAAGCTGGATGAAATTGATCTAGATACATTGCCTAAAACGCAAGTGGAGAAGGCACTAAAAGTCATTGAAGAAATTAGAGGGAAATTGGTAGAAAGAGTGGTGCCGCAAGAGGGAAGTGATGGCGGGCAGGCTGGTGCTGGGTTGGACGGTGCTGGGTGCTTGACTGGTGATGGTGCGGCCAGACGTGTTGGTGCGGCTGGTGGTGTGGGAACAGATGCGTCTGGTGCATCGGGTCTTGCTTCTGGCGCGGGTGTGGGCTCTGTTGCTGCGGGTCCTGGTCTGGCTGGTGCTCAGGGATCTAATGGCGCCAGAGTTGCTTGGAAGGGTGCTGCATCTGGTGCTGCTGATGGCGCCAGATCTGATGGGAAGGGTGTTGTACCTGGTGCGGCTGTTGAGTTGTTGGGCGCTGCTAGCCCCGGCGCCGGTGTTGCGGCTGATGCGCGTGTCGGGCGTGATTCCACCGGTGCTGAAAATACAATAAGGGATGACAAAAAAATTCCATCGATATGGGATAATTTTGATATATCTAAGTTGCGGAACGCTGGGGAGAAACTCAAATTCTATAAGCCGGAGTTGAAGGAAGGTACTTCTTTTGGAAAAATTGAAGCTAGTGATGTTGAACAAGAAGTTCAGTATTGGCAGAATGCTATAGTATGTTATGTCCTTGGTTCGAGGCCACCATATGCGGTTATCAATGGTTATATTAAGAAGGTTTGGGGTAGCTATGGGATAGACAAGGTCCTGATGAATAATGATGGGACTATTGTTGTGAGGTTCAACACTTTAGAGGCCAGAAACACAGTGTTAGAGATTGGTGTTTTCCATTTTGATAAAAAACCAATGATTTTGGCCCCATGGACTGGAAGACCTGTGACGAAGAGCTTTCTTGATCGTGTGTCCATTTGGATACAGTTTCCGAATCTGAATTTGAAGTTTTGGGGCACGACAGCGTTGAGCAAGATAGCTAGTTTGGTTGGCACACCGATTATGGTGGATCAGGTAACCCAGGAGAGGAATCGCATCAATTATGCACGAGTGCTAATAGAGGTAAATCCTGTTGTCCTTCCTGATGAGGTATACTTTGAGGATGAGAAGGGGAATGTAATTAGCCAGAAGGTTGTCTATGAATGGAAGCCAATCCTTTGTACTAAATGTTCTACTTATGGGCATGATGCAAAAATGTGCCGGAAAGGAACGAAGCAGCAGTGGGTAGTTAAAAATAAACCTTCCCAGGAGGATGTGGATGTCTTGGTTGGTAAGCTAAAACTCAAGGATAGTCTTGAGAAGGGAACTATACCAGAGGAGAATATTGAGTTAGCAACGGAGGCCATTCAGGAGGTTATAGAGCAGACACCTTCGAAGAGTAAGGGGGAGGTGAAGGGTAAAGAAGTTTCTAATGCTGTCAGTGATAAAGGTGAGGATGTGCATGAAGTTGCTAATGTTAATGATGAAGAAGGATGGACGCCGGTCACTTCACGGAGTAAAGGTAAATCTAAAACTATTAGTTTGCAAAAGGGGGAGACCTCTAAGCAAATATCTAATGGATAGGATTGCTGCCTGGAATGTTAGAGGGTTGAACCGCCCTCTAAAACAAAAAGTAGTAGTAGATTTTTATAATAATTATAATGTAGGGTTGTTAGGAATTTTGGAAAATAAGTTGAGAGCTGCCTCTTTTCAATTTGTTCAGAATAAGATTGCCTCTGATTGGGGTTCTTTTTCTAACCATGATTTATGTCCGGTTGGCCGTATTTGGCTGATTTGGAAGGTGGATATGTTTGATGTTGAGATTTTGAGCTGGTCGATGCAATATGTGCATTGCTGTGTTAGGATAAAGCAGTCTGGTATTGTTTTTTATGCTACTTTTGTTTATGCATCTAATGACTATGAACACAGGAAGGAGTTATGGAATGTTTTAAAAGGAATTCATGATTCTATTAATATCCCGTGGATTGTTCTGGGGGATTTTAATACTTTTCTTTTTCATGAGGAGAAGTTTGGTGGTTTGCCGGTTGATGTTCAGGTGCTGGGTGATTTTAATGATTGTGTGAATACTTGCCAGTTATTTGATATGAGGTACAAAGGGTGTTACTTTACATGGTGCAATAAGCAAGATCAGCAGGATAGAATTTTTTGTAAACTTGATCGAGCTCTTGTGAATGAGCATTGGTATGTGCAATGGCCAAATGCAGAAACTGATTTCTTGGTGCCTGGGATTTCCGATCACTCCCCGATTCTGGTTGATTGGGGGACTGGTTGTAAGCCTAGGCGGTCCAGCTTCAAATTTTTCAATATGTGGGCAAAGCACAGAGATTTTGATAAGATTGTGCATGTTGTTTGGTCTGTTGAGTGTGATGGGAGTAACATGTACAAGGTCTGTAGTAAACTGCGGCTTTTGAGAAAGCCTCTTTCTAAGCTGAATAGGGAGGCTTTTGCTCATATTGACAAACAGGAGGTTCAGCTTAGGGATAGGCTTTCTTATGTACAGACAGAGATGATTAATAGGCCATTTGATGTGGGGTTGCAGGCTGAAGAAAAGGATCTTTTAGCTCGATATCAGTTAGTTAGTCAGGCAGCTTTCTCCTTCCTTAGACAAAAAGCTAAGGTGGATTGGTTGAATGAAGGTGATCAGAATTCGAGATTATTTCATACTTCTATCAGGCAGAGGCAATACAGGAATAGAGTTTTGAGTATTGTGAATGAGCAGGGTGCAACAGTTACAAGCCAGGATGATATTTGTAGTGCTTTTCAGGAGTATTACAAGTTGTTGTTTACAGCGCCTCAGAGTACATGGGAGTGGGACCTGAATTTTATAAATGAGGGTGCCATGCTAGATAGTGGTCAGCAGCTGAGTCTTATCAGGCCTATTACAGATGCTGAGGTTAAGGAAGCGATGTTTGCTATTCATCAGGATAAGTCACCTGGTCCAGATGGATATGGCTCAGGCTTCTTTAAGGAGGCTTGGGAGATTATTGGTTCTGATGTGTGTGTAGCGGTGAAGGATTTCTTTCATACTGGCAGAATGTTGCGGGAGATTAACCAAACTAATTTGGTTATGATCCCGAAAATTGATAATCCTAGCAACGTGAAGGATTTTAGGCCCATAGCATGTTGTAATTCTATTTATAAATGCATTACTAAGATTATTTGTAATAGATTAAATCATGTCTTGCCTAGTATTGTTCAGGATAATCAGACAGCTTTTGTGAAAGGCAGAAGCATTGTGCAGGCAGAAGCATTGTGCATAATGTACTTATTTCTCAAGACCTTCTAAGGCTGTATGGTAGGAGTAGAACCTCTCCTAGATGTATGATGAAGATTGATATCAGGAAGGCCTATGACACATTGAGCTGGAGGTTCGTTGAACATATGCTAGTTGCATTCAGATTTCCTGAAAAATTTGTGACTTGGATCATGGCTTGTATTACAACGGTGACCTATTCAGTCGTTCTGAATGGTCAGCGGTCTATGTCCTTTACAGGTTCCAGAGGTATCAGACAGGGTGATCCTGTCTCCCCCCTTATCTGTGTATTGTCTATGGAAATTTTAACTAGAATTTTACAACATGCTACACATCATAGGAATTTCAGGTTTCGCCCTCTTTGCAAGGAGTTGAAGCTTGTGAATTTAGCGTTTGCTGATGATTTGATGATCTTTTGCAAGGGCCATCCAGCTAGTATTGATATTTTGATGCAGGCTTTTAATAAATTTTCTTGTATGTCCGGGCTGCATGCCAGTAATGAAAAGTCCTCGATTTATATGGCAGGTATTCCCCAGCAGCGCCAAGATGAGCTTGTGGAGAGAACAGATTTCCAAAAGGGGGAATTCCCTTTTAGGTATCTTGGTCTTCCTTTATCTGCTAGGAAATGGTCTGTCTCTACTTGTCATTTACTAGTGGAAAAGGTGACTAAGAGGGTTAATATTTGGAAATTTAGAAATTTGTCGTATCAGGGGAAGTGTTGTCTTATTAATTCAGTGCTTTTGAGTTTGCACACTTATTGGGCCACTATATTTATTATTCCAAAAATGGTCTTGAGAGATATTGAGAAGATTTGCAGGGGTTTTCTTTGGGGGAGACAGGACACAGGTCATTACTCGGCGAATGTTGCTTGGAATGATGTGTGTAAAAGTAGGAAGTTTGGCGGTTTAAACATAAAAGATAGCTGCATTTGGAACATTGCAGCAATTGGTAAGCAGGTTTGGGATCTGGCTATGAAGAAAGATAATCTTTGGGTCCGCTGGGTGCATTCCGTATACATTAAGGATCAGGATTTTTGGGAGTGTAATGCGATGCAGGGAGCAGGCTGGCATTGGAAGCAGGTGCTTAAGGTTAGGGATAAACTACGAAATGGGTTTCATAATGATAGCTGGATTGGAACCCATGATGGTGTGTATACTGTCAAGAGTGGGTATTTATTTCTCACTAATCAGCAAGGGTATTTTCCCTTGTATAGAATGGTTTGGAATAATGTGAATGTTCAGAAACATTGTTTTATAGCTTGGCTTGCGGGCCTTGGCAAGTTGCACACCCTTGATAGATTATCTTTTATGATTATTCCTAATCATTGTTGTCTTTGTCTAATGTCTGCTGAATCCAGGAATCATTTATTCTTTGATTGTATTTGGAGTCGTAATCTCCTTGATTGCTGCTGCATGTGGATTGGATTTGATAGGTGGCCTTACAAGTATCATAACTGGACAAATTGGATTCGATCAGCTTTTCGTGACAGGACTAGGCGCAAATGTGTGTATGCCTTGTTTACAACATTAATCTATCACGTATGGGAGGAAAGGAATGGTAGAACTTTCATGGATCGCACGCGGAGTATGCAATTTGTTTTTAGTGCAATTAGAAGAGAGGTTGCTCATAGAATTAGTTTTTGTTTTCCGAATTATGTAAATTGGACAAATCATTCTTTGGTAGAGAGGATTAGACAGGAACTTTAACATTCTTTTTCCTTGGGTTGTGTTTGAACCCTTCATAGAAGGTGGCAAACTTTCCCAAGGACTGGCTTAGTCTTTGATCTTGAACCCTTCCTAGAAGGTGGCAAGGTTAAGAATGTAAGTCGTTTATTTTATTCTTGAATTTTGCACGTTGGTAATGAATTTATTCTTTTTACCGAAAAACTCAGTTTTTTACCGTTGAATTATAAATCCTTTTATATTTGAACTATTAAAACTATCTTATGATAAGTGTCAGGGAAAGGAGAAATTGTTTCTGAAATAATCTAGAGGACAGCATGCATGCAAACAGCATCTAAGCAGATTTCTTGATTGACATCCATGATCCATCGGTGCAATAATTGAATGGTCCAAATTTTCAAGAGCCTTTGCTGTTGATTAAATTGTCATCCTATCATAATGGTGTATGTGGCCTAAATTTCCTTAATGCTTATTGGAAGCAAATTCGAGATTGAGATTTTTTTTTTTTCATTTTGTTTTATACTAGATATCAATCCCATGCCATACATGGATTTATCGAATTTTTCTATCCTATATATCATATGCATAACTTAATCAAACATAAAATAATAAGTTTTTATTGAAAAATTATGTATTTAACAAATCAAAGAATATTGATTTATACCAACAGGGTTTGGTTCAGTTGGTATAAGGTCCCAACTGAAATTTTGGGAATGCTACACGGGTGCTAGTAGCCCCGTGTTCGATTCCCACTAAAAACATCCCGCTGGGAGAGCCAGCCACGCAGCTCGCTCCGGATTAGTCTTAAGGGCTCCCTGGTATTGAGAGTGCTCTTGGGGATACCGGTGGTTCCGCAAGGAATACGGACAAAAAAAAAGAATATTGATTTATTTTTTTAAGATAAGTTTACCTTTTATGATTACTTATTCTATACATATACATAGGTTAAACAAACCCTATTTCAAATAATATAAAATTTTAAATAGTTTTAGCTAGTTTTGATAAATAAATAATGTAAATAAGTTAAAGTTAGTCTTTTTAAAAAAAAAAATTCAAGTTAGTTAAAATATTTATTCATTTTATAAAATTGGTTTCTAACAATACTAACGTACATTTTCCCCGTATATTTATGTATTATTTATTAATATATAACATGTACTTTACAAAATAAAATAAAACGTCAATTTATGTTTTGCGACTACTCTATACTTTGGCCACTTGGTCCTTATTTGCCATTCCTTTTTACAGAGTCTCGTACCTACTCATTGGTTATCCTAAGGGCACATGATGTCGTGTTTATTTCTTCCTGCAACATTTTCATTTGAGTTTTGAATTTTGATCCCATTATTGAGATTTTGGCCCCCATTTAATTTTTTTGGACAAAAATGCTCTTCAGCGTGTAATAATTTCTGTCCATATCGAAACGGAAAAAATCCGTTTTCTTATATATACGGAAAAAATCCGTTTTTTTATATCAAATGAAAAAATCCGTTTTTTGATACCCGGAGTAAATCCGTCTTTAACAAAATGAAAGATTAAAAATTTTGGCTTTTACTCAAGTGCCCTTCGTAGTGTGTTGGTTTTAAAGGGTTTAAAACCCTTCAAATTCCCTCTTTTCCTCACTCTCTCTTTTTTCTCCCTCACGAACCGTTTCTCCCTCACTCACTCACGAACCGTTTCTCTCTTCGTACTCAATTGTTCTTCCTTTTTCCCTCACCGGTGTGCCTCTCGTTCTTCCTCTTCGCGCGGTAGTTCACTGGTAAGCCTCTCTATCCCTCTCTCTAACTCTCATTTAAATCTAGGGTTTTGTTAGGGAATAGTTAAAATGGTAGGGTTTTGATGTTAGGATTTTGTTAGAGTAGTATTGTTGTTGCTTGATTTAGAGACATTTCAGTTATTGTTGTTGAATGGTACAGATTTTGTATGTATTTTGTTCGTTACATGTTGTTGTGTGGAAAACGAAAGAACTACAGTTTCAGCAATTTCCGTCCTTACAGTCACGGAAAATATCCGTCTTTTGCGTCACGGAAAATTTCCGTCTCCAATTTGACGGATATTTTGTTTAATATATAATATTGTTTTATTTTATATAATTAATATTATTATATTATTAGTTTAATTTAGATTAGTTTTTGTCTAATAATCTATTAGGTTAGTGATTAATTAATGTTAGTTTAATTATTAGTGTTAGATTAGTATTATGTGTGAAAAATTAATTAGATATTATATTAGTATTATTAATTTAATTTATACTAGTATTATTAACATTAGAGTAGTTTAATTTAGAACAGTATTAAATTAACTTATCAAATTTGCCCATTCATTATGATTATTTATATTAATATTATTAATTTTTGTAACATATTTCAATAATAGAGTAGTATTAGATTAATTTTAGGATTTGATTAATACTTTATTAATTTGTTACATTGTTTATTTATTTATTTAGTATGTGATTAGTATTTAGTTTTTGCCAATTTAGATTATTTATTTAGTAATAGATTTCAATACTAGCCTACTTTATTTGTTACATTGGTATTATGTTAATTTATTAAATTTGTATTATATTTTAATTAACTTTATATGTTACGTTGGTATTATGTTAATTAATGTTATTATATTAATTATTTCATTATTTTCATTAATTAATAATATTGTGTTTCAATATTTTTCATATGGTTAGGACGAAGAACAACGATAGGCGTGCACCACCACACAACATACATCCTTCTCACATTAGGATGTCGAGACAGCCACCGACCGCTTCCAACAGGAAGCGGAAGGCAGAGGAGTACGCGGCTGGGTCATCTTCGCAGGCAGTGCCGCCACCACCACATCAATCTCCTCCACCACCTGCAGCAGCACACCAGTCTTCACCACCACCCGCACACCAGTCTCCACCACCACATCAGTCTCCTCCGCCAGTGGCACAACAGTCTCCACCACGACCATCATCACCACCAGCACATCAGTCTCCACCAGCACCACCACCACTGGCATCACCACCACATCAGAGTCCTTCACCAATACATCAGTCTCCATCACCACCACCACATCACCCTCCACCACCACCACCACATCAGGATACATCACCCACAGCTACACTCGCATCATCATCGGCAGCACCAGCAGTTGTAGCTGAGCCTGAGCCCGAGCCACCACATCAGGATACATCACCCGCCGCTACACTCGCATCATCATCGGTAGCACCAGTAGTTGTAGCTGAGCCTGAGCCTGAGCCCGAGCAGGAGCCAGAGTCTTCATCAGATTCAGCTTCTTCAGACGGATCTGAGGCTTCTGATAGTTCGGATCCACCAGCAGTAGCAGTTTCACCCTTGGCAGTAGCTCCTCAGCCTTCATTGGATTCGGATTCCTCATTCGACCTTTCAGATTCGGATGACAATGAGTCCACTTCATCTTGGGAGGAGGATGAGCAGGAGGGGGTGCAGCAAGCGGTCGAGGAGGAGGTTCAGGTGCCTCAGCAGCCACAGGGTGAGCAGCACATCGAAGATATTCTGGGAGCTGACATAGAGGAGTAGCTCGAGGAGATAGACGATCCACATGATCAGTCATTGCTGCGATCGTATGAGGACCATGTTGCCAGACACATCTGGCAAGGCAGAGTAAGTAAAAATAATAATTTAGTAAAAATTTCAGTTAAAAAAAAGTTGAGTTATAGTTACAATATTTGGTAATGTTGTTTCATATTTATTTTTGTATTATTTCAGGAGCGTGGCCCATTGACCAGATGCACATTCCGCCGGTGGACATTGCCATCCCTTTTGGTTTGCCGGAGGCGGTCCGTGACATTGTTCAAGCCTCTGGTCTTGCGCCATTAGTCGGATTGTCATACGAGCAGGTGGACAAGCGTCTGCTCTCTTCCTTTGCAGAAAGGTGGTTCAGCGAGACCCACACCTTCCACCTCCCGGTCGGCGAGATGACAGTGACTCTTGATGACGTTTCGCCGTTGCTCCACATTTTGGTGGTTGGCAGGTTTATCCCTTGGACCAAGCCGAGGCATAGTGATGTGGTACAGTTGATGAGGGACCTGCTTGGATTTACCGAGACTATGGCATTAGAGGAGGCGCGCATAACGCGCGGTGGTAGTGTTCGTTTCATCACACTGGCTAATCAGTATGTGGTGCACGCAGAAGCTCAGAGGTGGCATTTCGCTGCACGATGCTACCTCTTGCACATGATCGCCAGCACATTATTTTTAGACAAGAGCCTGACATACATCGGGTGCCAGTATCTCCTGCCGCTTGACGATCTAGCCACTGTCAGCGATTTCGCGTGGGGTGCTTGTGCTCTAGCACACCTATATGAGGAGTTGGACGACACTTGCAAGCACTCGAAGAAGCAACTCGGTGGATACATGACACTCCTACAGGTAAATTTATTCTTAATTACTTATTAATTTTATTATAAATAATTATTACATTTCAATAAAAATATATTAAAATAAATAACTATTTTAATATTTATTTTAATAATATAAATGTTGTGACTTTTTAAATTTTGGTAATTGCAGGCATGGATCAAGGAGCACTTTCCCGCCATCGGATCTGCTATCCCTCGAGAGGATTACGAGGAGGCCATGCCGAGGGTCCGCAAGTAGGAGTATGGGGTGGAGTCTAGTAGCATGGATTATCAGTATCAGACCCACCTGGAGTCTTTGAGGGTGGATCAGGTGAGCTGGTAGCCTTTCGATCCCGATCACCGGACTGTACGACCGTTTGAGGAGGTCAGCTTGTTTTCCGGGTTTCTCATATTGGGAGACCAGAAACTCACTTACCTCCCCGAGTGTGTACTCTGGGTACGTCCAGGCGATCCCCCCATTCCACGTGACTCTCCCGCAGGATGGGAAGACGTGAATACTGAGTTTGCGACGTGGACCCTGCACGTGGTTGATGATGCCATTAGAGGGCGTAGAGTTGCATATGATGGGGAGTACTCTCGCGATTAACTTGATTGGCTTCATCAGTACTGTCATCCATTCCTACTACCTACATCAGTGCGTGTTGATGATCCCTCCGTACTTATGGTAAAAAATCAAATTTTTTAAATTATTTCGATAATTTAGCATTTAAATGCAAATATCAAATTAAAAATCGTATTCTGAACTTGCAGGATCGATATCGGGATAGCCTCAGGAGCATACTAGAGCTGGCATTGCCTATGCATCAAAGCGGTGTTCTTGACCCGCATGTCATTCAGCAGATTGTGGACATCAGCTCTAGACCTATGGGTCACGTCGTGCCTGCTGCAGTGCGAGGCGGTCACGTACCACAAAGAGGTGGTCGAGCGGATCGAGGTGGTCGAGCCGATCGAGGTGGCAGAGGAGGTGGACGCAGAGGCGGTAGGGCCGAGCATGGGGACGGTAGGCGCGTTAGGGCAAGGCATGGTTGATTTATTTTATACTCTCCGTATTTTGATATTGTTGGGCATATTTATATATTCCGTTTTTGTTGAAATTCTGTTTATTTTGAAATTCCGTTTTGATATTACATTCGTGTATTTCATGTTTCGTTTGTGTTGATATTTCGTTTATTTTGGATTTTCCGTGTTGATATTACATTATTTGGTTTTGCGCATCATCTTTTTGTTTAGCATAATATTAATAATAAATGGATTACAATTCAATAATGTAATAATATTAGTATTTTATGGAATAATATTAGTAAACTATTCAATAAATATTCATGGAATGATATTAGTAATTGATGGAATATATACAATTACAAATAATAAGATTTTACTAATTATAAATAATTATGTTTATTTATTAGTGAAATAATATATTAGTAAATTATAATATTATAAATAAATATTTTACTAATTATAAGTAATTACCTTTATTTGTCCCCTGAATAAAACATTTGCAAAATACTCCTCAACTAGTAGTGAAATAGGGTCTGGATCAACCTCCTCATCATCTGTCATCTCCGATGCAACTTGTCCAAAATCAAACATGTATAATTTCTGCCAGTGGACATGCACCGCACTCAACGGAATACTATGCCCCTTCCTCTTATAGGCACCTAGCTCGCAACGACATGGTAATCCGTGAGTGCTTCTGATCCGACAATCACAGTCACCGGAACCAATACTATGTGCCTCTTTATAAATCAAACTTAGAGCTTCCCGAGATACCACGTAGCAAAACTCCATGCAGAGAGGGGTTTTCATATTGTGCTCAACTGTTGTTATGCTTTTTTGAAACGACTCCACAATGTTGTTATGCTGACATGTCAACATATTGTGCATGGCGTCAAAGCATGCGGCTATATCACCTACGCTATCCATCAACTCCCTCTTGAATGCGGCGTGTGCACTCTCGACCCTGTTTAACAAGATACGGAATACTATGTGTGATGTGAACATTCATATAATTATATCAATTAATTATTATTATTGTAATTTAGGAATTTACCTATTGGTTGTTGTGTTCCCAAAATGCATATGCCTATTTATCAAAGCATCCATGACATATTCAAACAATCCACACCCGACCTGTTTAGAGACTTTCACAAATGCATCTTCACATGACTGGTACTCCTCCACCTTCTTACAATGGACGACATTCATCCATGCATTCATCACCACATCAGTCTTCTCATTGTCATGGAAGTACTCTTTGAACTTTCCTTTAACATTACGCTTCACATGCAACTGGCAAAGTAAATAGGTGGCCGTAGGAAATACATCTCCAATATGTTAGATCTAGAAGGCATGTGCATGTGAAGATTGTGAGATCTATTATGCGAGTGCATGGTTTTGATAATGACAAATGTTTTGATCAAGCTCAAGTCATGAAGAAGCTCACCAAAGTTCAACAAGATCAACAACAATGATGAAGAGAAAGCAAGCTCATGAAGATTCAAGTTGTGTATTGAGTTGTAATATCTTTAGTTTGAGTCTTATAGTTTGATGTGTTTGGGTAGAGTTATTAGAGGGTAGTGAATCTCTATCAAGTGCATGATCATATTATATTTTGAGTATTCACTTAACCTAAATCAATAGGTGGCTTAGAGTTTTGAAAGAAAAGTTTTAGATTTGAGAAAACAAGTTTTTAGAAGTGTTTTCTCAGTGCTTAATCGATTAACAGGACTGGCTAATCGATTAACAGCTTTTGAATCAGGTCTTAATCGATTAACCTGATGGCTTAATCGATTAACATAAATTTAACAAGGGTTAATCGATTAACCTGTGATGCTAATCTATTAACACCTGCTGAACTGGTTTTTAAAATACGTTTTGCACTTCTCAAAATCAGTTTTTAAGTTTCCTAACTTTTTGGTATTCTATATAAACCTTTTCCTAACCTTTGTGAATCATTAGAACAAATCAATTTCATTTTCATATCATTTTTGGAAAGATCAAAGCCACACTATTCTCTCAACTTTCTCTCTCACTTTCAAAAGATCAAAGCTCTCACTTTTACATCTTTGGTCAAGAATCTTTGAATCTCATGTGTTGATATTTTCATAGTTCTTGAAAGATATTCATAGGATTGTTATTGTTTTCTATTGTGTTGTAATCATTGCAAGGAGGCAAACATTCTACAACAAAGGAAGTCTTGGTGGTTGTTCATCAAGCAAATTGAAGAAGAAGTCTTGGTGTGTCATCAAGCAAATTGGAAGTCTTGTTGTGGGGAATGAACAAGCGATTGGAAGACTTGTTGTGGGGTTATCAACAAGCAAGGGAAGAAGGTTAGATTGGATTTCAATAGGATTGCAAGACAATAGTGAGGTATCTCTTGGAGGCTATCAAGAAGGGAGTCTTGAGAGGCGGATTACTTGTAATTTGAGAATTCTAATTCCTTTAGTGAAATCTCTCTTTGTTGAAGAGGGGACTGGATGTAGCTCACGGTGGTTGTGAGTGAACCAGGATAAAATCACTGTGCAGTATCTCTATTCCCTTAACTCTTTAGTTTTTGTCATTTCATATTGTTCTTGATTGAAAACCTAGAAAAGATTGATTTTCCATAATTGAATGAATTAGGTATTAATTGTGCAATTTAATTTGGGAAAATCATTTTCATAACGTAGGTAATCATTAAGAATATTGGTGTTAATCAATTCCGCTTTATCTCTGATCTTATGAGTTAATTGATTGATTTTCGTATTTGATTGAAAAGTGATTTTTCAGTATTAACAGTGATTTTTCAGTATTAATAGAAGGTGTTAATCGATTAACCAAGTTTTGCTGTCAGACATTAATCGATTAGCCTGTTGCTTAATCGTTAAGGGCTGCAGATTTTGTAAAAATTATTCGTTTTAATTGTTTCGATTTGATTCGTTCGAAAATCTTTCAAGGTTTCTTTAACACCTATTCAACCCCCCCTTCTAGGTGTTCGCCTAGTGTTGCTTAGCTAATTCACCCACCGATTGTAGTTTTTACACAATAGCTCTCACAAGAGCACCCTCAAAGATGGTGAGAATGACCTTAGGAAGTTGACAAGGGTCTATAAACAATCTGCTAAACTGCATCAATGCCCATAATAAGCTAGCATAATTCTCAGATGACATGAAACAAAATGCAGCAGAGAATGTTTTGGCGGTTGATGTCTGACCAACTATCTCTAGCAACGGTACTCTATATCTGTTGGTCTTTTATGTGTTGTTCATTATGAGCACCTAGCCAAAGTTACGCAGTAGAGAAATGGACATAGGGTGAGCCCAGAAAATATCCTTCACCACATCAGTACCAGGGAAGGTAGTGTGCGAGTACTCATATCCTTCCCTCGTCAAGCATAGCAGGAGATGTTGCATCTGCGTACGTGGGAGCCTCACATTTCTTCTATAGGTACCACGGACAGTGTAAATTTGTCCCATAGTTGTCATATTTGCAGGAAATCTTTCTTTTAAAGTTTTCATCACTCTCTTTGGCTTCACCCCGCTCTTGGTAAGGTCAAACATAAGAGCACGTTCTTCTTCGGTTAGCCTTCCAGCCAAAGAATGACCAATCAACGATTCATACTCCTTGTGGTTATGAAAACCACATTTAACCTTCAACAACCACTTGTCACCGAAACGAGTTGGCCTTGCATATAATCTAAAAGGGCAATTAATCTTCTTGCTTCCGGTATTATATTTCAGAATTGCCTTTGAAACCTTGTATATGCCACTTTGCTCACATGCAAAGACAACTCTTTGCCTCTTACATTTTCCCAAGCCTAAGTCATACTTTGCAAATTTCAGGACAAATCAGAGTCGATACCCAACTGTACGAACCCAATCCACGACTTCATCCCGATTCTTGATCACTTCATTTGTGCAAAATGAATTGCTATAATCGGGAAACTCAATCTTCACGGATTTCATTACATGTGGTTCTTCAACATCATGCATACATCATTTTTATTATCAGACATTGTATCTGCAATGGTGAAAAGACAAAATATTAGATTCTGGAATAACTTCCGTCTATGCTGAGTCGGAAAATTTCCGTCATCATGTTGACAGAAAAATTCCGTCTTTGTGTACACGGAAAGTATGTTGAAGCCATAAACGAAGCAGGGATTAACAGAGCTTTCCCCATTTGCAAAACACAGTACAAAATCCATACAAATTTGGCTAAACTACTACAGAGAAACAATAATATATATAAACATTACTCTTACTTAAAAATATACATGAAAGAGGGTTTTGTTGAAGAATATACCTTCAATGCTCTCAGTAGTTATGCTCAAAGCAAAGATACCAAGCTAATTTTTGATGATGATGATGATGTGTTTATGATGATGATCATGCTCTTTATTTTTGTCTTCAGAGAGAAAGAGAAGAAATGAGTTTGTGCTTGTTGCTGTAGCTTGCCAATGCATTGGCAAGTTAAAAAGCCATATACACTTACTTGAACACGGAAGGGCAAACTTGGAATTCTGAATTTTATTAATGTTTCCGTCTTTTAAAAGACGGAAAAATCTAATTATTCCATTCCCATGTAGACGGAAAATTTCCGCTTACGTATGAACGGAAGAACGTTTCCATTTGATGAGCGACGAAAAAATTAACATGTTAAAGGGCATTATTGTCCAAGAAAAAGTTAAATGGGGGCCAAAATCTCAACTATGGGGCCAAAATTCAAATCTCTTTTTATTTTGATCGTCTTAATTTTTAAATATTTTAAAAATTTTGGTTTTGAGTAATGTTTTTAGGCTTATTTATGCTTTTGGTCCCTAAAAGTTCAATGTGTTTTAGTTTTAGTCCCTATAAATTATTTTGACAGGGACCGATCCTTTATTTTTTAGGCTTGCTTGCTAACATTTTCAAAGTTATGAACCCTTTTTACCCGTGACAAGGCCAATATTGTAAAGCAAGTTCCCTCTCGGTTAAGAAGGCAGCAAGTTCATCTTCATTCCTATCATTATCTTTACAATTTCTCAGGTCATCAAAATTGTCCTCAACAATCATCTATAGAAAAAATAATTTTTATGAACAACAACTGTCTCCTAATGATAATAACAAATCAGCATTATCCGCTGACAAAATTAAGTAGTAGTTGTCTGGATTCAAAATTTTCAATTGGTCGCCTGAGTCCATTAAACATAACAAGCAAATATATATAAAACGACGCATATTCCAGACACCACGTTTGTCAGAAAAATTTTCGAGGTACCATTTTTGTTCGCTTAAGGAATACTCGCACCAAAGCGATTATAGGAATATAATCATTATCAATATGTGAAATAATTATACTTAGTTGTCAAAAATTAAATAAATAATTCAAATTTATTTAATCGTATATGTGAATTGTGAAATCATTATCTTTAGTTATAAAATTTATTTAATCTTATCTGTGAAATCATTATTCTTAGTTTGACAAGTTTTTCAAATCATTATATATAATACGTGTAACACCCACTAATTTTATTCTTAATTATTCAATAAGAATGGGTACATTTGTTTGCATTTTAACGTTTTAGTAAAGTATTTTAATACGAAAGTATGACGTTTCCAATTGTTAAATAAAATTAATTATGCTTACATGATATTTTAATAAAGTATTAATTTTTACCTTTGGAATTAACAGGTTTACATATTTTCTAAAGATTTTAAGTAGATAAATCAAATTTCTCAAAAAATTATTTAATGTAAAAAATAATTTGTAGCTAAAATTGCTGATTCATAAAAAGTCATTTTTTTCAATTTTTGAATGTGTTAGTTGTACATTAAATATAGAGTTAATAGTCACATAGGTCCCTGAAAGATACATATGGAATCAGTTAGGTCCCTAAAAGATTAGTGGAATCTCTTAAACCCCCCAAAGATCATTTTGGAATCAGTTAGGTCCCTGAAAGATTTTTGGAATCTCTTAAACCCCCCAAAGATCAATTTGGCATCACATTAGTCCCCCATGAGGGACCTAACGGAATCCTATGTGACACATTAAATGCTTTGTTGGCCCAAACGTGACACCTTCTTAACATTCCAACATCGTGTAGACTCACAATGAGAGCTTTTGATGATGTCAAATAAACAGACTCGGCTTGTGCTCAGCGTTAGACAAGTCAGACTTATCAGCGCAAGCGTTCAGCTAAAGGTATAAGCTCTGCAGAGGCTCGGAATCTTTGTTTTGCGTATGCGTTCCGCCAAAGGCAGAGGCTCGGCAGAAGCTCGGAAAACTAGGGTTCTTCGCTACCTGCATCAAGTGAGCTTTTGTAGCTCAAGCTCGGCTTTGACTCGGCCCGTGATCAAGGCCAAAGTTCATCCAAGTTTGCAAGCTCGGTTCTTCATTTCAAGGCAGTAAGCTCGGATGATGATTTGCTCGGTACTCGCTCAGATTAAGCTCGAAACAGCCACAACATCTGATAGAGTAAATAAGCTCGGGTTGATCGTTCTAAACTTGACTTGTTGCCGACGCTCAGATCAAGCTCAGAAACAACAAGCTCGAACAAAGCCAAAAGCTCGGTAATCTCTGTTCATCGTCTTCAACAATGCATCGTCTTCAACCTTCGGACTCTGCTCAATTGTTCCGTACTTTTTATTACCGTTGAGTCTGGGTAGAAGTCCTAGGTTTAGCTCCTATGCTCTGACAAGTTTGAAATTCAAAATGAGTTAAATCAAAGGTTGGTGAACTGTCACCATCACTGCTCTGCTGTCTAAATGTTACCGTTGGAAACCCCATCTCCGTACAGCTCTTTTTCTCTCTTTCTCTGCAGAAAAGAGGAGACTATAAAAGAGGGGGTCTTCAACGTTAACATTACATTGATTCCTTTACAACCATTTTTTTTCCAGAACTTAAACTTTCATTTTTACCTTAAAAATAAAACAGAGCAGAAATCAAAATCTCACAGAGAAGAAGAACATTCGATTTTCATACGAACTTAGAGAGTTAAAACTTTCAAATCTTAACTCTAAGTTCGAATCAGTTCTTCTCTGTGAAATCCTTCTAGAATTGACTCACTCTTGTTATTCAATCTTTCATCATATTCGAAGAGTGTTTTCGAATTGGAGCCATACACTTTCATCATCTTCTTCGTTGTATTTGCTATTGTGAGAAGCTGGTCTCTGATCGAGAAAGCTTCGATTTGTAAAGGTTCCAAAGAGGTTCTTTGGTCGTCGATTTGTTGTGGGTAGTTTGTCACGAGTTTGGTACACTCGTTTGACTGGATAGGTCTAGAGGAGTAGGCTCTTGTAAATCCTTTGTAACCCAGAAAATCGATTTTTAGTGAAAGCTCTCTGAAAGGTTTTCAGAGGGGACTGGACTAGCTCTCAGGGTGAGAGTGAACCAGGATAAATCTCTGGTGTTCTTTCTTTACTGCTTATCTGTTGCTGCCAAGCGTAACGTTAATTCCGCTAATCTTCATTTATCTAAGTTCGAACTGTTATTTTTCTTAGCTCGGCCCTTTGAGTGTTGTTCTTTGAACTTAAGTCAAAAACCAGCTCTACCTTGAAGCAGCTCAGTTAACTGATTAACCATTTTGTTTATCTGATTGGTTAATCATTTAACCTTGTCTGCTCGGAAAGAAGCTCGGGTTTTCTTTTAAAACCGAACAACATCAGTTTAATTTTCAATAAATCGAAAAATTACCATATTAGCCTCAATCTCCTATTCACCCCCCCTCTACTCGATTGTTAGGCCTCTTGTTGGTTTCCAACAAGTGGTATCAGAGCTCGATCGAAAGATCGAGTGTAAAAACTTTTTCGAAAAGATCCTTCAGGAAACCGAATGGCTACTAACAATCCCTTCGGAGGTGAAGGCTCTTCCATAAACAGACCAACACTATTCAATCGTGAGGGTTATGCTTATTGGAAAGCTCGAATGAAAATTTTCATTGAAGCCATAGATATGGAAATTTGGAAATCTATTGAAAATGGGCCATTTGTCCCTAAAAGAAAAATTAATGATGAAGTTGTAGAAATCCCGTGGGAAAGTTGGGATGATGATGACAAAAGAAAAGTATCTTTCGATTTAAAAGCCAAAAACATCATCACCTCAGCTTTGTCCTACGATGAATTCTTTCGAGTGTCAAGTTGCAAATCTGCTAAAGAAATGTGGGACATTCTACAACTTACTCATGACGGGACAAGTGAGGTCAGACGAGCATGATTAAATAATTTGATGCATGAATATGAGTTATTCCGAATGCTGCCAAATGAAAATATAAATGATTTGCTGAAACGGTTTACTCATATCATAAACCATCTTAATGCTCTCGGCAAAACTTTTCAAAATGTCGAGATAACTAACAAAGTGCTTAGATGTCTTAGCAGAGAATGGCAGCCGAAGGTCACTGCCATCATGGAAGCTAAAAACTTGGACACAATGAGTATAGCCACTTTGTTCGGCAAGCTGCAAGAGCATGAGATGGAGCTCGGCAGACTGACCATGCATGAAGAATCTGATAAGAAGAAGGGAATTTCCCTCAAAGCTGCTATAAAGGCAACCAAAGAATCCTCTGAAGATGAGTCCAGCTCGGACATGGATGAGGAAGACTTTGGTCTCATGGTCAGGAAGTTCAGCAAATTTTTTAAAGGCAAAAAGAACTTCACAAACAGAGCAAGAGATACCAGAAGCACTCACCACAAAGGCTCAAGTTCAAAAGACCGAGTTAGATGCCACGAATGTGGTGAAGCAGGTCACATTAGAACTTACTGTCCAAGATTACAAAAGCAAAGTGGTGAAGAAATAAAGAAGAACAAAGACCACAAGAAGAAGAGAGCTTACATAGTATGGGATGCACCCAACAACAATACCAGCTCAAGCTCCAGCTCAGGCGATGAAGAAGAAAAATCAATTCTGTGCTTAATTGGAAGGGAAACTGTGTTCAGAAACCCGAGCCAAACGAGCCCCGAGCAAGAATGGTGCTCGAACCGTGAAAAGGAAGTATCGAGCTCATCACTCAGAATAGATGAACAAGATCTCCCTGTATATGACTCTTGCTCGGAGTGTGAAGATGAGGAAGCTTGTTCGAGTCTCAGATATACCGATCAAGAAGACTCATCGAGCTCGACTTTTGGCACAATTAATCAAAGATCAAATTTCAAATGCTTAATGGGCAAACACAGCGAGGAAACCTCAGCCAGCCGAACAATGTCCGAACATAAAAACACTGAGGTAACCTCTACATCTGATTCTGACTCTGAATCTGAATTTAATGACTCTGATGAATTGTATTCTGCTTATCTTGAAATGCAAACCGAATTCAAGAAGCTTGCTAAAAATTTCATTAAGTTGAAACTCAGTCTTTCAAAATACAAAGAGCAAGTTCTTGATTTGGAAAATTCAATTGAAATTCTGAAAAGCAGAAACGAGTCATTAGAAAACACTATCACTCAGTCGAAAAATGAAAATCTTGACTGCTGCACTAAATATGAAAAGGAAATTTCTGACCTAAAATTTAAAAGTGCAACTGTCATCAAGAGTGATGGCTTGTTTGATCGGCTTTTAGCCGAACATAGGAACTACTCGAACAAAATTGGCCTCGGCTACACTCAGATCAAGAAGAAAGCAGTAAGGAAACTCGGCTATGTCTCAAACTTTAATAACTCAAAACGGCCGAGCTGCTCCTACTGTGGTCTTCATGGTCATACACCCAATGAATGTAAAATCCGACGTCATGGTGTAACCAAGGGCAACTTTGTTTGGGTAGTCAAAAAGAAAGATCCAACTGCTAACCCCCAGGGACCCAAAACAATTTGGGTACCCGAATCAAAGAAGTAATATTTTTGTGATGCAGGTGTGCTTCCTAGCAAAAGAGAGCAGATGGTACCTTGACAGTGGATGCTCGAAGCACATGACGGGGGACAAAAATCTATTCATTGAACTTTCACATTCAGATAAGGGCTACGTCACTTATGGTGATAACAACCGAGGTAAAATATTGGGTGAAGGTAAAGTCAGTAACTCTGCCAACTTGGTTATCAATAATGTTTTACTTGTAAAAGGGCTAGAACACAATCTTTTAAGTATTAGCCAACTTTGTGATATTGGCAACCATGTTGTTTTTACCTCTACCCATTGCATTATTAAAAGTGACGAGGACAACTCTGTCAAATTTGTTGGAAAACGATTTAACAATACTTATTTGGTTGATTTGAATGAAATCACCTCTTTGGTAACCACTTGCATGGTTAGCAAAGAAAGTGACACATGGTTATGGCATAGAAGGACAGCTCATATAAATGTAAACCAGTTAAAGAAACTACAATCAAAAGAATTAGTGATTGGTTTACCAAAGCTAAATTTTAACATTGAGGGAGTTTGCTCTTCATGCAAGAAGTGCAAACCGATCAAAAAGAAAAACGATTTTCCATCTAAGTTGATGGTCTCGACAACGCATCCGTTGGAAATGTTACACATGGATTTGTTCGGACCATCACAAGTCAAAAGCTTTGGTGGCAATCTCTATGCCTTAGTAATAGTAGATGACTTTTCCAGGTTTACATGGACTTTATTTTTAAAATCAAAAGGTGAAACTTTTGAAACTTTTAAAGAGTTTGTCAAGCAACTCCAAAACCGAGCTAACCAAAAAGTAGTTGTAATCCGAATAGACCATGGCGGTGAGTTTGAGAACTACAAATTTGACAAGTTTTGTTCTAAGTTCGGAATAGAACATCAGTTTTCTGCTCCTCGGACTCCCGAACAAAACGGAGTTGTGGAACGGAAAAACCGAGTTGTAGAAGAACTAGCCCGAACCATGCTAAATGAATACAATTTACCACATTATTTCTGGGCCGATGCGGTGAACACAGCTTGCTATGTAATGAATCGCATCCTCATCAGACCAATTTTAAAGAAAACTCCATATGAACTTTACAAGGGTAGAAAACCAAAAATTTCTCATTTCCATACATTTGGCTGCAAAGTCTTCATTTTAAACAATGGAAAAGAGCATCTTGGCAAATTTGATTCTAAAGCCGATGAAGGAATATTTTTGGGTTATTCTACTCATAGTAAAGCATTTAGAGTTTTTAACAAAAGGACCTCCACTGTGGAAGAGTCCGTGCATGTGGTATTTGATGAGTCTCCTCGGAGAGACAATGTTAGTTGTGCAGATAGAGAGGATCATCATATGGCTGAACTCGATCCGAGCACAACAACTGAAAGAGCTCAAAAGGATGAAACTGCTGAAGACAAAGATCGGAGGGACGAGCTTGTTCCGAGCCAAACAAACAAGGAACAAACCGAACTCAGTCCGAGCCAAATTCAAAATAGTCAGTCCGAACTCATTCCAAGCCGAGCAGAGCAGTTTGAGCTCAGTCCAGCCTGGAAGAGAGTCAAGGACCATCCGATAGAGAATGTGCTCGGCGACTTGAATAAGGGAGTTTTAACTCGTCGTTCTATTCAGAACTTTTGCAATTTCGCTTCCTTTGTTTCTCAAATTGAACCTAATTCGATTGATCAAGCAATTGATGATGAACATTGGGCGATTGCCATGCAAGAGGAACTGAATCAATTCATCAGAAATGATGTCTGGGAATTGGTTCCTCGGCCCAATGATCATACGATAATTGGCTTGAAATGGATTTTTAGAAATAAAACAGATGAATTAGGCTTAATTATAAGAAACAAAGCAAGATTAGTTTCTCAAGGCTACAACCAAGAGGAAGGTATCGATTATGATGAAACCTTCGCTCCAGTTGCTCGGCTTGAAGCAATCCGAATTTTACTTGCTTTTGCATCTATTATGAATTTCACCCTTTATCAAATGGATGTAAAGAGTGCTTTCTTAAATGGCTTTATAAATGAAGAAGTATATGTGAAACAACCTCCTGGCTTTGAAAATTTTGAATATCCAAACCATGTATTTAAACTCAAAAAGGCTCTTTACGGTTTGAAACAAGCTCCGAGAGCTTGGTTTGATCGTTTGAGCTCATTTTTACTCAAACAAGGGTTTGAGAGAGGGAAGGTTGACACAACTCTATTCATTTATAAATCCAAAAAGGACATATTGTTAGTACAAGTTTATGTTGATGATATAATTTTCGGTGCTACTAACATGTCTCTTTGCAAGAAGTTCTCTGAATCAATGCAAGGTGAATTCGAGATGTCGATGATGGGAGAACTCACATTCTTCCTTGGGCTGCAAATAAATCAAGTTGATGAAGGAACCTTTGTGCATCAAGGAAAATACTGCAAGGCACTCCTCAAGAAATTTGGCTTAGAAAATTGCAAAGAAGCTGCCACTCCCATGAGCACATCCAGCTATCTCGGCAAGGATGAGTTAGGTAAAGTCGTGGATGTGAGCTAATATAGAGGCATGATAGGAAGCCTTCTATATTTGACTGCGTCTCGGCCAGATATTATGTTTAGTGTTTGTTTATGTGATCGTTTTCAAGCTAATCCCAAAGAATCTCATCTTTCGGCGGTTAAGCGAATTTTTAAATATTTAAAAGGAACTGTGAACACTGGTCTGTGGTATCCTAGGGATGACAATCTCAGTTTTATTGGGTATTCGGACTCAGATTTTGCTGGGTGCAAGCTTGACCGAAAAAGCACAAGTGGAACTTGTCATTTGCTCGGCAGTTCCCTTGTGTCGTGGTTTTCTAAAAAGCAGGCTTGCGTTGCTTTGTCAACAGCTGAGGCCGAATACATTGCTGCTGGTAATTGTTGTGCTCAAATTCTTTGGATGAAACAACAGTTATCAGATTTTGGCTTAATTTTAGATCACATTCCTATCAAATGTGACAATACAAGTGCAATCAATCTAACTAAGAATCCAGTGTATCACTCTCGAACAAAACACATTGAAATTAGGCATCATTTTCTTCGAGATCATGTTCAAAAAGGTGACTGTGTCATAGAATTTGTAAGTACTGAAAATCAATTAGCCGATGTGTTTACTAAACCTTTGCCGAGGGAAACTCTTTATAAAATTCGACGTGAGCTCGGCATTCTAGACGAATCCAGTGTGTGCTCAGCGCAAGCTCGGAATCCTGGATAAGTTTAGCATGTGCTCGGCATGAGCTTGGTTTCCAGTATATCATAAATTTTGATCACCTTCACAGTCTCGATCTTTAGGTTCAATTGTGTATTTGTTTAAATTTCCTGAAATTTTACATCCTTCAAAACTTCTTCCCTTCCTCTAAATTTTTATCTAAGGGGAGAAGAGTGCTGTTTTTAATATTTGAACTTTCATATTATGTTATTCGTCATTCTCACCTTTACCTTTTAACTTCTCGGATGAGAAGCATGCTTTCACTGTTAAAGGGGGAGAACGATGATCATGAAAATTTTCTTCCTTGGTTATCATTTTAAAGTCTTAAGGGGGGGAACAGTTTTTTGTTTAAATCAACAAGTGGTACATTACTAACAAGTGGTACAGAAAAATGTTAATCTCTTTTTTTTCCAAAAAGGGGGAGAAAGGCGTTAATCTTTTCTTTAGTTTTTATTTCTCTCTTTTGGCGAATGTGCTTAATCTTTGGCTCCTTTTTTGATCATGCCAAAAGGGGAAGAAAGGTGTGTGTTTGTTTGCTTTTTTTTTTATGTTTCAGATTTTGCGAGCATAAATTCAGGGGGAGTGTTTGACGAGCTTCTCCTGCTCAGCATTTTTACATTCTTTCAACAAGTGGAAGGGGGAGAAAGGTCTGATAAGTGCATTTTCATGTGCAACATGTGGTGTATTTTCGAGCAAATTCCAATCAGTGCCAAGCCCAATCAGCTTACGAGCATACAGTCAGGGGGAGAACACAAAAAGCAACAAACTGTTAAAGAATATTTGTCATCATCAAAAAGAGGGAGATTGTAGACTCACAATGAGAGCTTTTGATGATGTCAAATAAACAGACTCGGCTTGTGCTCAGCGTTAGACAAGTCAGACTTATCAGCGCAAGCGTTCAGCTAAAGGTATAAGCTCTGCAGAGGCTCGGAATCTTTGTTTTGCGTATGCGTTCCGCCAAAGGCAGAGGCTCGGCAGAAGCTCGGAAAACTAGGGTTCTTCGCTACCTGCATCAAGTGAGCTTTTGTAGCTCAAGCTCGGCTTTGACTCGGCCCGTGATCAAGGCCAAAGTTCATCCAAGTTTGCAAGCTCGGTTCTTCATTTCAAGGCAGTAAGCTCGGATGATGATTTGCTCGGTACTCGCTCGGATTAAGCTCGAAACAGCCACAACATCTGATAGAGTAAATAAGCTCGGGTTGATCGTTCTAAACTTGACTTGTTGCCGACGCTCAGATCAAGCTCAGAAACAACAAGCTCGAACAAAGCCAAAAGCTCGGTAATCTCTGTTCATCGTCTTCAACAATGCATCGTCTTCAACCTTCGGACTCTGCTCAACTGTTCCGTACTTTTTATTACCGTTGAGTCTGGGTAGAAGTCCTAGGTTTAGCTCCTATGCTCTGACAAGTTTGAAATTCAAAATGAGTTAAATCAAAGGTTGGTGAACTGTCACCATCACTGCTCTGATGTCTAAATGTTACCGTTGGAAACCCCATCTCCGTACAGCTCTCTTTCTCTCTTTCTCTGCAGAAAAGAGGAGACTATAAAAGAGGGGGTCTTCAACGTTAACATTACATTGATTCCTTTACAACCATTTTTTTTCCAGAACTTAAACTTTCATTTTTACCTTAAAAATAAAACAGAGCAGAAATCAAAATCTCACAGAGAAGAAGAACATTCGATTTTCATACGAACTTAGAGAGTTAAAACTTTCAAATCTTAACTCTAAGTTCGAATCAGTTCTTCTCTGTGAAATCCTTCTAGAATTGACTCACTCTTGTTATTCAATCTTTCATCATATTCGAAGAGTGTTTTCGAATTGGAGCCATACACTTTCATCATCTTCTTCGTTGTATTTGCTGTTGTGAGAAGCTGGTCTCTGATCGAGAAAGCTTCGATTTGTAAAGGTTCCAAAGAGGTTCTTTGGTCGTCGATTTTTTGTGGGTAGTTTGTCACGAGTTTGGTACACTCGTTTGACTGGATAGGTCTAGAGGGGTAGGCTCTTGTAAATCCTTTGTAACCCAGAAAATCGATTTTTAGTGAAAGCTCTCTGAAAGGTTTTCAGAGGGGACTGGACTAGCTCTCAGGGTGAGAGTGAACCGGGATAAATCTCTGGTGTTCTTTCTTTACTGCTTATCTGTTGCTACCAAGCGTAACGTTAATTCCGCTAATCTTCATTTATCTAAGTTCGAACTATTATTTTTCTTAGCTCGGCCCTTTGAGTGTTGTTCTTTGAACTTAAGTCAAAAACCAGCTCTACCTTGAAGCAGCTCGGTTAACTGATTAACCATTTTGTTTATCTGATTGGTTAATCATTTAACCTTGTCTGCTCGGAAAGAAGCTCGGGTTTTCTTTTAAAACAGAACAACATCAGTTTAATTTTCAATAAATCGAAAAATTACCATATTAGCCTCAATCTCCTATTCACCCCCCTCTACTCGATTGTCAGGCCTCTTGTTCGTTTCCAACACATCGCATTGGGGTCAACAAAGCATTTAACGTGCCACGTATAATTACATCAGGTCCATCCTGACGAAATTGAATGGGGGGGACTAATATGACGCCAAAATGATCTTTGAGGGGTTTAAGAGATTCCACAAATCTTTCAGGGACCTAACTGATTCCACAAGTATCTTTCGGGGACCTATGTGACTATTAACTCTTAAATATACACACTAGTGCTTAGAAAGCACCAAGGAAAGAAAAAAAAAGGTTGGGAGCCCTCGTGCTGCATGAGTTTTTTTTAATTATTATTTTATTATTATTTTTACTATGCATTGCATAATAACCTTGCATATATAGTAACCCTAAAAATTTTCTATAAATAGCCGTTTCAGTTTATAGTTTCAGTGCACCAACTTCTCTTCTTAATCTCTATATTATTCTTCAACTTTATATATATTTTAGTAAAATTCTGTGGTTCCGGGGCAGCTTACTCTGCCGGTCTTAAATACACATGTATGGGAGAAGTTATCTAATTGCTAGAATAATTTATAATAAGCTAAATCCGTAGGAACCAATTAAGAATTGGTGGGAACCATCACTTGAAATGGATTTCATACTTGGAGATTTAAAACTCTTGATAATTTGATTTAAATCACTTTTATATAAAAATTTACGAAATTGAACTTTTTATTATTTCTTTATTTGAATAATTTCATATCTAATAAATGTTATATTCAATTGGTTGATAATTACCCTTATGGTGTTAAATTCATTTGGCGGATTTTTACCCCTATGAATTATTCGAACCCATTTGGTGGAATCCCAATGAAATTTTATTATTGTTACATTTGAATTTTATACTGAATAATTGAGCTTAATACTGGAATAGAAGGTCGAGCCTCCTTGGACAATAAAGACTTAATATTTAAAAGATGAAGGCCGAGCCTCCTTAAGCATATAATAGTTATCCTCTTTATTTATCAGTATTTTAATTTATTTATTTACAATTTTAATTATATTAAATACTGATAAATGTGGACTAAGTGAAAATGGAAGATTTAAATGGTTTGTACCATGGATATATAGTAAAAGACTACTTGTTGGACTATGTCCTTGGCACATAGAAATGATGCTGATGAAAATGAGGACGTTGTATTGAGAATAAGTCAATAATAAAGATTGGTAATAAGACCATGTTTTCATACATATGCATAGATTGAGATTGCTCCAGTTTGTTGAGGCTTTAATACTAGTTACGCTGAGCGAAGGAAGCCTGTAAGTCGCGAGAGCTCGAGCAGAGGAAGCTCACGAGGACTCATTTTTCCTCCAAACTGTGATGTCTCGGGATATGATTCTAGATAGACATTCATCTTGCCACTAATAATAAGATCAGTGTTTGAATTAAAATGGTTTGTCATATCTATATGCATAATGTGGATTAATTGTTTATTTGTGATTGTTGTCTTTAGCCACTATTATCTATCATTTGTTTTAACGTGATTAGCTATGATTTACTCCATACCTGCCCTTGTGTGTAGGTAATGATGATGCAACCCTATTTAGAGGGCTTAGCAAGTCAACGGCTCACTAGCCAATCTTAAGGGGATATGGAATTAATATTCCAATGTTTATTCCCTTACCTCGTTTGGAGTTCAGAATATTGCTCTGGGTTATAGTTAGAATCTATATTAAATAACTCAGAGTCTTTTATTTGAATCATTGCGTTGTAATAATTATTTGATGGTACTTTATTTGTTGTGATATTTATTATTGATTGATATTTGCTTCCCAGTTAATTAGTATGTTGAGTTATTTTTGGCGAAAAATTATTTCTCAATTTGTATAATTAATAAATAAGGGGTAGAAAAACGGGATGTCACACTACGTAATATGCATTTAATGGCTCCTCAACAATATTTTAGCATTTATGTGAATTGACTCACAAACTTATGGATAATCAAGTAAAGAGCAATCTCACAATTATATTCGCCTTCAATTTTTATATTTTTTTTGTCATTAAATTTTTCTAATTCTAATAATTCTCGTTCATTTTAATTTATATTATTTGATTCTTAAATTTCTCTCTAATTACTTAGTTTAATTCAGCAATTTGTGTGTACCATTCATCAAAATGTGATTTGTTCAAAATTTTGATATGAGTGTAACCAATTGTGATGTTAGTGAAGAAAAACAAGGAGTCCATCCGACAAAGTAAATAATTAATGTTCAACCAGTTTGTTTTTTGTTGTGATTGATTCTTCAATTGTCGATGACAATAGAGTGCATCAAAATATAATGCTGCATTGTTTTAGGGTGACTATCATATACTACTAAGGAAGATGATTATTTATTGTTATCTGCATCAATGGTCTCTTTAATCACATGTGACAGTGGTCGTTCATCTTCTTGAGAGATTCAAGTTTTAATTTAAGAACTTTATATTTATGACTGCGGCAATATAATAATAGGATTTTATTTTTCTTCTATAATATATTTTATCTATTGTAATGGATAAAAATCATCCTATATAATATAAGATTTGATTTTATGCTTGATGTAATTTTTTTTTTGTTTTTTATTGTGACAAGAGAATTAAAACTATTACTAATAACAAACAAAATGTAATCATCCTACATAATAATAGAATTTTATTTTCCTTCTATAATATATTTTGTCTATTGTAATATATAAAAATCATCCTATTTAAAAATATGATTTGATTTATGCTTGATGTAAATATTTTTTGCTTTTTTATTGTGACAAAAAAATTAAAACTATTAATAACAAACCAAATGTTTTTAACAATATTATCTTTCTATTTTTTTTCTCATATGATACGAACCATTAGTATGAGATCAATTAATAATTTTAAATATCAATAATTAATGTTATATCTGTTTTGTAAAATGATAATTATTTAAAAACATAAAGAGTATTTAGAACAAAGCGTTTTGCTATAAGTGATTTATATTAAATATATATATATATATATATATATATATATATATAAAATCATAACTGTGAGTTTTATGTCTCAATGCTATTTGGTAGCTAATTCATTGATGACCTGGTTGCTGACGATGGATGGAAAATTTTATTGCCTGTAACCAATATTCTTTTTTTTTTTAAGTTGGTATTATATTTTTCGTTTTCGTTAAAAAAACAATCCAAATGACCAGTTCCTTATTCTTTATTAGTCAGGAATTCTTATTTTACAATCGATTTCAAAGCAACCTCAATATCACGTCACTGATATCAATTTTCTTACTAGATAACGATGAAAAATATTTTTATTTTTCTGATCAGCTTAAAAAATTGTATTGCTGCAGTTGAGATATAATCTTCAGCACACAAAAACATATGTTTTCGTCTAAATTTAGTGTAGATTTTCGAGCACCAAAAATATATAAAAAGTGGAGAACAACTTAACATATAATTTACAGTCTTTATTAAGTGCCAAGAATATCTCGGTGTTTTTTGACATGATAATATATTGTACTTGTCATGATTTGATTGGAAAAATATGAGGGGTACCAAAACCCTTTATTTTGAAAGGGTACCGAAGCAAAACCCTTATATGTTTTCGCGGAGTTGATACTTTGTTGTGGATATCTTTTAATTGCTTTTCAATTTATTTTGACCGCAGATATCTACTAAATTTATGTTTAGTCACTCACACATCTAATAATAAAATTCATATTATTAAATCATTTCTATATTCGGTTGTTGTTGATTTTTATATTAATTTTTGTTTATATTGTTGAGTTCTATAAAAAGAGTTTTCCTCATGCGTCTATTCTTTTATTCCTAAGCTTCAATGACAAATACACAATTGATCACTAATAGATGACATCATCTTTGCAGAAGAAATTTAATTCAAGATGATTAGAACAATAAGAATAAATATTTTTAGGGTTCAATCTTATTTATTAACTTGAGATAAGATAATCGATGAAAAAGATAAAATATTTAATTATGATTAATAAGAATATATGTTATAATGATATATATTTTAAAAAAAACTAATTGTAAGAAAAAACTACTTCATCCATCACATAAATATAAGATTTATCACATAATATCATCAAACAAAAAAACAAAAAAGATTAGAATGTTTAATTCTGATTTAATTTTAATTTATCATAATAAAGTCGATAATCATATATACAAATGTCAAGTTATCCATAAGATAAATAAGGAATATATGAGAAAAAAGTGTTACATTTTTATTCTTACGAGAAAGTATACAATTTATCAACAAGATCATCTTTTTTTAACAGCAAACAAAGAAAGTTCATTAAAAAGAACAACCAAGCATCAAAGTACGCAATAGAGGCTCCACCTTCTACGAAGGGTTTTCCAAATGGTACACAATCATGTGCTCAAAGTTATCAACAACAAGATCATCTACGTTATTTTTTAAGTGTAAGGTTTGATTTGAACTACTACCTTTTTATATAATTATTTTTGGTTGTTGTTTAATAATAATCTTTGCTTTATAATAAAAATTATAATAATCTTTAATTTAAAATATTTAATATAAAAAATTAAAATATCAATAATCCGTGTATTGCACGGGGTAAAAGCTAGTTAATGTATATGGAGAGTTTTTAAGGAAGAAGAAAAATTTTGGAGGGCTTTATAATTTTGGAAATGTTGGTTATATAAAAATGTCTTAGGGACTTAATAGCAAAGTTTATAATTATTGTGTTCACATGATGTGATATCTATGTGATAAACAAGCACACAAATCACTATTTTATTGAATTAGTTATGGAAGATATAACAACTTCTTTTTTTCATAGAGCTCCAAAACAATCCCCTAATTACTTCATGATCATATGCGCTGTTAACATATCGTCATTCAACTACAGATATACAACCAAATTTCTAAAATATCTGCGAAGATAAAAATCAGCTGCTAATAATATCTAATACGGTCAATTCACTAAAATATCTAAGAAGATAAAATATCGTCATTCAAGTGCTGATGATAACAACTTATTCGGTCAATTTTTACTTTAAAAAACATATTTTATCTACAAAAAATACTAAATATATTATCCCTATAGATTGGTTAGCTCAGTTGACTTTGTAATATATCTTAGCAACTCGGGGAGAGGTGGGATGAGCAACGCTTGAATCATGCTTCATCCAATTTTTGTGTTTTATTCACTTAATTTTACACTCCTCGTGCACTTTTGTTGGTTTTTTTTTTTTAAGTGACCCCTGATGGACTTGCAAACTTTCGTTTATTTAATATTTGTAATTTTTTCACGTGTGATTTAGGGCACATATTAAATAAGAGTAATGGGTCATGTTAGTCTCTAACTTTGTGGACATACACTGGTCAAATTAGTCCCTGAGATTATCGAAATTTCAAATTAGTCTCCGAGATTGGAACACGTCAGTCATATTAGTCCCTGATGTTAATGGTCCATTAAGTCAATGACTAATTTGACAGATTTCGACAATCTCAAGGACTAATTTGACCGATATTCAACGGTCTTTGTTTATTCTTTTGGTCAAAACGACGTCATTTTGGTCATTCCGTTAGTCCACGATAAGGATCACCAACAGTCATTAACATTATGGACTAATATGATTGATGTGTTCCTATCTTAGGGACCAATTTGAAATTTCGAAAATATCAGGAACTAAGTTGATCGGTGCCTACAAAGACAATGACCAATCTGACATATTACTCTATTAAATATATTATACAAAGTTAGTTTTTATCGAAAAAAAAAACTTAAAAAATCACATTTCAAAGTATTAAACAAACTATTTTCTTATACAAGTTAATTAATTTTCTATCTCCTATAATGTTTCTCTATCTTCTGGAGATAGAGTTTATGTATAAGTCGTGTGACTTATCTGTTGTCCAGGACTTCTTCAAACCTAGGTCATACTATCGTGGACTCGGGATCTTGTGTCATAGGTCATTCAAGCTCAAGCCACATCGTCATGGTCCTACTAGAGGTCGCAGTGGGTCCTCTAAAGGTCTTTTCATAGGGTAAGTGTCCTTAACTTGTGAAAGCACACGAACATAACTGGTTAAGTCTTCACTAAGTTTCACGTTTTTGAGCGGATTCGAAAACCACGAAAAGTCACCAATACACCTATTCACCCCCTAGGTGTGTGTTTATAGCCCTTAGTTTCTAACAACATATTGTACAATTATGCTTCTTAATTAGATTTCCCTAAGATTGCACTCAATGCAAGAAAAAAAGATACTTTTTATGTGCTAGCAGAATCCTCAACGAATATAAGCACTATTCAGCCACGAATGATTATTTATCATCAAATATTTCACAATAATTTGTTACATATACATATGCTCTTGAAACGTATAACAGGGTAGCTCTAACCACAAAATAATTTCTTTCATATGAGACTAAAATAATAATTATTGTATTATTGTCAATAAATTAGGCATACCTTTTTTCTTACTTCGTTTACGACCTTTGCTTGCACCCACAATGCCACAAAACCCATATATATCATCACTCACAAACTTCTTACAAGTCATATAAGAAAATTGTGCATGTGCCATAGGGCCTTCAGACTATCTCATAGAAATCATCATTCAAAAATAAAATATAATTTGAGTGTGAAACGAAAAGCATTCACACATAATGAACACACCATAGCATGGTCAAAATTAATCAAATAATAATATTTTGATTAATATTCCTTATATTACCTTAACCTCATCATCATACAGGTACTACAAATTTATAGCAGCTAAAAATAAAAGGCTTATAATTACTTTCCTTTGAGTAATGAGAAGGGTGTGTGTCATTTTCACCACCTTCAACTAATAAATTAGCAATATGGGAAATCCAAATCTAATCCCATATACCATGACCATATATACACATCTTTACGTATATGCTTTAAAGTAAAATAGTAGATAAACATACCAATTTTACGATCGTAAAGGCGAAGGAAAATGTTTGTTTGACATCCGTATTTGACATCAGAGAGGGACACTTGCCTTTTTGGATAAAAAGTGGTGGGTCCTATAAGAAAGAGAAACTGCAGGATCCACCAGTTTTTGCGACAGGTGTCCCGTATAGATGTCAAATACTTTGAAAAGCGAAACATAATGCACATATAAAAGAGGTGTTAGTAACCGCTAAACAACAAGAATAAGTCAAAGAAGATAACTCACATCATATGTTATATAATATTTCTTTGATAAGAAAACTATATACTTTAATTACCTCCCAATGTCGAATTAGAACACGTGATTATTTAGGAACTCATTCATATGTAATTTTGACATGTATTCAATTATTCTACTTTTTCATGATCTTATCTTTTTTTATTTTATTTATTATTTTGTTTTTTATAAAAGGTTACCTTTTAGACCATCCACTTTACTTGTAACATTGCTTTCCTTTCAAGCACCTTAGCAATAGATCACCAACTTTTCTTCAAAGACAACAACACAACCATTTTTGGAGAGTCATTGATCATCAACACTATAAATCACTTTCAAATTGTTGGAAAAACAGAGGTGCTGATCAATCGATTAAATTTGTGTCGCCTTGAAAGCGATTTTAAACAAACCCTCGATGCAATTTGATTTTGGATCGCTCCCCAAAGTTACCACAACTTACTCTTGGACTTGTGCACTCAAGACCAAATAAAATATGGAGTTAACACAATACATACAATTGGTCAAATATCTTCTTCTGATCAATAAGCATTTTCTCATACTCACTAAGCACACTTTAATTTATGAACTTAATAATCTATCTAAGAGTTAAACAATAATCATGAGAATATATTTTGTACCATATCATATCATCCTTCATCACATGTTATATATATATATATATATATATATATATATGATTTGCCTAGCTGAAAAAACAAATATCCAACGACAATTTTTGCAATAAAGGCAAATTCATAACAGATACAATAAAGCTAGTTGATAGCTATAAAATCAAATGAATTTTTGGCAATAATGAAAATAGTAATGGTCCAAGCTATTTAAACCTCCAAATTATTAACATGTGGTGGATATTAAGATACTGTATTAATTCACATAAAATATAGGCTTAATTATGTCACAAGTCCCTGAAGTTTGGGGTATTTTTGTCAAATACCCTTTTTTTTCTCAATGTATGACTCGCTGAAGTTACTTCTGGATTTTTCATATACCTCTATTACCAATTCTAGCCAATTTTGCTGACATGTAACATTAGAATCCTTATCATACGCAGAAGATTGGTCATGTGGTGCTGCGTGATGTCACATGGGGGAAGACGACCTCTCTCTTCAATCATTTCTTTTCTTTTATTATTTAACTAAAAATATAAAAATATTAAGTTTTTTTAGTTTTTTAATTTACAAAATGAATCTTCACTCATGGGGCACCAGGTGCCTAACCTCCTAGCCTTCTGACCAGGATTCCGATGTTACATGTCAGCAAAATTGGCCAGAATTGGTAGTAGGGGTATATTACAAACTCATAAGTAACTTCGGGGAGTCAAACATGGAAACAAAAAAAATAAGGGTATGTGACAAAAATACCCCAAATTTCAGGAACTTATGACATAATTAAGCCTAAAATATATTTATGTGAGAATTCTTACTTGACACTATTATTCCAACACTCCTTTAGTGCTACTTAATGATTTTCTCAAATTGAGCATATATAACTTTTTCAATTGACATTATAAGAATAATATTTTCAAAACTTGCTTTGAAATGTACTTGATTTAACATTGAGAAAATAACATCAAAACTCAAAACATAAAACATTCATAAGAAAAGTTTTATAAAAAGAGTGGGATTTAATTTGTCTCCACGGTTCCCACACTCCACCTTTTATAATTTTTTTATAAGCTCCATCTTTTATATTTATTTTTTATATTTATATAAAAATATGACAAATGATAACAAGTGCCCTTGGAGTACTTGTTAAGTAGCTAAATGTAGTAGATAAGCATTGAAAAATGCATTTTTTTTTAAATTCCCGAAACACGGAGTAATGTACGTCCATGATTGTTTTTCTAACTATATGTGGTTTAATTAGTGTTATATTAGTTAAACCATTAAACTACTATCTCTGTATCCTAATCGGCTTGATCTTAGCTTTGACACGATTTTAATAATATTGGATAAAGTAACTTTAAGCCACAATAACACTTAAAAAAAAAGTTTATCATCCATCCAAGGAAAGAAAAGCAGACACCAAAAAATTGGTGTAATATTATTATATTTTTTTAAAAAAAAAGAAATGGAAAATGGCTGACATCATTAGAACTTTCATATAAGGAATTTAATTTTTAGTGATCAACAATGAGCAATAAAGGCCAACCCTCTGTTGCAGGGAATTGTGACGAAGAAATTGCCACGCTTCAATCACACTGAGGGTTTTGGAACACATATAAGGCTTGTCGGTGGGGAAGTTAACATGATCATGTTATGTACACTGTTTCTGCCAAAAATCTATATATATATATTCTAAAAGAGTAAAAAATATATAAAGTGGGTTCGTAAACTCAGTGAAATCAATGCCTCATTTCATTGAATATTTGTGAGAAATACAAGAGAGAGGAGGTATTTGTTATATATAATGGATGTGTACAATGAATCTTATGCAAAAGAAAAGGAATCTCTAGGATGCCTTAATCTTATCCCCTCAAGCTCTCTACTGTATTTTCTCTTCTGAGTCGTTGTAGTTTGTTCTTGTTTTTCTGGTGTGTGGCGAGTTGGGTTTCTGTTAGCTTGTGCTTTTACAGTGGGTTTAGACAAGAAAGGATAACTTTTGATAGGACGCACTTCTCTTATCTTCCTCAATACTACGTTACAGTATTTCAATATCAGTGTTTTTCCCTCTCCTTTGGTTTACTTTCACTTTGGTTCTCATTGAACTGGATGAAGTTGGCTTGTCCCCCCTTTGCCTTGTATCATAACATCTTTTTATAGTTGACTTATGACTTGGCCTTCACGTTCTTCCTCCTCTTGGTCTGGTGGTTACTGTGTCATTCTTCCCTCTTGTCCACTGGTTGTTCTCACTGTTGCCTTCAGCAAGGAGTACAAGTAATTCAACTTTTGTTGTTGATTGGAATAGCACAATTTCTATTAATGGCATATTGAGTGACTTCTCTGATTGAGCGTTGGGCCCAAGAGTGGAAAACCTTTTTGGAGAAGACTCTGCAATGGGAATCCACGTTACTTTACTGTTGCTGCTTGGACGGGACGCTCTGGGGGAAGGGTGCCTTTCTCGTCCTAGCATCTGGTGTATCATGGGGGCTTGATTACCATTTGGACTTCACATTATTTCTTTTCTTTTTATTTTGCTTAATAGATCAAGGCCCAATCCCATTTTTCCAATCCTAAACATAAGCCCCCTTTTGCATGAAAGAGAAAAGTTTTTTCTCTTTGATGCAAAACTTTTTGCTTTTCTATCAGGCTTGATCTTCACAACTTTATTTTCTTTGATTTTCAGTTCAGCTTATTGGTACTCATGTATCATTTGGATTGCGCTTGATGACTGCTGGACTGGATTCTCTTTGATTGCGGTTGCAATTTTTTACTTGGAAGCATTCGTTCAGCGAGCTTTATGTTTTGCTTTTGGTGCTTGTTTTGATTTTCCTTTACTTGAAGGTCGTCCGAACTAGATTTCATCTTCGAGATTTTGTTGCTTGTGAGAATTTGATTATGCTTTCATTCCTTGAGGGCGTTTGAATACGCCTTCCTCTTTTCTTTGCTCGTGATTTGTAAGCTTCTTTATTGCTATGTTTGGCCATTAAGAGCATCAGCTACTATCATGCTATGTCGCCTTTACTGAGCGTATTTTAAAATTTTTCCAAGCTATTGCTTTTCTTTATCCTTGCCTTTCTTTCTTTTGTGGACACTTGCACATCATGACGTGGACTTTTGGAGATGCTTCGAGTTTCGTAGCATTATTGAACTTTTATTTGCTTAGACACCCTGGGTGGTGCATCGTTGCTTTCTGCATGTAGATCTAATAGGATAGTCAGCCCCCATGCAAACTGAACCTTGTCTTTTCACTTGCTTCTTGTTTAACTTGATCTTCTTTTTGAAAATTTACAACAGAAGCGGGCTCTTCTTTCTATTGCATGTGCAACCCCGCCTTAGGATTGTGCTACTTTGCATACTGATCAATGATTTGGTGAACTTTGCTCCTTTGTACTTTGAATTATTTCTTTTGCTTTTGAATTTCTTTGCTATATGTTTCTCTATGCTTGAGATTTATACCGAAACTCAACTCTCTGTACTTTTGTGCCTTCTAAATCTTCAGATTTTACAGTAATTTTCTGTTGCGTTGAGCGCCTTCTGTTATGAGTGAGCTTTCATCCTTGCTAGCATATGCTTCTTGTGATTTTGCCAAGGTGGACAAAAACTTGAAGGCATTACTTTTATGCAGATTTTAGACTTTTCATATAGTGTTTACTGCTTAGGACATTGATGCTTCTATTTTAGAAACCTGTGTGCCTATTGTGGTCGCTGAGCTTTGTGTCGCCCTTTACTCTTGGAAATTTGGGTTACTTGCTTTGACAGTACTCAATTGAACTTCACTTTTCTACACTTTGCATCATGCTACTTTCATACTGTACAGTGATGCATTTATGATACTGTTCTGATGCTGAAATATGCACTTTGCACTATACCGCTTTGATAATTCTGCTTTTGAAAACCTGGATTATGCTCTTGGATTAGATCATTTTCATACTGTACAGGTTGTACTTTGAGGCTTCAAAATTTGTTGTTGGATGCTTTGACATCATCATGCCTTTTCTTTGTGTATCTTCAACACTTAGCTGGGCGCTCTTGCAATCATGCTTTTCTTTGCGTATCTTTGACACTTAGCTATTTTCTATGATATCCTGGGCTCTCTTGCAATCTTTGGCATCTTCTTTTGTTTTTTCTTCTTCATCTTTCTTTCTTTCTTTTTTTTCCTCCTTAACTTGGTCTTCTTGTATCGGGGGGTCCATTGAATGGATCCTCCTTTTTATTGTCATTCTGCTTTGCTGTTTGCAAATACTTGATATGAAACAAATACATGTGACTATCATGGTTTTTAAACAGTATCTGACAAAACTTTTCTGCTTCTTTAAAGGGTGTTCTTTTTTCTTCTTCTTTTCTTTCTTCTTCTGTTGGAATTTGACATAGTATGCTTTCTTTTTCCTTCTTTTTATTCTTCTCTTCCTTTATTTTTGGCAATCAGCACACCCTTTGACTTTGCCCTTTGTTTCTTTTGCATATCTTGGATAACAGTAAGTGTGCTTCTCTGCTAATCTGATTGTAGCCTTTTCCTTTTATTGGAGGCTGATTTCTTGTGAGTTTTGTAATTCTTTGGTACTTTGGCATTTTGCTCCATATGTAACCTTGAGTACTTGCAATATTCAGTCTGGGCGCAACTTTTGGCACAATATTAAGGCACAAACCAGGGTGCACCTTTTGGCATAATCAGAGCGCAAATCTGGACGCTTATTCGAGCAGAAATCAGAGTGCTTTTCAGGATGCACAAATCAGGGTGCATTATGAGAGGGGAAATCAGGGTGCTTATCAGAGCACAAATCAGGGTGCTTTTCAGAGGGCAATAACAGGGCAGTTATCAAGGTTCACAAAACAGTGTGCACTTTACAGGGCGCTTATCAGGGTGCACAAATCAGAGTGCACTTTTCAAAGCACAATAACATAGCGCTTATCAGGGTGCAGTAACAGGGCGCTTATCAGGGAGATACTTATGCAAATCTTTGGCACTTTCACTAATTTTTTTTTGCTTGGTAACACCTTTTGTCATTGGTGCTACTTTTCTTTCTTCTTTTCTTCCTATTATCATTTTGCGAACACTTGGATTTCTATGTTGTTCTGACTTCTTTGAATTTGCTCGTGCTCGCCTTTTCACATTCTGCTTTGATGCATGAATATTCCCAAGTGAGCCTTGTTTCAGGGGCTTGTTATTACAAACTTCTTCGTTTCACTTGTGTCAAGATGCTTTGGCTTGCTTATAAACTGGGATAAATTCTTGAATTTATCTTTGCTGTTCTTCAGTCATCAAGCAAACTGAGTTCACCTTGGCTTTGTCAAGTTTCTAAACAGTTTCTGCCTGAACCACTTGCATGTCTTTAGGACAGCTTTTGTCTTGCACCTTGCTCTTGCATCAGATTTAACACTTTGTCTATGTATTTAAGTGCGCTTTTGAGCAACATACTTTTCTCGTTCTTTGTAATAGTCACTATAAAGCTTGCGTTCACCCTTCATGTTGCATGCACGCCATTGGATATTTAGGTTGATTTTCATATGTGACTTTTACATAGCTGCCTTTCAAGTTCGCTTTTGTATACGTGCTTGCTCTTGCCTTCAATTATTGTGTGTTTTTCTTATTGCATGAGGAAGTATGAACTCTGCATCTTGTTTTGCTATTGTGCTCAGATTTTTGCACTGATTTTGTTTTCAATTTTTGACTCGGCTTCTCTTGCATGCTCTTGCTTTGAAGTCGCCTTTGTCTTTCTGGTTTGAATTCATTGTCATCTTTTGATTTCAACTTCTAATATAACTATGCTCTCATATTTTTTGGCTTGTTATTAGTAACTTTTTGCATTTTCTCCAGGATTTCTAGATTTAGCACTGTTTCTTTTCAGATGCGCCTTCTACAGGGGTACGCCTTTGGTTAACCGATTGGGTCGGACTGAACGATGTATTGAAACTGAACAGGGGGCGCTTTCAAGTGTGCGCCTTCGGTTGACAGATTCTGTTGAATCTGAACGGTGTATTGAAACTGAACAGGGGGCGCTTTCGATGAGGGTGCGCCTTCGGTTGACTGTCTAAACGGTGTATTGAAGCTGAGCACGGGGCGCTTTTTGTAACACCCGTATTTTCCTCAATTATTTTCAGTAATTAAAAATGAAATAGAAATTATTTATTTGATTTATTGAATGGAATTTTAATTTCATAATTTACTATTTTGATTTGATTTTCATGAATTTATTTAATTGTGAATTTTTGTGTTTTAATTATTTTAAAACCGTGGGAATTCTATTATTTTATTTAAATTAGATTTTTATTTTGTACTTCCTTTAAAGTTGAGAAGAAAATTTTATTTCCCTCTTTGTGTATATTATACGGCCAAGGGAGTAGAAGGGAGGAAAAATTTTAAGTCTTAGAGCCAAATTCAAATTTCAAATATACCCTAAACCCTAAGGAGACATGTAGTTAATGTTTGATTAATTATGTTTCCCACTAACTTAAACACCATTAAAGCCTAGGGTAGTTGTAATTAAGAGCCTAATCTAGTATGTCTTGAACCAAGATGACTAACAATTGCAAATGAACCCTTCTTGTCTCTTAGCCAAATTCGAAACCCCCCATTTTTGCACCCAACCCCAATTAAAAACTTGCTAATGAGTCCTTATGACTCTTGAATAATTTGCACCCACATTTTTAAGTCTTGGACCCCCACTCTAGTTTTTCTATATAAGCACCCCCATGTCCTAAGACATACCCCCTTGTCATTTGCTTCATAAACTTAAGAAAGAAAAAGAGAGAAGAAGGAGAGGCCGAGGGAGTGAAGAAGGAAGAGGAAGGTGGAGACTTGGATTTTTGCTCATTTTTCTTGGTTTTCTTCTAGGTATGACTTAAAGCTTCTTGTTCTTGTTCATTTCTTCTTTGTATTTTCGGTTTTATGAAGCTCTAAGGAGGATTTTTGTTGTTTCATGTTCAAACCTTCATGCATGTTTGATTTTAAGCTTTCTTATACTTTTCTATGTTTGATTCTACAAGTATTTGATGTTGAAAACAAAAAAATGAACATGCATCAAGTGAGATGATGCTCACGGTTTTGGTCCCTATTTGTTCTAAATAATTTTTGGTCTTTGATTTAAGTTTTTATGCTTAATAGTGTGTTGCTTTATTATGTTCTTGAGTTATTTGAAGTTGATTTACAAAAAAATTTCCAATTTCCCCTATGCATGTCACGGCTAGGGTTTGATTTGGGGAAAAATAATTTTGTTTTGTTTTGCATGCAATGGGTTGTTGATTCTAGACATTTAAGAAGTGTATTTTTATATTTTTAATTTGGTTTCATGAAAAAAAAATGAAATTTTTATTTGGTGCATGTGAAGAGGACCATATGGTTTGGTCATTTTTAGAGGTGGAATAAACTGTGTTCTTTGATTCTTAGATTCTAATGCTTTAATATAAGTGTGATAATGTTTTTTATGAGTTTTGTGTGTTTGGTTTGCAAAAATTTCTTATGTTTGCTATATATATGCATGTCGCGGCCTTAGGTCATATATGATGTAAATGAATTTATTTTTATGTGCATGTCAAGGATTGATAATTATTGGTGTATATTAAGTATATTTTTAAGTTTTCATCAAAGAGTGCATGAAAAATGAATTTTTATGTTGATTTGTTTTACTTTGAACCATACAGTTTTGAGGAGGAAATTATGTAAATAAGTTTAATAATTTTTTATGTATAAATTGTGCTTAAGAAAGTGGTTGATTTGAGTGTGTTTATGTGTTTGTTTGACAAAAAGATGTATATGCATGTGTATGTGTAATTCGGCCAAACCAAGAGAAAAAGGAATAAAATGATTGTTGATTTTCAAAGTTTAAGTTTTGTTTTTGCATGAATATGTGCATTCGGTTTTAGCATGAAAAATTAGGTGAATGAGTTTGTTTTGTATATGCGTTGATGATTTGTTAAGTTTAATCATTTTCCTAAATGAACTCTTGATTTTTACAAAGAAAATGAATAAATGAAATTGTTTGGAAAAGTTTTGTGCTTAAATGCGTATATATGTGTGTATTCGGTCAAGGGAGAAAAGAAAGAGTAAATGATTAAGTTTCATGCAAATAGAATTTGTATTTGAATGCTTGAATGGAATTAAGATGATTTATAAGTTTTAGGTTTGTAATCTTTGGCTTGTTTTCTTTGATTCCATTCGGCCATGTAGTATCAATAGGTCTAGGAAATTTAGTTGCATGAAAAAAAATTTGTATAATGATTTTTGAAAAGAATTAAGTTGTTTGAAGCAAGAAAAATTAAATGTGTTTGGTTTATTTCTTTAGTTCAATTCGGTTTGTGAGTATATGTATGTCTAAGTATTTTTGTTTTGTGAAAATGAATTATTTTGGAAAAATGATTATGTGTTCTATAAGTGACTAAGTCTTGATAAATTGATTTCGTTCTTGGATTTAAGTGATAAAATGTTGTTGTGATGTTTTAGGGTTTGTTAGAAAAAATAATGAATGATGTTTGGTCTTGATGCTTAATTCGGCCAAGACAAGTAAATTAGGATGGGAATTTATTTTTTTAAGTGTTAATTGATATTTGAAAAGTGTATGCCTTGTGTGGATTGATTTGTAAAGGTGTTGATTCATTTGGATTTTTAAACTACGTTTGGAAAGTGTTTGGTTATGAAAGTTGTTTTGAAAACTAATTGATTTTAAGTTTGGTTTCTTTGATTTATTTGGATTTGATATCCTTGTTTGGTGGTTGTCCAAGTTTTATTTTATGATAAAAGTTTGAATTTTAAAGTATTAAAGTATTGGTTTTGTTTGAGGGATGTTTGGAAGTAAAAAGTACTTTTACGTAGTTTTCGGAAAATTTAAAGTGTGATTTTTTAAAGCAGTACCTTGCTGTCCAGAATTGTTTGTGTTTGTTCTTCAATTTTTTTTAAAAAATGTGTTTAAGTGGTTTAAAGAAAAGCTTTTAAGTGGTATTTGATTTAGGAAAAAGTCGGACTGAAAACGGTGAATTTGTCGGTCTTTTCGGAATTGTTTTGAGGTGTTGTCCAAGGCGGAACAGCAGCTCATAATTGTTTTTAAAATTTATTTATGGATTATTTTCAAAGTATTTTAATATATTTAAGTTGTGGTTTTCCTTTGTAATGATTTAAGAAAATGAAAAAATGAATATTAATATATTATATTTGATTTGAGGAATTAAAGGTGTTGCTGTGGATCGTGATCGCGGAGATCAAAGTTTCGTGAATTCTTAAGGAGTTTCGAATTATAATCAATGTTAGAATAATAGCTTATCTGGAATGTATGTCATGGGCAATTGTATTTAGTTTCGATTGTTTAAATTAGAACCGTGATCGAATAAGGTTGATTAGTGTGAGGGCAATTGATTTGTGATTGTCTGGCGTCTCGCACGAAAAACTAAGATCACTATTGCTTTTATGAGTTATAATTTGATTGAGTTATGTGAACACGAGAATTTGATTACATGATGCCTGCTCATGCATAATGATTTATGTTGTTATATTCTGTTCTGCATGATACATGACACTAAGCATGAAAGTAAAGTATTGACAGTATGTGTGGTGTAAAGGAAAAGCAGTAAGTGGAAATGAATTCTTTGATAAGAATGTAACGATTGTGGTCATAATGAATGGAGCTGGCCATGTGTGCAGTTTGTCGTGGATCCGAGCCTTGGACCGTTAAGCAAGCGATATTTGGAAAAGTTTGGACAATAAGGAAGAGTTGTGTAAATAGAGGTCGAGGATCACCAAAGTGTTGGATAAGGGTGACTCGTCCGACCATAGGATTAATTAAAAGCTTTAACAAGACTGATACATATTAAAAGATAATAATTATATGCGGCGAGATGAGTGTGAAGTAGTGGAGAGGAAGATACCCTGTTTATCTGCGGATACTCAGGTGTGTGATTGTGATAGGGGAGGGTGATGACGGTGAAACGTCAAGAAACCTGGAGTTCTTTTCTAGGCAGAACAAGTCTATAAGTGATCGGGGATTAATACCCAAGGGATCGTAGCGTGTTCTGCACCGCGAACTAGAAAAGCAATTGACACCCCCTTGATCAAATTCGAAACGGTGAGAGGGAACCTGAACGAGGCGGGCAGATTGGCTGGAGATTGGATCGCGTGAAATATAAATTGTTTTGATAGCCGGCCTGTACGGTTGTGGCTTGACATTTATATTTGTATGTTGTTGGTTTCCCGACTGTTCGACCGGCATGGGTTAAGGTTCCTGTACGTCTCGTTTGCTTCCGACTAGGTTTTTGGGATGATATGGAGGAGATGTAGATGTGTGCGCTAATAAGGAAACTTTCACTGTAATGTCTTTTAAATTCCCTTGAAATTACAAGTGATGTGAATATTTGATAAGACTTAATAAAATATTCTGAGAAAGTTATCAGCACGGAATATCAGGCGTGATGACAACAAGATGCAGTTGACAGTTAAGCCGTATGAGAATGATGATGTGGAATTAATAATGGGTTCAGTAATGAAATTGGTAATCATGCATTCATTCATCATCTATTTGCATTATGTTGTTATTTATTTCATGCTTGAGATGTGTTGGTGGTGTGCCGGAATTATTGGCATGTCATGCGTTCGGAAAAGCTTCTTTTTTCTCCTGTTCGTTGTTTCTCTTCGTACTTTCGTGGGTACGCAACGGGCAGATGGTGTACAGCATCGAGATTACCATGTGGCCCCTAGCGGGGGGAGCGTGGAAGTCAACCCTGATGGTTGGATCTGGAGAGGCTTGACTCGGTTGGAGATTAAGGACCCCGAACATCATCTGAGAGGAGCACGGATTGATCTGCACATTGGTCGCATTACCTTGAGGGACTATGGGGACGGAGGACCTCGGACGTACTACGCTCGTGGTACGCAGGCCGCACCGCCCGCAGATGTGAAGGCTGAAGAGGAGGAGACAGCATCGGAGGATGATGGAGATCAGCCAGCAGTTTAGGGAGTCCCGTGGGTCTTGTGGTCTAGGTGTCTTGTTTTGATTAGGGTCAAGTCTAATTGAGGAAAAACCATACTCTGGATATCATATGATGTAACTAACTTATATCTGATGTATTTTGGGATTTCAAGTTTGTACGCTTTTATTTTATGCTTTTATAACTATGTTGGAAAACTGCTTTTGGGAACTTATGTAATCACAGGTGTTGGTGAACTTGTAGACAAATGTTTTAAATGTAAGAAGTAATTTTAGTTTATGATTTATGTTGAGAAGGGAGTGTTGTGACATCTCGATTTTGTGAGACGGCAATGATAATTCTTTACTAGAAAGTGCGCAAGGTTATTTTTGTAATTAACTAATAACAAAGGATTGTTTTGGAAATAAATAACAAGAATTAACAAAAGGTATTGGTACGGAAATGTTTTGTTTAAAAAAAATTTGGCCCAATTTTCACTAATAAATAATAAATAAATGTAATATTTTCGGGAAACAAAATCGGGGTGTTACACTTTTGCAAGGGTGAGCCTTTGGTTGATTGTTTATGTTGAATATGAACATGGTGCGACTTCAGAAGTCGCTCTTGGACTTGCACACTTTCTTATCCCTTTCTTCCCTTTGAGACTGAACCGATGATGCCTTTAGACTACTCATTTTGGGCAGGGTGTCGCCCTTTGGACTGAACTAGACGCCTTTAGACTGCTATTTCTAGGCAAGGTGTCACCCTTGGGACTGAACTGAGGACGCCTTTAGATTGCTGATTCTAGGCAGGATGTCACCATCTGGTATGCTTTCGTCCTTTCTCTTTGCTTGATTTTCACTGATCTTTTTATTCGAGTTGATTTCTCTTGAAACTTTGCTCTTGTTCCATTATTCGCTTTCTGATACTTCACTTTTTTATCGCCTTTTCCCTTTGCGAGAAATAGAGGACTTTTCTGCTTTAGGCAGATCAGGTGCTTATCAGCTTATCATCAATAGTAAAGGAAGCGATCCTCTCACGACATTGAGCATCTTAGCAAAACTTGAAAAATGATGGTCTGAGAGCGTACCGAGGACTTCTCAAATCTTAGAAAGAGGTCACTTGTTCCTACATAAACAATATTCATTTTCCGGATATTTTATGCTACGCATGCCCGTTTTGTTAGTTATCTTAATAAATTATATACAAAATCAATCATGCATCATTATGTAACATTGTCAAGGTCTTGTTTTCATATAACATTTTTTCAAAAGCACGCCCTCTGAGCATCTATGCAGCTTATAACATGAAACATTGTGTTTACATGATGGAATCACGAAAAAATAGTTTTTTTCCCACATAATGATGCAATGGTTGAGCCAAGAACAGTTAACAAGATTATGACAATACTGACCTGTATGACAGACTAATTCTATTTCTATGGCATACACAGCAAACATTCATATGTATAGAGTTATCTAATTTTTTTTTTACATATGAGAGCGACATCATTATTCATGAATGTGAACACATATATCCAGTTCTTAGCCATGAAAAAGAAGAGTTTAAAAATCAAATCATCTGCACATCATTTTCATGTCATCCAGACAAGATAAAAATAAATTACTGTCATGTTAGATATGAAACTAGCTAGGCAGAACATGATATCATAAGAAAGTGACCCTACCAAAGTTATATTTGGATATGGGTGCAAACAAAAGCTAGCAACATAATGGGAATATACATACTGTAACTTTATTCTTTTATTTTTTTAATTTATTATTTTTTTTAACTGCACACATAGTAACTTATATGAATAATTGAAAAGTACACATAATTAGAATATAGTACATATTTTCTTTCATCATGATATATATCTATTATAATCAAATTCATGTAAAGACATACCAGCATATAAATAAGGCAAAACCACTAGATTGGTCCTGTAAGTTATTTTTTTGTTGCGATTTCGTCCCTTAACTTTTTTCGTTTAAAATAAGTCCTGAAGTTGTTGTCGTGTAACAAATAAGTTCTTTCCATTAGTTTTTTCTATTAAGTGACACGTGTCACTCAACTAATGGAGCCACATATTAAAAAAATGATTTAATGATTGATTTTTTTTAAAATTTTCTTATGGTGACACGTGTCGCTTAATGAAAAATTAACGGAAAGGACTTATTTGTTACACTTCAACAACTTCAGGACTTATTTGAAATGAAAAAAAGTTAAGGCACGAAATTGCAACTAAAAAATAACTTAAGGGACCAATCTAGTAGTTTTGCCTATAAATAATAGGCATGATAGTAAATTGGACTAAGTTGAGAGTTGTATGTTCTTAGCTTATAATGTAGATAACTGGTAGTAGTATTGTATGTAAACTTCCTAGGTGGACCTTTGCTACTAAGTTTTCATTTTCTATAATGAGGCGACTTCTTCAGTAACATCGTTACTTTTACCCCTTTAGTTGCCTCATCGCTCTTGATTTCCCCGAAAGCTAGCATCTTGGGAAGCCTCGCTCTCTAGGGAGCGCATTCTAGGGAGCTCGCCCTTTGGAGAACAGACCGCCTTCTAGAAAGGACGCTTTGGGGCTGAAAGACAACCTCCTTGCTGCAGCGCTTCCTGGGTTGGAGACTGCTGAGGTTGATATAGTGGAGTGTCCCCAGGAACTGTTCTTGGTGTGCTGCCTCTTGTTAACTGAACAGTATCTCCAAAAAATTTCATTTGCTATTTGAAGCCATGATTTCCCTGGCAACGACGCCAATTGTTCCTGCCAAAAATCTATATTCTAAAAGAATAAAGAATATATGAAGTGGGTTCGTAAACTTAGTGAAATCGAGACCTCATTTCATTGAATATTTGTGAGAAATACAAGAGAGAGAGGGTATTTGTTATAATGGATGTGTACAACGAATCTTATGCAAAAGAAAAGGATTCTCTAGGACGCCTTTATCTTATCCCCTCAAGCTCTCTACTGTATTTTCTATTCTGAGTCGTTGTAGTTTGCTCTGGTTTTTCTGGTGTGTGGTGAGTTGGGTTTCTGTTAGTTTGTGCTTTTACAGTGGGTTTTGACAAGAAAGGATAACTTTTGATAGGACGCCCTTCTCTTATCTTCCTCAAGACTACGTAACAGTATTTCAGTATCAGTGTTTTTCCCTTTCCTTTGGTTTACTTTCACTTTGGTTCTCATTGAATTGGATGAAGTTGGCTTGTCCCCCCTTCGTCTTGTATCATAACCCCTTTTTATAGTTGACTTGTGACTTGGCCTTCACGTTCTTCCTCGTCTTGGTCTAGTGGTTACTGTATCGTTCTTCCCTTTTGTCCACTGGTTGTTCTCACTAGCCTTCAGCAAGGAGTTCAAGTAATTCTACTTTTCTTGTTGATTGGAATAACACAATTTCTACTAATGGCATATTGAGTGACTTCTTTGATTCAGCGTTGGGCCCAAGAGCGGAAAAGCTTGTTGGAGAAGACTCTGCAATGGGAATCCACGTTCCTTTGCTGTTGCTGCTTGGAGGGGACACTCTGGGGGGAGGGCACCTTTCTCGTCCTGGCATCTATTGTATCATGGGGCCTTGATTACCATTTTGACCTTATTGCTGGACTTCACTTTATTTCTTTTCTTTTTGGAAATTGCTTTTTGGCCCCCACTTTAGACTTTTTGGCCCCCATTTTTATTTTCCAAGGACAGAAATACCCCAAGCGTTTTAGTATTTCGGGTTCTACAAACTCGGAAAGGTAATCTCGGTACTACAAAGACGGAATACATTTATTTCATATTTCCGGTTTTGCTAAAACGGAATATGGTTTCCGGCTTTGTGGAACCAGAAAAATTAATAATTTCCGTCTCTGTAGAGACGGAAATGATGTTGTACTATCTCTTTGGTTTCCAAACAATTCCTTCCTATCTCTAACAACCTTCATTCCTCTCTCGACATCTCCAACAACACGCCTCCTATTCTCTATTGCGAATGCAGGTCTTCCATTGACGAAGCTCGTCCTCGTAAGTCGCTGTGATTATAGTTATGCTGGATTGCTTTGCTTGTTTTCGAAATGTCAAAACATCCGACACTTGGATCTTCAAGGTGCTGTTGAAGATTTGAGCTATCTGGTATAGTGGGCTTTCAATTTCCCAATTTGGGGATGTTGGATTTGCCATACTCAAAAATTGATGATGAATTACTCATTATAATCTCAAAGAGTTGTCATAAGCTCCTACACTTGAACTTGGAAATGTGTTTAGAGTTCCCAACAAAGGGAGTGAAAGAAGTGGTAAAAACCTGCAAAAGTCTAATGGGAATAGTTTTGTATTCATGCTATAATGTGGAAGCCATTATTGTTGATTGGATGATATCTTCAAGGCCATCTTTGAGAAGGATACATTCTCCACCTAGTTTACATCTTAGTGAGAACAAGAGGGAACACTACTTATCACATCAAGAGACGGAAATTATTAATTTTTCCAGTTTCACAAAGCCGGAAACCATATTCCGTTTTAGCAAAACCGGAAATATGAAATAAATGTATTCCATCTTTGTAGTGCCGAAATTACCTTTCCAAGTTTGTAGAACCGGAAATATTAAAACGTTTGACGTATTTTTGTCCTTGGAAAATAAAAATGGGGGCCAAAAAGTCTAAGGTGGAGGCCAAAAAGCAATTTCCTTCTTTTTATTTTGCTTAATAGATCAAGGCCCAATCCCATTTTTCCAATTCTAAACACATTGGTTGAAGCTTAGTGCCACAACTCATAGGCTCAAAGCCCTCAGCCATACACACGGTAAGAATTACGTACACCCTATTAATCATGCCCAGTGGTGCAACAGTAGAAATTAAGCAAACGTCTGAAATATGTTTCACAATGCAGAATTGGAGATCGGTTTAATTCATGAATAATTCAACGGTGTATGCATGTTATATGTATCACTCAAATTCACGTGACAGTCTTTGGTTTATTAAATGAAGTACCTATACACTATGTTATAAAATCAATGTCTCAAATATGATATGATATTATATAGGTAAAACTACTATATTGGTCCTGTAAGTTATTTTTTGGTTACCATTTCGTCCCTTAACTTTTTTTCGTATCAAATAAATCCTGAAGTTTGTAACTTGTTTCAAATAAATCCTTTCGTCCAATTTTGTTTAACATATAAAGCCAAATTAAAACCAATATGAAACATACAGTACTAGCTTATAACCAATCAAGAACATTCGGGACTAATTTAAAACCACAGTATAACTAAGAGTACTAATTTAAAACATAAACTACACTAACCCTCTGTTGATCAGATGTAAATGTGGTAGTTTGCAACGAAATGATTTATTTGAAACTAGTTACAAACTTTAGGATTTATTTGAAACGAAAAAAAGTTAAGGGACGAAATCTCAACCAAAAAATAACTTATGGGCCAATCTAGTAATTTTGCATAGACTAACTTGTATCTGATTTTGGTTTCGAACCTAACGTTTGATTGATAAGAATATTTCAAATCAAAATATTATATTTTCACTGGGTCCACGAAATATACACCGGTCATGAATTTAATGTTCAAAAGACTTTTGATATCAATTTAGTCACTTAAATATTGATCAAGATCAAAATGACGTCACGAAATGTAAAATTTTGATCTTCGAAAGATTCACGTGGGCATCAAATAAGTCCCTAAAAGAACCAATGTGATGTCATATTAATTTTTGAACTAAATTGATACCTAAAATCTTTTAGAGATTAAATTGATTACGAGTGTATCTTTCGGAAACCAAAATGACTATTAACTCATTATATATATATATATATATATATATATATATATATATATATATATATATATATATATATATATATATATATAGACATACATACTTAAGAGATAAGAGGGGACCTATAATACTAAAACTGGGAAATCCTTGCATAGTGAAAACGATATAAAATGTGATGTCACATAGTTATAACCTTTCTTATGCGTTTGAAAATCTATCCCTAGTGTGCTATGATTTCTCTATTTGTTCAGAGCTCCCGATATGTTTATCGTACCTGTACCAGGTAGAAATTGGGTATGGATATACTTCGAGCATGTCTGAGCATGTATCAGGTACGTATTTAAATAAAAAATAAATAAAAAAACGTATGATGCGTTTTGTTCATGGGATAAGGGAAAATCATTTTTTTTCATTTTTTTTTAATTATTTTCTCCATCCTCTCTCATTCTAACCTTAGAAAACACTCTTAAATCTCAAATTTTTTTCTCCTCTTGCTGGCTTGACCCCCTCTGCTGCTAGATGTGCTCGACTCCCTAAAAGTAATAAGTTTGTTTAATGGAGTTGTCACTTTGCTATGCGTTTGTCGCAGCTTTATAACATGTAGAGTATTATAATTACGTTAAAAATGTATGTGTGCTTTTTTTTTTCTGTACTTTTTGGCCAGTACTACATGTGCCTCCAAAAGCACCCTTAATACCAGGAAACCCTTGAGACTAATTCTGCACGAGGTCGCGTTTCTATGCCTTTTGCTGAAAAAGAGTATATTCTTTCTCTAAATGTAATTAAATAATGTATCATAAAGTCTAGAATAATAAAGAATGTATAATATGCTTGTGTGTTCCGAAAAAATCTCTTTTCACGAATTATGTTTTTTTTATAAAGTCATTATCTTAGTATACGTCAAGGTATACTACAACAGAATAGCTAAAAGATCCCGGTTCCGCATGCCTATTAATCCCGGTTCCGAACTGGGATTGTATTCCCTGGTATAACAAGAATGTCGCTTTTGATCCCTGTTGTTTTGGAAAAAACGGAACTGGGATCTAAAGAGAAACAAGGAACCGGGATCAATAATACTGAATAATCACTGATGAAATTTTTAAAGGAACCGGGATCAATAATTCTTATGATCACTGTTAAGTTTTTTATTAGGAACCGGGATCAATAATTCTTATGATCACTGTTAAGTTTTTTATAAAGAACCGGGATCAATAATACTAATAATCAATATTAATTTTTATAATTTTGTTCTTGATATCTTTTATTTATTTATTTATTTTATCAACAAATAAGTTTTATTATTAAAAGAGCATGATGGCATTCAGTAACAAGAAATATATATATATATATATATATATATATATATATATAAGATGGAAAAAACATGAAACTTGGAAAAAAAAATTAAAAAATACCAATATCTCGACATCACTAAATTTGCAATTGTTCTATCATTTCACTTTTACAAATGGCAAAAGATTTTAGTTTTCAACTTACACTAAAATCTTAAAATTTACATCATCAAAACTCCTACCAACACACTAACCACATCAACAACAACGGCGGTAATATGGAATCTTGATAATCCAATAGTTGTACTAAGAATAGCGAACCTTTTGCAACATATCCCACAAGCAAGACACCATGATTTAGCAATCCTTGATCAAATACATGGATCATCTGAAAACAAATAAATAGACACAACATTAAGAAATCACCACTATGCTCTATCTTTGATATATTCAGCATGGATAGACCTAAATTAAGTAAATCTAACCACATGAAGAGTTAAACCAACTAGGTGGATTCTATTTAAAATGAGGGGTGACATCAAGGAAATGATTTTCCAGAGATCATCTGAAGGCATAATTGTTTGCAAAAGAATTAAGTTTGTGAGAACTACAGTTCTTACGTCTTATGAACTTGCCTCAACATTTACGTGAAAGCATTCATTGTAATGACAAGGTCACTAGGTCAAGGAGAAAATGAAGATATGCTTACCAGTGTCCAAACTTTCTACTCCTGCAGCCAAAAAAAGTAGGTGAACGATAGCGAAAATATAGGAACTTAGACGACACTCTTGAGATTTTCAAGTTCTTCATAATCATTATCTTCAATTTTCGTGTCACAAACCAACCTAGGGAAAAATAAAAATAAAATTTCATTGAAGGTATGCCCGGAAATCAAAGGGATGTTTCTTTTCATACATGAAATGATAATGATTTTTTGAAACAAAATATGCATAACTACTACACCATTGTCTATAATTATATCCAGCTATTCATTGCATTCATCAAGCCTTATGGCAAATAGATGGGACCAAGGCAAAAAAGTTAAGTAAAAATTCAACTGAATAGTAGAGGCTTATCCAGTAGATGACTCCATAACCAAGTTACTCAATCAACTCCAGAATACTCTGTGATTGAAAAACTATGTTTTCTCCATGGGCAGAAGATTTAAGATTATATTAACTATGAGTTTAATGTACTTGCAACACTCCGTAGTTTAATTATTTCAGCTTCTCTAATAACCCTATTAAAAGTGTGACATGTTCCAATGTTACCTCATAGTTGTTCTAATAATATCCTTGGGTTCTAGATGGGAGCACCAATAATTTGATTCATAAGAGCTTATTATGACTAGAAAATAAGTTGATTCATAAGACAAGGTACATACAAACAAGATGAAAACAACAATTGCCAGCCCAGGTATTTGAAAAATTGATAGAGCAACCGCCTCTTGCTCTTCACCTCCAGCACCAACTCCTAAATATAGTTAAGCATATGAGCGTCAACCAATAGTGTCACATGAATACAGAATCATACATCAATTCAATGACATGTTTTGGCAGATTGAGTCCATGCTTAATTTTATTAGCAGCCAAATAGTGGTAATGAGAAAAACGCTAGGAAACCTCAGTCTACTTACTGCTCAGATGCTCAGACTTGTTAATGTAATACTATAATATCCGGACAAAAATAGGGCTACAATGTAGACCCAAAATCCGAACTACATGAACAACTAGGAAACTCATTAAGTAAAAAAAAAACCTGAATATGTGTTCATGGTTAGTTGGTTACACACTAAAAAACCTCTTAAGTATTTTGTGTGCAAGATTATGATATCAGGAAAGCAAGTTGTCATGGAAAGCCTGAATATATCACCTCCATGAAAATTTGTTAATAATTAAACAAATTAAAGAGAAAAAGAAACTCACACTTGGTGGGGTTGTCGGGTTCTATGGAATACTTGCCAGCAACCTTCCCCATGATTGTAGGGTGCTGAATCTGATCAACCATGGCTTTCCTGAAGAAACAATACCAAAACATTTTTGAGGCAAGTTTACATGTGGCAAAACAAAGGGAAACATCGCATCATCTGAACAAAGTTGTAAATGAATACAGTTTAGGCAAACAAATATCTTGAAAACTGAATTGCAGACATAGATCGATAAATATTAATTTTATTTCAAATAACTAGGAACATATATAAACAATAAACCATTTAAAGCAAAAAAAAACAAACAAGAAATGCATAGACCAGTGGCATAAACAAAAAAAAGATCCATTCAATCACACAATGAAAAAGGGAACGTAAAACAGATAAAGCTTTAATGAAGAAATTCTGGATCAGGACACACCACAACAACACCGATTTCAGATCTATAGTTTCTACGGATTTAAAAATGAATCAAGGATCCCAAAAGCACAAAATTACAAAAAATAAAAATAAAATAAAACGGGAGAAAGCATATGAAACCCTAAAAATTACAATGAAAGTACAAATCTATGGATCTTTTGAGTTTTGAGAATTGTATCAAAATCCAGTGCTCATCCAATGTACACAAGAACTCATCTACTATATTGTGCTTTATTGACCCCTAGAACATTTCCAAGCTTGATGGAAGAGGCTTCAGTTTTATAAATATAAAGGTATTTTCACCTTCTATTCTGCGCTTTTACAAATTCTGTGATCCTTTGCTGAATTGACTGCAAGAAACAGGGAAAAGGAGTGTGAAAAGGATACAGAAAAATGCAATGTGATTCGTAGCAATTATGAAAAATTAAATTAAAACCAAAGACTTAGTTAATAGGAGCATATTTAACACAAGTATTAAAAAATTATAAATAAGAGTTCAAGATTTGAGTAATTACCTCCATTTCCCTATGCAATTCACACCGCACCAACATATTTAGAAAATGAATACCAAATACAACTTGACCTTTGCTTATCAACATAAAGCACTTGAATAAAGACATAAAAAATTATCAACATCCCAAATACTGCATGCACAGGTGGAGCCAAATAGAACATACCACTCCATAAGTTTCATAGGATTCCATGACCTTTCCCATGATGCTATTATACTCATCTACATCATCTTTAGCATCTTCTAAATCCTAGCATAAAGCATAATAAACATCTCTACAACAATATAAATTATGAGAAAGATGTTACGACAGAATATCAAACACGTTATTGTACCAAATATCTAACAGAAAAGCAATGACACCTTGAATTGTAAAACTGCTTACCTGTAACTCTTACAAGCCTTGTTCAATAACATGTAACTATCATATTTCTCACGAAACTCCCGCACATATTCTTGATATCTAGCAATGAGAAGAAAACATGTATCAGATGCCAAGAAAAAAGTGGTTAAAAGAACCCAACACAACAACACTATTACTAATAATAGAAGAATAAAAAACAGAATGACTGCTTACTGGGAGAAACTCGTTATTGCTCCTTTTAATTCAGCCTCATCCTTTTCGTACTTTAAGTACGAACTATTTTCATCTGAAAAATATTCTTTCCAACTCTGATCCCTGCTATTTTCATCTGCAAACCCTGAACCTTCTCCTCTAGCAAAAAAAAGCAGATGGAACAGTAAACAATAGTACATAGCAGAAATCATAAAAAATGAGCAAAGGGAGAAAGCTAAAACCCTAAAATGGTTACTGAGTGTATGCTGAGTGTGCGGCTGCTGCTTCTTCTGCGATTGAGGTCGAAGCAAACTTCGATGGAGAAGACGTCGTCGAAGCGAAGCGAATTGCGGCGGAGAGGAGACGAACTGGAGAGGAGACGGTTGTGAAACGAAGAAGAAGAACAGAGGGAAGACGACGGCGGAGGGAAGAACGGAGGGAACCAAGAGTCGCGCTGGGTTTGGGGAACGGAGGGACGAAGAACGCTGGCTGAGATTGTTCTGTTTTGTTCTAGGAATAGGGGGAATAAGAGCAACCACCACCACCGCCACAAGTAACAAAGGAAAATCGAAACCAGAGAGAAATGAGAAAGGGAAGTTACCCAGCGAAAGGCGGAGAAGGAAGCAGAAGCCACATCGCTGCGGCGGAGAGAGTGGAGAAGGGCGGAGCGGAGAACGGAGAGCGGAAGAGAGATGAGAGGAAAGTGAAAGAGAGAGAGAGTTTCGATCGTGAGTTGAAAGAGATGAAAGGAAAAAAATATTTATTTTACAATATTGATCCCGGTTCCGGTTTTTTATTATTCATCCCGGTTGAAGTAAAACAATGGGATAAATAAGGTTTGTGTGATTTTTAATTTTTAAAAAAATAAAAAATTATTTATGTTATAAAATTGATCCCGGTTCCGTGTTTTTTATAACCGGGATCAATAAATTCATGATATTTTTTAACTATCATTTGTCTATTAATCCCAGTTCCAGAACGGAACCGGGATTAATATCTGTGAACTTTTTTGCAATTCTGTAGTAGTGGTAATTTTTTTTAAAGGCAAAATGAAAATTAATATTAATAAGAATAAAGTGAACCAGGGAGTTCACTCAAAATGTACCGCACAATAAAAGAACCAGATATATCGATCAGCAAAACAAACTCCCCCCTAACCAAATAGCATTCCACTTTGGTGTTTACACAGTGATAAAACATCCCATGGGTTGGTTACCCAATTCACATAAGACATCCGTGCTAAACCTGCATGATTGATTCTAAAAATTGACCAAAAGTGAAATCTAATTTTCTCAATCAAACTCTCAAAATAGAACCTGTCATTTTGGAAGATGACCTTGTTTCTAGTCTTCCAAATTTCCCAAATTATTATTATCCATATATTTATCCAATCCTTCTTCATTTTTTCTTTGACGTGCAGCATCCCAATATGGTGAAAAACAGCAGAACAAATCTGAGATGGCATTACACTGCTGAGGTTGAACCAAGAATAACACTCCTGCCAAACTTTATAGGAGACAGTACAAGATAAAAATAAATGATTTGCATTTTCGTCGAACAAACCGCACAAGGCACACTTGATATCTTCACTTTGAGGTATGATTTCGCGCCTTCGTAGGTTGTCTCTTGTTAGGACTCCATTATGAATGATTCTCCAAGCAAAAGCCGCCACTTTTAGAGGTGCATTATTGTTGTTCCAAATTATTCTTAATGCTTGAACCGAAAGAGAATCTTCAAGAGTCTGATTGCCTTGAATTGCAAAGTATGTTGTCCTTGCTGAATACTCCCCGCTTTCCGAATGTTTCCAAATCCATTTGTCTTCATCATCCAGCTTTAAAGGTACCTGTTCCAAATCCCTGTATAAAGAGGATACGACATCTAGTTCCCAAGGATAAAGTTCTCTCCTCCACCCAATATTCCACCTCCACACCCCTTCCTCCCAAAAACCATTTGAATGAACTAAGGACTCCTTATCAACTGCAATTTGAAACAGCCTATGGTACTTCCTATTTAGAGATTCCTCTCCCACCCAAGGATCTTTCCATAAAAAAGTGCTCACCCATTTCCTAATGACCTCCTTACTCCTTTTTCTACCCATCCCAATTCCCCTCCTGAAATGTTTCCCAAGGTGCCCAAGTCTCTCCACCAAGGAGACCCCTTTTTAAATGTTCTCCCTATTTCATTTATACTTCCCCTTTTGAATATCAAGCCCATATTTTGATTTTATTACTTTACACCATAATGAGTTGGTTTCATTTAAAAGCCTCCATCTCCATTTTCCTACCAAAGCTAAATTGAAAATCTCCAAGTTCTTTATACCCAACCCTCCTTCTTCCTTTGATTCACAAACCTTATCCCAGCTAACCCAACACACCTTCCTATTCTCACCCTTTCTTCCCCATAAGAAACTCCTTTGTATTTTGTTTAATTTATTTATTACGCATTTAGGTGCTTTAAAGAAAAAGAAAAAAATAGAGAGGTAGAGAGTATAGTATCGATTTCAGAAGAGTGATTCGGCCTCCGAGAGATAGGTGTTTCCTCTTCCAGGTTGAAAGTCTACACCTTAAAGCGTCGAAGACAGGATTACAGGTAGAAATTCTGCGATGATTAGCACCCAGTGGAATTTCCAGAAATTTGAAAGGTACTGCTCCTACCTTACAATTAAGCTTGGAAGCCCATAAATCTGAAATCTGCGATGATGATTTTACTTCAATGATGCTGCTTTTAGAGAAGTTAATTTTCAACCCCGAACACAGTTCGAAACATCTCAGTACACTTTTCAACACCATTACATTTTGAGCGCAATTTTCTCCTACAATAAGTGTATCATCTTCATATTGCAGGTGAGACACAATCACGTTTTCTCTACCCACTTTGTATCCTCTAAACAAGTCTTTTTGAACTGCGCTTCTCATCAAACCACTCAAACCCTCTGCTACCATGAGGAACAGAAAAGGTGCCAATGGATCGCCTTGCCTCAATTCTTTCTCCATGACGAATTCATTTGTTGGAATCCCCTTTACCAAGACTGAGACAGTAGACACATTCGCCGATCCACTTTCTCCACTTTATACAAAATCCCATCCTCCCCATCATGTAATCAAGGAAGCCAAAGTTGACTGAGTCGTACGCCTTCTCAAAATCTACCTTAAAAATCATGCAGGATCTGTTTTTTGTTTTTGCCTGATGTATAATTTCATTCATCACTACTACCCCATCAAGGATAGATCTTCCCCCCACAAAGGCTGACTAAACTTCTGAGATAACACCCCCAATCACCTTTTTCAATCTTGCTGCCAGTAATTTTGAAATTATTTTGTACATACAACCAACCAAGAAAATTGGTCTATAATCATTTAAGCTGAGCGGGCAATCCTTTTAAGGAATTAAAACAATAAAGGAAGCATTAGTACCTCTAGGCCACCTTCCATTCAAGTGAAACTCTGAAGCCATTCGACAGATGTCAGTCTTCATCACTTCCCAGAATTTCTTTATAAATTTAAAATTAAAACCATCTGGTCCGGGGCTTTTGTCTCCGTCGCACTCCCACACCGCCCTCTTTATTTCTTCTTCATCAAAACTTTTTATCAAAGCCTCCCTGTCATAAGCTTCAAGTTGCTTGAAATCAATACCATTTAAAACTGGTCTCTCCCATTGTGATTCACCAAACCTCTGCTGAAAAAAATCTTTGACGTGCTCTAGGTAATTAATTAATGTAATAAATTAATAGGGACTAGGCAAAACTCTCTCTTTGCTAAATAATACTCTCTTCGTCCCTAAGTATAGGACACCTTTAAAAGATTTCACGTCCATTAAAAAAGTGGAATGATTTAATTAATTGTATTGGAAATGTGAACTTTTGATATGTATTTTCAAAATTACCCCTATTAATATTATTGAGAATCTAAAAAGCGGTAAATAAATAAGGATGTTTGTGGAAAAAAGTAATTAATGATTATTGAAAATTGGTCTTATAAATAGGGACAAAATAAAAATGTCAAAAGGTTTTATATCTAAGGACGGAGAGAGTAATAAAAAAACAACTAGTCACGCCCCTTCTTTCCTATTTTTCAATCTTAAAACCCTAACCTAAAGTTTCACCACCACCATCATCAACACCAAGGCGATGAGTCCATGGAAGAACTTAACTCTTAACACAATCACTAATCTACACACCACAATTCAAAACATGCTAGAACAACCATCACTACAACAACTGCAAATGAAAACACTTAAACCTTCGTTGCCACTAATCTATAGATAAAAATCACTATCACCCATAACATAAAAACTCTTCAAACCCCAACCATGACCACCATTCCATTATTACACTTATTATCACCAAACCTTTATGACTATACCTACGACCTCCGACTCTCACTATCACGACACTAGAGTGAGCAAACATGCACACACTCAAGTAGCCTTGCCATATATTTTAATTAGTCGTGACTCGTGACAACTGTACCTCCAAGGAGCCGCCACTACTACAAGCACTAGCTCCATGCGAGCCACCAATCTTGTTGTTGTGAAACCTTGTCAAGAAGGCACAATCATTTCATCTTTAACCCAAATAAACGTAGGCCCTGTTTAGTTTGGCGTTTAGGGCTTTCAAATGCGCGGTGGACTAGATGCCCTCAGCAGCTTCCACGTTTGCGGTAGCCCAACGCATATCCCAACACTCACGTAGTTGTCGTTCCCAACTCCATTCCCTCAAACTGAAGAGCAACACTTGCGATTGGGTGACGACCAGTTTGAGATGGGAAGAATGAGTTGAATTCAATTACTTTTTAGGCTTAATTATGTTTTACGTCCATGAACTTAATGGTCATTTTGTCATAAGTCTTTGTTTTTTTATTTTTAATGTTTGTCTCTTCGTAGTTACTTATAGGTTTGTCATATACCCTTGCTACCAATTTCGGCAAAATTTTCCTGAAAAATCACACCGGAATGTTAGTCAGATGCAGGAGGTTAGCCACGTGGGCGAAGATCTTTTTTTAAAAAAAATTTAAAAATTAGAGTGAAGTATTAACTTAGTCTTGATTTTTTTCACTGTATCAATTTGGTCCCTGAAAATTTATAAATACACATTTAGTCCCTCAAGATTTTCGGATGTACCAATTCGGTCCCTCAAGATTTTCTTACATACCAACTTGGTCCCTCATGTTTTAAGGACCAAATTGGTACACCCAAAAAGCTTAAGGGAGCAAATTGGTACATCCGAAAATATTGAAGGACTAAATGTGTATTTATAAATTTTCAGGGACGAAGTTAGCATAGTGAAAAAACATCACGAACTAAATCGGTACTTCAATCTAAAAATTAATATTTTTATAATTTTAGTTAAAAATTAAAAAAGAAAAAAAGAGATTGTAGAGAGGTCGTCTTCGCCCTCGTGACATTACATGACACCACTTGGCTAATCTCTTGCATCTTATTAGGATTTTGGTGTGATGTGTTACTAATAAAAGTTTGTCAGAATTGGTAGGAGGTGTATATGGCAAATACTGAAGTAATTTCGGGAACCAGATATTAAAATAAAAAAAAAACAAAAGTTTGTGAAAAAACAATCCTAAAGTTTAAAGACTGAACACATAAGTAAGCCTATTTTTTTATAATTCAAAATGTTTGATGCCTTTTTGGACCAATGATACCCCTCGATCTTTATTTGAAATTCAATATTTAATTTGTTTGTTTTACAGTGTTGTGGCTTATTCGGGATGGAAATAAGAAAGAGTTTATCTAGAATGAGGAATTGAGAATTAAGGGGGTGAGGAAAGACGGAGATAGTGTTGATGTTTTTTCTTTAATAATCTAAAAAAGATTTCGCCTATATTCTTTTTAAACTAGTTATTTTTACGTTAGTCACATATGCTATGTTTTATTGATGTGGCAACATTAACGTGGGTTAATTTGGTGTTTTCCATCCAAATTTGATGTTGGCACCAAAACCAAAAGAGAAAAGAACGCTAAGGACTAAAAATTAAAGAAACAAATGTATGAATGAATTTCAAAATGACCAGCATTTATATGGACCTAAAATATATTTAAACTTATGAAAACCGATCTATTTGCTTTTTGCTTACATGTCCAATGAAGGTCACTCATGGTATTGTGGCACCAAACAATCCTAGATTTGACAGCCTATGAAGTGAGCATGAGGAATTTGGGTAGGTTGAGTAGAAAAAAAGGGAATTCATTTTTTAACCCCTTATTTTTCTAGTTGACCCCCTATTGATTTGAAGTCAAATTTTGATAAGTGGTTAGAATGTCGAACGCATAAGTGACATCGACGGACATGTACTTAGGTGACCTGCCTAAAAGTGATTTCGAAGGATGTGTACGTGTGCCGACAAAATGGGAAAGGTCGACGATATAGGTGATGTCGACGGAAGTGTACTTAAGTGAATTGCTTGAAAGTGACTTCGAAGGACATGAACGTATGTCGACAAATGGAAGAGTCATAATGAGAACGGCGTCGATAGAGCATTAATGTGAAAACCAAGAAGGTCAGAGAAGGAATGATGATGCATTGGGAACAGGAGAACGGTCACATCAACATTTAATGCACTTCTTGATGGCTATAAATATGTCACTTCCAATGTTCAAAAGGCCAAGGTGTGTTAATGTTAGAAATGATGGACAAATTTTGTGATTTCTGGAAAGAAGAGAAGTTGTTCAAAAGAGTGAAGATGAAGAATCTCAAAGATTAAACATGTGAGATTAAAGGGATTCGGAATAGGGAGGAACACTGTCAAAATCTTTACTCCGAATCCCCACTTTTCCCTCTTTACGGTTAAAGATTAAACCGTGAGATTACATAGGGATCACCTCTTGTATTTCGAGCTGAGATGACAAACCTAGATGAAGGGCATACTCCAGCTAGAATACTAGTTTAGGTGATACCTAAGAGTCTTCCGTAACTCAAAGTTGAAACCTTTTCCCAAGAAAAGCTTTGGGTATCTGTCCATTTAAAGAGGGAAAAGAAAAGTCCTCACTAGTTAGGTTGATGGCCAAAAATATGGCCAAGTCAATAATCATATCACCAATATCGACTAGGGGATTAATTCAATTAGTGGCCGACACCTTGTCGAAAGGAGCTTGGTGTCGACAGGGATCCTAGAAGATCAATGGGCAAGAGAATGTCACTTTGACAAAGCTAGTAAGGACTTGTCAAAAATCCTAAGAGTTTCTAAGTGGCTTTATTTCAGTTGTGGGAAGATGCTTGTCGAAGAAATAATCGAAGACTACCGAAGACACGTGGCAAAAGAGGAACAAACGAAGAAACTGTATTGTGGGTAGTTGTTTCGTGGGTAGTTGTTAGTGAGAACGTGGCTGCTGCAGTTATGCAGAACGTGCCCAATAACGTAGTGTAAGAGTAGTTGATTTCTAGGACTATAAATAGGTAATTACTTGTTTGTAATCAGGGTTGGCACATTGGTAATCATCCTAACATCTCACCGCAAGCAAATTAACGGAGAAAATGCCATTGTAATAACCACCTTACATTCCTAGCACTTTTAAATTCAATTGCAATCTTTTCGCTTTCCTTTACCTTTCCCAGCACATTTAAATTCTGCCTTTATGTTTCCAGCACATTTAAATTCTGTCTTTTTTGTTGGCTTACCGACAAGTACACCAGATCGACAAGTAATATAGTCAATAAGACCATATATCGTCCCACAGGGATTGCAAATTGTTCAATTAATTTTCACCAAAAAGTAATTAAAAGCAAAATCTATAGGTTTTTAACTAATTAATTAAGATTGAATTGAAATAAAATAAAAAAAGAACAGAAAATAAATTAAAAACAGAAATTAAATAAAAGTGTGAGCAATTTAAGAAAACGAGTTAGGAACATGGTTTCATTGTAGGCTTTGTTTATTTATCATGAATATCTGTTTTTTCCTAAATCAAGAACAAATTCCTAAGGTAGTAATTACTAGATCCCTCTTGTGCAATTACTGTTTATTATCCAATTTGATAACCTTTAATCCCTTAAGTGATTAAACCATTGAATAACCATTAATTAAGAACAGTGGAATTTATAACAAGTTATATAATTACCCAAAAGTATCCCTACGAGTTGAATAATTATATTGTTTGATTGAAGTCCTATTCTAATTCTTAATCTCGCAATTGAAGAAATAGAGATAAATAACATAGATTAGCTATTTCCATGCATAACAGTGAAAATACAATCAAACACTTGATTTAGAAACGGAAAAACATCAATTCATGAAATCAATAAACTAATCCATACAAATTCACCAATTCCTAACATGAGGGTTTCAGTTACACATTGAGAAAATAAGAACAGAAACAATAGAAGAGTAATCCATAATCATGGACAATTAGGATTACCGCGAAGAGATCTTCAATCTTCCAATCTTCGATCTTCTTCTCCTCTAAAGCTCTCCAAAATCATGTAATCTCCCTCTCTAAAAGCTGCTAGCCTAGTTTTTAATCCTAGAATAAATATATATTTACAAATCCTAAACAAATCCCTCAAAAACGGTTCAGAAATTAGCCCAACTGGGCCTGGACGACCTCTACGCACCTGGGCGCCCCAGGCTCCACGCCTGGGCGCGCCAGGCTGGTCAATGGTGCATCTTCGTGGTGCCCACGCCTGGGCGTGTGGCATTGGTTCCGGGTCCGTTTCGTTCCGTTCTTGCGCCATTTTCAAGCTCCTTCTGTCCTCTTTTCAGCTCCATAATTATTTGCTTCAATTAAGCTCCAAAAGTACCTGAAATATACCCAAAACAGATCAAAATGTTCAAGGGATTCTAAACTAATAACAAAATCCTAAAACTAACAAAAAGTCCTAAATTTACAAGAGAAACAAGTCAAATCCATAGTAAAAGGGAGTCTAAATCATGCTCAAAACATCATATATTAGACCCAAATCAATGTTTCCAGCACCTTTAAATTATCACACTTTACTGCTTTCCCTTTACGTTTTCGCCGATTTATCTTCTCGTCATTTACGTTTCGCAAGCTCATTTACGTTTTCGCCAAGATAAAGACAAAAATCCCCAAAAATAGCTCAATCTCAACACAAGATTACCATTTAATCAGTCAAATCCCGCAATCGCTTGATACCTTCGACTCTACTTTTGACTCGTGTTCGCCCGAATTGGCGAATTGGCACGCCCTACATCGAATCCATCCCAACGAGTTTGGCACGCCCAAACACCCCCTCACAAAATTTTTTTTTCCAAAATACCTCTTTCTCTCCCATTCTTTTCCCTTTCCTTCTCCCTCTCCCTCCCTTTCTCTCTCCCTCTCTTCCCTCTCCCTCTCCCTCTCCCTCTCCCTCCATTTTTCCTTTTTCTCTCCCTCTCTACTTCGACCTCCCTTTCCCTCTCTTCCTTCCCCACATTTCTGCATCAAAATAGATCTACTTAGTATGCTCCTATATGAGCATACACTTTTAAAAAAGAAAAAAATTACATGTACACTGACCCGTAAGGACTATGTACATATAAAATTTTAAAAAAAAAGGAGTACGCTCACACAGGAGCATACTGAGCAGTCTGTTTTGAGAATTAGATATTTATCATATGATAAGGAAAGAAAAAAAGGGCATGATGGCATAGCGGAACAATTGTCACTTCATATATATATATATATATATAGAGAGAGAGAGAGAGAAGCACATAAGAGAGAGAAAATCAAGAAGAAGATGGAGGATTTTATTTTTTTTATTTTTGAAGAGTATTTTGGGATTTATTTTATAAAAATAAGGTTTATAAAAAAAAATTAAGAAAGTCAACAAGTAATTGGGAGGGTAAAAAAATGAACTTAAAAAAAAAAGAACAAATAATGTGCGGGATCCATGCCTTTTAATTTTGCGTTCTTCTCTTAACTGGTCGAAAGAGTTGAAACTGATACTAAAACATTAAAAAAAAATTGTCACCAATATTTTAGCCTTGATTATAATCCTAAAGTCCTAAAATTTTGAAAAAAGTTATTTGTCACTTCTGATCTGGAGTCCGTGTTTTTCCTTTAATTTATTCTTTCCTCCCATTTTCGTTTCATTTTCTTTCATTTAAAACACCTGAAAACTTCTCACATTAACTACTTTTTTTTTTTCCTTTCATCTTGAATTTCTTTCATTTTCTTTCCTTCCTTTTTTTTTTTTTTTTTCCAAACCAAATAAGCATAAGGATTCAGGGAATAGATAAAGGAAGGAAGGAAGGGGGGAAGGAAGGGGGGATTTTTGTAAAAATAAATATATTGCGACGATATCTTGTTATGCCTCCTTACGATGGTTTTTTCCTTGGTTTGGTGGTGAGGCTCTCAATTCCTCTTATTTTGGGTGCCATCTCTTTTAGGAGGTAATAATTGGGTTTAGTTAGTTTTGTCTCTCTTCCTTTGTGTTTTTTTTTTCCTAGCTCGAAGGTTTTTTTTTTTTTTCCTATTTTTTCTTGCCTTCTGGTGGTTATGCTTATCATAAGTGTTTTATGGTTTGTATGTTTGTTTAGACTGTATTTTTTGTTTATTTTTTAGTTGGGTTTTTTTTTGCTGATGTTGTATCATTTTTGGAGGGGCGTCATATTTTTAATTCTTTTTTTTTTTTGGTTTACATGGGAGGTCTGGGACTAGAACTCATGACCTGGGGATGGGGAAATCCTAAATGTCCCTGCAGCCACCAACTAGGCTGTCTTACGCAGACTCATATTTTTAATTCTATTGGGGCTTCCCAAATTTTATTTTTATTTTTAAATTTGAACTGATAAATGCTTGGCTTTACATATGCCAAACTCTCATAAAGTACTTGATTCTCCGGTAGTGAAGAAGATCCATACTTGATCTTGAGAGGTTTATTCTGTAGTCTTTCATTAAATTAATAATATTATTATTATTTTGCTTTTAAAAAATTCTTCAATATTATTTATAAACAATTTAATTTAAAACATTCTCAAGATTTGTCCAAGTCCAAAATAATCAATTAAAACTTGCATAAAATAAATTTGTCAATATTTCACTTTCAAATATTACATTATAGTAAAATGGAGGAGCCATATATGTTATGTGATAGAAAGGTGTCACTCAAACTTAAAGAGAAATTCTACGACTCTGCTATAAGGCCGACGATATTTTATGGGATTGAATGTTGGGCGGCAAAGTGCAAATAAGAAAATAAACTTCATATAGCAGCAGAGATGAGGATGTTGCGGTCGATAAGTAGGCACGCCAGACAAGATGAGATTAAGAATGAGTGTATTTGATAAAAATATGGGATTGCATCTATTATAGAAAAGATGGTTGAATCTCGTTTTAGGTGGTTTAGACATGTGTAGAGGAGATCACTAAAAACCCTGGTTAGGAGGGTATGTAGATCACATGGATATTACCTCATACACGTTTTAGAGGAAGAGGAAGGCAAAAAAAATAATAAAAAATGAACGAACAGTTAAGAAGTATATGGAGATAAATGTTTTATTAAAAATACATAATTTATTACAAATATTTAAAGTGTCATTTGATTCAGGTAGCCGATCCCACCTACTGAAACAAAAGCCTAATTGTTGTTATTGTTGTAATAAAAAAGAGTCGCCTCTTGAGATTGGATAAACTTAGTACATACAACACTACTATTCAAGGTAACTAGGTAAGGGAAGTAAAAATTAATTTTGCAAGAGTGAATAGTTCTTTTTTAAATAAGAAAACAGTATGTCCGTGGATCAAACAACAATAACTACAAAAATGAAGTGTATATATACATAGGACAAAACGTACATAGTGAAAATAGGTACCCCCACGTGATGTTTGCCAACATTTGGGTTTAATTAGTTGAGGTTTGAGGCCAGAATTTGCAAGTGGGCTGAGAAATTTACACACACATGCTGATATATCCATACAGGGAAACAGCCCTTAAATCTTGGCTTTTGCACATGGGTTCATTGACTCCTTCGATGAACATGTCAAGATCATGACAACCACAGCATGTTCACCTTATAGGCCAGGAATGAAGGTGTTTGCATTGCTGTCCATTTCACTCAGATATATATTATGTGAAATATCAGCAGCATGAGCGCATGCCCCATTCTTTTGCAGAGTGACTGTCTTCTATGCCATGCTCTTGCACTGTCTAACTTGCTTGCATTATGTTCACACTTCTTACCTTTTTTGAGAGAGACTCTTTACTATGCCATGCACTAGCCCATGCTCTTAAATGAATATCACAAAAAAAAAAAATTAAAGTTAGCCACTTGACAAATAGATTCTCTCTCTCTCTCTCTCTCTCTCTCTCTCCAAGTCTCTATTACATTGACAATTGCTTAGCACCTGGTGATAAATATGTTACTAGACTAGCTACGAGCTACTAGCTACTGAACAAAATAATCAAGACCTAGAACTCTGAAAAATATATATGACTTGATATGAAAACAAGTCCATTATATTATCTTGTAACAAGTGTTCGATCAAATAAATTAAAAAGAGTCGTACAATAAGACTCCCACTAGTTCACTAGTCCTTGGAGGATTTGAACTTTACCCTTTAATAGAAAATGCCATTTTTAGGATTTGAATCCATGGCTTCGTTAATCACAAAGCAAATGAGGCTTAACATCAATCAGTGTTCAAATACTCCCTCCATTTCATATGTATTTCATATGTAGTGTATTTTAAGATTATACACGAGTTTTAAGAAATAATTTAATGACGTAAGAATTTGTGGTATTTTGACTATAATGTCCTTTATATAATCATTACAGTATTGAAAAGAGAGAAAAATATTGAAAATGAGAGAGTTTGAAAAATAAGAATGTGTTTGAAAAAATTGCATTAATTATGTATTGAATTTTGTAAAAAATAATACATATGAAAAAATGGTTATAAACACCGGATATGATAAGGAGGGAGTATAATAATAAAAATGAAAATAAATTCCAATATACCAATTTCAGTGTTAGCTGTCCTTGTTCTCACATCTAGACATCCACTGGACACCAAAACCTTGTCTTGTTAACTGCTGAACTGAATTTTTCATTTTTACCATTAAGGTTGAAAAAGCAAAATTCAATGCCAGATTGACAATGATAATACTATTGAAATTCCAAAAAAAAATAAAAATAAAAATTGGCTACACATGCAATGGATTTTCTTTACAAATTTCCAACCTTTTTACTCTTCCATTTCTTTCCACTTTTTCTTCTACAAAACAAAATTAGCTAGCCAAATCTAATATATAAAAAACATAGAAGTAGAGAAATACTACTAGAGAACAAAGATCTTCTCCTTTTCTTTTGTTCTTCATCAATAAAAAGACAAAACATTAAAAAAAGAAAGGCAAAAAAAAAAAAAAAAAAAAGAACCATGAAGAAGAGTGAAGCTATATGCCTATAACAACATAGCATTTTCATTCTCTGGATTGTCACTCCCATAAAACTCAATCAGTTTCTGCAGAATCACGACCCTGGTCCTCAGCAAGACGATGTAATCAGCAGTTTCCTGAAACAACTGATCAGGTTTCACTATGTCTTCATTGTGTGGAGATATTAGGTTCCTGAGTGCTTGCAGCTTTTGTGAGAGCTTGGACTTTATGGGCTTGAAGCTTGTACGAGCCTTGCAAATTGTTCTAATTCTTCTTTGTTGTTGTTGTTGTTGTTGGTGTTGTGGTTGTTGTTTTCTAACTCTTCTTGTGGCTCTTTTCACAGAGAGCTTGTAACTGTGCTTTGAGTTTAACTTCATGCTCATGGTTACGAGTTACGACTACTGAAACAGACAGAGAAAAGAAGTGAAAGTAGAGAGAGGAAGTCGAATATGTTTGTGTTTGATGTCTTGTTTTTTTGGATCGTGGAGTGAGAGGAGGGGGGGTTCTGGGTTTAAGTAATGGGGTATAAAAAGATTGCCACTTGATTATAATGGTTACTACAGAAATGCCACTGCTCTTTTAAAAAAAAAAACCAAATCTACACTATTTTAAAACAGTAAAGTACAAATTTAGTCCCTTATTTTTTATATTTAATTAATTTAGTTCCTGAAAATTTATGAATACATATTTAGTTTTTTAAAAAATTTTAAATATACCAATTTGGTCCATCAAGGTTTCGAATATACCAATTTAGTTTCTCAAGATTTCGAATATACCAATTTGATCCTTAAAATATGAGTGACCAAGTTGGTATGGAAGAAAATCTTGAGGGACCAAATTGGTATGAAAAAGTCTTGAGAGACCAAATTGGTATATCTGAAAATTTTGAGATACTAAATACGTAATTATAAATTTTCAGAACTAAATTGGTACTCCCTCCGTTTTGAAATATAAGCAAAAAAAACATTATTCTCTTGTTTTAAAATATAAGCAAAACTAATTAACTTTTTAAAATTTTATTTCATTCCCAATGTCACTTTCCTAAAACATTTCTAGAAAATTGTTATCTTATTCAATTTTTATTTCATTCCCAATGCAACTTTCCAAAAATACCTCTATTCTATTATAAATTTTTGAAAATTAAATACAATCAACTAACCTCCTTAATAAGCGCAAATATGATTAATTTTGCTTATAATATGAAACGGATGGAGTATAGCAAAAAAAACATACATCAGAAATTAAGTTGATACTTCACTCATTTTAAAATTAACTTTTAGGAATGGCATGTTTGAAAATATTATGACTAGCGATGGAAAAATAAATTTATCTATTAGTTAGAATTAATGTAGTTATTTTTTTTTTTTAAATTGATATACCCACATTTTATTTAAAGATATAAGAAATCAAGAATGAGAGAGATTAATGAGAGTGCACTCATTTTTTTCTTCATTAAGTAAAATGCCCGTGAATTTTAATTTTTAAATTTTTGTCCTCAATTTATTATAAAGGCTTAATTATATTTTTGTTCTTTATCTTATTTTGAATATTCATTTTGGTCTTTTATCTTTTTTTTATGGTACTTTATTTTTTAAAAAAATTCAGTTTAGTCATTTTTATTAATATCACCAGATTTTTGTATTTTATTGCCAATTTTTTCTTTTTTTAACAGAGTTTTAGTTTTTTTTACCGAATACATCATCCAAATCTTATTTTTGTCTTTACCAATATAAAAATATCAAAAAACTTAAAAATTATTTATCGAAAATGAATATTTTCAACAAAAATAAAGGACCGAGTTGAAACTTTAAAAAAATAAAGAACCAAATTGACATATATAAAAAAAGGACCAAATTAAATTAAGTCGTTTATTAATTAAAGGACCAAATTGATTTTTTTCTTAAAAGATAAATAACCAAAATAAATAAACAAAAGATAAAGGACGAAAGTATATCTTCAAAATAAGATAAAGAACCAAAAGTATAATTAAACCTTTTAAAAATTTTGGTTTTAATTCTTGTCGTTAGGACATTTCTATAAAAAAGTAAATATTAAAAAAATACCATGTGGCATTAAAATTATTAAAAAAATAAAATATTAGACCTAAATAAGTTTTCAATGGTGTGCACCAAGGGTATCATCTAGCCGATAGCTGAAGACAAACCCCCTCCGGGGCGTAGAAATCACCGAAGTGGGTTTTGCCTCTATTAACAAAGTTTTTTCTACACTCACGACAGGGATCGAACCCCTAACGTCATGGTTAAGGAACCCAGCTATCTACCAACTGTGTTAGACTTAAATAAGTTTTTAGTCATTAAAAGTTTAAAGAATTTTTATTTTAACCGCTAAAACTTTAGCTAGTTTTAATTTTAGACCCCTAAAAACATAATAATGTTTCAAGAATGAGAGGGTGTATATATGGGTTGATAAGCACATCCTGTATGCCAAGACTAGACTCGAGAATGTCACCGAACTTTGAGATGTGATTCTCCGTGTCAACCCTAGTGATCCAGATAGATACTTTATGGCTATCCCATGGAAGAAAGAGAGGATATACCAAGATCAATAACGAGACTCTCCTAAATCTCATTTCGTTATGATGGATGGATAGATGTTTGTTCACTCACTGGCAAGTATACCAGGTCGCTCAAGTAATATAAAATCGGTAAGACCGAGTCGTTCCACCGAGAGTAATGATTTCAATTAAAAAATTCAATAAATAAAGCTACGAGCATAAAAATGATATTAACTTGGAAAAATATCGCGTTTAAAATAAAATTAAACAAATAAATAAATAAAGTGCGAGTGTGGAAAGATAAAGGGATGGTGCAGTTTCGTAAAGTCGGGAATGAATTGTCGTTACCGGTTCTCAAATATTAATTTAAACTATTAAATCAATAGTCACCTTTTGGATTGTTTTTTTTTGCAAAATCAAGAATAATTTAATACCTTAAATTATTCTAGTTTGTTAAAAATAAATCTTCCTCGATACCTCGAGCAAAGCCTTAAATTTCTAACCATAAAATATTTGCTCAATCAAAAATAAATTTAATCATACAATTTGCAGACAATATACCTATCCCTACACAATTGCATAACTTACATCCACAGGCAGTTTATTGTCTAATATACCAATCGGACAATAATCCTATCGTATATTTACGTCTAAATATACACGACAATTAAACCAGATGTAAGTACAAAATATAACAATTAACAATAGATAAAATCAAATATATGACAAACACACATAACAATTCTTCATTCCCAAATGAGTCTTAAGATCTCATAGTCAAAAACAAGAAATTAAGATGCAAACTTAGAAAAATTCACATACCAAATATCAAGTTTCAAACTCTTTACAAAACCACACCTTGAAAACCTTGAGTTTTTGTTGTTCTTGCTCAAGAAGATGAAGAAAATATGCTGTGTAAGAGAAGGAATTCGTCCACCATACAAAGTCCCCCCTTTACAAAATGAAAATCGAGTTATTAAGTAACTGCAGCTGATCAAAACGCGCTTGAGCGCGCTCAAGCGCGCTTAAGCGCGTTTCAACAGCCAATCAGAACGCCTGGAATTGGGTCACAGACCCCAATTTTTATTGCAAAAACCACACGCGCTTGAGCGCGACTAGACACGCCTGAGCGCGTGTCTGTTGAAATCTGGGTCAACTGACCCCTCTGCTGCCACCACGTGGCCATCTGATCCAAGCGCGCTTGAGCGCGCTTTTTCCACGCTCAAACGCGGTTCGCTGAAATGGGCTGTTTGGCCCAAAATCTTCTTCTCAGCTTGGGCTTTTTCTTCTTTTTCTTCACCAATGCCCCTCTTCAGCTGATTTGGCCCAAATAAGCTGAAATTCAACAAAAACTAAAATTAAAATACAAATAAATTATCTATACAAATATTTTGCTAAAAACTCCTAAAAATTAATCTATTTGCTGAGAAACAAAATAAAGCACTAAGGAAAAGGGCCCAAATATATATCAAAATCATCACTTCCTGGCCCAAATCAATGTTCCTATGTATAGGTTAGATCCCCTTTAATTAAATAATTTCTTCATAAAGATTTTGAACATTTTCAAACTAGCGCCTTCACCACTTCATCCTAACTCCTAGGAACTACTGATGGCGTTTAAGTGGGTTGTGAGATCCAGTTCAGAGGTCGTCAATCCCCATTGTTGGGCACAAGTTGTCATGCGCACATCTATTTTTGTGTTTCTATCGAGTCAAGCGTCTTAGCTCCGGAATCCAAAAATCAGAAAGAGTTATGTATCTTTCATCTCAAATACTACTTTTGTCACTTTTCCACGAGCGATTTCAATAGAGACTTTAAGAACGAATACTTTAAAGTTGTTTCCTCTAGTCATGATGATCCGCTTTGCAGAGGACTTGTTACGATATTCCTGACCTTGTGGACATATCATCACTTTGACACCGAGATCAACTCATACTCATACTCTTATCTTGATTTTAGTCGGGCTTTTTTCCTTGCTCAATCATGCATAACCTGAGCCAGAAATGGATTGGCCCACACAGGATCGGGTAGCTTGAATTGCAACCTTTATCTAAAGATACTAATAATTAAGGAATAAAAAATAAAAAAGAGAGGTAAGCATCATGATTTTCCAATGCAAGATTTCTTGTTTTATTTAGATTTTTTTTTTTTTTGGTTTATATGGGAGGTCTGGGACTAGAAACCATGACATGGGGATGGAGAAATCCTAAGTGTCCCTGCAACCACCAACTGGGCTGTCTTACGCGGACGTTTTATTTAGATTCTTTAATCGACACTCGTAGAATAATTTCTATCCCTCTAATATGTTTGACATTACTATAGCCCAATTAATGTTGCATCATAATCATGATTTAATAAAATACAACATGGTCTTTTGCTTAATTAAAACTTTTATGATAAGGTTGGGTTTGTTAAGTATCATATCATCAAGGGCTTACTTTAATAATTTTTACGCCTTGAAAAAATTAATATCCAGATATCAACTAAAAAACACTCTTATATATATATATATATATATATATATATATATATATACCAAAAATAAAGTTTTTATAATCCGTGGTAATAAAAACTTTGTTCATAGGAAAAACCCCAAATACAGTATAAATTACTTTACTTCTAACTTATTTTTTGTCAAAATTATTTTTATTCATTATATTTATTGCCAAGTGTTTCCCCAGCCATCTTATAAGTGTCATTTTTGGAGTTGCGACAATATCCATCCTAACAAATGTTATTTGCTGAGATTAAACATCGAACTTTGATGTTGATGGTATTTTATTTTGGGTATTTCTATCATGCAATCCAAAATTGGATGGTTGCTATGCAACCTTTTCTTAAACCAATAAGAAGTTGACACCTATGCCATGCCATTATTTGAAGTAGTTAAAATTAGTTTTTTGCAATTTAGTCCAACATAAAAAGTAAATTAAAAATTTAGTCCTTTGTACCTATAGACAAATTATAACTTTTAATTTTAAATTTAGTCACTTGCATTAAGCCTTTTTACACAAGTGACTAATTTTAACTACTTTTAATTTTTTTTTTAAATTAAAAGTTATAATTTGTCTATAGGTACAAAGGACTAAATTTTTAATTTACTTTTTATGTTGGACTAAATTGCAAAAACCTAATTTTAACTAAATTTAAGAAAAGGTTGCATAGCAACCATCCAATTTTGAATTTCACGATAGTAACTCCCTTTTATTTTTTTCCGTTCAAACTGATAATTACACAGAACAAAATATAAGGTGCAGTGCAATCAATGGTCATCCGTTTGATGAAGCATGCATTGTAGTTTGCAGATATAGAAATAGTGGGACCAAAGAACACCAGGAATTATTTCTGTGTAAGAAGGTTATGATTGTAATTTGATGAGGTAGTGGACACTAATTTCGTATGCGACCCCAATTGAAAAAGAGAAAGCGGGAAGAGAGGAACAACTTGCGAGCCAGAGAGGCAGAAAAGCCTGCCCTTCTGTAACGGCACATGTGAAGGTCCCGGAACTTCATACTCATAATTACCATAATGTACATGTATGATTCAAAAATGAATTACAACATTTTTGGTTTCAATTATTCACATGAACAATAATTAAAAGTTTCAGATTACAAGTGTAGTGATCGTGGATCTCTTTCTAGTATTTTAGTTGTAAACTTTAATAACGTGCTCCTTTTTCCAAAATATTCATAGTACATCTCAAAGTATCATGACATGGGATAATAGGTGCAAAAGACTACTCTCAAACTTCTTACTAGAAATCAAAGTGGCCCTTTTCCTTTAATTTTGAGAAATGCATTTCTAAAAGTTACAATTAAATTGTTGCTTTTTTTTTTTTAAGGATGAGATATAAAATTAAATTTTTGTTCTTGTTTATCAATTAAATTGTTGTTCTTGTTTAATTGAGATTCTTATTATTAATATTTGAATGAAAATTAAATGATTAATGGTAGTAAGATTGTATTATTCTTCATTTTCTTCGAAACAATTATGTACTATGATGAGTATCCCTTTTAATCTTATGAATAAAATTGTTTGTTGATAAAAATAAATATATTGTATGTTTTTCAATATAAAATGAGAGAATAAGAGGTGTGAGAGTTTTCTTTTTGTGTTCCATATCCATATGTGACAAAATTAATGTATTTTAGGGTATAAAAATCATCAAAGTAATTTTATCTCTCCCAATAAAATTCTTTATTATATATATAACATGAATCGAAAATCAATCAACATGTTCAAAGAAACCCACAATTTAGCAATTTTTCAAGCATGAGAGATATCTCACAAAAGAGATAATAGAATACAAATTAAATATATATTTCACTTTATTAAGATAATTGATATAGCATATCGAAGTTGACTCATTTAATAAAAATTTAACTCATATCATAAAAGAGTATAAGCTCGAATCTCATACTTTATTTGTAAATAATTTTTAATTACTTAAATAAACATTCTTAAAGTTGTGAGGTTTACTCTAATCCTCGTGAACTTTAAAATTCAACCAAATTAAATTGACTTTTTTTATATTTTATTTTTTACTTTTTTTTGTCAAAACTTAATCATGAATCCGCCGAACGGCGGCGATTCATTGCTTCATCAAATACATGAATGCATTTTGTTATTACTGGTTTCTTTGCAAAGGTATCTATCTCCCTGAAGGGAAACACAATAAAAAGAAACCTGCCGTTTGAACCATTTAAAAATCTAATACTTGTTCAAAAAAAAAAAAATCTAATACTTTAAAAATAATAGTATAAAAAGCAACATGCCCAAATTAAGTGTATTACAGAAATGACATATCCAATTGTGTCGTGAATTGTGATATTTGCACATGCATGAAAGCATGAAAACGATATGCTCACACTCACACCAACTATAAATTCTACCCTGAATTATAATAATATTGCATTTAGGTTTGAGATCAAAAGTTAAATATAGCGTAATAGATCGATGTTAATTTAAGCCGACCTAGAAGTACAAACAAAGAGTACTAGGATATATATATAATAAAATAATTCGTGTATTGTTCCATGTATGCTACTAGCTAATATGGCACTATCGAAAAAGGACAAATTCTTAAACAAAAGGTGAAAATAAAGGATCGGATCACATAGGATGATTCACTAAACGAAGCTTCTACTTTCAAAACTTAATTCTATATATGCAACACAAATGAGGGTATTTGAGTCACTTAGCTAGAGAAAGAAAGGGGTTTTGCGGTAAGCTAGTTGTATTGGGGTGTGGCTTCCCCGAAAGGGTGCATGTGAAGATGATATGGGCCAGCAAAGCCCCGTTACAGGAAGAGAGAGAGAGTGTAAAGGAGGAAATAGCACATGGAGAGCACATGAGAAGGGAGAGAGATTTGGAGTGCATGGCCTTTGAGGACGAGAGAGCATGTGACAAAGGGGGGACAGTGAGGCAGCATGAAATGTACAGCATGTTCAGCACATTCCCTGCATGGAACTGATCGATTGCCAGTCCCTAATTCTCTTTCTACATCTAATTAATTATTGTTAATGAGGATTAATGGATCGGATTTGCTACTCCGGCACATATATTACTATATGCATACAAAATACTAAATATAAGCTATAATTTTATGTTTAAAAATTATGATAAATGTAAATAACAGATACTAGTAAATTGGATTTCCAATATAATTTTTATTTATATATTTTTTAATTCTTGTTTTAAGGATACTAGTTGATATTAGTATTTTAGTATTTCAAGTGTGAGTTGTGTGGATAAAGAAATCTCGCATTTTATAATAATGGATAATTTAAAATATATATAAGTAATAAAAACCCATAAATTTATTGCCTTAAAATTTTGAAAAAAATATGATATCAAGTTTACTTATATATAACAGGTTATGTTAATGACTACCATAATACAAACAAAAAATTATTAAAATTTTAAATGTAAGTTGTATAAATAAAAACATTATCTTAAAATTTTAAATCAAAATAAATATAATATCACATTCATTTATAAATAATTTCACTTAACCTATCATTTCAAATATTGCATTGTACTCCGTTCCTAACTGTTAGCAGCACTAATAATGTATTATGAGGTTTATTCTTGGCTTTCAAGCCATTCCTATATTCGGCATGTGTGACATGTGTAGGTTCAGCATGTGACTCTAATGGTGCCTTTAGCGTTATCCAATTGGATTTGAATTTGGAAGGTGCTGCTTGAAACCACTTTCTCGGAAAAAATATATACTTCTTCCGGTCCTATATATAAGCGTTTTTTAAGACTTTTTTTTCTTAATATAAACCTCATTTCAATTTTCAATAGTAATAATTAATTCTTTTCCATAAACACCCTTATTTATTCAACACTTTTTAGATTTTCAATAATAATTATAGGGTACTTTTGAAAAAGTATACCAAATATTTACATTTTCAATACCACTAACAATATTAACTAATTTTCTTAAAGGGAATGAAATTGGTCAAACGATACTTATATTAAGGACCGGAGGGAGTATTTAAGTAGACTAGTTCTTACCTTTACCTATTTTAAAAAACATTTAAATTGTCTTCTGTTAATTGTATCAAGGAGAATTTTTAAAAATATTTTTATGATATTGTTTAAAATAATTAGAAAAAAGATTTTGTATAAAAATAATGTATTTAATAAATAAAAAATACTGAATTTAGATTTTCAATAATAATTTTTTATTTTTTTAATTCGTTAAAAGTAAGACACTAGTTAACAACCCTTTATTAAATCTCACATTAAAAAAGTGCAACATCAAAAGGTAACATCCATGACCATGCGTAAAGAAAACGAATGTAGATAGTTTAAAAAGGTAGGGTGGGGGAAGAAAAAACATTCAATTGTTTATGACTAATAAAATATATGATCGTATGTATCCTTAACCCCCGTACTTCTTAAAATAAAATAGTTGCCTTAAAAAAGTAAAATTAAAATTAAATCATATCCTTACTATATGCATACGTGAACGGAATGAATTGAACATCTCAGTTTTATTGCACAATATGAATGTACCAGTATTAGTTAGTTAAACCCAAGTGGATTACTTTACTGGAAACTGGTTGGGAGTTTAGGGATTTCAAGATTAAAGGTTCGAGTCCTAATGAGATAATAATTTTTAGGGAGAATTCATACCGTTGAGTCAGAGACTCGCACAGTTCGCGAATCCGAGATAGATTAGTTGGACCATAAAAAATGTGAAGTTTAAACACCACCTGATTTTGACAAAAAAAAAATAAATTGAAGGTATTAGTTAATATGGGTCATTAATTAAGATTTTGTCTCTATAAATAAAGGTTAATTTTTCATTTTAGTTTCTAGATTTTTTTTTAAAAATTTTTGTCCATACAAAATTCAAAGTTTTAGATTAATCCCTTTCATCTATTTGGTTTCGTTATTCGCTCAGCATTGTCACACCATGTATCACATATAGCATGAGAGTTTGTTTAATTTTTTATTTGATAAATAATAGAAAATTTGGACAAAAGGAAATCGAAAAAATAGAAAGTAATTGAAAAATATTTCTTTATTTTATTAGTATTTATCGAATATAAAATAATTAAAAAATTTTACATGTCGTGTAATATATGGTACACGTAACACTGCTAATATATATATTTTCAATTATTATTATATCTGTAATTAACGAAACCGGATGAATTAATTTCAAAATTTCGATTAAAATCTCGAAAACAAATTTTAAAAGACTAAATAGTGACCTTATTTATATGGATAAAAACTTAATTAACCATAACTAAAATTAAAAAAACTTTTGGTTGCACAGTAAGGAGTTTGATGTCGTAAGCAAGATTTGGAGTCAAGTTTTTGTGGACATAAAAAAGGCTTAACCGCTGGTGTAGTTATTGGAATAGCATACACGTGTGCTCTATGCAAGTATTGCATGTTATTGATATGATGACGTAGATGATCCGGATCCACCATAATAAAAGGGTCAAAACCCAATCCACAAACACATTTGTGTTAGTCTTTGGTTCTTTTGCTTTTATGGGTCCAGATTATTCACGTCATCCTACCGGTGGCATATAATACTTACACATATATGCTGATTGATGTTGACGTTTGGTTAGCCACATAAGCTAACCTATCCCCCTAACGGCAGGGACTAAAACCAAAATTTTAAAACAATTAAGGATAAGTCAAGGTTAAAAAACCAAAACACCCCAACTTTCGGGGGTAAAAACATGAATAAGCCCATAAAAAACAAGCCAAAACAAAGGAAACACTGATAGAGTTTTACACTTTTACACCTTAATAGTAATGGATTGTCCCAGCTTCATCCGATGTCACTTTGGTTTTAATTTGTTATCTAAGTTTAATTATGTTTGAGACTAATATTTGAAACAAAATAATTTCATTGATTCTTTGACTGGGCATTAAAAAGCTAGATTATGACTAAAAAGTAAACTAAAGGTTAAAAGATCAAAAATTGAAAGCTTATAACAAATAAGCTAAGCTACTTGATACCGGTAAAATTACTGGCTTTTAACCCATAATGCTTCCATTTGATCAACTAGATGGTGACATATTGTTCACAAAATAATAATTCTAAATGTCTTTGTTTTTTATCAAATCAAATCAGGGCTTATTAGACAGACTTTTGAAAAAATTCTTTAAACCAAATAAGATTATTATTGACTTCCATGAATTAATAAGATGGTTGAATGACTTATAAGTTCCACAAGAAAGTTGCCAGGCATACAAAATTCTCAATATAAATTATATCACAAAATATAAGTTCATAGAAACGAGAACTATAATCGTAGTTTGATATAGTTCGATTCTTTGAACTTAAATTTTGACAATAATATAATGAAAACCATGCATATGTTCTGCTAATCTCGATATTACTCTCCGATTATCAATTTGGGGACAGATTTGATGCATTGAAAAAAGAAATCATTTTCTACTATTTGATGTTACATAAGCCCATCAATTTGCCACAAAGGTTACTATTGGTTTGAAGATGTAGAATCCCACCACCGTTAGGAATATATTCAGCATATGCATGCATGTTAAATAAACGGAAAATCTTGAGAACTAAAAACACAGGAACTGATGAATAGAAATAAACATGGTAGTGTGTTATTATTAGGCATGTCTAAGCACTTTTGCAATGTATGGAGCTTAAGTCATTTTCCATACAGTACTAATAGAGTTGGATTTTTGTATGGATGTGAGGAACAAGATGATGATGAAGGGCATTGCTCTGGAAATGCAAAGAGATGTGATGTAACATCTTTTATATGTTTACCCTTTAACTTGTGTTACAGTGTCATGTGCAGGTTCTTTGCTTTATTCCTTTTGTTTTTGTGAAGACATTAGCTGCATGAGGCATGAGCTACTTAACTGATCATCAGGATTCAGTACTTCCCCTGATTTTTAGCTGGAGTCCAATGACCCACACACGCCAACATGTTTTGTCTAACGCGATACAGTTTCGCTTTTGGTACTTACCTTTACTGCACCTCTTATGACATTGTAATAATATATGCAGCATAACTGAGGTATGGTGCTCAGAGAAGCTCAAGATATTAGAGTTCAAGTTAGGTATGGGAATGAACAAGTTTTTAATGAAAAAGATAGGCTGAACTCAAGTTGAGTTAATTATTATATGGGCTTTGCTTGGGAACCTTGTGAGATGAGAGGATTTTGGTACCCTTTTGACATGGACCAATGGATATTTGCCATGTGTTGTTATTTGCCATGTCAGCGGGGTATATTTTTTATTTAAAATTTTGCAATTTGATCCCTAAAATATTTAATTAAAAATATTATATTTATTTATAATTTGATTTACCCAAAATAGCCCTGATGTAATATTAATTTTTATATACCCAAAATACCCCTATTTTGATATCATTTTTCATATACCTAAAATAACCTTATTTTAATATTAATTTTGAAGTACCTAAAATACCCTTAACTATTAATTACTTTTTCAGTTGTATATCCTTAAGGATACATTCTCACAGTATGTTCCAATTTCATATCTTCCGAGAGTTACAATTAGACATCTAACCAGCGATCCGTTTTAATGTTTATTGTATAATTTTTACATAAACATGAAATCAAACGAAAAAATGTTATGTTTAAGCGACTTAAGGCATGCTTTTTCGGTTTTTCTGCCTTGCTTGATTTGTAACATCAATCTGATGTATGTTGTAAAGCGATAGCAGCTTAACCAACCCTGAACCCACAAGACCACCAGCTAATTGATAAATAGGATTCACATGTACAGGGTATCGAATCATGTTGAAAAGGGGAAGAGGGTGGCGGCGAATTAGGGTTGGTTGGAAAGGGGAAAAGGGAGGGTGGCGGCAGATTCAGGTTGGTTGAAAAGGGGAAGAGGGTGGCGGCGGCGGCGGCGGCGGAACGGCAAGAAGAAGGAGAAGAAGAGTGAGCGGTGTACAAGAAGAACGATGATGATGATATGATTGGCACAGTGAGTGAGAAGAAGGTTTCGAAAATTATTATGAGAAGAAGAAGATGGGCATAGTGAGTGAACTGATGATACTCACAATTAGTGGGGTAGGGAGGGGAAGGGTATTTGGTCATTGCTACATGTAGGTAGTGTGAAACACTGTGGGTCATGGGAGGGTATACAAGTGAAAAAGTAATTAATAGTTAAAGGATACAAGTGAAAAAGTAATTAAAAAGTAATTAATAGTTAAGGGATACAAGTGAAAAAGTAATTAACAGTTAAGGGTATTTTAGGTACTTCAAAATTAATATTAAAATAAAGTTAAGTTATTTTAGGTATATGAAAAATAATATCAAAATGGGGTATTTTGGGTATATAGAAATTAATATTACATCAGGGCTATTTTGGGTAAATCAAATTACAAATAAATATATTTTTAATTAAATATTTTAGGGATCAAATTGCAAAATTTATAAATAAAAAATATACCCCGCTGACATGGCAAATAACAACACATGACAAATATCCATTGGTCTATATCAAAAGGGTACCAAAACCCTCTCATCTCATAGGATTCAGAAGTAAAATCCTTATTATATAGGTAAAAAAGCTACTTTAAAAAAAATTCATATCGGTAAAAACCATTTTAAGAGATAAGGAAAATAAGAAATAACAAAATAATGGAAATGTTATATTTTAACATCTGCATTTGATAACTTTGTACACAACGTATTTCCATTTTTTTTTCCTTTTTAATTTTCCTCAAATAAAAACTTCTCTCTTCTATCATTTTTTGGATTATATTGCATCAACATAGGTAAAAATAAGTGATACATCATTTTCTAGAAAAACTAGAGTATGAATACAATATTATAAATTCAAAATCAATAGATAAAAATAACTAAAAAATATGCAAATAAATTAAATAATATTGACTTTGACTTAGGATAAAGTGTTTTTGAACGAGAAGATGATGTTCAAAGTCTTTTGAGATATAAGGATGATATATTGATTATGTAATTAATATGTTATGTTGGAGTTTTCACTTAAAAATTAACATTAATAAAAAACTACAAGGATCTTTTAGAATTTCACTATTCTCATAATTAGTTAATAAGGAAAGAATACATAACTCTATCCATAGCAATAGCAGTTTTAATGTGAATCACATGTTTGACAATTGAGAAATGACATTTCTATTCTTTGCCTTTTCCTTATATGCTCTGATCATAAGTAATGGAGAAAAGAATAATTTCATAGAGTCATCATCATGCTAGGAACATAATGACCCTGTTCTTATAATGTCCTTTTTGATTTGATTCATCCCATTAAGCAACGTATAGTTCCCTTCATCATTTAACAATTTATTTATTAGTCTTCTTTTTTCATAATAAGTCACATGTTCCACATGAGATACTTAATATCTTACATTCTCCCACTTGACTCATATGACATAACCAACGTTTTAAAAAATAAAAAACTTAATAAATTTACATAATGCATATTAGGACACATCCAAGTCCTTGTTCACATGCGTCACACTACACATCAAAATTTTTCTTGGGATGAGGTAGAACTAACACAGGAGATGTAGTTAATTTACCTTTTAACTCTTGGAAACTAACTTCACACTTCTCATTCTAATCAAATGGTTGTTTCTTCCGAGTTAATCTTGTCAAAGGCAAGACTATCTTGGAAAATCCTTAAATGAATCTCCAATAATAGCCAGCTAATCTCAAATTACAAGACGGAATCTATCTTTCTTGGATCAACAGAAATTCCTTCCTTGGTGATCACATGACTAAGAATATTGATTTTTTCCAACCAAAAGTCACACTTTGATAGCTTAGCATAAAGCTTCTTCTCCTTTAAAATGTTTAGCATGATCCTCAAATGTTCTTCGTGCTCTTCCAAAATATTTGAGTAGATAAGAATATCATCGATAAACACTACTACAAAAAAGTCCAGGAAAGGTCGGAAGACACGGTTCATGTAATCCATGAATACCTCATGAGCATTCGTTGGACCAAATGACATTACAACATACTCATAATGACCATAACGAGATTTGAACATAGTTTTAGGAATATATTCTTCCTTAACCTGAATCTGATGATATTCAAACCTTAGATCGATCTTGGAAAACACAGCAGCTCCTCAAACTTGGTAAATCAGATCATCGATCCTTTGTAAGGGATACTTATTATTGATGGTGACTCTTTTGTTGAGGATTATTCCGACGAAGTCATGTTGCTCTTCTCACAAGTGGTGGTGGTGGTGTTGAAGGATGACGATAAATTTAAGCTGGGGGCACGTGCTGAGTGAATATCATGGGTATTCTTATTCTTCGTGGATGCATCCTAGCCCTTGGGTTTGGGATATCGAAGTATAATCTCGACATCGCCTTCATAAGTAACACCCCAATTTGGAACTTAAAATTTTCGTAAAAATTTGAGTCATTTTTTTTAAAACATTAATAATAAAATATTTTCAACCTATACTTTATTTCAAAACATTTTCATCATTAGTTATCATGATTTAAACTTAAAGAAACTTTATTCCCAAGATGACCATGATACAATTCTTTTTCCAAATCGAGCTGCTACTTACACAAGTCATCATTCACCATTCATTAAAATTTGTCGATAGTTGTAATTGCGGAAAAACATAATTTTCATTCATAGAGATAAATAGAACATATTTAGACCCTCAGGCCAATTGTCATTTGAGAAAAATAAAATAAGTACATTGCTCCAAGCTCATAGAGATAGGGTTACATTACGATGATTCTCAAGAGACGACATGCCTTCTACTAGGACTCTAACTCATACTTATCAACTGAAAGAACATCAAACTCGAACTATCTTCTTTTGCGTTCTCCTGAGAATCCTTCGCGAATCATCTTGGATTTCTTCTACAACTGGCAAGGTCTCTACCACTGGACTAGGATACCTAGAAGAAGATGGCTCCTCCTTGCCACGAGGGTAAGGTTCATCTCCTGTAACATCCCGCTATTTCTAATACCTTTAGCAAAATAACTAAATGATTTAATATGATGTTTTCAATATTTGAGTGTCGTAATAAAATTTTGATTTCATCATTATAATTGAAATATGTTTTCTAGTCAAAATAAGTATAAATTTGTTATAATACGTTTTTTCAAAAATAAAATAGTATTTTTATTTAATTTAATTAACATTTTGACAAGGAGCTCAAGTGACAAGTCTTAGAGGCATTTTTATAAATAGTTTCTTTAAAAAAATATGTTTAACTTAATATTTTGAGCGTCCCTGTAAATTTTCATAGTGTTTGAAGACTGTTTTATTTTTTTAGCTTCTGGACTGATTTAATATATTACCAGTATAAGTTATATATATATATATATATAAAATAATTTTTTATTTCAAAATTATAAATATTATATTTTATCAAGTTTTATATTAGGATTGAGAAAATATATTTACTTTTGAATTTCGATTCTTTTTCTTACCCAATAGTTATCTGTAGAGACTGGTAACTTTATTATTTTTCAATGAGTTTTGAGTAATTAAAAATACAATATTATTGTAATGAAATGTATTTTATTTTTAGTATCATCCAATTTTTGGTTATAATTCAAAATACTTACACACATTGACCCACAAATAATAGCAAAACATAAAAATATAGTAATATTTCCTCTTTCTACCCTTGTAGCCCACACCACACGGTATAAAAAAAATAATAAGAGCCTTAAAGCCACAATGTGAAAAGCAAGAAAGAAAAAAAAAAAAAAAAAAAAAAAAAAAAAAGGTAGCCTTAAAGCCACATGTCGAGAAAGAAAGATAGAATTAGAGAGAGAGAGAGAGAGGGAGGGAGTGAGAAACACGGCTGTAAGAAGGGAAACAATACGAGAGGGGCGACAGAGAGGGGGGAACTTTTGTTTCTCTCAGTCTTCTCTGTCCGATCGTTCAATCTCAAATTCGTCTTAGATAAATAACCTTCTTAACTCCTTCTACCCATGTTTCATCTATGTAATTTATTCGATGATTCGTCAATATTTTTATTATTCCTATATTTTCAAATAAAGAAATTTTTTGGGAAAAATGATATATTTTTATTGTATAATGATATATATTTATTATTTTGACAAAAATGAATTTAGTTTATTATATTTATTGATATATATATATATATATTTTTAATGTTATAATTAGTTTTAATGTCCCTGTTTAGATCCAACACGTTATTGTTGTCTCTGACCCTCGAGTAAGGCGCGGACATGAACGTTATATTGTTTCTATTGCTAGGATCTCAGGTAAGAGGGTTGTATTACCTTAATTTAGGACATGATTTCTAGGTTGTTTATAGTGGTGGCTAGAAGTAGAAAAGATTATTAGAATAATGAACAATAGGGTAGTTAATGTTGATAATAAGTCTATTATTAAATTAAAGAAATGAACACGCTTATGTTTTGATGAATTGATTATTTTTATTGATTATTGATTAATTGATTATTTGGTTAATTTTTGGTGAACTTAAAATTGGTTATGAATTGATTAATTGTATTGATTATTTTTATTGATTATTGGATGATATCCGGTTGGTATTTAATTATGGAGTAAAAATTTGACTGATGCATGTTAGTGTGAATCAAATATGTTTGAATTAAACTGGACTGGATTGTCATTGGAATAAATGAATTAAACAAAAGGCAGCAGCTATTGATCGTGTGCCGAGTATCCGTACTCATTAGGTGCCTTGTTAGGATAGGGTCTATTTTAAGGAATAGACTCGAATCCCCAATAGGTGAAGTCCTCACTCAGGTAAGTAAATCTCATAGATCCAAAGTCTCGTTAGGTGTTTGGGACCCGCGCGAGATCAATAGCTGCCTAGTAAATTGATAAAATAAATAATGAGACATGTAAGAAAGCACGAAAGAAAAGACCCTAATGAGCTAATGGTCTATGCGGTAAGAAAATCCTGGGTGAAGGTAAGAAATCCTATTGGGTGAAGACACCATCCTAACATGCGCATGCAAAAATACCTAATGGTACACTATAAAAAAAGGCAAGAAAGAAAAGAAATGAATAAAGGAAAGAGGAAAGATGAGAAAAACTAAGAAAGCTGAAAAAGAAAGTTAAGAAAATAATTTTGAAGGAAATGCCACATATTGTGATTGTGAATGATGCATGTCTGTGTTGTGAAATACTTGAAAATGATTATGATTATTACGATGTAAATATAAATGTTAGGCTTAGTTTATTATTATGACTTATTAGAAATTATTTCCTAAGTTCTGTGTAATGTTACCCTTCTTGCTATATTTTTACAGTTACAGAAGTGGAGTTTACACAAGTCATGGCCGAACAGTAGTACACCGTGGAGTGTAATTTAGCCACGAGAGAACCTAAATTAATTTGGTGTAATTATTATGGTTTAATTTTTTTTAGAAGCCCAAAAACTTATGTTATTTTTGAAAAGGGCATTAGTGCGAGGTAGCCGAAGTTAAATATAATTTTAGATTTTGTAATATTCTGGACTGGCAGGTATAAAAGATGCAAATTTTTGTGAAGTCCGATAAACAGAGGAAACTCTGCCGGATTCTCGTCGAAATTTTCAAGTACGAATTTTAATAAAACCTAATTTTAACTAATTAAAAGTGAGGGTGTTACATCTCCCACCATCGGGATTTGGGTATTTTCTGATACAACCGCCTCGGTCTATTGAGAGGATGACTGTAGGTCCAAACACTGAGAAAGGTACTCGTCGTACATCCTAAACTCCAAGGGAAGAGCCTTCCCATCCAAATTTGTCCACATTCCTTTGCATTTTTCCTATAAATATGTCCTTCCACAAGCTTGTAAAACACACCTTACCACCTTCAAGCTAGTTACTCTTGGGTGCTTTCTACCTCCCTTCTACTTCTTCTCAATTTCTTCTTAGTCTTTTAGCATTGTTATAATGTCATTTCAATTAATGTATTGCTAAGTTTCTAATTCAACTTGTGGTAATAAGTTCTAAATGGATTTTGAGGTTTGATGGATGGCTATGCCTCCTCAACTTATTGTTATTGTGGATGGCTATGCCTCACCAATTTTCTTTAATTGCATTTCCTTTTATCTTTCCATCTTGTTGACATTTATATAATTGAATTTGAATTGATCACTTAAATTCATTAAATAAGATGAACTTCATTACTCCCTAGTTTAAGACCTTGGTGATGCTTATTTACTTGGACTTAAAAGAAGGACTGCAAGACCAAAGATTATGTGACGCTTGCTTAAATTAATCTTGAGAAGGACAAAAGGACATTCACGGACCTAATAGATTGATTCATTAATTACTTGCTGATTCATTGACTTAGAGTTTAACTAGGGATTAAATGTGAATGAACAATTCTAACCTTGTTAACTCGAATCATGTTTGCTTAAGCATAGGAAGAATCTCCTAAATTAATTGACTCTTGATTGGTTAACTTTGGGACAAGTAAGGATTGATTAATTAAAGACTTCCATGGATGGCTTGTTGGATTCTTGGACTTAGAGACCAATTAAGGGACTGAATTTGGATGTTTGTTCCTAACCTAATTTACTCAAATGATGTTCGCTTGAACTTAAGAAAGAATCTTTTTAAGTTGGTTGGCGCTTGATTAATTAAACTTAAAAGCAAGGTTTTGATTAAATGAGAATTGGCACTTCAACCAAGGATAAATCCACAAGTTGAAGCTTTTATCATTAAAGTTACATTTTCATTATACTTTACATTTTGTATTTTGTTATTTTCTGTTATTGAAAAAATCTTAATCAAACTTCAACCCCCCCAAACTTTATGAATATTCCTAATATAGTAAAAAGAATTTCCTTTGATCCTCGAGAGACGACTTTGGGGCACTACTGTGCTACAAGTTTTAAACTCAGTTTTTCCTGTGTGTTTGATGGAGGCCTCGAGAACCGACCGTCAAGATGATCTTATGATTTTCTGCAAAGGTAAGAAAGAATGTGTAAGAATCTTGTATGATGTTGTTCAACAGTTCTCTGAAGCTTCATGTCTTTGTGCAAACCTAAACAAGTCACAGACTTATCTAGCTGGTATATATGAAGGAGGATCATCAGTTAGCAATACTTGCACTCACAGGATTCCAGAGAGGCCAATTCCCATTCAGATACTTAGGGCTGTCTATCTCTTCAAGCAAGTGGTCCAATTCAGAGTGCCAGAATTTGGTAGACAGAAGCAAAAAGAGGATCAATTTTTGGACAACTAGAAACCTATCCTATCAGGGTAGATGCCAGCTGATCAATTTGGTTTTGCTCACCTTGCACACTTACTAGACTTCAGTCTTCATACTGCCAAAGGCAATCATTAGAGCAATTGAAAGGAAATGCAAAGACTTCCTATGAGGCAGCAGTACTACAGCTGTTGCCTGAAAACTTTATGCAAAAGTAGGAAGCATGAATGCTTAGGTTTCAGGAACCGCTGGCTATGGAACCAAGCAGTAGTGGGAAAACAACTTTGGCACCTTGTAACTAATCAAGATACTCTCTGGATTAGATGGATCAATTTTGTGTACCTGAAAGAAGAAATGGTTTGGAATTATGAGCTAAAGATAACTAATAGCTGGAATTGGAAGCAAATCATTAAAATTAGGGACATATTTTGTTCAGGATACATCAACAACTCAAGGAGAGGCTCCCTGACAAGTCTTTACACAATCAAATCAGGGTACAAATGGTTGCTTGGTCCTCAAGATACTTTCATGCTGCACAAATTCATCTGGAATCTTGTGTTAGTTCCCAAGCACTGCTTCATTGCTTGGCTAATGGCTCACAACAGAATGAAAACGAAAGACAGACTCTCACACTACATGCAGATTGACCAAACTTGTGCGCTATGTAATAATCAGTAGGAATCAGTCAAGCATTTGTTCTTTGAATGCAGCTGGAGTTATGTTCTAGTGTCCTTGATAAATGATTGGCTTGGAGTTGATCGTTTTCATACTCGATTTGTAAGCTGCACTCATTGGCTTTGTTATGATTTCAATAGAGACAAATAACGTAGAAGAATGGTACATGCTACATATGCAGCCATGATTTATCACATATGGAAGGAAAGAAACCATAGTTGCTTCCAACAAATTGAGCTTTTGGTGTCTCAAGTTTACAAACTAGTTAAAAGGGAATTAGCAATTAGATTTAGCTTAGTTTTGGATTTCAATAAATTACAGCATTCAATTGTAATTAGATTGCAAGAAGAACTATAGTTTCCTAGCATAATTCTGGTTAAGCCACAAAGGATAACTATAATTATCACTAGCTTGGATTTGTTTTTGTAATTTGCAAAGTTGGAATGAAGTTTTTCTTCTTACAAATATATATATTTTTAATCTAGCTAATTTAACTTGTTTAACTTCATTAAGGTGATAACTGTCATAACATTAATCATCATGGAATCAACACTCTATTTACTATTATATTACTTATACGACCTGATATACTTGTCGTGTTTCAACAGTTATAATTGAACAATCGAAAATTTGAGAGAAATTGAAGATAATTCACATGCATCCATTCTTCAACTTAACTAAAATGTTTTAATTTTATTATTTATTAAAATCTTGCTTTTTTCACTTATTCTTTTACAAATACACTAGTTATTTTTAAAAATGTAATACCTAATATGGTAACAAAGAAATTTACATTATTTTTGGTCATATTTTCAAAAACTATTTGATAATAGATCATAAGAATAAAAAAATTTTACTAGACAATATCGTTTGGCTCACAACTCCAAACCACTGCTGCCTTTGCCTTGCTGCACAAGAAACGCATCACCATCTGTTCTTTGAATGTAGTTGGTCCAGGGAGTTGATACAAAGATGTTGTGCTTGATTGGAGTAGCACATGTCCCTTGCAAATACATGAATTGGTCATGATGGCTCAAGCATGCTTTAAAAGACAAGAATCAAAGGAGAGTGATCATGGCTCTATGGGCTGCGGTTGTGTATCAAACTTGGCATGAAAAGAATCTCAGGACTTTCAAGGATACCAGTAGGCCAATAAAAATCATTTTCAAGATTGTCAAGAGAGAGTTAGCAATGAGAATTGAATTATGTTATCAGTCTTTTAGGAATTGGAAGAATAAGCAACTAGTGCAAAGAATTTGTAATGAACTTTAGTTATTGCCTCATAGTTTACTTGAACTCTTCCTAGAAGGTGGCAAGTACCTATAGGGGTTGGTCTTTCATGTGGCCTTGAACTCTTCCTAGAAGGTGGCAAGGTGCATAAATAGAGCCTTTGGTTGTATTCAAATTTGTGCTGTGGTAATAAAATTTTCTTTTACCAAAAATAGAAAAAAAAAATTTCTCCTTTGTCCTTATATATGAGATCCTTTTAAGATTTTTATTTTGTTTTTATTTATTAGATCTTATACCGATTAATTTTCAATGATAATATATATCCAAAAATATCTCAATTTACTTAACACTTTTTAGATTCATAGTACTATTAATTGGGTTAGTTTTGAAAATACATATCAAATATTCACATTTCCAATATTATTAACTAAATTAACCAACTTTCTTAATGGACATGAAATCTGCCAAAAAAGTTTTATATATATAGGGACGGGAGGAGTAAATCAAATTATACCTTACTCCCTCGAATCTCTAATATAGGAAAACAAAACAAAACAAAACAAAACATACACTTATCTTGGTCTCAAACATAAGAATTCGTTAACTAACTTTCTATTCCCAAAATACAATTATTCCTAAAATATTTGTAGAAAGTAATGATTTCATTTTATTTTTGTTTCATTCTCAATGCAACTTTCCTAAAATAGCTATACTTTTTTCTTTATAAATTTGAAAAAATTAAATATACTCAAATTACTTTCTTAATAAATGTGATTTATATTATTTTTTTCTTATAATAGAGACAGGAGAAAATATGCAATACCCTCAAATATTGCATCGAGTAATTAAGTAAATATAGAACAGTTACTCGAAAATAGTATGGGCTTGTAGAATAAATAGAATTATTGGAAATAAATTTTTCCTTTTAAATTCTAAAGAGTCGGGTGTGCATACACAAAACATTGGACCTCGGAAATAAAGTACACTTTTGGTTAAACATTGAATTCGGTGTTTGAATCCTTAATTAAATCAAACTTAAGCTTTTAGAAAAGAGGTTTGAGATGGCATTCTCTTGACATTAAATGAGTAGTATAATTTTATAATTAAAATTAATAGTAATGATATCCCTCGTCATTTCAGATCATAAGATAGTATCCTTCGTAATTAGCATAGCCGAATCCTTTTAAAAGTATTATTAGAATAAGCGGAAAATCATTGGACTATGAGTAGTGGTAAATATAAACATCCCTCGTCATTTCAGATCATAAGATAGTATCCTTCGTAATTAGCATAGCCGAATCCTTTTAAAAGTATTATTAGAATAAGCGAAAAATCATTGGACTATGAGTAGTGGTAAATATAAACATTATATATATATATATATATATATATATATATATATATATATATATATTAACAGTAGGAAATATACATAGTCCAGTAAGTCAGAAGTATTCGGGTCCAAAGTACAAGTCCATGAACATGATAATATAAAAGTTGAAAAGATAATCACACTTTAGAACTCTCCCAAAACTATGTACAATATATAACAACTCAAAATAAGGGGCTCCAGAGCTGATCCAGTAGTAACAGTAGTCCAAGTCACCAGCTGATCATCCTCCATCCATCCAAGTCAATAGCAGCTGCAAAACGGGTCCCTGACCCTCACCACCCATACTCTGCACGTACTTAAGGGTCATCATCCCTCCACTGACTCCCAATAAAGTGTTCGACTGGCTCGTTTCCGCTCCTTGTCTCGACAGGATCCTCCTCCACCTCATCCGCTGGGAAGGTACCCTAGCACTGGGAACAGGGTCAGGTGATGGTACAACCCTGACTGGACTCGTTGGATCAGGTGTAGGAGTATCCTCTCGGACAACTCAAGAGGTAAAAGGGTGAGAGTGGTAAAGCGATCTAAAATGAAAGCTGTGATAAGAACGAGCAAGTCGAGCTGGAGGTGGTCCATGATAGATATAGAGAGGGGGTACATGCATAGTATAGATAATGGGGATCCTGAATCTACGAGGACGTATACGGACCAGTTGATTAGAATGGTAGAAGATCAACTCCACCTCACCCTCATACACTGCCCTATGGTCCTCATAGATCCATACTCAACTAGGGAGAGGACGGATCTTGATGCAGGCGAGATAACAAGACATCACCTACAAAGGGTATGGGGATAAGCAGAACATAAACATAATCGAAAAAGATTAAAGGGATATAAAATATATGTACAAGATAAATATCAATCAGATCATCAGTCATAAAATAAACCACATATAAATAAATGACAGATAAGGATGCAAATCATATGCCAAACTCAATTTATCAGTCAATTCTCTTTAATTAAATATGAGTGGCATGCTGCATGATATCTATCTCTCAAAACCTGAACTTCATAACTAGTTCAACTCTCGAACGTCCATCCTCAAACTTCGATGTAATTCATGTACTATGTACCCTTCACGGTACAACAAAATACATTCCCCCGAATGTATTTCGAACAATCTTTGGTAGTGATACACAACGATACTTCCACAGTATACGTCACTTTTCCAAAACGTAATAATACCATTACTGACCACATTTCTAACTCATAAATGTGTCATCAAGCGAGTCGTTTATTTGGCAAACCCAGAGGCTCTCCTCATGTTACATAAACATGAAATCGATTTTATCTTCACAAATCACCATGCATGAGTGCACAGGAATCATTGCGTTTAAGATTAGCCAATAATCTTACTTTATGCACCATACAATGATTAAGACAAAGAAATATATCAAACTTCCATTGGATATATTATTAAACATTGAAATTGTTAAACAAAGTGTCACAACAATCAATTTGGATATAATTAAGTTTAAATAAAATAGGTCAAATTGAAAATGGCATTTTTTTTTAAGTATTTTCAGCCTCGGTAATCGATTAGCATCTCGGGGTAATCGATTACTCTCTTTGAAAATTCAAAATTTTGTTTCAGATGCAGGTTGTAATCGATTAGCATATCAGGCTTGTGACACCCTACTTTATCATTACCCTTAATTACTCATGATTAATTAGATACTTAAAAGTTTCTTTTATAAACGCTTGCTTACTTTTTAAATTTTCGTGAAATTGGACGGAGTTTACTTTGTTTTATGGACATTCCCAAAACTTAGTTTTTCTGTAAACCTGTTTTCACATAACTAAATTTAAACAGAATAGCCTGCAGGGCTCATCATGTCATCATATATTATCAGTAAACCATTCACATCAAAGTTTCATAAAATATTAACAAGTTGCGAAAATTTTTATTTTCCCAAAAGAACTCCTTTCCCAAAAGGAGTGGTCCTGGGCCAACCCAATGCTACATTTTAGCACCCAAAATAATATTTACATTTTCTTACAAAATAGTCATCACATAATCAAACCCCAAAATAACTGGCCCAGGACATGATACATGTCCTAACTACAACTACTTACTTTCCCTTGGAGGGAGAGCACTCTTGCTCGGCCGGAAACTGTGCAAGCTCGGGCTAAGTACCTTATATAAAAACAATAAGGAGGTGAGCATTACACAAAACTTAGAAAAACAATTTCTAATGAAACATAGGAACATACTAAGTCATACACAATAATCAAATAGTTAACATCATTGCATTCTCAATCGAATCATACTCATACAAGCATTGAATCATTCATTTAGTTTCCCTTCTCATTTTCTTTACTTTTCTATTTTCCATTTATTAACTTTCTTCTCTTGATTACTTTCTCTCGCACATTCCTTTCTTAATTCTTTTTCATATTTTACATATCTTTTTAGGATCTCGATTCTTCAAAAACACAAAACTGTAAATACTAATAAAGCGGGATCATTTATTCAACTGGACCAGGATCTTATACAAGCTGGATTTGTTTTTTATGAACTGAGCTCTTATATAAGGGGAATTTTTTTTTTTTAATATTTTTCAAGAATAAGGATCTTATGTAAGCTGATTTTTTTTTATAAACCAAAGGTATCTTATTGTTGTGTAACCAAAACCAGAATTGAATGTAATTTTTTTTTTCCTTTGAACATATATTCATCAAATATTAAACTTTAAAATCAATATATTAAATGTAAACGCTCTTTGAACCCGGAGCCTGCCCTGATCCTGGTGAACCCTCGGAGCCCAAGTCACCTAAACTTTTTCTTATAAAAAAAATCAATATATTATATAAATATAAATTTGAATAACATAAATACACAAAGTAGTAGCTCCAAAACACTTGAAATTAATAATCAGGCTAAAAAGGACAACATACTGACATTAGTTCACATCAATTAAAGTCTACTATATATCCAAATGATCAAGTATCACACACAAATCTAAAATCTAAGGTAATACATCATGAAGCATTTAAGCAACTCATTCCTCCTTGACCTTGTCCAGCAACTCACCAATGTACACGGTCTACAAGGAGTCATCAAGGTACTGTAAAATTTAATATATAGTGACATAAGTAATTGAACTAAATTATTAATTATAAGAATTAAAGTAAACAAATATCAGAATTGAAATCGCGAACTCCATCACCATAAAAATCAAACCCCAACACCATCAACAATTAAAATGAAGAATAAAATAACTATAAAATAGCATATGAATGAAGAAATGCAACAACTTTTGGTACCTACCTCATCAACCATACATTTATCCATAGCTTTCCTTCTAGTTTTTTTTTTTTTTCTAACCACTCAGCTCCATTGAATTAAGTTAATCTTTGGAAAAATTGTTGTTGTGTGGGTGACAAGATAAAGAGGGAAGATCAAAAGAAATAAGAGAGGGGAATGAATGATTTGAACTGCAAAATGAAAATCTGAATTCGTAATGGAGATGTGAAGTTGCAAAGGGAAGAAGAGCGCAAATGAGATGTGGAGGTGCAAAGGAGATGAGAAGTTGTAGTACGGAGTTTCATCAATGGTTCCCCTTACGTAGTCTACAAATGGTTGAGGGGTCCTAGGTGACAGTTCATTTATAACAGCAGGGCTGCTTCAATCAGGAGTTGTAGGTGCTGCGATGCTCAATGAAGTACTTAATTCAACTTGGTCCCTATATGTAAAAAAGTTCAATGAAGTACTTTATATGTATTACATTTTCATCCTCGCCTTTGATTCTTGTCATAATATCATCCATTTGAGTTTGAGTTACAGTAAAGAGAATAAATTGAAAATGGTTATCATGAATAGGGACCAGAAAACTTTATTTTTGGTCCTTGCATGTGACAACCATTCTGAATTTCATCACTACACTCCAACAAACGGTGTTAAAATAACAATAAACAAGTGCGAAGAAATTAAAATTATTAAAATCAACACTGAATTGAAATTTTCATGTATAGGGACCAAGTTGGACCAAAAATCTAGTTGAACTAACAAAATTTCAAATTGGTAATGGTAGCATGGCTATATTTTCAGGGATACGTCACCATTAGTTGAGAGTGTGATGATGGTTTTGTCTTGGAAACTCTTGGCTTTTAGCAATTTGACCTGGAAACATAGTAAGAAAAAATAAATATGATGATTTTTATACTGATCAACAACGCAAATAAAAGAAACACAAGGCTTGAGAATGATGCATAATCTAGGAAACAATTTCACATTCAGATTTGAGTTATGATGAAACAGTAAAAGCACTCACCTCATACTTCGCTAACCCTTGAATACCAAAATTTTCTTTATGAATGGGACTGACTGTAATAAAATCTCGATGATGCCACTGAATTTTAACATCTACAATAAGACAACAACCTAGTTTAACATATATAGGAAAAGGCAATGACTAAAAATTTGTAGTAACTATGCTCTCAACAATCAGCGAAGATGACAGATATTGCCATGTGGAAAATATTCATAGTAAAAATGTAGCAAAGTTTCCTTTATAGTAATTATTTCGAAAGGAGTTTATTTGGGCATAGTAACTAGTAACTAAGCCAGCTTACCAGTATTTCCCAAGATGGTTATGGTTGATCTGTTAGACCCTGGTATCAGATTCGGTTGCATTGAATTCTGAGGGGAAAAAAAGGAAAATCTTAACATTATAAATTAAACATTAATAGTTTATTTCAGAATCAGATTTTTAGGGTTCCGATTGAATTTGCAACAGGCATGAAGGAGTACAAATTGATGAGATAAGATCAAGAGATGGCACTAAGAAAATGGCAGGCACTCAACCTACATTTGTGTCATGCAAATATTTATTTACTCTTTCAAGCTATGATTGAAAAGGAAAAAGGTATGAAATTACCTTTTCCAACTCCATTATAGAAAACCCCCCAATAAAAAGTGCAGATGCAGACCCTGAAACATGTTCAAGTCCTTTAAGAGAAGCATATACGGAGAGAGATATGTCTGGTCTCATGCATTCTAACTTAGATACCAAGCACCAAATGCTCCAGTGAGTAAGGGAAAAATAGGCAATGAGTCACCAAAGTCCAAATCCATCCAAGGCTTCACGTACCTTCAGTTAATGCATATGGAAGACATATATAAGAATGAATTTATTATTTAGAAGATCATACGAAATAAATATGAGCAAAGATAGAGAGATACCCCGCATATGGTGGATCTACTCTACAATCAAATGAAACTCTCTGGCTTCCTCCAGGTGCCGCAAGGCTTTCACTATTGCAATTGATTCAATCAAAAGAAGTTAACGACTTGAAAGAGTAATGTCATTCAAACCAACATGTCTATGTCTAGAATAATAATTCACAAACCTAAACTTGACAGAGAAGTTGTATCCTTTTGAAGGGTATGGAACATTAGTCAACCTCTTTCAGAGCATCCACAGGAATAGTATCTACTTTCAACACCATAACCGTTGTTTGCAGTTTTGATTTTCCATGCCTGAAAGATACTGTTCATGATAACAAATTTCAACCAGGGAGTAGTATAATTGTTTATAAGGCAAACTTTGATTTTCCATGCTTGAAAGATACTGTTCATGATAACAAATTTCAACCAGGGAGTAGTATAATTGTTTATAAGGCAAACACTGTACTCTAATAACAACTACATCGGAAAGTTCAATTATTGCTATTTCAGCACCTTGTAGGTTCACCAACAGCTTTCGCCATCCCGGATAACTTGTCAACTGATACTACACTTCCATTTGTGGAAAACCACTGTCCTGAAACTTTATCATTCAAACCTAAAACATAAAGATAGAAGGGCATTATCCCTCCAGAAGAAACAGAACATCTTACAATAAGCAAGATCCCTGGGGTTATGAACTCCAACTGATGGAATGTTGAACTTATTGGAAATGTCACAACTTCAGGGACTAAAGAGTGCACACACTCTTTTGGGGTCCAAAGGCACACAACATGCATATTTTAGAGGCAATTGGGTATGTACTAACCATTAAACAATTTCTTTTATTTTATTTTTTAAAAAAAAAATAAATCATGAGGGAAGACATAATGAAAAGATTAAATAAACAGCTACCATTTATGCTGAAATTAAGGGGACTACCAATGCAAAGGACTGGATTTTGAGGATATACATGGGCACCAACTCTAACCTGAAAAGATAAGAAAAAAATTTTGATTCAGATAGTGCAAGAGGACATACGACGAGTGAAGCAAGATAAATAAAAAGCAGAACAGTGAACATAACAAGTTGCACAAAGGAATAGTTCTCGAGATAGCAATGAGAAATAAATAAATAAATGGTTATAATAAGGCACATTTCAGGACTCTGGTAAAATATAGCTGCAGGTTCCCAAAATTTAGCATAGGGCTTAAGAGATCAGGCAGGGTATGTAGAGCAGTAATTTGCTTTACATACTTCAGAGAAAAAGTAAATACTTACCAGCACATAGTCATATTTTTGTGGAGCTTCACTAATTGATACAGGCACTAGAGCTTTACCATGCCGAATTGCCTTCAACCATGAAAAGAAAACTACTTAGCTGAGCAAAGTACACAGTAGATAGTAAACTAAAGTATCAGGCATCATAAAATTTGACTAGACATTAAACCAATATAGTTTGTTCTAACTTATTCCAAGCACTCACAGGCTCTTCTTAAGTTGAATCATAAAGAGTCGAAGACTAATAGTAAATTAAGCCTCATCTTGTTAACTCTGTCACCTCACTATATTAGAGACCAAAGACAAATGATATACTTTTCACCAAAATCTAAGAACGTTCTGCAGGTCTTGTTCTGCTAGTTGCTCAAAGTAAAATAAAAAACATAGACGAGCATGAAAATGATTTCTCGAAAGAAACATCAACAAACCTTGATATGGACATTCCCCTTTCCATCAGCTGTTCTGTTTATGCCGAGAACATCAGGGTAGTTAGTTTCAGCAAAAAATGGCACCGCATTGTATGCTTCATAGAAAGGATTTCCTGTTGAAAGGATCTCAGTTAAGACACATTAGAAGATGAATACTTTCTGTCTGAAAGTTCCTACGCATGATTCATCATTAAGAGGTCACTGATACTTAGAGCATCATAAAAGCTTGTTGGAAGATCAAGCTCTGCACCAACAGCAAGGTCCATTACATTGAACAGAACAGCCTCACTTGCTGTTCTTATTCGAGTCACCTGATCAAACTTTAGAAAATTTATGATGTGAATTACAATTTCCAAATCAATAAAGGTAATCCAGCATGCAAATAACTTGGCCAATAAAATAGACCGAAGGGCACCCTAAAGTCAAGTTACAAAAATATGAACAATTCTCACCAAAATAAGATCAACTAGCATGTCAAAACTTTAATCTGAACATAGTGTGGCTATCTCCTATCTCAATTAATGGAAACAATGTATAAAGTGGGTAATACATGTATAAAACAATTAGATATTCCAAATATCCATTTCGAGAAAGTTAAGGCATGGACTCATTAGAGTGCCAACAAGTAGCCCCAACTAAGAAATGAAAGATTAAATTCCACACTTCAGCAACTTTGATACAAGAAGCAATCTCCGTTCTTCCTGTGGTACGATCTTTAGCTCGAATGCAAGCTGATGGGACCCGTATCATTGGAGACCAATTATTGGACCAAATCAATAAAGGCCCAAGAGTGTGGCAGGTCTACACAAGAAAGAAAAAAGGGACACGTGGAGGACAGGCAGCAGAGATGACGGTTATGCATCACATGGGATCCAGTGCTAAAGGAATAATCTATAAGGAGGGCCAGAAGAGTGGGAAAAAGGGGGGAGCGGAAAATAGAGTGCGGACAGCCTAGGGTCTGGGGCCTACAATTCTGGGAATTGTGAGGTAACATCTTTATTTTCCTTACTACCGTTGTGTCCTTATTTCTGTACTGTGCATCCTGTGGGAATACTAAGAAATTACTTGAGAGAATTTAGAGTGATTTGTGTACTCTTTGCTGATTCAGAACCTTAACACTGGTCCGACCTGCCGGATACCATGGAAACCCGTTTGCAAGCTAGAGTAGAGGCAAATGAGAACCGGTTACTCAATGTGGAAGGGAAGGTGGAGGAAATGACCAAATCTTTTCAAGACCTGAAGGATAAGCTGTTGGAGGATCAGAAGGATCAACTGGAATTTCGGAGACTCTTCATGAAATTCATGAGGAAGAAAGGAGGGTCCACATCTGAGGAAGACGAAGAAGAAGGGTCCAGATCGGAGGGCTCACCGGAACGGCGTCGGGGCTTTGATGAGGACGCTCATCTTGTGGCCAAACGAGTGGAACTTCCGTCGTTCGATGGCAACGACCCACGTGGCTGGCTTACACGGGCGGAGACGTATTTTGTCGTTCATGGAACCAGACCCGAGATGAAGATACCCATGGCTAGGGTGTGCATGGAGGGCCAAGCAGTTCACTGGTTCTCTATTTTGTTGGAGGTTGAACCACATATCTCTTGGGAACGATTTAAGAGCGAATTGACGGAGCGATTCAGTGGCTTGGAGATTCAAAACCCATATGAGGAGCTTGCTGCGCTGAAACAGAGGGGAGGAGTGCAAGATTACATCACTGAGTTTGAATACCTCTCTGCCTTGGTTCCACAACAACCAGAATTGCAGTATGTGGGCTATTTTCCGAATGGGCTCAGTGAGGATATCCAGAGTTGGGTTCGGGTCCATAACCCGGAAACCCGTATCCAGGCTATGAAGTTGGCCCGTAATGTAGAAGTGGCACTGAAGAGAGGTCAAGGGAGATCAGGAACTAATGGATCTGGGAGAAACTCACATTTTCTAAGAGGCCCAACCCAAATGGGCTCTCAAAGGCCCAATTCGAATTGGGGCAAATCACCCAGTAACATGCCATGGGGGACCTCAAGTGATAGATCAGAAAGGAACCCTATGAGTCCCACGAAAACAGAAGCAATCCCCAAGGAGGGGAACACACAACCTCACGGCTAAGGAATGGGAGGAGCGCCGCCGCAAGAAGCTCTGCTTTCGCTGTGCACAACCGTTCACACCCAATCATCGCTGCCCTGACCCGAAGCTGCGCATCATGATCCTGGGAGAAGACGAAACCCTAGATGAGGATGGAGAAGTTGTGGCTGTGGAAGGGGCTAACGAGTCAGAGGAGGAAGAAGGTGAGTGTAGTGTTCTGGTGTCACCGGTACCGGGGGAAGGCTGCGGAATTAGAGGAATGGAGGCTCCACCATTAAAAACAATGAAACTTGAAGGAGCTGTCAATGGTGTGCCAATCCTCATCTTAGTTGACAGTGGAGCAACCCACAACTTCATCTCTCCCACGATGGTGAAGGCATTGGGAATTCCAGTCAATCAATCAGCTAAAGGACTCGGAATTCGCTTAGGTGATGGTCATAGGGCAGTGACAACAGGGAGCTGTTCCCAGTTGGAGGTAAGCATAGGATCCTATGTATGTTCAGTGGATGCATGGGTTCTAAGCATGGGAGGCCTGGATTTAATATTGGGAATTGCATGCCTCCGCACCTTGGGAGAGGTCACAATCAATTGGGAAACCTTGTCCATGAGGTTTATGGTACAGGGAGAAGAAGTAGAATTACAAGGGTCAGATAATGGTCGAGTTACTGCGCTGAACAGCTTGGTGGGCGGTGAAGGAGAGTTAAGGGGAATGGTTAATTGTGGAATGAGGAAGCCAGGGGGTTGTGACATAACACCCACTAACTTGACAGAGACCCAAAGGAACGAGTTGCAAGCAATATTGAGGGAATTCCCAGAAGTTTTTCAGGAACCGCAGGGTTTGCCTCCACCCCGAAATTATGATCACTCTATCACCTTGATGCCTGGACAAGGACCCGTCAATGTTCGACCGTATAGATACCCACATGTGCACAAGGATGAAATTCAAAAGCAGGTTCAAGAACTTCTACAGCTAGGAATGATTAGGCCCAGCACTAGTGCCTATTCAAGCCCCGTAATCCTAGTAAAAAAGAAGGATGCTACCTGGCGAATGTGCGTGGACTATAGAGCTTTAAATAAAGTGACGGTTCCGGATAAGTTTCCAATTCCAGTGGTGGACGAATTACTAGATGAATTGCATGGTTCCCACTACTTCTCAAAGCTGGATTTAAAATCCGGTTATCACCAAATTCGTATGAAGCCGGAGGATGTGGAGAAGACAGCTTTTAGAACCCATGATGGACACTTTGAATATCTCGTGATGCCGTTTGGTCTCACAAATGCTCCCTCGACTTTCCAGGGAGCAATGAATGAGATTTTTCGCCCTTTTCTGAGAAGGATGGTATTAGTATTTTTCGATGACATTTTGGTGTATAGCTCATCTTGGAAACTTCACTTACAGCACTTGAGGACAGTGTTAGAAACGTTGCAGCACAACCATTTCCGGGTCAACCAAAAGAAATGCCAATTCGGTAAGCAGGTTATGGAATACTTAGGCCATCTGATTTCAAATGAGGGGGTGGCTATGGATCCAGAAAAAATCAAAGCAGTGTTAGAGTGGCCAATACCCAAGAATGTAAAAGGGGTCCGTGGCTTCTTAGGACTCACTGGGTATTATCGCAAATTTGTGCAAGGCTATGGGAAGGTGGCGAAACCTTTGACAGACCTGACAAGAAAAGAAGGGTTCAAGTGGGGTGAGGAGGCCCAGCAGGCTTTCGAAACTCTAAAACAATTGATGACTTCAGCGCCTATACTAGCATTGCCGGATTTTTCAAAAGTGTTTGACATTGAATGCGATGCACCAGGGAGAGGTCTAGGAGCAGTGTTGATGCAGGAAGGAAGACCTATTGCTTTCTTCAGTAAAGCTCTCTCAGATGGAGTTTTGGCCAAATCTGCATATGACAGAGAAATCATGGCTTTGGCATTGTCCATTCAACATTGGAGACCGTATTTGCTAGGGAGACAGTTTCGGGTATTTACGGATCAGCGAAGTTTGAAATTCTTATTACAGCAAAGAATATCTACTCTCGATCAGCAGAATTGGATGGCAAAATTGATGGGGTACCGTTTTGATATTATGTACAAACCCGGGTGTGAAAACGGGGCGGCAGATGCTTTATCGCGTGCTCATGAGGAAGGGGAATTGGCAGCAATTGTATCCTTTCCTACATGGTTGGATGGAGAAACACTGAATCAAGGAGTATCACAGGACCCCCAATTACAAAAAATCATCACTGCTCTACAACAAAATGCCACTGCAAAACCTGGTTTTTCATGGTCTCAAGGGGTGTTGCTATACAAAAATAGGCTTGTGATTCCGGCCAATTCACCTTGGATTCCAGTGCTAATGGAAGAGTTTCATTCCACTCCTGGAGGGGGTCACTCCGGGTACCTGAGAACATATCGAAGATTGGCTCAAAATCTGTATTGGGTGGGAATGAAGAAACAAGTACAGCAATTTGTCAAGGAGTGCGAAGTTTGCCAAAGACAGAAATACTCTACCTTATCTCCGGGAGGACTGCTGCAACCGTTGGAGATTCCGGAGGTGGTTTGGGAGGACATCTCTATGGATTTTATCACGGGTTTGCCTAAATCAAAAGGATGGGAAGCAATTTTGGTAGTGGTGGATCGTTTGTCTAAATACTCTCATTTCATACTGTTGAAGCACCCATACTCGGCTAGAAACATTGCTGAAATCTTCATAAAAGAAGTAGTGAGACTACATGGAATTCCTAAATCCATAGTTAGTGACCGAGACCCAATTTTCATGAGCAGATTTTGGCAAGAGATTTTCAGCTTACAAGGCACCAAACTAAGAATGAGCACTGCATATCACCCAGAAATGGATGGGCAGACCGAAGTGATAAATCGCTGTTTGGAAACGTACTTGAGGTGTTTTGCTGCAGAACAACCTCGTAGTTGGGTTCATTGGGTCCCTTGGGCTGAACTATGGTATAATACAACATTCCATGTGTCCATAAACACCACTCCTTTTGAGGTCGTGTACGGTAGGAGACCCCCTAGTATCCTCAAATTCATTCCCGGAGAAACAAGGGTGGAAGCCGTGGCAAGAGAATTACTGGATAGAGATGAAGCTCTTCGTCAACTGAAATGGCACTTGAACAGGGCACAAAATCAGATGAAGAAATCTGCAGACAAGCGGCGAAGGGACATTAATTTTGACATAGGAGAATGGGTATTCCTAAAATTACGCCCCCACAGACAACAAACAGTAGCTAAGCGGATCAACCAGAAGTTAGCACCCCGTTTCTATGGACCCTTTCAAATTATGTCCAAGGTAGGAGCGGTATCATACAAGCTGCAGTTACCCGCCCACTCTAGGGTACACCCTGTTTTTCATGTCTCTCAATTGAAGAAAGCAATAGGAGGTAGCACTGTTAATCCTACCATACCTGCAGAAATGGACTCAGAAATGGGGGAGGACACAGAACCAGTCAAGGTGTTGGGAGTAAGGAAGGAAAAGAAGCACGGAGAGGACGTGACACAATGGCTGATCCAATGGAAGGGCAAAACAGTGGAGGAAGCTACTTGGGAGGACGATTTTGCGATGAGAAGTCAGTTTCCCAGCTTCAGTCTTGAGGACAAGACTGATTCTGAAGGAGGAGGCAGTGATGGGACCCGTATCATTGGAGACCAATTATTGGACCAAATCAATAAAGGCCCAAGAGTGTGGCAGGTCTACACAAGAAAGAAAAAAGGGACACGTGGAGGACAGGCAGCAGAGATGACGGTTATGCATCACATGGGATCCAGTGCTAAAGGAATAATCTATAAGGAGGGCCAGAAGAGTGGGAAAAAGGGGGGAGCGGAAAATAGAGTGTGGACAGCCTAGGGTCTGGGGCCTGCAATTCTGGGAATTGTGAGGTAACATCTTTATTTTCCTTACTACCGTTGTGTCCTTATTTCTGTACTGTGCATCCTGTGGGAATACTAAGAAATTACTTGAGAGAATTTAGAGTGATTTGTGTACTCTTTGCTGATTCAGAACCTTAACACAAGCAACATTATTACTTGCTGCTGTCTTAATTCTATCCCTGTCAATGGATATGGCATCTGTCTGCAGTGCATCATTTTTATCAAACCTCTCAATAAAGAGTAGTTGATTGTTCCCATGGGATTCTGACTAATAAACTGAGTGTAAGATTCTGAGGATAAAGGCAAAAGGCTTGTAGTTGTATAATGCAGAGGAAGAATCCAGGTTATTGGGACTCCCAAAGCCAGGGGAAGACTAGGAACCACCGCTACAGTCAAAGATGGACTGTAAAATTTTGAAGGTGTCTTTCACCCAGAAGTTGGAAGTGCACAGGAGAATGACACAGCTACATTGGTCTTCCCTGCAGATCTGGAAAAATACATGTGTTATTGTATTACATATTCTTATATTTTATTTTCAAACCATTTATAATGATTCACAAATTAACATGTTGATAACTTTCATACACTTTCAAGCAACAAAAAAAAATGAGAACATAACAGTTGAAAAGACTGCACCAATGACATTGATAGCTAAAAGCATAACAGACGGTTATGTGGATTCATATATTCAAGTGTTAAAATAAAAAGGAAAAGTGAAAATGGAGTACTGGGAGCATTTATAGGATACCCATACCCAAAAGACTAAAGTAGCCTTAAAAGTTTGACATATTCATAAGATGCTATTATTCTCAAAAAGACTACTGCACAACTTAATACCTTCCATACAAGACATTAATAAACCTAATGTCACTCTCATCCAAATAACCACCAACTTGACCTTCATCAGAAGCAGTAACCTTGATCTCAAATTTTTCACCAAGCAAGCTCCCTTCCGCCTTGAAATTCAATACCTAAAGAAACAAAGCAAAGTCAAAATTCTGTATACTATCTTACATGGTTACACCTTCAAGCATGATTTTATTTGGAGGAAATTGATTGGAAGGAAATATATGTAGAACAATACAGATAAATCCCTTGAATTGACAGTTTTATAGGATAGGGGTTTGGATGGTCATTCTCAAATATAGTTTTTTCTTTAAGGTTGGGAAAAGGTCTATAGTATCTTTTTAGTATGACTGGTGTGCCTAAGTTAATGTTTCTGCCAAGTTTTTTAACCGCAGTAGCTGCTTTTCTTAAATTTGAGAGAGGAGTTATATGTTAGATGGAGTCTGTTGATAATTGTGGAAGTAACTCAAATAAGGAACACAATTATTTGCAGAGGCAACCAAAACCTCAACATCACAGCCTAAATCGCGGTTGCAGGAGGAGTTTTAAGGACTGTATTTTCGGTTGTTTCTTTAGAGCACAGCACACTTCTGTTCTGATCCTACTGTGTCTTTCTGGTTATTTTTATTACATGACTTTCACATCGCAATGGTCTTTTGATTCCTAGGAGGTATAGCTTTTGTATACATTGAGTACTAGAGCTGTTACTCCTTTGATGCTCTTTAATGAGAGGAAAAAACCTTGTACTAAATGAAAAGAAAGATTTCAAGATAAAACCAAACCTTTTCATCTTCAATAGTCCACTGGTAGTTCTTACGCAGCTCATATAAAGAAAACAAATTCCCCCGACATTTTCAACCAGGTATCGATATTAAGACATGAATTACATATAGAATTTTGAACTACTCTTTTTTTAAAAAACTATCACCTCAGGAAATAACGGATAAATTGGCAATATATTGCTAACACCAAGTTGATCGTTCTGGGTATGCAATATGACAGTAGACGGAACTCCCACCCTTAAAATGCTTCGTGCTTCACAAATTACAGTATTGCCATTCACAAAGATGCAGGCATGAATTGTCTGACAATAAGAATGATGTATTGGATTAGACCAATATCTTTCACAAAGTACATATATTCGAATGTGAAGTGTATAATGAACTAACAACTAAAACATAAATGGGGTTGTGTTTGGCATAAAAGGGGCTGGATTAGAAAAGGGTCCAACCCAATAGACATGAAAAATAAACATGTTGAATCTCAGTTGAACCATGAAATCTGAAATTGACCCTTTTATTTAAATGGGTATTATCAAGGATCAAATCTTGTAAAAGAAAGCATTAGGGGAAGGCCCATGAATGGTTTGTAGATCTTGACACACCCCACCCACACTAGAGCCTTGGACTGGAGATGGAGTGATGCACAAGCCAACCTTAACAGTGCTAAAATTTAATATAATTTACTTTAATTTAATTTTAAAGAATGTGGGCAGCAAAAATTGAACCCAGGCTCTAATACCATCCCAAATATCTTCCCCAAGACTCAGGGTGGCATAACATATTTAACATCAGCAAGCTTCATGTTCTAATAGCATTGTCACTCAAATGCAACAACAAAATACTATTGAGGTAGCCAAACCACGCACAAACATGAATGTCAACATTTTACAACAAATTAAAACTAAAACTAGTCAAACAAAATAAGGAACAAAAATAAGTCCAAACAGGATTTCACATCTTACAGTGTTCCCAAAGGAAATTGCTAGAATTGAATAGTCAATATGACCACCGAGAGTTGGGCCTCCTTGCATGGTAAGCTAAGCAAATAAATTAAAAAAAAACAGTGTCATCATAGAACCAATAAAGATAAGCACAAATTAAAGAAAAGAATGTTGGTGTATGGGTTTCTTTTGGAAATCATATTTCTCTACTCTGGAACATACCACATATGAAGCACCGGGTAGCAAGAAAATATCTGAAGAGAGTATTCTTGGCGCGCATAAACCTCCACCTTGATAGCTTGACTTTGCACTACATCGCCAAAATGCTGCACGGCGCTGACCTAATCACAATAAATAATGAGTAAGCTTTTGAGTTTTCAATAGTCCATAAAAAAGAAATTTGATGAAGATGAAGGTCTAGATTATATAGGGTTGTTCATAAAGGCTTACATAAAGAGTTGTAATTCCAAGATGTCTCCCCTTTATTTTAAAACTTGGTGCATTAACATGCCCACCAACAAGACTCGAGAAATTGTCAGTATCCACCAACTCAATTATACTATCTTCAACATGCACATGAAGATTCATGTAAACAAACTGCAGCATAGTTTCCAAATCATTAAACTATGACTCAAAATAGAAGAACCACAATACAATATGCTCCTATAGATTAATATGGGTAAGACAAAAATATTCAAAGGACCAAGAAAATTAACAAGATAATATTCTTGTTGAGCACATTCAAGGCAGAACAGATTTGATCCATTTCCCACAATATCTCATATTAAAGCATGCCAAGCGCAAGAAAATGGAGTGAAGCTACTAAAACGAACAAGGAAAAACAACTCAAACCTGAGAAGCGGGGAAACTGCTTCCATCATTAATACCAGCCGATAAATGGTTTGAGAACTTCCTTCCTGTAAAGATCAGAACAGCATATCACGAAGGAGAAATTCTAGGATGGATAATTGGACACAAATCTATATAACACATTAACATTTAAAGATGACAAAATAAAATAAAATAAACAGTGGCAAAAGGCAACATGCCAGATGATGGTGGTTAGTATCTATTGTATCTACCGATTTGTATCCTAATTCGAAAAAAATTCAACCTCTACCGATACGAATCTCTTGATGTATCTTAAATCAACTTGTATCTTGTCGCAATCACGATTCGATTCACACGATTAGGGTTTTGCTTCTCATAAAACTGCGGGTCATTTGGTTTTTTTTTTTTTTTTTTGGTATTTTGGGTTTTTTCAGATTAATTAGGGTTATTTTGACTAGAATTTGGAGATTTCTGTTTTAGTTTATTAGTTGACAATGAATCCTTTGACTTGAAAATGCTTATATCCGTTATATATTTATATAATATATATTTTGTTATTTTTATTATGTATCTTACGATTCAAGATTCGATTCATGATTCAGAAAATCGATCTTCCGATACATGATACGAATCTCGATTCGATAACTATGGACAGATCATTATAGACACATTGGAGCAGCTAGCAAAAAACTTTGGAGTTTAAAGGAAGGCTAATCTCTTCCGATACATGATACAATTCATTCTTTAGAGGAAGTAAGCAAGTCATTGTTAAATTTTCTCTCATAAACTTTAAAAAGAAGACTGGTTCGAGCTGGTTAAGAAGGTGGTATTCAGCTTTCGTTTTGTAATCTCTAGTCTCTACCAGTTTTTAGTGACACCGTTTTCTGTTGGGAACATGTTCATCCAACGAAATCACATGCTAAAGCCAGTTTAGGTAAAAAAATGAGAATATTTTAGAAAAGACATACCATTAGGCTAATCTCTTCTCCTGGAATGATCTTAATCCACTCTATATCTGCAACTTGGACCTGCAATATTTAACCATTATAGGCATCAAACGTTAACAACATCACTTGAAGATGATCATACACCAAGATCAAGTTGTATTTGCAGTAAAAAAAACCTAAACATGCAAATTTCAAAATTGACAATGGCAGGTGATACATTTTGAACTCTTACTTACTAGTACAAGTCAATAAATTTTCCGTGCAAGATGGTAAGCTTTAGTCAAAAAATTGAGGTTCGATTAGATATGACCAGATAAATATAAATTAAATTCTGCTATTCTGATAGCTGCCTCACCGGAGCGCAGCTCCTTTCAAAAAGTATGTAAGGTAATAAGTTCTTAAGCAACAAAATCACATTCTACGAACCAATAAGCAATTAAAAAAAATTAAGAGATTTGGTACTGATATTTGCATTGGAATGACAAGACAGAAGTTTATGGATTTCCAAACAAAAATAATAGTCATAAGCATGCAAGAAGAAAGATGAGCCATTGGCCACTAATCATTGTAAGAGATAAGAGATTATAACACACTATGTTTGGAAAATCCTCCAACTGATTGTAAAAGAACAAAAAAAAAAAAAACAATGTATGGACTTAAAACCTAGCATTTTCTGTAAATTTGAAGCAATTCCAAATTCAGAGAAAAAGGGAGCTTACGAGTGCAAATGCTCTTAGTGGAGGAGTTAGTCCAATGTCATATACGGTCAGATTAGCTATCCCTAATCCTTTAGGGGACAGAACCAGTTGCAGGCATTGTAATCCTGATGGTGGTTGGATAACATCTACAACTTCAGAATCATTTGTAATAGCTTCCAAGAAACAGCTCCCACAAGTGATGGACAAATTTACCTAGAGGCAGACATAAAAAAATAACTAAAAGCCCTTAATGCTAGCTATATTGCATTAACAGTGTAATTTCAGGAACAAAAAGCATTATGTAAGACAGATTTGAATTGCAAAGATGGGCAATAACAGCCCTACACCAGGAGGGAGGGGAGTGGGACCCCCTTTGAAATACTGTCATGACCTTGGTAAACACATGAAAACCCACCCATCTTCAAAAGAGCAAAACCAGAGTGCAGCTAATAAAAAACTCATGGTTCAAGCGAAAGTATTATTACTTCTGGCCTTCTCGGAGGTGTGATAAAGATTCATAGAAAATCTCTACAAACAATGGTGTTAGTGTGTTACCTGTGCGTTAGGATTGAAATATATCAAGCTGAACTCCAGATCAACTCTTAGGGAAGACACAAGCTGCATTGTTGCATCAATATATAAGACAACTTTTTGCAAGGCAGAATGATAACAATAAGAACATATAAGTGCGACAAAATCCCATCATACAGAACAGAATTGCAGTGAGGAGATGCAAAACTTGACCATGAAACTTATAAATAATAAACTAATCATTTTAATTTATTAGAGTAAAACAGCTTTGCATTGAAGAAAAACAAATTCCAACAGATAATACCTGTAAACGAATTGCATCAGTCAGCACATTCTCAGTTGTAGGAAACTCGTGAAAAGTATCTTCTCCCAAGCTATCAGGAAAGCCAGTAACAGTAGCACGGACAATGCGCTAACAAGCACAGCATTTAAGGTCACTTCAGTTATCCATACATTCGAATGAGGTATGTAAAAATAATGTCATCATCGTATATATTAGAATAATGTCATCATTTCCGAAAATTAATAATTTTTGCATGGTAAGTACACAGCCACATATACATCATTAAGGACCCATTAAAACATATTCAAAGTAATTTATTAATGAACAAACTATCTACAAGCAGGGCATTGAGAATTACCAATATCAGTCCTATATAACATATCAAATAGCAGCAACAAGGATATCATTATAACATAACTTATCAGCAAATTTCTACATGCATATGTCACTACAATCACAATGCAGATGTCCCAATTGTTTATGGAATCTTAAACAATTGAAAAAGTAGGTCATTTATATAATGTATTCAAATCAAGGATAGCATCAGTAGAACTAACTAACTACTAAGTACAGGTAGGGCATATCTAAACAAAGGTAATGTTCAAAGGCAAGTCTAACTGTCTAAATAAGCTAATTTTTGGGACAGCAAGTTTCCACAACAACTCTAAAAGCTAAATTGTCATAAGTTGCCAAATGAAGTAATGAAACCAGAAAGTAAATAAAATGACAAAATCTATCAGCAATCTTTCAGTACCAATCCTGATTCATTTTGTAACACCAAAAATCTCTCCCAATTGTTGAACTTTGCAGAATCAGAAGCATAATCCCAATTTGCCAGTCCCTCACAACTGCCAAGTTCCCACCTCAAACTCAGAGATGATGAGTTTGCAAAAGCTCCTCTGGAATCGCTAATACCAACAGCAGATATCCGAGCAGTGCACCCATTTGCCACAGTAACAGGGGCATCACGAAGTCGTCCGCTGCAACTCTAATAACTTCACGTTCATTCACTGCAAAGCACCATTAATTTAAGAGATAGAGAACTTCAACAAACAAACAAAATGTGTTGCCATTTGCCAAGGAGTGCAAAATAATGTTTACCTGGTTCATCAGCTATAAGTACAATAGAAGAGGGAATGCTACATGTAACCGATAGTCAAGCTTCCGCTACTGAAGGCAATGGATGATCATCCCCAACCAAATTTCCACATCCCCAACCAAATTTCCACGTCTGAAAAGAAGTTTTTGAGTCATTTGAAACAAGAAAAGGTCATTATTAATGTTAGCCAACTTTTTCCGTCATCTTAAATAATAGGAAGCTTTCTACCAAGAAAAGAATAGTCAAACTTACAAAGGTTCCAAGTTTTTGGCATAAAACTCCATACAAACTACTATGGCTGTCAGATACCTGTTGCACGAGACAAATTAGGTTGTATTATTATTGCATAGTGCATATAGTTTATTTGCATGTAAGGAGTGGTGGATTTTTCTTTGCAATTGATCTATGTAAACTTGTGTGTCTAGAAATATAACTCCACACATGTGGGGCATTAAAGAATGTCAATTTTCCATTTCCGAAAAAAAAAAAAGGAATGTCAATTTTCAAACCTGCAGAGTCACCTCAACATCAATAATTTGCTAAACTTTGATTTAAAATGAATTGTTCAATGAAAAACTGAAATCAATAGTGTAAATAATTAATCTCCTTCTGGTAATAGAATGCTACATAGGAATTGCTAAATAATTTTGTGCAGTAACATCTTCCCTTGAAGGTAACTGAGTTTTGCTGTTTTGACCTGCTTTTGTTATATTGCATAGTGCACCTTACAACTCCGCTGATGTATACTCTTTTTACGACATGCAAATATCCAGATCTTATGGAGGGGTTTAATGATTTGGTTACAATCTGAAAAGAATGGTAATATTCAAAATCTGTCTGTAACTTCCTATTTAAGTATAAATCTTGTATGTTACTAGTAATTCAGTGATGCAGAAGATGGATTCCTTGTTGATATCATGAATAAAAGTGGTTAAAAATGGGGTTACAGGAAACAACCAAGTAAAACATCATCGCTTTGCATGATTTAAATCTCATAAAGTGAATGACCAAATTCTCGTTTAAGAAGCAAAGGAAAGCCCATTAAAAAAAAAAAGAATTAAGAGAGAAATGCATCGCAGACAAAGACATATAATTTAAAAGGATAAAAACTCAGAGAGAGCGGTGTTGGTCACAAAATATGAAATACAACTCAAATTTCAAATATTCAAAGTTTCAGAAGTTAAAAGAGCACATCCAACTTTGTTATATACAATACTCGTACTTGAGATTAGCTACAAAACATCTAAACAAACAAACAAAACGCCATTTTCTTGGTCTTCCCTTCTTGAAACACAACTTTATAAAAGCTTTTCCCCAGCTGCCTCCCCTCCTCCTTATGCCTCCACTAAGCCTCCTCTAATGTCCAGTCACTGGGATTCATGATGATTCTTACAATGAGATCATACGCAGCACATAAGAGATTGGGCCAATTTTCCTCAAGCAATTCTTCGATGGCAGATGCACTGAGGCTTGTGATGTGACACGCACAGTTTCTAGCGAACCTTAGAAAAGACATTATAAGTTTCTCTTGCCTATCGCCTTGACTTAAGGAATCGAGGTAAGTTTCGTCAGCATCAACATAGCTATCGTCATTACGTTCTTCGTTATCTCGCTCTCTACTTTTGTGGTGAAAGGTAAGAACATCTTTAAGTATGTCATGGTTCATGGCGAAAGATTTCCAGCCACCAAATTGAAGCCGTTGTAGCATGATCCGATGGCGACAACCTTTCCTAAAATTTCTCTGATCAATCGCAGGCAATCTTTTCAGTTTGTTGTAGAATGCATACCTTATATGCATACGAGCAGCAGGAGACATCCATATAGGATGTCCAGCAAGTAGTCTAAAGGGTGTGGCTGGTGCAAAATACCTAGGTTTATAACGCAAATCTCGTAAAAATTGAAGAAATTTGTTGGGATTGCCAGAACCAAGATTCAGATGACGAGACACCACGTCACGCAAGTCAACGAGATCACGGCCAACGTGGTTAAAACATCTACCCTGACAACCTTTTATTGCCCCCAGTTTCCCACCGGATTTACTCACAACAATAGCATCTCGATCATTCGAGATGTTATTGTGACACATGCGGTGTTTGTTGTGAACATCATAGATACCTTCAAGTATGTCTCTGATGCAGAGGCGATAGAAGGAATGGTTATTAACATCCGCAAGGGGTTGAGCATTCTCATAAACAAGATAGTAACAAGTATAATCCTTATTAGATTTAGAACGGCTATCTGGAGGTTTGTATCCCTTGTAAAACTCACCATGCAAAATGCGAGGGCTATGGGTTTTGCAAGAGATGTTTACGAAGCGTTGAAGGAGAAAATCGCAGTCTGAGTCATCCTTACAGACCTTGACGGCAAACAATCTATGTGTTGCATCTGCTTTGTACCAAGCAAAATTCCCATCGACAACAACTTCTCTGGAAGGCTGAAAAAAATGTGTATTTTCAGCCATACCTTATGTGAAGATAGGAATAGGTACCTAACAGGGGAAACAACCACAAGATCAAATAAGACATACTTTTCAGTAAAGATAACTTAAAATGCAGCTTACTTCATGGCAACAACCAGCAAGAGAAGCAAAAAAAATTGACAAAGCAGAAAAAATTGGATTCAATTTTATAGCAAAACAATTCATTTCTGAGATGAGTAGAGATTTTCACAAATTCAGTTTTCACCACTAAGACAAATCTGAAACACACAGCATTTTGTTTAAATAAATATTAACACAACCAAAAAAAAGGCACAGCAGGCTGCTTTTCTAAATCACAAAAGGGAAAGTGGTGCTACACAAGAGGAAAGTAACTTCAAGGAAAGTGGTGTTACAACCAGTTTGATTCCAGAATTTGATACTGTCATGTTAATTCATTTCTAGTTGACTAATTGCATGAAACCATAGCCACATGAACCGCACTTAATTACTATATCTGAAGTTAGGTAGGAAAAATCCATTTGCAGATTTGAAATCTCTTCGTTATCACAACTCAATAAGATAATACCATTATTCCAAAATAGCATTCACCATATTACCAATATCAAACCATCCTGCACATTTGCATATTCACACCTTAGACCAGTTGCCACTTAATGAACTCAATATTATGATATGACCAGTATTATTGAAGTTGCATTCTTACATGTAACTTCCCATTGCCAATACGATCATAATATACTAGAAGTTATACCGGCTCCTATATGGATATGGAAATTTCTAATACAGCGTTTAATGCTCCGAGATAGTAAAGAATATGCTAGGGGATTTTCAAAAAAGCTAGTAGTTAAAATATATAACAGGATTAGGGGTGTTCATGGACCAGTTTATGGTTAAAACTGGTCCAAAATTCAGTAAACCATATTAATTGGTTTGGATATATAACCAAACCGGTTCTAACTTTGAATCTGGATCTGGATCGGTTATGAACCAGTTCAAAACCGGTTCACCGTGCAATCCAGTTTTAAACCGGTTTTTAAAATGAAAACCCTAAAACCGGATCAAAAACCGGTTTTTTAAAAAAAAATAAAAAAAACGGATTTTTTAAAAAAAAACCGGTTTTTTTTTTTCCAAAAATCCAGTTAATAAAAAACGGATTTTTCAATAGTCCGGTTTTTTCCATTAAAAAAACTGGTTTATAAAACCAGATTTTTGAACAATTCGGTTTTTTTACATACAAAACTAAAAACACAACTGAATGTTATCGGCAAGTAACTAAAAACAGTAGAATTTCAATAATTATCATACTCAAAGAACTGAACTATATGAATAGAGAATCAAAGTCATAGACAGAGAATACTGAACTATTAAAGATAACCTGGAGAGCAAGAGTCTACTTTAAAAAAAAAAAAAAAAAGGTCACCTAATAAGCTTATTTTAAACCATTATGGCAAGATTAAACACTTAAAAGCAGAAATGAACAAAGGCAGTCCCTGAAAACTGTTAAACTATGATATCTAACAAAAATGAAGGCATACATGTGCCAGTTTTGTATCAGGTGCTTGTAAGGTTGGGTATGTACCTAGCAAGTACCAATTTATTCATAGTCATGCTTGAATCTCGGGATTATGAACAATTTCAAAATTGTAGTATTGATAGAAGTTTTCTACTTTTATTGCCATGTTTAACAATTTGAGCTCCTTTTTTGTGTGAATAAAATAAATATTACTCACATACTCATCTTCTATTAATATTCTCATTAATCATGAAAAATGCAAAATTCTCATTTTAGTTATAGAAATCATAAATGCTAGTCATAATTAATAACGGTGCATAAAAACACATGAAAAAAAGCTTCTTAAGACTCATTTCAACAAGAACAGCAAGAACCTTAAATTTTTTAAACAAGAACCTGTTGCAGAGTCACAGAGTGAGTTCTTCTTCGCAGAAAGCCACAACAACTTCAGCTCCAAATCAAAAACAACTAAAAATCAGCTACCCAATAACGTTGTTCAACCTGGGTCAAACAATTTAGGGTAGAATCGAAGAAATTAGGGCTCGTATTTAACAAATGAGAAGATTTAAGAAATTAGGGTTTAGAAATTGGGAAAAGAAAAATATTACCTCGTGTTGCGAAGATCAAAGGGACGTTGTTCATGGAGATTGAGAAGAAAGGGACCCAGCGTTCTCGGTCTTCGGCTCTTCGCGATTCAGCGTTCGCGACTTCGCACTTGCGTTTCTCACTTGTTCCGATCGCGACTTCTCCCTTCGCACTTGCGTTTCTCACTTGTTTCTCAGTGAAATGGACCGAGCTTTTTTTGTTTCTTTTCCAAATGGACCGGAGTCGATATCCGGTTTGATATATTAAGTTTTGACTAAACTGTATGTTAGAAACTAAACTTGCCTTAAAGTGTTCTCTCTGTGTCTGCTAAATTAAAGTTTGTTATTCTTACAATTAGATTTTGATCATGAGAATAGGAGGTGTAACACCATGCAAGCTTCTATTTTTTAGCAAATGCTTTAGTATAAAAGGACATGCATTCATTTGTAATAATAACATTGAGAAAAGAAAAAGATTCACATAGAAAAGTATTTGTAACATTCAGAAAGAAAAATATTAATAAAAATAGGGAAAACTCCAACGAGTCCCTAAAGTTTGTGTTGTGTGTGTTTTTTTTTAAGTTTATTTAACTAAGGCAATTTATTTATATTGCCAACATCTGGTATCAAAGCTAGGGAATATTAAAATGGCAGCAAGTTCAAGCGCTGGTGTTCAACAACACATTCAAACCTCAAATTTTAAATTTGATGGAAAAACAAATTTTTCCATGTGAAAACGATTAATGGAGTTGTGTCTAAAAACTAGTGACTACGGAGACATTATGGAGAAAGGTTTCACTGAACCAACAACAAGTAGTCGGAAGAGATGATGATATAGTGAGGGACATGCTCACATTGCTGAAAATGAAGATGAAATGTTTTAGAGAAAATTTATCAATCGGTGGAGCTGCATGTTTTAGAGAAAATTTTCCATGCAAAAACAGCAAAAGAAGCATGGGAAATTTTAACTAAAACCTATGAAGGTGGTGATCCAATTAAAAGAACGAGGTTGCAAGGCCTAAAAAGACAATTTGAGATGATGGAGCAAGGTAAGAGTGAAACTATTCGTGACTATTTTTCACGAGTAGATAAGCTGGTTAATGAGATGAAAAATAATGGTGATAATATAGAAGAAAAAGAAATAGTGGAGAAAATCATGCGTACGCTCACAAGTCGATTCGACTTTGTGGTAGCTGCGATAGAAGAATCAAGATACCTTAGCACGGTATCCTTAAACGACTTGCAAGCGTCTCTAGAATCACGTGAGATGCGAATGAATGAAAAATCAAGTGGCACAATGGAGCAAGCATTGAAAGCTCAATCAAATGTTAGAAATGATCGAGTTATTCCAAGGAAGGTGGAGTACAATCAAAGAGGCCATAATCTCAGAGGAAGAGGAAAAGGAAGGTACTCTATGTCTCAAACTACTAGAGGTAATGAAGGTTTTCAAAATAAATCTTCTATCCAATGTCATAAATGCAATAAGTATGGACATTTCCAATATGAATGCAAATCTCATATTCAATGCCATAATTGTAACAAATATGAGCATTATAGTCAAGAATGTCGTACTAAAACATTGAATAATAGAGAGAGACATGCTCACATTGCTGAAAATGAAGATGAAATGAAAGCAGTACTATTAACTAGTCACACAGGAGTTAATAAAATTGACCACCAATGGTTATTAGACACGGGTTGTAGCAATCATCTAAGCGGGAATAAAGAAATATTTTCCCACTTAGACGAAAGCTTCCGAAGCGCGGTCAAGCTTGGTGATAATTCAAAGCTTGATGTCTTGGGGAAAGGAAAGATAGCTATTTGACTTAATGACGGATCCTTAAATTACATTTCTGATGTATTCTATGCACCTGGAATATGTCAAAATCTTCTAAGTGTTGGCCAACTAGCAGAGAAAGGCTATGATTTGAAATTCAACAAAGACGGTTGCACAATAAATGATGTCAAGATGGACCTGATAGCGAAGACAAGTATGTCGAGAAATCGACTATTTCCGATGAACATCAGGTATGATGCTAATTTGTGTTTCAAAGTAGGAAATGTCGATGATAATTGGCTTTGGCACATGAGGTTAGGGCATTTCAACTTTGAAAGCATCAAATTTCTTGCCAATAAAAAATGGGTTACTGGTTTGCCTGTTGTCCAAGCTCCTGATCAGCTATGTGAAGCGTGTGTAGCAGGCAAGAAGCATCGAGATCCTTTTCCTAAAGGTCGTGCATGGAGAGCCACAAAACCACTCGAGCTAGTGCACTCTGATTTATGCTATTTGGAGGTTCAATCCAATGGAGGTGATAAATATTTTATCACTTTCATTGATGACTATAGTAGGAAGACATGGGTGTATTTTCTAAAAAATAAATCTGATACTTGTGATACGGTGAAAAGCTTTATGGCGTATGTTGAGAGGCGTAGTGGTCATACCCTAAAAACCCTAAGAACCGATAGAGGAACTGAGTATATTGTATGAGATGATTTTTTAAGAAAACATGGTGTTAAACATCAAATGACTGCCAGATATACTCCTCAACAAAATGTAATGGAAGAAAGAAAAAAATAGAACTATTATGGATATGGTACGAAGTATGCTACATTGCAAGAAACTTCCTAAAAGTTTCTGGGCAGAAGCTGTAGCTTGTGCTGTCTATATCCTGAATAGGTGTCCTATCAAAAGTGTTCGAGATCAAACTCCACAAGAAGCTTGGAGTGGGGCAAAGCCAGATCTCAGTCACTTGAAGGTTTTTGGTTGTATTGCTTATTCACATGTTCCCGATCAACTGAGGAAGTAGATGATAGGGCAGAGAAATGCATCTTTGTAGGGTATAGTGAAGATACAAAAGCCTACAAGTTGTATAATCCAGAAACTCAAAAAATAATTATCAGTCGAGATGTTACTTTCGATGAATATGGAGCATGGGACTGGACAGAGAAAGAAAAGGAGACACTACTGCCTGTTCCGATAATAATAAATGAAGAGATTGAACAAGATGACAATGAAGATGAACATCCAAGAGATGCTATAGGAGCAGATGAAGCAGCATTTGAAGCGCCACCTCCAAGGTATCCACAAAGGGCACGACGCCCAAATTCTAACTTGCAGGATTTTATAGTCGGAAGAGATGATGACCCAGAAGACAGGGCGGACGGGGTAAATTACTATGCCTTGTTTGCAGATTGTGATCCAGTGGCATATGAAGAAGCAGCCAATGATGATCGTTGGATTAAAGCAATGAACGAGGAGATTCGAGCGATCGAGAAAAATGACACATGGGAGTTAACAAAACTTCCAGAAGGAAAGAAGCCTATTGGAGTCAAGTGGGTGTATAAGACAAAATACAATCCAAATGGTGAGGTGGATCGATATAAAGCAAGATTGGTGGCGAAAGGATACAAGCAGAAACCTGGCATTGATTATTTTGAAGTGTTCGCTCCAGTTGCAAGATTGGACACGGTACGTATCATTCTCTCTCTTGCTGCACAAAATAAATGGAAAATCTTCCAAATGGACGTGAAATCAGCTTTCTTAAATGGTGTACTGGAAGAAGAAGTTTATATTCAGCAGCCACCTGGTTATCAAAAACATGGAGACGAAAATAAGGTATATCGATTAAAAAAGGCACTATATGGATTGAAGCAAGCCCCTCGAGCATGGTACACACGTATTGACACATATTTTCTTAATAATGGATTTCATAGAAGTCCAAACGAACATGCTTTATATGTTAAAAAAAATAAATCTGGAGACTTTATTATTGTGTGTTTGTACGTCGATGACTTGATATTCACTGGCACTAATTCAAAATTGCTAGCTGAATTCAAGGAAAATATGTCAACTGTGACGTCCTCACTTTAATTAGTTAATTTTTAGGTTTTAATAAAATTGGTGATTTAAAATTTCCTTTTTTATTTAAAACTTAAATACTTGTAAAAATCCTTAGGATGAATCCGACAGAGTTTCCTCTGTTTATCGGACTTTCCAAAGTTTTCTTCTTTTAAACCTGTCAAACCAAAATTATTTAAAAACATAAAACACAAAAATATTACAACAACTTAAATGATCCTACGCCCGATTAGAACTAGTCTCAGGGCATAAAACTATTACATATTTAGCTTTACAAAATAATAGTCCACTCAAAATAAAATATATATATATATATATATATATATCCCACGTAGTGGAACATAAATCTGCTCGGCCATGACCCATGTAAACTCCGCTTTTGTACCTGTAAAAGTATAGCAAAAAGGGTAGCATTACACAGGACTTAGGAAGATAAATTCTAAAAGAGGACATAGCAAATAACTAAGCCTACATTATTATGCATCTTCCTTATTCATGAATTTTCATATATAATTAAGTTCTTATAATTTTTCTCTTATTTTTACATTCTTTTGATATACATTTCTTCACTTATTTTTCTTTTCATTCCATTAATATACGTTTATTCATAAAGCTTGCATATAACTTATTTCCTCTAATTCTTTTAATATACCTTCATTCATAAAGCTTGCATATAATTTATTTCTTCTAATTCTTTTAATCTTTGGTTTTCCTTTCTTTCTTTCCTTTTTATTAGCATACTTATACATAAAGATTTATGTGCTTGCTTTCTTTTAATTCCATTCTTTATTTCATTTTACAGTATTCATTATGTAGTCCAACCTCAGCCAGCCGTACGGTACTGAGCGCCGACTAATTCTTTTAATGTTTGGTTTACCTTTCTTTCTTTCATTCTTATTAGCATACTTATGCATAAAGATTTATGTGCTTGCTTTCTTTTAATTCCATTCTTTATTTCATTTTACAGTATTCATTATGTAGTCCAACCTCAGCCAGCCGTACGGTACTGAGCGCCGACTAATTCTTTTAATGCCGATACGCCTCGTCAGGATCGCATCGGACCTTTATCTTGTCTTTTGCTTTACTAGCAAAATAATAATTCCATTAGGTATTCTTGCTGCACAATTGGTTAGGATGGTATCTTCACCCAATAGGACTTCTTCTCACTCAGGACTTCTTGACCCATAAGACCTTTCCCTCGTTAGGGCCTTTTCTTTATTTTCTTTTCTTCACTCACTTTCATATATTCTCAATTATTCATGATTCATGCTTATATTTGGTGCTGCAGCTATTAATCATCGCGTAGGATCCACGTAACCTAACGAGCCTTTGATCTTATGGGGATTTTTCCTGAGCGAGGTTTGTACCTATTGGGGCTAATTCGGGCCTACTTTGCTAGTAGGACCCTGTCCTAACCGTGTGCACCTAATGGGCGTGGATCCCAATACGCGATTAATAGCTGCAGACCCTATTGCTTTCCTTTTACTTTACATTACATTTCCATTTCAGAAAATAACACATATACATGATTTGTATTATAGCATTTCGTTTATGTTTGTATCTTATCTTGGATCTGTATTTTCATTTATGCCTTATCATGTGACTTGTTATCATTTTCTTTATCTTCACTTAAAGGTGTTAGCATACAAAACTAACATTCACAACATTCGCACATTCACAATCATTTTCCAATATAAACCCCTTACCCCTTCCTTATCTTTTCGATTAATTAATTGATTACTATTCTTGTTTAACTATCTTTATTAATTTCCCACACATACCCAATATTCTGATTCTTTCATTAGCTTGTGATACCTCTAATCTTACTAAGTCCTAGGTTCATTTTTAAGACTCATTATCTCACGTATAAGCATTCAAGCATTCAAGCATAACAACACAATTCACTTACACATAGCATTACAAACAATTTGTCGGGTTTATTTTATTTATTCACCTACTCGATTTATTACCTTTATTTCCCTATAGTTTCCTCATTCATTATCCGTTCATTTCACACTTCCATACTAAATTCACACATTACAAACATCATCATATACTACATATATTCGCAATTTATCTAATGAGTTCATTTCCTTTATTCCTAAGCTTTGTTTATTGTCTATTGCAATTACCCTATTGTATATTATTCTAACTAATCTTTTCTATTCTCAGCTACCACTATAGCATCCTAGAATTTACTCTCTAAGTAAAGGTAATGTGAACAACCCTTCTTACCTCTTTGAAGAGCAAGAACCACAATGGGGGTTTTGAGGGAGCATCCTCACCAAGCTCTAATCCATGCCTCTTAGCTTCCTATTCCTTGCCCTTAATCCCTTCCTAAGCTTCCTTGCATGATTAGAAGACCCTATGCCACCAATTACACAAATTGGGGTTTGATAGGGAATTGGGATTTCATGAGAAAGAGGAAGTAATATGTGTTTTTGGAGAGGGAAATTCATGAAGAATTGATTTGGAGGTGATTTGTGGCACTAATTTTTGATAACTATGAGTGATTATGGGGATTGGAAGGATTTAGGGTTTTGAATTGGGAATTTAGGGATTTGAGGGATTGAGAATGAAATTGGGGTTTTTGTTGATAGAAAATCATGGGGATTTGATGGGGAATGATTATGGGATGTTAATTTGATTTGATTTGGTGTTATTTTAACATTGGAGAGGGATTGGGGATGAAAATCCTAGAGAGAAGCCAGAGAAAAGAAGAGTGAGAAAGTGATTTTTGGGGTTAAAATGACCCCAACTCGTGCTTTTATTTTTTGCTGATCTGATAAAAACACTCGAGTCTTTTTCAAATCACTCGAGTGAATTCATGAAAAATACTCGAGTCTTTTACTAATCACTCGAGTGAATCTGAGGGTTTTGCCTTTCCCTGATTCAGGATCTGTAAAACACTCGAGTCTTTTCCAAAACACTCGAGTCTTTTCCAAAAGACTCCAGTGTTTTGCCCAGTACCCCATTTATTCATTTTCCTATTTTCCTCCTATTTTCTTCCTGCTTCAATTCGAGATAACTTCTTCGTTACCCGTTGGATCTTGCTCAAATTTGAAAGCAAGCTTCCTAAAAATCATACCTTCATATCCAACGGTGGAAATTGTGTTTTGAGTCCTAAAGCTTTTATTTTTAATTTCCTAACGTCGGGTGTTTATAACACCGAAAAATCGATTTTTAACACTCGTTTGGGTCTTCTTTAAATTTGCTTCTCGATGCCAATGCTCCTAGACTCCTATATGGCACTCAAAGTATTCATAATCCATCATTTTAAATCCCTTTATGATAATCCTCACTTCCAAATCTTACTATTATTCTAATTATTATTAAAATAAAAATTCGGGATGTTACATTTCTCCCGCACTTATTAGAATTTCGTCCCCGAAATTCCGCTCGATTCCCTAAATGGAGAATCATCCCATTGGTAAAGCTTTTAACTATGGTCTTCACTTCCCGCTCTAGGTGTGGTTAGGTTCATGCCTATTTCAATGCTTGTCTTCTAAGACCACGTATTATCTCCATCTGCACCAGATCATCGGCTTTCTTATTATTAAAGTTCCATCTCCCAATCGTTTGGATTGAAATCCTCCCCCACTTAGCATTGACATACTTGATTATATCAATGCTGGGAGTAGGTTCGGTCGCTACTAAGCATGGAGTGTATGGATTTCCCAAGCGTTCTTCGGAAGTGGGAGTGAAGGGGGGTTTGACTACTTGTGGTGGCATTGAATCATACTAGATTCCTACAATTTGGCAAACTCCTGCATACACATCCGAGTTCTATCACTAGATACCTGAAACTCGAAGAGAGTGAAGGTGAAAAGAAGAAACTAGAAGCATTCAAGGGAATGCTTAATGGGCTTTGCAAGATGACCAAAGACGTGGGAGGTGATGAGAGTGTAGAAATTTCAGCATCTTATCGTTTCGTGGCTTTTTCCATAATGTTCGGTGACTAGCGAGTATCGGTCGGCTGCCAACATAAAAGAATCGGGCAGCACCGACATTGTGGGGTAGCAACATGACTGGTTACATGTCGCCCTTGAAGATAATAGAGATTTATCCCAGAGAATGCATCTTCGTTGGAAAATCAACGAAAGATGTGTTTTCTACAGAGCGATGGTTGACTTGATTGATTTCGATAAGGGTACCTGGTAAAGGGTCCAGCATTCGTCATACAAGGTGACTGAATTGAGTAGTCAAGACGAGAACTACATGAACGTTTGATATTTACCAATGAAAACAAAGAGAAGGATTCAAGAGTTCACCAACCTTAGTTGGTTGAAACAAGGACACATTTGATTAGGATTGAAATTGTTGCATCAAGATTGGTTCGGAACCAAGAAGGTCAAAACAAGAAGACAGAGGTTTACTTGCACAAATTAAACCATTATTCATGGTTCAACGGAAACACAAATAAAATCTTGAACGGTACTTGGCGGCCATGGATTGAGGTATACCAACACTCTTGAAATTTAGACGCTTTATTGGGCAGTATCAGAGATCTACGAAACTTAAATCTCACGTTGAGTGCATGCCAGCAACCCGGTTTCAGCTTATCCCAAACTGGATCTTAAAGGAGATACGTTGTGAATTTGGTATGGACTAAAAGTGCTAATGAGATTAGCCTCGAGGTCCCTACTTGTCCTCCATTGTCCTTGAACAAAAAGGTTTGTATAACTTGAAGTTGTGGTCCACCTTTCCCTTGTGTCACTCTTGAGTGTTTCATCACTTTCAAGATTGAAGTTGAGCTAACAACCTATTGTTGATCGACGAGTTGGATTAAATTCCTAAGGTTTACGAAGGCTTGTGTTCGCACGCATCCAGGTTCTTATACTGAATGAGGAGTACAGATTAATAGTTTAACCTTGTCGGTCTTGATGTGGAGACCCACTAAGTCGTTAAGGTTTACCCCTTCTGGCGGTGTCTTTTCAGAAACCATGATAAGATTCCCGTTAAAACTTGAACTCCCGGAATCTGATTTGGCTTTTCGTAGAATTTAGAAGTGATTCCTATAGGGTTGGTTATATTTTCAAAGATTAGGCATTCGGCTATGCCATTCCTAAACTGATGAAATAGCTTAAGACTCTGCTCTTCTAGTTTCGCTTTGGGATCTACTTTCCGGTTCTATGTAAAGAGTTCGGAAAGAACACCATTCGGTTGGTTTCCTTGCTTTCAAGGGATCTATTTCCTTGGAGAGTTCCTATTTTGATTGTTTCAACTTCATTAAGAAGATTGCAATGATATCATCTGTTAATAGTTGCAAAGGTTGAGGTGATCAATCCCAACTTCACGTCTATCAACAGCGCACCAATGTCGGGTTCTTACTTTTACCAGAGACCATGGTTCAATGGTTCAGTCTTGGTTGATCTCGGCGTGAATACTTTGTAAGGTTGACAAGATTTTGGCTTTTCTCACAGGCGACCGTTCATAAATCTTAGTGGGAAGACTCCCAACAGATCACGAACTACCAGTGTCTGGCTTGGCTTTTCGGAAAAGTTGGAGATGGTTTCTAGGGTGAACTTGATTCCCTTCCTTCTGAGAGAGATACTTCTCGGGGAAATTGAATGCCTGGTTGGAGTTTGTACTACTTCGAAGTCTTCAATGACATTGACTGTTGACAAGTGCGAAGATCGAGATGGTCAGTCTCAATCTCACATGTATCAATAGCAACAACATCATCGGGTTTGTTGATGATAGCATCATTTAATAGTTGAAAGAGTAAGGACGACCAATCCTACCCTTACACTCTATTTAAACGATAACACCATCGAGGGAATTAATTAAGCTTAAACTAGTGTCCTATCGTCTTTGTCACTACTTAATCCTGGTTAAGATAGCAATTGAACACATATATGCATAGATAGCTATATATGCATCCCATTCGCCTAACTTAGACACTTGACTATACATATCGGTTACTCGCTTGGTGAGTAAACCACAGGAGTTGTGACTCCAAACTCCAAGGCCGAGGAAAAACTGCTCTGATACCATAAATGTGACGTCCTCACTTTAATTAGTTAATTTTTAGGTTTTAATAAAATTGGTGATTTAAAATTTCCTTTTTTATTTAAAACTTAAATACTTGTAAAAATCCTTAGGATGAATCCGACAGTGTTTCCTCTGTTTATCGGACTTTCCAAAGTTTTCTTCTTTTAAACCTGTCAAACCAAAATTATTTAAAAACATAAAACACAAAAATATTACAACAACTTAAATGATCCTACGCCCGATTAGAACTAGTCTCAGGGCATAAAACTATTACATATTTAGCTTTACAAAATAATAGTCCACTCAAAACAAAATATATATATATATCCCACGTAGTGGAACATAAATCTGCTCGGCCATGACCCATGTAAACTCCGCTTTTGTACCTGTAAAAGTATAGCAAGAAGGGTAGCATTACACAGGACTTAGGAAGATAAATTCTAAAAGAGGACATAGCAAATAACTAAGCCTACATTATTATGCATCTTCCTTATTCATGAATTTTCATATATAATTAAGTTCTTATAATTTTTCTCTTATTTTTACATTCTTTTGATATACATTTCTTCACTTATTTTTCTTTTCATTCCATTAATATACGTTTATTCATAAAGCTTGCATATAACTTATTTCCTCTAATTCTTTTAATATACCTTCATTCATAAAGCTTGCATATAATTTATTTCTTCTAATTCTTTTAATCTTTGGTTTTCCTTTCTTTCTTTCCTTTTTATTAGCATACTTATACATAAAGATTTATGTGCTTGCTTTCTTTTAATTCCATTCTTTATTTCATTTTACAGTATTCATTATGTAGTCCAACCTCAGCCAGCCGTACGGTACTGAGCGCCGACTAATTCTTTTAATGTTTGGTTTTCCTTTCTTTCTTTCATTCTTATTAGCATACTTATGCATAAAGATTTATGTGCTTGCTTTCTTTTAATTCCATTCTTTATTTCATTTTACAGTATTCATTATGTAGTCCAACCTCAGCCAGCCGTACGGTACTGAGCGCCGACTAATTCTTTTAATGCTGATACGCCTCGTCAGGATCGCATCGGACCTTTATCTTGTCTTTTGCTTTACTAGCAAAATAATAATTCCATTAGGTATTCTTGCTGCACAATTGGTTAGGATGGTATCTTCACCCAATAGGACTTCTTCTCACTCAGGACTTCTTGACCCATAAGACCTTTCCCTCGTTAAGGCCTTTTCTTTATTTTCTTTTCTTCACTCACTTTCATATATTCTCAATTATTCATGATTCATGCTTATATTTGGTGCTGCAGCTATTAATCATCGCGTAGGATCCACGTAACCTAACAAGCCTTTGATCTTATGGGGATTTTTCCTGAGCGAGGTTTGTACCTATTGGGGCTAATTCGGGCCTACTTTGCTAGTAGGACCCTGTCCTAACCGTGTGCACCTAATGGGCGTGGATCCCAATACGCGATTAATAGCTGCAGACCCTATTGCTTTCCTTTTACTTTACATTACATTTCCATTTCAGAAAATAACACATATACATGATTTGTATTATAGCATTTCGTTTATGTTTGTATCTTATCTTGGATCTGTATTTTCATTTATGCCTTATCATGTGACTTGTTATCATTTTCTAATCTTCACTTAAAGGTGTTAGCATACAAAACTAACATTCACAACATTCGCACATTCACAATCATTTTCCAATATAAACCCCTTACCCCTTCCTTATCTTTTCGATTAATTAATTGATTACTATTCTTGTTTAACTATCTTTATTAATTTCCCACACATACCCAATATTCTGATTCTTTCATTAGCTTGTGATACCTCTAATCTTACTAAGTCCTAGGTTCATTTTTAAGACTCATTATCTCACATATAAGCATTCAAGCATTCAAGCATAACAACACAATTCACTTACACATAGCATTACAAACAATTTGGCGGGTTTATTTTATTTATTCACCTACTCGATTTATTACCTTTATTTCCCTATAGTTTCCTCATTCATTATCCGTTCATTTCACACTTCCATACTAAATTCACACATTACAAACATCATCATATACTACATATATTCGCAATTTATCTAATGAGTTCATTTCCTTTATTCCTAAGCTTTGTTTATTGTCTATTGCAATTACCCTATTGTATATTATTCTAACTAATCTTTTCTATTCTCAGCTACCACTATAGCATCCTAGAATTTACTCTCTAAGTAAAGGTAATGTGAACAACCCTTCTTACCTCTTTGAAGAGCAAGAACCACAATGGGGGTTTTGAGGGAGCATCCTCACCAAGCTCTAATCCATGCCTCTTAGCTTCCTATTCCTTGCCCTTAATCCCTTCCTAAGCTTCCTTGCATGATTAGAAGACCCTATGCCACCAATTACACAAATTGGGGTTTGATAGGGAATTGGGATTTCATGAGAAAGAGGAAGTAATATGTGTTTTTGGAGAGGGAAATTCATGAAGAATTGATTTGGAGGTGATTTGTGGCACTAATTTTTGATAACTATGAGTGATTATGGGGATTGGAAGGATTTAGGGTTTTGAATTGGGAATTTAGGGATTTGAGGGATTGAGAATGAAATTGGGGTTTTTGTTGATAGAAAATCATGGGGATTTGATGGGGAATGATTATGGGATGTTAATTTGATTTGATTTGGTGTTATTTTAACATTGGAGAGGGATTGGGGATGAAAATCCTAGAGAGAAGCCAGAGAAAAGAAGAGTGAGAAAGTGATTTTTGGGGTTAAAATGACCCCAACTCGTGCTTTTATTTTTTGCTGATCTGATAAAAACACTCGAGTCTTTTTCAAATCACTCGAGTGAATTCATGAAAAATACTCGAGTCTTTTACTAATCACTCGAGTGAATCTGAGGGTTTTGCCTTTCCCTGATTCAGGATCTGTAAAACACTCGAGTCTTTTCCAAAAGACTCCAGTGTTTTGCCCAGTACCCCATTTATTCATTTTCCTATTTTCCTCCTATTTTCTTCCTGCTTCAATTCGAGATAACTTCTTCGTTACCCGTTGGATCTTGCTCAAATTTGAAAGCAAGCTTCCTAAAAATCATACCTTCATATCCAACGGTGGAAATTGTGTTTTGAGTCCTAAATCTTTTATTTTTAATTTCCTAACGTCGGGTGTTTATAACACCGAAAAATCGATTTTTAACACTCGTTTGGGTCTTCTTTAAATTTGCTTCTCGATGCCAATGCTCCTAGACTCCTATATGGCACTCAAAGTATTCCTAATCCATCATTTTAAATCCCTTCTATGATAATCCTCACTTCCAAATCTTACTATTATTCTAATTATTATTAGAATAAAAATTCGGGATGTTACATCAACTCAATTTGAAATGACAGATATGGGCCTAATGTCCTACTTTCTAGGCATTGATGTAAAACAAACAAATGAAGGGATTTTTATATCTCAAAATAAATATGCAAAAGATGTTTTAAAGAAATTCAAGATGGAGGCTTCTAAGCCGATGCTCACACCTGTCGAGGAAAGACTAAAGTTAACAAAAGAATGTGGTGGCGATCTTGTTGACTCAACTCATTTCAGAATGCTAGTCGGAAGTCTCAGGTATTTGACTGCTACAAGACCTGATATAGTCTATGGAGTCGGCCTCATTAGCAGATTCATGGAGTCACCGAGACAATCGCATTGGCAAGCTGCAAAGAGAATCCTGAGATATATCAAAGGCACAATCGACGAAGGTATTTTTTATTCAAGTTCAAATAAACCTGAGTTAATTGGATACACAGACAGTGACTGGGCAGGTGAAACTGAAACTCAAAAAAACACATCGGGTTATGTTTTTCACCTTGGCTCAGGAGTATTTTCTTGGTCTTCCAAGAAACAACAAGTCGCTGCACTTTCAACTGCAGAAGCAGAGTACATTGCCGCAACTAACTGTGCTACTCAAGCAGTTTGGTTGAGAAGAATATTGGGTGAACTGCAACATCAACAAGGTGGCCCGACACAGATATTTTGTGATAATAAATCGACTATTGCTTTATCAAAGAATCCAGTGCTTCATGGACGTAGGAAGCATATTGACATCAAACATCATTTCATTCGAGACTTGATCAGAGACAAAGAAATCGTGGTGGAGTATTGCTCTTCCGAAGATCAAGTAGCAGATATTTTCACGAAGCCACTCAAAACTAATTTGTTCTTGAAATTGAAAAATATGCTCGGAATGATGAAGCCAAGTTTAAGGGAGGATGTTAGAAACTAAACTTGCCTTACCGTGTTCTCTCCGCGTTTGCTAAATTAAAGTTTGTTATTCTTACAATTAGATTTTGACCATGAGAATAGGAGGTGTAACAGCATGCAAGCTTCTATTTTTTAGCAAATGCTTTAGTATAAAAGGACATGCATTCATTTGTAATAATAACATTGAGAAAAGAAAAAGATTCACAGAGAAAAGTATTTGTAACATTCAGAAAGAAAAATATTAATAAAAATAGGGAAAACTCCAACGAGTCCCTAAAGTTTGTGTTGTGTGTGTTTTTTTTAAGTTTATTTAACTAAGGCAATTTATTTATATTGCCAACACTGTCACTTTAGTCCCTCACTTTGTAAGAGCTTTTATTTTAATCTCTGACTTTTCAATAATTCCTTTTTAATCCCTCACCTTGAAAAAAGTTACTCACGTTAGTCCCTGACAACGTTTTCCGTTTATAGACGTTAACGTCGCAGTTAATTTATAATATCAGATTTCATTTTAGTTCCTAACTTAAAATTTTTAATTCACTTTAGTCCCTCATTATATCATGTTTCATTTTAGTCCCTAACTTAAAAATTTTAATTCACTTTAGTCCCTCACTATAATAACAATGATGTTTCTTTCGCTTTTCTCTTGTAGTGTGACTACCATAAAAATATTGACTGTATGTTATTCTTGCTATTCTTTAAACTAAATTTATAGTTTATATAAACATTGACTCCATCCAAGCTTTGCATATGAAAGTATCAATATTTTTGATTCAAAAATATTCTATTGAGTTCTTTGTTTAAGAGTCATTACCAAAATGTTGTAAACTCCCCCAATTTGTTTAGCTTGATATTCAAACGTCATACCATATCCTTGTGATAATGTAGATCCATTAGTTATCCTCAAAAATTCCTCCACATGCCTAGGCAAAGGAGCAGCTCTTGATAGCAAGACGAACTCGTTCACCTAGTGCTTGTTTTGTCTATCAATACAAACAATGTTTTAGTTTTTTTTTTGTTACAACAATGTTTTAGTTTTGAAATCAAACTATGTGCAAATTTCATAAGTGTAATGTGTATATGGAATACATTGTTAAACACAAGCCTATCAAACAGAGGCGCTGCCCTTCATATATCTTAACTTGTTGTCTGTGGGATTCCGGTTAGTTCACGCATGGATAGATAACTAAAACACTAAAGAGCTTATAAAAAAAAACTAAAACATTAAAGAGTTTAGAGGAAAAACATACTAGTTATATGGATAATGAAATAATGTACTCTGAAGTGCTCATCCGAAAGAAACTTTCCTATTGATGTCTTCAAGTGCAAAGTTTTGAATCAGTGCTTATATAAACTATAAAGTTAGTTTACAAAATAGCAAGAAGAACAGTCAATATTTTTAAGGTAGTCACACTACAAGAGAAAAGAGAAAGAAACATCATTGTTAATATTGTGAGGGACTAAAGTGAATTAAAATTTTTAAGTTAGGGACTAAAATGAAACACGATATAGTGAGGGACTAAAGTGAATTAAAAATTTTAAGTTAGGGACTAAAATGAAATACGATATTATAAATTAACGGCGACGTTAACGTCTATAAACGGAAAACGTTGTCAGAGACTAATGTGAGTAACTTTTTTCAAAATGAGGGACTAAAAAGGAATTATTGAAAAATCAGGGACTAAAATGAAAGCTCCCTACAAAGTAAAGGACTAAAGTGACAATTTAGTCGTTAAGTTTTATTCGGTCCATTTCTGGATCTAACAAAATAACACCGGCACTCCCTCCGATCCCTAATATAAGCACCTTTTGACCAAAATCTCTCCCATTTTTTAAGACTTTTCACCCTTAGTAATCGATTAGCATCTCAGGGTAATCGATTACTACGTTTAAAAATTCAAAATTTTGTTTCAGACGTAGGCTGTAATCCATTAGCATATCAGGCTTGTTACACCCTACTTTATCATTACCCTTAATTACCCATGATTAATTAGACACTTAAAAATTTCTTTTATAAACTCTTGCTTACTTTTAAAATTCTCATGAAATTGGGTGGAGTTTAATTTTTTTATGGATATTCCCAAAACCATAACCACATTTAAACAGAATAGTCCACCGGGCTCATCATATCATCATATATCATCAGTAAACCATTCACATCAGAGTTTCATAAAATATTAATAAGTTGCGAAAATTATTATTTTCCCAAAAGAACACCTTTCCCAAAAGGAGTGGTCCTAGGCCAACCCGATGTTACATTTTAGCACCCAAAATAATATTTACATTTTCTTACAAAATAGTCATCACATAATCAAACCCCAAAATAACTGGCCTAGGACATGATACATGTCCTAACTACAACTACATACTCTCCATGGGAAGGAGAGTATTTCTGCTCGGCCGGAAACTGTGCAAGTTTGGGCTCAGTACCTATATAAAAACAGTAAGGAGGTGCAGTTTCTAAGACATAGGGACATACTAAGCCATACACAATAATCAAATAGTTCACATCATTGCATTCTCAATCGAATCATCCTCGTACAAGCATTGAAGCATTCATTTAGTTTTCCTTCTCATTTTCTTTACTTTTCTATTTTCCATTTATTAACTTTCTTCACTTCATTACTTTCTGTTATTTTCCTCTCACACATTCCTTTCTTAATTCTTTTTCCTATTTTACATATCTTTGTAGGATCTCGGTATTTCAAAAACACAGAACTGAGACTGTAAATACTAATAAAGCGAGATCATTTTTTCAACTAGACCGGGATCTTATACAAACTGGATTTATTTTTCATGAACCGAGCTCTTATATAAGGGGATTTTTTTTTAATATTTTTCAATAATCAGGATCTTATGTAAGCTTATTTTTTTTTTAGAAACCAAAGGTATGTTATTGTTGTGTAACCAAAACCAGAATTGGATGTAATTTTTTTCCTTTGAACATATACTAGTGTAGTACCCATGCTATGCACGAGAATTAAATCAAATTCATTTGAATTTATTTAAGTTAATTTATATAAGCTAATTCAAGGATATTAATAATTTTATTATTCATTGGTTAAAATTAAATTGTGTAAATAAATTTTTGGCTAAATAGCACTTTCGAGTATGGATGGGTATGGGTACCCACAGGCGCGGGTAGTGCATACCGATGCCCATACTCGCAGGCCGCAACTATTTGCGGATATTTGTGCTCGTAACGGATGCCATTCACATCAGAGTTTCATAAAATATTAACAAGTTGCGAAAATTATTATTTTCCCAAAAGAACTCCTTTCCCAAAAGGAGTGGTCCTAGGCCAACCCGATGTTATATTTTAGCACCCAAAATAATATTTACATTTTCTTACAAAATAGTCATCACATAATCAAACCCCAAAATAACTGGCCTAGGACATGATACCTAGGACATGATACATATCATGATACATATCATGTCCTAACTACAACTACATACTCTCCATGGAAGGGAGAGTATTTCTGCTCGGCCGGAAACTATGCAAGTTCGGGCTCAGTACCTATATAAAAACAGTAAGGAGGTGCAGTTTCTAAGACATAGGGACATACTAAGCCATACACAATAATCAAATAGTTCGCATCATTGCATTCTCAATCGAATCATCCTCGTACAAGCATTGAAGCATTCATTTAGTTTTCCTTCTCATTTTCTTTACTTTTCTATTTTCCATTTATTAACTTTCTTCTCTTCATTACTTTCTGTTCTTTTCCTCTCACACATTCCTTTCTTAATTCTTTTTCATATTTTACATATCTTTGTAGGATCTCGGTATTTCAAAAACGCAGAACTGAGACTGTAAATACTAATAAAGCGAGATCATTTTTTCAACTGGATCGGGATCTTATACAAACTGGATTTATTTTTCATGAACCGAGCTCTTATATAAGGGGAATTTTTTTTTAATATTTTTCAATAATCAGGATCTTATGTAAGCTGATTTTTTTTTAGAAACCAAAGGTATGTTATTGTTGTGTAACCAAAACCAGAATTGGATGTAATTTTTTTCCTTTGAACATATATTCATCAAATATAAAACTATAAAATCAATATATTATATGTAAACGCTCTTTGAACCCCGAGCCTGCCCTGACCCTGGTGAGCCCCCGAAGCCCAAGTCACCTAAATTTTTTCTATTAAAAAAATCAATATATATATAAATATAAATTTGAATAAACATAAATACACAAAGTAGTAGCACTTATAAATTAATAATCATGCTAAAAGGACAACATACTGACATTAGTGCACATCAATTAAAGTCTACTATATATCCAAATGATCAAGTATCACACACAAATCTAAAATATAAGGTAATTCATCATCAAGCATTTAAGCAACTCATTCCTCCTTGGCTTTGTCCAGCAACTCACCAATGTACACGATGTACAAGCAGTCATCAAGGTACTATAAAATTTAATATATAGTGACGTAAGTAATTGAACTAAATGATTAATTATAAGAATTAAAGTAAACAAATATCGGAATTGAAATCGCAAACTCCATCACCATAAAAATCAAACCCCATCACCATCAACGATTAAAATGAAGAATAAAATAACTATAAAATAGCAAATGAATGAAGAAATGCAACAACTTTTGGTACCCACCTCATTAACCATACATTTATCCATAGCTTTCCTTCTAGGTTTTTTTACTAACCACTCAGCTCCATTGAATTAAGTTAATTTTTGGAAAAATTGTTGTTGTGCGGGTGACAAGATAAAGAGGGAAGATCAAAAGAAATAAGAGAGGAGAATGAATGATTTGAACTGAAAAATGAAAATCTTAACTCGTAATAGAGATGTGAACGTGCAAAGGGAAGAAGAGTGCAAATGAGATGTGAAGGTGCAAAGGAGATGAGAAGTTGTGTAGCTTCTATTAAAAAGAAGTCGGAGAGAGTAAAGATTCTATCTCCAGAGAAAAGAGAAGCTTACTAGAGAAGAGATTTGAGCTTCTTGTTTTGGCGGGTGTACACGTGAGAAAGAGTAACGGAAAACTATTATTGGTTTTATCAATTTTTTAATAAATTTGTATTTAATAAAAAATTGAAAGTGTCATAATTTATACCGTGTGGGTTGAAATCGTCCACACGAGATGGTCGAGGGATTATGTGGTATAAACTAATAATATAAAGTAAGGGCCTGAGAAATTAGCTCTTACTCCATTTAGAATTGTGTTGTTCACTATCACAAACTCAACTATCATTTTACATTTTTCTTTTTAAATCAACAATATTTTTAATCTAATTTCACTTGTTTAACTTCGTAAAGATGATAATTGTCATAAACTAATATTACCACCGACCCTAAATATAAGACTCTTTTGACACTTTTATTTTGACCCTATTTATAAGACTCTTTGCCAATTTTCAATTATCATTATTACTTTTCTCCACAAATACCCCCATTTATTTAACACTTTTTATATTCCCAATAATATTAATGGGTAATTTTGAAATTACATATCAAAAGTTCACATTTTCAATACAATTAACTAAATTATTCCACTTTCTTAATGGACGTGAAATCCCCAAAGAGGTCTTATATTTAGAGACGGAGGGAGTAAAAGAGATATGAAGAGCACAATAATTTTCAATAACAATTAATTAATTTTTTTATAAACCCCCTTATTTATTTAACACTTCTTAGATTCTCAACAACATTAACTAATTAGCATATTTAATGGTAGTTTCGATTCCAATAGAATTAGTTTTTAAAATGCATATCAAATAACGTATTTACAATATCATTAACTAAATTAATTAACTTTCTTGATGAACGTGAAATTTACCAAAAGTGTCTTTAACGGAAGGAGTAACTACAACATTAACCAAACAAAGATGCAAAATGTAGTGTATAAGATCTGTTGTTAGCTCAAAGATATGGAATGACCTGAGAACTAGGGTATGATCTGAGATTATTGTATGATTCTTTAGGCATTCTAGATATCCAGTTGGGATAACTAGGGTTTCCCTAATCACTGGTGTGTGCAAGTGAGCAATTAGGGAGTGAGAGAACGTACCTAAGCCCCTAGCTGGAGACAGCTATTTATAGGGGTGGCATTGTACCTTATGGGCCTGTATGGAGGTCTAGTTAGGCTGCTGATGTGGCCCTTATAGGATAGGGGGATGAGTCATTCATCCTTATCCAATATTAGAAGGCCTTATCCCCGTGGCAAGTTGGATTCACGCACCCATAGCTCGGACTCTCAAGGGGTAAAGTCCTTGTGGTCGGTCCAAGCCTGCTGGGGTGTGTACTTGAACGAATGCTCGGCCTGAGTAGGCACAGTCCTTAGAATAGCTTATTCTGGTCGGCTAGCTACTGTAGGGGTAGGACCGAGGGCCGGTCCACCACATAAGCCCCATAGCTTGGTAAGACTGTTTGAGTCTTGAGCCGAGCTGAGAGTCTCGTATCGATCAGATAAGGTCAGAGTGGGCTGAGTGCTTTTAGTGGAGGTGAAATAATGATTTGCCTTTGTATCCTAATATCCTTTAGTCTACTCCAATGTCCTTTCATCTAGGCAAAGAGACGTTTGGATCCCTTCCTACTGGCACGTGTCCTAGATGTCAGATATGCCATTATTGCGCCTGTTGTCTTTTTTGGTTTTTTGAAAATTTTGACCTATGGCTGGATGCCACGTTTTGTTTTCTGTGGCTCAATATAGTAATGGGCTTTTCGGGATTGCCAGACCCATTTACGTACCCAAAGAGATCGTGGGAGGGGGGAAGTTTTTTTTAAAACTTAACTGCCTTTTCGTTTTCCCTTTTCCACTTCTTTTCAACCTATGCATCCTGATTCTTCCTTTTTGCTTTCTGCAGTTTCCATTCTAGCATTCCTCATTTTCCTCCAGTCATATTCACACAATCTTCCCTCTGTCATCTCCTTTCTCTGGCGTCGTTGCTCCTTCTTGCTTCGCTAACCAGTTCGTGTCAATTTCCCTTTCGTCACAAGTATTTGATCTGAACCTTTTGATTTTGTCCTTTTCCTTTCTTTTTGTGATAGACTTTTCTTTTCTGGGTTTCTAAGTTCGTCTGGTTTTCTGGTTTTTCTGAACTTTTTGTGTTTTTTCTGGATTTTCTAGAGTTACGGTTATGGGTAGCAAGTGGTCATGGTATGAGAGGTGGTCTAAAGTTTTGAATTTGAGTGATATTGATGATTCCTCTTCTTCCTCATCGTCTTCCTCTTCTGGAATAGAGGTTTTAGACTTCCTCCCCTCCCCTTTTCGCCATCGTGTGGCAGATCCTTCGGTGGAAACATCGTTAGCCGTAGAATTTCCCCAAAATTCTGCAGATGAAGACCGTAGAAGGTTAGTGTATCAACTGGCGGAGGAACGGGCGCAAGTAGCGTCGCGGTCCTCAAATCGCTCCTGGGAGAAACCTTTCTGGGGGAAAGCCATAAAGGTTAGGGGAAGATGTAGTCGGCTCAGCTATAGGGTGAATCGAACTAGGGTTAGGGTGTCTAGGGATGTTAATTTTATAGATTCTGACGCCGAGTCATGTTCCCTTTCCCCAGGTATGGTTCGTTGGTGCATCATGCATCCTCAGGAGTATCCTTTACCACCCAACGCAGAAGTTTATGACTGGGTTGACCGAGAGGTGCTCGATACGAGATCGGATTTGGTTGCCGACAATCTAAGTCATATCCGGGCTTATGTGCTCCCATGTCCAGGAGATGATGCTGGGACTTCCTATACTATTAGTGCTCCGTCAGTTAATGACCGGGTGTGCACTTTGATTGAGGATAATAGTAAAGAATTTGAAGTCGTTATAAGATTAGGCATCAAGATGCCTTTTACGCCATTTGAAACTGCTATGTTATGACGGCTGCTTCTAGCTCCCACTCAAATACTCCTAGTGGTTGGGCTTTTGCCCGAGCGTTCCAAAGGTTTTGTGAGGCGTTGAGGTTAGCGTGCTCCATCCGAGCGTTTCTATGGTTACATGTTCCTCAAATCAACGTTTTTGAGAAAGGGTCGACGAAGAGGGTGTGGGTGTCACTGAAGGCTCGTAACGACCATGCTCTATTTGCCAAGTTCATTGATTCTTGGAAGACTTTTAAGCCGCTGTTTTTTAAGTACAAAGTTTGTCGGTGAGGGGGTTTGCTGGTTTATGGAGGACGATCGGCCTCGGTTTTCCCTATCCTGGTCTCACGATTTTTTTAATAGGCATCCAAAGTTGTATCAATATCATTATATAAGGAATTGTCTGATGCCGAGAGGCACACCTGTGATACTTTTTACAAGTATCTCAAGTCGAACGGCCAGGTCGACATTAGAAATATTGTTATACTGCCAAAAGAACTTGTGAAACCTGAACTTGGTAATAATAATTTTTTTTATTTTTTTAACCCTTTTTTGCTTTTGCAGTTAGAATGTCTAAGATGAACAAAGCCACTGCTCGTATGAGAGAACTTGCCATGATCAAGCTGGACGAGGCAGCTGGATCCCTGAGCGTGGCAGCTTCCAGCGAGGCTACTCAGTCCGTTACTGTTGCAATGGTACCACCTTCCGGTGCCGAGGTTGTGCAGGATATGTCGGCACATATTGCGCCTGTCGACAATATCGTCACTAGTGTTCCCCTTGTCAACGTGATGAGGAAGAGGAGGAAGAAGACCGAGAACCCCTGGCCAAGAAGGCTAGGCTGGATAAGGGAAAGGGTAAGGCGGTCTAATTGTTAAAGTCGTTGAAGTCATCCTCGGAAAAGAAGTATTTGTGGTTTGACATATCTGATCCCTCGGAGGAAACTGTCTGGGCTCGGAAGTTGCAAGAAAAATTTGTTAATATGGTTTATACTCCCAATGACAAGAAGAGGCTCTTGAGCCAATCTGCACATACTTTGAAAAATAACTGTCGTATTTTGGGCAAGGATATGCTGAGGGCGGCTAGTTACGCTTTCCATATCGCGGAAAATGCTGTAGACATTAGCGCTACTCTGCCGCCGGCTAAGAAGGAAAAAAGGAGGGCTTCTGACGTTCGGGAGGAAGTTCTACTTAATCAAATCAAGGAATATCAAGCTGGTACCCAGGCATTGACGGATGCTAATTCCGAGCTTCAAATGAACCTTACTGAATCCGAGAAAGCACGAGAAATTGCTGAAGAGGCTAATGAGGAAATTAAAAAAGCAAAGGAAGATGCAGTCAGAATGAAAACCGAGGCGGAGAGGTTGCTGCAGACTGCCCAAGAAGAGCTGGCTGAGGCTCATCGCCGAAACACTGAATTGGAAGGAGTCCAAGGGCTGCTGGCTGAATCTTAAAATGCTGTGACCCGATTGCAAGGTGATCTTGCTAGGATGCGTCGGAAGGCATTAAAGCACAAAGTTTTGGCCAAGCAGAATCAGTTTAATTGGGTTCATGCGACAATAGATTCCTTTGTTAATGTTGTCCAGCAGCTAAGCTTTATGAACCCAGGGATTCGGGTTATAGGAGCAAATCCGACCTTTGGGATTGTGGATGGTCGTGTTGTTGATTATGGTCGAGGGGACGGGGGAATGGATTTGTCAGCACCTAATCTTCCGAATCCTTTGGACTTGGCGAATGAGGATGAAGTTGATTTTGATGGGTCGTCAATTGTGCTTTTTGATGACGAAGAGTAGACCCTTTTCTTTTTATCCCTTTATTTGTAATTTAGTAAAGATGTTAATCTTTTTGTAATTTGATCAGTATGTTAATGATCTGAATGTTAATCCTCTTCCGTACTTGATTGTTTTTAAGTTTGCAATTCATTATGCTTTTTGGCTTCATAACTCAAGTATAGCCGAGTTTTATCTTTTTCTTCGTTATAAACTGTTATCGAGATTTCGGATCTCCAACCTTTGGCCAAGGTGGGATCCTCGGTCCTCAACTGTAAAAACTGTTAAGCTTTTTTAGTCGGACATCTCTTAAAGTACTTGTGGTTTTTGTTTATAAGTCCCTGTTGGAAGGAGATGTATAAACAACCCAGTTCGACTCGGTGGCGAGCCGAGAGGAGAGGGCTAGTACGTTAACAGAAAGATAGAGTTTGAAACAGAAATGCTGCAAAAGAGTTCTTCATTGAGTTCCTTCAATTGTCTACAAGCAGTGAATGTAAGTACAAAAAGCTTTGAAATGACTTAAACATAGAAACATGAAAGTAAATGACAACAAAGTAGATACTTGAAAACGAAACAATTAATTTTAAAACCAAGGGCAAAGAAGATCTGCAAGGATGGTTGTGGGACTTGTGTGTTTTCAGCCGTAATAAGGTTTCAGTTTTGTGGCATTCCAAGTGTTGTTAAGTTCTTGTTTTGTCAGTGTCTCCAATCTATATGCTCCTGATCCTGTTTTTAAGGTGATTCTATAAGGTCCTTCCCAATTTCTGGCCAACTTTCCTTCTCTCGCATTTTTCAACCCAATGTCAGCTCGTCTGAGGACCAGGTCCCCGATTGTGAAACTCCTGGGGACCACCCATTTATTGTATTCTCGGGCTTGTCTTTCTTTTGCCCCCTTCTCTCTGGCTACCGCAGGGGCTCGGATTTCATCGCTGAAAGTCAATTCTTCTTTAAGCAATCCATTATTCACTTCTACTAGGCGCTCCGTCACTCGAAGGACATCAATATAAATATCAAAAGAAACTGAAAAGCCATGATCAATTAAATAGTAGTATTTCTATTCTCATGGAACTAAATCATCCAAGTTCATGAAACTGAAATTCTTTACTTGAATCATTAGAATGAGGTTTGGAAAAAGATTTTCAACGGAAGGAAAAATTCACCTTCATTCAAACTTTTGTTCCAACAAGTTTCTATAATATTTTACCACTTAGAAGATAAAATGTGGTTTCCTTAACAATTTTCCAACCATTGTTATAACAACATAGAAATATAGAGTTTTCGCAAAATAATTAATAGTTGGAAGAATTAAGAAGTATGTGATTCTATTAATAGTAATTGTATGGTCAAACATATACTTTAGGAAAATATTTGTCAATCAAAAAAATGAAAAATATGAATTTCAAATTCATCAAACGTTCTTCAGTTATACCCAAATACGAGATTGAGTAAAACCTTTTTAGGAATATCAATATAAAAGGGAAAGAGTTTTGAAATAGTACAATTCTTCCTTTTCGAATGGCCTTTTTAAAGGATCAATGCAAAAATATTTTCATAGTATAGATTAATTAGAAATAAAGACAATATAGAAATCCAAACTTTTCCTCAATGTATTCTTAAAATTTATCATGCACATAATAGTTAATTCAACATAATTTTGATTTAATTCTACATATTAAAAATTGTTTTGAATATCAATGTATTTAAAATACATTGAGTTATTCATAATGCCATTACTTTTCCAAATTAAAGTTCCAAGATAATTTGACATATTATATAAATTCATATACTATTACTAATAGTATCTTTATCCTCAAAACACAATATAAAATCAAAAGGAACATAGGAGTTCAGTTCGAGGTTAACTCCAGAAATTAAGGTCCAAGACTCGACACCTAACCGCTTCCGTTGTGCACTCTGATTTGTGGCTAAAATTGACTATTCTCCTTAGGTTTTCAGACTTTACTCAAACTCAAAAGATATTCAAAAATTTAGAGACTTGATGATTTCACCTTCCAACAAATGCAAACCTCGAGATGGCCAGTCTCGATTATACATTACTTTGGTGGTAAAATCATTTCCGTCCTACCTGAGTTTTAGACATGAAGTTTGAAAATATATAGATATATTGTTGCATTGTCACATTTAAAAATTGGCGAACTTAATTCGAAACCAAAGATTGTTCCTTCCTGTTGGGGTAGCAATTACATGCTCTAATTCGTTGGGGGTTCTTTCACTTTCCTTAGTCTTGGATTTCTTCCTTTTTTTTTAAATGCGACAACATCAAAAACTTAAAAGAAATTGATTTCACTCATGCAAAACCCAATTACATTAATAAATACCAATTAAGACTCGAAAAAAACACTGTTCTTTTTTTTTAAACAACAAAGCCATATTAAGATTAAAAAATTAAAAGGGAGCACAAAAGGTGCCTCATCCCCAATCAATTACAAATGTTGCAAACACTCTAGAGGATTTAAGATCCAGTTGCCAAAACTGTAACTCATACCTATGTTGTTAGCTTTAAAACTAGTCCAGAATTGGACATCTATACTATAAAAGGTTGATTATAATTCAACAAAACACTATACTGTACGTTGGTTACTCTCATGGTGAGTAACCTATTAGGAGGATGTGAGAATCCATTCTCCACAGCCGAGGCAGCCGAGGAATGCAACCATTGCTCTGATACCACAAATGTAACACCCTTACTAATAAACCTAATTAATATTATTTTAGTTTAAAATTCTGAAAAGAAAAGTAGGAAAAATTTAATCCAAAAGACCATGAATCTAAAATAAATTTCATTCCCAAAACACCTTCTCCCAGAACTAATTTAAACATCAAATATTTTACAAAATATAGTTACCGTTTGTTTATAACACATAATTAGTCTCAGAGCATGGCAGGACTTATTATACTATTTTACACTCCGCTGGAGGGAGTGTAGTCGTCCTCGGTCTGGGGCGTACTCCTTTATTTCCTAAAAAGATGAACAGAGAGTGAGTAATAGTACATAGCTGAGGTATTAATTTCTAAAAACAACATAAGAAAGTAATTCAACAATTAAGAAAAATAATACAATAGTCCATTAAATCATTTATTTTATTCCTTAATTAATTTTACCTTTCTTATTGTTCCATCAATTCATGTATTTAAATTAGAACTTCAGGGAGTGAGACTTTCTTCCAAAAGAATAAGAGTTAGGTCAAATTAATAATTAATCACATTCAACTATCAATTTCATAAATATGTAAATGATGCATGCTCAATCAATTAATGCATATGATGCATGCACGTCTCTCATTATCCAATTATTTGATCCTCATTTCTTATTTTATTATTCAAATCCATCATCTGGATTCCAAACATTTATTTATCATTGGATCCAATCATTGGATATTCAATGCATTTCCATTGCACTCTTCTCATTTTCCATCATTTCTCATTCACTTTATCATTGCCATTCAATTCTCAATTCAATTCTCATTCTCAATCAAATTCCTCACATAACCCTCCACTCTTGGGCAGTGCCTAACCGGGAGTAAGCGTCCCCCAACCAATGCTTGCACAGTATTGGCTTTCTTTCTTGGGTCCAGTACAACTTGGGTCGTACTACCCAAGTTGGCTCTAGCAGGGACCACCCTCAACCGGTCCTGATGTGTCTGAGTTACCGATAGAATTTGTTATGGTGAGCGTAGAACCGATCCTCGACACGGGTGGCCAGCAACTATCATGCTATCTCGACCCTCTAGTGGATCAAGGTTCTTCCATAACAATTCTCGCGGTTGCTTCATTAGCGCAACCTAGTAACCGTATCACTCTCGTGTACGATTCACTGGACCTTCACGAAACGTCCTTCGGTCCAATTGAACCTTCACGTTAGTCATTGCCCATAACCATACCGTCCTCCCTTATATCTCCCTTATATCTCCAATTGAATGGTTCTGCAATTACTAGTTTATTCATCAATCTCTTTCATTAATTATTTTCTTTAATTTAATCATTATATTACTTTTTACTATTTTCCTTTATCACTTTTCTTTTGCTCCTATCGAAAGATTCCAATAATATTATTACAATATCCAAACAGAAAAATTCCCAATAATATGATACCAAGTTCTACATAATGAATTCCAAGGTAAGTGGAAGAGTCACAAAGGGTCTCTCTTAATACCCACTTGTCTTAGGGCTCTTATCGCTCTTGGTGACAAAATTCACCTGTTACTTAGTGCACACATTATTTAGGATTTTCCATAAGAATATTTCAGCATCTGGGCAGCACTCCGGCTGATAACTATTAATTTTTAGTATTTTAAAACTGATATAATCACAACTTATAATTTTGGTATTTACCATATTTAAAATACACAGTTTTGCAGAATAACAACTTATATTTTAATATTTTCAACTTTTTAAAATAAAAGGTTGGGAAGAATAACAACTTATATTTTAATATTTTCAACTTTTTAAAATAAAAAGTTGGGCATAATAACAGCTTATATTTTAATATTTTCAAATAAAAAGTCGGGCAGAATAACAACTTATATTTTAATATTTTCAACTTTTTATAATAAAAAGTTAGGCAGAATTAATAACAGCTTATAAACAATATTTAATAATAAATAAAAAAAGAATGATTTAAATTATATTGCTAAGTCTTCCTTATGCAAGTAATAGAAATTAACCTTATTAAGCTAGAATATTACTCCTCGAGCATAAATTGAACGACTTTTTCCTTAAACCTGGGCCTCCTACCCTTGCTCTTATAGTCCTAAACTCCAAATTTAATCTCCGAGGAGGTATCTAAACCGAGGGAAGAGTGAATTGAAAGAAGGAATAAATGAATGAGTTGTGAATGAACGACACGGAGGGAGGGAGGCCGTATTTATAGGCCCCTAGGATACTGTAGCTACAGTACCCCGTAATATTTTATTTTTTATTTTATTTTTTAATTGAAAATTCTAGAGAATTCCGGGATAGTACGTATATCGCATGATACTATTTATCTATATGGTTACAATTCAATTATACAGTTACTATTTACTATTTACTATTCACTTATACGATTACTATTTATTATACACTTTTTTCAAAAATACCTATCCTGGGGTTTTTCGGTCTCCTGATTCCGATTTCGTAGTCGATTTTTCGATTTAAGTCTCCGAAGTATTTATTTTTAATTATTTTAGAAGTTCCAGAATGTTACACAACTCGTACAATGGCACTGGAATTTCCCGCTGCTGCATTAGTTGTGTTTTTAATTTTTTTTATATTAATAATTAATAATAATAATTACAATGCAGATTATATTCAGGATTTGAACATTGCATCATTTCCCTGCACCGAATATTTTCAGTATTCAATGCATCGTTTTCCTACGCACGGAATATTGCGCTACTACAAAAGATTTTTTTTAAAATTGAAATTTAAAAAAAAATTCAATATTTACAGGACACATTGCATAACTAGTTGTTTTTTTATATTTTCAACCTTTTTTTAGAGTTTGAATAATTATAATATAATTATTATTATAAATATTAATTACTTAATAATTTCATATTATTATTAAATAATAATTTTTAGAATAATAATAGTAATATTATTGTTATTATTATTATTGATTGAATGGTTGTATTGAATAATATTAATAATATTGATTGAATGGTTGTATTGATTTGAATTTCTCTTGGGATTTGAAATGGTGGGAATGTTGCACAGCTTCAGTACTGTTACAATTGTTGCATGAATGTTGCACGGTTAGAAAAGGTTTTTTTTTTTAAAAAAAAAATTTCAGTATTTACAAGACATGTGACATATCTAGTTGTCTTTTATTCTTTCGACTTTGCTTGTGAGAGTTCCGTTTCGTAAGGAGCTCTCTAATTGCGGCATTTGGTCTCACAAATATAATATAGAAGTTGATTAATTGGTCTGGTCCGATCTTAACTGTCTCAAAAATAGTGAGATCGTTGACCGGACCCTATAATAATGGTCTAAGAATTCTGAGACCAGACCGGATCATATTTTTCGATCTGGTTAAGTTTAATCCTCCCGAACCTATGCGGAAGCAAACAGGACGTACAAGAACCTTAACCCACGCAGGTCGAACAGCCGAGAAATCACCATTCATCAAAGCTGCAACCGTACGGGCCGACCTTCATCAAAATCAATATCTTATTTTATGCGATACCGCAAGGGCCCAAAACCATTCGACTGCCCGCCTTGTTCAGTTTCCCTCTCACTGTTTCTAATTTGATCAAGGGGGCGACGGTACTTTTCTAGTTAGCTGTGCAGAACACACTACGATCCCCTGGGCCTTAAGTCTCGATCACATATATACTAGTTCTACCTAGAAAAGTTCTACCTAGAAAAGCACTCTAGGTTACTTGACGTTTCACCGTCATCACCCTCCCCTATCACAATCACTCACCTGAGTATCCGCAAATAAACAGGGTATCTTCCTCTCCACTACTTCACACTCATCTCACTGCATTATATAATGTTTTTTAGTATTTTATCAATGTTTTATTAGTATCTGATTAACCCTAAGGTTCGATCAAGTCACCCTTATTCATCCCTTCGGTGATCCTCAACCTTTAAACGAATCTTTCACATTAAACTTTCCTCCATAATTCACATACTCATTTTCCTTTTTACTCATTGTCATCACAACTAAGGGCTCGAAACCGCGGCATACAACTCACACGGCCATCACTTATCCTTAACCTGGAAAGCACATAACAAAATCGTGCACATCAGGGAGATCCACTTTCACCTTTCCATAATATTCACAATTAGTCATCATTTCCAACAATACTTTCTGTGCAATTCCACTTTCCTTTGATCAATCGATGGATCAATCTCTCAAACTCTTGCCATCGATTAATCACAGATACTCTCAATATTATTACATTACTTTCATTAGTATCATTAATCAAACAAAGCAGCATTTTATATAGCATGAATACTTTCAATTTCAAATAAAATTTAACAGTCATGCATTATCAGATCATACCATTTTATCATCATAAATAGGTAGCATCATGTCATCATATTATAACAGAAAAGGGGTGTCTTAGTCCTGCGTATAAGTGGCCATACACACACAATCAACTGCCACTATAAGACTGACTCACAAACCCCACGTTCTGGCTTTTGAGATGGCCATGAACATCTTAACATGTTACCTACACACCACGGTGTCTTAGGAAAGCTGCTCTCTCACCTCGAATGCCGACAGTGTGACACCCTCTTTATACCACAAGTAATTAATACAATAATTGTACCATTACTCAAATAATAATGGACTTGTATATATTTATTGAGAATGTAGGAAATAAAATTTTCTCATATTCACCTCAAAGGCGGGTTCACAAACCAAAACATGGAATTCTTGGAGAATACAGTTCATATCATTTTAAACATTGTGTTGAATTCAGCATTCTCTATAACAAGAAAATCTTTTCACAAACTAGATAGCATCGGTACTTTGCAATCGTTTTTACATAATATAAATTAAGCGATGCCATCCATTCTTTCGTTTTCTCGGAACTAATACCATTTTTTTTTCATATTGTAGCCGAATTCTTTAAATAATCTATATCAGAGTAAGCGGAAATAGTAGGACTATGCGTAGTTGTAATTTTAACATAATATACATATATATAAGTAAGTCATGAAATACATAGTCCCAAGTCATGTCTCCAAGAACCAGTACAAGTCCATAAAGTAGATCATCACCCGAGAGTTCTCAAAACTATATATACAATATCTACATATCAAAAATAAAGACTCTGAAGCTGATCATAGAACACAAGCAGCAGCAGCAGCAGCAGTAGTGGTAGTAGTAGTAGTATCCAAGTAGCAGCAGTAGTAGTCATCATCCAACATCATCAGCAGCAGCATCTCCTCCACAGCATCCAAGACCCGACCCCTGATCCTCATCATCTACCATATGCACATACCTAGGGATCATCATCCCTCCACTGACTCCCGGTAGAGTGCATGACAGGCTCGCCTCCGCTCTCGTCTTCCACAAGATCCTACTTGATCTCATCCGAAGGAGTGGGTACCCTACCACTGGGTACAGGGTCAGGTGATGGCGAGACCCTAACAGGGCTCCTCGAATCAGATGGGGGAGTCTCCTTGCGGACGACTCTAGAAGAAAAAGGGTGTGAGCGGGGAGGTCGAAAGTGAAAACTGTGATATGAGCGAGCTGGTCGTGTGGGAGGTGGTCCATGGTAAGTGTATAACGGGGGTACGTGCATAGTGTATATGATAGGGATCTTAAACCTACAAGGATGAAACCGGATCAGCGGGTTGGGATGGTAGAAGGTAACCTCTACCTCTCCCTCGAACACCGCTCGGTGATCCTCGTAGATCCATATGCCACTAAGAAGTGGCCGGATCTCGATGCAAGCGATGTAACGTGACATCACCTACAAGGGCATAGGGGTAAGCGATTCTATACACATAATAAATAGAGCATAAATAAATGTGCAATATGAATATGTAAACATGCAGCAAATATCAACAACCACATTTAGCACTTAGCAAGTATTTAATGCAAGTAAGATGCTCATACTTATTTCATTTATCAGCATTATTTGAAATGAGTGGCATGATGTATGAGTCTATCTCTCAAGCCTATCTCCATCAATCTATGTCACTCTCTGACGTCCATCCTTTACTTCGTCCAGCACTCAACAGTGCGTTGTACTCCTAGGTGTACAACATTCGTACATTCACCAGGAATGTACACGACAAACTTGGAATTCGTGCCACCCGAGCAACGTCCCGTCATCCAAACAGTATAACCATATCATCAGCATCTCACTATGCTGACCACGTCGTCAACCATAACGTGTCATCAAGCAAGCCGTCAATTGGCACTCCCAGAGGCCCTCCTCATGTTACCAAAACATGATAAACGATCTATCATCCGAACTCCAGAATGAATGCAATATCTTAACTTAAAGGAATTGATATTTCACGTGCCACTCGAGCAACGTCCCGTCATCCAAACGGAATATCCATATCTTAGCTTAAAAGAATTGATTGATATATCATGTGCCACCCGAGCAACGTCCCGTCATCCAAACGAAATATCCAAACCATCAATCAATTTCTTTTAAGTCTTAGATCACTTGGATTATTATCATTTAAGTATTAACATAATGATTCCGAATTAAAAATGGTATTTTTAATTTTCTGGACAGAAATAATCAAGTGTTCTTCAGAATACTCGAGTGTTTCTTAGATTTTTCCAGATTACTCGAGTAGTTCATAGCTACTCGAGTCGTTCATGCTTTCCTGAAAAGTCAGACTTCAGTTCTTATAAAAATACTCGAGTAGTTCACTCGAGTGTTCTTCATCAATTCCAGAATACTCGAGTGATTCATACATTACTCGAGTGGTTCATCAGAAGGTACTCTTATTATATCAGTCATTACTCGAGTTCTGAGCCTGGTACTCGAGTGTTTTAACACAAATACTCACTGTTTGATCACAAAATACTCGAGTGCCCTGCCAAATACTCGAGTCTTTTTATACAGAACAGACTGAAAACTTGGTTTTAACATACCATTTTCAATTCTAACCATTTTTAATCCAATCCAATGATCAACAGAGTTCATATACCATATATTAAACATGTTCAAGCACTTAGAACACATCAAATTACAGATTCAACAGAGAATCACAAGATTATGCATAAAACTTAACAATTTCACAACTTAACATACCAATTTGCATAAAACTCAAAATTCTCATGATTTTAAGTTCCAAATAGCTTGCATGCAACATATTAAACTTGCTCAAAACCATTTTAGAGCACAGGTTGGTCTCCAAACCAATTTCCCTATTCAATCTAAGCCCTTAGAGCCTCTTGGTGGCTCTCTAATCAAATCCATGCAATTTTAACTCTATCTAGTGAATAGAAAGCTTTCCCCTTACCTCACAGACGTGTTCCAACAAAGAATTCGCAAAGAAAATCCTTCCAACACCGAAAACGACTTCAACCATCAACATGTAGGACAGTTTGAGCAGAGCACCAAAACCGAATTGGTTGACATAGAAAACAGAGATAAAAATTGGGGAAATTAGTATTTCTAAGCTCTATGCAACACATACTAACTATAAAAACCAATTTGAGACTCAAAGAATACGTGAGCTTACCAGAATTAGAGATCAAAGTAAGCTCCCAGAACTGTTGACAGCAAACGAGCCTCAACTTCCCAGCTTAGATTCTACCAACACACACACACACACTCTCAGCTCACAAATTATGTGTATATACAAAGCTCGTGATGTGAGCTTTGTATTGGTATATAGTTTGTGGTTCGAATCAACACAGGGAGGAAGAATCGATCGGAACGATTCAGGAACCCTAACCAATGCAGAACTTCACGAATTTGGCAAATGGAGAGGTTGATTCATCAACCAAAGCTTAAATAGCCCTCCACCAAGCTCATGCAGCTCGACACGGAGGCCTTAGATGTGTTGGGGTGGTGATTTCGTGTCAAACGGCGAGAATCATTGGTGGTGACTCACCAAATGCACCAACTCGTGCAACTCTGACCAAAACACTCGAGTCTTTTCAGAAACACTCGAGTGTTTTGACCAGTTTTTGAAAAATATTAATTTTATTTACTTTCCCTCCAAAATCTTTCCTATAATTACCTCTAGGTCCCAGCTCAGGGACTAATATGCAAAATATTTATTTTCTCATATTAAAAACTATCTAATATTATCATTCATAATAAATCACTTTGTAATCAAGAATATTAATGAAAATAATTGATTATAAATAAACTTTCATAATTGATTTTCATTAACCAGGGATTAAAATTTGGGGTGTTACAGACAGAATCCAGAGAGCCTTTACGGGTGCGGTCCACCGACACGCTTCCACAATTGATACCTTCTACATCCTCAAAACAGACATTATATATATTATTATTAGGCAAAACTACTCGTTTGGTCCCCTAAGTTATTTTTTTTCCAATCTGGTCCCGTAAGTCTTTTTTGTTTTAAATTGGTCCCCTAACTCATGTAACGTTAGCACCGTTAGTCCTTTCCGTCCATGAATGAACTCCCTATCGCGCTCATAATCAACGAAAATGTTGCAGTTCGTTTTCTCTTAGAAAATGCCCTAGCAACCCTCTGTTTTCCCTCCAAAGTTTAGTGTTTTTCTCTCTTAGCTCATAACGACTTCTCATGGAAGAAAGAAGAAGATGAAGTGAGTGGCTTCAAGCATTAAAACGACGTCGTTTGACTCCACCATTTTAAACTTTTAACGTGGTAAAAGGGAGGATACATGTGGATCACCTACATTGTACACTTTGGCTGCCACGTCAACTTAAATAGATGATGTTTGGTGGTAATAGACGGAAAGGATTAACGATGCTAATATTACATGAGTTAGAGGACCACTTTCAAACGAAAATGACTTAGTGGACTAGATTGGAACAAATAAATAACTTAGGGGACCATACGAACAGTTTTGCCTTATTATTATTATCATATTTCAAACCAAGCATCCAGTTCCTAATTAAAATTCATCCTTTGAAAACTCATATTATAATCCTTCAGGTAGAATCAAACACAAGCCTTTCTCAAATTTGTTCCAAAACTTTTCAAACACTTTTTTATTCCTTAAAACCACCATAAAACAATTAACAAAATTATTTTAAATAAATGGGTTAGTGGCTGGTCCGCCTTGGACAACAACTCATTCGAACTCGAAAACACCGAAAGACTTCAATTTTTCAATCTAACTTTTACCTCAACTTAAAACACTCAAAACCGATGATTTTAAATTGAAAACATTTTACAAGTTGGAAACGAAATAACTAAAATTCTGGCAGCCATGCAGCGAGTCCCTTAAATCATATTTTAGACATCCGAAAACACCATAAAGTACATTTTTATTCGTATAGCATTTTGGGCCTGAAACCAACACTTAAACACCTTATTTCCCAAACATTAGCACCAAAAATAAAGCTTGGGGCAACCACTACATATGTCCAAAATTTTTAATTAAATCAACTAGGTCATTCCAAAAATCCCTTTAAATTCTCAAAACCAATTGTGTAATCAAACCCATAAACGACAAACAATATTTTAACTAATTAAATCACATAGTCAAATTAAACAAGTAAACGCACAACCAACAAATTAACAAGTAGCATTTAGGGCACCTCATTTTAATCTTAAAACTAAGCACCTAAACCGAAGCATAGCAACAAACAATTAACTCCTTAAATTTATTTTCATACAACCACACACACTTCAAACAACACTTAGCATTTAACAGAACAAATTCCTCTTCTACCCATCATGTTAAAACCGAACCATGTATCAAAGTAAACCAAAGTTAATCAACTTATTTTCAAAGACAAATCGCCAATTCAAATAACTTAGCACATGACCATTAAACAAAGCAAAACACACCACTTCAATTTTTTTAACCCGACTTTATTCTCAATCAAGTACTACTCAAAGCTTAAACTTTAAATCACTTGAAAACATTTTTAGAACTGAAAAACAACTTAAACAAATTATAGATAACATCAAATTAAATCCAAGAATCACTTTTTCTCAATTCGAACAACACTGTAAAGTTACCTCAAATTCACCTAGCTTTATACCATAAAACAAACACGTAAACAATTAAAATTTCAAACCATAGCATTATGAAATCAATTAGGACCATATTGAAATAAAATAGGTTCCTACACCTATACACATTCCAACTTATTTAAAATCACTTTTCATACTTGAAACTACACTTTCTAAACACTTTTTGAATTAAATAAAAACTTGGACAACACCTATAAAAGTCTATCTTTTTAATTAAATCGAGGCTAAATCAATCCTAAGTCAAATGGTTTTCAGGAGTTAACTACTTCAATCAAATACTCATCACATTTTGATTAAAACAAAACGAAAGCATAACACTTTAACTTAACTAAATAACTCATTTTTTTCACTTCCTTCAACATACAAATAATCCAAAGCAAGTAAACACATAATCAATCAACTAGCATGTAGCACATAGAACAGATCAACCTAACTTACCAATTTACTTTCACATAACCCAATCATATCCTCAAATAACATTTATCTTTTAACCAAACAATTTAATTTACTCATGGTCATACCTAAACCGAAACTTACATACCAGACAACCCAAAACCAATTATTTTTTCTTGTTTTTCTTAAAGAAATTGAATCAAGTATCACATAACCGACTTTATCATGAAATCAATTATCCAACTATAAACAAATCCTTCGTCAAGTAATCAACTCAAGCTATTAAATTTTTATCCCCCTATACTCATTTAATCACATCAAGACATCACAATCAACACATAAAGTTCAGCCAAGTCATAGAGTTTGCACAAAGACTCACACATATCAAAAAGTACCAAATATTGTGCTAGTTCAAACCCGGAGAAATCAAGAAACACTACAAAAAAAACCCTTTATTGCAACAACATTTTGTAACAACTTAAAAAATCGTTGCTAAAATCAGGTGTTTTGCAACGACTTGGAAATGTCGTTACAGAAAACAGGTGTTTTGCAACAACTTAAAAAAGTCATTGCAGAAAACAGGTGTTTTGAAACGACTTTTAAATCGTTGCAAAACACCTATTTTTTGCAACGACTTTTTTAAGTTGTTGCAAAACACATGGCTTTTGCAACGACATTATCGTTGCTAATAAGATTAAATAAATTTTTTAAAATTTTTATTTTGGTCTCTACTCTTTGACTAGTACCACAGGTGTCCCCAAAAGCATCTTTAATATCAAGAAACCCTTGAGACTAATCCTGCACGAGGTCGCGTTCCTAATCTCTCCCAATGGGGTGTGTTAACCGGGAATTGAACCTGAGACTTCTTAGTCTCATGCCCCATTCCAAGTAACCCCCATTAGTAAATAATTTTTTTATAAAAATAAAAAAAAATTAAACAGCAAAAAGGGTATTCTCCACTTTATACAAACAAAGTCCCAACATATATCACTTCAATCTTCTCATACCCGTGTAAGATGTAACATCCTGATTTTTTTTATTTTTAAATTATGAGCAAATTTGGGATTAAGCAATTAATTCATGAAATTAACTATTAAAGAGTTGGACATCTTCATAAAATATCCTATAGTATTTATGAAAATGTATTTCATTCATATATTTTTATGTAGATTCATTTAAAAAACTACCCTATCTGAAAAATATACATTCTATATTTTACCCTGCTTTTGATATATTCAATATTAAATTATGTTATTATAAAAAAAATATTAAATTATGTATTCCAAATAAACTTTTAACTCTATGACTTTCTTAGACGTGGTTGTATATTTGATAATTAAAATTTATTGTAAGTATTTCCTTGGATTTAAAATAAATAAAATATGTGTGTTTGTATTAATTTAAATATATATCTACTATACTTATATAAAAACATTCCTTTTCGAGGCACCACGTTTGTCGGAGAAATTTTCGAGGCACCACGTTTGTTCGCTTAAGGAATACTCGCACCAGAGCATTTGTAGGTAGATAATATCGTCTTTAATCAAAATTATAATTTAAAATAAATAAATTATCTGTTCAAAATTAATATTTAAAATTAAATAAAGTATCTATATGTGAAATATGTTGAATCATTATCCTCATTTTGTTTTAAAAAAATCATTATCCTCAAAAAGATCGATGAACACAAAGAGATGATGTTTGAGCATTATCTGTATGTGAAATCATTATCCTCAGTTTGTTGAAAAAAGAAGTAATCATTATCTTAAAAAAAATACTTAAAAAAAATCAATATATATAATGTGATCTCATCTTCATTCTTTACCTTTGTTTCACTTTAGATCTTTCTACTTCCAAAAATTCTCTAATTTTATTATTTCTTGATATACTACTTATTTTTTATGAAAAATACACCTTGATACTTTGTCTTTGTGCTTTATCACCTCCCTCCCGATCTCCACAAAAAGACTACACTTAACATCTTTTACTAATTTAGTTTTTCTATGCTCTTTGGAATAAAATAACAAACCGAAGATAGAGGTGGCAAAGAAATACCATGGTTGGTTATCAATTTTTTTTTTACACCAACCAGTACCCGGATCTGATTTATCCAGAATCCGACTCATCTGATCCGATTTAAGTGAACTCGCACTAAACGCACTAAGCAATAAGGATCTCCCAGTGGAGGTTCCTTCATACCCATGCAATTTTTCTCCTTTGCAAGCTCTAAGCCCTTTAACATTGTTGTGGCTTCTTGATGTAAGGGACTTAGAGGATGATGGTCCCCCACTCTGCCCTTGATGCAACAAAGTTCTTATTTATTTTGTCTTTATTTATAAGATTCTTTACCAATTTTTAATGATCATTAATTATTTTTTCCACAAATACCCCTATTTATTAAGGGTAGGGGTCTCTCGCGAGGTTGTTTCATACCCAAGACTCGAACTCGAGACCCGATTGGTTAAGGAATCAAGTGAGTTACCACTTGACCAACTCCACATTTGTTGGTTATCAATGTTTTAAGAATATTTGTTGAGGGAACAAGACAGCAGAAAGCGGGTCTCACATGAACAAGGCTATAGCCGATAAAAATATTTAAAAAAAAACATGAACAAGGCAACAAATTATATGAGTTTTTTTTCCTATTATTGTCACCTTATTTGATTCTTATTGTTTATGAGTTTTATTGTATCCTTTTCATTTTTTTTTTCTCAGCAAATTAAAAGGCAAAATTTTATTATTTGGGTACCGGTGGTACACCGAAAACAAAATTACAATAATAGCAAAACACATAGAAGTAAGTCCAACTCCAAATTGTCAACATGATTAGGGTAGTAATCTCAGTCTTTATTCCACATCGATGCATGTGTAGCTTTTTGTTTGGATTTTTATTTGTTTATAAGGTATACTTATAATTTAAATATATAAGAAAAAGGTAAGTATTGTTACATTATTAAATATTATCGTCCTCAAAACATAATTCATTATTTTTAAAATAATATTTGAAAATCTTGCTTTCACGATAATTTGGTACCTGAAAAAATTAAGTTAAATAGATTATTCAAATTTTCCACATCATTCTTCCAACAACATTAAAATATCATCATTAATTCTATTTAATAATTAAATTAAAATTAAAATCCTATAAATAAGTCTCATAATATATTAAAAGATAACAACAACATTTAAAAAAAACAGGATACAAACTACAGACCCAAAAATTTTGGGAAAGTTTGACACACAAAATTGTTAACCTCGAGGGTGTAATGATCCCGGTCACCCTTAGCATGACTTTACCTTTGATTTTGGGTAAACAAACTCCCTTTAATAATATAATCATATAATACTCGATTCAGTAAAATAGTGCAAGTAAATCAAACATAAATTCCACAGAGCCAATTAAAAGGTAAAGGTGTGTCAAATTTAATAAAACCCAAATTCATTTTATGTAAATAACGCTCAACCAGAGGTATCATTGAAGGCAATGACAGAGGAGTGACATTGTTTCTGTCACATGCTAAAGAGAAATAACACGATAATGATAACATAAGGCAAAGAACTAGATGAACAACAACAACATTAAAAAAAATACAACATTATCTAAATGTATATTAAAAGATAACAACAACACTAAAAAAAACAAGATACAAACTTCAGACCCAAAGATAAAAATAACTAAATTCAATCTAAATATCTTCCTACTTTTTCTGTAACCACTTTATCTAAATGTATTATCGAGATAAATTTATATGTTTTTTATCACAATAATTATGAAAAAATAATAATTATTATAAAAGTGTTATATTAAAAATTGAGGGATTAATCTATAAAAAAACTTAGGGATTATTTGGTTAGGATATTCGGGAATAAAAATTTTTGATGTTATTCACAAATTACAAAAAGTAGATAGATTCAATACTTATAAAACATATAAAAAAAGAATTTGCATGTCTCATCTAAAAATTTCCACATAATCCATGGAGAAATCATAAATCTGTATAGGTTGATGAGTTTTGAGTATACATCATAGCTCACAAACTTCTCTTAATATTTGGCACAGTGCTAAACTAGAAAAAATATATTAAAATTTAAATGATAATTATAATAAAAAATATAATAAAGGTATATTATCTTATAAAAATGACAATTTTTTTACATAATTTCATATTATTTATTATTATGAGCTCATTTTTTAATTTTATCTGAGACAATTTTTAAACCAAACAATATTTTATCAGTATTGCAATATCGAAATTGAGAATATTCCAATATTTTTTTTAAAAAATAAAACAAATTAAATACTTATAAAGTATAGATTTTTTCAAACATTACAAATAATATGGATATACGATTAAATATAATGATTATCATTTTGTAAAAAGTTTGCAATAGATAAATACTTTAGTTGTTATAATCTCTAAAAAAAACCATAACAGATTAAAAACAAAGGTACATACATTTCAAAAATTGAAAAAAAAAATTCAAGATGATTAAAACAATTAGGATAAAGATTTCTTAGGATCAAATCTTATGATTAATTTGAGATAAGATAAACGATGAAAAATATCAAAATATTTAAATATGAATAATAATAATAATAAGTGTGATAATCATATTAAAAAGATGATAATTTATATTCAAAAAATACTAAATTATCATGTCCCATGAAATAGGAAATATTTTGATTTATCCTTAAATATACACATAATACCATCAAACAAAAAAATATTAAAAAAAAGTTTAATTTTGATTCCACTCCAATTAATCATAATATCATAATAAACGTAATAATGATATATAAAAAGTGTTACTTCATCGATCAACTAAATAAGAAATACATTAATTTAATATTCATCTATACATAAACAAATATAATATTAAAAATATAAAAAAAGAGCAATCATTATATTCCTTATAAAATGCAATGTGTTAATTAATCAAGACAGTCAAAAATAACAAGTTCAATGTCGTCTTCATGTCCTATGAAATACGGAATATTCTAATTTATCCTTAAATTTACTTATAATACCACCAAACAAAAAAGATGAAAATATTTAAATATGATTTACTTTTGATTCTTTAAAATAAAGTTGACAATCATATAAAAATGTTAATTTATCTATTAAATAAACAAACTTATTGAAATTAATTTTTTTAGTGTAGTGTTTGATTTAAGTCTTTGTCTTTTTGTATAATTTTTTTTATTATTGTGTAATAATAATCTTTACTTTAAAATAAAAACAACCTTTACTTTAAAATATTTAATATAAAAAATTAAATTATCAATAACCCGTGCATTGGACGGGTGAGAGCTAGTATATGTATATGTATGTCCTATTAAAAAAATACAAGAAAAAAGATAATAACCAGTTGGTGAGTCCTATTAGAAAATAGAAGAGTCCTATTTATTTCAACTAGAAACTAACCAGTGCCACGCACGGGCCCGAAACCGTAACCAAATGTAAGTTTGAAATTGACATGGGTTAAATAAATTAATATTGTTTTAATAGTTGGATATGATTGCGTATATTAATTTTTTTTATTTAAAATGCAATAAGCAATCAATAATTGAAAGATATGTATCCTATAAAGTGTAAGTTTAGAAGACATGAATTTTGAAACAGTGGCGTATAATACATATAGTGTGAAAAATGTATTGACAGGAGTGTTATTGGGATCAAAATTTAACTTTAATAAGAATCAGAGTTATATAATAATATGATCATGAATGAATTAGTCATCTAAGTGTATAGAAAAGTGTATGGTGATAATACTGAAAATAAAACTTAAATTTGCAATATTGGTAGTGGGCTAAATATTTTAGGTTTGTTTAAATTATTAGTCCCTGAACTTAGGTGCACTTTTGGAATTGACCCTCAAACTTTGTTTAAAATCTCTAAACTTTGCTCAAATTTTGGACCATTTTGTCGACTATATCATTATTTAACTAACGAAAGGACCATTTCTAAAAATTTAACAAAGTTCAAGAATGCAAAGCATGAGAAAATAGGCTTAAGGATTAATTTCAAAAGAACACCTAAATTTCTTGAAAAAAAAAGTTAAATAAGCCAATATTTTATTTATACATGGCATCTAATATGTATGAATTTATTATAGCTTTCATAGGGAATTTGAATATAACAATAGTGAAAATTTCATTACGAAAGTGATAATTTTTTGCATTGAAAGATTGATAATGCAAAATTCAATTTTACTTAATGATTTTCTTTTAAATTGTATTGTAATGAAGGAATAAATTGGTGTTATACTTGCGCAAAAAAAGAAGTTTAGTTTCATGGTATATAATAAGTAATTATTCCAGCTACTTAATAAGTTATATGGTTAGAGATTGGTTATACAACTTTGTCATCCCAATTGAGATTGGGTAGTTAATTTCCAAGAGTTTTGAACTTGATATATAATTCTAAGAAAAGATACATAAAGTTTATAACATTGAACATATAAATTACACCAAAAGGTTCAATGTAAGTCCATGGTGGAATTTGTGATATTAAAGGTTCTTCCAAAAAAGTTGCTGCATGCTGATTGTGGATGATAACGTTTTGTAACATTGGTATAAAGGTAGTATGAATTAGTTGTTACATAATTGGAACGTGTAAATGTTGTTTATATTGATATTTAGAATAAAAAAATGATGGAAGTACTTGCAGATAGTACATATTAGAAAATTTTTTTTAAGTAGTAAATGAGAATGAAATGGATACAAAATAAAATTAACTTATGCAGATTTAAATTTAAGAAAGCATATATGATTTACCAAGATTTAAACTTAATCCGTTCACGCAACCAAAATTTAGCACCACACCATCTACAGGAGCATTGCGGGTCACCAATGTCGGCATATGGGCATTTCGATGCGTCAAAGATAGAAATGGCATCCACAAACCTTTCTTGTCCACTTTGAATAGCTATTTATTAATAAGTATCAATACACTGTCTAGCATTTTAAAATAGCAAATATTATTACACATTATCTAACTAAATTCGGTCAGTTACCTCGGTGAATGGATTCAAAGTTATGAACGCATGCTTGGGTTGTTTTTACTGAACTTCTATTTGAAGTGCAACATGCACCTTGTCTCCTTTTGTATCCTGTCGATGTGCTTGGATCTGACACATGTTTCCAAACATGTGTGGTTCTTTGAGAAGTTGAACATTCAGCATGCCCTTCAAAAACATTACAACACATCATAACTAAAATCAAATTTGTCAGTTATCGTTACGCAGATATAACTTGAAGATATTATACCTGTATTTTGTGGATGTTCATCTATGTTAGTCACCCATGGAATCTCTTCATCTCCATTAACAGGTTTAGAACCTTTCCTGGTGGTATTTATCTCACTTTCTGGGTTGCTGAATTCTACATGTAGTTAGGAATCATTATTTCAGATCATATGTTAATTTTATTTAGTTTCTTTTTGTGGTGGACTCGGCCTGGCCGAGGTCCTTAAACCGCCTCGCCGAAGTCCTGAGGACCCTTCAGGAAGCCTTCTGAGCGCTTGGCCGAGCTCAATGCTCAACGGTCGAACAGATGCCAGGTACAGGCCGACCTCGTGTTCCCACTCAGTTCTGACACCCAGGTCCGACACCTCCCCAAGTCCGACGTCTAGGACATGAAGACAGCTCATTACCTTATCCACAAGGACAGCTCATTACCTTATCCACAAGGACAGCTCATCCAACCTTATCCGCTCCTAGCTCAGTACAGGCTGGCCCTACTTGGGCCTAAAGCAAGCCCATTAGGGCAACTAGCTCCCCCTATAAGTAGCTCAGTACTACATGGGGCTCAGGCACGTCCTCTAACCCTAATTGCCACCCTCACACACCAGTGATTAGGGTTGCTTCTTGGCTCTTTTCCTTAGCCATCTGAGGACTTCCCCCAAACATCACATATCAACCCTAGACAGAGGCTCCTTCGAAGGTCATCTCCTACACCTTCGGAGGTCCTCGCCGTCTAGGACATCACATTGGCGCCGTCTGTGGGAAGAGATAAATTTCAACCCCACTCAGAAGATTCTACCATGTCTGAAACTCAACCGGATCAGAAAAGGAGGAGGGAATGCTCTGAGAGAATCCCGCCAGCTGAAGACCTGCGGTTGCACCGGGGGGTTAGCTGGACAGCAAGATCCCCACCCCCCCCCCCTCCTTACCCGCCGTCACTATCATCGCATCAAAACACCATTCAAGCCTCAGCTCCTGATGGGTCCCAACAACATCCAAGAAATTTGGTTATACAGGATCTGTTCAAAATACCGGCAAACTCCCGGGTCGACACTATCTCTGGAGGGTTCGCCGATGGCGGCGAAAGGAAGTCGGAAAGGAGAAGGTATGTTCAGCAGGTGTTGGCCGTTCGCCACAAGCCTATGGGTAAGAAACCATCCCGGAACATCCCAATTAGTTTCTCTGATGAGGATCTAGGAGATATCATCCTGAATCACAATGACCCAATGGTGATCGCGGCCATGATTAGCAACTTCGAAGTCACCCGAGTTCTCGTTGACCAGGGGAGCTCAGCCGACATTCTTTTTATCCACACATTTCAAGCATTAAAACTAAGATCCGCCGACCTCGTACATTTTGAAGGGCATCTTATCAGCTTCACGGGCGAGACAATACGCCCCCTTGGAGCCATCCTCCTCCCGGTGACCTTGGGCAAACTACCCTCGGCCCGAACGGAGTTTATTAAGTTTTTGGTAATTGACTATAAATCCCCCTACAATGTGATACTGGGACGAACCTGCCTTCAAGCCTTTGGAGCAGTGGTCTCAACAGTTCACCTAGTAATGAAATTCGTTGGTTCTGACGACAACCTTGTCACCGTCAAAGCTGATCAGCCCAGAGCCCGACTATGTTACAACGCGAGTATACGGGAAAGTAAGAAAAAGCAAGAAGAACTCTCGGGTCCGACATTAGCCAAAGGGAAGGTCCTTTTGGCCGAGTTGGACGTCCGGGTTGAACAAGATGACCTCATACCGTCTCCTCAAGGAGAGTGGTTGGCAGTTCCCATCGATCCCGCCGACCCCAGCAGAACTGTCAAGGTGGGTGCCGACCTCCCTAAGGATGTACAGGAGGAAATCATCACACTATTGCGAGCTAATTTGGACCTGTTCGCCTGGACCTCGGCCGATATGCCGGGGATCGACCCGAACTTTATCTGTCACAGGCTCAGTGTAGACCCGAAAGCAAGGCCGGTGGCGCAGAAAATGAGACGGGTCGGAACTGAGAAGGCAAAAGTTATCCAGGAAAAGGTGTCCGAGTTGCTCGAAGCCGGGTTTATAAAAGAAGTCCCATACGCCGAATGGGTTGCAAATACAGTCCTGGTTAAAAAGGCAAACGGTAGTTGGAGGATGTGTGTAGATTACACCGACCTCAACAAAGCTTGCCCCAAGGACCAATATCCACTGCCGATTATTGACCAGCTCGTCGATAATTCGGCAGGTTACCAATTGTTATCATTCACTAATGCATATTCGGGATATAACCAGATCCCTATGTATCCCCCTGATCAAGATAAGACCACGTTCACGACCGGAAAGGCAACTTACTGTTACACCGTCATGCCTTTCGGCCTTAAGAATACTGGCGCAACATATCAAAGGATGATGAATAAAGTTTTTGACGGGATCATTGGCGCTACCATGGAAGTTTACATCGACGACATGATCACAAAGAGTAAGAAAAGGGAAGACCATGCCAAGGGCCTAACACGGTCCTGGAAAGGGTAAGAACCCATAGGATAAGGTTGAATCCGGAGAAGTGTACTTTCGGAGTCCCCGCTGGCGCCTTCCTTGTGTTCATGCTCTCCGAGAGAGGAATCGAAGCAAACCCTGACAAATGCCGAGCTATACTGGAGATGAAAAGCCCTGCCGACCTCAGAGGGGTGCAACAATTAACTGGCAGGATGGCGGCTCTGTCTAGATTTCTTCCTCAAGCTGCTAAAAAGGCCTTACCCTGGTACCAACTTTTGAAAAAGGGCACAACCTTCAATTGGGATCAGGACTGTGAAGCCTCTTTCCTTGCTCTGAAAGAATACCTCTCTTCCCCTCCAGTTCTCTCCAGCCCCCGTGGGGGGGAGAACCTCTTTATTTACCTCTCTGTTGGGGAGTCAGCCCTTAGCTCCGTGTTGGTTCGAGATGAGGGTCGGAGTGAATTCCCCGTTTATTTCATAAGCCGAGCTCTCCAGGGCCCCGAGCTTCGGTATTCCAAGATTGAGAAATTTGCATTCTGTCTTATCCTGGCTGCACGGCGGTTACGACAATATTTTCAAAGCCACCCTATCATCGTACGAACCGCCCAGCCCATTAAACAAGTTCTACAAAAGCCCGACCTCGCGGGGAGAATGATGGCCTGGTCAATCGAACTGTCCGAGTTCGACATCTCCTATGAACCGAGGAAGGCAATCAAGTCACAAGTGTTAGCAGATTTTGTGTCCGAGTTTACAGAGCACCACCAAAGCTCTAGCTCGGATATTTGGGTAATATATGTTGACGGTTCAAGCAATCAAAAGGGGGCAGGAGCTGGAGTTATTTTGGAAAACGCGGAAGGGCTCAGTATCGAGTATTCCCTAAAGTTCGAGTTTCTAACTTCGAATAATCAGGCCTAATACGAGGCAGTCATTGCTGGCCTCCGCCTGGCCAAAGAGCTCGGTGCGTCCGAAGTTCAAGTTATGAGCGACTCCCAGTTGGTGGTTTCCCAAGTTGTTGGGGACTACCAAGCCAAAGAACTCATCCTGCAGAAATATCTCGACAAAGTTAAATCCCTCGCTCTCGATTTTGAAAAATTTTCCATCACCCATATCCCCCGCAGTTCAAATTCCCGAGCCGATGTGCTTTCCAAGTTGGCAAGCACAAAAGGCGGAGGGAATAATAAAAGCCTCATTCAAGAGCAAATCGCAACCCCAAGCGTAGTAATGGCCATTTCGGTATCGCCGAACTGGATGCACCCGATCAGGGCGTACCTCGAACATGAAATACTCCCTGCCGATCAAAAGGAAGCAAAGAAACTTAAGAGAAAAGCAGCTGAGTATGTTATTATTGATGAAGTCCTTTATAGGAGAGGAATGCCATCCCCACTCCTCCGATGTCTTACCTCCGAGGAAGCTCAGGAGACCTTGAACGAGGTCCATGGAGGAATGGGAAGCCATCACGTCGGAGGAAAATCCTTGGCGAGAAAGATACTAAGGGCCGGATATTTCTGGCCTACCTTAGTAATGGATTCCATTGACCATGTTCGACGATGTCCTCAATGCCAATTCTTCAGTGATGTTTACCAGAAACCGTCCGAGGAGCTCCACTCTCTAGCCTCCCCCTGGCCTTTCAGCATGTGGGGGATGGACATTGTGGGACAGTTCCCAACGGCTCCAGGCCAACTAAAATTCATCGTGGTAGCAATAGACTACTTCACTAAATGGATCGAAGTTGAGCCCCTAGAAACCATCACTTCGGCAAGGATCCAAAAGTTTTTCATAAAACAAGTCATCTCCCGTTTCGGCCTTCCCCTCACATTGACCACCGACAACGGCAGTCAATTCGCAGCCAACAACTTCCAGATATTAGCTGAGAGTCTCGGGATCTCCCATTGTTTTTCCTCGGTTGAGCACCCCCAGACTAATGGCCAAGCAGAAGCCGCCAACCGAGCTATCGTTGACGGCCTCAAGAAGAGAATCACACAGGCCAAAGGAGCATGGGCCGATCTTCTACCCGAGGTCCTCTGGTCAATCAGGACCACGGTTCAGTCCTCAACCGGAGAAACCCCCTTCAGACTCACCTATGGTTGTGATGCAGTCATCCTCATCGAACGAAGAATTCATACCTTCCGAATGAGGGACAGACCCGAGGAGGAAAACGGAAATTTGATAAAAGAAAACTTGATTTTGGCCGAGGAGATCCGGGACGCCGCTTCTGCTCGGGAAAAGAAAGCGAAAGAAAGGCAAGCCAAGCAGTATAACAAAGCGGTACAACCCAGGTCTTTTGAGGTCGGCGATCTCGTTCTTAGGAGGGCTGACATCGGTCTTAAAGACCGAAGAGACGGGAAATTTGCTCAAAACTGGGAAGGCCCTTACAGAGTCATCTCAAAAACACACTCTGGGGCATATAGACTAGAAACCCTTGAAGGGGCTGAGCTTAAAAATTCTTGGAACGTGGCAAAACTGATAACCTATTTCAGCTAGGTTTACCTCAGATGTTATCGGCTGCCCCAGTTAAAAGTTTAAATTTTGTCTTCATAATTTTATCTTCATTTCTATTAATATTTCGCACTTACTTTTCCTAATCATGCTCTCATCTTCCACGTGGGGACATACCCACCTTCTCAATCTAAAAGCAATGTACTCATGATAATTAATGAAAAGTACAAACTTGCTCATACTCAAGTGCCACAGTTTTATATACGTACGTACTAGCTTCTCATTTAGCACTAGCCACCTAAATGTTGCATGACGCTATGCACAACCAACATCTCCCAGATAAGATCGGCTCATATGCACAGTGTACAAGGGACACCCGGTAAAGAACAAACTGCTGTGAAATGTTTATACACAGCTTCACTCAGCACTCTCTTTTACATCGGGGCCGAGGACACCCACCTCGGCTAAGGTGGGTAGATCCGAGTTCCCTACCGTATGCACTTATATACAGTACCTTTATCAGAGGAAAACTTATAAGATTACTGCACTTACTGAGTCGTCCGAGTTTAACATTGGTAAGTTTTAAATCCGATCAAATCCAAATACAACGAGTTGGTAAAAAACTTGTATCCTCAAAGGTAGCTTTACTTAATTATTTAAAAATGACCTCGGACTCTATACGAATGCAACAAGTTAGAATAAAAACTTGCTTTGATTGATAGTATGCAACAAGTTGAAAATGGAAAGAACTTGCATAAAAACAAAATGTTGTACACAATAAAGTTAAATACAATCCAACACTGTCAAACATGTTACAAAAAACATTGACAAGTCACAAATCACAAGCTGCCCAGCATAAGGGACTTATGCTGCTTCATCTTCGACATCAGATAAGACAACCGAGTTCGGGTTGAACTCCTCATCTGCCTTCTCCACCAAAGGGTCGGGCAGGTTCTCCTTGGGTTGGTTTAGGTCGACTTCAAACCCGTCCTTGTCATAATCGACCATTTTCCCGTCCTCCACCCCGAAACCAGCAGAGGCGCCAAAGTACCGTATTTGGAGCCCTTGGTTCAGGTGCAGAATCTGCTCTATCGCGCTGGTAAAAACTTTACCCGCCGCCCTCTCAAGGTTGAAATCTGCTTCACGTGCGGCTACTTTGTGTTTAAGAGCTTGAGCGGCTCTTCTTTTCAACAGTGTTCTCACCTTCTCCATCTCGGCTAGTCCTTCTTGCCGACCTTCCCCTTTTGCAACCGCCGTCGCCCGGGCCAGGGCCTCCTCCTGACTCTTCCAGAGATCCTCTAACTTTCGCCGGTGTTCCTCCTTTAACTCGGCCAACTTTTGCTCAGCCGAGCTTTTATTCTCCCTCAGCTCCGCCACCTCCGCCGCCATATCAGACCGGGCCTTCTTCCTGGCCGGCGACACGCCCTCCGCAACGTCATCGGCGACATCGGCCAACACATTGAAAAAGTTAGTCGACCTTCTTAAATGATAAGCCAACCCTTCGGTCGTCTTCTTCCATTCGGCCCCCGACATCTTCACAAGCGACTCTTTAACCGAGGGCTTAGTAGTAGGAGTTGTTGGCCTTGGGGCACCAACAACTTGGACAAGCTCGTTACTGGGAGAGGGAGGCTGAGGAGGGGACGAAGTAGCGATCACCGCGGGCTGAGTAGAATGTGGTAGAGCGGAGTCGGCTGACGTCGTCTCGGCCGTCGCGGCATCAGTGGAAGTGCTCTCTGACTTCTTCCTTTTGCGACTCAACGCAACCTTCAATGCCTTAGACGACATCGCTGACCAATATTCCTCTGCAAACAAAAAAGAAGAGACGAAGACAAATAAAAAAAAAAGTGTGTGTTTGTATACATATTTTTGCAAGTTACAAGAGCGAGGTTAACTACCAATTTTGGCCAATACGTCATTGTCGGAACACTTCATAAAAACCCCAATATCAAGTTGGACTTTCCGAGCTTGATATTCATTTTGAAAGTGATGGACTGTGGCAGCCTCGTCCGCATCAAGAGTCGCGCCCGACCACCTTTGTGGAGTACCAAGGTGGCGGTCAAAGAACTCCGAGGTCCACTCTAGGGGAAACCTCGGACCCGTCTCGTCCCGGAACCAAGGTCGGCCAGCACCCACAAATTTATACTTGAAGAACCTGGGTTTAAAGTGCTTCCAGGATTCCGTAAACATCCCGAAGAGTCCACAGCGAGCTCGGGCTTTGGCCGATACCCAAAGTCGCCCAGTGACCCCGTCTTTGTTATTGATGAACGGGTTGTACATCCACAGAAAAAGTCGGACTGTGCATACTAATCCCTTGGCCCGACAATATTTCTGAAACGCCCTCAAGAATGACCAAGTGTTGGGGTGGAGTTGCGAGGGAGCTAGACCGACCTCTTTCAGAACCCCCATCTCAAGGTCAGTAAACGGCAAGGTAACGCCAAAGTTGTGAATTAAATCGGCATAAAAAAGAAGGAGTTGACATCGGTCTTGGTGCAAATTCGGTCATTCGCCGAACAGGGAAGAACTTCGTAAGAAGTACCAGCGGCGTCGCCCGAACAAGGTAATATAATTCTCTTCACGTCGGAGAGTTTATCCTCGGAATCTAGATTAGACCGCACTCCCTTCGGCTCCACATCGACCCATAGATATTGGTCGGCATCGGTGGGCGCAGGATACAGCTCAGGTCGGCTCACGCATCTCCGGGGCGGCATGGTACCTGTGGAAGAACAGGGAAGCTCGATGTCAGTCTTACGGGTTACAAAATAACCCCCCAGAAACCCCCCTCGAAGTCGTCCCGAGAGGCGAGCACCTTCCCTCTACCACAGATACACCCCCCCATTCATATCCACTCTTTTGCTGAACCGGAAAAGAAATTCCGGTTTTCCTGAACCGGAAGACTTCCGGTATAATTAATCCGGAATATTTCCGGTATAACACAACCGGAATTACTAACAACAATGTAGGGGATTGGCTTTTCTTCACCGCAATTGCATCCCCCACATCATTCACATAGACATGAAGTCGAGTAATGTGTTGCTTGATGAGAACTTGGAAGCTAGAGTCTTTGATTTTGGAATGGACAGGCTTATGAGTGCAATGGATACCCATTTGAATGTGAGCATACTAGCAGAAACCCCTGGCTATGTTCCTCCTGAATACTATCAGAGCTTTAGATGCTCAACCAAAGGTGATGTCTACAGCTATGGTGTTGTTTTGTTGGAGCTGCTCACAGGGAGAAGGCCAACCGATTCAGCTGATTTTGGTGATAACAATCTCGTGGGATGGGTGAAACAACACGCAAACTGAAGATAAGTGATGTTTTTGACCCGGAGCTGATGAAGGAGGACCCCAACCAGGAGATTGAGCTTCTGAAGCACTTGAAGGTAATTCCGGTTGTGCTATACCGAAAATATTCCGGTTAAATTATACCGGAAGTCTTCCGGTTCAGGAAAACCGGAATTTATTTTCCGGTTCAGCAAAACCGAAAAAGACTTTTCCGGTTTCATAAAACCGGAAATGTTAACACTGTTAAAGATATTTTGGTCCATGAAAATTTGAAATTGGAGCCAAAGAGTCTTTCATGGGGCCAAAAAGCAATTTCCCAATTTTTTAATATATTTACTGTATGACACTGTATTACACCAATGGGCCTAAGCTTACTACTATTTGCCGCCTAAAGCTAATTGGCGGACTGAAGCTTCATTGGCGGACTGAAAGTTGCCGCCTGAATATATCCCACTGGATTTTATAAAAGTATAGATATAGACTAATTTTATATTATTCCATTCCTCTCCATCCCATCCCATTCCATTTGATACCATTCTGCTCCATTTAACAATGATATCCAAACAAAGCCTAAGAAATAAAAAGAGGAACAGACTTTGCCTCTGCCATTTGCTAGAGTACAAACCCTAACAAATGTCGCCGCCGTCTTCCCTCTTGGTTCTCCTTCTTCGTTCTTCTTCGTCCCGCCGCTGTCTTCTCCGTTCACGTTGAAGTTAGGTTTCGCTTTTGCTCTCTTCTCCGCCGCCGTCTTCGTCCCACGCCTCTCCTCTTCGTTCGCGCCTCTCCTTCGTCTGAGTTCTTCTTCCTCTCCTTCCGCCGCCGTCTCCTCTGCGGCGTTCTCTCTCCGGTTCGTCTTCTCTCTGTTCCCCTAGTTCATCTCTGTCCTTCTCTCATCCCTCTCCGTCTCTCTCCTCTCCGCACAAGAAGCAGAGCCACATCCACCACCAAGTGACCCAGCCAAACTCTAACAAGACGCAGAGCAACCCAGCCACCACGACGCAACCCGTGTCTCCCCCTTCCCAAACTCACCCCTACGGTTGTCGCGCCTCCCACCGCCATCGTCGCCGCCCCATGCCGCCACTATCGCCACTCACGCCGTCGTCGTCATCCTCTCTCGAAGGTTCGTGTGCTTCTTTTCTTCTCTCTCCTTCATTTTCTATACCAAAGCAAACATACATGTCTATGACCAAAGGCATGTCTGCAGCATGCTAATATTTTTTCATCATTACATTTTTTTGATGCTTATGTTTTGAAGACTATGGATTCTGTGTTTCAACTTATTAAGACCTGTTGGTTCCTAAAATATTATGCTGCTTAGAACTGGGTTGTTTGGTGACTAATTATTACTTGATAATGGATATCCAGAGAGTTTCCTTGGACATTTCTAATTTTTTGCTAGTCATTGATGAAAATTTGGGATCTAAAAGCGTTGCCAATTGAATCCTTTATATCTGAGTTGGTCATAGAGAAGTGCTATTTGCTAGAAAATCATTAATAGTTGTGGCAAAGAAATTTATAATTGTTTTAGTTAGAGTCTAGCGGGATTCTTAAGGTAAGGCAGTAATGGTTGTTCTAGACTTGTGGTTGGTTCTTGGTCGTGGTCTTATTTGGTGATGAACTGATGATGATAATGGAGATGTTGCAATGCATACTTTCCTGAATGTAAGTTCTAGATTAAAAACTATATTGATATCAAATAACACCTTTGTTTTCTGAGTTGAATTGAGTTTACATTTCCAATTAGTGAGTAATCGATATTATTGATAATTGAATAATTTGAAAATGCAATTCCTATAATCTTTTAATTAAGTTTTCACTGAATAGTTGAATTGAATAACAGAATTAATATATCAGTTAGCAAAATAAGCAATACTAGACTGTACCTATTTTGATGTTTATGTACTTGTCATAGCAATGCTACATAGATTATAATGTTGTATGTGATGGTATATTGGGTGGAGTGATAAATTATTTTTGTCGGTGGAGTGAAGGAGAGCAATCAATTGCTTCGTCTGCTTCGTCTGCTTCGCTGTTCACCGCCTTCTTCTTCTTTGTTCGCCGTCTTCTTCTTCGCTGTCTTCAATTGCTGCGCTTTTTTAGTCTGATCCTAAATCTATGCTTTTTGGGCATAGATTTTATGCCGAATTTGTTACAGGTTGATGCACTAAACTAAACTAGATTTTATTGAACTATTTAACAACCTGTGTTTAGGTGCTTGTTCTTTTGTCTTTTTTTTATAATCTGATTGTTTGTAGGTGTGGTTATGAGTTTTGCTATGTATGTGGATCAGCCTGGTGTGCGAACCATGCTAACATTTGCAGGGGCAATTGAAATTACAAAGATCAGCATAAACATGATTTATTTAAGCATAGTTAATAAAGCACCAAGTGAGTGGACGAATGAGCATTTCTGAACTATGTACTCTTCACTATGCTTTCTTTTTATCATTTGAGATTTTGTTTAAATCTGGTTATGTTTTGGTATGTCATTGAATTTCTATAATAACCTTTAAATTGTGTTGGGTGGAACTCATTTATGTTGTTAATTGGCTTATTTACAGTTTCAAATTTTGCCAAGCATTTTTACTTTGCCTAATGTTCTTTTTAATCAATATTATCAATCAATATTATACATAAAAGAAGAGCAGTCATAATCAGATCTGAAATTGCATTAATTGCAATTTTCCCTCCTAAACCCATCTTCTTAATCCCAATTTTGACTTAATTTTGACTTCTCATTAATTAGCTATCCCACTATGTAGAAAGTGAAAAGTTCATCTAAAAAAATTAAAAGTCACGTAGCTTATCGGGTAAGCCAACAGGCACATCTTGATGCACCAAGCTTTATTATTATATAGTGTTTCAGCTGCCGCCATGAAACCCTAGCTGCTGCTACGGTACCGTCACTCCCCTCTCTGTCTTCTCAATTCCATTTTTCTTTATCTGTTTTGCTCTTTGCTAATTTCAATTTTTGTTTTGTGATCTCTTCCAGAAGAGCTAAGGAATTTTGAAATCCCAAAGCTTCAATCATGAGGTATATCAATTTACAATTTTTATCTATCATTTGTATTTATTTTTAATGTTGTTAATGTTATTTAAATTTTACTACTGATGGGAACCACTATGAAATTATTTTCAACTGTTTACTTTTTTATGTCCCAAGTTTTAGTTTTCATTTTTATTTAATTTTCTCATTTACTGTAAATGAAGATTGTTAATTATTTAAGGGTTATGAGCTATTGTTGTTTTTGTTGTTGTTGATGATGATGATGACGGTGTATGCAGTAAGCTGCAGAGTGATGCTGTAAGAGAAGCTATCTCCGGAATCATGACTGATTCCAAGGAGAAGAACCGTAAGTTTGTTGAGACCATTGAGCTCCAAATTGGTCTCAAGAACTATGATCCTCAGAAGGACAAGCGTTTCAGCAGTTTTGTTAAGTTGCCATACATCCCTCGCCCCAAGATGAAGATTTGTATGCTTGGTGATGCTCAGCATGTTGAAGAGGTACTCTGCCCCTGTTGTCATTCTATACCCTTTGGTGTCTGCTCAAGTATTTGCTTCTGCATTTTGGGCAAATGGTAATTCTGCACTTCTAGGCTCTAGCTAGCAGGTTTTTTGATTAACTGTTTCTAGATGCCTTTTCATGATTTATATTTTCATAAATTGCTAAATAAGTGTTCTACTGAAAATGACATGGTTTTGTTGGATTTCCTATTGTGTTTTCAATTGAGCATGTTGAGTTTTATTTATTATTATGAGAAAATTGCTTCGTGGTATGAGGACCAATAGTATTGTGCAAGTTGCAGTTGTGGTGGATGACTTGCTGATATCTTCACACCCTCATTTTCTGTCCTTTTCTATTTGGTCCAAATTACAAGGATCTTCTTTCTAATGAACATTCAAAATTTCAAATAACCCCCCCTTTCTTTTTTATTTTTGTTCTGTTACAATCTTTGTTAGCCTCTTATTAAATTATGAATTGCCAAATAAATGCCAGTGATTGGTTCCATATTTAAGAAGTCGTGTGCTTTCAAAGTGTAGTGTAGCATAACACACAAGTTTCTTTTCTTTTCTTTTTTTTGGTTCTGTAACTTCTGTTGTAGTCTTTTGACTTGAGGCAATGAAGGCAAAGAGAGGAAAACGCTCGGAGGTAAGGCTTTAACATGATTTGAATCTTACTCTTGACCATGTTGCTCTTGATTAGTATTATGACTTGCAGAGTGATAGACTTCTTCATTTCATTTTATTGCATGCAGGCTTTTTGGCCTTCAATTGTGATGAAGAAATGGTTAAATGTGAAGCCTAAGGTGAATGATTTTAGTGAAGATGAAGTGGACACTGAAACTGAGAGTGAAGATGATGGTATGCTTTGGTTTTTACTATTCTATTGTTTAGTTTCAATCTTTGTTAACCGGTTGAATCTAAGGTTAAGTTTTAACAAATAATTAAATGATACAAGAATTTAGGATATTTTGACTATAACATCCCTATGTAATCATTATTGAAAAGAGAGAAAGATATTAGAAGTGGAAGAGGTCGTGTTAAATAAAAGCTTAGTTGAAAAAAAATAATAGTATTATGTTTTGAGTTTGTAAAAAAATAATAGTGATTGATTTCTCATTTGCTTGTGTTGAGAATTGAAATTTTCATGTAAAAGTTGGGTTTGGGATATCTATGTTGTTGCAGGTTTTAAGCACAGTTGAAGAAAGTAAAGATAGACATGATGCTGTGAAAGAAATGAAGAAAAAGCTTCTTGATTTACATCAGGTTTACTTGCATCAAGATTTTGGTTTTATTTTTAATAATGCTTAATTATTGCCACATGGCAACATTGACAGATTTTAGAGTATTATTTTTTATTTTTATTTGCAAACAAATTTATTGATTTAGAGTACAAGTAATACTCTGCACAATAACAACATGAGATTGAGTGATCTTTAGTACCAGCCACCATACTAAAGTAAATCACGCAAATTTGCCATACTCTTGCTCATAGCATATGTTACCTCCCACCAAGCTAATTTGATGCCTCCTCAATACAGTTTATTCCAATCATAATATATACTTACTGTTAGTCTAAGTAAAATGAAGGAGAATGGAGCAGCGATTTTGGAGGAGAAAGGAGAATCTATGTCTCTCAAATGCAAATAATGGGTGATTTAAAGGTGCACATAAGATGTTTGATAAGTGGTAGTTGGTCATCGTGCTATTCAGGTTTCTCACACATTGAGTTCAGGTATATCAGTAATTGTTACCAAAATCATCAGTTTTCCTTATATGCTGCTACCATATTGGTTAAAAGTCCTATCTTTCCATCATCCATCACTGCATAGTAAGGAATAGCTTAAAGAATAGGCTTAAAGAATAGCTCAAGATTGCTTTCAATTGAAAGTTCAGTCAATAGGTCTCCACTTAAGACCTTTCCTTAGTTGAATGTCCATAAAAAAAGGCTTTGAATCCATTTGAAAAATAGGTCAAGAATCAAGGTGTATGCAATACATATTTTTTTTGGGTTGAGTCCACTACAACTGATGCACACCACATATTTGATAAAAGTAATAAGTAGTGTTTATGACTTTTATCATTTGGTTTTATTATAACATGATTTTAGTAACATACATAAGAAAGTCACACGAAAAAACTTTTGTAACATGACTTTTGTTAAAAAAAAAATTATGCATAAATTAAATAGCATTTTGAGGTTTGTTTCTTTAAGTTTCTTTTTTTGTCCTAGGTTTCATGTTGTCATGAATGAAGTGTCAAAAAAAGTATTTAAAAGACTGTGATAATGGGTATTGAAAAAAATAGTGATTGATAGCATGCCTTTGTCAAATTTTTGGTACTACTTGATTTCCTTTTTCATCGCTTGAAAGGGAATGAGTTTAAGATTGGTGCAAAAAGGAAAGCTCTGAAATTGGTGATAGAAGTTGGTAAGAATAATTAGTGTTGTGAGTGATTAAAAGTTGGTAAGGCTCTGTTGAATTTGATTATATGCAATTTGATTAAATGATTTGTACTGCCTATTGTTGTTGGTTTTGTATCTCTGCAAATCTTATATTAAATTGTTGTTATTTATGTGTTCTTAATCACTATTCCAAGTTTGTGTATTTAATTTCTATATCATCCTCTAATAATTTTTTTCTTCTATTTTGTTATTAGTATATCACCTTGCTTATGCTTCTACATGTGCTGCTAGCTTTCTTTGTTGCAACTCTTATAAGTAAACCAAATAAAAAGACTTTTAACCCACTCTTTCCCCCCTTTTTTTCACCTTTTCAGAATCTTCTTTTCTTTAAATTATCATTATATGTCCTTAATTTCAAGTTGCTTTGATGCAGAGGAGTGACAATCAATGTATCATACTTTGCTCTTCATTTACTAATGAAAAATGATATCTTAAAATGTTAAGAACTCATGGTTTGGTGGTAAGAGCAAATTAGAATTAAAAAGGTTTGATAAGAGTAAATTGGAATAAGAGTTTATTGCTGCAAATGTTAAGAACTCATGGTTTGATAAGAGCAAATTCACCCTTGCTTTGGTTGTTTAACTAGCTATGTTGTTCTAATGCACTCTATCTGTTTGTGTTTTTGTGTTGTGAAACAGATAAGGAGATTCTCATACCATGATGTGATTAGGGTCATTGTGAAGTCTATTAATGTAGCCTTCTTGATTCTTACCGGTTCTGTTCTGTTCAGCCAAAGTAATTTTTGGAGATTTTTGGATGTTGCTAGCTGATGATAGTGTCTGTTAAAGGTGAGGAGTTTAAAATAGTTGGGTCTGAAATTGAAGTTTGAGGTGCTGCAATTAAATGGATGTCATTTCTATATTCAAACCCATGTTGCTGCAATAGTTAAAGGTGTGGTGCGTGAGTGAGACTAGGCTATAGATATTTTCTTTTTTTCTTCCAAAAATGAATTAGTAAATGAAAGCTCTAAGATGAAAGTTTTGTGCAACACATAGCCATAGCAGTGCAAATTTTAAACTATCATAACTTTTGCAAATTATGTTTCTCTTTGTTCATTTTTTTGTCTCATCCGTCACCATTCTTTGTGTTTCAATGTTTTTTAGGTATAATATTTGTATATATAATGTGATTTCACTTAAATTAAGTTGCTTTAAAACTTAATCATTAGAGCTTTCTTGCACATGGATGGAGGAGTCCTATGATTTAGACAAAAAAAATTAATTTGTAATCTATATTGTTAGTTTCTTTTGCATTGAAAGGAAATCCACCGATTCATGCTGCTCATTAGAGAAGATGTGGATAGATCTAAGTGAAATAGAATAATCATGGGTTTGTGTTGTCCATGGAAATTAATAATGATGTTGAGCCCAAGTTCTCGAACTGCTAATGGATATGAAGGTGACAAGTACCAACCAATGAATCAACCTGCATTTGCAAGGCTCAACCGTGAAGCTAAGAGATAGTTTCATGTAGCTAGAAATTTGTATAGAGCTCCAGTTCTTATTGTATTGTTTAATACAGTAGTTTATAACCGGGTGTTTTGCTGTATGTAACTCAACTTTCATGTTTTGGGGCCTTACTTTTGTGTCCCCAAGTTTATATTATTTCTGATTAGTTTTTATTTTTATTTTTTTTAAAATTTGCCTTTGTTATAAATCCAAATGGATATCTACCACCTTAATCCCCATTTCCCGCCTAATCACCCATTAATAACATAATCTCTTTACTAATCACATTATTACTAATAGTGGAGTCTTAAAGAAGCTGTGTAGCTGAACCTACAGTGTATGTCATAGTTCTTTAATAAATGCATAAGATGGAACAATTCAGTTACCTTAACAAGTTTTTAGCTATTTTGTTTACGTTTTTTTTTTCATTAAGTTGTGTTAAAATATGATTGTTAAGCCTACTACTCTTTTGGTTATTATCATTATTATCAATCGAATTATTTAAGTTTTCTGTTATTTATCTTATGTCTTTTTTAATCTTATGAAATACTCCCGACGGTTTTATATATAGGTCACATTTTAAAAGAAATTTTTGGTCTTATATATAAGGTATTTTATATTTTCTATACATCATTAATTGTTTTTTTGTTTTTTTTGCCCTTATTAAATGTTTTGACTAACTATGTTTTTCTTATTCATTAATGGATGTTAACTTTCCAAGTAATGTGGAGGGGGTAAAATTGTAATGTCACAATATATTCTCATGAAATTCACAAAACTAACCACTTTCCTTGGTCCGTGGAATAGGTTAAGTATACCCTATATATAGGACGGGAGGGAGTATTATAAGTGCATAAGACTGAACAAAAAAAAAAGGATTATAAAATTAATACAATTTTGTCTACAATATAGGAGAGAAATATCTACAACATTTAAAGAATATTTTCAAGTTGATTATTATTAATTAATAGTTTTTGTTATTCATTGATGCATAAGTTACGAAAATTGTTAAAAAAAAAGTTTTTAATAATCTTGGGTTGAGAATAGGAATCTAAAAAGGATAAGCTTTATTATCTTGAAAAAAATCAAAAGATTATGGGTTTTTAGGATTGAAGTTAAGAAAACTAAAAAAAAATTATTTGAAATGCTTCATTTGTCTTAAAAAAATGATAAAAAAATTACAAAAATAAAAAATAATGAAAATAATCTAACAAATCAACAAATTCTAAAACAACCAAATTAAGTTGGTTAAGGAAAGTTTTGTCACTTGACATGTTTTAATCATGTTTTAATTTGAATTTCTTTAGAATTTGGTTATTTTTAAAATATAAAATTTAAGTCATGATAATAAATTTTAATCAATTGTTTGTTAATCAAATTTAAGTCATGATATGAAACCTTTAATAATTTCATGTTTAAATTAGGGGCTTTCGCGTAATGGCCCCGTGCATTGCACGGGCTTGCTTACTAGTTTTCATTAATATGGTGCGGTTGCTTGAAGCATAAGTACAGTCAACAATAACTAATAAAGCTGTGATAGAACTTAGAACTCAGACAGAGATACAATGAATTGAATTCACTAACTCAAGTTTCAGAAAGTACATGCTATGCTGAATTGCTAATTCTACCTCTGACTCTAACTCTTGTTAACTGAATTGCTAATATGCTTGCTGATTTGATATATTATTGCAGTATAGTGGGCCATCAAAAGATGCTCGGGCGTATCTCAATTGGCTAAGAGAGGAAAAAAGGTTTTGTGACTCCTTGTTCAGATATCTCCATCAGAAATTGGACACTCCTTTCCGAAATTGAAGTTGCAGTAAGCCCTCTTTAGTACAGGCAAGCCACATTAATATGCTGTAAAATCTTCTCTTACTAATTGAGCTCATTATCATGGGCATTGCTGTATGGTTGTTTCTTGAGATCTAATCTAGTTAGCTTGTTTGAGTTCATTATCCAGTGGTACTGTTGCATATTTGGGTAAGGGAAGCATATTTGGGGGGTTTAGGTGATTGTTTCTTTTAGCTTTTGACTTCTTGAAAGTTGCTTATAGCAGATATAATTGTGAATTTTACTTTCACTACTGTTATGTGGTGATGATGGGAATTATTTTTAAGATAAATTTCATGATGTTATAATGTACTGTATATCTATTGCAGGTCTAGGTGGCCTGCTAAACTCAACTTCAAGTTGATTACACAACTGTTGCTTCTTTCATTTGGAGGGTAAGCAAATCTTATTCCCTTTAATTATCTTGTACTATTATTTATTTTTTGTACTTTTCTCTATGTTTTGGTTCTTTAAATTTTGAAAATTAAATACAGTGCTATTTATTGTTTGCTTTATCTTGCCTTGCCTGTCGTCGTTACGCAGAGTAGCCTAATATCAGGAACATTCAAGAACACCACAACCTTAATCTTATGAACCATTTTGTTTGGTATTCTTGGTTGGTTATAGGTTTCTCTGCCTTTCTGGTTTTGGTCTATAATCTATTTAGTCTTTATGTGTTAGTATTATTAGTTAGCATTAGTCCTTTTACAACTTTTCATCAATATTCTAAGTTAAGAATCTCATGGCTTGTGGTCTCTTAGGTTTGACTATTTCGTTACGAAAAGTTGTATTGTGCAAGTCAACATTCAGGGTTTGAAAATTTGAGCTATTGTTTGTCACTAGGTAGCACCTGAAGTAAAAAAGATAGCAGCAAAAGCAAAATCAAGAGGGGATGATGCATTTAAAAGCAAAGACTTATATACTTCTATAGATTCTTATACACAAGTAAAGTCACAAGATCTCATTTCTCCCTGTTCTATAACTTAAATTTGTAGTACTTCTCTTCCATAATTCAGATCATGCCTCTTGTTATTAGTTAGGCAGAACATCATTTTGATGTATTTGTTTCAAATTTTAAATCGATCATATAAGCAAGTAAATTATCTATTAGTAATTGAACTTTACTTGTTTGTTCATATTTGTTGCTATTCTTTGATTTATAGCCTCTTTTTATTGTTGGTAGATTTAAGTTCCTTTATCTTAGTCATTGTCACAACTTGAACCTAAATCCGGAAATATTCAAATTTATTTTTCTTATTCACATTATTGTTCTCTTGTATGTCATCGTTAAAATGATCTTGCTAGAAATAAACTCGAGAGTGATACTAAGACTACTAAGACTACTCTTACAATGTGTCTTGATGTACTTTGTCATGAAATCTTAACGCACTTTATAATTTTCTCACTGTTATGTTTATATATATAAATTATTTGGGTGTATGGAAACGGAATAAAATTTTGGGTGCATGGAAACTGAATAAAATGTTGGCCGGATTTATCAATTTCAGGTCTTAAACATGCAAAGCGCCAAAGATGAATAGCTGGTGTTGGCGGTGGAGTAGAGTAAAAAGGATATTAGAGAATTTTTGTCTTATTTTGAGTCTTGTATAAACAGAATTTACAAAATTTGGATGAGGTTCTGTCTCACATATGTTTAAAGTTTAGCAGTTGTATAGTATTATTAAAAATACTTCAAAATTTGAAGTATGAAAAATATTTATTTGGTCAAATATTTTTGTTTAATATGTGTTATAAATTTGGTAGTTATGTAACCCTATTAAAAATACTTCAAAATTTGAAGCATAAACAAGATTTATTTGGTCAAATATATTTTGCTTTAATTAATCAAAGGCTATTGCAACGACAATTTTGCTGTTTCAAAAGCAAAATGTGTTTTGCAACGACATGTCGTTGTAGAAGTGAAAGGTGTTTTGCAACGACAACGTGCGTCGTTGCAGAAGTCAAAGGTGTTTTGCAACGTCATTGTCGTTGTGAAATAGATTACATGTAACAACCTTGCAACCCTGTTTAGTAACGACAACTTTTATGCAACGACATATATCGTTGCTGAAAATTGTTCTTTATAACGATGAAAAAAGTCGTCGTCATACCCTTTTGCAACAACCAAAAAATTAAATGTCGTTGCAATAAAGGGTTTTACTTGTAGTGAAAGATAAAATCCAAACCTTATCAAATTAATGAGTTTCATTCCCAAAATTTGTAAAACACTAAAACATATTCCAAAGTTCAACTCATAAAATTTTCAAGCCATTTGGACATTCAGAGCATAAGTTTTGTTGGGACCTGAAGCAAAAATACACTTATGAAAAATAGCAAACCAACTCTAAAATTCACAAATTTCGGTACAGGACATCTCCACACATTCAAGATCATCTCCTAAAAATTTCAGATTATTCGGAGTTGCCTAAGTCACATTTTTCCATTTAAAATCCTCTCTAGTTCTGCAAAAACAGAACAGACCTGTATACTATTTTGCATTCATTTAAAATATGAAATCAACTCCAAATCATCTCAATTTTTCGAGGAGTCTCCTAACATGTGCCAGGTCTTACCCTAAAAATTTAAAGTCCATTGGAGCGATGGAAGTTCGAAAATTCAGTTCACATTCAGTTCGAAAAACCTGTTTTTCCGAAATCAGTTTCACATAAACAACCCTTGTAAAAATAGTAAACCATTCCCAAAAATCATACAAAAATTCAGAGGCAATCAATTTAATATACTTAAAACAGTGTCCAAGTTTCAGAAGCATTGAACATATGCAAGTACTATTTATCCAAAATTCATTTAAAATGTCAAATCAAGTCCAAACCAAATCCAATTTTCCGGAATGCATTCAAATAGTACTAAGAGCAACATACTAAATTTTAAAGGCAATCCAATTAGGAGAAGTACTTCGTATCAAAACCTCCTGCAAACTTAATGACATAGTTCTAAAAATTCAGCATATAACTAATTTGCTCTTTCTTACACTACTAATCAAAATCATTTCCCTAACTCACTTATACTAAGAACCGAAACATACCTAGAGCACCAAGTTGGGTATTTTGAAAAACAACTCAACAAATCAACCTTTATTCACTCACCCCAACATAAACCAAAGCATCAAAATAAAACACAATCACTTCCTTTAGGTTCTCATCTTGGCCGAACCTTTTATGGAGGTAGAATAGAAATTTTATAAAATAAAACTAACATAACAACATGCATCTCAAACATAAACTAAATCATTGAAATAAAACAAAATCATTTGGGGAAAGAACAAGGCAAAAATTGTGGGGACCTTAAGCATTCATGCATGTCCCTTTTTCATTTTTCAAACTCACATATCCATGCTTGAAAACAACCAAAAACCCAAGAAAAACATCAAAAATCAACATGCAATGGCTTTATAGAATCAAACATTCAAACCCTCTATGGAACCAACATAAAACCGAAAATAAATCAAGGAGTAAAGATCAAAGACAAGGAAATTACCTAAATCAACACTACATAGCATTTTAGTCACTAAATAGCATTGTAGTGACCAAATAGGTGCGGTCACTAAACTGGCGTCACAAAATATTTAGTGACGGAAACAAATTCCGTCGCTAATTTATGACCGAAATTTGCTATCACAAAAAATTTTATTCCATTGCTAATTTGTGACGGAATTTTGCAGTCACAAAAAATTGCATTCTGTCGCTAAAATAGTTACCACAAAAAAGTGGGATCAATTTAGTGACGGAAAATTTGACTTTAGTGAATGAATAATCCGTCACTAATAATTAACCGTCCCTAAGAGGGTTGCAAAATTAAAAAGGGACCAATTTAGTGACGGAAATTTTCAGCTTAGTGACGGAAACATCCGTCACAAATTACTAACCTTCACTAATAGCGAGGGAATTGTAAGTTTTGTGACTGCACTATTCGTGACGGATTTCTACATTTTTACCCAATAATTAATGCCATTAAAATGACATCGACTAACACAGCTATTTGCCAATAATTAATGCCATTAAAATGATATTTTTACCCTTAATTTTGTCACTAGTAGTTTTTTTTATAAAGGCAAAGAACAAATATATTACTAAAAAACAGGAGTGAACCAAGAAGTTCACTCAAACAGTACAAAATACAAAGTAGATAAACCCCCCATTTTACACAGGACCTATACTGTTAGTACAAAGCTTTGACGAACAACCCCTTCCCAAATACAAGGCAAATCAACACCTGCATTCTTACATTTCGTTTAAACACTCCCATGGGTTCAAAACCCAACTTGCATAGTTATTATTTCTACCTGCATGATTTGATCTAAACACAGACCAGAAGAAAATCCTAATCTTTTCTGTCAAACTTGATAAGTAGACTCTATCATTATCAAATATTGCTATGTTTCTGCATAACCAAATTTGCCAAACAATAATCAGCCAAAGATTATTCCAATCCTTCTTCCTTTTTTCAGAAACCTTAACCAAACCTGAATGCATCATTAAAGAAGAGAATTTTTGTCCAGGTAAAACAGTGTTAATGTCGAACCAATGGTAACACTCTTGCCAAACTTTATATGATACCGAACATGAGAAAAAAAGAGATGATCAGAGGACTCGTCTTCAATTCTGCAGAGACCGCATCTAACATCTTCTCCTTGTGGAATTATTCCTCTTCTCAGCAAGTTTAGTCTAGTAGGAACTCCGTCTTGCATGATTCTCCAACCAAAAGCAGCCAAATTTGATGTTGCATTATTATTCCATAGTTGCTTGAACACCTGCACAGCCTCTTGATTGTCCAGATATGATGTTCCTTGGATATGACAGTAAGCACTCTTCACTGAATAATCACCAGAGTCTGAGAAAATCCAATTCCATTTGTCGCTGAAATCTGGCTTTAAAGTGACCAACTCTAAGTCCCTGCATAAAAAAGAGAGAGTTTCTTGTTCCCAGCTGTAAAGATCTCTTCTCCAACCTATCTTCCAACACCATCTACCCTGTTCCCAAGTACCGTTTGACTCAATAAAAGAGTCCTTGTTATCTGCTAACTAAAACAGACGAGGGTACTTGTTCTTCAAAGTCTGCTTCCCCACCCAAATATCTCTCCAAAACAGAGTGTCCGATCCATTTCCTACTTCCCTTCTCACTCCTTCCTGAAACCAAGAGTCCTCAAAACCCCTATGAGATAATCTTAATTTGCCTAAGTCCCTCCACCACACCGAGCCTTTTCTAAAAGCCTCACCTTCTCCCTCAACCCAGACTCTAACAGTATTGTTTCCATATTTTGAAACTACCACCTTACACCACTAGGAATTGGTTTCATTTAATAGCCTCCACCACAAGGAATTGTCACTAGTAGTAATAAGAAAGTAATTTTTCTTTTTCTTTTTTTTTTTTGGGTATACTAAGCAAGTAATTTTTCGAGCTAAACAAAATTATGTATCAATCTATTTTTATCTGAAATCAATAAATGTATGTAATCAACCAATAGAGCCTTTTAAACTAAATCAACATGTCAACATGTATAATATATAAATAAGATTTGCAGAACCTAGCATCATCAAAGATGATTCACGCTTAAGACCACAGAGAAGAAGACCAACATTGTCACCGGCCTAAGAAAAACGTAAAGAACAAGATTGGTTTTAATATGAGCTCTGCAAATAGCCCTTGTAGATTAAAATAATAAAATGAAACAGTCACTCACCTGTCCTTGGTCTAAAATCTTCTTGAACATCTCAACTCCGGTTACTGTTGTTTTCAGAGGACCACCCTACAAAGGAAAACCCATTTTTATGACCGACCATTACATGGCATATAGTTAATCAAAACCACTGATACAGAACAGTAGACTATTTAATGTTGATATAAAAATAAACTGTTACTCATCACTGACTGCAAATAAAAAATAGAGAATCAAACGAAATTTGCAATTAGCAGTTCAGCCAAAGGAATACATTAGAATCAAAGGGCAGCATTAAATCTGAGGAAATGACTTGATAAGCACACCTGCATAAGACCCAAAACCTCAACTTCATCACCAACTTTAATGATCCCTTGTTCAACACGGCCAGTGGCTACTGTTCCTCGTCCCTTTAACACAAATTTTAAGCAAATAAAGCACTGGGGTTACATTCGGGAAATCATTGCTTTAATTATGATGTGTTTTTGCAACATAAAAGAGGAAACAACTATAGATTTTGTGAGTAGTGAGTACTTTAACAACATTGAAGAACATAAATAAAGCAACTAATGAATCCCTAATTTCAATTGAATCAAATAATCACACATAGCAATTGAATCCCTAATTTCACAAATGCAATATTTATGTACTCCTTGAGAGCATAAATTCATTAGTAAGTACTCCTTGAGAGCATGAGTCAATTAGCTTGAGAGCATGAGTCAATTAGCTACATTATGATCATTCTCAAACATAATTATGTTTTAAAAATAAAATTAAAAAGAGTAAGAAACTGATATAACAAACATTCTCAACCTAACTTATTTTCAAAAATGAAAACTCATTTTCAGATTTAAGCAAATGCCATAAATCAAGCCCAATGATAAGGAAAATCAATATCATATTGAATAAAGATATTTCTCTATAAACCAGAGCTACATTCAAGTTTCGATCTATCTCCTTGCAATTGAAACCAGAGCAGAAAAATTGTAAAACATCAAACATGGAAGAAATCCAAAACAAAATCCAAAGGGATCCAAAATCAGCTTATCATATATAAGTGAAAACAGACCAAATGATTACAACACTATAATTCCAAGCAGCAAACCGGAATAACAAAGCAAGAGCATTTTGAGTTTTGTGAAAGTAAACAAATGAATTAAGATTTTAAACTACATAAAAAGGGACAGTATGCACAAGTGATATGCAGTAATACTCTATAAGAGACATACATCCCTGTAGAAATGGAACAAATCATAAAGTGCCATTATAACTTACTGTTATTTATATCTTTACTATTAATAAGCTTTTAATTCTTTTTTTAGTTGGTAGCATCACATGGTTCACTAATAGTGTAATAAACTAAAATAATTTTAGAACCATAACAATAGAAGAAAAACTACATAAAAATGCTACTTCTTACCTCAACATATACCATGTAAGATCTATTTCGCAGATAGTTGGAAAAATGTCCTAGTAAAATAAACAAATTATAACTACTTTCTGCTCAGTTTCATTATAGAAATAAGAAAATTAGTAAGCAAATAACATAGCAAGGTAAGCAATAAAGTATTCTTCAAAACCATATAACCCTTCGACAAAATAAAATTAACTCACACTTTCATTATCATCAAGAGGACAAATATCCTGATTCCTTTTACTTCTACTACCACCAGCAGCAGAATCCATGTTGTGCAGAAGACCTTATAGTCAACCCAACTAACAAACATAATATAAAAATTAATCCATAGATTAAACTTGTATTGTCAAGAACATAACTTATTGTATATGAATGTTATATAAATTTCCCGTTGCACAAATATAACATCAATTTAGCAAATTAAATCCTTTGGCATCAAAAGCCCTGAATGAGATTTTCTCAAAACCCTAAAAATTTAAAAGTAATCCAAAATAAAATTAAACAACACTCTAGAATGCCTAAAGCATGAGGATTAAGGATATATAATCAATTTTTTAAAAGAACAAACCAAATATTAGCAATATCAAATCCAATGATTATAACAACTTCAAACAAAAACAAAAATGGAGGGGTAGAAGTTAGATTCACCTATAGTGGTAATTGGGAATGTTGAAGAGGAGAATGAGATGAAGAAAACGGTAGCAGCCACGTCGAAATCCGTCCACCTCACGGTGGCGACTCGACGGTGGATGGCGGCGGCGGGGCGCGTGGGTCATGGAGCTGCGACCGGGACGATCGTGCGACCAAAACCCCATCATCAGTTTTGCGAACGTCCACGGTGGCGGCGGGTGACACGATGACGGCAACGACTCTCCTCTCTTCTTGACTCATCTTCTTCGTCTTCCCACGCTCTATAACATTCATGAAGGCTTTGATGAGTTTTGTTGTATGTTTCTATGCAAAGAAAATTAATGAATGATGGTTATGGAGATGGAAAAATGAAGATGAGATTTTGTGAGTGGGAGTTGGAGATGGAGAACGTGGTCTATTCTTTCTTTTTTGTTTTCTTTGGAGTTGGGAGATTCTATGCAGCCAGGGTTGAAATTTTGAGTGCTCTTTCAATTTGAGAAAGGGAAATTTGGGCGGGTTGGGGAAAAATTTTGGGTGATTAACATAGGAGGGAGGAATGGGCGGGTTAGTGGCTGTAAAAGTATAGATTAGTGACTGATTTTAGTGGCTGAATTTATTCAGTCACTAAATTGTACTTTAAAAAAAAAGAAAAATATGTTTGGTGACTGATTTAGTGACTGAAAATTTCAGTTACTATTTCGGTCACAAAATATTTTTTTTCCAATATTGGTCACTAAATTGGTCACTATTTGTGACCGCAATGAAAACAGTCACTATATCGGTCACTATTTGTGACCGTTTCTATTTCGGTCACAAAATTTGGTCACTAAAACTTGATTTTTTAGTAGTGCCAGTGTGAGAAATGAAAATGAACTCAAGCCCTCTTGCTCCCTCGAATGGTGCTCACGGGTTCCTCTTCCAAATGGGGGTTAGGGTTTTGCTTCTTGGTTTCTAATGGGTGAAAGCATTTTAGTATAGATACAAGAGTAGATTAAAGCAAGAAAATGGGTTAGAAACTTACTTTGAATTTAAGAGCACCCCCTTCCATCATCACATACTCCCCACGGCTCACTCTCATTCTCTCCCTCTATCTTTCTTAATTTTCTAAGTGTGTGAACAATGGGAAAATGAGATGGGGCTAAGGGTATTTATAGAACTTTGGGGCTTTGGGGTTGGTTTAATTAAAAATGGGGTCTAAAAGTAAATTAGAGATAGGAATGGGTGATATGATAAAAGCTAGGCCTCTCATCTATTCTATACTATATATAAATCCAAATGGGATTAATCCATAACTATGCATAATTCCCGCCTAATAACCTATTAATTACATTGTTACTTTAGTGGAATGTAAACAGTCATCAATTAATAATAGGGCCGCCAAAATTTATTATGCCCATTAACCTGTTTCACTGTCTTTGATGTTTACCGAGTCATTTGGTCGCATGCTCTCTTCTCCCAAAATGACTAATGATACACAAACTAATGCCATGGAAGGTAATATGTCATGCTTGAAAAATCCGAATGCCATGGAAGAACCTCACGAAGGTAACACTGCATGTCCCCTTTTTTTCAATTTTTTTTAGATTTTTCCATAGTTCTTTATAATCTATATCTTCATATTGCCAAGGAAATACACTCTATTCGAAAAGTTTTTTGTTTGATTTCTGATATCCCTCTTCTCTCATCGATCTCGCCATCTTCTCTCAAACTCAGAGTCTCAGATTCATCTTCTCCATCTTCTCACTCCACCTTTCTCTCTTCATCTTCTCACTCTCATTTCTCAAACTCAAACAACAAAAGTAGGCTGATTATTCATATCTATTGGGAAGGAGAAGAGGAACGACGAATCCTCTTGAAAACGGGAGGGATTAAAGAGGAAGAAGAATTAGGAGAAGAAGAATTAGTTGATTACACAAGCAACAAAATCAAATCTCTCGATTGTCCGTTCGATTTTGTTGCAAACGCAAACATCTGAAACCCTAATTTTGGTTTCTATTGGAAGAAGGCTTCGCAAGTTCTGGATTTGCTTGATTTTTCTCACGCAGACCGTGATTTGATTATATATTACATGTTTTTTTTGTTACTGTTATGTTCCTTTTTAACTCCAATTTGTTCTTGATTCATGTGTTTATTTGCAGAAATTGGTGGTTGCAACTTCATGATTTTTGAGAGTTACTCATTGATTGTGATATTCAGAAAGTTTGGATCCTTCAATCTAAGGAAATGGTTAGTTTCTATTTTCTGTAATATGTCTAGAACCCACTATGATAATGAGACAAGAATTTATTTTTGTCTGTAATGTATGTTTGGTTGTAATTGTGGTAATGTAAATTTTAATTTTGTGCTTGGAAGAGATAATAATAATCTACTTTCACAAGAAAAAAGCTGCAATGTATGTTTATTATGAGAAATTCACACCAAGTGTTTGCCAAATTTTCACAACCAATTATTATCCTCATTGCTTTGCTTCTTTGTATTTGGTTTATAACATTTTTTTCTCTACCATATTCAGATGTAGTAAAGAGCTCCAATTATTATCCTCATTGCTTTGCTTCTTTGTATTTGGTTCATAACATTTTTTTCTCTACCATATTCAGATGCAGTAAAGAGCTCTGAAATGACTATGAAGGTAAAGTGTCAATCCAGATTTGTTGTCTCTTTTGTTTAGATTTTTATACTGCATGGGATGTCGTAATTTTTATACTAATCTTGTTTAGAGTTTGGGTGGGGTGTTTGCAGCCACATGTTTGGACTGTGAGCATTGCAAGAGTGATGATGAGAACAATTTTGAAAAGTTGCATTTTTAAATGAGCAAAGATTTTTAAATCTTTATGATGGAGCTTATATATTCGACAAATTGATGAGTTATAAATACCTTAAACCACAGACGCACACACAACCACACGCACTTATCAGTTTCATCCTTAAATCCAATTATTCTTCATCCTACTAGAATTGTAGAATTCATAAATTTGCAGCAGAACAAATATCCCTAAAGTGGTATGTCATACAATGGCTATTGTTAGATTTGTCCTTGCATTTAAATTTACAACCATGGCTAATATATGATTTTTTTTAGCTCTTCTTTGTTTTGCAGGGACATTGACATTAAAAAGTATAACACCTAATAGCATTGGCTTTTTTTTAACAACTCTTTAATTGGTAAGTTAGTTTTATTGACTTCTAAAATGGTTTTTGTTGTGTTGATTTCTTATTGCAATTGACTAAGACTTAGAGACTCAGAAATTGGTTGTTCTATTTAGGATTGTAAGTTTGTTTTTAAATATTGTTTTCCCATCTTCAATTGATTGACTACAAATCTTTAATTGTTCAAGCCTTCTTCACTATTTATGATTGATTGTTTTATTTAAATTTTTGATTTTTGATAATATAATTTTGTGTATTTTTCTCAGTTTCATTATTAATTTGTTATTAATGTGCTGACAAAAAGAGAGGCTAAGCATGGATTTGAGATTACAACATGTTTATACTTCATACAAAGTTGGCAAGTGCATGATTTGAACGAAGGTATATCTTTTTTATGTAACAATTAGAAAAGTAAAGTATGAGATTGAGTTTATTTAGAATATAAGTGGATATAGGTACTTGGCTGCAACACACGATTTTCTTCAGTAGCCACTGGTTCAGATTTGCCATGATTTTCTTTTTGCTCATTTTCTGATATTTGAATTGCACCAAGACAGAGTATGATGAGTAAGAGAATTCCCGTGAAAATAATCACAGGTGTTAAAACTATTTTCTGAAAGAGATGAGGCAAATATAGAAAAATTAAGGTGTAGAAAGTGACAATGCATGAAAACAGAGTATCAGTGGAAAAAAAAGAGAGAAAGGAAACTGTTTCCATGCATAAGATGTTGATAATATTATTAAGAGCCATGGCTGAAATGAAATAAACTTCAAAATAGCTAGCATTAGATATCTATAATTTTATGATTATTGTCGACAAGAAAATCAAAACCATTAGCACAGGAAAAAAAAGCAGAGTTTGGATGATGAGAAAAGTCAGCATTGTGAATTGGACAAGAAAGGTGGGCACTGTTGAAGAAGGCTTTATAGGGAGGGTTTTTGTGGGGTTTATAGGCCTTTTTAGCGTGAGATGGAGGCATAAAATAATAGAGGAAGGTTGAAGTATAACATCCTCTGCTATGGTTTGTGTGTCAAAGACTATAAAAGGCAAAACTAATGTTTTTTGTTTGCTGGGATATTTTTATTTTTAAGGTAATTCTGCAAGTCTTTTTTTTCTTTACGGTATGAGTTATTTTTTGTTTTTAAGTTTGTTCTATTAGTTAATTTTTTATGATTTTTATACATAAAAAAATGAGTTATTTAATTTTGTTTAAAATATTTTTATTACTCTCTCTGTCTCGAAATGGAATCTGGAGGATGTTATTACTTTTCTAATCACGGTTAAAAAAGAATTATGGAATCTGGAGGTAGATGTTGGAAAAATAGATTAAACAGAAAGCTGCGTCGTGGAAAACCACTGCCCTGAAAGCGAAATTCCGACACGATCGAGGTGCAATCGATTAAAGCCGTTCGCTTCCCAAGGTTAACACAGCAACTCCCAACTCGTGCACTCGTGATGGGAGTTATGAACAGCAGACTACAATTGCCCAGAGTTAGAGAAGAAGAAGAGGTTTTGTTTTTCATAAGCTTCCTGAGACTCTCTAATCAGAAGATGAATATAAATAAACTGACCAATTTTAACGTTAAAGAGAAGTGGTGGAGAAAAACAAGGCATGATCATGAATATGCCTTCAGAACATTTCTCCACTGTATACCAATACCAGGTCAATAACAAATTTTTTTTTTATTTTCATATTAAAAGGTAAACCCACATAAAAAATACATATAGTCATGAAAACTTTGTTACTTACCTACCATATAGTCATATTTCCAACAATCCCCCACATATGACTATATGTTTTAAAAATACATTTTTCTGGGCAAAGGAAGAAACTAAGTTACTTAAACATTAATATCTTTCGATTGAATTAATGCATAGTGAAATGAGGCAACAACATAGCTAATGAAAGTGAAATAAATCTTGAACTTTCAAAAACTCTCAAGTTGAGACCCCCACAACACATATTAATTTCTTAATGTATGCTATTCCGCGATACAATCAAAGCGCTATTGAAGGCCCTGCGCGTATACCTTGGTTCCATGAGCGCTCTAGAAAGAAAATTCCATATTCTTTCATAGAAGGCGGCCCACCTTCACACTCATATAAACAATAACTTTATCAAGTCTATAACAACAATAGACCATTCAACAAATAGAGTTATAAAGTTATTAAGTCTTTTAGACTTACATCACAATCTTCCATCAAGTCCTTTTAAGGACCACCCAACACCTAGGGCTATGGATTTTAAGCACTACCACATGTACAAACTGTTCCATCAAGTCCTTTTAAGGACCACCCAACACCTAGGGCTATGGATTTTAAGCACTACCACATAAACAGGGATGGATTGTAGTGCAACACATAATGTTCAAGCCAAAAGCTTAAGTCCCATCCCTTTAGAAGTCTCTTGAATGATTTTCGTTGTCAATCCCTTTGTCGTTGTCAATCCCTTTGTCAAAGGATCTGCTAGGTTTCTTTCTGATCTCACAAATTCCAGAGATATTACTCCATTCTTCAAAATTTGTTTAACTGCACCATGTCTTATGCGAATATGTCTTCTCTTGCCATTATATGCATAATTTTTTGCAACTCCAATAGCAGCTTGTGAATCACAGTGCAACGAGATTGGTACAGACGACCCCCACAATGGAATATCATTTAACAAGTGTTTCAACCATTCAGCTTCTTGACCTGCTAGCTCAAGAGCAATGAATTAAGCTTCCATGGTGGAGCGAGCAATGCAATTTTGTTTTGTTTGGAAGATTTCCATGAAACAGCTCCTCCACCTAGAGTGAACACATATCCACTAGTAGAACTCACTTCATCACTATCTGTTACCCAATTTGCATCACAATAACCTTCTAAAACAGCAGGAAACTTGTTAAAATGTAAACATAAATTTTTAGTTCCCTTAAGGTATTTTAACAATCGCGAAGTGCATTCCAGTTTTCATTATAGGATTATGCGTGTATCTACTTAGTTTACTGACAGCATAAGCAATATCAGGCCTTGTGTAGTTCATGAGATACATAACACTTCCTATAATCTTAGCATATTCAGCTTGTGAAACACTATCACCATTATTCTTTTTAATACTCATGCTAGGGTCATAAGGAGTTCTTACAAGCATTTCATCAAAACAATCAAATTTCCTAAGTATCTTTTCAATGTAATGTGATTGACACAATGAAAAACCATTTTCAGTTTTTCTAATTTTAATACCAAGTAAAACATCTGCCTCACCTAAATCCTTCATGTCAAAGTGAGTAGACAAAAACAATTTGGTGTCATTTATTACTTCCAAGTTAGAGCCAAAAATGAGCATGTCATCAACATACAAACATATAATCACACAATCAGAACCAAACAATTTTGAGTAAACACATGAATCAGAGACATTCGCAACATATCCATTGCTTACTAAAGTACGGTCAAATTTTTCATACCATTGTTTGGGTGCCTGTTTGAGACCGTAGAGAGATTTCCTGAGCTTGCATACCTTGTTCTCTTGTCCAGCAACGACAAATCCCTCTGGTTGCTCCATGTAAATTTCTTCTTCCAGGTCTCCATTGAGGAAAGCTGTCTTTACATCCATCTGATGAATTATTAAACCTCGAATAGCTGAAAGAGCAATCAAAGATCTAATGGTAGCAATTTTAGTCACAGGAGAATATGTATCAAAATAATCAATGCCTTTCTTTTGAGTGTATTCCACTACCACTAGTCTAGCCTTGAATTTTTCTAAAGACCCATCTGGTCTAAATTTTCTTTTAAATATCCATTTACACTTAATAGGTTTACTACCTATAGGTAAATCAACCAAATCCCAAGTGTGATTCATCAAAATAGAGTCTAATTCACTTTTAATTGCTTCTTTCCAAAAACTAGAATCGGTAGAGGTTAAAGCCTCTTTATAGGATTTAGGATCATCATCAATCAAAAATACAGAAACAAATTGTTCACTGATTTTATCAGATTTTTCAATAACAAAAGCAGTTGTAAAATCAGGCCCAAAGCTATTCTCAGTTCTCTTCCTCTTACTCCTTCTAGGTTCATTCACATGTTCACTAGAGATAGATTCATTCATCAAATCAGTTCTTGAAGGAGTAACATTTTCAATTACAGTTTTAGTAAGAGTAAACACATGTTCAAAAAATTCAACATCTCTAGATTCACAAATAGAATTATCATTCAAACACATGAATCTGTATGCAGCACTGTTCTGAGCATAGCCAATAAAAGCACAATCAAAGGTCTTAGGCCCAATATTAGATTTTCTATATTCTGGATATGCAACTTTAGCCAAACAACCCCAAACCTTTAAATAATTTAAATTAGGTGCAAAACCTTTCCACAACTCATAAGGAGTTTTATCTAGTTTCTTATGAGGAACTTTGTTTAGAATATAACATGCAGACAAAACAGCTTCACCCCACATGTTATCAGGCATACCAGAACTTAATAACATAGCATTTATCATTTCTTTTAGTGTCCTATTTTTCCGTTCAGCTATGCCATTTTGTTGAGGTGTATAGGGAGCAGTGATTTCATGTATAATACCATTTTCATCACAAAATTCTTTTAGGAAATTTGTGCTATATTCACCACCTCTATCAAACCTAAGTCTTTTAATCTTTTTATCCAATTGATTTTCTACTTCAGCTTTATATTTTAAAAACATTTGAGTAGCCTCATCTTTTGACTTTAACAAATATATTTTAGTATATCTGGAAAAGTCATCAACAAAAGTTATATAATATTTTTTGCCACCTTTACTCACTGTGTTTTTAAAATCAGCCAAGTCAGAATGTATCAATTCCAGCAATTCAGTGCTTTTAGATGTGACATGATTGAAAGGTTTCTTTGCAAATTTTGCTTCAACGCAAACAGTACATTTAGAACGTTCGTTTTCATTAGATGCATTTATAAGATGCATATTTTTCAATCTTTTGATTGAACCAAAATTCACATGTCCCAATCTACCATGCCACAAATTAACAGATTCAGCAATATAAGCATAACCAGAAATGTTTCCATTAGCAATAATAGGAATAGTGTTCAAAACAAACAACCCATCAGACAAATATCCCTTGCCCACAAAGTCCCCATTTTTTGTTAAAATCACTTTATCACCCTTAAGCACAAGTTTCAGACTAGCCTTATTGAGCAAACTACCAGAAACTAGGTTCCTACGAAGGGTGGGAACATACAACACATCATTCAGAGCTAAAGTTTTCCCAGAGGTGAGTTTCAGGAGTATTTTTCCTTTACCAAGAACCACAGCATTGGCTGAATTGCCCATGAAGACCTGTTCACCGTCTGCCACATCATAGAATTCCTGAAAAAGATCCTTGTTGGAGCAAAAATGTCTGGTGACACTTGTGTCTAGTAGCCAATCAACTTTGTTTTCCACCAGATTTGCTTCTACCACCACAGCAGCAATTATCTCTTCTTTCTCAGCAACATTGACCTATGGAGCAGAATTATTTTTAGGCTTATTGGAAGGTTTCTTATTCTTCCTGTCCCAGCACTGGTACGACTTGTGCCCTGGTTTTCCACATTCAAAGCAGAGCAGCACTTTGTCTTTCTGATCCCTTCCATTATTGCCTTTGGAATTTTTTTGGTATCCGCTCTTCTTGAATTTCTTTCCATTTGCTTTGTACCTGTCTTTAAAAGCACTAGAAGATTCAACCAAGTTAGCCTTAACAGAAATTGAAGAAACATAATTTTTCTTTATCTTTCAGACGATTAGCCTCCTCTGTTTTCATGTGACTTATCAGCTCCTGCAGTGGCAGGTCCTTCTTTTTGTGTTTAAGATGGTTCCGGTAATCGCTCCATGAGGGTGGAAATTTTTCCAACGGAACATTAGCCTATAGGACATCACACATCTTCATGCCTTCTCTGAGCACATCCGCAACCAGGTTCTCATACTCGTGAATCTGCTCCATGATAGGCTTGTCATCAACCATCTGGAACTCCATCCATTTCCCTACCACATACTTTTTTCTGCCAGCATCATCAGCACCGTACCTTGATTCCAAGGTATCCCAGATTTCCTTCGCATATTTCTGTTCAACAAAAATATCAAAAAGAGCATTTGTCATGTGGTTGAGAAGATGACCTCGGACAGCTTTATTATCCTTCATGTATTTCGCCTTTGCCTCTTCATCAGCTTTCTTCGTTTGGTCCGTCGAGGGCGTTGCAGGAATCAGCGGTTGATTATCAGGAACAGGTGTGAACAAAACGTAATCAACCTCAAGCTGTTCAAAGAAGATTAAAAGTTTCTGCGACCAACGCCTGTAGTTGATACCATCCAAAGGTTCGAGCTTAGAGAGATCAGGCAGTGATTTGGGAACAGAAGCAGCCATTGTTGATGGGGGAGAAAATAAATTTCGCTTTCAGATTGTTGGAAAAATAGATTAAATAGAAAGCTGCGTCGTGGAAAACCACTGCCCTGAAAGCGAAATTCCGGCACGACCGAGGTGCAATCGATTAAAGCCGTTCGCTTCCCAAGGTTAACACAGCAACTCCCAACTCGTGCACTCGTGATGGGAGTTTGGAACAGCAGACTACAATTGCCCAGAGTTAGAGAAGAAGAAGAGGTTTTATTTTTCATAAGCTTCCTGAGACTCTCTAATCAGAAGATGAATATAAATAAACTGACCAATTTTAACGTTAAAGAGAAGTGGTGGAGAAAAACAAGGCATGATCAGGAATATGCCTTCAGAACATTTCTCCACTGTATACCAGGTCAATAACAAATTTTTTTATTTATTTTCATATTAAAAGGTAAACCCACATAAAAAAAATGACTTATTATAAATCATAAACTCATGAAAACTTTGTTACTTACCTACCATATAGTCATATTTCCAACAGTAGGTTCCTCCCACTTGATGAATTTAGATTGGACCCCAAATGGCTGATTGATCCCAAGAATCTTTATGTTGGTCCAAGGATTGGAGAGGGAGCTCATGCTAAAGTCTATGAGGGAAAGTAAGTTTGCATCTTTATATTTTTTTTAAAAAATTTCCCATATGATTTGCATATAGTTAAAGATTCTATCTTTGCTTATTTTCCAATTGTGTATTTGATATATGATGTTTTGGTAGAGATTTGTGATTCATAATTCACTATTCTTTGAGTGAATTAATATATGTGCAATATTTTGCTTATAGCTTAGGCTACATGCTTTGAAAGTTTGGTAGAACTTCAGCTTCATTTCTTGATTTAAAGAAGGGTCAACGTGCTGCTACAGTATTGCTGGACATGAATTTGACATACCTGATCTGAGTTTATTGATTGTTTTTGAATTATGTCCTTCCTTTACTTAATTCACTTTTGTTTTGTTTGTTTCAGATATAAAAACCAGCCCGTATGCTATTGAAATTTTACATAAAGGAGATGCTCCAGAAGACATTGCCAAGAGAGAAGGCCGCTTTGCAAGGGAGGTGGCTATGTTGTCCAGGGTGCAACATAAGAACTTGGTGAAGGTGGGAATTTGGTTTAGGCTCTCCCTGATTCCTATTCATTATGTCTGTTTTGTTTTATCTTAAAATTGTAGGAGACTTAAGGAAAAAGATTTGCAATTCATGTATAAAAGTTTCAAATTTTCAATTGTGCCGATACCCTCCCGAAAAACATGGGCATCGTTCTATTAACATTGTGTCTGACACAGACAAGTGTCTGATGCATGAACCTGTCACCAACATGATGTGTCAATGACGCTGAGATATTTTGAACTACTACTATAACTGCTATGGACATAATAAATCGGTCAAAGATGTTCAGACCCTCTTAAACTTTATAATTGGTTTTGTTGTGAATTATTGTTGTAGTGCTGAACTGAATAATTTGTTGCTGCAGGTTAGGGTCGGTGGTCTTATTGTAATTGATAATGTTCCTTGGCATGGAAAAGTTGCCGATCCACTGGTGACTAAATTTTTCATTGAATTACTTTAATTCCAGTTGAATGAAGCTGACCTCTAATGTTCTATGTGCAGGTAAATGACACTAAAACTATCGCCATTAGAAATTTTAATCAACAATTGATGGAAGACCAGCGTGTAAGCATAAGTATGGTAGGTTCCAACTAATTTTTCTAATTACTATTGCGTTTTCAGATCAAATCTTTCAAGTAGATTTATAATCTTTTAAACCTTTTGGTGAGTCTTAGGTACCTATTGGAGATGGGATGAAAATTTGTAGAAAAATGTGACCCAATTTTCGGAAAAATGTGTTGTTAAATTGCATTTGAATTTTATCCCATTGGGTTACTATTGCTGTGAAGTTGGAGGAAAGAAAAGTAAGGTAATTGACACAGAAAGCAATAAATATAAGAACTGCATACTGAAGAATAGCATCTTGGCTCTGCAATGAAGGGAGAAAAATGGATTTATGTGATGGAGTTCAATGGGCTTTCTACTCATAGAAGGAAAGAGATTGTAGATTAAGAGAAACACATTCATGACAGTACTAAGAAAAGATTGTAGTTTCAGTTATGTGTTTGAGACTCTCATTTGCCATGCTCATGTTGGATGGCTCTGTTTTGGGTGAAATATGGCTTTGTTTTGTACTGTTATTTTATCAGCTATTTTTTGGTGGGTTACAAGGTGTACTTTACTTCTTTATGGTCTGTTGTTGTATATTTTGACTAAAACTTTGTATTCATTTCAGCAAGAAGTTCTTATACTTGACTTCTCTTTTTGAATTAAATTTGTCTTATCAATAATAAAAACATGTTTGTTTTTGGTACTTGGTCAAACTACAAGTTGGTATTGTGTGTTTCTCAAAGTAACTTGATGTTCACAAGCATAAGCAACTTGCTAATTTTTCTTTCTATTTTAGATGGATATTAAGATAGCCATAAGCATTCAACAAATATTTTGCTTTATTTTGTGAACATTTTTTGCGTTTCTTTTGTGTTTTCATTTGGAACATTATTTATGTGAAGATCTATTTTATTAACATGCTAGCTAAGCTTCTTTATTATAAGTTGTTTGCATTGATATTTCTACTTAAATAAAATAAAATATATGTAAATCATTTTTGTAAAAACAAATTCATATTAACTTATCATTCAAAAAATGTATTTCCAAAATCTATACTCTAACCTTTTTAAAGAAAAAACAAAATTAAAACATGTGCATTGCACGGGTAAAATTACTAGAAATGGAGACAAGGAATGTTTGGTCCATGGTGTGTATTTTACTGCTTTTTTTAAAGCAATTGGTATCGTAATTTTATGGATGGATCATTGGGCGTATTATTTTCTTTATAATGGGTCATTATATTTGTTCTCTTTTCAATAAAAGTCATTATTTGCTACAATAATTAATTATTTGAAAAGGATCACAAAATTCTTATTGGAAAAAGCACAAATTTGCATTTTTCATTTTGTAAAAGAACCTTACTGTAAGTATTTCAAAATTTGTTAAACAAAGTATTTAAGTAAAACATACACTTAAAAAAAACAAAAGAATCTCAAAAGATCATAAAACAAATCGATAATTCTTTTTTTCTTTTAACTATTTCATATATTTATCTCAGTTTTAATGGATAAACAAATCCAAATAAATAGGCAACCATTACATTTTTTAGTATCTTATTAGTGATGAATTTTCAAGATTGCTATATGCAATGTTGGAGCATTTTGAACTTGAATGCTGCTGTTGCACCATGTGCTTTATTGTTTTTTGGTGTTGCATCATGTACTCTATTCAAACTATTGTCGACCACTATTTATGTGGGGTGGGTTTTGGGAGATTAGAAAAAGGAAGGAATTTGGAAGATTAGAAAAAATCAAAGAGAAATTATTGTTTTTGGATATAAAATTTATCTTAAAAAAACAAAAAAAAAATTAGTTATTTTTAAAATATAAAATTTAAGTCATGATAATAAATTTTAATCAATTGTTTGTTAATCAAATTTAAGTCATGATATGAAACATTTAATAATTTCATGTTTAAATTAGGGCCTTCGCGTAATGGCCCGGTGCATCGCACGGGCTTGCTTACTAGTTGGTTGGAAATCCCACTTAGGATATGGTCATTAAATGTGGGTCTTAAATAGGGTGGCTAGCAGGCTTAAAGATAAGCTACATTTAATTGGGTTACCCTGGGGTCTTATGTACTAAATAAATGAATGTCTCACAATTCAAAATTCAAAATGCGTACAATAACTAATTAAAACCGTGTGACACTATTAGATAGTAGAAAATAATATTTTTTTCCCATACAGTAAATAACATTTAAAATTATATTTCCAATTTCCTTAATTAATAAGACATTATAATTTCCCAAAAATAGTGAAAATTTCGTGGCAGCATAATTCAATATCAAACTTTACAAAAATAATTTCTACATTTCAATACGATCGTTTTGACTATAAATTCATCAAATTCCGATTTACCAATCAAAAATTATGAATTTTCAAAGTTAATAAATCCTTTTGAAATCAATAACGAATAATTTCTTCAGAATACAAAATAAAATAACTCCCAAACAATTAATTCCACCCATAAATATAAATCGAACAATATATTTTTATAAATTCAAAAGAGAAATGCCCAATCATAAATTCTCAAAAATCAATTTATTAAAATGGGAAAAATTGTGGGTATTACAGTCAGGGTAGACAATCGATTATCCCGACCTTTTTTCAAGCTGAAGCAAGCTTGAAACGTCATAAAACGAGTGGGCAACTCATGGTTACCCCTTCCAGACCACGTGTCACCCTCCTAGCATGTCTGGACACGTGCTCTGCAGCTGAGGGAGGTGGGGTGGCTTAGCCAAACCCCCTTGGATGGGTTTCCTCTCTTTTCCCTCTTCTATAAATAGCCATGAGACTTGTTGTTATTCTCTTGATCCCTCTGCAGTGTTTCCTTGCTAAATTCTTCCCTAAATACCTTCTAAAATTCGTGCAATTATTAAGCCTTGGGTGGTTGCACAATAAGCTTTGAATTTGTGAGTGAAAGTGAGTGAAATCTTGGTGTCTTTCCCTTGGTTTTGCTGGATTCTTGTTGTTGTTGCTATATGTAGTTCCTGTGGCTGTTGTTGTAAGGCTTTGTAGGTGATGTTCTCTTGTGTTTTAGTGTTGTCCAAATCGTGCAAGGTATGAGAGATTTCATTCATATCGCTAGGGTTAATGATTGAGAGTTTATGCCAACGTTTATGCTTGAATTATCATGTTGGAACCATGACAAGATTATTTGGTTTGGAGACCAAAGTGATCCATGGTTCTTTGAGTTTGAATACTGAATTATGAACATGAATTAAGAACTAAGTAGTGGCTGAACTAGTAGCTGAGTTATGATGAATTGATTATTTGGATTCCATATGACATGAATTATGCATGTTATGAATAGTTTATGAAACTTGGTTGAATGAATGATATGTTAGCCTAAATGACATGTGAAATAAGCTTAGAAACCTTAAATATATATATAGGGATTTGCTAACATATGTAAAGTGTTTTTTCAATTGGTACATTTTAGCATTGTGCACCAGGATTTAGTAAACAAATATAACCTCATATAATAAAGGTAGTTTTAGAGACAAGGGTGTTTTAATAATTTCCATTTTAGAAGTATAAAAAAAAATCAACCCCCTAAACCCTTGTCACCTCTCTCTCATCTCTCATTTCTCTCCTCCCTTCACAAACCTATTCTCTCTTCTCACTCACCCCCATCGCCGGCCAGCCCACCGTCAAGCATCGTCGACCCATGAGCAGCCACCGTCGACTACCCACGACCCATAGCCCACTACTCTCTTTCCACCACACCGCCACCAAGCATCGCTACCACTCTCCTCGTGTAGGAATAGGACAATGACAGGAATTGTCTTACTATTATTATTTTGTTTAAACTGTTTGGCACATGATGTTTGTGTTGGGTAGTAGATTTTATGTTTTATATTTGTATTCTCACACATTATGCAGAGGAGCTAGCCCAAGACTAATTGCAAAGTTAATTATCCGTGGCTTTGTCTTCTCGCATACAAGTGCTGCTTACAGTGTGACTTGTTCAAAAAATAATTTATCAGTTTGATTCAAATGTTATAACAAACTAACGAAAGAATGAATACTTTTTCAGTTCCCTTGGTTTTAAATCTAAAAAACGAACAACTAGTGTTGTTCTTAAGGGTTGTGTACATGTGTTCTGAAGTTTCTTTATTTTGTATCATGCAGGTGAAAAAGGACAGGGATGAATACAATTAAACAAAGCACAAATGAATCTAGGATAACTTGGTCTCCGATGGCATTTAGTGTAGTGTAGTGACTAGTTGTATGAAAGAATGATTAAGTGTAGCATTATACTATTTGATTATATGCAGGAGGTGTTAACATATGGGCACATTATAAAATTATCAGCCCAGCTTGTAAGTTGTCCTATTGCAATAAAAAATTATGAATTCACTTGATATTAATTCATCACCTCTGGAAAATTTTGCCACATTCATTTGCCATTTACATTGCATTATGGCATCTGAAGAATGTGGTGATTTACACTTTGATATTAATTCACTACCTCTTCGAGATTATGATTCAATTTTCACTGTCAATACAAAGAAATATGAAAGAAAAGATAATACAGGTAAAATAATTGTTCAACTTTATTGTCAAATATCTATGCAGTAATAACATCGATCTTCTTGCCTAACTCTCGAGGAGTGGTCATAGCACAATAACTCCAAAATTTTACATCATTCTTATTTTACATACCATTTTTGGTTGCAATACAAACAAAAATGTTCCTATTTGCCTAGATTTAACTTTTATCAGCTTGCTTTCAAATTCCTTCTGCATACTTTTCCATGTCAAATTAGTCAACAAACTCCTTCAACTTTTATCAGCTGCTCTTTACCAAATTTTGGAAGCTGAAGACAAACACTTGTAGCAAATCCTGAGAAATTGACAATCATGATGCTACTAGCAATTCACTTTGTTTTTATGCATATGATTGTGAGTAAGCAATGAATTGTCATCCATTCCATATGAACACATTGTAGCTGATGTTATAGCACAAGAGAACCTAAAAGAAGTAATTCAAGATTAGGTGACTTAATAAGTTGGACATGCTCAATGGTGCCAATTATATAATCATAGTAAAAAGAAAATTAGATAAAAAAGACAAGGCTGAAAAAATAAGCAAGCTAACAGAAAAAGAAATAAGAAAAAGCAGATTCCAAAAACAAAGCAATGAGGACTACACAACCACAAATTGGTACAAAAAGGAAGATGACCACCTGCAGCTACCCAAAAACACAAACCAGCAACAAACAGAAAAACAAAAACAGATACAAAATCCAAGCAGTAAGCAATGGGAAGGAGTAATTCAGTCGAACAGGTAATGTGCAGTGCGAGAGCAATCTTTACCTAGTAATTTATAGTCAAGGAAGGGAAGGTTCATAGCAAGTGAAGAGGGCTGAGCGATACAACAGAGATGACGGGGCAACCTTAGTGGCAACGCGGCTAAGCAATTTGGGAAAATAGCATTGATGGAGAAAAGAAGCAGTGAGAGAAGCGATTTGGTCTGTACGGTGAGAGTGAGAAGAAAGATGAGAGAGAATGAAGAAGAGAAATGAGAGATGAGAACAGGGTTTAGGGGGTCTGTTTTTTTTTTCTTTTTTTATTAAAATACCCTTATCCTTAAAATCAAGCCTTTTTAATATTAGGGATATTTTTGTCTACTAAAATCTGGTACACTTTGCTAAAATGTACCAACTGAAAAAACACCTTACGTAAGTTAGCAAATCCCATATATATATATATATATATATATATATATGCTGCATGATGGTTGCTAGAAGTTTAAACAAGTATTGAAACGAATTGGATGTGAAACTTATGAGATTTTGCTCTCAGGTCTGTCATGACAATAGATTGTCAAGTTTGGACAATCAATTGTCTAGACCTTCCAAAACCAGAAACTTGTGTTCTAACTCATTGTGAATTTCTATTACATGATTTATGCCTAGAGCTTGATCTTAGTTATAAGGAAGAAGTTGTCTTGATGAAATAATATTGAAATCCATATGAATATGATGAAACATGCTATATGAAAAGGTTTAAGGGAATCAAATACTAATGACACTAATTTGAGGTTGGAACTTGATATAAATATGTTCATATATGTACCCAAGGTTGTCTTAAGGAAAAGGAATGAGTTTGGAATCGAATTGGTGTTGAATCAAAGGTTTTGATGAAGACAAATGAACAAGCTCGTTGGTTTGATAATAACAAATATATCATGAGCTCGGTTCTCGGCCAAGGTTTTGATGAAGCCAAGTGAATCAGCTCGGAAGTATCTTGAAAATCCAATCAACTCAGTATATTGATCTCTGATCTTGGCCACCGACGGAAACAATTGAATCCGACCAGTATAATGAGGAAGCTGAAATTTTAAGAAGAGCTCGGCGCGCTCTCGGCACCTTGCTCAGAAAGCTAAGGATCGGATTAATGAAGTCATAGAAAATCAACTTTAGCTCAGGCGTACTCGGAAGTAATCAATCCGAGCTATCGCTCAAAGCAAACTCAGTTGGCCAAGAAGATTAGTCACTCAAGTCCCCAAGCTCGGTGAAGATGTCAAACTTAGTGAAGACATCAAAGCTTGAACTTTCGTCAAGCTCGGCATTAGATCAGCTCATCTCAGAAGTCTCCAAGCTCGGCTTGAGGAAGCTGGCCGAAAGATTAGCTCGGTCAGCTCAGATCAGATTTATCACTCAAGTTCCCAAGATCGGAGAGATGTCAAGCTCGAACTACTTGTCAAGCTTGGCATCACTGTTCATCTTCATCCTTCAGCAGTAAGACGCCGCATGCACCACTTCATTTCTGTAGTGACATTATAGTACTGTGCATAGCTGACAATTTTGTCCTTATCTCAACAGCACCCATCTGTTACCATCCTTAAGATTTCAAAATTGCAAATTCAAATCAACATTGGAAGAGAGACAAATTCAGAACGTTACAAAGAAGTGGAAATGGCATGACAAAGGACAAACATATCTCTGTACAGTGCAGAAATTGTCTAGTATATCCGTTGCAAAGGACAAGGCATGTCCCAAGATATTTTCCACTCTCTCTCCAACCTCATGCGTGCTGGCATCACTATAAAAGGCATGGGTTATCTTCTCCAACACAGATAGAACATCAGAGCCAAATTTCAAATCATTCTCTGATAAACACAAGAAGAAAAACGCAGCAAAGAGAATGATAGAGCAAAAGAGAAACTGTCATATTTTGCATCCAAGTCTCAAATCGTTCTCTGCATAAAATCCTTTCTCAAACACTTAACCGAAAACTCTTTTGTTCATCAAAATTTCAGAATCAAACACATTTGAGTTCGGGTTGGAGCCATCACCATGTCATTCAATCTGTTTGTAAAGTCTTGAGAGGTTCTCAAGCAAGTGAAAGGCTTGGAAGGTTTCCAAGTCATCTAAGAGGTTCTTAGGTGTTTTTGTAAAGTCTTAGGAGGTTCCTGAGCAGAAATCCAAAGAGGTTCTTTGGTGAAAATCCTTGAAAGTTTCAAGGTGTCTTGAAGGTTTCAAGACTTGTTAAAATCCGAGGACGTTCTTCGGGAGTCCGTTAAATTAGGTAGAAGCCAAGAGTTTGGTACTCTCTTGGTGGGTTAATTGATCCCTTGTAATTTCTATCAATTTAATATTATTAAAGGCTCCCTGAGGTTCAGGGGGGACTGGACGTAGCTCACCGTGGTTGTGAGTGAACCAGTATAAAATCTCGGCGTCTCATTTTCTCTTTACTGCTTTAAGTTTTTATTCCGAGCATTTAATCGGCTTTGTTTAACTTATATTTTGTGCTCGGATAATGCTAGCGAATTTCCGCTGCAAACCTGATCTTTGAGTGGCGCAACTCGGATAATCGGTGATCGGTCTAGATAACCGATTATCAGATACTGCTCGACCCAAAAGTCAGCCTTTCATTTTAAAACTACTAGCATTATCTGACCGATTGCATTTCATCGCGAAAAATTGGTATTATTGCTTCCAACTACTATTCATCCCCCCTCTAGTAGATTGTTAGGTCGTTTGCTGGGTTTCCAACAATTGGTTTGTGAAAAGATCATGTTTTACTCTCAGACCTGTCATAATAATCGATTGTCAAGCTGTGACAATCAATTATCCTGATATATTGCATAATGATGAACTTAGACATGTGGTTACACCCCTAGGACATGAGAGAAGGCAAAAAGGAGTGTTTTATGTTAATAATTCTCAATGGTTAAGGATTTTATATGAGGGTGTATTAGGCTTAGTTCACACTTATGTAAAGTTATGATAATGAAATGAATATAGATTGAAATGCTACTTTAATAGGTTAAGATCTTGTTGTAAGTGTAGTATGTATGCTGCATAATAGAGATAAGAAGGTTAGACAATGATTTGGAATGTTTTTGCTTAAGAAAATGATTCAAATTGCTCTCGAGTCTGCTGGTTACTAGTCTGGTAATCGATTACCCAGACTGAAAATGGATAAAAATGAAAATTATTTTCTACAGTGTTTAAAGGTTAATCAATTACTAAGATTTGTGGATTATTAGTGTAATGTTATATACCTTGGTGTTGATACCCAAAAATGAGTGGCCCATTAACAAGGCCCAAAATGGAAAGCCCAAATCCATCATGGGACTAAAAATCGCCAAACAAACAATAAGCTGAGAGGAAGCACGTGACAAGCACCCGCAGTGAGAAGGCGTTCTCCCCTGTACGCCTTCCCGAGGAAAAAGTGAAGCACCCTGCTAGCATAGCCAGAAGAAGAAGGGAAGTAACGACAACATTGCAGTAGCCGCTAAGACTCAAGAAGAATGGCTACTGCTAAGAGAGGGCGTCAGAAGTACCAAAGTTGCGGATAAAGGCGTACCCAGCCCAGAGCGTGCACATATGTCCAAACAAGGCAGCTAGCTGTTCGAAGAAATCTTTGCTTACTTCATTCAGCCCTTCCCAAGGCAAAGCTCAAGATGGAAAGACTTGCACCACTCTCCTTCTGCAGCCATTAAATGGCAAAGCCAAAAGGAGAAAACAGACAAAGGGGACCTGATAAAGAAGGAATCTGCGGCTACAAAAGGGGAAAAGTGCCAAGAACCAAAGGGTAAAAGCAAGAGGAAGCAATGACCAGTAGGCAAAGGGCACATTATAAAAGGATGAACAAAAGGAGAGAAGGAATCAATGGAAGGAGGGGGATCAACTCCAAGAAATAACAAAGAGTGGCCCGAAGTGCACAAAAGTCCTTCGAAGGCCCAGAAATAAACTCAAGAGAAACATAAGTGAGGAGAATACACTAGAGCGTACCACCCCCCCAGCCAATGTCTCAGTACCAACGATATCCCGGAGGTGAACATAAGTTTCCCCCTTCAGCAGCTCGAAGGAGAAACACAAGAGAAAGAGAAGAATACCTAAGAGCAAGGGAGTCACGAAGGCAAGCGGAGGAGTGCACACCTTTCGTCCTCCATAAGCCCATCTGAAGCAGCCGAATCAACTGAAGGAAGGCGATCAAACCAATCAGTTCCATGAAACGTCAAACACGGAGAAAAACGCTGAGCCCACTCCCCCAAATGAGGAGAGGGAACACCCGAAGAAAACAACGGTGAGAAAGCAAACAAGAGAAGGGACAGGAACCAAAACCGTACAGTGTAACAGTAGAAGACAATACTGACAACGCCCATTTGTTCAATATTATTTGAAGAATTTGCATACTCTGTAATGGGCGTCCCCGCAAAACCGGGCTAATCAAAGGCGCACCCTCCCTTTTTCTGTAGAAATAATATCGGCATTTCCACTCTGTTGGAGCCAAACTTCATTAAGTTTATGAACCCTCAATAATCTCTTAATAATCATGTCTTTCAATAAAAAGATCCGAAACAATTTGGCGACTCCATTGGGGAAGTTATGGCTCCGAAACGACGAAGGGAAATGTTCTTGGAAGCGCCGTCCGAAAGATAGCTCCCGAAGGCGCTCCACTGTCATTGATGACCCTCAACTGAAGAAGTGTCATAGCAAGGAGGTCGTCTCTCAGCCGAAAACGACTTTTCTCGAAAGGCGATCTGTTACCCAGGGGGCAACACCCCGGAAAGCGTGCTTGCAGAGATCGGCCAAGCGGTCATGCAACCAAAGAAGGGCGAAGGTACGCTTTTACCAAGGAAGGCGCCACATTACGGAAAGTAGAAGCTCAGGAGCAAAGGCACAACCAGCACAACCAGAGAATTTACATTGGAAAAATGCTCCATATAAGCTAAGTACATATAATCCTTGACTCAGTTTAATCTATCATTCGTATGCTAGTAAGTCTTGCAATGAATTTGATTACAGTAAATACGAATCGTAATGAAATAGGAAATATGTTATGTCAGAACTAAGGGAAGTAGTCCCAGTGTGCGTATGCTTGTTGTCTTGCTAGCTTTTGAACGCATCTATGACAATCTTGGTATGATCACTCTCATATGGTAACATGGTTTCGTCTACAACATTAGGGTGACAACAATAATCTATGTTTACCCTTTTCTAGAATAGCACTATTGTAACATGATATGATATGAAGATTGTTTGATTTTTAGACTCTGTGTTTGTCATGACCAAGAATCGCATATGTATGTTCATATCCGGGAATGTTGTCACTCTGATATGTGTCAAGTATTTGACTAAGAAAAGTAGTAATTAGATAATTCTGTACATGTAAATGTTTGCTGTAGAACTAATATGGTATACCATACTAGTCATTTATGTCATGACCTTGTTAACTGTTCTTTTCTCAACCATTACATGATGTGAATAAACCGCTTTTTCATGATTCCAGCATGAAAAATCTAGTAATCCATGTCATGAGTTGAACAATTTAGATACATAAAAGCGTGCTTTTGAAAAAAAAATGTCACGCGAGAGTGTCGTCTCGGCAGTGTCTCATATTGATGCACGATTGATTCTGTACATAGTTTGTTAGAGACAACTAATAAGAACAAACATGCGAAAAAAAATGGGAGTTGTTTGTATAGGAACAAGAATTAACCACTTTCTAAAAATCTGAAAAGTCCTGTAGTACGCTTTCAGCAGAGAAGCGCTCCACGTCTCGCCCAGTGAAAGAGAAGGCCAAACGATCAAAAGCGAAGTTAAATCGAGAAGCCACAATCGAAGCTGACAATGAAGGAGACTTCAAAGCAAAAGAAGTAGTTGAAGAGAAAAAACAAGCACATGCGCGAAGGCTGACACTATTGAACCCAAGTACAAGTGCGGATCAAACGGAAAGATATTTCCAAGCAAACCAGCCAGCCAGAAGTCAAAAAACAAACTTAAAAGGCGGCTGTGATCACAATTACAAAGGTGTGCAACCGTAAGGCGTACAACCGCAAGGCGCGCATGAAGAGGCGTACATGCAAACTTTATAATGACCCGTACAAGTGCAAAATATAGAGAGTGTGTTACTCGAATGGCATACTTAAACGCTGAAGCATAAGATCTAACGCAAGAACGAGATGCAACACAAAAGCGGGCTGAAAGGCGTGCAAATGATTGAGGCAGAAAACTGTTCAGAAACAAAGGCGAACTCAGTATACTTGACGATTTAATAGCAACCGAGTTAAAGTCAAGAGTTCATCCCAGATTGCTCTCGCAAGCAAGCCAAAGCATCCTGACATAGAAATATATGGTAATAAACAAGCCTATGAAGTAAGGCGCATCTGAGCTCATCCGTACAGAGAGCATGAGCACAAAGCCAAGGAGCCAGAACAATCCAGAAACACAAGTATTTACAAATTGATAATATCAAGACAAGCAGAAAGAAAAGTAGCACCGACAACAAGAGGTGTTACGAAGCATGAGCAATCAAGCAATCAATCAGAAGCAAGGCAGCGCCTATGACAAGAGGTGCTAATAGCAAAGCCTAAAGCGGCACTAATAACATGAGGTGCCCCTAGAAAGGGTACAAATGATACTAATGACATGAGGTATCACTGTAGCAAACACCCTCAAACAGGGTCAATGATGCCAAAACGCGAGGTTCAACACTTCAAAAAAAAAGAGAAAAGAAAAAGAAGAGAAGAAGAAAAAGAAAAAGAATGAACAGTGTTGGACCGTACCGCGGGCACAAGACGCCTTATCGCGGCACCCGGATAGACCTCTCTGAAAACAAATTTTCGAGATCAAACGCGGGTGAAGTACGCCATATCGCGAGGCTAGAAAAGTTCCCGTGAAACAAGGGCTCTAGTCTTAAACGCGGGCGGAAAAATCTGTAGAAACAGAGGTTGGCTAACGTAAGATCCAAAGTGATCCGTTAGTTTTTAAATCAGAAAAAGCCCAAAGCGGCAAAACCTGTAAAAATGTGCCTAATGTGCACCCTTGAGAAGAAAAAAGGTGTGCCCAATGTGCACCCTCAGAAAAGAAAAATGTGCCCAATGTGCACCCTCAGAAAAGAAAAATGTGCCCAATGTGCACCCTTGAGAAGAAAAAGGCGTGCCCAATGTGCACCCTCAGAAAGAAAATGTGCCCATTGTGCACCCTTGAGAAAAAGAAAAGTGTGCCCAATGTGCACCCTCAGAAGAGAAAAATGTGCCCAATGTGCACCCTTGAGAAAATGAAAAATGTGCCCAATGTGCACCCTTGAGAAAAAGAAAAGCGTGCCCAATGTGCACCCTCAGAAAAGAAAAATGTGCCCAATGTGCACCCTTGAGAAAAAGAAAAGCGTGCCCAATGTGCACCCTCAGAAGAGAAAAATGTGCCCAATGTGCACCCTTGAGAAAAAGAAAAGCGTGCCCAATGTGCACCCTCAGAAAAAAAAATGTGCCCAATGTGCACCTTTGATAAAAAGAAAAACGTGTCCAATGTGCACCCTCAGAAGAAGAAAGATGTGCCCATGTTCACCCTTGAGAAGAAGAAAGGCGTGCCCAATGTGCACCCTTAGAAAGAAAAATGTGCCCAATGTGCACCCTTGAGAAAAAGAAAGGCGTGCCCAATGCGCACCCTTAGAAAAGAAAAATGTGCCCAATGTGCACCCTTGAGAAAAGAAAGGCGTGCCCCACGTGCACCCCCAGGAAAAGAAAAAGTGTGCCCAACGAGCACCCTGAAAGAAAAAGAGAAAAAAGTGTGCCCAACGAGCACCCCGAAGGAAGGAAAGAGAAGGCGTGCCCAACGTGCACCCTAAAGAAGAGAAAAGTGTGCCCAACGTGCACCATTTTTTTTAAAAAAACAAAATTTTTTGGCACCAATGACATGAGGAGCCACGACTTGAAAAAAAAAAGAAAAAAAAAGAGAGAGAGAAAAGAAGAAGTGCGCACATGTCTATGCGTGAAAGAAAGGAAAGCATGCAGTAATAACGTTTCATAAGCACCAGACAAGGACGCACGTATGTAAAGCACCCGAAGAAGCATCAAAGTCCATGCAGCCTATACTGAAAACATCTAATGCTAGCAAGAGTCGAGAAATGTCAAGAAAGTCAATTCATGCAAGGAATCAAGATCCGGCGGCAAAGTCTAGTAACGGTAAAGCAACAAAGTCAAATCCAGTTAAAGGCGTACAAAATACAAAGCCAAAAGCAGTAACCAGAACCATAATCCAAAAGCAAAATAACAAGAGTAGCAGCATATGCAATGAAAATAACGCCTAGATGCGGAAAATGGAATTCAAAGAGGTGTCTCTGCAAGCTTCCTCATAGGCATGTTTCCGGACAGCGAAATCTTTAATCTCTTCATCAAGTTGCTCCAACTATGAAATTGTTTGGTCAAGTTGGGAAGTGAGTTCTTTAACGCGGGATACCAGCGAAGCACGACGTTCCTGCAAGGAGCGCTCAGCCTCAACCAAATCAGCATCATCAAACGGAAGGCGCAAGCTCTCAAAACCAGCGATAGCATTCTCAAGCCAAGCACCAGAATAGTGTTGGAACTTGAGAGAATATAAGCAATCCAAAATCTCAGCTTTGTCCTCCCATGGCAAGGCACCCACATCAACTGAGCGAACCAATAGCAACATCTCTAGTAAGGTGCGTGAAGCGGACTCCTTGAAAAGACGAGGAAGCGAGGCACGAGGTGGTGTCAAGGCAGGGTGAGCAAGGAGGAACGAATCAACCAGGGACTGATCTTCTGCATCCAGCGAGCCACGGGACCTAGTAGAAAGTGCAGCTGCGAAAAATCACACAACAACACGCACAAAGATAATGAGGCTAGCAAATAAAGCAAAAAGATGTAAGGAGTCTTACTTAAATCAAGCACATGGAGAGATACTTACAAATCGAGGAAGACCCTGGAGAAGCAGAAACATGACCCGCCTTTACAGAAGGAGTCTGGAAATGAGGAGCCTCATGTATGGAACGCCCATCAAAAGGGGCGAGGACACTCTTAGGAATTTCAGCTGTGCTGGTCGAAGCTAGACCCTTATCAGCAGAAGAAATAAAAACCACGGGGACAGAAGGTTCCCCAACCAGAGTCTCAGCAGTAACAGCAGCTTGGCTCTCTTTGGGAGCAGAGGCATCCACCTCGACATCCATCTCTTCAAGTGCATCTTCAAACCTTTGAGTCTTGGAATAACTTCTTCAACAATATCAGCAACATTTGAAGGGGCCTCTGAAGGCGCGCCCTTGGAGGTAACAGAAACGCTTTTGAAAACACCAACTAGGGGCATGAAAGAATCAGCATCCCCGCACGTAGCAGCATCAAAGGGGACAGAAGGAGTAGCACCCCCATCAACGGCGGGATTATGACAGAAATCCATGGGGTCTTCACGGCCAGGAACAGATGGAATTGTCGAAGGACTGACATGAGCGTGACCACCTTCTAAAAACTGAGGCGAAGGCGACACCGAGGAATGGCCACCAGAACCGCCTACACTCGAAAAGAAAAGAGTCAGCAATGTCATAAAGTTTGCCTAAGCAAAGCATTACAAAATGAGAAAACCGAAGAAAGACAAAGAGAGGCACAAGGGGCCACAATTGAGACAAGAAAAGAGAAGGCAAGAAACGAAACCTGGGGGATGCTCCTCCTCAGCGCCGCCACTTTCAGCAGACTCATAATAGGCTAAAATGGAATCATCTGAGCAAGTCTCACCAACATCATGAACCAAATCTATGTGAGCAGGAGAGGAAGGAGCAATGTGAACACCACCAGCTCGCAAGCGACTAGATCGGCGGGTGGGTGCAGCTGCAGCTGCCTTCTTCTTCTTCCGGGGCGAGGCGGCGCTACTGCCACCACCCTTGGTAGGAGACTTTGAAACAGAGGGACCTTGAGAAGTGGCTTTCCTTTTTCCTCTTTGGGATGCAACAGGGGTAGATGCAGCAGCCTTGCGTTTGGGGGAATCTTCTTCCTCTGAAAGCAAAGCAGAATAAAGGAATTAATACAAAGCAGGAAACCAGAAACAACAAGAACAGAAAAATGACCGAGATATTTACCTTTAACTTTCCTCATGGAAGTGCAGAAGTAGGGGTCATTGTATACTATGGGTAACAGAGAAGGGGCCGAATGCTGTGAAGAGGCCTCGAAATCATGCAAATGCTGGAGAATATCTTCATGGGATGTGATCCAACTGTGCAAAACACCCCCAACACGGAAGGGAGAAACATGAACGTGTGGGATTTCAAAAACATCAGGGGTTGCACCAAAAAGCAACGCTTTAACCAAACTTTCCACGGGAGCCTGTTCAATATGGAGAGTGCATGGAGCCTGATCACGTCCAAATTGCCTAGCCACCCGATCAGGACGGTAGGCGCAAGGCCAGAGAGCTCCGCCATGGGCGCTCTTACTGTCCAAAGGAACAAAGCCAGGCAGACAGTGAACAGTCAGAATCAATTTCCACAAATAAAAAATGCCTTCAAATCGGGCAGCAGAATCATTCCTTATGGCAAACTCTTCTTCATCATATAGGGGATGCAAAGGGTCACCACCCTCCATGATGTTACCTAAGTAAGGGCGAAACACGAACTTTTCCTCCAAATCAATCAAAGAAATCAATGGTTCTCTTGGAAAGCCTCTTGTCCAACACCAAGAACGAGGCTCCAAATCAGCAGGATTACCCGAATGAGGAAGTCTAACAGGACCATAATCAGGGAAGCGTTCAAACAAAAAGTACTGAAGGAAAGTCAAATCAATGTAGGAGTTAATTGCAAAGCGTCCGTGAGAAATGCACATCTGTTCAGCCACCTGGTCGAGGCGAGCATACAAGCCGCCCAGGTAGAATGAAGCAAGAGGAAGGCGGATACCTTCCGCCAAGGAGCAAGCAAAGAGAAAAACACATGGTGTAACATCCTCAATTTAAATGCTTAAAATAAATGTGAAGTATTTAAGTTATTGTATTAAGATGACTTTTATTTGTGAGACTTATAAGATTAAGAGATAGGAATTAGTGTAGAAAACCTAGCATAAGGGGTATGGGAATTAAGGAAAATGTTCAAGAGTTAGAAACTGTGAAAAGATGGAAAAGCAGTAAGGTAATCGATTACCTCTTGGTGAATAATCGATTACTGGCTCTCAGCCAAATGCACTAAAATTGTTGCATTGAAGAGTAATCGATTACTCTTGGGAGAATAATCGATTACTGAGCCTCTTCTGAAAACACTAAGATTGTTGCATCAAAGTGTAATCGATTACTTCTGGCCAAGTAATCGATTACAAGGCTGCAGGTTGGAAGTGAGGAAAATGTTGCATTGAAGAAATAATCGATTACCAGACTAGGGTAATCGATTACTTGTTGGGTCTGAACAAAAAAAAAAATAAAGAAGGGTGTTGCTCGTGTGGCTCTCCACCACACAAAGGGAATCTTCCCTTTTTCTCTTTAAATGAGGGCCGCATGTTCTTTTCTTCACAAATGAATAAAAATAACACTCCCTCTCATTCTCTTCCAACAACAACTCTCTCTCTTCTTCTCCTCTCTCTCCCACGAGTTCCACCTTCCTCCCACCCAAGGTTGTGTTTTCTTCCTCCCTAAGATCATCAATCCACTCTAGCTATCATCAAGGTCAATAGGTAAATTTCATCCTCCTTTCTTTTTGATGCTTCACACGAATTCTCTCCCTTCCCCTCCTTTGTTGAAATTCTAAACCCACTTCATGGAGTCTCACAATCCCTTGTTTATTTTCTTGTTTTTGTGGCTTAAGGGAGTTCAAGAATCACTTCCCTCTTTCACTCCATTGAAGCTCTTTGTTGGGGACAAGAAGTTAGGGCTTGGTTTTCACACTCTCTCTCTCTTTGATTTAAGGTAAGGGGGTGGATTTTAGTGAGCATTGGTTTGATCTAGCATTGGGTGTCCCTATAGTTATAGTGATTTTCTAGGAGTTTTGTGCTTATGTGCTTATCAAATTAAGGGTAAGAGCATAGATAGTGGTTTAGGGCATGTTGAATATAGAAGGAATGAATGTGTAAGAGAAATGAGCTTAGGAAAATATATTTAGAAAGGAATAAACAATGTGATCTTTGAATAAGAATTTATGTTGAATAAGGGATGAAATAATTATTGTGCAATATGTATATGTATACTTGGTCATGGCTAAATTATGGTTATTGATTGGAATGGTAAGTGAAAATATGATTAATGTGCATTATGCGTGTCCACTAAAATTGGAAAAGTATGAATGGGATTGTTGATGATACAATGCTTATTTGTGATTATTTGGGAAATGGCAAACTCTATGTACTTGTTTGAATTGAAATGGATAATAATTATGTATATTTATGATTATTGGTGGTATGGTAAATATGTGTATAGTTAATGGACTGGATTGTTGAATAATGAAATATGGTAAAGGTTAATTAAAGTGGAAATTGATCAGTGGGGCCCGGAACACTAGGTACCCAGCTAGGTGTTCCAATTACCTGTTAGGGCCAATTACCTGTCAGGCTAATTACCCATTAGGCCAAATCGCCCTGTAGGCGCCGGGTGAACCACAGGATCAATTTTCCACACCAATAATTGGAAATAAATAATGGAATGGTAAAAATGTACATAGTCCTACAGGTTATGGTCTGGATGGGTGTAAAGTCCTGGGCAGGTGTTTTCAAGTCCCTAGACAGGTGTGCCAATTACCTAGTGGGTAACCAAAATCCTAGTGGTGTACAATTAAAAGGAAAAAGGGGAAGTGTTTGCAGATCACTGATTGTGGTTGCAAATACTTCGTGTGTAGATCTCTGCTTGGGGTTACACACTAATGGAAAATGGACAAAGGACATGGAAATGGAATTAAAAAGGATAAAGGGAATGGAAATGAACATGTATATTGACTAAGTGCATGTTAAAGAAAAGTAATTATGCAATAGTGATAAAGAAGGAAATAGGGTGGTAAGATGTTGATTGTGAACAAACTTGTGAATGTTATATGTTGTTACTTTACTATTTGTGTTTGGCCTGGTGGATTTATTATGGTTATATGGAAACTGCAATTCTATTTCATGTGCAATGCTCACTCCCTTACATTTACAGGATCGGAGCTTGAGATCGCACAGCCCCCGGCCGAGCAGGTGTGCTCTCCCTCACAGGGAGAGTAGGGTTGTTTGGGTACTAGGATTTGTAGGACTTAAGCCTCTTCTATTCTTTTGATGTATATGGGATGTAAATATTTTTGTGAGAGGCTTAGGGTAGCATCTTGGTCATAGTTATATATTGTGCATCATGCTGGATGTATTTTTGTGATTTTCGCTAAAACTCTGATGACTGTTAACAATGTGATATGTTGCTTATTCCAAGCCCTGCTGGCTTTTGGAAATGATATAAATATATGATGTTTATCAGGTGCATAGATGAATTACTCATGGATAGTCCTTAAAACAAAGGAAACTCCGTCTGACTGACGGTAGATTTTTATAAATTAAAAATGAAATTTTAAGTTCACTATTTTAATTAGGGTTTAATTATGGGTAAATTAGCTAAGGGGTTACATTTATGGTATCAGAGCAGTTTCCCTCGGCCATGGAGTATGGACTCACTACTCCAAGGGTTACTCACCGAGCGAGTAACCAAAGTAAAAGTTTAGTGTTTACATTAGTTAGCATAGGTCACATATAGTAGAGTTTGTAATTGTTTAGTTGCTAAATCTTTAACTTGTTGTTCCTCCATGGCTTAATAGCATGGCAGGAAGGCGGGCTGATAATGATCGAATTGCTGCTTTTCTTGAGACCCTGGTCCAGATGCAACAGAACCAGGCGGATAATCAGGCTCAAAACATAGCAGCAGCAGTGGCTGCCGCAGCAGCAGCCCTACAACCACCTCCAGTCGAGATTGACTGGATGGCCCGTTTCAGAAAAAGCGATCCGCCAAAGTTTGAAGGGGGTTACAACCCTGATGGAGCTCAGAGATGGCTCCAGGAGATGGAAAAGGTTCTTCGCTCGCTGCAGCCACCGGGTGATCAGTACATGCGACTAGTGGAATACGTCCTAACCGGAGAGGCTGAACACTGGTGGGACCAACAGAGGAGAGGTCTAGAAGCAGTCAATGAGCTTATTTCATGGGATCTCTTCAAGGTCCGTTTTCTAGGAAAATACTTTCCGGAAAACGTACGAAGGGAGAAAGAGATGGCCTTTCTTGAGCTGAAACAGGGGAATCTCAGTGTTGGGGAGTATGCAGCTCGATTTGAAGATCTCATTTGCTATTCTGGGAGCTACCGAGATGCAGATGAACGTACTAAGTGTATCAAGTTTGAGTCCGGCCTCAACTCCAAGATCAAAACTCTTTTTGTCTATCAAGGGATCTCTAATCTCTCTCAGCTGGTGAACATGACCAGTGCTTATGAGGATTCCCTCAAACAGGAGCAGGCAGAGGAGAGAAGCAAGTTAGCTCAGAGATCTGTTGGGCCGATCAGAGGCAAGGGTCCTATGCAGAGATTAGGGCCATATTCCAATCAGAAAGGGATAGTTCCTAAGGGTGCAGGACAAGCAACATTTGGTTATGGTCCAGTCCCAAATTGCAAGCATTGTGGGAAGCCGCACAGGGGTGTATGCTGGGCTCATACCAGGAATGAAGGGCTTTGCTTTTTGTGTGGTCAGCCTGGACACTTTGCAAACAACTGTCCCAAAATCACTATGAAGAAGGAAGTTAATGATACTAGGGTGCAGAAGGCAGGTGGCAGCCAATCACTGCAGAGGGGCAAAGTGTATACACTGGACGGAGAAGAGGTGACTGATGAGGATGAGCTGATCCGAGGTAATTGTTTTGTGAATGACATGCCCTGTGGTGTTTTGTTTGATTGTGGTGCATCTCATTCATTCATTTCTATTGACTGCATGAAGAGGCTAGGGTTGTCCACTGTGGATATGCCGTATAAATTGTCAGTTTCTACCCCCACAAATTCTTCAGTAGTCACTTCTCAAATGTGTTTGGATTGCCCACTCCGAGTTTTGGAGCGGGAATTCAGAGTAAATCTCATTTGTCTACCCCTAACTAAATTAGATATTATTCTGGGTATGGATTGGATGACTCAGCATAATGTTCTAATTGATTGCCGTAAGAAAGCAGTTGTCTTTAGTGAATCTTTTCTATCTACCATGGAAGTTGATGAGATATCTGATGTCAGCCAGATTCCGGTAGTTTGTGAGTTTCCGGAAGTCTTTGCTACCGAGATTCCCGGGATACCTCCAAGAAGAGAAGTTGAGTTTAGTATTGAGTTAAAGCCTGGTACTGGTCCGATTTCTATTGCACCTTACAGAATGGCGCCTCCGAAATTGGAAGAATTGAAGAAACAATTGGAGGAGCTGTTAGCAAAGAAGCTTATCAGGCCAAGTGTGTCACCCTGGGGTGCTCCTATCCTTTTTGTTAAGAAGAAGGACGGTAGCCTCCGAATATGCACCGATTACAGGCAATTGAACGGAGTGACAGTAAAGAACAAATATCCGCTCCCTCAAATTGATGATCTGTTGGATCAGTTGAGGGGTGCAGCAGTGTTCTCTAAGATTGACCTCCGATCGGGATACCATCAGATTCGTATCCGTGAAGAGGACATTCCAAAAACTGCTTTCAGGACGCGTTATGGGCATTTTGAATATGTGGTGATGCCTTTCGGATTGACCAACGCTCCTGCCATATTCATGGACTACATGAATAGGATCTTCATGCCGTACTTGGATTCTTTTGTCATCGTGTTCATTGATGATATCCTGATTTATTCGAAGACTCCAAGTGACCATGAAAATCATTTGAGGATAGTGCTGCAAATCCTCAAGAACAAGCAGTTGTATGCCAAGCTGTCTAAGTGTAGCTTCTGGTTGGATGAAGTTCATTTTCTTGGGCATGTGATTTCTTCTCAGGGTGTTGCTATGGATCCCTCTAAGGTGGAAGCAGTGTTAAAGTGGGAGAGGCCCACATCAGTTACAAAAATCAGGAGCTTTCTAGGATTGGCAGGTTACTATAGGAGATTCATTGAAGGTTTCTCCAAATTGGCCCTTCCATTGACAATGTTGACGAGGAAAGATGTTCCTTATCAATGGTCACAGCGATGTGAGGACAGTTTCCTTGAGTTGAAGAAGAGATTGACGAGCTCACCGGTTTTGATTTTACCGGATCCAACCCAACCCTTCGATGTGTATTGTGATGCTTCAAAACAAGGCTTGGGTTGTGTACTTATGCAACAAGGCAAGGTGGTGGCTTATGCCTCTAGACAGTTGCGACAGCATGAGCAGAATTATCCGACTCATGACTTGGAATTAGCAGCTGTGGTGTTCGCGCTGAAAATTTGGAGACACTACTTGTATGGCACGAAGTTTGAGGTCTTCAGTGACCACAAGAGTCTCCGGTACCTCTTTGATCAAAAGGAGTTGAACATGAGACAGAGGAGATGGATGGAATTCCTACAAGATTATGATTTCCATCTTCAGTACCACCCCGGTAAATCTAACGTGGTAGCTGATGCATTGAGTCGTAAAACTCTCCATGTAAGCAATTTGATGGTGAAAGAAATGCAGCTAATTCAGGAGTTTAGCGATCTCAACCTGAACATGCTGGTGAAAGAGAAGAGCATTGTTCTGGAAATGTTGCAGGCCACTAGTGAGCTGATTGATTTGATAAAGGAAAGGCAAGCAGATGATGAAGAGCTCCAGAAGTTGTTGGAAGTAGCCGCAAGTAAAGAGGAGCCTGATTTCATCAAGGGTGCAGATGGAATCATCAGGTTCAGAGGTAGAATATGTGTTCCGATGGATTTTCAGATACGCAGAGACATCTTGTGGGAAGCTCATCAAACAAAAATGAGTTTCCATCCTGGCACCACGAAGATGTATCAGGATTTGAAGAAGATTTATTGGTGGCCAGGGTTGAAAACAGACGTGGCAGATCATGTGTCTCACTGCTTAACTTGTCAAAAGGTGAAGATTGAGCATCAAAAACCAGGTGGTCCGTTGCGATCACTTGATATCCCCGAGTGGAAATGGGATAGTATTGCTATGGACTTTGTATCCGGGTTGCCCAGAACCACTGCAGGGTGTGATGCTGTTTGGGTTGTGGTTGATCGTCTGACAAAATGTGCTCACTTTATCCCAATGAACATGAAGTACAGTTCGGAAAAGTTGACTCAATTGTACATTCGGGACATAGTGAAGCTACATGGTGTGCCTTCCAGCATAGTATCGGACCGTGACCCAAGGTTCTTATCCAGATTTTGGCAAAGTCTCCAGCAGGCATTGGGTACCAAGTTGAGGTTTAGTACAGCCTATCATCCTCAAACTGATGGGCAGTCTGAGCGTACTATCCAGACATTGGAGGACCTGCTCAGAGCTTGTGTGTTGGAACAGGTTGGCAACTGGGAGCAGCTTCTGCCGCTTATGGAATTCACTTATAACAATAGTTTCCATTCTAGCATCGGCATGGCACCTTTTGAGGCACTTTATGGTAGGAAGTGTAGAACGCCTCTTTGCTGGTTCCAGATTGGTGAAAACTTGTTGACGGGGCCAGAATTGGTGCAAGAAACCACTGAGAAGATCATCATGATTAAGGATAAGATGAAAACTTCTCAGGATCGACAGAAGAGCTATGCAGATAAGCGTAGAAGACCCCTAGAGTTTGATGTGGGTGATCATGTGTTCCTTAGGGTGTCCCCTACTACTGGCATTGGTCGGGCAATCAAGTCAAAGAAGTTGACTCCGAGATTTGTGGGACCCTATGAGATTCTGGAAAGAGTTGGACCTTTGGCGTATAGAATTGCTCTGCCTCCACATTTGTCAAGGCTTCATAATGTATTTCACGTTTCTCAACTCCGGAAATACATTCATGATCCCTCACATGTGGTAGCAATTGATGATTTGCCCTTGAGGGAGAATCTTACTTTTGAGGTTCTTCCAATCAGAATTGAGGATAGGCAGGTAAAGCAACTCAGGGGCAAGGAAATTCCACTGGTAAAGGTGATTTGGAGTAGAAACAACGTGGAGGAAGCTACTTGGGAATTGGAGAGCAAAATGAAGGAGTCTCATCCACACTTGTTTCCCCTCCAAAGTTGAATTTCGAGGACGAAATTCTGGTAAGTGGGAGAGGATTGTAACATCCTCAATTTAAATGCTTAAAATAAATGTGAAGTATTTAAGTTATTGTATTAAGATGACTTTGATTTGTGAGACTTATAAGATTAAGAGATAGGAATTAGTGTAGAAAACCTGGCATAAGGGGTATGGGAATTAAGGAAAATGTTCAAGAGTTAGAAACTGTGAAAAGATGGAAAAGCAGTAAGGTAATCGATTACCTCTTGGTGAATAATCGATTACTGGCTCTCAGCCAAATGCACTAAAATTGTTGCATTGAAGAGTAATCGATTACTCTTGGGAGAATAATCGATTACTGAGCCTCTGCTGAAAACACTAAGATTGTTGCATCAAAGTGTAATCGATTACTTCTGGCCAAGTAATCGATTACAAGGCTGCAGGTTGGAAGTGAGGAAAATGTTGCATTGAAGAAATAATCGATTACCAGGCTAGGGTAATCGATTACTTGTTGGGTCTGAACAAAAAAATAAAGAAGGGTGTTGCTCGTGTGGCTCTCCACCACACAAAGGGAATCTTCCCTTTTTCTCTTTAAATGAGGGTCGCATGTTCTTTTCTTCACAAATGAATAAAAATAACACTCCTTCTCATTCTCTTCCAACAACAACTCTCTCTCTTCTTCTCCTCTCTCTCCCACGAGTTCCACCTTCCTCCCACCCAAGGTTGTGTTTTCTTCCTCCCTAAGATCATCAATCCACTCTAGCTATCATCAAGGTCAATAGGTAAATTTCCTCCTCCTTTCTTTTTGATGCTTCACACGAATTCTCTCCCTTCCCCTCCTTTGTTGAAATTCTAAACCCACTTCATGGAGTCTCACAATCCCTTGTTTATTTTCTTGTTTTTGTGGCTTAAGGGAGTTCAAGAATCACTTCCCTCTTTCACTCCATTGAAGCTCTTTGTTGGGGACAAGAAGTTAGGGCTTGGTTTTCACACACTCTCTCTCTCTTTGATTTAAGGTAAGGGGGTGGATTTTAGTGAGCATTGGTTTGATCTAGCATTGGGTGTCTCTATAGTTATAGTGATTTTCTAGGAGTTTTGTGCTTATGTGCTTATCAAATTAAGGGTAAGAGCATAGATAGTGGTTTAGGGCATGTTGAATATAGAAGGAATGAATGTGTAAGAGAAATGAGCTTAGGAAAATATATTAGAAAGGAATAAACAATGTGATCTTTGAATAAGAATTTATGTTGAATAAGGGATGAAATAATTATTGTGCAATATGTATATGTATACTTGGTCATGGCTAAATTATGGTTATTGATTGGAATGGTAAGTGAAAATATGATTAATGTGCATTATGCGTGTCCACTAAAATTGGAAAAGTGTATGAATGGGATTGTTGATGATACAATGCTTATTTGTGATTATTTGGGAAATGGCAAACTCTATGTACTTGTTTGAATTGAAATGGATAATAATTATGTATATTTATGATTATTGGTGGTATGGTAAATATGTGTATAGTTAATGGACTGGATTGTTGAATAATGAAATATGGTAAAGGTTAATTAAAGTGGAAATTGATCAGTGGGGCCCGGAACACTAGGTACCCAGCTAGGTGTTCCAATTACCTGTTAGGGCCAATTACCTGCCAGGCCAATTACCCATCAGGCCAAACCGCCCTGTAGGCGCCGGGTGACCCACAGGATCAATTTTCCACACCAATAATTGGAAATAAATAATGGAATGGTAAAAATGTACATAGTCCTACAGGTTATGGTCTGGATGGGTGTAAAGTCCTGGGCAGGTGTTTTCAAGTCCCTAGACAGGTGTGCCAATTACCTAGTGGGTAACCAAAATCCTAGTGGTGTACAATTAAAAGGAAAAAGGGGAAGTGTTTGCAGATCACTGATTGTGGTTGCAAATACTTCGTGTGTAGATCTCTGCTTGGGGTTACACACTAATGGAAAATGGACAAAGGACATGGAAGTGGATATGAAAAAGGATAAAGGGAATGGAAATGAACATGTATATTGACTAAGTGCATGTTAAAGAAAAGTAATTATGCAATAGTGATAAAGAAGGAAATAGGGTGGTAAGATGTTGATTGTGAACAAACTTATGAATGTTATATGTTGTTACTTTACTATTTGTGTTTGGCCTGGTGGATTTATTATGGTTATATGGAAACTGCAATTCTATTTCATGTGCAATGCTCACTCCCTTACATTTACAGGATCGGAGCTTGAGATCGCACAGCCCCCGGCCGAGCAGGTGTGCTCTCCCTCACAGGGAGAGTAGGGTTGTTTGGGTACTAGGATTTGTAGGACTTAAGCCTCTTCTATTCTTTTGATGTATATGGGATGTAAATATTTTTGTGAGAGGCTTAGGGTAGCATCTTGGTCATAGTTATATATTGTGCATCATGCTGGATGTATTTTTGTGATTTCCGCTAAAACTCTGATGACTGTTAACAATGTGATATGTTGCTTATTCCAAGCCCTGCTGGCTTTTGGAAATGATATAAATATATGATGTTTATCAGGTGCATAGATGAATTATTCATGGATAGTCCTTAAAACAAAGGAAACTCCGTCCGACTGACGGTAGATTTTTATAAATTAAAAATGAAATTTTAAGTTCACTATTTTAATTAGGGTTTAATTATGGGTAAATTAGCTAAGGGGTTACACATGGGCTCACCGATTCCCACCGAGGACCAGGAAATACATATCTACTCAGCCAAAAAGCAACAAAAGCAGCACGAATAAGGCGCCGATCCTTGACGGGTTCAGCTTGAAACTTACCGTCATGAAAATCGCCAAAGCAGTACCTAACCCAACTAGCAAAAGTGTATTTGAGGGAAGAATGATGGCTCGCCCTCTGGCCTCTCGGAACCAAGTTCCCAGTACCCCGCACTCTTTGAGAAGAAGAGCCTCTCGCATAGGAAGCGCGCCTTCGTTTGAAAAGGTCTCGTGAGTACTTGGCACTAAGAGCCGAAGCAGCCTTCAACTCCACTGACAGCTCAGAAAGGCGTTCATCAACACCTTCCACATCAAAGCCTTTATCACCGAAAAACGGAAGCTTGAGAAGGACAACCACATCTTCAAGGGTCGGGGTAAACTCCCCCATGATGTCAAGAAAGTGTGGGTAGAAGAGCACCAACATTGCATCAGAACCAGCAAATCGTCAGGCATGCGGTTAGCACCGAGTCGAGGGGACGCCTTGATCGCAGCAGCAACGCCTACCCTCTCCAGAATAGCCGCGAATGCAGGATCAATGGAGAACATGTGATCAACCCACTCCTGCCAGCCGCTGGTGCCTCCAACACGAACATTAAAGTTCAGATCCACCCAAGGGAACTCTGAGCGGCGGAGCCAAGAACGGAGTAGCGAAGGTCCCAATGCATAGTAATCCTTGTGGTAGGACGGCGGAGAAACGAGTTCAGCAACGTCTTCAGGAACCACCGTGGCTCTAGTAGGAAGGCCAGTAAGAAGATCGCCCGAGTCTGGGCCAAAAGGCGAATCCACCTTCACCCCTGCTGCCCAACGGCGGTGACCTAGTTCGATGGAGTAAGAACGAGGACAAGGGAGTCGCTGTAGGAAGCAATAGGAGATAGGGCCAGGAAGTTGAATCTCTTCTTGAAGAGGCATCTTCGACCTCGGAGGGAGCAACAGCTTTAGACCTTGACATGATAGCAGCAAATGTGGAAGAAGGCAAGAGACAACGGAGATCGAAGGTGAAGAGAGGAAGGAGACGAAGAACAGAGAAACAACAAAGAGGGTTTTCTATTTCGAGAAGAAAAAGGAGTAAGAGGAGATGTTGCAGATAGTAAAGGAAGAAAGAGAGTAAGTGGAGGTGGGAGGTTGGCTAGAAGTAACTGAAGGGTTTTTGAAAGTTTTGAAAGAGGGAAAATGTGTGGAAAGGAGGGAATGTGGGGAAGCGTGCAACTGCCAAGAACTGAAGGGTGTTGCCTCCTCCCCATGTCGACACATGGAATGCAGTAGAAGAATAAGAGATGAGAGAAAAACTTAAAAGAGGATTTGCACTGAAAAGGAGTCTCTCTTTTCATTGCAAAGGGGGCAATTGTTGATACCCAAAAATGAGTGGCCCATTAACAAGGCCCAAAATGCAAAGCCCAAATCCATCGTGGAACTAAAAATCGCCAAACAAACAATAAGCTGAGAGGAAGCACGTGACAAGCACCCGCAGTGAGAAGGCGTCCTCCCCTGTACGCCTTCCCGAGGAAAAACGTGAAGCACCCTGCTAGCATAGCCAGAAGAAGAAGGGAAGTAACGGTAACGTTGCAGTAGCCGCTAAGACTCAAGAAGAATGGCTACGGCTAAGAGAGGGCGTCAGAAGTACCAAAGTTGCGGATAAAGGCGTACCCAGCCCAGAGCGTGCACATATGTCCAAACAAGGCAGCCAGCTGTTCGAAGGAATCTTTGCTTACTTCATTCAGCCCTTCCCAAGGCAAAGCTCAAGATGGGAAGACTTGCACCACTCTCCTTCTGTAGCCATTAAATGACAAAGCCAAAAGGAGAAAACAGACAAAGGGGACCTGATAAAGAAGGAATCTGCGGCTACAAAAGGAGAAAAGTGCCAAGAACCAAAGGATAAAAGCAAGAGGAAGCAATGACCAGCAGGCAAAGGGCACATTATAAAAGGATGAACAAAAGGAGAGAAGGAATCAATGGAAGGAGGGGGATCAACTCCAAGAAATAACAAAGAGTGGCCAGAAGTGCACAAAAGTCCTTCGAAGGCCCAGAAATAAACTCGAGAGAAACATAAGTGAGGAGAATACACTAGAGCGCACCCCTCCAGCCAATGTCTCAGTACCAACAATATCCCGGAGGTGAACATAAGTTTCCCCCTTCAGCAGCTCGAAGGAGAAACACAAGAGAAAGAGAAGAATACCTAAGAGCAAGGGAGTCACGAAGGCAAGCGGAGGAGTGCACGCCTTTCGTCCTCCATAAGCCCATCTGAAGCAGCCGAATCAACTGAAGGAAGGCGATCAAACCAATCAGTTCCATGAAACCTCAAACACGGAGAAAAACGCTGAGCCCACTCCCCCAAATGAGGAGAGGGATGAACACCCTAAGAAAACAACTGTGAGAAAGCGAACAAGAGAAGGGACGGGAACCAAAAGCGTACAGTGTAACAGTAGAAGACAATACTGACAACGTCCATTTGTTCAATATTATCTGAAGAATTTGCATACTCTGTAATGGGCGTCCCCGCAAAACCGGGCTAATCAAAGGCGCACCCTCCCTTTTTCTGTAGAAATAATATCGGCATTTCCACTCTGTTGGAGTCAAACTTCATTAAGTTTACGAACCCTCAATAATCTCTTAATAATCATGTCTTTCAATAAAAAGATCCGAAACACTTGGTAATTTAATAGTGATTTTATGAATTAAATGTATCTTTTCAAGATTGTTGATGATTAGTGAATTATTATTTATGATTTGAGTATAATGATAGAATTGATTACATTGGTAATGATTGAATATGATTAATAAGCTATAAGTTGAGAAGGATGATTGGATATGATGAATTGAGATCTAATGGAATAGACAATGATTACATGAATGATACTTAAGTACAATTAATGAATTGAGTTAATGTCAGTTATAAAGGGATTAGGATTTAAATAAGAAGATAATGACTTAAAGGAGTAATGATGATAAGGCAAGCTTAAGAGATCCAATATGAGATCGTTGAGCTTGAATGATTGGCTCCGATGTGAGATCTTTGAGCTTAGATGATTCCGTATAGTACAGTGTGACTGCTCATATGTGAGAGAAATGTAATGTAATTCCATATAGTACGGTGTGGCCTCTATACGAAGACATGTGGAACGATGTGGCCGCCATATTTGTGATTAGTGTGATGTGATTCCATATAGTACGGTATGACCGCTATATGAAGACATGGAACGGTGTGGCCGCCATGAGTATAATGATGCTAATTACTCTTGATAATGGAAATATTGATAACTAATATATTGAATGTGCATCTCATGCATGGTGCTACGAGAATCGTAAAATGAGAAAGGTGCATGCGAGATTGGTGACCATATAGTACGGTGTGGCCGCTATATGAGACAGTTGGGACGGTGTGGTCGCCACCGTGGAAATGACAAGGACCAAGGATCATTGGTGGGTAATGGTTCAGGGATCATCCCCCTTGTTCATTTTAAAATCGTGGTAGATGTGGTTTCAGTATAGAATGATGTGGCCGATATACAGGTTGTGGAAACATCTAACTCACGATTGCCTATTGCATAGTGTTGTTTTATGGAAGAGTTGAGAAGAATATTTTGAAAGACGTACATGCATTGCACGAAAGATTAATGATATTATTTATTGATTGTTAAGACACTTGAGCATACATTTATTATATTGAAATGATATATATGATGTTTGTGCTTGAACAATCCTTAATCTGCTTGTGCAATGTGACAAGTGACTTACTCTCATCTACCATGTCTATGTGGCAGGGTTCTTCGAAGGACAAGACTAAAGCCACTCTTGTTGGAGTGAGAGTTCGTTAGAGGGAATAGTCAGGATGAGGTCTCGTAGTCATCTGAATCCTTTTGCTAAAGGATCGAGTTGCGAAGACCAATGCTCTGGGTGTAAATGGTTTTGGGATTTTGTAAATATGCTATTTTACACTCAGACGATTTTGAAAAGAGAAATACTATTTTAATGGAACGTATTTCGGTGTTCACACTCTTTGAAGAAAAAGTTTTTATTAACTTGTTTTTTTATTTACGTTAAATATTTTGGGGCGTTAGACTAAGCATGCTTCGAGTGATTGAAATAGAGATTTGAGTGATTGAAATAAAATAACGAATTATGTTATTCCTTCGATTGAGAGATTGACAAGTGCCTTTGAATGAGATTGAGAAGACCTTCGAGTGAAGATGTGGGCAGAGTAAAGAAAGTTGACGGCGAAGACCGAAGGTAACAACAACTACCTAATACAAGATCTTTAAATTAAAGAAAGTTGACGAAGAAGACTAAAGGAATCCCAATGGAAGGGCAAGTGAGAACACTGAGTATTCCAGTGGCATTTGACATTGTAGTAAAAATTACGTACGAGTACTAACAAAAGAGAGCAAGCATCGAAACCTCTTCCACTTGTTACAACCGCGTGACTCGTGAAAGAAATATTCCAATAATCTTGTTTTTTTATTCTGAAAAACAATTCTTAAAAACAACATTGCAAAATAGTTTCGAAAACAAAAAAATCAAAACACAATCAAACGGGCTCCTAATTTCCCCAAGTGTCCTGTTGGTTTTAAGCAGGACTTCCAACCTTCAAGGTGCTGGGTTCGAAACCAGTATACAACAAAAGCAGAAATATTCTAATCAAATGAGTTTCTTTAATAACTCCACCATCAATTAAGTAGAATTTTGGACACTAACATATCATCAACACACTCTCACCCATAGGGGTGTTCTCGGTTTGGTTTTGAGGCAATAAATAATTCGATCCAATAATAAAATATATATGCGGTTCAGTTCAATTACACAATCAAATCCAATACCGTTCAATCCAAAATAAAACATGTGATTTTAGTTCGTTCCGATTTTAATTTAATTAAAACTTTTATATAATTTTTTTAAAAAATTAATTATTTGGTCATAAATATATATATTTTTTGCTACATGTCATAAACATATATGCTTGAAAGCAACTATTTTTGTTGTTGACACTTCTAATTAGCACAAACTAAGATAACATTGTCCATATATGTAGTGCGCGCGTAAGTATTAAACCCAAACCAGTTTATTTTTCTGTATATATTTATTACCAGCGGTCCAATTCGATCTGAATTGATTTTTCGAACTAAAACCAAAAACCAATCGATTTTTCAATAATCAATCTAAAAACATCCAAACAAATTCGGTTTTTTGCGGTTTTTTAGTTTTTTTTATCTGTTTGCGGCTTTGTCTTTGGGCTTGGATCTGAAGACCCCTACTCTAACCCATAGCAATTGATTTTGTCACGATTGATGTTAGGTTATGTGTAGTTAGGGTTTGATTTTCAACTCTTGCAAATATAAATAATTTCAATTAGGAGGGTCATCCCCGAAAACACCGAACTGTAGCCAAAGAATTAATAACTGTACTCGCATTCGGGGATACCCGGGACATCGAAAAAACACACTCTCACTCATTCATTATTCCTAAAAAAAAAATATATTTACTTTTATAGGAGTACTTTTAACCTTAGTTTTTATGGTTAAATATAGCAAAATAATAAAAAATAAAAGAGAACAGTGACAAGAAAACAAAACATATGCGAAAATTTTTAGATTGGTTCCTTATATTTTTTTAAGATTATAAATAAGAAAAAGTTTTGTAAGTAATTGTTGTCCAATAAATTTGTCATTTTCGTTGATTATCTTTGTTAAGTGACATGTAACACCATAATTTTTTTTGAAAAAAAAATTAAACCATCTTTCTAACACGTGACACTATTAGTTAAGTGACAAGTGTCAATTAATGAAAAAATTAATGAAAATGACGAATTTGTTAGACAACAACAACATACAGAACTTATTTAACATTAAAAGAACTTAAAAAATTTATTTATAACGTAAAAATAGCTTAAGGCACTAATCTAATAGTTTTGCCAAAAATATTCAATATTTTTGACATTAAAGAATGGTCCATGTTTAAATGCTTCTTGTTTGTGTTTTGGAGAAACTCCTTTAGATAGGAGTAACTTTATTAAAGATATTTTTTTTTCTAGTTTTTATATGTTATTTTAAGCTTTTTTAAAAGAGTAAAGTTTCTTAACAAATTCCTTATGCTGAAAGCTTTTTATTTTCCCGAAGATTTTCTTAAGCTCAGTTTTTTAAGTTTAAAAAGTAAGTTTGCCTTAAAAAAATACAAATTTAATATTTTGATAATTGTGAACTTATTTTTTCTATACATCTTTGCATTATTTGTATCTCTTATTCTCAGTATGTGGTTAAACAAACTTTTTTTTATAATATACTCCTATTATATACTAAAGAAATCAGTTATATAAATAATGAAAAAAAACTTTTATGGATCGGCAATATGGTCACTCAATTATCGGTATTACAGACAGCAAGTGAACCAAGGATCGGAAGAACCGGTTCACCGGAACCACGAAGACCACAACCGCAAGACATAAGCATGGCTATGAGCTCATCGGTAAATCGGTACCACTTGTGGCAGTTCAGTGCCTTGTGAGGCCCTATCCTCATGGATACCAATCTCACGGTCTAACGTCCCACCCAGGCCCATTATTGGGAAGACACCGTCTTGGAGAACTAGGTATCGATCCAACGAATTGCCTTTCTACCAACTTGTATCCTCGACCTTTTAATTGGATAATAGAGGCAACATCAATAAACTATGCATACTCTAAACATTACACATCCCACTAGTCATTTTATTTCCAAAACTACCCTTAAATAAAAAAAACTTAATATTCTATTTTTTTTCTCTCATCTTCTTCCATTTTCCTTCTTCTCCGTACACCCCACTCTCTACAACACAAAACCCTCCCTGCACAGCCTCCTCCGCTGCACAGCCTCTGTTCGTCGCAAGCCTCCCTCCGCCGCACAACAAGCTGTGACCCTCCCTTTCTCCACCGCACAGCAGCCGTGACGCTCCCCCCTCTGAGAAACCGTGGCACTCCCTCCCTCGGTGACTGTGTGGTTCTTCGTTACTCCCTCCTTGTGCGATTCGTGATCCATGTGTCACGACCTCGGGAAAAAGCTTGAGTCGTGACCTATACCTCACGACCGAAGGAAAAGATTGGGTCATGACACATGGATCACGACCAATGCTTTTTTTGTTGGTCATGAGATATGGTTGACGACTCAAGCTTTTCCTTCGGTCGTGAGTCATAGCTCACGACCACGACTTGGCCAAAAAAAAAGGAAACAATATGTAGGTACCTTGTTCTTCTTCCATTATTCGTAAAAAAGAATGCAATTTGATGTTTGTTTGCAAATATTCAGAGTCGCGGTGAATGGTATATATAAAGTTTAACTCGCAGTGATGAACGCCATTGATGCTACCTTAGTGATGAACGCTACAATGATAATGCAGTGATGAACTCGTGCAGTCATATATATATATATATATATATATTGATATATATAGATTTTAAGATAGGAAGATAAGTAGGATAAGTATATGATAGATTGTGTTTTGATAAAGAGTTAGGATTATCATGTTTTTTTATTTTTAATTACAAAATTTATTAAGGGTAATTTTGAAAATATAATAATTAGTGGGGTGTCTAAAGTCTAGAGTGAGGTGGCAAAAGCCCCACTCATAAACTATTCGTTGAGACATGGCATTGAATCCTCTTCAACGATAAACATCAATAAACTATTTGGTAATCTTCTTCTTTTCTCTTTTTTTTAACTTTTTTTTTATCTCGTGTCTGAAATGGGATTGAAAATTAAAGTTCCTGGTTCTTCAAAAATACGAAACTGAGATTGTAAATACTAATAAAGCAGGATCATTTATTCAACTGGACCGGGATCTTATACAAGTTGGATTTGTTTTTCATGAACTGAAATCTTATGTAAGGGGAATTTTTTTTTCATATTTTTCAAGAATCAGGATCTTATGTAAGCTGGATTTTTTTTTAGAAATCAAAGGTATCTTATTGTTGTGTAACCAAAACCAAAATTGGATGTAATTTTTTTCCTTTGAACAAATATTCATCAAATCTTAAACTTTAAAATCAATATATTATATAAATATAAATTTGAATAACATAAATACACAAAGTAGTAGCTCCAAAACACTTATCAACATATTATAGAATAGGAGAAGAATGAGGGCAAAATGATTTCCCTCCTAAAACAACCCATTTTCCCTCCTAATGATATTTTTCTCTCTTAAGTCAAATCTTTAACTAGTAAGCAAGCCCGTGCGATGCACGGGGCCATTACGCGAAGGTCCTAATTTAAACATGAAATTATTAAAGGTTTCATATCATGACTTAAATTTGATTAACAAACAATTAATTAAAATTTATTATCATGACTTAAATTTTATATTTTAAAAATAACTATTTTTTTTTGTTTTTTAAGATAAATTTTATATCCAAAAACAATAATTTCTCTTTGATTTTTTCTAATCTTCCAAATTCCTTCCTTTTTCTAATCTTCCAAAACCCACCCCACATAAATAGTGGTCGACAATAGTTTGAATAGAGTACATGATGTAACACCAAAAAACAATAAAGCACATGCTGCAACAGCAGCATTCAAGTTCAAAATACTCCAACATTGCATATAGCAATCTTGAAAATTCATCACTAATAAGATACTAAAAAATGTAATGGTTGCCTATTTATTTGGATTTTTTATCCATTAAAACTAAGATAAATATATGAAATTGTTAAAAGAAAAAAAAGAATTATCGATTTGTTTTATGGTCTTTTGAGATTCTTATGTTTTTTAAGTGTATGTTTTACTTAAATACTTTGTTTAACAAATTTTGAAATACTTGCAGTAAGGTTCTTTTACAAAATGAAAAATGCAAATTTGTGCTTTTTCCAATAAGAATTTTGTGATCATTTTCAAATAATTAATTATTATAGAAAATAATGACTTTTATTGAAAAGAGAACAAATATAATGACCCATTATAAAGAAAATAATACGCCCAATGATCCATCCATAAAATTACGATACCAATTGCTTTTAAAAAAGGAGTAAAATACACAGCATGGACCAAATATTCCTTGTCTCTATTTCTAGTAATTTTACTCGTGCAATGCACGAGTTTTAATTTTGTTTTTTCTTTATATAGGTTAGAGTATAGATTTTGGAAATACATTTTTTGAATGATAAGTTAATATGAATTTGTTTTTATAAAAATGATTTACATATATTTTATTTTATTTAAGTAGAAATATCAATCCAAACAACTTATAAAGAAGCTTAGCTAGCATGTTAATAAAATAGATCTTCACATAAATAATGTTCCAAATGAAAACACAAAAGAAACGCAAAAAATGTTCACAAAATGAAAGCAAAATATTTGTTTAATGCTTATGGCTATCTTAATATCCATCTAAAATAGAAAGAAAAATTAGCAAGTTGCTTATGCTTGTGAACATCAAGTTACTTTGAGAAACACACAATACCAACTTGTAATTTGACCAAGTCCCAAAAACAAACATGTTTTTATTATTGATAAGACAAATTTAATTCAAAAAGAGAAGCCAAGTATAAGAACTTCTTGCTGAAATGAATACAAAGTTTTAGTCAAAATATACAACAACTGGCCATAAAGAAGTAAAGTACACCTTGTAACCCACCAAAACATAGCTGATAAAATAAAGTACAAAACAGAGCCACATTTCACCCAAAACAGAATCATCCAACATGAGCATGGCAAATGAGAGTCTCAAACACATAACTGAAACTACAATCTTTTCTTAGTACTGTCATGAATGTGTTTCTCTTGAATCTACAATCTCTTTCCTTCTATGAGTAGAAAGCCCATTGAACTCCATAACATAAATCCATTTTTCTCCCTTCATTGCAGAGCTAAGATGCTATTCTTCAGTATGCAATTCTTATATTTATTGCTTTTTGTGTCAATAATGAGTTCTTATCACACGACCAAAAAGGAATTTTCCATATTCAGCATCTTGGCTCTGTTTCCTTTCGAGTGGCCATGCTCGGCCTCAATGACCCAGACCTTCCAGTATTATCACACGACCAAAAAGGAATTTTCCATATTCAGCATTAGTCAAAGGATAACAAAATTACTCACTATAGGTTTTCCCATTACAACCTGATATCCAATATCTTGGAGGAAGATTTCCACCAGTAATGATAAATTAAAATAGCAAACAGGAACTCTACATTCCCATAATTTAAACAATGATTGGCATGTGTCCATGTAAAATAATCAAAACATTCTTCAATATTGGGAATCCTTTTATCCAGTACCCAAGCCAAAGATCTTAACATCGATCAGCTCAACCTCCGAAGATTCACATCATTGCAGTAAACCAGCCTCCTTAAGAGCACGTTTATAGTCTTCAACACTTTTTTCCTGCACCTGCATCCCAGAGACATTAAGAAAATTACATTGGGTAAGATGTAAGCATTCATAATTATAAGTCTATAACAAATAAATTACCAAGTCAAAATAAAAATTTGCAAGTTCTTTGAATCATACTGCATGGAGTATCAAAAACCACAACAATTATCATACCTCAGTAACATGACAGCCAAAATGGTTCACAATCTTCGACATAAGATTTTCATCTCTTTCACCACATATCAGGTTAAATACAGCCCCTGTAGGATCAAACAAAACAAATGGAAATCAACTTTGCTATTTTGCATCAATCCTGAAAAAATGTCATGCATGACTAATAATGCAATTTCAATTGGCTTCTTTAGAATTAAAAGGGCAAGGCAATTAAAAGGGTAAGGCCAAGCATGGCAACTAATAATGCAATTTCAATTGGCTTCTTTAGTATAGTGACGTAAGTAATTGAATTAAATGAATAATTATAAGAATTAAAGTAAACAAATATCATAATTGAAATAGCAAACTCCGTCACCATGAAAATCAAACCCCATCATCATCAACAATTAAAATGAAGAATAAAATAACTATAAAATAACAAATGAATGAAGAAATGCAACAACTTTTGGTACCTACCTCATTAACCATACATTTATCCATAGCTTTCCTTCTAGGTTTTTCTTCTAACCACTCATCTCCACTCAACTCCACTCAACAACTTTTTAATCAGCATTATGCCTTTTATAGGGTCATACGGATAGGGCCCAAATGGGAAGCCGTTTAGGGTTTCCATGCTGACGTCAAGTTCAGGAAAATATCTGCAAAAATATCTGGGATCTTTACAGAATTGGGACAGCACAACATGTTCTAGAACCTGGACAGCTCAACATGTCCCTTCTCATGTCTAGCCCGTTTAAGGACATTGGGTGGATAAAACGTGGCCTATACGTCGTCTCGAGGTCAGATGGTAGTACCTGTCCCTAGTTGGGCCACTCGGAACACTCCTATAGGAGGCCGAGCATATGGCTGATTAGCGACCATGTGGAGGGTCCGACCTGATGGAGGTCAGGTCAGATGAGGTAAGTCCGCCCTGTGGAAGGTCGGCTTGGACTATGGGGGACCGAGATGGTTCCGACTTGTATGAGGTCAGGTTGGGCCTCTTGATATGCTGGTCTTGTGACCGGCCAGAGTTCGTCCAGCAGGGACCGTTTTAGTCGGTGTTATTGGTAATATTGGTTAACCCTACATGTGTCTTTCTCCGAATCATCCCATACTATATAAGTGTTGGAAACCAACAAGCGGGCTAAGCAAATACTAGAGGGGGGGTGAATAGTAATTTGAAGCACTAATACCAAATATTTGGACTAACAATTGAAGAATGGAGCTAAGACTGAATTTTCTGGAATCAAACACAAAAGACTCGAGTCTTTTGTGAAATACTCGAGTTTTTCAGGATGAACAACTCGAGTCTTTTCTGAAATACTCGAGTTTTTCCTATCAGATAGCAGAAAAACCAGAAACGAAAATTCAGCAATTTAACTCAAATCAATTCAATAATAAACAGGAACTTATCCAACAGAATAGCAAGCAATCTAAATAACTTTTAGCACAAAGATTCCTTGAACTTGCTACCTAATTGTATAAATCCTAATTGATTGAAATGACTTAAGTCTATTGAGCTAGAAAGTAGATTAAAAGCAATAACCCAACACTCAAGCAATTTTATCCTGGTTCACTCCAACAATGAGCTACATCCAGTCCTCCTAATCACTTAGGAGTTTCTACTAATAATCAAATTGTTAGAAATTACAAAGGATTGCTTGAGAATGGCCTCACTCAACCTAACCCTTCAAGAGTGTACCAAACTCTTGATTTCTACCCCAATTTGATTCCGGTGATTGAAGAACTCTTCACAAAGCTTCCTTGAACTCCCTTCAAGAAACTCCACCGGGCTAGGAACCTCCTAGTCTTGTGCTTGAGAACCTCTCAAGACTTCCGACACCCTAAGCCACTTAGGGTTTGCTTGGGAACAATCCAAGACTTTGAATAATCAAGCTTTTTGTATGTGTATTACTAATCTCACAATGGATTAGCACAAATAAGCATAGCTCAATGTATGAATTGAGGCCTAAAACTCAACTTGGAATAAAATGACAATATGAGTGAGAAGTTGAGCTTTTTGGGGATTAACACTTGAGAAGAAGAAATATGAAAGCTTGAAGTCAATTATGATTATGTTGTCTTGTTTGTTCTTGCACAAAATCAAAGAGAAATTTTACAATCAAGTTCAGAAATGCTCTCTTGGGTTGGTTAGACTTCAAAGTGCCCTCCAATGGGTTTTGAAGTCTCTCCAACGTTCATTTTTGCTGACTGGACAAAAATACTCGAGTCTTTTGAAAAATACTCGAATCTTTTTGGTCGGTCACGAGTGAACTGGTGCACGAACAAGACTAACGGTCATTTTTGCTGACCTGGCATAAATACTCGAGTGCTTTAAAAATACTCGAGTATCGAGTATATACTCGAGTCTTTCTCAAAATACTCGAGTATTTTGATCAGATATGGGAAAAATTATTTTTCAATTTTATTTTTCTTCTCAAGTATTAATTTTGGTTAATCTCAACTTAATAATCATATAAAAATTGTTCATAGAAGAGACTAACTATTTCTACCCACTCTCAACCACTCTCAACATAAATTAGAAATTTACAATTAATATTTGATTGAGAATGATTGGGCACTTGTCTTCTTTTCTTGACTTGTTGTTGTTGTGAATGTTGCAATGTCTTCAAGACTTGATTTGTTAATTACTTTGTCATCATCAAAATATAATCACCATAATTAGGAGCATTGAATTTACAATAAGCACTTCTTGTCTTGTATTTCTTGGAATGTTTCTTCTCTTTATCCACCCTTTTGAGATAGATAAGAATATGTATATTTGAAGTGACCCGGTTTTCCACATTCCTAGCATATTGTCCTATCTCTGGTGGATTTATTCTTTTGGTGTGAGTTCCTTGTGTCTTTGCTTGAATACCTATTTAAACCTCCTTTACTTTTTAGGTATTTGCCGAACTTTTTCATTAGTAGGTGCATAGTCTCTTCATCAAAGTCCGAATCGAATTTTCCACTTTTTGCATTCTCCGCTCGGTCCTTTGTGTTTAATCTTGTGGCCTTGAGAGAGGTTCCTTTGTTTCTTTTGGCTTTATCTGACTCTTTATGCATAGCCAAACACCCAAGCTCCATCTCATACTCTTGCAATTCACCAAACAAGGTAGTGCCTTCCAAATCCTTTAATTCCATATCGGCGATCACGTTGGGTTGACATTCCCTATTAAGACATCTTAGCACTTTGTTAATAATTTTACCATCAATAAAAACTTTACCAAGAGCAAGTAAATGATTTATAATGTGAGTAAAACATTTTGCATGTCACAAATTCATTCACTAGAAAGCATTTTAAAAAGTTCATATTCATACATAAGAGAATTCAACCTAGCCCTCTTAACCTCACTTCTGCCTTCATGTGTGACTTGCAAAGTGTCTCACATTTGTTTGCCATTTTTGCATTGTGATACTTGAAAAAATTCGTCATAAGATAAAGTCGAAGTAATGATGTTTTTGGCTTTCAAATCATATTGAACCTTTTTTCGATCATCATCACTCCAACTATCTTTTGGAATTACACCAAAATATGGATTTAACAATGCCCATTTAACAACATTTTTGAGAAGGATGTTATCGAAAGTTCACACGGAAGTATTAATAACGCCGTCTTTACTTTGTGTTGTCTATGAGAAATAAATGACAACACTCTCTTCACCCGGCGTTGTCAATATATTTCTATTCCAACACTTCCATATAAGACAACATTGTTTTAAAAAGATGTTGTCTTTTCTCTTCACATATAACAACATCATCTTTACTAGGCATTGTTAATTTGTTTCCACTATATATCATAATTATATTATTTAAAGTAATTACCCTATGTTAATTTGTTAATTTTATTCATATAATTTAAAGTAATTACCCTATGTGAAAAATATATTTTTTATACTTTACTTTGATATATTCAATATTAAATTATTTTTAATACTTCCAAATTTCTAACTTCATGATTTGTCTATATGTACTCCCTCCGTCCTTTATTATAAGACCCCTTTGGATATTTTTACTTCTATCAAGATTGATAAATTTTATACTAAAATTGATATGTTGTTCCAAAAATACCTTTTTACCAATAATTTGAATTTAATAAATTTTTTGATTTTTCAATACTTACTTTACCTCCACCACCTACAACATTAAAATTACAAGTTTTGCAAAATTTTTGCATTTTCCAATATAATTTTAATTATGTCTTCTCATTAAAACTAAGATTATTATTGAATCTCCCCTAGCCCTTCACTGCCGCTGTCACTGCAGTCTTCAGCTCCTCTAAGTAATGGTGATATGCACAATGGTCTAGACAGAGAAGCAACAAGCAACAGTTGATATGCACAATGGTGTTCTTGCAAGTCACTACTAGAAAACTGTTTCTTAGTGATCGCGTTTAGTGACCAAAATGAATATGGTCACAAATAGTGACCGATTTAGTGACCAATTAGCTATTTTCAAAATTGATATTAAAAATCTTTTTTCGTGACTCAATTAGTGACCGAAATGTTCAGTCACAAAAATAAAAGTCACTAAGTCGGTCACAAAACATTTTTGTGACCGAATTTGTTACCAAGTTTTATAGGCGGGAATTTTTCATTAATTTGGAGGGATTTTGTGACCGAATTGGTGACTACGAAACTTAGTGACCAAAGAATATTTGGTTGGTCACTAAACTTTAAAAAAAATTGTATGTCAACATAAATTAATTTTTATTGTTTAAAAATTAAAAATCATACAAACCTTATTTATCCATTTGTTTTACTACAACCGAAATCAATAAATTGATTATTATTTTTAAAATATAAAAACCACTGAATTACCTTTATTTATCGGAGGCAGCTCCTCTGAAGTTGTGGCGGGACTTACCCTGCCGTTGCTTTCAACTGGGCTGTTGGATTAATCCAACGGCCCAGATTTTGACACGTGTCCAAATATTTTAAAAAAAAAAAACCATTTGAAACCCAATTTTCCTTGGATTCTTTCATTTTCCCTTCTTACTCTCCCATTTCTTTCATACTTCCATAACCCTTCCCATTTCTCTGATACCAATCCCTCTTCTTCCAATGTTCCATAACCTTCTTCTTCTTTTGCTCCCAATTCGGATCCGCCACCTCCTCCCATGGCGGCGCTCACGGTCCACTCCCTTTCGTTCAACTCACTCACGGCGACACTCCCCACCACTGGTTCAACTCCTTCATGGCGGCGCTCTCGACTGCTCACTCACGGCGACGCTCTCAACGGCTCACCCACTGCGGCGCTCGACCACTCCCTCTGGTTCTGCTCCTTCCGCCAATGCTTCTTGTGGTTTGTTCTTGCTCCTTTTTCATTTTTTATTCCTAATCTAAAATCCTATTTTCTGATTTTATTTGGTACTCTTTCAATCTTGTTGCTTTGCTTGTGTTGAAGTTAGAGTTTATTTTAATTTCTATTTTGATTTATGTTTTTTTAATGTTTTTATTTCTCTCATTTCTTTTGCCTTGGCCATGGAGTTAGTGAAGTTGTGAAAGAGTATAGATGAAGAACGTTATCCCAGATCCTTGGTATGTTCTTTGCTATTCTTGTTTTGGTTTTGTTGTGTATTGGTGGGTTTCATTTGGTTTTAAGCTAATGATGTGTAACAGAGTAAATGAGTAACGGTGTTTGCACTGAAATATACTATAAATATCTTTATTTATTTTCTGGTTTTTCTGGTTTTTCTGGTTCTCTTTTCTGGTTTATGCTGTTTTCAGAGGGACCTCTGTGTTTTTCGTATGGAGTCTATTTTCGTGTTTCTAATTCTAATATTCTAGCACCTTTCTAATTCTAATATTCTTGTTTTTGTGAAAATGAAGTGAATGAATATGCATGCCACCTAGCACAACTGATTTTTGTTAATGATGTATCTGTTATCTTACTCATGCTTGCTGCTGAACAAGTTAGTGAAGAAGTGGAGCATGCTTTAGCAAAACTAGGCCCAGCCACACTTGGTGGGAGGTATGTTCTTCACTCAATTTGTAAAAGCAGTTGTTTATATCAGGTGTTTAGCGCATGATTTTTTATGCAAACTAAGCTTTGTGTAACCCTACAAAATCTAATACTTTTTAAGTCTTTCACTTAATTTTAATTCACTGTTATTGTTCAATTTTTTTATGCTATCGTCTAGTTAAAGTGTTAGCAATTACTGGTATTAGCAGGAAGTATATCGTGTACTTCTTTGCTCTTTTTTATGCTATCGTCTAGTTAAAGGCTTTGAACCTTCACCCTAGATTGTAAAGCTTTGATTTTGATTCCTAATGTTGTATTTCTAAACTTTGTTATGAGCAGGGAGTAATACTCTGTTATGATCAGGTTGTATTTGTTGTCATTTTTTTTTGGAAATATTCATAGTGGATACTTAATTCCTGAAGAATGTGCCCTCCATTTTTAAATTTTTCCCCGTCAGAGAATTGTGGTTTCATCGTGGTATTAGCCGGTCGCTGTGCTGCTGTCTCCGCTGCTCGCTGTGCTGCTATCTCTGCCATTCGTCATTGTGCTGCTGTCTCCGCTCGTGGGTTGCTGCTTGTCGGTCGCTGCCGTTCGTCTCGGCCAGTTCATCTCCGCCAGTTCGTCTCCACCAGTTCTTCTCCGCCGGTTCGTTCTCCACTTCTCCGCCAGTTCGTCTCTGTTAGGGTAAGCCGTAAGCCCCTGTTTTTTCTTCAGTTGTTTTCTGCTTTTAGTTCTTTTAGTTTTTTTAGTTCTTTTCTTTTCTTTTTTTTAGTTCATACTGCTTGTATCATAGTATCATACTGCTTTAGTTTTTTTTTTTTAAGTTCTAACTCTATTAGTAAGCTTGTTCTTTAAATATGGTTAATGTTGAGTAACTCTATACAAGTTGTGTGGTCATTGTTATAGGAAATTTATATATATATATATATATATATATATATATATATATATATATATATATAAACGTACCCGTACCCTTATTTTTTAGAAATTGTCATACCCCGTACCCGTACCGGGTACCGGTACCTACCCATACTCATGCAACCCAGAAAAAAAGCCTTTGACAGATTTGAATCCTTAAATTAAAGATCTTAAAGAAAAGCTTGTTGCTTGCAAGGTCGATCGTGTTGAGGTTATTGAATTAATTTTATTTGTGTTCATGATTAATCTTTTCAGGGCTACTATCCTTATTTTAACTTCGATTTGACAGACTGAAGCACGGAAATCAGAGCTGGAAACTAATCTAACAACTAACCTTAGGACAAGAAAGCAAGATTTGGAGGCTAAAATATCAAATGTGGATGCCAATTCTGTGGATGATGATGCTGAATTGAAGGGTAAAGAAGAACTTAGTTATGCTAAAAAATTGATCGATGATGCAACAATGCAGCTTCAAGGTGAGATATTTAACCAATATTGTTTTTTTATCTTTACCATGAAGCTATATTTATACTTCCAATTGTCTTCCACAGGAGTTTCTGAAAGTATGAAGGATTGAACAGGCCAAATTAAAATGATCAAAGATGAAATGAATAAATTGAAGGTAGTGCTCTTAGTCTTAGTGGTTGATTTCTGGTTATAATTTTTATTGCTCTATCAGTGCTGACAACTTTGGCCGCAGTCTTTGGAGAATGATTATATAAAAAAACTTCAGGAAGAAGCAAAAGAATTAGAACAACTTATAAGTAAAAAAAATATGTATTCTGCTAAAGAAGATGAGTATACCAAGAAAATAAGGGAACTGGGTCCATTGACATCAGATGCTTTTGAGGCATAAGGCTTCTTTTGCAGCTTCTTCTCCTTCTTCTCCTTCTTCTTCTTCTTCTTATTTTGTCGTAAGTATAAGATAAATTCTTTTAGAACGATAGAAAAACCGGAAGATATTGTAGAAGTATGAAAGCAAACTGAGCTGTTAGATGTAACTAGTTTAGTTAGCTTATGTTCAGACTAGATTTGTTTGTTTCTGAAGCTCAATCACTTAGTTACAACTGTCATCGTCATGATAGTTATTGAATATTTATAGACCTGCATTCTGATCTAAGTTGTAACATTACTCAACGATTCTCTTGTTTTAGTTGTTTGTTCTCTATTTAATTTGTTTCTTTTACTTCACTTTATTTCTCTTTCTCAGTAATATTAAACATTATTTAGGACTAAGTGATGACAATGAAATATCTCTGTCACAATTTGTAACAGTTTTTTTTTATCTAGAAGATAAACCTGATGGCAGCTAGAAATTCATATAGCTAAGATTGTCATGATTCCAACAAGAGAGCAAGAGCCATTTAGCTTGCAAGGTACAAAATTACATGTTACTTTTGGTTAGATGCATGACAATTATCAATTTGATTGTTACTGAAAATGAAAATGTATATATTGTTAATTATCTTTAGAGTTTATGCCTTTAACACTTTAAGTATGTAATTACTATTGTTAGGGTCTTAACTTTGGCATGTATTTACTACCTAGTCATTATAATTGATATAATCAAACCTCTGATGTCGAATTTATACAATGGCATTTACCCAACTATGCTAATTTCAATTTTAGCATATGAAGTCAATAAAAGTATGTGGTGTTCATCACTATGGATGTAATTATTGTATAACTTTTTTTTAAACAAACCTGCAGGCAACACCGGAACTGAGTTTGCCTTATAAAGTGGGGGATTATGGTTTTTTGATGATGATGTTGTCTCATTTTAGCTCTGCATGGAAGAAAGCTCACATGCTATGTAGTGTTGGAAATTTTATTGTAAGAGAGACTAAGAAAGCCCATATGCTATATGTACTTAGTAAAACTTTGAAATTGATGTAGACTAAGGTAGTTTTCAATTTTGTTTGTGGAAAGTATGTCGTGTACTTATTTACTCTATTTGTAATGAAATTATTATTCTAAAAAAATTATTATGTTACCTTAATTTTTTTCTTTAGTTATTTATTTATTTCTAATTTTTTATTATTTTTTAGAAATTAAAGTTTCACGATTAGTGGAAAAAATATTATAAAAAATTGGTGTTGATTTAGCCACAAATTCATTTAATTTGTGGTTATATATAAACTTTTTTAAATTTCCTTTCTTACTTAGCCACGGTTATAACTGCAACTAATACAAAAAAAACATTGTAGCAAAATGAATATAAGACAACACCATTTTAAAATGGTGTTGTTAATGTTTTAGTTTCAACAGCATAGTTTTAAAACAACGTTGTCCATGTTTTAGTTTCAACAATGCCTTATGAAAACAGTGTTGTCAATGTCTTACTTTCAACCGCGCTATTTAGAGATGGTGTTGTCAATATCTTTGTTTCAACAACGTCATATCAAGACAGTGCTATCAATGCTTTCGTTTCAACAACGCTGTTTATTTGCGCTGTCTTTCTTTTAACAACGATGGCTTTGACAACGCCCGAAATTCGTTGTTGAAGAGCCAAAATTGGCATTGTTGAAGAGCCAAAATTGGCGTTGTTGATCCTTAATTCCGGTGTAGTGTTCTATAATATCATAATTTATCTTTTTCTTTGGGATGTGAGGGGCATTCTCTTGGTCTCCCCAAATACAAGGATCTATTGCCTCTATGAAGATCTTCATGCATACTTCCCAATATGCATAACCTTCTCCGGGAACATGGGAGGGCGATTTATAGAAGCCCCTTCACCACCAAATGTGTTCATAGTACCCATTTATAATCCAAATCTACGATCTTTACGGAAAAGCTTTTAAGCTTTAGTCTATCCGGCCAAAGCTATGATAACCACTTGTTGGAATACAAGTGGGAGATATGAACACCTAAAGGGGGGTGTATAGGTCTTGAGTTTGCCTTGAAAAATTTTCGCTTTAAACAAATAGAATGCTAAAAATTTAGTTGTGATTGGTTGTTGTTCGGTATGTAGCCTTTACAGTAATAGGTTACAGTTTGATACGAACCAAATACGAAAATGCAATTGATTCAAGAAATCAGTTTTTGCCAAAAATCTTTTTAAAAACAGTTTAGATACTTCACACCAATTATGTTCGGATGCCAAAGAGTTGATGAATCATTTAAAGAAAGGGTTCTTTATGTGAAAGTGATTTAAAAACGTATTTGCATGGTTTTTCACAAAGTTCAATATAAATCGCTGAAATAAAAGAGAAAAGGGAAAGAGATACGACACAATGATTTAATCCTGGTTCACTCTCAAACCTTGAGAGCTACATCCAGTCCTCCTCTTCCAATTTAGGAGATTTGCTTCACTATGAATTTAGAACAGTTGTCTTGTATACAAACACGCTTCAAGATGCCTCACTACTTGAACGCCTAACAAAGGATCCCTTACCCTTGCTTTGTACCTCCCTCAATCTTCTAAATTCCCTCGTGAACCCAACACCTAGAAAGATCCCTCACTTTCTAGAGAACAAGAAGATATCACACTTCTTCCACAATCTTTATCTTGGTGATGCCTCACACCAAAAATCAAAACTCACAATTTGTTGTTTTTCTAATTGCACTCTATTGCACTATAACAACTCTCATATAATCTTTGAATCTTGAATCTCATTCAATGCATATGAAGAATAACATGAACAATGAGAATTTTAGATGAAAGATGAGAAGAAGAATAAAAACTATGCACTTTTGATTTTTAATCTTGGAGAAAGTTTGTGGCTTTGTGTTTTTGTGATTTGAAAGTGTAAAACTCACATGTTGCACTTCATAAAGATCATAGGGTATTTATATTTAAGTGTCAAAAGGAATGGAATCAAATAAAACTAATTTTCCAACTAACTTAATAGTTTGTAACCAGTTATCGACCTTGTTCACAAAATTACACTACTCTTGTAACTGGTTATCTCCCTTCGTTTCACAATATTTGGCCTTTTAGGTCTGGCACACGGATTAAGAAAGTGTCAATTATGATAAGTATTATGTATAGTTTGTCTAAAATGTCCCTATTTAATCCTTATTGAAAATTGTAGTAGTATTTAATTTTTATTAGTAAGTGTGTCCATTAATTAATGTATAGTGGTTTAGAGATGGGAGAGATGATAAAAGTATAATTAATGAAGAGTAAGAGAAATGATTGAATGAAATGTTAAAATTGAAAGAAAAAAATGTTTGTGTATTGAAAATGTAAAAGGCCAAACATTGTGAAACAAGAAAAAATGGCTAAAAGGTCAAATATTGTGAAACGGAAGGAGTAACATTACGCATAAAAACTCAGTTTTAAATATGTAACTTAAATATACAACCTATTTAAACCCTTAGACCTTTACATTGTCCATTTAATGATGCTTAAAAAAATGTGTAAAAACATGTTTTAAAAATTATGCATCATTTTATAAAAATTTGGATAATAGTGAAACTCAAGGCATGTTATATTCAATATAATTTGAATGAGATTCAATACCCAATCTAAGACTTTACCCATGCAAATATCATAAGGACCTATTTGAAATAAAATAAACAATAAAAATTCAATATAATTTGAATAAGATTCATGACCCAATCTAATACTATACCCATTCAAACATCTTAAGGACGTATTTGAAATAAAATAAACAATTAAAATCAATAAAATTTCTTGAGTTTGCTTGAGTCTAGGTTCTTCTCTCTTTCAGGGCTGACCCTGAGGGAGGGCGACGCCGTCGCCCTGGGCCCAAAAAATTCAGGGGCCCATATTTTTTTTAATAGTATATTTATTTTTTTAAAAAAAATATTAATAGTTGCAAGTTTTTTTTATCTCTTAATCATCAATGATTTTTAGCATAAAACTTCAATTGCCTTTTTCATTTGCTCACTTAATTTATAAATAAATGAAGTAATGAACTTTAACTTTGCAACCCAACATAAAAAAAAGTTTTTTATTACCTCTTTACTTGATAACTTTTTATTTTATTTCAAATCTTATTTTTTTAATAATTAGTTTTATTATTGATTGATGTCATTGTTTTAATTGATTATATGTATATATACTTCAATTTTAATTGATTTTTTTTTAAATTTTTTTAATGAATTAGGGGTCCCAAATTCTTCTTTCCGCCCTAGGACCCGAAATAGGTTAGGACCGGGTCTGCTCTCTTTTTTATTTTTCTCATTTGAATAACTTGAGTTTTGTTCTTTTTCCTCTTTGTCTTCATCAAAACCATGTGAACACCTATGTGTTTCACAATCTCCCCCTTTTTTATGATGACAAACTTGTTTTGATGTTGCTGAGTGTTGAACCTTTGCTCCCTCAATGTATGTATTATACATAATTGATTTCTAATTGAGAGAAGCTCATTTGACTTGAAAAGCACCAACAACCCTGCATAAAAAGAAAAAAACAACCCTTCTCCCATTTTTTGGCATGATAAAAAGTAGTTAAGAAATAAAAACATCGGCCAAAAGTGGAAAAATTAGACAAAAATCAATCTATTAGTTGTCATATCAGGGTTCATTATAGGTTACAAAGGACGGAAACCGGTTACATACCGATGCAGTAACCAGCAATGACAAAAATTGATATGTATCTGACTTTGTGATGGAAAAACATAATGATATGCCAACAAAAATATCAAGTGCAGGATTTAAAATGATAGAAGGCATAGAGTACTACAAAAAAAATGTCAATTTTAGATATAGATAGTAGTAGATAGTAGATGATGTATTATTTTAAAATTACTACTCCAGTCAAACTTTATTTATATTTTTGAGATTAAATGTTGAATCCAAAGAGCTCCTCATGAAATGGGGCTCTTACAATAAAAGTTAGAAAAATGTGAACTTGTGAAATATGTCACGTGTTGACAGTATTCATTATTTAAAAAAATAAAAAAATATTGAAATGATATGTCTTATGAACTAACACTCTTTCACAATAGTTTTACTAAATATGATTAAAAAAATAAATTATGAAACAATACTAATGCACCGGTACAAAATATTTTTTTTAAAAGATATGTTTTATGAACTAACACCCTTTCACAATAATGTTACTAAATACAATTTAAAAAAACATAAATTATTGAACAATACTAATGCACCTGTAAAGTTAGAAAAATGGGAACTTGTGAAATAAGCCACGTGTCGATGGTAGTTATTATTTAAAAATAAATAAAAAAATTTAGAAAAGATATGTCTTATAGACTTATATCCTTTTACAATGATGTTACTAAATATAGTTTACAAAAATAAATTCTGAAACCATACTAATGTACCTATGCAAAATAAAAAATTCTTGAAAAGATATGTCTTATAAACTGACACATTTTCACAATAGTGTTTCTTCATATCTTATGGACTAACACTCTTTCACAATAATGTTACCAAATATAGGTTAAAAAAATAAATTGTGAAACAATACTAATGCACTTGTAAAGTTAGGAAAATGAGAACTTATGAAATATGCCAAGTGTCGACAATATTTATCATTTAAAAAAATAAAAAATTCTTGAAAAGTCGTGTCTTATTGTCTAACACCCTTTCACAATAAATGTTACTATATACAATTTAAAAAAATAAATTCAGAAATAATATTGATGCACCCGTAAAAAAAAATTCGAAACACTCTTTCATAATAATACTAATATACCTCAATAATTTAAGACTCTATATATAAATATGATATATTTTTAAAACATTTAATTTTTTAACAAATTAATACAAATAACAAACTAATACCTCAATTTGTTAGAAAATAATTTTACTATGTTATATCATTTTTAATAATTTGAAGGTAGACTTTGGTTCAGATACAAATGAAAATGAATTTGCGCATTTTTTTGAGTATGAATTACACTAGGAAAATTGAACTATATGTAAATAAAAAAGTTCTCAAAATGCAATAAAATAAAATTTAATAGATATAAATTGTATTTTCAGAACTAACCAATGTAACACACGATTGTTTTATATAAAAATAACAATTTAAAAGTTTGTAATTAAAACAAGGAACTTAAAATTTCCTTTTCATAAAACATGTTTACAAAAGAATTTGGGTATTCCAATTGCAATATAATTGGCACAACATACAATTTCCTTCTTTCCATTCTTCCGCTGCGATACTATGATCCTCAAGCTCCTTCAGCACTTACCTAAAATGATAACCACTAAGGGTGAGACCTTTTCACAACACAGTGAATCAAAAGATAGTAAATAGCTCATAATAAAAACTCAAGAATAATAGTCAAATCAGGCATTGGTCCTTCAACATATATCACATTTATTTGACAAGGTAACATTCTTATGTTGTTAACTTCCAATATATTCTCATCCCTCAATAACATTTTTTTTTCCTAAATATATATACTTTCCTTATTTCTCTTGATCTTCTTTGGTGTGATTAGTTTACTTCTCTTACAAACCGATTCGCGCCACATCGCAGTCGGTTGCAAGAGTTAGCCTTTTTATCGCGTCTGGTCGAAGTGCGGCTTAACACAATCAACCTCGCATTTATAACTATTAGCCTTTTATCGCGCCTGGTCGACGTGCGGCTTACACATCAACCTCGCATTAATAATTATTAGCCTGTTATCGCGCCTGATCAATGTGCGGCTTAACACAATAGACCTCGCATTAATCAATATTAGCATGTTATCGCGCCTGGTGGATGTGCGACTTAACACATTCGACCTCGCATTAATAAATCTTAGCCTGTTGTCGCACCTGGTTTATGTGCGGCTCAACACAATAAACCTCGCATTAATAAATATCAGCCTGTTATCGCGCTTGGTCTATGTGCGGCTTAACACAATAGACCTCACAATAATAAATATCAGCCTGTTATCGCGCCTGACCGAAGTGTGGCTTAACACATTCGACCTCGCATTAAATTCCAATTATCGCGCCTGGTCGATTCGCGGCTTATTGCAGTCGACCTCGCATTAATAAGTTTTAATCTTTTATCGCGCACCTCGCATTAATAAGTTTTAATCTTTTATCGCGCGTCGATTCACGGCTTATCGCAGTCGACCTCGCATTATCACTTTTCTTTCATTCATTATTTCATAATTCTCTTCTCAGTCCATCACTACCCATTCCAAAAGCACTATCATACGCACATAATCACCACTTCAACATTAATCACATACATTTATTTCTATTACCATTTATTCATTCAATCACTTTACCATCACTACACCATTAAGTCACCTATTATCATCACAAACAGTTTCACAAATATACACATAACTTCTTGCATAAACAGATTCACAAATATACACATATTCACAACATCATCATATATCAACAAATCAGTCAGCATACTCAGGTATGTCTCAAAGTGCTTAAAATAAGTCAGCTCCCTAGGGTTCTTTACTTCTTACTTTAATAACATACATAAAGAAGATTTATCAAACACATTTTAATTTATATAAAATCAATTATTAAACTCTATTCACCCTTAATCCAACTTTAAGCAATCACTAATTTGTTACCTACAACCCAATTTAACTATTAACCCCAAATCCTATTATAAACTTTAACTATCCCTAACCCAAAGTGTGGAAAAGTGTCTCCCCTTACCTGGAAATCCTAGCAATAACGAAAGAGCCACGTTTACATCCGCGACTTGCTTCAGGGTCAAGGTCAATAACAACGTGTTGAATCTAAACAGGGACATATGATAAAACTAATTATAACATTAAAATATACATATCAAATAAATTCATTTCTGTCAAAATAATAAATATATATCATTATACAATAAAAATATATCAATTTTCCCTAAAACATCTCTTTATTTGAAAATATAGGGATAATAAAAATATTGACAGATCGTCAAATAAATTAGGTAGATGGATAGATGGAGTTGAGGAGGTTATATACCTAAGAAGGATTTGAGATTGGAAGGTTGGATCTTGAGTTATTGGACCGGGAAGAAGAAAAGACCTTAAAGTTTCGAGTTTTTCTTTTTGAACCCCATGAGTTGCTTAACGGCCCCCATTTTGAAATCTTCAGACGGAACTGCCCTCGATATACCGACTCATACAAGTCAGGTACAAGTTCCGCCTTAAACTAGGCGGTAAACAATTCATTATTGGAACCGACTGACACAAAGCGGGACTATTCCCGCTTTGTTTTAGTCGGGGGTATTTCTTTATTTTCGCCTTTTTGGAGGCGGAATAAGTTAAGAATTTATTAAAATTCCAAAATTGCCCCTACACGAACGGTTAACATTCCAAGTCATTTGAATACCCGTTCCAACTCTTCTCCCTCTCATTCCTTCAACACAACACAAAAGTCTTCCTAGTCTTCCTCTTCTCCCTCTCGAATACCCCCTCTCCGCCATTCAACACAACACTCGCTGCTGCTGCTGCTCTCGGTCTCCATTTGAACGAAGCTTTCAATCTCTTCTCCGTTTGTCTCGTAAGTATGGTTCTCTCCCTCTCAATCTCGGTCTTCTCTACTGTGTTGCATGATTCCACTCTCTTCTCTGTGTTAGTTAGATGAGTTTTGGGGTTATGGGGTTATGGGTTTTTGTTGTTTGTTTGATTATTGTATTGTTATGTGTTTGTTTGATTATTGTATTGTTATGTTTGTTTGATTTTTGGCTTGATTTACTGCGTTTCTTGTTGCTCGCTGTTTGCTGCTACTCAATAGCTACCGACACTTGAATGGCGGAGATACTCCCGATTTCAGGTAGGCGGCAAAACTCCCGCCTAGGTGTGGGCGGTATAGTTACCGCCACCCTAAAGGCGGTATAAGATTATCGACACCCTAAAGTCGGTAGGTATTATTATTATTATTATTATTATTGTTTATTGTTGTTGTTGTTGTTGCATTAGTTATTATTAGAGTAGTAATTTTTTTATCATTTAGTTGATTAGTATTAATGTACTGATTATTAGAATAGTGGTATATAGATTAGTATAAATTTAGAGTAGTATTATTGCAATTGTTAATATTAGAGTAGTAATATTTTTTGTTGATTAGTTATTAGAATTAATTAATGGCTAATATTAGTATAGATACTAATAAATGAATTGAGTTAATTAGTATAGTATTTTTTTTATGGTGATTAGTCATAGTTATTAAATTAGTATTAATGTATTGATTTGATTAGAATAGTGGTATATATAGAATGAATTGATTTAGTTAGTATATTAAATTTTTTTTATATTTGTTATTAGATTAGTACATAATGAATAAATTTAATTGCTAATATTATTATGTTATATAGCTTAGTATTAATGTATTGATTTAATTGTTTTTCAGGTATGGTCAGGTTCAAGAACACCATTAGGAGAGCACCGCCGAAGACTGTCCATCCCGATAATCGTGTCATGCTACCACCCGGTTCTCGGCGCGCGGGGAGAGTGGCACCGAGCGCGTCCGGTAGGAAGCGGAAGGCAGGGGAGCTTGAGGCGTCGTCGTCGCAGTCACCCGTAGATCCACCATTGGTTGGCGATCCTACACCACCACCACCACCACCATCTGATGACCACTCGACACCGCAGGCATCACTAGCAGCAGCTGATCAGTCCGCACCAGAGCCACCATCGTCACCACTACCCTCACTAGAGGAGCCTATACCACCACTACCATTCTCAGCAGACGAGCCTGCACCACCACCACCACCACCCTCAGCAGACGAGCCTGCACCACCACCACCACCACCCTCAGTTGATGAGCCTGCACCACCACCCTCAGTTGACGAGCCTGCACCACCACCACCAGCCTCGGTAGTGCTACCTACACCACAGTCATCACGGCCATCAGCAGACGAGGATTCATCTGATTCCTCTAATTCATCTTCTGACTCGTCATCCTCCGATGAGCCAGCTGCTGTTGCACCACCATCATCTGATCCGTCGGTTGATTTATCCACGGAGTCATCATCATCATCATCATCCGATGATGATTCAGCATCGTATGAGCAGGAAGGTGAGGCCCAGCAGGAGGATCAGGCCCAACAGGAGGATCAGGCCCAGGAGGAGGAAGCCCATGAGGATCAGTACCCGAAACCTGATCCACAGGATTTGACGTTGGTGCCGTCTTATGCTTCCCACATAGCCCGTGAGATTTGGCAAGACAGAGTAAGTATTTAATATTACAAAACTAATTACTTTATTAATGAGTTAATATTATTATAATTATGTTTATTTTTTCTGATATCGTAATTATTATTATGTTTCAGGAGCGTGGCGTTCTTGGTAGATGCACGTCCCGACGATGGGTCTTGCCGTTGCTTGATGATCTGCCCCAGGAGGTGCTCCATGTAGTGCAGCAGTCCGGGTTGGCCTCGCTTGTGGGAGTATCCTACGAGCAGGTTGACAAGCGGTTGCTGTCCTCATTTGCTGAGAGGTGGTTCCCCGAGACTCACTCATTCCACCTGCCTGTTGGAGAGGTGACGGTCACATTAGATGACGTGTCATCGCTTTTACATATACCAGTCACGGGGAGCTTCATTCGCTGGAGCAGGTCAAGGAAGGAGGATGCTATCATCCTTATGAGAGATTTGCTGGGTGTATCATACGCAGATGCGGCGGTGGAGGTCCAGAAGAATCGTGGTGGATCAGTACGATTCATCACACTTGCACAGTGGTACGCCGAGCATGTTGCAGCTCAGAGGTGGGAGTTCGCTGCACGAGTTTATCTACTGTACCTCGTCGGCAGCACGCTCTTCTTAGACAAGGGCATGACGATCATGGGATGTCAGTACATATTAGCCCTTGAGCACCTCGACACCGTGCATGAGTATGCGTGGGGTGCATGTGCCCTCGCCCACTTGTACGATGAGCTTGATGACGCTTGCAAGAGCAAGGGGAGGCAGCTCGGTGGATACATGACTATGCTGCAGGTATATTTAAGTATTTAATTTTTTTTTAATTGTTTAATTTTTTTTTTATTTAACTCATGATAACTAATGAAAGCATTTAAATGCAGGCTTGGATCAAGGAGTATTTTCGTTTTATAGGATCTGCCATCCCTCGCCAGGAGTACGAGGAACAGCAACCCCGAGTTCTGAAGTGGGGGTTTGGGGTAGCATCTGGTCACATGGACTTGCAGTATAGGTCGCACCTTGAGTCTCTTACCATTGATCAGGTGAGGTGGCGACCCTTCGATCCTGAGCACCGTGTAGTTCGTCCTTTTGCCGAGGTCAGTCTCTTCTCGGGATTTTTGAGATTGGGAGAGAGGAAGGTGGCTTACCTGCCGGAGCGTGTCCTGTGCCAGTTTGGATACGTACAGACCATTCCTCCGGCACCACGTGCTGCTCCTGGTTGGGAGGATGTCGAGCTGGAGTTTGCACAGTGGACAGTGCATGTGCTTTCAGATGAGCTTCGAGGTCGGCCCGTGAGATTTTCCGGGGAGCATGCAGCTGACTACGTGGGTTGGGTTCATCGGTTTTGCCACCCGTACTTATTATCCACATCCGCAAGGGTGGAGGATCCCTTCAGTCGTATCCGGGATTTGGTACGACCGATGCAGGACACTGGAGTTGTTGATCAGGATGCTATCCAGGAGGTGCTGGCTATATGCGATAGGCATCAGGGTGTCGTTGCAGCGCGAGGAGGGGTTCTACCACACGGAGGAGCGGGCCATGTGGGTGGTAGGGCTGAGCGCGGAGGCAGAGGAGCGCGTGGGGGTAGGGCTAGGGGCAGAGGCGAGCGTGCGCCTAAGGGTCGGGGTAGGGGTAGGCAGCAGTAGTTGTGTATTCATCACTTTTTTGTATCAGACTAATTATTCTGACTTTAGTTGGCTTATGACATCATAAGGTTTATTTTTTTATTGTTTATTACCATAAATATAGTATATTTATTATTTCTGTATACTTTTGTTTATTACCATAAATATAGTATATTTAATAAATTATATTACTCCCTCCGGTCCTATATATATTATATTTATTATATTTAAACTAAAGTTTATATATTTAATAATATATTTATTTCGCTGTACCGCCTTGGTCAAGGCGGAATATGTACCGCCTTCTACAAGGCGGAATATTTACCGCCTTCTTGAAGTCGGTAAAAATTCCGCCTGCCCTAAGGCAGAAGTAATATATATCAGATATCAGACAGCTTCAAAAACTGCAATCTGCCAACCTGCGAATATACATACCAGTGACAACAATGGCCAAACAGATTTCACACAGTATTCATAATATAAATGATAAAATTACAATATCTACAAATGGATTATTAACAAATATTAATTACATTAATTAATATTATATCTAATTACATAACCATTTACAAATGTAACAACTCATGGAGTTGTAAGATCGACCGCACCATCAAAATATGTTTTTGGTAGTAATGATTTAAAAGCATTCAACCGATCTCCTAGCTTATCCGACCATTCACATGCAGTAGGCCAAAGGGATCGATACCAAGTTGAATATACCGGAGGCAACGGACTGTTATCTCGCAATATAATATGCACCCAATGCTCATTATCGATGTTACCAACGGCCCATACACGAGGTGTTGACGTCGGGTTTGTTCTATATGGGAGAAAGGTTTGACAGTTCCCAATATTTGCCGGCTGAGAGGTTATTGACACAAAAGCTACATTGTACTTTGACGCAATGGCATGACCCATATCCGGTAATCTCAACCACTTCTTTTTTGACACTCCGCCAACATTGTCTACATGCAAATCATCTAGGCACTCGTTGTATAGCTTGATGCCCAATAACTCTGTGTAAAGATCCTTATACTCCGTCATCTCTTTTATCAAATCATGGCACACCGACATCCAACTGTGTTGATCTCCAAATATATGCATAGATATGGCCCGGAAACCGCAGTTCCCATCACCACCAACATCATGTATGGATTGGATATGTTCTTGTAGTGCCGTGGGGGCCAAGAAACCATGAGTCGGAATTCCTGCGGTTGAAGTTTGAGATGCTTGAGTTTGGGGGACAGTTGTACATTTCTCTGACTTTGACTTTGACTTTGACTTTGACTTTGACTTCTTCTTCGATGTTTCTGATTTGTCCGTACTTTTAAGCAAACTATCCACTTGCGAATCAACCCGCTACCATTGCGAAGGACAACGTTTTGTTGTCTTATCCTTCCTCGCCTTCCTACCCTTTGTATTCACCTTCTCTCGAGGTGGTATCATTGTGGTGGTTTCGGGCCGGACAACTTCACGAAACTTGTGCCAAAGTCGTTTTTTTGTAGCTTTGTCCCCTGCGTTGAACATCTGCATGTACTCCTCCCACAATGGTAATGGATCTGGATCAACCTCTTCATTGTCTTCTGTTTTATCTGGTTCAACTTGTCCACAATCAAACATGGATAACTTCTTCCAGTGAAGATGAACGGCACACAGAGGAATACATTGGCCTATCTTCTTGTAACCGGCAAGCTCGCAACAGCAGGGTAATCCATGTGTGGTTCGGATGCGGCAGGCACAACCATCACCACAAATACTTTGCACCTCTCTATGTATCAAAATCAAAGTTTCTCGAGATACTGCATACCGCAACTCCGAGTAGAAAGGTATGTTCATCACATGATCAACCCTTGTAATGCTTTTTTGAAACGAGTCCACGATGTCACGATGCTGGCATATCAGCATACTATGCATGGCATCAAAACAAGTAGCTAAATCTCCGAAGCTATCAGCCAACATCCTCTTGAATGTAGAATGCGCACTCTCAGCCCTATTTTACAAGTCAACAATAATACATAAGAAAAGGTCTAAATTAAAACAACCATGTCTATTAAAGTCACATAAATTAGTATATGTAATTATACCTGTTTGTCGTTGTGTTGCCAAGGTGCATATGCTGGTTTACCCAAGCATCCACAAATTTTTCCTTGTTGTGATTGAGGTATGTCCTCTCAACATAATCAAGCAATGCACCACAACCGGGCCCGACTTCCTTGCATACACTCTTGAATGCATTGAGATATGCTTCATACTCATCTATGCTCTTGCAATGGACGACATCCATCCATGCTTTCATCAGTTTGCCAGTTTTTGCAGTGTCCTGGAAATAGATTTTAAACTTTCCCTTGACATTGCATTTCACATGAAACTGACAAAGATGATGCGTCGATGTAGGAAACACATCACCAATAGCCCTCACGAGAGCTCCATCAAAGTCAGTCACAATAAGCCTTGGAAATTTCCGAGGGTCAGAAAACAATGCCCTAAACTGCTTCAATGCCCACACGAAGCTGTCATGATTCTCGGATGACATGAAAGAAAAGGCAGCCGAGAATGTTTTACATGTAGATGTCTGGCCCACAATCTCAAGCAATGGCACTCTATAACGGTTTGTCTTGTACGTGTTATCCATTACTAGCACAAGACTGAAGTTCCGAACTAGAGCAACGCTGTCAGGATGAGCCCAAAAGATATCCTTAACCACATCAGAATCTGACATAGTCCTGTAAGCATACTGGTATCCTTCCCTCGCCAAACATAGCAACAGATGTTGCATCTGTGTGCGCGGGTGTCTCAACTCTTTTTTGTATCGGCCACGAACATTGTATATTTGCTTCATCGTCGTCACATTCCCAGGGTATCGTTCTTGAAGGGTAATCATTATCTTCTTCGGTCTCACACCATTCTTCGTCAAGTCAACAACAAGAGCGTGTTGTTCTTCAGTTAGCCTTCCAGGGAATGGATGACCAACCAATGACTCGTAACCCTTATGGTTGTGGAAACCACATTTCACCTTTAAATCCCACCTATCATCAGAACGACTCCGCTTTGCATACAATCTGAATGGGCAATTAATCTTCTTACTTCCGGTCTCATATTTAAGGACTACCTTGGTACGCTTGTAAACACCACTTTGCTCACACGCAAATACAATCCTTTGCCGCTTACTTTTGCCTAATCCTAAATCAGATTTCAATACTTTCAACACAATCCCTAGATTATATCCGACTCCCCGAACCCAATCAATAAGCTCATCACGATTCTTAAACATTTTTTTCGTGCAAAACGATGCGCTAAAATCGGGAAACTCAGTCTTCGGAACCTTCTCATGCATAGGGTCTTCGACATCTATCACCATTGTATCTGCATGCAAGTTTAATTTACGTTATTACCAATTCATGCAGCTCTGATACTGATACCGCCTTTAACAAGTCGGGAATAATTCCGACTTAGGGTTGGCGGTGAATTTACCGCCTCAGGGTTGGCGGGCGTATTAATGGCAGCAGTTACTGCTCCATTAATGGAGTGTCACCATTCACAAGTCAAAAAACATAGAGACAAACATATATATTCAATGTAACTATAACCTAACATAACAATGGTATAACTTCCTTCAAATATTATTATTCAAACCAAAATAAAAGGTTTTCAAATACCTTAAATGAAATATTCTCTTGTGCAAAGTATCTTCAATGTTGCTCCAAGGCTTAACTTTAAGTTTCTTCACTTGAATTCCTCTTCAAAAACAATACTGAGAAAGCTTTTTTTTCTGAATTTTTTTCTCCTCTTGGCTTCATGTACGATCATTGTCGTACCTTATGAAAGAAGAAATGAAAGCTTTGCTTTGTTTTGAAGTCACTGAACGGAGGGGCAGTTTCGGCATTTACTAAATTCTTAACTCATTCCGACTTTAACTAAGCGGAAATTATTCCGCCTTAACATAGTCGGTTTATTTAATGTATTTGTTACCGCCTGTTACTAGGCGGAATACTGTCCCGCCTAGTATAAGTCGGTACATTAAAGGGCAATAACGTAAACGCAGTGTCAATGGGGGCCATTGAGCAACTCATGGGGTTTAAAAAGAAAAACTCTAAAGTTTCCTCTCTATGCATCACCCTCTGTTCTCTCTCTCTCTCTCACGTCATTCATATGCACTAATTTGGTATAAATTGCAGTATCTAAAGCATGAGAGACCATTTAGAGATATCCCTATCTTTGAACGTTTTCCAGTCTTGATTTGTGCCCCTCTCTCACGCCCTTCCTCTGTTCTTTCTTCTTTTCTTGATTCCACGCTGGGGTTGGGGTCTCTTTCTTTTATTTTTATTTTCTTTGGTTTGGGCGTGGGCCACTGGGTCGCTGGGTCGGGGTGGGTAGAATATTAGGAACAACATATATATATAAATATATATATATATATATATATATATATATATTTGTGGGTCAATGTATGTAGGTATTTTGGATTATAGCTAAAAGTTGGATGATACTAAAAATAAAGTACGTTTAGGTAAAACAATATTGTATTTTGAATTATTCAAAAACTGATTGAAAAATAATAGTTATCGGTCCTCCGGATAGCTATTGCGTAAGAAAAATTATCGAAATTCAAAAGTAAATATATTTTCTCAATCTTGATATTAAACTTGATAATATATAATATTTAAAATTTTGTAGTAGAAGATTATTATATATAACTTAAACCGGTAATATATTAAACCAGTCCAGAAGCTAAAAATAAAACAGTCTCCGAACATTAGAAAAATTTACAGGGACGCTCAAAACATTAAGTTAAACATATTTTTCTGAAGAAACTATTTATAAAAATGCCTCTAAGACTTGTCAATTGAGCTCCCTGTCAAAATGTTAATTAAATTAAATAAAAGTACTACTTTATTTTTGGAAAACGTATGATAACAAATTTATACTTATTTCGATTAGGAAACATATTTCAAATATAATGATGAAATCAGAATTTTATTTCGAGACTCAAATCTCGAAAACATCATATTAAATCATTTAATTATTTTATTAAAAGTATTAAAAAGAACGGGATGTTACATCCAACACCTATTATATAATTTCGAGACTAAATGTTGAATCCAGAAAGCTCCTCATGAAACACAGCTCTCACAATAAAAGTTAGGAAAATAAGAACGTACGAGATATGCCACGTGTCAACGGCATTCATTATTTTAAAAAATAAAAAAATCATGAAAAGATATGTCTTATGGACTAACAACCTTTCATAATTGTTTAAAAAAAATCTTGAAAAAATATGTCTTATGGACTAACACCCTTTCACAATAGTTTTAAAAAAATAAAAAAAAATCATGAAAATATATGTCTTATGGATTAACACCCTTTCATAATAGTGTTTTTAAATATAATTTAAGAAAATAAATTTTGAAAAATACTAATGCACCTGTACAAAATAATAAATTCTTGAAAAGTTATGTCTTATGAATTAACACCATTTCATAATAGTGTTATTAAATATATTTTTAAAATATAAACTCTAAAATAATACCAATGCACCTGTTAAAAAAATTCTGAAACTTCCTTTCATAATAAAACTAATGTATCTTAACAATTAAGACTTTATGTATAGTCAAACTCTATATTATATTTTTTAATCTAAACTTTGAAATCAGAGAGCTCTTCACAAAACGGAGCTTTCACAGAAAAAGTTAAGAAAATAAAAAATTATAAGATATGTCACGTGTCTTGAAAATATTTAAAATTAAAAAAAAAACTGATGTTACAGTGCAATGTTTTACTCTATAATGCGGTACAGATTTAGGGGTGCAATGTTATGCTCTATAATTCGGTTTTTTAAGTATAAGTTGTAACAATGCAATTGAAATGATACATTGTTTCAAGTTTCAACCAATGAAACTAATTCGGTGCAGGTTCAAGGAAATGGTGCACTGTTTCCTTAAATATTATTAAATTAAATATTATATATATAATATATTATATTAAATTTATATTTTTAAAATTAAAAAAAGTTATATAATTTTGAAACCAAATGCTGAATCCAGAGAGCTCCTCATGAAACGGAGCTCTAAGCTCTCACAATAAAAGTTAGGAAAATGGAAACGTATGAGATATGTCATGTGTTAACGACATTCATTATTTCAAAAAATAAAAAATTTCTTGAAAAGATATGTCTTATAGAATAAAACCTTTTCATAATAATTTTAAAAAAATAAAAAACTCTTGAAAATATATGTCTTATGGACTAACACCCCTTCATAATAGTTTTAAAAAAATAAAAAATTCATGAGAATATATGTCTTATGGACAAACACCATTTCATAATAGTGTGTCTAAATATAATTTAAAAAAATAAATTATGAAACAATGCTAATAATGCACCTATACAAATTAATAAATTTTTGAAAAGTTATGTCTTATGAATTAACACTATTTCACAATAGTGTTATTAAATACATTTAAAAAAAATTCTAAAATAATACTAATGCACATGTTAAAAAAATTCTGAAACATACTTCCATAATAATACTAATGTATCTTAACAATTTAAGACTCTATATATAGTCAAACTCTATATTATATTTTTGAATCCAAACTTTTCAATCAGAGGGTTCCTCACGAAACGGAGTTTTTACAGAAAAAGTTAAGAAAATAAAAAACAATGAGACATGTCACATGTCTTGAAAATATTTAAAATTAAAAAAAACTGATGTAACAGTGCAATGTTTTACTCTATAATTCGGTACATATTGAGAGGAACAATGTTTTGTTTTATAATTCGGTTTTTTAAGTATAAGTTATAACAATGCAATTAAAATGATACAAATTTTCAAGTTTCAACCAATGAATCTAATTCGGTACAGGTTCAAGGAAATGGTGCACTGTTTCCTGAATATTATTAAAAATTAAAAATTATATATATAATATAATATATTATATTAATATATTATATTTTATATTTTGAAATTAAAAAAATATCGCAAGTGGTCTATCGTTTCAAAAGTAAAGTGATACACCAACTTGACACTTTTTGAAATGGAGATTGTATATTGTTTTAACAATGAAGTGGTACATTCCATTAACTTGGTACCTTTTGAAATGGTACAAATAAATAAATATATAGATATCATTTTTATTTATTTATTGCTTCAATTGGTATCTGAGCATGAATATTGCCCAAATTAAAGTGGACAAATTATATATCAAACACTATATTATATTTTCGAATCCAAATATTGAAACCAGAGAGCTCCTCACAAAATGGATCTCTCACAAAAAAAAAAGTTAATAAAATAAAGGCCAATTAAGTATGTACGTGTCAAACACTATGTTATATAACTTTATTGAAACGACATATCACTTTACTGTTGAAACAACATATCACTTCACTTTTGAAACAACATATCACCTCATTGTTAAAACGACTTGTCACTTGTGATAACTTTTTTTAAATTTTAAAAATATTAATTTTAAATTACTCGAAAAAAAATAATATCACCAAGAGATATATTGTCTCAAATTAAATATGACCAAAAAATATATTGTTTCAAACTAATGCATGATTGGATGCAATGATTCGATATAGTAAAGTGGTACAATATTTCAAACTGATCACGAGAAAAACAAACTATCAACTAATACACCTTATTAATACACATGTACACATAAACTAGTGCTCCTATTCTATTGCACTAATTTATTGTCGGATAAAAAATTATACTTCACGTGCACATGTACTTTCTTTATAAAAAAAAAAAACCTAAATTCAAAAATAATCCTTGCATTTCTAAATTTTTCTATTTCTTTATCAATTTTAAACAATAATCCTAACTTGTATAATTTTAAAAATATTTTGGATATGGTTTTTATTTTAACATGAAACTTTTTTTGGATGACCTTGAAAGGTTTTTATTTTGAAATGACACTTTTAAATGTTACTTTTGGGTTGTCAAATGTAAGCATTGTTTTTGTAACGACATTCATAGGAATTACTTTTGGAACAACATTTTTGGAATTACTTTTGGGAGGACACTTATAAGAATAACTTTTGGATAGACTTATGGTCCAAAGATATGTACATAACATGACGTGTTCAAAGTGGTCAATACATATATATATGCAAAGATATTTGATTATCAATATTTGTGTTTTAATATTATTGACAAACATTTTTGAGAAAGTTACTAAAAAAGTCAGGTGTTACAAACATTTATCACAAAGTTACCAACATCAAATACAAGTATTACAAACATTTTTGAAAAGTTTACCAACACCTCAGACTAGTTATCAACATAATACACAGGTGTTACAAACATATTTGACAACGTTACCAACATCAAAAACAAATTTCCCGGTAAATACAAACACCTTATACTAGTTAGTTACCAGCATCCTACACATGTGTTACAAACATATCTGACAAGGTTACAAACACTAGAAAACCTGTGAACACAATTTTCCTCTAGTTACCAACATCTCATACAAGTTACCAATATTCTAAAAAGTTGTTACAAACAGTTTTGGCAAATTTACCAACATCAAGAAACTTGTAAACGCAAATTCCTTGTAATTACCAACAGCTCACAACAGTTACCAACATCCTACACAAATGTTACAAACATATCTGACAAAGTTACCAATATCAAAAAACTAGTAAGCACAATTTCCCTGTAAATTACCAACAGTTTTGAATATAATAAGATCTCTCACTAGATTCGATGTGAATGCAATTTCCATGTTATTACCAACATCTCATACAAGAATCTAACATGTGAAGAAAATTTAATTGCAATTACCAACATCTCATAGAAGTTACCAACATACTACACATGTGTTACAATCATATTTGACGAAATTACCAACATAAAAGAACCTGTAAAATTGTATTTGCCTATAATTATCAACACCATACACAAGTTACCAACATCCTACCACATATGAGTTACAAACATTTTTGACAATTAACCAAAAAATGACAATAAGTTCTCATACTAACAAGTTTCCATTATATACAATAATACAAGACGTTCACTTTGTTCTAATGCTTCCAAATACATGGTACAAGATGTTTTGATTATATAGAATAATACTTCTAATACAAAACATTTAAAGAATTCATCCTATTTTTTTGGAATTGCTTTATCCAAAATTACGGTCTTGCGGATATTTTCAGAATGCATAACTCATCCATAAAGTAACTTGCACCTCATGTTTGTAAGTTGTGCCTGAAACATTATCAAAGATTTAATAAGTGGATAAAATTTGAAATTATTATGTGAGGAATTAACAAAAAAAAAAAAAACGAAGGCATACCTTATGTTAGAAATTGTTTCCTTTTAGAACTCATTTTGCACCTTACAAATTACCAACATTTATCAATTGTTACCAATAACTTACAAAAAAGTTACCAACACTTTTTCAACAATTACCAACATAATAGAAACACTTTTACAAAGAGATAAATAAGTCAGTGTATAACACCTCTCCAACAATAAAATCAATACAACACCACTTTCAACACATTTTAAACATGTTTAGGTGCTTAAATTTACTATCAAAAAATTTGGCATGTACTACTATTTTGAAAATACTTCCTGACACGTTATTACCTTGCACTGAACCAAATTAAAAGTGCAATGAATATACTAAAAGTGAACCTCAATTTAGTTGAATTTCGCTAATCAAACAAATCATGCTTTTAAAATTGAAAAGAAAGGCAACCGTTATTGAACTAAGGCAATGAATGTTGCCATCAACCAATGTCAATAAGTAATGTGAAGCTAATGAGAATAAATCATACTTGAGCCAGAAAATATGAAATTATTATTGTAATTCAGGTATGCATGTATATACTCAAATAAAAAAGCTTTAACTCTATTTCAGTTCAGCAACCGCAATGTACAAACTTCAATCCATATATTATTGAGTAATATGTTAAATTGGTCCTTGACTTTCGAAATTTTCAATTTAGTTCCTGAGATTTTCGAAATTTCAAATTGGCCCCTGAGATAGGAACATGTCAGTCATATTACCTTGATGTTAATGATCGTCAGTGGTCCTTAACGTGGACTAATGTTTTGACAAAAAAAATGAACAAAGACTGTTGAATATCGGTCAAATTAGTCCATGAGATTGTCGAAATTGGTCAAATTGTCCCTAACTTTATTGACCTTTAACGTCAGGGACTAATATGACTGACGTGTTCTTATCTTGAGTATTAATTTGGAATTTCGATATTCAGGGACTAATTTGACCGGTACCCACAAAGTCAGAGACTAATCTAACATATTACTCATATATTATTGGAGTTCTACTGCACTAAAGAAGAAAAATGGCAAAAAATAGAAAATCAAAACCCAAATAATAGGATTTGTTTGTGTTGTGCTTTCAAAAAAGGGGGGCTCAAATAAACTGTCATGTAACTATTTGGCACAAAAATTACACATTGCATAATACATCACAAATTTTACACTATCATTGGACTCCAAACAAATAAACATCATGTAGCTATTACAATTTTACACATTGCATAACACAAACCCTGATTTTATTTGCCATAAAATTTAGGGATTTCAAACTCTTGTCCTATTCTATTAATACTTAAGTTCCTTTGCTTAGAAACACCAATAATAGAAATCCCTAATTCATAACAGCAGATGAAGGGAGAACTCCCCAAATGAAGAGAAAAGAAGAACGCAAGAAGAAGAGGGATGAACCAAGTGAGTAGAGTCAGAGAGTCACCACCAAATTCAAAGAGGAACACAAAGTGAGTAGAGGACTAGCACTATTTACAATAGTTTTACTAAATATGATTAAAAAAAATAAATTATGAAACAATACTAATGCACTTGTACAAAATAGTTTTTTTTAAAAATATATGTTTTATGGACTAACACCTTTTCAAAATAAAGTTACTAAATACATTTTAAAAAAACATAAATTATTGAACAATACTAATGCACCTGTAAAGTTAGGAAAATGAGAACTTGTGAAATACGTCACGTGTCGATGATAGTTATTATTTAAAAAAATAAAAAATTCTAGAAAAGATATGTCTTATAAACTAACATTATTTTACAATGATGTTATTGAATATAGTTTAAAAAGATAAATTCTGAAACAATACTAATGTACCTGTGCAAAATAAAAAATTATTGAAAAGATATGTCTTATGAACTAACACCTTTTCACAATAGTGTTACTAAATATCTTATGGACTAACACTCTTTCGCAATAGTGTTACCAAATATAGGTTTTTTTGAAGGGTACCAAATATAGGTTAAAAAAATAAATTGTGAAACAATACTAATGCACTTGTAAAGTTAGGAAAATGAGAACTTATGAGATATATATGCCAAGTGTTGGCAATATTTATTATTGAAAAAAATAAAAAATTCTTGAAAAGTCGTGTCTTATTGTCTAACACCCTTTCACAATAAATGTTACTAAATACAATTTAAAAAAATAAATTCGGAAATAATACTAATGCACCCGTACAAACAAAAATTCGAAACACTCTTTCATAATAATACTAATATACCTTAACAATTTAAGACTCTATATATAAATATGATATATTTTTAAAACATCTAATTTTTTTAACAAATTAATACAAATAACAAACTAATACCACAATTTGTTAAAAAATAATTTTAGTATGTTATATCATTTTTAATAATTTGAAGGTAGACTTTGGTTAGATACAAATGAAAATGAATTTGCGCATTTTTCGAGTATGAATTTGCGCATTTTTCGACTAAAAAAACCTTTAAGACAATCAAAAGAGTAAAAAAATTGGAAAAAAAAAACATAATTACCTTGACATTAAATATATCCTCTCTATATTAATAATACTTATTAAAAATTATTTAAATTACCTTATGAATTTTTTTGGACGGCCGGCCCATTTTGACATTTATTGGAAACCCTAGGATCCTATATAATAACATGGGTGTGCAGTTATTAAGAAAGAGGATAAAAACCCTAGGGTTTCGAAAAATTTAACTAGTGTTTTTTATTTGTCAATATGTAATTTTAATTGTTGCAAATGATCCATGGAACAGAGGTGGAGCAGTGCAGCTATTGATTTGTCCTGTCCCAGATATGCAAGGGTGTTGTTTCCACGGGAATGATTTGGGGAATGAGTGGGTGGGTGATTGGGTGTGCAGTGGGGAAGGGGTTCAGTGAATGAGGTGATAATGAGAATCCTTTCAATTTCTGGTTGTTTTTTGCGCTAAGGGACTTCAAACTGGCAGTGTTCCTCACTCTGCTGTGAGTACCCAAATGATTCTATTCAATTTTTTATTTAATTTTAAGTGTTGCTTTTTTGTTACTTCATACTGGATAGTCTTTGGAATCGAAACTGAGATAGACCCGGAAATTTGTTTTGTTTTGGGGTAGTACAGTTAGTTTAATCAGTAGAAGAGAAGGAACTCCAGGCATGTTCCTCATGCTTCTAAATAACCATGGCGAGAGAAATATGTAGCGGGAAATTATAAACCTGATAAGTTATTCAAAAGGAAGCATCACAACTGTTTAATTAGAATCTTCATAATCCTATTACTCATCCTCAAGAATTAGCAATAGGATCCTCATACTTATCTTTTAACAATTAGTAGCAGAATGCTAACGTATAATTAGTTAAATATATGTAGTTATTTAATAAAAATCTAAACATACATATCCTTACATAATATGTTTAGTTTTTTTTTATTAAATTACTACATATATATATATAACTAATATATAACAATTAATTATGAGATAACTAATATATAACAAATCAGTTCAGAACCATTATTTGTTATGGCCTTATGTTTACCAGCCTTAGATTTCTTAACAATTTTCGATTTGGCCTTCAACGATTGTGAAGTATTCTTGTCACTCAACTCTGGTTTACTAGATCCTTCAGGATGATCTGTATCCTTCTTGTTAACATAACCATTATTTGTTATGGTCTTAAGTTTACCCGCCTTAGTTTTTTTTCACAATTTGTGGTTAATATGCAGGTTGGGTTTGATTTTGTCTATGTTTGTTGCTAAGTGTTACTGGTTAATGAGTGTTTCTGGTTTGAGTGTTGCTTTATAGTAGTGTTGCTGGTGTGACTTTTACTGGTTTATGATTGTTGATGGGTGGTTTTTTGCTGCACCAAATTCCCATTTAATGATAGACCCTTTAAATATCTTACATTACCATCTACCTCCTCATTATTATTAGATTAGACTGCCTTAGTTAAGATACTATCACTAATATTGTCAAATGTTTTATGAAGCGAGGCTTCCTTGGTTTACTTGCTCACATGAATCTTTCACATAAACCATAGAGTAATTTTTAATTTGAATAAAAAAATACTCCCTCCGTTTTTTTTTTGGTCTTTTTGGAGTTATGCACACAGATTAAGAAAGTGTTGATTATGATGATTATTGTAAGGTTTATATGTATTTTGTCAAAACTGCCCCTATTTAATCTTTATTGAAAGTTGTAGTAGTATTTAATTTTTATAAGTAAGTGTGTCCATTAATTAATGTTTAATGGTTTAGAGATGAGAGAGATGATAAAAGTAGAATTAATGAGGAGTGAATTAAATGATTGGATGAAAGGTTAAAATTGGAAAGAAAAATATGTTTGTGTATTGGAATTGTAAAAGGACCAAATATATGAAACAAGGAAAAAAGGCCAAAAGGACCAAAGAAAAAAACGGAGGGAGTAGAAGGTTAGAACTTAGAAAGTGAGAAGTTATTTGTTTAAATAAATTTGGATATGTCAGATGTATTTTTATTTAAACTTTTCTAGTCTCAAGTTATTGAGCTTGAGTGATGTTCATTGAATAGTTTAGCAAAGCTTTTTCTAATCGTAACTAAACTTTTTCTAGTAGTTTAGTTTAGCAAAACTTTTTCTAGTTGTAACTAAACTTTTCTAATAGTTTAGTTATCTGCCATTTTGTTGTAACTAATTTTGTTTGGATACTTTTGTATTATATTATTTTAAGGCTTAATTATGTCACAAGTCCCTGAAGTTTGAGGTACTTTTGTCAGATACCTTTATTCTTTTTTTTTTTCCAATGTCTGACTCCCCGAAATTACTTCTGAGTTTGTCATATATCCCTACTATCAATTCTGGCAAATTTTGCCGACATGTAACATTGGAATCCTAATCAGACGCAGGAGGTTGGTCATGTGGTGTCGAGTGATGTCACACGGGTGAAGACGACCTCTCTCTTAAATTCTTTTTTCTCTTTTTTTATTTAACTAAAAATATAAAAATATTAAGTTTTTTAGTTTTTTTAATTTTTTAAAAAAAGGATCTTCGACCACAGGGCACCAGGTGCTTAACCTCCTGCATCTGATCAGGATTCCGATGTTACATGTCAGCAAAATTGGCCAGAACTGGTAGTAGGGGTATATGACAAACGCAGAAGTAACTTCGGGGAGTCAGACATTGGAAAAAAAAAAGAATAAGGGTATCTGACAAAAGTACCCCAAACTTCAGGGACTTGTGACATAATTAAGCCTTATTTTAATAAGAAAAACAACATATAAATTGGATAACATTTTCTGGTGCTCTAATTTTCTAGGTGGGAAATCACATCCGCCAAGCAGGGAATCACATTGATACTGCTATAACTGATTTGAAGATTCAAAAGAAGGTAATGAAAACCCTTAGATCAATTAATTTAGATGAATTTGTTTTTTTTTTCAATTTCTGAAATAAAAATTGCCTTTTTGGTTGTTTCACAGTTCCATACTGATATATCTGCATGTATATATGTGTGTATTCATGCGCTCTTTAATCTCTAACATAAACTAGTTTTAGCATTGCTTTAAATATATATTGGCATGGCCACTAGCTGCATGGAACAATATGATTAGAACCACTGAAAATATGATAAAATGTTATCAAGTCAATGTTGTAGCGAGAAGTGGAATTTGTTTGACATCTAGACATCTAGTAGGGAAAAATGTGTTGTCAAGGCAACTTTTTGATGCGATCTCATTATGCAGTTAACATTTTTATTAATACTGAACAATTTACATACCTACTTTAAAGATGTTTAATAGATGAAGAAAGCCCTTAGAGGAGCAAAAGTTGAAATGCCATGGAAAGAGTAAGAAAGGTCATAGAGAAGAAAGTATGGTGTTTCAAGTTTAACTGCTCAACATACAAGAGAACTTGTTTCTTGATGGCCTTTTCCTATGCTTAGTTGAAAGATTTTTTGATGATTTTACACCAGTTCTCATTACAACTTGATATCTTTTAGGGTCATATGTTAACCTTCTTTGAGAGGTTTCTTTTCTTTTATTTTTTATGTTTATTTATCCAGTTACCATCTCTAGCTTCATTGTATGATACAATGCAAAATGCTTCATGTTGAATATGCATATAGTCATGAAGAACAAATAAAGCAAGAATTTGATTGGGTGATCAAACGTGAAGTGCTTCCTTTTGGAGAAGTTTGTCATTCAATTGACATCTAGCGCCTAAGCACTTTTAGTCAAAATGTAAGTTTATGTTACTTAATTTTTTCCTTCTTAATATTCTCCTTAAGTTGCATTTTTTTTAAAAGTTACTAATTACTTTAACTGTATTAGCATTGATTGTCTCGTTTCTTTTGTTTGATTGCATGGTCGAAATTCATGAAGATGTTTTTTATTCTACCATAAGTTTAATTGTTTAGTTTGATATTTGGGCTTAGTTTGCTATAATTTAATGATTCGTAAGAGCTGGTATTATGAATTTGGAACTTTGTTTTGTACCTTTATTGGGCTTTTTTACTTAAGTAGAGTAGTTTTACAAACAATTTACGTAAAAGAGATAGTTTTCAAATTATTTACTGAACATGGGGCAGTCAACGAAACTATTTACGAAAATGGGGCAGTCAAAGTCAACTTAATTATTTTATATTTTTTCGGGGTCAAAGTGTCATGTGGCAGCGTGTGATTGGTCCAAAAAAATTGAAAAAAAATAAAAAAAATTCGCGGACGCATGTGCCACAACGTGGTGCATTGCGTCAATTGACCTGACGCAACCAAACCAATCGCGTCATTGCCAGTGACGCAATCTGGTGATTGCGTTTGCTCTGGTTGGGTATCGAACCTGCGATCGCAAGGATACTCCAGTGACCAACACGGAGCCACTGAGCCAATAGCTCTGTTGTGCTTAATAAGGGAAATAAATATATTTATTTCTTATTCGTTTAATATTTTTTCTAAATACCACAACCAGCATTAAATATATTTTTCTTAAACAATTTTTTTTTCATTTCTTCTAACATCGGTCTAATTAATATTTAATTATTTTTATTTTTTTTTTATTTTTTGTCATTTGCTATCTTTTTATAATTAATTTCACACTTACTATCTATCTGTAATAGTTAAGCGTAAAATTGTTAAAACCATAATTAATGTTGCGTTGTCTTACTACAGATGCTACAAGCAAAAGGACACCGCTACTTACTATTTTAACTATGGTAGGGTGCGCCTTTGTTGGTGATGACGCCTTCTCCAGTAGGAATCGGGGCTGACATTTGTAGAAAGTTGGCCATGGTGGTGAGGTTTCTCCGTAATGATGTGGGATAAGGGAATGAGTACCCCCTGTTGTTCGCCTCACTCTTTCCATGCTCCTCACTCTTGCCTCTCTTCAGTGTTCCTTCCCTGGGACTTAGAGAAAGGAACTATGTGTGTTTGTGTATTGTTTCAGTGTGTTGCTACTGTATTCTTCCGTTGTTGTCTTGTGTGTTTTGATTGATGGTGACACCTTTATATAGTGCCCCTTTTACCCATTGGTTATTCCCCTTTTCCGTTTACCTGCTGGTCCACGCAACTTTTCCCTCTTTGTTGCTGCCTCCCTCATTCTTTATCAGGTGCCAGTTTGTTCTTTTTTCATTTCAAGCTTTCCATTAATGGCTGAGGAAGGGGAGCATACAAGGCATGCCATTTCCGTCTCTCCCTTGGGAAGGGTCTAAATGAAGTGAGCAAAGATTCCTTTCTAGCATTATTATTTTACAATGATGTTATTGAATATAGTTTAAAAAGATAAATTCTGAAACAATACTAATGTACCTGTTAAGACAATCAAAAGAGTAAAAAAATTGAAAAAAAAAAACATAATTACCTTGACATTAAATATATCCTCTCTATATTAATAATACTTATTAAAAATTATTTAAATTACCTTATGAATTTTTTTGGACGGCCGGCCCATTTTGACATTTATTGGAAACCTAGGATCCTATATAATAACATGGGTGTGCAGTTATTAAGAAAGAGGATAAAAATAAAAGGGGGGAAAGAAAGCAGCGGCGGCCGAGAGTAGTGAAAGAGGGAGATCGGAGATGGAGCATAGCGAAGGAAGCAAGACAGAATCAGATGATTTGAACTTGAACCAAAGCAAAAGAAGAAAGATAGAAGAATCAGATGAGAAGGTTGGGGTTCTGTGTCTACATATGTACGATGGTGTTCTGATTGGAATAGATCTCGATGCTGCACCAACTGATGATACGAGTATTTGTTTCGTCCTCGATTTTCTCAGCAGCGGATTCCCTATCTGTATGAGACATGTTCAAATCGACCATCAACACCTTTTCGTTGGTGGAGTTGAAGTTGAATCAAGCCAACGACGCTTCTCCAACCAAATTCACGAGTTCCGCCCTTCTTCTCTGTTGCTCAACCCCCCAAAAGAAAAAGATATTTTGGTGAAGAAGGCGGGGACTCTCGCGTGTCCTAAATTGGCACTGGTGGCCAATCTTCAAGGTGACATCTACCTTCTTCATCACTACGGCCATCCTTCCATTCCTGTTGATCCAAAACCCGATGTTCCCTTTGAGCGTTTTGATCGTGGCAGCATTTCTGGGCTTAAAGCGCCTATTCCTCCTATCTACGGGTCCATCTATCAGAAATTCGAAACCCTAAGACTAACCGAAAAACCCCGTCACTATTTTTGGCCTGAGAGCAGGTTTTATGATCCCAACGACTTTCCTGTGGAATGTCAGTTTGTTGTGGATAATAAGTTGCTGCTTTTCTGTCATTCAGACAGGACACTCCAGATTTTCACTACTCATACCCATGAGGGAGAGGGAGAGTGGGAAACTTATTTTAGAGATGCAGAATATGTTCGAGGGTCTTTTCTAAATTGTCGCAAAGTTCTGCCCAGTACCGCGTTATGTTTATCTGATCTTGTATTATTCCAAGGTCAAGAACCGTATGCGGTCTTTCATTTCGTATCACTCAGAAACTCTATGCTTTCCCTCTCTCCAAAACAACATTCCAAGTCAATTGCTTTCAGGACCTCGATGAGGTATTCTCCATTCGTGGTGCTTTCGATCCTTTGAATCCATTGGATATAGACACAGTAAGTCATCAACTTCTTGATCTGGGTGACGTAGCAGCAGGAAATGGATATCCAAGAAGAAGAAGAGTATGTGCAATATCGGAAGGCAATGGGTACACAGATAAGGTTCCTTATGTTTTCATCTCTATTTTCGATTTGCACTTGACTCAAAAAGAGATAAAGACCCCGGACGACCCTAAAAAGTCTTGTAAGTTCTTGAATGTTTCCATGGTCAAAAAGCATTTATTCAAATTGGAGGACAAGAAGAAGGAATCTATATTCGATGCTTTCATCCTTACTCCAGGTATTGTTTAGACTTTATTAGAGATGTATGTGCTTGTTTGCTTGTTACATGCTATTGGAGAACGAGTTCTCTTGTTTTTATTTTTCTTTGTGGCTGAGATTGCCAACTTGGAATTTCACAATCTTCTTTTGTATTTTTGACAGGCAGCTTTACTATGTAGTCAAGTGATGTGATTCGAGTGGCTGCTAGTTGGTTTATAGCTAGGTAAACATAGCTTTGTGGAATGATTTATCAAATTACATGAATATCGCCACGATTGCAGCATAGAAGTTTTTATATGAATTTTATATAAAATGCCATGAATATATGTATGATGGATGGCATGTCAATGATAAATGAACACAATTATATTACATTGATTTGGTTCCCTCTTGGTCTATTGGATTTCTCTTCATTACTGATGATTAGCATAGCTGTCACACTATCCTCCTTTTGAAGTTGCTCATGTATTCCGACTCTAAGTCCTTGTTTATCCCATTACGAGGAGTCTTCTCTTGGATTCAAAACTCATTCTCATGCTGCTTGTTGGTTTATAGATAGCTAAGTTAAGTTGGCTGGGATTTGTGAAAAAGGATTTTGAGGACTTGTTTTTATCTTGCTCCTTTTTTTTTTTTTTTTTGTGGGCTAAACAATGATGAGACCTTCATGTGTTGTAGATATGAAATTATCCATCTTCCCTTGAGATCTGTTTCGTATATTTTATTGTTTCGTATACTTCATTCAATTCTCAACAAGCATAGCTTTGTGGAATGATTTATCAAATTACATAAATATTGCGACGATTGCAGCATAGAAGTTTTTATATGAATTTGATATAAAATGCCATGAATATATGTATGATGGATGGCATGTCAATGGTAAATGAACACAATTATATTACGTTGATTTGGTTCCCTCTTGGTCTATTGTGGAATTAAATTTAATTAATTTACGTACCCGGTGCGTACCCAAGCGTACCCAATGCGTACCCGCACCCGGTACGTACCCAATGCGTACCCGCACCCGGTACGTACCCAGTGCGGGTACTTGCTATTGTTGTTCTATAGTGTGTTGATGTGTTTTTTAGGGTTTTAAATTGTTATTCTTGCTCTCTTATACTTGCTTCTGCTGTTGTGCCCTATAGCTGTATAGGGTGTCAATATGCTATTCTTGCTCTGTTATGCTTACTGCTCTGGTTTTATTTTGTCATAATTTTTTATTATTTTTTTATTTATTATATATTAACGTACCCGTACTCTAATTTTTACCGTACCCCCGTACCCGGTACGTACCCGAACCTGTGCAACATAGCATACCAACAAGAAATGAAAACAATTACATTATGTGCTTGGATGGAGTTCTTTACAAATTTATAACAGGACCCATTGCATGTGTTGGAGTTGAACTAAAAATTTTGACCTTCCTGTAACTTGATCAACTTTGCTTCTATCATGATAATCCAAGCTTCTTTTGTTTTCACTATGAAGTTTTTTATGACAAAATTCATCGACTAGCTTTTGGCTTCTTTTTATGTTATTAAACTCAAGGGTCTTGCTAATAAGTGCTCTAAGGACACTTGTTAAGGTTCCTAGATTTGGAAAAAATATCATAAATTCACATTTTCTTTTTTCTCGAAAAAGATAAAAAAATCACATTTTCCAATACTTTCATACTACATTAATATTTGATTCTTTAACAAGTGTCTTTAGGGCAATAAACTCAATAGTGAGATCCCAATGGTGCTCAACAATTTGCATATTGTATCCTAAAACAGCTTAAATGCTTTAAGCATGTTTGTTTCCAAAGTAGGTAGGTGCCTCCAAACACATGTTTAGGGAAAGCAATTATGTGTTGCTTTTGCTTCACCATAATTTGTTACCATGTTTCGAGGAGAAATTATTAGGTGGTCCGGGATTTCATGGTCTAGGATAATCGCCACAAATATTTTTAATACGATAAACGGTTGAGATGAGTCCGGATCACCATGGTCCATGACCAACTAATAATTCTCGTGTTTTGAGACACACTGCACTCTTATATGGTTAGAACCTCCTAATGCTATAAAGAAAACTACATTTTATAATTCCTCCTTCTGTTTTTCTTTTTAAGGATTGAAGCATAGAAAGCATGCAGTTAATTATAACGTAGTTTAAGATCTTGTGAATAACACTTATACTATAGTTAAAAGACTTGTGCAAAAAGTCTGCATCTTTTGGCAAGATTATTTGCTTTCTTCAATGTATGAAGCTTGCTATAGGAACCCAATTTCACAGTAAAAGAAATCGGTAATTAAAGAAAGATTTTACTTTAGAACCATATGAAAATAGAGGGTTTATGTAACCTTTTGACGTATCCCAATAGAAAATAGTCACGTGTTTTTTTTTTTTGGTCACGTAAATTGGGCATATTTTTAATTTATAAGTTTTATAATTAAAACCCTAAAATATTTATTTAAAAATATTTTTTTTATTCTTAATGTAATTTACCCAAAATATCATCATTTTAATATTATTTTTCATATACCCAAAATACCATCATTTTAATATTATTTTTCATATACCCAAAATACCCTAATTTTAATTTTATATTTCATATACCCTAAATACCCTCATTTTAATACTATTTGTATCTACCCAAAATACTCTTAATAATTTATAATTTCCCATTTCACTATCCTCCCATGTTATTCTTCTCCATCAATCTATCAGACTCTTCTTCTTCTATCACTGTCAAATACCAACATGACCACCTTCTTCTTTATTCATACATTCGTTCTTCATAAAAAATTCAAGAACAAACGCAGGAGCATACATTCTTCACTATCACCTTCTTTTATATTATTCCCTCTTATCTCCAAAGCAGTTTTAATTTTCCAAACTCAATCCCAATTCTGACGCGCCACCACCATAGATATGTTCTCTTTCTTCCTCTTTTAGGGATGTTCATTCCCTTTAGATTTTATTTCTGTGGGTCTCGTGCTGTCAGCAGTATACGTTGATGCTTTTTAGATTGATTGTTGCTCTCTACCCAGGGAAACACAATTTTGTGTAAACTCATAACACGTGATTATTTTTTTTATTCCCCAAATATTATAATGAAAATAAAAGTTTTCACTTTTCCATTTACAAAAATCTTAAATTTTTCATTAAAAAAAACTCAATTTTTAGCAATAATGTTTTTTTTAACACAGTTGAGTGGTGGTGAGAAGCAACGTGTCTCATTATCTTGGAAAAAGTCAAAGTAGTCAACAAAAAAGAAGAGAATATCTTTTTGATATGATGCTTGATTCTGTTTTCAAATAAAATATAATGTTTGATTCATTCATTAATTGCAAATTTCTATCACACAAATTTTCATATTAATTTGACAATATTTAAGATTTTTCATTAATTGTTTTAAAGAATTTTAATGTAATATACAATTTTTAAGATAATATACAATCTTTAGGATTTTTCATTAATTATTTTTACTTTGAATTGGGACAAAAAAAATTCATTTTTTTACCAAGATAATGAGACAGAGGGAGTATATGAGAGACAATTAAATGAGAAGAATTGAGTGTTGGAAACGAACAAGCGGCCTAACAATCTACTAGAGGGGACTAATTAATAGTTGGAAGCAATAGTACCAATTTTTCGGATAAGATTAAAATGGGACGAATAATGCTTGCTGTTCAGATAAAATAGCTGATTTTGGGCTGAGTAGAATCTGATAATCGGTTGTCTGTCCGACAACAGATTATCCGAGCTGCACCACACAAAGATCAGATTTGCATCGGAACACAGCTAGCACAATCCGAGCAAAATAAGGTTTAACAAAGCCGACTAAAAGTGCTTGGACAAAACTGAAAGCGGTAAATAAAAGAGACACCGAATTTTATACTGGTTCACTCTCACCCACTGAGAGCTACGTCCAGTCCCCCCTAAATGTTAGGGAGCCTTTACTCAAAATCAATTCAAATGGATATAACAGGAATTAGAAGTGAACCTCACTCAACCTAACCCTTTCAAGAGTGTACCAAACTCTTGAAAACTACCCCAAATGAATTGATGGCTGAAGAACCTTTTCAGCACTTTCACAGATAGAGTTCCTTGAGACCTTCAAGAACTCCTTCAATGAAACCTTCACCGAACCAAACTGATTTTGTTGAAACCTTCAACAATCTCAGAGCAATCTTGAAACCTTCAAGATCTATTTCCTTGAAACCTTCAAGGTTCTTCCTTTCTTCAATGAACAGTAACTTAAACTATGGTGGCTCTAACCAGAAACTCAATTGTATGAGAATTAGAAAGTGTGAATACCAATTGAGTAGTTGGTTAAGAAAGGGATTGACAGAGAAAATTGTTTAGATCGATTGCCTCTAAATTGACAACATCCTAAAACTATTCAAACAGAGACGTCACTACAGAAAATTAAATTGCGATGCTAGTGAATGAACTTCTTGAGTGAATGAACTTCTTGAGGTTAGTGTTAATAATAGAAGCGCATGATACTCATAAATTAAAGAGTTTATATTTTCTCTCACAACTTTGACCACTACCACTACTACCATTTTTTATTTTATTATTTTTTCTATTTTTATACCCTACCATGCATTACTACTTTTTTTAGGTACCAAAACTTTGTTAAAAGTACTACTAATAAGAGACATATATGCTTGAGTTATGTTGGCGACTACATACTTAGCTATGGTGGATATGAGATTAATGCGCGCGAAAGTAGCTACGTTTATATTAATATTCTTTCATCATTTAACAATGAAAAAAGATGCAAACAAGGGGGCATCATGACCATGATATTGGCATGAGACATAGATGAGTTTAGACTATCATGTAGAAAAAAAAGCACCAAAGTAGTGCAGTTTAACCATTTAATTACAAAACTAGTGTAAGATGTTAATTTATTACACAACTAGTATAGTCGTATATGAGGCATGCGACTTCCTTTCAAACTAGAAAAAATAAGATACGGACAATACTACACTTCATTGTTAGACACATCCAATATCAAATAATGAGTGATAAATTCTCAAAAAGAGAAAGATTTGAAAATATTATATTTTTAAAATAAGAAAGTTTTGATAAAAATCTACGAGATAAAAAATTAAAATTAATTCATAAACTAGAATTATCGGAAAATATAAAACAAGAAATAGCCGAAAAATATATGAAAATAATAGAAGAAGAAAGAGTAAAGGTACAACTAGAAAACATAATGCTAGAAGAAAGACAATTAAAAAATGCCTTAAATATTGTTTTGGTCCTTTATCTTATTTTTAGGTTTCAATTTGGTCCTTCATCTTTAATAAGAGTCAATTTACTCCTCTATATTTTTAACGTTTGTCAATTTCATCATTTTGTCACGACAATGTTAAATTTTCACAGGAATATACTGATTTTGCCTAAAATTCTTTTTCTAATCATCATAGTTTGCATTGTAACGTTGTAATTTGTAATTTTTAAAACAAAAAAGGCAAAAATGTGAGCGAATTTTTACCCTAAAAAACTGGAATGACATTGAAATTTTATCAAAGTATCAAATATGATGAAAAATGTAAATTTTGAAGAGCAATAGCATATTCTGATGACTAGAAATAAGAAACCTATTACAAAATCAATATATTTTGGTGAAAATTTAACATCATCATGACAAAAGGGTGAAATTGACAAAAATCAGAAACATGAATAACTAAATTGACTCTTTTCAAAGATAAATGACTAAATTGAAACTTAAAAATAAGATAGAGGACCAAAAAAGTATTTAAGCCTTAAAAAATTTATTTGATGAATATAGGAGACAACAAAGATATGAAGAAGCTAGAATAATGAATGACTCAGATTTTACAGATTCAGACTAATTATGAATCTTACAACTACAACTAAAACATTAGCACGAAAAATTGAAGATATTACCACTACAACATTTTTAATTTTCTGCAACGGCACAAAACCGTTGCTTAAAGCCCAAAAATCGTTGCTGAAAGTATAGGCAACGGTTTTCAAACTGTTGTCTAGGTGAGTGTTGCCTATTGTCAAAGGCAACGGTTTTTTGTATTTGGCAACAATTTTATAAAAACCGTTGCCCTTTGACTTATAAACAGCAACGGTTTCTTGGTAAATAATATGCAACGGTTTTACTATAAATAGCAACGGTTTCTTATACATAATATGCAACGGTTTTACTATAAACAACAACGGTTTTTTCTTTTTTTTTTTTCAGAATATGCAACGATTTTGTTAAGAAAACCGTTGCCTATGCCTTTTAAACAGCAACGGTTTTTTTTTCATTTAAGCACACGCAACACTGATAAAACCGTTGCATTATGTTTCAGCAATAGTTATACAACTATTGTCAACTTCACATAGGCAACACTTCTTTTAGGTTTACTCTATATGCAATACTTTTAATAAAATTATATTGAGCAGTTATATATATAATATATACACACACATAATGAAATTAAATTATAATCATCACCACACATACCAAAAATAACATACATAAGATTATATTGTTCCATAATCCAAAGAGTACAAAGATTATATTGTTCCATAATCCAAAGAGTACAAAGACCAAATTAAGTATTTGCTAATTAACATAATTTTTTTGCTAAAGTTCAAAAAAAAAAAAAAAACTCAAAGCTAATCCATATATATATTCTTGCATTGCCAATGACATCATTCTCATTCATCTTGAGCTTGGTCTTCCTCAACATTCAACTTTTGCTGCAATAAGGAATATATATATATATATATATATATATGTTATGAATAGAGAATCTAAATATCATTACAATATAGAGGAACAAGTTGAAGATAGAGCATAAAAATTAGACTTGAAATCAAATAGCCAAATAATTATCTTACTTGGACGATAGTATTTGACCAATAAGACATCAATTGTCTAAATTGACCAATAAGCTACAAAAAATCTACCAAATTTCATATCCAAGATAATATAGTATGTAATCATTTTTTTAACATAAATTATAAATTTGTACTCAGTCCTTATATAATGAAGCTTTGAGCCACATGTTAAATTGGTCTTTATATAATGCATGAATTCTCTACTCAGTCCTCTTATAATGTGGTCTTTAGATGTTGGGTTATTCGGCTCTCACCCTTATTTGCCATAAACACCAACGGTGGCATCATCGCTTAGTCAGTTGTCGCTGTTGTAGCTTAGGCTAATCCTCTTACCAACTCCCAGCACTTTAGATATGCATATGTCTAATGCTTGGATAATTTGAGAGTCGAAAACTCCATATATACCAAACTTAAAGTGAACTTAGCCGAAAGATAATCTAGTCTTGTTGAGCTAGTATCAAACTCATTATAACATTGTGGTGTATCCAATTCATCTTTCACTTAATAAAAACTTTACTTATGCACTCTCCTTAATAAAGACAGAAAGTGTCCAACATCATCCCAAGTTTCCCCATTTAATTTCAACCTTTTATTATTAGCAACACAAGAAGTAGTTCTCTGTTCTCACAACTCTAACCTCCTTAAATTTTCAACCTACTGCTTCAATAATACAACATCCAAAACATGCATCTAGTTATAAATAACAGCACCTTATGTTAAGGATGAAAGGGACTTAGATAGAAGGTTGAGATCAAATCTTCTTAGGGAGACCAAATAAGCACAAAACCCAATGAAATTTGTCTAAAAATAATTATAATAGAAAATAGAACCAAGTAAGATATTGTCATTTGATGAAGCACTATAGACAAATGGTAATCATCACTATATAAGTGTAATAAAAGGAGAAACATACTTTGACGAGTGTCTCATTTACTAATTTCAAATATGGAAGAAATTGTAAGTATTAAAAGAGGAGGAACAAGACTCACATGATCAAAGAGAAGAGGTTTGACAAGGAAATGGAAGAAATTAAATAGTGAACACATACATGAGAAACAAGTAGGAATGAGTGAATAAATAAATCAAAACAAGACTGTGACAATCACAGCTAAAACACACAAAGAGGAAGCCATTTAACAGGACCCCTTACATTCAGCCTAAAACTCTAGCAAAGTCCGCAGAGAATAAACTCCAGCAGCAAAATCAGCAAAGAAATAAACTACCCACCCCACCATAATAACAGGACCCCTTACGTCTGTGCCTTTTTATGAACACCATACTATTGTAGGTATTTCGTGGATAAAATTCTGTAAAAAGGATAATAGTTATTAAAAAATTATTACAACTATGGTAGGTATTTCATGCATAAAAGACCGTGTAAAAAGGATAATAATATTTTAGGATGTAGTACTATATATAGCTTACCATTCTCCTTGAGTAGAAGTTGCAGCCTTAATTTCCAAAACCTTCAATTAATCCCTACAAAATAAGCATCACAAACTTAAACAAATAAGGAGCCATGTAATGACTAAGATATAAGATTACAAGTCCTGTAGCATCAAAAATTTAATAAGAGACCATAGCTTCTGAAATACCTCTTACTAGATCCAACACAGACAGACACAATAGGTTATACCTCTTACTAGATCCAACACACTAATTAATTCTAGCCTTCTTTGTCTTCTTGATCCTCTCTTTAATTTCACTGCACAACATGAGTAAAGCAGGTAAAAGAAATTTACACAAGCATGAGTATAAAAAAAATTTCCACCTTCTAATCAGGTTTATAAAAAGCTCAACTTCAGGTTTATAAAAAGCTCAACTTCTTATATGATTTATATTGATTCCTTTCACTTTTCTTTTATATCATTGGCTAGAATAAAACTGAGACACCAGTTCCGAGGATTCATAACAGAAAAGAAAGCTTAATTGATTAAAGAGACATGCACACCATGAGTACTTGAGAAGTAATAAAATTTTACTTAAATGTTGAAAGTGTCGCTATGGAGTAAGCCGATGACCACATTTTGAGGCATGATAATGTGAGAACTGGATATAAGGCACTAAGAAAAATTAATACCAAGAGTAGTTTTTTTTTCTTATACCTGGTGAATTTTTAAATCCTTTTCTTAGACATGAAGTTGAAGAAATTTCAGGGCTTTGCAACTCCTCTTCAAGTTTAGCTACTTGTTGTTGCAACTGTCTAACTAGTTTCTTCTCTGAATGAACCTGTGCAAAAAACCACCACTAGCTTAAACAGACTAGTTTTTAGTATAAATAATCTTTTTTTTTGCTGAAATAATATAAAATCAGTTAGCTGCTTCTTATGTAAGTACCCAAACTGCTCATGTGTCACTTATCATAATTATTATAACAAACACGACTTCTTTTAACAAAATTGCACTAACAATCGGAGAAAATGGGCTAACGAAAACTGAGGAAGCTCTTCTCTAAATCTTACATCATGTTTCACACTTATGCAGCCCAAGTTCAGAAATCTTTAAAACTTCTTGGAAGGAAAACAACTTATTTGTATTATAACAACTGTCTAAGATAAACAGATTCATTATAGCAGTTGTTGAAAGGTTCTTTGTCTAAAAGTAATATGCAATCAGAATTTAAATTACTACAGTATAATAAGGAACCTTTCAACAGAGAACATGGCCATCCTAATGATGATAAGAGAGAATGTTATCCCAACACCATCCCAAACGAAAGAAGTATATATTAAACAACAATCAATCAAAAATCATGATATCAAGGACTTTCATGCCATGAGTTCATGGGTCACATCCCTTTCAGTGTATAGTTTTCATGCATGAACTTGAAATGATGTCTAAACTCTAAAATTTCAAACCTCCATTTCATTTCTTGAAAATCACAATGTGCTCTGATGAGAGGAGAAAAAAATAAAGGTTTCAACCAAAAACCAAAACACATGAAAATGTAGCTAAAGGAACAAACATTGTTACCAATTATAAAAGACATAATTAACCTCAAAATAGTCAAATATCAGAAGCCAGAGACACTAACCATGCAGGGCATCTCCCTTATCAACATGATCAAACTCACAAAGCGACATCACTATAGATTGCAACTTCACTTTTCCACCACGTTTGTTCTGGAAAAAAAGTGGCAGCAAAAAACAGAATCAGAACTCAACATCTCTTTGTTATGCATATTTGGCTGGACTCAAAAACAAATAAAACATACAGTGAGGTTGAACAATTAATTTAGTCTTCTCTCCTCTCATCATAGACATGATTACTTTGGGCAATCTAGGAAAAAGATGACCTTCAACAAGTAAAGTAAGTGGTCAGATGTTGTAACAATAAAAAAAAGAAATGGTTGATATTTGCTTTTATTTCAAGAAAATAAAATAAGAGTACAACTCAACAAAAATACCATCCTTCACATGAAATTCAACTCATCCTTCTGGTGTTTCTGTAACAACAGTGCCATCAACTAGCGCCACCCGATACTTCACTGCAGTAGCGGAAAAAAATGGTATAACTAACAAGCTGACACAATGTTCGTTTCTAAAACAGTCCAAAAGTGATACACAGCAACAGAAAACATAAGGATTTTAAATTCTCAACTCATTGATAAGTTCTACAGATAGGAAGCAAAAAGATATATTATGAGTAGCAGTTAGAATACCAAGGACTTCGTCAAGATCACCAGGTAGCTCATTCCTAGTCCCTTTCTCCATAATTTTCTTGACAATTCCACCATCTTTGCATACATCTACTACCTTGATCCATGAAATAAGTTCCACCTCAAACTCCGAAACTGGGTTGGAGTTGGGTGAAACACTCAAATCATCAGGTAATGTGAACAATGCTACCTCTCCCTTCTTCATGGTCATAATCCCATAATCCAACCCAACAGCCACTTGAGCTGCCCATGGTCAAATAAATTAAACCAACATAAATAAATGAAGTTTCTTTTATTTAGCATAAATACTCTTCTTTATATGTCCATTACTCTTCAGTATATAAGTAATGTTATCATACAATGCAACCGGTTCAAGCATTTTATCAGACACATTGGAAGCACATAATAACTGATAAAATTAGCATATTATAATTTAATTTTAAGCTTCAATATCTATTATGCACATGCTAAATTACATTTGCATTATCTAAAAAACCTTGATTTTGATTTTGAAATTCAAATTAGGACATGAAGAACACATACCTCTAACAATAGTCGCGGTGGTGAGTGGCATTAGCGGTGAATAACGGTGGTGAGTAGTAAACCAAAAATGGAGGATATGGAGGGAGAGAGAGAGAGAGAGAGAGAGAGAGAGAGAGAGTGGTGATGGTGTGCTAAGACGGGGTCTCCAACAAAGTAGTGAGTGGCGCGGTTTTGGTTGCAGGTGACGGTGCGGTTGAGATGGAGAGATCGAGAATGCTTACTAAAGAATTAAGGGATATTAAAATAAGTGTATCTGAAAATGAACTGAAATATTTAGAAGAAATAAGAAACCTACATTTAAAAATAGAAAAGATAAACAATATGCTATCTCAAATTTTGGAAAATACATCCGAAAACCAAAAAACAAAATTAGATGATACATTAGATAATCTGATAAAATATTTTAAGGCAAAAAATAAATATGAACGACAAATCCAACAAGAAGAAAAACTTCATGAAGAACTAAAAGATGTATTAGTTCAATTAAAAGAAAGTGAGCAACATAGAAATATCACCTTTTTAGAAAACTATTTTGAGATGAACAAAAAGGATAAAAAAGAAAAAGAGATAATTCCTAAGCTTCCATTATCATGGAGAGATTAGATGAAGAAATAAATATAGTAAAAAATTATGATATAGAAGAAATTTTTAATTTAATGAAAAAGGTTAGAAATTTTTTCTGAAGAAAAGAAAAGTGAAAATAGAAATTTGACAATAATTGAATCTGAAGAAGAAAATTCTGATAAATCTGAAAATGAAGATATAATTATAGGATATGAGTCTACTGATGAAGAATATAATCTAGGAGAAAATGAAGGATCAACATCTTATATTAAAAGGGAAAGACAAGAGTATCAGTCTTTTAGAGAAAAAGAAAGAAAAAGAAAATTTAATGAATATTAGAATCCTAAATACCAATATGGAACCCAAGATGAAGGAAAAAGAATATTTTCCTAGGAAAGCAGGATTTACAAAGAAAAATACTATTACTATTAACTGTATAATTAATAGAGAAAAAATAATCCAAGAATGGGTAAATGAATTAACAATAAACCTTTTGAAAAATTATGATATAGATAAGCTAACAAGAAAATATGTTTTAAGACTAGCAGGATATAAATCTACTAGAATACTTAAAACTTATATTGGCTAAATATAAATCTACTGAAATATTTCGCGGGGAAGCTAAAAATTAAGGAAATGTTATAAAACATAAAAAAACTTAAAATAGGGTCACTGTTCACCAAAAAAAAAAAACTTAAATTAGCTTCAGAATATTCCCTAGCAAACATATCAGCTACAAAATTTTATATCATTAGAAATATTTCCTAGCAAAGTCGTGGCTGTTCCATAGTTGTTTTCCTGATAATAAATGGTTTTTAAGTTATCGAACAATAACTACGGAAATTATTTTCGTATATAATCCGTAGCTGATTTGATATAAAATTGCTATGGAATTATTCCCTAGCAAAATTCCGTAGCTGTCCAAGAAAATTCTTGTAGTGCATAACTTCTGACCAGCTTAGAGGTGAAGATGTTTGGAAAAAATTAGATTATTTAGCAAGACTAATAAGTTTAGAATTTTTAGGAAAGGATCTGATAGATCATAGAGAAGAGGAAATTAAGCTAGAAAGAGAAACAACAAAATGGTATTTAACAAATATGTGTATAAGAGACATGTGTCATATAGATAAGTTTATATGTGAATATGAGACCTATTATTATCACCTTGAGAAATCAGATCTAGAAGATTATAAGGAATTATTCCTAAGCAAACTTCCTCATCCAATAGGAGAAGAGTTAAGAAAAAGATGACTAAATAAGTGACCTGAAATAGCCTCAATATTTGGAGGTCTTATATTCATATTAAAAATATGGTTAGAGAAATTCTTGGTTGCATGAGTACGGGTACGGTATCGGTACCCGATACGGGTACGGGGTACGACAATTTCTAAAAAACATGGGTACGAGTACGTTTATATATATATATATATATATATATAATAATTTATTTTATTAATATAATTATCTTTAAATTTTAAAAAATGGAAAAAATAAAATCAGTAAGGTAAAAATTAAGTTAAAATTAATAATAAACACTTAAAAATTATTTTGATGTAAAAAAGAAAATATTAAGTTCAAATTAATAATAAACACTTAAAAATTAAAGATTTTCCAAATAGAGTTAGTTTACTAGTTACTAACAACATTACCATATTTAAAGAACAAGCTTAATCAATCAGTCAATTAAAGATGCAGCAAATCAGTATTATACTGCGAAAATATAAACTGAAAAAATAACTGTATGATACTATGAAAAAAAGAACAAGCTGAGGAAATCAGTATGATGATACTATGAAAAAAACTGAAAAATTAAAAGATGCAGCAAATCTCATTAGATGCAGCAAATGAAATCCTAACTTTCCAAGATGCAGCAAATCTCATTAGAAAATAAGTAACAGAGTAGAAGTATTTTATCTCTGTACGAGCAGCACGGCGACGGGTTCGAGCAGCACAACAACGACAACGAGCGAGCAGCACGGCGAGCGAACGACAGCTGACAGTAGAGATAGAGAGAGGAGGCAGAGAGGGTGCTTTGAGAGATAGAGAGGAGCCAGAGAGGGTTTGCTTCAAAACTCAACCCTAGGATAAGATTAAGATGTCTAAGGCTGGGAATAAATTTGGGATGTTACAATCCTTCCTCACTTATTGGAATTTCGCCCCCGAAATTCCGTTGAGTTCCGTAATTGGAGAACCATCCCCTTGGTAAAGCTTCTGACTACGTTTTTCACTTCCCTTCGGTCTTTATTCCCCGCTCCGGGTGTGGTTAGGGTCATGCCTATTTCAATGCTTATCCTCGAATACAATGTATCATCTCTACCTCGACAGGATCGTCAGTTTTCTTATTATTAAAGTTCCATCTCCCATTCCTTGGATTGAAATCCTCCCCCACTTGGCATTGACATACTTGATTATATCCATGCTAGGGGGGGTATGCTCAGTCGTTGCTTAGAATAGAGTACACAAGTTCCCGACTGGTATTCAAAGCTGAAAAGAGGGCACGTGGGTGACTACCTACCCGTAGGCATAGAACTATGCCGGGTTTCTACGACTTGGCGAATTCCCACATACACATCTGAGATGCTTGAAACTTGAGGAGAGTGAAGATGAAAAGAAGAAACATGAAGCGCTCCAGAGTGAATCTCATGGTGTTTGCAAGACGACCCAGGATGTACTGGGTATATGTCAAGCAAGAAGACAATAGAGGTTATCCCCAAAGTGTGCATTTTCAGCAGAGAGCCGTCGAAGGATGCGTTTTCTAGGGATCTGCGGCTGATTGATTGGTCTCGGTCAAGGTCTAATTGTTATTTCTCAATTCGGTGTTATTTTGGGAAGGTCTTGCTTTTTCCCTAGTTTCACTCTTATTCGATTCTCCGTGAAGCGTTTGGGCCTATCTGTTTAGTAGTCCTATGTCTTATGGTATGATTACTAGTTATTGTCGCTCGGATAGGATCCGAATTGAGTCACCAAGTCTCTCCCACTTAGTATCAACATACCTGAGTAAGTCGAGGGCAGGGAGGAAGTTGGGTTGATTCCAAGAATTGATTAGCTAGATTCTTAATTGATTGGTGAGGTGGTTCATGGGATTAAGTTGTCTGCCAATCGGTCTTATTGGTGTGGTTTCGAATTTTTCTATGACATGATGGCTCTCCATACTTACGCATATGACTAAGTTCTCATACAAGTTAAAGAGGTGGTTCGATCATTTAGTTGGATGTTCTCGGTGGAAATATAGAATAAGAGTGTCTTAAATGGGGTTAGTTTGCGAGTTTCTGTTTATGAGTCTTAGTAAAGATCCTATAGGATTAAAGTTCAATAGGACTTTCGACAGAGATAGAATTTCTAGATGGTTTATTCGGATCTCAACTAGATGATTGCAATAATATAGCATGTTAATAAACGCGAAGACCGAGGTGGTCAGTCCCAATCTCACATTTATCAACTGTACATCACTGCGTTGTTGAATGATAGCATTATCTTTTAACAGATGCAAGAGAAAGGATGACCAATCCTGACCTTACACTCTATTAGAGGACGACACTATCATCAGGTGTTTGGTTAGGTCTCTCGTTACGGTCTTATAACTAAGTAAGGTTTTTCCTACGTGTTCCTTTAGATGGTACTCATGATTGGATTGAAGATGAGTCTTTCTTAGGTTTCACAACTTCTAGAAATACAGGATTAGGAATTTAAAATTCCAAGATAATTGATTTAGGATATTCTACGCTGAAACTTAAAAGAGATGCAGATTGAAAGTACCTAAAATGTTTATCTAAGTTCTTGAATTGTTTCGTACCTTTTGTTGGTTTGGCCATGATCTCCTTAAGTAGCTGTACCGCAGACCTCAAGGGTGTGGACCAGGAAACTGATATTGTCGGAAGGTAAGGTTGAGACGTCCAGGACGAAGTCCTGTGTCATTGAGTAATCCCTCTGGGGCTGTGTCTGGTATGATTGCCGACACACCATGAAAGATGTGACGAGACTCGCCACCGAATATTAATACATCACCCGATCCCAAGATAATTCTTTATGCTCTCCTTGGATCTCTCTGGTCTCCATAGAGAAACTCAGCTGAGTCACCAATGCAGAATGATACTACCGGTATCCGTCTTTGCAGGCTACCAACACTTTCGTCACGGTCCTAATGAAGACCAAGCTTTCCATTTCCTTCATAGAAATTGACAATGCAGACATCAGGGGACATGGAAGGGAGTATGTCCTCCACTTCACTTACACCGCATTCCTTCTCAATCAAAGATTGTGCTTCTTGCATCGCTCCCATAACCAGCTGAATGAAATGATCAGGAATATTGGGTGGTTCGCTTCCATCAATTATTCTTTTGGGTCCATATACTCGGGTTTGAGGATTCCAGTCTAAGCCGAGGCACATCATTTTCAGTCGGAGTCTGGCTCCACTTGTAAAGCCTGGTTGATAAAAACCTCCAGGGCCTAAGCCCATCTCCCGACAGTTCTTTACTACGCCCACCTGTTCTTCATGAGCCAAGTGTTGCTTCAGGAGAACCATTCCCGGTCTCAAAACTATACTCTTCTTCTCATCAACTTGTACCCCCACGTGTTGCTCCTTGTCTTCAATAGTCGATCTAAGCTTACCCATTGCAGAAGTTTGCCCTTCTTGAAAACATATGTCATACGGCTTGGGTTTCAAAGAATCAGTTGGGGAATTGATCTTACGATCAGTAGCCGAGCTGCTAGCAGGAGAATGGAGAAGCTGATTTTTCATGTTGCTACAGTGTGGCAACAAAGAATTCTGTTGATGCGGACATATACATAATTTAGTACATATCTATATAGGGTTTTATAACTATAAACCTAAGTAACTACTATAGAACTTGACACTATTTCCTGGTTACTCTTTTGGTGAGTAACCATTGGAGATGTGAATCCACACTCCAAAGGCCGAGGGAAACTGCTCTGATACCATAATGTAACACCCTATAATTAATTACCCTTAAACCCCTTATATTAAAAATACGGACTTAAAAATTCAATTTTTATTTCATTAAAATCAACCGTCAAACGGACGGAGTTTTGTCTGTTTTTCGGACTAATCCAAAATTCAACCTGTGGTAAACAATTTTAATTAAACAACCAATAGCCAGCAGGGCTTCAGATAATATTTCTAAATCATATCCAGGCCCAATGGGCTCCAAAAATATCAGAGTGCATAATTAATCAGAGTAATAGCGGAAACTACTAAGTTGGAGTGTCAATCCAAAACATATAACTTTGTCAAAACAAAACATCCTAAGCCTCATTCGAAATATGCATATTAAATTTACATCAAAATAATATAAGAGGCTTAGGTCCATATTATATTCTAAATCCCATAATAACCCTACTTTCCCTGTAAGGAAAAGTACTCCTGCTCGGTCGGGGGCTGTGCCAGCTCAATCTCCGTACCTGAAAAATGTAAGGGAGTGAGCATTGCACATGAAATAGTAAACAGTTTCTAACTAGACATAACGACCCGCTAGGTCAAACACAATTAGCAAATAAGCATATATTCACATATTGCACACCATACTCATTTCATTATTTCCATATTCATTATTCATTCCAAATCTCCATTTTCATTATTCATTTCAACATCCATTTCATTATTCATTTCAACATCCATTTTCATTTACTTTTTATTCTGTTCACATACTTACTTTATTTCGGTACATCACCTCAAATCAGAGGCCAATGTACAATTTCATTCAACACATTTATCACCTCAAACAACAGAGGCCCTCATAATTTTCCTTATTTAAATTATGTGTCCCTCAGGTCAGAGGTCAACACTCCAATTTCTTAATTCACGGTGTGTCTCTCAGGTCAGAGGTCAACACACCAATACTCTATTCCATCCGGTGTCCCTCAGGTCAGAGGTCAACACCTAAATCACTTTATTTCATTCTGTGTCCCTCAGGTCAGAGGTCAACACTCATTCATTTTAATTCATTTCATGTCCCTCAGGTCAGAGGTCAACACCATATTCACTTTATTTCATTTCGTGTCCCTCAGGTCAGAGGTCAACACACTATCGTACTTTACCTCCACGTAGGAAGGTACCTCATACACTTGGCCTATGGGTACTTCACCTCCACACTGAAAGGTACCTCATACAAGTTAGCCTGGGGGTACTTCACCTCCACAACGGAAGGTACCTCGTACCATTGTACTTCACCTCCACAACGGAAGGTACCTCATACATGTGGCCTATGGGTATTTCACCTCCACACCGGAAGGTACCTCATACCATTGTACTTCACCTCCACACCGGAAGGTACCTCATACAATTTGGCCTGGTGGTACTTCACCTCCACATCGGAAGGTACCTCATACCACCACATAGGTTATACTAAAACATCATTTTCATTATCAACAATTCATTACAATATAAGGGTCGTCACCTCAATACAGAGGCCAACATATTTACCACATTCTTGTTCAATCAAGCATGACACATTTAATCACAACCAACCACAATTAACACATAATCATTCATGTAATTCCCTTATTCCTTTCTTTTTTTAACTATCACAATCATACCAAGTAGTATCCTCTTTTATAGCCCAACATTTAGATTTGCCCTTCATTTTAATTTTACATATATCATCTTTTACTTTTGTTTACACATAATCATTTTACTTTCGTTTCCTATATTCACAAGTTCAATTCATAAGCCATGACCTTTGTTCACAATTGATAATACTTAACATTTTTACTCATTTAGAAATTAGATACAAATATGCACATTCATCACATATAATCGTTTCCCTTCCGTTTTCTTCCTATATCAATTTACTCCATAATACCTACATATACTTGCAACATCAATCAATTATCATTTTATACAAAACTTGACAATTAAAATCAATAATCATAGAAATCATTTACGGCCACTTCACTATCATGTTACCCAAATCCTCTTATACTTCATTATAATCATTATCTGAATTTCATTTATTAAATAATTCATTCTCATATCATTGGGTTTCCTTTTTCCTAGTCTTTACATTCAATTTCATACATATTTATTTAGTTAGAATTTCATATTCAATAACCTAGGGTTTTATAGTCTAATTTTCTCCCCTAACACATAACCCTAACAAGTATTATATACTAACTAGAACCTACTCCCTAGAACAAGGCAATGCCCACAATATCCACCCCTTACCTCAAACACTTGGAGATAAGGTGATTTTGCTTGCTCCAAGCTTGAAAGCCTTGCCACCAATTGAGTTAGAATCCAAAGGAAGAGGGAGGAACCTAACTTAATAGCCATAACAAGAAGAGTTAGCATTTATGCCATAGCCTCTTGCCAAGACTCAAGAAAATGTGAAGCTTCCATGGCCTAGAGTTGAAAACCACCATGGAAGACAAGAGAGAGAAAGGGAAAACGAATTTAGAGAGAAAAAAGAGGAAATCCATGACATTAAACACTTACTTGAAGTGAAGAAGGAAGAGATTTGTTGATGGAATGAAGAAATCCCACTTGCTCTTGGTGGATTTGATGATGGAGAATGGAACCCTAGGGGAGAGAGGAAGAGAGACACGAATTTGGGGAAGAAAGAGCGTGTGTTGCACTTTTATTTTTTTCTCCATCAGAAGCCTTTAATCGATTATTAATCGATTAGGCTTTTTCCCACCTTCTGGACTTAATCGATTAAGCTGCAGCTTAATCGATTAAGCTGCATAGTTTTGCAGTACCCAGACTTTGAAAGGCCATAACTTCTTCGTTACCCGTTGGATCTTCCTCAAATTTTAAAGCAAGCTTCCCTACATACCAATCTTCACATCCAACGGTGGAGTTTGTGTTTAGAGTTGCCAATCTTTTATTTTGAATTTCCTAAGGTTCTATGTTTTAAACCTAATTCTACATGTATTTTTGGCTAAATTCTAACTCATATCTCCATTTCTTCTACCCTAAGACCATCCCAACATAGAGTATACTTGGAATTAAATTTGGGATGTTACATGTAATGAAGAAGGTCATTATACTAATAAATGCCCTCAAAAGAAAGATAAACCAGAAAAAGTTAAAATCCTTACAATAGCAGAAGAAAATGATTTAGAACCACTATTAGATTGGGACATAAGTTCAGAAGAGCAAATTTATTAATATTTATCAGAATCATCCTATGAAACTAGTGATGAATCAAGTTTGTACATACATTCATAAAGGTTTCTATCCAAATTGGAAATTATGAATCAAAACAAACATGTGCATATGTAGATATTGGAGCAACAATATGCTTAGCCAGTAAAGATTTAATCCTCAATAAACTTTGGATTAGATTACAAAAACCATTAAAGATAGTCTTAGCAGACAAATCTGAAAAATATATTAATCATGCAGTCTTCTGGACGAAAAATGACGGGAAAACATTTCCTGTACAATCCATTTACCAACAAGATAGTGGAAGGGATATAGTAATAGGAAATAATTTCTTAAAGCTTTATAAACCCTTTATACAAGAAAATAAATGGATAAAATTAACATGTCCAAAAATTCAAAAAATAAGGCAAGTAAGAGAGCAAATAAAAATACCTTATAATAAAAAGATGTACAGTCACATCAGAGTTCGCACAAAAGTGTGGGGAGATAGAGGAAATAAAAACAAATTTTTTTGCAATAATAGAAAAAGTCTTAATAAAAAAAAACAGAAGAAATACCTCAAAAATTACTAAAAGCCTTAGAAGAAACATGTAGTGAAAATCCATTAAATGAGAAAATCAACAACAAGAATAGAGAATTAATAAAAATAAGACTAAAAGACCCCTTAGTAGAAATAAAGGCAAAACCAATGATTTACACTCAAAGGGATAGACAAGAATTTGCAGAACCTATAAAAGAACATTTAAGCCAAGGATTAATAAGAAAATCAACATCAAAACATAGTAGTCCAGCATTTTTTATAGATGGTGAATCTGAAAAGAAGAGGAGAAAAAGAAGGATGGTAAATTACAAGATGATGAATAAAGCAACTGAAGGAGATGCTTATTATTTACCCAGAAAAGATGAGCTTATTGAAAAAATTAGAGGAATGAAATATTAGTATACCCTTGATTGTAAAAGTGGATTTTCCCAGTTAAGAATAGATGATGAAAGTAAACCATTAACTGCTTTCTCATGTCCACAAGGACAATATGAATGGAGTGTCCTACCAATGGGCATGAAACAATCCCCTGGAATATTTCAAAGGTTCATGGATGAGAATCTAAAAGATTTAAAAAAATATATGTAGTGTTTATGTAGATGATATAATCATCTTTGCAAAAACATTAGAAAAATGATATGATAGAACTTTGATGGTTATAGAAAGATGTAAAGAAAGAGGAACAGTCCTTTCCAAGAAAAAAGCAATAATTGGTAAAAATAGTATAAAATTCTTAGGATTAGAAATTGAAGAAGGAAAAATTAAAGTCCAAGATCACATTTCTATAAAAATTAGAAATTTTCCTTCAAAAATCACTGATAAAAAGCAGTTACAAAGATTATTAGGAATTTTAACATATGCTGAAGGGTACATTCCAAAATTGGCTGAAATAAGGAAGCCATTGCAAGCAAAGTTAAAAAATGATGTTTCATGGAATTGGTCAGATTCTGATACAAAATATGTTGATACGATAAAGAAAAAATGTGTTAATTTACCATCATTATATTATCCTTCTGATAAAGATAGGATGATAATAGAAACAGATGCTTCTGATTATCATTGGGGAGGAGTCTTAAAGGCCAATAATGGAAAAGGTGAATTGATATGCCATTATACTTCTGGAAGCTTTAAAAAGCATGAAATCAATTATCATATTACCGAAAAAGAAGTATTGGCTTTGATAAATACTAATAAGAAATTTAGAATCTATTTATTAACTAACATGTTTATTGCAAGAACAGATTCAAGCTATGTTAAATCCTTCAGGGATATTAATATAAGAGGATATTTTAAGATGGGAAGATTATTAAGATAGCAACAGTTCCTTGATTGGTATCAGTTTGAAATAGAGGTGATCAAAGGAGATAAAAATTATACAGCAGACTCCCTAACAAGAGAACTGGCTGTCAATTAATCATAAAGGCTAACCAGACCTCACCAAAATTATATCAGTTATTTTGCAGAGAATTGGAGATGGAGATTAAGACCATGGAAATACAGATTGCTGAAAAAGAGATGGAATTAAAGAAATTACAAATGGAGATACAGATTCTCAGACAAAGAATAGAGCTTGTACGAATGAAGAAAGGAGAAGAAAAACAAATTCCTAAAGAATTAAAGCAGACCACTGCTCAATCTCAGAAGACATATGTCTATGTGATTTATGATGGAGACAAAAAAGGGATCCATGAAAATATTGATGAGGAAAAACTTTCTCTCAACACAAAATATAAGAGATGCAACTCATTTGAAGAAGCACAAGAAGAGTTAGAAAAGTATAAGGAACCTATTTCCTTAAGACCTCAAACTAAAATGATGAAAGAAACCAAACTCACCAGAGACCAGTTAATTAAGATTAGAGTACCTATGACAAAAAATGAATTAATGGAAGAGAGAAAACCCAATCCCAAAAACTACCAAGAATTATTCCAAGAAACATTTGGTTGGAAAAAACAAAAATATTAAGGCCAACCATGGTACACAATCTGGAGAACAAAAACAGGACCAAAAATGGTTACTCTACCAGGATACAATCCATTAAAACTGTGGCATGCAGTTCAATATGGATTAGTAGAATAATTTATTTGGAGATCAGCGAGAATTAGAATGTTTCCCTGAAAACATTAAGATAGCTATTAAGCTCTGGAAAGATAGAAGAGCTCAAAATAAAAATACTTTCATAAAAGTCCTCAGCTGTTATTGCCATTATTATAAAGATCAAATATTCATAAACCCAAAACTTATATGCAACTGGGATTTTCAAATGGAAGATCTCCACCAGCTGATGAAGACCCAGAATTTGAACTCACATAAGAAGATGAACATTATTTCAGAGCACAACAATTATTGTTTATTTACCTTATTTTAGAAAAAAATTATAAAGATACCAAGATTAAGGTAAATTTTAAACTCAAAGACACCATAATCACTTCTGGATTTGGAGAGGCCATCCCTGAGAAAGAATATGTCCATGTGGGTCATTGGATAAGAGATTTCTACTGCGTGGAAAATATTGATTTTCCTGAACAAACCAAAAGATTCATCTGCGATTTCCTATCAGATGTCCCAAATCACATGTGCCAGTTGTGTGAAAAGGATAAGCAACCAGATGAAGAAGCAATAATAGAAGAGTGACGCAAGCAGTGACCACTACAAGAAAAGTCACTTTTTGTGACAAAAATTTAGTGACGAATATTAAATTTGTCACATATAGTATCCATAATAGTGGCCTAGTGACAATTCGTCACTATAACTGCATTATCAATGGCCAAAATAATATCGTCACAAATATTCCGTCACTATTGTTATTCATAATTGTGACCAAGTAATAATTCGTCACTAATTGTTATTCATAGTAGTGACCAAGTAATAATTCGTCACAATAAATTTAGTAATAATGACCAAAATATAGCGTCACAAATACATCGTCACTGATATTTTTTATAAAATGAATAATTGATAATGCATCACTACAAATATATTATTAATGGTCAGTATATATCGTCACAAATAATATAGTACCAATAATAAGATTATTCATTATTGTGATTAAGAGTCAATTTATCTTTGTAACTTTATTATTGACGATAAAAATATATGGTCACTAATAAAACATCAATAATGTTGTTTGTATTAACGACTAACTACAATTTATCACTATAATTTCAATATCACTCATGAAAATATATCATCAATAATAATAATAATAATAATAATAATATTCGTATTATTATTATTATTATTATTATTATTATTATTATTATTCGTAGGAGTAACTAAATAAGAATCTATCATTAGTACTTAAAATTAATGGTCAAAATATATTGTCACATAGCACTCGCACTACTATTATTCATACCAGTGACTACATAATAATTTGTCACGATAATTTTATTATTAATGAGTAGAACATGTATTACACATAATTTACCACTATTATTTTATATTTTTCATGTATCACCATATTATTGCATATTGCTTTTAAAATAATTAAATGATAAATATTGATTATACAATATATAACTACTCGTTATGAACAATATGTTGTTAATTTCAAGAAAAAAATTAATACTAAATAGTAAATAACAAAATTTATTTGTTTTATTTCCACTTCCACTTCCTCTTCCTCTTCTTCTTGTTCTTCTTCTTCTTTAGTGATGCTTGCATGCTTCACCTGAATTTCATCAACTATAGGGCTTGTTAAGTCATCCCTGTCCAAAGACATCACCTTATCATCAACTGCATTATTTGGCACATGACGAGTCCTACCAATCTCATCATTTTCTGGACATGGCTCATTTGTTGTCTCTTCGGGCATATCATAAAAGTCTCGAGTCCTACCAATCTCATCAACTACATTTTTTTTTCATGATTTCTTATTTTATTTTTGGTTTTAATAATTTATAATTATTTATTTGTGTTTGTCATATATGCAGAGGCGAATGAATATTGTTTAATTAAAGAATAATCAGGAGCAACAAGATAAAAGGATGCAGTAGATGGAGAAATATATTTTAGTTTTTGTTTATATATGCTATATAATGGCAGAATTGTTAGTTGTCGTGTGACGAATTGGATAATATATCGTATGCTTTTGATATTTCAACTATTTTCATTAGTAGTTTGCTTTTGATCTGTTTTGGATTTGATCAAGGATGATGTATTAAAGATATTTATTAATATTATTTAAAAACCCTTTCAATTATATTGTTTTAGTACTTCTTGCTATTGAATTAGATTTTATTTTAATATTTTTTCTCGAATTTATTTAAATAATATATGCAATAGCAAGTTTATATATGAAGAAAAATAATTTTAAAAATTAATTTAAAAAATTAATTTATAGCACTTCTTTAAACAAGTGCAGTACAAAATCATTAAAATATGAAAAAAATAATAAATTAAAAATAAATTTAAAGCACTTCTCTAAGCAAGTGCTGTAGAATATATCCACTAAATCAACATTTAAAGCGCTTATTAAAGCAAGTGAGGTAGAAAAAAGGCACATTTACGGCATTTCTTTAGTGCAAAGCGCAGTAATATGTGATTGTTGGTAGCTCACATGCCCGCATATAACAGCGTTTTAGAAGCGCCTTTGTTTGTAGACCCTCTTTCTACTGCGCTCAAATTTAAAGCGCCCCACAAGCGCTGTAAATTAGCTATTTCAAGCGCTGTTAATTTGCTTTTCTGGTGTAGTGGTTAATGCCTTGACAAAGCGCCTTCATGGTATATAAGGGACGGGGACGCTCTGACACCCATGACGCTCTGAGACCTAGGACGCCTTAGGACAAAGCCGCTCTAACCTGACCGCTCTCCTACCTAGTCGCTCACCTACATGACCACTCACCTTAACTTGACCGCTCACCTATATCACCGCTCGCACATATGACTGCTCACCTAGATGACCGCTCACTCACCTGACCTCTCACCTACTCATCGCTCATCACTCATCGCAAACTCACCACCCATTTCTCGCTCACCACTCATCGCTCACTGCCCATTGCTCACCACAATAGCTCCTGATGGCTCACTTACTGTGTGAGCGATGACTAGCCCACCTTCACATACTTGGTCACCAAGTATACTTGGTCACCAAGTATACTTGGTCATCAAGTTTAGCTCTATTACCATCATGCCCTCACCCACTATATAAAAGGGACTCATTCTTTCCCTTCAAAACCAACTCTTCCAACACTCTCATCACCCAAATATCCTTCCACGCTCAGCACACTTTCCTCACCTTAACACTTTTCTATTCATTTTTAGCATAACGACAACGACTAAGAGAATACCATAGCAAAAACACTATAAAACACCACAAAATATAGGATACAGAACCACCTCATTTTCCTCTTTTCATTCCTCCTGAACCAGTGACATGGGTAAAGAGCACTCCGGTCGATCCTCCCGATGATTTTGCATGGTGCTTCATCCGTTCTCTCCAAGCTATGGAGGCAAGGATTCAGTACTTCTACATACATCTCTCAAGCTTACAAACCCGAGAATCTCATTTTTATTGTTAAACCTCTTTTACACAAAGTGGTCCAAAACAATTAGCCAATTGGGATCCTTAGTGTCTTTAACATAATACAATTGCTGTGTAGCTAGAACATATGGCTCATTAGTGTCCAACTTAAGGGTAGTATTGATAAGAAAGAATCCATATTTATCTTCCTTATACCCTCTTTCTTTAGTAGACACATCCCACCAATCACATTTAAATAAGATAACATTATTCCAACCATGATAAGATAATTGAATGATATCTTTTAAGACATTGTACTAATCTAAATTACCAACATTCTCATCACCTTTAACTAAAACTCCACTATTATACCAACCGGGGTTGACTCAAGTGGTGCGATCCTGCGAATTTGAGAACCTGAGAATGATATTTTGGTTAAGACATCCCGTTGGGAGAGACATAGGAATGGACCTCGTGCAGGATTAGTCTCAAGGGTTCTTTGGTATTAAAAGTGCTCTTGGAGACACATGTGGTACTAGCCAAAGAATATAGACAAAAAAATAAAAAATAAAAATAAAACTCCACTATTCTCGGAACTTAAGTGTACATTGCGATAGCCTATGTTAGATCCAAAAACCAAAATACTCTTTTTTGTCCTGGATTTATTGAATTAGAACAAGTTATTAAATTTATGATTTAAATTTAGGCAATAACATATATAAGATAAAAATAAAATTGAAAGAAATAAAAAAAGTACAACTAAAGATTCAAAGAAGAAACAAATATAAAAATTAAAACAAATTAAATATAATAACACTTCATAACAATAAAATAATAAAGATAATAACATTTTTTCATAGATTAAAAATCCTTTTTTTTACTACCTATGTTTTTATTTATCTGCCTTATTTCAAACAAAAAATATCATATATAAAATGTAATCATTACTTAGATTTTCAACACATTAATTATGTTTTTTTCCCTCTATACTCTTTTTCTCTATGTAATCATTAATTTTTCTCTATTACTTACGTAAACGAAGAACTATTAGATAGGGATAAACATGAAAAATATCATTTACTATATTACACTTTTGAAATACTTAAAAATAACAAATAAAACGAAAAAAAATAAATAAAAAAGGTGGAGTACTATAGTTTGGTAGTGCCACTTTTCTTTCCCTCATAGTTTCCCGCTTTTCCCTCCTTAATTTCAGCTTCCCTCTCACGTTAAAATCACCTTCCCACCATTCACTCCACAAATTAACTTCTCATTAACCATCACTCTCTTCCATGATGGGAACTCCCAAAATCTGGCCTACGTATCCGGCAAGGGACGAGGATGCCGCTGCGAGAACTCGAACAATGGTCGTGGTCTTGCTTCCTCTACGACACCTTCAACTCCTTAACTGACTCTTATTCAACCTCATCAAACCCTTCTTTCCTCTTCAATCCTACCTTGGTACAATTTCCTCTTTCAAAATCTTGATTTTCCACAAGGTAATCACAAGAGAAGAGAGAGAGTAAACTGAAAACAGAATTGTATTGAAATGAAAAGTTGGTTACAATAATGATGAGCTAAGCCTAGCTATGACAGCTGTCATTACAGCTGTCAACTAATAACTAACACTAAGCCTTAAGTTACATAATATAAACTACTCTAATATTCCCCCTTCAATATCAGCCTCCTGTGAGCAGTATGGGAACATTTTTGTGAGCAGCTTGAAAGGCATCTGTGACATTGAGTTTGTCTCTTAACAAAGTAAATCTGAGGCTAGACAAAGGTTTGGTGAGAATATCAGCCACTTGATGATCTCCAGGAACATGTTCAACCACCAATTTGTTGGCTATAACCTTTTCTCTAACCCAAAACAAATCTAGTTCAATGTATTTGGTGCGAGAGTGTAGAACAGGATTCTTAGACAGCATCACTGTACTAAGATTATCACAGTAGATAACAGGCTTAGTAGATCTGAAACCAAGTTCAGCAAGAAGACTTTGAATCCACAACATTTCCCCTGCTGTGTTAGCCAGACTTCGATATTCAGCCTCTGCACTCGAACGTGCTACCCACTCTTGCTTCTTTGACCACCAAGACACTAGATTAGGCCCAACATAAACACAAGAACCAGAAGTAGACTTCCTATCATCTGGGTCTGAAGCCCAATCAGCATCACAATAAGCATAAAGTCCTAGAGGTCCAGCAGAGGGAGCAGGTTTGAGAAGAAGACCATGGTCTACAGTACCTTTTAAGTACCTAAGCACTCTTTTTAAAGCTTTCCAATGTTCCTCCAGAGGTTGTGAAAGAAACTGACAAAGTTTACTCACACTATAGGAAATTTCTGGTCTTGTAGTTGTCACATACTGTAATGCACCAGCAAGAGACCTATACAGTTTAGGATCCTTGACATAGTTGCTGCCCTGTTTGGTAAGTTTGAGACCAGAAACCATTGGAGTGGGTTGACCTTTAAGCTCATCCATATCAGCTCTACTGAGCAAATCCCTGATGTACTTGGATTGAGTCAACAAGAGAGAACCTGAGGGAAGATGTTTTATTTCAATGCCCAGAAAATAGTCCAAGTCACCCAAATCCTTAAAAGCAAATGCCAAATTCAACTTGGAAATGAGTTGTTGAACCATGTCAGAGGAGGAACCTGTGATGATTATATCATCAACATAGCATAGGACAAAGAGTTTGTAAGTGGTGGAAGAATGAATGAAGAGTGAATGATCACATCTACATTTTCTGAAACCAAGAGAAACTAGAGTAGATGCAACTTTTTCAAACCAGGCCCTAGGAGCCTGTTTCAGCCCATAAATTGCTTTGTTTAACTTGCAAACAATATTCTGATCACCTTGATGATAACCCTCTGGTTGTTTCATATACACCACTTCTTCTAGAACACCATTGAGAAACGCTTTATTTACATTTATCTGTTGAATATGCCAAGAATGAGTGAGAGCTAAAGTCAGAACAACCCTTACAGATACTGGTTTGACAACAGGGCTGAAAGTCTCATTGTAGTCAAAGCCTTTTTTCTGACGATAACCTTTAGCTACAACCCTTGCCTTGTTCTTGTTAAGACTGCCATCTGGATTTTCCTTAACCCTGAAGATCCACCTATTATCAATGGCTTCTCTGTCAGGAGGCAAAGGAACGAGAGTCCATGTTTTATTCCTCATCAAAGCCTCATATTCAGCATCCATAGCTGCTTTCCAGCAAGGAATAGTCAGAGCAATCTTAGCAGATTTAGGTTCAGTGTTTGCTGCAATATGAACACTAGGAACAGGAGCATTATGTTGGTTTTGGCCTCAAAATCTCGAGAGGGGGGGGGTGAATCGAGTTTTATTATGTATTGAAAAATTCGTACCAAATAAAAAATTGATTTGAGATGGAGAGATTAAACGTTCGTAATGGATCTCGAAAACGATAGAAAAAATATAATTGAGTAGCGCGGAAACGTAAACAAATTAAATATGTGGAAAGTAAAAGAGATAGGGATAGAAAAGCTTGCACCGGTGAATTTTATACTGGTTCAGCCTTCTCGTCGAAAGGCCTAGTCCAGTTCCCAAGCGACCCGCCTGAGAATTCTTATAACCAAGCAATAGAGCCGCACCCTATTACAACCAAGAGCACCCCACACACTACTAGGAACCTCTGTTCGCTAGGGGCCTAAATCACACAGCAGGGTTCCTCGCCCTACGACGTATCAAACGTCCACTAAGGGATTCTCTCCCTAACCACTAAGGTTTAGAACGATTACAATGAAAGTGATTACAATAGCTTTTTGTGTTCTCACAACACGGATTCTACAATATGCTCTATGATAGTGAAGTAGAATTTTCTCTAGAAGTTACTCAGCCAATAAGGATTTGTTGTGACACCCTTCCGGATTACCCAAATATAATTTAGCAATTTAAGCTATTATATTGGATAGTATATGGACTTGTGAGTATTAAGAAAATATGGAAATAAAATTTTCTTTTAAAGCGGGTGCACAAATCGTCATTTGGAATTCTTGGAGAATAAACTCTAAACCATTTCAAAACATTTGTATCGAGTTCGGCGATCTCTAAAACCTTTTCACAAACAGGGTAACATTCACTCTTTGGAAACAGCTTTATATCATACAAGTAATTAAAGTTACCCATGCTTTGTTCGATAAAACTGATACCATCAAATCATATTTATAGCCGAGCTCTTAAATAGATTAAATCAGAGTAAGCGGAAATTATAGGACTATGCACTAGTAATAATATAAACATAGATTTTATATATGAAAAGAGCCATGTCTACATAGTCACATCATCAGTCTCCAAGAACCATATACAAGTCCATCCCAGATCTACATCCTCATATATCCGTAGCCTAGAGTACTCAAAAGTATATCTACATAATATATATAACAAAATATGGACTCTAGGAGGGGTCACGTAGATCCGGCAGCATCAGATGTAGTAGTAGTGATAGCAGTAGTCTCCAAGGAACATAAGTAGTAAGGTAGTAGCATCATCATCAACATAGCAGCAGCAGCAAGGTATCCTCCACAGCCTCCACACATCGGATCCTCCGATCCTCATCATATACCATATACACATACCTAAGGATAATCGTCCCTCCAATCACTCCCAGAAGAAAGCACGACAGGCTCGCTCCCACTCTCGTCCTTCACCGGATCCTCCTCGATCTCATCCGAAAGAGAGTGTACTCTACCACTGGGTACCGAGTCAGGTGATGGTGAAACCCTGACTGGGCTCCTCGGATCAGAAGGGGAAGTCTCCTCGTGGACTACTCTCGAAGTAAAAGGGGTGAGAGCGGGTAGGTTGAAAATAAAAACTATGATATGAGCGAGCTGGTCGTGTGGGAGGTGGTTCATGATAAGTATAAAATAGGGGTACGTGCATAGTGTACATGATGGGAATCCTAAATCTACGAGGATGAAACCGGACCATCGAGTTGGGATGGTAGAAGATAACCTCTACCTCTCCCTCGAAGACCGCTTGGTGATCCTCGTAGATCCATATGCCACTAAAAAGTGGCCGGATCTCGACGCAAGCGATGTAACGTGACATCACCTACAAGGGCATAGGGGTAAGCATTTCTATACACATAGTCAACAGAGTATAAATTTGCACAATATGAATATGTAAATATGCAACAATGAACAACAATCACATTTAGCACTTAGCAGTTATTGAATGCAATTAGGATGCTCATACTTGTTTCATTTATCACACTTAACTCACATGAGTGGCATGATGCATGAATCTAGCTCTCATGCCTATATCCATCATTCTATGTCACTCTTTGACGTCCATCCCTGACAACCCAGCACTCACCAGTGCGTTGTATTCCTAGGTATACAACAGTTCGTACATTCACCAAGAATGTACACGACAAGCTTGGAATCAATGCCACCCGAGCAATGTTATAACGTGCCACCCGAGCAACGTACCGTCATCCAAACGGCCCATCATCCAAATGGTATAACCGTATCGGCATCCACTTAGCCGACCACGTCAACGACGTGTCATCAAGCAAGCGTATTGGCACTCCCAGAGGCCCTCCTCATGTTACCAAAACATGATAAACGACTTACCATCCAAACTCCAAATGAATGCATCATTGTTAAGATTAAAGGAAATTGATTAATATATTACATGCCACCTAGGCACATTCCGTCATCCAAACGGACCGTCATCCAAACGGTATATCCATATTAATCAATTCCTCTTAAGTTCAGATCCCTTGGATTATGATTATGAAATCCTTAACCAATTGAGTTAGAATTGAAAATGGTGTTTCTCAGGTTCTGGGTAAATTACTCGAGTATAATTCAGCATACTCGAGTGTTTTTCAACTTTTCCAGATTACTCGAGTATTCTTAGAATTACTCGAGTGTGCATGACTTTCTGAGGATCTGGGTTTCAAATTCAATAAATTACTCGAGTAGTTCATGGGTTACTCGAGTGTTCATCATGATTTCCAGAATACTCGATTCACCCCTGCATTACTCGAGTGGTTTGCCTTAACATGTCCTCAGGTCTTGCTCGATACTCGAGTACCAGACAAAATACTCGAGTGTTCTTGCTCAAATTATATTGTTTTACAAACATTTTACTCGAGTACCTGGTCTAATACTCGAGTGTTTCGCAGCAGAAAACACTGAAATCTTAGTTTCAACATACCATTTTCATTTCTACTCATTTCCAGTCCATTCCAAGGATCAACAGAGTTAACATATCATAATTTGAACAGGTTACATCATTCATTTCATATCAAATAACAGATTTGACAGAGAATCAACCATTAATGCATAAAATACTCAATTTGCCAACTCAATACCTCAAATTTCAAAATAAACATCACACTCATGAAACAATGGTCATTTAAGCTTGCATGCATGATTTAGAACCTGCTCAATACAGTTTTAGAGCATGACTTGGTCTCCAAACCAAAGTTCCTATTCAATCTAAGCCCTTAGAGCCTCTTGGTGGCTCTCTAATGCATTTAATGGAATTTAAACTCTATCTAGTGTACGAAATTACTTCCCCTTACCTCTCAGACGTGTTCCAACCAAGAATTTCCAAGAGAAAGCTCTCCAGCCCCAGAAATCACTTTGAGCTTCACATGCATGACAGTTTCGAGTGCAGCACCAAAATTGAATTGGTTCACACATGAAACAGAGATACAAATTGGGGATTTTAGTTTTCCTAGACTCTATGCAACATAAACTAACTAGAGAAATCGAATTGAGACTCATAGGATTCATGAGCTTACCAGAAATCGGAATCAAAGTGAGCTCCAGAAACTGCAAACAGCTTCAATTCCCTCCCTTCTCAGATTCGATTCTCCCTCTACACTCGATCTCAACTAATAATCTTAGTATCTTTACGAAGTCCTGGACGTGAGCTTCGTAATCGTGTATCACTCGAAATTAAACACTCAAAATTGAGGCTGAATTGAAGGAAACGATCTCAGAACCCTAACCTCATCAACAAAGCACTTTTGATCCAAAATTCTCAGCCGTGGATCGTTGATGGGTTTAAATAGACCAAGAGAAAGCTCATGCACGTCGACACGAAGCATAGGACGTGTTGAAGAAGACGATTTCGTGTCAACACACGAGAATCGTTCATGGTGACTCACCAAACGCACTAACTCGTGCAGTTTGACCCAGAATACTCGAGTATTACAGAAAATACTCGAGTAGTTTGCCCAGTTTTGAAAAATAATTATTTTATTTACTTTCCCTCCAAAATCTTTCCTATATTTGCTTTTAGGTCCCAACCCAGGGACTAATATGCAAAAATACCTATTTCGTGCATAAATATATTTATTAAAATAAATTCTAATAATATAAACACAGGTTTTAATCAAAGATTAAAAATAGAAATAATTAATTATAATAAACTTTATAATTAATATTCCATTAATCCAGGATTAAAATTTTGGGGTGTTACATTTGTTCTGCACAAAATATGAACGATGAAAGGCAGAAGACTTGAGAAGAAGAAGAAGAAGAGAGAAACGTGTAGCAGAATGAGTACAAGAAAAAAGTTCTGATCGAATGAATAATGTTTTCAATGTTGGAGTGATTTTGATTTAAAAAGAAAAACCATTTAGAATCAAAAAGATTTTTAATAAGTAAAACAAAATCAGAATAAAATAAAATAAGATTTGAAATAAGTTTTAAAATCAAAACTAAATCAAAATGATTTACGAAATAAAATAAAGATTTGATTCTTAAAACCAAAAAGGAAATAATTCAAATTTAAAATCATTTTGGAATTTTATAAAATAAATCAGAATCTTTTATATAAAAACAAATCAGGAAATAATTAAAATGATTCTGACATGTTTTTCAATAAAACATGAAGTAATCGATTACTTTCTGAAGGTAATCGATTATTCCTTCAAAAATAGAAATTCTTAAATTCATTTGAAAAACATGTAATCGATTAGGCTAAGAATAGTTAATCGATTACATCACTCCTGTTCATTGTATGATGCAACTCATAATAATCGATTACACTAGGGAGTTAATCGATTGCTGAGCCTCAGGTATGCATATGATGCAACATCATGCAATCGATTACTACAAAGCTTGTAATCGATTACTAAGCCTCTGAAAAATATATGATGCAACAATTATAATCGATTACTTGACCTATGTAATCGATTACTTTCATAAGAAAGTAACTGATTAATAAAATTCATTTAATCGATTACAACCTCTCTGATTTTTCTATGATGCAACAAAGTTAATCGATTACTTGAGCAAATAATCGATTAGTCTCTCTTGCAAATATACAAATATACAGAGTTTTGTAACATCAAGAATTTTACTAAGGTTAAATGCAGAAAACACTTTTGTAGGATTCTCATGTTTTGATGCTAACAATCTCTCTCCAAGCAACAACATTGGCAACAAGCAAGCTACACCACATGAAGATTAGAATTAGGATTTTTATTAATTCTATTTCAATGTAATCTTTATTTTATGCAATGCATATCATTGGTGTGGGTAGCTTAGGTGATTTTAAGAATATTTAAATAATGTTTGATTAAGAGTGAAGATACTTTAAATCTTGATTAAATAGCTCTATTAAAAGTTTTGTGAAAATCTTTTAGAAAAACTTTGTTTTTATTCAGATTCTGATCAGTTTACTCGAGTAATGAGTATTGGATCACTCGAGTAATTTATGTCCTGACAGGTTAATCGAGTAATGGTTTACACATCACTCGAGTAACTTAATCTGACATGTTTCACTCGAGTGACGTTATTTGGTTTACTCGAGTAATTCAATCAGTGTTGGGAAAATTTTAAAAGGACTTAATTTTCTCTTTCATAAATTGATACTTTCATTCTTACAATTTTCAAGACACTTTCAAAAGCAATCCAAGAGCTATTTTACATCTTTCAAGAGCTATCAAGATTCAACAAGAAACTTTTCATTCTTCACTCTATTTCTCTCATTGTTCAAATATTCTTGAGATCATATTTTTTGTTCTTAGTGGTTGTTGAAGATTTGCAATTTGTGATTGCATTATTGAAGTTTCAACACAAGTGAAGAATCTCACAAGGAAGACTTTGAGGATCAAATCAAAGCAAGAAAAGAGGATTGGTTGGAAGCATCTTCAATCAATTAGCAAGGAAATCTAGAATTCTCAAAAGGGGTAGATTAGATCAAAGTGTTTGGTACACACTTTGAGTTGGGTTTTAAGATAGGAGAACTAAGAATCTAGTTGCATCTTAAAACATTGTAAAATCTACATTTGAAGATTTCTAGTGAAGAATCTCTCTTGATTCAAGAGGGGACTGGAGTAGCTTTCAAGTGGGTGAAAGTGAACCAGGATAAATCCTTGTGTCTCTTTTATTTTCATTCCTTGTATTTCATTAATTCATTAACAATTGCATTTTTAGGTTAGAATTGGGGGTTTCTTAATTCTACTCAATTGATCCAAAATTGCATGTTAATATTACTTGAAATTGTTCATATTAATCATTCATAATTTGTTGAATCATCATAGCATTGTTATTCTTGAAGAACTTCATTGAAAACTCAGTTTTTAATTGAATTTTACCCAGTTTACTCGAGTAAAGTTCTTGTCACTCGAGTAATCTGCTTTTAGTTTATGAACAATACTCGAGTAGGTTTTCTGTTACTCGAGTGATTTAAAAATAGCTTTCGTAATACTCGAGTGATTTGCTGAATACTCGAGTGAAATTATTTTTGCTTGCGTATTACTCGAGTGAAGACTTGAGTTACTCGAGTAATCTGACCTGAATTTTTTAGAAAACTTATTTTCATAAAACCATTCTCTTAGGTGGACGAAAAATCTATAATAAGGCTTCAATATTCTATTCACCCCCCCTCTAGATTATATTGAGCCGCTTGTTGGTTTCCAACAACTTTTTCATGCAAAAACACATTTTTCTTCTTCTCTCTAAAATGAAAAACTTATTGGCTTTGTAACTCTTAAAGAAACAAAAACTTCACTAACTTACATTTGATCTAAGGAGAAGGTTTCTAATCTATGCTTGCTTGAGTCTTCAATCTTGAGACTTGACTTGCACTTATGAGCTTGAACTTGAGTTGGCTTGTTATCATCAAAACATATAATTGCATTCCTTTGAAGTCCATAGAGAGTTTGAAGCATGCCTTCCAACCAGCTTGACTTCCAACACTCCCCCTTTTTGATGATGACAAACAACCATTCTGATATGCTCTTTATTGTCTGCATCACAAGTGTTATACAAGCAGAAATAGATATATAATAATAAAACCTTCCTTAGAATCACTAAAAACAGGAAATATAATGGATTAAATCTTCTCCTCCTGTATGAATGCTTAAAAAAATATATCATTTTTGAAACAAGCATCCTTCAGAGTATCTCCCCCTGAATGTATTAGCCAAATATATTAGCCAATATCAGAATCTTTCTCCCCCTTTTGTAATCATCAAAAAGATGTGCAATCTCCCCTGAAACACTAAGAAGATGCATCAATAATAACATGAGAGATAAAAGATTCACATATTCAAAAGAGGTGAGAGGCAGAAGTTAAACCAATTTCTCTATAAAAAAGAAATTTTCTTTTGGAAGCGGTTTCGTAAAGATATCAGCTAACTGCCGCGAAGTATCAACATACTCTATAATGCAATCACCCTTCTGAATATGATCACGAATAAAATGGTGTCGAATCTCTATATGCTTCGTGCGAGAATGTTGCACTGGGTTTTTGGTAATAGAAATAGCACTGGTATTATCACATTTAATAGGAATGTGATCTAGACTTACACCAAAGTCTAGGAGTTGCTGTTTTAACCATAAAATCTGGGCGCAACAACTACCCGCGGCTACATATTCAGCCTCAGCTGTAGATAGGGCAACACTAGACTGTTTCTTACTAGCCCATGATACCAATGAATTGCCAAGAAGATGACAAGTGCCGCTAGTGCTTTTTCTATCTACTTTGCAACCAGCAAAGTCAGAATCAGAATACCCAACAAGATTACAAGATGAACCTTTGGGGTACCAAAAACCCATATCAGTTGTGCCAGACAGATATTTCATTATACGCTTGGCAGCAACCATGTGTGTTTCTTTTGGATTCGACTGGAACCGAGCACAAAAACACACACTAAACATGATATCCGGCCTACTTGCCGTTAAATAGAGAAGGGATCCGATAATACCTCGATACTTTGTGATTTCTACGGATTTACCTCCTTCGTCTTTGTCCAAGTAACATGATGTGCTTATCGGTGTTGCTACTGCCTTGGCCTTATCCATGCCAAATCTTTTCAGTAATTCTTTGCAGTATTTGGTTTGACTAATGAAGATTCCGTCCTTCGCTTGCTTTATTTGTAATCCCAGGAAAAAGTTCAGCTCGCCCATCATAGACATTTCGAACTCTTCCTGCATCATACTAGAAAATTCCTTGCAAAGGATTTCATTAGTAGCACCGAAAATAATATCATCTACATAAATCTGAACTAAAAGAATGTCCTTTCCTTTCTTTTTGATAAAAAGTGTGTTATCAACCTTCCCTCTTTCAAAGTTATTTTCCAATAAAAATTTGCTAAGACGGTCGTACCACGCTCTAGGAGCTTGTTTTAAACCGTACAAAGCCTTTTTCAATTTATAAACATAATTAGGGTGTTCATAACTATCAAAGCCAGGAGGTTGACACACATAAACTTCTTCATTAATAAAACCATTAAGAAAGGCACTCTTTACGTCCATTTGATATAATTTAAAATCTAAAATACATGCAAATGCTAATAGCAGTCTTATGGCTTCCAACCGAGCAATAGGGGCAAATGTCTCCTCATAATCTATCCCTCTTCCTGGTTGTAACCTTATGCAACTAGCCTAGATTTGTTTCGAACAATTAAACCAGCCTCATCAAGTTTATTTTTATAAATCCACTTAGTTCCAATAATCGGATGAGACTCAGGCCTAGGAACAAGTTCCCACACCTGATTTCTTTCGAATTGGTTTAATTCCTCTTGCATTGCCAAAAGCCAATGCTCATCAAGCATAGCCTCAGAATAATTCTTTGGCTCTACTTGAGAAACAAATGCAAAGAAGTTACACAGATTGCTAATAAGAGTTGCGAGTACTTACACCTTTTGAGATATCCCCAATAATCTGATCTATAGGATGGTGCCTCGATGTTCTCCACTCCTTAGGCAAATCAGCATTGAGTTCCATTGATTGTTCTTGATTTTTCTCCTCAACAGTTTCAACTGAATTTCCATTGCTTTCGGAATGATCCTTCGTTTTAGCATTTGGCTCCTCATCCTCATCAATGAATAAATCTCCAAGAATACCTGAAATGTCATTAACATATACCTTTCCCAACCTTCTGGGATCGGATTCATCAAATGATACATGAATAGATTCTTCAATAGTATTACGAGATTTATTGTATATCCTATATGCTTTGCTCGAAGCAGAATAACCAAGGAATATACCCTCATCAGCTCTAGCCTCAAAAGATCCTAGATTTTCTCTACCATTATTATGCACAAAACATTTACATCCAAAAACTCGAAGATGGGAAATATTAGGTTTTCTCCCCTTGTACAGCTCATAAGGGGTTTTCTTTAAAATAGGCCTAATCAAAACACGGTTCATAACATAGCAAGCTGTACTCACTGCATCGGCCCAAAAGTATGCATGCAAATTCATGTCATTAAGCATTGTTCTAGAAAGCTCTTTTAATGAACGATTTTTCCTCTCCACAACCCCATTTTGCTCTGGAGTCCTTGGAGCTGAAAAATAATGCTTAACTCTATGTTTTTCGCAAAACTTTTCAAAACTATGATTTTCAAATTCTCCACCATGATCAGTTTTAATGGATGCAATGCTTAAATGCAATTGGTTTTGAATAATCTTAGCTAGCTTTTTAAATTCATGAAATGCGTCATTTTTATGAGTAATAAAAAGCGTCCATGTATACCTAGAATAGTCATCCACAATAACTAAACAATAATAGTTGCCACCAAAGCTTTTAGTTTGACATGGTCCAAAAAGATCCATATGTAAAAGTTCCAAGGGCCTTTGAGTTGAAACAAGGTTTTTAGAAGGAAAATTAGCCCTCGTGAGTTTTGATTTTGAACAAGGATCACATTTTTCAGAAAAAGAAAAATTTTGCTTTGGCAAACCAACTACTAAGATTTTAGAAGAAATTTTATTTAAATGAGCCATGTGGATGTGACCTATTCTACGATGCTACAGCCACGATTCATCCTCTTTAGATAATAAACATTTCGCATCATTTGAGGGAATTGAATCAAAATCAATAACATAAACATTGTTTATCCTGCGAGCAATTAGCTTAATAAGATTATCAATTTTTCCCTCGATAATACATCTATCAGAATCAAATGTAACCCTATTGCCCTTATCACACAATTGACTAATACTTAGCAAATTGTGCTTTAGGTCCTCAACATGTAATACATTTTCAATGCAAGGGTTAGGAGGTGTACCAATTTTACCGATTCCGATAATCTTTCCTTGATTGTTATCTCCGAAGGTCACATGTCCTTGGTCCTTAGGCACGAGATGCGAAAATTTAGATTTATCTCCAGTCATATGTTTTGAGCATCCGCTGTCCAAGTACCACCAAGACTTCCTTCCTTCCGGAGTAACCTACAAGCAAAGAATTCAAGGTTTCTTTTTAGGTACCCATATCTTTTTGGGTCCTTGAGCGTTAGTATAGCCATAGTCTAAGTCATGCCACCTTCTAGCTTCATTGTTCGGTTTAATGAACTTCACTTTTCGGTGTATGCATTCATGTGCACCATGGCCCTTTTTACCACAAATATGACATATAATAAGAGGTTTCTTATGATTACTGGCGAGGACAAAAATGGTACTTAGTTTCTTTTGATGTCTACCGGGTTGATATCCTAAACCCGCTCTATTAAAGAAACATTTTTGTCTACCTAACATTAAATTTAAAGTATTTCTACCTTTTGTAAATTTAGCAAGGGTTTTTTTAAATCTTCAATTTCTTTAACTAAGTCCTTGCAGAATTTACAAGAAGAAGAACTAGCTTTAAGCTTAATGTCATTACTCGAAGTGTTTGAAGAATTTTTTAAAGTCAAATTCAGCTCCTTATTTTGATTTTTCAAAAAACATTTTCTTTAGTAAGTTCTTTATTCTTTTCTAAAATGGAAGCTGAATTTTTCTTTTCTAGAGAAACCAATAAGGATAACCTCATCGATTCCTCATGTAACTCTTCAAATGCTTCTTGTAATTCATCATAAGAAAAGTTAAGTTCAGAATTTACCTCATTGTCGTGAGCCATCAAGCATAGGTTGGCAGTCTCCTCTTGTTCGTCTGAATCCTCATCCGAACTTCCATCATTGTCCAGCCACGCCAAGTATGCTTGCTTTCCCTTCTTTGAACTTGAGGTGCCCTTTTCTGAATTCTCTTTCTTTTTCAATTGATAGCAATCTGCTCTAATGTGACCAGGCTTGCCACACTCATGATATGTGATGGTTGAGCCTCCACTTTTATTGTTGTCTCTTCTGTTGAAATTTTTCTTCCTAAAAAATTTCCCGAACTTCTTCACCAATAGACCCATGTGTTCATCATTTAGCAATTCTTTGTCCGAGTCACTATCTGGTGCAGGTGCTTCAGCCTTGAATGCCAAGCTTTTAACTTTCTTTTCTCTTCTTCATGCTGAGCCAACCTCTTCAGTTCATTTTCGTGTTCTTGTAATTTTCCAAACAGAGTTGCCAGCGTCATTGTTGAGAGATTTCTTGATTCAGCGATTGCCGTCACCTTGGGTTGCCAATCTCTTCCCAAACACCTTAGAACTTTGTTGATGAGATCCTCATTGGTGATTTCTTCCCCAATGTTGTCAGTTGATTTACGATCATTGTGAAGCGTTTTTGGATCTCTTGAATTGATTCTCCATCTTTCATTCTGAACAATTCATATTCACCAGTCAACGTGTTGATTCTTGACCTCTTTACTTCCGTTGTACCTTCATGCGTGACTTCGAGAGTATCCCACATCTATTGTGCTGTCTCGCATGTTGAAATCCTGAAAAACTCATCATAGCTCAAAGCAGATGTTATAATATTTTTCGCTTTCAAGTCGTATTGGACTCTACGTTCCTCCTCCTCCGTCCACTCAGCCATAGGCTTTTCGACGGTGTTACCATTAACCACATAGGTAGGAACATAGGGACCATTAACAACAGCATCCCAAACTTTTAATCCTACTCCTTGAATAAAAATTTTCATACGGGCTTTCCAATACGCGTACCCTACCCCATCAAACATGGGAGGACGGTTAATAGAACTCCCTTCACCTTCAAACAGAGAGTTTGAAGCCATACTCTTGAGACGGTTAAGTCTTAACACAAGAGACTAGCTCTGATGCCAATTGTTGGTTTTGGCCTCAAAATCTCGAGAGGGGGGTGAATCGAGTTTTATTATGTATTGAAAAATTCGTACCAAATAAAAAATTGATTTGAGATGGAGAGATTAAACGTTCGTAATGGATCGCGAAAACGATAGAAAAAATATAATTGAGTAGCGCGGAAACGTAAACAAATTAAATATGCGGAAAGTAAAAGAGATAGGGATAGAAAAGCTTGCACCGGTGAATTTTATACTGGTTCAGCCTTCCCGTCGAAAGGCCTAGTCCAGTCCCCAAGCGACCCGCCTGAGAGTTCTTATAACCAAGCAATAGAGCCGCACCCTATTACAACCAAGAGCACCCCGCACACTACTAGGAACCTCCGTTCGCTAGGGGCCTCAATCACACAGCAGGGTTCCTTGCCCTACGACGTATCAAACGTCCACTAAGGGATTCTCTCCCTAACCACTAAGGTTTAGAACGATTACAATGAAAGTGATTACAATAGCTTTTTGTGTTCTCACAACACGGATTCTACAATATGCTCTATGATAGTGAAGTAGAAGTTTCTCTAGAAGTCACTCAGCCAATAAGGATTTGTTCTTCACAAAATATGAACGATGAAAGGTAGAAGACTTGAGAAGAAGAAGAAGAAGAGAGAAACGTGTAGCAGAATGAGTAAAAGAAAAAAGTTCTGATCGAATGAATAATGTTTTCAATGTTGGAGTGATTTTGATTTAAAAAGAAAAACCATTTAGAATCAAAAAGATTTTTAATAAGTAAAACAAAATCAGAATAAAATAAAATAAGATTTGAAATAAGTTTTAAAATCAAAACTAAATCAAAATGATTTACGAAATAAAATAAAGATTTGATTCTTAAAACCAAAAAGGAAATAATTAAAATTTAAAATCATTTTGGAATTTTATAAAATAAATCAGAATCTTTTATATAAAAACAAATCAGGAAATAATTAAAATGATTCTGACACGTTTTTCAATAAAACATGAAGTAATCGATTACTTTCTGAAGGTAATCGATTATTCCTTCAAAAATAGAAATTCTTAAATTCATTTGAAAAACATGTAATCGATTAGGCTAAGAATAGTTAATCGATTACATCACTCTTGTTCATTGTATGATGCAACTCATAATAATCGATTACACTAGGGAGTTAATCGATTACTGAGCCTCTGGTATGCATATGATGCAACATCATGTAATCGATTACTACAAAGCTTGTAATCGATTACTAAGCCTCTGAAAAATATATGATGCAACAATTATAATCGATTACTTGACCTATGTAATCGATTACTTTCATAAGAAAGTAACTGATTAACAAAATTCATTTAATCGATTACAACCTCTCTGATTTTTCTATGATGCAACAAAGTTAATCGATTACTTGAGCAAATAATCGATTACTCTCTCTTGAAAACATACAAATATACAGAGTTTTGTAACATCAAGAATTTTACTAAGGTTAAATGCAGAAAACATTTTTTCATGCAAAAACACGTTTTTCTTCTTCTCTCTAAAATGAAAAACTTATTGGCTTTGTAACTCTTAAAGAAACAAAAACTTCATTACCTTATATTTGATCTAAGGAGAAGGTTTCTAATCTATGCTTGCTTGAGTCTTCAATATTGAGACTTGACTTGCACTTGTGAGCTTGAACTTGAGTTGGCTTGTTATCATCAAAACATATAATTGCATTCCTTTGAAGTCCATAGAGAGTTTGAAGCATGCCTTCCAACCAGCTTGACTTCCAACACATTAGTACCAGACTTATTCCTAACAGTGGACTTAGACCTTGTAATCATAGGATGTGTGTTTGAGAGTTGCTGAACTGAAGGAGAAGAAGAAGAAGAGGAAGGTGAAGCAGAAAGAGAAATAGTAGGAGAAGCAGTGGAAGGAAGAGAGGTAGAAATTGTTGTGTGTGTGTCAGAAATTGGAGAGGGAATTTGATCAGAAATTGGGGCAGAGTTTGAAACACCCTAAGATGGTACAGATTGAAGAACAGTGAGAGAGGTAGGAGCAGATTGAGGAGATGAAGAAGTAGAAGAGATGTTAGATGTAACATTCCCAAAAGGAAAGGAATGTTCATCACAGATGACATCTCTACAAACATATATTCTACCTGTGGGAGACAGACATTTATAACCCTTATGACTTGGAGAATAGCCTAGAAAAGTACACTGAGTAGACCTAGGTTCAAGTTTGTTCTTAGTATATGGTCTAAGACAAGGATAACAAGAACAACCAAAGACCTTAAGAAGATTATATTCAGGAACAGATTTGAACAACTCAGTATAGGGAATTTTACCATGAATAGAAGTGCTAGGAAGTCTATTTATAAGATAGACAGCACTTATAAAGGCATGATCCCAATAGCAAGTGGGAAGAGAAGCATGAGCTAACATAGTTAGACCCATCTCAACAATATGTCTGTGCTTACGCTCTATAACACCATTTTGATGATGAGTATGTGGGAAAATGACTCTATGAGAAATGCCTAAAGTGGTGAGAAGGGTGGTGAAAGGTCTAAACTCACCTCCCCAGTCAGTTTGCACAACCTTAATTGGTAGAGAAAACTGAGTATGAACATAGGCATGAAAATGTTTAAAAGTTTGAAGTGCATCAGATTTTTGTTTCAACAAAAATAACCAAGTAAATCTGGTGCAAGCATCCACTATAGACATGTAGTACCTGAATCCAGTGGATGAGAGTACTAGAGCAGGACCCCACAAGTCAATAAAAACCAGATCAAAAGGTTGAGCATACACAGTGAGTGAGGTAGTGCTAGGAAGTTTATGAGATTTGGCAGTAGCACAAGCAGGACAAAAAATTGAATCATTTTTATTCATTTTGCAGTGAATATTACAAGAATTCAAGACTGCCTTTACAACCCCTTCATGAGGGTGACCCAATCTACTATGCCATAAAGAGTAAGTACTAGGTACAGACTTCACAGAATGGTGAACATTATTAGTAAAACTAGAAGCAAAAACAATAGGTAATGGGTTTTTACAATGAGAAGAACCTAAGGAATTAGAGTTCTTATTACAATCTGTAGAAAGGGATGATAGAGAAGCCTTGACATCTTGGCCAGTGAACAAGTGAGAGTCAGACTCTGACTTTGACTGAAGGAAATCATGAAAAACATAGAGTCCCTCTGCATTGATAGAACCTTTAAGAAGGATAGAATTGTTGTCCTGAGATTTGACAAAACATGAGTTAGAATGAAACTCAAAATAGACATTATTATCTTGAGCAAACTTACTAACACTAACTAGATTTTTAGTGATAGAAGGAACAAGTAATAAGTGCTTGAGTTTTAGAATTCTATTTGGACAAAAGGGAGAGGAAAAACTACTGGTACCAATGCCTGTTATAGGAACACCTGAACCATTGCCCATTAAAATCTGATCCTGACCAGTGAGAGTGGTTGCATTACCTATATTGTGAGGATCAGCAGTGAGATGGTGAGTAGCCCCTGAGTCTGGATACCACATCTGAGAGTTATAAGTTTGAGGCTCAACCAGCATAGCCTGAGGTGATGGTCTCATAGTAGGAAAAGTAGATTGAGGAGTCCAAGCAGTTGGACCAGGCCCAAGGATAGACTGAGAAGGTCTGTGTGGAAACTGAGGTGCAGCATGCACAGGATAGGGCTGATAAGGCATGTAGAAAGGTGCAGGATACTGAGGCAAAGAGAAATAAGGTTGCATAGGCTGAACGAAATTCTGATTTTGTTGCTGAGTAGGCTGAGACTTTTGACCTTTTTGTCCATTAGAACCCTTAGCATTTCCAGATTGCATAACAATATCAAGTCTATTCCAGCACTTGAGAGCTTCATGTCCAGGTTTGTTACATAGTTGACACCTGGCACGATTTTTACCAGACTTTCCTGATGCATTTTTACCCTTGTAACCACCAGACTTAGGCATAGAGGATGCCTCAGGTTCAAAATTATCACTATCTTCATTATCAGTGTCAAACGGATTCTTAGATTTTGGTTTGACTGCACCTTGAATAGGCACAGATGAGGGTTGAGTGTAACCAAAACCATTCAGTTGATGAGGATAATACAACTGAGGTTGTGAAGCTTGATTAACTGATTGAGAGAGAAATCATATCAAGAAACCATAGCAGCGATATGAATCGAAGATGTTGAGCGAAAGAGAAATCGCAATTGCACAGAGAATCGCAAATCGCAATGCAAATCGCAAATTGCACTGCTTGAATGAACGCGATCAGAGAAGGAAGAAGGAGATTGAGGCAGAAGCAGAGAATCGAAGTTGGAGAGAAGAATCCATATCGCAAATTGGAGAAGAAGAAGGTGGATCGAATTAAGAGAGAGAAGCTTTGATACCATGTTAGAATCTGATGAGAGAAAGAGAGAGAGAAGAGAGAGAGAGTAAACTGAAAACAGAATTGTATTGAAATGAAAAGTTGGTTACAATAATGTGACCAGCTTCTATTTATAGAAGCTGATGAGCTAAGCCTAGCTATGACAGCTGTCATTACAGCTGTCAACTAATAACTAACACTAAGCCTTAAGTTACATAATATAAACTACTCTAATACTCTCAATGTAATGTTTATGAGTTTTGGGTCTTCAAATAGATGCATCAATTCTTCATTTGATGTTGTGTAGGGTTTCGAAAAATTTAACTAGTGTTTTTTATTTGTCAATATGTAATTTTAATTGTTGCAAATGATCCATGGAACAGAGGTGGAGCAGTGCAGCTATTGATTTGTCCTGTCCCAGATATGCAAGGGTGTTGTTTCCACGAGAATGATTTGGGGAATGAGTGGGTGGGTGATTGGGTGTGTAGTGGGGAAGGGGTTCAGTGAATGAGGTGATAATGAGAATCCTTTCAATTTCTGGTTGTTTTTTGCGCTAAGGGACTTCAAACTGGCAGTGTTCCTCACTCTGCTGTGAGTACCCAAATGATTCTATTCAATTTTTTATTTAATTTTAAGTGCTGCTTTTTTGTTACTTCATACTGGATAGTCTTTGGAATCGAAACTGAGATAGACCCGGAAATTTGTTTTGTTTTGGGGTAGTACAGTTAGTTTAATCAGTAGAAGAGAAGGAACTCCAGGCATGTTCCTCATGCTTCTAAATAACCATGGCGAGAGAAATATGTAGCGGGAAATTATAAACCTGATAAGTTATTCAAAAGGAAGCATCACAACTGTTTAATTAGAATCTTCATAATCCTATTACTCATCCTCAAGAATTAGCAATAGGATCCTCATACTTATCTTTTAACAATTAGTAGCAAAATGCTAACGTATAATTAGTTAAATATATGTAGTTATTTAATAAAAATCTAAACATACATATCCTTACATAATATGTTTAGTTTTTTTTATTAAAGTACTACATATATATATATATAACTAATATATAACAATTAATTATGAGATAACTAATATATAACAAATCAGTTCAGAACCATTATTTGTTATGGCCTTATGTTTACCAGCCTTAGATTTCTTAACAATTTTCGATTTGGCCTTCAACGATTGTGAAGTATTCTTGTCACTCAACTCTGGTTTACTAGATCCTTCAGGATGATCTGTATCCTTCTTGTTAACATAACCATTATTTGTTATGGTCTTAAGTTTACCCGCCTTAGTTTTTTTTCACAATTTGTGGTTAATATGCAGGTTGGGTTTGATTTTGTCTATGTTTGTTGCTAAGTGTTACTGGTTAATGAGTGTTTCTGGTTTGAGTGTTGCTTTATAGTAGTGTTGCTGGTGTGACTTTTACTGGTTTATGATTGTTGATGGGTGGTTTTTTGCTGCACCAAATTCCCATTTAATGATAGACCCTTTAAATATCTTACATTACCATCTACCTCCTCATTATTATTAGATTAGACTGCCTTAGTTAAGATACTATCACTAATATTGTCAAATGTTTTATGAAGCGAGGCTTCCTTGGTTTACTTGCTCACATGAATCTTTCACATAAACCATAGAGTAATTTTTAATTTGAATAAAAAAATACTCCCTCCGTTTTTTTTTGGTCTTTTTGGAGTTGTGCACACAGATTAAGAAAGTGTTGATTATGATGATTATTGTAAGGTTTATATGTATTTTGTCAAAACTGCCCCTATTTAATCTTTATTGAAAGTTGTAGTAGTATTTAATTTTTATAAGTAAGTGTGTCCATTAATTAATGTTTAATGGTTTAGAGATGAGAGAGATGATAAAAGTAGAATTAATGAGGAGTGAATTAAATGATTGGATGAAAGGTTAAAATTGGAAAGAAAAATATGTTTGTGTATTGGAATTGTAAAAGGACCAAATATATGAAACAAGGAAAAAAGGCCAAAAGGACCAAAGAAAAAAACGGAGGGAGTAGAAGGTTAGAACTTAGAAAGTGAGAAGTTATTTGTTTAAATAAATTTGGATATGTCAGATGTATTTTTATTTAAACTTTTCTAGTCTCAAGTTATTGAGCTTGAGTGATGTTCATTGAATAGTTTAGCAAAGCTTTTTCTAATCGTAACTAAACTTTTTCTAGTAGTTTAGTTTAGCGAAACTTTTTCTAGTTGTAACTAAACTTTTCTAATAGTTTAGTTATCTGCCAATTTGTTGTAACTAATTTTGTTTGGATACTTTTGTATTATATTATTTTAAGGCTTAATTATGTCACAAGTCCCTGAAGTTTGAGGTACTTTTGTCAGATACCTTTATTCTTTTTTTTTTCCAATGTCTGACTCCCCGAAATTACTTCTGAGTTTGTCATATATCCCTACTATCAATTCTGGCAAATTTTGCCGACATGTAACATTGGAATCCTAATCAGACTCAGGAGGTTGGTCATGTGGTGTCGAGTGATGTCACACGGGTGAAGACGACCTCTCTCTTAAATTCTTTTTTCTCTTTTTTTATTTAACTAAAAATATAAAAATATTAAGTTTTTTAGTTTTTTTAATTTTTTAAAAAAAGGATCTTCGACCACAGGGCACCAGGTGCTTAACCTCCTGCATCTGATCAGGATTCCGATGTTACATGTCAGCAAAATTGGCCAGAACTGGTAGTAGGGGTATATGACAAACGCAGAAGTAACTTCGGGGAGTCAGACATTGGAAAAAAAAAGAATAAGGGTATCTGACAAAAGTACCCCAAACTTCAGGGACTTGTGACATAATTAAGCCTTATTTTAATAAGAAAAACAACATATAAATTGGATAACATTTTCTTGTGCTCTAATTTTCTAGGTGGGAAAGCACATCCGCCAAGCAGGGAATCACATTGATACTGCTATAACTGATTTGAAGATTCAAAAGAAGGTAATGAAAACCCTTAGAGCAATTAATTTAGATGAATTTGGTTTTTTTTCAATTTCTGAAATAAAAATTGCCTTTTTGGTTGTTTCACAGTTCCATACTGATATATCTGCATGTATATATGTGTGTATTCATGCGCTCTTTAATCTCTAACATAAACTAGTTTTAGCATTGCTTTAAATATATATTGGCATGGCCACTAGCTGCATGGGACAATATGATTAGAACCACTGAAAATATGATAAAATGTTATCAAGTCAATGTTGTAGCGAGAAGTGGAATTTGTTTGACATCTAGACATCTAGTAGGGAAAAATGTGTTGTCAAGGCAATTTTTTGATGCGATCTCATTATGCAGTTCACATTTTTATTAATACTGAACAATTTACAGACCTACTTTAAAGATGTTTAATAGATGAAGAAAGCCCTTAGAAGAGCAAAAGTTGAAATGCCATGGAAAGAGTAAGAAAGGTCATAGAGAAGAAAGTATGGTGTTTCAAGTTTAACTGCTCAACATACAAGAGAACTTGTTTCTTGATGGCCTTTTCCTATGCTTAGTTGAAAGATTTTTTGATGATTTTACACCAGTTCTCATTACAACTTGATATCTTTTATGGTCATATGTTAACCTTCTTTGAGAGGTTTCTTTTCTTTTATTTTTTATGTTTATTTATCCAGTTACCATCTCTAGCTTCATTGTATGATACAATGCAAAATGCTTCATGCTGAATATGCATATAGTCATGAAGAACAAATAAAGCAAGAATTTGATTGGGTGATCAAACGTGAAGTGCTTCCTTTTGGAGAAGTTTGTCATTCAATTGACATCTAGCGCCTAAGCACTTTTAGTCAAAATGTAAGTTTATGTTATTTAATTTTTTCCTTCTTAATATCCTCCTTGAGTTGCATTTTTTTTAAAAGTTACTAATTACTTTAACTGTATTAGCATTGATTATCTCGTTTCTTTTGTTTGATTGCAGGGTCGAAATTCATGAAGATGTTTTTTATTCTACCATAAGTTAAATTGTTTAGTTTGATATTTGGGCTTAGTTTGTTATAATTTAATGATTCTTAAGAGCTGGTATTATGAATTTGGAACTTTGTTTTGTACCTTTATTGGGCTTTTTTACTTAAGTAGAGTAGTTTTACAAACAATTTACGTAAAAGAGATAGTTTTCAAATTATTTACTGAACATGGGGCAGTCAACGAAACTATTTACGAAAATGGGGCAGTCAAAGTCAACTTAATTATTTTATATTTTTTCGGGGTCAAAGTGTCATGTGGCAGCGTGTGATTGGTCCAAAAAAATTGAAAAAAAATAAAAAAAATTCGCTGACGCATGTGCCACAACGTGGTGCATTGCGTCAATTGACCTGACGCAACCAAACCAATCGCGTCATTGCCAGTGACGCAATCTGGTGATTGCGTTTGCTCTGGTTGGGTATCGAACCTGCGATCGCAAGGATACTCCAGTGACCAACACGGAGCCACTGAGCCAATAGCTCTGTTGTGCTTAATAAGGGAAATAAATATATTTATTTCTTATTCGTTTAATATTTTTTTCTAAATACCACAACCAGCATTAAATATATTTTTCTTAAACAATTTTTTTTTCATTTCTTCTAACATCGGTCTAATTAATATTTAATTATTTTTATTTTTTTTTATTTTTTGTCATTTGCTATCTTTTTATAATTAATTTCACACTTACTATCTATCTGTAATAGTTAAGCGTAAAATTGTTAAAACCATAATTAATGTTGCGTTGTCTTACTACAGATGCTACAAGCAAAAGGACACCGCTACTTACTATTTTAACTATGGTAGGGTGCGCCTTTGTTGGTGATGACGCCTTCTCCAGTAGGAATCGGGGCTGACATTTGTAGAAAGTTGGCCATGGTGGTGAGGTTTCTCCGTAATGATGTGAGATAAGGGAATGAGTACCCCCTGTTGTTCGCCTCACTCTTTCCATGCTCCTCACTCTTGCCTTTCTTCAATGTTCCTTCCCTGGGACTTAGAGAAAGGAACTATGTGTGTTTGTGTATTGTTTCAGTGTGTTGCTACTGTATTCTTCCGTTGTTGTCTTGTGTGTTTTGATTGATGGTGACACCTTTATATAGTGCCCCTTTTACCCATTGGTTATTCCCCTTTTCCGTTTACCTGCTGTCCACGCAACTTTTCCCTCTTTGTTGCTGCCTCCCTCATTCTTTATCAGGTGCCAGTTTGTCCTTTTTCCATTTCAAGCTTTCCATTAATGGCTGAGGAAGGGGAGCATACAAGGCATGCCATTTCCGTCTCTCCCTTGGGAAGGGTCTAAATGAAGTGAGCAAAGATTCCTTTCTAGCATTATTATTTTACAATGATGTTATTGAATATAGTTTAAAAAGATAAATTCTGAAACAATACTAATGTACCTGTTAAGACAATCAAAAGAGTAAAAAAATTGAAAAAAAAAAACATAATTACCTTGATATTAAATATATCCTCTCTATATTAATAATACTTATTAAAAATTATTTAAATTACCTTATGAATTTTTTTGGACGGCCGGCCCATTTTGACATTTATTGGATAAACCCTAGGATCCTATATAATAACATGGGTGTGCAGTTATTAAGAAAGAGGATAAAAATAAAAGGGGGCAAAGAAAGCAGCGGCGGCCGAGAGTAGTGAAAGAGGGAGATCGGAGATGGAGCATAGCGAAGGAAGCAAGACAGAATCAGATGATTTGAACTTGAACCAAAGCAAAAGAAGAAAGATAGAAGAATCAGATGAGAAGGTTGGGGTTCTGTGTCTACATATGTACGATGGTGTTCTGATTGGAATAGATCTCGATGCTGCACCAACTGATGATACGAGTATTTGTTTCGTCCTCGATTTTCTCAGCAGCGGATTCCCTATCTGTATGAGACATGTTCAAATCGACCATCAACACCTTTTCGTTGGTGGAGTTGAAGTTGAATCAAGCCAACGACGCTTCTCCAACCAAATTCACGAGTTCCGCCCTTCTTCTCTGTTGCTCAACCCCCCAAAAGAAAAAGATATTTTGGTGAAGAAGGCGGGGACTCTCGCGTGTCCTAAATTGGCACTGGTGGCCAATCTTCAAGGTGACATCTACCTTCTTCATCACTACGGCCATCCTTCCATTCCTGTTGATCCAAAACCCGATGTTCCCTTTGAGCGTTTTGATCGTGGCAGCATTTCTGGGCTTAAAGCGCCTATTCCTCCTATCTACGGGTCCATCTATCAGAAATTCGAAACCCTAAGACTAACCGAAAAACCCCGTCACTATTTTTGGCCTGAGAGCAGGTTTTATGATCCCAACGACTTTCCTGTGGAATGTCAGTTTGTTGTGGATAATAAGTTGCTGCTTTTCTGTCATTCAGACAGGACACTCCAGATTTTCACTACTCATACCCATGAGGGAGAGGGAGAGTGGGAAACTTATTTTAGAGATGCAGAATATGTTCGAGGGTCTTTTCTAAATTGTCGCAAAGTTCTGCCCAGTACCGCGTTATGTTTATCTGATCTTGTATTATTCCAAGGTCAAGAACCGTATGCGGTCTTTCATTTCGTATCACTCAGAAACTCTATGCTTTCCCTCTCTCCAAAACAACATTCCAAGTCAATTGCTTTCAGGACCTCGATGAGGTATTCTCCATTCGTGGTGCTTTCGATCCTTTGAATCCATTGGATATAGACACAGTAAGTCATCAACTTCTTGATCTGGGTGACGTAGCAGCAGGAAATGGATATCCAAGAAGAAGAAGAGTATGTGCAATATCGGAAGGCAATGGGTACACAGATAAGGTTCCTTATGTTTTCATCTCTATTTTCGATTTGCACTTGACTCAAAAAGAGATAAAGACCCCGGACGACCCTAAAAAGTCTTGTAAGTTCTTGAATGTTTCCATGGTCAAAAAGCATTTATTCAAATTGGAGGACAAGAAGAAGGAATCTATATTCGATGCTTTCATCCTTACTCCAGGTATTGTTTAGACTTTATTAGAGATGTATGTGCTTGTTTGCTTGTTACATGCTATTGGAGAACGAGTTCTCTTGTTTTTATTTTTCTTTGTGGCTGAGATTGCCAACTTGGAATTTCACAATCTTCTTTTGTATTTTTGACAGGCAGCTTTACTATGTAGTCAAGTGATGTGATTCGAGTGGCTGCTAGTTGGTTTATAGCTAGGTAAACATAGCTTTGTGGAATGATTTATCAAATTACATGAATATCGCCACGATTGCAGCATAGAAGTTTTTATATGAATTTTATATAAAATGCCATGAATATATGTATGATGGATGGCATGTCAATGATAAATGAACACAATTATATTACATTGATTTGGTTCCCTCTTGGTCTATTGGATTTCTCTTCATTACTGATGATTAGCATAGCTGTCACACTATCCTCCTTTTGAAGTTGCTCATGTATTCCGACTCTAAGTCCTTGTTTATCCCATTACGAGGAGTCTTCTCTTGGATTCAAAACTCATTCTCATGCTGCTTGTTGGTTTATAGATAGCTAAGTTAAGTTGGCTGGGATTTGTGAAAAAGGATTTTGAGGACTTGTTTTTATCTTGCTCCTTTTTTTTTTTTTTTTTGTGGGCTAAACAATGATGAGACCTTCATGTGTTGTAGATATGAAATTATCCATCTTCCCTTGAGATCTGTTTCGTATATTTTATTGTTTCGTATACTTCATTCAATTCTCAACAAGCATAGCTTTGTGGAATGATTTATCAAATTACATAAATATTGCGACGATTGCAGCATAGAAGTTTTTATATGAATTTGATATAAAATGCCATGAATATATGTATGATGGATGGCATGTCAATGGTAAATGAACACAATTATATTACGTTGATTTGGTTCCCTCTTGGTCTATTGTGGAATTAAATTTAATTAATTTACGTACCCGGTGCGTACCCGAGCGTACCCAATGCGTACCCGCACCCGGTACGTACCCAGTGCGGGTACTTGCTATTGTTGTTCTATAGTGTGTTGATGTGTTTTTTAGGGTTTTAAATTGTTATTCTTGCTCTCTTATACTTGCTTCTGCTGTTGTGCCCTATAGCTGCATAGGGTGTTAATATGCTATTCTTGCTCTGTTATGCTTACTGCTCTGGTTTTATTTTGTCATAATTTTTTATTATTATTTTTATTTATTATATATTAACGTACCCGTACTCTAATTTTTATCGTACCCCCGTACCCGGTACGTACCCGAACCTGGGCAACATAGCATACCAACAAGAAATGAAAACAATTACATTATGTGCTTGGATGGAGTTCTTTACAAATTTATAACAGGACCCATTGCATGTGTTGGAGTTGAACTAAAATTTTTGACCTTCCTGTAACTTAATCAACTTTGCTTCTATCATGATAATCCAAGCTTCTTTTGTTTTCACTATGAAGTTTTTTATGACAAAATTCATCGACTAGCTTTTGGCTTCTTTTTATGTTATTAAACTCAAGGGTCTTGCTAATAAGTGCTCTAAGGACACTTGTTAAGGTTCCTAGATTTGGAAAAAATATCATAAATTCACATTTTCTTTTTTCTCGAAAAAGATAAAAAAATCACATTTTCCAATACTTTCATACTACATTAATATTTGATTCTTTAACGAGTGTCTTTAGGGCAATAAACTCAATAGTGAGATCCCAATGGTGCTCAACAATTTGCATATTGTATCCTAAAACAGCTTAAATGCTTTAAGCATGTTTGTTTCCAAAGTAGGTAGGTGCCTCCAAACACATGTTTAGGGAAAGCAATTATGTGTTGCTTTTGCTTCACCATAATTTGTTACCATGTTTTGAGGAGAAATTATTAGGTCGTTAAGGATTTCATGGTTCAGGATAATCGCCAGCTATTATTTATTTTTAATATTTTTTAATATGATAAATGATTGAGATGAGTTCGGATCACCATGATCCAAGACCAGCTAATAATTCTTCTGTTTCGAGACACACACTTATATGGTTAGAACCTCCTAATGCTATAAAGAAAACTACATTTTATAATACCTCCTTTTGTTTTTCTTTTTAGGGATTGAAGCATACAAAGCATGCAGTTAATTATAACGTAGTTTAAGATCTTGTGAACTATAACACTTATACTATAGTTAAAAGACTTGTGCAAAGAGTCTGCATCTTTTGGCAAATCTTCAATGTATGAAGCTTGCTATAGGAACCCAATTTTACAGTAAAAGAAATCGGTAATTAAAGAAGGATTTTACTTTAGAACCATATGAAAATAGAGGGTTTATGTAACCTTTTGACGTATCCCAATAGAAAATAGTCACGTGTTTTTTTTTTTTGGCCACGTAAATTGGGCATATTTTTAATTTATAAGTTTTATAATTAAAACCCTAAAATATTTATTTAAAAATATTTTTTTTATCCTTAATGTAATTTACCCAAAATACATCATTTTAATATTATTTTTCATATACCCAAAATATCATCATTTTAATATTATTTTTCATATACCCAAAATACCCTAATTTTAATTTTATATTTCATATACCCTAAATACCCTCATTTTCATACCATTTGTATCTACCCAAAATACTCTTAATAATTTATAATTTCCCATTTCACTATCCTCCCATGTTATTCTTCTTCTCCATCAATCTATCATACTCTTCTTCTTCTATCACTGTCAAGTACCAACATGATCACCTTCTTCTTTATTCATACATTCGTTCTTCATAAAAAATTCAAGAACAAACGCAGGAGCATACATTCTTCACTATCACCTTCTTTTATATTATTCCCTCTTATCTCCAAACCAGTTTTAATTTTCCAAACTCAATCCCAATTCCGACGCGCCACCACCATAGATATGTTCTCTTTCTTCCTCTTTTAGGGATGTTCATTCCCTTTAGATTTTATTTCTGTGGGTCCCGTGTTGTCAGCAGTATACGTTGATGCTTTTTTGATTGATTGTTGCTCTCTACCCAGGGAAACACAATTTTGTGTAAACTCATAACACGTGATTATTTTTTTTATTCCCCAAATATTATAATGAAGAAAATAAAAGTTTTCACTTTTCCATTTACAAAAATCTTAAATTTTTCATTAAAAAAAACTCAATTTTTAGCAATAATGTTTTTTTTAACACAGTTGAGTGGTGGTGAGAAGCAACGTGTCCCATTATCTTGAAAAAAGTCAAAGTAGTCAACAAAAAAGAAGAGAATATCTTTTTGATATGATGCTTGATTCTGTTTTCAAATAAAATATAATGTTTGATTCATTCATTAATTGCAAATTTCTATCACACAAATTTTCATATTAATTTTACAATATTTAAGATTTTTCATTAATTGTTTTAAAGAATTTTAATGTAATATACAATTTTTAAGATAATATACAATCTTTAGGATTTTTCATTAATTATTTTTACTTTGAATTGGGACAAAAAAATTCATTTTTTTACCAAGATAACGAGACAGAGGGAGTATATGAGAGACAATTAAATGAGAAGAATTGAGTGTTGGAAACGAACAAGCGGCCTAACAATCTATTAGAGGGGACTAATTAATAGTTGGAAGCAATAGTACCAATTTTTCGGATAAGATTAAAATGGGACGAATAATGCTTGTTGTTCAGATAAAATAGCTGATTTTGGGCTGAAGAATCTGATAATCGGTTGTCTGTCCGACAACAGATTATCCGAGCTGCACCACACAAAGATCAGATTTGCAACGGAACACAGCTAGCACAATCCGAGCAAAATAAGGTTTAACAAAGCCGACTAAAAGTGCTTGGACAAAACTGAAAGCGGTAAATAAAAGAGACACCGAATTTTATACTGGTTCACTCTCTCACCCACTGAGAGCTACGTCCAGTCCTCCCTAAATGTTAGGGAGCCTTTACTCAAAATCAATTCAAATGGATACAACAGGAATTAGAAGTGAAGCTCACTCAACCTAACCCTTTCAAGAGTGTACCAAACTCTTGAAAACTACCCCAAATGAATTGATGGCTGAAGAACTTTTTCAGCACTTTCACATATAGAGTTCCTTGAGACCTTCAAGAACTCCTTCAATGAAACCTTCACCGAACCAAACTGATTTTGTTGAAACCTTCAACAATCTCAGAGCAATCTTGAAACCTTCAAGATCTATTTCCTTGAAACCTTCAATGATCTTCCTTTCTTCAATGAACAGTAACTTAAACTATGGTGGCTCTAACCAGAAACTCAATTGTATGAGAATTAGAAAGTGTGAATACCAATTGAGTAGTTGGTTAAGAAAGGGATTGACAGAGAAAATTGTTTAGATCGATTGCCTCTAAATTGACAACATCCTAAAACTATTCAAACAGAGACGTCACTACAGAAAATTAAATTACGATGCTAGTGAATGAACTTCTTGAGTGAATGAACTTCTTGAGGTTAGTGTTAATAAGAGAAGCGCATGATACTCATAAATTAAAGAGTTTATATTTTCTCTCACAACTTTGACCACTACCACTGCTACCATTTTTTATTTTATTATTTTTTCTATTTTTATACCCTACCATGCATTGCTACTTTTTTTAGGTACCAACACTTTGTTAAAAGTACTACTAATAAGAGACATATATGCTTGAGTTATGTTGGCGACTACATACTTAGCTATGGTGGATATGAGATTAATGCGCGCGAAAGTAGCTACGTTTATATTAATATTCTTTCATCATTTAACAATGAAAAAAGATGCAAACAAGGGGGGCATCATGACCATGATATTGGCATGAGACATAGATGAGTTTAGACTATCATGTAGAAAAAAAGCACCAAAGTAGTGCAGTTTAACCATTTAATTACAAAACTAGTGTAAGATGTTAATTTATTACACAACTAGTATAGTCGTATATGAGGCATGCGACTTCCTTTCAAACTAGAAAAAATAAGATACGGACAATACTACACTTCATTGTTAGACACATCCAATATCAAATAATGAGTGATAAATTTTCAAAAATAGAAAGATTTGAAAATATTATATTTTAAAAAGAAGAAAGTTTTGATAAAAATCTACGAGATAAAAAATTAAAATTAATTCATAAACTAGAATTACCGGAAAATATGAAACAAGAAATAGCTGAAAAATATATGAAAATAATAGAAGAAGAAAGAGTAAAGGTACAACTAGAAAAAATAATGCTAGAAGAAAGACAATTAAAAAATGCCTTAAATATTGTTTTGGTCCTTTATCTTATTTTTAGGTTTCAATTTGGTTCTTCATCTTTAATAAGAGTCAATTTACTCCTCTATGTTTTTAACGTTTGTCAATTTCATCATTTTGTCACGACAATGTTAAATTTTCACAGGAATATACTATTTTGCCTAAAATTCTTTTTCTAATCATCATAGTTTGCATTGTAACGTTGTAATTTGTAATTTTTAAAACAAAAAAGGCAAAAATGTGAGCGAATTTTTACCCTAAAAAACTGGAATGACATTGAAATTTTATCAAAGTATCAAATATGATGAAAAATGTAAATTTTGAAGAGCAATAGCAAATTCTGATGACTAGAAATAAGAAACCTATTACAAAATCAATATATTTTGGTAAAAATTTAACATCATCATGACAAAAGGGTGAAATTGACAAAAATCAGAAACATGAATAACTAAATTGACTCTTTTCAAAGATAAATGACTAAATTGAAACTTAAAAATAAGATAGAGGACCAAAAAAGTATTTAAGCCTTAAAAAATTTATTTGATGAATATAGGAGACAACAAAGATATGAAGAAGCTAGAATAATGAATGACTCAGATTACTAATTATGAATCTTACAACTACAACTGAAACATTAGCACAAAAAATTGAAGATAATACTAAAGAATTAAGGGATATTAAAATAAGTGTCTCTGAAAATGAACTGAAATATTTAGAAGAAATAAGAAACCTACATTTAAAAATAGAAAAGATAAACAATATGCTATCTCAAATTTTGGAAAATACATACGAAAACCAAAAAACAAAATTAGATGATACATTAGATAATCTGATAAAATATTTTAAGGCAAAAAATAAATATGAACGACAAATCCAACAAGAAGAAAAACTTCATGAAGAACTAAAAGATGTATTAGTTCAATTAAAAGAAAGTGAGCAACATAGAAATATCACCTTTTTAGAAAACTATTTTGAGATGAACAAAAAGGATAAAAAAGAAAAAGAGATAATTCCTAAGCTTCCATTATCATGAAGAGATTAGATGAAGAAATAAATATAGTTAAAAATTATGATATAGAAGAAATTTCTAATTTAATGAAAAAGGTTAGAAATTTTTTCTGAAGAAAAGAAAAGTGAAAATAGAAATTTGACAATAATTGAATCTGAAGAAGAAAATTCTGATAAATCTAAAAATGAAGATATAATTATAGGATATGAGTCTACTGATGAAGAATATAATCTAGAAGAAAATGAAGGATCAACATCTTATATTAAAAGGGAAAGACAAGAGTATCAGTCTTTTAGAGAAAAAGAAAGAAAAAGAAAATTTAATGAATATTAGAATCCTAAATACCAATATGGAACCCAAGATGAAGGAAAAAGAATATTTTCCTAGGAAAGGAGGATTTACAAAGAAAAATACTATTACTATTAACTGTATAATTAATAGAGAAAAAATAATCCAAGAATGGGTAAATGAATTAACAATAAACCTTTTGAAAAATTATGATATAGATAAGCTAACAAGAAAATATGTTTTAAGACTAGCAGGATATAAATCTACTGGAATACTTAAAACTTATATTGGCTAAATATAAATCTACTGAAATATTTCGCGGGGAAGCTAAAAATTAAGGAAATGTTATAAAACATAAAAAAACTTAAAATAGGGTCACTGTTCACCAAAAAAAAAACTTAAATTAGCTACAGAATATTCCCTAGCAAACATATCAGCTACAAAATTTTATATCATTAGAAATATTTCCTAGCAAAGTCGTGGCTGTTCCATAGTTGTTTTCCTGATAATAAATGGTTTTTAAGTTATCGAACAATAACTACGGAAATTATTTTCGTATATAATTCGTAGCTGATTTGATATAAAATTGCTATGGAATTATTCCGTAGCAAAATTCCGTAGCTGTCCAAGAAAATTCTTGTAGTGCATAACTTCTGACCAGCTTAGAGGTGAAGATGCTTGGAAAAAATTAGATTATTTAGCAAGACTAATAAGTTTAGAATTTTTAGGAAAGGATCTGATAGATCATAGAGAAGAGGAAATTAAGCTAGAAAGAGAAACAACAAAATGGTATTTAACAAATATGTGTGTAAGAGACATGTGTCATATAGATAAGTTTATATGTGAATATGAGACCTATTATTATCACCTTGAGAAATCAGATCTAGAAGTTTATAAGGAATTATTCCTAAGCAAACTTCCTCATCCAATAGGAGAAGAGTTAAGAAAAAGATGACTAAATAAGTGACCTGAAATAGCCTCAACATTTGGAGGTCTTATATTCATATTAAAAAATATGGTTAGAGAAATTCTTGGTTGCATGAGTACGGGTATGGTATCGGTACCCGATACGGGTACGGGGTACGACAATTTCTAAAAAACATGGGTACGAGTACGTTTATATATATATATATATATATATATAATATAATATAATAATTTATTTTATTAATATTATTATCTTTAAATTTTAAAAAATGGAAAAAATAAAATCAGTAAGGTAAAAATTAAGTTAAAATTAATAATAAACACTTAAAAATTATTTTGATGTAAAAAAGAAAATATTAAGTTCAAATTAATAATAAACACTTAAAAATTAAATATTTTCCAAATAGAGTTAGCTTACTAGTTACTAACAACATTACCATATTTAAAGAACAAGCTTAATCAATCAGTCAATTAAAGATGCAGCAAATCAGTATTATACTGTGAAAATATAAACTGAAAAAATAACTGTATGATACTATGAAAAAAAGAACAAGCTGACGAAATCAGTATGATGATACTATGAAAAAAACTGAAAAATTAAAAGATGCAGCAAATCTCATTAGATGCAGCAAATGAAATCCTAACTTTCCAAGATGCAGCAAATCTCATTAGAAAAATAAGTAACAGAGTATAAGTATTTTATCTCTGTACGAGCAGCACGGCGACGGGTTCGAGCAGCACGACAACGACAACGAGCGAGCATCACGGCGAGCGAACGACAGCTGACAGTAGAGATAGAGAGAGGAGGCAGAGAGGGTGCTTTGAGAGATAGAGAGGAGCCAGAGAGGGTTTGCTTCAAAACTCAACCCTAGGATAAGATTAAGATGTCTAAGGCTGGGAATAAATTTGGGATGTTACAATCCTCCCCCACTTATTGGAATTTCGCCCCCGAAATTCCGTTGAGTTCCGTAATTGGAGAACCATCCCCTTGGTAAAGCTTCTGACTACGTTTTTCACTTCCCTTCGGTCTTTATTCCCCGCTCCGGGTGTGGTTAGGGTCATGCCTATTTCAATGCTTATCCTCGAATACAATGTATCATCTCTACCTCGACAGGATCGTTAGTTTTCTTATTATTAAAGTTCCATCTCCCATTCCTTGGATTGAAATCCTCCCCCACTTGGCATTGACATACTTGATTATATCCATGCTAGAGGGGGTATGCTCAGTCGTTGCTTAGAATAGAGTACACAAGTTCCGACTGGTATTCAAAGCTGAAAAGAGGGCACGTGGGTGACTACCTACCCGTAGGCATAGAACTATGCCGGGTTTCTACGACTTGGCAAATTCCCACATACACATCTGAGATGCTTGAAACTTGAGGAGAGTGAAGATGAAAAGAAGAAACATGAAGCACTCCAGAGTGAATCTCATGGTGTTTGCAAGACGACCCAGGATGTACTGGGTATATGTCAAGCAAGAAGACAATAGAGGTTATCCCCAAAGTGTGCATTTTCAGCAGAGAGCCGTCGAAAGATGCGTTTTCTAGGGATCTGCGGCTGATTGATTGGTCTCGGTCAAGGTCTAATTGTTATTTCTCAATTCGGTGTTATTTTGGGAAGGTCTTGCTTTTTCCCTAGTTTCACTCTTATTCGATTCTCCGTGAAGCGTTTGGGCCTATCTGTTTAGTAGTCCTATGGCTTATGGTATGATTACTAGTTATTGTCGCTCGGATAGGATCCGAATTGAGTCATCGAGTCTCTCCCACTTAGTATCAACATACCTGAGTAAGTCGAGGGCAGGGAGGAAGTTGGGTTGATTCCAAGAATTGATTAGCTAGATTCTTAATTGATTGGTGAGGTGGTTCATGGGATTAAGTTGTCCGCCAATCGGTCTTATTGGTGTGGTTTCGAATTTTTCTATGACATGATGGCTCTCCATACTTACGCATATGACTAAGTTCTCATACAAGTTAAAGAGGTGGTTCGATCATTTAGTTGGATGTTCTCGGTGGAAATATAGAATAAGAGTGTCTTAAATGGGGTTAGTTTGCGAGTTTCTGTTTATGAGTCTTAGTAAAGATCCTATAGGATTAAAGTTCAATAGGACTTTCGACAGAGATAGAATTTCTAGATGGTTTATTCGGATCTCAACTAGATGATTGCAATAATATAGCATGTTAATAAACGCGAAGACCGAGGTGGTCAGTCCCAATCTCACATTTATCAACTGTACATCACTGCGTTGTTGAATGATAGCATTATCTTTTAACAGATGCAAGAGAAAGGATGACCAATCCTGACCTTACACTCTATTAGAGGACGACACTATCATCAGGTGTTTGGTTAGGTCTCTCGTTACGGTCTTATAACTAAGTAAGGTTTTTCCTACGTGTTCCTTTAGATGGTACTCATGATTGGATTGAAGATGAGTCTTTCTTAGGTTTCACAACTTCTAGAAATACAGGATTAGGAATTTAAAATTCCAAGATAATTGATTTAGGATATTCTACGCTGAAACTTAATAGAGATGCAGATTGAAAGTACCTAAAATGTTTATCTAAGTTCTTGAATTGTTTCGTACCTTTTGTTGGTTTGGCCCTGATCTCCTTAAGTAGCTGTACCGTAGACCTCAAGGGTGTGGACCAGGAAACTGATATTGTCGGAAGGTAAGGTTGAGACGTCCAGGACGAAGTCCTGTGTCATTGAGTAATCCCTCTGGGGCTGTGTCTGGTATGATTGCCGACACACCATGAAAGATGTGACGAGACTCGCCACCGAATATTAATACATCACCCGATCCCAAGATAATTCTTTCTGCTCTCCTTGGATCTCTCTGGTCTTCATAGAGAAACTCAGCTGAGTCACCAATGCAGAATGATACTACCGGTATCCGTCTTTGCAGGCTACCAACACTTTCGTCACGGTCCTAATGAAGACCAACCTTTCCATTTTCTTCATAGAAATTGACAATGCAGACATCAGGGGACATGGAAGGGAGTATGTCCTCCACTTCACTTACACCGCATTCCTTCTCAATCAAAGATTGTGCTTCTTGCATCGCTCCCATAACCAGCTGAATGAAATGATCAGGAATATTGGGTGGTTCGCTTCCATCAATTATTCTTTTGGGTCCATATACTCGGGTTTGAGGATTCCAGTCTAAGCCGAGGCACATCATTTTCAGTCGGAGTCTGGCTCCACTTGTAAAGCCTGGTTGATAAAAACCTCCAGGGCCTAAGCCCATCTCCCGACAGTTCTTTACTACGCCCACCTGTTCTTCATGAGCCAAGTGTTGCTTCAGGAGAACCATTCCCGGTCTCAAAACTATACTCTTCTTCTCATCAACTTGTACCCCCACGTGTTGCTCCTTGTCTTCAATAGTCGATCTAAGCTTACCCATTGCAGAAGTTTGCCCTTCTTGAAAACAGATGTCATACGGCTTGGGTTTCAAAGAATCAGCTGGGGAATTGATCTTACGATCAGTAGCCGAGCTGCTAGCAGGAGAATGGAGAAGCTGATTTTTCATGTTGCTACAGTGTGGTAACAAAGGATTCTGTTGATGCGGACATATACATAATTTAGTACATATCTATATAGGGTTTTATAACTATAAACCTAAGTAACTACTATAGAACTTGACACTATTTCCTGGTTACTCTCTTGGTGAGTAACCATTGGAGATGTGAATCCACATTCCAAAGGCCGAGGGAAACTGCTCTGATACCATAATGTAACACCCTATAATTAATTACCCTTAAACCCCTTATATTAAAAATACGGACTTAAAAATTCAATTTTTATTTCATTAAAATCAACCGTCAAACGGACGGAGTTTTGTCTGTTTTTCGGACTAATCCAAAATTCAACCTGTGGTAAACAATTTTAATTAAACAACCAATAGCCAGCAGGGCTTCAGATAATATTTCTAAATCATATCCAGGCCCAATGGGCTCCAAAAATATCAGAGTGCATAATTAATCAGAGTAATAGAAACTACTAAGTTGGAGTGTCAATCCAAAACATATAACTTTGTCAAAACAAAACATCCTAAGCCTCATTCGAAATATGCATATTAAATTTACATCAAAATAATATAAGAGGCTTAGGTCCATATTATATTGTAAATCCCATAATAACCCTACTTTCCCTGTAAGGGAAAGTACTCCTGCTCGGTCGGGGGCTGTGCCAGCTCAATCTCCGTACCTGAAAAATGTAAGGGAGTGAACATTGCACATGAAATAGTAAACAGTTTCTAACTAGACATAACGACCCGCTAGGTCAAACACAATTAGAAAATAAGCATATATTCACATATTGCACACCATACTCATTTCATTATTTCCATATTCATTATTCATTCCAAATCTCCATTTTCATTATTCATTTCAACATCCATTTCATTATTCATTTCAACATCCATTTTCATTTACTTTTTATTCTGTTCACATACTTACTTTATTTCGGTACATCACCTCAAATCAGAGGCCAATGTACAATTTCATTCAACACATTTATCACCTCAAACAACAGAGGCCCTCATACTTTTCCTTATTTAAATTATGTGTCCCTCAGGTCAGAGGTCAACACTCCAATTTCTTAATTCATGGTGTGTCTCTCAGGTCAGAGGTCAACACACCAATACTCTATTCCATCCGGTGTCCCTCAGGTCAGAGGTCAACACCCAAATCATTTTATTTCATTCTGTGTCCCTCAGGTCAGAGGTCAACACTCATTCATTTTAATTCATTTCGTGTCCCTCAGGTCAGAGGTCAACACCATATTCACTTTATTTCATTTCGTGTCCCTCAGGTCAGAGGTCAACACACTATCGTACTTCACCTCCACGTAGGAAGGTACCTCATACACTTGGCCTATGGGTACTTCACCTCCACACTAAAAGGTACCTCATACAAGTTAGCCTGGGGGTACTTCACCTCCACAACGGAAGGTACCTCGTACCATTGTACTTCACCTCCACAACGGAAGGTACCTCGTACCATTGTACTTCACCTCCACAACGGAAGGTACCTCATACATGTGGCCTATGGGTATTTCACCTCCACACCGGAAGGTACCTCATACAATTTGGCCTGGTGGTACTTCACCTCCACATCGGAAGGTACCTCATACCACCACATAGGTTATACTAAAACATCATTTTCATTATCAACAATTCATTACAATATAAGGGTCATCACCTCAATACAGAGGCCAACATATTTACCACATTCTTGTTCAATCAAGCATGACACATTTAATCACAACCAACCACAATTAACACATAATCATTCATGTAATTCCCTTATTCCTTTCTTTTTTTAACTATCACAATCATACCAAGTAGTATCCTCTTTTATAGCCCAACATTTAGATTTGCCCTTCATTTTAATTTTACATATATCATCTTTTACTTTTGTTTACACATAATCATTTTACTTCTGTTTCCTATATTCACAAGTTCAATTCATAAGCCATGACCTTTGTTCACAATTGATAATACTTAACATTTTTACTCGTTTAGAAATTAGATACAAATATGCACATTCATCACATATAATCGTTTCCCTTCCGTTTTCTTCCTATATCAATTTACTCCATAATACCTACATATACTTGCAACATCAATCAATTATCATTTTATACAAAACTTGACAATTAAAATCAATAATCATAGAAATCATTTACGGCCACTTCACTATCATGTTACCCAAATCCTCTTATACTTCATTATAATCATTATCTGAATTTCATTTATTAAATAATTCATTCTCATATCATTGGGTTTCCTTTTTCCTAGTCTTTACATTCAATTTCATACATATTTATTTAGTTAGAATTTCATATTCAATAACCTAGGGTTTTATAGTCTAATTTTCTCCCCTAACACATAACCCTAACAAGTATTATATACTAACTAGAACCTACTCCCTAGAACAAGGCAATGCCCACAATATCCACCCCTTACCTCAAACACTTGGAGATAAGGTGATTTTGCTTGCTCCAAACTTGAAAGCCTTGCCACCAATTGAGTTAGAATCCAAAGGAAGAGGGAGGAACCTAACATAATAGCCATAACAAGAAGAGTTAGCATTTATGCCATAGCCTCTTGCCAAGACTCAAGAAAATGTGAAGCTTCCATGGCCTAGAGTTGAAAACCACCATGGAAGACAAGAGAGAGAAAGGGAAAACGAATTTAGAGAGAAAAAAGAGGAAATCCATGACATTAAACACTTACTTGAAGTGAAGAAGGAAGAGATTTGTTGATGGAATGAAGAAATCCCACTTGCTCTTGGTGGATTTGATGATGGAGAATGGAACCCTAGGGGAGAGAGGAAGAGAGACACGAATTTGGGGAAGAAAGAGCGTGTGTTGCACTTTTATTTTTTTCTCCATCAGCAGCCTTTAATCGATTAATAATCGATTAGGCTTTTTCCCACCTTCTGGACTTAATCGATTAAGCTGCAGCTTAATCGATTAAGCTGCATAGTTTTGCAGTACCCAGACTTTGAAAGGCCATAACTTCTTCGTTACCCGTTGGATCTTCCTCAAATTTTAAAGCAAGCTTCCCTACATACCAATCTTCACATCCAACGGTGGAATTTGTGTTTAGAGTTGCCAATCTTTTATTTTGAATTTCCTAAGGTTCTATGTTTTAAACCTAATTCTACATGTATTTTTGGCTAAATTCTAACTTATATCTCCATTTCTTCTACCCTAAGACCATCCCAACATAGAGTATACTTGGAATTAAATTTGGGATGTTACATGTAATGAAGAAGGTCATTATACTAATAAATGCCCTCAAAAGAAAGATAAACCAGAAAAAGTTAAAATCCTTACAATAGCAGAAGAAAATGATTTAGAACCACTATTAGATTGGGACATAAGTTCAGAAGAGCAAATTTATTAATATTTATCAGAATCATCCTATGAAACTAGTGATGAATCAAGTTTGTACATACATTCATAAAGGTTTCTATCCAAATTGGAAATTATGAATCAAAACAAACATGTGCATATGTAGATATTGGAGCAACAATATGCTTAGCCAGTAAAGATTTAATCCTCAATAAACTTTGGATTAGATTAGAAAAACCATTAAAGATAGTCTTAGCAGACAAATCTGAAAAATATATTAATCATGCAGTCTTCTGGACGAAAAATGATTATAAACGGGAAAACATTTCCTGTACGATCCATTTACCAACAAGATAGTGGAATGGATATAGTAATAGGAAATAATTTCTTAAAGCTTTATAAACCCTTTATACAAGAAAATAAATGGATAAAATTAACATGTCCAAAAATTCAAAAAATAAGGCAAGTAAGAGAGCAAATAAAAATACCTTATAATAAAAAGATGTACAGTCACATCAGAGTTCACACAAAAGTGTGGGGAGATAGAGGAAATAAAAACAAAATTTTTTGCAATAATAGAAAAAGTCTTAATAAAAAAAACAGAAGAAATATCTCAAAAATTACTAAAAGCCTTAGAAGAAACATGTAGTGAAAATCCATTAAATGAGAAAATCAACAACAAGAATAGAGAATTAATAAAAATAAGACTAAAAGACCCCTTAGTAGAAATAAAGGCAAAACCAATGATTTACACTCAAAGGGATAGACAAGAATTTGCAGAACCTATAAAAGAACATTTAAGCCAAGGATTAATAAGAAAATCAACATCAAAACACAGTAGTCCAACATTTTTTATAGATGGTGAATCTGAAAAGAAGAGGAGAAAAAGAAGGATGGTAAATTACAAGATGATGAATAAAGCAACTGAAGGAGATGCTTATTATTTACCCAGAAAAGATGAGCTTATTGAAAAAATTAGAGGAATGAAATATTAGTATACCCTTGATTGTAAAAGTGGATTTTCCCAGTTAAGAATAGATGATGAAAGTAAACCATTAACTGCTTTCTCATGTCCACAAGGACAATATGAATGGAGTGTCCTACCAATGGGCATGAAACAATCCCCTGGAATATTTCAAAGGTTCATGGATGAGAATCTAAAAGATTTAAAAAATATATGTAGTGTTTATGTAGATGATATAATCATCTTTGCAAAAACATTAGAAAAATGATATGATAGAACTTTGATGGTTATAGAAAGATGTAAAGAAAGAGGAACAGTCCTTTCCAAGAAAAAAGCAATAATTGGTAAAAATAGTATAAAATTCTTAGGATTAGAAATTGAAGAAGTAAAAATTAAAGTCCAAGATCACATTTCTATAAAAATTAGAAATTTTCCTTCAAAAATCACTGATAAAAAGCAGTTACAAAGATCCATGAAAATATTGATGAGGAAAAACTTTCTCTCAACACAAAATATAAGAGATGCAACTCATTTGAAGAAGCACAAGAAGAGTTAGAAAAGTATAAGGAACCTATTTCCTTAAGACCTCAAACTAAAATGATGAAAGAAACCAAACTCACCAGAGACCAGTTAATTAAGATTATAGTACCTATGCAAAAAATGAATTAATGGAAGAGAGAAAACCCAATCCCAAAAACTACCAAGAATTATTCCAAGAAACATTTGGTTGGAAAAAACAAAAATATTAAGGCCAACCATGGTACACAATCTGGAGAACAAAAACAGGACCAAAAATGGTTACTCTACCAGGATACAATCCATTAAAACTGTGGCATGCAGTTCAATATGGATTAGTAGAATAATTTATTTGGAGATCAGCGAGAATTAGAATGTTTCCCTGAAAACATTAAGATAGCTATTAAGCTCTGGAAAGACAGAAGAGCTCAAAATAAAAATACTTTCATAAAAGTCCTCAGCTGTTATTGCCATTATTATAAAGATCAAATATTCATAAACCCAAAACTTATATGCAACTGGGATTTTCAAATGGAAGATCTCCACCAGCTGATGAAGACCCAGAATTTGAACTCACATAAGAAGATGAACATTATTTCAGAGCACAACAATTATTGTTTATTTACCTTATTTTAGAAAAAAATTATAAAGATACCAAGATTAAGGTAAATTTTAAACTCAAAGACACCATAATCACTTCTGGATTTGGAGAGGCCATCCCTGAGAAAGAATATGTCCATGTGGATTATTGGATAAGAGATTTCTACTGCGTGGAAAATATTGATTTTCCTGAACAAACCAAAAGATTCATCTGCGATTTCCTATCAGATGTCCCAAATCACATGTGCCAGTTGTGTGAAAAGGATAAGCAACCAGATGAAGAAGCAATAATAGAAGAGTGACACAAGCAGTGACCACTACAAGAAAAGTCACTTTTTGTGACAAAAATTTAGTGACGAATATTAAATTTGTCACATATAGTATCCATAATAGTGTCCTAGTGACAATTCGTCACTATAACTGCATTATCAATGGCCAAAATAATATCGTCACAAATATTTCGTCACTATTGTTATTCATAATTGTGACCAAGTAATAATTCGTCACTAATTGTTATTCATAGTAGTGACCAAGTAATAATTCGTCACAATAAATTTAGTAATAATGACCAAAATATAGCGTCACAAATACTTCGTCACTGATATTTTTTATAAAGTGACTAATTGATAATGCATCACTACAAATATATTATTAATGGTCAGTATATATCGTCACAAATAATATAGTACCAATAAGATTATTCATTATTGTGATTAAGAGTCAATTTATCTTTGTAACTTTATTATTGACGATAAAAATATATGGTCACTAATAAAACATCAATAATGTTGTTTGTATTAACGACTAACTACAATTTATCACTATAATTTCAATATCACTCATGAAAATATATCATCAATAATAATAATAATAATAATAATAATAATAATAATAATAATATTATTATTATTATTATTATTCGTAGCAGTAACTAAATAAGAATCTATCATTAGTACTTAAAATTAATGGTCAAAATATATTGTCACATAGCACTCGCACTACTATTATTCATACCAGTGACTACATAATAATTTGTCACGATAATTTTATTATTAATGAGTAGAACATGTATTACACATAATTTACCACTATTATTTTATATTTTTCATGTATCACCATATTATTGCATATTGCTTTTAAAATAATTAAATGATAAATATTGATTATACAATAAATAACTACTCGTTATGAACAATATGTTGTTAATTTCAAGAAAAAAATTAATACTAAATAGTAAATAACATAATTTATTTGTTTTATTTCCACTTCCACTTCCTCTTCCTCTTCTTCTTGTTCTTCTTCTTCTTTAGTGATGCTTGCATGCTTCACCGGAATTTCATCAACTATAGGGCTTGTTAAGTCATCCCTGTCCAAAGACATCACCTTATCATCAACTGCATTATTTGGCACATGATGAGTCCTACCAATCTCATCATTTTCTGGACATGGCTCATTTGTTGTCTCTTCGGGCATATCATAAAAGTCTCGAGTCCTACCAATCTCATCAACTACATTTTTTTTTCATGATTTCTTATTTTATTTTTGGTTTTAATAATTTATAATTATTTATTTGTGTTTGTCATATATGCAGAGGCGAATGAATATTGTTTAATTAAAGAATAATCAGGAGCAACAAGATAAAAGGATGCAGTAGATGGAGAAATATATTTTAGTTTTTGTTTATATATGCTATATAATGGCAGAATTGTTAGTTGTCGTGTGACGAATTGGATAATATATCGTATGCTTTTGATATTTCAACTATTTTCATTAGTAGTTTGCTTTTGATCTGTTTTGGATTTGATCAAGGATGATGTATTAAAGATATTTATTAATATTATTTAAAAACCCTTTCAATTATATTGTTTTAGTACTTCTTGCTATTGAATTAGATTTTATTTTAATATTTTTTATCGAATTTATTTAAATAATATATGCAATAGCAAGTTTATATATGAAGAAAAATAATTTTAAAAATTAATTTAAAAAATTAATTTATAGCACTTCTTTAAACAAGTGTGGTACAAAATCATTAAAATATGAAAAAAATAATAAATTAAAAATAAATTTAAAGCACTTCTCTAAGCAAGTGCTGTAGAATATATCCACTAAATCAACATTTAAAGCGCTTATTAAAGCAAGTGAGGTAGAAAAAGGCACATTTACGGCATTTCTTTAGTGCAAAGCGCAGTAATATGTGATTGTTGGTAGCTCACATGCCCGCATATAACAGCGTTTTAGAAGCGCCTTTGTTTGTAGACCCTCTTTCTACTGCGCTCAAATTTAAAGCGCCCCACAAGCGCTGTAAATTAGCTATTTCAAGCGCTGTTAATTTGCTTTTCTGGTGTAGTGGTTAATGCCTTGACAAAGCGCCTTCATGGTAGATAAGGGACGGGGACGCTCTGACACCCATGACGCTCTGAGACCTAGGACGCCTTAGGACAAAGCCGCTCTAACCTGACCGCTCTCCTACCTAGTCGCTCACCTACATGACCACTCACCTTAACTTGACCGCTCACCTATATCACCGCTCGCACATATGACTGCTCACCTAGATGACCGCTCACTCACCTGACCTCTCACCTATTCATCGCTCATCACTCATCGCAAACTCACCACCCATCGCTCGCTCACCACTCATCGCTCACTGCCCATTGCTCACCACAATAGCTCCTGATGGCTCACTTACTGTGTGAGCGGTGACTAGCCCACCTTCACATACTTGGTCACCAAGTATACTTGGTCATCAAGTTTAGCTCTATTACCATCATACCCTCACCCACTCTATAAAAGGGACTCATTCTTTCCCTTCAAAACCAACTCTTCCAACACTCTCATCACCCAAATATCCTTCCACGCTCAGCACACTTTCCTCACCTTAACACTTTTCTATTCATTTTTAGCATAACCACAACGACTAAGAGAATACCATAGCAAAAACACTATAAAACACCACAAAATATAGGATACAGAACCACCTCATTTTCCTCTTTTCATTCCTCCTGAACCAGTGACATGGGTAAAGAGCACTCCGGTCGATCCTCCCGATGATTCTGCATGGTGCTTCATCCGTTCTCTCCAAGCTATGGAGGCAAGGATTCAGTACTTCTACATACATCTCTCAAGCTTACAAACCCGAGAATCTCATTTTTATTGTTAAACCTCTTTTACACAAAGTGGTCCAAAACAATTAGCCAATTGGGATCCTTAGTATCTTTAACATAATACAATTTCTGTGTAGCTAGAACATATGGCTCATTAGTGTCCAACTTAAGGGTAGTATTGATAAGAAAGAATCCATATTTATCTTCCTTATACCCTCTTCCTTTAGTAGACACATCCCACCAATCACATTTAAATAAGATAACATTATTCCAACCATCATAAGATAATTGAATGATATCTTTTAAGACATTGTACTAATCTAAATTACCAACATTCTCATCACCTTTAACTAAAACTCCACTATTATACCAACCGGGGTTGACTCAAGTGGTGCGATCCTGCGAATTTGAGAACTTGAGAATGATATTTTGGTTAAGACATCCCGTTGGGAGAGACATAGGAATACGACCTCGTGCAGGATTAGTCTCAAGGGTTCTTTGGTATTAAAAGTGCTCTTGGAGACACACGTGGTACTAGCCAAAGAATATAGACAAAAAAATAAAAAATAAAAATAAAACTCCACTATTCTCGGAACTTAAGTGTACATTGCGATAGCCTATGTTAGATCCAAAAACCAAAATACTCTTTTTTGTCCTGGATTTATTGAATTAGAACAAGTTTATGATTTAAATTTAGGCAATAACATATATAAAATAAAAATAAAATTGAAAGAAATAAAAAAAGTACAACTAAAGATTCAAAGAAGAAACAAATATAAAAATTAAAACAAATTAAATATAATAACACTTCATAACAATAAAATAATAAAGATAATAACATTTTTTCATAGATTAAAAATCCTTTTTTTTACTACCTATGTTTTTATTTATCTGTCTTATTTCAAACAAAAAATATCATATATAAAATGTAATCATTACTTAGATTTTCAACACATTAATTATGTTTTTTTCCCTCTATACTCTTTTTCTCTATGTATTCATTAATTTTTCTCTATTACTTACGTAAACGAAGAACTATTAGATAGGGATAAACATGAAAAATATCATTTACTGTATTACACTTTTGAAATACTTAAAAATATCAAATAAAACGAAAAAAAAATAAATAAAAAAGGTGGAGTACTATAGTTTGGTAGTGCCACTTTTCTTTTCCTCATAGTTTCCCGCTTTTCCCTCCTTAATTTCAGCTTCCCTCTCACGTTAAAATCACCTTCCCACCATTCACTCCACAAATTAACTTCTCATTAACCATCACTCTCTTCCATGATGGGAACTCCCAAAATCTGGCCTACGTATCCGGCAAGGGACGAGGATGCCGCTGCGAGAACTCGAACAATGGTCGTGGTCTTGCTTCCTCTACGACACCTTCAACTCCTTAACTGACTCTTATTCAACCTCATCAAACTCTTCTTTCCTCTTCAATCCTACCTTGGTACAATTTCCTCTTTCAAAATCTTGATTTTCCACAAGGTAATCGCTCTCTGTTAGAATCTGATGAGAGAAAGAGAGAGAGAAGAGAGAGAGAGAAGAGAGAGAGAGTAAACTGAAAACAGAATTGTATTGAAATGAAAAGTTGGTTACAATAATGATGAGCTAAGCCTAGCTATGACAGCTGTCATTACAGCTGTCAACTAATAACTAGCACTAAGCCTTAAGTTACATAATATAAACTACTCTAATATTCCCCCTTCAATATCAGCCTCCTGTGAGCAGTATGGGAACATTTCTGTGAGCAGCTTGAAAGGCATCTGTGACATTGAGTTTGTCTCTTAACAAAGTAAATCTGAGGCTAGACAAAGGTTTGGTGAGAACATCAGCCACTTGATGATCTCCAGGAACATGTTCAACCACCAATTTGTTGGCTATAACCTTTTCTCTAACCCAAAACAAATCTAGTTCAATGTGTTTGGTGCGAGAGTGTAGAACAGGATTCTTAGACAGCATCACTGTACTAAGATTATCACAGTAGATAACAGGCTTAGTAGATCTGAAACCAAGTTCAGCAAGAAGACTTTGAATCCACAACATTTCCCCTGCTGTGTTAGCCAGACTTCGATATTCAGCCTCTGCACTCGAACGTGTTACCCACTCTTGCTTCTTTGACCACCAAGACACTAGATTAGGCCCAACATAAACACAAGAACCAGAAGTAGACTTCCTATCATCTGGGTCTGAAGCCCAATCAGCATCACAATAAGCATAAAGTCCTAGAGGTCCAGCAGAGGGAGCAGGTTTGAGAAGAAGACCATGGTCTACAGTACCTTTTAAGTACCTAAGCACTCTTTTTAAAGCTTTGCAATGTTCCTCCAGAGGTTGTGAAAGAAACTGACAAAGTTTACTCACACTATAGGAAATTTGTGGTCTTGTAGTTGTCACATACTGTAATGCACCAGCAAGAGACCTATACAGTTTAGGATCCTTGACATAGTTGCTGCCCTGTTTGGTAAGTTTGAGACCAGAAACCATTGGAGTGGGTTGACCTTTAAGCTCATCCATATCAGCTCTACTGAGAAAATCCCTGATGTACTTGGATTGAGTCAACAAGAGAGAACCTGAGGGAAGATGTTTTATTTCAATGCCCAGAAAATAGTCCAAGTCACCCAAATCCTTCAAAGCAAATGCCAAATTCAACTTGGAAATGAGTTGTTGAACCATGTCAGAGGAGGAACCTGTGATGATTATATCATCAACATAGCATAGGACAAAGAGTTTGTAAGTGGTGGAAGAATGAATGAAGAGTGAATGATCACATCTACATTTTCTGAAACCAAGAGAAACTAGAGTAGATGCAAGTTTTTCAAACCAGGCCCTAGGAGCCTGTTTCAGCCCATAAATTGCTTTGTTTAACTTGCAAACAATATTCTGATCACCTTGGTGATAACCCTCTGGTTGTTTCATATACACCACTTCTTCTAGAACACCATTGAGAAACGCTTTATTTACATCTATCTGTTGAATATGCCAAGAATGAGTGAGAGCTAAAGTCAGAACAACCCTTACAGATATTGGTTTGACAACAGGGCTGAAAGTCTCATTGTAGTCAAAGCCCTTTTTCTGACGATAACCTTTAGCTACAACCCTTGCCATGTTCTTGTTAAGACTGCCATCTAGATTTTCCTTAACCCTGAAGATCCACCTATTATCAATGGCTTCTCTGTCAGGAGGCAAAGGAACAAGAGTCCATGTTTTATTCCTCATCAAAGCCTCATATTCAGCATCCATAGCTACTTTCCAGCAAGGAATAGTCAGAGCAATCTTAGCAGATTTAGGTTCAGTGTTTGCTGCAATATGAACACTAGGAACAGGAGCATTATGTTGGTTTTGGCCTCAAAATCTCGAGAGGGGGGGTGAATCGAGTTTTATTATGTATTGAAAAATTCGTACCAAATAAAAAATTGATTTGAGATGGAGAGATTAAACGTTCGTAATGGATCGCGAAAACGATAGAAAAAATATAATTGAGTAGCGCGGAAACGTAAACAAATTAAATATGCGGAAAGTAAAAGAGATAGGGATAGAAAAGCTTGCACCGTGAATTTTATACTGGTTCAGCCTTCCCGTCGAAAGGCCTAGTCCAGTTCCCAAGCGACCCGCCTGAGAGTTCTTATAACCAAGCAATAGAGCCGCACCCTATTACAACCAAGAGCACCCCGCACACTACTAGGAACCTCTGTTCGCAAGGGGCCTCAATCACACAGCAGGGTTCCTCGCCCTACGATGTATCAAACGTCCACTAAGGGATTCTCTCCCTAACCACTAAGGTTTAGAACGATTACAATGAAAGTGATTACAATAGCGTTTTGTGTTCTCACAACACGGATTCTACAATATGCTCTATGATAGTGAAGTAGAAGTTTCTCTAGAAGTTACTCAGCCAATAAGGATTTGTTCTGCACAAAATATGAACGATGAAAGGCAGAAGACTTGAGAAGAAGAAGAAGAAGAGAGAAACGTGTAGCAGAATGAGTAAAAGAAAAAAGTTCTGATCGAATGAATAATGTTTTCAATGTTGGAGTGATTTTGATTTAAAAAGAAAAACCATTTAGAATCAAAAAGATTTTTAATAAGTAAAACAAAATCAGAATAAAATAAAATAAGATTTGAAATAAGTTTTAAAATCAAAATGATTAACGAAATAAAATAAAGATTTGATTCTTAAAACCAAAAAGGAAATAATTCAAATTTAAAATCATTTTGGAATTTTATAAAATAAATCAGAATCTTTTATATAAAAACAAATCAGGAAATAATTAAAATGATTCTGACATGTTTTTCAATAAAACATGAAGTAATCGATTACTTTCTGAAGGTAATCGATTATTCCTTCAAAAATAGAAATTCTTATATTCATTTGAAAAACATGTAATCGATTAGGCTAAGAATAGTTAATCGATTACATCACTCCTGTTCATTGTATGATGCAACTCATAATAATCGATTACACTAGGGAGTTAATCGATTACTGAGCCTCTGGTATGCATATGATGCAACATCATGTAATCGATTACTACAAAGCTTGTAATCGATTACTAAGCCTCTGAAAAATATATGATGCAACAATTATAATCGATTACTTGACCTATGTAATCGATTACTTTCATAAGAAAGTAACTGATTAATAAAATTCATTTAATCGATTACAACCTCTCTGATTTTTCTATGATGCAACAAAGTTAATCGATTACTTGAGCAAATAATCGATTACTCTCTCTTGCAAACATACAAATATACATAGTTTTGTAACATCAAGAATTTTACTAAGGTTAAATGCAGAAAACACTTTTTCATGCAAAAACACGTTTTTATTCTTCTCTCTAAAATGAAAAACTTATTGGCTTTGTAACTCTTAAAGAAACAAAAACTTCACTACCTTACATTTGATCTAAGGAGAAGGTTTCTAATCTATGCTTGCTTGAGTCTTCAATCTTGAGACTTGACTTGCACTTGTGAGCTTGAACTTGAGTTGGCTTGTTATCATCAAAACATATAATTGCATTCCTTTGAAGTCCATAGAGAGTTTGAAGCATGCCTTCCAACCAGCTTGACTTCCAACACTCCCCCTTTTTGATGATGACAAACAACCATTCTGATATGCTCTTTATTGTCTGCATCACAAGTGTTATACAAGCAGAAATAGATATATAATAATAAAACCTTCCTTAGAATCACTAAAAACAGGAAGTATAATGGATTAAATCTTCTCCTCCTGTATGAATGCTTAAAAAAATATATCATTTTTGAAACAAGCATCCTTCAGAGTATCTCCCCCTGAATGTATTAGCCAAATATATTAGCCAATATCAGAATCTTTCTCCCCCTTTTGTAATCATCAAAAAGATGTGCAATCTCCCCTGAAACACTAAGAAGATGCATCAATAATAACATGAGAGATAAAAGATTCACATATTCAAAAGAGGTGAGAGGCAGAAGTTAAACCAATTTCTCTACGAATAAAATAGAAATTTTCTTTTGGAAGCGGTTTCGTAAAGATATCAGCTAACTGCCGCGAAGTATCAACATACTCTATAATGCAATCACCCTTCTGAATATGATCACGAATAAAATGGTGTCGAATCTCTATATGCTTCGTGCGAGAATGTTGCACTGGGTTTTTGGTAATAGAAATAGCACTGGTATTATCTCATTTAATAGGAATGTGATCTAGACTTACACCAAAGTCTAGGAGTTGTTGTTTTAACCATAAAATCTGGGCGCAACAACTACCCGCGGCTACATATTCAGCCTCAGCTGTAGATAGGGCAACACTAGACTGTTTTTTACTAGCCCATGATACCAATGAATTGCCAAGAAGATGACAAGTGCCGCTAGTGCTTTTTCTATCTACTTTGCAACCAGCAAAGTCAGAATCAGAATACCCAACAAGATTACAAGATGAACCTTTGGGGTACCAAAAACCCATATCAGTTGTGCCAGACAGATATTTCATTATACGCTTGGCAGCAACCATGTGCGTTTCTTTTGGATTCGACTGGAACCGAGCACAAAAACACACACTAAACATGATATCCGGCCTACTTGCCGTTAAATAGAGAAGGGATCCGATAATACCTCGATACTTTGTGATTTCTACGGATTTACCTCCTTCGTCTTTGTCCAAGTAACATGATGTGCTTATCGGTGTTGCTACTGCCTTGGCCTTATCCATGCCAAATCTTTTCAGTAATTCTTTGCAGTATTTGGTTTGACTAATGAAGATTCCGTCCTTCGCTTGCTTTATTTGTAATCCCAGGAAAAAGTTCAGCTCGCCCATCATAGACATTTCGAACTCTTCCTGCATCATACTAGAAAATTCCTTGCAAAGGATTTCATTAGTAGCACCGAAAATAATATCTACATAAATCTGAACTAAAAGAATGTCCTTTCCTTTCTTTTTGATAAAAAGTGTGTTATCAACCTTCCCTCTTTCAAAGTTATTTTCCAATAAAAATTTGCTAAGACGGTCGTACCACGCTCTAGGAGCTTGTTTTAAACCGTACAAAGCCTTTTTCAATTTATAAACATAATCAGGGTGTTCATAACTTTCAAAGCCAGGAGGTTGACACACATAAACTTCTTCATTAATAAAACCATTAAGAAAGGCACTCTTTACGTCCATTTGATATAATTTAAAATCTAAAATACATGCAAATGCTAATAGCAGTCTTATGGCTTCCAACCGAGCAATAGGGGCAAATGTCTCCTCATAATCTATCCCTCTTCCTGGTTGTAACCTTGTGCAACTAGCCTAGATTTGTTTCGAACAATTAAACCAGCCTCATCAAGTTTATTTTTATAAATCCACTTAGTTCCAATAATCGGATGAGACTCAGGCCTAGGAACAAGTTCCCACACCTGATTTCTTTCGAACTGGTTTAATTCCTCTTGCATTGCCAAAAGCCAATGCTCATCAAGCATAGCCTCAGAATAATTCTTTGGCTCTACTTGAGAAACAAATGCAAAGAAGTTACACAGATTGCTAATAGAGTTGCGAGTACTTACACCTTTTGAGATATCCCCAATAAACTGATCTATAGGATGGTGCCTCGATGTTCTCCACTCCTTAGGCAAATCAGCATTGAGTTCCATTGATTGTTCTTGATTTTTCTCCTCAACAGTTTCAACTGAATTTCCATTGCTTTCGGAATGATCCTTCGTTTTAGCATTTGGCTCCTCATCCTCATCAATGAATAAATCTCCAAGAATACCTGAAATGTCATTAACATATACCTTTCCCAACCTTCTGGGATCGGATTCATCAAATGATACATGAATAGATTCTTCAATAGTATTACGAGATTTATTGTATATCCTATATGCTTTGCTCGAAGCAGAATAACCAAGGAATATACTCTCATCAGCTCTAGCCTCAAAAGATCCTAGATTTTCTCTACCATTATTATGCACAAAACATTTACATCCAAAAACTCGAAGATGGGAAATATTAGGTTTTCTCCCCTTGTACAGCTCATAAGGGGTTTTCTTTAAAATAGGCCTAATCAAAACACGGTTCATAACATAGCAAGTTGTACTCACTGCATCGGCCCAAAAGTATGCATGCAAATTCATGTCATTAAGCATTGTTCTAGAAAGCTCTTTTAATGAACAATTTTTCCTCTCCACAACCCCATTTTGCTCTGGAGTCCTTGGAGCTGAAAAATAATGCTTAACTCCATGTTTTTCGCAAAACTTTTCAAAACTATGATTTTCAAATTCTCCACCATGATCAGTTTTAATGGATGCAATGCTTAAATGCAATTGGTTTTGAATAATCTTGGCTAGCTTTTTAAATTCATGAAATGCGTCATTTTTATGAGTAATAAAAAGCGTCCATGTATACCTAGAATAGTCATCCACAATAACTAAACAATAATAGTTGCCACCAAAGCTTTTAGTTTGACATGGTCCAAAAAGATCCATATGTAAAAGTTCCAAGGGCCTTTGAGTTGAAACAAGGTTTTTAGAAGGAAAATTAGCCCTCGTGAGTTTTGATTTTGAACAAGGATCACATTTTTCAGAAAAAGAAAAATTTTGCTTTGGCAAACCAACTACTAAGATTTTAGAAGAAATTCTATTTAAATGAGCCATGTGGATGTGACCTATTCTACGATGCTACAGCCACGATTCATCCTCTTTAGATAATAAACATTTCGCATCATTTGAGGGAATTGAATCAAAATCAATAACATAAACATTGTTTATCCTGCAAGCAATTAGCTTAATAAGATTATCAATTTTTCCCTCGATAATACATCTATCAGAATCAAATGTAACCCTATTGCCCTTATCACACAATTGACTAATACTTAGCAAATTGTGCTTTAGGTCCTCAACATGTAATACATTTTCAATGCAAGGGTTAGGAGGTGTACCAATTTTACCGATTCCGATAATCTTTCCTTGATTGTTATCTCCGAAGGTCACATGTCCTTGGTCCTTAGGCACGAGATGCGAAAATTTAGATTTATCTCCAGTCATATGTTTTGAGCATCCGCTGTCCAAGTACCACCAAGACTTCCTTCCTTCCGGAGTAACCTACAAGCAAAGAATTCAAGGTTTCTTTTTAGGTACCCATATCTTTTTGGGTCCTTGAGCGTTAGTATAGCCATAGTTTAAGTCATGCCACCTTCTAGCTTCATTGTTCGGTTTAATGAACTTCACTTTTCGGTGTATGCATTCATGTGCACCATGGCCCTTTTTACCACAAATATGACATATAATAAGAGGTTTCTTATGATTACTGGCAGGGACAAAAATGGTACTTAGTTTCTTTTGATGTCTACCGGGTTGATATCCTAAACCCGCTCTATTAAAGAAACATTTTTGTCTACCTAACATTAAATTTAAAGTATTTCTACCTTTTGTAAATTTAGCAAGGGTTTCTTTTAAATCTTCAATTTCTTTAACTAAGTCCTTGCAGAATTTACAAGAAGAAGAACAAGCTTTAAGCTTAATGTCATTACTCGAAGTGTTTGAAGAATTTTTTAAAGTCAAATTCAGCTCCTTATTTTGATTTTTCAAAAAACATTTTCTTTAGTAAGTTCTTTATTCTTTTCTAAAATGGAAGCTGAATTTTTCTTTTCTAGAGAAACCAATAAGGATAACCTCATCGATTCCTCATGTAACTCTTCAAATGCTTCTTGTAATTCATCATAAGAAAAGTTAAGTTCAGAATTTACCTCATTGTCGTGAGCCATCAAGCATAGGTTGGCAGTCTCCTCTTGTTCGTCTGAATCCTCATCCGAACTTCCATCATTGTCCAGCCACGCCAAGTATGCTTGCTTTCCCTTCTTTGAACTTGAGGTGCCCTTTTCTGAATTCTCTTTCTTTTTCAATTGATAGCAATCTGCTCTAATGTGACCAGGCTTGCCACACTCATGATATGTGATGGTTGAGCCTCCACTTTTATTGTTGTCTCTTCTGTTGAAATTTTTCTTCCTAAAAAATTTCCCGAACTTCTTCACCAATAGACCCATGTGTTCATCATTTAGCAATTCTTTGTCCGAGTCACTATCTGGTGCAGGTGCTTCAGCCTTGAATGCCAAGCTTTTAACTTTCTTTTCTCTTCTTCATGCTGAGCCAACCTCTTCAGTTCATTTTCGTGTTCTTGTAATTTTCCAAACAGAGTTGCCAGCGTCATTGTTGAGAGATTTCTTGATTCAGCGATTGTCGTCACCTTGGGTTGCCAATCTCTTCCCAAACACCTTAGAACTTTGTTGATGAGATCCTCATTGGTGAATTTCTTCCCCAATGTTGTCAGTTGATTTACGATCATTGTGAAGCGTTTTTGGATCTCTTGAATTGATTCTCCATCTTTCATTCTGAACAATTCATATTCACCAGTCAACGTGTTGATTCTTGACCTCTTTACTTCCGTTGTACCTTCATGCGTGACTTCGAGAGTATCCCACATCTGTTGTGCTGTCTCGCATGTTGAAATCCTGAAAAACTCATCATAGCTCAAAGCAGATGTTATAATATTTTTCGCTTTCAAGTCGTATTGGACTCTACGTTCCTCCTCCTCCGTCCACTCAGCCATAGGCTTTTCGATGGTGTTACCATTAACCACATAGGTAGGAACATAGGGACCATTAACAACAGCATCCCAAACTTTTAATCCTACTCCTTGAATAAAAATTTTCATACGAGCTTTCCAATACGCGTACCCTACCCCATCAAACATGGGAGGACGGTTAATAGAACTCCCTTCACCTTCAAACAGAGAGTTTGAAGCCATACTCTTGAGACAGTTAAGTCTTAACACAAGAGACTAGCTCTGATGTCAATTGTTGGTTTTGGCCTCAAAATCTCGAGAGGGGGGGTGAATCGAGTTTTATTATGTATTGAAAAATTCGTACCATATAAAAAATTGATTTGAGATTGAGAGATTAAACGTTCGTAATGGATCGCGAAAACGATAGAAAAAATATAATTGAGTAGCGCGAAAACGTAAACAAATTAAATATGCGGAAAGTAAAAGAGATAGGGATAGAAAAGCTTGCACCGGTGAATTTTATACTGGTTCAGCCTTCCCGTCGAAAGGCCTAGTCCAGTCCCCAAGCGACCCGCCTGAGAGTTCTTATAACCAAGCAATAGAGCCGCACCCTATTACAACCAAGAGCACCCCACACACTACTAGGAACCTCCGTTCGTTAGGGGCCTCAATCACACAGCAGGGTTCCTCGCCCTACGATGTATCAAACGTCCACTAAGGGATTATCTCCCTAACCACTAAGGTTTAGAACGATTACAATGAAAGTGATTACAATAGCTTTTTGTGTTCTCACAACACGGATTCTACAATATGCTCTATGATAGTGAAGTAGAAGTTTCTCTAGAAGTCACTCAGCCAATAAGGATTTGTTCTTCACAAAATATGAACGATGAAAGGTAGAAGACTTGAGAAGAAGAAGAAGAGAGAAACGTGTAGCAGAATGAGTAAAAGAAAAAAGTTCTGATTGAATGAATAATGTTTTCAATGTTGGAGTGATTTTGATTTAAAAAGAAAAACCATTTAGAATCAAAAAGATTTTTAATAAGTAAAACAAAATCAGAATAAAATAAAATAAGATTTGAAATAAGTTTTAAAATCAAAACTAAATCAAAATGATTTACGAAATAAAATAAAGATTTGATTCTTAAAACCAAAAAGGAAATAATTCAAATTTAAAATCATTTTGGAATTTTATAAAATAAATCAGAATCTTTTATATAAAAACAAATCAGGAAATAATTAAAATGATTCTGACACGTTTTTCAATAAAACATGAAGTAATCGATTACTTTCTGAAGGTAATCGATTATTCCTTCAAAAATAGAAATTCTTAAATTCATTTGAAAAACATGTAATCGATTAGGCTAAGAATAGTTAAGCGATTACATCACTCATGTTCATTGTATGATGCAACTCATAATAATCGATTACACTAGGGAGTTAATCGATTACTGAGCCTCTGGTATGCATATGATGCAACATCATGTAATCGATTACTACAAAGCTTGTAATCGATTACTAAGCCTCTGAAAAATATATGATGCAACAATTATAATCGATTACTTGACCTATGTAATCGATTACTTTCATAAGAAAGTAACTGATTAACAAAATTCATTTAATCGATTACAACCTCTCTGATTTTTCTATGATGCAACAAAGTTAATCGATTACTTGAGCAAATAATCGATTACTCTCTCTTGCAAACATACAAATATACAGAGTTTTGTAACATCAAGAATTTTTCTAAGGTTAAATGCAGAAAACATTTTTTCATGCAAAAACACGTTTTTCTTCTTCTCTCTAAAATGAAAAACTTATTGGCTTTGTAACTCTTAAAGAAACAAAAACTTCATTACCTTACATTTGATCTAAGGAGAAGGTTTCTAATCTATGCTTGCTTGAGTCTTCAATATTGAGACTTGACTTGCACTTGTGAGCTTGAACTTGAGTTGGCTTGTTATCATCAAAACATATAATTGCATTCCTTTGAAGTCCATAGAGAGTTTGAGGCATGCCTTCCAACCAGCTTGACTTCCAACACATTAGTACCAGACTTATTCCTAACAGTGGACTTAGACCTTGTAATCATAGGATGTGTGTTTGAGAGTTGCTGAACTGAAGGAGAAGAAGAAGAAGAGGAAGGTGAAGCAGAAAGAGAAATAGTAGGAGAAGCAATGGAAGGAAGAGAGGTAGAAATTGTTGTGTGTGTGTCAGAAATTGGAGAGGGAATTTGATCAGAAATTGTGGCAGAGTTTGAAACACCCTAAGATGGTACAGATTGAAGAACAGTGAGAGAGGTAGGAGTAGATAGAGGAGATGAAGAAGTAGAAGAGATATTAGATGTAACATTCCCAAAAGGAAAGGAATGTTCATCAAAGATGACATCTCTACAAACATATATTCTACCTGTGGGAGACAGACATTTATAACCCTTATGACTTGGAGAATAGCCTAGAAAAGTACACTGAGTAGACCTAGGTTCAAGTTTGTTCTTAGTATATGGTCTAAGACAAGGATAGCAAGAACAACCAAAGACCTTAAGAAGATTATATTCAGGAACAGATTTGAACAATTCAGTATAGGGAATTTTACCATGAATAGAAGTGCTAGGAAGTCTATTTATAAGATAGACAGCACTTATAAAGGCATGATCCCAATAGCAAGTGGGAAGAGAAGCATGAGCTAACATAGTTAGACCCATCTCAACAATATGTCTGTGCTTACGCTCTATAACACCATTTTGATGATGAGTATGTGGGCAAATGACTCTATGAGAAATGCCTAAAGTGGTGAGAAGGGTGGTGAAAGGTCTAAACTCACCTCCCCAGTCAGTTTGCACAGCCTTAATTGGTAGAGAAAACTGAGTATGAACATAGGCATGAAAATGTTTAAAAGTTTGAAGTGCATCAGATTTTTGTTTCAACAAAAATAACCAAGTAAATCTGGTGCAAGCATCCACTATAGACATGTAGTACCTGAATCCAGTGGATGAGAGTACTGGAGCAGGACCCCACAAGTCAATAAAAACCAGATCAAAAGGTTGAGCATACACAGTGAGTGAGGTAGTGCTAGGAAGTTTATGAGATTTGGCAGTAGCACAAGCAGGACAAAAAATTGAATCATTTTTATTCATTTTGCAGTGAATATTACAAGAATTCAAGACTGCCTTTACAACCCCTTCATGAGGGTGACCCAATCTACTATGCCATAAAGAGTAAGTACTAGGTACAGACTTCACAGAATGGTGAACATTATTAGTAAAACTAGAAGCAAAAACAGTAGGTAATGGGTTTTTACAATGAGAAGAACCTAAGGAACTAGAGTTCTTATTACAATCTGTAGAAAGGGATGATAGAGAAGCCTTGACATCTTGGCCAGTGAACAAGTGAGAGTCAGACTCTGACTTTGACTGAAGGAAATCATGAAAAACATAGAGTCCCTCTGCATTGATAGAACCTTTAAGAAGGATAGAATTGTTGTCCTGAGATTTGACAAAACATGAGTTAGAATGAAACTCAAAATAGACATTATTATCTTGAGCAAACTTACTAACACTAACTAGATTTTTAGTGATAGAAGGAACAAGTAATAAGTGCTTGAGTTTTAGAATTCTATTTGGACAAAAGGGAGAGGAAAAACTACTGGTACCAATGCCTGTTATAGGAACACCTGAACCATTGCCCATTAAAATCTGATCCTGACCAGTGAGAGTGGTTGCATTACCTATATTGTGAGGATCAGCAGTGAGATGGTGAGTAGCCCCTGAGTCTGGATACCACATCTGAGAGTTATAAGTTTGAGGCTCAACCAGCATAGCCTGAGGTGATGGTCTCATAGTAGGAAAAGTAGATTGAGGAGTCCAAGCAGTTGGACCAGGCCCAAGGATAGACTGAGAAGGTCTGTGTGGAAACTGAGGTGCAACATGCATAGGATAGGGCTGATAAGGCATGTAGAAAGGTGCAGGATACTGAGGCAAAGAGAAATAAGGTTGCATAGGCTGAACAAAATTCTGATTTTGTTGCTGAGTAGGCTGAGACTTTTGACCTTTTTGTCCATTAGAACCCTTAGCATTTCCAGATTGCATAACAATATCAAGTCTATTCCAGCACTTGAGAGCTTCATGTCCAGGTTTGTTACATAGTTAACACCTGACACGATTTTTACCAGACTTTCCTGATGCATTTTTACCCTTGTAACCACCAGACTTAGGCATAGAGGATGCCTCAGGTTCAGAATTATCACTATCTTCATTATCAGTGTCAAACGGATTCTTAGATTTTGGTTTGACTGCACCTTGAATAGGCACAGATGAGGGTTGAGTGTAACCAAAACCATTCAGTTGATGAGGATAATACAACTGAGGTTGTGAAGCTTGATTAATTGATTGAGAGAGAAATCATAGCAAGAAACCATAGCAGCGATCTGAATCGAAGATGTTGAGCGAAAGAGAAATCGCAATTGCACAGAGAATCGCAAATCGCAAATGCAAATCGCAAATCGCACTGCTTGAATGAACGCGATCAGAGAAGGAAGAAGGAGATTGAGGCAGAAGCAGAGAATCGAAGTTGGAGAGAAGAATCCATATCGCAAATTGGAGAAGAAGAAGGTGGATCGAATTTAGAGAGAGAAGCTCTAATACCATGTTAGAATCTGATGAGAGAAAGAGAGAGAGAAGAGAGAGAGAGTAAACTGAAAACATAATTGTATTGAAATGAAAAGTTGGTTACAATAATGTGACCAACTTCTATTTATAGAAGCTGATGAGCTAAGCCTAGCTATGACAGCTGTCATTACAGCTGTCAACTAATAACTAACACTAAGCCTTAAGTTACATAATATAAACTACTCTAATACTCTCAATGTAATGTTTATGAGTTTTGGGTCTTCAAATAGATGCATTAATTCTTCATTTGATGTTGTGTAGGGTTTCGAAAAATTTAACTAGTGTTTTTTATTTGTCAATATGTAATTTTAATTGTTGCAAATGATCCATGGAACAGAGGTGGAGCAGTGCAGCTATTGATATGTCCTGTCCCAGATATGCAAGGGTGTTGTTTGCACGGGAATGATTTGGGGAATGAGTGGGTGGGTGATTGGGTGTGCAGTGGGGAAGGGGTTCAGTGAGGTGATAATGAGAATCCTTTCAATTTCTGGTTGTTTTTTGCGCTAAGGGACTTCAAACTGGCAGTGTTCCTCACTCTACTGTGAGTACCCAAATGATTCTATTCAATTTTTTATTTAATTTTAAGTGTTTCTTTTTTGTTACTTCATACTGGATAGTCTTTGGAATCGAAACTGAGATAGACCCGGAAATTTGTTTTGTTTTGGGGTAGTACAGTTAGTTTAATCAGTAGAAGAGAAGGAACTCCAGGCATGTTCCTCATGCTTCTAAATAACCATGGCGAGAGAAATATGTAGCGGGAAATTATAAACCTGATAAGTTATTCAAAAGGAAGCATCACAACTGTTTAATTAGAATCTTCATAATCCTATTACTCATCCTCAAGAATTAGCAATAGGATCCTCATACTTATCTTTTAACAATTAGTAGCAGAATGCTAACGTATAATTAGTTAAATATATGTAGTTATTTAATAAAAATCTAAACATACATATCCTTACATAATATGTTTAGTTTTTTTTTATTAAAGTACTACATATATATATATATAACTAATATATAACAATTAATTATGAGATAACTAATATATAACAAATAATTCTGAAATGTGAACCTTAACACTGGATTCTGATTGTCATATAATGACAATTGGTTCTGAGATGTAGTTTTTTTAATTAAAGTACTACTTATATATAACAATTGATTTTGAGATAGAACCTTAACGTTCTTTACTACTGAACAACTAAACTTCGTAAGGATAATTTGGTCTCTGAAACAAAGTCAGATAGCATGTGGAAAATGTTTTACTTTTCTACTTAGGATATGTTGATGCAGTCATGCATTGCATCACACTCATTGTATATTGCTTCTGATCATTTCTTTCTTAACTTGAACAGACAAATGGGGAGCAGCTGTGCCCAATACTTTATTGTTCTTCTTGTTCATTTTTCTTCCACAAATCAGTTCAGAACCATTATTTGTTATGGCCTTATGTTTACCAGCCTTAGATTTCTTAACAATTTTCGATTTGGCCTTCAACGATTGTGAAGTATTCTTGTCACTCAACTCTGGTTTACTAGATCCTTCAGGATGATCTGTATCCTTCTTGTTAACATAACCATTATTTGTTATGGTCTTAAGTTTACCCGCCTTAGTTTTTTTTTTTCACAATTTGTGGTTAATATGCAGGTTGGGTTTGATTTTGTCTATGTTTGTTGCTAAGTGTTACTGGTTAATGAGTGTTTCTGGTTTGAGTGTTGCTTTATAGTAGTGTTGCTGGTGTGAGTTTTACTAGTTTATGATTGTTGATGGGTGGTTTTTTGCTGCACCAAATTCCCATTTAATGATAGACCCTTTAAATATCTTACATTACCATCTACCTCCTCATTATTATTAGATTAGACTGCCTTAGTTAAGATACTATCACTAATATTGTCAAATGTTTTATGAAGCGAGGCTTCCTTGGTTTACTTGCTCACATGAATCTTTCACATAAACCATAGAGTAATTTTTAATTTGAATAAAAAAATACTCCCTCCGTTTTTTTTCTTTGGTCTTTTTGGAGTTGTGCACACAGATTAAGAAAGTGTTGATTATGATGATTATTGTAAGGTTTATATGTATTTTGTCAAAACTGCCCCTATTTAATCTTTATTGAAAGTTGTAGTAGTATTTAATTTTTATAAGTAAGTGTGTCCATTAATTAATGTTTAATGGTTTAGAGATGAGAGAGATGATAAAAGTAGAATTAATGAGGAGTGAATTAAATGATTGGATGAAAGATTAAAATTGGAAAGAAAAATATGTTTGTGTATTGGAATTGTAAAAGGACCAAAGATATGAAACAAGGAAAAAAGGCCAAAAGGACCAAAGAAAAAAAACGGAGGGAGTAGAAGGTTAGAACTTAGAAAGTGAGAAGTTATTTGTTTAAATAAATTTGGATATGTCAGATGTATTTTTATTTAAACTTTTCTAGTCTCAAGTTATTGAGACTGAGTGATGTTCATTGAATAGTTTAGCAAAGCTTTTTCTAATCGTAACTAAACTTTTTCTAGTAGTTTAGTTTAGCAAAACTTTTTCTAGTTGCAACTAAACTTTTCTAATAGTTTAGTTATCTGCCATTTTGTTGTAACTAATTTTGTTTGGATACTTTTGTATTATATTATTTTAAGGCTTAATTATGTCACAAGTCCCTGAAGTTTGAGGTATTTTTGTCAGATATCTTTATTCTTTTTTTTCCAATGTCTGACTCCCCGAAATTACTTCTGAGTTTGTCATATATCCCTACTATCAATTCTGGCAAATTTTGCCGACATGTAACATTGGAATCCTAATCAGACGCAGGAGGTTGGTCATGTGGTGTCGAGTGATGTCACACGGGTGAAGACGACCTCTCTCTTCAATTCTTTTTTCTCTTTTTTTATTTAACTAAAAATATAAAAATATTAAGTTTTTTAGTTTTTTTAATTTTTTAAAAAAAGGATCTTCGACCACAGGGCACTAGGTGCTTAACCTCCTGCATCTGATCAGGATTCCGATGTTACATGTCAGCAAAATTGGCCAGAACTGGTAGTAGGGGTATATGACAAACGCAGAAGTAACTTCGGGGAGTCAGACATTGGAAAAAAAAGAATAAGGGTATCTGACAAAAGTACCCCAAACTTCAGGGACTTGTGACATAATTAAGCCTTATTTTAATAAGAAAAACAACATATAAATTGGATAACATTTTCTTGTGCTCTAATTTTCTAGGTGGGAAACACATCCGCCAAGCAGGGAATCACATTGATACTGCTATAACTGATTTGAAGATTCAAAAGAAGGTAATGAAAACCCTTAGAGCAATTAATTTAGATGAATTTGGTTTTCTTCAATTTCTGAAATAAAAATTGCCTTTTTGGTTGTTTCACAGTTCCATACTGATATATCTGCATGTATATATGTGTGTGTTCATGCGCTCTTTAATCTCTAATATAAACTAGTTTTAGCATTGCTTTAAATATATATTGGCATGGCCACTAGCTGCATGGGACAATATGATTAGAACCACTGAAAATATGATAAAATGTTATCAAGTCAATGTTGTAGCGAGAAGTGGAATTTGTTTGACATCTAGACATCTAGTAGGGAAAAATGTGTTGTCAAGGCAACTTTTTGATGCGATCTCATTATGCAGTTCACATTTTTATTAATACTGAACAATTTACAGACCTACTTTAAAGATGTCTAATAGATGAAGAAAGCCCTTAGAGGAGCAAAAGTTGAAATGCCATGGAAAGAGTAAGAAAGGTCATAGAGAAGAAAGTATGGTGTTTCAAGTTTAACTGCTCAACATACAAGAGAACTTGTTTCTTGATGGCCTTTTCCTATGCTTAGTTGAAAGATTTTTTGATGATTTTACACCAGTTCTCATTGCAACTTGATATCTTTTAGGGTCATATGTTAACCTTCTTTGAGAGGTTTCTTTTCTTTTATTTTTTATGTTTATTTATCCAGTTACCATCTCTAGCTTCATTTTATGATACAATGCAAAATGCTTCATGCTGAATATGCATATAGTCATGAAGAACAAATAAAGCAAGAATTTGATTGGGTGATCAAACGTGAAGTGCTTCCTTTTGGAGAAGTTTGTCATTCAATTGACATCTAGCGCCTAAGCACTTTTAGTCAAAATGTAAGTTTATGTTACTTAATTTTTTCCTTCTTAATATCCTCATGTTGTCATTGTTGAGTTGCATTTTTTTTTAAAAGTTACTAATTACTTTAACTGTATTAGCATTGATTGTCTCGTTTCTTTTGTTTGATTGCAGGGTCAAAATTCATGAAGATGTTTTTTATTCTACCATAAGTTAAATTGTTTAGTTTGATATTTGGGCTTAGTTTGTTATAATTTAATGATTCTTAAGAGCTGGTATTATGAATTTGGAACTTTGTTTTGTACCTTTATTGGGCTTTTTTACTTAAGTAGAGTAGTTTTACAAACAATTTACGTAAAAGAGGTAGTTTTCAAATTATTTACTGAACATGGGGCAGTCAACGAAACTATTTACGAAAATGGGGCAGTCAAAGTCAACTTAATTATTTTATATTTTTTCGGGGTCAAAGTGTCATGTGGCAGCGTGTGATTGGTCCAAAAAAATTGAAAAAAAAATAAAAAAAATTCGCTGACGCATGTGCCACGTGTCACAACGTGGTGCATTGCGTCAACTGACCTGACGCAACCAAACCAATCGCGTCATTGCCAGTGACGCAATCTGGTGATTGCGACACGTGGCGGAGCCTCCTACTCCGTTGACCACGGGTTGACCAAGTGCTTCCAATGCTAATTTTATTCGGAAAATTAGCAAAAGTTGCTCTGGTTGGGTATCGAACCTGCGATCGCAGGAATACTCCAATGACCAACACAGAGCCACTGAGCCAATAGCTCTGTTGTGCTTAATAAGGGAAATAAATATATTTATTTCTTATTCGTTTAATATTTTTTCTAAATACCACAACCAACATTAAATATATTTTTCTTAAACAATTTTTTTTTCATTTCTTCTAACATCGGTCTAATTAATATTTAATTATTTTTATTTTTTGTCATTTACTATCTTTTTATAATTAATTTCACACTTATTATCTATCTGTAATAGTTAAGCGTAAAATTGTTAAAACCATAATTAATGTTGCGTTGTCTTACTACAGATGCTACAAGCAAAAGGACACCGCTACTTACTATTTTAACTATGGTAGGGTGCGCCTTTGTTGGTGATGACGCCTTCTTCAGTAGGAATCGGGGCTGACATTTGTAGAAAGTTGGCCATGGTAGTGAGGTTTCTCCGTAATGATGTGGGATAAGGGAATGAGTACCCCCTGTTGTTCGCCTCACTCTTTCCATGCTCCTCACTCTTGCCTCTCTTCAGTGTTCCTTCCCTGGGACTTAGAGAAATGAACTATGTGTGTTTGTGTATTGTTTCAGTGTGTTGCTACTGTATTCTTCCGTTGTTGTCTTGTGTGTTTTGATTGATGGTGACACCTTTATATAGTGCCCCTTTTACCCATTGGTTATTCCCCTTTTCCGTTTACCTGCTGGTCCACGCAACTTTTCCCTCTTTGTTGCTGCCTCCCTCATTCTTTATCAGGTGCCAGTTTGTTCTTTTTCCATTTCAAGCTTTCCATTAATGGCTGAGGAAGGGGAGCATACAAGGCATGCCATTTCCGTCTCTCCCTTGGGAAGGGTCTAAATGAAGTGAGCAAAGATTCCTTTCTAGCATTATTATTTTACAATGATGTTATTGAATATAGTTTAAAAAGATAAATTCTGAAACAATACTAATGTACCTGTTAAGACAATCAAAAGAGTAAAAAAATTGAAAAAAAAAAACATAATTACCTTGACATTAAATATATCCTCTCTATATTAATAATACTTATTAAAAATTATTTAAATTACCTTATGAATTTTTTTGGACGGCCGGCCCATTTTGACATTTATTGGAAACCTAGGATCCTATATAATAACATGGGTGTGCAGTTATTAAGAAAGAGGATAAAAATAAAAGGGGGGAAAGAAAGCAGCGGCGGCCGAGAGTAGTGAAAGAGGGAGATCGGAGATGGAGCATAGCGAAGGAAGCAAGACAGAATCAGATGATTTGAACTTGAACCAAAGCAAAAGAAGAAAGATAGAAGAATCAGATGAGAAGGTTGGGGTTCTGTGTCTACATATGTACGATGGTGTTCTGATTGGAATAGATCTCGATGCTGCACCAACTGATGATACGAGTATTTGTTTCGTCCTCGATTTTCTCAGCAGCGGATTCCCTATCTGTATGAGACATGTTCAAATCGACCATCAACACCTTTTCGTTGGTGGAGTTGAAGTTGAATCAAGCCAACGACGCTTCTCCAACCAAATTCACGAGTTCCGCCCTTCTTCTCTGTTGCTCAACCCCCCAAAAGAAAAAGATATTTTGGTGAAGAAGGCGGGGACTCTCGCGTGTCCTAAATTGGCACTGGTGGCCAATCTTCAAGGTGACATCTACCTTCTTCATCACTACGGCCATCCTTCCATTCCTGTTGATCCAAAACCCGATGTTCCCTTTGAGCGTTTTGATCGTGGCAGCATTTCTGGGCTTAAAGCGCCTATTCCTCCTATCTACGGGTCCATCTATCAGAAATTCGAAACCCTAAAACTAACCGAAGAACCCCGTTACTATATATGGCCTGAGAGCTGGTTTTATGATCCCAACGACTTTCCTGTGGAATGTCAATTTGTTGTGGATAATAAGTTGCTGCTTTTCTGTCATTCAGACAGGACACTCCAGATTTTCACTACTCATACCCATGAGGGAGAGGGAGAGTGGGAAACTTTTTTTAGAGATGCAGAAGATGTTCGAGGGTCTTTTCTAAATTGTCGCAAAGTTCTGCCCAGTACCGCGTTATGTTTATCTGATCTTGTATTATTCCAAGGTCAAGAACCGTATGCGGTCTTTCTTGGTATCATTGAAGAAGATTGTAAGGTTGACAGCAGCATCCCTAGCGAGTATGCATCCTCTTTTTCATTTCGTATCACTCAGAAACTCTATGCTTTCCCTCTCTCCAAAACAACATTCCAAGTCAATTGCTTTCAGGACCTCGATGAGGTATTCTCCATTCGTGGTGCTTTCGATCCTTTGAATCCATTGGATATAGACACAGTAAGTCATCAACTTCTTGATCTGGGTGACGTAGCAGCAGGAAATGGATATCCAAGAAGAAGAAGAGTATGTGCAATATCGGAAGGCAATGGGTACACAGATAAGGTTCCTTATGTTTTCATCTCTATTTTCGATTTGCACTTGACTCAAAAAGAGATAAAGACCCCGGACGACCCTAAAAAGTCTTGTAAGTTCTTGAATGTTTCCATGGTCAAAAAGCATTTATTCAAATTGGAGGACAAGAAGAAGGAATCTATATTCGATGCTTTCATCCTTACTCCAGGTATTGTTTAGACTTTATTAGAGATGTATGTGCTTGTTTGCTTGTTACATGCTATTGGAGAACGAGTTCTCTTGTTTTTATTTTTCTTTGTGGCTGAGATTGCCAACTTGGAATTTCACAATCTTCTTTTGTATTTTTGACAGGCAGCTTTACTATGTAGTCAAGTGATGTGATTCGAGTGGCTGCTAGTTGGTTTATAGCTAGGTAAACATAGCTTTGTGGAATGATTTATCAAATTACATGAATATCGCCACGATTGCAGCATAGAAGTTTTTATATGAATTTTATATAAAATGCCATGAATATATGTATGATGGATGGCATGTCAATGATAAATGAACACAATTATATTACATTGATTTGGTTCCCTCTTGGTCTATTGGATTTCTCTTCATTACTGATGATTAGCATAGCTGTCACACTATCCTCCTTTTGAAGTTGCTCATGTATTCCGACTCTAAGTCCTTGTTTATCCCATTACGAGGAGTCTTCTCTTGGATTCAAAACTCATTCTCATGCTGCTTGTTGGTTTATAGATAGCTAAGTTGGCTGGGATTTGTGAAAAAGGATTTTGAGGACTTGTTTTTATCTTGCTCCTTTTTTCTTTTTTGTGGGCTAAACAATGATGAGACCTTTATTTGTTGTAGATATGAAATTATCCATCTTCCCTTGAGATCTGTTTCGTATATTTTATTGTTTCGTATACTTCATTCAATTCTCAACAAGCATAGCTTTGTGGAATGATTTATCAAATTACATAAATATTGCGACGATTGCAGCATAGAAGTTTTTATATGAATTTGATATAAAATGCCATGAATATATGTATGATGGATGGCATGTCAATGGTAAATGAACACAATTATATTACGTTGATTTGGTTCCCTCTTGGTCTATTGTGGAATTAAATTTAATTAATTTACGTACCTGGTGCGTACCCGAGCGTACCCAATGCGTACCCGCACCCGGTACGTACCCAGTGCGGGTACTTGCTATTGTTGTTCTATAGTGTGTTGATGTGTTTTTTAGGGTTTTAAATTGTTATTCTTGCTCTCTTATACTTGCTTCTGCTGTTGTGCCCTATAGCTGCATAGGGTGTTAATATGCTATTCTTGCTCTGTTATGCTTACTGCTCTGGTTTTATTTTGTCATAATTTTTTATTATTTTTTTTATTTATTATATATTAACGTACCCGTACTCTAATTTTTATCGTACCCCCGTACCCGGTACGTACCCGAACCTGGGCAACATAGCATACCAACAAGAAATGAAAACAATTACATTATGTGCTTGGATGGAGTTCTTTACAAATTTATAACAGGACCCATTGCATGTGTTGGAGTTGAACTAAAATTTTTGACCTTCCTGTAACTTAATCAACTTTGCTTCTATCATGATAATCCAAGCTTCTTTTGTTTTCACTATGAAGTTTTTTATGACAAAATTCATCGACTAGCTTTTGGCTTCTTTTTATGTTATTAAACTCAAGGGTATTGCTAATAAGTGCTCTAAGGACACTTGTTAAGGTTCCTAGATTTGGAAAAAATATCATAAATTCACATTTTCTTTTTTCTCGAAAAAGATAAAAAAATCACATTTTCCAATACTTTCATACTACATTAATATTTGATTCTTTAACAAGTGTCTTTAGGGCAATAAACTCAATAGTGAGATCCCAATGGTGCTCAACAATTTGCATATTGTATCCTAAAACAGCTTAAATGCTTTAAGCATGTTTGTTTCCAAAGTAGGTAGGTGCCTCCAAACACATGTTTAGGGAAAGCAATTATGTGTTGCTTTTGCTTCACCATAATTTGTTACCATGTTTTGAGGAGAAATTATTAGGTCGTTAAGGATTTCATGGTTCAGGATAATCGCCAGCTATTATTTATTTTTAATATTTTTTAATATGATAAATGATTGAGATGAGTTCGGATCACCATGATCCAAGACCAGCTAATAATTCTTCTGTTTCGAGAGACACACTTATATGGTTAGAACCTCCTAATGCTATAAAGAAAACTACATTTTATAATACCTCCTTTTGTTTTTCTTTTTAGGGATTGAAGCATACAAAGCATGCAGTTAATTATAACGTAGTTTAAGATCTTGTGAACTATAACACTTATACTATAGTTAAAAGACTTGTGCAAAAAGTCTGCATCTTTTGGCAAATCTTCAATGTATGAAGCTTGCTATAGGAACCCAATTTCACAGTAAAAGAAATCGGTAATTAAAGAAGGATTTTACTTTAGAACCATATGAAAATAGAGGGTTTATGTAACCTTTTGACGTATCCCAATAGAAAATAGTCACGTGTTTTTTTTTTTGGCCACGTAAATTGGGCATATTTTTAATTTATAAGTTTTATAATTAAAACCCTAAAATATTTATTTAAAAATATTTTTTTTATCCTTAATGTAATTTACCCAAAATACATCATTTTAATATTATTTTTCATATACCCAAAATATCATCATTTTAATATTATTTTTCATATACCCAAAATACCCTAATTTTAATTTTATATTTCATATACCCTAAATACCCTCATTTTCATACCATTTGTATCTACCCAAAATACTCTTAATAATTTATAATTTCTCATTTCACTATCCTCCCATGTTATTCTTCTTCTCCATCAATCTATCATACTCTTCTTCTTCTATCACTGTCAAGTACCAACATGATCACCTTCTTCTTTATTCATACATTCGTTCTTCATAAAAAATTCAAGAACAAACGCAGGAGCATACATTCTTCACTATCACCTTCTTTTATATTATTCCCTCTTATCTCCAAACCAGTTTTAATTTTCCAAACTCAATCCCAATTCCGACGCGCCACCACCATAGATATGTTCTCTTTCTTCCTCTTTTAGGGATGTTCATTCCCTTTAGATTTTATTTCTGTGGGTCCCGTGCTGTCAGCAGTATACGTTGATGCTTTTTTGATTGATTGTTGCTCTCTACCTAGGAAAACACAATTTTGTGTAAACTCATAACACGTGATTATTTTTTTTATTCCCCAAATATTATAATGAAGAAAATAAAAGTTTTCACTTTTCCATTTACAAAAATCTTAAATTTTTCATTAAAAAAACTCAATTTTTAGCAATAATGTTTTTTTTAACACAGTTGAGTGGTGGTGAGAAGCAACGTGTCCCATTATCTTGGAAAAAGTCAAAGTAGTCAACAAAAAAGAAGAGAATATCTTTTTGATATGATGCTTGATTCTGTTTTCAAATAAAATATAATGTTTGATTCATTCATTAATTGCAAATTTCTATCACACAAATTTTCATATTAATTTTACAATATTTAAGATTTTTCATTAATTGTTTTAAAGAATTTTAATGTAATATACAATTTTTAAGATAATATACAATCTTTAGGATTTTTCATTAATTATTTTTACTTTGAATTGGGACAAAAAAAATTCATTTTTTTACCAAGATAACGAGACAGAGGGAGTATATGAGAGACAATTAAATGAGAAGAATTGAGTGTTGGAAACGAACAAGCGGCCTAACAATCTATTAGAGGGGACTAATTAATAGTTGGAAGCAATAGTACCAATTTTTCGGATAAGATTAAAATGGGACGAATAATGCTTGTTGTTCAGATAAAATAGCTGATTTTGGGCTGAGCAGAATCTGATAATCGGTTGTCTGTCCGACAACAGATTATCCGAGTTGCACCACACAAAGATCAGATTTGCAACGGAACACAGCTAGCACAATCCGAGCAAAATAAGGTTTAACAAAGCCGACTAAAAGTGCTTGGACAAAACTGAAAGCGGTAAATAAAAGAGACACCGAATTTTATACTGGTTCACTCTCTCACCCACTGAGAGCTACGTCCAGTCCTCCCTAAATGTTAGGGAGCCTTTACTCAAAATCAATTCAAATGGATACAACAGGAATTAGAAGTGAAGCTCACTCAACCTAACCCTTTCAAGAGTGTACCAAACTCTTGAAAACTACCCCAAATGAATTGATGGCTGAAGAACTTTTTCAGCACTTTCACAGATAGAGTTCCTTGAGACCTTCAAGAACTCCTTCAATGAAACCTTCACCGAACCAAACTGATTTTGTTGAAACCTTCAACAATCTCAGAGCAATCTTGAAACCTTCAAGATCTATTTCCTTGAAACCTTCAATGATCTTCCTTTCTTCAATGAACAGTAACTTAAACTATGGTGGCTCTAACCAGAAACTCAATTGTATGAGAATTAGAAAGTGTGAATACCAATTGAGTAGTTGGTTAAGAAAGGGATTGACAGAGAAAATTGTTTAGATCGATGGCCTCTAAATTGACAACATCCTAAAACTATTCAAACAGAGACGTCACTACAGAAAATTAAATTGCGATGCTAGTGAATGAACTTCTTGAGTGAATGAACTTCTTGAGGTTAGTGTTAATAAGAGAAGCGCATGATACTCATAAATTAAAGAGTTTATATTTTCTCTCACAACTTTGACCACTACCACTGCTACCATTTTTTATTTTATTATTTTTTCTATTTTTATACCCTACCATGCATTACTACTTTTTTTAGGTACCAACACTTTGTTAAAAGTACTACTAATAAGAGACATATATGCTTGAGTTATGTTGACGACTACATACTTAGCTATGGTGGATATGAGATTAATGCGCGCGAAAGTAGCTACGTTTATATTAATATTCTTTCATAATTTAACAATGAAAAAAGATGCAAACAAGGGGAGCATCATGACCATGATATTGGCATGAGACATAGATGAGTTTAGACTATCATGTAGAAAAAAAGCACCAAAGTAGTGCAGTTTAACCATTTAATTACAAAACTAGTGTAAGATGTTAATTTATTACACAACTAGTATAGTCGTATATGAGGCATGCGACTTCCTTTCAAACTAGAAAAAATAAGATACAGACAATACTACACTTCATTGTTAGACACATCCAATATCAAATAATGAGTGATAAATTTTCAAAAATAGAAAGATTTGAAAATATTATATTTTAAAAAGAAGAAAGTTTTGATATAAATCTACGAGATAAAAAATTAAAATTAATTCATAAACTAGAATTACCGGAAAATATAAAACAAGAAATAGCTGAAAAATATATGAAAATAATAGAAGAAGAAAGAGTAAAGGTACAACTAGAAAAAATAATGCTAGAAGAAAGACAATTAAAAAATGCCTTAAATATTGTTTTGGTCCTTTATCTTATTTTTAGGTTTCAATTTGGTCCTTCATCTTTAATAAGAGTCAATTTACTCCTCTATGTTTTTAACGTTTGTCAATTTCATCATTTTGTCACGACAATGTTAAATTTTCACAGGAATATACTGATTTTGCCTAAAATTCTTTTTCTAATCATCATAGTTTGCATTGTAACGTTGTAATTTGTAATTTTTAAAACAAAAAAGGCAAAAATGTGAGCGAATTTTTACCCTAAAAAACTGGAATGACATTGAAATTTTATCAAAGTATCAAATATGATGAAAAATGTAAATTTTGAAGAGCAATAGCAAATTCTGATGACTAGAAATAAGAAACCTATTACAAAATCAATATATTTTGGTGAAAATTTAACATCATCATGACAAAAGGGTGAAATTGACAAAAATCAGAAACATGAATAACTAAATTGACTCTTTTCAAAGATAAATGACTAAATTGAAACTTAAAAATAAGATAGAGGACCAAAAAAGTATTTAAGCCTTAAAAAATTTATTTGATGAATATAGGAGACAACAAAGATATGAAGAAGCTAGAATAATGAATGACTCAGATTTTACAGATTCAGACTAATTATGAATCTTACAACTACAACTGAAACATTAGCACGAAAAATTGAAGATATTACTAAAGAATTAAGAGATATTAAAATAAGTGTCTCTGAAAATGAACTGAAATATTTATAAGAAATAAGAAACCTACATTTAAAAATAGAAAAGATAAACACTATGCTATCTCAAATTTTGGAAAATACATCCGAAAACCAAAAAAAAAAAATAGATGATACATTAGATAATCTGATAAAATATTTTAAGGCAAAAAATAAATATGAACGACAAATCCAACAAGAAGAAAAACTTCATGAAGAACTAAAAGATGTATTAGTTCAATTAAAAGAAAGTGAGCAACATAGAAATATCACCTTTTTAGAAAACTATTTTGAGATGAAAAAAAGGATAAAAAAGAAAAAGAGATAATTCCTAAGCTTCCATTATCATGGAGAGATTAGATGAAGAAATAAATATAGTAAAAAATTATGATATAGAAGAAATTTCTAATTTAATGAAAAAGGTTAGAAATTTTTTCTGAAGAAAAGAAAAGTGAAAATAGAAATTTGACAATAATTGAATCTGAAGAAGAAAATTCTGATAAATCTGAAAATGAAGATATAATTATAGGATATGAGTCTACTGATGAAGAATATAATCTAGGAGAAAATGAAGGATCAACATCTTATATTAAAAGGGAAAGACAAGAGTATCAGTCTTTTAGAGAAAAAGAAAGAAAAAGAAAATTTAATGAATATTAGAATCCTAAATACCAATATGGAACCCAAGATGAAGGAAAAAGAATATTTTCCTAGGAAAGCAGGATTTACAAAGAAAAATACTATTACTATTAACTGTATAATTAATAGAGAAAAAATAATCCAAGAATGGGTAAATGAATTAACAATAAACCTTTTGAAAAATTATGATATAGATAAGCTAACAAGAAAATATGTTTTAAGACTAGCAGGATATAAATCTACTGGAATACTTAAAACTTATATTGGCTAAATATAAATCTACTGAAATATTTCGCGGGGAAGCTAAAAATTAAGGAAATGTTATAAAACATAAAAAAACTTAAAATAGGGTCACTGTTCACCAAAAAAAAAAAACTTAAATTAGCTACAGAATATTCCCTAGCAAACATATCAGCTACAAAATTTTATATCATTAGAAATATTTCCTAGCAAAGTCGTGGCTGTTCCATAGTTGTTTTCCTGATAATAAATGGTTTTTAAGTTATCGAACAATAACTACGGAAATTATTTTCGTATATAATCCGTAGCTGATTTGATATAAAATTGCTATGGAATTATTCCCTAGCAAAATTCCGTAGCTGTCCAAGAAAATTCTTGTAGTGCATAACTTCTAACCAGCTTAGAGGTGAAGATGCTTGGAAAAAATTAGATTATTTAGCAAGACTAATAAGTTTAGAATTTTTAGGAAAGGATCTGATAGATCATAGAGAAGAGGAAATTAAGCTAGAAAGAGAAACAACAAAATGGTATTTAACAAATATGTGTATAAGAGACATGTGTCATATAGATAAGTTTATATGTGAATATGAGACCTATTATTATCACCTTGAGAAATCAGATCTAGAAGATTATAAGGAATTATTCCTAAGCAAACTTCCTCATCCAATAGGAGAAGAGTTAAGAAAAAGATGACTAAATAAGTGACCTGAAATAGCCTCAACATTTGGAGGTCTTATATTCATATTAAAAAATATGGTTAGAGAAATTCTTGGTTGCATGAGCACGGGTACGGTATCGGTACCCGATACGGGTACGGGGTACGACAATTTCTAAAAAACATGGGTACGAGTACGTTTATATATATATATATAATAATTTATTTTATTAATATAATTATCTTTAAATTTTAAAAAATGGAAAAAATAAAATCAGTAAGGTAAAAATTAAGTTAAAATTAATAATAAACACTTAAAAATTATTTTGATGTAAAAAAGAAAATATTAAGTTCAAATTAATAATAAACACTTAAAAATTAAAGATTTTCCAAATAGAGTTAGCTTACTAGTTACTAACAACATTACCATATTTAAAGAACAAGCTTAATCAATCAGTCAATTAAAGATGCAGCAAATCAGTATTATACTGTGAAAATATAAACTGAAAAAATAACTGTATGATACTATGAAAAAAAGAACAAGCTGACGAAATCAGTATGATGATACTATGAAAAAAACTGAAAAATTAAAAGATGCAGCAAATCTCATTAGATGCAGCAAATGAAATCCTAACTTTCCAAGATGCAGCAAATCTCATTAGAAAATAAGTAACAGAGTAGAAGTATTTTATCTCTGTACGAGCAGCACGGCGACGGGTTCGAGCAGCACGACAACGACAACGAGCGAGCAGCACGGCGAGCGAACGACAGCTGACAGTAGAGATAGAGAGAGGAGGCAGAGAGGGTGCTTTGAGAGATAGAGAGGAGCCAAAGAGGGTTTGCTTCAAAACTCAACCCTAGGATAAGATTAAGATGTCTAAGGCTGGGAATAAATTTGGGATGTTACAATCCTCCCCCACTTATTGGAATTTCGCCCCCGAAATTCCGTTGAGTTCCGTAATTGGAGAACCATCCCCTTGGTAAAGCTTCTGACTACGTTTTTCACTTCCCTTCGGTCTTTATTCCCCGCTCCGGGTGTGGTTAGGGTCATGCCTATTTCAATGCTTATCCTCGAATACAATGTATCATCTCTACCTCGACAGGATCGTCAGTTTTCTTATTATTAAAGTTCCATCTCCCATTCCTTGGATTGAAATCCTCCCCCACTTGGCATTGACATACTTGATTATATCCATGCTAGGGGGGTATGCTCAGTCGTTGCTTAGAATAGAGTACACAAGTTCCCGACTGGTATTCAAAGCTGAAAAGAGGGCACGTGGGTGACTACCTACCCGTAGGCATAGAACTATGCCGGGTTTCTACGACTTGGCGAATTCCCACATACACATCTGAGATGCTTGAAACTTGAGGAGAGTGAAGATGAAAAGAAGAAACATGAAGCACTCCAGAGTGAATCTCATGGTGTTTGCAAGACGACCCAGGATGTACTGGGTATATGTCAAGCAAGAAGACAATAGAGGTTATCCCCAAAGTGTGCATTTTCAGCAGAGAGCCGTCGAAGGTTGCGTTTTCTAGGGATCTGCGGTTGATTGATTGGTCTCGGTCAAGGTCTAATTGTTATTTCTCAATTCGGTGTTATTTTGGGAAGGTCTTGCTTTTTCCCTAGTTTCACTCTTATTCGATTCTCCGTGAAGCGTTTGGGCCTATCTGTTTAGTAGTCCTATGGATTATGGTATGATTACTAGTTATTGTCGCTCGGATAGGATCCGAATTGAGTCACCGAGTCTCTCCCACTTAGTATCAACATACCTGAGTAAGTCGAGGGTAGGGAGGAAGTTGGGTTGATTCCAAGAATTGATTAGCTAGATTCTTAATTGATTGGTGAGGTGGTTCATGGGATTAAGTTGTCTGCCAATCGGTCTTATTGGTGTGGTTTCGAATTTTTCTATGACATGATGGCTCTCCATACTTACGCATATGACTAAGTTCTCATACAAGTTAAAGAGTTGGTTCGATCATTTAGTTGGATGTTCTCGGTGGAAATATAGAATAAGAGTGTCTTAAATGGGGTTAGTTTGCGAGTTTCTGTTTATGAGTCTTAGTAAAGATCCTATAGGATTAAAGTTCAATAGGACTTTCGACAGAGATAGAATTTCTAGATGGTTTATTCGGATCTCAACTAGATAATTGCAATAATATAGCATGTTAATAAACGCGAAGACCGAGGTGGTCAGTCCCAATCTCACATTTATCAACTGTACATCACTGCGTTGTTGAATGATAGCATTATCTTTTAACAGATGCAAGAGAAAGGATGACAAATCCTGACCTTACACTCTATTAGAGGACGACACTATCATCAGGTGTTTGGTTAGGTCTCTCGTTACGGTCTTATAACTAAGTAAGGTTTTTCCTACGTGTTCCTTTAGATGGTACTCATGATTGGATTGAAGATGAGTCTTTCTTAGGTTTCACAACTTCTAGAAATACAGGATTAGGAATTTAAAATTCCAAGATAATTGATTTAGGATATTCTACGCTGAAACTTAATAGAGATGCAGATTGAAAGTACCTAAAATGTTTATCTAAGTTCTTGAATTGTTTCGTACCTTTTGTTGGTTTGGCCATGATCTCCTTAAGTAGCTGTACCGCAGACCTCAAGGGTGTGGACCAGGAAACTGATATTGTCGGAAGGTAAGGTTGAGACGTCCAGGACGAAGTCCTGTGTCATTGAGTAATCCCTCTGGGGCTGTGTCTGGTATGATTGCCGACACACCATGAAAGATGTGACGAGACTCGCCACCGAATATTAATACATCACCCGATCCCAAGATAATTCTTTCTGCTCTCCTTGGATCTCTCTGGTCTCCATAGAGAAACTCAGCTGAGTCACCAATGCAGAATGATACTACCGGTATCCGTCTTTGCAGGCTACCAACACTTTCGTCACGGTCCTAATGAAGACCAAGCTTTCCATTTTCTTCATAGAAATTGACAATGCAGACATCAGGGGACATGGAAGGGAGTATGTCCTCCACTTCACTTACACCGCATTCCTTCTCAATCAAAGATTGTGCTTCTTGCATCGCTCCCATAACCAGCTGAATGAAATGATCAGGAATATTGGGTGGTTCGCTTCCATCAATTATTCTTTTGGGTCCATATACTCGGGTTTGAGGATTCCAGTCTAAGCCGAGGCGCATCATTTTCAGTCGGAGTCTGGCTCCACTTGTAAAGCCTGGTTGATAAAAACCTCCAGGGCCTAAGCCCATCTCCCGACAGTTCTTTACTACGCCCACCTGTTCTTCATGAGCCAAGTGTTGCTTCAGGAGAACCATTCCCGGTCTCAAAACTATACTCTTCTTCTCATCAACTTGTACCCCCACGTGTTGCTCCTTGTCTTCAATAGTCGATCTAAGCTTACCCATTGCAGAAGTTTGCCCTTCTTGAAAACAGATGTCATACGGCTTGGGTTTCAAAGAATCAGCTGGGGAATTGATCTTACGATCAGTAGCCGAGCTGCTAGCAGGAGAATGGAGAAGCTGATTTTTCATGTTGCTACAGTGTGGCAACAAAGGATTCTGTTGATGCGGACATATACATAATTTAGTACATATCTATATAGGGTTTTATAACTATAAACCTAAGTAACTACTATAGAACTTGACACTATTTCCTGGTTACTCTCTTGGTGAGTAACCATTGGAGATGTGAATCCACACTCCAAAGGCCGAGGGAAACTGCTCTGATACCATAATGTAACACCCTATAATTAATTACCCTTAAACCCCTTATATTAAAAATACGGACTTAAAAATTCAATTTTTATTTCATTAAAATCAACCGTCAAACGGAGGGAGTTTTGTCTGTTTTTCGAACTAATCCAAAATTCAACCCGTGGTAAACAATTTTAATTAAACAACCAATAGCCAGCAGGGCTTCAGATAATATTTCTAAATCATATCCAGGCCCAATGGGCTCCAAAAATATCAGAGTGCATAATTAATCAGAGTAATAGCGGAAACTACTAAGTTGGAGTGTCAATCCAAAACATATAACTTTGTCAAAACAAAACATCCTAAGCCTCATTCGAAATATGCATATTAAATTTACATCAAAATAATATAAGAGGCTTAGGTCCATATTATATTCTAAATCCCATAATAACCCTACTTTCCCTGTAAGGGAAAGTACTCCTGCTCGGTCGGGGGCTGTGCCAGCTCAATCTCCGTACCTGAAAAATGTAAGGGAGTGAGCATTGCACATGAAATAGTAAACAGTTTCTAACTAGACATAACGACCCGCTAGGTCAAACACAATTAGCAAATAAGCATATATTCACATATTGCACACCATACTCATTTCATTATTTCCATATTCATTATTCATTCCAAATCTCCATTTTCATTATTCATTTCAACATCCATTTCATTATTCATTTCAACATCCATTTTCATTTACTTTTTATTCTGTTCACATACTTACTTTATTTCGGTACATCACCTCAAATCAGAGGCCAATGTACAATTTCATTCAACACATTTATCACCTCAAACAACAGAGGCCCTCATAATTTTCCTTATTTAAATTATGTGTCCCTCAGGTCAGAGGTCAACACTCCAATTTCTTAATTCACGGTGTGTCATTCAGGTCAGAGGTCAACACACCAATACTCTATTCCATCCGGTGTCCCTCAGGTCAGAGGTCAACACCCAAATCACTTTATTTCATTCTGTGTCCTGTTCGCTCACCGGCAAGTATACCGGGTCATTCAAGTAATATAAAATCGGTAAGACCGAGTCGTTCCACCGAGAGTAGTGATTTCAATTAAAAAGTCCAATGAATTAAGCTGCGCACAGAAAAATGATATTGAATTGGAAAAGATCATGTTTGAAGGAAGATAAAATAAATAAATTAATTAAGTGCGAGTGCGGAAAAGTAAAGGGGTGGTGCAGTCTCGTAAAGTCGGAAATGAATTGTCGTTACCGGTTCTCAAATATTAATTTAAACTATTAAGTCAATTGTCACATTTTGGATTATTTTTGCAAAATTAAGAATAATTTAATACCTTAAACTATTCTTGTTTGTCAAAAATCAATCTTCCTCGACACCTCGAGCGAAGCCTTAAATTTTTAACCAGAAAATATTTGCTCAGTCAAAATTGAATTAAATCATACAATTTGCAGGCAATATACCTATCCCTACACAATTGCACAACTCACATCCACAGGCAATTTATTGTCTAATATACCTATCGGACAATAACCCTATCGTATATTTACGTCTAAACATACACGACAATTAAACCAGATGCAAGTACAAAATATAACAATTAACAATGGACTAAATCAAATATATGAAAAACACACATAACAATTCTTCATTCCCAAATGAGTCCTAAGATCTCATAGTCAAAAACAAGAAATTAAGATGCAAATTCAGAGAAATTTACATACCAAATATCAAGTCTCAAACTCTTTACAAAACCACACCTTAACAAGCCTTGATTTTTATGTGTTTTGGCTCAAAAACATGGAGAAACACTGCTGGAAAAAGAGAGGATTCGTTTCCAAAACTCCAAAACTCTCTCTGACACACCAGAAATTCGAATTTTATGTAACTGCTGCTGGTAAAACGCGCTTCAGCAGCCAATCAGAATCAGAGAAATTGGGTCACAGACCCCATTTTTATTGAAGGGACACGCGCTTAGACACGCTTAAGCGCGTGTCTGTTGACTTCTGGGTCAATTGACCCATCTGCTGCTGCCACGTGGGCCTCTGATCCAAGCGCGCTTGAACGCGCTTTTTCCACACTCAAGCGCGGTTTGCTGAAATGGGCTGTTTGGCCCAAAATCTTCTTCTCAGCTTGGGCTCTTTCTTCCTTTTCTTCTCCAATGCCCCTCTTCAGCTTATTTGGCCCAAAAAATATGAAATTCAACAAAAATTAAAATTAAAAATACAAATAAATTATCTATACAAATATTCTGCTAAAAACTCCTAAAAATTAATCTATTTGCTGAGAAACAATACAAAGCACTAAGGAAGAGGGCCCAAATATCTATCAAAATCATCACTTTCTGGCCCAAATCACTTCCCCAAACTTAGCATTTTGCATGTCCCAGGCAAAAGTAAATAAAAATCAAAACTGAGAACAATCCCTAATCAAGATATAAACAGCTAATACAAGATTCTAACCACCTACTCAGGACACCCTTTTCACAAATTGTTTACAAATTCACAAATTAACTAATAAGGTAACTAAGTGAAGAAAAATATTAGTACACACTCAACACTCACAAATTCCCTCATGTGTATGGTTCAGCAATAAGCGCTCACATTCATTCAAAAGCAACAATTACCATAAGCTTGACTACAGACCTACAACTCCACTGAACTAAATGAAACATACAAAAATCAATAGGTCTTTTACTGGATGTAATGGGGCCAAGGTTTATCTACATTGGTGGAATAAAAGAAGAAAGGGATAAAAACTAAGGTCTAAAAATTAAAACATACCCCTTTTTAGGAACTTGGATGAACTCAAAGTTTTTCACATAATAGACCAATCCAAAATTCCACTTCTCTCAACATTTTTTTTTTTACTTAAACAAAAGTTCACCAAAAACCAACTAGTATCCATCCAAGCCCAGAGGTACTCACAACAATACAATATACAATATACACAAGGATACCAAAAACACTTATTCACATTTCTAGGCTCAAAATGGACAACTAGGGACATAGGAAACCAATTATTTACAAAGTCTGAAGGCCACAAAAAAAAAACACACCTAATTGCCTAAATCATTTCAATGCATGCAACATTTCTCAATCTTGTAAAGGTCCACAGTCAAGTTCTAGAATCGAATACTAATGAAGAATACTCTCACAGAAGAAAAAAATTCAGGGGGTACACATATATATTCAACACAAAATTCCCCCTTATGCAAGTGTTTGGCCCAAAACTCACCAGGCAAGATTACTAAACAATTTCTTCAAAAAAAAAAAGTTACCAAATTAAAGAATTTGTGCAAATTATTCACAGTATGATACAAAGGGTATACTAAGCAAATAAAATCAGAACCCTGCACTAGATATGAATACCTATCAAAAGCACTATTCTAAGTCAAATTTTTACAAACTCATGCCAAGGACACACTAATAACAAATCAGGAAAAGATATGAGCAAAAATCCTAATTTTTATTTTGGTTACCCTCCCCCAAACTTAGGGGTTGGCTTGTCCTCAAGCAAACAGAAAAATCGATATAAGTTGAAAAGCAAAATAAAAATTATGCACAAAAGTGATGTACAAAAGGGAAAAATATTCACATCCCTAAACCGAAACCTGTACACGGTAATGGGGACATCTCCCCCAAACTTAGGTACCTGTACAAAATCAAAACAGAGGGTGCCAATGCACCACACAAATATATACAAATATACAAAGGAAAAATAGACGAAAAGAAGACAATACTAATATGAACAAAATAAGGAAAACCACACACATTAATAGGAGAAATAAAGTGACCACAATACAGGAGTCCAGAAAATACAATCCAAAACAGTCCAGAAAGTACTCAAAAACTACACCCCCAATAGCAAGAGAAAACCAATAACATCCAAACCCAACAAAACAACTGAAAACCATACTAGCTCCCACTTTCCCCGGCAACGGCGCCAAAAACTTGTTCGCTCACCGGCAAGTATACCGGGTCACTCAAGTAATATAAAATCGGTAAGACCGAGTCGTTCCACCGAGAGTAGTGATTTCAATTAAAAAGTCCAATGAATTAAGCTGCGCACAGAAAAATGATATTGAATTGGAAAAGATCATGTTTGAAGGAAGATAAAATAAATAAATTAATTAAGTGCGAGTGCGGAAAAGTAAAGGGGTGGTGCAGTCTCGTAAAGTCGGGAATGAATTGTCGTTACCGGTTCTCAAATATTAATTTAAACTATTAAGTCAATTGTCACATTTTGGATTATTTTTGCAAAATTAAGAATAATTTAATACCTTAAACTATTCTTGTTTGTCAAAAATCAATCTTCCTCGACACCTCGAGCGAAGCCTTAAATTTTTAACCAGAAAATATTTGCTCAGTCAAAATTGAATTAAATCATACAATTTGCAGGCAATATACCTATCCCTACACAATTGCACAACTCACATCCACAGGCAATTTATTGTCTAATATACCTATCGGACAATAACCCTATCGTATATTTACGTCTAAACATACACGACAATTAAACCAGATGCAAGTACAAAATATAACAATTAACAATGGACTAAATCAAATATATGAAAAACACACATAACAATTCTTCATTCCCAAATGAGTCCTAAGATCTCATAGTAAAAAACAAGAAATTAAGATGCAAATTCAGAGAAATTTACATACCAAATATCAAGTCTCAAACTCTTTACAAAACCACACCTTAACAAGCCTTGATTTTTATGTGTTTTGGCTCAAAAACATGGAGAAACACTGCTGGAAAAAGAGAGGATTCGTTTCCGAAACTCCAAAACTCTCTCTGACACACCAGAAATTCGAATTTTATGTAACTGCTGCTGGTAAAACGCGCTTGAGCGCGCTCAAGCGCGCCTAAGCGCGCTTCAGCAGCCAATCAGAATCAGAGAAATTGGGTCACAGACCCCATTTTTATTGAAGGGACACGCGCTTAGACACGCTTAAGCGCGTGTCTGTTGACTTCTGGGTCAATTGACCCATCTGCTGCTGCCACGTGGGCCTCTGATCCAAGCGCGCTTGAACGCGCTTTTTCCACACTCAAGCGCGGTTTGCTGAAATGGGCTGTTTGGCCCAAAATCTTCTTCTCAGCTTGGGCTCTTTCTTCCTTTTCTTCTCCAATGCCCCTCTTCAGCTTATTTGGCCCAAAAAATCTGAAATTCAACAAAAATTAAAATTAAAAATACAAATAAATTGTCTATACAAATATTCTGCTAAAAACTCCTAAAAATTAATCTATTTGCTGAGAAACAATACAAAGCACTAAGGAAGAGGGCCCAAATATCTATCAAAATCATCACTTTCTGGCCCAAATCATGTCCCTCAGGTCAGAGGTCAACACTCATTCATTTTAATTCATTTCGTGTCCCTCAGGTCAGAGGTCAACACCATATTCACTTTATTTCATTTCGTGTCCCTCAGGTCAGAGGTCAACACACTATCGTACTTTACCTCCACGTAGGAAGGTACCTCATACACTTGGCCTATGGGTACTTCACCTCCACACTGAAAGGTACCTCATACAAGTTAGCCTGGGGGTACTTCACCTCCACAACGGAAGGTACCTCGTACCATTGTACTTCACCTCCACAACGGAAGGTACCTCATACATGTGGCCTATGGGTATTTCACCTCCACACCGGAAGGTACCTCATACCATTGTACTTCACCTCCACACCAGAAGGTACCTCATACAATTTGGCCTGGTGGTACTTCACCTCCACATCGGAAGGTACCTCATACCACCACATAGGTTATACTAAAACATCATTTTCATTATCAACAATTCATTACAATATAAGGGTCATCACCTCAATACAGAGGCCAACATATTTACCACATTCTTGTTCAATCAAGCATGACACATTTAATCACAACCAACCACAATTAACACATAATCATTCATGTAATTCCCTTATTCCTTTCTTTTTTTAACTATCACAATCATACCAAGTAGTATCCTCTTTTATAGCCCAACATTTAGATTTGCCCTTCATTTTAATTTTACATATATCATCTTTTACTTTTGTTTACACATAATCATTTTACTTCCGTTTCCTATATTCACAAGTTCAATTCATAAGCCATGACCTTTGTTCACAATTGATAATACTTAACATTTTTACTCATTTAGAAATTAGATACAAATATGCACATTCATCACATATAATCGTTTCCCTTCCGTTTTCTTCCTATATCAATTTACTCCATAATACCTACATATACTTGCAACATCAATCAATTATCATTTTATACAAAACTTGACAATTAAAATCAATAATCATAGAAATCATTTACGGCCACTTCACTATCATGTTACCCAAATCCTCTTATACTTCATTATAATCATTATCTGAATTTCATTTATTAAATAATTCATTCTCATATCATTGGGTTTCCTTTTTCCTAGTCTTTACATTCAATTTCATACATATTTATTTAGTTAGAATTTCATATTCAATAACCTAGGGTTTTATAGTCTAATTTTCTCCCCTAACACATAACCCTAACAAGTATTATATACTAACTAGAACCTACTCCCTAGAACAAGGCAATGCCCACAATATCCACCCCTTACCTCAAACACTTGGAGATAAGGTGATTTTGCTTGCTCCAAGCTTGAAAGCCTTGCCACCAATTGAGTTAGAATCCAAAGGAAGAGGGAGGAACCTAACATAATAGCCATAACAAGAAGAGTTCGCATTTATGCCATAGCCTCTTGCCAAGACTCAAGAAAATGTGAAGCTTCCATGGCCTAGAGTTGAAAACCACCATGGAAGACAAGAGAGAGAAAGGGAAAACGAATTTAGAGAGAAAAAAGAGGAAATCCATGACATTAAACACTTACTTGAAGTGAAGAAGGAAGAGATTTGTTGATGGAATGAAGAAATCCCACTTGCTCTTGGTGGATTTGATGATGGAGAATGGAACCCTAGGGGAGAGAGGAAGAGAGACACGAATTTGGGGAAGAAAGAGCGTGTGTTGCACTTTTATTTTTTTCTCCATCAGCAGCCTTTAATCGATTATTAATCGATTAGGCTTTTTCCCACCTTCAGGACTTAATCGATTAAGCTGCAGCTTAATCGATTAAGCTGCATAGTTTTGCAGTACCCAGACTTTGAAAGGCCATAACTTCTTCGTTACCCGTTGGATCTTCCTCAAATTTTAAAGCAAGCTTCCCTACATACCAATCTTCACATCCAACGGTGGAATTTGTGTTTAGAGTTGCCAATCTTTTATTTTGAATTTCCTAAGGTTCTATGTTTTAAACCTAATTCTACATGTATTTTTGGCTAAATTCTAACTTATATCTCCATTTCTTCTACCCTAAGACCATCCCAACATAGAGTATACTTGGAATTAAATTTGGGATGTTACATGTAATGAAGAAGGTCATTATACTAATAAATGCCCTCAAAAGAAAGATAAACCAGAAAAAGTTAAAATCCTTACAATAGCAGAAGAAAATGATTTAGAACCACTATTAGATTGGGACATAAGTTCAGAAGAGCAAATTTATTAATATTTATCAGAATCATCCTATGAAACTAGTGATGAATCAAGTTTGTACATACATTCATAAAGGTTTCTATCCAAATTGGAAATTATGAATCAAAACAAACATGTGCATATGTAGATATTGGAGCAACAATATGCTTAGCCAGTAAAGATTTAATCCTCAATAAACTTTGGATTAGATTAGAAAAACCATTAAAGATAGTCTTAGCAGACAAATCTGAAAAATATATTAATCATGCAGTCGTCTGGACGAAAAATGATTATAAACGGGAAAACATTTCCTGTACGATCCATTTACCAACAAGATAGTGGAAGGGATATAGTAATAGGAAATAATTTCTTAAAGCTTTATAAACCCTTTATACAAGAAAATAAATGGATAAAATTAACATGTCCAAAAATTCAAAAAATAAGGCAAGTAAGAGAGCAAATAAAAATACCTTATAATAAAAAGATGTACAGTCACATCAGAGTTCGCACAAAAGTGTGGGGAGATAGAGGAAATAAAAACAAAATTTTTTGCAATAATAGAAAAAGTCTTAATAAAAAAACAGAAGAAATACCTCAAAAATTACTAAAAGCCTTAGAAGAAACATGTAGTGAAAATCCATTAAATGAGAAAATCAACAACAAGAATAGAGAATTAATAAAAATAAGACTAAAAGACCCCTTAGTAGAAATAAAGGCAAAACCAATGATTTACACTCAAAGGGATAGACAAGAATTTGCAGAACCTATAAAAGAACATTTAAGCCAAGGATTAATAAGAAAATCAACATCAAAACACAGTAGTCCAGCATTTTTTATAGATGGTGAATCTGAAAAGAAGAGGAGAAAAAGAAGGATGGTAAATTACAAGATGATGAATAAAGCAACTGAAGGAGATGCTTATTATTTACCCAGAAAAGATGAGCTTATTGAAAAAATTAGAGGAATGAAATATTAGTATACCCTTGATTGTAAAAGTGGATTTTCCCAGTTAAGAATAGATGATGAAAGTAAACCATTAACTGCTTTCTCATGTCCACAAGGACAATATGAATGGAGTGTCCTACCAATGGGCATGAAACAATCCCCTGGAATATTTCAGAGGTTCATGGATGAGAATCTAAAAGATTTAAAAAATATATGTAGTGTTTATGTAGATGATATAATCATCTTTGCAAAAACATTAGAAAAATGATATGATAGAACTTTGATGATTATAGAAAGATGTAAAGAAAGAGGAACAGTCCTTTCCAAGAAAAAAACAATAATTGGTAAAAATAGTATAAAATTCTTAGGATTAGAAATTGAAGAAGGAAAAATTAAAGTCCAAGATCACATTTCTATAAAAATTAGAAATTTTCCTTCAAAAATCACTGATAAAAAGCAGTTACAAAGATTATTAGGAATTTTAACATATGCTGAAGGGTACATTCCAAAATTGGCTGAAATAAGGAAGCCATTGCAAGCAAAGTTAAAAAATGATGTTTCATGAAATTGGTCAGATTCTGATACAAAATATGTTGATACGATAAAGAAAAAATGTGTTAATTTACCATCATTATATTATCCTTCTGATAAAGATAGGATGATAATAGAAACAGATGCTTCTGATTATCATTGGGGAGGAGTCTTAAAGGCCAATAATGGAAAAGGTGAATTGATATGCCATTATACTTCTGGAAGCTTTAAAAAGCATGAAATCAATTATCATATTACCGAAAAAGAAGTATTGGCTTTGATAAATACTAATAAGAAATTTAGAATCTATTTATTACCTAACATGTTTATTGCAAGAACAGATTCAAGCTATGTTAAATCCTTCAGGGATATTAATATAAGAGGATATTTTAATATGGGAAGATTATTAAGATAGCAACAGTTCCTTGATTGGTATCAGTTTGAAATAGAGCTGATCAAAGGAGATAAAAATTATACAGCAGACTCCCTAACAAGAGAACTGGCTGTCAATTAATCATAAAGGCTAACCAGACCTCAACAAAATTATATCAGTTATTTTGCAGAGAATTGGAGATGGAGATTAAGACCATGGAAATACAGATTGCTGAAAAAGAGATGGAATTAAAGAAATTACAAATGGAGATACAGATTCTCAGACAAAGAATAGAGCTTGTACGAATGAAGAAAGGAGAAGAAAAACAAATTCTTGAAGAATTAAAGCAGACCACTGCTCAATCTCAGAAGACATATGTCTATGTGATTTTTGATGGAGACAAAAAAGGGATCCATGAAAATATTGATGAGGAAAAACTTTCTCTCAACACAAAATATAAGAGATGCAACTCATTTGAAGAAGCACAAGAAGAGTTAGAAAAGTATAAGGAACCTATTTCCTTAAGACCTCAAACTAAAATGATGAAAGAAACCAAACTCACCAGAGACCAGTTAATTAAGATTAGAGTACCTATGACAAAAAATGAATTAATGGAAGAGAGAAAACCCAATCCCAAAAACTACCAAGAATTATTCCAAGAAACATTTGGTTGGAAAAAACAAAAATATTAAGGCCAACCATGGTACACAATCTGGAGAACAAAAACAGGACCAAAAATGGTTACTCTACCAGGATACAATCCATTAAAACTGTGGCATGCAGTTCAATATGGATTAGTAGATTAATTTATTTGGAGATCAGCGAGAATTAGAATGTTTCCCTGAAAACATTAAGATAGCTATTAAGCTCTGGAAAGACAGAAGAGCTCAAAATAAAAATACTTTCATAAAAGTCCTCAGCTGTTATTGCCATTATTATAAAGATCAAATATTCATAAACCCAAAACTTATATGCAACTGGGATTTTCAAATGGAAGATCTCCACCAGCTGATGAAGACCCAGAATTTGAACTCACATAAGAAGATGAACATTATTTCAGAGCACAACAATTATTGTTTATTTACCTTATTTTAGAAAAAAATTATAAAGATACCAAGATTAAGGTAAATTTTAAACTCAAAGACACCATAATCACTTCTGGATTTGGAGAGGCCATCCCTGAGAAAGAATATGTCCATGTGGATCATTGGATAAGAGATTTCTACTGCGTGGAAAATATTGATTTTCCTGAACAAACCAAAAGATTCATCTGCGATTTCCTATCAGATGTCCCAAATCACATGTGCCAGTTGTGTGAAAAGGATAAGCAACCAGACGAAGAAGCAATAATAGAAGAGTGACGCAAGCAGTGACCACTACAAGAAAAGTCACTTTTTGTGACAAAAATTTAGTGACGAATATTAAATTTGTCACATATAGTATCCATAATAGTGGCCTAGTGACAATTCGTCACTATAACTGCATTATCAATGACCAAAATAATATCGTCACAAATATTTTGTCACTATTGTTATTCATAATTGTGACCAAGTAATAATTCGTCACTAATTGTTATTCATAGTAGTGACCAAGTAATAATTCGTCACAATAAATTTAGTAATAATGACCAAAATATAGCGTCACAAATACTTCGTCACTGATATTTTTTATAAAGTGACTAATTGATAATGCATCACTACAAATATATTATTAATGGTCAGTATATATCGTCACAAATAATATAGTACCAATAAGATTATTCATTATTGTGATTAAGAGTCAATTTATCTTTGTAACTTTATTATTGACGATAAAAATATATGGTCACTAATAAAACATCAATAATGTTGTTTGTATTAACGACTAACTACAATTTATCACTATAATTTCAATATCACTCATGAAAATATATCATCAATAATAATAATAATAATAATAATAATATTCGTATTATTATTATTATTATTATTATTCGTAGCAGTAACTAAATAAGAATCTATCATTAGTACTTAAAATTAATGGTCAAAATATATTGTCACATAGCACTCGCACTACTATTATTCATACCAGTGACTACATAATAATTTGTCACGATAATTTTATTATTAATGAGTAGAACATGTATTACACATAATTTACCACTATTATTTTATATTTTTCATGTATCACCATATTATTGCATATTGCTTTTAAAATAATTAAATGATAAATATTGATTATACAATAAATAACTACTCGTTATGAACAATATGTTGTTAATTTCAAGAAAAAAATTAATACTAAATAGTAAATAACAAAATTTATTTGTTTTATTTCCACTTCCACTTCCTCTTCCTCTTCTTCTTGTTCTTCTTCTTCTTTAGTGATGCTTGCATGCTTCACCGGAATTTCATCAACTATAGGGCTTGTTAAGTCATCCCTGTCCAAAGACATCACCTTATCATCAACTGCATTATTTGGCACATGACGAGTCCTACCAATCTCATCATTTTCTGGACATGGCTCATTTGTTGTCTCTTCGGGCATATCATAAAAGTCTCGAGTCCTACCAATCTCATCAACTACATTTTTTTTTCATGATTTCTTATTTTATTTTTGGTTTTAATAATTTATAATTATTTATTTGTGTTTGTCATATATGCAGAGGCGAATGAATATTGTTTAATTAAAGAATAATCGGGAGCAACAAGATAAAAGGATGCAGTAGATGTAGAAATATATTTTAGTTTTTGTTTATATATGCTATATAATGGCAGAATTGTTAGTTGTCGTGTGACGAATTGGATAATATATCGTATGCTTTTGATATTTCAACTATTTTCATTAGTAGTTTGCTTTTGATCTGTTTTGGATTTGATCAAGGATGATGTATTAAAGATATTTATTAATATTATTTAAAAACCCTTTCAATTATATTGTTTTAGTACTTCTTGCTATTGAATTAGATTTTATTTTAATATTTTTTCTCGAAATTATTTAAATAATATATGCAATAGCAAGTTTATATATGAAGAAAAATAATTTTAAAAATTAATTTATAGCACTTCTTTAAACAAGTGCAGTACAAAATCATTAAAATATGAAAAAAATAATAAATTAAAAATAAATTTAAAGCACTTCTCTAAGCAAGTGCTGTAGAATATATCCACTAAATCAACATTTAAAGCGCTTATTAAAGCAAGTGAGGTAGAAAAAAGGCACATTTACGGCATTTCTTTAGTGCAAAGCGCAGTAATATGTGATTGTTGGTAGCTCACATGCCCGCATATAACAACGTTTTAGAAGCGCCTTTGTTTGTAGACCCTCTTTCTACTGCGCTCAAATTTAAAGCGCCCCACAAGCGCTGTAAATTAGCTATTTCAAGCGCTGTTAATTTGCTTTTCTGGTGTAGTGGTTAATGCCTTGACAAAGCGCCTTCATGGTAGATAAGGGACGGGGACGCTCTGACACCCATGACGCTCTGAGACCTAGGACGCCTTAGGACAAAGCCGCTCTAACCTGACCGCTCTCCTACCTAGTCGCTCACCTACATGACCACTCACCTTAACTTGACCGCTCACCTATATCACCGCTCGCACATATGACTGCTCACCTAGATGACCGCTCACTCACCTGACCTCTCACCTACTCATCGCTCATCACTCATCGCAAACTCACCACCCATCGCTCGCTCACCACTCATCGCTCACTGCCCATTGCTCACCACAATAGCTCCTGATGGCTCACTTACTGTGTGAGCGGTGACTAGCCCACCTTCACATACTTGGTCACCAAGTATACTTGGTCATCAAGTTTAGCTCTATTACCATCATACCCTCACCCACTCTATAAAAGGGACTCATTCTTTCCCTTCAAAACCAACTCTTCCAACACTCTCATCACCCAAATATCCTTCCACGCTCAGCACACTTTCCTCACCTTAACACTTTTCTATTCATTTTTAGCATAACCACAACGACTAAGAGAATACCATAGCAAAAACACTATAAAACACCACAAAATATAGGATACAGAACCACCTCATTTTCCTCTTTTCATTCCTCCTGAACCAGTGACATGGGTAAAGAGCACTCCGGTCGATCCTCCCGATGATTCTGCATGGTGCTTCATCCGTTCTCTCCAAGCTATGGAGGCAAGGATTCAGTACTTCTACATACATCTCTCAAGCTTACAAACCCGAGAATCTCATTTTTATTGTTAAACCTCTTTTACACAAAGTGGTCCAAAACAATTAGCCAATTGGGATCCTTAGTGTCTTTAACATAATACAATTGCTGTGTAGCTAGAACATATGGCTCATTAGTGTCCAACTTAAGGGTAGTATTGATAAGAAAGAATCCATATATATCTTCCTTATACCCTCTTCCTTTAGTAGACACATCCCACCAATCACATTTAAATAAGATAACATTATTCCAACCATCATAAGATAATTGAATGATATCTTTTAAGACATTGTACTAATCTAAATTACCAACATTCTCATCACCTTTAACTAAAACTCCACTATTATACCAACCGGGGTTGACTCAAGTGGTGCGATCCTGCGAATTTGAGAACTTGAGAATGATATTTTGGTTAAGACATCCCGTTGGGAGAGACATAGGAATGCGACCTCGTGCAGGATTAGTCTCAAGGGTTCTTTGGTATTAAAAGTGCTCTTGGAGACACATGTGGTACTAGCCAAAGAATACAGACAAAAAAATAAAAAATAAAAATAAAACTCCACTATTCTCGGAACTTAAGTGTACATTGCGATAGCCTATGTTAGATCCAAAAACCAAAATACTCTTTTTTGTCCTGGATTTATTGAATTAGAACAAGTTATGAAATTTATGATTTAAATTTAGGCAATAACATATATAAAATAAAAATAAAATTGAAAGAAATAAAAAAAGTACAACTAAAGATTCAAAGAAGAAACAAATATAAAAATTAAAACAAATTAAATATAATAACACTTCATAACAATAAAATAATAAAGATAATAACATTTTTCATAGATTAAAAATCCTTTTTTTTACTACCTATGTTTTTATTTATCTGTCTTATTTCAAACAAAAAATATCATATATAAAATGTAATCATTACTTAGATTTTCAACACATTAATTATGTTTTTTTCCCTCTATACTCTTTTTCTCTATGTAATCATTAATTTTTCTCTATTACTTACGTAAATGAAGAACTATTAGATAGGGATAAACATGAAAAATATCATTTACTGTATTACACTTTTGAAATACTTAAAAATATCAAATAAAACGAAAAAAAATAAATAAAAAAGGTGGAGTACTATAGTTTGGTAGTGCCACTTTTCTTTCCCTCATAGTTTCCCGCTTTTCCCTCCTTAATTTCAGCTTCCCTCTCACGTTAAAATCACCTTCCCACCATTCACTCCACAAATTAACTTCTCATTAACCATCACTCTCTTCCATGATGGGAACTCCCAAAATCTGGCCTACGTATCCGGCAAGGGACGAGGATGCCGCTGCGAGAACTCGAACAATGGTCGTGGTCTTGCTTCCTCTACGACACCTTCAACTCCTTAACTGACTCTTATTCAACCTCATCAAACCCTTCTTTCCTCTTCAATCCTACCTTGGTACAATTTCCTCTTTCAAAATCTTGATTTTCCACAAGGTAATCACAAGAGAAGAGAGAGAGAGAAGAGAGAGAGAGTAAACTGAAAACAGAATTGTATTGAAATGAAAAGTTGGTTACAATAATGATGAGCTAAGCCTAGCTATGACAGTTGTCATTACAGCTGTCAACTAATAACTAACACTAAGCCTTAAGTTACATAATATAAACTACTCTAATGTTCCCCCTTCAATATCAGCCTCCTGTGAGCAGTATGGGAACATTTCTGTGAGCAGCTTGAAAGGCATCTGTGACATTGAGTTTGTCTCTTAACAAAGTAAATCTGAGGCTAGACAAAGGTTTGGTGAGAACATCAGCCACTTGATGATCTCCAGGAACATGTTCAACCACCAATTTGTTGGCTATAACCTTTTCTCTAACCCAAAACAAATCTAGTTCAATGTGTTTGGTGCGAGAGTGTAGAACAGGATTCTTAGACAGCATCACTGTACTAAGATTATCACAGTAGATAACAGGCTTAGTAGATCTGAAACCAAGTTCAGCAAGAAGACTTTGAATCCACAACATTTCCCCTGTTGTGTTAGCCAGACTTCGATATTCAGCCTCTGCACTCGAACGTGCTACCCACTCTTGCTTCTTTGACCACCAAGACACTAGATTAGGCCCAACATAAACACAAGAACCAGAAGTAGACTTCCTATCATCTGGGTCTGAAGCCCAATCAGCATCACAATAAGCATAAAGTCCTAGAGGTCCAGCAGAGGGAGCAGGTTTGAGAAGAAGACCATGGTCTACAGTACCTTTTAAGTACCTAAGCACTCTTTTTAAAGCTTTCCAATGTTCCTCCAGAGGTTGTGAAAGAAACTGACAAAGTTTACTCACACTATAGGAAATTTCTGGTCTTGTAGTTGTCACATACTGTAATGCACCAGCAAGAGACCTATACAGTTTAGGATCCTTGACATAGTTGCTTCCCTGTTTGGTAAGTTTGAGACCAGAAACCATTGGAGTGGGTTGACCTTTAAGCTCATCCATATCAGCTCTACTGAGCAAATCCCTGATGTACTTGGATTGAGTCAACAAGAGAGAACCTGAGGGAAGATGTTTTATTTCAATGCCCAGAAAATAGTCCAAGTCACCCAAATCCTTCAAAGCAAATGCCAAATTCAACTTGGAAATGAGTTGTTGAACCATGTCAGAGGAGGAACCTGTGATGATTATATCATCAACATAGCATAGGACAAAGAGTTTGTAAGTGGTGGAAGAATGAATGAAGAGTGAATGATCACATCTACATTTTCTGAAACCAAGAGAAACTAGAGTAGATGCAAGTTTTTCAAACCAGGCCCTAGGAGCCTGTTTCAGCCCATAAATTGCTTTGTTTAACTTGCAAACAATATTCTGATCACCTTGATGATAACCCTCTGGTTGTTTCATATACACCACTTCTTCTAGAACACCATTGAGAAACGCTTTATTTACATCTATCTGTTGAATATGCCAAGAATGAGTGAGAGCTAAAGTCAGAACAACCCTTACAGATACTGGTTTGACAACAGGGCTGAAAGTCTCATTGTAGTCAAAGCCCTTTTTCTGACGATAACCTTTAGCTACAACCCTTGCCTTGTTCTTGTTAAGACTGTCATCTGGATTTTCCTTAACCCTGAAGATCCACCTATTATCAATGGCTTCTCTGTCAGGAGGCAAAGGAACAAGAGTCCATGTTTTATTCCTCATCAAAGCCTCATATTCAGCATCCATAGCTGCTTTCCAGCAAGGAATAGTCAGAGCAATCTTAGCAGATTTAGGTTCAGTGTTTGCTGCAATATGAACACTAGGAACAGGAGCATTATGTTGGTTTTGGCCTCAAAATCTCGAGAGGGGGGGTGAATCGAGTTTTATTATGTATTGAAAAATTCGTACCAAATAAAAAATTGATTTGAGATGGAGAGATTAAACGTTCGTAATGGATCGCGAAAACGATAGAAAAAATATAATTGAGTAGCGCAGAAACGTAAACAAATTAAATATGCGGAAAGTAAAAGAGATAGGGATAGAAAAGCTTGCACCGGTGAATTTTATACTGGTTCAGCCTTCCTGTCGAAAGGCCTAGTCCAGTTCCCAAGCGACCCGCCTGAGAGTTCTTATAACCAAGCAATAGAGCCGCACCCTATTACAACCAAGAGCACCCCGCACACTACTAGGAACCTCTGTTCGCTAGGGGCCTCAATCACACAGCAGGGTTCCTCGCCCTACGACGTATCAAACGTCCACTAAGGGATTCTCTCCCTAACCACTAAGGTTTAGAACAATTACAATGAAAGTGATTACAATAGCTTTTTGTGTTCTCACAACACGGATTCTACAATATGCTCTATGATAGTGAAGTAGAAGTTTCTCTAGAAGTTACTCAGCCAATAAGGATTTGTTCTGCACAAAATATGAACGATGAAAGGCAGAAGACTTGAGAAGAAGAAGAAGAAGAGAGAAACGTGTAGCAGAATGAGTACAAGAAAAAAGTTCTGATCGAATGAATAATGTTTTCAATGTTGGAGTGATTTTGATTTAAAAAGAAAAACCATTTAGAATCAAAAAGATTTTTAATAAGTAAAACAAAATCAGAATAAAATAAAATAAGATTTGAAATAAGTTTTAAAATCAAAACTAAATCAAAATGATTTACGAAATAAAATAAAGATTTGATTCTTAAAACCAAAAAGGAAATAATTCAAATTTAAAATCATTTTGAAATTTTATAAAATAAATCAGAATCTTTTATATAAAAACAAATCAGGAAATAATTAAAATGATTCTGACATGTTTTTCAATAAAACATGAAGTAATCGATTACTTTCTGAAGGTAATCGATTATTCCTTCAAAAATAGAAATTCTTAAATTCATTTGAAAAACATGTAATCGATTAGGCTAAGAATAGTTAATCGATTACATCACTCCTGTTCATTGTATGATGCAACTCATAATAATCGATTACACTAGGGAGTTAATCGATTACTGAGCCTCTGGTATGCATATGATGCAACATCATGTAATCGATTACTACAAAGATTGTAATCAATTACTAAGCCTCTGAAAAATATATGATGCAACAATTATAATCGATTACTTGACCTATGTAATCGATTACTTTCATAAGAAAGTAACTGATTAATAAAATTCATTTAATCGATTACAACCTCTCTGATTTTTCTATGATGCAACAAAGTTAATCGATTACTTGAGCAAATAATCGATTACTCTCTCTTGCAAACATACAAATATACAGAGTTTTGTAACATCAAGAATTTTACTAAGGTTAAATGCAGAAAACACTTTTTCATGCAAAAACACGTTTTTCTTCTTCTCTCTAAAATGAAAAACTTATTGGCTTTGTAACTCTTAAAGAAACAAAAACTTCACTACCTTACATTTGATCTAAGGAGAAGGTTTCTAATCTATGCTTGCTTGAGTCTTTAATCTTGAGACTTGACTTGCACTTGTGAGCTTGAACTTGAGTTGGCTTGTTATCATCAAAACATATAATTGCATTCCTTTGAAGTCCATAGAGAGTTTGAAGCATGCCTTCCAACCAGCTTGACTTCCAACACTCCCCCTTTTTGATGATGACAAACAACCATTCTGATATGCTCTTTATTGTCTGCATCACAAGTGTTATACAAGCAGAAATAGATATATAATAATAAAACCTTCCTTAGAATCACTAAAAACAGGAAATATAATGGATTAAATCTTCTCCTCCTGTATGAATGCTTAAAAAAATATATCATTTTTGAAACAAGCATCCTTCAGAGTATCTCCCCCTGAATGTATTAGCCAAATATATTAGCCAATATCAGAATCTTTCTCCCCCTTTTGTAATCATCAAAAAGATGTGCAATCTCCCCTGAAACACTAAGAAGATGCATCAATAATAACATGAGAGATAAAAGATTCACATATTCAAAAGAGGTGAGAGGCAGAAGTTAAACCAATTTCTCTACGAATAAAAAAGAAATTTTCTTTTGGAAGCGGTTTCGTAAAGATATCAGCTAACTGCCGCGAAGTATCAACATACTCTATAATGCAATCACCCTTCTGAATATGATCACGAATAAAATGGTGTCGAATCTCTATATGCTTCGTGCGAGAATGTTGCACTGGGTTTTTGGTAATAGAAATAGCACTGGTATTATCACATTTAATAGGAATGTGATCTAGACTTACACCAAAGTCTAGGAGTTGCTGTTTTAACCATAAAATCTGGGCGCAACAACTACCCGCGGCTACATATTCAGCCTCAGCTGTAGATAGGGCAACACTAGACTGTTTCTTACTAGCCCATGATACCAATGAATTGCCAAGAAGATGACAAGTGCCGCTAGTGCTTTTTCTATCTACTTTGCAACCAGCAAAGTCAGAATCAGAATACCCAACAAGATTACAAGATGAACCTTTGGGGTACCAAAAACCCATATCAGTTGTGCCAGACAGATATTTCATTATACGCTTGGCAGCAACCATGTGCGTTTCTTTTGGATTCGACTGGAACCGAGCACAAAAACACACACTAAACATGATATCCGGCCTACTTGCCGTTAAATAGAGAAGGGATCCGATAATACCTCGATACTTTGTGATTTCTACGGATTTACCTCCTTCGTCTTTGTCCAAGTAACATGATGTGCTTATCGGTGTTGCTACTGCCTTGGCCTTATCCATGCCAAATCTTTTCAGTAATTCTTTGCAGTATTTGGTTTGACTAATGAAGATTCCGTCCTTCGCTTGCTTTATTTGTAATCCCAGGAAAAAGTTCAGCTCGCCCATCATAGACATTTCGAACTCTTCCTGCATCATACTAGAAAATTCCTTGCAAAGGATTTCATTAGTAGCACCGAAAATAATATCATCTACATAAATCTGAACTAAAAGAATGTCCTTTCCTTTCTTTTTGATAAAAAGTGTGTTATCAACCTTCCCTCTTTCAAAGTTATTTTCCAATAAAAATTTGCTAAGACGGTCGTACCACGCTCTAGGAGCTTGTTTTAAACCGTACAAAGCCTTTTTCAATTTATAAACATAATCAGGGTGTTCATAACTATCAAAGCCAGGAGGTTGACACACATAAACTTCTTCATTAATAAAACCATTAAGAAAGGCACTCTTTACGTCCATTTGATATAATTTAAAATCTAAAATACATGCAAATGCTAATAGCAGTCTTATGGCTTCCAACCGAGCAATAGGGGCAAATGTCTCCTCATAATCTATCCCTCTTCCTGGTTGTAACCTTGTGCAACTAGCCTAGATTTGTTTCGAACAATTAAACCAGCCTCATCAAGTTTATTTTTATAAATCCACTTAGTTCCAATAATCGGATGAGACTCAGGCCTGGGAACAAGTTCCCACACCTGATTTCTTTCGAACTGGTTTAATTCCTCTTGCATTGCCAAAAGCCAATGCTCATCAAGCATAGCCTCAGAATAATTCTTTGGCTCTACTTGAGAAACAAATGCAAAGAAGTTACACAGATTGCTAATAGAGTTGCGAGTACTTACACCTTTTGAGATATCCCCAATAATCTGATCTATATGATGGTGCCTCGATGTTCTCCACTCCTTAGGCAAATCAGCATTGAGTTCCATTGATTGTTCTTGATTTTTCTCCTCAACAGTTTCAACTGAATTTCCATTGCTTTCGGAATGATCCTTCGTTTTAGCATTTGGCTCCTCATCCTCATCAATGAATAAATCTCCAAGAATACCTGAAATGTCATTAACATATACCTTTCCCAACCTTCTGGGATCGGATTCATCAAATGATACATGAATAGATTCTTCAATAGTATTACGAGATTTATTGTATATCCTATATGCTTTGCTCGAAGCAGAATAACCAAGGAATATACCCTCATCAGCTCTAGCCTCAAAAGATCCTAGATTTTCTCTACCATTATTATGCACAAAACATTTACATCCAAAAACTCGAAGATGGGAAATATTAGGTTTTCTCCCCTTGTACAGCTCATAAGGGGTTTTCTTTAAAATAGGCCTAATCAAAACACGGTTCATAACATAGCAAGCTGTACTCACTGCATCGGCCCAAAAGTATGCATGCAAATTCATGTCATTAAGCATTGTTCTAGAAAGCTCTTTTAATGAACGATTTTTCCTCTCCACAACCCCATTTTGCTCTGGAGTCCTTGGAGCTGAAAAATAATGCTTAACTCCATGTTTTTCGCAAAACTTTTCAAAACTATGATTTTCAAATTCTCCACCATGATCAGTTTTAATGGATGCAATGCTTAAATGCAATTGATTTTGAATAATCTTGGCTAGCATTTTAAATTCATGAAATGCGTCATTTTTATGAGTAATAAAAAGCGTCCATGTATACCTAGAATAGTCATCCACAATAACTAAACAATAATAGTTGCCACCAAAGCTTTTAGTTTGACATGGTCCAAAAAGATCCATATGTAAAAGTTCCAAGGGCCTTTGAGTTGAAACAAGGTTTTTAGAAGGAAAATTAGCCCTCGTGAGTTTTGATTTTGAACAAGGATCACATTTTTCAGAAAAAGAAAAATTTTGCTTTGGCAAACCAACTACTAAGATTTTAGAAGAAATTTTATTTAAATGAGCCATGTGGATGTGACCTATTCTACGATGCTACAGCCACGATTCATCCTCTTTAGATAATAAACATTTCGCATCATTTGAGGGAATTGAATCAAAATCAATAACATAAACATTGTTTATCCTGCGAGCAATTAGCTTAATAAGATTATCAATTTTTCCCTCGATAATACATCTATCAGAATCAAATGTAACCCTATTGCCCTTATCACACAATTGACTAATACTTAGCAAATTGTGCTTTAGGTCCTCAACATGTAATACATTTTCAATGCAAGGGTTAGGAGGTGTACCAATTTTACCGTTTCCGATAATCTTTCCTTGATTGTTATCTCCGAAGGTCACATGTCCTTGGTCCTTAGGCACGAGATGCGAAAATTTAGATTTATCTCCAGTCATATGTTTTGAGCATCCGCTGTCCAAGTACCACCAAGACTTCCTTCCTTCCGGAGTAACCTACAAGCAAAGAATTCAAGGTTTCTTTTTAGGTACCCATATCTTTTTGGGTCCTTGAGCGTTAGTATAGCCATAGTTTAAGTCATGCCACCTTCTAGCTTCATTGTTCGGTTTAACGAACTTCACTTTTCGGTGTATGCATTCATGTGCACCATGGCCCTTTTTACCACAAATATGACATATAATAAGAGGTTTCTTATGATTACTGGCAAGGACAAAAATGGTACTTAGTTTCTTTTGATGTCTACCGGGTTGATATCCTAAACCCGCTCTATTAAAGAAACATTTTTGTCTACCTAACATTAAATTTAAAGTATTTTTACCTTTTGTAAATTTAGCAAGGGTTTCTTTTAAATCTTCAATTTCTTTAACTAAGTCCTTGCAGAATTTACAAGAAGAAGAACTAGCTTTAAGCTTAATGTCATTACTCGAAGTGTTTGAAGAATTTTTTAAAGTAAAATTCAGCTCCTTATTTTGATTTTTCAAAAAACATTTTCTTTAGTAAGTTCTTTATTCTTTTCTAAAATGGAAGCTGAATTTTTCTTTTCTAGAGAAACCAATAAGGATAACCTCATCGATTCCTCATGTAACTCTTCAAATGCTTCTTGTAATTCATCATAAGAAAAGTTAAGTTCAGAATTTACCTCATTGTCGTGAGCCATCAAGCATAGGTTGGCAGTCTCCTCTTGTTCGTCTGAATCCTCATCCGAACTTCCATCATTGTCCAGCCACGCCAAGTATGCTTGCTTTCCCTTCTTTGAACTTGAGGTGCCCTTTTCTGAATTCTCTTTCTTTTTCAATTGATAGCAATCTGCTCTAATGTGACCAGGCTTGCCACACTCATGATATGTGATGGTTGAGCCTCCACTTTTATTGTTGTCTCTTCTGTTGAAATTTTTCTTCCTAAAAAATTTCCTGAACTTCTTCACTAATAGACCCATGTGTTCATCATTTAGCAATTCTTTGTCCGAGTCACTATCTGGTGCAGGTGCTTCAGCCTTGAATGCCAAGCTTTTAACTTTCTTTTCTCTTCTTCATGCTGAGCCAACCTCTTCAGTTCATTTTCGTGTTCTTGTAATTTTCCAAACAGAGTTGCCAGCGTCATTGTTGAGAGATTTCTTGATTCAGCGATTGCCGTCACCATGGGTTGCCAATCTCTTCCCAAACACCTTAGAACTTTGTTGATGAGATCCTCATTGGTGAATTTCTTCCCCAATGTTGTCAGTTGATTTACGATCATTGTGAAGCGTTTTTGGATCTCTTGAATTGATTCTCCATCTTTCATTCTGAACAATTCATATTCACCAGTCAACGCGTTGATTCTTGACCTCTTTACTTCCGTTGTACCTTCATGCGTGACTTCGAGAGTATCCCACATCTGTTGTGCTGTCTCGCATGTTGAAATCCTGAAAAACTCATCATAGCTCAAAGCAGATGTTATAATATTTTTCGCTTTCAAGTCGTATTGGACTCTACGTTCCTCCTCCTCCGTCCACTCAGCCATAGGCTTTTCGACGGTGTTACCATTAACCACATAGGTAGGAACATAGGGACCATTAACAACAGCATCCCAAACTTTTAATCCTACTCCTTGAATAAAAATTTTCATACGGGCTTTCCAATACGCGTACCCTACCCCATCAAACATGGGAGGACGGTTAATAGAACTCCCTTCACCTTCAAACAGAGAGTTTGAAGCCATACTCTTGAGACGGTTAAGTCTTAACACAAGAGACTAGCTCTGATGCCAATTGTTGGTTTTGGCCTCAAAATCTCGAGAGGGGGGTGAATCGAGTTTTATTATGTATTGAAAAATTCGTACCAAATAAAAAATTGATTTGAGATGGAGAGATTAAACGTTCGTAATGGATCGCGAAAACGATAGAAAAAATATAATTGAGTAGCGCGGAAACGTAAACAAATTAAATATGCGGAAAGTAAAAGAGATAGGGATAGAAAAGCTTGCACCGGTGAATTTTATACTGGTTCAGCCTTCCCGTCGAAAGGCCTAGTCCAGTCCCCAAGCGACCCGCCTGAGAGTTCTTATAACCAAGCAATAGAGCTGCACCCTATTACAACCAAGAGCACCCCGCACACTACTAGGAACCTCCGTTCGCTAGGGGCCTCAATCACACAGTAGGGTTCCTCGCCCTACGACGTATCAAACGTCCACTAAGGGATTCTCTCCCTAACCACTAAGGTTTAGAACGATTACAATGAAAGTGATTACAATAGCTTTTTGTGTTCTCACAACACGGATTCTACAATATGCTCTATGATAGTGAAGTAGAAGTTTCTCTAGAAGTCACTCAGCCAATAAGGATTTGTTCTTCACAAAATATGAACGATGAAAGGTAGAAGACTTGAGAAGAAGAAGAAGAGAGAAACGTGTAGCAGAATGAGTAAAAGAAAAAAGTTCTGATCGAATGAATAATGTTTTCAATGTTGGAGTGATTTTGATTTAAAAAGAAAAACCATTTAGAATCAAAAAGATTTTTAATAAGTAAAACAAAATCAGAATAAAATAAAATAAGATTTGAAATAAGTTTTAAAATCAAAACTAAATCCAAATGATTTACGCAATAAAATAAAGATTTGATTCTTAAAACCAAAAAGGAAATAATTCAAATTTAAAATCATTTTGGAATTTTATAAAATAAATCAGAATCTTTTATATAAAAACAAATCAGGAAATAATTAAAATGATTCTGACACGTTTTTCAATAAAACATGAAGTAATCGATTACTTTCTGAAGGTAATCGATTATTCCTTCAAAAATAGAAATTCTTAAATTCATTTGAAAAACATGTAATCGATTAGGCTAAGAATAGTTAATCGATTACATCACTCTTGTTCATTGTATGATGCAACTCATAATAATCGATTACACTAGGGAGTTAATCGATTACTGAGCCTCTGGTATGCATATGATGCAACATCATGTAATCGATTACTACAAAGCTTGTAATCGATTACTAAGCCTCTGAAAAATATATGATGCAACAATTATAATCGATTACTTGACCTATGTAATCGATTACTTTCATAAGAAAGTAACTGATTAACAAAATTCATTTAATCGATTACAACCTCTCTGATTTTTCTATGATGCAACAAAGTTAATCGATTACTTGAGCAAATAATCGATTACTCTCTCTTGAAAACATACAAATATACAGAGTTTTGTAACATCAAGAATTTTACTAAGGTTAAATGCAGAAAACATTTTTTCATGCAAAAACACGTTTTTCTTCTTCTCTCTAAAATGAAAAACTTATTGGCTTTGTAACTCTTAAAGAAACAAAAACTTCATTACCTTACATTTGATCTAAGGAGAAGGTTTCTAATCTATGCTTGCTTGAGTCTTCAATATTGAGACTTGACTTGCACTTGTGAGCTTGAACTTGAGTTGGTTTGTTATCATCAAAACATATAATTGCATTCCTTTGAAGTCCATAGAGAGTTTGAAGCATGCCTTCCAACCAGCTTGACTTCCAACACATTAGTACCAGACTTATTCCTAACAGTGGACTTAGACCTTGTAATCATAGGATGTGTGTTTGAGAGTTGCTGAACTGAAGGAGAAGAAGAAGAAGAGGAAGGTGAAGCAGAAAGAGAAATAGTAGGAGAAGCAGTGGAAGGAAGAGAGGTAGAAATTGTTGTGTGTGTGTCAGAAATTGGAGAGGGAATTTGATCAGAAATTGGGGCAGAGTTTGAAACACCCTAAGATGGTACAGATTGAAGAACAGTGAGAGAGGTAGGAGTAGATTGAGGAGATGAAGAAGTAGAAGAGATATTAGATGTAACATTCCCAAAAGGAAAGGAATGTTCATCAAAGATGACATCTCTACAAACATATATTCTACCTGTGGGAGACAGACATTTATAACCCTTATGACTTGGAGAATAGCCTAGAAAAGTACACTGAGTAGACCTAGGTTCAAGTTTGTTCTTAGTATATGGTCTAAGACAAGGATAGCAAGAACAACCAAAGACCTTAAGAAGATTATATTCAGGAACAGATTTGAACAACTCAGTATAGGGAATTTTACCATGAATAGAAGTGCTAGGAAGTCTATTTATAAGATAGACAGCACTTATAAAGGCATGATCCCAATAGCAAGTGGGAAGAGAAGCATGAGCTAACATAGTTAGACCCATCTCAACAATATGTCTGTGCTTACGCTCTATAACACCATTTTGATGATGAGTATGTGGGCAAATGACTCTATGAGAAATGCCTAAAGTGGTGAGAAGGGTGGTGAAAGGTCTAAACTCACCTCCCTAGTCAGTTTGCACAGCCTTAATTGGTAGAGAAAACTGAGTATGAACATAGGCATGAAAATGTTTAAAAGTTTGAAGTGCATCAGATTTTTGTTTCAACAAAAATAACCAAGTAAATCTGGTGCAAGCATCCACTATAGACATGTAGTACCTGAATCCAGTGGATGAGAGTACTGGAGCAGGACCCCACAAGTCAATAAAAACCAGATCAAAAGGTTGAGCATACACAGTGAGTGAGGTAGTGCTAGGAAGTTTATGAGATTTGGCAGTAGCACAAGCAGGACAAAAAATTGAATCATTTTTATTCATTTTGCAGTGAATATTACAAGAATTCAAGACTGCCTTTACAACCCCTTCATGAGGGTGACCCAATCTACTATGCCATAAAGAGTAAGTACTAGGTACAGACTTCACAGAATGGTGAACATTATTAGTAAAACTAGAAGCAAAAACAGTAGGTAATGGGTTTTTACAATGAGAAGAACCTAAGGAACTAGAGTTCTTATTACAATCTGTAGAAAGGGATGATAGAGAAGCCTTGACATCTTGGCCAGTGAACAAGTGAGAGTCAGACTCTGACTTTGACTGAAGGAAATCATGAAAAACATAGAGTCCCTCTGCATTGATAGAACCTTTAAGAAGGATAGAATTGTTGTCCTGAGATTTGACAAAACATGAGTTAGAATGAAACTCAAAATAGACATTATTATCTTGAGCAAACTTACTAACACTAACTAGATTTTTAGTGATAGAAGGAACAAGTAATAAGTGCTTGAGTTTTAGAATTCTATTTGGACAAAAGGGAGAGGAAAAACTACTAGTACCAATGCCTGTTATAGGAACACCTGAACCATTGCCCATTAAAATCTGATCCTGACCAATGAGAGTGGTTGCATTACCTATATTGTGAGGATCAGCAGTGAGATGGTGAGTAGCCCCTGAGTCTGGATACCACATCTGAGAGTTATAAGTTTGAGGCTCAACCAGCATAGCCTGAGGTGATGGTCTCATAGTAGGAAAAGTAGATTGAGGAGTCCAAGCAGTTGGACCAGGCCCAAGGATAGACTGAGAAGGTCTGTGTGGAAACTGAGGTGCAGCATGCATAGGATAGGGCTGATAAGGCATGTAGAAAGGTGCAGGATACTGAGGCAAAGAGAAATAAGGTTGCATAGGCTGAACAAAATTCTGATTTTGTTGCTGAGTAGGCTGAGACTTTTGACCTTTTTGTCCATTAGAACCCTTAGCATTTCCAGATTGCATAACAATATCAAGTCTATTCCAGCACTTGAGAGCTTCATGTCCAGGTTTGTTACATAGTTGACACCTGGCACGATTTTTACCAGACTTTCCTGATGCATTTTTACCCTTGTAACCACCAGACTTAGGCATAGAGGATGCCTCAGGTTCAGAATTATCACTATCTTCATTATCAGTGTCAAACGGATTCTTAGATTTTGGTTTGACTGCACCTTGAATAGGCACAGATGAGGGTTGAGTGTAACCAAAACCATTCAGTTGATGAGGATAATACAACTGAGGTTGTGAAGCTTGATTAACTGATTGAGAGAGAAATCATAGCAAGAAACCATAGCAGCGATCTGAATCGAAGATGTTGAGCGAAAGAGAAATCGCAATTGCACAGAGAATCGCAAATCGCAATGCAAATCGCAAATTGCACTGCTTGAATGAACGCGATCAGAGAAGGAAGAAGGAGATCGAGGCAGAAGCAGAGAATCGAAGTTGGAGAGAAGAATCCATATCGCAAATTGGAGAAGAAGAAGGTGGATCGAATTAAGAGAGAGAAGCTCTGATACCATGTTAGAATCTGATGAGAGAAAGAGAGAGAGAAGAGAGAGAGTAAACTGAAAACAGAATTGTATTGAAATGAAAAGTTGGTTACAATAATGTGACCAGCTTCTATTTATAGAAGCTGATGAGCTAAGCCTAGCTATGACAGCTGTCATTACAGCTGTCAACTAATAACTAACACTAAGCCTTAAGTTACATAATATAAACTACTCTAATACTCTCAATGTAATGTTTATGAGTTTTGGGTCTTCAAATAGATGCATTAATTCTTCATTTGATGTTGTGTAGGGTTTCGAAAAATTTAACTAGTGTTTTTTAATTGTCAATATGTAATTTTAATTGTTGCAAATGATCCATGGAACAGAGGTGGAGCAGTGCAGCTATTGATTTGTCCTGTCCCAGATATGCAAGGGTGTTGTTTCCACGGGAATGATTTGGGGAATGATTTGGGGAATGAGTGGGTGGGTGATTGGGTGTGCAGTGGGGAAGGGGTTCAGTGAATGAGGTGATAATGAGAATCCTTTCAATTTCTGGTTGTTTTTTGCGCTAAGGGACTTCAAACTGGCAGTGTTCCTCACTCTGCTGTGAGTACCCAAATGATTCTATTCAATTTTTTATTTAATTTTAAGTGTTGCTTTTTTGTTACTTCATACTGGATAGTCTTTGGAATCGAAACTGAGATAGACCCGGAAATTTGTTTTGTTTTGGGGTAGTACAGTTAGTTTAATCAGTAGAAGAGAAGGAACTCCAGGCATGTTCCTCATGCTTCTAAATAACCATGGCGAGAGAAATATGTAGCGGGAAATTATAAACCTGATAAGTTATTCAAAAGGAAGCATCACAACTGTTTAATTAGAATCTTCATAATCCTATTACTCATCCTCAAGAATTAGCAATAGGATCCTCATACTTATCTTTTAACAATTAGTAGCAGAATGCTAACGTATAATTAGTTAAATATATGTAGTTATTTAATAAAAATCTAAACATACATATCCTTACATAATATGTTTAGTTTTTTTTATTAAAGTACTACATATATATATAACTAATATATAACAATTAATTATGAGATAACTAATATATAACAAATCAGTTCAGAACCATTATTTGTTATGGCCTTATGTTTACCAGCCTTAGATTTCTTAACAATTTTCGATTTGGCCTTCAACGATTGTGAAGTATTCTTGTCACTCAACTCTGGTTTACTAGATCCTTCAGGATGATCTGTATCCTTCTTGTTAACATAACCATTATTTGTTATGGTCTTAAGTTTACCCGCCTTAGTTTTTTTTCACAATTTGTGGTTAATATGTAGGTTGGGTTTGATTTTGTCTATGTTTGTTGCTAAGTGTTACTGGTTAATGAGTGTTTCTGGTTTGAGTGTTGCTTTATAGTAGTGTTGCTGGTGTGACTTTTACTGGTTTATGATTGTTGATGGGTGGTTTTTTGCTGCACCAAATTCCCATTTAATGATAGACCCTTTAAATATCTTACATTACCATCTACCTCCTCATTATTATTAGATTAGACTGCCTTAGTTAAGATACTATCACTAATATTGTCAAATGTTTTATGAAGCGAGGCTTCCTTGGTTTACTTGCTCACATGAATCTTTCACATAAACCATAGAGTAATTTTTAATTTGAATAAAAAAATACTCCCTCCGTTTTTTTTTGGTCTTTTTGGAGTTGTGCACACAGATTAAGAAAGTGTTGATTATGATGATTATTGTAAGGTTTATATGTATTTTGTCAAAACTGTCCCTATTTAATCTTTATTGAAAGTTGTAGTAGTATTTAATTTTTATAAGTAAGTGTGTCCATTACTTAATGTTTAATGGTTTAGAGATGAGAGAGATGATAAAAGAATTAATGAGGAGTGAATTAAATGATTGGATGAAAGGTTAAAATTGGAAAGAAAAATATGTTTGTGTATTGGAATTGTAAAAGGACCAAATATATGAAACAAGGAAAAAAGACCAAAAGGACCAAAGAAAAAAAAAACGGAGGGAGTAGAAGGTTAGAACTTAGAAAGTGAGAAGTTATTTGTTTAAATAAATTTGGATATGTCAGATGTATTTTTATTTAAACTTTTATAGTCTCAAGTTATTGAGCTTGAGTGATGTTCATTGAATAGTTTAGCAAAGCTTTTTCTAATCGTAACTAAACTTTTTCTAGTAGTTTAGTTTAGCAAAACTTTTTCTAGTTGTAACTAAACTTTTCTAATAGTTTAGTTATCTGCCATTTTGTTGTAACTAATTTTGTTTGGATACTTTTGTATTATATTATTTTAAGGCTTAATTATGTCACAAGTCCCTGAAGTTTGAGGTACTTTTGTCAGATACCTTTATTCTTTTTTTTTTCCAATGTCTGATTCCCCGAAATTACTTCTGAGTTTGTCATATATCCCTACTATCAATTCTGGCAAATTTTGCCGACATGTAACATTGGAATCCTAATCAGACGCAGGAGGTTGGTCATGTGGTGTCGAGTGATGTCACACGGGTGAAGACGACCTCTCTCTTAAATTCTTTTTTCTCTTTTTTTATTTAACTAAAAATATAAAAATATTAAGTTTTTTAGTTTTTTTAATTTTTTAAAAAAAGGATCTTCGACCACAGGGCACCAGGTGCTTAACCTCCTGCATCTGATCAGGATTCCGATGTTACATGTCAGCAAAATTGGCCAGAACTGGTAGTAGGGGTATATGACAAACGCAGAAGTAACTTCGGGGAGTCAGACATTGGAAAAAAAAAAAGAATAAGGGTATCTGACAAAAGTACCCCAAACTTCAGGGACTTGTGACATAATTAAGCCTTATTTTAATAAGAAAAACAACATATAAATTGGATAACATTTTCTTGTGCTCTAATTTTCTAGGTGGGAAATCACATCCGCCAAGCAGGGAATCACATTGATACTGCTATAACTGATTTGAAGATTCAAAAGAAGGTAATGAAAACCCTTAGAGCAATTAATTTAGATGAATTTGGTTTTTTTTCAATTTCTGAAATAAAAATTGCCTTTTTGGTTGTTTCACAGTTCCATACTGATATATCTGCATGTATATATGTGAGTGTTCATGCGCTCTTTAATCTCTAACATAAACTAGTTTTAGCATTGCTTTAAATATATATTGGCATGGCCACTAGCTGCATGGGACAATATGATTAGAACCACTGAAAATATGATAAAATGTTATCAAGTCAATGTTGTAGCGAGAAGTGGAATTTGTTTGACATCTAGACATCTAGTAGGGAAAAATGTGTTGTCAAGGCAACTTTTTGATGCGATCTCATTATTCAGTTCACATTTTTATTAATACTGAACAATTTACAGACCTACTTTAAAGATGTTTAATAGATGAAGAAAGCCCTTAGAGGAGCAAAAGTTGAAATGCCATGGAAAGAGTAAGAAAGGTCATAGAGAAGAAAGTATGGTGTTTCAAGTTTAACTGCTCAACATACAAGAGAACTTGTTTCTTGATGGCCTTTTCCTATGCTTAGTTGAAAGATTTTTTGATGATTTTACACCAGTTCTCATTACAACTTGATATCTTTTAGGGTCATATGTTAACCTTCTTTGAGAGGTTTCTTTTCTTTTATTTTTTATGTTTATTTATCCAGTTACCATCTCTAGCTTCATTGTATGATACAATGCAAAATGCTTCATGCTGAATATGCATATAGTCATGAAGAACAAATAAAGCAAGAATTTGATTGGGTGATCAAACGTGAAGTGCTTCCTTTTGGAGAAGTTTGTCATTCAATTGACATCTAGCGCCTAAGCACTTTTAGTCAAAATGTAAGTTTATGTTACTTAATTTTTTCCTTCTTAATATCCTCCTTGAGTTGCATTTTTTTTAAAAGTTACTAATTACTTTAACTGTATTAGCATTGATTGTCTCGTTTCTTTTGTTTGATTGCAGGGTCGAAATTCATGAAGATGTTTTTTATTCTACCATAAGTTAAATTGTTTAGTTTGATATTTGGGCTTAGTTTGTTATAATTTAATGATTCTTAAGAGCTGGTATTATGAATTTGGAACTTTGTTTTGTACCTTTATTGGGCTTTTTTACTTAAGTAGAGTAGTTTTACAAACAATTTACGTAAAAGAGATAGTTTTCAAATTATTTACTGAATATGGGGCAGTCAACGAAACTATTTACGAAAATGGGGCAGTCAAAGTCAACTTAATTATTTTATATTTTTTCGGGGTCAAAGTGTCATGTAGCAGCGTGTGATTGGTCCAAAAAAATTGAAAAAAAAATAAAAAAAAATTCGCTGACGCATGTGCCACGTGTCACAACGTGGTGCATTGCGTCAACTGACCTGACGCAACCAAACCAATCGCGTCATTGCCAGTGACGCAATCTCAATCTGGTGATTGCGACACCGGGTTGACCAAGTGCTTAATAAGGAAAATAAATATATTTATTTCTTATTCGTTTAATATTTTTTCTAAATACCACAACCAGCATTAAATATATTTTTCTTAAACAATTTTTTTTTTTTCATTTCTTCTAACATCGGTCTAATTAATATTTAATTATTTTTATTATTTTTATTTTTTGTCATTTGCTATCTTTTTATAATTAATTTCACACTTACTATCTATCTGTAATAGTTAAGCGTAAAATTGTTAAAACCATAATTAATGTTGCGTTGTCTTACTACAGATGCTACAAGCAAAAGGACACCGCTACTTACTATTTTAACTATGGTAGGGTGCGCCTTTGTTGGTGATGACGCCTTCTCCAATAGGAATCGGGGCTGACATTTGTAGAAAGTTGGCCATGGTGGTGAGGTTTCTCCGTAATGATGTGGGATAAGGGAATGAGTACCCCCTGTTGTTCGCCTCACTCTTTCCATGCTCCTCACTCTTGCCTCTCTTCAGTGTTCCTTCCCTGGGACTTAGAGAAAGGAACTATGTGTGTTTGTGTATTGTTTCAGTGTGTTGCTACTGTATTCTTCCGTTGTTGTCTTGTGTGTTTTGATTGATGGTGACACATTTATATAGTGCCCCTTTTACCCATTGGTTATTCCCCTTTTCCGTTTACCTGCTGGTCCACGCAACTTTTTCCTCTTTGTTGCTGCCTCCCTCATTCTTTATCAGGTGCCAGTTTGTCCTTTTTCCATTTCAAGCTTTCCATTAATGGCTGAGGAAGGGGAGCATACAAGGCATGCCATTTCCGTCTCTCCCTTGAGAAGGGTCTAAATGAAGTGAGCAAAGATTCCTTTCTAGCATTATTATTTTACAATGATGTTATTGAATATAGTTTAAAAAGATAAATTCTGAAACAATACTAATGTACCTGTTAAGACAATCAAAAGAGTAAAAAAATTGAAAAAAAAAAACATAATTACCTTGATATTAAATATATCCTCTCTATATTAATAATACTTATTAAAAATTATTTAAATTACCTTATGAATTTTTTTGGACGGCCGGCCCATTTTGACATTTATTGGATAAACCCTAGGATCCTATATAATAACATGGGTGTGCAGTTATTAAGAAAGAGGATAAAAATAAAAGGGGGGAAAGAAAGCAGCGGCGGCCGAGAGTAGTGAAAGAGGGAGATCGGAGATGGAGCATAGCGAAGGAAGCAAGACAGAATCAGATGATTTGAACTTGAACCAAAGCAAAAGAAGAAAGATAGAAGAATCAGATGAGAAGGTTGGGGTTCTGTGTCTACATATGTACGATGGTGTTCTGATTGGAATAGATCTCGATGCTGCACCAACTGATGATACGAGTATTTGTTTCGTCCTCGATTTTCTCAGCAGCGGATTCCCTATCTGTATGAGACATGTTCAAATCGACCATCAACACCTTTTCGTTGGTGGAGTTGAAGTTGAATCAAGCCAACGACGCTTCTCCAACCAAATTCACGAGTTCCGCCCTTCTTCTCTGTTGCTCAACCCCCCAAAAGAAAAAGATATTTTGGTGAAGAAGGCGGGGACTCTCGCGTGTCCTAAATTGGCACTGGTGGCCAATCTTCAAGGTGACATCTACCTTCTTCATCACTACGGCCATCCTTCCATTCCTGTTGATCCAAAACCCGATGTTCCCTTTGAGCGTTTTGATCGTGGCAGCATTTCTGGGCTTAAAGCGCCTATTCCTCCTATCTACGGGTCCATCTATCAGAAATTCGAAACCCTAAGACTAACCGAAAAACCCCGTCACTATTTTTGGCCTGAGAGCAGGTTTTATGATCCCAACGACTTTCCTGTGGAATGTCAGTTTGTTGTGGATAATAAGTTGCTGCTTTTCTGTCATTCAGACAGGACACTCCAGATTTTCACTACTCATACCCATGAGGGAGAGGGAGAGTGGGAAACTTATTTTAGAGATGCAGAATATGTTCGAGGGTCTTTTCTAAATTGTCGCAAAGTTCTGCCCAGTACCGCGTTATGTTTATCTGATCTTGTATTATTCCAAGGTCAAGAACCGTATGCGGTCTTTCATTTCGTATCACTCAGAAACTCTATGCTTTCCCTCTCTCCAAAACAACATTCGAAGTCAATTGCTTTCAGGACCTCGATGAGGTATTCTCCATTCGTGGTGCTTTCGATCCTTTGAATCCATTGGATATAGACACAGTAAGTCATCAACTTCTTGATCTGGGTGACGTAGCAGCAGGAAATGGATATCCAAGAAGAAGAAGAGTATGTGCAATATCGGAAGGCAATGGGTACACAGATAAGGTTCCTTATGTTTTCATCTCTATTTTCGATTTGCACTTGACTCAAAAAGAGATAAAGACCCCGGACGACCCTAAAAAGTCTTGTAAGTTCTTGAATGTTTCCATGGTCAAAAAGCATTTATTCAAATTGGAGGACAAGAAGAAGGAATCTATATTCGATGCTTTCATCCTTACTCCAGGTATTGTTTAGACTTTATTAGAGATGTATGTGCTTGTTTGCTTGTTACATGCTATTGGAGAACGAGTTCTCTTGTTTTTATTTTTCTTTGTGGCTGAGATTGCCAACTTGGAATTTCACAATCTTCTTTTGTATTTTTGACAGGCAGCTTTACTATGTAGTCAAGTGATGTGATTCGAGTGGCTGCTAGTTGGTTTATAGCTAGGTAAACATAGCTTTGTGGAATGATTTATCAAATTACATGAATATCGCCACGATTGCAGCATAGAAGTTTTTATATGAATTTTATATAAAATGCCATGAATATATGTATGATGGATGGCATGTCAATGATAAATGAACACAATTATATTACATTGATTTGGTTCCCTCTTGGTCTATTGGATTTCTCTTCATTACTGATGATTACCATAGCTGTCACACTATCCTCCTTTTGAAGTTGCTCATGTATTCCGACTCTAAGTCCTTGTTTATCCCATTACGAGGAGTCTTCTCTTGGATTCAAAACTCATTCTCATGCTGCTTGTTGGTTTATAGATAGCTAAGTTGGCTGGGATTTGTGAAAAAGGATTTTGAGGACTTGTTTTTATCTTGCTCCTTTTTTCTTTTTTGTGGGCTAAACAATGATGAGACCTTTATTTGTTGTAGATATGAAATTATCCATCTTCCCTTGAGATCTGTTTCGTATATTTTATTGTTTCGTATACTTCATTCAATTCTCAACAAGCATAGCTTTGTGGAATGATTTATCAAATTACATAAATATTGCGACGATTGCAGCATAGAAGTTTTTATATGAATTTGATATAAAATGCCATGAATATATGTATGATGGATGGCATGTCAATGGTAAATGAACACAATTATATTACGTTGATTTGGTTCCCTCTTGGTCTATTGTGGAATTAAATTTAATTAATTTACGTACCCGGTGCGTACCCGAGCGTACCCAATGCGTACCCGCACCCGGTACGTACCCAGTGCGGGTACTTGCTATTGTTGTTCTATAGTGTGTTGATGTGTTTTTTAGGGTTTTAAATTGTTATTCTTGCTCTCTTATACTTGCTTCTGCTGTTGTGCCCTATAGCTGTATAGGGTGTCAATATGCTATTCTTGCTCTGTTATGCTTACTGCTCTGGTTTTATTTTGTCATAATTTTTTATTATTTTTTTATTTATTATATATTAACGTACCCGTACTCTAATTTTTACCGTACCCCCGTACCCGGTACGTACCCGAACCTGTGCAACATAGCATACCAACAAGAAATGAAAACAATTACATTATGTGCTTGGATGGAGTTCTTTACAAATTTATAACAGGACCCATTGCATGTGTTGGAGTTGAACTAAAAATTTTGACCTTCCTGTAACTTGATCAACTTTGCTTCTATCATGATAATCCAAGCTTCTTTTGTTTTCACTATGAAGTTTTTTATGACAAAATTCATCGACTAGCTTTTGGCTTCTTTTTATGTTATTAAACTCAAGGGTCTTGCTAATAAGTGCTCTAAGGACACTTGTTAAGGTTCCTAGATTTGGAAAAAATATCATAAATTCACATTTTCTTTTTTCTCGAAAAAGATAAAAAAATCACATTTTCCAATACTTTCATACTACATTAATATTTGATTCTTTAACAAGTGTCTTTAGGGCAATAAACTCAATAGTGAGATCCCAATGGTGCTCAACAATTTGCATATTGTATCCTAAAACAGCTTAAATGCTTTAAGCATGTTTGTTTCCAAAGTAGGTAGGTGCCTCCAAACACATGTTTAGGGAAAGCAATTATGTGTTGCTTTTGCTTCACCATAATTTGTTACCATGTTTCGAGGAGAAATTATTAGGTGGTCCGGGATTTCATGGTCTAGGATAATCGCCACTTATTATTTATTTTTAATATTTTTTAATACGATAAACGGTTGAGATGAGTCCGGATCACCATGGTCCATGATCACCTAATAATTCTCGTGTTTTGAGACACACTGCACTCTTATATGGTTAGAACCTCCTAATGCTATAAAGAAAACTACATTTTATAATTCCTCCTTCTGTTTTTCTTTTTAGGGATTGAAGCATAGAAAGCATGCAGTTAATTATAACGTGGTTTAAGATCTTGTGAATAACACTTATACTATAGTTAAAAGACTTGTGCAAAAAGTCTGCATCTTTTGGCAAGATTATTTGCTTTCTTCAATGTATGAAGCTTGCTATAGGAACCCAATTTCACAGTAAAAGAAATCGGTAATTAATGAAAGATTTTACTTTAGAACCATATGAAAATAGAGGGTTTATGTAACCTTTTGACGTATCCCAATAGAAAATAGTCACGTGTTTTTTTTTTTTGGCCACGTAAATTAGGCATATTTTTAATTTATAAGTTTTATAATTAAAACCCTAAAATATTTATTTAAAAATATTTTTTTTATCCTTAATGTAATTTACCCAAAATATCATCATTTTAATATTATTTTTCATATACCCAAAATACCATCATTTTAATATTATTTTTCATATACCCAAAATACCCTAATTTTAATTATATTTCATATACCTAAATACCCTCATTTTAATACTATTTGTATCTACCCAAAATACTCTTAATAATTTATAATTTCCCATTTTACTATCCTCCCATGTTATTCTTCTCCATCAATCTATCATACTCTTCTTCTTCTATCACTGTCAAATACTAACATGATCACCTTCTTCTTTATTCATACATTCGTTCTTCATAAAAAATTCAAGAACAAACGCAGGAGCATACATTCTTCACTGTCACCTTCTTTTATATTATTCCCTTTTATCTCCAAACCAGTTTTAATTTTCCAAACTCAATCCCAATTCCGACGCGCCACCACCATAGATATGTTCTCTTTCTTCCTCTTTTAGGGATGTTCATTCCCTTTAGATTTTATTTCTGTGGGTCCCGTGCTGTCAGCAGTATACGTTGATGCTTTTTTGATTGATTGTTGCTCTCTACCCAGGGAAACACAATTTTGTGTAAACTCATAACACGTGATTATTTTTTTTATTCCCCAAATATTATAATGAAGAAAATAAAAGTTTTCACTTTTCCATTTACAAAAATCTTAAATTTTTCATTAAAAAAAACTCAATTTTTAGCAATAATGTTTCTTTTAACACAGTTGAGTGGTGGTGAGAAGCAACGTGTCCTATTATCTTGGAAAAAGTCAAAGTAGTCAACAAAAAAGAAGAGAATATCTTTTTGATATGATGCTTGATTCTGTTTTCAAATAAAATATAATGTTTGATTCATTCATTAATTGCAAATTTCTATCACACAAATTTTCATATTAATTTTACAATATTTTAGATTTTTCATTAATTGTTTTAAAGAATTTTAATGTAATATACAATTTTTAAGATAATATACAATCTTTAGGATTTTTCATTAATTATTTTTACTTTGAATTGGGACAAAAAAAATTCATTTTTTTACCAAGATAATGAGACAGATGGAGTATATGAGAGACAATTAAATGAGAAGAATTGAGTGTTGGAAACGAACAAGCGGCCTAACAATCTACTAGAGGGGACTAATTAATAGTTGGAAGCAATAGTACCAATTTTTCGGATAAGATTAAAATGGGACGAATAATGCTTGCTGTTCAGATAAAATAGCTGATTTTGGGCTGAGTAGAATCTGATAATCAGTTGTCTGTCCGACAACAGATTATCCGAGCTGCACCACACAAAGATCAGATTTGCATCGGAACACAGCTAGCACAATCCGAGCAAAATAAGGTTTAACAAAGCCGACTAAAAGTGCTTGGACAAAACTGAAAGCGGTAAATAAAAGAGACACCGAATTTTATACTGGTTCACTCTCACCCACTGAGAGCTACGTCCAGTCCCCCTGAATGTTAGGGAGCCTTTACTCAAAATCAATTCAAATGGATATAACAGGAATTAGAAGTGAACCTCACTCAACCTAACCCTTTCAAGAGTGTACCAAACTCTTGAAAACTACCCCAAATGAATTGATGGCTGAAGAACCTTTTCAGCACTTTCACGGATAGAGTTCCTTGAGACCTTCAAGAACTCCTTCAATGAAACCTTCACCGAACCAAACTGATTTTGTTGAAACCTTCAACAATCTCAGAGCAATCTTGAAACCTTCAAGATCTATTTCCTTGAAACCTTCAAGGATCTTCCTTTCTTCAATGAACAGTAACTGAAACTATGGTGGCTCTAACCAGAAACTCAATTGTATGAGAATTAGAAAGTGTGAATACCAATTGAGTAGTTGGTTAAGAAAGGGATTGACAGAGAAAATTGTTTAGATCGATTGCCTCTAAATTGACAACATCCTAAAACTATTCAAACAGAGACGTCACTACAGAAAATTAAATTGCGATGCTAGTGAATGAACTTCTTGAGTGAATGAACTTCTTGAGGTTAGTGTTAATAACAGAAGCGCATGATACTCATAAATTAAAGAGTTTATATTTTCTCTCACAACTTTGACCACTACCACTGCTACCATTTTTTATTTAATATTTTTTCTATTTTTATACCCTACCATGCATTACTACTTTTTTTAGGTACCAACACTTTGTTAAAAGTACTACTAATAAGAGACATATATGCTTGAGTTATGTTGACGACTACATACTTAGCTATGGTGGATATGAGATTAATGCGCGCGAAAGTAGCTACGTTTATATTAATATTCTTTCATAATTTAACAATGAAAAAAGATGCAAACAAGGGGGGCATCATGACCATGATATTGGCATGAGACATAGATGAGTTTAGACTATCATGTAGAAAAAAAGCACCAAAGTAGTGCAGTTTAACCATTTAATTACAAAACTAGTGTAAGATGTTAATTTATTACACAACTAGTATAGTCGTATATGAGGCATGCGACTTCCTTTCAAACTAGAAAAAATAAGATACGGACAATACTACACTTCATTGTTAGACACATCCAATATCAAATAATGAGTGATAAATTCTCAAAAAGAGAAAGATTTGAAAATATTATATTTTAAAAAGAAGAAAGTTTTGACAAAAATCTACGAGGTAAAAAATTAAAATTAATTCATAAACTAGAATTACCGGAAAATATAAAACAAGAAATAGCTGAAAAATATATGAAAATAATAGAAGAAGAAAGAGTAAAGGTACAACTAGAAAAAATAATGCTAGAAGAAAGACAATTAAAAAATGCCTTAAATATTGTTTTGGTCCTTTATCTTATTTTTAGGTTTCAATTTGGTCCTTCATCTTTAATAAGAGTTAATTTACTCCTCTATGTTTTTAACGTTTGTCAATTTCATCATTTTGTCACGACAATGTTAAATTTTCACAGGAATATACTGATTTTGCCTAAAATTCTTTTTCTAATCATCATAGTTTGCATTGTAACGTTGTAATTTGTAATTTTTAAAACAAAAAAGGCAAAAATGTGAGCGAATTTTTACCCTAAAAAACTGGAATGACATTGAAATTTTATCAAAGTATCAAATATGATGAAAAATGTAAATTTTGAAGAGCAATAGCAAATTCTGATGACTAGAAATAAGAAACCTATTACAAAATCAATATATTTTGGTGAAAATTTAACATCATCATGACAAAAGGGTGAAATTGACAAAAATCAGAAACATGAATAACTAAATTGACTCTTTTCAAAGATAAATGACTAAATTGAAACTTAAAAATAAGATAGAGGACCAAAAAAAGTATTTAAGCCTTAAAAAATTTATTTGATGAATATAGGAGACAACAAAGATATGAAGAAGCTAGAATAATGAATGACTCAGATTTTACAGATTCAGACTAATTATGAATCTTACAACTACAACTGAAACATTAACACGAAAAATTGAAGATATTACTAAAGAATTAAGGGATATTAAAATAAGTGTCTCTGAAAATGAACTGAAATATTTAGAAGAAATAAGAAACCTACATTTAAAAATAGAAAAGATAAACAATATGCTATCTCAAATTTTGGAAAATACATCCGAAAACCAAAAAACAAAATTAGATGATACATTAGATAATCTGATAAAATATTTTAAGGCAAAAAATAAATATGAATGACAAATCCAACAAGAAGAAAAACTTCATGAATAACTAAAAGATGTATTAGTTCAATTAAAAGAAAGTGAGCAACATAGAAATATCACCTTTTTAGAAAACTATTTTGAGATGAACAAAAAGGATAAAAAAGAAAAAGAGATAATTCCTAAGCTTCCATTATCATGGAGAGATTAGATGAAGAAATAAATATAGTAAAAAATTATGATATAGAAGAAATTTCTAATTTAATGAAAAAGGTTAGAAATTTTTTCTGAAGAAAAGAAAAGTGAAAATAGAAATTTGACAATAATTGAATCTGAAGAAGAAAATTCTGATAAATCTGAAAATGAAGATATAATTATAGGATATGAGTCTACTGATGAAGAATATAATCTAGGAGAAAATGAAGGATCAACATCTTATATTAAAAGGGAAAGACAAGAGTATCAGTCTTTTAGAGAAAAAGAAAGAAAAAGAAAATTTAATGAATATTAGAATCCTAAATACCAATATGGAACCCAAGATGAAGGAAAAAGAATATTTTCCTAGGAAAGCAGGATTTACAAAGAAAAATACTATTACTATTAACTGTATAATTAATAGAGAAAAAATAATCCAAGAATGGGTAAATGAATTAACAATAAACCTTTTGAAAAATTATGATATAGATAAGCTAACAAGAAAATATGTTTTAAGACTAGCAGGATATAAATCTACTGGAATACTTAAAACTTATATTGGCTAAATATAAATCTACTGAAATATTTCGCGGGGAAGCTAAAAATTAAGGAAATGTTATAAAACATAAAAAAACTTAAAATAGGGTCACTGTTCACCAAAAAAAAAAACTTAAATTAGTTTCAGAATATTCCCTAGCAAACATATCAGCTACAAAATTTTATATCATTAGAAATATTTCCTAGCAAAGTCGTGGCTGTTCCATAGTTGTTTTCTTGATAATAAATGGTTTTTAAGTTATCGAACAATAACTACGGAAATTATTTTCGTATATAATCCGTAGCTGATTTGATATAAAATTGCTATGGAATTATTCCCTAGCAAAATTCCGTAGCTGTCCAAGAAAATTCTTGTAGTGCATAACTTCTGACCAGCTTAGAGGCGAAGATGCTTGGAAAAAATTAGATTATTTAGCAAGACTAATAAGTTTAGAATTTTTAGGAAAGGATCTGATAGATCATAGAGAAGAGGAAATTAAGCTAGAAAGAGAAACAACAAAATGATATTTAACAAATATGTGTATAAGAGACATGTGTCATATAGATGAGTTTATATGTGAATATGAGACCTATTATTATCACCTTGAGAAATCAGATCTAGAAGATTATAAGGAATTATTCCTAAGCAAACTTCCTCATCCAATAGGAGAAGAGTTAAGAAAAAGATGACTAAATAAGTGACCTGAAATAGCCTCAAGATTTGGAGGTCTTATATTCATATTAAAAAATATGGTTAGAGAAATTCTTGGTTGCATGAGTACGGGTACGGTATCGGTACCCGATACGGGTACGGGGTACGACAATTTCTAAAAAACATGGGTACGAGTACGTTTATATATATATATATATATATAATAATAATAATTTATTTTATTACTATAATTATCTTTAAATTTTAAAAAATGGAAAAAATAAAATCAGTAAGGTAAAAATTAAGTTAAAATTAATAATAAACACTTAAAAATTATTTTGATGTAAAAAAGAAAATATTAAGTTCAAATTAATAATAAACACTTAAAAATTAAAGATTTTCCAAATAGAGTTAGCTTACTAGTTACTAACAACATTACCATATTTAAAGAACAAGCTTAATCAATCAGTCAATTAAAGATGCAGCAAATCAGTATTATACTGCGAAAATATAAACTGAAAAAATAACTGTATGATACTATGAAAAAAAGAACAAGCTGACGAAATCAGTATGATGATACTATGAAAAAAACTGAAAAATTAAAAGATGCAGCAAATCTCATTAGATGCAGCAAATGAAATCCTAACTTTCCAAGATGCAGCAAATCTCATTAGAAAATAAGTAACAGAGTAGAAGTATTTTATCTCTGTACGAGCAGCACGACAACGACAACGAGCGAGCAGCACGGCGAGCGAACGACAGCTGACAGTAGAGATAGAGAGAGGAGGCAGAGAGGGTGCTTTGAGAGATAGAGAGGAGCCAGAGAGGGTTTGCTTCAAAACTCAACCCTAGGATAAGATTAAGATGTCTAAGGCTGGGAATAAATTTGGGATGTTACAATCCTCCCCCACTTATTGGAATTTCGCCCCCGAAATTCCGTTGAGTTCCGTAATTGGAGAACCATCCCCTTGGTAAAGCTTCTGACTACGTTTTTCACTTCCCTTCGGTCTTTATTCCCCGCTCCGGGTGTGGTTAGGGTCATGCCTATTTCAATGCTTATCCTCGAATACAATGTATCATCTCTACCTCGACAGGATCGTCAGTTTTCTTATTATTAAAGTTCCATCTCCCATTCCTTGGATTGAAATCCTCCCCCACTTGGCATTGACATACTTGATTATATCCATGCTAGGGGGGGTATGCTCAGTCGTTGCTTAGAATAGAGTACACAAGTTCCCGACTGGTATTCAAAGCTGAAAAGAGGGCACGTGGGTGACTACCTACCCGTAGGCATAGAACTATGCCGGGTTTCTACGACTTGGCGAATTCCCACATACACATCTGAGATGCTTGAAACTTGAGGAGAGTGAAGATGAAAAGAAGAAACATGAAGCACTCCAGAGTGAATCTCATGGTGTTTGCAAGACGACCCAGGATGTACTGGGTATATGTCAAGCAAGAAGACAATAGAGGTTATCCCCAAAGTGTGCATTTTCAGCAGAGAGCCGTCGAAGGATGCGTTTTCTAGGGATCTGCGGCTGATTGATTGGTCTCGGTCAAGGTCTAATTGTTATTTCTCAATTCGGTGTTATTTTGGGAAGGTCTTGCTTTTTCCCTAGTTTCACTCTTATTCGATTCTCCGTGAAGCGTTTGGGCCTATCTGTTTAGTAGTCCTATGGCTTATGGTATGATTACTAGTTATTGTCGCTCGGATAGGATCCGAATTGAGTCACCGAGTCTCTCCCACTTAGTATCAACATACCTGAGTAAGTCGAGGGCATGGAGGAAGTTGGGTTGATTCCAAGAATTGATTAGCTAGATTCTTAATTGATTGGTGAGGTGGTTCATGGGATTAAGTTGTCTGCCAATCGGTCTTATTGGTGTGGTTTCGAATTTTTCTATGACATGATGGCTCTCCATACTTACGCATATGACTAAGTTCTCATACAAGTTAAAGAGGTGGTTCGATCATTTAGTTGGATGTTCTCGGTGGAAATATAGAATAAGAGTGTCTTAAATGGGGTTAGTTTGCGAGTTTCTGTTTATGAGTCTTAGTAAAGATCCTATAGGATTAAAGTTCAATAGGACTTTCGACAGAGATAGAATTTCTAGATGGTTTATTCGGATCTCAACTAGATGATTGCAATAATATAGCATGTTAATAAACGCGAAGACCGAGGTGGTCAGTCCCAATCTCACATTTATCAACTGTACATCACTGCGTTGTTGAATGATAGCATTATCTTTTAACAGATGCAAGAGAAAGGATGACCAATCCTGACCTTACACTCTATTAGAGGACGACACTATCATCAGCTGTTTGGTTAGGTCTCTCGTTACGGTCTTATAACTAAGTAAGGTTTTTCCTACGTGTTCCTTTAGATGGTACTCATGATTGGATTGAAGATGAGTCTTTCTTAGGTTTCACAACTTCTAGAAATACAGGATTAGGAATTTAAAATTCCAAGATAATTGATTTAGGATATTCTACGCTGAAACTTAATAGAGATGCAGATTGAAAGTACCTAAAATGTTTATCTAAGTTCTTGAATTGTTTCGTACCTTTTGTTGGTTTGGCCATGATCTCCTTAATGAGGAAATCGCAATTGGTGGTTGGAGAGACTTAGGAACCCTAGGAATACACCTAGAAGGGGGGGTTGAATAGGTGTACAAGATACCTTGAAAGATTTTCGAACGAAACAAATCGAAACAATCAAAACAAAAGATTTTTGCAATTTTTCACTAACCTACTCGAGTAGATTGCAGGTTACTCGAGTAGATCTGAAAGTTCAAAAGAACTTAATCGAGTAGGTAATCGAGTACTCGAGTATGACAGGCAAAAACCAGAAAAATCAAGTTTTCATTCGCATACGAAAATCAATCAATTAACACTTAAGATCAGAGATTCAGCGGAAATGATTAACACCTATATTCTTATTGATTAACCTAGTTATGAAAATGATTTTCCCTTTATCAATTTGAACAATTAAAGATTCAATTTAATCAATTATGAAAATCAAACTTTCTAGGTTTTCAACCAAGAACACAATCAAATGACTTGAATATAAAGAGTAAGGGTTTAGAGATACGACACAGTGATTTATCCTGGTTCACTTTCATCCACTTGAAAGCTACATCCAGTCCCCTCTTCAACCAAGAGAGATTCTTCACTATGAGGAATTAGAGTTCTCAAATTACAAGTGATTGCCTCACAAGACTCCCTTCTTGCTAGCCTACAAGAGATAACCGACACCCTTGCCTTGTAATCCTATTGATCTTCTCTCTAATCTAACCTCTACCCCTTGTTGATAATCGACACAACAAGTCTTCAATTGCTTGATGATAATCCACACACCAAGGCTTCTCTTTGCTTGATTCACAACCAAGACTTCTTCTTCTTCTTCAATAAGAATGTGTTTGCTTGATGATAAAATCGACACACCAAGACTTCTTGTTTGTTGTAGTGGCTTGCCTTATTGCAAAGATTACAACTCAATAGAAAACATAAAACAATCCTATGAATCTCAATCAAGAGTTATGACAATTCACCATAAGAGATTCAAAGGTTCTTGATCAAAGAATATGAAAATATGAAAAGCTTTGATCTTTAGAAAATGAGAGAGAATAGAGTGGCTTGATTCTTTGTAAAATTGATGTAACAATGATTCCATATGATCATAATAATTGGGAAAAGGTTTATATAGAATACCCAAAAGTTGTAGCACTTGAAAACTGATTTTGAGAAGTGAAAAACGTATTTTAAAAATCAGTTCAGCAGTGACTACTCGAGTAAATTGCATCATACTCGAGTAGTACTCGATTAAGTTGTTCACTTACTCGAGTAAGTTGATACTGCACATGTTCAAAACTTGTTTTCTCAAAATCCAACCTTTCCTTTAAAACCTTTAAACCACCTATTGATTCTAGGTTAAGTGAAAACTCAAATTATGATTAAATCATGACTTATGAATGAGATTCACTACCCTCTAAACAATCTACCCAAATAAAAAACCTATGAAGCTTGAGAGGCAAAATATAAAAGAAATACAAATACACTCAAACTTAGGTCTTCATGAGCTTGCTTTCTCTCTTCTTCATTTGATGTTTGTTGTTACTTGTTGAGCTTGAAACTTGATCAACACTTGTAGCTTGTTCAAAAACACTTTGTCATTATCAAAACATTCATCATGTTCATCATGGAACTAACAATCTCCCCCTTTTTGAAAATGACAAACCATGTTTTGAAATTCTCCAAAAATTCTTTGAAGTTGTTGATGCTTTAACAATTGAAGCTTGAGAAGACTCTTTCTCCCCCTCAATAAATGCTTTTGACATTTGAATCCAATTGAGATAGAAGCTTGATTCTCCCCCTATCTTCAACAACTTAGCTCAACCTACATAAAAACAACAAAACAACCTTTCTCCAAATATAATATCATATGTCTCCCATATTTCAAAAATATACCATTTCTCCACTTTTGAGAAACATTTCATTCAATTCAAAACATCATATTTCTCCCCCTTTGGCATTATCAAAAAGCAATATATACCAATTGAAATATAAGATCTAAGCCAAGGTAAGAAATCAATGATCATTTTTTCACAACATTGATACCAATTGAACAAATACAATAGAGCTATACTTTGAAATGTGATATCAATTGGTAAGAGAATATAACAATGAAATATAATACCAATTGAGAACTAAAAAGATCATAATATCACTTAACAAAGAAGATATCAATGTAAAGAAATATAACACCAAAGCATGTCACTATATCATGATAACCATCTATGAATCTACTCAATGATACCAAATGATTTAATTAAACATTTAGAAAAGTAATATCATTTGAGAAGATACCAATTGAGATAATATATCAATATCAAATATTACCACTGTGTAGGACATTCACTTGAGATGCAAGTGTGATACCAATTGAAGATGTGAATATAGACATTCATAGTTGAGACCAATTAAGAACATGTGTCATTCATTTGCATCTTCAATCAAACCTACAAAACAATCATGCTTTGCTTTTTGGTATCCAAATGGTTTTGGATCCATTTTTGTTAGTGTAGGGACTTTCACCCTTTTTCATCCAAACAAAATTTCCTTTAGGTATACCATGCACTTTAACATAACACACATTTGAAGTATGTCCATGAGTACCACAATAGAAACATGTTGGAGGATTTGAAAAATCAACTTTAGAAAAATCAACAACATTTCTATGAGATTTACTCTTATCATTAGTATAACCCAAACCAAACTTGTTTGAATTTTCTCTTTGAAAATTTAACAATGTGCGCAATCTAATATCACCATTTGAGAAACTTGCAAGCTTATTTTTCAAAATAGCATTTTCATCCTTGAGCAACTTGCAATTCTCACAATCAACCACAACATTCACTCTACTAGCACAATCACAAGAAGAACTAGCATAGATAAGATCAAGAGTTTCATTTTCAAGATTAAGCTCATCAACTTGTTTTTGAAGTTCTAAAATCTCTTTTTGATGTTTCAAAATGAGCTTCTTTCTTTCAATGTTTTTCAAAGCTAGTTTTTCAAGTTGTTCATACATTTCTTCATAAGCATTCTGTAACAAATCATATTTAGAAGAAATTTCGGATTTAGATTCACTTACATTGCTATCCTCGCTTTGATAACTTGATTCACCATTTGAACTTTGTTCTTCATCATCTACTAGAGTTATCAAGTTGAGACAAGCGGCTTCTTCATCATCCGAAGAACTATTTGATGTGCTTTTCTTGTTATCTTCATCACTATCCCAAACAATGTATGCTCTTTTAGATTTAGAATTTTTCTTGTCTTTCTCCTTCTTCTTGAGATACCTAGAGCATGAGTACTTGAGATGTCCGGGTTTTCCGCATTCATGGCAAACTACACCTTCTTTTGAAGTTTTGGTCTTGTAGTGTGGAGAATCCTTCTCTTTACTTTTGTCCTTGTTCAACCTTCCTTTTCTCCTTAGAAACTTGTCAAACTCTTTTAACAAAAGTTTCATGTCTTTTTCATCAACATCGGAATCGGAATCTTCACTATCATCATCATCGGAACTCTCTTTCTTTTTGTAAGATCTACTCTTGACTTTAAGAGCAAGTCCCTTTCTTTCTTTGTTTTTATCCGACTCTTCATTGATACTTAATCGTCCAAGCTCCATTTCATGTTCTTGAAGCTTTCCAAAGAGTGTTGCTAGATCCATAGCATCCAAATTCTTAGATTCAACAATAGCCGTTACTTTTGGTTGCCAATTCCTGTCTAAACATCTCAACACTTTGTTAGAAAGTTCACCTTGAAGAAATGTTTTACCAAGAGCAAGTAAATGATTTATAATATGAGTAAAACGCTTTTGCATATCATTTATAGATTCATTTGGAAGCATATGAAACAATTCATAATCACGCATTAAAGCATTCAATCTAGCTCTCCTAACCTCACTAGTTCCTTCATGAGTCACTTGTAAAGTGTCCCACATTTCCTTAGCACTAGAACATTGAGAAACTCTAAAGAACTCGTCATAGGATAAAGCGGATGTAATGATATTCTTTGCTTTATAATCATATTGTACTTTCTTTCTATCATCATCCTTCCACTTATCCTCGGGGATCAATTGTTCTACACCTTCAACTAAACTAGAGGGGATATGAGGACCTTTTTCAACTACTTTCCAAATTTCACTATCTATGGCTTGGATAAAGATTTTCATTCTAACTTTCCAATATGCATAGCCTTCTCCGGCAAACAATGGAGGACGACTTATTGAAGCACCTTCACCACCAAAGGGATTCATGGAACCCATTGCGATTTTCTTAAAGGATCTTTACGAAAAAGCTCTTATGCTCGTGTCTTTCGACCGAGCTCTGATACCAATTGAGGAAATCGCAATTGGTGGTTGGAGAGACTTAGGAACCCTAGGAATACACCTAGAAGGGGGGGTTGAATAGGTGTACAAGATACCTTGAAAGATTTTCGAACGAAACAAATCGAAACAATCAAAACAAAAGATTTTTGCAATTTTTCACTAACCTACTCGAGTAGATTGCAGGTTACTCGAGTAGATCTGAAAGTTCAAAAGAACTTAATCGAGTAGGTAATCGAGTACTCGAGTATGACAGGCAAAAACCAGAAAAATCAAGTTTTCATTCGCATACGAAAATCAATCAATCAACACTTAAGATCAGAGATTCAGCGGAAATGATTAACACCTATATTCTTATTGATTAACCTAGTTATGAAAATGATTTTCCCTTTATCAATTTGAACAATTAAAGATTCAATTTAATCAATTATGAAAATCAAACTTTCTAGGTTTTCAACCAAGAACACAATCAAATGACTTGAATATAAAGAGTAAGGGTTTAGAGATACGACACAGTGATTTATCCTGGTTCACTTTCATCCACTTGAAAGCTACATCCAGTCCCCTCTTCAACCAAGAGAGATTCTTCACTATGAGGAATTAGAGTTCTCAAATTACAAGTGATTGCCTCACAAGACTCCCTTCTTGCTAGCCTACAAGAGATAACCGACACCCTTGCCTTGTAATCCTATTGATCTTCTCTCTAATCTAACCTCTACCCCTTGTTGATAATCGACACAACAAGTCTTCAATTGCTTGATGATAATCCACACACCAAGGCTTCTCTTTGCTTGATTCACAACCAAGACTTCTTCTTCTTCTTCAATAAGAATGTGTTTGCTTGATGATAAAATCGACACACCAAGACTTCTTGTTTGTTGTAGTGGCTTGCCTTATTGCAAAGATTACAACTCAATAGAAAACATAAAACAATCCTATGAATCTCAATCAAGAGTTATGACAATTCACCATAAGAGATTCAAAGGTTCTTGATCAAAGAATATGAAAATATGAAAAGCTTTGATCTTTAGAAAATGAGAGAGAATAGAGTGGCTTGATTCTTTGTAAAATTGATGTAACAATGATTCCATATGATCACAATAATTGGGAAAAGGTTTATATAGAATACCCAAAAGTTGTAGCACTTGAAAACTGATTTTGAGAAGTGAAAAACGTATTTTAAAAATCAGTTCAGCAGTGACTACTCGAGTAAATTGCAGCATACTCGAGTAGTACTCGATTAAGTTGTTCACTTACTCGAGTAAGTTGATACTGCACATGTTCAAAACTTGTTTTCTCAAAATCCAACCTTTCCTTTAAAACCTTTAAACCACCTATTGATTCTAGGTTAAGTGAAAACTCAAATTATGATTAAATCATGACTTATGAATGAGATTCACTACCCTCTAAACAATCTACCCAAATAAAAAACCTATGAAGCTTGAGAGGCAAAAGATAAAAGAAATACAAATACACTCAAACTTAGGTCTTCATGAGCTTGCTTTCTCTCTTCTTCATTTGATGTTTGTTGTTACTTGTTGAGCTTGAAACTTGATCAACACTTGTAGCTTGTTCAAAAACACTTTGTCATTATCAAAACATTCATCATGTTCATCATGGAACTAACACTTAAGTAGCTGTACCGCAGACCTCAAGGGTGTGGACCAGGAAACTGATATTGTCGGAAGGTAAGGTTGAGACGTCCAGGACGAAGTCCTGTGTCATTGAGTAATCCCTCTGGGGCTGTGTCTGGTATGATTGCCGACACACCATGAAAGATGTGACGAGACTCGCCACCGAATATTAATACATCACCCGATCCCAAGATAATTCTTTCTGCTCTCCTTGGATCTCTCTGGTCTCCATAGAGAAACTCAGCTGAGTCACCAATGCAGAATGATACTACCGGTATCCGTCTTTGCAGGCTACCAACACTTTCGTCACGGTCCTAATGAAGACCAAGCTTTCCATTTTCTTCATAGAAATTGACAATGCAGACATCAGGGGACATGGAAGGGAGTATGTCCTCCACTTCACTTACACCGCATTCCTTCTCAATCAAAGATTGTGCTTCTTGCATCGCTCCCATAACCAGCTGAATGAAATGATCAGGAATATTGGGTGGTTCGCTTCCATCAATTATTCTTTTGGGTCCATATACTCGGGTTTGAGGATTCCAGTCTAAGCCGAGGCACATCATTTTCAGTCGGAGTCTGGCTCCACTTGTAAAGCCTGGTTGATAAAAACCTCCAGGGCCTAAGCCCATCTCCCGACAGTTCTTTACTACGCCCACCTGTTCTTCATGAGCCAAGTGTTGCTTCAGGAGAACCATTCCCGGTCTCAAAACTATACTCTTCTTCTCATCAACTTGTACCCCCACGTGTTGCTCCTTGTCTTCAATAGTCGATCTAAGCTTACCCATTGCATAAGTTTGCCCTTCTTGAAAACATATGTCATACGGCTTGGGTTTCAAAGAATCAGCTGGGGAATTGATCTTACGATCAGTAGCCGAGCTGCTAGCAGGAGAATGGAGAAGCTGATTTTTCATGTTGCTACAGTGTGGCAACAAAGGATTCTGTTGATGCGGACATATACATAATTTAGTACATATCTATATAGGGTTTTATAACTATAAACCTAAGTAACTACTATAGAACTTGACACTATTTCCTGGTTACTCTCTTGGTGAGTAACCATTGGAGATGTGAATCCACACTCCAAAGGCTGAGGGAAACTGCTCTGATACCATAATGTAACACCCTATAATTAATTACCCTTAAACCCCTTATATTAAAAATACGGACTTAAAAATTCAATTTTTATTTCATTAAAATCAACCGTCAAACGGACGGAGTTTTGTCTGTTTTTCGGACTAATCCAAAATTCAACCTGTGGTAAACAATTTTAATTAAACAACCAATAGCCAGCAGGGCTTCAGATAATATTTCTAAATCATATCCAGGTCCAATGGGCTCCAAAAATATCAGAGTGCATAATTAATCAGAGTAATAGCGGAAACTACTAAGTTGGAGTGTCAATCCAAAACATATAACTTTGTCAAAACAAAACATCCTAAGCCTCATTCGAAATATGCATATTAAATTTACATCAAAATAATATAAGAGGCTTAGGTCCATATTATATTCTAAATCCCATAATAACCCTACTTTCCCTGTAAGGGAAAGTACTCCTGCTCGGTCGGGGGCTGTGCCAGCTCAATCTCCGTACCTGAAAAATGTAAGGGAGTGAGCATTGCACATGAAATAGTAAACAGTTTCTAACTAGACATAACGACCCGCTAGGTCAAACACAATTAGCAAATAAGCATATATTCACATATTGCACACCATACTCATTTCATTATTTCCATATTCATTATTCATTCCAAATCTCCATTTTCATTATTCATTTCAACATCCATTTCATTATTCATTTCAACATCCATTTTCATTTACTTTTTATTCTGTTCACATACTTACTTTATTTCGGTACATCACCTCAAATCAGAGGCCAATGTACAATTTCATTCAACACATTTATCACCTCAAACAACAGAGGCCCTCATAATTTTCCTTATTTAAATTATGTGTCCCTCAGGTCAGAGGTCAACACTCCAATTTCTTAATTCACGGTGTGTCTCTCAGGTCAGAGGTCAACACACCAATACTCTATTCCATCCGGTGTCCCTCAGGTCAGAGGTCAACACCCAAATCACTTTATTTCATTCTGTGTCCCTCAGGTCAGAGGTCAACACTCATTCATTTTAATTCATTTCGTGTCCCTCAGGTCAGAGGTCAACACCATATTCACTTTATTTCATTTCGTGTCCCTCAGGTCAGAGGTCAACACACTATCGTACTTTACCTCCACGTAGGAAGGTACCTCATACACTTGGCCTATGGGTACTTCACCTCCACACTGAAAGGTACCTCATACAAGTTAGCCTGGGGGTACTTCACCTCCACAACGGAAGGTACCTCGTACCATTGTACTTCACCTCCACAACGGAAGGTACCTCATACATGTGGCCTATGGGTATTTCACCTCCACACCGGAAGGTACCTCATACCATTGTACTTCACCTCCACACCGGAAGGTACCTCATACAATTTGGCCTGGTGGTACTTCACCTCCACATCGGAAGGTACCTCATACCACCACATAGGTTATACTAAAACATCATTTTCATTATCAACAATTCATTACAATATAAGGGTCGTCACCTCAATACAGAGGCCAACATATTTACCACATTCTTGTTCAATCAAGCATGACACATTTAATCACAACCAACCACAATTAACACATAATCATTCATGTAATTCCCTTATTCCTTTCTTTTTTTAACTATCACAATCATACCAAGTAGTATCCTCTTTTATAGCCCAACATTTAGATTTGCCCTTCATTTTAATTTTACATATATCATCTTTTACTTTTGTTTACACATAATCATTTTACTTCCGTTTCCTATATTCACAAGTTCAATTCATAAGCCATGACCTTTGTTCACAATTGATAATACTTAACATTTTTACTCATTTAGAAATTAGATACAAATATGCACATTCATCACATATAATCGTTTCCCTTCCGTTTTCTTCCTATATCAATTTACTCCATAATACCTACATATACTTGCAACATCAATCAATTATCATTTTATACAAAACTTGACAATTAAAATCAATAATCATAGAAATCATTTACGGCCACTTCACTATCATGTTACCCAAATCATCTTATACTTCATTATAATCATTATCTGAATTTCATTTATTAAATAATTCATTCTCATATCATTGGGTTTCCTTTTTCCTAGTCTTTACATTCAATTTCATACATATTTATTTAGTTAGAATTTCATATTCAATAACCTAGGGTTTTATAGTCTAATTTTCTCCCCTAACACATAACCCTAACAAGTATTATATACTAACTAGAACCTACTCCCTAGAACAAGGCAATGCCCACAATATCCACCCCTTACCTCAAACACTTGGAGATAAGGTGATTTTGCGTGCTCCAAGCTTGAAAGCCTTGCCACCAATTGAGTTAGAATCCAAAGGAAGAGGGAGGAACCTAACATAATAGCCATAACAAGAAGAGTTAGCATTTATGCCATAGCCTCTTGCCAAGACTCAAGAAAATGTGAAGCTTCCATGGCCTAGAGTTGAAAACCACCATGGAAGACAAGAGAGAGAAAGGGAAAACAAATTTAGAGAGAAAAAAGAGGAAATCCATGACATTAAACACTTACTTGAAGTGAAGAAGGAAGAGATTTGTTGATGGAATGAAGAAATCCCACTTGCTCTTGGTGGATTTGATGATGGAGAATGGAACCCTAGGGGAGAGAGGAAGAGAGACACGAATTTGGGGAAGAAAGAGCGTGTGTTGCACTTTTATTTTTTTCTCCATCAGAAGCCTTTAATAGATTATTAATCGATTAGGCTTTTTCCCACCTTCTGGACTTAATCGATTAAGCTGCAGCTTAATCGATTAAGCTGCATAGTTTTGCAGTACCCAGACTTTGAAAGGCCATAACTTCTTCGTTACACGTTGGATCTTTCTCAAATTTTAAAGCAAGCTTCCCTACATACCAATCTTCACATCCAACGGTGGAATTTGTGTTTGGGTTGCCAATCTTTTATTTTGAATTTCCTAAGGTTCTATGTTTTAAACCTAATTCTACATGTATTTTTGGCTAAATTCTAACTCATATCTCCATTTCTTCTACCCTAAGACCATCCCAACATAGAGTACACTTGGAATTAAATTTGGGATGTTACATGTAATGAAGAAGGTCATTATACTAATAAATGCCCTCAAAAGAAAGATAAACCAGAAAAAGTTAAAATCCTTACAATAGCAGAAGAAAATGATTTAGAACCACTATTAGATTGGGACATAAGTTCAGAAGAGCAAATTTATTAATATTTATCAGAATCATCCTATGAAACTAGTGATGAATCAAGTTTGTACATACATTCATAAAGGTTTCTATCCAAATTGGAAATTATGAATCAAAACAAACATGTGCATATGTAGATATTGGAGCAACAATATGCTTAGCCAGTAAAGATTTAATCCTCAATAAACTTTGGATTAGATTAGAAAAACCATTAAAGATAGTCTTAGCAGACAAATCTGAAAAATATATTAATCATGCAGTCTTCTGGACGAAAAATGATTATAAACGGGAAAACATTTCCTGTACGATCCATTTACCAACAAGATAGTGGAAGGGATATAGTAATAGGAAATAATTTCTTAAAGCTTTATAAACCCTTTATACAAGAAAATAAATGGATAAAATTAACATGTCCAAAAATTCAAAAAATAAGGCAAGTAAGAGAGCAAATAAAAATACCTTATAATAAAAAGATGTACAGTCACATCAGAGTTCGCACAAAAGTGTGGGGAGATAGAGGAAATAAAAACAAAATTTTTTGCAATAATAGAAAAAGTCTTAATAAAAAAAACAGAAGAAATACCTCAAAAATTACTAAAAGCCTTAGAAGAAACATGTAGTGAAAATCCATTAAATGAGAAAATCAACAACAAGAATAGAGAATTAATAAAAATAAGACTAAAAGACCCCTTAGTAGAAATAAAGGCAAAACCAATGATTTACACTCAAAGGGATAGACAAGAATTTGCAGAACCTATAAAAGAACATTTAAGCCAAGGATTAATAAGAAAATCAACATCAAATCACAGTAGTCCAACATTTTTTATAGATGGTGAATCTGAAAAGAAGAGGAGAAAAAGAAGGATGGTAAATTACAAGATGATGAATAAAGCAACTGAAGGAGATGCTTATTATTTACCCAGAAAAGATGAGCTTATTGAAAAAATTAGAGGAATGAAATATTAGTATACCCTTGATTGTAAAAGTGGATTTTCCCAGTTAAGAATAGATGATGAAAGTAAACCATTAACTGATTTCTCATGTCCACAAGGACAATATGAATGGAGTGTCCTACCAATGGGCATGAAACAATCCCCTGGAATATTTCAAAGGTTCATGGATGGGAATCTAAAAGATTTAAAAAATATATGTAGTGTTTATGTAGATGATATAATCATCTTTGCAAAAACATTAGAAAAATGATATGATAGAACTTTGATGGTTATAGAAAGATGTAAAGAAAGAGGAACAGTCCTTTCCAAGAAAAAAGCAATAATTGGTAAAAATAATATAAAATTCTTAGGATTAGAAATTGAAGAAGGAAAAATTAAAGTCCAAGATCACATTTCTATAAAAATTAGAAATTTTCCTTCAAAAATCACTGATAAAAAGCAGTTACAAAGATTATTAGGAATTTTAACATATGTTGAAGGGTACATTCCAAAATTGGCTGAAATAAGGAAGCCATTGCAAGCAAAGTTAAAAAATGATGTTTCATGGAATTGGTCAGATTCTGATACAAAATATGTTGATACGATAAAGAAAAAATGTGTTAATTTACCATCATTATATTATCCTTCTGATAAAGATAGGATGATAATAGAAACAGATGCTTCTAATTATCATTGGGGAGGAGTCTTAAAGGCCAATAATGGAAAAGGTGAATTGATATGCCATTATACTTCTGGAAGCTTTAAAAAGCATGAAATCAATTATCATATTACCGAAAAAGAAGTATTGGCTTTGATAAATACTAATAAGAAATTTAGAATCTATTTATTAACTAACATGTTTATTGCAAGAACAGATTCAAGCTATGTTAAATCCTTCAGGGATATTAATATAAGAGGATATTTTAAGATGGGAAGATTATTAAGATAGCAACAGTTCCTTGATTGGTATCAGTTTGAAATAGAGCTGATCAAAGGAGATAAAAATTATACAGCAGACTCCCTAACAAGAGAACTGGCTGTCAATTAATCATAAAGGCTAACCAGACCTCACCAAAATTATATCAGTTATTTTGCAGAGAATTGGAGATGGAGATTAAGACCATGGAAATACAGATTGCTGAAAAAGAGATGGAATTAAAGAAATTACAAATGGAGATACAGATTCTCAGACAAAGAATAGAGCTTGTACGAATGAAGAAAGGAGAAGAAAAACAAATTCCTGAAGAATTAAAGCAGACCACTGCTCAATCTCAGAAGACATATGTCTATGTGATTTATGATGGAGACAAAAAAGGGATCCATGAAAATATTGATGAGGAAAAACTTTCTCTCAACACAAAATATAAGAGATGCAACTCATTTGAAGAAGCACAAGAAGAGTTAGAAAAGTATAAGGAACCTATTTCCTTAAGACCTCAAACTAAAATGATGAAAGAAACCAAACTCACCAGAGACCAGTTAATTAAGATTAGAGTACCTATGACAAAAAATGAATTAATGGAAGAGAGAAAACCCAATCCCAAAAACTACCAAGAATTATTCCAAGAAACATTTGGTTGGAAAAAACAAAAATATTAAGGCCAACCATGGTACACAATCTGGAGAACAAAAACAGGACCAAAAATGGTTACTCTACCAGGATACAATCCATTAAAACTGTGGCATGCAGTTCAATATGGATTAGTAGAATAATTTATTTGGAGATCAGCGAGAATTAGAATGTTTCCCTGAAAACATTAAGATAGCTATTAAGCTCTGGAAAGACAGAAGAGCTCAAAATAAAAATACTTTCATAAAAGTCCTCAGCTGTTATTGCCATTATTATAAAGATCAAATATTCATAAACCCAAAACTTATATGCAACTGGGATTTTCAAATGGAAAATCTCCACCAGCTGATGAAGACCCAGAATTTGAACTCACATAAGAAGATGAACATTATTTCAGAGCACAACAATTATTGTTTATTTACCTTATTTTAGAAAAAAAATTATAAAGATACCAAGATTAAGGTAAATTTTAAACTCAAAGACACCATAATCACTTCTAGATTTGGAGAGGCCATCCCTGAGAAAGAATATGTCCATGTGGATCATTGGATAAGAGATTTCTACTGCGTGGAAAATATTGATTTTCCTGAACAAACCAAAAGATTCATCTGCGATTTCCTATCAGATGTCCCAAATCACATGTGCCAGTTGTGTGAAAAGGATAAGCAACCAGATGAAGAAGCAATAATAGAAGAGTGACGCAAGCAGTGACCACTACAAGAAAAGTCACTTTTTGTGACAAAAATTTAGTGACGAATATTAAATTTGTCACATATAGTATCCATAATAGTGGCCTAGTGACAATTCGTCACTATAACTGCATTATCAATGGCCAAAATAATATCGTCACAAATATTTCGTCACTATTGTTATTCATAATTGTGACCAAGTAATAATTCGTCACTAATTGTTATTCATAGTAGTGACCAAGTAATAATTCGTCACAATAAATTTAGTAATAATGACCAAAATATAGCGTCACAAATACTTCGTCACTGATATTTTTTATAAAGTGACTAATTGATAATGCATCACTACAAATATATTATTAATGATCAGTATATATCGTCACAAATAATATAGTACCAATAAGATTATTCATTATTGTGATTAAGAGTCAATTTATCTTTGTAACTTTATTATATATATGGTCACTAATAAAACATCAATAATGTTGTTTGTATTAACGACTAACTACAATTTATCACTATAATTTCAATATCACTCATGAAAATATATCATCAATAATAATAATAATAATAATAATAATATTCGTATTATTATTATTATTATTATTCGTAGCAGTAACTAAATAAGAATCTATCATTAGTACATAAAATTAATGGTCAAAATATATTGTCACATAGCACTCGCACTACTATTATTCATACCAGTGACTACATAATAATTTGTCACGATAATTTTATTATTAATGAGTAGAACATGTATTACACATAATTTACCACTATTATTTTATATTTTTCATGTATCACCATATTATTGCATATTGCTTTTAAAATAATTAAATGATAAATATTGATTATACAATAAATAACTACTCGTTATGAACAATATGTTGTTAATTTCAAGAAAAAAATTAATACTAAATAGTAAATAACAAAATTTATTTGTTTTATTTCCACTTCCACTTCCTCTTCCTCTTCTTCTTGTTCTTCTTCTTCTTTAGTGATGCTTGCATGCTTCACCGGAATTTCATCAACTATAGGGCTTGTTAAGTCATCCCTGTCCAAAGACATCACCTTATCATCAACTGCATTATTTGGCACATGACGAGTCCTACCAATCTCATCATTTTCTGGACATGGCTCATTTGTTGTCTCTTCGGGCATATCATAAAAGTCTCGAGTCCTACCAATCTCATCAGCTACATTTTTTTTTCATGATTTCTTATTTTATTTTTGGTTTTAATAATTTATAATTATTTATTTGTGTTTGTCATATATGCAGAGGCGAATGAATATTGTTTAATTAAAGAATAATCAGGAGCAACAAGATAAAAGGATGCAGTAGATGGAGAAATATATTTTAGTTTTTGTTTATATATGCTATATAATGGCAGAATTGTTAGTTGTCGTGTGACGAATTGGATAATATATCGTATGCTTTTGATATTTCAACTATTTTCGTTAGTAGTTTGCTTTTGATCTGTTTTGGATTTGATCAAGGATGATGTATTAAAGATATTTATTAATATTATTTAAAAACCCTTTCAATTATATTGTTTTAGTACTTCTTGCTATTGAATTAGATTTTATTTTAATATTTTTTCTCGAATTTATTTAAATAATATATGCAATAGCAAGTTTATATATGAAGAAAAATAATTTTAAAAATTAATTTAAAAAATTAATTTATAGCACTTCTTTAAACAAGTGCAGTACAAAATCATTAAAATATGAAAAAAAATAATAAATTAAAAATAAATTTAAAGCACTTCTCTAAGCAAGTGCTGTAAAATATATCCACTAAATCAACATTTAAAGCGCTTATTAAAGCAAGTGAGGTAGAAAAAAGGCACATTTACGGCATTTCTTTAGTGCAAAGCGCAGTAATATGTGATTGTTGGTAGCTCACATGCCCGCATATAACAGCGTTTTAGAAGCGCCTTTGTTTGTAGACCCTCTTTCTACTGCGCTCAAATTTAAAGCGCCCCACAAGCGCTGTAAATTAGCTATTTCAAGCGCTGTTAATTTGCTTTTCTGGTGTAGTGGTTAATGCCTTGACAAAGCGCCTTCATGGTATATAAGGGACGGGGACGCTCTGACACCCATGACGCTCTGAGACCTAGGACGCCTTAGGACAAAGTCGCTCTAACCTGACCGCTCTCCTACCTAGTCGCTCACCTACATGACCACTCACCTTAACTTGACCGCTCACCTATATCACCGCTCGCACATATGACTGCTCACCTAGATGACCGCTCACTCACCTGACCTCTCACCTACTCATCGCTCATCACTCATCGCAAACTCACCATCCATCGCTCGCTCACCACTCATCGCTCACTGCCCATTGCTCACCACAATAGCTCCTGATGGCTCACTTACTGTGTGAGCGGTGACTAGCCCACCTTCACATACTTGGTCACCAAGTATACTTGGTCATCAAGTTTAGCTCTATTACCATCATACCCTCACCCACTCTATAAAAGGGACTCATTCTTTCCCTTCAAAACCAACTCTTCCAACACTCTCATCACCCAAATATCCTTCCACGCTCAGCACACTTTCCTCACCTTAACACTTTTCTATTCATTTTTAGCATAACGACAACGACTAAGAGAATACCATAGCAAAAACACTATAAAACACCACAAAATATAGGATACAGAACCACCTCATTTTCCTCTTTTCATTCCTCCTGAACCAGTGACATGGGTAAAGAGCACTCCGGTCGATCCTCCCGATGATTCTGCATGGTGCTTCATCCGTTCTCTCCAAGCTATGGAGGCAAGGATTCAGTACTTCTACATACATCTCTCAAGCTTACAAACCCGAGAATCTCATTTTTATTGTTAAACCTCTTTTACACAAAGTGGTCCAAAACAATTAGCCAATTGGGATCCTTAGTGTCTTTAACATAATACAATTGCTGTGTAGCTAGAACATATGGCTCATTAGTGTCCAACTTAAGGGTAGTATTGATAAGAAAGAATCCATATTTATCTTCCTTATACCCTCTTCCTTTAGTAGACACATCCCACCAATCACATTTAAATAAGATAACATTATTCCAACCATCATAAGATAATTGAATGATATCTTTTAAGACATTGTACTAATCTAAATTACCAACATTCTCATCACCTTTAACTAAAACTCCACTATTATACCAACCGGGGTTGACTCAAGTGGTGCGATCCTGCGAATTTGAGAACCTGAGAATGATATTTTGGTTAAGACATCCCGTTGGGAGAGACATAGGAATGCGACCTCGTGCAGGATTAGTCTCAAGGGTTCTTTGGTATTAAAAGTGCTCTTGGAGACACATGTGGTACTAGCCAAAGAATATAGACAAAAAAATAAAAAATAAAAATAAAACTCCACTATTCTCGGAACTTAAGTGTACATTGCGATAGCCTATGTTAGATCCAAAAACCAAAATACTCTTTTTTGTCCTGGATTTATTGAATTAGAACAAGTTATAAAATTTATGATTTAAATTTAGGCAATAACATATATAAAATAAAAATAAAATTGAAAGAAATAAAAAAAGTACAACTAAAGATTCAAAGAAGAAACAAATATAAAAATTAAAACAAATTAAATATAATAACACTTCATAACAATAAAATAATAAAGATAATAACATTTTTTCATAGATTAAAAATCCTTTTTTTACTACCTATGTTTTTATTTATCTGTCTTATTTCAAACAAAAAATATCATATATAAAATGTAATCATTACTTAGATTTTCAACACATTAATTATGTTTTTTTCCCTCTATACTCTTTTTCTCTATGTAATCATTAATTTTTCTCTATTACTTACGTAAACGAAGAACTATTAGATAGGGATAAACATGAAAAATATCATTTACTGTATTACACTTTTGAAATACTTAAAAATATCAAATAAAACGAAAAAAATAAATAAAAAAGGTGGAGTACTATAGTTTGGTAGTGCCACTTTTCTTTCCCTCATAGTTTCCCGCTTTTCCCTCCTTAATTTCAGCTTCCCTCTCACGTTAAAATCACCTTCCCACCATTCACTCCACAAATTAACTTCTCATTAACCATCACTCTCTTCCATGATGGGAACTCCCAAAATCTGGCCTACGTATCCGGCAAGGGACGAGGATGCCGCTGCGAGAACTCGAACAATGGTCGTGGTCTTGCTTCCTCTACGACACCTTCAACTCCTTAACTGACTCTTATTCAACCTCATCAAACCCTTCTTTCCTCTTCAATCCTACCTTGGTACAATTTCCTCTTTCAAAATCTTGATTTTCCACAAGGTAATCACAAGAGAAGAGAGAGAGAGAAGAGACAGAGAGTAAACTGAAAACAGAATTGTATTGAAATGAAAAGTTGGTTACAATAATGATGAGCTAAGCCTAGCTATGACAGCTGTCATTACAGGTGTCAACTAATAACTAACACTAAGCCTTAAGTTACATAATATAAACTACTCTAATATTCCCCCTTCAATATCAGCCTCCTGTGAGCAATATGGGAACATTTCTGTGAGCAGCTTGAAAGGCATCTGTGACATTGAGTTTGTCTCTTAACAAAGTAAATCTGAGGCTAGACAAAGGTTTGGTGAGAACATCAGCCACTTGATGATCTCCAGGAACATGTTCAACCACCAATTTGTTGGCTATAACCTTTTCTCTAACCCAAAACAAATCTAGTTCAATGTGTTTGGTGCGAGAGTGTAGAACAGGATTCTTAGACAGCATCACTGTACTAAGATTATCACAGTAGATAACAGGCTTAGTAGATCTGAAACCAAGTTCAGCAAGAAGACTTTGAATCCACAACATTTCCCCTGCTGTGTTAGCCAGACTTCGATATTCAGCCTCTGCACTCGAACGTGCTACCCACTCTTGCTTCTTTGACCACCAAGACACTAGATTAGGCCCAACATAAACACAAGAACCAGAAGTAGACTTCCTATCATCTGGGTCTGAAGCCCAATCAGCATCACAATAAGCATAAAGTCCTAGAGGTCCAGCAGAGGGAGCAGGTTTGAGAAGAAGACCATGGTCTACAGTACCTTTTAAGTACCTAAGCACTCTTTTTAAAGCTTTCCAATGTTCCTCCAGAGGTTGTGAAAGAAACTGACAAAGTTTACTCACACTATAGGAAATTTCTGGTCTTGTAGTTGTCACATACTGTAATGCACCAGCAAGAGACCTATACAGTTTAGGATCCTTGACATAGTTGCTGCCCTGTTTGGTAAGTTTGAGACCAGAAACCATTGGAGTGGGTTGACCTTTAAGCTCATCCATATCAGCTCTACTGAGCAAATCCCTGATGTACTTGGATTGAGTCAACAAGAGAGAACCTGAGGGAAGATGTTTTATTTCAATGCCCAGAAAATAGTCCAAGTCACCCAAATCCTTAAAAGCAAATGCCAAATTCAACTTGGAAATGAGTTGTTGAACCATGTCAGAGGAGGAACCTGTGATGATTATATCATCAACATAGCATAGGACAAAGAGTTTGTAAGTGGTGGAAGAATGAATGAAGAGTGAATGATCACATCTACATTTTCTGAAACCAAGAGAAACTAGAGTAGATGCAACTTTTTCAAACCAGGCCCTAGGAGCCTGTTTCAGCCCATAAATTGCTTTGTTTAACTTGCAAACAATATTCTGATCACCTTGATGATAACCCTCTGGTTGTTTCATATACACCACTTCTTCTAGAACACCATTGAGAAACGCTTTATTTACATCTATCTGTTGAATATGCCAAGAATGAGTGAGAGCTAAAGTCAGAACAACCCTTACAGATACTGGTTTGACAACAGGGCTGAAAGTCTCATTGTAGTCAAAGCCCTTTTTCTGACGATAACCTTTAGCTACAACCCTTGCCTTGTTCTTGTTAAGACTGCCATCTGGATTTTCCTTAACCCTGAAGATCCACCTATTATCAATGGCTTCTCTGTCATGAGGCAAAGGAACAAGAGTCCATGTTTTATTCCTCATCAAAGCCTCATATTCAGCATCCATAGCTGCTTTCCAGCAAGGAATAGTCAGAGCAATCTTAGCAGATTTAGGTTCAGTGTTTGCTGCAATATGAACACTAGGAACAGGAGCATTATGTTGGTTTTGGCCTCAAAATCTCGAGAGGGGGGTGAATCGAGTTTTATTATGTATTGAAAAATTCGTACCAAATAAAAAATTGATTTGAGATGGAGAGATTAAACGTTCGTAATGGATCGCGAAAACGATAGAAAAAATATAATTGAGTAGCGCGGAAACGTAAACAAATTAAATATGCGGAAAGTAAAAGAGATAGGGATAGAAAAGCTTGCACCGGTGAATTTTATACTGGTTCAGCCTTCCCGTCGAAAGGCCTAGTCCAGTTCCCAAGCGACCCGCTTGAGAGTTCTTATAACCAAGCAATAGAGTCGCACCCTATTACAACCAAGAGCACCCCGCACACTACTAGGAACCTCTATTCGCTAGGGGCCTCAATCACACAGCAGGGTTCCTCGCCCTACGACGTATCAAACGTCCACTAAGGGATTCTCTCCCTAACCACTAAGGTTTAGAACGATTACAATGAAAGTGATTACAATAGCTTTTTGTGTTCTCACAACACGGATTCTACAATATGCTCTATGATAGTGAAGTAGAAGTTTCTCTAGAAGTTACTCAGCCAATAAGGATTTGTTCTGCACAAAATATGAACGATGAAAGGCAGAAGACTTGAGAAGAAGAAGAAGAAGAGAGAAACGTGTAGCAGAATGAGTACAAGAAAAAAGTTCTGATCGAATGAATAATGTTTTCAATGTTGGAGTGATTTTGATTTAAAAAGAAAAACCATTTAGAATCAAAAAGATTTTTAATAAGTAAAACAAAATCAGAATAAAATAAAATAAGATTTGAAATAAGTTTTAAAATCAAAACTAAATCAAAATGATTTACGAAATAAAATAAAGATTTGATTCTTAAAACCAAAAAGGAAATAATTCAAATTTAAAATCATTTTGGAATTTTATAAAATAAATCAGAATCTTTTATATAAAAACAAATCAGGAAATAATTAAAATGATTCTAACATGTTTTTCAATAAAACATGAAGTAATCGATTACTTTCTGAAGGTAATCGATTATTCCTTCAAAAATAGAAATTCTTAAATTCATTTGAAAAACATGTAATCGATTAGGCTAAGAATAGTTAATCGATTACATCACTCCTGTTCATTGTATGATGCAACTCATAATAATCGATTACACTAGGGAGTTAATCGATTGCTGAGCCTCTGGTATGCATATGATGCAACATCATGTAATCGATTACTACAAAGCTTGTAATCGATTACTAAGCCTCTGAAAAATATATGATGCAACAATTATAATCGATTACTTGACCTATGTAATCGATTACTTTCATAAGAAAGTAACTGATTAATAAAATTCATTTAATCGATTACAACCTCTCTGATTTTTCTATGATGCAACAAAGTTAATCGATTACTTGAGCAAATAATCGATTACTCTCTCTTGCAAACATACAAATATACAGAGTTTTGTAACATCAAGAATTTTACTAAGGTTAAATGCAGGAAACACTTTTTCATGCAAAAACACGTTTTTCTTCTTCTCTCTAAAATGAAAAACTTATTGGCTTTGTAACTCTTAAAGAAACAAAAACTTCACTACCTTACATTTGATCTAAGGAGAAGGTTTCTAATCTATGCTTGCTTGAGTCTTCAATCTTGAGACTTGACTTGCACTTGTGAGCTTGAACTTGAGTTGGCTTGTTATCATCAAAACATATAATTGCATTCCTTTGAAGTCCATAGAGAGTTTGAAGCATGCCTTCCAACCAGCTTGACTTCCAACACTCCCCCTTTTTGATGATGACAAACAACCATTCTGATATGCTCTTTATTGTCTGCATCACAAGTGTTATACAAGCAGAAATAGATATATAATAATAAAACCTTCCTTAGAATCACTAAAAACAGGAAATATAATGGATTAAATCTTCTCCTCCTGTATGAATGCTTAAAAAAATATATCATTTTTGAAACAAGCATCCTTCAGAGTATCTCCCCCTGAATGTATTAGCCAAATATATTAGCCAATATCAGAATCTTTCTCCCCCTTTTGTAATCATCAAAAAGATGTGCAATCTCCCCTGAAACACTAAGAAGATGCATCAATAATAACATGAGAGATAAAAGATTCACATATTCAAAAGAGGTGAGAGGTAGAAGTTAAACCAATTTCTCTACGAATAAAAAAGAAATTTTCTTTTGGAAGCGGTTTCGTAAAGATATCAGCTAACTGCCGCGAAGTATCAACATACTCTATAATGCAATCACCCTTCTGAATATGATCACGAATAAAATGGTGTCGAATCTCTATATGCTTCGTGCGAGAATGTTGCACTGGGTTTTTGGTAATAGAAATAGCACTGGTATTATCACATTTAATAGGAATGTGATCTAGACTTACACCAAAGTCTAGGAGTTGCTGTTTTAACCATAAAATCTGGGCGCAACAACTACCCGCGGCTACATATTCAGCCTCAGCTGTAGATAGGGCAACACTAGACTGTTTCTTACTAGCCCATGATACCAATGAATTGCCAAGAAGATGACAAGTGCCGCTAGTGCTTTTTCTATCTACTTTGCAACCAGCAAAGTCAGAATCAGAATACCCAACAAGATTACAAGATGAACCTTTGGGGTACCAAAAACCCATATCAGTTGTGCCAGACAGATATTTCATTATACGCTTGGCAACAACCATGTGCGTTTCTTTTGGATTCGACTGGAACCGAGCACAAAAACACACACTAAACATGATATCCGGCCTACTTGCCGTTAAATAGAGAAGGGATCCGATAATACCTCGATACTTTGTGATTTCTACGGATTTACCTCCTTCGTCTTTGTCCAAGTAACATGATGTGCTTATCGGTGTTGCTACTGCCTTGGCCTTATCCATGCCAAATCTTTTCAGTAATTCTTTGCAGTATTTGGTTTGACTAATGAAGATTCCGTTCTTCGCTTGCTTTATTTGTAATCCCAGGAAAAAGTTCAGCTCGCCCATCATAGACATTTCGAACTCTTCCTGCATCATACTAGAAAATTCCTTGCAAAGGATTTCATTAGTAGCACCGAAAATAATATCATCTACATAAATCTGAACTAAAAGAATGTCCTTTCCTTTCTTTTTGATAAAAAGTGTGTTATCAACCTTCCCTCTTTCAAAGTTATTTTCCAATAAAAATTTGCTAAGACGGTCGTACCACGCTCTAGGAGCTTGTTTTAAACCGTACAAAGCCTTTTTCAATTTATAAACATAATCAGGGTGTTCATAACTATCAAAGCCAGGAGGTTGACACACATAAACTTCTTCATTAATAAAACCATTAAGAAAGGCACTCTTTACGTCCATTTGATATAATTTAAAATCTAAAATACATGCAAATGCTAATAGCAGTCTTATGGCTTCCAACCGAGCAATAGGGGCAAATGTCTCCTCATAATCTATCCCTCTTCCTGGTTGTAACCTTGTGCAACTAGCCTAGATTTGTTTCGAACAATTAAACCAGCCTCATCAAGTTTATTTTTATAAATCCACTTAGTTCCAATAATCGGATGAGACTCGGGCCTAGGAACAAGTTCCCACACCTGATTTCTTTCGAACTGGTTTAATTCCTCTTGCATTGCCAAAAGCCAATGCTCATCAATCATAGCCTCAGAATAATTCTTTGGCTCTACTTGAGAAACAAATGCAAAGAAGTTACACAGATTGCTAATAGAGTTGCGAGTACTTACACCTTTTGAGATATCCCCAATAATCTGATCTATAGGATGGTGCCTCGATGTTCTCCACTCCTTAGGCAAATCAGCATTGAGTTCCATTGATTGTTCTTGATTTTTCTCCTCAACAGTTTCAACTGAATTTCCATTGCTTTCGGAATGATCCTTCGTTTTAGCATTTGGCTCCTCATCCTCATCAATGAATAAAGCTCCAAGAATACCTGAAATGTCATTAACATATACCTTTCCCAACCTTCTGGGATCGGATTCATCAAATGATACATGAATAGATTCTTCAATAGTATTACGAGATTTATTGTATATCCTATATGCTTTGCTCGAAGCAGAATAACCAAGAATATACCCTCATCAGCTCTAGCCTCAAAAGATCCTAGATTTTCTCTACCATTATTATGCACAAAACATTTACATCCAAAAACTCGAAGATGGGAAATATTAGGTTTTCTCCCCTTGTACAGCTCATAAGGGGTTTTCTTTAAAATAGGCCTAATCAAAACACGGTTCATAACATAGCAAGCTGTACTCACTGCATCGGCCCAAAAGTATGCATGCAAATTCATGTCATTAAGCATTGTTCTAGAAAGCTCTTTTAATGAACGATTTTTCCTCTCCACAACCCCATTTTGCTCTGGAGTCCTTGGAGCTGAAAAATAATGCTTAACTCCATGTTTTTCGCAAAACTTTTCAAAACTATGATTTTCAAATTCTCCACCATGATCAGTTTTAATGGATGCAATGCTTAAATGCAATTGGTTTTGAATAATCTTAGCTAGCTTTTTAAATTCATGAAATGCGTCATTTTTATGAGTAATAAAAAGCGTCCATGTATACCTAGAATAGTCATCCACAATAACTAAACAATAATAGTTGCCACCAAAGCTTTTAGTTTGACATGGTCCAAAAAGATCCATATGTAAAAGTTCCAAGGGCCTTTGAGTTGAAACAAGGTTTTTAGAAGGAAAATTAGCCCTCGTGAGTTTTGATTTTGAACAAGGATCACATTTTTCAGAAAAAGAAAAATTTTGCTTTGGCAAACCAACTACTAAGATTTTAGAAGAAATTTTATTTAAATGAGCCATGTGGATGTGACCTATTCTACGATGCTACAGCCACGATTCATCCTCTTTAGATAATAAACATTTCGCATCATTTGAGGGAATTGAATCAAAATCAATAACATAAACATTGTTTATCCTGCGAGTAATTAGCTTAATAAGATTATCAATTTTTCCCTCGATAATACATCTATCAGAATCAAATGTAACCCTATTGCCCTTATCACACAATTGACTAATACTTAGCAAATTGTGCTTTAGGTCCTCAACATGTAATACATTTTCAATGCAAGGGTTAGGAGGTGTACCAATTTTACCGATTCCGATAATCTTTCCTTGATTGTTATCTCCGAAGGTCACATGTCCTTGGTCCTTAGGCACGAGATGCGAAAATTTAGATTTATCTCCAGTCATATGTTTTGAGCATCCGCTGTCCAAGTACCACCAAGACTTCCTTCCTTCCGGAGTAACCTACAAGCAAAGAATTCAAGGTTTCTTTTTAGGTACCCATATCTTTTTGGGTCCTTGAGCGTTAGTATAGCCATAGTCTAAGTCATGCCACCTTCTAGCTTCATTGTTCGGTTTAATGAACTTCACTTTTCGGTGTATGCATTCATGTGCACCATGGCCCTTTTTACCACAAATATGACATATAATAAGAGGTTTCTTATGATTACTGGCAAGGACAAAAATGGTACTTAGTGTCTTTTGATGTCTACCGGGTTGATATCCTAAACCCGCTCTATTAAAGAAACATTTTTGTCTACCTAACATTAAATTTAAAGTATTTCTACCTTTTGTAAATTTAGCAAGGGTTTCTTTTAAATCTTCAATTTCTTTAACTAAGTCCTTGCAGAATTTACAAGAAGAAGAACTAGCTTTAAGCTTAATGTCATTACTCGAAGTGTTTGAAGAATTTTTTAAAGTCAAATTCAGCTCCTTATTTTGATTTTTCAAAAAACATTTTCTTTAGTAAGTTCTTTATTCTTTTCTAAAATGGAAGCTGAATTTTTCTTTTCTAGAGAAACCAATAAGGATAACCTCATCGATTCCTCATGTAACTCTTCAAATGCTTCTTGTAATTCATCATAAGAAAAGTTAAGTTCAGAATTTACCTCATTGTCGTGAGCCATCAAGCATAGGTTGACAGTCTCCTCTTGTTCGTCTGAATCCTCATCCGAACTTCCATCATTGTCCAGCCACGCCAAGTATGCTTGCTTTCCCTTCTTTGAACTTGAGGTGCCCTTTTCTGAATTCTCTTTCTTTTTCAATTGATAGCAATCTGCTCTAATGTGACCAGGCTTGCCACACTCATGATATGTGATGGTTAAGCCTCCACTTTTATTGTTGTCTCTTCTGTTGAAATTTTTCTTCCTAAAAAATTTCCCGAACTTCTTCACCAATAGACCCATGTGTTCATCGTTTAGCAATTCTTTGTCCGAGTCACTATCTGGTGCAGGTGCTTCAGCCTTGAATGTCAAGCTTTTAACTTTCTTTTCTCTTCTTCATGCTGAGCCAACCTCTTCAGTTCATTTTCGTGTTCTTGTAATTTTCCAAACAGAGTTGCCAGCGTCATTGTTGAGAGATTTCTTGATTCAGCGATTGCCGTCACCTTGGGTTGCCAATCTCTTCCCAAACACCTTAGAACTTTGTTGATGAGATCCTCATTGGTGAATTTCTTCCCCAATGTTGTCAGTTGATTTACGATCATTGTGAAGCGTTTTTGGATATCTTGAATTGATTCTCCATCTTTCATTCTGAACAATTCATATTCACCAGTCAACGTGCTGATTCTTGACCTCTTTACTTCCGTTGTACCTTCATGCGTGACTTCGAGAGTATCCCACATCTATTGTGCTGTCTCGCATGTTGAAATCCTGAAAAACTCATCATAGCTCAAAGCAGATGTTATAATATTTTTCGTTTTCAAGTCGTATTGGACTCTACGTTCCTCCTCCTCCGTCCACTCAGCCATAGGCTTTTCGACGGTGTTACCATTAACCACATAGGTAGGAACATAGGGACCATTAACAACAGCATCCCAAACTTTTAATCCTACTCCTTGAATAAAAATTTTCATACGGGCTTTCCAATACGCGTACCCTACCCCATCAAACATGGGAGGACGGTTAATAGAACTCCTTTCACCTTCAAACAGAGAGTTTGAAGCCATACTCTTGAGACGGTTAAGTCTTAACACAAGAGACTAGCTCTGATGCCAATTGTTGGTTTTGGCCTCAAAATCTCGAGAGGGGGGTGAATCGAGTTTTATTATGTATTGAAAAATTCGTACCAAATAAAAAATTGATTTGAGATGGAGAGATTAAACGTTCGTAATGGATCGCGAAAACGATAGAAAAAATATAATTGAGTAGCGCGGAAACGTAAACAAATTAAATATGCGGAAAGTAAAAGAGATAGGGATAGAAAAGCTTGCACCGGTGAATTTTATACTGGTTCAGCCTTCCCGCCGAAAGGCCTAGTCCAGTCCCCAAGCGACCCGCCTGAGAGTTCTTATAACCAAGCAATAGAGCCGCACCCTATTACAACCAAGAGCACCCCGCACACTACTAGGAACCTCCGTTCGCTAGGGGCCTCAATCACACAGCAGGGTTCCTCGCCCTACGACGTATCAAACGTCCACTAAGGGATTCTCTCCCTAACCACTAAGGTTTAGAACGATTACAATGAAAGTGATTACAATAGCTTTTTGTGTTCTCACAACACGTATTCTACAATATGCTCTATGATAGTGAAGTAGAAGTTTCTCTAGAAGTCACTCAGCCAATAAGGATTTGTTCTTCACAAAATATGAACGATGAAAGGTAGAAGACTTGAGAAGAAGAAGAAGAGAGAAACGTGTAGCAGAATGAGTAAAAGAAAAAATTTCTGATCGAATGAATAATGTTTTCAATGTTGGAGTGATTTTGATTTAAAAAGAAAAACCATTTAGAATCAAAAAGATTTTTAATAAGTAAAACAAAATCAGAATAAAATAAAATAAGATTTGAAATAAGTTTTAAAATCAAAACTAAATCAAAATGATTTACGAAATAAAATAAAGATTTGATTCTTAAAACCAAAAAGGAAATAATTCAAATTTAAAATCATTTTGGAATTTTATAAAATAAATCAGAATCTTTTATATAAAAACAAATCAGGAAATAATTAAAATGATTCTGACACGTTTTTCAATAAAACATGAAGTAATCGATTACTTTCTGAAGGTAATCGATTATTCCTTCAAAAATAGAAATTCTTAAATTCATTTGAAAAACATGTAATCGATTAGGCTAAGAATAGTTAATCGATTACATCACTCCTGTTCATTGTATGATGCAACTCATAATAATCGATTACACTAGGGAGTTAATCGATTGCTGAGCCTCTGGTATGCATATGATGCAACATCATGTAATCGATTACTACAAAGCTTGTAATCGATTACTAAGCCTCTGAAAAATATATGATGCAACAATTATAATCGATTACTTGACCTATGTAATCGATTACTTTCATAAGAAAGTAACTGATTAACAAAATTCATTTAATCGATTACAACCTCTCTGATTTTTCTATGATGCAACAAAGTTAATCGATTACTTGAGCAAATAATCGATTACTCTCTCTTGAAAACATACAAATATACAGAGTTTTGTAACATCAAGAATTTTACTAAGGTTAAATGCAGAAAACATTTTTCATGCAAAAACACGTTTTTCTTCTTCTCTCTAAAATGAAAAACTTATTGGCTTTGTAACTCTTAAAGAAACAAAAACTTCATTACCTTACATTTGATCTAAGGAGAAGGTTTCTAATCTATGCTTGCTTGAGTCTTCAATATTGAGACTTGACTTGCACTTGTGAGCTTGAACTTGAGTTGGCTTGTTATCATCAAAACATATAATTGCATTCCTTTGAAGTCCATAGAGAGTTTGAAGCATGCCTTCCAACCAGCTTGACTTCCAACACATTAGTACCAGACTTATTCCTAACAGTGGACTTAGACCTTGTAATCATAGGATGTGTGTTTGAGAGTTGCTGAACTGAAGGAGAAGAAGAAGAAGAGGAAGGTGAAGCAGAAAGAGAAATAGTAGGAGAAGCAGTGGAAGGAAGAGAGGTAGAAATTGTTGTGTGTGTGTCAGAAATTGGAGAGGGAATTTGATCAGAAATTGGGGCAGAGTTTGAAACACCCTAAGATGGTACAGATTGAAGAACAGTGAGAGAGGTAGGAGCAGATTGAGGAGATGAAGAAGTAGAAGAGATGTTAGATGTAACATTCCCAAAAGGAAAGGAATGTTCATCAAAGATGACATCTCTACAAACATATATTCTACCTGTGGGAGACATACATTTATAACCCTTATGACTTGGAGAATAGCCTAGAAAAGTACACTGAGTAGACCTAGGTTCAAGTTTGTTCTTAGTATATGGTCTAAGACAAGGATAGCAAGAACAACCAAAGACCTTAAGAAGATTATATTCAGGAACAGATTTGAACAACTCAGTATAGGGAATTTTACCATGAATAGAAGTGCTAGGAAGTCTATTTATAAGATAGACAGCACTTATAAAGGCATGATCCCAATAGCAAGTGGGAAGAGAAGCATGAGCTAACATAGTTAGACCCATCTCAACAATATGTCTGTGCTTACGCTCTATAACACCATTTTGATGATGAGTATGTGGGCAAATGACTCTATGAGAAATGCCTAAAGTGGTGAGAAGGGTGGTGAAAGGTCTAAACTCACCTCCCCAGTCAGTTTGCACAACCTTAATTGGTAGAGAAAACTGAGTATGAACATAGGCATGAAAATGTTTAAAAGTTTGAAGTGCATCAGATTTTTGTTTCAACAAAAATAACCAAGTAAATCTGGTGCAAGCATCCACTATAGACATGTAGTACCTGAATCCAGTGGATGAGAGTACTAGAGCAGGACCCCACAAGTCAATAAAAACCAGATCAAAAGGTTGAGCATACACAGTGAGTGAGGTAGTGCTAGGAAGTTTATGAGATTTGGCAGTAGCACAAGCAGGACAAAAAATTGAATCATTTTTATTCATTTTGCAGTGAATATTACAAGAATTCAAGACTGCCTTTACAACCCCTTCATGAGGGTGACCCAATCTACTATGCCATAAAGAGTAAGTACTAGGTACATACTTCACAGAATGGTGAACATTATTAGTAAAACTAGAAGCAAAAACAGTAGGTAATGGGTTTTTACAATGAGAAGAACCTAAGGAATTAGAGTTCTTATTACAATCTGTAGAAAGGGATGATAGAGAAGCCTTGACATCTTGGCCAGTGAACAAGTGAGAGTCAGACTCTGACTTTGACTGAAGGAAATCATGAAAAACATAGAGTCCCTCTGCATTGATAGAACCTTTAAGAAGGATAGAATTGTTGTCCTGAGATTTGACAAAACATGAGTTAGAATGAAACTCAAAATAGACATTATTATCTTGAGCAAACTTACTAACACTAACTAGATTTTTAGTGATAGAAGGAACAAGTAATAAGTGCTTGAGTTTTAGAATTCTATTTGGACAAAAGGGAGAGGAAAAACTACTGGTACCAATGCCTGTTATAGGAACACCTGAACCATTGCCCATTAAAATCTGATCCTGACCAGTGAGAGTGGTTGCATTACCTATATTGTGAGGATCAGCAGTGAGATGGTGAGTAGCCCCTGAGTCTGGATACCACATCTGAGAGTTATAAGTTTGAGGCTCAACCAGCATAGCCTGAGGTGATGGTCTCATAGTAGGAAAAGTAGATTGAGGAGTCCAAGCAGTTGGACCAGGCCCAAGGATAGACTGAGAAGGTCTGTGTGGAAACTGAGGTGCAGCATGCATAGGATAGGGCTGATAAGGCATGTAGAAAGGTGCAGGATACTGAGGCAAAGAGAAATAAGGTTGCATAGGCTGAACAAAATTCTGATTTTGTTGCTGAGTAGGCTGAGACTTTTGACCTTTTTGTCCATTAGAACCCTTAGCATTTCCAGATTGCATAACAATATCAAGTCTATTCCAGCACTTGAGAGCTTCATGTCCAGGTTTGTTACATAGTTGACACCTGGCACGATTTTTACCAGACTTTCCTGATGCATTTTTACCCTTGTAACCACCAGACTTAGGCATAGAGGATGCCTCAGGTTCAGAATTATCACTATCTTCATTATCAGTGTCAAACGGATTCTTAGATTTTGGTTTGACTGCACCTTGAATAGGCACAGATGAGGGTTGAGTGTAACCAAAACCATTCAGTTGATGAGGATAATACAACTGAGGTTGTGAAGCTTGATTAACTGATTGAGAGAGAAATCATATCAAGAAACCATAGCAGCGATCTGAATCGAAGATGTTGAGCGAAAGAGAAATCGCAATTGCATAGAGAATCGCAAATCGCAATGCAAATCGCAATGCAAATCGCAAATTGCACTGCTTGAATGAACGCGATCAGAGAAGGAAGAAGGAGATTGAGGCAGAAGCAGAGAATCGAAGTTGGAGAGAAGAATCCATATCGCAAATTGGAGAAGAAGAAGGTGGATCGAATTAAGAGAGAGAAGCTCTGATACCATGTTAGAATCTGATGAGAGAAAGAGAGAGAGAAGAGAGAGAGAGTAAACTGAAAACAGAATTGTATTGAAATGAAAAGTTGGTTACAATAATGTGACCAGCTTCTATTTATAGAAGCTAATGAGCTAAGCCTAGCTATGACAGTTGTAATGACAGCTGTCATTACAGCTGTCAACTAATAACTAACACTAAGCCTTAAGTTACATAATATAAACTACTCTAATACTCTCAATGTAATGTTTATGAGTTTTGGGTCTTCAAATAGATGCATCAATTCTTCATTTGATGTTGTGTAGGGTTTCGAAAAATTTAACTAGTGTTTTTTATTTGTCAATATGTAATTTTAATTGTTGCAAATGATCCATGGAACAGAGGTGGAGCAGTGCAGCTATTGATTTGTCCTGTCCCAGATATGCAAGGGTGTTGTTTCCACGGGAATGATTTGGGGAATGAGTGGGTGGGTGATTGGGTGTGCAGTGGGGAAGGGGTTCAGTGAATGAGGTGATAATGAGAATCCTTTCAATTTCTGGTTGTTTTTTGCGCTAAGGGACTTCAAACTGGCAGTGTTCCTCACTCTGCTGTGAGTACCCAAATGATTCTATTCAATTTTTTATTTAATTTTAAGTGTTGCTTTTTTGTTACTTCATACTGGATAGTCTTTGGAATCGAAACTGAGATAGACCCGGAAATTTGTTTTGTTTTGGGGTAGTACAGTTAGTTTAATCAGTAGAAGAGAAGGAACTCCAGGCATGTTCCTCATGCTTCTAAATAACCATGGCGAGAGAAATATGTAGCGGGAAATTATAAACCTGATAAGTTATTCAAAAGGAAGCATCACAACTGTTTAATTAGAATCTTCATAATCCTATTACTCATCCTCAAGAATTAGCAATAGGATCCTCATACTTATCTTTTAACAATTAGTAGCAGAATGCTAACGTATAATTAGTTAAATATATGTAGTTATTTAATAAAAATCTAAACATACATATCCTTACATAATATGTTTAGTTTTTTTATTAAAGTACTATATATATATATATAACTAATATATAACAATTAATTATGAGATAACTAATATATAACAAATCAGTTCAGAACCATTATTTGTTATGGCCTTATGTTTACCAGCCTTAGATTTCTTAACAATTTTCGATTTGGCCTTCAACGATTATGAAGTATTCTTGTCACTCAACTCTGGTTTACTAGATCCTTCAGGATGATCTGTATCTTTCTTGTTAACATAACCATTATTTGTTATGGTCTTAAGTTTACCCGCCTTAGTTTTTTTTCACAATTTGTGGTTAATATGCAGGTTGGGTTTGATTTTGTCTATGTTTGTTGCTAAGTGTTACTGGTTAATGAGTGTTTCTGGTTTGAGTGTTGCTTTTAGTAGTGTTGCTGGTGTGACTTTTACTGGTTTATGATTGTTGATGGGTGGTTTTTTGCTGCACCAAATTCCCATTTAATGATAGACCCTTTAAATATCTTACATTACCATCTACCTCCTCATTATTATTAGATTAGACTGCCTTAGTTAAGATACTATCACTAATATTGTCAAATGTTTTATGAAGCGAGGCTTCCTTGGTTTACTTGCTCACATGAATCTTTCACATAAACCATAGAGTAATTTTTAATTTGAATAAAAAAATACTCCCTCCGTTTTTTTTTTGGTCTTTTTGGAGTTGTGCACACAGATTAAGAAAGTGTTGATTATGATGATTATTGTAAGGTTTATATGTATTTTGTCAAAACTGCCCCTATTTAATCTTTATTGAAAGTTGTAGTTGTATTTAATTTTTATAAGTAAGTGTGTCCATTAATTAATGTTTAATGGTTTAGAGATGAGAGAGATGATAAAAGTAGAATTAATGAGGAGTGAATTAAATGATTGGATGAAAGGTTAAAATTGGAAAGAAAAATATGTTTGTGTATTGGAATTGTAAAAGGACCAAATATATGAAACAAGGAAAAAAGGCCAAAAGGACCAAAGAAAAAAAACGGAGGGAGTAGAAGGTTAGAACTTAGAAAGTGAGAAGTTATTTGTTTAAATAAATTTGGATATGTCAGATGTATTTTTATTTAAACTTTTCTAGTCTCAAGTTATTGAGCTTGAGTGATGTTCATTGAATAGTTTAGCAAAGCTTTTTCTAATCGTAACTAAACTTTTTCTAGTAGTTTAGTTTAGCAAAACTTTTTCTAGTTGTAACTAAACTTTTCTAATAGTTTAGTTATCTGCCATTTTGTTGTAACTAATTTTGTTTGGATACTTTTGTATTATATTATTTTAAGGCTTAATTATGTCACAAGTCCCTGAAGTTTGAGGTACTTTTGTCAGATACCTTTATTCTTTTTTTTTTCCAATGTCTGACTCCCCGAAATTACTTCTGAGTTTGTCATATATCCCTACTATCAATTCTGGCAAATTTTGCCAACATGTAACATTGGAATCCTAATCAGACGCAGGAGGTTGGTCATGTGGTGTCGAGTGATGTCACACGGGTGAAGACGACCTCTCTCTTAAATTCTTTTTTCTCTTTTTTTATTTAACTAAAAATATAAAAATATTAAGTTTTTTAGTTTTTTTAATTTTTTAAAAAAAGGATCTTCGACCACAGGGCACCAGGTGCTTAACCTCCTGCATCTGATCAGGATTCCGATGTTACATGTCAGCAAAATTGGCCAGAACTGGTAGTAGGGGTATATGACAAACGCAGAAGTAACTTCGGGGAGTCAGACATTGGAAAAAAAAAGAATAAGGGTATCTGACAAAAGTACCCCAAACTTCAGGGACTTGTGACATAATTAAGCCTTATTTTAATAAGAAAAACAACATATAAATTGGATAACATTTTCTTGTGCTCTAATTTTCTAGGTGGGAAATCACATCCGCCAAGCAGGGAATCACATTGATACTGCTATAACTGATTTGAAGATTCAAAAGAAGGTAATGAAAACCCTTAGAGCAATTAATTTAGATGAATTTGGTTTTTTTTCAATTTCTGAAATAAAAATTGCCTTTTTGGTTGTTTCACAGTTCCATACTGATATATCTGCATGTATATATGTGTGTTCATGCGCTCTTTAATCTCTAACATAAACTAGTTTTAGCATTGCTTTAAATATATATTGGCATGGCCACTAGCTGCATGGGACAATATGATTAGAACCACTGAAAATATGATAAAATGTTATCAAGTCAATGTTGTAGCGAGAAGTGGAATTTGTTTGACATCTAGACATCTAGTAGGGAAAAATGTGTTGTCAAGGCAACTTTTTGATGCGATCTCATTATGCAGTTCACATTTTTATTAATACTGAACAATTTACAGACCTACTTTAAAGATGTTTAATAGATGAAGAAAGCCCTTAGAGGAGCAAAAGTTGAAATGCCATGGAAAGAGTAAGAAAGGTCATAGAGAAGAAAGTATGGTGTTTCAAGTTTAACTGCTCAACATACAAGAGAACTTGTTTCTTGATGGCCTTTTCCTATGCTTAGTTGAAAGATTTTTTGATGATTTTACACCAGTTCTCATTACAACTTGATATCTTTTAGGGTCATATGTTAACCTTCTTTGAGAGGTTTCTTTTCTTTTATTTTTTATGTTTATTTATCCGGTTACCATCTCTAGCTTCATTGTATGATACAATGCAAAATGCTTCATGCTGAATATGCATATAGTCATGAAGAACAAATAAAGCAAGAATTTGATTGGGTGATCAAACGTGAAGTGCTTCCTTTTGGAGAAGTTTGTCATTCAATTGACATCTAGCGCCTAAGCACTTTTAGTCAAAATGTAAGTTTATGTTACTTAATTTTTTCCTTCTTAATATCCTCCTTGAGTTGCATTTTTTTTAAAAGTTACTAATTACTTTAACTGTATTAGCATTGATTGTCTCGTTTCTTTTGTTTGATTGCAGGGTCGAAATTCATGAAGATGTTTTTTATTCTACCATAAGTTAAATTGTTTAGTTTGATATTTGGGCTTAGTTTGTTATAATTTAATGATTCTTAAGAGCTGGTATTATGAATTTGGAACTTTGTTTTGTACCTTTATTGGGCTTTTTTTACTTAAGTAGAGTAGTTTTACAAACAATTTACGTAAAAGAGATAGTTTTCAAATTATTTACTGAACATGGGGCAGTCAACGAAACTATTTACGAAAATGGGGCAGTCAAAGTCAACTTAATTATTTTATATTTTTTCGGGGTCAAAGTGTCATGTGCCACGTGTCACAACGTGGTGCATTGCGTCAATTGACCTGACGCAACCAAACCAATCGCGTCATTGCCAGTGACGCAATCTGGTGATTGCGTTTGCTCTGGTTGGGTATCGAACCTGCGATCGCAAGGATACTCCAGTGACCAACACGGAGCCACTGAGCCAATAGCTCTGTTGTGCTTAATAAGGGAAATAAATATATTTATTTCTTATTCGTTTAATATTTTTTCTAAATACCACAACCAGCATTAAATATATTTTTCTTAAACAATTTTTTTTTCATTTCTTCTAACATCGGTCTAATTAATATTTAATTATTTTTATTTTTTTTATTTTTTGTCATTTGCTATCTTTTTATAATTAATTTCACACTTACTATCTATCTGTAATAGTTAAGCGTAAAATTGTTAAAACCATAATTAATGTTGCGTTGTCTTACTACAGATGCTACAAGCAAAAGGACACCGCTACTTACTATTTTAACTATGGTAGGGTGCGCCTTTGTTGGTGATGACGCCTTCTCCAGTAGGAATCGGGGCTGACATTTGTAGAAAGTTGGCCATGGTGATGAGGTTTCTCCGTAATGATGTGGGATAAGGGAATGAGTACCCCCTGTTGTTCGCCTCACTCTTTCCATGCTCCTCACTCTTGCCTCTCTTCAGTGTTCCTTCCCTGGGACTTAGAGAAAGGAACTATGTGTGTTTGTGTATTGTTTCAGTGTGTTGCTATTGTATTCTTCCGTTGTTGTCTTGTGTGTTTTGATTGATGGTGACACCTTTATATAGTGCCCCTTTTACCCATTGGTTATTCCCCTTTTCCGTTTACCTGCTGGTCCACGCAACTTTTCCCTCTTTGTTGCTGCCTCCCTCATTCTTTATCAGGTGCCAGTTTGTCCTTTTTCCATTTCAAGCTTTCCATTAATGGCTGAGGAAGGGGAGCATACAAGGCATGCCATTTCCGTCTCTCCCTTGGGAAGGGTCTAAATGAAGTGAGCAAAGATTCCTTTCTAGCTTCCTGTGTAAGCTGCACGTGTCATGAGAGTTGGGTGGCTCTCTGTCTGCTCGTGTGCTCTCTGAAGGTGGGGTGCGCCTTTGTGCGCGAACGCGTGCCCAGGTACGCCCTTCTCTGTCGCTGCTCCCCGTTCGTAGCTCTTTTGGTTCGTCCCGTGTTGTTGGTGTGCCTAACGGATCTGGGCCTGGTTCTACGCTTGGGCTTCACAATTGGGCTATCACATTTTTCTGGGTATCAACATTGTCTAACACCCTTTCATAATAAATGTTACTAAATACAATTTAAAAAAATAAATTCGGAAATAATACTAATACACCCGTACAAACAAAAATTCGAAACACTCTTTCATAATAATACTAATATACCTTAACAATTTAAGACTCTATATATAAATATGATATATTTTTAAAACATCTAATTTTTTTAACAAATTAATACAAATAACAAACTAATACCACAATTTGTTAAAAAATAATTTTAGTATGTTATATCATTTTTAATAATTTGAAGGTAGACTTTGGTTAGATACAAATGAAAATAAATTTGCGCATTTTTCGAGTATGAATTTGCGCATTTTTCGACTAAAAAAACCTTTAAGACAATCAAAAGAGCAAAAAAATTGGAAAAAAAAAAACATAATTACCTTGACATTAAATATATCCTCTCTATATTAATAATACTTATTAAAAATTTTTTAAATTACCTTATGAATTTTTTTGGACGGCCGGCCCATTTTGACATTTATTGGAAACCCTAGGATCCTATATAATAACATGGGTGTGCAGTTATTAAGAAAGAGGATAAAAATAAAAGGGGGCAAAGAAAGCAGCGGCGGCCGAGAGTAGTGAAAGAGGGAGATCGGAGATGGAGCATAGCGAAGGAAGCAAGACAGAATCAGATGATTTGAACTTGAACCAAAGCAAAAGAAGAAAGATAGAAGAATCAGATGAGAAGGTTGGGGTTCTGTGTCTACATATGTACGATGGTGTTCTGATTGGAATAGATCTCGATGCTGCACCAACTGATGATACGAGTATTTGTTTCGTCCTCGATTTTCTCAGCAGCGGATTCCCTATCTGTATGAGACATGTTCAAATCGACCATCAACACCTTTTCGTTGGTGGAGTTGAAGTTGAATCAAGCCAACGACGCTTCTCCAACCAAATTCACGAGTTCCGCCCTTCTTCTCTGTTGCTCAACCCCCCAAAAGAAAAAGATATTTTGGTGAAGAAGGCGGGGACTCTCGCGTGTCCTAAATTGGCACTGGTGGCCAATCTTCAAGGTGACATCTACCTTCTTCATCACTACGGCCATCCTTCCATTCCTGTTGATCCAAAACCCGATGTTCCCTTTGAGCGTTTTGATCGTGGCAGCATTTCTGGGCTTAAAGCGCCTATTCCTCCTATCTACGGGTCCATCTATCAGAAATTCGAAACCCTAAAACTAACCGAAGAACCCCGTTACTATATATGGCCTGAGAGCTGGTTTTATGATCCCAACGACTTTCCTGTGGAATGTCAATTTGTTGTGGATAATAAGTTGCTGCTTTTCTGTCATTCAGACAGGACACTCCAGATTTTCACTACTCATACCCATGAGGGAGAGGGAGAGTGGGAAACTTTTTTTAGAGATGCAGAAGATGTTCGAGGGTCTTTTCTAAATTGTCGCAAAGTTCTGCCCAGTACCGCGTTATGTTTATCTGATCTTGTATTATTCCAAGGTCAAGAACCGTATGCGGTCTTTCTTGGTATCATTGAAGAAGATTGTAAGGTTGACAGCAGCATCCCTAGCGAGTATGCATCCTCTTTTTCATTTCGTATCACTCAGAAACTCTATGCTTTCCCTCTCTCCAAAACAACATTCGAAGTCAATTGCTTTCAGGACCTCGATGAGGTATTCTCCATTCGTGGTGCTTTCGATCCTTTGAATCCATTGGATATAGACACAGTAAGTCATCAACTTCTTGATCTGGGTGACGTAGCAGCAGGAAATGGATATCCAAGAAGAAGAAGAGTATGTGCAATATCGGAAGGCAATGGGTACACAGATAAGGTTCCTTATGCTTTCATCTCTATTTTCGATTTGCACTTGACTCAAAAAGAGATAAAGACCCCGGACGACCCTAAAAAGTCTTGTAAGTTCTTGAATGTTTCCATGGTCAAAAAGCATTTATTCAAATTGGAGGACAAGAAGAAGGAATCTATATTCGATGCTTTCATCCTTACTCCAGGTATTGTTTAGACTTTATTAGAGATGTATGTGCTTGTTTGCTTGTTACATGCTATTGGAGAACGAGTTCTCTTGTTTTTATTTTTCTTTGTGGCTGAGATTGCCAACTTGGAATTTCACAATCTTCTTTTGTATTTTTGACAGGCAGCTTTACTATGTAGTCAAGTGATGTGATTCGAGTGGCTGCTAGTTGGTTTATAGCTAGGTAAACATAGCTTTGTGGAATGATTTATCAAATTACATGAATATCGCCACGATTGCAGCATAGAAGTTTTTATATGAATTTTATATAAAATGCCATGAATATATGTATGATGGATGGCATGTCAATGATAAATGAACACAATTATATTACATTGATTTGGTTCCCTCTTGGTCTATTGGATTTCTCTTCATTACTGATGATTACCATAGCTGTCACACTATCCTCCTTTTGAAGTTGCTCATGTATTCCGACTCTAAGTCCTTGTTTATCCCATTACGAGGAGTCTTCTCTTGGATTCAAAACTCATTCTCATGCTGCTTGTTGGTTTATAGATAGCTAAGTTGGCTGGGATTTGTGAAAAAGGATTTTGAGGACTTGTTTTTATCTTGCTCCTTTTTTCTTTTTTGTGGGCTAAACAATGATGAGACCTTTATTTGTTGTAGATATGAAATTATCCATCTTCCCTTGAGATCTGTTTCGTATATTTTATTGTTTCGTATACTTCATTCAATTCTCAACAAGCATAGCTTTGTGGAATGATTTATCAAATTACATAAATATTGCGACGATTGCAGCATAGAAGTTTTTATATGAATTTGATATAAATTGCCATGAATATATGTATGATGGATGGCATGTCAATGGTAAATGAACACAATTATATTACGTTGATTTGGTTCCCTCTTGGTCTATTGTGGAATTAAATTTAATTAATTTACGTACCCGGTGCGTACCCGAGCGTACCCAATGCGTACCCGCACCCGGTACGTACCCAGTGCGGGTACTTGCTATTGTTGTTCTATAGTGTGTTGATGTGTTTTTTAGGGTTTTAAATTGTTATTCTTGCTCTCTTATACTTGCTTCTGCTGTTGTGCCCTATAGCTGTATAGGGTGTCAATATGCTATTCTTGCTCTGTTATGCTTACTGCTCTGGTTTTATTTTGTCATAATTTTTTATTATTTTTTTATTTATTATATATTAACGTACCCGTACTCTAATTTTTACCGTACCCCCGTACCCGGTACGTACCCGAACCTGTGCAACATAGCATACCAACAAGAAATGAAAACAATTACATTATGTGCTTGGATGGAGTTCTTTACAAATTTATAACAGGACCCATTGCATGTGTTGGAGTTGAACTAAAAATTTTGACCTTCCTGTAACTTGATCAACTTTGCTTCTATCATGATAATCCAAGCTTCTTTTGTTTTCACTATGAAGTTTTTTATGACAAAATTCATCGACTAGCTTTTGGCTTCTTTTTATGTTATTAAACTCAAGGGTCTTGCTAATAAGTGCTCTAAGGACACTTGTTAAGGTTCCTAGATTTGGAAAAAATATCATAAATTCACATTTTCTTTTTTCTCGAAAAAGATAAAAAAATCACATTTTCCAATACTTTCATACTACATTAATATTTGATTCTTTAACAAGTGTCTTTAGGGCAATAAACTCAATAGTGAGATCCCAATGGTGCTCAACAATTTGCATATTGTATCCTAAAACAGCTTAAATGCTTTAAGCATGTTTGTTTCCAAAGTAGGTAGGTGCCTCCAAACACATGTTTAGGGAAAGCAATTATGTGTTGCTTTTGCTTCACCATAATTTGTTATCATGTTTCGAGGAGAAATTATTAGGTGGTCCGGGATTTCATGGTCTAGGATAATCGCCACTTATTATTTATTTTTAATATTTTTTAATACGATAAACGGTTGAGATGAGTCCGGATCACCATGGTCCATGACCACCTAATAATTCTCGTGTTTTGAGACACACTGCACTCTTATATGGTTAGAACCTCCTAATGCTATAAAGAAAACTACATTTTATAATTCCTCCTTCTGTTTTTCTTTTTAGGGATTGAAGCATAGAAAGCATGCAGTTAATTATAACGTGGTTTAAGATCTTGTGAATAACACTTATACTATAGTTAAAAGACTTGTGCAAAAAGTCTGCATCTTTTGGCAAGATTATTTGCTTTCTTCAATGTATGAAGCTTGCTATAGGAACCCAATTTCACAGTAAAAGAAATCGGTAATTAAAGAAAGATTTTACTTTAGAACCATATGAAAATAGAGGGTTTATGTAACCTTTTGACGTATCCCAATAGAAAATAGTCACGTGTTTTTTTTTTTGGCCACGTAAATTAGGCATATTTTTAATTTATAAGTTTTATAATTAAAACCCTAAAATATTTATTTAAAAATATTTTTTTTATCCTTAATGTAATTTACCCAAAATATCATCATTTTAATATTATTTTTCATATACCCAAAATACCATCATTTTAATATTATTTTTCATATACCCAAAATACCCTAATTTTAATTTTATATTTCATATACCTAAATACCCTCATTTTAATACTATTTGTATCTACCCAAAATACTCTTAATAATTTATAATTTCCCATTTTACTATCCTCCCATGTTATTCTTCTCCATCAATCTATCATACTCTTCTTCTTCTATCACTGTCAAATACCAACATGATCACCTTCTTCTTTATTCATACATTCGTTCTTCATAAAAAATTCAAGAACAAACGCAGGAGCATACATTCTTCACTGTCACCTTCTTTTATATTATTCCCTTTTATCTCCAAACCAGTTTTAATTTTCCAAACTCAATCCCAATTCCGACGCGCCACCACCATAGATATGTTCTCTTTCTTCCTCTTTTAGGGATGTTCATTCCCTTTAGATTTTATTTCTGTGGGTCCCGTGCTGTCAGCAGTATACGTTGATGCTTTTTTGATTGATTGTTGCTCTCTACCCAGGGAAACACAATTTTGTGTAAACTCATAACACGTGATTATTTTTTTTATTCCCCAAATATTATAATGAAGAAAATAAAAGTTTTCACTTTTCCATTTACAAAAATCTTAAATTTTTCATTAAAAAAAACTCAATTTTTAGCAATAATGTTTTTTTTAACACAGTTGAGTGGTGGTGAGAAGCAACGTGTCCTATTATCTTGGAAAAAGTCAAAGTAGTCAACAAAAAAGAAGAGAATATCTTTTTGATATGATGCTTGATTCTGTTTTCAAATAAAATATAATGTTTGTTTCATTCATTAATTGCAAATTTCTATCACACAAATTTTCATATTAATTTTACAATATTTTAGATTTTTCATTAATTGTTTTAAAGAATTTTAATGTAATATACAATTTTTAAGATAATATACAATCTTTAGGATTTTTCATTAATTATTTTTACTTTGAATTGGGACAAAAAAAATTCATTTTTTTTACCAAGATAATGAGACAGATGGAGTATATGAGAGACAATTAAATGAGAAGAATTGAGTGTTGGAAACGAACAAGCGGCCTAACAATCTACTAGAGGGGACTAATTAATAGTTGGAAGCAATAGTACCAATTTTTCGGATAAGATTAAAATGGGACGAATAATGCTTGCTGTTCAGATAAAATAGCTGATTTTGGGCTGAGTAGAATCTGATAATCAGTTGTCTGTCCGACAACAGATTATCCGAGCTGCACCACACAAAGATCAGATTTGCATCGGAACACAGCTAGCACAATCCGAGCAAAATAAGGTTTAACAAAGCCGACTAAAAGTGCTTGGACAAAACTGAAAGCGGTAAATAAAAGAGACACCGAATTTTATACTGGTTCACTCTCACCCACTGAGAGCTACGTCCAGTCCCCCCTGAATGTTAGGGAGCCTTTACTCAAAATCAATTCAAATGGATATAACAGGAATTAGAAGTGAACCTCACTCAACCTAACCCTTTCAAGAGTGTACCAAACTCTTGAAAACTACCCCAAATGAATTGATGACTGAAGAACCTTTTCAGCACTTTCACGGATAGAGTTCCTTGAGACCTTCAAGAACTCCTTCAATGAAACCTTCACCGAACCAAACTGATTTTGTTGAAACCTTCAACAATCTCAGAGCAATCTTGAAACCTTCAAGATCTATTTCCTTGAAACCTTCAAGGATCTTCCTTTCTTCAATGAACAGTAACTTAAACTATGGTGGCTCTAACCAGAAACTCAATTGTATGAGAATTAGAAAGTGTGAATACCAATTGAGTAGTTGGTTAAGAAAGGGATTGACAGAGAAAATTGTTTAGATCGATTGCCTCTAAATTGACAACATCCTAAAACTATTCAAACAGAGACGTCACTACAGAAAATTAAATTGCGATGCTAGTGAATGAACTTCTTGAGTGAATGAACTTCTTGAGGTTAGTGTTAATAACAGAAGCGCATGATACTCATAAATTAAAGAGTTTATATTTTCTCTCACAACTTTGACCATTACCACTGCTACCATTTTTTATTTTATTATTTTTTCTATTTTTATACCCTACCATGCATTACTACTTTTTTTAGGTACCAACACTTTGTTAAAAGTACTACTAATAAGAGACATATATGCTTGAGTTATGTTGACGACTACATACTTAGCTATGGTGGATATGAGATTAATGCGCGCGAAAGTAGCTACGTTTATATTAATATTCTTTCATAATTTAACAATGAAAAAAGATGCAAACAAGGGGGGCATCATGACCATGATATTGGCATGAGACATAGATGAGTTTAGACTATCATGTAGAAAAAAAGCACCAAAGTAGTGCAGTTTAACCATTTAATTACAAAACTAGTGTAAGATATTAATTTATTACACAACTAGTATAGTCGTATATGAGGCATGCGACTTCCTTTCAAACTAGAAAAAATAAGATACGGACAATACTACACTTCATTGTTAGACACATCCAATATCAAATAATGAGTGATAAATTCTCAAAAAGAGAAAGATTTGAAAATATTATATTTTAAAAAGAAGAAAGTTTTGACAAAAATCTACGAGATAAAAAATTAAAATTAATTCATAAACTAGAATTACCGGAAAATATAAAACAAGAAATAGCTGAAAAATATATGAAAATAATAGAAGAAGAAAGAGTAAAGGTACAACTAGAAAAAATAATGCTAGAAGAAAGACAATTAAAAAATGCCTTAAATATTGTTTTGGTCCTTTATCTTATTTTTAGGTTTCAATTTGGTCCTTCATCTTTAATAAGAGTTAATTTACTCCTCTATGTTTTTAACGTTTGTCAATTTCATCATTTTGTCACGACAATGTTAAATTTTCACAGGAATATACTGATTTTGCCTAAAATTCTTTTTCTAATCATCATAGTTTGCATTGTAACGTTGTAATTTGTAATTTTTAAAACAAAAAAGGCAAAAATGTGAGCGAATTTTTACCCTAAAAAACTGGAATGACATTGAAATTTTATCAAAGTATCAAATATGATGAAAAATGTAAATTTTGAAGAGCAATAGCAAATTCTGATGACTAGAAATAAGAAACCTATTACAAAATCAATATATTTTGGTGAAAATTTAACATCATCATGACAAAAGGGTGAAATTGACAAAAATCAGAAACATGAATAACTAAATTGACTCTTTTCAAAGATAAATGACTAAATTGAAACTTAAAAATAAGATAGAGGACCAAAAAAGTATTTAAGCCTTAAAAAATTTATTTGATGAATATAGGAGACAACAAAGATATGAAGAAGCTAGAATAATGAATGACTCAGATTTTACAGATTCAGACTAATTATGAATCTTACAACTACAACTGAAACATTAACACGAAAAATTGAAGATATTACTAAAGAATTAAGGGATATTAAAATAAGTGTCTCTGAAAATGAACTGAAATGTTTAGAAGAAATAAGAAACCTACATTTAAAAATAGAAAAGATAAACAATATGCTATCTCAAATTTTGGAAAATACATCCGAAAACCAAAAAACAAAATTAGATGATACATTAGATAATCTGATAAAATATTTTAAGGCAAAAAATAAATATGAATGACAAATCCAACAAGAAGAAAAACTTCATGAATAACTAAAAGATGTATTAGTTCAATTAAAAGAAAGTGAGCAACATAGAAATATCACCTTTTTAGAAAACTATTTTGAGATGAACAAAAAGGATAAAAAAGAAAAAGAGATAATTCCTAAGCTTCCATTATCATGGAGAGATTAGATGAAGAAATAAATATAGTAAAAAATTATGATATAGAAGAAATTTCTAATTTAATGAAAAAGGTTAGAAATTTTTTCTGAAGAAAAGAAAAGTGAAAATAGAAATTTGACAATAATTGAATCTGAAGAAGAAAATTCTGATAAATCTGAAAATGAAGATATAATTATAGGATATGAGTCTACTGATGAAGAATATAATCTAGGAGAAAATGAAGGATCAACATCTTATATTAAAAGGGAAAGACAAGAGTATCAGTCTTTTAGAGAAAAAGAAAGAAAAAGAAAATTTAATGAATATTAGAATCCTAAATACCAATATGGAACCCAAGATGAAGGAAAAAGAATATTTTCCTAGGAAAGCAGGATTTACAAAGAAAAATACTATTACTATTAACTGTATAATTAATAGAGAAAAAATAATCCAAGAATGGGTAAATGAATTAACAATAAACCTTTTGAAAAATTATGATATAGATAAGCTAACAAGAAAATATGTTTTAAGACTAGCAAGATATAAATCTACTGGAATACTTAAAACTTATATTGGCTAAATATAAATCTACTGAAATATTTCGCGGGGAAGCTAAAAATTAAGGAAATGTTATAAAACATAAAAAAACTTAAAATAGGGTCACTGTTCACCAAAAAAAAAAACTTAAATTAGTTTCAGAATATTCCCTAGCAAACATATCAGCTACAAAATTTTATATCATTAGAAATATTTCCTAGCAAAGTCGTGGCTGTTCCATAGTTGTTTTCTTGATAATAAATGGTTTTTAAGTTATCGAACAATAACTACGGAAATTATTTTCGTATATAATCCGTAGCTGATTTGATATAAAATTGCTATGGAATTATTCCCTAGCAAAATTCCGTAGCTGTCCAAGAAAATTCTTGTAGTGCATAACTTCTGACCAGCTTAGAGGCGAAGATGCTTGGAAAAAATTAGATTATTTAGCAAGACTAATAAGTTTAGAATTTTTAGGAAAGGATCTGATAGATCATAGAGAAGAGGAAATTAAGCTAGAAAGAGAAACAACAAAATGATATTTAACAAATATGTGTATAAGAGACATGTGTCATATAGATGAGTTTATATGTGAATATGAGACCTATTATTATCACCTTGAGAAATCAGATCTAGAAGATTATAAGGAATTATTCCTAAGCAAACTTCCTCATCCAATAGGAGAAGAGTTAAGAAAAAGATGACTAAATAAGTGACCTGAAATAGCCTCAAGATTTGGAGGTCTTATATTCATATTAAAAAATATGGTTAGAGAAATTCTTGGTTGCATGAGTACGGGTACGGTATCGGTACCCGATACGGGTACGGGGTACGACAATTTCTAAAAAACATGGGTACGAGTACGTTTATATATATATATATAATAATAATTTATTTTATTACTATAATTATCTTTAAATTTTAAAAAATGGAAAAAATAAAATCAGTAAGGTAAAAATTAAGTTAAAATTAATAATAAACACTTAAAAATTATTTTGATGTAAAAAAGAAAATATTAAGTTCAAATTAATAATAAACACTTAAAAATTAAAGATTTTCCAAATAGAGTTAGCTTACTAGTTACTAACAACATTACCATATTTAAAGAACAAGCTTAATCAATCAGTCAATTAAAGATACAGCAAATCAGTATTATACTGCGAAAATATAAACTGAAAAAATAACTGTATGATACTATGAAAAAAAGAACAAGCTGACGAAATCAGTATGATGATACTATGAAAAAAACTGAAAAATTAAAAGATGCAGCAAATCTCATTAGATGCAGCAAATGAAATCCTAACTTTCCAAGATGCAGCAAATCTCATTAGAAAATAAGTAACAGAGTAGAAGTATTTTATCTCTGTACGAGCAGCACGGCGACGGGTTCGAGCAGCACGACAACGACAACGAGCGAGCAGCACGGCGAGCGAACGACAGCTGACAGTAGAGATAGAGAGAGGAGGCAGAGAGGGTGCTTTGAGAGATAGAGAGGAGCCAGAGAGGGTTTGCTTCAAAACTCAACCCTAGGATAAGATTAAGATGTCTAAGGCTGGGAATAAATTTGGGATGTTACAATCCTCCCCCACTTATTGGAATTTCGCCCCCGAAATTCCGTTGAGTTCCGTAATTGGAGAACCATCCCCTTGGTAAAGCTTCTGACTACGTTTTTCACTTCCCTTCGGTCTTTATTCCCCGCTCCGGGTGTGGTTAGGGTCATGCCTATTTCAATGCTTATCCTCGAATACAATGTATCATCTCTACCTCGACAGGATCGTCAGTTTTCTTATTATTAAAGTTCCATCTCCCATTCCTTGGATTGAAATCCTCCCCCACTTGGCATTGACATACTTGATTATATCCATGCTAGGGGGGGTATGCTCAGTCGTTGCTTAGAATAGAGTACACAAGTTCCCGACTGGTATTCAAAGCTGAAAAGAGGGCACGTGGGTGACTACCTACCCGTAGGCATAGAACTATGCCGGGTTTCTACGACTTGGCGAATTCCCACATACACATCTGAGATGCTTGAAACTTGAGGAGAGTGAAGATGAAAAGAAGAAACATGAAGCACTCCAGAGTGAATCTCATGGTGTTTGCAAGACGACCCAGGATGTACTGGGTATATGTCAAGCAAGAAGACAATAGAGGTTATCCCCAAAGTGTGCATTTTCAGCAGAGAGCCGTCGAAGGATGCGTTTTCTAGGGATCTGCGGCTGATTGATTGGTCTCGGTCAAGGTCTAATTGTTATTTCTCAATTCGGTGTTATTTTGGGAAGGTCTTGCTTTTTCCCTAGTTTCACTCTTATTCGATTCTCCGTGAAGCGTTTGGGCCTATCTGTTTAGTAGTCCTATGGCTTATGGTATGATTACTAGTTATTGTCGCTCGGATAGGATCCGAATTGAGTCACCGAGTCTCTCCCACTTAGTATCAACATACCTGAGTAAGTCGAGGGCAGGGAGGAAGTTGGGTTGATTCCAAGAATTGATTAGCTAGATTCTTAATTGATTGGTGAGGTGGTTCATGGGATTAAGTTGTCTGCCAATCGGTCTTATTGGTGTGGTTTCGAATTTTTCTATGACATGATGGCTCTCCATACTTACGCATATGACTAAGTTCTCATACAAGTTAAAGAGGTGGTTCGATCATTTAGTTGGATGTTCTCAGTGGAAATATAGAATAAGAGTGTCTTAAATGGGGTTAGTTTGCGAGTTTCTGTTTATGAGTCTTAGTAAAGATCCTATAGGATTAAAGTTCAATAGGACTTTCGACAGAGATAGAATTTCTAGATGGTTTATTCGGATCTCAACTAGATGATTGCAATAATATAGCATGTTAATAAACGCGAAGACCGAGGTGGTCAGTCCCAATCTCACATTTATCAACTGTACATCACTGCGTTGTTGAATGATAGCATTATCTTTTAACAGATGCAAGAGAAAGGATGACCAATCCTGACCTTACACTCTATTAGAGGACGACACTATCATCAGGTGTTTGGTTAGGTCTCTCGTTACGGTCTTATAACTAAGTAAGGTTTTTCCTACGTGTTCCTTTAGATGGTACTCATGATTGGATTGAAGATGAGTCTTTCTTAGGTTTCACAACTTCTAGAAATACAGGATTAGGAATTTAAAATTCCAAGATAATTGATTTAGGATATTCTACGCTGAAACTTAATAGAGATGCAGATTGAAAGTACCTAAAATGTTTATCTAAGTTCTTGAATTGTTTCGTACCTTTTGTTGGTTTGGCCATGATCTCCTTAATGAGGAAATCGCAATTGGTGGTTGGAGAGACTTAGGAACCCTAGGAATACACCTAGAAGGGGGGGTTGAATAGGTGTACAAGATACCTTGAAAGATTTTCGAACGAAACAAATCGAAACAATCAAAACAAAAGATTTTTGCAATTTTTCACTAACCTACTCGAGTAGATTGCAGGTTACTCGAGTAGATCTGAAAGTTCAAAAGAACTTAATCGAGTAGGTAATCGAGTACTCGAGTATGACAGGCAAAAACCAGAAAAATCAAGTTTTCATTCGCATACGAAAATCAATCAATCAACACTTAAGATCAGAGATTCAGCGGAAATGATTAACACCTATATTCTTATTGATTAACCTAGTTATGAAAATGATTTTCCCTTTATCAATTTGAACAATTAAAGATTCAATTTAATCAATTATGAAAATCAAACTTTCTAGGTTTTCAACCAAGAACACAATCAAATGACTTGAATATAAAGAGTAAGGGTTTAGAGATACGACACAGTGATTTATCCTGGTTCACTTTCATCCACTTGAAAGCTACATCCAGTCCCCTCTTCAACCAAGAGAGATTCTTCACTATGAGGAATTAGAGTTCTCAAATTACAAGTGATTGCCTCACAAGACTCCCTTCTTGCTAGCCTACAAGAGATAACCGACACCCTTGCCTTGTAATCCTATTGATCTTCTCTCTAATCTAACCTCTACCCCTTGTTGATAATCGACACAACAAGTCTTCAATTGCTTGATGATAATCCACACACCAAGGCTTCTCTTTGCTTGATTCACAACCAAGACTTCTTCTTCTTCTTCAATAAGAATGTGTTTGCTTGATGATAAAATCGACACACCAAGACTTCTTGTTTGTTGTAGTGGCTTGCCTTATTGCAAAGATTACAACTCAATAGAAAACATAAAACAATCCTATGAATCTCAATCAAGAGTTATGACAATTCACCATAAGAGATTCAAAGGTTCTTGATCAAAGAATATGAAAATATGAAAAGCTTTGATCTTTAGAAAATGAGAGAGAATAGAGTGGCTTGATTCTTTGTAAAATTGATGTAACAATGATTCCATATGATCATAATAATTGGGAAAAGGTTTATATAGAATACCCAAAAGTTGTAGCACTTGAAAACTGATTTTGAGAAGTGAAAAACGTATTTTAAAAATCAGTTCAGCAGTGACTACTCGAGTAAATTGCATCATACTCGAGTAGTACTCGATTAAGTTGTTCACTTACTCGAGTAAGTTGATACTGCACATGTTCAAAACTTGTTTTCTCAAAATCCAACCTTTCCTTTAAAACCTTTAAACCACCTATTGATTCTAGGTTAAGTGAAAACTCAAATTATGATTAAATCATGACTTATGAATGAGATTCACTACCCTCTAAACAATCTACCCAAATAAAAAACCTATGAAGCTTGAGAGGCAAAAGATAAAAGAAATACAAATACACTCAAACTTAGGTCTTCATGAGCTTGCTTTCTCTCTTCTTCATTTGATGTTTGTTGTTACTTGTTGAGCTTGAAACTTGATCAACACTTGTAGCTTGTTCAAAAACACTTTGTCATTATCAAAACATTCATCATGTTCATCATGGAACTAACAATCTCCCCCTTTTTGAAAATGACAAACCATGTTTTGAAATTCTCCAAAAATTCTTTGAAGTTGTTGATGCTTTAACAATTGAAGCTTGAGAAGACTCTTTCTCCCCCTCAATAAATGCTTTTGACATTTGAATCCAATTGAGATAGAAGCTTGATTCTCCCCCTATCTTCAACAACTTAGCTCAACCTACATAAAAACAACAAAACAACCTTTCTCCAAATATAATATCATATGTCTCCCATATTTCAAAAATATACCATTTCTCCACTTTTGAGAAACATTTCATTCAATTCAAAACATCATATTTCTCCCCCTTTGGCATTATCAAAAAGCAATATATACCAATTGAAATATAAGATCTAAGCCAAGGTAAGAAATCAATGATCATTTTTTCACAACATTGATACCAATTGAACAAATACAATAGAGCTATACTTTGAAATGTGATATCAATTGGTAAGAGAATATAACAATGAAATATAATACCAATTGAGAACTAAAAAGATCATAATATCACTTAACAAAGAAGATATCAATGTAAAGAAATATAACACCAAAGCATGTCACTATATCATGATAACCATCTATGAATCTACTCAATGATACCAAATGATTTAATTAAACATTTAGAAAAGTAATATCATTTGAGAAGATACCAATTGAGATAATATATCAATATCAAATATTACCACTGTGTAGGACATTCACTTGAGATGCAAGTGTGATACCAATTAAAGATGTGAATATAGACATTCATAGTTGAGACCAATTAAGAACATGTGTCATTCATTTGCATCTTCAATCAAACCTACAAAACAATCATGCTTTGCTTTTTGGTATCCAAATGGTTTTGGATCCATTTTTGTTAGTGTAGGGACTTTCACCCTTTTTCATCCAAACAAAATTTCCTTTAGGTATACCATGCACTTTAACATAACACACATTTGAAGTATGTCCATGAGTACCACAATAGAAACATGTTGGAGGATTTGAAAAATCAACTTTAGAAAAATCAACAACATTTCTATGAGATTTACTCTTATCATTAGTATAACCCAAACCAAACTTGTTTGAATTTTCTCTTTGAAAATTTAACAATGTGCGCAATCTAATATCACCATTTGAGAAACTTGCAAGCTTATTTTTCAAAATAGCATTTTCATCCTTGAGCAACTTGCAATTCTCACAATCAACCACAACATTCACTCTACTAGCACAATCACAAGAAGAACTAGCATAGATAAGATCAAGAGTTTCATTTTCAAGATTAAGCTCATCAACTTGTTTTTGAAGTTCTAAAATCTCTTTTTGATGTTTCAAAATGAGCTTCTTTCTTTCAATGTTTTTCAAAGCTAGTTTTTCAAGTTGTTCATACATTTCTTCATAAGCATTCTGTAACAAATCATATTTAGAAGAAATTTCGGATTTAGATTCACTTACATTGCTATCCTCGCTTTGATAACTTGATTCACCATTTGAACTTTGTTCTTCATCATCTACTAGAGTTATCAAGTTGAGACAAGCGGCTTCTTCATCATCCGAAGAACTATTTGATGTGCTTTTCTTGTTATCTTCATCACTATCCCAAACAATGTATGCTCTTTTAGATTTAGAATTTTTCTTGTCTTTCTCCTTCTTCTTGAGATACCTAGAGCATGAGTACTTGAGATGTCCGGGTTTTCTGCATTCATGGCAAACTACACCTTCTTTTGAAGTTTTGGTCTTGTAGTGTGGAGAATCCTTCTCTTTACTTTTGTCCTTGTTCAACCTTCCTTTTCTCCTTAGAAACTTGTCAAACTCTTTTAACAAAAGTTTCATGTCTTTTTCATCAACATCGGAATCGGAATCTTCACTATCATCATCATCGGAACTCTCTTTCTTTTTGTAAGATCTACTCTTGACTTTAAGAGCAAGTCCCTTTCTTTCTTTGTTTTTATCCGACTCTTCATTGATACTTAATCGTCCAAGCTCCATTTCATGTTCTTGAAGCTTTCCAAAGAGTGTTGCTAGATCCATAGCATCCAAATTCTTATATTCAACAATAGCCGTTACTTTTGGTTGCCAATTCCTGTCTAAACATCTCAACACTTTGTTAGAAAGTTCACCTTGAAGAAATGTTTTACCAAGAGCAAGTAAATGATTTATAATATGAGTAAAACGCTTTTGCATATCATTTATAGATTCATTTGGAAGCATATGAAACAATTCATAATCACGCATTAAAGCATTCAATCTAGCTCTCCTAACCTCACTAGTTCCTTCATGAGTCACTTGTAAAGTGTCCCAATTTCCTTAGCACTAGAACATTGAGAAACTCTAAAGAACTCGTCATAGGATAAAGCGGATGTAATGATATTCTTTGCTTTATAATCATATTGTACTTTCTTTCTATCATCATCCTTCCACTTATCCTCGGGGATCAATTGTTCTACACCTTCAACTAAACTAGAGGGGATATGAGGACCTTTTTCAACTACTTTCCAAATTTCACTATCTATGGCTTGGATAAAGATTTTCATTCTAACTTTCCAATATGCATAGCCTTCTCCGGCAAACAATGGAGGACGACTTATTGAAGCACCTTCACCACCAAAGGGATTCATGGAACCCATTGCGATTTTCTTAAAGGATCTTTACGAAAAAGCTCTTATGCTCGTGTCTTTCGACCGAGCTCTGATACCAATTGAGGAAATCGCAATTGGTGGTTGGAGAGACTTAGGAACCCTAGGAATACACCTAGAAGGGGGGGTTGAATAGGTGTACAAGATACCTTGAAAGATTTTCGAACGAAACAAATCGAAACAATCAAAACAAAAGATTTTTGCAATTTTTCACTAACCTACTCGAGTAGATTGCAGGTTACTCGAGTAGATCTGAAAGTTCAAAAGAACTTAATCGAGTAGGTAATCGAGTACTCGAGTATGACAGGCAAAAACCAGAAAAATCAAGTTTTCATTCGCATACGAAAATCAATCAATCAACACTTAAGATCAGAGATTCAGCGGAAATGATTAACACCTATATTTTTATTGATTAACCTAGTTATGAAAATGATTTTCCCTTTATCAATTTGAACAATTAAAGATTCAATTTAATCAATTATGAAAATCAAACTTTCTAGGTTTTCAACCAAGAACACAATCAAATGACTTGAATATAAAGAGTAAGGGTTTAGAGATACGACACAGTGATTTATCCTGGTTCACTTTCATCCACTTGAAAGCTACATCCAGTCCCCTCTTCAACCAAGAGAGATTCTTCACTATGAGGAATTAGAGTTCTCAAATTACAAGTGATTGCCTCACAAGACTCCCTTCTTGCTAGCCTACAAGAGATAACCGACACCCTTGCCTTGTAATCCTATTGATCTTCTCTCTAATCTAACCTCTACCCCTTGTTGATAATCGACACAACAAGTCTTCAATTGCTTGATGATAATCCACACACCAAGGCTTCTCTTTGCTTGATTCACAACCAAGACTTCTTCTTCTTCTTCAATAAGAATGTGTTTGCTTGATGATAAAATCGACACACCAAGACTTCTTGTTTGTTGTAGTGGCTTGCCTTATTGCAAAGATTACAACTCAATAGAAAACATAAAACAATCCTATGAATCTCAATCAAGAGTTATGACAATTCACCATAAGAGATTCAAAGGTTCTTGATCAAAGAATATGAAAATATGAAAAGCTTTGATCTTTAGAAAATGAGAGAGAATAGAGTGGCTTGATTCTTTGTAAAATTGATGTAACAATGATTCCATATGATCACAATAATTGGGAAAAGGTTTATATAGAATACCCAAAAGTTGTAGCACTTGAAAACTGATTTTGAGAAGTGAAAAACGTATTTTAAAAATCAGTTCAGCAGTGACTACTCGAGTAAATTGCAGCATACTCGAGTAGTACTCGATTAAGTTGTTCACTTACTCGAGTAAGTTGATACTGCACATGTTCAAAACTTGTTTTCTCAAAATCCAACCTTTCCTTTAAAACCTTTAAACCACCTATTGATTCTAGGTTAAGTGAAAACTCAAATTATGATTAAATCATGACTTATGAATGAGATTCACTACCCTCTAAACAATCTACCCAAATAAAAAACCTATGAAGCTTGAGAGGCAAAAGATAAAAGAAATACAAATACACTCAAACTTAGGTCTTCATGAGCTTGCTTTCTCTCTTCTTCATTTGATGTTTGTTGTTACTTGTTGAGCTTGAAACTTGATCAACACTTGTAGCTTGTTCAAAAACACTTTGTCATTATCAAAACATTCATCATGTTCATCATGGAACTAACACTTAAGTAGCTGTACCGCAGACCTCAAGGGTGTGGACCAGGAAACTGATATTGTCGGAAGGTAAGGTTGAGACGTCCAGGACGAAGTCCTGTGTCATTGAGTAATCCCTCTGGGGCTGTGTCTGGTATGATTGCCGACACACCATGAAAGATGTGACGAGACTCGCCACCGAATATTAATACATCACCCGATCCCAAGATAATTCTTTCTGCTCTCCTTGGATCTCTCTGGTCTCCATAGAGAAACTCAGCTGAGTCACCAATGCAGAATGATACTACCGGTATCCGTCTTTGCAGGCTACCAACACTTTCGTCACGGTCCTAATGAAGACCAAGCTTTCCATTTTCTTCATAGAAATTGACAATGCAGACATCAGGGGACATGGAAGGGAGTATGTCCTCCACTTCACTTACACCGCATTCCTTCTCAATCAAAGATTGTGCTTCTTGCATCGCTCCCATAACCAGCTGAATGAAATGATCAGGAATATTGGGTGGTTCGCTTCCATCAATTATTCTTTTGGGTCCATATACTCGGGTTTGAGGATTCCAGTCTAAGCCGAGGCACATCATTTTCAGTCGGAGTCTGGCTCCACTTGTAAAGCCTGGTTGATAAAAACCTCCAGGGCCTAAGCCCATCTCCCGACAGTTCTTTACTACGCCCACCTGTTCTTCATGAGCCAAGTGTTGCTTCAGGAGAACCATTCCCGGTCTCAAAACTATACTCTTCTTCTCATCAACTTGTACCCCCACGTGTTGCTCCTTGTCTTCAATAGTCGATCTAAGCTTACCCATTGCATAAGTTTGCCCTTCTTGAAAACATATGTCATACGGCTTGGGTTTCAAAGAATCAGCTGGGGAATTGATCTTACGATCAGTAGCCGAGCTGCTAGCAGGAGAATGGAGAAGCTGATTTTTCATGTTGCTACAGTGTGGCAACAAAGGATTCTGTTGATGCGGACATATACATAATTTAGTACATATCTATATAGGGTTTTATAACTATAAACCTAAGTAACTACTATATAACTTGACACTATTTCCTGGTTACTCTCTTGGTGAGTAACCATTGGAGATGTGAATCCACACTCCAAAGGCCGAGGGAAACTGCTCTGATACCATAATGTAACACCCTATAATTAATTACCCTTAAACCCCTTATATTAAAAATACGGACTTAAAAATTCAATTTTTATTTCATTAAAATCAACCGTCAAACGGACGGAGTTTTGTCTGTTTTTCGGACTAATCCAAAATTCAACCTGTGGTAAACAATTTTAATTAAACAACCAATAGCCAGCAGGGCTTCAGATAATATTTCTAAATCATATCCAGGTCCAATGGGCTCCAAAAATATCAGAGTGCATAATTAATCAGAGTAATAGCGGAAACTACTAAGTTGGAGTGTCAATCCAAAACATATAACTTTGTCAAAACAAAACATCCTAAGCCTCATTCGAAATATGCATATTAAATTTACATCAAAATAATATAAGAGGCTTAGGTCCATATTATATTCTAAATCCCATAATAACCCTACTTTCCCTGTAAGGGAAAGTACTCCTGCTCGGTCGGGGGCTGTGCCAGCTCAATCTCCGTACCTGAAAAATGTAAGGGAGTGAGCATTGCACATGAAATAGTAAACAGTTTCTAACTAGACATAACGACCCGCTAGGTCAAACACAATTAGCAAATAAGCATATATTCACATATTGCACACCATACTCATTTCATTATTTCCATATTCATTATTCATTCCAAATCTCCATTTTCATTATTCATTTCAACATCCATTTCATTATTCATTTCAACATCCATTTTCATTTACTTTTTATTCTGTTCACATACTTACTTTATTTCGGTACATCACCTCAAATCAGAGGCCAATGTACAATTTCATTCAACACATTTATCACCTCAAACAACAGAGGCCCTCATAATTTTCCTTATTTAAATTATGTGTCCCTCAGGTCAGAGGTCAACACTCCAATTTCTTAATTCACGGTGTGTCTCTCAGGTCAGAGGTCAACACACCAATACTCTATTCCATCCGGTGTCCCTCAGGTCAGAGGTCAACACCCAAATCACTTTATTTCATTCCGTGTCCCTCAGGTCAGAGGTCAACACTCATTCATTTTAATTCATTTCGTGTCCCTCAGGTCAGAGGTCAACACCATATTCACTTTATTTCATTTCGTGTCCCTCAGGTCAGAGGTCAACACACTATCGTACTTTACCTCCACGTAGGAAGGTACCTCATACACTTGGCCTATGGGTACTTCACCTCCACACTAAAAGGTACCTCATACAAGTTAGCCTGGGGGTACTTCACCTCCACAACGGAAGGTACCTCGTACCATTGTACTTCACCTCCACAACGGAAGGTACCTCATACATGTGGCCTATGGGTATTTCACCTCCACACCGGAAGGTACCTCATACCATTGTACTTCACCTCCACACCGGAAGGTACCTCATACAATTTGGCCTGGTGGTACTTCACCTCCACATCGGAAGGTACCTCATACCACCACATAGGTTATACTAAAACATCATTTTCATTATCAACAATTCATTACAATATAAGGGTCGTCACCTCAATACAGAGGCCAACATATTTACCACATTCTTGTTCAATCAAGCATGACACATTTAATCACAACCAACCACAATTAACACATAATCATTCATGTAATTCCCTTATTCCTTTCTTTTTTTAACTATCACAATCATACCAAGTAGTATCCTCTTTTATAGCCCAACATTTAGATTTGCCCTTCATTTTAATTTTACATATATCATCTTTTACTTTTGTTTACACATAATCATTTTACTTCCGTTTCCTATATTCACAAGTTCAATTCATAAGCCATGACCTTTGTTCACAATTGATAATACTTAACATTTTTACTCATTTAGAAATTAGATACAAATATGCACATTCATCACATATAATCGTTTCCCTTCCGTTTTCTTCCTATATCAATTTACTCCATAATACCTACATATACTTGCAACATCAATCAATTATCATTTTATACAAAACTTGACAATTAAAATCAATAATCATAGAAATCATTTACGGCCACTTCACTATCATGTTACCCAAATCATCTTATACTTCATTATAATCATTATCTGAATTTCATTTATTAAATAATTCATTCTCATATCATTGGGTTTCCTTTTTCCTAGTCTTTACATTCAATTTCATACATATTTATTTAGTTAGAATTTCATATTCAATAACCTAGGGTTTTATAGTCTAATTTTCTCCCCTAACACATAACCCTAACAAGTATTATATACTAACTAGAACCTACTCCCTAGAACAAGGCAATGCCCACAATATCCACCCCTTACCTCAAACACTTGGAGATAAGGTGATTTTGCGTGCTCCAAGCTTGAAAGCCTTGCCACCAATTGAGTTAGAATCCAAAGGAAGAGGGAGGAACCTAACATAATAGCCATAACAAGAAGAGTTAGCATTTATGCCATAGCCTCTTGCCAAGACTCAAGAAAATGTGAAGCTTCCATGGCCTAGAGTTGAAAACCACCATGGAAGACAAGAGAGAGAAAGGGAAAACAAATTTAGAGAGAAAAAAGAGGAAATCCATGACATTAAACACTTACTTGAAGTGAAGAAGGAAGAGATTTGTTGATGGAATGAAGAAATCCCACTTGCTCTTGGTGGATTTGATGATGGAGAATGGAACCCTAGGGGAGAGAGGAAGAGAGACACGAATTTGGGGAAGAAAGAGCGTGTGTTGCACTTTTATTTTTTTCTCCATCAGAAGCCTTTAATAGATTATTAATCGATTAGGCTTTTTCCCACCTTCTGGACTTAATCGATTAAGCTGCAGCTTAATCGATTAAGCTGCATAGTTTTGCAGTACCCAGACTTTGAAAGGCCATAACTTCTTCGTTACCCGTTGGATCTTTCTCAAATTTTAAAGCAAGCTTCCCTACATACCAATCTTCACATCCAACGGTGGAATTTGTGTTTGGGTTGCCAATCTTTTATTTTGAATTTCCTAAGGTTCTATGTTTTAAACCTAATTCTACATGTATTTTTGGCTAAATTCTAACTCATATCTCCATTTCTTCTACCCTAAGACCATCCCAACATAGAGTACACTTGGAATTAAATTTGGGATGTTACATGTAATGAAGAAGGTCATTATACTAATAAATGCCCTCAAAAGAAAGATAAACCAGAAAAAGTTAAAATCCTTACAATAGCAGAAGAAAATGATTTAGAACCACTATTAGATTGGGACATAAGTTCAGAAGAGCAAATTTATTAATATTTATCAGAATCATCCTATGAAACTAGTGATGAATCAAGTTTGTACATACATTCATAAAGGTTTCTATCCAAATTGGAAATTATGAATCAAAACAAACATGTGCATATGTAGATATTGGAGCAACAATATGCTTAGCCAGTAAAGATTTAATCCTCAATAAACTTTGGATTAGATTAGAAAAACCATTAAAGATAGTCTTAGCAGACAAATCTGAAAAATATATTAATCATGCAGTCTTCTGGACGAAAAATGATTATAAACGGGAAAACATTTCCTGTACGATCCATTTACCAACAAGATAGTGGAAGGGATATAGTAATAGGAAATAATTTCTTAAAGCTTTATAAACCCTTTATACAAGAAAATAAATGGATAAAATTAACATGTCCAAAAATTCAAAAAATAAGGCAAGTAAGAGAGCAAATAAAAATACCTTATAATAAAAAGATGTACAGTCACATCAGAGTTCGCACAAAAGTGTGGGGAGATAGAGGAAATAAAAACAAAATTTTTTGCAATAATAGAAAAAGTCTTAATAAAAAAAACAGAAGAAATACCTCAAAAATTACTAAAAGCCTTAGAAGAAACATGTAGTGAAAATCCATTAAATGAGAAAATCAACAACAAGAATAGAGAATTAATAAAAATAAGACTAAAAGACCCCTTAGTAGAAATAAAGGCAAAACCAATGATTTACACTCAAAGGGATAGACAAGAATTTGCAGAACCTATAAAAGAACATTTAAGCCAATGATTAATAAGAAAATCAACATCAAATCACAGTAGTCCAGCATTTTTTATAGATGGTGAATCTGAAAAGAAGAGGAGAAAAAGAAGGATGGTAAATTACAAGATGATGAATAAAGCAACTGAAGGAGATGCTTATTATTTACCCAGAAAAGATGAGCTTATTGAAAAAATTAGAGGAATGAAATATTAGTATACCCTTGATTGTAAAAGTGGATTTTCCCAGTTAAGAATAGATGATGAAAGTAAACCATTAACTGATTTCTCATGTCCACAAGGACAATATGAATGGAGTGTCCTACCAATGGGCATGAAACAATCCCCTGGAATATTTCAAAGGTTCATGGATGGGAATCTAAAAGATTTAAAAAATATATGTAGTGTTTATGTAGATGATATAATCATCTTTGCAAAAACATTAGAAAAATGATATGATAGAACTTTGATGGTTATAGAAAGATGTAAAGAAAGAGGAACAGTCCTTTCCAAGAAAAAAGCAATAATTGGTAAAAATAATATAAAATTCTTAGGATTAGAAATTGAAGAAGGAAAAATTAAAGTCCAAGATCACATTTCTATAAAAATTAGAAATTTTCCTTCAAAAATCACTGATAAAAAGCAGTTACAAAGATTATTAGGAATTTTAACATATGTTGAAGGGTACATTCCAAAATTGGCTGAAATAAGGAAGCCATTGCAAGCAAAGTTAAAAAATGATGTTTCATGGAATTGGTCAGATTCTGATACAAAATATGTTGATACGATAAAGAAAAAATGTGTTAATTTACCATCATTATATTATCCTTCTGATAAAGATAGGATGATAATAGAAACAGATGCTTCTGATTATCATTGGGGAGGAGTCTTAAAGGCCAATAATGGAAAAGGTGAATTGATATGCCATTATACTTCTGGAAGCTTTAAAAAGCATGAAATCAATTATCATATTACCGAAAAAGAAGTATTGGCTTTGATAAATACTAATAAGAAATTTAGAATCTATTTATTAACTAACATGTTTATTGCAAGAACAGATTCAAGCTATGTTAAATCCTTCAGGGATATTAATATAAGAGGATATTTTAAGATGGGAAGATTATTAAGATAGCAACAGTTCCTTGATTGGTATCAGTTTGAAATAGAGCTGATCAAAGGAGATAAAAATTATACAGCAGACTCCCTAACAAGAGAACTGGCTGTCAATTAATCATAAAGGCTAACCAGACCTCACCAAAATTATATCAGTTATTTTGCAGAGAATTGGAGATGGAGATTAAGACCATGGAAATACAGATTGCTGAAAAAGAGATGGAATTAAAGAAATTACAAATGGAGATACAGATTCTCAGACAAAGAATAGAGCTTGTACGAATGAAGAAAGGAGAAGAAAAACAAATTCCTGAAGAATTAAAGCAGACCACTGCTCAATCTCAGAAGACATATGTCTATGTGATTTATGATGGAGACAAAAAAGGGATCCATGAAAATATTGATGAGGAAAAACTTTCTCTCAACACAAAATATAAGAGATGCAACTCATTTGAAGAAGCACAAGAAGAGTTAGAAAAGTATAAGGAACCTATTTCCTTAAGACCTCAAACTAAAATGATGAAAGAAACCAAACTCACCAGAGACCAGTTAATTAAGATTAGAGTACCTATGACAAAAAATGAATTAATGGAAGAGAGAAAACCCAATCCCAAAAACTACCAAGAATTATTCCAAGAAACATTTGGTTGGAAAAAACAAAAATATTAAGGCCAACCATGGTACACAATCTGGAGAACAAAAACAGGACCAAAAATGGTTACTCTACCAGGATACAATCCATTAAAACTGTGGCATGCAGTTCAATATGGATTAGTAGAATAATTTATTTGGAGATCAGCGAGAATTAGAATGTTTCCCTGAAAACATTAAGATAGCTATTAAGCTCTGGAAAGACAGAAGAGCTCAAAATAAAAATACTTTCATAAAAGTCCTCAGCTGTTATTGCCATTATTATAAAGATCAAATATTCATAAACCCAAAACTTATATGCAACTGGGATTTTCAAATGGAAAATCTCCACCAGCTGATGAAGACCCAGAATTTGAACTCACATAAGAAGATGAACATTATTTCAGAGCACAACAATTATTGTTTATTTACCTTATTTTAGAAAAAAATTATAAAGATACCAAGATTAAGGTAAATTTTAAACTCAAAGACACCATAATCACTTCTAGATTTGGAGAGGCCATCCCTGAGAAAGAATATGTCCATGTGGATCATTGGATAAGAGATTTCTATTGCGTGGAAAATATTGATTTTCCTGAACAAACCAAAAGATTCATCTGCGATTTCCTATCAGATGTCCCAAATCACATGTGCCAGTTGTGTGAAAAGGATAAGCAACCAGATGAAGAAGCAATAATAGAAGAGTGACGCAAGTAGTGACCACTACAAGAAAAGTCACTTTTTGTGACAAAAATTTAGTGACGAATATTAAATTTGTCACATATAGTATCCATAATAGTGGCCTAGTGACAATTCGTCACTATAACTGCATTATCAATGGCCAAAATAATATCGTCACAAATATTTCGTCACTATTGTTATTCATAATTGTGACCAAGTAATAATTCGTCACTAATTGTTATTCATAGTAGTGACCAAGTAATAATTCGTCACAATAAATTTAGTAATAATGACCAAAATATAGCGTCACAAATACTTCGTCACTGATATTTTTTATAAAGTGACTAATTGATAATGCATCACTACAAATATATTATTAATGATCAGTATATATCGTCACAAATAATATAGTACCAATAAGATTATTCAATATTGTGATTAAGAGTCAATTTATCTTTGTAACTTTATTATTGACGATAAAAATATATGGTCACTAATAAAACATCAATAATGTTGTTTGTATTAACGACTAACTACAATTTATCACTATAATTTCAATATCACTCATGAAAATATATCATCAATAATAATAATAATAATAATAATAATATTCGTATTATTATTATTATTATTATTCGTAGCAGTAACTAAATAAGAATCTATCATTAGTACATAAAATTAATGGTCAAAATATATTGTCACATAGCACTCGCACTACTATTATTCATACCAGTGACTACATAATAATTTGTCACGATAATTTTATTATTAATGAGTAGAACATGTATTACACATAATTTACCACTATTATTTTATATTTTTCATGTATCACCATATTATTGCATATTGCTTTTAAAATAATTAAATGATAAATATTGATTATACAATAAATAACTACTCTTTATGAACAATATGTTGTTAATTTCAAGAAAAAAATTAATACTAAATAGTAAATAACAAAATTTATTTGTTTTATTTCCACTTCCACTTCCTCTTCCTCTTCTTCTTGTTCTTCTTCTTCTTTAGTGATGCTTGCATGCTTCACCGGAATTTCATCAACTATAGGGCTTGTTAAGTCATCCCTGTCCAAAGACATCACCTTATCATCAACTGCATTATTTGGCACATGACGAGTCCTACCAATCTCATCATTTTCTGGACATGGCTCATTTGTTGTCTCTTCGGGCATATCATAAAAGTCTCGAGTCCTACCAATCTCATCAGCTACATTTTTTTTTCATGATTTCTTATTTTATTTTTGGTTTTAATAATTTATAATTATTTATTTGTGTTTGTCATATATGCAGAGGCGAATGAATATTGTTTAATTAAAGAATAATCAGGAGCAACAAGATAAAAGGGTGCAGTAGATGGAGAAATATATTTTAGTTTTTGTTTATATATGCTATATAATGGCAGAATTGTTAGTTGTCGTGTGACGAATTGGATAATATATCGTATGCTTTTGATATTTCAACTATTTTCGTTAGTAGTTTGCTTTTGATCTGTTTTGGATTTGATCAAGGATGATGTATTAAAGATATTTATTAATATTTTTAAAAACCCTTTCAATTATATTGTTTTAGTACTTCTTGCTATTGAATTAGATTTTATTTTAATATTTTTTCTCGAATTTATTTAAATAATATATGCAATAGCAAGTTTATATATGAAGAAAAATAATTTTAAAAATTAATTTAAAAAATTAATTTATAGCACTTCTTTAAACAAGTGCAGTACAAAATCATTAAAATATGAAAAAAATAATAAATTAAAAATAAATTTAAAGCACTTCTCTAAGCAAGTGCTGTAGAATATATCCACTAAATCAACATTTAAAGCGCTTATTAAAGCAAGTGAGGTAGAAAAAAGGCACATTTACGGCATTTCTTTAGTGCAAAGCGCAGTAATATGTGATTGTTGGTAGCTCACATGCCCGCATATAACAGCGTTTTAGAAGCGCCTTTGTTTGTAGACCCTCTTTCTACTGCGCTCAAATTTAAAGCGCCCCACAAGCGCTGTAAATTAGCTATTTCAAGCGCTGTTAATTTGCTTTTCTGGTGTAGTGGTTAATGCCTTGACAAAGCGCCTTCATGGTATATAAGGGACGGGGACGCTCTGACACCCATGACGCTCTGAGACCTAGGACGCCTTAGGACAAAGCCGCTCTAACCTGACCGCTCTCCTACCTAGTCGCTCACCTACATGACCACTCACCTTAACTTGACCGCTCACCTATATCACCGCTCGCACATATGACTGCTCACCTAGATGACCGCTCACTCACCTGACCTCTCACCTACTCATCGCTCATCACTCATCGCAAACTCACCACCCATCGCTCGCTCACCACTCATCGCTCACTGCCCATTGCTCACCACAATAGCTCCTGATGGCTCACTTACTGTGTGAGCGGTGACTAGCCCACCTTCACATACTTGGTCACCAAGTATACTTGGTCACCAAGTATACTTGGTCATCAAGTTTAGCTCTATTACCATCATACCCTCACCCACTCTATAAAAGGGACTCATTCTTTCCCTTCAAAACCAACTCTTCCAACACTCTCATCACCCAAATATCCTTCCACGCTCAGCACACTTTCCTCACCTTAACACTTTTCTATTCATTTTTAGCATAACGACAACGACTAAGAGAATACCATAGCAAAAACACTATAAAACACCACAAAATATAGGATACAGAACCACCTCATTTTCCTCTTTTCATTCCTCCTGAACCAGTGACATGGGTAAAGAGCACTCCGGTCGATCCTCCCGATGATTCTGCATGGTGCTTCATCCGTTCTCTCCAAGCTATGGAGGCAAGGATTCAGTACTTCTACATACATCTCTCAAGCTTACAAACCCGAGAATCTCATTTTTATTGTTAAACCTCTTTTACACAAAGTGGTCCAAAACAATTAGCCAATTGGGATCCTTAGTGTCTTTAACATAATACAATTGCTGTGTAGCTAGAACATATGGCTCATTAGTGTCCAACTTAAGGGTAGTATTGATAAGAAAGAATCCATATTTATCTTCCTTATACCCTCTTCCTTTAGTAGACACATCCCACCAATCACATTTAAATAAGATAACATTATTCCAACCATCATAAGATAATTGAATGATATCTTTTAAGACATTGTACTAATCTAAATTACCAACATTCTCATCACCTTTAACTAAAACTCCACTATTATACCAACCGGGGTTGACTCAAGTGGTGCGATCCTGCGAATTTGAGAACCTGAGAATGATATTTTGGTTAAGACATCCCGTTGGGAGAGACATAGGAATGCGACCTCGTGCAGGATTAGTCTCAAGGGTTCTTTGGTATTAAAAGTGCTCTTGGAGACACATGTGGTACTAGCCAAAGAATATAGACAAAAAAATAAAAAATAAAAATAAAACTCCACTATTCTCGGAACTTAAGTGTACATTGCGATAGCCTATGTTAGATCCAAAAACCAAAATACTCTTTTTTGTCCTGGATTTATTGAATTAGAACAAGTTATAAAATTTATGATTTAAATTTAGGCAATAACATATATAAAATAAAAATAAAATTGAAAGAAATAAAAAAAGTACAACTAAAGATTCAAAGAAGAAACAAATATAAAAATTAAAACAAATTAAATATAATAACACTTCATAACAATAAAATAATAAAGATAATAACATTTTTTCATAGATTAAAAATCCTTTTTTTACTACCTATGTTTTTATTTATCTGTCTTATTTCAAACAAAAAATATCATATATAAAATGTAATCATTACTTAGATTTTCAACACATTAATTATGTTTTTTTCCCTCTATACTCTTTTTCTCTATGTAATCATTAATTTTTCTCTATTACTTACGTAAACGAAGAACTATTAGATAGGGATAAACATGAAAAATATCATTTACTGTATTACACTTTTGAAATACTTAAAAATATCAAATAAAACGAAAAAAAATAAATAAAAAAGGTGGAGTACTATAGTTTGGTAGTGCCACTTTTCTTTCCCTCATAGTTTCCCGCTTTTCCCTCCTTAATTTCAGCTTCCCTCTCACGTTAAAATCACCTTCCCACCATTCACTCCACAAATTAACTTCTCATTAACCATCACTCTCTTCCATGATGGGAACTCCCAAAATCTGGCCTACGTATCCGGCAAGGGACGAGGATGCCGCTGCGAGAACTCGAACAATGGTCGTGGTCTTGCTTCCTCTACGACACCTTCAACTCCTTAACTGACTCTTATTCAACCTCATCAAACCCTTCTTTCCTCTTCAATCCTACCTTGGTACAATTTCCTCTTTCAAAATCTTGATTTTCCACAAGGTAATCACAAGAGAAGAGAGAGAGAGAAGAGAGAGAGAGTAAACTGAAAACAGAATTGTATTGAAATGAAAAGTTGGTTACAATAATGATGAGCTAAGCCTAGCTATGACAGCTGTCATTACAGTTGTCAACTAATAACTAACACTAAGCCTTAAGTTACATAATATAAACTACTCTAATATTCCCCCTTCAATATCAGCCTCCTGTGAGCAATATGGGAACATTTCTGTGAGCAGCTTGAAAGGCATCTGTGACATTGAGTTTGTCTCTTAACAAAGTAAATCTGAGGCTAGACAAAGGTTTGGTGAGAACATCAGCCACTTGATGATCTCCAGGAACATGTTCAACCACCAATTTGTTGGCTATAACCTTTTCTCTAACCCAAAACAAATCTAGTTCAATGTGTTTGGTGCAAGAGTGTAGAACAGGATTCTTAGACAGCATCACTGTACTAAGATTATCACAGTAGATAACAGGCTTAGTAGATCTGAAACCAAGTTCAGCAAGAAGACTTTGAATCCACAACATTTCCCCTGCTGTGTTAGCCAGACTTTGATATTCAGCCTCTGCACTCGAACGTGCTACCCACTCTTGCTTCTTTGACCACCAAGACACTAGATTAGGCCCAACATAAACACAAGAACCAGAAGTAGACTTCCTATCATCTGGGTCTGAAGCCCAATCAGCATCACAATAAGCATAAAGTCCTAGAGGTCCAGCAGAGGGAGCAGGTTTGAGAAGAAGACCATGGTCTACAGTACCTTTTAAGTACCTAAGCACTCTTTTTAAAGCTTTCCAATGTTCCTCCAGAGGTTGTGAAAGAAACTGACAAAGTTTACTCACACTATAGGAAATTTCTGGTCTTGTAGTTGTCACATACTGTAATGCACCAGCAAGAGACCTATACAGTTTAGGATCCTTGACATAGTTGCTGCCCTGTTTGGTAAGTTTGAGACCAGAAACCATTGGAGTGGGTTGACCTTTAAGCTCATCCATATCAGCTCTACTGAGCAAATCCCTGATGTACTTGGATTGAGTCAACAAGAGAGAACCTGAGGGAAGATGTTTTATTTCAATGCCCAGAAAATAGTCCAAGTCACCCAAATCCTTAAAAGCAAATGCCAAATTCAACTTGGAAATGAGTTGTTGAACCATGTCAGAGGAGGAACCTGTGATGATTATATCATCAACATAGCATAGGACAAAGAGTTTGTAAGTGGTGGAAGAATGAATGAAGAGTGAATGATCACATCTACATTTTCTGAAACCAAGAGAAACTAGAGTAGATGCAACTTTTTCAAACCAGGCCCTAGGAGCCTGTTTCAGCCCATAAATTGCTTTGTTTAACTTGCAAACAATATTCTGATCACCTTGATGATAACCCTCTGGTTGTTTCATATACACCACTTCTTCTAGAACACCATTGAGAAACGCTTTATTTACATCTATCTGTTGAATATGCCAAGAATGAGTGAGAGCTAAAGTCAGAACAACCCTTACAGATACTGGTTTGACAACAGGGCTGAAAGTCTCATTGTAGTCAAAGCCCTTTTTCTGACGATAACCTTTAGCTACAACCCTTGCCTTGTTCTTGTTAAGACTGCCATCTGGATTTTCCTTAACCCTGAAGATCCACCTATTATCAATGGCTTCTCTGTCAGGAGGCAAAGGAACAAGAGTCCATGTTTTATTCCTCATCAAAGCCTCATATTCAGCATCCATAGCTGCTTTCCAGCAAGGAATAGTCAGAGCAATCTTAGCAGATTTAGGTTCAGTGTTTGCTGCAATATGAACACTAGGAACAGGAGCATTATGTTGGTTTTGGCCTCAAAATCTCGAGAGGGGGGGTGAATCGAGTTTTATTATGTATTGAAAAATTCGTACCAAATAAAAAATTGATTTGAGATGGAGAGATTAAACGTTCGTAATGGATCGCGAAAACGATAGAAAAAATATAATTGAGTAGCGCGGAAACGTAAACAAATTAAATATGCGGAAAGTAAAAGAGATAGGGATAGAAAAGCTTGCACCGGTGAATTTTATACTGGTTCAGCCTTCCCGTCGAAAGGCCTAGTCCAGTTCCCAAGCGACCCGCCTGAGAGTTCTTATAACCAAGCAATAGAGTCGCACCCTATTACAACCAAGAGCACCCCGCACACTACTAGGAACCTCTATTCGCTAGGGGCCTCAATCACACAGCAGGGTTCCTCGCCCTACGACGTATCAAACGTCCACTAAGGGATTCTCTCCCTAACCACTAAGGTTTAGAACGATTACAATGAAAGTGATTACAATAGCTTTTTGTGTTCTCACAACACGGATTCTACAATATGCTCTATGATAGTGAAGTAGAAGTTTCTCTAGAAGTTACTCAGCCAATAAGGATTTGTTCTGCACAAAATATGAACGATGAAAGGCAGAAGACTTGAGAAGAAGAAGAAGAAGAGAGAAACGTGTAGCAGAATGAGTACAAGAAAAAAGTTCTGATCGAATGAATAATGTTTTCAATGTTGGAGTGATTTTGATTTAAAAAGAAAAACCATTTAGAATCAAAAAGATTTTTAATAAGTAAAACAAAATCAGAATAAAATAAAATAAGATTTGAAATAAGTTTTAAAATCAAAACTAAATCAAAATGATTTACGAAATAAAATAAAGATTTGATTCTTAAAACCAAAAAGGAAATAATTCAAATTTAAAATCATTTTGGAATTTTATAAAATAAATCAGAATCTTTTATATAAAAACAAATCAGGAAATAATTAAAATGATTCTGACATGTTTTTCAATAAAACATGAAGTAATCGATTACTTTCTGAAGGTAATCGATTATTCCTTCAAAAATAGAAATTCTTAAATTCATTTGAAAAACATGTAATCGATTAGGCTAAGAATAGTTAATCGATTACATCACTCCTGTTCATTGTATGATGCAACTCATAATAATCGATTACACTAGGGAGTTAATCGATTGCTGAGCCTCTGGTATGCATATGATGCAACATCATGTAATCGATTACTACAAAGCTTGTAATCGATTACTAAGCCTCTGAAAAATATATGATGCAACAATTATAATCGATTACTTGACCTATGTAATCGATTACTTTCATAAGAAAGTAACTGATTAATAAAATTCATTTAATCGATTACAACCTCTCTGGTTTTTCTATGATGCAACAAAGTTAATCGATTACTTGAGCAAATAATCGATTACTCTCTCTTGCAAACATACAAATATACAGAGTTTTGTAACATCAAGAATTTTACTAAGGTTAAATGCAGAAAACACTTTTTCATGCAAAAACACGTTTTTCTTCTTCTCTCTAAAATGAAAAACTTATTGGCTTTGTAACTCTTAAAGAAACAAAAACTTCACTACCTTACATTTGATCTAAGGAGAAGGTTTCTAATCTATGCTTGCTTGAGTCTTCAATCTTGAGACTTGACTTGCACTTGTGAGCTTGAACTTGAGTTGGCTTGTTATCATCAAAACATATAATTGCATTCCTTTGAAGTCCATAGAGAGTTTGAAGCATGCCTTCCAACCAGCTTGACTTCCAACACTCCCCCTTTTTGATGATGACAAACAACCATTCTGATATGCTCTTTATTGTCTGCATCACAAGTGTTATACAAGCAGAAATAGATATATAATAATAAAACCTTCCTTAGAATCACTAAAAACAGGAAATATAATGGATTAAATCTTCTCCTCCTGTATGAATGCTTAAAAAAATATATCATTTTTGAAACAAGCATCCTTCAGAGTATCTCCCCCTGAATGTATTAGCCAAATATATTAGCCAATATCAGAATCTTTCTCCCCCTTTTGTAATCATCAAAAAGATGTGCAATCTCCCCTGAAACACTAAGAAGATGCATCAATAATAACATGAGAGATAAAAGATTCACATATTCAAAAGAGGTGAGAGGCAGAAGTTAAACCAATTTCTCTACGAATAAAAAAGAAATTTTCTTTTGGAAGCGGTTTCGTAAAGATATCAGCTAACTGCCGCGAAGTATCAACATACTCTATAATGCAATCACCCTTCTGAATATGATCACGAATAAAATGGTGTCGAATCTCTATATGCTTCGTGCGAGAATGTTGCACTGGGTTTTTGGTAATAGAAATAGCACTGGTATTATCACATTTAATAGGAATGTGATCTAGAGTTACACCAAAGTCTAGGAGTTGCTGTTTTAACCATAAAATCTGGGCGCAACAACTACCCGCGGCTACATATTCAGCCTCAGCTGTAGATAGGGCAACACTAGACTGTTTCTTACTAGCCCATGATACCAATGAATTGCCAAGAAGATGACAAGTGCCGCTAGTGCTTTTTCTATCTACTTTGCAACCAGCAAAGTCAGAATCAGAATACCCAACAAGATTACAAGATGAACCTTTGGGGTACCAAAAACCCATATCAGTTGTGCCAGACAGATATTTCATTATACGCTTGGCAGCAACCATGTGCGTTTCTTTTGGATTCGACTGGAACCGAGCACAAAAACACACACTAAACATGATATCCGGCCTACTTGCCGTTAAATAGAGAAGGGATCCGATAATACCTCGATACTTTGTGATTTCTACGGATTTACCTCCTTCGTCTTTGTCCAAGTAACATGATGTGCTTATCGGTGTTGCTACTGCCTTGGCCTTATCCATGCCAAATCTTTTCAGTAATTCTTTGCAGTATTTGGTTTGACTAATGAAGATTCCGTTCTTCGCTTGCTTTATTTGTAATCCCAGGAAAAAGTTCAGCTCGCCCATCATAGACATTTCAAACTCTTCCTGCATCATACTAGAAAATTCCTTGCAAAGGATTTCATTAGTAGCACCGAAAATAATATCATCTACATAAATCTGAACTAAAAGAATGTCCTTTCCTTTCTTTTTGATAAAAAGTGTGTTATCAACCTTCCCTCTTTCAAAGTTATTTTCCAATAAAAATTTGCTAAGACGGTCGTACCACGCTCTAGGAGCTTGTTTTAAACCGTACAAAGCCTTTTTCAATTTATAAACATAATCAGGGTGTTCATAACTATCAAAGCCAGGAGGTTGACACACATAAACTTCTTCATTAATAAAACCATTAAGAAAGGCACTCTTTACGTCCATTTGATATAATTTAAAATCTAAAATACATGCAAATGCTAATAGCAGTCTTATGGCTTCCAACCGAGCAATAGGGGCAAATGTCTCCTCATAATCTATCCCTCTTCCTGGTTGTAACCTTGTGCAACTAGCCTAGATTTGTTTCGAACAATTAAACCAGCCTCATCAAGTTTATTTTTATAAATCCACTTAGTTCCAATAATCGGATGAGACTCAGGCCTAGGAACAAGTTCCCACACCTGATTTCTTTCGAACTGGTTTAATTCCTCTTGCATTGCCAAAAGCCAATGCTCATCAAGCATAGCCTCAGAATAATTCTTTGGCTCTACTTGAGAAACAAATGCAAAGAAGTTACACAGATTGCTAATAGAGTTGCGAGTACTTACACCTTTTGAGATATCCCCAATAATCTGATCTATAGGATGGTGCCTCGATGTTCTCCACTCCTTAGGCAAATCAGCATTGAGTTCCATTGATTGTTCTTGATTTTTCTCCTCAACAGTTTCAACTGAATTTCCATTGCTTTCGGAATGATCCTTCGTTTTAGCATTTGGCTCCTCATCCTCATCAATGAATAAAGCTCCAAGAATACCTGAAATGTCATTAACATATACCTTTCCCAACCTTCTGGGATCGGATTCATCAAATGATACATGAATAGATTCTTCAATAGTATTACGAGATTTATTGTATATCCTATATGCTTTGCTCGAAGCAGAATAACCAAGGAATATACCCTCATCAGCTCTAGCCTCAAAAGATCCTAGATTTTCTCTACCATTATTATGCACAAAACATTTACATCCAAAAACTCGAAGATGGGAAATATTAGGTTTTCTCCCCTTGTACAGCTCATAAGGGGTTTTCTTTAAAATAGGCCTAATCAAAACACGGTTCATAACATAGCAAGCTGTACTCACTGCATCGGCCCAAAAGTATGCATGCAAATTCATGTCATTAAGCATTGTTCTAGAAAGCTCTTTTAATGAACGATTTTTCCTCTCCACAACCCCATTTTGCTCTGGAGTCCTTGGAGCTGAAAAATAATGCTTAACTCCATGTTTTTCGCAAAACTTTTCAAAACTATGATTTTCAAATTCTCCACCATGATCAGTTTTAATGGATGCAATGCTTAAATGCAATTGGTTTTGAATAATCTTAGCTAGCTTTTTAAATTCATGAAATGCGTCATTTTTATGAGTAATAAAAAGCGTCCATGTATACCTAGAATAGTCATCCACAATAACTAAACAATAATAGTTGCCACCAAAGCTTTTAGTTTGACATGGTCCAAAAAGATCCATATGTAAAAGTTCCAAGGGCCTTTGAGTTGAAACAAGGTTTTTAGAAGGAAAATTAGCCCTCATGAGTTTTGATTTTGAACAAGGATCACATTTTTCAGAAAAAGAAAAATTTTGCTTTGGCAAACCAACTACTAAGATTTTAGAAGAAATTTTATTTAAATGAGCCATGTGGATGTGACCTATTCTACGATGCTACAGCCACGATTCATCCTCTTTAGATAATAAACATTTCGCATCATTTGAGGGAATTGAATCAAAATCAATAACATAAACATTGTTTATCCTGCGAGCAATTAGCTTAATAAGATTATCAATTTTTCCCTCGATAATACATCTATCAGAATCAAATGTAACCCTATTGCCCTTATCACACAATTGACTAATACTTAGCAAATTGTGCTTTAGGTCCTCAACATGTAATACATTTTCAATGCAAGGGTTAGGAGGTGTACCAATTTTACCGATTCCGATAATCTTTCCTTGATTGTTATCTACGAAGGTCACATGTCCTTGGTCCTTAGGCACGAGATGCGAAAATTTAGATTTATCTCCAGTCATATGTTTTGAGCATCCGCTGTCCAAGTACCACCAAGACTTCCTTCCTTCCGGAGTAACCTACAAGCAAAGAATTCAAGGTTTCTTTTTAGGTACCCATATCTTTTTGGGTCCTTGAGCGTTAGTATAGCCATAGTCTAAGTCATGCCACCTTCTAGCTTCATTGTTCGGTTTAATGAACTTCACTTTTCGGTGTATGCATTCATGTGCACCATGGCCCTTTTTACCACAAATATGACATATAATAAGAGGTTTCTTATGATTACTGGCAAGGACAAAAATGGTACTTAGTTTCTTTTGATGTCTACCGGGTTGATATCCTAAACCCGCTCTATTAAAGAAACATTTTTGTCTACCTAACATTAAATTTAAAGTATTTCTACCTTTTGTAAATTTAGCAAGGGTTTCTTTTAAATCTTCAATTTCTTTAACTAAGTCCTTGCAGAATTTACAAGAAGAAGAACTAGCTTTAAGCTTAATGTCATTACTCGAAGTGTTTGAAGAATTTTTTAAAGTCAAATTCAGCTCCTTATTTTGATTTTTCAAAAAACATTTTCTTTAGTAAGTTCTTTATTCTTTTCTAAAATGGAAGCTGAATTTTTCTTTTCTAGAGAAACCAATAAGGATAACCTCATCGATTCCTCATGTAACTCTTCAAATGCTTCTTGTAATTCATCATAAGAAAAGTTAAGTTCAGAATTTACCTCATTGTCGTGAGCCATCAAGCATAGGTTGACAGTCTCCTCTTGTTCGTCTGAATCCTCATCCGAACTTCCATCATTGTCCAGCCACGCCAAGTATGCTTGCTTTCCCTTCTTTGAACTTGAGGTGCCCTTTTCTGAATTCTCTTTCTTTTTCAATTGATAGCAATGTGCTCTAATGTGACCAGGCTTGCCACACTCATGATATGTGATGGTTAAGCCTCCACTTTTATTGTTGTCTCTTCTGTTGAAATTTTTCTTCCTAAAAAATTTCCCGAACTTCTTCACCAATAGACCCATGTGTTCATCGTTTAGCAATTCTTTGTCCGAGTCACTATCTGGTGCAGGTGCTTCAGCCTTGAATGCCAAGCTTTTAACTTTCTTTTCTCTTCTTCATGCTGAGCCAACCTCTTCAGTTCATTTTCGTGTTCTTGTAATTTTCCAAACAGAGTTGCCAGCGTCATTGTTGAGAGATTTCTTGATTCAGCGATTGCCGTCACCTTGGGTTGCCAATCTCTTCCCAAACACCTTAGAACTTTGTTGATGAGATCCTCATTGGTGAATTTCTTCCCCAATGTTGTCAGTTGATTTACGATCATTGTGAAGCGTTTTTGGATATCTTGAATTGATTCTCCATCTTTCATTCTGAACAATTCATATTCACCAGTCAACGTGCTGATTCTTGACCTCTTTACTTCCGTTGTACCTTCATGCGTGACTTCGAGAGTATCCCACATCTATTGTGCTGTCTCGCATGTTGAAATCCTGAAAAACTCATCATAGCTCAAAGCAGATGTTATAATATTTTTCGTTTTCAAGTCGTATTGGACTCTACGTTCCTCCTCCTCCGTCCACTCAGCCATAGGCTTTTCGACGGTGTTACCATTAACCACATAGGTAGGAACATAGGGACCATTAACAACAGCATCCCAAACTTTTAATCCTACTCCTTGAATAAAAATTTTCATACGGGCTTTCCAATACGCGTACCCTACCCCATCAAACATGGGAGGACGGTTAATAGAACTCCCTTCACCTTCAAACAGAGAGTTTGAAGCCATACTCTTGAGACGGTTAAGTCTTAACACAAGAGACTAGCTCTGATGCCAATTGTTGGTTTTGGCCTCAAAATCTCGAGAGGGGGGTGAATCGAGTTTTATTATGTATTGAAAAATTCGTACCAAATAAAAAATTGATTTGAGATGGAGAGATTAAACGTTCGTAATGGATCGCGAAAACGATAGAAAAAATATAATTGAGTAGCGCGGAAACGTAAACAAATTAAATATGCGGAAAGTAAAAGAGATAGGGATAGAAAAGCTTGCACCGGTGAATTTTATACTGGTTCAGCCTTCCCGCCGAAAGGCCTAGTCCAGTCCCCAAGCGACCCGCCTGAGAGTTCTTATAACCAAGCAATAGAGCCGCACCCTATTACAACCAAGAGCACCCCGCACACTACTAGGAACCTCCGTTCGCTAGGGGCCTCAATCACACAGCAGGGTTCCTCGCCCTACGACGTATCAAACGTCCACTAAGGGATTCTCTCCCTAACCACTAAGGTTTAGAACGATTACAATGAAAGTGATTACAATAGCTTTTTGTGTTCTCACAACACGTATTCTACAATATGCTCTATGATAGTGAAGTAGAAGTTTCTCTAGAAGTCACTCAGCCAATAAGGATTTGTTCTTCACAAAATATGAACGATGAAAGGTAGAAGACTTGAGAAGAAGAAGAAGAGAGAAACGTGTAGCAGAATGAGTAAAAGAAAAAATTTCTGATCGAATGAATAATGTTTTCAATGTTGGAGTGATTTTGATTTAAAAAGAAAAACCATTTAGAATCAAAAAGATTTTTAATAAGTAAAACAAAATCAGAATAAAATAAAATAAGATTTGAAATAAGTTTTAAAATCAAAACTAAATCAAAATGATTTACGAAATAAAATAAAGATTTGATTCTTAAAACCAAAAAGGAAATAATTCAAATTTAAAATCATTTTGGAATTTTATAAAATAAATCAGAATCTTTTATATAAAAACAAATCAGGAAATAATTAAAATGATTCTGACACGTTTTTCAATAAAACATGAAGTAATCGATTACTTTCTGAAGGTAATCGATTATTCCTTCAAAAATAGAAATTCTTAAATTCATTTGAAAAACATGTAATCGATTAGGCTAAGAATAGTTAATCGATTACATCACTCCTGTTCATTGTATGATGCAACTCATAATAATCGATTACACTAGGGAGTTAATCGATTGCTGAGCCTCTGGTATGCATATGATGCAACATCATGTAATCGATTACTACAAAGCTTGTAATCGATTACTAAGCCTCTGAAAAATATATGATGCAACAATTATAATCGATTACTTGACCTATGTAATCGATTACTTTCATAAGAAAGTAACTGATTAACAAAATTCATTTAATCGATTACAACCTCTCTGATTTTTCTATGATGCAACAAAGTTAATCGATTACTTGAGCAAATAATCGATTACTCTCTCTTGAAAACATACAAATATACAGAGTTTTGTAACATCAAGAATTTTACTAAGGTTAAATGCAGAAAACATTTTTCATGCAAAAACACGTTTTTCTTCTTCTCTCTAAAATGAAAAACTTATTGGCTTTGTAACTCTTAAAGAAACAAAAACTTCATTACCTTACATTTGATCTAAGGAGAAGGTTTCTAATCTATGCTTGCTTGAGTCTTCAATATTGAGACTTGACTTGCACTTGTGAGCTTGAACTTGAGTTGGCTTGTTATCATCAAAACATATAATTGCATTCCTTTGAAGTCCATAGAGAGTTTGAAGCATGCCTTCCAACCAGCTTGACTTCCAACACATTAGTACCAGACTTATTCCTAACAGTGGACTTAGACCTTGTAATCATAGGATGTGTGTTTGAGAGTTGCTGAACTGAAGGAGAAGAAGAAGAAGAGGAAGGTGAAGCAGAAAGAGAAATAGTAGGAGAAGCAGTGGAAGGAAGATAGGTAGAAATTGTTGTGTGTGTGTCAGAAATTGGAGAGGGAATTTGATCAGAAATTGGGGCAGAGTTTGAAACACCCTAAGATGGTACAGATTGAAGAACAGTGAGAGAGGTAGGAGCAGATTGAGGAGATGAAGAAGTAGAAGAGATGTTAGATGTAACATTCCCAAAAGGAAAGGAATGTTCATCAAAGATGACATCTCTACAAACATATATTCTACCTGTGGGAGACATACATTTATAACCCTTATGACTTGGAGAATAGCCTAGAAAAGTACACTGAGTAGACCTAGGTTCAAGTTTGTTCTTAGTATATGGTCTAAGACAAGGATAGCAAGAACAACCAAAGACCTTAAGAAGATTATATTCAGGAACAGATTTGAACAACTCAGTATAGGGAATTTTACCATGAATAGAAGTGCTAGGAAGTCTATTTATAAGATAGACAGCACTTATAAAGGCATGATCCCAATAGCAAGTGGGAAGAGAAGCATGAGCTAACATAGTTAGACCCATCTCAACAATATGTCTGTGCTTACGCTCTATAACACCATTTTGATGATGAGTATGTGGGCAAATGACTCTATGAGAAATGCCTAAAGTGGTGAGAAGGGTGGTGAAAGGTCTAAACTCACCTCCCCAGTCAGTTTGCACAACCTTAATTGGTAGAGAAAACTGAGTATGAACATAGGCATGAAAATGTTTAAAAGTTTGAAGTGCATCAGATTTTTGTTTCAACAAAAATAACCAAGTAAATCTGGTGCAAGCATCCACTATAGACATGTAGTACCTGAATCCAGTGGATGAGAGTACTAGAGCAGGACCCCACAAGTCAATAAAAACCAGATCAAAAGGTTGAGCATACACAGTGAGTGAGGTAGTGCTAGGAAGTTTATGAGATTTGGCAGTAGCACAAGCAGGACAAAAAATTGAATCATTTTTATTCATTTTGCAGTGAATATTACAAGAATTCAAGACTGCCTTTACAACCCCTTCATGAGGGTGACCCAATCTACTATGCCATAAAGAGTAAGTACTAGGTACATACTTCACAGAATGGTGAACATTATTAGTAAAACTAGAAGCAAAAACAGTAGGTAATGGGTTTTTACAATGAGAAGAACCTAAGGAATTAGAGTTCTTATTACAATCTGTAGAAAGGGATGATAGAGAAGCCTTGACATCTTGGCCAGTGAACAAGTGAGAGTCAGACTCTGACTTTGACTGAAGGAAATCATGAAAAACATAGAGTCCCTCTGCATTGATAGAACCTTTAAGAAGGATAGAATTGTTGTCCTGAGATTTGACAAAACATGAGTTAGAATGAAACTCAAAATAGACATTATTATCTTGAGCAAACTTACTAACACTAACTAGATTTTTAGTGATAGAAGGAACAAGTAATAAGTGCTTGAGTTTTAGAATTCTATTTGGACAAAAGGGAGAGGAAAAACTACTGGTACCAATGCCTGTTATAGGAACACCTGAACCATTGCCCATTAAAATCTGATCCTGACCAGTGAGAGTGGTTGCATTACCTATATTGTGAGGATCAGCAGTGAGATGGTGAGTAGCCCCTGAGTCTGGATACCACATCTGAGAGTTATAAGTTTGAGGCTCAACCAGCATAGCCTGAGGTGATGGTCTCATAGTAGGAAAAGTAGATTGAGGAGTCCAAGCAGTTGGACCAGGCCCAAGGATAGACTGAGAAGGTCTGTGTGGAAACTGAGGTGCAGCATGCATAGGATAGGGCTGATAAGGCATGTAGAAAGGTGCAGGATACTGAGGCAAAGAGAAATAAGGTTGCATAGGCTGAACAAAATTCTGATTTTGTTGCTGAGTAGGCTGAGACTTTTGACCTTTTTGTCCATTAGAACCCTTAGCATTTCCAGATTGCATAACAATATCAAGTCTATTCCAGCACTTGAGAGCTTCATGTCCAGGTTTGTTACATAGTTGACACCTGGCACGATTTTTACCAGACTTTCCTGATGCATTTTTACCCTTGTAACCACCAGACTTAGGCATAGAGGATGCCTCAGGTTCAGAATTATCACTATCTTCATTATCAGTGTCAAACGGATTCTTAGATTTTGGTTTGACTGCACCTTGAATAGGCACAGATGAGGGTTGAGTGTAACCAAAACCATTCAGTTGATGAGGATAATACAACTGAGGTTGTGAAGCTTGATTAACTGATTGAGAGAGAAATCATATCAAGAAACCATAGCAGCGATCTGAATCGAAGATGTTGAGCGAAAGAGAAATCGCAATTGCACAGAGAATCGCAAATCGCAATGCAAATCGCAAATTGCACTGCTTGAATGAACGCGATCAGAGAAGGAAGAAGGAGATTGAGGCAGAAGCAGAGAATCGAAGTTGGAGAGAAGAATCCATATCGCAAATTGGAGAAGAAGAAGGTGGATCGAATTAAGAGAGAGAAGCTCTGATACCATGTTAGAATCTGATGAGAGAAAGAGAGAGAGAAGAGAGAGAGAGTAAACTGAAAACAGAATTGTATTGAAATGAAAAGTTGGTTACAATAATGTGACCAGCTTCTATTTATAGAAGCTAATGAGCTAAGCCTAGCTATGACAGTTGTAATGACAGCTGTCATTACAGCTGTCAACTAATAACTAACACTAAGCCTTAAGTTACATAATATAAACTACTCTAATACTCTCAATGTAATGTTTATGAGTTTTGGGTCTTCAAATAGATGCATCAATTCTTCATTTGATGTTGTGTAGGGTTTCGAAAAATTTAACTAGTGTTTTTTATTTGTCAATATGTAATTTTAATTGTTGCAAATGATCCATGGAACAGAGGTGGAGCAGTGCAGCTATTGATTTGTCCTGTCCCAGATATGCAAGGGTGTTGTTTCCACGGGAATGATTTGGGGAATGAGTGGGTGGGTGATTGGGTGTGCAGTGGGGAAGGGGTTCAGTGAATGAGGTGATAATGAGAATCCTTTCAATTTCTGGTTGTTTTTTGCGCTAAGGGACTTCAAACTGGCAGTGTTCCTCACTCTGCTGTGAGTACCCAAATGATTCTATTCAATTTTTTATTTAATTTTAAGTGTTGCTTTTTTGTTACTTCATACTGGATAGTCTTTGGAATCGAAACTGAGATAGACCCGGAAATTTGTTTTGTTTTGGGGTAGTACAGTTAGTTTAATCAGTAGAAGAGAAGGAACTCCAGGCATGTTCCTCATGCTTCTAAATAACCATGGCGAGAGAAATATGTAGCGGGAAATTATAAACCTGATAAGTTATTCAAAAGGAAGCATCACAACTGTTTAATTAGAATCTTCATAATCCTATTACTCATCCTCAAGAATTAGCAATAGGATCCTCATACTTATCTTTTAACAATTAGTAGCAGAATGCTAACGTATAATTAGTTAAATATATGTAGTTATTTAATAAAAATCTAAACATACATATCCTTACATAATATGTTTAGTTTTTTTATTAAAGTACTATATATATATATAACTAATATATAACAATTAATTATGAGATAACTAATATATAACAAATCAGTTCAGAACCATTATTTGTTATGGCCTTATGTTTACCAGCCTTAGATTTCTTAACAATTTTCGATTTGGCCTTCAACGATTGTGAAGTATTCTTGTCACTCAACTCTGGTTTACTAGATCCTTCAGGATGATCTGTATCCTTCTTGTTAACATAACCATTATTTGTTATGGTCTTAAGTTTACCCGCCTTAGTTTTTTTTCACAATTTGTGGTTAATATGCAGGTTGGGTTTGATTTTGTCTATGTTTGTTGCTAAGTGTTACTGGTTAATGAGTGTTTCTGGTTTGAGTGTTGCTTTTAGTAGTGTTGCTGGTGTGACTTTTACTGGTTTATGATTGTTGATGGGTGGTTTTTTGCTGCACCAAATTCCCATTTAATGATAGACCCTTTAAATATCTTACATTACCATCTACCTCCTCATTATTATTAGATTAGACTGCCTTAGTTAAGATACTATCACTAATATTGTCAAATGTTTTATGAAGCGAGGCTTCCTTGGTTTACTTGCTCACATGAATCTTTCACATAAACCATAGAGTAATTTTTAATTTGAATAAAAAAATACTCCCTCCGTTTTTTTTTGGTCTTTTTGGAGTTGTGCACACAGATTAAGAAAGTGTTGATTATGATGATTATTGTAAGGTTTATATGTATTTTGTCAAAACTGCCCCTATTTAATCTTTATTGAAAGTTGTAGTAGTATTTAATTTTTATAAGTAAGTGTGTCCATTAATTAATGTTTAATGGTTTAGAGATGAGAGAGATGATAAAAGTAGAATTAATGAGGAGTGAATTAAATGATTGGATGAAAGGTTAAAATTGGAAAGAAAAATATGTTTGTGTATTGGAATTGTAAAAGGACCAAATATATGAAACAAGGAAAAAAGGCCAAAAGGACCAAAGAAAAAAAACGGAGGGAGTAGAAGGTTAGAACTTAGAAAGTGAGAAGTTATTTGTTTAAATAAATTTGGATATGTCAGATGTATTTTTATTTAAACTTTTCTAGTCTCAAGTTATTGAGCTTGAGTGATGTTCATTGAATAGTTTAGCAAAGCTTTTTCTAATCGTAACTAAACTTTTTCTAGTAGTTTAGTTTAGCAAAACTTTTTCTAGTTGTAACTAAACTTTTCTAATAGTTTAGTTATCTGCCATTTTGTTGTAACTAATTTTGTTTGGATACTTTTGTATTATATTATTTTAAGGCTTAATTATGTCACAAGTCCCTGAAGTTTGAGGTACTTTTGTCAGATACCTTTATTCTTTTTTTTTTTCCAATGTCTGACTCCCCGAAATTACTTCTGAGTTTGTCATATATCCCTACTATCAATTCTGGCAAATTTTGCCAACATGTAACATTGGAATCCTAATCAGACGCAGGAGGTTGGTCATGTGGTGTCGAGTGATGTCACACGGGTGAAGACGACCTCTCTCTTAAATTCTTTTTTCTCTTTTTTTATTTAACTAAAAATATAAAAATATTAAGTTTTTTAGTTTTTTTAATTTTTTAAAAAAAGGATCTTCGACCACAGGGCACCAGGTGCTTAACCTCCTGCATCTGATCAGGATTCCGATGTTACATGTCAGCAAAATTGGCCAGAACTGGTAGTAGGGGTATATGACAAACGCAGAAGTAACTTCGGGGAGTCAGACATTGGAAAAAAAAAAGAATAAGGGTATCTGACAAAAGTACCCCAAACTTCAGGGACTTGTGACATAATTAAGCCTTATTTTAATAAGAAAAACAACATATAAATTGGATAACATTTTCTTGTGCTCTAATTTTCTAGGTGGGAAATCACATCCGCCAAGCAGGGAATCACATTGATACTGCTATAACTGATTTGAAGATTCAAAAGAAGGTAATGAAAACCCTTAGAGCAATTAATTTAGATGAATTTGGTTTTTTTTCAATTTCTGAAATAAAAATTGCCTTTTTGGTTGTTTCACAGTTCCATACTGATATATCTGCATGTATATATGTGTGTTCATGCGCTCTTTAATCTCTAACATAAACTAGTTTTAGCATTGCTTTAAATATATATTGGCATGGCCACTAGCTGCATGGGACAATATGATTAGAACCACTGAAAATATGATAAAATGTTATCAAGTCAATGTTGTAGCGAGAAGTGGAATTTGTTTGACATCTAGACATCTAGTAGGGAAAAATGTGTTGTCAAGGCAACTTTTTGATGCGATCTCATTATGCAGTTCACATTTTTATTAATACTGAACAATTTACAGACCTACTTTAAAGATGTTTAATAGATGAAGAAAGCCCTTAGAGGAGCAAAAGTTGAAATGCCATGGAAAGAGTAAGAAAGGTCATAGAGAAGAAAGTATGGTGTTTCAAGTTTAACTGCTCAACATACAAGAGAACTTGTTTCTTGATGGCCTTTTCCTATGCTTAGTTGAAAGATTTTTTGATGATTTTACACCAGTTCTCATTACAACTTGATATCTTTTAGGGTCATATGTTAACCTTCTTTGAGAGGTTTCTTTTCTTTTATTTTTTATGTTTATTTATCCGGTTACCATCTCTAGCTTCATTGTATGATACAATGCAAAATGCTTCATGCTGAATATGCATATAGTCATGAAGAACAAATAAAGCAAGAATTTGATTGGGTGATCAAACGTGAAGTGCTTCCTTTTGGAGAAGTTTGTCATTCAATTGACATCTAGCGCCTAAGCACTTTTAGTCAAAATGTAAGTTTATGTTACTTAATTTTTTCCTTCTTAATATCCTCCTTGAGTTGCATTTTTTTTAAAAGTTACTAATTACTTTAACTGTATTAGCATTGATTGTCTCGTTTCTTTTGTTTGATTGCAGGGTCGAAATTCATGAAGATGTTTTTTATTCTACCATAAGTTAAATTGTTTAGTTTGATATTTGGGCTTAGTTTGTTATAATTTAATGATTCTTAAGAGCTGGTATTATGAATTTGGAACTTTGTTTTGTACCTTTATTGGGCTTTTTTTACTTAAGTAGAGTAGTTTTACAAACAATTTACGTAAAAGAGATAGTTTTCAAATTATTTACTGAACATGGGGCAGTCAACGAAACTATTTACGAAAATGGGGCAGTCAAAGTCAACTTAATTATTTTATATTTTTTCGGGGTCAAAGTGTCATGTGCCACGTGTCACAACGTGGTGCATTGCGTCAATTGACCTGACGCAACCAAACCAATCGCGTCATTGCCAGTGACGCAATCTGGTGATTGCGTTTGCTCTGGTTGGGTATCGAACCTGCGATCGCAAGGATACTCCAGTGACCAACACGGAGCCACTGAGCCAATAGCTCTGTTGTGCTTAATAAGGGAAATAAATATATTTATTTCTTATTCGTTTAATATTTTTTCTAAATACCACAACCAGCATTAAATATATTTTTCTTAAACAATTTTTTTTTCATTTCTTCTAACATCGGTCTAATTAATATTTAATTATTTTTATTTTTTTTTATTTTTTGTCATTTGCTATCTTTTTATAATTAATTTCACACTTACTATCTATCTGTAATAGTTAAGCGTAAAATTGTTAAAACCATAATTAATGTTGCGTTGTCTTACTACAGATGCTACAAGCAAAAGGACACCGCTACTTACTATTTTAACTATGGTAGGGTGCGCCTTTGTTGGTGATGACGCCTTCTCCAGTAGGAATCGGGGCTGACATTTGTAGAAAGTTGGCCATGGTGATGAGGTTTCTCCGTAATGATGTGGGATAAGGGAATGAGTACCCCCTGTTGTTCGCCTCACTCTTTCCATGCTCCTCACTCTTGCCTCTCTTCAGTGTTCCTTCCCTGGGACTTAGAGAAAGGAACTATGTGTGTTTGTGTATTGTTTCAGTGTGTTGCTACTGTATTCTTCCGTTGTTGTCTTGTGTGTTTTGATTGATGGTGACACCTTTATATAGTGCCCCTTTTACCCATTGGTTATTCCCCTTTTCCGTTTACCTGCTGGTCCACGCAACTTTTCCCTCTTTGTTGCTGCCTCCCTCATTCTTTATCAGGTGCCAGTTTGTTCTTTTTCCATTTCAAGCTTTCCATTAATGGCTGAGGAAGGGGAGCATACAAGGCATGCCATTTCCGTCTCTCCCTTGGGAAGGGTCTAAATGAAGTGAGCAAAGATTCCTTTCTAGCATTATTATTTTACAATGATGTTATTGAATATAGTTTAAAAAGATAAATTCTGAAACAATACTAATGTACCTGTTAAGACAATCAAAAGAGTAAAAAAATTGAAAAAAAAAAACATAATTACCTTGACATTAAATATATCCTCTCTATATTAATAATACTTATTAAAAATTATTTAAATTACCTTATGAATTTTTTTGGACGGCCGGCCCATTTTGACATTTATTGGAAACCTAGGATCCTATATAATAACATGGGTGTGCAGTTATTAAGAAAGAGGATAAAAATAAAAGGGGGGAAAGAAAGCAGCGGCGGCCGAGAGTAGTGAAAGAGGGAGATCGGAGATGGAGCATAGCGAAGGAAGCAAGACAGAATCAGATGATTTGAACTTGAACCAAAGCAAAAGAAGAAAGATAGAAGAATCAGATGAGAAGGTTGGGGTTCTGTGTCTACATATGTACGATGGTGTTCTGATTGGAATAGATCTCGATGCTGCACCAACTGATGATACGAGTATTTGTTTCGTCCTCGATTTTCTCAGCAGCGGATTCCCTATCTGTATGAGACATGTTCAAATCGACCATCAACACCTTTTCGTTGGTGGAGTTGAAGTTGAATCAAGCCAACGACGCTTCTCCAACCAAATTCACGAGTTCCGCCCTTCTTCTCTGTTGCTCAACCCCCCAAAAGAAAAAGATATTTTGGTGAAGAAGGCGGGGACTCTCGCGTGTCCTAAATTGGCACTGGTGGCCAATCTTCAAGGTGACATCTACCTTCTTCATCACTACGGCCATCCTTCCATTCCTGTTGATCCAAAACCCGATGTTCCCTTTGAGCGTTTTGATCGTGGCAGCATTTCTGGGCTTAAAGCGCCTATTCCTCCTATCTACGGGTCCATCTATCAGAAATTCGAAACCCTAAAACTAACCGAAGAACCCCGTTACTATATATGGCCTGAGAGCAGGTTTTATGATCCCAACGACTTTCCTGTGGAATGTCAGTTTGTTGTGGATAATAAGTTGCTGCTTTTCTGTCATTCAGACAGGACACTCCAGATTTTCACTACTCATACCCATGAGGGAGAGGGAGAGTGGGAAACTTTTTTTAGAGATGCAGAAGATGTTCGAGGGTCTTTTCTAAATTGTCGCAAAGTTCTGCCCAGTACCGCGTTATGTTTATCTGATCTTGTATTATTCCAAGGTCAAGAACCGTATGCGGTCTTTCTTGGTATCATTGAAGAAGATTGTGAGGTTGACAGCAGCATCCCTAGCGAGTATGCATCCTCTTTTTCATTTCGTATCACTCAGAAACTCTATGCTTTCCCTCTCTCCAAAACAACATTCGAAGTCAATTGCTTTCAGGACCTCGATGAGGTATTCTCCATTCGTGGTGCTTTCGATCCTTTGAATCCATTGGATATAGACACAGTAAGTCATCAACTTCTTGATCTGGGTGACGTAGCAGCAGGAAATGGATATCCAAGAAGAAGAAGAGTATGTGCAATATCGGAAGGCAATGGGTACACAGATAAGGTTCCTTATGTTTTCATCTCTATTTTCGATTTGCACTTGACTCAAAAAGAGATAAAGACCCCGGACGACCCTAAAAAGTCTTGTAAGTTCTTGAATGTTTCCATGGTCAAAAAGCATTTATTCAAATTGGAGGACAAGAAGAAGGAATCTATATTCGATGCTTTCATCCTTACTCCAGGTATTGTTTAGACTTTATTAGAGATGTATGTGCTTGTTTGCTTGTTACATGCTATTGGAGAACGAGTTCTCTTGTTTTTATTTTTCTTTGTGGCTGAGATTGCCAACTTGGAATTTCACAATCTTCTTTTGTATTTTTGACAGGCAGCTTTACTATGTAGTCAAGTGATGTGATTCGAGTGGCTGCTAGTTGGTTTATAGCTAGGTAAACATAGCTTTGTGGAATGATTTATCAAATTACATGAATATCGCCACGATTGCAGCATAGAAGTTTTTATATGAATTTTATATAAAATGCCATGAATATATGTATGATGGATGGCATGTCAATGATAAATGAACACAATTATATTACATTGATTTGGTTCCCTCTTGGTCTATTGGATTTCTCTTCATTACTGATGATTACCATAGCTGTCACACTATCCTCCTTTTGAAGTTGCTCATGTATTCCGACTCTAAGTCCTTGTTTATCCCATTACGAGGAGTCTTCTCTTGGATTCAAAACTCATTCTCATGCTGCTTGTTGGTTTATAGATAGCTAAGTTGGCTGGGATTTGTGAAAAAGGATTTTGAGGACTTGTTTTTATCTTGCTCCTTTTTTCTTTTTTGTGGGCTAAACAATGATGAGACCTTTATTTGTTGTAGATATGAAATTATCCATCTTCCCTTGAGATCTGTTTCGTATATTTTATTGTTTCGTATACTTCATTCAATTCTCAACAAGCATAGCTTTGTGGAATGATTTATCAAATTACATAAATATTGCGACGATTGCAGCATAGAAGTTTTTATATGAATTTGATATAAAATGCCATGAATATATGTATGATGGATGGCATGTCAATGGTAAATGAACACAATTATATTACGTTGATTTGGTTCCCTCTTGGTCTATTGTGGAATTAAATTTAATTAATTTACGTACCCGGTGCGTACCCGAGCGTACCCAATGCGTACCCGCACCCGGTGCGGGTACTTGCTATTGTTGTTCTATAGTGTGTTGATGTGTTTTTTAGGGTTTTAAATTGTTATTCTTGCTCTCTTATACTTGCTTCTGCTGTTGTGCCCTATAGCTGTATAGGGTGTTAATATGCTATTATTGCTTTGTTATGCTTACTGCTCTGGTTTTATTTTGTCATAATTTTTTATTATTTTTTTATTTATTATATATTAACGTACCCGTACTCTAATTTTTACCGTACCCCCGTACCCGGTACGTACCCGAACCTATGCAACATAGCATACCAACAAGAAATGAAAACAATTACATTATGTGCTTGGATGGAGTTCTTTACAAATTTATAACAGGACCCATTGCATGTGTTGGAGTTGAACTAAAAATTTTGACCTTCCTGTAACTTGATCAACTTTGCTTCTATCATGATAATCCAAGCTTCTTTTGTTTTCACTATGAAGTTTTTTATGACAAAATTCATCGACTAGCTTTTGGCTTCTTTTTATGTTATTAAACTCAAGGGTCTTGCTAATAAGTGCTCTAAGGACACTTGTTAAGGTTCCTAGATTTGGAAAAAATATCATAAATTCACATTTTCTTTTTTCTCGAAAAAGATAAAAAAATTACATTTTCCAATACTTTCATACTACATTAATATTTGATTCTTTAACAAGTGTCTTTAGGGCAATAAACTCAATAGTGAGATCCCAATGGTGCTCAACAATTTGCATATTGTATCCTAAAACAGCTTAAATGCTTTAAGCATGTTTGTTTCCAAAGTAGGTAGGTGCCTCCAAAAACATGTTTAGGGAAAGCAATTATGTGTTGCTTTTGCTTCACCATAATTTGTTACCATGTTTCGAGGAGAAATTATTAGGTGGTCCGGGATTTCATGGTCTAGGATAATCGCCACTTATTATTTATTTTTAATATTTTTTAATACGATAAACGGTTGAGATGAGTCCGGATCACCATGGTCCATGACCACCTAATAATTCTCGTGTTTTGAGACACACTGCACTCTTATATGGTTAGAACCTCCTAATGCTATAAAGAAAACTACATTTTATAATTCCTCCTTCTGTTTTTCTTTTTAGGGATTGAAGCATAGAAAGCATGCAGTTAATTATAACGTAGTTTAAGATCTTGTGAATAACACTTATACTATAGTTAAAAGACTTGTGCAAAAAGTCTGCATCTTTTGGCAAGATTATTTGCTTTCTTCAATGTATGAAGCTTGCTATAGGAACCCAATTTCACAGTAAAAGAAATCGGTAATTAAAGAAAGATTTTACTTTAGAACCATATGAAAATAGAGGGTTTATGTAACCTTTTGACGTATCCCAATAGAAAATAGTCACGTGTTTTTTTTTTTTGGCCACGTAAATTGGGCATATTTTTAATTTATAAGTTTTATAATTAAAACCCTAAAATATTTATTTAAAAATATTTTTTTATCCTTAATGTAATTTACCCAAAATATCATCATTTTAATATTATTTTTCATATACCCAAAATACCATCATTTTAATATTATTTTTCATATACCCAAAATACCCTAATTTTAATTTTATATTTCATATACCTAAATACCCTCATTTTAATACTATTTGTATCTACCCAAAATACTCTTAATAATTTATAATTTCCCATTTCACTATCCTCCCATGTTATTCTTCTCCATCAATCTATCATACTCTTCTTCTTCTATCACTGTCAAATACCAACATCATCACCTTCTTCTTTATTCATACATTCGTTCTTCATAAAAAATTCAAGAACAAACGCAGGAGCATACATTCTTCACTATCACCTTCTTTTATATTATTCCCTCTTATCTCCAAACCAGTTTTAATTTTCCAAACTCAATCCCAATTCCGACGCGCCACCACCATAGATATGTTCTCTTTCTTCCTCTTTTAGGGATGTTCATTCCCTTTAGATTTTATTTCTGTGGGTCCCGTGCTGTCAGCAGTATACGTTGATGCTTTTTTGATTGATTGTTGCTCTCTACCCAGGGAAACACAATTTTGTGTAAACTCATAACACGTGATTATTTTTTTTATTCCCCAAATATTATAATGAAGAAAATAAAAGTTTTCACTTTTCCATTTACAAAAATCTTAAATTTTTCATTAAAAAAAACTCAATTTTTAGCAATAATGTTTTTTTAACACAGTTGAGTGGTGGTGAGAAGCAACGTGTCCCATTATCTTGGAAAAAGTCAAAGTAGTCAACAAAAAAGAAGAGAATATCTTTTTGATATGATGCTTGATTCTGTTTTCAAATAAAATATAATGTTTGATTCATTCATTAATTGCAAATTTCTATCACACAAATTTTCATATTAATTTTACAATATTTTAGATTTTTCATTAATTGTTTTAAAGAATTTTAATGTAATATACAATTTTTAAGATAATATACAATCTTTAGGATTTTTCATTAATTATTTTTACTTTGAATTGGGACAAAAAAAATTCATTTTTTTACCAAGATAATGAGACAGAGGGAGTATATGAGAGACAATTAAATGAGAAGAATTGAGTGTTGGAAACGAACAAACGGCCTAACAATCTACTAGAGGGGACTAATTAATAGTTGGAAGCAATAGTACCAATTTTTCGGATAAGATTAAAATGGGACGAATAATGCTTGCTGTTCAGATAAAATAGCTGATTTTGGGCTGAGTAGAATCTGATAATCGGTTGTCTGTCCGACAACAGATTATCCGAGCTGCACCACACAAAGATCAGATTTGCATCGGAACACAGCTAGCACAATCCGAGCAAAATAAGGTTTAACAAAGCCGACTAAAAGTGCTTGGACAAAACTGAAAGCGGTAAATAAAAGAGACACCGAATTTTATACTGGTTCACTCTCACCCACTGAGAGCTACGTCCAGTCCCCCCTGAATGTTAGGGAGCCTTTACTCAAAATCAATTCAAATGGATATAACAGGAATTAGAAGTGAACCTCACTCAACCTAACCCTTTCAAGAGTGTACCAAACTCTTGAAAACTACCCCAAATGAATTGATGGCTGAAGAACCTTTTCAGCACTTTCACAGATAGAGTTCCTTGAGACCTTCAAGAACTCCTTCAATGAAACCTTCACCGAACCAAACTGATTTTGTTGAAACCTTCAACAATCTCAGAGCAATCTTGAAACCTTCAAGATCTATTTCCTTGAAACCTTCAAGGATCTTCCTTTCTTCAATGAACAGTAACTTAAACTATGGTGGCTCTAACCAGAAACTCAATTGTATGAGAATTAGAAAGTGTGAATACCAATTGAGTAGTTGGTTAAGAAAGGGATTGACAGAGAAAATTGTTTAGATCGATTGCCTCTAAATTGACAACATCCTAAAACTATTCAAACAGAGACGTCACTACAGAAAATTAAATTGCGATGCTAGTGAATGAACTTCTTGAGTGAATGAACTTCTTGAGGTTAGTGTTAATAACAGAAGCGCATGATACTCATAAATTAAAGAGTTTATATTTTCTCTCACAACTTTGACCACTACCACTGCTACCATTTTTTATTTTATTATTTTTTCTATTTTTATACCCTACCATGCATTACTACTTTTTTTAGGTACAACACTTTGTTAAAAGTACTACTAATAAGAGACATATATGCTTGAGTTATGTTGGCGACTACATACTTAGCAATGGTGGATATGAGATTAATGCGCGCGAAAGTAGCTACGTTTATATTAATATTCTTTCATCATTTAACAATGAAAAAAGATGCAAACAAGGGGGGCATCATGACCATGATATTGGCATGAGACATAGATGAGTTTAGACTATCATGTAGAAAAAAAGCACCAAAGTAGTGCAGTTTAACCATTTAATTACAAAACTAGTGTAAGATGTTAATTTATTACACAACTAGTATAGTCGTATATGAGGCATGCGACTTCCTTTCAAACTAGAAAAAATAAGATACGGACAATACTACACTTCATTGTTAGACACATCCAATATCAAATAATGAGTGATAAATTCTCAAAAAGAGAAAGATTTGAAAATATTATATTTTAAAAAGAAGAAAGTTTTGATAAAAATCTACGAGATAAAAAATTAAAATTAATTCATAAACTAGAATTACCGGAAAATATAAAACAAGAAATAGCTGAAAAATATATGAAAATAATAGAAGAAGAAAGAGTAAAGGTACAACTAGAAAAAATAATGCTAGAAGAAAGACAATTAAAAAATGCCTTAAATATTGTTTTGGTCATTTATCTTATTTTTAGGTTTCAATTTGGTCCTTCATCTTTAATAAGAGTCAATTTACTCCTCTATGTTTTTAACGTTTGTCAATTTCATCATTTTGTCATGACAATGTTAAATTTTCACAGGAATATACTGATTTTGCCTAAAATTCTTTTTCTAATCATCATAGTTTGCATTGTAACGTTGTAATTTGTAATTTTTAAAACAAAAAAGGCAAAAATGTGAGCGAATTTTTACCCTAAAAAACTGGAATGACATTTTGAAATTTTATCAAAGTATCAAATATGATGAAAAATGTAAATTTTGAAGAGCAATAGCAAATTCTGATGACTAGAAATAAGAAACCTATTACAAAATCAATATATTTTGGTGAAAATTTAACATCATCATGACAAAAGGGTGAAATTGACAAAAATCAGAAACATGAATAACTAAATTGACTCTTTTCAAAGATAAATGACTAAATTGAAACTTAAAAATAAGATAGAGGACCAAAAAAGTATTTAAGCCTTAAAAAATTTATTTGATGAATATAGGAGACAACAAAGATATGAAGAAGCTAGAATAATGAATGACTCAGATTTTACAGATTCAGACTAATTATGAATCTTACAACTACAACTGAAACATTAACACGAAAAATTGAAGATATTACTAAAGAATTAAGGGATATTAAAATAAGTGTCTCTGAAAATGAACTGAAATATTTAGAAGAAATAAGAAACCTACATTTAAAAATAGAAAAGATAAACAATATGCTATCTCAAATTTTGGAAAATACATCCGAAAACCAAAAAACAAAATTAGATGATACATTAGATAATCTGATAAAATATTTTAAGGCAAAAAATAAATATGAACGACAAATCCAACAAGAAGAAAAACTTCATGAATAACTAAAAGATGTATTAGTTCAATTAAAAGAAAGTGAGCAACATAGAAATATCACCATTTTAGAAAACTATTTTTTGATGAACAAAAAGGATAAAAAAGAAAAAGAGATAATTCCTAAGCTTCCATTATCATGGAGAGATTAGATGAAGAAATAAATATAGTAAAAAATTATGATATAGAAGAAATTTCTAATTTAATGAAAAAGGTTAGAAATTTTTTCTGAAGAAAAGAAAAGTGAAAATAGAAATTTGACAATAATTGAATCTGAAGAAGAAAATTCTGATAAATCTGAAAATGAAGATATAATTATAGGATATGAGTCTACTGATGAAGAATATAATCTAGGAGAAAATGAAGGATCAACATCTTATATTAAAAGGGAAAGACAAGAGTATCAGTCTTTTAGAGAAAAAGAAAGAAAAAGAAAATTTAATGAATATTAGAATCCTAAATACCAATATGGAACCCAAGATGAAGGAAAAAGAATATTTTCCTAGGAAAGCAGGATTTAGAAAGAAAAATACTATTACTATTAACTGTATAATTAATAGAGAAAAAATAATCCAAGAATGGGTAAATGAATTAACAATAAACCTTTTGAAAAATTATGATATAGATAAGCTAACAAGAAAATATGTTTTAAGACTAGCAGGATATAAATCTACTGGGATACTTAAAACTTATATTGGCTAAATATAAATCTACTGAAATATTTCGCGGGGAAGCTAAAAATTAAGGAAATGTTATAAAACATAAAAAAACTTAAAATAGGGTCACTGTTCACCAAAAAAAAAACTTAAATTAGCTTCAGAATATTCCCTAGCAAACATATCAGCTACAAATTTTATATCATTAGAAATATTTCCTAGCAAAGTCGTGGCTGTTCCATAGTTGTTTTCCTGATAATAAATGGTTTTTAAGTTATCGAACAATAACTACGGAAATTATTTTCGTATATAATCCGTAGCTGATTTGATATAAAATTGCTATGGAATTATTCCCTAGCAAAATTCCGTAGCTGTCCAAGAAAATTCTTGTAGTGCATAACTTCTGACCAGCTTAGAGGCGAAGATGCTTGGAAAAAATTAGATTATTTAGCAAGACTAATAAGTTTAGAATTTTTAGGAAAGGATCTGATAGATCATAGAGAAGAGGAAATTAAGCTAGAAAGAGAAACAACAAAATGGTATTTAACAAATATGTGTATAAGAGACATGTGTCATATAGATAAGTTTATATGTGAATATGAGACCTATTATTATCACCTTGAGAAATCAGATCTAGAAGATTATAAGGAATTATTCCTAAGCAAACTTCCTCATCCAATAGGAGAAGAGTTAAGAAAAAGATGACTAAATAAGTGACCTGAAATAGCCTCAACATTTGGAGGTCTTATATTCATATTAAAAAATATGGTTAGAGAAATTCTTGGTTGCATGAGTACGGGTACGGTATCGGTACCCGATACGGGTACGGGGTACGACAATTTCTAAAAAACATGGGTACGAGTACGTTTATATATATATATATATATATATATATATATATAATAATTTATTTTATTAATATAATTATCTTTAAATTTTAAAAAATGGAAAAAATAAAATCAGTAAGGTAAAAATTAAGTTAAAATTAATAATAAACACTTAAAAATTATTTTGATGTAAAAAAGAAAATATTAAGTTCAAATTAATAATAAACACTTAAAAATTAAAGATTTTCCAAATAGAGTTAGCTTACTAGTTACTAACAACATTACCATATTTAAAGAACAAGCTTAATCAATCAGTCAATTAAAGATGCAGCAAATCAGTATTATACTGCGAAAATATAAACTGAAAAAATAACTGTATGATACTATGAAAAAAAGAACAAGCTGACGAAATCAGTATGATGATACTATGAAAAAAACTGAAAAATTAAAAGATGCAACAAATCTCATTAGATGCGGCAAATGAAATCCTAACTTTCCAAGATGCAGCAAATCTCATTAGAAAAATAAGTAACAGAGTAGAAGTATTTTATCTCTGTACGAGCAGCACGGCGACGGGTTCGAGCAGCACGGCAACGACAACGAGCGAGCAGCACGGCGAGCGAACGACAGCTGACAGTAGAGATAGAGAGAGGAGGCAGAGAGGGTGCTTTGAGAGATAGAGAGGAGCCAGAGAGGGTTTGCTTCAAAACTCAACCCTAGGATAAGATTAAGATGTCTAAGGCTGGGAATAAATTTGGGATGTTACAATCCTCCCCCACTTATTGGAATTTCGCCCCCGAAATTCCGTTGAGTTCCGTAATTGGAGAACCATCCCCTTGGTAAAGCTTCTGACTACGTTTTTCACTTCCCTTCGGTCTTTATTCCCCGCTCCGGGTGTGGTTAGGGTCATGCCTATTTCAATGCTTATCCTCGAATACAATGTATCATCTCTACCTCGACAGGATCGTCAGTTTTCTTATTATTAAAGTTCCATCTCCCATTCCTTGGATTGAAATCCTCCCCCACTTGGCATTGACATACTTGATTATATCCATGCTAGGGGGGGTATGCTCAGTCGTTGCTTAGAATAGAGTACACAAGTTCCCGACTGGTATTCAAAGCTGAAAAGAGGGCACGTGGGTGACTACCTACCCGTAGGCATAGAACTATGCCGGGTTTCTACGACTTGGCGAATTCCCACATACACATATGAGATGCTTGAAACTTGAGGAGAGTGAAGATGAAAAGAAGAAACATGAAGCACTCCAGAGTGAATCTCATGGTGTTTGCAAGACGACCCAGGATGTACTGGGTATATGTCAAGCAAGAAGACAATAGAGGTTATCCCCAAAGTGTGCATTTTCAGCAGAGAGCCGTCGAAGGATGCGTTTTCTAGGGATCTGCGGCTGATTGATTGGTCTCGGTCAAGGTCTAATTGTTATTTCTCAATTCGGTGTTATTTTGGGAAGGTCTTGTTTTTTCCCTAGTTTCACTCTTATTCGATTCTCCGTGAAGCGTTTGGGCCTATCTGTTTAGTAGTCCTATGGCTTATGGTATGATTACTAGTTATTGTCGCTCGGATAGGATCCGAATTGAGTCACCGAGTCTCTCCCACTTAGTATCAACATACCTGAGTAAGTCGAGGGCAGGGAGGAAGTTGGGTTGATTCCAAGAATTGATTAGCTAGATTCTTAATTGATTGGTGAGGTGGTTCATGGGATTAAGTTGTCTGCCAATCGGTCTTATTGGTGTGGTTTCGAATTTTTCTATGACATGATGGCTCTCCATACTTACGCATATGACTAAGTTCTCATACAAGTTAAAGAGGTGGTTCGATCATTTAGTTGGATGTTCTCGGTGGAAATATAGAATAAGAGTGTCTTAAATGGGGTTAGTTTGCGAGTTTCTGTTTATGAGTCTTAGTAAAGATCCTATAGGATTAAAGTTCAATAGGACTTTCGACAGAGATAGAATTTCTAGATGGTTTATTCGGATCTCAACTAGATGATTGCAATAATATAGCATGTTAATAAACGCGAAGACCGAGGTGGTCAGTCCCAATCTCACATTTATCAACTGTACATCACTGCGTTGTTGAATGATAGCATTATCTTTTAACAGATGCAAGAGAAAGGATGACCAATCCTGACCTTACACTCTATTAGAGGACGACACTATCATCAGGTGTTTGGTTAGGTCTCTCGTTACGGTCTTATAACTAAGTAAGGTTTTTCCTACGTGTTCCTTTAGATGGTACTCATGATTGGATTGAAGATAAGTCTTTCTTAGGTTTCACAACTTCTAGAAATACAGGATTAGGAATTTAAAATTCCAAGATAATTGATTTAGGATATTCTACGCTGAAACTTAATAGAGATGCAGATTGAAAGTACCTAAAATGTTTATCTAAGTTCTTGAATTGTTTCGTACCTTTTGTTGGTTTGGCCATGATCTCCTTAAGTAGCTGTACCGCAGACCTCAAGGGTGTGGACCAGGAAACTGATATAGTCGGAAGGTAAGGTTGAGACGTCCAGGACGAAGTCCTGTGTCATTGAGTAATCCCTCTGGGGCTGTGTCTGGTATGATTGCCGACACACCATGAAAGATGTGACGAGACTCGCCACCGAATATTAATACATCACCCGATCCCAAGATAATTATTTCTGCTCTCCTTGGATCTCTCTGGTCTCCATAGAGAAACTCAGCTGAGTCACCAATGCAGAATGATACTACCGGTATCCGTCTTTGCAGGCTTCCAACACTTTCGTCACGGTCCTAATGAAGACCAAGCTTTCCATTTTCTTCATAGAAATTGACAATGCAGACATCAGGGGACATGGAAGGGAGTATGTCCTCCACTTCACTTACACCGCATTCCTTCTCAATCAAAGATTGTGCTTCTTGCATCGCTCCCATAACCAGCTGAATGAAATGATCAGGAATATTGGGTGGTTCGCTTCCATCAATTATTCTTTTGGGTCCATATACTCGGGTTTGAGGATTCCAGTCTAAGCCGAGGCACATCATTTTCAGTCGGAGTCTGGCTCCACTTGTAAAGCCTGGTTGATAAAAACCTCCAGGGCCTAAGCCCATCTCCCGACAGTTCTTTACTACGCCCACCTGTTCTTCATGAGCCAAGTGTTGCTTCAGGAGAACCATTCCCGGTCTCAAAACTATACTCTTCTTCTCATCAACTTGTACCCCCACGTGTTGCTCCTTGTCTTCAATAGTCGATCTAAGCTTACCCATTGCAGAAGTTTGCCCTTCTTGAAAACATATGTCATACGGCTTGGGTTTCAAAGAATCAGCTGGGGAATTGATCTTACGATCAGTAGCCGAGCTGCTAGCAGGAGAATGGAGAAGCTGATTTTTCATGTTGCTACAGTGTGGCAACAAAGGATTCTGTTGATGCGGACATATACATAATTTAGTACATATCTATATAGGGTTTTATAACTATAAACCTAAGTAACTACTATAGAACTTGACACTATTTCCTGGTTACTCTCTTGGTGAGTAACCATTGGAGATGTGAATCCACACTCCAAAGGTCGAGGGAAACTGCTCTGATACCATAATGTAACACCCTATAATTAATTACCCTTAAACCCCTTATATTAAAAATACGGACTTAAAAATTCAATTTTTATTTCATTAAAATCAACCGTCAAACGGACGGAGTTTTGTCTGTTTTTCGGACTAATCCAAAATTCAACCTGTGGTAAACAATTTTAATTAAACAACCAATAGCCAGCAGGGCTTCAGATAATATTTCTAAATCATATCCAGGCCCAATGGGCTCCAAAAATATCAGAGTGCATAATTAATCAGAGTAATAGCGGAAACTACTAAGTTGGAGTGTCAATCCAAAACATATAACTTTGTCAAAACAAAACATCCTAAGCCTCATTCGAAATATGCATATTAAATTTACATCAAAATAATATAAGAGGCTTAGGTCCATATTATATTCTAAATCCCATAATAACCCTACTTTCCCTGTAAGGGAAAGTACTCCTGCTCGGTCGGGGGCTGTGCCAGCTCAATCTCCGTACCTGAAAAATGTAAGGGAGTGAGCATTGCACATGAAATAGTAAACAGTTTCTAACTAGACATAACGACCCGCTAGGTCAAACACAATTAGCAAATAAGCATATATTCACATATTGCACACCATACTCATTTCATTATTTCCATATTCATTATTCATTCCAAATCTCCATTTTCATTATTCATTTCAACATCCATTTCATTATTCATTTCAACATCCATTTTCATTTACTTTTTATTCTGTTCACATACTTACTTTATTTCGGTACATCACCTCAAATCAGAGGCCAATGTACAATTTCATTCAACACATTTATCACCTCAAACAACAGAGGCCCTCATAATTTTCCTTATTTAAATTATGTGTCCCTCAGGTCAGAGGTCAACACTCCAATTTCTTAATTCACGGTGTGTCTCTCAGGTCAGAGGTCAACACACCAATACTCTATTCCATCCGGTGTCCCTCAGGTCAGAGGTCAACACCCAAATCACTTTATTTCATTCTGTGTCCGTCAGGTCAGAGGTCAACACTCATTCATTTTAATTCATTTCGTGTCCCTCAGGTCAGAGGTCAACACCATATTCACTTTATTTCATTTCGTGTCCCTCAGGTCAGAGGTCAACACACTATCGTACTTTACCTCCACGTAGGAAGGTACCTCATACACTTGGCCTATGGGTACTTCACCTCCACACTGAAAGGTACCTCATACAAGTTAGCCTGGGGGTACTTCACCTCCACAACGGAAGGTACCTCGTACCATTGTACTTCACCTCCACAACGGAAGGTACCTCATACATGTGGCCTATGGGTATTTCACCTCCACACCGGAAGGTACCTCATACCATTGTACTTCACCTCCACACCGGAAGGTACCTCATACAATTTGGCCTGGTGGTACTTCACCTCCACATCGGAAGGTACCTCATACCACCACATAGGTTATACTAAAACATCATTTTCATTATCAACAATTCATTACAATATAAGGGTCGTCACCTCAATACAGAGGCCAACATATTTACCACATTCTTGTTCAATCAAGCATGACACATTTAATCACAACCAACCACAATTAACACATAATCATTCATGTAATTCCCTTATTCCTTTCTTTTTTTAACTATCACAATCATACCAAGTAGTATCCTCTTTTATAGCCCAACATTTAGATTTGCCCTTCATTTTAATTTTACATATATCATCTTTTACTTTTGTTTACACATAATCATTTTACTTCCGTTTCCTATATTCACAAGTTCAATTCATAAGCCATGACCTTTGTTCACAATTGATAATACTTAACATTTTTACTCATTTAGAAATTAGATACAAATATGCACATTCATCACATATAATCGTTTCCCTTCCGTTTTCTTCCTATATCAATTTACTCCATAATACCTACATATACTTGCAACATCAATCAATTATCATTTTATACAAAACTTGACAATTAAAATCAATAATCATAGAAATCATTTACGGCCACTTCACTATCATGTTACCCAAATCCTCTTATACTTCATTATAATCATTATCTGAATTTCATTTATTAAATAATTCATTCTCATATCATTGGGTTTCCTTTTTCCTAGTCTTTACATTCAATTTCATACATATTTATTTAGTTAGAATTTCATATTCAATAACCTAGGGTTTTATAGTCTAATTTTCTCCCCTAACACATAACCCTAACAAGTATTATATACTAACTAGAACCTACTCCCTAGAACAAGGCAATGCCCACAATATCCACCCCTTACCTCAAACACTTGGAGATAAGGTGATTTTGCGTGCTCCAAGCTTGAAAGCCTTGCCACCAATTGAGTTAGAATCCAAAGGAAAAGGGAGGAACCTAACATAATAGCCATAACAAGAAGAGTTAGCATTTATGCCATAGCCTCTTGCCAAGACTCAAGAAAATGTGAAGCTTCCATGGCCTAGAGTTGAAAACCACCATGGAAGACAAGAGAGAGAAAGGGAAAACGAATTTAGAGAGAAAAAAGAGGAAATCCATGACATTAAACACTTACTTGAAGTGAAGAAGGAAGAGATTTGTTGATGGAATGAAGAAATCCCACTTGCTCTTGGTGGATTTGATGATGGAGAATGGAACCCTAGGGGAGAGAGGAAGAGAGACACGAATTTGGGGAAGAAAGAGCGTGTGTTGTACTTTTATTTTTTTCTCCATCAGCAGCCTTTAATCGATTATTAATCGATTAGGCTTTTTCCCACCTTCTGGACTTAATACTTAATCGATTAAGCTGCAGCTTAATCGATTAAGCTGCATAGTTTTGCAGTACCCAGACTTTGAAAGGCCATAACTTCTTCGTTACCCGTTGGATCTTCCTCAAATTTTAAAGAAAGCTTCCCTACATACCAATCTTCACATCCAACGGTGGAATTTGTGTTTAGAGTTGCCAATCTTTTATTTTGAATTTCCTAAGGTTCTATGTTTTAAACCTAATTCTACATGTATTTTTGGCTAAATTCTAACTCATATCTCCATTTCTTCTACCCTAAGACCATCCCAACATAGAGTATACTTGGAATTAAATTTGGGATGTTACATGTAATGAAGAAGGTCATTATACTAATAAATGCCCTCAAAAGAAAGATAAACCAGAAAATGTTAAAATCCTTACAATAGCAGAAGAAAATGATTTAGAACCACTATTAGATTGGGACATAAGTTCAGAAGAGCAAATTTATTAATATTTATCAGAATCATCCTATGAAACTAGTGATGAATCAAGTTTGTACATACATTCATAAAGGTTTCTATCCAAATTGGAAATTATGAATCAAAACAAACATGTGCATATGTAGATATTGGAGCAACAATATGCTTAGCCAGTAAAGATTTAATCCTCAATAAACTTTGGATTAGATTAGAAAAACCATTAAAGATAGTCTTAGCAGACAAATCTGAAAAATATATTAATCATGCAGTCTTCTGGACGAAAAATGATTATAAACGGGAAAACATTTCCTGTACGATCCATTTACCAACAAGATAGTGGAAGGGATATAGTAATAGGAAATAATTTCTTAAAGCTTTATAAACCCTTTATACAAGAAAATAAATGGATAAAATTAACATGTCCAAAAATTCAAAAAATAAGGCAAGTAAGAGAGCAAATAAAAATACCTTATAATAAAAAGATGTACAGTCACATCAGAGTTCGCACAAAAGTGTGGGGAGATAGAGGAAATAAAAACAAATTTTTTTGCAATAATAGAAAAAGTCTTAATAAAAAAAAAACAGAAGAAATACCTCAAAAATTACTAAAAGCCTTAGAAGAAACATGTAGTGAAAATCCATTAAATGAGAAAATCAACAACAAGAATAGAGAATTAATAAAAATAAGACTAAAAGACCCCTTAGTAGAAATAAAGGCAAAACCAATGATTTACACTCAAAGGGATAGACAAGAATTTGCAGAACCTATAAAAGAACATTTAAGCCAAGGATTAATAAGAAAATCAACATCAAATCACAGTAGTCCAACATTTTTTATAGATGGTGAATCTGAAAAGAAGAGGAGAAAAAGAAGGATGGTAAATTACAAGATGATGAATAAAGCAACTGAAGGAGATGCTTATTATTTACCCAGAAAAGATGAGCTTATTGAAAAAATTAGAGGAATGAAATATTAGTATACCCTTGATTGTAAAAGTGGATTTTCCCAGTTAAGAATAGATGATGAAAGTAAACCATTAACTGCTTTCTCATGTCCACAAGGACAATATGAATGGAGTGTCCTACAAATGGGCATGAAACAATCCCCTGGAATATTTCAAAGGTTCATGGATGGGAATCTAAAAGATTTAAAAAATATATGTAGTGTTTATGTAGATGATATAATCATCTTTGCAAAAACATTAGAAAAATGATATGATAGAACTTTGATGGTTATAGAAAGATGTAAAGAAAGAGGAACAGTCCTTTCCAAGAAAAAAGCAATAATTGGTAAAAATAGTATAAAATTCTTAGGATTAGAAATTGAAGAAGGAAAAATTAAAGTCCAAGATCACATTTCTATAAAAATTAGAAATTTTCCTTCAAAAATCACTGATAAAAAGCAGTTACAAAGATTATTAGGAATTTTAACATATGCTGAAGGGTACATTCCAAAATTGGCTGAAATAAGGAAGCCATTGCAAGCAAAGTTAAAAAATGATGTTTCATGGAATTGGTCAGATTCTGATACAAAATATGTTGATACGATAAAGAAAAAATGTGTTAATTTACCATCATTATATTATCCTTCTGATAAAGATAGGATGATAATAGAAACAGATGCTTCTGATTATCATTGGGGAGGAGTCTTAAAGGCCAATAATGGAAAAGGTGAATTGATATGCCATTATACTTCTGGAAGCTTTAAAAAGCATGAAATCAATTATCATATTACCGAAAAGAAGTATTGGCTTTGATAAATACTAATAAGAAATTTAGAATCTATTTATTAACTAACATGTTTATTGCAAGAACAGATTCAAGCTATGTTAAATCCTTCAGGGATATTAATATAAGAGGATATTTTAAGATGGGAAGATTATTAAGATAGCAACAGTTCCTTGATTGGTATCAGTTTGAAATAGAGCTGATCAAAGGAGATAAAAATTATACAGCAGACTCCCTAACAAGAGAACTGGCTGTCAATTAATCATAAAGGCTAACCAGACCTCACCAAAATTATATCAGTTATTTTGCAGAGAATTGGAGATGGAGATTAAGACCATGGAAATACAGATTGCTGAAAAAGAGATGGAATTAAAGAAATTACAAATGGAGATACAGATTCTCAGACAAAGAATAGAGCTTGTACGAATGAAGAAAGGAGAAGAAAAACAAATTCCTGAAGAATTAAAGCAGACCACTGCTCAATCTCAGAAGACATATGTCTATGTGATTTATGATGGAGACAAAAAAGGGATCCATGAAAATATTGATGAGGAAAAACTTTCTCTCAACATAAAATATAAGAGATGCAACTCATTTGAAGAAGCACAAGAAGAGTTAGAAAAGTATAAGGAACCTATTTCCTTAAGACCTCAAACTAAAATGATGAAAGAAACCAAACTCACCAGAGACCAGTTAATTAAGATTAGAGTACCTATGACAAAAAATGAATTAATGGAAGAGAGAAAACCCAACCCCAAAAACTACCAAGAATTATTCCAAGAAACATTTGGTTGGAAAAAACAAAAATATTAAGGCCAACCATGGTACACAATCTGGAGAACAAAAACATGACCAAAAATGGTTACTCTACCAGGATACAATCCATTAAAACTGTGGCATGCAGTTCAATATGGATTAGTAGAATAATTTATTTGGAGATTAGCGAGAATTAGAATGTTTCCCTGAAAACATTAAGATAGCTATTAAGCTCTGGAAAGACAGAAGAGCTCAAAATAAAAATACTTTCATAAAAGTCCTCAGCTGTTATTGCCATTATTATAAAGATCAAATATTCATAAACCCAAAACTTATATGCAACTGGGATTTTCAAATGGAAGATCTCCACCAGCTGATGAAGACCCAGAATTTGAACTCACATAAGAAGATGAACATTATTTCAGAGCACAACAATTATTGTTTATTTACCTTATTTTAGAAAAAAATTATAAAGATACCAAGATTAAGGTAAATTTTAAACTCAAAGACACCATAATCACTTCTAGATTTGGAGAGGCCATCCCTGAGAAAGAATATGTCCATGTGGATCATTGGATAAGAGATTTCTACTGCGTGGAAAATATTGATTTTCCTGAACAAACCAAAAGATTCATCTGCGATTTCCTATCAGATGTCCCAAATCACATGTGCCAGTTGTGTGAAAAGGATAAGCAACCAGATGAAGAAGCAATAATAGAAGAGTGACGCAAGCAGTGACCACTACAAGAAAAGTCACTTTTTGTGACAAAAATTTAGTGACGAATATTAAATTTGTCACATATAGTATCCATAATAGTGGCCTAGTGACAATTCGTCACTATAACTGCATTATCAATGGCCAAAATAATATCGTCACAAACATTTCGTCACTATTGTTATTCATAATTGTGACCAAGTAATAATTCGTCACTAATTGTTATTCATAGTAGTGACCAAGTAATAATTTGTCACAATAAATTTAGTAATAATGACCAAAATATAGCGTCACAAATACTTCGTCACTGATATTTTTTATAAAGTGACTAATTGATAATGCATCACTACAAATATATTATTAATGGTCAGTATATATCGTCACAAATAATATAGTACCAATAAGATTATTCATTATTGTGATTAAGAGTCAATTTATCTTTGTAACTTTATTATTGACGATAAAAATATATGGTCACTAATAAAACATCAATAATGTTGTTTGTATTAACGACTAACTACAATTTATCACTATAATTTCAATATCACTCATGAAAATATATCATCAATAATAATAATAATAATAATAATAATAATATTCATAATATTATTATTATTATTATTATTATTCGTAGCAGTAACTAAATAAGAATCTATCATTAGTACTTAAAATTAATGGTCAAAATATATTGTCACATAGCCTCGCACTACTATTATTCATACCAGTGACTACATAATAATTTGTCACGATAATTTTATTATTAATGAGTAGAACATGTATTACACATAATTTACCACTATTATTTTATATTTTTCATGTATCACCATATTATTGCATATTGCTTTTAAAATAATTAAATGATAAATATTGATTATACAATAAATAACTACTCGTTATGAACAATATGTTGTTAATTTCAAGAAAAAAATTAATACTAAATAGTAAATAACAAAATTTATTTGTTTTATTTCCACTTCCACTTCCTCTTCCTCTTCTTCTTGTTCTTCTTCTTCTTTAGTGATGCTTGCATGCTTCACCGGAATTTCATCAACTATAGGGCTTGTTAAGTCATCCCTGTCCAAAGACATCACCTTATCATCAACTGCATTATTTGGCACATGACGAGTCCTACCAATCTCATCATTTTCTGGACATGGCTCATTTGTTGTCTCTTCGGGCATATCATAAAAGTCTCGAGTCCTACCAATCTCATCAGCTACATTTTTTTTCATGATTTCTTATTTTATTTTTGGTTTTAATAATTTATAATTATTTATTTGTGTTTGTCATATATGCAGAGGCGAATGAATATTGTTTAATTAAAGAATAATCAGGAGCAACAAGATAAAAGGATGCAGTAGATGGAGAAATATATTTTAGTTTTTGTTTATATATGCTATATAATGGCAGAATTGTTAGTTGTCGTGTGACGAATTGGATAATATATCGTATGCTTTTGATATTTCAACTATTTTCGTTAGTATTAAAGATATTTATTAATATTATTTAAAAACCCTTTCAATTATATTGTTTTAGTACTTCTTGCTATTGAATTAGATTTTATTTTAATATTTTTTCTCGAATTTATTTAAATAATATATGCAATAGCAAGTTTATATATGAAGAAAAATAATTTTAAAAATTAATTTAAAAAATTAATTTATAGCACTTCTTTAAACAAGTGCAGTACAAAATCATTAAAATATGAAAAAAATAATAAATTAAAAATAAATTTAAAGCACTTCTCTAAGCAAGTGCTGTAGAATATATCCACTAAATCAACATTTAAAGCGCTTATTAAAGCAAGTGAGGTAGAAAAAAGGCACATTTACGGCATTTCTTTAGTGCAAAGCGCAGTAATATGTGATTGTTGGTAGCTCACATGCCCGCATATAACAGCGTTTTAGAAGCGCCTTTGTTTGTAGACCCTCTTTCTACTGCGCTCAAATTTAAAGCGCCCCACAAGCGCTGTAAATTAGCTATTTCAAGCGCTGTTAATTTGCTTTTCTGGTGTAGTGGTTAATGCCTTGACAAAGCGCCTTCATGGTATATAAGGGGCGGGGACGCTCTGACACCCATGACGCTCTGAGACCTAGGACGCCTTAGGACAAAGCCGCTCTAACCTGACCGCTCTCCTACCTAGTCGCTCACCTACATGACCACTCACCTTAACTTGACCGCTCACCTATATCACCGCTCGCACATATGACTGCTCACCTAGATGACCGCTCACTCACCTGACCTCTCACCTACTCATCGCTCATCACTCATCGCAAACTCACCACCCATCGCTCGCTCACCACTCATCGCTCACTGCCCATTGCTCACCACAATAGCTCCTGATGGCTCACTTACTGTGTGAGCGGTGACTAGCCCACCTTCACATACTTGGTCACCAAGTATACTTGGTCATCAAGTTTAGCTCTATTACCATCATACCCTCACCCACTCTATAAAAGGGACTCATTCTTTCCCTTCAAAACCAACTCTTCCAACACTCTCATCACCCAAATATCCTTCCACGCTCAGCACACTTTCCTCACCTTAACACTTTTCTATTCATTTTTAGCATAACGACAACGACTAAGAGAATACCATAGCAAAAACACTATAAAACACCACAAAATATAGGATACAGAACCACCTCATTTTCCTCTTTTCATTCCTCCTGAACCAGTGACATGGGTAAAGAGCACTCCGGTCGATCCTCCCGATGATTCTACATGGTGCTTCATCCGTTCTCTCCAAGCTATGGAGGCAAGGATTCAGTACTTCTACATACATCTCTCAAGCTTACAAACCCGAGAATCTCATTTTTATTGTTAAACCTCTTTTACACAAAGTGGTCCAAAACAATTAGCCAATTGGGATCCTTAGTGTCTTTAACATAATACAATTGCTGTGTAGCTAGAACATATGGCTCATTAGTGTCCAACTTAAGGGTAGTATTGATAAGAAAGAATCCATATTTATCTTCCTTATACCCTCTTCCTTTAGTAGACACATCCCACCAATCACATTTAAATAAGATAACATTATTCCAACCATCATAAGATAATTGAATGATATCTTTTAAGACATTGTACTAATCTAAATTACCAACATTCTCATCACCTTTAACTAAAACTCCACTATTATACCAACCGAGGTTGACTCAAGTGGTGCGATCCTGCGAATTTGAGAACCTGAGAATGATATTTTGGTTAAGACATCCCGTTGGGAGAGACATAGGAATGTGACCTCGTGCAGGATTAGTCTCAAGGGTTCTTTGGTATTAAAAGTGCTCTTGGAGACACATATGGTACTAGCCAAAGAATATAGACAAAAAAATAAAAAATAAAAATAAAACTCCACTATTCTCGGAACTTAAGTGTACATTGCGATAGCCTATGTTAGATCCAAAAACCAAAATACTCTTTTTTGTCCTGGATTTATTGAATTAGAGCAAGTTATAAAATTTATGATTTAAATTTAGGCAATAACATATATAAAATAAAAATAAAATTGAAAGAAATAAAAAAAGTACAACTAAAGATTCAAAGAAGAAACAAATATAAAAATTAAAACAAATTAAATATAATAACACTTCATAACAATAAAATAATAAAGATAATAACATTTTTTCATAGATTAAAAATCCTTTTTTTACTACCTATGTTTTTATTTATCTGTCTTATTTCAAACAAAAAATATCATATATAAAATGTAATCATTACTTAGATTTTCAACACATCAATTATGTTTTTTTCCCTCTATACTCTTTTTCTCTATGTAATCATTAATTTTTCTCTATTACTTACGTAAACGAAGAACTATTAGATAGGGATAAACATGAAAAATATCATTTACTGTATTACACTTTTGAAATACTTAAAAATATCAAATAAAACGAAAAAAAAATAAATAAAAAAGGTGGAGTACTATAGTTTGGTAGTGCCACTTTTCTTTCCCTCATAGTTTCCCGCTTTTCCCTCCTTAATTTCAGCTTCCCTCTCACGTTAAAATCACCTTCCCACCATTCACTCCACAAATTAACTTCTCATTAACCATCACTCTCTTCCATGATGGGAACTCCCAAAATCTGGCCTACGTATCCGGCAAGGGACGAGGATGCCGCTGCGAGAACTCGAACAATGGTCGTGGTCTTGCTTCCTCTACGACACCTTCAACTCCTTAACTGACTCTTATTCAACCTCATCAAACCCTTCTTTCCTCTTCAATCCTACCTTGGTACAATTTCCTCTTTCAAAATCTTGATTTTCCACAAGGTAATCACAAGAGAAGAGAGAGAGAGAAGAGAGAGAGAGTAAACTGAAAACAGAATTGTATTGAAATGAAAAGTTGGTTACAATAATGATGAGCTAAGCCTAGCTATGACAGCTGTCATTACAGGTGTCAACTAATAACTAACACTAAGCCTTAAGTTACATAATATAAACTACTCTAATATTCCCCCTTCAATATCAGCCTCCTGTGAGCAATATGGGAACATTTCTGTGAGCAGCTTGAAAGGCATCTGTGACATTGAGTTTGTCTCTTAACAAAGTAAATCTGAGGCTAGACAAAGGTTTGGTGAGAACATCAGCCACTTGATGATCTCCAGGAACATGTTCAACCACCAATTTGTTGGCTATAACCTTTTCTCTAACCCAAAACAAATCTAGTTCAATGTGTTTGGTGCGAGAGTGTAGAACAGGATTCTTAGACAGCATCACTGTACTAAGATTATCACAGTAGATAACAGGCTTAGTAGATCTGAAACCAAGTTCAGCAAGAAGACTTTGAATCCACAACATTTCCCCTGCTGTGTTAGCCAGACTTCGATATTCAGCCTCTGCACTCGAACGTGCTACCCACTCTTGCTTCTTTGACCACCAAGACACTAGATTAGGCCCAACATAAACACAAGAACCAGAAGTAGACTTCCTATCATCTGGGTCTGAAGCCCAATCAGCATCACAATAAGCATAAAGTCCTAGAGGTCCAGCAGAGGGAGCAGGTTTGAGAAGAAGACCATGGTCTACAGTACCTTTTAAGTACCTAAGCACTCTTTTTAAAGCTTTCCAATGTTCCTCCAGAGGTTGTGAAAGAAACTGACAAAGTTTACTCACACTATAGGAAATTTCTGGTCTTGTAGTTGTCACATACTGTAATGCACCAGCAAGAGACCTATACAGTTTAGGATCCTTGACATAGTTGCTGCCCTGTTTGGTAAGTTTGAGACCAGAAACCATTGGAGTGGGTTGACCTTTAAGCTCATCCATATCAGCTCTACTGAGCAAATCCCTGATGTACTTGGATTGAGTCAACAAGAGAGAACCTGAGGGAAGATGTTTTATTTCAATGCCCAGAAAATAGTCCAAGTCACCCAAATCCTTAAAAGCAAATGCCAAATTCAACTTGGAAATGAGTTGTTGAACCATGTCAGAGGAGGAACCTGTGATGATTATATCATCAACATAGCATAGGACAAAGAGTTTGTAAGTGGTGGAAGAATGAATGAAGAGTGAATGATCACATCTACATTTTCTGAAACCAAGAGAAACTAGAGTAGATGCAACTTTTTCAAACCAGGCCCTAGGAGCCTGTTTCAGCCCATAAATTGCTTTGTTTAACTTGCAAACAATATTCTGATCACCTTGATGATAACCCTCTGGTTGTTTCATATACACCACTTCTTCTAGAACACCATTGAGAAACGCTTTATTTACATCTATCTGTTGAATATGCCAAGAATGAGTGAGAGCTAAAGTCAGAACAACCCTTACAGATACTGGTTTGACAACAGGGCTGAAAGTCTCATTGTAGTCAAAGCCCTTTTTCTGACGATAACCTTTAGCTACAACCCTTGCCTTGTTCTTGTTAAGACTGCCATCTGGATTTTCCTTAACCCTGAAGATCCACCTATTATCAATGGCTTCTCTGTCAGGAGGCAAAGGAACAAGAGTCCATGTTTTATTCCTCATCAAAGCCTCATATTCAGCATCCATAGCTGCTTTCCAGCAAGGAATAGTCAGAGCAATCTTAGCAGATTTAGGTTCAGTGTTTGCTGCAATATGAACACTAGGAACAGGAGCATTATGTTGGTTTTGGCCTCAAAATCTCGAGAGGGGGGGTGAATCGAGTTTTATTATGTATTGAAAAATTCGTACCAAATAAAAAATTGATTTGAGATGGAGAGATTAAACGTTCATAATGGATCGCGAAAACGATAGAAAAAATATAATTGAGTAGCGCGGAAACGTAAACAAATTAAATATGCGGAAAGTAAAAGAGATAGGGATAGAAAAGCTTGCACCGGTGAATTTTATACTGGTTCAGCCTTCCCGTCGAAAGGCCTAGTCCAGTTCCCAAGCGACCCGCCTGAGAGTTCTTATAACCAAGCAATAGAGTCGCACCCTATTACAACCAAGAGCACCCCGCACACTACTAGGAACCTCTGTTCGCTAGGGGCCTCAATCACACAGCAGGGTTCCTCGCCCTACGACGTATCAAACGTCCACTAAGGGATTCTCTCCCTAACCACTAAGGTTTAGAATGATTACAATGAAAGTGATTACAATAGCTTTTTGTGTTCTCACAACACGGATTCTACAATATGCTCTATGATAGTGAAGTAGAAGTTTCTCTAGAAGTTACTCAGCCAATAAGGATTTGTTCTGCACAAAATATGAACGATGAAAGGCAGAAGACTTGAGAAGAAGAAGAAGAAGAGAGAAACGTGTAGTAGAATGAGTACAAGAAAAAAGTTCTGATCGAATGAATAATGTTTTCAATGTTGGAGTGATTTTGATTTAAAAAGAAAAACCATTTAGAATCAAAAAGATTTTTAATAAGTAAAACAAAATCAGAATAAAATAAAATAAGATTTGAAATAAGTTTTAAAATCAAAACTAAATCAAAATGATTTACGAAATAAAATAAAGATTTGATTCTTAAAACCAAAAAGGAAATAATTCAAATTTAAAATCATTTTGGAATTTTATAAAATAAATCAGAATCTTTTATATAAAAACAAATAAGGAAATAATTAAAATGATTCTGACATGTTTTTCAATAAAACATGAAGTAATCGATTACTTTCTGAAGGTAATCGATTATTCCTTCAAAAATAGAAATTCTTAAATTCATTTGAAAAACATGTAATCGATTAGGCTAAGAATAGTTAATCGATTACATCACTCCTGTTCATTGTATGATGCAACTCATAATAATCGATTACACTAGGGAGTTAATCGATTGCTGAGCCTCTGGTATGCATATGATGCAACATCATGTAATCGATTACTACAAAGCTTGTAATCGATTACTAAGCCTCTGAAAAATATATGATGCAACAATTATAATCGGTTACTTGACCTATGTAATCGATTACTTTCATAAGAAAGTAACTGATTAATAAAATTCATTTAATCGATTACAACCTCTCTGATTTTTCTATGATGCAACAAAGTTAATCGATTACTTGAGCAAATAATCGATTACTCTCTTTTGCAAACATACAAATATACAGAGTTTTGTAACATCAAGAATTTTACTAAGGTTAAATGCAGAAAACACTTTTTCATGCAAAAACACGTTTTTCTTCTTCTCTCTAAAATGAAAAACTTATTGGCTTTGTAACTCTTAAAGAAACAAAAACTTCACTACCTTACATTTGATCTAAGGAGAAGGTTTCTAATCTATGCTTGCTTGAGTCTTCAATCTTGAGACTTGACTTGCACTTGTGAGCTTGAACTTGAGTTGGCTTGTTATCATCAAAACATATAATTGCATTCCTTTGAAGTCCATAGAGAGTTTGAAGCATGCCTTCCAACCAGCTTGACTTCCAACACTCCCCCTTTTTGATGATGACAAACAACCATTCTGATATGCTCTTTATTGTCTGCATCACAAGTGTTATACAAGCAGAAATAGATATATAATAATAAAACCTTCCTTAGAATCACTAAAAACAGGAAATATAATGGATTAAATCTTCTCCTCCTGTATGAATGCTTAAAAAAATATATCATTTTTGAAACAAGCATCCTTCAGAGTATCTCCCCCTGAATGTATTAGCCAAATATATTAGCCAATATCAGAATCTTTCTCCCCCTTTTGTAATCATCAAAAAGATGTGCAATCTCCCCTGAAACACTAAGAAGATGCATCAATAATAACATGAGAGATAAAAGATTCACATATTCAAAAGAGGTGAGAGGCAGAAGTTAAACCAATTTCTCTACGAATAAAAAAGAAATTTTCTTTTGGAAGCGGTTTCGTAAAGATATCAGCTAACTGCCGCGAAGTATCAACATACTCTATAATGCAATCACCCTTCTGAATATGATCACGAATAAAATGGTGTCGAATCTCTATATGCTTCGTGCGAGAATGTTGCACTGGGTTTTTGGTAATAGAAATAGCACTGGTATTATCACATTTAATAGGAATGTGATCTAGACTTACACCAAAGTCTAGGAGTTGCTGTTTTAACCATAAAATCTGGGTGCAACAACTACCCGCGGCTACATATTCAGCCTCAGCTGTAGATAAGGCAACACTAGACTGTTTCTTACTAGCCCATGATACCAATGAATTGCCAAGAAGATGACAAGTGCCGCTAGTGCTTTTTCTATCTACTTTGCAACCAGCAAAGTCAGAATCAGAATACCCAACAAGATTACAAGATGAACCTTTGGGGTACCAAAAACCCATATCAGTTGTGCCAGACAGATATTTCATTATACGCTTGGCAGCAACCATGTGCGTTTCTTTTGGATTCGACTGGAACCGAGCACAAAAACACACACTAAACATGATATCCGGCCTACTTGCCGTTAAATAGAGAAGGGATCCGATAATACCTCGATACTTTGTGATTTCTACGGATTTACCTCCTTCGTCTTTGTCCAAGTAACATGATGTGCTTATCGGTGTTGCTACTGCCTTGGCCTTATCCATGCCAAATCTTTTCAATAATTCTTTGCAGTATTTGGTTTGACTAATGAAGATTCCGTTCTTCGCTTGCTTTATTTGTAATCCCAGGAAAAAGTTCAGCTCGCCCATCATAGACATTTCGAACTCTTCCTGCATCATACTAGAAAATTCCTTGCAAAGGATTTCATTAGTAGCACCGAAAATAATATCATCTACATAAATCTGAACTAAAAGAATGTCCTTTCCTTTCTTTTTGATAAAAAGTGTGTTATCAACCTTCCCTCTTTCAAAGTTATTTTCCAATAAAAATTTGCTAAGACGGTCGTACCACGCTCTAGGAGCTTGTTTTAAACCGTACAAAGCCTTTTTCAATTTATAAACATAATCAGGGTGTTCATAACTATCAAAGCCAGGAGGTTGACACACATAAACTTCTTCATTAATAAAACCATTAAGAAAGGCACTCTTTACGTCCATTTGATATAATTTAAAATCTAAAATACATGCAAATGCTAATAGCAGTCTTATGGCTTCCAACCGAGCAATAGGGGCAAATGTCTCCTCATAATCTATCCCTCTTCCTGGTTGTAACCTTGTGCAACTAGCCTAGATTTGTTTCGAACAATTAAACCAGCCTCATCAAGTTTATTTTTATAAATCCACTTAGTTCCAATAATCGGATGAGACTCAGGCCTAGGAACAAGTTCCCACACCTGATTTCTTTCGAACTGGTTTAATTCCTCTTGCATTGCCAAAAGCCAATGCTCATCAAGCATAGCCTCAGAATAATTCTTTGGCTCTACTTGAGAAACAAATGCAAAGAAGTTACACAGATTGCTAATAGAGTTGCGAGTACTTACACCTTTTGAGATATCCCCAATAATCTGATCTATAGGATGGTGCCTCGATGTTCTCCACTCCTTAGGCAAATCAGCATTGAGTTCCATTGATTGTTCTTGATTTTTCTCCTCAACAGTTTCAACTGAATTTCCATTGCTTTCGGAATGATCCTTCGTTTTAGCATTTGGCTCCTCATCCTCATCAATGAATAAATCTCCAAGAATACCTGAAATGTCATTAACATATACCTTTCCCAACCTTCTGGGATCGGATTCATCAAATGATACATGAATAGATTCTTCAATAGTATTACGAGATTTATTGTATATCCTATATGCTTTGCTCGAAGCAGAATAACCAAGGAATATACCCTCATCAGCTCTAGCCTCAAAAGATCCTAGATTTTCTCTACCATTATTATGCACAAAACATTTACATCCAAAAACTCGAAGATGGGAAATATTAGGTTTTCTCCCCTTGTACAGCTCATAAGGGGTTTTCTTTAAAATAGGCCTAATCAAAACACGGTTCATAACATAGCAAGCTGTACTCACTGCATCGGCCCAAAAGTATGCATGCAAATTCATGTCATTAAGCATTGTTCTAGAAAGCTCTTTTAATGAACGATTTTTCCTCTCCACAACCCCATTTTGCTCTGGAGTCCTTGGAGCTGAAAAATAATGCTTAACTCCATGTTTTTCGCAAAACTTTTCAAAACTATGATTTTCAAATTCTCCACCATGATCAGTTTTAATGGATGCAATGCTTAAATGCAATTGGTTTTGAATAATCTTAGCTAGCTTTTTAAATTCATGAAATGCGTCATTTTTATGAGTAATAAAAAGCGTCCATGTATACCTAGAATAGTCATCCACAATAACTAAACAATAATAGTTGCCACCAAAGCTTTTAGTTTGACATGGTCCAAAAAGATCCATATGTAAAAGTTCCAAGGGCCTTTGAGTTGAAACAAGGTTTTTAGAAGGAAAATTAGCCCTCGTGAGTTTTGATTTTGAACAAGGATCACATTTTTCAGAAAAAGAAAAATTTTGCTTTGGCAAACCAACTACTAAGATTTTAGAAGAAATTTTATTTAAATGAGCCATGTGGATGTGACCTATTCTACGATGCTACAACCACGATTCATCCTCTTTAGATAATAAACATTTCGCATCATTTGAGGGAATTGAATCAAAATCAATAACATAAACATTGTTTATCCTGCGAGCAATTAGCTTAATAAGATTATCAATTTTTCCCTCGATAATACATCTATCAGAATCAAATGTAACCCTATTGCCCTTATCACACAATTGACTAATACTTAGCAAATTGTGCTTTAGGTCCTCAACATGTAATACATTTTCAATGCAAGGGTTAGGAGGTGTACAATTTTTACCGATTCCGATAATCTTTCCTTGATTGTTATCTCCGAAGGTCACATGTCCTTGGTCCTTAGGCACGAGATGCGAAAATTTAGATTTATCTCCAGTCATATGTTTTGAGCATCCGCTGTCCAAGTACCACCAAGACTTCCTTCCTTCCGGAGTAACCTACAAGCAAAGAATTCAAGGTTTCTTTTTAGGTACCCATATCTTTTTGGGTCCTTGAGCGTTAGTATAGCCATAGTCTAAGTCATGCCACCTTCTAGCTTCATTGTTCGATTTAATGAACTTCACTTTTCGGTGTATGCATTCATGTGCACCATGGCCCTTTTTACCACAAATATGACATATAATAAGAGGTTTCTTATGATTACTGGCAAGGACAAAAATGGTACTTAGTTCTTTTGATGTCTACCGGGTTGATATCCTAAACCCGCTCTATTAAAGAAACATTTTTGTCTACCTAACATTAAATTTAAAGTATTTCTACCTTTTGTAAATTTAGCAAGGGTTTCTTTTAAATCTTCAATTTCTTTAACTAAGTCCTTGCAGAATTTACAAGAAGAAGAACTAGCTTTAAGCTTAATGTCATTACTCGAAGTGTTTGAAGAATTTTTTAAAGTCAAATTCAGCTCCTTATTTTGATTTTTCAAAAAACATTTTCTTTAGTAAGTTCTTTATTCTTTTCTAAAATGGAAGCTGAATTTTTCTTTTCTAGAGAAACCAATAAGGATAACCTCATCGATTCCTCACGTAACTCTTCAAATGCTTCTTGTAATTCATCATAAGAAAAGTTAAGTTCAGAATTTACCTCATTGTCGTGAGCCATCAAGCATAGGTTGGCAGTCTCCTCTTGTTCGTCTGAATCCTCATCCGAACTTCCATCATTGTCCAGCCACGCCAAGTATGCTTGCTTTCCCTTCTTTGAACTTGAGGTGCCCTTTTCTGAATTCTCTTTCTTTTTCAATTGATAGCAATCTGCTCTAATGTGACCAGGCTTGCCACACTCATGATATGTGATGGTTGAGCCTCCACTTTTATTGTTGTCTCTTCTGTTGAAATTTTTCTTCCTAAAAAATTTCCCGAACTTCTTCACCAATAGACCCATGTGTTCATCATTTAGCAATTCTTTGTCCGAGTCACTATCTGGTGCAGGTGCTTCAGCCTTGAATGCCAAGCTTTTAACTTTCTTTTCTCTTCTTCATGCTGAGCCAACCTCTTCAGTTCATTTTCGTGTTCTTGTAATTTTCCAAACAGAGTTGCCAGCGTCATTGTTGAGAGATTTCTTGATTCAGCGATTGCCGTCACCTTGGGTTGCCAATCTCTTCCCAAACACCTTAGAACTTTGTTGATGAGATCCTCATTGGTGAATTTCTTCCCCAATGTTGTCAGTTGATTTACGATCATTGTGAAGCGTTTTTGGATCTCTTGAATTGATTCTCCATCTTTCATTCTGAACAATTCATATTCACCAGTCAACGTGCTGATTCTTGACCTCTTTACTTCCGTTGTACCTTCATGCGTGACTTCGAGAGTATCCCACATCTATTGTGCTGTCTCGCATGTTGAAATCCTGAAAAACTCATCATAGCTCAAAGCAGATGTTATAATATTTTTCGCTTTCAAGTCGTATTGGACTCTACGTTCCTCCTCCTCCGTCCACTCAGCCATAGGCTTTTCGACGGTGTTACCATTAACCACATAGGTAGGAACATAGGGACCATTAACAACAGCATCCCAAACTTTTAATCCTACTCCTTGAATAAAAATTTTCATACGGGCTTTCCAATACGCGTACCCTACCCCATCAAACATGGGAGGACGGTTAATAGAACTCCCTTCACCTTCAAACAGAGAGTTTGAAGCCATACTCTTGAGACGGTTAAGTCTTAACACAAGAGACTAGCTCTGATGCCAATTGTTGGTTTTGGCCTCAAAATCTCGAGAGGGGGGTGAATCGAGTTTTATTATGTATTGAAAAATTCGTACCAAATAAAAAATTGATTTGAGATGGAGAGATTAAACGTTCGTAATGGATCGCGAAAACGATAGAAAAAATATAATTGAGTAGCGCGGAAACGTAAACAAATTAAATATGCGGAAAGTAAAAGAGATAGGGATAGAAAAGCTTGCACCGGTGAATTTTATACTGGTTCAGCCTTCCCGTCGAAAGGCCTAGTCCAGTCCCCAAGCGACCCGCCTGAGAGTTCTTATAACCAAGCAATAGAGCCGCACCCTATTACAACCAAGAGCACCCCGCACACTACTAGGAACCTCCGTTCGCTAGGGGCCTCAATCACACAGCAGGGTTCCTCGCCCTACGACGTATCAAACGTCCACTAAGGGATTCTCTCCCTAACCACTAAGGTTTAGAACGATTACAATGAAAGTGATTACAATAGCTTTTTGTGTTCTCACAACACGGATTCTACAATATGCTCTATGATAGTGAAGTAGAAGTTTCTCTAGAAGTCACTCAGCCAATAAGGATTTGTTCTTCACAAAATATGAACGATGAAAGGTAGAAGACTTGAGAAGAAGAAGAAGAGAGAAACGTGTAGCAGAATGAGTAAAAGAAAAAATTTCTGATCGAATGAATAATGTTTTCAATGTTGGAGTGATTTTGATTTAAAAAGAAAAACCATTTAGAATCAAAAAGATTTTTAATAACTAAAACAAAATCAGAATAAAATAAAATAAGATTTGAAATAAGTTTTAAAATCAAAACTAAATCAAAATGATTTACGAAATAAAATAAAGATTTGATTCTTAAAACCAAAAAGGAAATAATTCAAATTTAAAATCATTTTGGAATTTTATAAAATAAATCAGAATCTTTTATATAAAAATAAATCAGGAAATAATTAAAATGATTCTGACACGTTTTTCAATAAAACATGAAGTAATCGATTACTTTCTGAAGGTAATCGATTATTCCTTCAAAAATAGAAATTCTTAAATTCATTTGAAAAACATGTAATCGATTAGGCTAAGAATAGTTAATCGATTACATCACTCTTGTTCATTGTATGATGCAACTCATAATAATCGATTACACTAGGGAGTTAATCGATTACTGAGCCTCTGGTATGCATATGATGCAACATCATGTAATCGATTACTACAAAGCTTGTAATCGATTACTAAGCCTCTGAAAAATATATGATGCAACAATTATAATCGATTACTTGACCTATGTAATCGATTACTTTCATAAGAAAGTAACTGATTAACAAAATTCATTTAATCGATTACAACCTCTCTGATTTTTCTATGATGCAACAAAGTTAATCGATTACTTGAGCAAATAATCGATTACTCTCTCTTGAAAACATACAAATATACAGAGTTTTGTAACATCAAGAATTTTACTAAGGTTAAATGCAGAAAACATTTTTTCATGCAAAAACACGTTTTTCTTCTTCTCTCTAAAATGAAAAACTTATTGGCTTTGTAACTCTTAAAGAAACAAAAACTTCATTACCTTACATTTGATCTAAGGAGAAGGTTTCTAATCTATGCTTGCTTGAGTCTTCAATATTGAGACTTGACTTGCACTTGTGAGCTTGAACTTGAGTTGGCTTGTTATCATCAAAACATATAATTGCATTCCTTTGAAGTCCATAGAGAGTTTGAAGCATGCCTTCCAACCAGCTTGACTTCCAACACATTAGTACCAGACTTATTCCTAACAGTGGACTTAGACCTTGTAATCATAGGATGTGTGTTTGAGAGTTGCTGAACTGAAGGAGAAGAAGAAGAAGAGGAAGGTGAAGCAGAAAGAGAAATAGTAGGAGAAGCAGTGGAAGGAAGAGAGGTAGAAATTGTTGTGTGTGTGTCAGAAATTGGAGAGGGAATTTGATCAGAAATTGGGGCAGAGTTTGAAACACCCTAAGATGGTACAGATTGAAGAACAGTGAGAGAGGTAGGAGCAGATTGAGGAGATGAAGAAGTAGAAGAGATGTTAGATGTAACATTCCCAAAAGGAAAGGAATGTTCATCAAAGATGACATCTCTACAAACATATATTCTACCTGTGGGAGACAGACATTTATAACCCTTATGACTTGGAGAATAGCCTAGAAAAGTACACTGAGTAGACCTAGGTTCAAGTTTGTTCTTAGTATATGGTCTAAGACAAGGATAGCAAGAACAACCAAAGACCTTAAGAAGATTATATTCAGGAACAGATTTGAACAACTCAGTATAGGGAATTTTACCATGAATAGAAGTGCTAGGAAGTCTATTTATAAGATAGACAGCACTTATAAAGGCATGATCCCAATAGCAAGTGGGAAGAGAAGCATGAGCTAACATAGTTAGACCCATCTCAACAATATGTCTGTGCTTACGCTCTATAACACCATTTTGATGATGAGTATGTGGGCAAATGACTCTATGAGAAATGCCTAAAGTGGTGAGAAGGGTGGTGAAAGGTCTAAACTCACCTCCCCAGTCAGTTTGCACAACCTTAATTGGTAGAGAAAACTGAGTATGAACATAGGCATGAAAATGTTTAAAAGTTTGAAGTGCATCAGATTTTTGTTTCAACAAAAATAACCAAGTAAATCTGGTGCAAGCATCCACTATAGACATGTAGTACCTGAATCCAGTGGATGAGAGTACTAGAGCAGGACCCCACAAGTCAATAAAAACCAGATCAAAAGGTTGAGCATACACAGTGAGTGAGGTAGTGCTAGGAAGTTTATGAGATTTGGCAGTAGCACAAGCAGGACAAAAAATTGAATCATTTTTATTCATTTTGCAGTGAATATTACAAGAATTCAAGACTGCCTTTACAACCCCTTCATAAGGGTGACCCAATCTACTATGCCATAAAGAGTAAGTACTAGGTACATACTTCACAGAATGGTGAACATTATTAGTAAAACTAGAAGCAAAAACAGTAGGTAATGGGTTTTTACAATGAGAAGAACCTAAGGAATTAGAGTTCTTATTACAATCTGTAGAAAGGGATGATAGAGAAGCCTTGACATCTTGGCCAGTGAACAAGTGAGAGTCAGACTCTGACTTTGACTGAAGGAAATCATGAAAAACATAGAGTCCCTCTGCATTGATAGAACCTTTAAGAAGGATAGAATTGTTGTCCTGAGATTTGACAAAACATGAGTTAGAATGAAACTCAAAATAGACATTATTATCTTGAGCAAACTTACTAACACTAACTAGATTTTTAGTGATAGAAGGAACAAGTAATAAGTGCTTGAGTTTTAGAATTCTATTTGGACAAAAGGGAGAGGAAAAACTACTGGTACCAATGCCTGTTATAGGAACACCTGAACCATTGCCCATTAAAATCTGATCCTGACCAGTGAGAGTGGTTGCATTACCTATATTGTGAGGATCAGCAGTGAGATGGTGAGTAGCCCCTGAGTCTGGATACCACATCTGAGAGTTATAAGTTTGAGGCTCAACCAGCATAGCCTGAGGTGATGGTCTCATAGTAGGAAAAGTAGATTGAGGAGTCCAAGCAGTTGGACCAGGCCCAAGGATAGACTGAGAAGGTCTGTGTGGAAACTGAGGTGCAGCATGCATAGGATAGGGCTGATAAGGCATGTAGAAAGGTGCAGGATACTGAGGCAAAGAGAAATAAGGTTGCATAGGCTGAACAAAATTCTGATTTTGTTGCTGAGTAGGCTGAGACTTTTGACCTTTTTGTCCATTAGAACCCTTAGCATTTCCAGATTGCATAACAATATCAAGTCTATTCCAGCACTTGAGAGCTTCATGTCCAGGTTTGTTACATAGTTGACACCTGGCACGATTTTTACCAGACTTTCCTGATGCATTTTTACCCTTGTAACCACCAGACTTAGGCATAGAGGATGCCTCAGGTTCAGAATTATCACTATCTTCATTATCAGTGTCAAACGGATTCTTAGATTTTGGTTTGACTGCACCTTGAATAGGCACAGATGAGGGTTGAGTGTAACCAAAACCATTCAGTTGATGAGGATAATACAACTGAGGTTGTGAAGCTTGATTAACTGATTGAGAGAGAAATCATATCAAGAAACCATAGCAGCGATCTGAATCGAAGATGTTGAGCGAAAGAGAAATCGCAATTGCACAGAGAATCGCAAATCGCAATGCAAATCGCAAATTGCACTGCTTGAATGAACGCGATCAGAGAAGGAAGAAGGAGATTGAGGTAGAAGCAGAGAATCGAAGTTGGAGAGAAGAATCCATATCGCAAATTGGAGAAGAAGAAGGTGGATCGAATTAAGAGAGAGAAGCTCTGATACCATGTTAGAATCTGATGAGAGAAAGAGAGAGAGAAGAGAGAGAGAGTAAACTGAAAACAGAATTGTATTGAAATGAAAAGTTGGTTACAATAATGTGACCAGCTTCTATTTATAGAAGCTAATGAGCTAAGCCTAGCTATGACAGTTGTAATGACAGCTGTCATTACAGCTGTCAACTAATAACTAACACTAAGCCTTAAGTTACATAATATAAACTACTCTAATACTCTCAATGTAATGTTTATGAGTTTTGGGTCTTCAAATAGATGCATCAATTCTTCATTTGATGTTGTGTAGGGTTTCGAAAAATTTAACTAGTGTTTTTTATTTGTCAATATGTAATTTTAATTGTTGCAAATGATCCATGGAACAGAGGTGGAGCAGTGCAGCTATTGATTTGTCCTGTCCCAGATATGCAAGGGTGTTGTTTCCACGGGAATGATTTGGGGAATGAGTGGGTGGGTGATTGGGTGTGCAGTGGGGAAGGGGTTCAGTGAATGAGGTGATAATGAGAATCCTTTCAATTTCTGGTTGTTTTTTGCGCTAAGGGACTTCAAACTGGCAGTGTTCCTCACTCTGCTGTGAGTACCCAAATGATTCTATTCAATTTTTTATTTAATTTTAAGTGTTGCTTTTTTGTTACTTCATACTGGATAGTCTTTGGAATCGAAACTGAGATAGACCCGGAAATTTGTTTTGTTTTGGGGTAGTACAGTTAGTTTAATCAGTAGAAGAGAAGGAACTCCAGGCATGTTCCTCATGCTTCTAAATAACCATGGCGAGAGAAATATGTAGCGGGAAATTATAAACCTGATAAGTTATTCAAAAGGAAGCATCACAACTGTTTAATTAGAATCTTCATAATCCTATTACTCATCCTCAAGAATTAGCAATAGGATCCTCATACTTATCTTTTAACAATTAGTAGCAGAATGCTAACGTATAATTAGTTAAATATATGTAGTTATTTAATAAAAATCTAAACATACATATCCTTACATAATATGTTTAGTTTTTTTATTAAAGTACTATATATATATAACTAATATATAACAATTAATTATGAGATAACTAATATATAACAAATCAGTTCAGAACCATTATTTGTTATGGCCTTATGTTTACCAGCCTTAGATTTCTTAACAATTTTCGATTTGGCCTTCAACGATTGTGAAGTATTCTTGTCACTCAACTCTGGTTTACTAGATCCTTCAGGATGATCTGTATCCTTCTTGTTAACATAACCATTATTTGTTATGGTCTTAAGTTTACCCGCCTTAGTTTTTTTTCACAATTTGTGGTTAATATGCAGGTTGGGTTTGATTTTGTCTATGTTTGTTGCTAAGTGTTACTGGTTAATGAGTGTTTCTGGTTTGAGTGTTGCTTTTAGTAGTGTTGCTGGTGTGACTTTTACTGGTTTATGATTGTTGATGGGTGGTTTTTTGCTGCACCAAATTCCCATTTAATGATAGACCCTTTAAATATCTTACATTACCATCTACCTCCTCATTATTATTAGATTAGACTGCCTTAGTTAAGATACTATCACTAATATTGTCAAATGTTTTATGAAGCGAGGCTTCCTTGGTTTACTTGCTCACATGAATCTTTCACATAAACCATAGAGTAATTTTTAATTTGAATAAAAAAATACTCCCTCCGTTTTTTTTTGGTCTTTTTGGAGTTGTGCACACAGATTAAGAAAGTGTTGATTATGATGATTATTGTAAGGTTTATATGTATTTTGTCAAAACTGCCCCTATTTAATCTTTATTGAAAGTTGTAGTAGTATTTAATTTTTATAAGTAAGTGTGTCCATTAATTAATGTTTAATGGTTTAGAGATGAGAGAGATGATAAAAGTAGAATTAATGAGGAGTGAATTAAATGATTGGATGAAAGGTTAAAATTGGAAAGAAAAATATGTTTGTGTATTGGAATTGTAAAAGGACCAAATATATGAAACAAGGAAAAAAGGCCAAAAGGACCAAAGAAAAAAAACGGAGGGAGTAGAAGGTTAGAACTTAGAAAGTGAGAAGTTATTTGTTTAAATAAATTTGGATATGTCAGATGTATTTTTATTTAAACTTTTCTAGTCTGAAGTTATTGAGCTTGAGTGATGTTCATTGAATAGTTTAGCAAAGCTTTTTCTAATCGTAACTAAACTTTTTCTAGTAGTTTAGTTTAGCAAAACTTTTTCTAGTTGTAACTAAACTTTTCTAATAGTTTAGTTATCTGCCATTTTGTTGTAACTAATTTTGTTTGGATACTTTTGTATTATATTATTTTAAGGCTTAATTATGTCACAAGTCCCTGAAGTTTGAGGTACTTTTGTCAGATACCTTTATTCTTTTTTTTTTTCCAATGTCTGACTCCCCGAAATTACTTCTGAGTTTGTCATATATCCCTACTATCAATTCTGGCAAATTTTGCCAACATGTAACATTGGAATCCTAATCAGACGCAGGAGGTTGGTCATGTGGTGTCGAGTGATGTCACACGGGTGAAGACGACCTCTCTCTTAAATTCTTTTTTCTCTTTTTTTATTTAACTAAAAATATAAAAATATTAAGTTTTTTAGTTTTTTTAATTTTTTAAAAAAAGGATCTTCGACCACAGGGCACCAGGTGCTTAACCTCCTGCATCTGATCAGGATTCCGATGTTACATGTCAGCAAAATTGGCCAGAACTGGTAGTAGGGGTATATGACAAACGCAGAAGTAACTTCGGGGAGTCAGACATTGGAAAAAAAAAGAATAAGGGTATCTGACAAAAGTACCCCAAACTTCAGGGACTTGTGACATAATTAAGCCTTATTTTAATAAGAAAAACAACATATAAATTGGATAACATTTTCTTGTGCTCTAATTTTCTAGGTGGGAAATCACATCCGCCAAGCAGGGAATCACATTGATACTGCTATAACTGATTTGAAGATTCAAAAGAAGGTAATGAAAACCCTTAGAGCAATTAATTTAGATGAATTTGGTTTTTTTTCAATTTCTGAAATAAAAATTGCCTTTTTGGTTGTTTCACAGTTCCATAATGATATATCTGCATGTATATATGTGTGTGTTCATGCGCTCTTTAATCTCTAACATAAACTAGTTTTAGCATTGCTTTAAATATATATTGGCATGGCCACTAGCTGCATGGGACAATATGATTAGAACCACTGAAAATATGATAAAATGTTATCAAGTCAATGTTGTAGCGAGAAGTGGAATTTGTTTGACATCTAGACATCTAGTAGGGAAAAATGTGTTGTCAAGGCAACTTTTTGATGCGATCTCATTATGCAGTTCACATTTTTATTAATACTGAACAATTTACAGACCTACTTTAAAGATGTTTAATAGATGAAGAAAGCCCTTAGAGGAGCAAAAGTTGAAATGCCATGGAAAGAGTAAGAAAGGTCATAGAGAAGAAAGTATGGTGTTTCAAGTTTAATTGCTCAACATACAAGAGAACTTGTTTCTTGATGGCCTTTTCCTATGCTTAGTTGAAAGATTTTTTGATGATTTTACACCAGTTCTCATTACAACTTGATATCTTTTAGGGTCATATGTTAACCTTCTTTGAGAGGTTTCTTTTCTTTTATTTTTTATGTTTATTTATCCAGTTACCATCTCTAGCTTCATTGTATGATACAATGCAAAATGCTTCATGCTGAATATGCATATAGTCATGAAGAACAAATAAAGCAAGAATTTGATTGGGTGATCAAACGTGAAGTGCTTCCTTTTGGAGAAGTTTGTCATTCAATTGACATCTAGCGCCTAAGCACTTTTAGTCAAAATGTAAGTTTATGTTACTTAATTTTTTCCTTCTTAATATCCTCCTTGAGTTGCATTTTTTTTAAAAGTTACTAATTACTTTAACTGTATTAGCATTGATTGTCTCGTTTCTTTTGTTTGATTGCAGGGTCGAAATTCATGAAGATGTTTTTTATTCTACCATAAGTTAAATTGTTTAGTTTGATATTTGGGCTTAGTTTGTTATAATTTAATGATTCTTAAGAGCTGGTATTATGAATTTGGAACTTTGTTTTGTACCTTTATTGGGCTTTTTTACTTAAGTAGAGTAGTTTTACAAACAATTTACGTAAAAGAGATAGTTTTCAAATTATTTACTGAACATGGGGTAGTCAACGAAACTATTTACGAAAATGGGGCAGTCAAAGTCAACTTAATTATTTTATATTTTTTCGGGGTCAAAGTGTCATGTGGCAGCGTGTGATTGGTCCAAAAAAATTGAAAAAAATAAAAAAAATTCGCTGACGCATGTGCCACGTGTCACAACGTGGTGCATTGCGTCAATTGACCTGACGCAACCAAACCAATCGCGTCATTGCCAGTGACGCAATCTGGTGATTGCGTTTGCTCTGGTTGGGTATCGAACCTGCGATCGCAAGGATACTCCAGTGACCAACACGGAGCCACTGAGCCAATAGCTCTGTTGTGCTTAATAAGGGAAATAAATATATTTATTTCTTATTCGTTTAATATTTTTTCTAAATACCACAACCAGCATTAAATATATTTTTATTAAACAATTTTTTTTTCATTTCTTCTAACATCGGTCTAATTAATATTTAATTATTTTTATTTTTTTTTATTTTTTGTCATTTGCTATCTTTTTATAATTAATTTCACACTTACTATCTATCTGTAATAGTTAAGCGTAAAATTGTTAAAACCATAATTAATGTTGCGTTGTCTTACTACAGATGCTACAAGCAAAAGGACACCGCTACTTACTATTTTAACTATGGTAGGGTGCGCCTTTGTTGGTGATGACGCCTTCTCCAGTAGGAATCGGGGCTGACATTTGTAGAAAGTTGGCCATGGTGGTGAGGTTTCTCCGTAATGATGTGGGATAAGGGAATGAGTACCCCCTGTTGTTCGCCTCACTCTTTCCATGCTCCTCACTCTTGCCTCTCTTCAGTGTTCCTCACTCTTCAAATCGACCATCAACACCTTTTCGTTGGTGGGGTTGAAGTTGAATCAAGCCAACGACGCTTCTCCAACCAAATTCACGAGTTCCGCCCTTCTTCTATGTTGCTCAACACCCCAAAAGAAAAAGATATTTTGGTGAAGAAGGCGGGGACTCTCGCGTGTCCTAAATTGGCACTGGTGGCCAATCTTCAAGGTGACATCTACCTTCTTCATCACTACGGCCATCCTTCCATTCCTGTTGATCCAAAACCCGATGTTCCCTTTGAGCGTTTTGATCGTGGCAGCATTTCTGGGCTTAAAGCGCCTATTCCTCCTATCTACGGGTCCATCTATCAGAAATTCGAAACCCTAAAACTAACCGAAGAACCCCGTTACTATATATGGCCTGAGAGCAGGTTTTATGATCCCAACGACTTTCCTGTGGAATGTCAGTTTGTTGTGGATAATAAGTTGCTGCTTTTCTGTCATTCAGACAGGACACTCCAGATTTTCACTACTCATACCCATGAGGGAGAGGGAGAGTGGGAAACTTTTTTTAGAGATGCAGAAGATGTTCGAGGGTCTTTTCTAAATTGTCGCAAAGTTCTGCCCAGTACCGCGTTATGTTTATCTGATCTTGTATTATTCCAAGGTCAAGAACCGTATGCGGTCTTTCTTGGTATCATTGAAGAAGATTGTGAGGTTGACAGCAGCATCCCTAGCGAGTATGCATCCTCTTTTTCATTTCGTATCACTCAGAAACTCTATGCTTTCCCTCTCTCCAAAACAACATTCGAAGTCAATTGCTTTCAGGACCTCGATGAGGTATTCTCCATTCGTGGTGCTTTCGATCCTTTGAATCCATTGGATATAGACACAGTAAGTCATCAACTTCTTGATCTGGGTGACGTAGCAGCAGGATATGGATATCCAAGAAGAAGAAGAGTATGTGCAATATCGGAAGGCAATGGGTACACAGATAAGGTTCCTTATGTTTTCATCTCTATTTTCGATTTGCACTTGACTCAAAAAGAGATAAAGACCCCGGACGACCCTAAAAAGTCTTGTAAGTTCTTGAATGTTTCCATGGTCAAAAAGCATTTATTCAAATTGGAGGACAAGAAGAAGGAATCTATATTCGATGCTTTCATCCTTACTCCAGGTATTGTTTAGACTTTATTAGAGATGTATGTGCTTGTTTGCTTGTTACATGCTATTGGAGAACGAGTTCTCTTGTTTTTATTTTTCTTTGTGGCTGAGATTGCCAACTTGGAATTTCACAATCTTCTTTTGTATTTTTGACAGGCAGCTTTACTATGTAGTCAAGTGATGTGATTCGAGTGGCTGCTAGTTGGTTTATAGCTAGGTAAACATAGCTTTGTGGAATGATTTATCAAATTACATGAATATCGCCACGATTGCAGCATAGAAGTTTTTATATGAATTTTATATAAAATGCCATGAATATATGTATGATGGATGGCATGTCAATGATAAATGAACACAATTATATTACATTGATTTGGTTCCCTCTTGGTCTATTGGATTTCTCTTCATTACTGATGATTACCATAGCTGTCACACTATCCTCCTTTTGAACTTGCTCATGTATTCCGACTCTAAGTCCTTGTTTATCCCATTACGAGGAGTCTTCTCTTGGATTCAAAACTCATTCTCATGCTGCTTGTTGGTTTATAGATAGCTAAGTTGGCTGGGATTTGTGAAAAAGGATTTTGAGGACTTGTTTTTATCTTGCTCCTTTTTTCTTTTTTGTGGGCTAAACAATGATGAGACCTTTATTTGTTGTAGATATGAAATTATCCATCTTCCCTTGAGATCTGTTTCGTATATTTTATTGTTTCGTATACTTCATTCAATTCTCAACAAGCATAGCTTTGTGGAATGATTTATCAAATTACATAAATATTGCGACGATTGCAGCATAGAAGTTTTTATATGAATTTGATATAAAATGCCATGAATATATGTATGATGGATGGCATGTCAATGGTAAATGAACACAATTATATTACGTTGATTTGGTTCCCTCTTGGTCTATTGTGGAATTAAATTTAATTAATTTACGTACCCGGTGCGTACCCGAGCGTACCCAATGCGTACCCGCACCCGGTACGTACCCAGTGCGGGTACTTGCTATTGTTGTTCTATAGTGTGTTGATGTGTTTTTTAGGGTTTTAAATTGTTATTCTTGCTCTCTTATACTTGCTTCTGCTGTTGTGCCCTATAGCTGTATAGGGTGTTAATATGCTATTATTGCTCTGTTATGCTTACTGCTCTGGTTTTATTTTGTCATAATTTTTTATTATTTTTTATTTATTATATATTAACGTACCCGTACTCTAATTTTTACCGTACCCCCGTACCCGGTACGTACCCGAACCTGTGCAACATAGCATACCAACAAGAAATGAAAACAATTACATTATGTGCTTGGATGGAGTTCTTTACAAATTTATAACAGGACCCATTGCATGTGTTGGAGTTGAACTAAAAATTTTGACCTTCCTGTAACTTGATCAACTTTGCTTCTATCATGATAATCCAAGCTTCTTTTGTTTTCACTATGAAGTTTTTTATGACAAAATTCATCGACTAGCTTTTGGCTTCTTTTTATGTTATTAAACTCAAGGGTCTTGCTAATAAGTGCTCTAAGGACACTTGTTAAGGTTCCTAGATTTGGAAAAAATATCATAAATTCACATTTTCTTTTTTCTCGAAAAAGATAAAAAAATCACATTTTCCAATACTTTCATACTACATTAATATTTGATTCTTTAACAAGTGTCTTTAGGGCAATAAACTCAATAGTGAGATCCCAATGGTGCTCAACAATTTGCATATTGTATCCTAAAACAGCTTAAATGCTTTAAGCATGTTTGTTTTCAAAGTAGGTAGGTGCCTCCAAACACAAGTTTAGGGAAAGCAATTATGTGTTGCTTTTGCTTCACCATAATTTGTTACCATGTTTCGAGGAGAAATTATTAGGTGGTCCGGGATTTCATGGTCTAGGATAATCGCCACTTATTATTTATTTTTAATATTTTTTAATACGATAAACGGTTGAGATGAGTCCGGATCACCATGGTCCATGACCACCTAATAATTCTCGTGTTTTGAGACACACTGCACTCTTATATGGTTAGAACCTCCTAATGCTATAAAGAAAACTACATTTTATAATTCCTCCTTCTGTTTTTCTTTTTAGGGATTGAAGCATAGAAAGCATGCAGTTAATTATAACGTAGTTTAAGATCTTGTGAATAACACTTATACTATAGTTAAAAGACTTGTGCAAAAAGTCTGCATCTTTTGGCAAGATTATTTGCTTTCTTCAATGTATGAAGCTTGCTATAGGAACCCAATTTCACAGTAAAAGAAATCGGTAATTAAAGAAAGATTTTACTTTAGAACCATATGAAAATAGAGGGTTTATGTAACCTTTTGACGTATCCCAATAGAAAATAGTCACGTGTTTTTTTTTTTTGGCCACGTAAATTGGGCATATTTTTAATTTATTAGTTTTATAATTAAAACCCTAAAATATTTATTTAAAAATATTTTTTTATCCTTAATGTAATTTACCCAAAATATCATCATTTTAATATTATTTTTCATATACCCAAAATACCATCATTTTAATATTATTTTTCATATACCCAAAATACCCTAATTTTAATTTTATATTTCATATACCTAAATACCCTCATTTTAATACTATTTGTATCTACCCAAAATACTCTTAATAATTTATAATTTCCCATTTCACTATCCTCCCATGTTATTCTTCTCCATCAATCTATCATACTCTTCTTCTTCTATCACTATCAAATACCAACATCATCACCTTCTTCTTTATTCATACATTCGTTCTTCATAAAAAATTCAAGAACAAACGCAGGAGCATACATTCTTCACTATCACCTTCTTTTATATTATTCCCTCTTATCTCCAAACCAGTTTTAATTTTCCAAACTCAATCCCAATTCCGACGCGCCACCACCATAGATATGTTCTCTTTCTTCCTCTTTTAGGGATGTTCATTCCCTTTAGATTTTATTTCTGTGGGTCCCGTGCTGTCAGCAGTATACGTTGATGCTTTTTTGATTGATTGTTGCTCTCTACCCAGGGAAACACAATTTTGTGTAAACTCATAACACGTGATTATTTTTTTCATTCCCCAAATATTATAATGAAGAAAATAAAAGTTTTCACTTTTCCATTTACAAAAATCTTAAATTTTTCATTAAAAAAAACTCAATTTTTAGCAATAATGTTTTTTTTAACACAGTTGAGTGGTGGTGAGAAGCAACGTGTCCCATTATCTTGGAAAAAGTCAAAGTAGTCAACAAAAAAGAAGAGAATATCTTTTTGATATGATGCTTGATTCTGTTTTCAAATAAAATATAATGTTTGATTCATTCATTAATTGCAAATTTCTATCACACAAATTTTCATATTAATTTTACAATATTTTAGATTTTTCATTAATTGTTTTAAAGAATTTTAATGTAATATACAATTTTTAAGATAATATACAATCTTTAGGATTTTTCATTAATTATTTTTACTTTGAATTGGGACAAAAAAAATTCATTTTTTTACCAAGATAATGAGACAGAGGGAGTATATGAGAGACAATTAAATGAGAAGAATTGAGTGTTGGAAACGAACAAGCGGCCTAACAATCTACTAGAGGGGACTAATTAATAGTTGGAAGCAATAGTACCAATTTTTCGGATAAGATTAAAATGGGACGAATAATGCTTGCTGTTCAGATAAAATAGCTGATTTTGGGCTGAGTAGAATCTGATAATCGGTTGTCTGTCCGACAACAGATTATCCGAGCTGCACCACACAAAGATCAGATTTGCATCGGAACACAGCTAGCACAATCCGAGCAAAATAAGGTTTAACAAAGCCGACTAAAAGTGCTTGGACAAAACTGAAAGCGGTAAATAAAAGAGACACCGAATTTTATACTGGTTCACTCTCACCCACTGAGAGCTACGTCCAGTCCCCCCTGAATGTTAGGGAGCCTTTACTCAAAATCAATTCAAATGGATATAACAGGAATTAGAAGTGAACCTCACTCAACCTAACCCTTTCAAGAGTGTACCAAACTCTTGAAAACTACCCCAAATGAATTGATGGCTGAAGAACCTTTTCAGCACTTTCACAGATAGAGTTCCTTGAGACCTTCAAGAACTCCTTCAATGAAACCTTCACCGAACCAAACTGATTTTGTTGAAACCTTCAACAATCTCAGAGCAATCTTGAAACCTTCAAGATCTATTTCCTTGAAACCTTCAAGGATCTTCCTTTCTTCAATGAACAGTAACTTAAACTATGGTGGCTCTAACCAGAAACTCAATTGTATGAGAATTAGAAAGTGTGAATACCAATTGAGTAGTTGGTTAAGAAAGGGATTGACAGAGAAAATTGTTTAGATCGATTGCCTCTAAATTGACAACATCCTAAAACTATTCAAACAGAGACGTCACTACAGAAAATTAAATTGCGATGCTAGTGAATGAACTTCTTGAGTGAATGAACTTCTTGAGGTTAGTGTTAATAACAGAAGCGCATGATACTCATAAATTAAAGAGTTTATATTTTCTCTCACAACTTTGACCACTACCACTGCTACCATTTTTTATTTTATTATTTTTTCTATTTTTATACCCTACCATGCATTACTACTTTTTTTAGGTACCAACACTTTGTTAAAAGTACTACTAATAAGAGACATATATGCTTGAGTTATGTTGGCGACTACATACTTAGCTATGGTGGATATGAGATTAATGCGCGCGAAAGTAGCTACGTTTATATTAATATTCTTTCATCATTTAACAATGAAAAAAGATGCAAACAAGGGGGGCATCATGACCATGATATTGGCATGAGACATAGATGAGTTTAGACTATCATGTAGAAAAAAAGCACCAAAGTAGTGCAGTTTAACCATTTAATTACAAAACTAGTGTAAGATGTTAATTTATTACACAACTAGTATAGTCGTATATGAGGCATGCGACTTCCTTTCAAACTAGAAAAAATAAGATACGAACAATACTACACTTCATTGTTAGACACATCCAATATCAAATAATGAGTGATAAATTCTCAAAAAGAGAAAGATTTGAAAATATTATATTTTAAAAAGAAGAAAGTTTTGATAAAAATCTACGAGATAAAAAATTAAAATTAATTCATAAACTAGAATTACCGGAAAATATAAAACAAGAAATAGCTGAAAAATATATGAAAATAATAGAAGAAGAAAGAGTAAAGGTACAACTAGAAAAAATAATGCTAGAAGAAAGATAATTAAAAAATGCCTTAAATATTGTTTTGGTCATTTATCTTATTTTTAGGTTTCAATTTGGTCCTTCATCTTTAATAAGAGTCAATTTACTCCTCTATGTTTTTAACGTTTGTCAATTTCATCATTTTGTCATGACAATGTTAAATTTTCACAGGAATATACTGATTTTGCCTAAAATTCTTTTTCTAATCATCATAGTTTGCATTGTAACGTTGTAATTTGTAATTTTTAAAACAAAAAAGGCAAAAATGTGAGCGAATTTTTACCCTAAAAAACTGGAATGACATTTTGAAATTTTATCAAAGTATCAAATATGATGAAAAATGTAAATTTTGAAGAGCAATAGCAAATTCTGATGACTAGAAATAAGAAACCTATTACAAAATCAATATATTTTGGTGAAAATTTAACATCATCATGACAAAAGGGTGAAATTGACAAAAATCAGAAACATGAATAACTAAATTGACTCTTTTCAAAGATAAATGACTAAATTGAAACTTAAAAATAAGATAGAGGACCAAAAAAGTATTTAAGCCTTAAAAAATTTATTTGATGAATATAGGAGACAACAAAGATATGAAGAAGCTAGAATAATGAATGACTCAGATTTTACAGATTCAGACTAATTATGAATCTTACAACTACAACTGAAACATTAACACGAAAAATTGAAGATATTACTAAAGAATTAAGGGATATTAAAATAAGTGTCTCTGAAAATGAACTGAAATATTTAGAAGAAATAAGAAACCTACATTTAAAAATAGAAAAGATAAACAATATGCTATCTCAAATTTTGGAAAATACATCCGAAAACAAAAAACAAAATTAGATGATACATTAGATAATCTGATAAAATATTTTAAGGCAAAAAATAAATATGAACGACAAATCCAACAAGAAGAAAAACTTCATGAATAACTAAAAGATGTATTAGTTCAATTAAAAGAAAGTGAGCAACATAGAAATATCACCTTTTTAGAAAACTATTTTTTATGAACAAAAAGGATAAAAAAGAAAAAGAGATAATTCCTAAGCTTCCATTATCATGGAGAGATTAGATGAAGAAATAAATATAGTAAAAAATTATGATATAGAAGAAATTTCTAATTTAATGAAAAAGGTTAGAATTTTTTTCTGAAGAAAAGAAAAGTGAAAATAGAAATTTGACAATAATTGAATCTGAAGAAGAAAATTCTGATAAATCTGAAAATGAAGATATAATTATAGGATATGAGTCTACTGATGAAGAATATAATCTAGGAGAAAATGAAGGATCAACATCTTATATTAAAAGGGAAAGACAAGAGTATCAGTCTTTTAGAGAAAAAGAAAGAAAAAGAAAATTTAATGAATATTAGAATCCTAAATACCAATATGGAACCCAAGATGAAGGAAAAAGAATATTTTCCTTGGAAAGCAGGATTTAGAAAGAAAAATACTATTACTATTAACTGTATAATTAATAGAGAAAAAATAATCCAAGAATGGGTAAATGAATTAACAATAAACCTTTTGAAAAATTATGATATAGATAAGCTAACAAGAAAATATGTTTTAAGACTAGCAGGATATAAATCTACTGGAATACTTAAAACTTATATTGGCTAAATATAAATCTACTGAAATATTTCGCGGGGAAGCTAAAAATTAAGGAAATGTTATAAAACATAAAAAAACTTAAAATAGGGTCACTGTTCACCAAAAAAAAAAAAAACTTAAATTAGCTTCAGAATATTCCCTAGCAAACATATCAGCTACAAAATTTTATATCATTAGAAATATTTCCTAGCAAAGTCGTGGCTGTTCCATAGTTGTTTTCCTGATAATAAATGGTTTTTAAGTTATCGAACAATAACTACGGAAATTATTTTCGTATATAATCCGTAGCTGATTTGATATAAAATTGCTATGGAATTATTCCCTAGCAAAATTCCGTAGCTGTCCAAGAAAATTCTTGTAGTGCATAACTTCTGACCAGCTTAGAGGTGAAGATGCTTGGAAAAAATTAGATTATTTAGCAAGACTAATAAGTTTAGAATTTTTAGGAAAGGATCTGATAGATCATAAAGAAGAGGAAATTAAGCTAGAAAGAGAAACAACAAAATGGTATTTAACAAATATGTGTATAAGAGACATGTGTCATATAGATAAGTTTATATGTGAATATGAGACCTATTATTATCACCTTGAGAAATCAGATCTAGAAGATTATAAGGAATTATTCCTAAGCAAACTTCCTCATCCAATAGGAGAAGAGTTAAGAAAAAGATGACTAAATAAGTGACCTGAAATAGCCTCAACATTTGGAGGTCTTATATTCATATTAAAAAATATGGTTAGAGAAATTCTTGGTTGCATGAGTACGGGTACGGTATCGGTACCCGATACGGGTACGGGGTACGACAATTTCTAAAAAACATGGGTACGAGTACGTTTATATATATATATATAATAATTTATTTTATTAATATAATTATCTTTAAATTTTAAAAAATGGAAAAAATAAAATCAGTAAGGTAAAAATTAAGTTAAAATTAATAATAAACACTTAAAAATTATTTTGATGTAAAAAAGAAAATATTAAGTTCAAATTAATAATAAACACTTAAAAATTAAAGATTTTCCAAATAGAGTTAGCTTACTAGTTACTAACAACATTACCATATTTAAAGAACAAGCTTAATCAATCAGTCAATTAAAGATGCAGCAAATCAGTATTATACTGCGAAAATATAAACTGAAAAAATAACTGTATGATACTATGAAAAAAAGAACAAGCTGACGAAATCACTATGATGATACTATGAAAAAAACTGGAAAATTAAAAGATGCAGCAAATCTCATTAGATGCAGCAAATGAAATCCTAACTTTCCAAGATGCAGCAAATCTCATTAGAAAAATAAGTAACAGAGTAGAAGTATTTTCTCTCTGTACGAGCAGCACAGCGACGGCGACGGGTTCGAGCAGCACGGCAACGACAACGAGCGAGCAGCACGGCGAGCGAACGACAGCTGACAGTAGAGATAGAGAGAGGAGGCAGAGAGGGTGCTTTGAGAGATAGAGAGGAGCCAGAGAGGGTTTGCTTCAAAACTCAACCCTAGGATAAGATTAAGATGTCTAAGGCTGGGAATAAATTTGGGATGTTACAATCCTCCCCCACTTATTGGAATTTCGCCCCCGAAATTCCGTTGAGTTCCGTAATTGGAGAACCATCCCCTTGGTAAAGCTTCTGACTACGTTTTTCACTTCCCTTCGATCTTTATTCCCCGCTCCGGGTGTGGTTAGGGTCATGCCTATTTCAATGCTTATCCTCGAATACAATGTATCATCTCTACCTCGACAGGATCGTCAGTTTTCTTATTATTAATGTTCCATCTCCCATTCCTTGGATTGAAATCCTCCCCCACTTGGCATTGACATACTTGATTATATCCATGCTAGGGGGGGTATGCTCAGTCGTTGCTTAGAATAGAGTACACAAGTTCCCGACTGGTATTCAAAGCTGAAAAGAGGGCACGTGGGTGACTACCTACCCGTAGGCATAGAACTATGCCGGGTTTCTACGACTTGGCGAATTCCCACATACACATATGAGATGCTTGAAACTTGAGGAGAGTGAAGATGAAAAGAAGAAACATGAAGCACTCCAGAGTGAATCTCATGGTGTTTGCAAGACGACCCAGGATGTACTGGGTATATGTCAAGCAAGAAGACAATAGAGGTTATCCCCAAAGTGTGCATTTTCAGCAGAGAGCCGTCGAAGGATGCGTTTTCTAGGGATCTGCGGCTGATTGATTGGTCTCGGTCAAGGTCTAATTGTTATTTCTCAATTCGGTGTTATTTTGGGAAGGTCTTGCTTTTTCCCTAGTTTCACTCTTATTCGATTCTCCGTGAAGTGTTTGGGCCTATCTGTTTAGTAGTCCTATGGCTTATGGTATGATTACTAGTTATTGTCGCTCGGATAGGATCCGAATTGAGTCACCGAGTCTCTCCCACTTAGTATCAACATACCTGAGTAAGTCGAGGGCAGGGAGGAAGTTGGGTTGATTCCAAGAATTGATTAGCTAGATTCTTAATTGATTGGTGAGGTGGTTCATGGGATTAAGTTGTCTGCCAATCGGTCTTATTGGTGTGGTTTCGAATTTTTCTATGACATGATGGCTCTCCATACTTACGCATATGACTAAGTTCTCATACAAGTTAAAGAGGTGGTTCGATCATTTAGTTGGATGTTCTCGGTGGAAATATAGAATAAGAGTGTCTTAAATGGGGTTAGTTTGCGAGTTTCTGTTTATGAGTCTTAGTAAAGATCCTATAGGATTAAAGTTCAATAGGACTTTCGACAGAGATAGAATTTCTAGATGGTTTATTCGGATCTCAACTAGATGATTGCAATAATATAGCATGTTAATAAACGCGAAGACCGAGGTGGTCAGTCCCAATCTCACATTTATCAACTGTACATCACTGCGTTGTTGAATGATAGCATTATCTTTTAACAGATGCAAGAGAAAGGATGACCAATCCTGACCTTACACTCTATTAGAGGACGACACTATCATCAGGTGTTTGGTTAGGTCTCTCGTTACGGTCTTATAACTAAGTAAGGTTTTTCCTACGTGTTCCTTTAGATGGTACTCATGATTGGATTGAAGATGAGTCTTTCTTAGGTTTCACAACTTCTAGAAATACAGGATTAGGAATTTAAAATTCCAAGATAATTGATTTAGGATATTCTACGCTGAAACTTAATAGAGATGCAGATTGAAAGTACCTAAAATGTTTATCTAAGTTCTTGAATTGTTTCGTACCTTTTGTTGGTTTGGCCATGATCTCCTTAAGTAGCTGTACCGCAGACCTCAAGGGTGTGGACCAGGAAACTGATATTGTCGGAAGGTAAGGTTGAGACGTCCATGACGAAGTCCTGTGTCATTGAGTAATCCCTCTGGGGCTGTGTCTGGTATGATTGCCGACACACCATGAAAGATGTGACGAGACTCGCCACCGAATATTAATACATCACCCGATCCCAAGATAATTATTTCTGCTCTCCTTGGATCTCTCTGGTCTCCATAGAGAAACTCAGCTGAGTCACCAATGCAGAATGATACTACCGGTATCCGTCTTTGCAGGCTTCCAACACTTTCGTCACGGTCCTAATGAAGACCAAGCTTTCCATTTTCTTCATAGAAATTGACAATGCAGACATCAGGGGACATGGAAGGGAGTATGTCCTCCACTTCACTTACACCGCATTCCTTCTCAATCAAAGATTGTGCTTCTTGCATCGCTCCCATAACCAGCTGAATGAAATGATCAGGAATATTGGGTGGTTCGCTTCCATCAATTATTCTTTTGGGTCCATATACTCGGGTTTGAGGATTCCAGTCTAAGCCGAGGCACATCATTTTCAGTCGGAGTCTGGCTCCACTTGTAAAGCCTGGTTGATAAAAACCTCCAGGGCCTAAGCCCATCTCCCGACAGTTCTTTACTACGCCCACCTGTTCTTCATGAGCCAAGTGTTGCTTCAGGAGAACCATTCCCGGTCTCAAAACTATACTCTTCTTCTCATCAACTTGTACCCCCACGTGTTGCTCCTTGTCTTCAATAGTCGATCTAAGCTTACCCATTGCAGAAGTTTGCCCTTCTTGAAAACATATGTCATACGGCTTGGGTTTCAAAGAATCAGCTGGGGAATTGATCTTACGATCAGTAGCCGAGCTGCTAGCAGGAGAATGGAGAAGCTGATTTTTCATGTTGCTATAGTGTGGCAACAAAGGATTCTGTTGATGCGGACATATACATAATTTAGTACATATCTATATAGGGTTTTATAACTATAAACCTAAGTAACTACTATAGAACTTGACACTATTTCCTGGTTACTCTCTTGGTGAGTAACCATTGGAGATGTGAATCCACACTCCAAAGGCCGAGGGAAACTGCTCTGATACCATAATGTAACACCCTATAATTAATTACCCTTAAACCCCTTATATTAAAAATACGGACTTAAAAATTCAATTTTTATTTCATTAAAATCAACCGTCAAACGGACGGAGTTTTGTCTGTTTTTCGGACTAATCCAAAATTCAACCTGTGGTAAACAATTTTAATTAAACAACCAATAGCCAGCAGGGCTTCAGATAATATTTCTAAATCATATCCAGGCCCAATGGGCTCCAAAAATATCAGAGTGCATAATTAATCAGAGTAATAGCGGAAACTACTAAGTTGGAGTGTCAATCCAAAACATATAACTTTGTCAAAACAAAACATCCTAAGCCTCATTCGAAATATGCATATTAAATTTACATCAAAATAATATAAGAGGCTTGGGTCCATATTATATTCTAAATCCCATAATAACCCTACTTTCCCTGTAAGGGAAAGTACTCCTGCTCGGTCGGGGGCTGTGCCAGCTCAATCTCCGTACTTGAAAAATGTAAGGGAGTGAGCATTGCACATGAAATAGTAAACAGTTTCTAACTAGACATAACGACCCGCTTTGTCAAACACAATTAGCAAATAAGCATATATTCACATATTGCACACCATACTCATTTCATTATTTCCATATTCATTATTCATTCTAAATCTCCATTTTCATTATTCATTTCAACATCCATTTCATTATTCATTTCAACATCCATTTTCATTTACTTTTTATTTTGTTCACATACTTACTTTATTTCGGTACATCACCTCAAATCAGAGGCCAATGTACAATTTCATTCAACACATTTATCACCTCAAACAACAGAGGCCCTCATAATTTTCCTTATTTAAATTATGTGTCCCTCAGGTCAGAGGTCAACACTCCAATTTCTTAATTCACGGTGTGTCTCTCAGGTCAGAGGTCAACACACCAATACTCTATTCCATCCGGTGTCCCTCAGGTCAGAGGTCAACACCCAAATCACTTTATTTCATTCTGTGTCCCTCAGGTCAGAGGTCAACACTCATTCATTTTAATTCATTTCGTGTCCCTCAGGTCAGAGGTCAACACCATATTCACTTTATTTCATTTCGTGTCCCTCAGGTCAGAGGTCAACACACTATCGTACTTTACCTCCACGTAGGAAGGTACCTCATACACTTGGCCTATGGGTACTTCACCTCCACACTGAAAGGTACCTCATACAAGTTAGCCTGGGGGTACTTCACCTCCACAACGGAAGGTACCTCGTACCATTGTACTTCACCTCCACAACGGAAGGTACCTCATACATGTGGCCTATGGGTATTTCACCTCCACACCGGAAGGTACCTCATACCATTGTACTTCACCTCCACACCGGAAGGTACCTCATACAATTTGGCCTGGTGGTACTTCACCTCCACATCGGAAGGTACCTCATACCACCACATAGGTTATACTAAAACATCATTTTCATTATCAACAATTCATTACAATATAAGGGTCGTCACCTCAATACAGAGGCCAACATATTTACCACATTCTTGTTCAATCAAGCATGACACATTTAATCACAACCAACCACAATTAACACATAATCATTCATGTAATTCCCTTATTCCTTTCTTTTTTTAACTATCACAATCATACCAAGTAGTATCCTCTTTTATAGCCCAACATTTAGATTTGCCCTTCATTTTAATTTTACATATATCATCTTTTACTTTTGTTTACACATAATCATTTTACTTCCGTTTCCTATATTCACAAGTTCAATTCATAAGCCATGACCTTTGTTCACAATTGATAATACTTAACATTTTTACTCATTTAGAAATTAGATACAAATATGCACATTCATCACATATAATCGTTTCCCTTCCGTTTTCTTCCTATATCAATTTACTCCATAATACCTACATATACTTGCAACATCAATCAATTATCATTTTATACAAAACTTGACAATTAAAATCAATAATCATAGAAATCATTTACGGCCACTTCACTATCATGTTACCCAAATCCTCTTATACTTCATTATAATCATTATCTGAATTTCATTTATTAAATAATTCATTCTCATATCATTGGGTTTCCTTTTTCCTAGTCTTTACATTCAATTTCATACATATTTATTTAGTTAGAATTTCATATTCAATAACCTAGGGTTTTATAGTCTAATTTTCTCCCATAACACATAACCCTAACAAGTATTATATACTAACTAGAACCTACTCCCTAGAACAAGGCAATGCCCACAATATCCACCCCTTACCTCAAACACTTGGAGATAAGGTGATTTTGCGTGCTCCAAGCTTGAAAGCCTTGCCACCAATTGAGTTAGAATCCAAAGGAAAAGGGAGGAACCTAACATAATAGCCATAACAAGAAGAGTTAGCATTTATGCCATAGCCTCTTGCCAAGACTCAAGAAAATGTGAAGCTTCCATGGCCTAGAGTTGAAAACCACCATGGAAGACAAGAGAGAGAAAGGGAAAACGAATTTAGAGAGAAAAAAGAGGAAATCCATGACATTAAACACTTACTTGAAGTGAAGAAGGAAGAGATTTGTTGATGGAATGAAGAAATCCCACTTGCTCTTGGTGGATTTGATGATGGAGAATGGAACCCTAGGGGAGAGAGGAAGAGAGACACGAATTTGGGGAAGAAAGAGCGTGTGTTGCACTTTTATTTTTTTCTCCATCAGCAGCCTTTAATCGATTATTAATCGATTAGGCTTTTTCCCACCTTCTGGACTTAATCGATTAAGCTGCAGCTTAATCGATTAAGCTGCATAGTTTTGCAGTACCCAGACTTTGAAAGGCCATAACTTCTTCGTTACCCGTTGGATCTTCCTCAAATTTTAAAGCAAGCTTCCCTACATACCAATCTTCACATCCAACGGTGGAATTTGTGTTTAGAGTTGCCAATATTTTATTTTGAATTTCCTAAGGTTCTATGTTTTAAACCTAATTCTACATGTATTTTTGGCTAAATTCTAACTCATATCTCCATTTCTTCTACCCTAAGACCATCCCAACATAGAGTATACTTGGAATTAAATTTGGGATGTTACATGTAATGAAGAAGGTCATTATACTAATAAATTCCCTCAAAAGAAAGATAAACCAGAAAAAGTTTAAATCCTTACTATAGCAGAAGAAAATGATTTAGAACCACTATTAGATTGGGACATAAGTTCAGAAGAGAAAATTTATTAATATTTATCAGAATCATCCTATGAAACTAGTGATGAATCAAGTTTGTACATACATTCATAAAGGTTTCTATCCAAATTGGAAATTATGAATCAAAACAAACATGTGCATATGTAGATATTGGAGCAACAATATGCTTAGCCAGTAAAGATTTAATCCTCAATAAACTTTGGATTAGATTAGAAAAACCATTAAAGATAGTCTTAGCAGACAAATCTGAAAAATATATTAATCATGCAGTCTTCTGGACAAAAAATGATTATAAACGGGAAAACATTTCCTGTACGATCCATTTACCAACAAGATAGTGGAAGGGATATAGTAATAGGAAATAATTTCTTAAAGCTTTATAAACCCTTTATACAAGAAAATAAATGGATAAAATTAACATGTCCAAAAATTCAAAAAATAAGGCAAGTAAGAGAGCAAATAAAAATACCTTATAATAAAAAGATGTACAGTCACATCAGAGTTCGCACAAAAGTGTGGGGAGATAGAGGAAATAAAAACAAAATTTTTTGCAATAATAGAAAAAGTCTTAATAAAAAAAAAACAGAAGAAATACCTCAAAAATTACTAAAAGCCTTAGAAGAAACATGTAGTGAAAATCCATTAAATGAGAAAATCAACAACAAGAATAGAGAATTAATAAAAATAAGACTAAAAGACCCCTTAGTAGAAATAAAGGCAAAACCAATGATTTACACTCAAAGGGATAGACAAGAATTTGCAGAACCTATAAAAGAACATTTAAGCCAAGGATTAATAAGAAAATCAACATCAAATCACAGTAGTCCAACATTTTTTATAGATGGTGAATCTGAAAAGAAGAGGAGAAAAAGAAGGATGGTAAATTACAAGATGATGAATAAAGCAACTGAAGGAGATGCTTATTATTTACCCAGAAAAGATGAGCTTATTGAAAAAATTAGAGGAATGAAATAATAGTATACCCTTGATTGTAAAAGTGGATTTTCCCAGTTAAGAATAGATGATGAAAGTAAACCATTAACTGCTTTCTCATGTCCACAAGGACAATATGAATGGAGTGTCCTACCAATGGGCATGAAACAATCCCCTGGAATATTTCAAAGGTTCATGGATGGGAATCTAAAAGATTTAAAAAATATATGTAGTGTTTATGTAGATGATATAATCATCTTTGCAAAAACATTAGAAAAATGATATGATAGAACTTTGATGGTTATAGAAAGATGTAAAGAAAGAGGAACAGTCCTTTCCAAGAAAAAAGCAATAATTGGTAAAAATAGTATAAAATTCTTAGGATTAGAAATTGAAGAAGGAAAAATTAAAGTCCAAGATCACATTTCTATAAAAATTAGAAATTTTCCTTCAAAAATCACTGATAAAAAGCAGTTACAAAGATTATTAGGAATTTTAACATATGCTGAAGGGTACATTCCAAAATTGGCTGAAATAAGGAAGCCATTGCAAGCAAAGTTAAAAAATGATGTTTCATGGAATTGGTCAGATTCTGATACAAAATATGTTGATACGATAAAGAAAAAATGTGTTAATTTACCATCATTATATTATCCTTCTGATAAAGATAGGATGATAATAGAAACAGATGCTTCTGATTATCATTGGGGAGGAGTCTTAAAGGCCAATAATGGAAAAGGTGAATTGATATGCCATTATACTTCTGGAAGCTTTAAAAAGCATGAAATCAATTATCATATTACCGAAAAAGAAGTATTGGCTTTGATAAATACTAATAAGAAATTTAGAATCTATTTATTAACTAACATGTTTATTGCAAGAACAGATTCAAGCTATGTTAAATCCTTCAGGGATATTAATATAAGAGGATATTTTAAGATGGGAAGATTATTAAGATAGCAACAGTTCCTTGATTGGTATCAGTTTGAAATAGAGCTGATCAAAGGAGATAAAAATTATACAGCAGACTCCCTAACAAGAGAACTGGCTGTCAATTAATCATAAAGGCTAACCAGACCTCACCAAAATTATATCAGTTATTTTGCAGAGAATTGGAGATGGAGATTAAGACCATGGAAATACAGATTGCTGAAAAAGAGATGGAATTAAAGAAATTACAAATGGAGATACAAATTCTCAGACAAAGAATAGAGCTTGTACGAATGAAGAAAGGAGAAGAAAAACAAATTCCTGAAGAATTAAAGCAGACCACTGCTCAATCTCAGAAGACATATGTCTATGTGATTTATGATGGAGACAAAAAAGGGATCCATGAAAATATTGATGAGGAAAAACTTTCTCTCAACACAAAATATAAGAGATGCAACTCATTTGAAGAAGCACAAGAAGAGTTAGAAAAGTATAAGGAACCTATTTCCTTAAGACCTCAAACTAAAATGATGAAAGAAACCAAACTCACCAGAGACCAGTTAATTAAGATTAGAGTACCTATGACAAAAAATGAATTAATGGAAGAGAGAAAACCCAACACCAAAAACTACCAAGAATTATTCCAAGAAACATTTGGTTGGAAAAAACAAAAATATTAAGGCCAACCATGGTACACAATCTGGAGAACAAAAACATGACCAAAAATGGTTACTCTACCAGGATACAATCCATTAAAACTGTGGCATGCAGTTCAATATGGATTAGTAGAATAATTTATTTGGAGATCAGCGAGAATTAGAATGTTTCCCTGAAAACATTAAGATAGCTATTAAGCTCTGGAAAGACAGAAGAGCTCAAAATAAAAATACTTTCATAAAAGTCCTCAGCTGTTATTGCCATTATTATAAAGATCAAATATTCATAAACCCAAAACTTATATGCAACTGGGATTTTCAAATGGAAGATCTCCACCAGCTGATGAAGACCCAGAATTTGAACTCACATAAGAAGATGAACATTATTTCAGAGCACAACAATTATTGTTTATTTACCTTATTTTAGAAAAAAATTATAAAGATACCAAGATTAAGGTAAATTTTAAACTCAAAGACACCATAATCACTTCTAGATTTGGAGAGGCCATCCCTGAGAAAGAATATGTCCATGTGGATCATTGGATAAGAGATTTCTACTGCGTGGAAAATATTGATTTTCCTGAACAAACCAAAAGATTCATCTGCGATTTCCTATCAAATGTCCCAAATCACATGTGCCAGTTGTGTGAAAAGGATAAGCAACCAAATGAAGAAGCAATAATAGAAGAGTGACGCAAGCAGTGACCACTACAAGAAAAGTCACTTTTTGTGACAAAAATTTAGTGACGAATATTAAATTTGTCACATATAGTATCCATAATAGTGGCCTAGTGACAATTCGTCACTATAACTGCATTATCAATGGCCAAAATAATATCGTCACAAATATTTCGTCACTATTGTTATTCATAATTGTGACCAAGTAATAATTCGTCACTAATTGTTATTCATAGTAGTGACCAAGTAATAATTCGTCACAATAAATTTAGTAATAATGACCAAAATATAGCGTCACAAATACTTCGTCACTGATATTTTTTATAAAGTGACTAATTGATAATGCATCACTACAAATATATTATTAATGGTCAGTATATATCGTCACAAATAATATAGTACCAATAAGATTATTCATTATTGTGATTAAGAGTCAATTTATCTTTGTAACTTTATTATTGACGATAAAAATATATGGTCACTAATAAAACATCAATAATGTTGTTTGTATTAACGACTAACTACAATTTATCACTATAATTTCAATATCACTCATGAAAATATATCATCAATAATAATAATAATAATAATAATAATAATAATAATATTCATATTATTATTATTATTATTATTATTCGTAGCAGTAACTAAATAAGAATCTATCATTAGTACTTAAAATTAATGGTCAAAATATATTGTCACATAGCACTCGCACTACTATTATTCATACCAGTGACTACATAATAATTTGTCACGATAATTTTATTATTAATGAGTAGAACATGTATTCCACATAATTTACCACTATTATTTTATATTTTTCATGTATCACCATATTATTGCATATTGCTTTTAAAATAATTAAATGATAAATATTGATTATACAATAAATAACTACTCGTTATGAACAATATGTTGTTAATTTCAAGAAAATAATTAATACTAAATAGTAAATAACAAAATTTATTTGTTTTATTTCCACTTCCACTTCCTCTTCCTCTTCTTCTTGTTCTTCTTCTTCTTTAGTGATGCTTGCATGCTTCACCGGAATTTCATCAACTATAGGGCTTGTTAAGTCATCCCTGTCCAAAGACATCACCTTATCATCAACTGCATTATTTGGCACATGACGAGTCCTACCAATCTCATCATTTTCTGGACATGGCTCATTTGTTGTCTCTTCGGACATATCATAAAAGTCTCGAGTCCTACCAATCTCATCAGCTACATTTTTTTTCATGATTTCTTATTTTATTTTTGGTTTTAATAATTTATAATTATTTATTTTTGTTTGTCATATATGCAGAGGCGAATGAATATTGTTTAATTAAAGAATAATCAGGAGCAACAAGATAAAAGGATGCAGTAGATGGAGAAATATATTTTAGTTTTTGTTTATATATGCTATATAATGGCAGAATTGTTAGTTGTCGTGTGACGAATTGGATAATATATCGTATGCTTTTGATATTTCAACTATTTTCGTTAGTAGTTTACTTTTGATCTGTTTTGGATTTGATCAAGGATGATGTATTAAAGATATTTATTAATATTATTTAAAAACCCTTTCAATTATATTGTTTTAGTACTTCTTGCTATTGAATTAGATTTTATTTTAATATTTTTTCTCGAATTTATTTAAATAATATATGCAATAGCAAGTTTATATATGAAGAAAAATAATTTTAAAAATTAATTTAAAAAATTAATTTATAGCACTTCTTTAAACAAGTGCAGTACAAAATCATTAAAATATGAAAAAAATAATAAATTAAAAATAAATTTAAAGCACTTCTCTAAGCAAGTGCTGTAGAATATATCCACTAAATCAACATTTAAAGCGCTTATTAAAGCAAGTGAGGTAGAAAAAAGGCACATTTACGGCATTTCTTTAGTGCAAAGCGCAGTAATATGTGATTGTTAGTAGCTCACATGCCCGCGTATAACAGCGTTTTAGAAGCGCCTTTGTTTGTAGACCCTCTTTCTACTGCGCTCAAATTTAAAGCGCCCCACAAGCGCTGTAAATTAGCTATTTCAAGCGCTGTTAATTTGCTTTTCTGGTGTAGTGGTTAATGCCTTGACAAAGCGCCTTCATGGTATATAAGGGACGGGGACGCTCTGACACCCATGACGCTCTGAGACCTAGGACGCCTTAGGACAAAGCCGCTCTAACCTGACCGCTCTCCTACCTAGTCGCTCACCTACATGACCACTCACCTTAACTTGACCGCTCACCTATATCACCGCTCGCACATATGACTGCTCACCTAGATGACCGCTCACTCACCTGACCTCTCACCTACTCATCGCTCATCACTCATCGCAAACTCACCACCCATCGCTCGCTCACCACTCATCGCTCACTGCCCATTGCTCACCACAATAGCTCCTGATGGCTCACTTACTGTGTGAGCGGTGACTAGCCCACCTTCACATACTTGGTCACCAAGTATACTTGGTCATCAAGTTTAGCTCTATTACCATCATACCCTCACCCACTCTATAAAAGGGACTCATTCTTTCCCTTCAAAACCAACTCTTCCAACACTCTCATCACCCAAATATCCTTCCACGCTCAACACACTTTCCTCACCTTAACACTTTTCTATTCATTTTTAGCATAACGACAATGACTAAGAGAATACCATAGCAAAAACACTATAAAACACCACAAAATATAGGATACAGAACCACCTCATTTTCCTCTTTTCATTCCTCCTGAACCAGTGACATGGGTAAAGAGCACTCCGGTCGATCCTCCCGATGATTCTACATGGTGCTTCATCCGTTCTCTCCAAGCTATGGAGGCAAGGATTCAGTACTTCTACATACATCTCTCAAGCTTACAAACCCGATAATCTCATTTTTATTGTTAAACCTCTTTTACACAAAGTGGTCCAAAACAATTAGCCAATTGGGATCCTTAGTGTCTTTAACATAATACAATTGCTGTGTAGCTAGAACATATGGCTCATTAGTGTCCAACTTAAGGGTAGTATTGATAAGAAAGAATCCATATTTATCTTCCTTATACCCTCTTCCTTTAGTAGACACATCCCACCAATCACATTTAAATAAGATAACATTATTCCAACCATCATAAGATAATTGAATGATATCTTTTAAGACATTGTACTAATCTAAATTACCAACATTCTCATCACCTTTAACTAAAACTCCACTATTATACCAACCGGGGTTGACTCAAGTGGTGCGATCCTGCGAATTTGAGAACCTGAGAATGATATTTTGGTTAAGACATCCCGTTGGGAGAGACATAGGAATGTGACCTCGTGCAGGATTAGTCTCAAGGGTTCTTTGGTATTAAAAGTGCTCTTGGAGACACATGTGGTACTAGCCAAAGAATATAGACAAAAAAATAAAAAATAAAAATAAAACTCCACTATTCTCGGAACTTAAGTGTACATTGCGATAGCCTATGTTAGATCCAAAAACCAAAATACTCTTTTTTGTCCTGGATTTATTGAATTAGAACAAGTTATAAAATTTATGATTTAAATTTAGGCAATAACATATATAAAATAAAAATAAAATTGAAAGAAATAAAAAAAGTACAACTAAAGATTCAAAGAAGAAACAAATATAAAAATTAAAACAAATTAAATATAATAACACTTCATAACAATAAAATAATAAAGATAATAACATTTTTTCATAGATTAAAAATCCTTTTTTTACTACCTATGTTTTTATTTATCTGTCTTATTTCAAACAAAAAATATCATATATAAAATGTAATCATTACTTAGATTTTCAACACATTAATTATGTTTTTTTCCCTCTATACTCTTTTTCTCTATGTAATCATTAATTTTTTTCTATTACTTACGTAAACGAAGAACTATTAGATAGGGATAAACATGAAAAATATCATTTACTGTATTACACTTTTGAAATACTTAAAAATATCAAATAAAACGAAAAAAAAATAAATAAAAAAGGTGGAGTACTATAGTTTGGTAGTGCCACTTTTCTTTCCCTCATAGTTTCCCGCTTTTCCCTCCTTAATTTCAGCTTCCCTCTCACGTTAAAATCACCTTCCCACCATTCACTCCACAAATTAACTTCTCATTAACCATCACTCTCTTCCATGATGGGAACTCCCAAAATCTGGCCTACGTATCCGGCAAGGGACGAGGATGCCGCTGCGAGAACTCGAACAATGGTCGTGGTCTTGCTTCCTCTACGACACCTTCAACTCCTTAACTGACTCTTATTCAACCTCATCAAACCCTTCTTTCCTCTTCAATCCTACCTTGGTACAATTTCCTCTTTCAAAATCTTGATTTTCCACAAGGTAATCACAAGAGAAGAGAGAGAGAGAAGAGAGAGAGAGTAAACTGAAAACAGAATTGTATTGAAATGAAAAGTTGGTTACAATAATGATGAGCTAAGCCTAGCTATGACAGCTGTCATTACAGCTGTCAACTAATAACTAACACTAAGCCTTAAGTTACATAATATAAACTACTCTAATATTCCCCCTTCAATATCAGCCTCCTGTGAGCAGTATGGGAACATTTCTGTGAGCAGCTTGAAAGGCATCTGTGACATTGAGTTTGTCTCTTAACAAAGTAAATCTGAGGCTAGACAAAGGTTTGGTGAGAACATCAGCCACTTGATGATCTCCAGGAACATGTTCAACCACCAATTTGTTGGCTATAACCTTTTCTCTAACCCAAAACAAATCTAGTTCAATGTGTTTGGTGCGAGAGTGTAGAACAGGATTCTTAGACAGCATCACTGTACTAAGATTATCACAGTAGATAACAGGCTTAGTAGATCTGAAACCAAGTTCAACAAGAAGACTTTGAATCCACAACATTTCCCCTGCTGTGTTAGCCAGACTTCGATATTCAGCCTCTGCACTCAAACGTGCTACCCACTCTTGCTTCTTTGACCACCAAGACACTAGATTAGGCCCAACATAAACACAAGAACCAGAAGTAGACTTCCTATCATCTGGGTCTGAAGCCCAATCAGCATCACAATAAGCATAAAGTCCTAGAGGTCCAGCAGAGGGAGCAGGTTTGAGAAGAAGACCATGGTCTACAGTACCTAAGCACTCTTTTTAAAGCTTTCCAATGTTCCTCCAGAGGTTGTGAAAGAAACTGACAAAGTTTACTCACACTATAGGAAATTTCTGGTCTTGTAGTTGTCACATACTGTAATGCACCAGCAAGAGACCTATACAGTTTAGGATCCTTGACAAAGTTGCTGCCCTGTTTGGTAAGTTTGAGACCAGAAACCATTGGAGTGGGTTGACCTTTAAGCTCATCCATATCAGCTCTACTGAGCAAATCCCTGATGTACTTGGATTGAGTCAACAAGAGAGAACCTGAGGGAAGATGTTTTATTTCAATGCCCAGAAAATAGTCCAAGTCACCCAAATCCTTCAAAGCAAATTCCAAATTCAACTTGGAAATGAGTTGTTGAACCATGTCAGAGGAGGAACTTGTGATGATTATATCATCAACATAGCATAGGACAAAGAGTTTGTAAGTGGTGGAAGAATGAATGAAGAGTGAATGATCACATCTACATTTTCTGAAACCAAGAGAAACTAGAGTAGATGCAAGTTTTTCAAACCAGGCCCTAGGAGCCTGTTTCAGCCCATAAATTGCTTTGTTTAACTTGCAAACAATATTCTGATCACCTTGATGATAACCCTCTGGTTGTTTCATATACACCACTTCTTTTAGAACACCATTGAGAAACGCTTTATTTACATCTATCTGTTGAATATGCCAAGAATGAGTGAGAGCTAAAGTCAGAACAACCCTTACAGATACTGGTTTGACAACAGGGCTGAAAGTCTCATTGTAGTCAAAGCCCTTTTTCTGACGATAACCTTTAGCTACAACCCTTGCCTTGTTCTTGTTAAGACTACCATCTGGATTTTCCTTAACCCTGAAGATCCACCTATTATCAATGGCTTCTCTGTTAGGAGGCAAAGGAACAAGAGTCCATGTTTTATTCCTCATCAAAGCCTCATATTCAGCATCCATAGCTACTTTCCAGCACGGAATAGTCAGAGCAATCTTAGCAGATTTAGGTTCAGTGTTTGCTGCAATATGAACACTAGGAACAGGAGCATTATGTTGGTTTTGGCCTCAAAATCTCGAGAGGGGGGGTGAATCGAGTTTTATTATGTATTGAAAAATTCGTACCAAATAAAAAATTGATTTGAGATGGAGAGATTAAACGTTCGTAATGGATCGCGAAAACGATAGAAAAAATATAATTGAGTAGCGCGGAAACGTAAACAAATTAAATATGCGGAAAGTAAAAGAGATAGGGATAGAAAAGTTTGTACCGGTGAATTTTATACTGGTTCAGCCTTCCCGTCGAAAGGCCTAGTCCAGTTCCCAAGCGACCCGCCTGAGAGTTCTTATAACCAAGCAATAGAGCCGCACCCTATTACAACCAAGAGCACCCCGCACACTACTAGGAACCTCTGTTCGCTAGGGGCCTCAATCACACAACAGGGTTCCTCACCCTACGACGTATCAAACGTCCACTAAGGGATTCTCTCCCTAACCACTAAGGTTTAGAACGATTACAATGAAAGTGATTACAATAGCTTTTTGTGTTCTCACAACACGGATTCTACAATATGCTCTATGATAGTGAAGTAGAAGTTTCTCTAGAAGTTACTCAGCCAATAAGGATTTGTTCTGCACAAAATATGAACGATGAAAGGCAGAAGACTTGAGAAGAAGAAGAAGAAGAGAGAAACGTGTAGTAGAATGAGTACAAGAAAAAAGTTCTGATCGAATGAATAATGTTTTCAATGTTGGAGTGATTTTGATTTAAAAAGAAAAACCATTTATAATCAAAAAGATTTTTAATAAGTAAAACAAAATCAGAATAAAATAAAATAAGATTTGAAATAAGTTTTAAAATCAAAACTAAATCAAAATGATTTACGAAATAAAATAAAGATTTGATTCTTAAAACCAAAAAGGAAATAATTCAAATTTAAAATCATTTTGGAATTTTATAAAATAAATCAGAATCTTTTATATAAAAACAAATAAGGAAATAATTAAAATGATTCTGACATGTTTTTCAATAAAACATGAAGTAATCGATTACTTTCTGAAGGTAATCGATTATTCCTTCAAAAATAGAAATTCTTAAATTCATTTGAAAAACATGTAATCGATTAGGCTAAGAATAGTTAATCGATTACATCACTCCTGTTCATTGTATGATGCAACTCATAATAATCGATTACACTAGGGAGTTAATCGATTGCTGAGCCTCTGGTATGCATATGATGCAACATCATGTAATCGATTACTACAAAGCTTGTAATCGATTACTAAGCCTCTGAAAAATATATGATGCAACAATTATAATCGGTTACTTGACCTATGTAATCGATTACTTTCATAAGAAAGTAACTGATTAATAAAATTCATTTAATCGATTACAACCTCTCTGATTTTTCTATGATGCAACAAAGTTAATCGATTACTTGAGCAAATAATCGATTACTCTCTCTTGCAAACATACAAATATACAGAGTTTTGTAACATCAAGAATTTTACTAAGGTTAAATGCAGAAAACACTTTTTCATGCAAAAACACGTTTTTCTTCTTCTCTCTAAAATGAAAAACTTATTGGCTTTGTAACTCTTAAAGAAACAAAAACTTCACTACCTTACATTTGATCTAAGGAGAAGGTTTCTAATCTATGCTTGCTTGAGTCTTCAATCTTGAGACTTGACTTGCACTTGTGAGCTTGAACTTGAGTTGGCTTGTTATCATCAAAACATATAATTGCATTCCTTTGAAGTCCATAGAGAGTTTGAAGCATGCCTTCCAACCAGCTTGACTTCCAACACTCCCCCTTTTTGATGATGACAAACAACCATTCTGATATCCTCTTTATTGTCTGCATCACAAGTGTTATACAAGCAGAAATAGATATATAATAATAAAACCTTCCTTAGAATCACTAAAAACAGGAAATATAATGGATTAAATCTTCTCCTCCTGTATGAATGCTTAAAAAAATATATCATTTTTGAAACAAGCATCCTTCAGAGTATCTCCCCCTGAATGTATTAGCCAAATATATTAGCCAATATCAGAATCTTTCTCCCCCTTTTGTAATCATCAAAAAGATGTGCAATCTCCCCTGAAACACTAAGAAGATGCATCAATAATAACATGAGAGATAAAAGATTCACATATTCAAAAGAGGTGAGAGGCAGAAGTTAAACCAATTTCTCTACGAATAAAAAAGAAATTTTCTTTTGGAAGCGGTTTCGTAAAGATATCAGCTAACTGCCGCGAAGTATCAACATACTCTATAATGCAATCACCCTTCTGAATATGATCACGAATAAAATGGTGTCGAATCTCTATATGCTTCGTGCGAGAATGTTGCACTGGGTTTTTGGTAATAGAAATAGCACTGGTATTATCACATTTAATAGGAATGTGATCTAGACTTACACCAAAGTCTAGGAGTTGCTGTTTTAACCATAAAATCTGGGCGCAACAACTACCCGCGGCTACATATTCAGCCTCAGCTGTAGATAGGGCAACACTAGACTGTTTCTTACTAGCCCATGATACCAATGAATTGCCAAGAAGATGACAAGTGCCGATAGTGCTTTTTCTATCTACTTTGCAACCAGCAAAGTCAGAATCAGAATACCCAACAAGATTACAAGATGAACCTTTGGGGTACCAAAAACCCATATCAGTTGTGCCAGACAGATATTTCATTATACGCTTGGCAGCAACCATGTGCGTTTCTTTTGGATTCGACTGGAACCGAGCACAAAAACACACACTAAACATGATATCCGGCCTACTTGCCGTTAAATAGAGAAGGGATCCGATAATACCTCGATACTTTGTGATTTCTACGGATTTACCTCCTTCGTCTTTGTCCAAGTAACATGATGTGCTTATCGGTGTTGCTACTGCCTTGGCCTTATCCATGCCAAATCTTTTTAGTAATTCTTTGCAGTATTTGGTTTGACTAATGAAGATTCCGTCCTTCGCTTGCTTTATTTGTAATCCCAGGAAAAAGTTCAGCTCGCCCATCATAGACATTTCGAACTCTTCCTGCATCATACTAGAAAATTCCTTGCAAAGGATTTCATTAGTAGCACCGAAAATAATATCATCTACATAAATCTGAACTAAAAGAATGTCCTTTCCTTTCTTTTTGATAAAAAGTGTGTTATCAACCTTCCCTCTTTCAAAGTTATTTTCCAATAAAAATTTGCTAAGACGGTCGTACCACGCTCTAGGAGCTTGTTTTAAACCGTACAAAGCCTTTTTCAATTTATAAACATAATCAGGGTGTTCATAACTATCAAAGCCAGGAGGTTGACACACATAAACTTCTTCATTAATAAAACCATTAAGAAAGGCACTCTTTACGTCCATTTGATATAATTTAAAATCTAAAATACATGCAAATGCTAATAGCAGTCTTATGGCTTCCAACCGAGCAATAGGGGCAAATGTCTCCTCATAATCTATCCCTCTTCCTAGTTGTAACCTTGTGCAACTAGCCTAGATTTGTTTCGAACAATTAAACCAGCCTCATCAAGTTTATTTTTATAAATCCACTTAGTTCCAATAATCGGATGAGACTCAGGCCTAGGAACAAGTTCCCACACCTGATTTCTTTCGAACTGGTTTAATTCCTCTTGCATTGCCAAAAGCCAATGCTCATCAAGCATAGCCTCAGAATAATTCTTTGGCTCTACTTGAGAAACAAATGCAAAGAAGTTACACAGATTGCTAATAGAGTTGAGAGTACTTACACCTTTTGAGATATCCCCAATAATCTGATCTATAGGATGGTGCCTCGATGTTCTCCACTCCTTAGGCAAATCAGCATTGAGTTCCATTGATTGTTCTTGATTTTTCTCCTCAACAGTTTCAACTGAATTTCCATTGCTTTCGGAATGATCCTTCGTTTTAGCATTTGGCTCCTCATCCTCATCAATGAATAAATCTCCAAGAATACCTGAAATGTCATTAACATATACCTTTCCCAACCTTCTGGGATCGGATTCATCAAATGATACATGAATAGATTCTTCAATAGTATTACGAGATTTATTGTATATCCTATATGCTTTGCTCGAAGCAGAATAACCAAGGAATATACCCTCGTCAGCTCTAGCCTCAAAAGATCCTAGATTTTCTCTACCATTATTATGCACAAAACATTTACATCCAAAAACTCGAAGATGGGAAATATTAGGTTTTCTCCCCTTGTACAGCTCATAAGGGGTTTTCTTTAAAATAGGCCTAATCAAAACACGGTTCATAACATAGCAAGCTGTACTCACTGCATCGGCCCAAAAGTATGCATGCAAATTCATGTCATTAAGCATTGTTCTAGAAAGCTCTTTTAATGAACGATTTTTCCTCTCCACAACCCCATTTTGCTCTGGAGTCCTTGGAGCTGAAAAATAATGCTTAACTCCATGTTTTTCGCAAAACTTTTCAAAACTATGATTTTCAAATTCTCCACCATGATCAGTTTTAATGGATGCAATGCTTAAATGCAATTGGTTTTGAATAATCTTAGCTAGCTTTTTAAATTCATGAAATGCGTCATTTTTATGAGTAATAAAAAGCGTCCATGTATACCTAGAATAGTCATCCACAATAACTAAACAATAATAGTTGCCACCAAAGCTTTTAGTTTGACATGGTCCAAAAAGATCCATATGTAAAAGTTCCAAGGGCCTTTGAGTTGAAACAAGGTTTTTAGAAGGAAAATTAGCCCTCGTGAGTTTTGATTTTGAACAAGGATCACATTTTTCAGAAAAAGAAAAATTTTGCTTTGGCAAACCAACTACTAAGATTTTAGAAGAAATTTTATTTAAATGAGCCATGTGGATGTGACCTATTCTACGATGCTACAGCCACGATTCATCCTCTTTAGATAATAAACATTTCGCATCATTTGAGGGAATTGAATCAAAATCAATAACATAAACATTGTTTATCCTGCGAGCAATTAGCTTAATAAGATTATCAATTTTTCCCTCGATAATACATCTATCAGAATCAAATGTAACCCTATTGCCCTTATCACACAATTGACTAATACTTAGCAAATTGTGCTTTAGGTCCTCAACATGTAATACATTTTCAATGCAAGGGTTAGGAGGTGTACCAATTTTACCGATTCCGATAATTTTTCCTTGATTGTTATCTCCGAAGGTCACATGTCCTTGGTCCTTAGGCACGAGATGCGAAAATTTAGATTTATCTCCAGTCATATGTTTTGAGCATCCGCTGTCCAAGTACCACCAAGACTTCCTTCCTTCCGGAGTAACCTACAAGCAAAGAATTCAAGGTTTCTTTTTAGGTACCCATATCTTTTTGGGTCCTTGAGCGTTAGTATAGCCATAGTCTAAGTCATGCCACCTTCTAGCTTCATTGTTCGGTTTAATGAACTTCACTTTTCGGTGTATGCATTCATGTGCACCATGGCCCTTTTTACCACAAATATGACATATAATAAGAGGTTTCTTATGATTACTGGCAAGGACAAAAATGGTACTTAGTTTCTTTTGATGTCTACCGGGTTGATATCCTAAACCCGCTCTATTAAAGAAACATTTTTGTCTACCTAACATTAAATTTAAAGTATTTCTACCTTTTGTAAATTTAGCAAGGGTTTCTTTTAAATCTTCAATTTCTTTAACTAAGTCCTTGCAGAATTTACAAGAAGAAGAACTAGCTTTAAGCTTAATGTCATTACTCGAAGTGTTTGAAGAATTTTTTAAAGTCAAATTCAGCTCCTTATTTTGATTTTTCAAAAAACATTTTCTTTAGTAAGTTCTTTATTCTTTTCTAAAATGGAAGCTGAATTTTTCTTTTCTAGAGAAACCAATAAGGATAACCTCATCGATTCCTCACGTAACTCTTCAAATGCTTCTTGTAATTCATCATAAGAAAAGTTAAGTTCAGAATTTACCTCATTGTCGTGAGCCATCAAGCATAGGTTGGCAGTCTCCTCTTGTTCGTCTGAATCCTCATCCGAACTTCCATCATTGTCCAGCCACGCCAAGTATGCTTGCTTTCCCTTCTTTGAACTTGAGGTGCCCTTTTCTGAATTCTCTTTCTTTTTCAATTGATAGCAATCTGCTCTAATGTGACCAGGCTTGCCACACTCATGATATGTGATGGTTGAGCCTCCACTTTTATTGTTGTCTCTTCTGTTGAAATTTTTCTTCCTAAAAAATTTCCCGAACTTCTTCACCAATAGACCCATGTGTTCATCATTTAGCAATTCTTTGTCCGAGTCACTATCTGGTGCAGGTGCTTCAGCCTTGAATGCCAAGCTTTTAACTTTCTTTTCTCTTCTTCATGCTGAGCCAACCTCTTCAGTTCATTTTCGTGTTCTTGTAATTTTCCAAACAGAGTTGCCAGCGTCATTGTTGAGAGATTTCTTGATTCAGCGATTGCCGTCACCTTGGGTTGCCAATCTCTTCCCAAACACCTTAGAACTTTGTTGATGAGATCCTCATTGGTGAATTTCTTCCCCAATGTTGTCAGTTGATTTACGATCATTGTGAAGCGTTTTTGGATCTCTTGAATTGATTCTCCATCTTTCATTCTGAACAATTCATATTCACCAGTCAACGTGCTGATTCTTGACCTCTTTACTTCCGTTGTACCTTCATGCGTGACTTCGAGAGTATCCCACATCTATTGTGTTGTCTCGCATGTTGAAATCCTGAAAAACTCATCATAGCTCAAAGCAGATGTTATAATATTTTTCGCTTTCAAGTCGTATTGGACTCTACGTTCCTCCTCCTCCGTCCACTCAGCCATAGGCTTTTCGACGGTGTTACCATTAACCACATAGGTAGGAACATAGGGACCATTAACAACAGCATCCCAAACTTTTAATCCTACTCCTTGAATAAAAATTTTCATACGGGCTTTCCAATACGCGTACCCTACCCCATCAAACATGGGAGGACGGTTAATAGAACTCCCTTCACCTTCAAACAGAGAGTTTGAAGCCATACTCTTGAGACGGTTAAGTCTTAACACAAGAGACTAGCTCTGATGCCAATTGTTGGTTTTGGCCTCAAAATCTCGAGAGGGGGGTGAATCGAGTTTTATTATGTATTGAAAAATTCGTACCAAATAAAAAATTGATTTAAGATGGAGAGATTAAACGTTCGTAATGGATCGCGAAAACGATAGAAAAAATATAATTGAGTAGCGCGGAAACGTAAACAAATTAAATATGCGGAAAGTAAAAGAGATAGGGATAGAAAAGCTTGCACCGGTGAATTTTATACTGGTTCAGCCTTCCCGTCGAAAGGCCTAGTCCAGTCCCCAAGCGACCCGCCTGAGAGTTCTTATAACCAAGCAATAGAGCCGCACCCTATTACAACCAAGAGCACCCCGCACACTACTAGGAACCTCCGTTCGCTAGGGGCCTCAATCACACAGCAGGGTTCCTCGCCCTACGACGTATCAAACGTCCACTAAGGGATTCTCTCCCTAACCACTAAGGTTTAGAACGATTACAATGAAAGTGATTACAATAGCTTTTTGTGTTCTCACAACACGGATTCTACAATATGCTCTATGATAGTGAAGTAGAAGTTTCTCTAGAAGTCACTCAGCCAATAAGGATTTGTTCTTCACAAAATATGAACGATGAAAGGTAGAAGACTTGAGAAGAAGAAGAAGAGAGAAACGTGTAGCAGAATGAGTAAAAGAAAAAATTTCTGATCGAATGAATAATGTTTTCAATGTTGGAGTGATTTTGATTTAAAAAGAAAAACCATTTAGAATCAAAAAGATTTTTAATAAGTAAAACAAAATCAGAATAAAATAAAATAAGATTTGAAATAAGTTTTAAAATCAAAACTAAATCAAAATGATTTACGAAATAAAATAAAGATTTGATTCTTAAAACCAAAAAGGAAATAATTCAAATTTAAAATCATTTTGGAATTTTATAAAATAAATCAGAATCTTTTATATAAAAACAAATCAGGAAATAATTAAAATGATTCTGACACGTTTTTCAATAAAACATGAAGTAATCGATTACTTTCTGAAGGTAATCGATTATTCCTTCAAAAATAGAAATTCTTAAATTCATTTGAAAAACATGTAATCGATTATGCTAAGAATAGTTAATCGATTACATCACTCTTGTTCATTGTATGATGCAACTCATAATAATCGATTACACTAGGGAGTTAATCGATTACTGAGCCTCTGGTATGCATATGATGCAACATCATGTAATCGATTACTACAAAGCTTGTAATCGATTACTAAGCCTCTGAAAAATATATGATGCAACAATTATAATCGATTACTTGACCTATGTAATCGATTACTTTCATAAGAAAGTAACTGATTAACAAAATTCATTTAATCGATTACAACCTCTCTGATTTTTCTATGATGCAACAAAGTTAATCGATTACTTGAGCAAATAATCGATTACTCTCTCTTGAAAACATACAAATATACAGAGTTTTGTAACATCAAGAATTTTACTAAGGTTAAATGCAGAAAACATTTTTTCATGCAAAAACACGTTTTTCTTCTTCTCTCTAAAATGAAAAACTTATTGGCTTTGTAACTCTTAAAGAAACAAAAACTTCATTACCTTACATTTGATCTAAGGAGAAGGTTTCTAATCTATGCTTGCTTGAGTCTTCAATATTGAGACTTGACTTGCACTTGTGAGCTTGAACTTGAGTTGGCTTGTTATCATCAAAACATATAATTGCATTCCTTTGAAGTCCATAGAGAGTTTGAAGCATGCCTTCCAACCAGCTTGACTTCCAACACATTAGTACCAGACTTATTCCTAACAGTGGACTTAGACCTTGTAATCATAGGATGTGTGTTTGAGAGTTGCTGAACTGAAGGAGAAGAAGAAGAAGAGGAAGGTGAAGCAGAAAGAGAAATAGTAGGAGAAGCAGCGGAAGGAAGAGAGGTAGAAATTGTTGTGTGTGTGTCAGAAATTGGAGAGGGAATTTGATCAGAAATTGGGGCAGAGTTTGAAACACCCTAAGATGGTACAGATTGAAGAACAGTGAGAGAGGTAGGAGCAGATTGAGGAGATGAAGAAGTAGAAGAGATGTTAGATGTAACATTCCCAAAAGGAAAGGAATGTTCATCAAAGATGACATCTCTACAAACATATATTCTACCTGTGGGAGACAGACATTTATAACCCTTATGACTTGGAGAATAGCCTAGAAAAGTACACTGAGTAGACCTAGGTTCAAGTTTGTTCTTAGTATATGGTCTAAGACAAGGATAGCAAGAACAACCAAAGACCTTAAGAAGATTATATTCAGGAACAGATTTGAACAACTCAGTATAGGGAATTTTACCATGAATAGAAGTGCTAGGAAGTCTATTTATAAGATAGACAGCACTTATAAAGGCATGATCCCAATAGCAAGTGGGAAGAGAAGCATGAGCTAACATAGTTAGACCCATCTCAACAATATGTCTGTGCTTACGCTCTATAACACCATTTTGATGATGAGTATGTGGGCAAATGACTCTATGAGAAATGCCTAAAGTGGTGAGAAGGGTGGTGAAAGGTCTAAACTCACCTCCCCAGTCAGTTTGCACAACCTTAATTGGTAGAGAAAACTGAGTATGAACATAGGCATGAAAATGTTTAAAAGTTTGAAGTGCATCAGATTTTTGTTTCAACAAAAATAACCAAGTAAATCTGGTGCAAGCATCCACTATAGACATGTAGTACCTGAATCCAGTGGATGAGAGTACTAGAGCAGGACCCCACAAGTCAATAAAAACCAGATCAAAAGGTTGAGCATACACAGTGAGTGAGGTAGTGCTAGGAAGTTTATGAGATTTGGCAGTAGCACAAGCAGGACAAAAAATTGAATCATTTTTATTCATTTTGCAGTGAATATTACAAGAATTCAAGACTGCCTTTACAACCCCTTCATGAGGGTGACCCAATCTACTATGCCATAAAGAGTAAGTACTAGGTACATACTTCACAGAATGGTGAACATTATTAGTAAAACTAGAAGCAAAAACAGTAGGTAATGGGTTTTTACAATGAGAAGAACCTAAGGAATTAGAGTTCTTATTACAATCTGTAGAAAGGGATGATAGAGAAGCCTTGACATCTTGGCCAGTGAACAAGTGATAGTCAGACTCTGACTTTGACTGAAGGAAATCATGAAAAACATAGAGTCCCTCTGCATTGATAGAACCTTTAAGAAGGATAGAATTGTTGTCCTGAGATTTGACAAAACATGAGTTAGAATGAAACTCAAAATAGACATTATTATCTTGAGCAAACTTACTAACACTAACTAGATTTTTAGTGATAGAAGGAACAAGTAATAAGTGCTTGAGTTTTAGAATTCTATTTGGACAAAAGGGAGAGGAAAAACTACTGGTACCAATGCCTGTTATAGGAACACCTGAACCATTGCCCATTAAAATCTGATCCTGACCAGTGAGAGTGGTTGCATTACCTATATTGTGAGGATCAGCAGTGAGATGGTGAGTAGCCCCTGAGTCTGGATACCACATCTGAGAGTTATAAGTTTGAGGCTCAACCAGCATAGCCTGAGGTGATGGTCTCATAGTAGGAAAAGTAGATTGAGGAGTCCAAGCAGTTGGACCAGGCCCAAGGATAGACTGAGAAGGTCTGTGTGGAAACTGAGGTGCAGCATGCATAGGATAGGGCTGATAAGGCATGTAGAAAGGTGCAGGATACTGAGGCAAAGAGAAATAAGGTTGCATAGGCTGAACAAAATTCTGATTTTGTTGCTGAGTAGGCTGAGACTTTTGACCTTTTTGTCCATTAGAACCCTTAGCATTTCCAGATTGCATAACAATATCAAGTCTATTCCAGCACTTGAGAGCTTCATGTCCAGGTTTGTTACATAGTTGACACCTGGCACGATTTTTACCAGACTTTCCTGATGCATTTTTACCCTTGTAACCACCAGACTTAGGCATAGAGGATGCCTCAGGTTCAGAATTATCACTATCTTCATTATCAGTGTCAAACGGATTCTTAGATTTTGGTTTGACTGCACCTTGAATAGGCACAGATGAGGGTTGAGTGTAACCAAAACCATTCAGTTGATGAGGATAATATAACTGAGGTTGTGAAGCTTGATTAACTGATTGAGAGAGAAATCATATCAAGAAACCATAGCAGCGATCTGAATCGAAGATGTTGAGCGAAAGAGAAATCGCAATTGCACAGAGAATCGCAAATCGCAATGCAAATCGCAAATTGCACTGCTTGAATGAACGCGATCAGAGAAGGAAGAAGGAGATTGAGGCAGAAGCAGAGAATCGAAGTTGGAGAGAAGAATCCATATCGCAAATTGGAGAAGAAGAAGGTGGATCGAATTAAGAGAGAGAAGCTCTGATACCATGTTAGAATCTGATGAGAGAAAGAGAGAGAGAAGAGAGAGAGAGTAAACTGAAAACAGAATTGTATTGAAATGAAAAGTTGGTTACAATAATGTGACCAGCTTCTATTTATAGAAGCTGATGAGCTAAGCCTAGCTATGACAGCTGTCATTACAGCTGTCAACTAATAACTAACACTAAGCCTTAAGTTACATAATATAAACTACTCTAATACTCTCAATGTAATGTTTATGAGTTTTGGGTCTTCAAATAGATGCATCAATTCTTCATTTGATGTTGTGTAGGGTTTCGAAAAATTTAACTAGTGTTTTTTATTTGTCAATATGTAATTTTAATTGTTGCAAATGATCCATGGAACAGAGGTGGAGCAGTGCAGCTATTGATTTGTCCTGTCCCAGATATGCAAGGGTGTTGTTTCCACGGGAATGATTTGGGGAATGAGTGGGTGGGTGATTGGGTGTGCAGTGGGGAAGGGGTTCAGTGAATGAGGTGATAATGAGAATCCTTTCAATTTCTGGTTGTTTTTTGCGCTAAGGGACTTCAAACTGGCAGTGTTCCTCACTCTGCTGTGAGTACCCAAATGATTCTATTCAATTTTTTATTTAATTTTAAGTGTTGCTTTTTTGTTACTTCATACTGGATAGTCTTTGGAATCGAAACTGAGATAGACCCGAAAATTTGTTTTGTTTTGGGGTAGTACAGTTAGTTTAATCAGTAGAAGAGAAGGAACTCCAGGCATGTTCCTCATGCTTCTAAATAACCATGGCGAGAGAAATATGTAGCGGGAAATTATAAACCTGATAAGTTATTCAAAAGGAAGCATCACAACTGTTTAATTAGAATCTTCATAATCCTATTACTCATCCTCAAGAATTAGCAATAGGATCCTCATACTTATCTTTTAACAATTAGTAGCAGAATGCTAACGTATAATTAGTTAAATATATGTAGTTATTTAATAAAAATCTAAACATACATATCCTTACATAATATGTTTAGTTTTTTTTATTAAAGTACTACATATATATATATATAACTAATATATAACAATTAATTATGAGATAACTAATATATAACAAATCAGTTCAGAACCATTATTTGTTATGGCCTTATGTTTACCAGCCTTAGATTTCTTAACAATTTTCGATTTGGCTTTCAACGATTGTGAAGTATTCTTGTCACTCAACTCTGGTTTACTAGATCCTTCAGGATGATATGTATCCTTCTTGTTAACATAACCATTATTTGTTATGGTCTTAAGTTTACCCGCCTTAGTTTTTTTTCACAATTTGTGGTTAATATGCAGGTTGGGTTTGATTTTGTCTATGTTTGTTGCTAAGTGTTACTGGTTAATGAGTGTTTCTGGTTTGAGTGTTGCTTTATAGTAGTGTTGCTGGTGTGACTTTTACTGGTTTATGATTGTTGATGGGTGGTTTTTTGCTGCACCAAATTCCCATTTAATGATAGACCCTTTAAATATCTTACATTACCATCTACCTCCTCATTATTATTAGATTAGACTGCCTTAGTTAAGATACTATCACTAATATTGTCAATTGTTTTATGAAGCGAGGCTTCCTTGGTTTACTTGCTCACATGAATCTTTCACATAAACCATAGAGTAATTTTTAATTTGAATAAAAAAATACTCCCTCCGTTTTTTTTTTGGTCTTTTTGGAGTTGTGCACACAGATTAAGAAAGTGTTGATTATGATGATTATTGTAAGGTTTATATGTATTTTGTCAAAACTGCCCCTATTTAATCTTTATTGAAAGTTGTAGTAGTATTTAATTTTTATAAGTAAGTGTGTCCATTAATTAATGTTTAATGGTTTAGAGATGAGAGAGATGATAAAAGTAGAATTAATGAGGAGTGAATTAAATGATTGGATGAAAGGTTAAAATTGGAAAGAAAAATATGTTTGTGTATTGGAATTGTAAAAGGACCAAATATATGAAACAAGGAAAAAAGGCCAAAAGGACCAAAGAAAAAAAACGGAGGGAGTAGAAGGTTAGAACTTAGAAAGTGAGAAGTTATTTGTTTAAATAAATTTGGATATGTCAGATGTATTTTTATTTAAACTTTTCTAGTCTCAAGTTATTGAGCTTGAGTGATGTTCATTGAATAGTTTAGCAAAGCTTTTTCTAATCGTAACTAAACTTTTTCTAGTAGTTTAGTTTAGCAAAACTTTTTCTAGTTGTAACTAAACTTTTCTAATAGTTTAGTTATCTGCCATTTTGTTGTAACTAATTTTGTTTGGATACTTTTGTATTATATTATTTTAAGGCTTAATTATGTCACAAGTCCCTGAAGTTTGAGGTACTTTTGTCAGATACCTTTATTCTTTTTTTTTCCAATGTCTGACTCCCCGAAATTACTTCTGAGTTTGTCATATATCCCTACTATCAATTCTGGCAAATTTTGCCGACATGTAACATTGGAATCCTAATCAGACGCAGGAGGTTGGTCATGTGGTGTCGAGTGATGTCACATGGGTGAAGACGACCTCTCTCTTAAATTCTTTTTTCTCTTTTTTTATTTAACTAAAAATATAAAAATATTAAGTTTTTTAGTTTTTTTAATTTTTTAAAAAAAGGATCTTCGACCACAGGGCACCAGGTGCTTAACCTCCTGCATCTGATCAGGATTCCGATGTTACATGTCAGCAAAATTGGCCAGAACTGGTAGTAGGGGTATATGACAAACGCAGAAGTAACTTCGGGGAGTCAGACATTGGAAAAAAAAAGAATAAGGGTATCTGACAAAAGTACCCCAAACTTCAGGGACTTGTGACATAATTAAGCCTTATTTTAATAAGAAAAACAACATATAAATTGGATAACATTTTCTTGTGCTCTAATTTTCTAGGTGGGAAATCACATCCGCCAAGCAGGGAATCACATTGATACTGCTATAACTGATTTGAAGATTCAAAAGAAGGTAATGAAAACCCTTAGAGCAATTAATTTAGATGAATTTGGTTTTTTTTCAATTTCTGAAATAAAAATTGCCTTTTTGGTTGTTTCACAGTTCCATAATGATATATCTGCATGTATATATGTGTGTGTTCATGCGCTCTTTAATCTCTAACATAAACTAGTTTTAGCATTGCTTTAAATATATATTGGCATGGCCACTAGCTGCATGGGACAATATGATTAGAACCACTGAAAATATGATAAAATGTTATCAAGTCAATGTTGTAGCGAGAAGTGGAATTTGTTTCACATCTAGACATCTAGTAGGGAAAAATGTGTTGTCAAGGCAACTTTTTGATGCGATCTCATTATGCAGTTCACATTTTTATTAATACTGAACAATTTACAGACCTACTTTAAAGATGTTTAATAGATGAAGAAAGCCCTTAGAGGAGCAAAAGTTGAAATGCCATGGAAAGAGTAAGAAAGGTCATAGAGAAGAAAGTATGGTGTTTCAAGTTTAACTGCTCAACATACAAGAGAACTTGTTTCTTGATGGCCTTTTCCTATGCTTAGTTGAAAGATTTTTTGATGATTTTACACCAGTTCTCATTACAACTTGATATCTTTTAGGGTCATATGTTAACCTTCTTTGAGAGGTTTCTTTTCTTTTATTTTTTATGTTTATTTATCCAGTTACCATCTCTAGCTTCATTGTATGATACAATGCAAAATGCTTCATGCTGAATATGCATATAGTCATGAAGAACAAATAAAGCAAGAATTTGATTGGGTGATCAAACGTGAAGTGCTTCCTTTTGGAGAAGTTTGTCATTCAATTGACATCTAGCGCCTAAGCACTTTTAGTCAAAATGTAAGTTTATGTTACTTAATTTTTTCCTTCTTAATATCCTCCTTGAGTTGCATTTTTTTTAAAAGTTACTAATTACTTTAACTGTATTAGCATTGATTGTCTCGTTTCTTTTGTTTGATTGCAGGGTCGAAATTCATGAAGATGTTTTTTATTCTACCATAAGTTAAATTGTTTAGTTTGATATTTGGGCTTAGTTTGTTATAATTTAATGATTCTTAAGAGCTGGTATTATGAATTTGGAACTTTGTTTTGTACCTTTATTGGGCTTTTTTACTTAAGTAGAGTAGTTTTACAAACAATTTACGTAAAAGAGATAGTTTTCAAATTATTTACTGAACATGGGGCAGTCAACGAAACTATTTACGAAAATGGGGCAGTCAAAGTCAACTTAATTATTTTATATTTTTTCGGGGTCAAAGTGTCATGTGGCAGCGTGTGATTGGTCCAAAAAAATTGAAAAAAAATAAAAAAAATTCGCTGACGCATGTGCCACGTGTCACAACGTGCTGCATTGCGTCAATTGACCTGACGCAACCAAACCAATCGCGTCATTGCCAGTGACGCAATCACCAATTCGCTGACGCATGTGCCACGTGTCACAACGTGGTGCATTGCGTCAATTGACCTGACGCAACCAAACCAATCGCGTCATTGCCAGTGACGCAATCTGGTGATTGCGTTTGCTCTGGTTGGGTATCGAACCTGCGATCGCAAGGATACTCCAGTGACCAACACGGAGCCACTGAGCCAATAGCTCTGTTGTGCTTAATAAGGGAAATAAATATATTTATTTCTTATTCGTTTAATATTTTTTCTAAATACCACAACCAGCATTAAATATATTTTTCTTAAACAATTTTTTTTTCATTTCTTCTAACATCGGTCTAATTAATATTTAATTATTTTTATTTTTTTTTATTTTTTGTCATTTGCTAACTTTTTATAATTAATTTCACACTTACTATCTATCTGTAATAGTTAAGCGTAAAATTGTTAAAACCATAATTAATGTTGCGTTGTCTTACTACAGATGCTACAAGCAAAAGGACACCGCTACTTACTATTTTAACTATGGTAGGGTGCGCCTTTGTTGGTGATGACGCCTTCTCCAGTAGGAATCGGGGCTGACATTTGTAGAAAGTTGGCCATGGTGGTGAGGTTTCTTCGTAATGATGTGGGATAAGGGAATGAGTACCCCCTGTTGTTCGCCTCACTCTTTCCATGCTCCTCACTCTTGCCTCTCTTCAGTGTTCCTTCCCTGGGACTTAGAGAAAGGAACTATGTGTGTTTGTGTATTGTTTCAGTGTGTTGCTATTGTATTCTTCCGTTGTTGTCTTGTGTGTTTTGATTGATGGTGACACCTTTACATAGTGCCCCTTTTACCCATTGGTTATTCCCCTTTTCCGTTTACCTGCTGGTCCACGCAACTTTTCCCTCTTTGTTGCTGCCTCCCTCATTCTTTATCAGGTGCCAGTTTGTCCTTTTTCCATTTCAAGCTTTCCATTAATGGCTGAGGAAGGGGAGCATACAAGGCATGCCATTTCCGTCTCTCCCTTGGGAAGGGTCTAAATGAAGTGAGCAAAGATTCCTTTCTAGCTTCCTGTGTAAGCTGCACGTGTCATGAGAGTTGGGTGGCTCTCTGTCTGCTCGTGTGCTCTCTGAAGGTGGGGTGCGCCTTTGTGCGCGAACGCATGCCCAGGTACGCCCTTCTCTGTCGCTGCTCCCGTTCGTAGCTCTTTTGGTTCGTCCCGTGTTGTTGGTGTGCCTAACGGATTTGGGCCTGGTTCTACGCTTGGGCTTCACAATTGGGCTATCACATTTTTCTGGGTATCAACATTGTCTAACACCCTTTCATAATAAATGTTACTAAATACAATTTAAAAAAATAAATTCGGAAATAATACTAATGCACCCGTACAAACAAAAATTCGAAACACTCTTTCATAATAATACTAATATACCTTAACAATTTAAGACTCTATATATAAATATGATATATTTTTAAAACATCTAATTTTTTTAACAAATTAATACAAATAACAAACTAATACCACAATTTGTTAAAAATAAATAATAACTGGCGATTATCCTGAACCATGAAATCCTTGACGACCTAATAATTTCTCCTCAAAACATGGTAACAAATTATGGTGAAGCAAAAGCTTCACCATAATAAGCTTCACCATACCAAATAATTTTAGTATGTTATATCATTTTTAAATATGATAATTTGTTAAAAAATAAATATGATAATCCAAGCTTCTTTTGTTTTCACTATGAAGTTTTTTATGACAAAATTCATCGACTAGCTTTTGGCTTCTTTTTATGTTATTAAACTCAAGGGTCTTGCTAATAAGTGCTCTAAGGACACTTGTTAAGGTTCCTAGATTTGGAAAAAATATCATAAATTCACATTTTCTTTTTTCTCGAAAAAGATAAAAAAATCACATTTTCCAATACTTTCATACTACATTAATATTTGATTCTTTAACAAGTGTCTTTAGGGCAATAAACTCAATAGTGAGATCCCAATGGTGCTCAACAATTTGCATATTGTATCCTAAAACAGCTTAAATGCTTTAAGCATGTTTGTTTCCAAAGTAGGTAGGTGCCTCCAAACACATGTTTAGGGAAAGCAATTATGTGTTGCTTTTGCTTCACCATAATTTGTTACCATGTTTTGAGGAGAAATTATTAGGTCGTCAAGGATTTCATGGTTCAGGATAATCGCCAGTTATTATTTATTTTTAATATTTTTTAATATGATAAACGATTGAGATGAGTTCGGATCACCATGGTCCAAGATCAGCTAATAATTCTTCTGTTTCGAGACACACACTTATATGGTTAGAACCTCCTAATGCTATAAAGAAAACTACATTTTATAATACCTCCTTTTGTTTTTCTTTTTAGGGATTGAAGCATACAGAGCATGCAGTTAATTATAACGTAGTTTAAGATCTTGTGAACTATAACACTTATACTATAGTTAAAAGACTTGTGCAAAAAGTCTGCATCTTTTGGCAAGATTATTTGCTTTCTTCAATGTATGAAGCTTGCTATAGGAACCCAATTTTACAGTAAAAGAAATCGGTAATTAAAGAAGGATTTTACTTTAGAACCATATGAAAATAGAGGGTTTATGTAACCTTTTGACGTATCCCAATAGAAAATAGTCACGTGTTTTTTTTTTTTTGGCCACGTAAATTGGGCATATTTTTAATTTATAAGTTTTATAATTAAAACCCTAAAATATTTATTTAAAAATATTTTTTTATCCTTAATGTAATTTACCCAAAATACCATCATTTTAATATTATTTTTCATATACCCAAAATACCCTAATTTTAATTTTATATTTCATATACCCTAAATACCCTCCTTTTAATACTATTTGTATCTACCCAAAATACTCTTAATAATTTATAATTTCCCATTTCACTATCCTTCCATGTTATTCTTCTCCATCAATCTATCAGACTCTTCTTCTTCTATCACTGTCAAGTACTAACATCATCACCTTCTTCTTTATTCATACCTTCGTTCTTCATAAAAAATTCAAGAACAAACGCATGAGCATACATTCTTCACTATCACCTTCTTTTATATTATTCCCTCTTATCTCCAAACCAGTTTTAATTATCCAAACTCAATCCCAATTCCGACGCGCCACCACCATAGATATGTTCTCTTTCTTCCTCTTTTAGGGATGTTAATTCCCTTTAGATTTTATTTCTGTGGGTCCCGTGCTGTCAGCAGTATACGTTGATGCTTTTTGATTGATTGTTGCTCTCTACCCAGGAAAACACAATTTTGTGTAAACTCATAACACGTGATTATTTATTTTTATTCCCCAAATATAATAATGAAGAAAAATAAAAGTTTTCACTTTTCCATTTACAAAAATCTTAAATTTTTCATTAAAAAAACTCAATTTTTAGCAATAATGTTTTCTTTAACACAATTGAGTGGTGGTGAGAAGCAACGTGTCCCATTATCTTGGAAAAAGTCAAAGTAGTCAACAAAAAAGAAGAGAATATCTTTTTGATATGATGCTTGATTCTGTTTTCAAATAAAATATAATGTTTGATTCATTCATTAATTGCAAATTTCTATCACACAAATTTTCATATTAATTTTACAATATTTAAGATTTTTCATTAATTGTTTTAAAGAATTTTAATGTAATATACAATTTTTAAGATAATATACAATCTTTAGGATTTTTCATTAATTATTTTTACTTTGAATTGGGACAAAAAAAATTCATTTTTTTACCAAGATAATGAGACAGAGGGAGTATATGAGAGACAATTAAATGAGAAGAATTGAGTGTTGGAAACGAACAAGCGGCCTAACAATCTACTAGAGGGGACTAATTAATAGTTGGAAGCAATAGTACCAATTTTTCGAATAAGATTAAAATGGGACGAATAATGCTTGCTGTTCAGATAAAATAGCTGATTTTGGGCTGAGCAGAATCTGATAATCGGTTGTCTGTCCGACAACATATTATCCGAGCTGCACCACACAAAGATCAGATTTGCAGCGGAACACAGCTAGCACAATCCGAGCAAAATAAGGTTTAACAAAGCCGACTAAAAGTGCTTGGACAAAACTGAAAGCGGTAAATAAAAGAGACACCGAATTTTATACTGGTTCACTCTCACCCACTGAGAGCTACGTCCAGTCCCCCCTAAATGTTAGGGAGCCTTTACTCAAAATCAATTCAAATGGATACAACAGGAATTAGAAGTGAACCTCACTCAACCTAACCCTTTCAAGAGTGTACCAAACTCTTGAAAACTACCCCAAATGAATTGATGGCTGAAGAACCTTTTCAGCACTTTCACAGATAGAGTTCCTTGAGACCTTCAAGAACTCCTTCAATGAAACCTTCACCGAACCAAACATTTTGTTGAAACCTTCAACAATCTCAGAGCAATCTTGAAACCTTCAAGATCTATTTCCTTGAAACCTTCAAGGATCTTCCTTTCTTCAATGAACAGTAACTTAAACTATGGTGGCTCTAACCAGAAACTCAATTGTATGAGAATTAGAAAGTGTGAATACCAATTGAGTAGTTGGTTAAGAAAGGGATTGACAGAGAAAATTGTTTAGATCGATTGCCTCTAAATTGACAACATCCTAAAACTATTCAAACGGAGACGTCACTACAGAAAATTAAATTGCGATGCTAGTGAATGAACTTCTTGAGGTTAGTGTTAATAACAGAAGCGCATGATACTCATAAATTAAAGAGTTTATATTTTCTCTCACAACTTTGACCACTACCACTGCTACCATTTTTTATTTTATTATTTTTTCTATTTTTATACCCTACCATGCATTACTACTTTTTTTAGGTACCAACACTTTGTTAAAAGTACTACTAATAAGAGACATATATGCTTGAGTTATGTTGGCGACTACATACTTAGCTATGGTGGATATGAGATTAATGCGCGCGAAAGTAGCTACGTTTATATTAATATTCTTTCATCATTTAACAATGAAAAAAGATGCAAAAAGGGGGGCATCATGACCATGATATTGGCATGAGACATAGATGAGTTTAGACTATCATGTAGAAAAAAAGCACCAAAGTAGTGCAGTTTAACCATTTAATTACAAAACTAGTGTAAGATGTTAATTTATTACACAACTACTATAGTCGTATATGAGGCATGCGACTTCCTTTCAAACTAGAAAAAATAAGATACGGACAATACTACACTGCATTGTTAGACACATCCAATATCAAATAATGAGTGATAAATTCTCAAAAAGAGAAAGATTTGAAAATATTATATTTTAAAAAGAAGAAAGTTTTGATAAAAATCTACGAGATAAAAAATTAAAATTAATTCATAAACTAGAATTACCGGAAAATATAAAACAAGAAATAGCTGAAAAATATATGAAAATAATAGAAGAAGAAAGAGTAAAGGTACAACTAGAAAAAATAATGCTAGAAGAAAGACAATTAAAAAATGCCTTAAATATTGTTTTGGTCCTTTATCTTATCTTTAGGTTTCAATTTGGTCCTTCATCTTTAATAAGAGTCAATTTACTCCTCTATGTTTTTAATGTTTGTCAATTTCATCATTTTGTCACGACAATGTTAAATTTTCACAGGAATATATTGATTTTGCCTAAAATTCTTTTTCTAATCATCATAGTTTGCATTGTAACGTTGTAATTTGTAATTTTTAAAACAAAAAAGGCAAAAATGTGAGCGAATTTTTACCCTAAAAAACTGGAATGACATTGAAATTTTATCAAAGTATCAAATATGATGAAAAATGTAAATTTTGAAGAGCAATAGCAAATTCTGATGAGTAGAAATAAGAAACCTATTACAAAATCAATATATTTTGGTGAAAATTTAACATCATCATGACAAAAGGGTGAAATTGACAAAAATCAGAAACATGAATAACTAAATTGACTCTTTTCAAAGATAAATGACTAAATTGAAACTTAAAAATAAGATAGAGGACCAAAAAAGTATTTAAGTCTTAAAAAATTTATTTGATGAATATAGGAGACAACAAAGATATGAAGAAGCTAGAATAATGAATGACTCAGATTTTACAGATTCAGACTAATTATGAATCTTACAACTACAACTGAAACATTAGCACGAAAAATTGAAGATATTACTAAAGAATTAAGGGATATTAAAATAAGTGTCTCTGAAAATGAACTGAAATATTTAGAAGAAATAAGAAACCTACATTTAAAAATAGAAAAGATAAACAATATGCTATCTCAAATTTTGGAAAATACATCCCAAAACCAAAAAACAAAATTAGATGATACATTAGATAATCTGATTAAATATTTTAAGGCAAAAAATAAATATGAACGACAAATCCAACAAGAAGAAAAACTTCATGAAGAACTAAAAGATGTATTAGTTCAATTAAAAGAAAGTGAGCAATATAGAAATATCACCTTTTTAGAAAACTATTTTGAGATGAACAAAAAGGATAAAAAAGAAAAAGAGATAATTCCTAAGCTTCCATTATCATGGAGATCGAGATTAAATGAAGAAATAAATATAGTAAAAAATTATGATATAGAAGAAATTTCTAATTTAATGAAAAAGGTTAGAAATTTTTTCTGAAGAAAAGAAAAGTGAAAATAGAAATTTGACAATAATTGAATCTGAAGAAGAAAATTCTGATAAATCTGAAAATGAAGATATAATTATAGGATATGAGTCTACTGATGAAGAATATAATCTAGGAGAAAATGAAGGATCAACATCTTATATTAAAAGGGAAAGACAAGAGTATCAGTCTTTTAGAGAAAAAGAAAGATAAAGAAAATTTAATGAATATTAGAATCCTAAATACTAATATGGAACCCAAGATGAAGGAAAAAGAATATTTTCCTAGGAAAGCAGGATCTACAAAGAAAAATACTATTACTATTAACTGTATAATTAATAGAGAAAAAATAATCCAAGAATGGGTAAATGAATTAACAATAAACCTTTTGAAAAATTATGATATAGATAAGCTAACAAGAAAATATGTTTTAAGACTAGCAGGATATAAATCTACTGGAATACTTAAAACTTATATTGGCTAAATATAAATCTACTGAAATATTTCGCGGGGAAGCTAAAAATTAAGGAAATGTTATAAAACATAAAAAAACTTAAAATAGGGTCACTGTTCACAAAAAAAAAAAACTTAAATTAGCTACAGAATATTCCCTAGCAAACATATCAGCTACAAAATTTTATATCATTAGAAATATTTCCTAGCAAAATCGTGGCTGTTCCATAGTTGTTTTCCTGATAATAAATGGTTTTTAAGTTATCGAACAATAACTACGGAAATTATTTTCGTATATAATCCGTAGCTGATTTGATATAAAATTGCTATGGAATTATTCCCTAGCAAAATTCCGTAGCTGTCCAAGAAAATTCTTGTAGTGCATAACTTCTGACCAGCTTAGAGGTAAAGATGCTTGGAAAAAATTAGATTATTTAGCAAGACTAATAAGTTTAGAATTTTTAGGAAAGGATCTGATAGATCATAGAGAAGAGGAAATTAAGCTAGAAAGAGAAACAGCAAAATGGTATTTAACAAATATGTGTATAAGAGACATGTGTCATATAGATAAGTTTATATGTGAATATGAGACCTATTATTATCACCTTGAGAAATCAGATCTAGAAGTTTATAAGGAATTATTCCTAAGCAAACTTCCTCATCCAATAGGAGAAGAGTTAAGAAAAAGATGACTAAATAAGTTACCTGAAATAGCCTCAACATTTGGAGGTCTTATATTCATATTAAAAAATATGGTTAGAGAAATTCTTGGTTGCATGAGTACGGGTACGGTATCGGTACCTGATACGGGTACGGGGTACGACAATTTCTAAAAAACATGGGTACGAGTACGTTTATATATATATATAATAATTTATTTTATTAATATAATTATCTTTAAATTTTAAAAAATGGAAAAAATAAAATCAGTAAGGTAAAAATTAAGTTAAAATTAATAATAAACACTTAAAAATTATTTTGATGTAAAAAAGAAAATATTAAGTTCAAGTTAATAATAAACACTTAAAAATTAAAGATTTTCCAAATAGAGTTAGCTTACTAGTTACTAACAACATTACCATATTTAAAGAACAAGCTTAATCAATCAGTCAATTAAAGATGCAGCAAATCAGTATTATACTGTGAAAATATAAACTGAAAAAATAACTGTATGATACTATGAAAAAAAGAACAAGCTGACGAAATCAGTATGATGATACTATGAAAAAAACTGAAAAATTAAAAGATGCAGCAAATCTCATTAGATGCAGCAAATGAAATCCTAACTTTCCAAGATGCAGCAAATCTCATTAGAAAAATAAGTAACAGAGTAGAAGTATTTTATCTCTGTACGAGCAGCACGGCGACGGGTTCGAGCAGCACGGCAACGACAACGAGCAAGCAGCACGGCGAGCGAACGACAGCTGACAGTAGAGATAGAGAGAGGAGGCAGAGAGGGTGCTTTGAGAGATAGAGAGGAGCCAGAGAGGGTTTGCTTCAAAACTCAACCCTAGGATAAGATTAAGATGTCTAAGGCTGGGAATAAATTTGGGATGTTACAATCCTCCTCCACTTATTGGAATTTCGCCCCCGAAATTCCGTTGAGTTCCGTAATTGGAGAACCATCCCCTTGGTAAAGCTTCTGACTACGTTTTTCACTTCCCTTCGGTCTTTATTCCCCGCTCCGGGTGTGGTTAGGGTCATGCCTATTTCAATGCTTATCCTCGAATACAATGTATCATCTCTACCTCGACAGGATCGTCAGTTTTCTTATTATTAAAGTTCCATCTCCAATTCCTTGGATTGAAATCCTCCCCCACTTGGCATTGACATACTTGATTATATCCATGCTAGGGGGGGTATGCTAAGTCGTTGCTTAGAATAGAGTACACAAGTTCCCGATTGGTATTCAAAGCTGAAAAGAGGGCACGTGGGTGACTACCTACCCGTAGGCATAGAACTATGCCGGGTTTCTACGACTTGGCGAATTCCCACATACACATCTGAGATGCTTGAAACTTGAGGAGAGTGAAGATGAAAAGAAGAAACATGAAGCACTCCAGAGTGAATTTCATGGTGTTTGCAAGACGACCCAGGATGTACTGGGTATATGTCAAGCAAGAAGACAATAGAGGTTATCCCCAAAGTGTGCATTTTCAGCAGAGAGCCGTCGAAGGATGCGTTTTCTAGGGATCTGCGGCTGATTGATTGGTCTCGGTCAAGGTCTAATTGTTATTTCTCAATTCGGTGTTATTTTGGGAAGGTCTTGCTTTTTCCCTAGTTTCACTCTTATTCGATTCTCCGTGAAGCGTTTGGGCCTATATGTTTAGTAGTCCTATGGCTTATGGTATGATTACTAGTTATTGTCGCTCGGATAGGATCCGAATTGAGTCACCGAGTCTCTCCCACTTAGTATCAACATACCTGAGTAAGTCGAGGGCAGGGAGGAAGTTGGGTTGATTCCAAGAATTGATTAGCTAGATTCTTAATTGATTGGTGAGGTGGTTCATGGGATTAAGTTGTCTGCCAATCGGTCTTATTGGTGTGGTTTCGAATTTTTCAATGACATGATGGCTCTCCATACTTACGCATATGACTAAGTTCTCATACAAGTTAAAGAGGTGGTTCGATCATTTAGTTGGATGTTCTCGGTGGAAATATAGAATAAGAGTGTCTTAAATGGGGTTAGTTTGCGAGTTTCTATTTATGAGTCTTAGTAAAGATCCTATAGGATTAAAGTTCAATAGGACTTTCGACAGAGATAGAATTTCTAGATGGTTTATTCGGATCTCAACTAGATGATTGCAATAATATAGCATGTTAATAAACGCGAAGACCGAGGTGGTCAGTCCCAATCTCACATTTATCAACTGTACATCACTGCGTTGTTGAATGATAGCATTATCTTTTAACAGATGCAAGAGAAAGGATGACCAATCCTGACCTTACACTCTATTAGAGGACGACACTATCACCAAGTGTTTGGTTAGGTCTCTCGTTACGGTCTTATAACTAAGTAAGGTTTTTCCTACGTGTTCCTTTAGATGGTACTCATGATTGGATTGAAGATGAGTCTTTCTTAGGTTTCACAACTTCTAGAAATACAGGATTAGGAATTTAAAATTCCAAGATAATTGATTTAGGATATTCTACGCTGAAACTTAATAGAGATGCAGATTGAAAGTACCTAAAATGTTTATCTAAGTTCTTGAATCGTTTCGTACCTTTTGTTGGTTTGGCCCTGATCTCCTTAAGTAGCTGTACCGCAGACCTCAAGGGTGTGGACCAGGAAACTGATATTGTCGGAAGGTAAGGTTGAGATGTCCAGGACGAAGTCCTGTGTCATTGAGTAATCCCTCTGGGGCTGTGTCTGGTATGATTGCCGACACACCATGAAAGATGTGACGAGACTCGCCACCGAATATTAATACATCACCGATCCCAAGATAATTCTTTCTGCTCTCCTTGGATCTCTCTGGTCTCCATAGAGAAACTCAGCTGAGTCACCAATGCATAATGATACTACCGGTATCCGTCTTTGCAGGCTACCAACACTTTCGTCATGGTCCTAATGAAGACCAAGCTTTCCATTTTCTTCATAGAAATTGACAATGCAGACATCAGGGGACATGGAAGGGAGTATGTCCTCCACTTCACTTACACCACATTCCTTCTCAATCTTAGATTGTACTTCTTGCATCGCTCCCATAACCAGCTGAATGAAATGATCAGGAATATTGGGTGGTTCGCTTCCATCAATTATTCTTTTGGGTCCATATACTCGGGTTTGAGGATTCCAGTCTAAGCCGAGGCACATCATTTTCAGTCGAAGTCTGGTTCCACTTGTAAAGCCTGGTTGATAAAAACCTCCAGGGCCTAAGCCCATCTCCCGACAGTTCTTTACTACGCCCACCTGTTCTTCATGAGTCAAGTGTTGCTTCAGGAGAACCATTCCCGGTCTCAAAACTATACTCTTCTTCTCATCAACTTGTACCCCCACGTGTGCTCCTTGTCTTCAATAGTCGATCTAAGCTTACCCATTGCAGAAGTTTGCCCTTCTTGAAAACAGATGTCATACGACTTGGGTTTCAAAGAATCAGCTGGGGAATTGATCTTACGATCAGTAGCCGAGCTGCTAGCAGGAGAATGGAGAAGCTGATTTTTCATGTTGCTACAGTGTGGCAACAAAGGATTCTGTTGATGCGAACATATATATAATTTAGTACATATCTATATAGGGTTTTATAACTATAAACCTAAGTAACTACTATAGAACTTGACACTATTTCCTGGTTACTCTCTTGGTGAGTAACCATTGGAGATGTGAATCCACACTCCAAAGGCCGAGGGAAACTGCTCTGATACCATAATGTAACACCCTATAATTAATTACCCTTAAACCCCTTATATTAAAAATACGAACTTAAAAATTCAATTTTTATTTCATTAAAATCAACCGTCAAACGGACGGAGTTTTGTCTGTTTTTCGGACTAATCCAAAATTCAACCTGTGGTAAACAATTTTAATTAAACAACCAATAGCCAGCAGGGCTTCAGATAATATTTCTAAATCATATCCAGGCCCAATGGGCTCCAAAAATATCAGAGTGCATAATTAATCAGAGTAATAGCGGAAACTACTAAGTTGGAGTGTCAATCCAAAACATATAACTTTGTCAAAACAAAACATCCTAAGCCTCATTCGAAATATGCATATTAAATTTACATCAAAATAATATAAGAGGCTTAGGTCCATATTATATTCTAAATCCCATAATAACCCTACTTTCCCTGTAAGGGAAAGTACTCCTGCTCGGCCGGGGGGCCGAGCAGCTCAATCTCCGTACCTGAAAAATGTAAGGGAGTGAGCATTGCACATGAAATAGTAAGCATTTTCTAACTAGACATAACGACCCGCTAGGTCAAACACAATTAGCAAATAAGCATATATTCACATATTGCACACCATACTCATTTCATTATTTCCATATTCATTATTCATTCCAAATCTCCATTTTCATTATTCATTTCAACATCCATTTCATTATTCATTTCAACATCCATTTTCATTTACTTTTTGTTATGTTCACATACTTACTTTATTTCGGTACATCACCTCAAATCAGAGGCCAATGTACAATTTCATTCAACACATTTATCACCTCAAACAACAGAGACCCTCATACTTTTCCTTATTTAAATTATGTGTCCCTCAAGTCAGAGGTCAACACTCCAATTTCTTAATTCACGGTGTGTCTCTCAGGTCAGAGGTCAACACACCAATACTCTATTCCATCTGGTGTCCCTCAGGTCAGAGGTCAACACCCAAATCACTTTATTCCATTCTGTGTCTCTCAGGTCAGAGGTCAACACTCATTCATTTTAATTCATTTCGTGTCCCTCAGGTCAGAGGTCAACACCATATTCACTTTATTTCATTTTGTGTTCCTCAGGTCAGAGGTCAACACACTATCGTACTTCACCTCCACGTAGGAAGGTACCTCATACACTTGGCCTATGGGTACTTCACCTCCACACCGGAAGGTACCTCATACTATTGTACTTCACCTCCACACCGGAAGGTACCTCATACAAGTTAGCCTGGGGGTACTTCACCTCCACAACGGAAGGTACCTCGTACCATTGTACTTCACCTCCACAACGGAAGGTACCTCATACATGTGGCCTATGGGTATTTCACCTCCACACCGGAAGGTACCTCATACCATTGTACTTCACCTCCACACCGGAAGGTACCTCATACAATTTGGCCTGGTGGTACTTCACCTCCACATCGGAAGGTACCTCATACCACCACATAGGTTATACTAAAACATCATTTTCATTATCAACAATTCATTACAATATAAGGGTCGTCACCTCAATACAGAGGCCAACATATTTACCACATTCTTGTTCAATCAAGCATGACACATTTAATCACAACCAACCACAATCAACACATAATCATTCATGTAATTCCCTTATTCCTTTCTTTTTTTAACTATCACAATCATACCAAGTAGTATCCTCTTTTATAGCCCAACATTTAGATTTTCCCTTCATTTTAATTTTACATATATCATCTTTTACTTTTGTTTACACATAATCATTTTACTTCCGTTTCCTATATTCACAAGTTCAATTCATAAGCCATGACCTTTGTTCACAATTGATAATACTTAACATTTTTACTCATTTAGCAATTAGATACAAATAGGCACATTCATCACATATAATTGTTTCCCTTCCGTTTTCTTCCTATATCAATTTACTCCATAATACCTACATATACTTGAAACATCAATCAATTATCATTTTATACAAAACTTGACAATTAAAATCAATAATCATAGAAATCATTTACGGCCACTTCACTATCATGTTACCCAAATCCTCTTATACTTCATTATAATCATTATCTGAATTTCATTTATTAAATAATTCATTCTCATATCATTGGGTTTCCTTTTTCCTAGTCTTTACATTCAATTTCATACATATTTATTTAGTTAGAATTTCATATTCAATAACCTAGGGTTTTATAGTCTAATTTTCTCCCCTAACACATAACCCTAACAAGTATTATATACTAACTAGAACCTACTCCCTAGAACAAGGCAATGCCCACAATATCCACCCCCTTACCTCAAACACTTGGAGATAAGGTGATTTTGCTTGCTCCAATCTTGAAAGCCTTGCCACCAATTGAGTTAGAATCCAAAGGAAGAGGGAGGAACCTAACATAATAGCCATAACAAGAAGAGTTAGCATTTATGCCATAGCGTCTTGCCAAGACTCAAGAAAATGTGAAGCTTCCATGGCCTAGAGTTGAAAACCACCATGGAAGATAAGAGAGAGAAAGGGAAAACGAATTTAGAGAGAAAAAAGAGGAAATCCATGACATTAAACACTTACTTGAAGTGAAGAAGGAAGAGATTTGTTGATGGAATGAAGAAATCCCACTTGCTCTTGGTGGATTTGATGATGGAGAATGGAACCCTAGGGGAGAGAGGAAGAGAGACACGAATTTGGGGAAGAAAGAGCGTGTGTTGCACTTTTATTTTTTTCTCCATCAGCAGCCTTTAATCGATTATTAATCGATTAGGCTTTTTCCCACCTTCTGGACTTAATCGATTAAGCTGCAGCTTAATCGATTAAGCTGCATAGTTTTGCAGTACCCAGACTTTGAAAGGCCATAACTTCTTCGTTACCCGTTGGATCTTCCTCAAATTTTAAAGCAAGCTTCCCTACATACCAATCTTCACATCCAACGGTGGAATTTGTGTTTAGAGTTGCCAATCTTTTATTTTGAATTTCCTAAGGTTCTATGTTTTAAACCTAATTCTACATGTATTTTTGGCTAAATTCTAACTTATATCTCCATTTCTTCTACCCTAAGACCATCCCAACATAGAGTATACTTGGAATTAAATTTGGGATGTTACATGTAATGAAGAAGGTCATTATACTAATAAATGCCCTCAAAAGAAAGATAAACCAGAAAAAGTTAAAAACCTTACAATAGCAGAAGAAAATGATTTAGAACCACTATTAGATTGGGACATAAGTTCAGAAGAGCAAATTTATTAATATTTATCAGAATCATCCTATGAAACTAGTGATGAATCAAGTTTGTACATACATTCATAAAGGTTTCTATCCAAATTGCAAATTATGAATCAAAACAAACATGTGCATATGTAGATATTGGAGCAACAATATGCTTAGCCAGTAAAGATTTAATCCTCAATAAACTTTGGATTAGATTAGAAAAACCATTAAAGATAGTCTTAGCAGACAAATCTGAAAAATATATTAATCATGCAGTCTTCTGGACGAAAAATGATTATAAACGGGAAAACATTTCCTGTACGATCCATTTACCAACAAGATAGTGGAATGGATATAGTAATAGGAAATAATTTCTTAAAGCTTTATAAACCCTTTATACAAGAAAATAAATGGATAAAATTAACATGTCCAAAAATTCAAAAAATAAGGCAAGTAAGAGAGCAAATAAAAATACCTTATAATAAAAAGATGTACAGTCACATCAGAGTTCGCACAAAAGTGAGGGGAGATAGAGGAAATAAAAACAAAATTTTTTTCAATAATAGAAAAAATCTTAATAAAAAAAACTGAAGAAATACCTCAAAAATTACTAAAAGCCTTAGAAGAAACATGTAGTGAAAATCCATTAAATGAGAAAATCAACAACAAGAATAGAGAATTAATAAAAATAAGACTAAAAGACCCCTTAGTAGAAACAAAGGCAAAACCAATGATTTACACTCAAAGGTATAGACAAGAATTTGCAGAACCTATAAAAGAACATTTAAGCCAAGGATTAATAAGAAAATCAACATCAAAACACAGTAGTCCAACATTTTTTATAGATGGTGAATCTGAAAAGAAGAGGGGAAAAAGAAGGATGGTAAATTACAAGATGATGAATAAAGCAACTGAAGGAGATGCTTATTATTTACCCAGAAAAGATGAGCTTATTGAAAAAATTAGAGGAATGAAATATTTGTCTACCCTTGATTGTAAAAGTGGATTTTCCTATTTAAGAATAAATGATGAAAGTAAACCATTAACTGCTTTCTCATGTCCACAAGGACAATATGAATGGAGTGTCCTACCAATGGGCATGAAACAATCCCCTGGAATATTTCAAAGGTTCATGGATGAGAATCTAAAAGATTTAAAAAATATATGTAGTGTTTATCAATGGCCAAGAATTTGCAAGATTAAGGTAAATTTTAAACTCAAAGACACCATAATCACTTCTGGATTTGGAGAGGCCATCCCTGAGAAAGAATATGTCCATGTGGATCATTGGATAAGAGATTTCTACTGCGTGGAAAATATTGATTTTCCTGAACAAACCAAAAGATTCAGCTGCGATTTCCTATCAGATGTCCCAAATCACATGTGCCAGTTGTGTGAAAAGGATAAGCAACCAGATGAAGAAGCAATAATAGAAGAGTGACGCAAGCAGTGACCACTACAAGAAAAGTCACTTTTTGTGACAAAAATTTAGTGACGAATATTAAATTTGTCACATATAGTATCCATAATAGTGGCCTAGTGACAATTCGTCACTATAACTGCATTATCAATGGCCAAAATAATATCGTCACAAATATTTCGTCACTATTGTTATTCATAATTGTGACCAAGTAATAATTCGTCACTAATTGTTATTCATAGTTGTGACCAAGTAATAATTCGTCACAATAAATTTAGTAATAATGACCAAAATATAGCGTCACAAATACTTCGTCACTGATATTTTTTATAAAGCGACTAATTGATAATGCATCACTACAAATATATTATTAATGGTCAGTATATATCGTCACAAATAATATAGTACCAATAAGATTATTCATTATTGTGATTAAGAGTCAATTTATCTTTGTAACTTCATTATTGACAATAAAAATATATGGTCACTAATAAAACATCAATAATGTTGTTTGTATTAACGGCTAACTACAATTTATCACTATAATTTCAATATCACTCATGAAAATATATCATCAATAATAATAATAATAATAATAATATTCGTATTATTATTATTATTATTATTATTATTATTATTATTATTATTATTATTATTATTATTATTCGTAGCAGTAACTAAATAAGAATCTATCATTAGTACTTAAAATTAATGGTCAAAATATATTGTCACATAGCACTCGCACTACTATTATTCATACCAGTGACTACATAATAATTTGTCACGATAATTTTATTATTAATGAATAGAACATGTATTACACATAATTTACCACTATTATTTTATATTTTTCATGTATCACCATATTATTGCATATTGCTTTTAAAATAATTAAATGATAAATATTGATTATACAATAAATAACTACTCGTTATGAACAATATGTTGTTAATTTCAAGAAAAAAATTAATACTAAATCGTAAATAATAAAATTTATTTGTTTTATTTCCACTTCCACTTCCTCTTCTTTTTCTTCTTGTTCTTCTTCTTCTTTAGTGATGCTTGCATGCTTCACCGGAATTTCATCAACTATAGGGCTTGTTAAGTCATCCCTGTCCAAAGACATCACCTCATCATCAACTGCATTATTTGGCACATGACGAGTCCTACCAATCTCATCATTTTCTGGACATGGCTCATTTGTTGTCTCTTCGGGCATATCATAAAAGTCTCGAGTCCTACCAATCTCATCAACTACATTTTTTTTCATGATTTCTTATTTTATTTTTGGTTTTAATAATTTATAATTATTTATTTGTGTTTGTCATATATGCAGAGGCGAATGAATATTGTTTAATTAAAGAATAATCAGGAGCAACAAGATAAAAGGATGCAGTAGATGGAGAAATATATTTTAGTTTTTGTTTATATATGCTATATAATGGCAGAATTGTTAGTTGTCGTGTGACGAATTGGATAATATATCGTATGCTTTTGATATTTCAACTATTTTCATTAGTAGTTTGCTTTTGATCTGTTTTGGATTTGATCAAGGATGATGTATTAAAGATATTTATTAATATTATTTAAAAACCCTTTCAATTATATTGTTTTAGTACTTCTTGCTATTGAATTAGATTTTATTTTAATATTTTTTCTCGAATTTATTTAAATAATATATGCAATAGCAAGTTTATATATGAAGAAAAATACTTTTAAAAATTAATTTAAAAAATTAATTTATAGCACTTCTTTAAACAAGTGCAGTACAAAATCATTAAAATATGAAAAAAATAATAAATTAAAAAAAAATTTAAAGCACTTCTCTAAGCAAGTGCTGTAGAATAGATCCACTAAATCAACATTTAAAGCGCTTATTAAAGCAAGTGAGGTAGAAAAAAGGCACATTTACGGCATTTCTTTAGTGCAAAGCGCAGTAATATGTGATTGTTGGTAGCTCACATGCCCGCATATAACAGCGTTTTAGAAGCGCCTTTGTTTGTAGACCCTCTTTCTACTGCGCTCAAATTTAAAGCGCCCCACAAGCGCTGTAAATTAGCTATTTCAAGCGCTGTTAATTTGCTTTTCTGGTGTAGTGGTTAATGCCTTGACAAAGCGCCTTCATGGTAGATAAGGGACGGGGACGCTCTGACACCCATGACTCTCTGAGACCTAGGACGCCTTAGGACAAAGCCGCTCTAACCTGACCGCTCTCCTACCTAGTCGCTCACCTACATGACCACTCACCTTAACTTGACCGCTCACCTATATCACCGCTCGCACATATGACTACTCACCTAGATGACCGCTCACTCACCTGACCTCTCACCTACTCATCGCTCATCACTCATCGCAAACTCACCACCCATCGCTCGCTCACCACTCATCGCTCACTGCCCATTGCTCACCACAATAGCTCCTGATGGCTCACTTACTGTGTGAGCGGTGACTAGCCCACCTTCACATACTTGGTCACCAAGTATACTTGGTCATCAAGTTTAGCTCTATTACCATCATACCCTCACCCACTCTATAAAAGGGACTCATTCTTTCCCTTCAAAACCAACTCTTCCAACACTCTCATCACCCAAATATCCTTCCACGCTCAGCACACTTTCCTCACCTTAACACTTTTCTATTCATTTTTAGCATAACCACAACGACTAAGAGAATACCATAGCAAAAACACTATAAAACACCACAAAATATAGGATACAGAACCACCTCATTTTCCTCTTTTCATTCCTCCTGAACCAGTGACAGGGTAAAGAGCACTCCGGTCGATCCTCCCGATGATTCTGCATGGTGCTTCATCCGTTCTCTCCAAGCTATGGAGGCAAGGATTCAGTACTTCTACATATATCTCTCAAGCTTACAAACCCGAGAATCTCATTTTTATTGTTAAACCTCTTTTACACAAAGTGGTCCAAAACAATTAGCCAATTGGGATCCTTAGTGTCTTTAACATAATACATTTGCTGTGTAGCTAGAACATATGGCTCATTAGTGTCCAACTTAAGGGTAGTATTGATAAGAAAGAATCCATATTTATCTTCCTTATACCCTCTTCCTTTAGTAGACACATCCCACCAATCACATTTAAATAAGATAACATTATTCCAACCATCATAAGATAATTGAATGATATCTTTTAAGACATTGTACTAATCTAAATTACCAACATTCTCATCACCTTTAACTAAAACTCCACTATTATACCAACCGGGGTTGACTCAAGTGGTGCGATCCTGCGAATTTGAGAACTTGAGAATGATATTTTGGTTAAGACATCCCGCTGGGAGAGACATAGGAATGCGACCTCGTGCAGGATTAGTCTCAAGGGTTCTTTGGTATTAAAAGTGCTCTTGGAGACACATGTGGTACTAGCCAAAGAATACAGACAAAAAAATAAAAAATAAAAATAAAACTCCACTATTCTCGGAACTTAAGTGTACATTGCGATAGCCTATGTTAGATCCAAAAACCAAAATACTCTTTTTTGTCCTGGATTTATTGAATTAGAACAAGTTATAAAATTTATGATATAAATTTAGGCAATAACATATATAAAATAAAAATAAAAATGAAAGAAATAAAAAAAGTACAACTAAAGATTCAAAGAAGAAACAAATATAAAAATTAAAACAAATTAAATATAATAACACTTCATAACAATAAAATAATAAAGATAATAACATTTTTTCATAGATTAAAAATCCTTTTTTTTACTACCTATGTTTTTATTTATCTGTCTTATTTCAAATAAAAAATATCATATATAAAATGTAATCATTACTCAGATTTTCAACACATTAATTATGTTTTTTTCCCTCTATACTCTTTTTCTCTATGTAATCATTAATTTTTCTCTATTACTTACGTAAACGAAGAACTATTAGATAGGGATAAACATGAAAAATATCATTTACTGTATTACACTTTTGCAATACTTAAAAATATCAAATAAAACGAAAAAAAAAAATAAATAAAAAAGGTGGAGTACTATAGTTTGGTAGTGCCACTTTTCTTTCCCTCATAGTTTCCCGCTTTTCCCTCCTTAATTTCAGCTTCCCTCTCACGTTAAAATCACCTTCCCACCATTCACTCCACAAATTAACTTCTCATTAAACATCACTCTCTTCCATGATGGGAACTCCCAAAATCTGGCCTACGTATCCGGCAAGGGACGAGGATGCCGCTGCGAGAACTCGAACAATGGTCGTGGTCTTGCTTCCTCTACGACACCTTCAACTCCTTAACTGACTCTTATTCAACCTCATCAAACCCTTATTTCCTCTTCAATCCTACCTTGGTACAATTTCCTCTTTCAAAATCTTGATTTTCCACAAGGTAATCGCTCTCTGTTAGAATCTGATGAGAGAAAGAGAGAGAGGAGAGAGAGAGAGAAGAGAGAGAGAGTAAACTGAAAACAGAATTGTATTGAAATGAAAAGTTGGTTACAATAATGATGAGCTAAGCCTAGCTATGACAGCTGTCATTACAGCTGTCAACTAATAACTAGCACTAAGCCTTAAGTTACATAATATAAACTACTCTAATATTCCCCCTTCAATATCAGCCTCCTGTGAGCAGTATGGGAACATTTCTGTGAGCAGCTTGAAAGGCATCTGTGACATTGAGTTTGTCTCTTAGCAAAGTAAATCTGAGGCTAGACAAAGGTTTGGTGAGAACATCAGCCACTTGATGATCTCCAGGAACATGTTCAACCACCAATTTGTTGGCTATAACCTTTTCTCTAACCCAAAACAAATCTAGTTCAATGTGTTTGGTACGAGAGTGTAGAACAGGATTCTTAGACAGCATCACTGTACTAAGATTATCACAGTAGATAACATGCTTAGTAGATCTGAAACCAAGTTCAGCAAGAAGACTTTGAATCCACAACATTTCCCCTGTTGTGTTAGCCAGACTTCGATATTCAGCCTCTGCACTCGAACGTGCTACCCACTCTTGCTTCTTTGACCACCAAGACACTAGATTAGGCCCAACATAAACACAAGAACCAGAAGTAGACTTCCTATCATCTGGGTCTGAAGCCCAATCAGCATCACAATAAGCATAAAGTCCTAGAGGTCCAGCAGAGGGAGCAGGTTTGAGAAGAAGACCATGGTCTACAGTACCTTTTAAGTACCTAAGCACTCTTTTTAAAGCTTTCCAATGTTCCTCCAGAGGTTGTGAAAGAAACTGACAAAGTTTACTCACACTATAGGAAATTTCTGGTCTTGTAGTTGTCACATACTGCCAGCAAGAGACCTATACAGTTTAGGATCCTTGACATAGTTGCTGCCCTGTTTGGTAAGTTTGAGACCAGAAACCATTGGAGTGGGTTGACCTTTAAGCTCATGCATATCAGCTCTACTGAGCAAATCCCTGATGTACTTGGATTGAGTCAACAAGAGAGAACCTGAGGGAAGATGTTTTATTTCAATGCCCAGAAAATAGTCCAAGTCACCCAAATCCTTCAAAGCAAATTCCAAATTCAACTTGGAAATGAGTTGTTGAACCATGTCAGAGGAGGAACCTGTGATGATTATATCATCAACATAGCATAGGACAAAGAGTTTGTAAGTGGTGCAAGAATGAATGAAGAGTGAATGATCACATCTACATTTTCTGAAACCAAGAGAAACTAGAGTAGATGCAAGTTTTTCAAACCACGCCCTAGGAGCCTGTTTCAGCACATAAATTGCTTTGTTTAACTTGCAAACAATATTCTGATCACCTTGATGATAACCCTCTGGTTGTTTCATATACACCACTTCTTCTAGAACACCATTGAGAAACGCTTTATTTACATCTATCTGTTGAATATGCCAAGAATGAGTGAGAGCTAAAGTCAGAACAACCCTTACAGATACTGGTTTGACAACAGGGCTGAAAGTCTCATTGTAGTCAAAGCCCTTTTTCTGACGATAACCTTTAGCTACAACCCTTGCCTTGTTCTTGTTAAGACTGCCATCTGGATTTTCCTTAACCCTGAAGATCCACCTATTATCAATGGCTTCTCTGTCATGAGGCAAAGGAACAAGAGTCCATGTTTTATTCCTCATCAAAGCCTCATATTCAGCATCCATAGCTGCTTTCCAGCAAGGAATAGTCAGAGCAATCTTAGCAGATTTAGGTTCAGTGTTTGCTGCAATATGAACACTAGGAACAGGAGCATTATGTTGGTTTTGGCCTCAAAATCTCGAGAGGGGGGGTGAATCGAGTTTTATTATGTATTGAAAAATTCGTACCAAATAAAAAATTGATTTGAGATGGAGAGATTAAACGTTCGTAATGGATCGCGAAAACGATAGAAAAAATATAATTGAGTAGCGCGGAAACGTAAACAAATTAAATATGCGGAAAGTAAAAGAGATAGGGATAGAAAAGCTTGCACCGGTGAATTTTATACTGGTTCAGCCTTCCCGTCGAAAGGCCTAGTCCAGTTCCCAAGCGACCCGCCTGAGAGTTCTTATAACCAAGCAATAGAGTCGCACCCTATTACAACCAAGAGCACCCCGCACACTACTAGGAACCTCTATTCGCTAGGGGCCTCAATCACACAGCAGGGTTCCTCGCCCTACGACGTATCAAACGTCCACTAAGGGATTCTCTCCCTAACCACTAAGGTTTAGAACGATTACAATGAAAGTGATTACAATAGCTTTTTGTATTCTCACAACACGGATTCTACAATATGCTCTATGATAGTGAAGTAGAAGTTTCTCTAGAAGTCACTCAGCCAATAAGGATTTGTTCTTCACAAAATATGAACGATGAATGGCAGAAGACTTGAGAAGAAGAAGAAGAGAGAAACGTGTAGCAGAATGAGTAAAAGAAAAAAGTTCTGATCGAATGAATAATGTTTTCAATGTTGGAGTGATTTTGATTTAAAAAGAAAAACCATTTAGAATCAAAAAGATTTTTAATAAGTAAAACAAAATCAGAATAAAATAAAATAAGATTTTAAATAAGTTTTAAAATCAAAACTAAATCAAAATGATTTACGAAATAAAATAAAGATTTGATTCTTAAAACCAAAAAGGAAATAATTCAAATTTAAAATCATTTTCGAATTTTATAAAATAAATCAGAATCTTTTATATAAAAACAAATCAGGAAATAATTAAAATGATTCTGACACGTTTTTCAATAAAACATGAAGTAATCGATTACTTTCTGAAGGTAATCGATTATTCCTTCAAAAATAGAAATTCTTAAATTCATTTGAAAAACATGTAATCGATTAGGCTAAGAATAGTTAATCGATTACATCACTCCTGTTCATTGTATGATGCAACTCATAATAATCGATTACACTAGGGAGTTAATCGATTACTGAGCCTCTGGTATGCATATGATGCAACATCATGTAATCGATTACTACAAAGCTTGTAATCGATTACCAAGCCTCTGAAAAATATATGATGCAACAATTATAATCGATTACTTGACCTATGTAATCGATTACTTTCATAAGAAAGTAACTGATTAACAAAATTCATTTAATCGATTACAACCTCTCTGATTTTTCTATGATGCAACAAAGTTAATCGATTACTTGAGCAAATAATCGATTACTCTCTCTTGCAAACATACAAATATACAGAGTTTTGTAACATCAAGAATTTTACTAAGGTTAAATGCAGAAAACACTTTTTCATGCAAAAACACGTTTTTCTTCTTCTCTCTAAAATGAAAAACTTATTGGCTTTGTAACTCTTAAAGAAACAAAAACTTCATTACCTTACATTTGATCTAAGGAGAAGGTTTCTAATCTATGCTTGCTTGAGTCTTCAATCTTGAGACTTGACTTGCACTTGTGAGCTTGAACTTGAGTTGGCTTGTTATCATCAAAACATATAATTGCATTCCTTTGAAGTCCATAGAGAGTTTGAAGCATGCCTTTCAACCAGCTTGACTTCCAACACATTAGTACCAGACTTATTCCTAACAGTGGACTTAGACCTTGTAATCATAGGATGTGTGTTTGAGAGTTGCTGAACTGAAGGAGAAGAAGAAGAAGAGGAAGGTGAAGCAGAAAGAGAAATAGTAGGAGAAGCAGTGGAAGGAAGATAGGTAGAAATTGTTGTGTGTGTGTCAGAAATTGGAGAGGGAATTTGATCAGAAATTGGGGCAGAGTTTGAAACACCATGAGATGGTACAGATTGAAGAACAGTGAGAGAGGTAGGAGTAGATAGAGGAGATGAAGAAGTAGAAGAGATATTAGATGTAACATTCCCAAAAGGAAAGGAATGTTCATCAAAGATGACATCTCTAGAAACATATATTCTACCTGTGGGAGACAGACATTTATAACCCTTATGACTTGGAGAATAGCCTAGAAAAGTACACTGAGTAGACCTAGGTTCAAGTTTGTTCTTAGTATATGGTCTAAGACAAGGATAGCAAGAACAACCAAAGACCTTAAGAAGATTATATTCAGGAACAGATTTGAACAACTCAGTATAGGGAATTTTACCATGAATAGAAGTGCTAGGAAGTCTATTTATAAGATAGACAACACTTATAAAGGCATGATCCCAATAGCAAGTGGGAAGAGAAGCATGAGCTAACATAGTTAGACCCATCTCAACAATATGTCTGTGCTTACACTCTATAACACCATTTTGATGATGAGTATGTGGGCAAATGACTCTATGAGAAATGCCTAAAGTGGTGAGAAGGGTGGTGAAAGGTCTAAACTCACCTGCCCAGTCAGTTTGCACAACCTTAATTGGTAGAGAAAACTGAGTATGAACATAGGCATGAAAGTGTTTAAAAGTTTGAAGTGCATCAGATTTTTGTTTCAACAAAAATAACCAAGTAAATTTGGTGCAAGCATCCACTATAGACATGTAGTACCTGAATCCAGTGGATGAGAGTACTGGAGCAGGACCCCACAAGTCAATAAAAACCAGATCAAAAGGTTGAGCATACACAGTGAGTGAGGTAGTGCTAGGAAGTTTATGAGATTTGGCAGTAGCACAAGCAGGACAAAAAATTGAATCATTTTTATTCATTTTGCAGTGAATATTACAAGAATTCAGGACTGCCTTTACAACCCCTTCATGAGGGTGACCCAATCTACTATGCCATAAAGAGTAAGTACTAGGTACAGACTTCACAGAATGGTGAACATTATTAGTAAAACTAGAAGCAAAAACAGTAGGTAATGGGTTTTTACAATGAGAAGAACCTAAGGAACTAGAGTTCTTATTACAATCTGTAGAAAGGGATGATAGAGAAGCCTTGACATTTTGGCCAGTGAACAAGTGAGAGTCAGACTCTGACTTTGACTGAAGGAAATCATGAAAAACATAGAGTCCCTCTGCATTGATAGAACCTTTAAGAAGGATAGAATTGTTGTCCTGAGATTTGACAAAACATGAGTTAGAATGAAACTCAAAATAGACATTATTATCTTGAGCAAACTTACTAACACTAACTAGATTTTTAGTGATAGAAGGAACAAGTAATAAGTGCTTGAGTTTCAGAATTATATTTGGACAAAAGGGAGAGGAAAAACTACTGGTACCAATGCCTGTTATAGGAACACCTGAACCATTGCCCATTAAAATCTGATCCTGACCAGTGAGAGTGGTTGCATTACCTATATTGTGAGGATCAGCAGTGAGATGGTGAGTAGCCCCTGAGTCTGGATACCACATCTGAGAGTTATAAGTTTGAGGCTCAACCAGCATAGCCTGAGGTGATGGTCTCATAGTAGGAAAAGTAGATTGAGGAGTCCAAGCAGTTGGACCAGGCCCAAGCAGTTGAGCAAGGTCTGTGTGGAAACTGAGGTGCAGCATGCATAGGATAGGGCTGATAAGGCATGTAGAAAGGTGCAGGATACTGAGGCAAAGAGAAATAAGGTTGCACAGGCTGAACAAAATTCTGATTCTGTTGCTGAGTAGGCTGAGACTTTTGACCTTTTTGTCCATTAGAACCCTTAGCATTTCCAGATTGCATAACAATATCAAGTCTATTCCAGCACTTGAGAGCTTCATGTCCAGGTTTGTTACATAGTTGACACCTGACACGATTTTTACCAGACTTTCCTGATGCATTTTTACCCTTGTAACCACCAGACTTAGGCATAGAGGATGCCTCAGGTTCAGAATTATCACTATCTTCATTATCAGTGTCAAACGGATTCTTAGATTTTGGTTTGACTGCACCGTGAATAGGCACAGATGAGGGTTGAGTGTAACCAAAACCATTCAGTTGATGAGGATAATACAACTGAGGTTGTAACATCCCGAATTTTAATTCTAATAATAATTAGAATAATAGTAAGATTTGGAAGTGAGGATTATCATAGAAGGGATTTAAAATGATGGATTAGGAGTACTTTGAGTGCCATATAGGAGTCTAGGAGCATTGGCATCGAAAAGCAAATTTAAAGAAGACCGAAACGAGTGTTAAAAATCGATTTTTCGGTGTTATAAACACCCGACGTTAGGAAATTCAAAATAAAAGATTTAGGACTCAAAACACAATTCCCACCGTTGGATATGAAGGTATGATTTTTAGGAAGTTACTCGTCAAATTTGAGCAAGATCCGACGGTGAACGAAGAAATTATCTCGAATTGAAGCAGGAAGAAAATAGGAGGAAAATAGGAAAATGAATAAATGGGGTACTGGGCAAAACACTCGAGTCTTTTGGAAAAGACTCGAGTGTTCTGGTCAGTTGGAAAATGGGGCACTCAGGCACTACTCGAGTCTTTTGGAAAAGACTGGAGTCTTTTGGAAAAGACTGGAGTGTTTTTAAAGAAAACACTCGAGTGTAGTGTTTTGTGCAGACAGCCTTAAAAACGTGTTTCAGCCAACAACCTCTTTCATAACCCAACTTCACTCTCTCTCCTAGGTCACGAACATCTCCCCATTCTCTCTCTAGATTTCACCTCAAATCACCATTTCAATCCATAAATAAGCATTGAGAATCAATCCCCAACACATTTAAACACTTAATCTCCCTTCAATCTCTCAAGTTCTTCCTCTCTCACTTCATGGGTATGAGTTAGGGCCAACCCCCAATCTTGGTTCTCATCTCTCAAGCTCAAAGTAAGTGGAATACAAGCTCTATTCCTCCTTTCCTTCATAGATTTCGAATTTCCCTCCCCAATCTCTAACTAATTTTCCTTTCTTTGGTTTATAGCTCATTCTCTCTCTCCCCCATAGTGTTGGAGCTCTCTCTCTCTCTCTCTCTACAAGGGTGAGGTAAGGGGGTGGTTATAGTGAGCATTGGCTTGTTCTAGGAGAGGGTTTGTGTTTAGATATAATGATTGATTAGGAGTTTATGTGTTAGGATTGGAAATTAGGAACCCTAAATTAGGAACTAAGGAAAATGGTGGACATAAGCTTAATTATTAATTATGGAATTCTAAAAAGTAGAGAATGAGGTTGGGTTTTTAATTGAGGAAAATAAATGGTATGAACCCCTAATTTAGGATTTTAAATCAATAATTTGGACAAGTGAAAGATAATAAATGTAGTTGTTGCATGATTATAGGAAAAGGTGAAGTTGGTTATCATTGGCACTCTAATTGTCTATGTGAAAAGTGATGTGCATGAATAGTGGTAGATGTGATTATGTGCTTTATTTGGTAATTTTTAAATATTGGAATGGTGTTAATTAGGAAAGTGAATTGTAGCTATTTGGTGATAACTGTGTTGATGTTTGTGCTTGGAATGTTTTGGTAAACATTAAACGAAATTGATGGACAAAATAATGACAACTAATATTGGATAAATATGGTGATGTATCGTAGGCCTTCGATTTGGGGGAGACGACACATCGAAAAAATTTGGGTTGTATTGTTGGCCTTCGATTTGGGGGAGACAATACAACGTAAACGGGGCGATGTATGTAGGCCTTCGATTTGGTGGAGACATACATCGTCGATGGTGTATGTATGTAGGCCTTCGATTTGGTGGAGACATACGTACACCCTAAATAAAAAGGAAAAAGGAAAGGACAATGGAATAAAGAAGGTAAACGGTAAAGGAAACGCGATGTATGTAGGCCTTCGATTTGGTGGAGACATACATCGTGATTGGTGTATGTATGTAGGCCTTCGATTTGGTGGAGACATACATACACCGTAAATAAAAGGAAATGAATAAAGGAAACAGGGAATAAAATTGAACAAGGTAAAGGTAATGGAAACGCGATGTATGTAGGCCTTCGATTTGGTGGAGACATACATCGTGATTGGTGTATGTATGTAGGCCTTCGATTTGGTGGAGACATACATACACCGTAAAATCAAAGAAAAAGGTAAGGGGATAAAATTGGACAAGGTAAAGGTAATGGAAACGCGATGTATGTAGGCCTTCGATTTGGTGGAGACATACATCGTGATTGGTGTATGTATGTAGGCCTTCGATTTGGTGGAGACATACATACACCGTAAAAATAAGAAAAAGGTAAGGGAGTATAAAGGGATTTCTGTGGAAACGGGGAAAACAAATAAAAGGGAATCAAATAAAGGAAATGAACTAACAAAAAGGGAACCGACACTTATAAAATGATGGAATTGGAAAATGTGGTATGCTTGCGATGATAATGTGATTATGTGAATAAATTGCTAAGTGTGCTTGGCCTGGTTAGTTGTTATGTCTATCTAGAAACTACTTTTCTATTCATGTGCAATGCTCACTCCCTTACATTTACAGGTGCAGATATTGAGCTGGCACAGCCCCCGGCCGAGCAGGAGTACTTTCCCTCACAGGGAGAGTAGGGTGTTATGGGTTTAGGATATAATATGGACTTAAACCTATTATAATATTTGGATGTAAATGCAACATGTATAATTTTAAAAAGGCTTAGTATGTTTTGTCTTAACAAAGTTATATGTTTTGATTATGACACTCAAACTTAGTATTTTCCGCTATTACTCTGATTAATTAATGCCCTCTCTTATAGTTGGAGCCTCTGGGCCTTAATATGTTTTTGAAATATAATTTTGAAGCCCTGCTGGCTATTGGTTGTTTATTTGAAGTTATCTATCACAGGTTAAATTTTGGATTAGTCCAAAAAACAAACAAAACTCCGTCCGTTTGACGGTTGATTTTACTAAACTAAAAAGGAATTTTTAAGTGCACATTTTTAATACTTGAGAATTAAGGATATAATTTATTAGGGTGTTACATTCTGGTATCAGAGCAGTTTTTCATCGGCCTTTGGAGTTTGAACTCATAACTCCGGTGGTTTACTCAACAAGCGAGTAACCAATAGATAGTGTCAAGTTCTATACTGGTTACTTAGGCTTATAATTATTAAACCCTATGTGGCTATGTACTAAATTATGTACATGTCTGCATCAACAGAATCCTCTGTTGCCACATTGTAGCAACATGGAGAATCAACTTTCCCATTCTCCCGCTAGCAGCTCGGCTACTGATCGTAAGATCAATTCCCCAGCTGGTTCTTTGAAACCCAAGCCGTATGACATCTGTTTTCAAGAAGGGCAAACTTCTGCAATGGGAAAGCTTAGATCGACTATTGAAGACAAGGAGCAACAAGTGGGGGTACAAGTTGGTGAGAAGAAGAGTATAGTTTTGAGACCAGGAATGGTTCTCCTGAAGCAACACTTGACTCATGAAGAACAGGTGGGCGTAGTAATGAACTGTCGGGAGATGGGCTTAGGCCCTGGAGGTTTTTATCAACCAGGCTTTACAAGTGGAGCCAGACTCCGACTGAAAATGATGTGCCTCGGCTTAGACTGGGATCCTCAAACCCGAGTATATGGACACAAAAGAGTAATTGATGGAAGCGAACCACCCAATATTCCTCATCATTTCTTTCAGCTGGTTATAGGAGCGATGCAAGAAGCACAATCTTTGATTGATAAGGAATGCGGTGTAAGTGAAGTGGAGGACATACTCCCTTCCATGTCCCCTGATGTCTGCATTGTCAATTTCTATGAAGAAAATGGGAAGCTTGGTCTTCATCAAGACCGTGACGAAAGTGTTGGTAGCCTGCAAAGACGGATACCGGTAGTATCATTCTGCATTGGTGACTCAGCTGAGTTTCTCTATGGAGACCAGAGGGATCCAAGGAGAGCAGAAAAGATTATCTTGGGGTCAGGTGATGTACTAATATTCGGTGGCGAGTCTCGTCACATCTTTCATGGTGTGTCGGTAATCATACCAGACACAGCCCCAGAGGGATTACTCAATGACACAGGACTTCGCCCCGGACGTCTCAACCTTACATTCCGACAATATCAGTTCCCTGGTCCACACCCTTGAGGTCGGCGGTACAGCTACTTAAGGGGATCAGGGCCAAACTAACAAAAGGTAAGAGACAATTCAAAATTTAGATAAACCTTTTAGGTACTTTCAATCCGCATCTCTATTAAGTTTTAGTGTAGAACATCCTAAATCACTTCTCTTGGAATTTTAAATTCCTAATTCTGTACTTCTAGAAGTTGTGAAACCTAAGCAAATACTCGTCTTCAATCCAATCATTGAGTACCATGTAAAGGAACACGTAGGAAAAACCTTACTTAATTATAAGACCGTAACAAGAGACCTAACCAAAAACCTTGTGATAGTGTCGTTCTCTAATAGTGTGTAAGGTCAGGATTGGTCATCCTTTCTCTTGCACCTGTTAAAGGATAATGCTATCATTCGACAACGCAGTGATGTACAGTTGATAAATGTGAGATTGGGACTGACCACCTCGATCTTCGCGTCTATTGACATGCTATATTATTGCAATCATTTAGTTGTGATCCGAACAAACCACCTAGCAATTCTATCTCTGTCGAAAGCCCGATTGAACTCTAATCATATGGGATCTTTACTAAGACTCATGAACCGTGATTCGCAAACCAACTCCATTCAAGACACTCTTATTCTATATTCTACTGAGAACATCCAACTAAATGATCGAACCACCCTTCTAACTAGTATGAGAACTTAGTCGTATGCGTAGGTATGAAGAGCCTAGCTAATCAATTCTTGGAGTCAACCCAGTTTCCTCCCTGCCTTCGACTTACTCGGGTATGTTGATAATAAGTGGGGGAGACGTGACGACTCAATTCGGATCCTATTTGGGCGACAATAACTCGTAATCATACCGTGAGTCATAGGACTACTAAATAGATAATTCCAAACACTTCGAGGAGAATCGAATGAGGGTTAAACTAGAGACAAAACAAGACCTTCCCAAAATGACACCGAATTGAAAAACAACGACTAGACCTTAACATTGACTCTCAAGTGTAATCAATCTTTAGGAATTCCTATATCGAATTGAAATTTCTAAACGAATGGGAAGGAAGTAGCATCGAAGTAGAATGCAAACGCGGTGACGATTGATATTAAGGGTGACTTTGCTAGACTCACTTGAAGGAGTAAAAGGTGAACGGGATAAAAGTGAAGTCACAAAGTGGAACCTCAATCGAGACGTTACGTTGGAACACCGCAAGTGATAATCTCAGTCGTTTGGGACCCTATGCATTTGATAGGACCCCGGTTGACCGAGACCAATCAATTAATAGCAAATCCATAGAAAACGCATCCTTCGACGACTCTCTGCTGAAAATGCACACCTTGGGGATAATCTCCATTGTCTTCTTGCTTGACATGTATCCAGTCCATCCCGGGTCATCTTGCAAAGACCATGAGACACATTCTTGAGTGCTTCATGTTTCTTCTTTTCATCTTCACTCTCTTCAAGTTCCAAGCATCTCAGACGTATGTGCGAGAAATTCGCCAAGTCATAGAAACTCGACATAGTTCTATGCCTACCGATAGATAACCACCTACGTGTCCTCTTTTCAGCCTTAGATACCGGTCGGGAACCTATGTACTATATTCGGAGCAACGAATGAGCATACCCCCTAGCATGGATATAAACAAGTATGTCAATGCTAAGTGGGGGAGGATTTCAATCCAAGGAATGAGAGATGGAACTTTAATAATAAGAAGACGACGATACTATGCAGATAGAGATAGTACGTAGTGCTAGAAGACAGATGTCGAAGTGGGCATGACCATAACCATATATGGAGCGGAAAGTAAAAACCGAAGGAAAGTGAAAACCCTGGTCAGAAGCTTATTAATGGGATGGTTCTCCCTTTGAAGGAATTGAACGGAATTTCAGGGACGAAATTCTGATAAGTGGGGGAGAAATGTAACATCCCGAATTTTAATTCTAATAATAATTAGAATAATAGTAAGATTTGGAAGTGAGGATTATCATAGAAGGGATTTAAAATGATGGATTAGGAGTACTTTGAGTGCCATATAGGAGTCTAGGAGCATTGACATCGAAAAGCAAATTTAAAGAAGACCCAAACGAGTGTTAAAAATCGATTTTTCGGTGTTATAAACAGCCGACGTTAGGAAATTCAAAATAAAAGATTTAGGACTCAAAACACAATTCCCACCGTTGGATATGAAGGTATGATTTTTAGGAAGTTACTCGTCAAATTTGAGCAAGATCCGACGGTGAACGAAGAAGTTATCTCGAATTGAAGCAGGAAGAAAATAGGAAAATGAATAAATGGGGTACTGGGCAAAACACTCGAGTCTTTTGGAAAAGACTCGAGTGTTCTGGTCAGTTGGAAAATGGGGCACTCAGGCACTACTCGAGTCTTTTGGAAAAGACTCGAGTGTTTTGGAAAAGACTGGAGTCTTTTGGAAAAGACTGGAGTGTTTTTAAAGAAAACACTCGAGTGTTTTGGAAAACACTCGAGTGTTTTGTGCAGACAGCCTTAAAAACGTGTTTCAGCCAACAACCTCTTTCATAACCCAACTTCACTCTCTCTCCTAGGTCACGAACATCTCCTCATTCTCTCTCTAGATTTCACCTCAAATCACCATTTCAATCCATAAATAAGCATTGAGAATCAATCCCCAACACATTTAAACACTTAATCTCCCTTCAATCTCTCAAGTTCTTCCTCTCTCACTTCATGGGTATGAGTTAGGGCCAACCCCCAATCTTGGTTCTCATCTCTCAAGCTCAAAGTAAGTGGAATACAAGCTCTATTCCTCCTTTCCTTCATAGATTTCGAATTTCCCTCCCCAATCTCTAACTAATTTTCCTTTCTTTGGTTTATAGCTCATTCTCTCTCTCCCCCATAGTGTTGGAGCTCTCTCTCTCTCTCTCTCTACAAGGGTGAGGTAAGGGGGTGGTTATAGTGAGCATTGGCTTGTTCTAGGAGAGGGTTTGTGTTTAGATATAATGATTGATTAGGAGTTTATGTGTTAGGATTGGAAATTAGGAACCCTAAATTAGGAACTAAGGAAAATGGTGGACATAAGCTTAATTATTAATTATGGAATTCTATAAAGTAGAGAATGAGGTTGGGTTTTTAATTGAGGAAAATAAATGGTATGAACCCCTAATTTAGGATTTTAAATCAATAATTTGGACAAGTGAAAGATAATAAATGTAGTTGTTGCATGATTATAGGAAAAGGTGAAGTTGGTTATCATTGGAACTCTAATTGTCTATGTGAAAAGTGATGTGCATGAATAGTGGTAGATGTGATTATGTGCTTTATTTGGTAATTTTTAAATATTGGAATGGTGTTAATTAGGAAAGTGAATTGTGGCTATTTGGTAATAATTGTGTTGATGTTTGTGCTTGGAATGTTTTGGTAAACATTAAACGGAATTGATGGACAAAATAATGACAACTAATATTGGATAAATATGGTGATGTATCGTAGGCCTTCGATTTGGGGGAGACGACACATCGAAAAAATTTGGGTAGTATTATAGGCCTTCGATTTGGGGGAGACAATACAACGTAAACGGGGCGATGTATGTAGGCCTTCGATTTGGTGGAGACATACATCGTCGATGGTGTATGTATGTAGGCCTTCGATTTGGTGGAGACATACGTACACCCTAAATAAAAAGGAAAAAGGAAAGGACAATGGAATAAAGAAGGTAAACGGTAAAGGAAACGCGATGTATGTAGGCCTTCGATTTGGTGGAGACATACATACACCGTAAATAAAAGGAAATGAATAAAGGAAACAGGGAATAAAATTGAACAAGGTAAAGGTAATGGAAACGCGATGTATGTAGGCCTTCGATTTGGTGGAGACACACATCGTGATTGGTGTATGTATGTAGGCCTTCGATTTGGTGGAGACATACATACACCGTAAAATCAAAGAAAAAGGTAAGGGGATAAAATTGGACAAGGTAAAGGTAATGGAAACGCGATGTATGTAGGCCTTCGATTTGGTGGAGACATACATCGTGATTGGTGTATGTATGTAGGCCTTCGATTTGGTGGAGACATACATACACCGTAAAAATAAGAAAAAGGTAAGGGAGTATAAAGGGATTTCTGTGGAAACGGAGGAAACAAATAAAAGGGAATCAAATAAAGGAAATGAACTAACAAAAAGGGAACCGACACTTATAAAATGATGGAATTGGAAAATGTGGTATGCTTGCGATGATAATGTGATTATGTGAATAAATTGCTAAGTGTGTTTGGCCTGGTTAGTTGTTATGTCTATCTAGAAACTGCTTTTCTATTCATGTGCAATGCTCACTCCCTTACATTTACAGGTGCAGATATTGAGCTGGCACAGCCCCCGGCCGAGCAGGAGTACTTTCCCTCACAGGGAGAGTAGGGTGTTATGGGTTTAGGATATAATATGGACTTAAACCTATTATAATATTTGGATGTAAATGCAACATGTATAATTTTAAAAAGGCTTAGTATGTTTTGTCTTAACAAAGTTATATGTTTTGATTATGACACTCAAACTTAGTATTTTCCGCTATTACTCTGATTAATTAATGCCCTCTCTTATAGTTGGAGCCTCTGGGCCTTAATATGTTTTTGAAATATAATTTTGAAGCCCTGCTGGCTATTGGTTGTTTATTTGAAGTTATCTATCACAGGTTAAATTTTGGATTAGTCCGAAAAACAAACAAAACTCCGTCCGTTTGACGGTTGATTTTACTAAACTAAAAAGGAATTTTTAAGTGCACATTTTTAATACTTGAGAATTAAGGGTAGAATTTATTAGGGTGTTACAGAGGTTGTGAAGCTTGATTAACTGATTGAGAGAGAAATCATAGCAAGAAACCATAGCAGCGATCTGAATCGAAGATGTTGAGCGAAAGAGAAATCGCAATTGCACAGAGAATCGCAAATCGCAAATGCAAATCGCAAATCGCACTGCTTGAATGAACGCGATCAGAGAAGGAAGAAGGAGATTGAGGCGGAAGCAGAGAATCGAAGTTGGAGAGAAGAATCCATATCGCAAATTGGAGAAGAAGAAGGTGGATCGAATTTAGAGAGAGAAGCTCTGATACCATGTTAGAATCTGATGAGAGAAAGAGAGAAGAGAGAGAGAGAGAGAAGAGAGAGAGAGTAAACTGAAAACAGAATTGTATTGAAATGAAAAGTTGGTTACAATAATGTGACCAGCTTCTATTTATAGAAGCTGATGAGCTAAGCCTAGCTATGACAGCTGTCATTACGGCTGTCAACTAATAACTAACACTAAGCCTTAAGTTACATAATATAAACTACTCTAATACTCTCAATGTAATGTTTATGAGTTTTGGGTCTTCAAATAGATGCATTAATTCTTCATTTGATGTTGTGTAGGGTTTCGAAAAATTTAACTAGTGTTTTTTATTTGTCAATATGTAATTTTAATTGTTGCAAATGATCCATGGAACAGAGGTGGAGCAGTGCAGCTATTGATTTGTCCTGTCCCAGATATGCAAGGGTGTTGTTTCCACGGGAATGATTTGGGGTATGAGTGGGTGGGTGATTGGGTGTGCAGTGGGGAAGGGGTTCAGTGAATGAGGTGATAATGAGAATCCTTTCAATTTCTGGTTGTTTTTTGCGCTAAGGGACTTCAAACTGGCAGTGTTCCTCACTCTGCTGTGAGTACCCAAATGATTCTATTCAATTTTTTATTTAATTTTAAGTGTTGCTTTTTTGTTACTTCATACTGGATAGTCTTTGGAATCGAAACTGAGATAGACCCGAAAATTTGTTTTGTTTTGGGGTAGTACAGTTAGTTTAATCAGTAGAAGAGAAGGAACTCCAGGCATGTTCCTCATGCTTCTAAATAACCATGGCGAGAGAAATATGTAGCGGGAAATTATAAACCTGATAAGTTATTCAAAAGGAAGCATCACAACTGTTTAATTAGAATCTTCATAATCCTATTACTCATCCTCAAGAATTAGCAATAGGATCCTCATACTTATCTTTTAACAATTAGTAGCAGAATGCTAACGTATAATTAGTTAAATATATGTAGTTATTTAATAAAAATCTAAACATACATATCCTTACATAATATGTTTAGTTGTTTTTATTAAAGTACTACATATATATATATAACTAATATATAACAATTAATTATGAGATAACTAATATATAACAAATAATTCTGAAATGTGAACCTTAATACTGGATTCTGATCTGATTGTCATATAATGACAATTGGTTCTGAGATGTAGTTTTTTTTTTAAAATTAAAGTACTACTTATATATAACAATTGATTTTGAGATAGAACCTTAACGTTCTTTACTACTGAACAACTAAACTTGTAAGGATAATTTGGTCTCTGAAACAAAGTCAGATAGCATGTGGAAAATGTTTTACTTTTCTACTTAGGATATGTTGCTGCAGTCATGCATTGCATCACACTCATTGTATATTGCTTCTGATCATTTCTTTCTTAACTTGAACAGACAAATGGGGAGCAGCTGTGCCCAATACTTTATTGTTCTTCTTGTTCATTTTTCTTCCACAAATCAGTTCAGAACCATTATTTGTTATGGCCTTATGTTTACCAGCCTTAGATTTCTTAACAATTTTCGATTTGGCCTTCAACGATAGTGAAGTATTCTTGTCACTCAACTCTGGTTTACTAGATCCTTCAGGATGATCTGTATCCTTCTTGTTAACATAACCATTATTTGTTATGGTCTTAAGTTTACCCGCCTTAGTTTTTTTTTCCACAATTTCTGGTTAATATGCAGGTTGGGTTTGATTTTTTCTATGTTTGTTGCTAAGTGTTACTGGTTAATGAGTGTTTCTGGTTTGAGTGTTGCTTTATAGTAGTGTTGTTGGTGTGAGTTTTACTGGTTTATGATTGTTGATGGGTGGTTTTTTGCTGCACCAAATTCCCATTTAATGATAGACCCTTTAAATATCTTACATTACCATCTACCTCCTCATTATTATTAAATTAGACTGCCTTAGTTAAGATACTATCACTAATATTGTCAAATGTTTTATGAAGCGAGGCTTCCTTGGTTTACTTGCTCACATGAATCTTTCACATAAACCGTAGAGTAATTTTTAATATAGAAGGTTAGAACTTAGAAAGTGAGAAGTTATTTGTTTAAATAAATTTGGATATGTCAGATGTATTTTTATTTAAACTTTTCTAGTCTCAGGTTATTGAGCTTGAGTGATGTTCATTGAATAGTTTAGCAAAGCTTTTTCTAATCGTAACTAAACTTTTTCTAGTAGTTTAGTTTAGCAAAACTTTTTCTAGTTGTAACTAAACTTTTCTAATAGTTTAGTTATCTGCCATTTTGTTGTAACTAATTTTGTTTGGATACTTTTGTACTATATTATTTTAAGGCTTAATTATGTCACAAGTCCCTGAAGTTTGAGGTACTTTTGTCAGATACCTTTATTCTTTTTTTTTTCCAATGTCTGACTCCCCGAAATTACTTCTGAGTTTGTCATATCCCCTACTATCAATTCTGATAAATTTTGCCGACATGTAACATTGGAATCCTAATCAGACGCAGGAGGTTGGTCATGTGGTGTCGAGTGATGTCACACGGGTGAAGACGACCTCTCTCTTCAATTCTTTTTTCTCTTTTTTTATTTAACTAAAAATATAAAAATATTAAGTTTTTTAGTTTTTTTAATTTTTTAAAAAAAGGATCTTCGACCACAGGGTACCAGGTGCTTAACCTCCTGCATCTGATCAGGATTCCGATGTTACATGTCAGCAAAATTGGCCAGAACTGGTAGTAGGGGTATATGACAAACGCAGAAGTAACTTCGGGGAGTCAGACATTGGAAAAAAAAGAATAAGGGTATCTGACAAAAGTACCCCAAACTTCAGGGACTTGTGACATAATTAAGCCTTATTTTAATAAGAAAAACAACATATAAATTGGATAACATTTTCTTGTACTCTAATTTTCTAGGTGGGAAATCACATCCGCCAAGCAGGGAATCACATTGATACTGCTATAACTGATTTGAAGATTCAAAAGAAGGTAATGAAAACCCTTAGAGCAATTAATTTAGATGAATTTGGTTTTTTTCAATTTCTGAAATAAAAATTGCCTTTTTGGTTGTTTCACAGTTCCATACTGATATATCTGCATGTATATATGTGTGTGTTCATGCGCTCTTTAATCTCTAACATAAACTAGTTTTAGCATTGCTTTAAATATATATTGGCATGGCCACTAGCTGCATGGGACAATATGATTAGAACCACTGAAAATATGATAAAATGTTATCAAGTCAATGTTGTAGCGAGAAGTGGAATTTGTTTGACATCTAGATATCTAGTAGGGAAAAATGTGTTGTCAAGGCAACTTTTTGATGCGATCTCATTATGCAGTTCACGTTTTTATTAATACTGAACAATTTACAGACCTACTTTAAAGATGTTTAATAGATGAAGAAAGCCCTTAGAGGAGCAAAAGTTGAAATGCCATGGAAAGAGTAAGAAAGGTCATAGAGAAGAAAGTATGGTGTTTCAAGTTTAACTGCTCAACATACGAGAGAACTTGTTTCTTGATGGCCTTTTCCTATGCTTAGTTGAAAGATTTTTTGATGATTTTACACCAGTTCTCATTACAACTTGATATCTTTTAGGGTCATATGTTAACCTTCTTTGAGAGGTTTCTTTTCTTTTATTTTTTATGTTTATTTATCCAGTTACCATCTCTAGCTTCATTTTATGATACAATGCAAAATGCTTCATGCTGAATATGCATATAGTCATGAAGAACAAATAAAGCAAGAATTTGATTGGGTGATCAAACGTGAAGTGCTTCCTTTTGGAGAAGTTTGTCATTCAATTGACATCTAGCAATGTAAGTTTATGTTACTTAATTTTTTGCTTCTTAATATCCTCATGTTGTCATTGTTGAGTTGCATTTTTTTTAAAAGTTACTAATTACTTTAACTGTATTAGCATTGATTGTCTCGTTTCTTTTGTTTGATTGCAGGGTCAAAATTCATGAAGATGTTTTTTATTCTACCATAAGTTAAATTGTTTAGTTTGATATTTGGGCTTAGTTTGTTATAATTTAATGATTCTTAAGAGTTGGTATTATGAATTTGGAACTTTGTTTTGTACCTTTATTGGGCTTTTTTACTTAAGTAGAATAGTTTTACAAACAATTTACGTAAAAGAGGTAGTTTTCAAATTATTTACTGAACATGGGGCAGTCAAAGTCAACTTAATTATTTTATTTTTTTTCAGGGTCAAAGTGTCATGTGGCAGCGTGTGATTGGTCCAAAAAATTGAAAAAAAAATAGAAAAAATTCGCTGACGCATGTGCCACGTGGTGCATTGCATTGACGGTGGCAAAAGTTGCTCTGGTTGGGTATCGAACCTGCAATCGCAAGGATACTCCAGTGACCAACACGGAGCCACTAAGCCAATGGCTCTATTGTGCTTAATAAGGGAAATAAATATATTTATTTCTTATTCGTTTAATATTTTTTCTAAATACCACAACCAACATTAAATATATTTTTCTTAAACAATTTTTTTTTCATTTCTTCTAACATCGGTCTAATTAATATTTAATTATTTTTTATTTTTTTATTTTTTGTCATTTACTATCTTTTTATAATTAATTTCACACTTACTATCTATCTGTAATAGTTAAGCGTAAAATTGTTAAAACCCTAATTAATGTTGCGTTGTCTTACTACAGATGCTACAAGCAAAAGGACACCGCTACATACTATTTTAACTATGGTAGGGTGCGCCTTTGTTGGTGATGACGCCTTCTTCAGTAGGAATCGGGGTTGACATTTGTAGAAAGTTGGCCATTGCGGTGAGGTTTCTCCGTAATGATGTGGGATAAGGGAATGAGTACCCCCTGTTGTTCGCCTCACTCTTTCCATGCTCCTCACTCTTGCCTCTCTTCAGTGTTCCTTCCCTGGGACTTAGAGAAAGGAACTATGTGTGTTTGTGTATTGTTTCAGTGTGTTGTTACTGTATTCTTCCGTTGTTGTCTTGTGTGTTTTGATTGATGGTGACACCTTTATATAGCGCCCCTTTTACCCATTGGTTATTCCCCTTTTCCTTTTACCTGCTGGTCCACGCAACTTTTCCCTCTTTGTTGCTGCCTCCCTCATTCTTTATCAGGTGCCAGTTTGTCCTTTTTCCATTTCAAGCTTTCCATTAATGGCTGAGGAAGGGGAGCATACAAGGCATGCCATTTCCGTCTCTCCCTTGGGAAGGGTCTAGATGAAGTGAGCAAAGATTCCTTTCTAGCTTCCTGTGTAAGCTGCACGTGTCATGAGAGTTGGGTGGCTCTCTGTCTGCTCGTGTGCTCTCTGAAGGTGGGGTGCGCCTTTGTGCGCGAACGCATGCCCAGGTACGCCCTTCTCTGTCGCTGCTCCCCGTTCGTAGCTCTTTTGGTTCGTCCCGTGTTGTTGGTGTGCCTAACGGATCTGGGCCTGGTTCTACGCTTGGGCTTCACAATTGGGCTATCACATTTTTCTGGGTATCAACATTGTCTAACACCCTTTCATAATAAATGTTACTAAATACAATTTAAAAAAATAAATTCGGAAATAATACTAATGCATCCGTACAAACAAAAATTCGAAACACTCTTTCATAATAATACTAATATACCTTAACAATTTAAGACTCTATATATAAATATGATATATTTTTAAAACATCTAATTTTTTTAACAGATTAATACAAATAACAAACTAATACCACAATTTGTTAAAAAATAATTTTAGTATGTTATATCATTTTTAATAATTTAAGGTAGACTTTGGTTAGATACAAATGAAAATGAATTTGCGCATTTTTTTAGTATGAATTACATTAGGAAAATTGAACTATATTTCATAATAATTCTCCATTCGTGGTGCTTTCGATCCTTTGAATCCATTGGATATAGACACAGTAAGTCATCAACTTCTTGATCTGGGTGACGTAGCAGCAGGAAATGGATATCCAAGAAGAAGAAGAGTATGTGCAATATCGGAAGGCAATGGGTACACAGATAAGGTTCCTTATGTTTTCATCTCTATTTTCGATTTGCACTTGACTCAAAAAGAGATAAAGACCCCGGACGACCCTAAAAAGTCTTGTAAGTTCTTGAATGTTTCAATGGTCAAAAAGCATTTATTCAAATTGGAGGTCAAGAAGAAGGAATCTATATTCGATGCTTTCATCCTTACTCCAGGTATTGTTTAGACTTTATTGGAGATGTATGTGCTGATTTGCTTGTTACATGCTATTGGAGAACGAGTTCTCTTGTTTTTATTTTTCTTCGTGGCTGAGATTGCCAACTTGGAATTTCACAATCTTCTTTTGTATTTTTGACAGGCAGCTTTACTATGTAGTCAAGTGATGTGATTCGAGTGGCTGCTAGTTGGTTTATAGCTAGGTAAACATAGCTTTGTGGAATGATTTATCAAATTACATGAATATCGCCACGATTGCAGCATAGAAGTTTTTATATGAATTTTATATAAAATGCCATGAATATATGCATGATGGATGGCATGTCAATGATAAATGAACACAATTATATTACATTGATTTGGTTCCCTCTTGGTCTATTGGATTTCTCTTCATTACTGATGATTAGCATAGCTGTCACACTATCCTCCTTTTGAAGTTGCTCATGTATTCCGACTCTAAGTCCTTGTTTATCCCATTACGAGGAGTCTTCTCTTGGATTCAAAACTCATTCTCATGCTGCTTGTTGGTTTATAGATAGCTAAGTTGGCTGGGATTTGTGAAAAAGGATTTTGAGGACTTGTTTTTATCTTGCTCTTTTTTTTTTGTGGGCTAAACAATGATGAGACCTTTATTTGTTGTAGATATGAAATTATCCATCTTCCCTTGAGATCTGTTTCGTATATTTTATTATTTTGTATACTTCATTCAATTCTCAACAAGCATAGCTTTGTGGAATGATTTATCAAATTACATAAATATTGCGACGATTGCAGCATAGAATTTTTTATATGAATTTGATATAAAATGCCATGAATATATGTATGATGGATGGCATGTCAATGGTAAATGAACACAATTATATTACGTTGATTTGGTTCCCTCTTGGTCTATTGTGGAATTAAATTTAATTAATTTACGTACCCGGTGCGTACCCGACGCGTACCCGCACCCGGTACATACCCTGTGCGGGTACTTGCTATTGTTGTTCTATAGTGTGTTGATGTGTTTTTTAGGGTTTTAAATTGTTATTCTTGTTCTCTTATACTTGCTTCTGCTGTTGTGCCCTATAGCTGTATAGGGTGTTAATATGCTATTCTTGCTCTCTTATGCTTACTGCTCTGGTTTTATTTTGTCATAATTTTTTTATTATTTATTTATTTATTATATATTAACGTACCCGTACTTTAGTTTTTACAAAAATGCCGTACCCCCGTACCCGATACGTACCGCGTACCCGGTACGTACCCGAACCTGTGCAACATAGCATATCAACAAGAAATGAAAACAATTACATTATGTGTCTTGGATGGAGTTCTTTACAAATTTATAACAGGACACATTGCATGTGTTGGAGTTGAACTAAAATTTTTGACCTTCTTGTAACTTGATCAACTTTGCTTCTATCATGATAATCCAAGCTTCTTTTGTTTTCACTATGAAGTTTTTTATGACAAAATTCATCGACTAGCTTTTGGCTTCTTTTTATGTTATTAAACTCAAGGGTCTTGCTAATAAGTGCTCTAAGTACACTTGTTAAGGTTCCTAGATTTGAAAAAATATCATAAATTCTCATTTTCTTTTCTCTGGAAAAAGATAAAAAAATCACATTTTCCAATACTTTCATACTACATTAATATTTGATTCTTTAACAAGTGCCTTTAGGACAATAAACTCAATAGTGAGATCCCAATGGTGCATATTGTATCCTAAAACAATTTGCATATTGTATCATAAAACAGCTTAAATGCTTAAAGCATGTTTGTTTCCAAAGTAGGTGCCTCCAAACACATGTTTAGGGAAAGCAATTATGTGTTGTTTTTGCTTCACCATAATTAGTTACCATGTTTCGAGGAGAAATTATTAGGTCGTCAAGGATTTCATGGTCCAGGATAATCGTCACTTATTATTTATTTTTAATATTTTTTAATATGATAAATGGTTGAGATGAGTCCGGATCACCATGGTCCAAGACCAACTAATAATTCTCCTGTTTCGAGACACACACTTATCAATACTATTTATCAATTCTCCTGGGTATCATACACTCTTATACTGATTTCCTGCCTAAACCAGCCTCTAAATTTGACTAATTATTAATTATTAATTAATGAATGGAGTCTTCTCGAAAAAACTTCACAGTAGCGAAAGCAGTGTGTTAGTTGTTCAATGTGTTTCTGATAATAATGAAAAAAACTCCCTCTTGCCTCACGTCTCTTTCTCTTCCTACTCTCTCACCCAGTGTGTTAGTTGCAAGGCCTTTTTGATATTTAATACTATTTTCTGAATAAAAAAATAATGTAAGCTTCTGTGAGAAGCTTTTGTCACGTACTTCCCACTACTCCCTTGACATTGTTTAAGCTTCTGTGAGAAGCTCCATACATCCCTCTCTTTCTCTTCTCTTTCAAATGCTCTCTTTCTCTCTCTCTCTCTATCTTTATCTTTCATCTTCTTCCTCTTTTTTTCTTTCTTTTCAATTATTTCTTTCTCTATTTCTATCGATGCTCTCTCTCTCTTTCTATTTTTTTCTTCTTACTCTGTGTTTCATTTTATTTTCTGATTCTTCTCTTTATTTTCAGGTTTAATCATGTGAGAGGAAATATGAAGAACACAACGAAGAAGATGGAGATGATGATGACTTTGAAGAGGATAATAAAGAAGAAGGCTACGGAAAAGAAGAGTTCAAAGATGCTGCTCAAACTGAAAAGGTTACTTTTTTATATTGCAATCTTCACTTTCTGTCTTTTTGATTGATACCCATTTCAATTTTATTGTTGTTTTTCGAATCCCTGCTATGGTGGCTTTGTGGGCGCATGTGTTGTTCAATGGAAAAGTGTTAGGGATATAGGATTTTGATTATGTGTTCAAAAAATGTAAGGGTCATATGAAAGTGAGGATGAGGGAATAATTGTAATTGGTTTGCTACTTTAGAAGATTAGATCATATTGATTGCTTTTAATAAGTTTTGATTATCAAATTGTTTGTAATTCTATAAAATGTTCTTTATTTAATATGGAATTTGACATTTTTGGGAGGATTTCATGCTTGGATCTTTGGAAGAGGGGAAGATCTCAAAGAAGGTGAAGAACACCTTTAATTAAATAGTCTAATGTAGTTGTCTTTTTTTTTTTAAAGATAATGAGAGACCATGTGTCAAAAAGGTTAAGGAGAAAGTGCATGCTAACAATCATTGTATTTAATTTGGCTGCATAATGTATTTTGTTCAAGTAATCATGCTCATTCACAAAACTAATATTTGTGCTTGATATATATATTTGTACTTATTCAGAGAGAACTAATCTGCTAATTTTATGCCCTCTAAAATACTTGATTTTCATGCACAATATGGCTGCTGCTATGCTCTTGATTTCTGCTACTGCTATTTGCTGATTGCTGGTACTGTTGTTTTGTTTCCTTACTTTGAGTTATTTTGCATTTGCTTCCTCAGTTCCTTGCTACTCATTTTGTGTCTATTAATCAATATTGGCATTGTAGATTATTGATTCTTTCTTTTATTATGATTATGATTTGATCTTTTTCTTGCAAGGGGTTTGACTTTTTTTTCCCTAGATTTGGAGTAAGGGATGTTATTGTCTCAAGGTAGATTATTGGCATTGTTAGATGCTTGCACCTGTTATATTAATTAATGTGATGAGTTTGATGATGTCTATTACTGGTTTTACACATTTTGGGGGGAAAGAGTGGCTACTTGAGCAAAATCATGGTCCTGTCACTTGTGCTCAAGAAATTAGCACACGAGTTAAGAAAATTGCCTTATTTTTAGTTATTTTCTATACAAATTTTATTTTATTTTTTTTTATTAACTCACCTTTTTTTTAATGATTGTTGGTTGTTGCTACTGTTGCTGTTTGCTGGCTGCTGCTGTTGTTACTAAAGATTGTAGTTGTTGTTGTTGTTACTCACTTTTTTTTTGTGACAATTTCCTCTTTTTTCTTAAATATGTTTTTTATCCCTGAAAATGAAATGAATTTTGGTGTCAGTTTTTCCCATTTGTTTTGGTCCTCCTATTTTCCATCAGGTTTAAATCTTTTTATTTATAAGAAACCATTCTTACATTAGATTAGATATTTATAAAGTTAAGTGTGCATGCAAGATTGGAACATGCCAATTTCAACTCGAATATCATACTTTGCTTTGCATACGTCATATAAATTTCAAATTTTTATTTAATACATGCACAACCTTTGCTTCCATTCCTTATCCTCAAAATTTGTGAATTGTTTTTCGATCCTAAGATTTGCAGCTATGTTTCAGTAAGTGGAGTATGCTAGAGCATGATATAACGTAAAATTGACTTTTATGTTTTCGGTGTTTTCATGTTTTTAGCATATTATACCTTCTTTAACATATACCTTCTTTTTGTGTTTGCTCTAAGCTGTCAAATTGGCATCTATTTACATGTAAATGGGATGACTAAATTGATTATTACTTATGATTTTTTTGCTTGAAAATTAGTTCAAGCGATCTTTCAAGTGACAAACTATTTTGTGCTTTCTAGCAGTGATTTGGATGTAAACTGGTCATGTGTGGTTTGGTTTTGACTGGAGAAAATTTGCTATTGTGCTCTAGGAGAGTGATGTATACCAACTTAAACAAATCCTCAAGGAGAGTGATTTTTTTCCTTTCTGCATCTCTATTCTTGAAATAATTCTTTTAAGATATTTTACCATTTCCCTTGATATTTATATTCCCAATTAATGTTGTTCAAAAAGCAATGCAAGTCTTATTCAGGACTGATATGCCTTTGATTTCAAGGAAAAGGTGAGACTACAGAAATGATTGGATTTCATTGCCATCAATTACTGCACAACATGCTATTAATCGAGATGGATCGTCTGCTTAGGCCTACTGGTTTTGTAATCTTCCACGATAAACAACCAGTGATTGATTTTGTAAAGAAGTACTTAGGTGCTTTGCACTTGTGGCTCACCTCTGGAAGCTTGAGGGATACATAATAGAACAACCATTGGATATTCATTTTCATCATATATATATATATATATATATATATATATATATATATATAATGTCTGCTGTTACAAGGGATCAAAGCACACCCCAAATGGTGAAATGCAGTGAACAACTTCATTTTGCAGCATTATAGAATGTTCACATAGTTTTCATTTCATTTAATTTTCTTATGTTGGAACTTGGTTCCCATTTCTTTTTTGTTTTTGTAAAAGTTATTCATGTTATTAAAGGCAGGCATTATGCCATTATAGGCTACTCAAAATTTTGCCTTCATTTGGTTATTAGTAACCTTCATTAGGTTACTCAAAATTGTTTCCAACTTCTAGAAACTTCCTGGATTAGTAGCCTAATTTTGAGGCTAAATACAACTTCTAAAAAATTACACTTAAAGATTAAGTAAAATATACACTTAAAAAAACAAAAGGGACTCAAACACCATAAAACATATAGACTCTTGTTTTAAACAATTTTATGGGTGTAAAGTATGTTTATAAATTATCTTATCATGAAATCTTTAATAATTTCACGTTTAAATTAGGGTTTCGCATAATGACTCTGCATCTATTTCTTTGTTATTTTTTAACTATATTTATTTCTATTCAAAATAATATTTATTCATAATAATTATTTCTAAAATTAAATACATAATATAATAATGTTGTAATCATTGAAAATGTAAACCAAAATCTTTGCTCCGTGCATGTGCACGGGCTTGCATCCTGGTATGGTTAGAACCTCCTAATGGTATAAAGAAAACTACATTTTATAATTTCTCCTTCTGTTTTTCTCTTTAGGGATTGACGCATAGAAAGCATGCAGTTAATTATAACGTAGTTTAAGATCTTGTGAACTATAACACTTATACTATAGTAAAAAGACTTGTGCAAAAAGTCTGCATCTGTTTGGCAAGATTATTTGCTTTCTTCAATGTATGAAGCTTGCTATAGGAACCCAACTTCACAGTAAAAGAAATCGGTAATTAAAGAATGCTATTAATGCAAACAGATCAAATGATGGTAATTACTCCCTCTCGTGTTATTTATAAAATCCTTCTGGAATTTTTATCTTTTGGAAGATATATATAGCTAAACTTGTTGTTGTCATTGGAAATGTAAAAATTTGATATTCCATCCGATCCTATTTATAAGACCTTTTTGGGGTTTTTCACTTTCACCAAGAAAAGTGGATAAATTTATTAGTGACATTGAAAATGTAAAAATTTAATATACTTTTTCAAAATTACCCCTATAATTATTATTGGAACTTTAAAAAATGTAGACTTTATAGGGGTGTTAGTGGAAAGAAGTAATTAAATGTTATTGAAAATTGGAAAATGGGTCTTATAAATAGGACCAAAATAAAAACCCCAAAAGGGTTTTATAAATAGGACCGGATGGAGTATACTTTTTCAAAACTATTCACATAATTATTATTGAAACTTTAAAAAGTGTTGAGTTAATATGGGTGTTTGTGAAAAAAAAGTAAATTCCCACGGTTAATGTCCCAAAACTCTCCATAACGAGATTGTTTAAAAGAAAGTAAATGCATGTTTTGTTTTGCGGTGAGTTAACTCAGAATCAATTTTAGAATGTTAACGCATTAACAGTTGCTTTTGCTCTAACGTGATTCTGGGTCAAAATTGATTTTGAAACTTGAAACCAAACATGCTACTCCCTCCGTCTCTAATTATGGGGCACCATTTTGGTAGAATTGATGTCCCTTTTTATAAGTCGTTTTAGAATATCTAGGTAGTATTAAAGAGTTTATTCCAAATACACCCCTCATAAATGCATAGAGTGATAGGGTAATAATTACAATATAGAAAAATGAATAGAGTTGTAAAGTTTTAAATATGGGTATCTTTGGAATTACAACATATATTTTGATAAATTTAAGAGTAATAATTACTTTTCTTAATATGCATAAATTAGGTAAAAGTGACTTATATTAAGGGATAGAAGGAGTATAAATTTATTGACATCATAGGTGGTTGTTTTAAAAGTTTAAAACCTCATACTTCATTTACAGCTAGCCTTCAGCCTCGTTTGCAGGCCTGCCCTAAGGTGGGCGTTGAGGGCGATCGTGTAGGGCTAAAAATTTTAGGGATCCATAAATTTTTTGTCACAGTACTTTTACTTTAGAAAGAAAAAAAATTAATAGTTGAATATTTTTTATTTTTCAATTATTAATAGTTTTCTGCATAATATTTTAATTTGTTTTTTGGTTTAACTGCATTTTTGGTCCTTTCTCTTATTTTCAAGATTCACTTTGATCCTTTATTATTTTTTTGAATAATTTTGGTCCTTTATTTTTTTTAAATGTTCAGTTTGGTCCTTTCGTCACAAAAAAGTTAGATTTCTCTAGAATATTCCAGAATATTCCCTCTCATCCCAAGAATATTCCGGAATATTCTGGTGAAATCTAATATTTTTTCAACGGAAGGACCAAACTGAATCTTTTTTAAAAGATAAAGGACCAAAATTACTCAAAAAAATAATAAAGGATCATAGTGAATCTTGGAAATATGATAAAGGACCAAAAATATAATTAAACCTTGTTTTTTCTATTTGTTCTCTTGACATATACATTAGTGAACTCATGTACTTTAATTTTATAACCCACTGTTTTGAAAATTTTATTTTATTCTTATTTATAAGACGTTATACCAATTTTTAATGATAATTAGATATTTTTCCACAAACATCTATATTTACTCAACAATTTTTTTAAATTCTCAATAATATTTATAAAAATAGTTTTGAAAAAAATATATCAAATCTTTACATATCCAAAATAATTAAATTAATCAACTTTAGTAATAAACATATGAATTCAATTAAAAAGTCGAATATATAAAGACGGGATGAGTAAGGTGAAAAAGGTTTTTATTTTATTTCAACTCTACTTTAAATAATATATATTTTTATTATTGATTGTTATAATTGATTTAATTAATTAAATATATAAATATTTCATTTTTAATTGATTTATTATTAATAAAATTTTGTGAATTAAGGCCCCAAAATTTTTTTCGCCATAGGACCAGAAAAAAGTCATTTGCGACCAAGTTTATTCCTTTCTTAATCGTGTACCTCGAAAGCTTTTTTCTTTATTCTCTCGTATTCTCTGCTTGTGGTTCCCTTTTAGCTTGCGAGTAGTTCCTTTATTCAAGCTTTTATCTCATCCATTAAAACCTTATCATTTCCCCTGCTCATATTTCCATTTCTATCTTAATTTAGAGAATAATTTATGCTATTTAACTTAAATCTATCTCACATTTGAATAATATAATCATATGCTATTTTAAATATTTTGTGAAACGATATCATGCGTTATATATTTAGTATATATGGTAGGCCTAATTGTGTCATAAGTCCTTGAAGTTTGAGGTATTTTTGCCAGATATCTTAATTCTTATTTTTTCAATGTTTGACTTTCCGAAGTTAGTTCTGGATACTCCTATTATCAATTCTGACTAATTTTGCTCATCGAAATCCTGGCCAGACGTAAGAGATGGGTCATGTGATGCCCTGTAGGCAAAGAACTTTTTTTTTTAAAAAAAAAGAAAATAATTGAAGTTTCTGGGTATTTGGCAAAATGGCTTAATTATGGTTTTGGTCCTTATAAGTTGACCTCGTTTTGAATTTAGTCCTTAAATCTTTTTTTGACCTTGAATGGTCCTTAAATCTTTTTAAATTTTGTTTTTAGTCCTTAAATCTTTTTTTGACCTTCAATGATCCTTAAATCTTTTTAAATTTTGTTTTTAGTCCTTCTGTTTGTCTTCTTCCGTCATCTGCTGACATGGCAAACGGTGTGCCATGTCAGCCCTTACATTGACTGCCAACGATGCATCTGATGTGGACCTCCTACTCATATGAGCAGGAACCGGGCATTAACCGAGCATTAACCGAGCATGACTTGCCAAACCGAGGGGAGATATCGACCGAGCACGATGAACCGAGAACGAACCAAGCTATGCCTTTACCAATTGCAGGAATGCAATTGGTAAAGGCATAGATCGGTTCGTGCTCGGTTCATGCTCGGTTCCTGCTTTATTCCTGCTCACATGAGTGGGAGGTCCACATCAGATGCATCGTTGGCAGTCAATGTAAGGGCTGACATGGCACACCGTTTGCCATGTCAGCAGATGATGGAAAAAGACAAACAAAAGGACTAAAAACAAAATTTAAAAAGATTTAAGGACCATTCAAGGTCAAAAAAAGATTTAAGGACTAAAAAAAAATTTAAAAAGATTTAAGGACCATTCAAGGTCAAAAAAAGATTTAAGAACTAAATTCAAAACGAGATGAACTTATAAGGACCAAAACCATAAATAAGCCTCGGCAAAAAGTATACAAAACTTTCGGGGACTCTAACATAATCAAGTCTATACAGTACTCCAACCCTCATATATGAAAAACGTAAACTACATTAAAAAACATAATCATTAGAAAGTTGAAAGACAACTGCAACATGAGCATTCCAACTGTGCTCGTTTTACCATGCCCAGGTCAAGGACATGTGATTCCTATGATGACCTTTTCTCAAAAACTAGCTGAGCAGGGGTGCACTATCATTTTTGTGAACACAGAGTTCAACCACAAGAAAGTGGTGAGTTCCATGGCCAAGCAAGAAAGCATTATCAATGGAGCATCTTCATCAATAAAGTTGGTCTCAATCCCTGATGGCTTAGAGGCTGATAATGATAGAAGAGATATAGGGGAGCTATTTGAATCTATAACAAACTACATGCCTGCTATGTTTGAGAAGCTAATAGAGGAAATTCATTTGAATGGTGACCATAGAATCATTTGCATAGTTGCAGATGTGATAATGGGATGGGCAATGGAAGTTGCACAAAAGCGGGGAATTAGAGGAGCTCTCTTCTGGACAGCATCAGCAACTACGTTTGCTTTGGTATGCAGTATTCCCATGCTGATCCAGAATGGAATCATAGATTCTGAAGGTGAGAAATTTCAATTGATTGTGGAAGAATGCTAACAGTAAAATTTAAGGGAAAATTATATTAATCTCTTGTGAGATTTAGATTAATTACATATGGCATTTTTTGTTTTGAAAATTATACTTACATCTCTTGAGGTTCTTGTTCTAAGGAGTGGAAGTATATAATCAATATATATCTCAAGGGGGGTAAAAATATAAATCATAAAGAATTAGAACATTAACAACATAAACCATAGCAAGATTGGTATAATTTCTGCAACAACGAAAAAAAGTGTAAGGTATAATAAAGTTTGATGGCTTTTAAATGTGAATAGAACAAAGTGATTAGAAATAATAATGGAATTAGATAATGTGCAAGACTTTACAAATGTAAGGACTTAAAAAGGCTATGAAAGACTTTAGTTGTATTTGATGCTTTGGCTGTATGCCTCCAGTTGCACAGTTGCTCAGGTGAACTTGTTGGTGTACTTGGTGTGTTTGCTCTAATGGAGCATGATATTTATAGGATCGACTTGGGTTTCTAGGCCAAATTCATTTCTCTCGATGAATCTTTATTTTTTAAGGATCTTTCTATGATCTTATCCTATTTAGATAAGTGGTAATCCATATATATAAAAAAAAATGGTGATCATTTATAATTTTAGATAATGTAATATTAATCTTATCTGATCGAGTCGATATCCACTGGAGATTGACTTTGTGATTAAGAGCATGTTTGATTTGGCATAATATATTATAGCTTTGGCTTCTTTTTTTTTCTTCAAAAATAATCATAATCTAACGTTTTTGTTTGTCAATGCATATTATAATCCTAAATTATATTCTTAGAAAAATAATAAAAAACTAAAAGCTCTCTCATAACAGCTGGAGATAATATATATTTCTTTATACCCATGTAATTTTCCTATTCTACGCTTATCATTTCAACACATTAACTACCCCCTTTCACATCACACTCTTTCTTGTAATTTGCTCAGTAAAAATAATCTTCTTTACACTATCCAAACAAAATAGATGAACTTAAATTCATTTTTCAGCTAAAATATCCTAACATAAACAGATTATAATTTTAACATATTATATTCTTACCAGATTATAATCACAGAAAAAATAATCATAATATCATTTTACCAACTATACCAAACGCGCACTAAGTCTCATGACTTGCCTACGAGTTATGCCCATACTTGGGCTCTTAGTCCTTGGCTATAGGTCGTTTGAGCTCGTCTCTTGCTCAAAGGCTCTCCCCGTAGGTCATTATAGGTTGCCTTACGGACTATCACACAGGGTAGGTGTCCTTATCTCGTGATAGGATCGGAATAGAAGTAGACCCGTCATTCTTAATGAGAAGTCATCAATGAAAAGGATGAAGTGTCTGTTTCTAGTAAGCAAATGCGTTCGCATTGGTCCACAAACATGGATGTGGATAAGTTCTAGCAAGCGTTTTGCTCTACATGCTTGGTCAGTCGGAAAAGATCGTCTATGTTGCTTCCCAATTAGACATCTTTCACATTTTCCATCATTCTTTGTAGGCATGGAAGTTCTCTCATCATGTGCTTTCGTTATAGTACCCTTAAAGCATGGATATCGAGATGGCCAAATCTTCAACGCCATAGCCGTGAATCATAAACTTTCACCTTCATGGCAATGTTAGCGACATATTTTTAGGTGATTGGAAATATTTTATTTCTTTTCACCATTTTTATTATGGCTATCTCAATCTTTTTATTATTGTCATATATTTTGCATGTATCTCCTTCAAAGTGGACACAAAAGTCTTTCTCTATCATTTGGCTAATACTCAATAAATTTTTTTTTTAAGATTGGGAGTTAGTAAGACGTCCTTAACAAGTCTGTACCTGTAATGTCTGGATCCTAAGAATCCTTAAAGCTATGAGGAAGCCTTAAAGATCTTGGGGTCCAGGGTTAATATATGATGTTCTGGGGAACTGAATACCCAGTTGGGGTATTCAAAGTTCTCCTAATCACTGTGGGTGTGTGAAAAATGAGAGTTTTTGGGATAGGAGTGCGTATCTGAGCCCCTAGCTGGAGACAACTATTTATAGGGGAAGGAGAATTGTACCTTATGGGCCTGTACGGAGGCCCATAGAGGGTGACGTGGCCCTAAGTGGATAAGGGAATGAGTCATTCATCCTTATCCTGACTTAGAGCATTATCCCTAATCCGTTAAGCGCGTGGGGGCACGCTCGGGTCCTTGTGGATAAGGGATTCGAACGGTCCGAGCCCCCTAACACTGTACTATGATGTGATAGTCGGCCAGTGAGTGTAGTGGTCGGCTGAGATCTTTGTGTGTCGGTGGAAGACCCTTGGGGCACTAGCCGAGGGTCAGTCCACTACATAAGCCCCCTAGGTCAGTAAGACTGGTAAGTCTTGTGCCGAGCTCCCTGTGTCTTAAGGCTGGGTTGGGGTGGAGATTGCTTTTTCCGTTGGTGAGTCAATCTTGCGTTTTTGGTCCAACTGGGTAACATGAACTAAAATTTGAAAATAACATGAACTGAAATTTGAAAATGACTTAAAGTTATGGTTCAACTGTAGTAGCATCTTAGTTTGGCAGCATTCCAACTATTGTTTATTTCAACTCCTGTTAAGGTTTCAAGTCTGTATCCACCCGATCCCGAACGAGACTTCACCCGATAGGGACCTTCCCAATTCCTAGCAAGCTTTCCTTCATGAGCATTCTAAAATCTGATGTTTGCCCTTCGGAGGACTAAATCCCCTACAACAAAGGATCTGGGAACCATCGATTTGTTGTACCACCTAGCCTGTCTTTCTTTGGCTTTCTTTTCCCTTTCTGTAGCAGCGGCTCAGATTTCTTCCGCCATGATTAGTTCTTCTCTCAGCAGATCATCATTCTCTGTTAGCAAAAAGTTTTTGGTTCTGAAGGTTGGGAGTTCAGTCTCTATGGGGATGACAGCGTCACATCCATAAGTCGGGCGGAATGGCGTTTCCCCTGTCGAGGTGTGTATAGTCGTTCGCAGCGACCATAGTACTTTGGGGAGTATGTCAGCCCAAGTTCCGCCTGCTTCAAGTAACCTCCTTTTGAGAGCTTCAATTATTCCCTTATTGGCGGCCTCGGCCTGACCATTACTTTGAGGATGTTCCACTGAGGAGTACTGGTGGTTGATGTGGAGATACTCAGCAAGATCCTTGAAAGTGTTTGTAGTAAATTGGGTTCCGTTGTCGGTCACGAGTATGTGAGGGACACCAAACCAAGCGACTACCTGTCTCATGAAGAATTTCTGCACCTTGACAGTTGATATGGTGGCTAGAGCTTCTGCCTCTATCCACTTGGTGAAGTAATCAACCGCCACCACCACATACTTTAATTGTCCCGGAGCTGTTGGGAATTTCCCAATGAGGTCCATCCCCCACTGACAGAATGGCCACGGGGCCGAGAGAGAGTGAAGTTCTTCAGGCGGCTTTTGGTATAAGTCAGAGTGAAACTGGCATGACTGACAGCTATTCACGTGGTCGGCAGCGTCGGCTTGAAGCGTGGGCCAGTAGTTCCCAGCTCTGTGTACCTTTCTTGCCAACGCCCTTCCACCCAAGTGGTGACTTGCTATGCCTCCATGGACCTAAGTTAAAACCAATTCCGCCTCCTTGGGATTGAGGCATCTGAGCATTGGAGATCCGACCCCCCTTCGGTATAGGACTCCATCAACTACAGCAAAGAGGGATGCTTTTATGATTAACTTTTTAGCTTCCAGTGGGTTTGTTGGTAGAGTTTGATTTTGCAGATATTCTAGAATTGGTGCCATCCAGTCCGAAGCCAGGGAGATTGTGAGGACTACGCTCGGTCCATGCACAGTCTCCTGGATCAGACTTTTGTTATTTTCAGAACCCTGAGTACTCGCTAGCTTAGACAAAATGTCGGCTCGAGAGTTGGATTCCCTTGGGATGTGGTTAATTGAAAATTTAGAAAATAAAGAAGATAGAGCTTTGACTTTGTTAAGATACTTTTGGAGTATGAGTTCCTTTGCCTGGTAATCACCATTGACCTGAGAGACAACCAGTTGTGAGTCACTAAAGATCTGTACCTCGGATGCCCCCAATTGGTTGGCCATTTTGAGACCTGCAATTACCTCCTCGTACTCAGCCTGATTGTTTGATGTTGAGAAATCCAACTTCAGAGAGTACTCGATGCTGAGGCCTTGATCGTTATCCAGAATGATCCCGGCTCCAGCCCCTTTTTTGTGAGTCGAGCCATCTACAAACACCTTCCAAATACCTGAGCTTGAGTTCAAAGTAGAGTCCGTAAATTCTGTCACAAAATCTGCCAGCACCTGAGACTTCAAGGCCTTGCGCAGCTCATAAGATATGTCGAACTCAGAAAGCTCGACCGACCATGATACCATTCTCCTTGCTAAATCAGGCCGATGGAGCACCTGTCTGATGGGCTGTGAGGTTCTTACTATGACGGAGTGCCCCTGAAAGTACTGCCTGAGTCTTCTGGCGGATATGACGAGAGCAAAAGCCAACTTTTCAATGTTGCTGAATCTGGTTTCCGGCCCTTGGAGAGCTCTGCTCACAAAGTATACTGGACTCTCTGACCCCCCATCGTCTCTGACTAAAACCGAGCTAACAGCTGCTTCCCCGACTGACAAGTATAGGTACAGAATTTCTCCTACCGAAGGACTAGTTAGTACGGGAGGGGAGGACAGATAGTCTTTCAACTCCTGAAAAGCCTTATCACAAGATTCATCCCAATGGAAGTTTCTGTTCTTTTTCAGTAGTTGATACCAAGGAAACGCCCTTCTGGCCGCTTGGGGGAGAAAACGGGACAATGCTGTCATTCGACCAGTAAGTTGTTGAATTCCTTTGATGTCACTCGGACTGCGCATATTCATGATGGCTCGGCATTGATCGGGGTTGGCCTCAATTCTTCTTTTCATCAACATGAATCCCAAGAACACTCCTGCCAGAACCCCGAAGGTGCACTTCTCGGGATTTAGCCTCATGTTATGTTGCCTCACCCTCAGTAGGATGGCTCGGAGGTCATTGGGATGATCTTCTCTCTTCTTACTCTTTATTATCATGTCATCAACATAAACTTCTAAAGTCGGTCCGATTAAGCCTTCAAACACCTTGTTCATCATTCTTTGGTAGGTCGCTCCGGCGTTTTTCAATCCGAAGGGCATCACTGTAAAGCAATACGTCCCTCTGTTGGTGATAAAAGTTGTCTTTTCCTGGTCTGAGGGATACATGGGGATCTGATTATACCCCGAGTAAGCATCTGTAAACGACAAGAGCTGGTATCCTGCTGAGTTATCTACTAATTTATCAATCACCGGAAGAGGGTAAGGGTCTTTGGGGCAGGCCCTGTTCAGATCGGTGTAGTCCACACACATCCTCCATTTTCCATTGGACTTCTTTACCAGGACCGTGTTTGAGAGCCAATCCGAGTAACTAACTTCTCTTATGAACCCTGCTGCCAAAAGCTCCTCAACCTTTTCTTCGATTGTTGCTGCCTTTTCTGCCCCCACTCTTCTTTTCTTTTGTGCTACTGGTTTTGTTCCTGGGCGGATACTAAGTTTATGGCAGATGAAATTGGGGTCTATTCCTGGCATGTCTGCTGACGTCCAAGCGAATAGGTCCTTATTTTCCACTAGTATGTTTATTAGTTCCGCTCTGAGCTCTGGTCGGATCTCTGTTCCCACCTTAATCTTGCGGTTAGGATCTGTGGAGTCAATCTCAACAAAGTCCCATCCTCCTTGTGGAATCGGCCTGGTCTCATCTTGCTCGGGACGAACATCCAGGTCGGTCAATAGAACACTCCCTTTGCTTAGGGTGGGGCCAGAAATGGTACTACTTTCTTCCTTTTTTACTTTCCCTAAACTGACATTATAACAAATTCTTGCTCTTTCTTGCTCTCCTCTAACTGTTACTACTTTTCCATCTGAACCTTCGAATTTCATTGCAAGGTGGATCGTGGAGACCACCGCTCCAAAAGACTGAAGACACGTCCTGCCTAATATGACATTATAGGCTGAGGGACACTCCACTACTAAGAATCTGATGATCTCGGTCCTGGCCAAGGGAAGTTTACCGAGAGTCATTGGTAACTAGATGTATCCGTATGGAATGACAGTGTCCCCGGTGAAACTTACAAGTTTTCCATCAAAAGGGGTGAGGTCAGCCTCCCTCAACCTGAGGGCCTTAAAAACATCTAAGAACATGATGTCTGCCGAGCTACCCTGGTCAACAAACACCCTAGCCACCTCATAGTTGCCGATTAGAGCTGAGATGACCATCGGGTCGTTATGCCCTGGAATGATTCCTTCTAAATCTTCATCGGAAAAACATATCGGCACACTCTTCACTGGTCGCTTTTGGATGGGGTGATGTTGGATTGCTAGTATTTGATTTATGTACTTCTTCCTGTCACCTCTTCTCTCTCCGCCCCCCGCAAATCCTCCGGCTATGGTGTTGATCCGAAGGTTTTGGGGAGACCTATCTGAATTTGTGATTTCTATTGCATTCACTCTTTGTTGGCTGGAGTTCTGTTTTCCTGGGGATGGTGATCTGTGGCGGAGGCTATTTTCAGGAGAGGCCGAGTGCCTCTCTAACATACTGTTGAAGTTTACCTTCTCTGATCATTTGCTCAATAATGTCCCTCAGCCAGACACATTCATCGGTCGTGTGACCATAACCTCCATGGTAATCACAGTATTTAGAGCGATCCCTCTGTGCGCTTCTTTTTAAAGCTGAGGGTCTTTGGCTCATCCTCAGGTCGGTTTGCATTGTCTCCTTCAGAATTTGGCTTCTTGGAACTGTTAGTGGGGTATAGTCATGGAACTTTGTTCTCCTGGGGAACCTCCTGTCAGATCTCTGCTCTGTCCTCATGTTACTTCCAAGTCTCTCTTCTCTTCTTCCTCTTCCATGGGAGGACTCCCCTTTTTCCCCGGCCTCTCGGTTCTTCTGCCATTTGTAGAACTCTTCCAGATTTATAAACTTGGTAGATCTCTGTCGAAGCTCGGCCATGTCTCTTGGGGGTTTCCCTACGAGAGAGTTTTTGAAGTCTCCGTTTCTTAGCCCTTGCGTGAAAAGAAAGACTGCAAAGCTAGGCTCCAAGTTCGAAACCTGTACTGCTTCAGAATGGAAACGTGACAAGTACTCTCGTAGAGGTTCATCAGGTTTCTGTAGGACTCCAGCTAAAGCATGGTCCGACCGAGGCTGTATACAACTTGCCGTGTATCTATTCATAAACATTCTTTTAAGGTCGGCCCAGGAATTTACTGAATTTATAGGGAGGGCCGCATACCATCTGAGTACGGCAGGTTGCAGGGTCATGGAGAAAGCCCTACATTTCATTGAATCTCCTCCTCCATAATAAGTCATGGATCCCTCGTAAGCCAAAAGGTGTTCTAATGGATCCGTAAGTCCGCTGTACTTTGGTAAGTTAGTTGGGCCGAGAAAGCCTGGTGGGGTTTGGTATGACATGATATGGGGTGTAAAAGAATGACCTGGATGAGAATCCCCCTCGGTTGATCCGACTTCCATTACCTGATTCAAGGGCAGAGGGGGTGGTAGCATCGGTTGTTGCTGTGGGTTTGGTGTTGTGTTCGAGGTAGCGAGATTGTCGGCAATCCCAGCCATATGGATTTGTTGTAGGTCGGCTATTTCCCTTTCTTGTCGCTCTAACATCTCGGTCTATCGTTTCAAAAGTTCCTCTAACTCTTTTTCCCTTTGCGAACACCGATTCGATCCGACCCTACCGAGAACCGTGCATCGATGGACCTTCCTAAGCCATGGTTCCCGGGATTCCGTGGTGGTTGGGGTGGGACAACATTTCTCACTCTGGCTCCGACTGACCGCACGTGCTGCCCCGAGTACTCAGTGTAGGGACCACTGTGAGTCCTGTCGCCCCCTGAGGCCCGACGTTGATCAGGTTCCGGCTGTACCAACCTTACTGATGGTCCACTTCTTGCTCCAAGCAGCTGTCTTTCCAATTCTCTAGCATTGTCTGCGCTTCCTTCTTGTCCTGCGTGACGGTTTTCACCCCGTTGACTGCGGGGTGGTCGAGTATTTCTGGTGTTGACCATGATGATGGTGTGGGTGGGAATATTGTGCTATTCTCTCCCCACAGACGGCGCCAGTGTAATGTCTGGATCTAGAGAATCCTTAAAGCTATGAGGAAGCCTTAAAGATCTTGGGGTCCAGGGTTAATATATGATGTTTGGGGAACTGAATACCTAGTTGGGGTATTCAGAGTTCTCCTAATCACTGTGGGTGTGTGCAAAATGAGAGTTTTTGGGATAGGAGTGCGTATCTGAGCCCCTAGTTGGAGACAGCTATTTATAGGGGGAAGGAGAATTGTACCTTATGGGCCTGTACGGAGGTCCATAGAGGGTGACGTGGCCCTAAGTGGATAAGGGAATGAGTCATTCATCCTTATCCTGACTTAGAGCCTTATCCCTAATCCGTTAAGCGCGTGGGGGCACGCTCGGGTCCTTGTGGATAAGGGATTCAAACGGTCCGAGCCCCCCCAGCACTGTACTATGATGTGATAGTCGGCCAGTGAGTGTAGTGGTCGGCTGAGATCTTTCTATGTTGGTGGAAGACCCTTGGGGCACTAGCCGAGGGTCAGTCCACTACATTACCTGATTACGTCTCTACCACGGTTCCATTTCCCAATTGAACTTGTACTCTGAAGGACTTATCAATATCTCTGAAAAAGCTCCCATTGTTTACCATGTGACTACTTTGACCATTATCCAAGTACTAATTTTCTTTTTTACATGACTTGATACTTGGTTGGCATAGAATCACGTTCATATTCTTCAATGTAATTAGTCTATTTGTTATCTTCAATGCAACAATTTTACTCTCTTTTGCAGTGTTGGTATTGTGGCTTTCTTTAATATAGACAATATTTCTCCAAATAGCTTAACTTCTTGCAAATACCACACGGAAGATATTTGTTTTGTTTGTTTCTAGAGAAATCTCTAGATTTCTTTTAATTTCTAAAACTTTCTGCACCATTATTAGTTTTCCTTTCAAATCCTTTATTTTGAGATAGGAGTTTGAACTTTGATTGAAAGACATTTTATAGTGAACCTTTGTCATACCTGTTCAATCCTTTCTCTTAAGGTTTTAGAGATCTCATTAGTTTTATCATCGATAAAGTATACAAATCTTTGGTTTGTTCAATCATTGTGACAATTGAATTATACCTTTGGGGAATATAAATTAGATTTTTTTTCGACAATTCTCTTGTCAAGAATAGTTTTCCCAAAGGCTTTCATTTGATTGACTATTTATTAAATTTTAGATCGAGTAATATTATTTTATGATCTCAAACTCTTTCATTTTAATTAATTCAAACTCGTGTCTTAGAGTTTAAAGTTTTATGGTGCATACTTTGTCACTGACATGGAAATCCTCTTTTAGTGTAGTTCACGCTTCTTTAGCACTTGTAACTCCTATTATTCTTCGAAAAATAATCCCAACTAAGGCTTGTTGTAAAATAAATAATGACATTACTTTTTTATTCTCATTTTCCTTCATCTTTTCTTTTTCTGGACTACAATGAGAGCAAAAGTGTCCTTTAAAGTAACATATCTTTGTTCAACATTATCTTATCAAACTTGAATCGGAAGAACATTTTTATTTCAGTGCTTCAAAAAATCATAATTTCAACCAAAGATATTGGGATATGGATATATTGTGATTAAATAGTTCTAAACATGGCTCAACAGGACATAGAAATGCTTTAAAATGGATAGTTGATTTTTTTAATAGTTTAAAAATTGTTTGAGTTTTATTTCTACTCCTAGCGTACGATCGAATATAGCTATGATGCCACTTATAGTTATTAAATGTGAATAGATGAAATTGATTATAAATAATAGTGGAATTAGATAATGTGTAGGACTTTAAAGAAACAAGGACTTAAAAAGGTTATTAAAAGACCTTATTTGCATTTAATACTCTGGCAATATGACTCCAGTTGTATAATTGTTGTGGTGAGGCTCATGTGTGCCAACGCCTTATTTCTAGGAAAGTTCCACGCCACTATGAGGTGGTTTGTAGCTTTTAGATATTTCTTACTCCCTCCGATTCACAATGTTTGGTCTTTTAGCCTTTTTTTCTTGTTTCATAATATTTGGCCTTTTATATTTTCAATACACAAACATATTTTTTTCCAATATGAACCTTTCATTCAATCATTTCTCTTACTCCTCATTAATTCTACTTTCATCATCTCTCATCTCTAAACGACTATACATTAATTAATGGGCACACTTACTAATAAAAATTAAATACTATTACAATTTTCAATAAGGATTAAATAGGGGCATTTTAGACAAACTATACATAATACTTACAATAATTAACAATTTCTTAATCTGTGTGCCTAGACCTAAAAGGCCAAACATTGTGAAACGGAAGGAGTAATAAATTTATCAAAGTATTACTCCGCCTATTCTATATATAAGTCCTCTTTCAAGATTTTTTTCCCTTAATATAAGCCTCATTTTCAATGGCATTAATTATTTTTTTTCACAAACATCCCTATTTACTTAACATTTTTTACATTCTCAATAATAATTATAGAGGTACTTTTGAAAATAATACCAAATATTTACATTTTCAATGCCACTAATTAACTTTCTCAAAGGAAGTGAAATTGGTAAAAAAATGTTTATACCAGGGACAGGAGGGAGTATTAGATAATTCTAGAGCTAGAAACTCCTGCACACCTCACCGACTTAATTTGCTCCATCTACATTATTATATATTTATCTTGAAAGTTGCATCACAATCTTGAACAAAGTTAAACTCAAGAGAGTTAATAATTTTTCTTAAATTTAAGGTTGTGTGTTTATATATATAGAGTATGTATTTTGATCAGCAAATTTAACTTCATTCTGCTTGGCATTGCAGGTATGGCAGACACTAAAAAGACATTTCAGTTGTCACCAAGTATGCCTATAATGGGTGGAGATTCCATTTGGTGGTCATCTATGAATGATTCACTAACTGAGAAAATAGTATTTAATCATATGTTGCGCTGCATGCAACATGCTAATTTGACAGACTGGTGGCTATGCAATACTGCATACGAACTTGAACCTGCATCATTATCCTTTGTTCCGAAGCTCCTACCAATTGGCCCATTGTTGAGAAGTTATGACAATACATGTGCAAATGCAACATCATTGGGGCAGTTTTGGGAAGAAGATCAATCTTGCATGAGTTGGCTTGATCAACAACCTCATCGCTCTGTTTTATATGTAGCCTTTGGTAGTTTCACTCTTTTTGACCAAAACCAATTCACAGAAATTGCTCTTGGACTAAAGCTCACTAATAGGCCCTTTCTTTGGGTTGTACGTCAAGATTACAATAGCAAGAATAAGATGACATACCCTAATGAATTTACGGGGCATCAAGGCAAGATAGTAGGATGGGCTCCTCAACAAAAGGTTCTAAACCACCCTGCCATAGCTTGCTTTGTTAGCCATTGTGGTTGGAATTCTACCTTGGAAGGTTTGTCTAATGGGGTACCCTTCTTGTGTTGGCCTTATTTTGCTGACCAAATTTATGACAAAATTTACATTTGTGATGAGTTAAAGGTGGGGTTAGGATTTTCCACAAATGAAAATGGATTGGTTCCATGTGGTGAGATCAAAGCAAAAGTGGATAAATTGCTCAATGATGAAAACATAAGATCAAGGTCTTTGGTGATAAAGGAGAAGGTATTTGGAAACTTGATGGAAGATGGTTGTTCTTCCAAGAACTTGAGCAGGTTTATCAAGTGGCTGAAAGCCTAAAAGGTAAGGCTTTGTTCTTTAATTTGTGATCAAGATTGATAAGTATAGAAGCCTTGAATTACTATTCTTATGATTTTTTTTTTTTATAAAAAAAAAATCAATTTAAGTATGATATGTTAAACTCCCATCTTATTAGGAAGGATAAAACACAATTTATGAACCATAACTTCTCCGATTATACAATTGTGGTTATTTTTATTTACCAACTTTTATGATTGTACAAAAATGATCCTTCCTCTTATGATTGTACAGAAATGATCCTTCCTCTATTTTTTATGTTTAAAATCTGAAAAGGCCCTTAACAACCTACAAATGTTATCCATGCGACACCCAAAATTATAAATTGTTGTTTTGGAGAATGTGACTGACAAATGTTTTAATCTAGTGATGGACAAATAAAAGCTACTAGTATGTACAATGTAATTATTAAAAATTTTCATTTTTAAGGGATGAGATCAATTCAGAAGTATTATTTTGGCAAATTTCACGTTTATTAAGAATATTGATTTCACATTCCTTGAGTGAATATTTAATATATATTTTTTTAAAATTATTCCTATAAATATTATTAGGAACTTAACAAGTGTTAAGTATATAAGGGTGTTTGTGAAAAAAAGTAAGGCTTAAATATTCATTTTGTCCTTTATCTTATTTTTAGGTTTCAATCTGGTCTTTTATCTTTGATAAGAGTCAATTTAATTCTCTATGTTTTTAATGTTTGTCAATTCATCATTTAGTTGTGACAGTGTTAAATTTTCACCGAAATATCCTGATTTTGCCTGAGATTCTTTTTCTAATCACAATAATATGCACTGTATCGTTGTAATTTGTAATTTTTAAAACAAAAAAGACAAAAATGCAAGCGAATTTTCACCCTAAAAAATTGGAATGACATTGAAATTTTATCAATCAAAGTATCAAATATGATGAAAAATGTAGATTTCGATAAGAAAATGCAGAATCTGGTGACTAGAATAAGAAACCTATATTACAAAATCAGTATATTTCGGTGAAAATTTAACATCATCATGACAAAATGATAAAATTGACAAATATCAGAAACATGCAGGACTAAATTGACTCTTTTCAAAGATAAAGGACCAAATTGAAACTTAAAAATAAGATACAAGACCAAAAAAGTATTTAAGCCAAAAAGTAATTAATTGTCATTGAAAATTGGTATAAAATCTTATAAATAAAAAAACATAACACTCTCAAAAGGAGTTTATATTTAAGGATGGATGAAGTAATTTTTTTTATTAAAATAAAGTTTTCGTAATCTTATAACATTGTTGATCCATATCATAGATTCGACAAAATTTTTACGTTGGCTGTCGAGGCCTAACACAACCTTCACCTTTTATCCGGGCTTAGGACCGGCTATGCAGCATACACCGCATAGGCAGGATTCCATCTATGCAGCATACACCACATAGGCAGGTTTATAGGGTTCCACCTAAGGAAGGGGAAAAAAGTATTTATAGGATTGCTAAACTTAGGGAAAGGAGGACGAGAGACCTAGATCAAGTGAGGTGCATTAAGGATGGAGATGGCAAAGTCTTGGTCGCAGATTTGGATGTAAAAGAAAGATGGAAGAGTTACTTTCACAACCTTTTCAATGAAGGTCATGAAAGTTCACATCATGATCAAATAGTCACTAGAGAAGGGGACCAAAATCATACCTTTTACCGTAGAATTAGGGAGACTGAGGTAAAAGAGGCATTGAGAAGGATGGATAATGGTAAAGCGGTTGGTCCGGATAGTATCCCCATTGAGGTATGGAAAACCTTGGGAGAGAGGGGCATTAGTTGGCTCACCAAGTTGTTTAATGAGATCTTAAGATCCAAGAAGATGCCGGACGAGTGGAGGAGGAGCACTTTAATCCCTATCTACAAGAACAAAGGTGACATACAGGATTGTGCGAATTATAGAGGGATTAAGCTTATGAGTCATACCATGAAACTTTGGGAAAGGGTGATAGAGCGAAGATTGAGACAGGAGACTCATGTTACTGAGAATCAATTTGGCTTCATGCCGGGGAGATCAACTATGGAGGCAATATACTTACTGCGCCGGTTGATGGAGGAATACCGGAGGCAACAAAAGGATCTGCATATGGTTTTTATTGATCTGGAGAAAGCTTATGATAGAGTGCCTAGAGAGGTACTATGGAGGGCTCTCGAGAAGAAAGGGGTGCGTGTTGCCTATATTAGGGCCATTAAGGATATGTATGACGGGGTCAAGACGAGCGTGAGGACACAAAGTGGGATTTCAGAGGATTTTCCCATCTCGATAGGTCTACACCAAGGGTCAAGTTTGAGCCCCTACCTCTTTACATTGGTCTTGGATGTGCTTACGGAACATGTCCAAGAACTAGTGCCCAAATGCATGCTCTTTGCGGATGATATTGTGCTTATTGGGGATACTAGAGAGGAAATAAATGGGAAGATTGAAATGTGGAGATAAGCTTTAGAAAGGTCTGGATTCCGGATAAGTCGAAGCAAGACAGAGTATATGGAGTGTAATTTTAGCAAGAGGCACGTGGGCCTTACTCGGGAGGTGAAGGTTGGAGAGCATGTCTTAGCACAAGTCCCGAAGTTTAAGTATCTTGGTTCTATCTTACAGCAGGATGCAAAAATAGAAGGGGATGTAAATCATAGGATTCAAGCAGGGTGGATGAAATGGAGGAGTGCCTCGGGCGTGTTATGTAATAAGAAGGTACCACTTAAACTTAAAGGAAGGTTCTACCGCACTGCTGTAAGACCGGCGATGTTATATGGGACAGAGTGTTGGGCGGCAAAGGGCACACAAGAGAATAAACTTCATGTTGCAGAGATGAGGATGTTGCGGTGGATGAGTGGGCATACCAGACAAGATCGGATCAGAAATGAGTATATTCGAGAAAAAGTTGGGGTTGCTCCTATTGTTGAAAAAATGGTTGAATCTCGTCTTAGGTGGTTTGGGCATGTGTGGAGGAGACCGGTGGAAGCCCCGGTTAGGAGGGTAGACCAAATGGAGGGTACTACAAGGGCTAGAGGAAGAGGAAGACCTAGAAAAACTATAGGCGAAACAATTGAGAAGGATATGACAATCAATGCCTTATCAAAAGACATGATTTATGATAGGCCTTTATGGCGTCGTTTGATCCATGTAGCCGACCCCACCTAGCGGGACAAAGGCTTAGTTGTTGTTATTGTAAAGTTTTCTTAATCTTAATCTTTGGATTAAGGAAAATATAGTGTTTTTGATTCTTTTAATGTTTCATTTTATTATAAAACTTATCATCTTTTAATTTCTTGTCTTTAACCTAAAAGTCGAGGTTAAAAAAATTCCTAAAGATAAATCAATTAAAACATGTGTATACATATATTTAATGAATAAAAACAATGATAATCAATAATAAAATTAGTTATTAAAAGAAATAAAGCTAAAATGAAATGAAATTTTATTAAGTAAATAATATTACTACTCCCTTCGTCTCATATGTTAAGTCCTTTTAGAGATTTCACGTAAATTAAGAAATGAGTAAATGATGTAAGAATTTGATATGTTTAGATTAAAATATCCTCATTTAATAATAGGAAAGAGAGAAACAATAAATGTATGAAGATTATATTGAAGAGAGATAGAGAGATGAGTGTTGAAAAAGATGATATAATAAATAGGGATATGCACATGCTTGGAAAAAGAAGTATAAATAAGTATTGAATTTCTAAAAAAACATAACTTATGAAACAAAATGAAAAACTATGTGAATATAACTTATGAGACGAAAGGAGTAACTAAATTGATAATAAAAAAATTATATATATATATATATATATATTATTGCAAAAGCAAAGTTCATTAGTTTTATTTGCCAAGTGAATAAAAGATAAATTAAAATGTTACCGGCTCAAATTATAAGTAAAAGTAACTAATTTTACGCTTATTAAGGAGGTTAGTTGATTGTATTCAATTTTCTCAAATTTATAAAAGAATAGAGGTATTTTAGGAAAGTTACATTGAGAATGAAACAAAAATTAAATAAGATAACAATTTTCTAGGGATGTTTTAGGAAAGTAGCATTGGAAATGAAATAAAATTTAAGAAGACTAGGTACTTTTACTTATATTTTAAACCAAATGAAATATGTTTTTTGTTGCTTATATTTCAAGTTGGAAGGAGTATCTTGAGAGCCATTGAAAATTGAATAAAAAACGTATGCAATTGTTAATTTTTTTCTGTTTCAAAAGTAAGAACAATACTCCCTCCATCATATAATAAGTTATGATCTTTTGGAGATTTCACACAGATTAAGAAATGAGTAAATGATGTAAGAATTTAGTATAATTTGACTAAATTAACCTCATTTAATAAACGGAGATAAAGTAATTATATTGAATGTATGAAGATTATATTGAAGAGAAATGATAAAATGAGTAATGAAAAAGAAAATACAATAAATAAGGGTATGTTTAGAAAAAGAAATATGAATGAGTCTTGAATTTCTAAATGATCATGATAACTTATGGGACAAATTTTTTTTTCTTCAAAAGATCATATAACTTATGGGACGGAAGGAGTATTAAATTATACTCCCTCCGGCTCGAATTATAAGCAACAAAAAACATACTACTCTTGGTTTAAAATATAAGCAAAACTAACCAACTTTATTAAATTTTGTTTCATTCCCAATGTCACTTTCCTAAAACATCTCTAGAAAATTGTAATCTTAATTAATTTTTGTTTCATTCCCAATACTACTTTCCAAAAATACCTCTATTTTTTATAAATTTGAGAAAATTAAATACAATCAACTAACCTCCTTAATAAGCGTAAAAGTGGTTAGAATTGCTTATAATTCGAGCCGGAGGGAGTACTTATGGAACTCTAAAATTTCTGGTCGTAAATAATCTTTAATTATTTGACAAAGTAATAAAGCACGTCCTACCTATAACTTGCTTAATAAATAAACAAAAGAAAAGTGTTAAATGTTACTCCCTCCGGTCCTATACATAGGACACATTCTAGAAAGTTTTTTTGGTCCTAATTATAAGTCACTTTAAATTTTCTATGCATCATTTATTGACTTTTCTCTTTTTTGCCCTTATTAAATGATTTGACTATCTATGTGTTTTTTGTTGTTCATTAATGAGTGTGAATTTTTCAAGAAAAGTTAAGGGGGTAAAATTGTAATGTTGTAATATATTTTCATAGAATACATAAAACCAACCACTTTCCTTGATATGTGTAATTCGGTTAAATATGTCCTATAATATGGATCGGAAGGAGTACATTAATATAAGGACCTTGGGTAATAAATAGTGACAGGTATGTTACATTAATATAAGGACCTTGTGTAATAAATAGTGACAGGGAGAAGAACCGAACACGGGTCTATATATAAAAGGTGCAAAACGTCAACCACTTGTACCAAAATCACATAGCAGTACAAAATAATCTAACTTTTGATATATATATATATATATATATATATATATATATATATATATATATATATATATATATATATATATATATATTCGGCTTATCTATGGTTTTGGTCCTAAAAATTCAGTGTGTTTTGGTTTTAGTCCTTAAAAGTTATTTTGTGTATGAGACCATTGTGCGTATGTGACCATTTTGTGTCCATGGATTTGTATCATCCACGTCATATCACTTATTTGACGTATCCTCATACTACGTGACTGCTGATGTGATATTCCGCTAACCACGTCAGCAAATAAAAGTTTTTTCATAATGAAGTGGATCAAAACCAAGATGTTTGAAAAATTAAGGATCAGTCACGGTCAAAATAACTTTTAAGGACTAAAACCAAAACACGCTGAATTTTTAGGACCAAAACCATAAATAAGCCTATATTTTCAAATTAAATTTTTTTTTATAGGCCCCTGGAAATCTTTGGCCAAGGCAGTAGCCCTTAGCCCCTTACTGCCCTGCCCGGCTACCCCTGGGCTGGGACTACCCTCATATAAAAAACGTAACCTACAGTTAAACCTAATCATTAGAAAGTTGAAAGACAACTACAACATGAGCATTCCAACTGTGCTCGTTCTACCATCAGTAGGTCAAGGACATGTGAATCCTATGATGACCTTTTCTCAAAAACTAGCTGAGCAGGGGTGCACTATCATTTTTGTGAACACAGAGTTCAACCACAAGAGAATGGTGAGTTCCATGGCCAAGCAAGAAAGCATTATCAATGGAACAACTTCATCAATAAAGTTGGTCTCAATCCCTGATGGCTTAGAGCCTGATAATGATAGAAGCGATATAGGGGAGCTATGTGAATCTATGTCAAAGAACATGCCTGCTATGCTTGGGAAGCTAATAGAGGAAATTCATTTGAATGGTGACCATAGAATCATTTGCATAGTTGCTGATGTGGTAATGGGATGGGCAATGGAAGTTGGACAAAAGCAAGGAATTAGAGGAGCTCTCTTCTGGACAGCATCAGCAACTGCGTTTGCTATGGCATGCAGTATTCCCATGCTGATTGAGAATGGAATCACAGATTCTGAAGGTAAGAAAATCACATTTCACTAGCTAACTAAAGTTGTTTCTGGTTGCGTAATGCTCAATTGATAGAGGAATATAATTAGAAGAATAATTCAAGGGAAAATTATATTAATCTCTCGTGAGGTTTAGATTAAATACATATAGCATTTTCTTTTGAAAATTATACTTACATCTCTTGAGGTTCTTGTTCTAAGGAGTGGAAGTATAATCAATATATATGTCAATGGGGTAAAAATATAAATAATACAGAATTACTCCCTCCGTCCTATTATCTTGGTAATAGTCAAATAAGTCAATGAAAATAAGAGATTATCTCTTTAACATTATGCATGACTCATTTATTAATTACAAATTGATATTATACAAATTTTCATATCATTACATTTAATACATATTGCAATATATTGAATAAAAAAAATCTTTGGATATATTTTCCTTACTTACTTAATTGTCAATCATCGATACAATATACTATCTTTAAACTTTTTCATTTGTTTTTTTTACTTTAATATGGGACAATTTTTTTTTTCATTTTTTACAAGATAATGGGACGGAGGGAATAGAAGAATAACAACATAAACTCTGCTGAACAACAAAAATCACTTTTGACGGCATTTATTTTATTTTTTAGTGGCAATAAAAATGCAACTAATATGTCCGCGTAAGACAGCCCAGTTGGTGGCTGCAGGGACACTTAGGATTTCCCCCTCCCCCAGGTCATGGATTCTAGTCCCAGACCTCCCATGTAAAAAAAAAATGCAACTAATATATTTATCGACATTTATCCACATGCCGATATATCTAGTAGAGAGAGTTTCTACACATTAAAGAGAAAGTAAGTATTGTTCAATCATTTTATCACTCAATCTCACAATAGAGGCAAAATCACTACATGTGTCAAGGAAAAATTAACTAACCAGAAAATCCAAAACAATTTTTTTGGATGAATCAAGGTATCCACCCGCGCAACCGAGTGACTAATCCCTCGCACCGCGCCTCAGGTACGACTCGAACCCGCGACCACGTGCTTAAGGGACACAAGCCCCTTCCACTTGTGTCAGCCTCCAAAACATGGCAGCATGTAAAAAACTGAAACAAACCAATAAAAGTAAGAGGTTCATGGATTGAGAAATCAGTGCCAAATTACAAGGAAAACATAAAATCACAATTGAAAATTGTGAGATGGAGAAGGAATTCACTACATCAAAATAAATCAATCTAAGCAGGACTTCACGGACAAATGAAGGAGATTACGGGCTAAGGTAGACCTAAAATGAGAAAAAGAAAAATGGAAGAGATCAATAATCATAGAAGAATAACATATCAAGTTCATAATCTAAAATAAAAATTGGCTCGGATCAAAGATAGAAGAAGCTTACCGTTTGTGATTGAATAGATGGAGAAGGAATTGAGTTTCACGATTGAAATCAAAATCTGAAGAAGAAGTGATTAGCTATTGAAATCAAAGACTGATGGATAAATTAAATTGTTAGATAAAGGTTTTATTAATAACAAAATAAATTAAATTAAGTAGAGGGAAACTAGCTAGTATTTTATTAATAAAGAAAAATAATTTAATTACAACAATAATTTAAATAAGAATAAATGAGAAAATAATAAAGAAAAACAATGTAATTACAACAATAATTTTACTTGGGTGAAGTGTAGTATATAAGCGTTGATAAAATGTCCCTACTACACAGGGTGAATATTATGATGCACTTCTCCCCCAAGATACGACAATCCGATGAGACTAATCGGTAGGCCCGGTCCTAACAAGTTATGGGCCCAGGGCGAAAAAAATTGGAGGGCCCCTTAATTTACCAAAAATTTGTAATAAAAGTAATTTGATAATAAATAATTAAAGATTATAATAAAAGTAATTTGATTATAAATAAACTTTTATAATTACTTTTATTAATCAGAGGTTAAAAATTTGGGGTGTTGTAACAGCCCGATTTTCACTTCCAAAACCATAACTAATTTTTTGTAAATTTATTATAAAAATGAGGCCATTTTTTTTAAAGCATGAATTCATTAGTTGCTGTCATCACTTACTTGAAAATCGAGTTGTCACTTTTGAAACTTCTCGTAACCAACACCATCAACATGTCGCAACATCATTATCATTATAGTTGAAACATAATTCATAAACATAGGAGTCTCACCTCCAGGAGTTTTCCAAAAGCAGTTCATAGTTACAAAAAGATTACAAACCAGGTTTTGAAACATAATTAAAGCATAATTAAAAAGTAGTTTGATTACATCCATGGTACTTCACAAAGTAATCCTCAATTGGGAACTTAGATCCTAGACACACCAGAACATCTAGACACGGAACGCTGGACATCACTCTTCAGCCGAACTAGCATCCACTTCCATCTCCTCGCTAGAGTCTGTAACACCCCAAAATTTTAATCCCAGATTAGTGAAATGTTAATTATAAAGTTTATTATAATTAATTATTTCCATTCTTAATCTTCGATTAAAATCTGTATTTATGCATTTAGGGAATGTGTGTGAATTTATTTATTAAGTGTAAGTATGCATAAAATAAATATTTTTCATGTTAATCCCTGGGTGGGGACCTAGAAGCAATTATAGGAAAGGTTTTGGAGGGAAAGTAAATAAAATTATTATTTTTCAAAAACTGGACAAAACACTCGAGTATTTTCTCAACTACTCGAGTATTCTGGACAGAGTTGCACGAGTTAGTGCGTTTGGTGAGTCACCATCAACGATTTCGTTTCGTTGACACGAAATCACCACCCTCCCACGTCCATAGTTGTCGTGTCGATCTGCATGCAAGCTTCAAGTGCCTATTTAAGCCATTCATCAACGAATTTGAAGGCTTTGTTGATGAAATTGTGAGGTTAGGGTTCCGAATTTGTTTCTCTCGATTCCTCTTCATCTTTGAGTGTTAGAATTCGAGTGATACACGATTACGAAGATCACATCAAGGGCTTCGTAAAGACACAAATATTTCTAGTCAAAAACAAGTATAGAGTGAGAATCGAATCTGAGAAGGGAAGGAGTTGAAGCCGTTTTTCAGTTCCTGGAGCTTACTTGAGTAATCGATTTTGGTAAGCCCTTGAATCTTTGAGACTTCAATTTCATTCCATTCTCTAGTATGTGTTGCAGAGAACGATTTCTAATTATTTTCCCCAATTATTTTGCATGATTTCACCATCAAAATCTCTGGTTTTATGACTTCACTCAAAACTGTGTTGCTGTCATATGGTTTTTGGGGAAACTAGCTTGGAGTTCGTTTTTCTGTCCAATTTCAGTTCTCACACGAATTTGAGGTAAGGGGAAGTCTTTTTGTGCACTAGATAGAGTTTAAATTTCATGATTTTCATTAGAGAGCCACCAAGAGGCTCTAAGGGCTTAGATTGAATAAGAACTTTGGTTTGGAGACCAACTCATGCTCTATGGTTGTTTTGAGCAAGTTTCATATGATGCATGCAAGCTGTATTGAGCTTTATTTCATGAGTTTGTTGAGTATTTTGCAATTTGAGATGTTAAGTTGTGAAATTGTATGTTTTATGCACAAACTCTTGATTCTCTGTTAAATTTGTTAATTGATGAGTTATAAGTGTTTGAGCATGTTCAATATGTGTTATATAAACTCTGTTGATCATTGGATTGGACTAAAAATGGTTAGAATTGAAAATGGTATGTTAAAACCAAGTTTTCAGTCTGTTCTGCAAGAAAAGACTCGAGTACTTGGCTTGATACTCGAGTAAAATTTTGATAAAACAGTGTAATTTGTGTAAGAACACTCGGGTACCAGGCCCAGAACTCGAGTATTAACTGATGCATGGGGACACTCTATGGCAAACCACTCGAGTAATGCAGGGGTCACTCGAGTATTCTGGAATTGATGAAGAACACTCGAGTAACTCAGGAATCACTCGAGTATTTTTATGAATCTGAAACTCAAATCCCCAGAAAGACATGAACAACTCGAGTAACTGAGGAACACTCGAGTAATCTGGAAATAATTGAAGAACACTCGAGTATTCTGAGGAACACTCGAGTATTTTACCCAGAATATTAAAATACCATTTTTAATTCTAAATCATTGATTAATACTTGAATGACAATAATCCAAGTGATCTAAGACCTAAAGGAAACTGATTGATGATATGATAAATTTTCGTTTGAATGATGAGACGCTGCTCGGGTGGCACGCCGGGTATTATTAACAAGAAAAACATCAATCAATTCCTTTAAGCGAAAAATGATGCATTCATTTTGGAGTCTGGATGATAGATCGTTTATCATGTTTTGGTAACATGTGGAGGGCCTCTGGGAGTGCCAATTGACGGCTTGCTTGATGACACGTTATGGTTGACGACGTGGTCGGCTTAGTGGGATGCCATTATGGTTATACCATTTGGATGACGGGTCATTTGGATGACGGGACGTGCTCGGGTGGCACGGATTCCAAGCTTGTCGTGTACATTCTTGGTGAATGTACGAATGTTGTACACCTAGGAGTACAACGCACGGTTGAGTGCTGGACGAAGTAAAGGATGGACGTCAGAGAGTGGCATAGAATGATGGAGATAGGTTTGAGATCTAGGTTCATACATCATGCCACTCATTTAAACTAAGATTGATAAATGAAATAAGTATGAGCATCTTACTTGCATTCAATATCTGCTAAATGCTAAGTGTGTTTGTTGTTTATTGTTGCATGTTTATACCTTTACATTGTACATACATTTATGCTCTATTTATTATGTGTATAGAAATGCTTACCCCTATGCCCTTGTAGGTGATGTCACGTTACATCGCTTGCATCGAGATCCGGCCACTTCCTAGTGGCACATGGATCTATGAGGACCATCGCGCGGTGTTCGAGGGAGAGGTAGAGGTTACCTTCTACCACCCGAACCCGCTGATTCGATTTCGTCCTCGTAGATTTAGGATTTCCATCATATATACTATGCACGTACCCCCGTTTTACACATATCATGGACCACCTCCCACACGACCAGCTCGCTCTTATCACAACTTTCATTTTAGACCTACCCGCTCACACCCTTTTTCTTCGAGAGTCGTCCGCGAGGAGACTCCCCTTTCTGATCCGAGGAGCCCAGTTAGGGTCACACCATCTCCTGACCCCGTACCCAGTGGTAGGGTACACTCTCCATCGGATGAGATCGAGGAGGATCCCGTGGAGGACGAGAGCGGAGGCAATCCTGTCGTTCATTCCACCGGGAGTCAGTAGAGGGATGATGATCCCTAGGTATGTGTATATGGTATATGATGAGAATCATGGGATCCGATGTGGGGATGCTGTGGAGGAGACACTGCTGCTGCTGTTGATGTTGATGATGATGTTTTCTTTTGCTACCTGGAGACTGCTACTACTATCACTACTACTGCTGTTGCTGCCAGATCTATGTGACCACCTCTAGAGTTCATATTTTGATTTGTATCTATTGTAGATATGCTCTTGAGAGCTCTAGGGCTATGGTTATATTTTGATATAGATCTGTTATGGACTTGTATGGAAATCTTGGAGACCTGACTACTGGGACTATGTATTACATGACTTATATATATATATATATATATATATATATATAACCTATGTTCATATTATAACTGTGCATAGTTCTACTCTTTCCGCTCACTCTGATAAAGATTAATTAACAGATTCGGTTGTGTTATTTAAATGGTATCAATTCCGCGAAAGAAAGAATGGATATGCGTCGTTTAATTTTACTATGTCAATACGTTTTCAAAAGCACCGATGCTATCCGGATTATGAAAAGATTTTCTTATTCTAGCAAACGCCGAGTTCAATACAATGTTTTAAATGATACGAATTACTCTCTCCAAGAGCTCCATATTTTGATTGTGCATCCGCCTTGAAAGAAAATTTTATGTCTACATTTTCTAAATAATTACAAGTCCATATATTATTCGATATAATAGTTTAATTAGTATATTAATTACTGGATAATGAGAAGGGTGTCACACTGAGTGGTATCAGAGCAAAAGTCAGATCCTGTAGTAGTTGAAGTAGTTCCAGAAAGGTAGCCATCAGCATCAAGCAGGTATCCACAGGGCATATTTATTGTTTGGAATGCTAGTATCTTGCTTGTTTTGAGCATTAAATACAATTGAATGTTTTGTTGAGGTTTTAGTTAAGACCTTAGTATAGGTAGTGTGATGAATGTTTCTTTAGTTCAACATATGTGACCATAAGTCCATAGCGCATGTCTATTATGGCAACTAGAAACCAAAATCACACCAATGCGATGTTAGAAAGGATTACTGCGGTGTTGGAGTCCATGCAACAGCAATCTCAGAAACCACCTCAACCTGTTAATCCACCTCACCAGTGCAATGTGGGTAATACTGAGGCAAAGAGTCTGGCTGATTTTAGGAGTTGTAACCCACCCAAATTCGAAGGAGGATTTAAACCTGAGGAGGCCAATAAGTGGATTCACACCATGGACAAGATTTTGAGAACTTTGGATTGCACGGAAGCTCAGAAAGTAGCATATGCAGTCTACATGCTAGAGGATGAGGGTGAGAACTGATGGAATCACACGGTTCAGCTCCTACACTATGAAGGAAGGGATGTGAATTGGGGTGTATTTATGGAGAAGTTTCTCAATAAATACTTCCCTGAGGATTTGAGGAGGAAGAAGGAGGTGGAGTTTTTGCAGCTGAAACAAGGAAGCATGAGTATGGGTGAGTACGCGGCCAAGTTCGAGGAGTTAATGAAGTACTCTCCATACTATCAGAACAACCCCGATGAAAGGAGCAAGTGTATCAAGTTTGAGGGAGGCTTGAGGCCCAAGTTGAAGTCAATTTTCAGCTACCAACGGATTCAAAGCTTTCCTGCACTTGTGGACATGTGTAGGATGTATGAAGATGACAAGAAAGCTGAAGAGTTGCAAGACTCAAAAAGAAAGGACAAATAGAATTATGGACCTCAGAGGCGTAAGGGTTTCAACAACTGAGGCAAGGGAAAGGCTGGATGTAGTGATGGAAGGAATCTTCGGAGCGAGGCTCCATTCTGTGACAAGTGCAAGCGCCATCATTATGGACGTTTTTGTTGGGGAACAGGTGGCTGTTTCAACTGTGGGAAGCCGGGACACTTTGCGAGAGACTGCAAGGAACCGACCAAAACTAATGCAAGAGGGACTGCTGATAGGCCTATGTCTCAAGGAAGGGTTTTTACACTTAGTGGTGTGGAAGCAAGCCGATCTTCTGATCTGGTGCAAGGTAACTACTTGCTAAACGGTCAGTTTTGTAATGTTTTGTTTGATTCTGGTGCAACGCATTCATTCGTTTCCTATGAATGTGTAGATCGTTTGAGTCTACCTATGTCTGAATTGCCATATATTCTGAAAGTAGAAACCCCTACTAATGCTCCTGTAATTGTTTCTTGAGCATGTCTTAACTGTTGTATAGAAGTGTTAGGACAAACCTCTAGGGTAGATTTGATCTGTTTACCCTTATCGCAATTGGATGTGATCTTGGGGATGGACTGGTTGAGTCAAAACCAAGTGATCATCGATTGTGATAGAAAGATAGTGACCTATAGGAACCCGAAACCCTCTGGCTACATGTGCCTGCTCAACATTGAAGTAGAGGAGAATGGTCCAAGGATGGAAGAGATCCCTGTTGTTAGAGATTTTCCGGAGGTATTCGCTGATGAGATACCTGGTTTGCCACCGAAGAGAGAGATTAAATTTGGAATCGACTTAGTTCCGGGAGTTGGTCCCATTTCTATCGCTCCTTATAGAATGGCACCACCAGAGATGGCTGAAATGAAGAAACAGATCGAAGAGTTGTTGCAGAAGCAGATGATCCGACCAAGTGTGTCACCTTGGGGTGCTCCGGTTCTGTTCGTCAAGAAGTAAGATGGTAGTATGAGGATGTGCATTGACTATCGGCAATTGAATAAGGTCACAATAAAGAACAAGTATCCTTTACCAAGGATCGATGACCTTATGGATCAAGTTCGTGGGGCTTCAGTATTTTCCAAGATTGATCTGAGATCAAGGTATCATCAGATCAGGATTAGAGAAGAGGATATCTCCAAGACTGCATTTCGATCCCGATACGGGCATTATGAGTATGTTGTGATGCCGTTCGGATTGACTAATGCACCGGCTATTTTCATGGACTACATGAATCGAATCTTTAGACCATATTTAGATTCATTCGTGGTTGTGTTCATTGACGATATCCTTATTTATTCCAAGAGCCCGGAGGAGCATGCTGAACACTTGAGGATAGTGTTGAGTATCCTGAAGGAGAAGCAGCTGTACGCCAAACTTACAAAGTGAGTTCTGGCTGGAGGAAGTTAAGTTCTTGGGGCATGTAATTTCAAACAAGGGAATAGCAGTTGACCCGGAGAAAGTAAGCTCAGTTTTGCAATGGGAACAACCAAAGTCGGTCACGGAGGTGAGAAGTTTCCTTGGTTTGGCTGGTTACTACAGATGATTTATAGAAGGTTTCTCGAAGATAGCACTGCCCTTGACAAAGTTAACTCGGAAAGACCAACCCTTTATTTGGGATGAGAAGTGTGAAAGGAGTTTTCGAGAGCTGAAAGAAAGATTGACATCATCCCCTGTGTTGATTTTGCCTGATACACAGAAGAGTTTCGAGGTGTATTGTGATGCATCGAAACAAGGACTTGGGAGTGTTTTGATGCAAGATGGGAAGGTAGTCGCTTATGCCTCGAGACAGCTAAAAGTTCATGAAATGAACTACCCAACTCATGATCTGGAGCTGGCAGCGGTCGTCTTCGCCCTAAAGATTTGGAGGCACTACCTCTATGGCACTACGTTCCGGGTATTTAGTGACCATAAGAGCTTAAAGTACCTCTTCGACCAGAAAGAGTTGAATATGAGGCATCGCCGATGGATGGAGTTCTTGAAGGATTATGAGTTCGAACTTCATTACCATCCTAGGAAGGCAAACGTGGTGGCAGATGCATTGAGTCGAAAAGCAATGCATATCAGTTCGATGATGGTCAAAGAAGCTGCACTGATTGAAGAGTTTAGAGATCTGAGCCTGACAATGCAAGTGGAACCGCCAAGTATCAGGATGGGGATGCTGCAAATTGCTAATGAGTTCTTGCAAAGAATTCGTGAATTGCAACAAGAAGACGAGGGACTTAAGGAAAAGAGGAGGCTTAGGGAGGAAGGAAAAGAGTTAGAGTTTCAAGAGGGAAAGGATGGAATCCTTCGCTTAAAAGCAAGGATTTGTGTACCGGATAATCTGGAGATAAGAAGAATGATTCTGGATGAAGCGCATAAGAGCAAGATGAGTATGCATCCGGGAGCTACCAAAATGTATCAGGACCTGAAGAAGATGTTTTGGTGGCCTGGTTTAAAGAAAGATGTGGCTAGTTATGTGGCGTGTTGTCTGGTGTGTCAGAAGGCGAAAGTGGAACACCAAAGGCCAGGAGGAGAATTACTTCCCTTGGAGTTTCCATTATGGAAGTGGGATAGTATCTCGATGGATTTCGTGTCTGGATTGCCAAGGACAGCTACTGGTCATGACGCAATCTGGGTGATCGTAGATCGCTTGACCAAGTCAGCGCATTTTATTCCAGTTAACATGCGCTACTCTTTGGAAAAGCTCACTGGAGGACATCAAGTATCGTTCGCCAGCATGAGAAGTTGTTCGCCTGCATGGGGTACCATCAAGTATCGTGTCAGATCGCGATCCGAGGTTTATGTCGAAGTTTTGGCAAGATCTGCATAGAGCTCTGGGTTCAAGACTGAAGTTGAGTTCTGCATACCACCCTCAGACTGATGGTCAAACGGAAAGGACTATTCAGTCACTGGAGGACATCTTAAGAGCCTGTGTTTTGGAAGGTCAAGGGAATTGGGAGCAAATGTTGCCGCTCATGGAATTTACGTACAACAATAGTTACCACGCGAGCATCGGTATGGCACCATTTGAAGCTTTGTATGGGAGAAAGTGTCAGACACCGTTATGCTGGTTTCAAGTGGGAGAGAATTCTTTGGTTGGACCAGAATTTGTACAAGAAACAAATGAGAAGATCAAGATGATACAAGAGAAGATGAGGACAGCTTAGAGTAGGCAGAAAAGCTATGCTGATAGGAGGAGGAAACCTTTAGAATTTACTGAAGGTGATCATGTGTTCCTTAGAATAGTACAGACCAAAGGTGTTAGTAGAGCCTTAAAAACCCAGAAACTATCACCTAAGTTTATTGGTCCCTACCAAATTCTTAAAAGAGTCGGCCCAGTAGCCTATCAATTAGCCCTGCCCCCGTCGCTAGCTAATCTTCATAATGTGTTGCACATGTCTCAACTGAAAAGGTATGTCCATGACCCCATCATTGTCCTTAGAATTCAACCGGATGACCTAGAAGTCCATGAGAACCTAACCTTTGAAGCCATGCCTATTCGCATTGAAGACCGAAGAGTCAAGCAGCTGAGAGGGAATGATATTTGTTTGGTCAAGGTTATCTAGATTTGTGGTGATGTGATGGAAGCATCTTGGGAATTAGAGGATAAGATGCGTCAGGATTATCCTGAATTGTTTGTATGAGTTGAATTTCGGGGACGAAATTCCTTGTAAGTGGGGGAGTAGTGTAACACCCCAAAATTTTAATCCCTGATTAATGAAATGTTAATTATAAAGTTTATTATAATTAATTATTTCCATTCTTAATCTTCGATTAAAATATGTATTTATTCATTTAGGGAATGTGTGTGAATTTATTTATTAAGTGTAAGTATGCATAAAATAAATATTTTTCATGTTAGTCCCTGGGTGGGGATGATGAGCATTTTATTTCCCATTATTCCTTGCATTATTTTACTCCTATTATTGATACTTGTTGCCCATTTGACATTGATTAGCTTGATTTAGTGATTTTGAGTTTATTGGACTAATATTCCGAATATTGTTTAATTTGGGATTATTTAGCCTAATTAATTCTATTTCTATTTTCAGGTAATATTTGGCACAAGGACACTTTGGGAAGTTTGGAAATGAAGATTGAAGTATTGAAGTGAAGATTGTAATTTGCATTTAGGTCCCTTTTTAATTGTAATGTTCAGAATAGTGTTTCTTAGGATTTGGGCCCATGTTTTAGGCCCATTTTGTGTCTTAAGAGGGGAAATTCGTGTAACCCCCAAGAACATACTTTCATTTTCAGATTTCTCACTCTCTCTCTAGGTTAGAACTTCTCTCTTGGCTCTCCCAAGTGGTGGTGGCTGCTAGGGTTTTGTTCTTCCCCATTTCTACTCGTTTTTCTTCATTTATGGCCATGGAAGGCTAGACTTCAAGGGTTAATCCCTTTGGTATTGTATTATCTACTCTTGAGCTCTTGTTATTAATGCAATTTCATTTTCTCTTCTCTGTTTTCATGTTTATCGATGTGTAGTGGTTTGCTTAATTCCAGTTCGTAGAGATAATACATGAATATAAATGCTTAATTTGTATTAACTCGTAAAAACTCCAATTCTGGTTTCTGATGCTTAATTAGAAGTTAGGGTTTGGAGTGATAACTGAATTTTCGCTTAGTATTTGGTTATCACGAGTTGGACAGAGGAGAGGAGAGGAATCGATCTTTAGTGAGCTAGGATTGAGTAGTGTACGTAGCCAAAGGGGTTTGCCCGCTTTTGTTTCTGATTTTCTTAGTTTTTATATTCTGTTTATGTTTTGTTCTTCACATTTGTCACACACAAAAACCCCCCCATTTTACTGCACACTACGTGTTTGATACTTTGCCTAGACCGATATTCGCTGGGAAACGACCTAGGATCACCTTCCTAGTACTACAGAATAAACACCTTTTATTTTGATCGGGTACGGCCTCGATCAGGGGACCTAGAAGCAATTATAGGAAAGATTTTGGAGGGAAAGTAAATAAAATTATTATTTTTCAAAAACTGGACAAAACACTCGAGTATTTTCTCAACTACTCGAGTATTCTGGACAGAGTTGCACGAGTTAGTGCGTTTGGTGAGTCACCATCAACGATTTCGTTTCGTTGACACGAAATCACCACCCTCCCACGTCCATAGTTGTCGTGTCGATCTGCATGCAAGCTTCAAGTGCCTATTTAAGCCATTCATCAACGAATTTGAAGGCTTTGTTGATGAAATTGTGAGGTTAGGGTTCCGAATTTGTTTCTCTCGATTCCTCTTCATCTTTGAGTGTTAGAATTCGAGTGATACACGATTATGAAGCTCACGTCAAGGGCTTCGTAAAGACACAAAGATTGCTAGTCAAAAACAAGTATAGAGTGAGAATCGAATCTGAGAAGGGAAGGAGTTGAAGCTGTTTTTCAGTTCCTGGAGCTTACTTGAGCAATCGATTTTGGTAAGCCCTTGAATCTTTGAGACTTCAATTTCATTCCATTCTCTGGTATGTGTTGCAAAGAACGATTTCTAATTATTTTCCCCAATTATTTTGCATGATTTCACCATCAAAATCTCTGGTTTTATGACCTCACTCAAAACTGTGTTGCTGTCATATGGTTTTTGGGGAAACTAGCTTGAAGTTCGTTTTTCTGTCCAATTTCAGTTCTCACACGAATTTGAGGTAAGGGGAAGTCTTTTTGTGCACTAGATAGAGTTTAAATTTCATGATTTTCATTAGAGAGCCACCAAGAGGCTCTAAGGGCTTAGATTGAATAAGAACTTTGGTTTGGAGACCAACTCATGCTCTATGGTTGTTTTGAGCAAGTTTCATATGATGCATGCAAGCTGTATTGAGCTTTATTTCATGAGTTTGTTGAGTATTTTGCAATTTGAGATGTTAAGTTGTGAAATTGTATGTTTTATGCACAAACTCTTGATTCTCTGTTAAATTTGTTAATTGATGAGTTATAAGTGTTTGAGCATGTTCAATATGTGTTATATAAACTCTGTTGATCATTGGATTGGACTAAAATGGTTAGAATTGAAAATGGTATGTTAAAACCAAGTTTTCAGTCTGTTCTGCAAGAAAAGACTCGAGTACTTGGCTTGATACTCGAGTAAAATTTTGATAAAACAGTGTAATTTGTGTAAGAACACTCGGGTACCAGGCCCAAAACTCGAGTATTAACTGATGCATGGGGACACTCTATGGCAAACCACTCGAGTAATGCAGGGGTCACTCGAGTATTCTGGAATTGATGAAGAACACTCGAGTAACTCAGGAATCACTCGAATATTTTTATGAATCTGAAACTCAAATCCCCAGAAAGACATGAACAACTCGAGTAACTGAGGAACACTCGAGTAATCTGGAAATAATTGAAGAACACTCGAGTATTCTGAGGAACACTCGAGTATTTTACCCAGAATATTAAAATACCATTTTTAATTCTGAATCATTGATTAATACTTGAATGACAATAATCCAAGTGATCTAAGACCTAAAGGAAACTGATTGATGATATGATAAATTTTCGTTTGAATGACGAGACGCTGCTCGGGTGGCACGTCGGGTATTATTAACAAGAAAATCATCAATCAATTCCTTTAAGCGAAAAATGATGCATTCATTTTGGAGTCTGGATGATAGATCGTTTATCATGTTTTGGTAACATGTGAAGGGCCTCTGGGAGTGCCAATTGACGGCTTGCTTGATGACACGTTATGGTTGACGACGTGGTCGGCTTAGTGGGATGCCTATATGGTTATACCGTTTGGATGACGGGTCGTTTGGATGACGGGACGTGCTCGGGTGGCACGGATTCCAAGCTTGTCGTGTACATTCTTGGTGAATGTACGAATGTTGTACACCTAGGAGTACAACGCACGGTTGAGTGCTGGACGAAGTAAAGGATGGACGTCAGAGAGTGACATAGAATGATGGAGACAGGTTTGAGAGCTAGGTTCATACATCATGCCACTCATTTAAACTAAGATTGATAAATGAAATAAGTATGAGCATCTTACTTGCATTCAATATCTGCTAAATGCTAAGTGTGTTTGTTGTTTATTGTTGCATGTTTATACCTTTACATTGTACATACATTTATGCTCTATTTATTATGTGTATAGAAATGCTTACCCCTATGCCCTTGTAGGTGATGTCACGTTACATCGCTTGCATCGAGATCCGGCCACTTCCTAGTGGCACATGGATCTATGAGGACCATCGCGCGGTGTTCGAGGGAGAGGTAGAGGTTACCTTCTACCACCCGAACCCGCTGATTCGATTTAGTCCTCGTAGATTTAGGATTTCCATCATATATACTATGCACGTACCCCCGTTTTACACATATCATAGACCACCTCCCACACGACCAGCTCGCTCTTATCACAACTTTCATTTTAGACCTACCCGCTCACACCCTTTTTCTTCGAGAGTCGTCTGCGAGGAGACTCCCCCTTCTGATCCGAGGAGCCCAGTTAGGGTCACACCATCTCCTGACCCCGTACCCAGTGGTAGGGTACACTCTCCATCGGATGAGATCGAGGAGGATCCCGTGGAGGACGAGAGCGGAGGCGAGCCTGTCGTTCATTCCACCGGGAGTCAGTGGAGGGATGATGATCCCTAGGTATGTGTATATGGTATATGATGAGAATCAGGGGATCCGATGTTAGGATGTTGTGGAGGAGACACTGCTGCTGCTGTTGATGTTGATGATGATGTTTTCTTTTGCTACCTGGAGACTGCTACTACTATCACTACTACTGCTGTTGCTGCCAGATCTATGTGACCACCTCTAGAGTTCATATTTTGATTGTATCTATTGTAGATATGCTCTTGAGAGCTCTAGGGCTATGGTTATATTTTGATATAGATCTGTTATGGACTTGTATGGAAATCTTGGAGACCTGACTACTGGGACTATGTATTACATGACTTATATATATATATATATATATATATATATAACCTATGTTCATATTATAACTGTGCATAGTTCTACTCTTTCCGCTCACTCTGATAAAGATTAATTAACGGATTCGGTTGTGTTATTTAAATGGTATCAATTCCGCGAAAGAAAGAATGGATATGCGTCGTTTAATTTTACTATGTCAATACGTTTTCAAAAGCACCGATGCTATCCGGATTATGAAAAGATTTTCTTATTCTAGCAAACGCCGAGTTCAATACAATGTTTTAAATGATACGAATTACTCTCTCCAAGAGCTCCATATTTTGATTGTGCACCCGCCTTGAAAGAAAATTTTATGTATGCATTTTCTAAATAATTACAAGTCCATATATTATTCGATATAATAGTTTAATTAGTATATTAATTACTGGATAATGAGAAGGGTGTCACAGAGTCCGCCTTCGCTTCGTGACCAAAGTCACTTGCGTCTTCCTCCTTCATCGGTTGAGGAATCACCACAGCTATCGGTGCGGGATCGCCATCATACTCGTGATGCTCCCTTGGTCCGCCATCCTGATAGTCACGAAGAGTGACCTGCCCTACATGCACGTCCAGACTCGTCCCTCGCAGAATATGCCTGGGATCGTCGATCTCCAACTGAGTTTCACCTCTCCAAATCCATCCTTCAGGGACAACCTCCCATGCTCCTCCTTGAAGAGGCCACATGTGGATTGCTACACGATACGCCATCTACCCGTTGCAATACCGGAAAATGCCAATATGACAACATGGTAGGAGAGAGTCAGTGTTCCGAACACTAACGAGTTGACCGTGAGGTCTCAGGGTAGACTCAATAGAAAAACAGACAGATGATGGAACAGAATACTATGACCAGAATAACATGACGTAAACATAATATAATTACCTCCTAATCATCACATATATAACAGGTTAAACACATAGCATAAAGGAATGAAGTATAACAAAGCATATAATAATATTTCAAACATAACAAAATCATGATTTAATGCCACATAATTCAATGCACATAATATCATAATTCTCATCAAGCATTCGAGCCTTATCACAATCTTTCTGAATCTTTCCAACATTCACTTATACTTTCATTCTGTGAATCATTTATTAACCTTAAGTCTTATCACAATCAGTTCACTTAATGAGGTGGGGAAAAACCATCACTGAGGAAAAATGCTCACGTCTACATCTCCTCGGTCATCCATCCAACCTAGTCGGAAGCTAACAGGAGTACAGGACCTTTACCACGCGGGCACGACAGCTGTCTCAACAATTGGCTCTAAGCCAGGAGAACTGTAGAAATCTCAGGTACAGCCTCAAATCATTTCATTTCAATTCATATCATATCATTTAATCAAGGCTCACTGTAGAAAAACTCGGGTACAGTGGCAAATCACAATGCCCCGTTCCAGTCCCTCTCACTGTTCTAGACTTGCAATCAAGGGGGTGACAGTATTATTTCTAGTTAGCTGTGCAGAACTTACCACGGCTTAGGACCCATTCCCTACCACGTTCGTATGCCGCATGTGGGATTCGTTCCGCCTAGAAATATACTCCAGGCTTCTTGACGTTCACCATCCTTGCCCTCCCCTCATGCAATCTCCACCTGAGTATCCGCAGATACCCATGGTATCTTCCTCTCCACTACTTCGCACTCTCATACCTCACCGCTTATGTTAAAGTCTTTTAAAGTCTTTTATATTATTTTAATTAACCTAAGGTCGGCTCGCCCTTGATTCATCCCTTCGACAAGTCCCGACCACTAAGAGTTATTTTTGTTCCCCACAATATTCACATATCTCTTTCTCTTTCTCTTTCACTAGCCACTTGGCAACATCATCATATCGTTCCCGTAGGAATTCTCATAACTCTCTTACATTCTCTTGCCTTCTCAATAGCCACTTGACGATCATCCTCCGTCTTGATTCCGCCAGCACGATCTCAGCTTCACGAACACGATCTCCATGTCTCGAGCATCACCTTAGCATCACAGCTCACTGGAACATCCTCGGATCTCAATACTTATGATCTTTCCTTAACTTTCCACTTAATCACAAACCTTACTCTTTATCATGATTCTCGTCGTCTCTTATCATATCATTCAAATCGTTCCGATAGAATAAAACATATTCAACGATATAAACATAGTGAGATCCAATATATATTAACTTCAGTCATGCATCATATTTAACAAACATATAAACATTTAGCACATTTACATCAATACGTTCATAATCCAGACATTCGACTTACGAACAACCACGTTACGGGATCACAGCACTCTCACTCACCTCTTAATTCAGCAAACGAAATGCCTTGTCCTCGGAAGTCTCTAACTTCTCCTTGCGATTCAGTCCCACCGTCTAAAGGATACCTCATATTAAATAAAATACGTTTACGTCAAAAATCTATTTCAATTAAAAATCATCACTTGTCCTCTTCACTTGAAATAGAAAATCCCTTATTTTCTTTTCGTCGTTTTCTTTAAAAAACAATTGTTTATCAAAACAAATCCAGTCTTTTTCTTATACTTGAAATCCTTCAAAATCACTTGAAAACTCACATTAATATAGATTAAATAATTGATTTATGTGGCTGTATGAAATAAGTCCAGCCACCTTTTTATTTCTTAAAACACCGAAAAATCAATATTTTTCATTCTAACTTTTGTTATTTCAAATGGCACTTGAAATTCACATCTTTCATAAATCAAAAACACCTTTTAAAATTGAAATACCTTAGGAATAAATCTTGGACAGCAAAGAAATAAAAATTAAAACCATTAAAATACTTATTGAAATAATCAAACTCACTCACTCATTTTCTTTCACCAAAAACCGAATTTAAAAGAAATATTCACAACACAAATTCAAATAATTTATCTTAAAATTAAATCACAAAACACACTCATTACTCCAAGTCAATTCACATGGAAAAGAATCTAGCCTACTAAACCTAGCCTAAGCCGAATCATCATCATGGCAAAACAAGGTTTTTGATGCACTTTTTCAACATGCAAACCTTAAAATCACCAAATCAAATCATGCACTTTTAAACACATGGTTTTTAAAAATACCACTTCCCTTTTCAATCATAAAACCGTGACCTTTTTTCCTCTTCAAACTAAATTTTCATTTTTATTTTCCTTGCATGCACTTTAAAAATATTTGGATCAAAAACAAAACCACATGCAAGAGTCTTTTCATGGAAAACAAATCATGATCCTTTAGGTCAAGGCTTTGGCCGAATATTCAACATCAAAAATCAAGAGAAAAGCTCAAATCTTTAACATGCAAAAACTTTAAACTTAGATCAAAGCAAAACCATTTTTCAAAAGTTGATTTCCTTGGCTTTCTTACTAAAATCGTGACATGCAAACACAAAGATCAAAACTTTTTAGTTCAAGAATCACATGCAAGATTCAAGATCAAACCTTTTTAAAGATCAAAGCAAAGATCAAAGCTTTTTAAAGATAAAAACCAAAAATCAAAGCTTTATCAAGATCAAATCAAGATCAAAGTTTTTCAACAACTCAAATCAACTTTTAAAGGCTTAAAGATAACATGCAAGGACTTGAATCAAAATAAAATCATCATGACCTAGTTTCCTAGTCATGTCCGAATCACAAAGTCCAAAGTTTAAGGTTCTACAAGTTTGTTTTGCTCTTGAAAACTCAAGATCAAGGCTTAGAAATTACATGCAATCATAGATCTACTAGAAAAATGAACATGCAAGAACAAATGAACCTTACAAGACTTAGAAAAATAGAAACTAGCTCTAATACTCCTAAGATCTTCGAATCATACTAAGAAAAAGAGATGGTTTTCAACCTTCTAGACTTGATCTTCAAGAGAAACCTAAGTTTTGGACTTGATCTCCTCTTCCTTCTTCCTCTACAAGTTCTCGGCCTCTCTCTCTATCTCTCTCTCTCTTTTCTTTTCTAAGAGCTAATGAGACTCTTAGAAGGGTGTTTAGAAAATGAAATGGGAAATGAAGGAAAATGGGGTGAAATGAACTAAGGTTCTAGGTTTATATAGACAAACGAGCATTTCCCTTCTTGCCCTTGGAGAATTCGGTCAAGAGTGAAGTGGTGAGGGGCAATTTTGGCTTTCCAAAAAGTTGCATGGCTTAGGTCACCTCAACTAGACAAAGAGAGTGAATTTAGGCTTTAATCTCACTTTCTATTGGTTGGTCAATCTCTTAACCACACTTATTCACTAATCTAAATCTATGTGGTTCTTGTTAGATCCAGTGAGAATGTTTTGATAATGACAAAGGTTTTGAACAAGCTACAAGTGTTTGTGATCAAGCTCAAGTATGACGAAGTTCATCAAACAACAACAAACAACAAATGATGAAGAGAGAGCAAGCTCATGAAGATTCAATTTGTATTTAATTGTAATATCTTTAGTTTGAGTCTTTTATTTTGATGAGTTTGGGTAGAGTCTTTAGAGGGTAGTGAATCTCTATCAAGGTCATGATTATATCATAATTTGAGTTTTCACTTAACCTAAAATCAATAGGTGGCTTAAAGGTTTGAAAGGAAAGGTTTAGCTTTGAGAAAACAAGTTTTAAATTGAATTTAGCAGTGGCTAATCGATTAATGGGTTAGGTTAATCGATTAACACACATGTTACAGTGGTTAAGCCATGTGTTAATCGATTAAGACCTGTTAAATTGGTTTTTAAAATACGTTTTTAACTTCTCAAAATCAGTTTTTAATGATCCTAACTTTTGGGTATTCTATATAAACCTTTTCCTAACCTTTGTGAATCATTAGAACAAACTAACACTACTTTCATATCAATTTTACAAAGATCAAGCCACACTATTCTCTCTCACTTTCATAGATCAAAGCTTTCAACTTTTACATTCTTTGATCAAGAATCTTTGAATCTCTCATATTGATATTTTCATAGCTATTGAAAGAGATTCATAGGATTGTCATTGTTTTCAATTTGGTTGTAATCATTGCAAAGGAGGCAAACATTCTACAACAAAGGAAGCCTTGGTGGTTGTTCATCAAGAAAAGTTATCTTGGAAGTCTTGTTGTGATAACAAGCAATTGGAAGTCTTGGTGTGAGGTATCATCAAGCAAGTGGAAGTCTTGTTGAGGAGAATCGGCAAGCAAGGGAAGAGGTTAGATTAGATTCAATAGGGTTGCAAGACAAGAGTGTGGTATCTCTTGGAGGCTATCAAGAAGTGAGTCTTGAGAGGCATTTACTTGTAATTTGAGAACTCTAATTCCTCATAGTGAAGAATCTCTCTTTGTTGAAGAGGGGACTGGATGTAGCTTTCAAGTGGATGAATGTGAACCAGGATAAATCTCTGTGCAGTATCTCTATTCTCTTAACTCTTTACATTCAAGTCATTCATAGTGTTCTTGGTTGAAAACCTAGAAAAGATTGATTTTCATAATTGATTGAATTGAATCTTAATTGTGCAAATTGATTTGGGGAAAATCATTTTCATAACCTAGGTAATCAATAAGAATATTGGTGTTAATCAATTCCGCTTTATCTCTGATCTTACGTGTTAATTGATTGATTTTCGTATTCAATTGAAAAGTGATTTTTTTTTGTTTTAACAGTGATTAATCGATTAACTGGAGGTGTTAATCGATTAACCAAAATCAAGCTTTCGGCACTAATTGATTAACTGAAGTATTAATCGATTAATCATTTGAAGACTTTCGGGTGTTAATCGATTAATTGAAGGCTTAATCGATTAAGAGCTTAAATTTTTTGTAAAAATCATTTGTTTTAATTGTTTCGATTTGTTTCTTTCGAAAATCTTTCAAGGTTTCTCTAACACCTATTCAACCCCCCCTTCTAGGTGTTCTCCTAGTGTCTCCTAGTTATTTCACCCACCGATTGTAGTTCTTACAATTGGTATCAGAGCTCGGTCGAAAGACACGAGCATAGAGCTTTTTCGTAAAGATCCTTGAGGAAACTACAATGGGTTCTACGAATCCCTTTGGTGGTGAAGGTGCTTCAATTAGCCGCCCTCCTATGTTTGGTGGAGAGGGTTATGCTTATTGGAAAGTTAGAATGGTAATTTTTATAGAAGCCATAGACATGAACATTTGGGACGCCATTGAGAATGGTCCTCATATTCCCTCAAAACAAGTAGAAGGTGTATCTCAACTTACCCCCAAAGATAAGTGGACTGATGATGATAAAAGGAAAATTCAATATGATTTAAAAGCAAAGAATATCATCACCTCCGCTCTATCTTATGATGAGTTCTTTAGAGTCTCCCAATGTCATAATGCCAAACAAATGTGGGACACCTTGCAAGTCACACATGAAGGCACTAGTGAAGTTAGGCGTTCTAGATTAAATTCTTTGATGCATGAATATGAATTGTTTCGTATGTTGCCTAATGAATCTATATGTATTATGCAAAAACGTTTTACTCATATTATTAATCATCTCATTGCTCTTGGAAAAACTTTCATGAATTGTGAACTTGTTAACAAAGTTTTAAGATGTCTAAGTAGGGAATGGCAACCTAAGGTTACCGCAATTGTTGAATCAAAGGACTTGGACACCATGGACTTAGCTACACTTTTCGGAAAGCTTCAAGAACATGAAATGGAGCTTGGACGTTTGCATATGCATGAAGAGTCGGATAAGTACAAGGAAAGAAAATGAATTGCTCTTAAAGCCAAACGTTCATATAAAAAGGAAGAGAGTTCCGATAGTAATGATAATGAAGATTCCGATTCGGACATTGATGAAGAAGAGATGAAACTTCTACTAAGAAATTTTAGCAAGCTTCTAAGGAGAAAAGGAAGGTTGAACAAAGACAAAAATAAAGAGAAGAATTCCCCACACTACAAGAACAAGACAACAAAAGAAGGAGTGGTTTGCCATGAATGCGGAAAACCCGGTCATTTCAAATACTCATGCTCTAAGTATCTCAAGAAGAAGGAGAAAGAAAAGAAAAATTCAAAGCATAAGAAGGCATACATCGTTTGGGATGATGAAGAGGAAAAGAAAAGCACATCAAGTAGTTCTTCGGATGATGAAGAAGTCGCTACACTCAACTTGATAGCTCTAGTAGATGAAGAGGAAAGTTCAAGTGATGAATCATGTGAACAAAGCGAGCATAGCGATGTAAGTGAAACTGAATCTGAAATTTCTTCCAAATATGAAATTTTATATAATGCTTATGAAGAAATGCATGAACATCTTAAGAAACTAGCTTTGAAAAACATTGAAAGGAAGAAGCTCATTTTGAAACATCAACAAGAGATTTTAGAACTTCAAAAACAAGTTGATGAGCTTAATCTTCAAAATGAAACTCTTGATCTTATATATGCTAGTTCGTCTTGTGATTGTGCTAGTAGATTGAATATTGTGGTTGATTGTGAGAATTGCAAGTTGCTTAAAGATGAAAATGCTATTTTGAAAAATAAGCTTGCAAGTTTCACAAGTGGTGATATTAGATTGCGCACATTGTTAAATTTTCAAAGAGAAAATTCAAACAAGTTTGGTTTGGGTTATACTAATGCTAAGAGTAACTCTCATAGAAATGTTGTTGATTTTTCAAATGCACCAACATGTTTCTATTGTGGTATTCATGGACATACTTCAAATGTGTGTTATATTAAAGTGCATGGTATACCTAAAGGAGATTTTTTTTTGGGTTAAGAAGGGTGAGAGTCCCTTAACTAACAAAAATGGATCCAAAACCATTTGGATACCAAAAAGCAAAGCATGATTGTTTTTGTAGGTATGATTGAAGAGCAAAAGGCTTACAAGTTTTACTCATTCATTTGCTTCTTCAAAATTCAAGTGAAAGTCCTACAAATTGGTACAATTGATATTGTTGGACATTTACAATTGGTATTACTTCTACAAAAGTTCAATTGATATCATTGTGTGATTATTATATGATTATCATGCTATGGTGATCTATTGTGATATTTCTTTACAATTGATATCTTACTTTGTCAAGTGATATTATGAATATCTAGTTACAATTGGTATTATATTTCATTGTCATATTTCTTTCCAATTGGTATCACATTTCAAAGTAAATTAAAGAACTATACTTTGAAGAATTATGGTTCTTTAGTTTTACATTTGGTATCATTGATTAATTGGTATCAATGTTGTGAAGAAATGAATGTTATAATTTCTCTTATTTTGGCTTAGCATTTTACATTTCAATTGGTATATATTACTTTTTGATAATGCCAAAAGGGGGAGAAATGGTTGTTTGGAGAAAGGGTTGTTTTGTTGTTTTTATGTAGGTTGAGCAAAGTGCAAAGTTGTTGAAGATAGGGGGAGAATCAAGCTTCTATCAATTGGATTTCAAATGTAAAAAGCATTAATTGAGGGGGAGAAAGAGTCTCACCAAGTGCTAAAAAGGTTCAAGCTTCAACAACTTCAAACAACTTCAAAACGTGTTTGTCATTTTCAAAAAGGGGGAGATTGTTAGATCCAGTGAGAATGTTTTGATAATGACAAAGGTTTTGAACAAGCTACAAGTGTTTGTGATCAAGCTCAAGTATGAAGAAGTTCATCAAACAACAAAAAACAACAAATGATGAAGAGAGAGCAAGCTCATGAAGATTCAATTTGTATTTAATTGTAATATCTTTAGTTTGAGTCTTTTATTTTGATGAGTTTGGGTAGAGTCTTTAGAGGGTAGTGAATCTCTATCAAGGTCATGATTATATCATAATTTGAGTTTTCACTTAACCTAAAATCAATAGGTGGCTTAAAGGTTTGAAAGGAAAGGTTTAGTTTTGAGAAAACAAGTTTTAAATTGAATTTAGCAGTGGCTAATCGATTAATGGGTTAGGTTAATCGATTAACACACATGTTACAGTGGTTAATCGATTAAGCCATGTGTTAATCGATTAAGACCTGTTAAATTGGTTTTTAAAATACGTTTTTAACTTCTCAAAATCAGTTTTTAATGATCCTAACTTTTGGGTATTCTATATAAACCTTTTCCTAACCTTTGTGAATCATTAGAACAAACTAACACTACTTTCATATCAATTTTACAAAGATCAAGCCACACCATTCTCTCTCACTTTCATAGATCAAAGCTTTCAACTTTTACATTCTTTGATCAAGAATCTTTGAATCTCTCATATTGATATTTTCATAGCTATTGAAAGAGATTCATAGGATTGTCATTGTTTTCAATTTGGTTGTAATCATTTCAAAGGAGGCAAACATTCTACAACAAAGGAAGCCTTGGTGGTTGTTCATCAAGCAAAGTTATCTTGGAAGTCTTGTTGTGATAACAAGCAATTGGAAGTCTTGGTGTGAGGTATCATCAAGCAAGTGGAAGTCTTGTTGAGGAGAATCGGCAAGCAAGGGAAAAGGTTAGATTAGATTCAATAGGGTTGCAAGACAAGAGTGTGGTATCTCTTGGAGGCTATCAAGAAGTGAGTATTGAGAGACATTTGCTTGTAATTTGAGAACTCTAATTCCTCATAGTGAAGAATCTCTCTTGGTTGAAGAGGGGACTGGATGTAGCTTTCAAGTGGATGAAAGTGAACCGGGATAAATCTCTGTGCAGTATCTCTATTCTCTTAACTCTTTACATTCAAGTCATTCATAGTGTTCTTGGTTGAAAACCTAGAAAAGATTGATTTTCATAATTGATTGAATTGAATCTTAATTGTGCAAATTGATTTGGGGAAAATCATTTTCATAACCTAGGTAATCAATAAGAATATTGGTGTTAATCAATTCCGCTTTATCTCTGATCTTACGTGTTAATTGATTGATTTTCGTATTCAATTGAAAAGTGATTTTTTTTTTAGTTTTAACAGTGATTAATCGATTAACTGGAGGTGTTAATCGATTAACCAAAATCAAGCTTTCGGCACTAATTGATTAACTGAAGTATTAATCGATTAATCATTTGAAGACTTTCGGGTGTTAATCGATTAATTGAAGGCTTAATCGATTAAGAGCTTAAATTTTTTGTAAAAATCATTTGTTTTAATTGTTTCGATTTGTTTCTTTCGAAAATCTTTCAAGGTTTCTCTAACACCTATTCAACCCCCTTCTAGGTGTTCTCCTAGTGTCTCCTAGTTATTTCACCCACCGATTGTAGTTCTTACAGTTCTAATCTATTCCATGGGTTTCTAAAAAAATAAAGCCTAGCATGCATACACATACATGACCCTACATACATACATGCACACACATAGGAAATAAAACTTATTTTCTCATGCAATCACTCATGCATCAAAAATCATAATTTCTTTAAAATAGAAAAATATCAAATACATAATCATTTCTCAAAACTCAACTTTAAAACTCATAATATTTTCTTATGAAAATCATTTCTTTAAAATCATTCATCACTTGAAATCATAAAACAGAAAATTCACTCCAAGAAATACTCTTTTCAAATACTCTTTCAAAAACAAATCTCTTTATTGCTTAAAACAAATATGAGGTTCTAGACGGGGTGTTACAGGTGTTACACTACTCCCCCACTTTTCGTCCCCGAAATTCGACTTACGCAAACAAATCAGTATAATCCTGACGCATCCTATCCTCTAATTCCCACGTCGCTTCCTCTACGTCGTCGTTTTCCCAAATAACTTTGACTAAAGGAATTTCCTTTCCTTTGAGCTGTTTGACTCTACGATCCTCAACCCGAACAGGTCCAACCTCAAAAGTAAGGTTTTCTCTTAAGGTCAGATCATCAGGTCTAATTTGGAGAACAGCGGTTGGGTCATGCACATATTTCTTGAGTTGAGACACATGAAATACATTGTGCAAATTGGCTAGGGACGGAGGTAAGGCTATTTGGTAGGCAACAGAACCAATCCGTTTGAGAATTTGGCATGGGCCAGTAAACTTAGGTGAAAGCTTTCGGGTTTTCAAGGCTCAACTAACACCTTTCATCGGAACAATCCAAAGAAACATATGATCCTCTTCCGAAAACTCTAATGGCCTCCTTCTCATATCCGCATAACTCTTCTGCCGACTCTGAGTCGTCCTCATTCTTTCCCAAATCATTCTAATCTTCTCATTTGTCTGGTGTACCATTTCCGGACCAACAATCAAGTTCTCCACCACTTGGAACCAACATAGTGGGGTTTGACATTTCCTCCCATATAAAGCTTCAAACGGTTCCATCCTTATGCTGGCATGATAGATATTATTATAAGTTAATTCTGCGAGGGGTAGCACTTGATCCCAACTTCCTTGTTCTTCCAGTGCACAAGCCCTCAAAATATCTTCCAAAGACTGAATAGTTCTTTCCGATTGACCATTAGTCTGAGGGTGATATGCAGAACTCATCCTTAATCTTGTACCCATAGCTTGATGTAAACTGTGCCAAAACCTCGAAGTAAATTTGGGATCACGATCCGAGAGAATACTTGAAGGCACACCATGTAACCGAACTATCTCCTTGATATAAAGTTGGGTGAGTCTTTCCGAAGAATAGCGCATATTTATCGGAATAAAATGCGCCGACTTCGTCAAACAATCCACTATCACCCAGATTGCATCATGATTTGCTACTATTCTTGGCAAACCTTATACAAAATCCATTAAGATACTCTCCCATTTCCATTGAGGAATATCCAATGATTGTAGCTTCCCTCCAGGTTTCTGGTGCTTGGCCTTAGCCTTCTGAAACACTAAGCACAAAGCCACATACTCGGCTACATCTCTTTTAAGACCTAACCACCAAAATATCTTCTTCATATCTTGGTACATTTTGGTTGATCCTGGATGTATACTCATCCTACTCTTATGAGCTTCATCAAGAATCAACCTTCTCACTTCTGAATCTTTCGGAATACAAATTCTTGTTCGAAAACGAAGAATTCCATCCGGTCCTTAATGAAAATCAACTTTCTTCCCTTCCAAAGTCAATCTTCTCTTTTCCAATAACTCCTCATCCTTCTGTCGCAATTCACGAATCCTATCCATGAACTCATTCGTGATTCGCAACATACCCAACTTAATGTCCGTGGGTTCCACTTCCATTGTTAAACTCAGATCTCTGAATTCCTCAATCAGAGTAGCTTCCTTTATCATCATGTGACTCATGTGAATTGCCCTTCTGCTCAACGCATCCGCAACCACATTCGCCTTACCGGGATGGTAATGGAGTTTAAAATCATAATCCTTCAAAAATTCCATCCATTGGAGCTGTCTCATGTTCAACTCCTTCTGGTCGAACAAGTACTTCAAACTCTTATGGTCACTAAACACCTGAAAGGTAGTGCCATATAGATGATGTCTCCATATCTTCAAAGTAAACATGATCACAGCCAATTCCAAATCGTGCGTTGGGTAATTCACTTCATGTGTCTTTAGTTGTCGTGAAGCGTATGCAAATACCTGTCTTTCTTGCATTAACACGCTTCCAAGTCCTTGCTTAGACGCTTCACAATACACCTCAAAGCTCTTGCAAGGATCTGGTAAGATTAACACAGGAGACGATGTTAATCTTTCCTTCAATTCTCGGAAGCTCCTTTCACATTTATCATCCCAAACAAAAGGTTGATCTTTCCGAGTTAACTTTGTCAATGGCAGTGCTATCTTAGAAAATCCTTTAATGAATCGGCGGTAATATCCAGCCAATCCTAAGAAACTTCTTATTTCCGTCACGGACTTAGGTTGTTCTCACTGCAACACATAATCCACCTTTGCAAGATCTATCACTATTCCCTCCTTAGAATCACATGCCCCAAGAATTTAACTTCGCTCAACCAAAACTCACATTTGGAGAGCTTAGCACACAACTGCTTCTCCTTTAGGATTCTCAACACAATCCTAAGATGCTCAACATGCTCCTCCGGATTCTTAGAATAGACCAAAATATCATCGATAAATACCACCACAAACGAATCCAAGTATGGTCTGAAAATCCGATTCATATAATCCATGAATATAGCAGGTGCATTCGTCAATCCGAACGAGATTACTACATACTCATAATACCCGTATAAATGCGGTCTTGGGTATATCTTCCTCGCGTATCCTGATCTGATGATATCCCAATCTCAGATCTATGTTGGAAAATGTTGAAGCTCCCCTAACTTGATCCATAAGGTCATCAATCCTTGGCAAAAGATACTTATTCTTGATGGTGACCTTATTCAGCTGTCTATAATCAACACACATACGCATACTCCCATCCTTCTTTCTTACAAACAACACCGGAGCTCCCCAAGGTGACACGCTTGGCCTGATTAGTTGCTTTTGCAACAACTCCTCCACTTGCTTCTTCAATTCAGCCATTTTTGGTGGTGCCACTCTATAAGAAGCAATAGAAATGGGACTATCTCCCGGAACCAACTCTACTCCAAACTCAATTTCCCTCTTCAGAGGTAATCCTGGAATCTCGTCAGGAAATACTTCCGAAAAATCTTTCACAACAGGGATCTCCTCAATCAGTTTCTCTTCTTCTTCTCCTATGGCAGAGAATTGTCTTTTTATCACAATCGATGATCACTTAGTTCTTCTTCAACCAATTCATGCCCAAGATCACATCCAATTGTGACAATGGAAGATAGATCAGATCTACTTTAGTGATGCGATCAAATATCTCGACACTACAGTCTAAACAGACTTTAGAAGCAAATACGGGTAATCCCGTAGGGGTCTCGATTTTAAAACAAATAGGCGAATCAGACACTACAAAGTTTAACCTATTCTAACATTCATAAGAAACAAAAGAATGTGTAGCTCCTAAATGAAACAAAACCATGCAAGGTTGATTATTGAGCAGATGGTTACCTTACACGAGATCAGGAGATTGGTGTAACACCCCGATTTGGCAAATTGAAGACACATTTCATCTTTGTACTAAATATGGTGAAATTATGGGCAAAATTTTGGGAAATTTTTTTTTTAAAAAACATGTAGCATGGTTGAGTAGCATGAGTATGAGAACCATTGAGTTTTCAAAACTCTCTTACAATTAAATAGTATTCTCACACATCATGCTAAGCTTCAAGTTCCAAACCGAAGTGTCACATGACACCACACTTCACAACTTGATTCTTATCAACTCAATTGTCATAGCCCTTTTTTTTTAAATCAGAGTCAGTGGTGCCCAACTGAAAATAACATTAACCAACATAGTTCGGGGAATTACATCATGGTACTCCGGATCTAGCTTTGAGTAAATACAAGGAACATAATACTTCAATTAAAGATAAAAGGAACTACCAACAGGCTCACTAAGATGAAGAAGATGGGTCGGCGAGAGGTGCCTCACTCGGGTCGATCTCAATCACATCCGCATCTGGAAATTCTTCGTCAATGTCCTCCTCTGGGTCTTCCTCGGGTTCACTCTCTTCCATGGCCTCAAATGCCTCGTCCGGTAAATCGTTCAAAGCTTCGTCCAGTTCCTCTAGCTCCTCAGCCTCAGGGTCAATACGTGCAGGTAAAGGCATTGGGTGCCCACCATGGTAGTCTGCCGGTCCACCGGTCCGTAGATCCGAAAGCACAAAGCGACAAGTACGAGTGTCGGGTGCGGTTCCTCCAAGGGTATGGTTGGGATCGAAGATGCGAACCTCGGTTACTCCGCGCCACTCCCAACCTCGGTAGTTTACCTCCCATCTTCCTTCGTCGCGGATGTCGAACGTAAACTTAACCGGATCCATAGACTAAGGGTTGACAACATAGGAACAGATACATAGACACAGATACAAGAATTTGAGAGAGTAAGTATTCCCAAACATGTTATGCCAACAGTGTGGAATTACGATAGGTAAAATATTAAGGACACATAAAACAAACAACAATCAATATAAAACAATAATATTTAATCAATCATACAAACACTTACTCTACTCCATGAACTTCTTGTTTCAATACCTTAAGCATGTCCACTTCTCATTCCAGAAATCGCTTCTGCTGCGCAACTCTGATTCCATCGCCATACAAGCTCATCCTCTTTCCATGATTTCACTTAAGGCTTATTCTCAAATATACTTATAGATATATATATATTTCTTTCTTTTCTTATTTAAGTTTTATGAATTCATGTCCGTCAATGATGCGGGGGTTTTTAATCATCATTGAGGAAAATCTCCCTCAAAGTTAGCACACACGTCTACATCTCCTCGGTCATCCATCCAACCTCGTCGGAAGCAAACAGGAGTACAGGACCTTTACCGTGCGGGCACGACAGCTGTCTCACAATAATTGGTCCCAGACCAGGAGGACTACAGCCTCAATTCAAATCATATCAATTCATATATATTCAAGGCACACTGTCTCACAGTGGCAATCAAGATGCCCCACTCCAGTCCCTCTCACTGTTCTAGATTTGCAATCTAGGGGGCGACAGTACTAATTCTAGTTTGCAAAGCAGAACGCACCACGACATTGGACCCAGTCCCTACCACGTTCGTACGCCACATGTGGAATTTGTTCCGCCTAGAAAAGTACTCTAGAATTCTTGACGTTTCACCGTCATCGTCCTCCCCTAATGCAATCTCCTCCTAAGCATCCGCAGATACTTATGGTTTCTTCCTCTCCACTACTTCGGTCACTCATAACTCACCGCATTAGTGCATGTCTTTTAAAGTCTTTTAAAGGCTTAATCCTATTGGTCGGCTCATCCTTGGTGCATCCCTTCAACGAGTCCCGACCACTAATCCTCTCAAAACATTTCTTATCTCAACATCGCACAGAGCTGGGTTTTCCTTGACAGCCAAACCTCTCATTTCCTTATCCGACTCCAAAAATCTTGTTTCCTTCTCATCTTGAAAATATCTCTCCAAAAATTTTCTCAGAAAAATGAGGTTCCCTAAACTCTTTTCAAAAATAAGGTTTCACAATCTATTTTCAAAACAACATTTCATAAACTCTTTTCAAAATAGACTTTCTCAATTTCTTTCCAAAATAAAGTTTCACAAAATTCTTTTCAAAAATCAGGTTCCAAAATAAAAATGTTTCATGACTTCTTCCAAAAATAAGGTTTAAAAATAACATTTCACCAACCTCTTTAAAAATCTTAATGTTTCACAAACCTCTTTCAAAATACCGTTTCCTAAACCATTTTCAAAAGTAATATTTCACTAATCCTTCCTCCAGAAATAGAGTTTCGCAAAAAAAATTTTTCAAAATAATGTTTCATAACTTTTCCCAAAATATCTTTTCAATAAAACTCTTTCAAAAACATTATTTTTCCTTGGCAACCTCCATGTTCTAACCCATCGTAGCTGTACCTCAGAAAGCAATTATATCAGCATTGATTCCCCAAGCTCTGGCTCAACTTATCGCTTTCATCACTTAGTCTTTTCCCCGATAACGTCTTATATCTTTCTCTTACTTTATCTCATATTTCTTTTATTCTTATTATTCATTATTATTCGCAGAATTATTGTAACAGTTCAAATCTTAGCATGCCTAATAAATTCATAAATAAACAAATAAATAACGTACTAGTATTTAGACGCAATCACATAAATTAATTACCTACTCATACCAACTCATGACCTCTAAGTTTCGACTTTTGAGATGGTCGAAACACTTAATATGTTACCTAAATACCACGGTGTTTGGGGGAAACTTCTCTCTCACCTCGACTGGCGACGTTCCTCGGTCCTCGACGCGACGCTCGTAACTGCTTCCCGATTGTTACTGGAACTCAAATAATTCTCTCTTATTAAAAATCGTTCTTATAAAATTATTTCGAAAACAAAACGTCATTACCAAAGCTTCTTATTCGAAAATCACTTTTGATTTGTAATTCATAATTAAGTAAAAACATTTCTTTTAATCACATACTTAAGAATTTAAAACTCACAACATTCATTTCAAATACTTGCTTAGCAAAACATGAATAATTCCTTGGCTTCTTAGAAGGCCACATTTATCTTAAGGTTTTTCTTATAAAAATCATTTGTTAAATTAAAATCATGATTTTCAGAAATCAACAATCATTTTACTTACTTTATTTTCTTCAAAAACCGAATTAAATCAAAAGAAACAACACAAGGATTGAATCAAAAACCTTATAAAAACATTAAACATTCAAATCATTCAAACACACACAAACACATGTAATATCACAAACTATTCATCATTCATGCACATAAATCAAATACATGCTCCTACTTTCTATGCATGGACGAATCCTATCCTGCATGAGACAAAGTTTATATTCAAACACCAATGATTACATGCACTAGAATAACACATGCACATATGACAAATATATTATCCTACTTTTAACATCACAATCTAAATAATAATTAAAGAAAAGAATACATTTACTTAAAATAATGCTAGCATGATTCAAATCAACATACAAGGAGAAATCAATTTATTTCTTTTACTTTTATATCAAAACCGAATGGAACATAAGCAAAAATCACTCAATACAATCATTTATCAAATCAACTTCATTTAGTCAAGATTAACTCAAACAATAACACATAAGAAAATAAAAATGGCTTAAATAAGATTTGTTCCAAAACCGAATGGAACATGAAAAATTACTTTTAAGTTTTTAATCAAAGATTTAGATTTTCATATACATGAAATTCATAGATCCATCCACAAAGCACACATGCACAACAAAATGAACTAACTTTAACATGTATAAAGGTAAAACCGTGAGCTTCACAAAAAGAATTTAGCAAACAAAATTTAATTCCTTAACACAATAAAATCAAGAATCATGTCAAAGTTTTTAACTTCTAAGAAAACTCATGCATGCACCAAAAATCTTTGAATAGGACAAATTTCAACATACATGTAAATAAAATGATGATCTAGCATGGTTTTCTATTTTTCCTAGACTTGACCGAATGATAACATGCAAAGAGGCAAGATCTCTAAATTTTACTTTCACATGCAAGGATCAAACTCAAGATCAAATCATACAAAACTTTAAAAGCATCATTTTCTTTCTTGAAACACTAACCGAATCATCATCATACACACACACAAAATCTGGATTCAAATTCTTTTTACTCTAAAAATTATTTTTAAAGCTTGTTGAGTTTATTTTCTTTTAAAAACCGTGACATGCATACAAGGAAAATTAAGATTTGTACTCAAAACAAACATACAAAATTCAAGCTCCATGTTTTCTCAAAGATCAATCATAGATCAAGACATGCAAAAGAAGATCAAAGCAAAAACATAAACTTAAACTCAAATCCTAGACAAAACCGTGAAGAACAAGTTAGAAATCAAAGCATCCAAGCACAATTATTCAAGACCAAGCCATAAAATTAACATGCAAAGAACTTAAACTTCAAGATCATAAGAAAATAAACACATGCATCCAAGAAAATTAAACTTAAACAATGTCCATAACAAAGTCCTTTACAAACCAAAATTATTACATCCAAATTTCCTTAAACAACTACCTTGAATCAAGAGTTTAACTTAAATCTTCAAATCCTCCTCTTCTCCTCCTAGGGCGCCTCCTCTTCTCTAGGGTTGATGGGTGTTTTCTTCATGATCCTTGAAGAAGAATGTGGTTGAGAAAGAATTAGAAAGGGTTGGGTTAAGAGCTTTTGGGTTTTCACTCTTCTTTTCTCTCTTCTCCCTCACGACCTCACTTTCTTTTCTCTCTAAGTTTCAAGAGTTTGATGTGCTCTTGAACTAAGTGTGTAGGTTTGTAGAGGAAATGGAAATGAGTTAGCCAACACACCCACACACACACACGGTTTTAAGAGCAAAATAAGGCATGGGAATTTCCTCTTCTATCCTCGGTTCAAGGGCTTGGTTCAAGGGTGATTTGGTCTACTCTAAAGTTTGCATGGGAAGGGTCATATCACAAAGGGAGACAAGGTGGAAGAAAGTCTCACCTAGGCATCATGAGTCACACACCCTAGTTTTCTACTTATTTTCTATTTAAAATTCTAATTTCTTAATGAATAAGAAAATCAATCCTCACTTGGTCCTCTCATCCTCTCTTGGCCGAACAATATACACATGCACACATACACATACAATTTCATTTCATGTTATCACCTAGCATGAGATCATGGAATAATGCACATATATTTGATCATGCACATAACATTTTAGGATATCATGTTTCACACTCCAAAACACACGGCACACACATACATTATACATTCACATTCACAAAATCCATGCAACCATTCATTTAAATTTCCTAATTTAATTGCATACATAATTCCTTGCACATGACAAACATTCATAAATTCAAAATTTCCAAAAATATAAATTTTAAAGAAAATCAATCCACTTTATCAATTTAATTACAAAATAAGCTTAACTTTGAAATAAAACCATATTTTCTCATAAATCAAAGACTTCCGAAGAAACCATTTATTAAAAACCTCAAATCATTTTGATAAAATAAAATTCGTTTCTCAAATAAAAATCGTTTGCTAAAACATTTAGCTGAAAATTTTTCTTAAATTCTGAAAAATTCATTTTAAATGAAATTTCATTAATTTATTTGAGTCCAGAAAATGCGGGATGTTACAATTGGTTAGCTTCTACTCCACTCAGGGTAAACACTCTGCCTTGAGCCATTGGTTTGCTAGCAGGTCCAGTGGAATTATTCTTCACAGGTTCTCTGTAATGACGGGCAATATGACCCTGCTTTCCACAATTGAAACAACTACTTGTTGCCCAACAGATTCTTCCATAATGATGACGCTTGCACTTCTCATAGTAAGGGGCATCACTGCGAGATTTGCCCTTGTTATCCACTACCGCTCCACCCTTGCCTCAGTTCTTGTTGGAATATGGACCCTTATTCCGATGATCAAATCCTTTCTTTCTTTGCGGTCCATAACTCTGCTGACTACTCTTTGCTAGAATAGCTAGCACCTCAGCTTTCTTGTCATCCTCATACATCCGGCACATATCTACCAGTGTAGGAAAACTCTGTATCTTCTGATAACTAAAAACTGACTTCAACTTCGGCCTCAATCCACTTTCAAACTTAAAACACTTACTCCACTTATCAGGATTATACAAGTAGTAGGGAGAATACTTCATCAGTGCCTCAAACTTGGCAGCATATTCTCCTACACTCATATCTCCTTGCTTTAGTTTCATATATCTATCTCCTTCTTCCTTCTTAAATCTCCTGGAAAGTATTTATTGAGAAACTTCTCCATAAACACTCCTTAGTTGATTGTTCTTCCCTCATAGTTGTTGTTGTATGTGGATGACATGTTGGTGGTAGGCCCCAACAAAGTTCGAATCCAGGAATTGAAGGCCCAATTGGCTAGGGAGATTGATATGAAGGACTTGGGACCAACAAACAAGATTTTAGGGATGCAAATTCACCGAGACAGAAAAGATACGAAGATTTGGCTTTCTCAAAAGAACGGCGCTTCGACATGCAAGACTGTAAGCCAATCTCTACCCCACTTCCTACCAATTACAAATTATCCTTAGGTATGTGTCCTAGCAATGAAGCGGAGAGGATGGAAATATCTCAAGTGCCGTATGCATCGGCGGTGGGAAGTCTTATGTCATGATTTGTACGAGACCACATATTGCTCAAGAAATTGGGGTGGTCAGTCGGTACATGGCGGATTCAGGTAGAGAGCATTGGATTGTTGTTAAGAGGGCCCTTTGATACATCAAAGGAACCTATGATGCTGCATTATGTTTTGGAGGATTGGAGTTTACTATCAGAGGCTATGTTGATTCAGATTTTGCAGGTGATCTCGATAAAAGAAAATCTACTACAGGTTATGTGTTCAAACTTGCAAGAGGACCGGTTAGCTGGTTATCCAAGTTACAGTTTATCGTAGCTTTATCTACTACAGAAGCTGAATACATGGCAGCTACCCAAGCTTGCAAGGAAGCAATTTGGATTCAAAGGTTATTGGAAGAACTCGGGCACAAGCTGTAGAAGATTACTGTATATTGTGACAGTCAGAGTGCCTTGCACATTGCAAGGAATCCAACCTTTCATTCAAGGACAAAGCACGTAGGGGTACAATATCATTTTGTCAGAGAAGTAGTAGAAGAAGGGAATGTGGATATGCAAAAGATTCATACCAAAGAGAACCTACAGATGTGATGATGAAGCCAATCAACAGTGATAAGTTTATATGGTGTCGATCCTCATATGGCCTATCGAAAACGTAAGCAGTATGAAACTGACAAGTTAAGAAAGGTTATGCAAACTCACCAAAAGTGACTTTAAGTGGGAGATTGTTGCCGACCTACAGCAATTATTTGCTGCTGCCGACCTGCTGGAAGTAAAGTCACCTTTTGTGACTTTGGTTTGTTTGGCACCGGCCAATTAGGAGGCACCGAAAGCAAGCTATAGCTTTGCAAATACCGAGAAAATTGAGGGCATGGAGGAGTTGGGGTTCTCTATAAATAGAGGCCTCAATTCCTCATTCAATAACATCACACACAAAAATCTCCAACATCCAAAACACATACAATAAATCCATCCCAGTGTAAAATATTTGTAGTGTTTTATTAGTATTTCTCCTATATTTTAATATAGAGAGAATTGTATTCTCCTAGTATAAGAGAAGGTGTTAATATTCTCTCCTTATATTTAGAGAGAGGTTGTATTATTTCCAAACTTAGTGAAAACCTTTTATACTTGCTCAGTGGTTTTTTTCCTGAAAGGGTTTCCACGTAAAATATTTGTGTCAGTTCCTTATTTTTCTCAACACTATTTTAGTTGCCTGATATTGTTTTCATAACTCCGATACCCAACAAGTTAAACTCAAGAGAGCTCATTTTTCTTAAATTTAAGGTGGTGTGCGTGTGTGTGTGTGTATATAGTATAATATAGTATGTATTTTGATCAGCAAATTTAACTTCATTTTGTTTGGTATTGCAGGTATGCCAAATACTAAAAAAACATTCCAGTTGTCACCAAGTATGCCTATAATGGACACAAATTCCATTTGGTGGTCATCTATGAATGATTCAATGACTGAGAAAAGAGTATTTAATCGTATGTTGCGTTGCATGCAATATGTTAATTTGACGGAATGGTGGCTATGCAATACTGCATACGAACTTGAACCCGCATCATTATCCTTTGTTCCGAAGCTTCTACCAATTGGCCCATTGTTGAGAAGTTATGGCAATACAGGTGCAAATGCAACATCATTGGGGCAGTTTTGGGAAGAAGATCAATCTTGCATGAGTTGGCTTGATCAACAACCTCATCGCTCTGTCTTATATGTTGCCTTTGGTAGTTTCACTCTTTTTGACCAAAACCAATTCACAGAAATTGCTCTTGGACTAAAGCTCACTAATAGGCCCTTTCTTTGGGTTGTACGTCAAGATTACAATAGCAAGAACAAGATGGCATACCCTAATGAATTTACGAGGCATCAAGGCAAGATAGTAGGATGGGCTCCTCAACAAAAGGTGCTAAACCACCCTGCCATAGCTTGCTTTGTTAGCCATTGTGGTTGGAATTCTACCTTGGATGGTTTGTCTAATGGGGTACCCTTCTTGTGTTGGCCATATTTTGCTGATCAAATTTATGACAAAATTTACATTTGTGATGAGTTAAAGGTGGGGCTAGGATTTTCCACAAATGAAAATGGATTGGTTCCACGTGGTGAGATAAAAGTAAAAGTGGACAAATTGCTCAATGATGAGAACATAAGATCAAGGTCTTTGATGATAAAGGAGAAGGTATCGGGCAACTTGGTGGAAGATGGTTGTTCTACTAAGAACTTGAGCAGATTTGTCAAGTGGCTAAAAGCCTAAAAGGTAAGGATTTGTTCTATAATTTGTGATCAAGGTTGATAGGTATAGAAGCTATGAAGTACTTTTGTTATTGATTTTTTTTAAGTATCATATGTCAAACTCGCATCTTATTGGGAAGGATAAAACACAATTTATAACCATAACTTCTTCGATTATACAATTGTGTTTATTTTTATCCACCAACTTTTATGAGTGTACAAAAATGATCCTTCATCTATTTTTTCTGTCTAAAATCTGAAAAGGCCCTTTGCAATCTGACAAATGTTATCCATGCGACACCCAAAATTATAAACTGTTGTTTTGGTTCCTTGTACTTTCCATTTGTTCTTAATTGGTCCCTTACTTTTATTTGAAGCTATTTTCATCTTTTGAATATCATAATTATGAAACGTGAACATTTCATAAAAAATATTCTTTCATCAATATAATTCTTAAAAAAAATTGAGGTCCAATCATGACTACTCGTTGGGTTCATATTAGAAATCTAATATACTCTCCAACCCCATCTCCTTGAGTAGAAATCTTATTTTTTTCCATGGTCCTTTATGATATTAACAATGTTACCAAAAAAAAGATAACTTGCTCAGAAATTAATAAATAAGAGCAAGATATGAAAATAATGAGGAGGACGAAGCAACCCAAAAATGGAAGTTAAAATTGCAAAAGTGAAGATCAAGTTGAAAGCAAGTCGAAGAATAAATGCTTGCAATCTGTCATTATCGTAACAGCCCAATTCATAAAAGTGTAATTAAGAATACTTTCGAACTAATATTTGTAGGGTTAACCAGTATTCCCAGCAATCTCTGCTGGACGAGCCTACACCGAACATAAGGTCGGCATAATATTGATCCTTCCTAGCCTCCGCACAGGTTGGAATGTCGACTACCCAACCTCGGATGGATCAGGACCAATTAGCCTTGACCGACCTCCAACTGGTCGAAGGCATCTCATCCGACCTGGTTCTCATCAAGACGGACCCCCACATTGGTCGCTGACCGACCATACACTCGGCCTCCCTTAGGAGTCCACCAAGTGGCCCAACTAGGGATGGGTAGACATTCGTTAGACCGCGGGACGCCGTACAGGTCACGTGCCATACACCTGACATCCTTAATACGGGCTAGACATGAGAAGGGACATGCTGACCTGTCTAGGTTCAAGAATATGAAGCGTTACCCTTATCCAGAGAAAATACCAGATATTTTGCAGATATTCCCTGAACCTAACGTCAGCATGTAAACCCTAAAGGGCCTCATCCCTTTGGGCCCTATCCACCCGCACACCCTATAAAAGGCATAATCATGCCTTAGGGTTAGGTAAGTTCTCTCATCCCTAAGTTGTCACTTTGCACACACTTTGTTGACAAGGGGAGACCCTGGGTATTCCAACTGAATACTCCGAAATATTCCATTACCGTCATACATTAACTCCTGTTCACACATAGATTTCAGGGCCATTAGTCACTGGTCTTGGGGTCCCATTGAACAGGAACATTTCCTTATTTTCCATATACACTGCATTGGCGCCGTCTGTGGGAATCGTTAAACTTCGATTCCCAACCAGTCCAACAAAAAGCAACAAGATCAAAACTTTTTTCCTTCCTTCCATTCTATCTCTGCTAGCAAGATGGCTGACAACAACGTCAATGCTGATGGGGGTCTTGGAGGCCCCTCTCGTGGCCGCGCCGGACATGGGGGACGGGGCCGTAGGGCCCAAGTGGAACTTCCCCTCCGTCTTGAAGCCACGGAGGCTCCGCCACAACCTCTATAGAACAACGTAGCGGAAGGACAAGCCCCAGCCGGGAGCAGACAAGAGGCTCATAATCAACGATAGCTAGTGGAGGGGCTCACGGCCTCTGACGACGGCACCGCCACCTCCAAGGTGCAACCCCACAAGCTCTCAGCACTGGCTAGGATTCGCCTCCCCAGCAACGAAGGGAGGAGATTGGGTCCCTCATGTACTCGCTCTGCTGCCCACGAGGTAGCCACGAAGCAAGGATCCACCAGGGCCTCGAGTCACAAACCCCGCTCTCGTGAAGAGCCACGATGGTCTGACTTGAGGTTCGGAACCCTACAAAAGGGGAAGGGGGGAACGATAAGAGGGCCATTCTCGCCTCTCCACAGGGTCTGCCAAGGTCACTAATGAGATCATGGAGGTATTAAAACGCAAAACAGCCATGATCGAACGCCAGAACTTAGTCATAGCTGACTTACAACAAACGACAATGGCACAGACTGCGCGTGCTAACCAGCACGAAAGCCCCACACCCGTGGGAGGACCTACTACAGACCAACCTCCACCTCCACCTCTCAACCCGAGTATGCCACCACCACACAGGATTTCCTCCTCTTTTCCCAATACCTTCGCGATATCGGTTGTCCATCCCGACCAGTATCCGATGGGACATTCCTCTTACCTAGGCCACCCCTTTTCCGACGAAATCATGGTCTACAGGACATCGCAGCAGTATCCATGGCAAGCCAACATTCAGAGGTACACCGGCACTACCAACCCTGCTAATCATATCGCCAACTACAAGTCGGCAGTACTGTACAACAGCAGCGAGGACGACATGAAGTGTCGGGCCTTCCCACTGACCCTCAGCGAGGGCGCGCTGACTTGGTTCGGCACTCTACCACCAAGATCTATCCGATATTGGGACGAACTAAAGCACGCTTTCCTAAACAGGATCTCCATCAGCTTGGTACTCCCGAGATCGGACCACACCCTGGCATGGGTCACCCAAAAATCGGGGGAAATGCTGAGAGAGTACCTTACGAGGTTTATGAATGAGGATGGCAAGATTCACTCGTTGGAACCTGGGGTGTCGGTCCTGCTTTGCCTACAGGGGCTCCTTCCCGGGGAATTCCGGAACTCCTTGATTGGGAAACCACCCAAGACCATGAACGAACTTCGCGAGAGATCGCTGAAGTTCGTAAATCGGGAGGAGTTCCACCGAGGACAGGCTGCGTGCCTAGCGAGCAGAGATCAAGCAGAGGGCCCGAGAGAAGAAAAGGGAAAGGAGAAAAAGGAAAGGGGGGAGAAGAAAACATCAATCCCCAAGGGTAGATTCAATGAGTACACTCCCCTCATGGCCTCAAGGAGCCAAATTTGGAAGGAGACATTGGCCACAGAGCTGAAAGGTGTCACAAGGCCTCCAGCCTTGAAGAAAGGGTACCAAAAGGACAGGACAAGGTACTGTGAGCACCACGGCGGGTACGGGCATACCACCGACCAATGCATTTGGCTCAAGGACTTGATCAAACAGATGATCCGAGAGGGTCGGTTTCGCCAGTACACCAAGGACGGAGGAGACAAGAAAATGAAGGACCCGCAGAGGCGAAGGAGTGGGCCTCCACCCAGAAAGGAAAGGGAGAGGAGCCCCACTCCCTAAGCAGCTACTGATCAACCAACAACACAACCAGAGGATGACGCCGAAGATTCTTCGCGTGATTACTTGTTCACGGTAATCGCAGGGGGGTTCGCAAGTGGCGGAGAGAAGAGGGCGGACCGAAAATGGTATGTCAGCCAAGTTTTATCTGTGAACAGAAGACCCGAACAACCAAAGCAGAAGGGAAAAACATCCCATTAGTTTCGGGGATGAAGATTTGAAGGACATACTGCCGAATCACGATGACCTCATGGTCATCGCTGCAAGCATTGGTAGGTACCACGTCGTAAGACTTTTAGTTGACCAAGGGAGCTCGACAGACATCATCTTTCTTTCCGCCCTCAAGGACATGAAACTGAGCATATCCGACCTCACCCCGACGGAGGGATATATCATCAGTTTCACTGGAGACACCATCGTCCCTTTAGGACACATTTACGTACCAATATGCATGGGGATCGGGACGTCAGCTCGAACCGAAATGACCAAATTCGTCGTGGTCGACTGCCCTTCAGCCTATAACGGCATTCTGGGCAGACCATGCCTTTTCGCATTCCGAGCTGTAGTCTCAACGGTCCATTTAGCGCTGAAGTTCGTCGGGGTTGATAACCAGGTTATCACGATTCAAGCAAATCAAGGAACGGCCCTCAAATGCTACAACCCGAGCTTAAGCAAGACCAAGAGTCAGCAGAAAAAGCACCCAACAGTTGTGAGTGAGCCAATCAGCACCCGAACACCACTAAAGGAGAAAAATCCAACAACGAGCCGAAGCAACTCCTTGGCAAATCAATAAAAAAAAGGTACAGAGCCCATGGCACAACTCAATCAATTCTTGGCACAACTCAAATCAGTTCTCGGCACAACTCAATCAGCCCACGACACAACTCAATCAAGTTCTGTCAGGATCTCATCCTCTCAAACCGACCTCTAAGACGAGTAACATCCTCGGGAAAGCCTTTGGGAAGATTCGGCGTAGGACCTCTCCAGCAAAACATAGTCGGCTTGAACCTTCTCCAGGTTCTCCCGATTAAGGTGGTCGCGTTCCTCCAAGGTAGCCCGAACCTCCCTTAGCTCCTCCTGAGAAGAACGCTCTCTCTCTTCGTGGTCAGCTCGGACCTTCTTCAACTTTTCATCAGAAGATTTCTCCAAAAGCACATAATCGGCTTGAACCTTCTTCAGCTTTTCCTTGAGCTTGGCTCTCCCGTTCTTCTAGTTGCCGAATGACGTTGGCTTGCTTCGTCTGAATCTCAGTCAGCCTCACTATTTCATCTTTGTAATTGGCTTCCTGATCTATGAACGTCCTTCTCTTCTCCCTCTTCTTGGTTGAAAGGGAAAAAGAGATTTCACCAGCATGATCGGCCACACTATACAGAAGGCTGGCAATCCGAAGCAGGTACTTTGCCATCAGGTTGGCCTCTTGGCACCTTGAAATCCCATTATGGTCACACCACCGTTGGTCGTCAACAGGCGACTTGATCATATTTCAAAGTTCCCGAGGAATGAACTCGGGACCCCAGCCGAAGAGTCACCAGCATGGCCTGTAGGCGAGGGATTTGAGCCGGAGAAGATCCTTACTCGACCAGGACCCGCCCTCTTCCTCATAGCCAAAGGCTGGTCATCTGATGACACCTCCTCTTGCACATGATCGGCGGGAGAAGGATTAGGGGCCATGGTATGAGCAGGAGGGGTGAGCCGCGAAGAGGAAGCATCAGCTAAACTCAGCTTGTAAGAACTGGCCGTAGAAAAACACCTGCCAAAGCTTGGGCGGGAGGAGGCCAGGCCGAAGGGCCCGACTGTGAAGAAGAAGCAACGGCCGAATCTCGCCTTTGACGCTTCTGCCCCCGAGCAACTTGAGGGGTAGAAGCCGAGGAAGTGCGAGGTATGGCAGAGGATGGAGCTCGCGGAATGTTTGCTGGAGATCCTCCTCGTTGCATCCTAAACTCGGTAGACAGGTCCACTGAAAGAAAAACAGGCAAAGGTCAAAAAATAAATGATGCATGAATGGTACAAGGCCAAGGCCTACCAGGCTTTATCGGGACCGAGTCAGGGGGAAGGACAATGATCTGAAGCACATCTACTTGACCACTTTCCTCACGATACCGGTGAAGACTAAGATAGGCGTTCCTCCTCAGATCGGACATCCTCATCCAGTCAGGCTCGAACGCCCCAAGTTGGTGTGTATAAAAATCCTGAGACCAAGCCAAGGGAAACCTAGGCTGATCTCCGTTCATGAACCAACACTTCCCACGACCAACAAACCGATACTTAAAGTAACAAAATCGGAAGGGTTCCCACGCCCCACTACAAAAGAGGATGTCATACCCATGGTGAGCCCGGAAAACCACCCAAGTCCTTCCAATGCCCCTTCCTTCGATTACCACTAGAAGAGGACGATATACAAAAAGAAAGACGTTGACGTTGAAGTCAATGGCCGCAGCAGTACAAAAGACATGGAAACCCCGAACAATCGCCCAAGCGTTAGGGTGAAGTTGAGAGGGAGCCACCCCCAAACGACGAAGCAAGATAATCTCGAAGTCCGAAAATGGTAGCTTCACTCCTAGTCGAATTATTGGCTCCTCGTAGAAGAAGAATTCAGAAACACTACGTGGCAAAGGACGACATACTCGGTCATCGTTACTAGCAAGAACCACAGCGTAGGCATTACCGGTATTGTCAGCAGGGCACGGAAGCACAAACTCCTTGACATGCCCTAAGCTCGTGGTACGGGACACAACACCAAGTATGTCAGGATGAACCCAGTAGCATCTATTGGCACGGGAGGGGAGCACGAGCCGATAAACGCCATCTGATGCGTACGCGTCATTCCTGGGGAAAACAGAGAGGTTGGATTACGGAGGGTGTACAACTCACAGGGTTTATGCTAATAATACTTCTGCTACCATCCTGATATACTTCCTAACTCCCACAAAGGAACAACTTCCCTCCTCAGCCACATGTCGGGAATTCCCCCCACTGCTCCGCATGAACGGCATGGCCGAGCCCCTCTAAGCCCACGCCTGAAGAGCTCGGCAGGCAGCAACGCCCTAACTCTTCAAGAAAGAAAAAAGAGCACCATCTGGGGGGCTCAAAAACGTAAAGAAGAAACCCACACAACTTCCCAAAGCAACCAGCACTGCAAGGAAAGGGAAAAGGCCTCCCCTAGCTTAGCCACTGTCACCCAGCAAAAATAGCCTCCCCCCAGAAGAAACACCACCGCCAGGGAAAACGAAAAAAAAAGAAATAAAAAAACAAAAAGAAAAAAGAAAAAAGAGAGAAAAGGAAAATAGTACCTGAAAACCTTGGTGGAGGCTAAAAATGGAAAACTAGGGGGAAGCAAGACAACAACGGAGTAGGAAAAAAAGAAATCGCAAAAACCAAAGAAGACGGAGAAGCAAGGCAACGGAAAAGAGTGGGAAAGAAAAGAAAGAGGAATTTAAAGGAAAAAGTGACCTTTCAGATTCCTTGAGAAGCCCAGAGAAGAGGCCCAATCCACCAGAGACAAGGACGCGTGGCGGCGCGGGAAGTAAACAACTGGCAAAAGTTCAAATTTCGAAAAAAAAAATGCATCATAGCAAGTACCTTCCCCACGTCAACACGCGTACCCATGACGCCACCCTCCCAGAAGAAAGGAAAACTCCTTCCCACTCTGGTCCCAATAAGACAATGAGGCAACTGCTCAGAAACCTGAACATCCTCTTAAACTCGACACAGGCTCTTTGATTTTTCACCAGCTTGGGGGGCTTGTAAGGTTAACCAGCATTCCCAGCAATCTCTATTGGACGAACCTACACCGAACATAAGGTCGGCATAATATTGAGCCTGCCTGGCCTCCGCACAGGTAGGAATGTCGACTACCCGACCTCGGATGGACCAGGACCAATTAGCCATGACCGACCTCCCACAGGTCGAAGGCATCTCATCCGACCTGGTTCTCATCAGGTCGGGCCCCCACATGGTCGCTGACCGACCATACACTCGGCCTCCCTTAAGAGCCGACCGAGTAGCCCAACTAGGGATGGGTAGGCATTCGTTCGACTTCGGGACACCGTACAGGTCACGTGCCTTACACCCGACATCCTTAATACGGGCTAGACATGAGAAGGGACATGCTGACCTGCCCAGGTTCAAGAATATGAAGCGTTACCCTTATCCAGGGAAAATACCAAATATTTTGCAGATATTCCCTGAACCTGACATCAGCACGTAAACCCTAAAGGGCCTCACCCCTTTGGGCCCTATCCACTCGCACACCCTATAAAAGGCATAATCATGTCTTAGGGTCAGGTAAGTTCTCTCATCCCTAAGTTGTCACTTTGCACACACTCTGTTGACAGGGGGAGACCCTGGGCATTCCAACTGAATACTCAGAAATATTCCATTACCGTTATACATTAACTCCTGTTCACACATAGATTTCAGGGCCATTAGTCACTGGTCTTGGGGTCCCATTGAACAGGAACATTTCCTTATTTTCCATATCCACTACAATATTAAACAGCAGATAAAATTTTGACTTTTTATTGATTTCTCAAAATCAAGTTTTTATGAAAATTGATAAAAATTGGGGTAACATTTGTAACACCTCCATTTAATTAAAGGTAATAATAAAGTTTTCAATGAAAAAGAGTGCAACAAAGAAAATAATTTTCATTTATTGAAAATGGAGAAAAAAATTTATTTTAAAAATACATTTCCAACTTGGGTTACATCGGAACAGATCACGGTAAATATCTTGTAGATACTTCCTTCCTTCGCTTGACCGTTTGGCTTGATTGGAAGCTTCCATATGAGGCAAAGTCGGATCAGTATCCATACTTCAGAATCCTAACAAAAAGTATGTGATATGGAATAAGTCATTGTCATATCATATTATTGGATTAAATAATCGAGTGACTGAAAGTAAACAATCACAAGAACCACATTATAATGCTCGCGATGTGTGAGAACAATCAATATCTTAACATACCAGACTCAGTAATGTTATGTTACGATTTCATGTTCACTAGAACCAAATTGTATCAGCAGACTTACATTTGATATGAACAACATAAATTGAAGAGTGCATAATCTTGATATCAATATTAGCATTATTATAATGACACCAAATGCTACTCGAGAAGCTGACAACATCTACACGAAAGATAATCATCAAAATCAGACTTCTTGATAATATCATAATCTATAGGCCTGCTAATCCTAGCTCAAGAATTGTAAGAACATCGATAATATGCAATATTTTGCAGTCTTTAATAATACATGAGGTTTTCTTACCTCATGTGTCTCTATAATTCCAGATAAGAAAATTTGTAATGAAACAATAGGAATTGGGAGTACCTAAACCAGCTATCAATGATTAACTTGAGGATTAACCCAATCAAGAATAATAGAAGAGCTCTCATGCTCACTATTCTTTGAAATTGGCTTTGTGCTACTCGAAGGGGATTTGGAAGAACTACCAGAAAGCCCACTTGTCCTTGGTCAACATCTTAATACAAAACTCAATCTCCTCATCAAAATTCTTATGAATAACGTGTGAATTATGAACATCCTCAAGACAATTGCTAGATTGATATTCTTGACAAGCATCATTTGTTTTTTGGCTTATGAAGCATAACATCTCGCTCCTCTTTGTGTTTCTTTTTCCGCTCAGAAACCTTACCTTGCTTAGTTCAGATATAGTGGTGAAAATCATTAGTTTATGCACTTTTGGTGTGGGCTTAGATAGTTATTTGTTGGGAGTTGATTTTCTAACCTCCCCTGTTGGGTTTTTGACCCCCTTAAATAAAATTATTCCAAAAATGCCCCTGATTAAAAAAACAAAACAAAACAGTCAAAATCACACATGAGCGTTTCACCTTCTACATCATGCTTCTATCATAACCGTATCCTTCAATCAACCCTCATTGTTCATCTTTTTTATTTTTTTGTCATCCATATCTTTTCTTCTCATTCATCATTATTTTTTTCTTGTTCTTAAGCATTATTTTTCTTTCCTCGTGTAAACCTTTTTTTTTTCTTCTTCACCTTCTTCCTCCATTACCTCACTTATACCCTTTCTCATCCACTCCCACTCATATAATAATATCTGATCATTCAAGTTATTTGTGTTCTTTACGTCTTCAAGAGAGTGTATAAGGTTACGTGGCTGTGAAGGTAACACTTCTTATCTGCTGCTTTATTTTTTTTTACGTAATGTTTTACGTCTACATAGTGGCGTAAGTTTTGATTCTTACGCCTCGAATGTGACGTAGGAAAGAAAAAATTCATCCTAACGACACAGTCGAGACGTAGACGCAAATATCAATGAATGTACTTCTCGATTGTGACGTATAACAGAAAAATTATTATCATACGCCACAGTCAAGACGTAATAAACATATATTTGTAAATGACCGTACGCCATGTCCAAGACGTAGGATTTAATTTCATAGCTTACGTCATTGCATAGATGTAGGTTTTCTTTTACGTGCGTCTAAGCAGTGGCATAGTTGTTATATTTAAACACACATCTTAGCATTGGCGTAGCATGTAACACCCCGATTTAGTAATTTGATTATATTTTTATCTAGTAAAAATCTGGAAAATAAAAATTTATCGGTGACGTGGACATGAGTTAGCCTCCATAAAACATTTCTATTTTCCAAAAACATTTTCATGATAACAATAACTCATTAATGTCCCACATCGCACCTCAAGTTCCAAATCAATATGTTACCGACATCACGCTTTGAAACTCTTTCTTCCAATTTCATAAAATACTATTTCATTTCCCTTTTACAAGTAACGCCAAATACTGAGTTTCCAAAACTTACAAGGAAATAGGGTGAGTTACATCATGGTAGAGCCACATCATCTTAGTAACTTAAGAAAGTGCAATACATACTCAAGCACAAAAGAGAACCTACACTACAGATCGCCATCCTTAGCAGGAACCTCTTTTAATTCCAGATCTTCTTCAGTGTCATCAAATCTCCCGTCATTCTTTGGTAGCACTAAAACCTTTGCATACTCTGGATCCTCAAGCATTATCCTATCCATCATATCCCACAAGTCGATACCCATTGGAGTGAACCGGAGGTCGACGATCTCCATGCTAACATCTCCTCGCCATTTACAGCCCTCCTCAAGGAAATCTCAATCTCTGTCTTCAAGAGGGTGTGTAACACCCCAATTTGGACTTAGAATTTTCACTAAAAATTTGCGCCATTTTTTTTATAACATTATCAAAATCAATTCAGTTTAATTCTTTTACCAAAAGGTTTTCATAATACAATTTGATTCGTTTAGTTTACAAAAATGTTGTGGTACTTGCATCATAAAATTCTATTTCCAAAAAGAGATGTTATCATCCAACACATTTCCAAAAACTCATTTTTCTAAATGTCATATTTAGTCGATGGTTAACTTGCGGAAAAATAGTTTAATTACTTTATGAACATAATATATATAACAAAAGGAACTTCTTTTATTTCATTTCAAATAATCATTTATTACAAAAGGGGTTACATTCGGGATAGAGTAATCATGTCCTACCCATCTAATGATGGAATACAGAAACAGAGACTATTCTAACTTAGACTACTAATCTTCATTGCTATCCTTCATCACAAGTATCTGAGAGATTTCTCGGCTGCCGCTTTTTCGTCCTCCTCATGATGATGCTCCATTTCACGATCCTTCTCCAACTTAAGCAGCCATAACTTGTAATGCTACATGATCTGACATCTGTGAACATTGTCCCCAATGTCCACAGGGAAAGGAAAGAAGAGAGAGAGTCAACGATCCGGACGAATGGTCGTCGACGGCATGGACTTACTCTAAGGGATCACATTAAGACACAAATATATGCAATAACTATAACATTTCCTCATTCACAGCTCATAATTACCACTTTATTCTTATAACTTATTATATCTTCCTCTTTCTTCGCATTAATATCTTTTCTTAAAGTTTCATACTCATAGTCTTTCCACTAGGTCTTTCCATAATACAACCGTCAATGATTTAGGGAGGGAAATCATTGAGGTAAGGGAACAGTCAGCACACACGATACATCTCCTCTTCATCATCCAACCACAACCTAAGTCGGCAAGCAGATGGGATGCACAGGAATCCTAACCATGCTGACATCGAAGCCAAAGGGTACGTACCAGCTGAAACCACGCAAGTTGGCCAGCAAACAAAAATCAAATATCAATTCATAAGTTCATCAAAAATAATCGATGGCTTCTAGTCCCATTCAGATTCCCTCTACACCATCTAAGATTTGCTCAAGGGGGCGACAGCTATATCCCTAGTTGTACATGTAGCCCTCGCTACGATCAACGACCAGCAGGTGCCCTTGATCACTGTAGCATCGTTCCACCTAGGGAAGCGCTCTTAGGCTTCTTGACGAATCACCATCATTGCCCTCCCCTATCGCAATCACCACTTGGCGGAATGCACGACCTCCAAGTATCCGGTATCTTTCCTCTCCACTACTTCACTCTCAACGTAGTTAGAAAGGATTGGGTCCTAAAGTCTTTTAAATCTTTTTAAAGTCTTTTAGAAATCTTTTCTTAATCCTAAGTTTGGTCGACCCATTCTAAGCCGCACTTCTAACGGGTCTCGACCTCTAAGGGACCATAGCAAACACCTCCCTAAAGTACAGTGGATTCCACAAGACATGAACCACGGCAAAGTCATTCACGTGGCCAATCGCTTAAGGGGATATAATAAAGTCATTGTGCCGTTCGCACCATCACTGTACACTAACAACGATCTTCAAATTTCACAAGATTCAAATAATCATTTTTCATAATTTATTTTCACAATCATACTTCCAGATATTTCAAGTCCTTTTCATGGGAACAACAATTCAATATACATCGAGCACACTTCCATAGGATAAATCCTTATCCCAAAGTAATCCCAACGTATTTGTTATCTCATCACTTATCATTTTATCATCTCCAAAATCATTACAGCAATATCCAATATACAACTTCAGAATATACAACATGGTATAACAATTATTAACAGACATAATATTGAGGAATCGTATTTTTCGTAAGGACGGCGGAACACACACACATTTGCCGTCTTACTACTCAACCTATAGATTCCTAGTTCCGACCTTTAAGATGATACGGAACGTCCTAATGCTACCTCAGTGCCATTATGTCTTAGGAAGGTTGCTCTCTTACCTGAGATCCATGCTTACTCTGTTTTCAACCTTTGCGTTCACAGCTCCAGCAGCTCGTTCACTTTTAATTCCTTTTATTTCTTAAATGATGAACGACATACAATCAATATCACGCAAGTATCTTATACTATCTATTCGCTAATGTAAGGACAAAACCAAAGTACCAAAGTACCTTAAAACAGAAATCCCTTTTTAAAACAGAAACCATTTTTAAGGCATTAGATAACTTAAAATAATTCCTTTTTGAAAAACATACTTTTAACAAATACCACTTTCTTAAATAACCTTTGAAATCAAAAGACTTTGTATTAGAATATACAGCACTTGAAAAGTAAATCATTCCTTCTCCAAAATCAAGGCCTCTTAAACATTACTAAATAAAATCTTTAAAACCAATCATCAAGTCAAAATCACTTTTCAAAGACATACAACCATTATCAGCCACAGATTTATACAAATAAAACAACACTTTATTTAAACAAATAACATCAAATCATATTTTCACAGAATCACTTTTATAATTTCTTTTATACTCGATACACTTATATTAAGGGTCCTATAAAAATCCTCATACTAATTCATTCCAAAACAATTTTTATAGTTGATGCAACAAATCTAGAATTTTGGACAGCAGACCCTACAAGTCTTGAAAATCACTTTTTCCACCACTGGTTTATCGGAAAGACATGTCACTTTTTCCTACAATTTCTTTACAGTTCTAGTATAAAAATATGATTAAATATACATTAAACAAAATAATTTTGCTTGATAGACAGTCACCAAAATCTAGTTGCATCAATTCTAAAAATTGTTATAAACATGTTCTATCATTCATTTATAACCATATATAATTCTAAGATCTATGCATATAATACAAAAAAAATTAGAACTTAATCAATTAAATCATTAGAGACTATTCATACTTTCATTAACTCATAATTCAATTCCAAATGCTTATATAACAACTACCATTCAAATAGTAACATAAGCCGCTTAAACAAATAACTTAAACTCAATGAAATCTTTTAATCATTTGAACAGCCAGAAATCAATACAAACACTTAACACATCAACAATCATTCAAAAATATAAACTCATTCACTTATCAAGTCAAAACAAGTTCTAAAGTTGATGCAACTCAAATTAAGATTCTGGACAGTAACAAAATAAAGTTGCATCTCTTCACAGCTACCCAAAATTCATTCTTTTCAATTTCCTACTAAAAGATTCACATACCAAATTCTTAAAATGAAATTAAGCTTAAAAAGTAATATTTTCCACACTTATTCATTTATGGGCAGCACTTAAATTATTTCAATTCACCTAAAATCTTCTAGACATACTACTAATGTCAATATAAAACAAATCTGGACAGCCACTCAAACAATTGCACTTACTCACAATATTCATCAAATTAAAGTTCTAACATCTATTTTCAAAGAGCTAAAAACTATAACTCAAAAGTATCCATATCTTATAAAAATAGTTACATTTTCTAATTCATATCAAATCTGGACAGCAACTTGATTTCCCAGGAAATTGATAATCTCATTCATTTAAAAACTTTCTTTTTACACTAAACACATATACACATAAGGACATAAAATATCATTTTAATTTCATATGTCTTTATGCCAATAAAATTTTCCAGGATATAAACAAATTCCCAAAATTATTAATCTTTATAAAAATCATTCCTTCAATTGTTATTTCATGAAATCACTTCAAGAATTTAAAACACCACATTAGTACAGATAGACTTAGAAAAATTTCAACAATATACCTACCCTATATAAATAACAATTTCGGCCATATCATCAAAATAAAAACAATAATCAAAAATCATTTTTCACATAATCAATCATCTAAGCCTTATAATCAACTATTAACTATTGGAAACAAGAATAACTCATGCACATATCCTCCAACAATCATACAAATTTTATTTTTTTGTTTTTCCATGAACCTCACGGTTCATACAGTGAGTAAAATGAATTTTTGCAAAATTTTCAAATCAAGTTTTGTTTATTCATCAGAGGGTTACTTCTCTTTAAAACTCAGGACTAAACCTCAAACAGTCATTACCACAAATCTCAAAAATCACTTAAATACTCAGATGATTGCAAATCAAAATTTCTATGTCCTAATTTCTTTCTCAGAATTCGTCCATCATCAGGAAATAAAAAGGGTTGTTTCTTTAAACCACTTTACAAGTCCCTTTTTAATCCTCATTCATATGAACAGGAACAAAATTCACAAATAGTTAAGAAAATTTAAAACTTACAGAATAGAAATAATTTTAAGAACATAATTTTAAAATACATATAACACACATTCATAACTCATACCTTTAGGCAAAATAATTTAGACCTTAAATAAATTAAAATAAGTACTTTTTGAGTAAAAATAGATTTTGGACAGTTACTAAACAAGTATCCTATAACATTATAACACTTACACACTCACATAGGCACACATACAATAATTAAACAAATATCTTATTATAAATTTCCATCCACTCCAAAAACCAGATACAAATCAGTTTCTTCAATTAGAACAGGACTAATGTTTTAATACCACATGTACTCATTTATATATTCATCCAAGTAGATAACACATACAACTTAGTTTATCATTATTATGATTACAATTGTTATTATTATTATTAGGGCCATTAGGCCACTGCTCAACAAATTTTATTTAAAACTATAACTACAATTGATTACTATATATACATCAAATACTATCCATTATACCTAATACCAAACAAATACTATATATTTATATATTACTATATATTACTATTAGTATATCTATATACACACATATATCAAAGGCCTCACGGCCAAAAACCTAGAAATAATAAAAATAAACTCAAACAAAACAATGATTTCTAAATGCAAACTATTACACCCAACACATTAAATCTTTTATTAATATAACAAAATTTTTCACATATAAGAATTTAACTTTTCATTTTCTTACTTCACAAAATTCGGTCATCCCTAAAATAAAAAGGGGAAACCTTAGTTTCTTTAAACCTCATTTTGAGTCCCTTTCTATTCATTGTTCATATGACCAGTAACAACATAAAAATTCTATATCCAAAAATATTCAGAGATTTAAACTTGTGAATTACATAACCATAAAAGAAAATCATTTTTTTTTAGTTCCTTTAAACCATTTTCATTTCCTTTCTACTTCAAGGAAAAATACTTATTTGTTTTCATTCTTTTTAGGGACTTAATTATAAATCAAATACACATGAAATAACAACAATTATCATACAATATACATACATACATACACGGTCCAGAAAAGAAAAGAAAATCAAAAACCAAAAATACAAATCCATTTTCATCTTTTTATTCATTTCCATTCTCTTTTATTTTATTAAACAACAACACAATACACATATTAAAATACACAAATTAATCCTCAAATTAATATATGTCATGGTTCACATATATATATATATTAGAAATTATTATTTTTCCATTGCTATTTACTTATTTCTTTTTCATTCCTTAAAACAAAGAACAAAACAATTAAAAGACAAAGGATAAAAACTTGTTCAATTATACAAAATCCTCTATAATTCATATGGTATAAGAACTAACATAAACCCAGAAAATAAATTGATTATATTTATCAAAAATTTTAGCCATTTTAAGAATTAAAGAAAAGAGGAGATGAATCCCTTTAAACACTCTTTTTGGTGTCCCTTTTCTTATTCTTAATTCATATGACTTAAGAATAATTTCATATATTCAAGAACAACATTAAAATGAAAATAAAATTTTAGAACTTTAACTAAAGAAGAATTTGAGAAGATTTAAACAAAATATAAACAAAACAACTTAAAATAGCTTAATTAAATAAGTGATTATGGGTTATCTCTACTCCTTAAGCTTTTTAGAAAACTTCAAGCAACAAAGCAACCAAGCAAATTTCCTTCCTCCCTCCTAGCTTTACACGTCCCTCTCTCTCTCTCTTTCTCTCTTAGAATTTCATTTTTTTCTCTTGTAAAACTATCAAGTGTTGGTGTGTGAAAAATGTGGAACTAAGGCTCTCTATTTATAGGTGTTTGGAGATGCATTTCCCTTCATTTTTCTGACCTAATTTCGTGGCCCCTCCTCCAAGTTCCATTCAAAAATTTTCAAATACTACTTGGAACATGAACTAGCATTAAATGGGACTTTGTTGATTCCTAAAGCATTTTAATTCATGGATTATTCTCACAAACTTCAGAACTATTCTTCCCCTCTTTCCACACTAATTTTGGACTGTGCATAATATTAAAAATAGGAGAGAAAAATTCTCATTGGTTCATTGTGGAGGTGCCTACATAATTACCCAATTACTTAATTATTTAAAATTAGATTTTCTACCTACTGTACAAAAATTTTCGCAAACAGTAAAATAAAAATTTTATATTTACATATTAAGATTCTACATTTCAATACGATCATTTTCATATAAAGTTTGTAATTTTTGGACCTACGGTTTGAAAGTTATGAATTTTTGAAGTCCTAAGATCATTTCCTTCAAAAATACACTTTCTAAACTTTCAAATAATTTAAAAATAATAAAAATACGAAAATACACTTAATTTAAATGATAGTACATTATACAACTTCAGAAATGTATTTTCATTTTCAAAATAAAATATTCTTTAGTCAAAAGGTTATTAAATGCATTAAAACCATACTTTGATTCTTAAAACTCAAAAATTCGTTCACTACTGTAGCAGTGATAAAATTTCGAAAACTCAAAAATAAAAATCAAATCTTTACATTTTCTTAATCTAGATTTCGATACGATCGTTTTGACATATCATTTGTAATTTTTCGACGTACGGTTGAAAAGATATGAATTTCTAAAGATAGGATACTCTAATCCATCAAAAGACAATTCATTTTCTAAAAATCATTTAAATCAAATACTTTACCTTAAAAATATTTCATTTAAATAGGCTAGGGAAAACATTGATATATATACATATATGTCACGTATATATATATATATATATCATATATATATATATATATATATATATATATATATATTTTAATTAAATCCAGGTATCAAAATCAAGCATAATTTCCTAATTTCAATTATAAAATCACAAATAAATTGGGTAAAATTGTGGGTCTCACAATCCTCCCCAACTTAAAGATTTCTCGTCCCCGAGAAATACGCACAGAGACAAGCAAGGAAACACACAAGGTTATTCAGACATTTTTACTATCCTTCACTTTGTTATTTACTTCTTTCGAGAATATATCCTTCCTTCGATGTCTTCGTCGATCATCACTCTTTTACTGGTCAACCTTTGTCGTAACGCCGCGCGGGAGTCAAATTGAGTTAAGTTCAAAGGTAGGCAACACACAATAATTGTCACAATAGTAGTTTTGGTCAAACCAGAAGTATTAAAGGTAAGTAAGTATGAATTATTCATAAGGGATATTGGCATTTTGATAATAGACTTGATAAGAAGAGTTCGTTATTTTCGAACTTGGTGTCAATCCAGAAGTAATTTCTTGTATGCATATCAAAACCATAATCACCAGCTGAATTACTACTTATGTCATACAGGTACTTGTCACTACACTTTTCTAACATAGACTCTACTTAACCTTTTTGCTCCCCAACTTTGATCAATCTTATACCATCTATTACACACCCTTTCATCAAAGCCCACCATAAGACTATGATTACTCCCTAACTACCCGACTTTTCACTTACTACCTTGCCTTCTTAGTACCACTTAGGGACCGACTCTAAACCATTATTCCCAAAATTCCTAACTTTTCACACTACCGTACCATCACCTTGTCCCTTCAGCCACTTAAAATTCATGTGTTATGCATACAAGTGTTACTTCCTTCATAACTTTATATGGTAGGGTTATGTTTTAATCACGAAAATTCGAGAAAAGAACTTAGGATTTTACTGAAATTTGGTATTTGGTTGAATAATGTGGTCATTAGGCTGGGTAATTTCTGATAACAGGAAGTCTTTTTAATTTGAGAAGTTCAAATTATCGCAAAAATACTAAAATCAAAATCAATAATCATACGAAGGGTGATTGGGTTCTTTTCAAAAATCGAAACGAAGTAGGGTAATGTCTTGACTTGAACTCAATTCTCCTCTGGCAGTCCTTAAAATACCACACTTTTTCCAAGAATTGGTTTCCGCATTCTCACAAGGAGTTCTATACAGCACAACATTCATTGATCTCATGAAAATTTCAATATTATTATATCACAGGAAAAACAGAAGAAGGAATAATCCTTCAACATAACCAGTCAAGAAACAAATTATCACGAATCCACACAAAAGAAGCAAACACAACTAATGAATACTCCACTTCGTTCAAACAACTCAAACCTAAGAACGACTAGAAGCATTAACATCCTCATTCCCAATCATAGCGAATACTCTTCCGTTTCCCTTTGGTTTATCAGAACCCCTTTTTCACGCTTTGGTTCCCAGCAGTTCCTCGCAGTGTGTCCTAGTTTGCTACTGTTGAGGCAGTTCGGATTCTCATAAGAGCGATTTGGTCCATAATAGTCTTTGTTGTAGCGACCACACAACGGGATTACACCTCTTTGACCTTCTTCACCATTCCCATTACCTCGAGCACCACCATTACTGATGTTATTATCATTCCACGTTCTCTGATTCCCACCATTTTGTTGTTGTTGTTTCCACCTTGATGTTGATTGTTTCCAAAACCACCGGGGATCCATGGACTTCCAACTTGATTCTTTTTTATTCCTACGATTTTGCTGATGAGAACCACGATACCTCTGATTCCTCCTACCAGGCACCTTGTTGTGTCGAGACTTCCTAGCGAAGCCATGCTTAGCAGAGTAATTGACCGGTTTCGCCTTTGCATTTCTTGTCGAAGATTCCCCTACCAACCAGTCGCTTGGTATTCTTGCCTGTCCAAACTTGGGAAACTCCAAATGTGGAAAAGCTATCTGTAGTCCTAACCTCAGACTTCTTTGGAATTCAGGGTTTGCGTCATTGCTACTACTGCCTTGACTAGTCAGACTTGCAGAACATCCATGCATCTTCATTTCCGCGCCAATCCTAACTCTTAGTTTACTCTAGACCGAAACTACCGCAACCCAGACACAAACAAACATAACCAGAGTCACACAAGGAAAGCATATAAGGCTATGCTCAAGGCCACTAAGGACAACCATCGCTCTGATACCACTAAATGTAACACCCCAATTTGGACTTAGAATTTTCACTAAAAATTTGCGCCATTTTTTTTTATAACATTATCAAAATCAATTCAGTTTAATTCTTTTACCAAAAGGTTTTCATAATACAATTTGATTCGTTTAGTTTACAAAAATGTTGTGGTACTTGCATCATAAAATTCTATTTCCAAAAAGAGATGTTATCATCCAACACATTTCCAAAAACTCATTTTTCTAAATGTCATATTTAGTCGATGGTTAACTTGCGGAAAAATAGTTTAATTACTTTATGAACATAATATATATAACAAAAGGAACTTCTTTTATTTCATTTCAAATAATCATTTATTACAACAGGGGTTACATTCGGGATAGAGTAATCATGTCCTACCCATCTAATGATGGAATACAGAAACAGAGACTATACTAACTTAGACTACTAATCTTCATTGCTATCCTTCATCACAAGTATCTGAGAGATTTCTCGGCTGCCGCTTTTTCGTCCTCCTCATGATGATGCTCCATTTCACGATCCTTCTCCAACTTAAGCAGCCATAACTTGTAATGCTACATGATCTGACATCTGTGAACATTGTCCCCAATGTCCACAGGGAAAGGAAAGAAGAGAGAGAGTCAACGATCCGGACGAATGGTCGTCGACGGCATGGACTTACTCTAAGGGATCACATTAAGACACAAATATATGCAATAACTATAACATTTCCTCATTCACAGCTCATAATTACCACTTTATTCTTATAACTTATTATATCTTCCTCTTTCTTCGCATTAATATCTTTTCTTAAAGTTTCATACTCATAGTCTTTCCACTAGGTCTTTCCATAATACAACCGTCAATGATTTAGGGAGGGAAATCATTGAGGTAAGGGAACAGTCAGCACACACGATACATCTCCTCTTCATCATCCAACCACAACCTAAGTCGGCAAGCAGATGGGATGCACAGGAATCCTAACCATGCTGACATCGAAGCCAAAGGGTACGTACCAGCTGAAACCACGCAAGTTGGCCAGCAAACAAAAATCAAATATCAATTCATAAGTTCATCAAAAATAATCGATGGCTTCTAGTCCCATTCAGATTCCCTCTACACCATCTAAGATTTGCTCAAGGGGGCGACAGCTATATCCCTAGTTGTACATGTAGCCCTCGCTACGATCAACGACCAGCAGGTGCCCTTGATCACTGTAGCATCGTTCCACCTAGGGAAGCGCTCTTAGGCTTCTTGACGAATCACCATCATTGCCCTCCCCTATCGCAATCACCACTTGGCGGAATGCACGACCTCCAAGTATCCGGTATCTTTCCTCTCCACTACTTCACTCTCAACGTAGTTAGAAAGGATTGGGTCCTAAAGTCTTTTAAATCTTTTTAAAGTCTTTTAGAAATCTTTTCTTAATCCTAAGTTTGGTCGACCCATTCTAAGCCGCACTTCTAACGGGTCTCGACCTCTAAGGGACCATAGCAAACACCTCCCTAAAGTACAGTGGATTCCACAAGACATGAACCACGGCAAAGTCATTCACGTGGCCAATCGCTTAAGGGGATATAATAAAGTCATTGTGCCGTTCGCACCATCACTGTACACTAACAACGATCTTCAAATTTCACAAGATTCAAATAATCATTTTTCATAATTTATTTTCACAATCATACTTCCAGATATTTCAAGTCCTTTTCATGGGAACAACAATTCAATATACATCGAGCACACTTCCATAGGATAAATCCTTATCCCAAAGTAATCCCAACGTATTTGTTATCTCATCACTTATCATTTTATCATCTCCAAAATCATTACAGCAATATCCAATATACAACTTCAGAATATACAACATGGTATAACAATTATTAACAGACATAATATTGAGGAATCGTATTTTTCGTAAGGACGGCGGAACACACACACATTTGCCGTCTTACTACTCAACCTATAGATTCCTAGTTCCGACCTTTAAGATGATACGGAACGTCCTAATGCTACCTCAGTGCCATTATGTCTTAGGAAGGTTGCTCTCTTACCTGAGATCCATGCTTACTCTGTTTTCAACCTTTGCGTTCACAGCTCCAGCAGCTCGTTCACTTTTAATTCCTTTTATTTCTTAAATGATGAACGACATACAATCAATATCACGCAAGTATCTTATACTATCTATTCGCTAATGTAAGGACAAAACCAAAGTACCAAAGTACCTTAAAACAGAAATCCCTTTTTAAAACAGAAACCATTTTTAAGGCATTAGATAACTTAAAATAATTCCTTTTTGAAAAACATACTTTTAACAAATACCACTTTCTTAAATAACCTTTGAAATCAAAAGACTTTGTATTAGAATATACAGCACTTGAAAAGTAAATCATTCCTTCTCCAAAATCAAGGCCTCTTAAACATTACTAAATAAAATCTTTATAACCAATCATCAAGTCAAAATCACTTTTCAAAGACATACAACCATTATCAGCCACAGATTTATACAAATAAAACAACACTTTATTTAAACAAATAACATCAAATCATATTTTCACAGAATCACTTTTATAATTTCTTTTATACTCGATACACTTACATTAAGGGTCCTATAAAAATCCTCATACTAATTCATTCCAAAACAATTTTTATAGTTGATGCAACAAATCTAGAATTTTGGACAGCAGACCCTACAAGTCTTGAAAATCACTTTTTCCACCACTGGTTTATCGGAAAGACATGTCACTTTTTCCTACAATTTCTTTACAGTTCTAGTATAAAAATATGATTAAATATACATTAAACAAAATAATTTTGCTTGCTGGACAGTCACCAAAATCTAGTTGCATCAATTCTAAAAATTGTTATAAACATGTTCTATCATTCATTTATAACCATATATAATTCTAAGATCTATGCATATAATACAAAAAAAATTAGAACTTAATCAATTAAATCATTAGAGACTATTCATACTTTCATTAACTCATAATTCAATTCCAAATGCTTATATAACAACTACCATTCAAATAGTAACATAAGCCGCTTAAACAAATAACTTAAACTCAATGAAATCTTTTAATCATTTGAACAGCCAGAAATCAATACAAACACTTAACACATCAACAATCATTCTAAAATATAAACTCATTCACTTATCAAGTCAAAACAAGTTCTAAAGTTGATGCAACTCAAATTAAGATTCTGGACAGTAACAAAATAAAGTTGCATCTCTTCACAGCTACCCAAAATTCATTCTTTTCAATTTCCTACTAAAAGATTCACATACCAAATTCTTAAAATGAAATTAAGCTTAAAAAGTAATATTTTCCACACTTATTCATTTATGGGCAACACTTAAATTATTTCAATTCACCTAAAATCTTCTAGACATACTACTAATGTCAATATAAAACAAATCTGGACAGCCACTCAAACAATTGCACTTACTCACAATATTCATCAAATTAAAGTTCTAACATCTATTTTCAAAGAGCTAAAAACTATAACTCAAAAGTATCCATATCTTATAAAAATAGTTACATTTTCTAATTCATATCAAGTCTGGACAGCAACTTGATTTCCCAGGAAATTGATAATCTCATTCATTTAAAAACTTTCTTTTTACACTAAACACATATACACATAAGGACATAAAATATCATTTTAATTTCATATGTCTTTATGCCAATAAAATTTTCCAGGATATAAACAAATTCCCAAAATTATTAATCTTTATAAAAATCATTCCTTCAATTGTTATTTCATGAAATCACTTCAAGAATTTAAAACACCACATTAGTACAGATAGACTTAGAAAAATTTCAACAATATACCTACCCTATATAAATAACAATTTCGGCCATATCATCAAAATAAAAACAATAATCAAAAATCATTTTTCACATAATCAATCATCTAAGCCTTATAATCAACTATTAACTATTGGAAACAAGAATAACTCATGCACATATCCTCCAACAATCATACAAATTTTATTTTTTTGTTTTTCCATGAACCTCACGGTTCATACAGTGAGTAAAATGAATTTTTGCAAAATTTTCAAATCAAGTTTTGTTTATTCATCAGAGGGTTACTTCTCTTTAAAACTCAGGACTAAACCTCAAACAGTCATTACCACAAATCTCAAAAATCACTTAAATACTCAGATGATTGCAAATCAAATTTTCTATGCCCTAATTTCTTTCTCAGAATTCGTCCATCATCAGGAAATAAAAAGGGTTGTTTCTTTAAACCACTTTACAAGTCCCTTTTTAATCCTCATTCATATGAACAAGAACAAAATTCACAAATAGTTAAGAAAATTTAAAACTTACAGAATAGAAATAATTTTAAGAACATAATTTTAAAATACATATAACACACATTCATAACTCATACCTTTAGGCAAAATAATTTAGACCTTAAATAAATTAAAATAAGTACTTTTTGAGTAAAAATAGATTTTGGACAGTCACTAAACAAGTATCCTATAACATTATAACACTTACACACTCACATAGGCACACATACAATAATTAAACAAATATCTTATTATAAATTTCCATCCACTCCAAAAACCAGATACAAATCAGTTTCTTCAATTAGAACAGGACTAATGTTTTAATACCACATGTACTCATTTATATATTCATCCAAGTAGATAACACATACAACTTAGTTTATCATTATTATGATTACAATTTTATTATTATTATTAGGGCCATTAGGCCACTGCTCAACAAATTTTATTTAAAACTATAACTACAATTGATTACTATATATACATCAAATACTATCCATTATACCTAATACCAAACAAATACTATATATTTATATATTACTATATATTACTATTAGTATATCTATATACACACATATATCAAAGGCCTCACGGCCAAAAACCTAGAAATAATAAAAATAAACTCAAACAAAACAATGATTTCTAAATGCAAACTATTACACCCAACACATTAAATCTTTTATTAATATAACAAAATTTTTCACATATAAGAATTTAACTTTTCATTTTCTTACTTCACAAAATTCGGTAATCCCTAAAATAAAAAGGGGAAACCTTAGTTTCTTTAAACCTCATTTTGAGTCCCTTTCTATTCATTGTTCATATGACCAGTAACAACATAAAAATTCTATATCCAAAAATATTCAGAGATTTAAACTTGTGAATTACATAACCATAAAAGAAAATCATTTTTTTTTAGTTCCTTTAAACCATTTTCATTTCCTTTCTACTTCAAGGAAAAATACTTATTTGTTTTCATTCTTTTTAGGGACTTAATTATAAATCAAATACACATGAAATAACAACAATTATCATACAATATACATACATACATACACGGTCCAAAAAAGAAAAGAAAATCAAAAACCAAAAATACAAATCCATTTTCATCTTTTTATTCATTTCCATTCTCTTTATTTTATTAAACAACAACACAATACACATATTAAAATACACAAATTAATCCTCAAATTAATATATGTCACGGTTCACATATATATATATATATATATATATATATTAGAAATTATTATTTTTCCATTGCTATTTACTTATTTCTTTTTCATTCCTTAAAACAAAGAACAAAACAATTAAAAGACAAAGGATAAAAACTTGTTCAATTATACAAAATCCTCTATAATTCATATGGTATAAGAACTAACATAAACCCAGAAAATAAATTGATTATATTTATCAAAAATTTTAGCCATTTTAAGAATTAAAGAAAAGAGGAGATGAATCCCTTTAAACACTCTTTTTGGTGTCCCTTTTCTTATTCTTAATTCATATGACTTAAGAATAATTTCATATATTCAAGAACAACATTAAAATGAAAATAAAATTTTAGAACTTTAACTAAAGAAGAATTTGAGAAGATTTAAACAAAATATAAACAAAACAACTTAAAATAGCTTAATTAAATAAGTGATTATGGGTTATCTCTACTCCTTAAGCTTTTTAGAAAACTTCAAGCAACAAAGCAACCAAGCAAATTTCCTTCCTCCCTCCTAGCTTTACACGTCCCTCTCTCTCTCTCTTTCTCTCTTAGAATTTCATTTTTTTCTCTTGTAAAACTATCAAGTGTTGGTGTGTGAAAAATGTGGAACTAAGGCTCTCTATTTATAGGTGTTTGGAGATGCATTTCCCTTCATTTTTCTGACCTAATTTCGTGGCCCCTCCTCCAAGTTCCATTCAAAAATTTTCAAATACTACTTGGAACATGAACTAGCATTAAATGGGACTTTGTTGATTCCTAAAGCATTTTAATTCATGGATTATTCTCACAAACTTCAGAACTATTCTTCCCCTCTTTCCACACTAATTTTGGACTGTGCATAATATTAAAAATAGGAGAGAAAAATTCTCATTGGTTCATTGTGGAGGTGCCTACATAATTACCCAATTACTTAATTATTTAAAATTAGATTTTCTACCTACTGTACAAAAATTTTCGCAAACAGTAAAATAAAAATTTTATTTTTACATATTAAGATTCTACATTTCAATACGATCATTTTCATATAAAGTTTGTAATTTTTAGACCTACGGTTTGAAAGTTATGAATTTTTGAAGTCCTAAGATCATTTCCTTCAAAAATACACTTTCTAAACTTTCAAATAATTTAAAAATAATAAAAATACGAAAATACACTTAATTTAAATGATAGTACATTATACAACTTCAGAAATGTATTTTCATTTTCAAAATAAAATATTCTTTAGTCAAAAGGTTATTAAATGCATTAAAACCATACTTTGATTCTTAAAACTCAAAAATTCGTTCACTACTGTAGCAGTGATAAAATTTCGAAAACTCAAAAATAAAAATCAAAGCTTTACATTTTCATAATCTAGATTTCGATACGATCGTTTTGACATATCATTTGTAATTTTTCGACGTACGGTTGAAAAGATATGAATTTCTAAAGATAGGATACTCTAATCCATCAAAAGACAATTCATTTTCTAAAAATCATTTAAATCAAATACTTTACCTTAAAAATATTTCATTTAAATAGGCTAGGGAAAACATTGATATATATACATATATGTCACGTATATATATATATATATATTATCATATATATATATATATATATATATATATTTTTAATTAAATCCAGGTATCAAAATCAAGCATAATTTCCTAATTTCAATTATAAAATCACAAATAAATTGGGTAAAATTGTAGGTCTCACAGGGTGCATAAAAATCTTGACATCGAATGCCATCTAAATTCCACGACATCAAGTGTCGGAAGAGAAAGAAATAGAATAACAAAGAGAGTGAGCATCCCGAACGATTTCTCGTCGACGGGGTGGAATTACAATAGGCAGAAATATTAAGACATAGCAACAACAGCATCACAACAACAGATAAAATACACAACACATTCCACATTATCATCATAATCACTTATTCATGGTTCTCAAGCTTTCCACTCTCTGTTCAAAATCATTGATCTCTTTCTCAATTCATTTCTCAATGTATCCCCCAACCTCATTGCCATCACAAAATCACATCCTTGAACTTATCCATAATTTTCTTTCGCTTGACCTTCTCATAGTATCCTCATCATTTAGCCATTCTCATTCCCATCATCAAATATCCTTATTACTCTTAACTCATAACTTCTAAGTATTTTCATCATTCTTAGACATTTCTTACCAAGTTTTATTGGATTGCTTCCATCGATGACAGGGGAATTAAGGAAACATCGTTGAGGGGGCGACAGTACTTTTCTAGTTAGCTGTGCAGGACTTGCTACGGTTCATCGGGTCTTGCAGCCCCAACCACATGTAGAACTTGTCCTGCCTAGAAAAGCACTATAGGTTTCTTGACGTATCACCGTCATCACCCTCCCCTATCATAATCGCTCACCTGAGTATCCGCAAATAAATAGGGTATCTTCCTTTCCACTACTTCACACTCAAATCACTGCATTATTCAATGTCTTTTAGTATTTTATTAAGGTTTTATTAGTCCTAAGGTTCGGACGAGTCACCATTGTTCATCCCTTCGGTGAACCTCGACCTCTAGTCAAATCTTTCACATGCTCACTTTTCCATCATTACTTATCGCAAAACAACTTACTGAATAACATTGGGCTCAGAACCACGGTATGAAACTCACGTGGCCGACATTATTCTCAATCCAAAAACTCATTTTCCCCGTTCATGCACATCGGGGAGTCCCTCTACCTGACAAGCATGTCACACGAACGATGCTTATCGGGGAGTACTTCAACCTTCCGCCACATAGAACGTACTCAACAACTGGGTTCCAATCACATTCACTTTATCATTTCTTTCCTTGCACCATCAATCTTTTCATCATAAACACATCATGTCATTATCAGGAATCTTTCCCTTTTCATCACTTGATTTCCGCATGATCGCATTATTCTCATTAGCATCATTATCATTTTCATAATTTCCATTGCCTCACTTACTTTTTGTCATGGATTTATAACATACAAACATTTACATCATCATATATACTATTCATCATGACATAAATAATAAGGCAGATCATATCATCATAATCACATTAATAGCATCATGTCATAATATTACAATAGAAAATGGATGTCTTAGTCCTGCGTATAGGTGGCCATACACACACAAACAGTTACCACTATATGACTAACTCACAGACCCCACGTTCCGGCTTTTGAGATGGCCAGGAACATCTTAACATTTTACCTAAATACCACAGTGTCTTAGGAAGCCCCTCTCTCACCTCTTGTCCAGCAAACATTGTCAGAAATTGCTGCAGGTCCGTCTAACTAACAACAGCTCCAAACTCCCGATCTACAGATTCATTGCTTAAAATAAGACACACAATTAATACAAGGCTACATACTAACATTCATGCTTAACATCAAGTCATTTTTTTAAAACTCGCTTTTACTTCTCATCGGGTAATCATAAAAGAAACCTTTACTTTTTCAAATTAAATCCAGCCTTCGAATATACTTTAAAAACTTCAAAATCATTCTAAAACAAGTGATAAAATATTTTAAAACAAATCAATTCGATGTTGGTCGGTTCCGGATAGCCAACTAATCACAACCTGAAAACATCGAAAAATGTTACTTTTTCAATTCGACTTTGCTCTAAAATCAAGTACCATTGAAAACTCAACTTTAGATCAATTGAAAGCAATTTTAAAAGCGAAACACCAATTTAAATCAACACTGGACAGCAGTGGAACAACTCAAAATCACTTTCTCGAAAAATCCAAAAACACCGTAAAGTCGTACTTTAGTTTATCCAATACTTTGCAACAAAACGAACACTTAAACAATTCCTTTTTCGAACACAACACTATGAAATAAAATAGGGAAGCAGCTACGAGTTCAGCATTTTCAAATATAAACCATTCCAAAAATCAATTATCTTTCAAAAGCTTTTCATGAAACCAAACACAACACCGTAACGAATAAATTAACTCATTTTCCTTCACTTCCTTTAACACACGAATAATCCAAGGCAAGGAAATACATAATCAAACAATTTATCATGCAACTCATAAAATAATTCAATTAGTTTATATCACATAAGGCAAACCGTCCTAACTTTAGAGATAAACACCTAAATCGGAACATGACCGTAAACAATTTGCTTGAAATTTATTCTCATATGCATATTTAAACAATTACTCATCCGATTATCGCAAGGCAATCCACATATAAGTTCAGCCAAGTCACCAAATAAAGCACACAAGCTCACATTTATCAAAAGTACTCTAAAAGAGAGTTTAATCAATTACAGGAAAAACACAAGAAATAAAATCAAAACTATATCAAATCAATTAGTTTCAAACCCAAAATTTCCAGAATACTAAAACACATATTCAAGTTCATCATAAAAAATTTTCAAGCCATTTGGACCTCCAGAACCCAAGTTTCATTTCAGATTTTGCATAAAAAATCGAAACAGGACTGTTGCTGACGCCTGAGGCTAAAATGCCACAATTAAAAAAATTAATTCAACTCCGAATCGTATGAAAATTGGTAAAAACCTGACTTATACAGTCAAGATCATATTATAAAATGTTTAGATTATTTGGATTTGTCTAGGTTACATTTTCCTAATTAAATTTGTCACTAACCTTGAAAAATCTGAACCATTGTACCCACTATTTTTAAATTGGACAAAATATCAAACCAATTCTAAATCGCCTAAAATTTTACAGAGAGTCATGAAATATGTCCAGGAAGGTACCATAAAAATTTCAAGCTATTTCGAGCAGTCTAGGTCTGAAAACTCTGTTTAGGTTTTACCCGAAAAAACTTATTTTTCCGAAATCCTTTTCGCCAAAATGACTCTTGTTAAATTATTAAATCAATTCCAAAAATCACATAAAAATTCAGAGGCACTATAATTGGCATCACTAAAACAGTGACCAAGTTACAAGATCATTAGGCATGTACAAACATCTCTTGCCAAAGCCTTTTACACCTAAACACATTATGTTCCTCAAACAATCCTTTAGCAAACAATATTCATTTAAAATATCAAAACACCTTCAATTCAATTCAAATTTTCCAGAATGCATCCAAATAGCATGAGGAGCAACACACCAAAATTTTAAGGCAATATAATTAGCAAAGCTATTATTCACTTAAACTCTTGCAAGTAAAATAATAATTTCTTAAAAATTTCAGCATCAACACATACAAACATATTCCATATAGATTCTAACCAAAATATTTCTTATGCAATTTAAATCATATTCTAAACACTTACTAACACATAATCAATCATATTTCACATTAAAAAAAATAACTTCCTTCGAAACACATTCACACACTCATTCGGTTTCTCTTTCATAAACAAAATACTTTCTCAACTTAAAAACTCAACTCTAGTACTAACACAATTCAAAGATTGGAATCAAAACTCATCATTTATTCTTCTCATGAACCATTCGGCCTAAACAATTAAAAATGAAGAAAATACTTTCAACTCCAAAACTCATTATTTTTCAAGTAAACTTTCAATAAAAGTCCAAAACCAAGTTACACATGCACCAAACAATTTATTTATCCTAACAAGTACATTTCATAGAAATGCGTCAAAACAAAATCACTTCATCCTATTTGTTTTAATATTAACCGAAACACACATACATGAAGAAAAGATAGACTTTGGTAATCATTTCATAAATTCATCATGCAATAAGGATCAATTGTCATAAATCAATTTTATTCCTCCTATTCCCTACTCATGGTCGAATTTAGCTTAAGAAAATAAATCATAAATCATAAATCTTAAACACATAATTCGAACAAACTCATTCAAAGCTCTCATACACAAATTTATTTTTCATGAACAAAACCATTTGATCACGTTTCCATACTTGGTCGAATATACATACTCAAAAACAAGGGTACACACATTTTTTATCAAATAAACACATGCATATATCCTAAGCATAAAACCGAATAGCCCTAAAAATAACAAATCAAAGCAAAAATTCATTCAATCACCTATTCTTATGCTAGAACCGAAAAATACATCAAATAAACATCAAGGATCATCAATCAATTACATGCATGCAAGAACAATTTCATTTTTCCTCTTTCTAAACCCTAGCCGTGACATGCATAAAGGAAATAAGAAAAATCTTTGCAAATCAAACACAATAACTCAAGAACAACACTAAATCAACTCAAATTCAAGTATTCTCAACACAAATCAATAAAAAAAATTATTTTGAACCAAAAGGACCAAAACCGTGAGCTCCATTTCATGGTGCATGTCCATTTTTTTGTTTTTAAACATCAATCTACATATACTTAAGCATAGAAAATCATGAGGAACAAGAAGATTTAACATGCAAAAGCTTATGGCCATCAAACACAAAAACCCCTCTTTGAAAGCTTCATGAAAACCGAAAAGAAAAGGAGGAAAAGAGAAAGAAAATAAGCTAGAGAACCATTACCTAAAGGGAAGAATGAAAATGAGCAACATAAAGGAATGATAGGTGGGGGTATTTATAGATGGGCTTAACTTTGGGGGTTCAAGAAATAAAATTGGGGTGCAAGGAAAATCAAAAGCTTCTCTTATACTCTTCTTTGTCCCTCACGGTTTTTAACATAAAAGGGTAGATAATTTGCATTTTAATTCCATGTTTATGAACATTAGTTGCATAGGATGTAGGTAGGTTTTAGATAAAATAATGTTGGAAAGAGTAGGTGGAAAAACACAAAGGCATGCATTGGTCGAATTTTCACTCTTTGGATATGGTCATTAATTGCATGTCCTCCATAGGGTACATGTAGGATGGCTACACTTTAATTAGGGTAGGTTGTATTTAATTAGGTTGCCCTAGGATCTTGTGTACTAATAAATAAATGTCTCACAATTTAAAATTCAAAATGCACAAAACCATTTAAAAACCGTACAACATCATCATACAGGGAAAAATATTATTTTTCCAGTACAGTAAATAACACTTGAAAATCATAATTCAATTTGCTTCAACAAAACATTATAATTCTTCTCAAAATAATAAAAATTCATGGACAGTGCAGATAAATTCCAAACTATACAAAAATAAATTCTATATTTAAATACAATCGCTTTGACTATAAATTTGTTAAATTCAGGATTACAAATTAAAAGTTATGAATTTTCTAAGTTATGTAAATCAAATAAATCAATGATCAACATAAGACAAAATAATTTATTATTATAAAAATAAATTCCCAAATAATCATTTTCAGTCGGTCTAATTAATAATATATTTTTGTAACTCGAAATTAACTGCCTAATCGTAAATAAGAAAAATCAATTTATGAAAATATGAAAAATTGCGGGTATTACATAGCAGTTATTTTTAAACTTACTTGGCGTAAAGATAATTGTGGCCTTTATATTAATTTTATTCTTTATGTATAGGGTATATATTATGGATGATTTACATGTGGATCCTTCACAAAATATTAAAGAGGAAGAAATTGAAGTTTTGGTTGATGATTCACATGCATTCGTGTGTGATACTGTATTTGCTACACGAGAAGCACTAGTAGGGTGGGTTCGTGATGTAGCATTAGCCCAAGGATTTCTTATAAGAATTCTACGGTCGGACAGTGGTGGTCTTCATAAGAAGGAAAAGGTTATTCTTTGTTGTAAAAGATATGACGTGTATGATCGTCCGAATAAGAAGCCAAAGTATATAACTGGAAGCAAAAAGTGCAATTGCCCTTTCAAACTGAACGAGAGGCGATCTTCTATTCATGGAAGTTGGATTTTGAAGGTGTCTTGTGGTTTGCATAATCATAAGCACTATGAATCATTTGTCGGACATGCATTGGCCGGAAAGCCCACACCCGAAGAATTGGAGAAAATAATTAGTTTGACGAAAGCGGGAGTTAAGCCAAGACTTATTTTGGTTCAACTGAGGGAAGACAGCCCAAATAACTGTACCACATTGACTCAAATATACAACATACGTAGGAGATGGAAGAAGAGCGTGCGGGACCCGAGAACACAAATGCAACATTTGCTTAAGTGTCTCAGGGACGATGGTTTTGATACATGGTATAGGAAGGATGATAAGTCCGAAGTGGTACAACAGATTTTCTGGGCACATCCTACGTCTATTAGTCTTTTGAATTTCTTTAGTGTTGTGCGTATTATAGACAATACTTATAAGACTATTAGATATAAATGGCCATTGCTCGAGGTTGTTGGACAGACTTCAACCGAGAGAACATTTTATGTTGGATTCTGCTATATGGAAGCTGAGCAATATGCAAACTTCATGTGGGCACTGCAACACTTGAAGGCACTAATAAGAGATCCTAATGCCATTCCCAAGGTGATTATCACTGCTTTTGAAGGTGCATTGGTAAATGCAGTGATCAATGTTTTTTCGACCACCACGCATTTTTTGTCAGATTCACATCAAAAAGAATGTGAAAAGGCACTTCATAGATTATGTGCGTGATCCCGATGACGAACCCAAGATTGAGGATGCTTGGAGCAAGGTCGTTCACTCTAAGAATGAAGAGGAGTATGATGCATCGGTGACTGAATTAGAATTAACATGCAAAAATTGTTTGGGTCTTTTTGAGTATGTGAATCGGGTGTACTTGAAATACCTTAAGGAGAAATTTAATGATGCATGGGTCCATAATTGTATGTACCTTGGCAACACAACTTCTAATTGGTAATGCACGTGACGTTTGTTCATTATATTTAATTTAAGAATGTTAATTGTAAGATTGGTTTATGTTAAATTTGTTAATTGCATTCTTATTTGTAGGGTTCAAGGTTCTCACGCTTCATTCAAGAGGATGCTAGCTAACAGTAACGGTGATTTGTGTACTGCTCTGGATGGTATGAAGAAAATGTTGACATGCCAGCATAGTTCAATCATTGAATCATTTGAGAGAAGCTTAACAAAATTGGATCATCGCGTGAACACCCCATTGTTCAAGAATTTGTGCTTTTATGTGTCAAGGGAGGCGTTGACCATCATGTACAAGGAGTTGGGTGAGTTTGACAAGAAGAAAGCTGAAGGCTATGTTTGTGATTGCAAAAAAAAAATCACTCACAGTCTACCTTGTGGTTGTGATCTTGATGCATATAGGCGTAAGGGTATTGCTATCCATTTGTAAGCAGTCAACAGTCACAGGAAGATTCTATCATTGAATGAAAAAAAATCAAGAAAAAGGTAGAAACAGATCTTGAACCGAAGCCATTATGAGAGAAGTGGTGGCGTCTTTTTGAGAGCAATGACATGCATGGGAAGAAGATTCTTATGGACAAGCTCTGTGAAGTCGTAGAACCGGAAACTACATCCTCCGATCACCTAACAAGAAGGCCAAGGCAAAGGGACGACCTTCAGATCATGATAGATCGACAAAATGAGACTTCTCAGCTTGGGAGTATGCTGAGAAGGAGTCTCAGAAAAGAGCATCTCAAGAGAAGACATCACAAAAAAAAAAGGCATCTCAAGAGAAGACATCACAGAAAAAACATCTCAAGGGAAGGCATCACATAAAAAGACATCTCAAGGGAATGTATCACAGGATAAGCCTTCTCAAAGGAAGACATCCAATCGATTCATGGATAAATTTCCCATTGAACTACATCATCACATCGATTCATTTGTCAATGTCACGGGAGATGGACATTGTGGGTACCGGGCTATCAGTTTGTATCGCTATGGCAGTGAAGATTCGCATATGCTTGTGAGAAGATACCTTATACAAGAAATGAAAGATAATAAGTGTAACACCCCAAATTCTTAATCCCTAATTAATGAAAGTTTAATTATAAAGTTTATTTATAATTAATTACTTTTATTTTAATCCTCGCTTAAATTATGTATTTTGTGTGTGCATTTGTTAAGAGAGAATGCATGAAAAATAATTTGATAGATAATTTTTATGAGAAAATAGGAGTTTTGCATATAAGTCCCTGTTTAAGGGTCTAAAGGTAACATTAGAAAAGGTTTTGGAGGAAAATGCAATAAAATAATAATTTTGAAAATTTCAGTCGTGGTAATCGATTACCATGATTCGGTAATCGATTACCAAAGTGCAGCAACACCAGTTCATAGTGCGTTTGGTGAGTCATTGCTCAAATCTCCTAACCTTGACACAAAATCACCGCCATAGACACCTCCTGAGACGCGTGTCGATCTGCATGTAAGTCTGATTTGGCTATTTAAGCTTGTTGTTGAAGAGATTGAGCCTCATGTAACCATTCGGTCTCAAATTTGTTTCATTCTCTTGTCCTTGTTGCAGAGAACAAACCCTAACCATTTTCCCCAAATCTTTTGCATGTTTGATTTGTCAAAAACTCTGATCTTGTGACCCTGTTCAAACTGCTATGCATGTGCTGCTAACAGGAAATTGTGTGTGGAAGCCATTTCTTTGTGAAGTTTATGTTAGAACACGTCTGTGAGGTAAGGGGAAAGCTAAACCTACACTAGTTTGCGATTAAAGAGCATGATTTTCAAAACAGAGCCATCAAGAGGCTCTAAGGGCTTAGATTGAATTGGTAATTTGGTTTGGAGACCAAAATATGCTCTAAAACTGATTTGAGCAAGTCATAATTGATGCATGCAAGCTATTAAGAACCTGAAACCATGACTTGATTGAGTAATTGGAGTTTTGGTATGTTGAGTTGTCATTTAAATGGTTTTTATGCATAATTATGTGAAAATGTGCAATCTTTGTGAATTGTTGTAATTTCAATGCATGAATATGTTCAAAATATGTTATGTCAACTCTGTGAATGTTTGGTTTGGGTTAAATTTGGTTAAAAATGAAAATGGTATGTTAAAACTCAATTTTCAGTGTTTTACTGTCAGGGGTAATGGATTACCACGATGTGGTAATCGATTATCTGCCCTGTTCTGAACCAGAAAGAAAAAATACACTTGGTAATCGATTACCAGATTTTGATAATCAATTACCAGTGCAGAAAATATTTTAAAATGCCATTTTTATTTATGAACCATTAATTTAATATTCAAATAAACATTATGGAATGAATATGGGACTGAAATATGACTGATTGGGTATTTTAGTAATTTTTTTGAAAGTGTTCATGAAATATGTTTAATTACTTGAATTAATGTTGGATATTATTATCAAGTAATTTAAATACCAATCAAAGAAATTAATCGTGATGCATTCATGCATGGAGTTTGGATGTTAGATCAAATTGTCACGGTTTTTTTTATAACCTGAGGAGGGCCTCTGGGAGCGCCAAACACATCCTGCTTGATGACACGTTTATGTGTGATAAAAACGTGGCCAGTGTGAGAATACTGATGATGTGATTATTACGTTGGAGCGTGACGTCTGCGAGGTTGCGGTGCTTTGAATCACTATCAAGCTTGAGTGTAATACATTCCACGGAATGGTATTGAATTGTACCCCGCAAAGGTACCGAGTACAAAAATTGTACATGAAGTTACAAGGATGGCCGCCCCTGAAGGGGAAAATAGTTTCTATGGAAGCTAGGATTGATGATAGGATATTCATACATCATGCCACTCATAAATAATTAATTGTTATTTGAACTATAACCTGAGTGTGAGCATATTATATGCATCCTTACTTATCATTGACTTGTTTGTGTAATGACTTGTATTAGATTATATGATTGACTAATATCTGTCATGCATATAAATTGTTAAACCTTTACTCTCTTGTGATTATGTGTTTGTTGTTGCTTATCCCCATGCCCTTGTAGGCAATGTCTCGCTATCTCGCCTGCATTGAGATCCGCCCTCTCCTTAGTGGAGTGTGGGTCTATGAGGACCACCGAGCAGTGCATGAGGGTGAGGTAGAGTTGACCTTCTACCACCCTAATCCACTGATCTGTGTTCGCCCTCGTAGATTCAGGATCCTCATTATCTATACTATGCATGTACCACCCTTTTGTACTTATCATCGACCAGCTATTGCTCGACCTGCCCGTGTTTACCATCACTTTTGTTTTCGTTCGGTTCACCGCTCTCACCCTTTTTCCTCTCGAGTTGTCCGGGAGGATACTCCTACACCTGATCCGACGAGTCTAGTCGCGGCTGCAACATCACCCGACCCTGTGCCCAGTGGAAGGGTACCGTCCCCGTCAGATGAGGTGAAGGAGGATCCTGTCGAGGCAGGGAGCGGAGAGGAGCCATTCGAGTACTCTACTGGTAGCCAGTGGAGGGATGATGACCCATAGGTACGTGCTAAGTATAGGTAGTGTGGGTCAGGGACCCGATCTGCAGCTGTTGTGGACTCTGATGATGGATGGATGGATGCTTCTCTGGTGACTTGGACTACTATTACTGCTACTGCTACTCCTGAATCAGCTCTGGAGCCTTTATTTTGATTTGTTATATATTGTATATATTTTTGGGGAGCTCTAGAGTGTGGATCCTTACTACTTTTTATGCTTTCAGTTTTATGGACTTGTACTTGGATCTAGTTTCTTCTGACTCACTTTGGACTATGTATCTTTTATCACTGATATATATATATATATATATATTATGTTTGTGTTTATTAGCCATAGTCCAATAATTTTCCGCTTACTTTGATAATATTTCAAAAGGATTAGGTTATGCCATTGCGAAAGGAAAAATATTTTAAGTTCTGAAACGATAAGAGATAGCTTCATTATTATTTTAATAACAAAGCTATACTAAGTTTTAATGTCAAACGAATGTTATCTCATTCTTTATTTTTCTAAGTTCCTAAGTTATATTTTTATTGATGTCAAAGGTCGCCGAATCCAAGGTTTAATGAAAGTATATGTTATTTTCCAAGATCCAAAGGTTTTTGTGAATTGCGCACCCGACCCATTAGAATTTCAAAGGAAAAGAAAAAGAAAACTTTATTTCCTATAAATTCCAATACTTTATTAAGTCCATAATATTCCCGGGTAATATCTTTATTCATTATTTATTTCTTAATTACTCGGATAATGAAAGAGGGTGTTGCAATAAGGATCTATATATTGACATGCATAATGGGTAATGATCGTTATAATACATGTATCAAGTCACTCTATGTTGGGAATGTTGTGGGTTGTGTTCCTAAAGAGAAAGGGATGTCTCTTCTGGATCTTGGTAACATTATAGCCAACAGGTATAACGTGTCACTTACGTCATTGGAGTAATATGTCAGATTAGTCCCTGACTTTGTAAGCATCGATCAAGTTAGTCCCTGACTTTATCAAAATAGCAATTTAGTCCCTGAGATTTCATTTTAATTCACAAACGTCCCTATCTTTATCCCATTTTAAAGCAAATACATCCCTGCGATAATGACGGCAGGGACTAACTTGATCGACGTTCTCCTATCTCAGGGACTAAATTGCTATTTCGATAAAGTCAGGGACTAACTTGACCTACGCTTACAAAGTCAGGGACTAATCTGACATATTACTCTACGTCATTGTCTTCTCACCTTAGAGGTTGTTACACGTTGTTACCTTACACTAAATCACCCTCCACCCTCCCCGAATTGCGGGTGATTGGACTTCTTGAAAAAGAAGAGCATTGGATTCAAGTTATCTTGAAAGAAGGATCACCCCTGTAAGAACTACAATCGGTGGGTGAAATAACTAGGAGACACTAGGAGAACACCTAGAAGGGGGGGTTGAATAGGTGTTAGAGAAACCTTGAAAGATTTTCGAAAGAAACAAATCGAAACAATTAAAACAAATTACTTTTACAAATTTATCAGGACTTAATCGATTAACAAAGCTTATTAATCGATTAATTACGAAAGACTTCAAAACATTAATCGATTAATACTTCAGTTAATCGATTATTTACGAAAGCTTGATTTTGGTTAATTGATTAACACCTTCAGTTAATCGATTAATCACTGTTAAAACTGAAAAATCACTTTTCAATTGAATACGAAAATCAATCAATTAACACGTAAGATCAGAGATAAAGCGGAATTGATTAACATCAATATTCTTATTGATTACCTAGGTTATGAAAATTATTTTCCCCAAATCAATTTGCACAATTAAGATTCAATTCAATCAATTATGAAAATCAATCTTTTCTAGGTTTTCAATCAAGAACAATATTGAAATGACTTGAATGTAAAGAGTTAAAGGAATAGAGATACGACACAGAGATTTATCCTGGTTCACTTTGATCCACTTGAAAGCTACATCCAGTCCCTCTTCAACCAAGAGAGATTCTTCACTATGAGGAATTAGAGTTCTCAAATTACAAGCAAATGCCTCTCAAGACTCACTTCTTGATAGCCTCCAAGAGATACCACACTCTTGTCTTGCACCCCTATTGAATCTAATCTAACCTCTTCCCTTGCTTGCCGATATCCTCACAACAAGTCTTCCAATTGCTTTGAGATGCTTCAAAGACTTCCACTTGCTTGATGATGCCTCACACCAAGACTTCCAATTGCTTGTTAACACAACAAGACTTCCAAGATAACTTTGCTTGATCAACAACCACCAAGGCTTCCTTTGTTGTAGAAAGTTTGCCTCCTTTGCAATGATTACAACCAAATTGAAAACAATGACAATCCTATGAATCTCTTTCAATAGCTATGAAAATATCAACATGAGAGATTCAAAGATTCTTGATCAAAGAATATAAAAGTTAAAGCTTTGATCTATGAAATTGAGAGAGAATAGTGTGGCTTTGATCTTTGTAAAATTGATGTAAAAATGATGCTTGTTGATCACAATGATTAGGAAAAGGTTTATATAGAATACCCAAAAGTTAGTAACACTAAAAACTGATTTTGAGAAGTGAAAAACGTATTTTAAAAACCAGTACTGCAGGTGTTAATCGATAACTCATCTTAATCGATTAAACAGTGTTAAAAACATGTTAATCGATTAACCACTCCTCTTTATCGATTAGCCACTGCTAAAGTTCATTAAAAACTTGTTTTCTCAAAACTAAACCTTTTCTTTCAAACCTTTAAGCCACCTATTGTTTTTAGGTTAAGTGAAAACTCAAATTATGATATAATCATGACCTTGATAGAGATTCACTACCCTCTAATGACTCTACCCAAACTCATTAAACTAAAAGACTTAAACTAAAGATATTACATTGAAATACAAATAAAGTCTTCATGAGCTTGCTCTCTCTTCATCATTTGTTGAGTGTTGTTTGTTTGTTGAACTTCTTCAAACTTTGAGCTTGATCACAAACATTTGTAGCTTGTTCAAAACCTTTGTCATTATCAAAACATTCTCACTGGATCTAACAATCTCCCCCTTTTTGAAAATGACAAACACGTTTTGAATTTGTTTGAAGTTGTTGATGCTTGAACCATTTGATACTTGGTGAGACTCTTGCTCCCCCTCAATAAATGCTTTTGACATTTGAAATCCAATTGAGATAAGCTTGATTCTCCCCCTAACTCCAACAACTTTGCTCAACCTATATAAAAACAACAAAACAACCCTTTCTCCCCCTTTTGGCATTATCAAAAAGTAATATATACCAATTGAAATATAAAATGATAAGCCAAAATAAGAAGATAATCAACATTCATTTCTTCACATCATTGATACCAACTAAATCAATGATACCAAATGTAAAACTAATGAACTTTTCTTTGAAATGTGATACCAATTGGCAAGAGATATAACAATGAAATATAATACCAATTGTAACTAAAAGGTCATAATATCACTTAACAAAGTAAGATATCAATTGTAAAGAAATATAACAATAATCACAATAGCATGATAAACATCTAATAATCACACAATGATACCAATGATGAATTTTGTAGAAGTAATATCAATTGTCAAAGACTAATAGCAAGATTAGAATATACCAAATGTAAGTCCAATTGTGAATGCTTGCTATCTCTTGTAAGAAACTCACTTGATACCAATTGTGAATATCCAACAATATCAATTGTACCAAAATGTAGGAGTTTCACTTGAGATTTGAAGAAGCAAATAATGAATAACACTTGTAAGCCTTTTGCTCTTCAATCACACCTACAAAACAATCATGCTTTGCTTTTTGGTATCCAAATAGTCTTGGATCCATTTTTGTTAGTTAAGGGACTCTCACCCTTCTTAACCCAAACAAAATTTCCTTTAGGTATACCATGCACTTTAATATAACACACATTTGAAGTATGTCCATGAGTGCCACAATAGAAACATGTTGGTGCATTTGAAAAATCAACTTTAGAAAAATCAACAACATTTCTATGAGACTTACTCTTAGCATTAGTATAACCCAAACCAAACTTGTTTGAATTTTCTCTTTGAAAATTTAACAATGTGCGCAATTTAATATCACCACTTGTGAAACTTGCAAGCTTATTTTTCAAAATTGCATTTTCATCTTTAAGCAACTTGCAATTTTCACAATCAACCACAATATTCAATCTACTAGCACAATCACAAGAAGAACTAGCATATATAAGATCAAGAGTTTCATTTTGAAGATTAAGCTCATCAACTTGTTTTTGAAGTTCTAAAATCTCTTGTTGATGTTTCAAAATGAGCTTCTTCCTTTCAATGTTTTTCAAAGCTAGTTTCTTAAGATGTTCATGCATTTCTTCATAAGCATTATATAAAATTTCATATTTGGAAGAAATTTCGGATTTAGTTTCACTTACATCACTTTCGTCGCTTTGTTCACTTGATTCATCATTTGAACTTTCCTCTTCATCTACTAGAGCTATCAAGTTGAGACAAGCGGCTTCTTCATCATTCGAAGAACTACTAGTTGTGCTTTTCTTGTCTTCTTCATCATCACTATTCCAAACTATGTATGCCCTTTTGTGCTTTGCATTTTTCTTCTCTTTCTCCTTCTTCTTGAGATACTTAGAGCACGAATACTTGAGATGACCGGGCTTTCCACATTCATGGCAAACTACTCCTTCTTTTGTTGTCTTGGTCTTGTAGTGTGGGGAATTCTTCTCTTTACTTTTGTCTTTGTTCAACCTTCCTTTTCTCCTTAGAAGCTTGCTAAAATTTCTTAGTAGAAGTCTCATCTCCTCTTCATCAATGTCCGAATCGGAATCTTCATTATCATTACTATCGGAACTCTCTTCCTTTTTATATGAACTTTTGGCTTTAAGAGCAATTCCTTTTCTTTCCTTGTACTTATCCGATTCTTCATGCATATGCAAACGTCCAAGCTCCATTTCATGTTCTTGAAGCTTTCCGAAAAGTGTAGCTAAGTCCATGGTGTCCAAGTCCTTTGATTCAACAATTGCGGTAACCTTAGGTTTCCATTCCCTACTTAGACATCTTAAAACTTTGTTAACAAGTTCACAATTCATGAAAGTTTTTCCAAGAGCAATGAGATGATTAATAATATGAGTAAAACGTTTTTGCATAGTACATATAGATTCATTAGGCAACATACGAAACAATTCATATTCATGCATCAAAGAATTTAATCTAGCACGCCTAACTTCACTAGTGCCTTCATGTGTGACTTGCAAGGTGTTCCACATTTGTTTGGCATTATGACATTGGGAGACTCTAAAGAACTCATCATAAGATAGAGCGGAGGTGATGATATTCTTTGCTTTTAAATCATATTGAATTTTCTTTTTATCATCATCGGTCCACTTATCTTTGCGAACTAGTTGAGATACACCTTCTACTTGTTTTGAGGGAATATGAGGACCATTTTCAATGGCTTCCCAAATGTTCATGTCTATGGCTTCTATAAAAATTCTCATTCTAACTTTCCAATAAGCATAACCCTCTCCACCAAACATAGGAGGGTGGCTAATTGAAGCACCTTCACCACCAAAGGGATTCGTAGAACCCATTGTAGTTTCCTCAAGGATCTTAACGAAAAAGCTCTATGCTCGTGTCTTTCGACCGAGCTCTGATGCCAATTGCAAGAACTACAATCGGTGGGTGAAATAACTAGGAGACACTAGGAGAACACCTAGAAGGGGGGGTTGAATAGGTGTTAGAGAAACCTTGAAAGATTTTCGAAAGAAACAAATCGAAACAATTAAAACAAATGATCTTTGAAAGTGAGAGAGAATAGTGTGGCTTTGATCTTTGTAAAATTGATTAAAAATTATGCTTGTTGATCACAATGATTAGGAAAAGGTTTATATAGAATACCCAAAAGTTAGTAACACTAAAAACTGATTTTGAGAAGTGAAAAACGTATTTTAAAAACCAGTACTGCAGGTGTTGATCGATTAACTCATCTTGTTAATCGATTAAACAGTGTTAAAAACATGTTAATCGATTAACCACTCCTCTTAATCGATTAGCCACTGCTAAAATTCATTAAAAACTTGTTTTCTCAAAACTAAACCTTTTCTTTCAAACCTTTAAGCCACCTATTGTTTTTAGGTTAAGTGAAAACTCAAATTATGATATAATCATGACCTTGATAGAGATTCACTACCCTCTAATGACTCTACCCAAACTCATTAAACTAAAATACTTAAACTAAAGATATTACATTGAAATACAAATAAAGTCTTCATGAGCTTGCTCTCTCTTCATCATTTGTTGAGTGTTGTTTGTTTGTTGAACTTCTTCAAACTTTGAGCTTGATCACAAACACTTGTAGCTTGTTCAAAACCTTTGTCATTATCAAAACATTCTCACTGGATCTAACAACCCCTACCTCCCATTTATTATCCTTAATGGAAGTGGTATTTTCAGGATGGTGTAGTAGAATGGGGCCCTATCCTATTGGACCAAATCAAATCATTCAAAGACCTATAACCACCACATGAGACAGTTGATGATGGAGATGTTGCAAAATTTAACTTGGATTCAGACTAATGTTTTAGGCATACTTATTTGTTTTGGACATATTTCGTTATAGCAATGGCTTTTGTTAACTTTGAACATTTGATATTAATTTTAACACGAACATTGCCTTTTGTTAAATTCGATTGTCTTTTTGCATTATATAATATTGGTAAAACTGTGGTTGTGATGATAATCCTGTTTCTGTGTGTAGGGTGGATTTTTTAAAAACTTTAAACCCTTACGTCTCAGCTGAGACGTACAGTATTTTTTTAAAAAAATTAACACCTACGTCCCAGCTGAAACGTAAATAATAATTTTAACCCATATGTCTCAGTTGAGACGTAAGGTATTTTTTAAAAAAATTTAACCCGTACGCCTCAGCTGAGACGTAAGGTATTTCTTTAAAAAATTTTAACACCTACGTCCCAGCTGAGACGTAGATAATAATTATAACCCCCTACGTCCCTGCTGAGACGTAGACAATAATTTTACCACCCTACGTCTCGGTGGAGACGTAAGGTAGACTTTAGGTATTTTTTTAAAAAATTTTAACACTCCCAGCTAAGATGTAAGGTATTTTTTTAAAAATTGTTAGTAAAATCTTACCAAATACATCCCTTGTAAGACTTAAGTAATTTTTTTCAAAATTTTATACCCTGCGTCTCAGTCAAGACGTAGGATATTAATTTTTTACTGTCAGGTATAGTACCCTAGTAAAATACCATATGTTGATTCAAACTCTAACAAAAAATTATGTGGAAAAGCTAGTTCCATTCTCCATACAATACACTAAAATCAAATGAGATATCAAGGAAAATATGTTAGTTTTAGAACAATAATAACATTAATGTATTGGTTGGGTCATTCATTCATCAAACAAGAAATAGTCAAAGAAGAACCTAAACATTAAAATTCATTCATCAAACAACCAAACAACTAAACAACCAAACAACTACATAATCCTAGTCCAACTAAACAAGTACATAATCCTATTGGTTGGATGGCCTTCGGTTCCTTCAGACATAGGGTGTGTGGACTCCAGCCCTTTGTCTCAGCTGATCTCGTGCGGGTACCTCTCGCTCGGGTACTTCCACTGTGAGAAGTGTCAAAGTTAGCCGCCTAATATATTCAATGGCTGCCATGTCCAACTGTCCGCTTTGTTGCATGGGTTCAATAGAACTATCAATCCTGTCCAGACTTATCAAAGCTTGAGCCTAAAAAATATTAATAAATTAGTAACAGTTAATAATAAAAAATAAATAAGATACAAAATGATAAAAATAATGTGATGTACCAGAATTGTATCCTCGGGACCAGCAACCCATACGGATTGGGGATAGAGGAATGGGTGAAAAACCGCGTGCAACCAATCCATATATCCCGGTTCACACTACCCGTCATAACTGCACAGCTGTCCTCTATCTTCGTCAGCAAGAACGTACAGGTGCCACTACGCGAACCTCTCATCTATCTCCTCAGAGAAAGGTAAGACAGGGGGTGACATTCGTGGAATTTGCTGAATATATCCGAACTGTCGCAGCACTCTCTTCGGGAGGTAACACACTCTGCCAGTTCCACACCTCAGATGGCCGGAGTAAAACACAACTTCAAAGGCATGGTACACTCTATACTCCAAGTCATAGGGTTGCCAGTTGTGTAACATCCCTGATTTTTAACCCCTGATTAATAAAATGTTAATTATAAAGTTTATTTATAATTAATTATTTTTAGTCTTGATTTCATGTAATTTATTATGAAAGATGATATTAGAGAATTTTAATATGAGAAAATAAATATTTTCACATTAGTCCCTGTTTGGGGACCTTGAAGTGATTTTAGAAAGATTTTGGAGGGAAGGAAAATAAAAATTATATTTTTCAAAAACTGGTCAAAATACTCGAGTAGTTTTGGAAATACTCGAGTATTCTGGTCAGAGTTGACGAGTTAGTGCGTTTGGTGAGTCACCACCAACGAGTTCGTCTCGTTGACACGAAATCAGTACTCTTCCACGTCCATGGAGGTCGTGTCGTCGTGCATGTACTCCATTGAAGTCTATAAAAACCAACCAACACCGAATTCGTGAAGGATTTGGCAAAGTTTGGGTGTGTTGATTAAGTTAGGGTTCCTGTGTTCGAGCGATCGATTCTCCCTCTCTAGTTTGATTCAAACCATAAACTATACACCATTGTGAAGCTCACATTCAGGGCTTCACAAATATACCAAGATTGTGAGCTGAGAGTTCGTAGATTGGAAGAATCGAAGCTTAGAAGTTAGAGTTGGTTGGCTGTCTCAGGTTCCTGGAGCTTACTTTGGAGCTTGATTCTGGTAAGCTCAGATAACCTCCCCATGTGAATCTTGTTTCTTTAGCTAGTATGAATTGTAGAGAGTATATAGAGACTAATTTCCCCAATTTTTATGGCTGTTTCATGCATCAACCAATTCAATTTTGGTGCTCTGCTGAAACTGCTCTGTTTCAGTGTGGATTTTGGGGAATTCAGCTTGGAAGCTAAGTTTGGGGTAAAGTCTCTGTTGATTCACATCTAAGAGGTAAGGGGAAGCTCTCTATTCACTAGATAGAGTTTAAATTGCATGCATTTGATTAGAGAGCCACCAAGAGGCTCTAAGGGCTTAGTTTGAATAGGGAAATTGGTTTGGAGACCAACCTGTGTTCTAATGATGTTCTGAGCAAGTTCTATATGTTGCATGTGAGCTATATGCAAGTTGTTTTCATGCCAAAAGTGTTTGGAACTGAATTTGGTATGTTAAGTTGTGGAAAATGTGTTTTTATGCATAATGGTTGCTCAGATTCGATTCAGTGTAATAAGTTGTTGTTTTTGTGTTGGAACATGCTTAATATGTATAAAGTAAGTTCTGTTGATCATTGGATTGGATTAGAATTGGCTAGAATTGGAAATGGTATGTTAAAATGCAAATTACAGTGTTACCTGTCTGAAAACACTCGAGTATTGGGGATTGATACTCGAGTATTCGACCAAAACTGAAACATGAATTTCTGGGAAAATGAAGAACACTCGAGTATCATGACAAACACTCGAGTGATTTGGAAAAAAAATGAAGAACACTCGAGTATCATTAAGAACACTCGAGTAATTTGGTAAAATCTGAAGAACACTCGAGTAGCTATGTAGAACACTCGGGTATTTTGGTGAAAACTGAAACATGAATTTCTGGAAAATGAAGAACATTCGGGTAGTTTTACCTAGAATACTAGAAAAACCATTTCCAATCCTGGACCATTTGGTTAATATTTAAATGACAGTAATCCAAGTGATCTAGAACTTAAAAGAGATTGATTGATTATATGGTTATTCATTTTGGACGATGGGACGTTGCTCGGGTGGCACGTCATAACGTTGCTTGGGTGGCACGTTACATATTGAAATATACCAATCAATTTCTTTAAGCGAAGATATTACATCCATTTTTGAGTTTGGATAGTAGATTGTTTACTCATGTTCGGGTGACATGAGGAGGACCTCTGGAATTACAAAAAGTTGCTGCTAGCTCGATGACACATTAAGGTGGACAATGTGGACAGTATGTGGTATACTGTTGATTTGATGGTTCAACGGTGTGTTGCACACAAGTGGTAAGGTTTACGTTTTGGCGACGTGACGTTCATCAGACATGGTGACGTTGTTTACCACCTCTGTTGTGTTACACAAGTGATAAGGTTTACGTCCTTAGGCGACGTGATGTTCATCAGATGTGGTGACGTTTTTTATCACACCTTTAACACCCTATAATTAATTACCCTTAATTCCCCTTATATTAAAATACGGAATCAAAAATTCATTTTTATTACATTAAAATCAACCGTCAAACGGACGGAGTTTTGTTTGTTTTTCAGACTAATCCAAAATTTAACCTGTGATAAACAATTTCAAATAAACAACTAATAGCCAGCAGGGCTTCAAATTATATTTCTAAATCATAACAAGGCCCCATGGGCTCCAAATATATCAACGTGCATAATTAATCAGAGTAATAGCGGAAAAATACTATGTTTGAGTGTTAAAACCAAAAGTTATAACTTTAGCAAAATAAAACATCCTAAGCCTCATTCAAAATATGCATATTCAATTTACATCAAAATAATATAAGAGACTTAGGTCCATGCTATGATCTAAATCCCATAACACCCTACTCTCCCTGTGGGGGAAAGTACTCCTGCTCGGCCGGGGGTTGTGCCAGCTCAATCTCCATACCTGAAAATGTAAGGGAATGAACATTGCACATGAAATAGAAAGCAGTTTCTAACTAGACATAACAACCCACTAGGTCAAACACAATTAGCAAATAAGCATATATTCACATATTGCACACCATACTCATTTCATCATTTCCATATTCATTATTCATTTCAACATCCATTTCCATTATTCAGTTCAACATCCATTTTCCTTATTCATTTCAACATCCAATCAACATTCATTTCCTTTTCTTTTTATTCATTTCACATACTCATTTCATTTCAGTACATCACCTCAAATCAGAGGCCAATGCACAGTTTCATGCAACACATTTATCACCTCAAATCAGAGGCTCTCATTTTTTTCCTTATTTAAATTATGTGTCCCTCAGGTCAGAGGTCAACACTCATTCATTACCATTCATTTTGTGTCCCTCAGGTCAGAGGTCAACACTTCAATCTCTTAATTCACGGTGTGTCTCTCAGGTCAGAGGTCAACACACCAATACACATTTCATCCGGTGTCCCTCAGGTCAGAGGTCAACACTCAACTCTTTATTTAATCCGGTGTCCCTCAGATCAGAGGTCAACACCCATTCATTCTAATTCATATCGTGTCCCTCAGGTCAGAGGTCAACACACACTTTCATTGTAATTTATCCGGTGTCCCTCAGGTCAGAGGTCAACACTCATTCATTTTATTTCATTTCGTGTCCCTCAGGTCAGAGGTCAACACACATTATCATCATTCTCATTATAAACAATTTACCACAATTTAAATAACGTCACCTCAAAACAGAGGCCAACAATTATTCACTTCCTTGTTCAATCAATCATAACACATTTAAACACAACAACACACATTCCACAACTAGTTATTCATGTAATTACCTTATTCATTTCCTTTCTCAGTTATCACAGTCATACCATATAGTATTCCCTTTCATATTCCAACATTTATATCACACTTCATTTCAAATTACATATTTCACCTTCTTACATATTTGCTTAATCACCACATAATAAAATCACCTTCTACTTTTTGTTTACACAAAATCATTTGTTTCCATTTCCGATATTCACAAGTTCAATTCATAAGCCATGAGCTTTATTCATAATTGAAAATACTTATCATTTATACTCATTTAGCATTTAGATACAAATACGCGCATTCATCACATATAATTGTTTCCATTCCCTTTTCTTCCTATATTAATTTATTCCATAACACATACACATATTTGCAATAGCAGTGAATTATCATTTAATACAAGACTTTACCATTAAAATCAATAATCTTAGAATTCATTTATGTCAACTTCACTATCATATTACCCAATTCCTCATGTACTTCAATTTAATCCTTATCCAAGTTTCATTTATCAAATAATTCATTGTCATATTATTGGGTTTCCTTTTTCCTAGTCTTAACATCCAATCATCATGCATATTTAATTAATTAGGATTTTATATTCAATAACCTAAGGTTTTATAATCTAATTTTATCCCCTAACACATAACCCTAACAAGCATTATATACTAACTAGAGCCTGCTCCCTAGAACAAGGCAAAGCTCACTATATCCACTCCCTTACCTCAAACACTTAAGGATAAGGAGAGTCCAAGTGTCCTATACTTGAGTTTGCCCTCCAAGAGCTCAAAATCCACAAGAGAGTGATAGAACCTATTATAAAGCCATAAAAATGAGGGTTATTGCTCACTCCATGATTCTCAAACTAAACCCCATGGAAAACTTGAAGGTTCTAAGCTTAGAATTGAGAACCTCCATAAGAGGGAGGAGAGAGAAAACTCGAATTAGAGAGAGAGGGAAGGAATCAAAGGCTTGAATACTTACTTGGAGCAAGGAGGAAGAGATGTGTTGATGAAATGAAGAAATCCCACTTGTTCTTGGAGGTTTTAATGATGGAGAATGGAACCCTAGGGGAGAGAGAAAGGGAGAAACGAATTTGGGATTGGAATGAACGTGTACTGCACCTTTATTTTTTTCTGCATCTACAGCAGTTAATCGATTATTAATCGATTATGCCATTTCCCATTTTCTGACCTTAATCGATTAAGCTGCAGTTTAATCGATTAAGCTGTTCAGTTTTGCAGTACCCAGACTTTGGAAGGCCATAACTTCTTCGTTACCCGTTGGATCTTCCTCAAATTTTAAAGCAAGCTTCCCTACATACCAATCTTCACATCCAACGGTGGAATTTGTGTTAAGAGTTGTAAATATTTTATTTTGAATTTCCTAATATCCTATGTTGTTAACCCCAAAATCAAGCCTTCAATCCACTATTTTTAACTCAATATCATTATTTCCTTCACTCTAAGCTTGACCATCATCAATTATACTAGGAATTAAATTTGGGGTGTTACAATTCTCCCCCACTTATTGGAATTTCTCCCCCGAAATTCCGTTAGGTTCAGTAAATGAAGAATCACCCCGGTGATAGGACTCGCGATTCCTATCTTTAATTCCCTTTGGTTTCTTCCGTCGGTCTTTCGATTTGCCCTTACCTTGACAGAATTTAAATTAGGGTAGGATGTGCTCCCCCACTTGGCATCGACATATCCAACTACCGCTATGCTAAAGGATGTGGGATCGGGTGAATCCGCTTCTGATCGTCCTTCGGATAGATGTAAGACAGGAGTTGCATTAGCTAGATACGGGAAAACTCGAAATATTTAGCATTTCCGAAATAGTTTTAGAATCTTTTCCGGAATAGATACCCTGGGATCGTGGCATGCAAAGATTTTTGTAGGATAGAATGCCTTAGAGTCTATCTCCTCACCAGGATTGACTGGCATCAGTAAGATTTAGAACCTTTCAAAAACATACACAAGCGTTCATGAACAAGAAGCACACCCAAGGCTAAGAGCTTCCCCAATTGCTTATTTGAGTAGAGCAGACACAATTCCTACTAAATGCTCAACAATCAACTTCTTTCATGAATCGGTTAAAAAGAATAGGAAGGAAGGAGTCCACCTTAGTTCCAAGATTTACCCAACTACCAAAGGTGAAGGGTACGACAAGCTTGCCATTGGCTGGGTCAATTATTAAGATGGTTTGTTCTTAACGCATGGATTTTAAGAATTTGGCAAAACCAGCTATTCTTATGAATGGTTATCTAAGAACCGGGAAAAGATTTGAAGCAATTGTCAAATTGCTCAATGATTGGTTTAGTTGATAGAATGGTTAAGAATAATTTCTGGAGAGTTTTCTTAACTAATCCTAGGATTTAGCATTTAGCTACACTACTTTGGTTGTCTATTTTCACTTTAGAGGTTACAATGATAGCATTTATTGATAGATGCAAGAATTGAGGTGATCAATCCCAACCTCACGTCTACCAACAACACATCACTGTCGGGTTCTGTCAATAATGTCATCATTTAACAAATGCAAGGATTAGAGTGATCAGTTCTACCCTTACATTACATCAAATAACAACATCACAACATAGTATTGGTCACTTGGTACTAGAATTCTCAAACTTAAGAATTCTTTCTAAGGCCTTTCATGTGTTATCTATAGGAACATGATTGTATTTGGAAAGGCAGATATCCAACATGTTTTTAAACAATTCTACCCTAAGACCTTACTAACTCACTATTTAGCTAACTAAGGAGGAAACTAACTCCACAACAATCGAACTTAGAAGCATTATGCATGGACTTGGCAAACATTAGTTACCTGCGGCCATATCAGCTGGGTCCACCTCGTCACCCTCTACGGTGAATAACTTCCCCTTCTGCAATGATGAACCGCCACGGGCCTTCTGTGCCTTAGCAGCATTAATCTCCTTCTTCATTGTGTTCTTAGGACAATTTGAAGCAAAATGTCTGGGTTGTCCACAGTGAAAGCATAACCCCTCCTTTCGACCCAATGTCCAGCACACTCCCCTATGCATCCTGCCGCAGTGCTGACAAGTTGGTATTGGGCCATAAGCATTCACTGTTGGTCCGGATTCCCGAGGGAACGTGACCCCAGAATGAGAGTATGGACCTGACTTCTGAATCGGTCCCTTGTCCTTACTTTGACCTCCGGTTCTCTGGTTTGCCCGAGATCTCTCATCAACTAGCTTTCGTTTGAGACCCTTCTCATAGGTGCTTGCCATGTTGACTAAGCGAGCAAAGTTATCAATGTTGTGATACTCACACGAGAGGCGGAGATCACTCCTAAGTCCAGCTTCAAACTTAACACACTTGCCCTGGTCACTTGCATACCGATAATCAGAAAATCGGATGAGGTCTTCAAACCGAGCTGCATAGTCCCCAACTGACATAGAACCTTGAGTCAATTGGAGAAAAGCAATCTCCTTCTCCCTCCTAACATCTTCAGGGAAATACTTCCCCAAGAATAGATCCTTGAACATCTCCCAAGGAATCACAGGATTCGCTGCCGCCAATCCTCTCCTCTGCTGATCCCACCAATGTTCTGCCTCATTGGTCAGCGTGAATTAAGCTAATCGAACATACTGCTCCATTGGTGGTTGAAGAGAACGGAGAATCTTCTTTATCTCCTGTATCCACCTCTGTGCTCCATCAGGGTCATTTCCACCTTCAAAGCGAGGCGGATCATTCTTTCGGAAACGAGACATCCAGTCAATCTCAACTGGAGCTGGTTGCAGAACTGCTGCTGCTGTAGCTGCTGCCGCTGCAGCAGCTGCCATCTGTTCCCCCTGCTGCTGCTGCATCTGAGATAGATGCTCCAAAATGGCAGCAAGTCCATCGTTACCAACCCTTCTTCCAGCCATGCTGCTTAGCCAGAGAGAATAGGCCAATAAGACTTAATTACTAAGTAGATACATAATACTATAATTATCTTATTATAATCCTAAACTATTACTATGAGCATCAATTACTCGCTAGGTGAGTAATCATTTGGAGTTTGTACAACTCCAAGGCCGAGGAGAAACTGCTCTGATACCATAATTTAACACCCTATAATTAATTACCCTTAATTCCCCTTATATTAAAATACGGACTCAAAAATTCATTTTTATTACATTAAAATCAACCGTCAAACGGACGGAGTTTTGTTTGTTTTTCGGACTAATCCAAAATTTAACCTGTGATAAACAATTTCAAATAAACAACTAATAGCCAGCAGGGCTTTAGATTATATTTCTAAATCATAACAAGGCCCCATGGGCTCCAAATATATCAACGTGCATAATTAATCAGAGTAATAGCGGAAAAATACTATGTTTGAGTGTTAAAACCAAAAGTTATAACTTTAGCAAAATAAAACATCCTAAGCCTCATTCAAAATATGCGTATTCAATTTACATCAAAATAATATAAGAGGCTTAGGTCCATGCTATGATCTAAATCCCATAACACCCTACTCTACCTGTGGGGGAAAGTACTCCTGCTCGGCCGGGGGTTGTGCCAGCTCAATCTCCGTACCTGAAAATGTAAGGGAGTGAGCATTGCACATGAAATAGAAAGTAGTTTCTAACTAGACATAACAACCCACTAGGTCAAACACAATTAGCAAATAAGCATATGTTCACATATTGCACACCATACTCATTTCATCATTTCCATATTCATTATTCATTTCAACATCCATTTCCATTATTCAGTTCAACATCCAATTTCCTTATTCATTTCAACATCCAATCAACATTCATTTCCTTTTCTTTTTATTCATTTCACATACTCATTTCATTTCAGTACATCACCTCAAATCAGAGGCCAATGCACAGTTTCATGCAACACATTTATCACCTCAAATCAGAGGCTCTCATTTTTTTCCTTATTTAAATTATGTGTCCCTCAGGTCAGAGGTCAACACCCATTCATTACCATTCATTTTGTGTCCCTCAGGTCAGAGGTCAACACTTCAATCTCTTAATTCACGGTGTGTCTCTCAGGTCAGAGGTCAACACTCAACTCTTTATTTAATCCGGTGTCCCTCAGATCAGAGGTCAACACCCATTCATTCTAATTCATATCGTGTCCCTCAGGTCAGAGGTCAACACACACTTTCATTGTAATTTATCCGGTGTCCCTCAGGTCAGAGGTCAACACTCATTCACTTTATTTCATTTCGCGTCCCTCAGGTCAGAGGTCAACACACATTATCATCATTCTCATTATAAACAATTTACCACAATTTAAATAACGTCACCTCAAAACAGAGGCCAACAATTATTCACTTCCTTGTTCAATCAATCATAACACATTTAAACACAACAACACACATTCCACAACTAGTTATTCATGTAATTACCTTATTCATTTCCTTTCTCAGTTATCACAGTCATACCAGATAGTATTCCCTTTCATATTCCAAAATTTATATCACACTTCATTTCAAATTACATATTTCACCTTCTTACATATTTTCTTAATCACCACATAATAAAATCACCTTCTACTTTTTGTTTACACAAAATCATTTGTTTCCATTTCCGATATTCACAAGTTCAATTCATAAGCCATGAGCTTTATTCATAATTGAAAATATTTATCATTTATACTCATTTAGCATTTAGATACAAATACGCGCATTCATCACATATAATTGTTTCCATTCCCTTTTCTTCCTATATTAATTTATTCCATAACACATACACATATTTGCAATAGCAGTGAATTATCATTTAATACAAGACTTTACCATTAAAAACAATAAACTTAGAATTCATTTATGTCAACTTCACTATCATATTACCCAATTCCTCATGTACTTCAATTTAATCCTTATCCAAGTTTCATTTATCAAATAATTCATTGTCATATTATTGGGTTTCCTTTTCCTAGTCTTAACATCCAATCATCATGCATATTTAATTAATTAGGATTTTATATTCAATAACCTCAGGTTTTATAATCTAATTTTCTCCCCTAACACATAACCCTAACAAGCATTATATACTAACTAGAGCCTGCTCCCTAGAACAAGGCAAAGCTCACTATATCCACCCCCTTACCTCAAACACTTAAGGATAAGGAGAGTCCAAGTGTCATACACTTGAGTTTGCCCTCCAAGAGCTCAAAATTCACAAGAGAGTGATAGAACCTATTATAAAGCCACAAAAATGAGGGTTATTGCTCACTCCATGATTCTCAAACTAAACCCCATGGAAAACTTGAAGGTTCTAAGCTTAGAATTGAGAACCTCCATAAGAGGGAGGAGAGAGAAAACTCGAATTAGAGAGAGAGGGAAGGAATCAAAGGCTTGAATACTTACTTGGAGCAAGGAGGAAGAGATGTGTTGATGAAATGAAGAAATCCCACTTGTTCTTGGAGGATTTGATGATGGAGAATGGAACCCTAGGGGAGAGAGAAAGGGAGAAACGAAATTGGGATTGGAATGAACGTGTACTGCACCTTTATTTTTTTCTGCATCTACAGCAGTTAATCGATTATTAATCGATTATGCCATTTCCCATTTTCTGACCTTAATCGATTAAGCTGCAGTTTAATCGATTAAGCTGTTCAGTTTTGCAGTACCCAGACTTTGGAAGGCCATAACTTCTTCGTTACTCGTTGGATCTTCCTCAAATTTTAAAGCAAGCTTCCCTACATACCAATATTCACATCCAACGGTGGAATTTGTGTTTAGAGTTGTATATCTTTTATTTTGAATTTCCTAATATCCTATGTTGTTAACCCCAAAATCAAGCCTTCAATCCACTATTTTTAACTCAATATCATTATTTCCTTCACTCTAAGCTTGACCATCATCAATTATACTAGGAATTAAATTTGGGGTGTTACAACACCTGTTGTTTGTTGAGAAGGGTGTGGTGCACACAAGTGATAAGGTTTACGTCCTTAGGCGACGTGACGTTCATCAGACATGGTAACGTTGTTTATCACCTCTGTTGTGTATCACAAGTGATAAGGTTTACGTCCTTAGGTGACGTGACGTTCATCAGATGTGGTGACGTTTTTTATCACACCCTTTGTATGTTGAGAAGTGATAGGTTTACGTCCTTGGGCGACGTGACGTTCACCAGGTAGTGTGACGTTTTTATCACTTCCGAGCTAGTACGCTATACGTTTTGGTAACGTATTCGTGATTTGGAAATACATTGTTGAATTTGGATTGGCGTCCGTGAAGACATTAGAGGAAGAATCTCAGAAAAATAAGGATGTCAGGCATCATGCCACTTACCCTTAATTTAGTTAAGGCTGGATATCAAGAATGAGTGTGTGAACATCTTATTTGCATTAAGTGTTTGCTAAGTGTTAACTATGGCTGTTAACTGATTTGGGGTTATCTGTGCATAATCATGTTACTTCAATATTTAAGCTCTATTGATTATGTGTATAGATTTGCTTACCCCTATGCCCTTGTAGGTGATGTCACGTTACATCGCTTGCATCGAGGTCCGCCCACTTCTTAATGGCATATGGATCTGCGAGGATTGTCGAGTAGTGTATGAGGGTGAGATGGTGGTTACCTTCGATCACCCTAATCCACTGGTTCGGTCACATCCTCGTAGGTTTAGGATTCCCATCATATACGCTATGCATGTACCTACTTTTTATACTTACCATGGATCATCTCCCACTCGACCAGCTCGCTTGTATAACAGTTTTCAATTCGAACCTACCCGCTCATACCCTTTTTCTCTTAGAGTCATTCAAGAGGAGACTTCCCCGTCTATTTCAAGGAGTCCTATTAAGGTCACGTTTTCATCAGACCTTGTACCCAGTGGTAGGGTAATTACTCCTTCAAATAAGATCAAGGAGGATCCTGTCGAATACGAGAGCGGAAGCGAGCTTGTCGTTTAATCTATCGGGAGTCAATGGAGAGGCGATGATCCCTAGGTATGTGCATAAGGTAAATGATAAGGATCAGGGATCCGATGTGATGGATGTTGTGGAGGAGATTAGCTGCTGATGATGATGTTGGATGATGATTGCTGCTACTTCTTGGAGACTTCTACTACTACTGCCGCGACCAGTGCTATGAGACCAGCTTTGGGAGTTTTATATATTGTGGGAATTTCTTTTGAAAACTCTGGAGCCATGGTCTATTTTGATGTACATATAAATACATAGCCTTATGGACTTGTTCTGGGATTTTGGAGATTCTTACCGCCGGACTATGTATTACGTGCCTTTTGATATATATAAAATCCATGCTTATACTAAAGTTTATTACATAGTCCTGATATTTCCGCTTACTCTGATATTGATTTAAAAGAATTCGGCTATGACATTTTGGAAATGGTATCACTTGGCTAGACGAAAACTGGATGGCAATACTTGAGTTCCTTTATATGAAATAGAGTACATTTATCTTCAAAGAGAATGCTATCCAAGATTTGCGAAATTATCTTTTGAGCAAAGTAAATGCCGAATTCGATTTTAAAAGTAATACGTAAACTATTCTCCAAACATACTATGTTTTGGTTTGTGCACCCGACTATTTGGAAAATATGAAAGAAAATTTTGAATCCAGTATTTTCTAACATTTTACAAGTCCATATATTCTCAAGTAATAGTATTCATTTTGTATTAGTTACTTGGGTTATTTTGAGGGTGTCACAAGTTGCACTGGTGGGGTATGAATTCTTCAAGGTACACGCTGAAGTGTGATTCCGACCTGGAACTGGACTGCGATGGCCGCCACCTGAACAGTCTAGGCATAGACTCCTCATATTCTTGATTCAGAACAGCACACGACCCTATGAGCGGAAAGTGCTTGAATATCCAAGCCTACAAAATAGAAATTTGGAATGTCAAAATATAAAAGCATTAGATAATTAAAATAAAAAATACAAATTTTGCTTAAGTCAAAATACAAGCATACTGTCAAGAGAGATGTATAGCCAGCTAGCGAGAGCTTGTTCGCCTTTTGTTGTAAATGAGAGTTGTTCATATGGATACGCCAATGCGCTGGCACCCCATGCATATTGGTTAATGTTATTAACATCTTCAAATGCAAACAGGTAATGGACACCTACTGCTTTGTTGCTCTTATCGATAAAGAGCGCTTTGCCCAATAGGTAGAGCAAGTAGCATCGGGCAGCAAGCTCATACCGGCCACCATTCACGAAGCGTGTGTACCAGCTCTTCAACACAGCAAACCTCACAACAACAGTGTGTGTGGTTGTACACTCCCTTAAGGCTTCGTCGTGATCCTACTCTAAGAAGCGACTCAAAAGTATCACTCCTTAGGGAATTGTTGGTTTAGACCACAACACCAAAACCCCGATCACAGGGATGCGTAACAAAGCAAACACATCATCGAGGGTCACAGTGAGCTCCCCAATTGGCAAATGGAACGTGGCGATGTCTTCATACCACCGATCGATAAAGGCTCCTAGCAGCCTTTTGCCTATGAAACTGTAAGTGGCACCCACAAGCGGTGCCAATCTAGAGTGTAGGACGATGTCTCTGACTTGCCTCGGCACAAGGCGCTCATCGTCTAATCTGGGGAGGGAAAAAGTGTGGTTGTAACACCTGGTTAACAATCGATCATGCAAATTCATTAAAAGGAAAAAATAAACACATGGTCATATAAAAAAATTGTAATCAATCAATTGGTAATATAACTATATAAAACTTACTTTGCCCTGTCATATCTGCTTCGCTTGATGTTCATTATAAGTTGTCAGAAATGATGTATCCTGATAGTCGGGAGTCAATTCTTCTTCCTCTTCACCTTCTTCATGTAAGGCTTCCTGCTGCATCGGTTCCTCGCGAGTCTCGTCAACAGAGGGAGCGGGAGCAGGAGGTGCTACTTGGGATGATGATCCTTCGCGTTCTTCAACACACGTCTTCCTCAACGAGTTCGTCATGTACTACCTTGGGCGACGACCTTCACTGCCTTAATCCGCAGCAATATCCTTACCCCTGTTAGTCTTCGAAAAAACCAAAACACATCAACACTTCAAAAATAAAATATAAATAAAATGAACAAAATTAATTAACAAAAAACCCTAAACAATACTGCCTTAAGAAAAAACCTAAACAATTCTGCCTTTAAAAAAAACAAATCAATATTGCCTTTAAAAAAATAAAAAAAAAAACCTTAAGTCTCAACAGAGACGTAAGTATAAAAAAAATAATACCCATTACATAAATTTTGAGACATATGTAAAATTTATATAACTACATCACAACCGAGATGTAAATATGCAAATTATATGTACATCTCAGCATTGACGTATGTGTCAACAAAAAATATTTTTATGCCTACGTCTCAACAATGACGTATAGTGTAAAAATTCTTTTATTTACGTCTCTATAGTGGCGTAGGAACATAAATTAGATTTTTTTCATTCCTACGCCACGGTCGAGGCATCCAACCCCCACAGTACCCACGAACACATGCAAATAGAGAAAAGGAAAAAATCCATAAAAATCATAAACAAACCCTAAAAACAAACACCCATAACCTACACCATAATCAATACTACCCCCCACATCATTATGTTACTCCCTATGTAGATCTAAACTTTAATTGCAGAAAAAAATAAACCAACTGAAAACGAAAACAAATAAAAAGTTGGGTTTAAGTTCATACCTTGAGTGTTGAAACCAGAAAGAGTGAGATAGTGGGTGAGAGAGGGAGACCGAAAGTGTGAGATAGTGAGTGAGAGAGATGGAGTTTTGAGAAGAAGGTTGAAACAATAGAGTTGTTTTCGAAGAATGGGAAACGATTGGGAGAATGAATGAAGAGGGAGTATTTTGATTTCTAAGAGGAAGGGGTAATTTTGGAAGAATTTTATTAAGGGGGGGGGGAGGGGTCAAAAACACAACAAGGAAGGTTAGAAAATCAACTCCCTATTTGTTTGTTTGCACTAGAGTGGCTTTGGGCTTGATACACCAGAGCTTATTTTGTTTTTCTTTCTGGCCCTTCGGAATTTTCTAGTGGAATTGTCCTCTCTAACCTCTTTAGTTACTTTGAACTCCCTCCCCTGTTTCATTCTGGAATACATTCATGTTGCAAAATTTTAAAGTGGGACCCGGTTGAAATTGCAAATGATATACTATTATTAGTGGCATGATTCTTTTCCACGTTTATGGGGCTAAAATTGTATCATTGGGGTCTCCTACTAGCAATCATCTAGGCACCAAAACGTTAGCATCATTATTATCATCATTTGGGGTAGAATTTTTCGAAATTATTTTCCCGAGTAACAGTTCCGTTGGATATCCTCCATGTCACAAACTGGTGTTGCTAGGGGCTCGGTGTATCCTTTAGCACTTTTGGACAATGATTCTTTTTGTGGTAAAAAATTTCATAGTTGAAGTATATTAAGTGTAACCAATTTGAAGACCTCTCCCAATGTGGCAATGGTTGGCACAAGTTTCCTCCTTAGATCAACCTCAACACATATATGGGCAAATTTCCCTCGAGAATAGATAGACATATAATCATCAACCTTAAGCATAGTTCCAATTCTATTCCCAACCCTTTTAAGAAACTTCCAATTGAACAATTCCACAATAAGTTTAAAAATCCTCACCCAAACTGCTATCTCATTAATCTCGTGTTCTTTTAGTTCAAAAAATGATCACCAATGTTGGACTTGAATGTAGTGATCGGCAAACTTCCAAGGGCCTTCATAAAGGAAATGTTCATAATCACCTTAATCCATAAAACGAACAAGAAAAAAAACTCTTGGTATGGTCCAAAACTCTTAGTAATGTCTACTTTGATCACCCATAGGCGATAATGCAACTTTGTGACCTACAATGTTTTTCTTCAACAAATATTGCCATGGCCTACACCACTCATCATATTCTTTGTGGGATGCCTCAATTTTAGGTTGCATCTCCAACTTCGGACTATTTTCTACTTCCCTATCCTCCTCATCTTGCATATGGCATACCTTCTTACTGACCATTTTATTGATCTCTTTAGCATTAGGTTTATATTCTTCCATCTTAATGGCAACATCACAATACGATGGCTTGTTTGTATTTGGTTGAACCCCTTTCACTACTTGATTAGGTGCACCAGTGCCCTCAAGTTGGATGTGAAATGGGTCCATGTTATCATCCATGATCACTTCCACATAGTTCGGCTTCTCGTTCTCCTTGTTGATCTTGGCTTTTTTCGTGCTTCGATCTTTTTGATCATATTCTTTCGATGAGGGTTTTCCCTTATTCTCTACTAGAGGCTTTCTGCTCATCGACACTCTCTTTAACCATTATTATTTGAAGATAAAAGGTTAGACATAATCTTTTATTAACAACCAAGAAGATATATAGAGCTTCATTTACTCAATTCTTTTGAATTACAACTTTAAGATTTTCATTTCAAGTTGTTTTTTATTTGGTGTTAAATAAAAACACTAATGAGAACAGGTAAAAGTTAAAACAACTAATTCCCTTTTAAAATACTTGACAATCTTTTTTCTTTTACATGTGTAATTCCAATAATGATAAATCTGTGATCGTTTACAATTTCCATAGATTTATTAACTTTTCAACATATGAATGAAACTGTGCATTTTGTCTCCTTATGAAGGATAGTATATTTACAATTAAGAATGGTGCATCAAATAATCAAATAATAACGATAAAAAAGGAAATAATTTAAACCAATTTTGCATTTTTCATCAGAAATATATTTTTGAATACCATTTACTAAAAACATCAACATGAAACATGTGAATTAAATGGTTAAATCCCTTTAAAACATCTATAATATGTTATTCCCACATGTAATCCCTCTCATAATAATTCCACAATCCTCACCAATCTTCGTTAAGTTATTAACTTTTTGGCATGTGCATAAAGTGATAAAACTATGCATTTAGTTTTCTCGTTGTTCTTTAAGAAACAAAGTAAAAATAAAGTAGTATTCTTATAATCATGAATGTAAGTTATTCAATTAATATAAAAAAATGGAAGAATTAAAACATCATCTATACATTCTCATTTTTTTTAATTATTTTTTTAAGTGACATGAACTAAAAATATTAACATACATACATGCAAAGAAACATGTCAAGTTTTTATTTAAAACACGTAGCTCGAACCATGTTATTTCCATAATTGCCATCACTCTTCATTAAGCTGTTAACTTTCATGAAATGGCTCACCGTAAAAAAACTTTATGCGAAAGCTTCAATTAGCCTTTCAACGAAAAGGGAATACATCAAGAATTCTTCTCTTTCAAAATAGAAAAAAGAAAACTACCATAAGCAGAAAGTTGTGAATGGATATTGATTCAAGTATGTTAAAGAGTCGTCTACTTTCTAATACTTATGACACGTCAATTATTACCTTATATAGTATCTTGCTTGTGAATCATGGTCTAGTTTATAACTTAATACCACTTTTTGACTTATTTGAGTGATGTGATGTTGATTTTATGTGAGGAATTAAGGGAATCTCTCATGTATTTTTCCTTCCTCTAACCTGTATATGAAACTAAGCATGTGGTTTCCTCTTTCTTTTATAGGAATCAAAGTAAAATTAAGGTAATATTATTATATTTATAATTATGAATGCCATTAAATAAAAAACAATACTAAAACTCAAATAACACCACGTGCATCTTCGTGATTGTATGTCCTGCCAGATTTATGTAAGTCTTTGTTACTTTTCTTTCCTGAGGTTGGTTGGCTTTTGTTTCCTTCCTAATTATGTTGATCCTTCATAATTCTATAATCATCATCTATCACAATTGTCTTACTAATTTTTCGACGTATGCATGCATCTCCACTTTGGTTTACTCGCCCTTCTCGTGGTCTTACATTCCACAGCTATCTTACCAAATCTTTAAGTCATTTCCATAATTTCATATTTGAATTTAAGATTATCTTTTCAATGATATATATTAAGTAAAATGTTTACATGCACACGCGCGAAATAGAACATCTAATTCCCTTTTTAAAACACTCCATAATAATCACCATCGATCAATGCTGAGTTCTAACCATCATAATTTCATAATCACAACACACCATTCTTGAGTTCCAACATACAATTGCAAAATACTATTTTGGTATTCTCATCATCCCCGTGAGCTTAGCTTGCATAATAATTTTACCAAATCGTTGAGTCATTTTTCATAATTCCACTACTTAATTTGATTAATAAAAATGTTTACACTCGAGAATCTCCTCTCCACACTATATATACATCCGATAATTTATTCTGCATTCGATTATCCTTTTAATTACATTAATTAACAATATTTACATTTGATAATCTACTCTACGCGCATGCAATTCCAACCCTGCGTAGATAATCTATTCTGCACTCGATTATCTTTCATATCACATTAATTAACACTATTTACATTTGATAATCTACTCTACGTGCATGCAATTTCAACCCTGCGTAGTTCCACGATCATTGCCATTCTCCATTTTAGCTGTTAAATGTTAACATTACATGTGTATACACTATACACCCAGCATTTTTCAAATTCTTGATTCTTGATGAACATAGCTAGCTTCCATGACAATCTAACCAAAGCACAAGGCCATTTTCGTAAATTCGCCACATCAACCCCATTCTTATACCGGTTTATAAACCAAGTCCACTCAGTCGAGAAAACAAAAACACAATCATTTGTTCCCAAACACTCGCTTTCCCCGCCATTCGCTTCTCATTTTCTTTCTTCCCAATCTATCCCTCTAGGGCTCAAACACACTCTTCTCATTTCTCTTCTCTTCTCATTTCTCTCTTTATCAAACCCTAATTCTCTTCAATTCGCTCTCGTATTTGGTCATTTTCACGCTTCATGCCCTAATCCATGAGTTTCCCAATCACTTCCGGTGCCTCCGCCGCGGCGGTGGCAACTTCCGGCCACCGCGGCATCAGCTTCTCGAACACAATCCACTCCGAAGTCGCCTCGTGCTTGCCGCTGCCTTCGCTGCCGGTGTTCTGCGGCACCTCCGATCAGGACCTCCTCCTCGGAGATAAGCCGGTGCTGCTGAGCCGCGCGGAGGTGGTTGCCCAGTCGAGCAAGATCGCTGAGCTTCTCAAACATACCGATGTGTCATATTTGTAAGCATTTCCTTCGGTTTTTTCGATTCACATTTTTCCCGCACGTTGAAATTGACGGTTGAGATTGTTTGAATTGTGTGTTTTAAATGTCTTGCGAAATTGAAATCTGTCGCAATGAGCTGAAGTTAGAAGCATGCGAATTCTGATGCGGTTTATTACTGTAGCCGTGTGTGACGAGCTATGAGTTTTGATGTTATTAATGTGAAATTTGAATCTTAGGTAATTGGATGTTTATTGGTTTAAATATTTCTCTCCAATTTGTTTGATTTTATTTTATTTTTTTTATTTTTTGATTTTGAAATTTTAAATTTAAATAATTTTAGGTTTCCTGTTCATTCTCAAGATTTTAGGTTTAGGTCACAGGCAGGATAATGTTGGATTTATAAATGTGGATGCTGTTGTAATTGGTGCTTAGGGGGGTTTAATGCTAGAGAGTGTGACACCTGTTGACTTTTTAAAAAAAGAAAAATAATTGATGTTTTAATTTTTTTTAACTTAACAGAAGACGTTACCGTTGAGAAGAGATAACTACTTTATGAACGGGGTTTGTAGTATAGAGCAAGGAATTTTATTCTCTGTTTTGATTAACTATAAAGAAACAAAACGCCATTCATTTCAGCGTTTCCATATATCTAAAATATAACTCTTGTTCCATTTGAATTTGATGCAGTGTTAAAGGCATACATACATATTTTTGTCGTTACTGTCATCGACATATCCGTTGTTACTGCTATTGTCAATTTTATTGTTGAATTTAATGCAATTTTATAAATGTTGTCGTATATAGGAATTTAAGAGATAATGCCAAGGGTGTTCCGAATGCCTACGTTGAGCCTTTAGAGCTCCATGATGAAGTTCTCAGGTGCAATCCTGAAGCATTTGAACACAGCACTGCAGGTAAACAGAGAGTACTTGGTTTATGCCCTGAACAATACCTTTTTTGAAGATTTATTAAAAATATGTTAGGCTTGTAGCTGCTCATTGGAGTTATGATTGTCTGACATGGATTTAAGGTTTGAGACTTTTGCACTTTATAAAATATGGCCATGCTTAGGTTTATCGTCATGGGAAATTGTTGTAGTTAAATGAAGTTTGATTCATGCTGACAAATTACCATTAGTTAATAACTGAAGTTTGAACAGGTTTAGTGCCACTTGCTAGTTTGACAAAAAATAGAAACTTAGGCTGTCCATCTAGAACTATCTTTGTCTTTGGTTTCATTGCTTTCCATATAATACATTAATGGTGCTCTGCTTATTGTTTGTTGTATTGTTAAGTTTCTCAGGTCCTGTAAAGGAGCGGATCTCTACTAGCGCATTGCCTGAAAAGAAGCTCTTTGATTCTAGTTTTCCTGTCTCAACTCAGATTCAGAATGACTACAATGCAACCCCTGATCGGCAGCTAGATAACTTTTCTACTAATGTATGAATGTGTTTGGTATATGCCGGTAATGTATAGATTCTTCAATGATAATTCTAAAAATAATTTGGCAGGATATTTCTACACTGTCTTCGAAAAAATCAAAACTCAAGAAGAAAGGTGGCAATGGAATATCTGTAGTACCTGATCCTGCTGAGCTTCAAGGTTGGTTTGGCTGGACCGTACTTTTTAACATTATAGACTATTTATGTGTGAGCATGCTCTGTATGTATGCCCCTTTTTACATCTGTAATCAACTGTTATGTATAATCTTTTTAGATGCCCACATTGGAAGGTTTCGTGAGTTTTTGGAGGACTTGTGCAACAAAGCTGAATGTATTAGTGATGATCGAGATGAAGTGGATTGGTTGTCATTGCCTCTTTCGGATCTTAGGTTGCTTGTTAATGAAATAATGTCTATACGTGAGAAAAAACTTCTGCATTTGGTTCCCACAGAACACCTTGTTAGATTATTAAAAGTTCTTGATCATCAAATACATAGAGCAGAAGGTCTGTCAATGGAGGATTGTGATAATCATGTAAGTTCACTTTTCAATTCTTTCATATTTGTCTGTGCTGAGATTTTAGGCTTGTTTGGACTTGGTTAACTTTTAGTATGGGCTCAGTTTCTCTGATAAAATTTATTAATTCTTGTATTGGGTTTTAATTAGAAACTTACCAGTACCTAGGTCGAGTCCCCAAGAATCAGCTCCAGTGGTTGAGCTGCAGGACATAAAGTGTTAGTGCACGCGATTTCAAACCCTGGGGACTGCGCTTTCACTCCCCTTCCCGAAAAAATATGTTTTCCTATCAGCAAAAAACCAGTACCTAGGTTGAGTTTGGCAAGGTTGTGTGCTAAAGAGATGACTCTCTATGTACACAAAATTAACAACGAAGCAACTTTCCTTTTAAGTTTTAATGACCATGAGAAAGCAAAGCCTGGGACAGGAATTAGACCTATTCCTAAAGAGATCATCTTCAAGGTTCAGACAACCAACCAAAATTGTAATGCTTTTGAGATCATGTTTCTCAACGACTCTTCCAAACTAGTTTGAAATACTGTGTTATTACCTGTAAGTGAAAATGTTAGGTTGTTAACGATTTTGATTTTTAGAAGAAGTATTCTTTGAGAGAACAAGAACAAATAGAATGGAGGATAAGATATCATACAGAGTGAACACAGTAAAAATGAAAATATTAACACCAATATCAAGCACATCAGTTCAGTGCTAACAAATTCTCCAATCCCTCACATATCTGACGGGGAGTTTCCCTTTTGGAGCTACAGTCAAAGAGAAGCCATGGATTATCCGTAACTCTGATAAGGAGAACCAAGTGCTGTGAAAATTGTGATCCATTTCACCCCAACCTTATTGCACCAAAGCTCCAAACTCAATGGACTCGCTCAAGATGTCTTTTTGGCTATACCATGAGAATGGATGATAGTTTGATAAAACATGGAACTTTGTTTTTAGCCATTTAAATATTGAACTTTAGGAGAAACCGAGAATCCATTTAAAAAACCTTGCAGCAGATGGATTTATTGAAAATATATTTTTTGATAGAGCCCATTGGCATTTTTTATTTATGTGGCTGACCTGCCTAGTGCGATAAAGGTATGGCTGCTGGTGTACAAAGTTTTTCTTATTATAATTTATGTAGTGAATTAATTATTCTCTATTGTATTTTTTGGTGTTATAACTGTTATTTGTTCTGTGTTTCAGTCAGATTCAGACCTAGTTTCATCTATTTTAGTTGCGTTGGAGTCCATTCATGCTGCACTGGCTGTGATGGCTCATACCGAGATGCCAAAGCAACTTTATAATGAAGAGGTTTGTTTTGTATGCTAGTTTTAAACTGTTATTTTTGCTTCATTAATAACAATAAATTTCTTAGAACTTTCCTTTGGGCAAAATAAACAGTGAACAGCTCCCTTAGCAAGACAAAACTATTGTTATGTGTTAAAATGTTGACGGTTGAATCCCTCATCGATTGAGTATGAGTAATGAACCACTCATAATGACTTGGAAAACCCTCTTCCCTTAATATAACTTTTGGAGTGGAGTTAATGCTAGTTATTCTAATAGTATGTAGGAAATCAGTGTTTTGCCTTGCATGACATGTGCAGATGTGCAGGCTGTTACTTCCATAGTAATTACAATTATTATAATCTTCAATGTCTTACTCCTAATGTAATTTGTCCATTTCAGATCATTGAGCGAATTCTGGAGTTTTCCAAGCGCCAAATAATGGATGTGATGTGTGCATGTGATCCATCATTTCGAGCGTTACATAGACCGAGTGAAAACACTGCATTTGAAGGCTAGTCTTTTTAGTCTTTGTGCGGAATATAGCAAAGAATCTATTTATTTTTTCACACAAGCATTTTGGAGGATGGAGATCCTAGTGGAAGTGCAAGACTTTTCTTTTAAATTCTCTTTCAGACTGTAATTTGTCAGTAGTTAATGACACATTATTCTTTGAGGATCACTTTGGGGTGACAGAAGTCACAGAAATATACAATAGGGTCTACTAGGTACTGATGGGGGTGGAAAGAAGTTATTTGTTTTATATGTTTTCAAACTTCCGATCCTTGTATATTCTGCAGGTGATGATTATGAAGATGTTGATGCTGAATTTGGTTCAGCAACCAAGAAACGGCGTACTAGCAAGACATTGAAATCGAGGAAATCAACATCTAACAGGTCTGATTATTATTTTAACACTAAATATCCTTTCATTGAATTTATTATATATCTGAAGTTAGGTTTATTACGTTACTTTTCTTATTTATTTCTTTTTGGTCCTTGCATTATTAGGGTCTCTACTGCTGTGAATACTATTCTTCAGAAGCTATGCACAGTTCTTGGACTACTCAAGGATTTGTTATTAATAGAGAGATTATCTGATAGCTGCATCCTACAACTAGTAAAAACAAGTTTTACGACATTCGTGGTTGAGAATATCCAGCTTTTGCAATTGAAGTCAATTGGTTTGCTGTGCGCGGTATTAATATTTCACTTTTATCTTAAGAAACTTTATGGATGTTGACTTCCATGCTTGTTTTGGCAGCTAATTTTTATTCATGTTTCTCAACATGGCTGTACAGATATTCTATTTATACACACAACATCGTACTTATGTGATAGATGAAATGCTTCAACTTCTTTTGAAATTACCCAATTCAAAGCGAGCTTTAAGAGCTTATCATCTGCCAGAGGAAGAGCAAAGGCAGATCCAGATGGTTACTGCTTTGCTGATTCAGTTAATTCACTGTAGTGCTAACCTTCCTGATGCTTTAAGACAAGCATCAAGTGGTAATGCTGTATTTGAAGCCTCGGTTGATGGCAGTTATCCAACTAAATGTCATGAGGCATTAACAGATGCCTGCTGTCTCTTTTGGAGCCGTGTACTTCAGCGGTTTGCAAGTGTGAAGACTCATGATGCCTCTGAGCTGAAATCCATAATGGAGAATCTTGTTATGGATTTACTGACAACTCTGAATTTACCAGAATATCCTGCTTCAGTTCCTATTCTGGAGGTAGCTTTTGTGTTTGTGTGCGTGTGTGCGCTCATGTGTTTTAATGCAGGCATATGCATTTCTGGGCATCTATTATTATTATTATTATTATTATTTTGGTATAATTATCAGATTGGTTCACTTATGAGAATTGTTTCAGGTTCTATGTGTACTTCTACTTCAGAATGCTGGGCTTAAATCTAAGGATGTATCCGCACGCTCTATGGCAATTGATATTCTTGGTACAATTGCTGCAAGGTTGAAGCGTGATGCTTTAATTTGTAGCCAGGAAAAGTTCTGGATACTTCAGGACTTACTTACTGAGGATACTGCTGAGCAGCATTATCCAAAAGATACATGTTGTGTCTGTTTGGGTAGAAGGGTAGAAAATCTGTTCATGTGCCATGGCTGCCAGAGACTTTTTCATGCTAATTGCCTCGACATTAAAGAACATGAAGTTTCCAGCCGGAACTGGTACTGCCAGATATGTATCTGTCATAAGCAACTGCTTGTATTACAATCATATTGCAATTCCCAGTGCAGGGATGAAGTAAAAAAGAATTACAAAGTGGCAAAAGATGATTCTGAAGTTTCTAAGCATGAAATTGTTCAACAGTTGCTTCTGAATTTCCTTCAAGATGTCACATCTCCGGATGACTTGCATGTTTTTGTTTGCTGGTTTGTACTCATGATAGATTTTCTAATTGACATTTCAGTTATATTTATGCAAAGGTGATGCATGTGTATGATGTGTAGGTTTTATCTCTGCCTGTGGTGCAAAGATGATCCAAATTGTCAGAAGTCCATGTACAACCTTGCTAGAATGAAATCAAGAATCATAGTTCGGGATTCTGCTAATGTCTCTTCTATGTTGACAAGGGATTCAATCAAGAAGATTACTTTAGCGTTGGGTCAAAACAGTTCATTTTGTCGAGGGTTTGATAAGATTCTTCACGTGCTTCTGGTCAGTTGATATTCTGTCTTTGGCTGTTTTGTTAAAAAAAAATTGTTGTTTACTGTTTTATTGTATGATGTGTCCAGGCAAGCTTGAGGGAGAACTCTCCAGTTATTAGGGCTAAAGCTTTACGAGCAGTAAGTTGAAAATATAATTAATTATTTTCTGTTTTCTGGTGAAAATGAGATTTTTATAGATAGTTTCTTTGTACCAAACTAATATTTTCCGACTTTCATTTAATATAATGAGCAGGTTAGTATTATTGTGGAGGCTGATCCTGAGGTATTGGGTGATAAACGAGTACAATCAGCAGTTGAAGGCAGGTTTTGTGACTCTGCCATATCTGTAAGAGAAGCAGCATTGGAACTTGTTGGTAGGCATATTGCTTCACATCCTGATGTGGGTTTTAAGGTATGATTGTGTCAATTGATGTTTTCTTAATGGTAAAAAAGTAAAAGCGATCTCTCCTTTAAAATTTCACAGTTATTATGGAAACAATTATAGCTTGTATTGGTTTTGTTTTCACCAAGTTTGGGTGGATGAAATGTTTAATCTATTTTCTTAACTTTGTGTCTTGTAGTATTTTGAGAAGATTGCAGAGAGAATCAAAGATACTGGATTGAGTGTTCGAAAACGAGCTATAAAAATTATTCGAGATATGTGCAGTTCAAATGCCAACTTCTCTGGTTTTACCAGAGCTTGCACAGAGATAATTTCGCGTGTTAGTGATGATGAATCAAGTATCCAGGTACTTTCATAATACTGCTTGAACCATTAAGATATGCCACCAACTCTGAAATACTTGGTACCTTTCTGTCAACGATCGTGCCGCTAAATCTAACATGATTTGTTCATCTGTTTGGATATTAACAAGATTTCTCTGTAACACGGTCTTATTTAAAGCATATATACCTTTCGTTTGTACTCTTTAAATGTAGCTCCATTGTACCATGTAAATTATTAGTCATTAGATGTAATTGTAAACTTGTGCTTATTTGATACTAAGCCCTATAATAGTGTCTTCTCTATCTTCTATTTTTAAGGGGCTCTCCTTATTATGCTTCTTTACAGGACCTTGTTTGCAAAACATTTTACGAATTCTGGTTTGAGGAGCCTCCTGCTTCACAAACTCAGGTCTTTGGAGATGGTAGTGCCGTTCCACTTGAAGTAGCTAAGAAGACAGAGCAAATTGTTGAAATGCTGAGGGGAATGCCCAATAATCAACTTCTTGTAACTGTAATCAAGCGCAACTTATTGCTTGATTTTTTGCCACAATCCACAAAAGCTGCTGGGGTCAGCCCCGTGTCCCTTGCAACTGTACGTAAGCGTTGTGAGTTGATGTGCAAATGCTTACTGGAGAATATATTGCAGGTGCACTATTGTTTTGTTCATCCATCCAGTTTTTATGCTTGGCTAAATTGATACGAAAATGATAGATTTGTTCATGATCAGGTTGAGGAAATGAGCAGTGGTGAAGTGGAAGTGCATGCGCTTCCTTATGTTCTGGTCTTGCATGCATTTTGTCTTGTAGATCCAACTCTCTGTGCACCAGCTTCTAACCCTTCCCAATTTGTTGTTACTTTGCAGCCATATCTTAAGACCCAGGTTATAATTGTGATCTCAAGTTTTATATATTCTCTTATTCTAGTATTATTATGAATTTCATATCTATGGAATCAATATTTCTCTTGTATCGCTTTAATTAATGTTGTGCATAGTGGTTGTCAACTTTAAACTGCCCGTCATTGTCTTGTCTTGTCTTGTTTTTGGAATGTGTTTCAAATTTTGACTGGGCTGACTGAGACATAATGACCCTTTCTAGTTATGCTTATATACTACTCCCTCTAGTCTTATTTATAGGTCATACTTAACCATATCACTCGGACCAAGGAGGGTAGTTAGGTTTCTTGAAACTTTAAAAATGTACTTTAACATTACAATTTTACCCTCTTAATTTGCATTGGGAATTTCATAATGTATTATTTCACATTAATGAACAAAGGGAAAATAAGAGAAAATGACAATAAATGCTTTTAGAAAATACAAAGTGACTTATAAATAGGATCAAAGAATTATTCTAGAATATGACCTATAAATAGGACCGGAGGGAGTATTTTCTTGAACATCTTATAATTGTTTTATAAAATAAATAAATAAAACTAGTATATGCTGCTGTGAAATTTCATGGTTTTTGTTTCAACTTAGCATTTCCTTTAAAATTGTATTTTGTTATTTGTGGTCCGGTCATTATTTTGTATGTTCATTTATTTTGGCCGAAGATATTTTTCCTTTTTATTTCAAGAAATATTTTGGCACAGGCATTCTTTTCAACATTAAAAACATAAGTAAACATCCTCATAGAAAATTCCTAATGGCCAAAAAATTTCCGAGGCCTTGGATTGTTTTCAGATGTCAAGTGTGGAAACTTTTTATCACTTTAATCTATTTAATATTTAACATATTTTGTGCCCAACAGCCCAACTACGGAAAGTAAAGTGGAAAATAGGTAGATTTGTTCGCAGAGAATGATAAGAATAATAAAGTAGTCTAGCGTTTTGTTAACATATATGAATTCACTACAGTGATGCAATTTTCCAATGCAAACAAAAGGATAATAATTAGGATCAATAAATTTTGATTGTGATTGTGCCCAATAGCTAGGGCCTAGGTCCTTGGCTTAGGAGTGTTCGTGGGCAAGTATTTTGGACCCAACCTACTCATGAAAGCAATGGGTTGGGTTGGATTGGGTTTTGGGAATATCTTTTTTATACAATTCAACCCGTACGTTTGAGGGTTGGGTTAAGCATACCAAAAAAGTGTTAAAGTCCACCTACGTGGAATTTGGTTTGTCAGCTGAGCGGCTGAGCCACACCTTATGCTTATGGTTAGATGGTTAGAGGCAGTCCCTTTATTATAACAAGTTCCCTGGACCAATAAATAGAACATTAGTGTTTATATGAGAGTGCACACAAAAAATTATCAGCTAAGTAGCAAAAGCCTTGAAACAAACCTGTGCTCTTCAAAGTTTCCTCCATGAATGGGTAGTGTCGAGCTCAGCCTGATCAACAGGCTCAGATTCATCTGCTTCTTGCTTGCAAATTTGTGGTTCAAAAAAAATAAGCCAAAAGAAGCTTAAACGATCGTTGTATACTTTTAGGTTACACACATTAGATCTTTTTTAATATTTATTACCATTTAAAATTTTAAATATGATTGATTTCTATATTATTAAATATTTATCTAGTAAAAATATTGATGGAATTGCCTTTTTGGGTATATACCATATACATTTTTTTTGCGGTCATTGATATAGGACAAAAGATATTATTGTGGCTGGGTGCTGGGCTGGGACAGTGCACACAGAAACCATCCCCTTCCTTCCCCATGGCCTTATTGCCACATCTAGGACTTCCCATTAGTGGGTATATCTACCATATAAACTAATATAATTTTATAACTGATGTATGTTTAAGCAGAATCCGGTTAGGGCACTTGTTTCTGGCTTGTTTATGATCTGTTAACTGTCAGTTATGCATTTATTAGTCTGACATTTCATCTTATTCCTCTCATCTTTTGTGTACAAAAAATTATGACATCAGAATGACAAAATTGCGCGATATGTTGTTCTTGCTTGTTTTCAGGTTGACAATCGCATGGTGGCACATCTACTTGAGAGTATAATATTTATAATAGATGCTGTGGTTCCCTTGCTTCGGAAGTTGCCTCCAAATATTGTTGAGGAGCTTGAACAAGATTTGAAACAGATGATTGTCCGACATTCTTTTTTGACAGTTGTCCATGCTTGTATCAAGTACTTTCGATTTCCCACCATTTTCTTCATTTAGATGTGTTATATTTCTTTCCTGCTTCAACCTGAAATTAACTTAGCTGATAAATTCACTTGCATTTCTCTAGATTGTTTTGTGTACAATGGAGCTTATAAATGCTAAATAACTTTTTTATCGTTTCGAGGAATTAAATGGGAATACTTAAATAATTTTATTATGCAATATATAAATATCAGTGCAAGAACATGTAATCTCTGAGCGGAGATTAGTCGACCATATTTTGTGAAATATTTCGTAAGACCTTTAACTAAGTTTTGCTTTTTAGTTTGCAATTATTAGGTTGTTACTCTGGTGGACTTGGATTAGCGGGAACTTTGTTTTTTTTCCTTCTGAAAGAAAATAGTTTACCTGCCTGTCCACCTATTTAATAGGTCTTGTTACTTCTCTCTTTACAGGTGCCTCTGCTCTGTGAGTAAAATGGCAGGAAAAGGGGCTGCTGTAGTTGAGCACCTTATTCAGGTCTTCTTCAAATGTTTGGACATCGAGGCAGTTGATAACAAGCAGGTTATTGCTAGAATTGTTAAAAATTTCCTCCTTGATGTTGTACATTTGTTATTGGTGTTTATGCTTGCATTTCCTGGCAACAGCTTTCAGTTTAATAGAAACTTAAGCTTGGACATACTTTATCTATAATGATTGTGAACTGGAAATCATGTTGCTACTTTCTTGTGATTTGTTTTCCCTTTGATGGAATGAGGCCTTCAGGGTGTTACTATCTTTTTGGATCTCCATGTATGACCTAATGTTAAATGATGTCTTGTTTTTTTGGTTTGGAGGAGGGAGGGCTTTCAAAGTTCTTTTCAATATCCTGATTGAAAAATAAATATTATTAGAGAGAAAAGATGGACAGTTCAACTATATAGGAGGATACAACATCCTTCAAGATAAAAGGTGAAAAAAAATGTAAGATTGAATCTAGAATACCTTCATGAATGGAGCACTAAGGAATTATCCTATCCTGACGCAAACTTATGTAATAAATATTATTAGAGAGAAAAGATGGGCAGTTAAACTATAATTTGAATAAGACATCCCTCTTGAAGATAAAAAGTGAAAAAACAAAAAAAAATCAAAGATATAATCTAGAGTACATTCATATATTTGGAGCAGGAGGGAATTATCCTAACCTAAGGCAAAATTTTTGCCTCCTTGTTTCTATCAAAACCTGAAATAGGATTTACAGGAAAAATCACTAGGTGAATCTTCCGTCCTATTTCTCTTTTCTTGGTTGGATGAAGTATGAAAAGGATACATTTAAAGCAGAAGTGACTGAAGTTCATTACTCTCCCTATCATTTGAGCTCCTTTTAAAGTGAAAATTTGACATCTTTAGAACCCTGATTTACATGTCTCTACATTATAAAAACCTATAAATATTTATATTATTATAGTAACGCACCTACACGCACAATTACACAAGAAAATATGAAGAACTTTCACCCATCAGGACAAAAACAATCTTAACATATGGCTAGTTTGTTTTTAAAACATTAATAAGGTATCTAACAAGTGTCAAGCATTGAAATTTGATTTGAATTTCACCATTTTGTTTCTTAGAACATTGTATATAAAGGTCTCAGTGTTGGCGCCATCATCATGAGTGTCAAGTGTCCAATTTTTGTCTGGCACAGATAATCTCTCTTTGAGAATTGAGATACCTTATTTTTTGTTGTTGATGTAAGGTTATGATGTTCCTGTGTTATATTTGCATGGGATGGGATATTGCCATACAGCTTAAAACATTCAAATGTGGGTTATGCGGTTTTACCTGTCGTAAGCAAATTCTTTGTTGATGATACTGAATAACATCAACACTGTCTTAATTGTATTTGAAAACTAAATGGCATCAATTTCTGAAGTAAATTATTGTTCCGCAAAATCTTTTTCCAAGAAGCTTTCTAGTATTTGGTTTGCATAAAGTAGTTTACATATCATGAAACTGTTCAGTGGACCGTACATACATCTTCTAAGCGATTGCTAAGTTGGTGTCAAGGATAGTTAATAGTATATCTTGTAGATATGGCTTGTCATTTGAGATTTATGGTCTCTAGAGCATGGGTACAATATTTAACAGACAGTATGATTATAATACATTTTTGTATCATGGTGTGTATACGTTTGTGAACTTTATTAACTTGATGATAAAGGTTACATATCTTTTATATGGCATGACTCTATAAAATTTGACTGTTTTCTGCTATCTACACAGCAAGTTGGGCGATCTCTCTTCTGTCTGGGATTGCTTATTCGTTATGGCAACTGTTTATTGCCCCGCTCCAGGCATAAACTGGTTGATGTTAAAAGGAGTCTCGACTTGTTTATAAAATATCTTTCTGTGGAGGATCTTGTTATTAGGGTTAGATCATTGCAGGTAAGAGCTTCTCATTTTCTCAGCTCTTATATTGGTTTGATCTTCAAGTTTGTTGATGATTGAGTGTAACTCTTGTAGGCACTAGGGTTTGTTCTAATTGCTAGGCCTGAAGTTATGTTGGAAAAAGACATTGGAAAGATACTGGAGGGGACATTGTCTTCTTCTGCTGATTATCGTCTTAAGGTAATGGATTTTTGCCTTGATAGATATAGTGCTTCTCTCTGGATGCTAAATCATTCTGTCACTCAGATACAAGCTTTGCAAAACATGTTCGAGTATCTTCTTGATGCTGAAAGCAAAATGGAAACAGATAAAGCTGATGATAATGTAGCTGATTATTACTCAGTCAGAGCCGAGCAGATTGTACCTGTCGCTGCAGGTGCTGGGGATACAAACATATGCGGGGGCATAGTTCAGCTGTATTGGGATAATATTTTAGCCACATGTTTGGATTTCTGTGAACAAGTTCGACAATCAGCTCTGAAGGTCGGAACCTAGTTTCTCTTTTGGATCAGTTTTGACACTTGCAAGCCAAATGATAAACAAATAAAATCTTTTGTCTCTTTAACTAAAAGCAGTTAATAAACAGGATTTTTTTTCCGTTTGTTTTGATGATTGTTGTTTTATTCTTCCTGATCTTTGGGATTGGCGGGGTCAGGGAAAAGGGATGAGAAATTTTATAGATGCTTTACAAAAGATATTAAAAGTGAATCCTACTGTTATTTATTAGTCTCGTGAATGTGGGTTGAATTATCTACCTTATTTTTTTAAACTAACTCATTCCAGTAAAAATAGTCAAGTTTTCTTTTGCTCTTGCATATTCAGAATTGAAGTTATGGTAATATTGCAGATTGTCGAAATTGTGCTGCGCCAAGGTCTTGTTCATCCTATCACCTGTGTTCCATACCTTATAGCACTTGAAACTGATCCTCTGGAGTCAAATGCAAAGTTGGCTCATCATCTCCTGATGAATATGAATGAGAAGTAACCTCCTATGTTTAGTTTTGGATGATTTGATTCATTTCAACTTGATTGTATTAGTCTAGCTAAATAAAGCATCCTTTCAGGTACCCTGCATTTTTTGAAAGCCGCTTGGGTGATGGACTTCAAATGTCATTTATGTTCATACAAACCCTTTGTGGTAGTTCTGAAAATGTTAACCAGAAGATCCAATCCAAGAACTCTGTTTCTGGGAAAGGGAAACCTGAGGCCAGCTCTCTCACCCAAGCAAGACTTGGGGTTTCTCGAATTTACAAGCTAATCCGAGGGAACCGGGTGTCAAGGAACAAATTTATGTCCTCAATTGTGCGGAAATTTGATAACCCAAGCTGGAACAAATTAGTAATAGCTTTCTTGACGTAAGTAGTGTTTGTTACTATTCTTTGTTTTTTATATGTGAGCTCTTAATTAACCTTTTACTTGGTTTCTTTTCCCAGATACTGCACGGAGGTTCTTGCACTGTTGCCATTCATTTCACCTGATGAGCCACTTTACTTAGTCTATGCTATCAATCGGATAGTTCAAGTGCGGACAGGGCCACTAGAAGCGAACTTCAAAGCCTGGAGTTCTAGCTTGCTGCGAAAAGAGGGTCAGAGCACACTTAATGGGAATGGAATGTCGCAACGGAGGCCAGATGAGGCAACTCTTGCAACCCAAGCAATGTCAATGGACTTGAATGGAACTCTTCAGTTAAATCTAGAGGCTCAGCCCAACTTAAATGACATGAGATCTGTCGATTTGAATGGATCAATTTACCAGCAGCCACATGATCCTTTATCTAATAATGGTAGCTCAGAAGTGAAGCTGCATGCTGGTGTTTTGACAGATTCTTTTTCCTTCTCAAAGGATGATCTGGAAAAAGTTCAGGTATTTCCAAATCTGCAGTGATTTTGTCAACAATGTTGTTTTGTTGCCGATGATGAATGTGAAAACTTTTGCTAATCATTGAGTACTGTCTGAACAATGTAGAACATGCCCCTTTGGATTAATTAATCATTGTTTATTATTTTGTAATTTTGTTCCTGATGCATATGCAGGCTGACTGCTTATCAGCATTTGCATTGCAGCTTCTCTTAAAGCTAAAGAGACACCTAAAGATCATGTATAATCTCAATGATGCTCGATGTCAGGTAAAATTATGATAATACATCTTGTCAAAGCTTAGCTGCAGTTAAATGCCGTGTTTCCTTGTGGGTTGGATAGGATCATATAGGAAGCTAACTGTCATTCTTTTTGGGATGTGTTTCCTCTTTTATTCAGGCTTATTCTCCTACTGAAACGCCAAAACCTGGAGAAGTTATCTCTAAACAGAATATTGCCTTTAATATCAGTGAATCTCAGTTCACTTTGCCTACAACTCCACAAGAATTACTACAAAGATACCAGGTATTGTTGCTTGAGCAAATATATATTTTAATTTGATGTGCTTGGGAACTTTTGGACATGTTAAGATTGAGTGTTTCTTTCTCATTTGTTGCACCAGGAATTTAAAAATGCATTGAAGGAAGACACTGTGGATTACTCACTTTATACTGCAAATATAAAACGGAAGCGACCTACATCGTCCAGAAAAGTTCGAAAATCTGGACCCATAGCAGTTGGGGACTATGAAGAGGACGACGATGATGAGGATTGGGGTGGTAGTGTGCGCAAGTTAAATATTAGTGGCGGCCGCAGGGGTAACCTCAGAAGCTCTAGACAATAGTGGTTGATGTAAGTACATCATAGATAGGCTAACTTGTACATCAATAGGGGAAAAAAAATAATACAGAATAGGATGAGAGCCGACAGAATAGCGTAATAGCGTTCAGGAAACAGAATGTAGGACGGGCCTGGAATACTCCTTCCCTTCTTAGAGGGTTTATCTTTTTTATCTGTTTTGGTTTGTAATTTGCTGCATATTATTATAGTGGCTACATTCTTTTGTTGATGTAAATTCAACTTAGCTATCAAAATATCAGGATTGATTATTTTATTTTTATTTTAGTTGTGTTAATGGTATGATGCATGCGGGTGGATAAAAGTGGAGTGTTGCGAGTGCTATGTGATAGAAAGATGTAATTCAAGAGAAATTTTGATTGAACAATGCAAGGGCTCTTCTCAGTAAAATTGGTTAAGAACAGAAAAGTAAGTAGTGAGAGAAAAGAAGATATCCGAAAGTGATTCAATACTGCACATGATTTACTAATCAGGAACACTAGTACGCTGGATGATGCTAGTACAGAGTTCAATGTGTAATTACAAGGAAATTTGGAAATGAGCAGTAAAAGAGAATGAGGTGAGAGGAAAGAGAGTAAGAGGGGATCTTCTCAATTATTGGACACTAAATTCCTTGTTTCCTTGTCCACTATATTCCGCTGCCAAATGAAATCCTACGGCCTGGGATTCGAGTACAGCTCACATGAGCTTTTTCTCACTGCCACATGTCCTTGGTCTTTAGCTCTTTTTGTCTCATTAGTCTAGTTTACTTGAGTCCCGAGCTTTGGGTTCACAACATTGCTTTCCCCGTTAAGACTAACCTTGTCCTCTAAGTTAAAAGTTGGATACTGTTTGAATTCGTCTTGATCTTCCCAAGTTGTTTCATAATCATCTTGGCCTTGCCATTGAACCAAGGCTTTTACCCTGGGTTGACCTTTCTGTAATATGGTTCTCTACATCAGTATCTTCATTGGCTGAGCTTGCATTTCATATTCTTCACTGAGTAATGCAATGGGGATATGAGAAATAGTTTCATTTCATTTGTATGGCTTCAATTGAGAAACATGAAAAATTGAGTGAATTTTAGCATTGGTAGGTAGCTCCAACATGTAAGCTATTGCTCCAACTTTCTCTAGAATTATGAATGACCCAAAGCACTTCATACTGAGTTTTTGATTCTTCCTAAGAGTGAGCGATCGTTGTCTATAAGGTTGAAGTTTCACTCAAACCTTATCACCCTGTTTCAGTTGTAATTCTCTTCTCTTATATGTATTCACTTTCATGTGTTGTTGAGCCCTCATTAAATTCTCTTTCAATGTAGCTAGTATTGCATCTATATTCTATAGAGATTCCTGTACACTTTCATGCCTAGGCTTGTATGGTATGGTGTGTTATACTGTATTCTGCCCAAGGTAGCACATTGACCTAAGTTCTTGGTTTTTTGAGAGCTGAAGCACCTTAAGTACATTTCCAAGCACTTGTTGACTATCTCAGTCTCTCCATCTAATTGAGGGTGGTATGTTGTGGACATAGCCAAAATAGTGTCTTGTAGTTTAAATAAATGCTGCCAAAACTTGCTTGCAAACACCTTATCCCTATTAGACACAATCGACTTGGACATTCCATGCAGCTTAACAATATAATTCATGAAAATTTCAGCTACTTGTAGGCTTGTGTAATCTGCCTTTAGTGGATGAAAATCACTAACTTAGCTAATTTGTCTACTACTACAAATATCACAATGTACCCTTTTGATAGAGGTAGTCCAGTAATAAAGTCCATTGCAATGTCTTCCCAAATTTGATTTGGAATACGTGATGGTTGCAGTAGTCCACTAGGATGTGAGGTCAAGTGTATTGCTTGTTGACACACATTGCATTTCTGAATGAAATCCAGAATGTCATGCTTCATCTTAGGCTAGTAGAACTCAACTTTGATTCTTGATGTGGTTCGTACAATTCCTAAATGACCATCAATTGGAGAACTATGGTATTCTTGCAATATCTGTTGAATCAATTTAGATTTTTGAGGAATCAACAATCTTCCTTTCCAATATAATAATTGATCCTGACAAGTTATATTACTATTGTGTTGTGTGTTGAGCTCCCACTTATCAAGTTGCTCTTTAATTCTTGTAGGAAAACTGCTTGAGGAGTAGAAACAATCATGTTAAATGATCGTGACAGATCATATGCTTGAATGTTTTCTTTTCTAGGCATATATTCAATCATGAAATCATAACCTATAAATTTGTGCAACCAATTTTCTTGTTTTGGAGTTTGAATAGTTTGATCATTCAAATTTCTAAGACTTTTCTGATAAGTCTTAATGACAAATTGATGACCTAACAAATAGTGTCTGAACTTTGCCAAAGCTTCAGTTATAACATACAACTCCCTGCAATAAGCAGATTGTTGTTTCATCCTAGGATTCAACTTTTTTGAGAAATAGGCTATAGGGTGTTTGTTCTGACTTAGTATTGTTCCTACACCAGTACCTGAAGCATTTGTTTCAAGTGCAAAGGGTTGTTTGAAATTAGGAAGGGCCAGCACAGGTGTAGATGTGACAACTTTTTGCAAGGTTTGGTATGATGTGCTTGTTATGGAGTCCATTGAAAAACATCTTTCTTCAACAAGTTAGTCAATGAATTAGCAATTGCAGCATAATTCTTAATGAATTTTCTATAGTATCTTGTTATGCCAAGGAATCCTCTCAACTGTTTGAGGTTCTTTGGTTCAAGCCAATTCAGAATTGCTTGCACTTTCACAACATCCATAGCAACTCCCTTATTAGAGACTGTGTGCCCCAAGTAGTCTATTTGCTATGTATCAAAGGTGCATTTGGATAGTTTAACATACAATACATTAGCTTGTAATGTTTGCAAAATAGTCTCCAAATCATACAAGTGAGTAGACCATTTTCCACTATACACTAGAATGTCATAAAAAAAACCAATACACATTTTCTTAGTAGACCTTGAAATACTTGGTTCATCAATTGTTGAAAAGTTGTAGGGGCATTGGTTAGGCCAAAGGAAATAACCAACCACTCATAGTGACCCCGAGGAGTTCTAAAAGTTATCTTATTCCTATCTGCAAGTTTGACTAATATTTGGTGATAGCCTGACCTGAGATCTAGCTTAGAGAAAAAATTTGCACCATATAACTCATCTAATACTTCATCTATAGTGGGTATAGGAAAACTATCCTTCAGTGTTATGGCATTCGATGCTCTATAATGTGTTCAAAATCTCCATGATCCATCCTTTTTTCTTAACTAACAATATTGGATAATAAAAATGGCTAGTGCTAAGTTGTATGATACCTTCTTGGAGCATTGGTTGAACCATCTTTTCAATCTCATTTTACTGGCTGTGAGCATATTTATAAGGCCTGACTTTAATTGGATTATTGCCTTCCATCAAAGGTATGACATGGTCCTGTTCTCTGTGGAGGTAAGCTAGTAGGTTTATTGAAAACTACTTTCTAGGTGTGTAATAGTAAAGCTAATTCAGGTTCCAGTTCATGAGGAATTTCAGTAAACTCATCTTGACAAAAATCAGGTTATTGCAATTGAACAGCAAACATCTCAGCTATGGCATCAATATTACACATTCTCATAATGTGGTTAAACTGAGCTGCTTGTGCCAATAGAGGCTTTTCACCATATAGGGTAATAAATTTGTCATTCAGTAGAAATTTAAAAGCAAGGGCAATAGAGTAGCTAGCCAAGCTGCTCCTAGAATTAAGTTTGCTCCTACTACAGGCAAATACTAGAGTCTATAATTTATAACCTTGTACTTCTGTTGTCAAGTTTGGCATAATTCCTTCTATAGCCATTGAATTTCCATTACCTACCAAGACCTGGAATTTCGGTCCTGGTTCCACTGGTAGTTTAAGTAACTGAGAAATTCTTGGTTGTAAGAAGTTATCTGAACTTCCATTGTCCAACAGTCTATACATAGGACACCCTTTAATTTTCCCTTGAAACTTGATACTACCTAATCCACTTAATCCTTTCAATGCATTAAAGGATAAATGATGGTCCATCTTAGTTGTAGTTTGCACCTGCTGTTGATCATCTTCCGCTTGTCCAATGTCATTCTCCACATTTTCATTCTCATTAATTTGCAAAATCATGAAGTGTCGATTGGGACTTTTATGAGTTGGAGTGAATTTCTCATCACAAGTGTAGCAAAGTCCTTTTTATCTTCTTACTTGCATTTATGTGGCTGTCATTTTCCTAATAGGGTTGTTTGGCAGCATAGGTCTGGTTGTAGGTGTGGGTAGGATTGGGGGTTGTGAGTTCCATAGTTTAGGAATTATATTGGTTGTGTTTTGTGTATAGGTAGGTTTGTTTTGGTTTGATAGTGTATTTTTCCTCAAAAAGTTTGACTAGTGATATTACTTCTATTAAGGATAATGGACATTTGGGCTATTACTTCTCTCATTATTCACTTTATCAATACAAACACGAGCATAGATAGAGAACTCAAATAAGCATGCCACCAACTAGGTTGGGTTCATGCCACAAGAGCCTCACACTATCTCATTAATCCAAATCTAATACAGTCACTCTTATAATCCCATATTCTCAAGATACTCTCTATATTTGGCTCTATCTTTTTCAGTAATTACACTTTGAAGTCTGAACAATATGTTACTTTTAAGTTTCAAAAATAAACTATGCACTGTCGTAGTCTCTCCTTTAAAAATTCTTGCATTCTTTCTTGTCCATATCATATATACAGCAGCAGAGATAACATCAAACAAAACTCTCTGCCTTGTTCTTCTATGCTTTGAAATATGCCTAACATTTATCATCCAAATCAAACAATCATGGTTAAAATTGTGCAACCCCAACCAGGAACAACATAAGTTCAACAGTTGAGTAGAAAAATCACACTGGAAGAACAGATGATTGTTATCCTTCTCATAAGCTTGACAGAAACAGTAGCTTGAATCTGCAAGAGTAACATTCAAATAGGCTAATCTTTTTTTTGCTAGTAATCTACCATGAGCAAACAACCAGCATATAATAGAATGTTTAAGGATTGAATATCTCTCCCATACAAACTTGGCAAATTCCCATTTTGTTTGAACTCCTCTTATTCACTCATAACCTGCATAAATTGAATAAAGTCCAACTGAGCTTGAAGCCCACTGATTTCCAAAAAAAAACAGATTTGTACTTCTCTTTGATCTTCATTGGTCTCTTCCAACGCCAACTAGAATCAAGTTTAGGACAATATTGTAATAAATTTCTTTACTTAAGATAAATGCAATGTGTCCATTTAATCCATAATGAGTCTTCTTTATTAGCAATGGCCCATACTTGCTTCAACAATGCAACTTCATTCCATGTTTTCAAATGATTAACAATCAACCCTCCATATTTCTTCAAAAAACAAACCTTATCCCAATTAATCAAAGGGACAGCTCTACCATGTGCCTTATACCCCATAAGAAATCTCTGCATACCATATCTATTTCCTTGATCACCTTTTGAGGTAAAATGAATGTGCTAGCCCAATATATGTGCAATGACAAGAGTACATAATTAATTAGTTGAATCCTTCCAGCATAAGTCATGTTTCTAGTTTACCAACACTTAACTCTAGCAACAATCTTATTAACCAAGCGTTGACAATCTTGTTGGGACCACTTAGTAAAGGTAAGAGGCAAACCTAGGTATCTAACTGAAAAAGAACTTTTCTCAAACCCAACCAGCCTCAATATTTCTTCCTGAATCTCTCCCTAGCAACTCTCCCAAATCCACAAAAGAGGACTGGATGTAGCTCTTGATTTTCAAGAGTAAATCAGTATAAAAATCTCTGTGTCAATTTCTCTATTTCTTCTCTCTTTCATTTCAATTTCATAACTTAGGTTTAAATTGGGGCTTTTCATAAATCATGATTAAAACTAATTTTTCCAATCAATTAACCTTAGGTATATGTAACACCCTATATAATAATTACCCATAAACCCGAAAATTAGGATTTAAAATTTCTTTTTAAGAAAATGAATATGATAATTGCCAAAGTAATATTTCCTTCCATTACTACAAAACATCATAGTTATAAAGCGGAAGACTTCATACATCATTAAATGAAAGTTAAGGAACATAGCTACACCGAGATCATTAATCCAGAATACAAGTGTTTTAGCGGCCAACTGGCCGAGACCCATCTAGGCTATCCGACTCTAATGACTTACTCTCCCTGTGAGGGAGAGTGAACCTGCTCGGCCGGGGACTGCGTCTGCTCGGGCTCAGTACCTGAAAAATGGTAAGGAGGTGAGCATTACACAGAACTTAAGTAAGCAGTTTCTAACATGCCATACCGAACTACCAAGCCAAACACAAGTAGTCAATTAACACATAAATAACAAGTAATCAAACCATATATCACATGCATACATCATCATTTAGCTCGGCTCACATACATACAATCTCATTTAGCTCGGCTCACATCCTACAATCTCATTTACCCATTACCTATTAGTTATACCTCGGTTCATCCGATTAATTCCCCTTATGCCCTTTCCTTAATTCTTACACTCGGATTCTCGGCCACTATTCTCTTTCCTCTGTAAACCATCTCTATCTCGGATTCATTACTCATTATTCCACTTTTACATATCTTACAACCTTTTACTCTTCTCGGATGCATACACCCAGTGCATGTCTTACACCATTTAAGGTCGGATATCGGAGTGTCCATAACTGCGAGTACCCAGTACCCGTCTTACAGCTGCACATACCCAGTATGCGTCTGATGCGATCAATGCACGCACCCAGTACGCGTCTTCTATGACCAGGAGCACTACCGCCGATCGTTCTATGGAGTTAGGAGTGTCCATAACTGCGAGCACCCAGTACCCGTCTTATAGCTGCGCATCTCGGCGTCTTACGCGATCAATGCACGCACCCAGTACGCGTCTTCTATGACCAGGAACACATCCCACCGATTCCTTGCTCGGAACCTTGTGTGAATCATAACTGCGGGCACCCAGTACCCGTCTTACAGCTGCGCATACCCAGTATGCGTTTGACGCGATCAATGCACGCACCCAGTACGCGTCTGCTATGACCCGATCACACAACCCTTTCTCTTTAATTCCTCTTACCTTTTTAACCATTTCTTTTAGCTCGGCCTCTCTCGGCTCACCCCTTTAACCATCTCTTTAGTTCGGCCTCTTTCGGCTCACCCCTTTAACCATTCCCCTTTTTCCATTAACCTTTTTCATTATTTAACTTATTACTCTATCTCTCCTACTTTCCATATTTACCATTTCTCATACCCATTCTCAACCTCTCCCAGCTCGGCCACAGATATAAATAACAAACATCAAAGCTCATAAACACTTATACCACAACAACAATACGAATAAAGCATTTAACCAGTCCATCATGTAAATATAAGCATATAGACGAAAATAATGTTCCATCTTCACCTAAAATTCATGTTTCTAGTTCATTCATTGGTTCCCATTTCCCTTTTTACCTTTCCTCTCTAATATTATCCTATGTTCATTCCCTAATCTAACACCCACTCTCAGTACCCTTTATGAACATACTAGAAACTCAAACTCAAGTAGAGGTAACACTCACTCCTTACCTCAAACCGTGAGAGATAAGAGTTGGGAGTTTGAGAATGGCTTTCCTTGATGCTTGACCTTGTGAGCTTCACACCCTTGAATCCTTTCCTCCAAGCTGCACACGAATGCCACGACGGTCCAGGACGTCCGGAACGGGAAGAAGAACGGCAAGAAGGAAGGTTTTCCGGTTGGTAGAACTTGGTGGAAGAGAGGGAGATGTTCGTGAGTGAGAAGAGGGAGGGAAATATGTTGGGGTTTGATGGTGCTGGATTTTCAGAGAAGAAAATGAGAGAGACGAAGGAGAAAGAGAGTGAGAATGCAAAGTGTGTTATGTGTTGTGTATTGTTTCACTTTTATTCATTTAGGGGAAATATTTGTGTGGCTCTCATTGGAGGCTTCTTTGAGAAGTCAAAACATGTGGATAGGATTCATTGGCTTATAGAGGAAGCCATGAATAGTGACTTGAAAAGGACATAAAGCAATGATAGTGACATAAAGTGAATGATAGTACATTGTACGGATGGTGCGAAACCCAATGGGCCAACAGCTCAACATGAGCTGTCACGGGGGAGCTAGGATACGTCGGCTCGGCATATAGGAACAGCAGCAGTCCGAGCTTCCTTCTCGGATAATAACGTGAGGTGCGCTGAGGTCGGCTAATCCGAGCTTGACAACGGGTTCCGCGTTTGACCCCATTTAGCTCGGCCGGGATCGGTCCGAGGTCCAATACTTACATACTAGGTCGGCCTATGCTTCCTATCACCTTACGACCCTTGTACAACCTCTACGACTTAATCCTATTCCTAAATAAATATTTACATATATTATTTTATAAATTTATTATATTACTATTAATTTCTAGGATGTTACAGTATATCTTTAATAAGTTGTTTGTGAATAATTCTAATTGTCGGGTATTCTGATTAATTGATTTAAAGATCAATTTTGTGAATTTGTGTTCTTGGATATTGTGTGAATTAATTGGTAATTAACTGGTTGATTTAATTGGTTAACCAATTAACGCAACACAATATCAGAGACATAAATTCATTAAATTGTGTTATTTGACTTATTTCCGCAATTTTCTTTTTGTGAACTTCCGCAAATTTTTTTTAAAAGTGTACTTTGTCCACCTTCACACCTATTCACCCCCTCTCTAGATGTGTGTTTGTTAGAAACTAAACTTTGTTTCATATACGCGTTTGTTAGAAAAGAAAAAGAAAAGAAGCAAAATCTGTTAGTCAAATGCGTGTAACAACAACCATGCAATGCTCCCCATTTTAGAATGTGTAAATTGTATAAATAGGAGCCAATATTCATTGTAACATAATCAAAGGAAAAGGAAAGCATTCAGAGGAAAATATTGTAACATTCAGAGAGAAAGAAATATACAAATAGGGAAAACTCCAACGAGTCCCTAAACTTTGTGTTGTGTGTGTTTTTTTATTTATTTTACATAGGCAATTTAATTTTATATTGCCAACATCTGGTATCAAGAGCCAGATAATTTAAAATGGCAACAAGTTCAAATACAGGTGCACAACAACAGGTGTCATCCTCAATTTTCAAGTTTGATGGAAAATCAAATTTTTCCATGTGGAAGAGGCTAATGGAGCTATGTCTAAAGACTAGCGGATACGGAGAAATTATTCAGAAAGGTTTCGTTGAAACTACAACAACAGACAAAGAAGAACAACGACAAATAGAAAAAGATCGTGTACTAAACAAAAAAGCATTATTTTTAATTTATCAATCAGTGGAGCTGCATGTTTTAGAGAAAATTTTCCATGCAAAAACAGCAAAAGAAGCATGGGAAATTTTAACTAAAACCTATGAAGGTGGTGATCCAATTAAACGAACGAGATTGCAAGGCCTAAAAAGACAATTTGAGATGACGGAGCAAGGTAAGAGTGAAACTATTCGTGACTATTTTTCACGAGTAGATAAACTGGTGAATGAAATGAAAAATAATGGTGATAATATAGAAGAAAAAGAAATTGAAGAGAAAATCATGCGTACGCTCACAAGTCGATTCGACTTTGTGGTAGCTGCGATAGAAGAATCAAGAGACCTTAGCGCGGTATCCTTAAACGACTTGCAAGCGTCTCTAGAATCACGTGAGATGCGGATGAATGAGAAATCAAGTGGCACAATGGAGCAAGCATTAAAAGCTCAAGCAAATCTAAGAAATGATCGAGCTATTCCAAGGAAGGTGGAGCACAATCAAAGAGGCCAGAATCTCAGAGGGAGAGGAAGAGGAAGGTATTCTATGACACAAGCGACTAGAGGTAATGAAGGTTTTCAAAATAAATCCTCTATTCAATGTCATAAATGCAACAAGTACGGACATTATCAATATGAATGCAAATCACATATTCAATGCCATAATTGTAACAAGTATGGGCATTATAGTCAAGAATGTCGTACTAAAACATTGAATAATAGAGAGAGACATGCTCACATTGCTGAAAATGAAGATGAAATGAAAGCAGTACTATTAACTAGTCACACAGGAGTTAATAAAAATAATCACCAATGGTTATTAGACACGGGTTGTAGCAATCATTTAACCAGAAATAAAGATATATCTTCCTCCTTAGATGAAAGCTTCCGCAGTGCTGTCAAGCTTGGTGATAATTCAAAGCTTGATGTTTTGGGGAAAGGAAAAATAGCTATTCGACTTAATGACGGGTCCTTAAATTACATCTCCGATGTATTTTATGCACCTGGAATATGTCAAAATCTTTTAAGTGTTGGCCAACTAGCAGAGAAAGGCTATGATTTGAAATTCAACAAAGAAGGCTGCACAATAAATGATGTCAAGATGGGCCTGATAGCGAAGACAAGAATGTCGAGAAATCGTCTATTTCCGATGAACATCAGGTATGATGCTAATTTGTGTTGTAAAGTAGGGAATGTCGATGATAATTGGCTTTGGCACATGAGGTTAGGGCATTTCAATTTTGAAAGCATCAAATTTCTTGCCAATAAAAAATGGGTTACTGGTTTGCCTGTTATCCAAGCTCCTGATCAGCTATGTGAAGCGTGTGTAGCAGGCAAGAAGCATCGAGACCCTTTTCCTAAAGGACGTGCATGGAGAGCCACAAAACCACTCGAGCTGGTGCACTCTGATTTATGCTATTTGGAGGTTCAATCCAATGGAGGTAATAAATATTTTATCACTTTCATTGATGACTATAGTAGGAAGACATGGGTGTATTTTCTAAAAAATAAATCTGATGCTTGTGATACGCTGAAAAACTTTATGGCGTATGTTGAGAGGCGTAGTGGTCATACCCTAAAAACCCTAAGAACCGATAGAGGAACTGAGTATATTGTATGTGATGATTTTTTAAGAAAAAATGGTGTTAAACATCAAATGACTGCTAGATATACTCCACAACAAAATGGAGTGGCAGAAAGAAAGAATAGAACTATCATGGATATGGTTAGAAGCATGCTACATTGCAAGAAACTACCCAAAAGTTTCTGGGCAGAAGCTGTAGCTTGTGCAGTCTATATCCTGAATAGGTGTCCTATTAAAAGTGTTCGAGATCGAACACCACAAGAAGCCTGGAGTGGGTCGAAGCCGGATCTTAGTCACATGAAGGTCTTTGGTTGCATCGCTTATGCACATGTTCCCGATCAAATGAGGAAGAAGTTAGATGACAGGGCAGAAAAATGCATATTCATCGGATACAGTGAGGAAACAAAAGCCTACAAGCTGTACAATCCAGAGACTCAAAAGGTAATTATCAGTCGAGATGTTACTTTCGATGAATATGAAGCATGGGACTGGTCAGAGAAGGAATCAAAGGAGACTCTGCCTACACCGATAATAATAAATGAAGAGGTCGAACAAGATAATAATGGAGATGAACATCCAGGAGATATCATAGGAGCAGATGAAGCAGCATTTGAAGCACCGCCTCCGAGGTATCCACAAAGGGCACGACGCCTACCTTCTAACTTGCAGGATTTTATAATTGGCAGAGACGATGACCCAGAAGACAGGGAGGACGAGGTAAATTACTATGCCTTGTTCGCAGATTGTGATCCAGTGGCATATGAAGAAGCAGCCAATGATGATCGTTGGATTAAAGCAATGAACGAGGAGATTCAAGCGATCGAGAAAAATGACACATGGGAGTTAACAAAGCTTCCAGAAGGAAAGAAGCCGATTGGAGTCAAGTGGGTTTATAAGACAAAATACAATCCAAATGGTGAGGTGGATCGATATAAAGCAAGATTGGTGGCGAAAGGATACAAGCAGAAACCTGGCATTGATTACTTTGAAGTGTTCGCTCCAGTTGCCAGATTGGACACGGTACGTATGATTCTCTCTCTTGCCGCACAGAATAAATGGAAAATCTTTCAAATGGACGTGAAATCAGCTTTCTTAAATGGTGTACTCGAAGAAGAAGTTTATATTCAGCAGCCGCCAGGTTATCAAAAACAAGGAGACGAAAATAAGGTATATCGATTAAAAAAGGCACTGTATGGATTAAAGCAAGCTCCTCGAGCATGGTACACACGTATTGACACATACTTTATTAATAATGGATTTCACAGAAGTCCATATGAACATGCTTTATATGTTAAAACAAATAAAGCTGGAGATTTTATTATTGTATGTTTGTATGTTGATGACTTGATATTCACTGGCACTAATTCAAAATTGCTAGCTGAATTCAAGGAAAATATGTCAACTCAATTTGAAATGACAGATATGGGCCTAATGTCCTACTTTCTAGGCATTGAAGTAAAACAAAAAAATGAAAGGATTTTTATATCTCAAAACAAATATGCAAACGATGTCTTAAAGAAATTCAAGATGGAGGCTTCTAAACCTATGCTGACACCAGTTGAGGAAAGACTAAAGTTAACAAAAGAAGGTGGTGGCGATCTTGTCGACTCAACTCATTTCAGAATGCTAGTCGGAAGTCTCAGGTATTTGACTGCCACAAGACCTGATATAGTCTATGGAGTCGGCCTCATAAGCAGATTCATGGAATCACCGAGACAATCTCATTGGCAAGCTGCAAAGAGAATCCTGAGATATATCAAAGGCACAATCGACGAAGGTATTTTTTATTCAAGTTCAAATAAACCTGAGTTAATTGGATACACAGACAGTGATTGGGCAGGTGAAACTGAAACTCGAAAAAGCACATCGGGTTACGCCTTTCACCTAGGCTCAGGTGTATTTTCTTGGTCCTCCAAGAAACAACAAGTCGTTGCACTTTCGACAGCAGAAGCAGAGTACATTGCCGCAACTAACTGTGCTACTCAAGCAGTTTGGTTGAGAAGAATATTGGGTGAATTGCAACATCAACAAGGTGGACCGACACAGATATTTTGTGATAATAAATCGACTATTGCTTTATCAAAGAATCCAGTGCTTCATGGACGTAGCAAGCATATTGATATCAAACATCATTTCATTCGAGACTTGATCAGAGACAAAGAAATCGTGGTAGAGTATTGTCCTTCCGAAGATCAAGTAGCAGATATTTTCACGAAGCCACTCAAGACTAATTTGTTCTTAAAATTGAAGAATATACTCGGAATGATGAAACCAAGTTTAAGGGAGGATGTTAGAAACTAAACTTTGTTTCATATACGCGTTTGTTAGAAAAGAAAAAGAAAAGAAGCAAAATTTGTTAGTCAAATGCGTGTAACAACAACCATGCAATGCTCCCCATTTTAGAATGTGTAAATTGTATAAATAGGAGCCAATATTCATTGTAACATAATCAAAGGAAAAGGAAAGCATTCAGAGGAAAATATTGTAACATTCAGAGAGAAAGAAATATACAAATAGGGAAAACTCCAACGAGTCCCTAAACTTTGTGTTGTGTGTGTTTTTTTATTTATTTTACATAGGCAATTTAATTTTATATTGCCAACAGTGTTAACCCGCTTGTAAATCCAACACATTGAGCATTTTCAAAACCTTCTCAACTCCCATCTTTGCCCAAATTCTATTGATAAATCCATCCATTATTGTGAAGGGAGGATTAGCCCCTAACACGTGACATACCACTGCCTTTTTCCAGTAATTAATCTCAGGTTAAACATCCTCCCCTTATCCTACCAATTTTTTGATCACCTGCTAAAACAGGTTCCACATACTCGTTTATCTCCTACATTCCTCACCTGACTAATATCAAAATTATCCCAGATATTAGGAAAAATAGCTTGCACACCCTCCTTCTGTTGGCTCTTACCTTCATTTCTACTTAATCTACTCTGAAAACTGAGCACTAATCTTCTCAGTTATCATCTCCTTGGAGCATGATTTTGACAATCCAAGTAAAGCTAGAAGCTCATCTACTTCATTCTTCTCCTTATCTGGATTTGTTTGTTGCTTCACAACATCTAATGGTTCACTCTAAGCAAAATCACAAGATTGGTTACAACGAGGTTCTGAACGAGATGGAGTTTCAATCAATTCATGGCATTGTAGAGTTTTCTCTTTATTGAGCAGACTTCCTCTCTTTTTCCTCGCCATCGCTGACTTTCGCCGTGGAAAAGGATAGAAGTCTCCAATGAAAAACCAAATCTTAGAATCGCCGATATGAGCGCTTAGACAAGCGCATGTAATCTAGTCAAGTACTAGAATAAAAGTTGACCCAATTTCTTTTTAATGTTTTTAGAATTGAGGATAAGAACTTAAAAATACTCTTTTTTGTCCTTATTAAATGCATGTATTTTTTGTTGTTCATTAATGAGTGTGAATTTTTCAAGAAAAGTTGAGAGGGTAAAATTGTAATGTTACAATATATTCTCATAGAATTCATAAAACTAACTACTTTTATTGATCCGAGGAATATGGTTAAGTATGTCCTATATATAGGACCGGAGGGAGTAATATGTTTTATTGAAAAAATAAATATAAAGTGTTGTGACTCCATCAATGCAACATTTTCCAATAAAATACATCCTTTTTTAGGTTCTTAAAGACTGGGATTAAGAAATTTTTTTGTAAATGATATAACATAGATACTTCAATTTTCTATTTGTATACGTATCAGATACATATCTGGTACCAATACTATGTGGTACTTTACCGATACGCATTCATGAAGTATCAAAATCAAATTTTTTTAAATAAATAAATTATTAATCTGATTCTCTTCGAGTGATACTCTTAAAATATTTTTCAATACCTCTGCAGATATTTCTGTATTGCATAGAGAATAAAGAATAAAAAATTTGCCTAAAGCGACACGTCATTACTTTCTTCCATTGATAAAAAGATTAATTATGATCTATAAAAGCAATCCTTAGAATGATAAATAAGATGATGAGATTCATAATATTCCTTTTTGCATACAATAGGCAACAATGTCTTATAACAATATAATTTTTGTTTTGTAACTTGGTAATCTCTAGAAAGCATGTTTTTAAGAACATTTATATATTTAGTATATTTTACAAATTGTTTGTACATATTTTAAATTGCATATCATAAACATATCATATTCTATATTTTTAAAAGGCTTAATTATGTCACAATTTTGCCGGAATCCTGACAGGAGGTTGGTCATGTGGTGTCGAGTGATATCACACGGGTGAAGACGACCTCTTTCTTCAATTCTTTTTTCTCTTTTTTTATTTAACTAAAAATATAAAAATATTATGTTTTTAGTTTTTTAAATTTTTTTTTTTAAAAAAAAAAGATCTTCGATCACGGGGCACCAGGTGCTTAACCTTCTGCATCTGATCAGGATTCAGTAACTTGGGGAGTCAGACATTGGGAAAAAAAAAAGAATAAGGGTATCTGACAAAAGTAACTCAAACTTCATGGACATAATTAAGCTAAAAAAATTGACGTACATAACAGCAGGTTGATACAAGAAAGGAGGCGGGGCCTTTCAGAAACCAAATACACAAAACTTTCATACTAAAAGTATCATAACTGCTTCAAACTGCAAATTCCAATATTCTTTTCGATATGTTGGGGCTTTTATGTCTAATATATCTGACAATAAATAAAATGAGACAACCATTCTCACTCATAAAATTTCTAAATAATAGAAAATCTAGATCAGCATATCCATGCTATCCAACAGAGGAGATTCCAATCAGCTTCAAAGTAAGGTCCCTTCTAGCACTCACGGAACTATAACAAAAAGAGGCTGCACGGTGCACAATTATTTCAGTTAGACAAATGTAAAGTTTGTACAAAGAAAGAAAGATAAACACACACACACAGAGAGAGAGAGCATACCGTGTCTATACTGACTGGTTTCCCGTCCTCGGCTATTATCTCAGTTATTGTTCCTGATTGATCAGCCTGCAATCAAGCAATGAAAGGGAACCAAGGTATTAGGGTTTTCAGCATTGCGGTTGAGAGAGATAGAAATTCAAAAACATAAACAGAAAAAGTTTTAAAAAGTCTATGCTTTTGTGTTTGTTATTGTTATACTACACAGATTTCTTATATAGTCTAAACAACATTGGGACGTATCTCCGAAATAGATGGGAAAGCAAACATGAAAGAAAAAAAGAGAAAGATAAACACTATATATATATATATATATATATATATATATGGAAAAACAAAAACAATAACAGACATACCTCGATTTCATTCATCAGTTTCATAGCCTCAATAATGCAAATAACCTGACCTTTCTGCACTTTGTCTCCCACCTGAAGCAGCAGCAAAATGATTAGGCCATTTGTTAATTTATTTATCCTTAACCATGGCAATAATTAGTTGAAATATGGCCGAATCAACTGAGAGGTGTGCTATTTAAACCATTCATGTCTACATACTTTGACAAATGCAGGTTCGCCAGGTGCTGGACTCCGATAAAAGGTCCCTGCCATTGGACATTTGAATGGCGGGTGAGATGATGTGTTTGCTTTTCCTGGGGAAGGTAAGGCAGGTGCTGCTTTTGAAGGTGGAGAGCTTGCCGGAGCCGAAGCAGCTGGTGGTGGTGGTGCTGCTGCTGCTGCTGGTGGAGAATAATATGTGGGATAAGGTGGTGGCACTGGGGCTGCAACTGAGGCTGGTGGAGGCTGCAGAGCTTCCTTTTTTCTTATCATGAGCTCGCAGTCTGATTGCTTAAGTTGCAGTTCCACAATATCTCTGGAGTCTACAAGTCTGTCCAAGGAAATATAATATCAAATAATAACAATGGAAACAATGCATTTCCGAACATGGATATATTACAATAATAATAATAACACAAGACGACGACAACAACAACAACGACAATAACAATAATAAATAATCAAGAAAAAGTGATTGTATAAAAAGTGCAGCTGCTTAGTCTTACTTGACAAGGTCTGCAACTTGAGCCATGAAAGCAGAAATTGAAGATTCATCTGCAGCAGGGCTATCAGAGAGTTTCCCATTAAGATTTTCCTCCTCTTTTGATGAAGCGGCTGTAGGTCCATTGAGTACAGGTGCAGAATTTGAATTTTCAACAGTAGCAGCCTATGAAGTACAGCATGGTACAATTTAACCCAATTTCTTAAAGAACACATTTCAACAGAACGATAACAGCTTTCTTTCAAAGTAAAAGTCAATGTGAACTGACCTCGTTAAGTTTTGCTTGAAGCTTTCCGACAGAAAATTGCTTACTGTCAAGGCACTGCGGGAAGCAACAATAACAATGGAACAATTAAACTACCAGAAAAAGGTATAGCTGCAAAGCCTTTGACACACATTTATTACTTATTCAGTGAATCAAACACCATATACAAACTAAAATTGTTTTAATGAATAAATGATGAATTTCTCTGACGTCAAGCACATTAACACTACATGTGCAGTGCCTTGATGCTTTTAAGTTGTAGCTGTACACAAAGATCTGTCAAATACAAAGAATATATCGAACTTGTGCTTGTGATAACACGCTGAAAAACACTAGTTACAGTTCCCATGTTGGGAAATTAATTGTGGAAGTATTAAGATGAGTCTCATAAAAAATTGATACACATTCTAAAGCATAAAGTTGCATACTTATCCGAATTCATCATAGTAATGGTGGCATATTGTATTCGCAAATTTTATCTTAACTCTACACAAAAAAATTGATCGATCAAGGTGGAGTTGCATCTTACATATATTAATATGCTTCTCAGTAATACCTTCAAATTTGAGAAGGCCTTTTATGCTAAGCACCAAGTATAAATGCCAAAAGAAAAATCACTATTAAGATTTTTTTTAAAGAAAAATGCTCATTCCTTCGTGAAAATCCAGAAACCGTTGCAAAAATCAAAAACAAAGTTACTAAAATAAATCTATTGATCAAAACGCTATCAAAACATTCAAAGAAGAAATACTATGTTTTCTTTGGACTTAAAAATGTGTAATCTGTAAAATACTGGTATTACACAGTAGACACTGAAAAAAGAATCACAGAAAGCAGGAATGTAAGGAACAAAAGGATTCTTTTAGAAAGGAACTTCAGCAAAGAATAGAATGCTATAGTGGAATTTTGCTCAATAATACCTATGTATGCTGAAAATAATAGAATACTATAGTGGGTATAGACAATATCTCAATAAATAAATGATATGCTAAACCGATCAAACTCAAAAAAAAAAAAAAATTAATTAGTGTCATTCAATTTTATTTTGATAAAAAAAGTTTAGATGCATTTGGTACTAATGGATCGCAAGGCCCAAGGTAGGCCTCACAGCTCTGAAAAAAAGTACTTATAGATTACGCATCAACGAAGTCTTCCCGTTGGCAGTGAGAATCCAACTCATAATTTGTGGGGTATGAGCTGATTCTTTACCAAATGAACAAACCTTCATTTCTGAATTAGTGTCATTCAATCATGTACTACCACATCATAAAATATAAATCATGTAAAAGAAAGAAAAAAAACTTTACACTAGCCATCAAAAAATAAATCAATTTTTCAAAAACTCAACCACACTAGTGAAGAAGATAAATAAAACTATCAATAACATACAGTGACATAAATTAGCAAAAAATCTGAACAAAATCAAGATGGAGTTATGAATTGAAAACCAGATTCATAACCTTCCTACATAAATCTCATACCCTTATCCCAAAAGTTGCTGACTCAGCAGACAAAGATCCAAAAGATTGAGACTGCTTCAAACACAACAAAGAGAGCTTGTTAGATTTCAACCCCAAAGAGGAAGAAGGACAAGGACAAGGGCATTTTGGGCAAGGGACAGTGAAAGAGGCCATTTTTGGAGCTAACTAACCACCCCACCAATAAAAAAAATGATTTTTCCTTATTCTTAGCTCAAAGGGGTGGTTGATCTGCAAGGAATGGTGAGAAAATGAGTATTATAAGGGTGAAGGAGGCGATGAGATCAAAGAGGGAATGTGAGGAATCTGAGAAGAAAGGGAGAGGGAGGTGGAGAATGCAATAATGTGGCAATGAGAATGGATGGAGAATACAAAGGAAAGAGAGACAGAGTGGGTTTAGAGAGGGGTATGTGTTCGATGATTACGATGCAACCATCAACATCAAGCAGGTTTTAGTTTACAACTAACTTGGCACAACCATGAATATGTTTAATCCATGTTATGCGCCGTCCAAGTGTTGAAGTGGTGTCATCCGCTCAAACACTTTCAATTTTTTTAAGGAAAATGATAAATCACTAACTCTAGTGTATCCTCGGTTAAGGGAGTAAGATAAATATTTTTGTCACGGAAAATATTACTCTATGATGTCTTATTTATAGGTTATTCCTCCCTCCGTTTCACGATATTTCACCTTTTAGATTTTTTTTCTTGTTTCACATTGTTTGGCTTTTACATTTTCAATACATAAACATATTTTTTTTTTCAATATCAACCTTTCATTCAGTCATTTCTCTTACTCCTCATTAATTCTACTTTTATCATCTCTCTCATCTCTAAACCACTATACATTAATTAATGAACACAACTAATAAAAATTAAATACTATTATAATTTTCAATAAGGATTAAATAGGAACATTTTAGACAAACTATACATAATACTTACAATAATTAACACTTTCTTAATCTATGTGCCTAGACCTAAAAAGCCAAACATTGTGAAACGGAGGGAGTATAGGAATCATATCACATTGGGTAAGGATGGTACTTACATTTTTTGAAATTAAAAAAAGAGTGAAGACCCACTTTAGTCCTTCGTGTTTTTCGCGTGGGACAGTTTAATCCTTCAAAAAATGGAAAAACATTTTAAGTCCTTGAAGATATTGAAAAGGGGACACTTTGGTCCTTCCGTCAATACCGTTGACGCCGTCCTCCATGAACGTTAACACTGGTATTGACGGAAGGACGAAAGTGTCCCCTTTTCAACATCTTCAAGGACTTAAAATATTTTTCCATTTCTTGAGGGACTAAACTATCTCACGCGAAAAACATGAGGGACTAAAATGGGTCTTAGCATCGATAACTATCTTTCAATCTTATGTTTTTTTTTTAACTATCAACAAGAAAATACATACATTAATGACTTTACTTCTAAATAAAAGAAAATAAATCAAAAAAATGCTAAAAAAATAAATTGTTTATTGTCGATAGTCTCTTAACAGTACAAATAAACAAATTGATGATATCAATTCATCATTTATCTTTTTTCATTTTGATATCATTTTTTCACAATAATTTCAAATTATATAATTGTACATTTTTTTCTTATTAAAATGTATTAAAAAAAATATGCTTTGGATTTTCTGTGTTCTTTAATTTATAATGTTATTAATTACTTCTTTTTCAAAAACACTTTTATTCACTCTTTTCTGAAAGCGAATTTTTTAGTTTATTGAAGACTCACTTTAGTCCCTCATGTTTTTCGGTGGGACAGTTTAGTCCCTCAAAAAATGGAAAAACATTTTAAGTCCTTGAAGATGTTGAAAATGAGACACTTTGGTCCTTCCATCAATACCAGTGTTAACGTTCAGGGAGGATGACGTTAACGGTATTGACGGAAGGACCAAAGTGTCCCCTTTTCAACATCTTCAAGGACTTAAAATGTTTTTCCATTTTTTGAGGGACTAAACTGTCCCACGCTAAAAACATGAGGGACTAAAGTGGGTCTTCACTTTTTTAAAAAAAAACTTTAATACATATTACTCTCTCTATCTTATAAGGATGATAATAAATGGAAAAAGTCAAAAAATTAAGGAAACATATCTTTAATGGTTTGTTTAACATATCAAACACATAATTTAATGTATTTTAAATTGATCAATCAATCACAATTCAAAGTTTACAATTTTCAACCTTTTTATTATTTACTTTAACTTTAGTTTGGGACAAAATTTTTTGTTAAGTTTTATCATTTTCACGAGAGAGAGAATACAATTTTAAACCCGTACTAATTCGCATTGGAAATTTCATAAATGTATTATTTTACATTAATGAACAAAAGAAAAATAAGATAAAAGGGTAATAAATATATTTAAAAAAAGAAAGTGACTTATAAATAATATAAAAAAATTTTCTGGAATGTGACTTATTTCTTCATTGTCAAAGCAGGTGGTATGCAACCATGAAAATAGAAGGCCAAACCTAGCTTCTCACAATGATCGAAGTTACCTTTTAGATTGAACAAGCTAAGATCAAGTTATTTCAATCCCTGTTACTATAAAAGGATGGGAAGCAGCTTTGATTCAAAGGGGGAGCCATACGTCAGAAGCATTACTATAATCATGAAAAACATGCAGCGCCGTCTCTTGAACATTGGGAGAATGAGGACGGTCCGGTGATGAACATTGGGAGAATGAGAGTTTGTGAGGAGTCTTTCATGATCTATATTCCACATATTAAAAATCATCCTTAAAGGAACCTTCCAATCTTTGAAAGTTAGAAAAATATTATGTTTAACGTATAGAAAAATTTAGAACTTACTCCCTCCGTTCCAATTTAACTGTCACTTTAGCAATTTCACACATATTAAGAAAGTCATTTAATATTTCAATTTTCAAGAGAATTATTAAATAACTTTACTATAATACCCTCAAAGTACATTAATTATCACTCATTTCACATATTTCAACACATTAAATGCAAGGTTAAAGGTGGAAAAAATCAATTAATACATCATCGAATTCCTAAAGCGACAAATAATTTGGAACAAGTTAAAAATGCTAAAGTGACAGATAATATGGAACGGAGGGAGTAAATTTTTAATATTGACTATTTTAGTTTTTATTTTCTCTGTAAATCACATTCTTAAAAAATTATTTGTTCTTATGTATAAGTTATTTTATATTTTCTATGAGATATTTAATTTTTTTTCCTAAACTACCTCTATCAAATAGGTGTTCTACTTGATTAAGTTCAATTATCCAAAAAAAAAAATATACAAATAAAGTAGGTTAAAATGTAAAATTGATAATTTTTTTATTAAAACAAGAAATTAACTACTCACTTTAGTCTATATATTTTGGTTAAGTGTAAATTATAAATAAATAGAAATAGAAAGGTGCTTGTGTTGTTGTTGTAGAACACATATTAACAATATTCACTTAATTAAATTAAAAAATTAACAAATTATTATTAGTTCATCACAACACATTCACTTTGAAAGTGAAGTATCCGTGGTACACATCTCATGTTGTCATGCCATGTTCATGATCGAGCGGGAACATTTAACGTGTGAGGTTAACTCTGTAAAGTGAGAAATTTTTGGAACTTGTATATTCCCCTATAATTTTTTTTACAAAACATTCAATATAAATTTTGTTTTAATAAGTTAATTAAAGTGATTTATGATGTGATCATGTCGTAAATATGGAAAAGGTTTTATTGGTAAAAGTTAAACTCGTTTTGATAATTTCTATGTCTCGAGTAATTTTCGACTATCAACCGGAGAATATCTTTAATACATAGAAAAAATAAAGTGATTTATGGTATAACCAGTTAAGAAATTCTTATATCATTTATATTTATGGGAATTACTTCCATACAACCTAATTTTGAGTTGTTGTTATGAAATTTTATGTTGGACTAATGATATATTTTGTCATTTAACATATTATTGCCACATGTCATTATTTAAGAACGTCAAAATTGCATGTTAGATGACAATAATATGTTAGGTAAAAAAATATCATTAATCCAACATAAAATTGCATAACAACAACTCAAAATTAGACTCCATACTAGAAATATTCTATATTTATATCAACTACATAAGAAAGCTAATCCAAACAGTTGTAATTGAATCAATAGTTATAAGCTATCTACTTGTAGCTTTTCATTCTTATTACCATTTTTTAAGCTTTCAATTAGGTTTTTAAATTCTAAATCCGTTTTTATTTATTTATTATATTCCATTATGTAAAAATATGTTTATAATGATTTATAAAGATCTTCAATAAATTAATTGAATTATTTTGTAGGATTTTCTTAACCTCAGCCCTAAATGCTAGGGATAAACATCCAAAAATAATGGATGATTTTTCATAAAAGTTGATGCATTAGAGAAATCAAAAATTTAAAATTTTAGTTTATTCGTTTTGGAGCTTTATGTATCCTCGGCCTTAGAGCCGAGGTTGAGAAATTCCTTTTAATATGTCATTTTTTTAATATATCCATTAAATTTTATATATAGACACAAAATCCATGATAATAAAAAGTTTGAGAAAAATGAGTAAAAAGTGTGTTGCTCAATGTGACGTGCCTCACAAGTCACTAGTTTTAAAAAAGAAAAAAAAAAAACCTCAAAGACATGTTTATTGCATGCTTAAAGTTTCCTTCCAAATTCCAGTACTACTTAAGGGCACAACTTCGAGGTGTTCATCCTCAATATCAATGATGATAACAATTTAATTTTAGGGCTAGTTTAGTGTTTATTACGTTACTATTCAGAGTTTGGTGAGTCAGTATGATTGAGTTGTCTATCTTATCTTGTATGCCTAATATATTTTTATTTTTTGTAAGGAGTTAGATTAGAAATGAGCATGATGGATATTACAGTTTATCCCCTCATACCCTCGCAATACCCTCGCATATTAACGCTATTGTTTCTATTATCGTTACACTATCACCACCTTATCAAAGTCATCATTATCTGATGTACATCAAACACTCAATAGAATAAGAGAGTTATCTTGTTCATATCTTATTATGCTTTTATCACACTCTCTATCCTATCTTGATTACCAAACGAACCTTAATTAGCATCCAACAATAATGAGCACTGATTTTGCTATTAATTGTGGCCGATTTATTTGGTAGCCTTAGCTGATATTGCATTTTATTTACACCAGGGGTATCCCACAGCCGACAGCCGAAGATTAATCCCCTCTGAGGCATAGAGATCAACGAAGCTAATATTGCCTTTTAGGCTTTATGCATTTATTTATTTGCTATTTTTTTTTCTCTGATATCAATCATCTTTTTAATATTATTTTAGGGAAAACACGATTAACATTATTTTCCTCAATTTATGATTTAATCCATGAGTTTATTAATGCTGGAAAGTACACCCTAAACATATGTTTGAGTTCAAAAACATCTCATAAACTCAAGTTTATTTGTCTAATGGTCTAAAAAGTTTTTTAAAAAAATTGATAGATTCCACACATATGGTTGACATGTTTTTTTTTTTTTTTTTTATATTACAATTTTTACTTTAAAAGAAGTACTTTGGGAAGGAGTTTTTAGAGTCCATCACTTGAAAAATACTGGACGACGCCTCACTCTTAACTTTTCTTATTTTTATCCTCTTTATCTCTTCCTTTCTATTCTTTTGCCCTTTGCTCCAACACCACACCACCCTCATCTCTACCATAGCACTCTAAAATTGGCTTCACTACTGAAACAAATCATAAATCGAGTACGTTGATATATATATATATATATATATATATATATATATTTATATTTGTGTGTGTGTGGGGTGATGTAATGTGATAGTAAAACTTATTATTGTGGCAAGAAGTATTATTGTCGAAGGAACAATTTTATGTGATGAGTGGGTTATAACCAGTAAGCACTATTATCAATGGTGGTGGCCGGTGTAATCGATGGCCTTCCATTGCATACTTCACCACTTATATTTCGTTGTGTTTTGAATGTTATCATGTTTCATTTGCTGAATAATGCATTCAAGTACTCTCTCGTTGCATAATTTAGCCTAGTAGTCAAGATATCATAGTTTCATAGAAAATTAAATTTGAAGGCTTGCTTAATAGCGGGGTTAGTGTCGGTCGTGGTGAAGGTGAGTGGCATCTTTGAGGTCCAGATATTTTAAATAAAATAAATATATGTTTATGATTGAATAAAATATTAATTTTTATGATTTTGGTTAGAATACTCGAGTATTTGGGGAAGACCTCGAGTATTGTAACTAGCTGTTAGGAAAATTTGAATTTTTAGTTGGAATACTCGAGTAGTTGATTGGGAGACTCGAGTATTCAGTAGTGTTGCTGAGTGTTTTGAAGCTGGTGCGTCAGCAAGACTCGAGTATTGTCCAAAATACTCGAGTAGTTCGAGCAGTGGTGTTGAGTCTATAAGTCGGTTTTCATTTGAACTTCGCACCAAAACGCGTTTTCCCTTGGTTCCAAGCACAGAGCTGGACATTACTTCGAAGGAGGGTAATCTTAGACTATAAATAGGTGAGCAATGAAGCCCAAACACACTCAAATCTCTCTGAACCCGAATTGTTGTCAAAATCTCCTCTGTTTTGAAGTGCTTACTTTGATCACTTCATTCTCTCTCATTTCTCACTCATTCCCTTCGAAACCAAAACACAAACTAAAGTTCTAATTCCAATCTTGAATTAGAACCCGAAATCACTCAAAATAACCTCCTGTAGATCGAGTTATAGGCAATCAAAGTTGAGTTTTCAAAGCTGCGAAAACAGAGCACAAAACAGCATCAAGTACCCTACTTTCTTGAATCCGTTTGGTAAATCCAGGAACTCTTTCGATTTCAAACTTGTTTCTATTTGAAGTTGGCATTTCCTAGTTTCTAAAGCTAACTTGTTTCATTCTTTTTCATGTCTTATTCATTGTGAAATTGATGGCCAAAGTCAGCCAAGTGCAACAGTTTTGCACCGGTCCAGAAATCAAGTTTTGATTCAACCCCTTTTCTTTGCAACAAATCCTTTCTTTAGATTCTCTGAGGTAAGGGAGGAGTTATCTAAATACTAGAATGAGTAATTTCAAGCTAAAAATGTAGGAACCATCAAAGGTTCAAAGAGGGATGCAACTTGAATTGAGATTCTGACTTGGAGGTCAGAAGCCCATGATTTTATGATTCAAACAAGTTTGAATGAACCTAATAAAGCTCACTGTAATATGTTTCGAATTTAAAATCAAGTGGAAATGAATTTCACAATTTAAAATGGATATTTTCAAGTTTGAATGCAATCTCTGATTTGATGCTATTTGATGTTGTTTCAGTTGTGTTTAAGTATTGTAACATGTTTATTTTATGTGTCTAAGTTGCTGTTTTGCATAGGTATGAAGAAATAAAGCAAGGAACTCGAATTGGTATTGAAAGTGCAGAAAATTGGTGCTGTTGCAGCAAGAAGACTCGAGTATTTTAAGGAAGACTCGAGTATTCTGGAAACTGGAATAACGACTCGAGTAGATCTTTAAAGACTCGAATATTTTTGCATGAACTACTCGAGTATTATGAAGAATTTTTCAGAAAACACTTACTTTCTAAAATTTTCTTGTAATTAACTCATTTAACATTATAATATCTTAATACCGTTGGTTGATAGCTATCCTGGAGGTGTCCTACTGGAATTTTATTCAATGGTTGATTATTTCCCTACAGGAGTCCCAACGGAAGTGCGTACACCCATTCGGTTGATATGATCCCTAGATGTCCCAGTGAAAGTTTTACTCACTTGGTTGATATTTTTCTATGGGATTCCCGATGGGGTCGTTGCAATAAATATCCACCAATAGGAGGCTATGCCCCGATGGATTACTAAATAAATTATTGTAAGCTATTTCTAAAACCATCACAAAGTGGCTGGGCCACTGATGGATTTTTCTGAAAAGAGAATTGAAAATAAGCAAACCCATCACAAGTGGTTATGTCGTTGATGGTCTTTTTTCGGAAAGCACCAGCACCAGCCAAATGAAAGTTAATGAAATGAATTGCTGATGAGAATAATGAAAGAGAAGAAATGAGACTCTTATGTGACATTATCATGCATGGGGTTGCTCCGATGTCGATTGTGGAAATCTAGCATAGGATAGAAATTGGATACCATGGCCTAGAGTGCTATGATGACTTGGATACCATGGCCTAAAGTGCTGTGATGACTTGGATACCATGGCATAGAATGCTATGAAGGCTAGTTCCCAATCAATCGTGATGCATGAGAGATGGATACGCTCCAGTTTGAAGAAAACATAGGTTTGAAATGGATACCCGAAAGGATGCCGAACTGTGAAGCATGAATGAAGAGTAGGCAAGCATCATGTCACTAATGAAATTAAATATGTGTTAAATGAGCTTGAGCATATATATATATACTTGCATTCTGGATGCTATCTGATTATATGTGCTTGTTATTTTTAGCCTCTGTTATGCTCATTTGTTATTGTATTTAGCTATGACTCACTCCTAATCCCTTGTTTGTAGGACATGGCAAGGAATATGATGTGCGTGGAAATGAGACCGCTCCCTAATGGGGAGTGGAATTTTGAGGAGCACCGGGCCACGTACGAAGGGGACGTGGAAGTCACTTTCCGTCACCCAAACCCTTGGTCCCGGATGCGTTCGCGTCGTACGAGAATCCCAATGATGTACATTATGCACATTCCACCCAATTTTGTGTTTCGCCATGATACACCACCACCACCAAGACATTTTATGAGACGCACCCTTCCACCAAGTCCATCACCCTCTGAAGAAAGAATCATTTTGGAGGTTCCTGCTCCCTCTCGTCCTTCCACTAGGGCTCGATCTCGGACTCCAGTTTATGTGTCATCTGATTCGGCACATGAGGAGGAAGAGGAGGAGGAGGATCCCATAGAGGATGAGGACCCGGTGGAGGATGCTAATCCGGTGGCTGATGATGAATTCATGGAAAACTCAATTGGAAGTCAGTGGGGAACTGATGACTGAGTTGAGTTCTGGATGATGGAATGTGGATAATGCAACTCATCAGGTTTCTCTTACTTATGCTATTTATGTTTGGAGTTTCGAACCAGTTGCTCTAGGTTGTTATATGTTTTGTTGTAATATATGTAATATAATGTAATAACCTAGAGTATCTAAGTTAAGTTTAGTGTTGTTAACTTTTATGTTTTGATGTAATGAAAATGTACTCTTTGACTTGTTAATGAAATATGAAGTTTGAATGTTTTCCGCAATAATTAAAAATGATGATGACTTGACTTATGGAAAGAAAAAGAAAAAAAATGGTCGCATTTTCGAATATAAGTATTTTATTAAGAATAGAAAGTCGGGTCGTCACAGCATCCTTCATCCATCACGGGTGAAATGGTGGTGATGCTATATAAGGAGCGAATACGGTTTTGAAGAAGGGTTACATTATCTTTCATTTGGTTTATTTTAATTTGATGTTTATTTTACCTTCAAATTTCAACCATTATTTTTGAACATTAATAAATCAATGGTTATTGTGAAATGAGGAAAGATCGATGTTAAAATGTTGTCCCATCCAGCCGTTCTCACATGCTGGACTATAAAAAGTTGTACACCTTATTGCTAGGTGTAAAAAGGTGTACAATGTTGGAAAACAAGCGGGTATTACAAATCCCTAGAAGGGGGTGAATAGGCGAAAAGTACGAATCTTCACCAATTAAAAATTATCGCTTACTAAGACCTTTAAAACAATCAGAGTAAAAACATATAAAACGCATATACTTGAATATATGAAAATTAAGCGCGCGGAATTGTAAAGAGATAAAGGAAAAAAGCAAATATATGGATTTTATCCTGGTTCACATTAGTGTGTTAACGAACACTAATTCTACATCCAGTCCTCCCTCTCTGACGTGGGAGATTTGCTTCACTATGATCAAGAACATGTTAGTACAAGTTATGTTTAAGAGAAAACCTTTCCCTTAGACTTCACCCTCCAAATAACCTCTTTGGAACTTGTATCCCCTAACCGAATCCTTCAAATCACAGCGAACCCCTTGCGTTGAAAGAACATCCATCAACCTCTTGAAACCTTCAAGAATACTTGATGAAAACCTTTCAACAATTTGCGGAAGTACAAACGGTTGTTGTTGTTGTTAGAATGAAGCACCTTCTTCGTGCGGATGAACAACTCAACTGAAGAACAGAACTCAATTACAGAACCAAATCAATAAACTAAAGTAGGAGAATGTAAGCAAGTATTTGCTTCAAGTGGGTGTTAAGAGAGTTTAGTGCAAAGCATGAATGTGTTCTTCAAATCATATGTAAAAGTAAAGAAGATTGTTGAAGAACTCTTTGATTCTCTGTAAAATGGTGTTAGAACAAGTTCTAAAAAATGTATCAAAGTGTTATGTCCGTTGTAAAACGTTTTTGGAAGTTTATATAGACAATAGGACATGTAACAACCATATTTCAGACAGTTTTAACTGTCAGTATCCGGATTCTGGAGGGTATTCGGATACCACCATTTAAAATTCAAAACACTGTGGTTTTTTAACACGAGGTATCCGGATACTTCGGATTATATCCGGGTACTTTGACAGATGTACAGCAAAAACAATTTTTTTTATTAAAAAAAATTTGGCACTTATTTAAAAACTTTTGATACTTAATTAAAATACCTCCTTGACTTATAAAAAATATTTTATTTGTTAGAGAAATATTTTACTTCTAATTTTAGAAATCATCCACTTGAGTTTAACTTAGCATGCATTCTTTTCACTTTTAGATTAAGATTAAGATTACCTTAACTTAGACTCTACCCTTATACACCTAGGGGACTTCAAAAAAAAAAATAAATTAACATCACAAATTAATATCAAACCCCTTTTTAACATAGTCGAGCCTAATGTGATTTGCACGTTGACTTGCACGTTTGGAATCATCAAAACTACCTATGCTCAGGCATTTTCTCAACAATCTCCCCCATTTTTGATGATGACAAACTTTGTTGATTTGTTGTAGATACTGAACTTTTGCGAACTATTGCTCCCCCTTAATAGGTGCATGAACTATGAAGCTTTTGGAGTGAACAATTCAATCAACAACCTGCAAAAAGTCAACAAATACCTTCTCCCCCTTTTGGCATAATCAAAAAGGAGTAATATAAAGATAGACAAGAGTAATATAAACTTTCTCTCCCTTAATAATAAGCCATATAAACTAGGTATATATAAAAATTACTTGCATGTTTTAGGTACCCAAGTGGTCTTGGATCCTAAGTGGTTAGCATTAGGATCAATTCCTTTCTTAATCCATACAAACAATCCATTTGGAATACCTTTAAACTTAATGTTACAAATATTTGTAGTATGCCCAAATAAACCACATAGTGGCAAGTTGGCTTTTTAGTATAATCAACTTTTGAAAATGATGCCAACTTTCTATATTTGCAGTTTTTGGGTTTTTGATATCCCAAACCGGTTTTATTTGTGTTTCCTCTTTGATTAGCAATTAGCTTGCTTAATTGCATATCGCCTTTAGTGAAACTTGCAAGCTTGGTTTTTAGATCATTCACTTCTTTTTCAAAATGCTTGCAGCTCTCACATTCGACAATAGGATAAACCTTTAGTTCACAATCACAGAAGCATTTGAATAAATAAGATCAAGAGCTTCATTTTGGAGTTGAAGTTCATTGATAAATTTTTGCATTTCTAAAATTTTAGCTTCATGCTCCAAGATGATTCTCTTTCTTTCAAGGTTGATTTTAGCTAGCTTCTTTACTTCCTTTTGCATTTCTACATAAGCTTCATATAGTGCATTATAAGTACTATTTTGGAAATCAGAATCGGAGTCAGAATATGTTACCAATTTAGAATCCTTTGGCTCAGTTGATTCTCCACTTGAGGAAGATTCGTCATCGAACTTTGCCATTAAGCATAGGTTAGCCATATCCTCCTCATCCGAAGTACTAGCATTTTGCTTCTCTGAATCTTCAGGCAAATCCCATACAACATATTGTAACATCTGCCCTTTTGACTCACTTCTTCTACAAGTCCCTAATCAAGAAATTATTTTAACCTAATTGATTTAAGAATTAATTCAAAAGAGTTTTGATTTCATAAAGGATTCTTATGCTTTAAAATTTGACTTACTTGTGTTGTGATTTTGTGTTTGATTGCTTAAGATTCATGCATATGATTTTAAGATGGAAAATTATTTCTTTAAGCTTCAAAGAAATCAAAGTCCAAATCATCTTGATTTAGAATCGTTTCTAGAAACCCTAATTAGTATCCCAATCGTGGATTAAACCCTAATTGAGTTCTTAATACTTGATTAAGAACTTAATCACCCTCTAAAACCCTAAATCCTCAAAGTTAGTGACCTAACCTAGAATTGATTTTCCTTAAACCCATGATTAAGTTTTTGATCAGTGCCTTAATCCTTGATTAAGCCCTAATCACTAAGGATTAGTGGACTAAACCTAGATTAACTTTCCTAATCCTACCCTAATCATGATTAGAGCCTAATTACCACCTTAAACCTAATTAAACTAACCTAATCTACCCTAACCCTCCCATGGCCGAATGCCTAGGTGCATTTCTTGGTCACCAAGTTGTTTCACTTGGTCTCCAAGTAGCCTTGCTTAGTCATCAAGCTAGGATGCCTTATAGTCAAACTAATGACATCATCCCCATGACCTATGCATGACTTAAGTAAGGAAAAAGGAAAAGAAATAGAAAAAGAAGGAGGAAAACCGTGAGGGACCTAGGAGCAAGACTTGGCCTCCATGTTTTGTGACTTAGTCCCCAAGTAGTTGCAAACAAGCCACCCATGCAAGCCCTTGATGGCAATTAGGAAAAAGTGAAGAAGAATAAAAGAAGGGGCCAAAACCGTGTGAGGGAGAGAGTGAGTTGTTCTTCATTCTTCATTCTTCATTCTTCACCAATTCTTCTTTCTCTCAACAACACCAACACACACCCACAAACACTCTCAAAACCGTGAGAGTGAAGAGAGAGTGATCCAAACACATACACTTTCCTTGTTTTCATTTCTTTCCAAGACCAAACACACAACACTAAGAGCATCATCAAGCTCTTAGTGAGAAAGTGAGAGAGAGAGAGAGAGTGTGGCCGAATAGAGAAAGAGGGAGAACCAAGCCTTGAACACTTCATAACCTAAGCAAGATCAAGCCAAGCTAGTGAAGGAGAGGAAGAAAAACCATGGACTAGGAAAGGAGTGGGTAAACCGTGAGGAAAGAGAGGAGAAACCAAAGATTTGGACTTGATTCTTTAGAGTTTTTGATTAAGTAAGAATTTTGCTTCATGATCTTAAAAGTTTTAAACCTCTTTCTTTGATTCATTTTCGTTTTCATACTTTCTTTCTAAGACCTTGATTTTGCTTTAAATAAGTGTTGATGCATGTATGATTCTATGTTAGATCTAGTAATTTCCTTTACATGCATGTTGATCTTTGAACTTGATCTTGAAGTTTTGTTAAGAAAATGTTTTCTCTCATGATCTTGAGTTTTCCTCTTTGATCTCTTAAAATGTTTTTGGAAAGAACTTGATTCTAAGTTTTCATAAAGGATTTCTCAAAGATCTAGTGTTTTGTTTGCATGCATGTTATGATCTTTGAAAATGATTGATTTTCTTGGTGATTTTCTTTGTGAGGGCCACGGTTTTGTTGAGAACCAAAGGCTACAAGTTTTGTTAATTGTTTATAATATGTGCATGTTGATCATGAAATATTTGAAACTTGTTTTGGATGAGTTAAAGTTCTAAGAAATTTTTTGAGAGAAATTAAGAATTGGTCACGGTTTTGATGATGATGTGATTGAAATCTTGATTTTCTTTTGTTTGACTTCTTGCATGTCATGATCTTGAAAATTAATAATGAAAATAAAATTTATGTGATGTTGTGATCATTATGTGTTAGCCACGGTTTTGCAAACTTGATTGAAAAGATTAGAATTTTCTTAAGTCTAATTGATGAATATATAATTTCCATGGACTTTATGTTGATCCTAAGTGCAAAAGGTGAGATAAAAATTGTTTAGAGACTATGTGATGCTCACGGTTTTCATGATGGAATGTATGTTAGGATTGTATTTCTATTTACTTGATGAGTTATGTGAAATTATTGATGGATTTAGAGTTGTTCTAGAAGTCTTGAATCTTTGAAAATGTTTTTGAGAAAACCTAGTTAAGGTCACGGTTTGGACCTTAACTTTTGAGTTAAATTTCCTTGAATGTGTATATGTTGATGCCATGAGATTATGTGTTGACTTGTGAAGTTATGGTGCATACGGTTTTGACATGTTAAAGTGTATTGAGATGAAGTTTTGCTAAGATGGAATTGATTAAGTGGAAGTTAAATGAAATTATGTTTGAGTGCTTTTGTGATGCATGATTCGGTTGTGTATGTGTTCACAAGTGTGATTACCTTATTTGATTGAGATTTATGCATGAACAAGTATGTAAGCATGTTTATGTTTAACTTGATAGTTTGTGATTATGTAATGTTTGAAATAAATGAATGTTTGTTTGATTTGATTTATGTAAGTATCATGCTGTCCACATGAAATTCTAAGTGTTTGAACTTGATAGATTGTTGACCAAGGTGTTTATTTGATTGATTTCGAGATGCTTAGTTTATCTATGTGTTTAAATTGGTTTTTAACAATGAAAAGTGAATTTAAAACTTAGGACATGATGCTGTCCAGAATTTTCTAAGTTGTATTTCTTGTTTTAAAGTGTTTTAAAGTCGAGTTTTTATGGGTATTAAATCTAAGATAAAGTTGGTTTAAAAAGTGCGATTTTTCGGTGTTTTCGAAGTTAAATTCAATGCTGTCCAAGAGGGACCAGCAAAGAAACCTTTGATTTAAATTGATTTATTTGATTGTCTTCTCATGATTTTAAAGTATAAAAGTTAGTGCTTGATTTTGGACAAGTTTGAGTGAAAGAATTGATGTTTTGATCTTAAATAAAGACAAAGTTTGAATTCTCTTAAGTTACTCTGAGAATAATTTTAAGAGTAACATCCAAATAAAGTCTAATACTCACATATCTATCTTATGGGACTTGAAAGAAGTTGGAGTCAGGCAGACGAGGAAGGAAACAGATCGCTCGGAACCCATTGAATTGGTAACTGCAAACCCAGGTGAGAGAGAAGTTATCCTAAGACACTTTGGTGTCTAGTGAGTATGCTAGGACACTCCGCACTCTCTCAAAGTCGGAGTAAAGGTCTATTGTAGCTAGTAGTATACCCGATAAATTGTGTGCCTTGTGTGTATCGCGGTATACGAAGACTCAGACCTATACCATCACATGGTATTGATTGATTGATATAATTGTTTATGTTGAGATATATTGTTGTTTATATTGTCATTGCATGAGCATAATGCATCATCCCGCGATATAAGATAAGAATAGAAAAGACATAGAAGACTATAAGAAATCCCCCAACGAATAGAGCGAAACTCTAAGGGATGGAACACGCGATGGAACCGGATGATGCTAATACGCCAAGTACGTGGATCGAGTTGACGATATGACAACGATGGCAATGCCTTTGGACGTGGACGCAACGATTGCTTGATTCTACGGAGATAGTCTCCATATGGTTGTAGCCATATGTTGAGAGTGGTTTAAGGTAGGTCGGAGCCTATCTACCAAAGATTGATGGATATCCCGCATATGGTCGGAGCCATATGTCGATGGTGATTCTGAGTGGGTCGTAGCCCGTCAGAATGATGATTGATATTCCGACTATAGTCGTAGCTATATGTCGATGGTAATTCTAAATGGGTTGTAGTCCGTCAGAAAGATTGTGGATATCCTGCATACTGGTCGGAGCCGTATGCCGAGTGTGATTCAAGATGGGTCGGAGCCCGTCGGACTTAGTGGTCGAGTCCCACAGAAGCATTCTGCATATGGTCGGAGCTGTATGACGGAGATGACTAAGGATGGGTCGACGTTAGAATGAACAAGTATAACCTCACAACTTAAAACCCTAACCCGAAGTAGTGGAGAGGAAGATACATCTGAATTACCCTTGTGGTGTTCAGGTGAATGATTAAGATAGGGGGCGGCAATGACGGTGATTCGTCAAGAAGCCTTGAGAAGTCTGTCTAGGTGGGAAAAACCATAGGGGCCCTAGCTGAACCGGTTGGAGCTGGTCACCCAAGGGTGTGGAAGAAGTACCACACGATTAGTAGACGGATGACTGACACCCCCTTGACTAAATCTTGACCAGTGAGAGGGATGCTCGAACACGGTTGGATGTGCCCTTTTTCTCGAGACATTATTTATTTTGCCATCCGTAAAAGGCCGGTGTGGTTAGAGATCCTGTACTCCTGATTGCTTCCGACTAAGTGGATGGATCCCGAGGAGATGTAGACCTGAACCCAAAACCATAAAGCCTGAATTTCCGATGTTATGGACTCGAGATATGTGGACAAAGAGACTTCGACTTGACGAGACAAACTGATTAAGAGACTTCGAATCTGTGAGATGATGGATAATGAGATTCCCTTGATAGAAAGATAAAACATTAGATAATGCGACGATTGCATTGCATCCTCATGCACCTTGCATAATTATCTGTTGTACTACTTGTTGTATTGTTTGTATTATTTGTTATGTTTTGGTATACGTCGCTAGTGTAAATCCAAGAAGTCGATGGGAGTAATTCCATTCGGGTAACTTACTCTCTCAACTTCTTGTGTACATGTGACGATGAACCTCTGGTTCTAAAAGATGGGGGAACTGGTGATGCTTCTCCTGGAAGAAGAACCTACTGATCGTGATGCACTGATGAGAGGGCTGCTGCTGAACGACGGAGACGGCTTTTGAGGACTTATGTTGCGGATCGAGAAGGGGACGCTGCTTAGTAGTTATAGTTAGGTTCCCGATTGACCCTTGCATGATATGCTTATCAAGTGTACCCCTTTTCTTTTGAAATGTTTTGGTAAAAACAATGTTATGTAAGGATGGCACCGCTGATCGATGGTGACCACTTTTGAAAGAATCTTTATGACCTGTTTTCAAACTGTTCTTCCGAAGGACTGTCATAGTCAGACAGGCAAACCATTTTAACTAAATCAAATATGTTTTCTATTTTCAAACTATTTTTAGAAAATTCAAGGAACGTTTTTGAGAGAAAGGATTTTTAAAAAAAAAGTAATACCTTGTTTTGGAAAGCTTGACCGATGAGTTTCCTACTTGTTTTCAAAAAAAAAAAAAAAAAAATTCACCCTATTTTTCATAAAAAAATTTAATTGGTATTCTATAGTGTTTGCTTCGAGTTTTCCAAATCGGGGTGTTACACTTGGTGGTATCAGAGCAATGGTTGTCCATGTGGCCTGAACATGGCCTTACATGTTCTCTGTTGTGTGATCTCTAGGTATATTAGGGTTGTGTGATTAGATGTGTTATTAAGTATATTGAATCGTTAGTGCGTTAATGAATATAGTTCACGATGTCTGGAAGAGGAAGAGGTAGACGTACTCCTGACGCAGCTCGGAACACCGAGGACATGCTAAACGAACTGACTACTGCAGTTCTGGGTATGAATGAGAATCTCAACGCGATGCATCAGCAGGCTCAGCAGAACAATCAGAACCAAAACTTAGGACCTCAGGAATATAGGGGATTAGATGAATTTTGTAAGAGGAACCCTAAGGAATTTGTCGGTGGATATGCTTCGGATAACGCTAACGAATGGATTAGGGAGTTGGAAAAGATCTTCACCACTATGCAATGCACCGATGCTCAGAAGGTAACCTACGCGGTCTACATGCTAACCAAGGAGGCATCTGACTGGTGGGAGAATACTAGGCAAGTTATGGAGGTTCAGCAAGAGGCTATCACTTGGGACTCCTTTAAGCAAAGGTTTTTGGAGAAGTATTTTCCTATCGATATGAAGTTGAAGAAGGAAATAGAATTCATGCACTTGGCTCAAGGAGATATGTCGGTCGGCGAGTATGCTGCGAAGTTCGAGGAACTGGTGAAGTACGTGCCACACTACAATCAACCCGGAAACGATCAGTCGAAATGCGCAAAGTTCCTTGATGGACTTAAGACTGAGATTAAGATGGCTTTCATACACATGGGAATCGATAGCTTTCCGCTCTTAGTGAGCAGATGCAGAATCTATGAGGATGGACTCAAGGCGAAGAACATGGGCAATAAGACTGTTGTACCCTCAAGTTCACATGGACCGATGAGGAACACCCCCAATTATCAGAATGTGAGGCAAGGAACCCAGCATGGGCGAGGACCCTACGATCGATTCAGAGGAAGAAGGGACAATCGCTATGGAGGATCGAGGTTCCGAAGGGATAACAATTGCAACAATGGCAATCGGGGAAATAGGAGTGCTAAAACTTGGAGCCACAATGGAAGTAGAAACCGCTACAACAATAACCCTACTGATAGAAACTCTGAAACATCACCTCCCATCTGTGCTCGATGCCGCAGACGCCACTTCGGTAACGAGTGTAATTCCAAACCCGTCTGTTACATCTGTCAAGAACCTGGTCACTTTGCGAGGCAATGCCCCAACCCAAGGAAAGGGAATGATGTTGGAAACGCTGAGAGGCCACAATCTAAGGGAAAGGTGTTTACGATGAGTGGTGTAGAGGCTTCAAACCACGATGGTCTCATCCAAGGTACATGTCTTATACGTGAGAATTCCTTAAATGTGTTGTATGATTCGGGTGCCACACACTCTTTTATAGCGAATGATGTTGTGAGTAGGTTGCACTTAATGGTAGCTTCTCTACCATATGATTTGATTGTGTTTACCCCTACTAGTGACCCGGTCACAGTTTCAACTTTTTGCCCTAAGTGCCCGGTAGTGATAGATGATAGGACTTTTCCCACTGACGTGATAACATTACCCTTATCCCAAATTGATGTTATCTTAGGAATGGACTGGTTATCCTCTAACCATGTTCAATTGAATTGTTTCACCAAAACCCTAACTTTTGAAAACCCTGACGGATCCTTACCAAAGCACGTAACTGCCAATCAAGTCATGGCTTCTCTGAGAGAGGGAGCCCATGTATACATGATCTCAACTTCTTTGGACGTCGATGCGGACAATCACATCCAAGAACTTCCTGTAGTTCGAGACTTCCCAGAAGTTTTCCTTGACGATATTCCTGGATTACCACCTATTCGAGAGGTCGAGTTCTCAATAGATGTGATACCGGGGACTGGACCAATCTCTAGAGCGCCCTACTGAATGGCACCAGTGGAGCTAGCTGAGCTGAAAAAGCAGATCGAGGAGTTGGCGGAGAAGCAACTCATCAGACCCAGTGTGTCACCGTGGGGAGCTCCAGTTTTGCTAGTTAAGAAGAAGGATGGCAGTATGAGATTGTGTGTCGACTATCGCCAACTGAATAAAGTAACAATCAAGAACAAGTACCCTCTACCTAGGATAGACGACTTGATGGATCAGTTGAGGGGAGCTGCGGTGTTTTCAAAGATCGATCTTCGATCGGGCTATCACCAGATTCGAGTAAAGGAAGATGATATTCCGAAGACTGCATTTAGGACCCGATATGGGCATTTCGAGTACTTAGCCATGCCTTTCGGAGTGACTAATGCTCCTGCAGTGTTTATGGACTACATGAACAGAATCTTTCAACCCTACTTAGATTCGTTCGTGGTAGTATTCATAGACGATATCCTCATTTATTCCAAGGACAAGGAGGAACACGAGGAACATTTGAGGATAGTTCTGCAGATTTTGAAGGAAAAACAGTTGTATGCGAAGCTTTCAAAGTGCGAATTTTGGTTGGAAGAAGTGAATTTCTTGGGTCACGTAATTTCAAAGGAAGGAATAGCAGTAGATCCGGCCAAGGTAAATGCGGTATTGGACTGGAAAGTGCCAACGACGGTGACGAAAATCCGAAGTTTTCTCGGTTTGGCAGGATATTATAGGCGTTTTATTAAAGGATTTTCCAGATTATCCTTGCCAATAACGAAGTTAACAAGGAAGGGACAACCGTTCGTGTGGACAACGAAGTGCGAGGAGAGTTTTCAAGAGCTTAAGAGGAGGTTAACCACAGCCCCAGTGCTTGTTTTGCCTGACCCGGAGAAGAGTTTCACTGTCTACTGCGATGCGTCGAAGCAAGGTTTAGGTTGCGTCTTGATGCAAGAGCGAAAAGTCGTAGCTTATGCTTCTAGACAACTGAAGGTTCACGAGCAAAATCACCCAACTCATGATTTGGAGTTAGCTGCGGTGGTTTTTGCTCTGAAGATATGGCGACATTACCTCTACGGAGCAAGGATCGAGGTATTCAGTGATCACAAGAGTCTTAAGTACCTCTTTGATCAAAAGGAGTTGAACATGAGATAAAGGCGATGGATGGAATTTTTGAAGGATTACGACTTCGAGCTACAATACCATCCTGGAAAAGCGAACGTGGTAGCAGACGCTTTGAGTAGGAAATCCCTCCATGTGTCTGCAATGATGGTGAAAGAGATGGAGTTAATCGAAAGATTCAGAGATATGAACTTGGAAGTTAGGATGAATCCACGAAGTATGACTTTGGGAATGTTGGTTGTGTTGAACGAGTTTATGGAGCAAATCAAGGAAGGTCAATCGAACGATCCAGAGTTGCAAACAAAGAAGCATTTGGTTATGGAAGGGAAAGAGACTGAGTTTCAAGTAGGAACCGATGGAGTGTTGAAGTACAAGGGTCGAATTTGTGTGCCGCAAGACAAGGGGATGAGAGAGATGATTTTGGAAGAAGCTCATAAGAGTAAGCTGAGTATCCATCCCGGAGCAACCAAGATGTACCAAGATTTGAAGAGGATGTTTTGGTGGTCTGGTATGAAAAGAGAAGTAGCGGAGTATGTGTCGAGGTGTCTGGTGTGTCAGAAAGCAAAGATTGAGCACAAGAAGCCCGGCGGAGTGTTACAACCATTGGAAATCCCAAGTTGGAAATGGGACAGTATTTCCATGGATTTTGTAACTGCTTTGCCTAAGACCCGAAGAGGATTTGACGCTATTTGGGTAATTGTCGATCAATTAACCAAGAGCGCTCATTTCCTACCTATCAATGTGAAGTACCCATTGGAGAACCTGGCAACCATATATGCTAATGAGATAGTGAGATTCCCTGGAGTACCTTCAAACATTGTATCAAACAGAGATCCGAGATTTGTTTCAAAGTTTTGGAATAGTCTTCATGCTGCACTCGGGACAAGACTTAAGTTGAGTTCAGCTTATCATCCTCAGACGGACGGACAATCAGAAAGAACCATTCAATCACTAGAGGATCTTCTTAGAGCTTGTGTTTTGGAACAAGCAGGAGAATGGGATGCTCTTCCGCCACTGATCGAATTCACGTACAACAACAGCTATCACTCAAGCATAGGGATGGCTCCTTATGAGGCTTTGTATGGAAGGAAGTGTAGAACGCCGTTATGTTGGTTTGAAACTGGGGAAAATCTCATTTTGGGTCCAGAAATGGTTTAACAAACAACGGAAAAGATTAAAATGATTCAGGAGAAGATGAGAAGTGCGCAAAGCCGGCAGAAAAGCTACTACGATCAGAGAAGGACTCCGATCGAGTTTAAGGAAGGTGACCATGTATTCATGCGAGTAGTACCCACTACTGGGATTGGCAGAGTGCTTAAAACATGAAAACTTACCCCAAAATTCATAGGACCTTACCAAATCCTGAAATGCGTAGGACCAGTAGCTTATGAAATTGCCTTACCGCCAATGTTTTCCAACCTACACAATGTCTTTCATGTGTCGCAACTTAGAAAATACATTGGTGATTCTTCTCACATCATCAAACCTGACTCTGTGCAACTCAAGGAAAATCTAACGTACGAGACTTTGCCCTTAAGGATAGACAGTCGGAGTGTTAAGACTCTTCGAGGAAAGGAAATTCCTCTAGTTAAGTTTATTTGGGATTCTGTGAATGGCGAGAATGCTATGTGGGAGCGTGAGAGTAGCATGAGGGATTCGTACCCTCATTTTTTTGAAACAGGTACGTGATTTCTCGAGGACGAGAAATTTCTAAGTTGGGGAGGATGTGACATCTGCCCTTTTGACTCACTTTTTCTACAAGTCCCTAATCAAGAAATTATTTTAACCTAATTGATTTAAGAATTAATTCAAAAGAGTTTTGATTTCATAAAGGATTCTTATGCTTTAAAATTTGACTTACTTGTGTTGTGATTTTGTGTTTGATTGCTTAAGATTCATGCATATGATTTTAAGATGGAAAATTATTTCTTTAAGCTTCAAAGAAATCAAAGTCCAAATCATCTTGATTTAGAATCGTTTCTAGAAACCCTAATTAGTATCCCAATCGTGGATTAAACCCTAATTGAGTTCTTAATACTTGATTAAGAACTTAATCACCCTCTAAAACCCTAAATCCTCAAAGTTAGTGAGCTAACCAAGAATTGATTTTCCTTAAACCCATGATTAAGTTTTTGATTAGTGCCTTAATCCTTGATTAAGCCCTAATCACTAAGGATTAGTGGACTAAACCTAGATTAACTTTCCTAATCCTACCCTAATCATGATTAGAGCCTAATTACCACCTTAAACCTAATTAAACTAACCTAATCTACCCTAACCCTCCCATGGCCGAATGCCTAGGTGCATTTCTTGGTCAACAAGTTGTTTCACTTGGTCTCCAAGTAGCCTTGCTTAGTCATCAAGCTAGGATGCCTTATAGTCAAACTAATGACATCATCCCCATGACCTATGCATGACTTAAGTAAGGAAAAAGGAAAAGAAATAGAAAAAGAAGGAGGAAAACCGTGAGGGACCTAGGAGCAAGACTTGGCCTCCAAGTTTTGTGACTTAGTCCCCAAGTAGTTGCAAACAAGCCACCCATGCAAGCCCTTGATGGCAATTAGGAAAAAGTGAAGAAGAATAAAAGAAGGGGCCAAAACCGTGTGAGGGAGAGAGTGAGTTGTTCTTCATTCTTCATTCTTCATTCTTCACCAATTCTTCTTTCTCTCAACAACACCAACACACACCCACAAACACTCTCAAAACCGTGAGAGTGAAGAGAGAGTGATCCAAACACATACACTTTCCTTGTTTTCATTTCTTTCCAAGACCAAACACACAACACTAAGAGCATCATCAAGCTCTTAGTGAGAAAGTGAGAGAGAGAGAGAGAGAGTGGCCGAATAGAGAAAGAGGGAGAACCAAGCCTTGAACACTTCATAACCTAAGCAAGATCAAGCCAAGCTAGTGAAGGAGAGGAAGAAAAACCATGGACTAGGAAAGGAGTGGGTAAACCGTGAGGAAAGAGAGGAGAAACCAAAGATTTGGACTTGATTCTTTAAAGTTTTTGATTAAGTAAGAATTTTGCTTCATGATCTTAAAAGTTTTAAACCTCTTTCTTTGATTCATTTTCGTTTTCATACTTTCTTTCTAAGACCTTGATTTTGCTTTAAAAAAGTGTTGATGCATGTATGATTCTATGTTAGATCTAGTAATTTCCTTTACATGCATGTTGATCTTTGAACTTGATCTTGAAGTTTTGTTAAGAAAATGTTTTCTCTCATGATCTTGAGTTTTCCTCTTTGATCTCTTAAAATGTTTTTGGAAAGAACTTGATTCTAAGTTTTCATAAAGGATTTCTCAAAGATCTAGTGTTTTGTTTGCATGCATGTTATGATCTTTGAAAATGATTGATTTTCTTGGTGATTTTCTTTGTGAGGGCCACGGTTTTGTTGAGAACCAAAGGCTACAAGTTTTGTTAATTGTTTATAATATGTGCATGTTGATCTTGAAATATTTGAAACTTGTTTTGGATGAGTTAAAGTTCTAAGAAATTTTTTGAGAGAAATTAAGAATTGGTCACGGTTTTGATGATGATGTGATTGAAATCTTGATTTTCTTTTGTTTGACTTCTTGCATGTCATGATCTTGAAAATTAATAATGAAAATAAAATTTATGTGATGTTGTGATCATTATGTGTTAGCCACGGTTTTGCAAACTTGATTGAAAAGATTAGAATTTTCTTAAGTCTAATTGATGAATATATAATTTCCATGGACTTTATGTTGATCCTAAGTGCAAAAGGTGAGATAAAAATTGTTTAGAGACTATGTGATGCTCACGGTTTTCATGATGGAATGTATGTTAGGATTGTATTTCTATTTACTTGATGAGTTATGTGAAATTGTTGATGGATTTAGAGTTGTTCTAGAAGTCTTGAATCTTTGAAAATGTTTTTGAGAAAACCTAGTTAAGGTCACGGTTTGGACCTTAACTTTTGAGTTAAATTTCCTTGAATGTGTATATGTTGATGCCATGAGATTATGTGTTGACTTGTGAAGTTATGGTGCACACGGTTTTGACATGTTAAAGTGTATTGAGATGAAGTTTTGCTAAGATGGAATTGATTAAGTGGAAGTTAAATGAAATTATGTTTGAGTGCTTTTGTGATGCATGATTCGGTTGTGTATGTGTTCACAAGTGTGATTACCTTATTTGATTGAGATTTATGCATGAACAAGTATGTAAGCATGTTTATGTTTAACTTGATAGTTTGTGATTATGTAATGTTTGAAATAAATGAATGTTTGTTTGATTTGATTTATGTAAGTATCATGCTGTCCACATGAAATTCTAAGTGTTTGAACTTGATAGAATGTTGACCAAGGTGTTTATTTGATTGATTTCGAGATGCTTAGTTTATCTATGTGTTTAAATTGGTTTTTAACAATGAAAAGTGAATTTAAAACTTAGGACATGATGCTGTCCAGAATTTTCTAAGTTGTATTTCTTGTTTTAAAGTGTTTTAAAGTCGAGTTTTTATGGGTATTAAATCTAAGATAAAGTTGGTTTAAAAAGTGCGATTTTTCGGTGTTTTCGAAGTTAAATTCAATGCTGTCCAAGAGGGACCAGCAAAGAAACCTTTGATTTAAATTGATTTATTTGATTGTCTTCTCATGATTTTAAAGTATAAAAGTTAGTGCTTGATTTTGGACAAGTTTGAGTGAAAGAATTGATGTTTTGATCTTAAATAAAGACAAAGTTTGAATTCTCTTAAGTTACTCTGAGAATAATTTTAAGAGTAACATCCAAATAAAGTCTAATACTCACATATCTATCTTATGGGACTTGAAAGAAGTTGGAGTCAGGCAGACGAGGAAGGAAACAGATCGCTCGGAACCCATTGAATTGGTAACTGCAAACCCAGGTGAGAGAGAAGTTATCCTAAGACACTTTGGTGTCTAGTGAGTATGCTAGGACACTCCGCACTCTCTCAAAGTCGGAGTAAAGGTCTATTGTAGCTAGTAGTATACCCGATAAATTGTGTGCCTTGTGTGTATCGCGGTATACGAAGACTCAGACCTATACCATCACATGGTATTGATTGATTGATATAATTGTTTATGTTGAGATATATTGTTGTTTATATTGTCATTGCATGAGCATAATGCATCATCCCGCGATATAAGATAAGAATAGAAAAGACATAGAAGACTATAAGAAATCCCCCAACGAATAGAGCGAAACTCTAAGGGATGGAACACGCGATGGAACCGGATGATGCTAATACGCCAAGTACGTGGATCGAGTTGACGATATGACAACGACGGCAATGCCTTTGGACGTGGACGCAACGATTGCTTGATTCTACGGAGATAGTCTCCATATGGTTGTAGCCATATGTTGAGAGTGGTTTAAGGTAGGTCGGAGCCTATCTACCAAAGATTGATGGATATCCCGCATATGGTCGGAGCCATATGTCGATGGTGATTCTGAGTGGGTCGTAGCCCGTCAGAATGATGATTGATATTTCGACTATAGTCGTAGCTATATGTCGATGGTAATTCTGAATGGGTTGTAGCCCGTCAGAAAGATTGTGGATATCCTGCATACTGGTCGGAGCCGTATGCCGAGTGTGATTCAAGATGGGTCGGAGCCCGTCGGACTTAGTGGTCGAGTCCCATAGAAGCATTCCGCATATGGTCGGAGCTGTATGACGGAGATGACTTAGGATGGGTCGACGTTAGAACGAACAAGTATAACCTCACAACTTAAAACCCTAACCCGAAGTAGTGGAGAGGAAGATACATCTGAATTACCCTTGTGGTGTTCAGGTGGATGATTAAGATAGGGGGCGACAATGACGGTGATTCGTCAAGAAGCCTTGAGAAGTCTGTCTAGGTGGGAAAAACCATAGGGGCCCTGGCTGAACCGGTTGGAGCTGGTCACCCAAGGGTGTGGAAGATGTACCACACGATCACTAGACGGATGACTGACACCCCCCTTGACTAAATCTTGACCAGTGAGAGGGATGCTCGAACACGGTTGGATGTGCCCTTTTTCTCGAGACATTATTTATTTTGCCATCCGTAAAAGGCCGGTGTGGTTAGAGATCCTGTACTCCTGATTGCTTCCGACTAAGTGGATGGATCCCGAGGAGATGTAGACCTAAATCCAAAACCATAAAGCCTGAATTTCCGATGTTATGGACTCGAGATATGTGGACAAAGAGACTTCGACTTGACGAGACAAACTGATTAAGAGACTTCGACTCTGTGAGATGATGGATAATGAGATTCCCTTGATAGAAAGATAAAACATTAGATAATGCGATGATTGCATTGCATCCTCATGCACCTTGCATAATTATCTGTTGTACTGCTTGTTGTATTGTTTGTATTATTTGTTATGTTCTGGTATACGTCGCTAGTGTAAATCCAAGAAGTCGATGGGAGTAATTCCATTCGGGTAACTTACTCTCTCAACTTCTTGTGTACATGTGACGATGAACCTCTGGTTCTAAAAGATGGGGGAGCTGGTGATGCTTCTCCTGGAAGAAGAACCTACTGATCGTGATGCGCTGACGAGAGGGCTGCTGCTGAACGACGGAGACGGCTTTTGAGGACTTATGTTGCGGATCGAGAAAGGGACGCTGCTTAGTAGTTACAGTTAGGTTCCCGATGGACCCTTGCATGCTATGCTTATCAAGTGTACCCCTTTTCTTTTGAAATGTTTTGGTAAAAACAATGTTATGTAAGAATGGCACCGCTGATCGATGGTGACCACTTTTGAAAGAATCTTTATGACCTGTTTTCAAACTGTTCTTCCGAAGGACTGTCATAGTCAGACAGGCAAACCATTTTAACTAAATCAAATATTTTTTCTATTTTCAAACTATTTTTAGAAAATTCAAGGAACGTTTTTGAGAGAAAGGATTTAAAAAAAAAGTAATACCTTGTTTTGGAAAGCTTGACCGATGAGTTTCCTACTTGTTTTCAAAAAAAAATCACCCTATTTTTCATAAAAAAATTTAATTGGTATTCTATAGTGTTTGCTTCGAGTTTTCCAAATCGGGGTGTTACACATATGCCTTCTTGGATTTGAATCATTTGCTTTCCTTTTTGTCATTCTCATTTTTCTTGAGATATTGGGAACATTCAATCCTTATATGACCCGTGTTACCACACTCATGACATTTTATCTTTTCCTTTGAAGTCTTTCCTCTTGAAGTTCCTTCATTTTGACTTCTTTGTTGTCTATTCTTAAGGAACTTGTTGAACCTTCTTACTTAATGTTCCATGGTCTCATCATCTAAATCGAAATCTGAGTTTTCATCTTGGGATAACTCATCAAGAGTCTTTAGCATCTTAGTTGTTGTAGATTTGAGAGAAATCCCCTTTTTGCTTTTGTCTGATTCTTCATGCATGTTTAGTCTTCCCAATTCCATTTCGTGCTCTTGTAGTTTTCTGAAGAGAGTGGCTAGGTCCATATCACTAAGATCCTTTGACTCCATTATTGCTGTAACCTTTGGCTGCCACTGTCTGTCTAAACATCTCAAAACTTTTTTAATAATTTCACCATCAATAAAAGTTTTGTCAAGAGCAAGTAAATGATTTATAATATGTGTAAACCGTTTTTGCATATTCGAAATTGGTTCATTGGGAAACATTCTAAAAAGTTCATATTCATGCATGAGAGCATTTAATCTAGCCATCTTGACTTCACTGGTACCTTCATGAGTCACTTGTAAAGCGTCCCACATCTCTTTAGCACTTGTACATTGAGACACCCTAAAAAATTCATCATATGAGAGAGCGGATGTGATGATATTATTTCCTTTCAAATCATAACTTACTTTTTTCTTATCATCATCATTCCAACTCTCCTTGGGCTTTGCAAGGACAGATTCATTAATCTTATGTTGTGGCACAAAAGGGCCATTTTCTATAGCATTCCAAATTTCCACATTGATTGCTTCGATGAAGATTTTCATCCTAACATTCCAATAGGTATAACCCTCGCCCGAAAACATAGGGGGGAGATTAATGGAAGAGCCCTCACCACCGAAGGGATTATTAGAACCCATTTGTTTACCAAGCCTAGGAACTTATGGAAAAAGCTGTTACGCTCGATCGTTTCCGGCCGAGCTTTGATACCACTTGTTGGAAAACAATCGAGTAGTACGAATCCCTAGAAGGGGGGTGAATAGGCGAAGAGTACGAATCTTCACCAATTAAAAATTATCGCTTACTAAGGCCTTTAAAAGAATCAGAGTAAAAACATATAAAACGCATATACTTGAATATATGAAAATTAAGCGCGCGGAATTGTAAAGAGATAAAGGAAGAAAAGCGAATAGAAGGATTTTATCCTGGTTCACATTAGTGTGTTAACTAACACTAATGCTACATCCAGTCCTCCCTCTCTGACGTGGGAGATTTGCTTCACTATGATCAAGAACACGTTAGTACAAGTTATGTTTAAGAGAAAACCTTTCTCTTAGAGTTCACCCTCCAAATAACCTCTTTGGAACTTGTATCCCCTAACCGAATCCTTCAAATCACAGCAAACCCTTTGCGTTGAAAGAACCTCCTTCAACCTCTTGAAACCTTCAAGAATACTTGATGAAAACCTTTCACCGATTTGCGGAAGTACGAACGGTTGTTGTTGTTGTTAGAATGAAGCACCTTCTTCGTGCGGATGAACAACTCAATTGAAGAACTCAATTACAGAACCAAATCAATAAACTAAAGTAGGAGAATGTAAGCAAGTATTTGATTCAAGTGGGTGTTAAGAGAGTTTAGTGCAAAGCATGAATGTGTTCTTCAAATCATATGTAAAAGTGAAGATGATTCTTGAAGAACTCTTTGATTCTCTGTAAAATGGTGTTAGAACAAGTTCTGAAAAATGTATCAAAGTGTTATGTCCGTTGTAAAACGTTTTTGGAAGTTTATATAGACAATAGGACATGTAACAACCATATTTCGGACAGTTTTAACTGTCAGTACCACGATTTAAAATTCAAAACACTGCTGTTTTTTAGCACGAGGTATCCGGATACTTCGGAATATATCCGGATACTTAGACACAGATACAACAAAAACAATTTTTTTTATTAAAAATTTTTTTGGCACTTATTTAAAAACTTTTGATACTTAATTAAAATACCTCCTTGACTTATAAAAAATATTTTATTTGTTAGAGAAATATTTTACTTTTAATTTTAGAAATCACCCATACTTGAGTTTAACTTAGCATGCATTCTTTTCACTTTCAGATTAAGATTAAGATTACCTTAACTTAGACTCTACCCTTATACTCCTAGGGGACTTTAAAAACAATAAATTAACATTACAAATTAATATCAAACCCCTTTTTAACATAGTCGGGCCTAATGTGATTTACACGTTGACTTGCACGTTTGGAGTCTATCAAAACTACCTATGTTCAGGCATTTTCTCAACATACGGGAGGGTGATATAAGATGAGAAAAAGGAGATACGATAACGAAAAGAAAAAGATATAGAAAAAAAGGATAATGTGTAAATGATGATGTAGGGAAAACTTATAAATATAGTATTATTATTTTGGATATTCAAATGTTATATTCTTTTTTGAATAAAATCAATAGTAAGTTGAAGCACCCGTCAAACGTTGTAAGACTTGAGAAATGCTTTAGTGCAAGACAGAAAGTTAACGTTGAGATTGAAAATGGAATTATCAATTCTCTTATCTTTCCTTTGTGTCACACTATTCATCCATCTCTCAGAATTACTCTCTCCGGTCTCATTTATAAGCAAAAAAAAATTCTATTAATTGTCTTAAATATAAGCAAAAATTAATTAACTTTCTATTCCCAATACAATCATTCTTAAAATATCTCTACAAAGTGGTTATTAACATTTAATTTTTGTTTCATTCCTGATGCAAGTTTCCTAAAGTAGTCAATTTTTCTATAAATTTGATAAAATTAAATACATTCAACTAACTTTCTTAATATCTATGAAATTATTTTTTTGCTTAAAAATAAGACCGGAGGGAGTAATTCATAACCAAATTAATCGTTTAGGAAGGAGGTGTTGAAAAATGTTTAAATTAAAGTCTACTAAGAAATAACATACAAATTATCAATGTGGGGTTGGTGAAGTGGTAGCGCACTTGGTCCCTTAACCAACTGATCTCGAGTTCGAGCCTTGGGTATGGAGCAACCCCCGCTGGGAGATCCCTATCGCTTAATGTTAGCTCAGTTATGGGTCGGACCGAATGAGTCGGATTCTGGGTAAACCAGATCCGGGTGTACACCAAAAAAAAAAACATACAAATTAGAATAAGAGATTTATTCTATTTAATAAAGAAAAATTAGAATAATTCCATTATTTTAAGGAAAATTATTTAAAAATTATGTCACCACAAATACTTAAAACTTAAAAACTAAATATAGCCCCCTTCCCTCCCCTTTCTCTCTCTCTCTCATTTCTCCTCAACTTCCCTCTCTCCCTGGTCTCCTCAACTTCCATTCTCTCACATTACTTCCATCACCTCAATATCCCAAATCAAAATCATTGTGTTTCTTTGAAAAACTATTTTCACTTCTTCTATTTATGAAATGCCCCACAACCTATAAATCACTACTAAAAAAAAAACCTTTTAAGGGCGGTTGTTTTCATATTATGAAGGCAGTTCTGAACTGCACTTAAATCAATCACCCTTAAAAATATAGTTACTAAAGAAAGGGGTTTGGAACCGCCCGCTTTTTTTTAACGAGGGCGGTTTCGTATCTACTAAGAAGAGGATTCGCCGCCCTCTTTTTTTCTCAATGAAGGCAGTTCTGAATTTCCCTATTTTGTCTTTGAAGAAGACCATTCAAATCCACCTTATTTCAATTGGTTTTATTAGTTAGCCACAGTTATAACCGTGACTAAATAAGAAAATAACTTTTTTTTAAAAATTTAGCTATGGTTTTAACCGTCGTCAAATTAGAAATTAATTTTTTTTAAAAAAAAAATATCCACAGCTTGAGCTGTGGCTATATTTTCCTTCTCAAACCCAAATTTTATAACATGCCATAGCCAATGTCAGACTCTTAATTAAGCCGAGTGATATACTAAAAATCCAATCACATGAAGCCAATAAAGAATACTATGGATATTGTTGAGTATACACAATTTTAACATATAGATATAATAAAATAGTTTGTTATAAAAACATGTTAAAAATGCAATGTTGGGCCCACTAAAAATGCTAGACCCTTGCAGCAACAACTTTTTTAATTCTTTTGACCATGGTAGCAATGCTGAGTATCCTGCAATTGTTCCATCCCAAAAAAAGTTAATGAATCTATCAAAATTCTAAGTTTCTAATCATAGTAAAGAAAAATAATTAATCAAACAAAGTGATATTTTATTTGTTGCCAAACAAATTACAGCAACAAAATATGCACAAGCCTTCATGCCAGAGGATAAGAAAAACATAAAACATGTAAAGCATGTTTGCTTCATAAATGTGAGGCCAATGTTTTGTGTGTCAACAAAAAATGTGAGATATTAAATGAATAACCCTTCAAAAAAGAACAAAAATGTTCATATGAAAAACTTACAGTGCATGTTGCCTGCGAGATGGAGGCTTATTTATTTCTGATTGAATACAATCATCAACAAGATCAAAAAACTATAAAGATGTCTGGAACTTGTAAGGGAAAGCACGAAAGGCACATATATCCTCCAATCTAGGTTTGGATATGCAAGAAACAATAGCCTTAGCAAATGAGAAAACAACACAAATAACAAGATGGTGATCATATTAAATAGTGACAGCAAGCAGATATATTGAGTCAATGTAGGAAAATAATCAGAATGTTTAGAAATCTGCATGTAAATTTAATCGAGATATATTGTAGAGTTCTATTATTTCTTTCCCTTCACATTATCTGGGTAATATATACAAATACACTGTACAACATACAAACTTAGTATCTACATTGCTATTTTCTATTTTTTATGCATAAACATGTATGAGGTTGTTTCCAAAATACAGTTAGCAACTTTGTTTTGCAATGCAGGAGTTAGCCAAGAGATAAAATTAAAAAAAGAACATACTTATTGGCATAGTTAGCATCACAGTAACTTTGTAATGGGACTGGTACTCGAAAATGATTCTTTGATAACTGCAAAACCAAAAACCTAATCATAGTCAATAGTCAATAGTGAAAAGATCCAATTTTTTATATAAAAAATAAAACTAATAAGAATTAAGTTATAAATGGGTCATGCAACACCGCATGCATATGTGAACTGAAAAATACATTTAAAATCTGTTTAATTGGAGGAACCAAACACTTTAAGTGCAAATGGATGATTAAAGTTACAGAAATTATTATGAAAATGAGGAGTAGATCTTACATGCGAGAATCAGGATCTTTGCGTGGATCATATCCTTTCTTGATCCAGAACCTTTGAAATGGTCCACTAGAGAAGTAGTAAGAAATTCTAGATAGAAACCTGCAAGAAGAGAGGAAGTATGGTCAGTGGTCACTATATACTTATCAAGGTTTGGCCATAAAATTACCGCAATTAAAAAGCTAACCACCAGAACTTCGGTAAGTCACCTTCTGAGCATGCTAATTGAAAAGCTGAAGCCCTTATCAAGCAAGCGTTCAGTAAGTGAACCTTCGGACCATATGGGTCGCTCATCAAACATTCTAAATACAACCATCTGTGACTCCCACTGATCTGAGCCTTTTGGTATGTACTCCTCCCAATTCACCATCTTGGGAATCTGTAAGAAAGTTAAGCAAAACGAGAGACACAAAAGTGCAATCTCATCGCAAAGTGTCCAAAGATATTTTCTTTCTCTTTTTAAGAAATCAGTAAGTAAGAAACATCAAAAGTATTTGAAACCGTTAACCAAGATTTTGTTCAAAACTGAAAGAATCAACACAGAGAAATCCCTACATAGTTTCCACAAATGAAAATGAAAAATACTAGTAGCAATCTAGCACTCCCAGGTAGAAAAATGCAATCCATAGGAAATGATATTCAAAAATACATTATAATGATTCTAGCATTGTCCATTTAGACTACATTAGGTTTTTACATCATGACTTGATTTCCATTTAAAAGCTTACTTCTAGAGCGGGAGAAATTATCCACAGGGATACCGATGACTCCAATATCAGGTGAAAGAGAATGCTGAAAACCCAAAAAGGGTGACAACAAATATCATTTAAGAATAAGGTTGTAATTTGTTGATTTTGATTCTTTACCTCTAACAATTCCCATTCTCATTCTGGGATGACAAAATAAACACAGACACAAGAGAACTACTAATAAATGGAAACAAAACTGATATACTTCCATTCAGCATATTCTACGTGATGCAACTGCTCTTTAAGTTGTTTGCTCATTGATATTAGTGAACATTCTATGCCTTATGAGAAAATTCAACAAACATAAGTGAAGCTACACTAAAAAGTACTTAAACTCTCCAAATCAAATTTAGCCTCACAATAAGGACCCTAAAAGTAGATCCAATACTATCTCTTACATAGCCAAAATTATTAAACTAATATTTTCCCTTTACCTCACTTGGTGTGCAATCTCAGTCCTTAAAAGATGTTGGTACTCCACTTCAATCCAATCTTGGCCAAACAATTAGGAGTGAAATGAACAAAGATGCAATAGATTAAAAATGATTTCATTCTCCATTTTAGTACAGAAATTAGACAACAACCCTTTAGGGAAAACATAATGTTATAGACAAAACAAAGTTGTAAAGTTAGCTGGTGTCTTGTCTATCATAGGCACACACAGTAGCAAGTTTATCTTGGCTTTGGGAATTAAGTGGTTCTCTGAAAAGTACTTTGTTCTAGACTTCAAGTTATCCTCTTTCAATAGATTAAACTATATCTCACTAACAAAACTATATCCTCTTTCAATAGATTATACTAACTAGTCAGAATGAGAATATAATACAACACAACACAAATCCAAAACATTGATCTAAAATAAGAAAAACCAAAGCATAGATTCACAATAATTGTTAGATTCAAAAATAAAAAGCAGCACCACAAGCAATAGATAAAGAAAAATAGGAAACAAGAGTAAGATCGATCTCACTGAACCAAATTCATGGCCTGGAGGAACACCCTCAATTTCCTCCAACATAGAACCCAATAGTGCAAAGCCACATGCCTCAGTTTGCCTTGGCCATTTGCCTTTGTCAATGCCTTGAATTTCTCATCCAACTGCTCTTTCAAACATATTTAACACTAGTTTTTAGTCCGTGCAATGCACGAGTTTGTACGGGTCTTGACTTTTTAATTGACTATTGATTTGAAAAATCTACATAAATTAAATCTTTTTTTTTGTAAGTTGTCTTGATATTTTTCATTTAGCATGTTGTCCTTATCACCGAAATTGGTGATACTTGGTTTTCTTTTAATAGTTAATTAGTAATGATTGTGTATTAAATTTGTCACATCAAATTAGTTTTATTTTATTAGTGTAGTTATAATAATAGAAGAAAAATTAAAAAACCTAAAGAAACTCGTCCTAATATGAGATACTTATAAGTCAATTCTAAGTAAAATTGAAAAAACATTTTCAGAATCGAAATAAATAGTCAAATCCAATTCAAGGAAAATGATTCAAAATCCTTAATAAGTAACATTACAAAAAATAAAATTGAATGTTAGAATATGTAAGACTATGTATTAACTCTTTCCCCTTCTTCTTCGACTTTGTTGTTGAATATTGGTTTGAGACATCTTCATCAAATATATCTTTTTATTTCTTTTTTTTTTATGTCGTGTTGATATTTTTCACTCCCGTGCCTGTCCGCACCTATTTCTATTGTCATGTTTTTAATATATTAAGTATGTTTATGTATACATTGTTATTAACATCGGACAATTTATAGCTATCAGGTATGAGTAATAGTTGTAAGAAATAATAGACTTTACTTTCCAATTGTGTTGTAAACTGTAAAACAGAACATATTTCCATGCTCAAAATGAATTTAAGGTCAATTTGGATTTGTTTACTGTAAATGCATATATAAGCCACATCACAATTTTAAATGTAGATCACATTCATGTTTTAATTTTGCATATGCATTAAGAAATTGTATTACTTAAAATTTGTGTTATAATTGTAACGTAGTTGTTTAATAAATATGTTATGTAAAGCACATAGGTTAACTAAAAAACTGCAACTTGAACATTAAACATGTAAATTATAAGAAGTTAATTGACATAAATTCTCAAGGGTGAAATTTCAAAAAATCTGAAGTGATACTAATTGGTTTTGAGTATTTATGAAATAATATAAATATAGCATTTTTTTTAATTTTATACACATATATTTACGTAAACAACTAAATCATTGCATAACAGGAATAGATACCTATCATTTTGGGCTTTTTTACCTAAGTGGGGTAATTTTACAAACAATTTACAAAAAAGGGGTAGTTTAAAAACTATTTACGTAGGATCGGGCAGTCAACGAAACTATTTACGAAAATGGGGCAGTCAAAGTCAAATTCCCAAGTCAAACGCGTCATCTGGGTTGACGCAACCCAAAAGTGCCACGTGTCATCTCCCCATTCGGCCTCCAGATTCCATTTTGATAAAAAAGTAAAAAAAAAAAAAAGCAACCGACAGCGCTGCCACGTGGCGCAACCAGGGGGTTGCGTCATTGCGGCTGACGCAACCAAACGCGTCAACCGCAGTGACGCAACCCTCTGGTTGCGCCACGTGGCAGCGCGGTCTCCCCTCCCCCAGCCTGCGTTTTGTATATAAGAAACGAACCTCCTCCTAAAAATTTGCATCCATTCTCAACATACCTCCTTCTAAAAATTTATAGTTCCTCTTGCATTCAATTATATTCCTACAATCAACCTTATTTCTTAGCACTGTATCACAGAGTCTTGAGGTAAGTTTTTAGATTCTTCGAATTTTATTTTTTTTAGTTATATGTACTGGTATATATAATTAGTTGTAATCTTATTTTATTTTGTTATAATTTTTATCTCATTAGTACATAGAAATTATTAGCTAGATTTTTTATTTATTTATTATTTGAGATCAGATTTTTTTATTAGTTGGACTTTATATCTATTTTAAAGTTATATTTTTATTAGTTTAGTTATTAGTAAGATTTAGAAAAGTTTTATTTGTTAGAATTATTTTGTTTAGGTATTTGTTATATTTTTTATTTATTTATTAGTTCTATTCTCTTATGTTTAGGTTCTATTATGTTGTAGTTAGAATTTCAATTTTTTTACTAGTAGAATTTAATTTTTATGTTAGGTATTTTTTATGTTTTTCATATATATATTAGTTTACTTCGAATTTTTTATTACTTAGATTTTTTTTTATCTATTTAGAAGTTATATTTTTATTAGTTTAGTTATTAATAAGATTTATAAAAGTTTTATTAGTTAGAATTATTTTGTTTATGTATTTGATATATTATTTATTTATTAGTTCTATTCTCTTATGTTTATGTTCTATGTATTAGTAAGATTTATAGCGCTATTTTTATTAGTTGGAGTTAAATTTTTTATTAGTTAGATTTTTATCTATTTAGAAGTTATATTTTTTTTTGATAGTTGGAGTTAGGTTTATTTATTTATTAGTTAGATTTTTTATATATTTATTAGTTAGATTAGTTATATTTTTATAGTTATTTGTGTTTAAGGTAATATTTTAGTTCATTATTTAAGGTAATATTTTATTTTTTATTTCCTGTTTTTTATAATTTTGTGCCTTTATTTATTTTTATATATGTGTAATTCCTTTATATATATATGTGTAGTTTATGTAATATTTTATTTTTTTTTAAGAAATTTAATTTATTTTTTCTAAATTTGTGATTTTACATGTATTTTTTTATATTAAGCTATTGCAATATTTTAGTTTATTATTTTAGTTATTTATTTATTATTTAAATATTTCACAATAATTATTAATTTTTTACATGTAGAACAGGTATGGGTAAAATCTTGGTTTTCATTTATTATAATGGGAGATATTACGAAGGACCCGAAGGCACAACGTTTGAAGGAGAAAAAAAAGGGATTCAAATTCAACGTGGTATCACTTATGAGCAGTTAAAGATGAATATAAGCGAAAAAATTAGGCTTGGACAAAATCAATACATTTCGAAGTTAATAAGCAGACTTTTAGTGCAAGAAAACCCGAGCAAATATGTTGAATATGTGATCTATGATGATAGTGACATACATTGTGTCATTGATTATTTTGAGGGGTCGAATATGAGAGTCATTGATATATATGTTGAATTAGACGTTACGGGTAGTTCCACTGCACTGACAAAAACAAAAGCAAATGAAATGGAGAATAATTCTTCAGAGAGTGATGATGAAGAGTGGCGTCGAGATATGGATGACGATATCACAGAAGATGAAGATGAGGCTCAATTTACATATGTGAATTCGTCTGACTCCGAAGAGGAAGGAGCAATTAGTATTTCTTTTCCTTCACAATCGACACCAGTTATGCCAAATTTTCAAGGATGTCCAAACCCTGAAATTGCCGGTTTGTGGTTATAAAGATAATATTTATTTTAATATTATTTGGTTAGTAAGTAATTAAAATTTTCTAATGTTATTTTATTTTTGGTTTTGATTACAGATCTAGATTATGGTCCATTCCCACTGCATACTCCTCATTCTAGTTACATTAATTGGGACCATCCAGATCAAGAATCTGATGGTAGAGGGCTTGGTGTATCAGAATCTTCTTTCCAGGGGGGTGATGGATTTTATGTTGGTCTAAGATTCAATAGCAAAGAAGCAGTTTTAATGGCTATAAAGTAGTATTCGATGAAGACTCATCAAAGTTATACCACCGTTGAATCGAAACCGACGAAAATCTATTTGAAATGCCCAAAACATGCAGATGGTTGTCAGTGGAGAATGAGAGCTATTTTACCCAAAACCGACGAAGAATGGGTAGTGAAGACGTGGGGCGGGCCACACACTTGTGTGAACACATTGTTGTCACAAGATCATAAAAAGTTGGACTCTAACGTTATAGCATTGTTTATTCATGGTAAGACATTTAAAAACGTTCCTGTTTTGATATGATTGATGACATTTTGAAATTAATTTTATTTTTAAAATTAAAATCGTTTTAGATTTGATTTGTGCGGCACCATCTACTCCTATCAAGGCTATCCAAGCAATAATCAACACTCAATATAATTTTCGAATATCATATCGAAAAGCTTGGCTAGCAAAACAAAAGGCAATCGAAAAATTTCATGGAGATTGGGATTTTTCTTATGCTATGTTACCGGCTTGGATGGAGAACATGCTTCTTTATGCTCCTGGTGCTTATTATCAGATTCTGGAAAGAGATGCTTATCCCGGATCCGGAGAATTTGCATCATTTCGGATATTTGAAAGACTATTCTGGACATACAAGCAATGTCGTGATGCCTTTGACTATTGCAAGCCAATTATTCAAGTGGATGGTACTCATTTTTATGGAAAGTATCGCGGTGTGCTTTTGATTGCAACAAGCCAGGACGGAAACGATCAAGTGTTACCGCTTGCATTTGCGATTGTCGAAGGGGAGACGGCGTCTGCTTGGGAATGGTTTTTAGCACACATACGTCAGCATGTTACCAATAAGCAGGGTTTGTGTTTGATTTCTGACCGCCATCGGAGTATATTATCAGCTGTTCGTAATGAAGCTCTCGGTTGGCAGGCTCCATGGGGGTATCACAAGTTTTGCATAAGGCATATAGGAAGCAACTTCAATACCAAATTCAAGAATGAGAAATTGAAGCACTTATTGAAGAGTGCAGGTACCCATTATTCTTTATTGACAGTATATCAGGATTTATTTATTTATTTTTTAATCTTGTATTGTATCATATAACATTTGTGTAAGCGATACAGGTTATGCTACTGACCAATTTACCATGGAAAGGAAGTTAAACAGACTCCGTAGCAAAAGTGAAGAAATAAAAAAATGGGTCGACGACATACCAAAAGAGCAATGGCTACTAGCTTGTGATGAAAATGGGCGTAGATATGGACACATGACAACAAACTTATCAGAATGTGTCAACAAGCTTTTAAAGGATGCTCGAAGTTTACCAATTACATCACTGGTGAAATGGATGTATCATCGATTGGTTGAATACTTTGTTGAAAGGGGTTCGAAAGCGAGGGCCCAATATGCATCCGGTCAACGGTATACCATCGAAGTATCCAAAGTCATTGGTGATGCTTGTAAAGAAGCTAGTAGTCATCAAGTTCGACAGTATAATATTGCTAGGACAAGGTTTCAGGTGGAGGAGGCATTCAATCCAATTAAGCAAACGGGTGGCCGATCGTTTTGTGTGGATTTGGAAAGTCAAGTTTGTGAGTGTGGAAGATTTCAACTTTTCCATTATCCACGCTCTCATGTTATTGCTGCATGTGCATCAGTGAGACTTGATTTTTATCAATATGTGGATGATGTGTACAAATTAACTACTATGATTCGGGCGTATTCCCCAGAATGGTACCCAATCCAGAATGAGCATCAAGTTGCATCAATGCATGTTGTTCCATGGATGTTAATGCCTGATCCCAAAATGCACAGAAAAAAGGGTCGTCCAAAATCCACTCGCATGAGGAATGAAATGGATTGGAAGCAGTCTCAACCTCCACAGAGTTGTGGGCTTTGTAATCAGGTTGGCCATAATAGGCGTCGATACCCTCATTTAGCAAGTGGATCTGCTTCACGTCAAACTGATGATGAATATCATGCAAATAATTTGTAAAATATCTTGATATTTTAAATTTCTAATGGAAAAAATGTAAAAAATAAGGAATATCAAGAAAACAATTAAATAAACTATTTTTGCCTTTTATTTCTACAATAATTTCTTCGGCTTACAAAAAAAACCAAAAAAAAAAAAAGGCAACTCAGGTCCCACATCGCCAATGACGATCCCTAGCACCACGATGTGGATTTCTCCTAGCATCTTGATTATCATTATGGTCATTTGATTCATCGAATATCTGTGTATTGAGATCAATTTGCGGTGCACTTGTTCCAGCTAATTCGTAAAAATCAACGCTAGGAGACACCGTCTCACGGTCCCATCGTGCTGGTGCAGATGGAGTGCTAGTCAGAGGGTCATAGGGGGATGGTGTATTGTAACCCTGCATTTGAGGCATGGACATATATCCTGGATATTGAGGTGATGACATATATCCATGCGGCAACGGCGAAGGTATGTATACATCTTCGATCGACGGCGATTGTTGTACTTGGCCACTCTCTGGCAGTCTTGGATAAAAGTAAGTTTTGTACGGTGCCTGGGATGCGTAATATGGATAAGGTTGGGGGCATAATACATCCCAGGTTGTTGATCCATTGGACTTTGTTGGTGGCGCTCTATTGCAGGTTCATGCCTTCTTCAGCGCCCTAAACCACCGCGCTCACGAGAAGTGTTAGGCAATACACCATCTACGTTTGTGATATCAGGATCTTGAGATGAAGCCGGAGCCTCTTGGATTGATAAATAGCATCTGTTAGCCTGATTCATCGAAACCATCATATGATCTGTTTCTAATTTCATCTCTGCGAGGTAGGTTTCGATGGGCACGTCGTCTCTACGTCCTTCTGGAGAACATAGGTAGTTGATCCTCTCAATCCCATCCGCCTGAAAAAAATAATCAAGGACATATGCAATTAATATAATATTTGAATATAATGTGATTATTGTAATACACAATAAATATAATATTTTAATTAAGATTACCACGTGGCCTTGACTAGCACCATACTCTGTCATCCAACGTCTTGTAATACGCAAATACCACATCATATATTCGGATTGTCTTCCCAAAGGGACATTTTGGGGCTCGCTATACTGAATTTTTTGATTCCTGTTATTCCACTTGTTAATTATATCTTGCAAGCGATTTTCCCAATTAATATTTTGTTTTCCTCTGAGGGTCAACTGATGCAAATCTTCCGGCTGGGATGGTTGAAGAGGAATGTGTTGACGCATGCCAAATTGACGCATGACTCGATCTGGTTGATGCCACTCAACAATATTGTAACATATCAGTGGACATACAGATCTCCAAGCATCTTTGTTTTGTAACACCATATGTGGTAAGGTGTCCAAGTCAAGTGTCGAGTATGGCTCCCACACAATCTACAAATAAATATCATTTTCAGATTAACAACAACGGTTACGAGCCTAATACGAGAAATGAGGGTTGGGAGAATAAAAATAAATATGCGCACATCATTTTCCATAAATTGATCAAATTTCCCCCTGTACCAACTCAAGGGATGGGAAGGTCTGCTATAATTCTGACCATGCACCCACCTATAATATAAAAACCAAAAAAAAATTGAAATATTAATAACAACAACAACAATAATAATGATGATAATAATAATAAACATAATAATAATAATAAGAATTGACATGTACTTACCGTGTACCATATGCTGTGTCATTTCGACGATGGGGCTCACCTTCGTTTATTGCTCTTAATACTGGGGCGATAGAAGGAAATCTCTCCCAAGCCCATAATTGTATCAGTGGAAGAAAACCACAAATATCTTTTCGAGTGTAGTTGGTGGATTGACATAACTCACGATATAGAAAACTCAGCACAGCCGATCCCCAACTATAATTTTTTGCTTCGTCGAGGTTTTCTAAGAGACAAAGAAACCTCAATTGCACAAAAGTTCCAGAGTGATTTGCGAACATAACACCTCCAAGTAATCTTAATATGAATGCACGTGTAAAAATTAACTTGGTATACTCATTATGCTCATGACCCTCTGGAAAGTGGCCAAAATTTGCCTCCAACCATGCCATTTTCAGTCCACTGCCACTCAAAGCATCTTCTGGTGGACGTATTCCTAGTAGATGCTCCACAAGTGATGGCCAATCACTAGATGTACGACCAATCACTGGTCTTCCTTCCACTGAGATACCGAGCAGAATAGCAACATCCTCTAACGTGATTGTGCATTCTCCGAAAGGCATGTGAAACGTATGAGTTTCAGGCCTCCATCGCTCGACTAATGCAGAAATTAACCTATGATCAACGTGAAAAAGCATCATCTCTGCAACCCAATAAAATCCACTACGCTTTAAATTTGCTACCAAAGCTGGATGAATATCAGCAACTCCAGCATGAAATTGTTGTGCACGTCAACACCGTAAAATACGATCCGGGCGACCGTTCCATACGTGCTGTGAAACATGTTTATCTTGTAAAAATAAAACTGAATCGTCCTCCGGACCAGGATTAAGCACACGTCCTGCCATTTGTACCTATATAAACAATAATGTAAATAATTAATAACAATTGAAACAAGTAAATAATAAAAAATTAAAAAATCTGATTAATAAAAAAATTTAAAATCTAAATAATAGATAAACATAAAAAATATAAAATCTAACTAAACTAATAAAAAATTTAATAGCTAATTACAAAAATAGCTAAACATAAAAAATCTAACTAATAAAAAAAATTTAAAATCTAAGTAATAATAGCTAAACATAAAAACAAAAAAAATTCTACCTAAACTAATAAAAATATTTAAAATCTAACTAATAGATAAACATAAAAAATATAAAATCTAACTAAACTAATAAAAAATTCAAAAGCTAATTACAAAAAATAGCTAAACATAAAAAATTTTAAAATCTAACTAATAATAGGTAAACATAAAAACAAAAAAAAATCTACCTAAACTAATAAAAAAATTTAAAATCTAACTAATAGATAAACATAAAAAATATAAAATCTAACTAAACTAATAAAAAATTTAAAAGCTAATTACAAAAATAGCTAAACATAAAAAATCTAACTAATAAAAAAATTTAAAATCTAACTAATAATAGCTAAACATAAAAACAAAAAAAAAATCTACCTAAACTAATAAAAAAATTTAAAATCTAACTAATAGATAAACATAAAAAATATAAAATCTAACTAAACTAATAAAAAATTTAAAATCTAATTACAAAAATAGCTAAACGTAAAAAATCTAACTAATAAAAAAATTTAAAATCTAACTAATAATAGCTAAACATAAAAAAATAAAAAAAATATGCTTAAAAAAAATTTTAAATTCTAACTAATATCTAAACATAAAAATAAAAACAAAATCTAACTAAACTAATAAAAAATTTCAAAATCTAACTATTAGCTAAACATAAAAAATAAAACTAAAATAAAATTTAAAATCTAACTAATTGCTAAACATAAAAAATATAACTAATAAAAAAGTCAAAAATTCTGACCACTAAATGCAATAAAGTAATAAATTAAATTAAAAATAAAAAAATTAGAGCTTGATAATACCTAAATAATAATAATAAATATTGGGCAAAAAAAATAAAGATGTACACATTAATATAAAATAAATATAATAATTTCGTAAATAAATTTTAAAATATAAAAAAAAATTAAAATCTAAGTCATACCTAAACATTAAAAATCTAAGTAATTAATAAATAAAAATTCTAACTAATACCTAAACATAAAATACCTAACTAATAAAAACTTAAAATCTAACTACTAATAATAGCTTGAACATAAAAAATAAAAAATCTGATAGCTAAACATAAAAAAAAATCTGATTACTAATAAAATTTATAATCTAACTAATACATTAAAAATATCAAATGTAACTAAACTAAAAAAATTTACAATCTAACTTATAGTTCAACGTAAAATTAATAAGTTTATGCTAATAGCTAATCAAATAATATCACATTTTATCTACAAGTGCATAAAATAAAAAAAAATTATTCACAAAATATTAAAATTTACCTGGAAGAGTATAAAAAAAATTATGTAGAAGGATAACCGAAAAGAAAAGAAGTTCCTCGCTTTTTTTTTTTTTTTGCTTATTTTTCAAACCGGAAGAAAAATTATGTGTGTGTAAATTTGATGATTGGGGAAGAGAAGAAATTGAAATTCAAATAATATATAGTGGGGAAGAAACCACCGTGGGGAAGAGGGGAAGAGAAGGAGTAAATAAAATTTGATGAGTGGAGTAGTAATTTATAGGGAGTTGTGGAAGTTATAATGTGAGAAGGTAATTAATGGGGTGAAGGGGATTGGGTAGGTTTTAGGTGGGTTTAAAACGTGTAGAGGGACAGACGCATGGGCCGGAACCGGGGGGACCGCGCTGCCACGTGGCGCAACTAGAGGGTTGCGTCACTGCGGTTGACGGGTTTGGTTGCGTCAGCCGCAGTGACGCAATCCCCTGGTTGCGCCACGTGGCAGCGCTGTCGGTTGCTTTTTTTTTTTTTTACTTTTTTATCAAAATGGAATCTGGAGGCCGAATGGGGAGATGACACGTGGCACTTTTGGGTTGTGTCAACCCAGATGACGCGTTTGACTTGAAAATTTGACTTTGACTGCCCCATTTTCGTAAATAGTTTCGTTGACTGTCCGGTCCTACGTAAATAGTTTTTAAACTACCCTTTTTTGTAAATTGTTTGTAAAATTACCCCACCTAGGTAAAAAAGCCATCATTTTGATTATGGTATACATTAACAATAATTATTGCTTGTATGAGAATACATTTTAGAAAATTTAATTCTTACTGGCAATGTACCTTATGGCAGGATAATTTTGTAAAAAAATTAAGGATTGAAGATTCAAATTTTAATACATTGAAGGCAACATTTTGGTACTTGGAGGAAAGGGAAATTTCAAAAATTCATGCTTTAGTGAGAATGTAAAACTTGACCGCAATAGAATAATTTTAAAGTTGTACAACATAATCATGAAGATGAAGAAGAATATCTGAATAAGAAACTGACTCTGGAACTGTAAGAATCAAGTAGATAGGAGAAAGGAAGGAAGAATACCGTATGTATGAAGAAACTAATTATGAAAACTGTAAGAATAAAGTAGAAAGAAGAAAGGATAAAAAAACATACAAAATGATAATGGATTGTTGAGATGAGGTAATAATTCTGAATATGAGAAGTTGGTTTTTTGCATAAAATTTATATTTCAAATTTTTATAGTTGGTTTTAAACAAAGGAGTGGACACCAAAAAAGCCTCTGGCTTTATCTGTAGTTATAGATTATAAATTATAGATATATACTACTCTTCAAATTTTTTTCCTTGAATGATTCTAGACATATATAACAACTTCAGTCTTCAATATAAATAAATAGTTAGAATTAGCTTACAGCTGTATAAATCAATTCTTTCTTATACGCTTTTAAAAAAATTCTTATACTGACATCTCTTTTCTAATAACATATCTTAACATTTCTATGCTTCAAATTTCAATAAGGAACATTAGGATGACTACAAAGTAAGGCTTCAAAATTTTTCAGGAAAAAAATGTTGACGAATATATATGAGAATTGATGACTTATGCTAAAACATGCAAATGACAAATGTAATAATTTTCCAACAAAATTATGAAAAATAGGAATGATGATTGAAAAAGATGATAATAAAAATGCAAATTGGTATAAAAAAATCAATAATGACAAAAAAATATGACAACCGTGCCTTTTGACAAATTTTTGTGGCCCTCTAAAAAACTGGATAAAATAAATCCTTCACAACATATATAGCATCATAAGAAGAAATTGACATAAGAAGAGTGAGTGACGACTTCTAATTCCAAAGAAGAATCAAGTTAAATGGCCTCACAAATTAGCACCCAAATATCATCTATCTTCTCGAAGTTCACCCAAATAGCCTGCATCCTCCCAAATTGAGCACGAAGAGTATGTGGGTCAAAATTGAAGGTATAGAGATAGTAAAAGAACATACAGAGATAGAGAATCGAATAGCAAGAGAAGGAGATTTATCAACAGAGTATATTTCATTAAACTTAAATGATTGAAAATAATAAATATAAGATGATTAGAAAAAGAGAAAAATTGTTGATGCAGTTTCCGTTATTGGAACAGTTATACCCACATGCCCTTATTGAACAGAAAATGATTGCAACTTGTAACTTGCTTTTCAAAATTTAAATTTGAATTTGGAACATATTTAACACTAGTTTTTAGCCCGTGCAATGCACGGGTTTGTACGGGTCTTGACTTTGTAATTGACTATTGGTTTGAAAAATCTTCATAAGTTAAATCTTTTTTCTTAAGTTGTCTTGATATTTTTCATTTTTCATGGTGTCATTATGACCAAATTTGGTGATACTTGGTTTTCTTTTAAAAGTTAATTAGTAATGATTGTGTATTAAATTTGTCATATCAAATTAGTTTTATTTTATTAGTGTAGTTATAATAATAGAAGAAAAATTAAAAAACCTAAAGAAATTTGTTCTAATATGAGATACTTATAAGTCAATTCTAATTGAAAAACCATTTTGCAAAATCGAAATAAATAGTCAAATTCAATCCAAGGAAAATTATTAAAAATCCTTAATAAGTAACATTATTGAACCATGCACAAAAAATAAAACTGATGTAAGGGTATGTAAGACTATCTATTAACTTTTTTCCCCTACTTCTTCAACTTTGTTGTTGAATATTGGTTTGAGACATCTTCATTAGATAAATCTTTTTATTATTATTTTTTTTTGATGTCGTATGTTGATATTTTTAACTCTCGTGCCTATCGACACCTATAGGAATCAAGAGTAAGATTGATCTCACTGAACCAAATTCATGGCCTGGAGGAACACCCTCAATTTCCTCCAACATAGAACCCAATAGTGCAAAGCCACATGCCTCTGTTTGCCTTGGCCATTTGCCTTAGCCAGTGTCTTGAATTTCTCATCCTAGTGCTCTTTCAAACATATTTAGCATGAGAATCAACATTTTGAGAATATTGTGATGAGTCAGGATGAGTACATGCTAGAAATAATTGAAAAAATTCGACTCCCCATTTAAGTGACCCTTGGTTTCAAGAATACCATAGCCAGAAGCTAAGTTATATTAAACATTGATGAGAACTTACAGAAAAGTCACATGAAGGTTACAATATTATATTAAACGATTAGTTCTAAACTTTTTAATACTACCAAATAAATATCTGGATACAAGTTAATCTTCCAAATCATTCAAACAAAAACATAGATGTGTTATTGTGAACCTTGTAAAATGAATGATAAAAAGAATCCAATACAATATTAAGACTAGATACAAGCAACTACCAGAATAAATACAAAATAGAGAATATCTTACACTTTCCAGATTGAACTCTCTTGAGTAGTGAGGAACACAATTACACATATGACATTAATGAATAAGCCTAACAAAAATAATAAAAGCTTCGTAACACAAAGCAAGAGAAACATCTTGGAATTGAAAGAACGAGAGAGGTTCATGGTATTCTTCTCATCTTGGAAGTGGATTGCTAAATAGAAAATCAATCCAATGAAAGAATCAAAACACATCAGCAAATTGGATCAAAGCAATGCAAACCAATTTTCATGAAATGTGAATCGAAATTGGAAATCAGAGGGGAAAGTTTGTGCAAAACAAATTTGAAAATCAAAGGCTTAGGGTTCGTGCAAATTGAAATTGGAAAACAGGGACTTAGGGTTTATCAAAATCAAAATCGCAGTACCTTATAAGAATGCAATACCAAAGCACGATTGAAATGTGGAATGTGAGTACCATATGTGAACTTGAGTGACTCTTGTCGGTGGCACCAACGAACACCGCTTGTGGTGGTGGTGTTCGTTGAATGACGACGTGTTCAGAGAGGGCAGAACGAGGCAGCGGCGGCCCTAATTCGGAGAGGGCTCTCTCTCGATGTGTTTCTCTCGCTCTCTCTCTCTCGATGTGTTTGATTCACTACATGCTTCTGGAGACAAGAGAAGAGAAGATTTCGAGTGGAGAAAACACTTGAGGGTCGTTGGTCTTACAGTAGAGCTCCGGCCGTCGCCACTAGAGCCTTCTTCACCGGTACTAAGTCACAGGCGATGGGGTTTCTCTCTCTGTTTTCTCTCTCCAGCGCAGGTAGCAGAAGATGGGAAGCCCTATAGTTGTTGCTGGACCAAAAAATTTGTGCAGGGTTTTTCGGGTGTTTTTTTTTTAATTTAAGGTTTAAGTAGGCGGTTCAATAACAGAACCCTCTTCTATAATTCTTTGAATTTTATTTGATTTTAATATTTTTTAAATAGACTAAATGAAGGTGGTTCTGGTTGGCAACTGCCCTTAAAAATTAGATTTTTAAGGTTGGTTAAAGAAAACAACTTTTCTCTTAAATCAATTTAAACTAAAGAGGACAGTTCCATTAAGGAACCGCCCTTAAAATACCGCCTTTAATTGTGAATTTTGTAGTAGTTAATTTAAGTGCTCGTGAGTAGTTCCCACGACCACAAATTTTTTATGGAATAATCATGAGTGAAGTTCACGACCATCAAATTTTAATGAAATGGTTGTGAGTGTATTTTGCTACCTATATAAAAACAAATATATTTTAAAAATCAACAAAGGTTTAGTTGTGAGGATACTTCACCACCCCTATTTTAATGTCATTCATGAGGCAAATCCATGACCTATGTTTTATTTCAGGTCGTGAGCTAGCATCACGATCATAACTAAAAACAACTTTGCAACAAACATTAACATCCATTTGTATATAACGCCTTTACACTTAAAAAAAAACATAAAAAATAATGGACTCCTTGCTTTAACAAGAATTAATAATGTAAATAATCAAAATTAATAATTTTTTTTTAAAAAAAGAGAGATTTCCTCATGGTTATGATGTCAGCTCACAACTTCAAGTCATAACTTTGTTTTGCGACTACAGGTTGTGAGCCATGCTCACGATTCAAGGTAAGTTAAAAATATTGATAACACACATTTTATCAATGCACAAATATACAAACAATTATTTATTCTGTGTGAAGATACAAAATACGGATATATTCAATCACACTATACAATGAAATATGTAATATAGAATTTTATGCAAATTTTAAATTTTTTACTTAATTCGTGAGGTTTTTGCACGTGTCATAAACAACATAATCTGCTTAACCATGCGCATACCTTATTACTCACCATGGGTTTTAGGAATTGCAAAGAAAAGGGATAAATGGTTTTATGAAGAGGAAGAATGGGGAAGGGTAGAAAAAGAAGAGAGAGAAAATGGAGGAAAGGAAAATAAATTTGAAGAGGGTAATTTATGAATTAATTTACAGATTGATGTGGTATGATGATTATTTGAGGGGACAAAATTAAAACTCCTGTTATATATAGTACTATAGTACTAGAAAAGAGTAACATAATACAAGGGGCTTGTGTCCTTTAAACATGTGGTCGCGGGTTCGAGTCGTACTCGAGACGCATCTGAATGGAGCAAGCTTTACTAGGAACATTGGAATTAGTCATCCGATTGCGCGGGTGGATACCCTGTTTCCTCCCAAAAAGAAAAGAGTAACATATTTTCATTGGGCCGCCCTAGAAAAGGTTACCGAAGCCAATAGAATCGGGTTAGGCCAAACCCAAACAACACTCATACTCGAATCCCTGTGAAAGAAAGCCAAAGAGAAAAACTCAGATCAGCGGCGGCGACGACACTCTCTCTTGTTCGGCAATGGCAACTTCAAGGACCGTGAAAGATGTTTCCCCTCACGAATTCGTCAAGGCTTACTCTTCTCACCTCAAGCGCTCTGGCAAGGTTCCATTTTTCCACCACCCTTTCTCTTCTCTTTTCAAATTTCGATTCATTTAAGGTTTTCTAGTTTTGTGGCTTTATGTTTTGTTATGCGTTTGGCTTATGAGTTTTTTCGTATAAATAAAAGTAATTGATTGGCTTGTTATATTCATGATGGTGTGTGGAAATTGTATTTGATATATAGCATCGTGTTAAGTGAATTCATTGTATTACAAATTATTTTGATTTTGCTCTTTGTTTTTTTATTAAAGTTTCTATCTTTTGATTTTACCCTAGTTTTTTTTTTCTGTGCAAATGTTAGTGGTCAAATTCTGATTAATATTCTGAATGTTGGTAAGTGTATGATGGTAAACTTTTGATTTAGATCTAACGGTGGTATACACTGGGGATTGTGTCAATCTTAAGATTTGAGGATAGAAAATTGTGTAATTTCACGTTAGAACCAAAATGAATCACTTTTTTTGGGTGAAGCACAAATTTTTAGTTCCTGAAAATCTATGAATACATATTTAGTTCGGATGTATCAATTTGGTTCCTCAAGATTTTTTGACATACCAATGCTTGCTTTAAGTACCAAATTGATACATCTTGAAAAGGGACCAAATTTGTACATATGAAAAATATGTATTTATATTTTCAAAGACTAAATTGGTACTTCACCTTTTTTTTTAACCAAAATGAATCACTTTTTAATGCCATGTTAAGGTCTGTTACAATGATTTTGTCATGTTTCAACATGGTTTTACCACGCTTGCCAAATGTGTAGGAGTGGTGCTACTGCTCCACAACTAGGTCCTGAATGATGGCCACCAATGTTTAGTTTGGTTGTTGATTTCATCTCGATCATAAATTTTATGCTAGGTTTTCTTTGAGTGTATCTTAATGTCCTGTTTTTGTGTTTTACTTAAATGAAATAACTCCAGGCTAAGTTATTGACTCTTCTACTTACTAATGTGTTAATTCCCGTCTACTTTGTTGTACCTGGTTGTTTAACAGATGGAGCTTCCAGAGTGGACAGATATTGTGAAAACTGCAAAGTTTAAGGAGCTGGCTCCTTATGACCCTGACTGGTACTATATTAGAGCTGGTAAGTTTATGCAAGCTTATCTATTTTAAGCATGAATGGATACACTCATACATCATTGGTAAGTTTTTTTCAAAGATATTTAGTTTTGGACTAATGATGTTCAACCTTGATTTTACAGCCTCTATGGCAAGGAAGATCTACCTGAGGGGCGGCCTTGGTGTTGGTGCTTTCAGGAGGATCTATGGTGGAAGCAAGAGAAACGGAAGCCGCCCCCCACATTTCTGCAAGAGCAGCGGCGGTATTGCCCGGCACATTCTGCAACAGCTGGAAATCATGAACATTGTTGAGATTGATACCAAAGGGTAAGTCTTGTTGCACTCTTGAATGCCTAAACAATTTTGAGATGTTTCAACTTTTTGATATGGGGGTCATACTTGTATTCCATTTAATTCCTGCATCAGAATTACTTTGCTTTGAGATTTTTGATTGAAAAGCCTAGCACTTGTTGTCTTCCCAATGTTTCCTTCAACATGAGATACCATGTTGTAGCTTATTGTTTAAATAGAGTTGAACTTATTTATGCTATGTGTGTTGCAGAGGCAGGAGAATCACTTCTAGTGGTCGAAGGGATCTTGATCAAGTTGCTGGGAGAATTGTGGTTGCTCCTTGAATTTCAAGTTCTCTAGGATTTATGTTTGCTTGGTTTCGTAGAATGCATCATGGGAACATTAAGTATTGAACAACCTAGTTTTGCTGAGCTTTTTACAATTTGTTATCCTTTTTAATGTTAATCTGTTATTCTAGTTTGGAGATTTTGATCATTAAGGTTTTGATTTAAATTACCAATACATTATCTTTTCTGCATTATCTCGAATCATATGCAAATTGAATCGATGTTTGCCCTATTGCAACATTAATTTTTAGTCTGATCTGTGATTTCATTAATTACACTTCCCTCTGGGAAATAAGTAGAGAAGAGTTGGACACCTCTTTTAACTGGGAGTCCGATCAAGATTCAAGGCATATTTAAGACATGGTAAAGGAGAAATTGAAAAGCACAAGGCAAGTTCCTTGGTTAAAGAATTTCATTTTTCCTTAGGTTTTGTTGCGAGGAAAAGGAAGTACCGGTTAGCAGAATGGAAACAATGCTTAATTGGCTACTTATAAGAATTGTTTTTTAGTGGATCTGGTTTTATCATCCAACAATGTAAGTCAATCCTTGATTGGTAGTTGCTAGGGGAATTCTATTTGCGCCCAATGCGCCTAACCAGTCCCTCACTATATTTCGAGAAACTTGGGTGCATATAGAATTCCCCAACATAACACATGTATCATATTGACTAACACTGGACATAAACATACTCAAACTTTGCCTGGGTACAGAAAGCTCGCCTTCTTTTTTTTACTGCCAAGGAGACCAGGAATGCCTATAAAGGTCCCATTGAAGCAACAGTATCTTGAGGGTGATATTAATTAATGATACCATCTTTGACTTGGACACTTAAAACTTTTTTCTTACTGAATACTTAATTTACTAGCACTCTAGCTGCTTTCTATTTGAAATTTTGAATAGATCAAGTTGCGAATCGTGAAGATATAGTGTTCAGACTTATTTCCTCCTTATTATTGATATGTAGATCACATAATATTGATTTTATTTGAAATGCTATATACTCTCTTCCTTTCATAGCGAGAGTTTTTTCCCTATGTATTGTTCTTTTATGAAAGTAATGCATAATTATTACTGTTTTTTTTAACTATATACATATTTTTTATCTCAATATCTTTTTCATCTCCAAAATCATTTTCTCTATACAATAATGACTAGGCAAGGATTTTATAATAAAAATATCTCAATTTTTTTATATCATTTAAGCATTGCTTAAAAACTTGTATATAATCTTAAAATACATTACATTACATTTGAAATGAAGGGAGTAACCGGTATAGTTTAAATATGTTTGGCGTGGGTTAAAATATAATATAAAATTTAAAGTAATCAAGAATTTGAAGAAAACTATGGAAAAATAATGGATTTTCTTAGCTTCGGCCTTAAAGTATGAAGATAAAAGTCTTAATAAAGTAACCTTGCATTGAAAAAATAAAAAATTAATAAATTAAAGAGAATAAACTTAGTTTCTCAATGTGTTTTTATTCTTTTTTAACTTTTATTCTCAGTCCTAAAGGTTGAGGTTAAGCAAACCCGAAAATGATATATCAATATATCAATTTATATTTACTACGGAGTATATGATAATAGTAATATATTGATATATAATATTCTAGTATTAACAATGCATAGATTGTGAAATAAGAACACGTAAATATTTTTTTCATTTGTTTCCAGGGAGTGGAGAGATTGATAGATAATTCAAAAGCATATAACAGTTGACTCAAAATAAGTGGGGAATATATAATATTAGAATGAAGTTTTGTTGGCTTCCCTTTTTTATTTAGAATGAGTATTTTTAATCTAGGGTTTTTTTTCACTCATCATAAAACCATGTATATTTGATTGTGGGTAAAACGTATATTTGTTTGTGGGTAAAAATAGCACTTGATGTTCTATGAGCAACAATACTTAAGTCTACGACTCCATCTTCCATCTTAAAAGGAGTAAGCAAACTTTTCAAAAAAGGAAAAGGCTTAATCAATCATTATCGGCCAATATGAAAAAAAAAGGGTCAAAGTTATGTGTAAGTTTCCATTAAAAAAAAAAAGTTATATGTAAGTTGCACACTAATATTTAATTCAAGAAATTTTAATTTAAAAGCTAATTCCTAGTTAGTACAACAAATTATGTAAATCCTATTTACCTTTTTTAATTCCATTTTCAATTTTTACGTGTTTATACAACAATGACACATTTAAATTAGAGTTTAAATTGGGGGTTATTCTTTTAGTAAAATATAAGACTTAATAGTTATATATAATAGTGCATATCATTTGGTCAAAGTTTGCGTAAAGCTTTCTTTCACTTAACTTGAACTAATTGATTTTATTTAGATGTTTATCACTCGAATACAACATAGTCACAAAGACATCCTCATTGTCCATTAAAGATACCTCACAACCACCATTTTTTTTTATACAAAAGATCAGAAGTTTTGAAATTAATTTCTATATTTTATTTTATTTTTTTTCCTACTTTTCTCTTTCGTGTTAGTTTTGATCCACGTAGTCAACTTTTGATGAAAAATGTTGAAGTGAACTAACGGAACAAGTACCAAAACCAAAACGTAAGGAAAAAACAAGAACCAAAACTAAAATGAAACGGAAAAGTAAGACCAAAATCTCTAGATGAAAAAATATGGGAACCAAAATCAAATCTATATTTGCATTATCCTAGTTTGAAGACGGGGACCAAAACCAAAACAGAACAAAAAACAGAGACCAAAACAAAAAAAAAATGTAAGGATTAATTTGAAAGAGATTAATATTTATAGGGACCAATTTGATATTTAATCCTAATAAATAATTGTAAGTAAATAGGGAAGTGCAAAATTTATTCCCCTTCTAATAGTGACCAACTCACTAACGATAGGTTGGTATAGATTTCACATTATTAAGAAAGTTGGTTAATTTAATTAATGGTATCGGAAATGTAAACATTTGATATATATTTTCAAAACTACATTATTAATATTATTGAGAATTTAAAAAAGTGTTGAGTGTATAAAGATGTTTTGGAAAAGAAGTAATTAATTGTTAGTGATAATTGTTATAAAATCTTATAAATAGAGACAAAATAAAAATCTAAAAATGATCTTATATTTAAAGATGAGAAAGTATATATTTATACATATTATACCTGATAATTACAGCAAGAAAAAACCAATTGGAGAAACAACTTTTCAATCAAGCCTATTATGGATGTTGGAAGTTCCGATTGAAAATACGATATGCAATACAAACTGCTCGAAGTAAACCTCGATATATAGAAAGACAAAATGAAGAGGAAAGGCTTATTTTAAAGCTTCTATATTCAAATAGACAAATCAATTAATTTAGATTTAAGTCTGTTGCAGATGCATTCATTCACCATATAATTAGCGAATACAATTAATTAGCAACTTTAAATTCAAATTAAGAAAATGGTTAAAAACTTTACTCCATATTTTAAAAAATTAATTAAGGATTTTTTAAAAATGATTCAGATATTTATTTTTCGATTCCAATAAAAAAAAATTCAGGTCATGAATAACCAAATATTAATAAACCAAATAAAGTCATTTTCAAATTCAAAGATGGCATAATTTCTAGTTGATTCACTAGTATCAGTCAGTATCAATTGGTATGAATTTGAATTAATTAACTAGTATCAATGATCATGTATAAGTTTTAAAATTTAAGAGTTGAAGGTCCCAAATTTTGAAGTTATTGGAATTTTGAAGTTTCAATTAAAAAGAATCTATGAAGAGTAAGATAAAAATTAAGATCAATCAATAGCAGTCAACATGGCATACTCTAAAGATAGGTGTAACATTTGCATTTATATTATTAAAAAAAAAGATTTGACCCTTAAAAAAATTAAGATTTGAATAAACCATGAAAATCACTAATCCTCATTTAAAAAAAAATTAAGTAATAGACTTTTTGAAAATGAATCAGATAGAATTAAAGATTTATTTTTCGGTCATGGACAATCAAATACTATTAATGAATCAGATAGAATTTTTCAAATTGGAAGATGACGTAATTTCTAAGATTAAGATTCATTTGTATACTATTAAGATAAATAAGATAAGATTAAGATTTTGTGACACCCTCGTTTTATATCTTGAAAATAATTAATATTTCCAAATATAGAATACTTGCTATCAAAAGTCGGGACTGAAAATTTTTTCCTTTTTTGATGTTTACTTGCTCAATTAGAAATCCCTTTTTCATCGACGAATAATTTGAATTCGGCTTAATATTATTTTAATTACGAAAAGGCTCTCGAGACAATATCTTTTTAACATAACGAAAACATATTCGTAACCCTTATTAAAAACATATCATTTGTCTCTTGAGTTTGATCGAACGTATAAAATATAAGCTTATTGCCGAATTCCTTTGAATCAAAATCAGAGTATGCGGAAGTAAAAGTAATACTTGTGGGGCACTGCTGAGGTAAATAAAAACATCGTATGTATATATATCATGATAAAAACCCCACCAGTATCATCAGTTGCAAGTAGCAAAAGTCGAGATAGCAAGTTTTGATAAAACATATACAAACCAGCTGCATAAAATAAACCTCACTCTAAGACCTCTCAAAATATATACAATATATCACAGTATCCAAAAATAGAAGTCCCAGAGCAGGTCATCCATGTCCTCAGCAGCTCCTCTGATCCTCCACACAGCTCAAGAGACAAATGATATGCTATGCAGGCTCCTAGGAACCAGCGGGTCCACCTCTAGCAGAAACAGTAGGCTCGACATGCACCTCCTCCTCGTCCTCATCCTCCACAGGGTCCTCCTCGACCTCGCCTGACTGTGCAGAGACCCCACCACTGGGTCTAGAATCTGCAGAAGCAGTCCTCTCAAAATCAGTCGGACCAGGAGAAGGAGTCTCCTCAGTGACAACTCTGTGGGAGGAAGGATGAGAACGAGTGGCAGCTCTAAAACGAAAACTATGGAATCGACGCACAGGTCGAGCCGGGGGTGGTCCTCTATATGTATAAAAAGGCGGAACATGCATAGTATAGACTAAGGGAATCCTAAATCTACGAGGTCGCACCCGAACCAGAGGGTTAGGGTGGTAGAGAGTGATCTCCACCTCCCCCTCAAAAGTGGCACGGTGCTCCTCGTACGTCCATATACCACTAGGGATAGGGCGTATCTCGATGCAAGCTAGGTATCTGGCCATCACCTAAACAGGGCATAGGGAGTAAGTATACACATATACATAATCAATAAAGACTAAAATTACAAACACAAGTATGTCATGGATAGCCAATAATGCAAGTACATATGAGCATACCAATTTTCAACATTATATCTCTTATAATGCAAGTGGCATGATGCATGATTTTCTATCCACAACTGAGGCCTCTAAAAGTCCATCTTAGACGTCCATCCAATACACCCTTGTGTTCCCAGAACACTGACATTCGTTCCCAGAACACTGACATTCGTTCCCAGAACGTAATGCCAAACCATACTTGGATAATAAGCATCACTCCCAGAGTGTGCATCACGTTCCCAGAACGCATACGTTCCCAGAACGCATAAAAACCATGTCCCAGACACTGGCCACATTCCCAGAATGTGTCATCAAGTAGGTTACAATTTGGTACTCCCGGAGTACCCTCCTCATATTCCCAGAATATGATAAACGTTCCTACCAACCAATCTTCCATTCTCTATGCATGAATGCACAATTATTAAGGTTGGTTTTATCTTTACTTTAATTACTGTGATTTAGAAATATTTCAATTTCTCTTTTGAATGATTAATTTGAGGTATAATCCTTGACACAAAAATTCACTCTTGAATTAACTCAAAAACATGCCATTAGGCTTAGATTGAGAAAAACTTAACCAATGGTATTCATTTTCACTTAAAAGACTTAACTTTTATTTTTCAGTTTCAGGTACTAACCGGTTGCAGTCTCAGGCTAACCGATTAGAATTACAGACCTGAACTGGTTTACCATTGAAATTCAGAAAACCCTTTTTCTTGAATTCTCTACCCAATCCATAAACAAGTTTCAACATTGTTGTATACCTCAAAACCACTGTTTTCATCATTCAAAAGTCTAAATCACATTCCAAGTTTCCAAATGAGCATAATTTCCTCTTGAAATTATCTCATTACACTTAAGGTATTAACTCTCATTTTCAATCTGAACCATGCAATATTAATCAGCTTATTTTCAGACTGAATTCCAGTGAAATTAAAGTCTAGATTTGAGTAAAAATGATAAGACCACAGGACTAATTTCAGAAATTCATTTTCTTTGAAATTTTACAGTATCTAACCGGTTACAATTATCGAATAACCGGTTAGATTATGCAGTCTGAACACTGAAACATGAGGTTTTATAAACCATTCTTTTCTTTACTCAAATCTAACCAATTTCAACACTCAAAAGAGTTCATATACCTTAAAATAAATATGTTCAACCACAAAAACATATTTAACTTGCATGCATTAAGTTTAAAGTATCAAATTGCATAAAAACTCACATAAACACAATTTAATACCACAAAACTTACAATAAACATTTAGATTGTGATTCAAGCATCAAAATCAATTGCATGCATTAACACAAAGTTGCTCAAAACAGAATTGAGCTAGAATTTGGCCTCCAAGTCTTTTGGTCTTAAACACATAATGCCCTTTTTGAGTCTTTGTTGACTCAAATCCTAAATCACTTGATTTTAGTCAAAATCTAGTATAAGGTAAACTTCTCCCATACCTCAAAGTTGTGTTTGATGAGTAATAGCACTGAAACTTGAAGAAAATCCACAAACTCCCTACAAATCCTATGTTCTGCTCTCAGCCACGATTTCCATCAACAGGGTTCAAAGACCAGAGAATTTGACATGGAAATTGACCAAAGAAATTGGGGAAAACAATTAGAACTCGATCTAGGTAACATGCACTAAGAAATGAAAGTGATTTGAGGCTTAAGAGTTGTCTGTACTTACCAAAATCCAGACTCAAACCCAGCTTCCCGAACCAGAAAACTCAGAATCCAGTTTTTCCAACTTCAACTTCTATGAGTGATTTCTCTTCACACAATGACTCTCAGCTCACAAACTTTATATCAATGAAAAGCCCTTGATTTAAGCTTTCCAGAAGTGTATCACTCACTCTCTATCGCTCAAAGAAGAAGAAGAATTGCCTCAAACGAAACAGAAACCCTAATCAGAGCAATTCCTTAACCAACACTTCTAAACCTTGATTTTGAGCTTGATCCAGGCTATTTATAGAGCAATTGGCTTAACATGCATTGTGACACGCGTTTCCCACTATGAATCGAGTGGGATTCGTGGCGATTAAAGGGATTAATCAAGTGATTACTAATCAAACGCACTAACCCAGTTTCTGGGTTCATCGTCTAACCGGTTACAGAGCATTACTAACCGGTTAGGTCAGTACAAAGTTTAAAAATTAAGACTTTTTAAATCTTTCCCTCCAAGAACCTTTTCAATATTACATTTAGGTCCTAAACCAAGGACTAAAATGCAATATCCACATTTTTGCATTTATTTGCCATATAAAAATATTTCCACTTATTTTTATATTTCAGGCTAATTAAATACAAAATATAAACTTGGAAAATTTATATAAATTAATAATAAAACTTTATTATTAATTTCCTTATTATCCGGGAGACGAAAATTAGGGGTGTTACAGATTTGACCCTTAAAAAAAATTTGCATTAAGATTTGATATTTATATTAGTGATTTTCATGGTTATTCCAATCTTAATTTTTTTAAGGGTCAAATCTTTATTATAACTTAATTTCACTGTCAAAATTCAAAAATGATTTATACACCTACAAAATTAGCCTATAAATCAACCTACATCATGAAGAAAGTGACATGTGTCTTGTTAACCAATCAAGAAAAAGCAAGTGATTGATTTTGTAGGTTGATACAATATCATTACTCAATCACTCAATAATATGAAAATGTTATGATATATTTTTTTTAAATAGTACATGATTTTAAGGTCAATTAATGATTTGGTATTTATATTGGTGATTTTCTTGGTTACTCAAATCTTAATTTTTTATTTTTTTTTATGGGTCAAATCTTAATTTTAACTTAACCTAACTTAATCACTCAATAATATCAAAATGTTATGATTTGTTAACTATTGTCACACATTTGAATTTAAAATGCTTCTCTCAACCGCATTTATTCACCAATCCTTGTTTTAAGCTCATGTTTACACCTCATCATTCTTTTTTAGACTTAACAATAGTGTGCTACATTTCAAGCTCTCACCACAGGAGAAACCTTCGTATTTATATTATTAAGATTAAGATTGACATTCTAGATCACGTAATATTTCATTTTTATCTGAAATAAGCTTTAATTGGCATTGTATTCCTTCTCATGTATAAAAAAAATAAAACTTGTATTCCTTCTTGACATTGCCTATATTTTTCTAACTTCGGAGTGTTTCATGAGACCACTATCATAATATTAGTCCCCACTTAGGTTTTTGATTGTATTCTGGAAGATTAGTCTCAACATTGTAAGCTTCTATATCAGGTGGGAGGATGATGTAAGTAAGCTACAAGATTACTCTATATTAGGAAACTAATGAGAAAACAATCATGTTTCATCATATTCCATCCGCACACGAAATGCTACTAAGTCTAAGTTAAGTATTACATAAAGTAGATTAGATTGCTCTATCAAAACGAGCTGATGATTAAGAAATATTAATAAGCCCTAAGGATTAATAAGCCCTAAGAAATTATAAAACAAAATATTGAGAAATTAGGTACATGACCCCTTAAAGCATTAAGTATTTATTTTTTAATGCAAACATATTTTTTTAGCATTTTGTCCTCGGTAAATATCCAACTATTAATTACAGAATTTTTGTCAATAAGCAAGGGTGAAAAACTCGGACAAATTTGACACCCACTAATTTTAATTCTTAATCCTCTTTTCCTTTAAAAAAGCAAATTTGTACAAATTTAATACGTCGAGAATTGTGAACTTAGTTTTCACATACATATTTATTTTATTTGAAAGGTTTAAGATTAAGTAAAACCCTTGAATTTATAGTAAAATCCACAACTACAACAAAAGAAAATAGTGAATGAATTGATTTCATTTTGATGAAAAGATTCCAAATCCATTTGCATTGCCAGGAGTCAGTTTGAAGACACAGTACAAAGATCATTGCACTATAACTGACCAAAGGCAAAAAAGAATTTGCTACTATATATTGGTTGCCCCTATACAAAATTGAATAATGCTCAGAGAAGGAGGAAAAAAAGAAAAGACCATTATTCACTTCACATCAACAAATGATCTTTGGAAGCTTAGTTGAGGTAGGAGGAGTAGGGGTTCATGTCATTCCATGACATGTAGCACTTGATCTTCTTATGTTGGGGTATGTGAAACCTTGGCTCTTTAGGTACAGTTGGATGCTTCATTGACCTGGTAGTAATACAAAAAACATTAATAAGACAGACATTCTGAAAAGAACAAAGGAGACCACATTAATGTGCTAAAAAATTGTATAACTTGTATAACCTTTTTGCTAAGATTATTAATAATTGGACTAAGGTCAACCATTACCTCCTTGGGACAAAAGGTCTATCAAAATAAGGCATGGGTTGTGCTTTTGGAACAAGTTCCTTCCTCAACCTTCTGATTTCTTCCTCTTCTTCCAACTATCATGGAAATATTTATTATACATCAGCAATTCAACTGAAAAGAATTATGATAACTCATTTTAAGATACACTGATAACTGATTAGAGATAAGAAAGATAGTGTACCTTCTGTTGCCTTTCCCTTTCTAATTTGTATTGTTCCATCAAGCTCATTTTTTCTGCTACCTACACAATTAAACATTCATCAAACATCATTTCTGTTTACGTTTTGAATTTTCCCCCCAAATGAAAGATAGCGGTAATTCAATTGAATTCATCAGTTAAAATCATTAGAGGAAAAGTAGTTATGCTCAACCACATTCACAGAAGATGACAATTCATGATGTGTCAAAATTAAAGAAATAAGAAAAGCAAGAAATAGAAGAAAGAGGCACCTGATGATCAAACTCAGCACGATCAATCGCACGCACATCACTATGAAGCTTCAGGTTAATAGGCTTTGTGCTTTCTTTCACTTGAGGTTTAACCAAACACTGATACAGTAGGCACCAAAAGAATGCTCTTGCTTAGTAACACAATGTTAAGTGCAAGCATGTGTCTATATAAATTTGATTGTGACATGTTCAATGTTGTTTTTTGGACAGCGCTACTGACTGTATACCTCAAACCAAAAACTTGGCTTAAAAAAATGACCTTACCTCAGGTTCATCTGTTGTCCATGGAAGACCCTGTGCAATAGGTATCCTAAGTTTCTCTTGCTCTTCCATCATTTGTTGTATCTTGTTCATAAATTCTTCCTCCTTCATTTTTCCCCTTTGCTGTATATTAACATTGCATTACCAGTATTATTAACTATCCAAAGTCATACTAAAAAGTATAATAAAATGAAATTATATTAACACAAATCAATTATTTTTCCCAAGTTACCTCAGTTCTTAGCTTGAATGGTTTTTGGCTAGTTACTTTTAGCTGCTGCTGCTTCTTCTTCCACCTCCTTCCTCCAAAAGTTCCAGATGATGATTCCAAGCTCTGAGACACAGTCATCAAAATCCAAAATTTGATCAGTATATCAGTAACAATAATTCTTTCATAAGTCCTTAAATATAACATTAACAGAATCTAATCTAAAATCTTACATTTCTCCTGCTTCTTCTACCTCCAGACGAAGTCCTGCTAGACACGCTGCAGCTTAAAGAAACATAACAAACAACTCAATAAAAAAAATATATGAATGATGTTTTTTTGCACACTCAAAATTACCCATCATGAGTTTAAAATTGGTCCGCAATGTTTGGCTAACCAGATACATGTGATTAGTCCATCAATCAATCGCATAAATATTAGGAACGCGGTAGGACGTTTCATCATACCCACAATAGCAAATTCAATTTCAATTAATGGTAAACTAAGGTTTTAAATTGCGATCCACAACACTGGCCACGATATGTGGTTTTGGTAGTCTCCACAACCGCATCAATGTCACAATTGCAATCGCATCAGCCGCAATTTACCATAATAGCCACCACCGCTATGTAAAACCAAAATCGGTACCAGTTAGCTACTCTTGGTTAGTCACTTATTATAATTTTTTAAGGTGAACCTCATAGCTGATACATCATATGCACAATAGCAAATTCAGTTAATGGTTAGCTAGGGCTGTAATTTGCAGTCCGCAACCACAACAATACCATGGTTTTGGTAAGCTTTGCAACCACATCACGATCAAAATTTTAGTTGTATCGACCACAATTTCCCACAATATCCGCCACCGCAATTTAAAACCATGCTAGTAACTATGATCAATGATTTATACATTGTGAAATATTCAGTGCGCAATAATGGATGATACTAATCAAGCTACGAGAAGTAGAAATTCAAACCTTGCGCGGCGGCTACTATCCCAAGAAGAAGAAATCGAAACCCTCTGATCGAAGCCAAGGCTCTGTGATGTCAAAACCAAGTCTGAAGCACAAAACAAAGAAGAATTAGTAGCTGAAACCGAAGCAGCACCAGAATCCGAAACCACATCAGTTTCACTTTCACTTTTCCCGTGCGAATTCTGCAACCCTGGCAATGCCCATTTCATCACTTCCTTCTTATTATTCTTATTTCCATTATCATCTTTATCATCTTCTCCTTCTTCTACTTCCTTCTTCTTCGAATTTGGAATCGATAAAAGCCTCTCGAATGCTTTCACCAAATGCATCACTCTGCCAGCCCCATTCTCAGGCACGCTATTCCGCGCTTCTTCCAATAACCTCTCCCTCCTTCGCTTCACTACGCCGCTTCTACTAATCCCCTCCAATTCCTCTTCTTCTCCTGCTTCATTATTATTATTATTCCTATCCTCAATTACTTGAGGACTCTCAGCTTCTTCTTCTTCCTCTTCCACTTCTTCATAGTCTTCTTCTTCTTCTACTTCTTCGATGTCTTCGTCAGCGGCAGCGCGATTCTTGAAAAACTCTTCCTGAGAAGCCCTTAGACTTTGGTACGCTACACAAGGACACTTGCCAATGCCACTATCATTTCCTTTGTCTTTGCAGTTGCAGGAAACCGCTTCTTCGGTTCTGTTCTTGTTAGGATTGTTCTTCTTGGACACTACATGCACGAACTTTCTCGGCCTCATTGTGATAACCGATTTCTGAGACTTATTATTGGAAGAGTTTGAATTTGAAGGCTTTGGAAGTGAGACATTTGGGTTCAGATTCTCGGCAAATGGTTTCTTAGGAGAAATTGATTTGGATAATTCCATTGGGAAAGTAATGAGAATAATGACAGAGAAGAGAGTGTGATTTTGATTTGAATTTGGATTTGAGGAAATGAAGAAGGAGGAGGAAAAATAGGAATTAGGGACGTTTTTTTTTTTTTTTTTTTTGGGTTTAGAAGAGAGAGAGTAAGAAGAGATGCTCTTTTTTTTTTGTAACGGCTACTTTTCGTGGGGAACGTTCTTACTATTATCTATGATTGCATTTATACTTCGTATGAGTTTTATTTGAAATTCTGTTTAATTCCATTTTGGCATTTTTGGACCGTTGATTCAGCAGAGAGCGGAGCGGCGCGGCTGAATCTTGCCGTTATTGTTTTGCCTAATCTTAAGGGCCCAAACATCAACGTCACTTATGTGTGTGTTTGATGATCACTTTGACTAAACTCCATTAAGAGTAAGATACTAGTTGGAAATGATTGCATATTTAATTATGCTTTTATTTTTGCTTGGGATGAGATGAGATTAGATGGAGTAAAATGAAAAAGAAAGAAAGAAAAAAGAAAGAAAGAAAGAAAGAGAGAGGGGGGATATGAGATATGACCCTTGTAAGAAAAAAATTTGGTCCTTAATATAAGATCCTTTTTCACTTTTTTTCAAAATTACCCCTTTATGGAAATATGATTTTTATTGAAAAGAGAAATCCACATTTAATTTTTTGTTTTTCTAAGCAATGGAAAATATAAAGGACAAATAATTTAAAAAGTACACCAATCAAATAAGAGAAACAATTATGTCCAATGATTATCAAAAGGGTATTTTAAAAACAACATACTCCCTCCGTTTTATATTATAAGCAAATATAACAATATTTGCGCTTAACAAGAAATGGTAGTTATGTGTAGTTAATGTTCTCAATTTTATAAAAAAGTAAGATATGTTACCTAAAATACCCCTAAAAAATATCATTAAATAACAAGTGGGGTACTACTACATGGTTTCAATACAATTCAATTCTTGAGAATTGTGTACATATTAAATGAGGGTAATTTTGGAATGAAAAAATTTTGTTTGATTAAGGTAGTTGAATTTGCTTATATTTTAAAACAAGATAATGATGTTTTTTTTTCTTATATTTTAAAACGGAGAAAGTACCAAAATCTATTAATTTTAGTGCATCCTTGGTGGACGAAAAATTCTTCAAAATGGTCTTATAATTAAGATAAGAGAGAGTACAATATAAGATTTCTTTGGAATTTTTTTATTTATAAGATTTTATTTTAATTATATTTATATTATTTCATTTTATAAGCACAGTATTAACTAAATATTTTTTATAATTTCAATAATAACTATAGAGATAGTTTTTTAAAAAAATATAATAAATATTTACATTTTCAGTTATTAATAATACTAATTAATTTTTTTATGGACCTAATTTTCCCAAAAGATCTAGCCAAAAATGGTCCATTAGAAAAATCTAGTCTCTTCGACCATTAAAACACCGTATAGAAGTCCGCATAAGACAGTCCAGTTGATGGCTGCAGGGGCATTTAGGATTTCTCTCTCCCCCAGGTCATGGGTTCTAGTCTCAGACCTCCCATATTAACCAAAAAAAATAATAAAACACCGTATAGAAAAATCATTAGTCTATAAATATCTTGACTTATACTCCTTCCGTTTCAGAAAGTTTGGCCTTTTAGATTTTTTCCTTGTTTCAAAAGTTTGGCTTTTTACATTTTTAATATACAAACATTTTTTTTCTAATTTTAACCTTTCATTCAATCATTTCTCTTACTGGTTATTAATTCTACTTTTATCATCTCTCCATCTCTAAACCACTATACATTAATTAATGAACACGCTTACTAATAAAAATTAAATACTACTACAATTTTCAATAAAGATTAAATAGGGGTATTTTGAACATATTATACATAATACCTACAATAATTAACACTTTCTTAATCTTTGTGTCTAATTCTAAAAGGTCAAACTTTCTGAAATAAAGGGAGTATAATGCTATATGATACTCCCTCCGTCCCTAAATATAAAGATTTTTTGACACTTTTATTTTGTCCCTATTTATAAAGCCTCATACCAATTTTTAATGATCATTAATTACTTTTTTCCACAAACACCCCTATTTATTTAACACTTTTTAGATTCCCAATAATATTAATAGGGGTAATTTTGAAATTACATATCAAATGTTCACATTTCCAGTACAATTAACTAAATTTTTACACTTTCTTAATGAACGTGAAATCCATCAAAAAGGCATTATATTTAGGGACGAAGGGAGTATAAGCTATAACTATATGAGTGGATTGTAATGCAGATTGGCTTATCCCTGTCCCCAGCACCTACATGGGCGTGATGAATTCAGTACTACTCCTTGCGTTTTATTAAGTTTGGTCTTTTAGGTTTGGGTTACAGATTAAGAAAGTGATGATTATTGTAAGTATTTGTATGATTTGTCCAAAATGTTCATATTTAATCCTTATTGAAAATTATAGTAATATTTAATTTTTATTAGTAAGTGTGTCCATTAATTAATGTATAGTGGTTTTGATAAGAGAGATGATAAAATTATAATTAAAGAGGAGTGAATGAAATGATTGAGTGATGTTAAAATTGAAAAAAAAAATACTCCCTCCGTCCCTAATTATAAAGCCCTCTTGGGCATTTTTACGTCCACCAATGTTGTTGAATTTTATATTAAAATTGATATGTTCTTCCAAAAATACTCATCTACCAATTATTAGAACATAATAAATTTTTTGATTTTTCAATAATTAAATTAATTCCTAGATACTTCATCATCTATATTTAATGCAGTGAATCAATTTTCAAGCCATTTACAACATTAAACAAGCTCCACTTCATATTCCAATACAATTTTATTTATTTCTTCTCACAAAAACTTAAACCATAATGATTAGATGTAAGAGTAATTTTGGAAAAAAAATACAAGAAAGTCTTATATTTAGGACCAAATTTTTTTACCCAAGAGCGCCTTATAATTAGGGACGAAGAGAGTATGTTTATGTATTAAAAATGTAAAAGACCAAACATTGTGAAACAAAAAAAAAAACCTAAAAGACCAAACTCAATGAAACGGAGGGAGTATGCTCTTTCATTGGGAAGTTTGTAGCTGTTTATTTTGATGACATTTTAATCAATAGCAAAAGCAAGGGACAACACCTAGACCATTTCGCCAAGTTTACGGTGTCCTCCGGGAGAAAAAGTTGTATGTCAACCTCAAGAAGTTCACCTTCTTGACCAGTGAAGTGAATTTTCTGGTCTATATCATTATGAGTGAAGGCGTCGAAGTTGATCCTAGTAAGATTGAAGCAACCATCAACTAACCTACCCCTCACTTTGTGTAGAAAGTAAGGAGCTCAATTGGTGCAGGTGGCTGCGTTTTCGGTTCAGGGACAAAATTCGATGGAAATTTATTTATGCAACTATGGTCTCATGTGTGTACCATATTTGGACGGAACGGAATCTGCAGAATTTTTACTCAAAGAAGTTTAAGATCTAATAGGAAGGAATTAGCTATTAGATTGTCTTTAATTTATCCAGAGTTTAGAATGTGGTCAAATGTTGTTTTAGTTGACCGTATTTTAGATGAACTTTAGTTGTCTTGTATTGATTGTTTAAACTTTTGACCTTGATTTTAATTTTCAACCCTACATAGTAGGTGGGGAAATTGAATCAAAGGTGTATGAGCTTATTTTTGCACGTTGGAATGAAGATTACTACTTCTACCGAAAAAAGAAAGTAAGGAGCTTTCATGGATTAGCCTCATTCTATGAAGGTTCATTAAGTATTTCTGCTCTACTGCTGCTCCACTTACTTATTGTATTAAAAGAGATAAATTCTAGTGGTCGGAATTAGGGGTGTTCATGGTTCAGTTTTTGGTTAAAACTGATCCAAATTTCAATAAACCATATTAATTTGGTTTGGATAATTAACTAAATTGGTTCTAAATTTGCAATTGGATCTGGATTGGTTTTAAAGCGTTTCTAAACCGGTTCATAATTTAAACCAGTTTTAAACCGGTTTTTAAAATTAAAACCTTTAAAACATATTTTTTTCAAAAATCCAGTTTTTTAAAACATATTTTTTTCAACTTTCCATTGCAAAACTGGTTTTAAAAATGGATTTTTGAAAATCAATTTTTTAAAAATACAGAGTAAAACTTTATAAAATAAAATAAAATTTAAAGAGTAAATATCGTCAGACCGAAGGGATCGGAGGAGGGTATCCACTCATTATTGTTGATTTGTCCAACATTGAAGACTCCTCTGGATCCTTCTTCAGCGAATAGCGAACGTGAGAGAGAGAAGCGGTGACCAGAAGAGAGAGCGTGGCGGTGACCGGAAAGGAGAGAGAACATCAGTGACTGAAGAGAGAGAGGGAGCGACGACGGTTGTGACGGGAGAGAGAAAGCGCAGCGGTGACTGGAGAGAGAGAGAGAGAGAGAGAGAGAGAGAGCACGACAGTTGCAAAGAGAGAGTGCGACAGTGACTGGGGAGAGAGAAAGCATGGTGGTGATGGGCGAGAGAGAGAGAGAGAGAGAGCAGCGATGACTAGAGAGAGCGCGAAGATGACGGTTGTGATGAAGAGTAAGCACGGCGGCAACGGCAGTGACGGCAATGACGGAAGATGCTATGAAGGGAAGGGGTTATGGCGATGCTGTTGATCATAGACTTGAGAGAGAAATGAAATTAGGTTTAGATATTAAGTGTGAAATTGTGAAACAGGTTAGGCTAACTACTGGATTCAGATATTCCATTTATTTTGTTTGCATAAAATTAGATCCAATTTATGTGGATTGGGCCGGATCTAGATAGTTAAAAAAAACAGATGTTTAATAGTTTGGATCTAGTTCAGTTCATGAAACTAGTTTTTATGAACACCCCTAGACGGAATGTGCTCAAAACAGTTTTGGTGAGTTGAAGAGACGAATAATTGAAGCTCTAGTAGCTCCAGTCTTAGAACGCCCTAAATTTGATTAGTTGTTCAAAGTAAGTTGTGATGCTTCTACTATTGGCATTGAGACCATTATCGGTCAAGAAGGAAAGACTATAGCTTTCTTTAGTGAGAAGTTAAATTGTGCTAAACTCAAATATTCCACATATGATAAGGATTCCTACCCAATTGTGCATGCACTCCAACATTGGATTCACTATCTACTTGCTAATGAATTCATCATTTACAAGGATCACGAAGCCTTCAAACATTAGAATTCTCAAAAGAAGTTCAGTCGTAGGCATGCATCTTGGAGTGAGTTCCTTTAAGCCTATCCATTTCTGCTTAAACACAAATCTGGGGTTCAAAACAGTGTCAGAGATATGCTAAGTTGATGACATGCATTACTATCTACAATGCATATGAAGGTAGTTGGTTTTGAAAAAAAAAATCGAAGAATTGTAACAAGATGCTCTAGATTTCAATTGCATTTGGAGCTCTATAGAAAGTAGCCTTTCCAACATTACCATAGGTAACAAGGGATTTTATTCAAAGACAATGTCTTGTTAATTCCTCAATGCTCTTTAAGAAAAGTAATCATTTGGGAGGCACATGATGGAGGATTAGCTGGACACTTTGGTCGAGATTTTACAAAATTTTACTAGTAAAACCACAAATAAGTATCAATAGTTGCCAAAACAAAATTAATCCCCGACAATGATGTCAAAAACTTGTCAAGACACGAGCAAGTATACCGAGTCGAACAAATAATATAGTGATAAATTGAGTGTCGAGTCCGTAGGGATTAATATATTTTGGGAATTCTCACCTTATCGTAGTTAGAGTTAGCGAAAATTGGAATTCAAAATATAGTTGATTTGTTTAGATTTGAAAATGTATGTATAGTAAAGAATAAAATGGTTTGAATTATGAAATGGATAAAATGGCTAGGGACATGGTATCCTTGGCAATAATAGTGATTTACTTCGATTATGAATATAATTCATATTATGTTAACAGTGATACCAAAGGCAGTAAGAATTCAATTCCTTAAAGCACTTACTTTGTATTATTAATTTGGAACCCCTTAATCCCTTAAGAGAATCATAAATTAACAATCGTTTGATTAAGAATACTGGAACCACAAATGTTATATAATTTCCCAAATTCCTACAAGTTGTGAAATTATAAAGTTTTATTAAAGAGGATAATTCAATCCCTAATTTCCCAATTGAAGGATTGAATTCTCAAATCACAAAGTAGTTAATTCTATGAATAACATTGAAGAACGTAATCAAACAATTAACATAAACAAGAATTCATTCACAATCATATTGTAAATTACATAATTACAACCAATTTCACCATATTCCTAACAAGGAAATTAGCTAGATATAGAGTTCAAAGAGGAAAAGAAAAAGGAAATAGCAAGCTCCATGGAAGACATAGAGTTGAATCCAGAGGTAATCCTCCTCTCTAGAATTCCTTCTTTCGAAGATGAGAGCCCCTCCTTAATGTTCTCCATCTTTTCTTAGTCTTAATGTGTTTCTAAGCGTCTAGAATGAGTTTCTCGGGATTTCCATCTAGTTTTTATTGAGAAAGTAATGTAAGACTCACAAAATTAACACAAAACTCTAAAATATATGACGTTTACGTCCAGGCATAGGAAAGCATGCGCCTAGGCGCTATTAATTACTAAGACTCGTGCTTAAGGGGCCTAGTTTTTCCTCCAGGCGCCTAAGCGTGCAAAAAATGTTCGCATGGGCACAAAACCTACTGTTTCTTCACCCTTTCTTCATAGAACTGCTCCCAGGCATGAGTCTTATACGTTTTGGCACCCCAGAGGCCAATTTTTGAACTTTTCCATTTCTTTTGTTCTATTTTCATGGCTCATTTCATCCTTGAATGTTTCCATCGTAAGAATTCTTCAATCCATGGCCCAAATCACTTGAAATCATGGCTAACAGATTTATTATGTGATGAAGTTAATTTTTGCAGAACTAACATTATACTCCCTCCGGTCCTATTATAAGACCCTTTTGGGGTTTTTCACTCCCACCAAAGAAAATGGATAAATTTGTTAGTGGCATTGGAAATGTGAAAATTTGATATACTTTTTCAAAACTACCCCTATAATTATTATTGAAACTCTAAAAAGTGTTGACTTTACAGGAGTGTTTGTGGAAAGAAGTAATTAAATGCTATTGAAAATTGAAAAGGGATCTTATAAATAAGACAAAAACAAAAATCCCAAAAAGGTCTTATAAATATGACCGGAGGGAGTATCTAATTTCAAGGATAGGAAGTTTTTTTTTTAAATGAGAATTGGAAGTTATATCTATATCAAGGAATTAGGATATAATGTTTTATCAAGGAATTTGATATGGTGCTTGAAATTAGATATGACAAATGTTAAGAAAATCATATATCATTTGAAATTAATATAATATATAATTGCATCAAGTTTAATATATATTTATCTTATATGGATTTCTTAATACATGTCCTAAGGCGCACATTGAAAAAACCAAAATATTAAAATAAATAAAAATTACTAATATTTGAATATTTTAAAGTGTAATGAAATAACGTAAATAATAATCAAATGCCACTGAAACTAAATGAGGTGTTCCAGACCGGAGCTGTCACTAAGGTCAAGAGGAGACCTTAATGGAGTAGCTCTATCTAGGGTTTATGAGTGATCTTATGAGTTCTCCAAGGCACTCAGTTGGAGTACCCGGGTAGCCCTAATCACAGAGTGTGTGCTGTGTCAATTAGGGTTAGAGGACGTACCTGAGCCCCATGTAGCACGGTACTACTTATAGGGGTGGCTGGGTTCCCTAATGGGCCAGCTGAGCTGAGGCCCAGTAGGGCCAGCCTGTCGTGAGCTGTAAGAGGATAAGGATGGGTAAGGCAGCTTGTCCTTATCCTGTGATTATCAGCTTGAGTGCTTGGCCTGCGGGCCGAGTAGGGGGCGTGAGCTCAACCCGTTCCTGGTATGTTGTTCGGCCGGGAGATGACAATCTCGGCCTAACATCGGGGGTGTAGTTGTAGCCTGATCTCGGCGAGAGAGGGCCTTGTGCACTGTGATCTCGGCCTAAGGCTTAGTCCACCACATAAGCCCCCCTAGCTCGGTAAGGCTATGTGAGTCTTACGCCGAGTTTAAGGGAGAGGTTCGCCACATGAGCCCCCTAGCTCGGCAAGACTGTCCTATTCTTGAGCCAAGGTGAGGTGCTAGCCCCCTGTGTCCGAGGAGTTCCGTTTGTATGTGACCCTGACCGTGTTGTCATTTCAGTTGACTGGATAGATTGAGTGGCTATCCTTTCACCTGTCCATAGTGACGTTTGCTTTTCCTACTTGCGACACGTGCTCTTCCGTCCTTATCCCAATGTTCTGCCATCATTGTTGCGTTGCTCGAGGTGTGCCAGCCTGTTAAGCGCTTGACACGTCTTTGTTATTGGCTGGGGTTTCCGTTGGGTTAGGTTTCTGGGCTAGGCCCATTTGTTTGAAAATAGAGGGAAAGCTCCCTTATTTAAACCCTTTCGTTCTACCTTTTTCCTCTTTTCCCCCACCCTCCGCACTTAAAACCGTTTCAGTTTCTTTTTGCGGACTCTCTCTCTTTGCTTCCTCAATCCCCCTTCAACTCCTTACTTTGACTCATTTAGCAGAGGTTTGCAGTAGCTTTCTCGTGCCTCATTCTCAAAACCAGTTCCTTTAAGTCCAGTTTCTTAGCATGTACTTCCCTTCTTCTTCTCTATTTCACTATTCTCCCTCCCCTCCTTTTTTTTAATTACTCACTATTAAACTTTCTCTCTCCCTTCTCCTTCGTTTTTGGGGTTTTAGAGTTTTGGGTTGTCTGTGTCTCTAGGTCAAATTGTCCTTAGGAAGGGTTTTGTTTTCTGGGTTTCCTTTTTTCTGGGTTTTGTGGTTCGTCAATTATGAGTGCATATTGGTCACGGAAGTGGGCTGGAGTTGTTAGCCTCAATAGTGACGATGAGGGTGATGATGATTCCATCTCCTCGTCATCTTCCTCTTCTGTGGATCTTGGAAGATATGGGGGGGTTGAGGAGGTGGATCTTGTTGAGGTGTATTATCCCCAGGATTTAGCGGAGAAAAGGGAAGGAATAAGAATGTGTGTGATGGCCGAGGTTAGGGCTAGAGAGGAGAAAGCCGATTATGAGAGGATGTAGAGGGAGGAGAAAGAGATTGGGTTCTGGGGGAATGGAATGGATGTCAAGGGGGGTAGGTGTTCCCCACTCGACACGACTGCTAGGGGTTTTTGGGGGGGATTTATGTATAGAACCCATATGCTTAATGCTGAGTTCACCTCTTCTTCCTCAGGTAACATGGCCCCACGGAAAGTTGTGATGAACCCTGAAGCGTACCCCGCGCCGACAGACGCCGAGCGGTATAATTGGATTGACCGCGAGGTAGTTGGTACCAGGTCAGAGATGAGGACTGGCGAGAGCGTGAACTTGGTTCGTCAACTTCTACTGCCGTGCCCAAGAGACGAGACCGGAGTGGCTTACAAGGATAATGATTGAATATGCACACGAGTGTTGGATGGGAAGTTGTTCTTCATGTACAAAGATGTCGTGTCTTCCCTGGGAATTCGGCTTCCGTTCAACAAAGTCAAAACCCAACTTCTTCAGTTGTTGGGAATTGCCCCGTCGCAACTTCACCCACAGGCTTGGGCCTTTCTTCGGGCTTTTCAGAAATACTGCCGAGCAAGGAACCTGCAATGCTCGGTGAGGTCCTTTCTATGGCTTTTTCATCCTCAGGTGACCGTTAAAGAAAGTGATCGGTCAGGGAGGCTCTGGGTATCCGTGAAGAGCCGAAGCCATTATGGTTAGTTTGCCAAATACTTGGACTCCTAGAAATATTTCAAAAAGAGGTTCTTCCGATATGAGTATATTGGGGAGAATCAACCCTGGTTCAGAAACGAGAATGGGACATTGTACCCATTAAGTTGGACCGAGGGATTCTATAGGGAGCAAACTTCCAAAACTAGGAGTTTCATTCCTGCTAGGGAAACCTTTACGGTCGGGGAGAATAATACGGTCGATCACTTCTATATGGAGTTGCGCAGCCGTAATTTCTTTCAGTTCGACATTCGTTTAATGGCGAATTGTGCTGATGAGTTGGTGTCCGGAGAGATTGGTAAACGGATTTCCCTGATATTCTTTACGTAGACTTGTGGTTCTAATGCAATTCTTATGTTTAACTTCGTGTTTCCTCTTGCAGATACGTATTGGACAAAAATTGCTACCACCCCGGACCCAACTGAACTCGAGAGTCGGTGCATTCGACCGAGAAGAAGGCTCCTTCAAACTTCCAATGACTCGTCCCAATCCGAAGACACCTCTAGCACCCAAGAAGAAATGGTTGGTGGAAACCGATCTGATGCTCTCATGGCGGCTGTTCGGGGAAAGAGGAAAAGGGCTGAGGCGAGTGCTCCCTCGGCTGGCGATCCACCCATGGCGCCTGCTCCTTCTGTGGGTGCTTCCATCGACCACTTCCTGAACTCTCCGGCCGAAGTGGAGGTGGTCGTATCTGCGCCTGAGGTACCTTCTCCCCAAATAGTGACGGTGGCTGCTCAAGGGGTTACCGACGGTTCAACAAAGGCGTCCGACCATGATTCCGACGCAAAGCTTTTTCCGAGGTTTCCTCCATCCTCTGTCAATTTTAATAACATGTCGGCAGAGGAATGGAGGAGGATGACTGAAGAGATGGCCGAGCAATAATGTCGTTCGGTCGAGTTCAGGAGATTTTTGTCCAACAATGTGGCCGATGCTGAGGCTCTCTACTCGCCAGCTGTGAGAGACCGACGCTCGGCGATCGAGCAGGAGAAAGACAAGCTGGCTTCCGAGCTTGAAAAGGCCAGAGCGGATATGGAAAAGGCGACAAAAGCTCGGGCGGATTTAGAGAAGGCCCGTGATGAAGCTCGTCAGGCCGCGGAGACGTCGGCCAAAAAATTGGAGGAGACCAGAGAGGAGTTGTCGAAGGCCAAAGAGGAGGCTGTGATGAAAGCCAAGGCGGACGCTGAAACCGAGTTGGGGAAGCTCTGAGAGCTCGCTAAGAGGAGGGCAGCCCAGGCATTAAAACACAAGGTCTCCGAAAAGAGGACGACGTCTGACTTGGAGAAGTCAGTCGACGGTATTTTTTGGAACACCCTGGAGCAAGTTAAATTTCTGAATAAGAACTTCCAGCTGCAGGTGGTTGGGGCCAGTCCCTACTTTGGAGTTGACGAGGACAAGCTGATAGATTATGAAAATGATGGTGCCAAGATTGACCATTCGGCTGAGAACTTGCCCGACCCCCTCGCGGAAAGAGACGAAGTGATTTTTGATCAATCCACGGTGGTTCTCTCGGATGTTGAGGATTAAGCGTAAGTCCCTTATGTTAGGCAGCTTTTAATGATTTCGTTTCATGTTTTTGAATAACATTTTTAGTTTTTGTCCAAATTTTGAATTTCCTTGTTTAATTTGTATAACAGTACTTCTTTTTTCTTTAATGCGAGTCTTTTGTCGGTGTGGACTCGTTGCATGTTTTACTTTCCGTGTATAGAGTCGAAGTGTTGTTTATTGTCTTCTTGTTTTTCAAAAGTTTATCTGTATAATGCGTTAGGAGAACTTGGCTGATTCACCTGAGCCAAGGTGTGGTCGTCGTCCCCCAATTGTGTTAGGAACCCGTGGGGTGGTCCTGTAGAGTTGGGTGCTCCTTGAACATTAGGAAAATTTATAAGCGTGCCTCTGAAAAAAGGTGTTGTGTATAAATCGCACAGTCCCATTTAGATGGAAAGGCATGTACTTTTCGCATGTATAAGATAAAGTTAAGATTGATAACGGCAAGTTGTACTATTAATCTGTGAAAAATTGTTAGCACATTTGCATTTTGGAGGAATTGAAAATTACAAGAAAGGAAATAATTGGAAATTAAAACTAAAAAGTTCTTTAAACATGACAAGAAATAAAGAAATGGTGTTGGTTGCTTATTGATTTGTTGCTGATTGACTCTAACTGAAGTAAGTTTTGAGCTTTGCTGCATTCCGGCTGTTGTTGAGTTTGGCCCCGCCGAGGGTTTCCAGTTCATAGGCTCCAGAGCCTGTTTTGGAGATGACCCTGTACGGCCCTTCCCAGTTCCGAGCCAATTTCCCATCACGGGCGTTCTTCAGGCCGATGTCGACTCTGCGCAAGACAAGGTCGCCGACTTCAAAAGATCTCGGGTTCACCGACTTGTTATATTGTTTGGCCTGTCTTTCTTTCGCCTTTCGCTCTCTGGCCGAAACTGCATCTCAGATCTCCTCGCTCAAAATCAGCTCTTCCTTCAGTAACATATCATTTGTTTCCTCTGGTCTCTCTCTCATGCGGAAAGTTGGAATTTTTCGCTCAATCGGGATCACGGCATCACATCCGTAGGTGAGCCTGAAAAGGGTTTCTCTTGTCGAGGTCTGTACGGTCGTTCTCAACGACCAGACGACCTCAGGAAGTAACTCGGCCCAAGCTCCTTTTGCTTCTAACAATCTTTTATTCAGTCCCTCAATTATAGCTTTGTTGGCGGATTCGGCCTGCTCATTGGTCTGAGGGTGCTCGACCGAGGAGAAGTGATGGGAGATGTTAAGGTCTTCGGCCAGAGTTTAAAAAGTGCTTGCGGTGAACTGGGTACCATTTTCGGTGATGAGTGAGTGAGGAACACAAAAACGAGAAACAATGTTCTTCACAAAAAACTTCTGGATCCTTGTTGAAGTGATCTTGGCCAATGCTTCGGCCTCTATCCATTTGGTAAAGTAATCCACGGCAACTACCACGAACTTGAGCTGACCAGGCGCTGTTGGAAATTGTCCTATGATGTCCATGCCTCATTGGTAGAAAGGCCATGGTGAGGCTAATGAGTGCAGTTCCTTTGGGGGTCTGTGGAATAAGTCACTGTAATGTTGGCATTGTGTGCACTGCGAATATGGTCGATGGAGTCGGCCATCAAAGTCGACCAATAGTACCCAACTCTGAGAATCTTTCTTGCTAATGACTTTCCCCCCATGTGGTGGCTAGCAATGCCACCATGAACCTCGTGCAGAACCTTCTCGGCCTCTTCCGAGTTCAAGCAACGTAGTAGCGGTGAAGCAGCGCCTCTCCTGTATAAAATGTTTTCAATTACCACATAGTGAGCAGTTTTCTTGATCAACTTTTTGGCTTGTGTCTGGTCTGCTGGGAGGGTGCCATGCTGTAAAAAGGATCTGATGGGGGACATCCAGTCTGGTGATAGTGAGATAGCCAAGACGACGCTAGGCCCCGGGATCTCTTCTTGAATTACACTCTTATTGTTTCCAGCCCCTTTTGTGCTTGCCAACTTTGAGAGGATGTCGGCTCTTACATTGGAGCATCTCGGGATGCGAGAGATCGAGAACCGGGAAAATCCCATTGCTAAGGTTTTGACCCTTTCCAGATACTTCTAAAGAATCGATTCCTTTGCTTGGTAATCGCCTGACACCTGTGAAACGACCAACTGTGAGTCACTGAGTACTTGAACTTCCTCTACTCCTAACTCTTTTGCCATCCGGAGACCTGCGAGCACGACCTCATATTCGGCTTGGTTATTTGAGGTGGTGAACTCAAACTTGAGGGAGTACTCGATGCTGACACCTTCAGTGTTTTCCAAAATTATCCCGACTCCGGCCCCTTTCTTGTTATTGGAGCCGTCCACATATATTACCTAGGAGACCGAATTCGAGCTACCGAGGGGTTCTATGAACTCGGAAACAAAGTCTGCTAGGGCTTGTGACTTAATTTCCCTTCTCGGCTCGAAGGAGATATCAAACTCGGAGAGCTCAACTGACCATGCCATCATTCTTCTGGCCAAGTCGGGTTTCTGCAAAATCTATCTGATGGGTTGAGCTGTTCTTACTGCAATTGGGTGACTCTGAAAATACTGTCGGAGCCGTCTAGCTGCTAGGACCAAACAGAAGGCACACTTTTCGATTTTTGAGTATCTGAGCTCAGGCCCCTGCAGAGCTCGGCTGATTAAGTAGATCGAGAGTTCGGCTCTGGATTCCTCCCTTATCAACACTAAACTGATGGCCAGCTCGCCAACCGAGAGATATAAAAAGAGAGTCCCCTCCCCCCTGAGGGTTGGAGAGGACCGGGGGGAAGGGGAGGTATTCCTTCAACGCTGAGAAAGCAGTTTCACATTTTTAATCCCACTTGAATTCAGTATTCTTTTTGAGAAGTTGGTACCAAGGGAGGGCCTTCTTCGCGGCCTGCGGGAGGAAATGGGAGAGTGAGGCCATTCGGCTGGCTAACTGCTGAACTCCCTTCATATCTGTCGGGCTCTTCATCTCGAGGATGGACCTACACTTATCCGGGTTGGCCTCAATCTCGCGCTCGGTCAGCATAAAACCGAGGAAAGCCCCCGCAGGAACCCCAAAGGTACACTTTTCTGGATTTAGTCTCATGTTGTGCATTCTTACTCGGCCCAGCATTGTATCAAGATCTCTGACATGATTCTCTTTTATCTTGCTTTTTGTGATCATATCATCTATGTAAACCTCCATGATTGGGCCGATGACCCCCTCGAAAACCCTGTTCATCATTCTCTGGTATATAGCGCCAACGTTCTTTAGACCGAAAGGCATGACCGTGTAATATTATGTCGCCTTTTCGGTAATAAAGGTTGTTTTCTCTTGGTCAGGGGGGTACATCGATATCTGGTTGTAGCCCGAGTAGCCATCCGTGAAAGAGAGAAGTTGGTAACCCGTCGAGTTGTCTACCAGTTGGTCGATTATCGGTAACGGATACTGGTCCTTTGGGCAAGCTTTGTTGAGATCAGTGTAGTCGACGCACATGCGCCACTTACCATTTGATTTCCTAACCAGCACCGTGTTTGACAATCACTCAGCATAACAGACCTCCCTGATGAATCCAGCCTCCAACAACTCAGTGACTTTTCTTGAATCGCCTTGGACTTCTCGACCCCGACTCTGCGCTTTTTCTGCGCCACTAGTTTGGCTTTGGGATCGACGCTGAACTTGTGACAGATGAAATTCGGGTCGATCCCAGGCATGTCGGCCGATGTCCAGGCAAACAAATCTTTGTTTCTTTGGAGCAGTTCTATGACCTCGGCACGAATCTGAGGTGGGAGGTCGGAACCGATTTTCACCGTTTGTGACACGTCTGTTGGGTCAATGAGGACAGACTCCCACTCTCCCTGGGGCAGGGGCATGAGATAATCCTGCTCGGCTCTAACATCTAATTCGGCTAGGAGGACCCCCCCCCTTAGCCATAGGTGTTCTGGGCAGCTTTTCTTCTTCTACCTTTTTTACCTTGTCGAGACTGGCATTGTAGCACAGACGTGCTTTTTCCTGTTCGGCTTTCACTGTTACAACCTTGTCGTCCGACCCTACAAATTTCATGGCGAGGTGGACAGTGGAGACAATAGCTATGAAGGCTTGGAGGCAAGTCCTCCCCAGGATGGCGTTGTAGGCTGAAGGGCAATCTACTACCAGGAATTTGATGATTTCTGTTCTTGCGGAAGGCTGATCTCCCAAGGTCATCGACAGTTTAATGACGCCGAGGGGTTTGATTGCATCTCCAGTGAAACTGATTAGGTTGCCTTCGAATTGTCCCAGGTCTTCCTGACGCAACTTCATTTTTGAGAAAGCATGGAGAAAAAGGATATCGATCGAGCTTCGTTGGTCGACGAAAACTCGGGCGACATCAAAGTTGCCGATCATGGCAGAAATTACCATTGGGTCATTGTTATCAGGGATGACTCCCTCCATGTCATGGTCGGTAAAACTGATGGGGACATTCCGAGAAGGTCTCTTTTGTATGGGACAGTGATGGACAGCTAAAACTGGTTCACATACCTTTTCCTTTCGGATCTATGTTCGCCACCTCCTGCAAATCCTCCTGAGATTGTCTGGACCCGGAGGTTCTTAGGTGACTTGTCTAACTTGTCCACAATGACGATGTTTACCTGCTGCCAGTTCTCGGCTCTTTTCTTAGGAGTAGGGTCTCTTCTCCTTTTTCCCTTGTCGGGACTTTGAGACCTCCTTCTCGGCCTTTTCTCAAGTGCCTCCCTCAAGTACTGCTGAAGTTTGCCTTCGCGGATCATCTCCTCTATGACGTCTCGGTGCCAAGTGCACTGATCGGTGGTGTGGCCGTATCCCTCATGAAAGTCACAATACCTGGACCTGTTCACATTCTTCTGGTTTCTTAAGTATGGTGGCCTGCTGACATGCCTGAGTTCAGTCTGCATAGTTTCTTTCCAAATCTGTGATCTCGGGGCGGGCAGTGGGGTGTAAAAGTCATACTTGCGAGGTGATGGTCGGCGATCTTCTCGTTCATCCTTCCTTGGACGACCGCGGGCAGGTCGGCTGTCCTCCCGTACGAAATCACCTTGATTCCGAGCCATTTTACTTAACTGACCTTTGTCGAACTCTTCCAGATTGATGAACTTGTTCGAACGTCGGCGTAGCTCGGCCATATCACGGGGTGGTTTCCCGATAAGAGAGTTGCGGAAGTCTCCGGGGCCTAGTCCTTGGGTAAAAAGTAGGACGGCTACGCCTGGTTCCAAGTTCGAGATGGAGCTCGACTCGTGGTGGAAACGAGTGAGGTAGTCTCTTAGGGATTCCTCAGGTTTTTGTGTCATCGTGGCCAGAGTGTGGTCCGACTTGGGCTGGATACAACTGGCGGTGTACCTGTTGAGGAAAACTCGTTTCATCTCGGCCCGCGAGTTGATGGAGTTGCACGGCAGTGAGGAGTACCAGCGCAAGACTGGGGCCTAGAGAGTCATGGAGAATGCTCGGCATTTCATCCTGTTGCCTCCTCCATAAAAGTTCATGGCTCCTTCAAAAGAGAGGATGTGGTCATTTGGGTCGGTGAGACCGTTGTACCTCGGGATGTTACTGGGTCCGAGGTAACCTTGGGGGGTTTCAAAAGACATAATGTAGGGAGTGAAAGGGTGGTCAGGGTGTGAATGTCCTTGTTCGGGTTCTTGGTAGTCGTCAAGTGGTGAGGGTGGGGGTAAGAAGTTGGTTTCAGCTCTTTGGGTTTCAAAGGTTGGGTGTTGCTGTGGAGGTTCGTTGTGCGTTGGAGCCACTGTTGGTGCTCGTTCAGCCAAACGCTCCATGGTTCTGTGTTGAAAATCAGCTATAGCTTGGCCTTGTTGTTCCATAATCCTTATCAGTTGTCTCATCATGGACAGAATCTCGTCCGCACGACGTCGTGACGACGTGTTAGTGTGACGAGAACGATGGGAGGGGCCAACAGAGTGCCGTGCTCCCTATGGCAGCGGTGTTATTTTGTGGCGTTTTCTGCAAGCTGAGAGCGCGTGTCCAGGCATCGAGCGCGCTCCTGATGGTGAGGGTTTCTGCTTTCTTGTTTGTTATGAGGTGAAGATTCTCCCGACACCACTGTGTAAGGTCCACTGTGGGTGTGTGTTGGTGGTGGTGGTAGTGGGGGAGAGGGAGGGGGTGGTGGTGGGAGGGGGCTACCCTGTTCGCCTGGAGGTGAAAACGCAAGTCTTCTAGTTGTTGTTGCGCCGCCACCGCCCTACGAGGGCGACCCATCCTTCTTCGTGGAGCTTGGTTCTCTGATGCGTCAGCTATGGTAGGTTTTGGTGGGGTTGTTGATTTACTCTTCCCATAGACGACGTCAATGAGGTGTTCTAGACCGGAGCCGTCACTAAGGTCAAGGGGAGACCTTAATGGAGTAGCTCTATCTAGGGTTTATGAGTGATCTTATGAGTTCTCCAAGGCACTCAGTTGGAGTACCCGGGTAGCCCTAATCACAGAGTGTGTGCTGTGTCAATTAGGGTTAGAGGACGTACCTGAGCCGCATGTAGCACGGTACTACTTATAGGGGTGGCTGGGTTCCCTGATGGGCCAGCTGAGCTGAGGCCCAGTAGGGTCAGCCTGTCGTGAGCTGTAAGAGGATAAGGATGGGTGAGTCAGCTTATCATTATCCTGTGCTTATCAGTTTGAGTGCTTGGCTTGCGGGCCGAATAGGGGGCGTGAACTCAACCCGTTCCTGGTATGCTGTTCGGCCGGGAGATGACAATCTCGGCCTAGCACCGGGCGTGTAGTTGTAGCCTGATCTCGGCGAGAGATGATCTTGTGCCCTGTGATCTCGGCTTGAGGCTTAGTCCACCACACTAAAAATAGTAACATTATACTGGGAATTGTTACATTTAATACATTGAAAAAAAACTTTTTTTTTTCTAATGTAAAACATGTCGTTTATATATATTTCTAACCAATAACACTAAAATACTAGTTATAATCATTAATAAATTGACTTTAAAAAAATCATTAATAAATTCGAAATTAGTGAGGAGTAAGAGAAATGAGAGAGGTGAGAGAGAGGTGAGAGAGTATTTAATTAATGTATATATAAATTAGTATTTAATTTATTATTAATGTATAGTGGTTTAGAGATGAGAGAGGTGATAAAAGTAGAAATTAGTGAGGAGTAAGAGAAATGATTGAATGAGGTTAAAATTGGAAAAAAAATGTTTATGTATTGAAATGTAAAAGGTCAAATATTGTGAAACAAGAAAAAAAAACCCAAAAGGGCAAACTCAATGAAACAAAGGAAAGATATCTTTGAATTTTGATGGGAGGAAGGGAAAAATATGTGTTGAGTGAAATATCACATTCCATCCTATGAGACTTAAGTAAATAAAAATTATGTGTGGAGTGAAATATTTAAGTAATGATGCAAGAAAATTAAAAAAAAAAAGTACATAAAAAATACGGTAAAAGAATTTTTTTTTTTTTTTGAAACCGTGCATATTTAATAAATAAAAAGGTTTCCCTCTCTATTTCTATATATAAATTACATTCTAAAGATATTGTTTGTTAATATATCTAAGTCACTTTATATTTTGATATTAATATTGCACTGGCAGTGTAACGTTTTTTTCACCATCATTCACTATTCATTTGTATTGCTTTTATTTGAAAGTCAATAACCATAAATAAATAAATAGTGGATGATGCATTGATAGTGTAAATATATTTTATATTGTCGATGCATCATCTATTTTCTCTTATATTTTTTAGAAAATATTTAATTTTTTTTTCTTAAATTACCTCTCTTAAATGAGTACTCTCGTTAACCGGAAAAAAAAACATGTAATCAATTCCCCATAAAAGGAGCAATAATGCAAGTATAAAGGGGTAAGAATAGTGAAAGATTGATACTCCCACGTTTCATATGTATTAGTACTCCCTCCGTTTCACAATGTTTGGCCTTTTAGTCTTTTTTTCTTGTTTCATAATGTTTGGCCTTTTACATTTTCAATACACAAACATATTTTTTTTCCAATATTAACCTTTCATTCAATCATTTCTCTTACTCCTCATTAATTCTACTTTTATCATTTCTCTCATCTCTAAACCACTATACATTAATTAATGAACACACTTACTAATAAAAATTAAATACTATTACAATTTTCAATAAGGATTAAATAGGGGCATTTTAGACAAACTATACCTAATACTTACAATAATTAACACTTTCTTAATCTGTGTGCCCAGACCTAAAAGGCCAAACATTGTGAAACGGAGGGAGTAGTGTTTATAGAGTTTTTTTCATCATATATATTGTTCTTCTACAAAATCATATATAAAATTAATATTATTTTATCCAAGACACTTCTATTTATCACATTTTCTTTTTCACTTCTAATATCTTTCCCTCTTTAATAATTGATTATATAGGGGCATTATAGTCAAAATATCACAAATTCCTACGTCATTTAACATACAATTTCTTAAAAGACACTACATATAAAATATATAGAGTAATATTTTTTTTAAAGGAGTTAAATAACTGCTTTAATCCATATACAGTATTTTGGTTAGGTGTAACTTATTATAAATAAAAAGAGAGGAAATATATATCTAATTTTCCTATAACACTGATTGTTTTTTTTATATGTTATTATTATTATTATTATTAATTAAAAGAATTTTTCTAATATGTGTCATATAACATATATTAAAAAAATTTATAAAGGGTTAGTCTATATCGGGAATTAATGTAATTAGTGTATATGAATTTTATAAATGAGTCATTTCCAATATAGACTTATCTTTTGCGAATTTCTTAACATATGCCCTACGGCAAATATTTTTTTATTTTTTTTTTAAAAAAAAACCTTAATTTAATTCTAGTATATTTAATTTATTTTATCTATACAAACATATCCACCTAATTTTGATGGACACTTTTCTTAAGAAAATGTTAATTATTGTCTTTAGAGTATTTATTAAGTAATTAAAGTACTTTTTTCATTTTGAAATATAAGAAAAAAAATACATACTTCTATTGGTTTAAAATATAAGTAAAATCAATTAAGTTTCTTAAATTTGTTTCATTCTCAATGCTACTTTCCTAAAACATCTTTAGAAATTTTTATCTTATTTAATTTTTGTTCATTCCCAATGATATTTTCTTAAAATATCACTATTTTTTTTTATAAATTTGAGAAAATTAAATACAATCAACTAATATCCTTGTTAAGTGTGAAATTATTTTTTTCTTATAATTCGAATCAGAGGGAAAAAGTAACTTAATCTTAAAAAATAATGCATTTAATATTTTAAGAAATATTGAACTTGTGTTTCCCATATTTACTTACTCATTTTGTCTTCTTTAATTAATATCCTTAAAACACCGGTTAACATTATCCTTTTTTCACCAACAAAGCCCAGTACAGTTGGTAGATGATTAAATTCCTTAAGCATGATGTCAGAGGTTCGATCATTGTCGCGGGTATGAAAAATACTTTGTTGGTAAAGGCAAAACTCACTTCAGTGCTCTTTACGCCTCGAAGGGGATTAATCTTCGATTGTTTACCGGAAGATACATAATACCCTTGGCGTTAATATATATATTATCCTTTTTCCTAATTATGTTGTGACTTTGTATACGGCTTTAGGCCAATTATGACCATGGCCAGGACCGACACTTCAAAATGTTTATTTGGGTAAATTCTTTTGACGTTTATATTTTCTAAATTGTTGATAGTTTCATCTTCATGGCTTCAAATGTAATCAATGTTTTCTAACTTCCGAAGCAAAGTTCATTCTTAGTTTTTAAGTTTGCACCATCTACTTTAATGAAAGCCTGTATAATAATGAGTATAATGCTTTGATAATGGATTCATGACCTAAGCGCACGTGAAAATTCTGCTCATGTAAAACTTATTGTAATAATTATGTTTAGGCAAATGCTAACAAGTGCCCTTAGAGCATTTGATAAGCAACTAAAAGGAGATAAAAACCATTGAAAAATGCATTTTTTGAGATTCTCGAGAGAAAAATAAATGTTAACTTGTGATTATTTTTTCTATTAAAGTAACCTTAACAAGTGCCCTTATGGCACTTGTTAGCAAGACCCTTATGTTTAAAGTATGGAACTGGTACCTTATTTAGGACTCTCTTGATGATTTTGATCTAATAATTTCTATAAGATCATATTCAAATTGTGTACCCATTTAATATGAGTTTATTTTATATATATATATATATATATATATATATATTAATATAAAATTTTTTACACACTCTTAACATAATCTATCATATATATATATATATATATATATATATCCTTAAAAAATTAAACATTATTGACCCATGAATAATAAATAACATACCGATAATATAAAAAGAAGGCTTAATTATTTAAGTTTTTAATCCCTGAACCTAGGTGCTCTTTTGGAATTAGTTCTTAAACTTTTTTTTTCGATGTTTGAGTCTCTAAACCTTGCTTAAATTTTGGAGGATATCAAACTTTATTATTATGTTTTTATGAATTTTGAGTGTGAACATTTATATGTTGTGCAATCTTAGTCTACATTTTATGAATTTTGAAGACAAAATATATGATTTTTTTTTATGTTCCAAAAAAATATGTGTGTGATTTTTTTTAATTTTTTATTAAAATGGGCCGCCCATGGGCATGCCCTGCCCACATTTAGGGCGAACAAGGCATGAATTTTCAGATCAAAATATTATAATGGACGGGCGGACATACCCGAAAAAAAAAGAACTTTTGATGGGCATGGACAATGCCCGCCACCCGATTTGCCAGCACTACGTGTAAACGTGCGAAGATGTAAACCTCTCTTTCCCAATTTCATTGGACTTGCCATTTGGAATTCGGGAGAATTCATGTGCATTTTGCAAATTCATGTAACGTCCCTATCTTACCCTCGATGAAAAAAACACCACCCAGAATATTATCCTTATTATTCTATACTTAGGGATGGCAATGGGTACTGTATATGGGGATCGCCGCGGGGAACGCCCCATTCGGGTATTTGAGTTTGAGGATTTTTTTCCATCGGGGGCGAGAATGGGAGGATTTTTTTCCCGCACAGATTTTGGGACGGGGAATGGGATTGGTTCCCCCGTCCCCGCGGGTTCTCCATCCCCGACAATTTTACTTATATGCCCTTAAATATTTTGGCTTTATATAGTTAAAAAATAAGTTTTTTTAATAACTTCACATATATTATTATAACTATAATTATTAACGATTATTTTAATGATTTTTTTGGATTGAATCTCTTGAATTTTAACGATTATTTTCCTGTAGTGTACAAGTTTAAAAATGCTATTCGACGTTGTGAATTTTATAACAGATTAAATTGAAGTTAGGTTCCCGTGGGGTGGTGGGGAATGGGGATTGGGGTTAATCTACCACCGACATGGGCAATGGGGATGGGGATGAGGGGCAAATGAGACCCGAGCATGGGGAATGGGAAAGACTTCCCCGAGCATTCCCCGTCTCGTTGTCATCCCTATCTATACTACTACCTTCCCTAAATATAAAACAATTTTAATAGTTTTATTTTATCTCTATTTATAAGATTATATACCAATTTTTAATGATCATTAATTATTATTTTTTCCACAAACACCTCTATTTATTTAACATTTTTTAGTTCCAAATAATATTAATTGGGGTAATTTTGAAAATACATATAAAAGTTCATATTTCCAATATAATTAACTAAATTAATCAACTTTCTTAATGGACATGAAATCTCCCAAAGAGATCCCCTCTCTATGTGTATATATGCACGGACGGAAGGAGTAGTTGTTTAGTTATTTCTTGTACTTAAGATACTCATTCCGTTTCTATTTAACAGTTATTTTTTTAAGAAGTTTTTTGTTTTTTTTATCTGTCATTTTGATGATTTCAAGAGTGTAATAAATATTACTTTTCATGTTTACCCATATTTAATAAAGTATTGGTTTTCGTAAGTGATGGAGAAAAAGTAATAATTACAGAGAGAAAAAGGGTATAGCAGGAAAAAAACATAATTAATGTATTGAAAATCTAAGTAATGATTGCATTTTTTAAAAGATGTGTTTGTTTGAAATAGAACAGATAGATAGAAACGGATGGAGTAGTATATAAAAAACATAAAAATATCAAATCAATTTTGAAAGACTTAAAATTTAATTTTTATTTTTAATATTTTAATTATACTATTTTCTAGATAAATTTTGCATTTTTTATAATTTTCTAGATAATGATTTTTTTCTTATATTCAAAATTGTAGCAAGTACAATAATATATTTTAAGATAAAATATGGGTTTGATTAACTTTAGTCCTAAGGGCTGAGAATAAGGAGCTAATAAATGGTAAAGTGACATTGAGAAATGAAGTCCACTATCACTTAAGTATTAAATCTTTAATTTTTGTCCGCGTAAGATAGCCCAGTTGGTGGTTGCAGAGACATTTAGGATTTCCCCCTCCTCCAGGTCATGGGTTCTAGTCCCAGATCTCCCATGTAAACCAAAAAAAAAAATAAACCTTTAATTTTTCAATGTAAAAATGTTATTTTAAACTTCTTATCCTCAGCCCTAAGGGCTGAGATTAAGAAAATCCATAAAATATATATACTCCTTTTGCTCTTATATGTAAGATTTTTTAGGAAAATTTTTTGGGCATATATATCATTCTAATTTCCATTAATATTTAATTACTTCTTTCCATTAATATTTTTATTAAGTCAACACTTTTTATGACCCCCAATAACAATTATTAGTAGGATAATTTAAAAAATATACTCCCTTTGTTCCTAAATATAGGATCTTTGTGGAAGATTTCACACCCATTAAGAAAGTGAATTAATTTAATTAATTGTATAGAAAATGTGAACTTTTGGTGTGTATTTTCAAAATTACCACTATTAATATTATTGAGAATCTAAAAAGTGTTGAGTAAATAGGGTTGTTTATGAAAAAAAGTAATTAACGATCATTGAAAATTGGTATAGCGTCTTATAAATAAGAACATAATAAATGTGTCAAAAATATCTTATATTTAGGGACGGAGGGAGTATTAAATGTTCGGTTTTGATATACGCAACCTCTAGGGTTGAATTTAAGTATTAAATAAGTTTCCAAAATCATTTTGATATCCCAAATAATATCTAACCGTATTATTTTTTATGGTCGAAACCAGGTAGTGTTTAGGCTTCACATTTTTTGTGGCTTAACTAATCCACCCCGGATCCGCGAACTGTGCGAGTCTTTGACTCAACGGTATGGATCCTCCCCAGAAATTGTTGCCTCACTAAGACTCGAGTCTTAGACCTTGAAGTCCTTAAGCGCGCAGTCAGTTTCCACTATGGCAATTCACTTAAATTACTTAACCGTATTTTTAATGATATGAAATTATTTGATTGGTGTGCCAATAAGCACCAAAGCACTAGAGTAAGTTTCATGGGTTTTGGTTTTCGGACTCTGTTATGGACCAGAAAAATACTTCACGAAACCGGATTACCGAATTGTAGCAGCCAAAAAGAAAAGACATCCAATCCGTCTTTAATATTCTTTTAAACCCAGTTACCGGTTTACCGATTTACCGGGGTATTATGTTCGATTACCTGATCCGTTTGACAGAAGTAGACTTGGAAACGACTACGACAATAAAACCATGGTTCATAGGATAAACCCTGGTCTGGGGGGCAACTGTTATGGACCGGGAATATAATCATACTTCAGTAAACCGGGTTACCGGTAATAGGGGCCCAATTTAAGCCCATGGCTTCAGTAAACCGGTTTACCGGACTAAAGAGGCCCAATAAGGTGCCTAGACTTCGTGAAACCGGTTTACCAGCCTAAAGGCTCTTCAAGGGTCCAAAACCTTGGAATAGCTCTTTCATAGCCCAATACCTCATAAAACCAGATTAACAGTATAATAGGTCCGTTAGTGGCCCAAATCCTCTATAAAACTGACAAAGAGGAAGACTTCTTGTGGACAGATAAAGATTCCTGTACCTCGTGATACCGGTATAGCGGTTACACAGAGGACAAAGCAATGAAGAAGGTTTTCCTCGGATTCCCTATACAATGATGAGCAGCAATAATCCATTTATGTCCACTTTACTCCTGTTATTATCACCTGCCGTTAGCGGTAATTCGGTAATACCCATTGATGAGGAGGGAAACCCAACGGTAAGGATATCGGCCTATATAAGAGAACAGAGGGTAACCAGGTATGCATCCTTCATTCTCACACAAACACACACCACACCCAAGCAAACGACAATAGAGCTGGTATCCTGGTAATCAGGGTGTCATTCTTCAGTCTGAAAGCAATAAGTAGAAGAATTGGACACTTAACCGCTTAATTCAAGTACCAAAGATTCTACGACAGATCAGACTCCATATTTGAATTTTTACCCATATCAATTAATAGTAAGGACTAAAATATATCAGCTTTTAAATATTTTTCAACTTAGAAATGTTGAAAAATAAAAAATATGCATATTGCTGTGTATCTTTTAAGAACATGTTTTGACTTACTCTCTCTAGTTTCATTTATAAGCAAAAAAATATATTCCACTAATATAAGCAAAAACTAACTAATTTTTTATTCCCAATACAATCATTCCTAAAATATCCTCATAATGTGGTTGAGTCATTTAATTTTTGTTTAATTCCCAATGTAAATTTACTAAAGTGATCTATTTTTTTTATGAATTTGAGAAAATTAATTACACTCAACTAACTTCCTTAATAAATGTGAAATTGATTATTTTTGCTTAAAAATGAGACCGGAGGAGTATCAATATTGAAAGTTTAACTTTTTACACTCTAAACAAATAAATCTAAAAACGAACATGCCATTAAAAAATTATCTTCCGAGATGTATCTCTAAAAATACAGTCTCCAGTGCTAAATAACCAATCAAACATATGGGTACCGTAAACGAAGCGAAGCATCCTTTGCTTCAGTCAAAATCACTTCCACTAGAGCAGCAAGGTGTTTGAGAAAATAATTGAAGAAGGGTGTAATGATGCTGCAGAGGGAGAAGAATGAAGAAAGAAGAAAAGTATAACAGAAAAGAAGAGAATAATCAGAGAGAAAGTAGAAATACTTTGTAATTTATTGCTTGACCCTTTAATAAAAATTACAATGCTTATATAATAAAATAGTAGACCCTAAAAATAACAAGGACCACACAAGTGGCATCATCCTAAAAGAGAGGAACATTCTAGAAATAAACTAAAACAATAAAACTTACTTAATTATTTGAACTAACAAATATTTACCTTATCTTTTCTCCAAATAGAACTTATAATCCTTTTAATCTTGATTACATATGATATCATATCATTCCCAACCCCTTCGAGACCAACCTTACCCTCAAGGTTGAAAACATTAATGGGTTGCATGATAACTTTAAGAAGCAAGCTAGCTTTAGTTTCTAAGAGAAATTAATTGTCAAATTGCTTCCTAGGATCAGCCAAATAAAATGTAAGCTCCTTATCCAACTTGTTGTTTGCAGCAAAAGTCTTGAGTGATAAGGATATGACCTTGAGAATGTAAAATCCAATAACAACCATGAATGGGTAATAGGTCTCTGCCTTTAACATATGACAATTAACAAGAAGCATTTTCAGGAAGCACCTATTTTCATCTTGTCATACACTCATGTAAAAGAGATCTTCAAAGAAAAGTTGGAAATCCAGTGCTATGTCATTAGCAATTGTAATAGCAGTTAACTTGTGTAAATAGACCCTGAGAATTCTCTCATTTATCAGTCCATAAACTAGCCTATAAAAACACAATTGGACCAAATAATCAAAAGTAAAACCCAATGCAAATTGTCATGACATTTCACCAAGTACCATTGCAATTTCATGCTCAAGGAGATGAGCCACTAAAGCATATCCCATGCAACACAAGAAAACTTGGAATTTCCCATGTAAACAAATGGTAATGAACTAGAAGCACAAGCCAACCAAGGACAACAAGCAGCAGTAGAGGCAGAAGCACTAGCATTCCTAAAAGTTGTCTCAAACAACATATATGCATCAACCCAATATAACAGTTCTGCTATTTGGCCCAAGAAAGCATATATATATATATATATATATATATATATATATATATATATATCAATCTTGGTCTCAACACTAATCAACTTGTTTTGAAGTAGGGCATGATAATTGGTTGTATATATAGAAATGCATCCATTTAAAGATCCAAGTCCACAATTAGAAAAATAACCAGTAGCATGTTGATATCCATGACGGGGATGCAAATCTATCAAGGCCATGAAATTGTACCCAACAATTGGCCATAACACTAATTAGCAAAAATGAATCCAAAGGTCTAATACATGCAAATATGGTTTTAAAACCATATACATACAACCCTTCAATCCATTAAAAAGAGTCAAATTGACCATTAAATATGCAACAAATGTAGACTCCTTCCATCATTTTTGTAAATAATATATTTGCATAACTAACAGTATCAGGAGATATGGGTTCAAATAGTGACCATGCATTGCTAATCTTGCTATATTTATCAACCAAAATACACTAGGAAACAACAGGGTGGTGAGACATTTTCTCGAACACCAGTTGTGCATGCCCATCTTGTGATTTATAGAATTCAACGTAATCGAAATTGAAGCAAGCAGAACCAATAATTGACTTACTCACTAAAAGCAAATAAGAGTATTCATTGCTAGCCTTAGTGCAAGGGCTCAAGTCAGGTGATTTGGGTGGCCACGGTGTGGTGTGTGACACGGAGGAGGAAAGTCGATGCTTGATGTTGCCAAGGACCTGCGGAGATATTCTCTGACATACGGAGAGTGGTGATGCCCGATATAACAGCAACATGATCAAATTTGTAGAGAAAATTCTCTGATCGATCATGTAGCTTGGAGTTTGGAGGAAGATAGTGTGACCATGCAAGTCTGAGGGTTTTTCATAGGTGAGAGCAAAGTCATCGAAGCTGTAGTTCTCCTCGAAAAGCCTCAATTCATCCACAAGCCCTTGTTCTCGTTCCAATTTGTGGGTATTACCCACCAATTCTTACTCTACAACCACCGAAAGATTATGGGTTTCAGGATCCTCTGCTAGACTAGATACATTTCCCACAACTTGCTGCTTAGTCTCCCTGTCATCTTCGGTTGGTACAGGATCCGGAGGAATGGCAGAATCATGGTTGTCACCAATTACTACTGGTGTTGGTGGAATGACAGATTCTTCGTCATCTCCGGTTTCAACAAGAATTTTTAGAATATCTGGCGCATTGTCATGGTTGATTACCACCGGATTTGGTGTTGGAGGTGAAGGTGACCCATGAGTTTGGTGTTTAGGTATTGTTTAGGAAAGAAGGATTAGGTAAATGGGCCATGATTTGCATCAAAAGGAAAATATAAAAAATATAATAAAAGTCTAGTAATAAGGTCCAAATGGCAATCAAGGCCCCATGATATAGCAGATATCAGGATGAGAAAGGCGTCCCTCCCGCCAGAGCGTCCTCCCAGCAACAACAAGGAACCGTGACATCATTAAGGAAGAGTCTTTTTCAACAAGCTTCCCAGTCTCGAGCTCAGCGCCCATCATCAATGGCATGCAGTTACCACTTATGAAGATTGTGCTATTCCAATAAATACCAAAAATGGTATTACTTGGAAGGAGGCCAAGTTAATCCTAGCCAAAGTGAGAGTAAACCAAAGAAAAGGAAAACACTGAAATACTGCAGTTTTGAGGAAGACAAGAGAAGGGCGTCCTATCAAAATTTCCTATTTCTTGTCTAAACCCACTATAAAAGCAATCAGAGAAGGAAAAAGCCATAAACACTTAGCTACAGTAACAACGATACAAACACAACGATCCATAGAAGTGAGAATAGGAGAGAGCATGAAGGTGGCAAGGGAAAGGAGTCCTACAGATTTCCCTTGTTTTTAGCCTACTGTACACTTTCCTTGTAACAAGCACTATCTCTCTTGTACTCTTTTCCAACACATAAATAAAAGAGGCCACTGATTTCATTAAGCTTAAGAACCCACTTGCATTTTATCATTTTTTCCCTTAGAAATATGATTTCCTGGCAGAAAAAGGTATCAAGAGATCAAGCTGGGGGATGATAGTTGTCATCTTCTCAACTGTATCAGCCTGCATTATGCAAGGAGAAGGTCGAGCTTCTGGTGTATTTTCTGGATTTTAAGAGCCTCATTCTCGATGTCTGAACAGGCTGTTTGGTGGTCGGTCATAGTGAGGGTGGATGGAGGGAGTGCGAACCAACGAAAGCACCAATTGTAATGATGCTGGAGAGGGAGAAGAATGATAGAAGAAAAGTATAACAGAAAAGAAGAGAATAATCAGAAAGAAAGTGGAAATACTTTGTAATTTATTGCTTGACCCTTCAATAGAAATTATAATGCTTATATAATAAAAGAGTAGACCCTAAAAATAACAAGGACCACACAAGTGGCATCATCCTAAAAGAGAGGAACATTCTAGAAATAAACTAAAACAATAAAACTTACTTAATTATTTGAACTAACAAATATTTACCCTATGCCTTTTCTCAAATAGAACTTATAATCCTTTTAATCTTGATTACATATGATATCCTATCAAAGGGGAGAAAATGTCATGCTTGGATTATGAAAGCGGAAGCTACTTATACTCTATTTTGGGACCTGAAGAAGAAAAGGTAGCCTGTGGATGGAATTATTTATAGCATGATATCATGTTGCAGCTTTGCAAAGAGCGTCAATTTGAGGAGATGCTTCATAGCATGTTTGATTACAATTGACAAAATTAATTCTGCCCCAAAATTACCTTGGAGCATAAACAATAACGTTGGCATTCCAGAATTGATTCTGGGCTAACTCACTGCAGAACCAAACATACACTTAGTTGATCGAAGAAATTGAAACCGGTGGTACATTTCAAAGAACTGCTTCCTAGATTTACCTATGTTGAAAATATGAAAATTTGCATTTGAACACTAAATGAGTTGGAAAATATTTTCAACTAGTACTTTTTTTAAAAAAAAAACTTTTCAAATCCATATTTTTTATTTTTTTTTTGTAAAAGGTCAAACATTGTGAAACAAGAAAAATAGATTAAAAGACCAAACTCAATGAAATCATGGAGAAACCAATCAAACACATGGGTACCATAAACGAAGCGAAGCATCCTTTGCTTCAATCAAAACCACTTCCACAAGAGCAGCAACTAGCAAGGTGTATGAGAAAATAATTGAAGAAGGGGAGAAAATGTCAAGCTGGGCTTATGAAAGCGGAAGCTACTTATACTCTATTTTGGGACCTAAAGAAAAAAAGGTAGCTTGTGGATGGAATTATTTATAGCATTATCGTGTTGCAGCTTTGCAAAGAGGGTCAATATGAGAAGACGCTTCAGTTGGTTGAAGAAATGGAAACTAGTGGTACATTTCAAAGAAGTGCTTCTTAGATTTACATTTGTTGAGAATATGAAAATTTGCATTTGAACACTAAATGAGTTGGAAATACTTTTTTTTAACTTTTCAAATGCATATTTTTTAATTTTTTTATTGCTAACTCTCGTCAATGTAAATAATTTCAGTTGAGAGATTCATCCCTAAAAGAGTCGAATCATACATGAAGGATGAGTCACCGTGCTCGCGTTGATAGATATTTGCGATAAAAACACAGTATTTTTTTAACTTTTTTGACACCGTTAAATTAAAAAGATTTTAAAGTCGGGAAGTGTTTTGATCTTTGAAGGGGGAAAAACAAATAAACAAGGAGAACTAGTCTTCACTACCATTTCTTAGGTGGCGTTTGTTTCAAGAGATTTTAAATTATTCCCGGGAATACAAGGTGGTTACCAAATATTGCTATGTTTGTTTCAACTTTAAAAACTTATTCCCATAAATGAATTATTCCCAGGAAAGTAGTTTCTTCATCTTTTGAGCATTTTTCATTCCCACCTTCAAGGGTGGATATGTTTTATTCCCATGGTAATCTCTGGGTTAAATTACAAAAATGACCTCACTTTAACTATTCTTCACTATCTCCACATAATCATGTCCTAAGCTTATATTTCATTGCAAATTTTTACTTGTTCCAATTAAAACACATAAGAACGTATAACTATTGTGGGAACAAATACTCTATATAAATACAAAAAAAAATTAGTATAGTTATTAGGCTTAAATTAAATTTAATTATACACTTGCATTTTATTACCATAATGCTAATGACATATTTATATTTTTATGATGAAAAGTATTATCTTTTATATATCAAGAATTTTTTTTCATTTAATTTTAACAACTACAATAAAAAAATATAAATAAACAATATTTCAAATATTAAAGATATTTTAGTAATTATGACGTATATTACATCATCAGCTAAACAAACTTCCAAGTTATACTCGAAAATTTTTAAATGCTAACCAAATATATTTTTTAAAATGCCTAAATATAATATTCCTGGTAATAACATTCTTGGGAATAAAATTCCTGAGAATATAATTTCATTCCTCAAAACAAATGCCCCCTTAGTTTGCAGTCCCTATTATTTCGATGAGGTACAGTCAAAATGTTTTATGATATTCCTGAATTGAAAAAATTACATTTTTCGATTTTGAAAATGCATTTTTGAATAATCGAGTATTCGAAAAAATATATTTTTTGACTCAAAAATGTCAAAAACATTTCAACTACTCCCTCCGGTCTTATTTATAGGACCCTTTTCGGGTTTTTATTTTGGTCCTATTTATAGGACCCTTTTCAATTTTCAATAGCATTTAATTACTTCTTTCCACAAACACCCCTATTAAGTCAACACTTTTTAGAGTTCCAATAACAATAATAGGGGTAATTTTGAAAAAGTATATCAAATTTTCACATTTCCAATGTCACTAACCACTTTCCTTGGTGGGTGTGAAAAACCCAAAAAGGTCCTATAAATAAGACCGGAGAGAGTAAATTACATGAAAAAAATAGGAACCGGGAACTAAAAAGTGGGGTCGAGGATCATTAATGCATAAAACCAAAACTCAAGATATTTTGTTGTTCGTGAAGATTTTCCTCGGACCAAACATAAAATTTCGGTGGTTGAGAAAAGAAAATAATTATATAGCCATATAGGTATATTGGACAAATAATCAGAATTAATTAATTAATTATTCCCTCCATCCTTATTTATCTGTCTTATTTCAAACAAAACACACCAAATGCAATCATTACATAGATTTCCAATACATTAATTATGTTTTTTCCCACTATACCCTTTCTCTTTCTATAATCATTACTTATCTTCCACTATTTACGAAAACCAATATCAATTAAATAAGGGTAGACATGGAAAGTAACATTTATTATATCTTAAAATAATTAAAAAGACAGATAAAAAGAAACAAAAAATTTCTCAAAAATGGACAGTTAAATAGGAACGGAGGTAGTAATTTTCTTTTCACTGCACCAACCACATGTGGTTTGAATTTTTACAAAGAAAGCATGTCCTTTTTTGTAATAAAGCTACCAAGCCTGGATTTGCGTTGGGTATTTATACCCTGTCTTGTTCTTATATTCCACATAAGCTTCTCTCTTCTCTCTCTCTCTCTCTTTGCTCTGCTCATATTTCTCTTGGTTTCTTTCTTAGTCAACCAGACTCATCAGGTAAACAATTGCCACCCAATTTGGTTTCTCATGTTCAAAACTTTGTTAACTTTTGAATCTTTTTTACTCTTGTATCATGTTAAGAGCTGAATCATTGTGTGTCTGAATCTTGTCTCTGCTTCTTTATGTATTATATAATTTGGTGTTAGTTAATTCTAAGTGGTTGATGGGTTTGATTCTGATTTGTGTAAAAGTGTGTAGATCTTTGGCCATTTTCTCTTTCTTGTATGTTAAGTTGTTGGTTTTTATGCTTTGATCCAATGCTGTCATGGGTTTTTATTTTGAAGATCTGTCTTAGGCATTAGATCTATACTCTCTTAGTTAGTGATGTATTAATACAAATCACAAGCTTTTATGTTGTTGCACCAGGTGCTAGATCTACTAAGTACTAACTTCTCCTTGTTAAGATTGGTTTTTGAATGATGAAACTATAGTCGTATAAAACTTAATCACCAAATCATTATTCTCTGCATGCATGTATTAGATCTGGAATCTTCTAAGCAGTTTCCTGGGTGCTTGATCAGCTGATCTGTAATAAGAAGAAAAAGACTGAATTGCTATTTCATCAATGTCATGTAACATTCAGATTTGCATTTTTATATAGATGATCATCGAGATCATGGTTCGGATTAATTGGAATTCACTAGATCTACAATTGAAACTCAATGATAGTTTCTATTTTGAATTGCTTAGAAGTTAGAACAACACAACATGAGATTGTAAGAAACCTTCGGTTCAGACTTATGTGAGGAAAATTTTTGCCCGCAGAAAACAATCGTATACTGTTTATATTGTTCAATGTTCGCTAATATATGAATTCATTTGTGAATTTTTAAACACTGAAGCTCCAAGATGATTATAATTGTAGATATTTCTTTTCCTTCTTTATCATGTTCAGGAAACGCTCCTAAAATGAGTATATCTACTCTTAAATCATTTAGTGAGTTGAGATCTCTATGCACTTTATCAAATCAAGGGTGCATATATGATATATCATTGCTTGCTCACATTAAAGGAGTCTTAACTCTTATCCAATATGCTGTTAGTAGAGCTAGAAACTAAAGCAAATGAGTGCTTGATATAGAAGATGTCAAATTTGCTTTTATAGTATACTTGTATTTACTGATTCATTTGAACCTCTAATTGAGTAGGTTGTCTAGAAATTAGAAAAAAAAAATGGTGAAGATTTGCTGCATTGGTGCTGGATATGTGGGGGGTCCTACAATGGCAGTCATTGCACTTAAGTGCCCATCCATTGAAGTGGCTGTGGTTGATATTTCTAAATCCCGCATTGCAGCCTGGAACAGCGACCAGCTTCCAATCTATGAGCCAGGCCTTGATGATGTCGTGAAGCAATGCCGTGGCAAAAACCTTTTCTTCAGCACTGATGTAGAAAAGCATGTCTATGAGGCTGATATTGTTTTTGTCTCTGTCAACACCCCAACTAAGACTCAGGGTCTTGGTGCGGGCAAAGCAGCAGATCTAACATATTGGGAGAGTGCGGCTCGCATGATTGCTGATGTCTCAAAGTCTGACAAAATTGTGGTAGAGAAATCCACTGTCCCTGTCAAAACTGCTGAGGCTATAGAGAAAATTCTGACTCACAATAGCAAGGGTATCAAATTTCAGATCCTTTCAAACCCGGAGTTCCTTGCTGAAGGAACTGCAATCAAGGATCTTTTTAACCCTGACCGAGTTCTCATTGGAGGCAGGGAGACACCAGAAGGGGAGAAAGCTATTCAAGCATTGAAAGATGTTTATGCTCAATGGGTTCCTGAGGAAAGAATCCTCACCACAAATTTATGGTCTGCAGAGTTGTCTAAGCTTGCTGCTAATGCCTTCTTGGCTCAAAGGATTTCATCTGTGAATGCCATGTCAGCACTTTGTGAGGCTACTGGTGCAAATGTTTCACAGGTGTCCTTTGCTGTCGGCACCGACACAAGGATTGGACCAAAGTTCCTCAATGCTAGTGTTGGATTTGGTGGATCCTGCTTCCAGAAAGATATATTGAACCTTGTTTACATCTGTGAGTGCAACGGCCTTCCGGAGGTGGCTGAGTACTGGAAACAAGTTATCAAGATTAATGATTATCAAAAGAGCCGGTTCGTGAACCGTGTAGTATCATCAATGTTTAACACAGTTGCATCTAAAAAGATTGCCATTCTGGGATTTGCATTCAAGAAAGATACTGGTGATACAAGGGAGACTCCGGCTATTGATGTGTGCAAGGGGCTTCTCGGTGACAAAGCGCTTCTGAGCATATATGATCCACAGGTGACAGAGGACCAAATCCAGAGGGATCTATGGATGAACAAGTTTGATTGGGACCACCCTATCCACTTGCAGCCGGCAAGTCCTACAACTGAGAAGAAAGTCAGCGTGGTGTGGGATGCATACGAGGCAGCAAAGGATGCAGATGGTGTTTGCATTCTGACTGAATGGGATGAGTTCAAGGATCTTGATTATCAGAGAATATATGACAACATGAGAAAACCAGCATTTGTTTTTGATGGAAGGAATGTTGTGAATGCGGATAAGCTGCGCGAGATTGGCTTCATTGTGTACTCAATTGGTAAGCCATTGGATGCATGGCTCAAAGACATGCCAGCTATTGCTTAAAGAAAACAGATGACTGAATTGATACATTCAGCTTTTTTTAGACCCTACTCATACTCACACTAAGGCATTCTGTTTGATTCAATTATCATTATTATAATTTTTTTTTTGCCACCATTTTACTTTCCCACAGTTGTTGCCATTAATTTCTGGGAAAGTAGGAGACTTTGTTATGCATTTCACTGTACTCCAATTCATTTTATTGTCCGGCTCTGCATGGATTTTACAAGGGAAACCTGTTTTTGTTTGATCAACATGCTGTTGTTATCTTATTGGTAAAAAAGTTTTGGATATTTCTGAGAACAAACTTTGTCCTATGCTTGGCTAATTAAGAAAGGTAAATGCTAAGAATGCTCTTAGGGCACTTCTTAAGAAACTAAAAGTCGTATATTGTTATAGAAAGATGTTATTTCGGGATTATGGAGAGAGTGATTACTGTTAACTTATGATTGTTTTATTACTCCGATAATCTTAAAAGAACATTTATTCGCAAGACCCTTTAAGAAAACATAATGAAATTAGAGTAGTTGGCCCTTTTCTCATAAATAACGTCCCACGGTATCTCGAAGCGGTGAAATTCTATTAACACCATAACAATTAAGGTGTGAAATTTCATGAACTCCTCCTGTCGAGGTGGATGAGGATATTGATAATTTAATTATAGATTATCATTCTTCATTAACCAATAACAATTGAGTAATATGTCATATTAGTCCTTGACTTCGTGGGTATCGGTTAAATTAGTCCCTGAGATTATCGAAATTCCAAATTAGTCCCTGAGATGGAAACACATCAATCATATTAGTCCATCAATCATATTAACGTCAGGGACTAATATGATTGACGTGTTTTTATCTTAGGGATCAATTTGAAATTTCGAAAATCTCAGAGACTAAATTGATTAGTACCTACAAAGTCAGAGACTAATATGACATATTACTCAATAACAATTTGTACAATGAAATTAAAATTATGATCAGTTAGCAAGGGTATGAATGGGTAATTAGTCTTATTAAGCATACGGAACAATATAGTTAATTCTTTGAACATCGTTTGCTGCCTGCATCGCCACTCACCATCGCAGCCATGAGAATAAGGTAGCAAGAAATTAGTATTACAAAACTAATAATTTTAGAAGTGACTACTTCCAAGGAAATAGAATTTGGAGTATGATTTTTTTTTTTTTTAAAGTGGGTGAAATTTTGTTATACCCTCTAATACATCCTCCTAAATTAAGATAATTTGAAATTATTTTTCGGTTTGTGAATGCTTCATTTAAATTTAAATACAACTGCTTGGTTGTAGAACAATAACGGGGTTCATCAAAATACCGGCAACCCTTAGACTATGATGATTAATATTAATATTTTGTAAAGAACAATATTTACAATTAAACAAGTTTTTTCTATAACCGGAGCAAATAACATTTTCTTGATTCCAACTTGTTTAGCAAAGTGTATATCAAAAATAAAAAGGGCGTCCCAAATGTAGGAGAGACTCCTACCTTGTATGGTTTACGGGAATAAATGTATGCAACCTAAAAGATTAAAGATAGATTAATGACTACTAAATCTGCTTTTAACACAATCGAAGATGGAATTATAAAAACTAAAACAAAGGAGGAGAGCACAGATAAGTTGGAACACTCTCATAAGCTCTCTGGAAATTTGGATTATCAATCAGCCTTACTGAAACACTCCCTAAACGCACTTTGGTTATTTGATTCATCCTCACCAGAACACTTTGTAATGTCAATTGCACTTTCAAGTGAACTGGATACCGCAGACAGAAGTTACAATCCTTTCAAGCTAAAAAGGTTATAGCTTCTTCCATAAAACATTCAACAGAAATATAGAACTAAAACATAAACCAGAAATCATCATTAAACACAACAACCCTTGTGAATAACCAGAACATGAAGCATGGGGCAACACTTAAGCGACTCTAGCACACAGTGCAAGCTAATCGTCTTTAAAACCCAACAAACGTTATCCATTTTAATTTTATCTTCATCACTATCTCCAAGTTAATGTTTTGAATTTTGAGTTAGGTGATTACATGACAATCAGTTGCAACTTAAGTATACAAGGGAAGCTAGACTAAGAGAATGAGTAGGATATATGGAGAAAGAAGAGGGAGAGTAGAGATATGTTGTGCATCATCAAGATAAATTAACACTCTTTTGTCTTACTCTAGCACACTGAATCTCGATATCTCTATCGAGAGCACATTTTCTGTTCTACAATTTGTGCAACTCCACGTGCCACTTATTTTCATTCTCATTGGTCCAAATATTTAATTCAAAATTCATTTTCTGAATCAATGAGAATGAGTGGCACATGGAATAACACAAATTGTGGGAAAGACGATTTTAACTCATTTCTGTAGCCATTTCATGTAAGCAGCTAGTAACTATCTATATTCTATACATAAAATTGTGATTTCTGGAATCTTGAAATTGACATAACCATAAACCCCAAGGACCTCACCTTTTATACACATACACATTGAGGAGTATTTTGATATGTTCACTCTACCTTTATACATTCATTTGGCTCTAAAATTGACTTGAGTGTCAAAGCATCAGTGAAAGTATCTAACCCCACTACTGGTACCCCATCTTGCCTCCAATGATGAATGAATGGATCTCTATGTCCAATTGACATGAAGCTGTCTAGTGTCATCTAGCAGTCTAAACACCATCCCCCGAGCCTCAGGTAAAGGCAAAAACGGAGCAAAACTACCCAACTCTAAAACAAATCGCAACAAAGAATTAAACTTTGTACCCTATAACTACTATGTAAATGTAAGGAGTTTAACCAAAAAGCCAGCAGTTGAATATATAGAGATTGCTAATTAAAAAGTCAATCTGTTTTGCTAGCTTTTCCATTCATGGTGAGCTTGGAGACATATTTACCAAGCTTCTTGATCTAGCTCCCTCCCCACAATTTCTCTTCAAGCAGGGAGTGTTGAACATCCACTCTCCAGATAAACTTCAGAGTGGAAACTACTTACACATATAACTTTCTGTATTAAGTATTATCAAATTTGTTCCTCAAAAACATAAATACCTAAGTTCATTAATCGAAGATTCAGATTGTTTTCTCTGTTTTCTCTCCCAAAGGTAAGAGACAACTTTTTAAAAGAGAAATTAAGATACTTTGTCAAGTTTGTAAAAGAGAACTTGTCTTATGGCCTCTAAAAGATTAAGAAAAAGAACTATTTTTCTCATAAGATGGGAGAGACAAAAATATAAAAAGGAAAAGCAAAATGCTGGTCACATTATCTATTTCTCAAGTCTTCGAAATCCATGTCTTTTAAAATTATCACAACCAACAACAACAGTACACGTCCACTAAAATCAGCACAACCAGGGACACTGCTAATTAAAAAACAGACATCTAGAAACTATTTGCATATTTACAAAAAAGCAATCTTCGTACAAAGCAAATCTTTTACTTGTCATTCAAATATAAGCTCACATGTTTCAGAGCTCCGTGGGCACAAAGATAGTTTCTTCAACATTTCGAATTTTTCAAGTGGATCCATGGATTTAGTACTGTAGATTCTGACACTGCATAAAACTTTTGCATTCTGCATGATATATTTTGCAAATTGCAGCTCGGATTCATAACCTCGATAGTTTATGATAGAGAACAACTTTAGGTTTGATGACAGACACTCAGGAACAATCTCTGGCTGCAACATTTCGTCATCAGGGTCTTCATCGTCAAAAATAGCATCCTGTTATCAACATATAGACATCAGAGTAATCTGTTTTTTTTTTTTAAAAAAAAAAAAAAAAAACTATCACGAAAAATGACTAGAAACAAACCTTAACAATTACAAAAATTTCAAGCTTCGGGCAGTGCTGGAGCACTTCAAAAAACCAATCCCAGTTATAAATCGAAGCAGTAAGCTCAAGGAAAGTTAAATTACGAAATGCGCAAGTGATCTTGTAATTGGGAAACGTCTGCAAATAAATACATAATATAAAAAAATGAGAACGAAAGAACAAATCAATGCAATTTCAATTTCAATGGTCATCAGCAAAGTTCTCTCTCGTACCTCTAGAAGGCTCATAGACTTCACTTCACAAATCCATTTCAAGGGAATGCAACTTTCGGTATAAGAACATTCGGCCCTGACCAACTTGTTTAAAGTCGGAAACTCTAAATTAGCGATATTATTAATAACCGTTGGATGATGCACGCACATATCCGCGATAACATCGTCAACAAACAGAGTGAATAAAGTCAAATATTCAAGATTTGGACAACCAGCAAGAAATTGCATAACATAACGAAGCTTCACAAAATGAACACATATCAAACGCATAACTTTGAGAGACGGCAAACCATCGGCAGCGAAAGCGCCCTTCGCCTTCAGCGACAAATTGCACAACTCCATAACCACGAGCGTCCTGCAGCTGAGAATGCCAGAGTGCAACTTGATCCGCCGCAGCAGGCGGAGTTCGAGGCGCTCAACTCCGCGCTGAACGACAGCGCTGATCCACGTGCTGACGTCGGAGGAGTCGCATAAACAATTCTCCTCGGAGCAAGTGAGGCGGAATGTTTTAACCGGTTGCGCGGCGGCTTCTCTCTTGAGCATGACGGAATAAACCATACGGAAAAAACGGACGGAAGCTCGTCTCGCGGCGCGTTTCTTGGCGTTGGTATTGGTTTCTTTGTATTCGTTGAAATCGAGAACGGGAACGGAGAGCCAGAGGGGAATCCATCGCTTGGAGAGGATGCTGGTTGTAACAGCGAGTTTGGTAGGGAGGAAAGAGAGAATGTGGCAAATGACAGCGTCGGGCAAAGCGCTGATCCTGTCAAACCGTTCCATTGCCATAGCCATTGGAATGAGGAGTGGGTTGGGGATAGGGATAGGGATAGGGATAGGGATAGGGATAGGGAAGATGGGAGGGTCGAAACCAGCGAGGAGCGGAGAACTAACCAAGGAAGAAAGCTCTTGCGGTAGAAGAGTTTTAACGTGGTGACGTATGTTTGCTTGCAAAAGTGATAGAAAAATTGGGCTCTTGGACTTCCAGTAGTGGCCCAAACCAAATATATTTCTTTTGAAGATTAGTCCCCAAACCCCGTTTTTAATTCCCAGCTCCCATTTTTTTCGATGGGTTCCGACGAAATATTATTTGATATCCCGAATCGAAAAATGTATTTTTTTGATTACTCTCTTGTTAAAAGAATTCATTTTTATTTTTCGAGATACGTGGGTCGGAAATTAAGCATGATTTCCGAGAGTCCCGAGTCGGAATTTGGTTTTCCGAGACTGGACAGTCAGAAAACGTACGTTTAGTGGCAACGCAATCGCCAACACGAACACTACTCCAGTGATGCACCAAAAACTCGATGTTGATGAAAGTGGATGCCAAAAAACTATTACTTTTGGAGAAGGGAGAGAGAGAGAGAGGTTGAGCGATAAAAGGGAGAGGAAGAGGTTTTTTTTGGAGAAAATAAGGAGTAGGAAATTTCTATAATAGGATATATGAAAAAAGGGTTTGGGGTTTATGGATAATTTTAGGAAGATGAAAAGGGTTTTGGGGTTTGGGGATAAAAAAAGGATTTGTATTCTAGCTTTTTTAAATTAAGGCATTATGGTAATTTCACTTTTAAAATTGAGGTGTGGGGATATAAGGTGAGGTTTTTAATCTACAACTCACTGAGAATTGGAGGACCGGCCCTCGCACGCCGTCGCGCCCTCGCCCTCGCTCTCGTCCCCGCCGCGCCTCACCACTGCTGCAGCCTCAGATCAGTAAAGGTTTGAGAAGTGGAAGTTAATGGGGAACATGTGCACGTGAAAAGCAATATTAGTAGTGATAATGTCTCTACATCTAAAATAATTGGCAGAACCCGTAATCCTCTAGGAGGCAAAAATAGACAATTTAAAGTTGGGCCAAACTTTGAAAAAGCCCACTTATGCATGTCCAGCGAAGTGAAACCCTAGAGTGTTTATTGTGCTAAATGAGTGTTTATTGTATTATATTATTTTTTTTGTAATATTGTAGATTTTATAGTGTATTTTTTAATTTTTTTTATTATTATATATTATATATAAATACCGGTCTAACCATCCGCCTTAACCGGTTAATACGGTTAAACCCTATACGGAGCTTCTTCCGGCTTGATCTCCAGTTTGGTTCTGACAACATTGCACACTGTGTTGTGAAAATATTCTCATCGAATAATGGATGAGGAATAAGGTATGCGCATGTTGTTGTTGGTCTTTCTTTCTTTTTTTTTTTTGGTGTTACGTCGTTGTCGTGAAGTATAACACACCACCTACAAAACCCAAAAAAAACTTGGGCCGTGAGGTATATGTCACGACCCAAACATTTTTTTTTTCGATATTAAGGTATACATCATGATCAAAGTTTTTTTACCAGGTTGTGATATATAGGTCATGACCCAAACTTTTTTACCAGATATTATTTTGCTGTCATGATGTTATACCTCATAACCTGAACTTTTTCCACTGTTGCGAGGTACATGTCACGACCATCCAATGGTGAATGAATAATAATATATACTCCATTCGTCCCATTATCTTGGTTAAAAAATGTAAAAAAATTTGTCCCATATTAAAGTAAAAAATAAATGAAAAATCTTAAAGATTGTATATTGTATCAATGATTGATAAATAAGTAAGGAAAACATATTTAAAGATTTTTTTTGGAAGCAATATTGCAATATGTATTAATTGTAATGGTATGAAAATTTGTATAATATCAATTTATAATTAATGAGTGAATCATGTATTATATTAATCAGATACTCTCTTATTTTCATTGACTTATTTGACTTTTACCAAGATAATGAGATGGAGGGAATATCATTTTATTCTTAATAGGTATGACTCAATTCACGGATTATAGTAGTGCTTTTATACATGATGAGTCGTTTCGTAATCGACAGGAAGTGATTGATTGGGGTCAAGGAGTTGGACACACAAAAATTTATTATTGTTACTTTCAAGTTTGATAAGGGTGGTGGGATCCGTAAAAGAAGTAACCTCGCTTGTGAAAGGAGTGGAGTGTACAAAAATAAGAACAAAAGTGATGAACTTAAGTATATCTCTGGCACAAGGAAGTGTGAATGCCCATTCAGGCTATATGCGAAGGATATGGGTCATGGTCAATGATAGAGATATAGGGTTAAATGTGGATCACAAAATCACAAGCCATATGATAGCTTGGAGGGTCATCCTTTTGCAAGTAGGCCAACAAAGGATGAATATGATACAATTTTGAGGATGACAAAAACTAGTGTTAAGCCTTTAGACATCGATCATTTTGAAAGAAAAAAACCCGAGTAATTGTAATAACTTGAAGCAGGTGAAGAATATCTGATACATGTATAAAAGAAGTATTAAGCATTCCAGGACTCATATGCAACATCTACTCAAGTTATTGATTGCTCATGGTCATGATATTGACTATCTAAAAAATGATTCTACCAATGAATTGAAAACGATTTTTTGGACCCATATGAGTGCTATAGAATTGTTCCATTCATTTAGCATTATTCTTGTCATGGATAATATTCACAAGACTAATAAATACAGGTATCCTTTGTCGGAGATTGTTGATTAGACCTCACCTCCACACGAAAAACTTTCAACGTTGCCTTTTGTTTTATGAATGATGAAAAGAGACAAACTTTGTCTGGACATCACGCAAGCTAAAAGTACTCATTCAAACAGATAAAGCCATTCCACATGTTATTGTCACTAACAAGGAAACTGCGATCGTTGATACAGTTGAGAGCATTTAAAGAGGAATATAATACTTTTGAGGATGACAAAAACAAACATGAAGCCTTTAAAGATATTGATCACTTTGGAAAGAAAATAAACCCAAATAATTATATCATCTTGAAGCAGGTGAAGAATATCCTGTACGTGTATAAATCAATATTTTAATGAAAGAAAGAAGGAACAGGGGATCTAAAAAATCTGCTTACAAGATTGAACGACAGAACTCTTAGCTGTCAAGCTAGGCCAATTTCATCGTAGTAATCAGTTCAACTAGATGAATTAGGGGTGTAAGCGATCCGGTCCAAGACCGCGAGATCGGTCGGATCGGATTGGACCGGATCGAAAAATACAGTCCGATCTGATCTCATGGTCCGGTTCGATCCCAAAATTTTTGGACCGTTGTTTTATGGTTAGGTCCATGGTCTCAATGTTTTTGAGACCGTTCAGACCGGACCGGACCGCATACATTAAAAACCTAAATCTATGCGTGAGATACTGAGATCTGTCTCACACACAGCCACCAGCCCTCTCTCACACAGCCACCAACAGCCACCAACACTCTCTCACACAGCCACAACCATAGCCACACAACCCTCTCTCTCACGCACCTCTCTCTCTCTCACGAAAGCCCTCTCTCTCCGTCTCGCCATCTAGCTCGCTGTCCCCGTCGTCGCTCGCCATCGCCGTTCGCTCGATGCCATCGTTCACTGGCTGTCGTCGTTCGCTCGATTCCGTCGTTCGCTGTCGCCGCTTCTCGCTGTTCTCTCGTCTCACTGTCGTTCGCTGTTCGCTCGTCTAACTGTCATTCGCTGTAATGGCTATTTACTTCCAGTCCAGGTTCTACCGAATTCGTTTTTGTTTTTGTTTTTTTGTTTTTTTTTTAGAAATAATACATCATTCAAACAGAACATGTCCATTAGTTGATTTTCCCTTTTAGCAATTAGGTTTTCTTGGTTGGAATCAAGTGCAATTAGGTTTTCTTTGTTGGAATCAAGTGCAATTAGGTGACATTATGGTCTAAATAGACTGGACCGAACCGGACCGATCGGTCTGGACCGTGTGCGATCCGATCCAATCTTTGTACGTAAAAAATGTTTGGACCAGACCAGACCGGACCATGTAAATTTAATTGGTCCGGTCCTTAATGTCCATCAAAGACCGAACCAGACCGTTACACCCTTAGGATGAATAATCTAGATATTGCAACTTAACTACGAGGAACATGTTATAAATCTATGTTGAATTACTACCTCCTTTTACCTTCCTCTCTAAATATAAGATCTTTTTGACACTTTTATTTTGTCCCTATTTATAAGATTTTATACCAATTTTTAATGATAATTAATTATTTCCTTTCATAAACACCCCTATTTATTTAATTTTTTAGATTTTCAATACTATTAATAATATGAATAATTCTGAAAATACATATCAAGTGTTCATATTTTTAATATCATAAACTAAATTAACTCATTTTCTTAATGGACATGAAATCTACCAAAAGAATCTTAAAAATAGGGATCGAGGAAGTAGTAAAGAAAAATATGTTCAAAAAGCTACAATATGGAAGGAATACTTGATGAATGACATTGCATATCTTGCACCCTTTGATCCGAACAATGCCCTTGGCAATGCGAGGAGCATTGGTTCATGTGCAAGCACCACAGGTGACCAGAAACTAGGGGTGTAACGGTCCGGTCCGGTCCGGTCTGGAGAGGACTTTCCGGACCGGACCGTTCAAATTGATGTGGTCCGATCCGGTCCGGTCCCGATAGTTTGCATTTTCAGAGACCGGATCGGACCGGACCGTTCATGAACGATCCGGTTCGGTCCAGTCCGGTCTATCCCGGCCATAATTGAGAAAAAAAAATAAAACAGCATATGGAACAACACATTACAGAAAAATCCTAATTTATTGAACAAAAACCCTACTTTATGGAACAAGAAATTCGATCAGCAGGAACTTTGAAGAGAAGGAAGAGAAGGAATTACTGCAGCAGAGAGAAATCACATTACAGGAACAGAGAGATCGATCAGCAGCAAGGAGATCGGCGCAGATCGAGAGGAAACGAGGTGGTGGCGGCAGCAGATCGAGACGGCAGCGGATCGAGACGACAGCGGAGGAAACGAGATCAACATCGGCACAAATTGAGACGACAGCGCCAGCGGCGGCGGATCGCAACCCCGGGACCAGCAAGTCGCGATTGTGACTGGAAGAGAGAGACGATCGAGGGAAAGAGACGACGAGCGAAGCGATCGAACGGAGGGAGAGAGACCAGTGGCGGGAGAGAGACCAGTGGCTGCTTCGATCAAGATCGAGAGAAGGAGATGGAGCTGGTAGGTGCTTCGATCTAGAGAGAAGGAGAAGGAGCTTCGATCTGTGAGGGTGATGGTGGAACAGAGTAAGGGATTTGGAGTGAGGGTGATCTGGTGCTTGCGGCTGTGAGGGTTTGGAGACTTGGGAGTGATACTGAATTATTGATAGGGTTGTGTGTATTTTTTTTTTTTTTAATATATATATCAACCATCGGTCCGGTCCGGTCTGGGTGGTCCCAAAATTTTCCAGACCGCGGACCGGACCAATAGTAGATCGGTCCAGATGTTTTCAGACCGCGGACCGGACCAATAGTAGATCGGTCCAGATGTTTTCAGACCGGACCGAACCGCGAGGCCAGACTGGACCGTATTTCTCGGTCTGGTCCGGTCCGATCCGACCGGTCTCGCGGTCCGGGACCGGACCACTTACACCCCTACGAGAAACCAAGCACCTTCTTCACTTACATGATTGCAAAATGGTTGGTGGAACGGAAGAGAAGCACGATGTCATAATTGTAGCGTGAAAGTTGACTGGTTGAGGCCTGAGGGTTTCACCGTGCGAAAGAGGAAGGGACAGGAAAACATGAGGATTGACGGTGTTAACGGTGTCAACAATGAGGCAGAAAAAATGTGTCAAATTACAATTGGAGAACAGTAAACAGCACCTAAGGAACTGTTTGTATGTTTTGTCCTAAACTTAAAACCATTTTACGTCATGTTAGTAGCAGAGTGTTCATAAAACTTAAAGAAATATGGCACAAATATATGGGATTGAATGATTAAACTCATTAAAGTACCAAAACAAAGCAGGTCGGGGAACTAATGAACACACAATGCCCAATGCCATTGTTCAGGAGTAAAAACAGGACTTCAAACCCACAACACATCAAACAGAAATAGAAGCAATTGGTCAAATTCCTCAGTAAGGCTTCCCTTACACAAATTAACTCATTTCAATTCCAAACAATATATGCCAACAAAGAACAATCAAACAAAACAAAACATACATGAATCTATTTAACATCAGTTCAATATCAGCAAAGCCCAAATCTGGAGAAAAATAACAAACTAACTTACAGTAACATAAATATAAACATAATTCCATCAACACTTGTGCTCCAAACTCCAAAGTACACACTGTTTTCATTTCTTGCAAGACAGACTGGTGGCTGGATTACCACAACCTGTTGGAAAAACAATGAGCTAGTAACATTCTTTAACTCCCATGCCCTATGAAAGCTATGTCCTTTAAAATAACCACAGCCAACTACACTACCAATTAAAAAATCAATCATCCAGGAACTACTTGTATCTTCATACTAAGCATATCCATTACCTGTCATTCAAATGTAAGCTCACATCCTTTAGAGCTCCTTGGGCACAAAGACAATTTTTTTATCATTTCAAGTTTTCTTTGTGGATTTGAATATTTATCAATGCAGATTCTAAAAGTGCATAAAACTTTCGCATTGTTCATAATATATTTTGCAAATTGCAGCTCACATTCAAAGCCTTGATAGTATGTCAAAGAGCATGTCCTGAGGTGTGATGAAAGACACTCAGACCTGGGAACAAACTGTGGCTGCTTCCATCTTTTGCCATCCAATCGTGATGGTCCCAACTATTATCAATAAACATCCAATTCAACTTACTAATTTGTCAGGAAAAGATAGTGCTAAAATGACTCTTAACTAAAGATAGAGACAAACCTTATGAATCTCAAAAATTTCAAGCTTTGGACAATGCTGGAGCACTTCTACGTACCAATTCCAATTATGGTCCCAAACTCTAAGCTTGAGGAAGGTTAAATTACCAAAAGTGCACGTGATATTGTAATTCGGACACTCCTGGAAATGAATACATCTTAAGATAAAAAGGAATAACTTAGAGTAATATGTCATATTGGTCCCCGACTTTATGGGTACCGATCATTTTAGTCCCTAATATTTTTGAAATTTCATATTGGTCCCGGAGATAAGAAAACGCGAGTCACATTAGTCCCTAACGTTAATGACCGTATGTGGTCCTTAACGTTGACTAACAGAATGACAAAACAACGTCCTTTTGGGCAAAAAATAAACAAAGACCGTTGGCTATCAGTCAAATTAATCCCTGACATTACAAATACCGATAAAATTAGTCTTTGATTTTGTGGATCACATGTGACTCACTTCTGCAATCTCGAAGACTAATTTGGAGTTTCGATAATCTCATAGAGTAATTTGATAGATGCTCACAAATTCAGGAACCAATCTGGAATTTTATTCGAATAACTAATTACTAATTATTGCAATTGAAATGATTATCCAAGCAATACCTCTCTAATGGTCAGAAACTTAACATTACGAATCCATTTGAGATTAATACTATCTCTATGAGAAGCCAAAAAAGCTTTGTCCAACTTCTCCAAACCTGAAAACTCTACATCAGTGATAAATTTATTATTATCATGATAACCAAATGCTGACCCAAACAAGTGCAAATCCTCGAGATTCGGACAAGCCGAGAGAAGTTGCGTAAGATATCGATGTTCTCCGAAATGAACCCATCTCAATTCCATGACCTTGAGAGAGGGAAAACCATCCGCTAAAACATCATTCACCGTTAACGAGCCTAGCTTCAGAACCACGAGCGTTCTGCTACACAGAATGCGAGACGGCAAGTTAATCGTATGAGGCAGATTGAGTTCGAGTTCCTGAACTCCGCTTTGAATCGCAGCATCAACCGATTTGGTGATATCAGAACTGATGTCCGAAGGAGATTCGCTGAGATAATTGTTCCCACAACATCTGAGTCTGAGGCAGAACCGTTTCGGCGGGGTTTGTGCTGCATCTCTCTTGCTCATAACTGTAGAAACCATGCGAGAGAAACGACGAGCTTGTTTATGGTTATTGATATTCATATGATCGTCGTTGAAATCGAGAGAGGGAACAGAGAGCCAGAGGGGAAGCCATCGCTTGGAGAGGACGCTGGTTCTAACAGCGAGTTTGGTAGGGAGGAAAGAGAGAATGTGGCAAAGCAATTCGTCGGGCAAAGCGCTGATCCTATCGAACCTCGGCATGGATGTTGGGAAGGAGAGAAATGGAAATGAAGGATGAGAGTTTTAGGGTTTGGGGAAAGGGGAATTTGGAGTGCGGACAGAATTCGAAGGGAGGGAGGAAATCAAAGAAAGTTAAGAAAGCTCATAACTCCGCACTCCACAACACAGTATTTATTCAGTTACTAGAGGTTTAGATATGCCCTCTTTGTAATTGTTACTATTAGAGTTTTAGTGTGAGAGGGAGGATTTTGAACTGTGAAGGTCAATGGTGTTTCGTGTTTCCGGGATCCTTTTAAGGATGGTGGTCTTCACATGGGAGTTGGGTCTCCGTGGAGAGAAAGGGAGTCGTCGATTAATTAACACTCTCTTTGGTAGCGGAGAGAAAACGAGAAGAGAGAAATAGGGAAGAGAGATTATGGTGAGAAAATGGAAAGAAAATGGATACATTTTATGGTTGTTTGGTACGAGAGAAAATGGAAAGAAATCTGAAAGAAAGAAAAGTATTGTTTTCTCTCCTTTTGTTTGGTTGGAGAGAAAAGTGGGAAGAGAGAAAACAATAAAATGGTTAAAAGTAAAAAAAACCCTTGTTTTACATGACTTGTTTTCTCTTTTTTTTTTCTTATTTATTAGACATAACCAAATATAATTTTTTTCTTCAATTATTTTATAAATAATCATAGATCTTGATTTTTATAAGACAAAACTCCAACATGAATTTTTTTTTCTTAGCAAAGAAAAAGCAATTTATTAACCAAGGCAAGTATAACACATACATAGCTTAGCTCACAACAACATACAAAATATCGTATTACAATTTACTATTCAACATTATTACAATTGTAAATTATCAGCTAGGAACATTATACAAAGCATATAGAATTACTTTGGCTTTCCATCACACTCAACATAGGGTAAGTATAACACATACTTAGCTTAGCTCACAACAACATACAAAATATCATATTACAATTTCTTAATCAACCTCTACCTAACCAAATTATTAAATGTTACAAAACCGAAACAAAAAAACTGATAATTTACACTGTCGTCTTGTATAAGGCGGAAAAATGCACTACCGCCTTGTATAAGACGGAAAAAATGGGGGCCGGTGAGTAAACAACGCGTTCAAAAAGTAAAACTCAAGAGAAATGGCAAGATATGTGTGTCACGTGGCATTTGAATAGTCTTCAGAAACAGCCGATTTTGTTACATTTTGCTTTATGTGTGTTAGTGTTTAATAATTTTTTTTTGTCGTAGAAGTTATATATTTTAATTTCATAATAAATTTTTCGTCCTTATATTTTGACTTATTTCGAACATCAGCTTTTAATTTTATGATACTCATACATTATTTCAATGTCAAAATCGTTTATTTGTACCTTGCTTATATATATATATTTATTTATTTATAAAATTTGAATTTATATTATCGTACTCATATCCTAATTTTTTAGAATATGTCATACCCGTATTCAATATTGTACCCATATTGATACAACATTCATGATCGGAGATAGTAAAAAAACTTTAAAAAAATAATTAACATAATTAGTGATATTGAATTTATAATATTTGATATAATTTTTTAAGGGTTTATCCAACTTATTCATCATTGCATAGAATAAATAACCATAAAAGTAAACTTATACTGAGAAGTTAAAATACCAGTTTTTTTATTTATTAAAATATCATTTTCCCATAAAAATTTACTTTTTTTTAATTGGCTTATTTAAGTTTTTGGGTTCCTAAAATTGACCGAATTTTGGTTTTAATCTCTATCTTTTTATTTGACCGGTCTTGATCCTTAAAAGTTTAATTATTTTGGTTTTGGTCCCTGCCGTTAGGGATTCACCGTTAATGGATGATGTGGCTAACGGAGTGTCACGTCAGCATGTCATGCATCTTTTTTTAAAGTAAAAGGCCCTCGGAAGTTGACCGAATTTTGGTTTTAGTCTCTATATTTTCTTTTGATCGGTCAAGGTCCTTAAAAGTTTAAAATTTTTTGTTTGACTAATTAGGCAGATTGGTCCCTGACTTTGCAGTCATCGATCAATTTAGTCCCTTAATTTATCGAAACATCAATTTAGTCCCAGAGATTGCAATCCGTCGATCAATTTCGTCCCTGGCGTTTGGTGCCGTCAATCTCCTGTCACGGAATGCACACGTGGACAATAACTGTGCCAAAAACGACGTCGTTTTGGCCACGCTGTCATCCTCCAACTTATCTCGTTACCCCCAACGGTCAAGTTACTTATCTAACGGTTCTAATTTAACATTCTAATCCAACGGTGGCAAGATCGTCTTCAACATTTTCAAATATAAGAACCTAATTCCCAAATCAAAACCCCCAGTCCAGAAATCACAATCTCATGCCCCAGTTACATTATATGAAATCATTCTTCCTTTTTTTCAATCCCTAATTCTGAAATCAACCCCAATTTGCCTACCCTAAATTTCAATGAAATGGGTGGTGACATTAATCATCACTTCACAGATTCCTTCAATGAAAATTGCTTCAATGAAAGTAGTGAGTCAAAGGCTGGAGATCCTATTTATTGCTTCTGTGGTCTCAAAAGTGTGGTAAGGAGATCTAAAACATCTCTCAATCCAGGAAGACTTTTCTTTGGTTGTCCTAACTATAAGGTATTGTGTATAATAGCTTATTAAGCTGTCATCACTGTTGGTTCTGTGTTTTTTTTAGTTAAAACTTTTTTTATTGTTGGTTTTTGTAGATAGGGAACTACTGCAATTTCTTTCGTTGGGTTGATGGTGAAGACAATGCTAGTGAAAGGAGTTCTGTTGAAAGGAGTGTGGCTAAAAAGAGTGCTGGTGAAAAAAGAGTGGCTGAAATGAGTGTGGCTAAAATGTGCAGTGTTGAAAGGAATGTTGATACTTCCAATGAAGATTGGAGAATGGAAATGAACTTGAAGGTGGTTAGATTAGAGGGTGAAATCAGGACATTGAAGTTTTGCTTGGTCTGGCTGATTGTACCTGTTCTGCTAGTGTTCATTTTTAACATCATGTGGGGGATGGGTTGCATTTGGAAAAAGGAATGATAAGTCTTTTGTTTAGTTTATGATGTGTTAATCAGTTTGTAATGCTAAGTGTTTGGCAAGAAATTATGTATGTGGATTATGATGTAATGATAAGGAATGAGTATTTATGAATTTTCGAATGTATTTTTTGAGGCAAAAAGGTCCCTAACTAATCCCAAATTAATTCATATACGTCCTTGACTTTATAGCATTATAAAGCAAATACATCCCTATGTCATAAACTTAGCTAGCCAAAAGGTACATGACATCCTGTCCTTCCAAAAACAAACGCGTAATACCCAGTTCAACGAAAACAAACATAATAAAGATCATGACATCAAATGATCCACAAAAACACATAATACCCAAAATACATCATGTCAACAAAAAACAAACAACATATAATATCAGCCACAGTGCTAAGTTCCATATTTTACTTCATTGCTGGTGGTCCTCTATAACCAGGGGTTGGTATGAAAATCATTGTTGGTTCCTGCGGTGCATCTGCTGTGTGAGACAGATTTCCTGTTGGCATAGACAAGTTTGCTGCCTCAGTTGTGACTTGAGATCTTGTTCTTGGCCTAATGGGCAGTTTATTCCTTGGAGCTTGAGGTTCAGTCAATGTAGGTTGGGATGACAAATATCCATCCAATAGAGGTTGAGATTGAGAAGTGTCTATAACTTCAGCTTGAGGAGCAGTTCCATGTGTTGTAGCAACTCCTGAAACACCAGCATTAGTTGAAGCAGCAGTTCCATGTGTTGCAGCACCTCCCTCATCAGCCTTTGCTCCCTCAGGTCCCTTTCCTGCTTTTGCTGCTTCAGCTGCCTTTGCTGCCTCAGCTGCCTCTTCATCTTGCTTTTGTTTCTTGTATATTGGGCAGCCCTTTTTGTTATGATTTTTACCCCCACAGCATGAGCACGTGAACTCTGCTAACTTTCTCTTTAATTTTTTGGGGTTCACAACCTCCTCCTTTCCATTCTTTGTTATATTGCCAGTCTTTGTTCTTCGTTTTTTGGGCCTACCAGGTGCCCTCTTAATTGGTGATGAAACCGGTGCAAGGTTTCCAGACTCATCCCAATATATCTCCCCTCTCACTGGTTGGATATGATGCTCATAAGTTGCCCTATAGCATCCCATAGTGAGCCAAGCATGACAGTAAACTTCAGGCCTTTCACCCTTATGTGCTATTGCAGCCACAACATGCATACAGGGAAGTCCTGTAGATTAAACATGAATCAATCAAATTAGTCCTTCACATTAACTCACTTAATTCAGAAACATCCCTAACTTAATACAAATTTAATACAATTACATCCCAAAGTTAATGTACCTGTTAGGTCCCAGAACCTGCATGTGCAAGTTTGTTTGGCCAAGTCAACAGAAACTTTAGCTTTGCCACATTGTACCTCATATGTTAAACCAGGATTATCACCTACATAAAAAGAAATGAATTAAATATTTACTCTTTTCAAATGCAGCAGTAACAATAAATCAAATGCAGCTACAATAATAAAAAGAAATCAATATTCACTTAATTCAATACTTTACCTGCCCAAATTGGCCTCCATTTGTTGCTTTCTATTTTCTCTTTGTCCAATCTACTTTGTTGCAAAGGAGCTAGAAATCCAGTGTACCCAGAGAACTTTTTCTTGTTGTTAACTATGTTTTGCATAATGTAGCATCTCACCTCCTCTAACATGTTCAATATAGTGTTGCCCCTAGCACTAACAATCTTGGAGTTGAAAACCTCACAAGCATTGTTGCATATGTTGTCTATCTTTGGGTAATCACTAAATTCAGCCTTGGTCCATGACGTGGTTGGGTTTAATTTCCTCCACTTCTCAAGATAAGCCCATGCCTTATGATCTTTTGCTTTAACCTTTGCCATGTTGTCCTTGAACTGTGCCTTTGTTGTGGATCTTGCACATTCCCATAACATGCCCTTTATATCTTTGTCCTTCCATATCTTGGAGAAGTTCTGCCAGAGATGCCAAGCACATAACCTGTGATGGACACCAGGCATCACCTCTTGCAGTGCTGGAATAAGGCCCTGAAATAAAGATAAATCAATCAAGTTCGTCCTTAACATTGACACATTTAATTCACATACATCCCTAACTTTATATAAATTTAGTTCAATTACATCCCTACGATATGGAACAAGTCTTTACCTTTTGCATGTCTGATATAAAGTTCCACCCATGCTCCTTGTAGTAGCCCAAGTCAAGGTGCAACAACTCTAAGAACCATTTCCAGTTATCCTTGTTTTCCACATCCACAACTCCATATGCAATTGGATATATGTGATTATTTGCATTTTGTCCCACAGCAGACAATAATTGTCCTCCATAATACCCCTTCAAGAAGGCACCATCCAAACCAATTAATGGTCTACAACCAGCCTTGAAACCATTCTTACATCCAGCAAAGCAAATGTATAACCTATGGAACTGTGGATTTCCTTCAGGCATAGGAATTGTCTCCATTTTCACTGTAGATCCAGGATTAGTATTGATTAGCTAATGGCAATAATCCCAAAGCTTGCCATATTGCTCTCTCTCATTCCCTTCTACCTCTGCTCTTGCCTTTACAGTTGCCTATACACCTTACTATGATCTAAAACTACACCATACTTCCTCTTAAAATACTCCACAACTTCCCTATGTTTCAGATTTGGTTGCTGTAAAAGCTTCTTAATCAACTTTTTTGAAACCCACTCTCTGTCAGCCTGTCCAACCTTGAATTCTCTGTAGCACGTGTGTGTAGATTCAAATGTCTTCACTAAAAATGAGTTACTGACATTGCTCCATCCACAGTATATCTCCCAGTTGCATAACTCATGCTTGCACTTGGCCTGTGCCCTTACTTTATCATTTTTGACCCAATAAAAGTCTCTTCCCAGATGAATATTGTAATCCTTCACTGCATTTTTAAATGTTTCCAAGGTAGCAAACTCCATCCCAACTTCAATACTGATATTGCCAAAGGAAGCCTGCTGAAATTGTGGGTAAATGGCCTTTGAATCAGCATCATCATCACTGTTTGATGGTGATCTCAACTCCTCAGATTTCCATCCTTCTTCAACCCTATCTTCATTGTGAAATGTTAGATAGTGCTCCCTATGACCAATAGGATGCAACCCCTCACTATCCTCATCACTGCTTTCATCCATCAGTTGGGCAGCATTTATGACATAAGTCTCATATTCACTATCACTTCCACTGGTCCAATCACTTTCACTGTCTTCAATATCATGCAGCACTTCCTTTCCCTTAGCCTGAGTGTTTCCCTGCTCTGTAAACCCTTGGCCTATAACAGTGTTTCCCTGCTCCACAGCCTTAGCCTTGTTTCTTGTCATTGGAGCCTCTGTACCCTTGCCCTTTTCCTTTGCCAAAGGCAGCTCCACAACCTTGGCCTTACCCTTCTTCTTTGCCATTGCATCCTCCTCACCCTTGCCCTTCTCCTTCTCCAAACACTGCTCTACGGCCTTGGCCTTGCCCTTACCCTTGTTCTTTGACATTGCAGTCTCTCTGCCCTTTTCCTCATCAATTACCAAATTCTGCTCTATTGCCTTCTTAGCTTGGAGTCTGGTTACTCTCCGATTCAGCTCCATTGCAGCTTCCATCAACTGTTGTTGAAGTTCAACTTTCCTCTTCTGCTCCTCATAGTTCTTCTTATGTGTTGCCTCTTCAATTGTTTCTGTTGTCCTTGTTTTTGTTTGAGCTTCAAGCATCTTCTTCTTTAAGTCATCCTCAGCCTTCTTCTTCTTAGCTTCTGCAAATGCTTTCTTCTTAGCTTCTTCTTTGTTTTTTGTCTCAACAGCCAACTGAGCTTCTAGTGCTTCCTTCTTCCTTGCTTCAGCAAGCTTCTTTTTCTTCAAAGCTTCCATCCTCTTTTCTTCCACTTTCTTCTTCAGTATTGGATCATTTATTTTCTTGCTTCTTGCTTCCCCTTCTTTCTGGCTCTCACCTTCAAGTACTCCACTAACAACTCTCCTTATGACTTCATCACACTTAGCCATGTCTACTCCTTCACCCTCATCTTCCCTGTCAACCAATACATCAATGTTGTCAGCAGGTGTGTGCTCATAAAATATGTGGCACACACGTCCAGCAATTTTACTAGCCTGCACCATTTGCAGAAGGTCTTTATCAGTGTCTAATGCCCTCAATCCCTTGGTCATAGACTTTTTTGGAACTAACCACAATACTTTAGACACTGACTTGTACCCTAACTCTTTGTAGTAATCCCTGCAAGCCAAAACATCCAACTCATCTTCATCAATCCCACCCCACTCTGACAACTTTCCATTGTTATATGTTGTCTTCCCATCACTGTCCTTGTAAAAAGTACCCCCATGGTGAAACTTCAAGTAAATCATCCTATACATGAAAAATACAAACAAATCAGTGACTCTATACTGGGTCCCACAAAGCCCACTAACAGTATACAACAACAATAATTAATAGGGACAACAGATACACGACATGGACCACATACAGAATAAAGAAGGTAACCAAAACAAGGAAATCATTTAAATTACTCCATGGACCACAATGACATAATCAGATAATAAAGTAATAACCCAAAATCTGACATTTATGAAATAAACAAAAAAAGATGAAAAAAAACCATTTTAAGTAACATGCATAACCTGCACGAAACCCTAATCACATATATTGGGAACAATAATGCATATTTTCACATATTCATTCAAGGTTATGGTTTCTCTTACCTTTTGAAGCTTCCTTGCTGATGAAACGATGGAGATTGCACTAATAATGTTCACTTCCCTGAGATTTGCTTCAATATTTCTGAACTTGGGGTTTGGTTTCGTTCATTGTGAGTGATTGAAAGAAAGAAGGTTTCGTTTGGTTTTCTCTTCTGGGTTTGCTTTGAAGATATGTGAAGGGTTAGAGGGAAAAAGGGTGTTTTGTTTGGCGCCAAGCGAATGGGCCAGCGTGGAAATTTTTTTTTTTTACAAGTGGCCAAAACGACGTCGTTTTGGGCACAGTTATTGTCCACGTGTGCATTCCGTGACAGGAGATTGACGGCACCAAACACCAGGGACGAAATTGATCGACGGATTCCAATCTCAGGGACTAAATTGATGTTTCGATAAATTCAGGGACTAAATTGATCGATGGCTGCAAAGTCAGGGACCAATCTGCCTAATTAGTCTTTTTTGTTTTGGTCGCTGTCATTAATAAAATACTATTAATTGCTGACATAACTAACGGATTGTCACATCAGTGCTTGAGTTTGAATAATAATGAGTTGTTGCCAAGTTGACACATGACATGTAAGAACAGTAGGCATGTAAGAACAATATATAATAAGACATGAGTTCTATTATGTATTTGGTTTAATATATAAACAGAAAGGTCGAAAGACTAAAAATTATGATATTTTAGTTCATCTGAAGTCCCGGATCCAAATATTTATGCAAGAATTTAATGTTATATATTCCAACGATGACTATGAGTTTGTTTAAGTTATTGGACTCACGTAATTTGAACAATCTTGGGCCAACTGCGACTAGAGTTTTGTTTGCCTTGTTGGGTTATCTATGTCATCTGCCAATGTTGCAGCAACTCATAATTGTGCAGACATGACATGCTGATATGACAATCCGTTAATCATGTCAGCAATTAACGGTATTTTACCAATGGTGGTAGGGACCAAAATGATTTTTTTTTTAATTTTAAGGACATTAACCGGTCAAAAGAAAAGATAGGGAAAGCAAAATTCGGTCAATTTTCAGGGACCTTTTACTTTAAACAAAAAGACACATGGCATGCTGACGTGACACTCGGTTAGCCATGTCATCAATTAACGGTAGTTCACTAACAGCAGGGACAAAAACCAAAAAATTCTTTTAAGGATCAAGACCGGTCAAATAAAAAAATAGGGATTAAACCAAAATTCGGTCAATTTTCAGGAACCAAAAACTTAAAAAAACCTTTTTAATTCTATTAACCTATTATTGAATTCATTATGATTATTATTGAAATTCGAAAAAATTAAATTGTAAATACAGAAATTTGTAGAAAAGAAGTATTTGTAAAAAATAAGCAATTAATGTTATTAAAAACTAAGATTATAAATAGGAAATAAAAAGAGTTTAAAAAGAAGTTTAAGAATCGAAGGTGGTAATTACTCCATCCGTTCCAATTTATCTGTCGCTTTAAGAATTTCACACGGATTAAGAAAGTCATTTAATACTTCGATTTAAAAGAATAAGGCAATTTTACTATTTTATCCTCATACTACATTAATTATTACACATGTCACATATTTAAAAAATTTTAAAAGCAAGATGAAAGTTAGAAAAAAAATTAATTTATGAATCCTCTAAAGCAACAAATAATTTGAATCAAAATAAAAATGATAAAACGAGATACAATCCCCTATGTCTTTAATATAATCCATTCTCGTGAATTTGTTTTGTCTTATTTATTAGTCTATTTTCTTATTTATAATATTATTAATTATTTTTTTATAAACACCTTTATTTCTTAAAGGTAACTATGGGATTAATTTTAAAAAAGTATAAAAAAGTTTTCAATTTCAATAATATTAATTGTAACTTTGTGAAATGTTTTATCGATTTCGTATTTCTCCCGTGCATCGCACGGGGTTGGGGGCTAGTTCTTATGAATTTTCCCAAAAAAAACTTATATTAAAGGCATGAAAGATTACTTTATTTTTCATATTTTATGTTTATATCTCGATCAATCATCATTAATATTATCTCTGTTGATACCTTAATATTTGGTAGCCCAAATTACAAGGCCCAAATTATATGAAGGCCCAAGAATCGTCAAACAAAAAATGAAACAATGGAAGACACCGAGAAGGGCGTGCAAGCTCCAAGAGCTGCCCGAAGCGTCACGTTCCCAAAGCGACAGTCGTCGAGGCGACATATTCTGATGAGGTGTCCAGGATAAAGAGCAAGGCGTACTGATGGCAGTGAGCACAGCATGCCAGGCGTCGCAGAAACCTGGGGAGAAGGTCAGGATAAACGAGGGCGAACAGGAAGTGGAGCTTGCAGAAGGCGCACACATGTCCAGGCAAAGGCAACACAACTTCCCAGGACCCCAAAGACTTGCAGAGGAAGCCAAGAGGGAATCTTTTAGCTATCCAAGACGAAGCTGAGAGTAGTAAGACTTGAGCCCCTCTCCTTCCCTGTAATCATCAATGCCAAAGCCAAGAACGGTAAAGGAGACAAAGCTACTGAAAAGGTACCCTGAGCACATGATGCAAAGTGCTATTATCCAGCGGGCAAAAGGTGAGCCACCAATGACCACTGGTCCAAAGCACCATTATAAATAAGAGATACTTCTCCTTCTTAAAGGGGAGAGAGAAGAAAAAAGAGGGTGAGAGGAGCTGGGGAGAGCCAGCGAGGATACCTCTGGAGGAAAGCAATACATCGGAGCGACGATAACAATACACACAAAACACAAGGTTTTCTCCTCTGTAACTTAGATGAAGAACACGGACAAGGAGAAAAAGGAACCCAACTGAAGAAGACAACACAGCAAACACATGAAACACTAGCTTTCTTCCCCAAGTTTCAGAGAAGTAACACCGAAGAGAAGTAGGAAACAGAATACGAAGGAGAGAGACAAAGAAGAGGATAAGCCAGAGAGCGCATGCCTCCAGCAACTACCAGCAGAACCAAAACAAGGGCGATCAGAATGCCCAAAACACAACAACCAACAATGATCACAACGCAGAGAGTACAAAAGGAGAGAAAAAGGAATGGAAACTTCCTCTGAAACTTAAGCTTAACAACATAAAAGAGAGTGTAAAGCCAAAGCGCACACTCCTCCCCCTGTAAAAGTACCATAAACGTGGAAGCCATTTCCTTGTATTCACCTCTCTGTAACTCATTTCAATATAATGAAAGCCTAAAGCTTCATTAAGCTTACGAACCCATTATCTCCTCAATAATTATTCACTTATCGCATAAAGCGGTCCGAAACAATTGGCGACTCCACTGGGGAAGCTATGGCTTCCAACCTTGAAGGAAATGGGATTCACGTCGTGCAGCAGGTGCCTGTGGGAGATGCCGCTCCGAAGGCGATACCCGCAGTTGCCATTCAAAACCCAACATCCAGTCTTACAAGTCGTGGAACAGGAGCAGGTTCTAGGAGGTTGAGCTTTAACCCAGCCAATCAGGGAAGTTATGGCTCCGAACTATGAAGGGAATGCTCCCAGAAGCGTTGCTCCAAAGACGGCCCTTGAAGGTGATCACTGTTATCAACAGTCTCCAACTGAAGAAGCGTTACGGCGAGGAGGTGGTCTTTCAGTCCAAAAGCGACCTCCTCGGAAGGCGGCCTGCTCCCAAAAGGCGAGCTCCCTAGAAGGCGCTCCTTAGAGAGTGATCTCCACAGAAGGCGTGCTCACAGAAGGCGACTAGGTTCGCTCTGACACAAACTTTCCAGAGGGCGACGAAACTCGTCCAAGAGGCGCTCTAGATCCTTGCGAGCCCAATTGTCCTGAAAGGCGACGCTTCAAAATGCGACAACGTTCGCTCTACCTATCTTTTCAGAAGGCGGTCACACAACCGAATGGGCAAAAGTACGCTCTTACTGACGAAGGCGCCACACAAAGTACGCCCTCACTGACGAAAGGCGCCACACAAAGTACGCCCTCACTGACGAAGGCGCCTGATTACAGAAATTAGAAACTCAGGAGCAAAGGCGCAACCAGAAAGTTTTATGGAAAACTTGCTGCACTAAAAGCTAAGTACACATAACTCTTAACTCAGTGCATATGCTAGTATGCCTTTTTCATGACTTTAATTATGATAGATATGAATCATGACCAAATAAAAAATGTATTGTACCCAATCACGTATCAGTTGTTGTATGCATAGTTAAGGAAATATAGCTACTGTATGCTCATTTCGTGCATCTGTGTCTTAATATGCTTTTGGAAGTATCGCCTTCACATGACATCATGCTCTACGTAGTTAGTTTCATGTCTAAGATTATCCTGATAACAATGATTTAATTTTAGTTTGTCTAGAATAACATTGTTATGATATGTTGTGGAGACGGTCTGACTCTAAGTTTGCCATGGCTGAGAATCGCATATGTATGATCACAATCATGAATGTTGTCGCTCTGATATGTATCGAATATTTGACTAGAAAAGCAATAACTAGATAACTCTGTACGTTTAAATGTTTGCTGTAGAACTAAAATTAGTATATCATACTAGTCATTCTCGCCATAATCTTGTTTATTTTTCTTGGTCCAACCATGGCACGATATAAAGAAACTGGTTTTCATAATTCCATCATGCAAAAACAATGTTTCCTGTTATGAGCTGTATGATTTAAATGCTTAGAAGGCGCTCTTTAGAAAGGCGTTACATGAAAACGTAATCTTGGTAATGTTACATGACGATGCATGATTTATTTTGTACATAATACTAGAAATAACCAACAAAACGGATATGAGTAGCATGAAAATATCCGGAAAATGAAATTTGTTCATGTAGGAAAAAGAAGTGACATCTTTCTAAGATTCGAGAAGTCCTAAGTACGCTCTCAAGCCATGATTTGACAAGCTTTGCCAAGATGGTCATTGCCTTGGGAGGGTCGCCTCCTCCACCCTAGGCAATAAGTACATGATCTGTCTAAAGCAGAAAAGTACTCCACATCTCGCCCAGTGAAAGAAGGCAATCCAAAGAATGGAGTACCAGAAGGCAAGTAATAAAACAAAAGCAAAGTATCAAGAAAGAGCAACACAACGCAAATAGAAAAGAGCAGTGAAAATTAAACAAATAAAATCAAGCAAAGATAAAGGATGAGTTCCATACCAGATGGTGAACCCTGAGGTTGACAGTAAGACGCATGAAATCCAGAACTAGAAGGCGGACACAAAGTCATGGTGGAAGGGCGACGCATGTCCACCTTGCAAGCAGAAGTAGTTATGCATTTAGCATGAACTGATTGAAAAGATACGCTACATAGAATGACGAAGTTAGGACAAACGAAGGCGAGAAAAGCAAAGTTGAATCAGAAAGCCTCATGTGAAGCTGCAAAGATGAAATCCAAGGCGCATCAGGAGAAAATAAACAGTGTTGAAGCTAGAAATCCTGAAGTAAACCAAAAACAAAATGTTACTAATGTCAAGCCAAAATTCTAAAAACAAGTTATATCGAAAGCTGAAGGCAAAAGCTGACAATGAATTCAAACCAGATAGACGAAGGTGACTTCGAAGCAAAAGCATGCAAGAGAAGTAATTGAAGAGCAAGAGCAAGCACATATGCATAAGCTGACACAACTAAACCCAAGAGTAAATGAGGATGAAGCAGAAGATATGTCCAAGCAAAAAAGCCAGCCAGAAGTCAAAAGCGAACCTTAAAGGCCACTGTATGTGATCACAATTGCAAAGGCGTACAACTGCAAGGCGTACAATTGCAAAGGCGTACAACTGCAAGGCGTACATGAAAAGGCGTACATGCTACGTGAGGGCGAATGCAAGCTTTGTAATGACCAGTACGAGTACAAGATCCTGAAAAGTATGTTACTCAAAGGCATACTTAAACACTGAAGCATTAAATCAGATGCAAGAGCAAGGTGCAAGACGAAAGCAAGCCAAAAAGCGTACAAGTGACTGACCCAAAACTGTTCCAAACATAACATAACCAAGGCGAGCTCAGTTTACCTGATGATTGAACAACTGCCATGCTAAAATCTTGAGTTCATCCCAGTCTGCTCTCATAAGCAAGCCAAAGCACCCTGACGCAAGAGAAACCAAGAAATCTACAATAATAACAAGCCTCTGAAGTAAGGCACATCTGAGCTTATCCATACGTCAAAGCAGATCATGCGAAAGCAAGCATAAGCACAAAGACAATCAAGAAATCCAAGCATTTGCACACTGATAATTGCAAGAAGAACTAAAAGAAAAGTAGCACCCATGACAAGAGGTGTTACGAAGCACAAGCAATCAAAGATTGAGCAAACAGCCAAAAGCAAGGTAGCGCCTATGACAAGAGGTGCCAATACTAAAGCTTGAAGTGACACTGATGACATGAGGTGTCCCCGGAAAGAGCTCAAATGATACTAATGAATGAGGTATCGTTGTATCAAAAACCCCCTCAAACAGGGTCAATAATGCCAGAACGCGAGGTTCAACACTTCAAAAAAAAAAAAAAAAGAAAAGAAAAGGAAGAGAAGAAGAAAAAGAAAAGAAGAAGAATAGTGTTGAACCGTACCGCGGGCACAAGCGCCTTATCGCGGTACCCGGATAGACCTCCTCGAAAAGAGAAATTTCCGGGACAGACGCGGGCGAAGTACGCCATATCGCGAGACTAGAAAAAGTCCCGGGAAACAAGGGCGCTAGTCCTAACGCGGGCAGAAAAATCTGTAAAAGAGGTTGGCTAATGCAAGATCCAAAGTGATCCGTTAGTTTATGAAGCCCAAAGCGGCAAACTGAAAAGTCCAAAGTGACAGCAAAAAGAAAAGCCCAAAAGCGGCAACTGAAAAGCCCAAAACGGCAAAATCTGTAGAATGTGCCCAACGTGCACCCCAAGGAAAAATCTTGGCACCAATGACATGAGGGGCCTCTAAAATCTTCAGCAAGTTTGAAGCGCCCAAAGCGCGCTCCAAAAAAAAAGTGGAGAGGGGAGGAAGAAAAGAAAACCTTCCTTGGGCACCAATGACTTAAAAGCCCTGTGATAAAAAAAAAGAGATGTGTGCTATCAAGAAAAAGCACCAAACTTAGAAGAGCATACAAGAATAAAAACAAGCGCAAGTACAGTAACGAGCACAAATAAAGCTACGTTTACAAGACAAAGTTCAAGCCACAATCGCCAAAGCGACAAAGCCAGCAAAAGCGCACAAGAGCCAAAAGTGTAAAATCCAAATGCAAGCCTAGGCGCAAGGCGAACAAAGAAATAAAAAGACAACACATACATGAACATCGTCAAGGTAGCAACAAGCATACAAAGTAGAGTCCAAACTTGAAAGAACAACTTCGAAGTTCAGCGGAATAAATCCCAGAGTACAAGTTCAAAAGCAATAAAAGTGACAGAGGTTAAATCCGAACAAAGTCATACAAATTACGAAGCTGAAAGAAAGCAGCAACTGAAACCATAGTCTGAAAAGCAGAATGTCAAAAGTAGCAGCACATGTGGCGAAAATAGTGCCTAAATGATAAAGAGAGAATTCAAGGAAGTGATACTGCAAACTTCTTCATAAGAATACTTCATGGTAGCCAAATCTCTGATTTCCTGGTCAAGACTCTCTAACTCGGAGGTCGCTTGGTCAAGCTGAGAGGAAAGTTCCTTGATGCGAGATACTAAAGGAGCACGGCGTTCTTGCAATGAGCGTTCAGCCTCAGCCAACTCAGCATCGTCAAATGGAGGACGTAAGCTCTCAAAACCAGCGATAGCATTCTCAAGCCAAAAACCGGAGTAATGCTGAAATCGGAGCATGTACAGGCAATCCAGAATCTCAGCCTTGTCTTCCCATGGCAAGGCATCCACATCAACCGAGCAAACCAAATGCAGCATCCGTAACAAGGTGCGAGAACCAGACTCTTTGAAAAGACGAGGAAGCGAAGCACGAGGAGGTATCAAAGAAGTGCGAGCACGAAGGAATGAATCAATCAAAGCTTGGTCATCTGCAGAAAGTGCAGCTGCAAAAGCACACAGCAGTACACGCAGAAATAATGAGACAAGAACACAAAAGGAGAAAAGTCCAACTTAGGTCAAGAAAAGAAAGAAACACTTACAAACTAAAGAAGATCCTGGGAAAGCAGAGGTGTGACCTGCTCTTGCGGAAGGAGTCCCGAAACAAGAAGCTTCATGCGCAGAGCGCCCACCAAGAAGGTCAATAACATTTTCAGGGGCTTCAGCCGCCTCGGCGGGAGCCTTACCCTTATCAGCTGAAGGAACAAGACCTGTGTTGCCTCCGGGGGCAAGACGCTCTCCAATTGGGGTCTCAGCAGTAATAGTGATTCGGCTCTCCGAAGGGACAGAGGCATCAACCTCAATGCCCATCCCGCCAAACATGTCTCCAAATCTTGGAGTATCAGAAACAATTTCATCAACAATGTCAGCAGCACCCGAAGGGGCATCTAAAGGCACACCCTTAGAGGAAACAGGAACACTCTTAGGAGTGCCAACAGGGGACATCAAGGAATCAAAATCCTCACTGGCAGCAGATTCAGAAGGAACAGAGGGGGCAACACCCCCACCAGCGGAAGATTGATGGAAGAAATCCGTGGGGTCTTCATGATCAGAAACAGGTGAGATTGTCGAAGGAATAACGGGAACGCTTTCAGGAAATTGAGATGAGGGCGACGCCGATGAATGATCACCAGAGTCACCTGCACTCAAAAAGAAGAAGAGAGTTAGCAATGTCATGAAATTATCTAAGCAGAGCAAAACATAAATGGAGAAAAAACGAAAAAGAGCCTGGTGAGCCGCAAGTAAAAAGAGCAGAAAATGAAACCTGGAGGATGTTCTTCAGCGCTGCCGCTTTCGACGGAGGCATCATGGTAAGACAAGAAAGAATCATCTGAGTTGGTCTCATTAACATCATCCTAGACCAAATCCACGTGAACAGGAGAAGTGGGAGCAATGTGAATACCGGAAGTTCGCAGGCGACTGGATCGGCGAGTGGGTACGGCCGCAGCTGCCTTTCTCTTCTTGCGAGACTTGGCAGCGCCACTGCCACCGCCTTTAGCAGGAGACATGGAAACAGAAGGACCTTGAGAGGAAGCCTTCCTCTTGCCTTGATTTGGGGCAGCGGAGGAGGACGCAGTAGCCTTGTGACTAGGCGAGTCTCCCTCAACTGAAAGCAAAATCAAACAAAAATTAATACAAAGCAAGGAAAGGAAAGCGACAAAAACAGAAAATGGCCAAGACGTTTACCTTTCACTTTCTTCATAGAGGTGCAGAAATAAGGGTCATTATAAACTATGGGCAGCAAAGGAGGGGTCGAACGCGATGAAGAGGCTTCGAAATCCCGCAGATGCTGAAGAATATCCTCATGGGATGTAATCCAAGTGCGCAAAACACCCCCAACACGGAAAGGAGGAACAAAAGCACAAGCAGTATCAGAAGCATCAGGAGTTGCACCAAAAAGAAGCATTTTAACCAAGTCTTCTACTGGGGCTTGCTCGATATGAAGAACGCAAGGGGCTTGATCGCGCTCGAATTGTCTAGCCACACGATCAGGGCGATAAGCGCAAGGCCAAAGAGCTCCGCCATGAGCACTCTTGCTGTCTAGAGGGACGAAGCCGGGCAAGCAACGAGTAGTCAAAATTAACTTCCACAGATCATAGATTCCCTCAAAACGGGCAGCAGCATCATTTCTTGTAGCAAAAGCTTCCTCATCATACAGGGGATGCAAGGGATCGTCGCCCGCTGGAATGTTGTCCAAATAAGGACGAAACACAAACTTATCTTCTGAATCGATAAGAGAAATCAAAGATTCCCTTGGAAATCCTCTTGTCCAACACCAAGAGCGAGACTCCAAGTTAATAGCATCAGCCGAAGGAGGGAGTCTAACAGGACCGTAGTCCGGGAAGCGCTCAAATAAGAAGTACTGAAGGAAAGTCAGATCAATGTAAGAATTGATCGCAAAGCGTCCACGAGAAATCCGCATTTGTTCCGCCACTTGATCTAGGCGAGCATATAGGCCGCCCAAGTAGAATGGAGCAAGAGGAAGGCGCACGCCTTCTGCCAAAAGACAAGCAAAAAGAAAAACACATGGGCTCACAGACTCCCACGGAGGTCCAGGAAACACGTACCTACTCAGCCAAAAAGCAACGAAGGCGGCACGACAAAGGCGTGAATCTGTGACGGGCCCAGCTTGAAACTCGCCGTCATGGAAATCACCGAAAAAGTATCTAACCCAACTAGCAAAAGTATACTTGAGGGAGGAGCATTGATTCGCCCTTCGACTTCTAGGAATCAAGTTCCCAGTACCCCTCACTCTCTGAGAAGACGAAGAACCCCTTGCGTAAGAGACACGCCTTCGTCTGAAGAGATCTCGAGAGTACTTGGCACTAAGAGCCGAGGCGGCTTTCAATTCCACTAATAACTCGAAGAAATGTTCATCGACATTTTCCACATCAAAACCCTTATCTCCAAAAGAGGGCAGTTTGAGGAGTACAACCACGTCTTCAAGGGTTGGAGTGAACTCCCCCCACGATGTCAAGAAAGTGTGGGTAGAGGAACACCAACGTTGCATCAACATCAGTAAATCATCAGGCTTACGGTTAGCACCAAGCCGGGGAGACGCCTTGACTGCGGCGGCAATGCCCACTCTTTCCAAAATGGCCGCAAATGCAGCATCAGTAGAAAACATGTGGTCAACCCACTCTTGACAACCGCTGGTGCCTCCCACACGAACATTGAAGTTCACATCCACCCAAGGAAACTCTAAACGGCGAAGATAAGAACGGAGCAGCGAAGGGCCCAATGCACAATGGTCCTTGTTATAGGAGGGCGAAGAAATGAGTTCGGCGGCGTCTTCAGGGACCACTGTGGCCTTAGAAGAGGAACCGGCAAGGAAATCACCTGAGTCTGGACCAAAGGGCGAGTCCGCCCTCACTCCCGAAGCCCAACGGGATAAGAACGGGGACAGGGAAGTTGTTGCAAGAAGCAGTAGGAGATAGGGCTGAGAAGTTGAATCACTTCCTCGGAGCTTGAAGAGGCATCTTCGATCGTAGGAGGGATAACAGCCTTCGATTTTGACATAGTGACAGCAAATGCAGAAATGGGCAAGAGATGAGCAGAAGAAATCAAGAGGACGAAGAACGAAGGGGCAACAAGAAAAGCTTTCGGTCTTGAGGAAATGAAAAAAGGAAGTTTCAGACAGAGAAAAGAGAGAGAACGGGTACAAGTGTGCAGTTAAGCAAAGAGAAACTGAAAGGTTGGGGGAAGTTTTGAAAAGTATGAGTAAAGGAGGGAACATGGGAAAACGTGCAAGTACCAGAGGCTGAAGGGTATTGCCTTCTCCCCCTGACGACATGTGGAATGCAGCAGAAGAATAAGAAGAAAGAGAAAATGAAAAGAGTTCACACCTCAAGAGTAAATGGCCCATTGACAAGACCCCACCAAATGGCAAAGTTCAAGTCCATCATAAAAGCTGAAACTGCCAAGTAACTGATAAGCTAAGGAAAGTATAAGACAGATACCTGTGATGCGAAGGCGTCTCCTTCTTTACACCTTCACCAAAAGCGATACCGGAAAGCATAACAAGGAAAGCAAGGAGCGAAGGATGAAGGGTGGAGGAAAAGGAGAAAAAAGTGAGGAAAAGACAAGAAATAAGATTTGCACTGAAAGGGAAATTCTTTCCCCTCTCACTGCAAAGGGGGCAATTGTTGATACCTCAATATTTGGTAGCCCAAATTACAAGGCCCAAATTATATGAAGGCCCAAGAATCGTCAAACAAAAAATGAAACAATGGAAGACACCGAGAAGGGCGTGCAAGCTCCAAGAGCTGCCCGAAGCGTCACGCGCCCAAAGCGACAGTCGTCGAGGCGACATATTCTGATGAGGTGTCCAGGAGAAAGAGCAAGGTGTACTGATGGCAGTGAGCACAGCATGCCAGGCGTCGCAGAAACCTGGGGAGAAGGTCAGGATAAACGAGGGCGAACAGGAAGTGGAGCTTGCAGAAGGCGCACACATGTCCAGGCAAAGGCAACACAACTGCCCAGGACCCCAACGACTTGTAGAGGAAGCCAAGAGGGAATCTTTTAGCTACCCAAGACGAAGCTGAGAGTAGTAAGACTTGAGCCCCTCTCCTTCCCTGTAATCATCAATGCCAAAGCCAAGAACGGTAAAGGAGACAAAGCTACTGAAAAGGTACCCTGAGCACATGATGCAAAGTGCTATTATCCAGCGGGCAAAAGGTGAGCAACCAATGACCACTGGTCCAAAGCACCATTATAAATAAGAGATACTTCTCCTTCTTAAAGGGGAGAGAGAAGAAAAAAGAGGGCGAGAGGAGCTGGGGAAAGCCAGCGAGGATACCTCTGGAGGAAATCAATACATCGGAGCGACGATAACAATACACACAAAACACAAGGTTTTCTCCTCTGCAACTTAGATGAAGAACACAGACAAGGAGAAAAAGGAACCCAACTGAAGAAGACAACACAGCAAACACATGAAACACTAGCTCTCTTCCCCAAGTTTCAGAGAAGGAACACCGAAGAGAAGTAGGAGACAGAATACGAAGGAGAGAGATAAAGAAGAGGATAAGCCAGAGAGCGCATGCCTCCAGCAACTACCAGCAGAACCAGAACAAGGGCGATCAGAATTCCCAAAACACAACAACCAATAATGATCACAACGCAGAGAGTACAAAAGGAGAGAAAAAGGAATGGAAGCTTCCTCTGAAACTTAAGCTTAGCAACATAAAGGAGAGTGTAAAGCCAAAGCGCACACTCCTCCCCCTGTAAAAGTACCATAAACGTGGAAGCCATTTCCTTGTATTCACCTCTCTGTAACTCATTTCAATGTAATGAAAGCCTAAAGCTTCATTAAGCTTACGAACCCATTATCTCCTCAATAATTATTCACTTATCGCACAAAGCGGTCCGAAACAATCTCATTAACTATTCTTTTTAAGAAAGATCCTTTGATACTGCATTTGAGTTTTTTTATTCATGGTGCATGTTGTTTCATTGCAATAAAAATTTAACTTTTTTTTATAGTCATTAGATTTAACAAGAAAATAATATTATGGTTCATATTAAAAGTAAAAAAAAAACACACAATCACACTTATGTCTTTATTGTTTTAAAATTTCAACTCCACCCTTTCGCCATCAAATTCAATCACTGTCCTCCTCCTTCTTCCTTTCCTCCAGCCACCACCATCATTGGACAATGATGGAAACCTTCTCTGTTTCGTGTATCGGAGCCTTGACTTTTACGGCACCTCACTCACTGGATGACCTCCTTTCTCCCTCTTGCGGATTCCCTCCCTCTCTCTCCCCCCCTTCCCTTTGCTCCTTCACCATCTCAACCCTACACTCTGTACTCGCCCTCATCGGCTAACCACCACCATCAACCCTCGCCCTTTTTCCGCTTCCTCATCTTCTCTTTTGTCCGCAACCAAACATCAAGGACCATATATATTTGATTTCTCAATCATTGCCATTTCAGAACCTCTGACCGCCGCCACCCCGAATCTCTACCATGATGGTTCAAGAGCTTACCCGTAAACTTTCAACTTTCAACCCCGATTCAAAATCACGACCTTCTCCCTCCACTCGCTTTGAGAATATTTGGGGTGCTAGGGATGGTGCATTCAAAGGCGCGGGCAATGCTACTAAGGTGATGGTGGCGGTGGTGTTTGGCGGTGGAGAAGGAAGCTAAATGATGATGATGGTGGGTGATATTGGAGGTAAGACGGTGAGGGTATTTAGGGCTTTTTAAGATATGAGGAGGATATAATAGGAATTTTAGAGGTAAGAGAATCACAGAAATAACTTAACTCTCCCCATCAAAGAGGTTGTCTTCTTTCAATAAATAATATTACTCTATTGGCTATTTTTCATTTCCCACGTAAAGGCATATGAATAAAAAAAATTAATATTTCCATGTATTCAAGTGGGAGTCAAAATCCACATTGGATAAGATGAGATGAGTAAAAGAGTTTATAAGTGGCAAAACTCATAGACTCATTATTATCTTAAGGTTTTGATTTAAGATGTGATGTCTTGGTTATTGGTGGCTCTTTATTATTCCCATGATTCTTCTGAAGCAATGAAACTCCCAAGTGGTCTGATCTCTCTGATTGCAGATAGTGACATTGGAATCAAAACCAAAGGTTCGACTAGGAATGGTGGATAGGGGGAAGTAACAAGTAACTGTAGAAATTCACACCTGAAGAGGGTAATTGTTGGATATCCAAGTGAGGGTTGAAGTCCCAAATGGGTCAAGATGAAACAAGTAAAAGAGTTCATAAATGTCAAAACTCATAAAATCATTGCTTTAAGTGTTCAACATGTTATGTCTCACTTATTGATGGCTCTTCACTATTCCATAACCCTAGAGAAATAAAACACCCGAGGTGATCTGATCTCCTGATTGCATGTCCTCACAAATATCTTATTGAATTTCTTCCTCCAAATAAAGTGGAACATATAGCATAGTCACTGATCTACTTGTCTAGGTATAATTGAAAAAGAATAATATAGGTAGCCATTAGCTAGGTAGGTTATCGAAAATTAACTAATACTCCAAATGTTCCACTTCAAATATTGTTTATAGTAATGTACACTAATTAAGACATCAGTTAATGTGCAAATTTCACTAACATCACAATGTAAAATAATATGATAGACTAAAATATTCATAATAATTCATGCTCATTGTTACATTCTATATAGAGATTAATGAGTGTGCATTGACTGTGTAACATTTTTTATACCATCGGTCCATTATATCCATCATTTATTTGTATTAATTTTATTTGAAAGTCAACGACCATAAACACACATTTTATTTAGAGATTAATGAGTGTGCATTGACGGTCTAACGTTTTTTACATCATCGGTCCATCATCCATCATTTATTTGTATTACTTTTATATGAAAGTCACTACAAAAAAAACCTTTATTGCAACGACCTTTTGCAACGACTTAAAAATGTCGTTGCAGAAAACATGTGTTTTGCAACGACTTAAAAAAGTCGTTGCAGAAAATAGGTGTTTTGCAACGATTTTTAAAAGTCGTTGCAAAACACATGTTTTCTGCAACGACATTATCGTTGCCAATAAGATTAAATAATTTTTTTAAAATAATTGGTCGAGGTACTTGTGTGCACTTCGGTCCCTTTGATTTGTAATGCATACTTAAAAAAATTGAGTGCATCTAGACTCTTCTAGGATACGGTTACCAAACAATATTCACTTTCACTTCTTTCATACACAATTGCTTCCTCCCTTCTAGTCCCTTCAGTTGTCCACTTCTTCTTCTTCTTCCTTCGGTCCATTTCTTCTCCCTGAAACTCACCACTTCTTCTCCCTTCCGTCCACTTCTTCTCTCCTCCGTCCCTTCTAGTCCCATAGTGTCAGAGAAACCTCCATGGTCCACACAATCTCCTTCCTCAACCCCTTCTTCTCTCCTCTCGGCCTCCATCATTCTCTTCAGTGGCTGCTTTGGGTTCTTTGAGGAAATCGATCTCTTGGATCTCATCACCATTTCTTCAAATCGGTGGCTGTTTGGCTCTGTAAAAATTTAGCTATGAATTTTTTTTAAGATCTGCATTCAAATCGGTTGAGATCTGCGTTTTTTGGTTTGGTAAATTTTGTACATTTGTTTTTTCATAATTGTAATTATTTATTTTTTTAGGATCTTTGTTGTGTTGTTGTTGTTGTTGTGTTTAATATAAATTGATTTATGCTCATTTCTTTCTTCTCAACAAGATTATAGTCGTTCGTGGTTGTTGGTGTTGTCTCTCTCTTCCTCCTCTTCGCGACCGCTCGCTGGTTCAGCTCACTCCTTTTGGTTTGTTCTTCCTCCTTTTTAGTTTTTGTTCTTGCCTCTGTGTGTTCGTTTTCCATTTTCCCCTTTGTGACTCTGTCTGTTCCTTTTCCCTTCTATGGGTTTTCGTTTTCCCTTTTCCCTTTTGCAACATACACCAATCGCTTCTCTTTATTCTTTGTTATTTCCTTCACTTTGCTTCATGTATTGTATAAAAACAAAACACTTTGCTTGCTTGGACCTGAGATTAATTTCCCTAATTTTTGTCTTAGGGTTTTTATATTATTATTATTATTATTATTAATTTCGGTAAACAAGAAACTCATTAAGCTGGAAACGTACTGCTCCTAAAGCGTGGTGGTAGAAATACTATTTTGGTTGGTTTTTTCTGTACTGTTACATGGTTTTGCTTATTTATGCAGTAGGGGGGAGGGGTAGAATATGTGTCTTCCTCAGGCTTATGTATAGGTTTATGTTGGTAATTACTGAAACTATGTTGTAGTTATATCTTGAAATTTAAGCAAATTGCAGTAAGTTTTTGTAGTTATATCTTGAAGTATGATTCTATGCTTTAGCAGAATCTATAGAGGTATCATTTGTTTTGTCTGAACTTTGAAGTATGATTCTGTGCTGTAGCAGAATCTATAGAGATTGAGGTGAGGAGGGGAGAAGCACAAGGTCAATGATTGTAACATACTTGTGTCACATGGATGGCTCTGTTAGAAGAATTTGACTCTTTAAGGTAGATGTTCTCATAGCTTTCTCTTATTTCTTGATTATGGCCTACTTTATTAAACATTGATCCAAGGGGGTGCTGGTAATTCATGGCTTTGCCACTATGTCTTTTGACCAAACCCCCACTTTTTCTCTTCTTGATTATGAAGCTTGTATTTCTTACTCAGCTTCTAAAACACCCTTAATTATATTAGCTTAAACACTAATGCTAAAATTTAGATTCCACAATAGGGCCATGTGTGTTTGTGCAGTGCAAGTACAGGGAGCTTACTTGTTTTTATGTTAACTCACAACTAAAGAAGGTAATATTTCATATGTCCTAAAGGATAGGAGCCTTGATTTTAGTACACATGATGCAGGATGAGTTGGCATCAAGAATGCCTAAGATCAAGGGTAGTTTAATATTCATAGACAAGGTCACAATTATCCTTGATTATAAGGATCAGTTAGATGTTGCTATACTTTTTTTTTAATTTTCTATCATATCAGTTAGCAGAATCTTCTTTTTTTTTTTGCATATTTTTTGAATCAATAGAGAGATAAACTTGTTTTGAATTTGTTAAGATAATTTGTTTAAACTCTTTGATTGTTCTAAATTATGCTGCGAAAAAGAGAAGGTACAGAGGTTAGTTAGGTTTATTCTAAGTGAAACCATATTCTAAGTGGTTTATTCACTTAATTTCCAGTAGTTATTATATAATTAGTCTCTGTTGTAGATTGGTTTTGAATTTGATGATCCTGATTTTATGGATGTGTGAAGATTGATGTCTTTGCAGCATCCATTGTTTGTTGCTTATGCAAATCTTGACTTGGTAATGTCATAAGTGATAATCTAATAACTTATGGTTCCCCTTTTGGTTGTTAGTCGGTCACATGCCATCTTCACAATTACATTAGAACAGATGCACAAACTCCATTCAGTTTCTCCCAGCAATGACACTTCAGAGGAAGATATGGGTAAAGAATTCCTTTCTGCAAAGCTTCATTTGGTAGATCTGGCAGGATTTGAACGAGCTAAAAGAACAGGATCTAATGGTCTTCGTTTAAAAGAAGGTTGTTGATACATGATTATCCTGAATTCCTAGCATACTTTTGTTTCAGAATACTCCATCAGCCTCATCGTTGTAATAATAAATGATGACAAGGATTTAGTGACATTAACTTAATCTATTTTTTCCCTGTTCATAGGCATACACATCAACAAAGGTCTTCTTGCACTTGGTAATGTCATAAGTGCACTTGGGGATGAGAAAAAGAGAAAGGAGGGTGCACATGTTTCCTATCGGGATATCAAACTAACTCGACTCTTACAGGTTAGAGTAAGATTTTGTTGCTTCATATACTAGTTAAGGTTATGCAAGTGTGTGTAACTTTTGAGCGTAGGGTAATTTCTGTCTCTAAGAACCTTTTGATCCTGACTCACTGGTCCTTGTTGCAGGATTCGCTTGGTGGAAACATGATAGGTAATTACCGAAGAAATTTTATTAATGACTTCAAATGTTTGTGTTTTCTCATGTTCTTGTTTTCCTTTGAGTTCGTTCTGCTAAACTACGATATGTTCCATGCCTTACGTGTATTTTGTTTCGATCGAAGCCAGCTCATTGCAGGGAAAAATGGCTTTTTCGATTTTTGTATGAGCCAGTTGTTAATTAAGTTCAAGTTCTTGTGTTGACACTTATTTACCTCTTGGTCTACGATGACTATTCATTTTTTAATAGTAGTTAATTGAATTTCTTCCTATTATAGTACCAAATAATAGAATGTCTGTATTTAATTCTTTCTTATATTTTAAGACATCTTGATTGAGTTAGTTTAGGACTTGAAAGAGCAACTAAATGAGCTTGTAACACTATTACAACAAAGTGAAGCACAGATAAAAGAACTCGTTAAAGAGCAAAAACCGCAACATGCTGTTGCCATTGTATTGAACACACCATCGGCATTGGTGAGATTTTATTCCTCTATCACTGCTTAGCATGAGATTTTGTTCTGTAAAATGCTTTAACTCCTACACTACATAAGACAGCTAAAGAGAAAAGATTATATGTAACTAGCATTTGAGTTAGTTTAGCACGAGAAGGGAGGGATGGGATAACGTACTTTTGTCTTAATTATTATCATGATACTTCATAATTTAAAATGGTTATATCAGTTAAAAAGATTATTATTTTTTTAATATAAATAAAAGCTATTGCAACGACAAAATGGTCGTTTCAAAAATCAAGGGTGTTTTGCAACAACAATGTCGTTGCCAATCAAGGTTATTGCAACGACAATTTTGTCGTTACAAAAATGAAAGGTGTTTTGCAACGACAATATCGTTGCCAATAAAGATTCTTGCAACGACTATTTTGTCGTTTGAAAAATCATTGGTATTTTGCAATGACAATGTCGTTGCAAAATAGATTTACCAATATGGCTATGCTAGCCCTGTTTAGCAACGACATTTGTCCTTGCTGAAAATCGTTCTTTATAACAACGAAAAAAGTCGTTGCTATACCCTTTTGCAACGGCTTTACCAACAACGACCTTGGTCGTTGCAGAAAATATTTTTTGCAACGACTTTTGTCGTTGCAATAAAGGATTTTTCTTGTAGTGAGTCAACAATCATAAACGCATGAATGATAGATAATGCACTGATGGTGTAAAAAACCTTTACACTGACGGTGCACCATCTATTTTCTCTTCTATTTAAAGTATGTAATTTGACAACGATGACAAATCAATAAAAGAATTTGTTCCTTGATTTCCCAATGTAGCAAATAATGAGTGTGTTTGGTATGACAAGCTTATAGCTTATTTAGTAGCTCTTAGCTTATTGATTTGATCAATAAGCTACTAGAGCTATTTGGTGAACAAAAAATAAAAAAAGTTTATAGCTTTAAAAAAGGAAGCTTATAGCATTTGAAAGCTAGCTTTTAGAAAGCTACATCAGGTAGCTTTGAAAAAAAATAAGAGCTTCCACTAAATCATATCTCAATTTTACCTTTTTTTATTAAATTATATTATTATTTATTCTGGTCCAAATTAATATTAACCCCCATTTTTTTTACTTTTTTCTCTCAAACCCAAAAACCTAGCTAGAATCCTTCTATATATTCAACATCTATACGCACCACACCAAAACCACTCATAAAGAAATCCTATATTTAACTATTGATTCAGGAGACATAAAGGTATGTGATATTTATTTCAACATTGATCATCAAATTTCTCTTTCACTTTTTTGTTATCCTCATTTTTTTTAATTTTGTGAATTTGGTTCAGATTGGATTTGTGTGATTTTGTGATGGCGATGTGTCCAATAAATTGGCTAAAAGTTTTGTCCTTCTTTCGTGTCATTGTTAATAAAGATACCGTAGCATTTTTATAAAAATAATAAAAATGTTTAAAGTGCAATAGTACTTAGTAATAATTATTATGAATGTTATAATTTTTTTTATTATTTATATCTATATGAATGAAGTATATGCCTTTTTCTATAAGCTACTAGTGTAGTATTATCGTCATTGAAACATGAATGTTAATATTAATTATTATTCTACATGTTATGTACTTTTAAGTCATTTAACATATTTAAATTAGTTGCACAGCTAGTTTTGTCAAACAGCTCTAGTTCAATAAGCTAGCTATATAGCTAAGTTCACAGTTATCAGCTAGAAAATCACAGCTATCGGCTACAACTACAAGCTCATAGTTATAAATTAGTTTTGCCAAACAAACTTAATATGGCATAAGTGAAAAGTCATAAAACTACGATTAAAACGGAACAAATGTAGCAATAATTGCTCAACACTACAACAAAGTATATAAGAACCTCCTATATTAATAAGAAATGCTAATATCAAATAACAAAAGCAGCTACTCCTGTTCGCGTAAGACAGCCCAATTGGTGGCTGCAAGAACACTTAGGATTTCCCCCTCCCCCAGGTCATGGGTTCTAGTCCCAGACCTCCCATGTAAAAAAAAAAAAAAAAAATAACTACTTCTCTTTTGGACAAGAAAACAGCAACAACCACATCTTTAAGACAGCAAAAACAACAACAAAAACACCAAAACCAACAACAAAAATAGTAGAAACAATAAAACAGCAGTAAACCAATTTTCACAGCAGTACCAGAACACCTTTCAATGACAGCAAGACAGTAACAACCAACAGTAAAAAAAAAGGTGAATGTCATTCCTAGAGAAAGTGTCTGTGTTGACAAATCAAAGGGGTGAGAAGTACAATTTTCCCTTACTTTTCTTTTTTAACATAAATTTCTCCTTCAATGGGATGATTGTTATTATTTGGTCAAAATAGGGTAAAATACCAACTTAACATCATCAAAGCTGTTTCTAATATTTTTGGGACCTTAGGCAAAATTAGAAATATGGGTTATCTCTTAAAAAATAATATATATATATATATATATAGTATTTTCCACTAAACCAAAACAATTAATGCTCCCATTAAAAACTTATGATATATTTTTTTTAAGAGTTAAATATTAAATTTAAATTAAGCTTAACCTTAATAAATATATTTTGTTTCTAAAAGAATAAACATAATTTTTATATATATATATAGAGAGAGAGAGATAATTCTTTCCAACTCAATGATACAATTATGTGTAAACTCATAACACGTGGTTATTTTTTTCCCCAAATGTAATAATAAAGAAAATAAAATTTTTCACTTTTTCATTGACAAAAGTCTTAAATTTTTCATTAAAAAAAACTCAATTTTTAGCAATAATGATTTTTTTTAATACAGTTGAGTGGTGGAGAGAAGCATCATATCTCATTATCTTGAAAAAAGTCAAAGTAGTCAACAAAAAAGAAGAGAATATCTTTTTGATATAATGCTTGATTCGGTTCATTAATTGCAAATTTTTATCACACAAATTTTCATATTATTTTTACAATTTTTAAGATTTTTCATTAACTGTTTTATAGAATTTTAATGTAATATACAATTTTTAAGATAATATACCATCTTTAAGATTTTTCATTAATTATTTTTACTTTGAATTAAGACAAAGATTTCATTCCTCTAAGTAGAGGAATTATTGTGTGGTCCTCACATCCACATCGTTGGATGTATTATTAATTAATTAAAAATATAAATATTTAATGAAATCAACGGTGTGGATGTGGTCGGGACCATTGGTCCCGGACCACACAATAATTTTCCCTAATATAGAGTAGGAGATAAGGTAAGAAAAAATTGAGAATTAAATGAGATAATATGAATATAAAATAAGATAAGAGAAATTTCGCTCCTCTAATTAAGCAAGAGATAAGGAAATAAAATTTGAGATACTCCTTCGATCCCGTTATCTTGGTAAAAGTCAAAGTTGTAAATAAAAATAAGCAGATAATATATTTCTGATATAATGCATTATTCTATTTTCAAAATAAAATATAATATATGATTCATTCATTAATTACAAATTTCTATCTCACAAATTTTCATATTATTTTTACAATCTTTAAGATTTTTCATTAATTATTTTAAATAAATTTAACGTAATATACAATTTTTAAGATAATATACAATCTTTAAGATTTTTCATTAAATATTTTTTCTTTGATTTGGGACCAATAAAAACTTCATTTTTTACCAATATAATGGGACAGAGGGAGTATATGAGAGACAATTAAATGAGATGATATGAGCACAAAATATGATAAACTTCACCCCTCTAATATAGAGTAGGAGATAAGGTAGAAAAATTTAGAATTAAATGAGATGATATGATATGAACATGTATAAATTAAAATAAGATAACAGAAACTTCGCTCCTCTAATGGAGTATGAGATAAGGAAAAAAATTTGAAACACTTCCTCGGTCCGATTATCTTGGTAAAAGTCAAAATAGTAAATAAAAATGAGAGAATATCTTTTTGATATAAAATTTATAAATTAAAAATATGTCCCGGTGACGTGACAAAAAAAAACAAGTGGCTAATCTTTCCTCTACATTATTATAAATTGGAGAGGTTCTTAGTGATAGTCATCCTTAATTTGAAGAGAATTTTGCAAGAACTATGTCAACCTTAAGCAACTACCTCCCGAAGTTTGTAATCTTCTCTAATTGAAAATATATATTCCGTTAGTTTTTATAATGCTTATTTTTAAAATCAACATTTGCATTGTTGGAAAAAAATGCCCCATAAAAATGATAGAGATGACCAGAAGATAATAGTTCACGTTGCATGTCTATGGGACACCATCAACATACGACGAAAGGAACTTATTAGTACAGATATGGTTCTTATAGATGAAAAGGTAAATTTTCATCTCTTAATTTATTGATGTTTTGGGATGAGTATGTTGCACAATTTGAGAACATAATGAAAGAAAATGAGTCTAAAGATAGTAAAGTTAACGTAGGAGTTTTTACGTCAACTATAATCAAGACGTACCAAGGTATATGATTGTCACCATAAACATTCTTGCTTTGATTTTTTATACTCAAAATACATAACCGACTATCCACAACCTGTTACAGGTGATTTATCAATTTCTACATCAAGTTCCACACAGATTTACATCAATATAGACATGGCCGAAACTAATGAGCTCATTCAATCATTCAAGTAGGCAATTTTACAATTCTTATATGAATATAATATTTTAACAGCTTTAATTTTAATATATGCTATAACTTTATCATAGGTATTCCATTGTTGCACCTGTCATTGGAAACCTTGCAATAACAAAATCGAAGGTGCCTAATCAATTTGATAATATGAAGACTATACATGAGATATTGGCTTTGACAACCTCAAAGACTGGCATAGTATAATTGATTTCTTCTTGGAATTTTATTATGAATAATAGTAACTAACTTTGGGTTTCCCAATTTTTTTTAAATAAAAGCAGAATGAGGTGTGCTTATGCGTTGCAACTATTGATGACGTCTTGCTAACCCATGGTTGGTATTTTAATGCTTGCCCTCTTTGCAAGAGAAAGATTTCCACTTTACCAACAAAATTCGAGTGCTCTATTTGTAAAAATGAAGTGGAGTACCCCTTGATAAGTTAATCGCATTTTTTTATACCAAAAACCTGGGATCCACCTGAAATTGATTAATATTTAAAAATTCAAACGTTGTAACCTCCATTATGTTTATGCTAAATTTTAGACTTCGTTTCGAGCTTAGGGTTAAAGATTCAACCCACTCAACAATATTCGTAACCTTTGATGAAATTGCTGCACAATTAGCCTAAGTGAACCTTCAAGATCTTACTAAAGGCGTCGAAAATGTAATGTGTTCAATTTTTAATTGAAAAAAAAATCCATACATTTAGTGTATGAAACTACAATCGGTGGATAAATAAACTAACGAACACTAGGAGAACACCTAGAAGGGGGGGAGTTTGAATAGGTGTTAAAGAAACCTTGAAAAATTTTCGACCGAAACAAATAGAAACAATTAAAACAAATGATTTTCACAAAAGTTTCAGCTCTTAATTGATTAAGCTGACCACTAATCGATTAACACGTGACAGCAAGTTAAGGTTAATCGATTAGCAAGGTGTTTAATCGATTAATCACTGTTTAGAACAGAAAAATCATTTTCAATCGAAAACGTAAATCAATCAAATATCATGTATGATCAGAGATAGCACGGAATTGATTAACACAAAGATTGTTAATTGTTGGAAGTCAAGCTTTCCCAAGGACTTCAAGTGCAATCATTATATGGTTTTGATGATAACAAACTCAAGATTCTCAAGTTCATATCAAGTGCAATCACAAGATCTTCATCCTTCAAGTCCAAGCTTCAAGTTGGAGAATCAAGCAAATGAAGTTGAAGATTCAAGCAAATGAAGATTTTAGCCTTTTCCCTTAGGACATCATGTAAGGTAATGAAGTCAAGGTCTATATTATGTTAAAAGTCCAATATAAGTTTTTCTAAATATGTTTTTCATATAAAAGGAGAAGAAAAAGAAGTTTTGTGAAAATCAGTTTTTATATCTTAGTTTTGGTGAAAATATCTGATGTTACAAAACTCTGAATATTTTTATGTATGCAAGAAGGAGTGATCGATTACTTGCTTATGTTAATCGATTAACCTTGTTGCATCATAGAAAAATCAGAGAGCTTGTAATCGATTAAGTGAACTTTGCTAATCCATTACTTTCTGTATGAGAGTAATCGATTACCTGGCTCAAGTAATCGATTAAAATTGTTGCATCATATGCATAACAGAGGCTCTGTAATCGATTATTAGATAAGTGGTAATCGATTATATGAGTTGCATCATACATTAAACAGAAGTGAAGTAATCGATTACATGCATGTGATAATCGATTACTGGTTTTTAAAATGAATTTCAAAGTTTCTATTTTTAAAGGGATAATCGATTACCTCCCTCAAGTAATCGATTACCTCAAGTTTTATTGAAAAACGTGTCAGAATCATTTTTATTATTTCCTGATTTGTTTTTATATAAAAGATTCTGATTTATTTTTCAAAATTCGAAAATGATTTTAAATTTGAATTATTTCCTTTTTCGTTTTAAGAATCAAATCTTTATTTTATTTCGTAAATCGTTTTGATTTATTTTTGATTTTAAAACTTATTACAAAATCTTATTTTATCTTATTTTGATTTTCAAAATGATTTTAATTTATTTCTTAAATCTTTTATTTTATCTTTTGATTTGATTTTGATTTCAAAATTAACTCTATTTATTTGTTTTTCAAAATCATTTCAACACTTCTTCATCTCCTGATAATCACGCTTCTTCTTCTTCTCTATTCTTCTCTGGTTTTCACGATCATTCATTTTTGAAGAAAAACTAAACCTTGTATTGGCCTGATGACACTTTCTTTTTGACTTCATTATCATTAGAGCTATATTGTTGTATCTGTGTTGCTTAGAACACATAATTGTTAGAGTGGCCTATTATTGTTGTATCCGCACTATCAAGAGTGCATTATAGTGGTTGTACCCAATCAATCATACCTTAACCAGTGTTGTAAGGGGTGTGTAACCCTTAGTGACTAGGGAGTGAATCTCCTAGTGCGGACGTGCTGCGTTCGTGGTGTTTAGGGTGAGGAACCCTTGTATTGGGTAGTGCTAGACGAACGGTGGGGCACCTAGTAGTTAGGCTATCTGGTTGTGTTTTGAGGCCCCTAGCGAACGGAGGTTCCTAGTAACGTGCGGGGTGCTCTGGTTATACTTGGGGACGCGAGGCGTCTTTGGTTTAGTGAAAAGCTCAAGCGGGTCGCTTGGGGACTGGATGTAGGCCGGGTTTGCCGAACTAGGATAAAAATCTCTGGTGCAATCTCCTCTATCCCTTATCTCTTTATTTTCTGTTGTTATTCTCCTTCTTGTATCAAAGCGATTATTTTCATAATAATTAATTTAAAGGATTTTAAATTAATTAGCGTGGTAACGTTTCTCGTTGTTATCTTTTTAATTGTGCCGCGCATATTAGTTTTTATATAATTATTAATATTATTCGCTTTCGCGCAACGATTTTCTACATTATATTGTTTTCCACTGCAAATCTCTTTAAATTTGTTGAAAACGTTTTAAAGCGAATATTTTTCAATGTTTTCGTAAACACCCAATTCACCCCCCTCTTGGGTGACGGCTGCCAATCCTATCAATAATTCTAACATTAATGATTACCTAGATTATGCAAAAGGTTTTCCCCAAATCAATTTGAACTATTAAAACCTAATTTATTCAATTATTAGAAAATCAATCTTTTCTAGGTTTTCAATTAAGAACAATATGAAAATGCAGAATTTAAAGAGTTTAAGGTAAAGAGATACTGCATAGAGATTTTATACTGGTTCACTCTCCTCCACTGAGAGCAGCATTCAGTCCCTTCTTCCACAAGAGAGATTTCACTAAGGAATTAGAATTCTAAAATTACAAGCTATTACCTCTCAAGATACCTACTTGATACCCTCCAAGAGATAACCTCTCTCTTGTCTTGTAACCCTATTAAATTTCTAATCTAAACTTCTTCTCTTGCTTGATGATCACACACACACCAAGTCTTCCACTTGCTTGTCGATATCTCACAACAAGACTTCCACTTGCTTGATGAACACACCAAGGCTTCCACTTCAATTTGCTTGCTGATCATACACCAGGACTTCTTCTTGTTGTATTGATAGCTTGCCTCTTGCAATGATTACAACTCAATGAAAAACAATAAAACCTATTGAATCTCCTTCAAGAACTATGAACTATTAGAACTTGAGATTCAAAAGCTTCTTTGATCAAAGATATGAAAATAAGAACTTTGATCTTTGTAAAAGTGAGAGAGAATGTTGAGAGAATAGTGTAGCTTTAATCTTTTCTAAATTGATGTAACAATGAAGTTAGTTAATCACAATGATTAGGGAAAGGTTTATATAGAAGACCCATAAGGTTTGGAAAACATTAGAATTAATTTTGCCAATTAAAAAACTGAAAAACACGTGTTAATAGATTAGATCTTTTGGGTAATCGATTAACCACTATTTGATTTATGGTAATCGATTAGCACCATGCAGTTAACCGATTAATGGCTGACACAAAATTCCGGTAATTGATTAAGCCTTATGGTAATCGATTAAAGGCTGTAAAAATCTTACAAAACATTTGTTTTCTCAAATTTAAACTTTTTCTAAAATATCTTTAAGCCACTTATTTATTTTTGGTTAAGTGAAATACTCAAGATATAATATGATCATGCACTTGATAAAGATTCACTACCCAACTCTCAAAACTACCCAAACTCTAAGACTCAAAACAAAAATACAAAACTATATACATATTGAATCTATGAGCTTGTTATCTCTTCAACATTATTGTTTTTTGTTCTTTGTCACTTGTTGATCTTCTTCATGGTTGAGCTTCTTCAAAAAATTGATCTTGTTCAAAACATTGTCATTATCAAAACCATGCACTTGCATAATAGATCTAACAATCTCCCCATGCACATACACACTAGGTCTAACATTTAGGTGTTCCAATATATAATGTACATACCAATGTGTTCAAAATTTAATGTGTTCCAATAGCAACAGTCATAAAAAAATTATAAATGTAATTTTATATATATCACTTTAATATTTGGAATCGTTGATAAAAACACATATCAATTTATAATACTGATTTCCAATAGCAATTAATTATTTACCCCTTATTGATAATTACTCATATTTTTCTCAACATTATTTAAAACCCCAAAATTAATTATTAGATAAATTTTAAAAATATATATCATCTTCGGATCAAACTCAAGTAAGTAAAATAACTCAACTTATTCACGTTCAAAAAAGCTTATTCACATTTTCTCTATTTTAATGCATGTCACCACAAAGTGTACTCATCTGTTACAATACTAAAATGTTAGCCCTTAACTTTTGAAATGAAAATTTATTACCATTACACTCCCTTTTCCAATTTGATGTCCATTGTCATCTGCTTTGTGTAACATCCCTAATTTAATATACAAGCCTAATTAGTGATTTAATATATTTAGAGTGTAGAAAATGGGTAGATTAATGGCTTACAGAATTTTGGGAGATAGGTGAGTAGTAATTATAAGTCCTAGGGGTTGTGTAGGAGACATTTGTAGCAACGGGCAAAATTATCTAAGCGAAATCGGGGGTTAAATCGACGTTTTAGATGTTAGAAATCAACCGAAAAGAGAAAATTAGGAATTTATTATAGGATGCTAAGAAATTAAATTCCACCGTTGGATACGAAGTTTAAGGGGTTAAGAAGCTTGTCTACAAATTTGGACCCGATCCGACGGTTAACAAAAAAAATACGGCGAATCGAAGTTTCAAGTTCCTGGTGCACGCCCAGGCGCACCAGTGCACGCCCAGGCGCACCAGGGTGCAAATCATGCACCAGACCAGTAGAAAAACCGCCCAGGCGCGCCCTGTGTGCACCAGATGGGGAAAATGGCGCACCACCCCGCATCAGCAGCACCAGCGCGCCGCACCAGCTTGTCCAGCAGCACCAGTCTGGTGCCGGTCTGGCGCTCAAGCGTGCGCGCGCCAACCAAACCAGATCTGGTGCGTTGATCATGAAACTTGGGGCCAAAGTTTGATTTTTGGCCACACGATTTTGTGGCAGCTTTCAAGGCAAAATGACCATGAAAAATAATACACTCCCTCACACTTCATCATCAACACCAACATCATCCTCTTCCCATCCTCCCTCAAGCACCATGAACACAAGACCAACCAACACCATCATCCACCCTCTTGATCCAAGGGCAAACATCATCATCATTCTCACCAACCTTTAAGACCCAAAAAGCACCACCTACACCAACCTCAACACAAAAACAACCACATCTCACCACAAGACACCTTAGCTTCATCATCATCTCATGAATTTCCTCTCTAGCACCATCTTCTCCTCATCACCTCTTCCTTTCTCACCAAGAACTAAACTTCATAATCATCACCTCCATCAAGTCCTCATCACTATGATAACTAAGAAACCCTATTTCCCTCCTTCTTGAAATTCGTGGCCTCCTCCTCTATTTTCCCTTGGACTTCTAATTTCATAACTATGAGGAGGCACACATACACATGCCTTTATCATAGGAGCCAAGGTCACCCATCATCACCGGAGAATATTCACACCATGGGTATGGGGTTTGAGGAGTCTAGGACTTAAGGAGAGAAGCTAGGGCTTGGGATACTTCAAGTGAGGTGTGGGGAAACTCAAGGGCTAAAAGCAAGCTTGGGACTTGAGGTCTTGACACACTCTCACCAAGGTTGAGGTAAGAGGGGTTTGTGTTACCTTTCCTAAGGATATAGATTCTAGGTTGTTGTAATGATGACTAAGGGTAGATAATTAATTAAGAGAATAAATCTTAGGATATTTAAAGTGAATGAGATGAACCTTAGGGGTAATTAGTATGTTAATGGTTAATTTTATATTAATTAAATGGTTTATGTTAAATTCTCTTTTATTAATATTAAAAGTAGGAAGTGAAGAACCCTAGGGAGCTGACTTAATTTATAGTGCTCTGAGACATACCTGAGTATGTCAACTGTTTTGTTTACCAACCGTTGATTGTTATTTGTCATTGATGTATGTTCATATTGTACTTGGATTGGTGACTCGTAAAGAAAATGATGGACTAAGTGTTAATGTAGGCAAGTCATATAGAAAGGGCTAAGTAAGGAGGGAAGGATGGAAAATCATGAGCGAGTAATTAAAGAATGGATTAAGGGAAAATGGTTTGGTAAAAGGGAAGTGATGTTTAATACTAAATGAATCATAAGTTAGAGGATGGTGATTGAGTGACAAGAAATTTTGATGGGTGTTGTGCTTGATTTAATTTGTTAAGTGTAAATGTGACAATAACAGTTGTATGATAATGTGTGATATTGAAATGATGTTTGTGCTTGAATATTCATGAGATGTGATGTTGTTATGATCCAAGAATGAAAATGAAATATACCCGGACGCAGTAAGACGTCACGCGAATGCGGACGCAGTAGGACGTGACCAGGGACAGAATGAAATGAAATATACCCGGATGTAGTAAGACGTCACGCGAATGCGGACGCAGTAGGACGTGACCAGGGACAGAATGAAATGAAATATACCCGGACGCAGTAAGACGTGACCGCACATGGGTGCGGACGCAGTAGGTCATGACCAGGGATAGAATGAAATGAAACATACCCGGACGCAGTAAGACGTGACCGCGCATGGGTGCGGACGCAGTAGGTCGTGACCAGGGACAGAATGAAATGAAACATACCCGGACGCAGTAAGACGTGACCGCGCATGGGTGCGGATGCAGTAGGTCGTGACCAGGGGAGAATGTAAATGAAACATACCCGGACGCAGTAAGTCGTGACCAGCACATTAGTGCGGACGCAGTAGGTCGTGACCAGGGACAGAATGAAATGAAATATACCCGGACGCAGTAAGTTGTGACCAGCACATTAGTGCGGACGCAGTAGGTCGTGACCAGAGACAAAATGAAAAGAGAAATGTGAATTTAATGGAAGAAAAGAGAAGAAAAAGGTTTTATGAAAATAATGATATATATATATGTGAGTTGGTAATTTATGAGAATAGAATTTGGAATATGGAAACGTTAATGTAAGTGGAATAGAAAAGTAATTTAAGGCTGAGTGTAGGATTGCTCGGAAGGTAGCAAGGACATAGGGCATAATTTATTGAAAATGAGCTTGTATGGAATTACCTGAAAAAGAATGCTAGATTAATAGATAGTTTTTATTGTGATAGGGCCTAGTTTGTCAGCTATGCTTCTTAGAAGCTATTTTCCTTAGTACTGTGTAATGCTACCCTTCTTGCTATATTTTTACAGGTACCGAAGGAGCATACACAAGTCTGGCCGAGCAGGAGTACATTCCACGTGGTGGAATGTATTTAGTATTTAGCGACCACCTTCTGGTCATGGGTTTTCTTGGGGAGTTTTATTGTATATCATTTATTTTGTCATTTTGAAAAACTAATAGTTTGGGAAAATGTTTGTATTCCCTTGGAAATAAAGTATTGAGTGGACTAAACAATATTTTGGGCCCTGCTGGCCTCTGATGAATTTGAATATGTTGATGTTTATCAGGTTACAGGAAAAACCAGAATTTTGGGAAAGTCAGAAAAACAAACGAAACTCCGTCCGTTTGACGGAAGATTTTTATAAGTTAAAAAGAAAATTTCAAATTCACTATTTTATTAAGGGTACTTAAGGGTAATTAATTTAGATGTTACATTTATGGTATCAGAGCAGTTTTTCCTCGGCCTGAAGGGAGTAACTCATTACTCCTAGAGTTACTCATCAAGCGAGTAACTTCAAATAGAAATAGAACTGCTTTCTGATTTAGTGAGTGTCATTAGAAGCATGGTAAACATTTGAAAATCTTTTCTATGTTCTTTTAAAGTATGTTAAAATTACCATGCTAAACCTGAAATCTTGTGGGAATCAACGAGTCATATTTAGAAGTGGATGAATGACGAGACTAAGGAAAGCAATACCCCAACGGGCAAGAGCACTAGATTGCTACCCCACCGGGAGGAAGCGATCTTTAGTTTCGCGCCAAGTAAGCCAATTCTAAAGGTGATGCACCAAACAAGATTTCAACGTTTTGAAACTAATAGGTTGAGTAAATTCAAACTTAAGTGAGACGAGAATGGTCTTATAATCAATATGGTGTATGATTGAGCCTGATCACCTCAAGTGTACATCTATTGGGAGATATCATCATCCTTTCCTTAAGTTTTGGCGAGTATTTTGGGAATTTAGTGAGATCCCAAATTTAGGAGGATTAGAGGTCTTCGTCATAGGTTTCCGTATGCGTAGACATTTTAGAATTAAAAGTTGCGCAACGGAAGTGTAGGAAGTATTGTCTTGTCTTAAGGTAAGAGCTGTAGCTAGTTCAGGAATCCTAGGTAGCTATGATAAGTTGCTAGGATTTATGTGTCTAGAATTGAACGTAGGGAACCCTAAGATAGTACATAGTGATAGTCTTAGGTTTAGACGAATAGATGCTTGGAATTTTAGATAGTGCATAGAGTTAGCATAGATGCTTGTACTAAATGAATGTGATGCTATGTACTGTTTTGTGCTTTCCTAATTGTGAGATTGTGAATCTCGATAATAATTGTTATTTAGACATGTGAGTGTTGAAAACTGTTTTAAGCATAAAACCATTCGAAAACTTCTTTACAAAATGGTGTCACTATCAACAAATCGTTTAGTTTCCAAGCATCATAATTTTAAAAGTCAGGAACCATTCGACTCTTAAGAGTAATAGTAACCCCAATGAACTTTCATATTTTGAAATTGAATTTAAAAAAAAGAGAGAATTGCACTGTTTTCTTTTTAACAGAATCGGAAATCATTCCAAATCGAGTGCTAAGTCGTATCACGAAATTTTGAAACATTAGGGAGTAAACTAAGGGTTCCTAAGTAATCGGGCGGTAAAATTAAGTCATTGTTTTGTTCAAGCCATGCGCCGATTAAATAGGAACCCTTATATACGACACAAATCAATTTGGAATGACACTTAGCTTTCAAACTCGAAGTCAAAGGGAGTGTGATTGTTCCAACTTTTGAAGATGGACTAAAATAAATTTTTCTAACCCAAAAGCATATTCCCTTGTTGCTTGAGTTTGTTAACCTTGAGAAGTTTTGCACTCCTTCATCTAGGTTCTCGCTAAGTTAGATGGGGGTAGTCCATTTTTACAAAGGCATGATTTGACTTATAAAGTTGTTTTCAAAGTTTCATCCAAGTCATTTTACAAGGAAAATGTTAAGGTTGTAAAGTACAAATTAACTTGGTTGATTTAGTCTTCCACTAGGATTTTGCGTGAAATAAAATGTCTTTCCATCAAGGAAGGAATTTTATTTTTATTAGCATACCGCCCCATCAATATTTTTATGGTATGCTACCTTGACTATATATGTATATAACTAAATGCCTTTCTTGTATGCTACTTTAATTTTTTAAATATAAACGAACGCATACATGTTTTCCGGCATATTCTTTGGTTTTATAATTACATAAATGCATAAGTAGGTTTCCCGTACACTAATTTGGGTTTCCATAAAGACATAAATATTTTGAATGTATGGATTTTAATTTATTGAACTTTGAAACCATACAAAGTGATTATTTTTATCAAAGTTTTTATCATGGCATTAAAACGTGTACAGACTATCTAGGATGTGTATATAGACTTAGACCTAAGTTCTAGGGCTGATTCAGGTAGATCAGGATTAGATGAAAATCAAGTAGAGATTGACAAGTTAGTGGTTTCAATATGCGCTGATATGAAATGATGGTGTGCATATTTGAATTTTAATGGTTATGTATGTGCTAACTATTTACGTGTCAATGAGTATGATTGCCTAAGACTTAAGAATAGTGCCTAAGTTGTAGATCACTAAGTAGATTGTGATTAGATCTCTATTAATGCTGCCGGTTAGATCGAGTATAGAAATAGTTTTGGGTTGTTTGGAATGCGGCAGTTATTAAGTTATAGTGCTATTTGTAAACCTGACAATGACCCTATCATTAATGGATATGAGATTTAGACTGATACCCCGAATCTTATGTTTATTAATGATTGATGTCATCTGAGGACTATAAATGGCACAAGACCAATCAAGCCTAGAATGTAGGAACCAATTTGATTAGCATCCCTTTCCAGATGTTTAAAGTAAAATATCTAGGAAAAACCCAGTTGACCTTGGAAGCCATCTCCAATCTATTGGAGAAATTGCTCTTGATTTTAAAAACCCGAGGTTTATTAAAAGTCTTTTCAGTAGAACTCTTGCAATGTTTGATCGACATCGGAGTAAACCTCAAAAACCTTAGAGCCTTTTGCTCCTAGGCTAACCAAACCAAACCACGATTTGTATTCTTCATTGGATGCATGAGTCCGGTGGCGTACTTAAGCAAAGTAGTATGCTGATTCCAAGTGGGGGAGTAAAACCGAAGCCAAGTGGGTATGATAGGTTAGCAACCCTTTGTGTGGGATGGTTCTCCATTTGAAGGAAATGAACGGAATTTCGGGGACGAAATTCTAATAAGTGGGGGAGAATTGTAACATCCCTAATTTAATATACAAGCCTAATTAGTGATTTAATATATTTAGAGTGTAGAAAATGGGTAGATTAATGGCTTAAAGAATTTTGGGAGATAGGTGAGTAGTAATTATAAGTCCTAGGGGTTGTGTAGGAGACATTTGTAGCAACAGGCAAAATTATCTAAGCGAAATCGGGGGTTAAATCGGCGTTTTAGATGTTAGAAATCAACCGAAAAGAGAAAATTAGGAATTTATTATAGGATGCTAAGAAATTAAATTCCACCGTTGGATACGAAGTTTAAGGGGTTAAGAAGCTTGTCTAAAAATTTGGACCCGATCCAACGGTTAACAAAAAAATTACGGCGAATCGAAGTTTCAAGTTCCCGGTGCATGCCCAGGCGCACCGGTGCACGCCAGGCGCACCAGGGTGCAAATCATGCACCAGACCAGTAGAAAAACCGCCCAGGCGCGCCCTCCATGAGCCCAGGCGCGCCCTGTGTGCACCAGATGGGGGAAATGGCGCACCAGCGCCGCACCAGCTCGTCCAGCAGCACCAGTCTGGTGCCGGTCTGGCGCTCAAGCGCCAGAACCGCGCTCAAGCGTGCGCGCGCCAACCAGACTAGATCTGGTGCGTTGATCATGAAACTTGGGGCCAAAGTTTGATTTTTGGCCACACGATTTTGTGGCAGCTTTCAAGGCAAAATGACCATGAAAAATAATACACTCCCTCACACTTCATCATCAACACCAACATCATCCTCTTCCCATCCTCCCTCAAGCACCATGAACAAAAGACCAACCAACACCATCATCCACCCTCTTGATCCAAGGGCAAACATCATCATCATTCTCACCAACCTTTAAGATCCAAAAAGCACCACCTACACCAACCTCAACACAAAAACAACCACATCTCACCACAAGACACCTTAGCTTCATCATCATCTCATGAATTTCCTCTCTAGCACCATCTTCTCCTCATCACCTCTTCCTTTCTCACCAAGAACTAAACTTCATAATCATCACCTCCATCAAGTCCTCATCACTATGATAACTAAGAAACCCTATTTCCCTCCTTCTTGAAATTCGTGGCCTCCTCCTCTATTTTCCCTTGGACTTCTAATTTCATAACTATGAGGAGGCACACATACACATGCCTTTATCATAGGAGCCAAGGTCACCCATCATCACCGGAGAATATTCACACCATGGGTATGGGGTTTGAGGAGTCTAGGACTTAAGGAGAGAAGCTAGGGCTTGGGATACTTCAAGTGAGGTGTGGGGAAACTCAAGGGCTAAAAGCAAGCTTGGGACTTGAGGTCTTGACACACTCTCACCAAGGTTGAGGTAAGAGGGGTTTGTGTTACCTTTCCTAAGGATATAGATTCTAGGTTGTTGTAATGATGACTAGGGGTAGATAATTAATTAAGAGAATAAATCTTAGGATATTTAAAGTGAATGAGATGAACCTTAGGGGTAATTAGTATGTTAATGGTTATTTTTATATTAATTAAATGGTTTATGTTAAATTCTCTTTTATTAATATTAAAAGTAGGAAGTGAAGAACCCTAGGGAGCTGACTTAATTTATAGTGCTATGAGACATACCTGAGTATGTCAACTGTTTTGTTTACCAACCGTTGATTGTTATTTGTCATTGATGTATGTTCATATTGTACTTGGATTGGTGACTCGTAAAGAAAATGATGGACTAAGTGTTAATGTAGGCAAGTCATATAGAAAGGGCTAAGTAAGGAGGGAAGGATGGAAAATCATGAGCGAGTAATTAAAGAATGGATTAAGGGAAAATGGTTTGGTAAAAGGGAAGTGATGTTTAATACTAAATGAATCATAAGTTAGAGGATGGTGATTGAGTGACAAGAAATTTTGATGGGTGTTGTGCTTGATTTAATTTGTTAAGTGTAAATGTGACAATAACAGTTGTATGATAATGTGTGATATTGAAATGATGTTTGTGCTTGAATATTCATGAGATGTGATGTTGTTATGATCCAAGAATGAAAATGAAATATACCCGGACGCAGTAAGACGTCACGCGAATGCGGACGCAGTAGGACGTGACCAGGGACAGAATGAAATGAAATATACCCGGATGTAGTAAGACGTCACGCGAATGCGGACGCAGTAGGACGTGACCAGGGACAGAATGAAATGAAATATACCCGGACGCAGTAAGACGTGACCGCGCATGGGTGCGGATGCAGTAGGTCGTGACCAGGGATAGAATGAAATGAAACATACCCGGACGCAGTAAGACGTGACCGCGCATGACAGAATGAAATGAAACATACCCGGACGCAATAAGCTGTGACCGCGCATGGGTGCGGACGCAGTAGGTCGTGACCAGGGACAGAATGAAATGAAACATACCCGGACGCAGTAAGACGTGACCACGCATGGGTGCGGACGCAGTAGGTCATGACCAGGGGAGAATGTAAATGAAACATACCCGGACGCAGTAAGTCGTGACCAGCACATTAGTGCGGACGCAGTAGGTCGTGACCAGGGACAGAATGAAATGAAATATACCCGGACGCAGTAAGTCGTGACCAGCACATTAGTGCGGACGCAGTAGGTTGTGACCATAGACAAAATGAAAAGAGAAATGTGAATTTAATGGAAGAAAAGAGAATAAAAAGGTTTTATGAAAATAATGATATATATATATATATATATATATATATATATATATGTGAGTTGGTAATTTATGAGAATAGAATTTGGAATATGGAAACGTTAATGTAAGTGGAATAGAAAAGTAATTTAAGGCTGGGTGTAGGATTGCTCGGAAGGTAGCAAGGACATAGGGCATAATTTATTGAAAATGAGCTTGTATGGAATTACCTGAAAAAGAATGCTAGATTAATAGATAGTTTTTATTGTGATAGGGCCTAGTTTGTCAGCTATGCTTCTTAGAAGTTATTTTCCTTAGTACTGTGTAATGCTACCCTTCTTGCTATATTTTTACAGGTACCGAAGGAGCATACACAAGTCTGGCCGAGCAGGAGTACATTCCACCACGTGGTGGAATGTATTTAGTATTTAGCGACCACCTTCTGGTCATGGGTTTTCTTGGGGAGTTTTATTGTATATCATTTATTTTGTCATTTTGAAAAACTAATAGTTTGGGAAAATGTTTGTATTCCCTTGGAAATAAAGTATTGAGTGGACTAAACAATATTTTGGGCCCTGCTGGCCTCTGATGATATGTTGATGTTTATCAGGTTACAGGAAAAACCAGAATTTTGGGAAAGTCAGAAAAACAAACGAAACTCCGTCCGTTTGACGAAAGATTTTTATAAGTTAAAAAGAAAATTTCAAATTCACTATTTTATTAAGGGTACTTAAGGGTAATTAATTTAGGTGTTACACTTTGCTTAAATTTAGTACACTCATTGATACCATGTGTAATGATTATTCCTCTTCCATAACAGTTATACAATAAGTCATTATAATTTTTTTGCCTTTCCATTTTAAAAATATGTAACCTCCATTTGATAATTATTCCATTATTATTATTATTATTATTATTATTATTATTAACAATTTAAAATAACAATTAATTACTTAAGACTATTTTAAAAAATTTATTGTATAATTAAAATTTTATTTTAAACAATTACAATGGATATCACGGATATTAAAAAAATAAAACAAACATAATGGATATAGGTAATTAATGCAAAAAAAAAAGGATTAAAAGATGAGTCTAACAGATGAGCAGCGCTTTAAGCATTAAAATGGATATAATGGATATTTACAAAATAAAATGGATATTACGAACATATGTAATTAATGCAAAAAAAAAAAAAGAAGAAGAAGGAGACGTAAAAGATGAGCAGCACTTTAAGAATTAACATGGATATAACTGATATTTAAAATTAAAATGGATATAACGGATATAGGTAATTAATGCATAGATGAATCACAATTTAATAATTAAAACCGATATATATTTAGATGAGCCGCAATAATATAATTTAAACGTCTATAGTACAACAATTTGGGAAGTTCTAATATAAGCAACTTCTAATATAGGCAAATTTGATATTAATCATTAATTCAATATTTAAGAAATCCGTAGATTGAACATTTTAATATTTGGAATCCTTGATTAGAACCTCCTATTGATAAGATCATATCATATACCATTGTATAATAGTAGTTAATTACTTCTTTACTCAATAAGATTTTTTTTTAATATGGCAAAACTATTAGATTGGTCCTGTAAGTTATTTTTTGGTTGCGATTTCGTCCCTTAACTTTTTTTCGTTTCAAATAAATCCGGAAGTTTGTAACTTGTTTCAAATAAATCATTCCATCCAATTTTGTCTTAACACCGTTAATGGGAGCCTCCTATGTGGCAACCATTGGTCTTACGTGGCTAAAACTCAACGTTACACCCCCAAAATGATGTCATATGAGGCCAAAAGAGAAAACCAAAGTAGTTAGGGATAGCCCAATAAGCTTCTATTTTGGCCTCATACGACATCGTTTTGGGGTGTAATGTTGAGTTTTAGCCTTGTAAGACCATTGATTTCCATGTAGGAGGCTCCCATTAACGGTGTTAAGACAGATTTGGACGGAATGATTTATTTGAAACAAGTTAAAAACTTCCTGATTTATTTGAAACGAAAAAAAGTTAAGGGACGAAATCGCAACCAAAAAATAACTTACAGGACCAATCTAGTAGTTTTGCCTTTTAATATAAGATCACTTTAAAATTTTTTTCTCATATTTATAATATTACATATCAATTTTCAATAGCGGTTATTGATTATACCAATTCCCAATAACAACAGTTATAAAAAAAATTATAAATTTAATCTACTATCTATATATAAAAAGACGCATATTCGAGGCACCACGTTTGTCCGAAAAATTTTCGAAGCATCACGTTTGTTCGCCTAAGGAATACTCGTGTTGGAAACCAACAAGCGGGCTTAGCAATTACTAGAGGGGGGTGAATAGTAATATGGAAGCAACAGTGACTAATTTTCGGTGCAATTAAAAGATAATTGATCAAAAACTTGTTTTTTCTGAAACTGGGCAATTTACTCGAGTGAATTTAAAAACACTCGCGTGAAAATGAAGAACACTCGAGTGAAATGCTACGAAATACTCGAGTGAATTGAAAAACACTCGAGTGTTTTATGCAGAACAGAAAGGAGCAGTTTCAGAGAAATTTAGCAAAATGATTCAATTTCCTAACGACTAATCCAGGGCAGATATAAATCAAAGTAGAGGGCAATTAAACTAAGTTAAAACAAGTTGAAAACAAGTTAATTGCAACCAATTGCTACTAGAATTATAAAAGCCCCTTTCTAGAGAACTTAGGGTTTGGTTTTACTTGAAAACTAAGAAAGCTATAAAAGAGAGAGACAACACCAATTTTATCCTGGTTCACACTCAATCTAGAGTGCTAATCCAGTCCCCCTAATCAACTTAGGAGTTTCTACTAGTGATCAAATTGTTAGAAATTACAAGGATAAATTGAGATTCCTCACTCAATCTTAACCCTTTTCAAGAGTGTACCAAACTCTTGAACTTTCTACCCCAACTTGATTTGGTGATGAAGAGTCCCTTCTTCTTAAGCTCCTTGGAACCTCCAAGAGCCCACCAAGCTAAGAATCCTCTTAGTCTTTGTGCTTGAAAACCTCTCAAGACCTGAGAACTTGGATACCTCACCAAGTACTTGGATACCTCACCAAGATTTTCTAAACAAGCTAAAGTGTTTGAGTGTTTGAGAATTTTACAACAAATAATTCTCTTACAATTGAAGCACACTCTCTTAACTCACTAAGACAAATAATAAAGATGAATGCTTGGTTGAGTTTAGAGAGAAAAAATGATTTTAACACTTGAGAGAGAGAGAATCAATGAAAGAGTGTAAGCTTGTTATGTTGGATAATGGCCACTATTCAGAATATAAGTGAGGGGACAAAAAGGAAGGAAAAACCAAGTTATTCTTCCTTTTTGTCCTCTTCTAACGTTTAAAAAATTTGCTGACAGACCTAAATTACTCGAGTCTTTTTGAAAACACTCGAGTGTTTTAGTCAACTCTGATAGTGTTGCCTTTTTACTTTATCCAACGGCTATATTACTGAAAATTCATAAATCACTCGAGTGAATTGAGAATCACTCGAGTGAATTGGTCAATGTTGGAAAAATTAAGTTTTCTAACATTGTTTTCAATTCTCTTCTCAAGTCTAATTGGTTTTAATCTCAACCTTTCATGCATGAATATCATTTGACCTTATGTGAGAATAAAAACCTAAACTACCCACTCTCATAAATAAAATACATTAAGAATAAATGAGAATGAATAATTAAACTAAGCACTTGATCTTCTTTATGGTTGGGCTTGCATTCTTCAAATTAAGTCCATAATTTAATTACATTGTCATCATCAAAATTAATCCACCTTAATCAGAGATTTGATTTTACAACTTGCACCAGAGCGATTTTAGGAAGATAATCATTATCTGTCTGTGAAATAATTATTCTTAGTTGTCAAAAATTAAATAAATAATTCAAATTTATTTAATCTTATCTGTGAAATCATTATCCTTAGTTTCAAAATTTATTTAATTTTATATGTGAAATTTAATCTTATCTATTAAATCATTATCCTTGGATTTAAAATTTATTTAATATTATTTGTTAAATCATTATCCTTAGTTTGACAAGTTTTTCGAATCACTATATATAGTAGTACACAATATGCATTTGATGGCTCCTCAACAATATTTTAGTATTTATGTAAATTGGCTCACAAACTTATGAATATTCAGGTAAACAACAATCTACAATCATATTCGCCTCCAATTTTTTTATTTATTTTTTCGTCATTAAATATTTCTAATTCTAATAATTCTTGCTTATATTAATTTATATTTTTTTTATTCTTAAGTTTCTATCTAATTACTTACTTACCTTTTTTTTTTGGTCCATGACTGGAGTGTCCACCGCCGACACGCAGTGACTAATCTCCTCGCTGGCTCGTAGGCACCTCTAAAGGATGGGACAGCTGGGCCCGAGATTTAACGCTGCTGCATGCACAAAGCATGATTCGAACACATGACCTTGCTTAAGCGTGGATCAATCCCTACCACTGAACCACACGCTCGGGGTTAATTACTTACTTACTTTAATTCAGCAATTTGTGCAATTTGTGTGTTATCTGTGTGTACCATTGATCAAAATGTGGGTGTAACTAATTGTGATGTTAGGGAGTGGAGAAAGACAAGTAGATGAGTCCATCCCATCAAAGTAAATAATGTTCAACCAGTTTGTTTTTTTTTATAGTGACTGATTCTTCAATTGCGGGTGACAATAGAATGCATCAAAATCTAATATTGCATTGTTTTAGGGTGGCTATCATATAAACTACTAAGAAATAAAGTTATTTATTGTTATACGCACCAATGACCTCACGCAAACATTGGAAGATGACATGTGACGGTGGCCGATGTACCCAGTCCTACCGTTTCATCTTCTTGAGAGATTCAAACTTTAATTTAAGAAAACTTTATTTATGACTGCGACAATATAATAATAGGATTTTATTTTTCTTCAGTAATATATTTTGTCTATTGTAATAGATAAAAATCTTCTTATATAAAAATATGATTTGATTTTATGCTTGATGTCAGATTTTTTTTGTTTTTTATTGTGACAAGAGAATTAAAATTATTAATAATAAACCAAATCTAATCATCCAATATAATAATAATATGATTTGATTTTCCTTCTACAATATATTTTTTCTATTGTAATATATAAAAAATCATTTTATGCTTGATGTAAATATTTTTTTTTGTTTTTTTTAATTATGACAAGAAAATTAAAACTACTTTTTTAATGAAGGAAATTAAAACTATTAATAAAAAATGAAATGTTTTTAACAATATTATCTTTCTACTCCCTCTGTCCCATTATCTTGGTAAAAAATGCAAAAAAATTTGTCTCATATTAAAGTAAAAAAATAAATGAAAAATTTTAAAGATTGTATATTGTATCGATGATTGATAAGTAAATAAGGAAAACACATTTAAAAATTTGTTTTGAAGGCAATATTGCAATATGTATTAATGGTAATAATATGAAAATTTGTGCATTATCAATTTGTAATTAATGAATGGATCATACAATATACTAAATGGATACTTTCTTATTTTCATTGACTTGTTTGACTTTTACCAAGATAATGGGACGGAGGGAGTAATTTTTTATCATATGATATGGACCATTAGTCCGAGAACAATTAATAATTTTAAATATCAATTGCGAAAAAAAAATTAAAAATTACGTTGATAAACTAAATTTATGTTTAATCACTCACACCGCTATTAAGATTTATATTATTAAATATTTTCTATGTTATGTTGTTGATGATGTTTATATTAATTTTTGTTTATATTGTTGAGTTCTAGAAAATTAGTCTTCCTCATGCCCTATTCTTCTATTCCTAAGCTTCAATAACATATATCCAATTGTTCGCTAATAGATGACATCATCTTTGCAGAAGAATTTTAAATCAAAATGATTAGAACGAAAAGAATAAAGATTTTTAAGATTCAATCTTATTATTAGCTTGAGATAAAATAATAGATGAAAAAGATAAAAATATTTAATTATGATTAATAAGAATAAATTTAATAATCATATTTAAAAAAAACTAATTGTAAAAAAAACTACTCCATCCATCACATAAATATAAGATTTATCTCATAATTATCATCAAACAAAAAAATCAGAATGTTTAATTCTAATTTAATTTTGGTTTATCATAATAAAGTCGATAATCATATATAAAAATGTCAATTTATGCATAAGATAAATAAGGAATATATGAGACAAAAAGCCTTACATTTTTATTCATATGAGTAAGTACAAGATTTATCAACAAGATCATTTATATTAATTTTTTTTAAGTGTAGGGTTTTGTTTGAACTCCTACCTTTTGTATAATTATTTGTTGTTGTTGTTGTTTAATAATAATCTTTACTTTATAATAAAAATATAATAATATTTCATTTAAAATATTTAATATAAAAAAATTAAAATATCAATAACACGTGCATTGCACGAGTTAAAAGCTAGTTATTTACACACAGATATAGATATATATATATATATATATATATATCACTTTAAGATACACACACACACATATATATATATATCACTTTAAGATTTGGAATCGTTGATAAAAGAAAATGTCAATTTATAATACTGATTTTCAATAGCATTTAATTATTTACCCCCTATTGGTAATTACTCATATTTTCCTCAACATTATTTAAAACCCCAAAATTAATTATTAGATAATTTTAAAAATATATATCATCTGCGGATCAAACTCAAGTAATTAAAATAACTAAACTTATTCACATTCAAAAAAGCTTATTCATTTCCATTATAATACATGTCTACATTGGAAAGCAAACATTACAGAAAAAGTGCCAAAAGTACATTTCAACACAAACCCGTGCAACTAGGGGTGTAAGTGATCCGGTCTGAGACCGCGAGACCGGTCAGATCGGACCGGATCGGACCGAAAAAAGCAGTCCGGTCTGGTCTCACGGTCTGGTCCGGTCTCAAAATTTTAAGACCGCTTGTGTATGGTCCGATCCACGGTCTCACTATTTTTTAGACCGTTTGGACCGGACCGGACTGAATACATATAACAATCAGTTAGTATTAGTAAGCCCATTTCCCATACTAAGCCCATTTCCCAGCCTCATTCGTAATAGTCTAATACTATTGTAAAGAACTGCCCCCCATTTTCCCATTTCCCTAACCCTAAAACATGAACTGCACAACCTTCTATCCCCGGCGGCGGCTCGATTCTTCTTCACCACCGGCGCAACCGCTTCTCTTCACTGCTGCTATCGCGTTTCTCGCTGCTGTGGGGCATGGGCTGTGCCTTCTCTCTTCTCCATCGAAGTCTCCGTCGCCCCCTTCTCTCTTTGAAGCCACCGCTTGTAACATCTCGAATTTTAATTCTACGAGTAATTAGAACAATTATAAGATCTGGAAGCGAAGGATATTCTAAAAAGGATTTAAAATGATGGGTTAGGAGTTCTTGAAATGCCATAAAGGAATCAAGAAACATTGGCATTAAAAAGGAGGTTGAAAGATGAACAAAAGAGCGTTAGAAGCGATGTTTTTGGTGTTATAAACACCCTATATTAGGAAATTCAAAATAAAAGATCTACAACTCTAAACACAAATTCCAATATTATAATAGACTTAGGTCCATATTATGTATGTAGGCCTTCGATTTGGTGGAGACATACATACACTCTAAATAAAAAGGAAAAAGGAAAGGACAATGGATAAGATAAGGTAAACGATCAAGGAAAAGCGATGTATGTAGGCCTTCGATTTGGTGGAGACATACATCGTGATTGGTGTATGTATGTAGGCCTTCGATTTGGTGGAGACATACATACACCGTAAATAAAAGGAAATGAATAAAGGAAACAGGGAATAAAATTGAACAAGGTATTGGTAATGGAAACGCGATGTATGTAGGCCTTCGATTTGGTGGAGACATACATACACCGTAAAATCTAGGAAAAAGGTAAGGGGATAAATATGGACAAGGTAACGGTAATGGAAACGCGATGTATGTAGGCCTTCGATTTGGTGGAGACATACATCGTGATTGGTGTATGTATGTAGGCCTTCGATTTGGTGGAGACATACATACACCGTAAAAACAAGAAAAAGGTAAGGGAGTAAAAAGAGATTTCTTTGGGAACGGAGAAAATGAATAAAAGGGAATCAAATGATGGAAATGAACTAACTAAAAAGGGAATTGGCATTTATAAAATAATGGAATTGGAAAATATGGTATGCTTGCGATGAATTTGTATTTATGTGAATAAATTGCTAATTGTGTTTGGCCTGGTTAGTGGTTATGTCTATCTAGAAACTGCTTTTCTATTCATGTGCAATGCTCACTCCCTTACATTTACAGGTGCTGAGATTGAGCAGGCATAGCCCCCGGCCGAGCAGGAGTACTTTCCCTTACAGGGAGAGTAGGGTGTTTTGGGTTTAAAATATAATATGGACCTAAGTCTATTATAATATTGGGATGTAAATTCAATATGTATATTTTGATTGAGACTTAGTATATTTTGTTTTAACAAAGTTATATGTTTTGATTACGACATTCAAACTTAGTATTTTCCGCTACTACTCTGATTAATTAATGCACTCTCATGTATTTGGAGCCCTTGGGGCCTTGATAAGTTTTAGAAATATAATCTGAAGCCCTGCTGGCTATTGGTTGTTTATTTGATGTTGTTCATCACAGGTTGAATTTTGGATTAGTTCGAAAAACAAGCAGAACTCCGTCCGTTTGACGGGTGATTTTATTATATTAAAAAGGAATTTTTAAGTGCACAATTTTAATACTTGGGAATCAAGGGTAGTAATTATTAGGGTGTTACATTTTGGTATCAGAGCAGTTTTTCCTCGGCCTTTGGAGTGTGGATTCACATCTCCAATGGTTACTCACCAAGAGAGTAACCAGGAAATAGAGTCAAGTTCTATAGTAATTACTTAGGTTTACAGTTATAAAGCCCTATATAGATATATACTAAATTATGCCTATGTCCGCATCAACAGAATCCTTTGTTGCCACATTGTAGCAACATGAAAAATCAGCTTCCTCATTCTACTGCTAACAGCTCGGTTACTGATCGTAAGATCAATTCCCCAGCTGATTCTTTGCAACCTAAGCCGTATGACATCTGTTTTCAAGAAGGTCAAACTTCTGCAATGGGTAAGCTTAGATCGACTATTGAAGACAAGGAGCAACACATGGGGGTACAAGATGGTGAGAAGAAGAGTATAGTTTTGAGACCGGGAATGGTTCTCTTGCAGCAACACTTGACTCATGAAGAACAGGTGGGCGTAGTAAAGAACTGTCGGGAGATGGGCTTAGGCCGTGGAGGTTTTTATCAACCAGGCTTTACAAGTGGAGCCAGACTCCGACTGAAAATGATGTGCCTTGGCTTAGACTGGAATCCTCAAACCCGAGTATATGGACCCAAAAGGGTAATTGATGGAAGCAAACCACCCAATATTCCTGATCATTTCATTCAGCTGGTTAGGGGAGCGATGCAAGAAGCACAATCTTTGATTGAGAAGGAATGCGGTGTAAGTGAAGTGGAGGACATACTCCCTTCCATGGTCCCTGATGTTTGCATTGTCAATTTCTATGAAGAGAATGGGAAGCTTGGTCTCCATCAGGACCGTGATGAAAGTGTTGGAAGCTTGCACAGAGGGATACCGGTAGTATCATTCTGCATTGGTGACTCAGCTGAGTTTCTCTATGGAGACCAGAGAGATCCAAGGAGAGCAGAAAGAATTATCTTGGGATCGGGTGATGTATTAATTTTCGGTGGCGAGTCTCGTCACATCTTTCATGGTGTGTCAGTGATCATACCAAACACAGCTCCAGAGGGACTACTCAATGACACAGGACTTCGTCCTGGACGTCTCAACCTTACATTCCGACAATATCAGTTTCCTGATCCACACCCTTGAAGTATGTGGTACAGCTACTTAAGGAGATCAGGGCCAAACCAACAAAAGGTACGAAACGATTTAAGAACTTAGATAAACATTTTAGGTACTTTCAACCTGCGTCTCTATTAAGTTTCAGCGTAGAATATCCTAAATCAATCCTCTTGGAATTTTAAATTCCTAATCCTGTATTTCTAGAAGTTGTGAAACCTAAGAAAGACTCATCTTCAATCTGATTATGAGTATCATCCAAATGAACACGTAGGAAAAACCTTACTTAGTTATAAGACAGTAACGAGAGACCTAACCAAACACCTAGTGATAGTGTCGTCCTCTAATAGTGTGTAAGGTCAGGATTGGTCATCCTTTCTCTTGCATCTGTTAAAAGATAATGCTATCATCCAACAAACGCAGTGATGTACAGTTGGTAAATGTGAGATTGGGACTGACCACCTCGGTTTTCGCGTTTATTGACATGTTATATTATTGCAATCATCTAGTTTAAATCCGAATAAACCATCTAGAAATTCTGCCTCTGTCGAAAGTTCTACTGAACTCTAATCCTATAGGATCTGTAATAAGACTCGTGAACAGTGATTCGGAAACCAACTCCATTCAAGACACTCTTGTTCTATATTCCACCGAGAACATCCAACTAAATGACCGAACCACCCTTCTAACTAGTATGAGAACCTAGCCGTATGCGTAGGTGTGAAGAGCCCAGCTAATCAACTCTTGGAGTCAACCCAGTTTTCTCCCTGCCTTCGACTTACTCAGGTATGTTGATAATGAGTGGGGGAGACGTGACGACTCGATTCGGATCCTATCCGAGCGACAATAACTCGTAACCATACCAAAAGCTATAGGACTACCAAATAGATAACTCCAAACGCTCTGCGGATGATCGAATGAGGGTTAAACTAAAGGTAAAACTAGACCTTGACCTTGACCCTCAAGTGGAATCGATCTCTAGGAATTCTTTTACCGAATTGGAATTATTAAACGAATGAGAAGGAAGTAGCATCGAGGTAGAATGAAAACGCGGTGAAGATTGATTTTAAGAGTAACTTTGCTAGACTCACTTGAAGAAGTAAAAGGTGAACGGGATAAAAGTGAAGTCACGAAGTGGAATCTCAATCAAGACGTTACGTCGAAACACCGCAAGTGATAATCAAAGTCTTTTGGGACTCTGTGCATTTGATAGGACCCCGGTGGACCGACACCAATCAATTAAGCGCAGATCCATAGAAAACGCATCCTTCAACGACTCTTGGCTGAAAATGCACACTTAGGGGATAATCTCCATTGTCTTCTTGCTTGACATGTATCCAGTCCATCCAGGGTCATCTTGCAAAGGCCATGAGACTCATTCTTGAGTGCTTCATGTTTCTTCTTTTCATCTTCACTCTCTTCAAGATTCAAGCATCTCAGATGCATAGGTGAGAATTCGCCAAGACGTAGGAACCCAACATAGTTCTATGCCTACCGATGGATAACCATCCACGTGTCCCTTCTGACCCTGGATACTGGTCGAGAAGCTTATGTGCGAAATTCCGAATAACGAATGAGTATACCCCCTAGCATGGATATAAATCAAGTATGTCAATGCTAAGTGGGGGAGGATTTCAATCCAAGGAATTGGAGATGGAACTTTAATAATAAGAAAACTGGCGATCATGTCTAGGTAGAGATGATACATTGTATTCGAGGACCAGCATTGAAATAGGCATGATCCTAATCGCACCCGGAATGGGGAATAAAGAGCGAAGAGAAGTGAAAACCGTAGTCAGAAACTTTACTAAAGGGATGATTCTCCAATTACGAAACTCAACGGAATTTCGGGGACGAAATTCTAACAAGTGGGGGAGAATTGTAACATCCCGAATTTTAATTCTACGAGTAATTAGAACAATTATAAGATCTGGAAGCGAAGGATATTCTAAAAAGGATTTAAAATGATGAGTTAGGAGTTCTTGGAATTCCATAAAGGAATCAAGAAGCATTGGCATTAAAAAGGAGGTTGAAAGATGAACAAAAGAGCGTTAGAAGCGATGTTTTTGGTGTTATAAACACCCTATATTAGGAAATTCAAAATAAAATATCTACAACTCTAAACACAAATTCCACCGTTAGATGTGAAGTAGGATATGTGAGGAAGCTTGTGTCAAAATTTAAGGAAGATCCAACGGTTAACGAAGAAGTTACGACCGTTCAAAGTCGGGGTGCTGGAAACCCTGCAACTTAATCGATTAAGTTGCAGCTTAATCGATTAAGCCTGAAGGGGGGGGAGGTTTTAATCAAGTAATACTCGATTAAGGGCTGCTAAAACTGAAAAAAATAAAAGCGTTTCACGCGTGCCTTTGGCCATAATGCACGAAATTTCTCTCTCTAGGGCACACAATCTCTCATCCCAAATCCATCAAGCTTCAAGGGAATCACTCCAAGGTCCCCCATCAAGTCTCCCTTGGTCTCTCCAAGTAAGTATCCATGATTATTGAAGTTCCTCTCTCTCTCTAATGTGGATTTTCTCTCTCTCTCTCTCTCTCTCACTCTCTCTCTTTCCCCTCTTTGGGAAATCCGAATTCTCTATGGAAAAGGGGCAATAATCTCTTTATCGTTCCATTCCTTTGGCTTAGGGAAGATTATTATCACTATCTCCATTTTCGTGCGTGCGGAGCCCTCGGTTTTGGGAGCGCTTGGAGCTACGGCTTGGGTTCTTCCACTTTCTCTCTCTTTGGTTAAGGTAAGGGGGTGGATATAGTGAGCATTGGCTTGTTCTAGGAGAGGGTTTGTATTTAGATATAATGGTTGGCTAGGAGTTTATGTGTTAAGGTAGGGAATTAGAAACCCCAATTTTGAATCTAAGGTAAATGTTGAAAATAGGCTTAATTATTAATTATGGAATTCTAAAAGTAGAGAATGAGGTTGGGTTTTTAATTGAGGAAAATAAATGGTATGAACCCCTAATTTAGGATTTTAAATCAATAATTTGGACAAGTGAAAAATAATAAATGTGGTTGTTGCATGATTATATGCAAAGGTGAAGTTGGTTATTATTGGTACTCTAATTGTCTATGTGAAAAGTGAGGTGCATGAATAGTGGTGGATTTGATTATGTGCTCTATTTGATATTTCTTAAATATTGGGATGGTGTTAATTAGAAAAGTGAATTGTGGCTATTTGGTGATAATTGTGATGATGCTTGTGCTTGGAATGGTTTGGTAAATATTAAAGTGAATTGGTGGACACAATAATGACAACTAATATTGGAAAAATATGGTGATGTATCGTAGGCATTCGATTTGGGGGAGACGATACATCGTGAAAGATTTGGGTTGTATTGTAGGCCTTCGATTTGGGGAGACAATACGACGTAAACGGGGCGATGTATGTAGGCCTTCGATTTGGTGGAGACATACATCGTCGATGGTGTATGTATGTAGGCCTTCGATTTGGTGGAGACATACATACACCCTAAATTAAAAGGAAAAGGAAAAGGACAATGGATAAAAATAAGGTAAACGGTAAAGGAAACGCGATGTATGTAGGCCTTCGATTTGGTGGAGACATACACGTGATTGGTGTATGTATGTAGGCCTTCGATTTGGTGGAGACATACATACACTCTAAATAAAAAGGAAAAAGGAAAGGACAATGGATAAGATAAGGTAAACGGTCAAGGAAAAGCGATGTATGTAGGCCTTCGATTTGGTGGAGACATACATCGTGATTGGTGTATGTATGTAGGCCTTCGATTTAGTGGAGACATACATACACCGTAAATAAAAGGAAATGAATAAAGGAAACAGGGAATAAAATTGAACAAGGTATTGGTAATGGAAACGCGATGTATGTAGGCCTTCGATTTGGTGGAGACATACATCGTGATTGGTGTATGTATGTAGGCCTTCGATTTGGTGGAGACATACATACACCGTAAAATCTAGGAAAAAGGTAAGGGGATAAAAATGGACAAGGTAACGGTAATGGAAACGCGATGTATGTAGGCCTTCGATTTGGTGGAGATATACATCGTGATTGGTGTATGTATGTAGGCCTTCGATTTGGTGGAGACATACATACACCGTAAAAACAAGAAAAAGGTATGGGAGTAAAAAGAGATTTCTTTGGGAACGGAGAAAATGAATAAAAGGGAATCAAATGATGGAAATGAACTAACTAAAAAGGGAATTGGCATTTATAAAATAATGGAATTGGAAAATATGGTATGCTTGGATTGAATTTGTATTTATGTGAATAAATTGCTAATTGTGTTTGGCCTGGTTAGTGGTTATGTCTATCTAGAAACTGCTTTTCTATTCATGTGCAATGCTCACTCCCTTACATTTACAGGTGCTGAGATTGAGCAGGCATAGCCCCCGGCCGAGCAGGAGTACTTTCCCTTACAGGGAGAGTAGGGTGTTTTGGGTTTAAAATATAATATGGACCTAAGTCTATTATAATATTGGGATGTAAATTCAATATGTATATTTTGATTGAGACTTAGTATATTTTGTTTTAACAAAGTTATATGTTTTGATTACGACACTCAAACTTAGTATTTTCCGCTACTACTCTGATTAATTAATGCACTCTCATGTATTTGGAGCCCTTGGGGCCTTGATGAGTTTTAGAAATATAATCTGAAGCCCTGCTGGCTATTGGTTGTTTATTTGATGTTGTTCATCACAGGTTGAATTTTGGATTAGTTCGAAAAACAAGCAGAACTCCGTCCGTTTGACGAGTGATTTTATTATATTAAAAAGGAATTTTTAAGTGCACAATTTTAATACTTGGGAATCAAGGGTAGTAATTATTAGGGTGTTACACCGCTCGCCGTCACTGTTTTAGCTCCATCACCGTCAGCATCGCTCGCCACTCGCCTTCTCTCTTTCCATTCCATTTACATTGTTGTCTCTTTCTTCGATTTCGTGTTCATTCAGTTCTCTGTCTTCGATTTCGTTCATTGTCTTCATGTTGTCTCTTTCTTCGATTTCGTTGTCTCTGCCTTCGTTCAGCATCGTTGTCTCATCTTCCCTGACTTGTTTCTCTGCACCTATGTTCATGTTAGGGACTCATTATTCCAAGACAGTGAACGAAGGAGAGGAAGGGCCAGAGAACTGGAGAAGGATGAAAGGGGCTTATTTTTTTATTTTTTATTTACGAGTAATTATGGTCTAGATAGACCGGACCGGACCGGACCGTTACGGTCCGGACCGGTCTTTACATATTGAAAACTCTCAGACCGGACCAGACCGGACCACATTAATTTAATCGGTCCGGTCCCTAAAGTTCATCAAAGACCGGACCGGACTGGACCGTTACACCCCTACGTGCAACGCATGGGCTTGATAACTAGTTAATTATGTAAAATTAACTACATAAAACTTTTGCAATATAACTTGCAACACTATAACATAATAACTTTATCTTTTTTTTATAATTAAGAAATTTCATTAATAATATCAAACTTAAATAAGTATTATAGTAAATATTCTCCCCACCTTTTACGAAGGATTGAAAAACTCACTTACTCACCCTATCATTTGCTTTAAGCTTGATTAAAAAAGCACATCAATTATTGAGTCATCTCTATACAATCAAAACTTCCAATTTTCTTGATTAAAAAAGCACATCAACTATTGACTCTCTTTGTGGCTTTGTCCCTTTGTATGTGTGTTCCAACTTCCACGATTCCACCTCTTTTATTTTCCCTTTCTAGTTTCTAAATTTGATTTGAGTCTTCTTTTCTTTTCCCTTTCTAGTTTCTAAATTTGATTTGAGTCTTAGAGTCTGTGTTTTGTGTGTGGACTTGTGCCTTGTGGCTTTGCTATGCTTATAACGCTATACGTGTTTTGTTTTATTTATTTTTTTACCTTTTTTTTTAAATTTCAGCTATAGGTATTAAAAAAAAATGTGGGGCCCCAAAAAATTGGGAACCCTAGGCGGTCGCCCCTCTTGTCCTGGGCTTAGGGATGCGTCGAATATCATGCATTGTACCAACTTAATTCCTAATAATTTATAAATTCATATTTAATCCTTCAAGATTTTCAGATGTACCAATTTAGTCCCTCAAAACTTTTGAATCCATCAACTTGGTTCTCAAGATTTTTGGATATACCTACTTGGTCCCTCAGGATTTTCATGTTTTAAGGACCAAATTGATACATTCAAAAATCTTGTTAGACCAAATTGATACATCAAAAGTCTCGAAAAAATAAATGTGAATTTAAAAATTTGATGGGACTTTAGGGACTGTGTTGATAATTCACTTTTAAAAAAATACATCTGTACTACAGTGTCATTACCCTTTTTTAGAGTTTTTGATGTTCAGTCATGTAATCTTCATAGATAAATCGTGAGGGCTTAAGAAATGAAGCGTGAGTCTATTTCATTCGACTAGATTCCAGTAAATCTCTTAACAGTCATTATTACACAAAGTTCTGCTTTCCTGATTTACCGAGCTATACTAGCACATAACGCACATATATTACATATCTGCAGACTTATTTTCATACTGAATTCAAGCTCTTCTCTTTACAAAAAATTTTTATTTATTTTTGGGTACAAGTTATTTAGATTACAGAAAGCAGAGATCATCACTACCACGGGACACTAATCTCTGCTATTAATTAGGTGTAGAATACCCCTCCTCTATGGCAATTTGACTGGCTCAATGTTCCATATATCTCGGGCATATTCATGAATGGTACGGTCACTGCTAAACTTGTACGAGCCTGCTGTGTTCAATATTGACATTCTTGACCATGTCTGCACCCATATGATATGCAAATGTTATTATGTTAATGCCAAAGATAACATGAAATAAACTAGAATATGTATGGTTGTGCTTGATGAACACCTACAGAAGTTGATGCATGAAGGACTTAAAAAATGTTGGCAATAATGTCAGCCTGTGTAGTTATTAGGTTAAACTATACTTTCCGGTTATTCTTGTTTTCAACTTGGTCCTATAGGCTATATGTAAAAAAAAAAATTATAATTCAGTCCTTATGTGCACAATTGTTTTCAATTTGGTCTTTACCTTTTATCCTTGCTATAGCACCAATTGTTGGTATTGAAGTATATCGACCAACTTGAAATTGATTATCACTTATAAGGGAAAGTAAAATTGATTATCTTGCGGGGACCCAAAAAGTATATGTTTGGTCTCTATATGTGATAATCATTTTCAATTTGGTCCTACTACTTTGACTCCAACAAACAATGATATAACAATAATAAAAGACAAGGGCCAAACTGAAAATAGTTGTATACATAGGGACTGGATTGAAAGTTTTTTATACCTCTTACTTTATACCAAGTTGAAAACAGCATCATGCATAGGTATTCAAAGTAAACTTTAACCTAGTTATTACCTCTTACTATCAAAAGCATATGGTTGCACAAAGGAACAAACCTTGGAGTACAGAAGCATTAAATGGATAAAATTGATAAATAAGGGAGAATGCAGATAATATGAACATGCTTATAATGTATGTGGAATTATTGCATGTTGCAATGAGTAACTTATCATCTCCAATGACTAGTAGCACATGAAACAAATATTCATCGGCAAATAGGAAAAAGTCCATCCCTAAACTCACCCTTTGGTCTCGATATGCTTCGTCAACCTTCTCTTGGCATTCTATGTAGCTGGGGAAGTCTTTTCCCACAAGGAAATAATCTGCTTGACCAAAACCTTCATTTCCTTCCAAGGATCCAATCAATTCATCATAGTTGTAAGGCCCAAAAACACCAGATCTGACAAATTCTTTAACTTCTTCGAATCGCGGATCAGGGACAAACTGGATTAGGAGATTAACTGAGTTACAAACCTATAATCATTGAACTTTCTATGGAAGAAACCCACCCAGGATTTCCTCAGAACATTATGTGAGGAATATTATCTAGAATTTCTTAAGTGAATTATTGACATTTGAAACTTCAAAATTGAAATATTTGTGCTATGCTAGTATGCCAAAAACCAGCATGGCATTAATTATGCTCCACAGCAATTAAATTGCATTAAAAGGGTACGAAGACCAACCTTTCCCTCAGCTCTTTCTTTTCTAAGCCCAGCAATCTCATGAGCCTTAGCACCAAAGAGAAAGAAGTTGTCAGAACCAACCTCTTCCCTTATTTCGACATTGGCCCCATCTAAAGTTCCAATAAGTATGCAGCCATTCATTGCGAATTTCATGTTGCTAGTTCCACTTGCCTCCATTCCAGCAGTACTGCAGAAGGTAAACAGAAGATATAAATTTGTTGGCAATGCAGCAGCCCATCAAAGTTTCACAGGCAAATAAAATAACAACATTAATCTAATTCACATAATCAAAATTGTTAAGATAGTCCTACATCAGATGGGAATATGGTGACAGCATTTATGCAAGCAAGATAAAAGCATGCAACCTGATATGTTGTGATAGTTCACTTGCTGGAATAAGCAACTCAGCAACACTGACATTGTAATCAGGGACAAAAATAACCTGAGTAAATAAGAACATATAAATAAATAACAACAGTTTGAATCATCCGTATGCGAAAATTTGATCTCACCACAAAAAAGTAGAGAGTATACAACCTATTCAAGAATTCTTGGTGCCGTAATTAAAGAAGAGAGAATAATAAAGAACTAAGTATCAGGTTTATCAAGAACTTTGGTAAAACATTCCTTTGAAATTTGAATTTCTACCCTCTGTAACTCTGTTGTTAATTAAATAAAGGTGAAACAGAGCATTTTCATCTCTTACGTTAGTATGTCATGAAACTGGTATGATGAGAATCTTATTCATAATTAGAGGACATACACTTCAAACAACTTATTATCATTCATATTAAAGTTTCCAAAGAAGCAAGCTTAAATGGAACATTACCTATGGATCTCTGTTACACAGCAGCATGGAGATCTGCTAGTGGTTTTTTACTTTTCCTTTCTCTTTGGATACATATCATATGTTTTCTTATTATTTTACCTAGTAGAATGTAGTTCATATGGACTTCCATTTCCAGTTTAGCGTTCATGTTAAATTATACTGAAAATCCTTCTATATAAAAATTTCATATTGATTTTGAATTTACAACATGAGAGCAACTTGCTTGTAGCTCATACAAGTCAAATATAAAACCAACAACAGACCCAATATCCAAGTACCAGTATGAAATATCGTACCTACAACAACTATGATCCTAAGAACCCTTAGCCAAAACATGAAAAGGACTCATGAAAGCAGAGACATGTACCTTAAGCAGATCTCCTATTTCGGGATCATGATTAACTGTAGCCCCAACATCTGTGATGAATTTCACAATTCTCTTGGCTTGTGCATACGTAGCAAATGCTTTTCCTCCAAATATACAAACTCTTGGAACAAAATTGGCTTTCCTTTCCACAGCACTCATTTCTTTCATCTTCTTGTAGCGATATACGATTCCCAAAATATTCAATAGTTGTCGCTTATACTCATGGATTCTTTTCACCTAAATAAAAACAATTAAGCTAACAGTTCAGCAAACTATAGATGGAAAACTCATGGGTAGAAAACCCATATGATAGTTGGTAGAAACTGAATGCATAAGAAACAATATTGTCAGGAGAAATGGACGGAGCTTCGATTTTCAAAATTTGATGGTTATAAGTTACTCTTAAAGAGATCAAAAGTTAGTCTACCTGCTAAATTTCAAGGAGTGACTAGATGATCTAGTTCTAACATTTCACATTCGAACATTTATGATATACTTTGATTCCTTGATTAAAGATTTATAATGATTTCAAGTATCAAGCTTTTACTTCCACCTAAAGATATTTTCATCTTCCAGTCCAGGTTAAAAACTTGTAGTTCGGTCTAAATTTGAGGTAATAAAAGGAAAAAAATAAATCTAATGGCAACATACCTGGATATCAAACATTGCATCAGGACTGACAGAATACCCTGTTTTTTCTTTGACGAATGCCGCAACTTTTATCTTGTTATTCTTCTTTGATTCCCTCCATTGTTTTTGAAGGTCCTCATTGTCTGCAAACTATTAACAAATGATACTAGTATGGTCAGCTTGAATTACAGAGAATTGACAGTCATGTTAAGGCTAATTATTATTCAGTGATCTATTTTGCAGATAATGGAAAGGGTTAAAAGTCTACAGCTTGCTCAATTCTTTTTTATATGGAAATAAACATGATTAACTATAATTTGGTAATATCAGAAAATTTGCATAAATTATGACCAACATATCATGTAGACTCCTTGAAGAACATATTTTTAAAACAGTTGTTTGAAAATCTTATGTTGAAGGAGATCAGCTAATACAAGTTATTTAATTTTTCAGTTTATTCAGAAGCAAATCATGATCCTTTATTGTATTTTGTTACTTTTTGAACTCGTGTATTGAGGATTACAAAATTTCTCATTTGAGTTTGTAGATGTGGTGTCCTGCAGGATCTCCTAGAAAACTATGGTATGTGTAATGAAGCCTAAAAATCCCCAAAGTGTTAAAAAGAGAAAAATTATTCAATATTAAGAATAATATCACTTATGGGTATTCCTTCTTTCCTAGTTTCCACCATGCTTCTGCAAACCAATTCTTGGGTCTTAACAACAGAAAACCATATAAATGGTATTCCATTTGACTTCGGTGAGTTGACAAAATTGAAAATCCTTTGTTAAGAAGTGCCAAGAAAAATTAGCCTATCTGGTAGTATAATCTGACATTCAAAAAATGGAAATATAAACTAAATAAAAATTTGAACCTCTTCAATTTTATTAATGAAGAACTCATGATTAAGACAAGAACAAGGTAAATTATAGTAACTACCTTCCGTAGTTCAGCCAGTTTTTCAGCATTTAGGACCCAATCCTCTGTGCCTATCCACTCAGTTATTATTTTACTCAAAGATGGATTACAGAACCTGATCCATCTCCTTGGTGTCACACCATTTGTTTTGTTTTGAAACTTCTCAGGCCACAACTGCAAGAAACATGGCATAGAGGTCAATGATACAAACAGCTTTCCTTGATCTTGTCATGGATATAAAGAGAAAATAAGCACTTTTAAAGTCGCATACTACATAAATATCCTTAAAAACGTGGGATGCTTTCTTGCTTCCATTTTTTTTAATCAAAGCACGTAGTCTAATCATTTTGAAGCAGTATGAATGTGGAATGGCTAAATGGTGACTAAAACTTTGTTTTGTAATAGACAAGTGTTGACTGTTAACTTCTGCTGTATTTGGTGATATCTAATTGGTTAAAAAAAGATATCCATTGCAGATATGGATTTAGAAATCCCTCAATGAAGACTACATCACATTAACCAATGACATTTACCTTATAAAATGCATTGAACACTTCATCCTTCACAATTTCACTGTGTATCTCTGCAACCCCATTCACTGCATGACCACTGACAACACACAGATTGGCCATACGAACCAATTTTGGTGGTTCTGGTACTGGCTCAGGCAACTCCTCTTTCTTATCCTCAATGAAGCTTTCATCTGTTTCATCCTTTACAGCAATAGCTTCTTCCTCTTCTTCATCATCATTGTCGCCATTTTCTACATGTTCAGAAGTTTGCAGCTCCTCTATAGGAATATCAATGGCCTCCTTGGATTTAACCAGGACATCCGCAAATTCTGCAGGCAGATCAACATTGTCTAGTATTCTCATTTCCTTCAACTTTTTCTCCAATAAGTCTGAATCTTCTGTGCCATATTCTGTGATTATGGTCCGAATCAGCTGCAAAGCATGAAAATCAGCAAACAACTCAATGCCTGTACCAGGAAGTAAAAGGGTTTATGCAAATATATCAGTATCACCTCCTCATCAATAGTTTCTATAATCTCAACATGGCGTGGAAGCAGTTTCTGCATAAGGTCCAAGCTCCATTTCTCTAATGCCTCAGGAAGAACAGTATGGTTTGTGTATGCTACAGTCCTTGATCACAGTGGAAGATAGTACACATTCAACCAAAAAAACTCAGATCACGCATTAACATGGGATGCCCATACTCCCCCCCTCCCCTGCAAAAACCAACAAAAAAAAAAAATTACAAGGGTGTGATACCTTTGAGTGACATTCCAAGCATCCTTCCAGCTTAAACCCTTTATATCTATTAATATTCTTAGCAGCTCTGGGATGCACAAGGTTGGGTGAGTATCATTCATCTGCACTGCAACCTTTTCAGGAAACTCTTCCCAATTCACAGTTGCTCCTGATCTTTTCTCAAAACGAGCAATGATGTCTTGAAGAGAAGCCGAACATAAAGTATATTGTTGCTTGAGACGAAGGACCTTGCCCTCTGTTGATTCATCCCCAGGGTAGAGTATATAACAAATCTGTATTTGAAAGAAAACACCGTACAAAATTTCCTTTTATTAATACTTAAACTTCCATTCACAATGTATTGAAACTACAAAAGAAAGCCTCCATGTTATCAGAAGTCATTTAATATTGAAACTACAAAAGAAAGCAACATTTGCACAGGAACAAGTCTGGAAAAGCTAGATTCTATAATACTTACTATAACACCCTTATCTAATTGGTCCACTTCTACTAAATTTAAAAGATCCTTTATTATTTCTGAAAGAGTTTACTAAACCTTTTCAGCATTTCCTAGAGCTTCATATGCTTCAGTGTGCTTTCCGGCATTAAAAGCATATAAATCAAATTCTTCTGATGCAGCTTTTGTAGACCAAAGTCTCAGGTTGATAGTGGTTTTAGTTTTATATCCTGGTATTGGAACATCATGTGCAACAGCTGTTACATCTTCTCCCCCAATCCAATGTTTTTTACCATCTGACCCTGAAACAACCTTGCCAAAGAACTTTACAGGATATGAAATGTCATTTCTGACAATCTCCCAGGGATTGCCCATCTGTTGGAAGAGGTCACAAGTAAGTGAAGAAAATATTAATAAGGCAAAAAAACCCGATGTGAATATTAAAATTTTAAGTATATGCGAAGGAAGAACAAATACGACATGATATGGACATAGGGATACAACAAATATAAAATTATACGACACAACATGGCTTAGCATAAATATTATATTAAAAGAGAGGAATAATGTTTTGATAGTTACACGAGTCATTGCAAGCATAAAAAAAAAGTTAAAGTTTCCCTAACTATTGTGATATATCCATCTATAATGGTATGAAAATTCAAAAAGTAAATATAAAACGTTGTACAACAAGTTCAGAGTCTCTGAAAGTATGCAATACAGATACGGTCTGAAATGGCATGGACACGGAGATTATGGTGAGGTCTCCATGCTTTCTAGGTGATGAGTACTTGTCAATAAATAATCAAACATACCTCAAGCCAATCTTCAGCAACTTCTTCCTGTCCATCTTTGGTTATTCGCTGTTTAAATAAACCATACTTGTATCTCAATCCATAACCCCATGCTGGATAATTCAAGGTTGCCAAAGAGTCCAAGAAACACGAAGCAAGACGCCCGAGACCCCCATTCCCAAGCGCAGCATCTGGCTCCTATTATTAGCCAACCAAAATAAATTACCACAACTCTAAGAGAGAAAGTGCAACCAAAATTAAATTTTCGAGTAGATTACCTTCGGGTACTGAAGGAGCTCAGAAAATGAAAAAGGTTAACAGGCTTGAAACATTTTTAAAACAAAAAAATGAGGATAGGGGAACTTGACAAGAATCCCTGCTACACCATGTGACTCTCACAACTGTTGAACTTTAGAGAAAATATGATATAGGAAATATTCAACAAGTCCTTTTTTAATCATAATAATCATTAATCACTTCCAAATTAGGTTGGTTATCTAATGAACTCTCCCAATGGTGGCTTATGGCCTTCTGATTGGACAAATAGTAACTGTTGAGAGCAGTAGTGCATAACAGATGCCACACTTTAGCATTGAAAATAAAGAGAGATACGGTGGAAAATGCCACACCTGCCATGCGACATCTTCTAATCTATATCCAAGCTTGCTCAAAGCCTCTGCATAGGGACCAGTTAGCTCTAGATTGCCAATGGCATTTAATAATGCTCTACCCTGAAAGATAGAATGATGCGTGGAAACAAATATTAGATGCCATAGATGTTTGAAGTGGTTCAAATTATTGAGGTAGCAGTAGCATCCAACAAACCTGTAAAAATTCCATTGAAAGGTAATATGCTTGCTTAACATTCAGCTTATCATAGTAATCATAAGTAGCATTCCAGTTTATTATGAGAGCATCACGGACACTCTGAGCAGTTGCGAAGAAAGCCTGTGGAAGCTCAAAATTCTCTGGAGAAAACAATGGAGTGAACTCTGCATGGTATTTAATACTAGAGGCAATTGATGTAGCATCTGGAGCGATGGGGCTGAGAGAGCTTGTGGCTTCTAAAACAAACAGTAAACAGAAACGATTAATCGGATCACATTGAAGTTGGACACAAGATAACTGTTAGTAACATCTAAAAATAAGGAACAATTCTCTATCAATAACCAAAAATAAAAGAGAGAAAAAACAAAGAAGCAAACAAAAAGTTCATGTACATCCATGTTAGTATAAAAAAAAGGATCCAAATCCATTAGTTTCTGAATAACATGTCATGCATCAATGCAGGAACAAGCCAGCGTACTAAGATGATTTTCAACCACCAAACCCACATAATCCTTTTTCTATAGCCAATCAGAACCGATCAGTGCAATGGTTCAATAAGAACTTTGATCATTGAAAATTGAGATATCATCGAAAAGCATGACTTCATTTGTAATGATTTCTTGACATGCTACCAAAAAATAGTGAATCTCAATCCCTTCTCAATGCTAACAAGGAATGACATAGGAAGAGTATGCATACTCTACCACACACAAAACACACCAATACAAACATAAATGCAAATATGCCAACGCATAGTGAAGGTTGGTGTTACTATGAGAGGTTATAGAAGCAAACTTTAACCATTAGATCATGGATGGATGGTTAAGATTAAAAATAAAAAAATAAACATAAAGTCATGTGACTATTCTAGATGATCACAATATCACTAACTATTAATCTTGATCATCCATATATGATTCAATGACCAAGTTTTCTCCTCTCATCTTCACTATAAAACACTGCTATATTATTATTATTATAAGAACTCAGAGAAGTAAATTTGTGCTATTAAAATATACTTTAAATGGATAGTCAAAATGAATAGTTATTTAAGATCACATGACCACCAAAAAAACAAATGACTTTTCATTCGAACTTTGACCATTAAGGTAAAACCACTTGATTGACAGAGAGAATCTATTTTTTTAAAAAAAAAATAAAAAATAAAAGTAACGCTTAAATATGTTTTTCATCCCTAAACAGTTCATTTTTCTTCACTAAATTTATATTTGATGGTAAATATTTCAAAAGTTTGGTTTTAGTCCACGGAGATGATATGCTAACACCACATGTGGCGTATGTTTTACTAATTGATGTGCCCAATTGGAGTGCTGACACAACAGTAGAATTAAGCAAGGACATAGTATAAAACCAAATTTTTAGAATATTTAAAGACCAAAACCCGTAAAAAAAATTTATACGCACTAAAACCAAAGATCAAGGCCCAAAATCATAATTAAGCAAAAAAAAAAATAAAGAGTTTTGTTAGCAACCTATTAGGGCAAGGGCACCTTATACTTTAAAAGGAAAAACAATGATAAGTTAGCATTTATTTTTCTCTCCAAAATCTTAAAAAAATACATTTTCCAATATTTTTTATCTCCTTTTAATTACTTAATGGCATAACACTTGTTGGCATTTAACAAAAATAAAATACATAAACTAATTTTCCAAGTTACTGAATCTCTGCTTTCTAATTTAGCACACAAAAACAGCAAAAAAGAAGAAAAAAAAACAGCATTAGCAAAATTAGAAGTTGATCACACACATCACAATGCTGGAAATGAAGTAGTAGTAATTCAAAAGCCGAAACTAAATCAAAATCAGAAAGAGAACAAAAAAAGTAACATCAAAATTTCATACCTTCTTCTTGTTGTTTTTGTTGCTGAGGATCCTGCAGTTTCTGCTCAGCCACACACTTAACGGCGAAACTCCTCTTCGAATTCAAGTTCAAGCTGAGAGCGCGTGACTTCACGGCGGTTCTGATCAGCAGCAACTTCGACTTAGAGTGTTTCGAAGTGACACCGATGAATCCGGTGATCGAGTTGCATCGCGGAAACGACTCCGTTTTGGTCAGATTCGTAGCGAACTGCATTGTTACTCACAATTCTCTCTCTCTCTCTACTCTTTAGATCAATCAATGAGTGTGAGATTGATGAGAGAGAGAGAGAGTGTGTGGGTTGTAAGAAGAAGTTTCTATAGATTGCGCTATTCACGAGCTTAGTGGAGTGTTGTGTGCTTGTGTGTCTCTTCTATAAATGATGGAGGTGTTGAATCGAATCACGAGATTTCACGCACTTCATCATTTTCATTGCTTCGAATTTTATTATCTGTGAAACGGTGTATTATTGGGGATCATGCAACTGCTTTGCTGGCGCTGTGTTTGAGTGCCACGTAAGATGAAGATCTCCTTTTAACGGAGAAATGATCTAGAAAGGACACCAACACGAGAAGAGAAAATCCACTTGCAAACTCTACAGGCAAGATTTTAACGGTTGTTATTTTTTAAATTAAAAAATAAAATATAAAACAATTTTATGTATAGATTTCTTTAAATAGATTTTTTAATATTTTTTTCGAAGAAACTGTTTTCAGAGGTTTTTTCTTATTGTTTCATATGTATTCCCTTCGTTTTTATTTATTTATCGTATCTTAAACAAAATACATCTTTTAAGAAATACGATCATTATTTAAATTTTTGATACATTAATTATGTTTTTTTCCATTATATCCTTTTTCTCTCTATAATTATTAATTTTTCTCTACTACTTATGTTAATCAAGACCTATTGAATATCGGCAAATATGAAAAATATCAATTATTACACTCTTGAAATCCTAAAAAAACATATAAAAAAGAAAAAAAAATCTCCAGAAAATGACAATTAATGAGAAACGGATGGAGTATTTTTGTTTACAAATTTAATGAACATTTAATACTTTCTTTGTCCTTAAATATAAGACCTCTTTGGGAGATTTCAATTCCATTAAGAAAGTGAAATAATTTAGTTAATTGTATTGGAAATGTGAACTTTTGATATGTATTTTCAAAATTACTCCTATTAATATTATGGGGAATCTAAAAAGTGTTTGTGCAAAAAAGTAATTAATGATCATTGAAAATTGGTAAAGAGTCTTATAGATAGGGATAAAATAAAAGTGTTAAAAGGGTATTATATTTAAGAACGGAGGGAGTGCTATTTTTTTCAATTATAACTTTATTTATAAATTTCTCCGATTTTATATATAAGACTCTTTCAGAACTTTTATTTTGATCTTATTTATATATAGGAACCTATTTCAATTTTCAATAGCATTTAATTACTTATTTTCACAAACACTTTTATTTACTATATATACTTTTCAGAGTTCCAATAATAATTTTAGGGGCAGTTTTGAAAAAGTATATCAAATTTTCACATTTCCAATGTCACTAACAAATTTAACTATATTCTTTGATGTAAGTGAAAGATCCCAAAAGGGTCTTACAAATAAGACCAGAGGAAGTACTCTTTTCGATCTTTATTATAAGTCACTTTTTAGAAGATGTTCTCGGTCCTACCGAAGGCGACATTACAACATACAGTGGCATTGTTGACTACAAAAGCGGGGTATATGGCATTTGTAATAGCCCAGCCCCAGCCAGCCGTACGGTACTGGGCACCGGGACCCAGCGCACCGCCACGTGGATATTGTCCGTTTTGGGCATCCTTCACCCTCACGGTTTTGCTCTTGGTCTCACACTAACAGTGAGCCCCAAAACGCGTCCACGTGAGGTAAGGTATCCACACCCTATATAAGGCATGCTTCGTTCTCCTTACCAGCCGATGTGGGACTAAGGCGTACCTTACATCCACCCCCCCTTGGAGGCCCAACGCCCTCGTTGGCACACCGACCCGGCCCTGGCTCTGATACCAAATGTAACAGCCCAGCCCCAGCCAGCCGTACGGTACTGGGCACCGGGACCCAGCGCACCGCCACGTGGATATTGTCCGCTTTAGGCATCCTTCACCCTCACGGTTTTGCTCTTGGTCTCACACTAACAGTGAGCCCCAAAACGCGTCCACGTGAGGTAAGGTATCCACACCCTATATAAGGCATGCTTCGTTCTCCTTACCAGCCGATGTGGGACTAACATCGATTGTAACATCCCAAACTTAATTTATAGTGTAATCTATGTTGTGATGGTCCTAGGGTAGAAGAATTGAGGGCATAAGTTAGAAACTTAGCCAATTAAGCATGCAACCTTAGGTTTAAAACATAGGAATTTAGGAAATTAGAATAACAAGATTGGTAGCTTAAAATATAAATTCCACCGTTGGATGTGAAGTAGGATAGGTGAGGAAGCTTGCTTTAAAATTTGAGGAAGATCCAATGGGTAACGAAGAAGTTATGGCCTCTCAAAGTCTGGGTACTGCAAAACTGAACAGCTTAATCGATTAAACTGCAGCTTAATCGATTAAAATGCAGCTTAATCGATTAAGGTCAGAAAATGGGAAATGGCTTAATCGATTAATAATCGATTAAAGGCTGTAGATGCTGAAAAAATAAAGGGCGTCCATCTCTTAGAGTTTGAAAAGCTCGAACTCTCTCTCCTCTAGGGCACAAATTCACTCACTCTAATTGATCAACTCTCAAGAGAATCACTCCAAGTCCATCCCCAAATCCATCCTTGTAGCTCCAAGTAAGTGGTTGTTGCTTATGTTCTTCTTTTCCTTTCCCCTAGAATTCGAATTTCTCTCTCCCTCTTGCTCCCATGGCACTTCAATCATCAACCTAGGGAGGTCTTGATGGGGTCACGAATTTCCCTCAGGAGTCTTGGGCAAAACTTAATAAATTGTCTCTTTATTGTATTGATTTTAGGTTCCTCCCTCTCCTTTGAGTTGTGGCCATTATTCAAGTGTGCTCCAAGCACAAATTCTCTCTCTAACTCTAAGGACTTGAGGTAAGGAGGTTTGTGTTACCATATTCTAGGGGGTAGGTTGTGTTATGTATATAGTGGGTTACTAAGAGTTATGTGTTAGATTAGAGTAAAAACCCTAGGTATGGTTATTGCATAAAAATATTGGATGTGTTATTTTGTGTTTAAATGTGATAATTGCTATTTAAGTTGTGAGAATTGGTATTATGCTAAATTATATGGGAAATCTAGAATTTTTATAAAGGATAATGAATATTATGTTGGAATAAGAATAAATATTTCCTTGGAAAAATTAAAAGTATAAGCATATGCTAAATGTGTAAATGATTGTGTGGAAATCATGTTAATAATTGTGATTAGTTGTCGTGTAATTTTATTATGTATGTCTACCTGAGAAGTGAAATATATGCAATATTCGTGGCTACGTGAGTATGTGAGTTGTTGTAATGATTATGATATTTGATATTGGCATGAATGGCTCTTAGAAATTACCCTGTATCTTTGGGAATTTAAAAGTATGCTGAGATGATAAAATGGAACTAATGAGAATGAGTACAAAGAGATGGAATAAGCGAAATAAATTGTTAAAAGATTTAAAGGAAAAAGAGTGTGTGATCCAGATCTTGTAAGACGTTGTCCTTAGGAGACTGTACGCATAGATCGCGTAAGACGCACATTGTGCGCAGCTGTAAGACGTTGTCCTTAGGAGACTGTACGCAGTTATGGACACACACACACACACCATATATTAATGATGTTATGATTGGATTGTGCTACTCCAGATCTTGTAAGACGTTGTCCTTAGGAGACTGTACGCATAGATCGCGTAAGACGCACATTGTGCGCAGCTGTAAGACGTTGTCCTTAGGAGACTGTACGCAGTTATGGACGCACATTGTGATTTTGGGAATCCAGGTCTTGTAAGACGTTGTCCTTAGGAGATTGTACGCATAGACCGCGTAAGACACACCTTGTGTGCAGCTGTAAGACGTTGTCCTTAGGAGACTGTACGCAATGATGGATCCCCGTGATAAATTCTAAAAATGCTATGAAAGCTTCCAAGAGTATGAGAAAAGAGCATGTGAAATTAGTAAAGTTGAGAAAGATAACAAATTGTGTGAGTTATAATTGTATGAATTAGGGAAAGTAAATGAGATGGAGGACTATGTAACTTGTATATTATGGAAATGCATGGACTATGGGAATTAAAACTACAAGAGAACTACTTTAATGTGGAAAGAATATAATTGAACTGTTTAAGAATGCTCATTGGATTATATGCACTACATGACTAGATGTGTTTGGCTTGGTGGTTCAGTATAGCATAATAGAGACTGCTTCCCTATTTTATTGTGTAATACTCACCTCCTTACCATTTTTCAGGTACTGAGTTGGAGTATACACCAGGATCGGCCGAGCAGGATTACTCTCCCTCACAGGGAGAGTAGGGTTGGGTTTTAGATATATTTATTTTGTCCTAAGCCTCCGTATTCATTTGATGTATATGGACTGTATATGCTTTTGAGAGAGGCTTAGGATTAGTTTCTTTTGTGCATGGTTTATGATTCCTTTTTGGGCATAGTTGCTGTCATGGTCTCTTGATTCACATATTTTGCATTTCTGCTGGTACACTGACATACTGATGCTGATGATTTACACTTGAGCCCATGGGGCAACTATGTGATGCATATATTTATATTTGAGCCCTGCTGGCTATTGTTGATATTATATACATGAGTTTATCAGGTTGAAGATTTAGAAAAGTCCGAAAAACAAACGAAACTCCGTCCGTTTGACGGTTGATTTTTATAATTTAAAAATGAATTTTTAAGTCCATATTTTTAATATAAGGGGAATTAAGGGTAATTAATTATAGGGTGTTACAGCATTGACTAAGGCTATGAAAGAGAGTATATGGGTGTAAGGTCTTTTGGATATTCTTATTTTGACTCGACAAGTACCAATTGTACATTGTGATAGTTAAAGTGTTATTCACCTGGCTAGAAACCTAGTTTATCATGAAAGGACAAAACATGTTGATGTTAGACTTCATTTTGTCAGAGATAGTATCAGTAATGGCACTGTTGCTGTGATACCCGCAATTTTCTAAATTATTTTCTGTATTTAAAAATGAAATAGAAATTTATTTATTTGATTTATTGGTTGAAAATTTATTTCCTTGAATTAATTAAATTAATGTTTGATTTTATTTTTCATGAATTTATTAAATTGTGAATTTTATGTTTTTATTTAATTAAAAACCGTGGGGAGTATATTTATTTTATTTAAATTAGATTTTTATTTTGTACTTCCTCTAAACTGGAGAAGGAAAATTTTATTCCCCTCTCATGTGTATTGTACGGTCAAGCCCTAGAGTAGGAAGAAAAATTTTAAGCTTACCCTATTAGTTAAGTAAGGAGGTGTATTTGGAGCCAAAATTCAAATTAAAAAAAATGCCTTAATTATTTGTCTTCTCCATGAAGCACTAAGGAGACAAAACATTAATGACCCTATTAATTATGTCTCCCACTAAGACATATGTCATAAATTTACAACTACCCAAAATTTGCAAATCAACCCCTTATGACCCCTAGCTTAATTCGAACCCCCTCTTTTAGTTGGTGAACCCCAACTTAAAATTGCCTATAAATACTACCCTACACTCTTAAGACCCACCCTTATGCTTCATAACCTAAGAACAAAAAAAAGAGAGAAGAAGAGAGAAGAAAAAGGAGGTCGTGGAGAAGGAGGAAGAAGAAGGAAGAGGGAACTTGATTTCTTGCTTGATTTTTTTGTTCTCCCGTTAGGTAATGAACCTCAAGGTTATATTTTCTTCTTCTTTTTCTTCTTTGTTTCGGTTTTCTCAAGCTCTTTCAAGAAGGTTTTTGTTGTTTGAAGCTCATTGTCTCTTGCATGTGGATTTTTCTTTTTTCTTATGGTTTTCTATACTTGATAATACGTGTATTTGAGCTTGAAATCATAAAAATGAACGTGCATCCACAAGGATGATGCTCACGGTTTTGGTCCCTTTATGTTTGAAAATAATTTTTGATCTTTGATTTGTGTTTTATGCTTGATTATAAGTTGATATATTATGTTCATGAGCTATTTGTTATTGATTTGCAAAAATTTCTCTTGATTTTTCATTACATGTCACGGTTAGGGTTTCAAATTTGGGAAAATGATTTTTTTCTTACTTGCATGTAATTGATCCTTGATTCTTGTCATATATTTGATGTATTTTCGGTTTCTATATGGAAATGCATGATAAATGAATTTTTGTTTTGATTTTTTCTTCCTAGGGTCATGCGGTTTTGACCTATAATGCATGCATGTGTGTTTAATAAATTTTGATGCATGATTTTTGTTCAAGAATGTGTGTAATCTATGTATGTGCATGTGCTTATTTGATAAAAAAATGTATGCTCATATATGTATGAGTATATACATTCGGCCAAGACATAAGGAAATGAATAAATGATTTTTGTTTGGTAAAAAGTTTAAGTCTTTGTTCATGTATGTATGTATATATACGGTCAAGGCATGAAAAATGGATAAATGATTTTGTCTATGAATGCATGTCAATGATTTGTTAATCTTGGTTATTTTCTTAGTATATTTTTGGTTTCCATGAGAAAAAGAATGTTTGGACGGATTTTGTCTTGATTTGTTGCTTTAGGGTTCTATACAATTTTGGATTAGGGAGAAAATGCATGAGTTAAATTGGTTTAAAATTTGGTGCTTGTTCTTGCCTGTGTGTGTGTATTCGGACATGAAGGAAAGAGTGAGTAAATGATTTAGTTTCATGAAAATAAAATTAATGTTTGAATGCTTGAATGGGATCATGATGATTTAAGAGTTTAGATTTGTAATTTTTAGCCTATTTTCTTTTGATCCATTCGGCCATGCATGTGTTTTGGATGAAATGATTTTTATCCTTTGAAAATAAAATTGTGTTTAAGTGCATGCCATGAATCATGTTGAACTAAGTGTGTAAAATTGTGATTTTTAGCCCATTTGTTTTTTATTCAATTCGGCCATGCATTGTAAATGTACTTTTGGAATTTTGTTTTATGAAAATAAACTTGCATGTTGGTTCTTGAAGTTGATTAAGTTATTTGAAGTAAGGAATACTTGTATTTTTGGCTAAATTCTTTGATATAATTCGGTTTTGCATGAGTATATGTTTAAGTGATTTTTATTCTTGAAAATGAACTTGCATGCTAATGCTTAGAATTGATTTAGTTTTTTTAAAGTGTTTGAAACTTGTAATCTTGCTTCATTTTGCTAAGTGCAATTCGTCCCCTTTATGTAAATGTAGGTAAATATGAAAATGAAATTGTTTTGAAAGTGATTATGTGTTGTATAAGTGATTTAGTGTTGGTTAAGTGATTATATGCTTGGATTTAATTGCAAACGTGTTGTTTTGATGTTTTAAGGATTGTTAGAAAAATTTATGAATGTTGTCTGGCCTTGAGGTGCAATTCGGCCAAGGCATGTTTAATAGGATAAGAATTTATTTTGCTAGATGCTAATTGATATTTGAAGAGTGTACAATCTATGTGAAAATAAAAGCTAAGTGTTTGTTGTTGTGCATGTTTATTTTTAAGTATTTTGGTATGGAACCAAGTTTGTTTACAAAATGTGTTAGTTGATGCTTGATGCCTATGTGCTTACTTGTTTAAATTTATAAAATGCATAGAGTAACATGAGCTATTTGATTATATGGATTTATGTGTTAAGGTTTTGTATGTCGTTAAGGAAATTAAACGATAATTGAAGGGTAAATGCATATGTGCTGAACATGTAAGAAATTAATTGATTTTAAGTTTGTTTGCTTTGATTTATTTGAAATTTTTGACCATGTTTAGTGGCTGTCCATGTTTTATTTTTATTGATAAAGCTTGAATTTTAAAGTGTTAAAGTGTTTGTTTCGAGCTAAAGTGCGTCTTGAAGCGAAAAGTGCTTTTACGATGTTTTTGGATTTTGTTAAAGTGATTTTGCAAAACAATTCTTTGCTGTCCAGAATTGTTTTAGTGTGTTCTTCAATTTTAAAAATGTGTTCAAGTGGTTTAAAGTAAAACTTTTGAGTGGTATTTGATTTAGGAAAAAGCCGGAAGTGAAAACGTGAATTTTTCGGTGTTCACAGATGAGAATAAGGTGTTGTCCAAGGCGGACCAGCAGCCGGTATTTGCTTTTAAAATTTATTTGTGGATTATTTTCAATGTATTTTAAAGTATTTGAGTTGTCGTTTTATTTTGGAACGATTCGAGAAAAAGAAATGCGTTTTCGGATAAAACGAAAGGATTTATTTTAAAGCTTTAAGAGTTTTGAGCAAGTGATAAAGAACGAATAAGTTATTTGGAATTTTATATTGATATGTTGTGTTTAATTTGAGGAAATAAAGGTACCGCTCTCGAGCGTGATCGTGGATATCGGAGTTTGTGGATTCTCAGAGAGTCTCATTTCGCAATTAAGGTGAGAATAATAGCTTATCTGGAATGTATGCCATGATTAAATGAGTTTAGTTTCGATTGTTTAAATCGGAACCGTGATCGGGTAAAGATTAAGTAGTGTGAGGACAATTGGTCTGTGTGATTGTTTTGCTCCTCGCACGAAAGACTAAGATCACTATTGCATTTATGTGTTGTTGCTTGATGGATTTATTTGAACTTGAGAATATGCAAATATTATGCCTACTCATGCATGATGAATCATTATGTTTTATTATGTTTAGCATGATGCATGTCATTGAAAGAATGAAATTACAAAGTAATGAATGAATGCTATGAGTTTGAGAAATTAATGATTGAAAGTGAATCTCGCTGATGAGCACCAAGTTGGATTTATGCTCTCTAAGATGAGTTTGTGCTAGCCACGAGAGTGATGCTTCGTGAGTCCGAGCCCTTAATGAGCAAGTGTTATTGGGAAAGAATGGATGTTGTAAAGGGTTGTTTAATTAGAGGTCGAGGATCACCGAATGATGGATAAGTGTGACTCGTCCGCAATTAGGTTAATAAGACTTAATAAAACATTTAAAAGACATTAATAATAACGCAAAAAGATGAGCCTGAAGTAATGGAGAGGAAGATACCCTGTCTATCTACGGATATTCAGGTGTGTGATTGAGATAGGGGAGGGTGATGACGATGACTCGTCAAGAAACTTAGGGTGCTTTTCTAGGCGGAACTAGACTATATGTGATCGGGACTTAAGACCCAAGGGATCATAGCGTGTTCTGCACCGCGAACTAGAAAAGTACTGTCGCCCCCTTGATCAAATCTGAAGCGGTGAGAGGGAACCTGAACGAGGCGAGCAGATCGATTTGTTGTTGGGCCCTTGCGGTATCGCGTAAAATATTAATTGTCTTAATGATCGACCTGTACGGTTGTGGTCTTGACAAATATATTATATGTTGTTGGTTTTCTCGACTGTTCGACCGACGTGGGTTAAGGTTCCTGAACATCCCATTTGCTTCCGACTAGGTTTGGGAGGATGCGGAGGAGATGTAGGCATGAGTGCCGATTAGATAGTTATCCCAGTGATGATTTAAAATACCCAGACATCATTGGTGATGAGAATGCCAATAAAACTTAACAAAATACAGTAACAATGTCAATTGCTCATAATGGTTAAAGTGCGGTGCTGTGACTGATGGCAGTGGAATTGTGATAAGCGTGATGATGCGAGATCAATGAATTATTTATCTGATGATGATGATGATCATGCATTCATTCATATTCATGTGCATCTGTGCTATTATTTATTTCTGCTTTGAGATATGTTGGTGGTACGTTTCTTTTGTCGACGTGTCATGCGTCCATAAAAGCTTATTCTTTCTCTTGTTCGTTGTTTCTCTTCGTTCTTCATGGTGACGCAACGGGCAGATGACGTACCGCATCGCAATCCAAATGTGGCCCCTAGCGGGGGCAGTGCGGGAAGCTACCCCTGATGGTTGGATCTGGAGAGGCCCGACTCGGTTGGAGATCAGCGACCCAGAGCACAGGTTGAGAGGTGCAAGGATCGACTTGCACATTGGTTGCATTACCTTGAGAAACTACATGGATGGTGGTCCTCGGGCTTACTACGCACGTGGTTTGTAGCCTACACCGCCTGCGGAGGTGAAGACTGAGGAGGAGGAGATAGCACCGAAGGATGATGAGGATCAGCCGACAGCTTAGGGAGTCTCGTAGATGTTGTGGCTAGGGTGTTTTACTTTTGTTTGGGTCTTGTCTCAACTGAGGAGAGTCATACTCTAGATATCTGATGATGTAATTACCTTTATCTTTTGATGTATTTTGGGACTCTGTGTCCACAACTCTTTTTATGTTGCTTTATTATCTGTTTTTGGAAACTTATGTAATTATGAAGTACTGGTGGATTTTATTTGGCAATGTTAGAAATGCAAAGTAAGTATTTTGGTGTAGTTCAGTGGATGTGTAATGTGATTTTGTAACAGCTCGATTTTGTAGACGGTGGTGATAAATCTTTTCGTGATAGATCAAACGACGTTAATTTTTGTAATTAATTAAAAGTAATGATTCTTTTGGAAAATAAATAAAATGAACCAAGCACGATGCGTGTACATAATTGTTATTAAAAAAATGGACCCTCATTTTTACTAATATTTTAATAAAGAAATGTAATATTTTCTGGAAACAAAATCGGGTATTACAATTGCAGTCAGAAGATACTCACAGCTGAGAACCCAACATATATGATGACGGAATCGTTTTCGGTTCATAAGTCCAAAATTGTTTGGACTTAATCAAAGGTTGAGATCCCCACGATAATGAAATACAAGTCAAGGTGAAAAATGGTTGGATTGTGGCTTGTTTTCTCATCGTGTGGGCCAGCATAAAAAAGTTTGCCAATTTCTTTCGGTGAGATTGTGAGAAGTAGATGGTCAACGCATGAAGGAAACAAAAATGGCCAACGCATTTTTGTTTACGTGTTTTCATATTGCATGCATAATATATCCTAAAGCTCTATAAATAGAGCTTGATTCTCGATTAAAAAAATATATAGAATACATGACAAGTACTAACACAATAAATACTAGTGTTTAGTACTTGTTGTAGTGATAGATAAAAATAAAGGGTTGTAAAATTTCAAGAGTGTAACGTGTGTAAACACTGGGGATACATCGGGAATATTATTGGATATACATTCTAGTTTTATGTAATACTATAATTGTAGTATGAGAGGTTATCACTGAGATACATTATATTGGGTATTGGATATCGTAATTATCCTTTTATATAATAGATTATTTTTCGAAGATTATCTCTTGGTTTTCTCCCTCATTGGTTTTCCACGTAAAAATTCTGGTGTGCAATTTCTTTATCTTATTGGTGTCAATAGTGAATAGTGTATAGTGAAAATTACCATTCACGGTTACTATTCACATGAATAGTGACAAGCTCCATTTTTTTCACAAAGTTTTGGATTCGCTTCCTCTCACATCCATAAAGTGTCCAAGACACTTCGGTGACAAGCTCCATTTTTTTCACAAAGTTTTGGATACGCTTCCTCTCACATCCATAAAGTGTCCAAGACACTTCGGGTGTATTTGACTCTTATTTCCTAACATTGAGCAGCAAATAAACATTAATTGAAAGTAGTTCTCTCAGATACAATTTTAAGAGAGTAGTGTTGCAGTAGATTCTAATTCATGATGAAGTATATCTAATCATTTTTTGGGTGCATGTTTGGCACACAAAATTGAGATCACAGTTGTCCGCGTAAGACAGCCCAGTTGGTAGCTGCAGGGACACTTAGGATTTCTCCCTCCCCCAGGTCATGGGTTCTAGTCCCAGACCTCCCATGTAAACCAAAAAAAAATTGAGATCACAGTTTGAAATTGTAATGGATATGGAAAATGAGGAAATGTTCCTGTCCAATGGACTTCAAGAACAGTGACTGTTGGCCCTGAAATCTATGTGTGAACAAGAGTTAATATGTAACGGTAATGAAATATTTCTGAGTATTCAGTTGGAATACCCAGGGTCTCCCCTTGTCAACAAAGTGTGTGCAGAGTGACAACTTAGGGATGAGAGAACTTACCTTACCCTAGGGCATGATTATGCCTTTTATAGGGTGTGCGGGTGGATAGAGCCCAAAGGGTGAGGCCCTTTAGGGTTTACATGCTGATGTCAGGTTCATGGAATATCCGCAAAATATCTGGTGTTTTCCCTGGATAATGGTAACGCTTCATATTCTTGAACCTGGACAGGTCAGCATGTCCCTTATCATGTCTAACACGTATTAAGGATGTCGGGTGTATGGCACGTGACCTGTACGGCGTCTTGAGGTCGAACGGATGCCTACCCATCCCTAATTAAGCCACTCGGTTGGCTCCTGAGGGAGGCCGAGTGTATGGTCGGTTAGCGACCATGTGGAGGGTCCTCATCAGGTCGGATGAGATGCCTTCGACCTATGAGAGGTCGGTCAAGGCTATTTGGCCCTGGTCCATCCGAGGTCGGGTAGTTGACATTGCGGAGGTCAGGCAAGCTCAATGTTGTGCCGACCTTATGTTCGGTGCGGGCTCGTCCAGTAGAGATCGCTGGGAATACTGGTTAACCCTACAGAATTTATAATTTCAATTTAGAATTGAAATTAAGTTAAAATTGTGTTTTTATGTTTGAAATGTATAAATAATTAAAATTGAAAATTGAAAATTCAAGTTCAATTATTAATTAAATTGTTTGAATATATGATGTAGAACTCAAAAAACTATTTAATTTAACCTATACAAATTTTTGTTTTTTTAGGAAGAAAAAATCTTTTTGTTATAGTTAACAATTTATAGTTTTTTAAAGATTTATTTATATTTAAAAGTTGAAGAATTTGTGAGAACCCAAAACCGTGTACAATAATGTAAAAACGCATTAGCACATATCAAATATACAAAAGGCACAAGCATAAATATCATGCAAAATTGTTGGGTGTTGCCACCTGAGCACTCCGCCACAATCATTTGCGCATTTGTCACCATTTTTGTTCACCATTACAACAATCATTTATGCGCGCCATTGTCATCATTTGTGTTATGTGACAATGTGGTGGTTTACTATCATGAATCATAGAACTCTTATGATGGTGAATAATGGAAAGGAGAGGAAACGATAGCAATGAACATGAGAAAATTCTTATAGTGAAGAAGAGAGGAAGATGAAATATTGGGGTGAACTAATGGAGGAGAAGGAGAGATGAAACATATTTGACAAAGTCAATAGAACAGAGAATGAGAGACATTGTGTTTGCTTTTTAGACTCACAATACTGAATTCTATAAAGTAGGGAGGAATTGTAATTCAGAGCCTTAGGAGTAGAAATTGAGTTTTTGTATTTTAAGATATATTTTAATTAATTTCATGGAATTGGATTTGAAATTGTGATTCCAATTCTTTGCTCACAACCAAACTCTAGAATTAAAATTGAGTAATATATGTGTCAGATTAGTCCTTTATTTTGTAGACACCGATCAATAATTTAGTTCCTGATATTTTCGAAATTTCAAATTTATCCATGAGATAAGAGCACTTCAATCATATTAGTCCCTAACTTCAATCATAAACAAAGATCGTTGAGTATCGATCAAATTAGTCCCCGATTTTTTGGACCATTAACGCTAGAGACTAATATGACTGACGTGTTCCTATCTCGAGGATTGATTTGGAATTTCGATAATCCAAGGACTAACTTAACTAATACTCATAATGTCAAAGACTAATATGACATATTACTCAATTAAAATTCAAGTATCAATTCCAACCCCAATCTATGTTCAATGCGCCAAAGTACTAATATATTTATAATTTTAAGTCAAAATTACTCATCTTCGAGCAATATTAATGGCTCTTGACGCTAAGAGGATAGATGTTCGCCATGAAGTTGTCAGATGTCAAAAAGCATGTATATATGGCGCAGCTGTTGTAAGCACTCGCTGCATTAGGATTCAGAGTCCCATATTAGATGTTTATAAGAAACTAAAAGTTTATATATACATCCGAGTTCTTGTCCCCAAACCTCATATTGTAGTTCCAATGCCCCATGTTAAATATAAAATGACCAAAAAAATCTTTCTTTTTTATTATTCCTTCCAAACCCAAAATTCTCTTTTCTTTCCCTTCAAACCCCAAACCTCCATATCTTTCCCTTCAAACCCCTAACCTTTTCATCTTTCCCTTCAAATTCCAAACCTCTTCCTATTCCCTTCCAAATAACTTTAGAAACCTCTCATATTCAAACCTCAAAGTTTGTTAAAAGTAACTTAAGAAACAAATATGGAAGAGATGTTGAAGATAACCTTTTTTTGTTTCTTTTTTTTCGTCGCTGTAGTTATTTCGACGTAACAGTGTTGATTTTTTTTTTGATACGGGTATATCGAAATATTCAAAAAATACAAAACAATGGTGGAGAAACATGAAATAATCCAAAAAAAAACAATGTTTTGAATCTGTGTATTGAAGTAGAGTTATAATGGGGTTAGATATGAGAGAGAAGGAAAAAATTGCCTCACTGTAAGTTATTTCCGATACCCCGGGTCGGAAAAAGTTTTGCCACTGGTTCGTCAGAATAACTACAAAGAAGGAAAAAAGAGAATTAAAAAGCGGTGACGACGGTAAGGGTGGTGAGTAAGTGAGAGCTGGGTGGAAGTGAGTATGTGGGAGTGGGAGGGAGGTTGGTGTGAGAGGAAGGTTTGGTATGAGAGGGAAAAAGAATGAGGCTTGAAAAATATATAAGGGTATTTTTGGAAATAAAAAAATTTTGGAGCTGGGGGTTGGGGTTAAAATATGGAGTTTGGAAAGTTATGCTTACACACTGATCAAAGTCATGGGCTTGAGGCTCTCAAGTGGATGGCTTTCATTTGGGTGGTGGGCTACATTTTCGGGGCTAGGTCTACTTTACTTTTCAACATTATTATCCATGTGACGTCACGTCATGTTACACTTGCACATGTGGTACCTAGTGATGTAAAACAAGGGTCACAACCTTATTTAAAAGAGGAGAGAAGATCAAGGGAGTATTATTCCCGTGTAGTCATTGAGATTGAACACACTATATTCTCATACATAATATTTAAAAAGAACCTTGAGCTCATACTGTTCATATTACAGTAGAGGCATAGCCCTATAGCCACCATGTGCTCGTATTACAAAGAGCCCTCGCTCCCACTTAGCTTTTCCTAGAAGTTCTGAGGCTCATAAGTACTGTCTAAATGAAGATTAGTATAGTCTTGGGTCCCAAGGCCGGTTAAGGCTTGATGGGTGCATAGGATTGAGAACCTACTCTCAACAGACTATGTCAACCCTTAACAAATGCCCCAATTTCAGGAGATTGAACAGAAAACTTCCTAATGGTTTGGATCAAAACGAAATATTACGAACAACTAGTAAGTAGACCCGTCCTAAGGACGGGTTGTAATGAATGGATTTTTAAAATTAAATTTAAGCAACAAAAATTCAATAGTTAAATTGATTCAAAATATAAGTGATTCTATATAGCTACTCAGAAATCCTGTTTAAAAAAATTTGGATATTAGTGAAACCAAATATTTTGAAACATTGATTCAGGATAGTAGTGATTGCAATGATATTGGTTTAACGTTAAAGCAATATAATATATATAAAGCTGGAGCAATTGGTGAAGCTGGAGTAACTTAAAAATGGGGCTTTCAAATGACTGAAATAGTTAACCGCCATTGCAAATATAGATATTCATACATGTAATTGCCTATTACTAAGGAAATTGGCTAAGAAACCTGAAAAGTTCGGTTTCAATATTAGAAAACAAAACACAACATTCAGTTACATGAGTGCACCTAGGTCCATATTTATGGATCACAATTTTGATAGATTTAAGTCATTACAAAAGATTGCATCATATGGATTTCATGATATCAAACACTTTCTCAAAAAATAGATATATATATTATAAACAGTCAAAATAAACGACTGAAAGATTGTTTGATCAGATGGAGTCCTTCATATGATGCCTTGCCAACCTGTATATATTAGTAAATTGTAATTAGAAGCTATGTATAAAATGCAGAAAAAAAATGTTAAGAAATAGAATAAGTCAGAAGTGAATACTTGTGAGGTACTTCAATTGGGTTTTTCAATTTTAATCCTTGAGACTGTCTTAGTTGTGGAGAATTGTGGAGTCTCAAATTGAGATAAACCTTTAATTTCTTCTTCTTCATCCTGAAACACCTTTTGTTTTTTGGACTTTGGTGTGGGAGTTGAGAAGCCATCAACTTTCTGCCCATCCAAAGGAGAATTCTGATCCTGTAACATGGGAAAGTAAAAGTAAATATATTATGTTTTGAAGAACCAGTTTAAAGGAATGGACCACAAAGATATTATGCTTTGGGATGGAATTATAGATCTTGTTATCAAATACCTTCAAAGACAACAATAATTGAGTGTCTGATAAATTATCATATGAGTGACAGGTTGTGTCCTGCGTGGCTGATGGACCTGCATTGCTAGACGAAGAGTGTATTGCAGCATCAGTCTTTTGAGGGACACCTTCAATGCAAGGAATGGCACTATGAGAACGTCGCTGAAAAGGAAAGATATACATGAGTAAGCAAAATTCATGTTAAATGTGTATATAGCAATTGCAAATTTATTAACATTGTAGAAGTTAAACCTCCAACATATGCATTTTAAACTCTTGCACCATTTTCTGATCATTGCTAATGGAAAGTATTCCATAATTGTTTCTCTGCTTTTCTATGTTGAATTGTGGATGCACATTTACCACAAAAAGAAATTCCTCATCTATCAAAGCATACAACAGATCAGGGGAAGCAAAATTGTCATCTTCTCCACCAGCCTGAAAAGAAATGTGAATACATTATTGAATATATACATTGTAGCAGTTTGAATGAGAAGATTAATTTACGATAATAATTTAGGATAATAAAAGGAAAAAATGGTAACAATGAATTAAAAATTAAATTCATACCATTGTCATTTCTTTTCTTAGTTCTGCACAAGTTTTTTGAAATTGTTTAAATGCCTGAGCATCGAAAAGTACAAAAATTGCCTCACCAGTGTCATCCTTTACATTCAGTTCTATTTTGTACCTGCATATAGGATGGTCAGTAAAGAAATTTCTCAAAAAAGCTAAATGTCTGCTTTGAGTATTTATTACATACTTTGGGATTACACATTTAGGTTCGGCCTTGCAGCCTTTGCAATATAACTGATCGGTGTCAGGGTTCTTGATAACTGTCTTTTTGCATTGAGTGCAGCCACGATACCACCAATTTTTGTCCTCAATTATGTCAGTAACAGTTGCAACAGTGCGATAATTTCCAGCCTAATATATTATGATATAATTAGTTGCATCACAACATGAGTAATGTGGTTTCCGTTAAAAAACTATTCTAATCAATAAATTACTTGTACTGATTTTCTAATTTGGATGTTCAGATACCTGTTTCTCCTCTCGAATTTCTTGAACAGTTTTGCAATAAAGAGGGTTGGATAGAGCAAGTTGAATGTCAGCAGAGGTTTCAGACTGTGCTTGAGAAGGAGCTTGTGTGAGCATTGGAAGCTGTTCACCTCTATAAGAAATGGATTTGATATGTTTTGGTTGGATATATTACTATTCAGAAATGTAAAGGCTTTAACTTAGGAAAATGAGGAATGAGTTCAATTTTTCTTACGCCTCAATAAGCTGACGGGCTTGAGGGATTTGAGGATTTAGCATCACTTTGGTCGTATCGCAAGATGGAACCAATGATCTTACCCCTGAATTTGCAAAATATGTGTGAAAGAATTGAAATTACCAAAAAGGGAAATATTTATGTGAAAGGTTGTTTTAATAAATTCATACTTAATATAGTGATTGCATATAATTAAAGTGATTGTGAGTATGATTCTAAACATATATAAAATGTAAATTCTAAACATATATACCATCATAAATTTGGATTCTTGCAAGGTGTAGCGCAACAATCTTTACTTCATCTCCTTGGCTAAGAAAGTTATACATCTCAATTGCTTTCTCTTGAAATAAGCTAACCTTTATGGACTGGTTGCTATTCAGAATCAAAACCATGTTTAAATTACATGTAAAAAGTGAAGAACTTAAAGGCTTTTGTTATAAAAGAACATTGAAAACTAAATTTCACCTTAGGTCAGTGATTTTGAACATCAGCCTTGTATGTGATTCGCCTTGATTTTGGTATTCAGTAAGCGACCCATACTCAGAGACTACTCCAATTGCATCTGCATAGATATCAGGTAATACAAAAAAATGTGTTGATCACCGGGTGGCATTTTATGAAGGAAAAAAATAAATTTTAAGTAAAGTATCATTATGTTAAGAAGTGCAATACCTATTAAGTATTCAGTATAGCTACTTAGAGTCAGCAACTTATTAATTGGAATGAAATCAAATGCATGAAAAGGGATGTCAGCTTCACATATTTCTATTATGGTTGCAAAGTTAATAGTAATTTTGAAAGGGTGTTTTGAAGTCTTTTATTCTTTGTTGTTATCATCCACAACAAATTTTGAGAACTCATAGCACATTCCTTCACTGAGTATCTTCTGATGCTTATGTATAATCATTTCTTGATAAATACTTGCTTGAATCTTCTCTGACTATAGATAGTAAAAATAAGAAAATAGTCATAAATTAACCATCAAACTTATCAACATAATGAACAAACCAAACAAAGTAAGTAACATTGGTCTACGTACATTTTCATCAATAAGAAGCATATGGAAAGAGGATACAGTTCCATTTTCTCTTTTCCTGAACCAAATCCTAGAAACTCTAGCCTTGAGTACCTTACTCTCTCTTCCCTTTTTCAATTCCTTCAGTGACACTATTCCCAATCTGACAATATGTGGTAAAAAAAGTTAATGCATGCAACTTCCTGGTGCCTTTTTTTTCAAGGCTTAATGATTTAAAAAAGTAACTTTCAAAGGCCGTATAGTAGCCATACCTGTTATTATGAAATAGAAAGCAATACTCTTGAATAAGAACTTGGACTTAGCAAAACTTTCTTTGAGTTCAGCTCTTGAATGTTGGATAGAAGAGGAGCCGATTATTTTTTTCATATTAATCAACATAAAATTCTAAAAGTAAAGGTTAAAATTTGACAGAGTTCAAGAGATAGCAGTCTTCATCAATTTTCTAATCAAGGATTCAAGTTAATATATTTATATAATGAGGTATGAACATGTAAGAGACTGTTTTGCATGACAATATTAATTTTCAGTAACCTTCGTAAATAATTATCAGTATTCATAACTCAACAGTCAACACTAAAAGAAACACAACCAAAAAAAAATCAGAGATAATCCAAAATTCCTTAGCTGCAAAATGTCAACATCCAAAACTTTAAAGTAGATCAACATTATTGTGGGAATGTTATTACCTTTGTACTTGTCCACTACAAGAAAAATGCAAAATAGCGACGGAAATATCTGTCACAAATCCGTCGCAAATCCGTCGCAAAATCGAATTAGCGACGGATTTGCGACAGATTTGCGAGGAACGCGTCCGTCGCGTCTCCTTCATCGCTAATTAGCGAGGGAATATTTCGCTCGCTAATTTCTCGCCAAAATCGTTATCTCCGACGGAAATTTCCCTCGCAAATTTCTCGCTAAAGTCATTCAAGAAATTCGCATCTGCCTGTCGCTACTTAGCGAGAGCATAACCCCTCGCAAAGCTCTCGCAAACATCATGCCGTCGCTAATTAGCGAGAGATTAATCTCTCGCAAAGCCCTCGCAAACATCATGTCGTCGCTAATTAGCGAGAGATTAATCTCTCGCAAAGCCCTCGCAAACATCATGTCGTCACTAATTAGCGAGAGCTTAATCTCTCGCAAAGCCCTCGCTAATTAGCGACCAATTCCTCCTCGCAAATTCGTCGTAGTTGAATTATATTTGCGATGGCTTATTCGCTCACAAATCTCTCGCAATTAATTGTTTCAATTTCGTCATCAATCCGTCGCTAATTAGCGACCAAACTCCCTCGCAATTTATCACAATCCGTCGCTAATTAGCGACCAAAACTCCCTCGCAATTTTGGCATGAAGCCGTCGCTAATTAGCGACCACAACTCCCTCGCAATTTTGTCATGAAGTCGTCGCTAATTAGCGACCACAACTCCCTCGCAATTTTGTCATGAAGTCGTCGCTAATTAGCGACCAAAAATTCCTCGCAGTTTATTTCGATTTGCGAGGGCCTAATCTGTCGCAAATCTCTAGCAAAATCTTATTGTATTTGCTAGGGATTGATTCCTCGCAAAATCTTATTTTCCCTAGCATATCAGCGACAAAATATCCCTCGCAAATTGACATTATTTTGGCGAAAATTTCCCTCGCAAATTTCTCGCTAAAAAATTAACATTCGCTACTATAACTTTTCAATACCTATAAATTCACCATACTTTTGTTGAATGACTTCATCTATTTAAATATAATAAAATATCAAAATCAAAACATGCATCATTTAAGTTTCAGAAAATTCAAGTCTAAACAAAATACTAATCAACCAAAATACTTAAATACCAAAGTCTAAAAAGAAATAGATATTGAATGTTTAACAAAATATTAATAATAATAATATATTAACTCAAGTTAACATGATCATTTTCATTATCCTGATTCTGCTGCTGAGTTGATCCACGTAGCTGTGTTTGTAAGGTCTGAAAAAATGATGCCAGTTGTGACTGCATTTGTACCTGTAAATTTGTCTCCAAGGTGGTCATCTGTGACTGAACCACAGAAGTTATAACATTTGTGATCTCTTCATTTGTCATAGCCGTAGAATGTGATGAACCTAAGACCTCGGTGGATGATGACGCTCTAGTAGAGCCGCGAACTACTGAATCTAAGGCACCGATACCATGTACACGACCTTTCTTGTTAGTACCTGCCACTTCAGTCCAAATGTCCTCATCCACCTCAGGATAAGATGAAACTTCCTCTCCATAGTTCTCATGATCTCTATATAGAACAAGGATTTTAAATTCTAATTGAAAATGTCTTTTAGAAAGCTTTGTATTTAAATTCAAATTAATAAATCAAACCAACACATAAGAAGTTCAAATAGATTTTATGCAACAGAGATAAATTAGTGATAAATTGAAGGTGCAAGTGATGACATAACATTTGGTGCCGAAAGATCGAAAGTTACATTCGGAAAAAGAAAAGGGCTTTGCATAGGAAGCATTGTTACAGTATGAGCATGATGTTTAGAAACAGTGCCGAAAAAATAGCTATTTGTCAAGGAAATTTGCGGTTTAGCATCACATTAGTGTATGGAATTAAAAAATTTCAGTTATTAAATAGGAAACTGCAGTTATAAAAAGAAATCTTAGAAATAAATAGAAAACTGCAGTTATTAAATAGAAATCTTTAGCCATTCATATTAGTGTAAAGAATTAAAAAACTGCAGTTATTAAATAGAAATCTTAGAAATTAAATCTAAGGTTAAGAGAAAGGAAGTTAAGAGAAAGAGGCTGCAAAGCAAAATTAATATAAATAACCAATTCAAATTACAAAGTTCTAGTTGTATCATAATCTGAAAAGTTACAAACTTTACCTGATAAGATGAAGTCACCAATATATTTGCACCAGCCTCCAAGTATTCCAAGTGAACCTAAACAAAATCCAAAAACACAAACCCAATATAGATTCTTCAATCACCACATACATTTACAATGTGATCAGAAACAGAGGAAAAGTGAAAATGAAACCAAAACAGAGGGTGAAAGAAAAAAAATATTCTCTCTAGTAGGATGCTTTCGATGATCCTTTCCAGAGTATACAGTAGTTTATCTTATTCTATGTTCTATAATACCAGTTATGTTGGCTACTAAAAGTAGGAAACTAGTGTCTTAACATTGGGGAAGGCTGCAAAGCATAAAAAGCCAAAGTCTCAGTATACAAGCACCACTTATACCAATCACATTTAGGCTAAAAGATGAGAAGCAAATAAAAGAATGAAATAAAATTGTTTCTTGTAACAGAAGTTGTTGAATTTTATGACTACAAATCACACTACTCGTGATCTATATTATTATTGAGCCATTTCAGAAAGGATTGGACGAATAGCCTTTACTAGTAGTACATTTTATACAAAAGTTTCTTTACAAACCAGCTACAAAATCATGTCCTTTATCTCTTACAACTTAGTTTATTGTTGACAATCACCAGTCACTCGATACCTCCACAATGGCCTGGACTGGCATACTCCACTATGTGTTATTCTTTTTTTTTTTTTTCCTTTTTTTACCAAAGAAAATTTATCTCACAAACCCCAAGTGAAAAGAAAAAGAGAAAGGAAGTTAAGAGAAAGAGGCTGCGTGCAAAGCAAAATTAATATAAATAACCAATTCAAAATACAAAGTTCTAGTTTAGCTATTTTTTTTATTCTATAGAAATTGACTTGAAAGTAGAAGATCATGTTTGCAAATTTAGCTGTTTTAATTTTGTTATTCTATAGAAATTGACTTGAAAGTAAGAATTATAATTCTACATAAACCAAGCAATATTCAACTCAACATCTAAGAATCTGAAATCCAATATTGTATAGTTATACATTTTACTGGTTTATCAGTCAACAGCAGATTCTCCCAAAAGGGTAAAACATATTTCCCTGATATTAAAAATTCTATACGCCAAATTTGTAAATTTAAACAACACTTTTTAGTTGGTTGATTTGCTTATAATATAATAGTATAATCAAAGGATTGGGTGGATTGCTTGAGTGCTCTTCCACTCAGTTGATCTCTATAAAAATGGACTTCAAGTTATAGTATTTGATAGCAGCTATAAACGTGCTAGGCCTCTTACTATGTGAATTGGTGCTGGCAAGGTGTAACATTTTTTTTAAAAAAATTAATTTCCCTCTAAAATGTAAATATTAAAATACTTTGGTTAAATTGCTGAGGTGGCACTTATGAAAAGTGCAGGTGATACCAGGATTGGATCAGGGGATTTTAGGGGGTGAGGGTGTACCTCCAATGAGGATAGGTATGACATTTAGTTGAATTGAGTTTGATTATAACATTTAATTGCTCTCTTATCTATCCATCTACTACTATTTTATTCACAAACATGCAAGTTTCATTTTTGCTAAAAATGTAAAAATACATAAAAAGTAAGGGAAATTACACTGAACATTCCCTATGTGTTTGACTTGATTGAATCTGGGAATTCTTTTGTTTCAGAAATTAGGTTGACTGCTCTTAGGGTTTAGAGAAATTTGTGTAATTCCTCAAATAAAATGGACGTTGAATGTAATTAAGTTTAAATTTGAGGGGAAAATAGTGTAATTTCTCTTAAAAAAGTATATTGATATAGTAGAAACTAGAGAGAGGAGAATTAGTTGTTCATTAATTAATTACTTATGTATTTAGTCACATGCACTCCCTCTAGCCACTCCTCTCTTAATAGTTAATACTATCTTGACATTTTTTTTAAAGGAACTGCAAGTCTGGATTTGATTTGATAAAATTGAGGACTGCTTGTTTCAAGAAATGTTTTCTATCTTCTTTTATTACAGGGGACATGCATTTCTGGTTAATTAGTTGAGTTTTGGAAAGCTGCATCAGATTTTGAGTAGTATATGTATATGATTATTGTCATGAGATGCCTAGTCATAATCTGAATGTTAAATGCTATAACTTCCAACACTATGAATTCCAACAAACAATTAAGGGGCCTGTCAATTCCTAGGCTAACACCCAACACTATGCACATAATCTGAATGTAGTAGAATATATATTAGCCATTAGCCATTATGCATGTAGTAGAATATATATTCATTGGTGTGTTTACTTGTATACAGTCAAGACTCAAGATTTAGAGAACAGAACCCAACTCCCATACTTTGGCATTTCTTCAATTTTGCAGGTCAACTCCCAACTCCCAGGAAAAAATCCAAAATAGAGCAAACAAGAACAGAACCCAACTCCCAGGGACCAAAAAAGACGCCAAACAACCTAGAAGCAGGAAAGAAAAACAAAACATCCCCCACACCACTTGAACATAGAGACCGAAAACCAATAACTAAGGGCAACCAGAAACACAATAATAAAGGAAGTAATATTGTTGGAGAAGTGAAGAGAACCCACAGGAAGCAAAAGAAATAAACATTGTTGTTTCATGCATACCTTGGAAAAGAGAATACGCCAACCCCAATTGACGGGATAGGGTTTGCAAGAGCTGAAGAGGGAGAGCGCCGGAGTAAAATGACGATTGACACCGCTGCCGCCGCCGTCGAATAGAGATTGCTGTCGTGCCCTTCCGTCGTCGAGTAGTGGTGTCCGGCGAGTGAGCTTCTGAGAGGAGAAGGTCGACGAGTGAGCTTCCTTTTGAGTTGTTCCTTATCTTTTGTTCCTTATACGTGTTGTTGCTTTTGTTTTGTTTTTGTTTAGTGTTGTTCAGTAAGCCGTCAGTAACTCAAACGTTTTTTATTTAATTCCTGCTTGGTCCTTCACCAATCCCGCCAAATATTCAGTAGCTTTGTATTAGATTTTTTTTTTATTTTTATTAATATTTTTATTACAATTTATATTTGATCCTAGTTATACACAAAATTGGAATTAAAATTTTGGTTATTTTAAATAGTTTTTATCATAGTGTTGTTATGGGAATGATTAGATTTTTAAAATTAGATTTCGCCTTTGAAAATTAGATTTTTAAGGCTGATTAGGGTAAACAACCTTTCTGGTACCGTAGAACCGAAAATGTTAACACTATATACTGGTATCTTAGACCTTTGAATATTTAGTTAATATTGTTAGTGGTGTTGAAAATGTAAATATTTGGTATACTTTTTAAAAAATACCCCTATGATTATTATTTGGAATCTAAAAAGTGTTGAGTAAATATGGGTGTTTGTGGAAAAGAAGTAGTTAATTAATGTCATTGAAAGTTGGAAATTGAGCTTATATTAAGGATCAAAGAAAAGTCTTCAAATGGGGCTTATATATAGAACCAGAGGGAATAGTTATGAATAAGAGTATAATTGAAAAAAATAAAATAATTATGTATTGAATTTGTAAACAACAAAACATATGAATCGATAAAAAAAAAATTATATGATCAAAACTTTTGGATCAGAGAGAGTACGAAAAAAATTATTATCATATATAGTGAGTAAGGTGGTGATTACAAAAAAATATATTTGCGATGTGTTGGTTAAAAGGTGGGATATGTAAATAATTTCCCAATTGCAAGGGGATATTATTTAAGTTCAAAAAAAGGACTAATTTGATCTCAATTTGAGATCTATGAGTATCAATTTGACATTTTTTTTAAGATAAGGTTAGTACACGTAAATATTTTGAGAAATCGAAATGTTGTTTTACTTTTTATTCTTTTGTGAAATATATCAATAAAAATAAGTACTATATTTTCTTTTTACATATTTGGTATTAACTAAACAACCAAAATACAATGTAGAAGCACAACACCCCAATTATCTTTTGTAATAAAAGGGCATGAAGGAGTTCAACGCGTGTCTAAAATTTTTTTAAGGCAAATATATTTTTTATTTTTTTTTAGAGAAAGAATGTGTTGGAAAAATATGTTGCTTTATTTATTTACTTCAAAATATTTGTTCAAAGTTAAATTATTGTTTTATTAATTCGTGTGTAAATTGTTAGGGTAGGGTTTAGGTTAAACTTATTCTTAATGGTGATAGTGGTTAGGGTTTAGTTTGTGAAAGTAATTATTAGGGGTGATCATAGGACGGGTTGGGCTTGTCCCTCACCCGTCCCGAAAATGTTGCTCGGGTCAATTTTTTAACCCGAACCCGTCCCTAATTAGAGAGAGACAAAGTAAGGATGGGTCCTCGTAGGGACGGGTCCGGGTTCACCGGGACACAGATGAATATAATAACATTAAAAAAAATGCTTCAAACCATTCAAATTTTGAAATTTGCATCATCTTTCTAGAATTCTATAACTAGCCACTAGAAGTATAATAATATTAATATATATATATATATATAATTCCTTCAACAACAAATTCATACTGTAGTGTGTATCCCAAATTCATGGCAAGTTCATGGTTCATGGTAAGTTCATACAGTGTATTGCACACACACATTCACGGTTCACACTTAGTAGTTACTAGTTAGTAAGTTACTTTTACTGTTTTTTTTTCAATTCATGGTATTACTTAATGAATAATAATTATAATTAATATATATTTAATTAATTATATATATATCCGGCCCGAATTTGTGAGAGAAATATGTCATCGCAAATTTTATTGTTAAATGTATTAGTAGCGATGGCTTTGCGAGGAAACTATTCCCTCACCAACAACTTAACCGCATTAAGGAATTTGTGGCGACAAATTGGCGAGGGAAACTTGCCCTCGCAAACGATTTGATAACCTAAAGGAATTTGTGGCGACGAATTTGCAAGAGAAACATGCCCTTGCGAATTTTATTGTTTTACAAATGTATTAGTAGCGACGGTTTTGCCAGGAAACTATTCCCTCGCCAACAATTTGATTCTGTAAAGTAATTTGAGGCCACGGATTTATGAGAGTAACATGCCCTCGCAAAACTTTATTTCATTAACATGCATACCTAGCGACCGATTTGCGAGGAAACTATTCTCTCGCAAATGATTTGACAACATAAAGGAATTTATGGAGACGGATTTGCGAGAGAAATATTCCCTCGCAAACTTTATTATTTTAAAAATGCATACATAGCGACGGCTTTGCGAGAAAACTATTCCCTCGCAAATGATGTGATAACATGCATAAAGGAATTTGTGGCGACAGATTTGCGAGAGAAATATGCCATCACAAACTTCATTGTCTTAAAAATGTATTCATAGCGACAGCTTTGCGAGGAAACTATTCACTCGCCAACAATTTGGTTGTTTAAAGGAATTCGTGGCGACCGGCTTGCGACGGAAACATGCCCTCACAAACTACTTAGCGACGGATTTGCGAGGAAAATGTCCCTCGCAAAAATTGCTTAAATAATCTCTCGCTAATTTGTCGCAATTCCGTCGCAAATATTGTTAACAGGAATTCGTGGCGACTGGCTTGCGACGGAAACATGCCCTCGCAAACTACTAGCGACGGATTTGCGAGGAAAATGTCCCTCGCCAAACTTGCTTCAAATAATCTATCGCAAATCTGTCGCAAATCCGTCGCAAATGTTATTTAAAGGAATTCGTGGCGTCCGGCTTGCGACAGATACATGCCCTCGCAAACTAAAAGCGGCGGATTTGCGAGGGAAATGTCCCTCGCCAAACTTGCTTCAAATAATCTCTTGCAAATTTGTCGCAATTCCGTCGCAAATGTTGTTTACAGGATTTCGCGGCGTCCGCCTTGCGACGGATACATACCCTCGCAAACTACAAGCGACGGATTTGCGAGGGAAATATCCCTCGCTAAAATATTCTCTCGCTAATTTGTCGCAAATCCGTCGCACAATAAAAAAATTTTTCCTGTTCTCATACGTTTACCACTTTGCGAGGGAATTCACTTTCGCTCGCTAACCTCTCGCAAGTCCCTCGCTAATTAGCGACCGATTAACGACGGAAAGTTGCCCTCGCTAAAATCCCTCGCTATTTTCGATTTTTCTTGTAGTGGTCGGTGAGATGCCCTTTTACTCCTTCCAAGTTCAAGATTCATTGTCGAAAACGTCCAAGTGTGATGAAGGCAAGAAAATGTGAAACAAGTAAAGCAATGAAAGAATTGGTGGTCCAGAGAGCTGTAGCTTTCATGCAGATTACACAAAAGCTCCACTTTTAAGCTTTTGGTTGTGCTTTGAAGAGAGACAAAATAAATGTAGTACTTCTAACTTTTGGCTCCAAGAACTAAATAAAATATTGGTTCTAGTAGGTTTGGCTGCAGAGATATTTTTACCTTTTGAGTGATAGTGAAACGCGTGGTGGAAGAGTAATACTAAGGAACCCATCGGATAGTGAGAGAGAGTGTGAAATATAAGCTGCAAAATTAAATGAGTGGACAACAAAATTTACAAAGCAAAAAAAAAGTTTGTGGTTAAAAAAATTAAAAAAATTATTAAAAAATAATGACAAAATTATTTTAATTAATTGTTCTCCCTCCATCCCTAAATATAAAGCACTTTATACACTTTTATTGTGTCCCTATTTATTTAGCCCCATACCAATTGCAAAAATCATTAATTACTTTTTCCACAAAAACACCTATTTTATAAAATTTATTGAGATTTTCAATAATCTTAATAGTATTATTAACAAAGGTATTACCCCTACTAATATTAATCATTTCTTAGCCTCAACAGTTAGATTTTATAATGAAGAGGTTTAAAGGTGGTAACATGGTCCTGAAAATATAAATTAATCATCATTTAAACATTATAATTAATCTTATACTCAACCTTACATGTATAAGCAAAAAGGCTTTGCCAAAAAAAATCTCTTTAGAAATTCAAGATGGGGATGGTTCACAAAGAGGATCGTGAGTTTGCTGCTCATTTTTGCTCGATACTAAGAGAATGTCATTGCATATAGTCGGTGCTATAACACTTACATGAGGAAATATCATCTTGCAATATTTGACTAAAATTTAGAGTCACAAACACAAAAAAAAAATTAGTAACATAACTGAACAACACATTTATAAATTGTTTAATCTTACATCATAGTTCCATAATTAGATATATAGTAGCAGAGGAACACAAAATACAAAAGCCAAATTAATAATTGCCAGGTTACAACAACCACACATATTTAAATATTATAAAATAGGAAACCCACAAGACCCAACATATTATTTCACATACGTCCATTACTTAGTAAAGTTCGGGCCTCCTGCTTTTGCTTTAAACATTGTTTTGAATATTCAAACCTTGAATTCCCCATATAGTTGAGGTGAACTTCAGCCCTGTCTTGAATACCTTCAGCATGCCTGAATTGTTGCCATCCATCATTGATCCTCCCTATGGGCAGCACCATCCCTTGAAATCAATAGAGGACATATCTTGTTCCATGTCTATTATAAACATTCCAATGGACTCCTAACTCATTGCCATACAGAACTATGAAGTCCTCCTCCACATCAACATAAGGCTGAATAAAAATGCAAATGAAAATGGTTATCTATAAACAAATATCAAAACAAAAGGATAAACTTGATTATCACATACATTTTCAGCCTTGTTCAGCAGCACAAGTTCATAGAGAACTTTCTTGTCTTCTGGTCCGTAAGAGTAGGTTGATGTTGCCATGGTGAAAGAAACCGATGCTGCAAAGAAGGAAAAAATGCACAAAGAGGAAACAAAGGCTTTATCAGAGAATATAATAGTATGAAAGAATGCAAGAAAAGATGAGGAAGTGTGTTCCTTAGCTGCCTATTTATAGCCAAAGAAAGGGCCAATATGTGAAACATACACGAAATATGTTATGCTAGTATTAATATTGGTTGACTGTTTTGTGTAACACCCCAAAATATTTAATCCTGGATTAATAAAAATTAATTATAAATTCTATTTATAATTAATCTTTATTATGAATTCCTGATTAAATTAGATATTTAATTATTGCAAATAGGTAGAAAATAATTTATAATTATTTTCTGTGCAAAAATTAGATTTTTGCATATTAGTCCTTGCTGTAGGACCTAAGTGCAATATTAGAAAGTTTTTGGAGGGAAGAAGGAATAAAATAATCATTTTTCAAGTTTTGGTCGAAATACTCGAGTATTTCGTTTGATACTCGAGTATTCTGGACGGAGCTGGTGAAGATAGTGCGTTTGATGAGTCACCGTTCCACTTAAACCCCGATTCGACACGAAATCAGTTGAGGAACACCTCAACCGCTTCGTGTTGACTTGCATGCAAGTAACAATTGTTTATTTAAGCTCGATCTTCATCAACGAATTTGAGCCTTTGTTGATGAAATCGTGAGGCTAGGGTTCCGAAACTTGTTTTCAACGATTCACTTTTGATTTTGAGTGATAGAGCGAGTGTGATATACTATTACGAAGCTCATATCCAGGGCTTCGTAAAAACACTAAGTTTGTTAGCTAGAAGCAAGCAAAGAGTGAGAATCGAATCTGAGAAGGGAAGGAGTTGAAGTTGGTTTCAGTTCCTGGAGCTTACTTGAACCATCGATTTTGGTAAGCTCTTGAACTTTTGAGACTTCAATTTCATTCCATTCTCTTATGCATGTTGCAGAGAACGATTTCTAATCATTTTCCCCAATTGTTTTGCATGATTTCACAATTAAAATCCCTGGTTTTATGACCTTATTCAAAACTGTGTTGCTGTCATATGATTTTTGGGGAAACTAGCTTGGAGGTCGTTTTTCTGTCCAATTTCAGTTCTCACACGATTTTGAGGTAAGTGGGAAGCTATACATTCACTAGAATAAGGATTGATTTCATGAAATTGTGTAGGAAGCCACCATGAGGCTTAAAGGGCATAGTTTGAATTAGTATATTGGCTTGGAGGCCATTCTGTGTGTTGTAACTTGTTGGAGCATGTTTATTTGGTTGCATGCAAGCTAAATGCAAGTTATTTTCATGTTGGAAATGCTCAGAATTGAAATTGACATGTTGAGTTGTTGAAATATGATTTTTATGCATAATGAATGCTCAGTTTTGATTCAGTGTAATTTGATGTAATTTCTGAGTTGGAACATGTTTAATATACTTAAACTTAACTCTGTTGAATGTTGGTTTTGGTTAAAATTGGTTAGAATTGAATTTGGTATGAGAAAACTCAGTTTCAGTGCTGTTCTGTCATGGAATACTCGAGTCTTTGGCTCGATACTCGAGTATTTCGTGGTGCACCAGTGCGTCTGGTAGCACCAGTACTCGAGTGTTTGAGCTGAGGCTAGAGTATTGTCTGACGCACCAATTTGAAATTGTGATGAACTACTCGAGTATTCTGGAATGATGAACTACTCGAGTATTCTGGAATGATGAACTACTCGAGTAATTCATGAACTACTCGAGTATTTCTGGAAAACCTGAAACTGTACTTTTCAAAAAAAATGTATGAAATACTCGAGTCTTTTGGTAAGATACTCGAGTATTTTTAGTCAGAACACTTAAATTGCATTTTTAAAATCTAACCAAGTTATTTTAACCCAAATTATTAATCCTAAAGTTAATTAATCATGTTCCAAGAAATTAACGGGATTATAAGATTACATCAATTACTTTGATTACTTGTGAATCACTTATTCCATGTTGGATATACATTAAGATTAAAGAGGATTTAATCTTAAATGGAATATGTTAATGCATTCATGCATGATGTTGGGGATACGTCGTTATTTTTGTCATGTTCAAAGTTACTGCTTGCTTGACCCTCACTTCAAGGTTGACGTTGTGGGTCTTATGTTTGGATGACTATGTAATACAGTGATAGTTTTACGTTTTGGCGACGTGACGTTAACTAGATAAAGTGACGTTGTTTATCACTTTCAAGCAAGTATGTCATACGTTTGATAACGTATTTTTGGAACATGAGGAGGGCCTCTGGGAGTGCCAAAAGTTACTGCTTGCACCCCATTTCAAGGTTGACGTTGTGGGTCTTATGTCTGGATGACTATGTAATACAGTGATAGTTTTACGTTTTGGCGACGTGACGATCACTAGATAAAGTGACATTGTTTATCACTTCGAGCAAGTACATCATACGTTTGATAACGTATTATTTTGTATTCTGGGAATACATTGAAGTTGTGGAAGGACGTCCATTTGAGAATTTTAGTAGAGTGAGATATCATGCATCATATCATCATTGATATGATTATAAAGTGTTAACTGCTCACTTTGCATATTTATTGCTTATCCTTATTTGATTATGTGTATGTATATGCTTACCCCTGTGCTCTTGATAGGTGATGGCACGTTACCTAGCATGCGTAGAGATACGGCCCATCCCTAGCGGGATATGGACGTATGAGGAGCACCGAGCGACGTTTGAGGGTGAGGTGGAGTTTACACTCTTCCACCCTAACCCCCTCGTTCGGGTGCGCCCTCGTAGGTTTAGGGTACCTATTATATATACTATGCACATCCCTGCTTTTTATGTTTATAGAGGACCACCCCCACCAGCTCGACCTGTACGTAGGTTTCATAGTTTTCGTTTCCATCCTGCTACTCGTTCTCATCTCTCTGCCTACAGAGTTTTCACCGACGAGGATGTTCCTACATCCGATCCGACTGGAGCTGGTAGGACTCCACCAGCCACTACTTTTGGACCTACTGACAGGTCTGCCACTCATTCGGACGGGATAGAGGAGAATCCCGAGGAGGGGGAGAGCGAGGAGGAGGGAGTACCAGTCGAGCCGGTTCCAAGACCTCGAGGAGGACCCAGTGGTTCCTAGGACATGCATAGTATAGATAGTAGGGATCTCGGACTGACTTTTGCTGCTGCAGTGGACCAGACAGATGCGTGGAGGACCAGTTGACCTGCTTTCAGACACTCCTTATTCTTGAGTTGTGACATACTGTACATATTTTGAGAGTGTTTGAGAGTTTAGGTCTTATTTCCAGTCTTTTATATGTATTTTCAGTTTATGGACATGACTACTTGTACTTTGCTGACTTCTGTACTTATGGATCCCTTTCTATGATGATGATGATATATATATATATATGATGTTTATTACAACATGGATCCTTGAGTACTACTATCTTTCCGTGCACTTTGATTTTGTTAAAAGAGAATCCGGCGACTGTTATTATTTGGAAAATAATTTTATGCGAACAACAAGGAAACGCTATATTTATAATTATGGAAGTCTAAAATAATTTTTAACAAATATTCGTTGTCTTGCAAATTACTAATTGTTTCAATATTCTATTGATTAAGCGTACAACGCCGAATTCGTTAAATTGTTTCATGATTTAAAATAAAAGTTAATTTATCCAAACTATTAATGTCCATAAATAATATTTTATTATTTGAGAAAGAAAGGGTGTCACATTTTGGTTGCTATTGTAATTAAAGAGAGCAGTTTCAAAGGCATTGGGACTCATGAAGGAAAAGAAAATTCAATGCATGCATTAAGTGTGTCAGTGTGTGAGAAAGCATGCCTGACAATGAGAGGGACGGATGCAACTTGGAGCTAAAGTCCAAAAACAGGAAATGCAGCCTTTGAATGCATCAACATAATGTTGTTTATATCTTTATATATCAAAGGCATGTACTTCCTTTTTTTTTATTCAGATGACAAGCAACAGATTTATCATATAATAAAATATGATAAAAGAGGATAAAGTCCAATGACAACGTGACACTTATGTCTAGTGGAATAAACAACAGTGCATTCAAGAACATGCAATAGATGGAAAAAGACAAAAATTAGGAAACAAATAATGATCATCACACGTTGTATTTTTGCTGAAAGATCCTGACGAAATGATAACCATCAAGTATTGGTTGCTACATTTATGAATCAGTCAAAAAAACACTTGCAAGTAGTCCACCATTCATGCCTGTACTGAAACTTTAATTGCTCATAAGGCTTAAAAGACTTTGCTTCAAAATCTTAGCTTATTGTATATGTAGGAGCATAAGACAATAGACTTTGCTTTAAAGACTGAATTTCTAATTTTTTTTTTATAGCTTCTGCTTTTCCTTAAAATCCTAGCCATAATTTTTAAAATAAAAAATCCCCTTACTTAATGAAAAAGAAAAATCTACTCAATTCCAAAATCAGTTTAGCACATAAACAATATAGAATATACACTTGTGATGAGACTATCATCAATGTGATGAGACTTTCTCCATAACAGCTAAACAGCACAGACAAAATCCTCATTGTTGTCTACTCATTTCAGCCAAGTGAAAAGAAAAAGGCATATAAATGGGGAAAAGAAAAACACACAGGAACAAAGAAAAGTAAGGAATAGAAACATGATCATAGAACTAAGATGTGTGTGCAAAGGATAGAGGTAGAAAACTAATCTATTCAATCTAAAATTAGTATTCAGACCAACAACGACCTTCCCTTGAAATTTGGTATCGAAATAGTTTGTCAAGTAAATATTCCAACACTACATTTGCAAGGACATGACAATTTTCAAAAATATTTGACCACTATCTCAGTACACTCACCCCTAGCATTTCCTTGAAGAGCAAAACCAATTACTTCAAAAGCTTTAGTGAATGCTTTTGACTGTGTATAACTGGAAAAAATCTGCTCCTGCAATCTAAAACCAACAATAAAATGCATGTTAGGTTATTGGCTTTAACTAAAAAGAAAATGCATGTTCAGTTATTGGCTTTAACTAAAAAGAAAATGCATGTTAACTATTAAGGAGTAAATAACGACTGGAAAAAGACTAAAAAGCATTTGCACCTCAATATTTTACCTCTGAACAAAGACATTTCCCTAATTCCTGATGCATCTGAAGGCTATACTGAATTTGCTCGTTAAATCAGCTAAAGTATAAACATACACTCATTAACCTAAAGTATCTTATGCCATACTTTAGAGTTTCGAAGACAACATTCTCCCATCTATAAACTCCATAATTAACCTTAGCTTTTTCTAAGTAATTCGTACTTGTTTGTCCAATGTTGCCTGGAACAACAGACACCACCAAAGCAAAAGAAAAAATTATAAGAATAAAATATAGAGTAAACTTACAACCATCTATCATCATCATAGTTCCCCTAACTCAATTTTTAGTTTCCTCCATTCCTCTAGTATAATTTCCTATGCTTCCAATAAAACAACACTGTCTCAATGGGTTCAACATTGCATTAAAAGATTTTGATTCAAAATTTTAGCTTATTGTAAATGTAGGAGCGTAAGACAGTTGATATACAAACAGGATAGTATAAACAACTTGCATAACTAAACATGTGTGCAAATGTCAACTGAATCCCCAAAGTCATTCCAATATCAGACAGCACATGAACAGACAACTATTATTTAAAGACTGAATTTCTATATTTTTTTTATAGCTTCTGCTGTTCCTTAAAATCCTAGACATGATTTTTTTTTTAAAAAAATCACTTCTCTTAATGCAAAAGAAAAATATACTCAATTCCAAAATCAGAATAGTACATAAACAATATAGAGTACACACTTGTGATGAGACTATCATCCATGTGATGAGACTTTCTCGATAACAACTATATAGCACAAACATGTTGTCTACTAATTTCAGCAAAATGAAAAAAAGACATATAAATGAGGAAAAAAACACACAGGAAAAAAGATAAGTAAGGAATAGAAACATGATCATAGAACTAAGATGTGTGTGCCAAAGATAGAAGTAGAACAACTAATCTATTCAATCTTTAATTAGTATTCAGACCAACAACAACCTTCCCTTGAAATTTTTTATCGAAATAGTTTGTCAAGTAAACATTCCAACAAAACATTTGCAAGGACATGACAATTTTCAAAAATATTTGACCACTATCTCAGTACACTCACCCTTAGCATTTCCTTGAAGAGCAAAACCAATTGCTTTAAAAGCTTTAGTGAATGCTTTTGACTGAGTAGAACTGAAAGAAATCTGCTCCTGAAATCTAAAATCAAAAATAAAATGCATGTTGCGTTATTGACTTTAACTAAAAAGAAAATGCATGTTAAGTTATTCGATTTAACAGGCTTAAAAAATGCATGTTAACTATTAAGGAGTAAGTAAGAACTGGAAAAAGAATAAAAGGAAATTGCAGTTCAATATTTTACCTGTGAACGACGAACTTTTCTCTAATTCCTGATGCATCTAAAGGCTGTATTGAATTTGCACCAATACATGACCTGGAGTATAAACAGACACTCATTAACCTAAAGTGTCTTAAGGCATACTTGACAGTTTCAAAGACAACATTGTCTCATCTATAAACTCCATCATTAACCTTAGCTTTTCCTAAGTAATTCGTGCTTAATTGTCCAATGTTGCCTGGAACTATAGACACCACCAAAGCAAAAGAAAAAATTCTAAGAATATAATATAGAATAAAATTACAACCATCTATCATCATCATAGTTCCCCTAACTCAATTTTTAGTTTCCTCCATTCCTCTAGTATAATTTCCTATGCTTTGAATAAGACAACACTGTCTCAATGGGTTCAACAGCTAACGTTCAAAAGGACAAACAAAATGGATATCATACATGTTTATGCTTTCACCACATTTCAATAATAGATAAAATATACTTGATTAAGAAGTCCATTTTCATCAAAATGGATATCATGCATGTCCAGCTAAGTAACAACAACAGACTCTGTTATGTTAGCTTTCCTTTTTTTTCTTTGTACAGATAACTCTATTAAATTAGTCAAGATGATTCTATTATATTATCTCCAAATCAGAAAATGGAAGTCAAAACCGAAATCTGCATAATAGAAATAAATTAACTTATCCCAAAATACTCAATATATCATATGCAGGTGCATACAAAGTTAGATTGTCTTTGCACAAAGAACAACCAATTTGGTACTGACTAAAAAATTCAATAGATAACTTGACCTGCAAAAATCAAAATTTGACCTGCAATTTGATCATTTTGTGGCTGTCCCAACAGATGCTCACAGTTCCAAAATCAACAGCTTGATGTACAATTGATCCACAAAATATATATTTTGGTCCAAGACACATACTTAGGATATCTGCAAAGTCAATAAAATATGAAGTGAGTATGTATCCAACAAAGTTACATAATTTAATAGATACACCACTATCAAATAAAGACTTACCATGCATTGCTTCCCTTTTATTCCCTCTTCAAATGTACATTAAGTCCCAAAAAATAAGTCAGCCAATTGCCAACTTACAAAACAGTGATAGTATTTTTACATGATATTTTGAAAAATCTCCTTGTATACCACATTCTGAGTGGTAGTACAGGGAGATTTTTCTTTATCCAAAATGACAAACTTCAAACCCTTCTTCGACTTCACCCTCGATACAGCCGCATACAATTGGCCATGACTAAACACAGGCCTGGGGAGATAGACAGTGACATTGGAGAGTGATTGACCTTGACTCTTATTTATGGTCATGCAAAAGGACACAATTATTGGAAATTGTCTACGCTGAAGTCTAAATGGTAATCGGGATTCTGATGGACTCATATTCATTCGACTTAGCAAAACAGTATTGCCAACACTTCCCCCAGATATAACTTTTGCACCAATAACATGGTCGGCTAAGTGAGTTACAATCAGTCGGGTGCCATTACATAAACCAGCAGCTTGATTAATATTTCTAAGAAGCATGATTGGCGTCCCAACTTTTAAATTTAGTTCATGATTTGGAAGGCCAGAAATTTTAATATCATTAAGCATTGCTGGAGTAATGCATTGAGCTGAAATATCAAAATGTTCACCACTAAATGCAGTTGAGTCAGAGCTTAGAAAGGTCTTGTAATCTCCGGGAAGCTTGTCCATTATATAGCTATTAACCTCGTCCACAATGTCAAGAGTCGATATTAAAATATCTCTATCCTTAAGATATTGAGGATCTGAATAATGTATCTGAAAATCTGGGTATGTTTGCTGGAAAATTGCCTCTAGCGGATGATCAAACTGAGTTATAATCAAATCAGGGGGGATATCTATTTCTGCCTCCCCATCATTGGCTTCTCCAACATTTCCATCACCAATATCAAGCATCCATTTTGAGAATTCCCTCAATTTAGCCACCTCAGCTTCATTTCCTACCATTTTCAATCTCATATTTCTTGTCAATTGCAGAACCTCACAATGAAACCAAAGAGTTGATGAATTAATGTTATTGAAAACAATATCTGATCTTTTGCCACCGGGAATAACAGGCAGAATTTGCCGAAAGTCACCTCCGAGCACAACAGTCTTGCCTCCAAAAGGAACAAACTCGGACTGCGGTTGAGCTTCTGCCAATAGATCTCTCATTGTCCTATCCAATGCCTCAAAACAAAATTTTCTGACCATGGGAGCTTCATCCCATATTATGAGGGAAGCTGCAATTATCAACTCAGCAACCAATGAACCCTTTTTAATATTACATGTGGAGTCTTCGGTTATGGCAATTGGAATGTGGAACCGAGAATGTGCAGTTCTTGCAGCTGGTAGCAGAGTTGCAGCTATGTCACTCGATGCAACTGTGAGAACAATCTTTCCTTGAGATCTGAGTTTGGCACTCAATGCCCTCCACAAGTAAGTTTTTCCAGTCCCTCCATATCCATTGAGAAAGAAAAAACCACCTACAGAATTATCCATGCATCATATTATTATTAAAATTGGAGTGGCACAATATAGTAATAGATCCTCATTTTGGAAATTTAGAATGAATTATTCAAAGTAAGTGGAAATATAAATTAACTGCAGAAATGCTTTGTACAACAAACGTGAGTAGATTTATACATTCACCTGTGTTTTGCTCAACAGAATTCATGATTCTATTAAAGGCTCTTTTTTGTTCTTCATTCATGTCTTTGAATAGCTCTACAAACTCGCGCTCCAATAGTGCCTTATCAAAATTAATTTGCTCTGCAATTAGTGAATTTCAAACCGACCTTACAACATCATAATCAACTTGAGGCATGGATGGAAAATCTTTTAAAGACTTGCCATTTCTGATTAAACACTTTTCAATTTCCACAGGCCTAACGCCTGAATTTGAGCGTCGCTAAATTGAATGGCTATCATAGAATGTATATATTACTTAATGTTAAACAATGATATATAGTCAATAATCAAATTCAAAATGATGTTAAACAATAATAATTAATAAATTGATATTGAAAATTAATATTCACATACCATGTCCTGAAATTAACCTTCTATGAGAGTAAGTCAAATCCTCTGATATAAATCTCCAAGTGGCTTGCCAAACAACCTCCGGTCGAGCAACCCTACATGAAATCAAAATACTTACAAACAAACTCCTCAATTGATGCCCCGTTGCCCAGTCCTTGGCCTCTGTGATTGCATCAATAAATTCAGCATCATCATCAAGCAATCCAAGTTTATAACATGCATCTCTAAAAGTATGATACTCAATACCATCAATAGTTCTTATTTCAGCATAGCTCTCAGGGCCCTTGACTCTATTAATTAAAAGACTTAGATAGTAGAGTTCACCAGCACTCGGAGGGACAAAAGTAAGGCGACCTATACACAAACCCTTTTTCTGCAATTGCCAACAACGGTCTTTTTGTTTATACACAAACTGTCTAGGAAATTCCAAGTAAGCCAAGATTTTCGCCAATTCATACTGTTGATTTGCTTCCATCCACGCCATAAACATCGATTTATGATTAGCTGGATTTGCAACCACTTCCTCTAAATTATCATCATCCTTATACAATACACTTTGTTCACCTGGAAGATGAAATTTTAAAATTTCCACTGAAGGATACCTATAGTTGATTTCAAATGAAAAAATTCTCCACACTGCCTCGCATGGAGAAATGTAGCGGCAATCGTAATAGCATTTTATTTCATCAATGACTGTTGATGGATCACCACTTGATTGGCTGTATAAGGCAACCGTGACTCTGTCACTTCCCTTACTAATGTACTTGAATAAGTACTTGATACTACGACTTTGATTGCACCATTCAGTGTTGATATGGGACCGGAACTTGCGTAAAAGCTTTCGATTGTGTGCAACAACGTTTCGATTATCCAGCTGACACCCACCCTTCATGAATACTGTACCATCATCCCTTCTCATATAGATTGGATATCCATCTTCATTGATTCTTGTGACAGGCTCGAAGTCTTTTGGATAGTACTTTGAACATCGACCGTCAATCATGCATGGCGATTTCTTATTTGCAACTCCGCATGGTCCATGTACCATAAACTCTTTCATCAATTCATGCATTTCAGGATCATCCTTCTCACTTGGTATCTCAGCACTAATAATTTTGTCAATGTCGTGAGGATGTGGATGCTTGTATTGCGGAAGTAGGAATAAAAGGATGTGAGCATGTGGCAATCCCATTTTCTGAAACTCGATTGTATAAACAGCTGCATAAGATAGCAAACAGTTATATTCAAATCAGTCACTAAAATAAAGAGTAACAACATGAATAGAATAATACTTCGAAACAGCACTCATAAATGCAAATAATAAATTATTGGGTTATCTAACAATAAAATCAGCTTGCCTGCTTTTAAACGTCCAAAAATATGTCCTTTCTTGAGTTCTGTCATAAGCTGTTTGAGCTTCATTTTGAATATTCGAACAGCAATATCAGGCCTATCCTCAAGCTTTAACCCACGACTTGATGTGTATCGAGTGTACTCAGGACATTTAGGATTGCACGTAAAAGTCAAGAATATATCAGGATACCCTGCCCATTTACAAATGGCCATTGCATCCTGATAGTTTTGCATTAGGTATCGTGCACCTCCCGTAAAGCTTGATGGTAGGACAATCCTTTTCCCAACTGTTACTCCATCGCTTTCTCCCTGGAACACAGCGTCACTCAAGCCTTTATATAAATCTTGTCGAAGTTTCGACTGATGGTATCTAATAAAATTAAGTCTCCAAGCTTCCACCATACAGTACGCATCAACTACAAACTGTTGTAGTAGCCTTCGAGCATATAATAACACCGCATACTCCTCATTCCTATCATGAAGCCTATATGCAAAGTTTTCTCGCAAAGTCAACTTTCCATTCCTCCTAACATCAGGATCAAACATTTCGGTGTGTGGTGTGTCATCACAGTATCCATCCTCACCAAATATAAAACACAAAGGATACCCCATTGGAACATATAAAGGATGAAGCTCATTAATTCTTTGCAACAACTCACTCTGTGTTTCCACAATAATATCCCAATCACCATTATCCACATCAACATCTCCCGGAACCAATGCATAAATTTCATCACATGTAGGGAGGTTATAAAGCCTTGAATCTTTATTTCTCTTTCTTAACAGCCGCAATTTCAGGTTTGGAACCTCTTGACCAGCAAGTCTATCTCTTGTCATTCTGAACACTTTTGCAATTGGATTGTACTCATCAATTAACTTTTGTAATTTCTCAACTATTTCAGGATCAAGAGTTGCGGAAGTTTCACACGTACAACCCCTAGAATTTAAACAAAAGCAGTCTTTCCAAAATTATACAATCAAAGGAACGATTAAGCAAATGCACGATAAGAGGTTTAGCAACTACCTCAAAGCATGCAAGCGGTTTTGGACCTCATTTTGAGTATCATGGATGTACAACTGAGCGAATCTTGGTGTTTGACCTTCAGGAGGTAGAAGACTACCAATCCTATGATGATTCTGCCCAGACAATCGATAGACATAACGGCCATTACCATTATTTATACTTCTGTCAATCTTACCCCCCATCGATGTGAAAGAAAACATCATGTTATAGGCTCTAATATTTTCTTGAAAGTTCCTGGATTGAGGATCTTCTTTATCCATGAATAATTTCAACAGATCATCAGGCGGTTTTGTCATAAGTGGCAACTTGATTTTCCCTTTTGCACAACACTTAGTATAGATTGGGCGATCATTCTTCCTTTCCCGATGTATTCTCTCCAATAGCAAAAACTTTGCTCCACAATGTTGGCAAGAATGAACAGGATCACCAACATCATCATACCCATCATTTATTGCACCTGAGTATGACATTCCAACCTCTTCAAAATCTTCAACCTCTTCTTCATCATCCTCACAATATTCAAGACCAACATCTATCAAAATGCATGATATGAAATTCATTGGTAAATATTTCTTTTAAAAAGAAAAAGATTTTAAATATTGAAAGCATGATGAGAATTCCTACCTGACTCGGACTCTGCGTCATTATTTTGCAATTGCTCAGAGGAATTATGCTTTCCAAATACAGCCGACAAATCTCTCACACTTTTTGTTTGATCAACAAATTTAAATCTCTTTCCCCTAACAACACCCTTCATAGGATTACTGCGAGAAGCCAATTCGAACACATCAGATCGAGGAGTGTAAGTTCAGGATATTTCAATCTGCTTATCTGTAGCACATAAGTCTTTGGAAACCTTAGTAACCCAAACTCCAGAATCAGCTGTACATAACTGTGTCAATACCATATCATTAGAGGGAGGATTCATAAGCAAAGTAGTAATGTTTAGATTCAGAGCTTTAGGATTTGACAGAGTTGGGATTCCACCATGGTTTGGCAGATTGGAACCAAGCAAACAATTACTAAGACGATGTTCAGCTTTCCCACAATATCGCAACACATTTCCAACCCCAATTTTGCGAAAGTCTACACTGTAACAACCAGGATTTAAAAAACCAGAACCTTTACAAATTGGAGCTTCACTTGATTTTGGTCGCTGCCACAAATTGATCACATGCACTCCAGGTTGCAGAGATCTTGGATTGGAATTACATGTCCAAGACTCTGCATATTGGTCACCCAAACATAAGTGCATGTGGTAATTTCAAGTGTGCATACTACATCCATCTCGCCATTGAAAATTGACTACACACAATATACATTAAATGCAGTCAATCAAAGCCAATCTCATACCAGGCTTTCTTTTCCGGTTCTTTTGGGAAACACCTTTTTCAGCACTTTGTCCTCCTGACCCAAACACTGCAGCTCTATACTTCTTGGCAGGATAATCCACAGATTGGTCGGGTAATCGAGGTGTCAATGACAAATTTGTTATGTCAGACAAATGCTTCCTTTTTTCCCTTTTCATGCTATCAAAGCTCTTCCCTGACACATGTTTCCTTCCTTGCATACTGGTATTTTCATGTCTATCCGCCTGCCACGTACTCACTGCTTGACATCCTAGTTCAAGCAAAATGTTTAAATGAAACAGTTTACCATTCATATAATCCAACTGCTTGACAATACGACTATACAATCAACAAAAAGCATAACAAAATTAGCATAACTATCTTACTTGGCTGGTTTTGGTCATCACTTATTGATAGACCCAGTCTTTGACGCTTTTGTGAGGATCTATTGAAATCTCCATCTTTTGCCTCCATCACTTTAATATTTGGAATAGCTTGCTGCTAAGTCTTGTCATCATGGGATCCTGAAGTAAATTTATATACGCATTCATTTATAGATAAAACTAAACCAAAAACAAATCTTTCTGACTTCAACTAAATAATTTGACGTTTCATATATTCCAAGCAGAGGACAATATGACCATAAATTCAAAAAAAGGAAAACAAAATTAGCTAACTGTATTACTTGCTGAGTTTTCGTCACCACTTATTGTCAGGCTCACTCTTTGGCGCTTATGTGAGGAACGATTGCAATCTCCATTCCTTGCCTCCATCAGTTTCATATTTGGGATAGGTTTTTCCTGAGTCTTGTCATCATAAGACCCTGAGGTAAATGTATACACACACATTCATTTTAGATTAAAGATTAAACCAATCACATATGATCACCTTCTTGCAGTGTTCACTACTTTATCACACTATCAAATTAACAAACAATCAATTAAATAAACTCATCTACATGAAAGACCAGCATGCAAATAACGTATCCAAATATACAAATAACGTATTTAAATATGTCAGTAGTTATTACTCACTCCATTCAGGAACTCACTCCATTCAGGGTACATTACAATCCACAATTAAATTACTGGTTCACATAGCTATAAATTACAATCTTACTACTGTTACTGATTTTAATTATAGCACTCTATCAAACCACCTCAAGCTGAAATAATTGATAAACAATATCAGACACATAAAACAGCTAGCTAATCATGAGAAGGAGTCGTTCATAAACTTCTTGAATCACCAAAACCAACATGCAAAGCAATAGACTAATATTATCACAAAACAGTGATAAAACATGACAATTGCCAAAATAATGAAAGAGTAAAGACTTACTACCAAAACCAGATATGTGTTCGTTGAAATTTACCTTCGGCCCTCATCCTTTTCTAGCAAGTTGGTTACTCCCCACTCCATTACGGAATCCAAGTCCTTCCTCACAAACAGAAAATAAAATTTATGGTCAAAATCTAACAATGAAAGTGAATTCCTCTTGGTCCACCATTCCTACTGCAATGGTTAGAAAACCCAAATTCTCAATTGATCAAGCAAAAGCAGGAAGTAACGAAAAAGAAATGCAAAGCAATACACCTAAAATTTGGGTCCTTCAGAACCATCGCATTATACTCATCATCCACAAACATCAACATGCAATGAGCTTTATCGAAATGAAAATAGAACAACATCGGTAGCTCACCTCAAAGAGCTGATCGAAAGAAAAAAAGCACCTCCAATAGCAATAGCGCCAAAAAATGGAGTGGATGATGACCTCACAAATAAGATATGTCACACGACGAGGATGTTAGCACAAAAAAAAATGGAACAGTGGGGACAGAAAAATGAAAGTCGAAGAAAAGAGTAAGACTGTAAGAAAGGAGGGAAAGAAAAAGGCGTCCAACTTTCAGACAGGAATAGAAGCTTCTTCTGTAAGAATGTGGAACGAGCCAAGCTGAAGGTGGAACGGGCCAAGCTTCTTATCTACGCCACTCATTTCATTGCCATTTAATAAATAAAGTATTCATTTCATTGCCGATTAAATAATCACATTTAATATGGTTTAGCTTGTTTACTTCAGAGTTGGGGCCACTTTCTCACTTCATTTGGGCGGGAGTTCACACAAGTGTATCCAACATTTATTAACAATGTAGATTAATGATTAGCCTTGGCAAAAATAATTTCTAAGGACTAAAACCAAAACACATTGAACTTTTAGGGACAAAAACATATATAAACATGTGAGAACTTTAGGGATTAAAATTTTTGGATGAACCTTTTTTTCTAGTTCTTCAAAGTCTTGGAAAAATTTATTCACCACTTTTGCTATTAATTGTACCAAGTTGTCATGGGACAACAGTGGCCTGCGCCAATGTTGACTCTGCTGTTGAAAGGGGAGATTGGTGAAAGGCAAATTTGCTATGTGCGAGTGAGACCAAATGCTCTTGGCAATTCAGTATTGAACTAGTGATTTCAACTTGTTGGCCTTTGGATCAGGTGGCCAAGCGGGACAAGTATTGTCACGTTCTTGTCTTGGCTTGAGGGATGCCTTTTGTTCGACGCGAGGTTCTTTTTTGGAGTTATGAGTCTTTATTTGTCATGGTAAAATGTTTTGTGGGGTTAGTAGTTTATTGTCCCAAAGGCAAGAGCCACTATTCTTATATGGTAAAACCAGGATTCTAATGCGGATATTAGAATACTAGTTTTTACCCCGTGCATTGCACGGGTTATTGATATTAATTTTTTTTATATTAAATATTTTAAATTAAAGATTATTATTATTTTCATTATAAAGTAAAGATTATTATTAAACAATAACAAAAATAATTATAAAAAAGGATTATTCAATATACTTTATTATGATAAATAAAAAATTATTATTATTATTTTGATTTTTTTGTTTGATGATATTATGAGAATAATTAATGTAAATCATAATATCCCTTATTTCATTGGACATGAATTCATTGGAAGATAATGACAGTTCGTTTTTTAATATTATATCTTTTTTTATGTATAGATCAATATTAAATTAATATATTCCTTATTTAGTTGATCGATAATTAACATGTTTTATTAATTATAGTGAAATCAAAATTAAACTTTTTTATTTTTATCCTGTGTAATGCACGAATATTAATATTTAAATATTTTAAAGTAAAGATTATTATTAAACAACAATTAAAAATGAGCTTGTTGAAAAATTTTGTACTTCCTTATATAAATAAAAAATAACATTTTTTTATCTAGATTTTCCTTATTTATTCAATAGATAAATTAACATTTTTTACATGATTATTAACTTTATTATGATGAATCAAAAATAAATCAGAATTAGATATTCCTTATTTATTTAATAGATAAATTAATATTTTTATATGATTATCAACTTTATTATGATAATTAAAAACAAATCAGAATTAAATATTTTGATCTTTTTTGTTTAATGGTATTATGAGAAAATTTAAGGATAAATTGGAATATCCACTATTTCATAGAACATGAAGAACATTGAAATTGTTATTTTTGACTATCTTGGTTAACACATTGCACTTTATTATGAATATAATGTTGGCTCTTTTTTTTATATATTTAATATTATATTTGTCTATGTATAGATGAGTATTAAATTAATGTACTCCTTATTTAATTGATCGATGAATTAACACGTTTTATCATGATATTATGATTAATTATTATAGTGAAATGAAAATTAAACTTTTTTATATTTTTTTGTTTGATGGTATTATGAGTAGATTTAAAGATAAATCAAAATATTTTCTATTGCATAAGACATGATAATTTAGCATATTTTAAATATAATTATCACATCTGATATGAAAAATTATATATAATTAAACCAAAATTATACATTCTATTTTTTTTATTGGATAATATTATAAGATATTTCTAATATTTATTTGTTGGATAAATTAATATTTTTTACCATTATTATTTTTTTAATATAATTATCACATTTATTATTATTATTATTATTATTATTATTATTCATATTTAAATATTTTGATCTTTTTCATCGTTTATCTTATCTCATGACAAAAACGGAAAAAAATCATAAATAAATCGAAAAACATTGTTTCTTCAATTAGGCAAAAGACTCACCAAAATTATTTCTCACCGAAATACGACCAGGGTATTTCTTCTTAATCCTAGAAGCCTTAGCCCTTCTCTTCTTTGAAGAGAGAAAAAGATTAATTATTTGCATATTCTTTCAACAAAGAATAATCAAAGTAAGTATGTATAACAACTTACCAAAATTAAAAAAAAAAAAAAACTTACCAAGGTCATGCTCTTGTTTGGAGTAACTCATTGATGTCATTCTTCCTGAAATTAGCATTAAGCAAAAATCAATTAAAAGTATAACAAAATATGCATCATCTAATAAGTAATTCATCAAACACTTAAAAATCAAAATTAAGAGCTCTAAGTAGAGGAATAAACAAAAGTCAATTAAAAGTATAACAAAATATGCATCATCTTATAAGTAATTCATCAAACACTCAAAAATCAAAATTAAGAGCTTTAAGTAGAGGAATGAGGGGAAAAATAAAAATAAAAGAAATAATTTGGAGAAGAGAATTCTTAGAATTAGATAGAACTTTAAAAATTGAATGGGAGAGCCTATTATATATATATATATATATATATATATATATAGTGATTTTTTTAATATTTTTTAAATATTTTTGTTGAGGATAATGATTTGTTCAACAAATTGAGAATAATGATTTCACATACAGATAATGATTATATAAATTTAAATAATTAATTTTATTTGAAATTGTAATTTTGGTTAGAGATAATGTTATTTACCTTCAAACATATAATGATTAAATAAATTTAAATAATTTTTTTAATTTTAAATTGTAATTTTGATTAGAGATAATGATTATCTACCTACAAATTTTCTGGTGCGAGGAAAGCTTCACGGGACAAACGTGATGCCTCGAAAATTTCTCCGGCAAACGTGGTGCCTCGAAAAGGGATCCTTTTTATATATAGATAGTAGATATGGTAGATAAAGCATTTGAAGGAAACAATGCGAGAATTCCTTGATAGGTTATATCTCATACTTTCTGTTTGGGGATAGTCGACTGATAAACCTAATGAAAGTCCTCCAATGAACATGCAAAAAATAAAATAAAATAAAATAAAATTACCTTGTTAATAAGTATGTATATCTTATACAATGTTATTTGTATACACCTTAATCTCAAGACAATGGATAATCTTGTCCTATCTTGTTCAAATTATAATGTATTACAGTAATCAATTTGATAATATTTGAATTATTTGTCTCTAAGTATGACGTACTTTTTTCTGTTGTAGATGTTAGTTTGTTAGATGATGCAAGATATTAGATATCCTGTATTCTTGATGATCTTTAAGCCACTTATTTATTTTATGTTGCTCCCTTCATCTTTTCATTGTCCCGATGTTATTATTTCGTTTCTAGTTCAATTGTTTTACGGTTATTTTATAACATGTCACCTAAAAAATATTATTTAGTGGTTAAAAAAACTAGTACTATAAAATTATAAAAATTAGTTTATGAACTACTATAGGTTGTATGATGACTTGTTAGTTGAGTCACTTGAGTGTATTATAGTAGATTTGTATATATTAATTAATAGCATTTTAAGAAAGTGCTTATTTTAAGAAAAATGTTATAATTTTCTTGAAATTTAAAAGATACTTTCATTTCAAATTTGGTACTCCCTTCGATCCTATATATAAGCATCTTTTGAAGATTTTTTTTGTCCTTAATATAAGCCTCATTTCTAATTTCCAATAGCATTAATTACTTATTTTCCACAAACACCCATATTTACTCAACACTTTTTAGATTTCCAATAATAATAATTATAGGGGTACTTTTGAAAAAGTATACCAAATATTTACATTTTCAAGACCACTAACAATATTAACTAACTTTCTTAAAGGGAGTGAAATTATTAAAATGTACTTATATTAGAGACCGGAGGGAGTATTTTTCATTATCAAATTGGTTTCTCATGTTCTCTTTATCATATTGGTCTCTTACGTTTTTTTTTTATCATTAGTTTGGTCTCTAAGTTATTGTTCATCCTTCTTCATGGACCAATATAATACGCACACGTGTCATTTATCTCTCCCACGAGTTATTAGTTGGTCCCGGATCCATCTAAACCATTCATAGTTTATTTTTTTATTAAAAAATTCAAAAATGAATAATAGATTATGATGATTTATCCGGGACCGATGGTTTCGGATCTCCTAATATATAACTCTTTCACGTGAATCAATATGATATTGACATGTAAGATAAATAATGACCCAAGAACCAAATTAATAGAAAGAAAAATGCGAAACCAATATGATTAAAATATATATAAGGAATAAATTTAATAATAAAAATTAAAGCAAAGGATTAAATGAGCAATTTAGCGTGAAACTTTTTGATTTCTAACTTTTATATTTCGTTTAGGATCCTAGGTTGTCTGTCCCAACTCTCGATCGACCCTCTTCTAAACATGCTCTCCAACTTAGACACGACCTATTTCTCACTCTTGATGCCGGTGGAATATCCTTATACTGCCTAGGTTTGCTAGTTCATCTATTTCGATCAAACTATCATTTTCTATTATATTCCTATTTTGCGTGCACACATAATATTATACTTTTCCCCTTTACGTCGGTATCCTGAAGGAGGAAGAGGCTATCATTTGCCCTACTGTTATGTTGTAGAACGTCTGGTACTTGAACTAAGCGATCAAGTGTCCAGTATTCTACAGTTTGCTTTCAGATTGCAGATAGGCACCCTGATTTCCAGGATACCAGCTCTATTGTCGTTCTTAGTTTGGGGGGTGGTGTGTGTGTTTGTGTGAGATTGAAGGATACATACCTGGTTATCCTCTGTTTGTTTATATAAGCAGATTTCCTCACCGTTGGGTTTCCTTCCTCATCAATGGGGCGGCCGAATTACTGCTAACGGTAAGTGATAATGGTCTTTATTGGAGAGTTGATGCTCATCATGATATTGGAATCCAAAGTATTCAGGCTTAATGGCTTTGTCTTCTGAATAACCGTCATACCGGTTTCGCGAGGTAAGGAATCCTATGTCAGTCAACGAGAAGTCTTCTTCTCCACCAGTTTGGAGGAATAGAGGATTTGGGCCACTAATGGGCCTCTTATACCGGTAATCCGGTTTCAAGGATTACTGGGCTACTAAAGAGCCTTTTATGTTGAAAAACTGATTCAATAGGAGCATGGGCCCTTATAAGACCCCCAAATCCGGTAAACCGGTTTTATGACGTCCAAGTCCCTTAAAGGGGCCTTTATAGCCGATAAACCGGTTTAATGAAGTATTTTCCTAAATCCGGTCCATAACAGTTGCCCCCAGACCATGGTTTATAATTATGAACCTTGGTTTTATTGTTTTCATGAGAAGTAGCTCAATTAGAAGCTTAACCGGTTTTGTGAAGCGTTCGAGCCTCATATCATCACACCGGTAATTCCTCTAAATATACCTCCTTGCCGGTTTAAGTTCGTCAAAAAAGGCTGGGTCCTGATGAACCTCTTCTCTTTTCGCATTACTGAAGGATTTAAGACAAATGCTCCGATACTCCGGTTAACCGGTTAACCGGTTTAACGCGGTATCTTTACGCTCTCTTGATTTTTTGGTAAGCCGATTTTCTATCATTTTAATATCTGACACCGATTTAATTGGCGTCAAATAGGGCTTTGCAATACTTGTGCATTAAAGGGACAAACCGGTAAACCGGTTTACATTGGTTTCGACTTTCTTTGAAGCCTCATAAAGCTGGTATACCGGTAAACGGGAAAGGACTTGGGTTCTTGGAGAACCTTGCCGCTAAACCGGTAAACGTGTCCTTATTTGGATAATTTGCAGTATTTCCGGTATACCGGTTTCTCCACGTACATGTCATTCAAATTTTCTGGATTTATGCAAGCATTATTTCTCAGAAATGAACTTTCTTCTCTTCTTTATGAATTAAAAAGTATTGCCTTTATTTAAACGTGCTCAAGTCTGGTATTCAATTTGTGCCCATACTTGGTAGACATTTGGTAATTTCTCTTCTAGCCAGCGAAGGAAATTCCTTTTAACCTTATTAGACTCCGAAAGAAGTCTAACAGTAGTCTTACCATCAGTACATGGGTGGTGTCTCTTATTGATTTTTAGGACATCCTCTTACCCATTTCACTCCCTACAAGGTGGCTAGCCAAATAGGTGGTGTACTTTAAGTTGGTCTTATTAATTTCCATAGGATTGGAAAATCCCCTCGAAGTTGGACTTTTGAGCGTTGATTTTGTGAGTTTAGACTGATGTTTCCTCACAAGTCCAAACCGTTAAACCGGTTTGTCATTGTATTAAATGTCCGAACTACACTACTAAACCGTTAAACCGGTTTTGTGGAGTTAAACGACATTAAACCGTTTAATCAGTTTATGTAAACTATGTTTTATATTGCACTTCTAAACTGTTTAATCGGTTTATGTAAACTATGTTTTATATTGCACTTCTAAACCGTTAGTTCGGTTTAATGGAGATAAAAAGAACTCAACAAATGCCAACTGAAATTCTTGTTTATTATAGCATCAAATCTTTATAACCGAGAAAGCATTCACACTGACTAAAGACAACAGTGGCTCAAAAGGCCTTATTGGAATTGAAATATCCTAAAAACTGCTTTCTCTTGTCAATCCACTCAGAAGGGGGTTTTCAATTGTAGTAGATTCGAAGTCTAGCTGCATTCCAAGGATTTTTTTTATCCTAAATCTCCTCTCCCAGCCTCCTTCTCCTTACCAAATCCTCCAGGGACGTAATTATCCTGGGCCCTCTGATATTCCTCAAGATTGATGTACTTCTCTGCCCTTTTCATGACTTCATCCATGGTTCTAATCTTGTGCATTACCAAATGATCAGCAAATTCACTAGGTTTCAAAGCCCTCATCAGCAAGTGAAGTGCCACAGAGGTTTCAATGTCACTGGTAGACAAATATTCTGAATTGAATCGAGTGAGGAAGTCCCTTAGTGATTCGTCTTTTCCTTGCTTAATCTGAGACAGGTGATGTTCATATTTCGGTTGTGCCTTATTGGTGGTGAAATGACCCAGAAACTTTGCTGCCAAATCCTTCCAACATTTGATAGAGTTGGGTTCCAGCTTTGAATACCATCGTAACGCCGCTTTCTTCAGGGTCAAGGGAAAAATGCGACACTTATACGCATCTTTAGCCCCCTGACAGGACATTACCACCAGAAAACTGTCAATATGTTCCTGTGGATCTGAGTTCCCAAAATATGGATCTACATTGGCTGGAGCTTTGAGATTTTCAGGCATGGGGAAAGCCATTATGCTTTCAGAAAACGGGTGGTCTTTTTCTTCAGGTTCTTCAACCAGCTCCACCTCATTTCCTTTGCCAACGCCTGATTGGGATGTTCATTTCCTCAACTCTTTCAGCAACTTGTCCTGCTCATCTAACCGCTTACTCAAACGAGCCAGCTCTGTTTCCACGCTTGCTTTCCTCTGCGAGCACCCGCTAGATGACCCCTTACTCTCATGTCGGGAATGCGAAGGGCTTCCTCCTCTGGTGGGGGGCCTCTGTCGCGATTTCTCCTGTTCATGATGAGAAGGTTCCTCTTGTCTCGAACGCTCTTGCTCTGCCCGTCTTCTTCCTTCGCTTAATCGTTTCCTGAGGTCCTTCTGACGAGAAGGTGTTTGTTCTCCGCTCGGGTTTTTTCTTAATTCCGGCGCACTGTGGTGGCTGGGTTCAGCACGTTCTCCCTCTGACCGGTTATCCATCTCTTTCACAAAAGTGGTGGGAATAAGTTTGCCGCTCCCACTGTGGTCGCCAATGTTCTGTTGTAGAACGTCTGGTACTTGAACTAAGCGATCAAGTGTCGAGTATTCTACGGTTTGCTTTCAGACTGCAGATAGGCACCCTGATTTCCAGGATACCAGCTCTATTGTCGTTCTTAGTTTGGGGGGTGGTGTGTGTGTTTGTGTGAGATTGAAGGATACATACCTGGTTATCCTCTGTTTGTTTATATAAGCAGATTTCCTCACCGTTGGGTTTCCTTCCTCATCAATGGGGCGGCCGAATTACTGCTAACGGTAAGTGATAATGGTCTTTATTGGAGAGTTGATGCTCATCATGATATTGGAATCCAAAGTATTCAGGCTTAATGGCTTTGTCTTTTGGCTCATCATGATATTGGAATCCAAAGTATTCAGGCTTAATGGCTTTGTCTTCTGAATAACCGTCATACCGATTTCGCGAGGTAAGGAATCCTATGTCAGTCAACGAGAAGTCTTCTTCTCCACCAGTTTGGAGGAATAGAGGATTTGGGCCACTAATGGGCCTCTTATACCGGTAATCCGGTTTCAAGGATTACTGGGCTACTAAAGAGCCTTTTATGTTAAAAAACTGATTCAATAGGAGCATGAGCCCTTATAAGACCCCCAAATCCGGTAAACCGGTTTTATGACGTCCAAGTCCCTTAAAGGGGCCTTTATAGCCGATAAACCGGTTTAATGAAGTATTTTCCTAAATCCGGTACATAACAACTACCTTTTCTGAGCAAGATCGAGGCAACCACTTCAAGACTTTCATTGCCCCGTTTGACAGCTCCTCTATTTTATTATCTATGCATGTTAGCACAAGAAAACGTGCCAAATTCGGAATAGACGTGGCATGCGCAGCTACACCTACTATTTTATAACATTATGTATTATGTATTAGAATTTTTTGTTGAAAATAAAAAGAAAAGCTTTCCACCTTCATCCCAAATTCCCAATGTTTAACTTACCCCCACCCTTTTTTTCATATATGTTGGTTTCATGGGTTTTTATAATCTTATACTCCTCTATTTTATATATGCTCATACAAGAAAAGACACCTGAATACCGGTGGAGGCTGACATAAATGGAAGGGGTTTGTGTCCCTTAAGCATGTGGTCGAGGGTTCGAGTCATACCCGAGACGCATATGAATGGAGCAAACCTTAGTGGGAGCATCGCCCCCGAAAGGGTCCGACCATGGTGCGAGGGATTAGTCACCCAGTTACGCGGGTGGATACCCTAGTTCATCCAAAAAGAAAAGACACCTGAAATTGGTATAGATGTGGCATGCGCAGCTGCATTATTTTATATTATTCCATGCATAGAATAATATCACTTATCTTTGACTTAAATATAAAAATGGTCCATGTAAATGTTGACTTTTTTGAAATTGGTCTCTATAAAAAAAATTTATTGGTTTTGGTCCCTGAATTTACAAAATATTTTGGTTTTGGTTTCTCCTATTAAATTTTGGTCCCCATAATTACGTTCGTAGTTTATTTTGGTCCTTATATTATTAGATTAGATAGGTATTGGTCCCTCTGTTATTAGATTTCATAGGTTTTGGTTTCTCTATTGTCATGATTTTTGAATTGGTTCTTTTATGTAATAGAAGTTGGTGTTTTACCCTTGAGAATTAATGCAAGAATATCATTCTTAATTGGTCATAGAATGTAGTCATACATTACGTTTTTGCCGTTTTCCATCCACATTTAACAAGAGAAACCAAAACCAAAATATTTTATAATGCAGAGACCAAAATCAAAACGTTATGTAAATATAGGGACCAAAACCAAAACTTTTGTTTTTAAGGAACCAATTTCAAAGAGATCAATATTTATAGGGACCATTTTGGTATTTAAGTCTTTATTTTAAATCTTTCTAATGTTACAGTATAACCCCTAATATTCGTTTGATAGGTTTATATAAGCTTCTCATCCTCCATTTTTATTTTTTACTACTCATGCAAGAAAAAATGGTATAGATATTGACTTTTGCAGCTACACCATTTAACTATCTTATTCCTTAGGTAAGGTATCTGTTATGGGATGTTATTCCACATGTACTGGTAAACTGGTTTGTTGATGTACGACGATGGTAACGGATTTTCGGTCAAAGAACTCTGCCATCGATTTGGGATATTTGGGGGTGGTGCGTGTGCCGTGTAAAAGGAAAATTAGTTCATACCTTGGTCACTACCTATATTTATAGGGTGATGAGAAGGATACATGACCATGATGAACAATGATAACGTCATTATTGTAGCAATGATGGGCTGGCCGTTATTATTACGGAGGAATCCTAGATGTAACGGACTAATGGCTTATTGCCGTCATTATGAGTCGTTATACCAGTTACCCACATACTCGTGCTTATTAGTCTGCTGTATTGTTGCTTATAGGACCGTGATAGTGATACTCATATATAAGTCCTTGATATCGATACTTATTAGTTCCTGGAATCGTTCCATAACATTATCCTTCATTAACTATCGATTTTTTTTAGTAGAGTACACTGAGAAATTGGTTTTTTTTTTAAGATTATTAAAGTAAATTTTCATAAATATCATCAGTAGGTAATTTTGTCTAAGTTGGACAAAACTAGTACAGGTGGTAATATTTAATGTCACCGCATCCGTTGGAAAATTGAATCTTCTGGTTAAACTATAATAGCTCTATGCCAATTGATCTTCGTAGTTTTGGAGTACTACATTGAATTTTGTTTTCTTCTTGTTCTTCTTTTTCATACAAAATTTTATTACTCCATCCAGTCTTATATATAGGGCATATTCTAGAAGGTTTTGTTGATCCTAATTATAAGTCATTTTATATTTCCTATGCATCATTCATTGCGTTTTCTCTTTTTTGCCCTTATTAAATGCTTTGACTATCTATGTGTTTTTTGTTGTTCATTAATGAGTTTGAATTTTCCAAGAAAAGTTGAGGAATAAAATTGTAATGTTACAATATATTCTCATAGAATTTATAAAACCAATCACTTTCCTTGGTATGTGTAATTCGGTTAAGTATGTCCTATAATAAGGACCGGAGGGAGTATATACTCCATTCGTCCTTAAATATAAGACTTTTTTGACACTTTTATTTTGTCATTATTTATAAGACTCTTTACCAATTTTCAATGATCATCAATTATTTTTTCCACAAACACCCTTATTATTTATTTACCACTTTTTAGATTCCCAATAATATTAATAGAGGTAATTTTGAAAATACATATCAAAAGTTCACATTTTCAATACAATTAACTAAATTATTTCACTTTCTTAATGAACATGAAATCCCCCAAAGGGGTCTTATATTTAGGAACGGAGGGAGTACATACTTTTACTATTACTTACTTCCTCCGGTTTGAAATATAAGCAACAAAAAATATACCTTTCTTGATTTAAAATATAAGCAAAAATAACCGACTTTTTTACATTTTATTTCATTCCTAATGCTAATTTCCTAAAACATCCTTAGAAAATTGTTATCTTATTTAATCTTTGTTTCATTCCCAATGCAACTTTCATAAAATACCCTATTCTTTTATAAATTTGAGAAAATTAAATACAATTAACTAATCTCCCTAATAAACGTAAAATTAGTTAATTTTTCTTATAATTCGAGTTAGAGGAAGTACAATGGATTGATGAATCATGATGAGTTAGACTTTTTGATGCATTGATTTTTTGTTTATAAATTACACTTCCACTATCTTTTAATTCTTCCGTTGCTACAATTTTTTCCCCTCACCTTACCTTATTCTAATCGACACGAAGATAAGAAAAAAAAATTAAAGATTAACTAAAATTAGGAGGTTCTGTTTCCATATATTTTTAATAAAAATGTTTGCTATATTATCTTTAGATCATCCCATAAAAAAATATCACATGTATTTTAATATCATATTAATTAATTATAAATGTAAATTATAAATTTTATAATTAATTTTTTTTTACATCAATAGTATTTTCCAACCGACAGTAAAAAACTAATCTCTTTCGTGACGTAGAGATCATACATATGATATGAATCAAATCCCTGACATCATACTCAAGAAACCTAATCATCTACCAACGATACTACTATGCTCCTTATAGCTTGAAATATAAGCAACAAAAAACACATTTTATGTGGTTTAAAATATAAGCAAAAATAACTAACCTTCTTAAATTTTATTTCTTTCTCAATGCTACTTTTTTAAAATATATCTAGAAAATTGTTATCTCATTTAATTTTTCATTCCCAATACTATTTTCTTAAAATACCTTTATTTTTTTATATATTTGAAAAAATTTAAATACAATCAATTAACCTCTTTAATAAACTTAAAAAGTAGTTAATTTTGGTTATATTGTAAAGCAAAGGATGTACTAGGCTTTGTTGATAATTTTGTAAATAAATTTTGATTCATTTGTATAAAAATAATATTTTTACCATGTTAACGATCACTCCCTATCCACATAATCCTTTAAGACTTGCCCATAAACATAGGAGGCATCTAAATTATAACTGCAAAACTATGTCCGCTTACTCCCTAATCACAAGGTCAAACATACACTCACCCCACATTTCTCTCTCTCCTCTCTCTCTAACACATCATTCATCATTCCAACTCTCTATCCCACCACAACACGGTTTTGACTCACAAAAGCCTTTTCATATTTTGCTTCTTTTCTCTCATAAAAAATAATAAAATTAATTAATTTCCTGAAAAAGAAACAAATAATAGATCGGACCAATCAGAGAGCTCCTCTCTAACTAAGAAAAAGAAAGCAAAAAATAGACAAAAAGAAATAAAAACAAAAACTCAAACACAAAGATTTTCTCTCTCTTCCCCATTCTCTCTCCCTTCTTGATCCATGGTAGAGAGGAACAACATCTTCACCTGAAAGAAGAAGAAGAAGAAGAAGAAGAACAAAGCTGATTCCTTTTGCTCAAAATCTGAATACCCATTTCGTTAAAATCTCTCAAATGCGGTCTTATAGAAAGACCAAAGAGAGATTCAGATTTGAAAAACAGGAACAAGAACAAGAACATTGGTGTTGGATCTGATGATGTTTGTTTTGAGGCCGAGGTTGATTGATTCATGCGAAACTGCTAATAGGGTTGTTGTGATTGCTAATAAAGTTGTCTTTTTTATTGTTTTTGTTTGGTGGGGTGGCATCAAAACGAGGATTGGGGGCTGCATAAACGACGATGCAGCTTCACTTCTCGGCTAGCATGAGAAGCATCACGATATCAAGCAACAATGGGTTTATTGACTTGATGAAGATCAAGGTCGCAGCTTGCCACATTTCTTATAGGACCCTCTTTCACACCATTCTCATCCTTGCTTTCTTATTGCCCTTTGTCTTCATTCTCACTGCTGTTGTTACCCTTGAAGGTGTCAACAAGTGCTCCTCTTTTGGTAACTTACTCACCAACATTCTTATTATTCTTATATGTATATATATGCGTGTGTATATATGATTGGTATTGTTGTTTGTTCCATGGTTCGTAGATGTAGATCCTGATTTGAAAATGTTTGATTATGATATGTTTATGTATTAAGGACCTGGGAATATTTTACCATAGTTATTTTTAGACATCTATGATTTGTCTATAGACATGATTCGATAGAACATTATGGTGTCTTTTGATCCATGTAGCTGATTCTAGCTAGTGGGGAAAGATTTGGTAGTCGTTGATTCCAGGTAGTGGTGAAATTATTTAGAAGGATTTAGATGTCAATGTTTTGTCTATAGACATGATTTAAGATTAGACATTCTAATGTTGTTTGATTCGTGTAGCCGATCACATCTAGTGGGAAAAAAACTTGGTTGTCGTTGTTGCTTATGTAATTCAAGCATTTCATTTAGATACTTTTACTGCACCTGAACCCAGGATTAGTGATGATTATGATGTTTTCATGATATGAATTGCTTAAGTTTGTACCATTTTTTGATGTTACAAATTGATACATGCTTTGTAATCTTGTGTTATCTTAAAAAAATTAAATCAGGGGCAATATATGTTGTTGTTGAGCTCCCTGCCTAAACAAATCTGGGTTCTGCTGTTGTCAGTTCTTGGTTAATGTTTTGATGTGTTTCTGTTGTCTGGAAACATCATATCATCTGATTTTTTTCATGCTTTCCTCATGTTACTCATATTAGGTTCTCAAAGTTCATTGTTCAGTACTTTTGTATGCCTCACCTTTTGCCTCCTTGATTGACTTCTTGTTTTGTGCTCCAGATTGTTTTGGTAGGCGATTAGGACCACGGCTTCTTGGTAGGGTTGATGATTCAGCGGTAAATAATTTTTATGTTACTTGAAATAGATTTTAGATTACATTATCATATCTAGTAAATTTTTTTGGTTACATAACTTTTATCTGACCCCTTCTTGTGATGATGGTAATGGTGAAACAGCGATTGGTTAGAGATTTTCACAAGATACTTAAGGAAGTGAACACTGGTGAAATTCCTCCTGATCTAAAGCTTCCAGATTCATTCGAGCAACTTGTTTCTAATATGAAGAATAATCAATATGATTCGAGAACGTTTGCATTTGTGTTAAGGGGCATGGTAAGATGCTTGTTATGTTTACTTACTGTACATTTTTAGTTTAATGGTATTAATAGGGAAAGTGTTTTCTGAAATTAAATTCTGTTGATGCCTGCAAATCTAGCAAGTAAAAAAGAAAACACATTTTTTTTTAATCAATGCACCTGTAGATACTGAAATTTGAATATTTGAAGATTGAGGTTGGGATTACCGAAGCTCTATTTATGAATGCCAGTGTAGAAAATTTTTATAATAAAGATACAATATTCTGCTTAGAGATACAATCGTTCAGATTATGTTATCTTTGGATTTTATTCTTGTGTGTATATTTATTTTCAATCTACAAGGCTATGACTATTTCTGGCTTTGTGAATAAGATGGACATCACTTCTGAGCTTGATCCTCTGTTGTTTGTAGCACTATACTGACTCTATTGCATTATATGATCTTTTAATTGCATTAGATTATAATGTGTAGTGTTTGAATGTAAACTTTTTTCATTTGAAGCTAAGATTCATGAAAAGAAAAAATATGCCCAAGAACTTCAATTTTATGCTTAGTTGTTTTCCTTATTTACATGCGGCATGGATGTTGGGTGGTAAAGAGTCAATAACAGTATGTGTTCTGGAGATGAGGATGTTGTGGTGGATTATTGGGATATACAAGCCAAGACAAGATAAAAAATGAAGTCATTAGAGAGAAAGCATATCTTACCTAAGGTGATTTGGCCATGTGAGAAGAAGAGAAATAGAAGCCTCAATCGGAGTTGATTAGTAGGAGGATAACTCAATAGTTAGAGGTACAGGGAGACCAAGAAAAACTCGACGTGAAACCATTGAAAATGACTTAGACCTTTATGAAGACTTAGTTTATTATGATAGAAGATAATGACGTTGTTTGGTCCATATAACTGACCGCACCTAGTTGTTAAAGAAGGCTTTTGTTGTTGGTATTGTACATGTTGCATGATGGAAGGGTTTTGTGTTGCTACTAACTATGTGATGCAATCTCATAATGAAGTCAACCAAGAACAATCCATGATTTTGAAGATTGCTTTTACCAAGATTTATATTGGTCATAATCTTCCTTGAATATCAATTTATAATTTCACTTGAATTTAGTTTTATGCCATTATACAGATCATCATAATTGTGCATTTTTGCTCACATTCAATCTTGCACTATCTGGATTTAAGGGAACTGGAGAAGTTTTGTAAAACATTGTACAACAAATGGTCCTGTTCAATTCTGGTAATGTGTGGTTTATTGAAGACATATTTTGAAATCTTGGCCAATCAATCATAATATAAATAAAATATGTATTGTGATCTGTCCAAGTGCAAACCTGTTTCTTCCTGGTAGTGATGTAAACAAAAAGAAACAATTAAAAAATAGAAATTTCACAGCATGGCCAAAAAGCAATGTACTGCGGTGATTGCAGTTTTCTTAATTCTCAGGTTTGTCCAGGAAGGCAAAAGTAATCTTACTCTTTGAACGAAGAGTTCCAATGAATGCTTTAAAGTAGGCAGGAGATGATCATAAAATTGATGCCATTAGAAATGCAATATTATTCTTTCCTCAAACTGCACATATGTTACTTTTGTCTGGCTCATTTTCTAGATTTTTCAGTTTTTTTTTTTAATACAGATTTTTCAGTTTACTTTTACTTGATGCTTACATATGTAGCTGACACCACAGGATTCTTATTAAGGGATGTCTTGTAATCAGTGTGTTATTATTTTTCTCTCGTATGTTTGTCATACCATACCACAATGCAAGTCATTCAATTTAGGAATCTTGAATCTATGATGCCAAATGATAGAGAAATAGATGGAGATTTAACCCATATTATTCAAACTGGGAGGATGAAATGGAAAGTACTCCAGGTTTTATATGTGGTAGAAAAGTGTCACTCAAGCTTAAAGGAAAACTGTACTGCCTGATTACAAGACCTTCATGTTGTAAGCATTGAGCATTGGATGTTAAAAAGCCAACAAGAGCATAAACACTGTGTTGTAGAGATGAGAATTTTTCGTTCAATGAGTGAACATACACGTAAAGATAGGATTAGGAATGGATGTATTGCATAGAAAGTAGGGGTAACCATCTTGTGGAAAGATGGTAGAATCACATTAAATGATTTGGCCATGTGAGGAGAAGACCATAAGAAGCCTTAGTAAGAAGAATAGATCAGGTGGTGAATAGCACAATAGTTAAAGGTAGAGGAGAAGAAAAATCATAGGTGAAACTATTAAAGAGGACTTGGATTTAATAAATGACATTTATCATGACATGGTTTGTGTTAGAAGGCTGATGTTGTTTGATCCATGTAGTCAACCTCACCTAGTGGGAAAAGGCTTCATTTTTGTTGTATGTTTGTCATAAGCCTGATAAAGGTTTTTTCTCTTATATATACAGATGGTAGTACTTTTGAGCGCATCATACTCTTTTAAAAATCATATAATGGGTAGTACTTTGTTATCATTATTATTATCATCTTGTTTTTGGTTTACAACCTTAAGTATTCATGAATGATAGCTATTGCTTTACTGGTTTATCCGTTGCTATTAGGAGTTTAAGAAATTGTTATGCTGTGTGTATGCAAGACTATAGTGTAAAACTTGGGGAAAACTACATCAACCATCCTTGAGGTTTGATTTAATTACCCCCTCTTGTTCTAAAAGTTACACTTGCCTCCCTTCAAGGGATATTGATGTAATTTCAATACTCACCCTTTCGGGGGTGTAAGTGTACTAATAGCATAAACCTCAAGGTCACTGATGTAATTTCTAAAACAAGAGGGGCATCAAATGTAATTAAGCCAAACCATGTCGAAGGTTAGTGTAATTTTCCCAAGAACACTGTAAGCATGTTCATGTACCTAGTTTACTATCATAATGCGATAGCTTAATCACCTTGTTTTTATAATAGATAGGCAAAACTAGTGTATAATAATAATAGGGAAAAAAAAGAGATAGGCAAAACTAGTGATTTCGTCCTCTAAGTTATTTTCGTATTTGAATTTCGTCTTAAAAGTTTTTTGTTTTCAATTTGGTCCAAAAAGTTACTAAAATTTTTCACATTAGTCCTTTCCGTCACATTATCCTATGTGGCTGTTAAATTAATCCAACGTGGCCATTAGATATCCTACGTGGATCCAATGTGGCAACAGCCACGTAGTATAAAGTGGCGGAAAAGACTAAAGTGAAAAACATTAGTAACTTTTAGGATCAAATTGAAAAGGAAAAAAACCTTTAGGACAAAATTGAAATCCAAAAATAACTTAGAGGACAAAATCACTGGTTTTGCCTAATAGGTATTGTAGTTCTTTCTTCTTTTGTTAAAAGTGGTGGTGGCACATGATAATTCTATTGATCTTTGTTACCTCGTGATGATTCTTTGGGCAGATGGAGAAATTTGAGAAAGACATTAGAGAATCCAAATTTCAAGAGCTGATGAACAAGCACTTTGCAGCAAGTTCTATCCCTAAATCGATTCATTGTCTGTCGTTGCGTTTGACTGATGAATATTCGTCAAATGCCCATGCACGTAGACAACTGCCTTCTCCCGAGTTACTACCTTTGTTGTCTGACAATTCTTACCAACATTTTATTCTGTCAACTGATAACATCTTGGCTGCTTCAGTGGTTGTTACTTCTGCCGTGCAGTCATCTCAGAAACCTGAGAAGATAGTTTTCCATGTCATCACCGACAAAAAAACTTATGCGGGTATGCACTCATGGTTTGCACTGAATCCTGTCTCCCCTGCCATAGTTGAAGTCAAAGGTGTTCACCAGTTTGATTGGTTGACTAGAGAAAATGTTCCAGTACTTGAAGCTGTAGAAAATCAAAATGGGATCCGGAATTACTACCATGGGAATCATGTTTCAGGAGCTAATCTTGCTGATACCAATCCACGTAAATTTGCATCTAAATTGCAGGCTAGAAGTCCAAAGTACATATCTTTACTCAACCATCTCCGCATATACATACCCGAGGTAAGTTGGACTAAACAATGATCAATTTTCCAGTCTTCTTTCTCCATCAATGTAATTCATAATTTCGTGCTGATTATGTTTCTCTTATTTGTTTCGAACAGCTGTACCCAAACCTTGACAAGGTGGTCTTTTTGGATGACGATATTGTGGTTCAGCGTGACTTGTCTCCCCTTTGGGAAATTGACCTGAATGGAAAAGTTAATGGGGCTGTGGAAACTTGCAGAGGGGAAGATGAGTGGGTAATGTCTAAGCGTTTTAAGAACTACTTCAATTTTTCCCATCCCCTCATTGCAGCACATTTGGACCCTGAAGAGTGTGCTTGGGCTTATGGGATGAATGTCTTTGATCTGCGTGCATGGAGAACGACAAATATAAGAGAGACGTATCATTCCTGGCTGAAAGAGGTAAAAGTCCATTTATACTAAATGATTAATACAATGTAGTTATTAAAAAAACCAAATTATTCTCTGTTTGTCAATAATTTGAAATTCTAGCAAATTCTTAAATTTAGATTAATCCTGCTGTACAGAAACTGATTGAGTAGCTTTACACATTTTCTAGGCAGTAGTGCAGTAGTGTGAGAATGCACGTGACCTTTTCCTTTAGGTAGCATTTGGATAATATGTTAGAACGTGATGGAACATAATATGTAGGTTTTGTTTTGTGCTTGGTTTATTTTATATTCAGAACAAAAGATGGTACAAGATTAGACACTATAACATATTGGTTCCACTGAAAGGGTTGGAAGTTGGAACCAAAGAAAACAGAATTGAACATCCTATTACATACTTTTTTTGTCATATTCTGTCCCTGCACTTAATGCTACCTTAGTTTCCTGTGTTCTGGTTTTTTGTGTGAAGCTTCCCTTTTTTTGTTTGAAAGAGGGGTTGGGGTTGGAAAATCTTAGGCATTTGGCCTTTCTTCATTTTTTTTTCTTTTTTGGGATGAAGTTATTATTGACGGTTTTCTTTATGGCAGAATCTAAAGTCGAACCTTACAATGTGGAAGCTTGGAACCTTACCCCCTGCTTTGATTGCATTTAGAGGTCATGTTCATCCAATTGACCCCTCTTGGCACATGCTTGGATTGGGTTATCAGAACAAGACGGATATTGAGAGTGTGAAAAAAGCTGCTGTTATTCATTACAATGGCCAGTCAAAACCGTGGTTGGAAATTGGCTTTGAACATCTTAGACCATTTTGGAGCAAGTATGTCAATTATTCAAATGATTTTGTTAGGAACTGTCATATCTTGGAATCATAGTTTGCCAACGAGTAGCACTATGGTTTTCAATGACGGTGCATAGTACGAAAGAAATGAGTAAATACAAGTTTCGTCTGATTTTTTTGCATTGCGGCTTGAGTTGAGATTTTCTTGAAGATGAATTCGACTATTTGAGAAAGCAAATAGAAAATTGGTTGAGGGAGCAAAGTGATCAAGACACAGTGGTTGGATTTGCTGCCATCCCCTACATTTTTTTTGAAGACACGGTCGTGCCATCCTGACATGGCCTCTGAAGAACCATCGAGTCTTGTGACATAGAAACACGTGCTCTATATTTTGGTTGGTGAAAGGATATACTATTATTGTTCTTTCTTGATGGCAAATATAGCAAAATTCCTTAGTGAATATTGGAGAATAAACTGAATGATGAAAGATAAAAAGTATCACGCCTGTGTCATCAATGTAGTTTGCTAGAACAGTTAATTTGTGAGGTTCCCCCCACTAGTGCAGCGTTTCCCCCCATCATTTTTTAGTTTGTTAATTTTTGTTAGCATCAATTTTTATCTTCACCCCATTGGATTTGATATCATGATGGTGAATTATAGGAGTAGTTCTTGAGATTGCTTTGTTACAGGTCCATTGAATTGGGGAACTCTTTGTAGGACATATATTGTTATTCATTGTGTACGATTACCAGACATTGGAAATGTGCAGATAATTCTTTTTTCCCACTTCTACTTCCTTGTTATTCCTGATTTTATATTTTAAATTGATTATAGTTTTGATTATTTTGAAAGGTTTCATATCTGTAAAGAGAAGGAAAAATAAATTAGTGAAATTAACAATTTTGTTTGATTTGAATTTAGGGAGCTAACAAAGTAGCTGACCTATCAAAATACATAATAACTATAAGTAACAAATTGTAACAAATTTGAGGATAAGAGAAATCTTAAGTGCAAACCAAGACATCAATTGTGTTTTCTGCAACAATAAGGTAGGATATATGACATCTATTTTTCAAAGGCAGGTTTTCAATAGACTGTATGGAGTAAATGCTGTGCATGGCTAGGCTTCAACGTGGTTTTATTTACCCAGGGGGTGCAGAAATTAATTTCGACAACATGCAGGGTGAACAATTGGGCAAGAAGGTAAAGGAGCATTGGTTTCAATTTGGTTTGCAACATTGTGGTTAATTAGGCTACCTAAGAATGGTATTACTTTTTATGAGTGATGAACTAGAGTCGGAAAATTCCTCTTTAGTCCCTGATATTGTAAAACATTATTCATGTTAGTTCTTAGAAAGTGATGCCATTTAATTCATCTTTCAGTTTAATCTCTAATTTATAAACATTTAATTCAATTTGATATTTGAGATTTTATTTACATCCTTGGGATGTCTGCTAACAACTTATGTGAGATTAAAATGAGTAACATTTTACAATCTCAAGAACTAAAAATGAATTTTCGAAATCTTAAGAATGAGAATGAAATCACATTAATTGTCGAGAACTAAAGTAAGTTTTTTGGATCAAAATTTATATTATGGACTTGAATCAAAGCTAGGGTAGATGAAATATAATACACCCGTATGTGAGGAGAGGTAGGAATGTAAGGTAGTCGAATTGTTTTTATAGGCTTGGGAATGGAATATACATCCATGAGAGTTTATATAAGATGGGGTGAGGAGAATAGGGAAGTTGGTTTGGAACTTGGGAGTATTTTTGACATTTTGTTGGGCAAAGAATTATTAGAATTATGAAATCAGAATTAATTGAAGACAAGAGAAATCACTTGAGTGTTTGATTGTGTTTTGAGTTGGCCAAAAAACATGCGTTCAAGACGCAAAAGCTACACTAGGATGCTTCCAAAGAAACGCGAGTTTGAGAAAGAAGAATGAAGTACCAAGTGAACAACAGTATAAATAGTATGACAGTATGACTTAACCCAAACCTTAAGGCATTTGATCCATGGATCTTTCTACTTATATGTTATTCAACTTACCATATTCAATTCAATGTGAGACTAGTTTATTATTTTTCTCTCTCAACGAGAATCCTCTATGCATTTCTCTAATAAGCCTAATTCTAAGGTTACATGCTATTCCTTGAAATATAGTTTCATTTCAGTTGATATTTTTTTTTTAGAATTTTTTTGTTTTCTTTATAAGATTTAATTTCAATTTTTATCAATTATTTTTTTATACGAATACACATATTTACTCAACACTTTTTAGAATTCTAATAATAATTATAAAAATAAATTTTCTGTTAACAATAATAACTAATTTTTTTGTTAGACATAATTTTTTTTAAAAAAATTCTTATATTATGGACATACTCCCTCCATCCCACAAGATGGTAACAAATTAAAAAAGTAAACAAAAATAAATTAAAGAGACATGTATTTAATAATTTGTCTAACACATCAACTAATTATCAAACACATAATTTAATGTATTTTGCATTGATCAACCAATCACAATTCAAAGTTTACAACTTCTAAATTTTTCATTTAGGCTTATTTATGGTTTTAGTCCCTGAAAGTTGGGAGTATTTTTATTTTAGTCCCTGGAATTTTTTTTGACCTTGACTCATCCTTAATTATTTTGAAAATTTGGTTTTATCCTTTTGCTCCTACGGGTCCGGATCATCCATGTCACCCTACCGAGACATGCAACATTTGCACACGTGTATGCTGATGTAACGTTCCGTTAACCACATAAGCAATTAACGAATTTTTCCTATTGGCAGCGACTAAAACCAAAATTTCAAAATAATTAAGGATGAGTCAAGGTCAAAAAAAATTCCAGGGACTAAAATAAAAATACTCCCAACTTTCAGGGACTAAAACCATAAATAAGTCTTTCATTTATTATTTTAACTTTAGTTTGGAACAAAAATTTTTGTCATTTTTTACCGTATAATTAAGGGATGGAGGGAGTACTATTTTAGCATTTCTATGTTTTCCTTGTGGTCCTCTCTTTTCGTCCTTAACGGTTTAAAAACCCATCTATGCCTACTCGAGTTGTAGCTATGTACTAATATAGTTGGTGGAAAAAAAGGTACGGGTAGCATTAGCTCCCTCTTGGTCGAGTAAAGATGGTAATTAATTGGTTGAAATTAAATAAATCCTTAAAAGAATAACAATGTACCAGGGAGATGAACCACCTTAATGTGCATGTGGTTTTTAACAAAAGGATAATAAAAATGAAAATCTCATGGAAGGATTTTGCTAAGTTGGTGTCTTGGTGATGACGTAGAATTCCATTTACAACTATTGCATGGAGGATACGCATCAAAGTATAGGCCCACCATTTCATTGTAACCCTTTTTCGTTCGCAGCTTCTTTACTCAAATGTTATCGATTGATCACTAATTAGGATGGATGATTAAATTATAACAAGTGTCGCTTAGTTGCTTGGCTGCGTTAAAGAGTCGATTCTTCCAAAATATAATATGACAATTTGAAAGGTTCTTTATAGACTATCAAACACCCATTATTTCATAATACTAGTTATAAACTTGCACAAACAAAAAGTTAAAACACTAAAATATTAAAACTTTATAGTATAACTAAATTTCCTAATTAAAGTTTAGGCTCCACATATGGTTGTTCATAATTTAGAATGCAATGCATCATCGGATAGAGATTTACTGATCCTTCGACCTCTTTGTTTTTAGATGTTTTAAGTTTTGACAACTCCATCACAAATAGACAATAGTATTTACCTGCTAAGCCTGTTGATGCGTCTCTTTCGAGGGTTATGGCGGTGTGTTTTAGTGGATGACATGATTTTGAACACATTTTTTGAAATATATTGTATGAAAATGAAATAATATATGGATGAATTTGGTAATAGGTGTATATGACAAACCCGTAAGTAACTTCGGGGAGTCAAATATTGAAAAAAAAGATTAAGTGTATCTGGCAAAAATAACTCAAACTTTAGGGATCTGTGACATAATTAAGTCAATTTTATTTCTATGCTTGTGTTGATGGTGAAAAATGAATTCAACTTCATAAAAACTTCGTTTTTTTAGGCTTAATTGCATAATTGGTCCTTTATCTTATTTATTAGATTCACTTTGGTCCTTTACTTTTTTTTTTTTGCAATTTACTGGTCCTTTATTTTTTTTTAAAGATTCAGTTTGGTCATTCCGTTAAAATAAAGTTAAATGAGAAGGAATATTCCAAGGATATTCCCCCTTCTAGGCTTAATTGCATAATCGGTCATTTATCTTATTTATTAGATTCACTTTGGTCCTTTATCTTAATATTCCAAAAATATTCCCTCCCCTTCTTCCTCTTCCTCTGCTCTCTCCTTACAGCGGAGACAGCCACCATGGGCGCCGTCGCCACCGCCCATGCCACCGTCACCGCCATTTTTAGAAATTAATCGGAGTTGTTGAAGCGTTTTGCACGTGTTTTCACACGTTTTCCAGCAGGTTCAGAGGAGGAGACCATTGTTGATAACCAAGGTTTTAGAAAATGGACCCTAGAATTCGGATTTTGAGGAAAAATAACAAAAAAAAACGAATTTGTTTGAGGAATAATGAAAATAAAGCTTAAAAACCGTGAAAAATTGAAGAATGTTGAAGAAATTTGAAGAAATTTGACGATTTTTGAGGAAAGAGGGTGTGAGCCCATGGTGGCTGCCGCCGCTGTGAGGAGAGAGCAGAGGAAGAAGAGGGAATATTCTTGGAATATTAAGATAAATGACCAAAGTGAATTTAATAAATAAGATAAAGGACCAATTAAGCAATTAAGTCTAGAAGGGGGAATATTCCTTCTCATTTTACTTTATTTTAACGGAAGGACCAAACTGAATTTTTTAAAAAAAATAAAGGACCGGTAAATTGCAAAAAAAGATAAAGGACCAAAGTGAATCTAATAAATAAGATAAATGACCAATTATGCAATTAAGTCTTTTTTTTTATATGTAATGAGTTTTGACAAGTTTTTATAATAATCTTGTTTGTTTTTAAATGGCAATCACCGAAGTAAAGAGAAATGTACAGGTTTCAAAAAGATAAAATGCATGAGAGTAATGTAGGGAATGCAAAAGGGCTTGAAAAGTGAATGACATACTAAGTAAAATGCCGAAAAGTAAATGAAATGTAAAAGACTTATGAAAAAAAAAAGCTCAAATTTGAAAAATAGAGTGCAAAAAGTTATAGGCTTTAACATGAAAAAGTAATTTTTTATTGAATTAAAAGTGGGAGATTTACATGGTATTTTTTTTTTATCAATCTGGACCACGAGATATTTAGAAATAACCAAATTCTCACCCTTATCATATCAGAAATTCGAATATTTATAGATAAACATATAAATAACTACCCTATGCATCCTATGACAAGGGAAAGACTACTTTTCAAACTAAGACTATAAATTGTCTTAATTATTACATTTGAAATTTGAAACTTGTTCTAAAAGTGCTTCTCCACTTCCACAAGAGTTCTCGACACGTCTCTTTGCTTGAATCCTTTTGTCTTCTGAATTCGCCCTTTCATGGAGACCTTTCCCAAGACTTCAACCTTCCAAAATAGTTAAAAGTTCACAAAACTTCGACAGTCTTTTATATTATTTTAGGGGTGAGTAGCCCAACCCGTTTTATTCAAATGGTTTTGGGATGGTTTTGACTCGTCACGGTTGACTCAAAATGGGCAAACAAGGACAAAAGGAACACACCCGATATTAGGGGTGTTCGCGGATCGGTTCGGTTCGGTTTTGAGGCAAAATATGATCCGAACCGATTACAAAATATACGTGCGGTTCGGTTTGGATCGGTCCATTATATTAGGCAATCCAATTAGATCCAATCCAAAAAAAACCTTGCGATTTCGGTCCGGTTTGGATCGATCCCAAATTACTTTTTTTTTTTCCTGTTTTGAATCAATATTTAATCCCTTACAGTAATGTGAAGATAAAACTCAGGGCTGAGGTAGGAGGCTGGCATACAGTACACTACTATCATTTTGCATCATAGCCATAATTCGAGTATGTCAGCTTCAAAGCTCTCACTCTTCGCTACTTGAACAGTCTTCACACATTAATATTTAATCAACAACAAACAGTCAATATTCAATATCGCTACTTGAACAATTTCTATAATGTCATTCAATATTTAATTATTATCGTTAATCATAGATATAGAAGGAAAAAAATGAAGCTATTATTTCAGTTTGAGTTTGGATCTATGCAAGTATGCATGAGGACAGAGGACGTATGAGTTTCATGTTTATTTTTTATTGAACAAATTTATTTGTCTTTTTTTTTATCCTTCCTGACTCCATTTTTTTTTACATGAATATTAATTATTAAATATGAATAATATAAAAAAAAATTACTGAAATGGGTTAGAAATTACCTCCATTGAAGACTTGAAGTAGCAGGAGCAGCGAGGGATGAAGCTTCCTAGGTTAGCAGGAGCAGCGACGGCGTCGGCAACGGAGGACGGCGTCAACGGGTTCGGCGGTGACAAGCGTCGACGGGTTCGGCGGTAGCAGGAGCCAGTAGCCAGGAGGAGCAGCGGCCAGCGAGGGGAGGAGCGATCGATCGGTGGTGGTCTGGTGGAGGAGCGGCGGCGGCGGGGAAGTCTGAAAATGTGTGGACTGTGGTGTGGACGGAGTGTGGAGAAGTGAATGTGTGGGCTGTGGAGTGAGGACTGAAGTCTGAAATTAGGTCTGAATTTAGTAGCGTTCCATATAAAACGCAGCGTTCCATACTTTCAGTAGGCATGAAGCGGTTCGGTTCGGTTCGGTTTTTTAACTGAAACCGAAAACCAAATCGAACCGATCGGTTCTCAGAGAATGGGTCCAAAAAAAACAATAGATGCGGTTTTTTTCGGTTTTCGGTTTTTTGGACCGGTTTGCGGTTTTTAATTGGACCGGTTCGGTTTTGAACACCCCTACCCGATATAATATATTACTAGAGCTGTCAAAATGGGTCGGGCCAAAAAGCCCAAAAAATATAGAGTTCGGGCTCCTTAATATAGCCTATTTATTCAACCTGGGCTATTTAGCCCAGTCAGATCGGGTTCGGGTCGGGTAAACCCGGTCGGGTTCGGGGCGGCCCAGAAAAAATTCACATTTTTTTTAAATTTTATACGTGTAAAAAAACACTTATAATAAAATTCTCTTACTTTTTATCAATATACACATCTCAAAAATGCACCTGAACAAATCAAAGCACAACATTAATTGTCCTATATGAGTTATACATACATTTTAATTTTTGTAAGAATAGAAAATCAAATTTATCCTCTAAAAAATGTGTAAAAAAAACACTTATTATTGTTTAAAAAAATATGTGTAAAAAATAAAGGAAGTTTATTCATTAATTTTTTTAACAAAAATATATAAATTTTTTTGAAGTGGTTGAATTGTAAAAAAAAAAAAAAAAGATGATGCAGGCCAGCCCGCACCCGGCCTGAAGTCCGCCTAGGACGGGTTTAGGTTTGATATTAGGGTACTCAATTTATAACCGGGCTTTTTGGCCCAAGCTCGATTTGGCCTGAACCCGGCCCGCAGGCCCGTTTTGACAGAACTAGATATGACAAATTTGGGTATAGCCCTTGGTCACCCGACCCATCCTCCTACGCATATCAAGGTTCTAGTGTGCTTCATTGATTTGCCGTTTGCCTAAAGCTTTGTGTCATAATAATAATAGTTGGAATGAGCACAACTTCAAACATGTAATATCTTCTTTACTATATAGTTAATAATATAATGTGAGTACCTTGTTTAATATGTCTTAGTTAGTGATTTATTAAAATTTTATTGATGTATGTGCGAAATCATAGTATGGTAGATACTTGAGAGTGAAATATTCATCTTTGTCTCTTTGAATAACAAAGCATCCGGATGTTTTCATTTTTATGTTGTACAGTATACTTAAATTATGTAGAGTGGTTATAATGGGGAGACGATCTGGTCAACTATCTTTATGCAATCAATTGAGATTTAAATTTTAGATATCGTTTTAATATGACAAATAAAAGAAACTTTCTGGTAAAAAAATTGTATCATATATATTTTATCATTTTTGTTGCAAGGATAAATCCTTATTTTTATAAATTTTATATTTATTATTTTTGTCTTGAGTTTGGTTCCAATTTGGACCTATCACTACCCTATCCCATCCTATTCTCATCCTAATAAGGGACGGGTTTGGGTCTAAAAATAAACTTGATCAACATTTAGGAATGGATAAGGGACACGAATAACCCGTTCTTACCAATTAATATTAAGCAAGTGACATATGTCACTTCCTTTGTGATGTAAGCTTATTTGTTAGTTAATTTTGTAGGTATATCAATATATTTCTTATGACTTATTTATGTCTTTAGTCCCTGAAAGTTGGGGTTGTTTTGGTTTTGGTCCCTAGAAATTTTTTTGACCTTGACTCATCCTTAATTGTTTTAAAAATCTGGTTTTAGTCCATGCCGTTAGGAAAAAATCTATTAACTGCCAATGTGTTTGTCGAAACTCTACATCAGCATACACGTATATAAGTATTACGTGACATCAGTAGGATGACCTAGATGATCCGGATTCGCAGAAGCAAAATGGTCAAAGCCGATTGGGCTTTAGCCCTTTTACTAATATATATCCGAATAATCCACGTCATAGTACCAGTGGCACACAATAGTTACACACGTGTATGCTAATGTAGAGTTTTGTTAGCCACATTCGCAAATAACGGCTTTTTCCTAACGGTATGGACTAAAACCAAATTTTTAAAACAATTAAGGATGAGTCAAGGTCAAAAAAATTTCTAGGGATCAAAATCAAAACATTGGACTAAAAATATAAAGGCTTAATTATGGTTTTGATCCCTATAAGTTGAGGTCGTTTTGAAAATAGTCCTTATATCTTTTCTTGACCTTGATTGGTCCTTAAAAGTTTCATAAATTTGGTTTTAGTCCTTCTGTTAGTCTTCCTCTGTTAGATGCTGACGTGGCAAACGGCAGGGCCACATCAGCCCACACCCGGCTTCCAACGCAGCACCTGATGTGGCTGCTCCCCATGTGCCTCCCACGTGACCTCCTTTATATGTAGGGTTGAACACACCCATCTTCTTATACCCTAGATTGCCGCCGAGTGAGTGAGTGGAAGGAATAGAAAGCTTGCTGCAACAATGACGTCGAAACCAAGCACCACGAAGGGAGGTAAGTCTGATAGCGTGAGAAGCTGCAAGTCTCGTGCATCCGGATCCGTGACAACATCGAGGAAGACAGTGTGTGACTGTGGTGCAATGGCTATTTTGATGACCTCTCATAGCTCTCAGAATCCAGATAGGAAGTTCTGGAGATGCCCAAATTGGAAGGTTTGAAGTCTAACTCTTCACCTCTCTTCTATGTTGAACGATTATTATTGACTTCAATTTTGAATAGATTCTCCTCTGTTTCTTTCTTTTTAGATGCATTTAATGCAGAACACAAGAGGTCTCTTCCAATGGGCAGATGTAGAGCTGGCAATTCGGGCTACCCGGTCGGGTTCGGGCCGGCCCGCTTCGGGCTCGGGCCATGACCGGGCCGGGCTAAAAAAGCCCGGCTAAAAATCGGGCTTTTAAAATCATCTCTAACCCGGCCCTATGCGGGTAGCGGGCTTATGCGGGCCGCCCGACAACCTTTTTTTTTTCAAACAAGAATTTTGTAAAAGTATTACTGTAAACTAAATTTATAATATACTATGCATTGCAAAACACAAAATAATAATGAGTAGTTGAGTACTCATACAAGCATGTAGCTGCTGCCAACCATCCAAAATAAATAATGAAACTTCTAGCATTTCAGCAGCTATGACAGTAGTGAGTAGCCATACAATTTGCAAAAACACTATCTACTGCTAAGTTCTAACCATAGTGCCATACAAACAACCAAAATAAATAACAATACTTCATCACTCCAGCAGCTATAGCATAATCTTCTATATGCCCAAAGCACAACAGAGAAAATGTTTAATAGTTTACATATGCCCAAAATAAGAAAACTTATGCAGCTATGCTATGCGGCTATGCCAATCAACCAATGTCCACACAATCCTCATTCCTCTCCATATAAATCCTCCATCCATTTAATCAATGGTAGATTAACCTGTCATTTCATATTCAAGCATCTAATTAGCACTATATTAAAATAATCTACTATTACAAATGGATAACATATATTACAGAAAAAAAACCCAATATCAATTTCAAATGGAAAATATATAACCTGTCATTTCAAATGGAATTTAACCCTCCTGAAGCAAACTTTGCATCTTCAACATAAAGGGTCTCACACTTATCATTATCATCTTCATCAAATTCTAGAATAATAAAATTGATAATGTTAATAATTTATTGCATAAATTAAATATTTACTCTCAAATACTAAAAAACGATAAAGCTTAAATAAACATACCGGCAAAACCATGTAACCAACTACGTGTGCATAAGAGAGCTTGTACCGTTTCATCCTTCAAAGAACTTCTATACTTATTCACAACTCGGGAGCCAATGCTAAAAGCGGATTCCGATGCCACGGTAGTTATTGGAATGCTCAATATATCACGGGCCATCCTTGAAAGATTGGGACATGCACGGCTTTGATTCTTCCAATGAGTTAACACATCAAAATCATATGATCGTGGAATTATTTCTTGCTCTAAATAAGTATCAAGTTCTGATTTCCCACAAGTGCTAGATGTTGTGCTTTCATATTGTTCAAACTACATAATATTCACAACCAAATTAATTTAAAAAATCAGAATAATATACAGAAAAAGAACAATATAAATGTCACAATTTTGAAAAAGATGTAGCAAAACTAACAGACCTGATCTATTAAAGAAACGACTACTTCCTTCTTCCTCTTTCCTTCTCCAAGTGAAGATGAAGCATGGACTTGTGATTGTGAATGACTCATGTTGCAATGAACATCATTGTTGACATACTCACCATAAAGTTTATACAACTTATCCGTGATGGCTGCCACCTTGACTTCATAGTCATGGGGATAAAGCTTAGCATATGTATATCTCAAGAAATTCAACTTCTTGGTTGGATCAAGAATGGCCCCAAAAGCCAACACCATACTATAATCACTCCAATATTTATCAAATTTTTCTATCATTTTCTCTGCCATGCTTCGAATACAAAAATCTTCATTTGCCAAGTTGGATTTCAAAAGACATTCTATTGTCCATATCTCTCCAAAATACAAATTTGAAGTGGGGTAGGAAGATCCAGATATCATGTTGGTAATATTGTCAAATGGTCTCAGGAAATCGCATATTATTTCCCCTCTTCTCCACTCATCACTTGATGGACACCACTTATAATTTGTATCATACAAACTTAAACTTTGAAAGGCTCGACGATACTTAATCGCACTATCAAGCATAGCAAAAGTAGAGTTCCATCTAGTGGGGACATCTAATCTCAACCCAATCGTAGTATCAATATCACCAACTTCTTCAACACATTTAAAAAACTGAATTGTCCTACTTTCTGTTACCTTCACATAATGCACACTATGTCGAATTTTTTCTAATGCATCCTTAGCCACCGCCAAACCATCTTGAACAATTAGATTCAAGATATGGGCACAACATCTTATATGAAAAAACTCTCCATTAACCAACAATCCATTTTTCACTAATCCTAAATGTTGTTTCAATATGTTTTGCATGCCGTCATTTGAAGAGGCATTATCCAATGTGAGGGAAAAAACCTTTTTCTCTATACCTCAATCCTTAAGAAATTCCAAAACCTTATTAGCTAATTCTTGCCCGATATGTGGGGGTTTCATATGGGCAAATGCAAGAATTTTACTATTCAATCTCCAACCACTATCAACATAATGTGCTGTTAAAGAAATGAACCCATGATTGGTGCATGCGGTCCAACAATCTGAAGTTAAGCAAATTCTCCCAGGAATTTCAGCTAATTGTGTTTTTAACTTTTGTTTCTCAATGTTATAAGTTCGCAACACATCAGCTTTAGCAGTATTCCTAGATATGAACATACAATCTTCATTCAAAAACTTTTGGAATTTTCTAAACACTCTCCACTCAACTATGTTAAATGGGACACCATGTGAAATAATCATTTCTGATATAAGTTCACGATCAACCTTGGGGTCAAACATTTTTTTTTTCGACCTTTCAGCAGCCTCAGTAAGTAAATCTCCTACATCATGATGCTTCTTACGAGCTAAATCACAACTATCTATATGACGAAGTAAATGCTTAGTTCCAAGTGATGATTTACATCCCAAATGCTTACCACACCCCATGCATTGAGCTTTTTCCTTTCCATCTCTTATACCAACTTTGGTAAAATACTTCCACGCATCAGAGGTTAGTGCCTTAGCCTTTTTAGATGGTTGCACCTCTTGATTTATTGGCGGTGGGGGGGTTTCAAGTATTTCACAATCATCATCCATATTGCAAACTAGAATGAAAATTAAAATCCTAGTCAAATTAAATTTGAACAGCAAAATTCCAATGAACATTTAAGAAATTAAAAAAACATAAATAAAATTAGCACTGAAATAAAATAAGCACAGTAAGACATAAAATAAAATTAGCACTGAAATAAAAAAAACATTTAAAAAATTAGCAGAGTAAGACATAAATAAAATAAGTAAAAAAACCCTAGTCCCAAAATCCAAATTAACACTGAAAATAGCATAAAATGAGATAGGGAGAACGAAAGTAATAGATACCTGAGGGAGAAGGAATGAAATCAAAATAGCTAACGTGAAGAACACGAAGCAGTGGCCTTTGGGTTTGGGATGTCGTTGTGAAGTGAAGAAAATGATGGGTGCATAGGAAATTAGGATGTTGTTGTTCGGTGAAGATAAGCCAGCAGCGAAGGAGTTGAAGTGTGTAGAACAGTAGAAGGGTGATTGGATTTGGTGCTTTTACTAACCTTTGGTGGGCCTTGGCCCTAAATGGGCCATTAACATTATTTTTTTTGTCTTAATTTTTTTCTACACAGCACATTTCAGCAGCTGCAGTGGTATATATTAAAAAAAAAAAGTAGCCGGGCTGCCGGGCAGGGCCGGGCTAGCCCGGTTCGAACCCGGCTCGGGCTCGGGTTTTTGCGGGCCGGGCTAAAAAGGCCCGGATATATTTCGGGCTCAAATTTTGGTATATAAACCCGGATTTAATTCGGGCTTATTCGGGCCGGCCCGACCGGGCCGGGCCAAATTGCCGGCTCTAGGCAGATGAAGTATTGTCAGAGGATGAACAAGAGGTGGATGATGAAGTAGTGAAACCGTTTACTTGCCCAACTTGTTCTTCTTCCAAGCAAAAGCTACTGAAATGTAGAAAGAAGTTAGCACATGAGAGGTGGAAAATGAATCTTGTAGTGGCTGGGATTGTAATTTCTTGGTCTGTGACATTTGGTGTGTTGCTTCAGTGCCATATGGATATGGGGCATTGGATGGGTAGAGTTTGATAGTTAGGGGTGGAAATTAGGTAAAGAGAATGTATTGTGGGCTTATGTTAAGATGGTGTATGATGTGTAAAGTTTGTGGAGCAATGGATTATGTTTATGCTTTTCGAAAAGTGTTTAATGTAGGAAATCTGCTTGCCTTTTCACACTATATTGTTATCTTTTTTGAAGACCACCATGATGAGGGTTGTAATTGAAAGGAAAAAACTGAAATTATTGGTTACAAGTAAAGCTCATTAAACTTCATTAACATGAAAATGAAAATGATCCATTAACACTCTATCAAGATACCACAATTAAAAGCCTTAAACTTCATAACTTTATAAATATAAACCTGTCTGAAATACATAACCAAGGTCATCAAGTTCAGAAATACCATATGTTTCTTTTCCCTATTCCCACCATAAGGTATCAAAAGGTACCAAAAAAAATTCAGTAGGTACCATGTATTCCCATTCCCTATACCCACCATATACAGCCTAAAGGGTATAACTTCACAAAAGAATGGCATCTATATCTAGCCATTTACAACCTTATCCAGTAAGGCATAAGTCACAAAAAAAGGGTTTATGGGAAGCATTTACATATCTAATAATCCAACCACACATGGTTCAAAAAATAATAAGCCAAAATAAACAAGTTCTATTCAATTCAAAACATAAGTGCTATGTCTTCAATCTTTCTTCTTTGACTTGTCATTTCCACATTGTTGACTCTTTGATTCTCCCTTTTTGAGTGCATTTATCCTCTCCCTTTCTCCAGCCCTTGCAATGTCCTAAATAAAATGAAACAATCATTACTATGTAAATGTGTAAAGAGATTACCATTCTATATGTGACAGAACAATGTGTAAAGAGATTACCATGCATTCATTTGATGTTGACAAAGATTTCACCAAGTCCAATACTCTCTTGCTAAGCCTTGGTGGTTGAAATGGAGTAGTCTTAGTTGCTGTACAGGTTGTGTCTTTCCTAGGTGTAGTCCTCCTCTAAAAGGTACAAATAAATGAGATTATCAATTAATAAATTCTTTAGAGGCACATGATGCAGCAAGCACAAGGTTCATCAGTTATGAATAATGTACATAACATAATTACCTCTGGTTGAGAAGCAGAACCTTTGGCAACATCAGCAGCAGTTATGATTCCCTCATTAAGCATTGGGTTCTGGTTTTTTGGTGCAAGTCTAGTGCAGGGTCTAACTTGGAGATCAGAATTATGAAGTTCAACAGTAGTAACAGTTTGCTTTCCTCTTTTTGTCTTTGATGATTGCTGGGATGCCTTAGTTGATGCAGAAGCAGTGTGAATTCCCCTTTTTCCTTTCTGCTTCAGGTTTGGTTCAGAGGTAGAAACTTGGACAACCTTAGGACCTTCAGATCCTTCATTTCCTTGCCTTGAATTTTTCACCTTAGAAATTTAATGAAACATAAGACAATATTAATTCCAACACAAATGGTATTGTACACATTAATTCAGAGAGTAACACTTTATCATTACCTTTGGAGCAACTTGAATATCAGCAGGTGGCAGAGTAGTAGTTTCTGCAGCAACAGATACTTGTGCTGCACCTTCAACACCTACAACATCCCTATTAACCATATTTGGATCCTGTTCTGGGTCATCATAATACCATTCAGAGTAACCTTGGAATTCACCTGGATGAGGTTGCATACGATGTCTCTGTTGCAATTGTATTACCACACAAAGTAAACAAGCATCAGACAAAGGTTATTAAAGTTATCAACTCCAATCAGATAAATGAATTTAAGAACACTACCTTTGTTGCCCACATATCCTTAAGCCACCTTCCACATGTCTTTTTGTTATGACCATACTGGAGGCATTTAGAACACTTCCTTTGGCCAAGTGACCTCTCTGCAGCAGGGATTAAGGGTGTATAGTATTCCTCCAATGGGTTCATACCGTCCTCAGGTCCAGAATGATAGGGTACAACACTTGGCCCAGATGCAGCATTATCAGACTACATTAATAGATATTATCATTACTAAAGTTGAACAAAAAAAATATTTACTACACTAAAAAGAGGAGCAGAAATAAATACCCATTTGTTCATTATTTGAGACACATGTGGTGGGGTCATGGACCTTGACTCAGGTGTACTGACATTCACTCCTTCCAGCACAGCAGGCGGGCCTACATTCTGTCCAGCAGATTATCCCACATTCTGTCCAGCAGCTTGGGCAGCATCACCTCTAGCATCTTGAGCAGCATCACCTCCAGCAGTGTTTTCATTTTCCTCTTGGGGTGGGGGTGACATTGGACATGTCCTGTAGCTATGTCCGGGAACCTTACATCTTGAACATCTATTTTTAGTGTGTGACCTTTTCCACCTAGTTTTACTTTGAGGCTCATCCGACTCTCTTCTCCTCAATTTTTTGGGCCTGCCAGCACCTCTCTTGTATGCAGGTGGCAATATATCAGGCCTATCAGTTGTAGGCCACATAGCATGTCCATTAATTGGACTAATTACACCACCATAGCACCTACCATACATCTCCTTTTTGTAATAATCACTCACTCATTACTAAATCTAATGGCAGCAACAGCGTGCCTACATGGTATCCCAGTCAAGTCCCAGAAATTACAAGTGCATGTTTTTCTACCCTTGTTAACAGTGAACCTGCCATCATCAGGGTGTACATGTGTCACTTCAAACAACCCATCCCCAGCATATCTAGGTATCCAATCGCCACTACCCTCTACCTCTCGGTCTAATAGTTTTATGGGTTTAGGCATGATATTTCCAGTGCAACTATCCATCTTTGCCCTAAGTCTAGCATGTCTAGCCATCAAGTATGTCCTAATCCACTCAAACATTGTTAATATTGGTTTATCTCTAGCTATCAGAATGGTGCTATTGAAAGCCTCACTTAGATTGTTCATTAGGATATCACACTTAGGGTAATAGGAAAGGCATGCTTACACCATGAACTTAGCCTGTGGTTCATGAGCCAATTGTATCCAGCCTCAGTTATGCTCTTCATTTCATCCATCTGCCTCTTCCATTCAGCTTCATGTGTTGCCTTTGCTGCTCCCATCATAATATCCCTCATGTCTGTCCCTCCACCAAATATTTTTTTGAAATTGTTATAAAGGTGCTTGAGACAGAAACGATGCTCGACACCTCCCAACAATTCCTCAAACACAGATTCCAGTCCCTTAAAATAAAAAAAAAATTTACATGCAGTCAGAACATATTCAGTCTAAAACAATACTTAATAAAGGAGTAAAGAACAGAGGGGAGTTTTTATGAAATAAACACTTTACCTTCTGCTGATCAGACATGAACACCCATCTCCTTGATCTGACATCACCAAGATCATCAAATAGTTTAGTTAGGAACCACCTCCAAGTTTCCTTATTCTCAGATTCCACAACAGCAAAAGCTATTGGGAAGTACTGATCATTGGGATCCCTCCCCACTACAATCAACAAGATTCCACCATACTTGTTTTTCAAGTGACATCCATCCACACAAATCACTGGCCTGCACCCACTCATGAAACCAGACTTGAACCCTTTAAGGCACATGTAGAAGCTCCCAAATCTTGGCTGCATATTGAGCTGGGGCCTTACCAATTGCAACTTACAAGTTTTTCCAGCACGAACCCTTCTCAGTTCAGCACTGTACCTCCACAACAAGCTATATTGCCTCATTGCATCACCCTCAACAACCTCTTTTGCAATCAGTTTTGCCATCCAAGCTCTCCATGAGGTAATCTCAGTTGCATGTGTCCTCCTAATTTCATCAATTATCTCACCAATTTTGAAGTTACTGTTTGATCTTACCTTATCCTGAACTTGCTTAGCAACCCACTTGGTAGAAGCATTGGGGTTGTCAAAGACTCTTGGACAGGTATGCTTATCAACTACTGTCTTCAATCTAAAAGTCCTTGAAGTCCCAACTTGACTCACAAAAGCTTCAAACCCACATCCACTCCTACGCTTCACTCTTGCCCTCACTTTATCATTTTTCAGAAATTTGACCGCCCTTCCATTCAACACAGAATATTCCTTAATGACATCCTTAAACTCTTGGATTGAGTGAAACTCCATACCAGGGACAAACTTGAAGTTCTTAGTCAGATTCTCCTTTCTGAATACAGGAAATTGGGTCTTGGTAGCAATTCTTCCTCAGACTCATACTCTGCTCCACTGTCCAGTTCATCATTCATGTATTCCTCATCCATGACATCCCCTGCATTATCTTGTTCATCACCAGCAACCCCATGAGTATGATCTGGGCTTGGGATTCTCTGACTCCCTTCATTGTTTCTGGCTCCCTTCTCCCTAAGTCTTTGGCTGTGTCTGGTTGGGAGAGCAGTTCTCATTGCCCTCTTTCTTTTCACATTAAGTTTTGGTGGTCCAACCTCAGTCTGAGTTTCTCCATGATCAGCCTCAGTTTGTGCAAGTTTAGCCTCAGCCTGTGCATGATCAGCCTCAGTTTGTGCAGCAACAACTTTAGGCTCATCACTTATGTTAATAACATCACCCTCATCAACTATCTCAGCACCCTGGACAGCTTCATTGTTCATAACACCCTCCCCCTGTGTATCAGGAAAACCATCATCCAGATCAAACTCCCGTTCCTCCTCACTTTCACCAAATTGAATTGAACCTACACTTTCTTCGTCACTATTGATGGTTTGAATATCAATAACATCGGCCTCAGGTTGTGACACAATGGAATGATCAACATAGATATCCACTTCAACCCTGTGCAAGATGGCATAATTTGCTAACTCTGATGCATGTGAGTTAGGGGTGTTCGCGGATTAGTTTTTGAGGCAAAATACCATCCAATCCGATTACAAAATATATGTACGGTACGGTTTGGATCGGTCCATTATATTAACAAATCCAATTGGATCCAATCCAAAGAAAACCTTGCGGTTTCGGTCCGGTCCGGTTCGGTTTCGAATTTCATTTTTTTTCCATGTTTTGATACACATTATGCATCACTGTAGAGTGCTAAAGAGAAATCACTGCACATAAAAATCAGCCACTGTTTTGTTCAACACTATCCTAAAAATGTTTCATATATAATTTCTCCAATTAATTTTAACTCACAAGCTACAACCAAATAAATGTGGAAATATAGTTTTCCAAGGGTAGAAAAACCAAGCAGCTCCACCATTTGTTGGGGGAATAAACATAGATAACCAACAGAGAAAAAAGAAGTTTGCATCTAAAATACAGAGCCACATACAAAGGCATAGCAACAGGCATCATACCTTCAAATATGCCATCTTATGATCCCTCAAACAACCAACATGATATTCCTTTTCGCACTGCAGTGAACAAGGGGCAATGAAGAGGGTAAGAAAACAACATCCAGTTGATTTAGAAAAAAACAAGGTGAAACCTAAAAAGTTTGAATGTTCGATACATCATTCTCGCATTATTGCATCAATCAAAGAACTACGCATCAATCAGTAAACCCTTCTTGAAGCAAGGGAAACTCCACTCAAGATGTTACTGAAGCCTTGTACATGGCACCAAATTCAAAATTGGACAAAAATGCAAACTTGGTCACAGATTATTATTGTGCGTGGACCAAAGCCAGATTTGCGTGCCTATTTGGGGGGCCGTGAGATGAGGAGCGGCGACTGGTCCTGGTTGAGGGAGCGGCAACGGCGACTGGTCCTGCTTGAGGGAGCGGCAACGGCAACGGCGACGGGTTCTGCTTGAGGGAGCGGCGACGGCGACGGCAACGGGATGGCTTGTAGGAACGACGACGGGTTTGTGAGGAATGGCGACGAGTTTCTTTGTGAGGAATGACTAAGGCATTGCTTGAAGGAGTGGCGGTAGAGGAGAGGAGGCGGCGGCGGTAGAGGAGAGTAGGGGTTCTGCACTTCTACTAGGGTTTGAAGTTTGTGTGTTTGTGAGAAGCCACCAAAAATAAACACAACTTTAAGCATCTGGGTCGAGAAACGCTGCGTTTCATGTTCATATTTACAAGGATCGATTCGGTTGGGACCGGTTTGGTTTGGACCGGTTTGGTTTGGACCGGTTTGGTTTTTTCAACTGAAACCGAAAACCGAACCGAACCGATCGGTTTTCAGAAAATGAGTCCAAAAAACAACCAGTAAATGTGGTTTTTTTCGGTTTTCGGTTTTTCGGTCCGGTTTTGCGGTTTGTAATTGGCCAGGTTCGGTTTTGAACACCCCTAATGTGAGTCCCATGTCAGTGGCCTTACTTTCTCCATGCTGGCCCACGAAGGCTTCCACCACATTTTGCTAGCCCTTGAATACCCCAAATCTTGCTTAAACAGAGAAACAACTTCAAAGTAGGACCATGTATCCTCATCAATGCCATGAACGACATGCACCTCACCACCTTCATATGCAGTGCGCTCATCACTTATAAACTTACCCCCATGGTGCAAAACAACAGTGAACCCCATTTCTACATGCAAAGGAAAACAAGAGTTAGTAAAGATATAGAAAGGGTGGACCACACTTAACAATTTAATTAATAAATAGTGCCTATGTTATCAAATAAGGGTGGACCACAATAAAAAAATACACAGTAACACAATAAAAAAAGGATGGTCCCCCACACATTCAACAACTTCATTTAATATGAACAGTACCCACATAATCCAAAATAAGAAACCCTCAACCAAGATTACACAGTGAAACACAAAAAAAAAAAAAACCGAACAAAACCCTAGGTTAACACTATGTCAAGATTCCATTATTAATCACATTCAAAAACCAATTTAAACCAAAACCCTAGGTTAACAAGTTGAGAAGATTGCACTAAAAATCACAAAGAAAAACCTTTAACACATCGAAACCCTAGGTTGACCCCACACCCCACGTTCCAAAAACCCTCTGTGGACCCCACCTTTATCTTTTCCAAACCTAAACTACTATAAAGCAAGAAAGGGTACATATCGAATACAGAGAAGATAGAGAGAGAGAGACAAGTGTATACTCACTTACCAAAAACAAACGATCTTCTCTTCTTCCCACACTTCTATTTGCTTCTCCGATCCTTCGATTCTTCGAGATTATGAGTCACAATTACAGAGGGAAAGGGTTACAGAGAGGAAAATCGAAGTTAATGGAGGGAGAGTTACGAGCGGGGGGGTTATGGAGACAACAACTCACACTCGAAGTTAATGGAGGGGGAGTTACAAAAAGGGAAAACCTTCAACAGGTATTGACACGGTTTTCGTACATGGTGGTAGAGAGTGGAAGGAAGAGGGTGAGTGAGTGAGAAGGTAGAGAGTGGAATGAAGAGGGTGAGTGATTGAGTGAGTGAATGAGTGTGGTTAGACAAAGAGGCTTCCATCGGAAGCTTCTGTTTCCCGCTAACCCTTCATCTCCTCTGTTCAGTAAAGGAGGTCACGTGGGAGGCACATGGGGAGCAGCCACATCAGGTGCTGCGTTGGAAGCCAGGTGTGGGCTGACGTGGCCCTGCCGTTTGCCACGTCAGCATCTAACAGAGGAAGACTAACAGAAGGACCAAAACCAAATTTATGAAACTTTTAAGGATCAATCAAGGTCAAAAAAAGATTTAAGGACTATTTTCAAAACAACCTCAACTTATAGGGACCAAAACCATAATTAAGCCAAATATAAATAAGCTTTTTCTTATTTATAAAGCTAGGTAGATGACTACTTTTATTAGAACTTAAGAATATCATAAAGTAATTGTTTTACAAAATGTGATGCGTGTATATGTTTTTCTTTATCTTACTGGTACCATGTTTAGTTTGTAATTTTGTATATAATAAAGCGTGCAAAGTCACCTTCTGTTTGGTATTTAACCAATCTTGTATATGTTAACTTGTTAATTTTTCTGTATTGATCTCCATGATAAAAAAAATAAATGATATAAATGTGATGGATGATTATAATTAATTACTCCTATTATGTAAAAAAATGAAAAAAAATAGTATTCCATTCTTTTGTTCAATATACTTTAATAATAATGCACAAAATATTTTTTTAATGAATAATAAATATAAAATTGATATTTTTTCTTTATACATGAGACTCAATCATTTACAAATAAAAATAATAGTTGCTCTATTAAAAAATAAGAATGTTAATATCACTCCAACAAAAAAAGTCATATAAATGAAATTTCTGGTTGAGATGTTATGATCTAAAACTCATGCACAAAACTAATGAGGATGAGTGCGTTGAGAAATTACGCAAAAATTTTCTTAATCAGATTTGTGAGAAACAATATAAATGCGAAATAATAATAATGATAACAAAGCTCTTTTAATTGTGCTGCAGATATATTAACAGTAAAAGGAGAAAATACAAAGTTTTTACAAACACTCAACTCACAACCTAAATATTCCTGAGCAAAATAAAATATTATTCTCTAATATATTTTTCCCCCTCTCTTTTTCTCTCGCACGGTTGGAATGAATTAGAAAGAAATACAAAATATGTATTTATAAGTGCATGTAAGAGTTGTCCTCCGCTCATTTAGTTTTCCTATTTTTAAGGTTTCTATAATATTTTTGGTTTCCTACTTTTACGAAAATAAGGAATACGATTACTTAATTTTCTGTCAACGGAGAATGCACATCTCTTTATTGATTTGACCAATTTCAACAATCTCCCACTTGAAGACTGATTTTAATCTGTCCTCACACTTCGATCAATGAAGTAGTATTATTTTCAATGTTATTCTAGCAAGTCAACAAAAGTTGAGCACAACTTCAATTTTTCAATGGTTACAACTTTTGTTAACATATCTAGAGGATTTTTGCTTCCAAGAATCTTTCTCAATGTCAACACCTCATCTTCAAGCAAAGATCTAATAATGAAGTGATAACGAAGACCAATGTGTTTTTTCCTAGAATGAAATGTTGAATTCTTTGCCAGGTGTATCGTACTCTGACTGCCACTGTGCAAAACACTCCTTTCTTGAATGAATCCCAACTCTGTTAACAATCCCTAAAGCCATATCAATTCTTTACTAGCTTCTGTTACTACTACATACTCAGCCTTTGTAATGGATAAAGCAACAATCTTATGTATATGTGACATCCAACTAACAACTATAGTCCCAACGGTGAAAATGTAACCGGTGGTATGGTACTTCTTCGATGATCTACTTCGTTGTCAAAGTCTGCATCTACGTAACCTTGTACTTTTAACTCTCTCCTTTGGTAAAGTACAAACACTTCTTTGTAGTGCCTCGTATATACCTCAAAATCCATTCAACTTCTTCCCAATGAGCTTTACCTGGATTTGACATAAACCTGCTAGCAACTCCCACTGCATGACCAATGTCTGGCCTTGTACAGACCATCGCATACATCAAACTTCCAACAGTTTTCTCCATCTTAGGGGATTGATCTTTAGACAGACGAAAATGGCTAGTCAAAAGTATGTTAACTGCTTTAGCGTCGCTCATGTTGAATCTCTGCAAAACACGGTTGATGTACTATGTCTGAGATAATTGCAAAATAGCTTTTTGCTTATCTCTCGTGATTTGCATTCAAAAGATCCTTTTTTCTGGACCTAAATCCTTCATATCAAATTCTTTTGACAATTGTTGCTTCAAGCTTCTGATCTTGTTCATATCTAACCCACGTACTAACATATCATCAACATAAAGTACTAAAATGATATTAACTGGACTTATATCTTTTGAAGAAACAACAGTGGTTGTCATTACACTTCTGGAAACCTTCCTTGTCCATGAAGCTTTCAAACTTCTTGTACCATTGTCTTGGAGCTTGTTTCAAACCATACAAGCTTTTCTTTAATCTAGACACCACGTTCTTTTTCCTTAATTATAAGAATCCTTCAGGTTGATGCTTGTAAATCTCCTCATCTAAGTCTCCATGAACAAATGCAGTTTTCATATCTAGTTGCTCAAGGTACAATCCTTCACTAGCAACAATACTTAAAACATATCTTATAGTATTGAGCTTCACAACTAGAGCAAAGTTTTCAGTGTGATCAACTCCTTTTTGTTGAAATCCTTTAACAACTAGTCAGCTTTTTATCTCTTGGATCCATCATGATCTACCTTAACCCGATACACCCATTTGTTGTGAAGTGTCTTTTTCCCAGTAGGTAACTCTACTAGTTCCCATGTCTGATTGGATATTAAAGACTTCATCTCATCTTTCATGACAAACTCCCACTTACTAACGTTTATTGTCTGACATGCTTCCTCGTAGTTTTCAGGCTCCCCTTCATCAGTTAACAATATATAATTAAGATATCTTCTGTTAGGCACATGAGGTCGAGATGACCTTTGCAAAACATGAGTTGGAATAGAAAGCTCTGGTGTGTCAAGTTTTTCATCATCATTATTAATTGATTCCTCTGGCTGAGGAGTCTCAATTTCAGGAGTTTCGAGGACATTATCCACCTATGCATATACACTGGCCTAGGCCTACTCTGTTCTGAGTTGTTATTGCATGTGTTATCTTTGTCCTTGTACATCACTCTTTCATTGAAGATTACATCTCTACTACAAATCATCTTTTTGTTTTCATTATCCTATAATTTGTAGCCAAACTCATCTTCACCATAACCGATGAAAGTGCACTTCTTCGATTTAGGATCAAGCTTATTTCTGCCTTGATCACTAATGTGCACATATGCTACACAATCGAAAACTCTAATATGTGAGGGTTTCACTTCTTTTCTACTCCATATCTCTTCTGGTATTTTGTGCTCCAAAGAAACCGATGGACTTCGATTGATTAAGTAAGTTGTTGTGTTGATTGCTTCTGCCCAGAACTGCTTTGGTAAGCCTGACTGCAAACACAAGCTTCTAGCTCTTTCCGTAAATGTTCTATTCATACGCTCTGCCACACCATTGTGTTGAGGCGTAATCGGCACAATCCTCTCCATTCTGATCCCGTGCTCATAGTAAAACTTCTTAAATCTTGTGTCTTCATATTCACCACCATTATAGATTCTAAGCTTTTTGATTTTCAACCCTGATTCATTTTCTACCATGGCTTTCCAAATCTTGAAAGTATCAAATACTTCAGACTTACGTTTCAAAAAGTATACCCCATACCTTCCTAGAGTGATCATCAATAAAAGTCACGAAGTATTGTTTCCCACCAATGAATGGAACAGTTGTTGGTCCCCAAACATCATAGTGAACTAGCTCGAGTCTCTCCTTCTTCGAGGTTCTTCCACTTGTCTGAAAGCTAACTCGTTTCTTCTTTCCAAGTATACAGTCTTCACACATGTCAATTTCTATTGACCGAAGACTTGGTAGTTTACCCTTTGAGTGCATGATCTTCATCCCTTTCTCACTCATATGGCCTAACCTTTGATGTCATAGATTAGGATTTTCATTTGTTGCAACTGCAATCAAATGACATGCTCCAACTATCTTGTAAAGAGTACTATTCTTTCTACCACGAGCAATTGTAATTACACCCTTTGAAATTTTCCAATGATCACCATAGAAGACTATTGTATAGCCTTCACTGGCCAACTGGCCTACTGAGATTAAGTTCTTTGTCAACTTGAGAATATGTCTAACATTTTTCAATTCCCATACAGACCCATTTAACTTAATCTTTAGTACACCTTTACCCACAATCTCACAGGATTGTTCATTACCAAGGTACACTTTACCAAGGTTACCGACATAATTCTCGAATAATTTTTTCTGTGAAGTGACATGAAAAGATGCTCCAAAGTCTAATACCCAAGACTCTTCCTTGTTCTCTAAAGAATATATCAACGTATCATCTTCTCCTGAGGTAGAAGTAACATTTGCCTCTCTTTTCATAATTCTTCGGTGCACTCTTGCACTGATTCTTGTAATGCTCGGTCTTTCCACAATTCCAACACTCAATTGTCTTTGAGTTATGAAAACTTCAATGATTCTTGGACCTGGACCTTCTGTCCTTGGATTTATTGCGTCCATTTCCTCTGATTAAATTTCTCCCTCTTGACTTTGTATTTAAAACTGAAAAGGTAGAAGTTCACACAACTCTCTTCGTCGAATTTCTTCACTAAGAACCAGATCACGAACATTGTTGAATTTCAACTTAGTATTTCCTGACGAGCTACTCACAGCTGTGACAATAGTGTTCCAACTTTCTGGTAGCGAAGACAGAAGTATAAACGCTTGTACTTACTCATCAAATTCGATTCCAACTAAACTCAATTGGGTTGTGACTATATTGAGTTCATTGAGATGTTGCGCCACTGATGCACCCTCTGTCATCCGCAAATTAAATAGCCGCCTTATTAAATTAACTTTGTTTGAGGTTGACGACTATTCATACATATTAGAAAGAGCCGCCATAAGACCTGTTGTGGTAATTTCTTTTGTAATATTAAATGCAACATTGCGGGATAATTTCAAGGGCTTGTTTGTCGAGAAGAGCCCAATCTTCATCCATCATGCCTTCTGGTTTGCTTCCTGAGAGAGGTTGATACAATTTTTTCTGATACAGATAATCCTCTATTTGCATCTTCCAAAAACCAAAGTCACCGCCATCAAACTTATCAATTTTCACCTCTCTCTCTTCTGCAACCATTTCTCCTACTCAAATCCGACTCCCTTTGAATCGTTTATTGTAAGAATAACAACTGGCTCTGATACCAGTTGTTGAGAAATCACGCAAAATTTCTCTTAATCATATTTGTGAGAAACAATATAAATGCGAAATAATAATAATGAAAATAAAGTTCTTTTAATTGTGTTGCAGATATAATAACAGTAAAAGGAGAAAATACAAAGTGTTTACAAACACTCAACTCACAACATAAATATTCTTGAGCAAAATAAAATATTATTCTCTAATATATTTTTTTTCTCCCTCTCTTTTTCTCTCGCACTGTTAGAATGAATTAGAAAGAAATACTAAACATGTATTTATAAGTGCATGTAAGAGTTGTCTCCATTCATTTTGTTTTCCTATTTTTAAGATTTCTATAATATTATTGGTTTCTTACTTTTACGCAACTAAGGAATATGTTTCCTTAATTTTCTTTCAATAGAGAATGCACATCTCTTTATTGATTTGACCAATTCCAACAAAGTTAGGGGTTAATATATATTGTTGTATCTTGAAATTTTGTATTATGTGGATATTTTATTTCTTTAATTATGCTAGAATAAATAAGAATAAGAGATTGATACCAAGAAACAATAAAACAACGATGTATTATATCATCATTAGCATATTTTCATTATTTTGATCACTGGATTTTAATAAATAATTTTATCTTTAAATATCACTTGATACCTATTCAATTTAAAAAATACTTAATTATTATTTTTAGGCTTTTTTAAGCGCAAGGTCCCTAAGCTTAGGGGGTTATTTAGATTTAGTCCTTATCCTTTTTTTTTGTTGGTTTTGGTTCCTAAACATTGTTATTTTTTGATTCTGATCCTTCCGTTATAAACGAGGTAACTCCGTTACTGGTTTGCTGATGTGTTTTCACCAGTGAATGACATGTGGCATCTGGTTTAATTTTTTTTTGTTTTTTTTTTAACTTTCAGGTCCTTAAACATAGGGGTTTTTTTGGATTTAGTCTCTAATCTTTTTTTTTGTTAGATCCAATCCCTTAACTTTTAAGTCTTTTGTCAGATGTCCCTTTGTTAGGTTCAAGGTAATTTCGTCAGTCAGCTGCTGACGTGTCCTCCTCTCAGCCAATACAGAAACACCACCTGTCAATTTTTTTTAAAACAAATTTATTTTCGTGAAAAAAAATTTAAAAATAAAATAAAAGCAAAAGAATTAAAAAATAAAGGATAAGGTTGGATCTAAACAAGTTTCTTCTTCTTCCTCGATATCTCCTCTTCTCTCGTGACTACTTTCAGTGACCACTTCCGTGTCTTGGTTTTGGTCGGTGGATTAATCACCGCCCTCTCTGCATTCGCTGAACGGTAGCCTATCACGATATCTCTTATCTGCCGAGCTCTTGACATTATTTCATAAAAACTCAATTCGTCGCCCTCACACAGATACAGATCGACACATCATTTATTTGCCTATCTTCTGCAACCATGGCCAAGGCCATGCTGACAAGTTCATTTGATAAAACATAATCATTGATTTTTGACATATATAAAAGGTTTTTTTTTCCTAGGATTCAAAGAAGAAGAAGAAACTTGTTTAGATCCAACCTTTGTTTTTTAATTCTTTTGCTTTTATTATTTTTTTAAATTTTTTCACGAAAATAAATTCGTTTAAAAAAAATAATTTGAAACGCGACGTTTTCGTATTGGCTGGGAGGAGGACACGTTAGCAGCTGACTGACGGAGTTTCCTTAAAAGACTTAAAAGTTAAGGGATTGGATCCAATTAAAAAAAAGATTAGGGACTAAATCCAAAAACCCCCCTAAGTTTAAGGATCAGAAAGTTAAAAAAAGCAAAAAATAAAAAAAATAAACCAGATGTCACGTGTCATTCATTGGTGAAAACACGTCAGCAAACTACTAACGGAGTTACCTCGTTTATAACGGAAGGATCAGAATAAAAAATAACAATGTTTAGGAACCAAAACAAACAAACAAAAAGATAAGGACTAAGTCCAAATAACCCTCTAAGTTTAGGGACCTTGCGCTTAAAAAAAGCCTTATTTTTATGAAATGTTTTTAAATGAATAATCTACCTGCTTAATACAATTGCACAATACTACTACTCACTAACTCCCCCATTCCATTTTAATTTATTTGTCATTTTAGCATTTTTAAATTGTTCCAAATTATTTGTCACTTTAGGAATTCAAGGGTGTATTAATTAATTTATTCCAACTTTAACCTTGCATTTAATATATTGGAATATGTGAAATAAGTGATAATTATTATATTGTGAGGATATTTTAGTAAAGTTATCTCATAATTCTCTTGAAAATTAAACTATTAAATAACTTTTTGGAAAATGCTAAAGAGTACCCTTAGGGCACTTAAGAGATTAAAAGTTATGGAAAAATGCACTTTTTTGGATTCTTAAGAGAATAAAAAACTTGGACTTATGAATTTTTTCCAATTTTGAAATTCTTAACAAGTGTCCTAAGGGCACTGGTTAGCAAGACATTAACTTTTTTGATGGTTTGAAAAATCTAAAAAGACAATTAAATTGGAACGGAAGAAAAACTATATTTTGATCTATGTTTTTTTTCCGTCGTTTATAACTTCCATGTTTCCCTTGTCTGGTCTCCTCATATTTTTCTTCATTATTTGAACTTTTGAAGCAGTCTATGTATTTTCATGTCGGTATTACACTGTCAGTATAGTTGGCGCCAAGAAGTTTCATATCATGCTCTACAACATAAGATGCTATGCCCAGACAAATAAGTTCTTCGTGAATAATTCCGTGCTTAATTTTTCTTAACAATCCTGCCAGCCATTTAAGTGGGGTTTAAAATTAAAGTATGTTTTTGGAATAGTATGTTTTTGGAAATTAAATAGAAGGTTCTTGAAAATTGAAATGGAATTTTATAAATAAGATTAAAATAAAAGTTATAAAAGGATCTTATATATAAGATAGAAATGAATATTATATTATGTCCGTTTTTTATGAGAATTTTGAAATTGAATTACTCTAGCTAGCAAATATTTATAAATTTTAATAAGAGAATTTTATTTTTTTTAAAGAGTAGGCTAAATTTAAAAGTTAATAATAAGATTGAGAAACTTGGGCAAATTTCATGACAAAAGTCCCCAAAAAAAAAAAAGTAGAATTCCAAATGACAAAAGGAAACTTTATGATGATGAACAGACATTGTTTCAGGGCGGATGTTAATTTGCTCCCCCTTAACTTTTTGTTAAAATGATATCCCTATATCAAAATTGGTAATCGGTGATTTTTCACCGGTAAATAAATAAGACTATTATACATCTTAGCTGAGACGTAGCGTTAGTTGCAACTTGGTTCATTAATTTTTTTTATAGACCCTACGTCCCACTTGAGACATACGCTTTTTAATATAATTTAAACTCCTACGTATAAGCTTTGACGTATGTATTAATTTTTTTTACACCCCTACGTTTCAACCAAGACGTAAGTATTAATTTTTAGCCTTTACGTTTCAACCAAGACGTGCGTAGCTTACTAGCTTTTGTATATAATTTTAACACCTACGTCTAACCTTTGACGTAGGTATTAATTTTTTTTAAACTCCTACGTCTCAACCAAGACGTAAGTATTAATTTTTAGCCCTTACGTCTCTACCAAGACCTATCTTTTGTATATATTTTTAACACCTACGTCTAAGTTTTGGCGTAAATATTAATTTTTTTTAAATCCCTACATCTCAACTAAGACGTAAGTGTTAATTTTTAATACTTACGTCTCAACCAAGACGTAGCTTTTGTATATAACTTTAACAGCTACGTTTTGGATAAGACGTAAGGCTTGATGCAAATATGTTTTTTTACCTGTTCTTCAGTTATTCAAGAATTAATCTGGTCTGTTGATGATTTTTAAACATCATCCAACGATTATAATAGGGGGGAGCATTTTCGGTTTGATTTACTCCCAAGGGGTGGGCGAATAAAATTTTCCTTAAATTGAGGCTATATTTTTCAAAAATAATAAATAAATAAATAAATCAAGAACTATTCATAATATAGAATTTAATGAGTGTATATTGACGATTTAAAGTTTTTATATTGTTAGCTCATTATTTATCAATCAAAATTTACGTGTATTACTTTCATTTAAAAATCAATAATTATATAAGCACGCGCGAATGATAGATGATGAACTTGTGATATAAAAACATTTACGCTATCCGTGTATCACCTATTTTTTCTTATAATATAATATTATTAGTTAATTACTTTTTTTTTCTTAAATCAGTGTTTTTCAATGTTTCGCACACATATTAAAAACTATGGATAATATGTTTAGAAAAATGATTGAAAGACCTACAAAATTAATCTATAAATCAACCTACATGAGGTAAAAAGTGACATGTGTCACTTGGTTACTATTGATTGGTTACCAAGTGACACATGTCACATTCTTAAGGTGTAGGTTGATTTTGTAATTTGATTTATCATTGCTCGTATGTTTATTAGTGTTTATAAAAAAATACATATTTATTAGTACTGTATAAAATTTATGCAATACTTACCAAATCATCCTTTATATTTCTTTGATAATTATATCTATTTTTATCACTTATTTTCTCCGGTTTGAATTATAAGAAAAAAAAATTAATTTCACATTTATTAAGGAGGTTAGTTGATTGTATCTAATTTTATCAAATTTATATAATAATGGTATTTTAAGAAAGTAGCATTAAAAATGAAAAAAAGATAAGATAACAATTTTCTAGGGATGTTTTACGAAAATAACATTGAAAATAAAATAAAATTTAAAAGACATTTATTTAATTTTGCTTAGCAAGATAAATATGTTTTTTTTTTAATTATGTTTCAAACCGAAGGAAATAACTAACAAGACCCGACACAATTTGATAGATGACTGGGTTCTTTAAACATGATGTTTGAAGTTCGATCTCTATCATGAGTATGAAAAATACTTTGTTGATAAAGTTAGGCAAAACCTACTTCAATAATCTTTACGTTTCAAATAGAATTATTATTATTATTTTTTTTGATTGAAACCGGGGCTAAAAGCCCAAAACAGAACCAGATTACATGATCATTCTAGGAAAAGAAATTAATGTGAGTTGGAGAATACTAGTGTTGATGCACAATTAAAAAAAGGCTTTTTTATGAAATTAGTCCTATAAATATTGGTTGTTCTGAAATGAGTCCCTAAACTTTATTTTTTTTCGTTTTGGTCCCCAAACACTATTTACGTTTTGAAGTTGGTCCCTGTAAATATTGTACATTCTGAAATGAGTCCCTAAACATTTTTTGTTTTTTTCGTTTTGGTCCCCAAATCGATAACGTAAAAAGTGTTTGGGGGCCAAAACGAAAAAAATAAAGTTTAGGGACTCATTTCAGAACGACCAATATTTACAGGGACCAATTTCATAAAAAAAACCTTAAAAAAAACTAGAGGGAATATATAACTGAAGCCTTGGTAATTCAGCCGCACTTTAGTTTCCCCAGTAAATGGCAGATGGTGAGATAAATCCAATGGCGGACCGGCGATGACATTTTTTTTTTCTGGATCAGATATTTCATATTTTCCTTTTCATTTTTAACATGACCATAGTTCCTTTTCATTTTTAACATGACCATAGACATGCATAGTTCATAAATAATCAGCCTTCTTCTTTTTTTTTTTTGAATTCCTTTTTATGATGATGCATTCTTTATTACTCCATCCCTTTTTTTCTTATTATCTGTTTTTTTTTTAGATTTTTTTCCTTTTTATCTGTTTGGAGATTTCAAAAGTATAAAAAAAATAGTTTTTCATGCTTATTCCTATTTAATAAAGTGTTAATTTACATAAATAGTGAAAAAATAATGATTAAAAAAAGAGAAAAAAATATATAGTAGAAAAAACATAATTAATTTATTGAAAATCAAAGTAATCATTGTATTTTTTAAAGAGTGTGTTTTTTTTTTAAAATAAAACATATAAATAGATTTGAAAGAAGTATTTTGATCAACAAAGTCCAGCACAGTTGACAGATAATTGAGTTCTTTAACCATACACATATTCAACGAAGACAATATTGTTTGAGTCAAATATGATTTTTATATATAAGATCAAAGATGTAAATTTTTTTTTAAATAAATATTATATATTTAACGTAACTATTATATTTTTAGAAAATTAAGTTTAAATTTTTTACTTGTGTTAGAACAACCTCTTATCGGTTGATATACACGCTTGTAGGTATTTTAAGTATGATATTTTATATTCAATCTTTGTAAGTTATATTGTTTGAAAAAGACTTTATACATGGGTAAATGTAAAACTCATTTCATTTCAGAATTGTATATTGCCTGAATCCATCTATATAAGACAGAGAAAGTCACAACCTTTATGAGGGACACAAGTGAGTGAATTCTTTTGACAGAAAGTGAAAATGTGGGTACTAGGATTGTCAGTTGTAACGGTTCTTGTGATCTACGTATTTCACTTGATTTACAAGCTTAAAAACCCAAAATTTAGTTCTACATCGTCTCTCCCTCCAGGTTCCATGGGTTTGCCATTCATTGGGGAGACCATTCAATTCATGATTCCCAGTTACTCACTTGATCAGCACACGTTCTTCAAGAAGAGAATCCAGAGGTATATATGTGAAACGTTTAGTACAGACATTTTCATCTTTCTCTAGCATAATATATTCTTGCATTGCTTTTTCTGTTTTTGTTTTTAAGGATAAATCTCAGTGTTTCACCTATAGTATTTTAGCTTTTAGGTGATAGTAGTACTATACATTTTACCAATAAAAAGTTAATATTTGTATTCGTTTTTATTTTAATAGAGGTAACAATTATGTTGACTATAAAAAACAATTTTTGTTATGGTTTATTTATCAATAAGGTATCTGAAATAAAGGATACATTATGTTTTATGAGCAAAGTATAAAGGCCGGCTAAAATTGGGATACAAAATCAAAGATCAAAGCTTGATACATGCATGTGAACGTTTGTTAGAAGGGACAAACACGTATCTAAAAAAAATTAATTTTTTTTTGAAACTAAAAAAAAAAAAATTAATTCCTTATTCACTGGTTAAGAAAATATCCTTGATTTATTAAAAAAAATAACGACATTACAAATATCTGAAGCATTTTACTTAAGGTGTTCATATTCAAAGCAAATAACATTGCACCATGTAGCTTTAGATGTATCTCAACAGGGAGATAGGATTATGTATTTCTCCAACCTACACCATAAACTACAATGGCGGCGTTATTATGAGATGACTAGCGGCAGCGGTGGTTCTCATTTTTTTAGTATACATGCTCATTCCGTTTCATATATGGTTTTTTTTTTTTTTTTTTTTTATTTTTTTTTTATAGTTTTACTAATTTTTTCGATTTATTCCATATTTTTTTAGTTTTAATTTTTCAAGATATAATCAATATTTTTTTTTATAAATTTTAATTTTCATTTAATCATTTTTATTACTGTTTATTAATTCTATTTTTCTTCTCTCTCTTATATCTAAATTATACTACATTAATTAATGGACACACTATTTAATAAAAATTAAGTATTATTACTATAATTTTCAATAAAAATTAAATAGAGACATTTTAGATGAAACATATATAAAATTTTGAATATTTAATACTATATTGAGTATATTTTTAATATATATGTAAAACAACCTCAAATTCAAAAGATATTTAACAGAGGGAGTACATGTTAACATGAACTATAATTTAATGTGTCCAAGTGGTTTGTTACATTGCTTGCTTTTCAAATCAGAGAGATTCTTCAATGCACCGTTATGAGTTTTTGATTTCATGCTCTCTCTCCTCACCACCATTGGTTTATTATCTAACATATTTAACGGTTAAGATTGAAACATAAAAATAATGTAATGTCAATTTTTTCCTTGTTATTTAATCCATTCAAATAACTCTCATGGCCAACTCTCATGGCAGTAGCCACTTCTACCCCTACTCCACTAAACCACTCCCATCCTGCTACCGTACCTTTATCTATTTCCCCTCAACAACTCCATCTTGCAGCCTAAAAATCTCAATAAATCCATCAATAATAAAAACACTCAAACAAGCAATTATATATTACTAACTCACAAATCCAACTAATTTTTTTACTTATTTAACTATGAATAAAAAGAGTAATTTGGGATTAAAATGAAATTATGATTATGATAAATGTTGAGATATGAATCAACCATAAATTGAATTTAAATGGCCAAGACGGTTTAAAGGTGAGGTGAGGTGGATGAAAATTATAATCGATGATATTGAGAGAAAAAAGGATTTTCATACGTAAACATAAAAAAGTTGCATGAAGCAACACTTAAAAAGAGAGCATTTAAGAGCTTTCCTTCAAACCAATGAATGCATGTTTGAATTTTGAATTGAGTGGGTATGAAGACTATGAGATTTGTCACGAAGACATTTGAGATATTGAGTTATACTCCATCCATTCTTATATATAAGATCATTTTAGAGAAAAAAATATCATATTTATAAGATCTTGTTCTAATTTCCAATAATATTTAATTACTTTTTCAAAAATATCTTTAGTAATAAGTCAATACTTTTCAGAATTTCAATAATAATTATAAGAATAATTTTGATAAAATATATTAAATATTTACATTTTCAATGTCACTAATAATCTTATTAACCATTTTTTTATGGACGTAATTTTCTCAAAAGAATCTTATATATAGAACTGAAATGAATATAATGAAACAAAAATATTAAATATAATTTGGAGATCAAACTTTGGCCCTCCCAAAATTTTGGTTCAAGCTAGCAATTGCTACTTTACATGAAATTTTACTATAATTTTACCCATCAAACATCTAATTCATGTTGGCGCGCGGTAGCTCTAGTTATTAAGACTTGGGGCATGACATGTGTTTTGCACAAGTTTAATTTCCTCTCCTAGATGTTTTACACCTCCACCAAATTCTACAAGTTCATAACAGGGGAAATTAACCAACATGGGTTGAGACGAGTGGTAAGCGGCTCGGTCTCGCTTAAGCAAGGTCTCGAGTTCGAGTCCTTGTGAATGCAGAAAATTCATGTTGGGAGACTCACCTGCCATAGCCAGGCACGCGACCCGGGTCGGATCCGGATGTACCTAGGTAGTACTTAGGGAACCGGGTGGGCAACCAAAAAAAAAAAAAAAAAAAAAAAAACAGGGGAAATTATATCGACCATAATGAAGATATTATTAAACAATTACACTCATCTTGTGTCAAAACTAAACTAAGAGTAGGTCAATACAATCTTAGTCATCATCCGATCCCTTAGCTTGAGAAAGGAGATAAGTATGTTGTGATGTAACATAAGTATAATAAAAAAATGGTTAGTGAAATTTCTAACAAACATATTTTTATTTTTTTTAAGCAAACAAATTTCATTAAAACAAGGGATGATCTATTTAAACATCATAGTACACATGAACTCCACTCTCTATGAAGGGTTTGAACATGAGTACACAATCATGTGCTCAAAATAGACCAAAACCAACCAAGAACATTATGCATTAGTCTACTTCATGAGAATGTGAAGCAATAAATACAACTCTAAGACAACAAAAACTAATGACCCCAACATTATCTACCAAGGTATTACTAGGATCCCTACCTCCTTAAAAACCTTGATAGAAAAAAAAATTCAGTGGGAAAATTCTAAACAAGAAAAAAAGAGTGTAACAAATCCAAGCAAGCACACCCACCAGCACACCACAAGAAAAATTACATAGTCAAGGAGCAACAATTGATGCAAGATTTAGGACTCATACACCAATCCGCATAGGAAACTTTCCTACCCAAAATATTACAAAACCAATCCCAAGAACGAAGTTTGATAAGATCTACGGTAGCTGCAAGATCACAAGAAACGCCATAAAAAATAATGTTGTTGCGATGAAGCCATAAGGACCAAAAAGTTACCAACCAAAGAATCAAGGCACATCCTTAAGGCTTGATAAAATAAAGAGAAATCTAACAAACATATTTAATGTGGAGTGTACTTAAACTAAACCTTTGAGGAAAAAGTGTCATATCATTTCTCCTTTTAAGTAATGTTATATCCTTCTAAACTAAAATAATTTAAAACCTTTTTAATACTTGAAAAGAACAAAGTATTCAATGGTAGTATATATAATATTTGAAATGTAAATTAATATTTTTTCATATTTAATATTATTTAAATATAAAAAACTTATCTATAAATTATTTTTGTTAGTACTTGTGTGTGTTGTTTTTCAGTGAGCTAATAAATATTTTTGTTACATATTTTGTATATCAGCCAATATTACAAATATTAATGAGATAAGTATGCAAGAAACGTCACCCATGTTTTTTCCAAGAAAGTATTCTTTTAGGTTAATCTTGTAACTTCTTAAAATGTTTTCCCAATAATTCTTTGCTCTCCTAATAACAAAAATAATCAAGACAAAGTATTTTAAAATATATACTAAACTGTTTTAATTTAGACTATATATGGTGTTTGTAAGATACTATTTTGTAATTCACCTATAACAATATAATTTTCTCTTTCAGATTCGGTCCTATTTTTCGAACTAGTCTATTTGGTCAGCCAATTGTGATATCTGTTGACCCTGAATTCAACAGCTACTTGGTTCAGCAAGAAGGCAAATTAGTTAAATTATTCTTGGGTCCCTTATCAAAGGTTTTTGTTCCAGATGGTGACCATCATGTATATACATCAGATTATATTCATAAATACTTCAGAAACGTTACTCTGAGTCACGTTGGTTCTGAATGTATTAGAGAAAAATTGCTTCCTCAACTGGAAGAAATGAGTAAGGAGGCTTTGCACATGTGGTCAACTCAGGCATCTATTGAAGTTTACGAGTATTCTTCCGATGTAAACTTCAAGTTATCTTAATAATTATGCATTGATTTATTTTCTTTAAAAATGAAATTCATTTATCGAAAGTAAAAGATAAAATATGAGAAAATAAGTTTCAAACTTTACATGTTAATTCATCATGCATCGCTCATAAATTAATAATAATTGATTTTCAAATAAAATAAATGATACTCCCTCTCTCGCTTATTATAATCACTTTTATCTAATTTATGTAGATTAAATAAAGTAATTATTACTTTCAAATTTATCAACAAATATGTTGTGATTCCAAAGTTATCATTATTTAAAATTTTACAACTTTATTTATTTGTGATTCCAAAGTTACTCCGAAAGATACATATGAAAACTCTGAAAGATTTGTGGAATCTCTTAAACCCCAAAGATCATTTTGGAATCAGTTAGGTCCCTAAAAGATTTGTGGAATCTCTTAAATCTTCAAAGATCAATTTGACATCACATTAGTCATCCACGAACCTAACAGAATCTATGTAACACAATAAATGCTTTGTTGGCCCAAACTGACATTTCAACATGACATTATGGCCAAACATTTAACGTGTCACGTAGGATTCCGTCAGGTCCTTCTTGACAAAATTGGATGGGAGAATTAACATGACGCCAAATTGATATTTGGGGAGTTTAAGAGATTCCACAAATCTTTCAGAGACCTAACTGATTTCACGATTTCACGGATATCTTTTGGGGACCTATATGACTAGTAACTCTATTTATTTCTTTCTCTATTGTAATTATTGTCCAATCACGTCTATGAAACTATGACGGATGTATTTGGAATAAATTCTTTAATACTACTTAGATATTTTAAAACGACTTATAAAAATGGACAAAAAATTTACCAAATTAAAATGATGCCATATATATAATAAGTGACAGAGGGAGTATCACGATAATAAAACTTCAATAAGTCAATGTACATTCATTATACTCTAGAATGATTTTATTTTCCATTTTTGCCGATGACAGATGCTGTTTCACATTTTTGCAAAACATTATTTTGGGTATGATGCTGAAAAATTACCCAAGACTGGGAGAATAGCAGAACAATTGTTTACCACTCTTTCAAAAGTCTTCATGACGATTCCTTTGAATATCCCTGGCACTACTTACCACAAATGTTTAGAGGTAATGTACACAAAGAAAAAAAACTTTTTAATTTCAAATTATTATTGGACTTAGACAAAGATACAATAAAAAAAAATTATTATTCCTTAGATTAGGTTAAATCACAAGATAATGATCAAAGGAATAATAATTTTTTTTGGTCATAAATATTTTATAAGATTCTTCGTGACAAGTAATAGTGGGCGAACATCACAAGATGCACCATGCACCCTTACATATACTAGGATGCATATAAGGTAGAATTCACTTTATAAGTATAGATTCTATTTTTGCTTTGTCTGCTAGCATTAGTCATAGTGCATGAAAGGCTTTAACATGGGGTGCTTTATAAATGATAATAATTGGCTATACACTACTAGATATAATGTTTAATTTCAGCGTACATACATTTTTTTCACACTTAATTTAAAAAAAAAGGAAGAAATTACTAATAATGTATTAAAAAGGAAAGTGAAAATTTTTTAAAAAAAAACTTACACTGATCTTAAAATCCTTCTTGCAACTAAAATTTCTACTCGTAAGGCAATTCTCAATCTTGTCGACTATTAATCAAGAAGGAAATAATAAAGTATTCCCTCCGGTCCATATTATAAGTATCATTTCTCTCTCACAAAAAGGGTGCTTATAATATGGACCGGAGGGAGTACATGTTTAGCCCAAAATCAATTTTGGAATGCCAACGTTACTAACAGTTGCTTTTACTCCAACGTGATTTTGGTGTAAGAATTGATTTTAAGAATATAAACCAAACACGGTGAAACATGCTAAACTTTCACTTTAATTTCATCGTTTATAAATTCTAAGTGATTTACTATTATGTCACACATATCATTGATCAATTTAATTTCTTGATGTTGGATCGGTTTTGATTAGGAAGCAAAGAAAGCATTTACAATCATGAAGAATATTATGGAGAAACGGAAATCGTCACCTGAAAGTTATCGAGGAGATTTGCTTGACCAGGTAATGAATGACATGAAAACTGAAAAGATTTTGACTGATGATCAAAATGTATACCTCGTGTTAGGGGTCTGGTTTGCTACTTGTCTAGCGATTGCATCATTGTTGACATTAATCTTCAAGTTTCTTTCGGAGTATCCTTCAGTCATCGAAGAACTAAGAGTATGTGAACATGAATTCAATATTTATCATATAATTAAACATGCTACCTAATATAGTGACTTGATGAGTAGATCTTTTTTAACCCCATTGAAAATGATTTAATTTATCAATATGTATCAGGTAGAACACGAGGAAATTATCAAGGGCAGAGACAAATCAAGTTCCTCACTAACATGGGGTGAATACAAATCCATGAAATTTACCCAACAAGTGAGTTAAAAAATCTCACTCATACAAGTGTTTATTTGGTATAAAGCTTTTTCACTAATTATTGCGCGTCGCTAATGTCTGAGTATTTGATATTGTGAATTTTAGGTAATCAATGAGGCACTTAGGTTCACAATTTTAATTCCTGGCTTATTAAGAACAACAATAAAAGATATCCAAGTAAAGGGTACATATTCTCTTTTGCTCTTGTTTTCTTAGTTTTCAATTTAATTTTCACAATTTAATTTATTTATTCACACGCATTATTCTCTCTGCATATTTTTAATTAGTTATTTTATCCATGATAAAATTGGTTAACACATAATCATGGAATTTATAGAATACACTATTCCTGCTGGTTGGACTATTCTACTTGCTACACAAACTCTTCATATGAACTCAAAGATATATAAAGATCCACTTACCTTCAATCCACAGCGTTGGAAGGTGCCGCAAAAATTCTTTGTATATTATTGATAAAATATTACTTATCTTTCCTAAGGAATATGTCTTTGTCTTTGAGTTACAAAGGTCAACATTTCATATACAGCTTACAAGTTTTGTATTTTCTATAACTTCAAGGACCTTGATTCTTATGCTATATCCAAAAATTTCAAGCCTTTTGGAGGAGGATTGAGACAATGTCCGGGAGCAGAGTTAACTAGAGCTACAATGGCCACTTTTCTACATGTTTTGGTCACCCAATATAGGTAGATAGTCTTTAAGAAACAAAATTTTCTTAAGCCATGATACATGTAACTATCTTTGTGAAATTATGTATTTACATGGATTCTTCTTTTCTTGATCTTGGCAGGTGGACAAAGATCAGAGGAGGAAATGTAGTTCGGAATCCTATGCTAGGATTTGGTGATGGCATTCATATCAAGCTCTGGAAGAAGAATACCTAGAATGAAACCATGGTGCATGTCATATCAATTAGTGCATACTTAAATGAATAATGAGCTTTAAACATATCAAACATGCATCCAAATTTGGTTCAACCACAACAACTGTACTAGATTCAATACCAATTTGAAAGACAATTGTTCAATCTTAAACTTCATTAACCAAATTCAATTGGAAAAAAATTATTGACCATTTTCTAAAAATATCGAGTAACATCCACAAACATTGATTAAGATTTCATTCACATCGACAAATCAACACATGTTGAATAAAAATTGGACAATTTTGCTCAAGATTGATGTTAAGATACCAATTAGTATATTGGGTCGTACAAGTTATAAAGTGGTAAATAGAGTGTCGAACCCACATGAATTAGTTAGTTCTAGCAAATATTACCTTATCAATTATATACCTAAAATTCAAAAATTGTTGACGTGTCACTTCCAGATAATTTTGCCAATTTTTTATTTTAAAAATAATTCAAAATTCAACAAATAATTCTCACAATTTTTATTTTTAAAAATAATTCAAACTTTTTTCACGGTTAGATAATACCACACAAAAGATAAGTAACGGCGTATAAGATTATATGACGCAAATTCAACACACAAATCCAAATTCAGATAACAAAATAAGAAATAATAGAATCTCTGATTATGGTCCCCTGGGCTTGGCCCAACTGGCAAAGGGAGAGCACGTTAAGGCTGGGTTTACCTAGTGGCTACGTGTTCGAATCCTGGCCAGGACGGACAATGCCTAAGATTTATGAGGGAGGCGCTCCAGGGACGGAGTAGATATCTCCCCCCAGTTTGGCTAGCCCTCCCAGGTCCAAGGGTCGACGTGGTTGGGTCCAGGCTCTGGGTTATAAAAAGAATCTCTGATTATGTGCATAAAATAATTATCTATTGCATTTTTCAGTTTGAAATAATTATCATATATAATAGCATGGGATGTAATATATCTGTTGATTCCCGTGCGATGCACGGATAATCTAAACTAGTAGTAGTTAAACTATATGAAATCGGATTAAAAAGATTGTTGATTTTGAAAGAAAAGTATAAAATGATTGAGTTTGTGAAATGGAAAAAATGGCTAAGGACATGGTTTCATTGACAGTAACAATGATATTTACTTCGATAATGAATATATTCCTATTATGTTATAGGCACTTAATTTGTATCATTAGTTTAGGCACCTTAATCCCTTAAGCGAGTCCTCAACTAACGATCGTTTGATTAATAACCCTAGAATCACAAAAGTTATATAGTTTTCCAAAAATATTCCTACGAGTTGTGAAATTATAATGTTTGATTATAGGGCTAATTCAATCTCTAATTTCCCAATTGAAAGGTTGAACTCTCACAGATTAGCTACTTCTATAAATATTATTGAAGAACATAATTAAACAATTAACATAAAATAGGAATTCATTTACAATCTATATTATAAATCACATAATTACATTTGAATCCACCATATCCCTAACAAAAGGATTAACTAGACATAGAATTAAAAATAAACAGAGTAAAGAGAAGAGCAAACCCCATGGAAGACATAGAACAACACCAAGAGGCAATCTTCCCCTCTAGAATTCTTTTACTCCTTGGTACTATAATTTGTACAATAAATTATAGTATTTGAATAGGAAGGGGTCTCACTAGGAAACATACACTATATCTATATCTCTTTTGTGATAAGAGTGTGGAAAAGGGTATCGTAATTATGGTACATATAGTGAAATATTTTTCGGAGTTTGTCGCGTGGTTTTTTACTCTTGTCATTTGAGGGTTTTCCACGTTAATAATGTTTGTGTCATTTTACTAATTCCTCGCTCAATTTATTTTCGCTGCTTTACTTTAATTTACACCGTGAATCGGTCTTAGAGCCGAACAAGTGGTATCAAAGCTCCTAGTTGAACTTTGGGGTTGTGTTATGTAATTAAATGGAGACGACTACATGCACCATGATGATGTTGACAGTTGCAAATTACTATATTTGAAAGCCAACTAACAATAGAAGATATACTTTTTTGCAAGCCTATTGAAAAGGGAGTTGCAAGGCCGGATGCTGCCACACTAGAAAATTGGAAAAAGATGTACCGAAAGGCCATTGGAACAATCAAGTAGTGGGTGGACAATAGTGTGTTCCACCATGTGACCATAGAAATAAATACCCAGACTCTGTGGAAGAATTTACAAAATCTCTATGAAAGGAAGACTACACAAAATAAAGCTTTCGCAATTAGGACGCTGGTAAACCTGAAGTACAGAGAGGGAAGATCTAATGTCGAACATTTGAGTGATTTTCAAGATCTGGTAAATCAGTTGACTACCATGACGTTAGTGTTGGATGAAGAGTTACAAGCATTACTACTTTTGAGTTCTTTGTCAGACAACCGAATGACTCTGGTGGTATCCTTAAGCAATTCTAGATGCAATTCTCTCTGACCCAAGTCAAAGATAGCATGTTCAATGAAGAAGTCAGGAGTGTTAAAATTGGCAGCCGTCACCCAAGAGGGGGGTGAATTGGGTTTTTACAAAATCATTTATAAATAATGGTTTCAAAAATCAAAATCAAATCAAAGAGATTTAAAAAAATAAAATAGAAGATTTGATTCTTAAATCAAAAAGGAAGTATTTCAAAAATATGTTTAAATTCGAATTTTAAAATTAAATCAGAATTAATTAAGTAAAAACAAATCTGGAAACATTTAAGATTGATTCTGACACGAATTTCAAGAAAACTTAAAAGTAATCGATTACTTTTTAGAGGTAATCGATTATCTCTTTTCTGTGAAAACAGTGAAATTCATTTTTAAGAAAGTAATCGATTATTAAACCAAAGTAATCGATTATCAACTTACTGTGAGGAAGGTAATCGATTATTAAAACAAGTAATCGATTATTTTCAATTAAAATTCTCAGGTTACAACTCAGAGGCATGATAATCGATTATCCAGGAGAGGTAATTGATTACTTCTGCTTATTTTCATAAAAATGATTTTCTAAAGCAGAGTATGCAACCAGAGGTTTTCAAAAACATTTTTAACTGAAAAACTAACTTAAAACATTTTCACAAAAAAAACTCTTTTCTTCTCCTTAAAGTGAAAAACAACTTTGGCCTTATGAACTTGAAAAAATTAACTTCATTACCTTACAAAAATTCCTATAGGCAAAGCTATAGTAATCTATTTGCTTGAGCTTGAGCTTGAGCTTGAGCGTGATAAACATGAAGCACAACATCAATAAGCTTGAATGCACTTTGTTGTTTGAATCTTGTTTGTTATCATCAAAACCTTCTAGCTTCTAGCAACCATCTAGCATACAAGTTTACGTCCTTGAGTAAGCTTGACTTCCAACACTCCCCCTTTTTGATGATGAAAAACTCATTCTGACTATCTGCATCACAAGCGTTAAGCAAACAAATATATATAGCAATATATCCAAAAGCTTTAACCCAACTAGGAAATTTAAATGAAATAGCAGGGAATAAACTATTCAAATGATAAACTCCCCCTGCAAAGATGGTTAAATATATTCAAATATAATAGCTCTCATCTCAGAATCTTCTCCCCCTTTGTCAACATCAAAATGGAGGAAAGATTTAGCAGTATTAGGATTCTTCTCCCCCTTTGTACTATACTCCCCCCTGAAACACTGAATAGATACATTAATAATAACAAGGGAGTAAAACATTCAAAGACATATATTCATTTTTCTCCCCTATTTGACATCAACAAAAGGAATTATGGGAAACAAAAACAAGTTCTTCCCAATACACAATAAAAAGCTGATGTCAAAATGGGACGAATAAGCATAACATGTTTTCAATGCAAATAAAAAAATATTTTTCTCCCCCTTTCTAAAAGGTTTTTCCAAAATAAGTATAACATGAAGGAAGATAAAAAAATGCATCATAAAAAAAACATGTGAATGCTCAATAGGACGCATCATTAAAACTTTAAAGTCCTATATGTCATGACAATAATATATAATTCATGACAACACATATTGTCATATAAGGCATATAACACAACTACAATTATCATAAAATAAAAAAATTAGGAGGAATGATACTTATCGTAGGTGACCCTTTCTCAAGTAGCGGGAATTGATTGATTTGGAGTTCCTTCCATTTGAAGATCCATCATTTAGCATTTTGAAGGGGCTCTCATCTTGTTCAATGTATTACGCATCACCTTTAAGCTACTTGAGTGAATCCATGTCCTCCTTTGACATCTTTTCATTTAAGCCAATTGTGCATACATTCCTTGTGAGGATTCCAAGGCTTGGCACTAGTAGTGATACCTGCAAGACTAATTCGGTGCAGTGCGCTTGGTATCCAACAAAATTGGATCCTTAAGGACGAGTAGCATCTCCTCACATATATCAAAGATATTGTGAAGGCAAAATATGAGTAAGCAATTAAGCATATGCACTAATCACAAAGAATGAGTCATGCTTCATGCAAGATATTCAAAATAAATTCAGCATGCTCATGAACACATATGCAAGTCCTTAAAAACAATATATATCTAATGCAGTAAGACATGACACCAACACATAAAGAGTGTATTTATGTGATAAAAATAATTTTGTTAAAAATATTTCAATACACATGATACAACTCAATATATGGTGAAAAATAATGCAATACACAAAAAAAAAAAATAATCATGTGCTTAAAAAGATTTTCAAATAAAGCAAGGCACACATGATTTTTTTTATAGAAGGAGTGATCATGATAAACAATAGATTTTTTTAAAAAATATCAGCACTCATGATACACCTTGGTATGTGCAAAAAATAGAGTAGTCCAGATATACCTTTGTGTAGTCATTTCCATAGGTCGAATAAGAACTTGATACCTTGGACTTGTTGATCAAGGAGGTTTTTGTCCTTACCCATTTCTTCTTGCTTGAGGTCCTAGACCTTAGGATTTCACTTTTATGCATGTGAGAAGCTTTGGTTGTAGGTACTTTTCTCCTTTGACCAATCCATCTATTCCTTGGCCTCTTAGATATCACCCTTGATTGTTTCTCCTTTTCTCTACCACTTGGTTCATCCTTTTGAATAAAATTCTGCACATTTGACACACTAGGAGAACACTTTGGTACCCATTTCATCTTGGGTCCTTTGGGGTTAGACTTGGGTTCCTTGGGTAACTTTGTAACCCATTGAAAATTATTTCTTCTCATGCTATAATTTTTCAATAAAAGCACAAATGAGAAATATATCCTAAACAACCACAATAATTACATGTAATGGGTTTAGATGATGATTTTATTTTTTCACAAATATGTTCATGAAACTTGGAATCTTTTTATTTCACATTGAAAAATATTATTGTCAACGACTTTACTTGATTTTTGGATATCCACATTATTTTCAATTTCGTCAAAGTAAAGAATTTGAACAAATAGATTTTTCAATGTTATTACATTCAAAAAGTGCATCCTCAATTGTTTTTCAATATCAATGCAATTTTCAAAAATAGTTGAGGAGCTATTTTCTAAAGACATCTCTTTATCAAAAATATCTCCATTTTTCAAAATATCAATTTCATTTTCAATTAAAGATAATTTTTGTAAAGAGTCCAAGTTTTTATTTGTCAAAGATATCAAATCATCATTAAAATCATTATATGCATATTGCATAATTTTAGAACATAAACTATTTACCTCAAGGTCCTCGTGGGCCAAGTAATCGGATGTTTCATTTTCATCTTCCATTTCCGAAAAGCTTGATTCCTCCATTGAGTCCATGAAGTTTTCAAATATTCTCTCTAGTTCATCGTCATCACTTATTGAGCTACTCTCCATGCTTTCATTTTCATCATCACATTCTTCTTTCAGGGAGTTAGTCCTTTCAAGCTCTAAGTCATTTTCTTGTTCCTTCTCCTCTTTCCTGTGGACACTAACACTTTCATGAAGATCATTAGTAGAATAGTGCGTATTCAAAGTGTCCCACATATCCTTTGCACTTAAACAATTTTCAATTATAGCATATGCATCATCGTTCAAAGCATTTTTCAAAATATGCATAGCTTGAATATTGAATGAAAAAGATTTTTATCAAAATCATTTAAAACATGTTTTGGCTTAAAATCAAAACTCATTAAGAACAACATGTCATAAATGAAAGCTAATAGATTGTAAAAATATTTTCATTCTAGCACTCCAATAATGAAAATTATTTCCATCGAGAATCGGTGCATCATCGAATGTAAATCCCTCCATATTAAAAACAAATAAAATATCCCAATGCTGCCAATTTACCAGGGATCTTTTAACTCGGGCTGTTAAGCCTTTAAGCAGAGCACGAAGCTCTGATACCAATTGTTAGAATTGACAGCCGTCACCCAAGAGGGGGGATTGGGTTTTTACAAAATTATTGATAAATAATGGTTTCAAAAATCAAAATCAAATCAAAGAGATTTAAAAAATAAAGTAGAAGATGTGATTCTTAAATAAAAAAGGAAGTATTTCGAAAATATGTTTAAATACGAATTTTAAAATTAATCAGAATCAATTAAGTAAAAACAAATCTGGAAACATTTAAGATTGATTCTGACACGAATTTCAAGAAAACTTAAAAGTAATCGATTACTTTTCAGAGGTAATCGATTATCTCTTTTCTGTGAAAAATAGAGAAATTCATTTTTAAGAAAGTAATCGATTATCAACTCCCTGTGAGGAAGGTAATCGATTATTAAAACAAGTAACCGATTATTTTCAATTAAAATCCTCAGGTTACAACTCAGAGGCATGGTAATTGATTATCCAGGAGAGGTAATCGATTACTTCTGTTTATTTTTGATAAAAATGATTTTCTAAAGCAGAGTATGCAACCAGAGGTTTTCAAAAACATTTTTAACTGAAAAACTAACTTAAAATATTTTCACAAAAAAACTCTTTTCTTCTCCCTAAAGTGAAAAACAACTTTGGCCTTATGAACTTGAAAAAATTAACTTCATTACCTTACAAAAATTCCTATGGGCAAAGCTATACTAATCTATTTGCTTGAGCTTGAGCTTGAGCCCGATAAACATGAAGCACAACATCAATGAGCTTGAATGCACTTTGTTGTTTGAATCTTGTTTGTTATCATCAAAACCTTCTAGCTTCTAGCAACCATCTAGCATATAACTTTACGTCCTTGGGTAAGCTTGACTTCCAACAAGGAGAAAATATTTGGGGACAGATAACTCCCAAGTCTTTGTCACATAAAATAGGGAAAAAAGTAAAAGTAGAGGTCGATCCAACAAATCCAAAGATAGATCTCAGTCACAATTTAATAGAAAGTTTATATATTATTATCAATGCGGCGAAGATGGACACATCAAAAGGAATTGCAAATCTCTGAAGAACAGAGACCAGAAAAATGGAGGACTATGGTAGATTATGAAAATACCACACAAATCATGTGATAAATGGGTCATTGACTCAGCAGCATCATATCATTCTACTCGTAGCAAAAAGTTCTTTACTTCGTATAAAGTAGAAGACTTTGGCAAAGTAAGGATGGGTAACATAAACAATGCAAACAACGTGGGAGTTAGTGATGTGTGCATTCAGACATATGTTGGTTTTACATTGACGTTGAAAGTTGTGCGACACGTGCCAAATCTGTGCCTAAATTTGGTTTTCGTGCATGCTCTGGATCGAGCTGGATAACATAGTAGCTTTGGTGGTGGAAAATGAAAGCTTTCCAGAGGTCCAATGGTTATTGCTTGAGGGAAGGTGAGTAACACTTTGTACAAAACTCAAGTAGTCAAGCAAGTTGGAGAAGGGTTGAATGCAGTCGAGGATGATGCTAACTTCACCAAATTTGTGTCATAAAAGACTAGCTCATATGGGTGAGAAAGGATTGCAAATTTTGGTAAGAAAATCACACATTCCTTATGCAAAGGGTACCAAGCTAAATCCTTGTGATAACTATTTATATGACAAGCATCATAGAGCTTCTTTCAACAAAGGAAAAATATTTTGGATATGCTTTACTCTGATGTATGCGGTCCCATGGAGGTAGAGACTTTGGGTGGCAGTAGATATTTCGTGTCGTTTATTGATGATGCCAAAGGTCAAATGTATGCTAAGAATGACTAAACTACCTAAGCCATTTTGGGGTGAAGCTGTTCACACCGTGTGCTACCTGATTAAAAGATCTCCGTCTATTTCATTGGGCTTTGATATCCCTGAGAGAGTATGGTTCATACATGATATAAAATACTCTCATTTGAAGGTTTTAGATGCAAAACCTTAGCTTATGTAAGCAAGGAGAAGAGACAAATGGATGGTAGAGCCATTCGTTGCATTTTTTTGGGCTATAGAGATGAGGAATTTGACTATAGGCTATGAGATCCAGAAAAGAAAAGAGTCATCAGAAGTAGAGACGTAGTGTTTCATGAGCAAGAAACTATGTCAGATTTTGCGACTCCATAGAAAGCCAAAGAATCTGGTGATAATTAGCACTGTTAAAACAGGCTATAGGGCTGGGTTCGGGCCGGCCCGCTTCAGGTTCGGGCCAAATCGAGCTCGGGCCAAAAAGCCCAGTGATAAATTGAGTACCTTAGTATAAACTCAAACCCGCCCTAAGCGGGCTTCGAACCCTGTGCGGGCCGACCCGCATCCTTTTTTTTTTTTTTAATAATTTGCACAATTCAACCATTTCACATGTACAGTTTAACATACCGAAAATTTTATATAATTCAACCACTCTACATACATAGTTTAACATATCGAAAATTTCTACAGTTCTTATTTATTTATTTTAAATTTCAACCTTTCAACCTTCTTTATTTCTTACTTTTTTTTTTTCTATGGTTCTTATTTATTATTTTATAACACTTAAAATTGATAGTTTACAAAAATATCAGCACATGAGTACAAGAAAATTGGATTCTCTTATTCAACCATATTTAGACATGTTTCGGTTCAAATTTCATTTTTTTCTTTGGAGGTTGATTTGTTCAATATTTGCAGGTGATATATATATATAATAATAATAATAATAATAATAATAATAATAAATTTTTAAGTGGTGCATTATTTATTAGTTGTTGTATTTTTTTTCCCCATTCCGTATTATATACTCACAAGGAGTGAAGTCTTAGGACCTATGTCACTAACAATTTATATATTTTTTTTCAAAAAAATTAATGAATAAACTGTAAGATTTTAATATCTTAGTATGTCTCATGGGCATGTGACATGTATTGATGTGTGTTTAGTAAATAAATAATTAAATATTGATGGGCTTAATCATAATTAGATATAAGGGAGGTTGTTTCTGAAGGCTCATTAGCTTGATGGAAGCTAATGGATAATAGTTAGGGTTTTTACCTATTTATAGGAAACAGGTCCTGTTCCTGGCTATAAGGTATTCTTTTCTCTCCCCATCACAAAATGGCTAAACAAACAGCATAGAAAAGAATAGCATAGGGGGCAAAGGAATAGAAACGTGTTTCGTGGCTTTTGATCAAAGAGCATTTGGAGAACTCTCTTCCAACTATAGCAATGGATAAAGGTTAGTAATCGTATTCCTTATTGTCTCTATAATATGTGAAAGTCATATAATTTCAAGATCCTTATTATTGTAGTTGTAACGAATAAATTAAACTACAACTTACATGTGGTATCAGAGCCATGTTAAGAAATTCATGACTTTCCAATTAAGATTTAGGATTTGGATTGAATCCTAATTATGGTGTTTAGGGAATGAATTTTTGCATAAATTCAAATCATGAAATTTAGGAACTTTGAACCCTAATTATGAAATTTAGGGCTTTGTTTCAGTATGAATCCTTATTATGAAATTTAGACTTTTACACTTCCGCATTATTGTTAAATGAAATATTAGGATTATTTGAAACTTGATTGTTTATCGATTTGTTTTACCCATCAAAGTTGTTTTCCAATTGGGTATAATGTATACTCAGTGTTTCAATTATATATTTTTAAAGTTCATCAAGTTTTTTCTAATTGGGATAAAACTATTAATTGATATATGTGAAAAGCATTAAGTATTGCTTTCCTCACTATTTATGATTCGTTTTACTGTATAAAAGCACATCACAGTGAATGGCGAATAATTATATAATCCTTTTGCATAATAATGAATATATATATATATAATAAGTCCAGTATGTCATGGACAATTTACGTTTATATATATTTGGGATTAATATGAGTTTTTTATATTAGCAAAAGAAATTTTTTCAATTGGCATTGCTTGATTTGATATTAATGTATGATGATTTGATCATCATTAAAGTTGTCAAATCATAATAAAGATATTAATTTCGATTGTATTATTTTTATTATAATAATGAATTTGATTTGAAGTTAATTGTATGTTGATTTTGTTAATCACCAAAGTGGTCTAATCAGTAAGTAAATTAATTTCAAATCATATGATGATTTTTCAATTACTCATAGATTTGATGCTATATGAATGACATAATGGTTTGATGTTCTATGGGTATATTGTAGTTCATTGTTATAAGACATTTATGAATCACCCAAAGGTTTGATTAGTTGTTCTTATAATTAATGGACATGACTGTAGGCAATATGTTTGTGCTATTTGTTTATTTATAAATCCAAAGACAATAGATAATACTAATTGGTGCATATATCATTGTTAATTTTATTAGCATCATTATGTTTGAATGTCGTGTACTAATGTGTAATCCAAAGGAGAGCGTTAGTGTACGTTAATTGTTTAAGTAACATGTACCTTATGTCTCAAAACATTTATGTTATGTAGTACATGTTCTTAATTTTCTGCATTCTCGTGACTTGTATGTGTCAGTGTTATTTGTTAAACTTTATGACTAGAGTTTGCAAGTGTTATTGTTGCTGTTAATGTTGTTAGCAACTATAAAGATAAAGAAAAAATTTTATTATGAAATTTGAGAAAGATTTGACAATGTTCATGAGTATAAATGTTGCAGATAACATTAAGATAATTCTCTCCAAAATTGAAAGTACTTAAAAAAATAAGTGAATTTTGTGAGAGAATGCCCAATATTTTTCTGAGTCTCTTTTTGGGACATTAATGAGTACCCTAACCCCATAAAGTTTGGTGATTTGTGTACTATTTATAAACGTATAATTAAAATTAAAATTATTGCAGCAAGATTTAAGTTTGAGTCCTTAGAAATAGTTGTGGATGAGAACTTCCTATTATAGTTTATCCTCGCTCATTACCGTTTGAGTGTTACTTGTTTTTGAATGAGTTATAACGCCATGAAAGATAATGGGTTGTGCAGTAAATTGCCCAACATCTTAGTTTAAGAGGAAACAAGACTTAAGAATATAAGAAATCTCTTTATCCAACCTTTAAGGACATTAAGGAGCTTAAAATAAATGTGTGAAGAAACATGATAAGGGCAAAGGGTCACTTAGAATTAATGAGGCATATGTGAAAATTCATATGAAAGAACCTCATTATCATAAATGTCATTTTGTGCAAAAATGTTGAATTCAGAAGAAGTGCATAAAATAAAAATCTTGATTCTAGAAAAGATAAGTTTAAAGATTATGTATGTTTGAATTAAACTTAATCAAAGATCCACATAAAATTTGGTGGATTGATCCTGGATTAATCGAAACATGTTTCTAGCATAATGAATTTTGTTTCATCCATACCATAAACACACATGTAAAGTACGTGTTTGTGGGAATAAAGTGAAGGCTTTAGTGGAACTTGTCAGGATTTAATGTTTAATCCTTGACATTGGGCATAACCTAGACTCATTGGAGACCTTTTACATACCTAGTTTTTCTAGGAGTTTGTTAATTATCTAGGATTGATGTTACTAGATACTCTTTTATGTTTGGTTATGGATGTTTCAATTTATTTAAGTATAATCATCACATAGGTATTTGTATCTTTGTGATAGTTATATAAATTGAATTTTAAATGATTTTTTGCTAATTCGTGGCATAAGTGTTTGGGTCATAAATCCAAGGAAAGAATGAAAAGCTTTATAAGGAACAAAGTCTTTCCAGATTTGGATTTTATTGTCCTAATTATTTGTGTAGATTGTATTAAAGGAAAGAAAACCAAACACGCAAAGAAAGGAGCCACAAGAAGTACCCAGCTTCTTGAAAATGTGTTCGTCTAAACTTGTGGACCTCTAACGTTAACCTTCTTTTAGAAAGGAAAAGGTATGTCATCATCTTTAAGTATAACATTCATGTTATAGTTATATGTCTACATGTATCGTGAGAAATCTCAAGTAAAGAATGCCTCGAAAATTTACTTGAACAAAGTAGAAAGTTATTTAGACATATAGGTGAATGTTGTCAAGTATGAAAGAGATGATAACTGCCATAAAAGAAGTAATTAAAATGGACAATATCCATGACTGTTTGTTAAACTCCTCAAGAAATAAGTTATTTGTGTGTAATACACAATGCCAGTTACACTGCAACAAAATGGTGTATATAGGGCATAATAGAATATTAATGAATATGGTTAGGGGTATGATATTTAGTCTTTACCCGAAATGCTGAATGTATGTCTTGAAACTGTCATTTGTCTATTGAACAGGGTTCCTAGTAAGACGGTGCCAAAGACAATTTTAAAACGTGTGCTAATAGGATACCCAATTTAAGGCACCCACATATTTGCGGTTGTCGAGTAAAAACAAGGATTGCAATCCGCAATAAAAGAAAATGGATGTAAAACATCAGTGAGTATTTCATTGATTATCCAAATAAATCAAAAGGTATAGACCTTATTGTTCTAACCATATTACAAGAATTATTCAATCTGAGAATGACAGATTCATTGAGAATGGTGAAATTACTGGGAGTATAGTTCCACATAATGTGGAAATTAACGGAGTTAGGGTGCAAGTTCTTGTAATTTGTTCTTCTACCTCAACAAGAATTATTTCTTTTATTTTTGAATCGTATAACAGTAAAGTACGAAAACATTTAAATGAATTCACTATTCACCATGATTTTATTGTAGAAGAACCACGAGAAATAGTATTAAAAAAAATTGCTATTTCGAACGTTTGAGTGGTTTATCTACAAGAATATGAATTTTTGACTTAGTCATTAATGATAATAATGTGTTGTTTTCACATGCCGTAAGTTGTGATAATACTGATAAATAGTTATATGTCATGAAAGTATTGATAACTATTAAATTTTTTTTTATTTGTTTGGGACCTTGTAGAATTGCCTAAAGGTTGCCCGAGAGTTGGGGGGTAAGTGAGCCTTTTAGACCAAATATAACTCTCGTGACAACCTTGAACGTTACAAGTCCAAATTTGTTGTGAAGGATTTCCCTCACAATGTTCACATTAACTATAAATGAGGTATTTAACCAATTTCCTGAAAGATTTATTCGGCATTATCATCATGGCCTATGTAGTCCATAATGATTTGGAGTTGCAGTAGAAGAATGTGAAAACAACCTTGTGAATTTTATAGGAGGAAGTTTACTTGGATGAGCCACTGATGTGGTTCTCAATTGAAAAGATTGAACACATAATGTGCAGATTTAAGGAAATTAATATACAATTTTAAACAAACGTCCCACCAATAGTATCTAAAAGAAAGTCAGTGATACTATTGTTTCTTTTAGATTTAAGGAAACACAATTAACTTGTGTAAATATTTGAAGGTTAGTGGGAGTGAGTTTATTATGTTGATTTTGTATGTTATTATATCTTGCTTGCAACTTATTATCTTGGTCTTTTACACTAGACTAAGAAGTTTTTCCTAGTAACTTTGAATGAAAGATATAGGTGAGTTGAGCCATGTGATTAGAAAATGAATATTCTAGAATATGTCACATGAATTGTTAGGCTTATCTCAGAAAGCATATATCATTAAAGTACTAGAATGATTAAGAAGGAATAAAATTTACGTTAAGGAAGTATTAACTATACTCATAAAATCTTGAGGTATTAACATGGAACGAGTAAATACATGCTTACTTATGTAATGAATGATCGCATTGAGGTGATCAGAATGTTGAATTTGTAACAAGTTTTGAGGTTACAATTCAAACTAATTGACTGCAAAATTTTATTTCGGGCACAGAACTGTCGACAATATTGCTTAGCCGCTGAAAACGTATTGTCGTGTTTTGCAGCAATGACATGTACTATAAAGGTGCTAAAAGTATGTGAATGAAGTACTTTGTCTTTAAAGAATGAGATCAGAAACAAAGATTGTCAATAGAGCATGTTAGCACCAATCTTATGATTGCTAATCCCTTGAAAAAAGGGTTATTGCCTAAACATTTATTGAACATGTTGAAAGTATAGGTATTGCTGTTATTAAGTAAAATTGAATTTGATGTTGACATCCTTATGTATGATGTAATTTACACTTTGAGCTCATTTATGATATGTTTATTATGTTTCTGATTACCTGTTTTCTAGAACGGCATGCATTATTGTATTAGAGTAATGTAAACAGGTATTGTCTTGAATAAATACATTATGGACCAAATATGTATTTTCCAATTATAGATTGTATTAAGGAAAATACTATTTTGTGGTACATGGAAGGAACTATGTCGAACAAATGATGTACAACCGCCATGACCCGAATTAGTTCCTATCTTTAATCATGATTAATAGAGTATCTAAGTATAAAATGATTTAGCCATGTAAATGCACATTAATTGTTTATTTAATTATTTTGTTTATTAGACCATAACGTTGAATTGTGTCACATGAGCCAAGTGAGAGAATGTAAGATTTTAATTTCTTAGTATGTCTCATGTGATGTGCATGTGACATGTATTGACGTGTGTTTAGTAAATAAATAATTAAATATTGATGGGCTTAATCATAATTAGATATAAGGGAGGTTGTTTCTGAAGGCTCATTAGCTTGATGGAAGCTAATGGATAATAGTTAGGGTTTTTACCTATTTATAGGAAACAGGTCCTGTTCCTGGCTATAGGGTATTCTTTTCTCTCCCCATCACAAAACGGCTAAACAAACAGCATAGAAAAGAATAGCATAGGGGGCAAAGGAATAGAAATGTGTTTCGTGACTTTTAATCAAAGAGCATTTGGAGAACTCTCTTCCAACTATAGAAATGGATAAAGGTTAGTAATCGTATTCCTTATTGTCTCTATAATATGTAAAAGTCATGTAATTTCAAGATCCTTATTATTGTAGTTGTAGCGAATAAATTAAACTACAACTTATATAAACTTCCTTTATTTTTTACCCATGTTTCTTTTTGAACCAATAATAAGTATTTTTTTTCCTTTTATAATGAACACATCCACATGTAAAGTTAAGAAAATGCGAATAAAATTTTCCTTTTTTTCAGGGCCGACCCTGAACCCGATCGAACAGGACTAAAAAGCCCGGGTTGAATAAAAATGCTATATTAAGAAGCCCGAGCCCTATGATTTTTTGGGTTTTTTTTGGCCCGGCCCGGTCTGTTCGGCCCATTTTGACAGCTCTAGTGGTAATGTTGATCTTAAACCAATCTTTCCTCCTAAAGAAAATGCCATAGCAGGGGAGAGCTTGATGACCATGGGATTGAGGATGAGCCATCAGTTGAAAACGCTGAAGATGAAGGAGGTGTTAAGCAGGGGGATCCAATCCCTGTACCAGAACTTCATAGATAAGACAGATTGCGTTTCCCATCCGCTAGGTACCCCACTTCGGACTTTATCCTTCTCAGTGATGAGGGGTATCCACACTGTATTGAAGAAGTTCAAATCATAAGGATAAGTTCGAGTGGATGAAAGCTATGCAAGTATAGATGGATACCTCGTGGAAGAAGGATACTTATGAGTTGGTGGAATTTCCTGAAGGCAGGAAAGGCCTTAAAGAACAAATAGGTGTTCAAGCTTAACAACGATGCCGAGAACTAATCAAGTATAAAGCTCGCTTGATCGTGAAAGGCTTTGGGAGTAATACCCACAATTTCCTCGCTTATTTTATTTATTGAAAAATAAAATAGAAATTTATTTAGTATATTTGATTTCTTAAAAGAAATTCACTTTTTATAATTAAATTAAGTTAGTATTTTAGTTGAATTTTCATGAATTTAGAATATTGTAAATTTTGTATTTTTATTTTTATTAAAACCATGATTTATTTCATATTTTAGTTAAATTAAATTTTTATTTTGTACTTCCTTTAAAGTAGAGAGGAAAAATTTAATTTCCCTCTCTAATAGAGTACCACTAGAGTACCACTCACAAGCCTAAAGGGAGAAGGAAAAATTTTAAGTTTACCCTATGAGCTAAGTGAGAAGATAACTTTTAGAGCCTTAATTTCAAATTAAAAAAAATAGTGCATTAATTATTTGTCTTCTCAAGAAACCCTCTTTAAACAAAAATTAAATACCCACTAATTTTTGTCTCTCATCCAACTAACATACCATTAACCTTAAAGTTATTCAAAATTGCAAAAGTGCCATTATGCCTCTTGAAATCTTTTGACCCCCATTTTAAGACACAAACCCCACCTAAACTGCCCATTATAAATAACCCACCCCTAAACCCCTCTTACACTCTTACACACCCTCATAACTTAGAACAAAAAAAAAGGAGGTAGAGAAGAAGAAAGAGAACGCGAGGGAGAGAGGAAGAAAGGAGGAAGAGGGACTTTGATTTTTCTTGCTCATTTTTCATCTTCAATCTAGGTATTTATCTTAAAGCTTGATTTCTCTTCTCTTTTTCCTTTGTATTTTTCGGTTTTTGCTTGAGTTCATGGAGGTTTTGATGCTTTGATTCAAAGGAGCTCTTGCATGTTGATTTTCTTTGATCCTCTTTATTTTCTAAACTTTAACATACATGAATTTGAGTTTAGAAACAAAAAAAATGCACATGCATCAATGATGAAGGGCCATACGGATTTGCCCTTGTTCTTTCCCAAATAATTTTTGTTTCATTTTAATAAGTTGATTTGTGTTAAGAATGAAGAAATATGAGTTGATTTGTGTTGATCTTGAAGTATATGTCTTATTGTGTTGATTTGGTTTGCAAAAATTTCTATTTTTCCTCTATGCATGTCTTTGATAGGGTAGGAAATGAGGGAAATGGTTTTTGTCTTTGATGCATGTTAATGATTGAAGAACCTTTGTTATTTTTTTGGCTTATTTTTCGGTTTCTATGTGAAAATAAATTAATGGATTGATTTTGTCTTGGTTTGGTTATTGTTAGGGTCATACAGTTTTGATTTAGGGAGTATGCATGTGTTAGTTTGAATTAGAATTTTGTGTTCATTGCTAGGGTAGATTCGGTCAAGCATGAGAAAATGCTACAATGATTTTTGTTTCTTTTAAATGAAATGGTATATGAATGCTTTGAAGTGATTAAGTTGGTTTAAGTAATTGAGACTTGTAATTTTTGGTGTGTTTGTGTTGCTCAATTCGGCCCCTTTTTGTTTTGGTATGAGGACATGAAAACTAAATTGTTTTTGAATTGATTGTGTGTTATATATATTGGAAGTCAAGCTTTCCCGAGGACGTAAAGAGTTATGCTATAAGATTTTTAGAAGTTCAAACAAAGTCTATCAAGGACGTAAAGAGTGTTTTGCTGATAACAAAAAAGGTCTATCAATCAAGCTCAAGGCTCAAGTTCAAGCAAATAGAGTATCTAAGTTAGAAGCTTTGCCCATAGGTGCAATTGTAAGGTAATGAAGTTTGTAAGGTAATGAAGTTTTTATTACAAGTGTATAATTGCCAAAATAAGTTTAAGTTAAGGAGAAGAAAAAGAATGTTTTTGAAATCATTTTAAGTTAGATTTTCTGCTAAATTTTTTTTTGAAAACCTATGGTTACATACCCTACTTTAGAAAATCAATTTTATGAAAATAAGCAGAAGTAATCGATTACCTCTCCTTGATAATCGATTACTATATTTCTGAGTTGTGACCTGAGATTTTTAATTGGAGATAATCGATTAGCTTATGTTATAATCGATTACCTTTCTCACAGGAAGCATATAATCGATTACCTTTCTCACAGGAAGCAGATAATCGATTACCTTGTTTTAAATAATCAATTACTTTCTTAAAAAATGAATTTCACTGTTTTCACAGGAAAGGAATAATTGATTACCTTGGATATGTAATCGATTACTTTTAAGTATTTTTGAAATCCGTGTTAGAATCAATCTGAATTGTTTCCATATTTGTTTTTTACTTAATTGATTATGATTTATTTCTGAAATTCGTTTTAGATATGATTTTTGAATTAATTCCTTTTTTGTTTTAAGAATCAAATCTTTAGTTTTATTTTTCCAATCTTTATGATTTGCTTTTGATTTTAAAACATGTTTTATTTATTGTTTCGAAAATCAATTCATTCGAATTCTAAGACTTCTTCTACTATTCACGTTCTCTCTTCTCCTTAATCAAGCTTTTCACGTTCTTATCTTTTTGAGAAGAAAACCTTACTTTTGGCCTATACTCTTGTGACTTGACTTCATTGCCATAGAAGCTTAATTGTTGTATAAGTGTTTTCTAGAACACATTATTGTATCACTCACATCAATATCGTGTATTCAACCTTAGTTGTAGGGAGTGGCTCCCTAGGAGTGAAGGATCGATCCCTTGTAGGGTGAGGAACCCTTGGGTGAATTTATTGAGGTCCCTAGCGAACGGAGGTTCCTAGTAGTGTGCGGAGCGCTCTTGGTTGTAATTGGGTGCGGCTCAATTCAAAGGTTATAAATAGCTCAAGCGGGTCGCTTGGGGACTGGACGTATGTCTTTCGCTGGAAAGACTGAACCAGTATAAAATTGGTTTGCGTGTTCCTCTTCCCTTATCTTTTTATTTTCTGCTATATTTTATTTAAATCGTTTCCGCGCTACTTTATTTTATTTTCATATCTATCGCTTCGCCTTCACGCTCAAAAATTTAATCTCTCCATAAAACAATTTTTCTATCATTCGAGTAATTTCCAATAAAATTAATAAAACCCGATTCACCCCCCTCTCGAGGTTTGACGCCGATTCTAACAATTGGCATCAGAGCTAGTCTCTTGTGTTAAAGGACTTAACAGTCTCAAGAGTGATGGCTTTAAACTCTCCGTTTGGTGGTGAAGAGAGTTCTATGAATAGGCCCCCTATGTTTGACGGAGTGGGGTACGCTTATTGGAAAGCGAGAATGAAAATTTTTATTCAAGGAGTAGAATTAAAAGTTTGGGATGCGGTCGTAAATGGACCCTACGTTCCTACCTATGTGGTAAATGGAATCACAGTCAACAAACCTATTGGTGAGTGGACGGAAGGGGAGGGACGAAGAGTCCAATATGACTTGAAAGCGAAAAACATAATAACATCTGCTTTGAGTTATGATGAGTTTTTCAGGATATCTACATGTGAGATAGCATAGGAAATGTGGGATACTTTAGAAGTCACACATGAAGGTACCAATGAGGTCGAGAGGTCGAGAATCAACACCTTGACTGGAGAATATGAATTGTTCATAATGAAGGACGGAGAATCAGTGCAAGATATTCAAATGAGGTTCACAATGATCGTTAATCAACTCATAACATTGGGGAAGAAATTTACAAATGAGGAGTTGATCAACAAAGTATTGAGGTGGTTAGGAAGAGAATGGCAACCCAAAGTGACGGCAATTATGGAGTCAAGAAATCTTTCAACAATGACATTGGCGACTCTCTTCGGAAAGCTTCAGGAACAATGAAAGCGAACTCAAAAGATTAGCACAACACGAGGAGGAGAACAAAAAGGTGAAAGGTCTAGCGTTCAAGGCTGAAGCACCAACATCAGAAGGAGACTCTGACAAAGAATCTATCAGTGATGAGCACATGGGACTCTTGGTGAAAAGGTTTGGGAAATTTCTTAAAAATAAAAATAACTTCAATTCTCCCATGAGGAAAGATGTAGCCAAAAGTGGAGGTTCTTCTGTCATATGCCATGAATGTGGCAAGCCCGGTCACATTAGAGCGGATTGCATTCAATATCTAAAGAAGAAGGAAAGCTCCGAAAGAAACGCATCAAGCTCAAGGAAAGGGAGACAAGCTTACATTGCTTGGCTAGACAATGAGGAGAGCTCGGATGATGATTCAGACGAGCCAAACGAATCAACCAACCTATGTCTCATGGCACACGGAAAAGAGGTCATCCCAGAGGACAGGAAGTCTTGCTGGTACTTGGATAGTGGATGCTCGAAACACATGAATGGAGACAAATCCAAATTCTCATATCTCACTCCCAAGGACCAAGGACACGTGACCTTCGGTGACAACAACAAAGGAAGGATACTTGGTATTGGTAAAGTAGGTACTCCTCCTAACCCCTGTATTGAAAATGTACTACATGTTGAGGGCCTAAAGCATAACTTGCTAAGTATTAGTCAGTTATGTGATAAGGGCAATAGGGTTATTTTTTATTCTGGTAATTGTATTGTCGAGGGAAAAGTTGATAATCTTGTTAAGCTGATTGCTCGCAGGGTAAAAAATATTTATTTAATTGATCTTGATTCAATTCCCTCAAATGATGCAAAATGTCTAATAAGTAAAGAGGATGAATCTTGGCTGTGGCATCGTAGAATAGGTCACATCCACAAGAACCATTTAAATAAATTATCTTCTAAAAACTTAGTAGTTGGTTTGCCAAAGCAAAAATTTTCGATTTCTGAAAATGTGATCCTTGTTCAAAATCAAAAATCACAAGGGCATCTTTTCCTCCTAAAAATATTGTTTCCACTCAAAGGACCTTGGAACTTTTACATATGGATCTTTTTGGACCATGTCAAACAAAAGGCTTTGGTGTCAACTATTATTGTTTGGTAATTGTGGATGACTATTATTCTAGGTATACATGAACATTGTTTATTTCTCATAAAAATGATGCATTCCGTGAATTTAAAAAGCTAGCAAAGGTTGTTCAAAACCAATTGCATTTGAGCATCTCATCCATTAAGACTGATCATGGCAGTGAATTTGAAAACATATTTTTCAAAAAATTTTGCGAAAAACATGGAATTAAGCATTATTTTTCAGCTCTAAGAACTCCAGAGCAGAATGAGGTTGTGGAGAGGAAAAATAGATCTTTAAAAGAACTTTCTCGAACCATGCTTAATGACATGAATTTACCGGCATATTTTTGGGCTGATGCTGTAAATTCTGCTTGCTATGTTATGAACCGTGTTTTAATACGACTCATTTTAAATAAAACCCCCTATGAATTGTTTAAGGGGAGAAAACCAAACATATCCCATTTGAGAGTCTTTGGATGTAAATGTTTTGTGCATAATTATGGTAGAGACAATCTAGGGAGTTTTGATGCTAGAGCTGATGAGGGTATATTTCTTGGTTATTCTGCATCAAGCAAAGCTTATAGGATTTACAATAAATCTCGTAATACAATTGAAGATTCTATTCATGTAATATTTGATAAATCCGATCCTAGAAAGCTGGGAAAGATATATGTTAATGATATTGCAAGCATTCTTGGAAATCTATATCTTGATGAGGATCATGAACCATCCTTGGAAGAAAAGCTGAAATCTCACAGAAATTAAAAGTCGGATGAAATCAATGAGGAAGAAGTGCAATCTCATGGAAATTCAAATGGACATAATTCGTAATTACCCATTGAATGGAAGACATCACGACATCATCCGATCGATCAAGTAATAGGTGATATCTCAAAAGGTGTAAGTACTCGAAACTCTATTAGTAACCTATGTAACCATATGGCCTTCATTTCTCAAGTAGAGCCTAAGGATATTTCTGAGGCTTCAGTTGATGAACATTGGCTGCTAGCTATGCAAGAAGAATTAAACCAATTCGAAAGAAACCAGGTTTGGGAACTCGTTCCTAGACCTGATTCTCATCAAATTATTGGAACAAAATGGATTTTTAAAAACAAACTTGATGAGACTGGTATAATTATTCGAAACAAAGCTAGATTTATTACACAAGGCTACAACCAACAAGAGGGGATAGATTATGATGAAACGTTTGCCCCTATTGCTAGGTTGGAAGCTATTAGGTTGCTATTAGCCTTTGCATGCACTTTAAATTTTAAATTATATCAAACGGACGTAAATAGTGCCTTTCTAAATGGTTTTATAAACGAATAAGTGTATGTTAGTCAACCTCCTGGTTTTGAAAATTTTGAACATCCTGATTATGTTTATAAATTGAAAAAGGCTCTTTATGATCTCAAACAAGCTCCTAGAGCATGGTATGAGCGATTGAGCAAATTTTTATTAGAAAAGGATTTTGAAATAGGGAAGGTTGACAACACACTTTTTATCAAAAAGAAAGGAAATGACATTCTTTTAGTTCAAATTTATGTTGATGATATTATATTTGGTGCTACTAATGAATCCCTTTGCAAGGAATTTTCAAGTATAATGCAGGAAGAGTTCGAGATGTCTATGATGGGCGAACTGAATTTCTTCCTTGGATTGCAAATTAAACAAGCAAAGGATGAGTTCTTCATTAGTTAAACAAAATAATGCAAGGAACTATTGAAAAGATTTGGCATGGACAAGGCCAAGGCAGTTGCAACACCAATGAGCACCACATGCTATCTAGATAAAGATGAAGGAGGTAAACCTATTGAACTTACAAAGTATAGAGGTAAGATCGGTTCATTTCTTTATTTAACGACAAGTAGGCTGGATATCATGTTTAGTGTATGTATGTGTGCGCGTTTTCAAGCGAATCCAAAAGAAATGCACTTGGTTGCTATCAAAAGGATAATGAAATACTTATCTGGCACAACTGATATGGGTTTATGGTATCCTAAAGGTTCCACTTGTAACCTTGTTGAGTATTCCGATTCTGATTTTGCTGGGTGTAAAATAGATAGAAAAAGCACGAGCGACACTTGTCATCTCTTAGGCAGTTCTTTAGTGTCATGGGCCAGTAAGAAGCAGTCTAGTGTAGCCCTATCTACAGCTGAGGCTGAGTATGTCGCTGCGGGTAGCTGTTGTGCACAAATCTTATGGTTAAAACAGCAACTCCTAGACTTTGGTGTAAGTCTAGATCACATTCCCATTAAATGTGATAACACTAGTGCAATCAACATTACTAAAAACCCAGTGCAACATTCACGTACAAAGCACATAGAGATTCATCATCATTTTATTCGTGATCATATAGCCATAGGTGATTGCATGATTGAATATGTGAACACATCTAGACAGTTAGCTGATATCTTCACGAAACCGTTTCCGAAAGAAAGCTTCTTTTATATTCGTGGAGAACTTGGCTTAACTTGTGCATCACTTGGAGAGTGATTGCATGACATGCATATTTATTCCCTGCTTGTTATTATTAACGTATCTATTCAATGTTTCAGGGGGATTAAAATATCGTTTGTCTATCTTCCCTCCATTTTTTGATGTTGACAAAAGGGGGAGAAGAATTCTGAATATCATGGCTCATTATATTTGAATTAACCATTTTTGTAGGGGGAGCTCATTATATTTTTCTACTATATTCCCTGTTTATTTCAATTATTTCAATTTAAATTCCTAGTTGGGTATATTGCTATTGTTTATATTGGTATATATTTGCTTGCTTAATGCTTGTGATGCAGATAGTTAGAAAGTGTTTGTCATCATAAAAAAGGGGGAGTGTTGGAAGTCAAGCTTTCCCAAGGACGTAAAGAGTTATGCTAGAAGATTTCTAGAAGTTCAAACAAGGTCTATCAAGGACGTAAAGAGTGTTTTGATGATAACAAACAAGGTCTATCAATCAAGCTCAAGGCTCAAGTTCAAGCAAATAGAGTATCTAAGTTAGAAGCTTTTCCCATAGGAACAATTATAAGGGAAGGAAGTTTTTATTACAAGTGTATCATGGCCAAAATAAGTTTAAGTTAAGGAGAAGAAAAAGAATGTTTTTGAAATCGTTTTAAGTTAGATTTTCTACTAAAAACGTTTTTGAAAACCTATGGTTACATACTCTGCTTTAGAAAATCAATTTTATGAAAATAAGCAGAAGTAATCGATTACCTCTCCTGGATAATCGATTACTATGTTTCTGAGTTATGACCTGGGATTTTTAATTGGAGATAATCGATTACCTTATGTAACCATCAATTACCTTTCTCACAGGAAGCAGATAATCGATTACATTGTTTTAAATAATCAATTACTTTCTTAAAAAATGAATTTCACTGTTTTCACATAAAAGGAATAATCGATTACCTTGGATAAGTAATCGATTACTTTTAAGTATTTTTGAAATCCGTGTCAGAATCAATCTGAATTGTTTCCAGATTTGTTTTTTACTTATTTGATTCTGATTTATTTCTGAAATTCGTTTTAGATATGATTTTTGAATTAATTCCTTTTTTGTTTTAAGAATCAAATCTTTAGTTTTATTTTTCCAATCTTTATGATTTGCTTTTGATTTTAAAACATGTTTTATTTATTGTTTTGAAAATCAATTCCTTCAAATTCTAATACTTCTTCTGCTATTCAAGTTCTCTCTTCTCTCTTCTCCTTAATCAATCTTTTCACGTTCTCTCTTCTCTCTTCTCCTTAATCAATCTTTTCACGTTCTTATATTTTTGAGAAGAAAACCTTACTTTTGGCCTATACTCTTGTGACTTGACTTGATTGCCATAGAAGCTTAATTGTTGTATTAGTGTTTTCTAGAACACATTATTGTATCACTCACATCAATATCGTGTATTCAACCTTAGTTGTAGGGAATGGCTCCCTAGATGTGAAGGATCGAATCCTTGTAGGGTGAAGAACCCTTGTGTGAATTTATTGAGGTCCTTAGCGAACGGAGGTTCCTAGTAGTGTGCAGGGCGTTCTTGGTTGTAATTGGGTGCGGCTCAATTCAAAGGTTATAAATAGCTCAAGCGGGTCGCTTGGGGACTGGACGTAGGTCTTTCGCTGGAAAGACTGAACCAGTATAAATTGGTTTGTGTGTTCCTCTTCCCTTATCTTTTTATTTTCTGCTATATTTTGTTTAAATCATTTCCATGCCACTCTATTTTATTTTCATATCTATCGCTGCGCCTTCACGCTCAAAAATTTAATCTCTCCATAAAACAATTTTTCTATCATTTGAGTAATTTCCAATAAAATTAATAAAACTCGATTCACCCCCTTCTCGAGGTTTGAGGCCGATTCTAACAATATACTTGATTTAGAGTTAGTTAAGTGATTATATGTTAAAGTTTAGTTGAGAAATGTTTGTTTAAATGCTTTAGTGAGTCTTAGAAAGTAAATTGATTTTGGTTTATTTTGATGCATAATTCGGTTTAAGCATGATCATGAGGGAAGTGATTTATTTTGTTAAGTGTTCAATGTTGTTTGAAGCATGTATGAGTTGTGGGAAAATAAAAATTAAAGAGTTAGTGTTTGTTGTTTATTTTCGGTTTAAGTGTTTAGTTTAGGGGTAAGTTGAATTGTTCTAAGTGCTACTTGTTAATTAGTTGACTATGTGTTTACTTGCTTAAATTAATTGAATGTTAAAGGAACATGAGTTACTTGATTATATGTTTTGATTTGTTAAAGTGTTGTATGTCGTTTAATTATTTAAGTGATGTTTGATGGGTATTTGGTTACGTGACTAGTTTTTGGAAAATTAATTGATTATGGATTGATCTAGTTCGATTTAATTGAAATTATTGGGTATGTGTAGTGGCTGCTCAAGCTTTGTTTTTGGTGTTAAAGCTTGAAAAATGAAGTGTTTGAGTGTTTGTTTTATGCTAAAGTGCTATATGAATTAAAATGTGACTTTACGGTGTTTTCGGGTTTCTAAAATGTGATTTATGGACTTAATCCTTTGCTGTCCAGATTTTTTTAAACTTGTTTTCAATTTTAAAAATGCGTCCAAGTGATTTAAAGTTTAAGTTTCAAGTGATATTTGATTTAGGAAAAAGTTGGATTGAAAAAGTTGAGTTTTTCGGTGTTTTCGGGTTCGAATAGGTTGCTGTCCAAGGTGGACCAGCAGCTAATTGTTTTGTTGAAATTTTATTTGATAATTATTCTCAAAGTGTTTTGACGTATTTAAGTTATTATGTTTTTTTGGTAGAGAATAAAATTCATTACCAACCAGCAAATTCATAAATACACACCTAAGGCCATTAATCTAGAAATCTTGCCACCTTCTAGGAAGGGTTCAAGATTTAAAGAAAAACGCCAAAAACTTAATTAGAAGTATGTCACCTTCTATGAAGGGTTCACACTTTCAATTAAGCCAATCTAGTTACAATTCTCCACTTCAATTCAAATTCTATTTCCAAGCATTACATTATTCCAATTCTTATAATCAGGAAAAACAAAACTTAATCTATATTATTGTGTTGCTTTGAAATAAATTGAGAAAAAAATTGTGTTTTTGTTTTACCCGAAAGGATTTAATCTAAGTCTTGAGATTTTACAAGAGTAGTTATAAATAAGTATTTCATTTGGGAATTTTTACATTAATATGTTATGTTTAACACGAGGAATTAAAGGTATCAACATCAATCACGGAAGGGAAGGTCAAAGATTTGTGGATCCTTTAAGAGTTTCTGATTTCAATCAAGGTGAGAATAAGAGCTTATCTGGAATGTTATGTCATGATGGTTTGATTTTTAGTTTCGATTATTTCAAATCGGAACCGTGATCTAAACGGTTAAGTAGTGTGAGGGCAACTTGTTTGTCTGTTTGTCTCTCATACAAAAGACTAATGTCACTTCTTTACGTATGTGATGATGATGTATGATTTGTTATGCTCATATGATAACATGATTATGCTAGGCCTATTCATGCATGATATTTATTCTATTTCATTTTGATTCATGTGAAGCATGCTTACGATTTGAAAGACATTTGTAATGTTCTGATTCTAAGAATTGATTAAATAAAAGATGTCAAAAAAATTAAAGTTATGTGAAAAAAATAAGAGGATATTGAGATTATGATTTGTCAAGAATGCCCTGAGTTGTGAAAGATGGATCTCCCTGATGTGCACGATGTTCTTAACGTGCTTGCCAGGTTGAGGATGGTGCTGGCCACGTGAGCCGTATGCTGTGGTTCCGAGCCCTTGATTTTGTTGAGCATGTTTTGATGGGGAAATGTTAATGTAAATATTTTAATTAGATGTCTAGGTTCACTGAAGGGATGAACAAGAGTGAATCGACCAAACCTTAGGATTAATAAGCCTTAATAAAACAATAAAAGACAGTGGCTAATGCGGCGAGTTTGAGTGTGAAGTAGTGGAGAGGAAGATACCCTGTTTATCTGTGGATACTAAGGTGTGCGATTGTGATAGGGGAGGGTGATGACGATGATACGTCAAGTAACCTAGAGTGCTTTTCTAGGCGGAACTAGTCTATATGTGATCGGGGATTAATACACAGGGGATCGTAGCATGTTCTGCACTGCGAACTAGAAAAGTACTGTCGCCCCCTTGATCAAATTTGAAACGGTGAGAGGGAACCTGAACGAGGCTGACTGTCAAATGGTATTCGGCCCCGATTGATATGATGAATAATGTGAAATGTGATTATGATCATGATGATGATTTCTCGACAGTTGGACCTGCATGGGTTAAGGTTCATGTACATCCTGTTTGCTTCCGATTAGGCTTGGGAGGATATGGAGGAGATGTAGACGTGTGAGCTAACTAAATTATGAGGAAACCGCAATTGGTGGTTAAAACAACTAAGAAACCCTAGGAGAACACCTAGAAGGGGGGGTTGAATAGGTGTAAAAGAAACCTTGAAAGATTTTCGAAAGAAATGAATCGAAACAATTAAAACGAATTATTTTTGCAAAGTTGTCAGCACTTAATCGATTAAACTGAATTCTAATCGATTAAGATCAGAAAAGTCAAAATGTCTTAATCGATTATGAACTTCCTTAATCGATTAGATCTATCAGAAACTGAAAAAAAATCACTTTTTCAAACGCATACGAAAATCAATCAATCAACACGTAAGATCAGAGATTCAGCGAAAAAGATTAACACCTATATTCTTATTAATTACCTAGGTTATGAAAATGATTTTCCCCAACTTAATTTGTGTAAGTTCCATTGAGAATGTTTTGATAATGACAAAAGGTTTTGAACAAGCTACAAAGGTGTTGATCAAGTTCAAGCTCAACAAACAACAACAATCATCAAAGGAAGAAGAGAGAACAAGCTCATGAAGACTTGAAGATCTAGTTTGAGTTTTTTTATTGTTTTATCTTTTGCCTCTCTAGACTTAGTCTTTTATTTGATGAGTTTGGGTAGAGTTCTATAGAGGGTAGTGAATCTCTATCATAGTCATGATTAAATCATAATTTGAGTTTTCACTTAACCTAAAATCAATAGGTGGCTTAAAGGTTTGAAAGGAAAGGTTTAGTTTTGAGAAAACAAGTTTCTATGTGATTTTCCAGATTTAATTGGTACTTAATCGGTTCTTAATCGGTGCTTAATCGGTGCTTAATCGATTAAACTGAAATTTAATCCATTAAGACCTATTGTACTGGTTTTTTAAAATACGATTTTCACTTCTCAAAATCAGTTTTTAATTGCTCTAACTTTTGGGTATTCTACATAAACCTTTTCCTAATCTTTGTGATCATCTAGAATCATTTTCATACAAGTTTTACAATAAATCAAGCCACTCTATTCTCTCTTAATTTCAAATATCAAAAGCTTTCTATTTTCACATTCTTTGATCAAGAACCTTTGAATCTCTTATGTTGATTTGTCATAGCTATTGAAAGAGATTCATAGGAGTATCATTGTGTTTTCAATTGTGTTGTAATCTTTGCAAGAGGCAAGCCATCTACAACAAACAAGAAGACTTGGTGTGTCGATTATCATCAAGCAAATTTCTCATTGAAGAAGAAGAAGTCTTGGTTGTGAATCAAGCAAAGTGAAGCCTTGGTGTGTGGATTATTGATCGAGGCCGTACCCGATACAAATAAAAACAGTTTAAGTATAGTACTAGGAAGTGACTCCTAGGTCGTCTCCCAAGGAATATCTTATCAAGAAAAAGGTCGAACACATAGTATGCATAGAAAACAGGGGGTTTTTTTTTTGTATTGAATATTGAATAATTGAAATCAAAACAGAATTAAATCAAAACGAAGAAACAGATAAGGAAAAGCGGATAAACCCCTTTGGCTCGCGTTCACAACTCTATCATCGGTCACAAAAGATCAATTTCTTTCCTCTTCACTGTCCAACTCGTGAGAATTAAATACTAAGCGAAAATTCAATTCTCACCCCAAAACCCAAACCTCTAATTAAGCATTAAAAGCCAAAGCATGGAGTTTTTACGAGTTTGCATAAATTAAGCATTCATACACATGGATTATCTCTATACAATGGAACTAAGCGAACCATAACATATCAATAAGCATGAAAACAGTGAATAAAAACGAAATAGCATTAAGAACAAAACCTCAAGAGTATGTGATACATTACCAAAGGGATTTAACCTAAGAGTTTAGCCTTCCATGAAGAAAAATACCAAAAACGTGTAGAAAAGGGAAGAGAGAGAAACCCTAGCAGCCACCACAAGCTTGGAGAGCAAAACTAAGCCTTCTCTATGAGAGAGAATGTAAAAAAAACGTGAATGGAAGGTCTCTCCCCAAGGGTTTACACGAATTTGGCTTTTTAAATCACAAAACGGGCCTAAATCATGGGCCCAAATCCTAAGGAAAGCTTATCTCTAAATTAAATCTAAAAATATCTTATAGATAAAATCTAAATCTTAAAAGATATAACTAAATCTCAACTAATCCTAAAGATAGATTACAATCTTCACTTCATCATATATCTTCTCTTCCAAAATTAAATCTTCATTCCCAAAATGTCCAAAAAGCCCTTGTGCCAAATATGACCTGAAAATAGAAATAGAATTAATTAGGCTAAATAATCCCAAATTAAACAATATTCAGAATATTAGTCCAATAAACTCTAAATCACTAAATCAAGCTAAACAATGTCAAATAGGCAACAAGTATCAATAATAGGAGTAAAATAATGCAAGGAATAATGGGAAATAAAATGCTCATCAAATACCCCCACACTTATCCTTTTGCACTCCTGGGCAAAACTAAGAATTAGGACTGAGAAAATCAATATGCACCAAAGTGAATCATGCAACAAGATTACTACAACTAATGAATGCAAACCTAAGAGATTACATACTTCACAATGAATTCTAGGAAATGCAAAGAAATGGGCAAAATCGAGCACATGAAGAAAATAAGGACCAAAGAATCAAAGCATCCATGAACATCATCCAATTATTTCAAATATGCAAAGAAAACCAATGACATCAAGAGGGTAGTCACAAAGATGATAGAAACTCACAAGGATCACTCAATAGTGTTTACACTCAAGGCACATCATGAAAAACAAACACAACCATAGGCTTGACAAGCCTCTAACATCAACAATCAACACACATGCACATTAAGATCAAAAGGTCTTTTCAGGGTTGTAATGGGGCCAAGGACAAGGTAGGATAAAAATATGGGAAATGTAGCTAAAACCCAGGGAATAGAGGAGCAATGGGGAACAAGTAAAAAAAAAATAAATAAACACAATCCACCCCAGAATGAAATGGTAAACATAACAACAACCTCTAATTCCAATCCTCCATGCCTCAATCAACCTTTTATTCCATTTTTTTTTCTTTTTCTTCTTCTTCTTCTTCTTCTTCTTTTTTTTTTTTGAATTGCATTACATTGCAGAACTTCATGAACGAAAGAAAAGAAGAAACAACAAAAATGACATAATGAGATAAAGCCATAATTACATCACCGACCATAGAGGCAAAGCCCAGAACTCACAAGAGATGAAGAACAAAGCACCCTCGCTTACTTAATACCCATTCCCAAAACAATTCCAAAGCTCCAACATTCCCTAAGGTTAGGACAATCATGGTTTTTCAGTCATAGGCTTGTAATGAGCTAAAGAACAAAGAAAAGGGATATAAAGGCTCAAAGGGGCTATCAAAGGATAAATTCATTCAAGGTAGGCTCATATGGCTAGTGGCTTATTCAAGAAAAAACAATGCCTAAATCATTTCAAAATGTGCATGGGAATATCAAGTATCAACAAGAGTCAAGTCAAGTTCTAGAGTGCAAGTAATCCAGAGTGCAATCACACATGAAAGAAAAATTAGGTGGCATATATAGCAATCCACCCACAATTAAGGCTCAAATCCTCACAAAAGGGACAATTCCATCACAGTGTTACCACCTCTTAATTATCAAAAGCAACTTTACACACAGAAATGCATGAATTCAGACACAAGATACCAAGACTCTACTAAAATGAAGCAAAAACATGCAAGAAAATGCCCAAAACTTAGCAAAACCTAAAAAATCAAAGCAAAAATATGCAACCTAAACTACTCCCCCCCCCCCCCACACTTAAATCACACATTGTCCTCAATGTAAAACAAATAGCAGAATCAGACAGATATAGACAAGTGGAATAAAAGTAGTAAAGAAGGAGAAAAGAAAACTCCCTAAATCATGGTGGGTCAAAAATGGGGTCGACCAATGAGGCTTCCTCCACAGGTGCATCATCCAAAGAAGGGGTAGTGAGGAAAGGCTTGAGTCGGTGGCCATTGACTTTGAAGCTCTTGTCTGTGGACTCACTCTTGATCTCCACAATGCCATAAGGAAACACCTGGGTGACTACAAACGGTCCAATCCATTTAGAGCGGAGCTTTCCACTCATGAGTCCAAGCCTAGAGTTGTAGAGCAACACTTTTTGACCAACCAAGAACTCCTTTCTGCAAATTGAGCTATCATGGAGCTTCTTGGTCTTCTCTTTGTAGAACTTGGAATTCTCATAGTCCTCCAAACGGATCTCATCTAGCTCACTCAACTGCAGCTTCCTCTCCTCACCCGCTTGATCAAGAGCTAAGTTACATTGCTTCACAGCCCAATATGCACGGTGCTCTATCTCCACAGGCAGGTGGCATGCCTTACCAAAGACAACCCGATAGGGTGACATCCCTATGGGTGCCTTGTAAGCAGTCCGATGGGCCCATAGAGCATCCTCCAATCGTGTGCTCCAATCCTTTCTATTAGGCTTCACCATCTTCTCCAAAATCCGCTTGATCTCTCTGTTTGAAATCTCAGCTTGCCCATTGGTTTGGGGGTGATATGGTGTAGAAACTTTGTGCACAACCCCATACTTCTTGAGCAAAGCTTGCATGGATCTATTGCAGAAGTGTGTGCCTTGATCACTGACTATGGCTCTAGGTATGCCAAACCTGCAAAGGATATTAGACCTGAAAAAATCTACAACAACCTGAGCATCATTAGTCCTGGTGGCCTTAGCTTCCACCCATTTGGATACATAATCCACAGCAAGTAAGATATAATAAAAACCAAAAGAAACAGGAAAGGGGCCCATGAAATCTATACCCCAGACATCAAACACCTCACAGAACAACATAGGTTGTTGCGGCATCTGTTGCCTCTAAGATAGGGTGCCTCCTGCCCTTTGACATTGCTCACATGAGCTGCAGATTTTGCTTGCATCCTTGAAGATGGTAGGCCAATAAAATCCAGAATCCAGCACCTTTCGTGCTGTCCTTTGAGTGCCAAGGTGGCCTCCAACTGGTGAAGCATGGCAAAATTGGAGAACCGATTGGATCTCCTGGTCTGGAATGCACATGCGAATGACCTGATCACTGCAAAAACGCCACAAATAGGGGTCATCCCATACATAATACTTGGCATCGCTCTTCAATTTGTCTCTTTGAGCTTTGGATGCCAAGGCTGGAAAAACAGATGCAACTATATAATTTACAATATCAGCAAACCAAGGAATAAGGGGAGGGGGATGTGAAACATGCAAAACTAAAAGCTGCTCATCCGGGAAGTCATCCCGGATAGGAAATGCATCCTCCTCTCTCTCTATTATACTCAAGTGGTCTGCGACAAGGTTATGTGCACCACTCCGATCCTGAATCTCAAGATCAAACTCCTGGAGGAGCAACATCCATCTAATCAACCTAGGTTTGGAATCTGTCTTTTTCAAAAGATACTTCAGGGCAGCATGATCAGTATACACCACAACCTTAGAACCTAACAGATATGATCTAAACTTATCAAGTGCAAAGACAATGGCTAACAGCTCTTTTTCAGTTGTGGTGTAATTAACTTGTGCTGAATCTAAAGTCCTAAATGCATAATAAATCACATGAGACAGCTTACCAACCCTTTGGGAGAGAACTGCTCCCAAAGCATAATTCGAGGCATCGGTCATGAGCTCAAATGGGAGGGTCCAGTCAGGTGGTTGGATGATGGGAGTGGTGGTGAGTGCTCTCTTTAACTCATCAAATGCCTTCTTGCATTGGTCTCCAAAATCAAATGTGGTATCCTTTTGAAGCAAGTTGGATAGTGGAAGGGCTATCTTGCTAAAGTTTTGAATAAACCTGCGATAGAAACCTGCATGGCCAAGAAAAGAACGCACCTCTCGCACGCAAGAGGGGTAAGGCAAATGTGATATTACATGCAGCTTAGCAGGGTCAACCTCTATGCCCTTATGCGAAATAATGTGCCCTAAGACTATGCCTTGTTCTACCATAAAATGACATTTTTCAAAATTCAAGACAAGGTTAGTCTCAATGCACCTATTAAGCACCTTAGACAAACTATCAAGACATGCATCAAAAGAGGAACCATATACACTAAAATCATCCATGAAGACCTCTGTGCAATGCTCAAGTAAGTCATTAAAAATACTCATCATACATCTTTGAAAAGTGCCAGGAGCATTGCATAGGCCAAAAGGCATCTTCCTATAAGCAAATGTACCAAAAGGACAGGTAAATGTAGTCTTATGTTGGTCCTCTGGTGCAATACAGATTTGGAAATAACCAGAGAAACCATCTAAGAAGCAATAGTGAGATTTACCTGCCAGGCGCTCCAACATCTGATCAATGAAGGGAAGAGGAAAGTGATCCTTGTGGGTCGCCTGGTTGAGCTTCCTATAATCAATGCAGACTCTCCAACTGTTCTGCACTCTAGTGGGAATCAGCTCATCCTTCTCATTTTTGACAACTGTCACCCCAGACTTCTTGGGAACTACTTGAACCGGGCTTACCCAAGTGCTGTCTGAAATGGGGTAGATAATGCCAGCTTGCAGCAGCTTGGTGACCTCTTTCTTCACCACATCAAGAATCTGGGGGTTCAACCGTCTCTGGGGTTGTCTCACTGGTTTAGCCCCATCCTCCAATAAAATTCGATGCGTGCACATGGAGGGGCTAATACCAGGTATGTCTGCCAAAGTCCATCCTATTGCCCTTTTGTTTGCTCTAATCACATCTAGCAGCTTCTTCTCTTGATCAACAGAAAGGGAGGTAGAGATGATCACTGGAAGTTTCTGCTCAGCCTCCAAGTAAGCATATTTGAGATGAGGAGGAAGGGGCTTCAGGTCCAATAAAGGTGCCTGCATCACAGATGGAACTAAAGGAGCAGCAGAATTGGATTCTGCCGCCTGCACCTGAACAAGTGAATTAGACTCATGCAAAACAGAAATGGGGTTAGCATGATCTGAATCTATATCATATGAATCAACAGATGCAGTAGCAGAATTTAAAAACTGGTCAATTTCAATGCATGCAGTGCACATTTCGGAATCAGAACATGCAGAACAAGTAAATAAGCTAGTGAAAGATGGCAAATCATAATCATGCAAAAAGTCTAGAACATGCTCATCAATCAGATCATCAATCAAGTCAACATGAAAGACAGAGTGGTCATCAGAAAAATGTTTCATAGCATCAAAAATATTGAATCGAACCACACTGTCATCAAATTCCATGGAAAGTGTACCTGCATGCACATCTATCTTGGTTCGGGCTGTTTTCAAAAATGGTCTCCCTAATATGATAGGGACAGCACTACGAGAGGTGTCCTCTTCCATATCAAGAATATAAAAATCAGCAGGAAAGATAAGCTCTTCAACCCGAACCAGGACATCCTCTATCAAACCTGCGGGGTAGGCAGTAGATCTATTTGCCAAGTGAATAACCACACCCGTAGGTTGAAGGGCTCCAAGTGAAAGAGACTTGAAAACAGACATAGGCATAACATTAATAGATGCTCCTAAATCTAGCAAAGCATTCTCAAATTTAGTATTACCTATGATACAAGGCACAGAGAAAGTTCCAGGATCCTTACACTTTTCAGGAATATGAGGGACGGGTTTACCTATAAGAGCAGAGACATTTCTTCCCATGTTGATCCTCTCATTGCCCTTGAGCTTCCGTTTGTGTGTGCATAGATCCTTCAAGAACTTTGCATACCTTGGAATCTGATTGATTGCATCAAGAAGGGGTATGTTGACTTCCACCTTCCTGAATGTGTCAAGTATCTCTTTGTCAATCTCTTCCATTTTCTTGCTTTGAGTCACCCCCTTGGTGGGAAAGGAAGAGGAATGGGGGGTGGTTGTTGGGCAGCAGCAGGTGTTATGCTTGTGGAAGGCTGAGCTGAATGGGATTTTCTGGTACTTGTGTGCTCACTCTCCTCGACCATTTGGCTCTTCTTGTTGGTTGAAACTAGATCATCTTTGTTGAGGTCAGATTCTGGCGTAGGTGTGACAATCTGCTTCCCTGACCTTAGACTAATGGCATTCACATTCTGGTTTGGATTGATCACTGTTTGGGATGGCAACTTGTTAGAATTCTGAGATTGCATAGTGTTGATTGTTGTTGCCATCTGTCCCATCTGATTGGTCAAAGATTGAATGGAGGCCTCTTGTCTTTGAATGGATGCTCTAGTTTCTTGTTGGAATTGGAGATTTTGCATGGTCATCTGTTTCATCAGCTCTTCCAATGAAGGCTACTGCTCAGTAGTAGGAGCTGGTGGTGCAGAATTAGCCTGTTGTTGTCTCTGTTGCTGGACTGGAGGAGGTACATATGGTGGTCTAGAATTGTTCTGAAATTGAACCTGTGAAGGTTGCTGCTGATCAGACCATCTCAGGTTGGGATGGTTCCTCCAACCAGGGTTGTATCTATTGGTAGAGATCAAAGTTCTGTGGCTGCTGGTTTCTACTGTTGAAGATGTTGGCGGCATATGCCTCAGGTTGGTCAGCACCAGTCGTGGGCTGCTGCTGCACAGAAGGGCATGCATCTGTGGGGTGCTCAGCGGATGTGCATATGCCACATAATCTAGCAGGCAGGGACAACTTCTTCTGGTTGATGGCCAATTGAGTGACCAAAGTTGTAAGTGAATCTATCTTCTGTTCAAGCTTCTCAACCTTACCAGAACTTGTGCCAACATCATTCACTCCTCTCACTATGATTGCATCGCTGTTGCCCCTTGCATGGAATTGTTGACAATTGGAAGTCATCTTCTCAATCTTGACTCTGGCTTCTAGAGGTGTCATGTCTCCTAGGGCACCACCACTTGCAGCATCAAGCATGTTTCTCTCCATGAGGTTGAGACCTTCATAGAAATATTGAATAAGCAACTGCTCTGAGATCTGATGGTGGGGGCAGCTCGCACACAATCTCTTGAATCTCTCCCAATACTCATAGAGACTTTCTCCACTTTGTTGCCTGATGCCTGATATATCCTTTCGGATTGCTGTTGTTCTGCATGCAGGGAAGAATTTCTCCAAAAATGCCCTCTTCAGGTCATCCCAGACTGTGATAGAACCAGGGGCCAGATCGTACAACCAATCCTTGGCTAGCCCCTCTAGGGAGTGTGGGAATGCCTTAAGACAAACATGATCCTCTTGCACATCATGTGGTTTCATAGTAGCACAGACAATATGGAACTGCTTGAGATGTTTATGAGGATCCTCACCTGCAAGACCATTAAACTTGGGCAACAAATGAATTAGTCCAGACCTTAGCTCATACGGGTCATCGGGATACTGGATGCACAAATCTTCAATAGTGAAATCAGGTGCAGCCAGCTCCCTCAATGTCCTCTCACGTGGTGGAGGTTGAGCCATATTTTCAGAATAATCAGAATAAGAATCCAAATTTATAGGAATAGAAGAAAAAGAAGCAGACTCACTATGTAAAGACTCAATAGACTCACTACCTATGGACTGGTTCCTATTTTGTCTAACTAGTCTGTGATAAGTTCTATCAATTTCAGGGTTATATGGATGAAAGTAGCTTGGGTTTCCCCTAGTCATGTACTGAACAGAACACCATTAAGCATAGCAAACTGTCACTAATATACATGACCAAAATAGGCAACAAAATTTTTTATTTTTTAAAATTTTTTTCTTTATTTTTTTCAGCACCCTAAAATCATGAAAACATACCACAAAAAGTTTGAGGACAAAATTCAAAAGGGAACCAAGTCAAACAATTAAATCAGAGACCAAAAACTAAGAAAATAAAACTTGTAAAATAAAAAAGAAATAGTAAAACGGCTTTTCAGGATCCAGACGAAGGAGTTTTCTAACAAAGTGAGAAAAATCAGATTATTCAGAAAATTCCCTTCGATTTGATATAAAATTCGTCAAATTCCGAGTTACGAGTCAAAAGTTGCGACGATTTGAAGAAAGTGCTGCTAAAACTTGGAAAATTTTTCTGGAACTCACAACCAGTGATGATCTGAGTGATCGTGGTGCCTCGAAACCTTTTTATATGATAAAAGTAGTGTGGATATAAATTTTCGTGCAAAAATTCCACCCACAACTATGTGAACTAGCAACCACAGAATCAATCAAATACACTAATTGCAACAAAATAGCAAAACAGCAAACAGTGCAACTTCAACCGGTTATCAGAATTGACTACTAGACCCTAAATCAGACACGACACACTATAATAACTATACTAACTACGACACTAACTAACTGCTAATGACCTTTGGCAAGAACCGATATTCCCCGGCAACGGCGCCAAATTTGATTGAGGCCGTACCCGATACAAATAAAAACAGTTTAAGTATAGTACTAGGAAGTGACTCCTAGGTCGTCAGGAATATCTTATCAAGCAAAAGGTCGAACACATAGTATGCATAGAAAACATGGGGTTTTTTTTTTGTATTGAATATTGAATAATTGAAATCAAAACAGAATTAAATCAAAACGAAGAAACAGATAAGGAAAAGCGGATAAACCCCTTTGGCTCGCGTTCACAACTCTATCATCGGTCACAAAAGATCAATTTCTTTCCTCTTCACTGTCCAACTCGTGAGAATTAAATACTAAGCGAAAATTCAATTCTCACCCCAAAGCCCAAACCTCTAATTAAGCATTAAAAGCCAAAGCATGGAGTTTTTACGAGTTTGCATAAATTAAGCATTCATACACATGGATTATCTCTATACAATGGAACTAAGCGAACCATAACATATCAATAAGCATGAAAACAGTGAATAAAAACGAAATAGCATTAAGAACAAAACCTCAAGAGTATGTGATACATTACCAAAGGGATTTAACCTAAGAGTTTAGCCTTCCATGAAGAAAAATACCAAAAACGTGTAGAAAAGGGAAGAGAGAGAAACCCTAGCAGCCACCACAAGCTTGGAGAGCAAAACTAAGCCTTCTCTATGAGAGAGAATGTAAAAAAAACGTGAATGGAAGGTCTCTCCCCAAGGGTTTACACGAATTTGGCTTTTTAAATCACAAAACGGGCCTAAATCATGGGCCCAAATCCTAAGGAAAGCTTATCTCTAAATTAAATCTAAAAATATCTTATAGATAAAATCTAAATCTTAAAAGATATAACTAAATCTCAACTAATCCTAAAGATAGATTACAATCTTCACTTCATCATATATCTTCTCTTCCAAAATTAAATCTTCATTCCCAAAATGTCCAAAAAGCCCTTGTGCCAAATATGACCTGAAAATAGAAATAGAATTAATTAGGCTAAATAATCCCAAATTAAACAATATTCAGAATATTAGTCCAATAAACTCTAAATCACTAAATCAAGCTAAACAATGTCAAATAGGCAACAAGTATCAATAATAGGAGTAAAATAATGCAAGGAATAATGGGAAATAAAATGCTCATCAATTATCATCAAGCAAGTGAAGACTTGTTGTGTGGATTATCAGCAAGGGGTAGAGGTTAGATTAGAGAGAAGATCAATAGGATTACAAGGCAAGGGTGTGGTATCTCTTGTAGGCTATCAAGAAGGGAGTCTTGAGAGGCATTTACTTGTAATTTGAGAACTCTAATTCCTCATAGTGAAGAATCTCTCTTGGTTGAAGAGGGGACTGGATGTAGCTTTCAAGTGGATGAAAGTGAACCAGGATAAATCACTGTGTCGTATCTCTAAACCCTTACTCTTTACATTCTTGTTGTTCATTGTGTTCTTGGTTGAAAACCTAGAAAGAGTGATTTTCATAATTGATTGAATTGAATCTTAATTGTTCAAATTAAGTTGGGGAAAATCATTTTCATAACCTAGGTAATCAATAAGAATATAGGTGTTAATCTTTTCCGCTGAATCTCTGATCTTACATGTTGATTGATTGATTTTCGTATTCGATTGAAAAGTGATTTTTCAGTTTTTAACTGTCATAATCGATTATTAATAGATTAAGTGAAATTGTGTTTTCTGACCTTAATCGATTAAATTGCAGATTAATCGATTAAAGTTCAGCTTAATCGATTAAGTGCTGACAAATTTGCAAAAATCATTTGTTTTGATTGTTTCGATTTGTTTCGTTCGAAAATCTTTCAAGGTTTCTTTTACACCTATTCAACCCCCCCTTCTAGGTGTGTTCCTAGGGTTCCTTAGTTGTTTCAACCACCAATTGTGGTTTCCTCAATTGGTATCAGAGCTCGGTCGAAAGACACGAGCATAAGAGCTTTTTCGTAAAGATCCTTTAAGAAAATCGCAATGGGTTTCATGAATCCCTTTGGTGGTGAAGGTGCTTCGATAAGTCATCCTCCACTCTTTAATGGTGATGGATACGCTTATTGGAAAGTTAGAATGAAAATCTTTATCCAAGCCATAGATAGTGAAATTTGGAAAGTAGTTGAAAAAGGTCCTCATATCCCCTCTAGTTTAGTTGAAGGTGTAGTACATTTAATCCCCGAGGATAAGTGGAAGGATGATGATAGAAAGAAAGTTCAATATGATTATAAAGCAAAGAATATCATCACCTCCGCTTTATCTTATGATGAGTTTTTTAGAGTTTCCCAATGTACTAGTGCTAAGGAAATGTGGGACACTTTACAAGTGACTCATGAAGGAACTAGTGAGGTTAGAAGAGCTAGATTGAATGCTTTAATGCGTGATTATGAATTGTTTCAAATGCTTCCAAATGAATCTATTAATGATATGCAAAAGTGTTTTACTCATATTATTAACCATTTACTTGCTCTTGGTAAGACTTTCTTACAAGGTGAACTTTCTAACAAAGTGTTGAGATGTTTAGACAGGAATTGGCAACCAAAAGTAACGGCTATTGTTGAATCTAAGAATTTGGATGCTATGGATCTAGAAACACTTTTCGGAAAGCTTCAAGAACATGAAATGGAGCTTGGACGTTTAAGTATCAATGAAGAGTCGGATAAGAACAATGGAAGAAAGGGACTTGCTCTTAAAGTCAATAGATCATACAATAAGAAAGAGAGTTCCGATGATGATGATAGTGAAGATTCCGATTCAGATGTTGATGAAAAAGAAATGAAACTTTTACTAAGGAAGTTTGACAAGTTTATAAGGAGAAAAGGAAGGTTGAATAAAGACAAAGGTAAAGAGAAGGATTCCCCACACTACAAGACCAAGACATCAAAAGAAGGTGTAGTTTTCCATGAATGTGGAAAACCCGGTCATCTCAAGTACTCATGCTCTAGGTATCTCAAGAAGAAGGAGAAAGACAAGAAAAATTCAAAACACAAAAGGGCATATATAGTTTGGGATAGTGATGTAGAAGAGAAGAAAAGCACATCGAGTAGTTCGTCGGATGATGAAGAAGTTGCTAATCTCAACTTGCTTGTTCAAGTCAATGAAGAGGAAAGTTCAAATGATGAATCAAGTGAACAAAGCGAGGATAGCAATGTAAGTCATACTAAATCCGAAATTTCTTCTAAATATGAATTGTTATATAATGCTTATGAAGAAATGCATGAACAACTTGAAAAACTAGCTTTGAAAAACATTGAAAGAAAGAAGCTCATTTTGAAACATCAACAAGAAATTTTAGAACTTCAAAAACAAGTTGAAGAGCTTAATCTTCAAAATGAAACTCTTGATCTTATATATGCTAGTTCTTCTTGTGATTGTGCTAGTAGATTGAATATTGTGGTTGATTGTGAGAATTGCAAGTTGCTTAAGGATGAAAATGTTATTTTGAAAAATAAGCTTGCAAGTTTCACAAATGGTGATATTAGATTGCGCACATTGTTAAATTTTCAAAGAGGAAATTCAAACAAGTTTGGTTTGGGTTATACTAATGCTAAGAGTAATTCTCATAGAAATGTTGTTGATTTTTCTAAAGTTGATTTCTCAAATGCACCAACATGTTTCTATTGTGGTACTCATGGACATACTTCAAATGTGTGTTATATTAAAGTGCATGGCATACCTAAAGGAAAGTTTGTTTGGGTTAAGAAGGGTGAGATTCCCTTAACTAACAAAAATGGATCCAAAACCATTTGGATACCAAAAAGCAAAGCATGATTGTTTTGTAGGTATGATTGAAGAGCAAAGGGCTTACAAGTGTTATTCATACATTTGCATCTTCAATTGGTATTACATTTTCATCTCAAGTGAATGACCTACAAAGTGGTAAAAAAATTGGTACAAGTGATATTGTTGTATATTCTTATTTGGTATAAATGATTGTTCTCAATTGGTATAATTGATTGTTCTCAATTGGTATTACTTTTCTAAAGTTCAATTGGTATCATTGAGTGATCATTAGATGATTATCATGCTTTTGTGATATTTTGTCAATTAGTGACAATTAGCTTTTCAATTGGTATCATTGATTATTTTTGGTTCTTATCTTTCAATTGGTATCAATGTTGAAAAGGAATGATTGGTGATTTCTCTTATTTTGGCTAAGCATTTTATATTTCAATTGGTATATATTACTTTTTGATAATGCCAAAGGGGGAGAAATAGTTTGTTTTGGGAGAATGGTTGTTTTTGTTGTTTTTATGTAGGTTGAGCAAAGTTGTTGAAGATAGGGGGAGAATCAAGCTTCTATCAATTGGATTTTAAATGATCAAAAGCATTTAGCAAGGGGGAGCAAGAGTCTCACCAAGTGATCAAATATTTAAAGCATCAACAACTTCAAAACATGTTTGTCATTTTCAAAAAGGGGGAGATTGTAAGTTCCATTGAGAATGTTTTGATAATGACAAAAGGTTTTGAACAAGCTACAAAGGTGTTGATCAAGTTCAAGCTCAACAAACAACAACAATCATCAAAGGAAGAAGAGAGAACAAGCTCATGAGGACTTGAAGATCTAGTTTGAGTTTTGTTATTGTTTTATCTTTTGCCTCTCTAGACTTAGTCTTTTATTTGATGAGTTTGGGTAGAGTTCTATAGAGGGTAGTGAATCTCTATCATAGTCATGATTAAATCATAATTTGAGTTTTCACTTAACCTAAAATCAATAGGTGGCTTAAAGGTTTGAAAGGAAAGGTTTAGTTTTGAGAAAAAAAGTTTCTATGTGATTTTCCAGATTTAATTGGTACTTAATCGGTTCTTAATCGGTGCTTAATCGATTAAACTGAAATTTAATCGATTAAGACCTGCTGTACTGGTTTTTTAAAATACGATTTTCACTTCTCAAAATCAGTTTTTAAGTGCTCTAACTTTTGGGTATTCTACATAAACCTTTTCCTAATCTTTGTGATCATCTAGAATCATTTTCATACAAGTTTTACAATAAATCAAGCCACTCTATTCTCTCTTAATTTCAAAGATCAAAAGCTTTCTATTTTCACATTCTTTGATCAAGAACCTTTGAATATCTTATGTTGATTTGTCATAGCTATTGAAAGAGATTCATAGGAGTATCATTGTGTTTTCAATTGTGTTGTAATCTTTGCAAGAGGCAAGCCATCTACAACAAACAAGAAGACTTGGTGTGTCGATTATCATCAAGCAAATTTCTCATTGAAGAAGAAGAAGTCTTGGTTGTGAATCAAGCAAAGTGAAGCCTTGGTGTGTGGATTATCATCAAGCAAGTGAAGACTTGTTGTGTGGATTATCAACAAGGGGTAGAGGTTAGATTAGAGAGAAGATCAATAGGATTACAAGGCAAGGGTGTGGTATCTCTTGTAGGCTATCAAGAAAGGAGTCTTGAGAGGCATTTACTTGTAATTTGAGAACTCTAATTCCTCATAGTGAAGAATCTCTCTTGGTTGAAGAGGGGACTGGATGTAGCTTTCAAGTGGATGAAAGTGAACCAGGATAAATCATTGTGTCGTATCTCTAAACCCTTACTCTTTACATTCTTGTTGTTCATTGTGTTCTTGGTTGAAAACCTAGAAAGAGTGATTTTCATAATTGATTGAATTGAATCTTAATTGTTCAAATTAAGTTGGGGAAAATCATTTTCATAACCTAGGTAATCAATAAGAATATAGGTGTTAATCTTTTCCGCTGAATCTCTGATTTTACATGTTGATTGATTGATTTTCGTATTCGATTGAAAAGTGATTTTTCAGTTTTTAACTGTCATAATCGATTATTAATAGATTAAGTGAAATTGTGTTTTCTGACCTTAATCGATTAAATTGCAGATTAATCGATTAAAGTTCAGCTTAATCGATTAAGTGCTGACAAATTTGCAAAAATCATTTGTTTTGATTGTTTCGATTTGTTTCGTTCGAAAATCTTTCAAGGTTTCTTTTACACCTATTCAACCCCACCTTCTAGGTGTGTTCCTAGGGTTCCTTAGTTGTTTCAACCACCAATTGCGGTTTCCTCAATTTGAACAATTAAGATTCAATTCAATCAATTATGAAAATCAATCTTTGTCTAGGTTTTCAACCAAGAACATAATGAACAACAAGAATGTAAAGAGTAAGGGTTTAGAGATACGGCACAGTGATTTATCCTAGTTCACTTTCATCCACTTGAAAGCTACATCCAGTCCCCTCTTCAACCAAGAGAGATTCTTCACTATGAGGAATTAGAGTTCTCAAATTACAAGTAAATGCCTCTCAAGACTCCCTTCTTGATAGCCTACAAGAGATACTCACACCCTTGCCTTTTAATCCTATTGATCTTCTCTCTAATCTAACCTCTACCCCTTGTTGATAATCCACACAACAAGTCTTCACTTGCTTCATGATAGTCCACACACCAAGGCTTCACTTTGCTTGATTCACAACCAAGACTTCTTCTTCAATTTGAATGAACTTTGCTTGATGATAATCGACACACCAAGTCTTCTTGTTTGTTGTAGATGACTTGCCTCTTGCAAAGATTACAACACAATAGAAAACACAATGACACTCCTATGAATCTCTTCCAATAGCTATGACAAAATCAACATGAGAGATTCTAGAGTTCTTGATCAAAGAATATGAAAATAGAAAAGCTTTGATCTTTGAAATTGAGAGAGAATAGAGTGGCTTGATTTCTTGTAAAACTTGTATGAAAAATGATTCTAGATGATCACAATAATTGGGAAAAGGTTTATATAAAATACCCAAAACTTGGAAGCACTTCAAAACTGATTTTGAGAAGTGAAAAACGTATTTTCAAAACCAGTTCTACAGTGTTTAATCGATTAGATACATGCATAATCTATTAGTAATCGATTAAACTGATTCATAATCGATTAACCCCTGTTGAAATCACTTGAAAACTTTTTTTCTCAAAACTAAACCTTTCCTTTCAAACCTTTAAGCCACCTATTGATTTTAGGGAAAGTGAAAACTCAAATTATGATATAAGCATGCAATCAAAAGAGATTCACTACCCTCTAAGAAACTCTACCCAAAATCATCAAATAAAAGACTAAGTCTAGAGAGGCAAATGATATTACAATAATAAAACACAAACTAGATCTTCATAAATCTTCATGAGTTGACTCTCTCTTCTTCACTTGATGTTTGTTGTTGATTGTTGAACTTGAAACTTGATCAATATCTTTGTAGCTTGTTCAAAACCTTTTGTCATTATCAAAACATTCTCAATGAAACTTACAATCTCCCCATTTTTGAAAATGACAAACATGTTTTGAAGTTGTTTGAAGTTGTTGACGCTTTAACTATTTGATCACTTGGTGAGACTCTTGCTCCCCCTTAATCAATGCAATTTACATTTGAAATCCAATTGATAGAAGCTTGATTCTCCCCCTATCTTCAACAACTTTGCTCAACCTATACAAAAACAACAAAACAACCCTTTCTCCAAAACAACCATTTCCCCCCCCCCCCCCCTTTGGCATTATCAAAAAGTAATATATACCAATTGAAATATAAAATGCTTAGCCAAAATAAGAGAAATCACCAATCATTTCTTCACAACATTGATACCAAATAAGAATATTCAACAATATCATTTGTACCAAATTTTACCACTTTGTAGGTCATTCACTTGAGATGCAAATGTAATACCAATTGAAGATGCAAATTTAAGAATAACACTTGTAAGCCCTTTGCTCTTCAATCATACCTACAAAACAATCATGCTTTGCTTTTTGGTATCCAAACGATTTTGGATCCATTTTTTTTAGTTAAGGGAATCTCACCCTTCTTAACCCAAACAAACTTTCCTTTAGGTATACCATGCCCGTTAATATAACACACATTTGAAGTATGTCCATGAGTACCACAATAGAAACATGTTGGTGCATTTGAGAAATCAACTTTAGAAAAATCAACAACATTTCTATGAGAATTACTCTTAGCATTAGTATAACCCAAACCGAACTTGTTTGAATTTTCTCTTTGAAAATTTAACAATGTGCGCAATTTAATATCACCACTTGTGAAACTTGCAAGCTTATTTTTCAAAATAGCATTTTCATCTTTAAGCAACTTGCAATTTTCACAATCAACCACAATATTCAATCTACTAGCACAATCACAAGAAGAACTAGCATAAATGAGATCAAGGGTTTCATTTTCAAGATTAAGCTCATCAACTTGTTTTTGAAGTTCTAAAATCTCTATTTGATGTTTCAAAATGAGCTTCTTTCTTTCAATGTTTTTCAAAACTAGTTTTTCAAGTTGTTCATGCATTTCTTCATAAGCATTATATAACAATTCATATTTAGAAGAAATTTCGGATTTAGTATGACTTACATTGCTATCCTCGCTTTGTTCACTTGATTCATCATTTGAACTTTCCTCTTCATTGACTTGAACAAGCAAGTTGAGATTAGCAACTTCTTCATCATCTGACGAACTACTCGATGTGCTTTTCTTCTCTTCTACATCACTATCCCAAACTATATATGCCCTTTTGTGTTTTGAATTTTTCTTGTCTTTCTCCTTCTTCTTGAGATTCCTAGAGCATGAGTACTTGAGATGACCGGGTTTTCCACATTCATGGCAAACTACACATTCTTTTGATGTCTTGGCCTTGTAGTGTGGGGAATCCTTCTCTTTACCTTTGTCTTTGTTCAACCTTCCTTTTCTCCTTAGAAACTTGTCAAACTTCCTTAGTAAAAGTTTCATTTCTTTTTCATCAACATCCGAATCGGAATCTTCACTATCATCATCATCGGAACTCTCTTTCTTATTGTATGATCTATTGACTTTAAGAGCAAGTCCCTTTCTTCCATTGTTCTTATCCGACTCTTCATTGATACTTAAACGTCCAGGCTCCATTTCATGTTCTTGAAGCTTTCCGAAAAGTGTTGCTAGATCCATAGCATCCAAATTCTTAGATTCAACAATAGCCGTTACTTTTGGTTGCCAATTCCTGTCTAAACATCTCAACACTTTGTTAGAAAGTTCACCTTGTAAGAAAGTCTTACCAAGAGCAAGTAAATGGTTAATAATATGAGTAAAACGCTTTTGCATATCATAAATAGATTCATTTGGAAGCATTTGAAACAATTCATAATCACGCATTAAAGCATTCAATCTAGCTCTCCTAACCTCACTAGTTCCTTCATGAGTCACTTGTAAAGTGTCCCACATTTCCTTAGCACTAGTACATTGGGAAACTCTAAAAAACTCATCATAGGATAAAGCGGAGGTGATGATATTCTTTGCTTTATAATCATATTGAACTTTCTTTCTATCATCATCCTTCCACTTATCCTCGGGGGTCAATTGTACTACGCCTTCAACTAAGCTAGAGGGGATATGATGACCTTTTTCAACTACTTTCCAAATTTCACTATCTATGGCTTGGATAAAGATTTTCATTCTAACTTTCCAATAAGCGTATCCCTCACCATTAAAGAGTTGAGGACGACTTATCGAAGCACCTTCACCACCAAAGGGATTCATGGAACCCATTGCGATTTTCTTAAAGGATCTTTACGAAAAAGCTCTTATGCTCGTGTCTTTCGACCGAGCTCTGATACCAATTGAGGAAACCGCAATTGGTGGTTAAAACAACTAAGAAACCCTATGAGAACACCTAGAAGGGGGGGGTTGAATAGGTGTAAAAGAAACCTTGAAAGATTTTCGAAAGAAATGAATCGAAACAATTATAACGAATGATTTTTGCAAAGTTGTCAGCACTTAATCGATTAAACTGAATTCTAATCGATTAAGATCAAAAAAGTCAAAATGTCTTAATCGATTATGAACTTCCTTAATCGATTAGATCTATCAGAAACTGAAAAAATCACTTTTTCAAATGCATACGAAAATCAATCAATCAACACGTAAGATCAGAGATTCAGCGAAAAAGATTAACACCTATATTCTTATTAATTACCTAGGTTATGAAAATGATTTTCCCCAACTTAATTTGAACAATTAAGATTCAATTCAATCAATTATGAAAATCAATCTTTGTCTAGGTTTTCAACCAAGAACATAATGAACAACAAGAATGTAAAGAGTAAGGGTTTAGACATACGGCACAGTGATTTATCCTGGTTCACTTTCATCCAATTGAAAGCTACATCCAGTCCCCTCTTCAACCAAGAGAGATTCTTCACTATGAGGAATTAGAGTTCTCAAATTACAAGTAAATGCCTCTCAAGACTCCCTTCTTGATAGCCTACAAGAGATACTCACACCCTTGCCTTGTAATCCTATTGATCTTCTCTCTAATCTAACCTCTACCCCTTGTTGATAATCCACACAACAAGTCTTCACTTGCTTGATGATAATCCACACACCAAGGCTTCACTTTGCTTGATTCACAACCAAGACTTCTTCTTCAATTTGAATGAACTTTGCTTGATGATAATCGACACACCAAGTCTTCTTGTTTGTTGTAGATGACTTGCCTCTTGCAAAGATTACAACACAATAGAAAACACAATGACACTCCTATGAATCTCTTCCAATAGCTATGACAAAATCAACATGAGAGATTCTAGAGTTCTTGATCAAAGAATATGAAAATAGAAAAGCTTTGATCTTTGAAATTGAGAGAGAATAGAGTGGCTTGATTTCTTGTAAAACTTGTATGAAAAATGATTCTAGATGATCACAATAATTGGGAAAAGGTTTATATAAAATACCCAAAACTTGGAAGCACTTCAAAACTGATTTTGAGAAGTGAAAAACGTATTTTCAAAACCAGTTCTACAGTGTTTAATCGATTAGATACATGCATAATCGATTAGTAATCGATTAAAATGATTCATAATCGATTAACCCCTGTTGAAATCACTTGAAAACTTGTTTTCTCAAAACTAAACCTTTCCTTTCAAACCTTTAAGCCACCTATTGATTTTAGGTAAAGTGAAAACTCAAATTATGATATAATCATGCAATCAAAAGAGATTCACTACCCTCTAAGAAACTCTACCCAAACTCATCAAATAAAAGACTAAGTCTAGAGAGGCAAATGATATTACAATAATAAAACACAAACTAGATCTTCACAAGTCTTCATGAGTTGACTCTCTCTTCTTCACTTGATGTTTGTTGTTGCTTGTTGAACTTGAAACTTGATCAATATCTTTGTAGCTTGTTCAAAACCTTTTGTCATTATCAAAACATTCTCAATGAAACTTACAAATTACCCTTCATCCCAATGATGCTCTGTTTCCCCACATCATTGGTGGGCTCGAATTCAATAAGACTTAATGATTCAAGACTTGGATAATGCGTTGGTTTTGGAAGTCTATGTTGTGATTAATTGATAATGATGATGATCATGCATACATCCATATGTGCATCTATGTTGTTATTGTTTATTGCTTTGAGATATGTTTTGTGGTACGTCTGCCTTGTCGACGTGATATGTAACACCTTACATTAACTACCCTTAATTATCCATTTATGAAAAATAATGAGTTTAAAATTTTTCTTTTTAAACTTATGAAAATCTCCCGTCAAACGGACGGAGTTTCCTTTGATTTAGGGACATTCCCAAAATTTTCATTTCTTGAATAACCTGCATAAAACTTTTGTATAAACACATTAGGCCGGCAGGGGCCAAAAATATAATTTCGTTCAGTCTTTACAACATTTCCAGAAAATATGAGCAAATTCCCAAATAACTTAGATTTCGAAAGATAATACAAATAAAAATACATCTACAACTCCAAAGTAAAACCCCCGACCAATACATGATCGCCCAACTACTAACTACAGTCCACGGTGTGGAATGTACTCCTACTCGGCCATGACTTGAGTAAGCTCCGCTTCTGTACCTGTAAAAATATAGCAAGAAGGGTAGCATTACACAGGACTAGGGAAAATAGCTTCTAAGAAGCATAGCAATGAACTAAGCCCTACTTACACACTAACAGCTTAACAACCATACACACATTCTTATGCAATCACATTCAAATTCCATTTCCATTAGCATTAACATTTCCTTTTCCATTTTCATTTAAATTTCCATTTCTCATTATCTTATTCTCATAATCCTTTATTTTCTCATTTTCATTTTTCTTTCATTTTACTTTTACGATGTATGTCACCTCAAATCAGAGGCCAACATACAAACTCTGCTTGCGATGTATGCAACCTGAGGTCAGAGATCTGCATACATACCACACAATTCATTTTCATTTTCCTTTCATTTTACTTTTACGTTGTATGTCACCTCAGGTCCGGGGCCAACATACAAACTCTGCTTGCAATGTATGCAACCTCAGGTCAGAGATCTGCATACATACCATACAATTCTTCCCTTATTCCTTTTTATGTACACCACTAGGATTTTGAGCACCCGCTAGGTAATCGGAACACCTGTCTAGGGACTTTTGGCACCTGCCCAGGACTTTGCACCCATCCAGATCATAATCTGTTAGGACTATGTACAATTTACCATTCCATTAATTACTCCATTTATTTAACAGGGAACTGATCCATGGGTCACACTGGCGCCTAACAGGGCGGTTTGGCCTGATGGGTAATTGGCCTGATGGGTAATTGGCCTGGCAGGTAATTGGCCCTAACAAGTAAATGAAACACCTAGTCGGGTACCTAGTGTTTTGGTGCCCTAAATGATTAGTTCCCACTTCGAATCATGATTACATTTCCAATTCTTTCCTTTACCATTTACATAGTCACTTTCAAAACCAAATTTCCAGCATCAAGTATATACATATACCACACATTTCCAATAACAATACACTCATAAATAAGCATTTATAACACAATTAATCACAAGCATCCACATTTAGCATTTAAATAATCAATTATCACAAATTTCCAAATAGCATACACATTCTTAATTAAACATTTATAACACACTTGATCATCACCCTACTCATTTAGCACTTAGTCACAATTATACACATTTAGCAATTAGTCACATAATTAATTCTCAACAGATATCAATAACGATTAACAATCAACAGATAACTAGCAAATCAGTTGACATACTCAGGTATGTCTCAGAGTACCATAATATAAGTCAGCTCCCTAGGGTTCTTCACTTCCTACTTTTATAACATACAACAAAAGGGTTTATTATCTAAATTAATTAACTACACCTAGCTATCACTATAACGTCCTTAGAATCTATGTCCCAAATAAAGGTAATACAACCCCTCTTACCTCAAATGGAGAGAGAGATGGAACCTTTGAACCTTAACTCTTTCCCATAGACATGTTTCTTTTCGCAAGATGATGCCCAACCGTACCGAGGATCATTGTTTTGCATTGCGGCTGGTTCTAAAAATTCTTCATCGTCTAACCATATTATATAAATAAAATAATAATCAATTTCATACGCCATACCCGACTCCAACGCGACAATCGAACTATCACTTAATCCTTCTTGGTTTTTGGTTACGATAAAACAATATTAATATTGGATTAGTTATTAGGTTTGTAACGTTATAAAAACACATTTCTTTTCATTATAACCAACCAATTAACGAAATATCATTAAAAGTATAAAATACCCTTCAATATTTCTTAAAGCAGACTTTTAAACTTAGGTAAAAAGGGAATTTAACTATGGAATTTCAAATTAAGATCATTGCCTTCTTAATCAAATAGTACAACTCTTTATTTAAGAATAAATCAACTTTTAAAACCAACGTAATTATCAAAAATACCTTGAAATCCAGTAGCTTTAATTACGACTCACAAAATCAAAAGTTACATTACTAAACACTATTAATTTCAAATTAAAAGGAAGTGTCCATGGTTCAAAATAAGTCCAAGTCACAATTATAACATTCAAATAATTGCACTTCCCTTCAATTTGAAATTGATATTCAACGTTTTGACTCGAATTAATATTATGTCGAATATCTCAGGTTCCTAATTAACTAAGGTATCGTTTAGTTCAGGGACAACTCAACCAAGTTAAACGACACCTCACTTACTTAGGAACCTAACACATTTAACAAAAATACTCTTTAAAACTCATCGTTCGACATAACGTTTAATTCGACGTTATTACAAATCAAAGTAAACAATTAAAATCACCACCAATAAAAGTATAATTAAATCAATATAAACTATAATACAGTTTAATTTCCAAAACAGTTTAATACTAAATAATTATTACCAATAATATTAAAATTAGTATTAATATAAAAATTAAAACACAACATAGAGCAGTTAGAAAAGTATTAGGGATTTACCCTCAAATATGGTTTGAAGGCCGGTTCGGTCAAGCCGGTTCAAAGCACAAAGGAGCGGCTGGCCACGGTAACGATGACGACAATACCAGCATCGGTGACGATCCTTAGCAGGAGCAACACGCATCGGAGAGAGGAAATAAGTGGTGGCAGTGTGATTCCATGGCTGCAGCCGCAAGGAAAAGCGGTGGCACAGCAAAACCAACGGCAGCAGCAACCAACAGGAGCGGCGGTACGTGCTTGGATAGAGGGGAGTCGCGATTCGCGACCTAGAGGAGGGAGAACACACGCTCGGGCCATGGAAGTGGAGGTGTGGCTCGCGACTGGTGAAGCAGAAGAAGAGGACGACAGTGGCCAGGACTGTGGGAAGCGATTGGAACACCGGGGGATTGAAAAAGAGATCGGGTGGGAGAGAGAAAGAGCAAGGGAGAGAGGTTCAAGGAGCAAGAATGGAGGGTCAAAATCGAAGAAGGAGAAGAGTGAGAGGGAAGGGGCGGTGGCGGTAAGGTGTAGAGGAGGAGAAACACTATTAGAGGGAGATGGGGGTTTAGGGCCGGTGGTACTGCACTAGAAGAAAGAAGAAGATATGGTTTTTGGCCCATGGAACACAAACATACACACAACACACGTTTTTCTTCTTTTTTTTTTCCTTGCTCAACATTTACACACAACATTATTATTATTTTTTTTATTTTAAAACTCAAAATACCAATAATCAACTTTAAACACTAGACATTAATTCTAGAATAAAAATCATAAAGTAAGAAACTTATAAATATTTCCAATAAAATATGTCCATATGAAATATATCAAAAGTAAAGTAAAACATATAAAGTGTATTTTTGATATAGGGTAACTATTTTAAATGAATTTACCTTAAACTATATATATAGATAGATAGATAGATAGATAGATAAAATATAGTTCCGTAAATACCATATGATATTTTAAGAAAATGACCAACACCTAAATGATTGATTTCAGAAAACAATTATTTAATTTATTAAAACTTATAATTATACTAGGGATTAAAATTAGGGATGTTACATGATATGCGTCCGAAAAAACTTATTCTTTCTCCTGTCTCGTTGTTTCTCTTCGTTATTCGTGGATGATGCAACAGACAGATGGTGTACCGCATAGAGATTCAAATGTGGCCCCTAGCGGGCGGGGGGAGTGTGGGAAGTCACCCGTAACAGGTGGATATGGAAAAGCAAACTTATGGGATTAGTACCAAACTTATGTATGTATGTGGTACTTATGGGATTGGACAGGTGATATCTCAAGAGTATGAATCAAGCATTTTATGGTGATGTTGTGGTTGTTTAGTAACAGCTCGATTTTGTGAACGGTGAACGACAAGTATATCTTTTTGAAAATAAATGAGTAACTTTTTTTTTATATAAATAAACAACGATACTAAACTTTTTGTAAATAAATAAAATGAACACAAGGTGTCATGTACATAAATGTTTTGTTTAAAAAAAATTACCCTCATTTTTACTAAGTTTTAAAATACAAATAAATGAATGTTTTCGGATAAACAAAATCGGGGTGTTACATTGGGTAGAAACGAGGAATAGATTTTGAAGAAATTTTTTTCTCCAATAGTCAAAATGACTTCTATTCGGGTCATGCTCGGATTAACAACTAGCTTAGATTTGAAGCTTGAATAGTTAGATGTTAAGATTGTGTTTCTCCATGGTGATTTGGAGGAAGAGATCTACATGGACCAGCCGAAAGGTTTTGAAGAAGTTAGAAAGGAGCACGTGGTTTGTAGATTGAAGAAGAGTTTGTATGGATTGAAGCAGGTTCCAAGGCAATGGTACAAGAAATTTGACTCATTCATGACGAGTCATGGATATACCAGAATTGATGCAGATCATTGTATATATGTCAAAACATTTCAAGGTGGCAAATTCATTATCCTTTTGCTATATGTAGATGATATGTTAATAGTGGGACAAGATGCAAAGCTGATTAGTGATTTGAAAAAGGATTTATTAATGTCCTTTTATATGAAGAATCTCGGACCTGCAAAGCAAATTTTGGGTGTGCACATTTTGTGAGACCGGAAGGATAAAAATCTTTGGTTATCACAAGAAAGATATGTGGGATGTGTTCTAGAAAGGTTCAATATGAAGAGTGCTAAGCCAGTTAGCATACCATTGTGTAGAATCAGCATGAAATGCTCAGTTTTGATGAAGACAAATTACGTGGATGAAGACAAATGGAGTGAATGAAGTCGGATTGCGTATCGAGAAAACAACAAAAACCCAGATTCCGAGTCTGCCGTCGTACCGTACCTTTAGATATCAAGCAGCGGTAGACTCAAGTGGTTAGCTCAGCTCGGACAACAGGAAAACTCAGTTAGGAAGAAGCTCGGAAGAACTAGATGTCAAACCAGCAACAAAGTCAGAAACTCAGAAGCAAGATTGAAGAAGCATCAGCGCGTCGAACCATCGGCTCGGCCCTTTGGTGCAGCCAAGTCAAAATCTTAAATAATCAGCTCAACCGAAGTTAAGCTCGGCCTTTGCTGCGGACGAATGAAGTATGAAGTCAGAAGCTCGGATCTCAAGCTCGAATTCTAGCTAGGTTGTAAAGCTCGGCCAGAGCTCGGTTCAAAGTCAAACTCAAGTTGAAATCAAAAGCTCGGCCACAGCTCGGAAGTCAAAGGTCAAGCTCAAGCTTGGTTCATACTTGGTCAACATCGGTTCAAGCATCATCTCGAAACAAGCTCGGTCCAAGTCAAGTCATCTTCTATGGAAGCATCATCAAGCTCGGAGCTCGGATCAAGCTTAGAGCTCGGCTAATCATCAGAATTTGTCCATTAAGGAATTGACATTAAATGAAATATCTTATTCATAATTAAACCGAATCAGAATATAACTGTTGGAGAGGGAATCTCGCAAATTTTCAATTCCTTACATGGTGAAATTATTCCCTCCCTGATTTGTGGGATTCGAAAAATCAAATGGGAAGGAACGGTCTCTTTTATCATAAATAAGAAGAAGAGAATCGGAGAAGAAGAGAATCAGAAATTCAAAAACGCAAAAACCTTTGAACGATAAACAAAAATTTCCTTCTGCCAATTCTTTCTTATGTCTGAAACTCAGTTGCATCAACACTATCATATTCAGAAGTAACTGGTATTCGGCATTTGGAGCCATCTTTTATTGTAACTGCTCTCGTGTTTATTTGAAGAAGAGAAGGAGTCCTTGCAAGTGTCAAGGAAGTCTCCACAGTGAACGTGTTGAAGAGGTTCTTCAACCAGCAGCAAAATCAAATTGGTTTGGGGTAGTGGTCAAGAGTTTGGTACACTCTGTGACAGGGATAGGTTTAGTGAGATAGGCTCTCTTGTAAATCCTATTGTAACCCAGTATTTGATTTTGAGTAAAAGCTCCCTAAGGTTTAGGGGGGACTGGACGTAGCTCTCAGCGGTGGAGAGTGAACCGGTATAAAATTTTCTGTGTCCTCTTTTACTGCTTTCTGCATTTTTATTTGGTTTCTGCATTAGTCGGCATTTAATTGGTCTTGTGCATAACTTCACATTCAGTTAAAATATAGTTGTTGTAATCCGTTGCAAAACCGACTGTGTATGTTCGAACTCGGAATCTGACTATCACCAGATAATCGGATTCTGGTCAGCACTATCTCGGCATTTTTAATAAAACCAGCAAGTATATTTTATCCATTTTCAATCTAATTCAAAAATCTGGTATCTTTGCTTCAAACTACTATTCACCCCCCTCTAGTAGATTGTTAGGCCGCTTGTTGGTTTCCAACACTGGTCAATCATTTCAAACTCAGTAAAAAGAGTTGCCCCACTGATGAAAAAAAAAAAAGAAACACATGGCTAGTATACCATACTAGTCTATAGTTGGAAGTCCGATGTATGCCATGGTTTGCACTCAACCGGATATCACTCATGCGGTTGGAGTTGTTAGTAGGTATCTTTCCAATCCTAGTAAAGATCATGAGGAAGCGACGAAGTGGATCTTGAGATACTTGAGAGGTAGCTCTAGAATGTTCTTGTGCTTTGTAGGATCTGAAGCAATCCTAAAAGGCTATGCAGATGTAGATATGGCATGTAACCTTGATGGTAGAAAATCTACCTCATGGTTGTAACTTTTGCTAGGGAAGCTGTGTCTTGGCAGTCAAAATTGCAGAAGTGTGTTGCCTTATCAACTACTGAAGCGGAATACAATGACATAACATAAGCGGAATACAGAGAGGGAAAATCTACTGCTGAACACTTGAGTGATTTTCAAGATCTGGTAAATCGGTTGACTACCATGACGCTAGTGCTGGATGACGAGTTACAAGCACTACTACTTTTGAGTTCTTTGCCGGACAACCGAATGACTCTGGTGGTATCCTTAAGCAACTCTACATTAGACGCCAATTATCTCTGACCCAAGTCAATGATAGCATGTTCAATGAAGAAGTAAAAGTAGAGGTCGATCCAACAAATTCAAAAATAAATCTCATTCAGAGTTTATAAAAAAGTTCTGATGTTGGAATAATTGTATTTAATGATAAAAAAATAATTAACTTTTTCATATTTAAAGTCAATAATACAATATTTTTTAATAATCGAGGCCGAAACTAAATTAATTATTTAACTTTTTCTTACAATTTTTTTACAACAGAATATACTATTAAAAATGAACAAAATCTCTAAATTTTTCCATTAAAAAGTTAAACTAAATTTTTTTAATTTCAATTAAAAAAAAACTATCGTTTTCAATTTTCAATAGCGTAACTCAGTAACTAACGGGTCAGTAGCAGTGTCACTAAAAGAAAAGGTAAATTGTCCAAGACTATGTAATAATGAAAAATATGTTATTATGAGAAAATAAAAAATAAAAATGTTTGATTCAATTCTGATAGGCTTATGACATTTGGAGGAATGGCAAGAATGAATGGAGTCAGTCATTGACCACATATTTATTTTGATTGAAACAACAACAACCTCTTTGAAAACTCCGAAACACCCTCCTCTCTTCATTTTCTCTCTTACTTTTTATTTCATAAATAAATATATCAATTATTGGTTAAACAAAACATCATCATCATCCACTTCTTCCTCTCCTAATCTTCCACCTCCTTTATTTCTCCATCCAATTTCTCTCTGATTTACAAACACAGCAAGTTGCCTTGCCACCTAGATCACTCACTGATCCAACTCAGAAGGCAAAAAAATAACAATTAAAACTTTGGAGGTTCTCTCTCTCCACTCACTGTTTTTATTTATTTATTTATTTATTTTGAAAATAAAAATGGAATTTTTGCTGGTTTTGAAGGTGACCCTTTTGAGAATTGAAGATGATTTTGTGATTTGATAACTTTGTTGCTTACCCTTTTGTATATTGGATTGGTTTTTGGCTGTTACTGTGTGAGATTCCTTTGTCAGTGTGTTGAATTATGTCATGATGCTTTTCTTTTTTTGTTTGCCTTTTAAGCATTACTTGTTTGTTGGATTGATTTCAATCATTTTATTCTATTTGTTTTACTTTTTTTATTTTATTTTTTTGGATAGACTCATCTCAGTTATTCTCTAATTCTTTATTCATATTCTTAAGCAAGGAATTTTGATTTGAGCATCTCTATTAACCTTTTTCAAACTTTTCTTAATTTATATGTCAGATTCTGCATGTTGCTTGGGTATGGATGTGGCCTGAGAGGACTTAACCTATTCTTTTGTATCAAATTTTTGCAGAATACTAGAGTGTGATACTTTGATTGAATTCCTTTTATTCATGATTGAAAGTGAATTGAAGTGATTCACTGGACTATTTCTTCCTCACAGTCTGAGTCCGTGGTTCAACTGAAGCTATTGAGTATGGCAGCGAGCCAAGATCAGTTTGAGATCAAGTTTAGGCTGAGTGATGGTTCGGATATTGGCCCGAAAAGTTTTCCTCCTGCTACTAGTATTGCAACATTGAAAGAAAGTATTCTTGCTCAATGGCCAAAAGGTTAGTTGCTAATGTTGTCTTCTTTCAGTTTTTGCCTTTCTCTTTTTGGTCTTCTTATTATTGACTGAGATATCGAGCTGAGAAGGGGCTATAATGTACCTTTTTGTCATTATGAAGTACGATCGCTGAACATGAATTTAAGAATGATTGATGGTTGGATGATGAGAAAACATGATGACATAGGACCACTAATGTGCATGTATTAATTTTATAGAAGGGATATATTGAGGCAGGAGATGCCATGATTCATCTGATGTATAGTTATTACTTTTAGACTTTGGGTGCAGATCTTGCTTGTGATGATGCAACAATGCTCATATATAGTTCATACTTGAGATGAGAATTGAGAGCAAAGAATGAAATAGATGCTTAGTTCTTAGGCTTTTATTTTTCAGGAGTCTTATCCTTCTCTCTTATAATATTTCTAATAATATTTCTTATATTATAAAATAAAAGAATGGAATAGAGGCCAGCTATACTCAATACAGCAAGATTTATCATTTAATGCAATCTTGTGACATTCATGGTGTGTCAGGTATAAGCTTTCATGCATATTGTGGTGCACAAGTTTGTTGAGCATGTTTTCTTGCCATGGTTTAGTTAGCTCCCTCCTTTCCTTCATAGAAAGGCACTCTTTGGAGTTCATAAATTGCTTCAAGAATCCAATTTGACAAGTTTTTATCCAAAAATTAATCTATTGTGACAAGATCTGAATTTTAGCTTTAAACTATAAAAAATAGGAAATACTTGTTTCATGTTCCTCTAAGATAAGTAGCTTATTAAACTCAAATTTCTCTCTCCTAACAGTTATCACATATTGTCTTACTGTTCCTCCTGGAGTGGTTCAAGATCGCTGCCTTGAAAGTGTTAGTATACATTCAAGGATATCTCTAGTCTCTACCAAAAATAATACATTCAAGGACATATTTGAATGTGATAGTATTTTATCATATCCATTATTTCCCTTTGTATTTTTTCAGCAGCGCGCTTGTAGCTAAGTGTCCATGCCATTAGTCATCGATATGAATTCAATATCAAGTGCAGTTTTCTGATATATAAGATATAAAAAAAAATCACAGGTTCTAAAATACTGCAGATGCAGCATCAGCTGAAGGTAGGAAGACTAAAGCAATGACATATTAGCTAGACACCATCCTTCATGCATTCAAATGTTTGTCTTATTGAGGTTTAATATATTATTATGTCTCACTCAACTACTTGCCATGCTTTTTAGTGATATATGAGATTGTAAGTTTCTGTTTATGTTTTGAAGACAAGGAGTATGGGCCAAGAACTGTAAAAGATGTGAAGTTAATTAGTGCGGGGAAAATATTGGAGAACAGCAGAACAGTGGGGGAATGCCAGAGCCCATTATGTGATCTCCCTGGCGGTGTTACAACTATGCACGTGGTTGTTCAACCACCTGCCGCAGAGAAAGGTCTGCTATTTATTTCTGAGACATGCCAAAAACTACTATTAGCTGTCTATTTTACTTGTATAAACAACTTCAACGTATAATATTTTTCTCTAAAACTTGTCTAGTTTGTCTGGAATTTGAAGTTCCTTTAATTAACAGTAGCTAAAAATGTTTCTATTACATCTCCTCCCTAGTACACATAATTCATTTTCTTCATATCATAATTTTAATGTGCGCATCATCACTCTAGAATCTAGATATTTGATTTGAGTGATGAAGATAACCATTAACAACTGATGGATGTGGCTCAACTAAAATACTTTCCTCTTTGGTGAATAAATTACTTTTATGTATTAAAAGTACATTTCTAATGTTAAGGCATGTCATTAACGGAATGATTAAAGTTATGATGAATATTATATAACTTGGCTCTCTTATAGAAGGGATCCCTTGTTTTTATCATTAGTAGTTATGAACTTATAATACCCCACTTCACTTTTCTACAAACACTTTCATTCACTTTCAAAGTATTATTTGTTGGCTTATTTATGGTTTTAGTCCCTAAAAGTTTAGCGTGTTTTGGTTTTAGTCCCTATAAGTTATTTTGACCGGGACTAGTCCTTAAATTTTCAAACATTTTGGTTTTGATCCCTTCCATTAGTAAGAATCTGTTATTTGCTGACATGGTTAACGAAAATTCACACCAGCAGCCACGCGGTTTGAGGTAACGCCAAATAGGTGATGTGGCATGGATGATTCAAGGCCATGAACTCAAAATTTTGCGTACGGGACCATTTTGCGTATCGGACCATTTTGCGTCCGTGGATTTGTATCATCCACGTCATATCACTTATTTGGTGTCACCCCATATCACGTGGACTGCTGATGTGATGTTCCGCTAACCACACAAACAAATAACGAATTTTTAGTAATGGAAGGGACCAAAACCAAAATGTTTGAAAATTTAAGGACTGGTCCCGATCAAAATAACTTCTAAGGACTAATACCAAAACACGCTGAACTTTTAGGAACTAAAACCATAAATAAGCCTTATTTGTTCGAATCCAATTCTAAGATTTTCTTGAGTCAGAAGGTGGGGCGGAGCCTGAAATGTTTTTTCAAAAGTGCCAAAAGCTACTGGGTTATACATGTTTTACACATCCCTCTTTTATCAATCTTTGATATTAGTAAAAAAGGGTGGTCCGGTGCACGAGGCTCTCACCTGATGGGTTCTTTGGAGGGTGGAGGATAAATGTATGCAGTCTCACCTCCACGGGGAGAATGTTTAAAAGATTTGAAGACCTCCATATCACAAGGCATCAGCCTTAACGTTATGCCAAGGCTGACCCTCCTTTGATATAAGTTGGTAATAATATCCAAATTTTTTAGGTCTGGATGTTTTGGAATACCTCGACAGCTTGACTATGATGCACCAATTCAATCTTCCATTGAATTTTCTATTACCTCAATAGTTATATCATTGATACTAAAATTACATGTGTTAATATATAAGATCTACAATTATGTTCAATATAGTATGAACTGTGTTACTATTAAAACTTCTGCAGTTCTGTTTGAGCATTTTTAGTTCTTTATCTATTGACTTTCTGCTCTTTTCCTTTTGTAACAGAGAAAAAAGTAGCTGGTGAAGCAAAGCAGAGCAAATGTGTTTGTGTAATATTATAGGATCCGCATTGAATAGACAATGCCATCTGCTTAGGTGGTTAATTTTTACACTTGTATCCATTTTAAGCATATGTTATTATGGCCTTCAAAGATTTTCTCATACACGAATTCTTTGATTCTATGCTTCAATCTTACTACAGGTAAAGGGTTCCGGGGTTTCAAAGGTTTGTGAAGCCAGTAGTTTCGTGATTTATTTGCAGCGATAAATTTCATATACAATTTTCATAGAAGAGATGTTTTTCTGCTGGTCTCAGCATCTAGCTGTTGCCTCACTCTCCGCTCGGTATACTTGTCTATTGAAATGAACTCTACTAGTTTGTCCTTGTGTCTATGATTTTCATTTTAAAATTATACTGTGCTTGTGCTTGATGCAAAATGCTTCAGGAGTTAAACATGTTGAATGTGTTTTTATTTTGCTTATTGTTTATGTGGTACCATAGCTACTCTTGTACAGAAGTTGAGGAAAAGCTTAACTTCATGACTCGACTTTGAAGTTTGATTCCCCCCTTATGTTCAGGGAAAACATTTGTAGCGTCTTACAATTTATTTTCCATGTTATAGAAGTCATATTTTTATCTTGAAAACTTGGAAGGCCTATGCTTCACACTTCACAGCGTGTCAATTTGGGTGGTACAATATCGTAAACCTGTGTTGCACCCAACACAATACGGATACGGAATTAAAAATTAATAAAAATCGAAACTATTACATAAGATTAGATCATAAATATAAAATAATATATGCATCTAGGTTATAAGCCATAAGCTACATCAAATAGCTTATCAAATACTTAACATCTTGTAAATTTAAAGCTGGTTGTATCAGCAAATGCAATCTAAGTCTTTTTTTTTTTTTTTTTTACATTTTTTACTAACTAATACTCTTTCACTCCCTAATTATAAGATCATTTTGACATTTTTATTTTGTCCCTATTTATAAGATCTCATACCAATTTTCAATGATCATTAATTACTTTTTTTTTCACAAAAACTCCTATTTATTTAACACTTTTTAGATTCTCAATAATATTAATAGGGGTGATTTTGAAAATACATATCAAAAGTTTCACTTTCTTAATGGGCGTGAAATCACCCAAAGGGATCCTATATTTAGGAATGGAAGGAGTATAAATCATTTTTTAAAAAATTTATGCGGACCAATTTTATACGGACCAGTTTAAGTCATTTTCTTAAATTTTGTTTTGCCTTTTTATTTGGTTCTTTTTTAAAATCACGTTAGAAATTAATTATCAAATTAGAGGACTTTCGAAACTTTTTACAAAAATAGTTGTTTTTGCAAAAGTGGCGTCAATGATTTTTTATTATTTTTAACTCTTAGCAGAAAAATAATTTAAAAAAATGGTGGATGCCACTTTGGCAAGAATAACCCCTCCATAATAAACAGTAGTTTCAAAAGTGACGAAGTAGTAAAAAAAAAAGCCATTTTATTTTCGACTCTTTTATGTAGTACTATTTTTTTATTTTTAAGGGCCTAACCTACATGTTCCTCACACTACTGAGCTAAACTAGCCTGGGCCACGTGGCCACGTGGGTGACCCTGGTGAAGGTAGCGCATCGCCCACCCCGCGTATCCAACTCTATCAACCAGGCTCCCTCGCTCGCTGGTAAAAAGCCACTCATAGTTTCCCGGTCACCGACGATGGCCTCTACGACGTCGTTTTCGGGTCTTTCTCTTCCTCACTCCGTTCCAGTTTCCTGTAACAGAAACGACTCTCGATTATCTCCGTTTCAATCCTCTCTCACCTTTCCCGCGAAACCCACCTCACTGAGGACCCTTAATACGACGCCGTTTAATAAAAGAGAAGCTTTCGCAAATGGGCTTCAAAGAACAACTCGAAGTAGAAATCCTAAACAATTCTCTGTTCTATGCGCAGCAGCAGCTTCTCCAGGTGGAAAGGTAACATAACATAGGATAAAGAAAACCTCTGCTGCATTCATTTTTTTTATTGATATTATTATTAATGCTTCAATTTATTACTAGAATAGTATTTTTATTTGCTTTGAGGGTTATAAATTAATTTAGCTACTTTTGTGAGAGCCTACCAGTGACTGGACATGGACAATTAACAGCTCAATTCGATAAAAAAAAATATGGTTGTTTTTAAGGATTTTCTTGACCTCAGGACGAGGATAAGAATCCAAAAGTGAATATTTCTTAGTTGAAAAACTAACCATTTCCCAATAAAAAACTTCTAAGGTTTTTAGAAAACTTTTAAGGTTTTTATTTTTTATTATTATTTTTTTTTTGTTTCTTAAGGCCGAGGTCAAGAAAACTTTTTTTTTAGAAAAAAATTTCAGGTGAGGGGAGAAGAGAACACACATCCCAGGATTTGAACCTGGACACCTTCACAGTTGAGATAAAAATTGGCTTTTAAGTTGAGCTTTCATAGTTAAACTCTAATAATTGTTATCGAGTTCGCGCAGCTTGAGCAGCTTTTGAATTTAAGGTGAGTGGAGTTCTGGCCAAAAAAGTGTTCTTGGGTTCGTGTTGAGTGTACCAAAAAATTAGCTAGCTTGACTCAAGTTGACTAATTCTTAGTTGCAGATGGTGTAGAAGTTGAAAACTTGATATTCAAACATGCTCTGATTGTACTTTCTAGTTTGTAATTGTGGCAATCTGGATTGTTTGTCTGGATTGTTTGTAATTGTGGTTTGTTTGGGGCTTGAGAAGTGTAATGTTGATATTGGGATTTGATGCAATGGCAGATCACACAGCAAGAATTCACGGAAATGGCATGGCAAGCGATTGTCTCGTCTCCAGAAGTGGCAAAGGAGAACAAGCATCAGATTGTGGAGACAGAGCACTTGATGAAAGCTTTGTTAGAGCAAAAGAATGGGCTTGCTCGCCGGATATTTTCCAAGGTTGGGGTAGATAACACTCGACTTCTAGAGGCTACTGATAAGCACATTCAGCGGCAACCCAAGGTGATTGACCAAGTCAAATATTCTTAATCCTTTTATACATGCTTTGTGATGGTTATAGTTATGTCTTTAGCTTGTGATAGTAGTTTGACTTCCTTCTTGTTTGCATTTATTTTAGGTGTGGGATTTTATTAGTATTTGGCATGCTTTTTCTTCTTAATAGTTAAGACCTAAATAGAAACTGTGTTAACTCAACATTTTGATGGTAGAAGTGAAATTTGAAGGAGTTAGTAAAAATGCAAGCTTGACAACAGAAACTTGGAAGAGAAGTAATAGAACTTTGTTTTTGGAATGGCTTAACATTGAGGTGAAACTTTCATGATACCATAATGTAATTTGGTTATGGTCTGACCAATCTTCCAAGTTTACGAAGCCTTGCTTTCATTCAAACAAAAATTACTATGGACAGGAGTTAAGTATTTAAGATTCGAGAAAGTTTTATGTTGGCTGTTGACTACTTAACACAATCTTCACCTTTTACCCGGACTTAGGACTTGCTATGTATAGCATAAGCACAACATAGGCAGGTTTTGAATTACCGCGGACAAGAGTTAAATGCAAAATTAATTTTGAATTTTTGATCCCACTGGTCAAAGGATGATCATATGCAATTCATACCCTTGCACTTTTACTTCATTCAAATAAATCTCTTCTTTATCCCCAGTCCCCAATCTCTGTCCAATATTGCCTTGATTTTTCACTTCTGGTTCTGTGCTGGAGGACACTTTTTTATTGACAAAACTATCACTTTGGTCCTCGACATTACACAGTGGTTTCACTTTCGTCCCAGAGATTTTGAAAATTTCTCTTTAGTTCTTGAGATTGTAAAACATTACTTATCTTAGTCCACATAGGTCGTTAGCAACCATCTCAAGGATATAATTGAAATAGATTTAGCAATCCCAGGGATCATATTGAATTAAATGTTTATAAGTTATGGATTGAGCTGAAGCCTAAAAGAGGAATTAAACTGCATCACGACTAACACGAGTAGCATTTTACAATCTCAGGAACTAAATAGGAATTTTCGAAATCTCAAGGACGAAAGTGAAACCACCTAGCAATGTTGAGGACCAAAGTAACAATTTTGTCCTTTTATATTTATGATGGTTCTTTTATATTATATACTATCCTTGGATAATTTAATCTGAATTCCCCAATTCATTATTAGATGTTTATATATGGCTTTAAGTAGATGCCCAAAGCTAATGATGTGGAGCAAATTCATGGTTACTCATTGAACCTTTTTAGACGCCTTTAAATATGGCACTAGTATTTTTTGTTGCTTGATTTAACTACTACCTGTATCCGCACACCACAGCCCAAGAACCTGCTTGTTTAACTCTTGTTGAATTAGGTCCTAGGGGATTCAGGTGGTTCGATGTTGGGGCGTGATTTGGAAGCATTGATTCAGAGAGCCAGAGACTTCAAGAAAGAATATGGGGATTCGTTTGTATCAGTTGAGCACTTGCTTCTTGGTTTTGCTCAAGATAAACGATTTGGGAAAATATTGTTTAGAGATTTTCAAATATCTGAGCAAGCTCTAAAATCTGCCATTGAGTCCATTAGGGGACGCCAATCAGTTATTGACCAAGGTAATTTACTATTTATCAGTTTTTTATATTATAATATACAGCTGCCTGTGTTGTCTTTTATTTTTATTGTCCCTCTTGTTAGTTGATACCCTCTTTTATTTTTGGGAAGGGGAGTTAGAGTTGTTAACTATCCCCTGTTGAAAACTCGAGTATCTTCGGATGGTGTTGTGACGCATGGATTCATGTTGTGCCTAACATTTCTATGTGATGTTAGGAGCTGTACATTACATTTTTCATTCTAAACGTCTTGTAGGTGCTTAAGCTTACATTTGTAATTATAGATCCTGAAGGGAAGTATGAAGCATTGGAAAAATATGGGAAAGATTTGACAGCGATGGCTAAAGCGGGAAAGCTTGACCCAGTCATAGGAAGAGACGATGAAATACGCAGGTGCATTCAGATTCTCTCCAGGAGAACAAAGAACAATCCTGTGCTAATTGGTGAGCCTGGAGTTGGAAAGACTGCAGTTTCTGAAGGGTAAGTGCTCAGGTCTTCCTCCTGACTGTTGCCCGCGTATTATTACTCGAGCATTATTTGTTACCTCAATTTCATGTGTAACCTGCTTGATAAATACAAGAATGGCACCCGTTTCAAATATCTCAGTACCATGATACGAAATTGCGGTTGCTGTTACTGCAATGTCGGTTCTGCCCGATGTGGCTGTGAAATTTTTCTACTTTTCAACTATGAATTTTTCATTTTTAAACAAAAGCTGCTATCTGTGGCCGTTGTGGTGATGTTGCAATTTTATTGTGAGATCAACCTGCAATTTGTGGGGCGATGTGGTTGCAGACACTACCTTGGTCCACAACTGCAGTATCGAGGCCACATGAAGTGAAGAGGATCTCAATTTGAAATTATGCTAGGTACTTGGTATTGACGTTGATTCCATTGGGATATTTTTGTTGAGCCACAGAAAGTATTTCTCATGATTTTGTTGGAAGAAGAGTAGGTTAAATACTTTCAGACCTTATTTGGATGCTGTTGTTAGTTTTCATTGATATGTCATGCATATTGACTTAATTCGGTCTTTGAAACAGACTTGCTCAGAGAATTGTTCAAGGAGATGTTCCTCAAGCTTTAATGAATCGTAAGGTACATGTGTTATCCAGATATTCAGATATTGTAGTATTGTTGATGAAGCTGAAAATGGAAGAAAGAGAACCAACAATGACCATGGGATAACAACTAGCATTTTAAGACGTTTTCTTATATTCACTATTTCACTATATGGATCTCTATCTTGCCCTCTACAAGTCCTAGTCTTAATTACTTCGGTTTGTTTCATATAAATGCAATATTTATCTTATTTTCAATTTCAAAATTGTGTGCTGCTAGGAGTTGTAAAATTGATCTAATACACTTGTCTCTATTCAGCTTATATCCCTTGATATGGGTGCACTTATTGCTGGAGCAAAGTATCGGGGAGAATTTGAGGATCGGCTGAAAGCTGTTCTGAAAGAAGTAACAGAATCTGATGGTCAGACTATCCTTTTCATTGATGAGATCCATACAGTTGTTGGGGCAGGTAATTGTTAAGATCAATGGATATTCATATCATCAACGATGATACATTTCAAATTTTCAATTCATATATTTTTCTTAAAATACTACATCCATTTGTAGCTGATGCTCACGCTGGTGATTTGAAATTAACATGTATATGTTGAATTTGAATGCAACTGTAAAAAATCATATGCTAGGTGCTACAAATGGTGCCATGGATGCTGGTAATCTCTTAAAACCTATGCTTGGTCGTGGGGAGCTGCGATGTATTGGTGCAACGACACTAGATGAGTATCGAAAGTATATTGAGAAGGATCCTGCACTTGAGCGTCGTTTCCAACAAGTTTATGTTGACCAACCTACAGTTGAAGATACCATTTCAATACTAAGGGGACTGCGAGAAAGATATGAGCTGCATCATGGAGTGCGCATTTCTGACAGTGCACTTGTGGAAGCTGCCATTCTCTCTGATAGATACATTAGTGGGAGATTTTTGCCTGACAAAGGTAGTAATTACTGGTTACAAACTCTTTGTAGGGTGAATACTCTGCAGTAGAATTGGGTAATTTCAGTAGCATTCACGTTTACTCTAGTAAATAATAACTATTGTAGTGCTATGATGTTTAGATTCTGGACTAGTCCATTTTCTCACTGATTTAAGCATGCAGAAAGAAGATATGGGAGTTTGATTCAGCATTTATGGAAGCTTATTAATTTACATATTGTTAAGAATGATAATAACATATGGTCAAGGTGTAAAATGCTTTAGGGAACTCTACTATTTTATGTATCCTGTAATTGTACCCTTTACCTGTGTATATGCATGGATAGTGACCTGACACAATTGTGTCATGGTCTACCATTTCTCCCTCTTCTCTTTCTAATAATACTGTGTTAAAGCAGAATTTAGTCACAATTCCTCCTAAATCCATGTAAATGCCAATGCTAAGGGAATATAATTGAAATTGTTTTGTATAGATCTTTAAAGCTGTAGCACTTTCCCCTTTCCTGCTGTTAGGGACATGCATGTGACAAGAATCAAACTCACTTTCAAAGGATTGCGTTTGAACTTTGAATGATCAATATACAGCTCGCTTTGTTTTTTTTTTTTTTTTTTTTATGGTTTACTTTGTTAAAATTATAAACTATATTTTTTACTCATTTTCAAATGATGCTCGTACTGCACTAATTACTAGCTTTTTCCAACTTACAGCTATCGATCTGGTAGATGAAGCAGCTGCGAAACTGAAAATGGAAATTACTTCTAAACCTACTGCACTTGATGAGATTAACCGATCAGTTTTGAAACTAGAGATGGAGAGACTCTCTCTCATGAATGATACAGACAAGGCTTCTAAAGATAGGTTAAATCGTCTTGAAACAGAGCTCTCCCTCTTAAAAGAGAAACAGGATGAACTAACTGAGCAATGGGAGCATGAAAAGTCTGTAATGACTCGTCTTCAATCAATCAAAGAAGAGGTGCGTTAAGAGATTTTTTTAAGTTTTTGTAAAGGTGCTCATCCCTTTAAATAAGTGAACTTTGTATAGGATCAATAGTCTGAACATAGCCTTTTGTTGTGTTTTCATTACATTGAACTAGAGCAAGTGTACAGATTGATTTAGCAATCATTCGCATCATCATTAGAAATTTATTTATATAAAAAATTATTTTATAGTAAGCGAAAGATCAAAATGTGATGCTGATCATTTTATTTATATATGCAGATAGATAGGGTGAATCTAGAGATCCAACAGGCTGAGCGGGAGTATGATCTTAATCGTGCTGCTGAATTAAAGTATGGTAGTCTAAATTCCTTGCAGCGACAACTTGAAAGTGCAGAAAAAGAGTTACATGAATATATGAACTCTGGGAAATCTATGCTGAGAGAGGAAGTTACTGGAACTGACATTGCTGAAATCGTAAGCAAGTGGACTGGTATTCCCATCTCAAAACTTCAAGAATCTGAGAGAGAGAAGCTGTTGCATTTAGAGGATGAGCTCCATAGGCGTGTTATAGGTCAAGATCCTGCTGTCAAGGCTGTAGCTGAGGCTATCCAACGTTCAAGAGCCGGTCTTTCTGATCCTCATCGCCCTATTGCTAGCTTCATGTTTATGGGACCAACAGGTGTGGGAAAGACGGAGCTAGCTAAGGCCCTTGCTTCCTACTTGTTCAATACAGAAGAAGCACTTGTACGAATTGATATGAGCGAGTACATGGAAAAGCATACGGTCTCGAGATTGATTGGGGCTCCACCTGGATATGTTGGTTACGAAGAGGGAGGGCAACTAACAGAGACTGTTCGCCGCAGACCATATGCTGTTATTTTGTTTGATGAGATTGAGAAAGCACACTCCGATGTTTTCAATGTATTCCTTCAAATTCTTGATGATGGAAGAGTAACTGATTCACAGGGACGTACAGTAAGTTTTACCAACACTGTTATCATCATGACTTCAAATGTTGGATCACAGTACATTCTCAACACAGATGATGACACTGTGCCCAAAGAATTAGCTTATGAAACCATAAAGCATAGGGTAATGGATGCTGCAAGATCCATCTTTCGTCCCGAGTTCATGAACAGAGTTGATGAGTATATTGTTTTCCAGCCACTAGACCGTGACCAAATAAGTAGCATTGTCAGGTTACAGGTAATCATTCCTGACTCCTTAAATACATTCTTGATAAGAGTTCTCCCAAGTGTTTTTATTTTGGAAAAATCGCTTTTGTCCATTTATTGAATATTGATGAAGAAAATCATCCAGAATTCTGGTTAAAAGGACAGTAGTTTATGAATTTAGGATGGATGGGTCGATTTGCACTTTTAATACGCTAGTATGATATTTAGTTTAATTTTTTTTTTATAAGCCAAAAATTTATTAACCACTAGAAGTATAAGGTATACTTCTAGAAGAAAAAAAAATAGAATCCACAGTCAATACAAAAGAAAACCAAAAAAGATAACACAAACAGCCACCACCCTACCAAATACATGCCACCTACATGAAGTAAATAACAACCAAAAAAACATGACTAAGACCCCGTGTACATACTCAAAACAATCTAAAAGAAAAAATGATCTTAATACTATCAAAACCCATCCTGCCACGAAGAAAAGAATTACGCACCATACGAGAGTAGGCACTGATATGGATTTTAAATCCATTTAAATAAAGACATAAAACCCTTATTAATTTTCCTTTTATCCAAAGGCAAGACCTGATTTGAATTTTATCCATCATATCACATAAAGGAATATCCTCTTTCTCAAAAATCTTTTTATTTCTTCACTCCCAAATTAACCATATCCTTCTCAGCCAATTTAATGATCAAAATTGTTATACCTAATAATTAAAAACAAATGTTGTTTAAAATGCATGAAGCCATAACTAGGCAGGATGCCGAACCATTTATACACCACCTGTCATAAATCATTAATACTACAAAGAACATATTACATGTTGTCTTATCTCATATCTCATCCTGGCATTATGCACTTGCTCAACCTAGATTATTTAGTTGTTTAAAATGCATGAAGGCATCATTAGGCAGGATGCCGAACCATTTATACACCACCTGTCATAAATCATAATAACATGTCAACCCAATCATTACACAAGTGCGCTCCTGTGATAGTTGTTTGCCTACAAAAAATAGTGAAGCATGAGACAGCCAAGTTGCCGTGCACTTGTTATTTGTAGGTCCCATTGAAACAAAAAATAGTGAAGCATGAGACAGCCAAGTTGCCGTGCACTTGTTATTTGTAGGTCCCATTGAAGGTGGTTATTGTATTTACCCCACATATTTTAAAACAAGATGATACTATGATTCAATTAAGTCAAACATTAAGGAAATATGTGCAATTTTCTCTCATTTGGATAAGTTCTAACATATGTTGAACAACTATCGAGTACATTTTAGCTATCGCATATCTTATTGTGTCATTTGTTGCTATGTTTTGTGAAGTTACTAATTAAGAAACCACTCAACTTCATCCAATCTTCTCGCAAGTGTTGCATGGTATTTCACAATTTATATCCCAAACAAGTTTTATTTTATTACAGTTGGAGCGCGTACAAACGAGAATCGCATATCGCAAGATGAAAATTCAAGTAACAGAAGCTGCTATCAAACTTCTTGGAAATTTGGGATATGATCCCAACTATGGTGCTAGGCCAGTCAAGCGAGTGATTCAGCAAAATGTGGAAAATGAACTTGCCAAAGGTATTCTCAGAGGAGAGTTTAAGGACGAGGACACAATTTTGATAGACACTGAAGTTACAGCATTTGCCAATGGTCAACTCCCCCAGCAAAAGCTAGTATTTAGGATACTTAACACGGACTCAACTGCCAGCAGGGAAAGCTTTCCACAAATTTTGTGAATGCCTTGTACTGCTTATTTCTCCACACGACATTATAGGGTTTATGTAGTATACCGTATACATAATTACTTTTTCCAATGGAACTCTGATAACTCGCATATAATTTATAATTTATAGTTCTTGTATAATTTTATTGGCTAATACAAAAATTACAAGCATCCAGGTTTGCTTGCTTATAAAAAAAGAAAAGGAAAAAAAAAAGAATCTCATGCTTTATAAATCATGTTGTACAAAGTATGTTGCTTTTTAATATCTGGAAATAACTTGTTTTTATGACTATTTCAAATTTTTATATGCAAACTGATTACAAAACTCCAAGCCTACAAGACTATATGTTGTTGAGGCAATCAAACTTATTTATTTCATATTTGATAGCAAACTTGATGCTCCTCAAATTCACCATCACCCTCTCTTTATAGGACTGCGAGGACTTCTGTAGACAAGATGGTGTTATCGGTTGATATCACATTTTGATTAGTTTTTTATATTTCTTACAATGTTGCCACCACCAAAGGGTGTAGAACATGTGAATACAGTGATAATGCTCTTTATAGGATTGCAAGGACTTCTGTAGACCAGATATCGTTATCAGTTGATAACACATTTCGATTAGTTTTTTATATTTCTCACAATGTTATCACCACCAAAGGGTGTAGAAGATGTGAATATGGATAGTGATAATGACCATATTTTGTATAGGCATTGATCGTCATATAGTCATATTTTTTTGGAGTATTTGACACTTTGATATTTTGTATAGGCATGGTTTTTAGGTAGTATATGACAAAAATTGGTAATTTTGTATACTATATGACAAGGTTTTATTGTCTACAGGAAGAGTGTTTTTGTTCCTGGCCATCTTATCACTAATGATGCACTTGTGGCTTTTGAGTTTTTTCATTACTTGAAAAAGAAAGATAAAGGCAAGAAAGGTTACATGGCTATTAGGTTGGATATATCAAAGGCGTATGATAAGGGTGGAGTGGCCTCTTTTGGAAAGCACACTAGGAAGTTTGGGTTTTTCTTTGAAATGGGTCTCTGTAATCTTGAAATGTGTCTCTTCTACAAAGTATTCTTTTGAATGGTAGGCCATATGACAATTTTGTTGCAAGCAAAGGCCATAGTAAAGGGTGCACCTTTCCGTGTATCTTTTTATTCTTTGCATGAACTGTTGCTTGTTCTCATTTTGAACAATATGTGAACGAATGTTGTTCATGGTTTGAACGTATCTCATAATGCTCCTGTTATTTCACTTTTATTTTCTTTGCAGATGATAGTTTCCTTTTTGCTAGAGCAACCAATGACGAAGCAATCCGTGTATTTTTTATTCTTTGCATGAACTGTTGCTTGTTCTCATTTTGAACAATATGTGAACGAATGTTGTTCATGGTTTGAAAGTATCTCATAATGCTCCTGCTATTTCACTTTTATTTTCTTTACGGATGATAGTTTCCTTTTTGCTAGAGCAACCAATGGCGAAGCAATTTGTTTAAAGGATATTCTTTCTACATTCGAAAATGCTTCTTGTCAGCGTATCAATTATGACAAGTCCGAGCTCTCCTTCAACCAAGAAGTTTTTTCTAACAGAATAGATGACATAGTGAATATTTTGAAGGTAAAGGTCGTGGAATAGCATATTAGATATTTGGGCCTCCCTATTCTTGTTGGCATATTCAATAATCACATTTTTGACTTTGTTAAAGAGCAAGTATGGAAAAAGTTAAAAGGTTTGAAGGAAAAATCTTTATCCAAAACTGGCAAGGAAGTCCTCATCAAATCCATCGAACAGTCCATTCCAACTTGTGTTATGAATTGTTTTTCTTTCGCTCAGGCGCTTTGTGCTCAAATCGAATGAATGATGGCAAAGTTATATTGGAGTGGTGACCTGGATAGGAGGAATTTAGTTTTGATAAAATTGCCTCTCCAAAGCGGTAAGGTGGCATTGGTCTCAGGAAATTTTATTCATTAAGTAAAGCATTGTTGGCAAAACAGTGGTAGAGATTACATACGAATGAACACTCTTTGCTTTTTAAGGTTTCCAAAGGAAAATATTTTCCTAGAAGACCTCTTTCTCAAGCAGGCAAGTTCATGCATCCACTTTCACATGGTCCAGCATTTTGTTGGATCATCGACAAGTATACCGGATCGTACAAGTAATAAAGGGATAAGTAGAGTGTCGAACCCACAGGGATTAGTGTTTGAACAAATATCACTTTAATGTGGTTAAACTAATGAAATTGGATTAAAAAGGTTGATGGTTGAAGGAAAGAATAAAATGAAAACGGTTGTTGTGTGGGTAAAGGTTTTAGGAACGTGATTTCATTGGATATAACAGTGATTTACATTGGTTACGCATATCATTCCTATTCTGCTAACAACGATTCTAGAGGTAGTATGAACTCGTTCTTCTGGCACTTACTTTGTATTATTAGTTTATACCCCTTAATCCCTTAAGCGAGTCTTAAACTAATAATCATTGAGTTAAAAATACTAGAATCACAATGTTACATGATTTCTCAAAGAATTAAAAAATTATAATGTTTGATTGTATTGTCAATTCAATCCTCAATTTCCCAATTGGAGAATTGAGTCCCAAATCACATCCCAAATCACAGAGAGGCCAATTCTATAAGTAATAATAATTGCATAATCAAACAATTAGTAAAAATAAGCATCCATTCGTAACTAAATATTGTAAATCAACTATACATAATCCAAATCCATCACATCCCTATTGGAGATTTAGCTATACATCATAAACAAATAAACGCAAGAGAGAAAGAGTAACCCCAAATGTGCCACGAAGTTTTGCCACAAACCGATTGTCCCTCCAAAATCCCTTCCTTCGAGAATCAATTGCGTTCTTGGAGTTCTCCGAAGCTTTCTCTCAGTTCTCCATTTCTCCCCTTCAAGTTCTATGAGTAAGAATGATGAAAGATGGGTTTATATGCCTTGGGAAACCCAAAAGTCATGAAAAATCGCAGAAAAATCTGATCTAGAGCTGGTGCGTGCCCAGGCTGCCTGAGCGCTCTTGGGTTTTACTGGCATACACTTGAGCGCCCTGAGCTGTATCTGGGCGTGATTGTTTGCTGTGTCTGCTGCTTTTTGCGCCTGGGCGTGGGTTCTGTGCGCCCAGGCGCCCCGACTGACCCCCAAACCTCCGTTTTTTGCCTTTTTCGCACATTTTTATGGCTCCTTTCATCCTAGAATGTCTCCACCTCATTCATACTTCAATTCTTGCTCAAAAACACCTAAAAATATGCCAAAGTATCCATTAGGTTATTTAGTTTATTAAGCAAAATTAAACACGAAAAAGCAACGAAACTAACATAAAGATAAAGAGGGAATAAAATCAATGAAATATATGAAAATAAATTCTAACAAAATACAATGATCAACAATATGTACCATTCACCTTCACACTTAAGAACATGGCACAATTTCTTTTTTATTTTATTCTGATTGTGCCTTCACTTTTGAACTTGAAACTTTGTAACCACTTTTCCTTTTTATTTCCAAAACCCCCCTCATCTAAAAGTTGTTCACATTAAGGCCTTTGAAGAGCTATAAAAAAATGGATTATACCCATTCGACTCAAAATGGCTAGCCAATGACAAATTATTGGGTTCAATTAATTTGGTTAAAAATGGGCTAAATGAACCAATGACTTTTGTGCATGTATGAAATTCTCAATAGTTTTGAAAAGAACAAAGACAAATTCCAAGAGTGACTAATTATAGTGAAAACTGTCCTTAGGAAGAATATGCTAAGTATTTGGATCAGGTCCTTCTGACTCCCTCGACCTGGGCTAAGGAGAGTTTCTGGACTTACCTAACTAAAAAACTGTTAATTGGTTTAGCGATTTAATTAATAATTCACTGAAGTGAACCATTAAATCAATGACTTTTTCTTTTTGAACCCCATCTTCTGCTCATTGGCCCCCATTTGTTTTTTTTATGGACGAACTTGCCCTTAATTTATCGACTGAAACAAGGCGGAAGTGACTTTCCGATTTTAACAAGGCGTAAGCAAACGATTTCAATTTCCGACTTATACAAGCCGTAATATCTTCCGACAAATTTCATAACTTCCGACTAATTAGAGTCGGAAAAATGTCGACCACTCAGAGTCGGTAATTGGTACAGACAGTTCTAAGTAGCCACAATGAAACCCAACAAAAAAAAGTACTTGAATCTAGACAGTTCTAAGTATGTGACTTAGTTATTATTAAATGTAGCCACCATGTTTATGCTTTCACGTGGACCAAGATGGTCTGCCACATATAACCACAATGAAACCCAACAAAAAAAGTACTTGAATCTAGACAGGTCTAAGTATGTGCCTTAGTTATTATTAATTATTAAATACTTTTTTTCGGTAGTTCTTAGTTGGACAGAAACACCATACGCTAAACATCTGGGCACTTTCCGACTATTTGAAGGCGGAAATAGTTAAAATAAACTAAAAAGTGACTTTCGCCTTTAACTAAGCGAAATAATTTCGCCTCTTTGTAAACGGAATATATTAATATTTGTTTCCGCCTTGTTTAAATCGGAAATAATTTTTCGCCTCGTTCATAATAAACACGAATGGGGCCAAGAGTAAAAGGCGAGGAAAAAAAAAAGTATAGGTCTAAATCAATAACCCAGTGCCATGATCGGTCAATGACCGGTTCGATCTTTTTTCTTTCTTTTTTTTAAAACGCTCATAAAACGGCACTCACACCCGCACGCAGGTTGTCTTCCTTCTCCAGCTTCCTGCTTCTAGCGTCGCAAAACTGATACACAAACATGGGTTAGTTTCATCACGCGCAATTGGCTATGTTTAAAAAAAAAAAAAATTAAACTTTTCTGCGTCAATTTACTTTCCCCGTCTTTTTCTCACTAACCCATTTCCATTTTTTTTTATTTTCTATATTTTGGTTGTGAAATTATTATGTAGCAGAGGAGAGAGAAGAGGGGAAAGTAGAGGAAGAGATGGAAGGAGTAGCATCAATAGCATTGCTGCCATGTGGTTCTATCTCTGGACACTTCATTCAACTTCCCAATTCTACCTGCTTTGGCCTTCATGGAATTGGTATTTTTCTTCTTTTTTTTTCTTTTTATCAATAAAACGATTTCATCAACAATTTTAAATTTTTTTTTCTATTAGTATTTTCCGTTTCACTCCTGGGAAATTTATTTGTATCCTGTTTCCTTTACTTGAGCGGTAAGGAGAGAGTAATGAGCACTAGAATGATAGAAATTGGTGGAAGAAAAATGATATGTAGGCGAGAATTACAAGTAACACCTGTCAAAAGGTGATACTTTGCTTACAAGTGTTTGGTAAACAAGTAACACGTGTCATTTTTTTTGGTATAAACCTATTTGTAAGTCTTTTTTTAGGCCTATATATTATTTCTCATGTTAAAATTTAGTGCTTTAACCTAAAAAATATTTTAATAGGGACCTAAAAATTGGTATATTTTCACGGATGAAAAACATATTTAAGCAAAAAAAAATAAAAAATCATCATCTTAAAATTTGGTCCATGTATTGTTTTTTTGTGAATTGCTGTCTTTCATTGGGCCAATGACTATTAGTTGGTCATTCTCACCCAAAATTGTTATCACATGAGAATTATTCCTTCTGAGTTCTGAATGAAGTTTAGGCATAAGGGGTAGCTGGTCTGTGCAGCTGACAGTTTTATTTCTCTGTTTTTGTCTTTATAACCAGTGTAACCAAGCTGGATTTTATATTTTTTAAAATTAAATTTGAAGTACTCCTCTCGCTCCTGCTATGTATAGGAATTAAAAGTGAAGTAAATGGCCCTTAGGTTCATATAGAATTAGACTTCTAATTAAAAGTGCAAACGAATTGAACTTTTAGTTGGCCTTTCAGGTAGAGATTGTAGGTTGTAGATGAGACTATTAGCATGCTTGGGTGGTCAATATCCTTCAGTGCATAAGTTCATACCTTATTGATATAATATTATAATATACCATTTATCTTCATGTTGGTTTCTTGCTTATGGTCCTATGCGAGCCAATGCTTTTTTACAATAGTTTTTATGCTGAAAATGTTATCTTCATTAAATAATTACTTATATATGTTTTCCTTTCCATCTTTTTTCATGGTGAAAGAATTGGAATGTGAGAGGGAATGCAGTAGGGGTGAGGATTACCGCCTCATCAAACTCACAATCACAGATTTCAATGTAGTAACTATGACTTTGGTGTTGTTTATTTTTATCCTGTCCACCATCATACACTTGATTGACTATTTGGTTTTGATGAAACAGACAAAGAAAGATCGAGTCACTGTTGTGGAATGCAAAGGCCATGATGCTGCTCGGTTCAGCAGCATTGATCATGCTCATGGGTAAAGCGCTGTGAGACATGATACTCCTATATCTTACTATCTTAGACTATGGCATTTTCATGAAATTTTGTTTTTTCAGTTCTCATCATGAGGCATGAGCTTTATGATTTGTTTTAGTTGACTCCTAATCTGTATAATTTTCATGGTAAACGACGAGAACAACGCTGTTAAGATGAAACTGAGTTTCCATACTCAGGCAACTGCTTAGATTTAAATTTTTGAGTTCAGTCGTGGAAAGAAATTCAACCATTGTCACTGGACTCTACTATTAATCAAGTATAATGACTTTACAGATTGATTTCTCTTTCAATACATTCTTTCTCTTCACATATTGAACTTCTTTTTCATTTACATTTTTCTTCATTTTGATGAGCATTGCATAATGCATATGACATGTTAAATTTATAGTTTGCATTTACCTTTAACAGCTGGGACAAGGATATCACAGGAATGGTTGAAAAAAATGATGGGAAGAAAAGAATCTTGGTTTCATTTGAATGTCAGACACTGAAAGCTGATAAAGCAGCTGAAGACCACATCAGGCAGTTCATGCCAAAATTAGCTGGACTTGAGGATGCTGTTGGTATGTGAATATGACACAGTTTTGTTCCCTACCTCCCACCCTTGGGGGTAGTTTCTTAATTTGCTTTAACTTAAATGGAGAAGCTTGATTCATGTTGTGCCGAGTTTCCATTATATCTGCATTTCTTTAATCATATTCATATCATTATCCAAAGAACCACTTCAGATTTTATATATTATGTGTTCTTTATTGTACTTAGTCTTGGAAACTATAGTGTTACTATTAATAGTCTACACAGTGTGAAATCTTTAATCATGAAATTACTTTTGGGAAAAGAAAGCAGCATCGTAGTATTCATACTTTTATTAACTAATTTATTTAAGCCAAACATATGAAGCCTGATGACTTGGGTTCTAGATGCAGCTATGGTTGATCATGATAATATTTTGATGACCATGCTATGGCATGTACTTGCATTGCATCCAGACACTTTTATTATAGGCTCTTTTGGGTTAACTACTTAATTAAGCACTTATTCAATAAATTTTTTTGAAATAAGTTAAAAAGTGCGTAAGCTATTTTCATTGGCCTGAGCTTATTTTCATACTCTATTCTTATAAGCCCTAATAAACTCTCTATAAGCTCTTCCAAACATGCCCTGTAACATTACCTTTGCATGAGAAAACCTTACATTCCTTTTGAACTATTAAATTACAATATCCAAGTTAAGAAGTGCTATGCTTATGAAAAAAAGAATTGCTATTTGAACCCTTGTTTATGTTGGAGGAAGAGAAGTGTTATCTAAGAGAGAACTCATCTTGCTTGATGCCAAATGTCAAGTACATAGAGTTATTCATAGGTAGAACTCTAGACTTGTTTCTAGGATCCTCCTAATCGAAAGTGACTTTCCAGATTTTTTCTACACATTTCTAAACCTAATACACTTCTAGATTTTTATATTTTGAGAAAATCAAGAGCACATTCCGGATATTTCAATTTTTATGTATATAGCAGTTTCATCTCCAAACATACTGAGTAGCTAACTGAGTTTCATTGTGCAGTTAACATTGGAAAGATGACAATCTCTGGGTTGGACTTTGGAGCTGAGGAAGTAGAGACTAACTAGAAAATGTTGTAACTACTTGATATCCATCTAGTTACTGAGAGGAGGACTGAAATATGTTTGATTTGTGCAAATCCTGCAGAGAACTTTTATATCCATCTACAATACAGAACCAGTTTTTGCCACAAAATTCATCTTTGATTGGTGACAATCTGTCTTCTGTTCCAATGATAACACCAATATTTTCAGTTATTACTTAAACAGTTAAACTAATGTGTGCACATATAAAAATGGAATCCTTTGGTTTGTATGTGGAACTTTCTACTTTTCTACCGCATGAACCAAGCATAGCATAGCAAAGCAATTTGAAGTTTTGAACTACAAAATGGAGAAAATGGCGGGTGAACTTGCTAGAGTCTGCTGTAACTTGTAAGTGCTGTGCATGTATAACAGCAACCTCGTCAGTCCCTATTTATGTGCATATGGTTTGACAAGCATACACTTTTGAGATACATTACAAGTGAATCATTAAGTTAGTATAGGAAAATCGATCAATTTTTTTGGATTTGGATACTTTAACTTTAACTTAGTTGATTTCTCTAACTTAGCGTTTTTAATTATTGGATGACTTTAAAATTCTTTTCGTATTCACTTTTAAACTTTAAATGTAATCCGAACATGAGTTGAGACGAGTGGTAAACGATTCTGTTTAGACATATTGAGTTAAAGCCTAAAAAGGATCTAAATCCCAATTTTTTATTTTTTTTTATTTTTTATTTTTTTGGAAATGAATTACCCTTCAAATACTTAAAGATTCCTATTTTCTAAAGAAACATTTCTTAGCTGACAACTTCTGAAACATGGGTACTCTTATCTACCTGTCGTACACGTACCAGGTACCTACCCGTACCCGGTACGTCTTGGGTACTCGTGGGTACGGTGCATATCCAAAAAAAATGGTACTTGAATGGGTACGTTTGGGTACTTGAGTGAGTACGTACCCACCGGACGTACCCACCATGTGGTATGACTGAACATAATTTTTTTCCCAAACGATGTGTTTTGTTACAAGGATAGGGAAAAATCATCTTTATTCAATATTTTTCAATTATTTTCTCACCCTCTTTCATTTTAACCTGAAAAAAATACTCTAAAGTTTCAAATTTTTTTCTCCTCTTGACTTGATCCCCTCCGTCCCTCACTATGTTTGACCCTCTCCACTGCTCGTTGCGTTTGATGTAACGATCTGACTTTCCAAATTTAATAATTATATTTATGTATGTATTTATTTATGTGGAAGTGATGTATGAGTTTGGTTATAATTCTTGTGGTGTATGCGGTTAGATGGTTGTTCGACTTGAGTATGTTGTTTGGGTTTGAGTGCCAGGAATTGGTAAGAGTCCGCGTGTATCCCTAGTGCCTTAGTCTCGGTCGAGTAATTGGTAAGAGGGTTCTAAGAGAGGGTTTAGAATGCCTTTAAGGGTAATGATTTTGGGTGAGTGGTGGATCTCTTAGAAATCGAGTTCGAATAGAATGCCGGAAAGGATTAGGTTCGTTAAAGCGTCGGATGTTATCCGATCGCATGGTTTAGCCTCGAGCATTAGCTGCTTGTAATTTGTAAGGATAGAGGGTCGTCCATGTTGTTGGTTCGGATAGGTATTAGATAGGGAGTGATAGAGGGTAGAAATAAGATATTATTTATAGTTTCGTTTGATTTGGTGTTTGTGATCAATGTGTTTTAATTTATGTGTGTGTTAGTTTTAGTGTTAGAAATGCATAATGATAGGAAACTTAGAATAAACGATTTACAGATTTAAACCCAAATTCCACCGTTGGATGTGAAGATAAGGGTCTTAGGGAGCTTGCCTCCAAATTTGAGCAAGATCCAACGGTTTACGAAAGAGATATGACATTTTGAATGCGAACTGTCCCACTCAAAATGGGGCGTGCGCCTGGGCGCCCCAACCCAGCTCCCAGGCGCGCAATATAATCTGAAACTCCCATATTCAGGGAGCCAGGCGCCCAGGCGTGGTATGCCTTGCGCCTAGGCGCGCGTCTGCTATAAGAAACGCACCAAGGGGTGCGGCCAAAGGCACCGGCCTCATTTCTTCCTCCTTTCTCCGCTCCAAAACCCTCCCCAAGCCACCAAACTCCATTCCCAACCCTTCCCCATGGATTCAAGCCAAGTTTGGCTAAACCCCACACTAAATCACTTCCTCCCTCTTGTTCTTCAAGCTTTCCCTCTCTTTCATGGAGCGCTCTCTCTCTCCTAGGTCTCTTTCTCTCTCCTCCAATCTCATGAACCAATTCGAGATTGGTCATGGGAGTTGGAATCCAAGTAGATCGGGGGTAGATTCAAGGTCCTTGGAGCTTCAATCGAGCCTCCTCTTCTTCTAAGGTAAGGGGGAGACACTTTTCTACACTTTGAGTTAGGATAGTTAGGGTTTATAATAGGATTTGGGGTTAATAGTTAAATTGGAGTGTGGATAATAAGTTGACACTTGTTTAGAGTTGGGTTAGGGGTGACTAGCTTATTATTTGTTGATTTTACAATTATTGAAATGTTTATGATAAAAACCCCTTTTTGTATGTTATAAAAGTAGGAAGTGAAGAACCGTAGGGAGTTGATTTATGTTATTTGCGTTCTGAGACATACCTGTGTATGTCAACTGGTTTATTGACTATTTGGTTGTGTTGTTGCTGGAGTTGTTCGATTAGGTCTGAGATATGTCTGCGCATATTGACTACCTGTGTATGGTGTGTGAGAGCATGCGCATGTTGTTGAGTCAAGGTTAAGGTTATGATAAATGGATTGGAATGATACTTTAATACTAACTTAACCGATTAGTCGATTCTAATAATCGGTTAAGTAAGTATTAAGTGTCACGTTTTATGTTGAAATACCAAACGAACAACGGCTATTGACTTCCTTTCCAATAATCCTAACTATCATGCATCGTACCATGGTGTTGAGGATGAACGTTAGGGTGTGAGATAGACTTTCGTGAAGGTTCATTGAACCGAGGAACGTGAATGCTCGAGTGATCATGGTTGTGCTATTGAAACAACCGCGGGAAGCGTAGTGGGTGGAACCTTGATCTCCAAAGAGGGCACGGACTTGTTACCCGTGTCGGGGATCGGTTCTGCAAAACTACTATAATTCTATCGGTCACTATTAGGAGGCCTCTCATGGTTGCGGAGAGCGGTCTCGGCTATAGCCACTGGATCGGAAGGGGTCCAATATCGTGCAAGCATTGGTTGCGAGGTGTTTACTCCTGACTAGTCAATTCCCAAGAGAGGAGGGTGATGTGAGGTGAAAAGAAAAGAAAAGAATGTAGTAACAGTTGCAATGAAAAGAGAAAAGAGAAAAGAAAAGAAAAGAAAAGTGAAGAAAAGAGAAAAGAAAAGAAAAGAGAATCAACTGTATAAATGGATCCCACAGTGAAAGATTGATGATGAGTATATGAATGAGAATGATGTAAATGAGATCCAATTATAGGTTGGCATTTAAGAGGAGGCGCTCATGCATTGCACGAGTCTTGACTTATGATGTGTATTGTTATTTCATTGCCTGATTTAGTTATTAACTTATTATTCTCGAGTTTTATTATGAATTGTTTACTGTCTTTTAATTCAATGTGTTTTGAAAATGTTTCACCCCTTAGTGGTTTAACATTTTAGGTAAATGTTCAAGAAGCTTGAAGATCAGTGTGTCGCAGTGGAAGAGTCGAAGGAAATGAACTCTAATTTATGTTGTTGTATATTGTAATTGAATACCTCAAAGTTGTTAAAAACTTGTTTTGTAAAGAAAATTTTGAGTTCCTTAATTATATGTATAGATTCTTATTATTTTTATACTACATTCATTTATTTATAAATTAAAATGAACCGGGGTGTTACATTTGACCCCCTCCATCTCTCGTGGTACCTCTCATTATGTTTCACTCCTTCATTAGTTTGGTGTCTCCGTCTAAACTGTCTTCCCTGTCTCTGTTTCCCCTTTTTATGTTTTGTTCTCTTACTAATTGGTATTTTTGTATTTTTTCATGTTCTATAAATATTTATTTGTTTTTTTTCTTTGTTGTGATGGAATAATGAATATTATCTTGATTTAAAACAACAACAAAAAGTGGTTTGATGCTCATATTTAATTTTTTTTTCACACCAAGTGTTTAAATCAGTTTAAGAATTTAACCACTCTTTTTTTTCTATTATGCACCGCTTTTTTTTTTTCCTATTTTGTGTTATTTTTGGATGTTTTTGTTTTTTTTATTAATTATTACATAGTGCAAACATTATAAGTTGTGTGATAGGAAATTATTAATTCTTATGATTTTCAATTTGTTGATTGTATTTTTATTTTTGCAATTTTCTATTTTTTAAATTTATATATAATTATATTTATAAATTAAATGTATATAAGAACGTACACGTACCCTATTTTTTTTTTAAAAAAAAATATCGTACCCCGTACCGGTATCCGTACCGGGTACCAGTACCGTACCCGTACTCATGCAACATAGCTTACAGCACAACCAATTAATCTTGGAGTAATATATCAATTTATAAATCCAACTTATAAATTATTGTGCATCACAAGAAAGTAGTATTTATCATTGAGTCATTATACAGTACTAATCCTTTGTGGATGAGTACATATACTCATTACATAAATCTAAGGTCAATATCCATTTAAGCCATTGAGCGACTGACATTGATGGATGAGAGTATGGTGTATGTATACACTTGGTTAAGTTGAGTGCAACATAAAAAATGGTCATCTGTACGTTTTTTTTTTTTGTAAACTGTTTTTTTAATGATAAATTCTCCTAAAATAATGACCTTAAAAAATACATTAATCACAATTTTTTGAATATTTTTTTTGTCCTTAATATAGATCTCGTTTCTAATTTTCAATGCAAAATTCTCAACTCTGTAGATTTTTTTTTATTTTTTTTAGTTTTTTTTTTAATTTTTTTTAAATATCCTATGTATTTTCCTTTCACAAATATATATTTTTTGTTATTCAATTTTTTTTATTTTTATTATGTACTCCCTAACAGAGGTTAAAATTTTTTTCCTTGTATTTTCAAATTTAGTCATTTCAAAAATATTCTATGTGTATTCTTCTTCGGTGATATGCACTCGTTTTTATGATTTGGATTAATTTTTTTTTTTTACTCTCTGTTCTGAGAAAACTATATTGAGTAAAAACTGTATTCAAAATTGACATATTCTAATAAATCTATATATGAATGTGTAAAAAAAATATTCTGCGTAAGTCCGTGTTAAAGTTTTTTAAAAAAAGATCATTATTTTTTGGGGAATTTATCATTTCTTAAAAAAAAAACAGTTTAAAAAAACCTACAGATGATCATTTTCTATGGTGCACTCAACTTAACCAGGTGTATACATACACCATGCTTCCATCCATCAAAATCAGCCGTCCAATGACTTAAACAAACAAGAACCATCCGATTGAAAATGTGATAGCTCTAATGAAAGGTGAATTTGAGATGTCAATGATGGGAGAACTCACATTCTTCCTAGGCCTGAGGAGGCATTTTTGTGCTTTAAGGAAAATACTGCAAAGAGATCCTAAAGAAGTTCGGAATGAAAAATTGCAAGAATGCGTATCTCGATAAGGATGAGTCAGGTAAGTCGATAGATGTAAGTAAATATAGAGGCATGATGGGAAGTCTCCTGTATTTAACTGCATCTCGGCCTGATATTATGTTCAACGTTTGTATGTGTGCTCGGTTTCAAGCTAATCCGAAGGAATCACATATATCTGCTGTTAAACGAATATTTAAATATTTAAAAGGAATTGAGAACACTGGTCTTTGGTATCCTAGTGATGCTAATCTTAGTTTGATCGGATATTCTGATTCTGATTTTGTGGGATGCAAGCTTGATTGAAAAAGCACTAGTGGAACTTGTCATCTTTTGGGAACTTCACTAGTGTCTTGGTTTTCTAAAAAGAAAGCTTGTGTTGCTCTTTCAACCGCTGAAGCATAATACATTGCAGCTGGTAGTTGTTGTGCTCAAATCCTTTGGATGAAACAACAACTGTCGGATTTTGGCTTAAAATTGGATCACATTCCTTTCAAGTGTGACAATACGAGTGCAATCAATCTAATTAAGAATCCTGTGTATCATTCGCGAACAAAACACATTGAAATAAGACATCATTTTCTAAGAGATCATGTTCAAAAAGGTGATTGTGCTATAGAACTTGTAAGCACTGAAAATCAATTAGCAGACGTTTTTACTAAACCTTTGCCTAGAGATACCCTTTTTCATATAAGAAGGGAACTCGACATTTTGGATGAATCAAGTGTAAGCTAATTGTCTTTCAGTGTTTTAAATTGATCAATCACCCAAAACATTGTCTTACCTTAATGCAAAATTGATCGTGTTCCTTTTACTCATTCAAATATCTGTTTAACTTATAAAAAGCTTGAAAGTTACAGCTCTGCATATTCGTTAAATGGCTTTCATGTGCTGGCATATGCGTTTTATTTTTTTTATTTCCTAGATGATTATCTTTAGGGGGAGAAGGGCATATTCTATCATGTCATATTCTTGCCCTCTGTCACATTTTCTTTTTCTTCTCTCTTTTGGAAAAATGCTTAATCTTCTGCCTCTTTTTGATCATGCCAAAAGGGGAAGAAAGGGTGTTATTTTGTTTTACAGGTCTTACAGGTTTTCGAGCATAGTTTACGAGCATACATTTAGGGGGAGTGTGCAAAATCAACAAGCATTTGTCATCATCAAAAAGGGGGAGATTGTATAATCAAAAAGGTTTTGATGAAGACAAATAAATCAGCTCTCTGGGTTGATGAAGTCGAGCTCGCTCCTTGGCCATTGATGAAGACAAATAAATCAGCTCGTTGTGTTGATGAAGTCGAGCTCGCTCCTCGGCCATTAATAAAGTCGAGCTCGGTCCTCGGCAATCGATGAAGACAAATGAATCAGCTCATTGTACAGATGAAGTCAATTACTTTGACGAGCTCGGTTCTCGGCACCTAGCTCGGATCTCGGCAATCGATGGAGACAAATGAGTCAGCTCATTGTTCGAATGAAGTCAATTAGTTTGATGAGCTCGGTGCTCGGTGTGCTATGAATCACAGTGCTATCTGATCGAATCGATCCATGCTCATAATCTCAGTACTATCTGGTCACAGAAGATCGGATCGGTCGGTGCTCATAATCTTAGTGCAAAATGATCGGCGTAAGATTAGCTCAGTCAGACTTTGGTCAGATCCGCTATACAAGTCCCGTAGCTCGGCAAGGCGTTTTGACAGATGCCGAGTTCGCTAACGGTTGTTCAACTCTTTCATCAAACAACAGTTAGGAAGGGATTGATTGAAATCAAATTTGATTCGAAAGTGACTGTTGGAAAGGCATTTACTCCCAGAATCTTTCCTAATTCGGTGATTTCGTTTCCTCCCTGATCTTTGGGGATTTTGGAGATTATAAAGGGAGTGTATGAAGCAGACAATAGGATATGCACGTGAAACTGAATTTTCAATCATCTCTGTCAATTCCTTTCCCAACCTAACACTCAATTGGTTTTCACACTTTTTGATCTATATTCAATTGAGTTTCTAGTCAGAACCATACTCAAGTATCTGGCTGTTCATTGAAGAGAGGAGGAGTTATTGAAGGTTTTGAGGAGCTATTGAAGGTTTGAAGGAGCTCCATCTGTGGAAAGGTTGAAGAGGTGATTAAATCATCAAAATTAATTAGGGTAGATTTCAAGAGTTTGGTACACTCTTGAAAGGGTTAGAAGTTACTAAATGAGGTTCACTGTAATTACTTTGTAACTGATAAAATTGATTTTGAGTAAAAAACTCCTTAAGGTTTAGGGGGGACTAGACGTAGCTCTCAAGGGTGAGAGTGAACCAGTATAAATTTTTTGTGCCTCATCTTTTTACTGCTTTCTGCATTATCTGTTTTTATTTAGTCGTCTTTGTTGAACCTTAAAATTGCTTGAATCGTGCTAGCTGTGAAACCGCTGCAAATCTGGTTTTTGTGTATTGCAGCTCGGATAATCGATTATCGGTATAGATAACCTATTATCACTTACTGCTCGACACATTCTTTTATATAAAAACAGCAAGCATTATTCATCTCTTTCATTTATATTCGAAAAATTAATATTGTTGCTTCCAACTACTATTCACCCCCTTAGTAGATTGTTAGGCCGCTTGTTGGTTTCCAACATCTTGTAATAAGGGACGGATAAGGTATTTAAATACTCCATTTGTCCCTAAATATAAGACCCATTTGGGAGATTTCACGTCCATTAAGAAAGTGGAATAATTTAGTTAATTATATTGGAAATGTGAACTTTTGATATGTATTTTCAAAACTACCCCTATTAATATTATTGGGAATCTAAAAAGTGTTAAATAAATATGGATGTTTGTGAAAAAAAAAGTAATTAATGATCATTAAAAATTGGTAAGGGACCTTATAAATAAAGACAAAATAAAAATGTCAAAGAAGTCTTATATTTAGGAAAGAAAGGAGTAATTTATTTTAGGGTTATTTTTAAAACCAAAGTATTTATGGGTTATTAAGTGCAAATTGTTTGCTACTAGTACTACTTGAGAGTTGAGACAAGTACTATATGTGGATGTGTGGAGGTAGGAACAGGAAAAGGGTGGAGGGATAGATAGGCGGTGTGTGGTCTTCAACATGCATCGATTGACGTGGATGGATGATCCCAATGACATCGTCGTTTGCTTCAAAGTCAGTGGGATTAGGTTTTCCAATCCTGTAGGGCCCACTCTTTCTAACAACCGTGCGATTCTGAGAGCGAGCCGTGCCGTCAACTTGGTTGACCTCTGGTGACTCCCCCACGTGATATGGATTTCATCTCCCGTTACTCTCAACGCCGTTCCCAAAGCTTAATTCTCGGATTATTACTGGTACTCTTTCCGGTCCTTATTATAGGACATACTTAACTGAATTACACGTACTAAGAAAAGTGATTAGTTTTGTGAATTCTATGAGAATATATTGTAACATTACAGTTTTACCCCTTCACTTTACTTGAAAAACTTACATTCATTAATGAACAACAAAAAGCATAATTAGTCAAAGTATTTAATAAGGGAAAAAAAGAGAAAAATAATTAATGATGCATAGAAAATATAAAGTGTCATATACTCCCTCCGTTCCTATTTATCTGTCATATTTCAAACAAAACACGTCCATTAAAAAATCCAATCATTACTCAAATTTCCAATGCATTAATTATGTTTTTTCCTACTATACCCTTTCTCTCTATAATCATTAATTTTTTTCCACTACTTACATAAACCAAGACATATTAAATAGGGGCAAACATGGAAAATAACATTTATTACACTCTTGAAATCCTCAATACGACAAATAAAAAGAAACAAAAAATTTCTTCAAAAAATGACAGATAAAAAGGAACGGAGGGAGTATATAGGACCAAAAATTTCTTCTAGAAAATGCCTTATACATAAGACCAGAGGGAGTATTGTTTTTAGTCTTGGGAATTAAGATTACTATAATTGAGAAATACTGTACTAAATAATAAGTTGACTTTCTTTCATGCAATGAGAATACAAAAAGTTACACATTTTCATGCATTTTTATTATATTTAGCTTTTTAACAAGTGTCCTTGTTAGCATTTTGCCTTGTTTTTAATATTTCTATAAATAGAAAAAACAATACAAGTTCCTAGTTTTTTCTCTAAAAATATTAAAAATTACATTTTTCAATATTTTTCAACTACGTGGTGCTTCTAGAATTTTCCTTGTGTAATTCCTCCCATCTTTAATACTCCTTTTATTCTTATTTATTACCATAACTAGTCCTTATTATAGGTCACATTTTACAAGATTTTTTTATCCTAATTATAATTCACTTTATATTTCCTATGCATCATTTATTTTTTTCTCTTATTAAATATTTTGACTATCTATGTATTTTTTTGTTTATTAATGAGCGTGAATTTTCCAAAAAAAGAGTTGAGGATAAAATTGTAATATTACAATATATTCTCATAAAATTCACACAACTAACTATTTTTCTTAATATGTGCAATTCGGTTAAGGTTAAATATGCCTTATATAATAACTTAATAAGGATCTGATGGAGTATAAGCACTTGAATTTGACTTTTACAAACATGTAGGAGATTAGTAATATCCATAGTGACATTTGAATTATTACATTTGATATACTTTTTTAAAATTGTTTCTATAATTATTATTTAGACTCTAAACTTAAAAAAAGAAAAAAAGAAAAAACTCTAAAAAGTGTTGAGTTAATAAAAATATTTATGGAAAAGAATTAATATCAATGAAAATTTAAGCAAATGCTTAAAACAATGACCAAAGCACTTAGACTATCTAGTGTTTATATATAAGAACAGAGGGAGTATAAGATCATTTTGGAGGATTTTAATTATTAAGAAAATTAGTTAATTTTGTTATTGTCATTGAAAATATAAAAAATTGATGCTAGTATATTTTCTAAAAATTAACCTTATAATTATTATTGAGATCGAATAAACAATGTTAAGTAAAATGAGTATTTGTTTAAAAAAAAGTAATTAAATATTATTGAAAATTTAAATAAAATCCTATAAATATGACAAAAAAACTCCTAAAATATTTTATATAAAGGACCGGAATTTTTTTTTTTATATTCTTTCTTTTCGTAATAAGGGTATGATCAAAGTCACATGCTTAAGAAAAAATGAAAAATAAGTGAAAAATAAAAATAATTTGATTAATTGTAAAGAAGTAGTCAAAATCGTAGATGTACAAATGATACTATTTTTTTAATAAAAAAATAATATACCAACTTACATACATCATCATAAAAAAAATAATATATATAACCAATTAACAAGGGACACATGTTAATATCACTTGACCCTTTGTTAATTCATATACTTTGTAAGTTAAAATATCATAACTTCATCCATTCATGAATATAAGTTTTTCTAAATATTTTCTTATAACCATTAGCAAGGACGAACCCATTTGTTCCTTAGTGGGGGTTATAGCCCCCACTCCTTTTTATTTTTAGAATTATTAGTCTTCAACCCCTATTTTTTTTTATGGGGCTCAGTCGGAATATTTTCTGACAATCTCAAATCCGAAAATGTATTTTTTCAATTATCGATCCCCTTATGGAAAAATGCATTTTCCGAATCAGGGATGTTAGAAAATATTCCGACTAAACTCCATAAAAAAATGAGGTTGGGGTCTAAAATGTGGGGGCCGAAAACTTGTTCTCTCTCTTTTTTTTTACCATATATATATATATATATATATATATATATAAAGTTTTGTCCCCATTAAATATAAGGCTTAAATATGTCAGAGGCCCCTCTACTTTGACCATATTTTGTCATATACCCCTATTCTTTTTTTTTATATGAAAATGCCCCTTTAGTTTTCTCCGGTCAGTAAAATACCCCTCCTCCCGATTCCGGCGACTCTGGGCTGATGTGGACCGCCGGAAGCAGCCACGTGCACACCACATCAGACACGTGGTAAAAATTGTTGTCCACGTGTCACATGCCTAATTTTTTTTTTAATAATTTTTTTTAAATAAAAGAAAAGGCAAAAACCCTAATTTTTTCCCTCCCAAACTCTCACTTTTCGGTTAATCGACTTTCCCTCTCCCTAACACTAAGTCCAACTCTCACTCACACTATCTCTCTTACACACTATCTCTATCACTCTTCTCCCTATTCCACTATCTCTCTCTCACAGAGTCACATCTTTGTCACCATACTCCCTCTGTCGCGCATGTGAAGAAAGTTGTCGTGGTGCTGTTGTCTTCTTTTGTTCGTCATTCTCTTCGTGTGTCCATAAAGGTAAGTGTTTGATCTTTTTTTATTATTATTATCGTCATTCTCTTCTGTTTGTCACCATACTCCCTCTTTTTTTTATTGTTATAGTTTTATTTAATGGTGGGGGACCATGAAAGGAAGGGAAATTTTGGACCTTTCTGATAAGGGTGGTGGGGACCATCACGTGGGGTTGGGGGAGGGCACATGCATGTATACTTTATGAACAGTGTTGACATTTTATTTGGGGTTTTAGGGTTTCGAAACCGATTTGGGGGCTTTGGGTTTTCGATTTCAAGTCTGGGTTTTTGGGTATTTCGAATTTGAAATCGGGTTTGGGAAATTTATTTCTGGTTTTAATGTAATCGAATTCGATTTCAAGTTTTAGGGTTTTGTTTACGGGTTTTAATGAAATTTGGGGATTTAGGGTTCTGTAAATCAATTTGGGGATTTAGGGTTTTGTAAATCAAATTGGGGGTTCTGTAAATCAATTTGGGGATTTTGGGTTTTGTATATCAAATTGGGGATTTGGGGTTCTGTAAATCAATTTGGGGATTTAGGGTTTGTAAATCAATTTGGGGATTTAGGGTTTCCTAAATCAAATTGGGGATTTAGGGTTTTGTAAATCAAATTAGGGATTCGGGGATTTGTAAATCAAATTGGGGATTTTCGGGTTTAGGGTATCAATTTGGGGATTTGGGGATTTAGGGTTCTCTGTAAATCAATTTCTGTATTTAAGGTTTTGTACATCAAATTAGGGATTTAATGTTTCGTAAATCAAATTAGGGCTGAGTCAGATTTTTGTTTTGTGCAGGAATGGACTTCTTTACTGTTGTTTATCATCACAGAGGGGAGATTGACCATGGTCCTCCTTTCAAGTATGAAGGAGGAGAGGTACATGCTGTTCATGGCAATGACCCTGATCATTGGTCGTTTTTTGAGGCACTTGGCATTCTCCGAGAATTGGGTTATGGTTTTGGTGGTAGAATGTGGTGGGTTCCAACTGGAGACACTCTTAAGGAAATCAAAGATGACAAGGATGCTGCAGAGGTTTGTGATTTTGCCATGAAGAACAAGGTGGAGGTTGACATATATATTGAGCATAATATAGTGTCGACAGCTTATGAGGTGAAGATGATAAATTCTGTTGAAGATATAATGGATAAGCTAAGCCAAGTTAACAATTCTGATGATGTTGGGGAGGCCAAAAAAGCTGAGGAGAAGGGAGCCATATGAACCAAGAAATAGTAGAAATCTGAGCAAAAGTCACAACACCCAAAGATGTGGTACTTGCCAAGAAACTGGTCACAACAATAGATGTTGCCCAGTTAGGAAGGTATATCAATTCTATTTCAATTATTTAATGTCATTCTTTAACTCTGTTTCATACATATTATTGAGTGTTCTCTTTTTGTTTTTTGTTTAGAGGATCCTAAGCCAGATGAGGGCACAAGGGGTCAATGCTGGTGTTGGTGCTGGGGCTGCTGAAAATGGAACCTAAGGGTCAGTGAACGAAGGGGCTGGTCCGTCTGCTGGTGCTGCCCCAAATGCATCTCAAGGGGATACTGCTCCCTCTGATGCTCAAAATCTGAACCAAGGGGCTGCTAGTGCCTCTACTGCTGAAGATGAAAACCAGGGAATTACTCATTCTGTTGCTGAGGAACCTGCACCAAAGGTAACGAAATTGACTCCAAATAATTGTTGGCACAACTATAATTTACCTTTACAATTTGACTCCAAATATAACTTGTATCTGCAGAGGAGGAAGGCCAAGGTGTCTGCTGTTGCTAGTGCTTCTGATGTTTCTGCTGCTGCTACTGTTCGTACTGCTTCACAACCTATGACACGGAACCAAGTCCGTAAACAAAGTGCAATGACACAACCACTACAACCTATGACAAGGAACCAAGTCCGTAAACAAAGTGCAATGACACAACCACTACCAAGGGGCAGGGTGAGTACACTTTTTAGATGCTGATTTAGTTGTAAATTTAGTTGATGTTACTTTAGTTGTAATCTGGATTCTTGTTGATGTTACTGCTACTGCTATAGGGTAAAAAAATGTACAAAGGTTCCTCATCCAAGAAACCAGTTGCTGATGATTTCCAAGATCCTTGTCCGAATATAACTGTTGCTCAGTTGCTTAATGGATACATGACCATGATGGACAAAGTACAGAATGAGGCAAGGAAGAAGGGCATAGTGATTAAAGGGGATAACAAGGAAAAAGGAGATGGCAAGAAAGGGGGAGGGAATGATTGAAGTTAATGAAGTTGGACCTAGCTATTTTCATTTTTTTGCAGTACTACTTACTGAAACTTAGTGCTACTAATTTAGGAAATTCTGAGTCTTGGGGTTGTATATGCCCTCTTTTTGTGTACTGAATTATGAATTAAGGGGTTGTAAATGTGCCCTGCTTTTTGTGCACTGAATTATGAATTATGGGGTTGTAAATATGCCCTGCTTTTAGGCATACTGAAATATGTTATATGCAGACTTATGGGGGTTATATGACCTACTTTTGTAATGGATTATGGGGCTTATGCAATGGCTCTTGTTTTGCTCCTAAGTTACAGGGACCCTCTATAACAATATTAGTTGTCTTCGAATTGCTTGTATGCCATTAATTGTCTTTGCTTGCATACCATTATTGCAGTTACCATGCCTACTAAATTAAGCTTTCCTCTAAATATTTAGAGGATGAGTTGATTCACATTCAAATACAAGACATAGGCCAACTAAATATCCAGTACACGATTTCAATAACATAACATAATAACAGCAATCCTTCATTCATTCATTACACAAACAAATTATAATTGAAATTGTACTTGTCTTCATTACATGATCCCACTAAATGTTCAGTCACCCTAAATCTTTTCTAAGGATTGCAATTACATTTCAGGCTACAAAACAAAACCACACTCAATGACATGAAAAATGCTATCATCCACAATTGACACTTGTTTCTTTCATGTCCTAATTTTTGTTTTAACTTCATTATTTTTTTCTTCAACTCTTCATCACCACTGTCCTCAACGACTTGGGGGTTAACATCTTCATCAATAGTGTAACATTTCTTCATCAACTCATCCTGCCAATAAAAGAAATCGCACCTCCTATCTTCATCCTATCAAACGAACCAAAAGAAAATTAGGCTACATTTAAGGCTACATTTAATAACAACTAGTATTGATAACAACCAGTATTAATAAGGGGTCAACAAAATTAGGGCACAAATGTTACTCATTTTCAAAGAGGCCATGGATTAAGAATTAATACCTGCCATAGAGGATACCTAAAGAATCTCCTATTAGGATTGGCCCTGCTATTGGAGGTTAGAATCACCAACTTCCAGCACCGACATGATGGCGGCTCCGCCTTCATAAGTCCAACAACCCCAAACGGTGAGGACGAACCAGATTCAGATCTGGAGCTAGACGACCTCATGGTGCGGAGAAGAAGACCTCCAAGCAGAGAGAAAAACCAACGAACAACAGATGAAGGAAGAGAGATGAGAGCATACAGAACTGGAGAGAAGGAAGAGAGATGAGAAATACGAAGGAAGGAGACAAATGAAGACAGCAACAAGCAAATGAAGAGAGATGGGGAAAAAGAAGGGTTAAATAGGGTTTTTGCCTTTTTTTTATTAAAAAAATTATTTAAAAAAAATTAGGCATGTGACACGTGGACAGCAATTTTTACCACGTGTCTGATGTGGTGTGCACGTGGCTGCTTCCGGCGGTCCACGTCAGCCAGAGTCGCCGGAATCGGGAAGAGGGGTATTTTACTGGCCGGAGAAAACTAAAGGGGCATTTTCATATAAAAAAAAAGAATAGGGGTATATGACAAAATATGGTCAAAGTAAAGGGGCCTCTGACATATTTAAGCCTAAATATAATTTACTTATCCTAAAATCCAAAGTCTAATTTATCCTCAATTTTTACTTTTTATTCAAGCCCAAAATTCAAAGCCCAACTTAGTTTTACCCTTTCATTTTTCTCAAGCTTGTAGAGTTAGTTATGATACTACCATGCATTAACAACAGCAACAATTGAAAGAGCTTTTTGGTCAATAAATATTACTATCATTTATCAAGAACCGGATGCGAAATCGGATGAGAGATAAATGGTTGAAAGATATTATATTTTTAGAGAAAATGAAGAATGCATCAACAGTGTAAAGTTTTTTTTATATCATCAGTGCATCATGCATCATTCATTCATTTATAATCGTTGACTTTTAAATTAAAGTAATACAAATGAATGGTGAATAATGGACTGATAGTGTAAAAAAATTTACACCGTCAATGCATATCCATTAATCTCATATTTTTAATGCTAATTCGCCCCACATCCAAAATTTTCAGCGTTACTGACCATTAGTAGTTATTATCATTTTTTTTTATGTCCTATCATTAGCGCCAATGATAAAAGTTCAATAATGGTAATAACCATCCGTTCACCAATATATTAAAAATGGTTGCTTAACTTAGTCATCGACACTAATGAATATAAGTCTTTTTACAAAATCAATTTTACAATAAATATGGTTTTTACAATTCTACCATTAGTTATTACTCCATCCGGTCTTTATTATACGCCCATTTTCTCTCTCACAAAAAGGGTGCTTATAATAAGGATCGGATATAAGGATCGGATAGAGTAGTTTTTCTAGAATTCTTCAAGTCAACCAAAGAAATAAGTTAATACTATTGTTTTTTTATGGAAAAATAAGTTAATATTGTTAATGACATTGAAAATGTAAATATTTGATATAATTTTTCAAAACAACACATATAATTATTATTATTATTATTATTATATTGAGATTCTAAAAAATGTTAAATAAATAAGGATATTTGTGAAAAAAATAACTAAATAATATTGAAAATTGAAATAGAGTCTTATAAATAAAATAAAAAAGTTTCCATATGATTGTACAGATGAAATATTTGAGATGATTGGTGAGAAATTAAGTATATAAAGTAAAGGTAACAACATGAAAAAGTACATATCTAATACAAATATTCATGTTAATTACACTTTTTAATTTAATTTAGATAAATGCCGATAAATTTCATAAAAACTTTAATCTAGTATAAATGCATTAAATAATTTTGTTAAATTTTAAAAAAAATAAAAGCGTTGAGTTATACTAATTATTTTTTATAATAGTAATATTAACAAATGCTTTTAAAATATTTATTAGCAATATTTTTTAATTTATTTTAACACGTTTTTAATTTAGGCAAATGTTGACAAGTGCTCTTAATAAGGCACTTGTTAAGAAACTAAATATAGTAAAAATGCATAAAAATGTGTGATTTTTTGTATTATCAAAATATAAAAGAATACTCACTTATGACTTACTTCCTCCTGCTCGAATTATAAGCAAAACTAACTAAATTTGTGCTTATTAAGGAGGTTAGTTGATTGTATTTAATTTTCTCAAATTTATAAAAGAATAGAGGTATTTTAGGAAAGTTGCATTGAGAATGAAACAAAAATAAAATAAAATAACAATTTTCTAGGAATATTTTAGGAAAGTTGCATTGGGAATGAAATAAAATTTAAGATAGTTGGTTAATTTTGCTTATATTTTAAACAAAGAGAGATGTGTTTTTTGTTGCTTATATTTCAAGCTGGATGAAGTATTTTCCAAGATTAATAACCTTAAATGCATTTGCTAATAACATCTTTAATTTATTCGGGATGGGATCCTTTAGCTCAAGGTCCAAGGAGGGAGGGGTGTGCGCTACCACCACATTTAAAACCTAAGCGTTGAAAAAGGCTCATTCTCAATTTCTCATATACATAAACCCACCACTTTCTCACTACTACTACTACCTTCCTCTTCCTTCTCTTCTTTCTCCCTCTTTCCTTCTTGTGTCTCATTAATTAAATATCCAAAAAAAAAAAAAAAAAAAAAAAACACTCATGGAGAAGGAGAACGACCGACACCACTACCACCACCACCGTGAATTAACCTTTTTAAGCTCCAACGACTCCATCCGCCGCAACACAACAGATCCTCCCATCAAAGAAATGGATTTCTTCCCTTCCTCTAATAATTCTGCATCTCATAATAACAACAACAACAACAATGGTACTAGTGACGATCATCAGGATCAAGATCATGTTGGATCATCATCAACTCTCCTTCTTGATCAGCCTATAAACGTGAGGTTTCAATTTTCAACTTTGGATTACATACATACTTTTCTTTTTTTGGATGAGAAACTTTGGATTATACTTATTATTATACTCCTTGATGCTCGAATTATAATGAAAAAAACATATTTTTTTTATTTAAAATATAAGCAAAATTAACTAACTTTATTAAATTTTGTTTCATTTTCAATACTAATTTTCTAAAACATCTCTAAAAATTGTAATCTTAATTAATTTTTGTTTAATTCTCAATACTACTTTCCTAAAATACCTTTTTTTATATAAATTTGAGAAAATTAAATACAATCCACTAACCTCCTTAATTAGCGTAAAAATGATTAAATTTGTTTATAATTTGAACCGGAGGGAGTACTTGTCCAATCCTGCATCACATATATTTATATATATAATTATATATTTGTACATATATATATATATATATTTAATGTGAATTTTGGATAGATTCATTTTTATGCTTTGAATATATGCAGACCGGATTGAATTTAACGTTTGCAAGTGCTGGAATGTCAAGACCACCTAATGGAGAAAATTCTCAAACTGAGGTTTGTATCATCGAGATTAGAGATGAGTGCACCTAATTAATTTCTACGATTATTTTTTTAATATAATGTTGGAAATGATTTTTACTAAGTTGGAAATGATTTTTAATTTTTAATTTTTAGATGATTAAACTTGAGAGTGAATTACGGAGACTACATGAAGAGAATAGCATGTTGAAAAATACACTGGATCAGATCAGCAAAAGCTATAGCCAACTACAAGCTCAGTTGTTCATCGCTTTGCAGAACCAAAAGCTTCATCAGGTGGATTTATGTATATCTATTTTAATTTCAAACATTTAGTTATATGCCTTATTTGTTAAATTCATATTCTTCATATATATGACTATCACATGATTCATGATCCATTGATCCAAGTTTAGATTAGATATTAAATTAAGGGTATTTCATCGATCAGTTAATTTTCTCTAATATCTTATTAAAATTTTATATCAAATTTAAATTTATCTTAAAACGAAAGCATGATTTGTTTGTATGTGCTTGTTTCCTCTTTTCTCTCTCTTTTTTCTTGGTCAGTGAAGAAAGAGGTAACGTGCCTCACTTAAATTGGAAAAAGCGTGTTCTCTTTATTCACTCTCTTCTTCCAAGTTCTTTAGTACTCCCTCCGTTTTAGAATATTAATCCTTTTAGCTTTTTTTTCTTGTTTCATAATATTAGGCTTTTTACAATTCTAATACATAAACAAATTTTTCTTTCCAATTGTAACCTTTATTCAATCATTTCATTCTCTCCTCATTAATTTTACTTTTATCATCTCTCTCATCTCTAAACTACTATACATTAATTAATGGACACGCTTACTAATAAACATTAAATACTACTACAATTTTCAATAAGGATTGATAGGGATATTTTGGACAAATTATACATAACACTTACAATAATTAACACTTTCTTAATCTGTGTGCTCAGGCCTAAAAGGCCTAATGTTCTGAAACGGAGGGATTATTGTTTATATGAAGAAAACAATGGATACTTCCCAACAAATTCTGTTTTCAGTTTTACTTATTTGAACTTCATAACCTTATTTTAAAATAAAAAATTTGTTTTTATCTCTCAATTTTCTATATTTATTTCTATATGCACATACCAATATACTAGAAATTAAAAAACAACAAAATTGTCTAGTATCATTTATCTATGGCTTATTTATTTATTTATGCCACACTAATTCTTTATTGTTATTAATATTTTTATAACCACCTTCAAAGTTCATACTTCTTCATACCATGAAATATCTCACTCTAACCAAGTGATAAATAAGTGACAATAATCAATTGCAATTCATATGCCAGCTCTCAGGGCCATAAGATTGACTTTGACCTTCTCATGTGATTCAATAAAAGTGTTATCTCTAAAAGACGGGGCTTGGTTCAGTTGGTGTAAGGCCCCAACTGAAATCCTGGGAATGGGACAAGGGTGCTAGTAGCCCCGGATTCGATTCCCACTAAAAACATCCCGCTGGGAGAGCCAGCCACGCAGCTCGCTCCAAATTAGTCTCAAGGGCTCCCTGGTATTAAGGGTGCTCTTGGGGATACTGGTGGTTCCGCAAGGAATTCGGACAAAAAAAATAAAAGTCTTATCTCTCACCTACGTGGCTTTGCAAATTATTTTTTATTTGGATAATCTCAGCAATCACGTCACACTTGAATACTTGATAATTTTGAGATTATTACATTGAAACTATTCTCTTATATTACTCCTTTTAGTTATTTTTTTTTTAAAAAAAAAATGATTAGAATAACCTTATTTCATCAACATATCTGATAAAATTTGGAGTAGTTACAGCACACCCTCAAATCAAGAGCAAGCATAACTTTATTAGCAATCATGTGTGTTATCATATTGCTTATCATACTAACATAAAAAAAATTGGCAAGAAATAAAATACCAAACTAAGGATTTAATACCCTCAATTATTTTTTGTTTTAAATATGAAACCATAATTTTTATTAATTCATTTTGATACTATCTCACATATTATTCCACATAAATATCAAAATTTCCAATCAAAATTCATAATTTTAATTAGTATCATTAAACTTGAAATAAAAAAAAATACCTGTATCATATTTTCTTGAAACAATAACAAGAAAAAAGTTGGTTTCAAGTACACCCAAAAAAAAAAGTTGGTTTCAAGCTATATACATAGCTAATGAACATACAAGCAATTAAGAGGATCAATTTGAAGGGAAAAAACTTAGAAAGACTTATTCAATGAAAAAAAATCTCATACAACTAATAACTTAAGAAAAAAATTAACTTAAGATTGAATCTAATAATTTTGCCTTGCAATCACATTAGTTGGTAGTTAAATAATTATAAGGCTTAATTGCACTTTTGATCCCCCAATTTTCTCAATTTGGCGATTTTGGTCCCCCAATTTTCTCAATTTGGCGATTTTGGTCCCCCAACTTTTAATTTGGCGATTTTGGTCCCCCAATTTACGATTTGTAGTGTTTTTGGTCCCTCCGTCAATTCCACCGTTAACGGTGCTGACGTGGCTGCTGACACGTGTCCCTCTGGTAAATTGGGGGACCAAAATCGCTACAAATCGTAAATTGGGGGACTAAAATCGTCAAATTAAAAGTTGAGGGACCAAAATCGCTAAATTGAGAAAATTGGGAGACCAAAAGTGCAATTAAGCCAAAAATTTATTTTGAAAATTTTATGTATCTCATAAAGTATAGAAAAAGTTAAAGTTAAAATATAACCAGTTATGTTATAATTGAAATTGAAAAATGACATAAAGTAATTGAAAACTGACATAAAGTATTATATCTCATCTTAAAGTACATAAAGAAATTGAAAAATGAAAAAATATCCTATAAGGAAAAAAAATTAAATTATTTTTATTAAGGAAAAATTAACATATACTCCCTCCAATTTATAAGGCAAAAAAAAAAAATTACGTTTATTAAGGAGATTAATTGGTTGTATTTAATTTTATTAAATTTATAAAAAAAACAAAGGTGTTTTAAGAAAATAGAATTGGAAACAACATTTAAACTATATTTAGTCTCTTAACAAATGTGCACGTGTTAGCCTTCTCCTTAATTTTTGTGACAATTTACTTGTCAAGGAAATCTGATTGCATATTTTAAAGTGGAATTACAAATTTTGCTAATCTAAATTTTCATCACTCACACAGTCACACACCTTGTAATTAGTGACAATGGACTCTCAAATAGAGTTTTAGCATAATGCCAAGATTAACTTCCAATTAATCTATTGAGAAATATTAGAGTATAAATTACGACAACTGAAAAAACTTGTAGAATTTCAACTAATATAAACTCTTAATAGATTACAATTTTTTTAGCTAATCACAATATATTAGCAAATAAAGTTGTGCACAAAGTGTGAGATCATAAATTTTGTCTTATCTAATACACAATAATAACATGGGCTTTTAAAAAGGCCATTGATTATTAAAAAAAAATTAATTGCACTTTTGGTCCCCAATTTTCTCAATTTTGATCCCCAACTTTTAATTTGGCGATTTTGATCCCCAACTTTTAATTTGGCGATTTTGGTCTCCCACTTTACGATTTGTAGTGATTTTGGTCCCCCAATTTACGATTTGTAGTGATTTTGGTCCCCCAATTTACCAGAGGGACACGTGTCAGCAGCCACGTTAGCACCGTTAACGGTGGAATTGACGGAGGGACCAAAATCGCTACAAATCGTAAATTGGGGGACCAAAATCGCCAAATTAAAAGTTGGGGGACCAAAATCGCCAAATTGAGAAAATTGGGGAACCAAAAGTGCAATTAAGCCTAATTATAATTCATATTTATGATTGTTATAAACTTTATTATCCACATCCAAAATTAACCATCATTTCTGGCATGTGCAGTGTGTACATATTGCCGCTAGAAGATATCAATCAAAAGTTATACATTGATGTACTTGTCAGACTAACATTTAATTAATAAGTCCAAAGTACTGATGTAACTGATATTGATATGTATATATAATATATTTGTGGAAAATTAAAGAATGTATGTGCAGGAAAATGGAGTGGTGTCGGAACAAAAAACAATGGACCCCAAAGTAGACGTCAACGATGCATCGGTGTGTGATGATAAGACGGAAAGAGAGGTATCAGTTTCGAACAATGCGGAGGAGGATGCAATAATGTCAAAGAAAGAAGACCATAATAATCAAAATCATTTGATGACTAAACAACTGATAGATAATGGAAATGGAAAGCAGGTTTGTCCTGAAGAGAGGTCATCCTCACAACAGAGTTGGGGCTCATCGAAGAGTCCAAAGTTAGAAGAGGAAGAAGAAGCCAAAGCTAAGGAACAAGTTGGTGCTGCTGACCAACTTCCTTTCAGAAAAGCCAGGGTTTCTGTACGTGCAAGATCAGAAGCTCCTTTGGTAATTATATTCAACATTTTTTATTGCATAACTCAATATATACAGGAGAGTATCCATCATAGAATAATTACAAAAATAAATAAATAAATAAATAAAGGATTTTTTTTATATCTTTAATTAGATAAGTTTTCTTGAAAAAACTAGAAATAAAATTTTGCAAAACTCATTTCGATAATCTCTATGGCTGAGAGGATTAGTTTACAACTATCGGCTGAAAAATATCTTTAGTGAACATCAACCCATAAATAAATATGTGACAATATTTGTTGTCCCATTTTATGTGTAATAATTATTATAAGTAACTTATTTTTATTGTTTGATTCACTTAATGAATTGATAATTAAAATAAGAACTTATATTTTTCTATCAATTAATGAAAATGAGTAATGCATTATTGTAACATACAAAATAAAGCAGCAAATGTTATTCCTAAAAAATTATAAGAGAGTATTTTTTTTAGACCTACGGTAACCCCAGCTGCTATAAAGAGTTAAAATAAGGTAGGTATTTCTTGAAAAATTAATTCAACTAATCAAAATAATAAATTCGTTATATTCCGATGTATAAATGTATAATTACCCTTCTAAGCTCTATGGTAAGGTTAATATTGCTTCTACTAACCATGACAAATATTTAATAATTAATTTTCTCTTACAATAAAGAAAGTTACCTCTATCTATTACGTACTTCACATATTATTAATTTTTTTTTTAATCTATACACATATCAATGTTGGAAGTCCCACATCGCCTGGCTCATAATATATGACATGGTTTAAATACCTGTTGGGTCACTCCTCTCATTGCCAATTGGTTTTGAGATGAAACCTTAACAATAAAAAGAAAACAAATGTCGTATATATCATGTTTGATGTACATACATATCGATGTTTTCAGATTAGTGATGGGTGTCAATGGAGGAAATATGGGCAAAAAATGGCTAAAGGCAACCCTCGTCCTCGTGCCTACTATCGTTGCACTATGGCTGTAGGATGCCCGGTCCGAAAGCAGGTAACTAATAAGTTCAATTTCAATTAGATTTAATTCGCTGATATCCTTCGTCCCATGCATTTGTTTTCATAAGTAATTATACTAATAGACGCATACAAACCCATCCATATCACTTTATATCATAGTTCTTTGCATGCAGGACGTATGGCTGGATCCATGAAAGTGCAGAGAGATCCAATTTTTTTATTTTTATATCCTAATAAAACATTAATATAATATTAATTTACTTCTCTAATGAAAATGAATTACATTTATAGTAATATTTATGTCCATTTTTTGGTGTTTGGAAAATTAGTGAAAAAATACGGTGAGACAAGTAAACAAAAAAATAACGTATTTTTTTTTATAAATAAAAAATTAGAGATACTCAAACGTGTCAAATAAAAACAAAGCACTAGATAGGTCATAGCCAATATCATAAAAGCAATCGAACAAATACACCACTTAAAAAAATTTACATGACAAATCCTAGCAGATTTTTTTTGGGTTGAACAAATCCTAACAGAATTAAATCAATCCCAAAATCGAACTTTAATCACATATAACAAACCTATCATATCCTATCATAATTACCCTCACTATAAATAAGATTGTTTCTCATTAACCAAATGCAACAAAAACACATGCCAAATTATGAATTAAAGAATCATAATTTAAAGTGGCATTTTAAGAGCTAAAACAAATCAACCAAATTAGTGGAAGTGCAGCAACAATTCTCACCCAATTCATGACTTTCCTCCAAGTAGCTACGACAACATTATTACACAACAAACAAACAAAAAAAAAAGTCTAAACTGTCATTTTGATAGTTGAAATTTTACCACATCTTCATTTTGGTTCTGAAATTACAAAAATTTCTTTTTGTCCTTGAAATTGTCAAACGTTATTTATGTTAGTTCGTGAATCATGTGATGTTTAACACCGTTAATGGACATCCAACATAAACTATTAACGCACCCAAAACGACGTCGTTTTGATGTAGCTGATTCACTTTAGTCCTTGAATTTGTAGGTTTTTTTCACTTTGGTCCATACCTTTGTAGGTTGCTTTCACTTCAGTCCCAACATTAGAAAACTTCAGTTTTGTCCTTGACTTTGACTAATTTTTAATATGTTAATCCCCGGGAACATTAGCCGTTAGTCACAGGGCATTAATCTAACTGACAATTGCGGCAATAACTTAGATTAACCTTACTTCTCATTGATTGTTCAATTCATCATCAACCAAGTTGAAGAATGTACATTGCTTCTCATCCTTAAAAAAAAAAAAAGAATCATATTATCATTACACAATCGAGAGGGTGGTGCAATAGTTTTGATGTTTTATAGTTTTCTCTGTTTAGTCATTCTTCTCCAAAATTGATAAAATCTTTAACTTGAAATTCTCAATCCCCAAATTGTTACCCAATTCGCAATCCTTAAATCTCGATTCATGAATCAAAGTCTCAAAAACACAACCAACGAACACTTTTCAAATCCTAACTCATAATGCTTTTATTGGGATATAGACAAATTGGAAAGTGAAGGTTGTGCTTTTGAGATTTGGATTTATGAATCAGAACTTAGAAATTACAAATTGCGTCACAATTTGGAGACAAGTGATTTCGAGTTAAAGACTTTGTCAATTTTGCAAAAGAATGACTAAACAAAGACGATTAGAACATTATAGTTACCGTATAGTACCACCCTCCTGATCGAGTAATGATAATGATGATGACATGATGTTTTTTTTTTTTGGAAAATGAGAAGCAATGTACACTGTTGATGATGAATTGAACAATCAATGGAAAGCAAGGTTAATGAAGTTATCGCTTCAACTGTCAATTAGATTAATGCCTTGTAATGATTAGAACTCCTATGGACTAACATGATAAAAAAAAATAGTCAAAGTCAAGGACCAAAGTTGAGTTTTTTAATGTTAGGGACTGAAGTGAAAACAACCTACAAAATTAGGGATCAAGGCGAAAAAAACTTACAAATTTAGGGACTAAAGTGAACTCGCTACACCAAAACGACGTCGTTTTGGGTGCGTTAACGTTCCACATTGGACATTCGTTAACAACACATGTTTTTGGGGACTAACGTGAATAACATTACTAAAAAAACGACAAATGACTCTAGTCATAATGCCCCTTTTAAGTAAGTTAGTTTTTGTAGCAACCTGGTCTCTCAAGACCATAAATGAGAAAACAAGCACTTTAACAGGCACCTTATTAGCTTTCCAATATAACTTGAAAATCACAAGCAAACACATCATCATGCACATCATTGTTTGCAGCAAGCAATTATTGTAAATAGACATATTCAGATCGAATAGAATAGGAGCCATACTCTTCATAAATCCAGCACAACTTGTCGATCTCATTATGCTTTATCAAAACCGCATGTAAAGCTTGCTTTAGCCTAGCAACATCTTCCAATTTGCAATCATAGAGAGTTGCCTGTGCCAAGTAAATTCCTAGCTCTTAGTATCATGAGCAAAGACGTCCCTTAAGACAAAAGAGTCTTTGGAACACAACAGATAAAATCCCCCTAGGCAACCAAGCATCCCTCCAAAAAGATGTATCCATGTCATTTCCCACGTTTCTAACCAAGCCATCAGTGAACCATTCTATCAAAAGCCTGTAACGTACAGCCCCAACTTAACAAAGATCCCTCCACCACCTTGATCCTTACATATAATTCTCACCAATACACCGTCTCAAGAGCCGAGGAACACAAACACTATAGCTAACAATCACAATTTGAAGATTCTTCATCTCCATCTCTATGTAGCTAATATTCTAATAAAGCATAGTTAAACCATTAAAGATTCTTCACACCACGCCACACATCACTCTTGGATCTGCACACATCCTTCCAAGATACCCAAGCATTATCTTCTTATGCTACTCAGAAGCACCCCAAATAAAATTCATCTAAAGAGAAACTTATTTAGTCTTCAACACCGCCTTAGGCATTTTAAAGCATGAGATAAAATACAACAATATACAATTCAAAACAAAATTAATGAGCACAATTTTCCCCCAAGGACAAATGCCTACCCTTCCAAGAAGCAAGCCTTTGTTTAACAACAGCAATAACATGGTGCTAGAAGGTAACCTTAGAAGCAATGTTATTATTATTATTATTTTTTTTGAATCGCAGATGCAATAATGTTATTAAAACAGTACTAGTGATCAAATCGGCTAGGATACTTGAACAGTGATATAATGGTTCAACCAACATAACACTATTAAACCGCATACTGGTCATATTATAAATTTTTTTAATTTTTAATATAAGATTTATTTAAATGGTGGTTATTTAATTAAAAAAACAAAAAAGGTTGCCAATATATATTATTAAATACGCGGACCATCACAAAAGCCATTGTGGTATGGGGGCAATGTACTCCTTAAACAAGTGGCTAGCCTTGGGTTTGAATCCCATGAGTTACAATTTTGTATCAAAGGAGATTTTTAAATGAGAGAAAGTGCGTTGACTAAGAGGGTTTCATTGACCATCGGTCCGGTTCAGTTCAGTTGGCACCGGTATTGACCGGTTCTTGATTGGTTTTAACGGTTCAAGTGCATAACTGCTTAATTAGTTAACCGTATCGGTCATGGCGCCGGAAAAGGAACAACCCCAATTTCATAGTTTAAGAAAAAGGGGGCCAGATTCATAAAAGTATCATCAACATTAATCTCCATTATGCTGCTTTTAAAAATATTAATCTTTAGTCTCAAAACCAATTCAAAGCATCACATAATTGATTTCAAGGTCCAAAGATTTTTCCAATTACCTTTTCCAACAAAAATTGTATCGTCAGGGTATTGCAATAGTGAAACCGCAACATCCGAACCATAAACAAAAAAGGAGCAAATAACCCTTTATCCACCTCTAACCGCATTATACGCGTAAGCCCTTCAGCCAACATAATAAATGGAAAAGGTGCTAAAGGATTAACCTGCATTATATTGAACCCTCTTTATATTGACATTGCCCGTAGGATTACCATTTACAAGAATAAAAAACTCCTAGTAAAAATATAGGCATGTATATATCCCCTCCACCTATCAGGAAAAATTACCAAATCATACCCTTTTCAAAATCTAACTTTAAAAATAAAGCAATTCCTACCAAACTTCTTGGATAATCAATTTTAAGCAATCCTGTAAGTGCAAGCATTAATGTTGCAAAACAAACCACCAAACAAGATACTCAAGGTTTAAATTTGAGACCTCTAGCTCGTAAGTCATCATAAGTTCCGGTACACGATCAAGATGAGACACTTAGCTCTTTAGAAAACAAAAATTAAGATAACAAAATTGAACATTAAATGTGGTTTTTTCCCCTTAAAGTAATAGGTTTTGGTGTTCAAATAATACTGTTGTAATTATAATGATCAATATTTAAGTGAAGATTCATGACCGTACGTAATAATTGAAGTATTTTGGTAATCTCTACGGACACTCATATCATGATCGCAGTGGTGATGATAGGATCATCACCGGATATATATTTTCTTCAATAATTTATAATTATAATAAATGCAATATAATCACAATTGAAACAATTTGAAACCTTAACATAGATCCTACTAGCATGTTTTTGAATCAAATTTATTTTGATCGTGCATATCACCTTTATGTTTGAATGGAACATGAGATGAAAGCATGAATTCGAGCAAGCAGTACTATAATTTATGATGATTTAGCAAAAAGGCAACATGCTAGAATTTGATAAAACAATGTAACTTATATCCCTTTTGGCTTGGCTGATTACATCTTGTTCTTAGTCATTTTTAATGAAATTTTGGTTCATATAAAAATAATATAATTGTGCATATCACCTTTATGTATGTAGTAATTTTTATAATAACACCTTTTATGTAATGAAGCATAACTTTTCTTTATTTTGTATATAATGGTAATAATTATATTTTTGGTTCATAAGGTACAAAGATGCGCAGATGACAAGACAATACTAATAACAACATATGAAGGCAATCACAACCACCCTCTTCCACCAGCAGCCACTGCCATGGCCAGCACCACATCAGCAGCAGCAGCCATGCTCCTCTCAGGTTCAACACACAGCAAGGAATCACTAACAACCTCTGCAGGATCATATTTCTCTTCAATACCCTACGCTTCAATGGCAACCCTTTCAGCCTCAGCACCATTCCCAACCATCACTCTAGACTTAACCCAAAACCCAAACAATGCCATGCAGCTCCACCCAAAATATTTCCCTCTTCCATTGCATCAATCTGCTGCTGCTCCTGTTGGTGGGCCCCACCTTCTAGGGCAACCCTTGTTCTTCTCACAGAAGCTTCTGCCTACTGCTTCAGCTATGCCCTTAGTTCATCATCATCATCATCAACTAGGGCAAAGAAACAATAATATTTCTACTGCTACTTCTATGGTTGAGACTGTGAGTGCAGCCATTGCTTCTGATCCTAATTTCACTGCAGCTTTGGCTGCAGCAATATCATCAATCATTGGGAGTGGTAGAAATAGTAATAATGGAAGTGGTGTTGTTTCTCACAATGGGGTATCTATATTTTCAGGGTCACCACAACCTCCTCAATCATGCACCACATTCTCCACCAACTAGCTACCTGCTATAGCTATTGTGTGGATTTTGAGAAACTCTATAATTTTTCTATGTTTACAAAGAGAAGATTATTAAGCACATGAGATTTACTCTTTTTAATTTATTATTATTATTATTATTATTATTATTATTATTATTATTATTATTGTGTAAATTAAAGAAAAAAGTCACCTCTGAGTGCTTAGCCATATATAAACAATAGTTTGAACCTCATGCATGTCCAACTTTCAGGTGTTGGTCTTGGTGGGAGGTTTTCAATCTTGTAAATTATAGAGTAATTCTATCTAGAAACAATTATCCCATAAAATGAATGAAAAGTTTTTTTTTTAATTATATATACACGACTACTATTGCATGTGAGTGCGACGTAAGTATTTTATTTATTTACTAATGTAAAAAGAATGACGTGTATGACTAAATAACTCATAGTATGTATGTATATGTAGAGCTAAAAGTTGTCAAAAAAATCAATGACAGAGGAATTGTTATGCAAGACGTCCACGAATTATGGTCTCTCTTCAGGTCGTCTTGGCACATGTCTGAGGAGGTGCCATCGCATAGGGGCCCCGATTTTTATTTCCTTTATATATAGTATATTAGAGTATATTTCTATTTTTTTTTAAAAAAAACTAATTATTATTAATATATGAAAAATTAAAAATACTTTATAACAATAGGGCCTAATTTTGGGGTTGAGGCTTTAACTAAAAGAAAAAAAAATAGTTTTTTTTTTAAAAAAAGGAGCATTTGATATTTTGAAGTTTTTAAAACGTTTAGATTGTTTTTCTAATGTAATAATTGCATATCGAATTATGTTGACTATTCTTGTTACTGTTGTAGAGAGAAGTTTCTCCAAATTAAAGATGATGAAGTCCTATTTGCGTTCTACAATGTCATAAAAAAGACTGAATGGATTAGTGTCGATGGCCATTAAGAATGAAATCTTAAAGAAAATTGAATACAAAGATGTAAATGATGATTTTGCTTCAAAAAAGCTAAAAGAATGATACTTTTCAAGTGTGATTTAATTGTAAAAGTGAGTTGAAAAGTTATGTGATAAAATAGTTTTTATATAATAATTAATTTATATGAAATAATTATTTTAAAAACTATTTTATTATTTTTTAAGGGGTCTCATTATCTATTTTCGCACAGCCACGAAATGTTTGAGAGAGCCCTGTCCCTCTTCAAGGGAACTTTGTGAAGATTAACACTGATGCATCATTTGATATATCGAATGTGGCGTAAAATTTATTGTTAATAGGGACACTAATATAAAGGTGTTGTTTTGTGGTGGTTCTAAAGAGCGTTTCAAGCTGTCCCCGATGCAGCAAGAAGCCAAGTCAGTGTTATTTGGTCTACAATGTGCTATTACTTATGGGTGGTATGGGTGCCTTAGTGTTGATATCGAATCAGATTGTAAAATTTTGATTGATTCTTACTTAGTTCTAAGATTAATTTATCTGAGTTAGGATAAGTTAAAAATTGTATTTGTAACATCCCTCATTTTTATAAAAAAGATAAATAAATAAATAGTTATTTATTAAGGAAATATCATAAAAAAATATTTTATAAAAGAAAATAGTTCATTGAAAAAGAATTACTTTAATATTGAAAATTATTTTAAGGGAAGTATTTTGGAAAAATAAACATTAAGAAGCACATTTTGAAACAAAAGTAGTTGTGGCAATATAGACTTAAGTAAAGTATTTTAGAAAATGATATTTTGATAAAATATCATGCAAAGATTGGGCAATATCTTTTTCTTTAATCGTTGAATCTTACTCAAATTTTTATACAAGGTTCCTAACCTTTTTATCTTCACATCCAATGGTGGAAATTTTTTTTTTGAGAAGCAAAACTTTTTAAATCAATTTTTCCGCACAATAGTTTATTATGTTTGAATTTCTCAATTTTATCAGTAACTAACCGGTTAGTGGTTACCGGTTAGACGTTGTTGCAGAAAATTAGGGTTAATGCGTTGGTTGAGTAATCACCCGTTTTAACCCAAAATTCACCACGAATCCCACTCTAACCATAGTGGGAAATACGTGTCGATCTGCATGAGCCTTTAATTCGTCTATATATAGCACCAATTCGATGGATTTTCATCCATTTGACTCCATTGAAGTGTTGATGCTCTGTTTCTGGTGTTTGAGTTCGAGCCCTTCATTCTCCCTTGTTTATGAGATTCAAAACACGAGTGATACACCGCTGTGAAACCTAATCTTCAAGCTTCACATTGATATAAAAATTATGAGTTGAGGATTCTTGAGCTAGGAGAAATCGACCCATGAAGTTGGAGCCTTTAAACTGTCAAACTCTATTGCATATTCGTGAAGCCCTCTTTGAGCTTCGATTTTGGTAAGCTCAAGCCTTCTCTGTTCTAAAATCGGTCTCCTTTCAAAGTTCATGTTACATGGTTTTAATAATGACCATTTCCCCCAATTCTTATGTCCATTTCATGCTCCAATTTCTCTGCTCAACATACCCTGTCAAAGCTTTTCTGGATTAAAGTGGAACTATTGGTGCATGGTGTTCTACCTCAAATCCCAGCTTAAATCTTATTCAAGCACGAATCTAAGGTAAGGGGGAAGCTTACCATTTGCTAGAATGAGAATGGACATGCTTAGAAAATAGGTTGAGCCACCATGAGGCTTAAGGGCTTAGTTTTGAAATAGGGAGTTGGCATGGAGGCCAATATGAGACAGGCTACTTGTTTAATTTGAGCAAGTTTGTTTTGATGCATGTGAACTTAATTGATGCTTAAAACATGTCAATTCTGAGTATATATTGATTTGGTACATTAAGTTGTGAATCTTGTGTTTTTTGTGCAAATTGATGTATGAGACTTGCATGCAATGGGATTTGACATGTTTTCAGTGTTTGAACATGTGTATATCGAGGCAATGAAGTTTTGTTTATGGTTGGTTTGGGTTAAAATGAGGTGTGATTGAAAATGGTGTTGAAAAACTGATTTTCCAATGTAATTCTACAGTCCAGTTAGTGGTTCCAGTTACCGGTTACCAACTATACTTGAAACCAAAAATTTGGGATAATAATAATAATACCATTTTAATTACAGTTCTTTTAAACCAAACTCAAATGACTCATATTAATTTACCCTATGAGAATTATATATGTATTATGGAATTTTAATTTGATGGATTGATTAAATTTGTTATAAATACCATAATGTCATATATAAGGGATTTTGGAAATTTTAAGTGGATTATGGTACATTATTTTAGAGGAAATGAATTATTGTGATTATAAAATAATAATATTAGAAATTTGTTTATGTCTTGGGGTAGTTTATTTAAATGCCTTAATATTAACATTGAAGTTTATTAAAGTGGTTATGGCTTGTTAAATTTTTGATTTAAGAATTAGGGTTTGATAACCTTGTGTCATAAGAACAATTGATTAATTATGGAATATAATTCAGTTGCCAACCAAAATAATTTATGCAATGTTGCATTCATTCATGGTGAATGGGATGAATTAGATTGGTAAGGTAACGTTTGTCATGTTCTGGGAACATGAGGAGAATACTCTAGGAGTACCGGTACTTTGGGAGTACCAAATAGTTGCAGCTTGCTTGATGTCACATTCTGGGAATGTGGCTAATATCTGGGATATTGTTGATGTAGTTTCTACGTCTTTTGCGACGTGACGTAAACTCTGGGAGCTGAGTTACGTTTTGTATCACTTTTCAAGCAAGTCTCGTCATACATTTTGGGAACGTATTATCGTGTTCTGGGAACACAACTGGTGTATGTGGATGGACGTCCGAGAGTGATTATAGGTTGGCAAGGTATCGTTTGTCATGTTCGTGGAATATAAGGAGGATACTCTGGAGTACCAAATAGTTGCAGCTTGCTAGATGACACATTCTTGGAATGTGGCCAATATCTGGGATATTGTTGATGTGGTTGCTACGTCTTTTGCAACGTGACGTAAACTCTGGGAGTTACATTTTGTATCACTTTCCAAGCAAGTCTCGCCATACGTTTTGGGGACATATTACCCTGTTCTAGGAACACAACCAGTGTATGTGGATGGATGTCCGAGATTGATTAGTATTGGAGGCCTCAAGATTGTGAGATAGAATACATGCATCATGTCACTTGCACTAAAAAGAATAAAGTGTAAATTGAAAAAGGCTTGTTCATCTGTATGTGCATTCTATCTACTACTTGTCTGACTATGATTGTTCAGATAGTTTATTCTCATTTGATTATGCGAATGTGTATAGCTTACCTCCCTACCCTTATTAGGTGATGATCGGATATCCCGCTTGTCTAGAGATCAGTCAGGGTGGATGACCCTTAGGTGCATGCAGAGTATATATAGTATGGATTAGGGACCCTTTGTACAGTTTTTGAGGACCCGACCAGATGGATGGACAGAGGACCAATAACCAACTCTGGAACGTCTCTATTTTGATAATACATATATTGTACATATTTTGAGAGATGTATCAAAGAGTTGATTTAGTTTTCATACTTTGATACTTATATGGTACTCATTGACTTTTTGTATATGATTTTATGGATAGATATCCTATTCTTATGTTTCATATACTTTAAGTATATAATAAAATTATCTTGTTATATTTTCCGCTGATTTTAATTTTATTATTCGAGCTCGGTACGAAACAAGTAATGATGAAGTTAATTTCCCGAAATAACACTATTTTATTAACAATGTTATTCATCAAGAAAGTATAAGTTTCGAAAGCTATTGCAATCTCAAAAGTTATCTTGAATTATTTCAAATAGTTAACGAATAATTGTTTCCACTACAATATAAATAAATTATTTTTCATATAAAGTATGGTGAATATTTAAAGGATGTTACAATATTAGAGGATTAGCGGGTCAATTTATTGAATGTTGTTTATATTGTGTTAATAGAAAAGGCAATATGGTAACTCACATTTTAGCTAATTAGGTGAATCATTTTTCTATCAATATAATTTGGTTTGATATCCCTTTGCCTTCTTAGCTCGTTTTAGCAATTTTAATAAAATATTTTTTTTCTAAAATATGCTTTTAATTATTTTATTTTGTATGAGTAAATAGATAATTTATTGAGAAAAGGCCTATAACATATGATAATACTTCATAACAGAGTTATTGTTTAATACGAAAGAGTGTTTTGAACTATCGCAATAAAGCAAACGAAGCTTTTTGAAATCCATCCACAATGCTCACTCCTACCATTACCACCAACATTGGTGTGACTTGATGTTGACTCCATTAACTTGTTTTGCTTTTGTTAATTCATTATTCATATGTTTGCCAATACTACTCGAAACATATTATACATACCCTCCTCCGCAAATCAGATTCTACAGACAGTAATGATTAATATGCTTGCCTGTACTCTTTGGATTGGAGAGTTCAAATCGATAAGATTCGCTTAAAGATGAATATAATTTGACGTGAAATATCTCTTAATGGCAATTAGATTAAATGTGTTCTTCACATGCATAATCATGAATCGACAACTCATCTGTTTTTTTTAATGCAGACAAGTTTTTGAAGGTGTGGGCAATAAGTCTATAATTGGCTTAATATTCTTCAGCTCTTCCAAATTATGGAAATTCTCATTTTCAACAAATGAGTATGCTCTCAATCAAGAAGATTAATAAGATGTAGAGTCAGATTTGGGTAACAGTAATTTGGTACATACATGTGGAGATGGAAAAATAACATTGTCTTTGGCAACGATGAAGTAACAACATATATACGAACTGGTGGAGAAGGTAAAAGTTAGAAGGTGGTTATGGTTAAAAGGAAATGCTAACAAGCTGTGTATGTCTCTCTTTGAATGGCAAACAAATTCATTTCAAAGTTTGATATCTTATCTTATTGTGTTTAGACTTGGGAACCCGTAACTTCGTGGCATTCTCATTAAGAAATTTATTATCAAGGATCATGATTATTTTGAGTTAGATGGTTTGTTGGGAAGTTGTTTATTTCATGTAAATTTTACGCTTTTTTATGATTTCTAAAAGTTCAACGTATTTTGATTTTAGTCACTAAAAGTTATTTTGATCGGGACTAGTCCTTAATTTTTCGAGCATTTTGGTTTTGGTCCACTCTATTAGAAAAAATCAGTTATTTGTTGACATGGTCAACGAAAACCCAAAGCAGTAGCCACATGGTATAAGATATTACCAAATAGGTGGTGCGAGTATCGGACCATTTTGTGTATTGGACCATTTTGTGTCCGTGAATCTGTATCATCCATGTCACACCACCTATTTGGTGCTATCTCACACCACGTGGCTCCTGGTGTGGTGTTATGCTAACCACGTCAACAAATAACTGGTTTATTCTAACGAAGGGGATCAAAACCAAAATGTTTGAAAAATTAATGACCGGTCCCGGTCAAAATAACTTCTAATGACTAAAATCAACACACGTTAAACTTTTAGGGACTAAAGACATAAATAAGCCTAAATTTTATGTAGCTGCATAAATTTTGCATGATTTTGTGTTCCCCTCATGTTTCTTTGGGTTCTACTTTTGACTCACTAGAATATTGTAAATTATATTTTCTTTGTGGGAGTATTTCTTATACTTTTTACTTTTGAAATAAAATTTTGTCTTATTAAAAAAAATATTGTAGAAGATCTAATAAATATTCAGCATAATATAAAAAACATCATTTTGCGTCATCGAGAGTATAACTGCTGCCACAATCTATATATTACTTCACAGGAGAAAAAATGGTTTGTTAAGACCTAAATTTGGGTTATATATTTTTCATAGTAGTTTTTTTCATCAAGGATGTGAAGTTGAGCAATAATTTTTTAGGAAGTGTAGAAATTATTTAAAAGAATTAAGTTGCTGACAAAACTTAATAAAAGTCATCAGTCTTTATTAGTTTTTTTTTGGTGAACTCAATCTTTAGTCTTTTATTAATGGTGGGAAGGCAAAAGCTAAGGTACTCATTCATTAGTTTTTTGTTTTATATTTACTGTAACGTAGGACAGTTGCAGGTTAAAAATTTTATGAGATGGTTTTCACATCATTTATATATTTATGTCCCAAGCACCTTCTTTTAGTAACCAATAAAGTCACTCAATATAGATCATTTCCAAATCCCTCTGCATATAACACAACACCAAAAAAAATATTAATAATAAATATATAAAAATTATAACCAGGTTTGTTACTGCAAATAAGTTAAAAGACCATTAATCAATAAAAAGATTTTAATTTTCATATTATAAAGGTATATTGTGTTGACGGCTAAAATGCTAAACAATACCAGTAAAAAAATAGATTTTTTTGTTCATCATGTTCTTATATTTTCAAAACAAAAAAGAAGGAGTAACTGGTCAGATTGGTCCCAAACTTTGTAGGCATCGGTCAAATTAGTCTATGATTTTATCAAACACAACATAATTGATTTAAATATGATACTCTAGGATGTTATTTATATTATTTTATATGGGAATTAGTCCACAAACCCTACTTTTATCCCCAAACTCCGTTTTCAAGTGGAAATGTCAATTATACCCTTTATAATTCAAAACACACACAAAAAAAAAAAGCCCCAAACCCCACACCCACACCCACACCCACACCCCCAGCCACCTTTCCACCTCAAACCCAAAAGCCCAAAACCTTCCACCTTCCCACCCAAACCCTAAACCCCTCATCTTCCACCTTCATCCTTCTCCCAAAAATCTCAAACCCGAAACCCCTAATCTATGTTAATGGACATTTATACTTTTTCTTTAAGGTAAAACTCTTTTCTTTCTGTTTTTTTACGTAACTGTGCAATTTCCGACACTGGATTGTCACAATTTTTTCATACAAAAATTTAAAAAATATATTAATAAAATTTCGAGAACCCCGTGTCAGAATTTAACTAAATTTCGACACTGGGTCATCAGAATTACACAGAGCACAGAAAAAAATAACGAGACGAAGAACAGAACCAGCGAACAAGAGGAAGAAGAAGACGAAGGACAAGAACAAAACCATGGGAAACTAAAGAAAAAGAAGGCAAAAAACCAAAGAAGAATGGAGCAGCAAACTAACGAACTAGAGAAGCAGAGAAGGAAAAAACGAAATACAAAAAAAAGAAGAAGAAAAAAACATACCAAAGAGAGCAAAGAGAAGCACGACTGAAGATGATGTTGTTGGCGGTGGTGATGTGCTTCAAGGTGGTGGTGGTGGAGATGAGGAACCAGAATGGAGGAGTGGGGGAATAGAGGAGTCACAGAGAAAAAGCGGATGGAATGGGGTTTGGGGAATTGATTTGAATGAGGATATGTAAAAGCTCCAATCTTCATCATCACGGTGTTGGTGTTGTTGCATTCTTGGGTATGCACTCTTCACAGAGTATGCTCCTTAATATTTCGCTTCCTATTTCCATGAGTCATGTGTGTCTTGTCTTGTTGAATTATTGTTTAGTAACCTTTACAAATATAAAAGCAAAGAATTTTCCCATTGAAATAGACCCACAAGATCTCCCACCTCCATACCCCCTCACTTCATTCTCCCAATTCTCTCACCTTTGCTTTTTTTATCTATTGCTATTAAATAAAGTCTAGTAAATTTATCTATTAAAGCCTCATTTCCTATCCATTTCTCTTCCCAAAACAACATATCATCACTTTCCCCTAACACCCTCTTAACTCCACTCTCAAACCATACCTCTGCCGAGACTCCGTAATTGGTGTTTAAGTTCCCTATACTTTGCCATCAAGAAGAGCCTTTTCTAAACACTGTGTTTTGTGTATTTGCTACCCCACTCCCTATTTCATCCCATAGATTGACCTTGGAAACTTACAATATAGTGTATCCTTTTTTAATGACAATCTCCACCTCCATTTACCTAGTAAAGCTAACTTAAAAAGATGTAAGTCCCTTAAACCTAAGCCCCCTCTTCCTTAGATTTAAATACCTCAAACCATCTAATCTAGTGAGTTTTTTTATTATCCCCAGACATGCCCCACATAAACTTTCTTTGTATTTTATGTAGTGAATTTACCATAGATATAGGTGCTTTGAAAAAGCAAAAAATAAATGGGGAGGGAAGAAAGTACCAATTTTAGGAGGGTCACCCGGCCACCAAATAAGAGATGTCTGCTTTTCCATGAGCATAATTTCTTGGTTCATTTTTTCAACAATGGGATTTCAAGTAGTGATTTTTCTAGGATTCGCACCAAGTGGGACTCCCAAGTATTTAAAAGAAACTGATCCTATTTTGCAATTAAGGATATCGGACATTCTCACCAACTCTTCTTCATTCATTGTAATCCCTATAAGGTTGCTTTTGTGATAATTGACTTTCAATCCTGATGTGAGTTCAAAGCACCTCAGTATGTATGCATTTAATTGCTTTCACATTGTTGGTTGAGTTTTCTCCTATTAATAAAGTATCGTCAGCATATTGAAGATGGGAGATAGATACATTTATGTTTCCAACCAGGTTACAACTTACTTCTGTACGATTCCACTTAGCCCTTCTACGACAATAAAGTATAAAAATGGCGCCATGGGGTCACCCTATCTTAGGCCTTTGTCCATTTGAAATTCGCTTGTTGGGCTTCCATTTATAAACATTGATATTGATGTTGACTTTAAGCAACTTTTGATCCACTCTCTTCATTTGTTACAGAAGAACCCCATACACATCATCGCGTAATCTAGAAAAATCCAATTGATTGTATCATACGCTTTCTCAAAATCAACCTTAAATATTAAACATTGTTTCTTCTTGGCCTTTGCGTACGCTATGACTTCATTTGTAATAACGACACCATCTAGAATGTGTCTTTCACCCAAAAAGGTAGTTTGCTGTTCAGAAATTACATAATAAATTACTGACCTTAGTCTTTTAGCCAGAAGCTTCACCAGGATCTTGTATATACATCCAACGAGAGAGATGGGTCTGTATTCTCCAAGACACTAGGGGTTGTCGTTCTTTGGGATTAGTGCAATAAAGGATGCATTACAGCCCTTTGGAATCCTCCTTTTTTCATAAAATTCATTCACTGCACTGAGTATGTCACCCTTCATTAGATGCCAACATCTCTTTATGAATGTGAAGTTGTCACCCTTCTTCTTCCCTTGTTCCTTCGATGTCCATTCTTGTGAGTTTGCTAATTTCTGCTCTGGCCATTCTTCTTTCATCCACTTCTGCTTCAGTTGGAATTATGTCATTACATACCTCATCTACTGAATTTATCTTCTGAATTTCCCCTTCTATTTTCTACTCTATAACTCCAAAATATTCCATGTTCCATTGCTTCACATGACCCTTTAGTACTTTCATTTTTTCTTTTAGCCCCTTTAATCCATCATATCCTATATTAATATTCTCCCACCAGTTTTGGACTTTCTTCATGAAACCGTGGTCCATTAACCAAAAGTTATTGGCTCTAAAAGGCTTAGGACCCTAGTCTTTATTGTCTTGTTCAAGAATCATTGGACAATGATAAGATAAATCTCGGTTCATGGCCATTTGTGTGAGTGGATTCCATCTTTCCATCCACTCTTCATTAATAAGAAATCGATCTAACCTGCTCATTGTTGTGCAGTTTGCTCTATACAATATACTCCCTCTGTTCCTATTTATCTATCATATTTCAAACAAAACACATCTTTTAAGAAATCTAATCATTACTCAGATTTCCAATACATTAATTATGTTTTTTCCCACTATACCCTTTCTCTCTCTATAATCATTAATTTTTCTCCACTACTTACATAAACCAAGACATATTAAATAGTGTCAAACATGGAATATAGCATTTATTACACTCTTGAAATCCTCAATACGACAGATAAAAGGAAACAAAAAATCTCAAAAAAACGACAGATAAAAAGGAACGGAGGGAGTAAATTTTTTCCTTGACAAAGGTAAATCAATAAGCTCTAATTCCTTTATGAAGTTGCTAAATTCTTTTTGTGCAACTTTTAGCATTTGATCTAACAGCTCCCTTTCTTTGTGCAACATTTTGCATTTGATCTCTTTCTTCCATTTCAACCAGCCTTGAGATTATTTTTGTCTCATCTCCGCCAATTGTAATGCCCATCATTATCCCTGTTTCCCAAATTTCCATTGCCTCTATCACAATCTTCCATTGCAAGTGTGCTAGCTTGTCGTTGTTGTTGTCATAGTGTAGGGCCTACACCTCTACCCCTTCTTCTTCCCTTGTTCCTTCAGATGTCCATATATATTACTATGGGTTTCAGGTTATTATGAGCATAATGATAAATATTATTCATATATAACACACCAAGAATTAACATACCTCCTAGTGCGAAAGTATGCTTGCTTTTATAATCCAACTCTATTCTTTTATAGTTGGAGGAAAAATTAAGAAATGAACATGTCATTGTCATGGTGTTTTTCCTTTATCATTGATGCACTAGAGAGTATACAGTTAAATGATAGTCAATCTATTCTTCATAATTAAGTCATAAAAACATTGATAGGGAGTAGTTAGTATTGACAATTAGGGTGCATGTCCGCGGGCCCTGCCCAGCGGCAATTTGTTGCGGGAAACGCACAAATTTTAGGTCCAATTTTTAAATTATGCTCGTCCGCGCTTGCCCCCCCCCCTTTTTTTCTCGCATCCCGCTTGCAAGAGAGGATTTTAAAAAAATACTTCCTCCGTCCCACAAGGATGGTGAAAAATGGTTAAATTTTTTGTCCCAAACTGTAGTTAAAATAATTAATGAAATGTTTAGAAATTGTAAACTTTAAAATGTGATTGATTGATCCATGGAAAATGCATTAAATTACTTGTTTGATAATTGGTTGATGTGTTAGACAAACTTTTGAAATTTTAACCATCCTTGTGAGATGGAGGGAGTAATTTTTTTAGTTTTTGACTCACTTTGAGTGTTTAAAAAAATTAAACTTAAAAATTTCTCTAATATCAGTTAATGTATTTCATTTTTCTCCTACTTCTAATCTCTTTATACATCATTTAATTGATTATTTGGGATGAATTGTATTAAGAAATTTTTTTTGGATTTTTTTTACATTATTAATTGATTTTTTAATTTTTTTTTAAATATATGGGGCCCGCCCATATGCCTGTTCGCCCGCACCTCCCGCCCTAATTGTCAATGTTAATAGGGAGCAATTAAAATATAGAATATATATATATATAAATATATATAGACACACACACGGTTCTGAAATCATTGAAATATTGGAAAGCCTTAGATATTTCTAGTGCTTGTCAAGGACAATTTTTAGCCACAATAAAGAGACATGTGTATTAGGAATTTGTTGCCAATAGATTGTTATAAGCATATGTTTGATTTTTAATCAATCAATTGCTCATGATTAACCATGTGTTAATTTGGTCTATTGTCTTTGTTAACTATGTGCATATGATATTATAAGAAACATTCATAAATTGGTATTGCTTATAGCTTCAGGTTCTCTGTGGTGTGTATTTTATACAAGTCTTTTGTTTTTTTTTTTTTTTTTTGCAATTTTACCCAACCCTTAATTATAAGATTAGCACATCTAGTAAACAAAGAAGGAACAAAGTAATAAGTTTGTCGATTTAAATTGTATAGTTTCTCTCCCCAATCACAGCAGGTGGTGTTTATTTTTCATGTTTTATATTAAAAAAAAAAGGCATAAAAGGATAGAGTAATTTAGAAGTCCGAGATCATTGGTAAAAAAAATGGAGTGTGATTCGAGTTTATATAGAAATCCCACATCGGATGGCAGTAAGAAAATAAAAAACTTTATATAGCCAAAAATGTTTAACAGTGATAAAACTTGTTTTGTGCTTGTCTTAACCCAATTTTGGACCGTGATGCCAATTTATTTGTTCATTAATATTTTGTTACCACTTGAGGAAAAATTTTAACATTGGAACTAAAATTTTAAACTTTAAGAAATCTCTTTGGTTTTAATTTTTAGGGATCAATACTTAAATAAACCAAAATTCTATATATATCCACAATCCTTAACCAATTCCCTCTCTTTAAATAAAATTTAGGTTAGTTTTGTTTATATAAATTAAATCGGAAAAAGGCATTAATTAAACCCTTTAATATCATACTTAATAAACTTAAATATTTTTTTTTTTTTTGCGTCAAGAATATCCTCTGGCCAATATCATACTTAATAAACTTAAACATTGCAGCAACATGGAATTAAGTTAGAGTACCAACATTTCTGCTGTATAAAAGAGCCAAACTCATTCTTTTACTTAGAATCAATGAAAACACAAAATTTTCTTTTCTTTTTTTTTTTTCTTCTTTTACAAAGCCATATGTAGTTAAAAAGCAAGACTTGAGAAAACTATTAAACTTACTAGTATTTTTGATAAACCACTCAATTATTTGTTACTGCACACAAGTTACATGAAACAATCATCTCTAACTATCTCTGCAGATGGAACAACACCACACCACAGATCCAGCAACTCCACTCAACTTCTAAAGTCACCTGAAATTTGTCCTGCTGAAAAAATCCAAATAAAAAATTCAAGCTATAAGTGAGCTTTTTTCTAGCATTAATGCTATGAACTCCACAATTTACCAAGACATAAACCAAGCACCTCTTTTTCGATTCAAACTCGGTAGCCGATTCGACAAATCGTAACAATCTGAACAATGATCAGGGAATATTCTTTTCTTTAGAGGCTCACAGGCTTCTGGCAAAACCAATTCAGAGAATCCTTCAACATTAGAGCAGTTCCATGGATAGCTTGATGTCACATTAAGGATAATGTTTGATAGGCATAAGTTGACAAAATTGTCACCTTCTATACCCTCTATAAGACCTGCATGTTTTATATTTTCTCCTGTAACATTCTTGATTGTAATCTTTTCTATTACAGGTAGTGCATTTGGGTTATAATCATCATCTGGATGTTCACCGTATAAACCGGTGAACCTTATAGCAATATCAACATTAACCAATGTCACATTAGAGATAAAGATGTTTCTAACATAACCACCCCTTCCAGGAGAAGTCTTTATTCTGATTGCACTAAATGAATCATAGAAGTGAATATCTTCTGCATGAACTTCTGAAACACCACCGGACATCTCGCTTCCAATAGCAATCCCGGCACTGGTTTGAGTTTTTCCAGTGAGCCTATGGATGATGATGTTAGTGCTAGGACGACCGAATGCAATGCCATACTCATCCCACCCACTTTTGATGGCAATCAGATCATCACCAGTGCTTATGTAACAGTCTTCAATGCATACATGATCTGAAGAATCTGGACACATTTGAAAGGTGTATATGAGAATCTTATCTTAAGAATGAATCTACAAAAAAAAATTAAAAAAAATATTACTGCAAGGACATTAACACTGCCATAAGAGACACATTGCTTTATAATTAGGATTTCCTTTGCTATGTAATGTACGTCTATTACAATATTATGTATTCTTTTGGTTCAAATGAAAATTTTCCATTAAAACAATTTATTACAAGAATTTGACATCGAAACAAAAAACATCAATCTCAATTTTCGAAAATTAATCTAGGGTCATTTCGAAGAGCTTAAAGACAACTAAAGCAGGTTTTGGAAAAGATAGAAAATAGTTTACAATCATCCTATAAGCTCTCAGTAAGCTTATTAGAGAAGCATATAGGAAGGTTTAACTTATAAGCTCTCATAAGCGCTAATGGAATAAGAGGTTAATAAAGTCTTATAGTCAAACGAGTCCCTGGGATACTTATCAATTGTGAGTTCCAGCCTAAGGAAGAAAATTCACCTGGATCAATCCCATCTGTGTTTGGTGAATCAAGAGGAGCGAGGATGGTGACATTTTGAACTGCAACTTGGCTGTTCATTCAGAAAAACAGTCTCAAATCTCACCCTAATCATGAAATATCATCCTCTATTGCACAGTTTTAAAAGCTTAATGGAAGTACTAGAAGTACAAAAAAAAAAAGGAATAAAACATAAACTCAATCCTTATGTAGGGGACAAACCTGCAGTATACAGGATGAATGGTCCAAAATGGAGAATTCAAGAAGATTAAATTCGAAATAAGAACTCCGGTAGAATTCATCAATTCTACCAAATGAGGACGTGTATAATCCAATGTTTTGTTCCTAAACCTGCTCCACCAGATACTCCCTTGACCATCAATAGTTCCATTGTTACCTACATTGAGACATTGATGGCATCAATAAACCAAGAAATACATAGAAGTTTAAGTACTTATTGAGTATTTGCCAACCTGTTATGACGACATCAGTCAAATCACACCCATAAATGAGGCTCCGATGCCTTCCACCTGGCAACTCCCTTCCTCGCCCATATGATGGTAGAGGATCAACAACTGGCCAATCCTCAAAGACCTGTAACGAGCAAGCTATGCCATCAATTTCACATGCTATATATCATAATGAGAGAAAATGCAAGGTCTGAGCAGTGAATAATAAAATGCTCCTCCCAGATTAAACTAACAAGTTTGTACGACTTAAGCTCAGTGAATAATAAAATGCTCTCTTTATTTGGTTAGCATTTCCCTTAGGAGTCGGTGAGCTTAAAAATCCCAAACCCATGGTGCCTGTAGTGTCGCAACCCCTTATCTCAGATACAGTTTTCAGAACTCAGAAGTTTCAAGGAAATAAAGTTTCCGTGTCAACAACAATAGCTTTAGTAGTAACTAGTAAGCGTTTGTTCAACAAATAGTATCAGAGCGAGGACTTGAGTCCAGGTTTCACGACGGAATTATTGGCTTCATTTGGTCAGTGTCTCGCTTAGGATTATATGAGCTTAATATCCTTCCCTGTGGGACTTATAAAGGCTGCAGCCCCTGAAGTCAAATGCAATTCTGAAAAGACTAAGGAGCCAACAGCTATAGCTTTTTGGCCTAATGGCAAGTGTTTGGTCCAACGCAAACTACAAAGTACAAACGTATCTTACTATATAGATTACATCAGCCTCAAATTTAAATGTTAAAATATTTTTGCATGGTAAATTTAACAAATACATCAGAAATCACTTAACAGTTCATTGATTAGTAAGAACAATAAAACTAAGCTGAAAGTGACCTACTTAACAGTTGGAATAACTGCAGGCAAGCTAGAAAAGCAGCAATGCTAAACTTTATTTGCCCTGCATCTTACTAGTAAATTATTTAGAACGAGTGATGTACCGTTGATCCAAGAATTACTGCATCCTTGTCCAACGACAAAGTCAGATGGCTGATGAGATCAAAACTACCAGTTAACCACCTGCCGGCCGGGACAAAAAGCTTTGCTCCACCTTTGTCTGCAAATGAGTTTAGGTAGAAAAGGGCATTCTGAAATGCCTGTGTGTTGAGAGTGACTCCATCCCCAACTGCACCAAATTCAGTGATACTGACACTGTGAGGCCGTCGAACTTCCTCCATGTTTGTGTGTTTGCATAGGGAGCTGCTGCTCCACACCGTCCATGAGCTACAGCTGAACAATGAAAGTACCAGAACCACATTCACAAGCTGCAACACAAACATTTCACTATCAATTACTTACCAATTTTGAGCTTCAACAGTTTTATTAAGCCAACTACTACAGCAATTCACATGCTTCTTCAACAGTAACTAAAAAGACCAAGAAACTAATGAAATTCAAGTAGGATCTAGATAGAGCTATAAGTCAATTCAATTATTTTTCACCCCACAGTCAAAGGTTTGAAATACCAGAAAAGGAACAACCAAGAGTACAAAAGTACAAAACCAACCACCACACAGTTTTCCACCTACATAGTGCCACTTCTCTAAGAATTAGTGGGAATAAGTAACTCAAATTATACTGTGGTGAAAAATGGATAGTTCTTGATCTGCTTTAAAGAAAGTTACCAAACTTGGCATGAAAACAAAAAAGTAACAAATGATGGAGAAAAGAGCAATGAAAGAGAGGACTCACTGTTGAAGGTCTCATAAGAATGAGATCCAGCTTTCCCTTTTGAGGCACTTCAAATTTCAAATGCTTCTAGTGATGAAAAAGACCCTTAGCAAAAAGGAAGGGGAGCTAGAAGATGAGGTTTGGTTTGGTCTATTGATTAAAATGCACAATAATAAGCAAGTAAGGATGATATTGATTGAAGGGTGGGTCAATGTGAGAGGTCACCACTCACTCTAGCACCAACAGCAGCAGCAGCACCCAAGTAAAAAAAAAAAAATCATTGACAAGGACTATTACTGCCCTCTAAAAATTAAGCAGTAGGACCCTCCTCTGCCTTCTTCAAACTCAACTCCTTTCACTATGTACTAGTTAGTTATTACTCTCTCCAAAAAAAAAAACAAAAAAAAAACACTCAAAATGATATTTCAAGATGGCAGAGAAATGGGGTGTTTGTTTGATTCTGGTGATAAAGTACCAAGAGACAGTGACTTGCAACAAACAGAAGCAGACAGGTACATACAAGTTCTCACAATGTGCTAAGGTAAGACGTTGTTTGCACATAATTGAGCTTTGCATGGAGAACCACTATTAATGTAGCTAGCTAGCTATCTTCAATGTATGGCTTGGAAGAGTTGCTAGTTTCTAGTTTCTAGTTTGGTAAGCTCCCCCTAGTAATTATTAGGAAATATGTACTATGTGGTTCATTTGAACATGTACTTCACTATTTACATTATAATTAGAATTGCTGCAAGGTGAATCTAATATACAGAACATAGATTATAAAATACTCTGCATAATCAAAACTCTTAACACTCGAACTAGAATACCAATACTTTTTATAGGATCCTCCTGTGTCTCTGTGCAAAAAGGTTATATAAAAAAGATCTGGAAGTACTAACAAATAACAATTCAATTTTAATACATTATTATTAATGTGAAAAAAAAAATAGGGTCAAGTTAAATGGTATCTTATTTCGAAATGGAAGTTAAATGGTATCTTAAAAGCATCGGTTGGTTAAGGAATCCAACTTGGAAAGTACAATGTTTTGGTTTTCAAAGGTATTAATTCCACTTTTTCTCTTGTATTAAAGCAAAAATTTTATTCTGTTAAAATCGAAATTAACTAGTAATAAGATCCATAAGGATTGATAGATAACTTAACTGCATAACATAATGTGTTAGAGATTATTTTTATATGATTTATGCTGACAAATGCATCTAAGGTATTGTTTAAGCATTTCAAAACAACTGGATCAATATTGAAAATTTAAGTTCAACACTTCTCGATATATTAAATGCATTATTTCTGAGTATAGATAGTTATTTTACCCGCTTAAGCAATACATTGGAGTACTTTGTGACATTTTTCTTTATATATATATATAAAGTTTTTTTTTTATCAAAACAAAATTTACTTGGAGTCTCTATATCCCTCGAAAAAGTTATGTCTCTAATTGTAGTCCAAAAATACCCTAAAAAAATCAAACTCACATTAAGTATGTTTATCTATTTGTATTCACTCCCACGCTACTAATTATTTGTTATTTTGTTCTATGTTTCCTTTATCTTAAGTGAACAAAAAAAGTAGTAAAGCATTATAAAATTGTAACATTTCTTCCACAACAAAAAGAAAATAAGATTAATAAGATGTTTTTTTTTCATTTTTTTTTTCTTAATGGATTATAGATATTTTTCCCCCACCTTTGTGATTTGTGTAGTGTTGTTTAACTAACACAAATAAATAAATGAAGAGAGCAGAGCATAGTCAAATGTAGCAGGATGAAAGGATCACTGGGCAGAGACAAAATTAGTAGCCATAAAAAGCAAAACAAGTTTGTGCTCGTGTCTTTGTGGGTTTTGGGAAGTGCTGCTCTAGTCATGTGTCAATGTCAGGGAACCATAATACGACTAGAGTTCGCATCGGCAAGGCTGGCTTAAACGACGTCGTACAACTGTGATTTTCGTTTTTTTCTTCATTGTATTCAAGGCTCAAGTGTGACCACAATCATTTCTAGTCTCCTCTTAAATCTCTGTATCTAGGGAATTTCTATAATGCTCTAGGCATATAAGATGCTCCGGGCATTTTTTTTTAAAATTATTTTTAGGCTTATTTATGGTTTTAGTTTCTGAAAGTTGGGAGTGTTTTGATTTTGGTTTTAAAAGTTTTTTTGACCTTGATTCATCCTTAATTGTTTTGAAAATTTGGTTTTAGTCAATGTCATTAAGAAAAATTCGTTAATTACTTTTGTGGTTGACGGAACGTCGTATCAGCATACAAATGTTGCATGTCCCGATAGGATGACGTGCATGATCCGGATCCGCAGGAGCAAAAAGGTCAAACCCCAATCCACAAACACATTTTGGTTGGGCCTTGACCCTTTTGCTGATAGGGATCCAAATCATCCACGTCATCTTACTACCAAGACATGCAACATTTGCACACGTGTATGCTGATGTGACATTCCGTTAACTACATCAACAATTAACGAATTTTTCCTATTAGCAGGGAACCAAATTTTCAAAACAATTAAGGATGAGTCAAAGTCAAAAAAACTTTCAGGGACCAAAATCAAAACACTCCCAACTTTCAGGGACTAAAACCATATATAAGCCTTATTTTTAATGCAGATTTACTCAGAATATTTTTTAATACAGATTTTTAATGCGGATTTATTAACATATGTCAATTTGTAATAAAGATTTACTCAATATAATTTTTTTACATGTGTCCAAAAACATATAATAAAAAAATTCAAATTCAAATACAAAAATATTCACATAAAAAGAACACAGAAAACTCAAAACACATTTTTTTTAATATATTAAATTTTTATTTAAAAAAAAAGAATCGGAGCACAAAAACCAGTACACGGTAGAAGCACCTCTTATCTAATATCAATACCAGAGGTGACCATTTAGGCTATCTTATCAAGTTCGGGGTTGCCCACTTTATGATGGGTTATGATAGGGTTGAGTCAAAAAATTTGGCATTTTGGTTAAAAATCATTTATTTAAGTTTATAAAGGATTAATCCAAATGAGTTTGGCCTAGTAGAAGCATGCTAGGATAATAAGGATATTGAGAACCCATAAGACTATAAGGTTAGAGGCTCGAATCCTTGTGGAGAACATCTCTTGAGGAGGCACCTCACCCATGTTGCTCCAAGTGCTGGGAGTGGGAAGTTTTCCTCCACAGTTTAAGTTTGTAAAGGATTAAAAAAAAACTTTACTTGAGTATACGAGATTTTTATATGATAAGAGTAGATTGATTTGAAATTTGAGGAATTTAAATGATATACTCCTTCTGTCCATAAAGTTACTAGTAAATAATATAAAAAATTTTTGTTCCAAATTGAAGTTAAAATAATGAATAAAAAATTAAAATTATATTGTATATTCTGTGATTGATTAATTAAGGAAACATGCATTAAATACTTGTTTGGGTAATTGATTGATTTGGGGGACAATACATTAAAAACATATTCCCTTATATTTGTTGAATTTTCAAAAATATACTAACTTTTTGGAACGGAAGGAATAAAATTTAATCTAATCCAAAGGATTTTAAAAAGTTTAAATGATTATTTATCGAAGAAGGTTAAAATTACCATTTTGCCGACTCTAAATAGTTATAAAATTAATGAAAGTGATGATTTAAAAAGTTTTAATTGGTATAACAATTGTTTATCCTATTACTTTTGTTTATGGCTTTATGCTATTGTGTTACTTTTTTGAACATAAATTCATTCAGGGGAAATTGCACTCACCTCCCCTAAGGTTTGCACTAATGACATAGACACCCCTTCTAGTTTGTAAAATGACACTCACATCCCATCCTTAATAATCAGCATTGCACTTACACCTCCTCCTTATAATAAATTATTAGTTTATTAATGAAAATGTTATGCTTAGGATTGCAAAAGACATTTATACACTCAAAGGACTCAGGGGGCGCCTCAGACAAATTTCAAGTGTATTTGATACATTTTTTCTTTATAACAATAATACAATAATTTTTTATGATATTTTTTTTTATTAAAACACATTCTTGTCTAAAAATTTTATTCAAATGATTTTAGAATGATGCAGAAGACCTGACGTCATTATTGAAATACAAACTGTATATAAAAATTAAATCTTATATATTCATATCCATATATCATAGAAACAATAATAAAATTAAAACATATTATATCCATAATGAATTTATATCCATTATAGTCTGTGATTAACCATGAAAGTGTTAAAAAGAATATTGTCTATAATAAGCATTTAGCTCCACAAATTCTTAGTGTATATGCACTCTAAATCTCACTACTTGACACAATTTTTGGTTGCCTCAAATCGGCTTACAAAATTTACTTTGTTGGACATTACATTTTCTTGTAAAAAAATTAATTTTATCATATTATTGTAAAAAAAATGCACAAAATACATTTAAAATTTGTATAAAATATTTCTTGAGGGTATAAATGTCTTTTTAAAACCTAAGCATAACATTTTCGTTGATAACCTAACAATTTATTACAAAGAGGGGGTGTAAGCGCAATTCTGATTGCTAAGGAGTGGAGATGAGTGTCATTTTCCAAACTAGAGAGGGTGTTTGTGTTATTACTTATTAGTGCAAACCCCAAAGGAGGTGAGTGCAATTTGACCTAAAACTTAGCACAGTAAAAATATAAAGATAATACTCTCTTCTATATACAATATTTTTTTATATATTTCACGTTCATTAAGAAAGTTAATTAGTTTAGTTAATGGTATTGTAAATGTGAATATTTAATATGTATTTTCAAAATTATTTAATATTGTTGAGAATCTAAATAGTGTTAAATAAATATGGTTGTTTTTTAATAAAATTATTTTGTCTTATCTACAAAAATATGGTTGTTTGTGGAAAAAAAAAGTAAAACTATTTGTCATTAAAATTAGTGCAAAGTCTTATAAACAAAAACAAAATAAAACTCCTATGAAGGTCTTATATTTAGGTACATAAGAGCATCCACGTCGAAGGTTCTTTACCCTGTTCTTTCTCAAGAAAGCACGTTTGTCACCCGGTTCATGGTTGGACGCGTGCTTACCGGTGTGCTTAGATAAGGCAGTGTGCTTGTAGAAGGCAGCGTACTTCAAGCCCTTTTGCACGGAGAAGACAGATAACGGATAGTAAAGAGGATTTCTACTTAAATTTTAAAAAGAAAATTAGATATAAAATTAAAAAATCAATTCCAGAAAAATAGCCCCTTTGAGACATAGAGTGTTTAAAAAAAATAACTCATACGTCCTTGCTGGGACGTAAGGTGTTTTTTGAAAAATAAAACATACGCTCCTAGCTCCTAGTTGGACGTAGGAGATTATTTTCTGTTTCATCATTGCCACATCCAAGACTTTAGTTCCCGGTTACCAACCTATTTCGCCCCAAACCAATTTGTACTTCTCTATTTCGTCTTTTTTTGACATAGGACATATCAGTCTTCACTCTTTTATTAATTAAAGTAATTAATGAAATTTTCAAAAAATCTTGATTATCTCATGAAATGCTAAATTTTTTGAAATTATAATAAAAAAATTAAAAATTGAACAATGCAAAATCTCATGATTATCTGGAATTTCAAATTTCAGTTACAATATAACAATAACTTATGATAAATTAGTCTCATTTTCACATTTAAGTTTTTAAAAATACAGTTAAAATATATGTAGACATAAATAGTCAACATTTTTAATTATATTTATATTAAAAATATCGGGTAGGTTATAGGACCCATTTAAAAATGAAAGTTAAGTTTAAAGATGGAATAAAAAAGTAGGTAAAGTGCTTAATCATTGATTATAAGCAAAATACTAATAAAATATTAGTAGAACCCATTTAAGAACCTAAATGTGGGTTTAGGAATGTGGATGCTTAAGGATACTAGTGTAATATTATTTTCTCGATAATAAAATACTAATAGTATAAAATTCGGCTTTGGTGATTGGACCGAAATCTACCTCGTCGTTTATATAGGCCAACCAGGATCTGGCTACAATGATGATAATAATAATAATTTACAATAAACAAATACTAGTACGTACTATTCAGTTCCCAATCACGATGATGATAATTTTATGTGTTATTGCAGCTTTTTCTGGTACATATTTGTGTTACAGCTTTGACCTTCCCAAAAGGAAACACAAGAAGTAATCCAAAAAATATATCGACTTTGATTTTACGAAGAAGAAAAAAAAATATCAAATTTTGCAGTGAACTAGTTCTACAAATTTTCCTTTTGTCGTAACAATTTCATACACTTTTTAAGCAGATTAATTATGTATATCGTTTTTTTTTTTTTTTTGTAATTTTTAACTCCTTGTGAAGATATTTCCTCATCTTTTGGATGATTAAATTAATCACTTTCGAGGTACTATAATTAACCTTTTTATGAAATGTTGTTTTCATTGATCGAACTTTAATTTTAGGGCTAGTAGTGAATATTAATTATTTGACAATTTATTAATCTTCCATGTTTTGTTTGTTGCCAATTTGATCATTTACATAAAAAAAATATATACCGGGATAATTTTTTCAGGTGCTACTAAACATCATTTTTTGATCAACTTATTAAGAAAAAAAATTGTCTATAAAGAGGGAGACAGTGTCCTAGAACAGACAATATCAGATGATAGTATACAAAGTAAAGTCATAAATCCAATCCTCTGCCATGTGCAAAGTGAAGGTTTCCAAAGTCTGGTATCCTATGCCCGATAAACCAAACAGTAACTAAACTCTGAATTAAGTACACATTATTCCCCATAACAAAGCATAGTATGGGAGAATGTTATTTTTACTACAACAATAAGCTACTGCTAACATGTTTAGCTCTTGAGCTTTGAGGGGAGCACCTCGGACTCCGGTGAGAATCTTTAGATTCTATTTTTTGTTAATTTATTTCCATTTTCATTTTTTTTGGTAAAAAAAAATTTATTACCAACTTGCAAAATATGAAACCAAGCAAAAACCCATTTGTCCCAAAGCCACCTTTTAGGAAGGATACATTGGTCCAAACAGATTAAAAGTACATAATAACCAAAGAGAACTAAACTTAGGGTTCCTCCTAAATCCTATTTACAAGAGTTTTATTATCCCAGTCCCTAAACTTATTAACAAATTTAAAAGCAAATCTAAAAGCCAATTCACGAATTGCTCCATTGAAAACTTGCTCCGGGTTTTGATATTGTTGCTGGAACAATCTTCGATTTCTTTCACACCAAGTATGATACACTGCCGCAGCCAGTAAAGCACCATGAAGTCTTCTCTTCAACCTGATTTTAGTGTCTAACCTCAGCCATCTAGTCCAATGATTGAAACTATACCGAACTGAGTCCACACACATCCAGTTAGCCATAAGATCTAAGAGCATTCTATTCTATTGACATTGAAAAAACAAGTGGTCCCTCGTTTCCTGATGAACATTGCACAAAGGACATACATCAGAGTTTAACTAGACAAATCTACCAATTCTATCCATGGTTCTAAGTCTATTCTGAACAGTCATCCACATGATGAAACAATGCTTCTGAAGTGATACAGAATTCCAAACCACACAACTCAGACTGAATTTTACTTGAGGGCCAAGCAAGAACTCAAACAAGAATGAATCATATAAATCCCACCAGGATTGTGCGACCAAGCATCATTCCTAAAACCAGATAACAAGAGATCCCCTGACCTTAAGTAATTGCTTAAAATGCCACCCTTGATCAGGTCTGTGCTGAATTGTCCAGAAACATTCTCCTCTCAAGTAAACAGCATGGATCCACCTCACCCACAGAACATCAGGCTTACTTGAAATGTGCCAAATTTGTTTGCCCAAAGCAGCCTAATTCCAGACAATGGTGTTCTTAAAACCTAAACCTCCATTCTTTTTATGCCTGCAAATCTGACTCCCACCGATAGGACCAACATGCTTGGAATCCCAAAGAAGTTGTCTGCAAACTTTATCAATTTCTCTAAGCACCCCTTTAGGAATAATGAACACAGAAGCCCAGTAGATGTGTAAGGTTATCAAAACAGAATTGATAAGCACTCATTTCCCTTGATAGGAAAGGTTTCTTGTCTACCAAGTCTTCAATCTCTTATTAACCTTGTCTACCATAGAATGACAAGTTGTAGTGGACCACTTCCTAGTAGATAATGGAATCCCCAAGTATCTAAATGGAAAGGAGCCAACTCTGAACCCAATACTTCTTAGGATCTGATCCCTGTTAGGATCTTTAATGTCAGCCATAAACACCTGCGATTTATCCTTATTAGCATAGAGCCCTGAATTCTGAGAGAAGTCCTGCAATGCATCCATAAGAACCCTAACACTTTTGGGGTGACCCTTATAAAACAGCATCAGGTCATCAGCAAAAGCCAAGCTAACCAGACTCAGATTTTTGCACATAGGATGCAACCTGAACTCATTGTCAAAGGTTGCTTCCTGCAATCTTCTAGAAAGAACCTCCATAGCCATAACAAAGAGTAAAGGAGATACAGGATCCCCCTGCCTTATGCCACTCTGATTCCTGAAACTAGGAGAAGATTGACCATTCACCACAATGTTAAAGGAAACAGTTGATATGCATACCATAATCCAGTCAGTGAACTTTACTGGAAAATTCAAAGCTTCCAACATGTTTCTTATAAAGCTCCAGTTCAAGGTGTCATAAGCCTTATTTAGATCAATTTTTAACAAGCACCTTGCAGATGTGTTCCTTCTGCCATAATGCTTCAAAAGATCATGAGATATGAGGATATTATGAACTATACTCATTCCTTCAACAAAAGCAGCCTGATTGCTACTGATTAGACCTGGCAGTACTGTCCTCAATCTCAAACATAAGAGCATTGAAATACATTTGTACAATGTATTGCAACAGGCAATTGGTCTATAGTCCTTAGTAGATATAGGATTCTCAGTCTTAGGAATTAAAACCAAAGAAGTGGCATTCCAAGATTTCAAGAGCTTACCTTAACTAAAAAACTCTTTTATGGCCTCACAACAGTCATCACCAACAATATCCCAAGCTGTCTGGAAAAATCCTGCACCAAACCCATCAGGACCAGGGGATCTATCCTTATCAATTGACCAGAAACACTGCTTGATTTCATCTCTGCTAAAACGTTTGATAAGGCATAGCTGCTCCTCAGTGCTCAACACCCTACCATGCCTCCTAATAACATCAATCATACTCCAATTTGCAGCCTTTCTCTGAAACAAATTAACATAATGATGAACAAACGCATCCATAATACCTTGCTGATCCTCAATCATCTGCCCATCATCAGATTCAATCTATTTCTATACTGTCTAGACTTGATAGCATTATGAAAGAACCTTGTATTTTGATCCCCATCCTTCAACCAACACTCTTTAGCCTTCTGTCTTAGGAAAGAAATGGTTGCATTCAAAGCTCTGGTGTAGCTCTAATAGGCCTCCTTTTCTTCCTTCTATATAGTAGCATCCTGAGGATTATTCCTTAATCTAGACTGCACATGATCTGGATTCCTTCTTAGCTGCTTCTCTCTAATATCAATAGTAGAGAAACCCCTCCTATTTAAATCCTATAAAGACTGCTTAATCAGTTTGAGTTTAACCATCACTCTGAATTGAGCATAGCCAAAAACATCAGTATGCCAAACCTGCTGGACTATATCCAAGAAATCAGCAGCTTGTGTGCACATGTTAAGAAATTTAAATCCTCCAGCTCTTTGAATATTCAGATATGTCCCTTTGACAAGAGCAAGACTATGATCTGAAATATTATTGTTCATGAAGTGAGTTTCTAGATGAGGCCATAACTGAATCCAGTCCCAATTCACCAAGTTCCTGCCCAACTTGCTATAAATTCTACTAGAGTCATCTTGCCTGTTATTCCAAGTATAGAAATTCCCAAAGAATTTCATATCCTGAAGACCACAATCAGCAATACAGTCTCTAAAGTCTTCAATAGCCTCCCAGTCAATCTGATTACCCCTCATCTTTTCATTAGAATTAAGGCAACAATTAAAGTCACCAGATACCAGCCAAGGAGTGTTCATGTTAAGCTGGATAAATCTCAAATCCTCCCAGAGATCTTTCCTAGATAACATATCATTAGCACCATAGACAAATGTAGCATGCCAGACAAATTGATTCTGAAGTAAAGTGACCTGACAATGAATGAATTGGCTAGAGCATCTCAACACAGTAACCTTGAACATATCAAGCTTCCACAACACACACACCCTTTCAACTGGATGATAATCAATATTTGTAGTATAACCCCAGCCTGGAGCAAATTTATCAATCGTGCTTTTATAAGAGTTGACTCTAAGTTTATTCTCTAAGATAGCAACTAAACCTACATTATTCTCAATGCAAAGAGCTTTTAATTCTCTCTGCTTTTGAGAGTTATTAAACCCCCTAATATTCCAGGTTAGAATGCTATCCATTGGCCTTAGAGGCCTGAAGGTTCATTGCACCCTTACCTTTTTCATATCTAAATTGAGCCTTGCTTCTTGTCAACACTGGGGTCCATGGCCGTTCATCCTCCTTATTCTCTGTATCTCTCTGATCACCTGAATCACCTACTGCTCCAGCATCAGACGCATCAAGTTTAGCAACATCAGTCCCTTTACTAGAATTAGCACCAGATTTAGCACCAGAGATAGCACCATCCCCAATACCAGCCTGAATATCACCAGAAAATGATTCACCAACAATAGTATCAGTAGATTGACTACCCTTAGCACTTCCAATATTTGAAACAGCTATTGCAGCATCAACATCCCCCTCATCATTAGCTCTCAGACTTTCATCAATCTTCTCAATATCCTCCTTGGTTGGCTTCCTCCTCTCTTCCCATTGTTGCTTAACCTTGGCTCTACACATTTTAGCATCATGCCCATACTTAGAGAATTTAGCACATAAAATCGGTTTCCACTCACAAGCAACTCTTTGATTCACTATATTTCCCTTCTCATCCATGAAGAAAACTTCATCAGGTAACGTTATAGGGTTGACCTCAATAAAAACCCTAGCAAAATTAATTCTGTCACGATCCTTAGTAACTTTATCCACCATGATAGAAGTTCCAACCAAGCTAGCAATTTTACTTAACGCAGACTGACTCCAAAATCTTGGGCTAAGATTAGGAAATCGAATCCACACAGGGAAACAATCCAGATGATCCTTCATTCCAGTTCTACCTGTCCATGGACCAATTATTAGAGGCTTTTATCATAGTGGTAGATTCCAACTTCCAGATTTGCATTCCTCGCTTCAACCGTATTAAATCTCACCACCATAGCACCATCACTGGTCATAAGGATTTTGTCAATACCATGTTGTCCCCAGACCTTTTTAAGCTTGCCACTCATTACTGAAAACGATGGCTTAGCACCAAGCATGTAACAAACCACTACATTTTACCAGTAAACCAATTCACTCTCAACATCCCCAAGGTCAATTTTACCATGGGCCACCCCTTCTTTGAGTTTTAGTTGAACAAAACTCAACTTCTCTCCTACATTCCTTAACTTCGAAATATCGAAGTTATCCCACATAGATGGCTGCTTAGTCTTAACATCAGGCTCCTTCTCATCTTTTTTCGCTTGACTGTTTTTGCCTAAATCTTCCTCCGCATGAGGTACCATGCCCTCATCAACCTTTTCTTCCACTAGTAATTTACTTGATATTCTAGCACGAAGAGATTCAAGGTTACGCAGTAATACCTCGACTTTCTTGGGAGACAAGTTATCGATATCAGCAAGGGTTTCTTCATTAGACAGACGAAGATCGATACGCACATGTTCTTCTTCAACGGTAGTTTGCTTATCTGGGGTCTTCTTCGCAGAGGATGAGGGCGTTTTCGGAGGCCTGCCTCTTCTCCTCACCATGATAGGTGGTTGCACCGGTGCAAGGAGCACCGAGGGGGAGGAGAGAGAAGAGATAAAAAAACCCTAATCCTAGTTTTTAAATGATGTTGGGTTACCAGAAAAGAAGAGATTAGATATTCCATTTTCATTTTCTTTTTGTTGGGTGTAATAGTTTTCATGCTAAGTTATATTTTAAAATAATTTTGTGATCAGGTGTAGGAGGAACCAATAATCCAGGAGCAAAAAAAATTATTTTTGGCTGGAAACTGTTTAGGCATTGGGGTTTGCTAGATGCATGATTTATTTTTGGTTCCAGGACTTGTAAGGTTTCTACGTATGAAAGGAAAAAAACACAAGTCGATATTATTTTATGGATCTTAATAACAAGTCTCCTAACAAGTGCACTTGTTAAGGTTACTTTATGATGAAAAACAATCATAAGTTAGCATTTATTTTTCTCTCGAGAATCTCAAAAAATGCATATTTCAATATTTTTTAACTAAATATATTTAGTTGCTTAACAAGTATCATTACACTTGTTAGCATTTGCCTTATTTTATTTACCGATAAAATAAAAAATTTATTCCCTCCATCCTTTTACATTTGTTCCAAAGTACATATTCACAAAACTCTCACCTCTGTCCCATATCCCTCAATGTGATCCTTCTCCTTTTCCAAAACTGAAGGAGACACAAACACAGGGAAGTAGTAGTTCTTGATTTCCATTTTCTTAATTTCGGGATCAAAAAATGCCTGCAAATAGCCATTGACACAATGTAAACGTTTTAAACCAACACAAAGTTATGAAAAGCTTATAAGAAATAAATCTACGTAGAATGATATCTATGATCTAGATCCAGTTTCTTTAGGCTTCAAAAGTCATGTCAAGATACTCTAAAATTATGATTTAGCAAAAATGTGATCTTTTAGAAACTAAAAACTATAGATTCTCATGAAAGTTGAAATTCAGTTCTTTTCTCATATCTTTCTTTTTTCGTAAAAGTCCAACCAACGATCATGTAAAGGCCTAAACAAGAGGATCCTTATGCGTTAACAATACAGCTAAAGGGCAGCCCAGTGCACGAGGCTTACTCCCACCTAGTGCATTAACAATACGGCTAATTGAGATAAATTAATTTCAGCATGCCACAACTACGCCATTACCATTTCTCTACGACGCATCAATGCATTCATCTACAAACCTAGAACAGAAAAACAGCATAACGCAACGCACAGAATTTAACTAAAGTAGAATTAAGAAACTCACTTTCATAATCTCCCAAATTGACATTGCCCAAGGCCTCAGAATATAGCATCCAGAGATATCGTAATACTCGATCATTTCAGAATTAACAACCACCTATCCCAAATTAACCATAAAAAACCTCAAGTCAAAACACTACCAACACTATTACACACAGTAGAACAAAACCAGATCTGGATTCAAACAGGTTTGACCTGAACAAAACAGTCAAAAATCACAATTAGAAAGTAATAATAATCCGAATACGTCAAAATACCAAACCAGTCTCTTTCTTCACCTCCTTCTTCTTCCCACCACCACCACCACCTTAAAAATAAATAAATAAATAAATAATAATAATAATAATAAAAATAAAAATAATAAATTCTAAGACGTTAAAAAAGGTGTGAATAAAGGGATTGTTACCATATTGGTTCTTAGCGGGGGCAGGTTTTTTGGATTTGACTTCAGTCACGGCCATTCTGAACGAACTCAACCTGAAAGGGAAAAGAGGAGAATGGTTATAACGATTGTGAGGTGAAGAGAGAGGAGGATTTTCGAATGAGAGTGGTGGGGGGGAAAATGAGTTACCAATTGCAGAGATGACGGAGATGAGGAGAGCGTGCGAAAGCGATTTTGGCTTTTCACAAGGGAGAATTTTGTGAGTAGGGTAATCTCTAAAGCTGTCAAAACGGGTCGGCCCGCCCGGATGCGGGCCATAACGGGCCTGGGCTAAATAGCCCGAGTACAAAGTAAGTACGCAATCATGAAACCCAAACCCGCACTATACCGGGCTGCGGGCTTGTGCGGGCCGGCCCGCATAATTTTTTCCCAATTTTTTTTTTAATTTTACAGAAAAAAAACTAATACCTGCTGCCTGCTGTGCTGGACGAAGCAAGAAGAAGGAGTGAAGTCAGTGATTAGTGATGAAGGACGAAGAAGGAATATGGGTGAAGAAGAACTGAAGAAGGAATAAGCAATGAAGAAGAAGAACTGAAGAAGGAACTTTGTGTGGCACTGTTGCTGCTGCTTATTTTAGTTTTTAGGTTTAGAACTTTAGATCATTACTCTTTAGTGGGCTATTGCTACTTTAGAGTTAATTAGGTGCTTTTTTTTTTATTTTAATACCGGGCTGAAACCCGGACGGGTAAACCCGGCCCGGGCTCGGTTTTTTTTAAGGCCCGGCCGGTCCGGGCTAATACACCCGGGTTACTTTTAGAGATTTAGTTCCCAGCCCCCATGTTTTATCCCCCAAACCCTCATTTTATTAATAATCCTAAAACACCCCCCACATAACTTCTTCCCTTAATCAAACCATTCCCCAAACCCCAAACTCCCTCCTTCTTCTCCTTCCCCAAACGATTCTCTTCCCCTCCATCACGATGCCTCATGATCTCCACCGCTCCATCACCATCTCCACTGCCCCGTCACCATCTCCACCGCCTCGTCACCCTCTCCATCAGGTATGTCTCCACCGCCTCCACATAACTTCCAATCAGTTCTTCCTTGATCAAACCATTCCCCAAACCCACACCCCCTTCACCCTCACGCCCCACCAACCTCGGCCATGGCCTCCCTCCCATGCCGTCATCCCCCTTCTCCGACCATGTTTTTTTTTTCTGGGTCTGACAAGTTTCCGAGAACCCCGTGTCAGAATTTCTTGAAATTCCGACACGGGGTTCTCGGAAATTTGTCAGACCCAGAAAAAAAAATCATGGCCGGAGAAGGGAAATTTTGTTCTTTTTGAATATTTTTTTATGGCTGCTTATGTTTTGGCTCTTAATATATTCACAATCATGTGGCTATTGCACAGCAGTTATAGTTAGTTTGTTTGTTTTTTTCTTTGTCAATTGTAAAATTTACAACATCTCAACCAGAATTTCAACGAGTTGTATTTGAAGTTTGAGATTTGGGAGAAAGATGAAGGTAGAAGATGAGGGGTTTGGGTTTGGGGGTGGGAAAGTGGAAGATGAAGGGTTTGGGGTTTGGGGTTCTGTTGGTGGTTTGGGGAAGAAGAAGGAGGGAGTTTGGGGTTTGGTGGAAAAAAAATGGAATAAGGGGTATTTTTGTCATTTCTCAATTAAATTGGGGGTTGGGGCTAAAAGTTGGGGTTTGGGAACTAATTCTCTTACTTTTATGTGCCAAATGATGACACTCAAGCCCGCACTTACCCCGGGTTTTTTGGCTCGGCCCGCATCGGCCCGGCCCATTTTGACAACTCTAGTAATCTCGCTTTCAACGGCTAGGTTTTCAGATGAAGACAACTTTCAATGATATTCAACAAGGAACAAAAACCAACACTCGAAGAAGAGAAGAATTTAAGAGAGAATGTCTACCTCAAATAAGCATCAAGGGTTTATTTTTAATTGTTTTATTTTATTTTAGAGTCCCTGATAGCTTGAGAGTTAGAATAGAAGTTTGGTTAGTGAATCTCATTCAAAGAGTTTTTGAAAATTAATGAATTAAGGTTTTCCATGAATTAAGGTTTTCCACAACCAAAATTAAAGAGTTGATGCAGATTTTATAAAACACTTTTTAAATATTTTATGGTGAATCAATGTGTGGTAAAATGTTATCTCTAAGGTTTAAGAAAAAAGGTTATTAAATGATACATTTTTAGCAAACAATTTTTGCTAAGTTAGCAAACAAAATTATGTATCTAGCCGGTTAGAGGGACACGATAACCAGTTAGCATATGTTAAGTTAGTTAAAAAAATTCAGTTTCTTGTAAACTACTCCCTCCGTTCCATATGTAGTGTTGTTTTAGCATTTGTACTATGTTTCATAACTCTTGTTGTTTTATAAACCCAATACATAATTAATGTTATTTTTCCAAACACACCCTTATTTATTACACTCTCTTTTTCACTTCCAATACATTTCTCTCTCTTCAATAATGATTATATAGGGGCATTATAGTCAAAATACAACAAATTGTTATATCATTTAACCATATTTTAAAACTCGTGCATAACCTTAAAACACAATACATATGAAACAGAGGGAGTAATCTTTATGGGCATCATATATAAACCATTTTATTTACACCTTATGAATAAGAGAAATGTATTATACATTTTTACATCTCTGAAAAACAAGCCACACAATTCTCTCAAAGTTTCAAAAAATCAAATATTATATTCTTCATTTTTTTTCAATTTTTCTAAACTTTGAAAATCTCAAAGAACATTGATATTCTTATATTCATGGATTGAGATTCATAATTTTATAGGTTCTTATTGTGTTGTAATTCAGCAATCAAGTGCTAAATTTCTACAACAAGATTAGTGGTTTCAACAAACAAAAAAAAGTCTTGGTGTGAGGTATCATCAAACAATTGAGGATCAAAAGGTGAGGAACCTTTTGAGGTGCAAAGAGAAGGAAGGAGACTCTTCTAAGCACAGAGGTATAGGAATTAGAAGATCAAGAGGGTTACAAGGACAAGGGTGAGGTATCTCTTGAAAGGCTATCCAGTTAGGGATCTTGAGGAGCAAATCTTGTAAACAAATTATTTCTAATTCTTAGTGAAGAAACTCTCTCTATTTTGATAGAGGGGACTGGATGTAGCGCTCAAATGGATGAGAGTAAACCAGTATAAATCTCTTGTGCAGTATCTCTTACCGTTAACTCTTTAATTTATGCTATTTCAATTGATTTTACCAAAAAACCCTAAAATCAACATTTTCGCCTTAATTGAATAAAGATCTTTGTAATTGATCGAATTAATTTGGGAAAAACCTTTTATAGACGTTTGGGTAATTGTTTATAATCAGGGTTTGAATCAATTTTGCGTAATCTCTGAATTCTTGAATTAATTTGTCAATTTCATTTAATACTGATCAGGTTCTTACCGGTTAGCAGAACCCGTAACCGGTTAGATACTGAAGCAGAATCTGAAAATTGTGTTTTCAATTCAATTTAATTTGATTATCGCGAAAATCGTTCAGGGTTTCTTCCACACATATTCAACCCCCCTTCTAGGTGTTCATACTATACCACTTGTATCCCAACACTCTTGATTGTGACCAATACTTACGCGTCCTTGTCATATTTCTTTGGCTTGATGATTGTCATACCTCTTCAACAAATACTTATCCCGAGGGTCAACAACAACCAACTCCTCTTCTTGTTCATGTGCTCTTCATTGGATGAAGAGCTACTAGACGAATCCCTTACAGATGCTAACGGTTCACCTTGCTCTGGTGCCTGTTGCCTCCTTGTGGACCCCGTCATGTATTGTCTTGCAAGAGCTTCGTCTTCACTTATGTTCTTGGTCCTCGGCATGACTATAATATGATAATATATGGTCAGATAGATAATATATGAACATGAGAATGTAAATTATTCAGAACAACAAAAAAATGCCCAGCATGCTAACCCCTGAGTATCCTTGAAAATTTACAACGTATGCTGACACAGGAGCGTACGTTGTCTTTCTAAATTTTTACAACGGGCGCTTCTGGGTTAGTGTACAAAGCATTTTCTTAAATTCCCAGGACACTGACCCCTAAGCAAGCGAACCCTAAACATAGATGGCTTGAAATGCAGTAAAATAAGGATCAAATTCGTCTATTTTCTACGAATAAATGTCATAAAACACATGTAATACTAAATCCCTACAACTATTGATCCATATATCTAAACTCCACCCCAATATCCCCCCCCCCCCAAGCGAGATTATGCATGCACAATAGCAAGAATCAAAAAATAAATGGGAAGAAGAAAGAGAATAAAAAAAGAAAAAAAGAAGGAAGAAAAGGGAAATTGTGAGTTGGGAATGAAATAAAGTGGAAAGAAGGTTTTGTGATTTGGAATGAAGAAGGAAGAATGATGATGTTTTGATAAGGAAGAAAAAGAGTGTGAGATTTCAAATTGGGGATAGGGTTTTAGATTGGTGATAAGGAAGAGGAAGTAGGAATTAAAGGAGGGTAAATTAAAAATGTGATATTTTAGTAAGGGTGTTTTTGGATTTTCAAAAATTTAGGGGCGACAATTATTAAATGGGGAGTTAATAAACTAAATCTCAGCAAACAATATGTAAAGTTCCCCAATAATGACAATTTAACTACCTCTGAATACCATATATACTCTTGCCGAGACATTTTGAAATCAAATCAAATCGTAGTTCGATTTTAATGTTAGCAAAGATGGTCCCCAACTTCAGAGGAGTGTTGGAAACCTAATCTCGAAAAATTACGAGATCATATTTAATTATCCCCTTTAGCCGGTACTTATTCCATCTTTAAATATAAGACATTTTTAGTGTAATTCACGTCAATTAAAAAGGTTGATCAATTTAATTAATTGTATTGAAAATATATTTTAAAATACTTGCTCTCATGACACTTACTAAAAATTTTTTTAAAAAAATAATTATAATATATTTTACTTTTTCCATTAAGAATCTCAAAATTTACATTTTTACATTTTCCATACATTAAGTTCTTTTACCATTAGCCTAGTTATAATTCCAAATTTCGCCGAAACTCCCGAATAATTCTAGGGATGGCCCAATAATACTTTGCTTCCTTCTGTAGCTTTCAGCTTTCGGTTTGGCTATATATTGTACCTGGTTATAATATGGAGCAAGACTTGGTTATTCCGTACATACTTATTTGATTCAAGACAAATCCTCGTGTATTTAAACTTGTTTTCCCAACTAGTATTTTCTCATGAGATCGAAACTTGATACTCCCCGCAATTATAGTATACCTCTACCATTATGCCAACACCCTAATTGATATTCCCACATACTTTCTGTAAATATATAATTCTTTAATATTTTGTATATATGCAGCAGCTACGATGAAAATTATTGCATATTTTCATTCCTGCTGCATGTTTAGGGCTTAATAAAAATAAAATTAAAAAATTCTTTTTGTGCATTTTGGAATACATGAATTACCGTGCATCGCAGTGTCCAGCTTGGTTCAAAACGACCGTCCATCACTAGGATGAACGATCATACTACTCCAATCACAGCAGAGATAAACATATATTTGAACACTTTGCTTCATGTGTTAGTTTGACATTGCAATCTTCCTACACGATCCGCTCCCTAGTAGTGCTTGCTCAATGAAATGAAGCTGAAGCATGAAAAAAGAATTCAACTTCATAACACGTGAACTGCTTTAACTACCACTCCGACTTCTAATCACATCTGATGCAATCTTTAAACATATTACAAATAATAAATATTCTGGAGAACAGGGACATTGAATCAGCAAGACAATTATAGATGGAAGCTTCTTACCAGAAAATAAATTGGTAAATGTTTAACTTACATCAACATGTAACCTTTTTTTGTGATTCTGTGTAATGATGCTGCAGAGGGAGAAGAGTGAACAAAGAAAAGTATAACAGAAAAAGAAGAGAATAATCAAAGGGAAGATGGAAATACTTGCTAATTCATTGCTTACCCCTTCAATAGAAATTACATTGCTTATATAATAAAATAGTAGACCCTAAAAATAACAAGGACTTGACTATCCCTAAAAGAGAAGAACATTCTAGAAATAAAATAAAACAATAAGACTTACTTAATTATTTGAACTAATAAATATTTGGAAATTTCTATTATGCAACCTAATTTTGGGTTGTTGACAATCCTTTGTATGAACCAATGATGCATTGCCACCTCATGTATTGTTGTCATGTCATTTTTTAAAAAGTCAAAACTCGTAAGTGTCAACCCAAAAATATGTGAGATGACAAAGTATTATTGGTTAAACAAAAGATTGTATGACAACAACTCAAAATTAGGTTGCATGGAAGTAATGCCCTAAATATTTATCCTATACCTTTTCTCCAAATAGAACTTATTATCCTTTTAATCTTGATTACACTTAATATCCTATCATTCCCAACCCCTTTGAGACCAACCTTGCCCTCAAGGTTGAAAACACTAACAGGTTGCATGATAATGTTAATAAGCAAGCTAACTTCATTTGCTGAGAGAAGTGGATAATCAACTTGTTTTCTTGGGTCAGCCAAACAAAATGTAAGCTCCTTATCCAAAATGTTGTTTGCAGCAAAAAACATGGATGATAAGGATATGACCTTGAGAATGTAAAATCCAATAACCATGAATGTAAAATTCTTGATCGACCATATGGTATAGTGCACAAAGGTGATTGCATTCATTGGCTGACATTTACTAACCAATGCTATATAGCATCGTTCTGAAGCCATGTTCCCAAAGTGCATGTCCAATAAAGGCTCTCCATGTGTGGAGCTGTTTGCAATCAAAGTCTTGGCTGCAATTTCTCCAATTAACGAGCTGTCATGAAATCCACAAGAGGCCATAATTGAATCCCATATATCGTAGAATATCCTGAAGTCTTGAGCCCACAAGATCTCATTTGAAATATAGTAGCAGAGATGGTTAGCATTTGAACTAATATCAAGCGTACATGATACAGATATGGCCTTGAGAATGTAAAATCCAATAACAACCATGAAACAGGTCTCTGCCTTTGACATATAACAATTATCAAGAAGCATATGCAGGAAGCATCTATTCTCATGCCATACACTCATGTAGAAGAGATCTTCAAAGAAAAGTTGGAAATCAAGTGCTATGACAATAGCAATTATAATAGCAATTGGTTGTGTAAATAGACCCTGAAAATTCTCTCACTTGTCTGCCCATGAACCAGTCTATAAAAAGGCAATTGGGCCAAATAATCAAAAGTAAGACCCAATTTAGATTGCCATGACATTTCACAAAGTACCATTGCAAGTTCATGCTCAAGGAGAGGAGCCACTAAAGTATATGCCATGCAAGCCAAGGCGAACTTGGAATCTTCCTTGTAAGCAAATGGAAATGAACTAGAAGCACAGGCCAACCAACGACCACAAACAGTGTCAAAAGCACTAGCATTTCTAAACATTTTCACAAACAACATATATGCATCAACCAAATGTAAGAGTCTTGCTATTTGGCCCAAGCAAACAAATTCCAAGTCACCTCCCTTCTCATTCATCAGTTTGTTTCTAATTGTAAACCACAAAGTCAAATATATCAACCTCAATTCATCAAAGGTCTCAATAAAAGGGATAGAGGAAACCAAATCAAAAACCTGTTGTGCAACCGCAGGACCATTGGAGCCTCTGCCAACCACTGCAAGACGTGAATCAAATGGCCAAGGAAGCTGAATCAGCACAGCAAAAGCAAAGACATGTAACAGGTTATTGTAGGAATCACCCACAAAATTATTAACAATTATGCAGCCATTAAAAACTCTTTCTGGCATTTCTTCAAACACTACTTGTGTGTAGAAATTTGAGGGAAATCCCAAGTGCAAAAGTGAACCGGTTTGAACCCATTTGAACCAACTAAGACAGGTGTCACTAGATGTGATGCACAGCAATGTGGAGGCAAGCGAATCAGATGTATTGTTTGGAACAAGCGCAAGGGTCATGTAACGCTGCAAGACCGTCGGTGCCTGAGGTGGTAGGAACTGGGTAGTAATAGTAAAGGAAGATTGAAGGAATACCCCATAACTACTTCGGTCCGGTGGTTTTGGCGGTGGTGTAGGAAAAGCCCGGATCTCCACCATTGAGAGTTTTGACCCCATTTGTAGAGCAAAGGTGAGAACAGAGTCATCGAAGCTGCAAATCTCCTCGAAAAGCCTCAATTCTTCCGCCCTCTCTTGATGCCATTCTGGTTTGTGAGCATTGTCCCTCAATTCTTCGGTTGTAACCTCCGAGTGAGTATGGGTTTTGAGATCCTCTAACAAATTTGATACAAGGGCGTTGACTTGGTGCTCATTCTTCTCGTCAACGTCGGTTGAGAATTCGTAGGGAGGAGCCACTGATTTGTCGTTATAGAGAATCATCATGGAATTTGGAGGAATTGAGTTTTCATCGTCATCGTCAACCACCGCCGGCGTTGGTGAAAGAGCAGAGTCATCATCATCTCCGGTTGCAACATGAATATTTAGTATATCTGGCGCACTGTCATGGTCGATTACCACCGGATTTGGTGTTGGATGTGAGGGTGACCCATGATTTTGGTGTTTGGCTATCAAGAGATCAAGTTGGGGGATGATGGTTTTCATCTTAACTGTATCAGCTTGCATCATTACAAGGAGGAGGTCGAGCTTCTGGTGTATTTTTTGGAATTGCAAAGCACCATTCGTGGATTCAAAACCGGGTGTGTGGATATCAGTCATAGTGAGGGTGGAGGGAGGGAGTGCAAACCAATGAAAGCACCAATTGTAATGATGCTGCAGAGGGAGAAGAGTGAACAAAGAAAAGTATAACAGAAAAGAAGAGAATAATCAGAGGGAAGATGGAAATACTTGCTAATTCATTGCTTACCCCTTCAATAGAAATTACATTGCTTATATAATAAAATAGTAGACCCTAAAAATAACAAGGACTTGACTATCCCTAAAAGAGAAGAACATTCTAGAAATAAAATAAAACAATAAGACTTACTTAATTATTTGAACTAATAAATATTTATCCTATACCTTTTCTCCAAATAGAACTTATTATCCTTTTAATCTTGATTACACCTAATATCCTATCATTAATTGTTAGGACTTAAGCACATGAGGAGAGCCCAACCCAAAAGACTAGTCTATTAGGTGGGAGAGCCTCATGGCTTAAGTACCACATTGAGTTTCCTAGACTACTCAATGTGGGACTCCTAACATTCTGATAGGAAGCTAAAAGAGCTATTCTACCAAGTGATTAATTCTACAAGCTATTCTACTCCTATTAAAAGCAATTAAAAGGATAATAAAAGAAACTTCATTTTTCATTGATTCTAAAGCATAAGGGATACAATCCTTATATAACAAATATTAAAACCCTAAAACTAATAATACCCATACACTTGTCATAATCCTAAACACTAAGAACCTTCTAGAATTATAAATATTTAATAACTATTTATTTAATTATCTAACTATAATTATCCTACTCCCTTTCTCCACATGAGTCATATAATCAACTTTATCATTATATGGCCCAACATCCTATTAGATTCCTAGCAGAAACAATTCAATTGGATTCAAATCTAGGAAGGGACACATTAATAATGATTCAAGACAAAGAGTAAGAACAGAAATTTGAATGCATATATTTAAAAGATTTTTTTTTATAACAAATGGTTTTTCAATCTCGAAACCATAAAACACAAATGTAGCATCATACAGAATCGAAGTAGACTACAAGCTGTAAAGTTAGAGATATGAAAGCAAATAAAACTTATATTTGTGTTTCACAGTTACAGACTAGCACCATCAAGAGTAATCTAGCTCCAGAAAAAAAAAATCACAAAACAAACAAGCACCAGCAATCTAGTAACTTCTGCCCCAGTATGACCACTTAGTTGCAGGCTTTCCTGACGCAAAGCACTTGGTACCTATGTGATAGATAGCATGTTTTTCATAAGAAAACTGGCTGATAGTAAGTTATTCATACAGCAGCTAAAGCTGCAAATAGACTAAGAGTTGGTTGCAAGAGTTTAATTTGTATGAATTGTCAATGTAATACTACCTCCGTCCCTAATATAAGGCCCTCTTGGGAGATTTCACGTCCATTAAGAAAGTGGAATAATTTAGTTAATTGTATTGGAAATGTGAATTTTTTATATGTATTTTCAAAATTACCCCTATTAATATTATTGGGAATCTAAAAAGTGTTAAATAAATAGGGGTGTTTGTGGAAAAAAATAATTAATGCTCATTGAAAATTGGTAAAGGGCCTTATAAATAGAGACAAAATAAAAGTGTTAAGAGGGCCTTATAATTAGGGACGGAGGGAGTACTATTTTATCCTATCTTCCAATCTCGTGTTGAAACACAACACTAGATGCTAGTGCAAAAGATTTACAATGACACATAATAAAGTTAAATTCAAGCAATAGTAGGACTCATATTTGAACGATAATGATTATACCTTCAGGGAGTTCTGGCTGATCAAAGGGGCTGCAAAGAGTCTTAGCTGCTCCGCTCTCACCCTTTGTCCTTGCCTTCACATCTGTCTCCACGTCCTGGACCATTATAGACCAAAGACTGTTACCAACATAGCACCAAAACCACAAAGCATGCATGCCCAGAGATTTTAATGCGCATAACATTGGCTAAGTAATATCCCATGAGAAAAATATATACTCCCTTCGGTCCTTATTATAGGGCATACTTAATCGAATTACACATACCAAAGAAAGTAGTTAGCTTTCTGAATTCTATGAGAATATAATGTAACATTACAATTTTACCCTCTCAACTTTTCTTAAAAATTTCACTCATTAATGAACAACAAAAAAACATAGATAGTCATAGCATTTAATAAGGGCAAAAAAGAGAAAAAACAATAAATGGTGCATAGGAAATATAAAATGACTTATAATTAGGACCAAGAAAATCTTCTAGAATGTGACCTGTAATAAAGACCGGAGGGAGTATTACACACTAGAATTTCCAACACATCAACATCAACAACTTTGTCCAATAAAGAGAACATAATTGATAACTCAGCAATTTAGTCTTATGTGTAGTTAATGAGATTTATAAATAACTAGTACAGTGCAAGCTACAAGGAAATTTCGAAGTGGAAATTATTTAGGATTGGCTTGATCATGTGTTAACTTGTTGTCAACCCAGTAATGAAGAAAGATCTTAGAAGTCACCAACAAACTGGAATTTTTGAAGTAATAACAGATTTTGCTTGCTAGCATAGTAGCATGTAAGGACAGTTTTGATATATTTTCTGCATAAATTTGTTGTAACATGAAATGCATCTTAGTCAAATAAACCATGATTAACTCCAATCAGTGAGTGGTCCGATATAGATAGTCAAACTAGAATAAAGTTTAGACAATGCAAAAACAAGGAATTAAAACTTGGGAGTGTATCAAGACATTTGGAACATTGAAATTGGATGAAGAGAAATAATTCATACCTTCTCATCACACCAAGGTGCTAAGATCATTTTTCTTTGGCCTAAAGCTTGGACAAACTCATCCCAGGTATGTATGACCTGAATGCATTCATCACGTTTTTGTTTTGCAACATCAAAAAGGTTCTGTTGAATATTATCAAGCAACTTCTTGATTTCCTCAACCAAGTCAGCACTTTTAATGTCTATCTTTGCCCCGTTGTCACGTCGAACAGCACGGACCTGTACATAATGTGAAGAGATTTATTTGGTGCTCTTTGAAAAACTGACAGCATATAAGCAAAATGACATGAGAATTGATGCAATAGTAGAAAAAGGTTGAGTTACCTGCTGATTTGCTAAATCCTTTGGCCCAATTTCAATCCTTAGAGGAACACCTTTCATTTCCCAGTGAGAATACTTCCAACCAGGAGAATAGTTATCTCTAGAATCGGACTCAGCACGAATACCTGCTTCAGACAATGTATTAACAGTGGCAGAAACAGCATCAAAGATTCCTCGAGTATCAGCATCTTTGTAAGGCACGGGAATCACAACGACTTGGACAGAAGCTACTTTTGGAGGCAGCACCAATCCCTTGTCATCACCATGAACCATCACCATCACACCAATCTGTTACAAATAGGAAAAATTGTATAACTATAAAATGCAATCATATGTAATGGAATCCTCAAATGTATGTATATTCAAGAACTTAAAAGCTTACCGTTCGAGTGCTATAGGCCCATGAGTTCTGCCAGACCTTTGCTTTTTTTCGATTCTCATCTTCAAAGTCTATCTCAAACATTTCAGCAAAATTTTGGCCCAGACAATGAGAAGTTGCCCCTTGTATACCACGGCCAGTGTTTGGAATAAATGCCTATCAGAAGGAACATCACTATTTACAAACAAATTTCTAACATTCAAATAATATATCATTGTTCAAACAAGAATGTCAGACTTGTACCTCAACACTAGTAGTGTAAAGGCCACCAGCAAATTTCTCAAGCTCACTTTTCTTACCCTTTATGACAGGAACTGCTAAATACTCTTCGTATATGCGCCTATATAATTCCAATATCTCAAGAACCTGAAACAGCGAGAGTTTGGAATATTTTGAAAACATATTTTCAAAAGACACTCCTGAAATTGGAACATCCATGTCCTTGGCTGGAAAGAATCTTAACTCATTAATTTCTGCAGATAGTATGAACCAATGCAAAAGGAAGCTTGCAGCTTACGAAAATGTATAAAACCACAAAAGAGAATGAAGTGATACATTATTTTGGTTTCAAAAACAAAGGATTTCACAAAGCACAAGATGAGACAAAAATATTTTGAAAGACATGTAAGAACTCATTAAAACATTCAAAGACAAAAAAAGATGACAAAATTAAGGAAGGTCATACAAATGAAATCAAAGAGAAATTCATTAAAACAAATATTTAATACAATACCTCTGCATCTGCTTCCTCCTTTGAGGCAAAGGCAGTGTGTCCTTCCTGCCAAAGAAACTCACGACTCCTGCAATAAATATATGTATAAGCACCACAAAATGGGCTACATGCAAACATTATAGAGCCCAATAATGATATAAATATATTTTATATTAATCTGCAAAATAACTACAATACCTGAAACCCAATTTTAAAAAAATATATATAAATATTTAGTATCTGTTTCAGATTTAAGATTAAAAAATTTGTTTTGTAACAGTGCTTCGCTATTAACAAATCACTAGAAGCGTCACTAGATTAACAACCCCCATAAAGAAAATAAGCAGACTTATATAAGGTATTACATCAGACATTCCAAAACTCGAAGCCTCTTATTTGAGTTTAAAATTTCAAAATATTCACTATATTCACAGCAGCCAACACATCATCGCATAACATGGAGAAAGGAAAATAAGGTAAGAAATACTACTGAATACCTGATGAATGGTGTGGGATTACTGAATTCCCATCTGACAACATTGCACCACTGATTAAGCCTCAAGGGTAAGTCGCGATGTCCTCTTATCCACTTGGAGAAGTAGGGATACATGACAGTTTCACTAGTTGGACGAATAGCGATAGGAATTTCTAAATCCGTTTGCCCAGACTTTGTCACCCAAGCAACCTAGCAAAAGAGTAAGAGATCAACATAGAAGTACAAGAGTTCCCAAAAGAATATGCCCCCCCAGAAAGTCTCACATACAGATTCTCAAAGACTAAAGCAATGCAGTGTTCCAAAATACATATTCACAAACTCTCACCTCTGGAGCAAATCCCTCAATGTGATCCTTCTCCTTTTCCAAAACTGAAGGAGACACAAACACAGGGAAGTAGCAGTTCTTGATTTTCATTTTCTTAATTTCGGGATCAAAAAATGCCTGCACATAGCCATTGACACAATGTAAACGTTTTAAACCAACACAAAGTTATGAAAAGCTTATAAGAAATAAATCTACGTAGAATGATATCTATGATCTAGATCCAGTTTCTTTAGGCTTCAAAAGTCATGTCAAGATACTCTAAAAATATGATTTAGCAAAAAGGTGATCTTTTAGAAACTAAAAACTATAGATTCTCATGAAAGTTGAAATTCAGTTCTTTTCTCATATCTTTCTTTTTTCGTAAAAGCCCAACCAACGATCATGTAAAGGCCTAAACAAGAGGATCCTTATGCGTTGACAATACAGCTAAAGGGCAGCCCAGTGCACGAGGCTCACTCCCACCTAGTGCATTGACAATACAGTTAATTGAGATAAATTAATTTCAGCATACCACAACTACGCCATTACCATTTATCTACTACGCATCAATGCATTCATCTACTTACCTAGAACGGAAAAACAACACAACGCGGCGCACAAAATTTAACTAAAGTAGAATTAAGAAACTCACTTGCATAATCTCCCAAATTGACATTGCCCAAGGCCTCAGAATATAGCATCCAGAGATATCATAATACTCGATCATTTCAGAATTAACAACCACCTATCCCAAATTAACCATAAAAAACCTCAAGTCAAAACACTACCAACACTATCACACACAGTAGAACAAAACCAGATCTGGATTCAAACAGGTTTGACCTGAACAAAACAATCAAAAATCATAATTAGAAAGTAATAATAATCCGAATACCTCAGAATACCACTCTCCGAAGTTCTCAGCCTTCTTATTCGTAAGCCCTAAACCAGTCTCTTTCTTCACCTCCTTCTTCTTCCCACCACCACCACCACCTTAAAAATAAATAAATAAATAAATAATAATAATAATAATAATAATAATAATAAATTCTAAGACGTTGAAAAAGGTGTGAGTAAAGGGATTGTTACCAGATTGGTTCTTAGCGGGGGCGGGTTTTTTGGATTTGACTTCAGTCCCCGCCATTCTGAACAAACTCAACCTGAAAGGGAAAAGAGGAGAATGGTTATAGCGATTGTGAGGTGAAGAGAGAGAGGATTTTCGAATGAGAGTGGTGGGGGGAGGGGGGAAAATGAGTTACCGATAGCAGAGATGACGGAGATGAGGAGAGCGTGCGAAAGCGATTTCGGCTTCTCACAGGGGAGAATTTAAGAGAGATTGTCTACCTCAAATAAGCATCAAGGGCTTATTTTTAATTGTTTTATTTTATTTTATTTTAGAGTCCCTGATAGCTTGAGAGTTAGAATAGAAGAACGGCGGCGCCGAATAGAAGAGAAGAAACTGCACAGGCGGTGGTGAAGAGAGGCGAACGGCACCGGCGGTGAAGGCGAACGGTTGCGTGTGAGTCGTGCGACTATGAGGGCTGTGAGGGTCGTGTTCGATTGTGACCTGTGAGGGCAGAGGAAGGCTAGGTCTAGTTTTTTTTTTTTTTTTTTTTTTTTTTGAACGGAGGTTTAGTTTTAGTACGTTACAGTGTAGTGTTAGGTTTTAAGTATGCGGTGCGATCCGGTCTTAAACTTTTGAGATCGTGGATCGGACCATGTAACAACGGTCTTAAACTTTTGAGATTGGCTCATGACATCGGACCAGACTGTATCTTTCGGTCTGGTCCGATCTTGGACCGGATCGCTGGATCGCTTACACCCCTATTGCGACCAATATTTACGCGTGCTTGTCATATTTCTTTGGCTTGATGATCGTTATAGCTCTTCAACAAAGACTTATCTTGAGGGTCATCAACAACCAACTCATCTTCTTGTTCATGTGCTTCTTCATCGGATGAAGAGCTACTAGACGAATCTCTTACGGGCGCTGGCGATTCATCCCGCTCTTGTGTTCGTCGCCTCCTTGTGAACCTTGTCATGTATTCTCTTGCAAGAGCTATGTCTTCACTTATGTTATTGGTCCTCGACATGACTATAATATGAAAATATATGGTTAGATATGTAAGATCCATGAAGAATGTTTTGATAAATGCCAAAAGGTTTTGAACAAGCTACAAATGTGTTGATCAAGTTCAAGCTCAACAAGCAACAACAAACATCAAGTGATGAAGAGAGAGCCAACTCATGAAAACTTAGTTTGGTAGTTTATGTTTTATTGTGTTATATTTTGCCTCACAAGTCTTTTAGTTTATGAGTTTTGGTAGAGTTATTAGAGGGTAGTGAATCTCTTTTGATTGCATGATTATATCATATTTTGAGTATTCACTTTGCCTAAAATCCATAGGTGGCTTAAAGGTTTTAAAGAAAAGGTTTAGTTTTTGAGAAAACAAGTTTGTAGTGATTTTTATGCTGATTACTCGAGTAACACATATTTCACTCGAGTAAAATTTATCAAGCTTGCGGCTTACTCGATTAATCATTATTTCACTCGAGTAAAATGTTTTAAGCTTTCGGCTTACTCGAGTAACACTCATTTCACTCGAGTAACTCGATCAGATATGGTTTTTAAAATACGTTTTTCACTTCTCAAAAGCTATTCTAAGTGCTCTAACTTTTGGATATTCTATATAAACCTTTTCCTAATCATTTCTATCAATGAGAATGAACTAGAATCATTTTTGATACAATTTTACAAAGAATCAAAGCCACACTATTCTCTCTCACTCTCTCAAGATCAAAGCTCTCATTTTCATATTCTTTGATCAAGAACCTTGAATCTCTCATGTTGATCTTTTCATAGCTTTTAAAAGAGATTCATAGGATTGTTATTTTGTTTTCATTTTGAGTTGTAATCATTGCAAGAGGCAAACATTCTACAACATTGGAAGCCTTGATTTTGTGAATCAAGCAAGTTTCATTGTAAGCCTTGGTGAGGCATTTCATCAAGCACTTGGAAGCCTTGTTGAAAAATAAGCATTTGGAAGTCTTGTGAGTGAAGCAAGCAATTGGAAGTCTTGTTGTGAGGTATCGGCAAGCAAAAGAGAAGAGGTTAGATTAGATATCAATAGGATTACAAGGCAAGGGTGTGGTATCTCTTGTAGGCTAGCAAGAAGGAAGTCTTGTGAGGCATTTACTTGTAATTTGAGAAACTCTAATTCCTCATAGTGAAGAATCTCTCTTGGTTGAAGAGGGGACTGGAGTAGCTTTCAAGTGGATGAAAGTGAACCAGGATAAATCACTGTGTCGTATCTCTAAACTCTTACTCTTTACAATTCAAGTCTTTAATTGTGTTCTTGATTGAAAACCTAGAAAAAGTGATTTTTCTATATTTGATTAAATTGAATCTTTATTGTGCAAAATTGATAAAGGGAAAATCATTTTCATAACCTAGGTGAATCAATAAGAATATTGGTGTTGATTGTTTCCGCTTAATCTCTGATATAATATTTGTTAATTGATTGATTTTCATTGGTTTTAATCGTTTAGATTTGTTTCTTGCGAAAATCTTTCAAAGTTTCTATAACACCTATTCAACCCCCTCTTCTAGGTGTTCTCCTAGTGTTCCTAGTTGTTTCACCCACCGATTGTAGGTTTCTAACAATTGGTATCAGAACTCGGTCGAAAGACACGAGCGTAGAGCTTTTTCGTTAAGATCCTTGAGGAAACTACAATGGGTTCTACGAATCCTTTTGGTGGTGAAGGTGCTTCAATAAATCGCCCTCCTATGTTTGATGGAGAGAGTTATGGTTATTGGAAAATTAGGATGAGAATCTTTATAGAAGCTATAGATGTGAACATTTGGGAAGCCATTGAAAATGGTCCTTATATTCCCTCAAAAGATGTAGAAGGTGTGCTTACACTTACTCCCAAAGATAAGTGGACCTATGATGATAAAAGAAAAATTCAATATGATTTAAAAGCAAAAAATATCATCACCTCCGCTCTATCTTATGATGAGTTCTTTAGAATTTCCCAATGTAAAGATGCCAAAGAAATGTGGGACACCTTGCAAGTCACACATGAAGGCACTAGTGAAGTTAGGCGTGCTAGATTAAATTCTTTGATGCATGAATATGAATTGTTTCGTATATTGCCTAATGAATCTATATGTTTTATGCAAAAACGTTTTACTCATATTGTTAATCATCTCATTGCTCTTGGTAAAACTTTCGTGAATTGTGAACTTGTTAACAAAGTTTTAAGATGTCTAAGTAGGGAATGGCAACCCAAGGTTACCGCAATTGTTGAATCAAAGGACTTGGACACAATGGACTTAGCAACACTTTTCGGAAAGCTACAAGAACATGAAATGGAGCTTGGACGTTTGCAAATGCATGAAGAGTCGGATAAGTACAAAGAGAGAAAAGGAATTGTTCTTAAAGCTCAAAGGTCATATAAAAAGGAAGAGAGTTCCGATGATGATGATGATAATGAAGATTCCGATTCGGATATTGATGAAGAGGAGATGAAGCTTCTACTAAGAAAGTTCAATAAGATTCTAAGGAGAAAAGGAAGGTTGAACAAGGACAAAAGTAAAGAGAAGAATTCCCCACACTACAAGACAAAGACTTCAAAAGAAGGAATAGTTTGCCATGAATGTGGAAAGCCCGGTCATCTCAAGTACTCATGCTCTAAGTATCTCAAGAAGAAGGAGAAAGAGAAGAAAAATGCAAAACACAAAAGGGCATACATAGTTTGGAATAGTGATGATGAACAAGACAAGAAAAGCACAACTAGTAGTTCTTCGGATGATGAACATGCCGCTTGTCTCAACTTGATAGCTCAAGTACATGAAGAGGAAAGTTCAAATGATGAATCAAGTGAACAAAGCGATGAAAGCGATGTAAGTGAAACTAAATCCGAAATTTCTTCCAAATATGAAATGTTATATAATGCTTATGAAGAAATGCATGAACAATTTAAGAAACTAGCTTTGAAAAACATTGAAAGGAAGAAGCTCATTTTGAAACATCAACAAGAGATTTTAGAACTTCAAAAACAAGTTGATGAGCTTAATCTTCAAAATGAAACTCTTGATCTTATCTATGCTAGTTCTTCTTGTGATTGTGCTAGTAGATTGAATAATGTGGTTGATTGTGAGAATTGCAAGTTGCTTAAGGATGAAAATGCTATTTTGAAAAATAAGCTTGCAAGTTTCTCAAATGGTGATATTAGATTGCGCACATTGTTAAATTTTCAAAGAGAAAATTCAAACAAGTTTGGTTTGGGTTATACTAATGCTAAGAGTAAATCTCATAGAAATGTTGTTGATTTTTCAAAAGTTGATTTTTCAAATGCACCAACATGTTTCTATTGTGGTACTCATGGACATACTTCAAATGTGTGTTATATTAAAGTGCATGGTATACCTAAAGGAGATTTTGTTTGGATGAAAAAGGGTGAGAGTCCCTACACTAACAAAAAAGGATCCAAAACCATTTGGATACCAAAAAGCAAAGCATGATTGTTTTTGTAGGTATGATTGAAGAGCAAAAGGACTTTCATGTGATATTCATTCATTTGTTACTTCAATTGGTATCAAGAAGAAAATCCTACAAATTGGTAACATTCAATATTATACAATTGGTATTTGTTTAGTCACAATTGGTATTGCTCATAGTTCTCTCAATTGGTATTATTTCTTATAATGTGATATTGTTTATACTATTGAGAAAATACTATTGGTATCAATTTCTTACAATTGTTTTACAATTGATATCATGTTATTGGTATACAATTTGTTTGATATTGAGTTGAATAAAAGCATGGTAACCATCTATTGATGATGCTTTGGTTGTTATATCATATTAGTATCTCTATTTTGGCTTAGATCATATATTTTAAATTGGTATATATATTTCTTTTTGATAATGCCAAAGGGGGAGAAATATGATGTTTTGAAAAAGAGGAGATTTGTATTTGAAAGATTTTTAAAAAAAGGGGAGAAATATTATCATTTTGGGGAGAAATAAAATAGTATGTTTGGAGAAAGGTTGTTTTGTTGTTTTTATGTAGGTTGAGCAAAGTTGTTGAAGATAGGGGGAGAATCAAGCTTACTCAATTGGATTTCAAATGTCAAAAGCATTAATTGAGGGGGAGCAAGAGTCTCACCATGTGATCAAATGGTTCAAGCATCAACAACTTCAATGAACTTCAAACGATTTCAAAACATGTTTGTCATTTTCAAAAAGGGGGAGATTGTAAGATCCATGAAGAATGTTTTGATAAATGCCAAAAGGTTTTGAACAAGCTACAAATGTGTTGATCAAGTTCAAGCTCAACAAGCAACAACAAACATCAAGTGATGAAGAGAGAGCCAACTCATGAAGACTTAGTTTGGTAATTTATGTTTTATTGTGTTATATTTTGCCTCACAAGTCTTTTAGTTTATGAGTTTTGGTAGAGTTATTAGAGGGTAGTGAATCTCTTTTGATTGCATGATTATATCATATTTTGAGTATTCACTTTGCCTAAAATCCATAGGTGGCTTAAAGGTTTTAAAGAAAAGGTTTAGTTTTTGAGAAAACAAGTTTTTAGTGATTTTTATGCTGATTACTGGAGTAACACATATTTCACTCGAGTAAAATTTATCAAGCTTGCGGCTTACTCGATTAATCATTATTTCACTCGAGTAAAATGTTTTAAGCTTTCGGCTTACTCGAGTAACACTCATTTCACTCGAGTAACTCGATCAGATATGGTTTTTAAAATACGTTTTTCACTTCTCAAAAGCTATTCTAAGTGCTCTAACTTTTGGGTATTCTATATAAACCTTTTCCTAATCATTTCTATCAATGAGAATGAACTAGAATCATTTTTGATACAATTTTACAAAGAATCAAAGCCACACTATTCTCTCTCACTCTCTCAAGATCAAAGCTCTCATTTTCATATTCTTTGATCAAGAACCTTGAATCTCTCATGTTGATCTTTTCATAGCTTTTAAAAGAGATTCATAGGATTGTTATTTTGTTTTCATTTTGAGTTGTAATCATTGCAAGAGGCAAACATTCTACAACATTGGAAGCCTTGATTTTGTGAATCAAGCAAGTTTCATTGGAAGCCTTGGTGAGGCATTTCATCAAGCACTTGGAAGCCTTGTTGAAAAACAAGCATTTGGAAGTCTTGTGAGTGAAGCAAGCAATTGGAAGTCTTGTTGTGAGGTATCGGCAAGCAAAAGAGAAGAGGTTAGATTAGATATCAATAGGATTACAAGGCAAGGGTGTGGTATCTCTTGTAGGCTAGCAAGAAGGAAGTCTTGTGAGGCATTTACTTGTAATTTGAGAAACTCTAATTCCTCATAGTGAAGAATCTCTCTTGGTTGAAGAGGGGACTGGAGTAGCTTTCAAGTGGATGAAAGTGAACCAGGATAAATCACTGTGTCGTATCTCTAAACTCTTACTCTTTACAATTCAAGTCTTTAATTGTGTTCTTGATTGAAAACCTAGAAAAAGTGATTTTTCTATATTTGATTAAATTGAATCTTTATTGTGCAAAATTGATAAAGGGAAAATCATTTTCATAACCTAGGTGAATCAATAAGAATATTGGTGTTGATTGTTTCCGCTTAATCTCTGATATAATATTTGTTAATTGATTGATTTTCATTGGTTTTAATCGTTTAGATTTGTTTCTTGCGAAAATCTTTCAAAGTTTCTATAACACCTATTCAACCCCCTTCTAGGTGTTCTCCTAGTGTTCCTAGTTGTTTCACCCACCGATTGTAGGTTTCTAACAAGATAGATAATATATGAACATGAGAATGTAAATTATTCAGAACTACAAGAAAATGCCCAAGACGCTGATAGAGGAGCGTGCGATGCCTTTCTAAATTTTTACAACGTACGCTCCTGGATCAGTGTACTGGACATTTTCTAAAATTCTGAGGACGCTGACCCCCTTAGCGAGCAAACCCTAAACACAAATGGCTTGAAATGTAGTAAAATAAGGGCCAAATCAGTATATTTTCTACAAATAAATGGCATAAAACGCATATAATACTAAATCTCTACAACTATTGACCCCAATATCTAAACCCCACCCCCCTCCCCCAGCGAAATTAAGCATGCACAACAGCAAGAAACGAAAAACAAAGGGGATGAAGAGAGAGAAGAAAAAGTGAAAAAATAAGGAAGAAAAGGAAAACGAAAAGAAAGGAAAATGAAAAATAAAACAAAAACGAATCTTGTTGTGAGTGGGAGGTTTTGTGATTTGGAATGAAGAAGGAAGAAGGATGGTGTTTTGATAAGGAAGAAGGACTGTGTGAGATTTCAAACCGGGGATAGGGTTTCAAATTGGGGATAAGGAAGAAGGAAGTTGAAAACAAAGAAGGGTAAATTAGAAATATGATATTTTAATAAGGATGTTTTTGGATTTTCAAAAATTTAGAGAAGTCAATTATTAAATGAGGGGTTAATAAACTAGATCCCAACAAACAATATGTAAAGTCCCCCAATAGTGACAATTTAACTACCTTTGAATACCGTTTAATCTTACCAAGACATTTTGAAATCAAATCAAATCATAATTAGATTTTAATGTTAGCAAAGATGGTCCCCAACTCGAAAAATTAGGAGATCATATTTAATTATCATATTTAATTATCCCTTTTAGCTGGTACTTACTCGATCTTTAAATATAAAACTTTTTTTGTTATAATTCACATCAATTAAAAAGATTGGTCAATTTAGTTGTATTGAGAATGTATATTAAGATACTTGCTCTTAGAACACTTATTAAAATTATTAAAAATGAAAAATAATCATTAAGTTATTAAAAATAAAAAAATTATAATCTATGTTACTTTTTCCATTAAGAATCTCAAAATTTACATTTTCCATACATTCGGTTCTTTTACCATTACCATAGTTATAATTCCTATTTTCGTCGTAACTCCCAAAAATTCAAGGGATGGCCCAAGAATACTTTGTTTCCTTATGTAGCTTTCAGCTTTCGGTTTGGCTTATATATTGTACCTAGTTAACATACATCAACATGAAACCCTTTTTTGTGATTCCTAGCAGAAACAATTCAATTGGATTCAAATTGAGGAAGGAACACATTAATAATGATTAAAAAGAAAGAATAAGAACAGAAATTTGAATGGATATATTTAAAAGATATTTTTATAACAAATGGTTTTTCAATCTTGAAACCATAAAAAAAACAAATGTAGCATCATACAGAATCGAAATACACTACAAGTTGAAAAATAAGAGATATCGAAGCAAATAAAACTTATATTTGCGTGTTTCACAGTTCCAGACTAGCACCATTAAGAGTAATCTAGCTCCGAAAAAAAATCACAAACAAGCACCAGCAATCTAATAACTTCTGCCCCAGTATGACTACTTAGTTGTAGGCTTTCCTGAGCAAAGCACTTGGTACCTATGTGATAGATAGCAAGTTTTTCATAAGAAAACTGGCTGATAGTAAGTTATTCATACAACAGTCAACAGCTAAAGCTGCAAATAGATTAAGAGTTAGTTGCAAGAGTTTAATTTGTATGAATTGTCAATGTAACACAATTTTAGCCTATCTTCCAATCTCGTGTTGAAACACAACACCGAATGCTAGTGAAAAGATTTACAATGACACTGAATAAAGTTATATTCAAGCAATAGTTGGACTCATATTTGAACGAGAATGATTATACCTTTAGGGATTTCTGGCTGATCAAAGGGGCTGCAAATATTCTTAGTTGCTCCGCTCTCCCCCTTTGTCCTTGCCTTCACATCTGTTTTCACGTCCTAGACCATTATACACCAAAGACTGTTACCAACATAGCACCAAAACCACACAGCGTGCATGCCCAGACATTTTAAGAATAATGCGCATAACATGGCTAAGTAATATCCCATGAGAAAAATATATATTACACACTTGGGTTTCCAACACATCAACATCAACAACTTTGTCCAATAAAGAGAATATAATTGATAATGACATTAATCAATAACCAGTGCAATGCAAGCTACGAGGAAATTATGAAGTGGATATTATTTAGGATTGGCTCGATCATGTGTTAACTTTTTGTCAACCCAGTATTGAAGAAAGATCTTAGCAGTCACCAACAAATTGGAATTTTTGAAGTAATAACAGATTTTACTTACTAGCATAGGAGCATGTAAGGACAGTTTTGAAATATTTTCTGTATAAATTTGTTGCAAGATAAAATGCATCTTAGTCAAATAAATCATGATTGACTACAATCAGTGAGTGGTCCATTATAGATAGTCAAACTAGAATAAAGTTTAGACAATGCAAAAGCAAGGAATTAGAACTTGGAGAGTGTATCATAGAGACAAAAAAAGCACATTAAAATTGGATGAAAAACACACAATTCATACCTTTTCATCACACCAAGGTGCTAAGATCATTTTTCTCCGGCCTAAAGCTTGGACAAACTCATACCAGGTATGTACGACCTGAATGCATCCATCACGTTTTTGTTTTGCAACATCAAAAAGGTTCTGTTGAATATTATCAAGCAACTTCTTGATTTCCTCAACCAAATCAACAGTTTTAATGTCTATCTTGTCCCTGTTGTCACGTTGACCAGCACGGATCTGTACATAATTTGAAGAGATTTATTTGGTGTTCTTTGAAAAACTGGCAGCATATAAGCAAAATGACATGAGAATTGATGCAATAGTAGGAAAAGGTTGAGTTACCTACTAATTTGCTAAATCATTTGGCCCAATTTCAATCCTTAGAGGAACACCTTTCATTTCCCAGTGTGAATACTTCCAACCAGGAGAATAGTTATCTCTAGAGTCGGACTCAGCACGAACACTTGCTTCTGACAACGTATTAACAGTGGCAGAAACGGGGTTAAAGATTGCTTGAATATCAACATCTTTGTAATTCAAGGGAATCACAATGACTTGGACAGATGCTACTTTTGGAGGCAGCACCAATCCCTTGTCATCACAATGTACGTACCAGGTATGGGGGTACGATATTTTTGTAAAAACTAGAGTACGGGTACGTTAATATATAATAAATAAATAAATAAATAAATAATAATAAAAATTATATGACAAAATATAGCAAAATTGCACAATATTTAAAGCAAAATTAATGCATATCATATCATTAAAAAAAAACTTAACATCTCCAAAACGTCAATAAAACATAACACAAGATAATTACAAAGAAGGGGAACTCCCACTCCCGGATCTTGGGACATCATCTGTATTACATACAGAGATAATTACAAAACAGAAAACACTATAACAACATAGAATTAGACCAGTAAGCAAAAGAGAACTAGAGCATATTGAACCAGAGCAGAGCAAACTCAAAATAACAACATATGTCACACTATAACACTATAACCGCATATTGAACCAGAGCAGAGCAGAGCAAACTCAAAATAACAACATCTGTGACACTAAACTATAATAGCATATTGAACCAAAGTTGAGCAACAAACTCAAAATAATCAGGAAAAATTGAACTAGAGCAGCAAGCAAACGAGAGCAAGAGTAGCATATTAACACCCTATAGAACAGCTATAGGGCATAGTCGCATAGAGCAACAGAAGCAAGAATTGGAGAGCAAGAATAACAATTTAAAACCATAAAAAACACATTATCACCCTATAGAACAGCAACAGGGAATAGAGAAGCAATAGCAAGAAGAGAGGAAGAATAAACTATAGCTAACCTTCGTTGTGGTTGTTGCGGCGGTCGTGGAGCGGTGGGTGGCGGCGGCGTGGTGGGTGGCGGCGTCGGGGTGGTGGGTGGCACCGTCGGTATGGTGGTGTGATGTGTATCGATCGCTAGCTGGGTGTGGTGGCGACAACATCGGGTGTGGTGGCAGCGTTGGCGTGGTGGGTGACGGTGTCGGTGTGGTGGTGTGGGAGAAGAAATGATCAAAGGCAGAAGTGAGAAGTGAATGATCGAAGGAGGAAGATTGCGAAATTAGGGCAAATTGCCTCTGGGCCGCACCCATTCGCGTACCCATTTGCCCATCACGTACCCATCACGTATTTTTTTTTAATTTTAATGATTGGTTATGTACCCGATGCGTAGCCGCACCTGGTGCGTACCCGGTGCTGGTAGTTGGCCAAAATCAACGTACCTGTGCAACATAGCCTGAAACCCTATTTAAAATTTGTTTCAGATTTAAGATTAAAAAATTTGTTTTGTAAGAGTGCTTCACTATTAACAAATCACTAAAAGCGTCACTAAATTAACAACCCCTGTAAAAAAAATAAACAGGCTTATATAAGGTATTACATAAGACATTCCAAAACTTGAAGTTGACGCCTCTTATTTAAGTTTGAAATTTCAAAATATTCATTATATTCACAACAGCCAACACATCATCGCATAACATGGAGAAAGGAAAATAAGGTAAGAAATACTACTAAATACCTGATGAATGGTGTGGGATTGCTGAATTCCCATCTTAAAACATTGCACCACTGATTAAGCATCAAGGGTATGTAAGTCACGATGTCCTTTTATCCTCTTGGAGAAGTAGGGATACATGACATTTTCACTAGTTGGACGAATAGCTATAGGAATTTGTAAATCTGTTGCCCAGACTTTGTCACCCAAGCAACCTAGCAAAAGAGTAAGAGATCAGCATAGAAGTACTTGAGTTCCCAAAAGAATATGCCCCCCCAGAAACTCTCACATACATATTATCAAAGAGTAAAGCAATGCAATGTTCCCAAATTCGTATTCACAGACTCTCACCTCTGGAGCAAATCCCTCAATGTGATCCTTCTCCTTTTCCAAAATTGAAGGAGACACAAACACAGGGAAGTAGCAATTCTTGATTTTCATTTTCTTAATTTCAGGATAAAAAAATGCCTGCGCCTGCACATAGGCATTGACACAATGTAAGCATTTTAAACCAACACAAAGTTATGGAAACCTTATAAGAAATAAATCCACGTAGAATAATATTTATCATCTAGATCCAGTTTCTTTAGGCTTCAAAAGTCATTTCAAGATACTCTAAAAATATGATTTAGCAAAAAGGTGATCTTTTAGAAACTAAAAACTATAGATTCTCGTGAAAGTTGAAATTCAGTTCTTTCCTCATACTTTCTTTTTTCGTAAAAGCCCAACCAATGATCATGCAAAGGCCTAAACAAGAGGGTCCTTACACTTTGACAATACAGCTGAAGGGTGGCCTAGTACACGAGGCTTACTCCCACCTAGTGCATTGACAATACTGCTAATTGAGATAAATTAATTTAAGCATAAAACAACTAAGCCATTACCATTTACTTACTACGCATCAATGCATTCATCTACTTACCTAGAACAGATAAACAACATAGCACAACACACAGAATTTAACATAAGGAAAATTAAGAAACTCATTTGCATAATCTCTCAAATTGACATTGCTCAAACCCTCATAATATAGCATCCAGAGATATTATAATACTCGATCATTTCAGGTTTAACAACTACCTATCTCAAATTAACCAAAACAAACCTCAAGTAAAACACTACCAACACTATTACACACAGTAGAACAAAACCAGATCTGGATTCAAACAGGTTTGACCTAAACAAAACAGTCGAAAATCATAATTAGAGAGTAATAATAATTCGAATACCTCAGAATACCACTCTCCGAAGTTCTCAACCTTCTTATTCGTAAGCCCTAAACCAGTCTCTTTCTTCACCTCCTCCTTCTTCTTCCCACTAGGGGTGTAACGGTCCGGTCTGGTCCGGTCTCTGAGCCATATTATGGACCGGACCGTTCAGTTTAGTATGGTCCGGTCCGGTCCGGTCCCAATATTATTTATCATCAAAGACCGGACCGGACTGGACCGTTCATGAATGGTCTGGTCCGGTCCAGTTCGGTCTATTTAGCTAATTAGAAAATTATTGGATTAAAATAAAAAAAATAGAACCGGATCACCGAGGAAAACAACAAACTGCATATATTAAGCATGATAGGGGAGGACGCTGTGCCGCTACTACTGGATGCTGTGCAGTTTTGCTACTTAGTATATATTAGGTTAGTAACATATTAGGTTAGTATATATTGTTATTTGTTATTAGGTTTTGTAGTTTTTTTTTAAAAATTATTAAACCCTATCGGTCCGGTTCGGTTCGGTCCCAGCGGTCTAATAATATGTGAGATCGTGGACCGGACCGTTCAAGTTTGGTCTCAAATTTTTGGGACTGGACCGGACCGCGAGACCGGACCAGACCACATTTTTTTGTCCGATCCGGTTCGATCCGAGCGGTCTCGCGATCTCGGACCGGACCACTTACACCCCTACTTCCCACCACCACCACCATCACCTTAAAAATAAATAAATAAATAAATAATAATAACAAATGCTAAGACGTTGAAAAAGGTGTGAGTAAAGGGATTGTCACCAGATTGATTCTTAGCGGGGGCGAGTTATTTGGATTTGACTTCAATCCCCGCCATTCTAAACGAACTCAACCTGAAAGGGAAAAGAGGAGAATGGTTATAACGATTTTGAGGTGAAGAGATAGAGGATTTTCGAATGAGAGTGGCGGGGAGGGGAAAATGAGTTACCGATTGCAGAGATGAAGGAGATGAGGAGAGCGTGCGAAATTGATTTCGGCTTTTCACTGGGGAGAATTTCGTCAGTAGGGTAATCTCGCTTTCAGCGGCTAGGTTTTCAGATAAATCGCGCCTGTCTTTTTTTTTCATTTTTTCTTTTTTTTGCTCCTCCCTTATTTAAGTTGCCCGCGACCCAAGAAATATGTAGTGGAAAAAATTGGAGTAGTAATTTCTTTTTTCCCATTTTCAAGGTCATTCTTCCAAATTTCAATAGCTTTTTAAAAACAAATTTGATAACATTGATTATTTCTTTATTACAGATAATCTTATATACTCAACCGTTTTAAAGTCTCAATAATAATTATAGAGATAATTTTAAAAAAATTCATCAAATATTATTAATTTTAATATCACTAATTATAATAATTAACTTTCTTAATTATCATATGTTTCTTAAGGAACAAAGGGAGTATTATGAGAAAATATGTAATACACTAACCATATAAAAAGAAAAATAATTATCAACACATCATTCATTATTGACCTATTAGTGACCATCTAAGCATCAACACTAAAATAAAAGTAACACATGTTAAGAATATCATATTATTATCATTGTTGGTTTTTTTTTAAATATATTGAGAATATGTTTTACAATAAATTTAACTAGAAAAATAAAAACATCACATCTCAAAATATTAAAAAAATAATTCTATCGTATAAATTTACTCTCTTAAGTATCATTAATATGCGTCATAGGACACACATTACAAAAAAATTAGTATAAGCTTAATTATATTTTGACAAAATTATCATCTGGTTCTCGACAATGCGAGGTGGTTTCACTTTCATCTTTGAGATTTTTAAAATATCTCTTTAGTCTATAAGATTGTAAAATGTTACTCATATTTGTCCTTATGAAGTGATTCTGTTCAATTCTTCTTTTAGGTTAATTTTTACGTAACTTAAACATTTAATTCAATTTGATGATGTTCAATAAAATAAATTCAATTTGATATATGAGAATACTAAAGTTATTTCAGTTACATGCTTGGGATGGTTGGTAATAACGCAAGCGAGACTAAAGTGAGTAACATTTTACGATCTCAAGGACTAAAGACGAATTTTTGAAATTTCAGGGGCAAAAGTGAAACCACCTTGTAATATCGAGGGTCAAAGTGACAATTTTGTCATTATATTTTTTGTTCTTTTATCTTATTTTCAATATTCATTTTGGTCCTTAATTTTGTTTTTACTTATTTTGGTCCTTCATTTTTTATTTAAAAAAAATTTAATTTGGTCCTTTCGTCATAAAAATGTTAGTTCTACCCGGAATATTTACATCAATAATCATTCCATTAATAAAGCTTGACATATATTTCTATAGCTCCATTGATAGAACTCCAACTGTCATTTCCGTTCATATCCATATCATATTATCACTATCGCGAGCCGGCTTGCTCCATTATTGGCAAAACAACATCACTATTCCTAGCCTTCCTCGGGTGATGGCTTGAAATTTTTTCAGATTCTAATAACATTTTCTAGTTTTTTATAATGAGTGTAAATTTTTCGATAAGACTAACACTGCTAAGACGGAAGAATCAACTTGAATTTTTTGGAAAAAAAAGTATCAAAATAAATAAAAAATAAGATTAACGACCAAACTGAATTTTGAAAATAAAATAAAGTAAAAAAAAATGTACTCTAATTAAGCTTTATAGTAATATATTATTATTTTTACATCCTTAATAAATAAATCAATGTAACACAATAATGTATCTGAATTTATGAGCGTTAAATACATTTTTATTTTTTTTGTAATATAGCGTTACATACATTTCAAAAGAATTTAAGATCACTACGTGTTCGCCGGCAAAGTCAACTGAAATAACATGCACAAATGGCACAATAAAACATTGTTTTTACGTGGAAATATTAAAAAGTGCCTTGAAGTGTTGAAAAGTGTGGTTTTTTTATTTTTTTTTTAGAAGAGAAAATGTAGATTTATGATAGTATTTTTTTCCAAATCTGAGAATCTTAACAAGTGTCATTCTTGTTAGCAAGACCCTTTTTTGTATGGGCTAGGTTAGCCTTAAGGGTATTGTTTAAATATTCCAAAATATGTAGATTAACATTGAAAACTTAAGTTTAACATTTTTCGATATATTAAATGCATCATTTTCCAAGATAAAGATACATCTTTTGCTTGCTTAAACAATATATTTAGGACACTTATTAACATTTTCTTTAAATAAATGTCCTTCTAGCACATATTGGGAAATGGGGATGGGCCAACATTTTTGAAATCAAAGACATATTACATATTTAATAATTTTTTAGTTCAGGAATTTGAATCCCACGAATTATCCATAAACCCATTTTTATTTTAAAATAATTTTTGAGTTCAGGAATTTTCTACTGTGATCTAGTGGGTTCGAATTGAAGAAGAGAAGGGAGTGCTGTCTGTGTTCAGTGGTGATGGTTGCATTCATGGTGGCGTGCAATTGTTGGTTCCAAAAGGCCGCATACTAATGTTGAAGGCGAGTGGTGATGGTTGAGAGTCTGATGAAACACAAATCAGAGGAGAGGGATAGAACGGTGATGGTGAAGTTGAGATAGTGAGGAATGTCAAAATTTGATGGTGACAGTGGAGAAGGATGGTTGGGGTGGAGAGGGAATGGTGGTTGCGACTGTGGACAAAGAACAGAAATGAGAGAAAGACGACAGACAGAGAATAAAGGAGTTGTGATGACAGTGGTTGTGGCTGTGTTGAGGAGGGGCTCAGGGTGGGAGAATGAATGGGGTTCAACAGGGTGGAAGTGGAGAAGGCAATGGGGTTTGGGAGTTTGGAACAAAAACAAAGAGACAATGGAGTTCAAGGTGAAAAAAGGTTAATTCAGGTATTAACTTAAATTTTGGGATTTATGGATAATGTGTGAGCGAGGTTCAATTTCATGGACTCAAAATTTTTCAAACAACAATATCATAATTTATGCCAATTGCCCAGTACATTTTTCAAAAATTCGCAATAAGTACCAAAGAAAAACTCATTGACAATAAATTATAAATTATTTAGACAAATTCTTTATTGCTCTACTCTAAAGTTGTAACATCATCGCGAAAATTTGTGTCAGTCATTCTCTCCAAAACAAAAACCAAAAAAAAAAAAATTTCCCTCACTATTTCTCCAAATGCAACTTGCAATTGTATACAAACGTTTATGGGAAGTGAACAAAATCAATGGGAGTTGAAAGTGAAGCAAAAGTTTAATGCACATGTCACATGTGCAACATTCGCCATCTAAACAAACTTGGCTGCTTCCAAAACTAGATAAAAACTGAGACAAAGTCCCTTGCTGATTGGAAAATGCAGCAACCCTGTAGTGAGGGTGTAAAATCAACCACCAATGACTAAGCATCACAGTTGATCAGCTTGGTTCTGGCGGCACCACTTTCAAACTTCGCATCCACTCACAGAAACTAGGATCATCAAAGTGAACAAAACTGCTTTTCAGCTTTGTCCGCTGCTCCGGTGTCAATGACCTGAGCTGTGGGAACCTTGCCTCCTGCAAAAAGTTGCATGCATCATTCAATGTGTAATCAGACCATTCAGATCTATCTATCTATTGTTACCGTTTGGTAGCTGTGTTAGAATGGAAACATAACACGAGTTTCTAATGTGATACGAGTTTTATTATTTATTTGGTGTATTTTATAGTAAATAGAACACCACAAGAACAGGACATGCTTTTAGTGACAGTCTTGCTCTTATGACATTACTCAAACAGTTGCACTAAAAAAGATGGAACCCAAGAAAATAAAACAGAATCTTCAGTTATGTTACATTCTATTTTGTTTTTTGACCACACATCAAACACTACCATAATTGAGAAATGTCCTTGGTTTTGGACCATGCCACAAAAAAATGTATGAACAAAAAAAAAAAAAACATGAAGTGATAGTACTGCTCACCTGCTCATAAGGAGGATCCTTGTGTGCTGGTATGAGACGAGAGACAAAATATCGAGCCTGGGAGCTACCCTCCTGTTTCAAATGTAAAGATTCTGTAATAATTTACCTTCTAGAAAGAAGATATGGAGAGAAAAAATGCAGTGTGAACAGTAAAGAAAGTTAACCTTAAATGCAAGGATACGAGGAGCTGGAAAACGACACTCGGTCAGCTCTTCTGCCAATGTCCGACAAGCAGCTAAAGCAGCAGCGCTTCTTCCTTCATCAACTGCAAGTTCAGCACCCTAATATCCGCACATCAAAAAATTATAGATATTAGGAGAGAATAAAAGAACAAGAAAATGAAAATTCTATGACCAAAGACACTACATGTACATGGGGAACAAGCATGTTATAAGACTGCCACTTAAGCCAAAGGAAAAGAAAATTATATTAATGAATGCAAAATATAGGCTATGTTTCAATTCTGCTCATCATCATATTTGATGGCATATATGCGCAAGAGGTTTTGCCATGCCAGCAAAGATATATCAAAAACATTGGATAGGAGGCTTAATTACAACAATTTGAAAACTGCATCATTAGCATTTTTAAAATTGAAACTGGGGAGACCAAGATTAAATTGTAGTAAAACTAAAGTCTAAATATGTAAATGAAGGGTAAAGTCTCTGAGCACCAAAAAAGAGGGAAAGTTACAGACCCAGCCCTCTACAACTTAAATGGCCAAAAGAAAAATGAAAAGCCCTATACTAAATTTAAGATCATTGGTAGGAGAGAAAGTGCAGTAATAATAATTGATTTAGAAAAATACCCCCAAGAAACATCAAAAGCTAAATATTATCCACAATTCCAACAAAGAAAATGTCATGCAAGAAGAGATAATAAGAGGCATACCAACCAAATGAAGACATCAGTGCCATGGTCAAGCACCACAGCAGCATCGGACTGCATTGCAAGATCATAAGCCGGTAGCTCCTCAAAAGTTCCCCCCTCCCTGTGCATTAGACAACGAGGAGCCAACATTCGGAGTGACAGATCAAAGGATGCATTCAGAAACAGGTTCCTCAGAACAGATCTCTCATCTTCATGGCCAATAATGCTTCCCAATAGTGGTCCTCTCCTGAGATGGAAAAGGAGTTCCGGCAAGAGAGAAATCTGCTTTGGGAAGCGATGAAGTTTTGATTTGGGTAATTGGGTGCCAAATTTTAGAGCAATATCCTTGATTCTCTCATCTATTGTTGCTCGCATATCAATTGCATCGGAATGGTTTTTGGCCCGTAGTAGAGTTCTCTTTGCAATGAGGACTGCAGCCACTTCATCCTGAACACTCTCAAGATATCCTGAAATACTATCTACCGTTGGCAGTCTTACAGTAATGACCCTTGACACATCAGCTTGATACACATTTGAATACTGAATTGCAAACTGGAAATAGACAGAATCCCTTTTAACATCTCCTTTAGTTTCCATGGAGATAGAGAAACTCTGTGTTTCTTCAACACTCAGCATTTGAATATAAAGAGCATTGTCGTTTTTAAATGATTCATGGGTGTCTACATGTGACTCTTCCCCAGGACCCACAACTTGAGTTATGAGAATGTCATCTGATGTGCGCAATTCTAACAAACCATGAGAGCCAGCTGATCTAGCAGATGCCCTTTGCAAATTAACACCAAAGGCTTCCCCAAAATCGTCATGGAGAACCAAAACTCCACCCGATGCTTTTGCAAGAGGCTGTAAGATAGGAATTCTTACAGGGCATGTTCCAGCACATAAAATATCCACCACGGTATTTTGTCGATGAGCCTCATGACCTAGATTCTCCATCCACTTTAATGCTGTCTTTTCCATATAAGGATAATTAGGGTGACTAAAGGAATGAGGAACAGATCCAGGACCATATGTGTTAGGTCCACCGGCACAGACAATAATTCTGCTATTGCCCCCTGACCTTTTAATTATCCCTCGGGACAGATCAGCAGATGGGCCCTGAATTATAGCAAGAGCAACCTCAACTGCAGTTCCTAGGCACCGATCTCTGGAAGCTTCTGGTATGTTCGATTTGTATGCCCTCAATGATGAAAATATGGAATGTGCTACAGGCAACGAAGCATGCATTGGTGACAAGTATATGCCAATACCATAAATCAATGCTTTCAAAGATTCTTGACTCGGTGACTTGTCCCCGGGAAGCACGTCAGCAGATGCAACAGACCCCTCTGAAAAGTCATATACTGATACTGTACGGCCATATAGTACAATTCCTAATCTTGTTGTTGGAGCTAGAGAATCAGCAAAAGCATGCAAAGAACTCTGTAGATGCTGCAAGTGAGGTTCATCTAAACATTCATCTATAACAAGAACAACTGGGGCAGACATTCTGGAATCTGATACTGGAACAAAACTAGGTCCCTTGTTCCCAGTTTGAACATAGTCAACCATGGGTGAAGATAGTTCAGGAAATCTGTGAAGCTCTTCCTTGCTATGCGCAATGTACTCACCACCACTTCCATTCAGTTTCCGACATATAACACACTGCCACTGGCCTGATCCAAGCAACATGTTGGAATAGATATTTGCATAAGCTCCACAGCTTTGGCAGCGATGGGGATCACGATGTATTACTTGAGGGCCAGTCGAGACCTCCCTTCCAGGAGAAATCAAAGCCCCAAAACCTAAACTGGGCACGTTAGCTTGTTTCTTCTGTTTCAATACCTACTTAACAAACGGAAAGCAGGTCATAACACGATTTACATACAACAACAACCAAGTCTTTTCCCACTAGGTGAGTCATTGACATAATCAAGTAACAGCATAATGTTCTACTATAAACCATGTCTATAGAAAAACCATTTATCTCTAAAAAAATGATTGATATGCACATAAAAAGATTGCATAAAGGATAACAATCCATGATTTATATACAAATCATTAGTCAAGTAACATTTTAATGTTCTATAGTAAATCATGTTGATAGAAACACCATTTTTCGCTAAAAACACATGATTTACATCCATTTTTAAAGAAAAAACTGAGCAAACAGAATAATAATTCAATGTAAGAAATTCACATCAAGATATAAATAATCTAACAAATAATATAATTTTTCCACTAGATACGGTCGGCTACATAAATCAAGCGACATTATAATGTTTTCCGGTATATCATTACCTCCAAAAAAAAAACATGTTTTACATACTCAAAAAAAAAAATTGAGGATAAAGACCAATAATACAATGCAAAAAAATTCACATTCACATCTTGATACAAACCAAGAATATACCTTATGAGCTGAGAAAAGAACAAAGGATGACTCTCCAGCAGGACCATGCTCTTCTATTACACTATCAGAAACCTGGCGCTGCTGCGACTCAAACGATCCATTCGAAAACTGCGGAGGCGACAATGCCGGCAAAGATGACGAGCCTGGAGAAAAGGCGACTGGCTGAGGCGATGCAGGGGACGTTCGAAAAGGGACCGCGGCAGGCCGGACGGGCGAGGTAAAAACAGGAGGCCCAGGAGGGGTGCTCAAGTGAGGAACAACAACAGGACTACCACCAACAGTTTTAACAATCCCGCCGCCACTGCCACCACTGGCCGGTGATAACAGCACATTAGGTGATTGACCTTGATCTTGTTTTTGCTGTAAATGCAATGTTGGTAGAGGGAATCTTGGTGGTGTTGTTACAAAGCTTGGAAGAGAAGGTTGAATTGGACTCTTGTTATTGTTTTCAGGGTTATGAGGACTACTGTGACTTTCTGAAGGGTTTGAATTTGTTAAAGGGGTGAACCCAACATTAGGTTGTGTTGGGTTAGCCATTGAAATTGAAATTGAAATTGAAAATTGAAACCTCTTACAAACAAACCCAGTATTAAAGAAGTGAACTTTACACAATTTTGTACAGTGTTACAGGGGAAATTGATTTTGGGGTAGTGATTATTAAAAACAAAAAAATCAAGATTGGCAAGAAATGATAAAGACCCTCATCAAGATTATTCTGCAGGGAAGTCAAGAAGACAATTTAATTAGGGATAAAAAAAAGGAAATTAAAAAAAATGGAAATGGGATAGGGTTTGGAATGGGGATCAAGATTTGGTTTGAATGAATGAATGAATAGAAGAGATGAAAAGAGAAACGTACCTGAGAGAAACCCCAGGAAAGAATGAAGAATTTTATTGTTGATCTCGACCAGGGGTTATAGAATACTAGGAAATTATATGATTTTTTTTTTCGAGTATCACAGATGTACCAATGACACTTTTAATACTAAGGAATCTTTGAGACTAATCTTGCACGAGGACACGTTCCTCTGTCTCTCCTAACAGAGTGTGTTAACCTAAAATTGAACTTGAGACTTCTTAATATCAAGCTCCATCCCCAATTCTCAAGTTGGCAGGATCACACAATTTGATTCAACCTTCGTTGGATATGATTTTTTTTTTATAACCATGTGTTAGATGCACATGAATTTTTGGACAAAAACTCAATGTGTTCTCTAGTCCTAAAATAGTTTTTGAAAATTTTGTTTGTAAGATGATTAGGTCTTTGAAAAATTAAGTTATCAAATAGTTCTTAATTTTTTTATGAGAGAAGTTAGTCTCTAAAAATTTTGATTGTCAGTTCGAATCATCCAAATAATTAATACAATTGATCTAAAATAGTTATTATGATTTTTTAAAAAAGTAATCGGTTACTGACTTAAAGTAATCGATTTAAACAAAAATAATCGATTCAAGACTTCATATATTTTGTATGATGCTACAAAGTAATTTATTCTTTCGAAGAGTTATCGATTAATTAATGAGAAAGTAATCGATTATGCTGACTTGAGTAATAGATTCTGTGACACCCACTAATTTCATTCCCAATTATTCAATAAAAATAAATATGTTTGTATGTATTTTTTATAATCTCCACTCGTACCCATCCTTCTCAGAGTCATCCACTCTGCTTCACTTCCCAATGACCAAAATAATCCAAATGCACTATTCCATTGTTCGAAAACTCTATATGACAAATGACCCGATCGGTCATCTGTGGACATCATTCCCAATGCCCACAAAAAAGGGAAAGCAGAGAGAGTAAGCGATCTGAACGAATTAATCGTCAACGGCATGGACTTACTCCAAGAGATCACATTAAGATTCACACACATGCATATACAATCATTAAGATACATAAGCAGGAAATTGAACAATTTAATATCACATCCTCATGATAAGCATCATCATCATCCATCCATAACTCATGTCATATCATCAATAATAATTTCTCTTGCTTCGTAGGGAGTTTAAATAAAAACTTATTAATCTTTTCAATTTTCTTCTCTAAACTCAAACATAGACGTCAATGATTTAGGGAGGGAAATCATTGAGGCAAGGGAATTAAGTCAGCACACATGATAAATCTCCTCTTCAAATGTCCAACCACTGCCTAAGTCGGAAAGTAGATGGGACGCACAGGAATCCTAACCACGCCAGCAAAGGGTACGTACCAAGCTAAAACCACTACAAAGGGCCAACAAAAGAAATAGTAATGGACCACGCTCTGTTGGTCAGTAAATAAAAACAATGACCAGATTCCCTCTCACCATCTCCGATTTGCTCAAGGGGGTGACAGCTCTATCCCTAGTTGATCATGCAGTCTTTGTTATGACCAATGTCCGGCAAGTGACCTTGATCATTGTAACGTTGTCCCGCCTATGGAAGCACTCAAGGCTTCTTGACGTTCATCGTCCTTGCCCTCCCATATCGCAATCACCACTCAAAGAGTATAAACCTCCAAGTATTCGGTATCTTTCCTCTCCACTACTTCTCTCTCAATGTAGAGTTAGGAAAGAATTAAAGCTTTTAAAGTCTTTTAAGTCTTTTACAAAAAGATTTTGTTTTATTAACCTATAATTGATCAACCCATTCTAAGCCGCACTTCTAACAGGCCTCGACCTCTAAAAGAAAAATGAACAAACACCTCCCTAAGTATAATGGAATCCACAATGCTCACAACCACGACACGTCATTCACCTCGATTTGTAGTTCTCGCAGATACCTCTTAGCCTATGCTGATGTCGTTCCTTATGTTCCGACGAAGCTCTTTATCCTCAAACAATTAACAATACTTTTACTAACTAACTAGACTCAAATATATTAAACTCAAATCTAACGTTCTATAACGTAAGTGTAAAACAACATTTTATTTTTCAAAATCAAACTTATTTGAATCAAGTAAATAATTAAATCAAAACTTCTGATGCGTAATTCAGAATAGAACAAAAATTAAATAAAATAATTACGTAACTTGATAAGTTAATATAAGCTTTAGTTCTCCCTAACCAAATACTTATATAACAACTACCAAGCTACTATAAAACCTAAAATTTTAAATCAAATCATTTTTGTTGAACACCAAAATTCCTTTTATTTAAAACAATCAATACAATTCATATAAAAAGGTTTTTATCATTTATAGATCTCATCAAAACAAGCATTCCATAACTTACACATAAACAATTACATTTACCCAAAAAACTTCATTTTCGAACTTGTTCTGTCGTAGAATTATTGGACTTGGACTATTCGGCCAAGTATCCAGCAATTCTACATGTTGATGTCAGACGTAAGGAGGGCACCTTGAATACCAAGATACCCACACTTTGGTTGTTTTCTTGGGTGTGGTGTGTGTATGTGTGAGCCAGTAAGATGCATACCTGCTTGTCTTACTAGGCTTATATAGACATATCTGCTTTACTAGTGTTGATTACCACAATCATGAGGAAGGTGATGTTATCGTTAACGGCAGGACGTAATGGCGGGCATCATAACGCATGGGATCCAATGCTCAACGGAATAATGGATTCCCTCGGATTCTCTGATACATGCAGCTGGTATGAAGGTATCTTTATTGATATAACGGTATTACATTGTTGGGGAATCTTACCGGTATGCTGGTATCAACATAATTGGGCCAATAAGACCTCTTACATGTATGAATGGATTGGACCATCTCATACCGATATACAGGTATCAGAATGATTGGACCACTCAGACCTCTCACCGGTATGTCGGTATGAATGAATTGGGCCACATAGGCCTCTTACCGGTATGCCGGTATGAATGGATTGGACCACCTCATACCGGTATGTTGGTATCAGAATGATTGGGCCACTCAAGCCTCTTACCGGTATGCCGGTATGAATGGATTGGGCCACATAGGCCTCATATCGGTATCCGGTATACCAGTTTCATATATATGGTCCATAACAGCAGCCCCCAAGTTAGGGTTCATGAGTATGAGCCATAAGTTCTAAGTGGCTTCATTAAGTCTTCCCTTCTCATCCAAAGCTTCTAGACTTCGTGACGTTGGTTTCGTCTGAAGTTAAAATTTTGAATTTTAACTCTTTCCAAGGCTTCACAGTCCCAAGGGCCCAGTCTTTGAGAGAGAGATTCCCTGCCATAGGTCAATCTTTGTTCAGACTCTAGTCTGACATAAATCAATCTTCCCAATGGCCATCTTCCTGTCTTGTCCCTGATCCTCAGAAACTCGTTTGTTCCCAAGAGGGCGTGGAATCCAAATTCCTACTTTCACGATATCCAAGAGAAATTTAAGCTTAGTTCTCCGTGAAGTTCAGTTTCTGAGGAGATGCATTGATTGATATTCAGTTCTTAGGGAGATGGGAGGTGTTGTCAACCATCATGACTCATTACTGCAACCATCATGACTCATCAATGCTCCATTCCAACTAATATGACTTTTGAGTAGGTTTCTACTTAATGCAAACACTCTTTCACTTGCCCCCTACTGAAACCGAACTCTCATTATAAATAAAGATGTGTCTTTAGTGAAAAAACTCACTCCACCATTTCTTCTGCATTTCCATACGAGTTCACATCTTCTTTGACTCCTTCTTTCTTACAAAATCTTCATCCTTCTCAGGCATATACTCACCTTCTGCTTTTTTTTCATCATGAATTCCTTCCCTGTCAACACACTCTCATGTTCTTCTTCTTCCACTTCGTCTAAGCCTTTTACCACTGATACTGGGAATTCTACTAACCAAACCAGTGGTCTTCAAAACTCCTCTTTTTCTGAACGTGAAAAGGAAACCTTAGACGAACTAGTGAAGAAATGGATCATTAGGGACATGTTCAGTGAAGTCAACAACGTTCCTCCTAAAATTTCTTTTACTACTTCCTCTCGAGAATCCTTCATGAGGAAAAAGATATCTAAAACCAACCCTGAGGAATTCGTCCTTCCTGCTGACCAAACAGGCTATGAGACCGTAGACCTTGATGCCTTAGGCAGACCTTCCATATTTGTGAATGTCCAACTGTTACAAGAATTCCACAATAAAACTAACCTTGTGGCCAAAGGACTTACTCCTAGTTTTTATGCCTTAGAGGCCCTTTCTTCTCTGAACCAGATTTGCACTGTAGGAAGCCCCATTGAAAATTTTTTCTTCATGTATGCAGTTCTTTTTAATACGTGTGGAGTCCGGATCCCTTTCACTGGTTTTGAATGTAGAGTCCTTACCCATGTAGAACTTGCTCCTTCCCAACTTCACTCGAATGGTTGGTGTTATTTGAGAGCATTCCAACTTTTTTGTAACCACTTCAATTTGGCTTGCACACTTCCAGTGTTTTTTTTAACCTTTTTTGGTCCTTTTGCCTCGAGCAAAGTCAAAGGAAAGTGGTCTTGGGTTACTCTAAAATCACGACTTAACTGAAAAGTTTTTGAGACTTACTCGAAAACATGGAAGGGATTTAGGAATGAGTACTTTAAGATAACAGGGGCTCCACATTCATAACCATTCTTCTTTGACCATGGGGGAAATCCATTTTTCCCACTCTTTTGATCTTCCAAAAATTCACTCATACCAGCCCGCTGTTTCCTTATCCCTAACAACGTCCTAACAGATACAGATAGGTCCACCATAGCTTTTTTCTTTTCGTGGTACGAACGCTTTGGATACATCAATACCAGAGTGATAGTGGATGCAAATCCAGATTCTTTACGTTCTGTTTTTGGTACGATACATCATGCATATCATTACCTTCTTTTATCTGCTTTCAGGATTATCAACGCTTTGCTTTATTTTTGTGCAGATAAAATGGTCAGCCCTCAAGACCTTGTAGCCCTTGCAGCCGCACTGGGGAATGCTCCAAAGAAACCTTCCAAAAGAAGCAAGACAACAACAAACCGTCCTCCTCCTGCCGTTGTGGTCCTTGACAGTCCTGAAGCTGCAGCCAGGAAGAGAAAATCTCAAAACCAAAGAGACACACAATCTGGTTCTCCAAATATGGGGTCTCACTTTGATGGCGGTCAGGCGTCTGCTGGTGTCGGCAGCTTCTCTTCCTCAGTGTGGGAGGAAAATTTGAGTGACAACTTTGGTCGCATGATCTTGACTGAGACTGATTCTCGTTGATTCCAGGGGATGACTCGTCGAGAATTTGTCAATCTAATGAAATAGCTGAAGAAGCATCAACTTTGTGCTGCCTCCACCCTCCAGTTCTTGGAAGACAATGCTGAAAAAGTTCTACTTGTTGGGCAAGAAGCAGTTGACTTGGTCGCTTATGTGAAGAAAGAGGCTGAGATGGCCGAACAACTTGCTTCCCAAACGTCCGAATTGAGGAAAACCAAGCAAGCCTTTTCCCAAGCTGAGGAAGAATTTTCCAAGTAGATGGAGGAGAAACTGAAAGAGGTGAATGATGCCAATGAAGCTGCTTTGAACACACTGAGGGATGCCCTCAATGAAGCTGAGAGACAAAGGGACATGTATAAAGGAAAGTGGGTTGAATTTGTCCAATCCTCCTTCATGAATGCGGTGGAGCAAGCAAACTTTCTTAACAAAGACTTTTCTGCCAAGGGCATGCATTTTTTGCACAAAGTGGAAGAGGGGGTGCTCTACAGCTACCTTCCTGATGGAACCAAAGTGCTAGTGAACTTAGATGATGAAAATTTCCCCGATCCCTTGGCCATTGAGGATGATGAAGAAACTGAGGATGACGAGGGACATGAGGATGATGATGTTGCTGTTTAGTCTTCTAGTTTTTATGTTTGCCTATTTCAAGTCTTCCATTTTCAGTTATTCTGATTCATTCTGCTTAGGTGCATCCTAGACGATGTAGGCTCTCTTCGGTTTGGGGTCTTTGCCTTTCTTCTTCTTGGCACTGCTTCTCTTCTGCAACCTGGGACAGTTCGGTTTGATATGTCCCGGTTCTCCGCATTCATGGCACCTGACTTTGTCTTTTGAGCTCGTTCTGTGGTTCTTAAAGTTCCTTCTATTTTTGAAGAATTTTCCGAACTTCTTGATCACAAGGCTGAGGGTTTCCTCGTCCATGTTCGAACTAGAGTCGTTGTCCAAGGAGACTTTGGACGACCTAGTTGAGACCTTGAGTGAGATCCCCTTCTTCTTCTTGTCGAATTCTTCATGCATGGTTAGTCTTCCGAGCTCCATCTCATGCTCCTGCAGTTTGCCGAACAGAGTTGCGATGTCCATAGTGTCTAAGTCTTTTGATTTCATGATGGCAGTAACCTTCGGCTGCCATTCTATGCTAAGACATCTCAACACTTTGTTAATAACCTCGACATTTTGAAAGGTTTTGCCGAGAGCAATAAGATGATTTATGATATGAGTAAATCGTTTCTGCATGTCATTTACATATTCGCTAGGCAACATACGAAATAACTCATACTCATGCATTAAAGTATTTAATCGAGCTCGTCTAACTTCACTTGTTCCTACGTGAGTCAGTTGTAGAATATCCCACATTTGTTTAGCATTTTTACAGTGAGATACTCAGAAAAACTCATCATAAGACAAGGCTGAGGTGATGATGTTTTTAGCTTTTAAATCATAAGACACTTTTCTTTTATCATCATCATCCCAGCTCGTCCTTCGGATTTCTACAACATCATCTCCGATTTTCCTTCTCGGAATATAAGGACCATTTTCAATCGCATCCCATACATCAATATCTATTGCTTCTATGAAAATTTTCATTCGGGCTTTCCAATAAGCATAACCATCACCATTAAATAGTGGTGGTCAGTTTAGTGAAGAGCCTTCACCTCTGAATGGATTGTTAGAGCCCATGGTTCCTAGGATCTTTTTCAAAAAGCTGTTAAGCTCGATCTTTCGACCGAGCTCTGATACCAATTGTTGAATACCCAGCAATCGGCCTAACAATCTACTAGAGGGGGGTGAATAGTAGTTGGAAACAATAATAGCAATTTTTCGCGATGTGATTGAAATAGGTCGGATAAAGCTAGCTGTTAAAATGAAAATGCTGACTTTGGGCCGAGCAGTATCCGATAATCGATTATCTAGACCGACCATCGATTATCCGAGCTGCACACTCAAAGATCAGGTTTGCAGCGGAAATTTTCTAGCACTATCCGAGCACAAATATAAGTTAAACAAAGCCGACTAAATGCTCGGAATATAAAACTGAAAGCGGTAAAGAGAAATGAGACACCGAGATTTATACTGGTTCACCCACCAACACGGTGAGCTACGTCCAGTCCCTCTTAAAGCCTTTAATAAAATTAAATTGATAGAGATTACAAGGGATTAATTAGCCCACCAAGAGAGTACCAAACTCTTGGCTTCTACCTAATTTAACAAGTCTTGAAACCTTAAAGACGTCTTGAAACCTTCAAGGAATTGCACCAAAGAACCTCCTTGGATTTTTGCTCAGGAACCTCCTAAGACTTCAATCGTCAAGAACCTCTTGAACGAGCTTGGAAACCTTCCAAGACTTTCACTGCTTGAGAACACCTCAAGACTTGAAGAACAGTTGAATGAATGAGATGGCTCCAACCCGAAACTCAAGTGTGTATGATTCTGAAGGTTTGATGAACAAATGAGTTTTTAGTTAAGTTAAGTATTTGAGAAAGGATTTTTGTATGTAGAGAACGATTTAAGACTTGGTTTCTGAATAAAACAGTTTTGCACTCAAACTCTTAACGTTCTCTTTTCTGTGTTTTGCTTCACTGTTTAACAGAGAATGATTTCAAATTTCTGCACTTGTTCCTTTTGTTTCTCTGTCTTGTTGTTGTTCTGAAGAAGAAAACACATATTTTTATAATGATATCAGCATGCATGAGGTAGGAGAGAGTGGAAAATACGTATGTCCTTTGCAACGGATATACTAGACAATTTCTGCATTGTTCAGAGATATGTTAGCCTTGTTTCCACTTCTTTGTAACGTTCTAAATTTGTCTCTCTTGCATTGCTGATTTGATTTTGAATTTTGAAATCTCAAGGATGGTGACATATGGGTACTGAGAGATAAGGACAAATTTGCCAGTTATGCATAGTACTATAATGTCAGAGACGAAGAGGTGCATGCGGCGTGCTGCTGAAGGATGAAGAAGATAAATAGTGATGTCGAGCTCGTCAATGAGTTCGAGCTTGACATCTCTCTGAGCTTAGCAACTTGAGTGAATATTCTTCATTGAGCTGACCGAGCTGACTTCCTCATGCCGAGCTTTGAAACTTGAGTGATTTATCTTCTTTGAGCTGACCGAGCTAATCATTCGGCCGACTTCCTCAATCCGAGCTTGGGAACATGAGTAATTGTTCTTCACTAAGCTGACCGAGCTAATCTTTATGCCGACTTCTTCAATCCGGGCTTGGGAACATGAGTGATAGTTCTGATCTGAGCTGAGCTGATCTGATGTGATGCCGAGCTTGACAACTGGTTCGAGCTTGACATCTTTCTGAGCTGAGCTGATCTGATGTGATGCCGAGCTTGACAACTGGTTCGAGCTTGACATCTTTCTGAACTGAGCTGATCTGATGTGATGCCGAGCTCGACAACTGGTTCGAGCTTGACATCTATCTAAACTGAGCTGATCTGATGTGATGCCGAGCTCGACAACTGGTTCGAGCTTGACATCTTTCTGAACACGTCTGAACTTAAGTTGAGCTGCTTTGAGGTGAACAGTGTTGTCGAGCTTATCGAAAGTCCGAGCTTGATAACTTCACCGAGCTTGGTGACTTGAGTAATTAATCTTCTTGATGTGCAGTGTTGCCGAGCTTGACGAAAGTCCAAACTTGACAATGTCACCGAGCTTCGGGACTAGAGTGAGTAATCTTCTTTGAAGAACAGAGTTGCCGAGCTTGACATCGTCACCGAGCTTTAAGCCGAGCTTAATGACTTTGCACTTGACATTTGTTCTTGGCATCTGTTCGAGCTTGAACCGAGCTTGATGACTATTTAGCATTTGGCATTTGTTCGAGCTCTGAGCCGAGCTTGATGACTGTTTCGCATTTGACATTTGTTCGAGCTTTGACCCGAGCTTGATGACTGTTCGCACTTGGCATCCATGAGCCGAGCTTGTCATCTGTTCGAGCTTCTTTTCGGCCGACTGAGTCTGCTTTGAGCAATAGCTCGAATTGATCACTTCCGAGTACGCCCGAGCTGATTCATTTGTCTTCATCAAAACCCTTGGCCGAGAACTGAGCTTATGATAGATTTGTCGACATCAAAACCTTTGATTTTACAGTTTTGTCACAATCCCTTGTTCTTTTTTTTTTCCAATGTTTGACTCTCCGAAATTATTTTTGGGTTTACTATATATCCCTCTTACCAATTCTGGCCAAATTTTTCTGACATGTCACACCAAAATCCTATTCAAACGAACGAGATTAGCCATGTGGGCGAAGATCCTTTTTTTTTAATTAAAAAAACTAATTTTTTTTATAATTTAGTTTTTTATAAAAAAAAAGAAAAAAAAAAAGATTGGAGAGAGAGGTCGTTTTCGCCCACGTGGCACCACATGACTAACTTCCTGCATCTGACTAGGATTCTAATGTAATATTTCAGCAAAATTTAACTGAAATCGATAATAAAGGTATATAGCAAACCCTAAAAATAATTTAGGGGAGTCAAACATTTTTAAAAAAAGAACCTATAACAAAACAACTTTAAAATTTAAGGATTGAAAACATAATCAAGTCCTTAGAAAATGACAAAGGTGAAGATTTTGTGCAGAGAAAATGAAGAGTGCGTTAGAAGGGTGCAGAGAAAGTAATTGGAGATTAAGAATGGGATTAGTGAATTTTTTGTTTTTTTTAACTAATAAAAGTTATTTTTACTCGAATAAGTTTGGTAATTCAAGGTAAAAATTTATAATTGTACTAGCTCTCACCCCGTGCAATGCACGGGTTGTAATGCACGGGTTATTGAAAATTTTATTTTTTATATTAAATATTTTAAAGTAAAGATTATTATTACACAATAATAAAAAAAATTATACAAAAATGCAAAGATTTAAATCAAACACTACACTTAGAAAAAAATTAATTTAAACGAGTTTGCTGAGAAATATTGTACTTTCTAGTATAAATTAACATTTTTATCTGATATCTTCCTTATTTATTTAATAGATAAATTAACATTTTTATATGATTATCAACTTTATTTTAAAGAATCAAAAGTAAATCATATTTAAATATTTTCATCTTTTTTGTTTGGTGATATTATAAGTAAATTTAAGGATAAATTAGAATATTCCGTATTTCATAGGACATGAAGACGACATTGAAGTTGTTATTCTTGACTGTCTTGATTAATTAACACATTGCATTTTATAAGGAATATAATGACTGCTCCTTTTTTTTTATATTTTTTATATTTTATTTATTTATGTATAGATGAGTATTAAATTAATGTATTTCTTATTTAGTTGATCGATGAAGTAACATTTTTTATATATCATTATTACGTTTATTATGATATTATGATTAATTGAGTGAAATCAAAATTAAACTATTTTTAAATAATTTTTTGTTTGATGGTATTATGAGTATATTTAAGGATAAATCAAAATATTCCCTATTTCATGGGACATGATAATTTAGTATTTTTTTGAATATAAATTATCATCTTTTTAATATAATTATCACATTTATTATTATTATTATTCATATTTAAATATTTTGAAATTTTTCTTAGTTTATCTTATCTCAAATTAATCATAAGATTTTATCCTAAAAAATCTTGATCCTAATTCTTCTAATCATCTTGAATTATTTTTTTTTTCAATTTTTGAAATGTATGTACCTTTGTTTTTAATCTGTTACAGTTTTATTTTAGAGATTATAACAACTTAAGTATTTATCCATTGCAAACTTTTTAAAAAATGATAATCATTATATTCAATCACATATCCATATTATTTGTAATGTTTGAAAAAATCTTTACTTTATTAGTATTTAATTTGTTTTACTTTTAAAAAAATATTGGAATATTCTTAATTTCGATATTGCAATAATGATAAAATATTATTTGGTTTAAAAGTTGTCTCAAGTAAAATTAAAAAATGAGCTCATAATAATAAATAATATAAAATTATGTAATTTTTTTCCATTTTTATAAGATAATCTACCTTTATTATACTTTTTATTATAATTATCATTTAAATTTTAAATAAGGGAAGTTTGTGAGTTAAGATGTATACTCCAAACCCATCAACCTATACAGATTTATGATCTCTCCATGGATTACGTGGAAATTTCTAGATGAGACATGCAAATTCTTTTTCTTATATTTTTTATAAGTATTGAATCTATCTCCTTTTTGTAATTTGTGGATAGCATCAAAATTTTTTATTCTCGAATATCCTAACCAAATAATCCCTAAGTTTTTCTTTATAGATCAATCCCTCAGTTTTTTAATATAACACTTTTTATATTAATTATTATTTTTTCATAATTATTGTGATAAAAAAACAAATAAATTTATATCGATAATACATTTAGATAAAGTTGTTACAGAAAAAGTAGGAAGAGATTTAGATTGAATTTAGCTGTTTTTATCTTTGAGTCTGTAGTTTGTATCTTTTTTTTAATGTTGTTGTTATCTTTTAATATACATTTAGATAATGTTATTGTTGTTTTTTTTAATGTTGTTGTTGTTCATCTAGTTCCTTGCCTTATGTTATCATTATTGTGTTATTTCTCATCGTCTTCAATTTATTTGATATCTCTGGTTGTGTGTTATTTTCATAAAATGAATTTGGGTCCTATTAAATTTGACACGCCTTTTCCTTGTAATTGGCTCTGTGGAATTTATGTTTGATTTACTTGCACTGTTTTATGCACCCCAATACCACACTATCTTTATGACATTCAAATATAAATCCAGAGACTTACTTATATTTTGATCTATTACAATAAATAAAATTTATTTCGATATGTTACAATAAATAAAATTAAAAAAAAATAATTATAAAGAAACTGGTTCAGGCCTTGGTTCCCTTCTTCTGGAAGGGCTTTCCGTGGACTATGGCAAGAAGTCCAAGCTAGGTTTCACTGTCTATCTTTCGCCGCAAGTTTCAACTTCTGTGGTTGAGCCATATAACAGTGTGCTTTCCACCCATTCTCTGTTAAAGCACACCGATTTCGCTGTGCTGCTCGATAATGAAGCCATATATGATATTTGCAGGCACTCTCTTGACATTGAAAGACCAAGAAATAAATAATCGGGAACATAAAATACGAAATAATAAAATTAGAGAATTCTTGGAAGTAGAGAGATCTGAAGATGAAACAAAGGTAAAGAATGAAGGTGAGATCATGTTATATATAGTGATTTATTTTAAATATTTTTTTTAGGATAATGATTACTTCTTTTTTCAACAAACTAAAGATAATGATTTCACATACAGATAATGCTCAAGCATCATCTCTTTGTGTTTATCGATCCTTTTGAGGATAATGATTTTTTTTAACAAAATGAGGATAATGATTCAACATATTCCACATATAGACAATTTATTTAATTTTAAATATTAATTTTGAACAGATAATTTATTTATTTTAAATTATAATTTTGATTAAAGACGATATTATCTATCTACAAATGCTCTCTGGTGCGAGTATTCCTTAAGCGAACAAAACGTGATGCCTCGAAAATTTCTGCGACAAACGTGGTGCCTCGAAAAAGGATGTTTTTATATAAGTATAATAGATAATAGATTAGAGAGATCTAAAGGTGAAAAAAATGTAAAATTGAATGTGAAATACTATTATAAATTTTTTAACATTTTTGTTGAGGATAATGATTACTATTTTTTTAACAAATTGAAGATAATGATTTCACGTCGATAATGATTAAATAAATTTGTGATTTTTTAATATTTTTTAAATAGTTTTTTTTAGGACAATGATTACTTTTTTTCTAACAAATAATTGAGGATAATAATTTTACATACATATAATGATTAAATAAATTTAAATAATTTATTTAATTTTAAATTGTAATTTTATTAGAGATAATGATTATCTACCTACAAACTCTCAGATGCGATTCCAGCTTCACCGGGCAAACATGGTGCCTCGAAAATTTTTCCGGCAAACGTGGTGCCTCGAAAAGGGATCCTTTTATATATAGATAGTAGATAATGTTGGCTCTTTTTTTTTATATATATTTAATATTATATTTGTCTATGTATAGATGAGTATTAAATTAATGTATTCCTTATTTAGTTTATCGATGAATTAACACGTTTTATCATGATATTATGATTAATTATTAGAGTGAAATGAAAATTAAACTTTTTTATATTTTTTTGTTTGATGGTATTATGAGTAGATTTAAAGATAAATAAAAATATTTTCTATTGCATAAGACATGATAATTTAGCATATTTTAAATATAATTATCACATCTAATATGAAAAATTATATATAATTAAACCAAAATTATACATTCTGATTTTTTTATTGGATAATATTATAAGATATTTCTTATATTTATTTGATGGATAAATTAATATTTTTTTACCATTATTATCTTTTTAATATAATTATCACATTTTTTTATTATTATTCCTATTTAAATATTTTGATCTTTTCCATCATTTATCTTATCTAACGACAAAAACGGAAAAAAATCATAAATAAAAATCGAAAAACATTGTTTCTTCAAACAGGAAAAAGACTCACCAAAATTATTTCTCACCGGAATACGATCAGAGTATTTCTTCCTAATCCTAGGAGCCTTAGTCCTTCTCTTCTTTGAAAAGAGAAAAAGATCAATTATTTGCATATTCTTTCAACAAAGAATAATCAAAGTATGTATAACAACTTACCAAAATTTCAAAAAAAAAAAAAACTTACCAAGGTCATGCTCTTGTTTGAAGTAACTCATTGCTGTCATTCTTCCTGGAATTAATATTAAGCAAAAGTCAATTAAAAGTATAACAAAATATGCATCATCTAATAAGCAATTCATCAAACACTCAAAAATCAATATTAAGAGCTCTAAGTAGAGGAATAAGCAAAAGTCAATTAAAAGTATAACAAAATATGCATCATCTAATAAGTAATTCATCAAACACTCAAAAATCAAAATTAAGAGCTTTAAGTAGAGGAATGAGGGAAAAAAATAAAAATAAAAGAGAGAGTTTGAAGAAGAGAATTCTTAGAATTAGATAGAACTTTAAAAATTGAATGAGAGAGCCTATTATATATATATATAGTGATTTTTTTAATATTTTTTAAATATTTTCGTTGAGGATAATGATTTGTTCAACAAATTGAGAATAATGATTTCACATACAGATAATGATTATATAAATTTAAATAATTAATTTAATTACAAAATGTAATTTTGGTTAAAGATAATGTTATTTATCAAAAAAATCAAATAAATTTAAATAATTTATTTAATTTTAAATTGTAATTTTGATTAGAGATAATGATTATCTACCTACAAACTCTCTGGTGCGAGGAAAGTTTCACGGGACAAACGTGATGCCTTGAAAATTTCTCCGGCAAATGTGATGCCTCGAAAATGGATCCTTTATATATAGATAGTAGATTGGATGTGAATAACATTTATTGAATGTAATTAGAATTTCCTTTTAATATGTATATATTCAACCTAAATTAGGTGAAATCAAAATTTTCAAACAGTAAAAAAAACTTTAAAAATCCTTTAGTGACTTAATTTCTTCGAGGATTAAAGACTTTGAAAAAAAAATTTCAAAAAAAAAAAAAGAAAAGCTGACACCTTTTTTTAAAGCCCTTTTTTTTTTAAAAAAAAAACTAAATTTGACCATAAAAACATTTTTTGACAAATTTGGATTGGTTTAAATACCAAAATGGTCTTTATAAATATTGATTTTTTGAAATTGGTTCTTACATATTTTTTCATTTATTTTGGTTTCTGTATTTACAAAATGTTTTGGTTTTGCTCTCCTGTTAAACTCGGTAAGTTTTAGTTTTTCGTATATCTTTCGTATCATGCTTTGGTTAGTACCACATATGTCCCCAAATGTACCTTAATACCAGGAAACCCTTGAGACTGATTCTGCATAAGGTCGCGTTCATTTATCTCTCCCAGTGAGGTGTGTTAACCAGAAATCGAACTTGAGACTTCTTAATCTTATGCCTCATTTATCAAATTGGCATGATAACACCACTTGAAGCAATCCCGGTTGGTGTATATCACAAACATTAAAAAAATATATTTTAAAATAAAATAAAATTCCCCTGAACCGCTAAACGGATAATAACTGAGCAACGAATAACGACAAGAGCACCGGGCTCCCAATATCTCACTCCTTTGTTTTCATTTTCTCTCCTGCTATCCTTTCTCTCCACACCACTCGCTGCCTCTCCCTCGAATCCGTGAAAATTTCGCAACGCAATGAGTTTTCACACTACCCCAAAACCCTAACTTCTTTCCACATCCCCCGTTTTCACACCACACCATGAACGAAGACGAGGACCCTCGAAACGGCGTCGTCTCCGAAAACAATCACCACCACACCCCGAAGAAACCAAAACTGACCCAACCCATAATATCCGAACCCGAAATCCGCGAGGAGTTCTCCCATCACCAACCGGGCATTGCCCGAATCAACAACGGAAGCTTCGGTAGCTGCCCGCGGTCAGTCCTTACCTCCCAAAACACCTGGCTCCTCCGTTTCCTCTCCCAACCCGATGACTTCCACTCCAACACGCTCCGCACCGGCATCTCCCATTCACGCGCCCTCATCAAAACCCTAATCAACGCCCAAAACGTTGATGACGTGTCCTTGGTCGACAACGCCACCACCGCCGCCGCCATTGTTTTGCAGCAGATCGGGCGCCGCTTCGCCCGCGGCGAGTTTTGCAGAAACGACGCCGTTATAATCTTCCACTGCGCGTACCAGGCGGTGAAGAAATCGATCCTAGCTTACGTCACTCCGGTTGGAGGTTCGGTTATCGAGGTTCGTCTACCGTTCCCGGTTCGGTCGAATGATGAGATAATCGAAGAGTTTAGGAAAGGTTTGGAGCGAGGTAGAGAGAATGGTGGTAGGGTTAGGTTAGCGATTCTTGATCACATTACTTCGATGCCGTCGGTGGTTGTTCCGGTGAAGGAATTGATTGGGATTTGCAGAGAGAATGGTGTGGATCAGGTTTTTGTTGATGGTGCTCATGCTATTGGTAGTTTGCGAATCGACGTGAGTGAAATTGGTGCGGATTTTTATGTGAGCAATTTGTACAAGTGGTTCTTTTCGCCACCTTCGGTCGCGTTTTTGTACTGCAGGAATTCGAAGGGTTCGGATGGTGATGTGCACCACCCTGTCGTTTCCCATGAGTATGGGAATGGGCTGCCCGCCGAGAGTGCTTGGGTTGGGGCTAGGGATTATAGTCCCCAGCTTGTGGTGCCGGCAATTTTCGATTTCGTGAATAGATTTGAGGGTGGGATTGAGGGGATCATGAAGAGGAACCATGAAGAGGTTGTTAAGATGGGGAGTATGTTGGCGGAATCCTGGGGGACGATGCTAGGGTCGCCTCCGGAGATGTGTGCCAGCATGATTATGGTTGGATTGCCTTCTAGAATCGGTATGACGAGTGATGACGATGCGATGAGGTTAAGGTCGCATTTGAGGGTGTATCATGGGGTTGAAGTTCCGGTATATCATCAGGCGGTGAGAGATGGTGAGACGGATCCTAGGGACAAAGATGGCTATATAACTGGTTATGTTCGGATTTCTCATCAAGTTTATAACACAGTTGAGGATTATCTCAAGCTTAAGAATGCAATAAATCAGATTCTCGAGGAAGGAAAAACTTGCAAAATGCTTCCTAAGGAGAGAACATAAAAGGGTATGGGTTTTCCTTACTCTGCTGCTTATCAAATGTTTCTTCAATCGCCTTTAAAAATTATTAATAGATATGTTTCTGCTCTTAGTTGCTTTGTGATCTAATAACATCTTAGTACACTTAATGACTTTGATTTCTACGATGTCTATAATTGATTCTACATACAATGCAGGGGAAAATAGCATGGTTCATTTGAGTATTTGATTATGATTCAACTTAAGTTTTAAAATGTCATTGAAGTAACTGTAGAATGTCAATTTATATTTGGGGTCTTCGTGTCTTACAGTGTGCATTGAGTTCATGTTTCAAGTATATGAGCACCTCTATCTAATTTGTAGACCATTTTACAATCCCACTAACAACTGAACATTTTTAGCCTCCATCGTGGTCTCAAATTAGTTGTGAAAGGGTGAATATTTTGCAAGCCTGACAATCTGAACTTTTGAAGTTGAGAATCGACTACAAATTTAGGGTGAATGGATTTATTGACTGAACATGGTTCATATATTATCAATAAATTTAAACACCGAGAGTTAATGATGCTTTAGTGACATGTGAGGTCCTTAACAGAGGCATATCATATGGCATTACACAGAATAGGTTATGTCTTGTTTTAATTTGCTCGTAAAAAAGAGGCAACAAAAAACTCCCTGCAAAGCCTAGATCGTTTGTTTTCTTCTCTGGCATATAAGCCCTTATAAAGATGATTGACTTTGAGCTGAGCTACAGTTTATCTTGGCATTTGACCCGTTGTGCTATGGTTTTGACAGGTAACTAATAATTTTGAAGAATAAAAGGGTATCTTTCAGGATGCTGCAGTCGATCCAGGTAGGAAATCTGACATTTACATAATGGATTTGAGACAGCTGATGTTTGCGAGGCTGGTTATTGAGACACGAGAGTATACGCATCAGCGTTTTCAAATTGGAGTTCGTTCTCCTTTTTTTTTTCTTGCGTTCAGTCCTTGGCATGTGGTTTGTACTTTGTATATTGATGGTTGCATCTTGATAAGTTTATTGCAAAGCGTATTTTAATCTCAGCGTGTTGCCAAAGGCCACAAATGGTGGATGACAATTTTGTAATGGTGGATGACAATTTTGTAATGGTGGTCCACAAGGTGGCCATGTCTGTCTCCTGACGAACCTGGTGAATTCAGATATGACTAATGAGTATTGCAGAAAACCAACTCATTTTTCTTAACGTGCTAGTTGTTTGCTAGTTCCTTTGATCACTTTTCTCCTCACTAGTTTGGCACCATTTCGTGTTGCTTGTTGGGTTGTAGATGTTGCTACCTCATTAAGGCCTGTTTATTTATACTACCTCTGTCCCTAAATATAACTCCTTTTGACACTTTTATTTTGTCTCTATTCATAGGACCCTTTACCAATTTTCAATGATCATTAATTACTTTTTTTTACAAACACCTTTATTTATTTAACACTTTTTCAATTCTCAATAATATTAATAGCGGTAATTTTGAAAATACATATCAAAAATTCATATTTCCTATATAATTAACTAAATTATTCAAATGGACGTGAAATCTTTCAAAGAGATCTTATATTCAGGGACGGTGAGAGTATTTTTTTTTTTTTTTTTAAAAAAGGGTGATTCTCCAATTTTGACATTAAAGTTTGGGAGAAGCTACTATTTACCAGAAGCCGAGACAAATGTTTTAAGGAAATGTTCGATTAAACAACTATATATATATATATATAATATAAAAATAGGTTTTCTTAAAGTAAAAAGCCTAAATATACATCAAGCATAATTCCTTCCATCTGTTATGAAATAATGAAAATAAGAAGAGAGAAGAGAGAAATTGAGGGAGAAGAGAGAAGCAGGGAGAAATTGTATTTCACTTTTGAGGCAAAGTTTATAATATATATGAGTCCTATTATATAGGAAAAGAGGAAACCCTATCATGAATTTGTTTCAACTGAAGATAAACATAAAGTAGGGATAAACTCAAACTATGATAGAGTCATCCACTTATTAGATAAATACAAATTGTTCATAACACTCCCCCTTGGATGACTATTAAGAGAACATGCCTCTTTAAAAACCATCCTAAGAAAAACCCTATGGGAAAAATGAGCGAAGGAAAAAGAGTATATAATTCTTCTTACGCAATTGGATGCTGCCTCATTAAAAACCTTGTCAGGAAAACCCATCGGGAAAAAACCGTGACTAAGGGAAAAAGAGTGTAATGCATATTTATTTCTCCCCCTAATGCGAACAATTATATCTGAGATAGTACACTATTACCTTCGCAGCATAGGTTTCATAATGTACCAAAATTTCATTAAATATTCCACTTGTAATTCAAGACAAAATTTTGTTCTTTCCAAATCCTTCTTTTCAAACTCTTTCGTTAAACAATTTACAACATTTGGAAGCTCTTCAGGAGTTCTAATAATATTCAAATCATCAACGTAAACATCAATTATAACAAATTTCTTGTCACATCTTTTCATAAAAATACATGGACAAAATCGATCATTTTATATCCTTCATTGATTAAATATTCACTTATACGATTATACCGCATCTCATTCTAAAATGTGTACTTAGCTTCATTCCAACATCGTCATGTGAATGAATAACAATATCTTGCTAATAAATTAGTATCAGATGACATATTAAGTCACATATGACATTCAACAATCAAACAGAGATTAGCATAGAAATTAGTTGTTATTTATGAAAGCAAATCACTTTATAAGTTGTTTTCCCCAACTTGATAGGCACAAATTCAATTTGTTAAATGTTCGATATTCAGGTCGAGGTATTTCATTTTGAAATGTTTCCTTTAACTTTAGGTAATTCAAACAATATTGAAATAAAACTACATATACTAAAATAAATACATAACATGAACCATAATTATATAAGTATTCTCAAACAATTGCAATAAACATATCCATAATTGCATGACATACATGACATCATATATATAAGTCAAACAATATATAACTAAAAAACATAAATTATTAGCTAAATCTAAATAGATATATACATGTATATATCAATATCCTTAATTCTTCTGCGATTTCTCATATTGTTATAATGATATCATTTTCGAATGAACCATGATAATGGCTACAAACATATAATGCATTTTATGTTTGCTAGAATTAAAACTTCGAGACTATTAAAGTCTCTTGGAGTTTGAACTATAGGTTCAAAATTATTGCATTTTGCAATTTAATTAATTAAATAGCACATGTCGACCTTTTATACTTTATGCTTCAAACATTTTAATTATCCATGGATATGGTTTAACCATATTAAATAGTTCAAGCATATGCTTCGAGCATATTGAATCCTTAATGGGTATTCATATATATGTTATTAATCAAGTTAGCCATAAAATAGGCTTTAACATCATTTGACACAAATTGAATCCTTTATATATTGCCAGACTAATCAAGTATCGAAAAATACTTGCATCCACCACAGGGAAGTATTATTCCTCACAATCAATGTCAGGCCTTTGTGAAATTCTTTGGGCAATCAATCTTGCTTTATATCTCATAATTTCTTCTTTACAATTTCGCTTATGTACAAAAACACATTTGTATCCATCTGACTTTACACATTTAGGTGCACGGACTATAGGTCCAAATACCTGTCGCTTTTCAAGCGAATTCAATTATGCCTCAATTGTGTCTTTCCATTTTGGCTAATCATTTCTTTGTCTATATTCGTTAATAGACTTTGATGCATGATCCTCATTTTATATCATTTAAGCGCTATATCATATGTAAAAGCATCGTCAACGTTGACTTCATTTCGGTTCCATTGTATTTCAATCATGACATAATTTATTGAGATCTCTTTGTTTTCGCACTTTTCAGGTACCTGAGTTTTTTCTTGAACTGAACTATTAATTATGTCTAAGGACTCTTCATGAGTCTCTACATCCTCGAATTGACCATCTTATTTCTTTGCTCATTTTCTTTTTCGAGGATTTTTTTGTAATTAATTTTTTTTAATTTTGGAACCGATGGACCTGCCACGCTTTAAGCGTGCCTCATACTCATTTGCAATTTTAATTTGTCCAAGAAGGACATCAATTTCATTGGAGCATTAGCAGCTGGAATATGTGACTTAGTCACTCTTTTTAGGTCAGTAAATGCGTCTGGCAATTGGTTATCTAAATTTTGCAAATGAATTATCTTTTGAACTTAAGTTCAAATTGTTTTGTTCGAGGATCAAGATAATATAACGATAACTCTTTTCAAATAATTTCTTTTTCCAACTGCTTATTTTCTCCCCCTAATGTTGGGAAAACAAATTTATCAAAACGATGATCGGAAATCAAACCATGAATGACTCTCTTGTTGTTGGTTTGAGTTATTTTATCATGGATAGAGATTCATATCCAACATATATTCCCAACATTCTTTGAGGTCTCATCTTAGTGCGTTGTGGTGGAAAATATACTGCACATCCAAAAGTTTTTAGATGGGAAATATTAGGTTTCTGACCAAAAAACCATTTGTAAAAGGGGAAACTCATGATAATTTTTAATGGCTCGATGTGAATCAGTGTCATACATGTTCCCAATTAGTAATGGCAATAGACATACAATAGTTAATAACTAGATTTTGGTCGATACAATTGCACAAGTAATCTCGCAAATTTTTGGTTGCGAATTGCCAATGAAGAATCATGTGACCATCCAGTTGATGCATCAATTAAAAATATAAAATACCTAAATGATTCACATGATGGAAGTAATGACACATAAATACCACCTTGTATTCATTCCAGATTCAATCCAAATTTTATGTGATGACCGAATAAACTTTCTTTGGGAACAATTATTAGCACATTGAGATAATCAGATTGAAAAAACTTCGGGTTCTTCGTTGGATGTCAACATAAGTTTTAATTTATTTTTTTTTCGCATCATATAGTTGATCCGGGATGGTCTAACCGATCAAGCCAAACAAAAAAAAAAAAATTATAATTTATAAACTTCTAGTTTATAAACTTTTGGTTTTATGATATGAGGTATTTCAATTGTACTATATACGTGTAAACTGAAAAATTTTCCAATACCTCTGAATAACAACTCTTTTAGAGCTCTAAATTATCATCGTACACGAATTTTGATAAAATATACTAAATTATTTTGAAAATAAAATGTTACATATACCTTTGAAATTTGGTATATTTATTCGTGATCCACTACATTATAACACATTGTTAACCCAAAAAAAAATAGGATATGCTATTTTAAAACTTTTATATCCGTAAACTTTTTGTTATAAAAATATATTATGTATACATGTGATCAATTATTTATGTGGTTTGTACATTCCAAACTAATTATTTCAATAATGACAATGAAAAATAAAAATTAATAAATTTCTCACAAAAGAACCATATTTTTATTCAATAACTAATTTATATGTCTCTTCAATGGTATAAACAAATGCACAAGTATATCCATAATTATATTGGCAAATTATTCTCTTCATCATAATGGTAGTAATCATTTTCAATAAAAAAATATTAGAATTTTTCATCACTAATATTTTTAAAACATGTCAGTAAAGAAGCACATAAATTTCATGTTGTGAGATTATCGCATTCTTATAATTTACATATTGAAAAACAAAACGACAAGGCACATGTACTCATTTAGGATAAATTTCTCCATTTTTGCATATTCTTAATATGATAATAGCTATAAAAATTTTATAACTAACCTCGAAAAATGTATTACTCAACATGTGTGTAGAGCCAAGAAAATAGAAGTCGTCATAAGATATGAGTCAACTTGATGAAGCATAATCTTCCTTATGTAACTTTCAAAACAACTCATAGGGAGATCATTAGGGAACAATAACAAAAAAAATTATATCAAATAAAGATCTACTTTAATTTCATATTAATTTACTTCATGAAAAACATTAGTATTTTCATGTTCCAACATAACGTTCAATAATAATTGACAAGAAACACAATTAAATATATAAGGCAAAATAAAGAATTTTTTTTTCTTAAAGTCAAATCATACTTGTTTGACTGTCTTTGCATCATAAAAATAAATGTGCTAACATTTAAAACTAATAATTTATGACACATTAACAATATCATTGATACATCAAATAATAATTATCATTACCAAAGAAATATTTGTATTAAAATTAAAACTTGACGATATAACAGTGAAATTATCCAATTTAATAAAATGATATCACATATTGATTTCATCAATAAAGGCATAATAACCCAGTGAGTGGTTAGAGTTGCACAATGATAAGTGTCAGTATGGGTTCAAATTCCATCCGAGACAAATTTTGTTAATTATTTTTTTTTTCAATCATTCTTTGGAAAATATATAAAATGGAATACAAGGGTCACTCTTGAACCCATGACTTGCCATACTGCAGTCATTGTTGCTATCAATATGCCAACTGCCTTGTTTAGGACCCATTACTCATTGCACATGTTCGTTTTCTCATTATTGTCGTATTCATTTATTTGTCGTTTCAATTTAACAACAGCCTCATAGTTGGATTTGTGTGATGTCCTAGACGGTGAGGACCTCCAAGGGTACAGGAGATGACCTTCGAAGGAGCCTCTGTCTAGGGTTGATATGTGATGTTTGGGGGAAGTCCTCAGGTGGCTAAGGAAAAGAGCCAAGAAGCAACCCTAATCACTGGTGTGTGAGGATGGCAATTAGGGTTAGAGGACGTACCTGAGCCCCATGTAGTACGAAGCTACTTATAGGGGGGAGCTGGTTGCCCTAATGGGCTTGCTTTAGGCCCAAGTAGGGCCAGCCTGTACTGAGCTAGGAGTGGGTAGACTGTCCTTGTGTCCTTGTGGATAAGGTTGTGAGCTGTCCTTGTGGATAAGGTAGTGAGCTATCCTTGTGGATAAGGTAGTGAGCTGTCCTTGTGGATAAGGAAGGAGGACGTCATCGTGTCTAGGTGTCAGACTTGGGAAGGTGTCGGACCTAGACGTCGGACCTGATCAGGAACACGAGGTCGGCCTGTATCTGGCGTCTGTTCGGCCGTTGAGCATTGAGCTCGGCCAAGCGCTCCGAAGGCTTCCTGAAGGGTCCTCAAGACTTTGGCGAGGTAGTCTAAGGACCTCGGCTAGGCCGAGTCCACCACATAAGCCCCCCAGCTCGGTCAAGGCTATCTAAGCCTTGTTCCGAGGTCCTGGGTTAGGTCCTTTTCCCAAATCCACCTCATAAGGGCCGAGTTCACCACATAAGCCCCCCAGCTCGGTCAATGCTATCTGAGCCTTGTTCCGAGGTTCTAGGGAGTTCGGACGACGAGTTGCCGATACGTTGGATCCAGCTGTCTCTGACGTCCTTTCATTATGACAGAGCAGGTTTGACAGTTGTCTAGTCACCAGAACCAATGTGACGTTTGCTTTTACTGGATCTGATGTGTGTCAGAAGTTGCGACCTACGAAGCGTCATCATTATTGTGACGTTGCTCGAGGTCCACTATTTCAACTGCTGCATGTCACGTGTCCCAATTGATATGGCTGCATGCTGGGTTGGGCCTTTTAGGCCTGGCCCAACTTTCGAAAGTGGAGGGAAGGTGGTTCCTCTTCTCTTATCCTGGCAAAACCATTCCGCTTCTTCTTTCCACCAAACGGCTGCATCTTCCTTCACTTACACCCGTTCCATTCCCCTCTTTCCTCGAGATTGCTTCCTGAGATCGTACTCCTCTTTCCTTCTTTCTTTGCAGAGGAACGACAGCAATTTACTCTCCTCCTCATTCGTTCTTCACGGTTGCATATCCAAGGTTTCCTCTTGTTCCTTTTCTCCTTTTGTTTTTTGCTTCTTCTTCTTCTTTGTTCTGGTTGGTCTGGGTAGGATTTAGGATTCTAAAGGCTCTGTTTCTTTAGGGGGTTTTTTCTGCTTGCTGGGTTTCGTGTTAATCTTGGAAAAGGATGGCTTACAATGTTTCTGGGTTTGGGGCGTTTTAGGATTTGTTGGAAGGTTGTGGTTTTCATTTTTCAAGAAATCAAGGGGATATATTGGGCTTATCATGAGTAGGGAACGGGTTGGGGGATGGACTGTAGTGATCTTCCTATCCTGTAGCAGTAACGAGGAAGAGGACGGCTCCTCTTCCTCGTCCTGCTCCTCCCTGGGGGTCGACGAGGAATATGAGGGATAGGTTTTAGAGGTTGATCCCGTTGAGGTGGTCTACTCTCGGGATTGGGAGCAGAGGAAAGAGTGGGTTTGACCATACGCCTGGGTCGAGTTTGATGGAGGTAGGGGATATGTCGATTTCTAAAATATGGGGGGGGGGGGGAAGGGGGTGCGAATGGGGGGTACCTGTGGTGGAGGGGAGGTGCTCGCCCTTCGGAACAACTTCGATGGAGTTTTCTGGGGGGTTTTTCTTTGTAACCCGTAGGACTAACGTCAAGCTCCCCTGTTCTTCCACAGGTACCATGCCGCCCTGGAGATGTGTCAGCCGACCTGATCTGTATCCTGCGCCCACCGATGCCGACCAATATCAATGGGTCGACGTGGAGCCGAAGGGGGTGCGGTCATATCTAGATTCCGAGGATAAACTCTCCGACGTGAAGAGATTATACTACCCTGTTCGGGAGACGTCGCTAGTACTTCTTACGAAGTTCTTCCCTGTTCGACGAATGACCGAATCTGCACCAAGACTGATGACAACTCTTTCTTTTTTTATGCCGATTTAATTCACAACCTCGGAGTGACTTTGCCGTTTACTGACCTCGAGATGAGGGTTCTGAAAGAGCTCAGACTGGCTCCTTCGCAACTTCACCCCAACACTTGGTCGTTCCTAAGGGCGTTTCAAAAATATTGCCGGGCCAAGGGTTTGGTATGCACAGTCCGGCTCTTTTTGTGGATGTACAACCCGTTCATCAATAACAAAGACGGGGTTACTGGGCGACTTTGGGTATCGACTAAAGCCCGAGCTCGCTGTGGGCTTTTCGGAATGTTTACGGAATCGTGGAAGCACTTTAAGCCCATATTTTTCAAGTATAAATTCGTGGGTGCTGGCCGACCTTGGTTTCGGGACGAGACGGGTCCGAGGTTCCCCTTAGAGTGGACCCCGGAGTTCTTCGACCGCCACCTCGGTACGCCACAACGGTGGTCGGGCGCGACTCTTGATGCCGACGAGGCCGCCACAGTCCATCATTTTCAAAATGAATATCAAGCTCGGAAAGTCCAACTTGATATTGGAGTTTTTATGAAGTGTTCCGACAATGACGTGTTAGCCAAAATTGGTAGCTAACCTTGCACTTATAGCCTTGTAAAATTATTTTTTTTGATGATTTGACTTTGTCTCTCTTTTTTTTTTGTTCGCAGAAGAATATTGGTCAGCGATGTCGTCTAAAGCATTGAAGGTTGCGCTGAATCGCAAGAGGAAGAAGTCGGAGAGCACTTCCAATGATGCCGCAACTGCGGAGACGACGTCAGCCGACTCTGCTCTGCCGCACTCTACTCCGCCTGCGGCGATCATTACTTCGCCTCCTCCTCAGCCTCCCTCTCCAAGTTTCGAGGACGTCCAAGCTGCCGGTACCCCAAGGCCGACGACTCCCACTACTAGGCCCTCAGTTAAAGAGTCACTTATGAAGATGTCGGGGGCCGAATGGAAGAAGATGGCCAAAGGGTTGGCCTATCACTTAAAAAGATCGACGAATATTTTCAATGTGTTGGCCGATGTTGCCGATGACATTGCAGAAGGTGTGTCGCCGGCCAGGAAGAAGGCCTGATCTGATATGGCGGCGCAAGTGGCGGAGCTGAGGGATAATAAAGACTCTGCTGAGCAAAAGTTGGCCGAGTTAAAGGAGGAGCACCGTCGTAAGCTGGAGGATCTTCGGAAGAGTCAGGAGGAGGCCCTGACCCGGGCAACGGCGGATGCAAAGGAGGCTGGTCGGCAAGAAGGGCTAGCCGAGGTGGAGAAGGCGAGAACGTTGTTGAAGAGAAGAGCCGCTCAAGCTCTTAAACACAAAGTAGCCGCACGTGAAGCGGATTTCAATCTTGAGAGGGAGGCGGGTAAAGTTTTTACCAGCGCAATAGAGCAGATTCTGCACCTGAACCAAGGGCTCCGAATACGGTACATCGGCGCCTCTGCTGGTTTCGGGGTAGAGGATGGGAAAATGGTCGACTATGACAAGGACGGGCTCGAAGTCGACTTAAACCAGTCTGAGGAGAGCCTGCCCAATCCTTTGGTGGAGAAACCAGATGAGGAGTTCAACCCAAACTCGATTGTCCTATCTGATGTTGAAGATGAAGCAGCATAAGTCCCTTATGCTGGGCAACTTGTGATATGTCAACGTTTTTGTAATCATGTTTGACAATGTTAGATTGTATTTTATTTGATTGTGTACAACATTTTGTTCCTATGCAAGTTCTTTCTAGTTTCAACTTAATGCATGCTATCATATCTATGCAAGTTTTTATTCTAACTTGTTGCACTCGTATATGGTCCGAGGTCATTTCTATGCAAGTGTTTCGTCTAACTTGTTGCATGTATACTGCGTCTGAGGTCATTCTTAAATCCCTAAGTAGAACTACCTTTGAGAATACAAGTTTTTTGCCAACTTGTTGTATTTGGATTTGATCGGATTTAAAACTTACTAATGTTAAACTCGGACGACTCAGTAAGTGCAGTAATCTTATAAGTTTTCCTCTGAATAAAGGTACTGTATATAAGTGCATACGGTAGGGAACTCGGATCTACCCACCTTAGCCGAGGTGGGTGTCCTCGGCCCCGATGTAAAGGAGAGTGCTGAGTGAAGTTATGTGTAAACATTTCACAGCAGTCTGTTCTTTATCGGGTATCCCTTGTACACTGTGCATATGAGCCGATCTTATCTAGAAGACGTTGGCTGTACATAGCGCCATGCAACATTTAGGTGGCTAGTGCTAAATGAGAAGCTAGTACGTACGTATATAAAACTGTGGCACTTGAGTATGAGCAAGTTTGTACTTTTCATTAATAACTATGAGTACATTGCTTACAAATTGAGAAGGTGGGTATGTCCCAACGTGGAAAATGGGAGCATGATTAGGAAAATTAAGTGTAAAATATTAACAGAAATGAAGATAAAACTTAAACTTTTAACTGGGGCGGCCGATATCATCTGAGGTAAACCTAGCTGAAGTAGGTTCTCAGTTTTGCCACGTTCCAAGAATTTTTGAGTTCGCCCCCTTCAAGGGTTTCTAGTCTGTATGCCCCATAGTGTGTTTTTGAGATGACTCTGTAGGGGCCTTCCCAGTTTTGAGCAAGTTTCCCATCTCTTTGGTTTTTAAGGCCGATGTCAGCTCTCCTGAGAACGAGATCACCGACCTCAAAAGACCTGGGTTGTACCGTTTTGTTATACTGCTTGGCTTGCCTTTCTTTCGCTTTCTTTTCCCGAGCAGATGCGGCGTCCCGGATCTCCTCGGCCAGTATTAAGTTTTCTTTGATCAAATTTCCGTTTTCCTCCTCTGGTCTGTCCCTCATTCGGAAGGTGTGAATCCTTCGTTCGATGGGGATGACTGCATCGCAACAATAGGTGAGTCTGAAGGGGGTTTCTCCGGTTGAGGACTGAACCGTGGTCCTGATTGACCAGAGGACCTCGGGTAGGAGATCGGCCCAGACTCCTTTGGCCTGTGTGATTCTCTTCTTGAGGCCGTCAACGATAGCTCGGTTGGCGGCCTCAGCTTGGCCATTGGTCTGGGGGTTCTCAACCGAAGAAAACCGATGAGAGATCCCGAGACTCTCAGCTAATAACTGGAAATTGTTGGCGGCGAATTGACTGCCATTGTCGGTGATCAATGTGAGCGGAAGGCCGAAACGGGAGATGACTTGTTTCATAAAAAATTTCTGGATCCTTGCCGAAGTGATGGTTGCTAGGGGCTCAGCTTCGATCCATTTAGTGAAGTAGTCTATTGCTACCACGATGAATTTTAGCTGGCCTGGAGTCATTGGGAACTGTCCCACAATGTCCATCCCCCACATGCTGAAAGGCCAGGGGGAGGCTAGAGAGTGGAGCTCCTCGGATGGTTTCTGGTAAACATCGCTGAAAAATTGGCATTGAGGACATCGTCGAACATGGTCAATGGAGTCCGTAACTAAGGTTGGCCAGAAATATCCGGCCCTTAATATCTTCCTCGCCAAGGATTTTCCTTCGACGTGATGGCTCCCCATTCCTCCATGAACCTCGTTCAAGGTCTCTTGAGCTTCCTCGGAGGCAAGACATCGGAGGAGTGAAGATGACATTCCTCTTCTGTAAAGGACTCCATCCATAATAACATACTCAGCTGCCTTTCTCTTCAGTTTCTGTGCTTCTTTTTGATCAGCATGGAGTGTTCCATGTTCGAGGTACGCCCTAATCGGATGCATCCAGTTCGGCGATATCGAAATGGCCATTACTACGCTTGGAGTCGCGATTTGCTCTTGGATGAGGCTTTTATTATTCCCTCCTCCTTTTGTGCTTGCCAACTTGGAAAGCACATCGGCTCGGGAGTTTGAACTGCGGGGGATATGGGTGATGGAAAATTTTACAAAATCAAGAGCTAGGGACTTAACTTTGTCGAGGTATTTTTGTAGGATGGGCTCTTTGGCTTGGTAGTCTCCAACGATTTGGGAAACCACCAATTGGGAATCGCTCATAATTTGGACTTTGGTTGCACCAAGGTCTTTGGCCATGCGGAGGCCAGCAATGACTGCTTCGTACTCGGCCTGATTATTCGAAGTTAAAAACTCGAACTTCATGGAGTACTCGATGCTGAGCCCTTCCGCATTTTCCAAAATAACTCCAGCTCCCGCACCCTTTTGATTGCTCGAACCATCAACATATATTACCCAAATATCCGAGCTAGAGCTTTGATGGGGCTCTGTAAACTCGGACACAAAATCTGCTAACACTTGTGACTTGATTGCCTTCCTCGGTTCATAGGAGATGTCAAACTCAGACAGTTCGATTGCCTAGGCCATCATTCTCCCCGCGAGGTCGGGCTTTTGCAGAACTTATTTAATGGGCTGGGCAGTTCTTACGACAATAAGGTGACTTTGGAAATATTGTCGTAGCCGCCGTGCAGCCAGGATGAGGCAGAATGCGAATTTCTCAATCTTAGAATACCGAAGCTCGTGCCCCTGGAGAGCTCGACTTATGAAATAAACGGGGAATTCACTTCGACCCTCGTCTCGAACCAGAACCGAGCTAAGGGCTGACTCCCCAACGGAGAGATAAATGAAAAGGTTCTCTCCCTCACGAGGGCTAGAGAGAACTGGAGGGGAAGAGAGATACTCCTTAAGAGCGATGAAAGAGGCTTCACAGTCCTGATCCCAGTTAAAAGTTGTACCTTTTTTCAAAAGTTGGTACCAGGGTAAGGCCCTTTTAGCAGCTTGAGGAAGGAATCTGGATAGTGTCGCCATCCTGCCAGTTAATTATTGCACCCCTATGAGGTCGGCAGGGCTCTTCATTTCTAGTATAGCACGACATTTGTCGGGGTTTGCTTCAATTCCTCGCTCGGAGAGCATGAACCCGAGGAAAGCGCCAGCGGGGACCCCGAAGGTACACTTCTCCGGATTTAACCTCATCCTGTGTGCTCTTACCCTTTCCAGGACCGTGGTTAGGTCTCGGGCATGGTCTTCCCTTTTCTTGCTCTTTGTAATCATGTCGTCGATGTAGACCTCCATGGTTGCACCAATGATCCCGTCAAAGACTTTGTTCATCATCCTCTGATAGGTTGCGCCGACATTCTTAAGGCCGAAAGGCATGACGGTGTAACAGTAAGTTGCCTTCCCGGTCGTGAATGTGGTCTTGTCTTGATCAGGGGGATACATAGGGATCTGGTTATATCCCGAATATGCATCAGTGAATGATAACAATTGGTAGCCTGCCGAATTATCGACGAGCTAGTCAATAATCGGCAGTGGGTATTGGTCCTTGGGGCAGGCTTTGTTGAGGTCAGTGTAATCCACACACATCCTCCAACTACAGTTTGCCTTTTTAACCAAGACCGTGTTTGCAACCCATTTAGCGTACGGGACTTCTTTTATAAACCCGGCTTCGAGCAACTCGGACACCTTTTCTTGGATAACTTTTGCCTTCTCAGTTCTAACCCGTCTCATTTTCTGCGCTACCGGTCTTGCTTTCGGGTCCACACTGAGCTTGTGACAGATAAAGTTCGGGTCGATCCCCGACATATCGGCCGAGGTCCAAGCAAACAGATCCAAATTAGCTCGCAATAGTGCGATGATTTCCTCCTGTATCCCCTTAGGGAGGTCGGCACCTACTTTGACAGTTCTGCTGGGGTCGGCGGGATCGATGGGGACTGCCAATCACTCTCCTTGAGGAGACGGTCTGAGATCATCCTGTTCGGCCCGGACGTTCAATTCGGCCAACAAGACCTTCCCTTTGGCTAGCGTCGGACCGGAGAGTTCTTCTTGCTTTTTCTTATTTTCCTGTAGACTCGCGTTGTAGCAGAGTCGGGCTCTGAGCTGGTCGGCTTTGACGGTGACAAGGTTGTCATCAGAACCAACGAATTTCATTGCTAGGTGAACTGTTGAGACCACTGCCCCAAAGGTTTGAAGGCAGGTTCGTCCCAGTATCACACTGTTAGGGGATTCAAAGTCAACCACCAAAAACTTGATAATCTCCGTTCGGGCCGAAGGCAGTTTGCCCAAGGTGACCGGGAGGAGGATGGCTCCAAGGGGGCGTATTGCCTCGCCCGTGAAGCTGATAAGATGCCCTTCAAAAATGTATGAGGTCGGCGGACCTTAGTTTCAGTGCTTGAAATGTGTGGAGAAAAAGAACGTCGGCCGAGCTTCCTTGGTCGACGAGAACTCGGGCGACTTCGAAGTTGCTGATCATAGCCGCGATCACCATTGGGTCATTGTGATCCGGGATGATATCTCCTAGATCCTGATCAGAGAAACTGATGGGGATGTTCCGGGATGGTTTTTTACCCATAGGTTTGTGGCGAACAGCTAATACTTGCTTAACGTACTTTCTCCTTTCCAACTTCTTCTCGCCGCCACCGGCAAAGCCTCCAGAAATAGTCTCCACCCGACAGCTTTCCGGTATCTTGAGCAGATCCTGTATAACAAAATTTCTTGGTTGTTGTTGGGACCCATCGGGGGCTGAGGCTTGACCAGTGGCCCGTTCGGTGGGATGCCGCATGGACAAATTTTGGTGCGACGGTGGTGAAGGTGGGTGAGGAGGGGGGGTGGTGGGGACCTTGCTACCCAGCTACCCTCAAGTTGTGACCGCAGGTCTTCAGCTGGCGGGATTCTCCCAAGACACTCCCTCCTCCTTTTCTGATCTGGTTGAGCTTCAGACATGGTAGAATCTTCTGGGTGGGGTTAGGGTTTATCAGTCCCCACAGACGGCGCCAATGTGATGTCCTAGACGGTGAGGACCTCCAAGGGTACAGGAGATGACCTTCGAAGGAGCCTCTGTCTAGGGTTGATATGTGATGTTTGGGGGAAGTCCTCAGGTGGCTAAGGAAAAGAGCCAAGAAGCAACCCTAATCACTGGTGTGTGAGGATGGCAATTAGGGTTAGAGGACGTACCTGAGCCCCATGTAGTACGGAGCTACTTATAGGGGGGAGCTGGTTGTCCTAATGGGCTTGCTTTAGGCCCAAGTAGGGCCAGCCTGTACTGAGCTAGGAGTGGGTAGACTGTCCTTGTGTCCTTGTGGATAAGGTAGTGAGCTGTCCTTGTGGATAAGGTAGTGAGCTGTCCTTGTGGATAAGGAAGGAGGACGTCATCGTGTCTAGGTGTCGGACTTGGGAAGGTGTCGGACCTAGACGTCGGACCTGAGCAGGAACACGAGGTCGGCCTGTATCTGGCGTCTGTTCGGCCGTTGAGCATTGAGCTCGGCCAAGCGCTCCGAAGGCTTCCTGAAGGGTTCTCAGGACTTTGGCGAGGTAGTCTAAGGACCTCGGCTAGGCCGAGTCCACCACAATTTGTATTGTGATTCAACGACATCAGAGTCTCTATCATTGCCAGCAATCAAACTTTATAAAGCAAAAATTGGAGTTTGTTTCAATATTTTGGTGCTGTTTTTTTTCAATCTGCTTCTGTATGCATTGGCTTTTTTTCTTATTTTTTTTAATGAACATGATAAATGGTCTAATGGTGTTTTTTTTAACAGTGTTTGTTGTCGCTGTGCAAACAATGAGAAATGCTTATTATTACGAATTGAATTCGTAACATTTTTCACAAAGCTTGTATTTTGCGGTCAATGACTTGAATATTTATCACTACCCCGTGAATGTTGTTCTATCTTGATTTCTATTGGCTGAATTCCATTAGTAGGCCATTCGTGAAGTTGTTGGTTTTTTTTAGCCATATAGCATTGCTCGCAAACCTATTTCGGTTTTTGCATCTTATTTTTTTTCCCGGTTTTTCGAGCCATATAACCATATAACCTTATTATCTGAATTCTATTGGTAGGCCATTCTATTTTCTTTCTTTCTTTTTTTTTAATGTAGATCCGCTTGCTTTTTTTATAGATACTTGGGATCAATATATTATATATCAAAAGAAGAGAAAGTAAGCAAAAAAAAAAAAAAGAAGAGAAAGTAAATAAATAAATAAAACATTAATAGTATTAAAGTTTACCTTGCTTCAATATCCTTTGATGTATTAGCTTCAACACACCTTTTGGAGTAAAGAACCATCGTGCTGATAACGTGTTATGAAATAATGAAAATAAGAATAGAGAAGAGAGAAACTGAGGGAGAAGAGAGAAGCAGGGAGAAATTGTATTTCAATTTTTGAGGCAAAGTTTACAATACATATGAGTCCTATTATATAGGAAAAGAGGAAACCCTATCATGAATTTGTTTCAACTGAAGATAAACATAAAGTAGGGATAAACTCAAACTATGATAGAGTCATCCACTTATTAGATAAATACAAATTGTTCATAACACCATCAATTTTTTGTCAATTTCTCTGTCCCTTAAGATGTTTTTATAGATATAGATTGGTGTGGGTGTTGATGGTGGTGGGAAAGAAAAAAGAAAAGAGTGGAGAGGAAAAAGAAGATAATGGTGCTGCAAATGAATAGAAATAAAGGTGGAAAGATGTGGTGGTCAGAGACAATCATGGAGGAAGAAAAAGAATGTAGAAGAAGAAAAATAAAAAATAAAACAAAACCTTGTCTTCAAAAAAATGACATTTTGGCTAGAAACCTCGTCAGGGAAGATGAAGGACTGGAGAACCATGAGTGCTAATAGAAGTAAACTTGATGGACCACTTTTAATAAAAAAAATCTTGATGGACCACTTTGGAACAAAGAAATAACTTAGGGAAACAAAGAAGCAGTTTTGCCTAGACATTACTAGTTGTTAGTAGGTGTTTAAAAAAAAAACTAGTTGTTAGTATGTGTTTAAAAAAAACTAGTCGTTGTTAGCCATTTAAAAAAAACCTAGTCGTTATTAGTTGTTTCAAAAAGTAGTCGTCGTTATCTAACTCCCTTATAATTACTACTATCATTTAATAGAAAGAGTTGACAACACTTTTCTATAAAATCTTCTCTTTCATCTTGGAATTAGCTCACACAATTCTTCTCTACAATATTCACATTCATCTTTGTAAATTCCTTAAATGATCCCATGAATCCTTCCAACATAAAAAATAGCTTTATATGGCAAACAATAAAGTTTTTGTTTGACGATAATGACAAAGAAGCCAACAACTCCACCAAGCTTAGAGGTACAAGAGCAAACATATATAAGAATCGTTAAGAAGGGTATATTCGATTGCTCAAGGATTATTTCTCGGATCGTCCATTATTCACAGAAGAAAATTTTCGTCAAAGGTTCTAAATGCATGGGCATGTGGAATTATGCTAGCTGTTTTCGAGCATAATGAGTATTTCTTACAGAAGTCTAACACAATTGGTAAACTATGTCATTCAATGCTACAAAAATGCACTTGTGCTTTTCAAATGTTGGCATGTGGAGCAAGTGCTGACATTCTTGACTATTATGTGAAAATGGTCGAGAAGACCTCGTTGCAATGCCTCAACAGGTTTAGAACGGATGTGGTCAATGTATTTGAAGGTATGTACTTAAGAAAACCCAACAATGATGACGTTGAGCGCCTTTTCAAAATTGGGGAGGATTGTGGTTTTCTAGGTATGTTAGGTAGCATCAATTGCATGCATTGGGAGTGGAAGCATTGTCCAATAACATGGAAAGAACAATTTTGTCGAGGCGATCATGGAAATCCAAGTCATGCTCAAAGCAATGGCCTCAGTAAATTTATGGGTTAAACACGCTTTTTTTGGGATTGCAGGATGTAATAATGACATAAACGTGCCGAGCCAACCTAATGTCTTCAACATGTTGTTACTATGCAAGCACTTAAGGTAAATTACACGATGAATCATACTTCATACAAGATGGGATATTATCTAGCAGATGACATTTATCTTCTATGGGTTGTATTTGTCAAAAGCACCTCATTTCCACAAAGAGAAAAGATAGTATTATGTAAAAGAAAATAGGTAAGCTTTAGAAAGGATATCAAACGGGCATTTGAAGTGTTACAATATCTCGATAAACTATATTTATAGTGCAATTCGCATTAATTTCTTCATGATTTTTTAAGAGTATTCTCATTTCTGCTTTACTCCATCACATTCATTTGTCTATGGGTGAAAATCGACCAAGATAAATACAAACCAATTGTAGATAGCATTTGGTCTTGGGACTTGATAATCTTCCTATCGAATGATAAAACTACTAAAAACTATCTTCTTTAAAACTTAACTGGCAATGTTTCATTGCTTAGAACCATTGTCATTGTAGGCATTAGGACTATTTTACCAACCTTCTTCCAGTTAGAATGAGACACTGAAATGCATGATTTTCCATTCTTCTTATTTGCATTCTTCTTCTATTAGGTAGACAAGTTTATTGGTCCACATTCCTTATTACCATGACTATAACTTCTTCTTTCAATGTTAATTCATGTTGTTTAACTCCATTCAAGATTTCATGAGAGATTGCATCTAGTTTAGATTCCATAGTACATTCCTTTGGGCAGATTATATCTGAATTGAAATATATTTTTGCTACTTCTAAAGTTTTGGTCATTATGTATTCATTAACTTTTCCAACACTTTCAATGTAGGTCTGAGAATAGTCCTCTCCTTAAGACTTAAAAGTATATGATAATATAATGTTGATGTATAAGTTTTACGAGTCTGATGAATCTTAATTATTATAGTTGAAAATATGAAAAGTCTGAAATTGAATCTTACATAACAAAATAATGATTTAACACCGAGGTATCATAATCTTATGTGTGTGATGTTAAGATTATGTTGTGAATACCCTTAGAATTAGTAGATACAATATTTGTAAACTAAAATGGGTTCAGTTGATATGAAATTGACTTATAATATACCCACAAGATCGTGAGATCAAATTCTGACGTAAAAATATAGTTTTATGATAATTTTTAAATACCTTTGTAAATATAGTAGAGCCGAATCGTGAGGATTTTCCTCATCTACATTTCTTATTCATAAAGAAAAGCAGATACAACGTTTTGGCCAAAAACTTAACTAAAAGAGTTTTAGATTCCCCACCCCGCATATTATTCCCACACCCCATTTTTAATAATGAAATAACAAAAATACCCTTTACTTTTTTCCAACACGGGATTCTTGAATTTTTTTTTCTGAAGTGTTTTTTTGAGAGGTATCTCTCGGAATTTTAAAAATCCACTGTTCATTGAAAGATGAATGCCACATGTGCCCCTTTAATCTCTTGAAAATGTTCTCAATTTGGTTTAGAATCGATTAGGGGTGTTTAGATCCAAACTGATCCAAAATAAAATCACAAACCGATCCAAAAAACCCGAAAACCGCAAAAAAAAATGAATTTGTTTGGATGTTTTTGGATTGATTATTGAAAAATCGATTGGTTTTTTGTTTTAGTTCTAAAAACCGATTCGGACCAAATTGGACCACTAATTATGAATATATACACAAAAATACACTAGTTTAGGGTTAATACTTACGCGCACACGACACATATGTACAATGTTATATCAATTTGTGCTAATTAGAAATGCCAACAACAAAGATAGTTGCTTTCACGCATATATGTTTATGAGTTGTCGCAAAATAATATATGTTTATGACAAAATAATTAATTTTTATAAAAATTATATAAAAGTTTTAATTAAATTAAAATCGGACTGAAGCAAACCGAAACCGCATGTTTTATTTTGGATTGGATTGAATTGTATTTGATTGTGTGATTGGACTGAACCGAACCGAACTGCATGTATATTTTATAATCGGATCGAATGACTTTTTGTCCCAAACCCGAGCCTAACCGGACCGCGAAAACCCCTAGAACTGATTGTCTTCTTTGCAAACAGAAAACTGTTGTATGAAGCTGGACTGAAAAACATGGATATGTCATAACCAAAAGTTATGATAAGAATTAGTAGTCCAGCAAAGAAAAAGGGATAACATGGTTGTAGGAGAAGTACACCTCGGAGTTGTAAAATTTCAATGGTCTTGCTGCATACTGATTATCATTTTCATCAATGGGATTCACTGGATGCTTGAAATCAACAGGAGGCCCTTAGTTGAGCAAAGCGTAAAACCAATCATCCCAATGAAATGGCAAAAATGAAAGCAACATTAACATGGATTTAACATTCAAGTGGTACATCTCGGAGAGGTACATCTCTCATCGGTTGAATTTTTAAAATTTCAATAGGTACATTTTCGAAATAATTCATTCAAAGAAATCTCTCGAAAAAACATTCTAGAATTTTTTTTAGAATCCCGTGTTGAAAAAGAATAAAGGATATTTATGTCATTTTACTATTAAAAAAGGGGTGTAGGATAGTGTGTTGTGGTAGGAATAGTGCTGGCAATTCGGGCGGGCGGGCATTGCCCATGCCCATCAAAAGCCTGCTTTTTTGCGGGCATGCCCGCCCGCCCATTATAATATTTTACAATTCTACAATTCTCAGATGTGTTATTCTACAATTCTCAGATGTGATAGATGAGAGTTTTGTTGAATGTCACTTACACCTTCTTGACGATGCAGATAGAGGCCGCTTGTGTACTTAACCTGGGGAATGTGCATCGGGATATCTGGACTGGCTGCACATGGTTTGTCACCCGTTTCTCTCTCATACCTCGGTTCGGGTTGATCGGCCTGAGTCTACGATGTTGGTACGTGTTTTATAAATTTTATGAGTTTTAATGTTGTTGATTTGGTAATTCTTAACATATTTAATAATTTTATTATTTTCGCAGGCTGAAGCTGTGAAAAGATTGGACAGAATTGACCGATTCGTGGAGCCCATGATACAAAGGTGACAATTCGATTTGCCAACTCTAGAAGCAATTAGACGTCTAACTGTTACACCGCTAACGGAGGGTGTACCTGAGAGAGAGGAGGTGCGACGAAGGGCTGGAGCTGATTTACATTATAACCGCAGGAATCGGAGGAATCAAGATAATTAGGTTGTTTTAGGATGATTGAGATGACTATGTTTAGGATGTTTATGAAGATGTTTTAGATCATTAGGATGTTTATGACAATGTTTTGGATCATGTTTTAGGATGATTGAGATGACTATGTTTATGACTATGTGTAGATCATGTTATGGATCATGTTTTATTACGTTTATGACAATGTTTTGGATTATGTTTATGAGATCATGTTTTGGATTATAATTTTGGATCATGTTTTGGAATTATAATTTTGATCATGTTTTGTAATTATAATTTTGATTTGAGTATGATATATGGTTCTGTTGAGAACAAGCAAACATAATTAATTTTTTTAAACTGTACGCCAATGGATAGACGTGGATAGAAATATTATAAAATCAACGTACGTCAATGCGTTGACGTAATAAACTATTCTAAAAATTATAATGTACGTCTATTCATTGACATAAGTTAATAATTACGCTAGTACGTCTCATCATTGACGTAAAGGCATAATTATGACATTTACGTCTTATCATTGACGTAAGAACATATTCTTTATAGCAATAAATATGTTCCTACGTCTTGGCTAAGATGTATAGAAACATATTTATTGTTTACGTCAAGCATTTGACGTAGTACATAATTTTTCGTATACGTCATTGAGTTGACGTATTGTATAAATTAAACATATTCGTCTACGCTTTGACGTACAAACTTATAAAAAAAATTAATTAATATACATCATTTCCAAGACGTACATAAGAATAAAAAATCTTACATATACGCCTATGCATTGGCGTAGTTGATAAAATTACATTATTTACATGCTGTTGCTAAAATTACATTATTTACCCATATCCTGCTGTAGAGACAATAAATATTTTATAAACAATTCAAATGTAACATAAATTTCAATAATATTATACCAAAATGTCAAATGTTCAAAACCATTGCTATACCAAAATGTCAAATGTCAAATGTTCAAAATACCAAAAAGTATTATACCAAAATACCAAAAAAAAACAATAACAATAAGTACGCCTAAAACATTAGTCGGAATCCAAATTAACTTTTTCAGTATCTCCATCATCAGCTGTCCCATGTGGTGGTAGTAGGTCTTTGAATGATTCCATCCGATCTAATAAGATAGTGCCCCATTCTACTGCACCATCCTGAAAATGCCACTTCCACTGAGGATTGATGGGAGGTAGGGGTGATCATTCTTTCATGATAACTTGAACCCAATGTTCTTCCTTTTCAAGAAGTCCAATCCCAAGCAGAGAAGTCTCGTTTCATCGATCTATCATGATCTGAAGGTCGTCCCTTTGTCTTGGTCTTCTTGTTAGGTGAACGAAGGGATGTAGTTTCTGGTTCTACGTCTTCACGGAGCTTGTCCATAAGAATCTTCTTCCCATGAAAGTCACTGGTCTCGAAAAGACGCCACCACTTTTCCCATAACGGCTTCGGGTCAAGATCTGTTTCTACCTCTTGTTTGATCTTTTTTTCATTCAATGGTAGAATCTTCCAATAACTGTTGACTGCTGACAACGGGATAGCAACACCCTTACGCCTATATGCATCAAGATCACAACCACAGGGTAGACCGTGAGTGATTTTTTTTTTGCAATCACAAACATAGTCATCACCTTTCTTCATGTCAAAATCACCCAACTCCTTGTACATGATGGTCAATGCCTCCTTTGACGCATAAAAGCACAAATTCTTGAACAATGGGGTTTTCATGCGATGATCCAATCTTGTTAAGCTTCTCTCAAATGATTCAACGATTGCACTACACAAATCACCATTACTGAGCATTACACAAATCACCATTACTATGGTCTAGCATCCTCTTGAATGAAGCGTGAGAACCTTCAACCCTACAAATAAGAACGTAATTAACAAATTTAACATAAACCAATCTTACATTAAGATTCTTAAATTAAATATAAATAAAAAATGACACATGCATTACCGATTAGAAGTTGTGTTGCCAAGGTGCATACAATTATTGACCCATGCATCAACAAATTTCTCCTTAAGGTCTTTCAAGTACACCCGATCCACATACTCAAAAAGACCCAAACAATTTTTGCATGCATGTTCTAATTCAGCAACCGATACAACATACTCCTCTTCATTCTTAGAGTGAACGACCTTCCTCCATGCATCCTCAATTTTGGGTTCGTCATTTGGGTCACGCCCATAATCCTTGAAGTGCCTTTTCACATTCTTTTTTATGTGAAACTAACACAACATATGCGTGGTAGTCGGAAAAACTTTAATAACTGCGTTTACCAATGCCCCTTCAAAATCAGTGATAATCACCTTGGGCATGTCATTAGGATCTCTTATCAAAGCCTTTAAGTGTTGTAGTGCCCATATGAAGTTTTCTTGTACCTCAACTTCCATATAGGAGAATGCAACAGAATATGTCCTCTCGGTTGAAGTTTGTCCAACAACCTCCAGCAATGGCCATTTATATCTATTAGTCTTATAAGTATTGTCTATAATAAGCACAACAGTAAAGAAATTCAACAGCTTTATAGATGTAGGATGTGCCAAAAATATCTGCTTTACCACTTCCGACGTATCATCCTTTCTATACCATGTTTCAAAACCATCATCCCTAAGGAACTTAAGCAAATGTTGCATTTGTGTTCTCGGGTCCCGCACACTCTTCTTCCATTTCCTACGTATGTTGTATATTTGAGTCAATGTGGTACAGTTATTTGGGTTATCTTCTCTCAGTTGAACCAAAATAAGTCTTGGCGTCACTCCCGCTTTGGTCAAACTAATTATTTTCTCCAATTCTTCGGGTGTAGGCTTTCCGGCTAATGCATGCCCGATAAATGAATTATAGCGCTTGTGATTGTGCAAACCACACGATGTAATATCCCAATTTTTGTTCCCAAATAAATAAAAGGAATATTTAAATAAAACTAATTATATGGAATTAGTTAGTTTTATTTATTAATTTGTTGTTATATTAGAAGAATTATCCAAGGAAAAGTGAGAGAAAATAATTTGGGCTCTAAAAATAAGGATTTTTGCAGTTTAGTCCTTGGAAAGGACCTAAGACGTAATATTGGAAAGATGGTTGGAGGGAACGTGAATAAAATAATAATTTTTGAAAATCTGAGTGCGTTACTCGAGTAGCCCGAACAATTTACTCGAGTAACAGTGGTGCTGAAGCTGAAGATAGTGCGTTTGATGATTCAACAAATTGAGTAATTCAATTATTTACACCTAGCACCGACTGGAGTTGATGGAAACACGTGTTGGTGTGCATGATAGCCATTCTTGGCTATAAATTCATGCTTTTGGGTTGAGGAAATCATAAGAAGATAAGAAAAAGAAGGGAAACTCTGCTGAATTTTAGTTTGAACACCCTCTATTCTTCATCTTCGTTCTTAATCCCTACCCACACTCAGTTGATGAGCTTGATACCTTCTTCAAGCTTGTCACAAGACCTTTAATTTGAGACAAGAATCGTGTGTTTTGGTGGCTGGAGCAAGGAGAACGAATTGCTTGAAGTTGGACTCTTGAAACTGAAGTTGGGAAATTTCAGTGGTAAGGAGCTAAGTTGGAGGCTTCGATTTAGGTATGTAGAGGACTCCAAATCGTGCCATTTTGATTTCTATTTAGAGTTTGCAATGTCTAGTTTCCTTATTGACCAAATTTGCTCATTTTCATGCACGTTTGGTTTGTCAAATCATCACCCGAACTTGCTCTGCTGAACCTGTTTTGGAACCAAAAACAGAGCATTTGGAGTTGGTGGATTCTGTGAGTTTCTTTGCTGCCTTTGCATTCAAAAAGCTTCATTGAGGTAAGGGAGAAGCTTTACTAATGCTAGAATAGATTGAGGTGTTGAATTGAGTATTGGTTGAACCACCATGAGGTTCAAAGGGCACTAGGTTAGGGGACAATGGCTTGGAGGCCAATTTGACCATAAAACTGAATTGGAACATGTTAGATGTTGATATCTAAAGCTAAATGAACCTTCAATTTGATCTGAAATTGAGTAATTAATGAATTGGTATGTGAGGTTGTGTTTTAGGTTAAATTTGGGGGAAATTGTGATGAATCTGTGATTTTGATGTTAATCCCTGAAATTGATGCTATGAACAAGTTTAGTATATTGTATTTAAGTTGGTTTGAAGCTTAGTTTTGGTAAAAATTGGATTGGCATGAGTTTGGCATATAAAAACCAGTTCAGCAGTGTTTTTCTGCACAATTTACTCGAGTAACCCAAGCTGTTACTCGAGTAATGCATGAAAATTCTGATCAGTCTGATGGGTACAAGAGGATTACTCGATTAAATCTGATGTATTAATCGAGTAACATCTTAAACTTTGAATAATTGGAAATATATGCAGTACTACTCGAGTAATAGATCTGTTAATCGAGTAATGCGAAAGGTACAAAAAGATTACTCGATTAATCTAGTGCAATACTCGATTAATGGACTCTGTTAATCGATTAGTGATTGAATTTTTTTGTGAAAGGATCAGAATTTAATGATGTGATTGATTATCAAAAGGTTTGAATCAATTAAAGGACTGAATTGAAATTTATTGAAGTCAGAGAATGTTAAATAAAGTTCAACTATGCCAGGTCCCAACTTCAAACAACTTAAATGACACTGAATTGTATTGATGGTCAAACCATGCATAGCATCCGCATTATTTGAGTTCCCACATGAGTGTAGACACGTCCGAGAGGCGTGGGCATATCCTTTCGGTTGAACTCGAGGGACCTGAGTGTCTGCTCCAAAGGGTTCACGGGGGAGTGTCGGTGACCGGGGTTGCACCTTCTGTTTCCGGAAATACACACGTGCGTGTGGGCATGTCATTGGGTGCCGGACTCGATGAGGCGTAGTCCTACGGGATACGTCGACAACATTTCTAAGAGCTCTAGAGGTGTTGGTTTATTTGTGGGCCGAGTTCGATGAGATACTCAGTATGGGTATCGGGCATGTTTATTTTAAGGTGCCACGGAAGCCTATTTGTTGTAGTTGGCCAACAATCATGCATTGATAAAATTAGATGCATCACGACTGCATATTCTATTGATTTATAATTAAGTCTTGATGTTGGTGTTTAACATGGTTGACTAAAAATTTATAAGTTATATTAATTGCAATAAATAAAATCTTACTTGATTAGAACTGTACCCCGTCTATTTTATTATGTGTTAGTATTTGCTAACTCCCTATGCCCTTGCAGGTGATGGCTCGTTACCTGACATACGTGGAGTTACGCCCGCTCCGTAGAGGAGTGTGGGACTACGAGGAGCACCGAGCGGTGTTCGAGGGTGAGGTTGACGTGATCTTTCGTCATCCTAACCCCCTTGCTCGAGTGCGACCTCGTAGGCTTCGCATCCCCATGATCTACATACTGCACATTCCACCAGCTTACACTTATCGTTTTGGTTCTCCACCCCCACATCATGGACGTCGTTTTTATAACCTACGTGTCCGACGCCCTGCCACCCGTACACGTCCCTCTACTTCTGATGAGGCTACTGCTATGGCCACTCCTCGTCCTGGTCCGACCACCAGGGTACGCTTTGCACCCTCCCCGGAGCCGGTGCGTCGCGTTGCTACCCCTGTGGCGTCGGACGAGGAGGAGGAGGAGGACCCCGTAGAGGACGTGGATGGACCAGCTGCGGACAGTCAGTGATGTGGTGTTTTGTTTTGACAGTATGTGCAGTATGGGGATCATGTTAGGATGTGGTGTTTAGCTTTTGAAAGACCAGGGATCAGACATCAGCGTGGGTGGATCATGGCTCAGCTCTCGAGGACTCTTTATTTTGATTTGTGTTATATTGTATATAGTTGAGAGGGTCTATGAGAGTTGTTATTTTATATCTGCTGGTCGGTATCCTTATATTTTGCTACCTCGACTTTTATCTCTGATATTTGGGTACCTGAGTTTTTATATATATATAGATGGGCTATGGTTGTGTAGATATTATGATCTTTAAAAAAAAATTATACCAATTACAACCACAGAAATCATTTTGAAAATCGTTTCCGCTGAAGGTACCAAACCGGTACTCAACCGATTATTTTTGAAAAGTAATGTATTTTCGAATCAAAGCTTTTGGGATGTGGAACTTGTTGTATAATAAAAAAAAGTTTTTCCATAAAGTTCCTATACGAACAACGTTTATTAAATAAATAAAGCTACATTTTGAGAATATCATATAATTTGTTATTATATATTGAGTCACCACACTTGTTGGTATTAGAGCTGTGATCCTGCGAACTGATGTTGATCTGTGATCTCCAAAAGGTAATATCTGTTTTAGATGCTTGCTTTAGCGTCTATTTTAGTTAGTTTTAGAATTGAAAAGTGGTGTGATATGCATACTTCCTGTTAGAATCTTAGCTTGATGTAGAATCTTCAGTGCAGGCTTAAGATGTCTACTAGAAACAATAACAATCTTATGGCCGAGGCCATAGAGAGGTTGACTGAGGTGTTAGTTAATATGCGTCAGCAACAATCTAATCCGCCCCCTCAGCTTATGCAAGCAGAGAACCAGGAGTCGAAGACTTTCTCAGAATTTCGACGCTTTAGACCTCCAAAGTTTGAAGGAGGTCACAAACCTGAGGAAGCGAATCGTTGGATTCAGGAGTTGAACAAGATCTTCCGCACTATGGAATGCACTGATGCTCAAAGAGTGAAGTTTGCAGTTTTCATGTTGTGTGATGAAGCTGAGAATTGGTGGCATCACACCATGCAACTTCTGAATTATGAAGGAAGGCTGATTACTTGGGAGGTGTTCGTTGAGAAATTTCTCAATAAATACTTTCCTGAGGATCAAAGGAGGAAGAAGGAGTTAGAATTTATGCAATTGAGACAAGGAGACATGAGTGTGGGGGAATACGCAGCAAAGTTCGAGGAGCTTATCAAGTATTCTCCGTACTACCAACTCAACCCGGACGAGAGGTCCAAATGCATCAAGTTTGAAAATGGGCTCAAGCCGGAGATAAAGTCTGCTTTTGGATATCAGAAGGTGAGAAGTTTTCCTGCTTTAGTGGAGATGTGCCGAGTTTATGAAGATGATAAGAAAGAAGAAGAGGCTCAAAGGAGGAATCAATCAGGGGTTGGACCCATCAGGAAGAAGAATTTCAACAACCGGAGTAAGGGTCGTTATTATCATAAAGGAAAAGGGAAGGAAATGAATGGTGGTAAAGGTATTTCTCCAGCAAGCAATTGTAAGTGCGAGAAGTGTAACCGTTTCCATTTCAGAACCAATTGTTATGCTGCTCAGCATGGTCTTTGTTTTAATTGTGGAAAGAAAGGGCACTATTCTCGTGAATGCAAGGAGCCGATAAAGAAGGAGGGAGGAAGCAAGCCCACTGTTGCTGGAAAGGTGTTTGCTTTAAGTGGAATTGAATCAACCCCATCATCTGGCCTGATCCAAGGTATCTATCTTCTTAATGACCAGCCCTGTGTTGTTATGTTTGATTCCGGAGCCACGCACTCTTTCGTGTCTTATGAGTGTGTACATCGCTTAAAGTTAGTAGTATCTGAGTCCCCCTATCATCTACAGCTTGAAACCCCCACCAACAACCCTTGTGTTGTTTCTAAGATTTGCAAAGACTGTAAGGTAATGGTCTTAAACCATATATCCTCAGTAGATTTAATCTGTTTACCCATGCTTAAGATAGATGTGATCCTAGGAATGGATTGGTTGCATCGAAATCAAGTTATCTTAGACTGTGATGAAAAAACGATCCAGTTCCGAAACCATGAATCCCTAAGTTTTGAACCCAAGGGGTATGTTTGTCTATTCTCCTCAATTGTGGAAAAGAAGAAGGAAGTGGAGATTAAGGATATTCCGGTGGTTAGAGACTTTCTGGAAGTGTTTCCAGAAGAAATTCCAGGATTACCGCCAAAGCGTGAAATTGAGTTTGGAATCGATCTCGTACCTGGAACCGGACCTATCTCTATTGCTCCGTATAGGATGGCACCACCGGAGATGGCCGAGATGAAGAAGCAGATTGAAGAATTGTTGCAGAAGCAAATGATAAGGCCGAGTGTTTCGCCATGGGGAGCCCCATTGTTGTTTGTTAAGAAGAAGGACAGAAGCATGAGGATGTGTGTGGACTATCGTCAGCTGAATAAGGTCACAATCAAGAACAAGTATCCTTTGCCAAGGATTGACGATCTGATGGATCAAGTCCGAGGAGCTTCAGTGTTTTCTAAGATCGATCTAAGGTCGGGATATCATCAGATTCGAATTCGGGATGAAGACATTCCGAAGACGGCTTTCAGATCAAGATATGGTCATTATGAGTATGTGGTTATGCCGTTTGGGCTAACGAATGCTCCTGCTATCTTCATGGATTATATGAACCGGATTTTCAGACCCTATCTGGATTCGTTCGTGGTAGTTTTCATTAATGATATTCTTATCTACTCCAAGAGTCCCGAGGATCATGCAGAACATCTCAAGATCGTGTTGGGGGTCTTGAAGGAGAAGCAATTGTATGCCAAACTTGCTAAGTGTGAGTTTTGGTTGGACAAGGTGAACTTTCTGGGACATGTTATCACCAAGGAAGGCATCGCTGTAGATCCAGCCAAAGTTGGAGCTGTGCTGAAATGGGAACAGCCAAAGACTGTGACGGAAGTTCGTAGTTTCTTGGGTTTAGCTGGATACTATCGAAGATTCATCGAAGGATTTTCGAAGATTGCCTTGCCATTGACTAAGTTGACTCGTAAAGAGCAACCTTTCTTGTGGGATCTTAAGTGTGAGGAAAGTTTTCAGTTGTTAAAGGAAAAGTTAACATCCTCACCAGTGTTGGTATTGCCTGACCCACATAGAAGCTTCGATGTTTATTGCGATGCTTCGAGGCAAGGACTTGGATGTGTTTTAATGCAAGATAGAAAAGTGGTAGCATACGCATCCAGGCAGTTGAAGGTGCATGAGGTCAATTATCCGACGCATGATTTAGAGCTCGCTGCTATTGTCTTTGCTTTGAAAATTTGGAGACACTACCTCTATGGCACTACCTTCAAGGTATTTAGTGACCAGAAGAGCCTGAGGTATCTGTTTGACCAGAAAGAGTTGAATATGAGGCAAAGGCGTTGGATGGAGTTTATTAAGGATTATGATTTCGAGCTCCAATACCATCCCGGTAAAGCAAATGTAGTAGCTGATGCTTTAAGCCGGAAGACTCTCCATATAAGCTCAATGATGATCAAGGAATTTTCTCTAATCGAGAAGTTTCGTGATCTAAGTATGACGATGCAAGTGGAAGGAGAATGCATTATGCTTGGTAAGTTGCAAATTACCAATGAATTCCTGATTCAAGTTCGGGAATCTCAGCAGATAGATGAAGAACTGCAAGAGAAGAGAAGGCTCATGTTGGAAGGGAAGGAACCAAACTTCCAGGCTGGAAGTGATGGAATTCTCCGATTCAAAAATCGGGTTTGTATTCCAAAAGATTTGGAGATAAGAAGATTAATCTTAGACGAAGCACATAAAAGTCGGATGAGTATTCATCCGGGATCAACCAAAATGTATCAAGATTTGAAGAAGCTATTTTGGTGGTCTGGGTTAAAGAAAGATGTTGCTTCGTATGTTGCTTCTTGTTTGATTTGCCAGAAGGCAAAAGCTGAGCATAAGAAGCCAGGTGGTGAATTGCAACCATTGGATATCCCTGTGTGGAAATGGAATGGCATATCAATGGATTTTGTGTCTGGATTACCAAGGACTATTGGAGGACATGATGCGATTTGGGTAATCATTGATAGATTGACCAAGTCGACGCATTTCATTCCAGTTAATATGCGCTATCGCATGGAAAAGTTTGCTGAGTTGTACATCAAGGAGATTGTTCGTCTACATGGTATACCTTCAAGTATTGTTTCGGATCGAGATCCGAGATTTACTTCGAAGTTTTGGAAGGGTTTGCAGCAGTCTCTGGGATCAAAGCTGAGAATGAGTTCTGCTTATCACCCTCAGACTGATGGTCAGTCGGAAAGGACTATCCAGTCTCTTGAGGATTTGTTAAGAGCTTGTGTGTTGGAAAGTCAGGAAGGTTGGGATAAACTCTTGCCTCTGATAGAGTTTACCTACAATAACAATCATCATTTCAGTATTGGAATGGCACCGTTCGAAGCTTTGTATGGAAGGAAGTGTCAAAATCCCCTATGTTGGTTCCAAGTGGGGGAGCAAACAATTATTGGACCTGAGCTTATTCAAGAAACCTCTGAGAAGATTCAAATGATCAGAGAGAAGATGAAGACAATGCAAAGCCGACAGAAAAGTTATGCGGATAAAAGGAGAAGACCCTTGGAGTTTGGAGAGGGCGATCATGTTTTCATTCGCATAAGACCGACAACTGGTGTTGGGAGAGCTTTGAAGACAAAGAAGTTGTCAGCATGGTTTATTGGTCCTTATCAGATACTCAAGCGTATCGGTCCTGTCGCTTATCAGCTCGCTTTGCCTCCGTCTTTGTCTAATCTCCATAATGTGTTTCATGTTTCGCAATTACGGAAATTTGTGCCAGATCCTAATTCAGTAATTGAAGTTCAACCTGATGACGTGGCTTTGAGAGAGAATCTCACTTTTGAGACAATCCCTGTCAAAATTGAAGATCGAAGAATGAAGCAGTTGCGGGGAAAAGAAATTCCATTAGTCAAAGTTATTTGGGAAAATGCTGATGTATCAGAAGCAACTTGGGAATTAGAAGATAAGATGAGAAAAGATTATCCTGAGCTGTTTTTGTAAGCGGAATTTCGAGGACGAAATTCTTGTAAGTGGGGGAGAAATGTAATATCCCAATTTTTGTTCCCAAATAAATAAAAGGAATATTTAAATAAAACTAATTATATGGAATTAGTTAGTTTTATTTATTAATTTGTTGTTATATTAGAAGAATTATCCAAGGAAAAGTGAGAGAAAATAATTTGGGCTCTAAAAATAAGGATTTTTGCAGTTTAGTCCTTGGAAAGGACCTAAGAGGTAATATTGGAAAGATGTTTGGAGGGAAGGTGAATAAAATAATAATTTTTGAAAATCTGAGTGCGTTACTCAAGTAGCCCGAACAATTTACTCGAGTAACAGTGGTGCTGAAGCTGAAGATAGTGCGTTTGATGATTCAACAAATTGAGTAATTCAATTATTTACACCTAGCACCGACTGGAGTTGATGGAAACACGTGTTGGTGTGCATGATAGCCATTCTTGGCTATAAATTCATGCTTTTGGGTTGAGGAAATCATAAGAAGATAAGAAAAAGAAGGGAAACTCTGCTGAATTTTAGTTTGAACACCCTCTGTTCTTCATCTTCGTTCTTAATCCCTACCCACACTCAGTTGATGAGCTTGATACCTTCTTCAAGCTTGTCACAAGACCTTTAATTTGAGACAAGAATCGTGTGTTTTGGTGGCTGGAGCAAGGAGAACGAATTGCTTGAAGTTGGACTCTTGAAACTGAAGTTGGGAAATTTCAGTGGTAAGGAGCTAAGTTGGAGGCTTCGATTTAGGTATGTAGAGGACTCCAAATCGTGCCATTTTGATTTCTATTTAGAGTTTGCAATGTCTAGTTTCCTTATTGACCAAATTTGCTCATTTTCATGCACGTTTGGTTTGTCAAATCATCACCCGAACTTGCTCTGCTGAACCTGTTTTGGAACCAAAAACAGAGCATTTGGAGTTGGTGGATTCTGTGAGTTTCTTTGCTGCCTTTGCATTCAAAAAGCTTCATTTAGGTAAGGGAGAAGCTTTACTAATGCTAGAATAGATTGAGGTGTTGAATTGAGTATTGGTTGAACCACCATGAGGTTCAAAAGGCACTAGGTTAGGGGACAATGGCTTGGAGGCCAATTTGACCATAAAACTGAATTGGAACATGTTAGATGTTGATATCTAAAGCTAAATGAACCTTCAATTTGATCTGAAATTGAGTAATTAATGAATTGGTATGTGAGGTTGTGTTTTAGGTTAAAATTGGGGGAAATTGTGATGAATCTGTGATTTTGATGTTAATCCCTGAAATTGATGCTATGAACAAGTTTAGTATATTGTATTTAAGTTGGTTTGAAGCTTAGTTTTGGTAAAAATTGGATTGGCATGAGTTTGGCATATAAAAACCAGTTCAGCAGTGTTTTTCTGCACAATTTACTCGAGTAACCCAAGCTGTTACTCGAGTAATGCATGAAAATTCTGATCAGTCTGATGGGTACAAGAGGATTACTCGATTAAATCTGATGTATTAATCGAGTAACATCTTAAACTTTGAATAATTGGAAATATATGCAGTACTACTCGAGTAATAGATCTGTTAATCGAGTAATGCGAAAGGTACAAAAAGATTACTCGATTAATCTAGTGCAATACTCGATTAATGGACTCTGTTAATCGATTAGTGATTGAATTTTTTTGTGAAAGGATCAGAATTTAATGATGTGATTGATTATCAAAGGGTTTGAATCAATTAAAGGACTGAATTGAAATTTATTGAAGTCAGAGAACGTTTAATAAAGTTCAACTATGCCAGGTCCCAACTTCAAACAACTTAAATGACACTGAATTGTATTGATGGTCAAACCATGCATAGCATCCGCATTATTTGAGTTCCCACATGAGTGGAGACACGTCCGAGAGGCGTGGGCATATCCTTTCGGTTGAACTCGAGGGACCTGAGTGTCTGCTCCAAAGGGTTCACGGGGGAGTGTCGGTGACCGGGGTTGCACCTTCTGTTTCCGGAAATACACACGTGCGTGTGGGCATGTCATTGGGTGCCGGACTCGATGAGGCGTAGTCCTACGGGATACGTCGACAACATTTCTAAGAGCTCTAGAGGTGTTGGTTTATTTGTGGGCCGAGTTCGATGAGATACTCAGTATGGGTATCGGGCATGTTTATTTTAAGGTGCCACGGAAGCCTATTTGTTGTAGTTGGCCAACAATCATGCATTGATAAAATTAGATGCATCACGACTGCATATTCTATTGATTTATAATTAAGTCTTGATGTTGGTGTTTAACATGGATGACTAAAAATTTATAAGTTATATTAATTGCAATAAATAAAATCTTACTTGATTAGAACTGTACCCCGTCTATTTTATTATGTGTTAGTATTTGCTAACTCCCTATGCCCTTGCAGGTGATGGCTCGTTACCTGACATACGTGGAGTTACGCCCGCTCCGTAGAGGAGTGTGGGACTACGAGGAGCACCGAGCGGTGTTCGAGGGTGAGGTTGACGTGATCTTTCGTCATCCTAACCCCCTTGCTCGAGTGCGACCTCGTAGGCTTCGCATCCCCATGATCTACATACTGCACATTCCACCAGCTTACACTTATCGTTTTGGTTCTCCACCCCCACATCATGGACGTCGTTTTTATAACCTACGTGTCCGACGCCCTGCCACCCGTACACGTCCCTCTACTTCTGATGAGGCTACTGCTACGGCCACTCCTCGTCCTGGTCCGACCACCAGGGTACGCTTTGCACCCTCCCCGGAGCCGGTGCGTCGCGTTGCTACCCCTGTGGCGTCGGACGAGGAGGAGGAGGAGGACCCCGTAGAGGACGTGGATGGACCAGCTGCGGACAGTCAGTGATGTGGTGTTTTGTTTTGACAGTATGTGCAGTATGGGGATCATGTTAGGATGTGGTGTTTAGCTTTTGGAAGACCAGGGATCAGACATCAGCGTGGGTGGATCATGGCTCAGCTCTCGAAGACTCTTTATTTTGATTTGTGTTATATTGTATATAGTTGAGAGGGTCTATGAGAGTTGTTATTTTATATCTGCTGGTCGGTATCCTTATATTTTGCTACCTCGACTTTTATCTCTGATATTTGGGTACCTGAGTTTTTATATATATATATATATATATATATATATATATATATATAGATGGGCTATGGTTGTGTAGATATTATGATCTTTAAAAAAAAAATTATTCCAATTACAACCACAGAAATCATTTTGAAAATCATTTCCGCTGAAGGTACCAAACCAGTACTCAACCGATTATTTTTGAAAAGTAATGTATTTTCGAATCAAAGCTTTTGGGATGTGGAACTTGTTGTATAATAAAAAAAAAGTTTTTCCATAAAGTTCCTATACGAACAACGTTTATTAAATAAATAAAGCTACGTTTTGAGAATATCATATAATTTGTTATTATACATTGAGTCACCACACACGACACCTTCAAAATCCAACCTCCATGAATCGAAGATCGCCTCCCGTTTAGTTTGAAAGGGCAATTGCACTTTTTGCTTCCAGTTATATACTTTGGCTTCTTATTCGGACGATCATACACCCCATATTTTTCACAGCAAAGAATAACCTTTTCCTTATGAAGACCACCACCACTATCGGACCGTAGAATTCTTATAAGAAATCCTTGGGCTAATGCTACATCACGAACCCACCCTACTAGTGCTTCACGTGTAGGAAAAACGGTATCACACACGAATGCGTGTGAATCATCAACCAAAACTTCAACTTTTTCCTCTTTAACATTTTGTGAAGGATCCACATGTAAATCATCCATAATATATACCCTGCCCATAAAGAGTAAAATTAATATAAATGAAAAAAAAATGTCAGAAATTACAATACGCCCATGCCTTGACGTATGTTGTTAAATAATACTTTACGCTTTTACTGTGACGTATAACAAAATACAATTCTACGCCTTGACATTGACGTATGTTAAAAAAAATTTCATACGTCTCTACCATGACGTATGACTATTATTTAAATATATTTAACTCTCTACGCTTCGACTGTGATGTAAGTAAAATTTTTTTACTCATACGTTACAGTCGAAGCGTAGGGTTCATGCCTTACGCCACTGTGTGGGCGTAAGGCTGTACGTAAAAAAAACTGCAAAACGTAAAAACCAGTAGAAATTTATTACCTTCGCACCCACGTAACCTTGTACACTCTACTGAAGACATAAGGAACACAAATAAGTTGAATGATCAAATATTAGTTTATGAGTGGGAGTGAATGAGAGAGGGTATTAGTGAGTTGATGGAGGAAGAAGGTGGTGAAGAAGATGAAAGGGTACTGTTAAGAGGACAAAAAAACACTGCTGAAGAACAAAAAAAGATAATGATGAATGAGAAGGTTGAATAAGGATGATGACAAAAAAAAGAACAATGAGATTGAATGAAGGAGAAGCTTATGAAAGAAGAAAGAGTAGAAAAAGGTGAAAAAGTTTTGGGAGGGGAGGAGGAGGTTACGTAACATGCTGCAGGTTTTGTTTTTGTTTTTTTTTATTTTGAGGATGGGATAATTTTGGAAGAATTTTATGTAAGGGGGTAAAAAACCCAACTAAGATGGTGAGAAAATCAATTCCCAAAAAAATATAGTTTGGCCTCTTTTACGCACAAGAAGCGAAACGGCCCAAAATGATTTTTCATCAGAATCTTCCTCTGTTCGGCAGTTCCAGTATCATCTTCTTTCATTCTCGAAATTGAAGCCACAGACAGAGCAAGCGTTTGTTCGTTCGCAAATCGCAGAGACATGGCTGAAGATTCAGATCGTCCTCTCAGGATCATGAGCTTCGTCTCTGAAGACCAAGTAAATTTAAACCAATTCATTCCCAAACCATTCAAAAATTTCACTTACTTTTCTCATTCTTTCTCCAATCCCTTGAATTATACTCAAGTTAGGGTTTCGTTACTGATTCGTAATTTTAAACTCTTATTGATTGATTTATTATGTGTTGAAACAGTTGGTAGAAGCTAAGAAAACAAGAGGTGAACGAGTTGAAGATGGAACTGCTCAGAGAGATAGACCTCTCTACGAGGTTCGGTTTCAATGCATAATTTACAAAAAAAAAAAAAAATAAAAAAATTGAAGTTTTCTGTGAAGAGTAATACAGATTAGTCCTTGACTTTGTAAGCGTCGGTCAAGTTAGTCCCTGACTTTATCGAAATAGCAATTTAGTCCCTGAGATAGGAGAACGTCGATCTTAGTCCTTGCCGTTACTATCGCAGGATGTATTTGTTTTAAAATGGGATAAAGATAGGGACGTATGTGAATTAAAATGAAATCTCAGGGACTAAATTGCTATTTCGATAAAGTCAGGGACTAACTTGACCAACGCTTACAAAGTCAGGGACTAATCTGACATATTACTCTTTCTGTGAACCTTGGTAGAAATGTGATGTCTGGTTAATTTTTAATTGCAGATTTTGAAGGAGAATAAGGACAAGAAGGATGCCGAATTTAATGAAAGGTTTAAGCATAGTGAGTGTTTATTTTTAATTTTACTTTTATGATTTTTGATAGGTTCAACCATAGTGATTATTTAAGTTGCTATCATTTAGCATAACCAGGATTAGGATAATATCCTTTGCCTAGTATATAATCATTAGGAATTAGGAGAAGTAGCCAAAGAATCATGGACAGGGCATGGGACACGGCAAAAAGAATACCGTAAAATGTTAAAGAAGATGGTCATGAGTGTCTAAAACATATACATTTCTGACGCGGGATACGATAGGTATTCGACACCGCATGGCGACAAATATGTAGTGTCCGGGCTTCCTTGAAAGTATCTTGTGCAAGTTGGTTTAAATTAATAATAAGGAATATGGAACTTGTTGCTTATGGCCACAATTGAGTGCCATGAAAATTCAGCTGCTAAGGGTTAAGGTGGTGTTTGGTAGGCCTGTTAGAATCGGCTGAAACCATACATACGGGTTCTGTTATGTATTTTGGCCTATTTTATAAATAGATCAAGGAATGAGATTAGATTGGGGAGTATTTTTTCCCACTAAAACTGATGGAACCAAACAGAATAGAATTGAACATTTTGTTACCTTATGTTCACTTTCAGTTCATGAGCCCAATGTTACAGGGTGCACCCCTTAATTAGGGCTGCACATAGTGTTAAACATGTAGCAGTTATGACTCTCCCTAAAATTTCGAAGGTCAACTTTTTGAAATGCAACTTTTTTGGAAAAAATATGAACTCAAACTTATTCTCCATGAACAAAGTATTGTTCTTTCCCCCATCAATGAAAGCTTCCATGGCTTTAATGCTTTCATGATTACTTGGTGTTGGCCGTTTTTAGGCAGGAAGAGTTTTATGCCTTTTTTCTAATTTTTTTTACCTTTGTTCAGATCTTCCCCACCTTTCTCTTTTCTACATGCTTTCCTTTTGATGCCATCCTAGATTGAATTTTGACCAGTCTATACTCTATTACAGGGCCACCTAAAGCTTTAGACGAAGATGAGACTGAATTTCTTGATAATTATGAAGCGGTAAGTTAGGATTTTATCTTTTACAGCATTTCGATTAAAAGGTTTTTCATTTCTGAAACCTGGAAGTGTCATTTGTGAAATGTTATCTGATTAGATATGTCCTATGCTTTGAGTATTCAATGCAAAAAGCTATTTAGATTGTTTGGAAATGATTTGATGATCCCTAACGTTATCAAGAAGAAAAGAAATGCTTGAACAATTTGTTTATGTGAAATTTATGAAAACACTTCTTTTTTCTATTATAAAATTTGTGTTTCATCTGTGTTTCAGACAAGGAGGGAATATGAACAAAAAGTGGCAGATGAGGAAGCCCAACAGTTACGTAGCTTTCAAGTTAAGTCATAACTCTTACTGTATGACAACAGTACTTCTCTTTAAATAAATTATAAAAAAATTATACTTGTTAGCTAATTTTCTCTAAGATTAATTTTGGACTTAATTTGATTTTTGTAAATATATTGTTCCTGTATTTTCTTTTCAGGCAGCGATAGAAGCACAATCCAACTTTGTGCATGAAGTTAAGGAAAAAGCCCCTTTACCTTTGATCCAGGTTGGTCATTGGATTTTAATTGTGTTGCTACCTTCTTCTTGCTGTAGCCTGTTAGGGTGTAATCTTTACATCTTCATACAATAATGTTGCTACTGATTTTGAGTTCTTCAATAACATTTTTACTTAATGGGTCAATATTGAGGTCAGTTATGTGCTAATTAAGATGTTGGAAGACTACTCTACTTGGATGCATTTGGCCGCCATCATCAATTTGACATTCATATTGATATGTTTTTATTTTATATTGCCCTTCACGTAGTTCTTTTTCCTTTTCATCTTAAATATCTATGTTTATAATTACTTTTGGTGGTTTTTATATATCCCAACTGAAGGCCTTTATTTTGATACTGGTGGGGTTTCTAGATTAGAACCCCCTCCCCCCTAACTTGCATATTCTTATTGTTTAGTTTTGCACAGTTGCTGTAGTGTTTGTCTAAAGATGTGAATAGCAGCTATAATTTGTAATATTCCAATGACCGGCCTCTGAAGGGGTGCCTAATTTGTTAGTCATTGAAGCAATGCTCGCAGTTTTAAATCAGAAATGATAAGCATGTCATTATTTATGACTTAATGAATACCGAATATATTAACCACTGAGATAACATTTGATAAGCTTCCCCCTCTAGCTCTACGAAGCAGCAACTTTATGTGTCGATGACCTACTCATAAAACTAGATCAGTTAGCCTGGATTCAATTTCTAGATCGTTGCTTGATATTTCTGCTTCAGTTATAGGCGGGAACTTTGCTATAGTCACGCAACCTGGTTTCTCTTGCAGGAAGAAAAGCCTGTTGGAAAGAAGAATCCAGCCTCCCTCCCATTAGGCATGATTATAAAAGTCAAGCCCCGGGCTAAAAAAGCCAAGGTGGATGAAGGATCTGCTAAAGAAGTTTCCAAAGCAGGAACTACTCCTGAGAATGATAAGCGTAAGTCCTTAGAACCAGTGCAACCATTGAATGGCGAAGCTGATAAGTCCCGTGAAGTTGTCCTAACTGGCCTTGTATCATACAGTGATGAAAGTGATGATGACTTGTAGTTTGATATTTGTATTTTGTGAAGTTATTACATGTTTCGGTTAGTGTTCTTATATTGTATTTATTTTCTTTTTGTATAGCAGTCATGCATTTCCATACATATATTCAGGATGGCGGAAACCACCATGTCCATGTGGCAGTAAAAGCCTGAAAGGTATCATAATCACATTGAAATTACTTATATGCATTCTTTTTGGGGCATGCAAAATTTAATTTGATAGAAATTGGTTACTTTTTTTTTTTTGGAAATATAGAAATTGGTTAATTGAATGATACCCTTCTACATTTTTCGGACATTTTTTGGCATGGTACAAGCTATCATTAATGCATTATTTGGCGTGGTGGTTCAATGCTTGGACCTGAAGAGGTTGAGGGCTAGTGTCCTCCATGCTACATATTTTTGCAGTTTAGTTTTTCTCCACCAAGTTAAAAATTGGCAGTAAAAGCAAATGAAAGGAGTTGATCCCTTGACGAGTTAGCAATAATACAGTAAAAAATACCATCAAGCCAAAGCCTCTCCACGGATCAAACTAACAAATTATTAATATAAATATTTAAAAATCAAACTAGCACCCCCTAAAGTGTTTTTGGAGCTTCGCCACTGACTATAAATCAGTATCAACAAACTAGATATTTTTATATTTTGAAGAACTTAACTATTTTTCAATTATTCCATTTTTTTTAGAAAGCTAGTCTTTTTTTGCATAAACTCAGTAATGTAAAAGCATTACTAGTAGTTATTGATATTAATTCTCTATCATAAACATATAATAATTAAAAGTATATTTCTCATAACTTAAAAATGCATTAAAAATTCTACAAAATCTTCTTTAAAATTATAAATTCAATAAAGATAATATAAAAATACTAAAAATAAATTTCTTATAACTTAAATATGCAAAAAAGATTTTAAACATGTTCAACTTTAATCGTCTACACCTTTATTGTGATTTCAAACATGCTCAATCAAATCGGCTTGAAGTTAGTTGGTAAATACTCCTGAAAATCTGGATCACAGTCATTGTGTGTGTTCAGACTGCCCACAAGATCATATGTGTCTACTTACTCTCCTTCCTCATCAACAATCATGTTATGTAATGTGATATAGGCATATGTTATACGCCTCAATTGATTCAAATGTCATAGTTGAGTTGGGCAATGTATTGTTGCAAATCGTTGTTGTAGCACCGTAAATGCTTTTTTGATATCTTTTTGAAGCTTTATTGTTTTTTTTTTAAAAAATTCCCTCTTAGCTCCTTCAGGTAACGAGACGCTCTTGATGCATTTATCAAGATAATACCCAAAATTGTATGGAGTCCCATTGAGCGAGTAATTTACCTCGAGTGTTTGACCATTAAGAACATCGTTGAAGACATTGGATCAATTTAACACATTTATGTCATTGTTAAATTTCGCAACCTTAAAAAAATATGCCAAATCCATGAATCTGCTGAAGCCACTGCTTCCAAAATCATCGTTGGGTTTCCATGATCACCTCGATGCTATTAGACAATTCTTCTATTCCCAATGCATGTAATCGATGCTACACAACATCCCTGAAAATCCACTATCTTCCCTGATTTTCAATAGGCTCCATCATCATTGTTGAGCCTTCTCAAATATGTGCCCCAAATACAATGATCACAGCTAGTTTTTATAATGATTAGTTTTCAAAATTTCGTCTTCCCTGATTTTCAATAGGCTCCATCATCATTGTTGGGCCTTCTCAAATTCATACAATGATCACAACTAGTTTTTATAATGATTAGTTTTCAAAATTTTGTTTTTATAATGGCTAGTTTTTACAACCATTAGTTTTTAATTTGAACATAAATTATTATTATTTTCAAACACGCTATTTTTTTTCACAAACTTATAATAAATAAAAATATATTTCAGATAACTTAAAAATGTAATAAAAATTACATAAAAACTACGTACTCCCTCTGTTCCATTATCTTGGTAAAAGTCAAATGAGTCAATGAAAATAAGAGAGTATCTATTTAATATAATGCATGATTTATTCATTAATTTCAAATTGATATTACACAAATTTTCATATAATTACAATTAATACATATTGCAATATTGCCTCCAAAAAACATCTTTAAGTGTGTTTTCCTTATTTACTTATCAATCATCGATACAATATACAATCTTTAAGTTTTTTCATTTATTTTTTACTTTAACATAGGACAAAATTTTTTGCATTTTTTTTATCAAGATAATGGGACGGAGGGAGTAATACTTAATAATTGAGACATAGTTAAAAACTACAATAAGCAAGAATAAACTACATACTACTTCATCCATAATTTGTTTTAATAATATCGCATCACACTTCAAGAGTTTGCAATTGTAATTTCGTCATTCCAAACATATCTTTAAAAAGTGACGCTATCTCGTCCATTTTCTTCTGGTCATCATCCCTCCTCATCTTTTTCGCCTCCATTTGGAGCCTTTTCTTCTCTAGCTCGAGTTTCTTCAATTTAGCCTACAATCTTTTTATTTTGAACACTTTGTAATCACACCTAAATTCGTTGAATGCTTCATCCTTTTCACTTGATGTTCCACTTTTGTTGATTTACCCTTCCTTTTGGTAGCCTTTTAAACTATTGGTCTTTTGATATAAGACGATGACACAGGGTTATCTTCACCGGATGGTGTCAGTGGGTTTGACAATGAAGTGTATGGCCCAGAAGCAGAATTTTTAGTTCTTTTTTATGAATCTTCATTGACTCCACCATCAAACCATTTTGGTGAGTTTTTAACCAATCGCTAGACATGCTCCAACATGAACTTCTCTATCTGATCTTGATAATATATTGCCTTTGCTTTCTCCATGATATCTTCTGCGTTGCTCCTGCTCTTGCTTGTCTTGTGCTCCACAACGTGTTTATAGAAACCAACAAATTTTTGAACATAAGGGTTCACTGGGTGGTATAGAGATTTTATTTGATCCATATTTCTTTCCCTTAATTTCTTGTTATGGTCTTGTTGTATTGAGCGGTTACCCTTGACCTAAAACACTTTGATTGTTGGTTGTTGCCAACAAAAGAATCTTCAGAAATGTTTAGTCATGATTAAGCAAAAAGTTTATCTTACTCCACGTCAAATCTATCTCTAGATTTTTTTTTTTTGGGAGCTGATGCTCCTCCATCTTCATTGAGATATCAATAGCCTCCAAACCAATTTCAATTTCAGTTTGAAACGGTGAATCTTGAGACTCGTGAGTCGACCCCACAGGTGTTTCTAGATTTTTATCATTGATATTTATGATGTGGTTGATTGTTGGTGATGGAAACATTTTATATGGTATGGCGAGGACATTGAAGAAAATTGATAATTTCTCATAATTGGATTACTTTGTAGATTTGGATAAAAAGGATGATGAGGAATGTTTGGAACATTTTGTGAAGGACTTGAATAATATGGATGATTGAAATTGTTTGGATATTTTGGTGTGTGTTCGAATAGGCCGAGGACCTTGAGATTTTGTATACTTTTCCTAACAGTATAAATGAGGTTGATTGTGATCATTGCATAATCAAACTCAAAAATAAAATTGAATATATATATATATATATATATATATATATATATATATATAGACACACACACATATATATATATATGTGAGAAAATTAGAATGAAAATTTGAAGAATAAAATTGAAGAGTGAAAGTTGTTGCGTGTATTGGATGTAATTGGAATTTATAGATAAATGAAATTATATTCTTTAATTCCCACAACAATTATATTCTTCAATTCACACAATTATATTCTTCATCTATAAATATTAGTTGCATCCGATTCACACAACTATCATTCTTCAATTTTATTCTTCAATTTTCTCATATATTCAATTTTATTTTTGAGTTTAATTTTGCAACGAATCCTAATCAACCTCATTTAAATGGCACTAGAAAAAGTTTTCAAAATCCAAAATCTCAAAGTCCTCGACCTACTCAAAACACACCAAATTATCCCAACAATTTTACCTATCCATATTATCCTCCACAAAATGCTTGAAACATTCCTCATCATCCTTTTTACCCAAATTTACAAAGTAATCCAACCATCAAAATTTATCACTTTTCTTCAATGCCCCTCCATATCCATATCCATTGTTTCTATCACCAACAATCAACCACACCATAAATATCAATGACAAAGATCAAAAAACACTTGTCGATCGACTTATGAGTATAAGATTCACCGTTTCAAACTGAAGTTGGTTTGAAAGCTATTGATCTCGATGAGTATACATCCGCTCCTACAAAGAAAAAGCCTAGAGATAGATTTGACATAGAAGACGATCAACTTCTCGCTCAATCCTGACTAAACATTTCGGAAGATTCATTTGTTGGCAACGACCAAAAATCGGGGTTTTTTAGGTCAAGGATAGCCACTCAATACAACATAATCGCGTCAAGAAATTGAGAGAAAGAAATATGGATCATATAAAATATCATACCATAAAGTGAAGCCCCGTATTCAAAAGTTTGTTGGTTGCTATAAACACGTTGTGCAGTCCATAACAAGTGGGAGCAACGTAGAAGATATCATCGAGAAAGCAAAGGCAATATATTATCAAGGTCAAAGAGAGAATTTCATGTTGGAGCATGTATGACGATTGGTTAAAGACTCATCAAAATGGTTTGATAGTGGAGTCGATGAAGGTTTATAAAAAAGAAAGAAAAATTCTGCTTCTAGGCATACACTTCCTCATCAAACCCACCAACATCATCCAACGAAGATAACGATGTATCACCGCCTTATATCGAAAGATCGATGGGTCAAAAGGTTGTAAAAAGGAAGGATAAATCAACAAAAGGTGGAACATGAAAAGGCTGAAGCATTCAACGAATTTTGACGTGATTACTTAAGTGTCAAAACAAAAAGGTTGAGGCTAAGTTGGAGAAGCTCGAGCTAGAGGAGAAAAGGCTCCAAATGGAGACGGAAAAAATGATGAGGAATGATGACAAGAATGAGATGGACGAGATAGCGTTACTTTTTAAAGATACGTCTAGGATGACAAGAAGGAGATGGACGAGATAACGTTACTTTTTAAAGATACGTTGACAGAATTACAATGGCAAGCTCATGAAATGAGGTGCGATATTATTAGAACAAAATATGGAATGAAGTAGTATGTAGTTTGTTCTTGTTTTTTATAGTTTTTAACTATGTTACATTTATAAGGTACTAAGGTAGTATGTGGTTTTTATGTAATTTTTTTTGTATTTTTAAGTTATGTGAAATGTATTTTTATTAATTACAAGTTTATGAAAAAATAGTGTGTTTAAAAATAATAATAATTCATGTTCAAATTTAAAAACTAGCCGTTTTAAAATCAAAATTTTTAAAACTAGACGTAATCAATGTATTTGGGGGCACATACTTGAGAAGGCCTAGCAACGATGATGTCGAGAGCCTATTGAAAATCGTGGAAGACTGTGGATTTTCAGGGATGTTGGGTAGTATCGATTGCATGCATTGGGAGTGATAGAATTGTCCAGTAAAATGGAAAGAACAATTTTTCGAGGTGATCATGGAAACCCAACGGTGATGATTGAAGCAGTGGCTACATCATTGGTTAAATAAGCTCATTTGCCAAACATTACCTAGTAACTTATTTTTGGTTAAATAAGCTAGTTAACTAGCATATAAGCTACATCATTGCCTTGTGAAACGCACACTAAACCGCATCCACACCCCATCTTAGCAATTACCGGTTGCACACAAAACATTGATATACGATATATGCAGTATTTTATTTCAAAAGTAAAGCCTGAACTTCAAATGCTCAGCTTGACTTGACTCACGTGTCATCATATAACAGGGCGCTTCAAGAGTTGGGTTTGGAAATTTTGGAGACGTTGGTCCTTTGGATATCAATTTGAATCCATGGAATTTCACATGGTTGAGAAAAGCTGATCTCTTGTTTGTGGTAACTAATTTACTCTTGATTTAGTTTCTATTTTTTATATCCTAGAGGTAGTTTTGACTACAATTCTTATTTAGTTTTGCATGTTCTTGTTCTTTTCACTGTGATTCTCATCATCCAATGCTAATGATTCTGTGTTATATAGGACAATCCAGTTGGAACCGGGTACAGTTATGTGGAGGATTCCACACTCTATGTCAAAACAGACGATGAGGCAGTAGATGACTTGATTACATTGTTAATTGAGCTATTCAACAGTAATGAGAGACTCCAAAAAAGTCCTCTGTTCATTGTGGCAGAGTCTTACGGTGGCAAATTTGCCGTCAAACTTGGATTGACAGCTATCAAAACTATTCAACAAGAGAAACTGAAGCTTAAACTTGGAGGTATTTCTTTCTTGAATTGTATCTTCTGTCAGATAAGATTTCATATTAGTAGGATTTAAAGCAACTCTTATCCATGAAATCTATATAAATAGAAATCAGCTGAGTGGAAGAGCTGCAAGAACAGTGACGTTGTGCAACTTTTTTCTTATTCAGGTGTTGCACTAGGAGACACCTGGATCTCCCCAATTGATTTTGTGGTATGTACAAGGGTTGTTCAGGCTAAGTAACTCACTCTTATTTTGTGGTATGTACAACCTTTAGCAGTAACTCACTCTTATTTATATTTCTTTTGCCGTTGTGCTTGATAGAATTTGGACTGTGACATGTTGCATAACTGAAGGCTAAGTAAGATTCTTTCCTGCATTATTTGTCATAATTTCTTGCTAGTTTTTTTTAAAGAGTTAACTTAATTCACTAAAGAGAATGTGGGAACTTCAATCTAGAGTCCGTTGTTGTGAAGCCATGCAATTTCTTATGGTTTTGGAGGCATATTTGTAGAATCTAATTGAGAATTTGTGTTCCCACACAGAAATGCCAGTAGATGTGTGATGGCATTTAATGATCCTTAATTTTTCAAATTGGCTAAAGTTTGCCACTTATATGAGTGAATGCCTTTCCATAACAATCTTGTGTGTATAATTTTATTGGCCATTCATGAAGCCATTCAAATAGGTGTGTAAATTTCGGTTGATATCTATCATCCAGTTCATTCTTTGATTAACATTTTTGCTCATTTTGGATGAATTTTTCTGCATGTATTGGAGCAAATGTTTAAGAAGTGGAAGCAAATGTTTAAGAAGATAATGACTCTTAACAACTTGAAACCATTGGAGGAAGATGACATTGATGAAGACCAAATGGATAATAATGATTGATCCAGTTTATTAGTTTATCTTTTAGAAAAATGACTTAAATATGTAAATTTTTTTGGATTATTTAGCTCTAGTGTTGTTTTGTTTTGAATTATGATTAGATATTTTTTGTATTGTGACTTCTTCATTTGCACTAGTCATGAATATGTTCTTTATTGTTTTGTTTTGAATTATTGTCGTTTTTGTATTGTTTTGAACAGCTTTGTCAAAAAAATAGAATTTAAAAATTACAGATTTTAAGATTTGTGAATAAAGTGTGGGTTGTAGCAGATTTTTTGAGTTGTAGCAGATTTTGGAATTAGAGACGGAATAATTTTGTCTCTGTTTAGAGACGGATATGAATTCAGGAGTTAGAGACGGAATTTTATTAGTTAGAGACGGATAATGAATCTTGGAATTAGAGACGGAATCTATTCCGTCTCAGTTTAGAGACGGAATTCTCTGGACCAGAGACGAAAATTTCCGTCATTGTTAGAGATGGAATTCTATATAACTGTAGAGACGGAACATAATATTTTAGAGACGGAAATTTTCGTCTCTAATTAGAGACAGAAAGGAAATTTCTGTCTATATATTTTGGGATGCCATATTTTGGGACGGACTCAAATCCGTCTCTAATTCCGTCTCTAAAACTGTTAGAGACAGATTTTTCTTTAATTAGAGACGGATTTCGTTCCGTCTGTAAATTTGAATTTTCTAGTAGTGCTTGTTAATAAGACCCTTTTTAATAGCCTTCTTCCTTTCTAAATAATTTTCTGTTGCGGCCCCTTCACGAGTAATCACATTAAAAGTGATCATTATGTGGCTAACTTCGTTGAAATTGCGGTTATTCTTGTTGATGGTGCTAGTTGTTTTTGTATACGCCAGTTGTTGGCTTTGCTACAAAAGAATTGTTTCTTTCAGGGTTACATGATTAAATTTGTGGATAACGGCATCCGTCCACGTCAGTTTTTACATACTCTTAATACCAGATTTTTTTACTCGCTCTCTAACTTAATATAAGTCACTTTTATCTGATTCACGCAAATTAAAAAAATAATTATTACTCTCAAATTTATCAAAAAAATGTTATTCCAAAGTTATCCTTATTTTTTTTTGGTGTACTCCTGATTTTTTTTTTGGTGTACCCAAAGTTATCCTTATTTAAAACTTCACAACTATATTCATTTCTATCTCTAACGTAATTATTATCCTATCACATCTATGTAATTATGAGGGGTGTATTTGGAATAAATTCTTTATTACTACTTAGATATTCTAAAATGACTTATAAAAAGGGACAAAAAATCCACCCAAATGATACCCTATAAGGAATAGAGCGAATAGTAGATTACGTTAATAATCAAAATAGTCAAATGATTCATTGCATTTTATCACTATACTTAATTCCTCCTTTATAAGACCCGTTGTGGATGGTTATCCCACGTGTATCGGCTAAGCCGATTTGTTGATGTAAAGGTGGTGATGAGATCTTAGAGAACTCCGTCAGCCAAATCGGGGAATTTGGGTATGTGTATGTGTATGCGTTTGTGTTTGCATGGAAGGTTAGTCGTTGTATGGTTGTACCTTTGCATCTTACCTAAGGTATAGTGACGGTAATGGGATGCCATGACTAGTTTAATGGCAGAGCCGAGATTCCTGCCAATAGCTGGTTTTATGGCGACCGTTATCGATTAATAAACGGTTGTTACATTCTCTTAACGGATAGTTGTGCCAATCGAAGACTTGGTGCTCCAATACAACAAATATTCAGATAGACGATGCTTCAAAATACCGGATCTTGCAACCCATATTCCTGTTGGGCCGTTGATCCGTTAAACAGGTAATATGAGGTCGTTGGGCACTGTTTACTTGCATCCGTCAATTTGGAACCTAACCACGAACACCCCTAACTCTACCTCTATTCCTTTTAAAAAAAATTGATAACCTCAAGTCTTAAAGACTAAGCTTAAAAATCTTTAAAAAAAAATAATTTTGTATAGAAAATACTCTCTCCGGTTTTTGTTATATGACATTTAACCGAATTACATATACTAAAGAAAGTAGTTAATTTTACAAACTCTATAAGAATACATTGTAGCATTACAGTTTTACTCTCTCAATTTTTCTTGAAAAATTCATACTCATTAATGAAAAAAAACATATAGATAGTCATTTAATAAGGGTAAAAAAAAATAAAAATAAATGATGCATTGGAATATAATAAAGTGACTTATAATTAACACTAAGAAAATCTTCTAAAAGGTACTCCCTCATTCCTATACATAAAATCCTTTTGATACTTTTATTTTGTCCTTATTTATAAGAACATATATCAATTTTCAATGATAATTAATTATTTCTTTTCACAAACGCCCACATTACTTAACATTTTTTAGATTCTCAATATTATTAATAACGGTAGTTTCGAAAAGACAAATGTTAACAAGTGCTCTTGATACACTTGTTAAGAAGCTAAACATAGTAAAAACTCATGAAAAAATGTAGTTTTTTTGTATTTCCAAGATAGGGAAGAATGCACACTTATAATTGTTTTTCCATTGTTAGCATCATAAAGACACTTGATAACAAGATCCTAAAGTAGAGATTAACATAAAATAAAAAAAAAAATTAAATGCAGGGAGCATTGGACTAGGATTTAGCAGTTTCACGAGCTGAAAAGTAGTAGTACAATGGATACATCGGTACTATGAGCTGAAATGTAGTAGTACAATTGAGGTCTCCATGTTACTTTGAAGTTTGAACTCATAGTACCGATAACAGGAAGCAGTACAAGGACACCATTGAACTCCAATTTAGTAGTACATAACTGTACCACAAACCAGTCCCCCTTTTCTCTCTCTCTCTATATATATATATAGAGATTGGTATTGCATCCTATTCCAGTCTCGTAATAATGATAATAACACTCGAGGCAACATTATTTGAAGATAATACTTTTAAAGGGTTTAAATATGTTTTTGGTCACCGAAAACTTAGTGATTTTTTGTTTTAGTTTTTAAATTTTTGTATTGGTTTTGATTCTTAAATTATCCAAATTTCGGTTTTAGTCGTTGATACATGATTCACAAGAACTAAAACCAAAATTGTATAACATATAAGAATCAAAATGAATGAAAAAAAAAAGCAAAATTGCTCTTTGGTTTCTTAAGTTATTTATTTGTTCCAAAGTGATCCCTCAAATTTTTTATGTTTGAAAGTGGTCCCTCAAATTTAATTCCGTTAGCATTGTTGGTCCTTTCGTCAAACTTTTCGTCTTCGGTCATCTTCTCTGTCTATGATCTCCATCTCCGATCATCTTCATTAGCGAAATTTCTAGCTAATGCCATTTTTTCTGGCAAGATTTTCGGTCAGTGCCAGTACCATTTTTTTCGGCGTGGCTCTCACCTTTCTCTTTCCTTTCTTCTTCCCCTTCCTCCCTCCTTGGCATTGGCCAGAAATCTCGTCGGAGAAGATGACCAGAGACGAAAAAAAACAGAAAAATTAACGAAAGGACCAACCATATTAACGGAAGTAAGCTTGAAGGATCACTTTGGAACAAATAAATAATTAAGGAACCATAGAAGCAGTTTTGGCTTTATTAAGGGCTAAAACCAAAGCCTGTTAAGTTTTCAAAGACCAAAAACATATTTAAACATTTTTAGAGAAGCTGAGGCAAGTTAATCCAAATGGGGAGCAAGAGGAGTAAAACTCGTATAGCCCCTTGCTATACTTGCCGGCACAACAAATCAAGATTGTTGTACTTTTAAATTACCATCAGTGACAAATCAAGATTGTTGTACTTTTAAATTACCATCAATGATTATCAAATCCTGATTGTTTGTTCCTAGTAAAAAACATGTTTAAGTTTTACCAGCAAGAGATGGCGCTGGAGATAGTAAGAGGCTGGGAACAGGCAGAGCATGGATGGAGCCAACAACAGAATATAGTCAAGCAACTGGGAATGAGTGGAGAAATCTGCTGTGGCTCCACTCATGTACTGCCTCTTCCCTGGCTTTGTCACTTTCCTTCTCCATCTCCCTTAACCACTCTTATTTATTTATTTGTTTGTTTATTAAGTGAACATTTTAATGAACTGACAGTCAATTATTGAATGAGTTTTATTCTGTCATTGCATCAAAATGAAATCCTTATTCACATGGGTTCAAATGAAAAGGTATTGTTGTTCATTGACTACACATCTAGTTGTGCTCTACATGCAACATTTTATGAATCTTATTACTGCTATAATAGATTGGCTCTAATTGATACTTCTCTAATAGCTACTCCTATACTTGATCATGCAGCATTTTCACAGTTCCATAGTTTACTTCTGCTATGATCAAATCAATATGCGAAATTCATGCTACAAACAGGACCATAGCCTTGTATACCTTATGATCATCTGACTGGGCCTGGGGGTTTTGTCCGACACCGACCAGATGTGGTGGCTCTCCTCCTGACGATTCCCTGCCATGATGGAGGGAGGAATGACTGGATACTTGCCAGCAAAATTGCTCTGAAGCTCAAGTAAGTTGGGGGAAAAGACACAGCATAAGTAAGCAACTATGAACGAATAGTAAGTAATGCCCTTCCTGGGTATTCTCCTATTTATAGGTGAGCCTGTGTGACTGTCTACCTGGTAGATAGGATGATGCAGGGGATCATTCCCTTCCAGTTGCACATAATCTGCTGTATTGACAGGATGACAGACTGCATTGGAGAAACAGGTTCAGTGTCGGATGGGTATGTGTGGAATACCAAGCGCAGGGTGGCATGGCAGTTCAGGGCAGAGGAAATCAGAACTAGAGTTGCAGACTTGTTATAGATGCTGCCACAACCACATTACAGTAGGTGGTTCGGAAGCATACTGAGTGGAGTAATTCTCAATCAAGGCTCCCTCAAGAAGATGACTACAGCCCATTGTGGTATGACACATGCCATTTTGAAGTAAAAAAGTATGCGGTTGTTCAAGTGCTGTGCCACTCCAGATTCCAATTCTCATGTATATCTTAAGCAAGGGACTGAGGGTGAACACTGAAGTCCAGCATTTCATTTAGCCCTCTGTATCGTGTGCTGATCATTATCAAATGTAACTAATAAAAGCGTGAAAACAGAAAATAGGGTAATTATCATGATTAGGGTTGATCCAGCTCATTTGAGTAGGACCAGTGAGAGCTGAACAATTTAATTTTGGGCAGGGCTGGTTAAACCTAAATCATCTGAGAAAGATGTGTTATAAGAGGTGAAATAAATAAATAACAGCTGTCAGACCAAATTTATAGTTCAGAGTAAAAACTAAATTTAAAGAACAAGTAAAGCCTATAAATTTTCTCCTAACTTGCATATTTTTCCTGTTACCCAGTAACTCTATCCACTTCTTCCATCATCATTATTATTCACAGCTTGGAACATATAATCTCTAATGTCTAATATCATCATTAACCAGGTGAAGACCAGAAGACCTTCACAGTTTGGAACACATAATCTCTAATGTCATTATTAAGCACAAACTGTGAAGAAAGAAAAATGGAAGTGAACAACAAAGTCATGCTGAGTAACAAGATAATCGTGTGGGGATAGAATTAGGGAGAAGTCATATGGTCTTCTAACATGGCTTATAACCTGAACCAACAATTCTGATTTAATTAATGTTATTAAATCCTCACTTCTCATGAGAACAAATCATTTTCACATATGTAACATCATGGAACCAAAGAAGCCACCACCTACCTATCAACATAACCTGTCACAAAACCTAAATAATGGGACAGTTTTAAGGGTGCTACGGGGAGGAAGTTTAAAAATATTAGAGGCGCTAAGATATACATAAAATAACTATTCCAAATGTAGTAAAAAAATTCCAGAGAAAAAGTTCATACTGGACCAACCATTTCATTTTTATCTTTTTAGGCAATTATTATAAGGCAATACCAGGGGCAAGAAAAATGGCAGGCAGTCATTAGCCATAAATATGACTCAGAAAATACCAGATAATCATACAGACATCATTTGGTGCTATTCTATGATTCTATCACAACTTTTTCTTCCTCTGTCTAGCATCTTAAGCAAAACTATGATTGTTTTTAAGCGAAATACCAAATAAGACATTAAAGTAATAATCAGCATCAATTGAGTGGCTTTACTGAGAAGAACTAAAAGTTGCAATGGCATCCATTTCTTCTTGCAGTAGAAGAGCATCAATGAAAACATCAAGACTCTCTCCTTGCATCACATCATCTATTGAGTGATAAGTGATGCCAACTCTATGATCAGTTACACGGCCTTGGGGAAAATTGTATGTTCGGATGCGTTCAGATCTATCTCCACTACCAATCTGTACAATTTGCAAGGTCTGAAGAATCAATCCAGAAAGCAAAAGGGTATAGCAAATGAAAACAGTTTCTAAGAGATCTCTTCTACCTGCTCTGATCGAAGCTTTGATCGACTACTATGAAGTCTGACCCTTTCCATTTCATATAGCTTTGCACACAGCACCTTTAGTGCTCTGGCCTTGTTCTAAACAGAAATGGGAAAGCAGAGATAGAATTTTTAGGGAGGAAAAATGACATCACAACGAAGTGAAGTGTAGAGCAGAACCATAATAGTGAAATAATCACATACCAAAATTAACCAACCCTGGCTCATCAAATATCTTAGAATGGCCCTTACTGTTTCTTAAACGAGTGAAACAAAATAAGCCTAAATAAAAATACCTAACAGTGAAAAGAAAAGGCTTGCATACTGCTTTCCTGAACTTTTTCTTAAAATTGGCATATCTAACCATGCACTCAGAGAGAAAGTTTTGAGACCAAAATGTAACTATACCACAAACATAATTTTCTAATTGAACGCACAACAGAATACCAAGGAGCATGAAGTATACACCCAGTTTCAGCTACTTGCCTGACTCAAATGAGAGAGCACATGCAGCATCACTTAATCAGAAATATGGTGATGGCTTTAGCCATGGCATATGAAAAGCACAATGATTTGAGCTCAATATATGATGTTTTTGCATGATATTTGACCCTCTTTCTTAGTAATTTTGGCTTGTTTCTCAAGTATTTTAGGAAAAGATTGAAATTTTGATGTCTAATGTGAAGAACGAGATCCCTGTGGATTTGGTACCAAATTTGTCTGAATTTCAGGTTTGGAGGCTTAATGTGATGATTTATGGAAAAGAAGGTAAAAGCAAGCCTTGGAGTCAGGAGTTCAAAGCAAATCTGCTGAAGAAGTACACACTCGCCCAGGCGAGCCATGACCCTCGCCCAGCGAGTGGGGTCAAATGCTTAAAAAGCGTGGGGTTTTCTTAGTCAAAAACTCACCCAGGCGAGCCTTATTCGCGCCTGGGCGAGTGGCGCAGATATCAGAATGCGATTTTATATCTTTTAGGGATTTGGAAGGGATTTGTTTTATCTTTTAACTTTAAAATAGATTAGGATTGGTAAGGAGGATTATTCTGAACAATTGGGAACGGCGATTTTGAGAGCTTTGGTGAAGAATTGAGATTGGAGATTCAAGTTTAGTGGTAAATATGTTTATTTTTATCATGTTTATTGTTTCTCTCTTCTCTATTATGAACTAAACCCTTATTTGGGAACATGTGTATTTGTATGGAACCTTCATAGTTATTTGCTTAATGAATTGATGTTTTTCCAATTAAGTATTGTGTTTGATTATGTTCTTATTTGTTTATCATAATTTTGAGCTCGATTGTGATTTGGTAATTCTAATTGAATAGGAATATTGAATTAGGATTTAAACCTTTAATCAAACAATTCAATTACATAGGTATAGGAATATGTTTATGAATTGGATAACCTTCTAATAATTTTGATTGAACATTAATTGGTAAGATTAGGATTTAAAGCTCTAATTAAGGGAGATTAAATTACTAAGAAACAGGGTTGACCCAAGGAATTAGGCTGCTTTTACCTTTGCAAAATTGATTCAATACTTAGGAAAATCATTGATTCGTTAGCAATTATTATAAGAACCTACAATGAAACAAGTTCCCAAATTCTTTCACAGACACTTTTTATTTGCGTTTTTGTTTTTAAATTTAATTTAGTTAAGAATTTTCCAATCAATTTAATTTTAATTTGAATTTCACGTAGTAACTACGACTTAGGTGAGAATTATTTTAATCAATTTTAGTCCTCGTTGGGAACGACAACCCACTTCCACTTTATTACTTGTCACGAACTGGTGCACTTGCCAGAACGCCAACAAGTTTTTGGCGCCGTTGCCGGGGATCAAGTTGACTGGTATGATGGAGGAAAAGAATGGAACCATGGCTAGTCTGACTGGTATGATGGAGCGGCTTCTTCGCAGGCAGAGTCGTCAGAATGAGTATTTCCAGCGCGAGATGGGCAGGAATCAAATAATTCATGATGACTTGCGAGCTGTGACTGATCAGATGCATATTCCTTTTCCATTGCCTCCATATTCTCAAGAGGATTTGCAGGTCCTGGATCAGTCCGATGAGGATGGCATGGATGAGGATGCAGATGCTGCTGGGATGTGAGATGTGTGGTTTGCTGTTGTTGGTGGCAGTTGCCTCTAGTTGATTTAGGTTTTCATTTAACTTTGGAGACTTATAATTAGACCTGTAGTACTTTTGCTTGTGCCTTGGTGTGACACTTCTGCGTTTTCAGATACTTTGGTTATTTCAGTTTATGTGTCGTTTTTGATTTTACTCGCTTTGTGTAGTTGAATTTCATTGATATTTTGTGGTGCTTGATGCACTTTGGCTTTAATTGTTAGTGACAGGTGTTAAGTTTGGGGGAGGACATGTGTCTCCGATTGCATTCAGAGAGGGAAGTCTCTTATCTTTTGTTTCTTTTTATTGTTATTTTTATTTTGTCGTTTAGGATTAGTGTGTTGCTTGAGGACAAGCTAACTTTAAAGTTTGGGGGAGTCTCACAAAATAAAAATTTTAATTTTAATAAAAATAAACAAAAGATAAGAGACTTCCCTCTCTGAATGCAATCGGAGACACATGTCCTCCCCCAAACTTAACACCTGTCACTAACAATTAAAGCTAAAGTGCATCAAGCACCACAAAATATCAATGAAATCCAACTACACAAAGCGAGTAAAATCAAAAACGACACATAAACTGAAATAACCAAAGTATCTGAAAATGCAAAAGTGCCACACCAAGACACAAGCAAAAGTACTACAGGTCTAATTATAAGTCTCCAAAGTTAAATGAAAACCTAAATCAACTAGAGGCAACTGCCACCAACAACAACAAACCACACATATCACATCCCAGCAGCATATGCATCCTCATCCATGCCATCCTCATCGGACTGATCCAGGACCTGCAAATCCTCTTGAGAATATGGAGGCAATGGAAAAGGAATATGCATCTGATCAGTCACAGCTCGCAAGGCATCATGAATTATTTGATTCCTGCGCATCTCGCGCTGGAAATACTCATTCTGACGACTCTCCTGCGAAGAAGCCGCTCCATCATACCAGTCAGACTAGCCATATCACCACCGTGGCCGCGCCCTCGTCCCCGAGGAGCAGTTGGAGCCTGAAGCTCTGCAGGTACCGGCTCATTGTTACCATACTCGCGCCGTGCAATATCCAAATAGCGCTCGAAAACTTTCATGTTCATCCTTTTGGCTGGCGTTAGCTCCAAAAGGTCATCCCCAAATCCACCTGCCGAGCTAGACACAGCTTGGTAATTACCGCTGGCAAACCAAAGGAACCCGAGTTACTCTCCCGAGCCATGTGAAAAATGTACTCGAACATAAGAAATCCAGCATCAATCACCATACCCCTAAGAATCCCATAGACAATACGCATAATGAAGGGTTTGATGTCGGTTTCATGGGACTGGGAGTGCAAGTTATGCATGACAAAATGTGCCTAAAAACGAGCTTCCGGGCGAAGGTATTTGGCTGTCACATGCTTAATGGAATTGCTAACACCATAGTTCCAATCTTTGTTAGCCAAGAAAAGAGTGCTTTTGATGTCATTGAAGTTCTGGGGATTAAGGGTGTCCCTAAGATAGTATTGCTCAAATTCGGTGGATTCATTGTGAGCAGGGAATCCTAACACTTGGTTAATTTCATGCCGGCCATAATCAATTTCTACACCCGCACCCAGCTTTTGCGACACCCCGGATTTTGTTGCTCACGATAGTGTGCGTGAGCGAAAAATTCCCAAATTAAGGGCTTGCTCATAAATTCTGGGGGTGCCACTGTAAATGGTGCCCACCCGAGCTGACGCAATGGATCAAAAATCGCGGGAACACTCGAAATGCCTCCCTCATAATCCTCAATGCTAGTGTCCGGAGTAATACCCTTCCCTACTACTTTTTCAGTGTAAAATTTCTTGGCAATTTGGTGTTCAAAATTCCTAGAGTAGGATCGACTAGAGCCACCAACAAGCTTGGGTCTCTTTCCCTTGTCCCTTGAAGCCATTTTGCAGAAAAAATTCTAAGTGGCAATTTATCAATACCTTATGGGCACTAGAACCTGAGGTCCTAAAAAGTGCAAATCAATTTCAAAAACTACCCAAAAAAGTACCTAGGCCACTAATCAGTGTAGAAACAAGAGAAGAGAGAGACTTACCCACAAATAAAGAGCAAAATTCGTGCCCCAGAAGAGGATCCGAGTGATCACATTGCTAGTTTCTTGAGTTACCTCGACTTCGTCAAGATTCAAGGTGCAAGTGATGAGGCAATAAGGTTGAGGCTTTTCCCTCTCTCATTAAGGGGAAAGGCGCTTCAATGGCTCCGTGCACAACCACAAGGGAGCATCACTTCTTGGGAGGAATTGGCTAAGATTTCCGTGGACAAATACTTCCCACCTTCCAGACAAGCTCAGCTTAGACAAGAAATCAACGCCTTCGCTCAACAGGATGGAGAATCTTTACATGAGGCGTGGGAAAGGTACAAGCAGATGTTGAAGAAGTGTCCCAATCACTCTGTGCCTGAATGGATGCAAATGAGGATATTCTATGATGGGTTGAGTGTCTCCAATCAGCATTTGGTCGACCGTGCATCACAAGGTTCATTACAGAGCAAGACCGCTGAAGAGGCTAGGCAGTTGTTTGAAAAAATGGCTCACAACAGCAGTCGTGCCACTGTTAGGAAGCGTATCATGAAGAAGACTAATATGGAACCTGAGAATGTGCAAGCTTTGTTTGCCCAGAATAAGGAGATGCAGAAATTAAACCAGGTTCAGATGGGTTCTTCTGAGGTAGTGCTTTCCTGCGATTTCTGCAAGGGTAATCATCAAAATGGAGACTGTGCTTTTGAGTTTGGTATAAGTGAAGAGGCTAATTTCATAGGAGGAGGTCAAAAGAATAATCCCTACTCTAATACTTACAATCCGGGATATAGAAATCATTCTGCTTTCTCCTAGCGCAGTCCAGCACTTCAGCCACCACAGCCATCACAGTCTCCACAGCAAGAACAGAAGATGGCACCATGGGAAGCAGCTCTTGAAAGGGTTACTAATACAATAAGTAACTTAGCAGAGGAGACCAGAGCGAGGTTAAAAAATCAAGGAGCTAGTATTCGCAATTTGGAGATTCAGATGGGTCAGCTTTCCAAGCAAATGTAAGAGAGGCCATCCGGATCCTTTCCAAGTGATACAGTTCCTGATTCAAGGGAGCATTGCAAGGCCATTACTCTTCAAAGTGGCAAGTCTCTTGAGGAGCCACGGAAAAAGAGTGATGATGCGGTAATTGAGGCCGAAGAGAAGGAGCAGAATTCAATTGCACCTCAGGAAAAGGAAAAAGAAAAACAGCCACAGATTTCCCTCAAGGTTCCTTTTCCTCAGAGATTGAAAAAGGAGGACACCAAGAAACAATCTGCCAAATTCATGGAGGTGTTCAAGAGACTCCAGATCAACATCCCATTTGCGGAGGCTCATGAGCAAATGCCCACCTATGCTAAGTTTATAAAGGAGCTCCTAAATAACAAGAGGAAGATTCAGGATGATGAGACAATTATGCTGACTGAAGAATGCAGTGCCTTATTGCAAAAGAAGCTTCCTCAGAAACTTAAGGACCCAGGGAGTTTCACAATCCCATGCAACATTGATGGGTATAACATTGGAAAGGCTCTATGCGACTTGGGAGCTAGCATCAACCTGATGCCTCTCTCTATCTTCAAGAGATTGGGCATTGGGAAGGTGAAACCAACCATGATGTGTCTCCAGCTGGCAGATCGCTCCATCAAAAGGCCTTATGGGAAGGTGGAGGATGTTCTTGTTAAGGTTGACAAGTTCATCTTCCCAGCTGATTTTGTGATCCTGGACATGGAGGAGGATGCTGCTATTCCACTTCTTTTGGGAAGGCCGTTCTTGGCCACTGGGCGAGCCCTCATTTATGTGCAACAGGGCGAGCTCAAGTTGCGGGTTCATGAAGAGGAAGTATCCTTCAATGTGTATGAGTCCATGAGAAGGCCTAAGGAGGAGGAGCATTGCTTCATGGTGGATGTGATTGATGCCTTAGTCACATCCACTTTTGAGAAACCTGCCATAGTGACACAATTGAGGCAGCATTGGTGTAAGGAGAGTGTGGAGAGCAGAAATTGATAAGGTGGCATCTCCAACTCCAGAGTACAAAGGCACCGAAATCATGGATCTGAGGAGACATGAAAAGGAGGCTAGAGCAAAACCAGAGCTTAAAACACTCCCAGCCAATCTCAGGTATGCTTTTCTAGATGACTCTGACTACTATCCTGTCATAATTAATAATGCCTTAACTGAATTAGAAACTGAAAAATTAATGAGTTTTAAGGCAATATAAATCTGCGATAGGATGGTGTGTAGATGACCTCACACGGATTCATCCCAGCTTTTGCATGCATAAGATTCTCTTGGAGAAGAATTTTAAGCCTGTAATTCAGCCTCCAAGGAGACTCAATCCTACTCTCCAGGAGGTAGCAAGAAAGGAGGTGGTAAAACTTTTAGATGCAGGAATAATTTACCCCATCTCTGATAGCACTTGGGTAAGCCCAGTGCAAGTGGTCCCAAAGAAGGGTGGTTTAACGGTGATAAAAAATGATAAAAATGAACTCATTCCCACCCGCACTGTCTCAGGGTGGAGAGTTTGTATTGATTATAGGAGATTGAATAACGCCACCCGAAAGGACCACTTCCCATTGCCATTCATGGATCATATGTTAGAAAGATTGGCTGGACATGCATATTACTGTTTTCTTGATGGTTATTCTGGTTATAATCAAATCTGTGTTGACCCTAATGATCAAGAAAAAACGGCATTCACATGCCCCTTTGGAGTTTTTGCATACCGAAGAATGCCTTTTGGACTTTATAATGCACCAGCCACTTTTCAAAGGTGCATGCTTGCAATATTCTCCGATATGATTGAGAACTTCATAGAGGTATTTATGGATGATTTTTCGATCTATGGGTCATCATTTGATTCATGTCTGAGTAATTTGGGAAAAGTTTTGCAAAGATGCCAAGAAACCAATCTTGTCCTTAACTGGGAGAAATGTCAATTCATGATTAAGGATGGGATAGTTTTGGGGCATAAGATATCTGAAAAAGGAATAGAGGTAGATAAAGCAAAGATTGATGTAATTGAAAATCTACCTCCTCCAACAAATGTAAAGGGGATTAGAAGTTTTCTGGGCCATGCCGGTTTCTACCGGAGATTTATAAAAGATTTTTCAAAAATAGCTAAGCCCCTTTGCAATTTGTTGGAGAAGGATGTGGAGTTCAAGTTTGATAAGGAATGTATGAATGCTTTTGAAACTTTAAAAAGGAAACTGGTAACAACCCCTATAGTGGTCGCACCCGATTGGGGAAAACCTTTTGAACTGATGTGTGATGCCAGTGACCATGCTATAGGAGTTGTTCTAGGACAAAGAGTTTATAAAGTATTTCATACAATCTACTATGCTAGTCGTGTTCTGAATAGTGCTCAGGTGCACTACACGACTACTGAAAAAGAGCTCTTAGCAGTAGTGTTTGCCATGGATAAATTTAGGTCCTATCTCATAAGGTCAAAAGTAATTGTTTACACAGATCATGCTGCACTTAGGCACCTTTTGGCTAAGCAAGATGCTAAGCCAAGACTGATAAGGTGGATCTTGCTTTTGCAAGAGTTCGATTTGGAAATTAAGGATAAGAAGGGGGTTGAAAATGTAATAGCTGATCACCTATCTAGACTTTCCCTTGAAACTAGTGATAAAGATGACCAGGTTCTAATAGATGATGCATTCCCTGATGAACAACCCCTAGCTGCATCTGCATTACTATGGTATGCTGATTTAGCAAATTACTTAGCAGCAGGGGTCATTCCCAAAGATTTAACTTGGCAACAAAAGAAAAAGTTTTTACATGACACCCAGTTTTATTTTTGGGACAAGCGCTTTCTGTTTAGAAGAAGTGCAGATGGAGTAATTAGGAGGTGTGTAGTTGAGGAAGAAATTCCTGACATTCTTTGGCATTGCCATAACTCCCATTATTCAGGTCACTATGGTCATGAAAAAACAGCATCCAAGGTTTTACAATGTGGTTATTTTTGGTCAACTCTTTTTAAAGATGCTCGTGATTTTGTGATCAAGTGTGACCAATGTCAAAGGATGAGGAATATTTCTAGGAAAGATGAAATGCCTCTCCAAAATATTCTGGAGGTAGAAGTGTTTGATGTTTGGGGGATAGATTTTGTAAGCCCCTTCCCACCGTCTTATAACAACAAATACATTCTTGTGAGAGTTGATTATGTTTCTAAGTGGGTTGAGGCCATCCCCACTTCCACCAATGATGCTGTAGTAGTGGTAGAATTTTTAAGGAAGAATATTTTCTGCAGGTTTGGAATACCAAAAGTGCTCATTAGTGATGGTGGAAGTCATTTTTGCAATAAAGTGATGGAGAAGGCATTAGCTAAATATGGGGTGCACCACAAAGTTGCCACCACATATCACCCACAGACATGTGGTCAGGTTGAAATGTCTAATAGGTCCCTTAAGAGAATCCTAGAGAAAACTGTGAATAGTTCTAGGAAAGATTAGTCTAGAAAATTAGATGATGCTCTTTAGGCATATAGGACAGCTTTCAAAGCCCCTATTGGCATGTCACCTTTTCAAGTGGTTTATGGAAAAAATTGCCATTTGCCTATTGAACTTCTTCATAAAGCACACTGGGCAACCAGATTTTTAAACCTTGATATGCAATTGGCAGACGAGAAGAGGTTATTGCAGCTCACTGAACTTGATGAGTTTAGGGAGCAAGCATATAACACCTCTTGCATTTTTAAGGAAAAAACAAAAAGGTGGCATGACAAGAGAATAATCAATAGAGTTTCATGTTGGACAAAGTGTCTTGCTGTACAACTCTAGACTTAAGCTTTTTCCAGGAAAGCTTAAATCTAGATGGACAGGTCCTTTTGTTGTGATGCAGGTATTACCCTTTTGGAGCCGTGGAGATTAAAAATCCCTCAAATGGGAATGTGTTTAAAGTGAATGGACAGTGACTCAAGGTGTACCATGGGGAGATAATCGACAAGAGCTCATCCAAAGTGGAGCTGAAAGACCCTTAGTCTCAACCTAGTGTCATCCGTCAGGCTCGGGACGTTAAACAAGCGCTTTCTGGGAGGCAACCCAGTGGTAAGTAATTTAATTTTAGTTTTTTTTATTTATTATTTTTTTTAGTGTAGGATTTTACTGTTATTAAAAAAAAATTAAAATAAATAAATAAATAAATATACAGGTCTGATTGATTCGCCTGTGCGCGGCACCTGTGCGCCCAGGCAAGGTGGGGTTCAAGGGGTTCATTGACCAATTCGTAAAAAAAAGAAAAAAAGAGCAGCAGTTCAGTGAAAAACTCGCGTAGGCGAGTCATTTTTTTTCGCCCACGCGAGTTGTGGGTTTGATGGGTGTCGTGGCAAAACTAAGGACTCGCCCAGGCGAGCCATGAACCTCGCCCAGGCGAGTTGCATCAGATGCAAATTTTATTTTTTTTTTAAAAAAGGGGTTTTCTACCCCAAACCCTCATTCTCTCCTTCTCACCCACGATTCTTCTTCTCCCATCACCTCTTTTCATCTTCAAACCACCCCCAACCACCATCAACAACCCCATTCTTCTACCTCCTTCCCCAAAATCGGTTCTTCCTTGCTCTTCCTCATCATCTTCTGTCACATGCTTGAAGGTTTTGTTTCACTTCCCTCCAATTCGAGTTCCTCCCTCTCTCTTCTAGGGTTCACGAATTTTGTTCTTTATTTATGGGTAAGTCTCTCTCTTCTCTTGTTTTTACACTGATTAGTGGCCTAGGTACTGTTTTTGGATAGTTTTTGAACTTGATTTGCACTTTTTAGGATCTTAGGTTCTAGTGCCCATAAGGTGTTTGATAAATTGCCACTTAGATTTTTTTTCTGCAAAATGGCTTCTAGGGACAAGGGAAAGAGACCCAAGCTTGTTGGTGGCTCTAGTCGACCCTACTCTAGGAATTTTGAACACCAAATTGTCATGAAATTTTACACTGAAAAAGTAGTAGGGAAGGATATTACTCCGGACACTAGCATTGAGGATTATGAGGGATGCATTTCGAGTGTTCCCGCGATTTTGACCCATTGCGTCAGCTCGGGTGGGCACCATTTACAGTGGCACCCCCGAAATTTATGAGCAAGCCCTTAATTTGGGAATTTTTCGCTCACGCACACTATCGTGAGCAACAAAATCCGGGGTGTCGCAAAAGCTGGGTGCGGGGGGTAGAAATTGATTATGGCCAGCATGAAATTAACCAAGTGTTAGGATTCCCTGCTCACAATGAATCCACCGAATTTGAGCAATACTATCTTAGGGACACCCTTGATCCCTAGAGCTTCAATGACATCAAAAGCACTCTTTTCTTGCCTAACAAAGATTGGAACTATGGTGTTAGCAATTCCATTAAGCATGTGACAGCCAAATACCTTGGCCCGGAAGCTCGTTTTTGGGCACATTTTCTCATGCATAACTTGCACCCCAGTCCCATGAAACCGACATCAAACCCTTCATTATGCGTATTGTCTATGGGATTCTTAGGGGTATGGTGATTGATGCTGGATTTCTTATGTCCGAGTACATTTTTCACATGGCTCGGGAGAGTAACCCGGGTTCCTTTGGTTTGCCAGCGGTAATTACCAAGCTGTGTCTAGCTCGGCATGTGGATTTTGGGGATGACCTTTTGGAGCTTACGCCAGCCAAAAGGATGAACATGAAAGCTTTCGAGCGCTATTTGGATATTGCACGGCGCAAGTATGGTAACAATGAGCCGGTACCTGCAGAGCTTCAGGCTCCAACTGCTCCTCGGGGACGAGGGCGTGGCCGCGATGGTGATATGGCTAGTCTGACTGGTATGATGGAGCGGCTTCTTTGCAGGCAGAGTCGTCAAAATGAGTATTTCCAGCGCGAGATGCGCAGGAATCAAATAATTCATGATGCCTTGCGAGCTGTGACTGATCAGATGCATATTCCTTTTTCATTGCCTCCATATTCTCAAGAGGATTTGCAGGTGGATTAGTCCGATGAGGATGGCATGGATGAGAATGCAGATGCTGCTGGGATGTGAGATGTGTGGTTTGCTGTTGTTGGTTGCAATTGCCTCTAGTTGATTTAGGTTTTCATTTAACTTTGGAGACTTATAATTAGACCTATAGTACTTTTGCTTGTGCCTTGGTGTGGCACTTTTGCGTTTTCAGATACTTTGATTATTTCAGTTTATGTGTCGTTTTTGATTTTACTCGCTTTGTGTAGTTGGATTTCATTGATATTTTGTGGTGCTTGATGCACTTCAGGAGTTCAAAGCAAATCCGCTGACTCCAAGGCTTGCTTTTTCCTTCTTTTCCATAAATCATCACATTAAGCCTCCAAACCTGAAATTTAGACAAATTTGGTACCAAATCCACAGGGATCTCGTTCTTCACATTAGACATCAAAATTTCAATCTTTTTCCTAAAATACTTGAGAAACAAGCCAAAATTACTAAGAAAGAGGATCAAATATCATCCAAAACATCATATATTGAGCTCAAATCACTCCCCCAAACTTAGCATTTTGCACACAACTACTGTAAAAAATTAGCAAGTAGCTATGCACTAGAACATGTTCCCTTAGTAGCTACTATGTCTTAAGTATATGTAAAATCTATATCAGAGCAGTTGATTAAATTGCATGTCAATCAAAACAAATTGAAGCGCTACTATTCATCCCAAGACATTGACAGCATTTTGGAGTCAATTGTACACCTTTTAACAGGAAACTAATTAACACCAAAAAAGAAAAGGCAAATTTCTAGTTAAAAACATGAAATATGAACACGCCGAATATTTGGAACCACTTACCGAATGTTGAGAACGTTCATCTTGTATAGCAACAACAATCCCTGTTGGAATGTGAGTTACTCTAACAGCACTGTTGGTTGTATTGGCATGCTGACCACCTGATCCACCAGATCTATAGGTATCGATTTTCAAGTCTTCATTCTTCAATTGAACATCAACCTGCATTAGGGGCATGTGCATGATAGCTATATGACACCAGCAAGAGAAGAAAGGGTAGTTCTATGTCACAAGGCATTGATTCATAAGGGTAATTCTAATAATTTTAGAGGAACTACAAGTTGAAAGCAATGTTTCATATTCTGGATACAACAAGCATCCAAGTTCCATGTCACAAGGCATTGATTCATAAGGGTAATTCTAATTACCACATCAGCCTGAGGGAGGATTGCAACAGAAACAGCACTGGTATGAATGCGTCCCAACTTTTCGGTTGCAGGCACTCGCTGTTAAAAAAGAATGTTAGTAATTCCTGAAAGTAGATATGGTCATAGATTGTATGTCAAAAGTGGTAGCTAAAAACCTGTACTCTATGAACTCCACTCTCAAATTTTAGTTTCCCAAAAACACCGACTCCTGCAATGGCTGCACTAGCCTCCTGGAAAGTGAAAACCAAATTAACATCAATTGCAAAATGAAACTCAAATGTAAAATCAAGAACTTGAGGCATGCAAGTACAGCTAGATGGTTGCAATTCACAATGGATATCGGAACCAATTGGCCATGAGAGATGTAGCCCAACAAGTATTTAAACCACATGCGAGAGAAATAGGTAGGCAATGTGGGACTTACCACCCAACTTCCCTCCTCCAAAGAATCCTACTGGACCAAGTGAAGGGTTACCTTTGACCCATGACAGACACGAAAGAAGTTGGGCTATGGCTATGATAACATATTAAGATTCCATCGCAAAACCAATTGAAAAAGAGAGGAGTAACCCAACAAGCATTTAAACCACACCCAAGAGAATGAGGCAGGCAGTGTGGGACTTCCCAAAAAAATTCAAAGCGTACGCATTACTGTATAAAATATGTACCTTGTATCCTTTATGATCAGATTGAGCTATATCTACTACTTCAAACTTCCAGCCTTGCTTGTGAGCATACTTCTCATACCTATCATATGTTTAACAAAATTCCTTGTTAGAAAACTATAACAGTTTCTGACCCATTCTCGTTGACACAAATGTAACCTTACATTTTAAAGATGTCCATCGCAAACAAGGAAGCCTCCTCCCCACCAGTGCCTGGTCAAAAATGATAAGAACATGTGTAAACAGTGACAAAGGAAAGAATGGAGAGACGGAAGCAAAACAAGCACAGTAGCAAAGTGATCAACAAGACCTAGGACAACTTGGCCAACATCTGAATTGATGAACATTAATAACAGATATCCATTATCAATAGTGACACGTTTACCTGCTCTCACTTCCAAAATAGAATCCCTTTCATCAGCATCATCCTTAGGAAGTAATGATTTTAACAGCAAATTTTGCAGTCTTCTTTCTTCCTCTATGGCCTGGCCAATTTCCTCTGTTGCCATATTAAGCATGTCTTTATCTTCAGTACATTCAGCCATTAGTGACTTCAAGCCATTAATTTCCTGCAGATAATAAAAAAGTATTATCAGATAATATACAAGAAAACCAACTTCATGATTTTTGCTACTAAAAATAGAACAATCATTTATCTTCACCTTTCTCAATCTTTTACTTGTCTAAAAAAGATACAGGAAAGATAATCTGCAGTAATAGTTGTCTTATTAAGAAAGAAACATAAACCTGAGTTACCAAATCACTTGCAAGAGATCATACACATTTAGACAAAGACACAGTTTAGCATTACTTTGTTGTTCCCCATATATTTGTGATTGTTGCAATGCCATGATCCGAGAATACAACACTACTTGGAATTCAGGCAAGTTGCATCAACCGAGATTACCTTCTGTTTGGCCCTCAATTCACAAATAAGGTCAAGAGAACCACTGAGCTTCCGGAGCTCCTTATTAGCTCTTGCATACTCTGATGGTGATATTTCTGGCTGTCTTCAATCAATATTAGAAATAAAAAAGTAAGTAGTGAACTCAATTATCATTGAAGTATAAAATTAACAGTAAATACCCAAATCATCCAACAAAAAAAAAGAGTCCCCCAAGTTAGTCTCTAAGAAATAAAAGATCTGAACTTGATCCTTAAGAATCCCAAGTGACAGTCAAAATAGTCCCTGGCATAGATTAGTGTGTTCCTAAAATTTGTCCCAAAAAAGGGCTAATTTTGACTGGTATTTGAAATTCTTCAGGACAAAGTGTGTTTGGGATAACTTTAAAAAATTAGACTATCTCAATAATTGATTAAAAGCCTAATCATTTAATTTTTGGATATAGGGTAGCCAAGGGCAAAATGCTCTCGCCTAATGGGGTCTGGGGATGGCAGATGTATGCAGCTATACTCTCGTAAACGGATAAATTGTTTCCAGGATTTGAACCCATAACCTCCAGGTCACAACTCACAAAGCAAGCAATTTTTTTAGGCAATTCAAACGAAACAAATTATCTTAAATAGATTTTTAGCAAACATACCCAAACACACGCTAAGTTGGTTTTCATCATGATTTTTCATTCATCAGGAACCAAATCAGGGGTGTATTCATTTTTTTCTCAGGTACTAATTTGAGCACTCCATCTAAATTCAAACTTGCAAAAAATGATTTAAAAGTGAAAAGGCATTGCATTACACGATTTATAACATTGTTAAGCGAAGCAGTCCTATGCTCAATACCGCGAAGCCTTTGCTCCATTATTTTTAAAAGCTCCGTTGATAGTTGGGGCTGCACTTCTGTTAAAAGCAAAAGAATGAAATACCACTTTGATCACTCATGTTTTTTTAGTTTAGTTTAAATCCCATACAAAAAAATTTCAGGGACTAAAAGTGAATTTCCACATTTTGAGGGACTAAAATGTCCCATCTAAAAAACACGGGACCAAAGTGGTACTTCACTCAAAACAGAACATTAGTGAGCATAATGAACTTTGTTTTACATAAAAATCTTATACTAAACTACCACTTTCATTATCCAAACTACACAATCGTTACTCAAAATCCTAATATTAATCTAAAGATGAAGTGAAAGGGAGTAAAGAAAGAAGGGGCGGAAGGTACCGGCAGAGTAATAACGGAGCGAAAACGGAGTTGGGTGCCGTGAAGTTGGGTATGAGAATTCAAACGTTGATTCTAATAGCTTCCGTGACTGCCAAAGATAACGCCAGATAAACCTTCCATGCATTCTCATCGTTAATGCCTTTTTCTTTTCGATCTTATGAAGAATTCCGGAGCTTCTTAGTTCTCCACTACGAATAGAAATATAGTGAGAACTGAGAAGGTGCAGAATAGAAATATTAGCATGCATGAAAGATATGGATGCTAAGTCAGTTATTAATAGGAACATGCATCAACCCATTGAAGCAAACCCAGTAACTTAAAAGTCTTACTCATCTGATGCTGGAAACGTTGAGGCGCGGCTGCGGTAGTCTTGCGGTGAGGTGATGCGAGCGAGCGTTGAGGCGTTGTTCTCCACTTCTCTTCTCTTTCTTTTCTAGTTTTCTTTTCTTCTTCGTTGAGTTCGTGACTTCGTTCTTCTGCCGTTCTGCGATCTGACTTCGGTTTCACCTTTTGAAGTTTTAGGTTTTAATGTTTTATTAGGTTTTTTAAAAAACAAAAAAAACAAAAAAAATTAGTGTTGGTTGAACCGTACGGTTGTCCCGGTTTAACCCGGTTCAACCTGGTTTGAAAGCCTTGACCAACGGTTTTTTATGATTTCAATTTAGAAGCGGTTTAGACAGCATAAAAAACCGGCATTGGCACCTGTTGACGGTCCGACCATCCGGTTCGATCCGGGTTTAATAACACTGATTTTAAGGCTTAATTATACAAGAGAAGGATAATTTTGGAAGTAAGATAATTTATGGGGTGTCCAAAGTCTAGAGTGGGGTGGCAAAAGCCCACTCTAATTATAATTTGGCTAAATTGTGTATTTGATCATTACCTTATTTTTTTAAAGTTTTAGTTTCTTGACACCCCTACACACATGAAAAACCAAAAATACCCTTTAAAAAACTGAAATTCCTAAAATTATTGTTTTTAAATTTTGTAAGCTGACCCCTAAACGTATGTGTTAATTTTAAACGTAAGCTGACTCCTAAGCGTATGTGTTAATTTTAAACGTAAGCTGAGGGGTCAGCGTACTGGGCAAAATTATTGTTTAGCGTACTGGGCAAAATTTGTTGAATCAAAGAGGTTTTGATGAAGACAAATGAATAAGTTCGTTGGTCTGATGATGCTCGGTTCTTGGATGTTGATGAAGCCGAATAAGTCAACTCAATGATGCTATTGACAAATCAGCTAGGTATGTTATGAAGTATCTCAGATCTCGGCCAAGTCAATCAAATCAGTTGTGTATGTTGATCTCTGATCTCGGCCATCGATGGAGACAAAGGAATCCGATCAAAAGAGTCAAAATTCCGAGATGAGCTCGGTTTTCACTTTTGTCTCGGCACCTTGCTCGGAAGGCTAAAGATCAGATTGGTGTGTTGATGAGGTCGGAGTAAATCAGCTTAAGCTCAGGCGTGTTCGGAAGTGATCAATCCGAGCTATCGCTCAGAGCAAACCAGTCGGCCAAAAGATCAGCTCAGATCCGCCACTCATGTCCTCAAGCTCAAACAGATGCCAAGCTCAAACAATCGTCAAGCTCGGCAACACTATTCATCTTCTTCAACAAATCAGCAATCTGGCGCCGCTAGCACCTCTTCGTTTCTGTACTGGTTTTACAGTATGGTGCGTAGCTGGCAATTTTGTCTTTATCTCAAAGAGCCTATCTATCACCAACTTTGAATTTCAATTTGGAATTTTAAATCAGCAGTGAAGAAGGACAGATTGGAACGTTGTTGAGAAGTGGAAACGTCTGGAATTATCCTATGGAAAAGGACATATGTGTCTCTGAACGTTGCAGAAAATTGGAATATCCGTTGGAAAGGACAAGACATGTCACAAGATATTTTTCCTCTTTTTCGTACCTCCTGTGTGCTGGGTATCAGTATAGAAGACGTGGTTTTTCTTCTCCAAAAGATAGAACAACAAGAGCAGAATTTTTATACGTATTCTCTGAGAAACACAAAGAAGAAAAACGCAGAAAAGAGAACGATAGAGATAGAGAGAAACTGTTATATTTTGAATCCAAGCTTCAAATCGTTCTCTGAAAAATCCTTTCTCAAACATACAACCGTATGCTCATCCGTTCATCAAACTTTCTGAATCATACACATTTGAGTTTCAGGTTGGAGCCATCACTATTCATTCAATATGTTTTCAAGTCTTGAGAGGTTCTCATGCGGTGAAAGTTTGGAAGGTTTCCAAGCTCGCCTAAGAGGTTCTTAGGTGATTTGAAGTCTTGGGAGGTTCCTGAGCAGAAATCCAAAGAGGTTCTTTGGTGAAAGTCCTTGAAGGTTTCAAGGCATCTTGAAGGTTTCAAGATTTGTGAAGTGCTGGAGAGGTTCTTCGGCCATCAGTTCAAGTCGGGGTTAGGTGTAGAGAGGTTCTCTTGTAAATCTGTTTGTAACCGATTGGATTGATTTTTATTAAAGGCTCCCTAAAGGTTTTAGGAGGGACTGGACGTAGCTCACCGTGGTTGTGAGTGAACCAGTATAAAAATCGGCTGTCTCTCTTTCTTTACTGCTTTCAGTTTTTATTCCGAGCATTTAATCGGCTTTGCTAAACTTTATTTTGCTCGGATATTGCTAGCTCTTTTCTGCTGCAAATCTGATCTTTGTGTGATGCAGCTCAGATAATCAGTAGTCGGCTTAGATAACCGATTATCAGAATCTGCTCGGCCCAAAGTTAGCCTTTTTATTTAAACAACAAGCATTATCCGACCGACTTCAATCTTATCCGAAAAATTGGTATTATCGCTTCCAACTAATCTTCACCCCCTTCTAGTAGATTGTCAGGCCGATTGTTGGTTTCCAACAATTGGTATTAGAGCTCGATCGAAAGATCGAGCGTAAAAGCTTTTTCGAAAAGATCCTAGGAAACCATGGGCTTTAACAATCCATTCGGAGGTGAAGGCTCTTCAATAAACCGTCCACCACTGTTTAACGGTGATGGATATGCTTATTGGAAAGCTCGGATGAAAATTTTTATTGAATCTATAGATATTGATATTTGGGATGCAATTGAAAATGGCCCCTTTATTCCGAGAAGGAGAATCAGTGAGGATGTTGTAGAAATCCCGAAGGCAAGCTGGGATGATGATGATAAAGAGAAAGTATCTTATGATTTAAAATCCAAAAACAACATCACCTCGGCCTTGTCCTACGATGAATTTTTCCGAGTATCACACTGTAAAAATGCTAAGCAAATGTGGGGTATTTTACAGCTTTCTCACGAAGGGACAAATGAGGTTAGACGAGCAAGATTAAATACTTTAATGCATGAATATGAGTTATTTTGTATGCTGCCGAGCGAATCTATAAATGACATGCAAAAACGATTTACTCATATTATAAACCATCTTATTGCTCTCTGCAAAACTTTTCAAAATGCCGAGGTTATTAACAAAGTGTTGAGATGTCTTAGCAGGGAATGGCAGCCGAAGGTCATTGCCATCATGGAATCAAAAGATCTAGATACCATGGACATAGCAACACTATTCGGCAAACTGCAGGAGCATGAGATAGAGCTCGGACATTTGACCATGCATGAAGAATCCAATAAGAAGAAGAAAGGGATCTCACTCAAGGCCTCAACTAAGTCGACCAAAGTCTCCTTGGACAGCGACTCTAGTTCAGACATGGATGATGAAACCCTCGGACTTGTGGTCAAAAAGTTCGGAAAATTCTTCAAAAATAGAAGAAATTTTAAAAACCAAGGCACAAGGTCAAAAGACAAAATCAGGTGCCATGAATGCGGTGAACCGGGACATATCAAACCGTATTGTCCCAAGTTGCAGAAGAGAAGCAGTGCCGAGAAGAAGAAAGGCAAGGACCCTAAACCGAAGAGAGCTTACATCGTCTGGGATGCACCCGAAGTGAGTGACAACTCAGAATCTAGTTCGTCAGACGATGAAGAGAAGGTAAACCTGTGCTTGATGGGTAAATATTTCGATGAAGCCTCATCATGCTCGGACCTCAGCTCCACTGAGAAAGGATGTGAAAATTTGTGCTTAATGGGAAGACATCATGGCTCTTCAATCTCGATGTTCGGCTCAACTGTGCATGAGAACGAGGTACTCTCGGATACTAAATCTGATGCTGAGTCTGAACTCGATGATTATGAGGAATTATATACTGCATGATTACACTGAAATGCAATCCGAGTTCGAGAAACTTGATAAGAGCTATGCTAAGTTAAAAATAAATATTTTAAATCATAAAGAGCAAGTTCTCGAATTGGAAAAATGATTGAAAATTTAAAAAGTAGCAATGATTCTTTAGAACATACTATCACTTCTCTGAAAAATCAAAAGTGTGAAAGTTGCATTAAATATGAAAAAGAAATTCAAAATTTGAAAACTACTAATGCAACATTTTCAAAAAGTGATAGAATGATAAATCGATTACTTGTTGAACAGAGAAGCAATTCGAACAAAACAGGCCTCGGTTACACACATGCCAAAAAGAAAACATTTCGGAAAGTCGGCTCATTTTCAAATAAAAATCATTCTAAAAAGCTGACCTGTTCTTACTGTGGCATGCTCGGACATACGCCGAATGAATGTAAAATCAAGCGATATGGTGTGGCCGACGGCTCATTTGTTTGGATTGTCAAGGGAGAAGATCCCTATACTAACCGACCGGGACCCAAAACTGTTTGGGTACCCAAGATGAACAAGTAATATGTTATGCAGGTGTGCTTTCGAACAAAGGAAAATCGGTTGTATCTAGATAGTGGATGTTCGAAGCACATGACTGGAGATAAGCAGCACTTTACCGAGCTTACTCCAAAAGAAAAAGGCTATGTCACTTACAACGACAATAATCAAGGTAAAATCTTGGGTGAAGGTAAAATCGGAAATTCTTCTGACATGATTATCGAAAATATTTTATACGTTCAAGGATTGGAACACAATCTCTTGAGCATTAGCCAACTTTGTGATATTGGTAATCATGTCGTTTCTACCTCCACTCATTGCTTTATTAAAAGTGACAAAGACAATTCGATCAAATTTGTGGGAAAAAGATCAAACAATACTTATTTGGTAGATTTAAATGAAATTTCTTCTCTGGTTTCTACCTGCCGAGAAAATGATACTTGATTATGGCATCGTTGGACTGCTCACATAAACGTAAAACAGTTAAAGAAACTTCAATCTAAAGACTTAGTGGTCGGCCTACCAAAGTTGAAATTTGATATAGAAGGTGTTTGCACTTCTTGTAAAAAGTGTAAACAAACCAAAAATAATTTTTCATCTAAAAAGATTGTTGGAAACCAACAAGCGGGCTTAGCAATTACTAGAGGGGGGTGAATAGTAATATGAAGCAGCAATACCAAATATTTCGAATGATATTAAAAGAATTGAACTGAAGCTGATTTTTATGAAAACAGCTCGAAATACTCAAGTCTTTCAGGAAGCACTCGAGTGTTTCAGGATGAACCACTCGAGTCTTTTATGATATACTCGAGTCTTTGAGCACGAACTACTCGAGTACTCAGAGAAATACTCGAGTCTTTCGCACAGAGGTTCACTAAAACCAGTTCTTAAAAATTAGCAACTCACTTCTAATTAATCCAACACAGATCAGAGACTTATCTAATAGAATAGTAAACAAATATAACAACTTAACAACTCTTGATTGTTATGGAATTACTACCCAATTAGATAAACCCCTTTTCTTGAAAAGCTTTATGTTTTTTGTGCAGGAATAAGAATGAAAGCAATAAATCAACACACAAACAATTTTATACTGGTTCACTCTTAATCAAAGAGTTACGTCCAGTCCTCCTAACCACTTTAGGAGATTTTCTATAAATCAAATTGTGAGAAATTAAAAGGATTAATTGAGATAGCCTCACTCAACCTAACCCTTCAAGAGTGTACCAAACTCTTGAATTCTACCCCAATTTGATTCCGGTGATGAAGAACTCTTCCAAAGCTTCCTTGAACACCTTTCAAGAAGCTCCACCGGGCTAAGAACTTCTTAGTCTTTGTGCTTGAGAACTCTCAAGACTCCAATACCCTAAGTCTCACCTAGGGTTTGCTTGGGAACAATCCAAGACTTAAAGCAACAAGATAGTTTGTATGTGCATTACGAATTTCACAGTGAATTCGCACAATTAAGCACAACTCAATGAAAATTGAGACCTAAACTCAACCTAAGAGGAAAATGACAATATGGGAGCAAAGTTGAGTTTTGAGAGATTAACACTTGAGAGGAAGATTAGAGTATGCTTGTTGTATCTTGTACATGCCAACAGTGTGCAACTTATAGGATGAGAAGATTAGAGGAGCCTCATATGCACTTAGTGTGATTTTGAGCCCTTCCAACGACTTTATTTTTGTTGACTGTGCCGAAAGACTCGAGTCTTTTGGCCAGGCTAGAAAAGATTCGTTGCACGTACAAAACCAACAGTTATATTTGCTGATCTGGCACCAACACTCGAGTCTTTTCAGAATACTCGAGTGGAATACTCGAGTCTTTCTCAAAACACTCGAGTGTTTTGATCAGAGTTGGTAAAAATTGATTTTTCCCTTTTTGTTTTTCTTCTCAATTATTAATCCAAGTTAATCTCAACCTAATGACCATATAAATTATTTTACCCTTTAGAAGAGATTAACTAATTCTACCCACTCTCAACATAAATAATAAATTACAATTACAACCAAATTGAGAATGAGTGAACACTTGAATTTCTTGATTTCTTGTTGTTGTTCCATTGTCTTCAAAGCTTGATTGTGAATTACTTTGTCATCATCAAAACCATATCAAAATAGTTGTTAGGAGCATTGAATTTACAATCTCCCCCTTTTTGGTGATCACAAAATAATTAACACTTGTTGAATCTTGATACCACATGATGTTGCTTACATATGATGGTTCTCTTTGTGAGGTAACTCCCCTTCAATACAAGAACCATACTAAACCTGTCAAAATTCAGCATGTGCTAGCAAAGCAGTTATATAATTTATTACAACAACAAGAATATATGAACAAATGCATTCTCTCCCCCTTTTTGTCATTAGCAAAAAGAGATAACCTCTGAGAAAAAGATAAAGGAGGAGAGTGTAATAATTAGCAATCCATAAAACAACAATAGGAGGATTGCATAAACCCCATTATCCGAATTGACCATGAATAAAACATCATAGCTCCCCCTGAAACTTTGCACCAAAAGTAAGCAGAGTAAATAAAAAGGCAAAGTTTCTAAATTATGCAGCAAACATAAAGTACTTAAAGTGCAGCAAATACATAAGATTCAAGACTAACTCCCAAAACAAAAATACATAAAGTTTCGACAAAAACATTAAAACTGAAAAGCAGAAAATGTCTAAAACAGCATCATCAGAACATGGATGGAGGGGGATCATCAGAGGGAGGATAAAAGCGGTTAAAGACAGACATCATCTCATCAAAACGTCGATCCATCCGATCGGAATGCTCATCTAACCAGGAGTAAAGCATGACCGACTAAGCACCCATCCGAGCACCAAGACTAGCAATGTCATCTCTTTGGGCATCAATGGCAGTAGCAAGAGAGTCCACCCTCCCATCGAGGGTATCCAGCCTAGAGATGACATTGTCCCTCCATTCCGAACCATCAAAATCAAAATCTGGATGAGAACCATTAAAGTTGTCAAAATCGATCTCGTCCTCAACCGGATGACTACCCTCAGCGGCATGGAATGTTGCATCTTCCTCCTCTAACTGCTCAGCATCAACACCTTGTTGTGCTGCAGCATTTTTCGCTCTGTTGAGGTCTGCCACATCCTCCTTCCACATGTACTCTCCCCTAGGTGCATGAAATTCCATCCCTTGAAGTTTAAGAACCCCATTATTTAAACTATGAAGATTGGCTTGAAGGATCGAGCACTCTTCATTTGGTGGGATTGGCACACTAAAATGGGATAAGAGGCGAGACACATGCATAGGGTAGGGTAACCATTTAGGATGCCTAGACTTAGCACCTGATAACATCCTATCAAGAACAATTCTGCACCAATTCAGCTTCTCATGGTTTAGGATGACATTAACTAGTCTAAGTTCAACATTGGTTGGTTTGGCATAGTTGGGTTATGTTTGAGGGACAAGCTGGTGGGAGACTATATAGTGCAATACCTTAGATTGAGCAGTCATCAATGTAGCATGCTTAGGCCCTTCGACCCATACACGACCGGGGTGCAATAAATTTCATCAGCATTTGCTATTAAAGAGTTTTCCCCGTGTCGTGACAGCCCAAATACATGAAACAGATCTCTAGCTTTAATAGAAAATACAACTCCTTCAACCATTGATTCTAATCTGTCATCATTCAGCCTAAGGTTTGCATAAAAAGTTCTAACTAATCTAGGATATATTGGACCATTAAATTCTAAAAATTGGATAAGTTTTTGTTTCCGAAGGTTTGGAATGAAATTGAAACCCTTACTCTGCAAGAAGGAACTATTCAGCCAGCTAATTACACCAAAGCCTCTAGAGGAGAAAGCAACAAATCTGTCCGGGCATTCCGATGCAAGATAATATTCTGGAACATCATCCTCGGATGCTGATTCAACAACTCTCACACGTTTTCCATGCCTTGATGAGGATGCCATTGAAGAAATTTTGAAATTTTTTTTTTGAAGTTTTGAGGAGTTAGGTTTGAAAAGGGGTTGACGGATTTGAAGATGAAAAACGTTGAAATGTGTTGAAATAAGTGAAGAAAAGTGTATAATAGATGTTTATTTAATGATTTTTGGAAGAAATCGGTGTTTTGTTGAAGAAATCGAGGGAAACCGAGGGAGAAGACGAAAGAGGGTTCGAAATAATCGAGTGAAATGGTGCAGATGGTGCTGAACCACCTGTTATAGTCAGCGAAAGACTCGAGTCTTTTTATCTCTACTCGAGTGGTTCATGATGAACGACTCGAGTCTTAACAAAAATACTCGAGTCTTTTCAGACTCATGCACCAGATTCTAAAACATTTTGCGCGCTGGTGCACAGACAGACCAGCCAACACTCGAGTACAAAGAGAAAGACTCGAGTGTACTCGAGTGTTGCCTAATAGCAAAATTTTCAAGAAATTAAGAAGACTCGAGTCTTTTTGGAAAGACTCGAGTGTTGCTTGAGAGCAACAAATTTGAAGAACTGGAAAGACTCGAGTCTTTTGAAAAATACTCGAGTCTTTTCATCAGACCCTGAATAAAAACTTTTTCAATTTTAAAACGAATTAAAACTTGAATTAATCTACTTGAGTATTACTCGAGTGTTTTTAACAGTGATGACTTTTGAACACAATTTTGAGCAATTTGACAGAATTTAAACACGATAAGCATCAAAACATCTTGGAATTCATTAAGTATCACACACAATTAATACATAATATTCGGAATATCATCAAGAACAATTTTATTTAAGAATCAAGACAAATTAAAATAAGACTAATGTGGTGATTTTTCAAATGATACAAAAAGCAATTAGCCTATGTTTGATTCATCCAAAATACCAAGTTCTCTCCTTATATGATAAAAAGTATCCCTTGGTAAAGGTTTTGTAAAAATATCAGCTAATTGATTTGTAGTACTTACAAATTCGATCGTGCAATCAACTTTTTGCGCATGATCTCTTAAAAGGTGATGTCTTATTTCACTATGTTTGGTTCTTGAATGATAGACCAGATTCTTAGTTAAATTGATAGCACTCGTATTATCATATCTAATAGGAATATTTTCAAGTTTCAAACCAAAATACGATAATTGTTGTTTCATCCATAATAGTTGAGCACAACAACTACCAGCTGCGATATATTCCGCTTCGGCGGTAGAAAGAGCAACACAAGCTTGCTTTTTAGAAAACCATGACACTAATGAACTTCCCAAGAAATGGCAAGTACCACTAGTGCTTTTACAATCAATCTTGCATCCCACGAAATCGAAATCAGAGTAACCAACTAAACTAATATTGGCATCAGCAGGATACCACAAACCAGTGTTAATTGTTCCTTTTAGATATTTAAATATATGCTTAACTGCGGATAGGTGCGATTCTTTAGGATTAGCTTGAAATTCAGCACAAATGCATACACTAAACATAATATCTGGTCTAGATGCAGTAAGATATAAAAAACTACCTATCATTCATCTATATTTACTAACATCAACCGGAGTACCTTGTTCATCCTTGTCTAGGTAGCATGATGTGCTTATTGGAGTGTAGGCTTCTTTGCATTTGTCCAATCCGAACTTCTCAAGGAGCTCTTTGCAATATTTCCCTTGATGCATAAATATCCCTTCCTTGACTTGCTTTATTTGTAAGCCTAGGAAGAACTTGAGCTCTCCCATCATAGACATCTCAAATTCCTTTTTCATCAAATTAGAAAACTTTCTACAAAGAGACATGTTAGTAGCACCGAATATGATATCATCAACATAGATTTGTACTAAGAATATGTCATCTTTAGTTTTATAAATGAATAGTGTATTATCAACCTTCCCTCTTTGAAAATTATTTTCTAATAAAAAGGAACTTAATCGATCATACCAAGCTCTAGGAGCTTGTTTCAATCCATAAAGTGCCTTTTTCAATTTATAAACATGGTTTGGAAATTCATTACTTTCAAATCCGTGGGGTTGCTTGACATACACTTCTTCATTTATAAACCCATTCAAGAAAGCACTTTTAACATCCATTTGGTATAAAGTGAATTTCATGATTGATGCAAAAGCAAGTAAAATTCGGATTGCCTCAAGGCGTGCAACTGGAGCAAAGGTCTCATCATAATCGATACCTTCCTCTTGGTTGTACCCTTGAGCCACTAGTCTTGCTTTGTTTCTTATAATCAACCCGGATTCATCAAGTTTATTTCTAAAAATCCATTTAGTACCAATTATGGAATGTTCTTTGGGTTTAGGAACTAGATCCCAAACGTCATTTCTAGTAAATTGCTTTAATTCTTCTTGCATAACAAGAACCCAATGTTCATCCTCAATCGCCTTTTTAATTGAATCGGGTTCAATTTGAGAAACAAAGGAAACATAGTTGCAAATGTTTTGAATAGACCTACGAGTTAGTACTCCCTTTGACATATCTCCTATGACATTGTCAATAGGATGAGCTTTGATATATTTCCAAGCCGGAGGAAGTTCTTCTTTAACTACTTCTTTATTAACATTCAATTTTCCCCTCTCTCTTTCTTCATTTGAAAACTCGATGTCACCTTCATTAGCATCACATAAAACACTATCTTCTTTCGAAGACTCATTAAAAACAACATGAATAGATTCCTCAATGGTTAAAGTTCTTTTATTGAAAATTCTATAAGCTTTACTATGAGAAGAGTAGCCCAAAAATATGCCTTCATCGGATTTGGAATCAAATTTTCCAAGATTTTCTTTTCCATTGTTTAAAACAAAAACTTTGCATCCGAAGACGTGAAAATGAGATATGAATGGCTTTCTTCCTTTGTAAAGTTCATAGGGGGTTTTATCTAAAGTGGGCCTTATTAAAATTCGATTTAAAACATAACAAGCCATATTGACGGCATCAGCCCAAAAATATTGAGGCACTTGAGAATCATTTAGCATGGTTCTAGCAAGTTTCTCTAGCACTCTATTTTTCCGCTCTACCACTCCATTTTGTTCCGGAGTTCTTGGTGCGAAGAATTGGTGCTCAATACCATTTTTAGCACAAAATATATCAAATTTGTGGTTTTCAAATTCACCACCATGATCGGTACGAATAACAATTACTTTTTGATTCACTTGGTTTTGCACAAGTTTAACATAATGTTTAAAAGATTTGTAGGTCTCACTCTTTGTAGTTAGAAATAAAGTCCAAGTAAACCTAGAGAAGTCATCAACAATCACCAAGGCATAATAGTTGCCACCAAAGTTTTTTACTTGTGAAGGTCCAAACAAGTCCATATGAAGCATTTCTAATGGCCTTGTTGCGGACATCACAATTTTTGATCCAAAGGTGTTTTTGATCCAAAGGTGTTTGTTTTTGCATGGAGAACAAACACCTTCAATAGAAAAGTTTAGCTTTGGTAATCCAACTACTAGATCTTTAGATTGTGCGACACTCTAAAAAATAAATAAATATATATATATATATACTCTATTTGAAAATATAACTTTATATATATTAAATAGAGTATACATTTAGTAGATAAATAATCTTATAGAATTTTCGTGGAAAACTTTTTCCTTTATAAAAATTGCTTTTGAAAACTACTTTCGAATTCAATGAAATAATTGTGTACTAAATTTGAGTTCAGCGGAAACGATTTCCAAACCTTTATGTTGGTTGCGAGTAATAATAAAAAAAAATATCAAATTTAACGCGCAACCAGAGCCCATGCATATATATATATATATACAAAACCCAGTACATCCAGTGAAAGTAGTCAAGAGTCGAGATAGCAAAGTATAGAGGTACAGACCAGTAAGTATAAAATAACAACCCTCGCGTACTCCTTTCAGAATATATACAGTATAATACAACTCAAAATAAAGGAGTATGCTGAGAGCTGTGCCATGATCCATCCACACTGATATCTGATCTCTGAGTCCTCCAAAAGCTGCAACTACTGCGTCATACTATGGTTCCCATCCTGTCCATACTCAAGGGTCATCATCACGCCACTGGCTACCAGTAGAATGGTCCGCAGCTCCCCCGTCCTCGTCCTCCACGGGGTTCTCCTCCTCCTCCTCGCCCGGCACTATAGGTGCAGCAGTGTGAGGCACTGCATCAGGTGAAGGTGCAAAATGCACCCTAGTGGGCAGACCAGGGCGAGGAGTGGCAGTCTCAGTATCACTGGTGGAAGGACGGGTGCGGGTAGCGGGACGCCTAACATGAGAGTAGTAAAAATGATAACCAGGACGTGGTGATGGTGGTGGAGTACCGTGACGATAGGTATAAACCGGTGGTACGTGCAGGATGTAAACCATAGGAAGATGCAACCTACGGGGTCTCACGCGGGCCAGGGGATTAGGATGACGGAATATGATATCCACATCACCCTCAAAAATCGCCCGACGACCCTCGTAGTCCCAAACGCCGCTACGGAGCGGACGAATCTCGATGAATGCCAGAAAACGAGCCATCACCTACAAAGGGCTAGGGAGTCAGCAATTACTAACACATAATCAAATAGAAAGCGATAACAAATTATTTTAAAGCCCAAAAGAATAACCTTATCACATTAATTTCGTATGATGAAAAGTCATAGTTCCTTAATTTCATTATCGATATTCATAAATGTTAAACATTCATTTTCAAGTCTTAATTATCAATATACATCATGAACATTAAGCAACCATTATATGCAAAATCATTGCCTCTTGTCTATCAATGCATGATCGTTGGCCAACACAACAAATAGGCTTCTGTGGCACCTTTAAAACATGCCCGGTACCCCCAATGAGTACCTCTCGGACTCGGCCAACATTAAACGACACTCCTAGAGCTTTTAGAAGTGGCGCCGACGTATCTCGCAAGACTACGTCTCTCGAGCCCGGCGTTTGAAGACATGCCCACACCCCCGTGTGTATTTCCGGAACAAAAGGTGCAACCTCGGTCACCGACATACCTCGACGTCCCCACGGACGCCCACTGAAACCCAGCTGACATTCACACGAATGCCCCTCGAGTTCCATCAACCAAGAGGTATGCCCACGCCTCACGGACGTGTCTCCACCACTGTGGGAAACCAAAATGCAAATGCTATGCATGAATCCACAAGCATAACTCACCTTAAGTGTCATTTAAGTTTACTTGAGGTTATATAATATATGCTTTGGTATTCTAATTCATCATTTCCAAAACCTTTGTCAATAAGTTTCAGCTTTAGCCTTTAATCGATTAGAAGACCTTGTTAATCGATTAAATAATTAAATTCTGATTTTTATTACAAAATTTGATCTGTTAATCGATTATCCATCCTGATAATCGATTACCCATGTATACAATTCCAAACTGATCAGACTTTACTCGTGTTAATCGATTAACAGTCGGGTTAATCGATTAAATATATCAGTAAAACAGTGCTGAAACTGGTTTTTGAATACCAAACTCATATCATCTCAATTTTAATCAAAACTAACTTCAAGTACAACTTAAATATATCACATTAAACTCATACAAAACATCAATTTCAGCAATTAATCACAGATTGACAGAATTGCTTAATTTTCCCCCAATTTAATTAAAATCACCACCTAACATGTCATATTTTGATTCAAGCCATTTCAGTCCAAATTGATCATTCCTACAGCTTCTATGGGGATATTCTAACTTGCTCTAATTCAGTTTTTAGGTCCATTTGGCCTCCAAGCCATTCCACCTCATCCTAGTGCCCTTTGAACCTCATGGTGGTTCATCCTAAGTTCAATTCAATACCACAATCTATTCTAGCATTAGTAAAGCTTCTCCCTTACCTCAATGAAGCTTTTTGAATCGAATTTCAATAAGAAAAGTGCCAAAAACTCCAACCTCTTAATGCTCTGTTTTCAGGTCCAAAACAGGTTCGGGTAAGCACATTTGACAGCAAATTTGACAAACCAAATGGACATGAAAATGAGCAAATGAGATCAGAATAGAAACTACAAATTGCAGGCTTTGATTAGAAACCAATTTGACATAAAATGGTGACTTATACTCACCACAATCTCCACTCAAAGCAAGCAACTCGAGTTCTGAAACTGCACACTTCAGTTTCATGTACTCCACTTCACAGATCAAATCCTCCTAGCACAAGCCACCAAAACGCACGATCTATAGCTTAAATCGAAGGTCTCTCTGCAAGCTTCAAAATGGTGTGAAGCTCGCAGCAAGAGTGTGGGTAGGGAAAGAGAACGAAATCAAAAACCAGAGGGTGCTTGAGGTAAAATTTCAGCAGAGTTTTGGCATATAACTTCTTCTTCCATCCATTCCTTCAACCATGGTCCTTGATTTAAGTCAAAATCAAGCACCATGCATGCCAACACGTAGCAGAGACATGTTCTGGCCTTGCTAGGTGTCAAAATCCAAATTTCCCAGCTGACTGAGTCATCAAACTCCACTATCTTCAGCTTCAGCACTATCGTTAATCGATTAACAATCGGGTTAATCGATTAATGCAACCAGTTTTTCAAAAATTAATATTTTATTCACTTTCCCTTCAAATACCTTTTCAATATTGCCTCTTAAGTCCTTTCCAAGGACTAAACTGCAAAAATACTATTTTTAAGGTCCAAAATATTTTTCTTGCATTTTCCCCTCAATTAATCCTTTAAATATAACCATGATTAATGAACAAAACTAATTAATTCCATATAATTAATTTTGTTTAAATATTTCTTTTATTTATTCGGGGATAAAAAAATTCGGGGTATTACAGATTGTAATTTCTTCAATTGGTTTACATTAATGTGAGCGGTCCTACGATGCCATAACCAAGTGTCACTTTCTTTGCTCACTAAACAAGTAGAGACCAAAGAAGTAACTTTGTTTAAATCAACCAAGTAAGTATTATTTGATCTTTTGCCAACAAATTTGATAGATTCATCTTTGTCACTTTTGATGAGGCAATGAGTAGAGGTAAATAATACATGATTACCAATATCGCATAATTGACTTATGCTCAAGAGATTATGTTCTAATCCTTGAACATAAAGCACATTATCAATAATCAAGTTTGAAGAGTTACCGATTTTACCAATACCAAGAATTTTGCCTTTGTTGTTGTCCCCAAAAGTGACATAACCCTTCTCTTTTGGAGTAAGCTGAATGAAATGCCGCTTATCTCCCGTCATGTGCCTTGAACATCCACTATCTAGATACCACAATTCCTTTCTCATTCGAAGGCACACCTACAAAATGCAACTACTTGTTCATTTTGGGTACCCAAATTATGTTGGGTCCCTTAGGGTTAGTATTGGGACTTTCTCCCTTTTTAATCCACATATAAGTGCCCTTTTTCATTTCAAATTTCTTAATATGGCACTCAATGTTGATATGTCCAAGTTTTCCACAATAAGTACAAGTTGGTTATTTCTTTGAGAGTTCAATAACCGGTTGAGATTTCTATCACTATGTGAGATTGTGAGTTTGTTTTTCAACTCTTTTACTTCCTTTTCAAGTTCATCACATTTCTCACATTGAGTGATAGTTTCCTCATGATTTGCACAATCACCTAGATTACTAGAATTAATGAGTTCTAAGGATTCATTTTGAAGTTTCAACTCATTTAGAGATGTTTGCAATTCAACAATTTCTTTCCTTTTTCCTTATTAATTTTAGCAAGCCTTCTAAATTGAATTAACATTTCATTATAGGCTTCTTGCAAATCATCATAGGAAATGGAGTTTGAAGAAGAACAAGAAGAACTTGAAATTACCTCATCATCACTTTCACTAATTTCATTTTTAGCTCTTGATGAGGCCTCATTGTTGTTCTTGGCCATGAGACAAAGGTTTGCATTTTCATCACCGGAGCTACTTGAGGAAGATTCATTATTCTTCTCCGGTGCATCCCAAACAATGTATGCTCTCTTCCCCTTGGCCTCTTGGGTCTTCTTGTCATTTTTCTTCAAGAATGTGGCACATTCCATTTTAATGTGACCAATGCCACCACATTCATGACATTTGACTCCATCATTGATACTTTTATCCCTTTGTTTGGAGTCTTTGGTTCTCTTGACTTTTGATGGTAAACTACTTTTCTTTCCCTTGAAGAATTTGTTGAATCTTTTTAAAAACATGCCAAATTCTTCTTGATTAGGTTCACTATTGGAATCCTCACTTGTAGAGCATTCTTCAACTTCTTTTGTGACTTTGGTTGAAGCTTTGAGAGAAATGCCCTTTTTATTTTTGTCGGACTCCTCATTTGTGTTAAGTCTTCATAGCTCCATTTCATGTTCTTGAAGTTTGCCAAACAAAGTGGCTAACTCCATTTTGTCTAAGTCCTTGGATTCCACGATGGCCATTACTTTGGGTTGCCATCTCCTATCAAGACATCTCAAAACTTTGTTAGTAGTTTCACCATCATGAAAGGTTTTTCCTAAAGCAATTAAATGATCAATTATGTGAGTGAAGCGCTTTTGCAAGTCATTAATGGACTCATTTGGAAGCATGCGTAATATGAAGCAGCAATACCAAATATTTCGAAAGATATTAAAAGAATTGAACTGAAGCTGATTTTTTTGAAAACAGCTCGAAATACTCGAGTCTTTCAGGAAGCACTCGAGTGCTTCAAGATGAACCACTCGAGTCTTTTATGATATACTCGAATCTTTGAGAACGAACTACTCGAGTACTCAGAGAAATACTCGAGTCTTTCGTACAAAGGTGCACTAAAACCAGTTCTTAAAAATTAGCAACTCACTTCTAATTAATCCAACACAGATCAGAGACTTATCTAGCAGAATAGTAAACAAATATAACAACTTAACAACTCTTGATTGTTATGGAATTACTACCCAATTAGATAAAGCCTTTTTCTTGAAAAGCTTTAGGTTGTTTGTGCAGGAATAAGAATGAAAGCAAAAAATCAACACACAAACAATTTTATACTAGTTCACTCTTAATCAAAGAGCTACGTCCAGTCCTCCTAACCACTTTAGGAGATTTTCTATAAATCAAATTGTGAGAAATTACAAAGGATTAATTGAGATAGCCTCACTCAACCTAACCCTTCAAGAGTGTACCAAACTCTTGAATTCTACCCCAATTTGATTCCGGTGATGAAGAACTCTTCCAAAGCTTCCTTGAACACCTTTCAAGAAGCTCCACCGGGCAAAGAACTTCTTAGTCTTTGTGCTTGAGAACTCTCAAGACTGCAATAACCTAAGTATCACCTAGGATTTGCTTGGGAACAATCCAAGACTTAAAGCAACAAGCTAGTTTGTATGTGCATTACGAATTTCACAATGAATTCGCACAATTAAGCACAGCTCAATGAAAATTGAGACCTAAACTCAACCTAAGAGGAAAATGACAATATGGGAGCAAAGTTGAGTTTTGAGAAATTAACACTTGAGAGGAAGATTAGAGTATGCTTGTTGTATCTTGTACATGCCAACAGTGTGCAACTTATAGGATGAGAAGATTAGAGGAGCCTCATATGCACTTAGTGTGATTTTGAGCCCTTCCAACGACTTTATTTTTGCTGACCCTGCCGAAAGACTCGAGTCTTTTGGCCAGGCTGGAAAAGATCTGTTGCACGTACAAAACCAACGGTTATATTTGTTGATCTGGCACCAACACTCGAGTCTTTTCAGAATACTCGAGTGGAATACTCGAGTCTTTCTCAAAACTCTCGAGTGTTTTGATCAGAGTTGGTAAAAATTGATTTTTCCCCTTTTGTTTTTCTTCTCAAGTATTAATCCAAGTTAATCTCTACCTTATGACCATATAAATTATTTTACCCTTTAGAAGAGATTAACTAATTCTACCCACTCTCAACATAAATAATAAATTACAATTACAACCAAATTGAGAATGAGTGAACACTTGAATTTCTTGATTTCTTGTTGTTGTTCCATTGTCTTCAAAGCTTGATTGTGAATTACTTTGTCATAATCAAAACCATATCAAAATAGTTGCTAGGAGCATTGAATTTACAACGATGGTTTCAACAACTCGGCCATTAGAGATGCTTCATATGGACTTGTTCGGACCATCGCAAGTGAAAAGCTTTGGAGGTAACCACTATGCCTTAGTGATTGTTGATGATTTTTCTAGATTTACTTGGACTTTATTTTTAGCTGCAAAAAGTGACACTTTTCAAAGTTTTAAAGAGCTAGTCAAACGAATCCAAAACCAAGCAAACCAAAAAGTAATTGTTATTCGAACAGACCATGGCGGCGAGTTCGAGAATCACATATTTGATAAGTTTTGATATAAGTTCGGCATTGAGCATAATTTTCAGCTCCACGGACTCCCGAGCAAAACGGAGTTGTGGAACGGAAAAACCGAGTTCTTGAGGAACTTGCTCGGACTATGCTAAATGAATCACAAGTGCCTCATTACTTTTGGGCGGATGCAGTTAATACTGCTTGTCATGTATTGAACCGTGTGCTCACTTGGCCTATCTTAAAGAAAACGCCCTATGAACTTTACAAAGGAAGAAAGCCGAACATATCTTATTTTCATGCTTTTGGATGCAAAGTTTTCATTTTAAACAATGGAAAAGATCATATCGAAAAATTTGATTCAAAAGCCGATGAAGGTATATTTTTAGGTTATTCTTCACGAAGTAAAGCTTACCCAGTGTTTAATAAACGAACTTCCACTATGGAAAAATCTATACATGTGGTATTTGATGAGTCTCCGAAAGGGGATACTTTGAGTTGTGTGAAAAGTGCAGGAATCAAAGAAAACTCAATGGACGAGCAAAATGATGATGAACCAATCATAATTGAAAATAAAGCTCAACAAGACGACACTGTAATAACTTATATTGAAGCTCGGAGGGACGACATCCCTCCTGCTTGGAAAACAAACAAAAATCATCCGATCGAGAATGTGCTCGGCGATATTTCAAAGGGAGTTTTAACTCGTCGGTCTATTCAAAATTTTTGCAATTTTGTCTCTTTTTGGTTTCTCAAATTGAACCTGATTCTGTTAGTAAAGCGATTGAGGATTAATATTGGGCTATTGCTATGCAAGACGAGCTAAATCAATTCATCAGAAATGATGTTTGGGAATTAGTTCCTCGGCCTGATGATCATTTTATAATCGGCACAAAATGGATTTTCAGAAATAAAATAGACGAATCAAGGGTAATTATAAGAAACAAAGCGAGGCTCGTTGCTCAAGGCTACAACCAAGAGGAAGGGATCGATTATGATGAGACCTTTCCTCCTATTGCTCGGCTTGAAGCAATCCGAATTCTTCTTGCTTTTGCATCTATCATGAAATTCACCCTGTATCAAATGGATGTCAAGAGTGCTTTCTTAAACGGATTTATAAATGAAGAAGTCTATGTGAAACAACCTCCTGGTTTTGAAAGCCATGAATTTCTGAATCATGTTTATAAACTTAAAAAGGCTTTGTACGGTCTGAAACAAGCTCCGAGAGCTTGGTATGATCGGCTGGGTTCTTTCCTTTTAGAACAAGGCTTTGAACGAGGAAAGGTTGACACTACTTTATTCATTTTTAAATCTAAAAAGGACATTTTATTAGTACAAATCTATGTTGATGATATAATTTTTGGTGCTACTAATATGTCTCTATGTAAGAAATTCTCAGCCCTAATGAAAGGTGAATTCGAGATGTCGATGATGGGAGAACTCACATTCTTCCTCGGACTTCAAGTTAAGCAAGTCGAAGGAGGCATCTTTGTGCATCAAGGAAAATACTGCAAAGAGCTCCTGAGGAAGTTTGGCATGGTAAATTGCAAGCATGCAGCAACACCGATGAGTACCTCCTGCTATCTCGACAAGGATGAGCTAGGTAAGTCGGTAGATGTAAGTAAATATAGAGGCATGATAGGAAGTCATCTGTATTTAAGTGCATCTCGGCCTGTTATAATGTTTAGCGTCTGTATGTGTGCTCATTTTCAAGTTAATCCGAAAGAATCACACTTATCTGCTGTTAAACGAATATTTAAATATTTAAAAGGAACCGAGAACACTGGTCTATTTTATCCGAGTGATACTAGTCTTAGTTTGGTCGGATATTCTGATTCTGATTTTGCAGGATGCAAGCTTGACCGAAAAAGCACTAGTGGAACTTGTCATCTTTTGGGAAGTTCTCTAGTGTCGTGGTTTTCTAAAAAGCAAGCTTGTGTTTCTCTTTCCACCGCAAAAGCAGAATATATTGCAGCTGGCAGTTGTTGTGCTCAAATCCTTTGGATGAAGCAACAACTGTCGGACTTCGGCTTGAAACTGGATTACATTCCTATCAAATGTGACAATACAAGTGCAATCAACCTAACTAAGAATCTTGTGTATCACTCTCGGACAAAACACATTGAAATAAGACACCATTTTTTACGAGATCATGTTCAAAATGGTGATTGTGTTATCGATTTTGTAAGCACTGAAAATCAATTAGCCGACATTTTTTCAAAACCTCTGCCGAGAGAAACTCACTTTCATATCATAAGGGAACTCGACATACTAGAAGAATCTAGTGTAGGCTAATGGTCGGTCAGTGTTTTCAAGCACCCACAACAAAGTCTTATGTCAATGTACAATTTCTCGAATTTCTTTTATTCATTCAAATATTTGCTTATCGTTTTCAAAAGCTTGTCAATTCTCCTCGTTTCTCTTTCGCTATATTTTCTAGGGGAGAAAGGTTGTATTTTTGGAGCATATTATCTTCAGGGGGAGTAAGGCAAGAGTATACACTTTTTTTTAAGTTTTTCAACAATTGGTATACTCATGTTTACAACAAGTGGTATCTGTTATGCTTGCTCTCTATTTTATTCTCGGATCATACTTCCTACCACTCTTTTGGCAATGTGCTTAATTCTTCGACTCCTTCTTTATCATGCCAAAAGAGGGAGAAAGGTGTTGTTTTCGTGTTTCTTGTTATCTCAGCACTACAGGGGGAGAAAGTTACTATTAAGGAGAAAGGTGTTAGTCAGGGGGAGTGCTCTTCGAGCATACACTCAAGAGAACCGCACAAAATCAACAAGCATTTGTCATCATCAAAAAGGGGGAGATTGTTGAATCAAAGAGGTTTTGATGAACACAAATATATCATAATATCGGTTCTCGGCCAAGGTTTTGATGAAGACGACAAATGAATAAGTTCGTTGGTCTGATGATGCTCGGTTCTTGGACGTTGATGAAGCCGAATAAGTCAGCTCAATGATGCTTTTGTCAAATCAGCTCGGTATGCTATGAAGTATCTCAGGTCTCGGCCAAGTCAATCAAATCAGTTGTGTATGTTGATCTCTGATCTCGGCCATCGACGGAGACAAAGGAATCCGATCAAAAGAGTCAAAATTCCGAGATGAGCTCAGTGTTCACTTTTGTCTTGGCACCTTGCTTGGAAGGTTAAAGATCGGATTGGTGTGTTGATGAGGTTGGAGTAAATCAACTTAAGCTCAGGCGTGTTCGGAAGTGATCAATCCGAGCTATCGCTCAGAGCAAACCAGTCGGCCAAAAGATCAGCTCAGATCCGCCACTCATGTCCTCAAGCTCAAACAGATGCCAAGCTCGAACAGTCATCAAGCTCGGCAACACTATTCATCTTCTTCAACAAATCAGCAGTACGACGCCGCAAGCACCTCTTCGTTTCTGTACTGGTTTTACAATACAGTGCGTGGCTGGCAATTTTGTCTTTATCTCAAAGCATCTATCTATCACCAACTTTGAATTTCAAATTGGAATTTTAAATCAGCAGTGAAGAAGGATAGATTGGAACGTTGCTGAGAAGTGGAAACATCTGGAATTATCCTATGGAAAAGGACATACGTGTCTCTGAACGTTGCAGAAAATTGGAATATCCGTTGGAAAGGACAAGACGTGTCACAAGATATTTTTCCTCTTTTTCGTATCTCTTGTGTGATGGGTATCAGTATAAAAGGCGTGGTTTTTCTTCTCCAAAAGATAGAACAACAAGAGCAAAATTTTCATACGTATTCTCTGAGAAACACAAAGAAGAAAAACGCAGAAAAGAGAACGATAGAGCTAGAGAGAGAAACTGTTATATTTTGAATCCAAGCTTCAAATCGTTCTCTGCAAAATCCTTTCTCAAACATACAACCGTACACTCATCCGTTCATCAAACTTTCTGAATCATACACATTTGAGTTTCGGGTTGGAGCCATCACTATTCATTCAATCTGTTTTCAAGTCTTGAAAGGTTCTCAAGCGGTGAAAGTCTTGGAAGGTTTCCAAGTTCGCCTAAGAGGTTCTTAGGTGATTTGAAGTCTTAGCAGGTTCCTGAGCAGAAATCCAAAGAGGTTCTTTGGTGAAAGTCCTTGAAGGTTTCAAGGCATCTTGAAGGTTTCAAGATTTGTGAAGTGCTGGAGAGGTTCTTTGGCCATTAGTTCAAGTCGGGGTTAGGTGTAGAGAGGTTCTCTTGTAAATCCGTTTGTAACCGATTGGATTATTTTGATTAAAGGCTCCCTAAAGGTTTTAGGGGGGACTGGACGTAGCTCACCGTGGTTGTGAGTGAACCAGTATAAAAATCGGTTGTCTCTCTCTTCTTTACTGCTTTCAGTTTTTATTCCGAGCATTTAATCGGCTTTGCTAAACTTTATTTTGCTTGGATATTGCTAGCTCTTTTCCGCTGCAAATCTGATCTTTGTGTGATGCAGCTCAGATAATCGGTAGTCGGCTTAGATAACCGATTATCAGAATCTGGTCGGCCCAAAGTCAGCCTTTTTTTATAAATAGCAAGCATTATCCGACCAACTTCAATCTTATCCGAAAAATTGGTACTATCGCTTCCAACTACTATTCACCCCTCCTCTAGTAGATTGTTAGGCCGATTGTTGGTTTCCAACAAAATTATTGGTTTTAAATTTTGTAAGCTGGCCCTTAAGCGTATGTGTTAATTTTAAGCGTAAGCTGACCCCTAAGCGTACTAAGTAAGCTGACCCCCTAAGCGTATGTGTTAATTTTAAACGTAAGCTGAGTGGTAAGCGTACTGGGCAAAATTATTGCTTTTAAATTTTGTAAGCTGACCCCTAGGCGTGTTAATTTTAAATGTAAGCTGAGGGGTAAGCGTATTGGGCAAAATTATTGCTTTTAAATTTTGTAAGCTAACCCCTAAGCGTATGTGTTAATTTTAACGTAAGTTAAGGGCTCAACATACTGGGCAAAATTATTAAATGGCGTTTTTGATTTTTCACCAGTAGAGGGGTGTCAACTAATTAAAAAGGGGTGTCAAAAAACTGAAACCCTATTTTTTTAATTTCAAATTGATCCCTTACATTTTTTTGGTATCATATTGGTCTTTCATGTTTCTTTTTGTTATCAAACTGATCCCTAAGTCATTGTTCATCATACGTGTCAATATCATATTGGTCCACATTTGCAATATTGGAGAGAGAAATGACACGTGTGCTTATCTTATTGATACACATAGCATGAACAATGATTTAGGAACCAAATTGATAATGAAAAGAAACGTGAGGGACCAATATGATACTAAAAAAATGTAAGGGACCAATTTGAAATTGAAAAATAAGGTAAGGGACCAAATACGTAATTTAGCCTTATAATTTTGATCCTTTATCATATTTTGAAGAGTTAATAGTCACATAGGTCCCCGAAAGATACCCGTGGAATCAGTAAGGTCCCTCAAAGATTTGTGAAATCTCTTAAAGTCTACAAAGATCAATTTGGCGTCACGTTAGTCCCCCGATCCAATTTCGTCAAGAGAGACCTAACGGAATCCTACGTGGCACGTTAAATCGTTAAATGTTTTGTTGGCCCCAATGCCATGTTGAACTGTCAAGAATGTGCCACATTTGGGCCAACAAAGCATTTAAGTACTACGTAGGATTCCGTTAGTTACCTCATGGGGGAACTAACGTGATGCCAAATTGATCTTTGGGGGTTTAAGAGATTCCACAAGTTTTTAATGGACCTAAGTGATTCCAATATGATCTTTGGGGGTTTAAGAGATTCCACAAATCTTTCAGGGACTTAACTGATTCCACAGGTATTTTCGGGGACATATGTGACTATTAACTCCATTTTGAATATTCGTTTTGGCCTTTTATCTTTTTTATTTATTTTTATATTTTAATTTCTTTTAAGATTCAGTTTGATCATTCTTATCAATATCGCCAAAATTTGGGATTTTGTTGCCAATTTCTTCATTCTTTTCAGCAGAATTTTGGTTTTTTGACCAAATATGTTACCCCGATCCTGTTTTGCCCTAAATAATATAAAATTCATAAAAAAATTTACAAATTTTACACCCAAAATGAATCTTTTAGATATAGATAAAAGACTGGATTGAAACAAAAAAATAAAGGACCGGATTGAAACTTTTTTTAAAAAAAATATATAAAGGACTAATTTGAGTCGTTTATTTAATTAAAGGACCAAATTGATTTTTTTATACGATAAAAGGGCCAAAATAAATTAAAAAAATAAAGGACCAAAGGGCATCTTTAAAATAAGATAAAGAACCAAAATTATAATTATAATTATGAGTCAAGGAATATAAACCGTATTATTTATCCCCAAACCCCATTTTAAATTTTTTTCCCAAAATTACCGTTACTTTCTTCAAACCCCAAATCTCAAGTCCTAAATACTCTTTTCCTCCCCACCACCGCCGCCACCACCACCATCATCAACCTTCAATACTCCCCACTAGCATGGTACCCTTTTACACCATCCAGACAAGAGCACTATAGAACTGTCATCCAATCTCCACCGCAAGTTAGACACCACCATTTGTCCCAGCCGTGCACTGCCTTGGACACCATTGCCACCTAAATCTTAGATGAAACACCATCAACAACGACAATAAGATCACTTCTTGTTCTTCCTAGCGCACCTATGTGGGGGTCGTTTCCCGAAGCGATGAGAGGGTTGGGGTTGGGGTTGGATGGTGGTGGGATAGGGTGTGATAGAGGTGGTCAACTGCTACGAGTGGATGGACAATAGTTATAGTGACTGAGGAAAAGAGATAAGAAATAAAAGCGATTGGAGATAAAAATATCATTTTAATTATTTAATCTTCATTGTCAATCCTTTATTAATTTTAATGCTGGAGAGGTCCTGAAATTTGTGGGTTAAAATTCTAGGTTGTGTAAAAGGGTATGATAGTTTGGAGTATTGAAGGTTGATGGTGGTGGTGGTGATAGTGATAGTGGCCTGGTGTGTTTAGGAAAAGAGTATTTAAGGTTTGAAGTTTGAGATTTGGGATTTGAAGAAAATAAGGATAATTTTGGGGAAAAAATTAAAATGGTGTATAAGAATAAAAAATGGGATTTATATTATAAAACTCTTTAATTATTAATGAATTAATAACTGAAAATTATGTTCAAACCCCATTTTTGTTCAGAGACTTGTTTTAGTCTCTGAACTTAAATTTTTTTTGGAATTGATTCTCGAACCATTTTTTAGATATTTTAGGTTCCTAAACTTTGCTCAAATATTTAGAAACAGTTCTTTCATCACTTAAGTGATAACATAATTGATAACATGCCATGCCACTTTTGTCACATCGACAAGTAGCGTCCTATATGGCGTCATGTGGCAGTACATGGTTTTTTTATTTAAAAAAATTAATTCTTTTAAAAATAATTATAAAGTTCGATTTTTTTTTAAAAATGCAATTTTTAATTATTTTTATGAAGTTCAAATTTTTAATTAAAAAAAAATCCATGTGGCACGTTATATGTCGATATGGCAAAAGTGATGTGACATATCGTCGATTACTTCATCACCTAAATGAAGAAATGACTATTTTCAAATGTTTATACACAATTCAAGGACCTAAAACATACAAGAAAAAAGTTCAAGGATCAATTTCAAAAGAACACATAAATTCAGGAACTAAAAACTTAAAAAAGTCAATTTTAATTATCTCAAAATTATCTTATCCATTTTCCTTTTTTTCTTTCCTAAATTCAATAATGACCCGCAAACTAATGCCTTCCAAAGTGGCAATGGTCATGGGAAGACAGAGTTCATGTCAAGCATGAAGTAGGATGGTTTGTTAAAAGCAATTGAGGAGTTCATGGAGGTGGTGACGAGAAGCCACAATATTTTCAGATGTGTTAATCATATTTTAGATTTAATTAACGGTTCGTTTCAGGATAGGATAAAGACATGATAGGATAGAGAGCAGGATAGGATATGAGCATGATAGCTCTTATCCTGTCCAATGTTTGGTGCACGCCAGATTAATGATGACATTTATGAAGTGGTGATGGTGGAAACAATGTGATGATGATGACAACAGTGATGTTAATATGTGAGGGTATACAAGAAAAACTGCACTATTATATCCTGCTCATTTCTAACCCAACTCCTGGAATATGATAGAAATTACATTGGGCAGATAGGATAGAGTTAATAGTTACATAGGTCCCCGAAAGATACATGTGGCATCGGTTTGGTTCCTAAAAAATTTGTGGAATCTCTTAAACCCGCAAATATCATTTTGGCATCACATTAATTGTAACACCCCGCATTTTTCCCATACGTGCGTAAACGATTTCGTCGAAATAAAGTATTGATTTTCAAGGAATTTAATAAACCAAAATGTTTTATAGAAGAAAAGTGAATGATTTTTGTTGATTTGATTTTTAAGAAATAAATTGTGATTTTTCTGAAGAGTGATTTTGGTTTGAAATAAAGTTTTTGAACTGTTAACTTGAAAAATTCGTAACTTTTTAACCGTAACTAGGATTTTCATGAACTTTATATCAAAACGATCGTCTTGAACCGTAAATTTTAAAAATATAACTTTTGGAATTTTCTGGGTTGTTTTACGAAAATTTATTTTCAGAATTATAAAATACGAGTTTTGGAATTGGTATTCCAAAGAGATTTAACTTATTGATTTGGCTTGAATTTTTATGAGAGATGTGTTTAATTTAATGTGCGTATACTATGTGAATGCATGAGAATTAATTGGATGAGTGTGGTTCTTGAATTAATTGCCTTGTTGTGTGAATTGAGGAATTTAAATAAATAAGATTAAGAAAATAAAGTGTGAAGTATGCATGTGTGATGTGTGTGCTACGGTATATGTAAGTATTTGTGTATATGTGTATGTATGTGATACGAGTATGTGTGTGTATGTATGTTAGGAGTAGAATTTTCAAGAAGCTTATGGGTTAAGAAACTAAGAACTAAAGGAACCAAACCAAACCAAACCAAGTTAGAAGACCCTAACTAAACCCTAACTAGTTTTAAGCCTAAGTGACCCCTAAAAAGCCTAGTCTATTTAACTTTGTTCCCTTGACTTTGATGACTCTTATCCATGCAACTTTTTAGAAGCCCAAAACCGCCCCTCCCAACCATGTGCAACCGAACCCAAAATCTAAGGGCAAAGAGGGAATTAGGAATGGGTCTACTTATACAAAGAGCCTTAGTTCATTTTCCCATTTCACTTCTCTTCACCATTTCATTTCTTCTTCCACCAACACTAAAAACAACATCTAAGAGACTCATCCAAACTCTTAGAGAAAGAAAAGAAAAAGAAATAAGAGGGAAAAATGAGGGAGTGGTCGTGAGGCCTAGAGGAGAAGGAGAAGGAAACTTGAAGCTAGATCAAGCCTTGTCCCTTGTAGATCAAGAGTGTTAGAGCTAGAAGACCAACCTTTATCATGGTAGGACTTGAAGATCAAGAGAAGATTTTGTAATAGTTTAGTTTTCCTTTTTAGTTTATAAATCTTTATTTCTTTCTTCTTGCATGTTGTTTTCATGGCTTGAAAGTTGAAGTTTATGTGTTGTTATTCTTTAATCATGGACTTTAAGGACTCTAAATAATTTGTAATATGCTAAACTTGTGCTTGATGTTTTCGGTTCATAGTGTTCTTTTTAGATCTAATAATTTTCTAACTAAACTCTTAAAGATCTAAAGTATGGTTAAAGATTTTGTGAAGCTTAACATAAATCCTTCTTGCATGTTTGATTTTCTTTCTTTAAATCGTGATATATATATGTTTATGTGATGAATTGATAAACAAATCCATGATCTAAGCTTATTTATTTTTAAAGTGAAATTTTTAGCCTTGCATGTTGAATCCTCTTACTAGATCTTGATCTATGTGTATTTCTATGGTTATTTGTTGAATGAAAATATAATCCAAACTTGATTTGTGAAAAGTTCAAAGTTTCTTGTCTTGCATGTTAATTTTGTGATGATCTTATCTGATCTAAAATGTGTGCATGTGATTATTTTTGTTTGATGCATGAAAAATATTTAGATCTTTAATTTGCATGTAAAATTTAAATGAAAGATCATGTTTTCTTTTATGTGTGCCACGGTTTCAAAAGGAAAAGTAAGGAAGTGAGTTTTAAAATGATTTTTCAAGCATGAACATGTTTAGATCTTTAGATTGCATGTTAATTTTTAAGAGAAAAATTATGTTTTCTTTTATGTATGTGTTTTGGTTTTTAGAGAAAAGAATTAAAGAAACAAGTCTTAAATTGATTTTCAAAATGCAAACATGATTTGATTAAGTGATTATTTTCGTGCATGATTTAATCTAGTGTTTGATTGTGTGTATGTTTTATTTTTTTTTAAGAAGGCCCTTCGGCCATGAATGGAAAAAAAAATGAAACCCATACTTTTTATTTTGTAAGAAGTTGATGCATGTGTGTTTTAGGACTAGATCTAATGATTTGAAGTACATACATGTTATTTTTGGAAATTTAAAGTGTAACCTTGAATTTATTTTATGTATGCCAAAAATGTTTGAAAAAGGATTTTTGTTTTAAATATATTAATGCATGATGATGTGATATTGTGACTTCTGTGTGTGAATGAAAAACCTTGTCTCCTTGCATGTTGACTTTAAGCCATTCTAGGTACTAGGTAAGAGACTATGTTGTTCCTCCTTAGGGTGCATGCATGATGAGGTTATTTGAATTTAAAGATTCTAAAAACACATGCATGAATTAATTAATTTTAAAAGAAAATGTGTGTAAATTGTTGCTTTGATTTTGTCTTAAAAATGAAATTAAAATTGTTTGTTTTCTAGTGCATGCTTACGATTTTGGCATAAAAATAAAGAAAATAACTTCATGATTCTATGTTTTTATTGTGCATTAAATATTCGCAAAATTTTACATAAATAATTCGGTCCAAACATGTGCATGTGGTTGGAGAATTATTTTCAAGAGATAACTTTTGAAAATGACTATGTTCTAGGTGCTATGTGAAAGTGATGTGTATTTGTTCTATCTTTTTGATTTTAAATAACTAAGTTGATTTAATTATGTGAAGAGATTTTTGTATTTAATGATTTTAAGTTTCTGAAATTGATTTGTGATTGGAAATTACGAATCATATTGATTCGGTTTTTGTTTCATTCATGAGAAGATTAATTTAAATTGTTTTCTTGAGTGCAATTAATTTATTAAGATTATAATTTAATTAATGATTTTAAATAATTAAAAATGTGGCCTTCTGTTTGTAAGTCTGTGAGTGATTTGTATGCTTTGAAATTTGAATGTGATTGCTCCTTATGGTAATTGAATGTGTTTGTTTTGAATACTGTTTGAGAGATTTATTTGTGAAAAATGTTTTGTTTAAAAAGTGTGATTTAAGTAACTTAAATTGGTTTGAAAATTTTAAGTAACCTTCTTTGATCAGCATCTTATAATGTTTAGAATTAAATAAACTAATCTGATTGGTTTTTGAAGTTTTACCTTTCTGAATTCTTGTATTTGATTTAAGAAAAATTTTCAAAGAGTTGTTTTTCATTCAATGATTAAAGAAATTGATTTTTCAATCAAGTGTTTTAAGCTAAGATAAATGGATTTTATTTTGATAAAGAGATTATTTCAAAGCTTTCTTGAAAACTCTTTTGAGATCTGATTTGGATTTGAAACCTTTTTCATATTAGTAATGTGTCTTTAAGAAAGGAATTATTTCAAAGAGTGTTTTAAAACAAAATTAAGAATTCACGTAAATCGTTTCTAACGCACGGGGAAAAATGTCTAGTTCGGGTATTGGACGCGAAGGGAACGTGGCAAGGTTAGCGACTGGAAATCTTGGAAAGTTTTTGGATGTGTCGTCATCCAGGTGAGTGAGAGTGTTGTGATCCCGTAACGTGGTTGCTCGCAATCCGAATGGACGGATTGTGAGAGTACTGCGAATTAGGCAACATGGATGTTGTGATTAGATGTCTACCTGTCTTACTTGCATACTAAATGTTTATTTGTCTGCATACTAAATGTTTATTTATTGTGCATACTTTATTTTATTGAGAAATTGTTTGATTATGTTTGGATGGTGAAATGATGATGGAACCGTGAAAGTAATAAGATAAGTTGAAAACAGAAAAGAGAAATGAATAAGAAACATGAGAAATGATTGAGGAAGAAATAAGTGATGAGTTGAGAATGAAGAGAAAGTATGAGAATGATTGAGAAAGAGATAAACGTGACGCGAATAAAACTGAGGAAGAAGTAAGTCATGAGATGAATGAATTGTGATAGATATGCTGAGTTGAGATTTGAAAGAGAACGTGGTTGTGAAAGTGTGATGTGATTGAATGGAGATGTGATTCCTCGTTCATGTTTTTGGAAAGAAGATTAGTGTTGAGTTGAGCTTGCTCCTCCATTAACACTCATCCAAAAATATGATTTTTTTTAAAATGGTTTTGAAAAGAGATTTTTTGAAAAGTTTTTGTGAAAACGATATTTTGCGAAAGTTTTTGGAAATATTATCTTTTGAAAAAGTTTTGCGAAAGATATTTTAAGAAATACGAGGAAGAGAGATGGATGATGTTGATGAGGAATATGTGGAGAATGAGCTTATGAGAATTTGATGTTGAGGCCAAGGGCCATGGAGATTTAGGGGGAATGGTTTGCGTTTAGTGGTCGGGCTTCGTTGAAGGGATGCGCCAAGGACGAGCCGACTGTTAGGAGTAAGCCGTTAAGTAAATCGTAAAACATTAAAAGACTTTAAAAGACATTTATAAACGCGGTGAGGCATGAGTGTCGTATCGAAGTAGTGGAGATGAAGGTACCCCGGATATCAAGGATATTCGGGTTGTGAATGCAATAGGGTAAGCTAGGGCGGTAAAACGCCATGAGGCTTTGAGTACTATTTTGGGCGGAATAAATCCCACATGTGGCGTACTAACGTGGTAGGGACTGGGTCTAATGCCGTGGTAAGTTCTGCACCCGGGACCGGAATAGTGCTGTCACCCCTATGGCATTTCAGGAACAGTGAGAGGGACTGGAACGGGGCATTTGTGATTGCCACTGAGAGCGTGCCTTGATTATATGATATGAATTGAATTGATTTGAGGCTGGGCCTCCTGGTCTGGGACCATTTGTTTGTGTGACAGCTGTCGTGCCCGCGTGGTAAAGGTCTTGTACTCCTGTTTGCTTCCGACTAGGTTGGGTGGTTGACCGAGGAGATGTAGACGTGTGTGAGCTCAATGATGTTTCCCCCTCATCATTGATGCTAACCGAAATAATAAAACTTAAAAGACAAAGATGTTTCGAAGAAAGGTATATCAAAGCATTAAGCATTGAATAAGATTTATAAGATGAAAGAATTCTTGGAATAAGTAATAAGTGTGGAAATTATGAGGAAAGAAGGAATGAGAACAGTTGTGAAAGCTCATGAGAAAGACTTTGAGAATGTGATGATAAGAACTTGAGTAAAGCATTTGTGCTTATGATGAAGATGGTGATGACTTTATTACTGTTGTGATTCATGTTATGTGTGTAACATGTTAGATGCATTGATGTTGATGATGATTGCATTCTTGAGTATGTTGTTTTAGTTATAATGCTACGTTACATCATTTGTACCTTTCTATTTCGAATCTACTCTGAGACCACAAGGTCAACCCGTTAGTGTTCGGAACACTGACTCTCTCCTACCTTGTTGTCGTATCGGCAACCGCTGATATTGCAACGGGTAGATGGCGCAGCGGAAGCATGGGGGGGGGGGGGGGCTTCATCAACCAAAGTCCGGAGGTAGACGACGAGTATTAGGAAGCATGACTAGAAGCTAGGAAATTCCCTGGCGGAATGTACTCCAGTGTAAGTTCTTAGTTACCTAGCTCTATCATACTGTTCCCCGGCAAAAGTTTTTATTTAACATGAGCGTTTTGAAACAAGTAAACGGACTACGTTTTGAATGATGCTTTTGCAAACGAGTTTCAAAGTGCGGTGTCTTGTGACATCTCGGTTTGGAACTTGAAAGAGTGCATGTAATATGAGAACACGAGTTTTAATTGCAACTATGTTTTAAAAGTGTAAGTGTTCTCATGTTCACATAACACTTGTTTTAAAAAAAAAATGGCCCTAATTTTCACTACTTTGAGTTTAAGTTTTCAAGTTGCTGAATCGGGGTGTTACATTAATCCCCCATCCAATTTCGTCAAGAGGGACCTGGTGGAATCCTATGTGGCATGTTAAATTCTTGTTGGCCCCAATTATGTGTTGGAAATGGAATGTTAAGGTGCCACATTTGGGCCAACAAAGCATTTAACCTACCACGTAGGATTCCGTTAAGTCCCTCATTGGGAGACTAACGTGATGCCAAATTGATCTTTGCGGGGTTTAAGAGATTCCACAAATCTTTCAAGGACCTAACTGATTCCAAAATGATCTTTGGGGGTTTAAGAGATTCCACAAATCTTTAAGGGATCAAACTAATTCCACAGGTATCTTTCGGAGACCTATGTGAGTATTAACTCGATAGGATATGATAGGCCAATAGGATAACATTGTCATATGCTGCTGGATCACCAAACTGATGATAATAACAAGATATGACAACTATCTTATCATTTCTTTCTTATCTTACCCACCAAACAAACCCTAAGGTTCTCTACCTCCACTCCATCATTTTTTGGCTCCACCGTTTTTTAGATATGGAAAGTTAAAAGGTTGGGGTTTTCACAAGAAATTAACTTTCAAATTTTTTATATGACATTTATCTATGTACTCACTTTGTTTCACAAGGACTTAAGAATTTTTTTTCACAATATAAGTCTTTTTATAAAACCGATGCAACATACTTATGGTTTTTGTAATTTCTCCTCTAATTATTATAGAGAGATAATGAGTGAAGAATTAATTATAGAGGGTTACCAAATGGTAGAAGAAAAATGTACAAAAATTTAATATAGGCAGACATATTGATTACACTTCTTAATCTATGTGTGACATCTAAAATACTTATATTGTGAAATGGATGGAATATATTGAGAATAAGGTTGGAAAGAATTTAGAAAAGAAAGACAAAGATGGAAATGGGTAACGATAACTTTGAGATAACTTAAAATTTTGGATAAAAATGAAGTTTAGGGAACAATTTATGGGGTTTGGGGACTAATTTATAGAGCTATCATGAATTGTGGAATTTGAACCCCACAAATTAAAACAGTATCCTATTCTAAGTGGGAAAATCTCAAAATTATAATTTACTTAAAATTTTTTCGACAAGGAGTGTCCAAATTTTTTTACTCCAATACGCCTATATTCCAAAAAACAAACCCGGTGTATTTTTCATTGAAAATATTTTCCTTGTAAATGTTCATAATAATGACATAGGTCAATCTGTATTTTCAATCTCATACAAATCGAAGAGATCTGTTTTTCTTGGAAAGATTCATCACAACTTTGAGAATCAAAGACTTGTTTGTATCCTTTCATGGGAAATTCTATGTTGCTCTAGTTTACAATATACCGGGCAACTTTTTTTTTAAAAAAATTATTTTTAATGCAGATTTACTCAGAATATTTTTTAATACAGATTTTTAATGTATATTTACTAAAATATGTCAATTTTTAATGCAGATTTACATAATATAATTGTTTTACCTGTGTCAGAAAACATATAATAAAAAAATTTAAATCCAAATAACAAAAAATGTATATATTAGGAAAACAGAAAACCCAAAACATAGATTAAAAAAAAGGTTGCCCAATGTATTAAAACCCAGAGCATAGTAGCATCACCTTGTTTAATTACCACATGGAATCCAAAAATGGATGATGCCACTATGCTCCGACCGGAGTTTTGTTAAAATGCTCGGCTGTTTTTTTTTTATTTTTTAATGTATATGATAAATTAAAAATATGTTTTGAATTTTATTTTTTTTTACTGATATATACATATTTTTGTTATTTTAATTTGAATTTTTTTATTATATGCTTTCTAATATAGGCTAAAAACTTTTTTTTAGAAGTAGTAATCTTCATTCCAACGTGTAAAAAATAAACTCATACAACCTTGGTTCAATTTCCCCACCTACTATGTAGGATTGAAAATTAAACTCAAGGTCAAAAATTTAAACAACCAATACAAAGAAATTAAAGTTCATCTAAAATACGGCCAACTAAAACAACATTTGACCACCTTCTAAACTCTGGAAAAATTAAAGACAATATAATAGCTAATTCCTTCTTGAGTAGAACAAACACTTGATATGTCGCAATTTTCTTTGAGTAAAAACTCTTTGATTCCTTTCAATCCAAATGTGATACACACATGAGGCCATGGCTGCATAGATAAACTTCCTTCGAGTTTTGTCCCTGAAACCAAATCTCAGCCACCTGCACCATGCGAATTTCCAAATCGATAGCACTAATTGTTCAAACAGATCCAGCTACAAATCTGCTCTAGAAGCTCACGACTCCAATTGCATTCAAACAAAAGATGATCACGAAAATCGACACTATTATTGCAGAGATCACAAATCGGATTCACTTGCATATATCTGAACATCAAGTCCTTAGTTTTCAACCTGTCCAACACAGCAAGCCAAAGTATGAAACAATGCTTTGGCAATGAAAAAGGGTTCCACATCAGTTTGTGCAAAATGAATTTTTCTTAAGGCCCAAGTAATAGCTAATAGCCTTCTCTAATATTGAGTAAATCTGCATTAAAAATTGACATATTTTAAAAATTATACTGATTAAATCTGTATTAAAAATTATATTAAGTAAAACTGCATTAAAATATTGAACAAAAATTTCTGAGTATATCAATTTTTAATGCAGACTTGCTGAATATGAATTTTTTTTAACATGTGTCATAAAACATATATTAAAAAAACTAAAAATAAAGCATGTATATATCAATTTAAAAAACTACCCAAAACATATTTTTTTAACTTAATAAATACATAAAAAAAAAACTAATAATTGCCCAGAGCAAATAACTTGCCCGAAGCATTATAGAACATCCCTCCAAAAATAGTTAATTAGCACAAAGCAGAAATAATTCCCATATTCATGACTCTAGGCTTTAATTTATATATATATATATATATATATATATAAAAGTGAGGTGTGTAACACCTACTCCTAAATTTATATTTATTTTAATGCAATAATTGAAAATTTTAAAAAATTTTGGCAAGGTTCCGTTTGAAATGTGAACTTTTCCCCAAAATAAAAATTTAACCTGTTACAACTAGAACAAACTAGATATACTAACACACATATTCATATCATTTAAGTATAAGCGTCATTACAAAATACTTTAGAGTCAACGTCCATATAACATTTAGTTACATCAAAAGTGGTTGTGATAAAAAGCTAAGTTTATCAAAAGGGAGGATATATGGATATCCTGTACAACCACTATTACATTCTCATATTTTACATCAAAAGGAAATACAACATATGCACATATGTGACACTAGTAGTATGATATGAGCATTACCCTCCATCAGGGGGAGTGTAATCGTTCTCGGCAGAGGGAACAGTGGGAAGCTCCTCATTAGGGGTACCTAAAAATAGCAACAAAGAGGTGATTCATTTGATTTAATTTAAGAAAAACACTTAACAACAATAATAAAACATATATAAGTGCATTGACATTCATAATCTCACACACACACATTATATTACATAACATAAAGTAATATAAAAGAGTGTGATTGTATGCAATTCAAGAAATTGAAAGTGATGATGCATGCACGTCACTCATTTTCATTCAATAAATGAATCCAATACCATTCTTTTTCATCTTTCATTTCTTCTAGTTTTTCATTTTTGTATTGGACTCAAATATTGAAATATTCATATGCATTTCGTTTTCCCCTTTTCTTTTTCTTTTCACTTTTCATTTCGTTTTCTTTACATTGCACACTTTTCATTTTTCCTCACACCACTCTCCACTCCTGGGAAAACCGATCGGGAGTAAGCATCCCCCAACCTTTGCTTGCAGAGTACTTCACCTCATTTCGAGGTTCCTCATACAATTTGGTTTGATTCGTTCAAATTGGATATAGCAGGGATCACCCTCGACCGGCCACAAAGAGCCAAAGCAACTGACATAATTATTATGGTTTGCATAAAACCAATCCTCGACACGGCTAGCAAATCCGATCCTTTGGAAGATAAAAGTTTTCCATAATAATTCTCAGCGATTGTTTCAATAACACAACCTAGTCACTCTTTCCTTCACGAATAGAAACGTATGTTTTTCCCATACCCTAACGTCCACATTTACACCATGTATGATGCATGTCCTTAGTCTCTTTTTAATTGGATTTGAATCCCTTGTTCTTTGGAAAATTGTAATTGTTTGGGTTCAATTTCAATTAGAAAGTCCTTTATCCTAATTTTTTCCTAACTATCAATAATTAAATTTAATAATTGACAAGTACCAAATCAATACATAAGTAACTAATTCATAACTAAGAATACATATTCACAATAACAACACATAAATTAATGCATAAAACATACAAGACATAATACATAAAGAGAGTATAAACTCAATAATTCATACCAATTTGATTCCACTTCCTAACAAACCATACATATACACCTAAATATGTCATTATTACTATCATTAAAATCTTTCCCTAATTTAATACAAATAACCCCCTCTTACCTCTTGAAGAGGAGAGAGAAGGAAAAGTGGTAGAGAGCATGGTTTTGAAAACCGGACTGGATCGGCCGTACCGGTGAACCGGTGGAGGTGCCGATCCTGAATAAGCCAGAAACCGTTCTGGAAAAAAACCGGGATTGAACCGGTTGAACCGGTATTAAACCGCCAAAGCCGGTCAAAATCGGTGGAAAACCGGTTTGGACCGGTGGAAAACCGGTTTGACCCGGTTTGAATTTGGAAGCCCAAATTCAGCAAAAATTTGGTTTTTTTTTTTAAATTTTTCTTTTAAAATAACAAAATCCTATATGCTAGAAACTTAAACGGCACCAATATGAGTCTCAATTACGCGTTTGCTCTCATCTCAACGAGAAAGAATATTAAAACTTTAGATTTTAGAACTTAGAAAAATCAAAAATCAAAAAGCCAAAGAGGCAAAGAAGTGAAGTGAAAAAAGAAATAACAGTGAGTGACATACAAGAAGGCAGTATCAATAATCAACAGAAAAAAGCAAAAAGACACAAAAAGTACTAAATTATATGATTATATACACACGCCTACATTAAGACCGGTTGGACCACGGTTCGATCACGATCCAACCATTGAACCTTGAACCAATACCTTGACCGGTTCAATAACCGGTCCGGTTTTCAAAACATTGGTAGAGAGAGACTTCTCTCCAAGCTCCTATATACCCACTTTGATTCCTATATTCTTGTTCCCCAACACCTTCTAAGCTTTCTTTCTTAGTTTTATGGCCAAAGCTTATTGATTCTACAAGTTAGGGTTTATGGGTGTTGATGGAGATGTGAGGAGATGGAGTAATATGGGACTTTTAGAGAGCGAAATTGATGAGATAGTGATGGAGATTGAATATGTGATGGAAATCTTGTTTGATTTTGGGGTGATTTTGAGTTTGAATCTTCTAGGGTTTGAGGAACATGAACTTTGGTTAGAGGGAGTAATATGGGACTGGGTGCGCCTGGGCGCCATGCTGGTGCGCCTGGGTGCACCATGTGTTAAACTTTTTTTTTTTTTAATTTTTTTTAACACAATCTAACCTATTCCAAAGCCTTTTTAAAAATAAAATATGCACCAAAACATAAAAATTCTTTTTCCTATTATCGTTTAACTACTTATAATTATAACTATTTAATAAATCTAACTACTTACTAACTATAATTACTTAATTAAATTGAGGATTTACAATTTTCCCCCACTTACATGAATTTCGTCCCCGAAATTCAATTCGCCTCAAAGAGTGTCGCGGCATGGGTCCTGGGTGGCCCTTGGGGCCTCGCCTACGACAGGGTCGATTGATCCAATATGGAGTCGCCACCGCATTTTGTTTCGAAATCGCGGAAAAATTAATTATTAATTAAAACAGATAAAGCTTGGTCTCGCACTAGATAGATTTTGGGTTCGGGAGTCGGTTACGAGCCGGGGAAGGTATTAGCATCCCGTTCGCCCATTCGAAAATTGTACCTTGATTGACTTTAATTAAAAGGCCTAACTAATTGATTTGCCAAAAATTATTTGTTTTTTATTATTGTGCCTGACAAAGTTGCTCCTGATTCTACGTACCCTCATAAAATGAGGAATCAAGGCTACGTAGTTCTTATTGTTTTAATTTTATTTTTTCATTAAAAAGGTTGATGCGGAGAGGAACATGCACAAGATCTTGTTATTTAGGGAAGAAACGGTGGATTTCGTAAAACACATTTTGTTAAAACTTATTTAATAAAACTCATGTAATTTTTATAAAGGAATATTTTAATTTCACTATTCATTTGTAACGTAATTCAAATTAAATTAACGTTTTATTTTACTACTTAGAAAAAAGGAATTTATGCAAAGAGGAAAATACATAAGACCTCGACATTTAGATGAAGAAAAATGAGTTTCCAAAACGCGCATTAATACTTAATTAATAAAATTTTAATTAATTACTATTTTAAAAGGAATTATGTAATAATTATTTTTTTGAGTGTGGAGAGGAAGTTCAAAAGATCTCACCACAAAATGAATTTGGATGAGAAAAATTGACTTACCAAAACACTACAAATATAATACGAACCGGATACTTATTGTAACATTTTAAAGAATTGAGATAATCATTAAACTAACGCATTAAAATTAAGATAAGGAGTAGTAGTTGCTGATAAGTTGGAATATGGCATAAGTATTAAGAATGTTGGCTCAAATGAATATTAAATTAACTAATCAAAGCAGCGAACCAACACAAAACAAAAAAATAAATAAATAAATAAATAAATTGGCAGGGATACAAATTAGGGAGTTACTAACATGCAATCTAAATTTGGATAGTTGCTATGCAACCCTTTGTTAAACTATAAGAATTTGCCACCTAATACAAATATATGTCATGTCATTGCTTAAAGTAGTCAAAATTGATCTTTTTTTTGCAATTTAGTCCAACATTAAAAACTAGATTGTAAAATGAATGGCATACATGTGTTATTTTTATGTTGGACTAAATTGATTATTTTAGTCCAACATTAAATTGATTATTTTTATGCTAGACCAAATTGCAAAAATAAATGTTGATTACTTTAAGCAATGACATAACATACATGTATTAGGTGACAAATTCTTTAGTTTAACAAAAGATTACATAGCAACCATCTAAATTTAGATTGCATGATAGAAATATTCTAGAAAGCAAACTCATTGACTAAAGAAAACTGGCGCAAAGCCAAAGAGTAAGTGAAATTATGGTCTACACCCGGTGATGCCATGCACTTGGAATGTAGGCCATTGAATCTTGCCAGATTTCATCCAACGGTTAGTAATGAAGATTAGGTAAAGGTTGGACTTGGAGTGGTGTATATTTACACCCTCCGTTAGAAATCAACCACAACGGAAATTTTTAGCTTCCGTTTTGGGCCTTCCATATTTCTTCCATATTATTTTATAGCTTCCAATTTTATTTTACATAGCACATTATTTCTTCCATATTATTTTAGAGCTTCCATATTATTTTATAGTTTCATATTATTTTACATAGCACATTATTTATTCCAAGAGAAAAATGTTTTCTTCCATATTTTCATCCGCAATATTTATATTCATCCATATCTAACTACAACATTTATTTACATAGCTCATTATTTAGATCCATAATTTGTAACTTCCAAAATTTTTATAAGTTAAAATTTATATTGTTGAATAATTTTTTTTAATGTTGAATAAATTTTTATTGTTGAATAATTTAGTCCAGACATTTTTTTATTTTTGTTTCCAATAATTTTTGTTTCCAGAAAAATATTTATAACTTAAAACCTCTCAAAAATGCTTACGTATGGAGATGGAGGGACACCGCGTGTGAGGGAGAGACCGTCGGTGGTGCTGGTGGTAAGCTGAATAAGCTGAAGAAGGGTTCGAAGTTGCAGGAAAGTGAGTGAAGTTCGAAGTGAGTGAAGCAGAAGAAGGAGTGAAGTTCGAAGTGTGGTGCTGGTGGTGTTTGATGTTTGATGATTGATACTCGAAGTGTGGTTCGAAGTTGCTCTGCTTGATGTTTGAAGCTGTAATAGAAGGGGTGAAGCTGAAGAAGGAGTGAGGTTGAGTTCGAAGTGAGAGAAGAAAGTGAAAAAACGTGGTAGGTAGGAAAAACCGGATGGAATTTGCAGGATTGTCCCTTTACCTGTAATACAAGGTCAAGTCAACTAGTGCATAAATGCACTTGTTTGGTCAAAGGTGTAGACCAAAACCGTTCAAAGAGTAAGGAATGAGAGCCGGTACAGAGCCAAAGTCTATAGAGCAATGAAGTTTTTTCAGAAACAAGAGACATCACACTCTTCTCTTACCATTTTATATTATACCCCCACTCCTATGAAGTAGGTTATATAGGCAGCATATGATATTACATAGGGAACATATTTTAAGAACAAGAAATTTTAAGTACCAGGGAAACCATCTGAATGACTAATATTATATCATATCAGGTGCAGATTAGGTACCAGGGAGTAAGACCCAATCTTACAATATTATATTATTATAATAGAAGAGAGCATGCTTGACATAGGCAAACCAATATTCACAACATATACTAATTATCAATCATACTCCCTGCTCAACACTCAAACTACAAAAGAAAAATTGCACCTTGTAACTCTCTCCTCTTTGTCTCTTTTTTTTTTTTTTTAATTTTCCTCTTGTCTCTCTATTTTTTTTGTGTGTTCATCAAAGTGAGAAAGAGAGCTCTATTTATAGGAAAAATTTGGTTAAGAAAAATAGAGTTTTTTCAACAGGCTTTGAAAGCCCAGTGGAATATTTCTTGGTTTATTCCTCAATCAAATCTTTCAAATTTTGTTAAAGATCGACTCTCAATCTTTTTTAAATAAAAACAAATTTGATGATAATCCTTTCATTAAAAAAAACAAATCTTTTTAACAAAATAGTTCTTTTATTTTTATCCTTACAAAAACTAACACAAATCTTTTACCAAAACACATTTTTATCTTAACTTTTTTGAAATTTTTTATTTTCGTTTTTTTAATTTTTTTACAAAATATACTTTTTTCAAAATATTTGTATTTTTCATTTTTCATTTTTTATCTTTTTTTTAAAAACATTTTTTATTATTTTTTATTTATTTTTGTTTAGGGGGACAAAATTGGGTATCTACAAAGAGATGGGGTGAGATGCTTTGAACTTGTCCTCCAGCTCTCAAGTGGCTTCTTCCCCATTGTTGCGATTCCAAATCACTTTAACCAATGGAATCTCATTTCCACGAAGCTGCTTAATCCTCCTATCTTTGATTTTAATTGGTTGCATCTCAAAGGTTAGGTTTTCTCTTAAAAGAACCTCTTCCGCTGGAATAAGCCATTGATCCAACCCTTTGCAAAATTTGATATGGCCCAATAAACCGTGGAGTGAGCTTCTTTGGCTTCATCACCCTTCCAATACATGTTGTTGGAACAACCTTTAGAAACACATGCTCACCTTCTGCAAATTCTAATGGATTCCTCCGCTTCTCTGCATAACTTTTCTACCGATCTTGAGCTGTCTTCGTTTTCTCCTGAATCATTTTAACTCTTTTTGTTGTCTCCTGTACAACATCAAGACCAATTAATTGGCTCTCCCTCACTTGGAACCAGCATAGGGGAGTCCAACATCTTCTCCCATAGAGAGCTTCATAAGGAGCCATTCCAATGCTAGAATGGTAGCTGTTATTGTAAGTAAATTCCACCAAAGGCAACAGTTGCTCCCAACTCCTTTGTTGTTCTAAGGTGCAAGTCCTAAGCAAGTCTTGCCAGGATTGAATGGTACGTTCAGTCTGTCCATCAGTTTGAGGGTGATAGGCAGAACTGAGCTTCAATTCTGTTCCTAGAGCTTGCTGAAGACTTTGCCGGAATCGTGATAGAAATCTGGGATCACGATCTGAAATGATGTTAGAAGGCACTCCATGCAATCTGATAACCTCTTTGATATACAATTGGGCCAACTTCTCCATTGAATATCTCATATTTATGGGAATAAAGTGAGCAGATTTGGTTAATCTGTCCACTATCACCCATACAGCATCATATCCAGTGATGGTCCTTGGCAAGTCTGAAACGAAGTCCATGGCTATGTTGTCCCACTTCCAAACTGGAACCTCCAAAGGATGCAACACACCACCTAGCTTCTTGTGTTTTATTTTGGCCTTTTGACAAGTCAAGCACATTGCAACATAGGTTGCCACATCCCGCTTGATTCTAGGCCACCAAAATAGTCTTTTCAAATCCTGGTACATTTTTGTCGTGTCAGGATGCAAGCTTAACTTACTGCAACCATCTTTGAGCTCCAGAAGGATCAAAGCCACCTTCAAATCTGGAAGGGTCCATCTTCTTAAACTCAGCTATCCAATGAGCCTCAACATGCTGCTGGTGCTGATTGGCTTGATCAGCACTTGCTTGGACTAGATTCTTTAAAGCATTGGCCTGGTTAGCGTTAACTCGAGAGAGGTTCTCCAGAACATTAGAAATCCTCTCGAGAACTCGATTATTTCGAGCCACCATTTTCTAAGTCTGAAATTAAGGTGTGATTAGTAAGAATCACTACCACCAATTAAATTTATAAACTATAACTAACTAATTAAATACTTAAGTATATTCTTAACATCTAACTATTTCTAACTACTTTTATGTTACTCTTATGTGGAGTAACACTTTAGGAATAGGGAAATCCATACTCCACAACCGAGGAATGCAACCACTGCTCTGATACCATAAAATGTAACACATACTCTTAAATTTATATTTATTTTAATGCAATCATTGAAAATTTTAAAATTTTTTTGGCAAAGTTCCATTTGAAATGTCGACTTTTCCCCAAAATAAAAATTTAACATGTCACAGCCAGAACAAACCAGATATACATACACACATATTCATATCATTTAAGTATAAGCGTCATTACAAAATACTTTAGAGTCAACGTCCATAAAACATTTAGTTACATTAAAAGTGATTGTGATAAAGTAAGTTTATCAAAAGGGAGGATATATGGATATCCTGTACAACCACTATTACATGTTCATATTTTACATCAAAAGGAAATACAACATATGCACATATGTGACACTAGTAGTATGATATGAGCATTACACTCCATCTGGGGGAGTGTGATCGTCCTTGGCTGAGGGAACAGTGGGAAACTCCTCATTAAGAGTACCTAAAAATAGCAACAAAGAGGTGAGTCATTTGAATTAAATTAAGAAAAACACTTAACAACAATAATAAAGCATATATAAGTGCATTGACATTCACAATCTCATACACACATCATATTGTAATTCAAGGAATTGAAAGTGGTGCATGCACATCACTCATTTTCATTCAATAATTGAATCCAATACCATCTTTTTCATCTTTCATTTCTTCTAGTTTTTCATTTTTGTTGCAAGCATTTATTCACTAAGACATCCATTTCACAACCCAAAAGTCCAATACATGATACTTCCTACAATTTCAACATTTAATCTTATCACATACTCCTTTCTTAACTAGATTGAGTCTTAGTGTAAGGTCTTTTTCTCATCTTTATCATTCGTAGTTCATATACTCAAGTCAAAGACTCTAGCATACAAAATCACATTTCTAAGTTCATCAATATATTTCCCAATTAAAACTCATTATCAAACCTTAACCAATTTCGTCTTTCACTAACTTATTTACTCCTAATTACTAATTCAATTATCAGTCCTAATGTAAGTAACAACTATCCTCAATGATTATTATACCAAACATAATCAATTGATGCATTCTGTCAGGCATTAACCGGTTACTGAGACCACTAACCGGTTAGTTTATGCAGACCTGCAAACCTGAGAGCAGAGTCCTGCATTTTTCAGTTCCAATCCATTCCCTATCTCAACTCTATTGTTTAATGATCCACATACTATCATTTTTACATGTTTATAACCTTATTGCAACATTAATTCATTGAACACATAAGGCATACAATCAAATTCAAATCAAACGTTCAATCAACTTATTATCTTCTAATATTGCAGCATAACCTCAAACAATCATAACATTCAATTTCCATATAACTCTATTTTATTCAGCATATACTTTATTTCAGAATTTCAAAGGAAAACCACGGGCTGTCTTGTTCTCGATACCAAGCAATCCTTGTCATGGTTTTTGCATTCATAAGCACTTAATCAAACCTCACAATCAATAATCCTAGCAATACGTATGACTTCTCCCATACCTTATATGTTTAGGACACTTTTAGACATATTTCGTTCAGCCATAATGCAAAAAGTAGCGTCGTGCACCGAAAACTTGCACCGATCAGCAACTCGGTGCACCGACCAGCAGCATCGGCCGCATCAGAAACATGCACCAGGTTTCAGCACCGTTGCATCAGACTCTAGCACCAGAGTTCAGCATCAGTGCATCAGGAACTTGCACCGGACTCCAGCATCGGTGCACCAGGAAACTTGCACCAGTAGCACTACCATGCACCATGGGTTAGCACCAGATGCACCAGGGTGTTGCACCACAGATCAGCACCAGATGCACCAGAGTTCAGCATCAGTGCATCAGTAACTTGCACCGGTGCACCAGGAGCGTGCATCAGAAAACAGCACCGGTGCACCAGGAGCGTGCATCAGAAAACAGCACCGGTGCACCAGGAAACTAGCACCGGCAGCACTGCCACGCACCGAAACATGCACCGATCGCACCGACAGACCGTACCACGAATCTTACATCCAAGATTCAGCACGGACCGAGTCAGAAACAACCCCAAACAGCAGCAACAACAAGCACAGTCCAAACACCCTTAAACCCAAAGATTTCACTCACTTCCACTCACTAATTCAAAGCTTATTGTGCAACCACCCAAGGCTTGATAATTGCACGAATTTTGGAAGGTGTTAAGCAAGGTTTTCACCAAAAAAAGTCAGGTATAGAAGGGTATAGTGGCAGCAACACAGCAGCCACAGAACAGCATAAGGACAAGGAAGAACACAAGGAATTTACAAGCTCTTTACACTCAATAATCACAAACTAATGGTGCAGCAACTCAAGGTTAGCCACTTGCACGATTTTAAAATGAATTTGGGCATGGTTTCAGTTCTGGAAACTAAAGGAAAATAGGCAAGAACAGAAGCAACTACATAGACTTATTTAAAGAGGAAAAGTGAGAGGATTCTTCATGAGGAAGAAAGCTCAAGCCTCCTCATCATATCCCAGCCATTTGCACATGTCCCTGGGTGTCTATGGGGTCACACGTGGTCTGGGAAGACTTAGGGACGAAGAAAGCTCATAAACAACCCTTAAACCGCCTTAAAATTCTGCAGTTTCAGTGTCACTAACCAGTTAGTCACTGTTAAAATTCAAAAATTCAAAATATTATAACTGTTGGGCGGGAAAATTCATTTTTAATAGTTTTACTCCTCAAAACAAAATTTCCACCGTTAGATGTGAGGATAAAATTGTTAAGAACCTTATATAAAAATTTGAGCAAGATCCAACGGTTAACGAAGGAGATATTGCCCAATCTTTGAATGATATTTTACTAAAATATTACTTTTTTCAAATATTCTATTTAATCTTTTCTTACCAAAACTTATTTTTTATTTCCAAGGTATGTTTCCTTATGTTTATTTTTTCAAAATACTTCCCTTAAAATAATTTTCCATAATAAAGTAATTCTTTTCCAATTTAACAATATACTTATTGTTTGTTTATTAAAATATTTTTCCTTTATATTAAAATACTCCCTAATCTAAAATAATTCATTTTTACTAAACTATTTTCTTAAGCATCCTTATCATTATATAAAATATTTTCCTTTATTAATAACCATCATGAAAATACAAATTTTATTTATTTATTCCTGTTATAAAAATGAGGGACATCACATTTATAACATGTATGATGCATGTCCTTAGTCTCTTTTCTAATTGGATTTGAATCCCTTGTTCTTTGGAAAATTGTAATTGTTTGGATTCAATTTCAATTAGAAAGTCTTTTATCCTAATTTTTGCTTAGAAAACTTGCCAAGTAGTCATTCAATATCATATCAATCATGGTTAAAATACAAACTGTGCAAAGGTTTGTAGTTGTACATAGCATGTATCCAATGGATAGCAATTGCTACTAAAAATAGATAGTAATGATTGAAAAGATCTACCAACACGTTAGATTTGAGGGATAACATGAGAGACACAACTATTTTTAATTATTTCTTCCGGTTTCTATTTATCTCTTTTATTTTAAACAAAACATATCTTTTAAAAAAAAGGTAATTATTGCTTACATTTTCAATGTATTAATTGTGTTTTTTCTCATCATATCCTTTTTCTTTTGATAATAATTGATTTTTTTCACTACTTACATATAACTATTTAACATGGATAACCATGAAAAATAACATTTATTTCACTCTTGAAATCTTCAAAAGGACAGATAAAAAAAATCTCCAAAATGACAAATAATAAAGAACGGAACGAACACTCAAACCATTCATAGAAGGTGGGGGTGTTTACTATGGTGCTTCATATAAAATTCTATAAATAAATTATACTTATAAAAAAATGACAAATAATAAAAAATGGAAGGAGTATCATTTTCACACTCTGTTCCGACTTCCGATCTTGATATTTGCTAGCAATATTTCTTTTTACAATTTAATTTTTTTTAGTATTTTGTAACTTTATCACTATACTCCTTTCGATCTTTTATATAAGATCTTTTTTAGAATTTTATTTTCTCTTAAGATCTCATTTCAATTTTCAGTGACATTAATTTACTTCTTTTCATAAACATATTTATTTACTTAAAACTTTTTAAAGTTTTGATAACAATTATAAAAATAGTTTTGAAAAACATATCAAATATGTTCACATTTTTAATGTCACTAATAAAATTAATCAACTTTCTTGGTGTACGTAAATTTATTAAAAAAGTCTTGCATCAAGGATCAAAGAGAGTATATATTTTTTAAATGCTTATTAGTGGCATTAATAAATAAAATTTTCTAAAGTATGTGCTAAATCACATGTTAAGGTTATCTATATGAGTAATCTTGCATTAGAAAGCTAAAAATATAATCTTCCAGGACATCAAACATACCAAATATTTTTTTTTATGCAATGACACCCTCTGTACCATTGTTCTTATATAAAAGATTTGAAGGAGTATAGTTATAAAGTTATAGTATATTAAAAAAAATATTAAAATTGTAAAAAAAATATTTCCAGCAAACATCAGGATGAGAAAAGAGTGTAAGAATGATACTCTCACCGTTTTTTATTATCCTTTTTTTTTTTTAGAAATTTTTTGTTTTTTTATTTATCCGTTTGAGGATTTCAAGAGTGTAATAAAGCAACTTAAATAGCAGGCGAATATCATCATATGTTTTGAATGTGGATATGATACCATGAAAATATCTTCTAAGTCGTGAAGTCTTATCTGATCTTCACGTCTAGTTTGTACTGTCAGGCAAAATCATTTTGAAAGAGTCAGATACTAAAAAAGCTATAAAATGAGTATCAGAACACTAAAAATAATTCAATAATTCAATACAAAGTTAAAAAATATCATTGTTTTTCATCTGTACAAAGAAATATCGATATAACTAAAATTGTCATGAAAATGAGTGGAGTTCTAAATGAAAAACACCTTCACTTTCTATAGAAAAAAATTAAGCAAAAAAAAAAAAAAAAGAATAATAAACAGTAGAGAGAGTTATGATTTTTCAGATACAAGAAAAATACCTTAGAATCATTGAAATCTTACTCCTTCTCAGATGCCTCTTCTGAATCAGACAATGGCAACAGGGTGCAGATCCCAAGCATGTGACCATTGAGGCACACATAATATTCGATACAATCTTCATAGGAACCCAACCTGCAGCTAGCACTCTGTGGGATCATATTAGCCTGCAGCATGCTCCACAACTTCGCCTTACAATAAGGGCAAACCTCTGTCGGATGGAGCTTGGCACCTTTGTTAATAAGCATCCTCCTAACATTTGTCGTTGCAAATGACTTGAAGATTCCACGGAAGAATCCTAAATCTCCTTCTTCACCTTGGTCAAGATGCTCACAAGGATCAGACACATATAAAACATCAGTTCTGCATTGCGGCAAAAGAAAGCTCTTTCCCGATGTCCTAGAAAATCGAGTCCGATAAACAAAATGACCAGGGATCTGAACATTATTGAACAAGCCACCTTTCTTGCATCCTGAACAGTATATAAGCAGCTTCCCTAAGGCCCTCCAGTTCCCATCAACGCTGTGGCTCCCACTAGATTGCAGATCAAGCATCATCTTAGGAGCTCTTGTTCGACAAAACTCTTTCCAAAGAACTCGTTTGGCAAGATCATCAAACCATTTGCACGCACATGACAGTGTAGCAATTAACTTGGGGTTCCAATTCAAATGGTGAAACACCAAGAATATCACATCTTCACTTAAATGACCCTTGGTACATTGACAGCTAGCTGAGTGTATGCATCGGTACTGCTTGGTCAGAATCATTTTCTTTACCTGGCAAAACAAAAAATAATTATCATTTTATAACAACTCTTTGTTTGCGTACCTTTTTATGGTACTCATACACTTGACAAAAACCAGATTTGTTAATTACTTCATGCGAATCAGGAAACATCAACGAACAGATGAACAATATTGTTGCAAACCTTAAATGCTTTCATGATTCATTGCCTATGAATCTGTGATAAACCGTCGACATAGACAACATAAATGCACTAATTAGAGGATAAATGTTAATAAAACACAAAGTGGTTTGACTCATTGAAGACAATGCCAAACCGTTGTATAACTTGTTGAATCTGCTAGACCAGTATTAAGGACACTATCTAAGGCCATAATAGGACTATTAAAATCTGGAAACAAAACCCTGACTCCCCGAGCAACAAAACCTATATGGTTTTTTCACGTAAGCCTCTATTATAGAGAAAAGCAATTTTTTTTGTTGTGCTAATATAGGGGCCAATGCTGCATAGCAGTCATAGATAAGAAAACTCAGACAGATGCCATTTTAGCAACAAGGAAGAAGGCGTCGCCACTCACCATAATCAAAGCCAAAAAACTGAATAAAGCCTTTAGCTCCAATGGGAGCTTTCAAGGATTCCACTTTACCATTGGACCTACCTTAACAAAGAAAATCCATCAACAACCAACTATAGACATCCTGAAGGATCTGAAAAAAGAGTTCATGAATTATTGGAATGCAAGACTATCATCACATCAATTCTAGCCTGCCACAAACCTGGATGGGAAAGTACTTCCTAGACAATTTTAGGAATAGAAATAGACAACAAGGCAGAAACAAAAACAGTGGTATAACAAACAAATATAGCTCAAAAAATTAAAGATGGGATGAAAATTACGAGTAGAGCGTGAAAGTCAGCAGGAGAATGAGGTAGGTTCAGAGTAGCTGGCGACGCTAGAGCAGGAAATGAAATCACCGGATTCAAGAACAAGGACAGCTTCTGAATCACTGAAAGGTGATAATCAATCAGGGAGAATACTGCAGCAGTTGGAACCTTCCTTGCACTTAAGAATTACTCCTTCTGTTCCTTATTAACTGCCCTTCTTTGGAAAAAAATTTTGTTTCTTTTTATCCGTTCTTTTGATATTTCAAGACTGTAATAAATGCTATTTTCCATGTTTGCCCCTATTTAATAGGTCCTGGTTTCCGTAAGTAGTGGAGAAAAATTAATGATTATAAAGAGATAAAGGGTATAGTGAGAAAAAACATAATTAATGTATTGGAAATCTAAGAATGATTAGATTTCTTAAAGAGTGTATTTTGTTTGAAATAGGACAAATAAATTGAGGGCCATAGACAGTGTATCCAAGTAAGGAACAGGTAAAACTGACTATGGAGTTTGGTTAAACTAGTGTGACGTAAAGTGTATCCTAGAAGAAAGTGACATCGGTAGAAATATAAAAACGGTGAGATGTGAAGAGCAAAACACATGTATCCCTTTTGAACTCAAAAATACCCAAGAAAGGAACATTTCATAATTCATACCACGCGAATATAACTTATCCATGCCTGGAGAAAGATCATTTACAAAATAAGGAAAACCAATGACAAGGGGAGGAAACTAGTAGACTAGGAGACTCCGTGACAACACATATGGTAGAAAAGAGAGGCTAGAGATAATAAAGCGTACTAGAGCCATCAGCAAGGGTGATGTGTTGTGGTTTTATGAAACATGAAAAATTAGAGAAAAGAGAAAGATAACTAGCTATATGATCGAAAGCACCAGAATAGAAAATTCAAGGTCCAACAACCAAAGAATGAAAGGCAAACCAAGGAATTACCAATATGGACTACATGCCTGAAGATGAGGCTTGTTGAGTTGCCTTATGTTGAAGATACTCCTTACACTCATTATTTTGGAGAATGTTTTGACTGTCAACCATTATGTGATAGAATGTTGGAATGCCTTAAGATACAACCAAGAATGTGAGAGTCGACGAGGACAGAGAGCACACTATCCAAACAGACAATGGTATACATTAATTACAAGAACATTTATTAAAAACTAATTTATTTCCTACTAATACATTAAGGAAAATGCTAACAAGTGCCCTTAAGGCACTTGTTAAGCAGCCAAGTATAGCATATAAGTGTTGGAAAATGTAACTTTTGTGGTTTTCGAGAGAGAAGATAATGTTGAGTTATTGCATTTTTTCCACCTTTAGTAACCTTAACAAGTGCCCTAATAGCAAGACCCATACATTAATTCAGACCGAAAGTATACAATAGTAAAAATAAATAATAGATACAATTTATATTTACAAGAACATTTATTAAAAACTAATTTATTTCCTACTATAACTCTAATATTTCCAATGGTACATTAATTATCATGATTTCCTATGCTATAGTAATTTTAACCATTTTCAACACTAACATCAACAGTCTACTCTACTATGACATTAAGCTAGAAATTGCAATATGTTCAATTCATTTCGATTCAAGCAATAGCATTGCAACCAAGACCAGACAGTACAGACTTACAATTACCTCAAAGTTCAAACACCTACGAGGTAAAAACTTTACAAAAACTCCACAACTCATCTTTAAAGTGTTCAAAGAATAAGAAGACAATCAAACATAGCAGAAAAAAGCTCAGCATTCTGAGCTACCTGAAAATCTCCTTCTTCTTCTTCTTCTTTTTTTTTTTTTTTTCCATTTTCCAATAACTTAATCTCCAGCAGCCACATGCCACATTACAAAACAAAGCACTACTACACAGTACACTCCATGCCAACACACATAGCACAACAAGTAGTTAACATGAATTCCTTGCAATAGATACAAATCCAAAATCGCCCTTTACCAGATTTCACATAATCTCCACTTAAAACATGAAATTTACAACCACAAAAAAAATAATGTAAACCACCAAAATTGAAAAAAAAAAATCCAAACCCAGCTAAAAGAGAAAGAATGGATCACAGTTACTCAAAATTAGATTAAGAAACAAAACCAAAAAAAAAAAAAAAGCTAGAGCTAACCTGGATTGTCTCTTATATCAGCTTATGTAACCAACTTTGGGCATAATCCCCAAATCCTAGAGAAAGGTAAACTCAACTATGCCAGCAATTGGTCAAAAACAAGAAAAGGGTAACTGAGGAAACAGCAAAATCAACAAAGAAAAAGCAGAAAGCAAGAAACTTGGTAGCAAAAAGTTGCCAAAAAAAATCTAGTAATTTTCACCTCACATAAGGGACAATTTGGTAAAAAAAGAATAGCAAAGAAAGCACACTCTCTAAGCAGCAATGTCAGCAAAATACAGAGAGAAAGACGCTGAAGAAGAAGAAGAAGGAGGGTAGTGGGGTGAAGGAGAAAACAAAGGCATTGTAATGAAGAAAAAAAAAGTACTAATATATTTGTGGACGAGTATAGAGTTACAGGTTTGGTGATATTTTGTGTATGAAAGACAAATTATAACGTGACACGTTATGAGTGATATCAGATTTGTCTAGCTGGTAGTGGAAGGTCATTTTGGTATTTTTCATACATCATTTATTACTATTTTTTTTGTCTATATTAAATTTTTTGACTATTTATATTTTTATATTGTTCATTAATGAATAAAAAATTTTCAAAAATAATTAAAAAATCAAAATTATAATGTTATAGTATTTTCTTATAAAATCAAAAAATTAATTATTTTCATATCATATGTAATTTGGATAAGTATTTATATAATAAAAACGGAAGGAGAATATTACTGTTTCTTTAAAATTATCAATAGCTCCTGTCGAAAATATTCCTCCAATCTCATGCCATGAATGCTACGTGTCAGTTCAGGATTTTTTTTTTTATAATCAACGGGGCAAAGCCCAAAACAAACTAAACAATCATTCTAGGGAAAACAATGCCAAAAGCATCGTCCCACAGTAAACTAGATAAAAAAGATGGAGTTTCCATAATAACATCACAAGAGAAACTCCCTCGATGACTTGCATTAGCAAGAGCATCCGCATATCGATTAGCTTCACGATAGACGTGGTTAATAGAAACCCGCCAATCATCATCAAGGAGCATCCGAATTCTACGAACAAGACTAAAACAATGATGTGTAGGACAACAATCAGCCGTAACTAAAGCAATAACAGCAGAAGAATCAATCTCAGTTACAAGATTCTGAATTCCCATATCCTTTGCAAGCTTAAGACCCCAAAAAAGCCCCCATAGCTCCGCACGAAATACTGATATAACATCCTGATTTCAATTTCAAGTTTAACTAGAATTAAATCTAAGTTAAATTTATGGGAAATAATGAGAGTAAGCTGGAATTTTGAGAAGTATTCATAGCCAAAGTATGTGTAGGAGATTAGAGGAATGCCTTAGAGTTAGAACCATCAAAATATGAAAATTCAGTGAAGTAATCGATTACCTTGGAGGGATAATCGATTACCAACTCCTTGTGAAAAACCATAAAATTGAATTAAAGGAAGTAATCGATTACCTTGGGGGAGATAATCGATTACTAAATCCCTGTGAGAAATTAATTAATTGAGAAATTAAGAGGGTAATCGATTACTGAATGAGGTAATCGATTACCAGCACGTGAAACTTTAAAAAAATAATAACTTGGAAACCACACATTAGTGGCTTCTCAAGGAAGCCATTGATTTAAGACCACATGTTCATGTTTCATGCCAACAAAAACAAAATAAACAAACACTCTCATTCATTCTTCACATTCTTCTTCATCGTTCTTCATTCTCTCTCTCAAGAAGCTAAGAGCAAAGCTTCATCATCGTCATCTCATAAACCTTAAAAATCAAGAGCATTCACCATCATCAAACCCTCATCAAGTGTAAGAGCTCAAGATCAAGCCCTAACCTCACTCACACCTCACGCCCCCCCCCCCATCACCATTCTCCTTGAGTTTTCTAAGTTTCATAACAATGGAGAACCACACTCACTGATGCCTTCCTCCCAAGACCAAGTAAAAACAAGTATTACTCCTCCATCACAATCCCCTCTAGACAAGATTCCAACTCATTTGATAGTTGCTTTGCTAAGGTTTCAAAGGAGGTTCAAAGAACTAAGGTTTTAAGAGCTACGACACAAAGGAGAAGCTAGAGTTTCAAGGTTTCCTTATCTCTCATTACTTTTGGGGTAAGGAGTGGGTGTTACCATGATTTAGGGAATAGTTTCTAGTTTGTTCATAGTGATTGCTAAGGATGGGTGATAGTTTATGATACTGAACCTTAGGGTAGTGGATATAGATAATAACTAGAGAATAGAATTGAAGGAAATAAACTCATATTGATGCTTGTGAATATGTGTGTATGTTAATTGTTGTTATAAGTGCTTGAATGATGAACATGAGTGTTTGCTTGAGAATGTATTTGGTAAATGAAAACATAGATAAAGAACAAGGAAAGACTAAGTGGATATGTTGTGGACATGATTAAATAAGTTAGGGAAATAGTGTAATTTAGTGATTATGATTTTATGATAAATGTGAGGAAACCGCAATTGGTGGTTGGAGAGACAAAGGAACCCTAGGAATACACCTAGAAGGGGGGGTTGAATAGGTGTACAAGATACCTTGAAAGATTTTCGAACAAAACAAATCGAAACAATTAAAACAAAATATTTTTCCAAAAACTCTCAGGTTTACTCGAGTAGATTTCAGAGTACTCGAGTAGTACTCGATTAAAGACTCGTTTACTCGAGTATATCTGACAGAAACCAGAAAAATCAAGTTTTCATTCGCATACGAAAATCAATCAATTCACATGAAAGATCAGAGATTCAACGGAGATGATTAACACCTATATTCTTATTGATTAACCTAGTTATGAAAATGATTTTCCCTTTATCAATTTGAACAATTAAAGATTCAATTCAATCAATTATGAAAATCAATCTTTCTAGGTTTTCAACCAAGAACGCAATCAAATGACTTGAATATAAAGAGTAAGGGTTTAGAGATACGACACAGCGATTTATCCTGGTTCACTTTCACCCACTTGAAAGCTACATCCAGTCCCCTCTTCAACCAAGAGAGATTCTTCACTATAAGGAATTAGAGTTCTCAAATTACAAGTGATTGCCTCACAAGACTTCCTTCTTGCTAGCCTACAAGAGATAACCGACACCCTTGCCTTGTAATCCTATTGATCTTCTCTCTAATCTAACCTCTACCCCTTGTTGATAATCGACACAACAAGTCTTCAATTGCTCGATGATAATCTACACATCAAGGCTTCTCCTTGCTTGATTCACAACCAAGACTTCTTCTTCTTCAATGAACGTTGCTTGATGATAATCGACACACCAAGGCTTCTTGTTTGTTGTAGTGGCTTGCCTTATTGCAAAGATTACAACTCAATGAATACACATAACAATCCTAATGAATCTCAATCAATAGCTATGACAAATCACACAAGAGATTCAAAAGTTCTTGATCAAAGAATATGAAAATAGAAAAGCTTTGATCTTTGAAATTGAGAGAGAATAGAGTGGCTTGATTCTTTGTAAAATGAATATCAAAATGATGGATTATGATCACAAAGGTTAGGAAAAGGTTTATATAGAATACCCAAAAGTTATGGCACTTGAAAACTGATTTTGAGAAGTGAAAATCGTATTTTAAAAATCAGTTCAGCAGTGTTTACTCGAGTAAATTGCAGCATACTCGAGTACTACTCGATTAAATCTTGATTTACTCGAGTAGATTGCTACTGCACTTGTTTAAAACTTGTTTTCTCAAAAACCAACCTTTCCTTTAAAACCTTTAAGCCACCTATTGATTCTAGGTTAAGTGAAAACTCAAATTATGATTAAATCATGACTTATGAAAGAGATTCACTACCCTCTAAACAATCTACCCAAATAAAAACCTATGAAGCTTGAGAGGCAAAAGATAAAACAAAAACAATTACACTCAAACTTAAGTCTTCATGAGCTTGCTTTCTCTCTTCTTCATTTGATGTTTGTTGTTGCTTGTTGAACTTGAACTTGATCATCACATGATAGCTTGTTCAAAACACTTTGTCATTATCAAAACATTCATCATGGAACTTACAATCTCCCCCTTTTTGAAAATGACAAACCATGTTTTGAAGTTCTCCAAAAGTTCTTTGAAGTTGTTGATGCTTTAACAATTTGATCACTTGGTGAGACTCTTGCTCCCCCTCAATAAATGCTTTTGACATTTGAATCCAATTGAGATAGAAGCTTGATTCTCCCCCTATCTTCAACAACTTTGCTCAACCTACATAAAAACAACAAAAAACAACCTTTCTCCAAACAAACATTATATTTCTCCCATTTTTCAAAACATACCATTTCTCCCCTTTTTCAAAACATCATATTTCTCCCTCTTTGGCATTATCAAAAAGTAATATATACCAATTGAAATATAACATCTAAGCCAAGGTAAGAAATCAATTAACATTTCTTTACAACTTTGATACCAATTAAACAAATACAATAGAACTATACTTTGCAATGTGATACCAATTGGCAAGAGAATATAACAATGTAATATGATACCAATTGAGAACTAAAATGTCATAATATCACTTAACAAAGAAGATATCAATTGTAAAGAAGTACATATATCAACAAATATTTGATACCAATTGTGATATTTCTTTAATAACAACCAAAGCATGTCACTATATCATGATAACCATCTATGAATCTACTCAATGATACCAAATGATTTAATTAAACATTTAGAAAAGTAATACCAATTGAGAAGATACCATATGAAGTTCACAAACTAACCATAACATTTGTACCATATTGTAGGACTTCTTTTGATACCAATTGAAGATGCAAATATGAATAACACTTGTAAGCTCTCTTTGCTCTTCAATCATACCTACAAAACAATCATGCTTTGCTTTTTGGTATCCAAATGGTTTTGGATCCATTTTTATTAGTGTAGGGACTTTCACCCTTTTTCATCCAAACAAAATCTCCTTTAGGTATACCATGCACTTTAATATAACACACATTTGAAGTATGTCCATGAGTACCACAATAGAAACATGTTGGTGCATTTGAAAAATCAACTTTAGAAAAATCAACAATATTTCTATGAGATTTACTCTTAGCATTAGTATAACCCAAACCAAACTTGTTTGAATTTTCTCTTTGAAAATTTAACAATGTGCGCAATCTAATATCACCATTTGTGAAACTTGCAAGCTTATTTTTCAAAATAGCATTTTCATCTTTAAGCAACTTGCAATTCTCACAATCAACCCCAATATTCACTCTACTAGCACAATCACAAGAAGAACTAGCATATATAAGATCAAGAGTTTCATTTTCAAGATTAAGCTCATCAACTTGTTTTTGAAGTTCTAAAATCTCTTTTTGATGTTTCAAAATGAGCTTCTTTCTTTCAATGTTTTTCAAAGCTAGTTTTTCAAGTTGTTCATGCATTTCTTCATAAGCATTATATAACAATTCATATTTAGAAGAAATTTCGGATTTAGTATGACTTACATCGCTATCCTCGCTTTGATAACTTGATTCATCATTTGAACTTTGTTCTTCATCATCTACTAGAGTTATCAAGTTGAGACAAGCGGATTCTTCATTATCCGAAGAACTACTCGATGTGCTTTTCTTCTCTTCTACATCACTATCCCAAACTATGTATGCTCTTTTAGATTTAGAATTTTTCTTGTCGTTCTCCTTTTTCTTGAGATACTTAGAGCACGAATACTTGAGATGACCGGGCTTTCCACATTCATGGCAAACTACACCTTCTCTTGAAGTTTTGATCTTGTAGTGTGGGGAATCCTTCTCTTTACTTTTGTCTTTGTTCAACCTTCCTTTTCTCCTTAGAAACTTGTCAAACTTTCTTAGCAAAAGTTTCATGTCTTTTTCATCAATATCGGAATCGGAATCTTCACTAACATCATCATCGGAACTCTCTTTCTTTTTGTAAGATCTACTCTTGACTTTAAGAGCAAGTCCCTTTCTTTCTTTGTTTTTATCCGACTCTTCATTGATACTTAATCGTCCAAGCTCCATTTCATGTTGTTGAAGCTTTCCAAAAAGTGTTGCTTGATCCATAGCATCCAAATCTTTAGATTCAACAATAGCCGTTACTTTTGGTTGCCAATTCCTGTCTAAACATCTCAACACTTTGTTAGAAAGTTCACCTTTAAGAAAAGTTTTACCAAGAGCAAGTAAATGATTTATAATGTGAGTAAAACGCTTTTGCATATCATTTATAGATTCATTTGGAAGCATATGAAACAATTCATAATCACGCATTAAAGCATTCAATCTAGCTCTCCTAACCTCACTAGTTCCTTCATGAGTCACTTGTAAAGTGTCCCACATTTCTTTTGCACTAACACATTGAGAAACTCTAAAGAACTCATCATAGGACAAAGCGGAGGTAATGATATTCTTTGCTTTATAATCATATTGTACTTTCTTTCTATCATCATCCGTCCACTTATCCTCGGGGGTCAATTGTGCAGCACCTTCAACTAAACTAGAGGGAATAGAAGGGATATGAGGACCTTTTTTCTATTGCTTTCCAAACTTCACTATCTATGGCTTGGATAAAGATTTTCATTCTAACTTTCCAATATGCATAGCCTTCTCCGGTAAACAATGGAGGACGATTTATTGAATAACCTTCACCACCAAAGGGATTCGTAGAACCCATTGCGGTTACTTAACTAGGATCTTTACGAAAAAGCTCTTATGCTCGTGTCTTTCGACCGAGCTCTGATACCAATTGAGGAAACCACAATTGGTGGTTGGAGAGACAAAGGAACCCTAGGAATACACCTAGAAGGGGGGGTTGAATAGGTGTACAAGATACCTTGAAAGATTTTCGAACAAAACAAATCGAAACAATTAAAACAAAATATTTTTCCAAAAACTCTCAGGTTTACTCGAGTAGATTTCAGAGTACTCGAGTAGTACTTGATTAAAGACTCGTTTACTCGAGTATATCTGACAGAAACCAGAAAAATCAAGTTTTCATTCGCATACGAAAATCAATCAATTCACATGAAAGATCAGAGATTCAACGGAGATGATTAACACCTATATTCTTATTGATTAACCTAGTTATGAAAATGATTTTCCCTTTATCAATTTGAACAATTAAAGATTCAATTCAATCAATTATGAAAATCAATCTTTCTAGGTTTTCAACCAAGAACGCAATCAAATGACTTGAATATAAAGAGTAAGGGTTTAGAGATACGACACAGCGATTTATCCTGGTTCACTTTCACCCGCTTGAAAGCTACATCCAGTCCCCTCTTCAACCAAGAGAGATTCTTCACTATGAGGAATTAGAGTTCTCAAATTACAAGTGATTGCCTCACAAGACTTCCTTCTTGCTAGCCTACAAGAGATAACCGACACCCTTGCCTTGTAATCCTATTGATCTTCTCTCTAATCTAACCTCTACCCCTTGTTGATAATCGACACAACAAGTCTTCAATTGCTCGATGATAATCTACACATCAAGGCTTCTCCTTGCTTGATTCACAACCAAGACTTCTTCTTCTTCGATGAACGTTGCTTGATGATAATCGACACACCAAGGCTTCTTGTTTGTTGTAGTGGCTTGCCTTATTGCAAAGATTACAACTCAATGAATACACATAACAATCCTAATGAATCTCAATCAATAGCTATGACAAATCACACAAGAGATTCAAAAGTTCTTGATCAAAGAATATGAAAATAGAAAAGCTTTGATCTTTGAAATTGAGAGAGAATAGAGTGGCTTGATTCTTTGTAAAATGAATATCAAAATGATGGATTATGATCACAAAGGTTAGGAAAAGGTTTATATAGAATACCCAAAAGTTATGGCACTTGAAAACTGATTTTGAGAAGTGAAAATCGTATTTTAAAAATCAGTTCAGCAGTGTTTACTCGAGTAAATTGCAGCATACTCGAGTACTACTCGATTAAATCTTGATTTACTCGAGTAGATTGCTACTGCACTTGTTTAAAACTTGTTTTCTCAAAAACCAACCTTTCCTTTAAAACCTTTAAGCCACCTATTGATTCTAGGTTAAGTGAAAACTCAAATTATGATTAAATCATGACTTATGAAAGAGATTCACTACCCTCTAAACAATCTACCCAAATAAAAACCTATGAAGCTTGAGAGGCAAAAGATAAAACAAAAACAATTACACTCAAACTTAAGTCTTCATGAGCTTGCTTTCTCTCTTCTTCATTTGATGTTTGTTGTTGCTTGTTGAACTTGAACTTGATCATCACATGATAGCTTGTTCAAAACACTTTGTCATTATCAAAACATTCATCATGGAACTTACAAAATGAATATTGAATGATGAATGTGTTTGATGAATAATTCAACAAACAAAGGAAATAATTAAAAGTTGAAGTTAAAGGAAAGTGCAGCTGAATTGATCATTGGGGGACACTGACCCACTAGGTGCCCTGCTAGGTGCCAAAATGCCCCATTAGACGCAAACGCCCCATTAGGTTCAAACGCCCCGTTAGGCGCTTGTGTACCCAATGGATCAATTCGCTGCCAAACAAAAGGATATGAGAATGGGAAATAGATTTAAAGAAAATGAAAAGAGTAAGATAAGAATAAGTGAAGTAATATGAATGGACCTAACGGGTGATGCCTAATGGGTGCTAAAGTTCCTGATGGGTGCCAAAATTAATAATGGGTGACAAACGTCCTAGCAGGTGTATCAAATCCTAGTGGTGCAGGATAATAAACCCGATTTGTGTGTGTACCTGGTCAAGTAAGACGTGTGGTCGGGTGCAGTAAGTCACGCGTGTGGTTGCGTGCAATAAGTCGCGAGCGGACCGTGTGAAATGATTGTGTAAGACACACGAGATACTCGTGTGCAACTGTAAGACGTTACATGAAGTTGTGCGCAATGATGGACACACACAAGACCTTATAAAGAGATGAAAAATGTGAAAAAGACTTAAGAATTAAGTGCAAAGAAAAGAAAAGAATGTAAGCAAGAAAAGAACGTACATCGATAGAGAATGAGATAAGATAAGGAAATGAGAAAGGAAATAATTAAATGTGTTTGTGTTATATGATTATGATGAGATTGCATTATGTGAGCTATCTGATTATTGTGTTTGACTTAGTCGGTTATTATGTCTTATTAGAAACTGCTTTTCTATTTCATGTGTAATGCCCACCTCCTTACTGTTTTTATATAGGTACTGAGCCCGAGCTTGCACAGTTTCCGGCCGAGCAGGGATACTCTCCCCCACGGGGAGAGTAAGTTATAGTTTGTAGGACATGTCTTATGTCCTGGGCCCTTTTTGATGATCATGATGTAGTTCTTTTGTTGCATAAAATATAAATATTTATTTTGGGTTGGCCCAGGACCACTCCTTCTGGGGAAGGAGTTATTTTGGGAAAATACTATTCCAAAGACTTGTTAATATGGCTGCTAAATCTCTGATGTGATGTAACTGTGATGTTGATAATGCACTATGATGCACAATGAAATGTTATGCCTTGTTGGCTTTCTGGATGATATGAATATTGTGCTTATGACAAGTTAAAGGAAAAACATAATTTTTGGAATGTCCATAAAACAGAGTAAATTCCGTCCGATTTTACGAAGATTTTTATAAGTTAAAGGGGTTTTAAAAAGAAATTTTCAAGTCCACTAAATCCTAATGAGTAATTTAAGGATAATAATTAGGTAGGGTGTTACAACTGATGCAACACCCACATTACAAATGAAGCCCCTCAAAAAGGCACCGTTATGGTCACAAGTAGTTCAGAATTTTTTATGATTGGATAAAAACAAAAGTTGGGTCATGAAATTTTATAAAAGCTTTATTTAAAACATTTGTTAAAATTTTTAGAAAACTTAATTATGACTTTATCATACTTCATGTCCCAAATATTTTAGAAAACATATTTTTTAATAATATTCAACTATATTAAAATGTTTATTAATAAGTACCTTAACATTCCCCCATCAAACAAAATCGATTTAAATATTGGTAAAGAAAAATCCAAATGATATTCAAATTAGTTATTTTGAAGACAAAATCTGGATTAACTTGCACGTCTCTTAAGATTTTTAAGGGTTAATGGGGAACTTTTAATTCCCTTCAGCTTTTAAAATAAGATCATTTTAGCAATTTTTTTATCATATTTACAAGTAGAGTCGGCAAAACAAAATTTGATTCGATCGGGTCGGCCCGAATAATCCTAATATACAAGCGGGTTTAGATTCTTGAAATACAACCTTAATATATTACAGGTCTTTTTAGCCCGATTTATAAAGCTCGAATCCGTCAGACATTTAGGACACCTGCTAATTTCACCTAAAAAAATTCGAATTAGTTTATAAAAAATGACTCGCAACTAGGTTTAGTTAGCTGTTTTTTGCCAGAATTTAATCCTGAATTTTTTAGCCCTGTCCGATCATGACCTGAGTCCGAAGCGGGCTGATCCAAACCCGATCGGGTAACCCAAATTGTCATCTCTATTTTTATAAGAATACATTTCAATTTTTAATAGTATTGAATTATTTATTTTTTAAAATATTTTTAATTAATCCACATTTTTTAAAATCTTAATAATATAAAAATATTTTTTAAAAAAATATTTCAAATATTGACATTTTCGATGCGGCTAACAATAACAACCAACTCTCAATACACTTTTCTTGTTTTTTAACTTCTATTACCCTCAATTTTAACCAAATGCTCATAACTATTTTATTATTGTAAAACTATTATTATTATTATTATTATTTGTTGTTGGTTGTCTTTGTGTCCAAGGTACCAACGTACTGGAAGTCGTTGCTACTTTATTTTTCATCCAAGTTGCTGGCTTTTTTTTTTTCTTTATTTCTAACTTACTTTACCAGTTTCAAAAAAAAAAAAAAACTCATGCTATCAGTTTTCTTTTTATTTTTGGGATTTAATATTATTTCCATTTTGCATTTACAAATTTAAAAGATAAGAGAAAAATTATTTTACTTTATTTCAAGATTTTTTTTTTTCCTTTTACATTTGCACTTCTCTACTTGTTCAACATATTTCATTATTCAAGTGGCAGGTACATAGAATTATCTTTTATAATAATATGCAACCTGATGACAATATTGTGGAAGGCCCATACTTATCCTTTTGACAATGGCTTCACGAGTTTGTTGCAACTTGAATTTATTTGCCATGATTTGACTTGGAATTGAATTTAGTTCATGGGCAAAGGATGGAAATATTCTATTGAGGTTGGACAAGTATCTAGTGATAGTTCCATGGCATCTAAAGAATGGGCTTGAACTTGTTGGAGTGTTGAACCAGTCTCCCTAAACTCTCTCTATCAGTTATCACTTGCTATGTTGTAATTATCTTTTTATTTTATTACTTTATTCTTTTGTAATTATCCTTACTTAAGCCTAGGCTACTCACACTACTATAAGTTGTAACTGTACCGTGAAGAATTCAATTCTGTTATTCAAACATCTGTATTTGACATCTATACAGCACACTTGCCTTTTCAAGTTAAAACTGGTGGGTCCTGCAGTTTCTCTTTCTTACAGGACTCATCATTTTTTACCAAAAAAAGCATGTGTCTACATCTGATGTCAAATACAGATGTCCTAATAACATTTTTGGTGAAGAATTATATATGAAAATCTGCATAAATAATAATATTCTTCTCCTTTAATTTTACCTTTGTTTTAGTTTTTCTATAGAACTCGCCATCACCCAACTTGTACGTTAAGATGCTCAACTTGTTTGAAAAAATAAAGGAAGATATATATGAAATTGCACAAAGCTCATTGCATATATATATATATATATATATATATATATATATATATATATATATATATATATATATATATCAGATGTGTTGCTCATAACTAAGATATGTGACAGAATCAGAGCTTGGGTTTGCAAAAATAAAGCAAGATTAGCTATTATGGTATGATGAAACTGATTACACGTGAGGTGATATATATGCGTATAATTAGCTATTATTTGATGAGATTATAAATACTTAAAAGCTTTGAATAACCAAAAGTAGTTTTTGTCACAATTAGATAGTAATAATAAGTATCTCGATCATTAATAGGCTAATTAAGCTAGCTAATTATGTACATCGATCATTAGTTATTTGGGTTCAAATGCCTATCAAATTCGATTATTGATATTTATCAAAAAAAAATTTCGACTATTGATGAGTTAATTAAGTATTTCAATAAGCGCTTGTAGAAACTTGTGACATATATTATAACCTGGAGATGGGATAATCATGTTGGATAATAAATTCTAATTCATAAAAAAAAAAAAAAATTGGAACATCCATTGGTGAATTGGACAAACCAACCAAGCAAATTCTAAAAAAAATATTTGGTGCCTGCAAGGAGATTTGGAAATCTGACTAGACAATAGGAAATTATTGTAGTTTCACTGTCAGATAAGGGAATAAGAAAAGAAGCAAGTGAATTAGAGGAAGAGTGGTACGAAAAAAAAAGTTTGTAACGGCAACAAAAATTCTAGGATAAGGAAGCTTAAGGATGGTGACTAATAAAGCTATTTCTATCATGCTCAATCAACCCAATGCAATAATGCAACAAAACATAACAATATTATAAGTTTGGACAATAAATACCAATGGTCATGAGAGGAATAAGGTATAAAGAAAGTGGCTAACGTGGATATTAACCTTTTCCTAAATTTTCATTGAATTGTACATCATCCGAGGCCCTCCTACTTATTTTAAAAGTGTTCCATCTCTTTTGGAAAGTTTCGTGCCCCCCCCCCCCCCTCCTAAATTTTCATTGAATTGTACATCATCCGAGGCCCTCCTACTTATTTTAAAAGTGTTCCATCTCTTTTGGAAAGTTTCGTGCCCCCCCCCCCCCCCCCCCCCTTAAAATGAAAGTTAGGAGAGTGTGCATGACTGATGACTTTATGGTGAAATTACATATCCTTCCAATAAGGAATCTCATAGTTTTGAACCCAAGGCATGCAATTGTCATCAGCAAAAGACCGACAAGATAAGCCAACTCTCATAAACCCTTCTTATTTAGTGCGACTTAGGAATATGAAACGACTTAGAATCCAATCTAGATAAATCAAAATTAATTCACAATTTGAAATCGTAACAATCTAATCTTTGTTTAAAGGCTAAGATTCATTAAAGACATCTAAGTTTTCAATTTTTCAAAGTCAGCACCTATCAATCTAAAAAATATTTTCGTTTTCCAAATCTATTGGCTCGTATGACCTAGTGGCAGAGCTTGGAAATTTTTTTAGGAAGTGCAAGTTTAATTTTTAAATATTTATTTTAATAATTTATTAGTTTTAACCCTTAGAAAGCTTTGGTATGATGGTATTTAAAGCTCTATTATTACTAGCAGGTCAAGGTCAAGTCTTTACTTTTGCTTTTATTACCAATTTTTAATTTGGTAGACTAAAAAACATGTAGTAATATGGACTCGAACAGTCAACCTCAAATTTTCCCAACCAAGCATGGAACCACTATACCAATTGATGCATAACTATTGATTTGCACCATAAATATATATAAACTTATAAAATTTGAGGGGGAGCAGGTTATCTTAGCTTCTCTCACCATCCTTCGCCACTGGTATGACCTAAGTCAAATGTTATTTGTTTTATAATTGCAATAATGTTATTCAAATGTTCTAAATCTATTGGTTTTCCAAATCTTTATTCTGTGTAGTTTATTACCTCGCCTATTGGAAAAAAAGGCATTTATTATTGTTGTTGATTGTTTTTGTCTTGCATGTAAGTGACCCAAGTTGTTTCCTTGGGGAAAGATTGGTAGATATGTTCCTCTAATTGTGTTTGCAATAATTTTACCCTTGTTGGTGAACTTCAGGAGATTTCTAGACTTTGCAAAATGTACTACAAGGTTATATATACAAACCATTAAACAGTCAGAGAAGTGGATTGGGATTATTTGATTACTAGGAGTGATTTTTTTATAGGTGTTGCTAACTAGTGTGGTTAGGACACTTGTTAACGAATAATGCAAATTGGGTAAAAAAAAAGTGTTGAAAAACTAAATTTAAGAGTATTCAATATCTTAAACTCATCATTTCCAATGCAAAATAACTACTTTTGCTAGCTTAAACAATGCCCTAAGGATATTGCTTAGCATTTTCCTTTTTACATTTATAGAAGTAATCACTCTCTAAAGATCTTAAGGGCCTAGTAGCAACAACACATCCCCTATTTATGCATGCTGAAGCACACTCCCTATCTAATTATGCCAACATTTTGAAGTCTGCACGATCTATAGCTAAGGGCTCATCCTACTTTTAATGTTAAAAATGTAAAGAAATAAAAGGATGGAGACAAAATATAACTCACACATACTAAGGAGGAAATGGAAAACGAATCACTCAAATGTTATTCATTCATTTGTAATACTGATACACAATATTAGACAAGCCTTTTATGTGCAAAGTAATACCTGTAAACACATTAATATAGTATGCTAATAAACATGAAAGCAAGAAAGAAAATTAAAGGGAAAGGTGGCTTGGGCTAGTAGTTGTAAACTTGGATTTGTATAACTACCTTTCACATAAAAAATAAAAATGGATAATTCAACAAAAAATGCCATTTGTTAAGTTTGAGATGCGTTGTGCATGCTACAGTGATGTCATTTTGTAACCTTATTGTATATACGGGTAAGTTGTAAAAAATGAACTAATCATTATGATGGAGGCATACAACCTAGTCTAGACTAATGTAGGTGGGATGAAAATGGTGACCATGTGGCAACGCATGTTAGATGGAGGGTCTGGCATTGCGCGTCTTGGCTCGATTAAGAAGATGACTAAAGAGTAGATCCATTGTTAATTAAGGATGTAGAAATGGCCTTTTCAAAACAATGATGGGGTGAATAAAGTGATGATTTCTTCTAAAAGCTCAAGACCTCCTAGTTCTATTTCTTCCTCATCCCTAGGTGTTGTTAAGGGAAGTTTAAGTGAGTCTAGGGAAGTTGCTCTCATTCTAAAATCGGGGAAGAGTTAGGCATGTGTTCAAAAATGGATGATAATACTTTGAAACAGAAGCTTGACTTCATAGCTCCACTGGTGACTAAATTGGAAAAACCAGATAAGCGTCTATGTGGTCAGTTGTGGAACTCTTCGGATTGGGTTTTGGTCTTTTATTTCGGGTGTTGGACGGTTAAGAGAGTCATTAAACATATGGAACAATCATATTCTTGATCTTGAATCTTCTTTTACATATCTGGGTTATGTTGTTGTTTGCTTGCTCTAGAAGAAAAGGCACACGTTGTAGTGGTGAATGTTTATTCGTCTTGCTTTCTATATGATAAACGTATTCTTTGGGCAGATCTTGTATCTTGGAAGTAGCGTTTGGGTGGTGGGTTGTGGTGTGTTTTTGGTGACTTTGATGCAGTTTGTGTTGAGGAGGAAAAGGTGGAGATGACGAAGGTGGTGGATTATATTGAAATGCAAGAGTATTGCTGTAACAACCCAAATTTTTAATCCCTGATTAATGAAAGTTTAATTATAAAGTTTATTTATAATTAATTACTTTTATTTTAATCTTCGATTAAATATGTGTTTTGCGTGTGAAATTGATGAAAGAAAATGCATGAAAAATAATTTGATAATTACTTTTATGTGAAAACAGAGGTTTTACAATTTAGTCCCTGTTTTAGGACCTAGAAGTAATATTAGAAAAGTTTTGGAGGGAAAGGTAATAAAATATAAATTTTTGAAAATTTCAGTTGTGGTAATCGATTACCACGATATAGTAATCGATTACCATAGTGCAGCAGCACCAGTTCATTGTGCGTTTGATGAGTCAATGCCCAGATCTTCATGCCTTGACACGAAATCACGCCATAGACACCTCCTAGACCACGCGTCGACCTGCATGTACCTTTGATTTTGCTATAAAAACCCATGATTGTGTTGAATCAAACACATTTCGGCCAATTTCTGAAGAATTGCTCTGTGTTTTCAAAGCTAGGGTTCTTAGAATCGAACCTCTCGTTCTCTCTCAATTCAAAACAATAATACACAAGTTATACACCATTGCAAAGCTTAGTTTCAAGTTTTGCAGTGACATAAAAATCGTGAGCTGAGAGTGTGTGTGCTAGGAGAATCGAAGCTTCAAAGTTTGAGTTTCATATCTGTCAAACCAGAAAAACTGATTCTTGAAGCTTACTTCCAGCTCTGATTTTGGTAAGCTCGTGAACTCTCTTGACTTCAAATTTGTTTCGTTCTCTCATGCATGTTGCAGAGAGTAAGTCCTAACCATTTTCCCCAAATCTTTTGCATGTTTGACTTGTCAAAAATCTTGGTTTTGGACCCCTGTCAGAAATGGTTCTGCATGTGCTGCTGAAAAGAGGATTTTGGGGAATTCGAGCTTGGAAGCTAATTTTCTGTCAAGTCTTTGTTCTATTAAGTCTGTAAGGTAAGGGGAAAGCTGAACCTACACTAGTTTGAGATTAAAGAGCATGATTTTATATAGAGAGCCACCAAGAGGCTCTAAGGGCTTAGTTTGAATTAGGAATTTGGTTTGGAGACCAAATTGTGCTTTGTGATTAACTTGAGCAGACTATAATTGATGCATGCAATCTATTTAGAACCTGAAATCATGAATTAATTGTGCATTATATGATTTGGTATGTTGAGTTGTTGAATTTCATGGTTTTATGCATAATTATGTGAATGTATGCAATCTCTGTGAATCATGGTGTTTTCAGTGCATGAACATGTTTGACATATGTTATTTTAGCTCTGTGAATGATTGATTTAAGTTAAATTTGGTTAGAAATGAAAATGGTATGTTAAAACTCAATTTTAAGTGTTCTGCTGTCATAAGTAATCGATTACCACGATATAGTAATCGATTATGTATTTGATACAGAGTTTGCAGAATACACGTAGTAATCGATTACCAGCTTTTGATAATCGATTACCAGTGTTAAAAATCCTTAAAAATACCATTTTAATTTCTGAACTAATATTTTATAACTTAAATTAAATTCCGGGACATGATATATGACTGGAAAAGGACTGATTGGATACTTTATAATTTTCTTGAATTTATTCATGAATGAGCTTTAATTACTTTGTGATAATATTGGAAATTATCAAGTAATTCAAATACCAATCAATGAGTTTAACTCCGATGCATTCATACATGGTGATTGGATGTTAGAACGATGTCATGTTTATGTAACATGAGGCGGGCCTCTGGGAGCGCCAAACACGTCTTGCTTGATGACACGTATATGAGATGAAAACGTGGCCAGTATGGTTGAATACTAATGATGTGATTATTACGTTTGGGGACGTGACGTCTGCGAGAATTGCGGCATTTTGTATCACTACCAAGCTTGAGCGTAATACATTTAGGAGGAATGTATTGAATTGTACCCCGCAAGGGTATCGAGTACGAAATTGTACACCGGATGCTATAAGGATGGGCGTTCAAGAGTGGAAATAGTTTCTATGAAAGCTAGTATTGAGTGATAAGGACATCATACATCATATCACTCTCATTTAATTAATGATAAATGATTGATAACCTGAGTTTGAGCATATGTTATGCATTATTATCTGTCATTGATTGATATGTATTAATCTTTGATTGATGACATGTCTAGTTGATATATGTCTTACACATATTTATTGTTAAACCTTTACTCTCTTTCAATTATGTGTATATTCTGCTTATCCCCATGCCCTTGTAGGTGATGTCTCGCTATCTCGCTTGCATCGAGATCCGCCCTCTCCCTAGTGGAGTGTGGGTCTATGAGGACCACCGAGTAGTGTATGAGGGTGAGGTGGAGTTGACCTTCTATCACCCTAATCCACTGGTTCGTTTTCGTCCTCGTAGATTCAGGATCCCCATTATCTATACTATGCACGTTCCACCCTTTTATACTTATCATGGACCTCCTCCTGCTCGACCTGCTCGTGCTTATCATAGTTTTTGTTTTCGTTCCGTTTACCCCTCTCACCCTTTTACCTCTCGAGTTGTCCGGGAGGATACACCCACACCTGATCCGACGAGTCCAGTCGGGGTTGCACCATCACCCGACCCAGTGCCTAGTGGTAGGGTACCATCCCCGTCGGATGAGGTGGAGGAGGATCCTATCGAGGCAGGGAGCGAAGATCGAGCACTCTACTGGTAGCCAATGGAGGGATGATGACCCTTAGGTATGTGCTAAGTATAGGTAGTGTGGCTTAGGGACCCGATCTGCAGCTGATATGGATCTTGTTGGTGGATGGATGGATGTCTTGTTGGTGACTTGGACTACTACTTCTGGATCAGCTCTGAAGCCTTTATTTTTGAGTTGTTATATATATTCTACATATTTTTGGAGAGCTCTAGAGTGATGATCCCTCTTTTTAGTTTTTATATTATGGACTTGTATCTTGGACTCGGTTACTGATGACAGTTTGGACTATGTACTCACTTTATCACTAATATGTATATATATGCTATGTTTATATCCATTACTCATAGTCCAATGATTTTTCGCTTAATCTGATATTATTTCAAAAAGGGGATTCAGTTATGCTATTTCCAAAGGATAATAACTTATGTTCTGAAATGACAAGAGATAGCTTCATTATCGATTTTATTAACAAAACTATATTAAGTATTTAATGTAAAGCAAATGCTATCTCAGCCTTTATTTCTAAGGATCTAAGTTATATTTTATTAATATTTTCGAATGCCGAATCCAAGGTTTAATTAATGTATATTTTATTTCCAAGGTCCAAAGATTTTGTGTTCGCACACCCGACTCCATTAGAATTTAAAGGAAAGAAAGAAAAAGAAAAATTTATTTCTTATAATTCTAATACTTTAACAAGTCCATACTATTTTCGAGTAATCGCTATTAATTAGTTAATTAGTCGGGTTATAAATGAGGGTGTTGCAATTGATATCAGAGGAATGGGTTTCCTTGTGGAATTTGGCCTTTCAGTGGCCTTTGATATGTACATGATGTATCAAATCATTCACCGATTGTGTTTAGAACATGTTAAAAAAATTGGGGTCTTAAGCTTTTTACAATTAATTATTGTTGGCTCTTTGAACCTGGGTTTCAATTGCTTGTTCAAAGAAGTTGAGGGCTCTCTTCGATTCAAGGTTGGAAGGCTTGCGATGCTCATAAAAATCATAAAGATCTTAACGCAAACATAGGGGAATGAAACTTTAATGTATTCGGTAGTCTAGATACTAATATTCACGAACTAACAAGGAAGATTAGTGGGTTGGAGGACAAGGAAGAAACAATGGCTCTTGCCGAAGATGATATTCGTTTGAGACGGAAATGAGAAACAAGGAAAGTTTGATCAAACAGAAAGCGCAGGTAAGATATTTAAAAGAAGGTGATTCTAGTAGCACCTTCTGTCATGTTTCCTTGACTGCTCGAAGGATGTGGAATACCATTTGTGCTTTGTGGGATGGATCTGATTGGGATTTGGAAGAGGAGGATATCAAAAGGTAAGTCACCACTCATTTTGAATGCCATGTTTTAGAGCCTATGACAAGTAGGCCTACCCTAGATGATGTTGATATAGTTGTGTTGAGGGAGGAGGATAATCAACTTCTTCTGGATCCTTTTTCTATTGGAGATTTGGAGGATGTGGTTGAATGCAGAAATGGGGATAAAAGTCCAAGGCTTGATGGTTTTAATTTTAAATTCATTAAGCGATTATAGAATGTTTTGAAGGGATACTTTTGGCATATAGTTGAGGAGTTTTATTATAATAGTAGGTTGCCAAAGGATCTCTTGTCTTACTTTGTAGCACTTATTCCTAAGGTGGTTTGTCTGCAAAGTATCAGTGGGTATCGATCTATTTCTCTTATGGGTTGTCTCTTCAAGAATATCTTAATGAAGTGGTTGACCATGCAAACTAAGAAAGTGCAAGAAGCAGCTATTGACGGCACAAGAAGTAGTTGTTGACAACGATTAGGCATATCAGTCTTGCCACACATGAAGTTGGTATAAGTTGGCACATATGACATGGACATGAACCCTCCCCCTCCCCCACTACCAAAAATGGACCTTTACCCAATAGAAAGCTCAACTCGTGGCCATAAACCCAAATTTCGTTCTTAGCTGTCTTACATGACTAAGGTATATATATATAAAGCCTTTTTCTTTTATGAGCTTTAACCAATGTGTGACTAAGTTATTCATAAGAGGCAAAACAAAATTACTCTGTCACCTTTGAGAGGAACCATATGTGGTAAAACCTACCTTAAACACCAAGTACTACCATAATCAGGCTTCATAAAGTTCAATAGGAGCATCAAATATTAAGTTCTCCACATGAACAACTCCAAAAATAACTTCAGAGATCATTGAATTTAACAAAAGATCTCTATAAAATAGAAATTTAAAAAGTCATGACTTCACTTGAAAACTAGACAATTACTACAACTATGCATTAATATCGATCTATATATCAAACTGTGGATAGCTGGATAAAGTCATCAATGCATAGTTTTAGTAATTACCTAGTTGTTTCAAGTGAAGCCATGATTTTTGACATTGCTATTTTATAGATGTCTTTTGTTAAAGTTAACGAGCTCTCAATTTATCTTTGGATTTGTTTATGTTGACAACTTAATATTTGTTGCTTCTATTGAATTTCATGAAGCATGGTTATGCCAGTACTTGGTGTTTAAGGTGGGTTTTAGTGCATCTAGTTTCTCTCAAATGTGATAGAGTAATTTTCTTTTGCCTCTTATATGAATAAATTATTCTCACATTGGGTTACCTTCTAAAAGAAAAGGTTTTATATACCTCAACCATGTTTAATAGTTATAAACGAAATTAGGGTTTATGGCCATGAGTTGTGTTTTCTATGGGTAAAGGTCCATTTTTGGTAATGGGGAGTTCATGTTCATGTCACATGTGCTAACTTACACTGACTTACACATGTGGCAATGCTAATGTGGCTAATTAATTATCAGCCACGTCAACATTTAATGTAGACTTTCTAATGGTAAGAACCAAAACAAAACACTATGAATAATTAAGAACTAATCTTGATTAAAATAACTTCTAGGGATCAAAATAAAAAAAATCCTAAAATTTCAGGGACAACAAACTTAAATAAGTCATTAAAATAAATTATTTAGTCTAGTAAAATAAACTAGACTAGTGCACAATTTTGATGAGAAGAAAATAAATATCGGTGGTTCACCAAAATAATTAATTGTTGGGCGATATCTGAATAAATATAAATGTTGATAGGAAAGGTTGATTGCTATTATTTCTAGATTATTTCAATGGTAGAAAAAATATTTTAAAAAATTAGCTATACAATTTTTGTTAGGATTTAATTTAATTTCATAAAAATCATATTATCTAGTTCGTAAATGGTTAGAAGGTTTATTCCATTAAAATATATTAACTTAATTAACAAATTAAAGAAGATTGACAGTTTTCTTAAGCAAGTTTGAGATACAGTGTCTTTTAGAAAAATCTCATAGGGTAGAGTGTTATTTATTAATTGGTATTTAATTTTGGAGTGAAGGGACACTTTGGTCCCTCAAGTTTTTCGATAGGGACATTTTAGTCCCTCAAGAAATTTAATTCATTTTTAGTCCCCCATGTTTTCTGTAACACCCTAACAATTATATAGCTTAATTACTAATAATTATGTTGATTTTTAATTAGGACTTGAAAATTTCGTTTTAAATCTTAACGAAAATCCGACAGAGTTTCCTCTGTTTATCGAACTTCCCAAAAATTTAGAGTTTTCACTTGTCAAACCAGTACAATCCAGAAAACATTTCAACATTTCTAAATATATTAATTAACTTTACAAGCCCTATTTACGACATATAACAAACTCGGGTTTACAGCGATTAGATTATTTCAAAAACCCAAAATAGATTAATTATAATACAATGACCAGAATACACCCTTAACTATATTACACTCCACGGTGTGGAGTGCACTCCTGCTCGGTCAGTGATAGTGCAAGCTCAAACTCGGTACCTGAAAAATGTTAAGGGAGTGAGCATTGCACATGAAATAGAAATGCAGTTTTCAGATAGACATAACAAATTCACTAGGCCAATCACACTTACCAAATATTCCATATATCACATATTCCAGATATACTCAACCCATGCACCATTATCAATTCTTGTTTCTCTTAATACATAATTATATAACCATTTTCCAATTCTTATTCCCATTTCCTTTTCTCATTCTCATTAACCACTTATTTCGTTTTCTCTTTCTTTTCTCATTTCTCATTTCTCTTTCTCTTTTTGCACCACTAGGATTTTATGCACCTGCTAGGCAATTCACCACCTACTAGGGACTTTACACCTGTCAGGACTGGTACACCCAAAAGGCATCACCTGTTAGGACTATGCTTATTTGTTTCCATTAATATTTCCTTTTATCCAATTCAGTCCACTTTTCATAGTCTTTTTAGGTGGTTATGTAGTGTATTGATCCATTGGCGCACCGAAGCCTAACGGAAATTTATACCTAATGGGCATTTAGCCTGACAAGCAATTGGCCCTAGCAGGCAATTCACCACCTAGCAGGGCACCTAGTGTGCCGGTGCTTCCAAGGATCAATCACACTACATTCCTTTGTATTCAGTTTAGTCTCATAATCACATTTTCCATTATATACACACACCATTTCTTATCAATAAATTTATTTTTAAAACTAAGCAACATATATGTCCATAAAAATCATTATATCACCAATAATCACAACATATATCAAATATTCACATCTAGGCCCACATTCCAATAATCACATATAGGGTAACATTCACACATATTTATACCATTTTATAAGCATTTCTATCAAGTCTCATTTTATCTATTTAACTTACTAGTCACATAATTATCAAGCTCACTACCTTAGGGTTCTCTAGTTATCCTCCTAAACAAATAACTCCTAGCAAACTATTATACCTAAGTGGACACCCATTCCTATGACAAGCCAATACCCACCCCCTTACCTTGCGTTTCCATAGACCTGTTTCCTTTCATATAGTGCTGCCCAAACGTAGTGCGGTTCAGTGCTTTCGCTTGCGCTAATCCTAAAGCTCCTTCGTCGTCTAACCGGTCATACAAATTAAATAATAATCAATATCATGCGTTTTGCGAAAAAGGGACTCTAACTTGAAAACCGAGACAAGTTAGTTTTCGAAAACATTTAGTTATTCCCAAATCAGAGTAACTAATTAAAATCATCATAAATAACAATCTAATTAAAAATCGACACTAAATCACAATATCACTCATTTTCCAAAATAATAATAATAAGGTTCCAAAACACTAACTTTCTAAAACAATTTAACACTAAATAATTATTACCAATATCATTAAGATTATTATCATTATTATTTTTAAAATATAACATAAAGCAATTAAAAGGATATTAGGGATTTACCCTCAAGATCGGATTTCGAAGCAACAGCGAGGAGATCCATTCGGTTCGTAACGATCCATCTAAGCCCGAACCAAGTTGTGGTCACACCGATCTGACCCGGTTCTCGGTCAAACCGGTTCGGAATACACACCCACACAACATTCATGGCTCTCCACACAGCAGCAACAGCATCCATGGCTCCTCAGCGTGGCGGTGCGACTTCACGGCTGTAGCGGCAAGGAGCAACGGCGGCGACCTCCACAATGGCGGTGAACACGACACGAGCAACGAACCAGAGAGGGAGTGGCGGCGACGCGAGCCTCTGGTCACGGTGAAGGAGGGAGTCGCGATTCTCGAGGAAGAAGGAACCGAGGGCGGCGATTCGGTCATGGGTGGCGGTGACTGGCGAATCCGTGAATGGCGACTGGAGGGAGGATGTGACGGTGGTGGTGGTGCGTCCAGTGGGTGGCACGGTGAGAGAGAGAACATAGAGGAGAGGGAGAAATGTGCGACAGTTAAGGCCAAGAGAGAGAGAGAGCAACAAGGAAGAAGGAGAAAGGCCAAAGGCGGCGGCGGCCAAGATGACGCCGAGAAAGAGAAATAAAAACGAGGGAGAGAGACGAAGGGGAGGAGGACGGCGGCTTCACAAGAAGAAGGAGAACTTAGGGTTGTTTGGCCCCTCCTTTGCACACACACAACACGTTTTCTTCCCCCCCTCCCCTGCCCCCTTTTTTTTTTAAAATACATATGTAGATATAAATATACTAATATAAATACAAATTGTTTTAAAACCCAAAATACTAATAGTAAGATTTAAACATATACTTACATTTATTTATTTATGCAATCAAATCTAAATAAATACCACTAATATAACTTTAAACAATGATTAATAATATAGGGAAATTACAAAGTTAGTAATTTGAAATATTAAAACAAACTATTTATTTAATGATACATCAAAAGCAAGGTGAAGTATGTGGTGTAAAGAATATATATTTTTCAAACAAGGTATTTACTTCAAATGAATCTACTTTAAAGTATATATATAAAATAGTCCAATAAAAATTAATATAAGGTACTTGATGGAAACAACCAACACTTTAATAATTATATATAAGAATTAACCATTTAATTTGAAAAAAAACTCAGAATTTATAACACCAAAGAAAATCAGGATGTTACATTTTCCAAAAGTACCAATTTAGTCACTCATGTTTTCCAAAAGTACCAATTTAGTCCTTCAACGAAGTGGCAAACGGAAATAGGACAGGGACTAAATTGGTCCCTTATGTTTCTGAGACCAATTTGACCGCAAAAAGAAACATAAGGGACCAATATGAAACCAAAAAATAGTAAGGACCAATTTGAAATTGAAAAATAAGGTAAGAGACCAAATGAGTAGTTTAGCCTTTATTTTATTATGGTTTGTCGTGGCCGGGGTCTGTAACACTCCTTGTATATCATCTTACTTTATAAGAAAAGTAATAAGTTTATGAATACTTGGACTTGTTATCGTTGGAAAAAGATCTGAAGATAAGAATTTTCCCTTCCCTTGAAAATTCTTTTTTCACAAATACTTGATTAGTAATGTGGTTGACTAACAAAATCAGAGTTTGCGGAAACATAGTAAAGTAGTCATATTATGCCCCCAAAATATATCAAGTATAACAAGTCCATGGATACCAAATAATATTATTATGAAACCAATTTCATCTTATGATACCTCTTTCAAAATGTGTATCATATAAATACTATTAAAATAGAGGTGTTATAGAGCTGGTCACTGGTCCTCTGTCCAAACATTCATCTGGTTGTATCCTCGATATCTGCACAAAGGGTTCCCAACCCACACTTTCTACATTCTGCATGCACCTAAAGGACATCTCCCTCCACTGACTTTTGTGCAAGCTAGATGCACGATCAACACCTAATCAGGGCATGGGGGTTAGCTATACATATTCGCATAATCAAATGAGAATAACACTAACATCCACAAGTCAACATGTAGCAAATCATGATACATATTCATATGAGCACACCCGGTTAATCATAATAATTCTTTTAATGCAGGTGGCATGATGCATGATTTCCTTCCACAACTGAGGCCTCTAACAAGTCCATCTTGGACATCCATCCAATACACCGTTGTGTTCCCGGAACACTGACATTCGTTCCCAGAACGTAATGCCAAACCATACATGGATAAATAAGCATCACTCCCAGAATGTGCATCACGTTCCCAGAACGTGTAGCAAACCATACTTGGAATAATAAGCATCACTCCCAGAGTGTGCATCACGTTCCCAGAACGCATACGTTCCCAGAACGCATAAAAACCAGGTCCCGAACACAGGCCACATTCCCAGAATGTGTCATCAAGTAGGTTGCATATCAATGTGTTCCCAGAACACTAACATACGTTCCCAGAACGTATATAACCAGGTCCCAGACACTGACCACATTCCCAGAATGTGTCATCAAGTAGGTTATAAATTTGGTACTCCCGGAGTACCCTCCTCATATTCCAAGAATATGATAAACGTTCCTACCAACCCATCTTCCATTCTATATGCATGAATGCATAATCATTAATGTTGGTTTTTATCTTTAATTCTATTATTATACCAATGTGTTCCCAGAACACTAACATACGTTCCCAGAACGTATCGCAAACCATACTTGGAATATAATCAAGCACCACTCCCAGAGGGTGCATCACGTTCCCAGAACGTGTCCAAGAAACCATGTCCCAGACAATGGCCACATTCCCAGAATGTGTCATCAAGTAAGTTGCATCAGTTTGGTACTCCTAGAGTAAAGGGTCATATTCCCATAAATTCCATTATTATGAGTTATGACTTAGAAAACACAACTTCTGAATGATATCTTGAGGTATGGCTTTACTCATAAAATTCACCTTTGAATTTAAATTTAACATATGCTTATAGACCTGGATTGAGAGAATATAATCATTGGTATTAACAAATCCTTACTCAAAAACTTAACTTTTATTTTTAAGTTTCAGGTACTAACCGGTTACATCATCACCTAACCGGTTAGAATTACAGACCTGAATACAAAACCATTGATTTTCAAAGAATCTTTTCTTGAATTCTCTACTCAATCCAATAACAAGGTCTTAGCACAACAGAATACCTCAAGTTCAACACATAATATCATTCAAAAGATTTAAGTCATAATTCAAAGCACAACTCCATAAACTTCCCTTTGAAGTTATCATAAAAATTAAGGCATAAACTCATCGAAGTTCAACTATAATTAAACAAGACCTTGGTCATTAAATTACAGTGATAGACCCTCTGAAATTTGACTTAGAATTGAGTACATTTGATAGGAATCACTCAACAATTCAAAAACTGTTTTGTTCTGAATGCTGTCAGCTAGTAACTAGTTACTGCAACTCAGTAACCGGTTATTGGCTGCAGAATTTGCACTAAAAAGTGGGGTTTGACATACCAAATCCTTTAATACTCAATCTCAATCCAATTCAAGGCATAAACAGAGTTTTATTACCTTAATATAAACATGTTCCAATGCTCAACATGTCACAAATTCATGTATTCAAAACTTATATATTAGGCATACATAAATCACATATAAGTTCCATGTATAACATTATGATAATTATACAATATTCCGTCAATTCATTAAATCACCATGCTCATATTATACATGTAGTTCCCATAAGATAGGTTAATATAAGTTATTTGAGATGGGTTTAAAATAAAGATGATTGAAATGGCTTTTTCATTGTTTTTCTTCAATTTTCTAGTTTCAGGTACAGCTAGTAACCGGTTACTGCAGGTCACTAACCGGTTATTGACTGCAGAACATACACTAAAAAGAGGGTTTTTCAATACCATTTTCAATCACACCTCATTTTAACCCAAACCAACCCCAAACAGAACTTCATTGCCATAAACTAAACATGTTTGAACACTGAAACTAACAAGAAACTTGTTGATTTCAATTCCATTCCTCATTATGCATAAAAAACCATAATTTCAACAACTCCAAGTATCAAACTCACATATACTCAGAATTAGCATGGTTTAAGAATCAAATAAGTTCACTTGCAGCATATTAAACTTATTCAAACAAGTGTTATATTTCAATTTGGCCTCCATGCCAATATCCTATTCCAAAATTAATGCCCTTAAGCCTCATGGTGGCTCATCCTACTTTATCAACATATTTATTCTCATTCTAGCAAATAGTAAGCTTCCCCCTTACCTTAGGTTCGTGCTTGAACAAGATTTGTGCAGAGATTTGAGGTAGAACACCAAACACCCAAAGCTCCTCCTCAAACCAGAACCGTTTTGACAGGGTAGATTGATCAAGGAATTTGGAACATGAAATGGACATGGAAATTAGGGAAAATGGTCATTATCAAAATCATTCAACATGAACTTTGAAAGGAAACCAAGTCTAGAACAAGAGAAGGCTTGAGCTTACCAAAATTGAAGCTCCAAGTTAGTTCCAGAAACCCAATACAGAACTGTGACAGTTTTGAACCTCCAACTTCATGAATCGATTTCTCCTAGCTCAGAACTCTCAACTCACAAACCTTATATCAATACAAAGCCCTTGATTCAAGCTTTGTAATGGTATATCACTCGAAATCTAACTCTTAACAAAGAAGGAGAATCGAACGAAACACAGCAAGAACCCTAAAACAGAGATTGATACCAACACATTCCCAAAAACCCCAACCTTGATCTGATTAATGGCCTTATATACCAAGATTAGAGAGCCATGCATGTTGACACGTCCTAACCCACCAAGAGAAGGATGAATTCGTGGCAAATTTCTGGGTTTTGGCTTGATTATTCATCAAATTCCATTTTCTCTTATGAGCTGTCTGCACTCACTAACCGGTTACTGGGCACGGGTAACCGGTTACTCCAGTGCAAAATTCAAAAATTAATATTTTAATTCCTTTCCTGCTAAAACCCTTCTAATATGGTAATTAGGTCCCAACCCAAAGACTAAATTACAATATTCATATTTTTGTACAAAATAACCATATAAAAATATTTCTCATATTTTTATATATAAAAACACATAATGTACAAAAACTAAAACTTTACAAACCAATATAAATCAATTATAAAATAATTGTTATAATTAATTTCTTGGTTATTTGGGAGACGAAAATTAGGGGTGTTACACTACTCCCCCACTTAAAAGGAATTTCATCCCCGAAATTCATCTTCTGAAATTTTCCACTTTTCCAAAATGTTTTTATACTAGAAAACTTCATCTAGTTCCCAAAAATTTGTTCTTTAGGGTACTCCCCCACTTAAAAGAGTTTCGATGTAATTCTTTTATTCCGAAACATTTCTAATAAAATATTTAAACAATTAAAGTTCTTTGCGTAAAACTCTTATGTGAAGTAATTCTTTTAAAAGGAATACTCTTTTGAGTAATACACTTCACATAAACATTCTTCAAATAAAACACTTTTCATCAAACTTCTTTTTGGAAAAACTTTTTGGGCTGCGCACTCTGATCTCTCGAGCACGATCAAAGAAACATTTTTTATGACTTCGTTCCTTAACAGCCTGAGATATTAGGGTGATCAGTCCTAATATTTAAACCATTAATAACAAAATCATCCCTTTCAGATATAATCTTTCGCAAGAAAGACCATACGACAGATCTTTAAGTTAGATGAACTTAAAGATAGGGTAATTATCACTGTCAGACTTAGTTAGATAGTCAAGTTCTAGAGACATTTCCGTTGGGGAGACAAAGATTTGTCCTATCCCGGTGGTTGTTAATCTCTCTAGCCATAACTGATCTTTCTATTTCTGTAGTGTCCACAAATATTATCACATCCAACTGTGATAAGGGTTTTGATCACAGAAAGATTGGAGTTGAATTTCCAACAAAATATTTATATTTTCAAACGATTAGATTAACGTAATCGAAAAACATTTGACTGTGTTAATTCAGATCAACGGAAGAGATAGACTCGGGTTGTCTACGTCAGGAGTAGACTCCACTCACATCTCAGCTGGTGAACTCTTCTCTTGCTTGATTCGTCCATTCCTTTCTCTCCTTTTCCTTCAAGACAATTCGGTGAATAATACTTCAGTTTCCTGCAGTCGGAATTGGCGATCCCCTAAGGTACATCACAACTAAATCCAAAGCGATGAGCCTCACATTTTTCACCTTGAGATGGACAAATGTTCTCTTCCCTATTTCCTCCTTAGTCACCTTTTCTTCAGTCGAGGATTCCTTAACCTTGATATCTCCGTAGTTGAGATTCTTCTATTTACTTTTCCCCTTTCTCCAATTGGGCCTTTATTTCATTAATCTTTCTCTTATTCTGAACTCAGACATTTCTCGCATGAAATTCATGTGCTTTCCCATAGTCCTCATGCATGCTTACCAACACCAAGAAATTCCTTATTCCTTGATAGCTGACTTGGGTTCGAACATAATCTATTTTTGAAGTTCATGCCTTTGGATTCCTTAACTAAGTTGTTCCAGACAACACTTCATAAATCCCTTACCTTCAGTAATAGATATTCTAATATCCATAATCCCTGACTTTAATTCCAAAGATTAAATCTCATTCGTTTCTTTCAACTCCTCATTTTCTGGTTGTAATTCACGAATCCAATTCAAGAATTCGTTGAGTATTTGCAACCTTCCCAGTTTAATGCTAGATGGTTCAACTTGCATTACCAAACTTAGGTCTCTGAACTCCTCGATCAAAACAACCTCCTTAGCCATTATTGAGCTCATATGAATAGCCTTTCCGCTCAAAATGCTTGCAACTACGTTTGCTTTGTCAGGATGATAATGGAGCTCAAAGTCATAATCTTTTAGAAACTCCATCCATCGCCTTTGTCTCATAATCAACTCCTCTTCTTCTTATTGTCATTCACATTTTCGAACTCCAAACTTGTGCATGAATCACAACCTCCTTATCTTAGTATTTATCATTTCTTTTGAATCATCCAACTCAATTCTCTACCTTCTCCGATTAGAGTAACTTCTTAATTTTAACTTTTGATTAATCCATAAAAGAACAGGTGCATTAGTCAATCCGAACGGCATTATTTCCTACTCATAATGTCCGTATCGAGATCAAAATGCAGTCTGAGGTGTAGCCCTGTCCCGAATCCTGATTTGAGGTTAATCCGATCTCCAATCAATCTTAGAAAACACTTAGACTCCTTTAACCTGATCCAACCATAACTTTCTTAGAAACTCCTCTACGTGTTTCTTTAATTGGACCATTCCCATTGGTACCATATTATAAGGATCGTAGAGATAGAATCAGTTTCAAAAATTAACTTGATTCCAAACTCTATCTCTTTACTCAAGGGTAAACACTTTTTCCGAGAGTCAAGGACTTAACTACAACTCCTTGAGATTTCCTTATCACTGGTGCTATGTAAACGTAATAAACCAACGCTATGGTTTTTGGTTTATAACATGTCTAAAGAGAAGCATACAACTATCATACTTCTACTTAGACTACATGGAACACTTCTTAATAGCAGACTAAGCTACTTATCTAAAGCCATCACACATAACCTTAGATCTAGTTTGGAAGTATATGAAAGCGTACTTCCCAAGAAACATTGCAGATATCGATGACCAGAGTATTGGACCACACACCCAAGCACCAAAAGTCAGGACCATTGCTCTGATACCATAAAAATGTAACACTACTTGTATATCATCTTACTTTATAAGAAAAGTAATAAGTTTATGAATACTTGGACTTGTTATCGTTGGAAAAAGATCTGAAGATAAGAATTTTCCCTTCCCTTGAAAATTCCTTTTCACAAATACTTGATTAGTAATGTGGTTGACTAACAAAATCAGAGTTTGCGGAAACATAATAAAGTAGTCATATTATGCCCCCAAAATATATCAAGTATAACAAGTCCACTGATACCAAATAATATTATTATGAAACCAATTTCATCTTATGATACCTCTTTCAAAATGTGTATCATATAAATACTATTAAAATAGAGGTGTTATAGAGCTGGTCACTGGTCCTCTGTCCAAACATTCATCTGGTTGGATCCTCGATATCTGCACAAAGGGTTCCCAACCCACACTTTCTACATTCTGCATGCACCTAAAGGACATCTCCCTCCACTGACTTTTGTGCAAACTAGATGCACGATCAACACCTAATCAGGGCATGGGGGTTAGCTATACATATTCGCATAATCAAATGAGAATAACACTAACATCCACAAGTCAACATGTAGCAAATCATGATGCATATTCATATGAGCACACCCGGTTAATCATAATAATTATTTCAATGCAGGTGGCATGATGCATGATTTCCTTCCACAACTGAGGCCTCTAACAAGTCCATCTTGGACGTCCATCCAATACACCGTTGTGTTCCCGGAACACTGACATTCGTTCCCAGAACGTAATGCCAAACCATACTTGGATAAATAAGCATCACTCCCAGAGTGTGCATCACGTTCCCAGAACGTGTAGCAAACCATACATGGAATAATAAGCATCACTCCCAGAGTGTGCATCACGTTCCCAGAACGCATACGTTCCCAGAACGCATAAAAACCAGGTCCCGGACACTGGCCACATTCCCAGAATGTGTCATCAAGTAGGTTGCATATCAATGTGTTCCCAAAACACTAACATACGTTCCCAGAACGTATATAACCAGGTCCCAGACACTGGCCACATTCCCAGAATGTGTCATCAAGTAGGTTATAAATTTGGTACTCCCGGAGTACCCTCCTCATATTCCAAGAATATGATAAACGTTCCTACCAACCCATCTTCCATTCTATATGCATGAATGCACAATCATTAATGTTGGTTTTTATCTTTAATTCTATTATTATACCAATGTGTTCCCAGAACACTAACATACGTTCCCAGAACGTATCGCAAACCATACTTGGAATATAATCAAGCACCACTCCCAGAGGGTGCATCACGTTCCCAGAACGTGTCCAAGAAACCATGTCCCAGACAATGGCCACATTCGCAGAATGTGTCATCAAGTAGGTTGCATCAGTTTAGTACTCCTAGAGTACAGGGTCATATTCCCATTAATTCCATTATTATGACTTAGAAAACACAACTTCTGAATGATATCTTGAGGTATGGCTTTACTCATAAAATTCACCTTTGAATTTAAATTTAACATATGCTTATAGACCTGGATTGAGAGCATATAATCATTGGTATTAACAAATCCTTACTCAAAAACTTAACTTTTATTTTTAAGTTTCAGATACTAACCGGTTACATCATCACCTAACCGGTTAGAATTACAGACCTGAATACAAAACCATTGATTTTCAAAGAATCTTTTCTTGAATTCTCTACTCAATCCAATAACAAGGTCTTAGCACAACAGAATACCTCAAGTTCAACACATAATATCATTCAAAAGATTTAAGTTATAATTCAAAGCACAACTCCATAAACTTCCCTTTGAAGTTATCATAAACATTAAGGCATAAACTCATCGAAGTTCAACTATAATTAAACAACACCTTGGTCATTAAATTACAGTGATAGACCCTCTGAAATTTGACTTAGAATTGAGTACATTTGATAGGAATCACTCAACAATTCAAAAACTATTTTGTTCTAAATGCTGTCAGCTAGTAACTAGTTACTGCAACTCAGTAACCGGTTATTGGCTGCAGAATTTGCACTAAAAAGTGGGGTTTGACATACCAAATCCTTTAATACTCAATCCCAATCCAATTCAAGGCATAAACATAGTTTTATTACCTTAATATAAACATGTTCCAATGCTCAACATGTCACAAATTCATGTATTCAAAACTTATATATTAGGCATACATAAATCACATATAAGTTCCATGTATAACATTATGATAATTATACAATATTCCGTCAATTCATTAAATCACCATGCTCATATTATACATGTAGTTCCCATAAGATAGGTTAATATAAGTTATTTGAGATGAGTTTAAAATAAAGATGATTGAAATGACTTTTTCATTGTTTTTCTTCAATTTTCTAGTTTCAGGTACAGCTAGTAACCGGTTACTGCAGGTCACTAACCGGTTATTGACTGCAGAACATACACTAAAAAGAGGGTTTTTCAATACCATTTTCAATCACACCTCATTTTAACCCAAACCAACCCCAAACAGAACTTCATTGCCATAAACTAAACATGTTTGAACACTGAAACTAACAAGAAACTTGTTGATTTCATTTCCATTCCTCATTATGCATAAAAAACCATAATTTCAACAACTCCAAATATCAAACTCACATATACTCAGAATTAGCATGGTTTAAGAATCAAATAAGTTCACTTGCAGCATATTAAACTTATTCAAACAAGTGTTATATTTCAATTTGGCCTCCATGCCAATATCCTATTCCAAAATTAATGCCCTTAAGCCTCATGGTGGCTCATCCTACTTTCTCAACATATTTACTCTCATTCTAGCAAATAGTAAGCTTCCCCCTTACCTTAGGTTCGTGCTTGAATAAGATTTGAGCAGAGATTTGAGGTAGAACACCAAACACCCAAAGCTCCTCCTCAAACCAGAACCGTTTTGACAGGGTAGATTGATCAAGGAATTTGGAACATGAAATGGACATGGAAATTAGGGAAAATGGTCATTATCAAAACCATGCAACATGAACTTTGAAAGAAAACCAAGTCTAGAACAAGAGAAGGCTTGAGCTTACCAAAATCGAAGCTCCAAGTTAGTTCCAGAAACCCAATACAAAACTGTGACAGTTTTGAACCTCCAACTTCATGAATCGATTTCTCCTAGCTCAGGAACTCTCAACTCACAAACCTTATATCAATACAAAGCCCTTGATTCAAGCTTTGTAATGGTATATCACTCGAAATCTAACTCTTAATAAAGAAGGAGAATCGAACGAAACACAGCAAGAACCCTAAAACAGAGATTGATACCAATACACTCCCAAAAACCCCAACTTTGATCTGATTAATGACCTTATATAGCAAGATTAGAGAGCCATGCATGTTGACGCATCCTAACCCACCAAGAGAAGGATGAATTCGTGGCAAATTTCTGGGTTTTGGCTTGATTATTCATCAAATTCCATTTTCTCTTATGAGCTGTCTGCACTCACTAACCGGTTACTGGGCACGGGTAACCGGTTACTCCAGTGCAAAATTCAAAAATTAATATTTTAATTCCTTTCCTGCTAAAACCCTTCTAATATGATAATTAGGTCCCAACCCAAAGACTAAATTACAATATTCATATTTTTGTACAAAATAACCATATAAAAATATTTCTCATATTTTTTTATATAAAAACACATAATGTACAAAAACTAAAACTTTACAAACCAATATAAATCAATTATAAAATAATTGTTATAATTAATTTCTTGGTTATTTGGGAGACGAAAATTAGGGGTGTTACAGGGTCCCGGTTGTCATCGGTCCTACGTACCCTCATAAAATGACAAATCAAGACAACGTAGTTCTAATTAAATTATTAATGCTTTTATTTTTATTTTTTAAAAAGACGTTTGTTGCGGAGAGGAAGATGCATAAGCCCTCGACACTTAGACGAGGAAAGATGTGTTTCCAAAACGCATGTTGCCAATACTTAATTAATAAAATTTATTTAATTTTTATTTTAAAAGAAGAATGTTTTCATCAGTTAACAGTCTTACAATTTATTTTAACGTAATTATAATTAATTTAATTTTTTTGTGTCTTTTAAAATAAGTTTGATGCGAAGAGGAAAATGCATAAGATTTTGACACTTGGACGAGGAAAGATGAGTTTCCAAAACAATTGTTATCAATACTTAATTAATCAAATTTATTTAATTTCAATGAAAGGAGTATTTTTCTCTTTTAACTCTCTTACACTTTATTTTGAAAAAAAAAAGAATTATGTATTACTTATTTTGGGTGTGTAGAGGAAGATTGAGAGATCTCATCACTAAATAAATTTGGGTGAGAAAAATTAACTTACCAAAAGATAACCAACGAATTCAACCAAACATGTATAGGTTATTTTTTAAATGAACAAAATTGCTTACTTTAATATATATTTATATATATATATATATATATATAAACTTGAGAATCATTAAACTAAAGCATAAATTAACTCAAAATTATAGTAATGAATATGGGGAGTAGTTGCTGATGGTTTTGAAAGTAGAATATGGCGAACTGTGAAGGTACTGGTCCAAACCAGGAATAAATTGGTATGCTGACTTTCAAAACAAAACAATATGGGCAAATGATCAAATACCAGTTATGTGATAAAAATAACAGTACAAAACCTTTGCAGAATCCATATTGTTCTGTCCAATTCGGACCCTTAATCGAGAACAAGAGTCCCTTATCTAGGACAAAGGTCCTAGTGAAGGATGTTTAATCTGACAAGAGCATGCTCTCGGTCCTACATACATATTCGTTTTAACTAAGTTCTACGGATCAAAACTACTTTATCTGGCACGCATAAGAGTAATACATCAAAGATAGAAAACCAGACTGATCAGGGTTGCTCTTTAAGTAATGCTTCACATGTTATGGCATGACATGGATGACATGACCTTTTGTTTGTCATGTCATCACTTAAGAGAGCAAAGTTTAAAAGAAGAACTAATAACAAAAATTTATACATTATAAGTACCTCAATCATTAAAAAAAGTTTATGGTCCTAATTCAAAACAAGCTTTATTGACAAGGATGAAAACTTAATTAAACCAATATAAAATCCTAAAGGTGCTTATACATTTGATTCCCACATTATTTTAAAATATTTATACACTTGATGAAAAGGTTTATATGTAAACATTTATAGGTTGGCAAAAGCATTATGGCCTAAAGATGAGGACCCATACCGTGCTTATTTTTATACACTTTTCAAGACGAAGCAGATGAAAAGTTGAATTTCCTTAGTAATATATAGAAGCTGATGCAAAAATTGTGGAAGAACAACAAGCATTTGAAGATCATTTCATTAACTTCTTTCAGTAATATTGCAACCTATGATAGAGTATCAAACAATGGAGTGAAATTGACTTTAGAGGAACGGATTGAGCTAATAACATAGAACGATTTTACTGTCCACTTTTAAAAAGGAGTGGATAGGTCCCCATTATTTTTCTACCTACTGTAGGCTGTTACATTGGTTTTTTTTTTTTTTTTTTTTTTTTTTTTGAAAAACAAAAAAAACAAAAGTCTGGTAGATAATGTTTGAGATGCATGGGGTTGTCGGTGTTGCTATTCATGCGAGTGAGTAAGTAAGTAACAGAGGTGAGAGGGGGATTGAGGGTCAGCAAAAGATGGGATGTTGGTAAGAATGGAAGAGTGAAGAAAACGATTAGAACTTGTTTTTAAGAAAGACATGGGTTGAAATTGAAAACCCATTTTGTTCTTCTGGTCCGTCCTTCTTGAAGAAGAAATACGACCACTGTTGCTTAATTTTAGTACTTTTTATTTTTTTTTAAAAAAAACTTATACATAAAAAAATAATCAATCGTGTATGTTGGTATAGTTGGTAAAATGATATTATAATGTTTTTTTATTATAATATGAAGTATAATACGTTTATGTTTGGATATCTTAGTTAGAAAATAAATTTAAGCTAAATAACTAGAAAATGAATTTAAGCTTAATAGAAAATTAAAGCTATTTTTAAAAAAAGTAAAAACAAAAATTAATTGAGATAACAATTTTTTAAGTATGTTTTAATAAGGTTAGTTACTTTTGCTTATATTTTAAATCAAATTAAGTATATTTTTTTTTATATTTCAAACCGGATGGAGTAGATAGTCAAAATATTTAATAAGGGTTAAAAAAAAGAAAAAAACAATAAATAATGTATAAGAAATACTCATTCCTGACCTATTTATTATAAGACCATTTTGAGGTTTTTCACTCATAACAAGAAAAGTAGTTAAATTTGTGAGTGACATTGGAAATGTGAAAATTTGATATACTTTTTCAAAACTACCCTTATAATTATTATTGGAACTCTAAAAAGTGTTGACTTAATAGTGGTGTTTGCGGAAAGAAGTAATTAAATACTATTGCAAATAGAAATGAGATCTTATAAATAAGACCAAAATAAAAATCCCAAAAAAATCTTATAAATAAGACCGGAGGGAATATAATGTAATTTATCATTAAGACAAATTTTTTTTTATATAAAATGTAACTTATAATAATAATAAAAATAGAAGAGTATAATACTTTCTTTCTCTCTCAAACTCTTGGTTGCTACCTGTGCACATAGAACATTTTTATATTTTTTGCTTTGATTAATAGTAACTGGATATACGTATGTTGCCAGATTAAAAAATAGCCATTGATGCACAATATAATCACAAATCAATGGTTAATATAAAAATAAAGAAAAAGTGGATAGGCCCCCTCTTTAAAAAGAGTGGATCAAAAAACTTAACAATAACATTTATTGTAAAAGAAGTTAATATACTATACTTATATAAAAATATCCCTTTTCGAGGCACCACGTTTGTCCGCTTAAGGAATACTCGCACCACGTTTGTCCGCTTAAGGAATACTCGCACCAGAGTGTTGTTAGGTAAATAACATTATCTCTCTAATCAAAATTATAATTTGAAATTAAATATATTATTTGTCCAAAATTATAATTTGAAATTAAATAAATTATCTATATTTGAAATCATTATCCTCATTTTGTTAAAAAAAATAATCATTATCCTCAAAAAGATAAACCCAAAGAGACGAGGCTTAAGTTCATGATAAACCCAAAAATCTAACAAAAGTTTATTTATCTATAACTCTTTTTAGTTATCACATATTTCAAATTATAAATATGATGATTTCTCAAGTCTACACATACTCATGGCTTCCATAATCATGAAAGATACCTCCTTCATCATACTCCTCTATTTTTTATTGTTCATCAACCACTGCCTATTCCAATGTGTCTGCCCTCCTCGCAAAAACCCAAAAGAGTTCTTCTCTTTGCTTTGTGTTAATGAGAAGGCGTCAATTGAAGATCTAAAAGAGGAGAAATTGTGACCAGATCAACATCAATACAGAATAGTAACGCAAGGACGCAAGGGAAGCCGCAGTTGCAACGTAATAGATGAAAATAATTGTATATAATAGCATTTGCTTATAATTAATTTTGTTTATTGTAATATATTTTGGTTATAGAGGAGTTTTCCACAATTGTATATAATAGAATTTGCTTATATACTTGATACTCCCTCTCGTCCTATATATAGGTCACATTCTAGAAAATTTTCTTGGTCCCAATTATAAGTCACTTTATATTTTCTATGCATCATTTATTGTTTTTTCTCTTTTTTGCCCTTATTAAATGCTTTGACTATCTATGTGTTTTTTGTTGTTCATTAATGAGTGCGAATTTTCCAAGAAAAGTTAAGGGGGTAAAATTGTAATGTTACAATATATTCTCATAGAATTCATAAAACCAACCACTTTCCTTGGTATGTGTAATTTGGTTAAGTATGCCCTATAATAAGGACCGGATGGAGTATCTTTGATGTTTTGTAGTTGCGACATTCATCTTTTCCTATTAACAGGTTTTGCATAAGATCTTAACCTGGATCAGGTGTTCTTAATTCTTATTTCTTGATTCTTGATTTGCATATTTTCTGATTGAGGCACCGTTTAGTGGCATGCATGTATTTGCAGATGAATGTTTATTTATTATGGAATGCCCTTTTTTAGTGGGTCTTTTAATATTGTTTTTAGCTTTTTTCAATGAAAAAAAGATCATTCTTTAAATGGAAAAAAAATACGAGGTACGGATAAGATTGATATATTTTTTCGGATTTGGGAGCTGATAAAAAATAGTAATTTTTTTCCTCTTAAAAAAAATATTTTTCAATATCCTTATAAATAAATAAATAAAATCATTCAATGTATATAATAAGTATTATCCTTGGGGATATGTAAATAAAAATTATAAAATATAAACTATTTATTTAAACTATAAGTAGTATAGTAGAACTTTTATTCCCTACACGTCAACCCAGAAGCTAAACTAAAAAAAACACAAAGTTACATGCATTTCAAAAAGTAAAAAAAAAAAAATCAAAATGATTAGAAGATTAGATTTTTTTAGGATCAAATCTTATTATTAACTTGAGATAAGATAAACGAAGAAAAAATCAAAATATTTAAATATGAATATTAATAAATGTGATAATTATATTAAAAAAAAGATAATTGTAAAGAAAAATATTAATTTGCCGATAAAAAAATATAAGAAACTTATATTATTTATTATTTTGAGCTCCTTTTTTGAGCTTTACTTGAGACAATTTTTCCTAACAAACTATTTATAACAAACAAAACAATATTTTATCAATATTGAAATTGAGAGTATCCCAATATTTTTTAAAGGTAAAAAAATTAAAAAATTATATTTTTTTTTCGAACATTATAAATAATATGGATATATGATTAAATATAATGATTATAGTTTTATAAAAAGATATTTCAAAAAATTATTTCAAGATAATTCAGATAATTAGGATAAAGATTTTTTAGAATCAAATTTTATGATTAACTTGAGATAAGATAAAGGATGAAAAAAATCAAAATATTTAAATATGAGTAATACTAATAAATGTGATAATCATATTTATAAAAAAATGGTAATTGTAAAAAAAAATATTAATCTATCCATCAAATAAATATAAGATATATCTTATAATATCACGAAATAAAAAGAAATCAGAATGTATAATTTTGCTTTAATTATGACTTTTCATATTAAAGAATTTATTATATTCAAAAGATGCTAAATTATCATATCCTTTGAAATATGAAATATTTTGATTTATCCTTTAATATACTCATACGACCATCAAACAAAAAAATATAGAAAAGTTTAATTTTGATTTCACTTTAATTAATCATACAAAACGAAATAATGGTATTTAAAAACGTGTTAATTCATCCATCAGCTAAATAACATCAATTTAAATATTTAATACTCATCTATACATAAACAAATATAATATTAAATATAAAAAAATTCAATGTCGTCTTCATGTCCTATGAAATAATGGATATTCTATCATGGAAAAATAGCGGATATTCTAATTTATCCTTCAATTTGCTCATAATACCATCAAACAAAAAAAAATCGAATATTTAATTCTGATTTACTTTAAATTCATCATAATAAACTTGATAATCATATAGCAAATGTTAATTTATCCATTAATTAAATAAGGAAGGACAAAAATTCCTTAACAAGTTCATTTAAATTAATTTTTTTAAGTATAGGGTTTGATTTGAGTCTCAGTTTTTTTGTATGGTTATTTTTTATTGTTGTTTAGTAATAGTTTTTACTTTAAAATATTTAATATAAAAAATGTAAATATATATAATCCGTGCATTGCACGGAATAAAAGCTAGTATTGTATATTTGATTAGATAGATGAAGCGAAAAGTCGTGCTCGAGGAGGTTATGGAAGTGGATTTTTTTAAGTAGCTTGGGAGTTGGTTGGACAAGAGATCGACAATAGAATTCTGGATTTTTTATTTTTTAAACATGTAGATAAAATGCTAAAATAGATAAACTCTACTATGCTGACATTATTACCAAAATTTGAGGGAGCTAATCATGCTATGGATTATTGGCCTATTGTTTGTTTTAATACATCTACAAATATATTTCTAAAATGCTAGGTGAAAGATTGAAATTGTGTTGCCTTTAATAGTTGATATGAAACATGGTGATTTAGTCCAAGAGAGGTACATTTTTCATAATGTACTAATTACACAAGACCTAATCAAGTTGTATAGAAGGAAAAATGCATCTTCTAGTTGTATGATGAAAATAGACCTTAAGAAGGCATATGTTTAAATTGATTAGGATGGAGTGCATTAAATATATATTGACTGAATTTAAATTTTGGCTTAATTGCATAATTGATCCTTTATCTTATTTATTAGATTCGCTTTGGTCCTTTATCTTTTTTTTTTTGCAATTTACTGGTCCTTTATTTTTTTTTAAGATTCAGTTTGGTCTTTCCGTTAAAATAAAGTTAAATGAGAAGGAATATTCCAAGAATATTCCCCTTCTAGGCTTAATTGCATAATTGGTCCTTTATCTTATTTATTAGATTCACTTTGATCATTTATCTTAATATTCCAAGAATATTCCCTCTTCTTCTTCCTCTTCCTCTGCTCTTTCCTTACAGAGGTGGCAGCCACCATGGGCGCCGCCGCCACCGCCCATGCCACCGTCACCGCCATTTTTAGAAATTAATCGGAGTTGTTGAAGCGTTTTGCACGTGTTTTCACACGTTTTCCAGCAAGTTCAGAGGAGGACACCATTGTTGATAACCAAGGTTTTAGAAAAGGGACCCTAGAATTCGGATTTTGAGGAAAAAAGAACGAAAAACACGAATTTGTTTGAGGAATAATGAAAATAAAGCTTAAAAACCGTGAAAAATTGAAGAATGTTGAAGAAATTTGATGATTTTCGAGGGAAGAGGGTGTGAGTCCATGGTGGCTGCCGCCGCTGTAAGGAGAGAGCAGAGGAAGAGGAAGAAGAAGAGGGAATATTCTTGGAATATTAAGATAAAGGACCAAAGTGAATATAATAAATAAGATAAAGGACCAATTATGCAATTAAGCCTAGAAGGGGGAATATTCTTGGAATATTCCTTCTCATTTAACTTTATTTTAACGGAAGGACTAAACTGAATCTTTTTTAAAAAATAAAGGACCAGTAAATTGCAAAAAAAAAAATAAAGGACCAAATTGAATCTAATAAATAAGATAAAGGATCAATTATGCAATTAAGTCTTAAATTTTCCCCCAAATTTATAGTGTGGATAATGGCTTCTGTAACATCTTCTTCTTTCACAATTGCCATTAGTGATAGTTTGGTATGTTATTTCAAAGGAAAGAGAGGTCTAAGAAAGGTGATCCAATTTCACCAAAAGATCTGTGTTCTAGTTATGAATATGCTAACAAGAGAAATCAAGAAGGATTTTAGTAAAAAGGGTTTCAAAATATCATCCTCAACGCAAGAATTTAGGTATGACTAACCTATGTTTTGTAAAAGAGTTGATATTGTTTTATAAAGATGACAAGTATTCAAATCATGTCTTGGTGAATAGTTTCAAGAGTTTTTCAAAAGCAACAAGTCTAGAGGCTAAGCTAATAATCAAAAGTCTCAAACATTTTTTTTTGGAGGTGTATCTAGAAAATTGAAGCATGAGATGGTTCAGCTTACAAGACTTGAAGTTTGTGTGTTTCCTATCAGGTACCTAGGACTTTAGGAGTTCCATTACCTCTTGTCAATTGACTGCTATGGACTATCAAGGTCTAGTGAACAACTAACAATGTTACAAGAATTGAATGTTGGTCTTCCAGACACCTATCATATGCAAGGAGGGATCAATTATTTAATTCTGCATTAATGTCAATGCACAGATATTGGATGTTGATAGTCTTGTTACCTCAAAGAGTTATTAAGAAAAGAGATAGGATCTGTATGTAAGATTTAATATCTTAGTATGTCTCATGTTATGTGCATGTGACATGTATTGATATGTGGTTAGTAAATAAATAATTAAATGCTAATGGGCTTAATCATAATTAGATATAAGGGAGGTTGTTTCTGAAGGCCCATTAGCTTGATGGAAGCTAATGAATAATAGTTAGCGTTTTTACCTATTTATAGGAAACATGTTCTGTTCCTGGCGTATTCTTTTCTCTTCCCATCACAAAAACGGCTAAACAAACAACATAGAAAAGAATAGCATAGGAGGCAAAGGAATAGAAACGTGTTTCGTGGCTTTTGATCAAAGGGCGTTTGGAGAACTATCTTCCAACTCTAGCAATGGATAGAGGTTAGTAATCGTATTCCTTGTTGTCTCTATAATATGTGAAAGTTATGTAATTTCAAGATTCTTATTATTTGATCAAAGGGCGTTTGGAGAACTATCTTTCACTTCTAGCAATGGATAAAGGTTAGTAATCGTATTCCTTATTGTCTTTATAATATGTGAAAGTTATGTAATTTCAAGATTCTTATTATTGTAGTTGTAACGAATAAATTAAACTACAACTAATATGTGGTATCAGAGCCACATTAAGAAATTAATGACTTTTCAATTAAGATTTAGGATTTGGATTGAATCCTAATTATGGTGTTTAGGGAATGAATTTTTGCATAAATCAAAATCATGAAATTTAGGAACTTTGATCCCTAATTATGAAATTTAGGGCTTTGTTTCAGTATGAATCCTTATTATGAAATTTAGACTTTTACACTTCCGCATTATTGTTAAATGAAATATTAGGATTATTTGAAACTTGATTGTTTATCGATTTGTTTTACCCATCAAAGTTTTTTTCAGTTGGGTATAACGTATACTCAGTGTTTCAATTATGTATTTTTTAAATTTCATCAAGTTTTTTCTAATTGGGATAAAACTATTAATTGATATATGTAAAAAATATTAGGTATTGTTTTCATCACTATTTATGATTCGTTTGACTGTATAAAAGCACTTCACAATGAATGACGAATAATTACATATTCCTTTTGCATAATAATGAATATATATAACAAGTCCAGTATGTCATGAACAATTTACGTTTATATATATATATATATATATATATATATTTGAGATTAATATGATTTTTTTTACTAGCAAAAGAAAATTTTTGAATTGTCATTGCTTGATTTGATATTAATATATGATGATTTGATCATCATTAAAGTTGTCAAATCATAAAGATATTAATTCCGATTCTATAATTTTTATTATAATAATGAATTTAATTTGAAGTTAATTGTATGTTGATTTTATTAATCACCAAAGTGGTCAAATCAGTAAGTAAATTAATTTCAAATCATATGATGATTTTTCAATTACTCATAGATTTGATGCAATATGAATGACATAATGGTTTGATGTTCTATGGGTATATTAGTTCATTGTTATAAGGCATTTATGGATCGCCCAAAGGTTTGATTAGTTGTTCTTATAATTAATGGATATGACTGTAGGCAATATGTGTGTGCTATTGATTTATTTATACATCCAAAGACAATAGATAATACTAATTGGTGCATACATCATTGCCAATTATTGATTATTAATTTTATTAGCATCATTATGATTGAATGTCGTGTACTAATGTGTAACCCAAAGGAGAGCGTTACTGCACATTAATTGTTTAAGTAATATGTACCTTATGTCTCAAATAATTTATGTAGTACATGTTCTTAATTTTCTGCATTCTCATGACTTGTATGTGTCAGTGTTATTTGTTCAACTTTATGACTAAAGTTTGCAAGTCTTTCTTATCAGTTAAAGAAAAGTTTGTTGCTATTAATGGTGTTAGCAACAATAAAGATAAAATTTATTATAAAATCTGAGTAATATTTGAAAAAGATTTTACAAACACTTATGTTATGTTCATGAGAATAAGTGCTGCAGATAACATTAAGATAATTCTCTCCAAAATTGAAAGTAATTAAAAAAAATTAAGTGAATTTTGTGAGAGTGCCCAATATTTTTTGTGAGTCTCTTTCTGGGACATTAATGAGTACCCTAACCCCATAAAGCTTGGTGATTTGTGTACTATTTATAAACGTATAATTAAAACGAAAATTATTGCAGCAAGATTTAAGTTTGAGTCCTTAGGAATAGTTGTGGATGAGAACTTCTTAGTATAGTTTATCCTCGCTCATTACTGATTGAGTGTGACTTGTTTTTGAATGAGCTATAATGTCATGAAATATAATGGGTTGTGCATGAATTGCACAAATTGTTGGTTCAAGAGGAAACTAGACTTAAGATTATAAGAAGTCTCTTGGTCCCACCTTTAAGGACATCAAGGAGCTGAAAATAAATGTGTGAAGAAACATGATAAGGGCAAAGGATCACTTAGAATGAATGAGGCATATGTGAAAACTCATATGAAAGAACCTCATTATCATAAATGTCATTTTGTGCAAAAATGTTGAATTCAGAAGAAGTGCATAAAATGAAAATTTTGATTCTATAAAAGATAAGTTTAAAGCTTATGTATGTTTGAGTCAAACTTAATCAAAGATCCACATAAAATTTGGTGGATTGATCCTGGATTAATCGAAACATGTTTCTAGCATAATGAATTTTGTTTAATCGATATCATAAACCCACATGTAAAGTACGTGTTTGTGGGAATAAAGTGAAGGCTCTAGTGGAACTTGTCCGGATTTAATGTTTAATCCTTGACATTGGGCATCACCTAGACTCATTGGAGACTTTTTAGGTACCTAGTTTTTCTAGGAGTTTGGTTCATTATCTAGGATTGATGTTACTAGATACTCTTCTATGTTTGGTTATGAATGTTTCAATTTATTTAAGTATAATCATCTCATTGGTATTTGTATCTTTGTGATAATCATGTAAATTGATTTTAGATGAATTTTAAATGATATTTTGCTTATTTGTGGCATAAGTGTTTGGGTCATAAATCCAAGGAAAGAATGGAAAGCTTTATAAGGAACAAAGTTTTTCCAGATTAGGATTATATTGTCCTAATTATTTGTGTAGATTGTATTAAAGGAAAGAAAAGCAAACACACAAAGAAATGAGTCACAAGAAGTACCCAACTTCTTGAAAATGTGATCGTCAAAACTTGTAGACCTCTAACGTTAACTTTCTTTTAGAAACGAAAATGTATGTCATCATCTTTATTAATAACTATTCATGTTATAGTTATATGTCTACTAGTATCGTGAGAAATCTCAATTAGAGGATGCCTTGGAAATTTACTTGAACGAAGTAGAAAGTTATTTAGACATATAGGTGAATGTTGTCAGGTATGACAGAGATGATAACTGCCATAAAAGATGTAATTAAAATGGGCAACATCCATGACTGTTTGTTAAACTCCTCAAGAAATAAGTTATTTGTGTGTAATACACAATGCCAGTTACACTGCAACGAAATGGTGTATATAGAGCATAATAGAACATTAATGAATATGGTTAGGGGTATGACATTTAGTCTTTACCTGCAATGCTGAATGTATGTCTTGAAACTGTCATTTGTCTATTGAACAAGGTTCCTAGTAAGACAGTGTCTTTGACAATTTTAAACTGTGTGCTAATAGGAAACCCAATTTAAGGCACCTGCATATTTGCGGTTGTCGGACAGAAACAAGGATTGCAATCCGCAATAAAAGAAAATGGATATAAAACATCAGTGAATATTTCACTGATTATCCAAATAAATCAAAAGGTATAGACCTTATTGTTCTAACCATAGTACAAGAACTATTCAAACTGAGAATGACAGGTTCATTGAGAATGGTGAAATTAGTGGAAGTATAGTTCCACGTAATGTGGAAATTAACGGAGTTAGGGTGCAAGTTATTGTAATTTGTCCTTCTACCTCAACAATAATTGTTTCTTTTATTGTTGAATCGTATAATAAAGTACGAAAACATTTAAATGAATTAACTATTCACAATGATTTTATATTTTTATTGTAGAAGAACCATGAGAAATAGTATTAAAAAAAATGCTATTTCGAACGTTTGAGTGGTTTATCTACAAAAATATGAATTTGACTTAGTTATTAATGATAATAATGTGTTGTTTTCACAAGCCGTAAGTTGTGATGATACTGATAAATAGTTAGATATCATGAAAGTATTAGTAACTATTAATTTTTTTTTGTTTGGGACCTTGTAGAATTGCCTAAAGGTTGCACGAGAGTTGGGGGATAAGTGAGTCTTTTAGACCAAATATAACTCTCGTGACAACCTTGAACGTTACAAGTCCAAATTTGTTATGAAAGATTTCCCTCACAATATTTACATTAACTATAAATGAGATATTTAACCAATTTCCTGAAAGATTTATTCAGCATTATCATCATGACACATGTAGTCCGTAATGATTTGGAACTGCAGTAGAAGAATGTGAAAACATCCTTATGAATTTTATAGGAGGATGTTTACTTGGATAATCCACTGATGTGGTTCTCAATTGAAAAGAATAAACACATATTGTGCATATTTGAGGAAATTAATATACAAATTTAAACAAACGTCCCACCAATAGTATCGAAAAGAAAGTCAATGATACTATTGTTTCTTTTAGATTTAAGGAAACACAATTACCTTGTGTAAGTATCTGAAGGTCGGTGGGAGTGAGTTTATTATGTTGATTCTGTATGTTATTATATCTTGCTTGCAACTTATTATCTTGGTCTTTTACACTAGACTAAGAAGTTTTTTCTAGTAACTTTGAATGAAAGTTATAGGTGAGTCGAGCCATGTGATTAGAAAATGAATATTCTAGAATGGGTCACATGAATTGTTAGGCTTATCTCAGAAAGCATATATCATTAAAGTACTAGAATGATTTAGAATGAATAAAATTTACGTTAAGGAAGTATTAACTATACTCATAAAGTTTTGAGATATTGGCATGGAACGAGTAAATACATGCTTATGCTTACTTTTATAATGGATGATCACATTGAGGTGATCAGAATGTTAAATTTGTAGCAAGTTTTGAGGTTACAATTCAGACTAATTGATTGCAAAATTTTATTTTGGGGTTTTGAACTGTCGACAATATTGCTTAGCCGCTGAAAACGTACTGTGGTGTTTTGCAGCAATTACTATAAATGTGCTAAAAGTATATGAATGAAGTACTTTGTCTCTAAAGAATGAGATTAAAAACAAAGATTGTCAATAGAGCATGTTAGCACCAATCTTATGGTTGTTAATCCCTTGAAAGAAGAGTTATTGTCTAAACATTTATTGAACATGTTGAAAGTATAGGCATTACTGTACTGTTATTAAGTAAAATTGAATTTGATGTTGACATCCTTATGTATGATGTAATTGACACTCTGAGCTGAGCTCATGATATGTTTGTTATATTTCTGATTACCTGTTTTCTAGAACGACACGTATTATTGTATTAGAGTAATGTAAACAGGTATTGTCTTGAAAAAAGACATTATGGAGCAATTATCTATTTCTCAATTATAGATCGTGTTAAGGAAAAGACTATTTTGTGGTACATGGAAGGAACTATGTCGAACAAATGATGTACAACTGCCATGACCCGAATTAGTTCCTATCTTTAATCATGAATAATTGATTATCTAAGTATAAAATGATTTAGCCATATAAATGGACATTAATTGTTAGTTTAATTATTTTGTTTATTAGACCATAATGTTAAATTATGTCACATGAGCCAAGTGGGAGAATGTAAGATTTAATATCTTAGTATGTCTCATGTGATGTGCATGTGACATGTATTGATGTGTGTTTAGAAAATAAATAATTAAATGTTAATGAGCTTAATCATAATTAGATATGAGTTTTAGTTTATTGACCCCCAATTTAAATACTTGATCCCTTTTTTGCCAAAACCCAAAAATACCCTTACTAAAATACACGCTGATCCCTCAGCGTGTGTTTTAATTTTTTCAACACACGCTTATGGGTCAGCGTGTGTTATAATTTAAACATACATGTTGACCCCTCACCGTGTATTATAAAATATGAATTTTATAATGCACGCTGAGAGGTCAGCGTGCTTGAAAAAATTAATTTTTTTAGAAGCACGCTATCCCTAAGCGTGCCTTATAATTTACACCCTCAGCGAGCACAAACCTTGTTGTATTTGCTACCATTGTTGTGAGTAGCAACAACAGTTGGTTGGTCCTTTGATTGCTTGACACTTCCTGTCACGAGTTCAAAGATAGTGGGCAAGTCATTTATTATCTGAAAAAGCCTTTTCCTGCAAATAACAATTTGAATTTTAAAATTAGAAGAAAAACCGCTTAAATAGAATCTATGATAGACACCACACTTTGAACTTTGAACTCAACATCAACTAGCAGGATATCTAGCAATATACATACTACTACTTGCTATTAGGATTTATAGTAGTGGTACTAGTAGTACAAGTATGTGAAAAAGGAAACAATTAAAAAATAAAACAAGATAGATAGATAGACTGATTAGCAGCACATACATACATACCTTTCATTCTTACCAAAACCAAAGTGGGCACCAGGCCTGGCCCGGGGTGGGCATTGAGGGCCACCGCCCAGGGCCCAAAAATTTTAGGGGCCCCATAAATTTTTTTTAATAGTACTTATATTTAAAAAAAATTATTAGTTTCATTTTTTTATCTTTCAATTATTAATAGTTTAGCATAATATTTTAATTTATTTTTTTATTTGCTCACTTGACTTATAAATAGGTTAACTTATGAACTTTATTTTTATAACTTACTCCCATTGTCCCTAAATATAAGATCATTTTGAGAATTTTATTTTTTCCTTATTTATAAGACCTAATACAAATTTTCAATAACAATTAGGTACTTTTTTCCACAAACATCTATATTTACTCAACAATTTTTAGATTCTCAATAATACTTATAAGGATAGTTTAAAAAAATAACATACCAAATGTTCACATTTTCAATACAATTAACTAAATTAACCAACTTTAGTAATGAACGTGAATTCAACCAAAATGATATTATATACAAAGACGGAAGAAGTAACATGAAAACAATTTTAATTACCTATTTAATTAATATATTTTTTATTTTATTTCAACTCTATTTTATATAATACCTATTTTTATTATTGATTGTTATCATTGTTTTAATTAATCAAATAAATAAATATATAGTGTTTTAATTGATTTATTTTTAATAAATTTTTTTAGTAGGGCCCAAAAAAATTTTCGTCCTAGGATCCAAGATAGGTTAGGACCGGGCCTGGCGGGCACCAAAGTAGAAGGAAACAGCAAGGAGTCAGGAGTCAGAGTGAACAACAACAAGGGACAACCAATCCCACTATCTTTGAACTCGTGATAGGAAGTGTCAAGCAATCAAAGGACCAACCACCTGATGCTGTTACTCACAACAATGGTAGCAAATACAAATCTAGTCAACAAGGTTTGTGCTCACTAATGGTGCAGCGAGCCTTATAAATTATAAGGCACGCTTAGGGGTCAGCGTGTGTTATAAAACTTTAATTTTATAATACACGGTTTGGGGTCAGCATGCTTCAAAAAAATTTAATTTTTTCAAGCACGCTGAACCGTCAACATGTGTTATAAAATTCATATTTTATAATACACGCTTAGGGGTCAGCGTGTATGTTTAAATTATAACACTCGCTGGCCCATAAGCGTGTGTTGAAAAAATTAAAACACACGTTGAGGGGTCAGCGTGTATTTTAGTAAGGGTATTTTGAGTTTTGGCAAAAAAGGGGTCAAGTAATTAAATTGGGGGGTCAATAAACTAAATCCGATTAGATATAAGCGAGGTTGTATCTGAAGGCCCATTAGCTTGCTTCAAGCTAATGGATAATAGTTAGGGTTTATACCTATTTATAGGAAACAGGTCCTGTTCCTGGCCATAAGGTATTCTTTTCTCTCCCCGTCACAAAAACGACTAAACAAACAACATAGAAAAGAATAGCATAGGAGGCAAAGGAATAGAAACGTGTTTCGTGGCTTTTGATCAAAGGGCGTTTAGAGAACTATCTTTCAACTCTAGCAATGGATTGAGGTTAGTAATCGTATTCCTTATGGTCTCTATAATATGTGAAAGTCATGTAATTTCAAGATCCTTATTATTATAGTTGTAACGAATAAATTAAACTACAACTTATACTGTAGAGATTTTTTTTGGGGATTAAAAAAGATGGGAGAGCAAAGCCTCTAGTTGGATAGGAAAAAGTTTGTAACAAAAAGAAATTTGGGAGGGTAAATATAAAGCAGTTGAAGCTTTGGAATGAAGCTGCCATGAGAAAGCAAATCTTAACAAGGAAAACATGTGGGTTAAATGGATTCATGGAATTTATTTAAAGCATAGAAGCGTATGGACTTATGAAATGAAGCCTAATTTAAGTTGGCATTAGAAGAAATTGTTGAAAAAATAGACATATTCAGAAATGGTCAACACAACAATCAATGGTCAACTAGTCTTGATGGCATTTACACCATATGGATTATGTATATAATTGGAGAAGAGGCATAGGTGATAAGATGGATTCAAACAAATTCATATAGGGAAGGTTTAACATTTCTAAACACTTTTTCTTTTTATAGCTTGGGATGTAGGAAAGAATTCTGACTAAAGTAAGACTAGAGTATTTGCATGTTCCAGTCATTGACATTCACTACAGCATTTTTGGTCTTAGACCAAGCCCAAAAACCCCTGGTATAAAGTCCAAAAACCGTGGTCTAATCTTTATACCACGGTTTTCCATGCGTAGTAGTTTCTGGCGTGGACTATTCTGATAGGCCACGGTTTTTTAACTTTATGCCACGATTTCAGAAAACCGTCGCCTAAAAACATGAGCAGACCACGGTTTTATGTAGTGCATTTGGGCCACGGTTTTCCTTCTATTTTTTAGGCCACGGTTTTATCTACAATCTTTTGACCACGGTTTTTTTACCTTCTTTTAGCCACGGTTTGTTCAATGTGGTTCTTTCTTTAAGCCACGGTTCTCCTTCTATTTTTTGGCCACGGTTTTCTTTACAATGTTTTGACCACAGTTTTTTTTACATCCTTTTAGGCTTTTAGCCACTGTTCAATGTGATTATTTCTTTAAACCACAGTTTTCATAACCAACTTTAGAGCACATTTTTTTTTCGTTGCTATTAGTTTAGATCACGATTTTAAAAATAGGATTTACAATTTTTAATATCAAATTTAGACCACGATTTTTAAAATTACTTTTAGGTTACTACTTACTATTGCCACAACTTTAAAGCATGACATTTTTAAAGAATTTTCAGGACACAATTGTCTTTTGCAAATTTAAGCATTGTATGTACACAATGCTATATATATAATTCAAACCACAATTTTTTAAAACCTATTAATGATGAGAATGCAATTTTTATAGAAAAGAAATTCATCCATTCCAAAACCAAAAATACACGGAATATTCATGGAATAAGAAAGAACAATAAAAACATAAGATCCAAACACAATACTATAATATATAAGAGTAGTTGAAAATCTTATTAAAATCAAGATTCCAAACAAAACAAAACAAGATTCCTATTCTCATCATCACTCTCTACATACAACAACTCCTTTCGCATTTGCTAGATGTTCACCCTGTCCATTAAGGTTAGTAGCATTAGATGGTTCAATATTTCATAGTCCCTGCGAAATTAAAGAGCAACTTTTGTTAGATATAAAATCTACTATATAGCATATAGATGACAAAAATTGTAGGTCTAACATTTGTAAGTTTGCTTTGTACTGGTCAGCATATAGATGAGAAAAATTGATATGGAAAAATGAAGAAAGCTTTGATCATTCGTGATTCAATCAACATGGTGTTGTGGAAAGTGAAAAGCCTGTCTAAACTCTAAAGCAACTAACATGCTAGCTTGCTTTGATTTAAAAGTTTCCAGTAGAATATAATTGGAGATTCTAATGAAAATCACAATCATCATAATGTGATAATAATACTGACGTGAATCCAAATCTATAAATTGCATAAACCTGAGCAGCCAATATGGATTTTGAACTTTCCATCAAATGATCATGAACTCCTTGAACCTGTTGCTGTCGCTGAAGAAGCTCTTCAAGTTGTCTATGGCCATATTCAGCAAAATGCTGCAGGGTTTTGCTGTATTACATAATGAAGTAAATACAATACAATTTCTAAAGTGATTCATGAAATCAAATTAATACTACAACTTATATCCACCTGCTCTCTTCTATTTCTTTTGATTGAATATCAGATAATGAACTTAGACCCTCCAATGCCATGGATTGTCCAACTAGAAGTTGTTGCTCCTTATCTATGGAAATCCCAGCCATATTCCCAATATCTTCAGCTTTGTCATGCAAGCTTGTAATAAAATTGTTATTTGTAACCAACAAGTACTGAAAATTCACAAAGGTGAATCATAATCAAGAATGACTTGGTAAAAGTTAGAAGATTCTAAATTGGGAAATGAAGAGGGGAAGTGGAAATAGAAAAAAGCTATTCCCATTATATGCTTTCATAAATATTGATGCGAACATTATTCCTCATCATCAATATCTTGAGCATGACCTTCCTCTCCAACCTTTGCATTAAAAAAATGCAATTGTAATCGAAAGCCAAAGCAAAGAAACATCCCAAGACACAAATTCACATAGAAAAAACAAACAATAAAATACATTAAATTATATATTATAGCCGCAATATATGTATATACCTTCCCAAAGGAGAATAGAAGTGAGAAAAAGGGGAAAAGGGAAGCCGGGAAGTCGCTATTTTTATTGCTACATTCCTGTCCGGCGCGAACCAAAGGTAACTGACAAAGACTTGTTCTCAAGCTATCATGAACAAAAACAGAGGTGTACCAATCATAAAAGAATTATCACTATCAATATCAAATAAATAAAAATGAATGCATGAGATGAACTCATTCAGCGAAATGCAAGAATAGAATGATATCAACCTCAATAATATTTGGCTTGTAGTTATTTTTCTCAAATCATCATTTCACAAATCTTTAAACCATGAACCTGTTAGCTGTTGTAATTCTAACCAAATGCAAGAATAAATGAAATAATTACAATATCCTAAACAATTAACGTGTTACCTGATTTATAGATATATTATTCAATCTTATAACTTCACAATCTTCTCAAGTCATTGATACATTATATCTGTGCAGATCGTCCCAAGGTTTAAAAAAAAAAGAACTCACTTATAAGAAAAAAACTTGAAACACTAATAAGGTTATTGCATATTTTTTTATAAGGAAAAGATTTCAAAAACTGCAGAGCATGAGACATACTCACAGCCAAACATAACAGTATTTAGATTACATAATAACACCAAAAACAAAGCATAAATAATAAGACAAAGGAATCAACCCCCATACCCACCAATCCCCTTGAAATTAGACCAAAACTGAGATAATCCTGCTTGGTGATATCACATAGACATATTGCACCTATGAAATAATTTCCCCACGCAATGAACACAAAAAAAAAAATAGAACCAAACTTCAACAAGCCATATGAAAACAACAGACCTCCTATTTATTGTTCTATCATAAACAACCTACTCAGCAGAAGAAGCATTAAGGTTACTACATATAACAAGATCACTTTCAAACAACTCCAGAATTATGTTTGTAACAATATCAATTCCTACTGCAAAATTTAGTCTTTCCAATATGTTTATGCTCAATATTCTCAGGAAACTAACATTAAAGAAACAAAAAAATCAAATAGGCTTTTCAGTATGTTCATGTTCAATATTCTCAAGAAACTCAGCATAATTCAAAGCTTTTTCATGCTCAACTAATAATAATGACCTCTAACTTTTTCAACAGCTTCCTCAATGCAAAATGCACAATCAACAACCGCAATTTTGAGTCTGCATTAAATAAGGACTTTCATCAAACACCTAATGTGCATCTTTCAATCAAAGCAAAAGAAAGTAACCAATAACTCATAATCAAAAAGATGTATAGGAACAAGCCAATGATACAAATCAAACATAAACAAGTACAATAGAAGCTACAGAGCAGAGAATAGGAAAAATACACAAATTTGTAGAAAAAATAAAATTAAGAAGGTGTAGTATATCTAATTACCAAGAAGCCAAAGCAGCCATGGTGAAGGAGAATCGGCTCTACAACAAAAGGGGTTGCGAAGAGAGGTGACCTAAGTGCATGGGTCGCTGGTTGTTGGTGGGTTCTGTAGCGGTTCGGGTAGCTGGGTTCGCTGGGTCGCTGCTGGGTCATGCGGTTATTGTCTAACAGTAGAGAAGAGTGGTTGGCGGTGGAGAGGGTTGTTCGCGATGGAGAGAGGAATAGGGTTTGCTAGTCGTCGTCGCCGTCGCCGTTCGCCAAGTAACGATATGAAGGAGGGAGAGACACCACTATGAGGACGATTGAACCACCATAAGGGTGTCTCGTCGCCGCCGTCGTGAGGGAGTGCCATATTTAGAGAGAGGAGTCAGCGTGATTGAGGAGTCCCTTTGGTTCCTTCTGATTCGTTATTTGCTTTACTTGGTCCCTATGTATTCTTTCTTCTTTTTAATTTAATTCCCGCTTGCAATTTTTCTTCGTCCCGCTAAAATTTCAATAATCTATGGCCAGGGTTAATTTATCAAATTTATAAACCACACAAAATAAACTGTGGTATAATATATTACTATCAAAATCATGACCTATACAAGATTTTTGGCCATGGTTTAGAAGTTAATATTATAAGCCACACAAATAAAACCGTGGTCTCATAAAATTTGTTAAAAAACCGTGGTCTTTGATATTCCATAGTTTGTAAACCGTGGTCTAAAAGGAATAGGCCACGGTTGTGTTAAATATTGTTTGGAAAATGAAAAATCTACATATTTTTGGCCACTTTTGTAAAACCGTGGTCTATTTTGTGTTCTGGCCACAGTTTTTTAAAAGGAAAATAAAAGTGTGGTCTAAACTCAAAAATGCTGTAGTGATTTGGTGTGAATTGTGTAAAAGTCACAGAGAAGATAGAGGGCACCTAGTTTTTTCTTGCAAATATTCTCAGACTATGCTTAAATTATGTGAACATTGGCTTGGAGTTAGATATTTTTCAGAGGTTCATCAATCTTGGTCAAGGAAGATACAAGGCATTTGAAGGTATAACAGATTCAAGCAAAGAGTCTTATATACTGTCAATGCAGCTTGGTATATAATATATGGTATGAGAGAAATTTAAGAAATTTTGAAATTAAATGTAGAGTAGAAAAGGTATTGTTCAAAAGTATTCAAGATGAAATCAGAGCAAGAATTCAGGTGTTGAACACTGGAAATCTTGGTCTGGCTGATAGGAGCTAGGAATAGAGTTGATTACTTATAATGCAAGCAGCTAGTTTTTGTAAGTTTTGAGATTTCGTGAGGTAGGTTTTTCTCCTTTGGTGTTTTGAACCCATCCTAGATGGTGCCAAGATTCTATAGGTTGATCAATCTATGCTCTTATTTGTAATGTTTGTCAAGATAATGATATTTGTCTATATACCTAAAAAAAGGTCACACCCCCAAACTTGATAAATAGATTTAGTCCAATCATAATTGCTTAGAGTTTGGGTCTATCATTCAAATAGCCCTTGATCTTATGTACTATAATTTGACCATCAATTCCTAGTAAACATAAACTTTGTCTGAAATTACAAAACACCAAATTAAGGTCAAACATATTGTTGAGGGAAAAGAAAGTCATGCTAACATAAAATTTCATAATTTAGAAAGACACACAAGAAACAATCAAAAAGCAGCATATTCTGATTCACCACGCCTTCCATAAGAGCTTGCCATAGTACTTGTTATTTGGCTTGGTCCAGCTTGATTTGGTTCAGATTGACATGGTCCAGCTTGGTTTGCTTCAAATTGATTTGGTCCAAGAACTTCTACATTAGTGTTTTCTCCTATCCTTTGCTTCTTCTTTGAAAATGAAAAAAAAAATGTTAAAAAACACAACAAATAGGTGCATGAGTGAAAGTTAACACCTTTGTGGTGTTATTTTGTTTCACTAATGTAGCTATTTTGATTATGTTTATGAGCTAATGTCATAATTAAAATAAATTATTAATGTAGTAAATTAAACTAGACTAGTGTACATTGTTTACGTCGAGCACAAAATAAATATTGGTGTTTCACCTAAAAAATTGGTGGACTGTATACTAATAAATATGAATGTTGCTAGAAAAAGTTGATTGCCAATAATTCTAACTTATTTAAATGAGAGAAAAGAAAATTTAAAAAATAAGTTATGTATTTTTTATTTCGATTTAATTTAATAGAAATCATATTATCTAACTAGTAAATGGTTAGAAGGTTTATTCCATTAAATTATATTAACTTAATTAATAGTCAACAAATTAAAGGAGATGGACTATTTTCATAAGCAAACGAAGTTTAGGATAGAGTGTCTTTTAGCAAAATCTCAATAGTGTGAAGTGTTATTGGCTAATTTAATTTTACACAAATTGATATGCCATTTTTATTATGCATTAAATATATGCCAAATTTAAGAAAAGATCCAATGTCATCATTATTTAAGAAAAATATGTGCTTTCAAAAATGAAAATAACAATGAAAAGTGATAAAAAAAAGAAACAAACCCTAATATCTGGTTGCAAATGATCGTTCCATCTTTCTCGACACTGCTTCCCATCTTTACGATCCAAAATCTTCCCTATTTGTGACCATTTTTCCACCTCATACTGATTCTTATACTGATTCACTGATACAGTGAGAGCCCTACAAAACAATACATTCAAATCAAACTTTCATAATTTTTTTGTCATCAACAATCCTCAAATTAGATGCCGAATCAATGAAGGAAACACAAATTAACAATTGAAAAAATAAACAATGGGAAGATATGGGAAAAAGGAGGACATAGAGGAGATTTAGAAAATAGTAAAACAATACCTATCTTTTTCCGTTGTCCATTGCCTTGCTCGAGACATTGAAAAATAACTTCCGAGAGATTGAGAGAGAGAGCGAGAGAGAGAGCGGGGGGGGGGGGGGGGGGGGGGGGGGTTAGAGAGAGGGAGAGAGTAAAGGTGATGAACTATTTAGAACACCGATAAATGTCTCAGCGACTAGTAAATTATATGTTTGGTTGCTAATTCCATTGTTGACCCTATTGACAGTAAATTTTGTAGTGGTCATGTTGTGTTCAATAAATAACTTTTGTTAATTCAATAACTCACGTAGTTTCATTTGACCATCAAAAGGGTATCCACCGTATATTAGCAAATATCTTTTGGGATTTTTTCAATGATCATGTTGAGCTCAATATCCACACGTGTATCGTCGCCATTCATTCAGGCAAGTGATGTTGGCCATTTTCGAAAGATCAATGGCCAACATCCTTTTTAACTTTTTCTGTACATAGACGTTGCAAGTTTTATGGCATATTTATTTGACCGTTTCAAGATAACCATTTTGCATTTAATGGAAACAATGGATTTCTGGAATTAATGACAAATTATCGGCCATGAGTTTTTGGTTGTAGCTTGGGACATAAAATGGACCTAGCATAGTCTAAGCGTTACACTCAAACAAAATATTTTGCCTCCCTTTCTTCCTTTATTCCTTCCTTACTTTGAGCATCTTCATTTATGCGATTCCAAATTTATGCGATTCCAATTTTCCTGTCTCGAGTGCATGAGTTAGGGAATTGTTGTGCTAACCGTGGGAGTTAGACCAGTGATATAGTTGCATCATGGCTATTTGGCAATGTTGTTTTTAAGAAATTAATTCTTCTACGATATAATTATCATCAACACTTCTTTTCCGACACTTCTCACGAAAGATAATTAATTTATGAAGAAGAGATGTGATGGTACCACAAACTTGTGTGCTTTGTTCGGTTGGTTTGGAATAACGCATCATCTGTTCTTGGATTGTGTAACATCCCGATTTGGTGAATTGAAAATATTTTTACTTACAAAATTTTAGTGAAAATTGGAGTAATTTTTTTTAAAGTCTTGAATATAAAATAATGTTCATTTAATTTCCAAAACTATTCCCACAAGCTAGTAACAATCATAAATATATCTATCATAGAACATTGGTTACTTCAAGCTCCCAAACCGAGTTATTACAAACTTTCTTCCTCAAACTTGTAACACCCCAATTTAGAACTCAGAATTTCAGTAAAAATTCGCGTCATTTTTTTATAACATTTTCAACTTAAAGTTTACTCCAAAAATAATTCATTTTCAGTTATCACAACCTTAACTTAAAGAAACTTGATTCATCAAAAGTCACAATGTAATTCTTTCCAAATTGAGATGTTACTAACACACTTCAACAACTTCTTTTCATAAAACGGAAAATATTTCATTACCTTACTAACTTGATATATAACCAAAAAGGGAAACTTCTTTTATTCATTCAAAATAATTCTTTATTACAAACAGGGTTACATTGGGATAGAGTAATCATGTCCTACCCATCCTAAGATGGAATAAAAAAGGAACTATACTATCAACAAAAGGGAAATTCACTCGAGAGATCTTCCTTCTTGTCCTCCTCATAACTCTTCTTGGACTCTTGCAGCATCACCGCCCTGTGGTGTCAACTGAACATCATGACAGTCTCTCGGCCCCTCCATATCCATCCGGTAGTAGTCCTAACCCATAGTTCCCTTCCATAGGAGACATGCTCATAATCAACACTCGGTCCGTCATCTATTTGCCAAACACGGAAAAAGAAACACAAGAACAGAAGAAGCAATCTAAACGAATTAATCGTCGACGACATGAACTTACTCAAAGGGATCACATTAAGATCAAACACTATTTATGAATTATCAACTAGTAAGACAGACAGCGAACCGTTTCATATAACACCAATGTGAACCTCAGACGACCGTTGTGAAAAGATAACAAATAATATAACATTTATACAGGGTCTTGAACCATAACATTATATCATAACTCCACTTTGTTACTCAAGGGTTTCACTAAAAACTTATAACTTTTTCATTACTCTTTATCATAGTTGAAACATAACTGTCAATGATTTAGGGAGGGAAATCACTGAGGTAAAGGGGTAAGTTAGCACACACGATACATCTCCTCCTCAATCATCTAGCCACAACCTAATTCGGAAAGCAGATGGGATGCACATGAACCTTAACCACATAGGTTTAGCAGTCGAGAACAATACTACAACCACACCAGGTTTAGCCGAGAAACAATGCTGCAACCACACCGGATCAGCCAAATTAATCAAAGTAATATTTTACGATATCAGAATATCGTACCACAATATTACAGGGCCCAAAACCCATCGGACAACTAACCTTGTTCGGGTTCCCTCTCACCATCTATGATTTGCTCAAGGGGGCGACAACACTTTCTCTAGTTGCGCTTGCAGTCCTTGCTACGATCAACGCCCAGCAGGTGACCTTGATCATTGTAACTTTGTCCCGCCTAGGGAAGCGCTCAAGGCTTCTTGACATTCACCATCCTTGCCCTCCCATATCGCAATCACCACTTGAAGATACATCGGCCTCCAAGTATCCGGTATCTTTCCTCTCCACTACTTCTCTCTCAACGCAAAGTTAGGAAAGGATTAAAGCTTTTAAAGTCTTAAAGTCTTTTACGAAAAAGGTTTTAGCTTAACCACCTAGGCGTTTTGGTCGACCCATTCTAAGCCTAGCTTCTAACAGGTCTCGACCATTAAGGGAAACACGACACAAACACCCCCGTAAATACAAAGGTTCCACATTGCTCGCAACCACGACACATCATTCACGTGGACAACTACTTTAAAATCAAGCACGTCTAAAAGACAATGCAATTAGGGATATACATCAAAAGTCATTAGTGCTCTGCGCACCTTCACTGTACACTACGCGATTCGAGATACTTAAATTATAACCGTATTGTCGTAACCAATGTCTTATACCCACCAGGGGTCCACAAAATAATCAATAACTTAACCCATAAAGACTTAACACGAACTTAACAATTCCAACATATTTTCAGATAATCATTTCTCCAATATTTCTTTTTCTAACAAATAATCAGTTATCACAAGATAACATCAGTACAGTAACATGCTCATAAGATAAATTCATGCTTGATTTGAGCTCAATATATGATGTTTTTGGATGAATTTTGATCCCCTTTCTTAGTAATTTTAGCTTGTTTCTCAAGTATTTTAGGAAAAAGATGGAAATTTCGCTTACTAATGTGCTGAACGAGATCCTTGAGGATTTTGTATCAATTTGTTGTGAATTTCAGGTTTTAGAGGCTTAATTTGATGATTTATGGAAAAGAAGGAAACAGCAAGCCTTGGAATCAGAAGTTCGGAGCAAAGTGATGAAAATCAGTGAAAAAGTGCAGAACTCGCCCAGGCGAGTGGGGTTTTCTGATTTAAAAAAATGGGTTTAAAAGGCTAATTCTCTCAGTGGAAAACTCGCCCAGGCGAGCCTTATTCTCGCCTGGGCGAGTGGCGCAGATATCAGTTGCGAATTTTCTTATCTTTTAGGATTTGGAAGGGATTTGTTTTATCTTTTGACTTAAATATATTAGGATTGGTAATTAGGATTTATTCTGAACAATTGGGAACGGAGATTAGAGAGCTTTGGTGAAGAATTGAGATTGGAGACTCAAGTTTATTGGTAATTATGTCTACTTTTATCATTATTATTATTTCTCTCTTCTCCATCATGAACTAAACTCCTATTTGGGAACATGTGGATTTGTATGGAACCTTCATAGTTTTTGTTTAATGAATTGATGCTTTTCCATTTAAGTATTGTGTTTGATTATGTTCTTATTTGATTATCATGAATTTGACGTCGTTTATGATTTGGTAATTCTAATTGAATAGGAATATTGAATTAGGATTTAGACCTTTAATCAAACAATTCAATTACATAGGTATAGGAATATGTCTATGAGTTGGATAACCTTCTAATAATTTTGATTGAACATTAATTGGTAAGATTAGGATTTAAAACTCTGCTTAAGGAATTAAGGGAGATTAAATTACTAAGAAACAGGGTTGACCTAAGGAATTAGGCTTCTTTTACCTTTGCAAAATTGGTTCAATACTTAGGAAAATCATTGATTCGTTAACAATTGCTTTTGGAACCTGCAATGAAACATGTGCCCAAGCTTTCCCAAATTCTTTCACAACCACTTTTAAGTTGCGTTTTTGTTTTTACAATTTAATTTAATTAAGAATTTTCCACTCAACTTAATTTTAATTTGAATTTCGCTTAGTAACTACGACTTAGGTGAGAATTATTTTAGTCTATTTTAGTCCTCGTTGGGAACGACATCCCACTTACACTTTATTACTTGTACGAACTGGTGCACTTGCCAGAACGCCAACAAGTTTTTGGCGCCGTTGCCGGGGACTAAAATTAGATTTTAGTAATTTTTCGGTACTTTTAGTAGTTACTTAGTGGAATTTTTCTAGCTATTTTTTCTTAATTGTTTCTATTCACTCAACAGGTGCTATTGACCCTCTTTGCCGAGATTGGTATATGCACTTGCGTTCTGCAGGTGATTACAGCAGCCTTCAATTCGATCCCGAGATCGAGTTGACAGCGAAGAAGTTAAGGAAACGAGCACAGCGAGAGAAAAGGGAACGAGCAAGAATAATGGCTGACGAGCGTGAGCGCCAAGTTGAGAATGAGCAAGAACCTGACAGGCGTACATTGGCTGATTACGCCTTAGTCAACCCGACCTTGATCGGTACTAGCATAGTACCACCTGCGGTCACTGCTGCACATTTTGACATCAAGGGGGCATATCTGAACATGCTGCAACAAAATCAATTCAGTGGTGCCCCAGACAAAGACCCAAGTGATCATATTGCCATGTTCTTGAGTTACTTGGACTTCTTCAAGATTCAAGGTGCAAGTGATGAGGCGATAAGGTTGAGGCTCTTTCCTCTCTAATTAAAGGGAAAGGCGCTTCAATGGCTCCGTGCACACCCACAGGGAAGCATCACTTCTTGGGAGACATTGGCTACAATGTTTGTGGACAAGTACTTCCCACCCTCCAGGCAAGCTCAGCTTAGGCAAGAAATCAACGCCTTCGCTCAGCAAGATGGAGAGTCGTTACATGAGGCGTGGGAAAGGTACAAGCAGATGTTGAAGAAGTTCCCCAATCACTCTATGCCTGAATGGATGCAAATGAGGACATTCTATGATGAGTTGAGTCTCACCAATCAGCACTTGGTCGATTGTGCATCACAAGGTTCATTTGAGAGCAAAACTGCCATAGAGTCCAGGCAGTTGATTGAGAAGATGGCTCATAACAGCAGTCGGGCCACTGTGAGGAAGCGTATCATGAAGAAGAGTGATTTGGAACCTGAGAATGTGCAAGCTCTATTTGCACAAAATAAAGAGATGCAGCAACAGATAGCTGCATTGACTCAGAAATTGGGTCAGGTCCAAATGAATGCTTCAACAGGTATACCTCCTTTCCCTTCTGATACTTCTGCTTTAGTACTAACATGTGATTTCTGTAAAGGCAACCACCGTAATGGTTAGTGTGTATTTGAGGTTAGTACTAGCACAGGTAACGATGAGCAGGCTAATTTTGTGGGAGGAGGACAGAGGAACAATCCTTACTCAAACACCTACAACCCAGGGTATAGAAATCACCCTAACTTCTCGTGGCGCAGTCCAGCACTCCAGCCACCACAAGAGAAGCAGCCGGCACCTTGGGAGGCAGCAATTGAGAAGCTCGCTCTAACAACCAATAATTTTGTTGAGGAGACGCGAGCCAACTTCAAAAACCAGGGTGCCAGCATTCGCAATCTGGAGGTTCAGATGGGTCAACTTTCCAAGCAGATGTCAGAGCGGTCACCGGGAACCTTTCCCAGTGACATCATTCCCAATCCCAGAGAGCATTGCAAGGCCATTACTCTTCGAAGTGGCAAGTCTCTTGAGGAGCCACAGAAGAAGAGTGATGAGGTGGTGCTTGAGAAGGAAGAGGCCAAGGAACAACTAGCTGAGGACTCAACTCCTGAAGTGCAACAAAAAAAGAACTCAACTGCAACTCAGGAGGAAGAGAAGAAACCCCAGTTGTCTCACAAGGTTCCTTTTCCTCAGCGGTTGAAAAAGGAAGACACTAAGAAGCAATTTGCTAAGTTCATGGAGGTGTTCTAGAGGCTCTAGATCAACATTCCCTTTGCGGAGGCCCTTGAGCAAATGCCAACATATGCTAAGTTTATGAAGGAGCTTCTGAGTAACAAGAGGAAGATGCAGGATGATGAGACAGTGATGCTAACTGAAGAATGCAGTGCCCTGTTGCAGAAGAAGCTTCCTCAGAAACTTAAGGACCCAGGGAGTTTTACAATCCCATGTAACATTGGTGGGCATAACATTGGGAAGGCTTTATGCGACCTGGGAGCTAGCGTCAACCTGATGCCTCTCTCTATCTTCAAGAGATTGGGCATTGGGGAGGTGAAACCAACATTGATGTGTCTCCAGCTGGCAGATCGCTCCATCAAAAGACCTTATGGGAAGGTGGAGGATGTTCTTGTTAAGGTTGACAAGTTCATTTTCCCAGCTGATTTTGTGATCCTGGACATGGAGGAGGATGCTGCTATTCCACTGCTTTTGGGGAGGCCATTTTTGGCCACTGGGCGAGCCCTTATTGATGTGCAACAGGGCGAGCTCAAATTGCGGGTTCATGAAGAAGAGGTATCTTTCAATGTGTATGAGTCTATGAGAAGACCTGAGGAACCAGAGCGTTGTTTCATGGTGGATGTGATTGATGCTTTAGTCACATCCACTTTTGAGAAGACTTGCCATGAGGATATAATGGAAGCAGCATTGGTGCATGGAGAGTGTGGAGAGCCAAAGATTGATAAGGTTGCATCTCAGCTGGATGCAACTTCAGAGTACAAAGGCACCGAAATCATGGATCTGAGGAGACATGACAAGGAAGCTAGAGCAAAACCGGAGCTTAAAACACTCCCAACCAATCTCAGGTATGCTTTTCTAGATGACACTGATTACTATCCTGTCATAATTAATAATGCCTTAACTGAATTAGAAACTGATAAATTAATGAGAGTTTTAAGGCAATATAAATCTGCGATAGGGTGGTGTGTAGATGACCTCACTGGGATTCATCCCAGCTTTTGCATGCATAAGATTCTCTTAGAGGAGAATTTTAAACCTGTAATTCAGCCTCCAAGGAGACTCAATCCTACTCTCCAGGAGGTAGTGAGAAAGGAGGTGGTGAAGCTTTTAGATGCAGGAATAATTTATCCCATCTCTGATAGCACTTGGGTGAGCCCAGTGCAAGTGGTCCCAAAGAAGGGTGGCTTAACTGTGATAAAAAAATGATAAAAATGAACTCATCCCCACCCGCACTGTCTCAGGGTGGAGAGTTAGTATTGACTATAGGAGATTGAATAATGCCACCCGAAAGGACCACTTCCCATTGCCATACATGGATCAGATGTTAGAAAGATTAGCTGGACATGCATATTATTGTTTTCTTGATGGATATTCTGGTTATAATCAAATCTGTGTTGATCCTAATGATCAAGAAAAAACTGCATTCACATGCCCCTTTGGAGTTTTTGCATACCGGAGAATGCCTTTTGGACTTTGCAATGCACCAGCTACTTTTCAAAGGTGCATGCTTGCAATATTCTCCAATATGATTGAAAACTTCATAGAGGTGTTTATGGATGATTTTTCGGTCTATGGGTCATCATTTGATTCATGTTTGAGTAATTTGGGAAAAGTTTTGCAAAGATGCCAAGAAACAAATCTTGTCCTTAATTGGGAGAAATGCCAATTCATGGTTAAGGATGGGATAGTTTTGGGGCATAAGATTTCTGAAAAAGGAATAGAGGTAGATAAAGCAAAGATTGATGTAATTGAAAATCTACCTCCTCCAACAAATGTAAAGGGTATTAGAAGTTTTCTGGGCCATGCCGGTTTCTACCGGAGATTTATAAAAGATTTTTCAAAAATAGCTAAGCCCCTTTGCAATTTGTTGGAGAAGGATGTGGAGTTCAAGTTTGATGAGGAATGTATGAATGCTTTTGAAACTCTGAAAAAGAAACTAGTAACAACTCCTATAGTGGTCGCACCCGATTGGGGAAAACCTTTTGAACTGATGTGTGATGCCAGTGACCATGCTATAGGAGCTGTTCTAGGACAAAGAGTGGATAAAGTATTTCATACAATCTACTATGCTAGTCGTGTTTTGAATAGTGCTCAGGTGCACTACACGACTACTGAAAAAGAGCTCCTAGCAGTAGTGTTTGCCATGGATAAATTTAGGTCCTATCTCATAGGGTCTAAAGTAATTGTTTACACTGATCATGCTGCACTTAGGCACCTTTTGGCTAAGCAAGATGCTAAGCCAAGGCTGATAAGGTGGATCTTGCTTTTGCAAGAGGTCGATTTGGAAATTAAGGATAAGAAGGGGGTTGAAAATGTAATAGTTGATCACTTATCTAGACTCCCCCTTGAAACTAGTGGTAAAGATGACCAGGTTCCAATAGATGATGCTTTCCCTGATGAACAACTCCTAGCTGCATCTGCATTACCATGGTATGCTGATTTAGCAAACTACTTAGCAGCAGGGGTAATTCCCAAAGATTTAACTTGGCAACAAAAGAAAAAGTTTTTACATGACGCCCAGTTTTATTTTTGGGATGAGCCCTTTTTGTTTAGAAGAAGTGCGGATGGAGTAATTAGGAGGTGTGTAGCTGAGGAAGAAATTCCTGACATTCTTTGGCATTGCCATAACTCCCATTATTCAGGTCACTATAGTCATGAAAAAACAGCATCCAAAGTTTTACAATGTGGTTATTTTTGGCCAACTCTTTTTAAAGATGCTCGTGAGTTTATGATCAAGTGTGACCGGTGCCAAAGAATGGGGAATATTTCTAGGAAAGATGAAATGCCTCTTCAAAACATTCTGGAGGTAGAGGTGTTTGATGTATGGGGGATAGATTTTGTAGGCCCTTTTCCCCCATCTTATAATAACAAATACATTCTTGTGGGGGTTGACTTTGTTTCTAAGTGGGTTGAGGCCATCCCCACTTCCACCAATGATGCTGCAGTAGTGGTAGAATTTTTAAGAAAGAATATATTCTGCAGGTTTGGAGTACCACGAGTGCTCATTAGTGATGGTGGAAGTCACTTTTGCAATAAAGTGATGGAGAGGGCATTGGCTAAATATGGGGTGCACCACAAAGTTGCCACCCCATATCACCCACAGACATGTGGTCAGGTTGAAGTGTCCAATAGGTCCCTTAAGAGAATCCTAGAGAAAACTGTGAATAGTTCTAGGAAAGATTGGTCCAAAAAATTAGATGATGCTCTTTGGGCATATAGGACAGCTTTCAAAGCCCCTATTGGCATGTCACCCTTTCAAGTGGTTTATGGAAAAAACTGCCATTTGCCTATTGAACTTCTTCATAAAGCATATTGGGCAACCAGATTTCTAAATTTTGATATGCAATTGGCAAGAGAGAAGAGGTTATTGCATCTCACTGAACTTGATGAGTTTAGAGAGCAAGCATATAACACTTCTCGAATTTTTAAGGAAAAAACAAAAAGGTGGCATGACAAGAGAATAGTTCATAAAGAGTTTAAAGTTGGACAAAGTGTCTTGTTATATAACTCTAGACTTAAGCTTTTTCCAGGAAAGCTTAAGTCTAGATGGACAGGTCCTTTTATTGTGATGCAGGTATTACCTTTTGGAGCTGTGGAAATTAAAAATCCCTCAAATGGGAATGTGTTTAAAGTGAATGGACAGCGACTCAAGGTGTACCATGGAGAGGTAATTGACAAGAGCTCAACCCAAGTGGAGCTCAAAGACCCTTGATCTTAATTTAATGTCATCCGTCAGGCTCGGGACGTTAAACAAGCGCTTTCTGGGAGGCAACCCAGTGGTAAGTAAGTTAAGTTTAATTTGTCTTTTAATTTAGTGTAGGGTTTAAAAAAAAATAAAAATAAAAAAAAATAAAAATGCAAAAGTCTACAGGTCTGATGGACTCGCCTGGGCACGGCACCTGTGCGCCCAGGCGAGTTGGGGTGAAAGGGGGTTCAAAGCTGAATTTGTGAAAAAAGAGAATGTGTGGCAAAACAGTGAAAAACCCGCCCAGGCGAGCGTCAATTTCGCCCAGGCGGGTGGGGTGCAAAGGGGTTTCAAAATTGAATTCGTTAAAAGGTGCAAGGCCGTGAAAAACCCGCCCAGGCGAGCGTCAATTTCGCCCAGGCGGGTCAGGGGGTCTGTACGCGGCGAAGAAAATTAAGGGGCTCGCCCAGGCGAGCCATGACCCTCGCCCAGGCGAGCAGCGATAAGTTCAGAACTTAAAGAAAACAAAGGGGGTTTCGACCCCAGCATTCAACCCTTCTTCTCAGCCGCCTTCTTCTTTTTCTCTCAAACCTCCTCAGCCCAAACCGCCCCAAACCACCTTTCTCCACCACTCTCTTCCACTTTCTCCACCACAAATCATTCCCCCTTGCTTCTTCTCCTCCCTCCTTGTCACATGCTTGAAGGTGTTGTTCCTATCTCACTCCAATTCGGGTTCTTTTCTCTCTCATCTAGGGTTACGAATTTTTCACTATAATTGTGGGTAAGTATCCTTCCTCTCTTGTCTCCTCTCTGATTAGTGGCTTAGGTCTTGTTTTTGGGTAGTGTTTGCACTTGATTTACACTTTTTAGGACTTTGAGTTCTAGTGCCCACAAGGTGTTTGTTGATTTGCCACTTAGGAATTTTTCTGAACATAATGGCTTCCAGGGACAAGGGTAAGAAACCTAGGCTTGCTAGTAGCTCTAGTCGACCCTATTCAAGAAATTTTGAACACCAACTAGCCAAAAAGTTCTACACCGAAAGAGTAGTGGGGAAAGGTATTACCCCGGATACTAGTATTGAGGACATCAAGGGGGGCATTATGGTTGTTCCTGCGATTTACGACCCATTGATTCAATTAGAGTGGACACCTTTTACTGAGTCACCCCCAGACAACATGAGTAAACCCTTAATTTGGGAATTTTTTGCTCACGCACATTATCGTGAGCAACAAAATCCAGGGTGTCGCAAGAGCTGGGTCCGGGGGGTCGAAATTGATTATGGCCAGCATGAGATTAACAAAGTGTTAGGATTCCCTGATTATGCTGAACCCACTAATTTTGTGCAATACTATCTTAGGGACACCCTTGATCCCCAGAGCTTGGATGATATCAAAAACACTCTCTTCTTGCTCGACAGAGATTGGAATCATGGTTCTAACAATACCGTTAAGCATGTGACAGCAAAATTCCTACGTCCTGTCGCTCGTTTTTGGGCCCACTTTGTCATGCACAATTTGCATCCCCAGTCCCATGAAACCGATATTAAACCTTTTATCATGCGGATTTTCTATGGGATTATGCGGGGTATGAAGGTTGATGCTGGATTTCTGATGTCAGAGTATATTTTTCACATGGCGCGGGAAAGCAACCCGGGCTCCTTTGGGTTGCCTGCGGTGATTACCAGGCTGTGTTTAGATAGGGAGGTGGATTTGGGGGATGATCTGTTAGAGCTTACACCAGCCAAACGGATGAATATGAAGGTTTATGAGCGATATGTGGATATTGCTAGGCGTGAGCTTGGTAACAATGAGCCAATCCCTGCAGAGCTTCAGGTTCCAGCCGCTCCTCGGGGACGAGGGCGCGACCGTGGTGGTGGTGATATGACTGGGCTGACTAGTATGATGGAGCGGCTTTTGCGCATGCAGAGCCGTCAAAATGAGTATTTCCAGCGCGAGATGCACCAGAATCAGATAGTCCAGGATGCCTTGCGCTCGGTGACTGAGCAGATGAATGTCCCTTTTCCATTGCCTCCATATTCTCAGGAGGATTTTCAGGTTTTGGATCAGAGTGATGAGGATGGCATGGATGAGGATGCTGATGCTGGTGGGGTGTGAGACTTGTGGTTTGATGTTATTGGAGGCGATTTGTCCTAGTTGATTTAGGTTGTCATGTTACTTTGGAGATTTGTAATCAGACCTGTAGTACTTTTGTTTGTGCCTTGGTGTGGCACTTTTGTGTTTCCAGATATTTTGTTTATTTCAGTTTGTGTGTCGTGTTGACTTTAATCGATTTGTGTAGTTGGATTGCATTTGTCACAGGTGATATTTGGTGGTGCCTGACGCACCTTGGATTTAATTGTAGTGGCAGGTGTTAAGTTTGGGGGAGGACATGTATCTCCCCTCGATGTTCCGATTGCATTTTGAGAGGGAAGTCTCTTTTTCTTTGTCTCTTTTCTTTTTATTTTATTTTTATTTTGTTGTTTAGGGTAAGTGTGTTGCTTGAGGACAAGCTAATTTTCAAGTTTGGGGGAGTCCAACAAAATAAAAACTTTTTCATGACTTGATGATTTCCCTTAGCTTTGTGTTAGTTATGTCCTGGTAGAAGCAGGTGATTATTCTAGGCTTAGGATTTTCTTTTTCTTGATAGGTTTAGATGTCTAGTTTAGGAATGAAGCTCACTTCTCTAAAATAAACTGCTTGGATTGAATGTGTAATTCTTTAAAAAATTGGTTACTTGGGAAAACTCTTTGAGAATATGTGTTTAGCAAACTGACCTTACCTGTGAGATTTTGGGCTTATACACAAAAGGGGTAGTAATTGATAGTTGATGACTGAATGTTTAAATCCCTATTTCTTTCATGAGTGTGTTCTCTTTTACTATGTGTTCTAGAACTTGACTTGTGACATTTTCAAAATTGACAATTGATTGCATGCATGAATATGATTAAGGCACTTAGGTTTGTGTTTTTGAGGCCTTCAACAACTTTTGAGAAATAATGTTCCCTTAGTTGCCCAATTTGAGCTTGATGAGATATAATTTTCTTTGGTACCCAACTTTAATTGAAATATTTTTATGAAGTACCTTTGAATTTTTGAATGAGCAATTGAGTGGAATGTTACATAAAAATGGTGAAAGTGTTAAATGTTGAAAAAAAATGTATTTCTATTTCTCTTCGAAAAAAAAATGTGTTGAAAAGAAAAAAAAAGAGAAGAGAATAGGAAGGAAAAAAATATAAGAACAAGGGAAACAAATGAGTTGAGTTGTGTTTGTGCAATCACTTTCATTGCTCATTTCATGATTCAAAAGGGAAGATTCGTGATTTTATTAAAATAAGCTCTTTGCGTTATCCTTTTATTCTTTTATCCCACCTGACACTTTTAGCCATGGCCCCGTTACAACCAAATAAAGACCTTATGATTTGTGCATGTTGTCAATAAATTCAGTGGAGATGTAGGTCTATAGTCAAGCTTATGGTAACACATTGTGATTGTAGAACTTGAGTGCAGAATTTTAAACCTTGATACACATGAGAGAGATTTGTGAGTTGTGAGTTGTTTGCTAGCTACATTGTTCTTTTGGAGATTGCCCCTCTAACCAGTTTTGATTGGATTATGTGTTTGTGAAGAAAAGTTTTGAAGAAAGTGAGTCGAGTTTCTTAATTGGATTGATTTATCTTGATAGAGGAAGTGTTCTTAAGTTGTGAATTTTTGTTTTACTTTTGCCTGGGACATGCAAAATGTTAAGTTTGGGGGAGTGATTTGAGCTCAATATATGATGTTTTTGGATGAATTTTGATCCCTTTCTTAGTAATTTTAGCTTGTTTCTCAAGTATTTTAGGAAAAAGATGGAAATTTCGCTTACTAATGTGCTGAACGAGATCCTTGAGGATTTTGTATCAATTTGTTGTGAATTTCAGGTTTTAGAGGCTTAATTTGATGATTTATGGAAAAGAAGGAAACAGCAAGCCTTGGAATCAGAAGTTCGGAGCAAAGTGATGAAAATCAGTGAAAAAGTGCAGAACTCGCCCAGGCGAGCCTATTACTCGCCCAGGCGAGTGGGGTTTTCTGTTTTAAAAAAATGGGTTTAAAAGGCTAATTCTCTCAGTGGAAAACTCACCCAGGCGAGCCTTATTCTCGCCTGGGCGAGTGGCGCAGATATCAGTTGCGAATTTTCTTATCTTTTAGGATTTGGAAGGGATTTGTTTTATCTTTTGACTTAAATATATTAGGATTGGTAATTAGGATTTATTCTGAACAATTGGGAACGGAGATTAGAGAGCTTTGGTGAAGAATTGAGATTGGAGACTCAAGTTTATTGGTAATTATGTCTACTTTTATCATTATTATTATTTCTCTCTTCTCCATCATGAACTAAACTCCTATTTGGGAACATGTGGATTTGTATGGAACCTTCATAGTTTTTGTTTAATGAATTGATGCTTTTCCATTTAAGTATTGTGTTTGATTATGTTCTTATTTGATTATCATGAATTTGACGTCGTTTATGATTTGGTAATTCTAATTGAATAGGAATATTGAATTAGGATTTAGACCTTTAATCAAACAATTCAATTACATAGGTATAGGAATATGTCTGAGTTGGATAACCTTCTAATAATTTTGATTGAACATTAATTGGTAAGATTAGGATTTAAAGCTCTGCTTAAGGAATTAAGGGAGATTAAATTACTAAAAAACAGGGTTGACCTAAGGAATTAGGCTTCTTTTACCTTTGCAAAATTGGTTCAATACTTAGGAAAATCATTGATTCATTAACAATTGCTTTTGTAACCTGCAATGAAACATGTGCCCAAGCTTTCCCAAATTCTTTCACAACCACTTTTAATTTGCGTTTTTGTTTTTACAATTTAATTTAATTAAGAATTTTCCACTCAACTTAATTTTAATTTGAATTTCGCTTAGTAACTACGACTTAGGTGAGAATTATTTTAGTCTATTTTAGTCCTCGTTGGGAACGACATCCCGCTTACACTTTATTACTTGTACGAACTGGTGCACTTGCCAGAACGCCAACAATGCTATACGATTATATCAAAATAAATAACTCAGATTACACAATACAAACTAATAACCAACATCAGACATACAAAGAAAAGTTATTGTCTCAGCATAAATTGGTTAAACTAATACAACAATTGTTGTCACGCATTTCGATAGATAACTACGGAGTTCTGATCTTTGAGATGATCGAGAATATCCTAATGCTACCTAAAGGGTCATTGTGTTTTAGGAAAGCTTCTCTCTCACCTCGAGTAGAAGTTACTGCAGCTACCTCTTGATCTTCGCTAACGTCGTTCCTCACTTCTCCGTGAAGCTCTTTATCCTCAAACAAATAATAATACTTTTAACTAAATAACTAAACTCAGATTAAATTAAACCAAATCCAAGGTTCTATAAAACAATTGTAAAACAAGGCTCCATTACAAAATCAAACTATTTGAATTACATAAGTAATTAAGTTAAAACTTCTTGTACGTAACTCAAAATAAAATACAACTTAAATAAAATAATTACGTAACTTGATAAATTAATATAAGCTTTGGTTATCCCTAACCAAATACTTATATAACAACTACCAAGCTACAAAACACATAAAATATTAAATCCAATCATTTTCATTTGATGCTACTAATTCCTTTAGCTTAAAACAACCAAAACAATTCATTTAAAAAGGTTTTTATCACTTACAACTCACATCTAAACAAGTACACAATATCATACACACAATCACCTCCATTCATCTAATAAAACTTATTTTCAAACTCAAATTAATTTAATTATCAAATCTGGATAGCATTAAATAATTAACTTAAAAATCATTTTTCTACTAAATTATACACTCAAAAATTATGCCACTGTTTCCAATATACCACACACAAGTATTACTATCTAAATATCATTTAAACATCATATAATTGCATCAAAATCAATTCTGGACAGCCAAGCAAAACATGGTTGCATCACTTTAATTTTACTAGAAAATTCATCTTTTTCATTTTCATAAAAAAATATTCACATCCTAAAGTCTAAAAATAAAATTAAACTTAATAAAAGAATATTTTCCCTTTATAATTCAATTCTGGACAGCAGCCAAATAATTTGTAAAAATTCATTTTATTTTCATGCAATCACATACTTTTAAGTTTTATGCTATAATTCAAAATATACACATATATACAATTACTCATCACAAATACACACAAAAATAAAATTTAGGGACCTACGATCCAACAATGACTAAAATTTTTTAAATACTTATAACATACTCTTATAATTTCTAAACTTTAAAACAATTATTCTAAACACTAAATCAATTAACAAATAACATTTTTAGATTAATAATCATCTTGGACAACAACTAATCAAGATTATTATATCATACACATATTTTACAAAATCATATAGCCACATAAATAAATTATTTTTGGTAAGAAGAAAACTTCATTCCAACAAACAAATACAAGAAGCTAAGTAGATTTAGTTACCCCCTACTATGTAGATTACAACCAAACCAACTTAGGGAAAGCTAATTAGAAGATTTCCTGTTGAATTCTATAAGCAATTGAGCTATGCAACTCATTCATATTGAAAACTAAACTAAACCTTAAGGCTTACTCTCTCTTTATTATTCGAAAAACTTGAAACAAAGCTAATTCCTTATGCTGAAAGCTTCTTCGGTTTCTTTCCATCCAAATGTGATAAGTCAAGCTAGCATAAGAGGCATAGACCATTTTCTTCTGTGTTCATTACTTGCTCAATGTGACAGAGAGAACAAGTTTGTCCAATCCTAACCAATCACAAACAAGGTTAACAAGAGCTTCACTCCAATGACAAGAGAAAAACAAGTGCTGCACTGATTCTTGGTCAATGTGACAGAGGGAACAAGTTTGGTCCAGCTGCATAAAATGGTCGAGTCTATCTTTAGTTTTTAAACGATTCTGAAACATTAGCCATGTTATGAAGCAATGTTTAGGTATTGAGAATGGATTCCATACAAACTTGCATAAAGGAAAAGATTCTTGAGGACTAATAAGCCAACAATAACCAGATTTGATTGAATAAGAACCTGAGGCAGAACCTGTCCAGAGATTTCCTGCAAAACCAGTGGATAGTCTGTCGCTGACTTTAATGATCTGCTTCCAGTGCCAACCATCGTTGGCTTTCAATTCATATCTCCAGAAGTCATGCCCCTTTAAGTAGATAGAGTCAATCCACCTGATCCATAAAGTGTCTTGATTAGTAGCCAATTGCCAATTAAATATGTTTTCCAATTGCAGCTTGGTTCCAGATCCAGCCTTTTTTGAAGCCTAGACCCCCCATGTTTTTTGCTTCTGCACAGACTGTCCCAAGCAATAAAAGCATGAGAACTGCCCTACAGAAAATCCCTGCATTTTCTCTCAATAACATTGATGATGGCCTTTGTCAGGATGAAGACAAAGGCCCTATAACTATGAAGAGTAAGAAGGACAACATTGATTAACAAGCATCTTCCTTGAAAAGAAAGACGTCTTGAAGTCCATGAGTTGATTTTGATAGAAACCTTGTCCACCAGGAGCTGGCAATCAGATTTGGTCCATTTCCTTGAAGATACAGGAAGGCCAAGATATCTAAAAGGAAAGGATCCTTGAGTCATACCAGTGAGGGCCATGATTTTCTGCTGCTCCTCAAACTTAATTGCTGCCATGTAGATGTGAGATTTGTTGAGATTTGCATTCAAACCAGAATCTGTTGAGAAATTCTGAAAGGCCTCAAAAAGGATTTTGATGCTCTCCTTTTTACCTTTACAGAAAACCATTAGATCATATGCAAATGCCAAGATGGAAAGACCGGTTTGCTTACATAAAGGATGGTATCTAAATCTGAAATTCCGGGCTGCAAATTTAAGCTTTCTGGACAGAATTTCCATAACTACGACAAAGAGTAGGGGGGAGATAGGATCCCCTTGTCTTAATCCTCTAGAAGCCTTGAAGTTACCAAACTGAGAGCCATTAATTGATAGTGAAAAGGAAGCAGTAGTAAAACAGCACATAATCCAAGCAATAAATTTATGAGGAAATCTGAGAGCATAAAGAAGAGATTCCAGAAAAAACCAATTTACCATGTCATAAGCCTTCTTGATATCAATCTTAATTAGGCACCTAGGAGATGCATTTCTCCTGCCATACATTCTTAATAATTCATGAGTTATTAGAATGTTATGAATAATGTTTCTACCTTCAACAAAAGCAGTTTGATTTTCATTAATCAACACAGAAAGTATAAGTTTCAGTTTGCTACATAACAACTTTTAAATACACTTGTACAAAGTATTACAGCAAGCAATAGGTCTAAAATCAGAGATTGAATTAGGGCAGGTCGTTTTAGATATTAGAACCAAATTAGTTACATTAACCTGAGAAAGCAGCTTTCCTGTTCTGAAAAATTCCTTAATAGCCTTGCAGCAGTCCAAGCCAATAATGTCCCAGGCATCTTGGAAGAAGCCTGAACCAAAACCATCAGGGCAAGGACTGCTGTCTCTGTGGATTGAAAACATGCAGGATTTGATTTCATCATCAGTAAAAGGTTTGAGAAGGGCAATTTGTTGATTAAAAGAGAGAATGCTTCCCATCATGATTTCTTCATTACTGATCGACATTCCAGGATTTGTGCATACCAGACAGAAGAGATTTATAATACTCCTCAAAAGCTGAGTTAATAGAATTCTGATCACGACAGATATTACCATTCAAATCCTTGCCATCAAGACTCTATTTCTATATTGCCTCAGATTGATGACACTATGGAAGTACCTGGTGTTTTGATCACCATCTTTAATCCATTTCTGTTTAGGTTTCTGCTTCAGATAACTCAGTGCTTTTTTCTGAATTTCTCTGTACTAACAATAAAGTAACCTTTTTTTATTCTGAAGTTGCACATCTTCAGGAATTGCTGCCAAGTTCATTTGAGCCTTCTCAAGAAGCTCTCTAAGAACCTGATCATGTTTATCTATATGCTTGAACTTGTCCTTATTGAGTTGAGATAAAGCATGCTTGAGACTCTTCAGTTTCTTGGTTATTTGAAACATAGCATGACCCTGCACATCAGAGTTCCAAGCATTTTGCACAATATTGCCAAAGTCCTCATCCAAGGCCCACATATTGAAGTATTTAAAATTATAGGTCCTGCTGATCCTAAGCCGATTCTATCTGACAATCATAGGATAGTGATCAGAAATACCTCCTTGGATAAATTCAGTTCTAGCATCAGGCCAAGTCTGAATCCAATTCTGGTTCACAAGAGTTCTGTCAAGCTTGCAGAACACCCTAGAGCCATTTTGTTGCTTGTTATCCCAAGTGAGGAAGTTACCAGAAGAGGTCATGTCTTGAAGCTCACAAGCATTGACACATTCTCTAAAAACAGTCAAGCTCTCAATATCTATAGGATTACCACCAAACTTTTCTTGAGGATCAAGGAAAGAGTTGAAGTCTCCCATAATTACCCAAGGTTTAACCATAGTAGAGTGGATTGTTTTGATATCTTCCCAAAGATTTTTCCTGGTTTCATTGTCATTAGCAGCATACACCACAGTGATCATGAATTTAGTAAGGCCTCTTTTCTCCTTGATTAAGCAGTGAACATGTTGCAATTTACTCTGAAGAATGGTGACTTCAAACATATCAGGTTTCCAAATTAACCAGATTCTGCCTCTAGGAGTTAAATCTAAATCCATGTAGGAGTTCCAGCCAAGAGCTACTTTGTCTCTAATTGTTGAAAAAGTAAGAGAAGTTAGCTTATTTTCTAACACACCTAAAAAGCCAATATTATTAGAACTATACAATCTTATAATCTCTTCTTGTTTCTTAGGGTGATTAGCTCCCCTAATGTTCTAAGCTGCTAGAATATCCATGACCGGGTTGGACCAGATTTGAATTTTGTTTCAGTGCAGCTCTAGTTCTCTGTCTTGTAGTCACCAATTGCCACTGCTCAGTATTTTCATTCTCTGGTTCTAGGGAGTAATCAACCTCTTTGATAGGAGAACTGATAGCAATCTGTTCATCCTCCTGAGTTTCCATTTCTGTAACACCTTACCTCAAACTACCCTTAATTACCCATTAGAGAAATAGTGAATTTGAAATTTCCTTTTTTTTTAAACATCATTAAGCATTTTAACTTATAAAAATCTTCCGTCAATCGGACGGAGTTTCCTTTGCTTTTCTAACTTTCCATAAATTAGTCCTTCTTGAAACCTGATAAACACATATAATTCATGTCATTCAGAAACCAGCAGAGCATATATTCACAATGTGCATCATAGTGCACTCGAAATAACAGTTATCATCACATCATAACTTTGTGCATCACAATGCACTATCCACATCAGAGTTATAGCAACATGTTGATTTACTAGCAAGAGGACTAGGTCAGCAAGTAATATAGTCTGAAAGACCGAATATCGTCCCACAGGGATCGAAGTTGTTTCTAATAACTTTCCACCAATTCGTAATTATTAGTGCAGCTTGTTATTGAATTTTAGAAGGAGAAGAAGAAATTGAATAATAAAAGAAAAGAAGATTGAGGAGATAAGATGATAAGAAAGCAATAGAAAAAGGTTAGGAACTTGGTTTCGTTGTATGATTCACTTATTTTAATTATGAATTATATTTTACTTTAATTATCCTTCAATTCATGGATCATTCATCTCAAATAGTAATAGTTAGATGTCTCTATACATTACCCTTATTTTCTATATATTTAATCCTTGATCTCTCAACAAATTACAATATAAGAAAATATCCATTCAGCACAAGGGAACTAAAAAACCATATAATCATCCAACCATATCTCTATGTATTGGACTGAATATACCATTAATTGCATGGCCTATTCAAAATCCCAACTGTCGTTGCGAATTAAGAAATCCAAAACATAAATTGGCCAAATTTATGTATAAAATAAGAACTCAATTAATGCATGAATTAAAAACAGCAAAATATTAAATCATAAATTAAAATAAGCTACATCATACAATTTACACCATGTTCCTAACAAGAGGTTTTAGTTACACATATAGAAATAAAGAAAACAGAAGCAAAGAGAAAACCTCATATCATAGACAATACTGGTTAACTCTCCAAGAGATCTTCAATCCTTGTGTCTTGCCTCCTTGCTCTCAATAGATGTCACTAACCTCTCTCTCTAATCCTAATTGAATTCTATGATCTTAAAACCTCCTGAAAACTATTTACAAATCCTCTATTTAAAGAGTAAAATAAATCCTAAAATAAATCTTAATTAAATCTAATAGATAAGGTCCATGTCTATCTTCTAATCTTTGACCAAATCTAAGATATGAAGCCAAATTAGACTTCTCTTCTTCTATTTTGTTCATAATCTGATCAAATTGGGCTTTCTCATGTCTGACACTCAACTTCATCCCTGATTTTGACCCTGAATATGGACGAATTTGAGCAAGGCTATTTCTGGCAAAGTTGTAGATCTTTTCCTTAGCTTTAAAATGATACCAAGATCGCCTTATTTGGATAAGCGTAGCTCAAGTTATGACCAAAATACCAACCAGCGTCACTTCCACGCGGTTCGTGCGCCTGGGGCGCATCCATCCTCACGCCCGGGGCGCGCACGGGTTCATCCGGACTCCGTTATACTCCGTTCGTGGACCGTTTCGAAGCTCTTTTCATCCTCTATCCAAATCCATCAATATATTTTGCATTTAAACTCCATAAGTACCTGAAACATACCCAAAAAGGATCAAAACGTTCCAAGGGACCCTAAACTACTAAAAATAATTAAAATCTAATAAAAAGTCCTAGTTTTGCTAGAGAAACAAACCAAATACATAGTAAAAGGGAGTCCAAATAATGCTCAAATCTATATATATTGGACCCAAATCACTCCCCCAAACTTAGCATTTTGCATGTCCCAGGCAAAAGTAAAATAAAAATTCTAAACAAAAGACAAATTCCCTAAATCAACATGAATACACCTAATCTAAGACTACGACTCATCTACTTCGACACTCTTATTATCATGACCTATTCACAATTACATACTGGTTAACATAACAATCCCATCCAGAACTCAGAATTAGCGAACACTCTCAACCTCTCAATTGTTTCTCTCAAAAGTGTATAAGGGTCATATTTTCAATTCACTCAAGTTCAACAATGATAATATGTTACCATAGGCTTGACCATAGACCAACATCTCCACTGAAATTATTGAATGCATGCAAAAATCAAAAGGTCTTATTTTTTGTTGTAATGGGGCCATGGCTACAAGTGTCAGGTGGGATAAAAGAAAGAAGGGATAAAACAAAGGCTAACTTGCAAAAATATTTACAAAAACAAGTTTCCCTCAAAAACCATGAATGAGCAATGAATACAATAAAGACTCACACTCACATCAGGACATTTTATTCTTCCTTTCTTTTCCAATTTTTTTTCTTTTCTTCTATTCTCTTCCTTTACATTTGTTATTTACTTATTTTTTTCTTTGGAAGAGAAATAGAACTCATACACTCTTCACCAATTACTTTCACTTTTTCTTTCTATATTCCTCTCAATTGCTCATTCAAAATTCCCAAGGTACTAACAAAGAATATTTCAATAAATGCAAGGTACCAAAGAAAAATCATAATGTCTCATAAGGCTCAAAATGGGCAACTAAGGGAAAATTATCAATGCAAAACATCTGAAGGCCACAAAAACACATCCTAGGTGTCTTAATCATCTTAATGCATGCAATCAATTATCAATTTTGAAATGGTCACAGGTCAAGTTCTAGAAGACAATATCGAAGTGAACACACTCATGAAAAAATAGGGGTCTCAATATCAGAATAAAATTTACCCCTCAATAGGCTCAAAATCTCACTCTTGGCTAAAGTCAGTTCACTAATCATAAGTTCTGAATGCCCTTATCAAAATAACACAGTACGCAATCATGCTCGGTTCAATCAAACAGATTCTAATGCCAATGAGTCTAAGTCCTAAACTAAATATACACATGCATCAAAAGAGAAAAAGTCTTAAGGTTAGAAAAATTACTTACTTTCACTAGAGACACAAACCAATACCAAATATGGGGAAACAATTCAAGTCTGGAAAAATCAATTTTTATTTTGTATATACTCCCCCAAACTTAGATGTTGGCTTGTCCTCAAGCAAACTAATCTAGCTTAAAATAAAAATTAAAAACTACCTAAAAAAAACTGGACAATATTTTTTTTTGGTGAGGTACAGGGGCCTAGGGTGCAATAAAAAAAATTGGGCTAATGGGGTCCAAATCCTACAAATACAAATCTAATCTTAAAATAAATCTATCCCTAAAAAATAGAAAAATAAAAAAAACGAAAATAAAAAAAAATCTATTCTAAAAATAATCCTAAAAAGATAAATCTAATCCTAAAAAGATAAAACAAATTCCTAAAAGATATAAAACTAATCTAATCCTAAAAGATAAGATAAAAAAAATAAAAAGATAAAAAACTAATCTAAAAAAATAAAAAATAAAAAAAAATAAAAAGATAAAAAACTAATCCAATCCTAAAAGATAAGATTAAAAAAAATAAAAAGATAAAAAACTAATCTAAAAAAATAAAAAATAAAAAAAAATAAAAAGATAAAAAACTAATCCAATCCTAAAAGATAAGATAAAAAAAATATCTATTACTAAAAAAAAAAAATCTGTTCCTAAAAAGTAGGAGTGAAATTCCCCCAAACTTAATCTGCAGCAGCCCCGCGCGACTGAGGCGCGCGACCGCGTGCGCCTGGGGCGCAAAAGGTCTGTTCCTCAAGTTTAGTTTTTTTTTTTTTTTTTTACAAAAACTACCTAAGAATTGAAACCTATGCTACAACTTATGTACAAAACAAATCCACCAGGATCCCAAATTCTATGGGTCAAATCCCATGTGATGCAACAATAATGAGTTATGCCCACATCCCATGGGAAAGACCTTAGGTGATCTTTTCTTCCATCATCCATCATGAAGTTGTTAACTCCAATAGTCAAGAAGATTACTTTCTCATGTTTTTTATTGCCTAATAATGATTCAGATTGTTCTAGATAATTTTCATAAAAGTACTTAGGCTGAATATAATAGATAAATTTTGAATCACCCAAGTATGAACTAGATTTAATTAAATTCTTTATAGCAACAAATTCCTCATGCAAGGGTGGTTCAATTTTTTCTATAATTTTCAAACCTTCATTTTTCATTTTTTGATCCTCTTCCTCAAACCTATCATGCACAATTTCTTTTTCAGATTTTTGCTCCTCTAAAGGGAATTGATCATTGGTCACATCCATTACCACAACTTCCTCCTCTTTTTTAGGAGAGTCAAAAATTGTTGATAATGATTGTAACTCCTCAAATACATATTTTGAATTTTGCTCAAGTGCTATTTCTATGTTCTCAAAATTTTTTCTGTTTTCTTTTTCTATAAAATTAACTTTTTGAACATTACTACTAATTTTTTGAGCTAATTTATCTTGGTTAATTTTCCATGACTCTTTCTCCACAGGGGGAGGAATTGGTTCAACATGAGGGGATCTAAAATTTTTGCAATCTTTAGCAAAATCCTCAACTTTTTGAGTCAATCTATCTAGAGCTATTTCCCATTGGGCCTTCCTAGGAGTGATATTTTCTTTCTCCACAGGGGGAGGAATTGGTTCAACACGAGGGGATCTAAAATTATTTTTGCTGTCTTTAACAAAATCCTCAGTGGCTTGTTCCAATTTCTCTAGAGCTATTTCCCATTGAGCTTTCCTAGGAGTTATATTTTGTGCAACATAGTATGGAGGATAAGGATAAGGAATAAATCTATCACAATCTGAATCACTATTACAATTATAATCGTACATGATAAAGTACAAATTACACAAATAATTACAAAAAGTACCGAAAATAAATTAGAATCGAATTTCAATCCCCGGCAACGGCGCCAAAAACTTGTTGATTTACTAGCAAGAGGACTAGGTCAGCAAGTAATATAGTCTGAAAGACCGAATATCGTCCCACAGGGATCGAAGTTGTTTCTAATAACTTTCCACCAATTCGTAATTATTAGTGCAACTTGTTATTCAATTTTAGAAGGAGAAGAAGAAATTGAATAATAAAAGAAAAGAAGATTGAGGAGATAAGATGATAAGAAAGCAATAGAAAAAGGTTAGGAACTTGGTTTCGTTGTATGGTTCACTTATTTTAATTATGAATTATATTTTACTTTAATTATCCTTCAATTCATGGATCATTCCTCTCAAATAGTAATAGTTAGATGTCTCTATACATTACCCTTATTTTCTATATATTTAATCCTTGATCTCTCAACAAATTACAATATAAGAAAATATCCATTCAGCACAAGGGAACTAAAAAACCATATAATCATCCAACCATATCTCTATGTATTGGACTGAATATACCATTAATTGCATGGCCTATTCAAAATCCCAACTGTCGTTGCGAATTAAGAAATCCAAAACATAAATTGGCCAAATTTATGTATAAAATAAGAACTCAATTAATGCATGAATTAAAAACAGCAAAATATTAAATCATAAATTAAAATAAGCTACATCATACAATTTACACCATGTTCCTAACAAGAGGTTTTAGTTACACATATAGAAATAAAGAAAACAGAAGCAAAGAGAAAACCTCATATCATAGACAATATTGGTTAACTCTCCAAGAGATCTTCAATCCTTGTGCCTTGCCTCCTTGCTCTCAATAGATGTTACTAACCTCTCTCTCTAATCCTAATTGAATTCTATGATCTTAAAACCTCCTGAAAACTATTTACAAATCCTCTATTTAAAGAGTAAAATAAATCCTAAAATAAATCTTAATTAAATCTAATAGATAAGGTCCATGTCTATCTTCTAATCTTTGACCAAATCTAAGATATGAAGCCAAATTAGACTTCTCTTCTTCTATTTTGTTCATAATCTGGTCAAATTGGGCTTTCTCATGTCTGACACTCAACTTCAGCCCTGATTTTGACCCTGAAGATGGACGAATTTGAGTAAGGCTATTTCTGGCAAAGTTGTATATCGTTTCCTTAGCTTTAAAATGATACCAAGATCGCCTTATTTGGATAAGTGTAGCTCAAGTTATGGCCAAAATACCAACCAGCGTCACTTCCACGCTGTTCGTGCGCCTGGGGCGCATCCATCCTCACGCCCGGGGCGCGCACGGGTTCATCCGGACTCCGTTATACTCCGTTCGTGGACCGTTTCGAAGCTCTTTTCATCCTCTATCCAAATCCATCAATATATTTTGCATTTAAACTCCATAAGTACCTGAAACATACCCAAAAAGGATCAAAACGTTCCAAGGGACCCTAAACTACTAAAAATAATTAAAATCTAATAAAAAGTCCTAACTTTGCTAGAGAAACAAACCAAATACATAGTAAAAGGGAGTCCAAATAATGCTCAAATCTATATATATTGGACCCAAATCACAACATATTAACAAGTATTTGGATTAGTGAATTCCCAAAAGATCTCCTATCCCTAAAGGAGTTGTCCTGGGCCCACCCAAAATAGATATTTACAATTTATACATCAAAACAAACTATGTCATCATAGGAAAAAGGGCCCAGGATATGACACCATGTCCTATTAACTAAAACCTACTCCCCCTGTGAGGAGAGTACTCCTGCTCGACCGGGATCTGTTTTAGCTCAGACTCAGTACCTGTGGAAAAATGGTAAGGAGTGAGCATTACACATAAATTAGGAAAGCAATTTCTGGTATGACATAATAACCGACTAAGTCAAACACAAATATCTCAAATAGTTCACATTATAACATGTTCATTCATATCATACTCATGCACAACAAACAAATTAGTAGCTTTCCTATTCCTTTCATGATGTTTTTCATTCCTTCTTTCTCATCTTTTCCTTGCTTTCTTTCACTCGAATTTTCTCATGTCTTTTAGGGCATTGGGTGTATATCCATTATTGCGCACAACCTTAATGTGTCATCTTACAGTTGCACACGTGTTCCTCGTGTGGCTTACACAATCATTGCGTACGGACCGATCGCGGCTTATTGCACGCAACCACATGCGCGACTTACTGCACCCGGCCGCATGACTTACTTTGACCTGGTACAAAAACAATCCATTCCATTATTAATTCACCACTAGGATTTGATTGCACCTGCTAGGGCGTTTGCATCCACTAGGAATTTAGGCACCCATCAGGAACTTTAGCACCCATTAGGCATCACCCCTTAGGTTCGTTCATATTACTTCTCTCATTCTTTTATCATCTCTTTTCACTTTCGTATTCACTCCATATTTATTTTATTTTGCAGCGAATTGATCCATTGGTGACACACGCGCCTGATGGGGCGTTTCACCTAATGGGGCGTTTGGACACCTAGCAGGGCACCTAGCGGGTTAGTGTCCCCCAATGGTCAATTTCGCTGCACATTCCCTTAACCATTAACTCAACATTCTCTCTTTGCTTTAGTTTATTACTTTTCATTCAAGGTTCATTCATCAAAGTCCATCAACATTATACTATAACTTTTCTCTAACACATTTACTCATTTCTATCATATACCCATGATTTGGGTCTAATATATGATGTTTTGAGCATTAATTTCACCTCCTTTTAATATGGATTTGACTTGTTTCTCTTGTAAATATAGGTTGTTTTTATTAGTTTTAGGATTTTTATTAGGAGTAGAGTCCTTTGAACGTTTTGAGCTGTTTTGGGTATGTTTCAGGTACTTTTGGAGCTTAATTGAAGAAAATAATCATGGAGCTGGAAAGAGGGCGAAAAGACCTTGAAAATGGCGCAAGAACGGAGCGAAACGGAGTCAGAAGAGGTGTCGCACACCCAGGCGCATAGACCCGCGCGCCCAGGCGCGCGTACCACGTTAAAACTCATCATCAGACAAGGCGCGCCCAGGCGTGGAGCCTGAGGCACCTAGGCGCCGTTACCCGATCAGGCCCAATTGGGCCAATTTCTGAGTGATTTTGAAGGATTCTCTTAGGTTTTTGTATTTTATTATTTATACTAGGATTAGAGACTAGGTTAGCAGCTTTGGTAGAATGGAGATTACACACTTTGGAAGCATTTGAAGGAGGAATCCATTGAAGATTGAAGTTTGAAGCAGTTTCTGTGGTAATTTAGGAATGGATATCACTTTTATTGTTTTATTTCTTCCTTTCATTATGTGTAACTAAAACCCTTATGTTAGGAACATGGTGAATTTGCATGGATAGTTTATTTTAATTTATGAATTAGCGTTTTTCCAGTTTTAAATCAAGCATTTGAATGTGTTTTAATTGTTATGCATGAACCTGATCAATTTATGTTTTGGATCTCTAAATCTTCAATTGGGAAATTAGGATTTAGAATAGACCTTGCAATCAAACGATATAACTATCCAACTTGTAGGGATACTTTTGGCTTGTTATACAACTTTTCATAAATTCACTGTTCTAATTAAGGTTATTCAATGGTTTAATTTATTAAGGGATCAAGGGTTATCAAATTGAATAATAAACAGTAATTACACAAGAGGAATCTAGTAGTTGCTAATTTAGGAATTTGTTCTTGATTTAAAGGAAAAACAATAATTCAGAATTAATAAACGATGCCTGTAATGAAACTGAGTTCCTAACCACTTTTCTTCCACTGCATTTAAATCTTCTTAATTTTCAGTGTTTATTTTTTTTTTAATTTTAATTCCAAATAAGTTTTAAAAGCAATTTTAGTTAATAGATTTAACTTTAAACTACTCTTAGGTGAAAATTAATTGAACAATTTGCAATCCTCGTAGGAACGATAATTTTACTTCCACTATATTACTTGTGTACGATCTAGTATACTTGCTAGAGAGTCCAACAAGTTTTTGGCGCCGTTTCCGGGGATTGAAATTCGTTTCAATTTATTTTCAGCACTTAGAAGTAGTTTTTAGTTTAATTTATTTTTTTTAGTTTTAATTGTTCTATTCTTTCTTAACAGTTTTTGCATAACCTCTTTATGCATTTGCGTTCTGCAGGTAATCGAGAAGCTTTGCGATTCGATCCTGAGTTGGAGTTGAGTGCAAAAAGGAGGAAGAAGCAAGCAAGGAAGGAGAGGAAAGAACAAGAGAGAAAGATGGCTGAAACAAACGGGTCTACAACATCTACACCTCCGGTCAGGAAGACACTGGCGGACTACACAAACGTGGATCCGGACATATGCATCTCCAGCATAGTCCGGCCGGCGATCACCGCAGCATCGTTTGAGATTGATACCCAGTATATCCATCTCATCAAGCAGGATCAATTCTCAGGCGCCCCACATCAACGTCCCACGGAGCATGTCGCCAACTTCCTGAAACAAGCGAGAATGAAAATTTTTATTCAAGGAGTAGGATTAAAAGTTTGGGATGCGATCGTGAATGGACCCTACGTTCCTACCTATGTGGTAACTGGAATCACCGTCAACAAACCTATTGGTGAGTGGACGGAAGAGGAGGAACGAAGAGTCCAATACGACTTGAAAGCAAAAAATATAATAACGTACATCTGCCTTGAGTTATGACGAGTTTTTCAGGATATCTACATGTGAGACATCACAGGAAATGTGGGATACTTTGAAAGTCACACATGAAGGTACAAATGAAGTCAAGAGGTCGAGAATCAACACCTTGACTGGAGAGTACGGACTATTCAAAATGAAGGAAGGTGAATCAGTACAAGAAATACAAAAACGCTTCACAATGATAGTCAATCAACTCGTGAAACTGGGAAAGAAATTTACAAATGAGGAGTTGATCAACAAAATACTGAGGTGCTTAGGGAGAGAATGGCAACCTAAGGTGACGACAATTATGGAGTCAAGAAATCTTTCAACAGTGACAATGGCGACTCTCTTCGGAAAGCTTCAGGAACATGAAAGTGAACTCAAAAGATTAGCACAACACGAAGAGGAGAACAAAAAGGTGAAAGGTCTTGCGTTCAAGGCTGAAGCACCAACATCAGAAGGAGACTCTGACAAAGAACCTATCAGTGATGAGCACATGGGACTCTTGGTGAAAATGTTTGGGAGATTTTTGAAAAAGAAAAATAACTTCAATACGCCCATGAAGAAGGATGCAAACAAAAGTGGAGGTTCTTCTGTCATATGTCATGAATGTGGCAAGCCCGATCACATTAGAGCGAATTACATTCAATATCTGAAGAAGAAGAAGGAAAGCTCTTAAAGAAATGCATCAAGCTTAAGGAAAGGGAGACAAGCATACATTGCATGGCTGGACAATGAGGAGAGCTCAGATGATGATTCAGACGAGCAGAACGAAACGACCAACCTTTGTCTCATGGCACATGGAAAAGAGGTAATTTCTGAACTTGATAGTGAACCTTTTTATAGTGAATTACAAGAGGCATTTGAGGAATTACATGAGGAATCAATGAGGTTATCCTTATTGGTTGCTTTAGATAAAGAAAAATTCAGCTTTACTTTTACAAAAGAATCAAGAACTTTCTAAAGAAAATGAAGTTTTGCAAAATAGAAATAAAGAGCTGAATTCTACTTTGAAAAATTTCTCAAACACCTCTAGTAATGAAATCAAAATTAAGGCTAGTTCATCTTCTTGTAAGTTTTGCAAGGATTTAGTAAAAGAAAATGAAGATTTAAAAGGAACACTTGTGAAATTTACAAAAGGAAGAAATACCTTAAATTTGATGTTAGGGAGACAAAAATGTTTTTTCAATAGAGTAGGTATAGGTTATCAACCTGGTAGACATCAAAAGAAATTAAGTACCATTTTTGTCCCTGCTAGCTCCTATAAGAAGCCTCTTATTATTTGTCATTATTGTGGTAAAAAGGGTCATGATGCACATGAGTGCAAACACCGAAAAGTTAAGTTCATTAAAAAGAACGATGACGCTGTAAGGTGGCACAAAAGGCACTATGGTACCGCTAACTCACCAGGACCCAAGAAGATATGGGTACCTAGAAAGAAAACCTGAATTTGTTTTGTAGGTCATTCCGGAGGACAGAAAGTCTTGCTAGTACTAGGATAGTGGATGCTCTAAACACATGACTGGAGACAAATCCAAATTCTCATATCTCACTCACAAGGACCAAGGACACGTGACCTTCGGTGACGACAGCAAAGGTATGATACTTGGCATTGGTAAAGTAGGCACTCCTCCTAACCCTTGTATTGAAAATGTGCTACATGTTGAGGGCCTAAAGCATAACTTGCTAAGTATTAGTTAGTTATGTGATAAGGGCAATAGGGTTATTTTTTATTCTGATATTCTTGTTAAGCTAATTGCTCGCAGGGTAAACAATATTTATTTAATTGATCTTAATTCAATTCCCTCAAATGATGCGAAATGTCTAATAAATAAAGAGGATGAATCTTGACTGTGGCTGTTAGGATTGGCAGTCGTCACCCAAGAGGGAAGAGGGGTGAATTGGGTTTTTTATAAAATCATTGGTAAATAATGGATTCAAATCGTTTTCAACAAATTTAAATAAACTTTGCAGCGGAAAACAATATATCATTGAAAAGCGATTGCGCGAAAGAGATAATAATAATAATTATATAAAAACTAATACGCTCGGATACGAATAAATCAAAACGAATGAAAAGCGTTGCCGCGCAATAATTAATTTAAAACGATTAAATTAATATATTGAGAAAATAATCGTTATGTTGCAAGAAAGATAATAATAACAACAACGCACATGCAACAACAATAACGAAAATAAAGGAGATAAGGGATGGAGAGATTGCACCAGATATTTTATACTGGTTCAGCCTTTCCAGCGAAAGACCTACGTCCAATCCCTAAACAACCACTTGAGATATTTATAAATTAACCGAAGACGCCTCGCGTCCCCAATTACAATCAAAGGATGCCACACCCTCACACTAAGGTAGCCTATCTACTAGGTGCCCCACCGTTCGTCTAGCCCTTACCCCATAATACAACAAGGGTTCTTCACCCTACAAAACACGAAAGTGCCACACGTCCGAACTAGGGAGTCACTCCCTAAAAGCTAAGGTGTAAGTTCCATGATGAATGTTTTGATAATGACAAAGTGTTTTGAACAAGCTATCATGTGTTGATCAAGTTCAAGTTCAACAAGCAACAACAAACATCAAATGAAGAAGAGAGAAAGCAAGCAGCTCATGAAGACTTAGTTTGAGTGTAATTGTAATTGTTTTATATTTTGCCTCTCAAGCTTCTTAGGTCTTTTATTTTGATGAGTTTGGTTAGAGTTTATTTAAAGGGTAGTGAATCTCTTTCATAAGTCATGATTAAATCATAATTTGAGTTTTCACTTAACCTAGAATCAATAGGTGGCTTAAAGGTTTGAAAGGAAAGGTTTAGTTTTGAGAAAACAAGTTTTAAACAAGTATCAGACATGTTTAATCGATTAAGAACATATTTAATCGATTAGTACTCGATTAATTGAAGATTTAATCGATTAAACACTGTTGAACTGGTTTTTTAAAATACGATTTTCACTTCTCAAAATCAGTTTTTAAGTGCTACAACTTTTGGGTATTCTATATAAACCTATTCTTAATCTTTGTGATTAATTAGAACACTTTCATAATCAATTTTTCAAGAAGCAAGCCATTCTATTCTCTCTCAATTTTCAAAGATCAAAGCTTTCATATTTTCATATTCTTTGATCAAGAACCTTTGAATCTCTTATTGTGAAATGTCATAGCTATTGATTGAGATTCATAGGATTGTTATTGTGTTTTCAATTGTGTTGTAATCTTTGCAAAAGGCAAGCCATCTACAACAACAAAGAAGCCTTGGTGTGTCGATCATCATCAAGCAAATCTCATTGGAGAAGAAGAAAGTCTTGGTTGTGAATCAAGCAAGTGAAGACTTGGTGTGTGGATTATCATCAAGCAAGTGAAGACTTGTTGTGTCGATTATCAACAAGGGGTAGAGGTTAGATTAGAGAGAAGATCAATAGGATTACAAGGCAAGGGTGTGGTATCTCTTGTAGGCTAGCAAGAAGGGAGTCTTGTGAGGCATTTACTTGTAATTTGAGAACTCTAATTCCTCATAGTGAAGAATCTCTCTTGGTTGAAGAGGGGACTGGATGTAGCTTTCAAGCGGATGAAAGTGAACCAGGATAAATCACTGTGTCGTATCTCTAAACTCTTACTCTTTATAATTCAAGTCATTGATTGTGTTCTTGGTTGAAAACCTAGAAAAGAGTGATTTTCATAATTGATTGAATTGAATATTTATTGTTCAAATTAACTTGGGGAAAATCATTTTCATAACTAGGGTAATCAATAAGAATATAGGTGTTAATTGTTTTCGCTGAATCTCTGATCTTACGTGTTGATTGATTGATTTTCGTATTCGATTGAAAAGTGATTTTTCAGTTTCTGATAGATTTAATCGATTAAGTGTTCGTTTATTCGATTAAGGAATTTTGAACTTTCAGGTTTAATCGATTAATACTCGAGTAAATTGCAGGTTAATCGATTAAGTGCTGTAGAATTTGCAAAAATCATTTGTTTTGATTGTTTCGATTTGTTTCGCTCGAAAATCTTTCAAGGTTTCTTTTACACCTATTCAACCCCCCCTTCTAGGTGTTCTCCTAGGGTTCCTTAGTTGTTTCAACCACCAATTGCGGTTTCCTCAATTGGTATCAGAGCTCGGTCGAAAGACACGAACATAAGAGCTTTTTCGTAAAGATCCTTTAAGAAAATCGCAATGGGTTCCATGAATTCCTTTGGTGGTGAAGGTGTTTCAATAAATCGTCCTCCATTGTTTACCGGAGAAGGCTATGCATATTGGAAAGTTAGAATGAAAATCTTTATCCAAGCCATAGATAGTGAAATTTGGAAAGTAGTTGAATAAGGTCCTCATATCCCCTCTAGTTTAGTTGAAGGTGTAGAACAATTGATCCCCGAGGATAAGTGGAAGAATGATGATAGAAAGAAAGTTCAATATGATTATAAAGCAAAGAATATCATCACCTCCGCCTTGTCCTATGATGAGTTCTTTAGAGTTTCTCAATGTTCTAGTGCTAAGGAAATGTGGGACACTTTACAAGTGACTTATGAAGGAACTAGTGAGGTTAGGAGAGCTAGATTGAATGCTTTAATGCATGATTATTAATTGTTTCATATGCTTCCAAATGAATCTATTAATGATATGCAAAAGCGTTTTACTCATATTATTAATCATTTACTTGCTCTTGGTAAGACTTTCTTACAAGGTGAACTTTCTAAAAAAGTGTTGAGATGTTTAGACAGGAATTGGCAACCAAAAGTAACGGTTATTGTTGAATCTAAAAACTTGGATGCTATGGATCTAGCAACACTTTTCGGAAAGCTTCAAGAACATGAAATGGAGCTTGGACGATTAAGTATCAACGAAGAGTCGGATAAGAACAAAGAAAGAAAGGGACTTGCTCTTAAAGTCAATAGATCATATAAAAAGAAAGAGAGTTCCGATGATGATGATAGTGAAGATTCTGATTCGGATGTTGATGAAAAAGAAATGAAACTTTTACTAAGGAAGTTTGACAAATTTCTAAGGAGAAAAGGAAGGTTGAACAAAGACAAAGGTAAAGAGAAGGATTCTCCACACTTCAAGACCAAGACATCAAAAGAAGGTGTAGTTTGCCATGAATGTGGAAAACCAGGTCATCTCAAGTACTCATGCTCTAAGTATCTCAAGAAGAAGGAGAAAGAAAAGAAAAATTCAAAATCTAAAAGAGCATACATAGTTTGGGATAGTGATGTAGAAGAGAAGAAAAGCACATCGAGTAGTTCGTCGGATAATGAAGAAGCCGCTTGTCTCAACTTGATAGCTCTAGTAGAAGAAGAGGAAAGTTCAAATGATGAATCAAGTTATCAAAGCGAGGAAAGCGATGTAAGTCATACTAAATCCAAAATTTCTTCTAAATATGAATTGTTATATAATGCTTATGAAGAAATGCATGAACAACTTGAAAAACTAGCTTTGAAAAACATTGAAAGAAAGAAGCTCATTTTGAGACATCAAAAAGAGATTTTAGAACTTCAAAAACAAGTTGATGAGCTTAATCTTGAAAATGAAACTCTTGATCTTATATATGCTAGTTCTTCTTGTGATTGTGCTAGTAGAGTGAATATTGTGGTTGATTGTGAGAATTGCAAGTTGCTTAAAGATGAAAATGCTATTTTGAAAAATAAGCTTGCAAGTTTCACAAATGGTGATATTAGATTGCGCACATTGTTAAATTTTCAAAGAGAAAATTCAAACAAGTTTGGTTTGGGTTATACTAATGCTAAGAGTAATTCTCATAGAAATGTTGTTGATTTTTCTAAAGTTGATTTTTCAAATGCACCAACATGTTTCTATTGTGGTACTCATGGACATACTTCAAATGTGTGTTATGTTAAAGTGCATGGTATACCTAAAGGAGATTTTGTTTGGATGAAAAAGGGTGAGAGTCGCTACACTAACAAAAATGGATCCAAAACCATTTGGATACCAAAAAGCAAAGCATGATTGTTTTGTAGGTATGATTGAAGAGCAAAGGGCTTACAAGTGTTATTCATACATTTGCATCTTCAATTGGTATTACATTTGCATCTCAAGTGAATGTCCTACAAAATGGTAAAATGATATTGTTGAATATTTACAATTGTTTAGTCTTCTCAATTGGTATAATTGAATTGTTCTCAAATAGTATTACTTTTCTAAAGTTCAATTGGTTCAATTGATATTGATCACTCAATGCTACTAATTTTGATGATTAGATGATTATCATGCTTTTGTTGTTATTGAAGAAATATCACAATATATCTTATTTCTTTACATTGATGATATCTCAATTGGTATTATGACTTCTTAGTATTTCTATTGGTTCATAATTCATTGTTATATTTTCTTGCCAATTGGTATCACATTTCAAAGTATAGTACTTGTTATATCTCAATTGGAATGTTGTGAAGAAATGTTTGTTTTAGAGAAATCATGATCATTTCTTTGTTTCTTCTATTTAGCTTAGTATTTTATATTTCAATTGGTATATATATTACTTTTTGATAATGCCAAAGGGGGAGAAGTAGTTGTTTTGAAATAGATGTTTTGTTTGGAGAAAGGTTGTTTTGTTGTTTTTATGTAGGTTGAGCTAAGTTGTTGAAGATAGGGGGAGAATCAAGCTTCTATCAATTGGATTTCAAATATCAAATGCATTGATTAAGGGGGAGCAAGTTTCTCACCAAGTGATCAAATTGTTAAAGCATCAACAACTTCAATCAAATTCAAAACATGGTTTGTCATTTTCAAAAAGGGGGAGATTGTAAGTTCCATGATGAATGTTTTGATAATGACAAAGCGTTTTGAACAAGCTATCATGTGTTGATCAAGTTCAAGTTCAACAAGCAACAACAAACATCAAATGAAGAAGAGAGAAAGCAAGCTCATGAAGACTTAGTTTGAGTGTAATTGTAATTGTTTTATATTTTGCCTCTCAAGCTTCTTAGGTATTTTATTTTGATGAGTTTGGTTAGAGTTTATTTAGAGGGTAGTGAATCTCTTTCATAAGTCATGATTAAATCATAATTTGAGTTTTCACTTAACCTAGAATCAATAGGTGGCTTAAAGGTTTGAAAGGAAAGGTTTAGTTTTGAGAAAACAAGTTTTAAACAAGTATCAGACATGTTTAATCGATTAAGAACATATTTAATCGATTAGTACTCGATTAAGTGAAGATTTAATCGATTAAACACTGCTGAACTGGTTTTTTAAAATACGATTTTCACTTCTCAAAATCAGTTTTTAAGTGCTACAACTTTTGGGTATTCTATATAAACCTATTCTTAATCTTTGTGATTAATTAGAACACTTTCATAATCAATTTTTCAAGAAGCAAGCCATTCTATTCTCTCTCAATTTTCAAAGATCAAAGCTTTCATATTTTCATATTCTTTGATCAAGAACCTTTGAATCTCTTATTGTGAAATGTCATAGCTATTGATTGAGATTCATAGGATTGTTATTGTGTTTTCAATTGTGTTGTAATCTTTGCAAAAGGCAAGCCATCTACAACAACAAAGAAGCCTTGGTGTGTCGATTATCATCAAGCAAATCTCATTGGAGAAGAAGAAAGTCTTGGTTGTGAATCAAGCAAGTGAAGACTTGGTGTGTGGATTATCATCAAGCAAGTGAAGACTTGTTGTGTCGATTATCAACAAGGGGTAGAGGTTAGATTAGAGAGAAGATCAATAGGATTACAAGGCAAGGGTGTGGTATCTCTTGTAGGCTAGCAAGAAGGGAGTCTTGTGAGGCATTTACTTGTAATTTGAGAACTCAAATTCCTCATAGTGAAGAATATCTCTTGGTTGAAGAGGGGACTGGATGTAGCTTTCAAGCGGATGAAAGTGAACCAGGATAAATCACTGTGTCGTATCTCTAAACTCTTACTCTTTATAATTCAAGTCATTGATTGTGTTCTTGGTTGAAAACCTAGAAAAGAGTGATTTTCATAATTGATTGAATTGAATCTTTATTGTTCAAATTAACTTGGGGAAAATCATTTTCATAACTAGGGTAATCAATAAGAATATAGGTGTTAATTGTTTTCGCTGAATCTCTGATCTTACGTGTTGATTGATTGATTTTCGTATTCGATTGAAAAGTGATTTTTCAGTTTCTGATAGATTTAATCGATTAAGTGTTCGTTTAATCGATTAAGGACTTTTGAACTTTCAGGTTTAATCGATTAATACTCGAGTAAATTGCACGTTAATCGATTAAGTGCTGTAGAATTTGCAAAAATCATTTGTTTTGATTGTTTCGATTTGTTTCGTTCGAAAATCTTTCAAGGTTTCTTTTACACCTATTCAACCCCCCCTTCTAGGTGTTCTCCTAGGGTTCCTTAGTTGTTTCAACCACCAATTGCGGTTTCCTCATAAGGGTCACACACCCCTTTACAACAATGGTTGAAATATGGAGATTGGTACAACTAACAATAGTGCACTCTATGTACTGCGGATACAACAATAATGCTCGCTAACAATGATATTTTCTAAATAACACTGATACAACAAATAAAGCTCTAATGGCTATGGATATAACAACAAGAGTATATAGGCCAAGTCTTGTCCTTCTATGAAGAAGATGAAGTTTTTAGAAGGAGAAGAGAGAACATGATTTTTGATCTTGGAGAAGGAGAAGAGTTATTTTTAAAAGGAATAGAAAACATTTAATTTAAAAGATCAATGAAATCCTTTTGATTTGAAATCATAAACACATGATTTGATTTGAAGAATTTGAATTTGAATTTCAAAAATAAAATCAGAATCAAATCAAAAACAATTTTGGAAACAATTCAAATTCAAAAAGAGAATCAAATCAAAATCAAATCCGAAAATATAATAAGATTGATTTTCAAACTAAAAAGGAATATTTTCAAAAACTATATTAGAATTCGAATTTTGAAAATAAATCAGAATCAATTATGTAAAAACAAATCTGGAAACATTTAAGATTGATTCTGACACAGATTTCAAAAATACTTAAATGTAATCGATTACTTGACAGAGGTAATCGATTATCTTCTTTCTGTGAAAACAGTGAAATTCATTTTCAAGAAAGTAATCGATTATTTAAAACAAGGTAATCGATTATCTGCTTCCTGTGAGAAAGGTAATCGATTATTAAAACAGGTAATCGATTATCCAGGAGAGGTAATCGATTACTTCTGCTTTTTTTCATAAAATTGATTTTCTAAAGCGGAGTATGTAATCATAGGTTTTCAAAAACAATTTTCACAAGAAAAAGATTACTCCCTCCGTCCCATTATCTTGGTAACAATCAAATAAGTCAATAAAAATAAGAGAGTATCTGTTTAACATTATGCATGATTATTTTATTAATTACAAATTGATATTATACAAATTTTCATATCATTACAATTAATACACATTGCAATATTGCCTCCAAAAAAAATCTTTAGATACGTTTTCCTTACTTACTTATCAATCATCGATACAATATACAATCTTTAAGATTTTTCATTTATTTTTTTACTTTAATATGAGACAAATTTTTTTACATTTTTTTACCAAGATAATGGGACGGAGGGAGTAAAAAACAATTAAAACAACTTTGTGAAAAACTCTTTTCTTTTCCCTTTTTGAAAACTGTCCTTCTCCATGAATTTAAGTTATGGCCTTATACTCAAGTAACTATATTCATTACCTTACATGATTTCCTAGTGAAGGATGACAGGAAACAATTGAAGCTCTTGCTTGAAGCTTGACTTGCACTTTGACTTTGATTGGTCCTTGTTTGGCATCATCAAAACTATTCAATGCACTTCCACGTTGACTTCTAACAGTGGCATCGTATAATGGGTCACTTCCACATGAACCATTTAAATAAATTATCTTCTAAAAACTTAGTAGTTGGTTTGTCAAAGCAAAAATTGTCTATTTCTTAAAAATGTGATCCTTGTTCAAAATCAAAACTCACAAGGGCATCTTTTCCTCCTAAAAATATTGTTTCAACTCAAAGGCCCTTGGAACTTTTACATATGAATCTTTTTGGACCGTGTCAAACAAAAAGCTTTGGTGGCAACTATTATTGTTTGGTAATTGTGGATGACTATTCTAGGTATACATGGACATTGTTTATTACTCATAAAAATGATGCATTCCATGAATTTAAAAAGCTAGCAAAGGTTGTTCAAAACCAAATGTATTTGAGCATTTCAACCATTAAGACTGATCATGGCGGTGAATTTGAAAACCGATTTTTTGAAAAGTTTTGCGAAATTCATGGCATTAAGCATTATTTTTCAGCTCCAAGAACTCCAGAACATAATGGGGTTGTGGAGAGGAAAAATAGATCTTTAAAAGAACTTTCTCGAACCATGCTTAATGACATGAATTTACCGGCATATTTTTGGGCTGATGCTGTAAATTCTGCTTGCTATGTTATGAACCATGTTTTAATACGACCCATTTTAAAGAAAACCCCCTATGAGTTGTTTAAGGGGAGAAAACCAAACATATCTCATTTGAGAGTCTTTGGATGTAAATGTTTTGTGCATAATAATGGTAGAGACAATCTAGGGAGTTTTGATTCTAGAGCTTATGAGGGTATATTTCTTGGTTATTCTGCATCAAGCAAAGCTTATAGGATTTACAATAAATCTCGTAATACAATTGAAGAATCTATTCATGTAATATTTGATGAATCTGATCCTAGAAAGCTGGGAAAGGTATGTGTTAATGATATGGCAGGTATTCTTGGAAATCTATATCTTGATGAGGATCATGAACCATCCTTGGAAGAAAAGCTGGAATCCCAAAGTAATGAAAAGTCAAATGAAATCAATGAGGAGCAAGCGCAGCCTCGAGGAGATTCCACTGAGCTAAATTCAGAGTTACCCAAGGAATAGAAAACATCACGATATCATCCGATCGATCAAGTAATAGGTGATATCTCAGAAGGTGTAAGTACTCGAAACTCTATTAGTAACCTATGTAACCATATGTCCTTCGTTTCTCAAGTGGAGCCTAAGGATATTTCTGAGGCTTTAGTTGATGAACATTGGTTGCTGGCTATGCAAGAAGAATTAAATCAGTTCGAAAGAAACCAAGTTTGGGAACTAGTTCCTAGACCTGATTCTCATCAAATTATTGGAACAAGATGGATTTTAAAAACAAACTTGATGAGACTAGTATAATTATTCGAAACAAAGCTAGATTGTTGCACAAGGCTACAACCAACAAGAGGGAATAGATTATGATGAAACGTTTGCCCCTGTTGCTAGGTTGGAAGCTATTAGGTTGCTATTAGCCTTTGCATGGGCTTTAAATTTTAAATTATATCAAATGGACGTAAAGAGTGCCTTTCTTAATGGTTTTATGAACGAAGAAGTGTATGTTATCCAACCTCTTGGTTTTGAAAATTTTGAACATCCTGATTATGTTTTTAAATTGAAAAAGGCTCTTTATGGTCTCAAACAAGCTCCTAGAGCATGATATGAGCGATTGAACAATTTTTATTAGAAAAGGATTTTGAAAGGGGGAAGGTTGACAACATGCTTTTTTATCAAAAAGAAAGGAAAGGACATTCTTTTAGTTCAAATTTATGTTGATGATATTATTTTCGGTGCTACTAATGAAACCCTTTGCAAGGAATTTTCAAGTGTAATGCAGGAAGAGTTCGAGATGTCTATGATGGGCGAACTTAATTTCTTCCTTGGATTACAATCAAACAAGCAAAGGATGAATTTTTCATTAGCCAAACAAAGTACTGCAAGGAACTATTGAAAAGATTTGGCATGGACAAGGTCAAGGCAGTCGCAACACCATTGAGCACCGCATGCTACCTAGACAAAGATGAAGGAGGTAAACCTGTTGAACTTAAAAAGTATAGAGGTATGATCAGTTCCCTTCTTTATTTAACGGCATGTAGGCCGGATATCATGTTTAGTGTATGCATGTGTGCATGATTTCAAGCGAATCCAAAAGAAACACACTTGGTTTCTATCAAAAGGATAATGAAATACTTATGTGGCACAACCGATATGGGTTTATGGTATCCCAAAGGTTCCACTTGTAACCTTGTTGGGTATTAAGATTCTGATTTTGTTGGGTGTAAAATAGATAGGAAAAGCACGAGCGACACTTGCCATCTTTTAGGCAGTTCTTTAGTGTCATGGGCTAGTAAGAAGCCGTCTAGTGTAGCCCTATCTACAGTTGAGGCTGAATATGTCACTGCGAGTAGCTGTTGTGCACAAATCTTATGGTTAAAACAACAACTCCTAGACTTTGGTGTAAGTCTAGATCACAATCCCATTAAATGTGATAACACTAGTGCAATTAACATTACTAAAAACCCAGTGCAACATTCACGCACAAAGCACATAGAGATTCGTCATCATTTTATTCATGATCATATAGCTAAAGGTGATTGTGTGATTGAGTATGTGGACACCACTAAGCAGTTAGCTGATATCTTCATGAAACCGCTTTCGAAAGAAAGCTTCTTTTATATTCGTGGAGAACTTGGCTTAAGTTGCGCATCACTTGTTGAATGATTGCATGACATGCATATTTATTCCCTTGTTATTATTAATGTATCTATTCAGTGTTTCAGGGGGAGTAAAGTGAAATTTAAGCGTCTATCTTCCCTCCATTTTTTTTTGTCGACAAAAGGGGGAGAAGAATTTTGAACCATCATTGCTTATATATGTGAACATATATTTATATTAACCATTTATGCAGGGGGTATGTTACTACATTATTCCCTGTTAATTCAATTTAATTTCCTAGTTGGGTATATTGCTATTGGTTTATATTGCTATATCTTTGTTTGCTTAACGCTTGTGATGCAGATAGTCAGAAAGTGTTTGTCATCATCAAAAAGGGGGAGTGTTGGAAGTCAAGATTTCCCAAGGACATAAAGAGTTATGCTAGAAGACTTCTAGAAGATTGTTTTGATGATAACAAACAAGGTCTATCAAGCTCAAGCTCAAGCAAGTAGATTAAATAGATTAAGCTTTGCCCATAGGAATCATTGTAAGGTAATGAAGTTTTAATTTTTCCAAGTTCATAAGGCCAAAATAAGTTTCATTTTAAGGAGAAGAAAGGAATGTTTTTGAAATCGTTTTAAGTTAGATTTTCTGCTAAAAATGTTTTGGAAAGCCTATGGTTACATACTCTGCTTTAGAAAATCAATTTTATGAAAACAAGCATAAATAATTGATTACCTCTCCTGGCTAATCGATTACTATGTTTCTGAGTTGTGACCTGGGAATTTTAATTAGAAATAATCGATTACCTTATTTTATAATCGATTACCTTTCTCACAGGAAGCAAATAATCGATTACCTTTCTCACAGGAAGCAAATAATCGATTACCTTGTTTTAAATAATCGATTAATTTCTTAAAAATTAATTTCACTGTTTTCACATAATGGAGATAATCGATTATCTCTTTCAAGTAATCGATTACCTTTGAGTTTTATTGAAATCCGTGTCAGAATCAATCTTAAATGTTTCCATATTTGTTTTTACAAATTGATTCTGAGTTATTTTCAAAATTCGAATTTAAATATCTTTTTGAATTATTTCCTTATTTGTTTTAAAAATCAAATCTTGGATTTATTCCTTAAATCTTTTTTTATTTGTTTTTTATTTTAAAATTTATTTTATTCTATTTTATTTTAATTCTGAAATCTTTGTGATTTGTTGTTGATGTTAAAAATTAATCTTTATTTATTTGTTTTCAAAAATAGTTTACTAATCCTAGAATTCAATTTGTGTATATGATCAAAAACTCTTTCACGTTCGATCTTCTTCTTCTCCAAGAACACGTTCTTCATCGTTCATATTATTTCTTGAAGAGAAAAATCTTTTGGCCTTATCACTTGTGAATTAATTCTTCATTATCATAGTACTATATTGTTGTATCCGTGTTTTTGAGAACACAACAAATTGTATCACTCTCACTATCATCAGATTCAACCATAGTTGTAGGGAGTGAATCCTTTAGTGGAACATGTAGCACGTTCTTACGGTGAGGAACCCTTGTGTGTTATTTGAGGTCCCTAGCGAACGGAGGTTCCTAGTAGTGTGCGGGGCGCTCTTGGTTGTAATTGGGTGCGGCTCAATTCAAAGGTTATAAAAAGCTCCAGCGGGTCGCTTGGGGACTGGACGTAGGTCTTTCGATGGAAAGACTGAACCAGTATAAAATTGGTTTGCGTGTTCCTCTTCCCTTATCTTTTTATTTTCCGCATTATTTTGTTTAAATCGTTTTCGCGCTACTCTATTTTATTTTAATACATATCGCTTCGCCTTCAAGCTCAAAAGTTTAATCTCTCCATAAAACAATTTTTCTATCGTTCGAGTAATTTCCAATAAATTTAATAAAACTCGATTCACCCCCCGTCTCGAGGTTTGAGGCCGATTCTAACATATCTAATTTAGAATAATTAATATGCATTATTGATTAAGGTTAATCAGTGATAAGCACTTGAGAGTATAAAAGAAAACAACTTAAAAGGAAATTATTTTGAAAAACATCAGTAACTAATTGATTAGATTTTTAGCTAATCGGTTAGTACTAATCGATTACCACTTTAGGAAACTTGGAGGGAAACTTGGAGGAATTCGTGGAACACTGTAGGGTCTGCCAACCGAATAAGGACTAAGTCTTATATAAGGGATTCTTCAAGGACCCCTCCCTCGGTTTACACAGCACAAACGTCCCTCGCTCGGACTCGCTGGTTCCGAGTACAATAAAAGACCAGGCTCGGACTTGATGGGGCCGAGCCTCGCCAATGGTCTTCAGCCCATCGGCTCGGGAATCCAGGGCCGAGATATAACGTCGGCTGGTAGATAGATTCAGTTACCACAGCTTCCTATCCCTTCGGCAAACTTCTCCTGGAATCTCGCAACAGCCTAGACATGGGATCGTAAGCTGATCCTATCCAGATTCTAAGAGCATAAACCTCCGATATTATCTCACAGAATCCTGGTTCAGCTCAACTCTGGTACAAGGCCCATACGGCCCATATCAGCTTCCTCAAACCCTATAAATAGCTAACTACAGCTAGGGTTCAGGTACGTACTCTCATCCCTAAGTTGACACTCTGCACACACTTGTTGACTGGGGAAACCCTGCTTTTCCCAACTGGAACTGCAGAAAAACCATAAGGTCACACATAAACACTTGATCCTCTCTTGAACTCCTGATTACCATAATCTTGAGGACTTAGAGGGTTAAGAACATAGTGTTCAAGGACACTACATTGGCGCCGTCTGTGGGAAACGAATAATCAGTATCCCCACCACTCACCGCACTAATGGCGAATGATAATGACAACAACCAAGGAGACCTCCGCCGTCGCCTTAGGGGAAGGCGACCAAAGAACGCTGGACCAAGGAATGTTGGTGGAAGGAATGTAAGGGACAGACTTGCCCCTAGAGGACCCCCTGAGGGCAACCAGGTTGAAAATCCCCAGGATCCTCCAGTTGTCCAGCCTACTGATCCAGTTGTTCCGGAGGTCCAAGCGCCAGCCACCGTCCCTCCGGTTGTTGAAGGCCACAAACGACGATCTCAGCCGCGTCGCGTTTCTGATGGCCATGTGTCGGAATGGCGTGACACAGCGGATTCTGGGCCACATCAATCTAGGAGGGCCCCTGCTGGATCACGAACTAGGGAGGACCGACGAGTCGAACGTCACGCTCGCGATAACTCCCGAGTCGAGCGATCTGATAGGGGAGTACTACAGTTTGCTAGAGGCCGCTTTGGAACGCTTCAGGGTGGCGAACGTTCCAGATCTCAAGGAAGATCCTACATGACAACCTCTTCGGCCAGGAGGAGAGAGGAGTCAATTATGGAAATACTGAGAACCCAAACTTCATTGATTGAAAAGCAAAACCAGGCTATTGCTACTCTACAGCAGCAAAGCATGGCTAGACTTGCCGAGCAAGGCCCTCGCGCGGCTTTCGGCAACCCAATTAACCTTCCCCCACCGCCACCCCTCAATTTGAATGTGACTCCCGAACCGGCAGTTACAGAACCCCATCCTGGACACCCCTTTACAGCAGCAATCATGGCATTTCGGACTCCGCAAACTTATATGGGCCATCAGAATGTCTCCCGGTACAATGGGACGACCGATCCGATGGATCACATTGCATCTTACGAGTCTTCCATGATGTTTTATGGAGGAGAGGATGAAATGAAATGCCGAGCTTTTTCAATGACGTTAGGCCCAGCGCCGTTGAGATGGTTCAACTCCCTACTAGCTAACTCCATTAGTTCTTGGGCTGAGCTTAGAAGAGTTTTCCTGAATCGATATACAGCCAGCATGTCACAACCCAAATCAGACCATTTATTAGCTGGAGTTGCACAAAGACCTGGCGAGTCTTTATGCGACTATCTGGCTCGGTATCAGCAAGAGGCCAGTGGCATATCTGGTTTGCAGTCGGAGGTATCCGTCCTTCTACTTACCCAAGGACTGCAAGATGGAGATTTCAAGGATTGTTTGATCGGGGAACCACCTAGTAACATGGCGGAACTGAGAGAAAGGTCCAGGAAATATGTTAATCTAGAGGAGTTCCGAAGGATTAGCACTGCAGCAAGGAGTGCCGAAGGACGACATGAGCAGCGTCCTCGCCAAAACGAGGCTCGTCAGAATGATCGTTTCCGAGATAAGGGAAGGAAAGATAAGAGAGAACAAGAGAGAGGAGAAAAACTGCCTCCCAAAGGCAAGTATGATGAATATACCCAGTTAACAGTCCCGAGGAGTCAAATCCTTCGTGAGACTATGCATACAGAGATGCGTAACATCACTCGGCCACCAGCCTTAAGAAAGGCGGCCCAAAAGGATAGGGCGAAGTATTGCGATCATCATGGCGGATGGGGGCATACCACCGACCAATGTATCCAACTGAAGGATTTGATTGAAGAGATGGTAAGGGATGGTAAGCTTCAACACTATATTGGAGAAGCGTTGCGCAAGCGTTCCAGAAGGAAAAGCCCCTCGCCCCCCAGAACTGAACAGAAGAGGAATAAAAGCCCTTCACCACTAGCGGGCGGAGCCCCTATCCAGCAATCCGAGAAAGGCAACGATTTCCTCATTGGCACCATTGCTGGAGGATTTGCTGGTGGTGGGGAAAAGAAGTGCGATCGCAAGAAGTATGTGGGACAAGTTCTCTCGGTGGCAAGCCGACCGATACAAAAACCCAGAAAGAAAAGTGTGGTCATCAGTTTTAGCGATGAGGATTTTGAAGACATCCTACAGGACCACAATGACCCAATGGTCGTCACGGCAAGGATTGGCAACTACGAAGTAAGAAGGATTCTCGTCGATCAAGGGAGTTCGGCGGACATCATGTTTTTGGATTTGTTCGAAAAATTGAAGTTGAAAAGGTCCGATCTCACCCCGTTCGAGGGAAGCTTGATCGGCTTCACGGGACATTCAATTGTTCCTTTAGGCCATATCCACCTCCCAGTGACCATGGGGGAACCACCTTCTTCTCGGACTGAAATGGTGAAGTGGTTAGTTGTCCAGGCTCCCTCGGCGTACAATGCTATCTTTGGCCGAACGGCACTCCAGTCCTTCGGCGCCGTTGTTTCGACGGTACACTTGGCCATGAAATTCCCGGGGTCGGATGACAAGGTAGTAACAGTGCGGTCCGAACAGGAGTTGGCTCGGAAGTGCCACAACATCAGTTTGGGGAAGCTAAAGCTGGATGATGAAAAAGTGATGCAGGAACCGTTGAACAAAGGAAGTGTCAACTTGGCTGATCTCGACGTAAGAGAGGAGGATGAAACTAGACCGACCCCTCAGGGGGACTTCAAAAAGGTAATCCTAGGCCCCGAGCCATCTCGTTGCGTCAAGATCGGAGTTGGCCTATCTGAGGAACTAGGAAAGGAGCTTGCTGAATTATTAATGGAAAATAAGGACTTGTTTGCCTGGACTTCGGCAGACATGCCGGGAATCGATCCTAACTTCATCTGCCACAAGTTAAGTGTGTATCCTGGCGCTAAGCCAGTGTGTCAAAAAAAGAGAAGGGTCGGAATCGAGAAGGCACAGGCGACGGATGAGAAAGTAGTCGAGCTATTGGAAGCAGGGTTTATCAGAGAGGTAGTGTACACTGATTGATTGGCCAATCCCGTGTTAGTCAAGAAATCCAATGGGAAGTGGAGGATGTGCGTGGACTACACAGATTTGAACAAGGTTTGCCCCAAGGACCAGTACCCACTTCCTTGCATTGATAAACTGGTGGATAGCCCGGCAGGTTATCAAAGGCTGTCCTTTATGGATGCTTACTCGGGGTATAATCAGATCCCAATGTACCCCCCGGATCAGTTAAAGACCTCGTTTATCACAGAAAACGCCACATATTGTTACAATGTGATGCCGTTTGGGTTGAAGAATGCTGGGGCAACTTACCAGCGGATGATGAACAAGGTGTTTGGTCCTCTGATTGGGCCGAGAATGGAGGTTTATATAGACGATATGATTGCAAAAAGCTTAAAGGAGGAAGATCATGCTAAAGATTTGAAGGAAATCTTAGGAAGGATCCGGCAATTCAATATGAGATTGAACCCGGAAAAATGCACATTCGGAGTTTCGGCAGGGTCCTTCCTCGGATTCATGCTTACTGAGCGCGGAATCGAGGCAAATCCAGAAAAGTGTCGAGCTATTCTGGAGATGAAGAGTCCGTCGGATATCAAGGGTGTACAGCAACTGACGGGTCGGGTTGCAGCTCTCTCAAGGTTTCTATCTCAATCAGCTAGGAAGGCCCTTCCCTGGTACAAGCTGTTGAGGAAGGAGAAGGAAAAGGCGTTTGAATGGGATGAAGCATGCGAAAAGGCCTTTACTGATCTTAAGCATTATTTGGCATCACCTCCAATTTTGTCTAGTCCGAACAATGGTGAAACTCTTTTCCTGTACTTATCAGTGGGAGACTCGGTGATCAGTTCGGATTTGGTTCGGGAGGAATCTGGTAAAGAGTTGCCCATCTATTTTGTTAGCCGAGCTCTCCAGGGACCAGAGTTGAGATATCAAAAAGTGGAGAAATTAGCTTTCTGCTTGATTGTTACTGCCAGACGACTGCGCCAGTATTTCCAAAGCCACCATATCACGGTCAGAACGGTCCAGCCGATCCGTCAAATATTGCAGAAACCTGATTTGGCTGGAAGGATGGTAACCTGGGCAATTGAGCTTTCCGAGTTTGAAATCACTTTCGAACCAAGAAAGGCGATGAAGTCTCAGGCTTTGGCTGATTTCCTTACCGAGTTTACTGAGCCATTGACGAGCTCAACCTCGGATTGGAACATTTATGTGGATGGATCAAGTAACAAACTTGGAGCGGGGGCAGGAATAATTTTGGAGAACTCCGAGGGAGTCACCCTCGAGTACTCTTTGAAGTTCGGATTTTCAACGTCGAACAATCAAGCGGAGTATGAAGCCGTTTTGGCAGGATTGAGGATGGCAAAAGACGTGGGGGCCCGAGAGGTAAAAATTTTTAGTGATTCTCAGTTGGTGGTTTCACAGGTCAAGGGCGAGTTTCAGGCTAAGGAACCTATCCTTCAAAAATACTTGGAAAAGGTAAAGTTCCTATCCTCCGAATTTATGAAGGTCGAAATCTGCCACATTCCGAGGGAAAGTAATAGCCGAGCGGATATTCTTTCCAAACTCGCATCAACAAAAAAGTCTGAAAACAACAAAACTCTGATTCAAGAAATGGTGCATGGACCTAGTGTTGTCCTCTCCATTTCAGTGGATCCGAGCTGGATCACTCCAATTGTAGGTTACTTGGAACAAGGGATTGTGCCAACTGATCCAGTCGAGGCCAAGAAACTCGTCAGAAAAGCATCGCAGTTTGCCCTTGTAAGTGGAGTCCTGTTTCGCCGAGGGGTTAGCAGCCCAATGCTCAGATGTTTGGACCCTGCCGAAGCAAAACAAACGCTGGAGGAAGTTCACGGGGGGGGGGGTTGGAAGTCATCATGTTGGGGGGAAATCACTGGCTAAAAAGATCCTAAGGGCAGGATACTACTGGCCGACCCTTCAACAAGATGCAATCCACCATGTGAAGAGATGTGAGAAATGTCAGTTCCACAGTGATGTATATCAGAAACCCCCTGAGGAACTCCATTCACTTTCATCTCCATATCCCTTCTATCAGTGGGGAATGGATTTAATCGGACCGTTCCCTACCGCACCAGGACAGATCAAGTGGGTGATAGTGGCCATTGATTTTATTTCACAAAGTGGGTTGAAGCTGAGCCGCTTGCTACCATTTCATCAGCAAAGGTTCAGAAGTTCTTCGAGAGACAGGTCGTAGCTCGATTCGGAGTTCCGCAAGTGGTAGTAACAGACAATGGAACCCAATTTGCGGCAAAGGCATTCAAGGATTTGGTCAACGGTCTGAGCATTAAGCACTATTCTTCCTCAGTCGAGCATCCCCAGACTAACGGGCAAGTAGAATCCGTTAACCGATCCATCATTCAGGGAATCAAAAGAAGACTCGAAGGTGCGAAGGGGAATTGGCTGGAAAACTTGTATGAGGTACTTTGGTCGTATCGCACAACCATACAAACCTCAACAGGAGAAACACCTTATCGGCTCACTTATGGGTCTGACGCAGTCATTCCCATTGAAACAATCATCCCTTCATTCCGAGTTATGCAACAGCCGAATCCCCTCAACAGCACTATATTGTGTGAGGATCTGATTTTGTCGGAGGAAGTCAGGGATTTAGCCGCCGAACGAGAGAAGCATGCCAAGACGATGCAAGCGAAAGGATATAATCGTACGGTTGTGCCCAGAGAGTTCGAGCTAGGCGACCTTGTCTTAAGAAGAGCTGATATTGGTCTCAAAAATGCAAAGGACGGAAAATTGGCCCAAAGCTGGGAAGGACCATACCGAGTAGCCTCTAAGACTGGAACAGGAGCCTACAAGCTCGAAACTCTCTTGGGAGCCCTCATCAACAACACTTGGAACGCGGCAAAGCTCAGAGCACACTATAGTTAGAATTTTTCTTTCATTTCAATTTTATAGTGTCAATTGTTTTTATTGTATTGTTTATTTCTTTTTAATGATGGTGTACGCTCGGTGGAATTCCGAGCCCATTGTACTTTCTGCTTCTGATTAATAAAAAGACTTGTTATTGAATTCATTGTATTACGTACTTTTCCTCATACTCGATTAGCCACCGTTTATGACGCGAACGATTATAAACAGCTCTAACAAGAGCTTATAACTCGTCAAGTACTTTTAATAAGATTCCCGATTAAATCATGATTTATTTTCGAATCATTTTATATTGCGGATAGAGGAACCCACCTCGGCTAAAGTGCTGGAGTTCCGAGGTCTTAACACTTGAATTCTTAACAAAGAGCGTGAAAAGAAGCATAACATGATTACGGATATTATAAAATATTCCAAATGAAACAATAATACAAGTTTAAACCCATCTACTGGGGCAATTACAAAAAAGATAGCAGAATAATCAAACTATTCTAAATCGGACAATACAATGCTGTCAGCATTGAATGTGTCCTCTTCTTCTTCTTCACCTTCAGCATCCTCGGTTCCTTCCCCTTCGGAATCTTCGGCCAAATGGTCAGGAAGGTCGACATTGTTCAGATCTATGGGAACCCCACTCGGACCGACAATTCGACCTCTTTTCACAGCAAAATTAGGGTCAGCGCCCTTGGTCATGAGCCCAGGATTCAGAACACGGAGTTGCTCGGCATTATTGTAGAAAGAATCTTCAATTGCATGGTCCCAATTGAACAGATTCTCCTTAGCTGCTTTCTTATGCTTGAGAGCTTTCGCACTCATCTTCTCCAAGGAAGCTCGGAGCCTGAGAATCTCGTCCTTAGCATACTCGTGTTGCTCCTGAGCCACTGCAGCAGCTTGCTCGGCCGAACGAGCTTTCTCCGTAGCCACCAGAAGAGCAGCAGCATCCTCCTCAGCCTTTTTCTGGATTTCTTCCGACCTCTTTATCTGTGCCTCGGCAGCCTGAAGTGTTTTCTCAGCCCGAACTTTGGCCCCCTCCGAATCTTGTGCAGTCTTTTGAAGCCGCTCGTTTTCAGCTGCCATTTCTTGTATCCTTTTATTCAGACCTTGGACCTGAATTTCCAAGTAGTCTTCCCGCTCGTTGGCTTCATATCTTTTCTTCTTTTCCTCGGGGGCCAATCCAGCATAGGCGTCATCACCATGATGACCAAGGTGATGGAAAATGCTCGCACCCCGTAAGAAGCTTCTCACCAACGATTTACAGTTATTTTCCCAAGTCCCAGGGGTCCAAGACTCAATTACTTCAGCATTTTCAGGAGGGAAGACGGTGGCAATGAATGAGTCGGACATTTTCTTACCCCACACCGTCTTGGCAGCTACATCTTCCTTACCCTCGGGAATTTCAATCCCTTTGTTAGACCTGCTCAAACTGAACCAATCTCCAGCGAGACCTTTTCCTTTGTCCAGCCGAGTCCTCTTGAGGGGGCGCTCGGGAATTCCTTGGGGAGATGAACGAGCTTCCACTTCAATATTCACCGCGTCGACAACACGGCCCTTTTTGATCACCTGTTCAACACCCGTAACCCTTACAATGGGGGTGGTATTGGGGATAACGGTCGGGATCTCAGGATGGGTCGGCTCAGAAGACTGACTCTTGATTGGAGATCCGGATGCGGTCTCTTTGAGTGCAGCCAACTGCGATACTCTAGCTGCCCGAGCTTCGCTCTTCTTGGCCTTGGTTGCTTTCTTCCCCATTTCTTCTGCAAGAAAAATGGATTAACACCCAAAAAAAAAAAGATGTAGTACCCAGCTCCGCCTTCACTTCGTCTCGTGTCTCTTTCAGCAGAATTCGTTTGGTATCAATTTGACCATTTGCTTGAAGGTATTCCCAAACATGGTCGCATAGTCGCCTTTCGGCTTTTGTCAAATCCGCCTTACAGTCGAATTGATACAACGAGGATCCTCGATTATAAATGTTAGCCGTCCAACCCAACGGAAACCGAGGCACAACCTTGATCACTCCACCTTCTTCAACCCGTTCCATGAACCAACATACTTCGGCCCCAGTATACTCGTATTGGAAGAAGAGAGGTTTGAAAGATTTCCAAGAGTCTGTCACCTTGGTGAAAAGGGCATGCCCCCTCCGAGCCTTTAGGGACACCCAAAGACCCTTGGAATCACCAAACTTATTTACTTGGGGAGCATATAACCAAAAGAAGGACCGTACTGTCGCGACCAAGTTTTCAGCGTCGCAGAATTGTTGGAAGGCTCGGACGAAAGCCCACCCACTTGGATGCAATTGGCTAGGGGCTATTCCTAGATGAGTGAGGACTTCAACCTCGAAGGTGGAAAAGGGCAAGCGGATACCGACTTTAGTTGCTATTTCTTCGTAGAAATAAAAATATTGACGATTTTCCGGTACTTGGAAGCAAATCCGATCGTCGATTCCCAAAGGTCTTAATACAAATTCTGAGGTATTTCCATCGGCTCTCGGAGGTGTCAATATTGGCCGAAGATGATTAAGACTATTTGTTGTCAACAATGAAGGTCTCGTCCCCAGTACTTCCCGATCGAAAACAGCATCGTACTGCGCATGATTAGGCGGCAGAGGATATTCTTCAGGGTTGGTAACACACCTGCGTTCCACCATATCTGAGGAAAAAGCAAAAGGCTCGGCGTTAGGTTTTTTATAGCACGAGTTTTTATTTTTAGCTTAAGGCCGAGCCCTTGACTTTTTCCCCCTTCCCCCGGTGGACTCTCCAAAGGTTCTTTCCCCCTGGTGTCAGGATCGGGGCTAAGCCTAACTTGGGCTCGACGCTCGGCAAATCTGTAAGCTAACAATCACTTATTCTCATCTGCGGGATTCGATGGGTATTCTACAGCTAATGGTCTTAACTCGGTGGATCCCTGGTTAGTTGGGGGAGTAGTAGAAGGATGTATAGAATCATCCATATCGAAATTTCCCTCATTCCCAGAATTCCCAGAAAAACCAAAAGAACTTGAAGCACTCGAATCACTATCACTAGAGGGTTCCTCTCCTAATCTCTTGCAAAGTTCACGATAAATCCTCCGCAAACCTCTCCATCCTCTCATGATTAGTTAACTACTTACCCAGAAATCCTAAGTTGCCCAGAAATCTTAAACAACACTCAAAATCTAGAAATCACTTAAAGTCCAGACCCTGCAAAACCCCCAAAACCAAAATCCCTAAAGCAGAAATCGCACAAAAGGAGGAAATCGCAGAAACGAAAATGAGAAGAGTAGAGGAAGTTACCTGCTTTTGGTTGATGGAAAGGATGATGAGAGAGTGCTGAGGATTTGGAGGCGGAGAAGGTGGAAAGGAGATTGGAGAGGGAATGAGGGGATTATGATTTGAGAAGATCCTGAAGTGAGAAGGAAAATGAGTGGGGGTAGTAAGAGGGTTCGAACTAATGAAGGAAACTTTTCAGTTTCCCTCCATGACACGCATTTGGGCCGAAAGCCCATCAACCCATGCAACCACTCGCTGAATGAGACGTGGCGGTTTCAACAGACGCTTTTTCAAATTTCAAAAATTGCAATGATTTGGCACAACTTACAAGAGAACGCGCCGTACCTAGAGAAACCAAAACGTCACCTCGGACAGCTGTCACACATTCGAACTAAGACATCTAGAAGGTCCAACCCTAAACACATGCTACCTCGTCACAGACTTTATAAAGTCTTACGAGCTGGGGGGCTTGTAGGGTCTGCCGACCGAATAAGGACTAAGTCTTATATAAGGGATTCTTCAAGGACCCCTTCCTCGGTTTACGCAGCACAAACGTCCCTCGCTCAGACTCCCTGGTTCCGAGTACAATAAAAGACCAGGCTCGGACTTGATGGGGCCGAGCCTCGCCAATGGTCTTCAGCCCATCGGCTCGGGAATCCAGGGCCGAGATATAACGTCGGCTGGTAGGTAGATTCAGTTACCACAGCTTCCTATCCCTTCCGCAAACTTCTCCTGGAATCTCGCAACAGCCTAGACATGGGATCGTAAGCTAATCCTATCCAGATTCTAAGAGCATAAACCTCCGATATTATCTCACAGAATCCTGGTTCAGCTCAACTCTGGTACAAGGCCCATACGGCCCATATCAGCTTCCTCAAACCCTATAAATAGCTAACTACAGCTAGGGTTCAGGTACGTACTCTCATCCCTAAGTTGACACTCTGCACATACTTGTTGACTGGGGAAACCCTGCTTTTCCCAACTGGAACTGCAGAAAAACCATAAGGTCACACATAAACACTTGATCCTCTCTTGAACTCCTGATTATCATAATCTTGAGGACTTAGAGGGTTAAGAACATAGTGTTCAAGGACACTACAAGCACTTTAGGGGAAGTGGAACAGAGGCTCCTCCTTGGCTCCTATGATTTCCTTGCCTATAAATTGAAGCTCCATAGCCTTGTTTTCACAGATATACAAGCATACAAAGCTATACACGAATTTATACTCTCTCAAGTGCATATTCATACTCTCTCAATTGTTCTTATTTGTTATTCTTGTTAGATTGAGTGAGTTGCTGAGTTTTATCCATTCATTGCTTGCTGTAAAGAAGTCTTGGAAGGTTTCCATGCTAGCCTAAGAGGTTCTTAGGTGAATTGGAGTCTTAGGAGGTTGCTAAGCACAAGACGAAGAGGTTCTTTGCCCGGTGGCGCTACTTGAAGGTTTCAAGGAGGCTTTGGAAGAGGTTCTTCCTACCAGAATCAAATTGGGGTAGAATCCAAAAGTTTGGTATTATCTTGGAAGGGTTAGGTTGAGTGAGGTTCATTCAAGTAATCATTTGTATTTCTAACAATTTGATTAATAGCAATCTCCCAATTCGTAAGGGAGGACTAGACGTAGCTCTCAAGGGGTGAGAGTGAACCAGTATAAAATTCCCTATGTCTCTTTCCTTTATTACTTTGATTATTTGCTATTTAGTTTGCCTTTGTTTTTCATTGAAACCGTTGCATCTGCTGCTGCACTGAACTGGTTTTTCATTGCTATTTTTAATAGGTTAATCGATTACCTTTGCAGGCTAATCGATTACACTAATCGATTACCATTTCAGGGTAATCGATTACCTCCTGTTGTTTTTGCTAAAAATCGGCTTCCGCTTTAACCAATTTTAATTATATTCGAAAGTTTGGTATTGTAGCTTCCATTTACTATTCACCTCCCTCTAGTAAATTATTAGGCCGCTTGTTGGTTTCCAACAGTTTGCCCTTCAATATTTCTTTTATTTGCATGCTCTAACTACTGTCATGGGAGTATCTCTCTGACCAAGGAGACCACCCATGCAAACTTGCATCTAGCCTTAGATAGGCTCATCCGCCACGGCGGGGAGTTTAAGTGGATTAAGGTTCTGAATACGCGATTGACTCTTCTACTTCAATGTAGTACAGTAAGAGCCCCGTACAATGGAGAGGTTTACAGTGGTCTTTAACTAGAACCCTGGTAACTAGCCTGGGAACTAGTGCGTACCATCATTTTGTGGTCACATAAACGTTTGGGATGACGACTTATGATTGTATAGGAACGTCGCGAGGATGAAACAAAAGTAAATAATCAAATTTCATTAATAAGAAGAGGTAAATGAATATAAATATGTTTAACTATAGTATCACCTTAGTTTCTCCGCATTCCACGAGTTCTTAATGGGCTATCCGAGCAGGGTTTCGCAAGGCTAAGGGTCTTACCTTGGATTATAGTTTGTAAATGACCTATGAACTCGTAAGATGAGTATGGACTAGTGGTGATGTTCTCGGAGCTAAAGATATCATACATAAAGCATATGTGAGCTCATCTTAGGTCGAATAAAGACAAGGACAGAACTTATCCTGTAATACTTAATTATGAAGGAAATCCCATCAAGATAATGATCCAAACGATGATATTAAATTATGAAGGCATATGTGAGCTCGTCCAAAGCAAAAGAGGATTACGCAAGGATTATCTTCAAAAATAGAAGATTATTCAAAGATTATCCATTGGCCTATGGAGCCGAAAGAAAACTTTATAAATACAGCTTCATAACAAGCACATAAAGAGGCTCATACACACTACATTCACACGTTGAGCAATACCTAAACTATACAGATAGAACCTTGACTTCATAATGACAAATGTAAGAGTTGTAGTTCTCTCATGTCCTTCACTGAAGGACTAAGGCTATAAAATGGGTTTCAAACATGTTAGGTTGTTGAGACACTATATGTCATGGTCCAACGGTGTAAAACTTCACTAGATCCCTAGGTATCATACCATGTCAAATATCAAAGGTTCGATTCCTAACAACGATAATTGCTGACAGGACGTATCGCATATCCCGAAAAAAATTAGTTCTTTGCCCATAACGTGAGGGATAGCCCCATAACACAAAACAAGTGTTTTTCTATTATTTGTTTTATCTATTGTCAAAGGAGGTTATTGCCTAAACCCTAATGAATTAGAGGTTATGGACTCAACCCCTCCACTTGCAATAGTAAGGTTATGTATATGTATCCTATGTAAACCTACTAGGTGGGAGTCTCATGTACTAGAGCACCCCTTCTTGTCTACACAGTTCTCCCTAAAGCTTGATTTTAGAGAGGGAAAGGTAGGGAGTTTGACAGTATAGTTGATGCGTTTAATGCTTAAATGTTGACAAGCATCCGGTAGGAATAGTTGCAAAAGAATAGACGGTATTACTATTATCTCATAAAAGTGTTTCAAACTCCCGAGACTTGGCTCCCCAAGTCACCATCTCAGTCATAGATTAAGGGTTTTCCTTTCCACTAGACAAACTAGCACATGGTACTTAAGAACATTTTTCACAAGTTAAAAAATTGAGAACAACCTAGATTGAAGGGCTAATTATTTTTCTCTCCTTCCTAAAAACACACATACACTGTACTGACAACTCTTACTTTCATATAAACACAAATGAAGTAATTGAAAATTGCAAATTTTCAAAGCACTTTTCCTTTCCTGGCTAACAGTATAAAGTCACTGGTATAAGTGTTTTCACTGGTATAACTGGTTTTTTCAAGAGATCAAAGTCAATCACAATAAGTATGTTCGCCCAAAAAAGTATATGATGCAAGCAGATATGAATCTCAAACACAAAACCCCCTTTCAACTCTACATTCAGAGCTTCTAAAAGACAAATCAAGGCAAATCTACCTCTACTTTTATGCAGTACCTTCAGCTTGTTGACTTCACATCAACTTACCAAAGCCTTAGGTTTATTTTCCTATCATATCTTTACAAGACAACTGAAAAGCTTGAAAATGTCTATCCAAATTCCATCATCAACTGATAGTGTTTGAAGAAGGTTTTTTCTCTTGAAGAGAGATCACAGTTTCAAAGGCACCAACCAATGCTTTAACCTTGCTCTTCCGAGTTTCGGCCAGTTTACTTGCTGTTTCCTCAATCACATTATTAAACAATCCCCGCGCATCTTTCTTGTTCTGCATATCTTGATGCCTCAAAACAACCTTCTCTGGACCTGTTGGAGAACCAGTGCCGTCAGCGCAAGCTTCATCTCTTCTTTTAAAGCTTTTCCTCAGGGCATCAACCTTGAGATTTGATTTTTCAGAAACTTTTGCTCTCCGAAATTTAAGCCTCCTTGGACTATTGTTCTCAATTTTATTTTCAATCATTCTTCCCCTTCTGAACTTCAATTTTAACATTTGGCAATCCTTATCTTCAGAATATACAATCCCACCCTTTCTAGGCTTGCCTTTCTCCACAGCTTCCAACATCTCCCCATTTTGCATGTATTCTTCATGGTTTCTTGGAACAGAATCTTCCTCAAATTCACTAGTTGTATATTCTGATTCCTCTTGGTCTTCTTGGGATAAGGATTGAGAATTTGAGGATGATGGAAAGTTGGGTGGTGACAACTGAGGGAGGGATGATTCATCATCACCATATGGCGAAGTTTTATTTTCACTTTCCATCTTGATGACATACAAAGTCTTTTCCTCTACCTCATCTTTGTTGCGTTCTTCAGGTTCCACTTTTCTGGCACTGGCAGTCTGCTGATTATTGAGATGAGACACAATTTTCAGGCTCTTGTGCTTTCTTGAATTAATACTTGGAACTCTTTTAAGAGTAAGTCTTGGGGACAATAAAGTCCCTGAGGATGTCATCAATTTTCTTGAAGCTGCTTTGGAGGAGGCTGTCCGCTTTTCAATCTTGATCTCCTTATTTCTTTGCCCACCAAAACCTTCTGAGGAATTCACAGAAGATATTGTCTTCCGTGCGACAGAAATTGGTTTCACAGATGTCACTAATTTTTCAGACATCTTTCCTTCACCTTTCAAAGGAGATGACTCTGATGAAGTTTTCACCAACTTAGAAGTTGGTTTCGAAGAAGTTTTGACCTTCAAAGTCGGCTTTGATGAAGTTTTGACGTTTGATGGAGTTTCCACTTTCTTGGAAGTTGAATTTGATGGAGTTTCGACCTTCTTGGAAGTTGATTTTGATGGAATTTCGACCTTCTTTGAAGTTGATTTTGATAGAGTTTCCCCCTTCTTGGAAATTGATTTTGATGGACTTTCCACCTTCCGAGAACTTGATTTTGATGGAGATTCCACATCCTTAACAGTTGAAGAAGTTTCTTGTCCCGCTGATGGAGACGTATGGGATTTCAGAAGTGATGGTTTGAGCTTGGCCGATGATGTTTTGTTCCTTTTTATCAGACCTTCATTTCTTATATGTTTTTTGTTGTCAGATGATTTTGTCTGCAGTTCCTCCTTATTTGCATCAGAGGTATCGGAAATCATGGTCTTAAATTCAACTGATTTCGTGAGTTTGACCACTGGCATCTTCTTTGTTGGCTTGGAATCAACAGACGCTGTGAGCCTGGGAACTGACATCATTATCCCACCAATGCTCTCTTCTGAACTTTGGTGAAGCTTTTTTCTTGTAGCTCTACTAGGTATAGAACGTCTTTCCTTCACATTAAATTTATGCACCCCCCCATACTTACAAACATCATGACAGGAACCAGTCGAAGCTCTCAGATAATGGGGAACAATTTTTTCATCACTGTTTCCAGAACTTGCTTTGTCAGCAGAGTGCCTTCTTATTTCAACCCTGGACAACTTAGTTTCTTCTGGGGTCACTGGTAATTCAACACTTTCCTCGGCCATCAGATGGGAGATGAGATACGCAGATGAGAACTGCAAAAACCCTGAAACTAAAACACAAAACAGATTTTAAATACCGTGAAGATAAAGGCACAGAAAGTTAAGTAGTCACTGATCCAAATTTCAAACTGCAAACAAAATACAAAAGACATTCAAAATTTCAGTAGGAAGCACACAAATAAAATATCTACAATTTTAAGGTGGAAAGGAATGAAAATCTATCACCTACCTTTCAGATTGAATTAATAAAGGTCACAAATCATAATATTCAGAAGTTTTGGAAAACATTTCAAAATGCTTATGAAATTAAATGATTTCCGATCTCATTCATACTTGAAACTCAAAACCTGTGTCTCCAAATGGAAATGTACAAAATACTTAGGTTGTTTCTCCTCCATTCTAGGGAGATTAATGCACTCTTTTCTCATCATAAAATAAAACAACTAAAAAAATTAATGCAACAGGGACCATCCATAAAGCTACAAGCATTAAATTGAAAGGAAATAAAATCATCAAACATCCAAAAAAAAATAAAATTTAAAGATGTCTCAATTGGTAAACCACAAGCTTTCACAAATATACTTCAATAAACAACATTCTTACTCATAATAATCATGAAAATTCAAGCTATAAGCACTGGTACATGATTAATCACTTAAGGCAATTAACATGACAAGATATTATGATGAAATCTAGTCCGTGATTGGCAAGGTTGTTTAGCAAAGACAGTAACTATGTTTTTATATTACAAGACTTTCTGATGAATCCAGTACTGCAACTTTATGTGTCATCATTGTGCAGCAGTAAGCTTTCACTGATCTTAAATATAAAAATACACTTATAAAGTATATTAATCATGTAACCAATCATCCAAGGAGATCAATGAAATATAAAAAATGCAACAAAGTTAAAAAAAGCACAATAATTTCGGTAATCAAAATCAAGTGCATCAGGACATTCTTATACATCCACAGCAAAAACATCACCTAGTATAAATTATTCAGAAAACCCAAATCACAAAAGAATAAAAAAAAACACAGACAACCATCTTGGGAGTAAATTCCAATCCATGAAATAAAAAGAAACAGCAGAGAGAGAAAGAAAAAAAACAACCCAATCCAATATAACAGAATAATGAATATTCTGAACACAAATCTCAACCTACTACTAAGTTTCATGTGTCATCATTGTGAAACAGTAGGCTTTCACTGACACTAATATAATATAAAAAATAAAAAAAATAAAAAAATACACACTTATATAAAGCACATTAGTAATGCAATCAATCATCTGAGGAGATCAATCAAGAATAAAAAAATGCAACAAATTCCATCTGAGAGATATAATGATTACAAAGCAAACACTATTATTAAGGTGAATAGGTGATCAAAATCAAGTGCAATCAAAATATTCATCACATGATATTGATTATTCATAAAAACCCACGCCCCAACCCCACGTCATAAAAAAAACGATAGAAAAATCCCAATAAGAGAAAACCAAACCAATAAAACAGGACCAACAATAAAACAGAATTGAATCAGGGGAAGTGGTGAAAACCCATGATAAAATTCAAATTTTGAATGAAACCTAATTGAATAAAGGTGAAAATAAGCAGAACCCAGATGATGATTTTGAAGTAGGAGAAGAAATAGCATAGCTTTTTTTTTTTTATTACCTTGGGTTTTATGAATGAGAAAAAGAAATGGATTTTTGCACTGGTTGTTGTTCTTAATGAGAAAAAGAAGGAAGGGGATGGAGAGTGTAAAAGAAAGTGGATGGGGTCTGAGAAGCAGGGTGAAGGGGTCCACAGAAGAGAACGTGCAAGCAACTGTAAAAGAGGTCTGTTACGTTCTTTGTTTCTCGGGTGGCTTCTGGTTCGGTGGGCGCGTCACTGCGCGTTTGTTTTTGCTGCAGAATCCAACGAGAGAGAGAGAGAGAGAGAGAGAGAGCGCAACAAGAGTTGAGTTTTTAGGGTCAATAGGGCATGATTTTGGAGGTAATGACTTACCAAATAAAAATATGATATTGTGTGATTATCAAAAAGAAAAAAGGGGTATTGTGCAATTTATAATAATGCGGATTTAATTTACATCAATAAGTTAATTAATGGGTAATTTAAGGTGAGACAATGAAAGATGGTCAGGTTGGCAAGTTGGTAAACATTAAAAGAAAAAAAGAAAAAGAGGTTGAGGTAAAAAAAAAAAGACTTTTTCTTTTCACACCCCCCATTTTTTTCCCTACCCCCATTTTTTCACCTGAAAGATGGTCATGTGAGGCGGAAGTGCTTTTTTTCACCCTTTCCACCTCTTGAGAGGCGGAAAAACCAATAAATTTACACTTCCACCTCATGTGAGACGAAAAAAATGGAGGTAGGAAGAAAAATGAGGGTTGTGAAAAGAAAAGGTAAAAAAAAAAGGCTCAAATCTCGTTATTGATGTAAGGATTTTTAAGTACATTTAACGAAGGTTTATAAAGTCATGAAATATGTCTTGATCTTGATGAGCCTGATAACGTACTCGCTTAAGGTATTACTCCCTCCGATTACCTAACTCTCTTATTTGATACTCCCTCCGGCTCGAATTATAAGCAAAACTAACTAATTTTACGCTTATTAAGGAGGTTAGTTGATTGTATTTAATTTTCTCAAATTTATATAAGAATAGAGGTATTTTAGGAAAGTTGCATTGGGAATGAAACAAAAATTAAATAACATAACAATTTTCTAGAGATGTTTTTGGAAAGTGACATTGGGAATGAAATAAAATTTAAGAAAGTTGGTTAATTTTGCTTATATTTTAAACCAAGAGAGGTATGATTTTTGTTGCTTATATTTCGAGCCGGAGGGAGTACTATTGTTAATTTTTTTTTTTTTACACCAACCGATACCCGAATCTGGTTTATCCGAAATTCGACTCATCTGATCTGACCCAACTGAGCTCGCACTAAGCGGTAGGGGTTTCCCAGCGGGGTTGCTCCATACTCAAGGCTCGAACTCAATACCAGTTGGTTAAGAAACCAAGTGAGCTACCACTTGACCAATTCCACGTTGGTATTTGATATTGTTAATGGTATTGAAATTGATTACACTTGTTATACTTTTTCAATATAATATTATAATATTTATTAGAACGGTAAAAAATATTGAGTAAATAAAGATGTTTCTATAAAATAAGTAATGAATATCACTGAAAAATAGAATTAGGGACTAAAATGAATAACTTAAATATATATTAGGGACTAAAGTGAACAACTTAAATGAACATTAGGGGATGAAGTGAACAACTAACAACCACGTCGCTCAACTGCTAACGGATATCAATGGAAGTTGGGACAAGGGACTAACGTGAAACAACTTTATCAACATCAGGGACCAAAAAGCATTTTTAACTATTTTAGGCACTAAACTGAAAGCGATTGACAAATTCAGGGACCAAAGTGACAGGTTAAAAAAAAATCATATCTAAAAAATTGTAATTTGGTTGAGAAATACTCTCAAATGAATGTTACGTTATTTCTCCTGAAAAATTTAGTTTAGTTGACTCTTTAAGATTCACAAGGTCAAAGAAAATTTTATGGTTTAGAGAGTACTTATAAATTCACTTATACATTGTTCACTAACAAAAGTCCTCATATCCTTACTAAATATAAGATGAATCATTATTAACTAAATCAACTTTTATTATCATTTCTAAATCATGCCATCATAGGTTTGATGACGATTTATGTAGATGAAAAATAAAAAAGTGTCGAGAGGGTATGCAGATCCTCCCTTAAATGGTCTAATTAGTTTTGAAAATAAGTTTTTTATTAGGCTTATGTCACAAGTCTCCGAAGTTAGGGGTAGTTTTGTCAGATACCCTTATACTTTTTTTTTTCCAATGTCTGACTCCCCGAAATTACTTCCGGATTTGTCATATACTCCTACTATCGATTTTGGACATTTTTGATTACATGTAACATCATAATTTTAGTCACACGCAGGAGGTTGGTCATGTGGTGCCGTGTGATGTCACACGGTCGAAGAAGATCTCTCTCTTCAATTCTTTTTTTTTTATTTAACTAAATATATTAAGTTTTTTAGTTTTTTAAATTAAAAAAAAATCTTCCGCACAGGGCACCAGGTGCTTAACCTCCTGCATATTCCGATGTTACATGTTAGCAAAATTGGCCAGAATCGGTAGTAGGGGTATATGACAAACTCAGAATTAACTTCGGTCAAACATTGAAAAAAATATAAAGGTATCTGGCAAAAATACCCCAAAAATTATATAAAACTTGAAACTTGAACCAGATCGAATAATATGTTTCATGTGCCTTAAACGAAATGCATTTGGGTTGGAATAGATCGATGACTAGCACCAAAAGCCATATAAAACTTGAACAATCTAGTTATAGATTCAACCTCTTTAAATTTTTTTTTTTAACTGTAAATTTTTTTTAAAAAAAATCCTAAAACTAAAAATTAAAACCTAATCCCTAATCCAGGATTGTCTTATTTCTCATTTTCTCACTTTTTCTTCATTCCACAATCGACACTAAAGACCTTGTTGTCGTCCACCTCCGTTCAACCTTGCATCATTTTATTGTCCCCTTAGGTCGTCAATCCACCATCCCCGCTTCTGTACACCATAAATGATAAACACCCAAACTACATATATATCCTCAATTATAAGATAATTTTAGCATGATGATTTATGACTATAAGTTTGCAAGACTTAAACTTGTTTTGTGCAGTTAATTTGAATACGTATGAAAGACATGATGTGTGTTATTTTAATTCATTTTTGCATTGGATGTCATCTATTGTGTTGACCATATATGGTAATATGTAATATGTGTAATAGTTGTGTTATGATTGATTTAGGGAGGAGCAACTAAGGATCTGGATATTAGATAGCTGAATTATTCATGAGTTTAATTCTTGTCATGAATATGGAAAATGTTTTGTTGAAAGAGGTTGTACCCACTTCGGTGATCTCTTTGTCTCGAAAAAAATTAATCTCTAACTATCGACCGAATGATACTCTTAGTTCACACAAAAAAAATAACTAAGGTTATGGACCCCTTCCTTGCTTGAAAAGTTTTTTTTAAAAAAATAAACTTAATTTTTAGCGATGGTTATAATTATTGCAAATGAGTCTTAAGGTTAAGGTTTGACCACGTTTTTCCTTCTATCATGTTTTTCCTCCTATGTTTTGATGTTGTTGACGAAATTACCCACACTTTTTAACTTATTAGCTATATTTTTCTGTGATTTTATTTTATGACATTAACCATGGCTAATAAATAGCAATTTTCATATCTTCCACTACTTAGCCACGGTTTTTTCATGGCAAACCAGTAGTTTTATGCTTTTTTTTCATAATTTAGCTATGATTTAAATCGTAGCTAAATTAATCTGATCCCTTCCTCCAAGACTTTCTAAATCCATCCATGATTGTCTATTTTTTTTAAGTAATACTCCCTCCGGCTTGAAATATATGCAACAAAAAGCATATCTCTCTTGATTCAAAATATAAACAAAATCAACTAACTTTCTTAAATTTTATTTCATTCTCGATCCCACTTTCCCAAAACATTCCTAGAAAATTGTTATCTTATTTAATTTTTGTTTCATTCTCAATGAAACTTTCCTAAGATATCTCTATTCTTTTATAAATATGAGAAAATTAAATACAATCAACTAACATTTTTAATAAGCGTAAATTTAGTTAGTTTTGCTTATAATTCGAGTCAAAGGGAGTATATAGATAGTAATTTTTTTTTCTTTTATGCTCCCTACGTTTCATATCTTTTGCAGTTTAAGGTTGTTTCAAACATATTAAGGATGTATTGAATATTGGAAGTTTTATATGTATTTTGTCTAAAATGTCCCTATTTAATTATTATTGAAAGTTGTAGTAGTATTTAATTTTTATTAGAAAGTGTGTCTTTTAATTAATATACGATAATTTAGAGATGACAGAGAGGAGAAAAGTAGAACTAATGAGGAGTGATAGCAATGATTGAATGAACGTTAAAATTTTTTTAAAAAAGAAAAGAAAAAAAAATGTGAAGTACCACTTTGGTCCCTCATGTTTTTTTAGATGGGATACTTTAGTCCCTCAAAATGTGGAAATTCACTTTTAGTCCCTGAAGATTTTTTTATGGGACGCTTAAGTCCCTCAGTTCACTCCGCCAACTGCCTCAACTGCAAACTTAAGTGTCTCATAAAAAAATCTTGAGGGATTTAAGTGTCCCATAAAAATAAAAATCTTCAGGGACTAAAAGTGAATTTCCACATTTTGAGGGACTAAAGTGTCCCATCTAAAAAACATGAGGGACCAAAGTGGTACTTCATTAAAAAAAATATATTAATGATGCCTTATTTAAAAGCTAAAACAAAAAAAAGATATGGAATAAAAAGAAAATGTTGATATTGTTGAATCAAAGAGATTTTGATGATGACAAATGACCCTTTAAATCAAAGAGATTGTTGATTATGACAAATGTAGTTGCTCGGTTCTCGACCAAGGTTTTGATGAAGCCAAATGGATCAGCTCTGAAGTAACTCGGACATCAGCCTCGACAATAAAATCAGCTCAGTATGAGGATCTCTGATCTCGGCTACCGACGAAAACTATTGGATCTGATCAGTATGATGAAAAGATTCAAAATTTCCGAGAAGCGCTCGGTGCTCTTAGCATTCTTGCTTGGAAGACTAAGGATCGATTTGATGAAGTCGGAATAAATGAAGCGCAAGCTCTGACGCACTTGGAAGTGATCAATTCAAGCTATCGCTCAGAGTAAATCAGTCGATAAGATCACCTCAGTTCAGATCTGTCGCTCAAGTCCCCAGGCTCGAACAGATGCCAAGATCAAATACCAAAAGCAAGTAATCATCAAGCTCGGCACATCAGAGCTCTTGATCTCAAGGCATAGCCACTCGGCAACAGAACAGCTCAACTATGTTTCTCAGCATCAATCAACCCAGTTAAGTTGCTCAGCCATCTCACCCTCAAAGCTCAAATGAAGTCAAGCTCGGCAATATGCTCATCATCTTCAACAAATCAGCAACACTCTTCGACTCCACTCAACTTCAGCCTTCAACCTTTTAATTTTATTTTATGTGTTGGGTAGGTGTCTTAAGTTTAAACTCGCGTGTTTTTCTAAGTTTAAAATTCAAATTGAGTTTAACCAATGGTTAAAGCGGGAATGACCATTTAGACTGTGATTTGATGGGTAAAAATTTCCGTTAGAACGGAAACAGCCTATGGTTTCCGTAGGTCCTCTTTCTCTCTCCTTTCTCAAAGAGATTAGAGAGGGAGTATATAAGAGGTTCCTCTCCAACAGAAATAAATATAGAAGAGACACACAAAACTTGCAAGCGAAAACCAAAATTTTCAATCTTCTCTCTCAAATCACAACGATCTTTATTTTTCTGAAAAACAGAGAGTGAAAAACTTTCACACTTGAAACCTTGTTTCAATCCTCTCTGACATTTCTGCCAAACCGTTTACTCACTTGAATTCTAAACTTTCAAAATCAAAATTAGTGAGTGTTTAGATTGGAGCCAACCTCATCTCATCTCTTTACTCTGTTTTCGAAGCGGGTTCTTGTTGGTCAAGAAGCTTCGGTTGTGCAGTGCTGAACGTGGGCTTCAGCAGAATCAACATCAAATTGGGGTAGTGTTTGAGAGTTTGGTACACTCTCAAACGGGATAGGTTTGTAGTGGGTCTACTGTAAATCCCGGGGTATAGTGTGGGTCACTTGTAAAACCCGTGTAACCAATTTGATTTGATTAATTGAAAATCTCTCTAAGGTTGTAGAGAGGACATGACGTAGCTTTCAAGTGGGTGAGAGTGAACCGGTATAAAAACTCTGGTGTCTCTTTTATTTTCGTGCTTGCTGCATTTCTGTTCTTTAATTTTCTTATTTTGTTTTGGTGTTGTTTTAAATTTCTACCGAGCAATTGATTGGCTAAATCATGCTAACTACCTTGGGTTCTTGCTCTCCACTTTCTAAGTTTTAAAAACCAAGCTACTAGTGTGCAGCAGCTTGGTTAATAACTTAACCACTTCATTTATTGAATTGGTTAATCGATTAACCAGCGTCTGCTCGGCAGCAGCTCGACATTCCTATCAAACAGACGAACAAAAAGTCAAGTGTTTTTCAACGATTTCGAAAAATCAATATACTTGCTTCAATCTTCTATTCACCCCCTCTCTACTCGATTGTTAGCCCCTTGTTGGTTTCCAACAGATATTACAAAAGATTGTTGGAATTGGCAAACATCATCCAAGAGTGGGGTAAATTGGGTATTTATAAAAAAAATCTTGACAAATTGAAAAAATAAATCATTTTCAAATATTTCAAATAATATTTGCAGTAGAAAACAATACAACTTTGAAAAGGATAGCGCAGAAACGATTAATAACAATGATAATAATAATAATTACGTGTGGAGGCAATTAAATGAATTAAAAAACGTTATTGTGCCTTAGTTAGTTGATTAAAAAATAAATATATCAATAATAATAATAATAGCTGCATTGCGGAAGAGATAACTATAACAATAAAAAATACGCGCAATGATAATAAAAGAAGTAAGGGATAGAGAAAGTGCAATCCAGATTTTTTTAATACTAGTTCAGTCACTTTGGTGAGTCCCACATTCACGTTTGGTTCCAGGAAGGTTTACGTCCAGTCCCTTAATAATGTGCTTCGGATTTGCTGTTATTAATCAACTGGATGCTTCAAACCCCAATACACCTAGAGCGTCCCGCAAACTACTTAGTTCGATCTTTTGTAAGGGACCTCTGTCATACACAAGGGTTCTTCACCCTATTACACAAAGGATATCATGTCCTCACACTTGGGACGTACAACAACTAGACTTAATACATTCCTAAGTTGGATTTAGTAATAAAATTTTTCTTTTTATTTTCTATTTCGAACTTATGATGCAAAGTCAGATAGACACATATAGCAACACATATTATATTTTACATTAATATAATACGTTATTATTTTTTACATCCAGAAAAAGTGGCCTCCTCTCTCATCCACCTATGTACAATATTTGCACTATAATACATATAATACATGATATTTTAAAGTTTTCTTTTTCATTGTCACCACCACCTTTCCTCTGCTATCCCATGATCCTCACCAAGTTTACCTTCAACACACATTAATTTTTCGAAGGCCACTCCATCAGATCCTCCTCTTCTCCATCGATCATATGATCATCCCTCTACGCCACATGCATATTAGGCATCCCATGTATTCCTGGATAAGACCCTGGTGGGGAGGCAAAACGTACAGATCGTGCGGGCTATAAGGAAGAAGGGATCCCATTAGAGGATGGAGGAGAGGACGCATTATCACGACGTGGATATGGCGTCAGTGGCCTTTGAGGAGCTTGTGGTGGTGATCTAGGGCGGTATACCTAGGTGGAGCATGTAGGGTATAGATCATGGGAATTCGAGTATGTCTTGGTCTCACTCGTGATCGAGGATTCAGATGGTGTAAGATCACATCAACATCCCCTTCTACGGTGACGGTGGTATCCTCTATTTCCCAATCATCCGAGTGGATAGATCTTATCTTCGCGCACAAGGTAATTTTGAAAATCATTCTCCCACTATGGCGGGTTGGAAAATATCTATCATTTCATAATGACAAAACTGTCTCTTTGATCTTCGACATTTTAAAGTTGATTTATTGTTTTTGAGATTTCAAAAATTTCTCTTTGATCTTTGAGATTATAAAATATTACTCATTTAGTCCCTAGAAGTGATTTCGTTTAATTTCTCTTTCAGTTTAGTCTCTAACTTATAAACATTTAATTTAATTTGATTCATGAGATTACCAAATTTACTTTAGTTACATCATTGAAATCGCTATTAACAACTTATGTGAGATTTATTTGAGTAACATTTTGCAATCTCGAGAATTAAAGATAATTTTTAAAATCTCATAGACAAAAATGAAACTACCTTACAATATTGATGACCAAATAAAATACTTGTCATTCCATAATTGTGTATAACTTCTTGAGTACCACATACATGTAATTGTTAAAAAAATTAAAAATGATTTGATTTAAACATTTAATTACTTAGTAATTTTTCTTCGCACTAGTTAGATATGGTGGCGCAGGAAGTAATTCATAACTCAAAAGGTTTAAATTTTGTCGATACTAGTATTTATACCCGGGTAGAGTTTTTTTTACAATTATTATACTCCGTATAAACATTTTACTATTTTTATCTATATTAATCAAAATAAAAATATTTATGTAACTTTTTTATATATTTGTCCCAATCACTTTAAAAACAACCATTATTATGTGTTGAAACAAATTAAAAATTAAAAGAATTATTGCATTATTTTCATAAAAACTTGAGATACTCAAATCCGTTGAATGAAATGCATCGAACTATTCAACCTATACTTAAAATGGCTAGAATCATTAACTACGGCTGACTTAAATGGTGCGATCTTGCCAACCTAAAAACTTGGGAGTGGGGCTTGAGACAAAGAAGTTTCAGGTTCGATTCTCAATTAACACATCCCGCTGGGAGAAGTATAGGAACGCGACCTCATGCAGGATTAGTCTCAAGAGTTTTTTAGAATTAAATATGCTATTGGAAGCACTTGTAATACTGACAAAATAGTACATAAAAAAATGGCTAGAATCATCTTTTACATTGAAAAATTGGCTAGTTATTTTATTTCATTCCTCCCACGTGCATATGGTGCTCAAGAAAAGGCAAACCTTAATTTGTTTACTCCCCTTCATCCTACTCCCTTCGATTCGAATTATAAACAACAAAAAATATACTTCTCTTGATTTAAAATATAAGCAAAAGTAACTAACTTTATTAAATTTTGTTTCATTCCTAATACCACTTTCCTAAAACATTTCTAGAAAATTGTTATCTTATTTAAGTTTTGTTTCATTCTCAATACTACTTTTCTAAAATACTTCTATTTTTTATAATTTTGAGAAAATTAAGTACAATCAACTAATCTCCTTAACAAACGTAAAAGTAGTTAGATTTGCTTATAATTCGAGCCGGATGGAGTATTTAGTATTCATAGAGTTTTTTAACATATTTTATATTATTAATCTCAACACACTCTTATTTATCAAACTCTTTTTTTTCTTCGCTTTCAATATCTTTTTTTCTCTTCAATAATGAATTATATAGGGACATTATAATCGAAATACCCCAAATTCTTACTCCATCCATTTCAGAAAGTTTGGCCTTTTAGGCTTTTTTTCTTGTTTCAAAAAATTTGGCCTTTTACATTTTCAATACACAAACATTTTTTTTCCAATTTTAACCTTTCATTCAATCATTTCTCTTACTCCTCATTAATTATACTTTTATCATCTCTCTCATCTCTAAACCACTATACATTAATTAATGGACACATTTACTAATAAAAATTAAATACTACTACAATTTTCAATAAAGATTAAATACGGGTATTATTTTGGACATATTATACATAATACCTACAATAATTTTACATTTTATTAATTTGTGTGCCTAGTTTTAAAAGACTAAACTTTCTGAAACTTTCTTAACCATTTCTTAAAACCCATATATACTCTTAAAATAGACTACTTATAAAATGGAAGAAGTACTCCCACCATTCCAATTTATATGTCTTATTTCAAACAAAATACATCCTTTCAGAAATGCAATCATTACTTATATTTTCAATACATTAATTATGTTTTTTCTTACTATAGCCTTTCTCTCTCCGTAATCATTATTTTTTCTCCACTACTTACAAAAACCAATATTATACTCCCTCCGGTCCTATTTATAAGACCTTTTTGAAGTTTTTCACACCCACCAAGGAGAGTGGATACATTTGTTAGTGACATTGGAAATGTGAAAATTTGATATACTTTTTCAAAACTACCCCTATAATTATTATTGGAACTCTAAAAAGTGTTGACTTTATAGGGGTGTTAGTGGAAAGAAGTAATTAAATGCTATTGAAAATTGAAAAATGGGTCTTATAAATAGGACCAAAATGAAAACCTCAAAAAGGTCTTATAAATAGGACCGGAGGGAGTATCAAATAGCGGTAAATATGGAAAATAACATTTATTACACTTTTGAAATCATCAAAATGACAGATAAAAAGAAATAAAAAATCTTCTCCAAAAATGAACAGTTAAATAGAAACGGAGGGAGTACTTTCTCTTTTCTTTATTATCGGTCATTTTTTGAGATATTTTTTGTTTTTTTATTTGTATTTTTGAGGATTTCAAGAGTGTGATAAATGTTATTTTTCATGTTTGCCTCTATTTAATATATTTTGATTTATGTAACTAGTGGAGAAAAATTAATGATTATAAAAAGAGAAAGAGTATAATGAAGAAAAACATAATTAATGTATTACAAATTTAAGTAATGATTAAATTTTTTAAAAAATGGGTTTTGTTTTGAACGAGACATATAAATAGAAACCAATGGAGTAGTAATATTTTTAGTAAAAATGCTAAACAAGTGCCTAAAGCTGATCTGGAATTTAAACAAACGCGCCATTACTCCGTACTTCATATAGGAGAATGTTTGGACATTGAATAGGGCACCGTCATGGAATTTATCATTTGAAAATCGTTTTCTTGAAGGGTTTCCACATTTTTTGAAGTGGTTTTCATTTCTCAATCAGTATTAAAAGTTGATTTCCCAATTATTTCTTTAATTTTGATAAGGAAAATGCTACTACCTCCCAAAATATATTCCCTCCGTCCCACAAAATGGTTAAAAATGATTAAATATTTTGTCCCAAATTATAGTTAAAATAATTAATGAAAAATTTAGAAATTGAAAATTTTGGATTGTGATTGATTGATTCATGCAAAATGCATTAAATTAGTTGTTTGATAATTGGTTGATGTGTTAGACAAACCATTAAATGCATGTTTCCTTAATTTTTTGAGAGTTACTTTTCAGCCCCCACCCATTACTCTTGAACCCCATTTTCTTCCGCCTCTCAAGAGGCGGAAGTGTAATTTTTTTTGGTGTCCGCCTCATGGAAGGCGAAAAAGCCATTAATTTTACACTTCCGCCTCTCAAGAGGCGGAAGAAAATGAGATTCAAGAGTAATGGGTGGGGGCTGAAAAGTAACTCTCAATTTTTTTACTTTTAAATTTTTTTAACCATGCTTATGGTACGGAGGGAGTACGATTCTTTTGACATTTTTATTTTGTCCTGTTTATAAAATATTATATCAATTTTCAATGATCATAATTACAGTTTTTCACAAACATCACTATTTATTTAACACTTTTTAGATTTCAATAATATTAATAGAGGTAATTTTAAAAATACATATCAAAAGTTCACATTTCCAATACAATTAACTAAATTAATCAATTTTATTAATGGACGTAAAATCTCCCAAAGGGATCATATATACAGGGATGGAGGGAGCGATAAGTATTTTAAGAGGATTGTTTAAGCAAGTAAAAAATGTATTGTAATTTTTTTTTATGCACACCAAGAGTATCTTCCAGGCGGCTCCAGCCGATAGCCGAAGACTAATTCCCTCTGTTGATACCTCAATATTTGGTAGCCCAAATTACAAGGCCCAAATCATGTAAGGGCCCAGAAGTTGTCAAACAAAAATAAAGTAATAAAGATACTGAAGAAAGCGCGCCAACTCCGGGAATCGTCCAAGGCGACACACACTCACGGCGACGGCTACCAAGGCGGCACTTCCCGATAAGGTGCCCAGAAGAAAGAGTAAAGCGCACTAGTGGCGGTAAACGCCATGTGTCATCCCAAAGTGTCTCAGATGCCACAAAAACCCGAGGAGAACATCGGGATAAACGAAGGCGAGTCGGAGGCAGAAGCTCACAGAAGGCGCACACGTGACCAGCCAAGGGCGACATAGCCATCCGAGGCTGCGACGGTTTGCAAAGTAAGCCAGAAAGGAATCTTTTATTCACCCAAGGCAAAGCCGAGGGGAGTAAGACTTGGAGTCCTCTCCTTCTCCGTAATCATCAAATGCCAAAGCCAAGAATGGTAAAGAAGACAAAGCCACTGAAAAGGTGCTCTGAATACATAATGCAAGGAGTCATTAACCAACAGACAAAGAAGAGCGAGCAAGGACCACTGGTCCAAAGCACCAGTATAAATAAGAGGAAGAAAAGAGAATAAAAAAAGGAGGAGAGGGCAGAGCCCCGGAAGGCCACCCCCCCCCCCCAAAAGGTCGAGAGATGCCAGAAGGCAAGAGGAACAATACCCCAAAGCGACAATAGCTGCAATACGATACACGCAATATGCACCAAAAGGTACAAAAAGCTCCTCCTTCTGAAAAGCGGAGAGAAAGCATGAGAAGTAAAAGAGAAGCTCGAAGGGGAAAAACTGCCCAGCAAACACAAGAGACATCACTCCTCCCCCGGAAGCACCCTCTGCAAAGGGGTGCCATGGAGAAGTAAGAGACGGAATAAGCAACGAAGGAGAAACAGAAAAGGAGGAAAAGCCAGAAAGCGTGCACCTCCAGCAACCATCGTAAAAGCCAAGACGAGGGGGTCAGAATACCCAGAAAGCGCCGTAACCAACAATGGTTACAACACGGAAGGCGTACAGCGAAAAGGAAAGGAAGCTCCCCTTCTGAACCCAAGATTTAGCAATGCAAAAGGGGTGTAAAGCCAAAGCGCACACCCCTCCCTTTGTAAAATACCACGAACGTGGGAGCCATTTCCTTGTATCGACCCCTCTGTATCTCGTCTCAGTATAATAAAAGCCTAAAGCTTCATCAAGTTTACGAACCCATTATCTTTTTACTAATTATTGTTTATCGCACAAAGCGGTCCGAAACAATTGGCGACTCCACCGGGGAAGCTATGGCTTCCAACCTTGAAGGAAATGAGACTCACGTTGTGCACCAGGTGCTTGTGGGAGATGCCGCTCCGAAGGCGCTACCCGCAGTTGCCATTCAAAACCCAGCATCCGGTCTTGCAAGCCGCAGAACGGGAGCATATTCTAGGAGGCTGAGCTTCAGATCCAACAGATCAAGAAAGTTATGGTCCAGACAGTGAAGGAAATGCTCCTAGAAGCGCCGCTCCAAGGACGGCTATTGAAGGCACTCACTGTGATCAACAATATCCGACTGAAGAAGCGTTTCAGCAAGGAGGTTGTCCTTCCGCCCAAAGGCGACCTTCTTGAAAGGTGGTCTTCTCCCCAAAACGTGAGCTCCCTGGAAGGCGCTCCTCAGAGAGCGATCTTCCCAGAAGGCATGCTCACAGAAGGCGACCAGAAGGCGGTCACACAACCGAAAGGGCGAAAGTACGCTCTCACTGACGAAGGCGTACACAAAGTACGCTCTCACTGACGAAGGCGCCACAATACAGAAAGTAGAAACTCAGGAGCAAAGGCGCAACCAGAGTCTACATGGAAAAATGCTTCATAAGCTAAGTACATATAACTCTTAACTCAGTGCACATGCTAGTACGCCTTTTTCATGAATTTAATTATAATAGATGTGAATCATGACCAAATGAAAAATGTATTGTATCCAATCACGTATCAGTTGCTGTATGTATAGTTAAGAGAATATAATTATTATATGCTCATTTTGTGCATCTATGTCCTAATAGGCTTTTCACGTGATATCATGCTCTACGTAGAGATTATCCTGATAGCAATGATTTAATTTTACTTTGTCTAGAATAACATTGTTATGATATGTTATGGAGATGGTCTGACTCTAAGTTTGCCATGGCTGAGAATTGCATATATATGATCGCAATCATGAATGTTGTCGCTCTGATATGTGTCAAGTACTTGACTAGAAAAGCAGTAATTAGATAACTCTGTACATTTGAATGTTTGATGTAGAACTAAAATTAGTATATCATACTAGTCGTTCTTGCCATAATCTTGTTAACCTTTCTTGGCTCAACCACGGCATGATGAAAAGAAACTGTTTCCATCATGCAAAAACAACGTCTAAAGTTATAAATTGTATGATTTAAATGTTGAGAAGGCATGCTCTAGAAAAGCATTATATGAAAAACATGATCTTGGCAATGATACATGATAATGCATTATTAATCTTGTACATGACTTACTAGAAACAATTGAAAAAAAAATGGGCTTGAATAGCATGAAAATGACCGAAAATGGAAATTGTTTATGTAGGAACAATAATTGATATCTTCCACACATTCAGGAAGTCCTAAGTATGCCCTTAGGCCATGATTTTCCATGTTTTGCTAAGATACTCAATGTCATGGGAGGACCGCTTCCTCCACTGAGAACAAGAAGCACCTGAGCTATCCAGATAGAAAAGATCAGTGAAAATCAAACAAACAAAATCAAGCAAAGATAAAGAATGAAATCACACCAGAAGGCGAACCCTGAAGTTGGTAGTAAGACGCATGAAATCCAGAACCAGAAGGCGAACACAGAGTCATGGCGGCAGGGCGCATGTCAGCCTTGCAAACAGAAGTAATCATGCATTTAGTATAAACTAATTGACGAGATGAAAGGCGGAACAAGCAAAGGCGAGGAAAGCAAAGTTGAATTAAAAACCTCATGTGAAGCAAAAAAGATGAAATCCAAGGCGCATCAGAAAAGAAACGGTACTAGAAATCCTGGAGAAAATGCAAACAGAAAGTTGCTAATAACAAACCAAAAACTAGAGAGCAAAGGTGCATCGGAAGCTGCGATCAAAAGCTGACAAAGAATTCAAACCGGAAAGACCAAGGCAACTTCAAAGCAAAAGCGTGCAAAAGATCACAAGCCATAAAGTTAAAAGAAAATCAATGCAGATATCTGAGCGCAACAGCAAGACAAGATGAAAAGTAAAAAGGTCATAACAAAACTCAAAAGGCGTACGACTTCAAGGCGTATAATTGCAAAGGCGTACACCTGCAAGGCATACAATTGCAAAGGCGTACAATTGCAAGGCGTACATGAAAAGGCGTGCATGCAACATGAAGACGAATGCAAGCTCCGTAATGGCCAATGCAAGTACAAGATCCTGAAAAGTATGCTACTCAAAGGCGTACTTAAACACTGAAGCACTGAATCAGATGCAAGGACAAGGTGCAGGATAAAATCAAGAAAGCGTACAAACGATTGACCCAAAATGGCCTCAAACACAACATAACCAAGCCAAGGCATCCCAAAACAAATAAAACGAAGAAGTCTGTAGCAAGCCCCTGAAGCAAGGCATATGAACCTATACATACGTCAAAGCAGATCATGCGAAAGCAAGCATAAGCACAAGGTCAATCAGAAAACCCAAGCATTTTCACGCCGATAATCGCAAGAAGAACTAAAAAGTAACGCCCATGACAAAAGGTGTTACGAAGCACAAGCAATCAGAATCAAGCAATCGATCAGAGGCAGGGAAGTGCCTGTGACAAGAGGCACCAATGCTAAAGCTCGAAGCAACACTGATGACATGAGGTGTCCCCAGAAAGAGCTCGAAAGATACTGACGACATGAGGTATCACTGTAGAAAAACACCCTCAAACAGGGTCAATAATGCCAGAACGCGAGGTTCAACACTTCAAAAAAAAGAAGAAAAAAGGAAGAGAAGAAGAAAAAGAAAAGAAAAAGAATAGTGTTGAACCGTACCGCGGGCACAAGCGCCTTATCGCGGTTCCCGGATAGACCTCTTGAAAAATTTCCGGGACAGACGCGGGCGAAGTACGCCATATCGTGAGACTAGAAAAGGTCCCGGGAAACAAGGCCGCTAGTCTTAAACGCGGGCGGAAAAAATCAGTAAAAGAGGTTGGCTAACGCAAGATCCAAAGCGATCCGTTAGTTTACAAAGCCCCAACGTGGCAACTGAAAAAAAAAGCCCCAAAGCGGCAAAGCCCCAACGTGGCAACTGAAAAAAAAAAAGCCCCAAAGCGGCAAAGCCCCAACGTGGCAATTGAAAAAAAAAGAAGAGAGCCCCAAAGCGGCAAAGCCCCAACGTGGCAACTCAAAAATAAAAGGAGAAAGAAAGCCCAAAAGCGGCAATTGAAAAGCCCAAGGCGGCAAGCAGAAAATCCAAAGCAACAAACAAAAGAATGGGTCCAAAGCGACAACATCTGTGAAGTGTGCCCAACGAGCACCTCAACAACAATCTTGGCACCAATGACATGAGGGGCCATTGAAATCTGCAAGCAAGTTTGAAGCGCCCGAAGCGCGCTTCAAAAAAAAAAGTGGAGAGGGGAGGAAGGAAACCTTCCTTGGGGCACCAATGATATAAAGGCCCCTATAAAAACGAATACTATAAAAAAAAAGGAAGAAAAAGAAAAGAAGAGTTGTGCTCTATCAGAACACTTGAAGAAAAGGCACCAAAACTGAGAAGTGCAACAAACGCAAGAGCAGTAGCAAACGATTACAAAGCTACGAAGTTCAAGCCACAACTGCTAAAGCAGCGAAGCCAACGAAAGCGTACAAGAACAAAGGCGTAAAATTCAAATGCAAGTCTCAAGCGCAAGGCAAACAACAACAACAACAACAAGATGATGAAAAGACAAAGACAAGATATGCATAACAGCATTGTCAACATAGCAGCAAGCGTACAAAGTAGAATCCAAACTTGAGGAGCACATACAAAAGGCATCATGGACCCCAAGATGCAAGTTCAAAAGCAATAAAACAACAGAAGTCAAGTTCTAACAAAGTCATACAAATCATGGAGCCAAAGAGAAGGTCATAACCGAAACCATAATTCGAAAGGAGAAACGTCAAAGCAATGGCATAAAGTGGCGAAACAGTGCCTACATAAAAAAGAGGGAATTCAAAGAAGTGACCCTACAGACTTCCTCATAAGAATACTTTGTGTTGGCCAAATCCCTAATCTCCTGATCAAGAGCCTCCAATTCAGTGGTTGCTTGATCAAGCTAAGAAGAAAGCTCCTTGATACGAGACACCAAAGGACCACGGCGCTCCTGCAGAGCACGCTCAGCGTCGACCAACTCGGCGTCGTCAAATGGAGGGCGCAAACTTTCAAAACCAGCAATGGCACTTTCAAGCCAGGGACCAGAATAATGTTGAAATTGAAGCGCGTACAAGCAATCCAAGATCTCAGCCTTCTCCTCCCATGGCGATCATCTACGTCAACTGAGCGGACCAAATGCAACATCCGCAACAAAGTGTTAGAACCGGAATCCCGGAAAAGGCGAGGAAGCGAAGCTGAAGGAGGAATCAAGAAAGCATGGGCACGCAAGAACGAATCAATCAAAGCTTGATCATCCGCAGAAAATGGAGCTGCAAAAGCATATGCGGAAATGATGAGACCAAAACACAAGAGAAGAGATAAGTCCAACTTAGGCCAAGTGAAGAAAATACTTACAAACCAAAGAAGATCCTGGAGAAGCGGAGGCGTGACTTGCCCTCACGGCAGGAGCCTTACCCTTATCGGCTAAAGAAACAAGATTTGCAGTAGCTTGACTCTCTGGAGGGGCAGGGGCGTCAACTTCAGCACCTACCCCACCAAACATGTTTTCAGATCTTGGAACATCATAAACAAGTTCATAAATAATGTCAGCAGTAGCAATACCTGAAGGGGCCTTCGAAGGCGCACCCTTGGGAGAAACAGGGACACTCCTTGGAGTGCCAACAGGAGGCATCAAAGAAGTGAAGCCATCACTGCCAGCAGAATCAGAAGGGGCAACACCCCCACCAGCTGAAGGTTGGCAAAAGAGGTTCATAAAATCTTCACGATTGGAAGCAAGTGAAACAGCAGGAGCGTTCTCAGGAAACTGAGATGAAAGCGACGCCGATGAATGACCATCAGCACCACCTGCGCTCAAAAGGAAAAAGAAAAGAGAGTCAGTGACGTTATGAAAACTGTCCAAGCAAAACAAACTGAAAAGACTAGAAGAAAATAAAAGAGCAAGAAATGGAACCTGAAAAGCGACCCCCAGCGTCATCGCTTTCAGCAGAAACATCACAAGACAAGAAAGAATCACCAGAATTAGTTTCAGCAATGTCATCTTGAACCAAGTCCACATGGACTGGGGAAGAAGGAGCAATACGGATGCCGGAAGTGCGAAGGCGACTAGACCGACGAGTAGGAACGGCTACAGCTGCCTTCCTCCTTTTGCTGGAATTGGCGGCGCTACTACTACCACCCCGAACAGAAGATCTGGAAACAGAAGGAGTTTTCCTTTTGCTTCGCCTGGGGGCAACAAAAGGAGACGCAACAACTCTGCGGCTAGGCGAAACCCCCTCAGCTGAAAACAAAACCAAACAAAGTTAAGTGCAAAGCAAGAAAAAGAAAGCAACAAAAAACGAAAAATGGTCAAGATATTTACCATTGGTTTTCTTCATGGAAGTGCAAAAATAAGGGTCGCTGTACACTATGGGCAGCAAGGAAGGAATGGGATGCGAGGAAGAAGCTTCGAAGTCCCGGAGATGTTTCAGGATGTCTTCATGAGAAGTAAGCCAAGAACTCAAAACACCTCCAACGCGAGAAGAAGAAACATAAACAGGAGCAAAATCAGAAGTCCCGGGAGCTGCATCAAAAAGAAGCGCCTTGACCAAATCTTCCACCGAGGCCTGCTCGATGTTAAGAACACAAGGAGCTTGATCGCGCCCAAACTGTCTAGCCACCCGATCAGGATGGTACACACAAGGCCAAAGGGCTCCACCGTGAGCACTCCTACTGTCCAAAGGGACAAAACCAGGCAAGCAGTGAATGGAGAGAATCAATGACCATAAATCATAAATTCCCTCAAAGGGGATGGCAGCGTCGTTCCTTGAAGTAAAGGCCCCTTCATCATAAAGAGGATGCGGGAGGTCCGAATAGGGGCGGAACAAGAACTTGTCTTCTGAATCAATGAGAGAAATTAGAGGTTCTCTTGGAGATCCTCTCGTCCAACACCAGGAACGAGGGTCTGAACCAGCAACACCAGTAGAAAGAGGAAGCATGACAGGGCCATAATCAGGAAAGCGTTCGAACAAAAAGTATTGAAGAAAAGTCAAGTCTACATAAGAGTTGATTGGAAAGTGCCCATGAGAAATGCGCATCTGCACTGATACTTGATCTAGGCGGGCGTACAAACCGCCCAGGAAAAATGAAGCAAGAGGAAGGCGTGTACCTTCCGCCAAGAGACAAGCAAAGAGAAAGACACATGGGCTTACAGACTCCCATAGAGGTCCAGGAAACACGTACCTACTAAGCCAGAAAGCAACAAAGGCGGCGCGGCAGAGGCGCGAATCTGTGACAGGCCCGGATTGGAATTTACCATCATGAAAATCGCCAAAGAAATAACGAATCCAGCAAGCAAAGGTGTACTTAACAGAAGAGCGTTGACTTGCCCTTCGACTCCTAGGAACCAAGTTCCCAGTACCCCTCACCCGTTGAGAAGAAGAGCCCTTAGCGTACGAGGCGCGCCTTCGCTTGAAAAGGTCACGGGAGTACTTGGCGCTCAGAGCCGAAGCGGCTTTCAGCTGCATTGACAACTCGGAAAAACGCTCATCAACATTCTCCACGTCAAGGTCTGCATCTCCAAAAGCAGGAAGTCCGAGAAGCACAATCACATCTTCAAGCGTTGGGGTAAACTCCCCCCATGATGTCAGAAAGGTGTGGGTGGAGGAACACCAGCGTTGCACCAACATCAGCAAATCACTGGGCTTGCGGTTGGCACCAAGTCGAGGCGACGCCTTGACGGCGGCAGCAATCCCTACTTTTTCCAGAATAGCCACGAAAGCGGCGTCAGTAGCAAAAACGTGATCGACCCACTCTTGCCATCCAGCAGTGCCTCCCACGCGAACATTGAAGTTCACATCTACCCAGGGGAACTCCGAACGGCGGAGGCAGGAGCGGAGCAATGAAGAGCCCAGGGTGCAGTGATCTTTATCATAAGAAGGAGAAGAGATGAGTTCGGCGTCCTCCTCGGAAACCACCATGGCATTGGAAGACGAGCCAACAATGAAATCGCCCGAGTTGGGACCAGAGGGCGAGTCCGCCTTCACCTCCGTGGCCCAGCGGCGGTATCCCGGTTCAACAGGGTAAAAGCGGGGGCAGGAAAGCTCTTGCATGAAGCAATAAGAGATGGGGCCTGGGAGTTGAATCTCCTCCTCGGAGCTTGAGGAAGAGCTTTCAACCGCGGAAGGAGTAATGGCCTTCGATTTTGACATGATAACAGCGAATACAAGAGAAGGGCAAACAGGAGAGAACAAGAAAGCAGAAAACAAAGGAGTAACGGGGAGTTCCTTTCTGGAAGAAAGAAGTTTCGGAAACGAAAAAGAAAGAGAACGAAGTGGAAGTGAAAAGAAAACTGAAAGGTTTGAGGGAGTTTTGAAAATATGGGAACGTGGGGAAACGTGTAAGTATCAAAGCTGAAGGATATTTGCCTCCTCCCCCTAACGACACGTGGAACGCAGCAGAAGAATGAAGGGAAGAAAACCAAAAGACTCACCAGTGAGGGCCCGTTGACAAGACCCCACTGGGTGTCGAAATTCAAAGCAAAAGCTGCCAAGCAATCAGTAAGCCAGGAGAAATGCAAAGGGCACCCGTAAAAGTGGAGGTGTCCCCTTCTGTACGCCTTCCCCATAAATCGAAGGCGACGCCGAAAGAAATAACAAGAAGGCGAAGGACAAAGAATGAGAAATCAAGAAAAGAAGAAACAAGCAAGAAAAACACAAATATAGGATTTGCACTGAGAAGGAAATTCTTCCCCCCTCACTGCAAAAGGGGCAATTGTTGATACTTCAATATTTGGTAGCCCAAATTACAAGGCCCAAATCATGTAAGGGCCCATAAGTTGTCAAACAAAAATAAAGTAATAAAGATACTGAGGAAAACGCGCCAACTCCGGGAATCGTCCAAGGCGACACACACTCACGGCGACGGCTACCAAGGCGGCACTTCCCGATAAGGTGCCCAGAAGAAAGAGTAAAGCGCACTAGTGGCGGTAAACGCCATGTGTCATCCCAAAGTGTCTCAGATGCCACAAAAACCCGAGGAGAACATCGGGATAAACGAAGGCGAGTCGGAGGCAGAAGCTCAAAGAAGACGCACACGTGACCAGCCTAGGGCGACATAGCCATCCGAGGCTGCGACGGTTTGCAAAGTAAGCCAGAAAGGAATCTTTTATTCACCCAAGGCAAAGCCGAGGGGAGTAAGACTTGGAGTCCTCTCCTTCTCCGTAATCGTCAAATGCCAAAGCCAAGAATGGTAAAGAAGACAAAGCCACTGAAAAGGTGCTCTGAATACATAATGCAAGGAGTCATTAACCAACAGACAAAGAAGAGCGAGCAAGGACCACTGGTCCAAAGCACCAGTATAAATAAGAGGAAGAAAAGAGAATCAAAAAAGGAGGAGAGGGCAGAGCCCCGGAAGGCCACCCCCCCAAAAGGTCGAGAGATGCCAGAAGGCAAGAGGAACAATACCCCAAAGCGACAATAGCTGCAATACGATACACGCAATATGCACCAAAAGGTACAAAAAGCTCCTCCCTCTGAAAAGCGGAGAGAAAGCATGAGAAGTAAGAGAGAAGCTCGAAGGGGAAAAACTGCCCAGCAAACACAAGAGACATCACTCCTCCCCCGGAAGCACCCTCTGCAAAGGGGTGCCATGGAGAAGTAAGAGACGGAATAAGCAACGAAGGAGAAACAGAAAAGGAGGAAAAGCCAGAAAGGGTGCACCTCCAGCAACCATCGTAAAAGCCAAGACGAGGGGGTCAGAATACCCAGAAAGCGTCGTAACCAACAATGGTTACAACACGGAAGGCGTACAGCGAAAAGGAAAGGAAGCTCCCCTTCTGAAACCCAAGATTTAGCAATGCAAAAGGGGTGTAAAGCCAAAGCGCACACCCCTCCCTTTGTAAAATACCACGAACGTGGGAGCCATTTCCTTGTATCGACCCCTCTGTATCTCGTCTCAGTATAATAAAAGCCTAAAGCTTCATCAAGTTTACGAACTCATTATCTTTTTACTAATTATTGTTTATCGCACAAAGCGGTCCGAAACACCCTCCGAGACGTAGAGATCACCGAAGTGAGTTTTGCCTCTACCAATAAAGTTTTTTCCATTCTCGCGGTAGGGATCGAACCCCTGACATCATGGTTAAAAAACCCAGAAATCTACCATGTATATACTACTTATTTAATAATAAAACTACTTATTTAATAATAATGTCTTTAATATAAATAGAGAGGTAGTAATGAATTTAATTTAAGAAATGTACTCCCTCCGTTTCATAAGTAGTACTCCCTCCGTTTCATATCATAAGCAAAATTAACCATATTTGCGCTTATTAAGGAGGTTAGTTGATTGTATTTAATTTTCAAAAATTTATAAAAAAATAGAGGTATTTTAGGAAAGTTGCATTGGGAATAAAATAAAAATTGAATAAGATAACAATTTTCTAGAAATGTTTTAGGAAAGTGGCATTGGGAATGATTCTTGTTGTTTTATAAATCCAATACATAATTAATGCTATTTTTTCAAACACACCTCTATTTATTACATTCTCTTTTTCACTTTCAATACATTTTCCTCTCTTAAATAATGATTATATAGGGGCATTATAGTCAAATTACAATAAATCCTTACATCATTTAACCATTTATTAAAACACATGCATAACCTTAAGACACACTACATATAAAACGGAGGGAATAATTTTTATCTTAAAAAAATAATGTCTTTAACATATGGAGAAGTATTGAATTTAAGTTTCCAATATTGACCTACTTATTTAAGAATACTTAAACTATACTCTTATAATACTTGTTAGCATAACCCTCTAAAAAATATTTTGCCGATCTTATAAATTTTTTTAACCTGGGCCTAATTAAATATCCAAATAAAAAATTACAGTAATTTTTTTTAAAACATAATACTCCCTTCATCCCATAAGCTATGTTCATTTAGACATTTTATTTTGTCCCAAAAGTTTTGTACTTTTAGAGACCCAATATTCATTTTTATTGTATTTTCTTTTCCAAGTATATAGGAGTTCTTATTTATTACATTCTTTTTTTTACCATCCATTTTTTCATCTTTTTTAATATAATCTTCATACATTTATTATTATTCTCTCATATTATTAAATGAGGATAATTTAATCAAAATATATCAAATATTTACATCATTTATTCATTCCTTAATCTATACACCCTCCTGCTTGAATTATAAGCAAATTTACCTAATTTTACACTTATTAAGGAGGTTAGTTGATTATATTTAATTTTTAAAATTTATAAAAGAGTAGAGGTATTTTAGGAAAATTGTATTGGGAATGAAACAAAAATTAAATAAGATAACAATTTTCTAGTGATGTTTTAGGAAAGTAGTATTGAGAATGAAACAAAATTTAAGAAGGTTAATTACTTTTGCTTATATTTTAAACTTTATGAAATGTGTTTTTTTATGCTTATATTTCAAATCGGAGGGAGCATGCAAAAGCCTAAAACAACATAACTTATGAGAGTGAGAGAGTATATAATATAAAACTTCTAACTTCTTTGCATAAAAAAAATGCTAACAAGTGTCTTTAAAGCATTTATTAAGGAGTTAAAAATAGTAAAAAATACTTTAAAAAATTATAACTTTTTATGTTTCCGGGAAAAATAGATAGAAACTTGTGATGTTTTTCCTATTAAACACAATAAAAAATCTCAAGTAATTAGTCATTTTGGTTCCTGAGAGTGTGATCATCGGTCATTTTGGTCCCCTCAAAGATCATAAATACACGTTTAGTTCCTGAGAGAGTCTCACGTCAGTCATTTTAGTCCCTTCGTCAACTAGGATTAAGTAAAGGAGTTAATTTTTTCGTCATTCATTTTGGTCCTTGAAACATGCATGCATAATTCATTTTGGTCCCTGAAACATGCATACATAATTCAATTTGGTCCTTTTTAAATTGTTAATTAATTCAATTTAATCCCTGAAACATCCATACATAATTCAATTTGGTCCTTTCTAAATTTTTATTAATTCAATTTAATCCCTCATTTTTTTAGAAAACAAACAACACAACATTGTGTGGTATAACATTAAAACCTGTATGTATATAATATTTGAGCAGCACCTATTCACAAAACTAATTTTTTACTAATTTTTAAAGGATATTTGAGGCATCAAAATGAAGAAATGAAGACTAAATTTAGAGATATTTTGTACATAATTATTTTTTAGATTAGTTTTGTGAACATGTGCTGGCACAAATATTACATACATACAGGTTTAAATGTTATATCTCATAATGTTGAGTTGTTTGTTTTCTATTCCCTCCGTTTCATTTTGTTTGACCTTTTAGGCCTGAACACATATATTAAGAAAGTGTTAATAATTGTAAGTTTTATGTGTATTTTGTCTAAAATGACCTTATTTAATCCTTACTGAAAATTGTAGTAGTATTTAATTTAATTAATGTATAGTGATTTAAAGATGAGAGAGATGATAAAAGTTAGGGGTGTAAGTAGTCTGGTCCTAGATCGCGAGACCGACCAGACCGGACCGGATCGGACCGAAAAATATGGTCTAGTCTGGTCTCATGGTCCGGTCCGATCTCAAATATTTGGGACCATTCTATTATGGTCCGGTCCACGGTCGTTGAATTTTTTAGACCATTTAACGGACCGGACTGATTATATATAAAAAAAAGAATAAAAACCTGCACCTAGCCCAGCCCAAAACCCATTATAGAAACCCAAAAAGAATAGAAACCTTAAGTAGTAACTAGAAGCCTCACACTTTCTCACCCACTCACTCACACGTTGCAACAGCCCCTGAAGCAGCCACCGGCGCAGTTCGCCTCTCACCGCCGGCGTCATTCTCTCTTTATCGTTTCTCTTCTTCCACTCGTCGTCTCACTGTTTCTCTTCTTCAAACTCTCCCTCACGCTCTGGTTCTCCCTCACGGCCTCGCCACCGCCACGACTTCTCTGCCTTCTCGAATCGCCACCGCCACAGCTTCTCCGCCTTCTCGAATCGCCTCACCATCGCCACGGTTCTGATTTTGCTCTTGTTAATTTATTTTTAGTTCATTTTTATTTTTAGCTAGGATGATTTTTATTTTTAGGTTGCTAATTTTTCTATTCATTTCTAAAACTGTCAGAGTGCATTAAGTTTTGAAAATCTTCTAATTATTAAGTTCTTAAATAGAATCTGTGTTTTATGTACATTTTCGTTAGGTTCTGATAATTATTTTCATTAGAATCTGTACATGCAAAGAATTTGTACTAGTGTTTTTCTTTTCATTTGAATACTATGTTGTATAAGTTTTATATATTATGGCATTTCAGCATTTGCATCAAAATTTATTATTATGGTCTAAATAGATCGGACCGGGACGGTCCGGACCGGTCTTTGCATATAGAAAACTTCTGGACCGGATCGAACCGGACCACGTTATTTTAATCGGTCTGGTCCCTAAAGTCCATTAAAGACCGGACCGTTTTACACCCTTTATAAAAGTGTAATTAATGATGAGTAAGAGAAATGATTGAAATAAGGGTTAGAGTTGGAAAGAATTTTTTTTTTATTCATTGAAATTGTAAAAGGTCAAACAATATGAAATAAGAGAAAAAGCCTAAAAGGTAAAACAAAATGAAACAGATGGAATAAAAAAAATGAGGGACTAAATTGAACTAATTGGCAATTTAAAAAGGAACAAAATGAATTATATATGCATGTTTCAGGGACCAAAATGAATGACGGAAAAATTAACTCCATTACTTAATCCCAGTTGACGAAGGGACTAAAATGACAGACGTGAGACACTCTCAGGGACTAAACGTGAATTTATGATCTCTGGAGGACTAAAATAACCGATGGTCACACTCTCAGGAACCAAAATGACTAATTACTCAAAAAAATCTCCTACTACTTCTTAGTTACACAATTTTCATTGAAATACATCCTCGATCTTTAGGATTAGATTAAAAAAAAAAAACTCATCTTTCAATATTACGTTTGAATTAAAAAAAAATGGTAGCGATTCAAGATATTGTTGATTAATGCGAAAAAAGTTAGTATCGCTTCATGCGAAAATTGACTCCTCAGAAAACTTAAAAAGAAAGAAATTAAAGCAGTTCCATGCTGACCAAATTGTTGAAAATATGAGTATGAACCATCCTTCAGTCAGACCTAAATAAATGCAGTCTTTGTTGACGAAATAATTACATACACCCCTCTTTGGACAAAAGAAGAAATGATATTGCTTCAGTTTATTGGCTAAGAAAGTAAAAAACTAAAATATTTTTATTTTAGAAAAATGACGGATTTAAGGCCACGAAAACTAATAAATTTGTATATCCGATTCAAATTTGCTCTAAGTGAATCTTGTAGGGTGTAAAATATATATTAAGTACGCAGGATATGGTATATCAAGAGTACAACATTTTCTTATTTCATTGCTTTACCAAACTCCGAATAATAATATGATAGGGCAGATTAAAATATCTTGTCTTTAATTTCCTATTTTGTCCACCAAAATTCAAAGAAAAAAAACATATTACTTTGCATATATTTTTCAACTAATTCAAGCGATGGGTTGGGTCAAGCTAAGCCAAGAAAACTCACATATTATTCAAGTTAAGAATCATCTACGTAAGTCAAGTAGCAGGCTAAATTTTTAACTTGGCCAATTAGGCTTTTTTATGATGAGAGAGCAAGCTGATTTATTGGATGGGCTCAACCTAGCTCGGTCGAGCTAGCTCGATTTATTGACTGTAGCTATTTGTGTGAATATCACTAGAAGCATAACCATATTATATTTACCCTCATGATTGACATTCAGATTCTAGATGGTGTTTACAGTTAGGGTTGGTTGAGATTGTAATCAATATCACTAGCATACTTCTTTTTGCTTTAAATGGTAAGAGTTTTTTAATACAAATTAAATCATTCCATTTCACATAAATTCAAGCAAAGAATTCCCTTTAAATTTTATTTTTCCCTTGAAACAGAAAAGGGAGATGGTTTTGAGTCCAAATATATTTAAAATCAATGGACTTTTGGGATGCCAAACATGATGAAAAAATTGAAAAATATGTATGTTAGTTTGATATAGAATTATGTCCATCGAACTTTCTTGATCGATCACAATTTTCCTGATAGTTTTAATTGTTTATGAACCTTGTTTCTTTGTACTTTTTCCAGGGTTTGTTTATTAGCCTTCTTCCTGGAATCTTCTTGAGACTGTGTTGACATTGTAGGGTCTTGGTTTGCCCACGCGAATTTCGTGGTATGGGATTGATAGTTTATCATTTCTCATAAATGGCGCTATTGTTCAGCTCGTAAAAATGAACTTATTTTAGACTTATTAAAACTTATCTTATTACATAAGTACTTATTTAAATGTTTGGAAGACTTCAAAAATTAGCTTATGATAAAATATAAGCTAATATTATCATATTTTGATAAGCTCATATGTAAAGCCTATTGGCATAAGCTTATACGGAAATGGGGGCATTTTAAGTATCCACACTTGTTGAGCACCTTTATTTTTTTCCTTTCTTTTTCTTCCTCGTCGCGTCGGCATAGTTTTCTCGTTTATTTTGATTAACAAGGACAAAGAGCCCCACAATTAAAAATTTCTAATTTATTAGTCGAAGAAGTGCTCCCCACTTTTTTATGATTCTTTTAACTTGTTATTTATTTATTTTTTGACCAATTTTTTTCACTATATTTAATCGTTTATCATTTTAACTTTCAATTAATTGACTTTTATGGTGCTCAATTTCTTTCTCAAAAGAGTAAAGACTGAATAATCAATTCCTGTGCTCAATCATTTGCCTTTCATGATACAAATCGTTTATCATTATGTCAATGCAAAATATTTTTGCTCTATGTTATTCAACTTTTTCTCCCCTTTTGTCCCTCATTGACATAATTGATTTTAAGGATTTTAAAAAATAATTGATTACATTAACTTTTTAATCTTGATATAATTATAAATTTTAATCTAATAATAAAAAAATTAATTTTTAATCATGATATGGTGTTATATATGATAATAAGTTTTAATATTATATTCAACAAGTTAAATTTTGATTTATAAATCATTTTTAAGAATTGTAATAAGTGCTTATAAGTATTTTGTAGTTTTGCATCCAAACGCTTTAATTCTATAAGTACTTTTTAAAGTATGCATCCAAACGCAAACAACTTATTAATCTTAAGCACTTATATCGTAAGCTCTCATATATTAACCTCTTATTACATAAGTGCTTCAATAAGTTGTTTTTCCAAATGGGCCCCACTACTGTTGGTGCTTTTAACTTTGCAAAAGCTGCTAAACAACATCTTTGGTAAAAAGTACTCCGATCCCTTTCGTCCTATATATAGGGTACTTTTTAGAAGAAATTTTTGGTCCTAAATATAAGGCATTTTATATTTCCTATGCATCATTAATTGTTTTTCTCTTTTTTGCCTCTATTAAATGCTTTGACTAACTATGTTTTTTTTTTGTTATTCATTAGTGAATGTGAACTTTCCAAGTAAAGTGGAGGGGCAAAATTGTAATGTTACAATATATTCTCTTAAAATTCACAAAAATAACCACTTTCCCTGATCCGAGGAATACGGTTAAATATACCCTATATATAGGACCGGAGGGAGTAATACAATTTTACACGGGATCAATTTCGATTACCAAAAGCTTCCAAACAAACTGTAATAGGCAAACTAGTGAAATGGTTATCAAGGCAATCATTATTAGCATCATTGTAAATGATAAAGTCATCGTATACATGATTACATGTGCATAATATTGTTTGATGCCTGCTCCACTTTAATGATATAGAGGCATGCAGCTTTGTAGAAAGGACAATCAGGCCCCGTTCAACTATTTTCTGTGGCAAACTTTTCCCTGCATTTACACCAACGTAAGAAAAGGGTCCCCCTAACTCCTCATGTGTAACATATGTTTATCACAAACTTGGACAATGGCCAAGTGGGGGTCTCAAAGATCTAGTGCGTGTTAAGTTGGTTTACAATTTATTACTATATTTTATTGGCAATTAAATATCCCGTGCAGAGTATGAATATTTATCTAAAATTCTGAAATAGTAATTACTTTTCATTCGATGAATTTGGCCCTAAATTCCAAATTACTGTTAGTTTTATTTCAAATTTCATATATGAGGCTGAATTTTTTTGATAATGTACCGTGACCTTTATTAGGTTTTAATGGACAATGAATTATAGCTTATTACAATGGTCTTAGCATTTAAAATCTGAGATACTAGAAAAGTAGGAGCCGCATCAAGCCAAATCCCATTAGGAAAGTCAAAAGGTACAGAGGCTAAAAAATCAGTTACGGTCCTAAATTACAAATTATTGTTGGATTTATTTCAAATTATAAAGAGAAAATGGAGAATGCATTGACAGTGTAAATGATATTTACATCATTAGACATTAGTGCATCATCCACCATTCATCCGTTTATGGTTATTGACTTTTAGATTAAAGTAATACAAATGAATGATGGATATGATGGACTGACCGTCAATGCATACCCATTAATCTCAATTTTAAACATGAGGCTGGATCTTATTTATGAATGTTTTTATATTAAAAAAACTAGTTTAGCTTGCCCGTTCGATGCATGGGAATGAACCAATATATTAAATTGCAAAATGTTGTTATATATGATAATTAATTATTTGAAAATAAAAATTAAATAAATATTTTTTTAACTGAATTGCATAATTTTATTTATGAGAATTGTTAATAATTAAATTGAATCAATCGAATTTACATTTGCAAAAATTTCTCGGTAAACTACATTGATAGCGCAGTTTTCCTCGAGTTCTTCTTGATTTTCTAAGAGTATTCTCAAACCTGCTTTACTCCTGACCCTTGATAGTGCCACATATAATTGTCCATGCGTGAAAATTGGTCTCGGTAGATACAAACCAACTGTAGACAGCGTTTGGCCTTGGGACTTGTTAATTGTCATAGCGAATGATAGAACTACTGGAAACTGTCTTCTTTAAAACTTAATTGGAAGTGTTTCATTGTTTGGAACCATCTTCATTCTAAGTATAAGTATTAATTCACCAACTCTATTTCCAGTTAAGATGAGACATTGAAGCACATGATTTCCCATTTTTCTTATTTGAAGCCTAGTTCCATTACAAAGACCATTTGATTGGTCCACATTCCTCAGTAACATGATCAGAACTCCTTATTCTTTTAGTTTGGCTTGATAAATCAGATGCTGAAATATTTGGCCTAAATCCATCTTCTCCATATGGAAAAAGTAATGGATATTGTAGACCAAGGTATGAAGGGTGGTTGACATTTATCCTTTGAAGTCGTTTTGATTGTGTTTCTAGGAGAATGTCTCTATCAACAAGCGATCCATCTATATCTCCAACAATAAGAGCAACAACTTCTGAAGCTGTTTTATGGTCCCAAATTTGTCTATTCTCCATGGCATGTACTGAATAGCAAGTCACTATCAGATTAGATACAGTCAAATATTGATCACCTTTTTAATTTTCCATGGCATGTACTGAATAGCAAATCACTATCAGATTAGATGCAGTCAAGTATTGATCACCTTTTTAATAGCATATAAGGTGAAATTAGAGATTAAGAAAAGGACTGTATGGTACGACTGATTGTTTTTTGTTTAATGGCTTCAATTATTTATAACTGAAATTCTAAACTTCCAATTTGAATAATTCTGTTAAGCTGATTAGAATCTTAATATTTCATATATAGCAAATATTCTTTTTTGTTTATTAGCTAGTTTTGTTCATTTTAGTATCATATTATCCCTTATCTAGAATATTGAACTTAACTTTGAACAACATCCTCTTTCCTATGAAATCATTAATCTCCTTTGGATAGCTTCATTTATCACCTTTCTACAAAAAGAGTAAAAATTTAACTTTTGAATTATGTAATGTGTTCCTTTTAATTTTTAAATATAAATTTAAAAATGTTATAATACATACTTTAGCAATGTATTTAGATAATAGATCATTTGCACTTATTTGCAAAAACCTTGCAGGCTCGCCATTGTATAGAATAAATGTTGCATAATCCGTGTTGTCCCCGACAATTAGCTTTATGTTATATCTTTTTTTCAATATGAAACAAATAACACATATTAGTATTTTTTTTATAATTTTTTTAAAAAATTAAGAAAAAAGAATATGCTCATGTACCTAGGGATAAAGGACATTGGATAGTTCTCACATTTATTACAGAAAAAGCTTGTTGGTTGCTCAACTAAACCTGTATGACATTTTTTGCAACCTTTGTACCACCGAATGTCTTTTATAGTTCCAACGGTGACAAACACCCTATCCTAAGAAATAAAATAAGTTAGTTTTATGGGTTTGAATGTTTTTTTTTTAATTTTAAACTTTAGACAAATTCAAATTCATAGAATTAAATAAAATAATACCTCAATTGATTCCTTTATATCACCTATTGTATTGAAAACATTTTTACTGAGAAAATTATCTTCCATTGAATACGATGATGTCCCAGGAACGATTTGTGAAATCTGAATTTTATCAGAGTTATCTTTAATCAAAAGCCTGATAATTAAAAGAATAAATGTTAGAATTAATCCGAGTAGTGGTAGGGATAAAAAAATGAGAATATAATTGAAATAAGATAAAACACTTGTCACATTCTAAAAAAAAGAAAAAAAGAAAATTGTACCGCACGTGTTGGTGCAACGTGGGATACCTTCCAGCAGATAGTATTTTCTTATTAAACTAAGTATATTTTCCCATTCTTTTTATTATATATATTTTCCATCATATATTTCCACATAAAATAATGTTAAGTTTGAAATATTATTAATTATATTAACAGCTAATTTTTTAATTTATAAGCAAAATTTAGAAAAGAAAAGAAAAACCTTTGACGAAATTGGGTAACTTCTGGCATATCAGCATTAATATAAAGCCAGCTGTTATACGTTGTATTTGACACATCCATTGTTTCTGTGCAAAATTCAAACATTTTAACTCTATTAAAAACATTGATAAATAACCATAAAAATAAATATATGATTTAATTTACAACATATGAATAATACATACGGTTAAAAAACTTCATTTTTCCAAATTGGACCAAGATGATATATTGGGTAGTAGGATGTTGATCAAGATATGCAACGAATTGATCTACATAAGAACCCCATAATGTACACCGGAGCTTTCCCTTGTCCCTGTCACTAATTTTAACAATTTTGTTCCAATATTAAATAGGTTAAAACTAATAAATATTTTAGAATTAAATAATTATTTAGAACTTACTCAAGATCATCAAGTTCAAGAACAATATATTTGGTTGCTTGAAAATGAGTCACCTCTCCTTGACCAGATAACAAACCAATAACATCTAGCCATAACATAAAATAATGTTTATTTCATGGTAATAAATATATATAAATTAACATAAAAAAAATTAAATTAAAACATACCAACGAAATGAGCATCCTCTTTTATTGAGTTCAAAATGTATTCATTTGACAAAAAAGAAAATCCATTTTGTGGAATACAGGGATCTTCCAAGTGAGTAACAGTAGTGTATTTGTGAAGTATAATTTGCATTCATGTCGTGTAGGCTTGAATGAAGCTCCATTTTTTGCCACAACGAATTTATGTAAATCATATACTTTTCCTTCTTCTAAAAAATGCTCAAAATTGGATAGGTCTTCAGATTTTATGGTGACTCCTATCTGCTGGGACTGTAATGTAAAAAAGAAAATTGTAAAAAGAAAATGAAACGAAAAAAAATAATAACATGGTAATATTGTTCATTATTGCATTTTGAAACTTTAATAATTATAATAAAAGAAAATGAAACAAAAAAAAAAAAACTTCTTCATCAAGAAGAACCATGTCTAGAATAGATTTTTGACTTCCATTTCTGGTAAATATTGATTTCTAGAGTCTTATTATTCGAACCCTGATTTTCCATGAAGCCTTGACATTTGCTGTGTTAATATCTTTAATCATATGTTGATTTGCCATTTTTAATATTGGATGTAGTTTTGATTCAACTTTAAGTTGGAAAATATTATTTATAATTGGAGAGCAAGAAGAAGCCTTATTTGAATAACAATAAATTGAACTCGTGTGATCTACTATTTAAATTGATCTTATCAAGTTGGTTGAAAAGTTTAAATTGATTTTATTTTGTGTACAGTTTAAAAAATGAGTGAGGGACCACCATGATAGAAGTAAGAAGATGCCTTATTTAACAGTTTAAATTGATCTCATACACGGGTAACATATCTTATTTGAATTTTGAATTAATTTTAAATTGATTTTAAATTGATCTTATCAAGTTAGTTGCAAAGTTTTAATTTATTTTAAATTGATCTTATCAAGTTAGTTGCACACTTTAAATTGATTCTATCTCATGCACAGTTTAAATTGATCTTATCAAGTTGGTTTTCAAAATTGAAGAGTAAGAAAATGCCTTATTTAACAGTTTAAATTGATCTCAAGCACGGGTAACGTATCTTATTTGAATTTTGAATTAATTTTAAATTGATTTTAAATTGATCTTATCAAGTGATTTTAAATTTTAAAAACAAAAAATCATAGGAATTATTTGTTGAATTTTCAATTATTTTTAAAATATAAAATTGCCAAAATTCTATGGAAGCGTCACCTCAGCAATTTTTGAATTGCAGGTATCTTCTTTGGTATCTTCTTTTTATAATATATAACCGATGTCTATCATATTAGATGTCTTGCTCCTATTCAATTATTTTATTAATTTTTTTTTAAAGAGTAACCATTCGTGAAAATCATTACGATGTGAGTAGTTGGTTTCTAAAAAATACTCGTATATCCAAATGGGTTTGACCTAGTGGAAGCATGCTAGGACCATAAGGATATTGAGAATCCATAAGATCATAAGGTCAGAGGCTCGAATTCTTGTGGAGAACATCCCTTGGGGAGGCACCCCACCCATGTTGCTCCAAGTGCCGGGACTGTGAAATTCCCCTCCACAATTTGTACTTTACCAAAAAAAAATATATATATACTCGTATACAAAATGTGGATATCTTCATATTATGATTTGATATGTCTCTAAAGATTAGAGTTAATTGGATTTGTTAAATTAAGAAAGATGAAGATCGAGCATTATTCAAGTTCAAATTTTTGGACAACTTTTTTCATCGGTTCATTTTATTTTTATTTTTTTTTCTTCTCTGCTTTTACAATAGTGGCCTTGAACATTAAGTATAATAAAGTAGTACTTCCTCCGTGCTCCGTGCTCCGTGCTTCGTGCATACAAATAATACTCCATCCGGTTCCTAATATAAGCACTATTTGACCAATTTTACACCCTTTAAAAAAGTTAGTTAATATTGTTAATGATATTAAAAATGTAAATATTTAGTATACATTTTCAAAAGTACCCCTATAATAATTATTGGAAATCTAAAAAGTGTTGAGTAAATAAAGATGTTTGTGGAAAAGAAGTAATTAATGCTATTGGAAATTGTAAATGAGGCTTATATTAAGGACAAAAACAAGTCTTCAAAATATGCTTATATATAGGACCGGAGGGAGTAATATTTTTTTATTAAATAGTGTTTTATGATTAAAAATGTTATTACTCCCCTGTTCCACTTTATCTATCACTTTAGTCTTTTTAACTTGTTCCGAATTTATTTGTCGCTTTAGGAATTTGAAAGTGTATTAATTGATTTTTTTTTCAGCTTTAACCTTGCATTTAATGTATTGAAATATGTGAAATGAGTGATAATTAATGTACTTTGAGGATATTATGGTAAACGTATCAAATAATTCTCTTGAAAATGGAAGCAATAAATAACTTTCTTGATCTCTGTGAAATTTTCAAAGTAACAGTTAAGTTGGAACAGATGGAGTAATAATTATTCCTTTATTACTCACTCCGATCTCATTTTTAAGCAAAAATAACTAATTTCACACTTATTAAGAAAATTAGTTGAGTGCGGAGTATTTAATTTTCTCAAATTCAAAAAAAATAAACTACTTTAGTAAATTTACCTTGGGAATGAAACAAAAAATTAAATGACTCAACCACGTTATGATGATATTTTAGGAATGATTGTATTGAGAATAAAAAGTTAGTTAACTTTTGCTTATATTAGTGAAGTGTCTTATAAATAGGATCGATGAGAGTACTCTCTCCCGCTCAAACTAAAAGTAAATTTTAGTAATTTTACACATAGGATTAAATTTTTTATTAAAAGGGTCCTACATATTAAAAAAATCTAATTTATTTTTAATATTTATTTTAATTTTAATTATTTTTAATATAGTTTTCACAAAAAAATTAACATAAAATATGCTAGTTTATTAAAAAAAATTAAAAAAAAACCTAAGGGACGACCCCCAATAAAAAAGGCCACTATCTGGTAAAAATCCAAAAAAAAAATAAAAATAAAAATTCAGCCATACGGGTGCTTATTTCGTGCACATGGGCTACTGGGGAGTATTCCAACTCCAAGTAGCCAGTAGTAATCAACACCGCCCATTCTACCAAACAAACTACAACCATGGATTAAGGCTTTGTATTGGTACTCATCCACTATCGATGAGTACTCCATCCGTCCTTCTCTCTTTTTTAGTGAAATCTTATTAACATCCAAATTCTTTCTCACACATACCCATTAAAATAGTGGGATAAAAAATGCGATTAAAAAATTCTCAATTTTACACGGTGGGAACTTTACACAATTGAATGATTTTTTTATTTAAGTGGGATAGTTTTGCAAACTATTTACGAAAATGGGACAGTTTTGAAACTATTTACATAACATGGGACAATCAACAAAACTATTTTCAAAAATGAGGTAGTCAAAGTCAAATTTCTGTCAGTCAAACAGGTCATTCGAAATGACTTCTTCCATGTGACATGTGTCACTCTCTGATTCGCCGACTGGATTATCTTTGACAGCCCCGCCACGTGGCGCAACCAGGTGGGTTGCGTCCCCTGTCTCCCACGCGTCAGATACCTCCCAAAAAAAATTAAAATTAAATATACAAAAATTAAAAAATTAAAAAAAATTAAATATATAAAAAAAATTAAAATAAAAAAAATCTATAACAAAAATATACAAAAATTACACCTAAACATTAAAATATAAAAATAACACCTACACATTATAATACTCTCTCCGTCCCTAAATATAAGACCATTTTGACACTTTTATTAATTTTGTTCATATTTATTAATTTTATCCTTAATTTTGACACTTTTATTTAGGGACAAAATTAATAAATATGCACAAAATTAATAAAAGTGTCAAAATGATCTTATATTTAGGGAATGAGGGAGTATTATAATATGTACGTGTTATTTTTATAATTTAATTAATAAAAGTGTCAGAGGGGTCTTATATTTAGGGACGGAGAAAGTATTATAATGTGTAGTGTCAGAAGGGTCTTATATTTAGGGACGGAGAGAGTATTATAATGTGTAGGTGTTATTTTTATATTTTAATTAATAAAAGTGTCAGAGGGGTCTTATATTGAGGGACGGAGGGAGTATTATAATGTGTTGGTGTTATTTTTATATTTTTCATGTTTAGGTGTAATTTTTGTATATTTTTGTTATAGATTTTTTTTATTTTAATTCTTTATATATTTAATTTTTTTTAATTTTTGTATATTTAATTTTAATTTTTTTTTGGGAGGTATCTGGCGCGTGGGAGACAGGGGAGGGGCAGCCCTGCCATGTGGCGCAACCAACACAACCCACCTGATTGCGCCACGTGGTAGGGCTGTCAAAGATAATCCAGCCGGGGAATCAGAGAGTGACACACGTGTCACATGGAAGAAGTCATTCCGAATGACTTGTTTGACTATCAGAAATTTGACTTTGACTGCCCCATTTTTGGAAATAGTTTTGTTGACTGCCCCATGTTATATAAATAGTTTCATAACTGTCCCATTTTCGTAAATAGTTGGCAAAACTACCCCACTTAAATAAAAAAACCGAATTGAATGGATCATTCGTCAAATGTGAGTCTTGGAATGTGAATATTCATGAGATCTCTCAATTTATAAAGCTACTTTTTTTTTGAAGGCTTATAAAACTTTTGATAATTCAAATTGTGAGTTGGATGTGGTTGAGAAGTTCCACAAGAATAAGTAATGAATAATGTAAAGTGTATTAAGTGGTAAGAGCTATAAATTTAATAGTTTTGGACCAAAATGTAGTGTTAAGATCATTTGTGGTTCTTCGCTGATTAGCTCATTTGTTACATATTTCCGGTTGGTTTGGGCTCCCTCATTCCCAACAACTTCTTACTATACTCCCTTAAAATTAAATAAAATAAAAAAAAAGGGTAAATTGTGTTATAACTTTACATATAAGTAAATGCTAATAAGTGTTTTAAAAACACTTGTTAAAAATCAAATGTAGTAAAAAATTATTAGAAAAAAAAAGATCTTTTAAAATTCTTGAAAGAACAATCAATAATATTTTTCAATTTCTATTAATCTTAATGAGTGTCATTATTAGCAAGACCCAATGATTAGGAGGATATTATAACTTTAGTTATTGGATGTAAAGTACAAATAGGATTTTGGAGTCAATTTAACATATTAATGAGTCATTTCTTAGTTCGTTTAGAGTCTTTTTCTCCTAGTTAAAGGGGAAAGCTATATCAATCTTCATATTGTATATTTGAAAATAAAAAAAAAATCATTTTTTGAGTTAATTTAATTTGATTTTAATATCCAAAGTCCAAACCATAGTTTAAAATGAATTTTTTTCCTTCCTTTTTTCCGTTGAGTAAAAAAATTGCAAATTGAAAATCAAGCATGATCTAGAGTAGGACGGTAGAAGAAACGAGAAGTTGTGCCTTTTAAATTATTTCGTGGTACGGAGGAAGAAGTTGGATGCAACAATGTAGGGAAGCACACATGCCTTTAAGCATTAACAAAGTTGTGGTTGACAGTCGCATAAAAAAAGATATAAGCAAGAAAAGGGAAAAGGCATAAAAAATCTCCTTGGATCCTCTCTCAACCTGCATATCTTTATTTTGAAGGGGTGGTGTGGGAAGCAATTCCCTAATATATAATCATATTGATGGTGTGGAAACTGATTAGAATATGAGTTGGTAGCAGAACTTGGTCAAGGGGGAGACCCTGCAACTCGGAGGATTATTTAAGTGCGTCACAAATAATATTTGGTACTGCAAAAATTAGGTATATTGTATGCAAAATATGTTGAAATAAATTTAGTGCCTTGATTTAATAGTGCATTGTTTTTAATTTTAGGAAGGATTTAGTGCTTTGTTATATAGTAGAATCATTGATTATATATACTAAGTAGGATCATGCTTGGAAAAATGTTTATACTTTTTTCCACATTTTTAGAAAAGATAACTATTGTGCTGATTGGATTACTGATTGGAATCTGGGTAAAAATCTTGATTTTCATATTTTATATACTTGTGATCAATTCAATTATTAAAAATCTTGATTTTCATAATTTATATAATCTTTGTAAACTTTTACCTAAACCTGTGTTTAATGATTTATCTAAGACTTTCATATCCATGTAATTTTCTCATTTATTTTTCAATAAATCTTCTGAGCTTTGATCGTTATTGCAAAAGAAATAAGAATATTTCTATCATGTAACCAAATTTTGGATTGTTGCAAAATAGTCCTTTGATGAACCAATGGTTACTTGACAAATCATCTAGTGAATCTATGTCATCGTCATATTCGCTTTGTATAAATCAAAATTGAATTCTTGCAATTTGATTCAATATCAAAGTTGAGTTCTTTTAATTTAGTCCTTGTGTCTCATATAGAGCTAATGTGAGAATGACATGTTTTCACTGGATGATTTGTCAAGCAGTCATTGGTTTATTAAAGGGTTGTTGTGCAACAATCCAAAATTTGGTTGCATGGAAGTTATGCCCAAGAAATAAAATCATTGTTTTTTTAGGCTTATTTAAGTTTTTAGTCCCTGAACTTAGGTGTTTTTTTGGAATTGGTCCTTAAACTTTTTTTCGATGCTTTGAGTCCCTTAACTTTGCTCAAATTTTGGAAATGGTCCTTTCATCACTTAAGTGGTGATATGATCGAGAATACGATACGTCACCTTCGCTACATCGATAGGTAACGTACCAGATGATGCCACGTGAATTTTTTAAATTAAAAAAATTTTAAATTTATTAAAAATAAATAAAAATTGTATTTTTTTTAAAGAAAATCGAATCTTTAAATAAATTATAAAAGAAAATATTTTTTAATAAAAAAATCATATAGTGTCCCATGACTCTATATAACACGTCACTCGTCGATACTGTGAAAGTGACGTGACATGTCGTCGGCTATATCATCACTTAAATGACAAAAGGACCATTTTCAAAAATTAAACAAAGTTCAGGGACCCAAAACATCGAAAAAAAAGTTTAAGGATCAATTCCAAAAGAGCACCTAAGTTCAGGGACTAAAATGTTAAATAAGGCTTTTTTTTATTAGTAAACAAAGAACTGTAAGCAATAAACCAAAAAGACTCAACACAGTTGATAAATAGCTAAATTCCTTAACCATGATGTCATGTTAGGGGTACCCTTGGTGAAAAAAAAAACTATAAGCAATATTATCCTTTTGCTTCCACTATTTTATTTCTCTTAAACTAATGTAATTTCCTGTGCTGTACATCGATTAAAACAATACAGTATTTATCAATAAAGCCCAGCACGGTTGGTAGATAGCTGAGTTCTTTAAGCATGATGTCAGGGGTTCGATCCCTGCCGTGGGCATTGAAAATGCTTTGTTGGTAGAGGCAAAACTCACTTCGGTAATCTCTACGCCTCGGAGGGGATTAGTCTTCGGCTGTCGGCTGAGGGAGAGATCCATTTTACACCAGTATAATTTCACTTAAGTTACACTCAATCTCAATCGTTTATATTACTTTCATCTAATGACTTAAAAATTAAAATTAAGACTTTCTTGCTCCCCTATTGTGAGGTTCCATTGTTAGGGAGACGTCACGATGTGTGTTTTGGGTTGTTGCAGCTGACGAGGGTGACCCCGGTCCTACGTACCCCCAGTGATAAGGGGATCAAGCCACACGTAGTTCTTGAGAGTAGGATGAGAGACATACCTTAGCCCCTATAGCATGGTGGTTCTTATAGGGGATTACCTGTTAGGTGTGTTGTGATACCTTATGGGCCTGTTGGGCCCAATAGGGCTGACGTGGCTCTTAGAGGATAAGAAGGGTGAGTCATCCATCCTTATCATGTACTAGGGAGTTTTAAGTTTATCCGTTGAGTCGTTGGTCGGCATTGAGGACATGTGGTCGGCTTATAGGTCCGGTCCACTACATAAGCCCCCCAGCTCGGGAAGTGTCATATAGACTCTGCACCGAGTTTAGGTCTTTTCTGTGTTGGGCAGATCAGACGTCCGATTTCCGAGGGTTGGAGGTGGCATAGAAGACTGTTTGAATCCAAGACCCTTTTCACTCCGTTGTATTGAGGTGTGTCAAGAGTCTCATCACCAATTAGATCGTAAGCTTTACGGGTTCATGCTGTTGGAATGAGCACCTTAGCCGAGTTTTATCTTCATTATAAACTGTTATCGAGATTTCGGATCTCCTACCTTTGGCCAAGGTGGGATCCTCGGTCCTCGGCTTGTTAAAACTGTTTAAGTTTTTTAGCCGGGCATCTCTAAAAGTACTTGTGATTATTGGTTTATAAGTCCCTGTTGGAAGGACATGTATAAACACCCAAGTTCGACTCGGTGGCGAGCCGAGAGGAAAGGGTTAGTACGTTAACAGATGACGAGAGATCTCCAAAGGTACTGGTCGGCGACCATGATCGTCAGCGTATGGCGCACATAGAAACTTGCTCATTACAGTTCTTCCCAGATGACTCCAAGGATTTAGAGTACGTTGTTACTCCCGAGCAGCGGACGATGTGGCAGAGGGTGGCTACTCGAGAGGGAGTCCTCAGACCCCAGTTGGATGAGATGCACTCAATGTTGGAGAACAATGTTGTCGAGCTAGAGAAATAAGCCGATGTTGAAGCCGAGAAATTAAGCCGAGAGGGCGAAAAATGAGATCGTCTTCAACAAAGCTGAGAAAACAGTCTGAGAAAATTCCTTGTGGATAGAAAACAAGTAGCGCTGATTCTTTCATCAATGATGTTAATCAACTATAACTGCTGAACCCCTCTGAAATCGAAATAATTGGGGCAGATCCATGTTATGAGGTCGTCGAAGGCAAGGTGATAGATTATTCAAATAACGAAGCTGGAGTAGACCTCTACTCCCTTGCATAATAAATTCGAACCCAATAAAGCTTGAAGATGCTTTTGCCGAGTTCAGAAGTCCTGTGATACGTAACAAAGTGTTTAGGTCGGCGCCTTATGAATCCGAGGGGAGATGGACGAAATCAGTTAATCTCGTACGGCTGCCGACTAATGAAACCGAGGGGAGATGACTGATGTGAGGTTTCTCGCGATCGCGAAAATAACTCTAGGAAGGAGGAAGGAAAAAAACGTTTGTTGTGCTTGCAGAACATGCTGTCTGTTGGGAGAATCTCGAAGTGGCTTGCTTTTGGAGTTATTTGAGCAGCTTGTGTGATCATACTTGTACCTTCTTTTTCTTTCATGGTGCTCAGAAACGATCCTATGAGCGGTTCGACCTAAAGATCGAGGCCACCATAAACCATGGTGGCCCGTGCTTGCCCAACGAGAGGAGTTGAGTGCCGAACTAATTTTGTGATGGCATAGGAAGAAGGGTCAGCGTGACGTTTCACTTGCTAGGAAGGATGTCGATCGAGCAATAATGTATTGTGAGTCATTGGGAAGGACGAGCGAGCAAATGTGACGATCTGCATGCGCTGGCCCGATTAGATCGGATTCAAGCTTGTTTAGGAAATTTCTGGATTCAGATCTGTGCATGTGGAAGTACACTATGTAAGATCCATGAAGAATGTTTTGATAAATGCCAAAAGGTTTTGAACAAGCTACAAATGTGTTGATCAAGTTAAGAAGAGAGAGCCAACTCATGAAGACTTAGTTTGGTAGTTTATGTTTTATGTTTTATCTTTTGCCACACAAGTCTTTTAGTTTATGAGTTTGGGTAGAGTATATTAGAGGGTAGTGAATCTCTTTTGATTGCATGATTATATCATATTTTGAGTATTCACTTTGCCTAAAATCAATAGGTGGCTTAAAGGTTTGAAAGAAAAGGTTTAGATTTTGAGAAAACAAGTTTTTAAGTGTTTTTTGAACTGACTACTCGATTAGCCACTTGATTACTCGAGTAGATTTTTTGTGTCTTGCGTAATTACTCGATTAAGGGGCTGATTACTCGAGTAGAATTATTCAGCCTTGCGTAAATACTCGAGTAGAAACTTAAATACTCGAGTAGTGACTTTGTTACTTGATTAACACGAGCTGTAACTGTTTTTAAATGAGTTTTTCACTTCTCAAAAGCACTTCTAATCATTCCTAACTTTTGGGTATTCTATATAAACCTATTCCTAACCTTTGTGAATTATTATTACAATTACCTATCATTTTTATATTCATTTTACAAAGAATCAAGCCACTTTATTCTCTCTCACTTTCTCAAGATCAAAGCTTTAACTTTTACATTCTTTGATCAAGAACCTTGAATCTCTCATGTTGATATTTTCATAACTTTTGAAAGAGATTCATAGGATTGTTATTTTGTTTTTATTTGAGTTGTAATCTTTGCAAGAGGCAAGCTATCTACAACAATTGGAAGTCTTGGTTGTGAATCAAGCAAAGTTATTTGAAAGCCTTGGTGTGGCATTTCATCAAGCACTTGGAAGCCTTGTTGTGTTAACAAGCAATTGGAAGTCTTGTAGTGAAGCAAGCATTGGAAGTCTTGTTGTGGGGAATCGGCAAGCAAAAGAGAAGAGGTTAGATTAGATATCAATAGGGTTACAAGGCAAGGGTGTGGTATCTCTTGTAGGCTAGCAAGAAGGAAGTCTTGTGAGGCATTTACTTGTAATTTGACAAACTCTAATTCCTCATAGTGAAGAATCTCTCTTGGTTGAAGAGGGGACTGGAGTAGCTTTCAAGTGGATGAAAGTGAACCAGGATAAATCACTGTGTCGTATCTCTAAACTCTCTACTCTTTACAATTCAAGTCTTTAATTGTGTTCTTGGTTGAAAATCTAGAAAAAGTGCTTTTTCATAATTGATTGAATTGAATCTTTATTGTTCAAATTAAGTTTGGAGAAAATCATTTTTATTACCTAGGTTAATCAATAAGAATATTGGTGTTAATTGTTTCCGCCGAATCTCTGGTTATACTTGTTAATTGATTGATTTTCGTATTTGTTTGAAAAGTGATTTTTCAATATACAGAGGCATTAATCGATTAGTTCATGTCATTAATCGATTAAGGCTAAAGAATTTTCAAGAAAATCATTTGTTTTAATCGTTTTGATTTGTTTCTTTCGAAAATCTTTCAAGGTTTCTTTTACACCTATTCAACCCCCCCTTCTAGGTGTTTTCCTAGTGTCTCCTAGTTGTTTCACCCACCGAGTGTAGGTTTTTACAATTGGTATCAGAGCTCGGTCGAAAGACACGAGCATAGAGCTTTTTCGTTAAGATCCTTGAGGAAACTACAATGGGTTCTACGAATCCTTTTGGTGGTGAAGGTGCTTCAATAAATCGCCCTCCTATGTTTGGTGGAGAGGGTTATGGTTATTGGAAAATTAGGATGAGAATCTTTATAGAAGCTATAGATGTGAACATTTGGGAAGCCATTGAAAATGGTCCTTATATTCCCTCAAAAGATGTAGAAGGTGTGCTTACACTTACTCCCAAAGATAAGTGGACCGATGATGATAAAAGGAAAATTCAATATGATTTAAAAGCTAAGAATATCATCACCTCCGCTCTATCTTATGATGAGTTCTTTAGAGTCTCCCAATGTCGTGATGCCAAAGAAATGTGGGACACCTTGCAAGTCACACATGAAGGCACTAGTGAAGTTAGGCGTGCTAGATTAAATTCTTTGATGCATGAATATGAATTGTTTCGTATGTTGCCTAATGAATCTATATGTTTTATGCAAAAACGTTTTACTCATATTGTTAATCATCTCATTGCTCTTGGTAAAACTTTTGTGAATTGTGAACTTGTTAACAAAGTTTTAAGATGTCTAAGTAGGGAATGACAACCTAAGGTTACCGCAATTGTTGAATCAAAGGACTTGGACACCATGGACTTAGCAACACTTTTCGGAAAGCTACAAGAACATGAAATGGAGCTTGAACGTTTGCATTTGCATGAAGAATCGGACAAGAACAAAGAAAGAAAAGGAATTGCTCTTAAAGCTAAAAGGTCATATAAAAAGGAAGAGAGTTCCGATGATGATGATGATGATGATGATAATGAAGATACCGATTCGGACATTGATGAAGAGGAGATGAAGCTTCTACTAAGAAAGTTCAATAAGATTCTAAGGAGAAAAGGAAGGATGAACAAAGACAAAAGTAAAGAGAAGAATTCCCCACACTACAAGACAAAGACTTCAAAAGAAGGTATAGTTTGCCATGAATGTGGAAAGCCCGGTCATCTCAAGTACTCATGCTCTAAGTATCTTAAGAAGAAGGAGAAAGAAAAGAAATCTAAAAGAGCATACATAGTTTGGAATAGTGATGATGAAGATGACAAGAAAAGCCAATCGAATAGTTCTTCGGATGATGAAGATGCTGTTTGTCTCAACTTGATATCTCTAGTAAATGAAGAAGAAAGTTCAAATGATGAATCAAGTGAGCAAAGCTACGAAAGCGATGTAAGTGAAAATAAATCCGGAATTTCTTCTAAATATGAAATTCTATATAATGCTTATGAAGAAATGCATGAACATCTCAAGAAACTAGCTTCGAAAAATATTGAAAGGAAGAAGCTCATTTTGAAACATCAACAAGAGATTTTAGAACTTCAAAAACAAGTTGATGAGCTTAATCTTGAAAATGAAACTCTTGATCTTATATATGCTAGTTCTTCTTGTGATTGTGCTAATAGATTGAATAATGTGGTTGATTGTGAGGATTGCAAGTTGCTTAAAGATGAAAATGCTATTTTGAAAAATAAGCTTGCAAGTTTCACAAATGGTGATATTAGATTGCGCACATTGTTAAATTTTCAAAGAGAAAATTCAAACAAGTTTGGTTTGGGTTATACTAATGCTAAGAGTAAATCTCATAGAAATGTTGTTGATTTTTCTAAAGTTGATTTTTCAAATGCACCAACATGTTTCTATTGTGGTACTCATGGACATACTTCAAATGTGTGTTATATTAAAGTGCATGGTATACCTAAAGGAGATTTTGTTTGGGTGAAAAAGGGTGAGAGTCCCTACACTAACAAAAATGGATCCAAAACCATTTGGATACCAAAAAGCAAAGCATGATTGTTTTTGTAGGTATGATTGAAGAGCAAAAGGACTTTCATGTGATATTCATTCATTTGCTTCTTCAATTGGTATTAAGAAGAAGATCCTACAAATTGGTAACATTCGATATTATACATTTGGTATATTCAATTTGATTTTGTTGGATATTGCTCATAGGTTCTCTCAATTGGTATTATTTCTTATAATGTGATATTGTTTATACTATTGAGATAATACTATTGGTATCAAATTCTTACAATTGTTTTACAATTGGTATCATGCTTTGGTTGTTATATCTCATTAATCTCTCTATTTTGGCTTAGATCTTATATTTCAATTGGTATATATTTCTTTTTGATAATGCCAAAGGGGGAGAAATATTATGTTTTGATCATTTTGGAGAAATGAAATGGTATGTTTGGAGAAAGGTTTGTTTTGTTGTTTTTATGTAGGTTGAGCAAAGTTGTTGGAGATAGGGGGAGAATCAAGCTTTCTATCAATTAGATTTCAAATGTCAAAGCTTTCTATCAATTAGATTTCAAATGTCAAAGCTTTCTATCAATTAGATTTCAAATGTCAAAAGCATAAATTGAGGGGGAGCAAGAGTCTCACCAAGTGATCAAATGGTTCAAGCATCAACAACTTCAATGAACTTCATAATTTCAAAACATGTTTGTCATTTTCAAAAAGGGGGAGATTGTAAGATCCATGAAGAATTTTTTGATAAATGCCAAAAGGTTTTGAACAAGCTACAAATGTGTTGATCAAGTTAAGAAGAGAGAGCCAACTCATGAAGACTTAGTTTGGTAGTTTATGTTTTATGTTTTATCTTTTGCCTCACAAGTCTTTTAGTTTATGAGTTTGGGTAGAGTATATTAGAGGGTAGTGAATCTCTTTTGATTGCATGATTATATCATATTTTGAGTATTCACTTTGCCTAAAATCAATAAGTGGCTTAAAGGTTTGAAAGAAAAGGTTTAGATTTTGAGAAAACAAGTTTTTAAGTGTTTTTTGAACTGACTACTCGATTAGCCACTTGATTACTCGAGTATAATTTTTGTGTCTTGCGTAATTACTCGATTAAGGGGCTGATTACTCGAGTAGAATTATTCAGCCTTGCATAAATACTCGAGTAGAAACTTAAATACTCGAGTAGTGAACAAGTTTTACACTTGTTACTCGAGTAGTGACTTTGTTACTCGATTAACACGAGCTGTAACTGTTTTTAAATGAGTTTTTCACTTCTCAAAAGCACTTCTAATCATTCCTAACTTTTGGGTATTCTATATAAACCTATTCCTAACCTTTGTGAATTATTATTACAATTACCTATCATTTTTATATTCATTTTACAAAGAATCAAGCCACTTTATTCTCTCTCACTTTCTCAAGATCAAAGCTTTAACTTTTACATTCTTTGATCAAGAACCTTGAATCTCTCATGTTGATATTTTCATAACTTTTGAAAGAGATTCATAGGATTGTTATTTTGTTTTTATTTGAGTTGTAATCTTTGCAAGAGGCAAGCTATCTACAACAATTGGAAGTCTTGGTTGTGAATCAAGCAAAGTTATTTGAAAGCCTTGGTGTGGCATTTCATCAAGCACTTGGAAGCCTTGTTGTGTTAACAAGCAATTGGAAGTCTTGTAGTGAAGCAAGCATTGGAAGTCTTGTTGTGGGGAATCGGCAAGCAAAAGTGAAGAGATTAGATTAGATATCAATAGGGTTACAAGGCAAGGGTGTGGTATCTCTTGTAGGCTAGCAAGAAGGAAGTCTTGTGAGGCATTTACTTGTAATTTGAGAAACTCTAATTCCTCATAGTGAAGAATCTCTCTTGGTTGAAGAGGGGACTGGAGTAGCTTTCAAGTGGATGAAAGTGAACCAGGATAAATCACTGTGTCGTATCTCTAAACTCTCTACTCTTTACAATTCAAGTCTTTAATTGTGTTCTTGGTTGAAAATCTAGAAAAAGTGATTTTTCATAATTGATTGAATTGAATCTTTATTGTTTAAATTAAGTTTGGAGAAAATCATTTTTATTACCTAGGTTAATCAATAAGAATATTGGTGTTAATTGTTTCCGCTGAATCTCTGGTTATACTTGTTAATTGATTGATTTTCGTATTTGTTTGAAAAGTGATTTTTCAATATACAGAGGCATTAATCGATTAGTTCATGTCATTAATCGATTAAGGCTAAAGAATTTTCAATAAAATCATTTGTTTTAATCGTTTTGATTTGTTTCTTTCGAAAATCTTTCAAGGTTTCTTTTACACCTATTCAACCCCCCCTTCTAGGTGTTTTCCTAGTGTCTCCTAGTTGTTTCACCCACCGAGTGTAGGTTTTCACACACTATGACGAGTTTGAACATTTGTGAGTTGTGAGAGAGGGTCTTCATCGTGTGGTTCCTCGGATCTGATGGATCCAAATCAGAAAGTGAACCTCGACGCTCGGATCCGTGGAGGCACCGACTCGGTGTGAGACAGTTAAGACAAGATGCTCGGTGTAGGTAGAGGAGGCCGCATGTATGATCAGCTGAGTGCCGACTCGTTGCGGTCGATTGGTTACTGGGAAGGAGTGTAAAGCGAAGCGAGACCAACCTGTGACCCTGATGTCGTGGCAGAAGGTGCGAGGATGCTAGAGGCTTCAGTTGTGTTACTTTAAACAAGAATCCGAGTGATGACTTTGAGGCCATGACCAGTAATAAATGGAAATAGTCACAGTAAGCATGTTCAACAGAGGAGACAGTGATGTCATCGTGAGATTTTGCCGAAATCATGTTGAAGATGATGTAATATTAGACGCCCAGAGTGACGTGCTGTAAGATTAGACGTCAAGAATGACTAAGTTTGTATGACACTGATTGATTTGAGGATATCGTTGGCGATTGGAAGTTGACAAAAGGGGTCACCACCAGTCAGTTACTTCCCGATGATTTGCTCGACCTTCGTAGTTGTGTTTATGGATAATGATGAGATCACAGTGTGATGACAACATGGACTCGTGGGACATGCTCGACAGTGTTGAGAATCATTTCGGCATGACTTGGTTCTAAGCTTCTGGGTCTAGTTTAGTATTTCAGAATTGCTGATCGCAACGTAGCTCGGTATGTTGATTGTCATTATCTCAACTTTTGAACTATCGAGAGCCTATCGGGCATCCATCTGCTCAGGACGGATACAAACCTTCTTTTTAATTTAATTACCTTCTTTTTATTGTATTTTCTCTTTCTAGCATTATTTTTAGAGATTAATGGGTATGCACTGACGGTGTAAAGTTTTTTACACCATCAGTCCATCATCCACCATTCATTTTTATTACTTTAATATAAAAGTCAACGACCATAAACGGATGAATGGTGGATGATGCACTGATAGTGTAAAAACTTTACACTGTCGATGCATTACCCATTTTCTCTTATTTTTATTCATATCTTTTCTCTGTGCACATTATTTTACTATTCACTCATCTCTCTTCAATCACCATATTACTACATCATTCTTACTCCAATCAGTCCAATGTACTATAAACTTTAGGGCACCCATCCTCCTTCAAAACAATAATGTGTACAACGCTGTCTTTCTAATATTTGGCAAAAATGAAAAAAAAAAAAAAAACCGGAGCTGTGAAAATTTAGCCACATCTATGAAGTCTCTCTAATGAAAATAAATAAATAAAAAAAAAAACAACTAGTGAGGCACCACTGTTAAGTGTTAATACTATTGATTTCCATAAGTTGAAATTTGTAGGGTTATAATGAGTGATATGAGGCACCACTAATTTTTATTTCATAAAATGATGTTCCTATAATGCACCATTTTTTTATGGATAGCAAAAAATTCAACTGCTCTTTTGTTTGTATTTGTTGATTTGTTGACTGTTGATGGCAAATCATGATATGATACTTGGAGAAGTGAGTGAGAGAGATATATTTGGGGGAAGGTAAGAGGAATATTTGGAAGAAAATTAAAAGTAGAAGATAATTACAAAAAAAAATGGATAGGAAAGAGAAAGTACAAAATAAATAAAGAGATAGAGAAAAATTAGGGAGAAAAAAATATCTAAACTTAAACCGTTGGATCAAGATAAAATTGGTGATTGAAATTGAGTCTAAATTTAAATTACACTGGTGTAAAACGATCTTTTCTCATTTTATATTCATAAAATTTTAATTAATGATAAATCTAATAAATAATAAAAATTTGAATAAAATTAATATGTTAAAAAGTATTTATTATATATTAATAAATAAATATAAAATTCGAAGTTTGTTTGATTTTGATGTTTAGTATTAATTAAATTATCAATTAAAATAAATAAATCAATTAAATTAATTTGATATCAACTTCATTATTCCATGTCGATTATGATATGATTGAATAATTATTTGAATCATTATATTTGCTAAATATTGGTATTAATCGGTTTTAAAGCCATTTGTTTTCCTTTTTCATTCTCTTATTAACCATTTTATTTTTTTTTTCAAAATTAGAAATATGTTGAAAAATTCCAGAAATGACACCTCGGCATTTTATTCATTGCACGTCTTTTTATATTATATTTTATTTCAATTATATGATTTCATATCCATCATGCTAAAATTGAAATATTGTTTGAATGATTATATATGCTAAAGATAGGTATCAATTAAAGACATTTTTTCCTTTTTTCATTCTGTTAACCTTTTTAATTTCCTTTTTCAAATTATGCAAAATAATTAAAAATTATTTAATTAACACCTCAGCATTTCATTTATTGCAAAATGTCTCTTTTTATATCATAATATTATATCTTATATATTATGTAACACCAAAAAAAAAAAATGATGATAATTGAATTGATTTCACTTGGATTCTAATTAACAAGTAATAACAACCTTATTCAGGTCATTGCTATCTAACTATTCTCATCTTATATGTAATCTATAGTTGTTGCATGCTACTTGAAAATTAAAGAATGCACGCCGAAAGCCATTGCATCTTTTTAAAAGAGCAATGTCTTGTTTTTGTTTTTTGCTTTTCTTCTGCATTTCTCTAATACTTCTATTTGGCAAAGCTATTCTTTTTCCCCATATACTCTAAGTTTCCATTTTTATTGTTGAAAAGCCACCACTATCTCAACATTTTCATCGTCCTGATGAAGACTTGAAGAGCCATAATATAGCCAAAAATATTAATGATGGGACATATATTGACAAAAGTTTATCATGGCAAGTTATGTTGTACCGATATAGATAGGGTATGATACCAGTAGTGTCCTCGAACACTATATGTCCTTAACCCTCTAAGCCCTCAAGATTATGGCAATTAGGAGTTCAAGAGAGGATCAAGTGTTTATCTGTGACCTTACGGTATTTCTGCAGTTCCAGTTGGGAAAAGCAGGTTTTCCCTAGTCAACCAGTGTGTGCAGAGTGTCAACTTAGGGATGAGAGTACGTACCTGAAACCCTAGCTGTTATGAGCTATTTATAGGGTTTGGAGGAGGCTGATATGGGCCGTATGGGCCTTGTATCAGGGTTGAGCTGAGCTAGGATTCTATGAGATAATATCGGAAGTTTATGCTATTAGAATCTGGATAAGATCAGCTCAAGATCTCATGTCTAGGCTGTTAGCGAGAATCTAGGAGAGATTTGCGGAAGGGATAGGAAGCCTTGGTAAAGACTGAGTCCATCTATCAGCCGACGTTATGTCTCGGCCCTAGAGTCCCGAGCCGATGGGTTGAAGACCGTTTGTGAGGCTCGGCCCCATCAAGTCCGAGCCTGGTCCTTTAGCGCGCTCGGAGCCAACAAGTCCGAGCGAGGGACGTTTGTGCTGAGTAAACCAAGGGAAGGGTCCTTGAAGAATCCCTTAAGTAAGACTTAGTCCTTATACGGTCGGCAGACCCTACAAGCCCCCCAGCTCGTAAGACTTTATAAAGTCTGTGACGAGGTAACATGTGTTTAGGGTCGGACCTTCTGGATGTCTTAGTTTGAACGTGCGACAGCTGTTCGAGGTGACGTTTCAGTTTCTCTAGGTACGACGCGTTCTCTTGTAAGTTGTGCCAAATCATTGCAATTTTTGAAATTTGAAAAAGTGCCTTTTGAAACCGCCACGTCTCATCCAACGAGTGGTTGCATGGGTTAACGGGCTTTCGGCCCAAATGCGTATCATGGAAGGAAACTGAAAAGTTTTCATTATGCGACCATGTTTGGGAATACCTTCAAGCAAATGGTCAAATTGATACCAAACGAATTCTGCTGAAAGAGACACGAGAGGAAGTGAAGGCGGAGCTGGGTACTACACATTTTTTTTTGTACTGATCCATTTTTTCTTACAGAAATAATGGGGAAGAAAGAAACTAAGGCTAAGAACAGCGAAGCCCGAGCAGCCAGAGTATCACAATTGGTTGCAATCAGAACTGCCTCTGGCTCCCCAAAGGTGAGTCAATCTTCTGAACTGACCCCTTCCGAAAGTCCGACCATCATCTCCAACCCCACTCCGGCTGTGAGGATCAAAGGTATTGAGCCGGTGATCAAAGGGGATCGTGTCGCCGATGCTGTAACCATCGAAGTGGAGGCTCAAACAACTCCTCAAGGCACTCCTGAGCGTCCCCTCAAGAGGTCTCGGCTGGAAAAAGGAAAAGGCCTTGCTGGAGACTGGCTTAATTTGAGTAAGTCTAATAAAGGGGTAGAAATCCCTGAAGGAAAGGAGGAAGCTGCTGCCAAGACAGTGTGGCATCGAAAGATGACTGATACACTTGTTGCTACTGTCTTTCCCCCCGAGAATGCTGAAGTGATTGAGGCTTGGACCCCTGGGACTTGGGAGAATAACTGTAAATATTTGGTGAAGAGTCTCCTGAGAGGTGCGAGCATACTCCATCATCTAGGTCATCATGGAGACGACGCTTATGCTGGGATGGCCCCCGAGGAAAAGAAGAAAAGGACCGAGGCAGCCGAGTGCGAGGACTATCTACAACTTCAAGTTGAAGGTCTTAACAAGAAGTTGCAATCCTTGGCAGCCGAAAATGAACGGCTGAAAAAGGTGGCACAAGATGCTGAAGGTGCCAAGGTTAAGGCCGAGGAGACACTCCAGGGGGCCGAAGATAGGATAAAACGTTCGGAAGAGGTCCTGAAAAAGGCCGAGGAAGACTCTTCTGCTCTCCGAGCGGCAATAGAGAAGGCTCAGAAAGCGGAGCAAGCTGCTGCCGTGGCTCAAGAGCGGCATGAGTATGCCAAGGATGAGATTCTGGGGCTCCGAACTTCTTTGGAGAAAATGATAGCAAAAGCTCTCAAGCACAAGAAAGCAGCCCAGGAGCACCTATACAACTGGGATCATGGGTTTGAGGACTCCTTCTACAATATTGCCGAGCAACTCCGCGTTCTGAATCCTGGTCTCGTGACCAAGGGTGCTGACCCTAATTTTTCTGTGAAAAATGGTCGGATAGTCGGCCCAACCGGGACTCCCATAGATCTGAACAGCGCCGATCTGCCTGATCATTTGGCTGAGGATTCCGAGGGGGACGATGCCGATGATGCCGAGGGTGAAGAAGAAGAAGATAGATTTGATGCCGATGGCATTGTACTGTCCGATTTAGAGTAGCTTTTCATTTTGCTTTCCCTCTTGTAATTGCCCCAGTAAATGGGTTTGAAATTTTATTGTTGTGTTTCGTTCAGAATATTTTATAATATCCGTAATCGTGTTATGCTTCTTTTTATGCTCTTTTGTTAAGAATTCAAGTGTTAAGACCTCGGAACTCCAGCACTTTAGCCGAGGTGGGTTCCTCTATCCGCGATATAAAATGATTTTATGAAATCAGGATTTAATCGGGAATCTTATTTAAAGTACTTGACGACTTATAAGCCCTTGCTAGAGCTGTTTATAATCGTTCACGTCATAATCGGTGGCTAATCGGTTACGAGGAAAAGTACGTGATACAATGAATTCAATAACGAGAACTTTTATTCATTTGAAGCAAATTACAATGGGCTCGGAGTTTCACCGAGCGTACACCATTATCAAAAAAGAATTCAAAAAGCAAAAATGTAATAAAGCAACTAAAACTATTGAAAACGAAATGAAAGACTAACTGTAATAAGCTCGAAGTTTTGCCACGTTCCATGTGTTGTTGATGAGGGCACCCGAGAGGGTTTCGAGCTTGTAGGCTCCTGTTCCAATCTTGGAGGCAACTCGGTATGGTCCTTCCCAGCTTTGGGCCAGTTTTCCGTCCTTTGCATTTTTGAGACCAATATCAGCTCTCCTCAAGACAAGGTCGCCTACCTCGAACTCTCTGGATACGACCGAGCGATTATACCCCTTTGCTTGCATAATCTTGGCATGCTTTTCTCGTTCGGCCGCTAAATCCCTGACTTCTTCCGATAAGACAAGATCCTCACACAATAAAGTGTTGTTGAGGGGATTCGGTTGTTGCATAGCTCGGAATGAAGGGATGATCTTCTCAATGGGGATGACTGCGTCGCAACCATAAGTGAGCCGATATGGTGTCTCTCCTGTTGAAGTTTGTATGGTGGTGCGATACGACCAAAGCACTTCGTGCAAGTTTTCCAACCAATTTCATTTCGCGCCTTCGAGTCTTTTCTTGATCCCCTGGATGATAGATCGGTTTACAGATTCTACTTGGCCATTAGTCTGAGGGTGCTCGACCGATGAAAAGTAATGTTTTATACTCAGAGCATTGACTAAGTCTTGGAACGCCTTTGCCGCGAATTGGGTTCCATTTTCGGTCACCAGCACTTGTGGCACTCCAAACCGAGCCACAACTTGTCTTTCAAAGAACTTCTGCACCTTGGCCGAGGAGATGGTTGCAAGAGGCTCGGCTTCCACCCACTTAGTAAAATAGTCAATGGCCACTATCACCCACTTTAACTGTCCTGGAGCGGTGGGGAACTATCCAATCAGATCCATTCCCCATTGATAGAAAGGATAGGGAGATGAAAGTGAATGGAGTTCCTCAGCCGGTTTCTGATACACATCACTGTGAAATTGACACCTGTCGCACCTCTTCACATGGTTGATCGCATCCTGTTGAAGAGTCGGCCAGTTGTATCCTGCCCTTAAAACCTTTTTAGCCAGTGACTTCCCCCCAACATGATGACTTCCGATGCCCCCGTGGACTTCCTCCAAGGCCTGTTTTGCTTCGGCAGGGTCTAAACATCTAAGCATTGGACCGCTGACCCCTCGGCGAAACAGGACTCCATCAACTAAGGCAAACTGTGAAGCTTTTCTGACGAGTTTCTTGGCCTCTATTGGATTGCTCGGAAGAACTCCTTGTTCCAAATAGCCTGTTATCGGGGCAATCCAGCTCGGATCCAGCGAAATAGAGAGGACAACGCTAGGTCCATGCACCATTTCTTGGATCAACGTTTTGTTGTTCTCAAGACTCTTTGTCGAAGCAAGTTTCGAGAGAATATCCGCTCGGCTGTTGCTCTCCCTTGGGATGTGGCAGAATTCGACCTTAACAAACTCCGAGGATAGGAACTTCACCTTTTCCAAATACTTTTGAAGGATTGGTTCCTTAGCCTGATAGTCACCCTTGACTTGTGAAACTACCAACTGAGAATCGCTGAAAATTTTCACTTCACGGCCCCCAACCTCTTTTGCCATTCTTAACCCTGCCAAAACTGCTTCGTACTCTGCTTGATTGTTTGATGTTGAGAATCCAAACTTCAACGAATATTCGAGGGTGACTCCCTCGGAATTCTCCAAAATTATTCCTGCACCTGCTCCGAGCTTGTTACTCGACCCATCCACAAAAATGTTCCAATCCAAGTTTGAGCTCGTCAATGGCTCAGTAAACTCGGTGAGGAAGTCGGCTAAGGCCTGAGACTTCATTGCCTTTCTCGGTTCGAAAGTGATTTCAAACTCGGAAAGTTCGATAGCCCAGGTCACCATTCTCCCTGCCAAATCAGGCTTCTGAAGTATCTGACGGATCGGCTGAGCTGTTCTGACCGTGATATGATGGCTCTGGAAATATTGACGTAATCGTCTGGCTGTGACAACCAAACAAAAAGCCAATTTCTCCACTTTCTGATATCTTGACTCCGGTCCTTGGAGAGCTCGGCTGACGAAATAAATTGGAGATTCTTTACCAGATTCTTCTCGGACCAGAACCGAACTAATTACTGAATCTCCAACTGATAAGTACAGGAACAAAGTTTCTCCACTTATCGGACTAGACAAAATTGGGGGAGATGCCAAGTACTGCTTAAGGTCATTAAAGGCCTTTTCGCATGCCTCGTCCCATTCAAATGTCTTTCCCTTCTCTTTCCTCAACAGTTTGTACCAGGGGAGAGCCTTCCTAGCTGACTGAGACAAAAATCGAGATAGAGCCGCCACCCTACCTGTTAGCTGCTGAACACCCTTGACATCTGTCGGACTCTTCATATTAAGAATGGCGCGGCATTTTTCCGGATTCGCCTCGATTCCGTGCTCGGTCAGCATGAAGCCGAGGAAAGATCCTGCTGGAACTCCAAACGTGCATTTCTCTGGGTTCAACCTCATGTCGAACTGTCGGATCCTTCCCAAAATGACCTTTAAATCTTTAGCATGGTCTTCCTCTTTCAAGCTCTTTGCAATCATATCGTCTATGTATACCTCCATTCTTGGCCCAATCAAAGGACCAAAGACCTTGTTCATCATCCGCTGGTAAGTCGCCCCAGCGTTCTTCAATCCGAATGGCATCACATTGTAACAATATGTAGCATTTTCTGTAATAAATGAAGTTTTTACCTGATCCGGGGGATACATCGGTATTTGATTGTACCCCGAATAGGCATCCATGAAAGATAACCTCTGATAACCCGCCGAGCTATCCACAAGTTTATCTATGCAGGGAAGCGGGTATTGATATTTAGGACAAACTTTGTTCAAGTCTGTGTAGTCCACGCACATCCTCCATTTCCCATTGGACTTCTTCACTAGCACGAGATTGGCCAACCAATCAGTATACACCACCTCCCTAATAAATCCTGCTTCCAGTAGCTCGGCTACCTTCTCATCTGTTGCCTGTGCCTTCTCAGTTCCGACCCTTCTTTTCTTCTGACAAGATGGCTTGGCTCCAGGATACATGCTTAACCTGTGGCAGATGAAGTTCGGATCGATCCCTGGCATGTCTGCCGAGGTCCAAGCAAACAAGTCTTTGTTTTCCATCAGCAATTCAATTAGTTCTTTTTCCAATTCCTCCGAAAGGCCAACACCTATCCTGACGCAACGAGAAGGATCGGAACCCAAAATTACCTTTTTGAAGTCCCCTTGAGGGGTGGGCCTGGTTTCATCCTCCTCTCTTACGTCAAGATCTGCTAGGTTGACGCTTCCCTTGTTAAGTGGCTCCTGCATGATCTTCTCTTCATCAATTTTCAACTTTGCTAGGCTGATATTATAACACTTCCGAGCCAACTCCTGATCAGACCGCACTATTACTATCTTGTCATCTGACCCTGGGAATTTCATGGCCAAGTGGACTGTAGACACGACAGCACCAAAAGATTGGAGTGCCGTTCGGCCAAAGATGGCGTTGTAAGCCGAAGGGGCCTGGACAACTAACCACTTTACCATTTCAGTCCGAGCAAAGGGTGGTTCCCCCATAGTCACTGGGAGATGGATGTGGCCTAGAGGGACAATTGAATGTCCCGTGAAGCCAACCAAGCTTCCCTCGAACGGGGTGAGATCTGACCTTCTCAATTTCAATTTCTCAAACAAATCCAGAAACATGATGTCTGCCGAACTCCCTTGATCGACCAGAATCCTTCTGACTTCATAGTTGCCGAGCCTGGCCGAAACTACCATTGGGTCATTATGGTCTTGTAAGATGTCCTCAAAATCCTCATCACTGAAACTGATAACTATGTTTTTCTTCCTTGGCTTTTGGATCGGTCGGTTGGCCACCGAAAGGACCTGTCCCACATACTTCCTGTGATCACTCTTCTTTTCTCCTCCACCTGCAAATCCTCCAGCAATAGTACCAATGAGGAAAGAATCCCGAGGCTTATCCTGCTCGGATAGTTGGATAGATCCCCCTGCAGGTGGTGAATGGCTTCGATTACGCTTTAGTTCAGTTTTGGGTGGCGAGGGACTTTTCCTCCTTGAACGTTTGTGTAGTGCTTCGCCAATATAGTGTTGAATCTTACCATCCCTTACCATCTCTTCGATCAAGTCCTTCAACTGGATGCATTGGTCGGTGGTATGCCCCCACCCACCGTGGTGATCACAATACTTTGTCCTGTCCTTTTGAGCTGCTTTCCTCAAAGCTGGCGGCCGAGTGATGTTACGCATCTCAGTATGCATAGTCTCACGAAGGATTTGACTCCTCGGGACTGTTAATTGGGTGTATTCATCGTACTTGCCTTTTGGAGGCAGTTTTTCTCTCTCTCCTCTTTCCCGTTTGTCATTCCTCCCCCTAGTGTCTTTGAAGCGATCCCTTTGACGAGGGTCGTTCTGACGGGATTGTGATTCTTGGTTCTCTTCTTTGCCCCTTGCTGCAGTACTTATCCTATGGAATTCCTCCAGATTAACGAATTTCCTAGACCTTTCTCTAAGTTCAGCCATATCTCTCGGTGGTTCCCCAATCAAGCAATCCTTGAAGTCTCCATCTCGCAACCCTTGTGTGAATAAGAGAACGGACACTCCTGTCTGCAGACCTGATATGCCACTAGATTCCTGCTGATATCGAGCTAGATAGTCGCGTAAAGACTCGCCAGGTCTCTGTGCGACTCCAGCTAGTGAATGATCTGACTTTGGTTGTGACATACTGGCTGTGTATCGGTTTAGGAATGCCCTTTTAAGCTGAGCCCAGGAACTGATTGAGTTGGCGGGTAGAGAACTGAACCACCTCAAAGGTGCTGAACCTAGAGTCATCGAGAAAGCTCGGCACTTCATGAAATTTCCTCCCCCATAAAACATCATGGACGACTCATAAGAGGCTATGTGGTCCATTGGATCAGTTGTCCCATTATACCGAGAGACGTTCTGATGGCCCATATATGTTTGGGGGGTTTGAAATGTCATTATGTCAGCTGTGAAAGGATGTCCCGGGTGGAATTCGGCTGTGGCCTGTTCAGGAATCACGTTCCGATTGAGGGGTGGCGGTGGAGGAAGACTAACTGGGTTGCCGAGAGCCACGCGAGGGCTTGGTTCGGCCAGTCGTGCCATGCTCTGCTGCTGAAGAGCAGCAATGGCCTCGTTTTGTTTTTCAATCAAAGAAGTTTGGGTTCTAAGGATATCCATGATTGCTTCTTCTCTCCTTCTTGCCGAAGAGGAAGTCATATATGATCTACCCTGAGACTCGGAACGTTCACCGCCTTGAAGCGTTCCAAAACGACCTCTAGTCAAGTGTGGTATTTCCCTGTCGGTTCGCTCGGCTCTGAGTAATCGCGATGAGCGGAACGCTCAACTCGCCGACCCTCACCAGTTCGTGACGCTGCAGGGGTCCTCCGAGATTGATGTGGTCTAGAGTCAGCAGTATCGTGCCATTCTGAAACATGGCCATCTGGAATAGTGTGGGGGTTGGATTGTCCTCCTCCGCCTTCAATGACAGGGGGAACAATGGCTTGCGCCTGACCCACCGGCAGAACCGTGACTTGTGCCTGATTCACAGGAGGGTCGTTAGTCCGGTCACCTTCAGCTGCTCCTCCAGGGGCAATTCTGTCCCTGAGGTGTGTTCCTCCCTTAGGCGGCCTCCCCCGGGGGCGCGGGGCTCCTCCAAGGGCGATTCTGTCCCTAACATTTGCTCTGGCCCCAGGCTGCCTCCCACGGAGGTGATGACGGAGATCTCCTTGTTCTTGATTGTTGTTATCGTTTGCCATGAATATGGTAGACGTGAGAATGCTGGTTATATGATTTCATATCCATCATGCTAAAATTGAAATATTGTTTGAATGATTATATATGCTAAAGATAGGTATCAATTAAAGACATTTTTTCCTTTTTTCATTCTGTTAACCTTTTTAATTTCCTTTTTCAAATTATGCAAAATAATTAAAAATTATTTAATTAACACCTCAGCATTTCATTTATTGCAAAATGTCTCTTTTTATATCATAATATTATATCTTATATATTATGTAACACCAAAAAAAAAAAAATGATGATAATTGAATTGATTTCACTTGGATTCTAATTAACAAGTAATAACAACCTTATTCAGGTCATTGCTATCTAACTATTCTCATCTTATATGTAATCTATAGTTGTTGCATGCTACTTGAAAATTAAAGAATGCACGCCGAAAGCCATTGCATCTTTTTAAAAGAGCAATGTCTTGTTTTTGTTTTTTGCTTTTCTTCTGCATTTCTCTAATACTTCTATTTGGCAAAGCTATTCTTTTTCCCCATATACTCTAAGTTTCCATTTTTATTGTTGAAAAGCCACCACTATCTCAACATTTTCATCGTCCTGATGAAGACTTGAAGAGCCATAATATAGCCAAAAATATTAATGATGGGACATATATTGACAAAAGTTTATCATGGCAAGTTATGTTGTACCGATATAGATAGGGTATTACCGATATACTTATAGGTTTTTTTTTCGTTGCAAAAGTTTTTGTGTCGTCGAATGGTTAACCAATAAAAATATATCATCTCATATAATTTGTCACATCATCATATTTATTATTAAAGAATCCAATTTTATTGGGGAGACACCCCACCCATGTTGCTCCAGGTGTCGGGACTGTGAAGTTCCCCTCCACAGTTTTGTAAACCAAAAAAAAAAAAAAGAATCCAATTTTAACTTTATGCATTCTAGTCCTTCATAATTTAAGTAACTTTTAATTAATTTAATCCATTTAAATCAAATAAGATATTTCCTTTTTTATTCAAAAAATTAAAATAAAAAAAATAAGATTGGATTTTTTTTCTCAGTTTTCATCACCAACGCATTCTCCTCACACGCATCAGCATTCATCAACAAATAGGGTTTTTACCATCTGTAATCATTGTTATTCGAGATGACACCAACATCATCATCGTCCCCAACCCCCTTTATCTTCTCTCCCAAAACCTTTATAATCACCTTTCTTCACCCCCTTCTCGATCCTTGATCCTTCCACAGTTGATAGGGCTTGCAAATCGCTTCACCTTAAATTTCCAGCTGATCCGCTTTATGTCTTCCCCCTCTTTTAACTCTGATATTTTTTTTGGTTTAGAAATTCTTGTTTTACGTCTTTCCCTCTTTCCTGTTGATATTTTTATTTTTTGGGACGATAATGATGATGGTGCCGTCTCAAATAGCAGTGATTAAGGGTGGTGAAAATCCTATTCGATGATGGTGGAATGTTGTTGTACACTGCTACTGCGTATAAAGACTCGTGAATGAAGAGAACATGATGGTGATGAAAAATGGAGAAACAAATCCAATCATATTTTTTATTTTAATTTTGTAAATAAAAAAGGAAATATCGTATTTAATTTAAATTGATTAAATTAATTAAAAGTTACTTAAAATATAAAGGATTAGAATGCAAAAAGTTAAAATTGGATTCTTTAATAGTAAATATGATTATATGGCTAATTATATAGATGACATGTTTTTATTGCCTAACAGTTTGACGGCACCGAAATTGACTCTTTGCGACGGCACTGAAGAAACTCTCGTAAGGATATTATTTTTTTGAGTAATATGTTAAATTAGTCCCTGACTTTGTAAGCGTCGGTCAAGTTAGTCCCTGACTTTATCGAAATAGCAATTTAGTCTCTGAGATAGGAGAACGTCGATCAAGTTAGTCTCTACCGTCACTATCGCAGGGATGTATTTGCTTTAAAATAAGATAAAAATAGGGACGTATGTGAATTAAAATGAAATCTCAGGGACTAAATTGCTATTTCGATAAAGTCAGAGACTAACTTGACCGATGCTTACAAAGTCAGGGACTAATATGACATATTACTCTATTTTTTTTTTAAAAAAAAAATTAGAGTATGAGTACAATATTACGAATACAAAATTAATAGATGAATATAAATAAATAATATAAAAACAAATAATATTGATATTGTAATACTCGCATTTTTCCCTACTTGAATAAATTAATTTTCTTAAGTATTAATTTTTTGATTTTGTTTTGTAAAAAGGTTTGATTAAATAGTTGACTGTCTACGTAACAAAATTATGTTTTATAGATAGAGTTGCATTGATACCCGATTTTTTATGGAATACGAGTAAATGATTTTATTAAGTATGAAATATTTATAATTGATGAAGGATGAGTAATGGTTTTATTATTTTCGATTTACATAAACAACGAATTTCTTTATGAGTTCAAAATGATCAATCAACTTTGAAAATTCATAACTTTTTAACCGTAAGTCCAAAAATTATGATCCTTATATGAAAACGATCGTATTGAAATTTAGAATTTAAAAATGTAATAAAATTATATTTCTGTGTTGATTTAATAAAATTTATTTTCTGAGTGAAATTCTATACGAATTTTGAATACTTGAAGTATTAAAAATAGTTAACGACCTCCGATAAATTTTTCCTTTTAGTAATCCATTTTATATATGAAAATATGGTTTTAGAAATTGAAATACGGGCTGTACCTATGAGCAATAAGTACAGTTAAATTGAAATGAGGGCTTAAAATTGCACCTTTTATAAGCTTTAATCTATAATTGTTAATTCATTCCTTATTATGAGAGAAAAATCATAAGGAATTAATTTGTATAAGGTAATTGTGATTTTGTACTTCCTTTTAATTATGGAGGGAAATTTTTATTTTTCCCTACAATATGTGTCATGGTCTTTTAAGTTAAAGGGAAATAAGAATATTGCAATTGTTATTTTATTACAATAAGTATGGAATAAAATAAAAATAAGTTAAGTAAATTTCATATCAAAGAGATGCTTCATTATTACCTTTTCCTTAAATTACTCAAATTTGTCTCCAACTAAGCTACTAGTTGCATGCAACAAATTGGACTTCCAAAATTGTTCCTTGATTTTGAATTGAAATCCCTAAATTACCCTTGACTTTTGGATTTTTAACCCATTTTATCCTTAAGCCCAATCCCAAATTGTATGCCTATATAAATACCCTTAGGTTCCTTGCTTCACTCATTTTGCTCATTCACACTTTCACAAAGCTTAAAGAAATTTCCATGGTCTAGAGAGAGAGGGAGACCGAATTAGAGAGAGAAAGAGAGAGAGAAGTCTAAATCTTTAACACACACTTACTTCACTTCTTCATGCTTTCATTCGCATACACATACAAAGAAGAAAAAGCAAATCATTCCCACCAAGAAGAAAGAGAGGAGGCCAAAGCTAACTAGGAGAAGGAAGAGGATTTCTTGGACTTGAGTGTTTTTTTAGGTATTTTGTAGTGTTACTAATCTTTAATTTTATTCTTGGTAAAGATGTGAAATGAACTTTAGAAATTGTGTTGCATGTTAGTAATCAAGATTGATCTCTAAGATTTATATGCATGCATGATGATTTTAGCTCTTAATAATAATCCTTGATCTTTACTTTAAGGACTAAACTTAGATTAACTTGATTGTTGTCTTTCTTTTTCGGCCAGGCATGTTAAAGTAGGGAGATCAACTTTGTTTTGTTATTGCCCGTTAAATTATAACTTTGATCTTGAAAGTATTTGAGTAAAAATATGATTTGCATGTTTGATTGGTTTTGAGATTAAGTTAAAATTTGATTTTTTTGCAAAAGAGCATAAATAAAGAACTTAGGTGATTAATTTATGAGTGATTTGTTACATGCATAATTAGATCCTTAATTTTTATGAAATTAGCATGTAATTTAAATGAGTTTGTAATTGAAAAATATTTTCCCCATTTTGTGATGTTGAACCAAATTGAATGATATATAAAGAGGAAATTATTAGACTTTGATTTTTAAACCTTGAGTTGTAATGTGGTTATAATTGATAAAGTTAATTTTTAAAGTCCCCTATGTATTATATTAGGAGATACTGAATTATTTATTAAGAAAAGGAAAAGATTTTTAATTTGCATGTTGTTTTTGATGAGTGAAATTAAAATCTCTATGTTATGCATGTTAATAATTTTAAATGGTAACGACAAGAACTCTTTTGCATATGTAAATCTATGATGCTGAAGAAGTTATTAATTATTAAAAGTTAGGTTTTTGATTTGAACATATAATCCTCCTATTTTATTGAAGAGGACCGAATATAATAGGAAGAGGAAAAGAATCTTCGATTTTTTTTGTGTTTTATTCACTTGATTTAGAGGTTAGAGTTAACCTAAAGTACATGCATGAGGAATAAAAAGTATGTGGTGATTTCATTTGATATTTTGAATAATTATTAAAAATGTTGAGTTAAATAATGATGATCTTTGAGTGAGCATTTAAAAGTATATGTTTTATGCTTGGAAGTGATAATTTTAATTGCACATGAAAAAGGATTTTTATGTTAATATTGTTATTAGTAGCCGAATGTAATAGGAGAAGAAAAATAACATCCTTGGTTTGATATAGTTATTTTGTGTGCTTAAAGTTAAAGTGTTAAGAAAAATTGTTGTGTTGCTAAGACTTTGTATTTGTTGAGATATGGAAAGTTATATAGTTTTGATTTATGTACATGTCTAAAAGTGATTTTTGAGAATTAGAATAGTTGCTGTCCAAGTGTTGTTTATAACACTATAGGACTTAGAAAAATGATTTGTTAAGATAGGACTTTATGTCTTTGAGTGGTATAATGATTGTGAAGTTTTGAAATTTATTTTGTGAATTGAAAAGAGATTTTTATAAAACAATAACTATGTTGTCCAAGCTTTCCTTTTATTTATAAAGATTGATTTAAAGATGATATGTCATGAAAAAGTGTAAGATTTTGGATTATGAAACTAAAGGACAAGTTTGAGTAAATTTTGTAGTTAATAAGAAATTGTCATGTGTGTATGTTAGGATCCCATCTTTGCATGTTAGTTTTTCATTCCTTTGGAACATACTTGAGTTGTTTTGATCCTTAGCTTATGTTTTTACAAAATGTATGGTTTTGAACAAGCATGAAATGATTTTCAAAGAAAATATTCAAAAAAGTTATGTGTTGTCCAACATTTTGTTTAAGGATGATAATAGTTTGAAAATTGATTTATTATATTTAGGACTTATAAATTTTTGTGTGAGATTTTATGTAATGGAATTTTAATATTGGATGAGTGAAAAGCCATCTTTCAAATATAATAAGTTGCTGTCCAAAATTATTGGACGAAGTATTCTGAGTTTAAAAGTGATTGTCTAGTTGAAAACTTAAGAACTTTTAAGATAATGCCTATAGAAAAGTTTGGACAAATTTCATACTAATTGAAATTATTTTTGAAATTCTTTTAAAGTCCCTTAAAATGATTAAGTTGCATGAAAATTTTATAAGTGAAATCTTATACTAATTATATTTGGACATTGGCAATGTGTTTAAAGACTACCCGACGTAATTGTGAAAAAGTTTGATGAAGCAATGTTTTCGTCAGCGCATATTATCGATTTCACAGTGTAGAACTTCCTTGCAATGTTTTAAGAAAAACCACGAAATCTTTGGTTGTTTCGACGTAACCTTAATTAATTTTGCTTACGCGCACCGAAAAGTCTAATATTCAGCGTTTTACGAAAAATGAATAGTACGACAATTTTTACAAATCAATAAATGTTCTAAGGTTGTTAAAAGTGTTTTCAAAGTATATTACAAAGATGAAGAGTGGTAATGAATTCTTGTAATTTCCAAATTAAGGAAACGAAGCGGATAGGGAGCAACGAATCGACAACTAGGGAAGGACGCTTGGAAATTTACAAACCTTTTTAAGGTGAGAGAGAAGCTTCCTAAGACACTGCGACATTTAGGTATATATTAGGACGTTTCTGACCATCTCAAAAGTTGGAACTTAGTGGTCTATGAGTTAGTAGTATGGTGGCAAAATGTTGTGTGTGTGTGGCCACTCATACGAAGAGACTAAGATCACATGTTATTACCTGATGTCTGTAATGCATGACTATACTTGTTATATACCATGCTGATAACGTGATATGTTTACTTGTTTATATGACTACTTAATTCAATTGTCTGAATATGAAAATTGAGCATGATTCTAAGAGACGTCTGTTTACGTCTTGATTATGGAACTGAATTGATTAAGTATTGGAAATTATAAAGTATTATGACTGATGAAAGATGAATGACATAATAATGATGAGAGAAGCCCTGTTGAGGGAATGGTAATGCTAAGACTCGAGATTGATGATATGTAAAAGCTCTTAAAGATTAAAAGATGCCAAAAGAGGTGTATTTGTCCTTATGTGAAGGCACAATTGTTGGATAATTTCACTGTACGACTTGATTGATGGGCTATGGTGATCAAAGTTTGGGATCAATTGCTTGGCTATGTGCCATGAGAAATGGATGGAAAATTAAGTGATCGAAATGTGGATAGAATGATAATGAAATTTATGAGATTCTGGAATTGGGGATCGTCTAGAGTACAGTGAGATTCTTATAAGTCCCCTCGCATAGTTTACACGACATGCGGTTATAAAAAGGGATCCTACTTTTAAAAGTTATTGATAATGCTTAAAATGAATCATTGATCCCACCCCCTGTATGACCCGTTGGTCCTGGCCATGCACCGCTAGTTGAGCATAGGGGTATAGGGAGAATAAATATAAAATGCCGATCACATGAGCTAAATGGCCGTGGTTGTGAGCATTGGGGAAATAAGCATCACTGTATTCTAGGTGTAACGACCCAACTAATTAACCCTTAATTACTTATAAATAAAATAGAGGAAAATTTTTCGCCAAAATAAGTTCATAACTTGATCATTTCAAAAGCGGAAGCAAAGTCATACATAATAATATAACATAGAAGTTTTACAAATTTAGGACTCAATAGTTCAAACTATAAAGTAACAAAACAGACTCCGAGCTACTTAATATACGACTAGTAACCCAGAGCATGGTTCTTCAAAACTCCACCAGTGGAAAGGGAATTTCTCATCCCTCGCCACTACTATTCTCCCCCTTGGAAGACAGGGTCTCCATTACCTACAAGGGCAACAAGGGAGTAAGTCATAGCTAATCACGTCTAAAAAAATGATAATAATAGAGGCTAAAAACAACAAATTAAACACAAGTAATAACATATTACAGATGCAAGTACATATGTCAAACCCTTTTCACTCAAGTAATTAATCTTATTATCAATGGCATGATGCATGCTAATCTCAACAATATCCCGGGGCATCACAGCTTGGAGGAAAATGGGTCATCCTGAGCTTCCACCGCTCGACCCTTCACGACAGACAGCGTGTGCGACAGGCAGTGCAGAAACATCTCAACAAACTGGAGCAAACAACCAATGCATGAATGCAACTATAATCCATTACCAATCCTCATTATCAAATCATTATCATTTCCATTAAGGACATAGTCCATCATTCCATCTTCCCATTCATTAATCTCATCTCTAACAATTTCTTTTAGCTGGTACTGATGCTTTCATAAAAAGGCCATCAGCAGCATAGCCACCTTGTGATGGGTGTACTTATTTTCAAATCTCCTTTCAGAAAATCCATCAGTGGCCCAGCCACTTTGTGATGGTTTTAGAAATAACGTATAATTATTTATTTAGTAATCCATCGGGGCATAGCCTCCTATTGGTGGATTTTTATTGCAACGACCCCATCGGGACTCCCATAGGAAAAATATCAACCAAGTGAGTAAAGCTTCCACTGGGACATCTAGGGATAATATCAACCGATTGGGTGTACGCACTTCCGTTGGGACTCCTTTAGGAAAAATATCAACCACTGAATCAAATTCCAGTAGGACACCTCCAGGATAGCTATCAACCAACGGGCTTAAATATTAAGCAAAGTGATGTTTAAACTTTAGTAATTTAGGAGTTTAGACGATTTAATTTCTGAAACTTTTAAAAATAAGAGATTTGTGAAATTTTCTCAAAATACTCGAGTAGTTCATGCCAAAATACTCGAGTACTTGAAGAAATACTCGAGTCGTTCATCATTTTCCAGAATACTCGAGTACTTTTTTAAATACTCGAGTCTTTTTGCTGCATCAGCACCAGTTTTTCTGCATAATACGCACCAATTCGTGATTCTTACACCATTACTTCAATTCTGCACTAAACAGAAGTTATTTCACAAGTAATAAACATGTTGCACATATCAATTAACATCAAATTAACAGGAATCATAATCAAATCACAGAATTGCATAAAACATAGCAATTATCCATTTCAATATATGACTTTCATTTCTACTTGATTTTAAGTTCGAAAATCAATCTAGTGAGCTTCCTTAGGTCCAATTAAAGTTGTTTGAATACAAAAACCATGGGTTTCTGGCCTCCAAGTCAGATTCCCATTTCAAACTTAAGTTGCCCATGAACCTCATATGGTTCCTATGAATTTAGCTTATTGATTATCATTCTAACGATTAGGTAACTTCTCCCATACCTTAGAGATGCTAAAGGGATGATTGGTTGAGGAGAAAAGGGTCTGAATCAAGATTTGAATTTCCGCACCGGTGCAAGACAACTTGCACTACCTGACTTTGGCCATTGATTTCACCATGAATAAGGCATGAAAAAGAATGAAATAAGTTAGCTTAAGCAACTAGGGAATGCTAACTTTAATTAGAAACAAGTTTGGAATCGAAAGGGTTCCTGAATTTACCAAACCAATTCAAGAAAGAGAGGTAGATGATGCTGTTTTGCACTCTGTTTTTCAGCTTTAGAACACCTAACTTTGAAGACGTAACTCGATCTACAGGAAGCCAAAATGAGTGGTTCTTGGTTCTAATTCAAGATTGGAATTAGAACTCGAATTGTGTTTTGGTTTTACAGGATTTGGTTGAGTGAGGAGGGAGAATCGAAGGCTCAAAGAGAGAACCAGAAAATTGAGAATGGCTGAGAATGAAATTCGGGTTTGGGAGATTTTAATGGGTTTTCAGCTCCCCAAACCACCTATTTATGACTTAAGGTTACCCTCCTATGAAGTAAGGTTCAGCTCTGTGCTTGTAACCAGATGAAACGAGCTATTGGTTCCAATTTGGTTTGAAACCGACTTTTATTTTTTTGCAGAACTGCACGAAATACTCGAGTATCACTAGAAATACTCGAGTATTCCCACCAAAATTTCAAATTTACTAACAGCTAGTTACTATACTCGAGTCTTCCTTACAATACTCGAGTGTTTTGCCTAAAAATAAGAAAAATTAATATTTTATTCAATTAAAATAGTTTATTTTATTATTTATTGTATTTACTTTATTCATTTAAAATATTGGACCTTACATCAGGAGGGATCTTTTGCCATGAAATGTAATGAAGATCAATTAGAGGTCGAGGCTCATTGAAGAGATGGACTAAGAATGAGTCAACCAAGTTGGAAGTTTATAGTTGTAAATAAACTTTAAAAGACATCTACTAATGCGGTGAGAATGAGCGCGAAGTAGTGGAGAGGAAGATACCCTGAGTTATCTGCGGATGCTCAGGTGCGAGAATTGTGATAGGGGAGGGTAATGACGGTGATACGTCTAGAAGCCTTGAGTGCTTCTCTAGGCAGGATGAGTTCTATATGTGGTTGGGGCTGCATGACCCGATGAACCGTAGCAAGTCCTGCTCCGGAACTAGAGAAGTACTGTCACCCCCATGATCAAATTTGGAATGGTGAGAGGGAACCTGAACGAGGCGGCTGTCCGATTGGTATTGGGCCCCGATTCTTATAATGCAACAACATCTCGACACAAAGCTTATGCTTCTCATCTTTTCTTGGCTGCACGACCTGTGTGGTTAAGGTTCTTGTACTCTGTTTGCTTACGATTTAGGTTTTGGGAGGATTTTGGAGATGTAGTTGTGTGTGCTAACCTATTTCCTTTACCTCTATGAATTATGTTTCCCCTTATCATCAACGGCTGAGATCTGATAAGACTTAATAAGAAAAGATTGATAATGTTGGAATGACTTATAGTATGTTGAGCTCAAGTTTGTGGATGTGAATAATGATGTTGATATCAATAACGAGAATGAAGATGGCCATAAGAAATGATTGTGTTAAGATGATGATGAGAAAAGATTATGCGATGATGATGATGTTAATGATGTACAGTTGAATTGCATACTACGTGATGATCTGTTTATTGTCTTAATGTATTACCTGTTGTAAGCCCGCGCTGTCGACGATTCGTCGTTCGAAATGCTTACTCTCTCATTCATTCTTTCTTTTTTTTTGGTATACGACTTTGCAACCCTCTAGATGGGACATCTTGTAAAGCTTCTGGCGCTACGAGAGATTAAACCTATTGGATGTATGGGCAAGGGATATTCTTTCACAAGGATTATAAGTACATGGGAAGCGAAAAGTGACAAGGCTGTTGGCGGGAGCCGGAGAAGACATCCCTAGGAGTATCCTTAGCAATGATGACCACCAATGTCTTTTCAATTGTTTAACTATTCTTAGCATTGCACTCATGTCAGTTACTTGGGCATCACTATTGTACCACCTTGTACCTATCTGCTATGTATTTTATTATGGATGACCATTTAGATTTTATGATGTTAAATTTTTAATATGGTTAAAGTAAATGAATGTTCTTCCAAACGAGGTTGATAAGGGAAAGTTTCAAAGCGCGATGTTGGTAACATCTCGATTTGGAGTTGAATGAGTGACCCGGAACATGACATAATAACTTTTATTAATTAAGTATTTTTGTAAACAATGAAATCATGTTCATGTCACCATTGAAAAAAATTAGCCCGAAATTTTACTACATTTTATTAAAGGTAATTATATTTTCCAAGTTGGCAAATCGGGGTGTAACAGATATTAATGCAATTTCTTCGTCCCATTATCCTGGTAAAAGTCAAAGTATCTAAAAAAAATAAGAGAATATCTTTTTGATATAATGCATGATTCTATTTTCAAAATAAAATGCATGATTCATTCATTAATTACAAATTTCTATCACACAAATTTCTATATTATTTTTACAATCTTTAAGATTATTCAATAATAATTTTTACTTTGATTTGGGACAAAAAAAAAGAGTTAATAGTCACATAGGTCCCTGAAAGATACCTATGAAATCAGTTAGGTCCCTGAATGATTTGTGGAATCTCTTAAATCCCCCAAAGATCAATTTGGAATCAGTTAGGTCCCTGAAAGATTTGTGGAATTTCTTAAATTCCCTTAAGATCAATTTGGTATCACATTAATCCTCCCAAGAGGGACTTAATGGAATCCTACATGGTATGTTAAATGCTTTGTTGGCCCAAACGTAGCACCTCTTTAACAGTCCAACATGACATTGGGGCCAACAAAGCATTTAACGTGCCACGTAGGATTCTAGTTTTTCCCGCCTGACAAAATTGGATGGGTGGGACTAACGTGACACCAAATTGATCTTCAAGGAGTTTAAGAGATTTCACAAATCTTTCAAGGACCTAACTAATTCCTCAGACATCTTTCGGGGACCTATGTGACCATTAACTAAAAATAATTACAATTTTTACCAAGATAATGAAACAGAGGGAGTATGATAAAGTATTTTCGTAAGAGAAGTGGATGCTCGAAATTTACTTAGATAAAAAGACAAAATATTGATTGGCTTATTTAACATTTAAGTCCCTAAACTTAGGTGCTCTTTTGGAATTGGTCCTTAAACTTTTTTTTCGATGCTTTGGGTCTCTGATCTTTGTTTAATTTTTGGAAATGATCCTTTTATCATTTAAGTGGTGATATGACCAAGGATATGCCACGTCATCTTCGTCACATCGATAGGTAACGTGCCAGATGATACCACATGAATTTTTTAAATTAAAAAAAATTCAAATTTATTAAAAATAATTAAAAATTGTATTTTTTAAAGAAAATTGAATATTTTAATAAATTTTAAAAGAAATAAATTTTTTTAATAAAAAAAAATCATGTAGTGTCCCGTGGCTCTACATAACACGTCACTTGTCGATATTGTGAAAGTGACGTGATATATTCTCGGTCATATCACCACTTAAGTGATGAAAGGACCATTTCCAAAATTAAACAAAGTTCAAGGACCCAAAGCATCGAGAAAAAATTTAAGGACCAATTCCAAAAGAGCACCTAAGTTCAGGGACTAAAATGTTAAATAAGCCATATTGATTATGTGAGTTAAATTTGACACCATGATGTGAGAGTTGAAAAAAGTAATAAAAAATACCAAAATTCTCGGGCAAAATATGTCATAATTGACCCTTATTCAAAAAGTAATGAGATACCCAATATATATACCAAAAACGATTTTACATGTATCCAACTCAAAATTTAAATAATAAATCAGTATGCTCTTGGTATATACCCAAGAATATTGCATATGTACCAGAATATGTGCTGGAGATAGGTATATCTCCTATTTTAGAATACCCATTGTTTCTGCCAAGAATTTATATTTTGCAAGGAAAATAACAGGAATGCAAAATAAAAGAGATGGGTTCGTAGACTTAGTGAAATCAAGGCCTCATTTTATTACTTTTATCGGGAGAGAAAATACAAGAGAGCAAGAGGGCGTAGCTATCAGGAGATACAGTGAAAAATGATAAGATTTGTAGGACGCTCTCAGTTTGTCTCCCTCAAGACTCTCTAAGATCTTTCTCTGGTTGTGTCGTTGTGATTCTCTGAGTATAGTGGATTTGTGTTTACTGGCTTTAGCTTGTGTTGGCCTCTGTTGGCTTGCCTTTAGCTATGAGTTGTGATTCTTATATAGAGGTCTTGTGTCTTGGCCTTCAAGTTTGGCCTTCTCCTTGTCTCATGGGTATTGTGATACTCCCTTCATTGCCTACTGGTCGTTGCTTCCTTCAGTCTTGGTAGGGGAGATGAACAGTGCCTTTTTCCTCTTGATTGGAATGATATCTTCTTCCCTCAGCATACTACATTTGACACTTGAGTGAAATGACATCTTTCCCATTTATAGCATTCTGATTGACATGACTTATTGAGCATTGGGCCCAAGGAGGGGTGATTTCTCAGGACTTTGTTCAGCTTCAGAGGGATGTTGTGGGTTGAGGATGCTCTGATCTGATGACGCTTCCACGTTCTTCCTCATCTTGGACTGGTGGTTACTGTAACGTTTTCCTGCTTGTCCACTGGTTACTTCCTTTTACTGTTGCCTTTAGCAAGAAGTACAAGTAATTCCACTTTTGTTGTTGATTGGAATAACACAATTTCCACTAATGACATGTTGAGTGACTTCTCTGATTAAGCGTTGGGACCAAGAGTGGAAAAACTTGTTGGAGAAGACTCTCCTTGGGACTTCACGTTCCTTTACTGTTGCTGCCTGGAGGGGATGCTCTGGGGGAGGGACGCCTTTCTCATCTCATCCTGATCTGGTCATGTGGAAAGGCTTCCTTCTAGACTTTAGGTCTGCACTTTCTTGGACCTTCTCTTAATTTTGTTTATTCTTTCTTTAATGGAATGAAGCCCAAAAATAATTATTCTATCCGAAACACCCATATTTCAGCGGGGCAAAACATCAAATATTCAGCGGAGATTATAGAATTTTCGAACCAAATTTCTACACACAAAAAAAATATCTCGAACCTATTATAATCTATATTAATATTATTGTTATACACTTGCATTTTGATTTACAAGGATTGAACTGTCTTATTTTTCGGCATTGGGCTTCATTGTATTTGTATTGGATCGGACTTGAGGAAGAGTAGACAAAGTATTACATTACAAATTTCATAAATTGCATCTTAAATTCTTTTTTTTTTAAAAAAAATAATTTAGATAAGTACAAACGAGCTGATGGTGCAGTGGTGCCAAGGGCTGCACTTGGTAAGGCGAACCACGGTTCGATCTCCGCAACAACGTTGGGAGAGGAATAAAACCTTAACCCCTGGACCCCCTCAATTTGGATTAGCCGGCTCAGTGGCCGGATACCAGGGTGCAAACAAAAATATTTTTTTTTGTCGTACACCAACCGGTATCTGGATCTAGTTTACCCAAAATCTGACTCATCCGATCCGACCCAACTGAGCTCGCAATAATCGGTAGGGGTCTCCTAGCGGGGGTCTTTCCATACCCAAGGCTAGAACTCGAGACCAGTTGGTTAAGGGACCATGTGAGCTACCACTTGAGCAACCCCACATTGGTAAACAAAAATAATTTAGATAAGTGTATTTTTCGACTTAATCCCATCAAAATATTTTTTCGATTGAATCCCATAAAAAAATGCTTTTTTCGACTGAACTCTCGTTGAAAAATGCATTCTTTTAATTGGAAAATGAATTTACCCAAAGGAGTTCATCAAGTGGGACAACTGGAAAAATAAACTTGTCTGAAAGTATGAAAAAAAATTTCCACACCCACAAGTCGAAAAAAAGAAATCCGGGGTTTGGAATCTAATTTGATGATGTTTGTAATCCAATACTCAAAGTTGACGAGGTTGAAAGTATCAAGGCCAAAAACACTTGAATTTAAATAAATGGAAGTTAGTTTTTTAACATTTTATATTTTTGAAATCCGCGTGGGGGAATCGAGTTTTATTAACATTATTGAAATTCGTTCAAATGAGTTTATAATAAAATTATTTTCGTTGCGGAGATGAAATAAGAATATGACGTTGCAAGCAGAAGCACAAAAATTAATGATAAACAACGCGAAAAAGTAAGATCGATTAAGCGTAGCAGAAACTAAAAGATAAGGGAAAGAGAAAGCGCAAACAAAATTTATACTGGTTCAATCTTTTCAGCGAAAGACCTACGTCCAGTCCCCAAGTGACCCGCTTGAGAGTTCTATTGCCCTTCAATTGACTTCGACCCATTTACAACCAGAGCGCCCCGCACACTACTTGGTTGGATCGTCCGTTAGGGACCTCATCAAACACACAAGGGTTCCTCACCCTACCACAAGGATTCGATCCTTGATTCCTAGGGAGACACTCCCTACAACTAAGGTTGATACAAGATATTGATGTGAGTGATTACAATTGATGTGTTCTCAATAACACAGATACAACAATACAGAGTTCTATGGCAGTATGATTGTATCACAAGTATTTAGGCCAAAAGTAGGATTTCTCTTCAACCAAAAATATGAAAGTGCAAAAGCTTGAAGATGGAGAGGAGAAGAGAGAAGAGGGCGTGAGAGAAGAAGGAGAAAGAATAATTTTTCTGTTTTGAAAAATCTAACACATCATGAAGATCGAAAAATATAAATTAAGATTTGATTTTCGAAACATAAAAGGAATATATTCAAAAACTGAATCATATATTTATTTTCGAAAATGAATCAGAATCAATTAAGTAAAAACAAATCTAGAAATGACACTGATTGATTCTGACACGGATTTCAAAAAAATTTAAAGTAATCTATTACTTTAGCCAGGGTAATCGATTACAGGCTTTCAACCATTTTAAGAAATTCAGCTTTTTGAAAAAGTAATCGATTACCAAACCCTAAGTAATCGATTACAGGCTCTCAAGTAAAAACACTGATGAAGAATTTTAAAGATAATCGATTATTGAGCACCAAATAATTGATTACAAGGTTTTAGGAAAATTGACAATAATCGCAGACTAAAGGTAATCGATTATCTGATCACAAGTAATCTATTATCAACTCTCAGGTTAGAGACCTTCTGAAGTAATCGATTATTGTTGAACTCTCTAGCAAGTATGCTAGATCGTGCACAAGTAATACATTAGAAGTAAGATTATCGTTCCACGAGGATTGCAAATTGTTTTCAATAATCTCTACCTTATTATAATTACTAGTGAAATTTGAAACTACTTTTAAATTGAAATTTGAATTGATTAATTAAAAACTAAAACTAAACTAAAACTAATAACAAAGCACTAATTAAATAAGTTGAGAATAGAATGGGAAAAGCGTTACGAATCTGGTTTCATTGCAGGACATAATTTACTAGTTATGAATATCTGTTTTCCTATTGAATCAACAACATCCCAACTGTAACAATTATCAAATTCCTCTAATAATTGTGTTTCCTATTCAATTGGAACCCTTAATCCCTTAAGAAATTACCAACCAATTAGTCATCAATTAAGAACTCTGGAATTAAATATGTTATATAATCCCCAAAATTATTCCTACAAATTGGACGATTATAATGTTTGATTGCTATGGTCATACCCAATTCCTAATTGCCCAATTGAAGAATTAGGTTCCCAAAACATAAACGGATCCAGATTTATGTTAACAATAAAATCACAATCAAACAATTGATTCAATGAAAAACATCAATCCATAACAATTATAAACTATTTAAGATCCATGCAAATCCACCATTTTCCTAACAAGGGTTTTAGTTACACATAATTGGGAATGAAAAACAAAGAGTAGAAGAATAACCCATCATCATAGACAATTCTGAATTACTCCGCTGATCTTCAATCTTCAACCGGATTCCTCCGTTGTTGATCTTTAATCGTCTTTTCCAAGCACTTTCTCTCTTAAGGATTGTGTAATCTCCCTCTCTAAAAGCTAAGCAAATCCCTCAAAAACTAATCAGAAGTTGGACCAACTGGGCTTTCTCACTGTCCATGCGCCTGGGCGCGCCAGGCCTCACGCCTGGGCGCGCCAGGTCTGATTGCTGCCTTTTACGCGGTGCGCGCGCCTGGGCGTGCCAGCTTGGGTGCCTGGGCGTGTAGCACCTGGTCCGACTCCGTTTTGCTCCGTTCTTGCACCATTTTCAAGGTCCTTTCGTCCTCTTTTCGATCCCATAATTATTTTCTTCAATTAAGCTCCAAAAAGTACCTGAAACACACCCAAAACGGATCAAAACATTCAAGGGATAAAATTTCCTAAACAAATTGAAAACTAAGCTAAAACTATTGGCCTTATACTTGATATTTACAATCCTATTGGCCTTATACTGGATATTTATAATCATATTACCTTACATGATATCCTAGGGGAAAAAAGGGAAAGGGAGCTTGAGTCTTCATTTGCTTGATACTTGAAATCATTTCTTGAGGGGCTTGTTTGACTTGATTGACTCTGATTGTGATCATCAAAACCTTTCTGCATAGAACTTGAAGTCCTTGGGAAAGCTTGACTTCTAACATGGAGCTCGCAACGCCTCTTGGTAGGCGAACCCGATCGAGGTTAGAAATCCCCTACAAGAGCGGATCGGGAAGGTCTTGGGGTAGAACAAACTGGAGTGTGAACTCAGCATCATCATCCCGAGACAGTCTGGACAAAGTTATTAGTGATAAAATCGAAAAGGCCTTCATGAACTTATTCAGAATCCCAAACCCAGCTCATTCATAAACAACAAGCTCTGGATGAGCGGCATGTGCAAACCCCTCAGGAGAACCTAGAGGCAGGAGTGTTTCCCAACTTCTGGATTGTTCGAGCACACAAGTCCGCAACAAATCTTCTAGGGACTTAATGGTGTGCTCGGTTTGGCCATCGATTTGGGGATGGTAGGCAGTACTAAACTTCAACTTCCTACCCAGCGCCTGCTGCAAACTTTGCCAAAATCGGGATAGGAACCGAGGATCACGGTCAGACACAATACTGGTTGGTTCTCCATGTAACTTGACTATATCCCTTATGTACAGCTATGTTAACTTCTCCAAGCTATACTTCATGTTGATCGGAATGAAATGAGCACACTTGGTCAATCTATCAACAACAACCTAAATGACTTCACATCCCGAATTAGTTCTTGGCAAACCAGAGATGAAGTCCATTGCTATACTGTCCCACTTCCATTCAGGGATCTCCAAGGGTATAAGCAACCCGCCGGGCTTCTGGTGTTCGATCTTGGCCTTTTGACAAACCAAACACCGAGACACATAGTCGGTTACATCTTTCTTTAATCTTGGCCACCAAAACAATCGCTTCAAGTCCCGATAAATCTTGGTGGTACTGGGATGGAGACTCAATCTAGTTTTTGTGAGCTTCCTCTAATACCATTCTCCGAACTTCAAAATCCATAGGAATGCACACTCGACCTCTAAATCGGATAATGCCGTCGGAACCCTTTTTGAAGTCGGGCTTCTCATCCTCAGACACTCGGTCTAGCTATTTTTGCAGCTCTTCGTCGTCGGCTTGCCTCTCCTTAATAAGATCGACAAACTCATTAGTGACTTGCAACATTTCCAAGACTATGCTCTTCTCTTTCACTTGCATGTCCAGGTTGAGATTACTAAATTCCTGCATCAGTTGCATTTCCCTAACCATCATATTGCTCATGCGCAAAGTCTTCCGACTTAGAGCATCGGCCACAACATTGACTTTACCGGGATGGTAGTGCAGGCTGAAATCATAATCTTTCAGGAATTCCACCCACCTACGCTGCCTCATGTTCAACTCCTTTTGATCAAAGGGGTAGCAGAGACTCTTGTGATCATTGAAGACTTCAAACTTTGTGCCATAAAGATAGTGTCTCCTGATTTTAAGAGCAAACACAACGGCTGCCAATTCGAGATCATGGGTGGGGTAATTCTGCTCATGTTGCCGAAGTTGTCTAGAAGCATAGGCCACAACCTTCCCCTGTTGCATCAGTACACAACCTAATCATTGTTTCGAAGCGTCACAATACACATCGAAGGATTTGGTCGGATCTGACAATATTAAGACCGGAGAGCTCGTAAATCTCCTTTTTAGCTCTTGGAAACTTTGCTCACACTCTTCGGTCCATTGATAGGGTACATCTTTCCTGGTTAACGTTGTCAATGGAAGGGCCAATTTAGAAAACCCTTCAATAAATCTCCGATAATACCCTGCCAATCCAAGGAAACTTCTTATCTCGGTCACTGTCTCGGGTCTCTCCCACTTTAACACTACTTCCACCTTAGAAGGGTCGACAACAACACCCTTCTCGGAGATCACATGACCCAGAAAGTGAACTTCGTTGAGCTAGAAACTGCATTTAGAGAGCTTTGCACAAAGTTGTTTATCTTTGAGAACCTACAACACCGTTCTTAAATGTTCTTCGTGCTCACTTGGACTCTTGGAATAGATCAGAATATCGTCGATAAATGCTATCACAAACGAATCCAAATATGGTCGGAAGATCCTATTCATGTAGCCCATGAATATTGCAGGGGCATTAGTAAGATCAAAGGTCATGACAACATATTCAAAATGCCCATATCACGTCCTAAATGCGGTTTTTGGAATGTCCTCTTCTCGGATACGGATTTGATGGTATCTCGATCGGAGGTCTATTTTTGAAAACACTGATGCTCCCTTCAACTGATCTAGCAAGTCATCAATGCGAGGGAGGGGGTACTTGTTCTTCACCGTTACCGCATTCAATTTCCTATAATCAATGCACATCCGGAAACTACCGTCCTTCTTTTTAATGAAAAGAATTGCAGCTCCCCAAGGAGATACACTGGGCCTAATTAGCTTCTTGGCCAATAGCTCCTCCAATTGCTTCTTCAACTCCTCTAACTCAGGAGGTGCCATTTGGTACGGTGCAATCGAAATCGGGCCTGTTCCCCGAATGAGGTTGATACCGAACTCTACTTCTCTCCTCGGAGGTAAACCGGGCACCTCTTTTGAAAAGACTTCTGGAAAATCGCAGGCCACGGGGATTTGGCTAACATCAGGCACATCATTCGCTTCTATGGCAGCTAAGGAAGGGTCACTAAAGATCATAGTTTTCTGGTGGCAATCGATCAAGACATGGTGATGAGACATCCAGTCCATGCCGAGTATGATGTCCAGTCTAGTCAATGGCAGACATATCAGATTGACTCTAAATTCCCGACCTAATACTCGGATAGGAAATCCAAACACATTTAAGAAGTGATAACCGAAGAGTTTGTAGGAGTAGAGATTGACAATTTATATGCATTTCTACGGGAGACAACTCTAGCTTTTTCATGCAGTCAATAGAAATAAAAGAGTATGTTGCACCACAATCGAACAAAACTGCACAGGGAATATCATTTACATAGCAAGTACCTCGTATAAGCTCGTCGGCATCAGCCACTTCCTCGCCGTCCATAGCGTATACCTTACCCCTCTGAAGTGGTAGCCTCCCACCAACTTGCCGAGCTTTAGCGGCATTGACTTCCTTCTTCATGGTGTTCTCAGGACAATGGGCCGCGAAGTGACCAGGATGACCACACCGATAGCAGAGTCATTTCCCTCTGTTCGGATTCATCCTCCAGCATTCTCCCCCATGTCGCTTCCCACAATGCTGACCATCGCCCCTTGATGCTGTTGTTGCTCTAGAGCTCGGACTCACATAGGGACCCGACCTCTGAGTTGTTCCTCTTCCCCTGATGGGTCTACTAGTCCTCGGAAAACCATTGCTCCTCTTCTCGGTTGCTTTCTTCTTTAGGCATTTCTCATACGTGCACGTCATATTAACCAACTGTGATAGGTTAGCAATATTCTGGTACTCGAACGCCAGCTTGATCTTAGTTCGGAGTCCATACTCGAACTTGACACACTTAGTTCTCTCATCGGCATCACGATAGCTTCCCGCATACCTAATCAGATCCTCTAACTTGGCTGCATACTCACCAACACTGAGATTGCCTTGCTTCAGAATCAAAAAAGCGATCTCTTTCTGCCTTCGGACATCCTCTGGGAAATACTTTCCCAGAAAACGATCCTTGAATGCAATCAAATTCACCACTTGATTCGCCACCTCCAAGCCCCTTCTGCTCTGTGCCCACTAGTGCTCGGCTTCACCGGTCAGCATATACTGTGCTAACAATACAACTTGCTGGTTCGGGGGTGCCATGGTACGCAAAATCTTCTCGAACTCTTAAAGGCATAACTGTGCTCCATCAAAATTATAACCCCCTTCGAACTTAGGTGGGTCATTCTTCCTAAATTCAGACAACCAGTTCGCCAGATTCTGAGGTGCTTGTGGCTGTTGATTCACAGATGCCACTGCTGGTGCCATCGTTTCAGACTGATTCTGGTTCATCTGAACCAGGTGTTCCAGTATGTCGGCGAGCCTGTCATTATCCACACGCCTTCTAGCCAAACTGTTTAGGCTTGTACAAGACAGTCAATTAATGCTAAGTAAAGTAGATAACTATGTAAATCTCCTAACAGTTAAATTAAACTCTAATTATACATCGATTACTCGCTAGGTGAGTAATCACTGGAGTAGCTCATAACTCCAAGGCCGAAGAGAAATTGCTCTTATACCACTAAATGTAACACCCTTCTAATATTTACCGTTAATTAATTTACGACCCGGAAGTTTTTCTTTTAAAGCCACATTAATTCTTTTTAGTCTTATAAAAATCCACCGTCAAACGGACGGAGTTTCCTTTGTTTCATTAACTTTTCCAAAGTTTAATTTTCCTTGCAAACCTGGTAAACATTTGTATAAATATTATCCAGAGTGCCAGCAAAAAATATCATATACATAGCACCAAAGTGTGCACCAACATCAGAGTTATAAGCAACAAATTTACATAAAAAATAAACTATAGTATCATTGTATCAAAATAAAAGACCCAGGACATGATCCTATGTCCTACTACTAAGACCTACTCTCCCTGTGAGGGAGAGTGAACCTGCTCGGTCGGGGAATGTGCATGCTCAGGCTTAGTACCTGAAAAATGTGGTAAGGAGGTGAACATTACACAAAACATAGGGAAACAATTTCTAATATGACATAAAAAGATACCATGTCAAACACAATTAATCAAGTATGCACATAATTATATAATCCAATCCAAAACATGCATCAAACATAGTCATAATCATATATTAAATTTTTACCTATCCTTTTTTATTCTCTTGCCTTATACTTTCCCTTGCCTATTCCCTTTCCCTTTTATTCTCACTTGTGACCTTTTATCATGTCTTAAATTCTCTTTACTTTGCCTTTTTCTCATGTCTTAACTTCTCTTTGATTTGCCTTTTTCTCTTTTATTTTTTATTCACAATTTTCATATATTTTAGAGAAGCCCACACATCGTGTACGTCATGCATGCACCCCGTGCACGTCTTACACATTTATTCTTTTAGGAAGCATACACCCCGTGTACGTTATGCATACACCCCGTGCACGTCTTACACATTTATTAATTCTTTTAGGAAGCATACATCCCGTGTACGACATGCATACACCCCGTGCACATCTTACCCACTTATTCTTTTAGGAAGCATACACCTCGTGTACGTCATGCATACACCCCGTGCACGTCTTACCCACTTATTCTTTTAGGAAGCATACACCCCGTGTACGTCATGCATACACCCCGTGCACGTCTTACCTACTTATTCTTTTACTTATCTTTTTACTCTTGTTTATTCACTCTTGGCTTCTCTCTTCTCATTCACCTTTTACCATTTCACTTGCCCTCTTATTATAGTCTCCATCTTCTAATTGTTATTCCTTATTAATCTGTTCCCTAGTATTTTACACCATCTCTCAAGCTCGGCCTCCTATGGTCGGTACACCTATTACTCAAACAATAGCAAACATGTATAACACTTATCACAATTCACACATTTATTCATGTTTATCAGACATACACATAATCACAGTTAACTTAGTGGGTTCTTTCTATTCACTTTATTCTCTAATAGTAATCTATATCCACTATCCTACGGTTCAATATCCTAATCTATCTAACACCCTTTCTTAGTACTCACTATGAGCACACTAGATGTAACATTCCCGATTTTCCCAAATCATTAGGTGCCTTAGTTAATGGAATTTTGATAAGAGTAGTGTTGTTTCCAAGTCTTTGATTTTGTTTAGAATGTAGGATTTAGTAAGGGTAGGTTTTATGAGGTAGAATTAGCTTAGAAATGAGTTTTGAAACAGCCCGATTTTCGCCACCCAAAGATAATCATTATTTGATGAAAAAGTTGCTAAAAATGAGGCCATTTTTTTTCTAAACAAAAACGTTCGTGGTGAACCATTAGTGTATGTTCACGTCCTTACTTGAAAATCGGGTTGTTACTTAAAACCTTTCCGCACCTTCACTTTCAAATATTTCAAACGATTTCATATTTCTTGTTAAAACAAAGTTCGGCCAGTTCACAAAACAAAAGTAGGGCATAGTTACAGAAGTGATACTTTGCTCAGATATTCCTTGACTCAACACTATCAACAACTTAATCTATTTACCCTACCTCTGACTCTTCCTAATGAAAACTATAGGGTGCAACTCTCGATTCTCCTTCTTGTATCCTTGCTTAACTCCAGAGGATGAAGCCTTCTTCCTTGCTGCTGGCCCACCATTCTTTGGCACCCATTGCGTCCTAGTTGGAACAGAAGAAGTCCTCCAAGCTTCACACCACACTTTCTCCTCGTAGTCTCGGTATCCACGGACAGAAACTTGCTCCAAGAGAGGTCCTAGGTTAGCTCCGCAAAGTCGATGCTCTGGATCCAGAATAATGATCTGAGTGTCGCCAATCCATACCCAACCAGACGGGGTACGCTTCCAGCCACATCCATGTCTAGTCCAGGTTGCAATCTCCATGCGATACTCCATCTGCACGTTGGAGTACCAGAAGCACCGATATACCAACGGGCAGGAGAGAGTTAGCGAACCGAACGACGAATCGTCGACGTTGTGGATTTACCGCAGGCGGGATATCAAGACAGCAGACACAATACAAACAAGGCACACACACAAAACAACATTCAAGCATAACATCACAATTCTTATTATATTAACTTATTAACATTCTTATATTTTCAATCATTTCCTCAATCACTTCTTCATTCACCATTCCCTTTCTTTCACTTATTCCTTTTTCCCTCTTCAAGGTTTCCATCACTTGTTCCAAACTTCCTCATCATCAAAACTTCATAAACTTTACTTTTCTTAATTATAAATCTTTTCTCATCATGTCTTATCAAATTACAACCATCGATGATTAAGGGGGATTAAAGAATCATCGAGGTACGTGTCCGTTCGTAGTTAGCACTCACGTCTCAAGTCTACATCTACTCGGCCATCCATCCACCTAGTCGGAAGCAAACAGGAGTACAGGACCTTTACCGTGCGGGCACGACAGCTGTCTCACAACAAATGGTCCCAGACCAGGAGGACTCAGCCTCAAATCATATCAATTCAATTCATATATATAACAAGGCACACTGTCTCACTACAGTGGAAAACAAGATGCCCCACTCCAATCCCTCTCACTGTTCTAGACTTGCATTCAAGGGGGCGACAGTACAATTCTAGTGTGCACGCAGAACTTGCCACGGCATTGGACCCAGTCCCTACCACGTTAGTACGCCTCCTGTGGAGTTCGTTCTGCCTAGAAATATACTCTAGACTTCTTGACGTTTCACCGTCATCGTCCTCCCCTCATGCAATCTCCACCTGAGTATCCGCAGATACCCATAGTATCTTCCTCTCCACTACTTCGGGTTAACTCTCATACCTCACCGCGTTCGCTGTTAATGTCTTTTAAAGTCTTTTATCTTTTACTTAACCTAATGGTCGGCTCACCCTTCATGCAACCCTTCAATGAGTTCCGACCGCTATCTTTGCATCTCTTTTCCTTTCATTCCTCAACTTGGCACAGAGCGGAATCACATTTACAGCTTGAATCTCATCACACAAAACTTTTTCCAAAACAATCCTTAAATCTCTTTTCATAAACTTTTCTTGAAACTCTACTTCACAATTTTCTCCAAAAAATCTCATTTCACAATTCCTTTTCAGAAATTTTCAATTCGTAAACTCTTTTCAAAACTTTGGTTCATAAATCCTTTTCTAAAAATTTCATTTCATAATTCTTTTCAAAAATCTCCTTTAGAAAACTCATTTCAAAATTCTTTCTCCGCAATCTCTTTTCGAAAATCTATTTTGGAAAATTTTCTTCTCATTTTGGGAACCCCTTTAAAAATTTACGTTTTCATAAATTCTTTTCAAAAATCTCATTTTTGGGAACCCATTTCATAACTACATTTCGTAAATTTGTTTCAAAGATTTAGTTCGCAAACTCTTTTAAAAAACTCCTTTCATAAGTCCTCTCCAAAAATCTCATTTTTGAAAACCGTTTCAAAAATTTCTTTTCAGAAGCTTTTCTCAAAAACTTTCTCTTATTGAGAACTAGTGGAGGAGCAAGCTCAACTCAACGCTAGTCTCAATCCACGAAGCAAAATAAAAATCAAGCTTCACTCTCATCACTTTCCACTTTCCACTTTCAATCCCACATCACATTCCTTCCCAGCTCTGGCTCACTCACGTCATCATCACGAAATCTTTTCAACTTTCATCTCTCTATCCCTTTCCAGTCATCCTTTCTCATTTCCTTTCCGATCATTCTTAATCCTCTCATCATTGTCTTCCATCCTAATGTCTTATCAAGGCTGCCTGGTTCCATCAGGACTTAAGCAGAACAGGGATTATATCTTTTCTTAGTGTCTTTTATTATCACTTCTCATTATCTCATACTTAACAATCAGCAAGCATAAATAAGCAAATGTAAACATCACATCATTGACATACAAACATCACACACAACAAGGTGGTCTTTGTCTTCTTCGTATAAGTGGCCACACAAAGCAAACAATTGCCACTATACTACTGACTCAGAACCACTGAGTTCCGATCTTTGAGCTGATACGGAATGTCTTAATACAACACCTACTACCACGGTGTCTTAGGAAAGCTACTCTCTCACCTGAGGTCCAGCGATTGAATACGTGCAGTCTTCTATGATCTGGATTGCTGCCACTGCCTTAATTCCCTCGTCTGTAACATCCCTCGAATTAATTAAAACACATTTTCTTATCCTTTGTCGGAAATCGTAAAATATGATTGTTTTCTTAAAATGACTCAAACGTTTCTTGGTTCTTCCAATACTTAAAAATCACTTTGAAAACATCAAATAAAATAATCTAAATCAATTGGTTTGGTTGCTGGTCCGTCTAGGACAGCACCATAACCTCATTCAAAAACACCGAAAAATTCACCGGTTTCGATCCGGGTTTTTTTAAAATCAATTACCAATTAAAAACCAAACTTTGAGTCTCATGAACTCAATTTTAGAAATCAAAAACAACTTTAAATAAACTTGGGCAGCAAGGAGTAGTTTCACAAAAATCAATTTAATAAAACCCGAAAACATCGTAAAAACTCTTTTTATTTCAAATGCTCTTTAGGTCAATATTAATTCTTTAAAACTCAAGTTTTTGTTGTAAAACAATTCTTAAAACACAACTTCACAAATTCAAATAGATCAAACCAAAGTAAGTTCACACACGGCCAACCACACACTTGATCAAACAAAACAATTATTCAATTATTCGCTTTGATTACGAACCATTCATTCATTCATAAGCAAATATTTCACAAATCAAACACTTAAGTAAATTATTTAACACACAATTACTTTCAAAAACATTTAACTTTTGTAAAACAAAAACACTTAAACATGCTTAAGCTCACAAACCGAATGCACACACATAATTTTACTTAAACACAACTTAGTCCTAATCAATTATTTTATCAAATACCTTCATTATTCCTATATTACTTCATGGAAAAGAATTCTAACCTAATTAACATGCATAGACCAAAAATCATCACACAAATCAAAACAAGATTCATGCATCATCAAACATACAAAATCATGCAATTACTTCTTCTTTTTCTTAATGAAACCGTGAGCTTCAACTTGGAAAATAATCAAACTTTAATTTATTTTTCTTTACTTAAAACAAAACAAAATCACACAAGAACATAGAACATAATTCAATTTAGAAAAAAATCATCTTGTTCTCCCTAATTTTCTTTCAAAAACCGAGGCATGCAATACAAGAAATCATGGACTTTTATTTAAATTTAACATGCAAGAATGAATCTTAAGCTTTTCTAACAAAATATGCAACAATCATGGATCAACACAAACACTTTCAATTTATTTCTCAAAAGGACATGAAAATAACTTATTCAAAGCTCAACAACAACATGCATGTACTTAAATCATGTAGATCAAGTCATGAGATTAAACATACTAACACAATTTAATGACAAAAATCATTTCGAATGAAAAGGGACCAAAACCGAGACATAATCCAAGAAAATAAGAAGGCTTTGGCTCAAAGAACACATATAAAATTTAAGATCAAGACAAAATTCAAAGATCAAAAAACAAATCAAAGCTTTTTCTTAATATCAAACAAAATCAAGACATGCAAAATTTCAAGGTCATCATCAAACAACATATGCAAAACCAAAAATTAAAAATAGGCTAAGATCAAACATTGATTCATCAAATAAACACTAAAACATTTCATGATCTACGGTTTTAAGCATCAAAATCAAACATGCAAGAAGATTTACTCCAAGTTCACAAAGATCATAAGAAAAACTTTAGATCTAAAAGAAAAACATCAAGATCCATCATAAACAACACCAACCGAATCATCAAGCATAAGCTATACATATTACAAATAAATTTAAGTCTTTAAAAGTCCATAGTTATGAAAGATCAACACATAGAGTTATCTCTCAAAACATAAAATGAACATGCAAAGAAAGAAACAAGGATTACAAGATTTCAAAATAAAAACTAGTTCTACTCTTCTAGGATCTTCGGTTTATACCAAGAAAATAGGTCTTCTAGCACTTGATCTTCAAAGAACTCCTAGGTTTAGGGCTTTGGACTCCTCTTCTTCTTCTTCCTACCTCACAGTTCCTCTTCTTCTTTCTCTCTTCCTTTATTTTCTATTTCTTAGTCTAAGAGTTTGAGAAGCTCTTAGATGTTGTATTTGGGACGAAAGAGGGAGATGGAAATGAAATGAGGAAAAACAACTAAGGCTCCATCTATTTATAAGCAACTCATGGCTTCCTATTTTGTCCTTGGGTAATTCGGCCAAGAGCTCTTGAGGGAGGGGTAAATTCGGCCTTCTCTATTTGTGCATGGGTGGAGGTTAGCATTTCTTAAGGGAACATGTAGGGGACATTAGGGTGTTTAGGGGTCACTTAGGTGCAAGACTTTTTAGCACTCCATTAGGGCTTCCACCATTTAGTTAGGGTTTTGGTTCACTTGGTTAGGGACTTGGTTACAACTTAGGAAATTTCTAGGCTTTCCTCCCCACTCACATACACATACGGCACTCACACACATATATACTCATATATTCACACATACATTCACTCATTTTCACGCCTAACACATACACTCATGCACATATATACATCATGCCAACACATACATGTTACACACATACATACATGCATATATAATCACATTCATTTACTAATTAAATTTCCACATAAGTCTAAACATACATACATATAAGACCGTATATACACATATATGTACACACATAGGAAATAAATCATTCATGCATAGAAATTATAATTACTCCCAAAAATATCAAGTACATATTTATAGGAAACAAAACACACTTTTCATAAAATAATTTCTTGTTGAAAAATCCATCATTTCCTTAAAAGAATCTTAAACACATAACTATTTCCAAAAATCAACTTTAAAAATCATGGCATTATTTCATGAAAAATCATTTCTCTAAAATCATTTACCACTTTGAAAACATGATTTAGTAAATTTATTTAAGAAAATACCCTTTAAAAATACTTTTCTCAAAAATAATTCTTTTTAGAAATTAAATCAGTACGAGGATTTTGTGGGGTGTTACATTCTCCCCAACTTAAAGATTTCTCGTCCCCGAGAAATACGTTGTGGATTGGGCAGAGGGCACAGCAACTCTCACATCACAGTGATGTCCATGAGAAAATTCTCATTCTTGCTTCACGGTCGTCTCTTCCTTTACTGACAGTAGGCTCTTCACAATACTTCTCGTGGCCGCTTTCTGATAAAGAAGCTCCATAGAACAACCATTTACGCGTCAAATCGGGTTAAGTCACGCAGACTAACCGAAGAAGATGTCGCTCCTTTAGCTGATCGTCGTTGCAGAGAGCATATCTTGGGTGTAAACCCATGGAAAACAAGCAAACAAAAATTCACACATCTCCAAAAGCATCGAGTTTAGCCTAAAATACTCACTACCTCCAACACTTTAGGCCCTCACTAACCTACAAACAATCACTCCTTCCTCTAATTCCCTTCTAACTCTAAGGTTTCCATCCACCATGCTTCCATCTTAAGGGGGTTTGTATGACAAATCTGGTTCTCCTTTCTCAGAATAACTTCACCTATCCTACCCAACATCAATCGAATCTACAACTTTCTCCGTCCAACATCTAACTATAGAACAAAGAGGGTCTAATCTTCCTCACTACTCCCCGAACTAAGGTCAATATACACTTACTTTCTTCTTGTGGCTCCCCAACTTCGATCAAACCTACTACTAAGCTCACCATTGTCCTACATTTTACTATGTATCCACAATTTATCCATCCATGATCATTCGAGCCTACACTATTTGGGTAATATGACACTCCTGATACCACAAATCAGGTCAGCAAATCTTGGAAAGATTGGTAATGCTAGGGTTAAATAGGAAGGCTGAAGAAAGAATTTGGATTCCGACTGACTGCCGTTGTTGAAACAATTCAAAAAACACGAGTGTTAAGAATAACATCCTATTTCCTTGTATCAAAAGGGTTCGTCGGGGTGACAGACTTAGGTCTAACTAACTACCTCAAGGGTCATGGGATCTCAATCTTAGAATCCGCCTAAACTTACTTAACCATCAGGGTCCTTAACCTAACATTGCAGGCACTAGAGACAGCCAAGTCTTTCACCTCAGAAAGGCAAGTACCTAACCTCAGACTCCTATCCTCACACTAACAAGCACACTCATTCACACAAACAAAGCATGCAAGCATGGGCTTAAGGCCACAAAGGATTAACATCGCTCTGATACCACTCTGTAACAGCCCGATTTTCGCCACCCAAAGATAATCATTATTTGATGAAAAAGTTGCTAAAAATGAGGCCATGTTTTTTCTAAACAAAAACGTTCGTGGTGAACCATTAGTGCATGTTCACGTCCTTACTTGAAAACCGGGTTGTTACTTAAAACCTTTCCGCACCTTCACTTTCAAATATTTCAAACGGTTTCATATTTCTTGTTAAAACAAAGTTCGGCCAGTTCACAAAACAAAAGTAGGGCATAGTTACAGAATTGATACTTTGCTCAGATAATCCTTGACTCAACACTATCAACAACTTAATCTATTTACCCTACCTCTGACTCTTCCTAATGAAAACTATAGGGTGCAACTCTCGATTCTCCTTCTTGTATCCTTGCTTAACTCCAGAGGATGAAGCCTTCTCCCTTGCTGCTGGCCCACCATTCTTTGGCACCCATTGCGTCCTAGTTGGAACAGAAGAAGTCCTCCAAGCTTCACACCGCACTTTCTCCTCGTAGACTCGGTATCCACGGACAGAAACTTGCTCCAAGAGAGGTCCTAGGTTAGCTCCGCAAAGTCGATGCTCTGGATCCGAAATCATGATCTGAGTGTCGCCAATCCATACCCAACCAGACGACGTACGCTTCCAGCCACATCCATGTCTAGTCTAGGTTGCAATCTCCATGCGATACTCCATCTGCACGTTCGAGTACCAGAAGCACCGATATACCAACGGGCAGGAGAGAGTTAGCGAACCGAACAACGAATCGTCGACGTTGTGGATTTACCGCAGGCGGGATATCAAGACAACACACAAAATACAAACAAGGCACACACACAAAACAACATTCAAGCATAACATCACAATTCTTATTATATTAACTTATTAACATTCTTATATTTTCAATCATTTCCTCAATCACTTCTTCATTCACCATTCCCTTTCTTTCACTTATTCCTTTTTCCCTCTTCAAGGTTTCCATCACTTGTTCCAAACTTCACCTCCTCATCATCAAAACTTCATAAACTTTACTTTTCTTAATTATAAATCTTTTCTCATCATGTCCTATCAAATTACAACCATCGATGATTAAGGGGGATTAAAGAATCATCGAGGTACGCGTCCGTTCGTAGTTAGAACTCACGTCTCAAGTCTACATTTCCTCGGCCATCCATCCACCTAGTCGGAAGCAAACAGGAGTACAAGACATTTACCGTGCGGGCACGACAGCTGTCTCACAACAAATGGTCCCAGACCAGGAGGACTCAGCCTCAAATCATATCAATTCAATTCATATATATAACAAGGCACACTGTCTCACTACAGTGGCAAACAAGATGCCCCACTCCAATCCCTCTCACTGTTCTAGACTTGCATTCAAGGGGGCGACAGTAAAATTCTAGTGTGCACGCAGAACTTGCCACAACATTGGACCCAGTCCCTACCACGTTAGTACGCCTCCTGTGGAGTTCGTTCTGCCTAGAAATATACTCTAGACTTCTTGACGTTTAACCGTCATCGTCCTCCCCTCATGCAATCTCCACCTGAGTATCTGCAGATACCCATAGTATCTTCCTCTCCACTATTTCGGGTTAACTCTCATACCTCACCGCATTCGCTGTTAATGTCTTTTAAAGTCTTTTATCTTTTACTTAACCTAATGGTCGGTTCACCCTTCGTGCAACCCTTCAATGAGTCCCAACCGCTATCTTTGCATCTCTTTTCCTTTCATTCCTCAACTTGGCACAGAGTGGAATCACATTTACAACATGAATCTCATCACACAAAACTTTTTCCAAAACAATCCTTAAATCTCTTTTCATAAACTTTTCTTGAAACTCTACTTCACAATTTTCTCCAAAAAATCTCATTTCACAATTCCTTTTCAGTAATTTTCAATTCGTAAACTCTTTTCAAAACTTTGGTTCATAAATCCTTTTCTAAAAATTTCATTTCATAATTCTTTTAAAAAATCTCCTTTAGAAAACTCATTTCAAAATCTTTCTCCGCAATATCTTTTCGAAAATCTATTTTGGAAAATTTTCTTCTCATTTTGGGAACCCCTTTAAAAATTTACGTTTTCATAAATTCTTTTCAAAAATCTCATTTTTGGGAACCCATTTCAAAACTACATTTCGTAAATTCGTTTCAAAGATTTAGTTCGCAAACTCTTTTCAAAAACTCCTTTCATAAGTCCTCTCCAAAAATCTCATTTTTGAAAACCTTTTCAAAAATTTCTTTTCAAAAGCTTTTCTCAAAAACTTTCTCTTCTTGAGAACTAGTGGAGGAGCAAGCTCAACTCAACGCTAGTCTCAATCCACGAAGCAAAATAAAAATCAAGCTTCACTCTCATCACTTTCCACTTTCCACTTTCAATCCCACATCACATTCCTTCCCAGCTCTGGCTCACTCACGTCATCATCACGAAATCTTTTCAACTTTCATCTCTCTATCCCTTTCCAGTCATCCTTTCTCATTTCCTTTCCGATCATTCTTAATCCTCTCATCAATGTCTTCCATCCTAATGTCTTATCAAGGCTGCCTGGTTCCATCAGGACTTAAGCAGAACATGGATTATATCTTTTCTTAGTGTCTTTTATTATCACTTCTCATTATCTCATACTTAACAATCAGCAAGCATAAATAAGCAAATGTAAACATCACATCATTGGCATACAAACATCACACACAACAAGGTGGTCTTTGTCTTCTTCGTATAAGTGGCCACACAAAGCAAACAATTGCCACTATACTACTGACTCAGCACCACTGAGTTCCGATCTTTGAGCAGATACGGAACGTCTTAATACAACACCTACTACCACAGTGTCTTAGGAAAGCTACTCTCTCACCTGAGGTCCAACGATTGAATACGTGCAGTCTTCTATGATCTGGATTGCTGCCACTGCCTTAATTCCCTCGTCTGTAACATCCCTCGAATTAATTAAAACACATTTTCTTATCCTTTGTCGGAAATCGTAAAATATGATTGTTTTCTTAAAATGACTCAAACGTTTCTTGGTTCTTCCAATACTTAAAAATCACTTTGAAAACATCAAATAAAATAATCTAAATCAATTGGTTTGGTTGCTGGTCCGTCTTGGACAGCACCATAACCTTATTCAAAAACACCGAAAAATTCACCGGTTTCGATCCGGGTTTTTCTAAAATCAATTACCAATTAAAAACCAAACTTTGAGTCTCATGAACTCAATTTTAGAAATCAAAAACAACTTTAAATAAACTTGGGCAGCAAGGAGTAGTTTCACAAAAATCAATTTAATAAAACCCGAAAACATCGTAAAAACTCTTTTTATTTCAAATGCTCTTTAGGTCAATATTAATTCTTTAAAACTCAAGTTTTTGTTGTAAAACAATTCTTAAAACACAACTTCACAAATTCAAATAGATCAAACCAAATTAAGTTCACACACGACCAACCACACACTTGATCAAACAAAACAATTATTCAATTATTCACTTTGATTACGAACCATTCATTCATTCATAAGCAAATATTTCACAAATCAAACACTTAAGTAAATTATTTAACACACAATTACTTTCAAAAACATTTAACTTTTGTAAAACAAAAACACTTAAACATGCTTAAGCTCACAAACCGAATGCACACACATAATTTTACTTAAACACAAAACTTAGTCCTAATCAATTATTTTATCAAATACCTTCATTATTCCTATATTACTTCATGGAAAAGAATTCTATCCTAATTAACATGCATAGACCGAAAATCATCACACAAATCAAAACAAGATTCATGCATCATCAAACATACAAAATCATGCAATTACTTCTTCTTTTTCTTAATGAAACCGTGAGCTTCAACTTGGAAAATAATCAAACTTTAATTTATTTTTCTTTACTTAAAACAAATCAAAATCACACAAGAACATAGAACATAATTCAATTTAGAAAAAAATCATCTTGTTCTCCCTAATTTTCTTTCAAAAACCGAGGCATGCAATACAAGAAATCATGGACTTTTATTTAAATTTAACATGCAAGAATGAATCTTAAGCTTTTCTAACAAAATATGCAACAATCATGGATCAACACAAACACTTTCAATTTATTTCTCAAAAGGACATGAAAATAACTTTTTCCAAGCTCAACAACAACATGCATGTACTTAAATCATGTAGATCAAGTCATGAGATTAAACATACTAACACAATTTAAAGACAAAAATCATTTCGAATGAAAAGGGACCAAAACCGAGACATAATCCAAGAAAATAAGAAGGCTTTGGCTCAAAGATCACATATAAAATTAAAGATCAAGACAAAATTCAAAGATCAAAACACAAATCAAAGATTTTTCTTAATATCAAACAAAAATCAAGACATGCAAAGGTTCAAGGTCATCATCAAACAACATGCAAAACCAAAAATTAAAAATAAGCTTAGATCAAACATTGATTCATCAAATAAACACTAAAACATTTCATGATCTACGGTTTTAAGCATCAAAATCAAACATGCAAGAAGATTTACTCCAAGTTCACAAAGATCATAAGCAAAACTTTAGATCTAAAAGAAAAACATCAAGATCCATCATAAACAACACCAACCGAATCATCAAGCATAAGCTATACATATTACAAATAAATTTAAGTCTTTAAAAGTCCATAGTTAAGAAAGATCAACACATAGAGTTATCTCTCAAAACATAAAATGAACATGCAAAGAAAGAAACAAGGATTACAAGATTTCAAAATAAAAACTAGTTCTACTCTTCTAGGATCTTCGGTTTATACCAAGAAAATAGGTCTTCTAGCACTTGATCTTCAAAGAACTCCTAGGTTTAGGGCTTCGGACTCCTCTTCTTCTTCTTCCTACCTCACGGTTCCTCTTCTTCTTTCTCTCTTCCTTTATTTTCTATTTCTTAGTCTAAGAGTTTGAGAAGCTCTAAGATGTTGTATTTGGGACGAAAGAGGGAGATGGAAATGAAATGAGGAAAAACAACTAAGGCTCCATCTATTTATAAGCAACTCATGGCTTCCTATTTTGTCCTTGGGTAATTCGGCCAAGAGCTCTTGAGGGAGGGGTAAATTCGGCCTTCTCTATTTTTGCATGGGTGGAGGTTAGCATTTCTTAAGGGAACATGTAGGGGACATTAGGGTGTTTAGGGGTCACTTAGGTGCAAGACTTTTTAGCACTCCATTAGGGCTTCCACCATTTAGTTAGGGTTTTGGTTCACTTGGTTAGGGACTTGGTTACAACTTAGGAAATTTCTAGGCTTTCCTCCCCACTCACATACACATACGGCACTCACACACATATATACTCATATATTCACACATACATTCACTCATTTTCACGCCTAACACATACACTCATGCACATATATACATCATGCCAACACATACATTTTACACACATACATACATGCATATATAATCACATTCATTTACTAATTAAATTTCCACATAAGTCTAAACATACATACATATAAGACCGTATATACACATATATGTACACACATAGGAAATAAATCATTCATGCATAGAAATTATAATTACTCCCAAAAATATCAAGTACATATTTATAGGAAACAAAACACACTTTTCATAAAATAATTTCTTGTTGAAAAATCCAACATTTCCTTAAAAGAATCTTAAACACATAACTATTTCCAAAAATCAACTTTAAAAATCATGGCATTATTTCATGAAAAATCATTTCTGTAAAATCATTTACCACTTTGAAAACATGATTTAGGAAATTTATTTAAGAAAATACCCTTTAAAAATACTTTTCTAAAAAACAATTCTTTTTAGAAATTAAAACAGTACGAGGATTTTGAGGGGTGTTACATTCTCCCCAACTTAAAGATTTCTCGTCCCCGAGAAATACGTTGTGGATTGGGCAGCAGGGCACAACAACTCTCACATCACAGTGATGTCCATGAGAAAATTCTCATTATTGCTTCACGGTCGTCTCTTCCTTTACTGACAGTAGGCTCTTCACAATACTCCTCGTGTGCCGCTTTCTGATAAAGAAGCTCCATAGCATAACCATTTACGCGTCAAATCGGGTTAAGTCACGCAGGCTAACCGAAGAAGATGTCGCTCCTTTAGCTGATCGTCGTTGCAGAGAGCATATCTTGGGTGTAAACCCAGGGAAAACAAGTAAACAAAAATTCACACATCTCCAAAAGCATCGAGTTTAGCCTAAAATACTCACTACCTCCTACACTTTAGGCCCTCACTAACCTACAAACAATCACTCCTTCCTCTAATTCCCTTCTAACTCTAAGGTTTCCATCCACCATGCTTCCATCTTAAGGGGGTTTGTATGACAAATCTGGTTCTACTTTCTCAGAATAACTTCACCTATCCTACCCAACATCAATCGAATCTACCACTTTCTCCGTCCAACATCTAACTATAGAACAAAGAAGGTCTAATCTTCCTCACTATTCCCCGAACTAAGGTCAATATACACTTACTTTCTTCTTGTGGCTCCCCAACTTCGATCAAACCTACTACTAAGCTCACCATTGTCCTATATTTTACTCAGTATCCACCATTTATCCATCCATGATCATTCAAGCCTACACTATTTGCGTACTATGACACTCCTGATACCACAAATCAGGTCAGCAAATCTTGGAAAGATTGGTAAGGCTAGGGTTAAATAGGAAGGCTGAAGAAAGAATTTGGATTCCGACTGACTGCCGTTGTTGAAACAATTCAACAAACACGGGTCTCAAGAATAACATCCTATTTCCTTGTATCAAAAGGGTTCGTCGGGGTCACAGACTTAGGTCTAAGAAACTACCTCAAGGGTCATGGGATCTCAATCTTAGAATCCGCCTAAACTTACTTAACCATCAGGGTCCTTAACCTAACATTGCAGGCACTAGAGACAGCCAAGTCTTTCACCTCAGAAAGACAAGAACCTAACCTCAGACTCCTATCCTCACACTAACAAGCACACTCAGTCACACAAACAAATAAACAAACAAACAAACAAAGCATGCAAGCATGGGCTTAAGGCCACAAAGGATTAACATCGCTCTGATACCACTCTGTAACAGCCCGATTTTCGCCACCCAAAGATAATCATTATTTGATGAAAAAGTTGTTAAAAATGACGCCATTTTTTTTCTAAACAAAAACGTTCGTGGTGAACCATTTGTGCATGTTCACGTCCTTACTTGAAAACCGGGTTGTTACTTAAAACCTTTCCGCACCTTCACTTTCAAATATTTCAAACGATTTCATATTTCTTGTTAAAACAAAGTTCGGCCAGTTCACAAAACAAAAGTAGGGCATAGTTATAGAAGTGATACTTTGCTCAGATAATCCTTGACTCAACACTATCAACAACTTAATCTATTTACCCTACCTCTGACTCTTCCTAATGAAAACTATAGGGTGCAACTCTCGATTCTCCTTCTTGTATCCTTGCTTAACTCCAGAGGATGAAGCCTTCTCCCTTGCTGCTGGCCCACCATTCTTTGGCACCCATTGCGTCCTAGTTGGAACAGAAGAAGTCCTCCAAGCTTCACACCGCACTTTCTCCTCGTAGTCTCGATATCCACGTACATAAACTTGCTCCAAGAGAGGTCCTAGCTTAGCTCCGCAAAGTCGATGCTCTGGATCCGGAATCATGATCTGAGTGTCGCCAATCCATACCCAACCAGACGGGGTACGCTTCCAGCCACATCCATGTCTAGTCCAGGTTGCAATCTCCATGCGATACTCCATCTGCACGTTGGAGTACCAGAAGCACCGATATACCAACGAGCATGAGAGAGTTAGCGAACCGAACGACGAATCGTCGACGTTGTGGATTTACCGCAGGCGGGATATCAAGAGAACACACACAATACAAACAAGGCACACACACAAAACAGCATTCAAGCATAACATCACAATTCTTATTATATTAACTTATTAACATTCTTATATTTTCAATCATTTCCTCAATCACTTCTTCATTCACCATTCCCTTTCTTTCACTTATTCCTTTTTCCCTCTTCAAGGTTTCCATCACTTGTCCCAAACTTCACCTCCTCATCATCAAAACTTCATAAACTTTACTTTTCTTAATTATAAATCTTTTCTCATCATGTCTTATCAAATTACAACCATCGATGATTAAGGGGGATTAAAGAATCATCGAGGTACGCGTCCGTTCGTAGTTAGCGCTCACGTCTCAAGTCTACATCTCCTCGGCCATCCATCCACCTAGTCGGAAGCAAATAGGAGTACATGACCTTTACCGTGCGGGCACGACAGCTGTCTCACAACAAATGGTCCCAGACCAGGAGGACTCAGCCTCAAATCATATCAATTCAATTCATATATATAACAAGGCACACTGTCTCACTACAGTGGCAAACAAGATGCCCCACTCCAGTCCCTCTCACTGTTCTAGACTTGCATTCAAGGGGGCGATAGTACAATTCTAGTGTGCACGCAGAACTTTCCATGACATTGGACCTAGTCCCTACCACGTTAGTACGCCTCCTGTGGAGTTCGTTCTGCCTAGAAATATACTCTAGACTTCTTGACGTTTCACCGTCATCGTCCTCCCCTCATGCAATCTCCACCTGAGTATCCACAGATACCCATAATATCTTCCTCTCCACTACTTCGGGTTAACTCTCATACCTCACCGCGTTCGCTGTTAATGTCTTTTAAAGTCTTTTATCTTTTACTTAACCTAATGGTCGGCTCACCCTTCGTGCAACCCTTCAATGAGTCCCGATCGCTATCTTTGCATCTCTTTTCCTTTCATTCCTTAACTTGGCACAGAGCGGAATCACATTTACAGCTTGAATCTCATCACACAAAACTTTTTCCAAAACAATCCTTAAATCTCTTTTCATAAACTTTTCTTGAAACTCTACTTCACAATTTTCTCCAAAAAATCTCATTTCACAATTCCTTTTCAGAAATTTTCAATTCGTAAACTCTTTTCAAAACTTTGGTTCATAAATCCTTTTCTAAAAATTTCATTTCATAATTCTTTTAAAAAATCTCCTTTAGAAAACTTATTTCAAAAATCTTTCTCCGCAATCTCTTTTCGAAAATCTATTTTGGAAAATTTTCTTCTCATTTTGGGAACCCCTTTAAAAATTTATGTTTTCATAAATTCTTTTCAAAAATCTCATTTTTGGGAACCCATTTCAAAACTACATTTCGTAAATTTGTTTCAAAGATTTAGTTCGCAAACTCTTTTCAAAAACTCCTTTCATAAGTCCTCTCCAAAAATCTCATTTTTGAAAACCTTTTCAAAAATTTCTTTTCAAAAGCTTTTCTCAAAAACTTTCTCTTCTTGAGAACTAGTGGAAGAGCAAACTCAACTCAACGATAGTCTCAATCCACGAAGCAAAATAAAAATCAAGCTTCACTCTCATCACTTTCCACTTTCAATCCCACATCACATTCCTTCCCAGCTCTGGCTCACTCACGTCATCATCACGAAGTCTTTTCAACTTTCATCTCTCTATCCCTTTCCAGTCATCCTTTCTCATTTCCTTTCCGATCATTCTTAATCCTCTCATCATTGTCTTGCATCCTAATGTCTTATCAAGGCTGCCTGGTTCCATCAGGACTTAAAGAAGAACATGGATTATATCTTTTCTTAGTGTCTTTTATTATCACTTCTCATTATCTCATACTTAACAATCAGCAAGCATAAATCAGCAACCAAATTAATGTGATTTTAAAAAGGAGAATAAAAAGGGGGTTTCAATCTCAATTGAAAAGCACTTGCACATAGTATCATTCATGGTGTAAAGGTGGACGTTAGGAGTAGGGGAAAAACACACGTCTTTTTGATTGATGAGGACAAAAGTAAATTATTAGAATTATTATGGAGGACTTTGATCTTGCACAGGACATGGGTTTGACTCCCGTGTTGCGGATTGGTTCTATGCAAACTATAATAATTCTATTACTTTGGTTCCTTTTGGCCAGTCGAGGGTGATTTCTGCTAAAGCCAATTCGGGCGAATCAATCCGAATTGTATGACGAACCCTAGAGGGGTGAAGTACTGTGCAAGCAAGCATGACGAACCCTAGAGGGGTGAAGTGCGGTATGACGAACCCTAAAGGGGTGAAGTACCTTAGATTGAGAAATGCTTACTCCTAGTCGGTTTTTCCCCAGAGTGGAGGGTGTATGTGAGGATATGGAAAAGTTAATGAAAAGGGAAAAGTTAAAGTGTTAAAGTTAAAGCTAAAGTTAAAGTGTTAATGTTAAAGTGAAAGTGTGGAAGGGATTGCATAATGAGTTAGATCATTGAATCCGATTAAATTGTTAAAGTCAATGAAATGAAATGAATTGTGTAACATCGGATTCAATAATCAAATTCATAAGTGTGACGTGCATAGCATAATCATGTGATTGTACATTAAAGCATCGCATTATAAATATGAATCGTTTTAATTGATTGGTGATTGTCGTTGAAAACTCTTCTTTTACTTTAGTACTTTATGTTATGATTGTGCTTAGTCATGCCTTAGTATTACTTTCAAATGTTTTTCTCTAATCTATATCCAAGTTACTCACCCTTACTGTTGACCATATTAGGTACCCTGTGGAGAAAGATGTTCATAGCTTTTATGCCGAGAGTCAACACTCTCTTTTAAAGAGAGCATAATTGTGATAGTGACCTTGTAGTCGCATCACTTTAGCAACCAGGCTAAGATTCTATTATGTAAAATATTTTCATTAATCAAAGTTGTATTTTAACCTTGCTTCTGCTTGGAGTTAAGCCTATTTTGATTTTGTAAAAAGGGACTCTATAATGACTTTTATGAAAGTATTAGTGTATGGGGTGGATATAATGATATCCTCTTTGAAATAGTTCTAAAATGTAATTATAGATCTCTTTTCCCTGCAATTTGTTCTTAACTTGACAGGATTAAAAATCTATTTGGGGAAAATCCGTATTTTAAACGAAACTCCGCCAAAATTTTTATAAAAACCCAAGTATTTTCTAATGAAATTAACAATCTTAACTAATGTATTTTAAATTAAAAAGTCAGGATGTTACAAATGGTGTCAAAGCAATGGTTGCAATTCCTCGGCTGTGGAGTATGGATTTCCTACTCCTAAAAGAGTTACTCCATATGAGAGTAACTAAGGATAGTTAGATAGGTTGTATATTTTAGCACTATGTTCATGCATCTTTAGCTAAAGTTGGTATAGTTTAGTAGTGTGGAATAGTGATAGTTATAGTTTAGTAACCTTAGGGTGCTACCTTCAATTTAAAGAGGGGTTGAAACTAAATTTTCAATTGTGACTTTGTTGTATTCAGAAGTGGACAGAAAGTAGAGACTAAGGGGAGTAAGAACTCCCAACGGGTCAGAGCATGAAATTGCTACCCCAACGGGCAGAACTAAACCTTAGTTTGAATTTTAGTTCCATTTCAAATACGATAAAGGACTGCAACTTTTCTGTATGGTGAAGTTTCAAAGTCCTCATTTGAATCGAAGATGAGTCGTTGTTTTGTTCTATTTTTAGATTATTTGATTGGAACTCGGATAGTACGAGAAGTGATGTTATCTTCAATGTAATGTGGAATCGAGATTGGCCACCTCGAGATTTACATTTGTTGGAAGATAATATCATTTAGTCCTTGAATCCAATCAAATAACTGCCAGATTTATTTTTCTATGCCTAAGAATAAGATAGGCATTAGGATTTAGTAAATCTTGCACTCCGAGCATTCTTTATCAGAGTGCGCAGCGGAAGTGAATAGGTGTCAACCCTTTGTAATTACCTTTCACTTTAATTGCTAAGTGTTGTCTTTAGTAAGACCTAAGTACCTCCTTCATTCCCGCATTACATTTGGTGATAAACATACTATTATTGATAAAGTATAAAATCGTTTTTGCATCAGATTATTTTGAGACTCTCTCTCTTTGAAAGATCCAAATATTATTAATGATAATAAATGTCAAGTATACTAGTATTCTAATATTTTCCAAGGTATGGAATTGGTTCCAACTTTGATAATTGATTAAGTGTCGCAACACCAGTTTTTAAGAACGTAATGCCAATACTGTGAATTCCTAACTAATTGAATGATGGTGTAGTTTATTCTTAAGTTACACCAATTGCCGATTAAATAGGAATTCACTGAATGCGATATAAGTCAGTTCAAATCAAAGCTTGAACTTCAAAGTTAAAATAAAAGGAAATGTACTCAGTGAGATTTGAAAATTTAAATGAAATTAAACTTTTAACCGAAGAATACATTCCTTTTATTTGAGTTTGACGAATCATAGAGGACTCTCGTATGCCTGGTTCAAAGAGTCCTCAAAACTCCTGAATCAGTTTCAAAGCTAATGTGAAATGACCTTGGAAAACCTATAGAAACACTTTGAACTTTTGAATACTTGACATGTCTTTTCCTATCCGATAATTTTGTCAAAGTTTTAAATAAAAAGGATTTATCAAGTGCAAGGTGTTTTCCTTATGACGAAGAAGATGCATATCTTTAAAAGTACTTTATCACCGAATACCAAATCTTTTTCTTGCAAGTCAACATTTCATAACTTTTCTATGATGTGGATTTGAGGAATGTAAGTGAAGGTAGTAAGGTGGGGTAAAGGCAATGCATGCTATCTTAGAGTTAAGATTTAAGTTAGAACTTAAGTTAAGGTGAAGGATGTTATGTCTTTTCCTTTAAGTTCACTTAGAACTCCGAGGAAATGTGTGGGTACTATTGAACAAGCGATATTCCGAAACTACAAATGATTTTCAAAACCCTTATGAACTATTTTAAGGAATGTAGTTTGTCGAATGTTAAAGCCCCAATTTTAACATCCGGTAGGAAAGTTTTAGCGTTGAAATCTAGATCGTGGTATTCAAGTTTCGATTAGGATTGGAGACGAGAAACAGTCGTGTAAAGTCCTAACCTCAAGAACCGAATAGGAAGCCTTGATCCTTATAGAAAATAATAAACATAGGACTAGTTGAGGTCTTGCCTTGTGGAGTTATCTATTAGGTGGAGTGTAGCACCTCAATAGGTTCTAAGTCCTAGATTGGGTAGTAGAAGTTAGGTTCGATTTGATGGAGTCTTAGAGTAAGTCATAGGCATATAGATATTTAGATGTTTATATAGGAAGTAGGCCTTACGTATTTCTGAATGATTGATTTGTACGTGTATGTGTGTGTATTTACACTTTTAAGCTTACTAAGACTATATGTTAAGTTAAACTATTTTTATCAATCAAATTATTTGGGATCTTTTTAAGATAGTTCCCAACTTTTAATTATTTTCATACTCTTCGTCTACAAACCAAAGTTGATTTTAGATAAGGAATATTTTTACCCATCTTTGAAAATGATTTTGAAAGGATATTATATTAATCCTTAGTGATTACTTATCAATTCAGATTCTTTCAAAATAAGTGTCTCGTATTTCTCTCATGAAAATTCTTTAAGTCTAGTTCCACGTTTAGCTCTTTTATACACTTTGTTGTGTTCTTTGCATGGCAATTTCTAATTCCAATTATTTCATTAGTACATATGTATATTTTCAGTGCAACCTCTTTCTTAGAGAAAGTGTTGCACATGATAAAACTTATAATTTTGATAAACTAAGTTTTGGGTGTATGACAACTCAATTTCTCTATATATATTATCGAAGTATATCTATTTGTGTAATATTTGCAACCTCCCTATTTATAAAGATCAGTTTAATTTTCTAAGAACAGCCCTTATACCTATCTTTTATTATAACCCTTATTTTCCAATCATGTCCATATGTAAAGTATTCCCCAATTTTGTTTACCTCTTTAAGAAAATGCTCATTGTAAAATGAAATTTTAACTGTTCTAATGTGCTCGTTTCATGTGGACATTCCAAACCTTATTCCTTCTATATTCCATAGTATGAATATCAAATATCTATTTTCATAAATAAGATTGCGAACTAATTTTCGAATTAGGGTGTATTAAGGTTTTGAAACGTATCTCCCGATTTTGAATGTTGACTCATGTACTTTATCGTTTGTAAACCCTATTCATTTAATGATTTTCTCTCCAAACCTTGATTTTGTTATTCCATAATTCACAAATCTCTTTTACCCCAAGCAAGTCTTGCCATACCAAAATCTTTCAAACTTCTATCAAATTCAATTTAATTCAATGCAAGACTATCTTAGTGTGTAGTAATTATTTTCATTTACTTGTGTTGAGTTGATGTCTTACTTTTCTTTCAAAAGTATACTCTTTGATAAAATTCCAAACCATGATGCTCTTTGTATTTGATTTTAGATAAACAAATAGTATTTTAAAACTGTTGATGTGTACTGTTATCTCTTTTGATAGTGTCTGAATTAGGTTTTGTTATGTTAATTCCTTTTATTGATAAATGCTTTATGTGTTGTTCCTTTTTGAGCATGTTATTTATAATTATCTGTTTAAAATATTTTCCTGATATTGTAGCCTATATTTTATTGAGTGATTATATGTTACAGGGGAGTTGAGGACTTGTTGCTTCTCTGATTAGTTGGAATAGGTTAGTTTTCCTAAGAGTGAAACCTCAACCGTAGTTGTGTTTTAAGTGGGGGAGTGAATCCCCAAAAGTCATAACCCTTTCATTGACCAAGATAAGGTTCATTGTGTTACTAGAGCATATAGCTCTATATCTCTTTTAGTTCTTTGAACTCAGTCGAATTTCGGGGACGAAATTCCTTTAAGTGGGGGAGTATTGTAACATCCCCGATTTTCCCAAATCATTAGGTGCCTTAGTTAATGGAATTTTGATAAGAGTAGTGTTGTTTCCATGTCTTTGATTCCGTTTAGAATGTAGGATTTAGTAAGGGTAGGTTTTATGAGGTAGAATTAGCTTAGAAATGAGTTTTAGAAGGGTTATTTAAAATCTAAAGAACAAGGGACCTTAGGAAATTAGGAATAAAATATCCATAGCTCTAAACCCAAATTCCACCGTTGGATGTGAAGATGCGTGTCTTAGGATGCTTGTCCCAAAATTTGAGCAAGATCCGACGGTTAACGAAGAAGTTAGGACAATTTGAAGTGCAAGGGAATGGTGGGCTGAACCAGTTAATCATTAAGCCTTGAGTTAATCGATTAAGTTTTTGGCAATGTTCAACCACTAATCGATTAGAGGGTAGGTTAATCGATTAAATTTTTAGCCACCTTCTGGCACTAATCGATTAATGGTGGGGTTAATCGATTAACCATGTGCAACTGATGAGTGTTAATCGATTTGTAACATCCTAATTTTCTTTAGCCTTATAAATTTAGAGATTTATCAAATTAAGTAATTAATTCTTTTAATTAATAATTAAAACGTTGGGTATTTTCATAAAGTACGTTATATTATTTGGAAAAGTACATTTTTATTCGTATATTTTAAAGTAAATTCATTTAAAGTAATTACCCTATTTTAAAAATATATTTTCTATACTTTGCTTTGATTTAAATATAACAATATTAAATTATTTTGTGAATAATATCAAAATTACTAACCTTATTATTTACCCTATATGTGTTGATATGACAATTTATTTTTAGTGTTGCTTTTTCCTTTAAGCAATAATAATAATCATGATAGGAATAATGTTTTTGTTTTGTTGTTAAAAATAAAAATTAGATAAGTAGGAGGGTATATTGGTAACTAAGAGGGTTGAAAACCCTATGTTTCTCCTTCTTTCCTATGTGCCGCCGCCCCCCACCCTTGTTGGCTCTCACTCTCCTTCGTGTTTCCTCCTCATCCAGCCACTCTCCTTCAACTTTTTATTCTTCTTCAGTGGCTCTCTCTCTTTCTTCCATGGCATTATCTCCCTCAGTCCCGCTCTCTATCTCCCTCTTAGCCAAGAAGAGCACCGCTGCCCCTGGACCAGCGCCGCCGCTGTTAAGCTCCATCACCGCCGTTCCTCTCTTGCTGTCGAAGCCGCGTGCCCACGCGCATTCTCCCTCCACCCAGTCGCTACTCGCGACTCGCTGCCACCATGGGGTCGCCTTCGCTGGTCGCTGTTGCCGCCGGCCTTGGAGGCCACGTCGCCGCCGTTACCTAGGGCTGGATCCGTCCTCCTTGGTTGCTCTCACGCTTGATTTTGGTGACTTGGAGCTCGAAGGTTGTCCCCTCTCTTTCCCCGTTCAGACCCGTGCCGTTATCGTCACCGACGCTGGTCGTGGATGGCGTGGTTGCTGTGAAGAGGTGATGCTGTGAACCACTTTACCTTGCTGTGAACCAGTCTGAACCGAAGCCGTTTTTGTCCTCCCTGCTACTTCAAAAATCACATTTGAGGGTAAATCCCTAATACCTTTTTAATTGCTCTGTGTTATGTTTTAATAATAACAATGATACTAATACTAATAGTAATACTATTTTTAATATTAATTAGTGATAATTATAATATTAAGTTGTTTTTGAATGTTTATGTTGTTTTAGAAAATAAATAGTATTTGAATTAAGTATTAAGTTTTAATTATACTAGTTAAACTATTATTGATTATTGATAATGATTTTGATTAGTTACTCTGATTTGTATAATACCGAGTTGACCATTATGCCGAACGATGAGTTTAAAGGGTATTTTAGTTAAATGTGCTGGGTCCCTAAGTAAGTGAGCTGTCGTTTAGCTTAGTGGGATTGTCCCTAGGCTAAACCATACCTCAGTTAATTAGGAACCTGAGATATTCGACATAACATTAATTCGAGTCAAAACGTTGAACATTAATTTCTAATTGAAGAGAAGTGCAATTATTTGAAAGTTATAATTGCAACCTGGACTTATTTTGAACCGTGGACACTTTTTTTTAATTCTGAATTAATAGTGTCAAGTCCCGGCATTTGATTTTGTGGCTTGAAGCTAAAACTACTCAACTTTAATGTATTTTTGACGATTATGTTAGTTTTTGATAGTTAGCGTATTTTCAATAAAAAGCTATACTATATTATTGAGAAGACAATGATCTTAATTTGAAACTCTATGTTATTTTGGTTTGTAAATTATAATGAAATGATTGCGTAATTTGGAAAACTAACGAAATACTCTGCTTTGATATATTTTAACTATTGAGATTTCAAATTGAGTCGGTTTTGGCACATCCCATTGACTACTATATGATTTAATAATACAGTTAGACGATGAAGAACTTTAGGATCAGCAGGGATGCGAACATTGAACCACGTTATGTTTGGGCATCATTGCATGAAAAGAATCAGGTCTAAGGAAACGCAAGTAAGGGGTTCTTTACCTTGCTTTAGGGAGTATTTTCTAATTAGCTCATAGTGCTTGCTAAGAGTATATGTATATGTTTGGTTTGGAAATTAGATAGTTATTATAGGCTTAAAAATCAAGAATGAAATTAAATGAAATAGTTGTTAAATTGATATATGTGATAAATTTTGTATGCTATGTGCTAAATGTCATTATTTATGCCTAACTGAAATATGTGGAGATTTGGTTGGTAACTAGAAATGATTATATATGATAATTGTTATGTATGTTAGAAAAAGTATAGAGTTGTGAATACTTTGTGAATGATTATGGTGATTTATATTTGAATGTGTGATGTGGTGTTGTTAATTTATATTGGAATTTGGAAATATAAAAGAATAATGAAATTGATGATTTTATGGAAGAAAGTGGAAGTGAAACGAATATATGTGGTGATGTACCTGAATAAAGAGAAAGTAAAAAGAATGAAAAGTAAAGGAAACGGAATTTGAATGGAATAATGAAAATGGAAATGTGGAATAAATAATGAATGTGGAAATAATGAAATGAGTATGGTGTGCCCGGAATTATGTGAATGGTTATGCTTTAATCTTATTCTTTATATGTATAACCTATGTGGTGGTATGAGGTACCTTCTGGTGTGGAGGTGAAGTACAATGGTATGAGGTACCTTCCGGTGTGGAGGTGAAGTACAATGGTATGAGGTACCTTCCGGTGTGGAGGTGAAGTACCCACAGGCCAAATTGTATGAGGTACCTTACGGTGTGGAGGTGAAGTACAATGGTATGAGGTACCTTCCGGTGTGGAGGTGAAGTACCCACAGGCCATATTGTATGAGATACCTTCCGGTGTGGAGGTGAAGTACACTGGTATGAGATACATCTTAAAAATGAAATGGAAAGATAAATGGAATTGTATGTTGGGAAATTAGAACGTGAAAGGTAAATGAAGAAGAGAATATGAAATATAAAAGTAAGTAAGTGATGTGTTTGGAATAAGTGAAATTTGTAATTCGATGATAACTGATAATGTGTGTGAGAGGGTTATTCACTAGAAAGTTGATAGGAGAATGAGATTAATGAGAAAATATGGAAAAGCTAATATGGACATAATGAACAAGAAATGAAGAAATGAGATTGTGTTTTGTGTTTGAGCTTGTTGGTTTGACTAAATGGAAATATATGTGTTATGTGCTAATTGTGTTTGACTTGGTAGGTCATTATGTCTAGTTAGAAACTACTTTCTATTTCATGTGTAAAGCTCACCCTTGCAACCATTTTTACAGGTTCAAAGTTTGAGCAGACACAGTTTCCGGCCGAGCAGGTGTGGAGTGTAATTTAGTTAAGAGGGAATTATATTATTTTTATTATAATTAATTTAATTTGGTGTTAAAACAATTCGTTGTAAGCTCTGAGTTTTGTTTTATTTTGTTAGCAGGGCATGAAAATCAAATTAGTATATTTATAAATATTTTCTGAACTGTACTGGTTTGACAGGTGTATAAAATGAAATTTTTGGAAAATCCGAAAAATAGAGGAAACTCTGTCGGATTTTCAATAAGATTTAAAAAGAATTTTTCAATTCCAAATTAAAAATCAACTTAATTATTAGTAATTAACTAAATAATTGTGAGGGTGTTACATTATGGTATCAGAGCAGTTTCCCTCGGCCTTTGGAGTGTGGACTCACATCTCCTGTGCTTACTCACCAAGCGAGTAACTTATAGTTAGTAACAGTTTATTCTAGTATCCCTTTGTGGGTTGCCAGAGTCATAATAGGAATGATTGTGCATTTGCATTTCCTTAAATTTTCTGCATTTGGCCCATTGTGTAACACTCTCACTTTTATTAGTTAATTTAGGATTTTATAAAAACGGTAATTGAAAATTTCTTTTTAAATTAAAATACTTAAAAATATTTTCCGGAAAAACGGGCAGAGTTTCCCCTGTTTTTCGGACTTCCCAAAATTTTTCTTCTTAAAACCTGTCAGTCCAGAATTGTTTAAAAACATAAACACAACAGTTTAATAACCAGATTAGATCCTAACGCCCAATTAGTACAAGTTTCAGGGCAAGCTACTAAATCATATTATAATTTACAAAAAGTAATCGTCCGCTCATAATATTCAGTAAACATTCCACGTAGTGGAATGAAAATCCTGCTCGGCCGTATTCCATGTAAGCTCCACTTCCATACCTGCAAAAATATAGCAAGAAGGGTAGCATTACACAGAACTTAAAAAGATAAATCCTAAAAGAGGTATAGCAATAAACCAAGCCTACACAATTATTAGCATATGTTATTCATTTAACTAATCTCTTATAGTTCCTTGCTTAATCCCATATTCATTAAATTTCCAGTTCTATTATCATTCTCTCATTTCCATTCTTTATTCATTTTCCATTGGCCCCTTATACTTAGCATTTCTATAATTATTCTCCCTAGGTATTTCCTCTAATTCCTATATCATTTCCATTGTCCATTTTCTTATTTCATTTTCCACTATTCATTCTATTATCCATTTTCCCCTTCCTTTACCATTTTTATTTACCTTTTCCATTTTTATATCCTATCGTGTGTAACCCCAAACAGAGATCTACACACCGTGTTTGCAACCACAAACAGTGATCTGCAAACCCTGTGTATGCAACCACAAACAGTGATCTGCATACGTGAGAGATATTCCCGTAACGGCTCTTCGGTCTGCTGCATAACGCCCGCTAGCGCGTGGTCGGACTTCGGCTGGACGCAACTAGCGGTGTACCTGTTCAGAAAAACTCTCTTCATCTCTGCCCAGGAGTTAATAGAGTTCCTGGGCAAGGCTGAGTACCACCTTAAGACGGGTGGTTGGAGAGTCATGGAAAAAGCTCTGCATTTCATCATGTCTCCACCGTCGTAAAAGTTCATAGCTCCTTCAAAAGACAAGATATGCTCCAAAGGGTCGGTTAACCCGTTATATTTGGAAACACTCGTTGGGCCGAGAAAGGCTGAGGGTGTCTCGTATGCCATGATTCTCGGAGTGAAGGGATGACCAGGATGAGCAGTGTGGTCAGTTTCATATGTGTCCTCTAAGATTGGGTTTATGGGGGGTGGTGGAGGTAGAGTGGTGGTTGGGTGGGGGATCAGCTGAGTTGCTAACACCCCTCCGGCCACCGCCTGCATATGGAGCTGTTGGAGATCGGCGATGGCCTTTCCCTGTTGTTCTAGGATCTTAGCTTGTTGCTTAATGATTTCTTCCAACTGGCTCTCCCTTTGACCACGGGAGTGATCTCTATCATCTCCAGAAACACGGGCGTCGATGGATCGGCCTGATCCATGGTTTTGGGCATGATTGGGGTTAAGAGAATTTTGGTTCTGGGGGTTTGTTTGCCTGGAATGGACGGTGTAAGGACCACTGTGCGTGCGAGCTGGAACGGAGTGGTGGCTCCGGGCTGGAATTTGTCTTACTGATGGCATGCTGGGATGTGGAGGGTTTCTCCCATCGAGATCTCCGCCGTTGTCCCCACTGCCTTCTTGCAAATTCTGATGGTTTCGCCCTGCATGGCGGTTTGCGCCACGCGATGTTGCGTTTCCTCGCGTTTCTACCATTTTGGGGTGGGAATAGCAGTTTACGGTTTCCCACAGACGGCGCCAATGTAATGTCCTAGACACAATGTTCAGAGTATAACCCTAGCTCAAGGGTATGGAAGACCTAAGAGCTAGAATACGGTCTGATGTTACTGTGTGATTTTGTTGGTATGCTAGCTATCCAGTTGGGATAACTAGGGTTTCCCTAATCACGAGTGTGTGCTAGTGTATGATTAGGGAGAAAAAACGTACCTGAGCCCCTAGCTGGAGACAGCTATTTATAGGGGGAGCGGTGTTGTACCCTATGGGCCTGTACGGAGGTCCAGTAGGGCTGACGTGTCCCTTTATAGGATAAGGGATGAGTCATTCATCCTTATCCTGTTAGCGGTTAGTCTTATCTGGTTGGCGAGCTAGGCTCACGCGCCCTTAGCTTGGACTCTTTAAGGGAAGAGGTCCCTGTACTCGGTCTAGAGTCGTTAGGGTGGGTCCTATGGCATGTGCTCGGCCCAAAGATGCGTGACCCGGCAGAATGAGAATTCTGGTCGGCCAGTGAGTATTCTAGTCGGCCGAGGGCGTTTTAGGGTAGACCGAGGGTCGGTCTACCACACAACCACAAACAGTGATCTGTATACACCATCTCGTTTATGTAACCTCAAGCAGAGATCTACATAAACTTCCCTTTACCTTTTTATTATTTGGCCACAGGGTCAAAACCACCTGCGCCGTGCCAAAGGGTCAATACAACCACCTGTGACATGTACCATTTTATTAGGCCACAGGGTCAATACAACCACCTGCGCCATGCCACAGGGTCAATACAACGACCTGCGACATTTACCATTTTATTAGGCCACAGGGTCAATACAACCACCTGCGCCGTGCCACAGGGTCAATACAACCACCTGCGACATTTACCCTTTTTATTTGGCCACAGGGTCAATACAACCACCTCTGCCGTTTAACATTTATTTTATTTCTCATTATTAACTCGTCTTAGTCTTTTCCCTTTACTTTTAGTCCCTTAATTCTCTTTAATTCTTTTAATTTCTTAACTCTTTCTTAACCTCTATTATCTGTTTACTTGACTTGTCCCTTTCCTTTATTTTTCGTATACTAAGTGTTTCTCTTTACCCATTTATACCCTTGCTTTTAATTAACTTTACCATGCTTGGTCGCACACTTTGTATTCTAATTCTCTTTATTAGTTCTTAGTTAATTCCCCGTTCTCTTTCTTTTCTTTTTCTTCTTCTCTTCCTTTTCCATTTTCCTTATTCCTTTTATTAATTATTCAAGTTTACATCTAATTTCATTCTATTTAACTACCATAATTGCGTTCTTTCTATTTGTCTTATCACCTTCTCGCTCAATTCTTTTACCTGTTACCCTCTTGTACTTTGGAATTTAGTTTATCATTCTCGTTTCGATTTCATTACTACCCGACCACCCTTAACTAAGTTTGCTCCGCGCTTTCTTATTCCTTTCGTATGCTAACTCCTCTCGTTTTCCTCACCTTTATTTTTAACTCATTCTACACCCTTCGCCTACTACAAACATTCCATACTCTTTTACTCTCACGCTTCGCTAATTTCCCTTAACTAATTTCCCTCGATTTTATTTTGTGTTTTTCTACCCATTAATTCCATATTAACTCTTTTAATACCCTATCACATTCATTCACTCCGGAACTCATTCTATGCACATTCAATTTATTCCATTGTCAATTTAAATAAACCATTTATATTTGCAGGAACTACCCTAAGGTTCATTAACTTACTTCCTAATTACCCTATTCCTAGTCACCACTATAAACTCCTAGAATTTACTTTTTAAATATGTAACACCCCTAATTTTCGTCTCCCAAATAACCAAGAAATTAATTATAACAATTATTTTATAATTGATTTATATTTGTTTTGAAGGTTTTAGTTTTTGTACATTATGTGTTTTTATATAAAAATATGAGATATATTTTTATATGGTTATTTTGTACAAAAATGTGAATATTGTAATTTAGTCCTTTGGTTGGGACCTAATTGCAATATTAAAAAGGTTTTTGAAGAAAGAGTAATTAAATTATTAATTTTTGAATTTTATCAGTATGTAACCGGTTAGAAGGGCTCTGTAACCGGTTACACGATGAACTCAGAATTTGGGATTAGTGCGTTTGATGAGTAATCAAGCCAAAACTCAGAAATTTGCCACAAATCAGCCTTCATACTTAGTGGGATACGCGTGTCGCATTGCATGCAAGCCTGAAATCTCTATATAAACCCGAATTGTTGATGAATTTGGGTTGATTTTCTGATTGAAGTGCTGAAACTCTGTTTTTAGGGTTCTGAGATTCGTCTCTGAAATTTTCCTTCGTTTATGAGAGTTAGAACATGAGTGATACACCATTACAAAGCTTGAATCAAGGGCTTTGTATTGATATAAAGTTTGTGAGTTGAGAGTCCCTAAATCAAGAGAACGAAGCTTGCAAAGTAAGGGTGTTGGTGCTGTCAAACCTCAGCTTCTGGTTTCTGGAGCTGACTTTGAAGCTCGATTTTGGTAAGCACACAAACCCTTTTGGTTTCAAATCTATTCCTACCTCTAGTGCATGTTGCAGAGAACTTAATTTGACTATTTTCCCCAATTCTTAATTGGGTTTTGCATGTCAATTTCCCTGGTTTTGGTACCCTGTCCAACTCTATCTGCATGTAGTGGATTTAATGAAAATCTATGTTGGAGCCTTTCTCTCTGCAACGTTTTGGATCAAGCACGAACCTAAGGTAAGGGGGAAGCATACTATTTGCTAGAATGAGAATAAATTGTGGTAGAACATAGGATGAGTCACCAAGAGACTCAAAGGGCATAAATTGAAATGGTTAAGTGGCTTGGAGGCCAATCTGAGCTCAATTGATGTTATGAGCAATGTTATCTATATGCATGCAAGCTATATTGATGTTGGATTCATGGCTTATTTGGATATTATGTGAATTGATGCATTAAGTTGTGAAATATGTGCAATTATGTGCAATTTGAGTATCTAAATTGAATGCATGCAAGATAGATATGTTTCTGTGGTTGAACACACTAGTATTAAGGTATGTGAACTTTATTTATGAATGAAATTGGTTAAATTTGAGTATGGTAGAAAATGGTATACAAAACCTCACTTTTCAGTGTATTTTCTGTCTAATATAACCGGTTAGTCGAAATCTGTAACCGGTTAGAGACTGTCAATTTTCAAAGAAAATGAATTTCTGAAATTTGTTAAATGTCCATACCATTTGTACTCAAGTTTAAGCTAAAATTTCATTCAAAGACCAATCTAAAACTATGTGTTTGAGCACTGTTTGGTTTAGATTGGAGGTGATGAGTTAATACCTTAATATCAAATGATAATTTCAAGAGGAAATTATGCATAAATGAAATGGGATTATGACTTAGATCTTTTGAATGATATTATGTGTTGAACTTGAGGTATTCTGTTATGCTAAAACCTTGTGATGGATTGAGTAGAGTATTCAAGAAAAGATTCTTTAAAAATTAGTGGTTTTATAATCAGGTCTGTAATTCTAACCGGTTAGGTGATGACGTAACCGGTTAGTACCTGAAAACTTAAAAATAAAAGTTAAGTTTTTGAATAAGAATTATATTCTCTCAATCCAGGTCTATGAGCATATGTTAAATTTAAATTCAAAGGTGAATTTTATGAGTAAAGCCATACCTCAAGATATCATTCAGAAGTTGTGTTTTTCTAAGTCATAATTGTGGAATCAATAGAAAGACCAACCTTAGTAATTATGTATGCAAATCATGCATAGAGAAAAGTACTGAAATAGGTTGGCAAGGATTGTTTGTTATGTTCGGGGAACATGACCCTGTACTTTAGGAGTACCAAATTGATGCAACCTACTTGATGACACATTCTGGGAATGTGGCCATTGTCTGGGACATGGTTTCTTTGATACGTTCTGGGAACGTGATGCACACTCTGGGAGTGGTGCTTGAGGAAACCACAACTGGTGGTTGGAGAGACAAAGGAACCCTAGGAATACACCTAGAAGGGGGGGTTGAATAGGTGTACAAGATACCTTGAAAGATTTTCGAACGAAACAAATCGAAACAATTAAAACAAAATATTTTTCCAAAAACTCTCAGGTTTACTCGAGTAGATTTCAGAGTACTCGAGTAGTACTCGATTAAAGACTCGTTTACTCGAGTATATCTGACAGAAACCAGAAAAATCAAGTTTTCATTCGCATACGAAAATCAATCAATTCACATTAAAGATCAGAGATTCAACGGAGATGATTAACACCTATATTCTTATTGATTAACCTAGTTATGAAAATGATTTTCCCTTTATCAATTTGAACAATTAAAGATTCAATTCAATCAATTATGAAAATCAATCTTTCTAGGTTTTCAACCAAGAACGCAATCAAATGACTTGAATATAAAGAGTAAGGGTTTAGAGATACGACACAGCGATTTATCCTGGTTCACTTTCACCCGCTTGAAAGCTACATCCAGTCCCCTCTTCAACCAAGAGAGATTCTTCACTATGAGGAATTAGAGTTCTCAAATTACAAGTGATTGCCTCACAAGACTTCCTTCTTGCTAGCCTACAAGAGATAACCGACACCCTTGCCTTGTAATCCTATTGATCTTCTCTCTAATCTAACCTCTACCCCTTGTTGATAATCGACACAACAAGTCTTCAATTTCTTGATGATAATCCACACACCAAGGCTTCACTTTGCTTGATTCATAACCAAGACTTTCTTCTTCTCCAATGAGATTTTCTTGATGATAATCGACACACCAAGGCTTCTTGTTTGTTGTAGTGGCTTGCCTTATTGCAAAGATTACAACTCAATGAATACACATAACAATCCTAATGAATCTCAATCAATAGCTATGACAAATCACACAAGAGATTCAAAGGTTCTTGATCAAAGAATATGAAAATAAAAAGCTTTGATCTTTGAAATTGAGAGAGAATAGAGTGGCTTTATTCTTTGTAAAATGAATATCAAAATGATAGGTTATGATCACAAAGGTTAGGAAAAGGTTTTTATAGAATACCCAAAAGTTATGGCACTTGAAAACTGATTTTGAGAAGTAAAAATCGTATTTTAAAAATCAGTTCAGCAGTGTTTACTCGAGTAAATTGCAGCATACTCGAGTACTACTCAATTAAATCTTGATCTACTCGAGTAGATTGATACTGCACTTGTTTAAAACTTGTTTTCTCAAAAACCAACCTTTCCTTTAAAACCTTTAAGCCACCTATTGATTCTAGGTTAAGTGAAAACTCAAATTATGATTAAATCATGACTTATGAATGAGATTCACTACCCTCTAAACAAACTACCCAAATGAAAACCTATGAAGCTTGAGAGGCAAAAGATAAAACAAAAACAATTACACTCAAACTTAAGTCTTCATGAGCTTGTTCTCTCTTCTTCACTTGATGTTTGTTGTTGCTTGTTGAACTTGAACTTGATCAACACATGATAGCTTGTTCAAAACACTTTGTCATTATCAAAACATTCATCATGGAACTTACAATCTCCCCCTTTTTGAAAATGACAAACCATGTTTTGAAGTTCTCCAAAAGATCTTTGAAGTTGTTGATGCTTTAACAATTTGATCACTTGGTGAGACTCTTGCTCCCTCTCAATAAATGCTTTTGACATTTGAATCCAATTGATAGAAGCTTGATTCTCCCCCTATCTTCAACAACTTATCTCAACCTACATAAAAACAACAAAAACAACCTTTCTCCAAACAAACATCTAAAAATCATTTCTCCACCTTTGAGAAACATTCCAATCAATTCAAAACATCATATTTCTCCCCCTTTGGCATTATCAAAAAGTAATATATACCAATTGAAATATAACATCTAAGCCAAGGTAAGAAATCAATGATCATTTCTTTACAACATTGATACCAATTGAACAAATACAATAGAACTATACTTTGAAATGTGATACCAATTGGCAAGAGAATATAACAATAAAATATGATACCAATTGAGAACTAAAAAAAATCATAATATCACTTAACAAAGTAAAATATCAATGTAAAGAAATAACATATATCAACAAATATTTGATACCAATTGTGATATTTCTTTAATAACAACCAAAGCATGTCACTATATCATGATAACCATCTATGAATCTACTCAATGATACCAAATGATTTAATTAAACATTTAGAAAAGTAATACCAATTGAGAAGATACCATATGAAGTTCACAAACTAACCATAACATTTGTACCATATTGTAGGACTTCTTTTGATACCAATTGAAGATGCAAATATGAATAACACTTGTAAGCTCTCTTTGCTCTTCAATCATACCTACAAAACAATCATGCTTTGCTTTTTGGTATCCAAATGGTTTTGGATCCATTTTTGTTAGTGTAGGGACTTTCACCCTTTTTCATCCAAACAAAATCTCCTTTAGGTATACCATGCATTTTAACATAACACACATTTGAAGTATGTCCATGAGTACCACAATAGAAACATGTTGGTGCATTTCAAAAATCAACCTTAGAAAAATCAACAACATTTCTATGAGAATTACTCTTAGCATTAGTATAACCCAAACCAAACTTGTTTGAATTTCCTCTTTGAAAATTTAACAATGTGCGCAATCTAATGTCACCACTTGTGAAACTTGCAAGCTTATTTTTCAAAATAGCATTTTCATCTTTAAGCAACTTGCAATTCTCACAATCAACCACAATATTCACTCTACTAGCACAATCACAAGAAGAACTAGCATATATAAGATCAAGAGTTTCATTTTCAAGATTAAGCTCATCAACTTGTTTTTGAAGTTCTAAAATCTCTTTTTGATGTTTCAAAATGAGCTTCTTTCTTTCAATGTTTTTCAAAGCTAGTTTTTCAAGTTGTTCATGCATTTCTTCATAAGCATTATATAACAATTCATATTTAGAAGAAATTTCGGATTTAGTAAGACTTACATTGCTATCCTCGCTTTGTTCACTTGATTCATCATTTGAACTTTGTTCTTCATCATCTACTAGAGTTATCAAGTTGAGACAAGCGGCTTCTTCATTATCCGATGAACTACTCGATGTGGTTTTCTTGTTATCTTCATCACTATCCCAAACTATGTATGCTCTTTTATGCTTGGAATTCTTCTTGTCTTTCTCCTTCTTCTTGAGATATCTAGAGCATGAATACTTGAGATGTCCGGGTTTTCCACATTCATGGCAAACTACACCTTCTTTTGATGTCTTGGTCTTGTAGTGTGGGGAATCCTTCTCTTTACCTTTGTCCTTGTTCAACCTTCCTTTTCTCCTTAGAAACTTGTCAAACTTCCTTAGTAAAAGTTTCATGTCTTTTTCATCAACATCCGAATCGGAATCTTCACTATCATCATCATCGGAACTCTCTTTCTTTTTATATGATCTATTGACTTTAAGAGCAAGTCCCTTTCTTTCTTTGTTCTTATCCGACTCTTCATTAATACTTAATCGTCCAAGCTCCATTTCATGTTCTTGAAGCTTTCCAAAAAGTGTTGCTAGATCCATAGCATCCAAATCTTTAGATTCAACGATAGCCGTTACTTTTGGTTGCCAATTCCTGTCTAAACATCTCAACACTTTGTTAGAAAGTTCACCTTTAAGAAAAGTTTTACCAAGAGCAAGTAAATGATTTATAATGTGAGTAAAACGCTTTTGCATATCATTTATAGATTCATTTGGAAGCATTTGAAACAATTCATAATCACGCATTAAAGCATTCAATCTAGCTCTCCTAACCTCACTAGTTCCTTCATGAGTCACTTGTAAAGTGTCCCACATTTCCTTAGAACTAGAACATTGAGAAACTCTAAAGAACTCGTCATAGGATAAAGCGGAGGTAATGATATTCTTTGCTTTATAATCATATTGTACTTTCTTTCTATCATTATCTTTCCACTTATCCTCGGGGATCAATTGTTCTACACCGTCAACTAAACTAGAGTGGATATGAGGACCTTTTTCAACTACTTTCCAAATTTCACTATCTATGGCTTGGATAAAGATTTTCATTCTAACTTTCCAATATGCATAGCCTTCTCCGGCAAAAAATGGAGGACGACTTATTGAAGCACCTTCACCACCAAAGGGATTCGTAGAACCCATTGCGGTTACTTAACTAGGATCTTTACGAAAAAGCTCTTATGCTCGTGTCTTTCGACCGAGCTTTGATACCAATTGAGGAAACCGCAACTGGTGGTTGGAGAGACAAAGGAACCCTAGGAATACACCTAGAAGGGGGGGTTGAATAGGTGTACAAGATACCTTGAAAGATTTTCGAACGAAACAAATCGAAACAATTAAAACAAAATATTTTTCCAAAAACTCTCAGGTTTATTCGAGTAGATTTCAGAGTACTCGAGTAGTACTCGATTAAAGACTCGTTTACTCGAGTATATCTGACAGAAACCAGAAAAATCAAGTTTTCATTCGCATACGAAAATCAATCAATTCACATTAAAGATCAGAGATTCAACGGAGATGATTAACACCTATATTCTTATTGATTAACCTAGTTATGAAAATGATTTTCCCTTTATCAATTTGAACAATTAAAGATTCAATTCAATCAATTATGAAAATCAATCTTTCTAGGTTTTCAACCAAGAACGCAATCAAATGACTTGAATATAAAGAGTAAGGGTTTAGAGATACGACACAACGATTTATCCTGGTTCACTTTCACCCTCTTGAAAGCTACATCCAGTCCCCTCTTCAACCAAGAGAGATTCTTCACTATGAGGAATTAGAGTTCTCAAATTACAAGTGATTGCCTCACAAGACTTCCTTCTTGCTAGCCTACAAGAGATAACCGACACCCTTGCCTTGTAATCCTATTGATCTTCTCTCTAATCTAACCTCTACCCCTTGTTGATAATCGACACAACAAGTCTTCAATTGCTTGATGATAATCCACACACCAAGGCTTCACTTTGCTTGATTCACAACCAAGACTTTCTTCTTCTCCAATGAGATTTGCTTGATGATAATCGACACACCAAGGCTTCTTGTTTGTTGTAGTGGCTGGCCTTATTGCAAAGATTACAATTCAATGAATACACATAACAATCCTAATGAATCTCAATCAATAGCTATGACAAATCACACAAGAGATTCAAAGGTTCTTGATCAAAGAATATGAAAATAAAAAAGCTTTGATCTTTGAAATTGAGAGAGAATAGAGTGGCTTTATTCTTTGTAAAATGAATATCAAAATGATAGGTTATGATCACAAAGGTTAGGAAAAGGTTTTTATAGAATACCCAAAAGTTATGGCACTTGAAAACTGATTTTGAGAAGTAAAAATCGTATTTTAAAAATCAGTTCAGCAGTGTTTACTCGAGTAAATTGCAGCATACTCGAGTACTACTCAATTAAATCTTGATCTACTCGAGTAAATTGATACTGCACTTGTTTAAAACTTGTTTTCTCAAAAACCAACCTTTCCTTTAAAACCTTTAAGCCACCTATTGATTCTAGGTTAAGTGAAAACTCAAATTATGATTAAATCATGACTTATGAATGAGATTCACTACCCTCTAAACAAACTACCCAAATGAAAACCTATGAAGCTAGAGAGGCAAAAGATAAAACAAAAATAATTACACTCAAACTTAAGTCTTCATGAGCTTGTTCTCTCTTCTTCACTTGATGTTTGTTGTTGCTTGTTGAACTTGAACTTGATCAACACATGATAGCTTGTTCAAAACACTTTATCATTATCAAAACATTCATCATGGAACTTACAGTGCTTGATTTTATTCCAAGTATGGTTTGCGATACGTTCTGGGAACGTATGTGAGTGTTCTGGGAACACATTGGTATAATAATAGAATTAAATATAAAAACCAACCTTAATGATTGTGCATCCATATAGAATGGAAGTTTGGTTGGTCGGAACGTTTATCATATTCTGGGAATATGAGGAGGGTACTCCGGGAGTACCAAATTATAACCTACTTGATGACACATTATAGATATGTGGCCAGTGTCTGGGACCTGGTTTTTATACGTTCTGGGAACGTATGTTAGTGTTCTGGGAACACATTGATTTGCAACCTACTTGATGACACATTATAGATATGTGGCCAGTGTCTGGGACCTGGTTTTTATGCGTTCTGGGAACGTATGCGTTCTGGGAACGTGATGCACACTCTGGGAGTGATGCTTATTATTCCAAGTATGGTTTGCTACACGTTCTGGGAACGTGGTGCACACTCTGGGAGTGATGCTTATTATTCCAAGTATGGTTCGACATTACGTTCTGGGAACGAATATCGGTGTTCCGGGAACACAAGGATGTATTGGATGGACATCCAAGATGGACTTTAGAGGCCTCAGTTGTGGAAGGAAATCATGCATCATGCCACCTGCATTGAAAGAATTATTAAGATTAACCGGGTGTGCTCATATGATTATGCATCATGGTTTGCTACATGTTGACTTGTGGATGTTAGTTTTATTCTCATTTGATTATGCGAATATGTATAGCTAACCCCCATGCCCTTATTAGGTGTTGATCGTGCATCTAGCTTGCACAAGAATCAGTAAAGGGAGATGTTCCTTTAGGTGCATGCAGAGTGTAGAAAGTGTGGGTTGGGAACCCGTTGTGCAGATATCGAGGATCCGGCCAGATAAATGTTTGGACAGAGGACCAGTGACCAGCTCTATAACATCTATGTTTCTAATAGTATTTATATGATACACATTTTGAAAGAGGTATCATAAGATGAATTTGGTTTCATAATAATATTTATTTGGTATCCATGGACTTGTTACACTTGATACATTTTGAGAGTATAATATACCTATTTTACTATGTTTCCGCAAACTCTGATTTTACTAGTCACCTTCATTATTAATCAAGTGTTCTTGAAAATAAATTTTCAAGGGAAGGGAAAATTCTTATTTTCAGATCTTTTTCCAACGATAACAAGTCCAAGTATTCTTAAACTTATTACTTTTCTTATAAAGTAAGATGATATACAAGGAGTGATACAAAATAGAGGTAATACGAACCCTTCTTACCTCGGGTTTTCTTTTAAACAAAGAACCTGGATTGTGGCTCGATGTCGATGTCGCCGTCGGTGTTGCTCCTCGTTTGTGAGAACGATCGCGGCCGGATCGAGGCCAAAGCTTCACGCCTCGGAGTACCCAGCATGAGCCCGTGCGATCCCGATCGATAACGACGCCGGTGAGATCTGGTGGAAGGAGAGAGAAAGCCCTAGAGGAGAGAGAAACATCAAGGGAGGAGGAAGAGAGAAAGGGAACTCAAATCAATAGGGAAAGGGAGGAGAAGGGTGCTCATAGTGGTGGTGGTAGGTGGTGGTTCATGGTGGTGGGTGTGGTGGTGGTTGAAGGAGAGAGAAAGCAAAGCCCTAGGTGAGAGAGAGAGAGAGAATGGGCCATGGAGGAGAGAGAGAAAAAGATCAAGAGGGAGGAGAGAGAGTGGATCTATGGGGAGGAGGGAGACCAAGGAGGTGGGTGGCCCTTGGTGGCTCTTGTGGTGGTTGGAGGTGGTTTTGGAGTGTTGGGGGTTGATTTGGGTGAGGGAGAGAGAAGTGGTGCGGAGGAAATGGGGTGGAGGGGCGGCTGGTGCACCAATTTAAGGTGCTGGTGCGTGAAACACGCACTCGCGCGCCTGGGCGCGGAAAGGCATGCGCCTGCGCGCGCGCTGCACACCTTATGCGCGTTGGTGATTCGGTCGCGCGCCTGGGCGAGTGTGGTGCACGCCTGGGCAGATTTCTGACTGGGCTGGTGCATCTGGTGCGCCTGGGCGTGCACCGGTGCGCTTGGGCATGCACCAGTGATTCCCGACTTCGATTCGCCATAACTTCTTCGTTAACCGTCGGATCGAGCCCAAATTTTTGGACAAGCTTCTTAATCCCTTAAACTTCATATCCAACGGTGGAATTTAATTTATTACCATCCTATAATAAATTCCAAATTTTCTCGTTTCGGCTGATTTCTAACATTTGAAACGCCGATTTAACCTCCGATTCCGCTTAGATAATTTTTCCCATTGCTACAAATGTCTCCTGCACAACCCCTAGTACTTATAATTACTACTCACCTTGCTCCCAAAATTCTTTAAGCAATTAATCTAATTATTTTCTTGGGTTTAAACAATAATTTCACTTAAAATAAAACTTAGGATGTTACACATTGCACTAATTGATATTTCATAAGTGCTAATGATGATGTGTGCATTTGCTGGATTTGACTGAGTTATATTTTGATTGAAATATTTGGTCATAACTAGACTAGTGTTAGAGTTGATGCATGCTAAGTGTTTGTGCATATGTAACATTATGATATCTGATTTTTTTAGGTTGCATGTGATTTGAAAAACGATTTGCTATTTATTTGGATCTTTGGGTTTTAAAGTGTTTGTTGGGAAATTGAGTTTTTTCATATAAAGTTAAACTCATTTTCGGGCTCAGGATGCTCAAAATGTCATGGGAAAAATTTTATGTGAGCATCCCAAGTTCGAATCCATGTTTGTAAAAGGTCAAGCTGTTTGGAGCAAGTTAGTATTTTAAACAAATGCTTTTTCATAATCAGGCCCGACAATTCCGGTGTCTCCGACACTGCGAATGCAAGGGAAAAATCGAGTCTAATGTGCTCTGATCGGTTTGAAAATTTTACACAACCTTTGGCTAAGTATATTTGATGTCCCTGTAACTTTTGAGGTCATTTGGAATTGGTTTACTATTTTAAATAACTCCAATTTGGGTTCAGCCCCCGATGTTAACAGTGTTTTTGGACAAAGTGGTCACAGGGTTAGAACTGAACCTAACGAACTCCGATCGAACTGAAAATTTACCACGTTGTTCTTTTAAATGTAGGGACACCACCTGTAATTTTTCATAGTGTTGGGAATTGAATTGGTATTTTTCAAAAATGCATTTCTATTACAGCCATGTAATTTTTCCGGTTTTCGGGCTTCCGGGCAAATAATGGAAATCATACCTCCCGAAATCATTTTGAACTAATTTTCGTATATGTTTCCTTTGAATACCTGCATGCACATGTATTTAAAGATAATGAATCTTGGATTTTGAACCATTGGTTATGTCTTGTTGAACGAAAATTGTTAAATAAGTTTCAACCTTTTCTTGCTTAGCATATTTCTCATGAATCTTTTATATTAGTATTGGTTAATGCCAACCTATTATGTTACTCAGTTTACTTCAAGAAGTTTTCCAAAACTATAATGTCAGGGAAAATGTTTTTAACACTATTTAACGAATTTTTAATTCTTTTCAGGTTTCAGTTTTTCTCCTGGTAACTTAAACTGACATTCATTTAAGTTAATGACACCCTATTGGTTGAGTCATGATTATTAATTCCTACTTTTGACATCCAAGTTCCTGCTTAGATTTTTATTTCATGTTCTATTTCTTGAAAAAAAAATGCCACTCTTTCTGTTTTAAGTTCTTACAAAATTAATATTACATCCGAGTGTGTAAGTGAATTATGTTCTCTTACAAAAATAGCTCTCAATAAGATATTCAGATATTGTATCATTTTAGGTGCTGAACTTGTTACCCGAATTTAAACCATATGCTTAATACCGATTTTGTTTAGACCAATTGGGTTTTTAAAGGTCCTACTTTGTGTTATATTTTATATTGCCTCTTTGAGATTTGGATTTGTTTTACATTTATGACAGAGCCAAAATATCCTTTCAATAGCTATCACCTTCTAAATGTTAAAAAAATTCTTTTTCCGTTTTGAGAAATTAAATGATTGTGTTTGGAACTGATTCAAATGTAGTTGCTATTTTGTACACCAAGTGATGATTTCTTTTATTTGACATTGTTACGAAGGATGGTTTCCTCTTGATTGAGTTTAAGAGCCTTTTTACTTAACCAGACATCCAAATTCTTATTACACAATTATATTTTTATTAACATCAAGGTTTTGTATTTCTGTTAAATAAATGAATTTTTGAAGACCCTCGTGCTATTGGTAGTATTGATTTTATTTGTGTTTGTCTAAATTGGTTGGAATGATGATCCAAAAATTCTCAAATCCTAACCTTATGGTTTTCTCTAGTCAAATTTCGAGGACGAAATTTCTTTTTGGGGGGAAGGATTGTAACATCCTAATTTTCTTTAGCCTTATAAATTTAGAGATATATCAAATTAAGTAATTAATTCTTTTAATTAATAATTAAAGTGTTGGGTATTTTCATAAAGTACGTTATATTATTTGGAAAAGTACATTTTTATTCGTATATTTTAAAGTAAATTCATTTAAAGTAATTACCCTATTTTAAAAATATATTTTCTATACTTTGCTTTGATTTAAATATAACAATATTAAATTATTTTGTGAGTAATATCATTATTATTAACCTTATTATTTACCCTATATGTGTTGATATGACAATTTATTTTTAGTGTTGCTTTTTCCTTTAAGCAATAATAATAATCATGATAGGAATAATGTTTTTGTTTTGTTGTTAAAAATAAAAATTAGATAAGTAGGAGGGTATATTGGTAACTAAGAGGGTTGAAAACCCTATGTTTCTCCTTCTTTCCTATGTGCCGCCACCCCCCACCCTTGTTGGCTCTCACTCTCCTTCGTGTTTCCTCCTCATCCAGCCACTCTCCTTCAACTTTTTCTTCTTCTTCAGTGGCTCTCTCTCTTTCTTCCATGGCATTATCTCCCTCAGTCCCGCTCTCTATCTCCCTCTTAGCCAAGAAGAGCACCGCTGCCCCTGGACCAGCGCCGCCGCTGTTAAGCTCCATCACCGCCGTTCCTCTCTTGCTGTCAAAGCCGCGTGCCCACGCGCATTCTCCCTCCACCCAGTCTCTACTCGCGACTCGCTGCCACCATGGGGTCGCCTTCGCTGGTCGCTGTTGCCGCCGGCCTTGGAGGCCACGTCGCCGCCGTTACCCAGGGCTGGATTCGCCCTCCTTGGTTGCTCTCATGCTTGATGTTGGTGACTTGGAGCTCGAAGGTTGTCCCCTCTCTTTCCCCGTTCAGACCCGTGCCGTTATCGTCACCGACGCCGGTCGTTGATGCCGTAGTTGCTGTGAAGAGGTGATGCTGTGAACCACTTTACCTTGCTGTGAACCAGTCTGAACCGAAGCCGTTTTTGTCCTCCCTGCTACTTCAAAAATCACATTTGAGGGTAAATCCCTAATACCTTTTTAATTGCTCTGTGTTATGTTTTAATAATAACAATGATACTAATACTAATAGTAATACTATTTTTAATATTAATTAGTGATAATTATAACATTAAGTTGTTTTTGAATGTTTATGTTGTTTTAGAAAATAAATAGTATTTGAATTAAGTATTAAGTTTTAATTCTACTAGTTAAACTATTATTGATTATTGATAATGATTTTGATTAGTTACTCTGATTTGTATAATACCGAGTTGACCATTATGCCGAACGATGAGTTTAAAGGGTATTTTAGTTAAATGTGCTGGGTTCCTAAGTAAGTGAGCTGTCGTTTAGCTTAGTGGGATTGTCCCTAGGCTAAACCATACCTCAGTTAATTAGGAACCTGAGATATTCGGCATAATATTAATTTGAGTCAAAACGTTGAACATTAATTTCAAATTGAAGAGAAGTGCAATTATTTGAAAGTTATAATTGTGACTTGGACTTATTTTAAACCGTGGACACTTTTTTTTTAATTCGGAATTAATAGTGTCAAGTCCCGGCATTTGATTTTGTGGCTTGAAGCTAAAACTACTCAACTTTAATGTATTTTTGACGATTATGTTAGTTTTTGAAAGTTAGCGTATTTTCAATAAAAAGCTATACTATATTATTGAGAAGACAATGATCTTAATTTGAAACTCTATGTTATTTTGGTTTGTGAATTATAATTAAATGATTGCGTAATTTGGAAAACTAACGAAATTGAGTCGGTTTGAAATTTGAAAACTAACGAAATTTGAAACTCTGCTTTGAAATATTTTAACTATTGAGATTTCAAATTGAGTCGGTTTTGGCGCATCCCATTGACTACTATCTGATTTAATAATATAGTTAGACGATGAAGAACTTTAGGATCAGCAGGGATGCGAACATTGAACCACGTTATGTTTGGGCATCATTGCACGAAAAGAATCAGGTCTAAGGAAATGCAAGTAAGGGGTTCTTTACCTTGCTTTAGGGAGTATTTTCTAATTAGCTCATAGTGCTTGCTAAGAGTATATGTATATGTTTGGTTTGGAAATTAGATAGTTATTGTAAGATCCATGAAGAATGTTTTGATAAATGCCAAAAGGTTTTGAACAAGCTACAAATGTGTTGATCAAGTTAAGAAGAGAGAGCCAACTCATGAAGACTTAGTTTGGTAGTTTATGTTTTATGTTTTATCTTTTGCCTCACAAGTCTTTTAGTTTATGAGTTTGGGTAGAGTATATTAGAGGGTAGTGAATCTCTTTTGATTGCATGATTATATCATATTTTGATTATTCATTTTGCCTAAAATCAATAGGTGGCTTAAAGTTTTGAAAGAAAAGGTTCAGATTTTGAGAAAACAAGTTTTAAGTGTTTTTTGAACTGACTACTCGATTAGCCACTTGATTACTCGAGTAGAATTTTTGTGTCTTGCGCAATTACTCGATTAAGGGGCTGATTACTCGAGTAGAATTATTTAGCCTTGCGTAAATACTCGAGTAGTAACTTAAATACTCGAGTAGTGAACAAGTTTTACACTTGTTACTCGAGTAGTGACTTTGTTACTCGATTAACACGAGCTGTAACTGTTTTTAAATGAGTTTTTCACTTCTCAAAAGCACTTCTAATCATTCCTAACTTTTGGGTATTCTATATAAACCTATTTCTAACCTTTGTGAATCATTATTACAATACTCTATCATTTTTATATCAATTTTACAAAGAATCAAAGCCACTCTATTCTCTCTCACTTTCTCAAGATCAAAGTTCTCATTTTTACATTCTTTGGTCAAGAACCTTGAATCTCTCATGTTGATATTTTCATAACTTTTGAAAGAGATTCATAGGATTGTTATTTTGTTTTTATTTGAGTTGTAATCTTTGCAAGAGGCAAGCTATCTACAACAATTGGAAGTCTTGGTTGTGAATCAAGCAAAGTTATTTGGAAGCCTTGGTGTGGCATTTCATCAAGCACTTGGAAGCCTTGTTGTGTTAACAAGCAATTGGAAGTCTTGTAGTGAAGCAAGCATTGGAAGTCTTGTTGTGGGGTATTGGCAAGCAAAAGAGAAGAGGTTAGATTAGATATCAATAGGGTTACAAGGCAAGGAAGATGGAGATAGTGATAATAATCTTCCCTAAGCCAAAGGAATGGAATGATAAAGAGATTATTGCCCCTTTTCCATAGAGAATTCGGATTTCCCAAAGAGGGGAAAGAGAGAGAGAGAGAGAAAATCCACATTAGAGAGAGAGAGAGGAACTTCAATAATCATGGATACTTACTTGGAGAGACCAAGGGAGACTTGATGGGGGACCTTGGAGTGATTCCCTTGAAGCTTGATGGATTTGGGATGAGAGATTGTGTGCCCTAGAGAGAGAAATTTCGTGCATTATGGCCAAAAGCACGCGTGAAACGCTTTTATTTTTTTCAGTTTTAGCAGCCCTTAATCGAGTATTACTCGATTAAAACCTCCCCCCTTCAGGCTTAATCGATTAAGCTGCAACTTAATCGATTAAGTTGTAGGGTTTTCAGCACCCCGACTTTGAACGGCCGTAACGTCTTCGTTAACCGTTGGATCTTCCTCAAATTTTGACACAAGCTTCCTCACATATCCTACTTCACATCTAACGGTGGAATTTGTATTCTAAGCTACCAATCTTGTTATTATCATTCCCCAATTTCCCATGTTTTAAACTTGAATTTACATGTCTAAATGGCCAATTTTCTAACTTATTTCATAATTGCCTCTATCCTAAGGTTATCAACACACAATCTACATGAAGAATTAAATTTAGGATGTTACAATCCTCTCCCACTTACCAGAATTTCGTCCTCGAAATTCAGCTGTCCTGAAACAACTGAGGATAAGACTCCTTCATCTTGCTCTCCAGCTCCCAAGTAGCCTCTTCTACGTTGTTTCTGTTCCAAATCACCTTCACCAATTCGAATTTCCTTGCCCCGGAGTTGCTTAATCTATCTGTCTTCAATTCTGATCGGGAGGATCTCAAAAGTAAGATTCTCCTTCAAGGGCAAATCATCCGCTGCTACCACATGGGAGGGATCATGAATGTACTTCCTCAGCTGGGAAACATGAAATACACCATGAAACCTAGACAAGTGTGGAGGCAAAGCGATCCTGTACGCCAAAGGCCTAACTCTTTCCAAAATCTCATAAGGTCCAACAAACCTCGGAGTCAGCTTCTTTGACTTGATTGCCCGACCAATGCCAGTGGTAGGGGACACCCTAAGGAACACATGATCGCCCACATCAAACTCTAGGGGTCTCCTACGCTTATCTGCATAGCTCTTTTGTCTGTCTTGAGAAGTCTTCATCTTATCCTTAATCATCGCGATCTTCTCCGTGGTTTCTTGCACCAACTCTGGTCCAGTCAACAAGTTCTCCCCAATCTGGAACCAACAAAGAGGCGTTCTGCACTTCCTACCATATAGTGCCTCAAAAGGTGCCATGCCAATACTAGAGTGAAAGCTGTTGTTGTAAGTAAATTCCATCAATGGTAACAATTGTTCCCAACTACCAGCCTGCTCTAGAACACAAGCCCTCAACAGATCCTCCAAAGTCTGAATAGTACGCTCGGACTGCCCATCAGTTTGAGGATGATAGGCTGTACTAAACCTCAACTTGGTACCCAAGGCCTGCTGAAGACTCTGCCAAAATCTGGATAGAAACCGCGGATCACGATCAGACACAATACTCGAAGGCACACCATGAAGCTTCACTATGTCCCGAATATACAACTGTGTCAGCTTTTCCAATGTGTACTTCTTATGGATCGGAATAAAGTGAGCACACTTCGTTAAACGGTCTACCACAACCCATACGCCATCACAACCTGCAGCAGTTCTAGGTAGACCTGTCACAAAATCCATAACTATGCTATCCCACTTCCATTCAGGGATGTCCAGTGATCGCAACGGACCACCTGGCTTTTGGTGCTCAATCTTCACCTTCTGACAAGTCAAACAGTGAGACACATGGTCGGCCACATCAGTCTTCAACCCTGGCCACCAATAGATCCTCTTCAAAGCCTGATACATTTTTGTTGTACCGGGATGGAAACTCATTTTTGTTTGGTGAGCTTCCCACAATATGTCTCTTCGAATCTGGAAGTCCATTGGAACACATATTCTACCTCTGAATCTGATGATTCCATCTGCACCCTTGAGGAAATCAGGTTCCTCTTTACTTGCTGCTCCCTCTAACAACTTCTGGAGCTCTTCATCATCTGCTTGTCTTTCCTTTATCAAATCCACCAGCTCACTAGTGACTTGCAACATTTCCAGAACAATACTCTTCTCTTTCACCAGCATGTTCAAATTGAGATCACTAAATTCCTGGATTAGCTGCATCTCCTTCACCATCAAGTTGCTAACATGAAGAGTTTTACGACTCAACGCATCGGCTACCACATTAGCTTTACCCGGATGGTATTGAAGATGGAAATCATAATCTTTCAGGAACTCCATCCATCTCCTCTGTCTCATATTCAACTCCTTTTGGTCGAAGAGATAACGGAGACTCTTGTGGTCACTGAACACCTCAAACTTTGTGCCATACAAGTAATGTCTCCAGATTTTCAAGGCAAACACCACAGCTGCTAACTCCAGGTCATGGGTCGGATAATTCTGCTCATGCTGTCGCAACTGCCTGGAGGCATAGGCCACAACTTTGCCTTGTTGCATAGGTACACATCCTAAGCCTTGCTTTGAAGCATCACAGTACACGTCAAAGGGTTGGGTTGGTTCCGGCAAAGTCAGAACCGGTGAACTCGTCAATCTCTTCTTTAATTCCAAGAAGCTGCCCTCACACTGCTGAGACCATTGATAAAGGACATCTTTTCTGGTTAACATCGTCAATGGAAGAGCCAGTTTGGAGAAACCTTCAATGAATCTTCGATAATAACCTGCCAATCCCAAAAAGCTTCTGATTTCCGTGACTGTTGTGGGCCTCTCCCACTTTAACACCGCTTCCACCTTGGAGGGATCCACAACAACTCCCTGTGCGGAAATCACATGTCCCAGAAAATGGACTTCATCCAACCAAAAGCTACATTTAGACAGCTTGGCATACAACTGCTTGTCCTTGAGAACCTGCAGCACGATCCTCAAATGCTCCTCATGTTCACCCGGACTCTTAGAATAAATCAGGATGTCATCAATGAACACAATGACAAAAGAATCCAAGTATGGCATGAAGATCCTATTCATGTAATCCATGAATATTGCAGGAGCGTTGGTCAATCCGAAAGGCATCACCACATACTCAAAGTGCCCATAACGCGTCCTGAAAGCAGTTTTTGGAATGTCCTCTTCACGGATACGGATCTGATGGTATCCCGATCGGAGATCAATCTTAGAGAACACCGATGCACCCCTCAACTGATCCAACAAATCATCAATGCAAGGGAGCGGATATTTGTTCTTCACTGTCACTGCATTCAATTGCCTGTAATCAGTGCACATCCGAAGGCTACCGTCCTTCTTCTTGACAAAAAGGATAGGAGCACCCCAGGGTGACACACTTGGCCTGATAAGTCCCTTTGCTAATAGCTCCTCGAATTGCTTCTTCAGTTCTTCCAATTCCGGAGGCGCCATTCTGTAAGGTGCAATAGAAATTGGACCTGCACCAGGTTTCAGATCAATACTAAACTCAACTTCTCTCCTTGGAGGCAATCCGGGAATCTCCGTAGAAAAGACTTCCGGAAACTCACGGACCACAGGAATTTGACTTACATCAGATACTTCATCAACTTCTATGGCAGATAGAGTAGAATCACTAAAGATGACTGCTTTCTTACGACAGTCAATTAGAACGTGATGCTGAGCCATCCAGTCCATACCCAGAATAACATCTAATCTAGTCAAAGGCAGACAAATGAGATTGATTTTGAATTCCCGCTCCAAAACTCGGAGTGGACAATCCAAACACATCTGAGAAGTGATTACTGAAGAATTTGTAGGGGTAGAAACCGACAACTTATAAGGCATTTTTGTAGTAGATAACCCTAGTCTCTTCATGCATTCCATAGAAATGAATGAATGGGATGCACCACAATCAAATAAAACACCACAAGATTTGCCATTAACATAACAAATACCTCTGATCAGCTCATCCTCATCTGTCACCTCTTCGCCATCTAGAGTGTACACCTTGCCCTTCTGCATCGGCTGACTTCCACCAGATTTCTGTGCACTAGCCACATTGACCTCTCTCTTCACAGGATTCTTAGGGCAGTTGGAAACAAAGTGCCCAGGCTGTCCACACAAGTAACAAAGTCCATCTCTTCGGCCCATATTCCAGCACACCCCCTTGTTTTGCCTCCCACAATGTGTACAAGTAGGAACAGGACCAAGTGTCACTGCAGATTGCCCTGCTCCTCTAGGGACTGAAGGTCTGGGATTAGAATAAGGACCAGATCTCTGCATCGGACCCTTGCCCCTAATAGGACCAGACAATTTCTGAGATGCCCTGCTTCGCTCCTCTGCTTGTTCCTGCTTGAGTGACTCTTCATAAGCACTAGTCATGTTCACTAGTTGAGAGAGATTAGAGATCCCCTGATAGACAAAAACAGTTTTGATCTTGGGTTGGAGACCAGCCTCAAACTTGATACACTTAGTGCGCTCTTCTGCATCCCTATAGCTGCCAGAATAACGAATGAGATCCTCAAACTGAGCCGCATATTCTCCAACACTGAGGTTCCCTTGTTTCAGCTCAAGAAAAGCCACCTCCTTCTCCCTCCTTACATTTTCCGGGAAGTACTTTCCCAGAAAACGGACCTTGAAAAGATCCCATGAAATAGGCTCATGAGCTGCTTCCAAACCTCTCCTCTGTTGGTCCCACCAATGTTCCGCCTCACCCATCAGAACATACTCCACCAGTCGCATATACTGATCACCCGGTGGTTGAAGTGAGCGAAACACCTTCTCCATCTCCTGGAGCCATCTTTGAGCTCCATCGGGGTTGTAACCCCCTTCAAACTTCGGCGGATCGCTTTTTCTAAAGCGGCCCATCCAGTCAATCTCCACTGGTGGTGGTGGAGGAGGCTGAAGTGCTGCTGCAGCTACAGCAATGTTCTGGGCTTGATTCTGCTGCAGATTTGCAAGATTATCAGCTTGTTGCTGCTGAACTTGGGCTTGGTTCTGCTGCAATTGAACAAGTGTTTCAAGAATTGCAGCAATTCTGTCATTGTCAGCCCGCCTCCCTGCCATACTGTTGAGTCATGGAGGGACAATCAGTTAATGTTAGAATAATTAATTAAAACTACTAATATCCTATAACTTCACTTAGACACTAAACTAAGTACTTGGGTTACTCGCTCGGTGAGTAACCATAGGAGTAGTGAGTTCATACTCCAAAGGCCGAGGGAAACTGCTCTGATACCATAAATGTAACACCCTAATGAATTCTACCCTTAATTCCCAAGTATTAAAAATGAGTACTTAAAAATTCCTTTTTAGTTTAGTAAAATCACCCGTCAAACAGACGGAGTTTTGTCTGTTTTTCGGACTTTCCAAAATCTTCAACCTGATAAACACATTTATGTAAAATCAGCAGGAGCCAGCAGGGCTCAAATGTAAATATATAAGCATCGCATGGTTGCCCCTTGGGCTCAAGTATAAAACATCAGAGTGTCAGAGTACCAGCAAAATATCAAGTATGCTCAAAATGAATCATAAACCCTGCACGAAGGAAACTATCCTAAGCCCCACTCAAAATGCATATACAGCTCATACACAACCAAATTTACGGAGGCTGAAGTCAAAATAAAAGTATCTAATCCCCAAAACCCTACTCTCCCTGGGAGGGAGAGCACACCTGCTCGGCCGGGGGCTGTGCAACCTCAATCTCTGTACCTGTAATGTATAGTAAGGGAGTGAGCATTGCACATGAATAGAAAAGCATTTTCTAGATAGACATAATAACTAACCAGACCAATCACACTTAGCAATTTATACACATAATCACAATATCCGAACAAGCATACCATTCTTTTCTTAATTCCATTATTTTATAAATGCCGGTTCCCTTTTTAGTTAATTCATTTCCACCATTTAATTCCCTTTTATTCATCTTCTCCGTTCCCAAAGAAATCCCTTTATACTCCCTTACCTTTTTCTTATTTTTACGGTGTATGTATGTCTCCACCAAATCGAAGGCCTACATACATACACCAATCACGATGTATGTCTCCACCAAATCGAAGGCCTACATACATCGCGTTCCCATTACCTTTACCTTGTCCAATTTTATTCCCTGTTTCCCTTATTCATTTCCTTTTAGTTACGGTGTATGTATGTCTCCACCAAATCGAAGGCCTACATACATACACCAATCACGATGTATGTCTCCACCAAATCGAAGGCCTACATACATCGCGTTTCCTTTACCGTTTACCTTCTTTTATCCATTGCCCTTTTCCTTTTTCCTTTCCATTTAGGGTGTATGTATGTCTCCACCAAATCGAAGGCCTACATACATTGCCCCATTCACGTTGTATTGTCTCCCCCAAATCGAAGGCCTACAATACAACCCAAACTTTACGATGTATCGTCTCCCCCAAATCGAAGGCCTACGATACATCACCATATTTATCCAATATTAATTGTCATTATTTTGTCCACCAATTCCGTTTAATATTTACCAAATCATTCCAAGCACAAGCATCATCACAATTATCACCAAATAGCCACAATTCACTTTCCTAATTAACACCATTCCAATATTTAAGAAATACCAAATAGAGCACATAATCAAATCCACAACTATTCATGCACATCACTTTCCACATAGACAATTAGAGTGCCAATAATAACCAACTTCACCCTTTTCATATAATCATGCAACAACCGCATTTATTATTTTTCATTGTCCAAATTATTGATTTAAAATCCTAAAGTAGGGGTTCATGCCATTTATTTTCCTCAATTAAAACCTAACCTTATTCTCTACTTTTTGGAGTTCCATAATTAATAATTAAGCCTATTTTAAACATTTACCTTAGATCATAAATTGGGGTTTCTAATTCCCTACCTTAACACATAAACTCCTAGCCAACCATTATATCTAAATACAAACCCTCTCCTAGAACAAGCCAATGCTCACTATATCCACCCCCTTACCTTAACCAAAGAGAGAGAAAGTGGAAGAACCCAAGCCGTAGCTCCAAGCGCTCCCAAAACCAAGGGCTCCGCACGCACGAAGATGGAGATAGTGATAATAATCTTCCCTAAGCCAAAGGAATGGAATGATAAAGAGATTATTGCCCCTTTTCCATAGAGAATTCGGATTTCCCAAAGAGGGGAAAGAGAGAGAGAGAGAGAGAAAATCCACATTAGAGAGAGAGAGGAACTTCAATAATCATGGATACTTACTTTGAGAGACCAAGGGAGACTTGATGGGGGACCTTGGAGTGATTCCCTTGAAGCTTGATGGATTTGGGATGAGAGATTGTGTGCCCTAGAGAGAGAAATTTCGTGCATTATGGCCAAAAGCACGCGTGAAACGCTTTTATTTTTTTCAGTTTTAGCAGCCCTTAATCGAGTATTACTCGATTAAAACCTCCCCCCCTTCAGGCTTAATCGATTAAGCTGCAACTTAATCGATTAAGTTGCAGGGTTTTCAGCACCCCGACTTTGAACGGCCGTAACTTCTTCGTTAACCGTTGGATCTTCCTCAAATTTTGACACAAGCTTCCTCACATATCCTACTTCACATCTAACGATGGAATTTGTATTCTAAGCTACCAATCTTGTTATTCTCATTCCCCAATTTCCCATGTTTTAAACTTGAATTTACATGTCTAAATGGCCAATTTTCTAACTTATTTCATAATTGCCTCTATCCTAAGGTTATCAACACACAATCTACATGAAGAATTAAATTTAGGATGTTACAGCTAGCAAGAAGGAAGTCTTGTGAGGCATTTACTTGTAATTTGAGAAACTCTAATTCCTCATAGTGAAGAATCTCTCTTGGTTGAAGAGGGGACTGGAGTAGCTTTCAAGTGGATGAAAGTGAACCAGGATAAATCACTGTGTCGTATCTCTAAACTCTCTACTCTTTACAATTCTTGTTATTAATTGTGTTCTTGGTTGAAAACCTAGAAAAAGTGATTTTTCATAATTGATTGAATTGAATCTTAATTGTGCAAAATTGATTTGGGGAAAATCATTTTCATAACCTAGGTAATCAATAAGTATATAGGTGTTAATTGTTTCCGTTGAATCTCTGGTTATACTTGTTAATTGATTGATTTTCGTATTTGATTGAAAAGTGATTAATCCATTAACAGAGGCATTAATTGATTAGTTCATGTCATTAATCGATCAAGGCTAAAGAATTTTCAAGAAAATCATTTGTTTTAATCGTTTTGATTTGTTTCTTGCGAAAATCTTTCAAGGTTTATCTAACACCTATTCAACCCCCCCTTCTAGGTGTTCTCCTAGTGTCTCCTAGTTATTTCACCCACCGATTGTAGGTTCTCACAATTGGTATCAGAGCTCGGTCGAAAGACACGAGCATAGAGCTTTTTCGTTAAGATCCTTGAGGAAACTACAATGGGTTCTACGAATCCTTTTGGTGGTGAAGGTGCTTCAATAAATCGCCCTCCTATGTTTGGTGGAGAGGGTTATGGTTATTGGAAAATTAGGATGTGAATCTTTATAGAAGATATAGATGTGAACATTTGGGAAGCCATTGAAAATGGTCCTTATATTCCCTCAAAAGATGTAGAAGGTGTGCTTACACTTACTTCCAAAGATAAGTGGACCGATGATGATAAAAGGAAAATTCAATATGATTTAAAAGCAAAGAATATCATCACCTCCGCTCTATCTTATGATGAGTTCTTTAGAGTCTCCCAATGTCGTGATGCCAAAGAAATGTTGGACACCTTGCAAGTCACACATGAAGGCACTAGTGAAGTTAGGCGTGCTAGATTAAATTCTTTGATGCATGAATATGAATTGTTTCGTATGTTGCCTAATGAATCTATATGTTTTATGCAAAAATGTTTTACTCATATTGTTAATCATCTCATTGCTCTTGGTAAAACTTTTGTGAATTGTGAACTTGTTAACAAAGTTTTAAGATGTCTAAGTAGGGAATGGCAACCTAAGGTTACCGCAATTGTTGAATCAAAGGACTTGGACACCATGGACTTAGCAACACTTTTCAGAAAGCTACAAGAACATGAAATGGAGCTTGAACGTTTGCATTTGCATGAAGAATCGGACAAGAACAAAGAAAGAAAAGGAATTGCTCTTAAAGCTAAAAGGTCATATAAAAAGGAAGAGAGTTCCGATGATGATGATGATGATGATGATAATGAAGATACCGATTCGGACATTGATGAAGAGGAGATGAAGCTTCTACTAAGAAAGTTCAATAAGATTCTAAGGAGAAAAGGAAGGTTGAACAAAGACAAAAGTAAAGAGAAGAATTCCCCACACTACAAGACAAAGACTTCAAAAGAAGGTATAGTTTTCCATGAATGTGGAAAGCCCGGTCATCTCAAGTACTCATGCTCTAAGTATCTTAAGAAGAAGGAGAAAGAAAAGAAAACTAAAAGAGCATACATAGTTTGGAATAGTGATGATGAAGATGACAAGAAAAGCCAATCGAATAGTTCTTCGGATGATGAAGATGCCGTTTGTCTCAACTTGATATCTCTAGTAAATGAAGAAGAAAGTTCAAATGATGAATCAAGTGAGCAAAGCTACGAAAGCGATGTAAGTGAAACTAAATCCGAAATTTCTTCTAAATATGAAATTCTATATAATGCTTATGAAGAAATGCATGAACATCTCAAGAAACTAGCTTCGAAAAATATTGAAAGGAAGAAGCTCATTTTGAAACATCAACAAGAGATTTTAGAACTTCAAAAACAAGTTGATGAGCTTAATCTTGAAAATGAAACTCTTGATCTTATATATGCTAGTTCTTCTTGTGATTGTGCTAATAGATTGAATAATGTGGTTGATTGTGAGGATTGCAAGTTGCTTAAAGATGAAAATGCTATTTTGAAAAATAAGCTTGCAAGTTTCACAAATGGTGATATTAGATTGCGCACATTGTTAAATTTTCAAAGAGAAAATTCAAACAAGTTTGGTTTGGGTTATACTAATGCTAAGAGTAAATCTCATAGAAATGTTGTTGATTTTTCTAAAGTTGATTTTTCAAATGCACCAACATGTTTCTATTGTGGTACTCATGGACATACTTCAAATGTGTGTTATATTAAAGTGCATGGTATACCTAAAGGAGATTTTGTTTGGGTGAAAAAGGGTGAGAGTCCCTACACTAACAAAAATGGATCCAAAACCATTTGGATACCAAAAAGCAAAGCATGATTGTTTTTGTAGGTATGATTGAAGAGCAAAAGGACTTTCATGTGATATTCATTCATTTGCTTCTTCAATTGGTATTAAGGAGAAGATCCTACAAATTGGTAACATTCGATATTATACAATTGGTATATTCAATTTGATTTTGTTGGATATTGCTCATAGGTTCTCTCAATTGGTATTATTTCTTATAATGTGATATTGTTTATACTATTGAGAAAATTCTATTGGTATCAAATTCTTACAATTGTTTTACAATTGGTATCATGCTTTGGTTGTTATATCTCATTAATCTCTCTATTTTGGCTTAGATCTTATATTTCAATTGGTATATATTTCTTTTTGATAATGCCAAAGGGGGAGAAATATTAAGTTTTGACTATTTTTGGAGAAATGAAATGGTATGTTTGGAGAAAGGTTTTGACTATTTTTGGAGAAATGAAATGGTATGTTTGGAGAAAGGTTGTTTTTTTGTTGTTTTTATGTAGGTTGAGCAAAGTTGTTGGAGATAGGGGGAGAATCAAGCTTTCTATCAATTAGATTTCAAATGTCAAAAGCATAAATTGAGGGGGAGCAAGAGTCTCACCAAGTGATCAAATGGTTCAAGCATCAACAACTTCAATGAACTTCATAATTTCAAAACATGTTTGTCATTTTCAAAAAGGGGGAGATTGTAAGATCCATGAAGAATGTTTTGATAAATGCCAAAAGGTTTTGAACAAGCTACAAATGTGTTGATCAAGTTAAGAAGAGAGAGCCAACTCATGAAGACTTAGTTTGGTAGTTTATGTTTTATGTTTTATCTTTTGCCTCACAAGTCTTTTAGTTTATGAGTTTGGGTAGAGTATATTAGAGGGTAGTGAATCTCTTTTGATTGCATGATTATATCATATTTTGATTATTCACTTTGCCTAAAATCAATAGGTGGCTTAAAGGTTTGAAAGAAAAGGTTTAGATTTTGAGAAAACAAGTTTTTAAGTGTTTTTTGAACTGACTACTCGATTAGCCACTTGATTACTCGAGTAGAATTTTTGTGTCTTGCGCAATTACTCGATTAAGGGGCTGATTACTCGAGTAGAATTATTTAGCCTTGCGTAAATACTCGAGTAGTAACTTATATACTCGAGTAGTGAACAAGTTTTACACTTGTTACTCGAGTAGTGACTTTGTTACTCGATTAACACGAGTTGTATCTGTTTTTAAATGAGTTTTTCACTTCTCAAAAGCACTTCTAATCATTCCTAACTTTTGGGTATTCTATATAAACCTATTTCTAACCTTTGTGAATCATTATTACAATACTCTATCATTTTTATATCAATTTTACAAAGAATCAAAGCCACTCTATTCTCTCTCACTTTCTCAAGATCAAAGTTCTCATTTTTACATTCTTTGATCAAGAACCTTGAATCTCTCATGTTGATATTTTCATAACTTTTGAAAGAGATTCATAGGATTGTTATTTTGTTTTTATTTTAGTTGTAATCTTTGCAAGAGGCAAGCTATCTACAACAATTGGAAGTCTTGGTTGTGAATCAAGCAAAGTTATTTGGAAGCCTTGGTGTGGCATTTCATCAAGCACTTGGAAGCCTTGTTGTGTTAACATGAAATTGGAAGTCTTGTAGTGAAGCAAGCATTGGAAGTCTTGTTGTGGGGTATCGGCAAGCAAAAGAGAAGAGGTTAGATTAGATATCAATAGGGTTACAAGGCAAGGGTGTGGTATCTCTTGTAGGCTAGCAAGAAGGAAGTCTTGTGAGGCATTTACTTGTAATTTGAGAAACTCTAATTCCTCATAGTGAAGAATCTCTCTTGGTTGAAGAGGGGACTGGAGTAGCTTTCAAGTGGATGAAAGTGAACCAGGATAAATCACTGTGTCGTATCTCTAAACTCTCTACTCTTTACAATTCTTGTTATTAATTGTGTTCTTGGTTGAAAACCTAGAAAAAGTGATTTTTCATAATTGATTGAATTGAATCTTAATTGTGCAAAATTGATTTGGGGAAAATCATTTTCATAACCTAGGTAATCAATAAGAATATAGGTGTTAATTGTTTCCGCTGAATCTCTGGTTATACTTGTTAATTGATTGATTTTCGTATTTGATTGAAAAGTGATTAATCCATTAACAGAGGCATTAATCGATTAGTTCATGTCATTAATCGATTAAGGCTAAAGAATTTTCAAGAAAATCATTTGTTTTAATCGTTTTGATTTGTTTCTTGCGAAAATCTTTCAAGGTTTATCTAACACCTATTCAACCCCCCCTTCTAGGTGTTCTCCTAATGTCTCCTAGTTATTTCACCCACCGATTGTAGGTTCTCACAATTGGTTTCAGAGCTCGGTCGAAAGACACGAGCATAGAGCTTTTTCGTTAAGATCCTTGAGGAAACTACAATGGGTTCTACGAATCCTTTTGGTGGTGAAGGTGCTTCAATAAATCGCCCTCCTATGTTTGGTGGAGAGGGTTATGGTTATTGGAAAATTAGGATGAGAATCTTTATAGAAGCTATAGATGTGAACATTTGGGAAGCCATTGAAAATGGTCCTTATATTCCCTCAAAAGATGTAGAAGGTGTGCTTACACTTACTTCCAAAGATAAGTGGACCGATGATGATAAAAGGAAAATTTAATATGATTTAAAAGCAAAGAATATCATCACCTCCGCTCTATCTTATGATGAGTTCTTTAGAGTCTCCCAATGTCGTGATGCCAAAGAAATGTGGGACACCTTGCAAGTCACACATGAAGGCACTAGTGAAGTTAGGCGTGCTAGATTAAATTCTTTGATGCATGAATATGAATTGTTTCGTATGTTGCCTAATGAATCTATATGTTTTATGCAAAAACGTTTTACTCATATTGTTAATCATCTCATTGCTCTTGGTAAAACTTTTGTGAATTGTGAACTTGTTAACAAAGTTTTAAGATGTCTAAGTAGGGAATGGCAACCTAAGGTTACCGCAATTGTTGAATCAAAGGACTTGGACACCATGGACTTAGCAACACTTTTCGGAAAGCTACAAGAACATGAAATGGAGCTTGAACGTTTGCATTTGCATGAAGAATCGGACAAGAACAAAGAAAGAAAAGGAATTGCTCTTAAAGCTAAAAGGTCATATAAAAAGGAAGAGAGTTCCGATGATGATGATGATGATGATAATGAAGATACCGATTCGGACATTGATGAAGAGGAGATGAAGCTTCTACTAAGAAAGTTCAATAAGATTCTAAGGAGAAAAGGAAGGTTGAACAATGACAAAAGTAAAGAGAAGAATTCCCCACACTACAAGACAAAGACTTCAAAAGAAGGTATAGTTTGCCATGAATGTGGAAAGCCCGGTCATCTCAAGTACTCATGCTCTAAGTATCTTAAGAAGAAGGAGAAAGAAAAGAAAACTAAAAGAGCATACATAGTTTGGAATAGTGATGATGAAGATGACAAGAAAAGCCAATCGAATAGTTCTTCGGATGATGAAGATGCCGTTTGTCTCAACTTGATATCTCTAGTAAATGAAGAAGAAAGTTCAAATGATGAATCAAGTGAGCAAAGCTACGAAAGCGATGTAAGTGAAACTAAATCCGAAATTTCTTCTAAATATGAAATTCTATATAATGCTTATGAAGAAATGCATGAACATCTCAAGAAACTAGCTTCGAAAAATATTGAAAGGAAGAAGCTCATTTTGAAACATCAACAAGAGATTTTAGAACTTCAAAAACAAGTTGATGAGCTTAATCTTGAAAATGAAACTCTTGATCTTATATATGCTAGTTCTTCTTGTGATTGTGCTAATAGATTGAATAATGTGGTTGATTGTGAGGATTGCAAGTTGCTTAAAGATGAAAATGCTATTTTGAAAAATAAGCTTGCAAGTTTCACAAATGGTGATATTAGATTGCGCACATTGTTAAATTTTCAAAGAGAAAATTCAAACAAGTTTGGTTTGGGTTATACTAATGCTAAGAGTAAATCTCATAGAAATGTTGTTGATTTTTCTAAAGTTGATTTTTCAAATGCACCAACATGTTTCTATTGTGGTACTCATGGACATACTTCAAATGTGTGTTATATTAAAGTGCATGGTATACCTAAAGGAGATTTTGTTTGGGTGAAAAAGGGTGAGAGTCCCTACACTAACAAAAATGGATCCAAAACCATTTGGATACCAAAAAGCAAAGCATGATTGTTTTTGTAGGTATGATTGAAGAGCAAAAGGACTTTCATGTGATATTCATTCATTTGCTTCTTCAATTGGTATTAAGGAGAAGATCCTACAAATTGGTAACATTCGATATTATACAATTGGTATATTCAATTTGATTTTGTTGGATATTGCTCATAGGTTCTCTCAATTGGTATTATTTCTTATAATGTGATATTGTTTATACTATTGAGAAAATTCTATTGGTATCAAATTCTTACAATTGTTTTACAATTGGTATCATGCTTTGGTTGTTATATCTCATTAATCTCTCTATTTTGGCTTAGATCTTATATTTCAATTGGTATATATTTCTTTTTGATAATGCCAAAGGGGGAGAAATATTAAGTTTTGACTATTTTTGGAGAAATGAAATGGTATGTTTGGAGAAAGGTTTTGACTATTTTTGGAGAAATGAAATGGTATGTTTGGAGAAAGGTTGTTTTTTTGTTGTTTTTATGTAGGTTGAGCAAAGTTGTTGGAGATAGGGGGAGAATCAAGCTTTCTATCAATTAGATTTCAAATGTCAAAAGCATAAATTGAGGGGGAGCAAGAGTCTCACCAAGTGATCAAATGGTTCAAGCATCAACAACTTCAATGAACTTCATAATTTCAAAACATGTTTGTCATTTTCAAAAAGGGGGAGATTGTAAGATCCATGAAGAATGTTTTGATAAATGCCAAAAGGTTTTGAACAAGCTACAAATGTGTTGATCAAGTTAAGAAGAGAGAGCCAACTCATGAAGACTTAGTTTGGTAGTTTATGTTTTATGTTTTATCTTTTGCCTCACAAGTCTTTTAGTTTATGAGTTTGGGTAGAGTATATTAGAGGGTAGTGAATCTCTTTTGATTGCATGATTATATCATATTTTGATTATTCACTTTGCCTAAAATCAATAGGTGGCTTAAAGGTTTGAAAGAAAAGGTTTAGATTTTGAGAAAACAAGTTTTTAAGTGTTTTTTGAACTGACTACTCGATTAGCCACTTGATTACTCGAGTAGAATTTTTGTGTCTTGCGCAATTACTCGATTAAGGGGCTGATTACTCGAGTAGAATTATTTAGCCTTGCGTAAATACTCGAGTAGTAACTTATATACTCGAGTAGTGAACAAGTTTTACACTTGTTACTCGAGTAGTGACTTTGTTACTCGATTAACACGAGTTGTATCTGTTTTTAAATGAGTTTTTCACTTCTCAAAAGCACTTCTAATCATTCCTAACTTTTGGGTATTCTATATAAACCTATTTCTAACCTTTGTGAATCATTATTACAATACTCTATCATTTTTATATCAATTTTACAAAGAATCAAAGCCACTCTATTCTCTCTCACTTTCTCAAGATCAAAGTTCTCATTTTTACATTCTTTGATCAAGAACCTTGAATCTCTCATGTTGATATTTTCATAACTTTTGAAAGAGATTCATAGGATTGTTATTTTGTTTTTATTTTAGTTGTAATCTTTGCAAGAGGCAAGCTATCTACAACAATTGGAAGTCTTGGTTGTGAATCAAGCAAAGTTATTTGGAAGCCTTGGTGTGGCATTTCATCAAGCACTTGGAAGCCTTGTTGTGTTAACATGAAATTGGAAGTCTTGTAGTGAAGCAAGCATTGGAAGTCTTGTTGTGGGGTATCGGCAAGCAAAAGAGAAGAGGTTAGATTAGATATCAATAGGGTTACAAGGCAAGGGTGTGGTATCTCTTGTAGGCTAGCAAGAAGGAAGTCTTGTGAGGCATTTACTTGTAATTTGAGAAACTCTAATTCCTCATAGTGAAGAATCTCTCTTGGTTGAAGAGGGGACTGGAGTAGCTTTCAAGTGGATGAAAGTGAACCAGGATAAATCACTGTGTCGTATCTCTAAACTCTCTACTCTTTACAATTCTTGTTATTAATTGTGTTCTTGGTTGAAAACCTAGAAAAAGTGATTTTTCATAATTGATTGAATTGAATCTTAATTGTGCAAAATTGATTTGGGGAAAATCATTTTCATAACCTAGGTAATCAATAAGAATATAGGTGTTAATTGTTTCCGCTGAATCTCTGGTTATACTTGTTAATTGATTGATTTTCGTATTTGATTGAAAAGTGATTAATCCATTAACAGAGGCATTAATCGATTAGTTCATGTCATTAATCGATTAAGGCTAAAGAATTTTCAAGAAAATCATTTGTTTTAATCGTTTTGATTTGTTTCTTGCGAAAATCTTTCAAGGTTTATCTAACACCTATTCAACCCCCCCTTCTAGGTGTTCTCCTAATGTCTCCTAGTTATTTCACCCACCGATTGTAGGTTCTCACAATTGGTTTCAGAGCTCGGTCGAAAGACACGAGCATAGAGCTTTTTCGTTAAGATCCTTGAGGAAACTACAATGGGTTCTACGAATCCTTTTGGTGGTGAAGGTGCTTCAATAAATCGCCCTCCTATGTTTGGTGGAGAGGGTTATGGTTATTGGAAAATTAGGATGAGAATCTTTATAGAAGCTATAGATGTGAACATTTGGGAAGCCATTGAAAATGGTCCTTATATTCCCTCAAAAGATGTAGAAGGTGTGCTTACACTTACTTCCAAAGATAAGTGGACCGATGATGATAAAAGGAAAATTTAATATGATTTAAAAGCAAAGAATATCATCACCTCCGCTCTATCTTATGATGAGTTCTTTAGAGTCTCCCAATGTCGTGATGCCAAAGAAATGTGGGACACCTTGCAAGTCACACATGAAGGCACTAGTGAAGTTAGGCGTGCTAGATTAAATTCTTTGATGCATGAATATGAATTGTTTCGTATGTTGCCTAATGAATCTATATGTTTTATGCAAAAACGTTTTACTCATATTGTTAATCATCTCATTGCTCTTGGTAAAACTTTTGTGAATTGTGAACTTGTTAACAAAGTTTTAAGATGTCTAAGTAGGGAATGGCAACCTAAGGTTACCGCAATTGTTGAATCAAAGGACTTGGACACCATGGACTTAGCAACACTTTTCGGAAAGCTACAAGAACATGAAATGGAGCTTGAACGTTTGCATTTGCATGAAGAATCGGACAAGAACAAAGAAAGAAAAGGAATTGCTCTTAAAGCTAAAAGGTCATATAAAAAGGAAGAGAGTTCCGATGATGATGATGATGATGATAATGAAGATACCGATTCGGACATTGATGAAGAGGAGATGAAGCTTCTACTAAGAAAGTTCAATAAGATTCTAAGGAGAAAAGGAAGGTTGAACAATGACAAAAGTAAAGAGAAGAATTCCCCACACTACAAGACAAAGACTTCAAAAGAAGGTATAGTTTGCCATGAATGTGGAAAGCCCGGTCATCTCAAGTACTCATGCTCTAAGTATCTTAAGAAGAAGGAGAAAGAAAAGAAAACTAAAAGAGCATACATAGTTTGGAATAGTGATGATGAAGATGACAAGAAAAGCCAATCGAATAGTTCTTCGGATGATGAAGATGCCGTTTGTCTCAACTTGATATCTCTAGTAAATGAAGAAGAAAGTTCAAATGATGAATCAAGTGAGCAAAGCTACGAAAGCGATGTAAGTGAAACTAAATCCGAAATTTCTTCTAAATATGAAATTCTATATAATGCTTATGAAGAAATGCATGAACATCTCAAGAAACTAGCTTCGAAAAATATTGAAAGGAAGAAGCTCATTTTGAAACATCAACAAGAGATTTTAGAACTTCAAAAACAAGTTGATGAGCTTAATCTTGAAAATGAAACTCTTGATCTTATATATGCTAGTTCTTCTTGTGATTGTGCTAATAGATTGAATAATGTGGTTGATTGTGAGGATTGCAAGTTGCTTAAAGATGAAAATGCTATTTTGAAAAATAAGCTTGCAAGTTTCACAAATGGTGATATTAGATTGCGCACATTGTTAAATTTTCAAAGAGAAAATTCAAACAAGTTTGGTTTGGGTTATACTAATGCTAAGAGTAAATCTCATAGAAATGTTGTTGATTTTTCTAAAGTTGATTTTTCAAATGCACCAACATGTTTCTATTGTGGTACTCATGGACATACTTCAAATGTGTGTTATATTAAAGTGCATGGTATACCTAAAGGAGATTTTGTTTGGGTGAAAAAGGGTGAGAGTCCCTACACTAACAAAAATGGATCCAAAACCATTTGGATACCAAAAAGCAAAGCATGATTGTTTTTGTAGGTATGATTGAAGAGCAAAAGGACTTTCATGTGATATTCATTCATTTGCTTCTTCAATTGGTATTAAGGAGAAGATCCTACAAATTGGTAACATTCGATATTATACAATTGGTATATTCAATTTGATTTTGTTGGATATTGCTCATAGGTTCTCTCAATTGGTATTATTTCTTATAATGTGATATTGTTTATACTATTGAGAAAATTCTATTGGTATCAAATTCTTACAATTGTTTTACAATTGGTATCATGCTTTGGTTGTTATATCTCATTAATCTCTCTATTTTGGCTTAGATCTTATATTTCAATTGGTATATATTTCTTTTTGATAATGCCAAAGGGGGAGAAATATTAAGTTTTGACTATTTTTGGAGAAATGAAATGGTATGTTTGGAGAAAGGTTTTGACTATTTTTGGAGAAATGAAATGGTATGTTTGGAGAAAGGTTGTTTTTTTGTTGTTTTTATGTAGGTTGAGCAAAGTTGTTGGAGATAGGGGGAGAATCAAGCTTTCTATCAATTAGATTTCAAATGTCAAAAGCATAAATTGAGGGGGAGCAAGAGTCTCACCAAGTGATCAAATGGTTCAAGCATCAACAACTTCAATGAACTTCATAATTTCAAAACATGTTTGTCATTTTCAAAAAGGGGGAGATTGTAAGATCCATGAAGAATGTTTTGATAAATGCCAAAAGGTTTTGAACAAGCTACAAATGTGTTGATCAAGTTAAGAAGAGAGAGCCAACTCATGAAGACTTAGTTTGGTAGTTTATGTTTTATGTTTTATCTTTTGCCTCACAAGTCTTTTAGTTTATGAGTTTGGGTAGAGTATATTAGAGGGTAGTGAATCTCTTTTGATTGCATGATTATATCATATTTTGAGTATTCACTTTGCCTAAAATCAATAGGTGGCTTAAAGGTTTGAAAGAAAAGGTTTAGATTTTGAGAAAACAAGTTTTTAAGTGTTTTTTGAACTGACTACTCGATTAGCCACTTGATTACTCGAGTAGAATTTTTGTGTCTTGCGCAATTACTCGATTAAGGGGCTGATTACTCGAGTAGAATTATTTAGCCTTGCGTAAATACTCGAGTAGTAACTTAAATACTCGAGTAGTGAACAAGTTTTACACTTGTTACTCGAGTAGTGACTTTGTTACTCGATTAACACGAGCTGTAACTGTTTTTAAATGAGTTTTTCACTTCTCAAAAGCACTTCTAATCATTCCTAACTTTTGGGTATTCTATATAAACATATTTCTAACCTTTGTGAATCATTATTACAATACTCTATCATTTTTATATCAATTTTACAAAGAATCAAAGCCACTCTATTCTCTCTCACTTTCTCAAGATCAAAGTTCTCATTTTTACATTCTTTGATCAATTTTGTTAACATGAAATTGGAAGTCTTGTAGTGAAGCAAGCATTGGAAGTCTTGTTGTGGGGTATCGGCAAGCAAAAGAGAAGAGGTTAGATTAGATATCAATAGGGTTACAAGGCAAGGGTGTGGTATCTCTTGTAGGCTAGCAAGAAGGAAGTCTTGTGAGGCATTTACTTGTAATTTGAGAAACTCTAATTCCTCATAGTGAAGAATCTCTCTTGGTTGAAGAGGGGACTGGAGTAGCTTTCAAGTGGATGAAAGTGAACCAGGATAAATCACTGTGTCGTATCTCTAAACTCTCTACTCTTTACAATTCTTGTTATTAATTGTGTTCTTGGTTGAAAACCTAGAAAAAGTGATTTTTCATAATTGATTGAATTGAATCTTAATTGTGAAAAATTGATTTGGGGAAAATCATTTTCATAACCTAGGTAATCAATAAGAATATAGGTGTTAATTGTTTCCGCTGAATCTCTGGTTATACTTGTTAATTGATTGATTTTCGTATTTGATTGAAAAGTGATTAATCCATTAACAGAGGCATTAATCGATTAGTTCATGTCATTAATCGATCAAGGCTAAAGAATTTTCAAGAAAATCATTTGTTTTAATCGTTTTGATTTGTTTCTTGCGAAAATCTTTCAAGGTTTATCTAACACCTATTCAACCCCCCCTTCTAGGTGTTCTCCTAGTGTGATCGAGGCCGTACCCGATACAAATAACAACAGTTTAAGTATAGTACTAGGAAGTGACTCCTAGGTCGTCTCCCAAGGAATATCTTATCAAGCAAAAGGTCGAACACATAGTATGCATAGAAAACAGGGGGGTTTTTTTTTTGTATTGAATATTGAATAATTGAAATCAAAACAGAATTAAATCAAAACGAAGAAACAGATAAGGAAAAGCGGATAAACCCCTTTGGCTCGCGTTCACAACTCTATCATCGGTCACAAAAGATCAATTTCTTTCCTCTTCACTGTCCAACTCGTGAGAATTAAATACTAAGCTAAAATTCAATTCTCACCCCAAAACCCAAACCTCTAATTAAGCATTAAAAGCCAAAGCATGGAGTTTTTACGAGTTTGCATAAATTAAGCATTCATACACATGGATTATCTCTATATAATGGAACTAAGCGAACCATAACATATCAATAAGCATGAAAACAGTGAATAAAAACGAAATAGCATTAAGAAAAAAACCTCAAGAGTATGTGATACATTACCAAAGGGATTTAACCTAAGAGTTTAGCCTTCCATGAAGAAAAATACCAAAAACGTGTAGAAAAGGGAAGAGAGAGAAACCCTAGCAGCCACCACAAGCTTGGAGAGCAAAACTAAGCCTTCTCTATGAGAGAGAATGTAAAAAAAACGTGAATGGAAGCTCTCTCCTAGGGTTTACACGAATTTAGCTTTTTAAATCTCAAAACGGGCCTAAATCATGGGCCCAAATCCTAAGGAAAGCTTATCTCTAAATTAAATCTAAAAATATCTTATAGATAAAATCTAAATCTTAAAAGATATAACTAAATCTCAACTAATCCTAAAGATAGATTACAATCTTCACTTCATCATATATCTTCTCTTCCAACATTAAATCTTCATTCCCAAAATGTTCAAAAAGCCCTTGTGCCAAATATGACCTGAAAATAGAAATAGAATTAATTAGGCTAAATAATCCCAAATTAAACAATATTCAGAATAGTAGTCCAATAAACTCTAAATCACTAAATCAAGCTAAACAATGTCAAATAGGCAACAAGTATCAATAATAGGAGTAAAATAATGCAAGGAAAAATGGGAAATAAAATGCTCATCAAATACCCCCACACTTATCCTTTTGCACTCTTGGGCAAAACTAAGAATTAGGACTGAGAAAATCAATATGCACCAAAGTGAATCATGTAACAAGATTACTAAAACTAATGAATGCAAACCTAAGAGATTACATACTTCACAATGAATTCTAGGAAATGCAAAGAAATGGGCAAAATCGAGCACACGAAGAGAATAAGGACCAAAGAATCAAAGCATCCATGAACATCATCCAATTATTTCAAATATGCAAAGAAAACCAATGACATCAAGAGGGTAGTCACAAAGATGATAGAAACTCACAAGGATCACTCAATAGTGTTTACACTCAAGTGTTTAAGGTTAATCAGTGTTTACACTCAAGTGTTTAAGGTTAATCAGTGTTTACACTCAAGGCACATCATGAAAAACAAACACAACCATAGGCTTGACAAGCCTCTAACATCAACAATCAACACACATGCACATTAAGATCAAAAGGTCTTTTCAGGGTTGTAATGGGGCCAAGGACAAGGTAGGATAAAAATATGGGAAATGTAGCTAAAACCCAAGGAAATAAAGGAGCAATGGGGAACAAGTAAAAAAATAAGCACAATCCACCCCAGAATGAAATGATAAACATAACAACAACCTCTAATTCCAATCCTCTATGCCTCAATCAACCTTTTATTCTATTTTTTTTTCTTTTTTTTTTCTTCCTCTTTTTTTTTCATCATTCATTTTTTCAATTTTTTTTTTTTTGAATTGCATTACATTGCAGAACTTCATGAACGAAAGAAAAGAAGAAACAATAAAAATGGCATAATGAGATAAAGCCATAATTACATCACCGACCATAGAGGCAAAACCCAGAACTCACAAGAGATGAAGAACAAAGCACCCTCGCTTACTCAATACCCATTCCCAAAACAATTCCAAAGCTCCAACATTCCCTAAGGTTAGGACAATCATGGTTTTTTAGTCATAGGCTTGTAATGAGCTAAAGAACAAAGAAAAGGGATATAAAGGCTCAAAGGGGCTATCAAAGGATAAATTCATTCAAGGTAGGCTCATATGGCTAGTGGCTTATTCAAGAAAAATCAATGCCTAAATCATTTCAAAATGTGCATGGGAATATCAAGTATCAACAAGAGTCACGTCAAGTTCTAGAGTGCAAGTAATCCAGAGTGCAATCACACATGAAAGAAAAATTAGGTGGCATATATAGCAATCCACCCACAATTAAGGCTCAAATCCTCACAAAAGGGACAATTCTATCACAGTGTTACCACCTCTTAATTATCAAAAGCAACTTTACACACAGAAATGCATGAATTCAGACACAAGATACCAAGACTCTACTAAAATGAAGCAAAAACATGCAAGAAAATGCCCAAAACTTAGCAAAACCTAAAAAAAAATCAAAGCAAAAATATGCAACCTAAACTACTCTCCCCCCCACACTTAAATCACACATTGTCCTCAATGGAACACAAATAGCAGAATCAGACAGATATAGACAAGTGCAATAAAAAGAGTAAGGAAGGAGAAAAGAAGACTCCCGAAATCATGGTGGGTCAAAAATGGGGTCGACCAATGAGGCTTCCTCCACAGGTGCATCATCCAAAGTAGGAGAGGTTAGGAAAGGCTTGAGTCGGTGGCCATTGACTTTGAAGCTCTTGTCTGTGGACTCACTCTTGATCTCCACAGTGCCATAAGGAAACACCTGGGTGACTACAAACGGTCAAATCCATTTAGAGCGGAGCTTTCCACTCATGAGTCCAAGCCTAGAGTTGTAGAGCAACACTTTTTGACCAACCAAGAACTCCTTTCTGCAAATTGAGCTATCATGGAGCTTCTTGGTCTTCTCTTTGTAGAACTTGGAATTCTCATAGGCCTCCAAACGGATCTCATCTAGCTCACTCAACTGCAGCTTCCTCTCCTCACCCGCTTGATCAAGAGCTAAGTTACATTGCTTCACAGCCCAATATGCACGGTGCTCTATCTCCACAGGCAGGTGGCATGCCTTACCAAAAACAACCCGATAAGATGACATCCCTATGGGTGCCTTGTAAGCAGTCCGATGGGCCCATAGAGCATCCTCCAATCGTGTGCTCCAATCCTTTCTATTAGGCTTCACCATCTTCTCCAAAATCCGCTTGATCTCTCTGTTTGAAATCTAAGCTTGCCCATTGGTTTGGGGGTGATATGGTGTAGAAACTTTGTGCACAACCCCATACTTCTTGAGCAAAGCTTGCATGGATCTATTGCAGAAGTGTGTGCCTTGATCACTGACTATGGCTCTAGGTATGCCAAACCTGCAAAGGATATTAGTCCTGACAAAATCTACAACAACCTGAGCATCATTAGTTCTGGTGGCCTTAGCTTCCACCCATTTGGATACATAATCCACAGCAAGTAAGATATAATAAAAACCAAAAGAAACAGGAAAGGGGCCCATGAAATCTATACCCCAGACATCAAACACCTCACAGAACAACATAGGTTGTTGCGGCATCTGTTGCCTCCAAGATAGGGTGCCTCCTTCCCTTTGACATTGCTCACATGAGCTGCAGATTTTGCTTGCATCCTTGAAGATGGTAGGCCAATAAAATCCAGAATCCAGCACCTTTCGTGTTGTCCTTTGAGTGCCAAGGTGGCCTCCAACTGGTGAAGCATGGCAAAATTGGAGAACCGATTGGATCTCCTGGTCTGGAATGCACCTGCGAATGACCTGATCACTGCAAATACGCCACAAATAGGGGTCATCCCATACATAATACTTGGCATCGCTCTTCAATTTGTCTCTTTGAGCTTTGGATGCCAAGGGTGGAAAAACAGATGCAACTATATAATTTACAATATCAGCAAACCAAGGAATAAGGGGAGGGGGATGTGAAACATGCAAAACTAAAAGCTGCTCATCCGGGAAGTCATCCCGGATAGGAAATGCATCCTCCTCTCTCTCTATTCTACTCAAGTGGTCTGCGACAAGGTTATGTGCACCACTCCGATCCTGAATCTCAAGATCAAACTCCTGGAGGAGCAACATCCATCTAATCAACCTAGGTTTGGAATCTGTCTTTTTCAAAAGATACTTCAGAGCAGCATGATCAGTATACACCACAACCTTAGAACCTAACAGATATGATCTAAACTTATCAAGTGCAAAGACAATGGCTAACAGCTCTTTTTCAGTTGTGGTGTAATTAACTTGTGCTGGATCTAAAGTCCTAGATGCATAATAAATCACATGAGACATTTTACCAACCCTTTGGGAGAGAACTGCTCCCAAAGCATAATTCGAGGCATCGGTCATGAGCTCAAATGGGAGGGTCCAGTCAGGTGGTTGGATGATGGGAGTGGTGGTGAGTGCTCTCTTTAGCTCATCAAATGCCTTCTTGCATTGGTCTCCAAACTCAAATGTGGTATCCTTTTGAAGCAAATTGGATAGTGGAAGGGCTATCTTGCTAAAGTTCTGAATAAACCTGCGATAGAAACCTGCATGGCCAAGAAAAGAACGCACCTCTCGCACGCAAGAGGGGTAAGGCAAATGTGATATTACATGCAGCTTAGCAGGGTCAACCTCTATGCCCTTATGCGAAATAATGTGCCCTAAGACTATGCCTTGTTCTACCATAAAATGACATTTTTCAAAATTCAAGACAAGGTTAGTCTCAATGCACCTATTAAGCACCTTAGACAAACTATCAAGACATGCATCAAAAGAGGAACCATATACACTAAAATCATCCATGAAGACCTCTATGCAATGCTCAAGTAAGTCATTAAAAATACTCATCATACATCTTTGAAAAGTGCCAGGAGCATTGCATAGGCCAAAAGGCATCTTCCTATAAGCAAATGTACCAAAAGGACAGGTAAATGTAGTCTTATGTTGGTCCTCTGGTGCAATACAGATTTGGAAATAATCAGAGAAACCATCTAAGAAGCAATAGTGAGATTTACCTACCAGGCGCTCCAACATCTGATCAATGAAGGGAAGAGGAAAGTGATCCTTGCGGGTCGCCTGGTTGAGCTTCCTATAATCAATGCAGACTCTCCAACTGTTCTGCACTCTAGTGGGAATCAGCTCATCCTTCTCATTTTTGACAACTGTCACCCCAGACTTCTTGGGAACTACTTGAACCGGGCTTACCCAAGTGCTGTCTGAAATGGGGTAGATAATGCCAGCTTGCAGCAGCTTGGTGACCTCTTTCTTCACCACATCAAGTATCTGGGGGTTCAACCGTCTCTGGGGTTGTCTCACTGGTTTAGCCCCATCCTCCAATAAAATCCGAGGCATGCACATGGAGGGGCTAATACCAGGTATGTCTGCCAAAGTCCATCCTATTGCCCTTTTGTTTGCTCTAATCACATCCAGCAGCTTCTTCTCTTGTTCAACAGAAAGGGAGGTAGAGATGATCACTGGAAGTTTCTGCTCAGCCTCCAAGTAAGCATATTTGAGATGAGGAGGAAGGGGCTTCAGGTCCAATAAAGGTGCCTGCATCACAGATGGAACTAAAGGAGCAGCAGAATTGGATTCTGCCGCCTGCACCTGAACAAGTGAATTAGAATCATGCAAAACAGAAATGGGGTTAGCATGATCTGAATCTATATCATATGAATCAACAGATGTAGTAGCAGAATTTAAAAACTGGTCAATTTCAATGCTTGCAGTGCACATTTCGGAATCAGAACATGCAGAACAAGTAAATGAGCTAGTGAAAGATGGCAAATCATAATCATGCAAAAAGTCTAGAACATGCTCATCAATCAGATCATCAATCAAGTCAACATGAAAAACAGAGTGGTCATCAGAAAAATGTTTCATAGCATCAAAAATATTGAATCGAACCACACTGTCATCAAATTCCATGGAAAGTGTACCTGCATGCACATCTATCTTGGTTCGGGCTGTTTTCAAAAATGGTCTCCCTAATATGATAGGGACAGCACTACGAGAGGTGTCCTCTTCCATATCAAGAATATAAAAATCAGCAGGAAAGATAAGCTCTTCAACCCGAACCAGGACATCCTCTATCAAACCTGCGGGGTAGGCAGTAGATCTATTTGCCAAGTGAATAACCACACCCGTAGGTTGAAGGGGTCCAAGTGAAAGAGACTTGAAAACAGACATAGGCATAACATTAATAGATGCTCCTAAATCTAGCAAAGCATTCTCAAATTTAGTATTACCTATGATACAAGGCACAGAGAAAGTTCCAGGATCCTTACACTTTTCAGGAATATGAGGGATGGGTTTACCTATAAGAGCAGAGACATTTCTTCCCATGTTGATCGTCTCATTGCCCTTGAGCTTCCGTTTGTGTGTGCATAGATCCTTCAAGAACTTTGCATACCTTGGAATCTGCTTGATTGCATCAAGAAGGGGTATGTTGACTTCCACCTTTCTGAATGTGTCAAGTATCTCTTTGTCAATCTCTTCCATTTTCTTGCTTTGAGTCACCCCCCTTGGTGGGAAAGGAAGAGGAATGGGGGGTGGTTGTTGGGCAGCAGCAGGTGTTGTGCTTGTGGAAGGCTGAGCTGGATGGGATTTTCTGGTACTTGTGTGCTCACTCTCCTCGACCATTTGGGTCTTCTTGTTGGGTGAAACTAGATCATCTTTGTTGAGGTCAGATTCTGGTGTGGGTGTGACAATCTGCTTCCCTGACCTTAGACTAATGACATTCACATTCTGGTTTGGATTGATCACTGTTTTGGATGGCAACTTGTTAGAATTCTGAGATTGCATAGTGTTGATTGCTGTTGCCATCTGTCCCATCTGATTGGTCAAAGATTGAATGAAGGCCTCTTGTCTTTGAATGGATGCTCTAGTTTCCTGTTGGAATTGGAGATTTTGCATGGTCATCTGTTTCATCAGCTCTTCCAATGAAGGCTGCTGCTCAGTACTAGGAGCTGGTAGTGCAGAATTAGCCTGTTGTTGTCTCTGTTGCTGGACTGGAGGAGGTACATATGGTGGTCTAGAATTGTTCTGAAATTGAACCTGTGAAGGTTGCTGCTGATCAGACCATCTCAGGTTGGGATGGTTCCTCCAACCAGGGTTGTATCTATTGGTAGAGAGATCAAAGTTCTGTGGCTGCTGGTTTCTACTGTTGAAGATGTTGGCGGCATATGCCTCAGGTTGGTCAGCACCAGTCGTGGGCTGCTGCGGGGTGCTCAGCGGATGTGCATATGCCACATAATCTAGCAGGCAGAGACAACTTCTTCTGGTTGATGGCCAATTGAGTGACCAAAGTTGTAAGTGAATCTATCTTCTGTTCAAGCTTCTCAACCTTACCAGAACTTGTGCCAACATCATTCACTCCTCTCACTATGATTGCATCGCTGTTGCCCCTTGCATGGAATTGTTGACAATTGGAAGCCATCTTCTCAATCTTGACTCTGGCTTCTAAAGGTGTCATGTCTCCTAGGGCACCACCACTGGCAGCATCAAGCATGTTTCTCTCCATGAGGTTGAGACCTTCATAGAAATATTGAATAAGCAACTGCTCTGAGATCTGATGGTGGGGGCAGCTCGCACACAGTCTCTTGAATCTCTCCCAATACTCATAGAGACTTTCTCCACTTTGTTGCCTGATGCCTGATATATCCTTTCGGATTGCTGTTGTTCTGCATGCAGGGAAGAATTTCTCCAAAAATGCCCTCTTCAGGTCATCCCAGATTGTGATAGAACCAGGGGCCAGATCGTACAACCAATCCTTGGCTAGCCCCTCTAGGGAGTGTGGGAATGCCTTAAGACAAACATGATCCTCTTGCACATCATGTGGTTTCATAGTAGCACAGACAATATGGAACTGCTTGAGATGTTTATGAGGATCCTCACCTGCAAGACCATTAAACTTGGGCAACAAATGAATTAGTCCAGACCTTAGCTCATACGGGTCATCGGGATACTGGATGCACAAATCTTCAATAGTGAAATCAGGTGCAGCCAGCTCCCTCAATGTCCTCTCACGTGGTGGAGGTTGAGCCATATTTTCAGAATAATCAGAATAAGAATCAGAATTTATAGGAATAGAAGAAAAAAAAGCAGACTCACTATGTAAAGACTCAATAGACTCATTACCTATGGACTGGTTCCTATTTTGTCTAACTAGTCTGTGATAAGTTCTATCAATTTCAGGGTTATATGGATGCAAGTAGCTTGGGTTGCCCCTAGTCATGTACTGAACAGAACACCATGAAGCATAGCAAACTGTCACTAATATACATGACCAAAATAGGCAACAAAATTTTTTATTTTTTAAAATTTTTTTCTTTATTTTTTTCAGCACCCTAAAATCATGAAAACATACCACAAAAACTTTGAGGACAAAATTCAAAAGGGAACCAAGTCAAACAATTAAATCAGAGACCAAAAACTAAGAAAATAAAACTTGTAAAATAAAAAAGAAATAGTAAAACGGCTTTTTCAGGATCCAGATGAAGGAGTTTTCTAACAAAGTGAGAAAAATCAGATTATTCAGAAAATTCCCTTCGATTTGATATAAAATTCGTCAAATTCCGAGTTACGGGTCAAAAGTTGCGACAATTTGAAGAAAGTGTTGCTAAAACTTGGAAAATTTTTCTGGAACTCACAACCAGTGATGATCTGAGTGATCGTGGTGCCTCAAAACCTTTTTATATGATAAAAGTAGTGTGGATATAAATTTTCGTGCAAAAATTCCACCCACAACTATGTGAACTAGCAACCACAGAATCAATCAAATACACTAATTGCAACAAAATAGCAAAACAGCAAACAGTGCAACTTCAACCGGTTATCAGAATTGACTACTGTTAGTTCCATGATGAACATGATGAATGTTTTGATAATGACAAAGTGTTTTTGAACAAGCTACAAGTGTTGATCAAGTTTCAAGCTCAACAAGCAACAACAAACATCAAATGAAGAAGAGAGAAAGCAAGCTCATGAAGACCTAAGTTTGAGTGTATTTGTATTTATTTTATCTTTTGCCTCTCAAGCTTCATAGGTTTTTTATTTGGGTAGATTATTATAGAGGGTAGTGAATCTCATTCATAAGTAATGATTTAATCATAATTTGAGTTTTCACTTAACCTAGAATCAATAGGTGGCTTAAAGGTTTTAAAGGAAAGGTTGGATTTTGAGAAAACAAGTTTTGAACATGTGCAGTACCAACTTAATCGATTAAGTGATAACTTAATCGAGTACTACTCGAGTACACGACTTGCTTAATCGATTAAGTACTGCTGAACTGATTTTTAAAATACGTTTTTCACTTCTCAAAATCAGTTTTCAAGTGCTACAACTTTTGGGTATTCTATATAAACCTTTTCCTATTATTTGTGATAAATTAGAATCATTTCATACAAGTTTTACAAAGAATCAAGCCACTCTATTCTCTCTCATTTTCTAAAGATCAAAGTTCTCATATTTTCATATTCTTTGATCAAGAACCTTTGAATCTCTTATGGTGAATTGTCATAACTCTTGATTGAGATTCATAGGATTGTTTTGTGTTTTCTATTGTGTTGTAATCTTTGCAAGAAGGTAAGCCACTACAACAAACAAGAAGTCTTGGCGTGTCGATTTTATCATCAAGCAAGTGCATTCTTATTGAAGAAAAAGAAGAAGTCTTGGTTGTGAATCAAGCAAGGAGAAGCCTTGGTGTGTGGTTTATCATCAAGCAATTGAAGACTTGTTGTGTCGATTATCAACAAGGGGTAGAGGTTAGATTAGAGAGAAGATCAATAGGATTACAAGGCAAGGGTGTCGGTTATCTCTTGTAAGCTAGCAAGAAGGGAGTCTTGTGAGGCAATCACTTGTAATTTGAGAACTCTAATTCCTCATAGTGAAGAATCTCTCTTGGTTGAAGAGGGGACTGGATGTAGCTTTCAAGTGGATGAAAGTGAACCAGGATAAATCACTGTGTCGTATCTCTAAACTCTTACTCTTTATATTCAAGTCATTTGATTGCGTTCTTGGTTGAAAACCTAGAAAGATTGATTTTCATAATTGATGGAATTGAATCTTTAATTGTTCAAATTGATAAAGGGAAAATCATTTTCATAACTAGGTTAATCAATAAGAATATAGGTGTTAATCATTTCCGCTGAATCTCTGATCTTGCATGTGAATTGATTGATTTTCGTATTCGAATGAAAATTGGTTTTTCTGTTTTCTGTCATATCTAATCGATTAAGTTCAAATTTAATCGAGTACTACTCGAGTAAATTGCAGGTTAATCGATTAAGTGCTGTAGAATTTGCAAAAATCATTTGTTTTGATTGTTTCGATTTGTTTCATTCGAAAATCTTTCAAGGTAGCTTCAACACCTATTCAACCCCCCCTTCTAGGTGTTTTCCTAGGGTTCCTAAGTCTCTCCAACCACCAATTGCGGTTTCCTCAACTACTAGACCCTAAATCAGACACAACACACTATAATAACTATACTAACTACGACACTAACTAACTACTAATGACCTTTGGCAAGAACCGATATTCCCCGGCAACGGCGCCAAATTTGATCGAGGCCGTACCCGATACAAATAAAAACAGTTTAAGTATAGTACTAGGAAGTGACTCCTAGGTCGTCTCCCAAGGAATATCTTATCAAGCAAAAGGTCGAACACATAGTATGCATAGAAAACAGGGGGGTTTTTTTTTGTATTGAATATTGAATAATTGAAATCAAAACAGAATTAAATCAAAACGAAGAAACAGATAAGGAAAAGCGGATAAACCCCTTTGGCTCGCGTTCACAACTCTATCATCGGTCACAAAAGATCAATTTCTTTCCTCTTCACTGTCCAACTTGTGAGAATTAAATACTAAGCGAAAATTCAATTCTCACCCCAAAACCCAAACCTCTAATTAAGCATTAAAAGCCAAAGCATGGAGTTTTTACGAGTTTGCATAAATTAAGCATTCATACACATGGATTATCTCTATATAATGGAACTAAGCGAACCATAACATATCAATAAGCATGAAAACAGTGAATAAAAACGAAATAGCATTAAGAACAAAACCTCAAGAGTATGTGATACATTACCAAAGGGATTTAACCTAAGAGTTTAGCCTTCCATGAAGAAAAATACCAAAAACGTGTAGAAAAGGGAAGAGAGAGAAACCCTAGCAGCCACCACAAGCTTGGAGAGCAAAACTAAGCCTTCTCTATGAGAGAGAATGTAAAAAAAACGTGAATGGAAGCTCTCTCCTAGGGTTTACATGAATTTAGCTTTTTAAATCTCAAAACGGGCCTAAATCATGGGCCCAAATCCTAAGGAAAGCTTATCTCTAAATTAAATCTAAAAATATCTTACAGATAAAATCTAAATCTTAAAAGATATAACTAAATCTCAACTAATCCTAAAGATAGATTACAATCTTCACTTCATCATATATCTTCTCTTCCAACATTAAATCTTCATTCCCAAAATGTCCAAAAAGCCCTTGTGCCAAATATGACCTGAAAATAGAAATAGAATTAATTAGGCTAAATAATCCCAAATTAAACAATATTCAGAATAGTAGTCCAATAAACTCTAAATCACTAAATCAAGCTAAACAATGTCAAATAGGCAACAAGTATCAATAATAGGAGTAAAATAATGCAAGGAAAAATGGGAAATAAAATGCTCATCATAGTGTCTCCTAGTTATTTCACCCACCGATTGTAGGTTCTCACAATTGGTATCAGAGCTCGATCGAAAGACACGAGCATAGAGCTTTTTCGGTAAGATCCTTGAGGAAACTACAATGGGTTCTACGAATCCTTTTGGTGGTGAAGGTGCTTCAATAAATCGCCCTCCTATGTTTGGTGGAGAGGGTTATGGTTATTGGAAAATTAGGATGAGAATCTTTATAGAAGCTATAGATGTGAACATTTGGGAAGCCATTGAAAATGGTCCTTATATTCCCTCAAAAGATGTAGAAGGTGTGCTTACACTTACTTCCAAAGATAAGTGGACCGATGATGATAAAAGGAAAATTCAATATGATTTAAAAGCAAAGAATATCATCACCTCCGCTCTATCTTATGATGAGTTCTTTAGAGTCTCCCAATGTCGTGATGCCAAAGAAATGTGGGACACCTTGCAAGTCACACATGAAGGCACTAGTGAAGTTAGGCGTGCTAGATTAAATTCTTTGATGCATGAATATGAATTGTTTCGTATGTTGCCTAATGAATCTATATGTTTTATGCAAAAACGTTTTACTCATATTGTTAATCATCTCATTGCTCTTGGTAAAACTTTTGTGAATTGTGAACTTGTTAACAAAGTTTTAAGATGTCTAAGTAGGGAATGGCAACCTAAGGTTACCGCAATTGTTGAATCAAAGGACTTGGACACCATGGACTTAGCAACACTTTTCGGAAAGCTACAAGAACATGAAATGGAGCTTGAACGTTTGCATTTGCATGAAGAATCGGACAAGAACAAAGAAAGAAAAGGAATTGCTCTTAAAGCTAAAAGGTCATATAAAAAGGAAGAGAGTTCCGATGATGATGATGATGATGATAATGAAGATACCGATTCGGACATTGATGAAGAGGAGATGAAGCTTCTACTAAGAAAGTTCAATAAGATTCTAAGGAGAAAAGGAAGGTTGAACAAAGACAAAAGTAAAGAGAAGAATTCTCCACACTACAAGACAAAGACTTCAAAAGAAGGTATAGTTTGCCATGAATGTGGAAAGCCCGGTCATCTCAAGTACTCATGCTCTAAGTATCTTAAGAAGTTTGAGAAAGAAAAGAAAACTTAAAGAGCATACATAGTTTGGAATAGTGATGATGAAGATGACAAGAAAAGCCAATCGAATAGTTCTTCGGATGATGAAGATGCCGTTTGTCTCAACTTGATATCTCTAGTAAATGAAGAAGAAAGTTCAAATGATGAATCAAGTGAGCAAAGCTACGAAAGCGATGTAAGTGAAACTAAATCCGAAATTTCTTCTAAATATGAAATTCTATATAATGCTTATGAAGAAATGCATGAACATCTCAAGAAACTAGCTTCGAAAAATATTGAAAGGAAGAAGCTCATTTTGAAACATCAACAAGAGATTTTAGAACTTCAAAAACAAGTTGATGATCTTAATCTTGAAAATGAAACTCTTGATCTTATATATGCTAGTTCTTCTTGTGATTGTGCTAATAGATTGAATAATGTGGTTGATTGTGAGGATTGCAAGTTGCTTAAAGATGAAAATGCTATTTTGAAAAATAAGCTTGCAAGTTTCACAAATGGTGATATTAGATTGCGCACATTGTTAAATTTTCAAAGAGAAAATTCAAACAAGTTTGGTTTGGGTTATACTAATGCTAAGAGTAAATCTCATAGAAATGTTGTTGATTTTTCTAAAGTTGATTTTTCAAATGCACCAACATGCTTCTATTGTGGTACTCATGGACATACTTCAAATGTGTGTTATATTAAAGTGCATGGTATACCTAAAGGAGATTTTGTTTGGGTGAAAAAGGGTGAGAGTCCCTACACTAACAAAAATGGATCCAAAACCATTTGGATACCAAAAAGAAAAGCACGATTGTTTTTGTAGGTATGATTGAAGAGCAAAAGGACTTTCATGTGATATTCATTCATTTGCTTCTTCAATTGGTATTAAGGAGAAGATCCTACAAATTGGTAACATTCGATATTATACAATTGGTATATTCAATTTGATCTTGTTGGATATTGCTCATAGGTTCTCTCAATTGGTATAATTTCTTATAATGTGATATTGTTTATACTATTGAGAAAATTCTATTGGTATCAAATTCTTACAATTGTTTTACAATTGGTATCATGCTTTGGTTGTTATATCTCATTAATCTCTCTATTTTGTCTTAGATCTTATATTTCAATTGGTATATATTTCTTTTTGAAAATGCCAAAGGGGGAGAAATATTAAGTTTTGACTATTTTTGGAGAAATGAAATGGTATGTTTGGAGAAAGGTTTTGACTATTTTTGGAGAAATGAAATGGTATGTTTGGAGAAAGGTTGTTTTTTTGTTGTTTTTATGTAGGTTGAGCAAAGTTGTTGGAGATAGGGGGAGAATCAAGCTTTCTATCAATTAGATTTCAAATGTCAAAAGCATAAATTGAGGGGGAGCAAGAGTCTCACCAAGTGATCAAATGGTTCGAGCATCAACAACTTCAATGAACTTCATAATTTCAAAACATGTTTGTCATTTTCAAAAAGGGGGAGATTGTAAGATCCATGAAGAATGTTTTGATAAATGCCAAAAGGTTTTGAACAAGCTACAAATGTGTTGATCAAGTTAAGAAGAGAGAGCCAACTCATGAAGACTTAGTTTGGTAGTTTATGTTTTATGTTTTATCTTTTGCCTCACAAGTCTTTTAGTTTATGAGTTTGGGTAGAGTATATTAGAGGGTAGTGAATCTCTTTTGATTGCATGATTATATCATATTTTGAGTATTCACTTTGCCTAAAATCAATAGGTGGCTTAAAGGTTTGAAAGAAAAGGTTTAGATTTTGAGAAAACAAGTTTTTAAGTGTTTTTTGAACTGACTACTCGATTAGCCACTTGATTACTCGAGTAGAATTTTTGTGTCTTGCGCAATTACTCGATTAAGGGGCTGATTACTCGAGTAGAATTATTTAGCCTTGCGTAAATACTCGAGTAGTAACTTAAATACTCGAGTAGTGAACAAGTTTTACACTTGTTACTCGAGTAGTGACTTTGTTACTCGATTAACACGAGCTGTAACTGTTTTTAAATGAGTTTTTCACTTCTCAAAAGCACTTCTAATCATTCCTAACTTTTGGGTATTCTATATAAACATATTTCTAACCTTTGTGAATCATTATTACAATACTCTATCATTTTTATATCAATTTTACAAAGAATCAAAGCCACTATATTCTCTCTCACTTTCTCAAGATCAAAGTTCTCATTTTTACATTCTTTGATCAAGAACCTTGAATCTCTCATGTTGATATTTTCATAACTTTTGAAAGAGATTCATAGGATTGTTATTTTGTTTTTATTTGAGTTGTAATCTTTGCAAGAGGCAAACTATCTACAACAATTGGAAGTCTTGGTTGTGAATCAAGCAAAGTTATTTGGAAGCCTTGGTGTGGCATTTCATCAAGCACTTGGAAGCCTTGTTGTGTTAACAAGCAATTGGAAGTCTTGTAGTGAAGCAAGCATTGGAAGTCTTGTTGTGGGGTATCGGCAAGCAAAAGAGAAGAGGTTAGATTAGATATCAATAGGGTTACAAGGCAAGGGTGTGGTATCTCTTGTAGGCTAGCAAGAAGGAAGTCTTGTGAGGCATTTACTTGTAATTTGAGAAACTCTAATTCCTCATAGTGAAGAATCTCTCTTGGTTGAAGAGGGGACTGGAGTAGCTTTCAAGTGGATGAAAGTGAACCAGGATAAATCACTGTGTCGCATCTCTAAACTCTCTACTCTTTACAATTCTTGTTATTAATTGTGTTCTTGGTTGAAAACCTAGAAAAAGTGATTTTTCATAATTGATTGAATTGAATCTTAATTGTGCAAAATTGATTTAGAGAAAATCATTTTCATAACCTAGGTAATCAATAAGAATATAGGTGTTAATTGTTTCCGCTGAATCTCTGGTTATACTTGTTAATTGATTGATTTTCGTATTTGATTGAAAAGTGATTAATCCATTAAAAGAGGCATTAATCGATTAGTTCATGTCATTAATCGATTAAGGCTAAAGAATTTTCAAGAAAATCATTTGTTTTAATCGTTTTGATTTGTTTCTTGCGGAAATCTTTCAAGGTTTATCTAACACCTATTCAACCCCCCATTCTAGGTGTTCTCCTAGTGTCTCCTAGTTATTTCACCCACCGATTGTAGGTTCTCACAGTTATTATAGGCTTAAAAATCAAGAATGAAATTAAATGAAATAGTTGTTAAATTGATATATGTGATAAATTTTGTATGCTAGGTGCTAAATGTCATTATTTATGCCTAACTGAAATATATGGAGATTTGGTTGGTAACTAGAAATGATTATATATGATAATTGTTATGTATGTTAGAAAAAGTATAGAGTTGTGAATAATTTGTGAATGATTATGGTGATTTATATTTGAATGTGTGATGTGGTGTTGTTAATTTATATTGGAATTTGGAAATATCAAAGAATAATGAAATTGATGATTTTATGGAAGAAAGAGGAAGTGAAACGAATATATGTGGTGATGTACCTGAATAAAGAGAAAGTAAAAAGAATGAAAAGTAAAGGAAACGGAATTTGAATGGAATAATTAAAATGGAAATGTGGAATAAATAATGAATGTGGAAATAATGAAATGAGTATGGTGTGCCCGGAATTATGTGAATGGTTATGCTTTAATCTTATTCTTTATATGTATAACCTATGTGGTGGTATGAGGTACCTTCCGGTGTGGAGGTGAAGTACCCACCGGCCAAATTGTATGAGGTACCTTCCGGTGTGGAGGTGAAGTACAATGGTATGAGGTACCTTCCGGTGTGGAGGTGAAGTACCCACAGGCCAAATTGTATGAGGTACCTTCCGGTTTGGAGGTGAAGTACCCACAGGCCATATTGTATGAGGTACCTTCCGGTGTGGAGGTGAAGTACAATGGTATGAGATACATCTTAAAAATGAAATGGAAAGATAAATGGAATTGTATGTTGGGAAATTAGAACGTGAAAGGTAAATGAAGAAGAGAATATGAAATATAAAAGTAAGTAAGTGATGTGTTTGGAATAAGTGAAATTTGTAATTCGATGATAACTGATAATGTGTGTGAGAGGGTTATTCACTAGAAAGTTGATAGGAGAATGAGATTAATGAGAAAATATGGAAAAGCTAATATGGACATAATGAACAAGAAATGAAGAAATGAGATTGTGTTTTGTGTTTGAGCATGTTGGTTTGACTAAATGGAAATATATGTGTTATGTGTTAATTGTGTTTGACTTGGTAGGTCATTATGTCTAGTTAGAAACTACTTTCTATTTCATGTGTAAATCTCACCCTTGCAACCATTTTTACAGGTTCAAAGTTTGAGCAGACACAGTTTCCGGCCGAGCAGGGGTACACTCCACACCGTGGAGTGTAATTTAGTTAAGAGGGAATTATATTATTTTTATTATAATTAATTTAATTTGGTGTTAAAAAATTCATTGTAAGCTCTGAGTTTTGTTTTATTTTGTTAGCAGGGCAAGAAAATCAAATTAGTATATTTATAAATATTTTCTGAACTGTACTGGTTTGACAGGTGTATAAAATGAAATTTTGGGAAATCCGAAAAATAGAGGAAACTCTACCGAATTTTCAATAAGATTTAAAAAGAAATTTTCAAGTCCAAATTAAAAATCAACTTAATTATTAGTAATTAACTAAATAATTGTGAGGGTGTTACACGATTAACCAAAGTGGTTAATCCATTAACCACTGCTGTTCAGCCATAAAACACGATTTCAAAGTGTTGAAACTCATTGTTCCTCTTCCTCTTTCTCGAGCTCCCTTCTCTCTCTACCATAAACTTCTTCAAATTATCAAATTAACACCGAACCTCATTAAATTAACTTCATATAATCACTCCCTATCAACTCTCTATCATATTCCCTCTCTCAATCTCAATTAAATTCCTCTTTCTCAAAACCCCCAAATCAAACCCCAAAACCCTAACTTTTCCAACCCATCAAATTGAGCCTCCCAATCATTCAATTAGTCTTAGAAGATGCTAAAGGACAAGGAATAGGAGTCTTGGATCAAGGATTGGAGCTTGGTGAGGGAGCTCCAACAAAACCCCGATTCCTCTTCCTCTCTCCTCAAGGTAAGGGGTGTAAATTGGGTCTAGCTTAGGGAAAGGGTTTGAAATTAGTAATTGGGACTTGATTAAGTATATTTAAATGTTTGGTTGAGATTAGGATTAGGAGGAAATAGTTTAGTGTGACAACCCTAAGTGATTGTGATTATATATATGTGCTTTTATGTTTAAATGTGTTAAATCTTATGTTGGTTATATAATTGTTGTTTCTCTGTGATTAAGATGTGCTTGCAATTACAAGATTAAAAGTATTAATAGTTATGCATACCTTAGGGTCAAGTACTATTCAATTGAGTTGAACCAAATTAATGTGATTTTAAAAAGGAGAATAAAAAGGGGGTTTCAATCTCAATTGAAAAGCACTTGCACATAGTATCATTCATGGTGTAAAGGTGGACGTTAGGAGTAGGGAAAAAACACACGTCTTTTTGATTGATGAGGACAAAAGTAAATTATTAGAATTATTATGGAGGACTTTGATCTTGCACAGGACATGGGTTTGACTCCCGTGTTGCGGATTGGTTCTATGCAAACTATAATAATTCTATTACTTTGGTTCCTTTTGGCCAGTCGAGGGTGATTTCTGCTAAAGCCAATTTGGGCGAATCAATCCGAATTGTATGACGAATCCTAGAGGGGTGAAGTACTGTGCAAGCAAGCATGACGAACCCTAGAGGGGTGAAGTGCGGTATGCCGAACCCTAAAGGGGTGAAGTACCTTAGGTTGAGAAATGCTTACTCCTGGTCAGTTTTTCCCCAGAGTGGAGGGTGTATGTGAGGATATGGAAAAGTTAATGAAAAGGGAAAAGTTAAAGTGTTAAAGTTAAAGCTAAAGTTAAAGTGTTAATGTTAAAGTGAAAGTGTGGAAGGGATTGCATAATGAGTTAGATCATTGAATCCGATTAAATTGTTAAAGTCAATGAAATGAAATGAATTGTGTAACATCGGATTCAATAATCAAATTCATAAGTGTGACGTGCTTAGCATAATCATGTGATTGTACATTAAAGCATAGCATTATAAATATGAATCGTTTTAATTGATTGGTGATTGTCGTTGAAAACTCTTCTTTTACTTTAGTACTTTATGTTATGATTGTGCTTAGTCATGCCTTAGTATTACTTTCAAATGTTTTTCTCTAATCTATATCCAAGTTACTCACCCTTACTGTTGACCATATTAGGTACCCTGCGGAGAAAGATGTTCATAGCTTCTATGCCGAGAGTCACCACTCTCTTTTAAAGAGAGCATAATTGTGATAGTGACCTTGTAGTCGCATCACTTTAGCAACCAGGCTAAGATTCTATTATGTAAAATATTTTCATTAATCAAAGTTGTATTTTAACCTTGCTTCTGCTTGGAGTTAAGCCTATTTTGATTTTGTAAAAAGGGACTGTATAATGACTTTTATGAAAGTATTAGTGTATGGGGTGGATATAATGATATCCTCTTTGAAATAGTTCTAAAATGTAATTATAGATCTCTTTTCCCTGCAATCTGTTCTTGACTTGACAGGATTAAAAATCTATTTGGGGAAAATCCGTATTTTAAACGAAACTCCGCCAAAATTTTTATAAAAACCCAAGTATTTTCTAATGAAATTAACAATCTTAACTAATGTATTTTAAATTAAAAAGTCAGGATGTTACAAATGGTGTCAAAGCAATGGTTGCAATTCCTCGGCTGTGGAGTATGGATTTCCTACTCCTAAAAGAGTTACTCCATATGAGAGTAACTAAGGATAGTTAGATAGGTTGTATATTTTAGCACTATGTTCATGCATCTTTAGCTAAAGTTGGTATAGTTTAGTAGTGTGGAATAGTGATAGTTATAGTTTAGTAACCTTAGGATGCTACCTTCAATTTAAAGAGGGGTTGAAATTAAATTTTCAATTGTGACTTTGTTGTATTCAAAAGTGGACAGAAAGTACAGACTAAGGGAAGTAAGAAACCCCAGCGGGTCAGAGCATGAAATTGCTACCCCAACGGGCAGAACTAAACCTTAGTTTGAATTTTAGTTCCATTTCAAATACGATAAAGGACTGCAACTTTTCTGTATGGTGAAGTTTCAAAGTTCTCATTTGAATCGAAGATGAGTCGTTGTTTTGTTCTATTTTTAGATTATTTGATTGGAACTCAGGTAGTACGAGAAGTGATGTTATCTTCAATGTAATGTGGAATCGAGATTGGCCACCTCGAGATTTACATTTGTTGGAAGATAATATCATTAAGTCCTTGAATCCAATCAAATAACTGCCAGATTTATTTTTCTATGCCTAAGAATAAGATAGGCATTAGGATTTAGTCCATCTTGCACTCCGAGCATTCTTTATTAGAGTGCGCAGCGGAAGTGAATAGGTGTCAACCCTTTGTAATTGCCTTTCACTTTAATTGCTAAGTGTCGTCTTTAGTAAGACCTAAGTACCTCCTTCATTTCCGCATTACATTTGGTGATAAACATACTATTATTGATAAAGTATAAATCGTTTTTGCATCAGATTATTTTGAGACTCTCTCTCTTTGAAAGATCCAAATATTATTAATGATAATAAATGTCAATTATACTAGTATTCTAATATTTTCCAAGGCATGGAATTGGTTCCAACTTTGATAATTGATTAAGTGTCGCAACACCAGTTTTTAAGAACGTAATGCCAATACTGTGAATTCCTAACTAATTGAATGATGGTGTAGTTTATTCTTAAGTTACACCAATTGCTGATTAAATAGGAATTCACTGAATGCGATATAAGTCAGTTCAAATCAAAGCTTGAACTTTAAAGTTAAAATAAAAGGAAATGTACTCAGTGAGATTTGAAAATTTAAATGAAATTAAACTTTTAACCGAAGAATACATTCCTTTTATTTGAGTTTGACGAATCATAGAGGACTCTCGTTTGCCTGGTTCAAAGAGTCCTCAAAACTCCTGAATCAGTTTCAAAGCTAATGTGAAATGACCTTGGAAAACGTATAGAAACACTTTGAACTTTTGAATACTTGACATGTCTTTTCCTATCCGATAATTTTGTCAAAGTTTTAAATAAAAAGGATTTATCAAGTGCAAGGTGTTTTCCTTATGATGAAGAAGATGCAAATCTTTAAAAGTACTTTATCATCGAATACCAAATCTTTTTCTTGCAAGTCAACATTTCATAACTTTTCTATGATGTGGATTTGAGGAATGTAAGTGAAGGTAGTAAGGTGGGGTAAAGGCAATGCATGCTATCTTAGAGTTAAGATTTAAGTTAGAACTTAAGTTAAGGTGAAGGATGTTATGTCTTTTCCTTTAAGTTCACTTAGAACTCCGAGGAAATGTGTGGGTACTATTGAACAAGCGATATTCCGAAACTACAAATGATTTTCAAAACCCTTATGAACTATTTTAAGGAATGTAGTTTGTCGAATGTTAAAGCCCCAATTTTAACATCCGGTAGGAAAGTTTTAGCGTTGAAATCTAGATCGTGGTATTCAAGTTTCGATTAGGATTGGAGACGAGAAACAGTCGTGTAAAGTCCTAACCTCAAGAACCAAATAGGAAGCCTTGATCCTTATAGAAAATAATAAACATAGGACTAGTTGAGGTCTTGCCTTGTGGAGTTATCTATTAGGTCGAGTGTAGCACCTCAATAGGTTCTAAGTCCTAGATTAGGTAGTAGAAGTTAGGTCTGATTTGATGGAGTCTTAGAGTTTAAGTCATAGGCATATAGACATTTAGATGTTTATATAGGAAGTAGGCCTTACGTGTTTCTGAATGATTGATTTGTACGTGTATGTGTGTGTATTTACACTTTTAAGCTTACTAAGACTATATGTTAAGTTAAACTATTTTTATCAATCAAATTATTAGGGATCTTTTTATGATAGTTCCCAACTTTTAATTATTTTCATACTCTTCGTCTACAAACCAAAGTTGATTTTAGATAAGGAATATTTTTACCCATCTTTGAAAATGATTTTGAAAGGATATTATATTAATCCTTAGTGATTACTTATCAAATCAGATTCTTTCAAAATAAGTGTCTCGTATTTCTCTCATGAAAATTCTTTAAGTCTAGTTCCAAGTTTAGCTCTTTTATACACTTTGTTGTGTTCTTTGCATGGCAATTTCTAATTCCAATTCTTTCATTAGTACATATGTATATTTTCAGTGCAACCTCTTTCTTAGAGAAAGTGTTGCACATGATAAAACTTATAATTTTGATAAACTAAGTTTTGGGTGTATGACAACTCAATTTCTCTATATATATTATCGAAGTATATCTATTTGTGTAATATTTGCAACCTCCCTTTTTATAAACATCAGTTTAATTTTCTAAGAACAACCCTTATACCTATCTTTTATTATAACCCTTATTTTCCAATCATGTCCATATGTAAAGTATTCCCCAATTTTGTTTACTTCTTTAAGAAAATGCTCATTGTAAAATGAAATTGTAACTGTTCTAATGTGCTCATTTCATGTGGACATTCCAAACCTTATTCCTTCTATATTTCATAGTATGAATATCAAATATCTATTTTCATAAATAAGATTGCGAACTAATTTTCGAATTAGGGTGTATTAAGGTTTTGAAACGTATCTCCCGATTTTGAATGTTGACTCATATACTTTATCGTTTGTAAACCCTATTCATTTAATGATTTTCTCTCCAAACCTTGATTTTGTTATTCCATAATGCACAAATCTCTTTTACCCCAAGCAAGTCTTGCCATACCAAAATCTTTCAAACTTCTATCAAATTCAATTTAATTCAATGCAAGACTATCTTATTGTGTAGTAATTATTTTCATTTACTTGTGTTGAGTTGATGTCTTACTTTTCTTTCAAAAGTATACTCTTTGATAAAATTCCAAACCATGATGCTCTTTGTATTTGATTTTAGATAAACAAATAGTATTTTAAAACTGTTGATGTGTACTGTTATCTCTTTTGATAGTGTCTGAATTAGGTTTTGTTATGTTAATTCCTTTTATTGATAAATGCTTTATGTGTTGTTCCTTTTTGAGCATGTTATTTATAATTATCTGTTTAAAATGTTTTCCTGATATTGTAGCCTATATTTTATTGAGTGATTATATGTTACAGGGGAGTTGAGGACTTGTTGCTTCTCTGATTAGTTGGAATAGGTTAGTTTTCCTAAGAGTAAAACCTCAACCGTTGTTGTGTTTTAAGTGGGGGAGTGAATCCCCAAAAGTCATAACCCTTTCATTGACCAAGATAAGGTTCATTGTGTTACTAGAGCATATAGCTCTATATCTCTTTTAGTTCTTTGAACTCAGTCGAATTTCGGGGACGAAATTCCTTTAAGTGGGGGAGTATTGTAACATCCCCGATTTTCCCAAATCATTAGGTGCCTTAGTTAATGGAATTTTGATAAGAGTAGTGTTGTTTCCAAGTCTTTGATTCCGTTTAGAATGTAGGATTTAATAAGGGTAGGTTTTATGAGGTAGAATTAGCTTAGAAATGAGTTTTAGAAGGGTTATTTAAAATCTAAATAACAAGGGACCTTAGGAAATTAGGAATAAAATATCCATAGCTCTAAACCCAAATTCCACCGTTGGATGTGAAGATGAGTGTCTTAGAATGCTTGTCCCAAAATTTGAGCAAGATCCGACGATTAACGAAGAAGTTAGGACAATTTGAAGTGCAAGGGAATGGTGGGCTGAACCAGTTAATCGATTAAGTTTTTGGCAATGTTCAGCCACTAATCGATTAGAGGGTAGGTTAATCGATTATATTTTTAGCCACCTTCTGGCACTAATTGGTTAATGGTGGGGGTTAATCGATTAACCATGTGCAACTGTTGAGTGTTAATCGATTAACCAAAGTGGTTAATCGATTAACCACTGCTGTTTAGCCATAAAACACGATTTCAAAGTGTTGAAACTCATTGTTCCTCTTCCTCTTTCTCGAGATCCCTTCTCTCTCTACCATAAACTTCTTCAAATCAACAAATTAACACCGAACCTCATTAAATTAACTTCATATAATCACTCCCTATCAACTCTCTATCATATTCCCTCTCTCAATCTCAATTATATTAAATTCCTCTTTCTCAAAACCCCCAAATCAAACCCCAAAACCCTAACTTTTCCAACCCATCAAATTGAGCCTCCCAATCATTCAATTAGTCTTAGAAGATGCTAAAGGACAAGGAATAGGAGTCTTGGAGCAAGGATTGGAGCTTGGTGAGGGAGCTCCAACAAAACCCCGATTCCTCTTCCTCTCTCCTCAAGGTAAGGGGTGTAAATTGGGTCTAGCTTAGGGAAAGGGTTTGAAATTAGTAATTGGGACTTGATTAAGTATATTTAAATGTTTGGTTAAGATTAGGATTAGGAGGAAATAGTTTAGTGTGAAAACCCTAAGTGATTGTGATTATATATATGTGCTTTTATGTTTAAATGTGTTAAATCTTATGTTGGTTATATAATTGTTGTTTCTCTGTGATTAAGATGTGCTTGCAATTACAAGATTAAAAGTATTAATAGTTATGCATACCTTAGGGTCAAGTACTATTCAATTGAGTTGAACCAAATTAATGTGATTTTAAAAAGGAGAATAAAAAGGGGGTTTCAATCTCAATTGAAAAGCACTTGCACATAGTATCATTCATGGTGTAAAGGTGGACATTAGGAGTAGGGGATAAACACACGTCTTTTTGATTGATGAGGACAAAAGTAAATTATTAGAATTATTATGGAGGACTTTGATCTTGAACAGGACATGGGTTTGACTCCCGTGTTGCGGATTGGTTCTATGCAAACTATAATAATTCTATTACTTTGGTTCCTTTTGGCCAGTCGAGGGTGATTTATGCTAAAGCCAATTTGGGCGAATCAATCCGAATTGTATGACAAACCCTAGAGGGGTGAAGTACTGTGCAAGCAAGCATGACGAACCCTAGAGGGGTGAAATGCGGTATGACGAACCCTAAAGGGGTGAAGTACCTTAGGTTGAGAAATGCTTACTCCTGGTCGGTTTTTCCCCAGAGTGGAGGGTGTATGTGAGGATATGGAAAAGTTAATGAAAAGGGAAAAGTTAAAGTGTTAAAGTTAAAGCTAAAGTTAAAGTGTTAATGTTAAAGTGAAAGTGTGGAAGGGATTGCATAATGAGTTAGATCATTGAATCCGATTAAATTGTTAAAGTCAATGAAATGAAATGAATTGTGTAACATCGGATTCAATAATCAAATTCATAAGTGTGACGTGCTTAGCATAATCATGTGATTGTACATTAAAGCATAGCATTATAAATATGAATCGTTTTAATTGATTGGTGATTGTCGTTGAAAACTCTTCTTTTACTTTAGTACTTTGTGTTATGATTGTGCTTAGTCATGCCTTAGTATTACTTTCAAATGTTTTTCTCTAATCTATATCCAAGTTACTCACCCTTACTGTTGACCATATTAGGTACCCTGTGGAGAAAGATGTTCATAGCTTCTATGCCGAGAGTCACCACTCTCTTTTAAAGAGAGCATAATTGTGATAGTGACCTTGTAGTCGCATCACTTTAGCAACCAGACTAAGATTCTATTATGTAAAATATTTTCATTAATCAAAGTTGTATTTTAACCTTGCTTCTGCTTGGAGTAAAGCCTATTTTGATTTTGTAAAAAGGGACTCTATAATGACTTTTATGAAAGTATAAGTGTATGGGGTGGATATAATGATATCCTCTTTGAAATAGTTCTAAAATGTAATTATAGATCTCTTTTCCCTGCAATCTGTTCTGGACTTGACAGGATGAAAAATCTATTTGGGGAAAATCCGTATTTTAAACGAAACTCCGCCAAAATTTTTATAAAACCCCAAGTATTTTCTAATGAAATTAACAATCTTAACTAATGTATTTGAAATTAAAAAGTCAGGATGTTACACTAGAAACCCAAACCTAAGCTAGGGTAAACCCACCCGTAAGAGATAAGGAAGATCTGCGAATCTTAGCCTTGTTCTTGTGTTCGAACTCCCAAATCAATAGCCCCTTGAACCTTCTTTGACACCTTAGCAAAGCCCTAGGAATGACGAGGAAGAGTTTGAAGTTTATGAGAAAGTGGAGGGAATGATCTTCGGCTATTGATAATGGTTGAGGCTTGATGAGGGTTGATGATGATGGTAGAGTCTGTGAGTAAAATGATAAGGATGGTGTTTATCTCTAGAGCCCTAGTGGAGAAATGGAGAAGATGAAGTTGATATGTGTTTTCGTGTGTTGTTATGTTGGCCTTTGTTTTTCTTTTATTTCCCTTTGGAACTAAACATGTGGTCCTGGTGAGAAGCTTCCCTTGGAAGTTTGGTAAATATGTGGTTATAAATTAATGGCTTCCTGAGGAAGCCACAAATGAGTGGTTGAGAGGGAGCCAATGGTATGACGCTCACGCCTGGGCGCGAAAAACACTGTGCGAGCCATTCGCTTTAGCATTAGTTCTAGGATCTCTGAAGGCCTTACTTGGACTGAGATCGATAAAAATAAATGCTTGGCGTATGAGGGCCAAAATACCCTAGCGTCGATGTAAGGTCGGTCTAGTCTTAACTGTTCGACGCGAATCGTCTCAATATGCTCGGTTACTCACTACTAAGGGTTGTCAAACGAGACGAGGTCGGTTCTCGTGAGCTCAATGTTATCTGTTCGGTTCTCATGAGCTCGGTTCTCATGAGTTCAGTACTAGCTGTTCAGTTCGGAAGCATGTCCACTACATAAGTCCTCTTAGCTCGGTACGGTGATTCGAGCTCATCCCAAGTTTACGGGGTAACCTAATAGTCTGATGTTCGCTGCTCGGCTTACTTCGGTTAAGATGGGTCCGCGACCCTGAACGTCGCTCGTTGGTCGACTAAGATGGGATACGTCGGCCCGAGGTCTGATCAACTATACTCGGACTCTCTTATTCTTTGCTAATGCTTCCTAACTCTGGCATGCTTTTCCCTTAGTAAAATCCCAACTTATTCCTATGATTTCCATTAATTTCAATTAGAATTATTCTAATTAAACAAGACATTAAATTCAGGATGTTACAATATACACTCTATTCATCTAACTTAGATACTTAGCTATCTATCGGTTACTCGCTTGGTGAGTAAACCAAAGGAGTTGTGAGTTCACACTCCAAGGCCGAGGAAAAACTGCTCTGATACCAAACTGTGACATCCTTACAAATAATTACCTTAATTAAATTAAGCTTATTAAGTTACTTGAAAATTTCTTAATAAAATTCGACAGAGTTTCCTCTGCTTTTCAAACTTTCCAAAAATTTTCTTCCTAAATACCTGTCATGTTCAGAATATTTTAAAACATGTACCTATTTGGTAATTACAATCAGCTTAGCACTCATGCCCTGCTACAAAAAATAATACAAGATTTTCAAGGCTTCTAAAATTAAACTATGCTAATTACACCAAATTAATTATATCCCTCTCATGACTAGTTTACATTCCATGGGGTGGAGTGTATTCCTGCTCGGCCGGTAATAGTGCAAGCTCCGCCTCTGTACCTGTAAAAAAAACAGCAAGAAGGGTAACATTACATAGAACTTAGAAAAATTGTTTCTACGAACGTATAACAACAAACTAAGGTCATACACATTTATCACAAATAACTCACATCATATCATACACAACTAGTTACAGAATAATTTCCAATCCACGGGTTCGTCATGACCTTCTGTGTTCTATTTTATTACTTACTTATTCGATTCTCACTTTTAATTCTTATCTCTCTTTCCTTTTCCTTATTAACTATCCTTACTTCTCTTTCATTAATTATCAACTGTGCTACTCTTATTGTTCCCTAACTTATTATCTAATTAATCCATCATTCATTTCTTTATTACCATTCCCTAAATTCTCTTATATCTTCCTATTTATAGGCTAGAACTTGATCCATGCTTAACTTCTTTCCACTAACCTCCATCAATCTTAGTTCCATCCATTCTTTTATGCTTTAGACCTTTAAGCCAATCCTCAATTAATCTCATCTCTATTAACTTCCCTTATTCTTAAGTCACTTTCGCTAATATCAATTAATTCCAATAAGCTTAAGTCCCTTTTACTAACCTTAATTGATTCATCAGTTACTCAATTCAATACATAAAATTAATTAAAACTTAAAATCTATCAGGTTCATTTCTAGACCCTAAGTTATCACTTATATAAATTCAACAACATTCATTGTAACACCTAGGATTTATTACCCTTAAATACCCCATAATTAAAAATGCGCACTTAAAAAAAAATTCCTTTTTAATTAGTAAAATCACCCGTCAAACGGACGGAGTTTTGTTTGTTTTTCGGACTAATCCGAAATTTAACCTGCGAAAACATTATCAAATGACAACCAGTAGCCAACAGGGCTTCATTCCAGATATATGAATCATGTCAAGGCCCAGTGGGCTCTACATATATAAGTGCATCCAGTAATTAGAGTAACAGCAGAAATAAAAAGCTTGAATAATATAAATCCAAGTTTTAAAACTTAACAAAATAAAGTCATCCTAAGCCTCATTCAAAAAGGTATACACAACACATATACATTAAAAACATAGGAGGCTTAGGTCCCAAAAATATGTACTAAATCCCACATAAACCCTACTCTCCCTGTGAGGGAGAGTAATCCGGTTCGGCCAAATCTGGTGTATGCTCCAGCTCAGTACCTGAAAAATGGTAAGGAGGTAAGCATTACACAATAAAATAGGGAAGCAGTTTCTATTATGCTATACTGAACCACCAAGCCATACACATATAGTCAAATAAAGCACATTTCACAATTAAGCACTCCCAATAAAAGACATGTACATATCATAATTATTTAGTTCTTTTTAAGGTATGCTAAAACATAATTTCATTAATTCTAACTTGGTTCAAAAAAAGCATGAGTTATCAAGCATAAATTTCCAAACTCCTCACATTTAATTTATCAAGTAGCACACATTAAATTTCAGGTTCTATATCATCATCATAATTCATTCTTTTCTTTCTTTTCTTCATTTCATTCTTAAGGTGTATCTCACTCCATTGTACTTCACCTCCACACCGGAAGGTACCTCATACAATTTGGCCTATGGGTACTTCACCTCCACACCGGAAGGTACCTCATACCATTGTACTTCACCTCCACACCGGAAGGTACCTCATACAATTTGGCTGGTGGGTACTTCACCTCCACACCGGAAGGTACCTCATACCATTGTACTTCACCTCCACACCAGAAGGTACCTCATACAATTTGGCCGGTGGGTACTTCACCTCCACACCGGAAGGTACCTCATACCACCACATAGGTTATACGTATAAATAATAAGATTTAAGCATAACAATACACATAATTCCGATCACACCATTCATTCATTCACTCAATTCTTTCTTTAATAAGACACTTATATCCACAAATAAACAATTATGCAAAATCAATCACCATTATGCACACCTAACATTTAACCATCCCTAGTCCAGTTCCTTATAAGTATACACCTGTTGCAACGAGTTTCATTCCAAGCATCATATTTTTCATCATACATAAATTCTAGGGCTCATTATGATTTAACAAAATATCAACCAAGTAATTCAAGTATCAATAGTTAGAATTAAGCACAAGTAAGATATCCAATTACTTTTATATGTACTTACATCCCTAACATATTATTATCTATCCTAGGGTTCATTACCCTAAATAACAAACACCTCATAGCAACCCAATATATACACAATACAATCTACCCCCTAGAATATGGTAACACAAACCTCCTTACCTCAATTCTTAGAGATATGGAGATTTAGCTTTCCCTAAGCTTGAGCTTTTACCACCAAATAGTTATAATCACAGGGAGAATGAAGGAACCTAAAACAAGAGCCATAATCCTTGATTATGTTCATGAAACAAACAAATTTTCATGAGTTAAAGCTTGAAACTTCCATGGATGGAAGAGAGAGAAAGAAGAGGACGAATTCTAGAGAGAGAGAAATAGAAGTTGATTTCTCTGACTGATTTACTTACTTTAAAGATTAGAAAGGTGATGGTTGATGATACTAGTGCTTAATCTCCTTGCTTCTTGCACCTTGATGATGGAGATATGACACCCTGGAGAAGAGAGAGAAAGGTTGTGTATGAGAGAGGGAAGGAGAGAGATAGAGAAATCCAAGGTTTGCATACTTACTTGGAGTGAGAAAAGGAAGGATTTGATAATAGATATGGGAGGAGCCTCTTGATTTTGGGTTGATTTTGGAAGAGAAATGGAACCCTATGGAGAAGGAAGAAAAAGACGAGGTGGAGAGGGAGAAGAGGGAGGCGTGATGTTGTGTTGTTTGTTTTTCCCATTCTTATCTCTCATCAACAAGCCCAAAGCGTTTTGTGTGGCTGTGGATGCATTCTTATCCACTAAACCACGAATGAGTGGCTGCCAGGCGTTATTTTTTTCTGATTTTTCCAGTGAGTAATCGATTACTCACACAAAGTAATCGATTACCTATGTGATGCAACCTTTCTCAGTACATTCATCAGAGCCTTAGTAATCGATTAACCCCCCGAATGTAATCGATTACTTACTCAAAGTAATCGATTACCGTACCCTTGTAATCGATTAAATTGCTGCAACATTTTGTGTAACTTAACCTGAGGCCTGGTAATCGATTACTGCCATGCAGAGTAATCGATTAATTCAGTGAAAAGTTATATTTTGATGATTTTGTAACTCCAATTCATTTCCTTAGGCTCATTACTCATTTAGGTTTGGATTGATACCCAATACCTTCCTCAAATCATGGAAATTCTTCCTAAATACTTGGCATAATTTCCTATTAGGCTGAAATAAAAATTTGGGATGTTACAATTCTCCCCCACTTATTGGAATTTCGCCCTCGAAATTCCGTTCAGTCCTGTAGAAGGGGGAACAATCCCTGAAATAAGGTCGATGCTCACTTCATTTGGTTCTGTTTTCCTATTCTAATGGCTCAACTAACACTGGTTATCACCTTAATAACATTCCAAGTTGTCCACCAAGTTCTCCCCCACTTGGCATCGACTTGCCGCTTTGGATTTTTGCCAATACGTAGGGAACTGAAATATTGGTCTCTAAATCGACTTCCACATCAATTTTCAATGTAACCTACAACACTTTAGCGATTAACAAGGGATCCGTGAGAAATTCATACTTTTCATGAAAGAAGACAACTTAAGTTTTCATGGTCAAGAATCTACTGCAAGGTACCGTAACTTATGGAGAAAATTCTCTCACTCATGAGGAACCAGAGGAAAGAAACAAGACTGGGTTTCAAGAACAATTTAAGTTTAAGATTTGATAGACACGAAGAACACCGAACTCACAGTTATCTGCCCGTACAATTAAAACGGACCCTTGATTAAGATCCAAGGATTGCTCTTTCAAGAGCGACTCGGACCTAGAAGGACGAAAAAGGAGAAATATTTTCTTCTACTGATTAGAACATCACCTAAGGCCTTCTATTAATTAGAACCTCACCTAAGGTTCCCAATAACACTATTGGGGTTTGAATGGTGCTTAGCACTTTAGAATTGGGATGAGCCGAAGTTATTCCAAGTAAACATTTCCCTACCCCTTAATTTGAGTAGGTGGAGCTAAATTAATACATTAGGTGCACAACAGCAACTCCAACAAAACTTATCCGAAGCTGGATATTGAAAAGAGTATGATTCATTTGAGTATCGATTAGGGATACTAGTGGAATCAAACTTGTCTACTATCTTAAGACTTACTTCACTCTCGGGATAAAATTTACTACCCCATGCTAGTCATTAAATAAAATTGTCTTTCCTAATGCTGGAGAGTTTCCGTATATATATATATATACATAAATGCTAGTTCTAGTATTTGGCTCTTTGTCTACCTTTTCTCTAGTTCATCCTTTTCTAACTATTCTATCATTAAGAGGTTACAACTTTGATTACCTTAATTTTTGGAAAAGTGAAATGATATCGTCCATTGATAGATGTAAAGATCGAAGTGATCAATTCCAACCTCACGTCTATCAATAACACATGACTGTGAGTTTTTAACAATAGTGTTATCATTTAATAGATGTAAGAATTAGAGTGATCAGTTCTAATCTTACCTTCCATTAAACAATAGCATCACCAACATCTTAAGAAGACTTTACTTGGAATTTCTAGACCTGTTAATTCTTTTGGAGGTTTCTCTTAACTTTCTTAAATAATTGTTTAACCATGGTTACCCCCTAGTCTCATACTCTTTAGTAAAGGAGGACCAGAAATTCCTAAGCCTATTCTTACCTCCACCAACTTCTAAGATGAAGCCTATGCCATATACACAATCTAGAGGATATAACTATTGATTACAATCTACTAACACAATCGCCTTCCGGGAAACTTAAGGGTATTTCTTATTTACTCTAATTCGGCTAGATTCATAGATGACTAAGGCTTTGGAATGATCGACCTTCCAACATGAATAGAGCAACCAAAAATGCGTCACATACATTTGCTAAAGCATAGGTAAGATAAGTACCTATCACGCATCTCATAAAGAGATTTTTGCCGCTGACTTCCTGCGCCTTTGATGCATTCTCCTCTTCCTTCTTTGCCATCTGGGGACAGTTGGCCACAACATGACCAGGCCGACTACACCGATAACAGGGTGCAGCCCTCCTAGTCGAATTTAGATGCCAACGTACTCCCTTATGCACCTTGCCACAGTGCAAGCAAGTAGGAGCAGAATAACAGGCTCTCCTTGCCTGACCCAGTTTCCTAGGAACTATTGATCTATCTCGAGGATAAGAACATGAATCCTGTAGAGGCCTTTTACCCTTATTAGGACCTTCTATTCCTCGCTCAAATTCAGGATTAAGGCAACCAATGGCCAAATGCCCTGGTTGACCACAACGGAGACATGAACCTTCCTTCTTTTTCTGCATTACTTTCCTACATATAACCTTGTGAAGTTTCCCGCAATGAACACAAACAGATTTACGATACGGAGGGGTCCTTATCAGTTTCGCTCCCTTTGAAATAATCCTCTCAACCTGGGGTTTAGGGTATACTGTTGGATCTGCCACATATTCTTCCGGCTTTGCAAGGCCCTTTTCCCAACAACTAGCCCATTCTACTAGCTGGGCAAAGTTATCAACAGGTACATTTCCATGAATGGTTTTGATATCATCTCGGAGTCCTGCAAGAAACTTGAGACATTTGGTTCTCTCATCCACACCTTGTTGGTAGTTTCTAGCATATCTGATGAGGTCCTCAAACTTCCACACATATTCCTCAACACTCAAATTGTCCTGTTTCAAACACAGGAAAGCCATTTCCTTCTCCTTCCGGACATCCCCCATCAGATACTTTCCCTGAAACCTATCTTTTAAAAGCTGCCACGTCACTCCTTGATTAATGGCCTCCTCCTGCCTTCGAACCTGTTTCCACCACTGTTCTGCTTCCCCCCTTAGGGTATATTGTGCCTGAAGAACTTTGTGCTCCTCCGGTGGTGCCACCTCACTGAGAATCTCTTCTATCTTCTTAAACCACTTACGATTTCTATCCAAAACATAGCCACCGTCAAAGTTAGGGGGACCATGCCACTTGAACTCTGCCAACCAACTGATTTCAGCAGGAGAGGGGTTCTGAGTTGCCTGAGATGACTGATTGAGTGCTGCTACAGCGGTAGTCACCAACTCAGCTTGTTGTCGGTTAATTTGAGCTAAGCTCTCTAAGATTGCAGCGATCCTATTATCGTCACTGCGCCTATCTTCCATAATTCTAATCCTGGAGGAAAGGTAAAGTATTAAACATACTAATAATCAATAACAACTATATCTTATGACTCTGACTTAAACATTTAACCATACACCTCAATTACTCGCTTGGTGAGTAATCATTGGAGTGTGCATAACTCCGAAGCCGAGGAGAAACTACTCCGATACCATAAATGTAACACCTAGGATTTATTACCCTTAAATACCCCATAATTAAAAATGTGCACTTAAAAAAAATTCCTTTTTAATTAGTAAAATCACCCGTCAAACAGACGGAGTTTTGTTTGTTTTTCGGACTAATCCAAAATTTAACTTGCGAAAACATTATCAAATGACAACCAGTAGCCAACAGGGCTTCATTCCAGATATATGAATCATGTCAAGGCCCAGTGGGCTCTACATATATAAGTGCATCCAGTAATTAGAGTAACAGCAGAAATAAAAAGCTTGAATAATATAAATCCAAGTTTTAAAACTTAACAAAATAAAGTCATCCTAAGCCTCATTCAAAAAGGTATACACAACACATATACATTAAAAACATAGGAGGCTTAGGTCCCAAAAATATGTACTAAATCCCACATAAACCCTACTCTCCCTGTGAGGGAGAGTTGTGAAAACCTACAATTGGTGGTTGAAACAAATAGGAACACTAGGAGAACACCTAGAAGGGGGGAGTTGAATAGGTGTTATAGAAACTTTGAAAGATTTTCGCAAGAAACAAATCTAAACGATTAAAACCAATGAAAATCAATCAATTAACAAATATTATATCAGAGATTAAGCGGAAACAATCAACACCAATATTCTTATTGATTCACCTAGGTTATGAAAATGATTTTCCCTTTATCAATTTTGCACAATAAAGATTCAATTCAATCAAATATAGAAAAATCACTTTTTCTAGGTTTTCAATCAAGAACACAATTAAAGACTTGAATGTAAAGAGTTAAGGGTTTAGAGATACGACACAGTGATTTATCCTGGTTCACTTTCATCCGCTTGAAAGCTACATCCAGTCCCCTCTTCAACCAAGAGAGATTCTTCACTATGAGGAATTAGAGTTCTCAAATTACAAGTAAATGCCTCACAAGACTTCCTTCTTGCTAGCCTACAAAGGATACCACACCCTTGCCTTGCAACCCTATTGATGCTCTAATCTAACCTCTACCCTTGCTTGCCGATACCCACAACAAGTCTTCCAATTGCTTGTTCTTCAACAAGGCTTCCAAGTGCTTGATGAAATGCTTCTTCAAGACTTCCAATGAACTATGCTTGATTCCACAAAATCAAGGCTTCCAATGTTGTAGAATGTTTGCCTCTTGCAATGATTACAACTCAAATGAAAACAAAATAACAATCCTATGAATCTCTTTCAAAAGCTATGAAAAGATCAACATGAGAGATTCAAGGTTCTTGATCAAAGAATATGAAAATGAGAGCTTTGATCTTGAGAGAGTGAGAGAGAATAGTGTGGCTTGGATTCTTTGTAAAATTGTGTATCAAAATGATTCTAGTTGATAGAAATGATTAGGAAAAGGTTTATATAGAATACCCAAAAGTTGGAGCAACTTAGAATAGCTTTTGAGAAGTGAAAAACGTATTTAAAACAGTTACAGACCCTGTTTACTCGAGTAAAATAAGTGTTAATCGAGTAATACGAAAGCAAGATAATTTTCACTCGAGTGAGACCAAAAATACTCGAGTAAAAGTGCAGATAATCGATTATCAAAAGTTTGTTAATACATTATCAGTTCAAAATACACTGTTAATCAATTATCAAAATCTGTTAATCGATTATTAACATTAAAAATCACTTAAAACTTGTTTTCTCAAAAACTAAACCTTTTCTTTCAAACCTTTAAGCCACCTATTGATTTTAGGAAAAGTGAATACTCAAAATATGATATAATCATGCATTCAAAAGAGATTCACTACCCTCTAATAAACTCTACCCAAACTCATAAACTAAAAGACTTGTGAGGCGAAAGATAAAACAATAAAACACGAACTACCAAACTAAGTCTTCATGAGTTGGCTCTCTCTTCTTCACTTGATGTTTGTTGTTGCTTGTTGAGCTTGAACTTGATCAACACATTTGAAGCTTGTTCAAAACCTTTTGGCATTTATCAAAACATTCTTCATGGATCTTACAATCTCCCCCTTTTTGAAAATGACAGACATGTTTTGAAATCGTTTGAAGTTCATTGAAGTTGTTGATGCTTGAACCATTTGATCACTTGGTGAGACTCTTGCTCCCCCTCAATTAATGCTTTTGACATTTGAAATCCAATTGAGTAAGCTTGATTCTCTCCCTATCGTCAACAACTTTGCTCAACCTACATAAAAACAACAAAACAACCTTTCTCCAAACATACCATTTCCAAACATACCATTTAAAAATTTCTCCCTTTGTTTCAAAACATCATATTTCTCCCCCTTTGGCATTATCAAAAAGAAATATATACCAATTGTAACTAAACAAATACCAATTGAAATAAGATCTAAGCCAAAATAGAAGAAATATAACCAAAGCATGATAATCATCTAATGATTACTCAATGATATCAATTATAACAAATTGTATACCAATAACATGATACCAATTGTAAAACAATTGTAAGAAATTGATAACAATAGTATTTTCTCAATAGTATAAACAATATCACATTATAAGAAATAATACCAATTGAGAGAACTATGAGCAATATCTAACAATATCAATTGTAGATACCAATTGTATAATATCAAATGTTACCAATTTGTAGGATTTTCTTCTTGATACCAATTGAAGTAGCAAATGAATGAATATCACATGAAAGTCCTTTTGCTCTTCAATCATACCTACAAAAACAATCATGCTTTGCTTTTTGGTATCCAAATGGTTTTGGATCCATTTTTGTTAGTGTAGGGACTTTCACCCTTTTTTACCCAAACAAAGTCTCCTTTAGGTATACCATGCACTTTAACATAACATACATTTGAAGTATGTCCATGAGTACCACAATAGAAACATGTTGGTGCATTTGAGAAATCAACTTTAGAAAAATCAACAACATTTCTATGAGATTTACTCTTAGCATTAGTATAACCCAAACCAAACTTGTTTGAATTTTCTCTTTGAAATTTTAACAATGTTCGCAATCTAATATCACCATTTGTGAAACTTGCAAGCTTATTTTTCAAAATAGCATTTTCATCCTTAAGCAACTTGCAATCCTCACAATCAACCACATTATTCAATCTACTAGCACAATCATAAGTAGAATTATCAATGATAAGATGCAAAGTCTCATTGTCTAACTTAAGGTCATCAACTTGCTTTTGAAGATCTAAAATCTTTTGTTGATGTTCCTCAATGAGCTTCTTCCTATCAATATTTTTCTTAGCTAATTTCTTGAGATGTTCATGCATTTCTTCATAAGCATTATATAACATTTCATAATTTGAAGAAATTTCGGATTTAGTAAGACTTACATCGCTTTCGTCACTTTGCTCACTTGATTCATCATTTGAGCTTTCCTCTTCATGTACTTGAGCTATCAAGTTGAGACAAGCGGCATGTTCATCATCCGAAGAACTACTAGTTGTGCTTTTCTTGTCTTGTTCATCATCACTATTCCAAACTATGTATGCCCTTTTGTGTTTTGCATTTTTCTTCTCTTTTTCCTTCTTCTTGAGATACTTAGAGCATGAGTACTTGAGATGACCGGGCTTTCCACATTCATGGCAAACTACACCTTCTTTTGAAGTCTTGGTCTTGTAGTGTGGGGGATCCTTCTCTTTACTTTTGTCCTTGTTCAACCTTCCTTTTCTCCTTAGAATTTTATTGAACTTTCTTAGTAGAAGCTTCATCTCCTCTTCATCAATATCCGAATCGGAATCTTCATTATCATCATCATCGGAACTCTCTTCCTTTTGATATGACCTTTGAGCTTTAAGAGCAATTCCTTTTCTTTCTCCATACTTGACCGATTCTTCATGCTTTTGCAAACGTTGAAGCTCCATTTCATGTTCTTGTAACTTTCCGAAAAGTGTTGCTAAGTCCATTGTGTCCAAGTCCTTTGATTCAACAATTGCGGTAACCTTGGGTTGCCATTCCCTACTTAGACATCTTAAAACTTTGTTAACAAGTTCACAATTCACGAAAGTTATACCAAGAGCAATGAGATGATTAACAATATGAGTAAAACGTTTTTGCATAAAACATATAGATTCATTAGGCAACATATGAAACAATTCATATTCATGCATCAAAGAATTCAATCTAGCACGCCTAACTTCACTAGTGCCTTCATGTGTGACTTGCAAGGTGTCCCACATATCTTTGGCATCTTTACATTGGGAGACTCTAAAGAACTCATCATAAGATAGAGCGGAGGTGATGATATTTTTTGCTTTTAAATCATATTGAATTTTTATTTTATCATCATCGGTCCACTTATCTTTGGGAGTTAGGGTAAGCACACCTTCTACATCTTTTGAGGGAATATAAGGACCAATTTCAATGGCTTCCCAAATCTTCACATCTATAGCTTCTATAAAGATTCTCATCCTAATTTTCCAATAACCATAACCCTTTCCACCAAACATAGGAGGGCGATTAATTGAAGCACCTTCACCACCAAAAGGATTCGTAGAACCCATTGTAGATTCCTTAGGATCTTTAACGAAAAAGCTCTATGCTCGTGTCTTTCGACCGAGCTCTGATACCAATTGTGAAAACCTACAATTGGTGGGTGAAACAAATAGGAACACTAGGAGAACACCTAGAAGGGGGGAGTTGAATAGGTGTTATAGAAACTTTGAAAGATTTTCGCAAGAAACAAATCTAAACGATTAAAACCAATGAAAATCAATCAATTAACAAATATTATATCAGAGATTAAGCGGAAACAATCAACACCAATATTCTTATTGATTCACCTAGGTTATGAAAATGATTTTCCCTTTATCAATTTTGCACAATAAAGATTCAATTCAATCAAATATAGAAAAATCACTTTTTCTAGGTTTTCAATCAAGAACACAATTAAAGACTTGAATGTAAAGAGTTAAGGGTTTAGAGATACGACACAGTGATTTATCCTGGTTCACTTTCATCCGCTTGAAAGCTACATCCAGTCCCCTCTTCAACCAAGAGAGATTCTTCACTATGAGGAATTAGAGTTCTCAAATTACAAGTAAATGCCTCACAAGACTTCCTTCTTGCTAGCCTACAAAGGATACCACACCCTTGCCTTGCAACCCTATTGATGCTCTAATCTAACCTCTACCCTTGCTTGCCGATACCTACAACAAGTCTTCCAATTGCTTGTTCTTCAACAAGGCTTCCAAGTGCTTGATGAAATGCTTCTTCAAGACTTCCAATGAACTATGCTTGATTCCACAAAATCAAGGCTTCCAATGTTGTAGAATGTTTGCCTCTTGCAATGATTACAACTCAAATGAAAACAAAATAACGATCCTATGAATCTCTTTCAAAAGCTATGAAAAGATCAACATGAGAGATTCAAGGTTCTTGATCAAAGAATATGAAAATGAGAGCTTTGATCTTGAGAGAGTGAGAGAGAATAGTGTGGCTTTGATTCTTTGTAAAATTGTGTATCAAAATGATTCTAGTTGATAGAAATGATTAGGAAAAGGTTTATATAGAATACCCAAAAGTTGGAGCAACTTAGAATAGCTTTTGAGAAGTGAAAAACGTATTTAAAACAGTTACAGACCCTGTTTACTCGAGTAAAATAAGTGTTAATCGAGTAACACGAAAGCAAGATAATTTTCACTCGAGTGAGACCAAAAATACTCGAGTAAAAGTGCAGATAATCGATTATCAAAAGTTTGTTAATCCATTATCAGTTCAAAATACACTGTTAATCAATTATCAAAATCTGTTAATCGATTATTAACATTAAAAATCACTTAAAACTTGTTTTCTCAAAAACTAAACCTTTTCTTTCAAACCTTTAAGCCACCTATTGATTTTAGGCAAAGTGAATACTCAAAATATGATATAATCATGCATTCAAAAGAGATTCACTATCCTCTAATAAACTCTACCCAAACTCATAAACTAAAAGACTTGTGAGGCGAAAGATAAAACAATAAAACACAAACTACCAAACTAAGTCTTCATGAGTTGGCTCTCTCTTCTACACTTGATGTTTGTTGTTGCTTGTTGAGCTTGAACTTGATCAACACATTTGAAGCTTGTTCAAAACCTTTTGGCATTTATCAAAACATTCTTCATGGATCTTACAAGAGTAATCCTGCTCGGCCAAATTTGGTGTATGCTCCAGCTCAGTACCTGAAAAATGGTAAGGAGGTAAGCATTACACAATAAAATAGGGAAGTAGTTTCTATTATGCTATACTGAACCACCAAGCCATACACATATAGTCAAATAAAGCACATTTCACAATTAAGCACTCCCAATAAAAGACATGTACATATCATAATTATTTAGTTCTTTTTAAGGTATGCTAAAACATGATTTCATTAATTCTAACTTGGTTCAAAAAAAGCATGAGTTATCAAGCATAAATTTCCAAACTCCTCACATTCAATTTATCAAGTAGCACACATTAAATTTTAGGTTCTATATCAACATCATAATTCATTCTTTTCTTTCTTTTCTTCATTTCATTCTTAAGGTGTATCTCACTCCATTGTACTTCACCTCCACACCGGAAGGTACCTCATACAATTTGGCCTATGGGTACTTCACCTCCACACCGGAAGGTACCTCATACCATTGTACTTCACCTCCACACCGGAAGGTACCTCATACCATTGTACGTCACCTCCACACCGGAAGGTACCTCATACAATTTGGCCGGTGGGTACTTCACCTCCACACCGGAAGGTACCTCATACCATTATACTTCACCTCCACACCGGAAGGTACCTTATACCTGTGAAAATCTACAATCGGTGGGTGAAACAACTAGGAGACACTAGGAGAACACCTAGAAGGGGGGGGATGAATAGGTGTTGGGTAAACCTTGAAAGATTTTCGCAAGAAACAAATCAAAACGATTAAAACAAATGTTTTTCACAAAATTCTTTAGCCTTAATCAATTAATGACATGAACTAATCGATTAATGCCTCTGTATATTGAAAAATCACTTTTCAATCAAATACGAAAATCAATCAATTAACAAGTATAACCAGAGATTCAGCGGAAATGATTAACACCAATATTCTTATTGATTAACCTAGTTATGAAAATGATTTTTCCCAAATCAATTTTGCACAATTAAGATTCAATTCAATCAATTATGAAAAATCACTTTTTCTAGGTTTTCAATCAAGAACACAATTAATAACAAGAATTGTAAAGAGTAGAGAGTTTAGAGATACAGCATAGTGATTTATCCTGGTTCACTTTCATCCACTTGAAAGCTACTCCAGTCCCCTCTTCAACCAAGAGAGATTCTTCACTATGAGGAATTAGAGTTTCTCAAATTACAAGTAAATGCCTCACAAGACTCCCTTCTTGCTAGCCTACAAGAGATACCACACCCTTGCCTTGTAACCCTATTGATATCTAATCTAACCTCTTCTCTTGCTTGCCGATACCCCACAACAAGACTTCCAATGCTTGCTTTACTACAAGACTTCCAATTGCTTGTTAACACAACAAGGCTTCCAAGTGCTTGATGAAATGTCACACCAAGACTTCCAATATAACTTTGCTTGATTCACAACCAAGACTTCCAATTGTTGTAGATAGCTTGCCTCTTGCAAAGATTACAACCAAATGAAAACAAAATAACAATCCTATGAATCTCTTTCAAAAGCTATGAAAATATCAACATGAGAGATTCAAGGTTCTTGATCAAAGAATGTAAAAGTTAAAGCTTTGATCTTGAGAAAGTGAGAGAGAATAGAGTGGCTTTGATTCTTTGTAAAATTGATATAAAAATGATAGGTAATTGTAATAATAATTCACAAAGGTTAGAAATAGGTTTATATAGAATACCCAAAAGTTAAGAATGGTTAGAAGTGCTTTTGAGAAGTGAAAAACTCATTTAAAAACAGTAACAGCTCGTGTTAATCGAGTAACAAAGTCACTACTCGAGTAACAAGTGTAAAACTTGTTCACTACTCGAGTAATCTGAGCCTTAATCGAGTATTTACGCAAAGCTTCAAAAATCTAATCGAGTAATCAGCCCCTTAATCGAGTATTTGCGCAAGACATGAAAATTCTACTCGAGTAATCAAGTGGCTAATCGAGTAGTCAGTTCAAAAAACACTTAAAAACTTGTTTTCTCAAAAACTAAACCTTTTGTTTCAAACCTTTAAGCCACCTATTGATTTTAGGCAAAGTGAATACTCAAAATATGATATAATCATGCAATCAAAAGAGATTCACTACCCTCTAAGAAACTCTACCCAAACTCATAAACTAAAAGACTTGTGAGGCAAAAGATAAAACATAAAGCATAAACTACCAAACTAAGTCTTCATGAGTTGGCTCTCTCTTTAGCACTTGATGTTTGTTGTTGCTTGTTGAGCTTGATCTTGATCAACACATTTGTAGCTTGTTCAAAACCTTTTGACATTTATCAAAACATTCTTCATGGATCTTACAATCTCCCCCTTTTTGAAAATAACAAACATGTTTTGAAATTATAAAATTCATTGAAGTTGTTGATGCTTGAACCATTTGATCACTTGGTGAGACTCTTGCTCCCCCTCAATAAATGCTTTTGACATTTGAAATCTAATTGAGATAAAAGCTTGATTCTCCCCTATCTCCAACAACTTTGCTCAACCTACATAAAATCTACAAAAAAAACCTTTCTCCAAACATACCATTTCATTTCTCCAAAATGATCAAAACATAATATTTCTCCCCTTTTTCAAAATATCATATTTCTCCCCCTTTGGCATTATCAAAAAGAAATATATACCAATTGAAATAAAAGATCTAAGCCAAAATATAGAAATTAATAAGATATAACAACCAAAGCATGATAATCATCTAATGATTACTCAATGACATCAATTATAACAAATTGTATACCAATAACATGATACCAATTGTAAAACAATTGTAAGAATTTGATACCAATAGTATTATCTCAATAATATAAACAATATCACATCAAGAGAAATAATACCACTTGAGAGAACTATGAGCAATATCCAACAATATCAAATTGAAAAATACCATTAGTATAATATCAAATGTTACCAATTTGTAGGATTTTCTCCTTAATACGAATTGAAGAAGCAAATGAATGAATAACACATGAAAGTCCTTTTTCTCTTCAATCATACCTACAAAAACAATCATGCTTTGCTTTTTGGTATCCAAATGGTTTTGGATCCATTTTTGTTAGTGTAGGGACTTTCACCCTTTTTCACCCAAACAAACTTTCCTTTAGGTATACCATGCACTTTAATATAACACACATTTGAAGTATGTCCATGAGTACCACAATAGAAACATGTTGGTGCATTTGAAAAATCAACAACATTTCTATGAGACATACTCTTAGCATTAGTATAACCCAAACCAAACTTGTTTGAATTTTCTCTTTGAAAATTTAACAATGTGCGCAATCTAATATCACCACTTGTGAAACTTGCAAGTTTATTTTTCAAAATAGCATTTTCATCTTTAAACAACTTGCAATTCTCACAATCAACCACAATATTCAATCTACTAGAACAATCACAAGAAGAACTAACATATATAAGATCAAGGGTTTCATTTTCAAGATTAAGCTCATCAACTTGTTTTTGAAGTTCTAAAATCTCTTGTTGATGTTTCAAAATGAGCTTCTTCCTTTCAATGTTTTTCAAAGCTAGTTTCTTAAATTGTTCATGCATTTCTTCATAAGCATTATATAACATTTCATATTTGGAAGAAATTTCGGATTTAGTAAGACTTACATCGCTTTCATCGCTTTGTTCACTTGATTCATCATTTGAACTTTCCTCTTCATTTACTAGAGCTATCAAGTTGAGACAAGCGGCATCTTCATCATCCGAAGAACTATTTGATGTACTTTTCTAGTCTTTTTCATCATCACTATTCCAAACTATGTATGCCCTTTTAGTTTTCTTTTCTTTCTCCTTCTTCTTAAGATACTTAGAGCATGAGTACTTGAGATGACTGGGCTTTCCACATTCATGGCAAACTATACCTTCTTTTGAAGTCTTTGTCTTGTAGTGTGGGGAATTCTTCTCTTTACTTTTGTCTTTGTTCAACCTTCCTTTTCTCCTTAGAAGCTTGCTAAAATTTCTTAGTAGAAGTTTCATCTTCTCTTCATCAATGTCCGAATCGGAATCTTCATCATCATCATTATCATCATCGGAACTCTCTTCCTTTTTATATGACCTTTGAGCTTTAAGAGCAATTCCTTTTCTTTCTTTGTTCTTGTCCGACTCTTCATGTATATGCAAACGTTCAAGCTCCATTTCATGTTCTTGTAGCTTTCCGAAAAGTGTTGCTAAGTCTATGGTGTCCATGTCCTTTGATTCAACAATTGCGGTAACCTTGGGTTGTCATTCCCTACTTAGACATCTTAAAACTTTGTTAACAAGTTCACAATTCAAGAAAGTTTTACCAAGAGCAACGAGATGATTAACAATATGAGTAAAACGTTTTTGCATAAAACATATAGATTCATTAGGCAACATACGAAACAATTCATATTCATGCATCAAAGAATTTAATCTAGCACGCCTAACTTCACTACTACCTTCATGTGTGACTTGCAAGGTGTCCCACATTTCTTTGGCATCACGACATTGGGAGACTCTAAACAACTCATCATAAGATAGAGCGGAGGTGATGATATTCTTTGCTTTTAAATCATATTGAATTTTCCTTTTATCATCATCGGTCCACTTATCTTTGGGAGTAAGTGTAAGCACACCTTCTACATCTTTTGAGGGAATATAAGGACCATTTTCAATGGCTTCCCAAATGTTCACATCTATGGCTTCTATAAAGATTCTCATCCTAATTTTCCAATAACCATAACCCTCTCCACCAAACATAGGAGGGCGATTTATTGAAGCACCTTCACCACCAAAAGGATTCGTAGAACCCATTGTAGTTTCTCAAGGATCTTAATGAAAAAGCTCTATGCTCGTGTCTTTCGACCGAGCTCTGATACTAATTGTGAAAACCTACAATCGGTGGGTGAAACAACTAGGAGACACTAGGAGAACACCTAGAAGGGGGGGTTGAATAGGTGTTGGGTAAACCTTGAAAGATTTTCGCAAGAAACAAATCAAAACGATTAAAACAAATGTTTTTCACAAAATTCTTTAGCCTTAATCGATTAATGACATGAACTAATCGATTAATGCCTCTGTATATTGAAAAATCACTTTTCAATCAAATACGAAAATCAATCAATTAACAAGTATAACCAGAGATTCAGCGGAAATGATTAACACCAATATTCTTATTGATTAACCTAGTTATGAAAATGATTTTTCCCAAATCAATTTTGCACAATTAAGATTCAATTCAATCAATTATGAAAAATCACTTTTTCTAGGTTTTCAATCAAGAACACAATTAATAACAAGAATTGTAAAGAGTAGAGAGTTTAGAGATACGACACAGTGATTTATCCTGGTTCACTTTCATCCACTTGAAAGCTACTCCAGTCCCCTCTTCAACCAAGAGAGATTCTTCACTATGAGGAATTAGAGTTTCTCAAATTACAAGTAAATGCCTCACAAGACTCCCTTCTTGCTAGCCTACAAGAGATACCACACCCTTGCCTTGTAACCCTATTGATATCTAATCTAACCTCTTCTCTTGCTTGCCGATACCCCACAACAAGACTTCCAATGCTTGCTTTACTACAAGACTTCCAATTGCTTGTTAACACAACAAGGCTTCCAAGTGCTTGATGAAATGTCACACCAAGACTTCCAATATAACTTTGCTTGATTCACAACCAAGACATCCAATATAACTTTGCTTGATTCACAACCAAGACTTCCAATTGTTGTAGATAGCTTGCCTCTTGCAAAGATTACAACCAAATGAAAACAAAATAACAATCCTATGAATCTCTTTCAAAAGCTATGAAAATATCAACATGAGAGATTCAAGGTTCTTGATCAAAGAATGTAAAAGTTAAAGCTTTGATCTTGAGAAAGTGAGAGAGAATAGAGTGGCTTTGATTCTTTGTAAAATTGATATAAAAATGATAGGTAATTGTAATAATAATTCACAAAGGTTAGAAATAGGTTTATATAAATACCCAAAAGTTAGGAATGGTTAGAAGTGCTTTTGAGAAGTGAAAAACTCATTTAAAAACAGTAACAGCTCGTGTTAATCGAGTAACAAAGTCACTACTCGAGTAACAAGTGTAAAACTTGTTCACTACTCGAGTAATCTGAGCCTTAATCGAGTATTTACGCAAAGCTTCAAAAATCTAATCGAGTAATCAGCCCCTTAATCGAGTATTTGCGCAAGACATGAAAATTCTACTCGAGTAATCAAGTGGCTAATCGAGTAGTCAGTTAAAAAAACACTTAAAAACTTGTTTTCTCAAAAACTAAACCTTTTCTTTCAAACCTTTAAGCCACCTATTGATTTTAGGCAAAGTGAATACTCAAAATATGATATAATCATGCAATCAAAAGAGATTCACTACCCTCTAAGAAACTCTACCCAAACTCATAAACTAAAAGACTTGTGAGGCAAAAGATAAAACATAAAGCATAAACTACCAAACTAAGTCTTCATGAGTTGGCTCTCTCTTTAGCACTTGATGTTTGTTGTTGCTTGTTGAGCTTGATCTTGATCAACACATTTGTAGCTTGTTCAAAACCTTTTGGCATTTATCAAAACATTCTTCATGGATCTTACAATACCACCACATAGGTTATACGTATAAAGAATAAGATTTAAGCATAACAATACACATAATTTCGAGCACACCATTCATTCATTCACTCAATTCTTTCCTTAATAAGACACTTATATCCACAACTAAACAAATATGAAAAATAAATCACCATTATGCACACCTAACATTTAACCATCCCTAGTCCAGTTCCTTATAAGTATACACCTGTTGCAACGAGTTTCATTCCAAGCATCATATTTTTCATCATACATAAATTCTAGGGCTCATTATGATTTAACAAAATATCAACCAAGTAATTCAAGTATCAACAGTTAGAATTAAGCACAAAGTAAGATATCCAATTACTTTTATATGTACTTACATCCCTAACATATTATTATCTATCCTAGGGTTCATTACCCTAACTAACAAACACCTCCTAGCAACCCAATATATTCACAATACAATCTACCCCCTAGAATATGGTAACACAAACCTCCTTACCTCAATTCTTAGAGATATGGAGATTTAGCTTGCCCTAAGCTTGAGCTTTTACCACCAAATAGTTATAATAACAGGGAGAATGAAGGAACCTAAAACAAGAGCCATAATCCTTGATTATGTTCATGAAACAAATAGATTTTCATGAGTTAAAGCTTGAAACCTCCATGGATGGAAGAGAGAGAAAGAAGAGGAAGAATTCTAGAGAGAGAGAAATAGAAGTTGATTTCTCCAACTAATTTACTTACTTTGAAGATTAGAAAGGTGATTGTTGATGATACTAGTGCTTAATCTCCTTGCTTCTTGCACCTTGATGATGGAGATATGGCACCCCGGAGAAGAGAGAGAAAGGTCGTGTATGAGAGAGGGAAGGAGAGAGATAGAGAAATCCAAGGTTTACATACTTACTTGGAGTGAGAAAAGGAAGGATTTGATGATAGATATGGGAGGAGCCTCTTGATTTTGGGTTGATTTTGGAAGAGAAATGGAACCCTATGGAGAAGGAAGAACAAGACGAGGTGGAGAGGGAGAAGAGGGAGGCGTGATGTTGTGTTGTTTGTTTTTCCCCTTCTTATCTCTCATCAACAAGCCCAAAGCGTTTTGTGTGGCTGTGGATGCATTCTTATCCACTAAGCCACGAATGAGTGGCTGCCACGCGTTATTTTTTTATGATTTTTCCAGTGAGTAATCGATTACTCACACAAAGTAATCGATTACCTATGTGATGCAACCTTTCTCAGTACATTCATCAGAGCCTTAGTAATCGATTAACCCCCCGAATGTAATCGATTACTTAATCGATTACCGTACCCTTGTAATCGATTAAATTGCTGCAACATTTTGTGTAACTTAACCTGAGGCCTGGTAACCGATTACTGCCATGCAGAGTAATCGATTACTTCAGTGAAAAGTTATATTTTGATGATTTTCTAACTCCAATTCATTTCCTTAGGCTCATTACTCATTTAGGTTTGGATTGATACCCAATACCTTCCTCAAATCTTGGAAATTCTTCCTAAATACTTGGCATAATTTCCTATTAGGCTGAAATAAAAATTTGGGATGTTACATTCATCACTTATCATTATTCCTTCTATTTCCAAACTCAACTAGTCTACTTTTAACTTGTTAGAAACCAACAAGCGGTCTAACAATTACTAGAGGGGGGTGAATAGTAATTCGAAGACACTGATATACAATTTTCGGATTTGATTGAAAGTGGAAGAAATACTGTTGCTGGATTTTAGAGACAGAGGAAAAATGCAGAGCAAGTGCCGAGCAGGAACCGAGCACTGATTAACTAACCCGTTTGCCGAGTTCCTAGCACACACTCAGTCGGGTTTTGCAGCGGATTTTAGCAACGGTATTTGAGTCAAGTGTGCAGTGAAGAAACCGATTAAATGCAACTAAAGCAGAAAATGAAAATGCAGACAGCTGTAAAAGAAGAACACCAGAACTTTTATACTGGTTCACTCTCCACCACTGAGAGCTACGTCTAGTCCTCCCCAAACCTTGAGGAGATTTTTACTCAAAATCAAATGTGAGATTACAATAGGAATTAGAGAACCTCTCTAATCTACACCTATATGTCACCGAGTGTACCAAACTCCTGACACCACCACAAATGACTTTGCTGTCGGATGAAGAACGTCTTCAATACGTGACAAAGGGGACTTCCTTGAAACCTTCAAGGATTCCTTCTCTTCTTCACACGAAACACGAGAGTATTGATTTTGGTGTTGGCTCCTGAATTCAAAATTGATTACTGAAATCTGACAGTTTGAGAGCACCTTCATTTTGGAATGACGAGGAATTGGTTTGATCACTAAAGTTCTATTTTCTTTTCTCAGATTATGAATATCACAATGATGTGTCGAGAGTCTAATAGCGTAACAGTCCACGCCTTTTTGTGTTGGAGGAGATATCTCTTATACTGATCAGATTTCCTCACGAATCAAGGAGGAAACACTGCTGCCATAATGGGAATTGATTTGCGATATTTCTTCTCCAACTGCCATTTAGTCACGAGGCATCTACAAAATAGGAAAGAATCAATTTTTCCATGGAAAGAATTGATTGACGAGATTCCCTCTCCAACACCCATATTTGAATTTGATTGCCAATTCCTTTTATAGACTGATTCCGTTGATGACCGAGCTTCGAGCTTGATGATGCTTCACTGCCGATGACCGAGCTTCTAACTTGATGATGCTTCACTGCTGATGACCGAGCTTCGAGCTTCCATATCTAATGACTTGATGCGAACCGAGCTTGTTGCTTGAACGGAGCTGATTGCTTGAACTGTTGTTGACCAAGAATGAACCGAGCTTGAGGTTTGACCTTTGACTTCCAAGCTGTGGCCGAGCTTTGCATTCTGACTTGAGTCTAACTCCGAGCTTTGGCCGAGCATGAAGAGTTTGACTCTGAGCCGAGCTTTGCCCGAGCTTTACACAATAGCTAGAATGTGAGCTTGAGATCCGAGTTTGAGCCGAGCTTCAATATTCGAGCTTGAACTAAAACTTGATATCCGAGCTTCTGACTTGCCGCTGGTTAGTCTTCATTGGCTGAGCATCTTAGAGATTGAATCTGAGCTTCTTGCCGAGCTTCTGACTTGCCCTTGAATTACTGAGCTTTGGCCGAGCTTTGTGAACCAAGCTTTGAGTATTAGCTTGAGTTTCGAGCACGCGCCGAACTTCAAGGTTTGAGCATGATTTTATCTTTGACAGACTTGCCTTGGCTGAGCTTGCAACTGAAGGTAAGGTCCAACTTGCATCTAAAGTCTTCCCAAGCAATCGTCATGCTGAGCTACTCACGATTGTAACTTCAGAATCTATGGATCTATGGTGTTGATCTAAGTTTAACTTTTTCCCAGCACATTGTATGTTTCAGAGATCGATCTTCGGCATATGGACCGAGCAATTTGTCTTCATCAGAGTCTATTGCAGATTCTACTCGGCTTAGTCTACTTGGCTTAGTCCGAGCATCTTGTCTTCATCAAAATTCAGCCTTCCACATTGATTCTACAATCTCCCCCTTTTTGATGATGACGAATGCTTGTTGTTTTGACCGAGCTGCTGCCCTTGTTGATTTTGACCGAGCTCTTACTTGGTTGAGTTCCGAGAACATGATGTAACTTGCTGATTTGAAAATTCCGTGAATCAGCTCGGAAACTCCCCCTTAGTGAATGCTCGTTGCTCGGAAAAGTCACTAATACCTGAAACAGCACAAACAACACACACACATCTCCCCCTTTGGCATAATCAAAAAGGAGCCAAGATTTAAGCACATTGCCAAAAGAGTTGGAAAGAAAAACAATAATACGAAAAAAAAACTTTTATATAAATCATATATTTGCCTTTCTCCCCCTGAAGATAACATTAAAATTTCTTATCTCCCTCGGAAAAGGCAATTTTTATGTATGGTTAACAGTCAAGCTATCCGAGTAGTCAACGATTATTTTAAATACTAAAAGGAATCTGATCAATTTTGACATTGAACTAAGACACTGTTTGCTGGTGACCAACCAAGTTTTAAAAACAACTGAATAGAAATTAGCTTACACTTAATTCATCCAAAATACCGAGCTCCCTCCGAATATGATAAAATGTTTCTCTCGACAGGGGTTTTGTTAAAACGTCAGCTAATTGATTTTTAGTGCTGACAAATTCAATAACACAGTCACCTTTTTGAACATGATCTCGTAAAAAATGGTGTCTTAGTTCAATGTGTTTTGTTCGAGAGTGATACACTGGAATCTTAGTTAGATTGATTGCACTTGTATTGTCACATTTGATAGGAATGTGGTCCAATGACAAGCCGAAGTCCGACAGTTGCTGTTTCATCCAGAGGATTTGAGCACAGCAACTACCGGCTACAATGTACTCGGCTTCTGCAGTGGAAAGAGCAACACAAACTTGCTTTTTGGAAAACCACGACACTAGAGAACTTCCCAAAAGATGGCAAGTCCCAATAGTGCCTTTTCGGTCAAGCTTGCATCCCGCAAAATCCGAATCCGAATAACCAATCAAACTCAAAGATGCATCCTTAGGATACCACAAACCAGGGTTCACAATTCCTTTTAAATACTTAAAAATTCGTTTAACTGCAAAAAGATGAGATTCTTTCGGATTTTCTTGAAACCGAGCACAGATACACACACTGAACATAATATCCGGTCTTGATGCAGTTAAATATAGAAGGCTTCCTATCATACCTCTATATTTATTTACATCCACTGGCTTACCTGATTCATCTTTGTCAAGGTAGCATGATGCACACATCGGGGTTGCAGCACTTTTGCAGCTCTCTATCCCGAATTTCTTTATCAGTTCCTTGCAGTACTTGCCTTGATGAACAAAGATGCCTCCTGATAGTTTTTTTACTTGCAGACCGAGAAAGAGGTTTAGCTCGCCCATCATTGACATCTCAAATTCTCCCTGCATCAAGTCTGAAAACTTCTTGCACAAGGACATATTAGTAGCACCAAATATGATATCATCTACATATACTTGAACTAATAAGATGTCCTTTTAGATTTATAAATGAACAGTGTAGTGTCAACTTTCCCTCTTTGAAAGTCGTGCTCTAGAAGAAAGGTACTTAACCGACCGTACAAAGCTCGAGGAGCTTGTTTCAATCCGTAAAGTGCCTTCTTCAGTTTATAAACGTGATTTGGAAAATCGTGACTTTCAAATCCGGGAGGTTGTTTCACATACACTTCCTCATTTATGAATCCATTTAAAAATGTGCTTTTGACATCCATTTGATATAATGTAAAGTTCATTAATGATGCAAAAGCAAGCAAGATCCGAATTGCTTCAAGCCGAGCAACCGGAGCAAAGGTCTCATCGTAATTGATACCTTCCTCTTGGTTGTAGCCTTGAGCAACCATCCTTTCCTTGTTTCATATAATTAACCCTAATTCATCCAATTTATTTTGAAAAATCCATTTAGTGCCGATTATGGTATGATCATCGAGCCGAGGAACTAAATCCCAAACATCATTTCTGATGAATTGATTTAATTCCTCTTGTATAGCCATAGCCCAATGTTCATCCATAATTGCATCAGTTACTGAATCAGGTTCAATTTGAGAAACGAATGAAACAAAATTACATAAGTTCAGAATTTACCGACGAGTGAGGACCCCTTTTGAGATGTCTCCGAGCACGTTATCTATCGGGTGATTTTTGTTCGTCTTCCAAGCTGGAGGAAGCTCGGAAGCACCTCGGTTAGCGATTAAGTCCATGCTTGGATGATGCTCGTTCTCTTGTGGTCGGACCTCGGATGAGAGCAGATCTTTACTTACTCTTTTTCTCGGAGTGAGCTTGTCCTGCCGAGCTCTGATTTCACTTGCAGTTTGGTCGGCCTCTTGAGATATTTGTTCAAATGAGCTCGGTTCCTCCTTGTTGACCTCGGCAGAGTCCGAAACCTGTATGCCTGCAACACTAACAATGTCTCCTTTCGGAGACTCATCAAATACCACGTGGATGGATTCTTCCATAGTGGAAGTTCTTGTATTGAAAATTCGATATGCTTTACTATGAGTGGAATATCCCAAAAATATACCCTCATCTGCTTTCGAATCAAATTTGTTAAGATGTTCTTTTCCATTATTTAAAATAAAAACTCTACAACCAAAATCATGTAGATGAGAGATATTCGGTTTCCTACCCTTGTAAAGTTCATAAGGAGTTTTCTTTAAAATTGGTCGAGTCAGAATATGGTTCATCACGTAACAGGCCGTGTTAACCGCATCAGCCCAGAAATAATGCGGTAGATGATATTCATTTAACATTGTTCGGGCAAGCTCTTCAAGAACTCGGTTTTTCCGTTCAACAACCCCGTTTTGCTGGGGAGTTCTTGGAGCCGAGTCCTGATGATCAATGCCGAACTTAGAACATAATTTGTCAAATTTGTGGTTTTCGAACTCACCACCATGGTCGGTTCGAATTATGATCACTTTTTGGTTGACTTGGTTTTGGATTCGTTTGACATGATCTTTAAAACTTTGAAAATTATCACTTTTTGAAGTTAAAAACAGAGTCCATGTAAATCTAGAGAAGTCGTCGACAATCACCAAAGCATAATAATTGCCACCGAAGCTTTTAACCTGAGAGGGTCCAAACAAGTCCATATGAAGTAACTCTAATGGCCTTGTTGTGGACATCACCGGTTTTGAAGGAAAATCATTTTTATTTTTGGTGGGTTTGCACTTCTTACAATCGGTGCAAACTCCTTCAATGTCAAAAGATAACTTCGGCAAGCCAATTACTAGGTTTCAGAATTGTAGCTTCTTCAATTGATTCACATTTATATGTGTTGTCCTACGATGCCAAAGCCAAGCATCACTTTCTTTGCTAACCATGCAAGTGGATACAAAAGATGTGATTTCATTGATGTCAACCAAATAAGTGTTATTATGCCTTTTACCAACAAATTTAACAGCATTGTCCTTGTCACTTTTAATGATGCAGTGAGTGGAGGTAAATACAACGTGATTACCGATATCGCATAATTCGCTAATGCTTAAAAGATTGTGCACTAGCCCTTTTACGAAAAGAACGTTATCGATAATCACATTGGAAGAAATTTCTATTTTACCTTCACCCAAAATCTTACCTCGATTGTTGTCTCCATACGTGACAAAGCCTTTTTATTTGTGTGACAATTCAGTGAATTGGCTTTTGTCGCCCGTCATGTGCTTCGAGCAGCCACTGTCAAGGTACCACCGATTTTCCCTTGCTCGGAAGCACACCTACAAAACATATATTTTACTTGTTTGTTGCGGGTACCCAAACTGTTTTGGGTCCCTAGGGGTTAGCAAAAATATTTGTTCCTTTAACAACCCAAACATAACATCCCTTGGTTACACCATAACGCCGAATTCTGCATTCGTTTGGAGTATGTCCATGAATGCCGCAATATGAACATGTTGGCTGTTTAGAATGTTTAATATTAGAGAATGTGCCAACTTTTCTGAAAACTTTCTTTTTCGGTTCAGTGTAACCAAGTCCTGCTTTGTTCGAGTTTGTTATGTGTTTGATGGTTACTGAATTTTGCATACTGTTGCTTTTAGTGAGAGTTGCACAAGTTGTTTTTAGATTTTGAATTTCAATTTTATACTTGGTGCAACTATCACATTGCTGATTTTTCAAAGTCATGACAGTGTGCTCCAAAGAGTTATTGCTGCAGTTTAGACTTACAATCCGTTTTTCCAATTTATAAACTTGCTCTTTATAATTCAGTAAATTATTTTTCAGTTTTGTGTAACTTTTGGCAAGTCTCTTGAAATCAGATTCGATTTCTGTATATGCAGTGTATAACTCTTCGTAATCATCAAATTCAGATTCAGTATCAGTTTTAGTGTCAGAGGTTACCTCGAATTTTTGTTCGAAAGTTGTTTGGCTTGGTGAGGCTTCCTCGTCGTGTCTGCCCATCAAACACAGGTTTACTGATTTTTGCTTGGTTGAGCCGAGCTCTGAGATCGGATCTTCCTCGCCTTCATCTGAGCTTGATTCGAACTCTTTCTCGATTGATCCGAGCTCTGAAGTTGGATCTTGCTCGGTTTCTGTTTGGCACATTAACGCTTGCACTCTTTGACTTCCTGTTAGGCAAAGGTATGCTCTCTTCGACTTTCTATCTCTCCCGTTCTTTCTGTCTTCACTGCTGCTCTTTTGATTCTTGGGACAGTAATCTTTGATGTGTCCTGGTTCTCCACATCCGTGACACTTAATTCAATCTTTTGAGCTCTTGTGATTTTCGTCTCTTACCTCTTTTCCTTGGTTTCTGAAGTTCCTTTTGTTTTTGAAAAATTTCCCGAACTTCTTCACCATGAGGCTGAAGCTTTCTTCATCCAATTCAGAATCTGATTCACTACTCGAAGAGTCCTTGCTCACTTTTGAGTGCTTGGTAGATACCTTGAGTGAGATCCCTTTCTTCTTTCTATCTGACAATTCGTGCATTGTCAGGCGACCGAGCTCCATCTCGTGTTCTTGCAATTTTCCGAACAGGGTAGCAATATCCAAGGAGTCCAAATCCTTTGATTCCATGATTGCAGTGGTTTTGGGCTGCCATTCCCTGCTTAAACACCTCAAAAATTTATTAATAATTTCGGAATTTAAAAATGTCTTTCCTAGTGCAGTTAAACGATTGATGATATGAGTGAATCTCTTTTGCATGTCACTGATCGACTCATTTGGGTGCATGAGACATAGTTCATATTCATGCATTAGTGCGTTTAATCTGGCCCTTCTTATTTCACTCGTTCCTTCGTGAGTGAGTTGTAGAACATCCCACATTTGTTCGCATTTTTGCAGTGCGAAACTCGGAAAAACTCGTCGTAGGATAGAGCAGAAGTGATGATGTTTTTGGCTTTCAAATCGTAAGATACTTTTCGTTTATCATCATCATTCCAGCTTTTCTTTGGGATTTCTACAACCTCATCTCCGACTTTTCTTTTTGGAACATGAGGACCATTTTCAATTGAGTCCCAAATATCTATATCGATGGCTTCGATGAAAATTTTCATCCTGGCCATCCAATAAGCATAACCATCACCATTAAATAATGATGGTCTGTTTATTGATGAGTCTTCCCCTCCAAATGGATTGTTAGACCCCATTTGGTTTCTTTTGGATCTTTTTCGAAAAAGTTGTTAAGCTCGATCTTTCGACCGAGCTCTGATACCACTTGTTGGAAACCAACAAGAGGTCTAACAATTACTAGAAGGGGGGTGAGTAGTAATTCGAAGACACTGATATAAAATTTTCGGATTTGATTGAAAGTGGAAGAAATACTGTTGCTGGATTTTAGAGATAGATGAAAAATGCTGAGCAAGTGCCGAGCAGGAACCGAGCACCGATTAACAACCGGTTTACCGAGTTCCAAGCACACACTCAGTCGGGTTTTGTAGCGGGTTTTAGCAACGGTATTTCAGTCAAGTGTGCAGTGAAGAAACCGATTAAATGCAACTAAAGCAGAAAATGAAAATGCAGAAAGCTGTAAAAGAAGAACACCAGAATTTTTATACTGGTTCACTCTCCACCATTGAGAGCTACGTCCAGTCCTCCCTAAACCTTGAGGAGATTTTTACTCAAAATCAAATGTGAGATTACAATAGGAATTAGAGAACCTCTCTAATCTGCACCTATATCTCACCGAGTGTACCAAACTCGTGACACTACCACAAATGACTTTGATGCCGGTTGAAGAACGTCTTCAACACGTGACAATGGAGACTTCCTTGAAACCTTCAGGGACTCCTTCTCTTATGCACACGAAACAAGAGAGTATTGATTTTGGTGTTGGCTCCTGATTCCAAAACTGATTACTGAAATCTGACAGTTTGAGAGCACCTTCATTTTGGAATGATGAGGAATTGGTTTGATCACTAAAGTTCTATTTTCTTTTCTCAGATTATGAATATCATAGTGATGCGTCGAGAGTGTAAGAGCGTAAGAGTCCATGCCTTTTTGTGTTGGAGGAGATATCTCTTATACTAATCAGATTTCCTCACGAATCAAGGAGGAAACGCTGCTGCCATAATGGGAATTGATTTGCGATATATTTCTTCTCCAACTGCCATTTAGTCATGAGGCATCTACAGAATAGGAAAGAATCAATTTTTCCATGGAAAGAATTGATTGACGAGATTCCCTCTCCAACGCCCATATATGAATCTGATTGCCAAATCCTTTTATAGACTGATTCCGTTGATGACCGAGCTTCGAGCTTGGTGATGCTTTACTGCTGATGACCGAGCTTCTAACTTGATGATGCTTCATTACTGATGACCGAGCTTCGAGCTTCCATATCTAATGACTTGACGCGAACCAAGGTTGTTGCTTGAACCGAGCTGATTTCTTGAATTGTTGTTGACCAAGAATGAACCGAGCTTGAGCTTTGACCTTTGACTTTCGAGTTGTGGCCGATCTTTGCATTTTGACTTGACTCTAACTCCGAGCTTTGGCCGAGCATGAAGAGTTTGACTCTGAGCTGAGCTCTGCCTGAGCTTTACACAATAGCTAGAATGTGAGCTTGAGATCCGAGCTTGAACTGAAACTTGATATTTGAGCTTCTGACTTGCCGCTGGTTCATCTTCATTGGTTGAGCATCTTCGAGCTTGCATCTGAGCTTCTTGCCGAGCTTCTGACTTGCCCTTGATTAACTGAGCTTTCGCCGAGCTTTGTGAACCGAGCTTTGAGTATTAGCTTGAGTTCCGAGCACGCACCGAGCTTCAAGGTTTGAGCATGATTTTATCTTTGACAGACTTGCCTTGGTCGAGCTTGCAACTGAAGTTAAGGTCCAGCTTGCATCTAAAGTCTTCCCGAGCAATCGTCATGCTGAGCTACTTAGGATTGTAACTTCGGAATCTGTGGATCTGTGGTGTTGATCTGAGTTTACTTTTTCCGAGCACGTTGTATGTTTCAGAGATCGGTCTTCGGCATATGGACCGAGCAATTTGTCTTCATCAGAGTCTGTTGCAGATTATACTCGGCTTAGTCTACTTGGCTTAGGCCGAGCATCTTGTCTTCATCAAAATTCAGCCTTCCACGCTGATTCTACATAACTATCCCACGCCCAACACACTAACCGGGTACTTATACACTAACCGAGTACTTAACTAACTGAGTACTTCACCCTTCAACCCCCGTAAGGGTGCCTCATACCCGCCTTCTACCTACCCACGTACTTCAACCCCCGTAAGGGTGCCTCATACCCGCCTTCTACCTATTCGAGTACTTTACCCCCCCCCCCCGCAAGGGTGCCTCTTACCCGAATTCTATCTATCCGAGTACTTCACCTCACGTAAGGGTGTCTCGTACCCGCCTTCTATCTATCCGAGTACTTCACCCCCCGTAAAGGTGCCTCGTACCCGCCTTTTACCTATTCGAGTACTCCCCCCCCCCTCGGTAAGGGTTCCTCCTACCCTCCTTCTATCTATCCGAGTACTTCACCCCTCGTAAGGGTGCCTCATACATTTTTATTCCTAGTACTTCACCCTCCGTTAGGGTGCCTCATACATTTATTACCCATCTCATTTATCTATACTTTTCATTTCTCATTTCTTTTTTATTCTTTTATCTCACTTTCTCACTTTCTATTTCTTTTCCTTATTCTCATTTTCATGTTTTCCTTATTTAATTCTCTTTTCATTTCACTTTATTAGTTAGCCTTATTTCGCTTTCATTTTCATTATTAGTTATCAACTCGGTTACTCTTATTGCTTCGTAAATAATCAATCATCCATTTTTCTTTATCCATATACACATACACATATTTTAATAAATCTAAGAGTGGGTACTTTCTCCTTTACTTAATACTCACTTTTGTAGCAATATCAACTACCCTATTGTTCATTATCATAACTATTCATCTACCTTTAGCTATGACTATAATCAATCTAGAACCTATTCCCTAAGTGAAGGTAATACCATCTCCTTACCTCAAGAAGAGAGAGAAAGGTAGGACCTTAAACCTTAGACTTTCTCTTTTGACTTTGCAACCTTAGATCCTAAACCCTTTGGAACTTGGCTTGTAATCGGATGAGAACAACCAACCAATGTGTGGGGATGTTGTTTAGTTATGTAGATGATGGAGGTAATGGGTTTTCTTTTTCTTTTGCTTATTGAGAGCTTTGGGCATCAATGGAGTTTAGAGAAGGAGAGCTCATGGGTGAGGAGGAAGATGACCCATGCCACAATGAACCAAACTTGGGGAGGAAGGGTGAGTGTGTGGTGTATATGGGGTGGGGAAGGGGGGTGAAAAACCCGTTTTGCCCCTTCAAAATCGTGTTTTTCTTGGACACCACTCGGAACAGGTGCCAAGGCAGGGTCCTAGGGCGCCTGGGTGCCATGCCCTCTGAGTTTGGGTCTTTCAGACTGTTCTGCGTGCCTGGGCGCACACCCATTTTTAAGTGGGACAGTTTGCATTCAAAATGCCATATCTCCTTTGTTAACCGTTGGATCTTGCTCAAATTTGGAGGCAAACTCCCTAAGACCCTTATCTTCACATCCAACAGTGGAATTTGTGTTTTAATGTGTCAATATTTTATTTCTAATTTCCTAATATAGGGTGTTTCTAACACCGAAAACACCGTTTCCTAAACTCTTTTGTTCATCTTTAAATCTCCTATCCGATGTCAATGCTTCATAACTCCTTTATGGCACTCAAAAGAATCCTAATCCATCACCTTAAATCCTCTTTAGCATAATTATCATTTTCTAATCTTATTATGATTCTAATTATCCTTGGAATTAAAATTCGGGATGTTACAACATTTTTCTACCCAACATTTAGTCATATACAACATTACGGGCCTTATAGTAGTAGTGCAGTTAGTTTTTGAGATTGAGTGACACCTTTCTATCACGTAAAACACCTAAAACACTACTCCTTTTCAATCATCTTGCTTGAATCTTATCATTCACATCTCCTTCTATTTCCTCGTCATATTGAAAGTGAAAATATTATTATAATAATCATTAAATCATAATAAAACAAAAGAATGAAAGAAAAATAGTTTCCTGCCTCGAAGCTGGGAAGAGACTAAAAGTACCTAATAAGTATAAAATTGGGATTCTAAAATGGAAAAATATGTCGGAAAAATAGAGGTGTTGACCAATGATTTAGCTACGTCGTGGTATGGAGGCCACGACCTTGAACAATAATGTAGCTACGTCGTGGCATGGAGACCGACATACCCCCAGTGCAATCTGATTACGGGTCACTGCCCAAGGTTAACACTACCTATTCTTGGAGTTCTGCACTCAAGACCAAGAGTACGAAGTTAACATAATAAAATTTCCCAAATATCTTCTCCTCAAGAAGTAGTTTCTCATACTCATTAAGTACACTTTATGGACTGAACAATCTCTCTAAGAGTTAAACAATGATATGAGAATATATTTAGTCCATACCATATTGTTGATGTGCTAGCAAGTGGACTGGGTCAACGAGTAATATAATCTGGAAGACCGAATATCGTCCCACAGGGATTGCAAATTGTTTCTAATAACTTTTCACCAATTCGTAGTTATTAAAGCAACTTGTTATTGAATTTTAGAAGGAGAAGAAGAATAATAATAAAATAAAATAAGAAGATTGAGGAGATAAGATGTATAGAAAGCAATAGAAAAAGGTTAGGAACTTGGTTTCATTGTATGATTCACTTATTTTAACTATGATTTATATTTTCCTTTAATTATCCTTCAATTCATGGACTATTCCTCTCAAACAGCAATAGTTAGACGTCTCTAACATTACCCTTATTTTCTATATATTTAATCCTTGATCCCTCAACAAATTACAATATAAGAAAATATCTATTCAACACAAGGGAATTAAAAAGCCATATAATCATCCAATTATATCCCTATATTTTGGACTGATTATACCATTAATTGCATGGCCTATTCAAAATCCCAACTCCCGTTGCGAATTAAGAAATCCAAAACATAAATTGCGCGGGTTTATGTAATAAAAACTCAATTAATGCATGAATTAAAAACAGCAAAATACTAAATCATAAATTAAAATAAGTTACATCATACAATTTACACCATGTTCCTAACAAGAGGTTTTAGTTACACATATAGAAATAAAGAAAACAGAAGCAAAGAGAAAACCTCATATCATAGACAATACAGGCTAACTCTCCAAGAGACCTTCAATCCTTGTGCATTGCCTCCTTGCTCTCAATAGATGTTACTAACCTCTCTCTCTAATCCAAATTGAATTCTATGATCTTAAAACCTCCTGAAAACTATTTACAAATCCTCTATTTAAAGAGTAAAACAAATCCTAAAATAAATCTTAATTAAATCTAATAGATAAGGTCCATGTTTATCTTCTAATTTCTGATCAAATCTAAGATATGAAGCCAAATTAGACTTCTCTTCTTCTACTTTGTTCAGAATCTGGTCAAATTGGGCCTCCAACATGCACGCGCGCCCCAGGCGCACGCGACCTCGCGCCCCAGGCGCGCAGGTCTGATGACAATTCCTTTTGCACACAGGCGCGCCTCAGGCGCACCCGTCCCCACGCCCCAGGCGCGTGGGACCTACTTCGGCTCCATTTTGCTCCGTTCTTTTTCCATTTGCAATATCTTTTCGTCCTCTTTTCAGGTCCACAAATATTTTATCCATTTAAGCTCCAAAAAGTACCTGAAACACTAACAAACGGATCAAAACGTTCAAAGGACCCTAAACTACTAAAAATAATTAAAATCTAATAAAAAGTCCTAAATTTGCTAGAGAAACAAGCCAATTACATAGTAAAGGGAGTCTAAATCATGCTCAAATCTATATATATTGGACCTAAATCACTCCCAAACTTAGCATTTTGCATGTCCCAGGCAAAAGTAAAATAAAATTCTAAACAAAAGACAACCTCCCTAAATCAACATATATACACCTCATCTAAGACTACGACTCATCACTTCGACACATATTATCATAAACTATTTACACAATTACATACTAGTTAACATAACAATCCCATTCAGAACTCAGAACTAATGAACACTCTCAACCTCTCAAATGTTTCTCTCAAAAGTGTATAAGGGTCATATTTTCAATTCACTCAAGTTCAACAATGATAATGTGTTACCATAGGCTTGACCATAGACCAACATCTCCACTGAAATTATTGAATGCATGCAAAAATCAAAAGGTCTTATTTTTGGTTGTAATGGGGCCATGGCTAAAAGTGTCGGGTGGGATAAAAGAAAGAAGGGATAAAACAAAGGCTAACTTGCAAAAATATTTACAAAAAAAAGTTTCCCTCAAAAACCATGAATGAGCAATGAATACAATAAAGACTCACACTCACATCAGGAACATTTTATTCTTCCTTTCTTTTCCAAATTTTTCTTCTATTCTATTCTTCTATTCTCTTCCTTTCACATTCATTTGTTTTTATTTTTTTTTATTTTTTTTTATTTTCACACGGAAGAGAAATAGAACTCATACACTTTTCACCAATTACTTTCACTTTTCATATTCATTCCTCTCAATTGCTCATTCAAAATTTCCAAGGTACTATCAAAGAATATTTCAATAAATGCAGGGTACCAAAGAAAAATCATATATCATTATAAGGCTCAAAATGGACAACTAAGGGAATATTTTCAATGCAAATCATCTGAAGGCCACAAAAACACATCCTAGGTGCCTTAATCATCTTAATGCATGCAATCAATTATCAATTTTGAAATGGTCACAGGTCAAGTTCTAGAAGACAATATCAAAGTGAACACACTCATGAAAAAATAGGGGTCTTAAAATTAAAATAAATCAATAATAACATACCCCATCAATATAAGGCTCAAAACCTCACATGGCTAAAGTCAGTTCACTAATCACAAGTTCTGAAAGCATTTGTCGAAATAACCCAGTCACCGTAATCATATTTACAGTTCAATCAAATAGAGTCGAATACCAATGAGTCTAAGTCCTAAACTAAATATACACATGCATCAAAAGAGAAAAAGTCCTAAGGTTAGAAAAATTAATTACTTTTGCTAAGGACACAAACCAATACCAATATGGGAGAAAAATTCAGATCTGAAAAATTTTAATTTTTTATTTTGTATATACTCCCCCAAACTTAGATGTTGGCTTGTCCTCAAGCAAACTAATCTACCCTAAAACTACAAAATAAAAATTAAAAACTACCTAAAAAGCTGGACAATATTTTTGGTGAGGTACAGGGGCCTGGGGTGTAATATTGAAAAAAATTGGGGCTAATGGGATCCAAATCCTACAAAAAAAAATCTAATCCTAAAATAAATCTATCCCTAAAAAATAGAAAATAAAAAAAACGAAAATAAATAAATAAAATAAAAAAAAAATCTATTCTAAAAGTAATCCTAAGAAGATAAATCTAATCCTAAAAAGATAAAACAAATTCCTAAAAAGATATAAAACTAATCTAATCCTAAAAGATAAAACAAACTCCTAAAAAGATAAAAAAACTAATTTATTCCTAAAAGATAAGATAAACAAAATATCTATTACTAAAAATAAAAAATTACTAGAGATAAAAAAAATAAATCTAGTCCTAAGAGATAAGATGGTTGAATCAGAATTTGACCCCAAAACTGAACTTTTGCACCCCAAGTAGGAGTGAAATTCCCGAAACAGCCCGGCGCGCCTGAGGCGCGCGACCGCGTGCGCCTGGGGCGCACGAGGTCTGTTCCTCATTTTTTTTTCACAAAAACTACCTAAGAATTGAAACCTACACTACTGCTTATGTAAAAAAATCCACCAGATCCCAAATTCTATGGGTCAAATCCCATGTGATGCTACAATAGTGAGTTATACCCACATCCCATGGGGATTCAGCAAAATTTTCTTTTCTTCCATCATCCATCATGAAGTTGTTAACTCCATTAGTCAAGAAGATTACTTTCTCATGCTTCCTATTGCCTAATAATGATTCAGATTGTTCTAGATATTTTTCATAAAAGTACTTAGGTGGAATATAATAGAAAAATTTTGAATCACCCAAGTATGAACTAAATTTAATTAAATTCTTTATACCAACAAATTCCTCATGCAAGGGTGGTTCAATTTTTTCTACAATTTTCAAACCTTCGATTTTTATTTTTCGATCCTCTTCCTCAAACCTATCATGCACAATTTCTTTTTCAGATTTTTGCTCCTCCAAAAGGATTTGATCATTGGTCACATCCATCACCACAACTTCCTCCTCTTTTTTAGGAGAGTCAAAAATTGTTGATAATGCTTGTAACTCCTCAGATAAATGTTTTCGAATTTGCTCAAGTGCTATTTCTATGTTCTCAAAACTTTTTCTGTTTTCTTTTTCTATAAAATTAATTTCTTGAACATTACTACTAACTTTTTGAGCTAATTTATCTTGGTTAATTTCCCATGACTCTTTCTCCACAGGGGGAGGAATTGATTCAACACGAGGTAATCTAAAATTATTTTTGCATTCTTTAACAAAATCCTCAGTGGCTTGAGCCAATTTCTCTAGAGCTATTTCCCATTGGGCCTTCCTAGGAGTTATATTTTGTGCAACATAGTATGGAAGATAAGGATAAGGAATAAATCTATCACAATCTGAATCACTATTAAACCTATAATTATACATGAGAAAGTACAAATTACACAAATAATTACAAAAAGTACCGAAAAGAAATTAGAATCGAATTTCAAACCCCGGCAAAGGCGCCAAAAACTTGTTGATGTTCCAGCAAGTGGACTGGGTCAACGAGTAATATAGTCTGGAAGATCGAATATCGTCCCACAAGGATTGCAAATTGTTTCTAATAACTTTTCACCAATTCGTAATTATTAAAGCAACTTGTTATTGAATTTTAGAAGGAGAAGAAGAATAATAATAAAATAAAATAAGAAGATTGAGGAGATAAGATGTATAGAAAGCAATAGAAAAAGGTTAGGAACTTGGTTTCATTGTATGATTCACTTATTTTAACTATGATTTATATTTTCCTTTAATTATCCTTCAATTCATGGACTATTCCTCTCAAATAGCAATAGTTAGACGTCTCTAACATTACCCTTATTTTCTATATATTTAATCCTTGATCCCTCAACAAATTACAATATAAGAAAATATCTATTCAACACAAGGGAATTAAAAAGCCATATAATCATCCAATTATATCCCTATATTTTGGACTGATTATACCATTAATTGCATGACCTATTCAAAATCCCAACTCCCGTTGCGAATTAAGAAATCCAAAACATAAATTGCGCGGGTTTATGTAATAAAAACTCAATTAATGCATGAATTAAAAACAGCAAAATACTAAATCATAAATTAAAATAAGTTACATCATACAATTTACACCATGTTCCTAACAAGAGGTTTTAGTTACACATATAGAAATAAAGAAAACAGAAGCAAAGAGAAAACCTCATATCATAGACAATACAGGCTAACTCTCCAAGAGACCTTCAATCCTTGTGCCTTGCCTCCTTGCTCTCAATAGATGTTACTAACCTCTCTCTCTAATCCTAATTGAATTCTATGATCTTAAAACCTCCTGAAAACTATTTACAAATCATCTATTTAAAGAGTAAAACAAATTCTAAAATCTTAATTAAATCTAATAGATAAGGTTCATGTTTATCTTCTAATTTCTGATCAAATCTAAGATAAGAAGCCAAATTAGACTTCTCTTCTTCTACTTTGTTCAGAATCTGGTCAAATTGGGCCTCCAACATGCACGCGCGCCCCAGGCGCACGCGACCTCGCGCCCCAGGCGCGTAGGTCTGATGACAATTCCTTTTGCACACAGGCGCGCCTCAGGTGCACCCGTCCCCGCGCCCCAGGCGCGTGGGACCTACTTCGGCTCCGTTTTGCTCCGTTCTTTTTCCATTTGAAAGATCTTTTCGTCCTCTTTTCAGGTCCACAAATATTTTATCCATTTAAGCTCCAAAAAGTACCTGAAACACTAACAAACGGATCAAAACGTTCAAAGGACCCTAAACTACTAAAAATAATTAAAATCTAATAAAAAGTCCTAAATTTGCTAGAGAAACAAGCCAATTACATAGTAAAAGGGAGTCTAAATCATGCTCAAATCTATATATATTGGACCTAAATCACATATCGTCCACCATCACATTTTATATATTTATATTGATTTGACTAGCTAAAACAATAAATATCCATTGGTAATTTTTCCTTTGCAATAAAGCTAAATTCATAATCGATGCAATAAAGCCAATTGATGGCTATAAAACCAAATAAATTTTGGCAATATTGCAAATAATAACATTTCAAGCTATTAAAACCTCCAAAGTATTAACATGTGATGAATATTAAGGTGCTATATTAATTCACATAAAATATATTTAGGCAAAACTACTAGATTGGTCCCTTAAGTTATTTTTAGGTTACAAATCAAACCTTTAAGTTTTTTTTTTCAAATAAGTCTTGTAAGTTGTTGCCGTCTAACATATTTATCCTTTCTGTTAATTTTTTCGTTTAAGCGATATGTGTTTCAAGTAATGGCGCCACGTGTTAAAAAAATGGCTTAATGATTTCTTTTTAAATTTTTCTTATGGTGCCACGTGTTGCTTAATGGGAAAAATCAATGGATATGACTGATTTGTTGAACGACAATAACTTACGGGACTTATTTGAAAAAAAAACTTAAGGGGCTAATTTGTGTAACACCCACTAGAATTACCCTCGAAATTATAAATATTATATAGATTAAATAAAAATTATGAAATATTGTATGAATTTTAGTTTTGAGATATGAAAACGATATTAAATAGATTAGAATTGTGACACCCTTCCGGATTACCCAAATATAATCTAGTATTTATGCTTTATATTGGATAATATATGGAATTGTGAGCTTTGAAAATATGGTAAATGAAATTTTCTTTAAAGCGGGTGCACAATTCATCAAATGGAACTCTTGGAGAATAAATTCTAAAATCCTTTAAAACACTTGTATCAAGTTCGGCGATTTCTAAAACCTTTTTCTCAAACAGGATAACATTCGTTCTTTAAAAATTTCTTTACATTTTACAATCAATTGAAGCTACCCATACTTTGTTCAATAAAACTGATATCGTCAATTAACACTTATGGCCGAGCTCATTTATAAGATAAATCAGAGTAAGCGGAAATTACTGGACTATGCTACTGATATGATATAAACATAGATTTTCATATATACGAAAGAGTCATACATACATAGTCCATGAGAGAAGTCACCAAGTTCCAAAAATATAACAAGTCCATGTAAACAGATCTACATCACTATGCTACTATAACCCTAGAGTAAAACATATGTACAATATATACATAATCAAAATACAACCCCAGGGATAGTCACGTAGATCCATCAGCATCAGATGCAGTAGTAGCAGCAGTAGTAGTCTCCCAAAAACATAGGTAGTAAGGTAGTAGCATCATCATCACAGCAGCAGCAGCACATCTCCTCCACAGCACAGATCCAAGGGTCCATGCCATACACCATATGCACGTACCTAGGGATCATCGTCCCTCCAGTCACTCCCAGTAGAATGCACGACAGGCTCGCTCCCACTCTCGTCCTCCACCGGATCCTCCTCGATCTCATCCGAGGGAGAGTGTACCCTACCACTGGGTACCGGGTCAGGTGATGGTGAAACCCTGACGGGGCTCCTCGGATAAGAAGGGGGAGTCTCCTCGCGGACAACTCTCGACATAAAAGGGTGAGAGCGGGTAGGTCGAAAATGAAAGCTGTGGTAAGAGCGAGCTGGTCGCATGGGAGGTGGTCCATGATAAGTATAAAACGGGGGTACATGCATAGTGTATATGATGGGAATCCTAAACCTACGAGGACGAAATCGCATCAGCGGGTTAGGGTGGTAGAATGTGAACTCTACCTCCCCCTCATACACCGCGCGATGGTCCTCATAGATCCATACGCCACTAGGAAGTGGCCGGATCTCGATGCAAGCAATGTAACGAGACATCACCTACAAGGGCATAGGGGTAAGCAATTCTACTCACATAATCAATAGAGAATAAATCATGCAACATATGAAAGATAATAATGCATCAATTAATAACAATCACAATTAGCATCTAGCAAGTATCAGATGCACATAGGATGCTCACACGTAATTCAGGTATATCAATTGCATTAAGTGAATGACATGATGCATGACTTTAACTCTCAACTTATCTCCACATTTTCTAAGTCACTCTCTGACGTCCATCCTTGACAACCCAGCACTCCACAGTGCGTTGTATTCCTAGGTATACAACAATTCGTACATTCACCTAGAATGTACACGACAAGCTTGGAATCCATGCCACCCGAGCATAGTTATAACGTGCCACCCGAGCATCGTCCCGTCATCCAAACGGTCCGTCATCCAAACGGTATAACCATATCGGCATCCACTAAGCCGACCACGTCAACAACGTGTCATCAAGCAAGCGTATTGGCACTCCCAGAGGCCCTCCACATGTTTACCAAAAACATGATATACGTCCTACCATCCAAACTCCAGAATGAATGCATTTTAGACTTAGGGGAAATTGATTAATACATTACTTGCCACCTAGGCTTAATTTTCAAAATGGATCGTCACCGAACGATCTAATTGTATTTATCAATTTCTCTAAGTCTTTGATCCCTTGAATTATCCTTATTAATTCCTTAATTAATTAAGTTAGAATTGAAAATGATGTTTCCAGATTCTGGGCATTTTACTCGAGTAAAGTTCAGAATACTCGAGTGTTCTGGAGATTTTCCAGATTACTCGAGTGTTCTTAAGCTTACTCGAGTGTTCATGTCTTTCTGAGGATTTGGGTTTGAATTTCAACAATTTACTCGAGTAGTTCATGAGTTACTCGAGTGTTCTTGGACTTTTCCAGAATACTCGAGTGACTTTGAATTTCTCGAGTGTTTGACCTATAAAAATTCTCAGTTCATGCCCGATACTCGAGTATCAGACAAAATACTCGAGTGTTCTTATGAAATTTGCTTTATTTTGAACACGATTTACTCGAGTACTTTGCCATTTACTCGAGTGTTTCGCAGCTGACAGTATTGAAAACTGGTTTTAACATGCCATTTTCATTTCTACTCAATTTAAGTCCATCTCAGGGATCCACAGAGTTAACATATCATTAATCAAACATGTTACAACACTTATTTCAATTCAAAACACAGAATTGACAGAGAAATCATTGATTATGCATAAAAAGGCATTTTAACAACTCAATACCTCAAATCACACAATAAGCATAATATTCATGAAACAAAGCTCATTTAAGTTCACATGCATGATAACAAACTTGCTCAATACGGATTTAGAGCATGGATTGGTCTCCAAACCAAAGTTCCTATAGAATCTAAGCCCTTAGAGCCTCTTGGTGGCTCTCTAACACATTTAATGGATTTCAAACTCTATCTAGTGAATATAATTACTTCCCCTTACCTCTCAAACTTGAATCAACAGAAAGACTCCAAAGAAAAGCTCTCCAAACCCAGAAATCCACTTGAGCTTCACATGCATGACAGTTTTGAGTGCACCACCAAAACCGAATTGGTTCACCCATGAAACAGAGATAAGAATTGAGGAAAGTTAGGTTTCTAGACTCTATACCACATCAACTAACTAAAGGAATCGAGTTTGAGACTCAAGAACTCAAGAGCTTACCAAAATCGATGATCTCAGTGAGCTCCAGAAACTGAACTTGACAGAAAAACTCCAACTTCCAAGCTTCGATTCCAACAGCACACTCACTCTCAGCTCTCAATTTCGGTGTCTATACAAAGCTCGTGATGTGAGCTTTGTATTCGTGTATGATTTGTGATTCAATTTGAACTCAGAGAAGAGAATCGATTCAGTGAAGTTATGAACCCTAACTTCATCAACCAGAAGAATGATCAACAAAATTCTTCACCAAGGTTCGTTGATGAGCTTAAATAGGAGATGAGGACACACATGCTGCTCGACACGACGCCATTGACGTGCTGGGAAAGACGATTTCGTGTCAACACACGAGAATCGTTGGCTGTGACTCACCAAACGCACTAACTCGTGCAGTTTGACCCAGAATACTCGAGTGTTTCTGATAAACTCGAGTATTTTACCCAGATTTTGAAAAATAATTATTTTATTTACCTTCCCTCCAAAACCTTTCCTATAATTGCTTCTAGGTCCCAACCCAGGGACTAATATGCAAAATATACATTTTAGGCATTTAAATTATTTATTAAATAATTCCTCACATGCAAGCTAATTATATACACACATATTTTAATCAAGGATTAATTCGAAAACTATTAATTATAATTAAATTATAATTAACATTTCATTAATCGGGGATTAAAATTTTGGGGTGTTACACTACTCCCCCACGTACAAGGAATTTCGTCCCCGAAATTCAACTCATACAAACAAGTCAGAATAATCCTGACGCATCTTATTCTCTAACTCCCAAGAGGATTCTATTACATCTCCACAAACCCAGACAACTTTGACCAGATGAATATCCTTCCCTCTCAGTTGCTTGATTCTCCGATCTTCGATGCGAACTGGCACAGCTTTGAAGGTTAGGTTCTTATGAACTCCTAAGTCATCCGGTTGGATTCTAAGGACAATGGTGGGATCATGGACATATTTCTTCAACTGAGATACATGGAACACATTGTGGAGGTTAGCTAATGATGGAGGCAGGGCTAACTGATAAGCTACTGGGCCGATTCTTTTTAGAATTTGATAGGGACCAATAAACTTAGGTGATAATTTCTGGGTTTTCAAGGCTCTACTAACACCTTTGGTTGGTACAATCCTAATGAACACATGGTCTCCTTCGACAAACTCTAAAGGTTTCCTTCTCCTATCAGCATAGCTTTTCTGCCTACTCTGTGCCGTCTTCATCTTTGCTTGAATCATCTTGATCTGCTCCGTGGTCTCTTGCACAAAATCTGGCCCAACCAGAGAATTCTCCCCCACTTGAAACCAGCATAACGGCGTCTGACATGTCCTTCCATACAGAGCTTCAAATGGTGCCATTCCAATACTCGTGTGATAACTATTGTTGTAAGTAAATTCCACGAGTGGCAACATTTTCTCCCAACTCCCTTGTTCTTCCAGTGCACAAGCTCGCAAAATGTCTTCCAATGACTGAATAGTTCTTTCCGTTTGACCATCAGTCTGAGGGTGGTATGCAGAGCTTAATTTCAATCTTGAACCCAAGGCTCTGTGTAGATCTTGCCAGAACTTTGACGTGAACCTTGGATCGCGATCAGACACAATACTTGATGGTATCCCATGAAGACGAACAACTTCCTTGATATACAACTGAGTGAGCTTTTCCAATGAGTAGCGCATATTCACGGGAATGAAATGCGCTGACTTGGTCAACCGATCCACGATCACCCAGATTGCATCATGACCAGTAGACGTTCTTGGCAATCCCGACACAAAATCCATCGAGATGCTATCCCACTTCCATACGGGAACTTCTAAAGAAAGCAACTCTCCTCCTGGCCTTTGGTGTTCTACCTTCGCCTTTTGACACACCAAACAGCACGCCACATACTCAGCTACATCCTTCTTTAACCCCGGCCACCAAAATAATTTCTTTAAGTCCTGGTACATTTTAGTAGCTCCCGGATGAATGCTCATCTTACTCTTATGCGCTTCATCCAAAATCATCCTTCTTACTTCCAAATTATCCGGAATACAAATCCTCATTCTAAAACGCAAGATTCCATCCTTCCCTTCTTGGAATTCTAACTCCATACCTTCTTGCATCAACCTCTTCTTCTCCATAAGTTTCTCATCCTCGTGTTGCAATTCTCGAATCCTTTGCAGGAATTCGTTAGCAACCTGTAGCATCCCCAACTTGATACTCGTCGGCTCCACTTGCATCGTCAAACTTAAATCCCGAAACTCCTCTATCAGTGCAGCTTCTCTAACCATCATTGCACTGTTATGCATTGCCTTTCTACTCAATGCATCCGCTACAACGTTTGCCTTCCCAGGATGATAATGGAGCTCAAACTCATAATCCTTCAAAAACTCCATCCATCTGCGTTGCCTCATATTCAACTCCTTTTGATCAAAGAGGTACTTTAAACTCTTATGGTCACTAAACACCCGGAACGTAGTGCCATAGAGATAGTGCCTCCAAATCTTTAAGGCAAACACCACAGCTGCTAGCTCCAGGTCATGGGTTGGATAGTTCATCTCATGAACCTTTAACTGTCTCGAGGTATAAGCGACAACTTGCCCATCTTGCATCAAGACACACCCAAGACCTTGTTTCGACGCGTCACAATACACATCGAAACTCTTCTGTGTATCGGGCAACACTAATACGGGAGACGATGTCAACCTTTCCTTCAACTCCCGAAAACTCTTTTCACACTTTTCGTCCCACAGAAATGGTTGATCTTTCCGAGTCAACTTAGTCAGAGGCAGTGCGACCTTCGAGAAACCCTCGATAAACCTTCTATAATACCCAGCCAATCCGAGAAAACTTCTAACCTCCGTGACCGACTTCGGTTGCTCCCATTGCAAAACCGAATCTACCTTCGTCGAATCAACCGCAATCCCTTTATCTGAAATCACATGCCCTAAAAACTTAACCTCCTTTAGCCAGAACTCACACTTCGTAAGTTTGGCATACAACTGCTTCTCCTTCAAGATGCTTAACACTACCCTCAAATGTTCAGCATGCTCTTCGGGGCTCTTAGAGTAGATCAGAATATCGTCAATGAACACAACCACGAATGAATCTAGATGAGGTCTAAAGATTCGATTCATGTAGTCCATAAAGATAGCTGGTGCATTAGTCAATCCGAACGGCATTACGACATACTCATAATGTCCGTATCGAGATCGGAATGCAGTCTTAGAGATATCCTCCTCTCTAATCCTAATCTGATGGTACCCCGACCTCAAATCAATCTTGGAAAATACTGATGCCCCACGTACTTGATCCATAAGGTCATCTATCCGTGGCAACAGATACTTGTTCTTGATGGTGACCTTATTCAGCTGCCGATAGTCTATACACATCCTCATGCTACCATCCTTTTTCTTGACGAATAGGACAGGAGCACCCCAAGGTGAGACGCTTGGTCGGATCATCTGTTTCTGTAGCAACTCCTCAATCTGCTTCTTCATCTCTGCCATTTCCGGTGGTGCCATTCTATAAGGAGCGATAGAAATGGGACCAGCTCCGGGAATTAGGTCGATACCAAATTCAATCTCTCTTCTTGGTGGCAGACCAGGAATCTCATCAGCAAACACTTCTGGAAACTCTCGAACAACAGGAATCTCTTCCAACTTCGGACCACTCTCCTCCACCTCTGAGTTGAATAGACACATGTAGCCCAATGGTTTTGGGTCTCTATAGGCTACTAGTTTCCTATCACAATCAATGATCACTTGGTTCCGACTTAACCAGTCCATCCCCAAGATCACATCTAATTGTGTCAAGGGTAAGCAGATCAAGTCTACTTTAGAGGTTTGTCCCAACACTTCTATACAACAGTTAAGACATGCTCTAGAAACAACTACTGGAGCATTGGTAGGGGTTTCTATTTTAAAAACATAAGGCATTTCAGACACAATCAAACCTAAACGGTTTACACATTCATATGAAACAAATGAATGCGTTGCACCAGAGTCAAACAAAACATAACAAGGCTGACCATTAAGCAAGTATTTACCTTGCACCAGATCAGAGGATCGATTCGCTTCCACACCACTAAGGGTGAAGACTCTTCCTTGAGTCACCGGTCTATCAGCAGTTCCTCTGGAATTGGCCTTGGCTAGTTCCTTGCAATCTCTTGCAAAATGCCCCAGCTTCCCACAATTGAAGCAACCACTTGTCCCCCAGCATACCCTACCATAGTGATTGCGCTTGCACTTGTCGCAAAATGGAGCTTCATTTCGATAGTTCCTTCCCTCAGAACCACCAGCTTTACCCTTGCCTTTCCCTCTGCGATCATATGGACCTTTGCCTCTATTGTTAAAATCCTTTCGTCTCTGTGGTCCATATCCTTGATTGTCCTTCTTCTCTGGCCCTTGCATCTCCTCAGCCTGGATATCATCTTCGTACATCCTACACATATCCACCAATGCAGGGAAACTTTGAATCCGCTGATAGCTAAAAATTGACTTCAGCTTTGGCTTCAGCCCACCTTCAAACTTGATGCACTTGCTCCTCTCGTCTGGATTGTTCTGGTAGTATGGAGAGTACTTCATCAGCTCTTCAAACTTTGCCGCGTACTCGCCCACACTCATGTTCCCTTGCTTCAACTGCAGAAACTCCACCTCCTTCTTCCTTCTCAGATCCTCAGGAAAATACTTCTGGAGAAACTTCTCCATAAATACTCCCCAACTTATCTCCTTTCCTTCATATTGCAAAAGCTGCATGGTGTGATTCCACCAATTCTCAGCCTCATCTTCCAGCATATAGGTTGCATATGCCACCTTCTGAACATCAGAACACTCCAAAGTCCTCAAAATCTTGTCCATAGTATGAATCCACTTGTTGGCCTCTTCCGGTTTAAATCCTCCTTCAAACTTTGGCGGATTGCAACTCCTAAAATCAGCCAGAGTCTTTGCCTCAGTGTTTCCCATATTACACTGATGAGGCGGATTAGTTGGTTGAGATGGTTGCTGAGACTGCCTTTGCATAGCTTCCAACACCGTGGTGATTCGCTCTAACATCGCGTTGGTGTGATTTTGGTTTCTAGTTGCCATACTAGACCTGCGCTATGGGCTTATGGTCACATATGTTGAACTAAAGAAACTTCCATTACACCACCTATACTAAGGCTCTATCCTAAACTTATGAAATCTACAAGCAATTGTGTCTTGTACTCAAAAGAGACAAGATACAAACCAATCAGGGGTATTCAAACCTCAACAAGCGATATAATAACATTCAAATAATGTAATGCTTTGGAGATACCTGCTTGATGTTGATGGCTACCTTTCTGGAACCACTTCTACTACTACAGGATCTGACTTTTGCTCTGATACCACTGAGTGTGACACCCTTCCGGATTACCCAAATATAATCTAGTATTTATGCTTTATATTGGATAATATATGGACTTGTGAGCTTTGAAAATATGGTAAATGAAATTTTCTTTAAAGCGGGTGCACAATTCATCAAATGGAACTCTTGGAGAATAAATTCTAAAATCCTTTAAAACACTTGTATCAAGTTCGGCGATTTCTAAAACCTTTTTCTCAAACAGGATAACATTCGTTCTTTAAAAATTTCTTTACATTTTACAATCAATTGAAGCTACCCATACTTTGTTCAATAAAACTGATATCGTCAATTAACACTTATGGCCGAGCTCATTTATAAGATAAATCAGAGTAAGCGGAAATTACTGGACTATGCTACTGATATGATATAAACATAGATTTTCATATATACGAAAGAGTCATACATACATAGTCCATGAGAGAAGTCACCAAGTTCCAAAAATATAACAAGTCCATGTAAACAGATCTACATCACTATGCTACTATAACCCTAGAGTAAAACATATGTACAATATATACATAATCAAAATACAACCCCAGGGATAGTCACGTAGATCCATCAGCATCAGATGCAGTAGTAGCAGCAGTAGTAGTCTCCCAAAAACATAGGTAGTAAGGTAGTAGCATCATCATCACAGCAGCAGCAGCACATCTCCTCCACAGCACAGATCCAAGGGTCCATGTCATACACCATATGCACGTACCTAGGGATCATCGTCCCTCCAGTCACTCCCAGTAGAATGCACGACAGGCTCGCTCCCACTCTCGTCCTCCACCGGATCCTCCTCGATCTCATCCGAGGGAGAGTGTACCCTACCACTGGGTACCGGGTCAGGTGATGGTGAAACCCTGACGGGGCTCCTCGGATAAGAAGGGGGAGTCTCCTCGCGGACAACTCTCGACATAAAAGGGTGAGAGCGGGTAGGTCGAAAATGAAAGCTGTGGTAAGAGCGAGCTGGTCGCATGGGAGGTGGTCCATGATAAGTATAAAACGGGGGTACATGCATAGTGTATATGATGGGAATCCTAAACCTACGAGGACGAAATCGCATCAGCGGGTTAGGGTGGTAGAATGTGAACTCTACCTCCCCCTCATACACCGCGCGATGGTCCTCATAGATCCATACGCCACTAGGAAGTGGCCGGATCTCGATGCAAGCAATGTAACGAGACATCACCTACAAGGGCATAGGGGTAAGCAATTCTACTCACATAATCAATAGAGAATAAATCATGCAACATATGAAAGATAATAATGCATCAATTAATAACAATCACAATTAGCATCTAGCAAGTATCAGATGCACATAAGATGCTCACACTTAATTCAGGTATATCAATTGCATTAAGTGAATGACATGATGCATGACTTTAACTCTCAACTTATCTCCACATTTTCTAAGTCACTCTCTGACGTCCATCCTTGACAACCCAGCACTCCACAGTGCGTTGTATTCCTAGGTATACAACAATTCGTACATTCACCTAGAATGTACACGACAAGCTTGGAATCCATGCCACCCGAGCATAGTTATAACGTGCCACCCGAGCATCGTCCCGTCATCCAAACGGTATAACCATATCGGCATCCACTAAGCCGACCACGTCAACAACGTGTCATCAAGCAAGCGTATTGGCACTCCCAGAGGCCCTCCACATGTTTACCAAAAACATGATATACGTCCTACCATCCAAACTCCAGAATGAATGCATTTTAGACTTAGGGGAAATTGATTAATACATTACTTGCCACCTAGGCTTAATTTTCAAAATGGATCGTCACCGAACGATCTAATTGTATTTATCAATTTCTCTAAGTCTTTGATCCCTTGAATTATCCTTATTAATTCCTTAATTAATTAAGTTAGAATTGAAAATGATGTTTCCAGATTCTGGGCATTTTACTCGAGTAAAGTTCAGAATACTCGAGTGTTCTGGAGATTTTCCAGATTACTCGAGTGTTCTTAAGCTTACTCGAGTGTTCATGTCTTTCTGAGGATTTGGGTTTGAATTTCAACAATGTACTCGAGTAGTTCATGAGTTACTCGAGTGTTCTTGGACTTTTCCAGAATACTCGAGTGACTTTGAATTTCTCGAGTGTTTGACCTATAAAAATTCTCAGTTCATGCCCGATACTCGAGTATCAGACAAAATACTCGAGTGTTCTTATGAAATTTGCTTTATTTTGAACACGATTTACTCGAGTACTTTGCCATTTACTCGAGTGTTTCGCAGCTGACAGTATTGAAAACTGGTTTTAACATGCCATTTTCATTTCTACTCAATTTAAGTCCATCTCAGGGATCCACAGAGTTAACATATCATTAATCAAACATGTTACAACACTTATTTCAATTCAAAACACAGAATTGACAGAGAAATCATTGATTATGCATAAAAAGGCATTTTAACAACTCAATACCTCAAATCACACAATAAGCATAATATTCATGAAACAAAGCTCATTTAAGTTCACATGCATGATAACAAACTTGCTCAATACGGATTTAGAGCATGGATTGGTCTCCAAACCAAAGTTCCTATAGAATCTAAGCCCTTAGAGCCTCTTGGTGGCTCTCTAACACATTTAATGGATTTCAAACTCTATCTAGTGAATATAATTACTTCCCCTTACCTCTCAAACTTGAATCAACAGAAAGACTCCAAAGAAAAGCTCTCCAAACCCAGAAATCCACTTGAGCTTCACATGCATGACAGTTTTGAGTGCACCACCAAAACCGAATTGGTTCACCCATGAAACAGAGATAAGAATTGAGGAAAGTTAGGTTTCTAGACTCTATACCACATCAACTAACTAAAGGAATCGAGTTTGAGACTCAAGAACTCAAGAGCTTACCAAAATCGATGATCTCAGTGAGCTCCAGAAACTGAACTTGACAGAAAAACTCCAACTTCCAAGCTTCGATTCCAACAGCACACTCACTCTCAGCTCTCAATTTCGGTGTCTATACAAAGCTCGTGATGTGAGCTTTGTATTCGTGTATGATTTGTGATTCAATTTGAACTCAGAGAAGAGAATCGATTCAGTGAAGTTATGAACCCTAACTTCATCAACCAGAAGAATGATCAACAAAATTCTTCACCAAGGTTCGTTGATGAGCTTAAATAGGAGATGAGGACACACATGCTGCTCGACACGACGCCATTGACGTGCTGGGAAAGACGATTTCGTGTCAACACACGAGAATCGTTGGCTGTGACTCACCAAACGCACTAACTCGTGCAGTTTGACCCAGAATACTCGAGTGTTTCTGATAAACTCGAGTATTTTACCCAGATTTTGAAAAATAATTATTTTATTTACCTTCCCTCCAAAACCTTTCCTATAATTGCTTCTAGGTCCCAACCCAGGGACTAATATGCAAAATATACATTTTAGGCATTTAAATTATTTATTAAATAATTCCTCACATGCAAGCTAATTATATACACACATATTTTAATCAAGGATTAATTCGAAAACTATTAATTATAATTAAATTATAATTAACATTTCATTAATCGGGGATTAAAATTTTGGGGTGTTACAAGAATGAAATAACCATGTTTTGATTATTTAAAAAAAACTAATCGATTAGACTAATTGATTAGCCTTCGATTCTGAAGAGCCAAACAGTGTGGCGGTTTAACACGTTTTGTAACACCTTCACTTTTATTAGTTGATTTTAGATTTATAAAAATATGGACTTGAAAATTTCTTTTTAAATTAAAATACTTAAGAATATTTTTCCGAAAAAACGGACAGAGTCTCCTCTGTTTTTCGGACTTCCCAAAAATTTTCTTCTTAAAACCTGTCAATCCAGAAATATTTAAAAACATAAAACACAACAGTCTAATAAACAGATCCGATCCTAACGCCCGATAGTATTAGCTTCAGGGCATACGACTATTACATGGTTATTTCATTCTAATAATCAATATACATTCCACGTAGTGGAATGAAAATCATGCTCGGCCATATCCCATGTAAGCTCAACTTCAGTACCTACAAAATATAGCAAGAATTGTAGCATTACACAGAACTTAGAAAGATAAATTCTACAAGAGACATAGCAATAAACTAAGCCTACCCTATTATTAATATCCGTTACTCATAAATATCCATATAACTAATCTATCTTTTAATTCTTCACTTATTCTCACATTCTTTTAATTTTCAATTCTCTTTTCATTTTCCCACATTTCAATTCACTTTTAGCCCACTATTCATTTATATCACATTTTTCTTATCATTCTTTCATTTCCATTCTTTTTCCTTTTAATGTCGACACGCCTCGACAGGCCCGCATCGGTTTTCCATCTTTTATTATCGACACGTCTCGACAGGCTCGTGCCGATGCCGACACGCCTCGACAGGCTCACATCGATCTTTCATTCTTATTATTATCGACACACCTCGACAGGCTCGCACCGTAGTGTTCTTTTAGTACCGACACGCCTCGAAAAGCTTGCATCGGTGCCGACATGCCTCGACAGGCTCGCATCGGGCTTCTTTTATCTTTTATTTTCGACACGCCTCGACAGGCTCGCGCTGCTTTTATTCTTTTAATACCGACACGCCTCGACAGGCTCGCATCGATGCCCACATGCCTCGACAGGCTCGCATCGGTCTTCATTTACCTTTCTTTCTTTTTCTTTTTCTTTTTCTTCTTCTCTTCCTTTTTCTTCTTCTTAATCATATATTTTTTCTCTTCTTTTGGTTTCTAGTATTATTCTCTTTTCTCTCTTTTCTTTCCTTAGTGACTTATTCCCATTTCAATTATTTTCCTATATTTAAGTATTTCTCTTTCTCTTATTTTTCTTCTTCTATTTATTAAATTATCCTAATTTCTATCGAACTCCACTTAGCGTTAGTATAGTAGTTATATTTTAATTCCCTTTCGAATTCTTATTATTTCTAAAATTCCTCTCTCTCACACTATTATTTACTTATTTTCCCTTTATTATTTCTCTATTCTTTTTATCTACTACTATTACATTCCCTCTCATTTTCTTATTATCTTTTCACGAAATTCTTTACTTATTACCTACTTGTATTTAAAATTTAGTTTAGCATTTTGTTTCTATTTCATTACTACCCGACAACTCTTAACTAAGACCACTCCACATTTTCTTATGGTTTTTGTTTTTCCACTCCTCTTTTTACCTCGCATATAATTTCAATCACTCTACTCTCCTTGCCAATTACAATTACTCTATATCCTTTTACTTCCATGTTTCGTTGGTTTTTCCTCAACTAATTTCCCTTGGTTTTATTTTATGTTTTCCTACATTTTCAATTCTATATTAACTCTTTTATTATCCTAACACACTCATTCACTCCGAACTTTATTCTATGCACATACATTTTATTCCCTAAAGTGTGGTTTTCATTGACTATTTTAAATAAATCATTTATATTAGCGGGGACTACCCTAAGGTTCATTAACTTATTTCTTGATTACCCTATTCTTAGTCACCACTATAGAATCCTAGAATTTACTTCCCAAGTAAAGGTAATACAGCCCTTCTTACCTCGATTGACGAGAGTAGAAGAGATAACCACGATATTCGGAGAAGGAGCGGCGGTCCGTGAAGCTTTAGTGACCCAAGGTGATGAATGGGTTGACGACGATCGATGTCGGCGGCGAGAACGATCACGGGCTGGACCAAAGCAAGAGCTTCGAGCTTCAGGGCTCCCGACACGGTCACGGTGGCGATAACGGCGCCGGTGAGTCTCGAGGAGAGAGACTGGGCTCGGCCAAAGGGGAAAAAGAGAGGAAAAGGCTTTTGATGGTGGCGGTGAGCGGTGGGTTGTGGTGGCGCAACCGGCAGCCACGATGGCGGCGACTCTGGTGGAGGGAAAGGAAGAGAGAGAAAGCTCAAGGAAGAGGAGAGAGTGAAAGGAACTCGGAGTCAAGAGGGGAAGGGAGAGAGGGAGGCGCTCAGAGTGGTGGTGGCCTTGGCGGTGGTGGTTCGTGGTGGCCGGAGGGAGAAACGGCGGTGGGGGAAAGGGAAGGTGAGAGAAACCGAATGAGAGGGGGAAGGAGAGAGAGAGGATAGAGGGGAAGGAGGGCTAGGCGGCGACGGCTGGGGTGGCACCAGTGGAGGTCGACGGTGGAGGTTGTGGAGGAGGGAGGGAAGGCAATCGGAGTTGATGGAGTAGAGAGAGGGAAGATGGGGGTTTCGAACCTCCCCACCCGCGACTTAAAAGCAGAGCCGCGCTTGAGCACGGCACTCCGCGCCTGAGCGCGAGCGAGAACTGCTGTTCATGTCTAATGTATGTGCGCGCCTGGGCGAGGCTTCTCGCGCTTGAGCGCGAGTTCCATTGACTTCGGGTTGACCGCGCTATAACTTCTTCGTTAACCGTCGGATCTTGCCCAAATTTGGGGACAAGCTTCCTAAGACCCTTATCTCCATATCCAACGGTGGAATTCGTGTTTAGAGATGTAAATATTTTATTTTGAATTTCCTAATTTAGGGTGTTTATAACACCGAAAACACCGACTTTTAACACTCGTTTGGTTTTCTTTAAATTTCTCTTCCGATGCCAACACTTTTTGATTCTTTATGATACTCAGAGAATTCCTGACCCATCTTTTTAAATCTCTTTTAGGATAATCCTTACTTCCAAATCTTATTATTATTATAATTATTATTAGAATTAAATTTCGGGATGTTACACGTTTGGCTGAGAATTTACACAATTTTAACCACAAATTCGTGTAAAATATCAACCTAGCACTGTGCTAGATTGATAATGACACTTTGGGGGGTGATTATTTTATAAATTGAAGTTCTATACTCCCTTTAAACTCAAGACAAACACAAAACCCTTTGAAACCTTGAGTTTTCCGGTGTGAACTTTCTCCCTTTCGTTCTCCCAGTTCCATGTCTCAAACCCTTATAAATTATATACCAAAATAAATCTTGTTTAACCCTCTTCAATTTGGTACCAGGTATGTGTTATTTGGTGGAGTGTAGAAAAAGTTACAGCCTTTCAAAGTTGGGTGTTTGAGTCTTGTAACATCCCCGATTTCCGATATCCGTTTAGAATGGTTATTAGAGGTAGATTAGTGTGTGTTTAAGTGATTAGAGTGTAGAGTTTAGTCAAGAGTAGAACGATATGAGGAAGAACTAACTTAGAATGGGTTTAAATAGTATAGGAATAAGGTTTTGAGTAGTAATCCAAACCTAGATGAGTATAGGAGCCTAAGAGAATGAAATAGGGTTAGAAAGTCATCAAAATGGTATTTTGCATCAAGTAATCGATTACTTAGAAGGGTTTAATCGATTACTTGCTCTCAGATGAAATCACACAAAGTGTTGCAGCAGAGTAATCGATTACTTGGGTGAAGTAATCGATTACCTTGTGATTTCAGTGAAATAATCGATTATTTTGAAGGGCTTAATCGATTATTTGGTCTCGGGATTTTGTACTAGGTTGTTGCATTGAAGAAGTAATCGATTATTCATAAGAAGTAATCGATTACCTCCTGCCAAATCTGATTAAAAACACGCTTTTCCTTCACTTTTTCCATAAGTTTCTCTCTCCTCTACTCGACTCTTTCTCTCTCTACGAAGCCCTCTCTTCTTCTCTCTTTCTCTCATGCTTCAATCACTCAAAATAACACCAAATCAAAGCCAAATAACATCAAATCCACACTAGAAATCATCTCCTCATCACTTATTGATGTAGTTCTCCTCCCAAATCTCATGTTTCCATCACTTTCTCTCAAACCCCCAAATTGGGAACCCAAAACCCTAACTTTCCCAATCTTAATCATAGAGCCTTCCAATCCTTCAAGGAGTCATAGATCGGGTATAAGAGCATGGAATAGGAGGCTAGGAGATAAGGATTGGATCTTGGTGAGTGGGTTTGGAGAAAACCCCAATTTCACTTTCTCTCTCCTCAAGGTAAGGGGGTTACTTTGGTTCTAATTAGGGAAGGGATTTAATGATAGTAATAGGGTTATACCTAGATGTATTTTGATATGTGTATAGGTGATTTGTATGCTTTGTATGTTGTGGGTGAAACATATGTTATGAACTTAGGGTTTGATGTTAGTAAGTGATTGTTTTAATTGATATTGAATGAAATGAATGAATAAATGTTATTGTCATGATTATTGATATTGTTATGATTGTTATTGGACTAAAGGAATGAGTAACTGTTATGGTTAATGGAATTAATATTGTCAAAATTGAAGGGTAAATGTGAAATTGATGATGTTGGTACTTGAATGGTTATGAATTGGAATGATTGAATGATTTGGTAATTTAAAGATAGTATATATATATAAATGGTAATTATTATATATTGTTATGGCCTATTTCTCTAAGTTAGAGAGCCCAACCAAATTGGTATAATGGTAAAGAGGATTGACTACTGTAAACACCATAAAATGAACTAGAAACACGTGCACTTAAGGAGTAAGGTGGACCTTAGGTGTAACGGGGAAAACTTACGTTTCTATTCGTGAAGGCAAAAGTAACTAGATTGTGCCACTAAAACAATCGCTGAGAATTGTTATGGAAAACTTTGATCTTCCAAAGGGCCGGGTTCGCAACCCGTGTCGGGGATTGGTTTTATGCAAACCATAATAATTCTGTCAGTTACTTTGGCTTTTCGTGGCCAGTGAGGGTGATTTCTGCTAGAGCCAATTTGGGCGAATCAATCCAAATTGTACGTTGTACACTACCCTAGAGGAGTGTGACGTATTGTGCAAGCGGATGAGCGATATTCCTAGAGGATATGAAGCATCCAAACAGGGGTTGGGAAATGCTTACTCCTGGTCGGTTTTCCCCAGAGTGGAGGGTGTAGTGGGGTGAGGAAATTCTTATTGTTATTGAAAATGGAGAAGTGCATTCATTGTCATAAACGAGTTTAATTCGCTGAATCCAATGAAAGTGTTAAAGTGTTATAGTGAATACAGTGAAAAGTTATAGTGTTACATTGGATTCAGGGATTAAATCACAGTGGTATAAAGTTACATGCATTGTTCATATGTTTGAGCATAAAAGCATCGTAAAGTATTGTTATTGTTATTGTTATTGTTTAAGGAAAGGTGAAAAGTGTGAATTGGTTAAATGATAAGATATAGAATTGTTATTGTTGAATGGGATAATATGAATATGATGAAAGATGTTTGGGTATGTCTAGTTATGTTTTATTACTATCGTTTTAAGTGTTTTCCTTGATTATTATTCAAAGTTCTCACCCTTACAGTGGACATATTAGGTACACATTGGAGACAGGCACATGTGAAAGTCAAGGTCGTAAAAGGTATACTCCTGTAAAGAGTATACTGATATTGATGACCTTATGGTCCCAACTATAGTGCAACCATTCATAGTTCCTGATTTGTAAAGATTAGATTTTTATAAATATTGTATTTTAATTGATAATGACGATTTTATTTTAAATGTATTTCATTAATGCATAAGTTCTTTCTTCTCATGGGGACAAGATGAAAGCATTATATAGTATTGTCTATTTTGAGCTGAAAGTTATACTTTATTAAATTGAAAATTGTTCTGGCCTGACAGGTTTAATATTTATTCGGGGAAAAGTCCGATTTTTAAAGGAAACTCCGTCGAAAATTTTATAAACCCCGAACGTTTTCTAAGATAAAAGGCTAATCTATAGTAATAGTATTAGTATATAAAGATAGGGTGTTACAAGTCTTGTAGTGTCCCGGTATTGGTGGAACACCACGATGTGTGTTTGGGGTTGTTGCAGCTGACGAGGGTGACCCCGGTCCTACGTACCCCTAGTGATAAGGGGATCAAGCCACACGTAGTTCTTGAGAGTAGGGATGAGAGAACATACCTTAGCCGCTATAGCATGGCGATACTTATAGGGGAAGTTGTGTTGTGGTGCCTTATGGGCCTGTTCGGCTCAGTAGGGCTGACGTGGCTCTTAGAGGATAAGAAGGATGAGTTATTCACCCTTATCCTATAATAGAGAGCTCATGCTCATCCTGTAGCGGTAGGATTTATTATTGGTTAACCCTACAAGCCCCCCAAGCTCGTATAGGCTCGAAGAGCCTGTGCTGAGCTTCTAAGAGTTGGTGGTGACATAAAACATTGTTTGCGGCCGAGAACTTTTTATTCGGAGGAGTGTCGTGGATGGTTGATTAGGACGTATAAGACTGTCGCAGTCAAGGCCCTTAGTCGTGTATCGTCATGTACTGAGTTCAAAGTCGAATTGGACTATTGTTTTTAAAGTCACGATGCTTTTAAGGAGACATCCTTTTATGCGCTTGCCATGGTGAAAGCCGAAAGGCTTGTGCCAAGGTATGCTGGCACGACTCAAACTGTTATCTGAGTTCGAGATGTGCCAAGATTATCACCAATTGGATCGTAACGTTTACGAGGGATTGTTGTCGGAATGACAACCTTAGCCGAGGTGTATTCCTCGATCCGCGATGTATTTGGCCAGATATGAGCCGAGAGGCTTTGAGCCGAGAGGCTAAGCCGACTTAGCGGGTCGCAATCCTCGTTTTCACTTGTAGCCTCACCGATCTGGCCGGCTAACTGAGATCGTGGGCAAGTGCATAAGAACATGATCCGAAGTGAGTGAATTTAACATATGTCCTTAATAAGGAAGGTAAATTATCAATTTGTTGCCTCATGGGACGCGGTGGTCCTCTTTGGCACGAAATTTGATCTCGAGTAACTTATGCATCGTATAATACCAGTATCAAGGTCGGCCAATGTCAGCTATGTATATGCCTCATCACATACTAGTCCCCTACTCGGTAAAGCCTGAAAAGGCTTGTGTCGAGTTCATAAGGTCTGTGAAATGCTCGGGACCAAAGTGGGCGAAGAACGGTTAGATTATCAAGATCAACTCTGTACAACCTCCTTTACCTGAAAAAGGAGATCGAGAAAGCTCGTAGAAGATTGTGCCGGGTATATAAGAATTGTGAGACATTTATTGTTGTTGTTCGAGGCACTCTCGGACCCGGTATAGGTCCGAAAGCTCGGTGAGAGGTTCTAAAGATGTGGTGCGAAGGCACCCAAATATTGCCGGAGCATCTGTTGCTCAGGGCTTTACAGTTCTTCTCGGATTATTTTGTAGAGTCGGAGTTCGTTCCTTCCCCGAAGCAGCGAACATCGTGTTCGAGAATAGCCACTCGACCCGAAGAGTTGGAGGCTCGAATTACTTTCAAGACTCAGAGTCCATTCTATCCGCCGAGCAGTAAGCTTCATGGCCGAATAAGGTCACTCGAGTGGAAGTCATCGAAAGTTTATCGAGCTGATGAAGCGGCCGAGGATGCCGAGAAGGGAAAGAATGAAACCGAGGAGGCAAGAACAGGTAGAGAAGCCAAGGACGACCATTTCCCTTGTCGGAACTGTTTTGTCAACTTCAATTGTTGAACCCCTCTTGAATCCGAGTAATTAGGGCGAAGGCAAGCTGATAGATCATCATAATAACAAAGCTGAAGCAAACTTTTACTCCATTGCATAACCAACCCCTTTACTCGATAAAGCCTGAAGAGGCTTGTGCCGAGTTAAGAAGTCCTTTAAGGTGTGAGTTGTTTTCTGCCAATTAGATCGTGTTCATCCAAGCCTCTTTGAGAGACTGTCGGATTCAGATCTGTGTAGGCGAACGCTGAGCGAAGGTTGAATATTTGCGAGTTGTGGGTGTGGAATTAGCATTGTGTGGTTCCTCGGAGATGCTGAGATCCGAATTAGATCACTGGGTGTTGGCACTGCGGACCGTTCTACCATATAGGTAAGGTCGCGATGGTGCGCAAACCAAGGAAAAAATGATCGGCAACCGGTGTGAAGGACTTGAATTAAGTTGGGTCGTCATACTCGGACTCGAATTAACATAGGTCATCATGCTCGGCATATCCGATCATTATGTTTGTACCTTTTTATGATGTATAAAAACAACAATTAGAATATCAAGTAATAGATGATATGTAATGACATTAATTAGCGAAGTATGAATTAATTCACTGTTAATTACGATTATTATCTAAGATAACACATGTCATGTGGTAAGTGATTCAATAGTAACACATGTCATGTGGCAAGTGATTCAATAGTAATGAATATGACAGTTAAACCATGAAATTGAAATAATATTAATGGGGTAATGAGAAAGATCTTTCCCTGTCAGTCTTCGTGTTTAGACAATTTCTGAATGTTGATATGCCCGGCACCCTCTTGGCAGTGAGGCATTTCCTCTTTTATTGTTGGAATGGGCGGATGCCTAGTATTCTTCATCCTCTTTCTACCAAAAACCCTGTATGCCATTATGGACAAGTCATTGTGTAGCACTTGTGTGAGCAAGGCCGGGATCCCGAGGAGGGATCTTGACAACGATCGTCTTTTGGCACTAAGTGACCGTGAGAGGCAAGGGTGTCGTGGCAGAGGGTACGAGGATGTTGTAGGCTTTGGTTGTGTTATTTGAAGCGGGAATCCGAGTAGTGACGTTGAGGTCATAATCAATGATAAATTGAAATGGTCACAGTAAGCATGTGTTATAGAGGAGACAGCCATGTCATCGTGAGATTTTGTCGAACCCTGTTGAAGGCGCTGTAATATTAGATGCCCATCGTGACTGAGTAGTCTGGCACCGATTAATTTGAGGATATCTTTGGCGGTCAGAAGCTCGAAATGGGCCTTTTAGAGAAATGGGCCATCATAATCGTACCTCGCATGTGTAAACAAAATTAATAATTGGTAATCGTCGTTATTTAACAATTTATAACAATTAAATAACGATAATAACAATTATTGGCAAAGATACGATGTATAATATCGGTATAGAAGTAGTATGATTTAATAATATCACACGTATATAATAAACATAGTAATGACAATTATTGAGGTTAATACCCTCGCAAATCATAGAAGATTGTCTACGAAAAGAAGCATGATTATAAATATATCACGCGTTATAAAAATAATAATAATGATGTTAATAATCGTAAATAATAGATAATGACATTTATTGTGAAGAATTTTTTGCATCATGTCATGTATCTTAAAAGAAAGAAAGATAAAATGATCATATACTATCAAATAATAAGAAGCATATTATGAAAATAATTAGCAAAAATATTTAATTTTAATTCTTCAGATAATTACAAAGAGCATATCAAGATACTCATTTAAATTAATCGTAATTACGTTGAACAATAGCAGGTAGTCAAATAGTAGCATCATGATATGAATGATGATATGGCAATATACATGATAAAAATAAAAAAAACTACTTCCCTGGATTTGAGGCGTGAGTCAGTCTTGTTTTGCTGATGAGGCGGCTCCTTATTTGAAGGTTGAATTTTATTTGGGCCTATATCAATTAAGCCCATATAGTTTTTTTTGGGCCAACAGCCCATTAGGTCAAGGAACCCTAATGGGGTTGGCAGCTGCTACGTGTTGATGCTGCTATGCGGAGTAGCTGTGTTACGGCGCCGGCGGCAAGCACGGGCTAGAGGGACAAGCACCGCTGGCGGCAACAGGGAAGCAGAGAACCTGGTGGGTGCGGCTTACACCTCTGGCGGTGGTGGCAGCAGACGAAACGGTGAAGGCTTGCGCTAGTGGCGGCGTCGACGGCGAGGGTGCAATCTCACGGGTTGGTGCGGCGGTGGTTCTGGTTCGGCTTCTCTCTCGCTCTTCCTGCTGGCTCGCCGCCAATTCGTCTTTGTCCAGTGCTGTTGGTGCGGTTCTGATTGTTTTTAAGTCGATTCGAACTGGGATCGTTGAATACTTGGGACTGGAGCATGATTGTAACCGAGGTGCCTCTGTTGTTCGATAGAAGTCACAAGTTGGGCTTAATCGTGGTGCTCACAGGGCTGTTGGTGCTCACAGATCTGAAGGCGCACCAACAGAGCAGGGATAAGCATGCTGGCTTTGAGAATGAAGGAGGGAGAGAGAAGTGGTGGTGCTTTGCGCGATGGTGGAGAGAGAGACGGTGGCGAGAAGGGAGAGATGGTAACACCGCGGCGGTTCCTCTTCTGTCCGGTCGCGCCGCCGCACCATCATACCGCCGCACTAGAAGTGGCAGTGTTGATGTTGCTGTTGCCGCACCAGGACGCCGAGATCATGATGCTATGCGATGCACCAGATGAACTAGATGTCTAGGCCATGAAGAGCACCAGCAGCGCCAGTCAATGGGGCGCAGCATCAGCAGCCGCAACAAAGGAGATGTAGCAGCTACCAATACACTTTTTTTTTGTAATTGTGGATGGGAATTGGAGTTTACCGTTCCCACAGACGGCGCCAATGTAGTGTCCCGGTATTGGTGGAACACCACGATGTGTGTTTGGGGTTGTTGCAGCTGACGAGGGTGACCCCGGTCCTACGTACCCCCAGTGATAAGGGGATCAAGCCACACGTAGTTCTTGAGAGTAGGGATGAGAGAACATACCTTAGCCCCTATAGCATGGCGATACTTATAGGGGAAGTTGTGTTGTGGTGCCTTATGGGCCTGTTCGGCCCAGTAGGGCTGACGTGGCTCTTAGAGGATAAGAAGGATGAGTTATTCACCCTTATCCTGTACTAGAGAGCTCATGCTCATCCTGTAGCGGTAGGATTTATTATTGGTTAACCCTACAAGTCTGAAATCTATAGTTTTAGATTCGGGAAGCCTTATTCCTTGGATTCGTGTGGTAAGCTCGAGCATCCTTTGAGCTTCAAAATTGTTCTATTTTCAAGTTAACACATCCTAGTTTGTATTCCAACTCTTGTTCTTGATTTTAATTAAGTTTTTAATATCTAAAAAGTTTGATCAAAACATCCACTCGAATATGAAACAGGGGTATTTTCAAAGTGTTGGTTCTTGAGCTCTTTCTCAACAAACTTGTTTCTTTCTACTCCGAATCAATCCAAAAACTTGAGATAGGTATGGTGATATTTCATTCATATCGCTAGGATTAATGTTTGAAGGTTTGTGATGATATATGTGCTTAATATGCTAAGTATAAACCATGACAAGGTTGTTTGGTTTGGAGACCAAGACAACCCATGGTTCTTTATGAAAATCTTGATCTAGGTAAGTTTAAATTGATGAATAAAATTTAATAAAATACTGAAATTTGATGATTGTGCAAGAGAATTAGATTTCACGTGTCAAGTTGTGTTTTATGTTGAATATGCAATTTGTGGAAATTGATTTATGAATTGGTGATTCTTTGATGATATGAGTGTGTTAACATGAGTATTATTATGTGTTTGAATACTGTTGAGTGTTGGTTTTGGGTTAGGAGAAGTGCATCAAAGATTGGTATGTCAAAACCTCATTTCTATATGCAAAATTCTGCAGGCTAATCGATTATCTTGAACATGTAATCAATTACTTAGTTGAATTTTTGTTTCCAAAGTTTGAATTTTCACGTACTACTCGATTAGTTCTTTTGCTAATCGATTAGTATGACTCTTAAAGTGAAAAATACAAATTTTTATGACACTTAGCCGAAGCCAAATTCCTTTATTGACTTATGAATGATATTTCTGAATATTTGAAGATGTGAAGTGATGCATATGATGTCAAATGATTATAGAATTAAAATGATGGTCCCGATATACTGTGTCTTGTGGGAAGAGACCTGGTGCAGATAGAACGCTATATGTAGGTAGTATATTAGAATTGATGTCCCGGTATGACGTGTTCCTTGGAAAGGACCTGGTGCAGATACGAAGGAGTGTATCTGTAGGCGTCAGGACCCAGTGTACGCGTGATCATTATGTTAGAATTATTGATAGGATTGGCAGCCGACACCGAAGAGGGGGGGGGGGGGTGAATTGGGTGTTTATGGAAACATTGGAAAATATTCGAATTAAATCGTTTTCAATAAACTTAAAGAGATTTTGCAGCGGAAAACAATATAATGTTGAAAATCGATTGCGCGAAAGCGAATAATATTAATAATTATATAAAAACTAATATGTGCGGATACACTTAAAATAAGAACAACGAAAACGAATGATACCGCGGTAATTAATTTAAAATCCTTTAAATTAATTATTATGAAAATAATCGCTTTGATGCACAACAAATAAATATAACAACGGAAAATAAAGAGATAGGGATAGAAGAGATTGCACCAGAGATTTTATCCTGATTCGGCAAACCCGGCCTACTCCAGTCCCCAAGCGACCCGCTTGAGCTTTTTACTAAACCAAAGACGCCTCGCGTCCCCAAGTACAACCAGAGCGCCCCGCAAGCTACTAGGAACCTCCTTTCGCCAGGGACCTCGATACACAACTAGGAAAACCTTTCCTAAATTTCTAGATAGCCTAACTACTAGGTGACCCACCGTTCGTCTAGCACTACCCAACACAACAGGGTTCCTCACCCTACAACCACGAACGCAACACGTCCACACTAGGAGCTTCACTCCCTAGTCACTAAGGGTTACACACCCCTTTACAACACAGGTTAAGGTATGAGTGATCGGGTACAAAACCTATAGTGCACTCTCAATAGTGCTGATACAACAATAAAGGCCACTCTAACAATTATGTGTTCTAAGAAACACAGATACAACAATTAAGCTCTATGGCAATGAAGTCAAAAGAAATGTTACAAGGCCAATGCAAGGTTTTGTTTTCTTAGAAAAGATGTGAACGTGAAAACCAGAGAATAATGGAGAAGAAGAGAAAGAGCGTGAATATCAGAGTCTTAAAAAAAAGTCGAAGTGTAGTGATTTTGAAAAACAAATAAATAGAGTTATTTTTGAAATCAAAACAAATAAAATAAAAGATTTAAGAATTAAAACCAAAGATTTGAAATTTGAATTTTGAATTTGAAAATAGAATCAGAATCAAATCAAAAACGATTTTGGAAATAAAATCATTTAAGTTTTAAAATCAAAACCAAATAAAAAAGATTTACAAAATAAAACAAAGATATGATTCTTAAAACTAAAAAGGAAATAATTCAAATTTAAAATCATTTTCGAAATTTATAAAATAAATCAGAATCTTTTATATAAAAACAAATCAGGAAATAATCAAAATGATTCTGACACGTTTTTCAATAAAAGTTGAGGTAATCGATTACTTCAGGGAGGTAATCGATTATCCCTTTAAAAATAAAAGCTTTGAAATTCATTTTAAAACCAGTAATCGATTATCACATGCATGTAATCGATTACTTCACTTCTGTTTAATGTATGATGCAACACATATAATCGATTACCACTATTCTAATAATCGATTACAGAGCCTCTGGTTTTTATATGATGCAACATCATGTAATCGATTATCTCAAAGAAATAATCGATTACTTTGTCTCAGGAAAATATATGATGCAACAATTATAATCGATTACTTGAGCCAGGTAATCGATTACTCTCATAAGAAAGTAATGGATTAGCAAAGTTCACTTAATCGATTACAAGCTCTCTGATTTTTCTATGATGCAACAAAGTTAATCGATTACTTTAAGCAGGTAATCGATTACTCCTTCTTGTATACATAAAAATATTCAGAGTTTTGTAACATCAACTATTTTCACCAAAACTAAGATAGAAAAACTGATTTTCACAAAACTTCTTTTTCTTCTCCTTAATTATGAAAAATATATTTAGAAAAACTTATATTGGCCTTTTAACATAATATAAACCTTGACTTCATTACCTTACATGATGTCCTAAGGCAAAGGCTAGAATCTTCATTTGCTTGAATCTTCAACTTCATTTGCTTGAGTCTTCAACATGAAGCTTGGACTTGAAGGTTGAAGAGCTTGTGATTGAACTTGATATGAACTTGAGAATCTTGAGTTTGTTATCATCAAAACCATCTAATGATTGCACTTGAAGTCCTTGGGAAAGATTGACTTCCAACACTCCCCCTTTTTGATGATGACAAACCTGTATTCTGAATGATCTGCATCACAAGTGTTATACAAGCAAATGTATATATAATAAACACATCCTTATCCCTAGAACACAAATAATACAACAAGGATACAAAATGGATATATAACAAATTAAATGCTTCGCATCCTTGCATCATTAAGCATCATTCATGAATTCTTCTCCCCCTTTTGTCAACAGCAAAAAGTGGGTTAAGAGTTCTTCTCTTGTTGTTATGCTTGAACTTTTCTTCTCCCCTTTTGATATTTATCAGATATGAAATAAAGCTCAGAATTCTTCTCCCCATGAGTAAGCTTGACTTCTCACTTTCCTTTCCATGGGAGTTATCACATGATCCCTTTTGTTTTGACGACGACATTTGGTTCTCTTCCCCTTTTGTCTTCATTAAGCCCATGTCTTTTGTCAAATATCTCTCCCCTTTTGATCAATTTAAACAAAATGCTAAACTCCCTCTGAAACACTGGGTAGTAGCATTAATAATAACAAGGAGATTAAAGTAAGAGACTTTCACATCTTCCCATATTTGACATCAGCATAAGGAGTTATGGGAAACAAAAAAAAATTTGTCCCAAAACATAGTTTAAAAAGCGCATGATGTCAAGATAGGGTGAAGAGGCGAAACATGTTTTTATGCAAATTTGAAAAAGTTTTTCTCCCCCTTTCTAAAAAAAAGATTCAACCAAGCATATTATAAAGGGAAATCAAATGCATCAATAAACATGTGTATGCTCACTATAAAACGCATCATCAACATTTTATGAGCCTATATGCCATGACAAAAAAAATTTAATTAAATTCAATTCAGCAAACTTTGTCATCTAAGGCATATATCACATAAACAAGATGTATCACATGAATGAAAAGTTTTAGGAGTAGTGATACTTATCGAGATGAGATTTTTCAAGATAGTAAGCTTTGGAGTTCCTTCCATTCGGATATTCAACATTCTGCAATTGAAGGAATTCTCCTTTTATTCAAAGTGTTGCACTTCTTCCATGAAGAGATCGTATTAATATTGCAGTATCACTTTCAAGGCTTGAATATCGTCAAGTTCTCTTTTTCATTTGAGTCCATCGAAACATAGATTTTTCAGAGAACATTGCATCATTGAGACTTGTAGTAATACCTGCAAGGCTAATTAGGTGCATTTTCTTGGTATCCAATTAATTTGGATCCTTAAGAATTAGTAACACCTGAATATATCAAACATGCTGAAAAATAATTTTTCCTTCAAAAAGATTTTTTAAAAAAATACCAAAGAATGAATAAATCATTTAAAAACATTTCAGCATTAATATAAACATATGTATCACAAAGATAAGTAACATAAAATAGTAAAAAAAAATAAGAGTGGTGATACTTATCGAAGGTGTTGATTTTCCACATCATAAGGGATGTTTGTGCACTTGTGGAGTTCTTCCTTTAAGTCTCTCGTTCTTATTAAACAATCATGTTAAGAGCTCCACTTGTGTCTATTCAAGTCGCATTTCCCTTGATTGAGTCCTTGTCCTCATTTGGTATCTTTTCATTTAAGTCCATCGTGCATGCATTCCTGGTGAGAATTCCAAGGCTTGGCACTAGTAGTGATACCTACAAAACTGCTTAAGGAATTTTCTTTTGGTATCCAAAGACTTGGATCCTCTATGATTAGTTACATTTCCTCACAAATATCAAGGATATTGTGAAGGCAAAATATGGTTGAACAATTTTAAACATATGCACTAATCATAAAAAGAAATAACACCATGCTTATGTTATAAGTCCATGTCGTACCAAACATGTCCTTACAAATACAAGCATGTCCTCATATATCAATGCAATATCATTACATATAAAGTGTAATCATGTGATAGAAGATAACAAAATTTTAACCACACATGATGTAACACACTATATGTAACAGGTATCTAGGACTATACATACCAAAAATAATCATGTGATAAAAAGAATTTTCAAAAGGTGTAAAGCACACATGATTTAATTCAACTAAGGAGTGATCATGATAGTTAAAAAATATATTTTTTTTAAAAAAAAATTTAGCACCCATGATCCACCTTAGTATGAATAACAGTTAGAATAGTCCAAGTATACCTTTGTATAATCATTGATATAAGAAGAATAAGAGGTAGGTACCTTAGGTTTGTTGACCAAAGAAGTATTCGCCTTTATCCATTGCTTCAATTTTTGATTTTTGACCATGTTGGTTCTTCCATATTCCTTGTGTGAAGCTTTGTTGTTGGTAGGCTTGATTCTCCTTTGACCGACCCATCTATTTCTTGTCCTCTTAGGTGCCACCCTTGATAATTTCTCCTTTACTCTTCCACGTGGTTCATTCCATTGCTTCTTACTTGAGGTCCTTGACCTTATGATTTCACCTTTTTGCACGTTAGAAGCTTTGGTTGTGAACATCTTTCTCTTTTGACCATATTGTTTGTTTTTGGACCATTTACCCATAACTTTCATAGACTTCCCCTTTCCTTGTCCAATTGGTTCTTCCTTTGGTTTAATTTCCTACACATTCACAACACTAGAAGAACCTTTTGGTACCCATTTCATCTTGGGTCCTTTGGGGTTAGTCTTGGGTTCCTTGGGTAACTTTGGAACCCAATGCAAATTATTTCTCATATTATAATTTTTACGATAAAGACACAAATGAGAAATATGTCCTAAATTACCACAGTAGTTACATATAATGGGTTTGGATGATGATATGATTTTTTCAAAATTATTTTCATGAAACTTGGAATTTTTGTCATGATAGTGAGAAATACTATTGTCAACAGCTTCACTTGATTTTTGTATATCAATATCATTTTCAATTTCACTTTCAAGTAAAGAAGTTGAGCAAATAGATTTTTCAATATCATCACATCCAACAAATACGTTCTCAACATGATTTCCAAGATTTATGCATTTTTCAAAAATGGTTGAGAAACTATTTTCCAAAAACATCTCTTTATCAAAAATATCTCCATTTTTCAAAATATTTATTTCATTTTCAATTAAGGAGAGTTTTTGTAAAGAGTCCAAGTTTCTATTTTCTAAAGATGTCAAATCATCATGCAAATCATTATATGCAAATTGTAGAGATTTAGAACAAGGACTAATTGAAATTACCTCATGGTCCTCATGATCCAAGTAGTCAGATGTTTTAATTTCATCTGCCATTGATTCCGCATCCGAGTCACATGATTCCTTCAGTGAGTCCATAAAGGTTTCAAATATCCTCTCTAAGTCATCACAGTCGCTTGTTGAGTTACTTCCCACGCTTTCACTTTCATCATCAGAATCTTCGTCTAGGGAGTTGGTCCTTTCACGTTCTATAGCAACTTCTTGTTGTTCCTTCTCCTCTTTCCTGTGGACACTTACACTTTCAACAAGATCATTAGTAGCATAGTGTAGATGTAAAGTGTCCTAAATATCCTTAGAATTTTCACAATTTTCAATAATAGTAGATGCATCATGGTTCAAAGCATTTTTCAAAACATGCATAGCTTGAAAATTCAAGGAAAAAGATTTTTCATCAAAACCATGTAAAACGACATTCCATAAACGAAAACTAATAGATTGTAAATATATTTTCATTCTCGCACTCCAATAATGAAAATTATTTCCATCAAAAAAATGGTGCTTCATCGAATGAAAGTCCCTCCATAATAAAACAAATAAAAATATCCCAACACTGCCAATCTACAACGGATCTTTAACTCAGGCTGTTAGGCCTTTACCAGAGCACGAAGCTCTGATACCAATTGTTAGAATTATTGATAGGATTGGCAGCCGACACCCAAGAGGGGGGGGGGGGGTGAATTGGGTGTTTATGGAAACATTGGAAAATATTAGAATTAAATCGTTTTCAATAAACTTAAAGAGATTTTGCAGAGGAAAACAATATAATGTTGAAAATCGATTGCGCGAAAGCGAATAATATTAATAATTATATAAAAACTAATATGCGCGGATACACTTAAAATAAGAACAACGAAAATGAATGATACCGCGCTAATTAATTTAAAATCCTTTAAATTAATTATTATGAAAATAATCGCTTTGATGCACAACAAATAAATATAACAACGGAAAATAAAGAGATAGGGATAGAAGAGATTGCACCAGAGATTTTATCCTGGTTCGGCAAACCCGGCCTACTCCAATCCCCAAGCGACCCGCTTGAGCTTTATACTAAACCAAAGACGCCTCGCGTCCCCAAGTACAACCAGAGCGCCCCGCAAGCTACTAGGAACCTCCTTTCGCCAGGGACCTCGATACACAACTAGGAAAACCTTTCCTAAATTTCCAGATAGCCTAACTACTAGGTGACCCACCGTTTGTCTAGCACTACCCAACACAACAGGGTTCCTCACCCTACAACCACGAACGCAGCACGTCCGCACTAGGAGCTTCACTCCCTAGTCACTAAGGGTTACACACCCCTTTACAACACAGGTTAAGGTATGAGTGATCGGGTACAAAACCTATAGTACACTCTCAATAGTGCTGATACAACAATAAAGGCCACTCTAACAATTATGTGTTCTAAGAAACACAGATACAACAATTAAGCTTTATGGCAATGAAGAAAAAGAAATGTTACAAGGCCAATGCAAGGTTTTGTTTTCTTAGAAAAGATGTGAACGTGAAAACCAGAGAATAATGGAGAAGAAGAGAAAGAGCGTGAATATCAGATTCTTAAAAAAAATTTCGAAGTGTAGTGATTTTGAAAAACAAATAAATAGAGTTATTTTTGAACTCAAAACAAATAAAATAAAAGATTTAAGAATTAAAACCAAAGATTTGAAATTTGAATTTTGAATTTGAAAATAGAATCAGAATCAAATCAAAAACGATTTTGGAAATAAAATCATTTAAGTTTTAAAATCAAAACCAAATAAAAAAGATTTACAAAATAAAACAAAGATATGATTCTTAAAACTAAAAAGGAAATAATTCAAATTTAAAATCATTTTCGAAATTTATAAAATAAATAGAATCTTTTATATAAAAACAAATCAGGAAATAATCAAAATGATTCTGACACGTTTTTCAATAAAAGTTGAGGTAATCGATTACTTCAGGGAGGTAATCGATTATCCCTTTAAAAATAAAAGCTTTGAAATTCATTTTAAAACCAGTAATCGATTATCACATGCATGTAATCGATTACTTCACTTCTGTTTAATGTATGATGCAACACATATAATCGATTACCACTATTCTAATAATCGATTACAGAGCCTCTGGTTTTTATATGATGCAACATCATGTAATCGATTATCTCAAAGCAATAATCGATTACTTTGTCTCAGGAAAATATATGATGCAACAATTATAATCGATTACTTGAGCCAGGTAATCGATTATTCTCATAAGAAAGTAATGGATTAGCAAAGTTCACTTAATCGATTACAAGCTCTCTGATTTTTCTATGATGCAACAAAGTTAATCGATTACTTTAAGCAGGTAATCGATTACTCCTTCTTGTATACATAAAAATATTCAGAGTTTTGTAACATCAATTATTTTCACCAAAACTAAGATAGAAAAACTGATTTTCACAAAACTTCTTTTTCTTCTCCTTAATTATGAAAAATATATTTAGAAAAACTTATATTGGCCTTTTAACATAATATAAACCTTGACTTCATTACCTTACATGATGTCCTAAGGGAAAGGCTAGAATCTTCATTTGCTTGAATCTTCAACTTCATTTGCTTGAGTCTTCAACATGAAGCTTGGACTTGAAGGTTGAAGAGCTTGTGATTGCACTTGATATGAACTTGAGAATCTTGAGTTTGTTATCATCAAAACCATCTAATGATTGCACTTGAAGTCCTTGGGAAATCTTGACTTCCAACACCTTATACAATTAAGATGTTTATTGAAAGTGACGAAAGTACCTATGAATCCTTTCGGGGAAATGAGTGAAAGAGTCTGACATCGCATACAGATTAATAAGTAATAATTCTGAGTGATAAGACACTTGTTTATCATGCATCATTTGCATTATGATTTGTGATGTATGTGTTTGTTGTTCAATCATTAATTTGTTGACGTGATATGACAAGTGATTTACTCCCATCTACCATGCATGGTGGTAGGTAAAAGTAGCAGCCAGAGTCAATTCACCTGTCAAGCCAGAGACTTAGGAGGAAAAGGAATATGCTCAATTATTTATTGACTGGACTCGATCCATTGTAACACCGAAATGATGTACTTTAAAGAAAATTTTTATCCACTAATCTTGAATAAAGGGAACTTTTACTATTCCGCCGCAACAATTTCTAATAATTTTATTCCCTTTATAAAAGATAAAGCTGTCACAAATTTGTAACCTAAAAATAACTTAAGGGACTAATCTAAAATTTTTCTCATATATTTATGTGAGAATTCTTCCTTGATGTTATTATTCCAACAATCCCCCACTAATAGCAATCAAGTAAACAATATTTGGGCAAGGGAAAAGTTAAATGCTTAAGCGTTAATGCCCAAATGATTTAATTAACACGTAGTGAAGTGAGACAACAACTATATTCATTAAAGTGGAGTTCCATTGGACTTTAAATGATTTATTTAGTTGAGACCCTGTAACACGCATCGAACCTTTGAGCTTGTGTAAACTCTGCAATAATAATTAAATGTGTATTATGGACCCTTCAACACCTTTTGTTTCTCATAAGTGCTCTAGAAAGATTTCCTAAGTCCCTTCTCTAACCTTAATTGATTTATCAACCATCAAGAATAATTAATTAACTTCCTACTTCTATACTATTCACCTAGTGTCCGTTTTCAACTACCCTAAGGTTCTATCCTATTCTATTTAACCAAGTCCTTACTATTACTCTATCCCACTTGATTCATTCATTTTAACTTACTCTCTAGGCACATGTCTTGGGTGTTTCTAACTCACTTTATAACTATTCCCTTAGCCCAACCGTCCTAATTATCTTATTATCACTTTATTAAGTTTTTATCTTCGAGCATTTACATAGTTTTATCACAACCTAGCTCACCTAATGATTCACTAACAATTTCATATTACTAATTATTTCATAAAATCAATAAAACATACACGATCACATAGCATCACAAATATATTCATTCCTAAACATAATGGGTTCTCTCACCCAAACCCTGAATTCTTAGTCTCTAACCAAATATAATACCCTAATGTTTATTATTACCCATACCCATCTAGTCTTAGTTATCAATATACTCTATTTAGAATCTACTCCCTATAGGTAATACCACCTCCTTACCTCAAATGAAGAAAGAGAGATGGAACCTCAAGCCCTAAGTTGTTCTCCTTTGCCCTTGACTCCTTAGAACTTGAATCTTCTAAGCTTTCCTTGAAACCTCAATATAACTACCAAGAGATGAGTTGGTGTCCAATGGAGGGTTTGATGGGGGACAGTGGTTTCTCTTTCACTTATTCTTGAGAGTGTGGAGGCAAGAGAGAGAAAGTATCTCCATGGTTATGTTGAGTTAGAAAGAGAGTTTGATGACTATGGTGACGGGGGTGGTGTTGGTGGGGCTTGATGATGGTGGGTGGTGCTCTTAATGGGTAATGATGGTGCTATGTTCTTGAAGAAGATCAAAAAGAGAATTGGAGAAGAAGAATGAGTGTGTTTGTATTATGTGAAGGGAATGAGTGTTGATGGGTATTTTTCTGTGGTTGGGGTGAGAAGCTTCTTGGAGAAGCTTGCCCTAAAAGGGCAATTCGTGGCTCCCAAGGCTTATTTTTTTCCACGTCTGACATGTGGTAATCGATTACTCTTAATTTCTTCATTATTTGGTTCCTCACAGAGAGCAGGTAATCGATTACCTTCCCAAAGTAATCGATTACTTTGCCTGATTTTCATCCCTTGCAATTCAAAATGCCATAACTTCTTCGTTACCTGTCGGATCTTGCTCAAACATGAAAGCAAGTAGCCTTCTAAGACTCCAAACTTCACATCCAACGGAGGAATTTGTGTTTTAATCTATAAATCTTTTATTCTTAATTTCCTATTATTATCATTATTATTATTCTATTTATTCTGGGAATTAAAATTCGGGATGTTACAACTTACAAATGGGTATCCTACATACTTTCCTAATCTTAAGGAAAGTCTCATCTTACTCTACATATCCTTTTAAAAGGATATGCAAGTTTTATCACAATTTGAACATATGAATCCATCTAGTGCTCGCAAGCACCACCACAAATATAGGGCTATGGATTTTTTAAGAGAGATAACACCAAATAATTTGTCAAAGTTAAACACATCTTATAGATCCATCAAGTTCATCTCAAAAGCACCAGCGCTAAGGCTATGAATCTATCATAAAAAATATCACCCACATGGATTCATCAAGTGTATCACAACATCGCCACCACTAAAACTTTGAATCCACCAAGATAATAATACCAATATATGCAACTTTTTTAAAATAAAACAAATCACGTGTATCCATCAAGTGAATCTCAAAAATAATGAATTTAGTTTCTATGGAGTATCGTGTTAAAGCAAATTTCTACAAAATAACATATATCCGCTCAAAACAACCACAAAATAATAAATTTATTTTACTTCATAGTGAAGTGTGCCATATAAACCTATTAGCACATTTCTTCAAAATATCACTTTCATGTCTATCCAATAACCACAATTTAGATGCAACATTCACGTATCAAATAAAGTGACATTTCTATCTCAAGACCAAAAATACACTTCAAATATTGGAAAGTTCAAATATAAATGGTACAAATAAATGATGATATTTAACCAAATGATTATAATTTTCATAAATTTTCCTCTACCAACATTTGGTTAATAAAATCGTAAGCCTAGATTTCAAATTATCGTTCAAAACTTTTGAACATACATCTTTCCTTATAGACAAGACATTCAATCATTATATGTCACAAGACCAAGTGTAAAAATTTTTCTCACCTTAGATCATGAAAAAAAAACAACACTCGTGCTCATTGTATTGATGGTTGACAACTTAATATTTTTGTCTCCTAAAACTTGACTAAAAAAACATTGCACTAATTTTCTCCAATTAGAGATAAAACATAAAAACTTTGTTAAACTCTTCAAGTGTAAGGAAAAAATCTAACTTCCTGTTCAGCATCTTATCCTTCAAAAAGATTGCAAATTCAAGTTAAATGGTAATCATTGATAACTGATAAGCTATCACAAAATCATTACCTATATAAACCATGTTGAAATATCATATAAGTTTCTCAAGCATATCTCAAATTCTTACTTTCAAACTAAAATGACAACAACTAGTGACAATTAGGTAGTCATATATTTAAGTTAATGTCATAATGATCACATATTTACATAAATAAAGTAGGTTGTCCTTTAGTCTAACCATCCATAAATCAATAAAATTTGTAGGGGTTATAATGTATAGTCATTGTAAACCATGTGCAACCCATTTTTTTTAAAGAGAACATGTATCACATCTACATGTGGTTATAAACTTTAATACCTCAATTCGTCCTCTTTTTACCCCTGGACTGTATCCATATATTTAGAAATATAGAAGTTATAAGAATAAGAATTGGAGCGAAAGACTTAATTTCACATTGGTTCTTCATAAGCCTATTTAAAAGCATTTAATTTCATTGAAGATTGCAACAAAAAATGACAAGCCAAATTTAATAGCGTATAACAAATATAAAATTCCTATACTTTATGATCATTAAAGGTCAACGACAATGGGACATATGAGACATTAACATCGGATATTCACAAGCGACATAAAAGGCTCGCTATTATTCTAACAAGCCCCCAACCCACTAATACTTTCATCAGGAAAACATGTCAATAAATTTAAAGTTCATTGGGGAATATATTATTCAAATTTGCTTCTCAGATTTCCCTAAAATTGCACTCAACACAAGGGGAAAATAGTGGGCCACTTCCTTGAAAGCGATTTCTGACAGACCCCCGGTGCAATATGATTTCGGAACGTTCCCCAAAGTAAACATAGCCCACTCTCTGAGTTGTTCACTCAAGATCAAGAGTATGGAGTTAACACAACACACTTGCCCAAATATATTCTCCTCAAGAAGAATTTTCTCGTAGGCATCAAGCACACTTTATGGGCTTAACAATCTCTCTAAGAGTTAAACAATGATCATGAGAATATATTTATTCCATATCATATCATCCACCATCACATGTTATATATTTATATTAATTTTCCTAGTTAAAACAATAAAGCGACCCAATAAAGCGAATAAATGGCTATAAAGCCAATTGAATTTTGGCAATACTTCAAATAGTAATTGTTATCGACTGGATCCATGGACCAATAAATACCATTATCACGGACCTATGAGCATCGGTACCATAGACTAATAAGCATTGGTATCATCGACCAACAAACACTGATTAACTGCGAGTAACCGGTATAACGGCTCATAATGTTGTCATCAAGCTTTTATCCTGTTACTCTTAGGATTCCTTATAATAATGAAGGCCATAAATGAACCATCATGACCATTCATCAAAGGCATTCCAATGTCTCCTACTCATCCCCATACAAACGAGGTAAAATGGTAAGGTATGACCAACATGTTCATCTCCCATTTTACACATGGCATACACACCAACCCAAATACCAAGACTCGCCTGGAGGAGTTCTTTGACCGAAAACCCGTCGCCATTGTCGTACATCAACAAACCGGCTTACCGGTACATGTGGGATAACACCCCACAACAGTAATGTTCCAAGCTATTGAAACCTCCAAATTATTAACATGCGATGGATATTAAGGTGCTACATTAATTCACATAAAATATGTTTATGTAAGAATTCTTACTTGATACTATTATTTGAAACCTCCAAATTATTAACATGCGATGGATAAAGGAAAACATAATTACCACTAAACTTGAGTCTCTAATCTCCGTGTTCTTTGCAAAACCTCTAAAAAAATTTTCTCAATATGGTTCAGAATACCCACTATGAGTCCTAATCCTATTATTATATAAGATAAAGACTAACCTAATTTTCAATCTAATGTGATAAGATTTTTATTTTCATAAAACTAATCCTAAATCTGAATATAATATGATAAGATCCTATTAGAATAAATTAATATGTAAGAATCTTATTTACAAATAGAATTTATCATTAAAATTCTTCTAGAATCCCGTATTTGTGTCTGAGAGCAACTTCGGCACTGATTTTGACTCTTGAGATGGACGAATTTGAGCAAGGCTATATATGGCAAAGTTGTAGATCTTTTCCTTAGCTTTAAAATAATACCCATATGGCCTCATTTGGATAAGCGTATCTCAAGTAATGGTCAAACAGCGAACAATGTCACTTTCTTGCATTTTGCGCGCCCAGGCGTGAAACTCCGGCGCCTGGGCGTGTAGCTGTGTGGAAAAATCAACCAAATGCACCCCATTATTGGCCAGTTGACCCCAGCTCGGGCCTGGGCGCGTGGGAGCGGAGCCTGGGTGCCACCTTCAACTTTTCTTCATTTGTTCTTCCCAATTCAAGTATCAAGCTCTCCTTCATTCCTTTGCAAAAATCACTGTTTTAAGAGTTTAAATACCTGAAAACACACCAAACACATCAAAAGGTTCCAGAAATCTTACAATGACAAAATTCCATTATTTTATTCCAATTTACTCAAAAAAAAGCCACTTACTATGTAAAAGGGAGGCAAAAAAAGTACAAAAACACCACATATTAGACCCCAATCACACCCCTAAACTTAGCATTTTGCATGTCCCAAGCAAAAGTAAAAATTACAACTCAATACTACTTTCTGTTTCATAATATTTCAATCCAATCCAGGAATTTAATCCACCCATTTGTACATATCAATTTGATGAAAAAGTGACTCAATCAAAAATCAGTTAGAGAGACAACCTTCAAAAGAACACTCGATTAATGGAAACATACAACTCACTATACTTTTCTCTCATGTGTATGTTAGGATGCAATTTCACTCAAATTCAATCAATGAGAACATGTTACCATAAGCTTGACCTTAGACCAAAATCTCCATTGAAATTATTGAAAACATGTAAGAATCAAAAGGTCTTAAATTTGGTTGTAACGAGGCCATGGCTATCAATGAAAGGTGGGATAAAATAAAGAAGGGATAACAACTAAGAGCTAAAATGTAAAAACACAATTCCCTTTTCAATTTATGAACGAGCAAAGGTTGTTTTACAACCCACTGTTGGAAACCAACAAGCGGCCTAACAGTTTACTAGAGGGTGGGTGAATAGTAAATTGAAGTAACGATATTAACTTTTCGAATGTAATTGATATTAACAAATAACACGCTTACTATTTTAAAACAAAGTTAATTTTCTGTCCAAAATTTGATGAACTACTCGATTAGTTCAATGACTACTCGAGTAGTACGTTCAAATTCAGACAGAGAACTGAGTTTTCAAAGAATGAGTTTCACGTGCACGAAGCCAAGAACAGAAGCGAAATGATTTGCTAACTTAAGGTTCAAATGGAAAGATTATAAAATGCGGAAATAAATGAAAGCAATAAAAGAGAACACAGAGAATTATTATACTGGTTCACTCTCTACCCACTTGAGAGTTACGTCCAGTCCCCCCCTAAACCTTAGGGAGAGTTTTACTCAAAATCAGTTAAAATTGGTTACAATAGGAGATACAAGTGAACCTCATTCTATCACACCTATCCCGTTCAAGAGTGTACCAAACTCTTGAAGTCTACCCCAATTTTTGTTGATCTTGACGGTTGAAAAACCTCTTCAACGCTTCCAATTGCAGGACTCCTTGAAACCTTTAAGAGACCCTTCCTTTCTTCAATGGAGAATTCAGATCACAGAGAAGTGACTCCAAACAATCTCAATTGATAATGAGTAAGAAAGCTAGAATACTAGTATGAGATTGGTTCTTCGAAAGGGATTAAATCAATTGTTCTTTTGTGTGCAAGGTTTGAAAACGTTTTTCGCTAAAAAGGATCAGTATCGCTCTTGTTGGAGAGGTGATCAATATATTGTTTTCAAATCACCAGAATTAGGGAGGAGCTTGAGAAAACTAATTTGGAAAGATTCTCCCTTGATTGCCTCTTCAACAGCCATATAAAAATCTGAATACTGATAGATCTGACTCGTACTACTCGAGTAGTTGGAGCACTACTCGAGTAGTGTGAGCAGACAGAAAAATGGTGATCTTACTGTTTGTCAAACTACTCGATTAGTGCAGCAACTAATCGATTAGTTAAGCAACTAATCGAGTAGTTGAGTGATTACTCGAGTAGTTTGGGGAAACAGTGGATACACACTTTTTCATATCAGCAGGCTACTCGAGTAGTGCACAATCTACTCGAGTAGTCACTGCTACTTTATAAAAAATAAGCTTTCAAGCAGTCCTAGTCCCTTTCTAAGATTTTTCAAATATTTAACTTAGCTAGTATTCGTGCTAACTAACTAATAATCGCTTGAGTAAAATCCTAAGTCTACCACCCACACTCAACATAAATATAAAATATTACAAGGGAGCGGGAAATGGAAAATTTCTAAATGGTTGTTGTTGTTGATTCCTCAGGCACTTTGTCTTCATCAAAATAATGCTTTCCTTGTTGCACTTTCAGTCTCCCCCTTTTTGATGATGACAAATGCTTGTTGATTTTGCATACTCCCCCTGAATGTATGCACCTATACCTTTAAAAATTAAACCAACAAAAAACAACAACCTTTCTCCCCCTTTTATCATGATCAAAAAGGAGCCAAACATTTATGTACGTGCCAAAAGAGAGGATAAAATCAAAAGTAATAACTTGAAAAAATTATAAATCGAAGTAGAATGCAATGAACAACCATGGATAAGTTAAAAGAAAAACAGGAAATCATAAACGGAAAACCCCGAGTGTTCAACACAAAGTTTGGACACACAGATCCAAAGTTAAAAACCAAAAACACCAAGATGAAAACAGCAAAAGTTAAAAGCATTTAAAAACATTCAAGAGGATGGGGGAGGGTGAAAAGCTCCAAAGGCATCAGTGATGAATTGTTGCATGTTATCATAGTCCTCCACCATACGAAGCTCCATCTGATCCATACGGTTGTCAATGCGATCCAGACGATCGTTGACCCGACCAAAATGAGTATCCATATGATTCAACAGTGAGTCATGCATAGCTCTAAAATCAAATGATGGAGAGGCATGAGAAGGAGACACATGAGGCTGAGACAACTGTGCTTCAGGCTGGAAATCCATAAATTCATCTTAGGATTACCACCTTCTAAGGCCAAAAGATCCTATTTCCAATACCAAATGCCAGTACCCTCATGCTTGCGCAGTCCAATTAAGTGGAAAAACCCAGCATTAAGGCAGTATGTGTCAGCTGTGTATTGAATATTTGGCTCATTAGCAGGAGTAGTTACGCCAAGACGACGAACTAGTTCAGTAACATGCATCGGAAAGGGAAGCCATCCAGAACTCGAAGAACTAGCAGCCATGAGCATCCTTTCCATAATAACCAGAGACCAGTTTGTGCGGATGTTGTTGGTGATGCCATTCATAATCTTAAGATCATCCTCAAATGCTTGACCAAAGTTCCTGGAAGTTCTTGGAAACACACAGTATGTAATGATGTAAAGTAAAATTCTGTTGTCCACAGTCATTGGCTTAACCTTTTTACTGCCACCGTTCCATTCAAAGCCAGGACGAAGAGCTTCAGTGTAAATTCTAGAGACATCACAGTCTAAACCCTTATTAACCAAGGATGCCCCAGCAGTAGATAATCCAAATAGAGAGTTCAAGTCAACTAGAGAAAATTCAATTCTAGTTCCATGAACAAAAGAGTAATATTTGTTTCCTTGTTGAACCAGATTTGCATAAAATTGTCTGATTGTCCTAGTGTGAATAAGACCATTATATTCTAAGAAACGCTGTAAACCAGAATTCGCAAGGAGATTTACCCGAGGTAGATGCTGATGAAACAACCATTGAGCATTAATCCAGCGAATTTCAGCATAGTCCCTTGATGAATAGCGTGACCACCGACCATTCCGGGAAGCAACGAAGAAATAATGACCCAGATCAATCTCATGTGCCCGTCTCTTGGTACGCTTGGGAGCAGGAGCAGAGGATGATGATGCCATTGGAGAATCTCAAAGAAAACGGATTTTTAGGTTTGAAAAGGGGGTAATCCGAATTTGAGAACAAAAAGGAAGAAATTGAGAAGATTGAGTAAAGAAATAATGATAGAGATTGAAAAAGAGAGGATTTTGTGGAAGAAATTTATGAAATGATGCAAAATATTAGGAAATCCAGTGAGAGAGAGAAGTGAAAATCGTGTTTTGAGAGAAAGAGAATGGGGAAGAAGATAAGGAGGTCCTGTTATACTACTGCTGAAATAGCGAACTACTCGAGTAGATAAGGGACTACTCGAGTAGTTCGTCCTCTCAGAGAGAGTGAAAAACAAGGTTTAAGTGAACTACTCGATTAGTCAAGGAACTAATCGAGTAGTACGAGAAAAATTTCATATTCAGCAGCAGTTAGAGCCCAGGAGTTTTAAAAAATATTTTAATAAAACCATCATGATACACTTAAGTAAGAAAATCATTAAGAGAGTGTATTAACACTTTGACATATTATTTTTGCATCAGGATTTCGATCTCTAATCATACAACGTACTGACTTGGGATCATATATGACTTCAACATTTTCATCAGAACTGATTTCTTCAAATGTGATATCAAGTGTTCTTGCAAATATATTAAAAAAAAGGGTTTCTCTCTCTCTCTCTCTCTCGGCGTCCTAGGGCTTTGCGGATTCGACGGCCGCCGTGTGGTCTTCATGACCAAGAAGAGGGGACGACCCCCGAAATCACCATCATCTTCGCAATCTCAAAAGCAACCTGATGCTATGCATAATGAAATCAATCCACATGTTTTTGACTTAACAAAACTTGACGAAGAGGACCTTGCTTTGATCGATAACTTGTCTGCTAAGCAACTCGAATCCTTGGTTCAAGGGATCGAATTGATTCGGGCAAGAGTGAAAGGGAAGTCTCCAGTTGAGCCTACTAAAGATTCAAATGGTGAGAATAATGCTAGAGATGCAGAGCCATCAGAAAAGGTTTGTGATCAAAATCATATTTCTGTCAAACCAGCAGAAGATTATCCAAAAAGGGTTTCAGTATGGGACACTTTTAATATTTCAAAGCTGAGAAATGCAGGGGAAAAATTAAAGTTTGTCCAGCCAGAATTAAAAGAAGGAGTTGCTATTGGCAAAATTGATAGTGCAGATGTTGAAGAGGAAGTGAAGTATTGGCAGCAGGCCCTTGTTTGCTATGTCCTTGGTGCTAGGCCCCCATATCCAGTGCTTCAAGGTTTTTTGAAAAAGATTTGGGGACATCACGGTATTGATAAGATCCTAATGAATGAGGATGGAACAGTAGTGGTTCGTTTCAATTCTATTGAAGAAAGGGATAAAGTTCTGGAGGTTGGTGTATATTGTGACACCCTTTCTCCATCAACAAGTAATTATTACAATAATTAAGTATTACTTGTTAAATATATGGACTTGTGAGTATTACGAAAATAACTGAAAGTAAAATTTTCTTTTTAAAGCGGGTGCACAAATCAACACTTGGAATTCTTGGAGAATAAACCCTAAGCATTACAAAATAGTTATTTCGAATTCGGCGATTTCTAAAACCTTTTCGAAAGTTGGGTAGCATTCGTCTTTTAGAATCGTACTTATATTATGGAGAATAACAGAAGCTACCCTTCTTTATTTGATAAAACTGATACCATCGAATAGTTTTCACAGCCGAACTCTTTACATGGATTAAATCAGAGTAAAGCGGAATTTATCGGACTATGCAATTTAATAGTAAGATAAACATAAGTTTTTAATATATATATATATATAAAGTAGTGAGTACATAGTCCCATGATCAAAGTCTCCAAGATCCAAAATATACAAGCCCATAACAGATCTACATAGCAGTGTAACCAAACCCTAAAGTATTCCAAAAGTATATCTACAGTGTATATACATATCCAAAATACAACTCAAAGGGTGGTCACGTAGATCTGGCATCATCAGATGTAGTAGTGGTAGTAGTAGCAGCCTCCAAAAAGTCATAAAGTAGTAGCATCATCAACATCACCATAGCAGCAGCAAGATCTCCTCCACAGTCTCCACACGTCGGATCCTCTGATCCTCATCATACACCATACGCACATACCTAGGGATCATCATCCCTCCAATCACTCCCAGTAGAATGCACGACAGGCTCGCTCCCATTCTCGTCCTCCACCGGATCCTCCTCGATCTCATCCGAGGAGAGTGCACCCTACCACTGGGTACCAGGTCAGGTGATGGTGAAATCCTGATTGGGCTCCTCGGATCAGAAAGGGGAGTCTCCTCGCGGACAACTCTCGAGGTAAAAGGATGTGAGCGGGTAGGTTGAAAATAAAAACTATGATATGAGCGAGCTGGTCGAGTGGGAGGTGGTCCATGGTAAGTATAAAAGAGGGATACGTGCATAGTGTACATGATGGGAATCCTAAATCTACGAGGATGAAACCGGACCATCGGGTTGGGATGGTAGAAGATAACCTCTACCTCTCCCTCGAATACCGCTCGGTGATCCTCGTAGATCCATATGCCACTAAAAAGTGGCCGGATCTCGATGCAAGCGATGTAACGTGACATCACCTACAAGGGCATAGTGGTAAGCATTCCTATACACATAATCAACAGAGTATAAATTTGTACAATATGAATATGTAAATATGCAGCAATGAACAACAATCACATTTAGCACTTAGCAGTTATTGAATGCAAATAGGATGCTCATACTTGTTTCATTCATCACACTTAATTTAAATGAATGGCATGATGCATGAATCTAACTCTCAAGCCTATCTCCATCATTCTATGTCACTTTCTGACGTCCATCCCTGACAACCCAGCACTCACCAGTGCGTTGTATTCCTAGGTATACAACAATTCGTACATTCACCTAGAATGTAGACGACAAGCTTGGAATCCGTGCCACCCGAGCACAGTTATAACGTGCCACCCGAGCATCGTCCCGTCATCCAAACGGTATAACCATATCGGCATTCACCAAGCCGACCACGTCTTCAACGTGTCATCAAGCAAGCGTATTGGCACTCCCAGAGGCCCTCCACATGTTTACCAAAAACATGATATACGACCTACCATCCAAACTCCAAAATGAGTGCATTACTTTTAACCCTAAAAGAAATTGATTAATATATCACATGCCACCTAGGCACATTCCGTCATCCAAACGGACCGTCATCCAATTTCTTTTAGGTTCAGATCCCTTGGATTATGGTTGTGAAATCTTTAACCAATTGAGTCAGAATTGAACATGGTGTTTCTCAGGGTTTGAGTAAATTACTCGAGTATAATTTAGCATACTCGAGTGTTCTTCAACTTTTCCAGATTACTCGAGTGTTCTTAGGGTTACTCGAGTGTTCATGACTTTCTGGGGATTTGGGTTTCAAATTTATTAAATTACTCGAGTAGTTCATGGGTTACTCGAGTATTCATCATGATTTCCAGAATACTCGAGTCACCCCTGCATTACTCGAGTGGTTTGCCTTAACATGTTCCCAGGTCTTACTCGATACTCGAGTACTAGACACAATACTCGAGTGTTCTTGCTCAAATTACATTGTTTTACAAACATTTTACTCGAGTACCCTGTCCAATACTCGAGTGTTTCCCAGCAGAATAGGCTGAAATCTTAGTTTTAACACACCATTTTCAGTTCTACTCAATTCTAGTCCAATCCAGGGATCCACAAAGTTCATATATCATAAATAGAACATGCTACAACACTCATTTCATATCAAAACACAGATTTGACAGAGGATTCAACAATTATGCATAAAATACACATTTTAACAACTCAACACCTCAAATTGCATAATAAGCACAATACTCATGAGGTAAAGTTCATTTAAGCTTGCATGCATGATTTAGAACTTGCTCAACACAGTTTTAGAGTATGGATTGGTCTCCAAACCAAAGTTCCTATTCAATCTAAGCCCTTAGAGCCTCTTGGTGGCTCTCTAATGCATTTAATGGAATTTAAACTCTATCTAGTGTACGAAATTACTTCCCCTTACCTCTCAGACCTTTTTCAACCAAGAATTGACAAGAAAAGGCTCTACAACTTTCAGAATGGCTTCAAGCATCATATGCAGAGCATTTTGAGTGCAACACCAAAGTGGAATTGGTTTACACATGAAACAGAGAATAAAATTGGGGATATTAGATTTTCTAGACTCTATGCAACATAATCTAACTAAGGAAATCGAATTTGAGACTCAAGGATTCGTGAGCTTACCAGAATCAATGACCAAAGTAAGCTCCCAGACCAGAACTTGACAGAAACAGCTTCACTTCCAAGCTCCAATTCTCCCAATATACTCACTCAATCCTCACGATTTTGGTGTTTATACAAAGCTCGAGATGTGAGCTTTATATTCATGTATCACTCAAGTCTTAACACTCAGAATTGAAGAAGAATCGAAAGCAACAAATCTGAAACCCTAACTTCATCAACAAATGCAAGTTTGATCAAAATCCTCAACTTAATGGTGTTGATGAGCTTAAATAGGGAAAGGAAGCTCTCATGCACGTCGACACGCCACCCATGGCGTTGGCAAGAAGACGATTTCGTGGCATGAGGAGGGAATCGTTCATGGTGACTCATCAAATGCACTAACTCGTGCAGTTTGACCCAGAATACTCGATTATTCAGAATAATACTCGAGTGTTTTGCCCAGATTTTGAAAAATAAATATTTTATTTACTTTCCCTCCAAAACCTTTTCTATAATTGCTTCTAGGTCCCAACCCAGGGACTAATATGCAAAAATATTTATTTATGCACAAATTTACTCACCAAAATAATTTCTAGCAATATCAACAAAGATCTTAATTAAAGATTAAAAATAGAAATAATTAATTATAATAAACTTTATAATTAATATTTCATTAGTCCAGGATTAAAATTTTGGGGTGTTACACTACTTCCCCACTTAAAAGGAATTTCGTCCCCGAAATTCATTCTTCAAAATTTCACGTTCTCAAAATTAAATAAAAGATTATCTTATCGTTTCTCAAAATATCTTTAGGGAAAGTCCGTCCCCACTTAAGAGAATTCCTTATATTCCCTTAATTTCTCCGTCTCAAAATGTTTCACTAAACATTTAAAATAAATTTTTTTTCGAATACCACCCTTGTTTTCAAAAGCATAGACCAATCCTTTTTCTCATAAAAGAGTTTTCCTAAATTTTTCTTCGAAAATTATTTCATAATTAACTCAAATAAAATCTTTTGATCATTTCGGTCAAGATGTTTCAATACATAGCTTAAATTAAAACTTTCCCTCACAAACTTTTTCGAGAAGAACACGTTTCAATTTCATAACATTTTGCGATTACTTCAAATGAAATATTTTGGCTAAAACTTTTTCAAATAATACCTTTTAAATATATATATATATATATATATTCTTCAATTAAAACATTCTCCAAAGATCTTTTCGAGGAAAACTTGACCCGTTGCGCACTCTGATCACTCAAGCACGATTAACGAATCATTTATATGACTCTATTCCTTAATAGTTGCAAACATTAGGGTGATCAGTCCTAATATTCAAACCATTAATAATAAAATCATTCCTTTCAGATATAACTTTTCGCAGGAAAAGTCATATGACACATCTTTAAGTTAGATGAACTTAAAGATGGGATACTTGTCACCATCAGATATAGCTAGATAGCCAAGTGCTAGAGTTGTTCCCGTTGGGGAGACAAATACTTGTCCTATCCCGGTGGTTATTAATCTCTCTAGTCTTAACTGATCTTTCTCTTTCTGTGGCGCCCAAAGATATTTATCACATCCAACTGTGATAAGGGTTTTGATCACGGAAATTCAAATCACAGACCTGCTCAGGTTTTCAGATTACAAAACGATTTAACCAACGCAATCGAAAACATTGATTACGTTAATTCCGATCAGAGGAAGGATAAACTCAAACTATCTATACTCAAATCTAACTTGCATCCTAGCAGGTTGATCACCTTTCCGAACTTAACTCGCTTTATGTCCATTCCCTTTTTACCCTTAACCTTTGCTGAATCTGACAAGCCAAAGCCTTAATCTCTTACGACTGCAACCAAATGTCCCCATAGATATGTCACTACTTAGCCCAAAGTGACACACCTCATACATTACACATAGAGTTGGGCAAGCTCTTACTTCTAATTAACATACTCTATAATTCTCATGATCGGGGTTCTTTTAATTTTTCCCATTCCTCCATAATTAATTTTCTTAACTACCTTTCCTTTTCTTCTAATTGAACACTCCCTTTTTGCCCAAGTCTCTCTTATACTGGTTTTGGACACTCATTCTACCATCTTCTTATGCCCATCCATTGTACTTATAAATTCCACCTGCGTTTTCCAGTATTGAGAAAATTCCTTATGCATTAATACTTGATAGCTGGTTTGAGGTTCGGACCTAATCCATTCTAAACTTCACATATTTGAACCTTTCGTCCGAGTCGTACTGCAGCATACTTCCTTGGTCCTTTGAGCTTGGCAAAGCCTTCTCCGAGACTATTACCTTCCCGTTCTATGTTTAGCATTTCAGTTCCTTGAATCCTTCTCATGCCTCTTGAAAACTCTCTTCAGTTCCCAAAGTCGTCTTTTCGAATACTAATAAAGCGATACATAAATCTTTTGTTTCAACATCTATCTCACACGGTTCCCACAAGTTCCTCGCTACATTACTTAACATGGAAATGTCATGACCTTTTATCCACTCAGCTCTTGTGTGCATAATTCCAAAATTTTCATTCCCAGTTCACGAATCATTCGAGATACAAATTCTTGTATAAAGAAGAAGTCCTTCCATATGTTAGTCTCTTATTCCCTTTCAACTTCCCTACTTAGAACAGCTTCTTAGTCACCTTAAAGTTTCCGTGAATCGTTCTTCGACTCAATATTTGTCATTACCTTTCACTTTACTGATTAAGTATTGAGGCTCGAAATCAAAACTTTCAGACCCAACCATTGATGATAACTCCAATTCAATCTCTTCTTTTAATCGAGTTAATTCCTTCATACTCCTTTGATCTCTGAATTCCCAAGACAAAGAGCCCTAAAGACAAAACCTCCGGATCTTTTAGAGTGAACATACTTGTTGCAAGCTCCAATTCATACAACAAGAGCTCACCCCGGGTGTATTCGATCACTTCGATGCATACACCCCCCACCTTCCTTCTTTAAGACTACTCTCTTCCGAGTCCTTACCTCGACACAGGAAATTATTCTTTAATACTTCCGCATGAATCGAGTAAGAGCAATGTAGGAGAGGATGTTAGCCTTCACTTCACTTACTGAAAATCCTCGTTGTATTCTTATTCCATATGAAAGGCTGATTCTTCGGGTTACCTTGGTTATAGGAGTTTAACCTAAGGAAGTCCATCAATGGTCCTATAACAGCACTCAACTAGTCGATTCCCAAGATCGCATTCTAATGCGATAAAGGTAGACAAATCAAATCTATTCTAAAGACTCCTCCAAACACTTCTTTACAACCGTTAAGACTTACTTTAGATACAACTATAGGAATGCTCGTAAGAGTTTCAATCATACCAATATAGAACAACTCAAATACAGGCAAATTCAAACGATTCACACATTCATAAGAGGCAAATGAATGCGTAGCACTGAAATCAGACAACATCTGACAAAGCTGACCGTTTAGCAAGTAATTACCTTGCACAAGATCAGAGGATTGGCTTGCCTCCATACCACTAAGCGTGAAAACCCTTCCTTGCACCATGGGCTTGTCAGCTGTCCCTCTTGAATTGGTCGGTTCCTTGCAATCCTTCGCAAAGTGTCCCGGTTTCCCACAATTGAAGCAGTTATTTGTTCCCCAACAAAAATGGCCATGATGACGACGCTTGCACTTGTCGCAGAAGGGAGCCTCACTTCGGAAATTACCTCCATCACTACTTCCAACTTTTCCTTTGCCCTTTTCTCGGCGATCATATGGACCCTTGCCTCGATTATTGAAACCTTTGTGCGTTTGAGGTCCATAATTCTGACTATCTTTCCTCTCTGATGCTTGCAATTTTTCTGCCTTCTTGTCATCCTCGTACATTCTACACATGTCCACCAATGTAGGAAAACTTTGGATCCTTTGATAACTAAAAGTAGACTTCAACTTGGGCCTTAAGCCTCCTTCAAACTTGATACACTTGCTCCTTTCATCCGGATTGTTTTGGTAATATGGGGAGTACTTCATCAATTCCTCAAACTTGGCTGCGTACTCACCCACACTCATGTCTCCTTGCTTCAGTTGCAAGAATTCCACTTCCTTCTTTCTCCTCAGATCCTCAGGGAAGTATTTATTGAGGAATTTCTCCATAAATACATCCCAATTAACATCCCTTCCTTCATAATGCAGGAGTTGAACCGTATGGTTCCACCAGTTCTCAGCCTCATCTTCTAACATGTAGACTGCATACGCCACCTTCTGAGCTTCCATGCAATCCAACGTTCTGAAGATCTTATCCATGGTATGAATCCACTTATTAGCTTCCTCAGGTTTAAATCCTCCTTCAAACTTGGGTGGATTACAACTCCTAAAATCCGCCAAACTCTTAGCCTCGATAATACCCACATTACACTGATGAGGTGGGTTAGCCGATTGCGGTGGTTGCTAAGATTGCCGTTGCTGCATAGTCTCCAGCACCGCGGTAATCCTCTCCAACATCGCATTGGTGTGATTTTGGTTTCTAGTTGCCATAATAGACCTGCGCTATGGACTTATGGTCACATATGTTGAACTAAAGAAACTTTCATCACACCACCTATACTAAGACTATAACTTTTACCTTTAAATCCACAATTAATTGTGTCTTGTGCTCAAAAGAGACAAGATACAAACAAGTCAATTGTATCTAAAGCTCAACAAGCAAGATACTAGCATTCAAAGCAATAAGCATGCCCTGGAGATACCTGCTTGATGTTGATGGCTACCTTTCTGAAACTACTTCCACTACTACAGGATCTGAGTTTTGCTCTGATACCACTCAGTGTGACACCCTTTCTCCATCAACAAGTAATTATTACAATAATTAAGTATTACTTGTTAAATATATGGACTTGTGAGTATTACGAAAATAACTGAAAGTAAAATTTTCTTTTTAAAGCGGGTGCACAAATCAACACTTGGAATTCTTGGAGAATAAACCCTAAGCATTACAAAATAGTTATTTCGAATTCGGCGATTTCTAAAACCTTTTCGAAAGTTGTGTAGCATTCGTCTTTTACAATCGTACTTATATTATGGAGAATAACAGAAGCTACCCTTCTTTATTTGATAAAACTGATACCATCGAATAGTTTTCACAGCCGAACTCTTTACATGGATTAAATCAGAGTAAAGCGGAATTTATCGGACTATGAAATTTAATAGTAAGATAAACATAAGTTTTTAATATATATATATATATAAAGTAGTGAGTACATAGTCCCATGATCAAAGTCTCCAAGATCCAAAATATACAAGCCCATAACAGATCTACATAGCAGTGTAACCAAACACTAAAGTATTCCAAAAGTATATCTACAGTATATATACATAGCCAAAATACAACTCAAAGGGTGGTCACGTAGATCTGGCATCATCAGATGTAGTAGTGGTAGTAGTAGCATCCTCCAAAAAGTCATAAAGTAGTAGCATCATCATCATCACCACAGCAGCAGCAAGATCTCCTCCACAGTCTCCACACATCAGATCCTCTAATCCTCATCATACACCATACGCACATACCTAGGGATCATCATCCCTCCAATCACTCCCAGTAGAATGCACGACAGGCTCGCTCCCACTCTCGTCCTCCACCGGATCCTCCTCGATCTCATCCGAGGGAGAATGCACCCTACCACTAGGTACCAGGTCAGGTGATGGTGAAATCCTGACTGGGCTCCTCGGATCAGAAAGGGGAGTCTCCTCGCGGACAACTCTCGAGGTAAAAGGATGTGAGCGGGTAGGTTGAAAATAAAAACTATGATATGAGCGAGCTGGTCGAGTGGGAGGTGGTCCATGGTAAGTATAAAAGAGGGGTACGTGTATAGTGTACATGATGGGAATCCTAAATCTACGAGGATGAAACCGGACCATCGGGTTGGGATGGTAGAAGATAACCTCTACCTCTCCCTCGAATACCGCTCGGTGATCCTCGTAGATCCATATGCCACTAAAAAGTGGCCGGATCTCGATGCAAGCGATGTAACGTGACATCACCTACAAGGGCATAGGGGTAAGCATTCCTATACACATAATCAACAGAGTATAAATTTGTACAATATGAATATGTAAATATGCAGCAATGAACAACAATCACATTTAGCACTTAGCAGTTATTGAATGCAAATAGGATGCTCATACTTGTTTCATTCATCACACTTAATTTAAATGAATGGCATGATGCATGAATCTAACTCTCAAGCCTATCTCCATCATTCTATGAAACTTTCTGACGTCCATCCCTGACAACCCAGCACTCACCAGTGCGTTGTATTCCTAGGTATACAACAATTCGTACATTCACCTAGAATGTACACGACAAGCTTGGAATCCGTGCCACCCGAGCACAGTTATAACGTGCCACCCGACCATCGTCCCGCCATCCAAACGGTATAACCATATCGGCATTCACCAAGCCGACCACGTCTTCAACGTGTCATCAAGCAAGCGTATTGGCACTCCCAGAGGCCCTCCACATGTTTACCAAAAACATGATATATGACCTACCATCCAAACTCCAAAATGAGTGCATTACTTTTAACCCTAAAAGAAATTGATTAATATATCACATGCCACCTAGGCACATTCCGTCATCCAAACGGACCGTCATCCAATTTCTTTTAGGTTCAGATCCCTTGGATTATGGTTGTGAAATCTTTAACCAATTGAGTCAGAATTGAACATGGTGTTTCTCAGGGTTTGAGTAAATTACTCGAGTATAATTCAGCATACTCGAGTGTTCTTCAACTTTTCCAGATTACTCGAGTGTTCTTAGGGTTACTCGAGTGTTCATGACTTTCTGGGGATTTGGGTTTCAAATTTATTAAATTACTCGAGTAGTTCATGGGTTACTCGAGTATTCATCATGATTTCCAGAATACTCGAGTCACCCCTGCATTACTCGAGTGGTTTGCCTTAACATGTTCCCAGGTCTTACTCGATACTCGAGTACTAGACACAATACTCGAGTGTTCTTGCTCAAATTACATTGTTTTACAAACATTTTACTCGAGTACCCTGTCCAATACTCGAGTGTTTCCCAGCAGAATAGGCTGAAATCTTAGTTCTAACACACCATTTTCAGTTCAACTCAATTCTAGTCCAATCCAGGGATCCACAAAGTTCATATATCATAAATAGAACATGCTACAACACTCATTTCATATCAAAACACAGATTTGACAGAGGATTCAACAATTATGCATAAAATACACATTTTAACAACTCAACACCTCAAATTGCATAATAAGCACAATAATCATGAGGTAAAGTTCATTTAAGCTTGCATGCATGATTTAGAACTTGCTCAACACAGTTTTAGAGTATGGATTGGTCTCCAAACCAAAGTTCCTATTCAATCTAAGCCCTTAGAGCCTCTTGGTGGCTCTCTAATGCATTTAATGGAATTTAAACTCTATCTAGTGTACGAAATTACTTCCCCTTACCTCTCAGACGTTTTTCAACCAAGAATTGACAAGAAAAGGCTCTACAACTTTCAGAATGGCTTCAAGCATCATATGCAGAGCATTTTGAGTGCAACACCAAAGTGGAATTGGTTTACACATGAAACAGAGAATAAAATTGGGGAAATTAGATTTTCTAGACTCTATGCAACATAATCTAACTAAGGAAATCGAATTTGAGACTCAAGGATTCGTGAGCTTACCAGAATCAATGACCAAAGTAAGCTCCCAGACCAGAACTTGACAGAAACAGCTTCACTTCCAAGCTCCAATTCTCCCAATATACTCACTCAATCCTCACGATTTTGGTGTTTATACAAAGCTCGAGATGTGAGCTTTATATTCATGTATCACTCAAGTCTTAACACTCAGAATTGAAGAAGAATCGAAAGCAACAAATCTGAAACCCTAACTTCATCAACAAATGCAAGTTTGATCAAAATTCTCAACTTAATGGTGTTGATGAGCTTAAATAGGGCAAGGAAGCTCTCATGCACGTCGACACGCCACCCATGGCGTTGGCAAGAAGACGATTTCGTGGCAGGAGGAGGGAGTCGTTCATGGTGACTCATCAAACGCACTAACTCGTGCAGTTTGACCCAGAATACTCGAGTATTCAGAATAATACTCGAGTGTTTTGCCCAGATTTTGAAAAATAAATATTTTATTTACTTTCCCTCCAAAACCTTTTCTATAATTGCTTCTAGGTCCCAACCCAGGGACTAATATGCAAAAATATTTATTTATGCACAAATTTACTCACCAAAATAATTTCTAGCAATATCAACAAAGATCTTAATTAAAGATTAAAAATAGAAATAATTAATTATAATAAACTTTATAATTAATATTTCATTAGTCCAGGATTAAAATTTTGGGGTGTTACATATATCACTTTGACAGAAAACCACTAATTTTAGCCCCATGGACTGGAAGACCAGTCACAAAAAGCTTCTTAGATTGTGTGCCTGTTTGGATACAACTGCCAAACCTTAATCTAAAGTTCTGGGTATCAGCAGCCTTGAGCAAAATTGCTAGCCTGGTAGGCACGCCATTCATGGTTGATCAGGTTAAAAAAGAAAGGAACAGGATTAACTTTTCTCGTGTTTTGGTTGAAGTCAATCCTTCTATTTTGCCTGAGGAAATTCACTTTGAAGATGACAAGGGGAACATAGTATCTCAAAAAGTGGCTTACGAATGGAAGCCAGTTCTGTGTGCAACATGTTCCAATTATGGTCATGACAGTAAATCTTGTAGGAAGCATACTAAGCAAGTTTGGGTTGAGAAAAAGAAGCCATCAAGAGATGACATTGAGAAGGTTGATGGTTTACTAAGGCTTAAGCAAGATATGAATAATGGTTTGATCCCAGTGGAAAACTTGGCTTCAGCCTCTGAAGTTGTTAAGGAATTAAGCCAAGGTAATTTAGTGACTGATGATGTCATTGGTGCAAGCATAACACCCACTGGTGCAGATCCTGCTGCAATCTCTGGTCTGAATAATGTTGCTGCAAAAGAAGTTGATGCAGGGAAACATAATGCATCATCTGCTGGTCCTAACTCCCTTGAATCAATCACTCCTGAAGAAGGTGAATGGACTCAGGTATGTACAAGAAGTAAAGCCCGTAAACATGTCAATCAAAAGGAAGATGGCTTAGACCATTTATCCACTCATGGATAGTCTTGCTTGTTGGAACATTCGAGGGATCAACCACCCTCGGAAACAAAATGAATTAATTTGGTTGATAAGAAATTATAATTTAGGATTAGTTGCTATTCTTGAAAATAAGCTTAGAGCTTCTTCTTTTGATTTTGTTAAAAATAAGGTTGTTCCTGGCTGGGGCTCTTATATAAATCTTGATCATCATGCTTTGGGCAGAATTTGGGTCATTTGGAAACCTGACATGTTCCATGTTACTATAGAGGATAGTGGCAGTCAATTTGTGCATTACTTTGTGAAGCATAAGCATATGTCCATTGAATTTTTTGTTACATTTATATATGGCTTCAATGAATTTGAGAACAGGCACCAACTCTGGGATTCCCTTTCTGGTCTGAGTGCTAGCATCATCCTTCCATGGCTTGTTGTTGGTGATTTAAATTCTCTCCTAAACCCAGAGGATAAGTTAGGTGGTCTTCCAGTTGATCTAAGTGACATACAGCACTTCAGAGATTGCATCAGCTCATGTCAATTGTTGGAAATGAAATACAAGGGCTGCTTCTATACTTGGACAAATAAGCAAGATGGTGAGGACAGGATCTTCTCCAAACTTGATAGGGCTTTTATCAATACTAGATGGATGAATCTTTGGCCAGAATCAGAAACCATTTTTCATCAGGCAAGCATTTCAGACCACTCTCCTGCTGTTATCTCCTGGAAGCAACACAGAATCAGTAATAAGAGCTCCTTCAAGTTCTTCAACATGTTGACTTCAGACCCTAATTTTCTAGATATTATCAGAGATAACTGGCATAGCAATTTGTATGGATCTAAATTGTTCAAGTTTGTGAGAAATCTAAAGGGGCTGCAGGGTCCTCTCAGACTTCTTAACTCCTCCAGATTCCAAAATATTGACAAAAGAGAAATTGTTTGCAGAGACAATCTCATTAGGGCTCAGGCTGCTTTAGCAGCAGACCCCTTAAATGTCAATCTTCAAAAGGATGAAAAGGAGGCAAATCAAGAGCTATCAAAGATTTCTGAGGCTGCAATCTCTTTTCTTAAGCAGGATGCAAAGGAGCATTGGATCAAAGATGAAGATCAAAATACTAAGTATTTTCATGCAGTGATCAGGCAGAGAGCTTATAGAAATCGTATTCTTTCAATCCAAGATGATCAAGGGAACATGCACACAGAGCAGCAGGATATTGAATCTGTATTCTTCAATTATTATTCAACTCTGCTAACTCAGGGGCCATCTGCAGATTGGTGTTTGACAGATTTTGAGATTCATCAAGGAAATGTCTTGAATGTTTCTCACCAGATTAGTCTCATCAGACCTGTGACTGAGAAGGAAATTACAAAAGCTATCTTCTCAATGCATAGTGACAAATCACCAGGCCCTGATGGGTTTGGTGCTGGATTCTATAAAGAAGCTTGGCCTGTCATCAGTAAGGACTGCATTGCTGCAGTACAACATTTCTTTGTCTCAGGCAAATTACTAAGGGAAGTAAACTTTACTGATCTAGTTCTAGTCCCTAAATCTGATTGTGCAAATACTGTTAATGACTATAGGCCTATTGCTCTTTGTAATTCAATATATAAATGTATCACAAAAATTTTATGCAACAGGCTTCAATGTGTTCTTCCAGAGCTTGCCAATGAAAATCAGGCTGCATTTGTCTCTGATAGAAGCATAGTGCACAATATTCTGATCAGTCAAGAGCTTATGAGATTCTATGGCAGGAAAAATACTTCTCCAAGGTGTTTTATGAAAGTAGATATCAGGAAAGCTTTTGATGTTATCAGTTGGAATTTCATTCACAATATGCTGCTAGCTTTGAATTTTCCACACAAATTTATTGGCTGGATCATGGAGTGCTTATCCACTGTTTCTTTCAGTATTATCCTGAATGGAAACAGAGGTGTCAGATTCAAAAGCTCAAGAGGTTTAAGACAAGGTGATCCAATGTCACCTTTAATTTTTGTTTTAGCTATGGATATGCTAACAAGGATATTAAAGGCTGCAGTCAGACAGAACAGGTTTAAACATCATCCTCTTTGCAAAGAAGCTGATCTTATAAATCTGATATTTGTTGATGATTTGCTGCTTTTCTGCAAAGGAGAAACTTCTAGTGTGATGGTTCTGAAAGAGGCTTTTGACAGATTTTCCAAATGTTCTGGCCTTCATGCTAATCTTTCCAAGTCCCAAATTTTTATGGCTGGTATGGCTAAGGAAAGAAAGCAACAACTTGAGCAAATAACAGGCTACTCTAGGGGATCTTTCCCTTTCAGATATTTGGGGTTGCCTTTGTCAGCTCGAAAATGGTCCTGCAGCACTTGTAATGTTCTGGTTGACAGAATCACAAAACGATTAGCAACCTGGAGCACGAGGCATTTATCTTACCAAGCTAAGATGCAGCTTATCAACTCAGTGCTGCTATCTTTGCACGTTTATTGGGCCACTGTCTTTATAATCCCAAAAAGGTTATTAAGGAGATTGAGAAGAAATGTCGTGCTTTCCTCTGGGGTTTAAATCAGATAGGAAGGCCAAGATCTATGATTGCCTGGGATCAACTCTGTAAGCACAAAAGATTTGGAGGACTTGGCTTTCAAAACATTCAACTCTGGAATGTAGCTGCCATTGGAAAGCAAGTTTGGGATCTTGCTAGTAAGAAAGATGTCCTTTGGGTTCGCTGGATCAGCAGTGTTTACCTGCAAAACACTGAATTCTGGGATTGTCCACAAACTGCTTCAAGCTGGCATTGGTCTCAGATATTAAAAACCAGAGATAAGCTCAGACAAGGTTACACTCAAGGTCATTGGCTAGGGAACACTCATTCAGGCTATACGATTAAACAAGGATATAAATTCCTTCTTGGTAACCAGGAAGCTTTTATTTATCACAAATTGGTCTGGAATCCAGCCTCAACTCAGAAGCATTGTTTTATCTTATGGCTTACTGTCAAGGATAAACTAAGAACTAAAGATGCTATATCTGCTTATACTCATCTGAATCCAGCCTGTGAATTATGCCATAGTTCTTATGAATCTCGGGACCATTTGTTTTTCAACTGCACTTGGAGTAGAGATTTGCTTGAGATGGTTGGTAATTGGTGTTGTTTAAACATAAATGCATTTCGGTTCGACGCTTGGTGTCGTTGGCTCTTGTATAGCTTCAAGCATAAAAAACGGAGGCAATTAATTTATTCTGCCATGGCTGCTACTATTTATCATGTGTGGTTGGAGAGGAATAGGCGTATCTTTCAGCATGTTAATTTAAGGCCAGATCAAGTTTTTGTAATTCTTAAGAAGGAGCTTTCACTTAGGATTTCTTTATTCTTTCCTGATTTTAGGATGTGGACAGATTCTATTCTGGCTAGTAGAATTCTGCAGGAAATTTAGCATTTGTAATTTATTCTTTAGAATCCTTTGATCTTTGGAACCCTTCCTAGAAGGTGGCTTTGGGTCTTAGGATTCTCATTTTTTGTCGTTTACATTTGTTCGTTGGTAATAAAATTTTTATTTACCAAAAAAAAAAAGAAAATCATTTTTAAAACCATTTAAAAAAAATGCAAGCCAAAGAAACACTTAAGGTGCACTTTTCAAGCCCAAAAGATTAAATCTAAATATTTAAGAGAGAACCCAAACAACTTCATATCGAAATAAGACTTTGAATTTTGGTGACTTTAAAAAAAATACTCAATTCAATTAGCTGACACTTGATTCATCTAAAAGGCCTAGCTCCCTTCTTATATGATAGAAGGTGTCTCTTGGCAGGGGTTTTGTAAAAACATCAGCTACTTGATTTTCAGTACTTACAAAATCTATAGAACAGTCACCCTTTTGAACATGATCACGTAGAAAATGATGTCTTATTTCAATGTGTTTTGTTCGTGAATGATACACATGATTCTTAGTTAGATTGATAGTGTAACATCCCTGAATTTTAGTTCCCAAATAATTCGTGCTTTAATGCTTTTGCCTTAGCTTGATGTGTTAGAGTTAATCGTGCTTAGATAGCAATCGTGATTAGGGTTAGCTTAAATCTAATTTATGAGGTTTAGACTTGAGTGGTTTTAAGTTGATTTGGTTTAGCTAGCTAATAGTTAGTTTAGAAGTTGGATTAGGTTGTTAGTGTAGGGCTTAAGGGTTAAGTGGACTAGATTAAGCCTAAGTGAACTTAATGGGCCTTGTGAGTGATATTGGGCCAAGATTGTGTGTTGGGCTTTGTGTGTGAAGTGTGTAGGCCGTGTGGAGTGTGTGTATGGTGAATGGTGTGTGTGTGCATATGAAGGCCATGTGGAATGTGTGTGTGTGAGCCATGGAGTGAAATTGTGAATGCATGAAGCAAGTGAGGTGTCAAGCCCACATTTCATGCATGTGGTCAAAGCATTAGGTGTCAACACCACCTTTCCTCCCTTTGCATGAAGAGTTGAGGTGTCCACACCAAAACTCACCACTTAGCCATCCTAATGACTCACCATTTGACCATGAGCTTTTATAAAAGTGGCCTTATGTTGATGAGCTTCACTTTTGCTTTTCCTTTCTTCATGCCATTGTCTTCTTCTTTCTTCTTCTTGTCCAAGAGGCTCACGGCCACCTCCCAAAACACCACCATCCAAGCCTTTTCTTCCATGAAAAACCAAGAAATCCTTACATACTCTAAGCCTAGATCAAGAATGCACAACATGCATTAGTGATTAAGACTTAGAAGCTCAATTCAACCCTTCCTTTTCTAGAGAAGCTCATGGCCTCACCTCACCACCACCCTAAATCAACCTAAACACTTACCAAACACAAAGAACCTTGGCATATTCATACTCAAGCTCATGAATATGCCACTTGATTGAAGATTGTGTTGAAGGAAATTCACTCAAGACCAAATAGACCTCACGGCCACACCATCATAAAGGCATTAGGATCCTTAGCTTGGTAGATCAAGAGGAGTCTTAGAGTCTTAGAAGCTTGAAGTCAAGTTCCAAGGGTCCAAGGAGGGAGATTGCTCACGGTTTTGGTGAGAAAGAAGGCCAAAGGTTCTAAGTTTTATTTTGTTGTCTTCAAGAGGTAAGGGAGAAGCTTACACTTTTGCTAGAGTAAGTCTTTAAGCTTAGAAATTAGGGAGAGTCACCATGAGACTCAAGGGCACTAGTTAGACTTTGATTTTGGGCTTGGAGGCCGAATTTGATGAGTTTTGATATGTGATTGCATAATGTTTCTATGCTGAATTCTATGACTATGTTATGTGTTGATGAACCATTGTTTATGCTATGAAATGGTTGATGCTGAATTTTATGACCATGTTTAGTGTTGATGAATGATTGCTTTTGTGAATACCATATGTTCATGCTGAATTTTATTAGCATACTTTGTGTTAATGAGAAACCGAATTGCTTATGATGCTAATTGAATGCTTAGCCCTTGAAGGAACAAGGCTTAAGTGTTGATCCCAAACGGTTTTAGAACCTTAAGTCTAGGTTAAGGACTTAATTTAGTAGCCAAAGTGAGTAATTCAACTAAGTGTTAATCAAACCTAGTTTTAGACAACTAAGTAGCACTTAGACCAAATTAAGTCTCCCTTAACCGTGATTAGTCAACTAATCCAAGATTAGTTGGACTTAATCCATGTTAGTAACCTTAATCCCTGATTAGTCAACTAATTCGTGATTAGTTGGACTTAATCCTAGATTAGTAACCTTAATCCCTGATTAGTCAACTAATCCATGATTAGTTGGACTTAATCCAAGATTAGTAACCTTAATCCCTGATTAGTCAACTAATTCGTGATTAGATGGACTTAATCCTAGATTAGTAACCTTAATCCCTGATTAGTCCACTAATCCAAGATTAGTTGGACTTAATCCAAGATTAGTAACCTTAATCCCTGATTAGTCAACTAATCCATGATTAGTTGGACTTAATCTGTGATTAGTGACCTTAACCATGATTAGTCAACTAATCCATGATTAGTTGGACTTAATCCTTGATTAGTGACCTTAACCATGATTAGTCAACTAATTTAAGATTAGTTGGACCTAATCCTCGATTAGTGACCTTAATCCTGATTAGTCAACTAATCCAAGATTAGTTGGACTTAATCCTCGATTAGTAACCCTAATCCCCTGATTAGTCAACTAATCCCCGATTAGTTGGACCTAATCCCTGATTAGTCGGATTTAATCCGAGATTAGTCAATTAAGCTTGACTTAACCCATGATTAGTGAGACTAAACTCCTAATTAGTGAGATTTAGTCCAAGATTAGTGGACTTAGTCCATGATTAGTCAACCGAAGTCAATTAAACCTAGTCTTAAGTGATTAGGACTCACTTAACCGAAGTCTTAAGTAGTTAAGACTTGCTTATTCCAAGTTTTAGTCACTTGAGGTGACTTAGGTCAAGGAATGATGGGACCTTGATCGAACACTCAGACATAGACGTAATCTAGAACTAGTACGACTCTGCCATGTCATCTGTATGCTTAGATACTTATGGATACATGTTGGATGTCTATGGCTATGTATGTATCCATGTTGGACTGATGTCAAATACTTATGACATAGTTGGACTAATAACAAACTCGGAACTTGAACATGTGCATGATAACCTAGGACTGAAAGAGTTGCATTGATACATACATGACATGAGCTAGGTTATCAGACCAGTCCCAATCTGAGGAACACCTACGCAGGTGGAAACACCGTAAGGCGTGCCATTTACTACGCCGGATGAACCTGTGAACTGTTTTGTAATTGAACTTGACATTTTACGAAAGCCTGCACAGGGTTCACCGTAAGTCGTGCCTATTTACGCTGGTGAAAACACTGTAAGTCGTGCCTATTTACGCTAGTGGAAACATTGTCAGTCGTTCCGTTTACGCTGGTGGACGCACTGTAAGTCGTGTCTTTTACGCTGGTGGAAACACTGTAAGTCGTGCCGTTTATGATGGTGGAAACACCGTAAGTCATGCCTTTTACGCTGGTAGAAATACTGTAAGTCGTGCCGTTTATGCTGGTGGAAACATCGTAAGTCATGCCTTTACGCCGGTGGAAACACTGTCAGTCGTGCCGTTTATGCTGGTGGAAACACCGTAAGTCATGCCGTTTACGCTGGCAGACGTGCCGTAAGCCGTGCCGCGTCTGGGACGCATCGTTCCTCAGATCTGGACCCGGTGGACATAGAGGCCTCAGAGTCAGAGTTGGAGAACATGTACATGCATCATGCCACTTAACTTGAAAGATAATAACTAAACTGGTGGTTGCTCATATGTATATGCATTATTGCACTGGTGATTGCTGCTGTTATCTGGCTGTGAATGTTAGGGCTTAGGCTTATTCGATTATGCGACTGTGTTAGGCTTACTCTCCTGCCCTTGTAGGTGATGGTCAAACGCCTGCCTTGTACCGAGATCCGCCCGCTCCTTGATGGTGCTTGGGAGTATCGGGATCACCGGGTTGTTTTGAGGGAGAAGTAGAGATCCCTCTCTACCATCCCAATCCCGTAGTTCGCTTTCGTCCTCGTAGTTTTCGTGGGACGAAATCGGTGATCTCTGTCTATGGAATAGCTGCAGTGGACCGACGACCAGCTCTGATGATACCCTTTCTTTTTGAGTTTTACCTTTTGTAAATGTTGCTTTTGGTGAGGTATTGTCAGAGTGTTTTATTTCCAATGGACTTGTAACTATTTTGTACCAGACCTCTACGACTTATTATCTACAACTAAGGTTCACTTCACGCATTTAAATATTCTGCTTGCTTTTAATACGTTTTGGGAATCCGGTATGAATCACTTTTAAAGAACTCGCAATCGAGGGACTAAAGGTTTGGTTTATGAAAATAATAATTATTGCGAAAACCCTCGACTGCTTTTCAACTTTTTTAACTTTCCGGATTTCAACTCTCTGATTTTACTTTCCAATCAAGTGTTTTAAAAAGAAAAATTTTTCCACCCTAATTTTTGGAAAACCTTACAAGTCCAAATGAATTTCGAAACTGAGAGCGTTACACACATTTTTGTGGTATCAGAGCTGAAGGTCCTGCACCTGGTCCATAGTTAGTTCTATCTAGACTAAGATAGCTATAGGATTAGGATAGTCGTAGGACTTCAGTTCCCTTAGCTCTATTGTGATACTTAGCCTTTAGTGCAGGTTCACAATGGCAGCTAGGAATCAACGTAATTTAGCTGACATTTTAGATAGGATCACTACGGTGATCGAGAACATGCAACAACAAGCTAACCAACCACCCCCAGACCAAGCGGGACAAGTCGAGTTCCGTAGTCTGTCCGAATTCCGAAACTCTAACCCTCCTAGGTTTGAGGGAGGTTTCAAACCTGATGAGGCTAACAAGTGGATAAGCGAACTGGACAAAATCTTCCAAACCTTAGGATGTACGGACGCTCAGCGGGTGACCTACGCCACGTACATGTTGTTTGGGGAAGCGGAAAACTGGTGGAAGCACGCTGTTCAACTCTTGGCTCACGAAGGTCGGGAAATCACATGGCAAGTGTTCACGGAAAAGTTTCTGGATAAGTACTTCCCTGAGGATCTGAGGCGGAAGAAGGAGGTAGAGTTTCTGCAGCTGCAGCAGGGCGACATGACTGTGGGCGAATACACGGCTAAGTTTGAGGAGATGCTTAAGTATTCTCCTTACTTTCAGCAACACCCAGACGAACGAAACAAGTGCATCAAGTTCGAGAATGGGCTAAGGCCGGATCTAAAAGTAGCTTTCAGTTATCAGAAGATTCAGAATTTCTCAACTCTGGTCGACATGTGTCGGGTTTATGAAGATGATAAGAGGGCTGAGGAGCTGTACCTGCGAAGTAAGAGGAATCAGCAGAGTTTCGGGTCACACAGGCGCAAGGAGTTGAACTTTAGAGGCCAAAGGCCGCACTTCAAGCACAAGGGTAAAAGCAAGATGTCGGGACAAGGAGTAAGTTATCAGGGAAGTGCTCCGTTGTGTGATAAGTGCAAACGTCATCACTTCGGAGAGGTTTGTCGGAAGCCGTTTTCTGGTTGCTATAAGTGTGGCAAACCGGGTCATTGGTCAAGAGACTGCAGAGAACCCGAGAAGGGTGACTCGAAAGGATCGGTGAATAGACCTATGGCTAGAGGGAAGGTGTTTACTCTCAGTGGTGCTGAAGCCAATCAAACCCCTGATCTTGTGCAAGGTACCCTTCTTCTCAATAGTCAACCTTGTAAAGTTTTGTTTGATTCTGGAGCTACTCATTCCTTTGTTTCATACGAATGTGTGAATCGTTTGAACTTGCCCCTATCCGATTCATCATATTGCTTTAGAGTAGAAACCCCAACTAATTCCCCTGTCCTTACTTCCAAAGTCTGTCTAAACTGTTTGGTTGAGGTACTAGGCCGCGTCTCGAGTGTAGACCTAGTCTGTTTACCTTTGTCATAGTTAGATGTCATTCTGGGTATGGATTGGATGATGAGGAACCGAGTGATCATCGACTGTGATAGGAGAATAGCCTTGTACAAAGACCTTCAACCCTCGAACCCCAAACCCAAAGGCTTCATGTGTTTGTTCTCTGTGACGAGGGAAGAAAAGGAGAAAGAGATAGGAGGAATACCAGTAGTAAAGGAGTTTCCGGAGGTGTTCACGGATGATGTGCCGGGGTTGCCGCCAAATCGAGAAATCGAGTTTGGTATCGATCTAATCCCAGGATCTGGCCCAATCTCGATAGCACCATATAGGATGGCGCCGCCGAAAATGGCAGAGCTGAAGAAGCAAGTAGAGGAGTTGCTACAGAAACACTTGATTAGACCAAGTGTGTCTCCCTGGGGTGCGCCAGTGTTGTTTGTCAGAAAGAAGGACGGAAGTCTGCGTATGTGTGTGGACTACCGGCAGTTGAACAAGGTGACCATCAAGAACAAATACCCTCTGCCGAGGATAGACGATCTTATGGATCAAGTTTGTGGAGCTTCTGTTTTCTCGAAGATATATTTAAGATCTGGATACCATCAAATAAGGATTCGGGAACAGGACATTCCCAAGACGGCGTTTCGGTCTCGTTATGGGCATTATGAGTATGTGGTAATGCCGTTCGGGTTGACGAATGCTCCTGCTGTCTTTATGGACTACATGAATAGGGTCTTCAGACCGTACTTGGACTCATTCGTAGTGGTCTTTATAGATGATATCCTGATCTACTCAAAGAGCCCAGAGGAACATGCAGAACACTTAAGGATCGTGTTGGAAGTTTTAAAGGAGAAGCAGTTGTACGCCAAACTCTCGAAGTGTGAGTTTTGGCTAAAGGAAGTTAAGTTTTTGGGACACGTGATCTCGAAATGAGGAATAGCTGTCGATCCAACAAAGGTTGAATTAGTTCTTCAATGGGAACAACCTAAGACGGTAACGGAGGTCCGGAGTTTCTTAGGACTTGCCGGGTACTACCGGAGGTTTATAGAAGGATTCTCGAAGATCTCCCAACCTTTGACTAAGTTGACCAAGAAGGATCAACCTTTTGTTTGGGACTCGAAGTGCGAAGAGAGTTTCCAAAAGCTGAAGGAAAGGCTGACGACTTCACCGGTGTTGATTCTACCTGATCCGCAGAAGAGTTTTGACGTGTACTGCGACGCTTCAGGGAAAGGCCTCGGATGTGTGCTGATGCAAGAAGGCAAGGTTGTGGCATACACATCAAGGCAGCTGAAAGTGCATGAGGTGAACTATCTGACGCACGACTTGGAGTTGGCTGCGATAGTTTTCGCTCTTAAGATCTGGAGGCACTATCTCTATGGCACTGTGTTCCGAGTATTCAGTGACCATAAGAGTTTAAAGTATCTCTTTGACCAAAAGGAGCTAAATATGATACAACGTCGGTGGACGGAGTTTCTCAAGGATTATGACTTCGAACTCCACTATCATCCTGGAAAGGCGAATAAGGTTGCGGATGCCCTAAGCAGAAAGGCATTGCATGCGAGTGCCATGATGATCAAGGAGGCTGTGTTACTAGAGAAGTTTCGGGATATGAGTTTGGTAATGGAAGTCGAGCCAACAAGCTTAAAGTTAGGAATGCTGCAGATCACGAATGAGTTTATGACTCTGATCCGCGAGCGACAACGAGAAGATAGTGAGCTTAGTGAAAAGAAAAGGTTGGCATCTGAAGGGAAAGAACCGAACTTTTAGGAGGGAAAGGATGGACTTCTTCATTTCAAAACGAGGATATGCATTCCAAAGGACGCAGAACTTAGAAGAATGATATTGGAGGAAGCGCACAAGAGTCGGATGAGTATGCATCCGGGAACAACTAAGATGTATCAGGATTTGAAAAAGTTATTCTGGTGGTCTGGATTAAAGAAAGATGTGGCTGAGTATGTAGCATCATGTTTGGTTTGTCGGAAGACGAAGGCCGAGCATAAGAAGCCAGGAGGAGAACTACAATGTTTGGAGGTCCCTCAGTGGAAATGGGACAGCATATCGATGGATTTTGTGACAAGTTTACCAAGGACGGACCAGAATTTTGATGCCATATGGGTTGTAGTAGATCGGTTAACTAAATCAGCGCATTTTATCCCCGTAAATATGCATTATTCGATGGAAAGGCTTGCTCAACTCTACGTTGATGAGGTGGTACGACTGCATGGTATACCTCCCAGTATACTGTCTGACCGCGATCCAAGGTTTACGTCTCGGTTTTGGAACAGTCTGCATCAAGCCCTAGGAACCAAATTAAAGATGGGATCTGCTTATCATCCTCAAACTGACGGACAAACAGAGCGAACCATTCAGACGTTGGAAGATATGTTAAGAGCATGTGCCTTGGAGGAACAAAGAAGTTGGGATAAGGTGTTACCGTTGGTGGAGTTTACCTATAATAATAGTTATCATGCGAGCATTGGGATGGCACCGTTTGAAGCGTTGTATGGTAGAAAGTGTCAGACCCCACTATGTTGGTTTCAAGTGGGGGAGAATGCTTTAATCGGTCCAGAACTAGTACAAGAAACAACTAAAAAGATTAAGATGGTACAAGAGAAAATGAGGACCGCTCAGGGAAGGCAGAAGAGTTATATGGATAAGAGGAGAAGACCTCTCGAGTTGCAGAAGGAGAGCATGTGTTTATCAAGGTATCCCCGATGAAAGGCGTAGGCAGAGCGTTAAGAACCAAGAAACTTTCACCCAGGTTCATTGGTCCGTACCAAATCCTTAGGAAGATTGGCCCAGTTGCGTACCAGATAGCCTTACCACCATCCTTGTCTAGTCTGCACAATGTCTTTCATGTTTCCCAACTTCGAAAGTTTGTGCACGACCCTAGCTCAATCCTAAATATCCAACCCGATGACCTGTCTGTGAGAGAAAACCTAACGCTAGAAGTTGGCCCGATTTTTATAGCAGACCGTCAAACCAGACAACTTAGGGGAAGAGAAATACCCTTGGTTAGAGTTGTCTGGGAAGACAATGGTGTTCAAGAGTCAACTTGGTAGCCCGAAGCTACGATGCGTAAAGAATATCCCGAGTTGTTCCAGTGAAACCGAATTTCGGGGACGAAATTCCTGTAAGTGGGGGAGAGTGTAACATCCCTGAATTTTAGTTCCCAAATAATTCGTGCTTTAATGCTTTGCCTTAGCTTGATGTGTTAGAGTTAATCGTGCTTAGATAGCAATCGTGATTAGGGTTAGCTTAAATCTAATTTATGAGGTTTAGACTTGAGTGGTTTTAAGTTGATTTGGTTTAGCTAGCTAATAGTTAGTTTAGAAGTTGGATTAGGTTGTTAGTGTAGGGCTTAAGGGTTAAGTGGACTAGATTAAGCCTAAGTGAACTTAATGGGGCCTTGTGAGTGATATTGGGCCAAGATTGTGTGTTGGGCTTTGTGTGTGAAGTGTGTAGGCCGTGTGGAGTGTGTGTATGGTGAATGGTGTGTGTGTGCATATGAAGGCCGTGTGGAATGTGTGTGTGTGAAGCCATGGAGTGAATTTTTGAATGCATGAAGCAAGTGAGGTGTCAAGCCCACATTTCATGCATGTGGTCAAAGCATTAGGTGTCAACACCACCTTTCCTCCCTTTGCATGAAGAGTTGAGGTGTCCACATCAAGGCATTAGGATCCTTAGCTTGGTAGATCAAGAGGAGTCTTAGAGTCTTGGAAGCTTGAAGTCAAGTTCCAAGGGTCCAAGGAGGGAGATTGCTCACGGTTTTGGTGAGAAAGAAGGCCAAAGGTTCTAAGTTTTCTTTTGTTGTCTTCAAGAGGTAAGGGAGAAACTTACACTTTTGCTAGAGTAAGTCTTTAAGCTTAGAAATTAGGGAGAGTCACCATGAGACTCAAGGGCACTAGTTAGACCTTGATTTTGGGCTTGGAGGCCGAATTTGATGAGTTTAGATATGTGATTGCTTAATGTTTCTATGCTGAATTCTATGATTATGTTATGTGTTGATGAACCATTGTTTATGCTATGAAATGGTTGATACTGAATTTTATGACCATGTTTAGTGTTGATGAATGATTGCTTTTGTGAATACCATATGTTCATGCTGAATTTTATTAGCATACTTTGTGTTAATGAGAAACCGAATTGCTTATGTTGCTAATTGAATGCTTAGCCCTTGAAGGAACTAGGCTTAAGTGTTGATCCCAAACGGTTTTAGAACCTTAAGTCTAGGTTAAGGACTTAACTTAGTAGCCAAAGTGAGTTAGTCAACTAAGTGTTAATCAAACCTAGTTTTAGACAACTAAGTAGCACTTAGACCAAATTAAGTCTCCCTTAACCGTGATTAGTCAACTAATCCAAGATTAGTTGGACTTAATCCAAGATTAGTAACCTTAATCCCTGATTAGTCAACTAATTCGTGATTAGTTGGACTTAATCCTAGATTAGTAACCTTAATCCCTGATTAGTCAACTAATCCATGATTTGTTGGACTTAATCCAAGATTAGTAACCTTAATCCTTGATTAGTCAACTAATCCAAGATTAGTTGGACTTAATCCAAGATTAGTAACCTTAATCCCTGATTAGTCAACTAATCCATGATTAGTTGGACTTAATCCGTGATTAGTGACCTTAACCATGATTAGTCAACTAATCCATGATTAGTTGGACTTAATCCTTGATTAGTGACCTTAACCATGATTAGTCAACTAATTTAAAATTAGTTGCACCTAATCCTCGATTAGTGACCGTAATCCTGATTAGTCAACTAATCCAAGATTAGTTGGACTTAATCCTCGATTAGTAACCCTAATCCCCTGATTAGTCAACTAATCCCCGATTAGTTGGACCTAATCCCTGATTAGTCGGATTTAATCCGAGATTAGTCAATTAAGCTTGACTTAACCCATGATTAGTGAGACTAAACTCCTGATTAGTGAGATTTAGTCCAAGATTTGTGGACTTAGTCCATGATTAGTCAACCGAAGTCAGTTAAACCAAGTCTTAAGTGATTAGGACTCACTTAACCGAAGTCTTAAATAGTTAAGACTTGCTTATTCCAAGTTTTAGTCACTTGAGGTGACTTAGGTCAAGGAATGATGGGACCTTGACCGAACACTCAGACATAGACGTAATCTAGAACTAGTACGACTCTGCCATGTCATCTGTATGCTTAGATACTTATGGATACATGTTGGATGTCTATGGCTATGTATGTATCCATGTTGGACTGATGTCAAATACTTATGACATAGTTGGACTAATAACAAACTCGGAACTTGAACACGTGCATGATAACCTAGGACTGCAAGAGTTGCATTGATACATACATGACATGAGCTAGGTTATCAGACCAGTCCCAATCCGAGGAACACCTACGCAGGTGGAAACACCGTAAGGCGTGCCTTTTACTACGCTGGATGAACCTGTGAACTGTTTTGTAACTGAACTTGACATTTTACGAAAGCCTGCACAGGGTTCACCGTAAGTCGTGCCTATTTACGCTGGTGGAAACACTGTAAGTCGTGCCGTTTACGCTGGTGGACGCACTGTAAGTCGTGTCTTTTACGCTGGTGGAAACACTGTAAGTCGTGCCGTTTATGCTGGTGGAAACACCGTAAGTCATGCCTTTTACGCTGGTAGAAATACTGTAAGTCGTGCCGTTTATGCTGGTGGAAACATCGTAAGTCATGCCTTTACGCCGGTGGAAACACTGTAAGTCGTGCCGTTTATGCTGATGTGGAAACACCATAAGTCATGCCGTTTACGTTGGCAGATGTGCCGTAAGCCGTGCCGCGTCTGGGACGAACCGTTCCTCATATCTGGACCCGGTGGACATGGAGGCCACGGAGTCAGAGTTGGAGAACATGTACATGCATCATGCCACTTAACTTGAAAGATAATAACTAAACTGGTGTTTGCTCATATGTATATGCATTATTGTACTGGTGATTGCTGCTGTTATCTGGCTGTGAATGTTAGGGCTTAGGCTTATTCGATTATGCGACTGTGTTAGGCTTACTCTCCTGCCCTTGTAGGTGATGGTCAAACGCCTGCCTTGTACCGAGATCCGCCCGCTCCTTGATGGTGCTTGGGAGTATCGGGATCACCGGGTTGTTTTGAGGGAGAAGTAGAGATCCCTCTCTACCATCCCAATCCCGTAGTTCGCTTTCGTCCTCGTAGGTTTCGTGGGACGAAACCGGTGATCTCTGTCTATGGAATAGCTGCAGTGGACCGACGACCAGCTCTGATGATACCCTTTCTTTTTGAGTTTTACCTTTTGTAAATGTTGCTTTTGGTGAGGTATTGTCAGAGTGTTTTATTTCCAATGGACTTGTAACTATTTTGTACCAGACCTCTACGACTTATTATCTACAACTACGGTTCACTTCACGCATTTAAATATTCCGCTTGCTTTTAATACGTTTTGGGAATCCGGTATGAATCACTTTTAAAGAACTCGCAATCGAGGGACTAAAGGTTTGGTTTATGAAAATAATAATTATTGCGAAAACCCTCGACTGCTTTTCAACTTTTTTAACTTTCCGGATTTCAACTCTCTGATTTTACTTTCCAATCAAGTGTTTTAAAAAGAAAAATTTTTCCACCCTAATTTTTGGAAAACCTTACAAGTCCAAATGAATTTCGAAACTGAGAGCGTTACAGATAGCACTAGTATTATCACATTTGATAGGAATGTGATCTAATTTTAAACCAAAATCTGATAGTTGTTGCTTCATCTAAAGGATTTGAGCACAACAACTACCGGCTGCAATATATTCTGCTTCTGCAGTAGAAAGAGCAACGCAAGCTTGCTTTTTGGAAAACCAAGACACTAGTGAACTTCCCAATAAATGGCATGTACCACTAGTGCTTTTTCTATCAAGCTTGCATCCCGCAAAATCAGATTCAGAATATCCAATCAAACTAAGATTAGCATCATTGGGATACCATAATCTAGCGTTTTCAGTCCCTTTTAAATATTTAAAAATACGTTTCATAGCAGATAAATGGGATTCTTTTGGTTTTGCTTGAAAACGTGCACACATGCAAACACTAAACATTATATCCGGTCTGGATGCAGTTAAATATAGTAGACTACCTATCATGCCCCTATATTTACTTACATATACCGGCTTACCTGACTCATCCTTATCGAGGTAGCAAGAGGTGCTCATAGGAGTTGCTGCGTTCTTGCACTTGTCCATTCCAAATTTTCTTAGGAGGTCCTTGCAGTGTAGGATTCTCATGTTTTGATGCTAACAATCTCTCTCCAAGCAACAACATTGGCAACAAGCAAGCTACACCACATGAAGATTAGAATTAGGATTTTTATTAATTCTAATTCAATGTAATCTTTATTTTATGCAATGCATCTCATTGGTGTGGGTAGCTTAGGTGATTTTAAGAATATTTAAATAATGTCTGATTAAGAGTGAAGATACTTTAAATCTTGATTAAATAGCTTGTGAAAATCATTTTAGAAAAACTTTGTTTTTATTCAGATTCTGATCAGTTTACTCGAGTAATGAGTATTGGTTCACTCGAGTAATTTATGTTCTGACAGGTTAATCGAGTAATGGTTTACACATCACTCGAGTAACTTAATCTGACATGTTTCACTCGAGTGACGTTGTTTGGTTTACTCGAGTAATTCAATCAGTGTTGGGAAAATTTTAAAAGGACTTAATTTTCTCTTTCAAATAGACTTTCATTTTTCTTACAATTTTCTAATACACTTTGAAAAGTAATTCAAGAGCTATTTTACATCTTTCAAGAGCTATCAAGATTCAACAAAGAACTTTTCATTCTTCACTCTATTTTCTATCATTGTTCAAATATTCTTGAGATCATATTTTTGTTCTTAGTGGTTGTTGAAGATTTGCAATTTGTGATTGCATCATTGAAGTTTCAACACAAGTGAAGAATCTCACAAGGAAGACTTTGAAGATCAAATCAAAGCAAGAAAAGAGGATTGGTTGGAAGCATCTTCAATCAATTAGCAAGGAAATCTAGAATACTCAAAAGGGGTAGATTAGATCAAAGTGTTTGGTACACACTTTGAGTTGGGTTTTAAGATAGGAGAACTAAGAATCTAGTTGCATCTTAAAACATTGTAAAATCTACATTTGAAGATTTCTAGTGAAGAATCTCTCTTGATTGAAGAGGGGACTGGAGTAGCTTTCAAGTGGGTGAAAGTGAACCAGGATAAATCCTTGTGTCTCTTTTATTTTCATTCCTTGTATTTCATTAATTCATTAACATTTGCATTTTTAGGTTAGAATTGGGGTTTTCTTAATTCTACTCAATTGATCTAAAATTGCATGTTAATATTACTTGAAATTGTTCATATTAATCATTCATAATTTGTTGAATCATCATAGCATTGTTATTCTTGAAGAACTCCATTGAAAACAAAGTTTTAAATTGAATTTTACCCAGTTTACTCGAGTAAAGTTCTTGTCACTCGAGTAATCTGCTTTCAGTTTATAAACATTACTCGAGTAGGTTTTCTGTTACTCGAGTGATTTAAAATTTGCTTTCGTAATACTCGAGTGATTTGCTGAATACTCGAGTGAAATTATTTTTGGTTGCGTATTACTCGAGTGAAGGCTTGAGTTACTCGAGTAATCTGAACTGAATTCTTAAGAAAATTTATTTTCATAAAACCATTCTCTTAGGTGGACGAAAAATCTGTAATAAGGCTTCAATATTCTATTCACCCCCCCTCTAGACTATATTGAGCCGCTTGTTGGTTTCCAATAAGTGGTATCAGAGCTCGGACGAAAAATCCGAGCCTTAAAAAGCTTTTTCGAAAAGATCCTTTTTACTTGGAAACAATGGGCTCAATTTCAAATCCTTTCGGTGGTGAAGGAACTTCCATTAATCGTCCTCCACTATTTAGTGGTGAGGGTTACGCTTATTGGAAGGTCCGCATGAAAATTTTTATTCAAGCCATAGATATGGAAATTTGGAACGCCATAGAGAATGGACCTTTTGTTCCTCAAACGAAAGTAAATGATGTTGTTTCAATTAAACCTCAATCGAGTTGGGACAATGATGATAAGAAGAAAGTTGCATTTGATTTAAAAGCAAAAAATATCATCACGTCCGCTCTTTCTTATGATGAGTTCTTTCGAGTATCTCAATGTGTTGATGCTAAACAAATGTGGGACACATTACAAGTCACACATGAGGGCACTTCGGAGGTTAGAAGGGCTAGGCTAAATACACTCATGCATGAATATGAACTCTTTCGTATGTTACCTAATGAAAACATAGGTGACATGCAAAAGCGGTTCACTCATATCATTAATCATCTTTCTGCACTTGGAAAAGTTATATCTAATGGTGAAGTTGTTAATAAGATTTTGAGATGTCTTAGCAGGGAATGGCAACCTAAGGTGACGGCCATTATGGAAGCTAGAGACGTGGATCAAATTGATTTAGCAACTCTATTCGGAAAGCTTCAAGAGCATGAAATGGAGCTTGGACGGTTATCCATGAATGAAGATGCCGATAGGAAGAAAAAGGGGATAGCTCTTAAATCAACTTCAAAATCCCTTAAGGCACAAGAGGAAAACTTTCAAGTGGATGACTCGGACTCCGATATAGATGATGAGACCCTTGGCTTGCTAGTTAAAAAGCTTGGTAGGTTCCTTAAGAAAAAGGGGAACTTTAATAGAAATAGACAAAGAGATTCTAAGGACTCACAACCAAGAAATAAGACTAACAAGGATCACATCAAGTGTCATGGATGTGGAAAGCTTGGTCACTATCGATCAAATTGTCCAACTCATTCTAAGAAGTCAGAAGGTGACAACTCAAAATTCAATTCATCTAAAGGAAAAAGGGCTTACATAGTATGGGATGAAGTGGAGAGTCAATCAACATCTAGCTCATCGGATGATGAAGAACTTGCAAATCTATGTTTAATGACAAAGCTTGATGAAGAGGAATCTTCAAGCATTAAATCAAGTGAGAACGTCAATGAGGTAGATTATCTTTCCGATGCTAGCTCAAGTTCTAATTCTCCTTCATTCAATGAATTGTACAATGTGTATGTAGAGATGCATAAAGAGTTGAAGAAACTTGCTAAAATAAATGTTGAAAGAAAGAATTTCATAATGAAGCAACATGAAAAGATAATTGAACTTCAAAAAGATTTAGAAGAACTTAAGCTTCAAAATGAAACTCTGGAACTCATTTATGCAAACTCTACATGCAATTGTGAATTGAAAACAAATGAGACTCCATCTTGTGAAAATTGCAAGTCTTTGGAAAAAGAAGTTTTTAATTTGAATGATCGACTTGCAAGGCTCATGAAAGGAGATACTTCTTTAGATCATTTGCTTTCAACTCAAAGGAACAATAGCAATAGATCCGGTCTTGGCTATACCAAACCTAAGAAACGCAATTATCGCAAAGTTGGTGGATTTTCAAAGAATAAGATTTCTAAAAACCCAACTTGTCATTATTGTGGAATCTTTGGGCATACCACAAATAAATGTAATATAAAGAAATTTGGTATATCAAGCGGTGAATATATTTGGATTGTTAAGGGGACTTCTCCCCATGCTAACAACAAAGGACCCAAGATCACTTGGGTACCTAAGTCAACCAAATGATATTGTTTGTAGGTGTGTCTTCGAACCAAAGAGCGCAAATGGTATTTGGATAGTGGTTGTTCGAGACACATGACGGGAGACAAAACGCACTTCATGGAACTTACTCCAAAAAGTGATGGATTTGTGACATACGGCGACAACAACAAGGGCAAAATTCTAGGAGTCGGGAAGATCGGTAACGTATCTAACCTTGTCATAGAAAATGTCCTATACGTAGAAGGCTTAGAACACAACTTGCTTAGTATAAGCCAACTATGCGATATGGGCAATTATGTGACATTTACTCCGGAATTATGTTTCATTAAGTCTTCTATAGATGATTGTGTTAAGTTTGTTGGTCGTCGCTCTAATAACACTTACTTAATTGATTTGGATGAGATAACTTCACTATTTTCAAAATGTTTCAAATCTTTTGATGATGAAATTCGTCTTTGGCATAGACGAATTGCTCATGTGAATGTGAATCAATTGAACAAACTTTTGCGAAAAGATTTAGTGATTGGTTTGCCTAAACTAAACTTTAAGCTTGATGGCATTTGTGACTCTTGTCAAAAGTGCAAGCAAGTTAAAAGTTCTTTTAAACCTAAAAATGTGATAAGCACAACAAAGCCTTTGGAGCTAATCCATATGGATTTGTTTGGCCCTTCACAAATTAAAAGTTTAGGTGGCAATTACTATGGATTTGTTTTAGTAGACGATTTTACTAGATTCACATGGACTTTATTTTTATCCGCAAAAAGTGAAGTTTATGAATGTTTTAAAAAATTTGCCAAACTCATCCAAAATCAACTAAGTTTGAAAATTGTGTCTATTAGAAGTGATCACGGAGGTGAGTTTGAAAACACTAGGATTGATGCGTTTTGTGATAAGTTTGGTATTGATCATCAATTTTCGGCCCCTAGGACTCCGGAGCAAAACGGAGTTGTAGAAAGGAAAAATAGAATATTAGTGGAACTTGCTCGTACTATGTTGATAGAATCAAATGTTCCTAAATATTTTTGGGCTGATGCGGTAAACACCGCTTGCTATGTGCTTAATAGGGTTCTTATTCATCCGCATTTAAATAAAACACCTTATGAACTTTTAAAAGGGCGAAAGCCAAATATCTCACATTTTCATGTTTTTGGGTGTAAGGTGTTTGTTTTAAATAACGGAAAGGAACCGGTCGGCAAGTTTGACTCTAAAGCCGACGAAGGCATATTCATAGGTTATTCAACTCATAGCAAAGCATATAGAGTCTACAATAAAAGAACATTAACCGTTGAGGAATCCGTGCATGTTGTATTTGATGAATCTTCGAAAGGAGATTGTGTTGTTTCTTGTGATGATTATATAGGTACATTTTTGGATCATGAGAATTCAACACCACAACAAATGGAAGAGAATCAAAATGAAGATAGAGAGGTGCAAGCACAAGATAAAGACTTAGCACAAGAGATTCAACCTCAATTACCAATAGCTTGGAAGTCCAACAAAAATCATCCGATTTCTAATATTTTAGGTGACATTGCGAAGGGAGTGGTAACCCGACGCACTTTAAATAATTTTTGTTATTATGTTGCCTTTGTATCTCAAATAGAACCTAAGAATATCAAAGAGGCTCTTCAAGATGATCATTGGATTATGGCCATGCAAGAAGAATTAAATCAATTTGAAAGAAACCAAGTTTGGGAGCTTGTGCCAAAACCCGATGATCGTCCTGAAATTGGTACTCGGTGGGTCTATAGGAATAAGTTAGATGAATCGGGTATTATTGTTAGGAATAAAGCTAGGTTGGTAGCACAAGGTTATAGTCAAGAAGAAGGAATCGATTACGATGAGACATATGCTCCCGTTGCTAGATTAGAAGCTATTCGTATTCTTCTCGCTTTTGCTTCAATTATGAATTTTAAATTGTTTCAAATGGATGTTAAGAGCGCCTTTCTTAACGGATACATTCAAGAGGAAGTTTATGTGTCACAACCTCCCGGATTCGAGAGTTTTGAGCATCCGGACTACGTTTTCAAATTGAAAAAGGCTTTGTACGGTTTGAAACAAGCTCCTAGAGCTTGGTACGACCGACTAAGCAATTTTTTATTACAAAAAGGTTTTAAACGAGGCACTGTTGACACTACACTTTTTATTGAACGTTCCGGTAAGGATATTTTATTGGTTCAAATATATGTTGATGATATTATATTTGGTGCTACTAACGATAACTTGTGTAAGAAGTTTTCAGAATTGATGCAAAGTGAATTCGAGATGTCGATGATGGGAGAGCTTACATTCTTTCTTGGCCTTCAAATAAAGCAGCTTAATGATGGCATTTATATTCATCAGAGTAAATATTGTAGAGAGCTTCTCAAACGTTTTGGAATGGATTCGTGCAAATCCGCTTCTACACCAATGAGCGTTGCATGCTACCTAGATCAAGATGAGGCTGGAAAAGCGGTAGAGGTAACGAAGTATCGTGGTATTATTGGTAGTTTGTTATACTTAACTGCATCTAGGCCTGATATCATGTTTAGTGTATGTATGTGTGCTCGTTTTCAAGCAAAACCGAAAGAGTCGCATCTAACTGCTGTCAAAAGAATAATGAAATACTTAAAGGGTACAACGAATACTGGACTTTATTATCCTAGGGATGCTTTTCTAAAACTTATAGGATATTCGGACTCTGACTTTGCCGGTTGTAAAGTTGAGCGAAAAAGTACAAGCGGAACATGCCATTTAATTGGTAATTCACTTGTATCGTGGTTTTCTAAAAAGCAAAATTGTGTAGCTTTATCAACCGCGGAGGCCGAATACATAGCTACAGGTAGTTGTTGTGCTCAAATTTTATGGATGAAGCAACAATTATCTGACTTTGGTTTAAATTTGACAAATATCCCTATAAAGTGTGATAACACTTCGGCAATTAATTTGACTAAAAATCCAGTATTACACTCAAGGACAAAGCATATTGAAATTAGGCATCACTTTTTGAGAGATCATGTTCAAAAAGGTGATTGTGTTATTGAGTTTGTTCAAACTTCGGATCAATTAGCTGATATCTTTACAAAACCATTACCAAGGGACACATTTTATAAGATTCGAAGAGAACTTGGTATTTTTGATGAATTAACTATTAGCTAATTGTATTTGATGCTTTTTATACTCACCTTCAAGCCTATTTCAATGTAACTTGTATTTTGAGTTGTTGTATCTTATTAAAGTGTTTATTATTTTTTTGCAGTTATGTGTGTATGTTTTCTATAATATGCTCATTGCTTTATTTGTATGTGTGTTACTTGCTACATGCTAAGTGTTTCTCTGTGTTTGTGCATGAAAAATGATTTTGCATGAAAAATTGAAATTTTTGAAATTCTGGACAGTTCACTCGAGTAACAGAAATTTCACTCGAGTAATTTTAAAAACTCTTTCGTATTACTCGAGTAATTCTGTCTGTCACTCGATTAATTTTAAAATGACTTGCGTATCACTCGATTAAGTTCATCCATCACTCGAGTAAATTTTTTTTATCTTTCGGCATACTCGAGTAACATACTCTTTCACTCGAGTACTGCTCGAATCACTCGAGTAACGTATGAACATTACTCGAGTAACTTACGTGATTTTAAAAGCTGAACTGTTGAAATCTGCATCATTTTCACGATTTTTTCTCTCTCTTGTTCGTCTTTCTCTCTTCTCTCTCATACGGGTCTTCATCAAATCATCATCTTTCAGCCACAAAACTCACAAATCATACAAATTTCTTCCATATTTCATCATTATATCATCATTTCTACTCCTTTCATTCATCAATTTCACCAATTTTATCCAAAAATCCGAAAACCCCAAATCAAAACCCTAACTCCCAAACCCGAATTTGCTTTTTCTGAATCAATGGCTTCTTCCTCTCACTATCAACCTCCTCAAAAGAAAGCAAAGCAAGGAGCAGGTCGTAATGATACTTGGTTTTCTGGAATCAACCGAGATTTGCGGGAACCGGCATTTATCAATCGCTCTTTTGGTCTTACAAGGTATGTTAAATTTGCTTGGTTGCATAAGGAGCAATTTCCGTTTGTAGAGGATTTAGAATTTCAGAATTTGAAGAGGTTTTTGGAATTTGAGACTCATTATTACCCTAGGCTTGTCAGACAATTTTATCAAAATTTTACTAAGCTAGATGGTGAGTATCAAACAATGGTTAGAGGACATCATTTTGTTATAAAGCCTGCGGATTTGACTATGATGTTTGGTTTAGAAAACAAGGGAACTTTTATTGGTGATACTGAATGTTTGGATTTGGATGTGGATACTAATAAGATTTATACTGATTTGTTGCGTACTGGTGAATCTTGGAGTGATAGAACTACTAGAACTGTATCACCTTTGCATGCTGTGGATAGGGTGCTCATGTATATTATCTCTTATTGTTTGATTCCAAAATGCAATCAAAATTATGCTCAATTGGGAGATGATGATCTTACTTTGTTTCATGGGATTAAAAAGAGGTATGAGATGAATTGGAATAAAATGTTTTTAGCTCGTATGGAAGCTGCTGCTCAATCTCCTCCAACCCAATTCTTGCCATATCCTATGCATGTCACCAAGATCATGAGGTATTATCGTGTTCCAATTCCTGATGATGAGCCAGCTGAAAAGGAAAAGAAAAATAACTGGTGTCTTAATGATTCGCACATTAGTTATATGAAAATTGCTTGGCATAGGGACAGTCGCACTTGGTTATGGAAATCACAGATTAAGGAAATGGCTGAAGCTGCAAAGGCTGCAAGAGTTTCAGGTACTAGGAAAAGGAATTTACTTGGTGATAGGGCTGGTGCATCCTCTTCTGTTCCTCCTACTTCTACTGATCCGATGGATACCGATCGTGTTGAGGACTATATTGATTTGGATAATCTTGGTACTCCATTTGATGCACAAGCTGCTCATGAGTCATTAGTTGAGCACATCAATGCTCAATTCACTCAGTTGGAGATAAGACAGGATGTGAAGAATATTGCCATGGAGCATCGTTTGATGGATTACATGTCTGGATTATTTTCTCACCATTTTCCTCCTCCTCCACCTGATTCCTAGACCTGTGGATGCTGATGATGTTTGCTGTTGATTTCTGTTGCATGTTTCATTTGCATATTCTCTGTTTATGTTTCTGTTTCATGTTTCTGACTCTGTTGCTACTATGACTTTAGGACCTTGTGTATGGTCTAGTTTGTTTAGTTTTCGTTTTGATTATCTGCTATGATTTGCTGCATAGTGTGATGCTCTGATACTCTGATTTATGGTGCTATATTCGTTGTTCGTTTATATTCGTTGTTTATATACGTTGAGGCACTATTGTGGTTTATTTTGGTATTGTCTTTATTGTTATATATTTTCTATACCATTGTGAACTACTTACCTTCAACTTTTGGCAAAGGACTTTTCTCAAAAATATTATCTTTTTAATGATGCCAAAAGGGGGAGAATATTTTGTTGATGTTGTTCTTGTAGGTTAAGTTTTATTATATTTTTCCTAGATGTTTTACATTTAGGGGGAGTATGTTAAAACTTAGTGCTTAATTTGAAAGGAGGTTTGTCATCATCAAAAAGGGGAGTTTGTAGGATTCTCATGTTTTGATGCTAACAATCTCTCTCCAAGCAACAACATTGGCAACAAGCAAGCTACACCACATGAAGATTAGAATTAGGATTTTTATTAATTCTAATTCAATGTAATCTTTATTTTATGCAATGCATCTCATTGGTGTGGGTAGCTTAGGTGATTTTAAGAATATTTAAATAATGTCTGATTAAGAGTGAAGATACTTTAAATCTTGATTAAATAGCTTGTGAAAATCATTTTAGAAAAACTTTGTTTTTATTCAGATTCTGATCAGTTTACTCGAGTAATGAGTATTGGTTCACTCGAGTAATTTATGTTCTGACAGGTTAATCGAGTAATGGTTTACACATCACTCGAGTAACTTAATCTGACATGTTTCACTCGAGTGACGTTGTTTGGTTTACTCGAGTAATTCAATCAGTGTTGGGAAAATTTTAAAAGGACTTAATTTTCTCTTTCAAATAGACTTTCATTTTTCTTACAATTTTCTAATACACTTTGAAAAGTAATTCAAGAGCTATTTTACATCTTTCAAGAGCTATCAAGATTCAACAAAGAACTTTTCATTCTTCACTCTATTTTCTATCATTGTTCAAATATTCTTGAGATCATATTTTTGTTCTTAGTGGTTGTTGAAGATTTGCAATTTGTGATTGCATCATTGAAGTTTCAACACAAGTGAAGAATCTCACAAGGAAGACTTTGAAGATCAAATCAAAGCAAGAAAAGAGGATTGGTTGGAAGCATCTTCAATCAATTAGCAAGGAAATCTAGAATACTCAAAAGGGGTAGATTAGATCAAAGTGTTTGGTACACACTTTGAGTTGGGTTTTAAGATAGGAGAACTAAGAATCTAGTTGCATCTTAAAACATTGTAAAATCTACATTTGAAGATTTCTAGTGAAGAATCTCTCTTGATTGAAGAGGGGACTGGAGTAGCTTTCAAGTGGGTGAAAGTGAACCAGGATAAATCCTTGTGTCTCTTTTATTTTCATTCCTTGTATTTCATTAATTCATTAACATTTGCATTTTTAGGTTAGAATTGGGGTTTTCTTAATTCTACTCAATTGATCTAAAATTGCATGTTAATATTACTTGAAATTGTTCATATTAATCATTCATAATTTGTTGAATCATCATAGCATTGTTATTCTTGAAGAACTCCATTGAAAACAAAGTTTTAAATTGAATTTTACCCAGTTTACTCGAGTAAAGTTCTTGTCACTCGAGTAATCTGCTTTCAGTTTATAAACATTACTCGAGTAGGTTTTCTGTTACTCGAGTGATTTAAAATTTGCTTTCGTAATACTCGAGTGATTTGCTGAATACTCGAGTGAAATTATTTTTGGTTGCGTATTACTCGAGTGAAGGCTTGAGTTACTCGAGTAATCTGAACTGAATTCTTAAGAAAATTTATTTTCATAAAACCATTCTCTTAGGTGGACGAAAAATCTGTAATAAGGCTTCAATATTCTATTCACCCCCCCTCTAGACTATATTGAGCCGCTTGTTGGTTTCCAATATGCAGTATTTCCCTTGATGCACAAAAATCCCTCCTTTCACTTGCTTTACTTGAAGTCCTAGGAAGAATGTGAGTTCCCCCATCATCGACATCTCAAATTCACCTTTCATCAAAGCTGAAAATTTCTTGCACAAGGACATATTAGCAGCACCGAAAATTATGTCATCTACATATACTTGTACTAAAAGGATGTCCTTTTTAGATTTATAAATGAATAAAGTTGTATCAACCTTCCCTCTTTCAAAACCTTGTTCTAAAAGAAAAGAACTCAATCGGTCGTACCAAGCTCTAGGAGCTTGTTTCAAACCATAAAAAGCCTTTTTGAGTTTATAAACATGATTGGGAAATTCATGGTTTTCAAAGCCAGGAGGTTGTTTAACATAAACTTCTTCATTTATAAACCCATTTAAGAATGCTCTTTTAACATCCATTTGAAAAAGAGTGAATTTCATTAATGATACAAAAGCAAGTAGAATTCTAATTGCTTCAAGGCGTGCACCTGGAGCATAGGTTTCGTCATAATCGATACCTTCCTCCTGGTTGTAGCCTTGAGCAACAAGTCTCGCTTTGTTTCTAATAATTATTCCCGATTCATCCATTTTATTTCGAAAAATCCATTTTGTGCCAATTATAGTATGATCATCAGGCTTAGGAACTAAATCCCAAACATCATTTCTGATGAATTGATTTTGTTCTTCTTGCATAGCAATAGCCCAATGTTCATCCTAATTGCTTTTTGAACATAATCAGGTTCAATTTGAGAAACAAAGGAAACGAAATTACAAAAATTTTGAATGGAACGACGAGTTAATACTCCCTGTGAGATATCACCTATCACGTTGTCGATTGGATGGTTCTTGTTTGTTTTCCAAGCTGGAGGCAGTTCATCTTTTTGAGTTTCCTCTTCAGTTGAGTTTTGAATGTCCTCTCTAAGATTTTCAGTTAAGTCCACTAAACTACCTGCACTTTCTGCACCACTCGAAATATCTCCTCTCGGAGACTCATCAAACATAACATGTATTGATTCTTCTATAGTAGACGTTCTTTTATTAAAAACTCTAAATGCTTTATTATGAGAAGAGTAACCTAAAAATATACCTTCATCCGCTTTTGGATCAAATTTTCCAAGATGCTCTTTTCCGTTATTTAAAATAAAAAATTTGCATCCAAAAGCGTGAAAATGAGATATATTTGGTTTTGTACCCTTGTAAAGTTCATAAGGAGTTTTCTTTAGAATAGGTCTAGTCAAAATACGATTTATAACATAACATGCAGTATTGACAGCATCAGCCCAAAAATAATGTGGTACTTGAGATTCATTTTCAACATAGTTCTAACAAGCTCCTCAAGTACTCTATTTTTCCGTTCCACAACTCCGTTTTGCTCGGGAGTTCGTGGAGCAGAAAATTGATGCTCAATGCCAAATTTTGAACAAAATTTATCAAATTTATGGTTTTCGAACTCGTCGCCATAGTCTGTTCGGATTACAATTACTTTTTGGTTGACTTGGTTTTGGACTCGTTTGACAAGATTTTTAAAACTTTTGAAAGTATCACTTTTTGCAGTTAAAAACAAAGTCCAAGTAAATCGAGAAAAGTCATCAACAATTACCAAGGCATAGTAATTACCATCAAAGCTCTTTACTTGCGATGGTCCAAACAAGTCCATATGAAGTAATTCTAATGGCCTTGATGTGGAAACCATCGTTTTTGAAGAAAAATTATTTTTAGTTTGTTTGCACTTTTTACAAGCTGTGCAAACTCCCTCTAAATCAAATTTCAGCTTTGGTAAACCAATTACTAGGTCTTTGGATTGAAGTTTCTTTAATTAATTTACATTAATATGGGCTGTCCTACGATGCCATAACCAAGTATCGTTCTCTTTGCTAACCAAACAAGTGGATACCAAAGAGGTTATTTCATTTAAATCAACCAAATAAGTATTGTTTGATCTTTTCCCCACAAATTTAATAGAATTGTCCTTATCACTTTTAATAAAACATTGAGTGGAGGTAAAAACAACATGATTACCGATATCACAAAGTTGACTTATACTTAAAAGATTATGTTCTAAACCTTGTACATATAAAACGTTATCGATAATCAAGTTGGAGGAATTCCCAATTTTACCCTCACCCAATATCTTACCTTTGTTGTTGTCCCCATACGTAACGTATCCTTTTTCCTTTGGAGTAAGCTCTATGAAGTGATGCTTGTCTCAGGTCATGTGCTTCGAACATCCGCTATCCAATTACCATCGATTTTCCTTCGTTCGAAAGCACACCTACAAGACACAGTTTACGTACTCATTTTGGGTACCTAAGTGGTCTTGGGTCCCTTGGGGTTAGTATAGGGATTTTCTCCCTTGACAATCCAAACAAAAGATCCATTTTCTATACCATGATGCCTTATTTTACAAACATTCGATGTATGACCATGAATGCCGTAATAAAAAAATGTTGGCCTTTTAGAATTATTTGATTTTGAAAAAGAGCAAACTTTTCCGAAAATTTTCTTTTTGGCATTTGGAGAACCAAGACCTGTTTTGTTTGAATTATATCGTTGATCAATAAGCAACTTATTTAGCATTCTATCACTGTTTGAGAAAGTTGCATTTTTGGTTTTTAAATCTAAAATTTCCTTCTCATATTTGATGCAACTTTCACAATTTTGACTTTTCAAGCAAGTGATAGTATGTTCTAAAGATTCATTTTCGCTTTTTAATTTTTCCATGCAACTTTCCAATACAAGAACTTGCTGTTTGTATTTTAAAACATTCTTTTTCAGTTTGAGATAACTTTTAGCAAGTTTCTTAAAGTCAGATTGCATGTCAATATAAGCAAAATATAAATCTTCATAATCATCAAATTCAGATTCAGTGTCGGAGGTTACCTCATTTCATTGCACAGATGATGTATGGCTTTGAGATGTTTCTTCATCAAATCTTCCCATTAAGCAAAGGTTTGCCTCCCCATCGTTTGGATTTATAGTCTTTGCCTTTCTTTCTTTCTTCACCGCTTTTCTTGTGTAACTTAGGACAATAGGCCTTGATGTGTCCCGGTTCTCCACACTCATGACACCTGATCTTATCTTTTGAATGGTTACCTTTATGATGGGAATCTTTGGTCTCTTTTCCCTTGCCTTTAAAATTTCTTTTATTTTTAAAAAACTTTCCAAACTTTTTAATCATGAGACCAAAGGTTTCCTCATCAATATCATAATTTGATTCACTATCGGAAGAGTCTTTGCTTACCTTGGGGGTCTTGGTAGATACCTTTAGAGAAATACCCTTTTTCTTCTTATCTGATTCCTCATGCATAGACAGGCGTCCTAGCTCCATCTCATGCTCTTGAAGCTTTCCAAAGAGGGTTGCGAGATCCAAGGTGTCTAAATCCTTTGACTCCATGATAGCCGTGACCTTGGGTTGCCATTCCCTGCTTAAGCATCTCAATACTTTGTTAATAACTTTAGAGTTAAGAAATGTTTTACCAAGTGCAATGAGATGATTTATGATATGAGTAAATCGCTTTTGCATGTCATTAACTGACTCATTAGGAAGCATGCGAAATAGCTCATATTCATGCATTAATGTATTTAATCTAGCCCTTCTAACCTCGCTTGTCCCTTCATGAGTAAGTTGTAGAATGTCCCACATTTGTTTCGCATTTTTACAATGTGAAACTCTGAAGAACTCATCATAAGACAAGGCGCACGTGATGATGTTTTTAGCTTTCAAATCATAGGATACTTTCTTTTTGTCATCATCATTCCAACTTGCCTTAGGAATTTCTACAACTTCCTCATTTATCTTTCTTCTAGGTATATAGGGACCATTCTCAATTGCATCCCAAACATCGATATCAATCGCTTCAATAAATATTTTCATTCTGGCTTTCCAATAAGCATATCCATCACCATTAAATAGTGGTGGACGGTTTATTGAAGAGCCTTCCCCTCCAAAATGACTTTTAGAGCCCATGGTTTCCTAAGGATCTTTTTCGAAAAAGTTTTTACACTCGATCTTTCGACCGAGCTCTGATACCACTTGTTGGAAACCAACAAGCGGCCTAACAGTTTACTAGAGGGGGGTGAATAGTAAATTGAAGTAACGATATTAACTTTTCGAATGTAATTGATATTATCAAATAACATGCTTACTGTTTTAAAACAAAGTTAATTTTCTGTCCAAAATTTGATGAACTACTCGATTAGTTCAATGACTACTCGAGTAGTACGTTTAGATTCAGACAGAGAACTGAGTTTTCAAAGAATGGGTTTCACGTGCACGAAGTCAAGAACAGAAGCGAAATGATTTGCTAACTTAAGGTTCAAATGGAAAGATTAAAAAATGTGGAAATAAATGAAATCAATAAAAGAGAACACAGAGAATTATTATACTGGTTCACTCTCTACCCACTTGAGAGCTACGTCCAGTCCCCCCAAACCTTAGGGAGAGTTTTACTCAAAATCAGTTAAAATTGGTTACAATAGGAGATACAAGTGAACCTCACTCTATCACACCTATCTCGTTCAAGAGTGTACCAAACTCTTGAAGTCTACCCCAATTTTTGTTGATCTTGACGGTTGAAGAACCTCTTCAACGCTTCCAATTGCAGGACTCCTTGAAACCTTCAAGAGATCCTTCCTTTCTTCAATTGAGAATTCAGATCACAGAGAAGCAGCTCCAAACAATCTCAATTGATAATGAGTAAGAAAGCTAGAATACTAGTATGAGATTGATTCTTAGAGAGGGATTAAATCAATTGTTCTTTTGTGTGCAAGGTTTGAAAACGTTTTTCGCTCAAAAGGATCAGTATCGCTCTTGTTGGAGAGGTGATCAATATATTGTTTTCAAATCACCAGAATCAGGGAGGAGCTTGAGAAAACTAATTTGTAAAGATTCTCCCTTGATTGCCTCTTCAACAGCCATATAAAAATTTGAATACTGATAGATCTGACTCGTACTACTCGAGTAGTTGGCGCACCACTCGAGTAGTGTGAGCAGACAGAAAAATAGTGATCTTACTGTTTATCAAACTACTCGATTAGTGCAGCAACTAATCGATTAGTTAAGCAACTAATCGAGTAGTTGAGTGACTACTCGAGTAGTTGGGGGAAACAGTGGATACACACTTTTTCATATCAGCAGGCTACTCGAGTAATGCACAATCTACTCGAGTAGTCACTGCTACTTTATAAAAAATAAGCTTTCAAACAGTCCTAGTCCCTTTTTAAGTTTTTTCAAATATTTAACTTAACTAGTATTCGTGCTAACTAACTCATAATCGCTTGAGTAAAATCCTAAGTCTACTACACACACTCAACATAAATATAAAATATTACAAGGGAGCAGGAAATGGAAAACTTCTAAATGGTTGTTGTTGTTGATTCCTCAGGCACTTTGTCTTCATCAAAATAGTGCTTTCCTTGTTGCACTTTCACCCACTCACTCACACTTTTCTATTCCTTTCCCTTTTTCTTTTTCTTCTTCATTAATTTTTTTCTAGTCTCTTCCTTTTTATATTTTTTTTCTCTTTTTTTTTCTTGGAAGAGACATAGATACCACCTTTATTTATCTCCAATGGGTCTATCCTCTCAATTGCTCATTCAAAAATTCAAAGATACTCATATAATGTATATGCAATTAGGTGCAGGTACCAAAGAAAGTATCATAATCATGTAAGGCTCAAAATGGCAACTAAGGAATAATATTCAATCAAATCAGTTGGAGGCCACAAAAACACAAACCTAGGTGCCTTAATTATTTTCAAACATGCAATCAATTATCAATTTTAAAATGGTCACAGGTCAAGTTCTAGAAAATATAATCAAAGTGAACAACTCTCATGAAAGAAATAGGGTTCATGCTAAGAAAAACAATCACCCCAATAAGTGTGTGGGCTCAAAAATCTCACTAGGTAAAGTCAAATAATCCATTAAACAAGTGTTCCAATCAAGTTTGTCCAAATAACCAAATTTTGAAAAATTCACTCATTCAATCAAATCAATACATTATCAAGGTGAATCACATTCCTAAACCAGATATTTACATCATTCATAGAAAAATAGTCATACAACAATACATACTTCTGACAGAACACAACTCAACACTAACGGAAAATGGAATAGGGGTTCATGCAAAAAATTATTTTTATTTTGTTGGACTCCCCCAAACTTAGAAGTTAGCTTGTCCTCAAGCAACACACTAAATCTAAACTATAAAATAAAAATTAAAAACTAAAAACAAAAGCAAGGAGTTAGAGACTTCCCTTTGTAGCACAACATTCTCTCTTGATGCACCATGGAGGAGACTCCCCCAAACTTATTCACCTGTGTCACATAAACAACTAAAAAAAGTGCTAGAAGCACCCCATTAGTAGTTACATATAGAAAACTCTAAACTCTTTATTCAATCTCCTAATAAAAAATTTAAATCCTACACTACTACAAAACTAAAGAGAATCCACCAGGATCCCAAATCCTATGGGTTAAATCTCATGTGATGCAGGAATAACAAGTTACTCCCATATCCCATGAGAATGAGCATGGATGATGGTGGAGTAAGGAAGTGTAAGAAATAAGTTCAATTCCTCCAGGGTCAAAAGGTACATTCCTTACTTCATACATCATCCCAAACAATTTGTAGTTTTCCTCATTCATGAAGGTGTTATTTCCATGAATTAGGAAAACCACATTCTCGGGATCTTTATTCATCCCACGGTACAACAATGAATTATGTTGATGATTTAGAAGAATATCATGCAAACTCAGGGGTTGAACATAATTGAAAAATTTTGAATCATCCAAATATGCAAGAGATTTAACACAATTTTTAAGTTCAGAAAATTCAGCATGCAAGGATGAGTCAAATTTCTCTACTATTATCCTACCCTCGTTTGCTTTGTTTTGTTTCACCTCTACTACCTCATGATGCACCTTAATTTCTTCTTCTTCTAAATTTGTAGAGAAATTAGCAATGTTTTGAAAGCCAGACCGGTTATTGAACCGATTAAGGTACTGGTTCAAAGTTCAATGGTTGGACCGTGATCGAACCGTGGTCCAACCGGTCTTAATGTACGCATGTGTATATAATCATATAATTTAGTACTTTTACCTTTTTGTGCCTTTTTGCTTTTCTCTACTGATTATTAGTGATGCCTTCTTGTGCGTCACTCACTGTTCTTTCTTCTTTCACTTCACTTCTTTGCCTTTTTGGCTTTTTGATTTTTGATTTTTCTTAGTTCTAAAATCTAAAGTTTTAATAAATCTTTTTGTTGAGATGAGAGAAAACACGTAATTAACTAGTGAGACTCATATTGGTGTCGTTTGAATTACCAGCATATAGGATTTCGTTATTTAAAAAAAAGGCAAAACTATTAGATTGGTCTTGTAAGTTATTTTTTGGTTGCGATTTCGTCCCTTAACTTTTTTTCGTTTCAAATAAATCCGGAAGTTTGTAACTTGTTTCAAATAAATCCTTCTGTCCAATTCAGTTTTAACACCATTAATGGGAGCCTCCTACATGGCAACCAATGGTCTTACAAATCAACGTTACACCCCAAAACGATGTCGTATGAGACCAAAATAGAAGCGTATTGGGCTATCCCTAACTGTTTTGGTTTTCTCTTTTGGCCTCATATGACATCATTTTGGGGGTGTAACGTTGAGTTTTAGCCACGTAAGACCAATGGTTGCCACATAGGAGACTCCCATTAACAGTGTTAAGACAAAATTGGATGGAAGAATTTATTTGAAACAAGTTAAAAACTTACGGATTTATTTGAAACGAAAAAAAGTTAAGGGACGAAATCGCAACAAAAAAATAACTTACAGGACCAATCTAGTAGTTTTGCCTTAAAAAATTAAAAAAAAAATCCCTATTTTTTGCTGAATTTGGGCTTCCAAATTCAAACCGGGCCAAACTGGTTTTCCACCGGTTTTGGCTGTTTAATACCAGTTCAGCCGGTTCAATCCCGATTTTTTTGCAGAGCGGTTTCAGGCTTATTCCGGACCGGCACCTCCACCGTTTCACCGGTTTTCCGATCGAACCGGCTGGTCCGGTTCAGTTTTCAAAACCATGGAAATTAGTATTTTGGTCTTCCTTAACCGAAAACTTTTGTACCCATTCCTCCGTGACAGATTTCTTATACTCATTGAAATACAATTCCTCAATCTCATAAATCAAGGTATTTGCATCATACGTAAGAGGAGGTGAAGTCAAAACAAAATTATAAAAAATCTAAATCCTCAAAAGTTATTATTGTACATGTTGGTTTTGGCCTCAAAATCTCGAGAGAGGGGGGAGGGGTGAATCGAGTTTTATTAATGTATTGTAAAAACCTTACAAATTAAAAATGATTTGAGATGGAGAGATTAAGCGTTTGAAACGGATCGCGAAAACGATAGAAAATATATATAGAGTAGCGTGGAAACGTAAAAATTGAAATATGCAGAAATTAAAAGAGATAGGGATAGAAAAGCTTGCACCGGTGAATTTTATACTGGTTTAACCTTCCCGTCGAAAGGCCTAGTCCAGTCCCCAAGCGACCCGCCTGAGAGTTCTTATAACCAAGCAATAGAGTCGCACCCTATTACAATCAAGAGCACCCCGCACACTACTAGGAACCTCCGTTCGCTAGGGGCCTCAATCACACAGCAGGGTTCCTCACCCTACGAACGTCACAGCGTTCAACTACGGGATTCTCTCCCTACCACTAAGGTTTAGAACAATATAATGAGAGTGATTACAACAAGTATAATGTGTTCTCAAAACACAGATTCTACAATAAGCTCTATGATAATGAAGCAAATGTTTCTTTAGGAATTACTCAGCCAACCACAATTTTTGTTCTTCAAGAATATGAACGTGAAAAGCAGAAGACTTGAGAAGAAGAAGAGAGAATCGTGAAGCTCAGAGAAAAATGAATGAATGAATGATTTTTAAAAAGTTATCTGAATGTTGGAGTGATTTTGTTTTTAAAATAGAAAACCTTTTAGAATCAAAAAGATTTAAAATAAGTAAAACAAAATCAAAATAAAATAAAATAAGATTTGAAATAAGTTTTAAAATCAAAACTAAATCAAAATGATTTACGAAATAAAATAAAGATTTGATTCTTAAAAGCAAAAAGGAAATAATTCAAATTTAAAATCATTTTCGAATTTTATAAAATAAATCAGAATCTTTTATATAAAAACAAATAAGGAAATAATCAAAATGATTCTGGCACGTTTTTCAATAAAACATGAAGTAATCGATTACTTTATGAAGGTAATCGATTATTCCTTCAAAAATAGAAATTCTTAAATTCATTTGAAAACCATGTAATCGATTACACCAAGAATAGTTAATCGATTACACCACTCCTGTTCAATGTATGATGCAACTCATGATAATCGATTACACTAGTCAGTTAATCGATTACTGAGCCTCTGATATGCATATGATGCAACATCATGTAATCTATTACTAAGCCTCTGAAAAATATATGATGCAACAATTATAATCGATTACTTGAGACAGGTAATCGATTACTCTTATAAAAAAGTAATTGATTAACAAGATTCATTTAATCGATTACAACCTCTCTGATTTTTCTATGATGCAACAAAGTTAATCGATTACTTGAGAAGATAATCGATTACTCTCTCTTGCACACATACAAATAAACAGAGTTTTGTAACATCAAGTATTTTCACTAAGATTTAATGCAGAAAACACTTTTTTCATGAAAAACACATTTTTCTTCTTCTCTTCTTTAAAATGAAAAACTTGTTGGCTTTTGTAACTGTTAAAGAAATAAAAACTTCATTACCTTACAATTGATCTAAGGAGAAGGTTTCTAATCTATGCCTTGCTTGAATCTTCAAAACACTTGAGAGCTTGATCTTGAGTTGGCTTGTTATCATCAAAACACTATCTTGAATTAAACTTGAAGTCCATAGAGAGTTTGAAGTATGTCTTCCAACTAGCTTGACTTCCAACGGTACATTCCAAATTTCACTCTATAACTACTCCTAGTACCAAAAAATTATTAAAATCTAATTTTAATCCTCGGCAATGGCGCCAAAAACTTGTTGGGATTCTGGCAAGTATACCAGATCGTACAAGTGATAAAGTGAAAGTAAAGTATCGATCCCAACGAGGATTGAAATTGATTCTAAGAATTCTCACCTAATTGAAGTTACTAAGTGAAATTTGAATTAAGATTTAATTGATTTGGAAATTGTTGATTAAAATAAATAAAAATAACGGTTCTTAAACAGGGAAAAGAGCGGGACATAGTTTCGATGAAGGTTCCTAAAATATTCAACAACGAATTAAATTGTTTTTCTGAATTCTGAATTTGTTTTGCAAAAGTAGGAAACACCTAATGTCTTGGAACGTTTCCGTATTTTAGAGATTAATCTCCCAATGATGTCTCAAGAGAGCCTTAAAACCTAACCCTTAATTAATGTTCAATCAAAACTCATAAAATTATTCAGTTCATAAGAAATATATCAATCCCTATGCAATTGAACTATTTGATTATTAAGCACAATCCTAAATTAATATGTCTATTAAATTAGGATTCTCACATCAGGAATCGCGCGCTTTCATGAACAACAATAAAAACATAATCAAACACAGAATTCATAATGGAAAAGACAAATTAATTCATTGCATAAATATTAACAAGGTTCCATAACCATCTACTCCTACATCCCAAATAAGGATTTAGTTCATAATAGAGAAGAGAAAAACAATGAAAGTGTTAAAGGAATACATAATTACCACTAAACTTGAGTCTCTAATCTCCGTTTTCTTCGCAAAACCTCTCAAAAACTTGTTCTCAATACGGTTCAGAATATCCACTATGAGTCCTAATCCTATTATTATATAAGATAAAGACTAACCTAATTTTCAAACTAATGTGATAAGATTTTTATTTTCATAAAACTAATCCTAAATATGAATATAATATGATAAGATCCTATTAGAGTAAATTAATCTATAAGAATCTTATTAACAAATAGAATTTATCATTAAAATCCTTTTAGAATCCCATATTTGTGTCTGATAGCAACTTCGACACTGATTTTGACCCCCAAGATGGACGAATTTGAGCAAGGCTATTTCTGGCAAAGCCTTAGCTTTAAAATGATACCCAGATCGCCTCATTTGGATAAGAGTATCTCAAGTTATGGTCAAAACAGCGAACGGTGTCACTTTCTCGCATTTTGCGCGCCCAGGCGTGAAACTCCGGCGCCTGGGGGTGCAGCTGTCTGAAAAATCAGCCAAATGCACCCCATTATTGGCCAGTTGACCCCAGCCCACGCCTGGGCGAGTGGGAGCCGAGCCTAGGCGCTACCTTCAACTTTTCTTCATTTTTTCTTCCCAATTCAAGTACCAAGCTTTACTTCTTCACTCCTTTGCAAAAATCATTGTTTTAAGAGCTTAAATACCTGATAACACACCAAACACATCAAACGGTTCCAGAAATCTTATAATGAAAAAATTCCATTATTTTATTCCAATTTACTCAAAAAAACAAGCCACTTACTATGTAAAAGGAGGCAAAAAAATTACAAAAGCATCACATATTAGACCCCAATTATAACCCCCAAATATCAATTTGGCATCATGTTAGTTCTTCTATGAGGTACCTAACGAAATCCTATGTGGCACGTTATATGCTTTGTTGGCCCAAACATGACACCTTCTTTACATTCCAACATGGCATTGGGGCCAACAAAGCATTTAATGTGCCACGTAGGATTCCGTCAGGTACCTCCTGACGAAATTAGATAGGGGGGACTAACGTGATGCCAAAATGATCATTCAGGAACCTAACTAATTCCATGGGTATCGTCTTTCGGGGATCTATGTGACTATTAACTCTTTTGGTTGATTTTCCTGAATAACATAAAGGTTCTTGAGAAGGACGTTTAGTTTGGCGAGAAGGAGCTCTCGGTCCTACGTACTCGTTCAAACTGTGTTCTAGGGACTCAAGACTTCGTAGTTCTTATGGACACATTGATATTGTGCATATGATGAGTAAAGGCGGTGTACCATCTACTTCCTGATGGAGTTCAACGATAAGCCCCCTCTCCTAAGTTGTCATTTAGCGGGTCTGTGACCTCAATATGAGGAAATCGGGTTGATTGTTTTAGATCTTGAGGCTGGCTCTCAATAGTGTTGACAACTGCCTTGATGGTGCTATGAATTTTTTACAGTGGATTTGTGATCAACTACCAACGTGAGGATGGCAGGAGTTTTGGTATTCTCTCTAGGGAGTATGGGTGTAAATTGTGAATACTATGTGTTGCAGTTGTACTTCGTGGTGTGTTTGCCCTGTGATGGAGGTTGGTATTTATATAATTGACATGGGTGACTTGGCCTGATGTATTTCCCTCGATGAATCCTATATTTGTGAGGATAATATTCTTGTAATCTTATCTTATCCATATAAGCGGTGATCATCTATAGTATAGATAATCCAGCATTTATCCTTTCTAACTGGGTATTATCTGAGGGAGATTAACATTGTGATTAAGTCTCGTGGTTTGCTTACGAGTTACGCACATATCCCAGCTCTTCCGAACTAGTCCATAATCTGAGTCCTTTGTTGTAGGTGGTTGCTCGTCTCTAGTTCTCTGGCCTTCTATGTCATGACGGATAAGTGTCCTAAGCTTGTGACAGGGTCAGAACATAAGCCCCTAGGTCATTGCTCTAAAGTGGACTTTTATATACAAGCTATTCTAAGTCATGGATAGCCCCAAATCTAACACTGAAAATCATATATGGTATGTATTTATTTGTTGGTTTGAAACTATTCTTAATCCTCCGCCTCCCGAGTTCTCAGCGTGCATATTTCATTTTTCCCTTCATAGTCAGACACGCCGGCTATATTTTTTATTGGAAGTTACAACCATTAATTCCCATCTAATCATAATGTCTTTTTGGTAGTTGAGGAGTAAAGCTAACAATTATACCCCTTGTCTATTCAATCCTTGGGTTTAAATTCTGTCATCTTCCTTTTTAGAAAGTTTTACTCTTTGTTGGACTACCGGGAAGTATACAGAGTCAGTAAAATTATCGTTCCATTCGAGGATTGCAAATTGTTTCTAATAATTCTTAGGCAAATAGTAATTACTACGTGAAACTTGAGTTTGGTTTAGAGTTTAAGAACAAAATGTAGAAAAGGTAAAATGAGACAAAACAGAAAATCAATAGTATTTAGAACAAGGAGAATGGGAAAAGTGTTAGGAACATGGTTTCATTGCAGGACCTAAGTTACTAATTATGAATCTTATTTTGTTTTTCATCAAATCCACGACATCGCAGAGGTAATAAAAACCAGATGTCTCTGTGAATTTATGTTTCTTATTCAATATGAGAACCCTTAATGTCTTAAGTGATTTTGACATATGAATAACCACTAATTAAGCACACTAGAATATTAAAGTCATATAAGCCCTAGATGTATGTCTACTAACTAGGTGGTTATATATAATGTTTGGAAGAACGGCCTATTCTAACCCTCAGATGTCTCTTGTTGGGTTAAAGATCCTAAGCAAAACATAAATTAGCTACTTTCATGAATTGTTAATTAAAACACAACCAAACAATAGATTTGAATGAAAAACAGGAAACATAATTCAAATAACTATCTCAGCATCCGTACAATTACGCCATATTCCTAACAAGAGGTTTAGTTACACGTAATGGGAGAAGAAATACAAGAATTAAGGGAAGAACTCATAATCATAGACAATAATGAATTTACCCCAAGAGATCTTCAAACCTTCAATTGGATCCCTCCAATGTTGATCTTCAATCCTTGCCTTGCCTCCTTGATCTCAATGATATGTTTCTAACCTCTCTTCTCTAATCCTAATTGGTTTCAATATTCTATTTTGTATCTGAATTGCTACCTAAACCTAATGCTAAAGCCTAGAATAAATAGGAAAAACTAATCGTAAAACAAATCAATCTAAAATCTATCAGAATCCTCAAAAGCGAAATAGATAGGCCCAACTCGCAGGTCCATGCAGGCATCACGCGCCTAGGCGTGACATACCCACGCCTAGGCATGGCATTAAAGCTGATTTCTCATTCTTTCACGAGCACCACGCTCCTAGGCGTGGCTTCCCTTACGCCTAGGCGTGAGACCTACTGATCTTGGCTGAGTTTTTCTTCTTTGTTTTGTGACTCTTCGCACCCCAGCTCTTGGCATTTGAACCCCATCGTGGGCAACACTTAAGAACACCAACTCCCCATTCTAGCTCCAATCTCAAGGTCTTCAAAGCCCCTTTCCATTCCAAAGCACAAATCATCAAATAAAGCTTCAAATTCCTGAAATCAAACCCAAAACGGATCAAAACGTTCAAAGATTCTAAATTACCTAAACTTCCTAAAAACATAATAAAATCCTAACATTTACTTAAGAAACAAGCCAAATCCATAGTAAAAAGGAGTCAATTAATGCTCAGAAATACCATATATTAGACCTTAATCACACTTATTCTCCACTATTTGAATTCTCAGCTCGTGCTCTTTGTGTTCCTTTCCAAACCCTGGCTTGTTCTTTCTATTCGTCCAATTTCTTAAGGTACATGCTTCCCTTTAGCTTAATCTTTTCCACATTCCTTAAGATCATGCCTGATGCTAACTACGAATCAGGTTTCTACAATTCCACTAATAGCGAGATCAAGGAAATTTGACATAACGACCCCGGGTTTCCAATAGTTGGACTAGGAGGCATTCAATTTCATTGAAGATTGCAACAAAAAATTAATCAACCAAATAAAATGGCTTATAACAAATATAAAATTCCAATACTTTATGATCATTAAAGGTCAATGACAATGGGACATATGAGACATTAACATCGAATATTCACAAGCGACATAAAAGGCTTGTTGTTACTCTAACAAGCCCTCAACGCACTAATACTTTCATCAGTAAAACATGTCAATAAATTTAAATTTCATAGTGGAACATATTATTCAAATTTGCTTATCAAATTTCCCAAAAATTGAAATCAATGCAAGGGGAAAATAGTGGGCCACTTCCTTGACATCGATTTCTGACAGCCCCCGGGGAATATGATTTTGGATCGTTCCCTAAGGTTAACATAGCCTACTCATTGATTTGTGCACTCAAGATCAAGAGTATGGAGTTAACACAACACAGTTGCCCAAATACCTTCTCCTTAAGAAGCATTTTCTCATTGGCATTAAGCACACTTTATGGATTTATATTGATTTGCCTAGTTAAAACAAAAAATATCCAACAATAATTTTTCTTTTGCAACAAAGCCAAATTCATAACCGATGCAATAAAGCAAATTGATGGCTATAAAAGCAATTGAATTTTGGCAATAATGCAAATAGTAATTGAATCCATGGACCAATAAATACCGGTATCACGGACCTATAAGCTGTTGGAAACCAACAATCGGCCTAACAACTACTAGAGGGGGTGAATAGTAGTTTGAAGCAGTGATAGCAATTTCTCAGATATAATTGAAATAGTTTAAAATGATGTTTCCTATTTTTATAAAATAGTCGGATTTAGTGCTGAGCAGAATGAGATAATCGGTTATCTAGGCTGACCACCGATTATTCGACCTGCAACACACAAAAACCAGTTTTGCAGCGGAATCTTAGCAAACACAAATCAACCAATATGAGGTTCGGCCAGACTCACTAAAATGATCGGAAAGTGCAAAATGCTTGGACAATGCAGTAAACAGATAAAGTACAAAAAGCAATAAAGAGAAAGCGATAAAAGAAGAGGCACATGAATTTATATACTGGTTCACTCTCACCCACTTGAGAGTTACGTCCAGTCCTCCCTAAACCTTAGGGAGCTTTTAATTAAAATCAAATTGATGGAATTACACGGGAACTATTGAATGAACCTCACTCAACCTAACCCTTCCAAGAGAGTACCAAACTCTTGGATTCTACCCAATTTGATACCGGTAGGAAGAACCTCTTCCAAAGCCTCCTTGAAACCTTCAAGTAGCTCCACCGGTCGAAGAACCTCTTGGACTTCTGCTTAGGCACCTCCCAAGACTTCCAATGCTTGAGAACCTCTCAAGACTTCCAATACAGCGGTGAAATCTTCACCAGCCAAGATCGTGGTTTGTTGTTGATTGTTGTATGAACTTGCACCTTCTTGATTTGTGCGGATTACAACCCAAATTCACATGCAGAACCTTAATTGAATATTAATCTGAAAGTAGAAGACCAATTGAGTATTCGATTTGACATAGATGATTTTACACTTTGTTTTTCGCGTGTCTTTTTGATGTCTTGTGTTCTGTTCTCTATATCTAGTCTGTCTGAAACATACGCTCCCTTTACAATCTCCAGAATCCCCAAAGATCAGGGAGGAAATGGAGTCACCGAATTAGGAATGATTTTGGGAGTTAACGCATTTTCAACGGTGGGAGTTAATGCTGTTTCAACGGTCACTTTTGAATTTGATTTGATTTCACTCAATCCCATCTAGACAACTGTTAGTCAGCTCGGCATCTGTCAACGCGCATTGTAGACAGTCTGACCGAGCTGATCTTATGTTGTCCATATTGCACTTAACAATATGAACATTGACTGATCCGATCTTCTTCCGACCATATCTGATCTTCTGCCGACCATATCTGACCAACGTTCGATCCGACCAGATAGCACTTTGAGCACCGAGCGTATCAAACTAATTTACTTCGTCAGAGCCGAGAGTCGAGCTGATTTAGTTAACTTCATCATGACCGAGGACGGAGCTGTGTGTCGAGAGCCGAGCTCAACAAGATAAACGATTTCATCTGCGCAACCAAGCTCGACTGCCGAGGACCGAACAACACTTCATCAACACAGCGATTCATTAGGCTTTATCACCGACCGAGGACGGAGTTCGACTTCATCTATATCGCAAGCCTCATCAAAGGCCGAGGACACAGTTCGAATTCATATGTACAGCCGATTTCCTTAATGGCCGAGTACATAGCTCGACTTCATCAACACAGGTCTTCATCAATTTTGCCGAGTACCGAGCTCGTTCATTTGTCGTCATCTGAACCTATTAGAATCTACAATCTGAATCATTTGTCTTCATCGAAACTTCTGTGATTCAACATAAGCATTGGTACCACAGACTATAAGCACTGGTATCACGGACCAACAAACACCGATTAATTGTGAGTAATCGGTCTAACGACTCGTAATGGCATCATCAAGCCTTTAGTCTATTACTCCTAGGATTCCTTACAATAATGATGGCCATAAATGGCCCATCATTGCTCATCATGACCATTCATCAAAGGCATCCCAATGTCCCCTACTCATCCCTATATAAACGAGGTAAAATGCTAAGGTATGACCAACATGTTCATCTCCCATTTTACACACGAAACACACACCACCGCAAATACCAAGACTCGACTGGAGGAGTTCTTTGACCGAGAACTCACCACCATTGTCATACATCAACAAACCGGCTTATCGGTACACATGGGATAACACCCTACAACAATAATGTTCCAAGCTATTGCAACCTCCAAATTATTAACATGTGATGGATATTAAGGTGCTACATTAATTCACATAAAATATGTTTATGTGAGAATTCTTACTTGATGTTATTATTCGAACAAAATATAATAAATTTACTCCAAGTTTTGTTTAGTAAAAGTTTTAGATCTACCCTTTTATATCAAAGACAAAAAATTGATCTACCATTCCCACCCCATGATCACTCCTTAGTCAAAATTGCGAACAAAGTAGGCAAGAAAAAGAGGAGGGTTATAATGAAACAGTTGTTTGAACACGTCTGCAATGGGTTACGTGGTGCCTGCATGCCAAATAAGTGAAAAATGCATTTGTGCATACTTTCATTTAACCTACAATATGTCATGTCGGTTAGTGGATCCCACATTCCTATGTTTGGACATCCTTCTATTACTTTTGCTTGTCCCCATATAAATACAAGTATATCAAACAAACTCTTAACTCTTTTTCCTTAAATTTCAGTAGTTACTTCACTCTTTAACACTCTTTAACCTCTCTTATTTTCTTCATTTTTCTCTCATTTTCTCTTCATAATATCTCTCTCTTTTTCTCTTCATTTTCTCTTTGTTTTCCTCTTCATTTCTTCCGCAAACTCTCCCTCTTTAAATCGTCTCCCTTAAAACTTTTCTATGTGTGTCCAAGAATCATAGATAAATTGTCCCCGACTCTTCTCAAGTGAAGTTTTCTCGAAAATAAAGAAACAAAAATGTCTTTATGAACATACATAAATGAAGTGATTTCTTATTGATGAATTGTACTCCTACATATCTCTATTATAATGAAAACAATTAAATTCACTCTTATTAAGAAAATTAGTTGAGTGTATTTAATGTTCTCAAATTCATAAAAAATAGAGGTACTTTAGGAAGGTTACATTGGGAATGAAACGAAAATTAAATGACATAATCATTTTTTTTGGTGCAAAAATGAGAATCACTTTATGAGAGAAAGATTATATTGAGACGAAAAAATTAATTAACTTTATCTTATATTTATGACCATGATAAATATGTTCTTCTTTTTTATATTAAAATTCAAATGTTGTATTTGTTATATACTACTAGTTTTAGCTTTGTTTCTCGGTTATTTTTTTATCTCCATTTATAGGTATATTTCAAAAAACCAAAAAAAAAACAAAGAATGTCCAAATTTTAAGTATACCAAACATTTTCCTTTTATAATATTAAAATGATATGTGGCAAGTGAAAATATCATAAACAAGTTTGCAAGATCAAAATAGGCTAAATGTGTTTAATTACCTATAAAGTATTAGATTTTGATCATACATTAATTTATTACTATATGTAAATTTGTGTCATTAGTATTGTGTTTTTGTTTTGGAATTAGGTTTATATAGCATGTTAACGTTTTTAATTTGGTTTGAGTTTTGTCTTTGAACTTTGTCATGTCAACACTTAACAAGCTTTAGCTAACAATAGGATCAACTAAAATGAAATAGACGAGTATAAAAGATTACAAATTTATTTATGCAATAACAATATAGTACTAATGTTAAAATTGGTGATTTTTTTAAAAAGTTTATTCATTTATTTAAACAAGTCAACTTCAAAGATTGAACTTCACTTGCTTAAATTATGAAGTTTGAGCTTGACGCATTTTTTTTAATATTTTTTTTGCTTTTATCATTTTTTAAATTTCTTCTTTGGATTATTTTTAATTATTATTTAAATTATTAAAAATATAATATTTTAAAAAATAATGCTAGAAGTTTAAAAAAAATATACACGCAATGTAATTTTTTGTTCATAATTCTTTGTTCAATAAATAATTCATCACTTTAACAGAGTAAGAGAGAGAGAGAGAGAGAGGACATGTGTGCGCGTGTATTCACTCTCCTACACTACACTCGCTACAACAAATAAAGCTTATATACAATTCACTTTCTTCTATATTTATTGTCATCTTAGTCTTTCTTTTACATTGAAAATGCAGACACCAGAAAGTAACAGCTCCTACTTATTCTCATCTTCCTACTACCAAAGCCTCTGGGAAAATTTTGCATCTGGACATGACGGGAGCTCAAATCCAACAAAGAAGAGTCCCAAGACTCGCACAAGGATCGTAGAAAGACAGAATGGGAGATGTGAAATTTGTTATCAGATAGCGAAAAAGAAATTGAAGGGGAGCTTTGAGCCTCAAAATGGTAAGGAAGAAGATAACCAACAGGTTGTGGGGGAGAATGTGGTTGTGATCATTGATGACAATGAAGAGGAGAGGAATGAGAATTTGGAGAAAGAAATGGTTGGGAATGGTAAGGTTAAGGGAGACAAAAGGGAAGCTATGAAAGAAAAGGTGGTGTTGGCCATAGAGAAAGACAAGGCCGATGAAGAGAAAAGAAACATATTAGAAGAAAAAATTGTGGAAAATGGTGAAGTTGAGGAAGGGAAGTTTGTAATAATAGATGAAGGTGTTGATATGGAAGCTTTGTTAGGTGATGTAGAGAATAATGTTGCTGAAGAAGGTGTTGAAGGAAATGGCAACGATGGAGTAATGATGACAGATTTTATGGAAAATGAGAATGGGGATATGTTTTCAGCCCATAACATCGAAGAAGATGACCGATTTCCAACTTGGAATCAGGTGAAGTTTGAAGCAGAGCAAAATTGGGATTGTAGTTATCCTTTCTGGGAAATTGACAACAGTTCTTTGAACTTTTGGGATGTTGAACCATCAGCAAACGACTGGGTTGTAAGCTTGTGGCAGTTTTGAGCCTTGTGGTTCATGCATGGAGGTCCATCACCTGGTTTTTTTTATGTGTTTATGTTTTAAGTATGATTTGGAGTCCGTTTGTACTTAGTTTATGTAAGAGAGGTTGGGTTTTTTATCAGTTCACTATAGTGAAACTTTATCATAAGTAAGAAGTTGGTTTCCTTGTAAAACTTTTTCTTTTATTACAATTATGATCAGTTTAAGTTTATACCTTTAACGCTGCATTATAGTTATGAGAATAAAAAAATGGCCACATTAGCGTAAGAACATTAACTTAGACGAAAGATTGTAGCTTCTTATCCCCAAAAGAGGTGCAAAAGGAATCTTTTTTAAAACTAGGAAAATAGATTTGATTTAATTGATGCATAAGATCCACGATTGCCTTGATCCACAACTTGAACTCATATTTTATGTTGAAAACCACTTTAACTCAAGATCAATCTAGGCTGTCTATGGAGGAGTACAATGCCAAGTCCAAAATCCCATCTATGGCAGAACCTAGTATGTTTAGCTATCATTTTCTACATTTTGTAGTTCAAAATACTTTTCTAAGCTTGGTTCAGATAGTATATAAGTAGGAATAACAAGAAATATTTGTATTATCACCGAGTTCATTTTGGAGAATGCAAAACCACTTGCTGGTTTCCTTGAAGGTGAAACACATCACAATATTTTTTTTTATCAATTTTGATTTGGAAGAAATGACTACTAAAAAAAATTTCAATTGAATTGTTTCAGAAATCTTACATCATTTTTGAAGAAAGAGATACAAATCAAATACAGACAAATTAATGCAGATTGGGTCAAAAACATATGACGCAAAGAAAATAAATAAATATAATAAAAGCCAACCAAAAAAGATCCCAACCCTATACTTGGAAGTTACTTCTCTCGTTAGGAGAGATGGCAATGGGGTCGGTTCGTGCTTTGCTATCCCCACACCCGCACCCATCTCCCAAAAATACAGCCACACCCACACCCACACCCACACAAACAGCCACACCCCAACCCGCACAGCCACGGGCATGCATATAAAATAATCACACCAAATCCCAGACCTACCTAATAAATCATAAAACCAATTAATTGAAATGAAAGAAATGTCGAAAAACCGCTCCGCTATGAAACATAGAAATATTTTTAACTATAATAATATAATACTAGAGTATTTTAGGTTATTTTGCTTCAATTGCAGAAAACACTACACCAGAATTAATCATCAACAACGCCAATTTTGGCTTTTCAACAACGTATTTTAGGCGCTGTCAAAGCCTGCGTTGTTGAAAAAACCACAACGCTATAAACGGCATTGTTGAAACAAAAGCATTAACAACACCATCTTGATACGACGCGGTTGAAACTAAGGTATTGACAGCCGTCTCCGAATGGCACTGTTGAAATGTATGAATTGACAACACCGTCTTAAAATTGCGCTATTGAAACGCAAAAATTGACAACGCCATTTGAGATTAGCGTTGTTGAAACTAAGTAATTGACAACGCCTTCTTGATATAGCGTTGTTATTTTTAAACTTGGGTACAAATTTTTATTAGTTCACCACGGTTTTAACCGTGACTAAAGTTAACAATATATGTTTTTTTAAAAATAATTTAGCTACATCTTTTTAAACAGTTTACCACAATTTTAACCGTGATTAAGTAAAAAAAATTTTAAAAAAATAGGCACAATTAAATCTATGACTATACTTAGAACATATGTATATATTTTTTAAATTGCACATAGTCGCTATTTTTTTCACAATTTCTTGCTGCAAACTATAAGAAACAATATTAAACTAAATAAAATGACTATATGAATTCCAAAATCAAATAATACAATAATTGCCATTAAACAAAGGGTCCAATATCTGAAAAATACATTAACATAAAACTTAAGTAACCACTTATTTAACACAATCTTAAAAAAGATCTAATATCTCAAAATACACGAACATAAACTAATGTACCAACAATGTAGCACAAACATAAAAAGTCCAATAAGTAAAAAAGCAATGCGACTAATGTGCAATATCTGAGAGTAATGAAGCATCATCTTTGATTAGATAAAGTACCCTCGACATTCTCTAGAGCCTCCATACAACAATGATGTTGTGCCCTCTCCTACATAATGTAAATAAATATAAGTACAATTTTGGCTTTCATGAAAAAGTACATACCAAGTACTATATTTTTCCAAATTCAAAATTGAAATCTTGCAAAAGATCACATAAAACATAATCTGAACAACAATGATCAGTATGAACCAACTCCTTTAACCCAGCCTGCAAACTCTTTAAATACATCAAGTATAGATTAAGGATTACAATTTTCTTCTCTAGCTTTGTTAAAAACTGGTCGTGCGGAAGATATTGTTATACATTTAAGCAATAATTAAACTAATGAAACCTTTGTACTGATGAGAAAACATAAGTTATAGCTTAAACCTTATACATTTTCAATTGATATATTTTGTACTGATGATAAAACATGGATTGGTCTCTGGCTACTTACTGTAGAAATTTAGAAAGAAGTAGATCCTTTCCATTTGATTAATGTTTAGGATTGGAAAATAAATAGTTATTGGGCCAAGGACCATTAATAAGGAAGCAAATAGAAAGGGGAAGCTTCAAATGGCCCATAAGGATTGTCTCAACCCAAGACAAGACCCCACACCAACAATGGCAGAAAACATGGAAGCTTCCTCTGGTCAGATCGTCCTCAAACCACACCATCCCTCTGAAGCTAAACAAGGACCTGGGAAGTCACTTCTTCTTGGGCCCAACGCTCAACCAGCCATGTCAATCAGAATACCATAAGTGGGAAAGATACCATTTCACTCAAGTGCCAAATGTAGTATGCCAGGGAAGAAGATGCCATTTCACTCAAGAAGAAAAAGGTACTGTTCATCTCCCCTACAAAGACTGAAGAGAGCAACGACTAATAGGCAATGGAGGGAAGATCACAATGTCCAGCAGACAAAGAGAAGTCCAAACTTGAAGACCAAGACATAAGCCTTCTATATAGAGACCACCACTGATGATAAGGAGAGGCCAACAAGAACCAACACAAGTTGAAACCAGTAAACACCATTCCACTATACTCAGAGAATTACAACGACATCACCATAGAGAGATCTCAGAGAGTCTTGAGAGGGAAAAACTGAGAGCGTCCTATGAATCTTATCATCTTTCACTGTATCTCCTGATAGCTACCGCCCTCTTGCTCTCTTGTATTTCTCTCTCAATGAAAGCAATAAAATGAGGCCTTGATTTCACTAAGTCTACGAACCCATTTCTTTTATTTTGCATTCCTGTTATTTTCCTTGCAAAATACAATAAATTCCTGGCAGAAACAATTGGCGCCATTGCCGGGGAAATCATGGCTTCAACGCTAGAAGGAGACACTCCAGGATATTTTCAAAGAGGAGTAATCGAGGATGGTACCAGGATCACTATTGGAGGAAGCTTTGGGCCCGATGCATCACGAGTCGTCAATCCAAGAGGGAAAGCAGCGAGGAGGTTAACCTTCAGCCCAGAGAGTGACCAAGACGAACCTTTCTTGGACGCTTCTGAAAAGGAGCAAGGTCGTGGAGAAGAAGATGCAAAGCAGCCAAAGGGTTCTCAGAGTAGAGGAGAGTCTGGTGTGCAAGTAACTCTGGACGCTTTCGTCCTCAGCAACATCATAGCTAACCAGAATGCCTTGGCTAAGATGATTGCAAACTTCAAAGCCCAGAACGCTAAAACAAAAGAAGAGGCTGAAGCGTCAGAAGCCAGAGCGAAGATGGAAGAAGAGACACGAAGAGATGAGGAGTTGGCCAAGGAAAGGGTGCGGGTAGAACTTGAGGCTAAGAAAACCAAAAGTAACGAGGAGGACGCTCCAGTGACACAAGCGGAGCTAAAATGTATTCTGCAAACACACAGGGATGGGGGTAACTCCGTGATAAACCTAAACCCCCCCCTCCCCCCTTCATAGATGACATAATATCTTATCGCTACCCTCTCGGGTATACACCCCTAACCTTCAGGAAGTTTGATGGAACAGGGAGTGCTAGGGAGCATCTAATGACTTATGTAGATGACTTGAGAATCCACAGCTCGGATTTGCGTTTGAGGTTCAAAGAATTTTCAAAGTCTCTGACTGGACGTGCCTTCACTTGGTACTCCAAACTACGTCCAGCATCTATTAGGAGTTGAGAAGAGATGACAGTGGAGTTTTGCAACAAGTTTCTCGAAGAGGAAGCAACCATCCATGTGATGGATTTAGGACGAGCCAGGCAGAGGATAGGGGAAGGCTTAATACCCTTCATAAAAAGATACAGATATAAGGCACTCAGTTGTAGGGAGACGCTCCCGGAAGCAGATCTTGTATACGGGTGCATTAAAAGCATAGAAGATAGATCCCAAATATTTTTGGCTCTGAGCAAAATTACCACCTTCTCCGAGTTGTTAGCAAGAGTGTTGGATGTGACAGAAGCAATGAAGAAACAAGGAGGAAAGCGGACCCGGGACCAAACAGCTTTTGATGTCAACGCTGTGGAAGATAAGATCAGGAAGAGGGATTACAGGGCGATCCCAGGGAAATATGAGAAAAGAGAACCCCCACCTGTGTTACCTGCTTCCATTCCCAGAGAGATGGTGTATGAGCTTGTAGAGGAGTGGCTGAAAGAAGGAATACTGAAGGAAAGAGTGGAGAAGCGTCCTCTGACACGACAGGAATTTGAAGACCCTACCTTTTGCATCTTGCATAGGCACAAGGGTCATAGGACAGTAGACTGCTATGTGATCAGGTCTGTGTTCCAAAAGAAACTTGTTGCAGGGAAGGTGCTGTTGCTAGAAAAAGGGGCTGAGGAGAGTTTGGGGACGCAGCCTTTACCCAGACATCAAGTGGGTGTTATCTTGTCCGGAGAAAATCTGTTAGAAGAAATAGCAGAAGAAGAAATCATTGAGGATGAACTTAGAAGGGGTCTAGTTAAGACAAGAGGCTTCAGGGCACTATTTGATCAATTACAGTTGAGTACAGACGTGAGAGCAGAAGCAGCTCAAGCTCTAGCAGATATAATCGTGAGAAGAAGGGGGAATGCCAACGCTGCCCACGCTCCTCTTGCCAGGGTGGCTAAGGCACATGTCACTGCAATCATGTTCAGGGAGCCCCCTATGATGCATCCAGTGTTCTGCCATAATAGGCCTTTGTATATGGAAGCAGTAATAGAGGGTGTACGGTTCAGGCGTGCCATGGTGGGCAACGGTTCTGGGGTGAACATTCCGCCTACTCACATTTTTGCTAAGCTAGGCATACCAGGGTCAAGACTTAAGAAATCTGAAACTGCTTTGAGCACGTTCAATGGGGACTCGATGGAAACAAGAGCTTGTGTTGTGGTCCAATTAGAGGTGGGTCCTATAAAAACTCTCAACACATTTCATATCGTAGATGGGAGTCCAAGTTACCACATTCTGCTGGGACGCCCTTGGATTCATTTACACCAATGTGTACCTTCTACTCTGCATCAATGTATCAAGTCCTCATACAAAGGCAGAGATATTGAGATCCCAGCCACCAAAGCGCCCTTCGACGCATCAGAAATGCATCTGATCGATGCGTCTGTGTTTGACGAACTTGCACCGCCAGGAACGAGCAAGGTTGAGAGGGACACTCGAATCAACATCAAAGGAAAGGAGAAAGCAACCCCAGCCAAAGAGTCTGTCTTTAAGCGGCTTAGTCTGCCACCCAAGGAATGCGCCCCAGGGCCATTAAAAACAACAAAGTTCAAGCTAAAAAAACAGCACCACCCGCAAGGGGGGAGCAGATGGGTCATCTTATAGGAAATCGCAGGGCTGGCCAAGCCAAGCCTCCATGACCTGGCCAGTCCCACGCTCCTTAAGGTGTTAAGAAGAAAGGACACCGTCAGGGCCCAAGAAGATGTCATGGCTGTGCAGGAGGCAGAACCAAAGAAGAATAGAAGCTTGGAAGAGATTAATGTAGGAAGGGAAGGAGAGCACAGACCCCTGTTCATTTCATCATCCCTCACTGATAAAGAAAAGGAGGACCTAACTGCTTTACTCAAAGAGTATAAGGAAGTATTCGCATGGACATATGAAGAGATGCCTGGGCTGAACCCAAAGCTAGTCACCCACAATCTAGCTGTAAGAGCGGACGTTGTTCCAGTAAAGCAAGCTGCCAGGAAATTCGACCCAGACATTGAGAAAGCCATCAAGAAAGAAGTGGAGAAGTTGCTAAAAGCCCAATTTATCAAGCCAATACAACATCCAACTTGGTTAGTGAACGTCATCCCCGTCAAGAAGAAGAATGGGCAGATAAGGTGCTGTGTAGATTTTAGGGATCTTAACAAAGCATGCCCAAAAGACGACTTCCCACTGCCAAACATAGACAACATGGTTGATCCTACCGCAATGCACGAACGCTTCTCATTCATGGATGGATTCAGTGGGTACAACCAGATCAGAATGGCACCAGGTGATGAAGATAAAATTGCGTTCAGGATGCCTGTGGGGAATTTCTTCTACATGGTCATGCCGTTTGGGCTTAAAAATGCAGGGGCCACGTACTAAAGAGCTATGACAGCAATCTTCCACGATATGATGCATGAGATTGTGGAAGATTACGTGGATGATTTGGTGGTAAAGTCCAGGAAAAAGGAGCAGCACATGGAGCACCTGAAGGTCGTCTTTGAGAGGTGCAAAAAATACAAACTATGGATGAACCCGTTGAAATGCAAATTTGGAGTCTCATCAGGGGAATTTCTTGGTTTTGTGGTACACAAGAAAGGGATCTCAGCTGTAGAAGACAAAGTGCAAGCTATAAGGGATTTGAGAGCGCCCAAGACTCAAAAGGAACTGCAACAGATGATGGGGAAATTGGGATATATACGAAGGTTCATTCCAACTTTGGGAGAACTACTGGGATCAATGAGAAAGCTTTTAAAAGGCAAAGAGGCATTCAAATGGGAGAAAGAACATCAAGAGGCCTTGGATAGGATCAAGAAGACACTGATGTCTCCCCTGATCATGATTCCCCCACAGAAAGGTGTCCCCCTCAGAGTTTACCTAGCCACCACCAAGACAGCAATTAGTGGACTTCTTGCCCAAGAGGTGGACGGTTCAGAGCGTCCTATTGCATACTGGAGCCGAATGCTCAAAGACGTTGAGGCCAGGTACTCAACACAGGAAAGGCAGTGTTTAGCTTTGATGTATGTGTCTCAAAAATATAGACACTACTTCCAGGCACACACTGTACATGTCATGACCAAATCAGCAGGGATCAAGCATTTGCTACAAGGGGCAGGCCTGACAGGGAGAGTGAGCAAATGGGCCTTTACACTCACAGATTATGAGATACAGCTAGTGATGCCCACTGCCTTGAAAAGCCAAGCCTTGGTGGACCTGATCACAATATGTGCCACGAATGAAGAAGAAGGATCAGAAGAGATGGTCAACATGGCTGATGAGGAAGAAATTTGGACACTCATGTTTGATGGCTCTCCGTCTTGTCCAAAAGGGGAGGCAGGCGTGGTGTTGACAAACGGAAGGGGGGAGGAGTTAACATTTGCATTCCAGCTTGATTTCCCCTGCACTAACAACGAGGCCGAATATGAGGCCCTTCTACTGGGTTGAAAATAGCTGAAGAAATGAGAATCAGTAGCGTGATAGTAAAAGGGGATTCAAACCTGGTGATTCGACAATTGAAAGGGGAGTATGGCGTGAACGAATCCTCACTAGCGCTTTGCAGTGAAAGAGCCTTAGAGGTCATGGAAAAATTCAGAGTGGGATCACTGGAGCACGTGCCCAGGTCTGAAAACAGGAAAGCAGATGCTCTGGCTACTTTGCGGAGCAAAATCGCAATGAATGAAGAAAAAACAGGCAGTCTATCTCCGGAGGGAGCAACAGTCCCAAGTAAAAGAAGGAAAGATGGAAGAAGAACATAGAGATGATTGGAGGACGCCAGTCAGGAAAGAATTAAAGAGTAAAATGCTAACAAAAGCGTCCAGAGACTTATGTTTGGTGAGGGGAATCCTTTACAAGAGAAATAGGGAGGGACTCCTCATGAGTAGGCATGGCAATGGGGCGGAGCGGGGGCGGATTATGCACTTCCCACACCCGCCCCCGTCTCAAAAAATTGCCCCCGCCCCCGCCCCCGTCCCCCGCCGGGTATCATAAAAGCCCACCCGCCCCCGCCCCTGTCGGGGGTCGGGTAAAACCGCACCGTACCCGCCCCCGCTTTTCTTTTAAAAACAACTTTTCTAAAAGAGCTTTTCTTTTATAATATATCAACTTTTTCTTTTAAAAACAGCTTTTTTAAAAGAGTATTTTTCACAAGTGATTTTTATTAAGAGTCAAAACATTATTTTTAATATTTTTTTATTACTATTATTATAAATTATATATAATATATAATATAATATGCATATATAGTGTGAGCGGGTCGGTTTCGGGGCCGGGTGCGGGGCGGATAGTATAATTACCACACCCGCCCCCGCCCCGTGATTGAAAAAGCGGGTTTTCCCCGCCCCCGCCCCGATACCCGATTAGAACGGTTTTTCCCCGCTAATGGCGGATCGGGTTCGGGCGGGTGCCCGCGGTTCTGGTTTTTTTTGCCATGCCTACTCATGAGATGCGTGGCGGAAGAAGAAGGACTGAAGAAAATGGTCCAGCTGCACAAGAGTATCTGTGGACAAGTGGGACCAGGATTCTACAGACGCTTGAAAAGAATTGGTATATTTTGGCCCACCATGAAGACACACTGTGATTCCTTGCAAAACTTTTGTGTTCAATGTCAAGATTGCAAAGAAGAAGTGGAAGTCCACCTTGCAGATACAGAATGGATCCGTCCTATAAAGGAGTACTTGGAACATGGGATCTTACCAGGAGACAACATGGAAGCTGAAAAGATAAGAAAGAAAGCTAATAGATACTTTTGTGACAAGGGGGAATTGTTCAGAAAGAATTTTGCAGGAGAAGTCTTGAGGTGCTTGAAGAAGATTGATCACGAGAAAGTAATGGAAGAGGTCCATAGAGGGCTCTGTGGGAGACACCAAGGGGGAAGAGAACTGTATGAAGAACTCATAAAGATGGGATATTTTTGGCCAACGATCAGGGAGGACTCCGTTGATTTTGTGAGAAGGTGCGAGCAGTGTCAAAAGTATGGGCACAAGATCCACGTGCCAGCCAACAGCATGAAGAGTCTGAGCGCCCCTTATCCCTTTCATACTTGATGCATGGACTTCGTGGGGCCTATAGATCCTCCATCAAGGGGAAGAAGATGGATCTTGGCAGCTACTGAACACTCAACAAAGTGGGTCGAGGCTATTGCGTGCAAAAGAGCGGATGCGGACACTACTGTCCAATTCATAAGGGATAATATCATATGCCGCTTCGGGTTACCCAAAAGGATTATATCAGACAATGGCACTCATTTTATCAACAAGAAAGTGGAAAAGATCCTGGGAGAATATGGGGTCACCCATCACAAATCTACCCTTTATTACCCTCAAGCAAATGGCCAGGCAGAATCTACTAATAAGGCATTGATCAGGATTCTATCAAAAACAGTAGAGGACTCGCCCCAAGAGTGGAATGAATATTTGCCTTTGGCTTTGTGGGCTTTTCGTGTTACAAAACATGGCACGACCAAAGCGTCCCCCTTTTCACTGGTCTATGGGGCAGAAGCAACGTTGCCAGCAGAGGTGTTAGTACCTTCAGCACGCATGATCACAGAGAATGAGAAGGGTGCTGTGGAAAGAGCTGAATCAGTGGACGGTATGAGAATCAAAGCACAAGACGAGTTACTCAAGCACCAACGAAGGGTCATGCTGGCCTATGAGAAGATGGTAAAGCCCAGAATGTTTGCAGAAGGAGAGCTGGTCTTAAAAGCCACTGATGTTGTCATGAGAAATGCCCACACTAGCAAATGGACACCTCAATGGGAAGGCCCATACATTGTGCAAGAGGCGCACCCCAGTGGCTATTGTCATCTGCTAGAGCCAGAGTCGCAAAAAAGAGTAGGCCCCCTGAACTTTAAATACATCAAGAAGTAGTATCCATAGCATGTAGGCACTAATGTTTTGTATGCCACTTTTTGAATACATGAATGAATCAGATGTTATCCAGTGAAAGAGTTGTTTCCCTTTTTTAAAAAAAAAAAAACTTAAGTTGCACCCTGATATGTGCGAAAGCACCCTGATATGTGCGAAAGCACCTTGATATGTGCGAAAGCACCCTGATATGTGCGAAAGCACCTTGATATGTGCAACCTAAGTATAAGTAAAAGACTACACCCTGATATGCGCGAGAGCGCCCTGATATGTGCAGAAAACTTAAGTTGCACCCTGATATGTGCGAAAGCACCCTGATATATGCAACCTAAGTATAAGTAAAGAATTGCACCTTGATATGTGCGAAAGCACCCTGATATGTGTAACCTAAGTATAAGTAAAAGACTGCACCCTGATATGCGCGAAAGTGCCCTGATATGTGCAGAAAACTTAAGTTGCACCCTGATATGTGCGAAAGCACCCTGATATGTGCAACCTAAGTATAAGTAAAGGATTGCACCCTGATATGTCCGAAAGCACCCTGATATGTGCAACCTAAGTATAAGTAAAAGACTGCACCCTGATATGCGCGAGAGCGCCCTGATATGTGCAAAAAACTTAAGTTGCACCTTGATATGTGCGAAAGCACCCTGATATGTGCAACCTAGGTATAAGTAAAAGATTGCACCCTGATATGTGCGAAAGCACCCTGATATGTGCAACCTGAATATGAATCAAAAACTTGCATGTGCAAAAGCGCTCTTTGTTTCTGAAAATGTACCTAGTTCTATGTATTATAAAGTAAAAACAGGTACAGTGAAAAAGTTTCAGTGCAAGCACCCAGAGAAACACTGTGCAAAAAAAAGGGGGGGGGGGGGAAGAGAAGAAAAGAAAGAAAAAGAAAAAAAATAAGAGAAGAAGAGAAAGAAAAGGAAGAGAATAAGAAAAAGAAGGGAAGATTCTATTCAAAAGAGTAAAAAAAGAAAAGTCTGTTTAAAAAGGCAAGAGATGCAAGATGGACACAAAGACTTCAAATCAAAAGAAGATTGAAAACTCGTCCAATATAGAAGCAAAAGGAAAGCTTCAAGAGCCCATTCCCCAAAAGCCGAGTTTGAATACAACATAAGCAAAACAGAAATGATAACGCAAATACAAAGGTCCTACGAGTCCAACAAAAGTAGAGCAGAAATAGAAAAATACAAGAGTTCCAACAGTTTTCAACAACCAAGTGAAACAACAAACACAACAGCTACATCTTAAAAAGAGCGCCCAGAGAAGAAGTCTTTCAAATAGCAACATAAGACTCTTGTTGAGAGTCCAATTCAGCAAGATCAGCTTTCACACTTGTCAGATCAGCAGTGGCCTTGGACAAAGTAACAGAAATATCATTGATCAAGCTCTCCAAATCAGCACGACGCTCCAACAAAAGTTGCCTCTTTGCAATAAAAGTCTCCTCATCAAAGGGAGGGCGTTGGCCCTCCACTTGTCTAATTGCACTGTCAAGCCAAGACCCCGAATATTGATGAAGTTTGAGAGTCAGCAAATAGTCCAACAGGGAAGATTTTTGATCCCAAGAAAAGGAATCCACATCCTGGTTCACAGTAAGCTTCAACACATGCAGCATGGTATGAAGTCCAGTTTCATTAAAAATCTGAGGCAAATGCAGCCCAAGCAGCACTAAATCTGAATGAGCATGGAAGAATGAACTCAAAAGCGCTATGTCTTCATCAGAAAGGGGCTTGGTCATTTTCAAAGACAACAATGCTACAAAAGCAAAGACAAAAGAACAATGAGTATGCAAAACGAACAAAATTTTTTTTTTAAGCAACAAGTAATGGCACTTACGAAAAAAAGCAATACTGGAAGTAGCACCGGGAGAAACTTCAGTTTGAGGAGGAATCTCTTGAGCAGAAGTTAAGTCAATAACAGTGTGAGATGGGACTTTTCGAACAGGATCAGGGGTAGTAGTGGCCTCAGCTCTTTGAGAAGAAACAGGAGTGGCAGTAGTTTTAGCCCTTTGAGAAGAAGTAGGGGTAGCAACAGTCTCAGTCCTTTGAGAAGAAATAGGAGTAACAGTAATGTGAGGGGCACTCTCACGAACAGGAGAGTCAACAACAAAGCCCCTTGGAGAAACTGAACCACCAGCTGGAACGTCTTCCACAGGAGGAGACTTTGAAGCAGCATCTTCAGTAAGGGTGCCAGGGTCCACGTTCATGGGTGAGCCCGAAGGAGAAAGAGTGGCAAGAGGTTCGACTTCCAAAGGAGTAGGAGCCTCACCTTCAGCAAAATTACCAGAAGCAGAACCAGATGAAATGTGTTCAGAAACAGGGGTACCTTTGGATTTGGGCTTGGGAGCAACGAACCTAGGTGGAGAGCAAGTAGATGGAACCTTCACTTTGGCAGCAGAAGTAGGGTGCTTGGCCCTAGAAGTATCTGATAAAAGTAAGCAAAAGCAGTAAGAACATAACAGCATATAAGCAAAGAAGAAATAACACTGTAAGCAACAAGGCAAATAAAATAACACAAGAAGGTAGGACAACGCAAGGAAGAAGATAGCAGGGAAGTATGGCTTTAGAAAAAAAGGGGAAATCGAACCAGAAAGGACAGGATTAGCAGAATGCTTTTCCCCTAACACCCCATCCCGAGAAGAACCAGTGTTGGAAGAAGAAGGAGATGATTGATGACCCCCAGAAGAAGGAACCTTAGCATCCTGGACCACTCGATCATCCTCAGAAGAAGAATAATGAGCCGCAATGGACGCACCAGTATCATCCTCCTCTTCATCCACTAAATCAACATGATCAGGAGTGGAAAGGGTTGGAGAAGAAGCACGGGCCATCGAGCGAAGTGAGCGCCGAGAGGGAGTGGAAACTGGGGCGCTTCCTTTTGTATTAGAAGGAAGACTTGAAGTCTTTTTAGCAACAGAGGCCTTTGGGATTGGGGGACCAGAGGCAGAAGCCTTCTGCTTACCTTTTTTCGAAGCAGTGGATGCGGAAGGGGAAGATGCCAGAGTTTTCCTTTTGCGAGTCTGAAGAGCAGAGCCAGTTGCACCTGAAAGTAAGCAACACGCTATATCTGAGTATAAAAATAAAATAAAATAAAAAATAGCATTTGTAAAAACAAAGAGTACCTTTCTTCAAGGGAGTAGCATAATAAGGGTCCATAAAGGAGATGGGCACAGCTGAAGGAGTGATGAGATTAGGGGTCGCCTCAAAGCTACAAAGACGCTGTAGTACACCCTGGTGAGAGTCCAACCAGCTTTGAAGGACACCGCTAGTAAGAGGGAGAGAAATGTAGAAAGGGAAAGAGTCTTCCGAATCCGAATCCTTAGAAGTTCGAAAAAGCACTGACTGAAGAGCTGCTTCCACCCCTATGGGAGCAACATGGATGCCGCAGGGGGGCAGATCCCAACCGAATTGACGAACAACCCTATCTGGTCTATAAGCATACGACCATAAGGCTCCCCCATGTGCACTTTTGTTATCAGTAGAGACGAATCCAGGCAGACGACGTGGAGTAAGAATCAAGTTCCAAAGATCAGTAATGCCTTCTGATTTCTTTGAGGCATCATTCCTGGATGCAAAGAGGAACCTGTCATTGGTATAAAGGTCATGAAGTTGCTCCCCAGAAGGAAACAGTGGCTTAGCATAAGGACGAAACGAGAAGCTTCCCTCATCATCAATCACATGGACCAAAGGACACCTCGGTTGGCGCTGGGACCAATGCCACGACCGAATTTTGAGAGGGTCAGCATCAGCTTCTTCACTAACAGCAACCTCAGCGCCCTTAGCAGCGCCCTCAGCATCATCCTTCTCACCAACGTCCTTGAGTTTGGGCCCCTCCGGACCAAATTTTGGGAAGTGTTCGAACATAAAATGTTGAAGGAAGGTCAAGTCCAAGTAACAGTTTATGGGAAAGCGCCCATAGGAATTGCTCAATTGCTCTGCAATCTGGTCTAACCTTGCATATAAGCCACCAAGATATAATGATGACAACGGAAGATGGACCCCTTGCGACAGCATGCTAGCAAAGACGAACACGAAAGGACTCACGGATTCCCACGGCGGGTCAGTAAAAAGATAGCGGCTAAGCCAAAATGCAATAAAACATGCTCTGTCACCAAAAAATACCTTACCCAGTTGGCAAAGGTATGCTTCAAAGAAACCTTTTTACCTGAATGCTGGCCCTTTGAGGCAGACCTGCCAGCACCCCTTCCCTTTGAAGAATACCCTTTCCTCTGCAATAGGATGTCACGAGAATGCTTAGCACTCAGAACTATGGCAGCCTTCAATTCCCTTGCCATGTCAAAAAATTTCTCATCAATGTCAGAAAAAGAAAGGTCAGAATCACCAAAAGAGGGTAGCTTCATGAGGACGATTACGTCTTCCAGAGACGGAGTGAACTCCCCCCATGCAGTAATGAAGGTGTGAGTAGTTGAACACCAACGTTGTACCAGCATGTGAAGATCAGTTACTCTCTTGCATACACTAAGTTTGGTAGAAATCTTAGTGCCTTCAGCAATCCCTGTACTCTCCAGAACCTCAACGAACGAAGGGTCATCCTTGAAAACAGAGGCAACCTATTCAGGCCAGTCACCAGTCACACTGAGCCTCATATGGAATCGAACTTCTGACCAGGGAAATTCAGCCCTCAACAAACGAGACCGAATCAGTGTTGGGCCTAGGGTCTTATTGTCAACATCAGTTACAGGTGAGGTTTTCAGATGGGCAAATTCCTATGAGACAACAGTAGCCTTCAAAGGGAATTTATGAAACAAATTACCAGACTTGGGTGGACCTTCAGATGGAGGAGATGGGCGAGGAGCGTCTACCCAGCGCAGATAACCTTGTTCCATGGGCTCAGATCGTGAAGGAGGGAGGTTGTTTAGGATGGCAATGGAGATGGGTTGGGGGGACGTCCCCTCATCACCAACATATTCAGAAGTATTAGACTCCAGATCTTCACCAGAGGATGTCACAGCACTTGAGCGAGCCATGGAGTTGGAAACGATTTTTGGTAAGGGAAAGAAGAAGGGGCTACTATGAGAGAGAGAAAAGGAGGAAGGTCTTTCAAAATGAGAGGTGGAGAGATGTGGGAACGTGAAGGCATATTTGAAGAGTAACGTTGGAAGTGAGTGGAGGCACAGTTACCAACTGCAATAGCCACGTTTCACGCGATAAGGGGCTGGAAAGGAGTAGGCTTGCAGGCTACCAAGTTTGTATTTGAAAAAATAGGATTATTTCAAATACAAAAAGGGGCTATTGTTTAGGATTGGAAAATAAATAGTTATTGGGCCAAGGACCGTTAATAAGGAAGCAAATGGAAAGGGGAAGCTTCAAATGGCCCATAAGGATTGTCTTAACCCAAGACAAGACCCTACACCAACAATGGCAGAAAACGTGGAAGCGTCCTCTGGTCAGAGCGTCCTCAAACCACACCATCCCTCTGAAGCTAAACAAGGACCTGGGAAGTCACTTCTCCTTGGGCCCAACGCTCAACCAACCATGTCAATCAGAATACCATAAGTGGGAAAGATACCATTTCACTCAAGTGCCAAATGTAGTATGCCAGGGAAGAAGATGCCATTTCACTCAAGAAGAAAAAGGTACTGTTCATCTCCCCTACCAAGACTGAAGAGAGCAACGACCAGTAGGCAATGGAGGGAAGATCACAGTGTCCAACAGACAAAGAGAAGGCCAAACTTGAAGACCAAGACATAAGCCTTCTATATAGAGACCACCACTGATGATAAGGAGAGGCCAACAAGAACCAACACAAGTTGAAACCAGTAAACACCATTCCACTATACTCAGAGAATTACAACGACATCACCATAGAGAGATCTCAGAGAGTCTTAAGAGGGAAAAACTGAGAGCGTCCTATGAATCTTATAATCTTTCACCGTATCTCCTGATAGCTACGCCCTCTTGCTCGCTTGTATTTCTCTCTCAATGAAAGCAATAAAATGAGGCCTTGATTTCACTAAGTCTACGAACCCATTTCTTTTATTTTGCATTCCTGTTATTTTCCTTGCAAAATACAATAAATTCTTGGTAGAAACAATTAACCAAATCGTGAAGTTGTGGCCCCAACAAATGGCATTTTCTTTGTAGTGCACGAGCATCACAATTAGGATGAAGTCGCTAAAAAACAAGAAAAACAACATAAAAACCAAAAAAGAAAAAAAAATCATACTACAGTTCAACAATAGTGAAAAAAAATGAGAAAACAGAATTGTGCATATGCAGATCCTTCGAGTATCTACTAAAAAACAATCAACAAAAATTTGGTGAAATACTTTACTATCCATAACCATGATTGCCTCAGCTTCAATAAGCCACTTTCCTTTACCAAATTCCATGTATCAACCTAATCATCCAATGTTAATAGCCATCATAATAAGACTTAAAAAGAGTTAAAGTGACAATATTTGATTAATAAATAAACCTGTGGCATTACTGTTTGTGTTGTATCCTCATCCATATGTCGCATAGTTTTCATTAATATTACCCTATCCTAACAATATTACAGCATAACAACAAGTTTCCCTAGCCCTTATATCAGTTATAGAAACAAGAAGAGTAAAAAAGGCCAAAAAAGGCTGATATGAGAAATAAGAATGAAGCAAATGCAACATCTAATAACAAATCAAGAGCCACAATACCCCATTGGCCCTTTCACTCCCTATGCGGCTATCATGCTAATACAAATGTGCACAATATAATACCAAAAGTAACCATAAGAGAGAAGCACAAAAAGGACCCAAACCATTCCCTGCAAATCAATGGAAGAAGACTTCACTTTTTATCAGGAAAATAGAAATAACCTTTCCCTGCAAATATGGACATGAAAAAAAAAACGAGTATACCTTTCTATTTTTGGTTTTCTTTCATTTCAATGTTGAGACCATGAGATGTTTATGAGCAAGCTAAGTACATAAACAAAACTATTGCATACATGATAATCAAGTCTTACAAGGTAAATATGATCCTAAATCTGATTCATCATTGATAATTGTTCAAGGCAAAACCAGTCCAACCGGTTTGACTCACTTCGTCATCTTCATCGTTGCAATTCAATCTAGGGGGTTGTTTGTTGCCCCAACCGAAGCAGTACGGCAAGCACAGAAGCAACCCAAAGGCAGCGGTTCGATTCGAACCCATTTATGCTATAATCGGTCCAACCCGATTTCAATCAGCAGCACTACAAGTGGCTATTATGGGCAGCAAGCAGAGAACAGAAACGCGAGCTTCGACAATGGTGATGGTGGTGCAAGTGAGAACTACTGCTATGGTGATTGGGCTTGGTGGCGACGACGGGGTCCCTGAACAGCGCGATTCGCGGAGAGGGAGCTAGAATGAGAGAGAGAGAGAGAGAGAGAGAGAGAGAGAGAGATCGCTAAAGTGAGGGGGCTGAGCCGAGTGAGAGGGAGAGGAGAAGAGGGACCAAGAGAGAGAAAAAGGAATGGGTGGGCGGCGGCCTTGGGTGAGAAGAGGTGGTGCAGGAGTGAGAATTGGGGGAGGGTGGGCTGGCGGGAAACAAATGGAAAAAGGGAGATGTTATTAACACCCGTTCTAATACTATTTGCACCCGCTTTTTATAACTTTTTGCACTAACTTATCAATTTTACCCTTTTATTACTATTCACTCTCATATATCTAATACTCACACCCTAATCCTATTATTTATATCCATAATCCTAAAAACTTATTTATCATTACTCACGCCCATATACCCAATACTCACACCCAATCCTATTACTTACAGACATAATCCTATCACTACTCACCCACCACCCTTCTCAAAAACCATGCTCATCCAAAAACTTGATAAAAAAACTTTGTTCACCCAAAATATTATGAATCTTTTTCATGGTTTGTTTTTCTCAATCCCAAAAACTTTGGACGGATGAGCCGTCCATCTATGGGACGGATAGGTCATCCATCTTAATTAAAGCAAAACTAAATTGGAACGGATGAGGCATCTGTCTAGGGAACAGATAGCCCACCCGCCGAAATTTTTTTTTAAAAAAAAAGGACGGATGAAGCATCTGTCTGGGGAATGGATAGCTCATCCGCTGAAATTAAAAGGAACGGATGAGGCATCCATCTATAGGACGGATTGCGCGTGAGTAGAAGATGAGAGTGGATGTGAGTAGAAGATGAGCGTGGGAATTGTTGCTATATTATTATTGTTCATGCTGCTACATGTGAGTGGATGTGATTTTAATTGCCCATGCTGATTTTAATTGCTGCTATATTATTTTCTGCTCTTCTTCTCGGAGAAGAAAATAGAGAAGAATGTGGGTGTGGGTAGAGAAAGGAAGGGTTGAAGGATTTAAACTTTAAAGAGAAGAGGTGGGTGTGAGTAAAAATTGAATAAGGGTAGAATTGGTATAGAAGTACCTAATATTTTAAAAGATGGGTGTAATTAGTAATATAATGGGTGTTAATAAAATCTCCCATGGAAAAATAGGGCTTGAGTTTTGGAATTTTCACCCTTTACTAGTAAGTAGACCCGTCCTTAGGACGGGTCATAAAAAAAATAATATAATAATAAGATATAAAAAAATTGTGTAAAAATATTGTTAGCAAAAATTGGGTTGTAAAAGAAAAAATTTGTAAAATATGGTGGAAAAAATGAATAATATTAAAATTATCTTTATGAAGAATTTGTATTGTAGTATTTGTATTAAGAGTGACAGAAAAGAAAAGAAATTGAAATTGTTAAATTTAGGAATAAAAAATTATGAGGTATAAAAAATTGTATAGTAATATTGTGCGTTGAGAAATTTGTTGTTCAAGCTCGGGTAGTTGATCAAGCTCGCATAGGTATCCAACCCGTGGCTAGTAAACAACTCTTTGCTCAAGCTCGGGTTCAAGCTCGAATATTAAAGCTCGGAAGATGCTAGCTGAGTTGACCAAGCTCAGAAGATGTTCAGCCTTTTGCCTTAAATGGAAAACCAATTTCAACTTAATTGCTACTAAGCTCGGTTCCAGCTCGGACGTTGCTCAACTCTTTGCTAAGCTCGGTTCAAGCTGGAAAATCAATATGTCAACTTAACTGCTACTAAGCTCGGTTCAAGCTTGGTTCAAGCTCGGAAGTTGCTCAGGTAGTTGATCAATCTCGGACTTTGCTCGGGTAGTTGATCAAGCTCGGATAGTTATCCATCCCGTGGCTAGTAAACAACTCTTTGCTCAAGCTCGGGTTCAAGCTCGAATATTGAAGCTCGGAAGATGCTAGGTGAGTTGACCAAGCTCAAAAGATGTTCAGCCTTTTGCCTTAAATGGATAATCAATGTCAACTTAATTGCTACTAAGCTCGGTTCCAGCTTGGACGTTGCTCAACTCTTTTCTAAGCTCGGTTCAAGCTGGAAAATCAATATGTCAACTTAACTGCTACTAAGCTCGGTTCAAGCTCGGTTCAAGCTCGGTTTGATTGTCCACACTTGTTGTTCCGAGCACAAGTTCGGGAAGCAATTTGAAATTTTGAGGGTAGGGGGAAGATAATTAGTTTTGGTGGAAGCTTTGTTGTATTGTCCACACTTGTTGTACCGTCCTGTTTTTTTATTTTCCTATGCAGTGTCACGTGGCTTCTAAGGCTTCTCTAGAAGCTAATGTGAAACAAAGCCTTGAATTTTTTATTTATTTCGGGTGTCCACTCAAGAGTATTTAATTCATTTCCATTGGTTACTGTTGATGAACATTGTTAACATTTGGGCAGGAGATGACACAAATTTATTCACCAGTTTTTAATAATGTTGATTATCCCCACACCCCTATAAACTATCCATAAACCCCATTTCCTTTCCTCCAAAATAACCCTAACCTTTTTATTTTCTTCATGCTAAAGATATACCTTTTTGTTTCCGCATCCACAACTTTTCAACTTCCCACAAATTTTTTTTGTCTTCCTTTACATCATATTTCAGTGTTTCTTTTGTCCCTTACATGTTAAGGTACGTTATTATATTTTTTTCACCATTTGTAACATTTCCAACGAACCAATGTCTGAAAAATGTTTTTCGACACGGGGTTCTCGGAAAATATGTGTAATATTAGAAGGCCATGTTTTTGACCGTCCAGTCTCGGAAAATTGTTTCCAACACTTGACTGTTGGAAAAATTATTATATTCAAATCTCATTTTTCCCAAAGATAGAACTCGAAAATAATCAACTTTTATTAAAAAAAATAAAAAATTTGCCTAAGACATTTCCAAGAACGTCCAGTCGGAAATGAAATTTTCAGAGACCCCAGTCGGAAAATTTTCTCGGAAAATTTCATTTCCAATATTGGTGCGTTAGTAATATGAAACCTAGCAACCGTTTATAGGGTTCACTACAAGAAACCTTCAATGTTCCATTCCGAACCTATACTAATACACATAAAACTCAACAAAAAGATGTGAACTAACCAATACAAAAACAGGGAAATCCTAGCCCTAAACAAACAAAACAAATGAAATCCTAAATCCTAAAACAGAGAAGAGAAGAGAAAGAGAGCATACCTTAATACTGACAGAGAGAAGAAAAAGTGAAGAAGAAACGGTTGAGAAGGTAGGGCAAGTGGGTTGAAGGTGGAAGATGAATTGGAAGAGGTAGAGGTTGAAGAAGAGTAGGGGAAAAAGAAATTGTTGGAGAGAGAAGGAGAATTTTAGTTCAAAAGGGATGAAGAGTATTTTTGTCTTTTCTCAATTAAAAATGGGATGTGAGCATGATAAGGTGGGTGAAAATTCCAAAACTTATAGGGTTTCCCTTCATTATTATACAAGCACACCAATTTCCATTCCATTCTTCTAAAAAAATCCTAAAAACATATAAATAAGTAAAATTTTAACTTTTAATATTTGGGAAAATCATCAAGTTAAACATTTCAAAGTATAAAAAATAATTTAATATTGAAGCCAAAATTAAGGTAAACTATAGAAAATATTTTTTTCATATAGGATAATTATTTTAAATAAATATACTTTAAAATATATGAATAAAATATACTTTCGTAATTAATATAATGTACTTTATGAATATACCCAACACTTCACTGAATAGATACATAAATTAATCACTTAATCCAAAATTATTCGGCATTTTTTACAATGCTCATTATTAGAATTTTTTTCTTCCTGATTTGGCTTTTTTTATAAATGAAAATAAAAGACAACGTTTTTTTAACAGAGTGTTGTCTTATGTAGAATAGCTCACATTGACAGCGCCTAATGAAGAGGGCGTTGTCGTATTTGAAAAAAAGGACAGCCATGTTTTAAAATGGTATTGTCTTATATGGAAGAGCTAAAATTAACAGCGCCTGACAAGAATAACGATGTCATTTTACCTTAAAGACAACACTAAGTAAACAGGGCGCTGTTAATAATTCCGTGTAAACTTTTCACAACTCTTTTTACAAGAACGTTACGTTGTTGAATGGGCGCTGTTGATATGCGATTCTGGTGAAGTGGAAGTTCTTAGCAAGGACGTTTAGTCTAGCAAGAAGGAGCTATCGGTCATACGTACCCATTTGAACTATGTTCTAGGGACTCAAGACTTCGTAGTTCTTATGGACACATTAATATTGTGCATAGGATGAGTGAAGGCAGTGTACGAGCTATTCCTGGGAGTTCAACGATAAGCCACCTCTGCTAAGTAGTCATTTAGCGGGCCTGAAACCTCTATATAAGGAAATAAGATTGACTATATTGGATCCTGTGGCTATGGCTCTTAATATTGTTGGCAGTTGCCTTAATGGCGCTATGAATTCTCTACAGTGGATTTGTGATCAACTACCATCATGAGGATGACAAGAGTTTTGGTATACTCTCTACTAAGACTCTCTAGGGAGTATGGGACTCTCTACTAAGACTCTCTATGGAGTATGGGTGTAAAACGTGTATACTTTGTGTTGCGGTTATACTTCGTGGTGTGCTTGCCCTCTGATGGAGGTTGGTATTTAGAGGATTGACATGGGCAGCTTGGCCTGACGTATTTCCCTCGATGGATCCTACATTCGTGAGGATAATATTCTTGTGATCCTATCTTATCCAGATAAGCGGTGATCTTCTATAATTATAGATAATCCAATATTTATCCTTTCTAACCAGGTATTATCTAAGGGAGATTAACTTTGTGATTAAGTCTCGTGGTTTGTTTACGGGTTACGCCCTTATTCGAGCTCTTTCCGAACTAGTTCATGCTCTGAGTCCTTTGTTGTAGGTTGTTTGAGTTGTCTCTAGTCCTAGTCATTGTAGATCATCTATAAGCCTATCATGAGGGATAAGTGTCCTGAGCTTGTGACAGGGTCAGAACATAAGCCCCTAGATCATTACTCTAAAGTGGACTTCGAGCTACAAGTTATTCTAAGTCATGGATAGCCCCAAATCTAACATTGAAAATCATATATGTTATGTATTTATTCGTTGGTTTGAAACCGTTCTTAATCCTCCACCTCTTGAGTTCTTAGCGTGCATATTTTAATTTTCCCTTGATAGTCATTATGACACGTCGGCTATATGTTTTCTTCAAAACTGCAACCATTAATTCCCATCTAATCATAATGTCTTTTTGGCGGTTTTTGAGCAAAGTTGACAATTATACCCCTTGTCTATTCAATCTTTTGGTTTAAATTTCATCATCTTCCTCTTTATAAAGTTTTACTCTTATTCTCCACTACTTGAATTCTCACTCGTGCTCTTTGTGTTTCTTTCCAAACCCTAGCTTGTGCTTTCTATTCGTCCAATTTCTTAAGGTACATGTTTCCCTTTATGTTAATCTTTTCCCCATTCCTTAAGATCAAGCCTGATGCTAAGTATGAATCAGGTTTCTACAATTCCACTGATAGCGAGATCGAGGAAATTTGTCATAACGACTTTGTGTTTTCAATAGTTGAACTAGGAGATTCAAGCTCTTCCTATCCTAAATTCCTGAATCTAAATAGCCTTTTAGAATTTCAAGATTCCCTAACGAGGGATATCCTTGAGGGGCATCATTACTCTATAACCTTCCCTTCCTCTCCTTGATCAAGAAAAATTAAATTCAAAAGGAATTTGAATGCGAGACCGGAGAATTGGAGAGACTTTGAATGGGTTCACAAGAGTGTGTTGTATAGTCAATCTTTAACCAATCCTCTAAACTTCTGAATCTTCACAAAAGCTCCCCTATAAATGGTTCAACATGATAGGGGACTCAGGTACGTTTTCTAATCCCTAAGTTGTCCCTAAGCATGCAATGTTGACAAGGGAGAACCAGCGTATTCCTACTAAGTACTCTGAATCCATAGTCCTACATCAAGTCCCTTCCCTAATCAATCCTCCTAAGGTACATCTTCTCAAGACTCAGCCGGGTAGCGACATTACAGGTTGTATTATGAAATATTTCTTACTTATTTGATAGATAATTTATCCCCCTTTTTAATATGATTATCATATTTTTATGATTAATCAGAATTTAACATTATGATTTTTTTTGTTTGATGGTATTATTAGCATATTTAAGGATAACTTAGAATATGCACTATTTCATATAATATGAAGAAGACATTGAAATGGTTATTCTTTACTACTTTTCACGGGTGGTTAACGAATTACATTTTGTATGGAAGATAATGACTGCTCCTTTTTTTATATTAAATATTATATTTGTTTATGTATAGATCAATATTAAATTTTTTTATAAGAAAATAAAAATTTTATTCAACACAAGGGATCTATTAAGCATCATAGTACACATGAACCCCACCTTCTATGAAGTATTTGAACATGGGTACACAATCATGTGCTCAAATAGACCAAAACCAACCAAGAGCAAAATACATGAGTCTACCTCACGATGATGTGAAGCAATAATTGCAACTCAAAAGCAACAAAAAACAAATGACCCAAACATTGCCTACCAAGGCATTACTAGGATCCCTACCTCCTTAAAAACATTGATAAGAAAAAACCCCAGTGAGACGAAATAACCAAGCAGCTCAAACAGGAGAACCAATCAGAGAATGAAATAACCAGCCAGGTCAAACAGGAGAACCAAGATCAAGATTTAATCTTAATAGCATCAACCCAACCTAGAATATCAACCTCATCGTTATTGAAAATAATAGAATTTCTCTTGATCTAGATAGTCCAACAAACGCACTTCCAAATCATGCCTATAAAATTTATGCTCTTCTTTGAGTTAAATTTCACCATATCACATCCCAGCCAATCATATATAACACCCCAAATAGCTCTAGCCACCGGACAAACAACAAAAAAGATAATAGGTTGTTTCTGCAGCACTATGACAAAAGGAACACTGCACATCCACATTCACACCACGTCGCAATAGATTGCGTTTGGAAGCCACACGATCCAAAAAGAGCTGCCATGAAAAAGCACAAAGTTTGAAAGGCGCTTTTACCTTCCATGACCTCTTAAAAACATGAATCACCAATCAACCCAGAATTAGGCGCAGGTACATCAAGGCGCAAAAGAATGAAGTTGTAAACACACTTTACAAAAAAATCAAAAGAACCAGGCACAGTCCATTCCCAAGAATCGACAACATTATTAGATATAACCACGACAACCAGAATATTATTCAAATCAAACGACATATCTTTTTCATATTCAAACAGATCACGCCCCCAACAAAGGTTCCAAGACCAACCTTCATTACACCACACGCCCATATGTTGCACCAATCTGTTCGTGTCAATAGAGACCACATACCATCTAAGAAACTGATCGAAATAGAGCCACACCATCAATCCTCCCAGAAGAGGGTAGAATTACCAGATCCTATCCGTTAAAAGATCCAATAGCACAAAGATCTTTCCACCAAATAGAGGCTCTATTAAAATTTCGGCCATGGGAGCTCACCAAGGAATAAGCACCAAAGTCACCATATGTGACATCCTCACATTTAATTAGTTAAATTAAGGTTTATAGAAAACGGTACTTGAAAATTTCGACGAAAATCCGGCAGAGTTTCCTCTGTTTTTCGAACTTTCCAAAATTTCTTGTTTGTACATGTTCAGCCCAGAGAAATTTTTAAGCATAAAACATAATAATATTACTACCAGGTAAAAGTTAACTCCCGATTAATACAAGTTTCAGGGCATACACTAATACATGTTTTAATTTCCAAAATAACATTTAGAATATAAACTATGGTCCGCTCATGACTACATTACACTCCACCTGGTGGAGTGTGCTCCTGCTCGGCCTGCACTGGTGTAAGCTCTACTTTTATACATGTAGGAAAAATAGCAAGAATGGTAGCATTACATAGAACATAGAAAGATAAATTCTAAAAAGCATAGCAATGAACTAAGTCCCTAACACTTGACTTAAATCAATCACATTTACTACCCTACTACTATGCACATATTCAATTCTAAACACTTTGCACATTTCTTCGTATTTATTTTCATGTTATTTCTTTTTCTCGTTTTTCCTCCTTTTATTTTCTTTTATACTTTTTCTCATCTTTCTCTTTTTACGGTTTTATGAATCCACCACTATGCTCCCTCTACGAGGCGTCTTACCGCTGCGTACGCCCACATGTCGTACGGCTTACGCAACCAATGCGCTCCTCCTGGACGTCTTCTATGGCCTGGAATCCACAAAAAAAAAACCTCAAGCCACAGGGTCTCACAACCAACCTGCGCCATTTATCTATTCTTATTTACTTGGCCACAAGGTCTCACAACCAACCTGTGTCATTTATCTTTTTTCTATTTGGCCACAGGGTCTCACAACCAACCTGCACCATTTACTTTTTATTATTTGGCCATAGGGTCTCACAACCAACCTGCATCGTTTACTTTTTATTATTTGGCCACAGGGTCTCACAATCAACCTGCGCCATTTACTTTTTATTATTTGGCCACAGGGTCTCACAACCAACCGGTGCCATTTATTCGTAGTTCATTTAATTCTTTTTTCTCTTATTTATCTTTTTCTCTTTTCTTTATCTTCTCATAATCCAAGTAGCTCATTTAATGCTTTATCTCTTTTTTTTTTGTTTTCGTTGGTATGCAATCACTTTATATTATATTTTCTTTTCTCGCTTTTCGTTCTTTATCTATTAGTTTCATCACTCTTAGTTTTTCTTGCTCGGTTTCTCTTCTTTAGATTCTTTGTTGCCCTTTCATTATTCCTTATTGTTTACTTACACTGTCGCTCTTATTCTTTTCCTTAACTTATCATCTAATTAAATTCCACACCCTTCGCTTTGTTACCATTTCCCTAGGTTCTCTTACCGTTTTCCTATTTATACTTGGAACTTTAGTTCGTTATTTCATTTTTACTTTCTAATTCCTATAGATTTTAACTGGATTGATTCTATTTATGCATACTCATTTGGGTTTAATTCCCTCTTCTAACCTCACTTTATTTTTTGGCCAACATAGATAATATTATCATTTATTTTAGTAGTTATATACTATTCAACTACCTTATGTTGGTTTTGGCCTCAAAATCTCGAGACGGGGGGTGAATCGAGTTTTATTATGTATTGAAAAATTCGTACCAAATTAAAAAAAAATTGTTTTGAGATGGAGAGATTAAACGATTGTTATGGATCGCGAAAACGATAGAAAATATAATCGAGTAGCGCGGAAACGTAAATAAAGTAAATATGCGGAAAGTAAAAGATAAGGGTTAGAAAAGCATGCACCGGTGAATTTTATACTGGTTCAGCCTTCCCGTCGAAAGGCCTAGTCCAGTCCCCAAGCGACCCGCCTGAGAGTTCTTATAACCAAGCAATAGAGCCGCACCCTATTACAACCAAGAGCACCCCGCACACTACTAGGAACCTCCGTTCGCTAGGGGCCTCAATCACACAGCAGGCTTCCTCGCCCTACGAACGCCTCAACGTTCAACTATGGGATTCTCTCCCTACCACTAAGGTTTAGAACGAATATGATTGTGATTACAATAGCTTTGTGTGTTCTTAAAACACATATACAACAATATGCTCTATGATAGTGAAGTAGTGTTTCTCTAGATGTTACTCAGCCAATAAGGATTTGTTCTTCAAAAAGTATGAACGATGAAAAGCAGAAGACTTGAGAAGAAGAAGAGAGAAAACGTGCAGAGCAAAAAGAATGAATGAAAAACTATCTGAACTTGAAAAATGTTGGAGTGATTGATTTAAAAAGAAAACCAATTTGAATCAACAATGATTTTGAATTAAGTAAAACAAATCAAAATAGAATAATAAAAGATTTGTAATAAGTTTTAAAATCAAAATAAAATCAAAACGATTTTCAAAATAAAATAAAGATTTGATTCTTAAAACCAAAAAGGAAATAATTCAAATTTAAAATCATTTTCGAATTTTATAAAATATATCAGAATCTTTTATATAAAAACAAATCAGGAAATAATAAAAATTATTCTGACACGTTTTTCAATAAATCAAGAAATAATCGATTACATAGAAGCAATAATCGATTACTTCTACAAAAATAGAAATTCTTAAAACATTTGAAAAACATGTAATCGATTAGGCTAAGAATAGTTAATCGATTACATCAATAGTGATTATTTTTAAGAATTCTGATCACAATAACCAACAAGATTACAAGATGAACCTTTGGGGTACCACAAACCCATATCAGTTGTGCCAGACAGATATTTCATTATACGCTTGGCAGCAACCATGTGCGTTTCTTTTGGATTCGACTGGAACCGAGCACCAAGACACACACTAAACATGATATCCGACCTACTTGCCGTTAAATAGAGAAGGGATCCGATAATACCTCGATACTTGTTATTTCTACGAATTTACCTCCTTCGTCTTTGTCCAAGTAGCATGATGTGCTTATCGATGTTGCAACTGCCTTGGCCTTATCCATGCCAAATCTTTTCAGTAATTCTTTGCAGTATTTAGTTTGACTAATGAAAATTCCGTCCTTTGCTTGCTTTATTTGTAATCCCAGGAAAAAGTTCAGCTCGCCCATCATAGACATTTCGAACTCTTCCTGCATCATACTAGAAAATTCCTTGCAAAGGATTTCATTAGTAGCACCGAATATAATATCATCTACATAAATCTGAACTAAAAGAATGTCCTTTCCTTTCTGTTTGATAAAAAGTGTGTTGTCAACCTTCCCTCTTTCAAAGTTATTTTCAAAAACTCCATTACCTTACATTTTGATCTAAAGAGAAGGTTTCTATTCTATGCTTGCTTGAGTCTTCAATCTTGAGACTTGGCTTGCACTTGTGAGCTTGAACTTGAGTTGGCTTGTTATCATCAAAACATATAAAAGAATTCCTTTGAAGTCCATAGAGAGTTTGAAGCATGCCTTCCAACCAGCTTGACTTCCAACACTCCCCCTTTTTGATGATGACAAACAACCATTCTGATATGCTCTTTATTATCTGCATCACAAGTGTTATAGAAGCAGAAATAGATATATAATAATAAAACCTTTCTTAGAATCATTAAATACAGGAAAAAAATAATGGATTATTTCATCTCCCCCTGTATGAATGCTTAAAAATATATCATTTTTGAACCAAGCATCCTTCCAGAATAATGGATTATATCTTCTCCCCCTGAATGTATTAGCCAACAAAAATTAGCCAATATATCAGATATCAGAATCTCTCTCCCCCTTTTGTAATCATCAAAAAGATGTGCAATCTCCCCCTGAAACACTAAGAAGATGCATCAATAATAACATGAGAGATAAAGATTCACATATTCAAAAGAGGTGAGAGGCAGAAGCTAGACCAATTTCTCTACGAATGAAAAAGAAATTTTCTTTTGGAAGCGATTTCGTAAAGATATCAGCCAACTGCCGCGAAGTATCAACATACTCTATAATGCAATCACCCTTCTGAATATGATCATGAATAAAATGGTGTCGAATCTCGATATGCTTCGTGCGAGAATGTTGCACTGGGTTTTTGGTAATAGAAATAGCACTGGTATTATCACATTTAATAGGAATGTGATCTAGACTTACACCAAAGTCTAGGAGTTGTTGTTTTAACCATAAAATCTGAGCGCAACAACTACCCGCGGCTACATATTCAGCCTCAGCTGTAGATAGGGCAACACTAGACTGTTTCTTACTAGCCCATGATACCAATGAATTGCCAAGAAGATGACAAGTGCCGCTTTTCTATCTACTTTGCAACCAGCAAAGTCAGAATCAGAAAACCCAACAAGATTACAAGATGAACCTTTGGGGTACCACAAACCCATATCAGTTGTGCCAGACATATATTTCATTATACGCTTGGCAGCAACCATGTGCGTTTCTTTTGGATTCGACTAGAACCGAGCACCAAGACACACACTAAACATGATATCCGGCCTACTTGCCGTTAAATAGAGAAGGGATCCGATAATACCTCGATACTTTGTTATTTCTACGGATTTACCTCCTTCGTCTTTGTCCAAGTAGCATGATGTGCTTATCGGTGTTTCAACTGCCTTGGCCTTATCCATGCCAAATCTTTTCAGTAATTCTTTGCAGTATTTAGTTTGACTAATGAAAATTCCGTCCTTTGCTTGCTTTATTTGTAATCCCAGGAAAAAGTTCAGCTCGCCCATCATAGACATTTCGAACTCTTCCTGCATCATACTAGAAAATTCCCTTCAAAGGATTTCATTAGTAGCACCGAATATAATATCATCTACATAAATCTGAACTAAAAGAATGTCCTTTCCTTTCTTTTTGATAAAACGTGTGTTGTCAACCTTCCCTCTTTCAAAGTTATTTTCAAAAACTCCATTACCTTACATTTTGATCTAAAGAGAAGGTTTCTATTATATGCTTGCTTGAGTCTTCAATCTTGAGACTTGGCTTGCACTTGTGAGCTTGAACTTGAGTTGGCTTGTTATCATCAAAACATATAAAAGAATTCCTTTGAAGTCCATAGAGAGTTTGAAGCATGCCTTCCAACCAGCTTGACTTCCAACACTCCCCCTTTTTGATGATGACAAACAACCATTCTGATATGCTCTTTATTATCTGCATCACAAGTGTTATAGAAGCAGAAATAGATATATAATAATAAAACCTTTCTTAGAATCATTAAATACAGGAAAAAAATAATGGATTATTTCATCTCCCCCTGTATGAATGCTTAAAAATATATCATTTTTGAACCAAGCATCCTTCCAGAATAATGGATTATATCTTCTCCCCCTGAATGTATTAGCCAACAAAAATTAGCCAATATATCAGATATCAGAATCTCTCTCCCCCTTTTGTAATCATCAAAAAGATGTGCAATCTCCCCCTGAAACACTAAGAAGATGCATCAATAATAACATGAGAGATAAAGATTCACATATTCAAAAGAGGTGAGAGGCAGAAGCTAGACCAATTTCTCTACGAATGAAAAAGAAATTTTCTTTTGGAAGCGATTTCGTAAAGATATCAGCCAACTGCCGCGAAGTATCAACATACTCTACAATGCAATCACCCTTCTGAATATGATCACGAATAAAATGGTGTCGAATCTCGATATGCTTCGTGCGAGAATGTTGCACTGGGTTTTTGGTAATAGAAATAGCACTGGTATTATCACATTTAATAGGAATGTGATCTAGACTTACACCAAAGTCTAGGAGTTGTTGTTTTAACCATAAAATCTGAGCGCAACAACTACCCGCGGCTACATATTCAGCCTCAGCTGTAGATAGGGCAACACTAGACTGTTTCTTACTAGCCCATGATACCAATGAATTGCCAAGAAGATGACAAGTGCCGCTAGTGCTTTTTCTATCTACTTTGCAACCAGCAAAGTCAGAATCAGAAAACCCAACAAGATTACAAGATGAACCTTTGGGGTACCACAAACCCATATCAGTTGTGCCAGACAGATATTTCATTATACGCTTGGCAGCAACCATGTGCGTTTCTTTTGGATTCGACTGGAACCGAGCACCAAGACACACACTAAACATAATATCCGGCCTACTTGCCGTTAAATAGAGAAGGGATCCGATAATACCTCGATACTTTGTTATTTCTACGGATTTACCTCCTTCGTCTTTGTCCAAGTAGCATGATGTGCTTATCGGTGTTGCAACTGCCTTGGCCTTATCCATGCCAAATCTTTTCAGTAATTCTTTGCAGTATTTAGTTTGACTAATGAAAATTCCGTCCTTTGCTTGCTTTATTTGTAATCCCAGGAAAAAGTTCAGCTCGCCCATCATAGACATTTCGAACTCTTCCTGCATCATACTAGAAAATTCCTTGCAAAGGATTTCATTAGTAGCACCGAATATAATATCATCTACATAAATCTGAACTAAAAGAATGTCCTTTCCTTTCTTTTTGATAAAATGTGTGTTGTCAACCTTCCCTCTTTCAAAGTTATTTTCAAAAACTCCATTACCTTACATTTTGATCTAAAGAGAAGGTTTCTATTCTATGCTTGCTTGAGTCTTCAATCTTGAGACTTGGCTTGCACTTGTGAGCTTGAACTTGAGTTGGCTTGTTATCATCAAAACATATAAAAGAATTCCTTTGAAGTCCATAGAGAGTTTGAAGCATGCCTTCCAACCAGCTTGACTTCCAACACTCCCCCTTTTTGATGATGACAAACAACCATTCTGATATGCTCTTTATTATCTGCATCACAAGTGTTATAGAAGCAGAAATAGATATATAATAATAAAACCTTTCTTAGAATCATTAAATACAGGAAAAAAATAATGGATTATTTCATCTCCCCCTGTATGAATGCTTAAAAATATATCATTTTTGAACCAAGCATCCTTCCAGAATAATGGATTATATCTTCTCCCCCTGAATGTATTAGCCAACAAAAATTAGCCAATATATCAGATATCAGAATCTATCTCCCCCTTTTGTAATCATCAAAAAGATGTGCAATCTCCCCCTGAAACACTAAGAAGATGCATCAATAATAACATGAGAGATAAAGATTCACATATTCAAAAGAGGTGAGAGGCAGAAGCTAGACCAATTTCTCTACGAATGAAAAAGAAATTTTATTTTGGAAGCGATTTCGTAAAGATATCAGCCAACTGCCGCGAAGTATCAACATACTCTATAATGCAATCACCCTTCTGAATATGATCACGAATAAAATGGTGTCGAATCTCGATATGCTTCGTGCGAGAATGTTGCACTGGGTTTTTGGTAATAGAAATAGCACTGGTATTATCACATTTAATAGGAATGTGATCTAGACTTACACCAAAGTCTAGGAGTTGTTATTTTAACCATAAAATATGAGCGCAACAACTACCCGCGGCTACATATTCAGCCTCAGCTGTAGATAGGGCAACACTAGACTGTTTCTTACTAGCCCATGATACCAATGAATTGCCAAGAAGATGACAAGTGCCGCTAGTGCTTTTTTTATCTACTTTGCAACCAGCAAAGTCAGAATCAGAATACCCAACAAGATTACAAGATGAACCTTTGGGGTACCACAAACCCATATCAGTTGTGCCAGACAGATATTTCATTATACGCTTGGCAGCAACCATGTGCGTTTCTTTTGGATTCGACCGGAACCGAGCACCAAGACACACACTAAACATGATATCCGACCTACTTGCCGTTAAATAGAGAAGGGATCCGATAATACCTCGATACTTTGTTATTTCTACGGATTTACCTCCTTCGTCTTTGTCCAAGTAGCATGATGTGCTTATCGGTGTTGCAACTGCCTTGGCCTTATCCATGCCAAATCTTTTCAGTAATTCTTTGCAGTATTTAGTTTGACTAATGAAAATTCCGTCCTTTGCTTGCTTTATTTGTAATCCCAGGAAAAAGTTCAGCTCGCCCATCATAGACATTTCGAACTCTTCCTGCATCATACTAGAAAATTCCTTGCAAAGGATTTCATTAGTAGCACCGAATATAATATCATCTACATAAATCTGAACTAAAAGAATGTCCTTTCCTTTCTTTTTGATAAAAAGTGTGTTGTCAACCTTCCCTCTTTCAAAGTTATTTTCCAGTAAAAATTTGCTAAGACGGTCGTACCACGCTCTAGGAGCTTGTTTTAGACCATACAAAGCCTTTTTCAATTTGTAAACATAATCAGGGTGTTCATAACTTTCAAAGCCAGGCGGTTGACACACATAAACTTCTTCATTTATAAAACCATTAAGAAAGGCACTCTTTACGTCCATTTGATATAATTTAAAATCTAGAATACATGCAAATGCTAATAGTAGTCTTATGGCTTCCAACCTAGCAACAGGGGCAAATGTCTCCTCATAATCTATCCCCTCTTCCTGGTTGTAACCTTGTGCAACTAGACTAGATTTGTTTCGAACAATTAAACCAGCCTCATCAAGTTTATTTTTATAAATCCACTTAGTTCCAATAATCGGATGAGACTCAGGCCTAGGAACAAGTTACCACACCTGATTTCTTTCGAACTGGTTTAATTCCTCTTGCATTGCCAAAAGCTAATGCTCATCAAGCATAGCCTCAGAATAATTCTTTGGCTCTACTTGAGAAACAAATGCAAAGAAGTTATACAGATTGCTAATAAAGTTGCGAGTACTTACACCTTTTGAAATGTCTCCGATGATCTGATCAATAGGATGGTGCCTTGATGTTTTCCACTCCTTAGGCAAATCAGCGTTGAGTTCCATTGATTGTTCTTGATTTTTCTCCTAAACATTTTCAACTGAATTTCCATTGCTTTCGGAATGATCCTTCGCTTTAGCATTTGGCTCCTCATCCTCATCAATAAATAAATCTCCAAGAATACCTGAAATTTCATTAACAGATACCTTTCCCAACCTTCTGGGATCGGATTCGTCAAATGATACATGAATAGATTCTTCAATAGTATTACGAGATTTATTGTATATCCTATATGCTTTGCTCGATGCAGAATAACCAAGGAATATACCCTCATCAGCTCTATCCTCAAAAGATCCTAGATTTTCTCTACCATTATTATGCACAAAACATTTACATCCAAAAACTCGAAGATGGGAAATATTAGGTTTTCTCCCCTTGTACAGCTCATAGGGGGTTTTCTTTAAAATAGGCCTAATCAAAACACGGTTCATAACATAACAAGCTGTACTCACTGCATCGGCCCAAAAATATGCAGGCAAATTCATGTCATTAAGCATTGTTCTAGAAAGCTCTTTTAATGAAAGATTTTTCCTCTCCACAACTCCATTTTGCTCTAGAGTCCTTGGAGTTGAAAAATAATGCTTAATTCCATGTTTTTCGCAAAACTTTTCAAAACTATGATTTTTAAATTCTCCACCATGATCAGTTCTAATGGATGCAATGCTCAAATGCAATTGGTTTTGAATAATCTTGGCTAGCTTTTTAAATTCATGAAATGCGTCATTTTTATGAGTAATAAAAAGCGTCCATGTATACCTAGAATAGTCATCCACAATAACCAAACAATAATAGTTGCCAGCAAAGCTTTTAGTTTGACACGGTCCAAAAAGATCCATATGTAAAAGTTCCAAAGGCCTTTGAGTTGAAACAAGGTTTTTAGAAGGAAAATAGGCCCTTGTGAGTTTTGATTTTGAACAAGGATCACATTTTTCAGAAAAAATAAAATTTTGCTTTGGCAAACCAACTACTAAGTTTTTAGAAGAAATTTTATTTAAATGAGCCATGTGGATGTGACCTATTCTACGATGCCACAGCCACGATTCATCCTCTTTAGATAATAAACATTTCGCATCATTTGAGGGAATTGAATCAAAATCAATAATATAAACATTGTTTATCCTGCGAGCAATTAGCTTAATAAGATTATCAATTTTTCCCTCGATAATACATCTATCAGAATCAAAAATAACCCTATTGCCCTTATCACACAATTGACTAATACTTAGTGTCGTGTCCTTAACCAAGATCAACCTTAAAGCTATGGAAGAGCCTTGAAGAATGATCTCAATCAAGATATTAATGTAGGACTTTATAGGATTTCTGAATATCCAGTTGGGATAATCAGGTTCTCCCTAGTCAACAACGTGTGTGCTGGTGTCAACTTAGGGATGAGAAGACGTACCTTAGCCCCTATAGCATGGTGGTTCTGATAGGGGATTGCCTGTGAAATTGGCATCGAGTACATTTCTTGACATTGTTAGTTCCATGATGAACATGATGAATGTTTTGATAATGACAAAGTGTTTTTGAACAAGCTACATGTGTTGATCAAGTTTCAAGCTCAACAAGCAACAACAAACATCAAATGAAGAAGAGAGAAAGCAAGCTCATGAAGACCTAAGTTTGAGTGTATTTGTATTTCTTTTATCTTTTGCCTCTCAAGCTTCATAGGTTTTTTATTTGGGTAGATTATTATAGAGGGTAGTGAATCTCATTCATAAGTCATGATTTAATCATAATTTGAGTTTTCACTTAACCTAGAATCAATAGGTGGCTTAAAGGTTTTAAAGGAAAGGTTGGTTTTTGAGAAAACAAGTTTTGAACATGTGCAGTATCAACTTAATCGATTAAGTGATAACTTAATCGAGTACTACTCGAGTACACGACTTGCTTAATCGATTAAGTACTGCTGAACTGATTTTTAAAATACGTTTTTCACTTCTCAAAATCGTTTTTCAAGTGCTACAACTTTTGGGTATTCTTTATAAACCTTTTCCTATTATTTGTGATTAATTAGAATCATTTCATACAAGTTTTAAAAAGAATCAAGCCACTCTATTCTCTCTCATTTTTTCAAAAGATCAAAGTTCTCATATTTTCATATTCTTTGATCAAGAACCTTTGAATCTCTTATGGTGAATTGTCATAACTCTTGATTGAGATTCATAGGATTGTTTTGTGTTTTCTATTGTGTTGTAATCTTTGCAAGAAGGCAAGTCACTACAACAAACAAGAAGTCTTGGTGTGTCGATTTTATCATCAAGCAAGTGCATTCTTATTGAAGAAGAAGAAGAAGTCTTGGTTGTGAATCAAGCAAGTGAAGCCTTGGTGTGTGGATTATCATCAAGCAATTGAAGACTTGTTGTGTCGATTATCAACAAGGGGTAGAGGTTAGATTAGAGAGAAGATCAATAGGATTACAAGGCAAGGGTGTCGGTTATCTCTTGTAGGCTAGCAAGAAGGGAGTCTTGTGAGGCAATCACTTGTAATTTGAGAACTCTAATTCCTCATAGTGAAGAATCTCTCTTGGTTGAAGAGGGGACTGGATGTAGCTTTCAAGTGGATGAAAGTGAACCAGGATAAATCACTGTGTCGTATCTCTAAACCCTTACTCTTTATATTCAAGTCATTTGATTGCGTTCTTGGTTGAAAACCTAGAAAGATTGATTTTCATAATTGATTGAATTGAATCTTTAATTGTTCAAATTGATAAAGGGAAAATCATTTTCATAACTAGGTTAATCAATAAGAATATAGGTGTTAATCATTTCCGCTGAATCTCTGATCTTGCATGTGAATTGATTGATTTTCGTATTCGAATGAAAAATTGATTTTTCTGTTTTCTGTCATATTTAATCGATTAAGTTCAAGCTTAATCGAGTACTACTCGAGTACACGACTTGCTTAATCGATTAAGTACTGTAGAATTTGCAAAAATCATTTGTTTTAATTGTTTCGATTTGTTTCGTTCGAAAATCTTTCAAGGTAGCTTCAACACCTATTCAACCCCCCCTTCTAGGTGTTTTCCTAGGGTTCCTTTGTCTCTCCAACCACAAATTGCGGTTTCCTCAGACATGTTCCATAGCGTCTTTCTGCAGTGTAGGCCAAAAATAGCCTGCTCTGATTATTTTTTTCGCCAAGGACTTCCCTCCCATGTGATGGCTGCAAATGCCACCATGAATCTCCTCCAGGATTTCCTCAGCTTGGGATGGATTGACACATCTGAGCATGGGGGATCCAAAACCTCTTTTGTATAAGACTCCATTTAAAACTGTGTATTGGGCAGCCTTTTTCACCAACTTCTGAGCTTCGGACTGATCTTGAGGGACAAACCCATGTTGCAAGTAAGTGAGAATTGGGTCCATCCATGACTGAGATATTGAGACCGCCAAAATGACACTAGGTCGGGGAACAGTTTCTTGTATCAGAGTTTTGTTGTTTTCCGACCCTTTTGTACTTGCTAACTTGGACAGAATATCCGCTCGGGAGTTTGAATCTCTCGGAACATGGGAAATATTAAACTCAGAAAAGCTGGAGATGATTCGCTTTACCTCTTCCAGATATTTTTGCAGAATGGGCTCTTTTGCCGAGTACTGGCCCTTGATTTGAGAAACTACCAGTTGTGAATCGCTGAAAACCGACACTTGTTCCGCTCCAAACTCACGCACCATCTTGAGGCCTGCCAGAACTGCCTCGTATTCTGCTTGATTATTTGACGTCTGGAACTCAAATTTCAGTGAGTACTCCATGGATAGTCCCTCGGGGTTTTCGATGATTACTCCAGCCCCTGCGCCTTTCCTATTACTTGATCCATCCACGTAGACTGACCAAAGACTATGAGAGCTGTTAGAAGGAACATCCGTAAATTCGGAAACGAAATCCGCTAGTACTTGTGACTTCATTGCTTTTCTTGGTTCATAGGTAATGTCGAATTCGGAAAGTTCGATAGACCATGAAACCATTCTGCTAGCTAGATCGGGTTTATGAAGAACCTGTCTAATAGGTTGAGCGGTTCTCACCAATATTTTATGTGCCTGAAAGTACTGTCTCAATCTCCGAGCTGATGTGACCAAACAATACGCAAGTTTCTCGAGCCTCTGATACCTCAACTCTGATCCTTGAAGTGCTCGGCTAACATAATAGATCGGAGCCTCAGTGCCTGAATCATCTCGTACCAGAACTGAACTGACTGCTGTCTCAGCCACTGACATGTATAGGATGAGGTTCTCCCCAGGAAGAGGACTGTGGAGGACGGGTAGGCTGGAAAGATATTCTTTTAATTGAATAAAAGCTTGTTCACAGTGTTCATCCCACAGGAAATCCTTATTTTTCCTGAGGAGTTGGTACCATGGCAAGGCTTTTCGAGCGACTTGGGACAGGAACCTGTAGAGTGCTGCCACTCGACCCGTGAGTTGCTAAACTTCTTTCAAATTTGTTGGGCTCCTCATATCAAGGATTTCTTTACATTTATCAGGATTAGCCTCAATTCCTCTCTCGGTTAACATAAATCCGAGAAAAGAACCGGCCGGAACCCCAAATACACACTTCTCGGGATTCAACCTCATGGAATATTTCCTTACCCGACCGAGTATTTCTGTGAGGTCCTTGGCATGATTCTCTTGTTGTCTACTTTTGGCGATGATGTCATCTATGTATACCTCCATATTTGAACCGATCATACCCTGAAAAATTTTGTTCATCATCCTTTGATAAGTAGCTCCCGCATTCTTCAACCCAAATGGCATAACGTTGTAACAGTAAGTGGCCCTGTCAGTGATAAATGCAGTTTTGTCCTGGTCGGCTGGGAACATTGGAATCTGGTTGTAACCAGAGTAAGCATCCATAAACGATAAGAGTTTGTATCCAGCTGAACTGTCGACGAGTTTGTCAATAACAGGGAGTGGGTATTGATCTTTAGGACAGACTTTGTTCAAGTCTGTGTAATCAACACACATTCTCCATTTTCCATTGGGTTTTTTGACTAAGACGGTGTTTGCCAACCAATCTGTGTAGTCAATTTCCCGAATGAAGCCTGCTCGGAGTAGTTCAGCAACCTTTTCTTCTATTGCCATGGCTTTTTCCGCGCTAACTTTCCTTTTGCGTTGCGCCACTGGTTTCGACCCTGGTACGATGCTCAACTTATGACAAATAAAATTGGGGTCAATTCCAGGCATATCAGCTGACGTCCAAGCGAACAAATCCTTATTTGCAATTAATAGAGCGACCAATTCTTCTTTAACGCCCGTGGGCAAATCAGCACCAATTTTCACTTGTCTGAGAGGATCGTCAGATAGCGTCAAGAACTCCCACTGTCCCTTTGGGGTCGGTCTATTTCTGTCGGATTGGTCCCGCATATCCAAATCCGCCAAGTTCACATTTCCCTTACCCAAAGAAACTCTTTCCAGATTGTTCGGATCCTTGCTCTTCACTTTTCCTAGGCTAGCATTATAACATTTTCTTGCTGCGTCCTGTTCGGCCTTCACCGTTACTACTCTGTCATCAGTTCCGACGAACTTCATGGCCAAATGAACTGTTGACACAACCGCTCCAAAAGCCTGCAGAGAAGTTCTTCCAAGAATTGCATTGTAGGCTGCCGGACAATCCACCACCAAAAACTTCACAATCTCGGTCCTAGCTGAAGGCTGTTGTCCAAGGGTTACAGGGAGCTGAATGTAACCTTTTGGCTCAACAGTTTCTCCAGTAAAACCGATCAGTTCACCTTCAAAGGGAGTGAGATTACATTCCCTGAGTCTCAAAGCTTTGAACAAAGGGAAAAACATTATATCCGCCGAACTACCTTGATCAATAAAAACCCGTTTTACCTCATAATTTCCGATCAGAGCAGTTATTACCATGGGATCATTATGGCCTGGGAGTATTCCATCCAAATCCTCGTCGTCAAAAATAATGGGAATGTTTTTTGTTGATCTCTTGGCGATCGGTTTTTGACTGACTGCCAAGATCTGGTTGATGTATTTTTTCCTATCGGCTTTCTTCTCCCCTCCTCCGGCAAAACCTCCCGCAATAGTGTTAACCAGGAAATCATTTTTATTGGTGTTGGACTCGGGAACCGGGGTAGGGTCGGTTCTCTGTTTCCCGCTATTCTGATCGTCTGGCGACCTGCTTCTCTGGCGTTTAGGTTTTACTGGAGATTGAGATCTGTTCCTGTTCCTTCGGCCGGCTGCGTCCCTGATGTACTGCTGTAGCTTGCCATCTCTGATCATTTCCTCAATCAAATCACGTAGCCATATGCATTCGTCAGTAGTGTGGCCATAACCTCTGTGGAAGTCACAATATTTCGACCAATCACGCTGTGCGCCTTTTCTCAAAGACGGAGGTCTTTGAGCTGAGCGTAAGTCGGTTTGCATAGTTTCTCTTAAAATCTGACTCCTCGGAACAGTAAGAGGCGTGTAATCCTGAAACTTATTCCGGGGAGGAAATCGTCGATCTCGATCGTTCCTTTCCTGTCTGCCACCAAAACGTTCATCACGTTTTTGCTTATTTTGACCATGTGGGTCGGCACGCTGCCTTTCCTCTCTTATTTTCTACCCTTTGTGGAATTCTTCCAGATTGATGAATTTATTCGATCGTTGCCTTAGCTCGGCCATATCCTTCGGAGGTTTGCCAATCAGGGATTTTTTAAAATCTTCGGGTTGTAGACCTTGAGTGAACAGTAATACTGCCACACCAGGTGCCAAGTGAGGGACTGAACTTGCCTCTGTATGGAACCGCGAAAGGTAATCTTTTAAGGATTCATCTTGCTTTTGGGTTACCGCTGCTAAAGTGTGGTCCGACCTAGGCTGAATACAACTAGTCGTGTATCTATTTAAAAATACTCTTTTCATCTCCTCCCATGAATTAACAGAATTCCGAGGGAGAGATGAGTACCAGCGTAATACTGATGGTTCGAGGGTCATGGAAAAGGCCCAGCACTTCATTTCATCCCCTCCGCTATAATAGTTCATTGCCCCTTCGAAAGAGACAATATGGTCCACCGGGTCGGTTAGGCCGTTATAATGTGGGACATTAGGAGGGCCCAAATAGCCTTGAGGGGTTTGAAACGCCATGATATGTGGGGTGAAAGGATGACCAGGGTGAAAATCACTCTGGTCTTCATTTGTGGTAGGGTTAACATGGGAACTCGGTGGCGGAAGCTGAATTATTGGTGTTGGTTGGGGGTCCATGGTTGGTTGGTTTTGAGCGATCCTTGCCATAGCCTGTTGTTGAAGGTCGGCAATAGCACGTCCTTGTTGCCCGATTAACGTGGTTTGCCTATTAAGAATATTAATCATCTCTATTTCCCTCGCTCTGGCGGAAGCTGTAGTTGCATATGATCTGCTAATGGAATGGCTATGACGAGAATGTCCTGGGGCAGATCTACTTGGATTTAGTCTGGTTCTACGAGTTGTACTTATATGATCGGGGTTGTGTGGGTTAAGGTGAGTGCGTTGGGTGTTTCGCCCATGGTGTACTCGGGTTCCGGTGGTTCTAGAAGTATTTCGTGTAGTAGGAGCTGTACTACTGGAGTCACCATGGGTAGAAGGTGGTGGTGTAGGTGGCGGTGGTGGTGGAGGTGGCATGGCACGTAATACCCGAAGGGGTTGGGGATTGCTCCCAGCCCTTGGATGGGAGGATAGTGGCGTTTGGGGGTGTAGAGCATGACCACCGCTATGATTCTGACTTTGGTTATGTGGCGGTTGGCTTTGTGAATGGTTTGGAGGCTGGGGGTTACTCCCTGGCCCAGATTGAGACCTTTGTGGTGGTTCCCCATTATTCCCACGATTGTGGTTGAGGACGTCACGCAGATCGCCTGCTGAGTGGGGCTGCGGTTCATTATTATTAGCGTTTCTGGGCCTGCCGCGGGTGCGAGCGATGTGTTCACGGAGGTCACCAACTTGACTTCTGGTGGTGACCATGGTGGTGGTGGGAATGATTTGTTATTCAATCCCCACAGACGGCGCCAATGTCGTGTCCTTAACCAAGATCAACCTTAAAGCTATGGAAGAGCCTTGAAGAATGATCTCAATCAAGATATTAATGTAGGACTTTATAGGATTTCTGAATATCCAGTTGGGATAATCAGGTTCTCCCTAGTCAACAACGTGTGTGCTGGTGTCAACTTAGGGATGAGAAGACGTACCTTAGCCCCTATAGCATGGTGGTTCTTATAGGGGATTGCCTGTATGCCATGGGCCGTTCTGATAAGGCTTCTGAAGAGGAAGAACTCAAATAGGATTCGTAGAGGATATGATAAGATCATATCCGTTAATCCTGTAAGCGATAGACTTCATCCAATACGGTTTTTATCTTTCCAAGAGTCGTGGGAATCCAGGGGAAGCAGTTAAGCGCGATGAGACTGTTAGTGATAAGGATAAGGATGAGAATCCTGTGCTCGGGGTTAATCTCATTGGCATGTAACTTCTCGTTAGGTTCCCAGTTTACTCGGTGTATGTTTCCGACCGAAAGCCCTGCTTCAGTGTTATATTAACTAGAGTAATGAGGATACGGTCGGTTATTCGCTCGGTTTACTACAGGTCCACTACACTTAGCAAATTGTGCTTTAGGCCTTCAACATGTAAAACATTTTCAATGCAAGGGTTAGGAGGTGTACCAATTTTACCGATTCCGATGATCTTTCCTTGGTTGTTATCTCCGAAGGTCACATGTCCTTGGTCCTTAGGCACGAGATGCGAAAATTTGGATTTATCTCCAGTCATATGTTTTGAGCATCCGCTGTCCAAGTACCACCAAGACTTTCTTCCTTCCGGAGTAACCTACAAGCAAAAATTCAAGGTTTCTTTTTAGGTACCCATATCTTTTTGGGTCCTTTAGTGTTAGTATAGCCATAGTTTAAGTCATGCCACCTTCTAGCTTCATTGTTCGGTTTAACGAACTTCACTTTTCGGTGTATGCATTCATGTGCACCATGGCCCTTTTTACCACAAATATGACATATAATAAGAGGTTTCTTATGATTACTGGCAGGGACAAAAATGGTACTTAGTTTCTTTTGATGCCTACCGGGTTGATATCCTAAACCCGCTCTATTAAAGAAACATTTTTGCCTACCTCACATTAAATTTAAAGTATTTCTACCTTTTGTAAATTTAGCAAGGGTTTCTTTTAAATCTTCAATTTCTTTAACCAGATCCTTGCAGAATTTACAAGAAGAAGAACTAGCTTTAATTTTAATGTCATTACTCGAAGTGTTTGAAGAGTTTTTCAAGGTCAAATTCAGCTCCTTATTTTTATTTTTCAAAAAATCATTTTCTTTTGTAAGCTCTTTATTCTTTTCTAAAATCGAAGCTGAATTTTTCTTTTCTAGAGAAACTAATAAGGATAACCTCATCGATTCCTCATGTAACTCTTCAAATGCTTCTTGTAATTCATCATAAGAAAAATTGAGTTCAGTGTTTACCTCATTGTCGTGAGCCATCAAGCACAGGTTGGCGGTCTCCTCTTGTTCGTCTGAATCCTCATCCGAACTTCTATCGTTGTCCAGCCACGCCAAGTATGCTTGCTTTCCCTTCTTTGAACTTGAGGTGCCCTTTTCTGAATTCTCTTTCTTCTTCAATTGATAGCAATCTGCTCGAATGTGACCAGGCTTGCCACACTCATGACATGTGATGGTTGAGCCTCCACTTTTATTGTTGTCTCTTCGATTGAAATTCTTCTTCCTCAGAAATTTCCCGAACTTCTTCACCAATAGACCCATGTGTTCATCATTGATCAGTTCTTTGTCTGAGTCACTATCTGGTGCAGGTGCTTCAGCTTTGAATGCCAAGCTTTTGACTTTCTTGTTTTCTTCTTCATGCTGAGCCAACCTCTTCAGTTCACTTTCATGTTCTTGTAATTTTCCAAACAGAGTTGCCAGCGTCATTGTTGAGAGATTTCTTGATTCAGCGATTTTCGTCACTTTAGGTTGCCAATCTCTTCCCAAACATCTTAGAACTTTGTTGATGAGATCCTCATTGGTGAATTTCTTCCCCAATGTTGTTAGTTGATTTACTATCATTGTGAAGCGTTTTTGGATCTCTTGAATTGATTCTCCATCCTTCATTTTGAATAACTCATATTCACCAGTCAGCGCGTTGATTCTTGATCTTTTCACTTCCGTTGTTCCTTCATGCGTGACTTCCAGAGTATCCCACATTTGTTGTGCTGTCTCGCATGTAGAAATCCTGAAAAACTCATCATAGCTCAAAGCAGATGTTATAATATTTTTCGCTTTCAAGTCGTATTGGACTCTACGTTCCTCCTCCTCCGTCCACTCAGCCATAGGCTTTTCGACGGTGTTACCATTAACCACATAGGTAGGAACATAGGGACCATTAACGACGGCATCCCAAACTTTTAATCCTACTCCTTGAATAAAAATTTTCATACGGGCTTTCCAATACGCGTACCCTACCCCATCAAACATGGGAGGACGGTTAATAGAACTCCCTTCACCTCCAAACAGAGAGTTTGAAGCCATACTCTTGAGACAGTTAAGTCTTAACACAAGAGACTAGCTCTGATGCCAATTATTGGTTTTGGCCTCAAAATCTCGAGAGGGGGGGTGAATCGAGTTTTATTATGTATTGAAAAATTCGTACCAAATTAAAAAAAAAAATTGTTTTGAGATGGAGAGATTAAACGATTGTTATGGATCGCAAAAACGATAGAAAATATAATCGAGTAGTGCGGAAACGTAAATAAAGTAAATATGCGGAAAGTAAAAGAGGCCTTTGGGATTGGGGGACCAGAGGCAGAAGCCTTCTGCTTACCTTTTTTCGAAGCAGTGGATGCGGAAGGGGAAGATGCCAGAGTTTTCCTTTTGCGAGTCTGAAGAGCAGAGCCAGTTGCACCTGAAAGTAAGCAACACGCTATATCTGAGTATAAAAATAAAATAAAATAAAAAATAGCATTTGTAAAAACAAAGAGTACCTTTCTTCAAGGGAGTAGCATAATAAGGGTCCATAAAGGAGATGGGCACAGCTGAAGGAGTGATGAGATTAGGGGTCGCCTCAAAGCTACAAAGACGCTGTAGTACACCCTGGTGAGAGTCCAACCAGCTTTGAAGGACACCGCTAGTAAGAGGGAGAGAAATGTAGAAAGGGAAAGAGTCTTCCGAATCCGAATCCTTAGAAGTTCGAAAAAGCACTGACTGAAGAGCTGCTTCCACCCCTATGGGAGCAACATGGATGCCGCAGGGGGGCAGATCCCAACCGAATTGACGAACAACCCTATCTGGTCTATAAGCATACGACCATAAGGCTCCCCCATGTGCACTTTTGTTATCAGTAGAGACGAATCCAGGCAGACGACGTGGAGTAAGAATCAAGTTCCAAAGATCAGTAATGCCTTCTGATTTCTTTGAGGCATCATTCCTGGATGCAAAGAGGAACCTGTCATTGGTATAAAGGTCATGAAGTTGCTCCCCAGAAGGAAACAGTGGCTTAGCATAAGGACGAAACGAGAAGCTTCCCTCATCATCAATCACATGGACCAAAGGACACCTCGGTTGGCGCTGGGACCAATGCCACGACCGAATTTTGAGAGGGTCAGCATCAGCTTCTTCACTAACAGCAACCTCAGCGCCCTTAGCAGCGCCCTCAGCATCATCCTTCTCACCAACGTCCTTGAGTTTGGGCCCCTCCGGACCAAATTTTGGGAAGTGTTCGAACATAAAATGTTGAAGGAAGGTCAAGTCCAAGTAACAGTTTATGGGAAAGCGCCCATAGGAATTGCTCAATTGCTCTGCAATCTGGTCTAACCTTGCATATAAGCCACCAAGATATAATGATGACAACGGAAGATGGACCCCTTGCGACAGCATGCTAGCAAAGACGAACACGAAAGGACTCACGGATTCCCACGGCGGGTCAGTAAAAAGATAGCGGCTAAGCCAAAATGCAATAAAACATGCTCTGTCACCAAAAAATACCTTACCCAGTTGGCAAAGGTATGCTTCAAAGAAACCTTTTTACCTGAATGCTGGCCCTTTGAGGCAGACCTGCCAGCACCCCTTCCCTTTGAAGAATACCCTTTCCTCTGCAATAGGATGTCACGAGAATGCTTAGCACTCAGAACTATGGCAGCCTTCAATTCCCTTGCCATGTCAAAAAATTTCTCATCAATGTCAGAAAAAGAAAGGTCAGAATCACCAAAAGAGGGTAGCTTCATGAGGACGATTACGTCTTCCAGAGACGGAGTGAACTCCCCCCATGCAGTAATGAAGGTGTGAGTAGTTGAACACCAACGTTGTACCAGCATGTGAAGATCAGTTACTCTCTTGCATACACTAAGTTTGGTAGAAATCTTAGTGCCTTCAGCAATCCCTGTACTCTCCAGAACCTCAACGAACGAAGGGTCATCCTTGAAAACAGAGGCAACCTATTCAGGCCAGTCACCAGTCACACTGAGCCTCATATGGAATCGAACTTCTGACCAGGGAAATTCAGCCCTCAACAAACGAGACCGAATCAGTGTTGGGCCTAGGGTCTTATTGTCAACATCAGTTACAGGTGAGGTTTTCAGATGGGCAAATTCCTATGAGACAACAGTAGCCTTCAAAGGGAATTTATGAAACAAATTACCAGACTTGGGTGGACCTTCAGATGGAGGAGATGGGCGAGGAGCGTCTACCCAGCGCAGATAACCTTGTTCCATGGGCTCAGATCGTGAAGGAGGGAGGTTGTTTAGGATGGCAATGGAGATGGGTTGGGGGGACGTCCCCTCATCACCAACATATTCAGAAGTATTAGACTCCAGATCTTCACCAGAGGATGTCACAGCACTTGAGCGAGCCATGGAGTTGGAAACGATTTTTGGTAAGGGAAAGAAGAAGGGGCTACTATGAGAGAGAGAAAAGGAGGAAGGTCTTTCAAAATGAGAGGTGGAGAGATGTGGGAACGTGAAGGCATATTTGAAGAGTAACGTTGGAAGTGAGTGGAGGCACAGTTACCAACTGCAATAGCCACGTTTCACGCGATAAGGGGCTGGAAAGGAGTAGGCTTGCAGGCTACCAAGTTTGTATTTGAAAAAATAGGATTATTTCAAATACAAAAAGGGGCTATTGTTTAGGATTGGAAAATAAATAGTTATTGGGCCAAGGACCGTTAATAAGGAAGCAAATGGAAAGGGGAAGCTTCAAATGGCCCATAAGGATTGTCTTAACCCAAGACAAGACCCTACACCAACAATGGCAGAAAACGTGGAAGCGTCCTCTGGTCAGAGCGTCCTCAAACCACACCATCCCTCTGAAGCTAAACAAGGACCTGGGAAGTCACTTCTCCTTGGGCCCAACGCTCAACCAACCATGTCAATCAGAATACCATAAGTGGGAAAGATACCATTTCACTCAAGTGCCAAATGTAGTATGCCAGGGAAGAAGATGCCATTTCACTCAAGAAGAAAAAGGTACTGTTCATCTCCCCTACCAAGACTGAAGAGAGCAACGACCAGTAGGCAATGGAGGGAAGATCACAGTGTCCAACAGACAAAGAGAAGGCCAAACTTGAAGACCAAGACATAAGCCTTCTATATAGAGACCACCACTGATGATAAGGAGAGGCCAACAAGAACCAACACAAGTTGAAACCAGTAAACACCATTCCACTATACTCAGAGAATTACAACGACATCACCATAGAGAGATCTCAGAGAGTCTTAAGAGGGAAAAACTGAGAGCGTCCTATGAATCTTATAATCTTTCACCGTATCTCCTGATAGCTACGCCCTCTTGCTCGCTTGTATTTCTCTCTCAATGAAAGCAATAAAATGAGGCCTTGATTTCACTAAGTCTACGAACCCATTTCTTTTATTTTGCATTCCTGTTATTTTCCTTGCAAAATACAATAAATTCTTGGTAGAAACAATTAACCAAATCGTGAAGTTGTGGCCCCAACAAATGGCATTTTCTTTGTAGTGCACGAGCATCACAATTAGGATGAAGTCGCTAAAAAACAAGAAAAACAACATAAAAACCAAAAAAGAAAAAAAAATCATACTACAGTTCAACAATAGTGAAAAAAAATGAGAAAACAGAATTGTGCATATGCAGATCCTTCGAGTATCTACTAAAAAACAATCAACAAAAATTTGGTGAAATACTTTACTATCCATAACCATGATTGCCTCAGCTTCAATAAGCCACTTTCCTTTACCAAATTCCATGTATCAACCTAATCATCCAATGTTAATAGCCATCATAATAAGACTTAAAAAGAGTTAAAGTGACAATATTTGATTAATAAATAAACCTGTGGCATTACTGTTTGTGTTGTATCCTCATCCATATGTCGCATAGTTTTCATTAATATTACCCTATCCTAACAATATTACAGCATAACAACAAGTTTCCCTAGCCCTTATATCAGTTATAGAAACAAGAAGAGTAAAAAAGGCCAAAAAAGGCTGATATGAGAAATAAGAATGAAGCAAATGCAACATCTAATAACAAATCAAGAGCCACAATACCCCATTGGCCCTTTCACTCCCTATGCGGCTATCATGCTAATACAAATGTGCACAATATAATACCAAAAGTAACCATAAGAGAGAAGCACAAAAAGGACCCAAACCATTCCCTGCAAATCAATGGAAGAAGACTTCACTTTTTATCAGGAAAATAGAAATAACCTTTCCCTGCAAATATGGACATGAAAAAAAAAACGAGTATACCTTTCTATTTTTGGTTTTCTTTCATTTCAATGTTGAGACCATGAGATGTTTATGAGCAAGCTAAGTACATAAACAAAACTATTGCATACATGATAATCAAGTCTTACAAGGTAAATATGATCCTAAATCTGATTCATCATTGATAATTGTTCAAGGCAAAACCAGTCCAACCGGTTTGACTCACTTCGTCATCTTCATCGTTGCAATTCAATCTAGGGGGTTGTTTGTTGCCCCAACCGAAGCAGTACGGCAAGCACAGAAGCAACCCAAAGGCAGCGGTTCGATTCGAACCCATTTATGCTATAATCGGTCCAACCCGATTTCAATCAGCAGCACTACAAGTGGCTATTATGGGCAGCAAGCAGAGAACAGAAACGCGAGCTTCGACAATGGTGATGGTGGTGCAAGTGAGAACTACTGCTATGGTGATTGGGCTTGGTGGCGACGACGGGGTCCCTGAACAGCGCGATTCGCGGAGAGGGAGCTAGAATGAGAGAGAGAGAGAGAGAGAGAGAGAGAGAGAGAGAGATCGCTAAAGTGAGGGGGCTGAGCCGAGTGAGAGGGAGAGGAGAAGAGGGACCAAGAGAGAGAAAAAGGAATGGGTGGGCGGCGGCCTTGGGTGAGAAGAGGTGGTGCAGGAGTGAGAATTGGGGGAGGGTGGGCTGGCGGGAAACAAATGGAAAAAGGGAGATGTTATTAACACCCGTTCTAATACTATTTGCACCCGCTTTTTATAACTTTTTGCACTAACTTATCAATTTTACCCTTTTATTACTATTCACTCTCATATATCTAATACTCACACCCTAATCCTATTATTTATATCCATAATCCTAAAAACTTATTTATCATTACTCACGCCCATATACCCAATACTCACACCCAATCCTATTACTTACAGACATAATCCTATCACTACTCACCCACCACCCTTCTCAAAAACCATGCTCATCCAAAAACTTGATAAAAAAACTTTGTTCACCCAAAATATTATGAATCTTTTTCATGGTTTGTTTTTCTCAATCCCAAAAACTTTGGACGGATGAGCCGTCCATCTATGGGACGGATAGGTCATCCATCTTAATTAAAGCAAAACTAAATTGGAACGGATGAGGCATCTGTCTAGGGAACAGATAGCCCACCCGCCGAAATTTTTTTTTAAAAAAAAAGGACGGATGAAGCATCTGTCTGGGGAATGGATAGCTCATCCGCTGAAATTAAAAGGAACGGATGAGGCATCCATCTATAGGACGGATTGCGCGTGAGTAGAAGATGAGAGTGGATGTGAGTAGAAGATGAGCGTGGGAATTGTTGCTATATTATTATTGTTCATGCTGCTACATGTGAGTGGATGTGATTTTAATTGCCCATGCTGATTTTAATTGCTGCTATATTATTTTCTGCTCTTCTTCTCGGAGAAGAAAATAGAGAAGAATGTGGGTGTGGGTAGAGAAAGGAAGGGTTGAAGGATTTAAACTTTAAAGAGAAGAGGTGGGTGTGAGTAAAAATTGAATAAGGGTAGAATTGGTATAGAAGTACCTAATATTTTAAAAGATGGGTGTAATTAGTAATATAATGGGTGTTAATAAAATCTCCCATGGAAAAATAGGGCTTGAGTTTTGGAATTTTCACCCTTTACTAGTAAGTAGACCCGTCCTTAGGACGGGTCATAAAAAAAATAATATAATAATAAGATATAAAAAAATTGTGTAAAAATATTGTTAGCAAAAATTGGGTTGTAAAAGAAAAAATTTGTAAAATATGGTGGAAAAAATGAATAATATTAAAATTATCTTTATGAAGAATTTGTATTGTAGTATTTGTATTAAGAGTGACAGAAAAGAAAAGAAATTGAAATTGTTAAATTTAGGAATAAAAAATTATGAGGTATAAAAAATTGTATAGTAATATTGTGCGTTGAGAAATTTGTTGTTCAAGCTCGGGTAGTTGATCAAGCTCGCATAGGTATCCAACCCGTGGCTAGTAAACAACTCTTTGCTCAAGCTCGGGTTCAAGCTCGAATATTAAAGCTCGGAAGATGCTAGCTGAGTTGACCAAGCTCAGAAGATGTTCAGCCTTTTGCCTTAAATGGAAAACCAATTTCAACTTAATTGCTACTAAGCTCGGTTCCAGCTCGGACGTTGCTCAACTCTTTGCTAAGCTCGGTTCAAGCTGGAAAATCAATATGTCAACTTAACTGCTACTAAGCTCGGTTCAAGCTTGGTTCAAGCTCGGAAGTTGCTCAGGTAGTTGATCAATCTCGGACTTTGCTCGGGTAGTTGATCAAGCTCGGATAGTTATCCATCCCGTGGCTAGTAAACAACTCTTTGCTCAAGCTCGGGTTCAAGCTCGAATATTGAAGCTCGGAAGATGCTAGGTGAGTTGACCAAGCTCAAAAGATGTTCAGCCTTTTGCCTTAAATGGATAATCAATGTCAACTTAATTGCTACTAAGCTCGGTTCCAGCTTGGACGTTGCTCAACTCTTTTCTAAGCTCGGTTCAAGCTGGAAAATCAATATGTCAACTTAACTGCTACTAAGCTCGGTTCAAGCTCGGTTCAAGCTCGGTTTGATTGTCCACACTTGTTGTTCCGAGCACAAGTTCGGGAAGCAATTTGAAATTTTGAGGGTAGGGGGAAGATAATTAGTTTTGGTGGAAGCTTTGTTGTATTGTCCACACTTGTTGTACCGTCCTGTTTTTTTATTTTCCTATGCAGTGTCACGTGGCTTCTAAGGCTTCTCTAGAAGCTAATGTGAAACAAAGCCTTGAATTTTTTATTTATTTCGGGTGTCCACTCAAGAGTATTTAATTCATTTCCATTGGTTACTGTTGATGAACATTGTTAACATTTGGGCAGGAGATGACACAAATTTATTCACCAGTTTTTAATAATGTTGATTATCCCCACACCCCTATAAACTATCCATAAACCCCATTTCCTTTCCTCCAAAATAACCCTAACCTTTTTATTTTCTTCATGCTAAAGATATACCTTTTTGTTTCCGCATCCACAACTTTTCAACTTCCCACAAATTTTTTTTGTCTTCCTTTACATCATATTTCAGTGTTTCTTTTGTCCCTTACATGTTAAGGTACGTTATTATATTTTTTTCACCATTTGTAACATTTCCAACGAACCAATGTCTGAAAAATGTTTTTCGACACGGGGTTCTCGGAAAATATGTGTAATATTAGAAGGCCATGTTTTTGACCGTCCAGTCTCGGAAAATTGTTTCCAACACTTGACTGTTGGAAAAATTATTATATTCAAATCTCATTTTTCCCAAAGATAGAACTCGAAAATAATCAACTTTTATTAAAAAAAATAAAAAATTTGCCTAAGACATTTCCAAGAACGTCCAGTCGGAAATGAAATTTTCAGAGACCCCAGTCGGAAAATTTTCTCGGAAAATTTCATTTCCAATATTGGTGCGTTAGTAATATGAAACCTAGCAACCGTTTATAGGGTTCACTACAAGAAACCTTCAATGTTCCATTCCGAACCTATACTAATACACATAAAACTCAACAAAAAGATGTGAACTAACCAATACAAAAACAGGGAAATCCTAGCCCTAAACAAACAAAACAAATGAAATCCTAAATCCTAAAACAGAGAAGAGAAGAGAAAGAGAGCATACCTTAATACTGACAGAGAGAAGAAAAAGTGAAGAAGAAACGGTTGAGAAGGTAGGGCAAGTGGGTTGAAGGTGGAAGATGAATTGGAAGAGGTAGAGGTTGAAGAAGAGTAGGGGAAAAAGAAATTGTTGGAGAGAGAAGGAGAATTTTAGTTCAAAAGGGATGAAGAGTATTTTTGTCTTTTCTCAATTAAAAATGGGATGTGAGCATGATAAGGTGGGTGAAAATTCCAAAACTTATAGGGTTTCCCTTCATTATTATACAAGCACACCAATTTCCATTCCATTCTTCTAAAAAAATCCTAAAAACATATAAATAAGTAAAATTTTAACTTTTAATATTTGGGAAAATCATCAAGTTAAACATTTCAAAGTATAAAAAATAATTTAATATTGAAGCCAAAATTAAGGTAAACTATAGAAAATATTTTTTTCATATAGGATAATTATTTTAAATAAATATACTTTAAAATATATGAATAAAATATACTTTCGTAATTAATATAATGTACTTTATGAATATACCCAACACTTCACTGAATAGATACATAAATTAATCACTTAATCCAAAATTATTCGGCATTTTTTACAATGCTCATTATTAGAATTTTTTTCTTCCTGATTTGGCTTTTTTTATAAATGAAAATAAAAGACAACGTTTTTTTAACAGAGTGTTGTCTTATGTAGAATAGCTCACATTGACAGCGCCTAATGAAGAGGGCGTTGTCGTATTTGAAAAAAAGGACAGCCATGTTTTAAAATGGTATTGTCTTATATGGAAGAGCTAAAATTAACAGCGCCTGACAAGAATAACGATGTCATTTTACCTTAAAGACAACACTAAGTAAACAGGGCGCTGTTAATAATTCCGTGTAAACTTTTCACAACTCTTTTTACAAGAACGTTACGTTGTTGAATGGGCGCTGTTGATATGCGATTCTGGTGAAGTGGAAGTTCTTAGCAAGGACGTTTAGTCTAGCAAGAAGGAGCTATCGGTCATACGTACCCATTTGAACTATGTTCTAGGGACTCAAGACTTCGTAGTTCTTATGGACACATTAATATTGTGCATAGGATGAGTGAAGGCAGTGTACGAGCTATTCCTGGGAGTTCAACGATAAGCCACCTCTGCTAAGTAGTCATTTAGCGGGCCTGAAACCTCTATATAAGGAAATAAGATTGACTATATTGGATCCTGTGGCTATGGCTCTTAATATTGTTGGCAGTTGCCTTAATGGCGCTATGAATTCTCTACAGTGGATTTGTGATCAACTACCATCATGAGGATGACAAGAGTTTTGGTATACTCTCTACTAAGACTCTCTAGGGAGTATGGGACTCTCTACTAAGACTCTCTATGGAGTATGGGTGTAAAACGTGTATACTTTGTGTTGCGGTTATACTTCGTGGTGTGCTTGCCCTCTGATGGAGGTTGGTATTTAGAGGATTGACATGGGCAGCTTGGCCTGACGTATTTCCCTCGATGGATCCTACATTCGTGAGGATAATATTCTTGTGATCCTATCTTATCCAGATAAGCGGTGATCTTCTATAATTATAGATAATCCAATATTTATCCTTTCTAACCAGGTATTATCTAAGGGAGATTAACTTTGTGATTAAGTCTCGTGGTTTGTTTACGGGTTACGCCCTTATTCGAGCTCTTTCCGAACTAGTTCATGCTCTGAGTCCTTTGTTGTAGGTTGTTTGAGTTGTCTCTAGTCCTAGTCATTGTAGATCATCTATAAGCCTATCATGAGGGATAAGTGTCCTGAGCTTGTGACAGGGTCAGAACATAAGCCCCTAGATCATTACTCTAAAGTGGACTTCGAGCTACAAGTTATTCTAAGTCATGGATAGCCCCAAATCTAACATTGAAAATCATATATGTTATGTATTTATTCGTTGGTTTGAAACCGTTCTTAATCCTCCACCTCTTGAGTTCTTAGCGTGCATATTTTAATTTTCCCTTGATAGTCATTATGACACGTCGGCTATATGTTTTCTTCAAAACTGCAACCATTAATTCCCATCTAATCATAATGTCTTTTTGGCGGTTTTTGAGCAAAGTTGACAATTATACCCCTTGTCTATTCAATCTTTTGGTTTAAATTTCATCATCTTCCTCTTTATAAAGTTTTACTCTTATTCTCCACTACTTGAATTCTCACTCGTGCTCTTTGTGTTTCTTTCCAAACCCTAGCTTGTGCTTTCTATTCGTCCAATTTCTTAAGGTACATGTTTCCCTTTATGTTAATCTTTTCCCCATTCCTTAAGATCAAGCCTGATGCTAAGTATGAATCAGGTTTCTACAATTCCACTGATAGCGAGATCGAGGAAATTTGTCATAACGACTTTGTGTTTTCAATAGTTGAACTAGGAGATTCAAGCTCTTCCTATCCTAAATTCCTGAATCTAAATAGCCTTTTAGAATTTCAAGATTCCCTAACGAGGGATATCCTTGAGGGGCATCATTACTCTATAACCTTCCCTTCCTCTCCTTGATCAAGAAAAATTAAATTCAAAAGGAATTTGAATGCGAGACCGGAGAATTGGAGAGACTTTGAATGGGTTCACAAGAGTGTGTTGTATAGTCAATCTTTAACCAATCCTCTAAACTTCTGAATCTTCACAAAAGCTCCCCTATAAATGGTTCAACATGATAGGGGACTCAGGTACGTTTTCTAATCCCTAAGTTGTCCCTAAGCATGCAATGTTGACAAGGGAGAACCAGCGTATTCCTACTAAGTACTCTGAATCCATAGTCCTACATCAAGTCCCTTCCCTAATCAATCCTCCTAAGGTACATCTTCTCAAGACTCAGCCGGGTAGCGACATTACAGGTTGTATTATGAAATATTTCTTACTTATTTGATAGATAATTTATCCCCCTTTTTAATATGATTATCATATTTTTATGATTAATCAGAATTTAACATTATGATTTTTTTTGTTTGATGGTATTATTAGCATATTTAAGGATAACTTAGAATATGCACTATTTCATATAATATGAAGAAGACATTGAAATGGTTATTCTTTACTACTTTTCACGGGTGGTTAACGAATTACATTTTGTATGGAAGATAATGACTGCTCCTTTTTTTATATTAAATATTATATTTGTTTATGTATAGATCAATATTAAATTTTTTTATAAGAAAATAAAAATTTTATTCAACACAAGGGATCTATTAAGCATCATAGTACACATGAACCCCACCTTCTATGAAGTATTTGAACATGGGTACACAATCATGTGCTCAAATAGACCAAAACCAACCAAGAGCAAAATACATGAGTCTACCTCACGATGATGTGAAGCAATAATTGCAACTCAAAAGCAACAAAAAACAAATGACCCAAACATTGCCTACCAAGGCATTACTAGGATCCCTACCTCCTTAAAAACATTGATAAGAAAAAACCCCAGTGAGACGAAATAACCAAGCAGCTCAAACAGGAGAACCAATCAGAGAATGAAATAACCAGCCAGGTCAAACAGGAGAACCAAGATCAAGATTTAATCTTAATAGCATCAACCCAACCTAGAATATCAACCTCATCGTTATTGAAAATAATAGAATTTCTCTTGATCTAGATAGTCCAACAAACGCACTTCCAAATCATGCCTATAAAATTTATGCTCTTCTTTGAGTTAAATTTCACCATATCACATCCCAGCCAATCATATATAACACCCCAAATAGCTCTAGCCACCGGACAAACAACAAAAAAGATAATAGGTTGTTTCTGCAGCACTATGACAAAAGGAACACTGCACATCCACATTCACACCACGTCGCAATAGATTGCGTTTGGAAGCCACACGATCCAAAAAGAGCTGCCATGAAAAAGCACAAAGTTTGAAAGGCGCTTTTACCTTCCATGACCTCTTAAAAACATGAATCACCAATCAACCCAGAATTAGGCGCAGGTACATCAAGGCGCAAAAGAATGAAGTTGTAAACACACTTTACAAAAAAATCAAAAGAACCAGGCACAGTCCATTCCCAAGAATCGACAACATTATTAGATATAACCACGACAACCAGAATATTATTCAAATCAAACGACATATCTTTTTCATATTCAAACAGATCACGCCCCCAACAAAGGTTCCAAGACCAACCTTCATTACACCACACGCCCATATGTTGCACCAATCTGTTCGTGTCAATAGAGACCACATACCATCTAAGAAACTGATCGAAATAGAGCCACACCATCAATCCTCCCAGAAGAGGGTAGAATTACCAGATCCTATCCGTTAAAAGATCCAATAGCACAAAGATCTTTCCACCAAATAGAGGCTCTATTAAAATTTCGGCCATGGGAGCTCACCAAGGAATAAGCACCAAAGTCACCATATGTGACATCCTCACATTTAATTAGTTAAATTAAGGTTTATAGAAAACGGTACTTGAAAATTTCGACGAAAATCCGGCAGAGTTTCCTCTGTTTTTCGAACTTTCCAAAATTTCTTGTTTGTACATGTTCAGCCCAGAGAAATTTTTAAGCATAAAACATAATAATATTACTACCAGGTAAAAGTTAACTCCCGATTAATACAAGTTTCAGGGCATACACTAATACATGTTTTAATTTCCAAAATAACATTTAGAATATAAACTATGGTCCGCTCATGACTACATTACACTCCACCTGGTGGAGTGTGCTCCTGCTCGGCCTGCACTGGTGTAAGCTCTACTTTTATACATGTAGGAAAAATAGCAAGAATGGTAGCATTACATAGAACATAGAAAGATAAATTCTAAAAAGCATAGCAATGAACTAAGTCCCTAACACTTGACTTAAATCAATCACATTTACTACCCTACTACTATGCACATATTCAATTCTAAACACTTTGCACATTTCTTCGTATTTATTTTCATGTTATTTCTTTTTCTCGTTTTTCCTCCTTTTATTTTCTTTTATACTTTTTCTCATCTTTCTCTTTTTACGGTTTTATGAATCCACCACTATGCTCCCTCTACGAGGCGTCTTACCGCTGCGTACGCCCACATGTCGTACGGCTTACGCAACCAATGCGCTCCTCCTGGACGTCTTCTATGGCCTGGAATCCACAAAAAAAAAACCTCAAGCCACAGGGTCTCACAACCAACCTGCGCCATTTATCTATTCTTATTTACTTGGCCACAAGGTCTCACAACCAACCTGTGTCATTTATCTTTTTTCTATTTGGCCACAGGGTCTCACAACCAACCTGCACCATTTACTTTTTATTATTTGGCCATAGGGTCTCACAACCAACCTGCATCGTTTACTTTTTATTATTTGGCCACAGGGTCTCACAATCAACCTGCGCCATTTACTTTTTATTATTTGGCCACAGGGTCTCACAACCAACCGGTGCCATTTATTCGTAGTTCATTTAATTCTTTTTTCTCTTATTTATCTTTTTCTCTTTTCTTTATCTTCTCATAATCCAAGTAGCTCATTTAATGCTTTATCTCTTTTTTTTTTGTTTTCGTTGGTATGCAATCACTTTATATTATATTTTCTTTTCTCGCTTTTCGTTCTTTATCTATTAGTTTCATCACTCTTAGTTTTTCTTGCTCGGTTTCTCTTCTTTAGATTCTTTGTTGCCCTTTCATTATTCCTTATTGTTTACTTACACTGTCGCTCTTATTCTTTTCCTTAACTTATCATCTAATTAAATTCCACACCCTTCGCTTTGTTACCATTTCCCTAGGTTCTCTTACCGTTTTCCTATTTATACTTGGAACTTTAGTTCGTTATTTCATTTTTACTTTCTAATTCCTATAGATTTTAACTGGATTGATTCTATTTATGCATACTCATTTGGGTTTAATTCCCTCTTCTAACCTCACTTTATTTTTTGGCCAACATAGATAATATTATCATTTATTTTAGTAGTTATATACTATTCAACTACCTTATGTTGGTTTTGGCCTCAAAATCTCGAGACGGGGGGTGAATCGAGTTTTATTATGTATTGAAAAATTCGTACCAAATTAAAAAAAAATTGTTTTGAGATGGAGAGATTAAACGATTGTTATGGATCGCGAAAACGATAGAAAATATAATCGAGTAGCGCGGAAACGTAAATAAAGTAAATATGCGGAAAGTAAAAGATAAGGGTTAGAAAAGCATGCACCGGTGAATTTTATACTGGTTCAGCCTTCCCGTCGAAAGGCCTAGTCCAGTCCCCAAGCGACCCGCCTGAGAGTTCTTATAACCAAGCAATAGAGCCGCACCCTATTACAACCAAGAGCACCCCGCACACTACTAGGAACCTCCGTTCGCTAGGGGCCTCAATCACACAGCAGGCTTCCTCGCCCTACGAACGCCTCAACGTTCAACTATGGGATTCTCTCCCTACCACTAAGGTTTAGAACGAATATGATTGTGATTACAATAGCTTTGTGTGTTCTTAAAACACATATACAACAATATGCTCTATGATAGTGAAGTAGTGTTTCTCTAGATGTTACTCAGCCAATAAGGATTTGTTCTTCAAAAAGTATGAACGATGAAAAGCAGAAGACTTGAGAAGAAGAAGAGAGAAAACGTGCAGAGCAAAAAGAATGAATGAAAAACTATCTGAACTTGAAAAATGTTGGAGTGATTGATTTAAAAAGAAAACCAATTTGAATCAACAATGATTTTGAATTAAGTAAAACAAATCAAAATAGAATAATAAAAGATTTGTAATAAGTTTTAAAATCAAAATAAAATCAAAACGATTTTCAAAATAAAATAAAGATTTGATTCTTAAAACCAAAAAGGAAATAATTCAAATTTAAAATCATTTTCGAATTTTATAAAATATATCAGAATCTTTTATATAAAAACAAATCAAGAAATAATAAAAATTATTCTGACACGTTTTTCAATAAATCAAGAAATAATCGATTACATAGAAGCAATAATCGATTACTTCTACAAAAATAGAAATTCTTAAAACATTTGAAAAACATGTAATCGATTAGGCTAAGAATAGTTAATCGATTACATCAATAGTGATTATTTTTAAGAATTCTGATCACAATAACCAACAAGATTACAAGATGAACCTTTGGGGTACCACAAACCCATATCAGTTGTGCCAGACAGATATTTCATTATACGCTTGGCAGCAACCATGTGCGTTTCTTTTGGATTCGACTGGAACCGAGCACCAAGACACACACTAAACATGATATCCGACCTACTTGCCGTTAAATAGAGAAGGGATCCGATAATACCTCGATACTTGTTATTTCTACGAATTTACCTCCTTCGTCTTTGTCCAAGTAGCATGATGTGCTTATCGATGTTGCAACTGCCTTGGCCTTATCCATGCCAAATCTTTTCAGTAATTCTTTGCAGTATTTAGTTTGACTAATGAAAATTCCGTCCTTTGCTTGCTTTATTTGTAATCCCAGGAAAAAGTTCAGCTCGCCCATCATAGACATTTCGAACTCTTCCTGCATCATACTAGAAAATTCCTTGCAAAGGATTTCATTAGTAGCACCGAATATAATATCATCTACATAAATCTGAACTAAAAGAATGTCCTTTCCTTTCTGTTTGATAAAAAGTGTGTTGTCAACCTTCCCTCTTTCAAAGTTATTTTCAAAAACTCCATTACCTTACATTTTGATCTAAAGAGAAGGTTTCTATTCTATGCTTGCTTGAGTCTTCAATCTTGAGACTTGGCTTGCACTTGTGAGCTTGAACTTGAGTTGGCTTGTTATCATCAAAACATATAAAAGAATTCCTTTGAAGTCCATAGAGAGTTTGAAGCATGCCTTCCAACCAGCTTGACTTCCAACACTCCCCCTTTTTGATGATGACAAACAACCATTCTGATATACTCTTTATTATCTGCATCACAAGTGTTATAGAAGCAGAAATAGATATATAATAATAAAACCTTTCTTAGAATCATTAAATACAGGAAAAAAATAATGGATTATTTCATCTCCCCCTGTATGAATGCTTAAAAATATATCATTTTTGAACCAAGCATCCTTCCAGAATAATGGATTATATCTTCTCCCCCTGAATGTATTAGCCAACAAAAATTAGCCAATATATCAGATATCAGAATCTCTCTCCCCCTTTTGTAATCATCAAAAAGATGTGCAATCTCCCCCTGAAACACTAAGAAGATGCATCAATAATAACATGAGAGATAAAGATTCACATATTCAAAAGAGGTGAGAGGCAGAAGCTAGACCAATTTCTCTACGAATGAAAAAGAAATTTTCTTTTGGAAGCGATTTCGTAAAGATATCAGCCAACTGCCGCGAAGTATCAACATACTCTATAATGCAATCACCCTTCTGAATATGATCATGAATAAAATGGTGTCGAATCTCGATATGCTTCGTGCGAGAATGTTGCACTGGGTTTTTGGTAATAGAAATAGCACTGGTATTATCACATTTAATAGGAATGTGATCTAGACTTACACCAAAGTCTAGGAGTTGTTGTTTTAACCATAAAATCTGAGCGCAACAACTACCCGCGGCTACATATTCAGCCTCAGCTGTAGATAGGGCAACACTAGACTGTTTCTTACTAGCCCATGATACCAATGAATTGCCAAGAAGATGACAAGTGCCGCTTTTCTATCTACTTTGCAACCAGCAAAGTCAGAATCAGAAAACCCAACAAGATTACAAGATGAACCTTTGGGGTACCACAAACCCATATCAGTTGTGCCAGACATATATTTCATTATACGCTTGGCAGCAACCATGTGCGTTTCTTTTGGATTCGACTAGAACCGAGCACCAAGACACACACTAAACATGATATCCGGCCTACTTGCCGTTAAATAGAGAAGGGATCCGATAATACCTCGATACTTTGTTATTTCTACGGATTTACCTCCTTCGTCTTTGTCCAAGTAGCATGATGTGCTTATCGGTGTTTCAACTGCCTTGGCCTTATCCATGCCAAATCTTTTCAGTAATTCTTTGCAGTATTTAGTTTGACTAATGAAAATTCCGTCCTTTGCTTGCTTTATTTGTAATCCCAGGAAAAAGTTCAGCTCGCCCATCATAGACATTTCGAACTCTTCCTGCATCATACTAGAAAATTCCCTTCAAAGGATTTCATTAGTAGCACCGAATATAATATCATCTACATAAATCTGAACTAAAAGAATGTCCTTTCCTTTCTTTTTGATAAAACGTGTGTTGTCAACCTTCCCTCTTTCAAAGTTATTTTCAAAAACTCCATTACCTTACATTTTGATCTAAAGAGAAGGTTTCTATTATATGCTTGCTTGAGTCTTCAATCTTGAGACTTGGCTTGCACTTGTGAGCTTGAACTTGAGTTGGCTTGTTATCATCAAAACATATAAAAGAATTCCTTTGAAGTCCATAGAGAGTTTGAAGCATGCCTTCCAACCAGCTTGACTTCCAACACTCCCCCTTTTTGATGATGACAAACAACCATTCTGATATGCTCTTTATTATCTGCATCACAAGTGTTATAGAAGCAGAAATAGATATATAATAATAAAACCTTTCTTAGAATCATTAAATACAGGAAAAAAATAATGGATTATTTCATCTCCCCCTGTATGAATGCTTAAAAATATATCATTTTTGAACCAAGCATCCTTCCAGAATAATGGATTATATCTTCTCCCCCTGAATGTATTAGCCAACAAAAATTAGCCAATATATCAGATATCAGAATCTCTCTCCCCCTTTTGTAATCATCAAAAAGATGTGCAATCTCCCCCTGAAACACTAAGAAGATGCATCAATAATAACATGAGAGATAAAGATTCACATATTCAAAAGAGGTGAGAGGCAGAAGCTAGACCAATTTCTCTACGAATGAAAAAGAAATTTTCTTTTGGAAGCGATTTCGTAAAGATATCAGCCAACTGCCGCGAAGTATCAACATACTCTACAATGCAATCACCCTTCTGAATATGATCACGAATAAAATGGTGTCGAATCTCGATATGCTTCGTGCGAGAATGTTGCACTGGGTTTTTGGTAATAGAAATAGCACTGGTATTATCACATTTAATAGGAATGTGATCTAGACTTACACCAAAGTCTAGGAGTTGTTGTTTTAACCATAAAATCTGAGCGCAACAACTACCCGCGGCTACATATTCAGCCTCAGCTGTAGATAGGGCAACACTAGACTGTTTCTTACTAGCCCATGATACCAATGAATTGCCAAGAAGATGACAAGTGCCGCTAGTGCTTTTTCTATCTACTTTGCAACCAGCAAAGTCAGAATCAGAAAACCCAACAAGATTACAAGATGAACCTTTGGGGTACCACAAACCCATATCAGTTGTGCCAGACAGATATTTCATTATACGCTTGGCAGCAACCATGTGCGTTTCTTTTGGATTCGACTGGAACCGAGCACCAAGACACACACTAAACATAATATCCGGCCTACTTGCCGTTAAATAGAGAAGGGATCCGATAATACCTCGATACTTTGTTATTTCTACGGATTTACCTCCTTCGTCTTTGTCCAAGTAGCATGATGTGCTTATCGGTGTTGCAACTGCCTTGGCCTTATCCATGCCAAATCTTTTCAGTAATTCTTTGCAGTATTTAGTTTGACTAATGAAAATTCCGTCCTTTGCTTGCTTTATTTGTAATCCCAGGAAAAAGTTCAGCTCGCCCATCATAGACATTTCGAACTCTTCCTGCATCATACTAGAAAATTCCTTGCAAAGGATTTCATTAGTAGCACCGAATATAATATCATCTACATAAATCTGAACTAAAAGAATGTCCTTTCCTTTCTTTTTGATAAAATGTGTGTTGTCAACCTTCCCTCTTTCAAAGTTATTTTCAAAAACTCCATTACCTTACATTTTGATCTAAAGAGAAGGTTTCTATTCTATGCTTGCTTGAGTCTTCAATCTTGAGACTTGGCTTGCACTTGTGAGCTTGAACTTGAGTTGGCTTGTTATCATCAAAACATATAAAAGAATTCCTTTGAAGTCCATAGAGAGTTTGAAGCATGCCTTCCAACCAGCTTGACTTCCAACACTCCCCCTTTTTGATGATGACAAACAACCATTCTGATATGCTCTTTATTATCTGCATCACAAGTGTTATAGAAGCAGAAATAGATATATAATAATAAAACCTTTCTTAGAATCATTAAATACAGGAAAAAAATAATGGATTATTTCATCTCCCCCTGTATGAATGCTTAAAAATATATCATTTTTGAACCAAGCATCCTTCCAGAATAATGGATTATATCTTCTCCCCCTGAATGTATTAGCCAACAAAAATTAGCCAATATATCAGATATCAGAATCTATCTCCCCCTTTTGTAATCATCAAAAAGATGTGCAATCTCCCCCTGAAACACTAAGAAGATGCATCAATAATAACATGAGAGATAAAGATTCACATATTCAAAAGAGGTGAGAGGCAGAAGCTAGACCAATTTCTCTACGAATGAAAAAGAAATTTTATTTTGGAAGCGATTTCGTAAAGATATCAGCCAACTGCCGCGAAGTATCAACATACTCTATAATGCAATCACCCTTCTGAATATGATCACGAATAAAATGGTGTCGAATCTCGATATGCTTCGTGCGAGAATGTTGCACTGGGTTTTTGGTAATAGAAATAGCACTGGTATTATCACATTTAATAGGAATGTGATCTAGACTTACACCAAAGTCTAGGAGTTGTTATTTTAACCATAAAATATGAGCGCAACAACTACCCGCGGCTACATATTCAGCCTCAGCTGTAGATAGGGCAACACTAGACTGTTTCTTACTAGCCCATGATACCAATGAATTGCCAAGAAGATGACAAGTGCCGCTAGTGCTTTTTTTATCTACTTTGCAACCAGCAAAGTCAGAATCAGAATACCCAACAAGATTACAAGATGAACCTTTGGGGTACCACAAACCCATATCAGTTGTGCCAGACAGATATTTCATTATACGCTTGGCAGCAACCATGTGCGTTTCTTTTGGATTCGACCGGAACCGAGCACCAAGACACACACTAAACATGATATCCGACCTACTTGCCGTTAAATAGAGAAGGGATCCGATAATACCTCGATACTTTGTTATTTCTACGGATTTACCTCCTTCGTCTTTGTCCAAGTAGCATGATGTGCTTATCGGTGTTGCAACTGCCTTGGCCTTATCCATGCCAAATCTTTTCAGTAATTCTTTGCAGTATTTAGTTTGACTAATGAAAATTCCGTCCTTTGCTTGCTTTATTTGTAATCCCAGGAAAAAGTTCAGCTCGCCCATCATAGACATTTCGAACTCTTCCTGCATCATACTAGAAAATTCCTTGCAAAGGATTTCATTAGTAGCACCGAATATAATATCATCTACATAAATCTGAACTAAAAGAATGTCCTTTCCTTTCTTTTTGATAAAAAGTGTGTTGTCAACCTTCCCTCTTTCAAAGTTATTTTCCAGTAAAAATTTGCTAAGACGGTCGTACCACGCTCTAGGAGCTTGTTTTAGACCATACAAAGCCTTTTTCAATTTGTAAACATAATCAGGGTGTTCATAACTTTCAAAGCCAGGCGGTTGACACACATAAACTTCTTCATTTATAAAACCATTAAGAAAGGCACTCTTTACGTCCATTTGATATAATTTAAAATCTAGAATACATGCAAATGCTAATAGTAGTCTTATGGCTTCCAACCTAGCAACAGGGGCAAATGTCTCCTCATAATCTATCCCCTCTTCCTGGTTGTAACCTTGTGCAACTAGACTAGATTTGTTTCGAACAATTAAACCAGCCTCATCAAGTTTATTTTTATAAATCCACTTAGTTCCAATAATCGGATGAGACTCAGGCCTAGGAACAAGTTACCACACCTGATTTCTTTCGAACTGGTTTAATTCCTCTTGCATTGCCAAAAGCTAATGCTCATCAAGCATAGCCTCAGAATAATTCTTTGGCTCTACTTGAGAAACAAATGCAAAGAAGTTATACAGATTGCTAATAAAGTTGCGAGTACTTACACCTTTTGAAATGTCTCCGATGATCTGATCAATAGGATGGTGCCTTGATGTTTTCCACTCCTTAGGCAAATCAGCGTTGAGTTCCATTGATTGTTCTTGATTTTTCTCCTAAACATTTTCAACTGAATTTCCATTGCTTTCGGAATGATCCTTCGCTTTAGCATTTGGCTCCTCATCCTCATCAATAAATAAATCTCCAAGAATACCTGAAATTTCATTAACAGATACCTTTCCCAACCTTCTGGGATCGGATTCGTCAAATGATACATGAATAGATTCTTCAATAGTATTACGAGATTTATTGTATATCCTATATGCTTTGCTCGATGCAGAATAACCAAGGAATATACCCTCATCAGCTCTATCCTCAAAAGATCCTAGATTTTCTCTACCATTATTATGCACAAAACATTTACATCCAAAAACTCGAAGATGGGAAATATTAGGTTTTCTCCCCTTGTACAGCTCATAGGGGGTTTTCTTTAAAATAGGCCTAATCAAAACACGGTTCATAACATAACAAGCTGTACTCACTGCATCGGCCCAAAAATATGCAGGCAAATTCATGTCATTAAGCATTGTTCTAGAAAGCTCTTTTAATGAAAGATTTTTCCTCTCCACAACTCCATTTTGCTCTAGAGTCCTTGGAGTTGAAAAATAATGCTTAATTCCATGTTTTTCGCAAAACTTTTCAAAACTATGATTTTTAAATTCTCCACCATGATCAGTTCTAATGGATGCAATGCTCAAATGCAATTGGTTTTGAATAATCTTGGCTAGCTTTTTAAATTCATGAAATGCGTCATTTTTATGAGTAATAAAAAGCGTCCATGTATACCTAGAATAGTCATCCACAATAACCAAACAATAATAGTTGCCAGCAAAGCTTTTAGTTTGACACGGTCCAAAAAGATCCATATGTAAAAGTTCCAAAGGCCTTTGAGTTGAAACAAGGTTTTTAGAAGGAAAATAGGCCCTTGTGAGTTTTGATTTTGAACAAGGATCACATTTTTCAGAAAAAATAAAATTTTGCTTTGGCAAACCAACTACTAAGTTTTTAGAAGAAATTTTATTTAAATGAGCCATGTGGATGTGACCTATTCTACGATGCCACAGCCACGATTCATCCTCTTTAGATAATAAACATTTCGCATCATTTGAGGGAATTGAATCAAAATCAATAATATAAACATTGTTTATCCTGCGAGCAATTAGCTTAATAAGATTATCAATTTTTCCCTCGATAATACATCTATCAGAATCAAAAATAACCCTATTGCCCTTATCACACAATTGACTAATACTTAGTGTCGTGTCCTTAACCAAGATCAACCTTAAAGCTATGGAAGAGCCTTGAAGAATGATCTCAATCAAGATATTAATGTAGGACTTTATAGGATTTCTGAATATCCAGTTGGGATAATCAGGTTCTCCCTAGTCAACAACGTGTGTGCTGGTGTCAACTTAGGGATGAGAAGACGTACCTTAGCCCCTATAGCATGGTGGTTCTGATAGGGGATTGCCTGTGAAATTGGCATCGAGTACATTTCTTGACATTGTTAGTTCCATGATGAACATGATGAATGTTTTGATAATGACAAAGTGTTTTTGAACAAGCTACATGTGTTGATCAAGTTTCAAGCTCAACAAGCAACAACAAACATCAAATGAAGAAGAGAGAAAGCAAGCTCATGAAGACCTAAGTTTGAGTGTATTTGTATTTCTTTTATCTTTTGCCTCTCAAGCTTCATAGGTTTTTTATTTGGGTAGATTATTATAGAGGGTAGTGAATCTCATTCATAAGTCATGATTTAATCATAATTTGAGTTTTCACTTAACCTAGAATCAATAGGTGGCTTAAAGGTTTTAAAGGAAAGGTTGGTTTTTGAGAAAACAAGTTTTGAACATGTGCAGTATCAACTTAATCGATTAAGTGATAACTTAATCGAGTACTACTCGAGTACACGACTTGCTTAATCGATTAAGTACTGCTGAACTGATTTTTAAAATACGTTTTTCACTTCTCAAAATCGTTTTTCAAGTGCTACAACTTTTGGGTATTCTTTATAAACCTTTTCCTATTATTTGTGATTAATTAGAATCATTTCATACAAGTTTTAAAAAGAATCAAGCCACTCTATTCTCTCTCATTTTTTCAAAAGATCAAAGTTCTCATATTTTCATATTCTTTGATCAAGAACCTTTGAATCTCTTATGGTGAATTGTCATAACTCTTGATTGAGATTCATAGGATTGTTTTGTGTTTTCTATTGTGTTGTAATCTTTGCAAGAAGGCAAGTCACTACAACAAACAAGAAGTCTTGGTGTGTCGATTTTATCATCAAGCAAGTGCATTCTTATTGAAGAAGAAGAAGAAGTCTTGGTTGTGAATCAAGCAAGTGAAGCCTTGGTGTGTGGATTATCATCAAGCAATTGAAGACTTGTTGTGTCGATTATCAACAAGGGGTAGAGGTTAGATTAGAGAGAAGATCAATAGGATTACAAGGCAAGGGTGTCGGTTATCTCTTGTAGGCTAGCAAGAAGGGAGTCTTGTGAGGCAATCACTTGTAATTTGAGAACTCTAATTCCTCATAGTGAAGAATCTCTCTTGGTTGAAGAGGGGACTGGATGTAGCTTTCAAGTGGATGAAAGTGAACCAGGATAAATCACTGTGTCGTATCTCTAAACCCTTACTCTTTATATTCAAGTCATTTGATTGCGTTCTTGGTTGAAAACCTAGAAAGATTGATTTTCATAATTGATTGAATTGAATCTTTAATTGTTCAAATTGATAAAGGGAAAATCATTTTCATAACTAGGTTAATCAATAAGAATATAGGTGTTAATCATTTCCGCTGAATCTCTGATCTTGCATGTGAATTGATTGATTTTCGTATTCGAATGAAAAATTGATTTTTCTGTTTTCTGTCATATTTAATCGATTAAGTTCAAGCTTAATCGAGTACTACTCGAGTACACGACTTGCTTAATCGATTAAGTACTGTAGAATTTGCAAAAATCATTTGTTTTAATTGTTTCGATTTGTTTCGTTCGAAAATCTTTCAAGGTAGCTTCAACACCTATTCAACCCCCCCTTCTAGGTGTTTTCCTAGGGTTCCTTTGTCTCTCCAACCACAAATTGCGGTTTCCTCAGACATGTTCCATAGCGTCTTTCTGCAGTGTAGGCCAAAAATAGCCTGCTCTGATTATTTTTTTCGCCAAGGACTTCCCTCCCATGTGATGGCTGCAAATGCCACCATGAATCTCCTCCAGGATTTCCTCAGCTTGGGATGGATTGACACATCTGAGCATGGGGGATCCAAAACCTCTTTTGTATAAGACTCCATTTAAAACTGTGTATTGGGCAGCCTTTTTCACCAACTTCTGAGCTTCGGACTGATCTTGAGGGACAAACCCATGTTGCAAGTAAGTGAGAATTGGGTCCATCCATGACTGAGATATTGAGACCGCCAAAATGACACTAGGTCGGGGAACAGTTTCTTGTATCAGAGTTTTGTTGTTTTCCGACCCTTTTGTACTTGCTAACTTGGACAGAATATCCGCTCGGGAGTTTGAATCTCTCGGAACATGGGAAATATTAAACTCAGAAAAGCTGGAGATAATTCGCTTTACCTCTTCCAGATATTTTTGCAGAATGGGCTCTTTTGCCGAGTACTGGCCCTTGATTTGAGAAACTACCAGTTGTGAATCGCTGAAAACCGACACTTGTTCCGCTCCAAACTCACGCACCATCTTGAGGCCTGCCAGAACTGCCTCGTATTCTGCTTGATTATTTGACGTCTGGAACTCAAATTTCAGTGAGTACTCCATGGATAGTCCCTCGGGGTTTTCGATGATTACTCCAGCCCCTGCGCCTTTCCTATTACTTGATCCATCCACGTAGACTGACCAAAGACTATGAGAGCTGTTAGAAGGAACATCCGTAAATTCGGAAACGAAATCTGCTAGTACTTGTGACTTCATTGCTTTTCTTGGTTCATAGGTAATGTCGAATTCGGAAAGTTCGATAGACCATGAAACCATTCTGCTAGCTAGATCGGGTTTATGAAGAACCTGTCTAATAGGTTGAGCGGTTCTCACCAATATTTTATGTGCCTGAAAGTACTGTCTCAATCTCCGAGCTGATGTGACCAAACAATACGCAAGTTTCTCGAGCCTCTGATACCTCAACTCTGATCCTTGAAGTGCTCGGCTAACATAATAGATCGGAGCCTCAGTGCCTGAATCATCTCGTACCAGAACTGAACTGACTGCTGTCTCAGCCACTGACATGTATAGGATGAGGTTCTCCCCAGGAAGAGGACTGTGGAGGACGGGTAGGCTGGAAAGATATTCTTTTAATTGAATAAAAGCTTGTTCACAGTGTTCATCCCACAGGAAATCCTTATTTTTCCTGAGGAGTTGGTACCATGGCAAGGCTTTTCGAGCGACTTGGGACAGGAACCTGTAGAGTGCTGCCACTCGACCCGTGAGTTGCTAAACTTCTTTCAAATTTGTTGGGCTCCTCATATCAAGGATTTCTTTACATTTATCAGGATTAGCCTCAATTCCTCTCTCGGTTAACATAAATCCGAGAAAAGAACCGGCCGGAACCCCAAATACACACTTCTCGGGATTCAACCTCATGGAATATTTCCTTACCCGACCGAGTATTTCTGTGAGGTCCTTGGCATGATTCTCTTGTTGTCTACTTTTGGCGATGATGTCATCTATGTATACCTCCATATTTGAACCGATCATACCCTGAAAAATTTTGTTCATCATCCTTTGATAAGTAGCTCCCGCATTCTTCAACCCAAATGGCATAACGTTGTAACAGTAAGTGGCCCTGTCAGTGATAAATGCAGTTTTGTCCTGGTCGGCTGGGAACATTGGAATCTGGTTGTAACCAGAGTAAGCATCCATAAACGATAAGAGTTTGTATCCAGCTGAACTGTCGACGAGTTTGTCAATAACAGGGAGTGGGTATTGATCTTTAGGACAGACTTTGTTCAAGTCTGTGTAATCAACACACATTCTCCATTTTCCATTGGGTTTTTTGACTAAGACGGTGTTTGCCAACCAATCTGTGTAGTCAATTTCCCGAATGAAGCCTGCTCGGAGTAGTTCAGCAACCTTTTCTTCTATTGCCATGGCTTTTTCCGCGCTAACTTTCCTTTTGCGTTGCGCCACTGGTTTCGACCCTGGTACGATGCTCAACTTATGACAAATAAAATTGGGGTCAATTCCAGGCATATCAGCTGACGTCCAAGCGAACAAATCCTTATTTGCAATTAATAGAGCGACCAATTCTTCTTTAACGCCCGTGGGCAAATCAGCACCAATTTTCACTTGTCTGAGAGGATCGTCAGATAGCGTCAAGAACTCCCACTGTCCCTTTGGGGTCGGTCTATTTCTGTCGGATTGGTCCCGCATATCCAAATCCGCCAAGTTCACATTTCCCTTACCCAAAGAAACTCTTTCCAGATTGTTCGGATCCTTGCTCTTCACTTTTCCTAGGCTAGCATTATAACATTTTCTTGCTGCGTCCTGTTCGGCCTTCACCGTTACTACTCTGTCATCAGTTCCGACGAACTTCATGGCCAAATGAACTGTTGACACAACCGCTCCAAAAGCCTGCAGAGAAGTTCTTCCAAGAATTGCATTGTAGGCTGCCGGACAATCCACCACCAAAAACTTCACAATCTCGGTCCTAGCTGAAGGCTGTTGTCCAAGGGTTACAGGGAGCTGAATGTAACCTTTTGGCTCAACAGTTTCTCCAGTAAAACCGATCAGTTCACCTTCAAAGGGAGTGAGATTACATTCCCTGAGTCTCAAAGCTTTGAACAAAGGGAAAAACATTATATCCGCCGAACTACCTTGATCAATAAAAACCCGTTTTACCTCATAATTTCCGATCAGAGCAGTTATTACCATGGGATCATTATGGCCTGGGAGTATTCCATCCAAATCCTCGTCGTCAAAAATAATGGGAATGTTTTTTGTTGATCTCTTGGCGATCGGTTTTTGACTGACTGCCAAGATCTGGTTGATGTATTTTTTCCTATCGGCTTTCTTCTCCCCTCCTCCGGCAAAACCTCCCGCAATAGTGTTAACCAGGAAATCATTTTTATTGGTGTTGGACTCGGGAACCGGGGTAGGGTCGGTTCTCTGTTTCCCGCTATTCTGATCGTCTGGCGACCTGCTTCTCTGGCGTTTAGGTTTTACTGGAGATTGAGATCTGTTCCTGTTCCTTCGGCCGGCTGCGTCCCTGATGTACTGCTGTAGCTTGCCATCTCTGATCATTTCCTCAATCAAATCACGTAGCCATATGCATTCGTCAGTAGTGTGGCCATAACCTCTGTGGAAGTCACAATATTTCGACCAATCACGCTGTGCGCCTTTTCTCAAAGACGGAGGTCTTTGAGCTGAGCGTAAGTCGGTTTGCATAGTTTCTCTTAAAATCTGACTCCTCGGAACAGTAAGAGGCGTGTAATCCTGAAACTTATTCCGGGGAGGAAATCGTCGATCTCGATCGTTCCTTTCCTGTCTGCCACCAAAACGTTCATCACGTTTTTGCTTATTTTGACCATGTGGGTCGGCACGCTGCCTTTCCTCTCTTATTTTCTACCCTTTGTGGAATTCTTCCAGATTGATGAATTTATTCGATCGTTGCCTTAGCTCGGCCATATCCTTCGGAGGTTTGCCAATCAGGGATTTTTTAAAATCTTCGGGTTGTAGACCTTGAGTGAACAGTAATACTGCCACACCAGGTGCCAAGTGAGGGACTGAACTTGCCTCTGTATGGAACCGCGAAAGGTAATCTTTTAAGGATTCATCTTGCTTTTGGGTTACCGCTGCTAAAGTGTGGTCCGACCTAGGCTGAATACAACTAGTCGTGTATCTATTTAAAAATACTCTTTTCATCTCCTCCCATGAATTAACAGAATTCCGAGGGAGAGATGAGTACCAGCGTAATACTGATGGTTCGAGGGTCATGGAAAAGGCCCAGCACTTCATTTCATCCCCTCCGCTATAATAGTTCATTGCCCCTTCGAAAGAGACAATATGGTCCACCGGGTCGGTTAGGCCGTTATAATGTGGGACATTAGGAGGGCCCAAATAGCCTTGAGGGGTTTGAAACGCCATGATATGTGGGGTGAAAGGATGACCAGGGTGAAAATCACTCTGGTCTTCATTTGTGGTAGGGTTAACATGGGAACTCGGTGGCGGAAGCTGAATTATTGGTGTTGGTTGGGGGTCCATGGTTGGTTGGTTTTGAGCGATCCTTGCCATAGCCTGTTGTTGAAGGTCGGCAATAGCACGTCCTTGTTGCCCGATTAACGTGGTTTGCCTATTAAGAATATTAATCATCTCTATTTCCCTCGCTCTGGCGGAAGCTGTAGTTGCATATGATCTGCTAATGGAATGGCTATGACGAGAATGTCCTGGGGCAGATCTACTTGGATTTAGTCTGGTTCTACGAGTTGTACTTATATGATCGGGGTTGTGTGGGTTAAGGTGAGTGCGTTGGGTGTTTCGCCCATGGTGTACTCGGGTTCCGGTGGTTCTAGAAGTATTTCGTGTAGTAGGAGCTGTACTACTGGAGTCACCATGGGTAGAAGGTGGTGGTGTAGGTGGCGGTGGTGGTGGAGGTGGCATGGCACGTAATACCCGAAGGGGTTGGGGATTGCTCCCAGCCCTTGGATGGGAGGATAGTGGCGTTTGGGGGTGTAGAGCATGACCACCGCTATGATTCTGACTTTGGTTATGTGGCGGTTGGCTTTGTGAATGGTTTGGAGGCTGGGGGTTACTCCCTGGCCCAGATTGAGACCTTTGTGGTGGTTCCCCATTATTCCCACGATTGTGGTTGAGGACGTCACGCAGATCGCCTGCTGAGTGGGGCTGCGGTTCATTATTATTAGCGTTTCTGGGCCTGCCGCGGGTGCGAGCGATGTGTTCACGGAGGTCACCAACTTGACTTCTGGTGGTGACCATGGTGGTGGTGGGAATGATTTGTTATTCAATCCCCACAGACGGCGCCAATGTCGTGTCCTTAACCAAGATCAACCTTAAAGCTATGGAAGAGCCTTGAAGAATGATCTCAATCAAGATATTAATGTAGGACTTTATAGGATTTCTGAATATCCAGTTGGGATAATCAGGTTCTCCCTAGTCAACAACGTGTGTGCTGGTGTCAACTTAGGGATGAGAAGACGTACCTTAGCCCCTATAGCATGGTGGTTCTTATAGGGGATTGCCTGTATGCCATGGGCCGTTCTGATAAGGCTTCTGAAGAGGAAGAACTCAAATAGGATTCGTAGAGGATATGATAAGATCATATCCGTTAATCCTGTAAGCGATAGACTTCATCCAATACGGTTTTTATCTTTCCAAGAGTCGTGGGAATCCAGGGGAAGCAGTTAAGCGCGATGAGACTGTTAGTGATAAGGATAAGGATGAGAATCCTGTGCTCGGGGTTAATCTCATTGGCATGTAACTTCTCGTTAGGTTCCCAGTTTACTCGGTGTATGTTTCCGACCGAAAGCCCTGCTTCAGTGTTATATTAACTAGAGTAATGAGGATACGGTCGGTTATTCGCTCGGTTTACTACAGGTCCACTACACTTAGCAAATTGTGCTTTAGGCCTTCAACATGTAAAACATTTTCAATGCAAGGGTTAGGAGGTGTACCAATTTTACCGATTCCGATGATCTTTCCTTGGTTGTTATCTCCGAAGGTCACATGTCCTTGGTCCTTAGGCACGAGATGCGAAAATTTGGATTTATCTCCAGTCATATGTTTTGAGCATCCGCTGTCCAAGTACCACCAAGACTTTCTTCCTTCCGGAGTAACCTACAAGCAAAAATTCAAGGTTTCTTTTTAGGTACCCATATCTTTTTGGGTCCTTTAGTGTTAGTATAGCCATAGTTTAAGTCATGCCACCTTCTAGCTTCATTGTTCGGTTTAACGAACTTCACTTTTCGGTGTATGCATTCATGTGCACCATGGCCCTTTTTACCACAAATATGACATATAATAAGAGGTTTCTTATGATTACTGGCAGGGACAAAAATGGTACTTAGTTTCTTTTGATGCCTACCGGGTTGATATCCTAAACCCGCTCTATTAAAGAAACATTTTTGCCTACCTCACATTAAATTTAAAGTATTTCTACCTTTTGTAAATTTAGCAAGGGTTTCTTTTAAATCTTCAATTTCTTTAACCAGATCCTTGCAGAATTTACAAGAAGAAGAACTAGCTTTAATTTTAATGTCATTACTCGAAGTGTTTGAAGAGTTTTTCAAGGTCAAATTCAGCTCCTTATTTTTATTTTTCAAAAAATCATTTTCTTTTGTAAGCTCTTTATTCTTTTCTAAAATCGAAGCTGAATTTTTCTTTTCTAGAGAAACTAATAAGGATAACCTCATCGATTCCTCATGTAACTCTTCAAATGCTTCTTGTAATTCATCATAAGAAAAATTGAGTTCAGTGTTTACCTCATTGTCGTGAGCCATCAAGCACAGGTTGGCGGTCTCCTCTTGTTCGTCTGAATCCTCATCCGAACTTCTATCGTTGTCCAGCCACGCCAAGTATGCTTGCTTTCCCTTCTTTGAACTTGAGGTGCCCTTTTCTGAATTCTCTTTCTTCTTCAATTGATAGCAATCTGCTCGAATGTGACCAGGCTTGCCACACTCATGACATGTGATGGTTGAGCCTCCACTTTTATTGTTGTCTCTTCGATTGAAATTCTTCTTCCTCAGAAATTTCCCGAACTTCTTCACCAATAGACCCATGTGTTCATCATTGATCAGTTCTTTGTCTGAGTCACTATCTGGTGCAGGTGCTTCAGCTTTGAATGCCAAGCTTTTGACTTTCTTGTTTTCTTCTTCATGCTGAGCCAACCTCTTCAGTTCACTTTCATGTTCTTGTAATTTTCCAAACAGAGTTGCCAGCGTCATTGTTGAGAGATTTCTTGATTCAGCGATTTTCGTCACTTTAGGTTGCCAATCTCTTCCCAAACATCTTAGAACTTTGTTGATGAGATCCTCATTGGTGAATTTCTTCCCCAATGTTGTTAGTTGATTTACTATCATTGTGAAGCGTTTTTGGATCTCTTGAATTGATTCTCCATCCTTCATTTTGAATAACTCATATTCACCAGTCAGCGCGTTGATTCTTGATCTTTTCACTTCCGTTGTTCCTTCATGCGTGACTTCCAGAGTATCCCACATTTGTTGTGCTGTCTCGCATGTAGAAATCCTGAAAAACTCATCATAGCTCAAAGCAGATGTTATAATATTTTTCGCTTTCAAGTCGTATTGGACTCTACGTTCCTCCTCCTCCGTCCACTCAGCCATAGGCTTTTCGACGGTGTTACCATTAACCACATAGGTAGGAACATAGGGACCATTAACGACGGCATCCCAAACTTTTAATCCTACTCCTTGAATAAAAATTTTCATACGGGCTTTCCAATACGCGTACCCTACCCCATCAAACATGGGAGGACGGTTAATAGAACTCCCTTCACCTCCAAACAGAGAGTTTGAAGCCATACTCTTGAGACAGTTAAGTCTTAACACAAGAGACTAGCTCTGATGCCAATTATTGGTTTTGGCCTCAAAATCTCGAGAGGGGGGGTGAATCGAGTTTTATTATGTATTGAAAAATTCGTACCAAATTAAAAAAAAAAATTGTTTTGAGATGGAGAGATTAAACGATTGTTATGGATCGCAAAAACGATAGAAAATATAATCGAGTAGTGCGGAAACGTAAATAAAGTAAATATGCGGAAAGTAAAAGAGGCCTTTGGGATTGGGGGACCAGAGGCAGAAGCCTTCTGCTTACCTTTTTTCGAAGCAGTGGATGCGGAAGGGGAAGATGCCAGAGTTTTCCTTTTGCGAGTCTGAAGAGCAGAGCCAGTTGCACCTGAAAGTAAGCAACACGCTATATCTGAGTATAAAAATAAAATAAAATAAAAAATAGCATTTGTAAAAACAAAGAGTACCTTTCTTCAAGGGAGTAGCATAATAAGGGTCCATAAAGGAGATGGGCACAGCTGAAGGAGTGATGAGATTAGGGGTCGCCTCAAAGCTACAAAGACGCTGTAGTACACCCTGGTGAGAGTCCAACCAGCTTTGAAGGACACCGCTAGTAAGAGGGAGAGAAATGTAGAAAGGGAAAGAGTCTTCCGAATCCGAATCCTTAGAAGTTCGAAAAAGCACTGACTGAAGAGCTGCTTCCACCCCTATGGGAGCAACATGGATGCCGCAGGGGGGCAGATCCCAACCGAATTGACGAACAACCCTATCTGGTCTATAAGCATACGACCATAAGGCTCCCCCATGTGCACTTTTGTTATCAGTAGAGACGAATCCAGGCAGACGACGTGGAGTAAGAATCAAGTTCCAAAGATCAGTAATGCCTTCTGATTTCTTTGAGGCATCATTCCTGGATGCAAAGAGGAACCTGTCATTGGTATAAAGGTCATGAAGTTGCTCCCCAGAAGGAAACAGTGGCTTAGCATAAGGACGAAACGAGAAGCTTCCCTCATCATCAATCACATGGACCAAAGGACACCTCGGTTGGCGCTGGGACCAATGCCACGACCGAATTTTGAGAGGGTCAGCATCAGCTTCTTCACTAACAGCAACCTCAGCGCCCTTAGCAGCGCCCTCAGCATCATCCTTCTCACCAACGTCCTTGAGTTTGGGCCCCTCCGGACCAAATTTTGGGAAGTGTTCGAACATAAAATGTTGAAGGAAGGTCAAGTCCAAGTAACAGTTTATGGGAAAGCGCCCATAGGAATTGCTCAATTGCTCTGCAATCTGGTCTAACCTTGCATATAAGCCACCAAGATATAATGATGACAACGGAAGATGGACCCCTTGCGACAGCATGCTAGCAAAGACGAACACGAAAGGACTCACGGATTCCCACGGCGGGTCAGTAAAAAGATAGCGGCTAAGCCAAAATGCAATAAAACATGCTCTGTCACCAAAAAATACCTTACCCAGTTGGCAAAGGTATGCTTCAAAGAAACCTTTTTACCTGAATGCTGGCCCTTTGAGGCAGACCTGCCAGCACCCCTTCCCTTTGAAGAATACCCTTTCCTCTGCAATAGGATGTCACGAGAATGCTTAGCACTCAGAACTATGGCAGCCTTCAATTCCCTTGCCATGTCAAAAAATTTCTCATCAATGTCAGAAAAAGAAAGGTCAGAATCACCAAAAGAGGGTAGCTTCATGAGGACGATTACGTCTTCCAGAGACGGAGTGAACTCCCCCCATGCAGTAATGAAGGTGTGAGTAGTTGAACACCAACGTTGTACCAGCATGTGAAGATCAGTTACTCTCTTGCATACACTAAGTTTGGTAGAAATCTTAGTGCCTTCAGCAATCCCTGTACTCTCCAGAACCTCAACGAACGAAGGGTCATCCTTGAAAACAGAGGCAACCTATTCAGGCCAGTCACCAGTCACACTGAGCCTCATATGGAATCGAACTTCTGACCAGGGAAATTCAGCCCTCAACAAACGAGACCGAATCAGTGTTGGGCCTAGGGTCTTATTGTCAACATCAGTTACAGGTGAGGTTTTCAGATGGGCAAATTCCTATGAGACAACAGTAGCCTTCAAAGGGAATTTATGAAACAAATTACCAGACTTGGGTGGACCTTCAGATGGAGGAGATGGGCGAGGAGCGTCTACCCAGCGCAGATAACCTTGTTCCATGGGCTCAGATCGTGAAGGAGGGAGGTTGTTTAGGATGGCAATGGAGATGGGTTGGGGGGACGTCCCCTCATCACCAACATATTCAGAAGTATTAGACTCCAGATCTTCACCAGAGGATGTCACAGCACTTGAGCGAGCCATGGAGTTGGAAACGATTTTTGGTAAGGGAAAGAAGAAGGGGCTACTATGAGAGAGAGAAAAGGAGGAAGGTCTTTCAAAATGAGAGGTGGAGAGATGTGGGAACGTGAAGGCATATTTGAAGAGTAACGTTGGAAGTGAGTGGAGGCACAGTTACCAACTGCAATAGCCACGTTTCACGCGATAAGGGGCTGGAAAGGAGTAGGCTTGCAGGCTACCAAGTTTGTATTTGAAAAAATAGGATTATTTCAAATACAAAAAGGGGCTATTGTTTAGGATTGGAAAATAAATAGTTATTGGGCCAAGGACCGTTAATAAGGAAGCAAATGGAAAGGGGAAGCTTCAAATGGCCCATAAGGATTGTCTTAACCCAAGACAAGACCCTACACCAACAATGGCAGAAAACGTGGAAGCGTCCTCTGGTCAGAGCGTCCTCAAACCACACCATCCCTCTGAAGCTAAACAAGGACCTGGGAAGTCACTTCTCCTTGGGCCCAACGCTCAACCAACCATGTCAATCAGAATACCATAAGTGGGAAAGATACCATTTCACTCAAGTGCCAAATGTAGTATGCCAGGGAAGAAGATGCCATTTCACTCAAGAAGAAAAAGGTACTGTTCATCTCCCCTACCAAGACTGAAGAGAGCAACGACCAGTAGGCAATGGAGGGAAGATCACAGTGTCCAACAGACAAAGAGAAGGCCAAACTTGAAGACCAAGACATAAGCCTTCTATATAGAGACCACCACTGATGATAAGGAGAGGCCAACAAGAACCAACACAAGTTGAAACCAGTAAACACCATTCCACTATACTCAGAGAATTACAACGACATCACCATAGAGAGATCTCAGAGAGTCTTAAGAGGGAAAAACTGAGAGCGTCCTATGAATCTTATAATCTTTCACCGTATCTCCTGATAGCTACGCCCTCTTGCTCGCTTGTATTTCTCTCTCAATGAAAGCAATAAAATGAGGCCTTGATTTCACTAAGTCTACGAACCCATTTCTTTTATTTTGCATTCCTGTTATTTTCCTTGCAAAATACAATAATTCTTGGTAGAAACAATTAACCAAATCGTGAAGTTGTGGCCCCAACAAATGGCATTTTCTTTGTAGTGCACGAGCATCACAATTAGGATGAAGTCGCTAAAAAACAAGAAAAACAACATAAAAACCAAAAAAGAAAAAAAAATCATACTACAGTTCAACAATAGTGAAAAAAAATGAGAAAACAGAATTGTGCATATGCAGATCCTTCGAGTATCTACTAAAAAACAATCAACAAAAATTTGGTGAAATACTTTACTATCCATAACCATGATTGCCTCAGCTTCAATAAGCCACTTTCCTTTACCAAATTCCATGTATCAACCTAATCATCCAATGTTAATAGCCATCATAATAAGACTTAAAAAGAGTTAAAGTGACAATATTTGATTAATAAATAAACCTGTGGCATTACTGTTTGTGTTGTATCCTCATCCATATGTCGCATAGTTTTCATTAATATTACCCTATCCTAACAATATTACAGCATAACAACAAGTTTCCCTAGCCCTTATATCAGTTATAGAAACAAGAAGAGTAAAAAAGGCCAAAAAAGGCTGATATGAGAAATAAGAATGAAGCAAATGCAACATCTAATAACAAATCAAGAGCCACAATACCCCATTGGCCCTTTCACTCCCTATGCGGCTATCATGCTAATACAAATGTGCACAATATAATACCAAAAGTAACCATAAGAGAGAAGCACAAAAAGGACCCAAACCATTCCCTGCAAATCAATGGAAGAAGACTTCACTTTTTATCAGGAAAATAGAAATAACCTTTCCCTGCAAATATGGACATGAAAAAAAAAACGAGTATACCTTTCTATTTTTGGTTTTCTTTCATTTCAATGTTGAGACCATGAGATGTTTATGAGCAAGCTAAGTACATAAACAAAACTATTGCATACATGATAATCAAGTCTTACAAGGTAAATATGATCCTAAATCTGATTCATCATTGATAATTGTTCAAGGCAAAACCAGTCCAACCGGTTTGACTCACTTCGTCATCTTCATCGTTGCAATTCAATCTAGGGGGTTGTTTGTTGCCCCAACCGAAGCAGTACGGCAAGCACAGAAGCAACCCAAAGGCAGCGGTTCGATTCGAACCCATTTATGCTATAATCGGTCCAACCCGATTTCAATCAGCAGCACTACAAGTGGCTATTATGGGCAGCAAGCAGAGAACAGAAACGCGAGCTTCGACAATGGTGATGGTGGTGCAAGTGAGAACTACTGCTATGGTGATTGGGCTTGGTGGCGACGACGGGGTCCCTGAACAGCGCGATTCGCGGCGAGGGAGCTAGAATGAGAGAGAGAGAGAGAGAGAGAGAGAGATCGCTAAAGTGAGGGGGCTGAGCCGAGTGAGAGGGAGAGGAGAAGAGGGACCAAGAGAGAGAAAAAGGAATGGGTGGGCGGCGGCCTTGGGTGAGAAGAGGTGGTGCAGGAGTGAGAATTGGGGGAGGGTGGGCTGGCGGGAAACAAATGGAAAAAGGGAGATGTTATTAACACCCGTTCTAATACTATTTGCACCCACTTTTTATAACTTTTTGCACTAACTTATCAATTTTACCCTTTTATTACTATTCACTCTCATATATCTAATACTCACACCCTAATCCTATTATTTATATCCATAATCCTAAAAACTTATTTATCATTACTCACGCCCATATACCCAATACTCACACCCAATCCTATTACTTACAGACATAATCCTATCACTACTCACCCACCACCCTTCTCAAAAACCATGCTCATCCAAAAACTTGATAAAAAAACTTTGTTCACCCAAAATATTATGAATCTTTTTCATGGTTTGTTTTTCTCAATCCCAAAAACTTTGGACGGATGAGCCGTCCATCTATGGGACGGATAGGTCATCCATCTTAATTAAAGCAAAACTAAATTGGAACGGATGAGGCATCTGTCTAGGGAACAGATAGCCCACCCGCCGAAATTTTTTTTTAAAAAAAAAGGACGGATGAAGCATCTGTCTGGGGAATGGATAGCTCATCCGCTGAAATTAAAAGGAACGGATGAGGCATCCATCTATAGGACGGATTGCGCGTGAGTAGAAGATGAGAGTGGATGTGAGTAGAAGATGAGCGTGGGAATTGTTGCTATATTATTATTGTTCATGCTGCTACATGTGAGTGGATGTGATTTTAATTGCCCATGCTGATTTTAATTGCTGCTATATTATTTTCTGCTCTTCTTCTCGGAGAAGAAAATAGAGAAGAATGTGGGTGTGGGTAGAGAAAGGAAGGGTTGAAGGATTTAAACTTTAAAGAGAAGAGGTGGGTGTGAGTAAAAATTGAATAAGGGTAGAATTGGTATAGAAGTACCTAATATTTTAAAAGATGGGTGTAATTAGTAATATAATGGGTGTTAATAAAATCTCCCATGGAAAAATAGGGCTTGAGTTTTGGAATTTTCACCCTTTACTAGTAAGTAGACCCGTCCTTAGGACGGGTCATAAAAAAAATAATATAATAATAAGATATAAAAAAATTGTGTAAAAATATTGTTAGCAAAAATTGGGTTGTAAAAGAAAAAATTTGTAAAATATGGTGGAAAAAATGAATAATATTAAAATTATCTTTATGAAGAATTTGTATTGTAGTATTTGTATTAAGAGTGACAGAAAAGAAAAGAAATTGAAATTGTTAAATTTAGGAATAAAAAATTATGAGGTATAAAAAATTGTATAGTAATATTGTGCGTTGAGAAATTTGTTGTTCAAGCTCGGGTAGTTGATCAAGCTCGCATAGGTATCCAACCCGTGGCTAGTAAACAACTCTTTGCTCAAGCTCGGGTTCAAGCTCGAATATTAAAGCTCGGAAGATGCTAGCTGAGTTGACCAAGCTCAGAAGATGTTCAGCCTTTTGCCTTAAATGGAAAATCAATTTCAACTTAATTGCTACTAAGCTCGGTTCCAGCTCGGACGTTGCTCAACTCTTTGCTAAGCTCGGTTCAAGCTGGAAAATCAATATGTCAACTTAACTGCTACTAAGCTCGGTTCAAGCTTGGTTCAAGCTCGGAAGTTGCTCAGGTAGTTGATCAATCTCGGACTTTGCTCGGGTAGTTGATCAAGCTCGGATAGTTATCCATCCCGTGGCTAGTAAACAACTCTTTGCTCAAGCTCGGGTTCAAGCTCGAATATTGAAGCTCGGAAGATGCTAGGTGAGTTGACCAAGCTCAAAAGATGTTCAGCCTTTTGCCTTAAATGGATAATCAATGTCAACTTAATTGCTACTAAGCTCGGTTCCAGCTTGGACGTTGCTCAACTCTTTTCTAAGCTCGGTTCAAGCTGGAAAATCAATATGTCAACTTAACTGCTACTAAGCTCGGTTCAAGCTCGGTTCAAGCTCGGTTTGATTGTCCACACTTGTTGTTCCGAGCACAAGTTCGGGAAGCAATTTGAAATTTTGAGGGTAGGGGGAAGATAATTAGTTTTGGTGGAAGCTTTGTTGTATTGTCCACACTTGTTGTACCGTCCTGTTTTTTTATTTTCCTATGCAGTGTCACGTGGCTTCTAAGGCTTCTCTAGAAGCTAATGTGAAACAAAGCCTTGAATTTTTTATTTATTTCGGGTGTCCACTCAAGAGTATTTAATTCATTTCCATTGGTTACTGTTGATGAACATTGTTAACATTTGGGCAGGAGATGACACAAATTTATTCACCAGTTTTTAATAATGTTGATTATCCCCACACCCCTATAAACTATCCATAAACCCCATTTCCTTTCCTCCAAAATAACCCTAACCTTTTTATTTTCTTCATGCTAAAGATATACCTTTTTGTTTCCGCATCCACAACTTTTCAACTTCCCACAAATTTTTTTTGTCTTCCTTTACATCATATTTCAGTGTTTCTTTTGTCCCTTACATGTTAAGGTACGTTATTATATTTTTTTCACCATTTGTAACATTTCCAACGAACCAATGTCTGAAAAATGTTTTTCGACACGGGGTTCTCGGAAAATATGTGTAATATTAGAAGGCCATGTTTTTGACCGTCCAGTCTCGGAAAATTGTTTCCAACACTTGACTGTTGGAAAAATTATTATATTCAAATCTCATTTTTCCCAAAGATAGAACTCGAAAATAATCAACTTTTATTAAAAAAAATAAAAAATTTGCCTAAGACATTTCCAAGAACGTCCAGTCGGAAATGAAATTTTCAGAGACCCCAGTCGGAAAATTTTCTCGGAAAATTTCATTTCCAATATTGGTGCGTTAGTAATATGAAACCTAGCAACCGTTTATAGGGTTCACTACAAGAAACCTTCAATGTTCCATTCCGAACCTATACTAATACACATAAAACTCAACAAAAAGATGTGAACTAACCAATACAAAAACAGGGAAATCCTAGCCCTAAACAAACAAAACAAATGAAATCCTAAATCCTAAAACAGAGAAGAGAAGAGAAAGAGAGCATACCTTAATACTGACAGAGAGAAGAAAAAGTGAAGAAGAAACGGTTGAGAAGGTAGGGCAAGTGGGTTGAAGGTGGAAGATGAATTGGAAGAGGTAGAGGTTGAAGAAGAGTAGGGGAAAAAGAAATTGTTGGAGAGAGAAGGAGAATTTTAGTTCAAAAGGGATGAAGAGTATTTTTGTCTTTTCTCAATTAAAAATGGGATGTGAGCATGATAAGGTGGGTGAAAATTCCAAAACTTATAGGGTTTCCCTTCATTATTATACAAGCACACCAATTTCCATTCCATTCTTCTAAAAAAATCCTAAAAACATATAAATAAGTAAAATTTTAACTTTTAATATTTGGGAAAATCATCAAGTTAAACATTTCAAAGTATAAAAAATAATTTAATATTGAAGCCAAAATTAAGGTAAACTATAGAAAATATTTTTTTCATATAGGATAATTATTTTAAATAAATATACTTTAAAATATATGAATAAAATATACTTTCGTAATTAATATAATGTACTTTATGAATATACCCAACACTTCACTGAATAGATACATAAATTAATCACTTAATCCAAAATTATTCGGCATTTTTTACAATGCTCATTATTAGAATTTTTTTCTTCCTGATTTGGCTTTTTTTATAAATGAAAATAAAAGACAACGTTTTTTTAACAGAGTGTTGTCTTATGTAGAATAGCTCACATTGACAGCGCCTAATGAAGAGGGCGTTGTCGTATTTGAAAAAAAGGACAGCCATGTTTTAAAATGGTATTGTCTTATATGGAAGAGCTAAAATTAACAGCGCCTGACAAGAATAACGATGTCATTTTACCTTAAAGACAACACTAAGTAAACAGGGCGCTGTTAATAATTCCGTGTAAACTTTTCACAACTCTTTTTACAAGAACGTTACGTTGTTGAATGGGCGCTGTTGATATGCGATTCTGGTGAAGTGGAAGTTCTTAGCAAGGACGTTTAGTCTAGCAAGAAGGAGCTATCGGTCATACGTACCCATTTGAACTATGTTCTAGGGACTCAAGACTTCGTAGTTCTTATGGACACATTAATATTGTGCATAGGATGAGTGAAGGCGGTGTACGAGCTATTCCTGGGAGTTCAACGATAAGCCACCTCTGCTAAGTAGTCATTTAGCGGGCCTGAAACCTCTATATAAGGAAATAAGATTGACTATATTGGATCCTGTGGCTATGGCTCTTAATATTGTTGGCAGTTGCCTTAATGGCGCTATGAATTCTCTACAGTGGATTTGTGATCAACTACCATCATGAGGATGACAAGAGTTTTGGTATACTCTCTACTAAGACTCTCTAGGGAGTATGGGACTCTCTACTAAGACTCTCTATGGAGTATGGGTGTAAAACGTGTATACTTTGTGTTGCGGTTATACTTCGTGGTGTGCTTGCCCTCTGATGGAGGTTGGTATTTAGAGGATTGACATGGGCAGCTTGGCCTGACGTATTTCCCTCGATGGATCCTACATTCGTGAGGATAATATTCTTGTGATCCTATCTTATCCAGATAAGCGGTGATCTTCTATAATTATAGATAATCCAATATTTATCCTTTCTAACCAGGTATTATCTAAGGGAGATTAACTTTGTGATTAAGTCTCGTGGTTTGTTTACGGGTTACGCCCTTATTCGAGCTCTTTCCGAACTAGTTCATGCTCTGAGTCCTTTGTTGTAGGTTGTTTGAGTTGTCTCTAGTCCTAGTCATTGTAGATCATCTATAAGCCTATCATGAGGGATAAGTGTCCTGAGCTTGTGACAGGGTCAGAACATAAGCCCCTAGATCATTACTCTAAAGTGGACTTCGAGCTACAAGTTATTCTAAGTCATGGATAGCCCCAAATCTAACATTGAAAATCATATATGTTATGTATTTATTCGTTGGTTTGAAACCGTTCTTAATCCTTCACCTCTTGAGTTCTTAGCGTGCATATTTTAATTTTCCCTTGATAGTCATTATGACACGTCGGCTATATGTTTTCTTCAAAACTGCAACCATTAATTCCCATCTAATCATAATGTCTTTTTGGCGGTTTTTGAGCAAAGTTGACAATTATACCCCTTGTCTATTCAATCTTTTGGTTTAAATTTCATCATCTTCCTCTTTATAAAGTTTTACTCTTATTCTCCACTACTTGAATTCTCACTCGTGCTCTTTGTGTTTCTTTCCAAACCCTAGCTTGTGCTTTCTATTCGTCCAATTTCTTAAGGTACATGTTTCCCTTTATGTTAATCTTTTCCCCATTCCTTAAGATCAAGCCTGATGCTAAGTATGAATCAGGTTTCTACAATTCCACTGATAGCGAGATCGAGGAAATTTGTCATAACGACTTTGTGTTTTCAATAGTTGAACTAGGAGATTCAAGCTCTTCCTATCCTAAATTCCTAAATCTAAATAGCCTTTTAGAATTTCAAGATTCCCTAACGAGGGATATCCTTGAGGGGCATCATTACTCTATAACCTTCCCTTCCTCTCCTTGATCAAGAAAAATTAAATTCAAAAGGAATTTGAATGCGAGACCGGAGAATTGGAGAGACTTTGAATGGGTTCACAAGAGTGTGTTGTATAGTCAATCTTTAACCAATCCTCTAAACTTCTGAATCTTCACAAAAGCTCCCCTATAAATGGTTCAACATGATAGGGGACTCAGGTACGTTTTCTAATCCCTAAGTTGTCCCTAAGCATGCAATGTTGACAAGGGAGAACCAGCGTATTCCTACTGAGTACTCTGAATCCATAGTCCTACATCAAGTCCCTTCCCTAATCAATCCTCCTAAGGTACATCTTCTCAAGACTCAGCCGGGTAGCGACATTACAGGTTGTATTATGAAATATTTCTTACTTATTTGATAGATAATTTATCCCCCTTTTTAATATGATTATCATATTTTTATGATTAATCAGAATTTAACATTATGATTTTTTTTGTTTGATGGTATTATTAGCATATTTAAGGATAACTTAGAATATGCACTATTTCATATAATATGAAGAAGACATTGAAATGGTTATTCTTTACTACTTTTCACGGGTGGTTAACGAATTACATTTTGTATGGAAGATAATGACTGCTCCTTTTTTTATATTAAATATTATATTTGTTTATGTATAGATCAATATTAAATTTTTTTATAAGAAAATAAAAATTTTATTCAACACAAGGGATCTATTAAGCATCACAGTACACATGAACCCCACCTTCTATGAAGTATTTGAACATGGGTACACAATCATGTGCTCAAATAGACCAAAACCAACCAAGAGCAAAATACATGAGTCTACCTCACGATGATGTGAAGCAATAATTGCAACTCAAAAGCAACAAAAAACAAATGACCCAAACATTGCCTACCAAGGCATTACTAGGATCCCTACCTCCTTAAAAACCTTGATAAGAAAAAACCCCAGTGAGACGAAATAACCAAGCAGCTCAAACAGGAGAACCAATCAGAGAATGAAATAACCAGGCAGGTCAAACAGGAGAACCAAGATCAAGATTTAATCTTAATAGCATCAACCCAACCTAGAATATCAACCTCATCGTTATTGAAAATAATAGAATTTCTCTTGATCTAGATAGTCCAACAAACGCACTTCCAAATCATGCCTATAAAATTTATGCTCTTCTTTGAGTTAAATTTCACCATATCACATCCCAGCCAATCATATATAACACCCCAAATAGCTCTAGCCACCGGACAAACAACAAAAAAGATAATAGGTTGTTTCTGCAGCACTATGACAAAAGGAACACTGCACATCCACATTCACACCACGTCGCAATAGATTGCGTTTGGAAGCCACACGATCCAAAAAGAGCTGCCATGAAAAAGCACAAAGTTTGAAAGGCGCTTTTACCTTCCATGACCTCTTAAAAACATGAATCACCAATCAACCCAGAATTAGGCGCAGGTACATCAAGGCGCAAAAGAATGAAGTTGTAAACACACTTTACAAAAAAATCAAAAGAACCAGGCACAGTCCATTCCCAAGAATCGACAACATTATTAGATATAACCACGACAACCAGAATATTATTCAAATCAAACGACATATCTTTTTCATATTCAAACAGATCACGCCCCCAACAAAGGTTCCAAGACCAACCTTCATTACACCACACGCCCATATGTTGCACCAATCTGTTCGTGTCAATAGAGACCACATACCATCTAAGAAACTGATCGAAATAGAGCCACACCATCAATCCTCCCGGAAGAGGGTAGAATTACCAGATCCTATCCGTTAAAAGATCCAATAGCACAAAGATCTTTCCACCAAATAGAGGCTCTATTAAAATTTCGGCCATGGGAGCTCACCAAGGAATAAGCACCAAAGTCACCATATGTGACATCCTCACATTTAATTAGTTAAATTAAGGTTTATAGAAAACGGTACTTGAAAATTTCGACGAAAATCCGGCAGAGTTTCCTCTGTTTTTCGAACTTTCCAAAATTTCTTGTTTGTACATGTTCAGCCCAGAGAAATTTTTAAGCATAAAACATAATAATATTACTACCAGGTAAAAGTTAACTCCCGATTAATACAAGTTTCAGGGCATACACTAATACATGTTTTAATTTCCAAAATAACATTTAGAATATAAACTATGGTCCGCTCATGACTACATTACACTCCACCTGGTGGAGTGTGCTCCTGCTCGGCCTGCACTGGTGTAAGCTCTACTTTTATACATGTAGGAAAAATAGCAAGAATGGTAGCATTACATAGAACATAGAAAGATAAATTCTAAAAAGCATAGCAATGAACTAAGTCCCTAACACTTGACTTAAATCAATCACATTTCCTACCCTACTACTATGCACATATTCAATTCTAAACACTTTGCACATTTCTTCGTATTTATTTTCATGTTATTTCTTTTTCTCGTTTTTCCTCCTTTTATTTTCTTTTATACTTTTTCTCATCTTTCTCTTTTTACGGTTTTATGAATCCACCACTATGCTCCCTCTACGAGGCGTCTTACCGCTGCGTACGCCCACATGTCGTACGGCTTACGCAACCAATGCGCTCCTCCTGGACGTCTTCTATGGCCTGGAATCCACAAAAAAAAACCTCAAGCCACAGGGTCTCACAACCAACCTGCGCCATTTATCTATTCTTATTTACTTGGCCACAAGGTCTCACAACCAACCTGTGTCATTTATCTTTTTTCTATTTGGCCACAGGGTCTCACAACCAACCTGCACCATTTACTTTTTATTATTTGGCCATAGGGTCTCACAACCAACCTGCATCGTTTACTTTTTATTATTTGGCCACAGGGTCTCACAATCAACCTGCGCCATTTACTTTTTATTATTTGGCCACAGGGTCTCACAACCAACCGGTGCCATTTATTCGTAGTTCATTTAATTCTTTTTTCTCTTATTTATCTTTTTCTCTTTTCTTTATCTTCTCGTAATCCAAGTAGCTCATTTAATGCTTTATCTCTATTTTTTTTTGTTTTCGTTGGTATGCAATCACTTTATATTATATTTTCTTTTCTCGCTTTTCGTTCTTTATCTATTAGTTTCATCACTCTTAGTTTTTCTTGCTCGGTTTCTCTTCTTTAGATTCTTTGTTGCCCTTTCATTATTCCTTATTGTTTACTTACACTGTCGCTCTTATTCTTTTCCTTAACTTATCATCTAATTAAATTCCACACCCTTCGCTTTGTTACCATTTCCCTAGGTTCTCTTACCGTTTTCCTATTTATACTTGGAACTTTAGTTCGTTATTTCATTTTTACTTTCTAATTCCTATAGATTTTAACTGGATTGATTCTATTTATGCATACTCATTTGGGTTTAATTCCCTCTTCTAACCTCACTTTATTTTTTGGCCAACATAGATAATATTATCATTTATTTTAGTTGTTATATACTATTCAACTACCTTATGTTGGTTTTGGCCTCAAAATCTCGAGACGGGGGGTGAATCGAGTTTTATTATGTATTGAAAAATTCGTACCAAATTAAAAAAAAATTGTTTTGAGATGGAGAGATTAAACGATTGTTATGGATCGCGAAAACGATAGAAAATATAATCGAGTAGCGCGGAAACGTAAATAAAGTAAATATGCGGAAAGTAAAAGATAAGGGTTAGAAAAGCATGCACCGGTGAATTTTATACTGGTTCAGCCTTCCCGTCGAAAGGCCTAGTCCAGTCCCCAAGCGACCCGCCTGAGAGTTCTTATAACCAAGCAATAGAGCCGCACCCTATTACAACCAAGAGCACCCCGCACACTACTAGGAACCTCCGTTCGCTAGGGGCCTCAATCACACAGCAGGCTTCCTCGCCCTACGAACGCCTCAACGTTCAACTATGGGATTCTCTCCCTACCACTAAGGTTTAGAACGAATATGATTGTGATTACAATAGCTTTGTGTGTTCTTAAAACACATATACAACAATATGCTCTATGATAGTGAAGTAGTGTTTCTCTAGATGTTACTCAGCCAATAAGGATTTGTTCTTCAAAAAGTATGAACGATGAAAAGCAGAAGACTTGAGAAGAAGAAGAGAGAAAACGTGCAGAGCAAAAAGAATGAATGAAAAACTATCTGAACTTGAAAAATGTTGGAGTGATTGATTTAAAAAGAAAACCAATTTGAATCAACAATGATTTTGAATTAAGTAAAACAAATCAAAATAGAATAATAAAAGATTTGTAATAAGTTTTAAAATCAAAATAAAATCAAAACGATTTTCAAAATAAAATAAAGATTTGATTCTTAAAACCAAAAAGGAAATAATTCAAATTTAAAATCATTTTCGAATTTTATAAAATATATCAGAATCTTTTATATAAAAACAAATCAGGAAATAATAAAAATTATTCTGACACGTTTTTCAATAAATCAAGAAATAATCGATTACATAGAAGCAATAATCGATTACTTCTACAAAAATAGAAATTCTTAAAACATTTGAAAAACATGTAATCGATTAGGCTAAGAATAGTTAATCGATTACATCAATAGTGATTATTTTTAAGAATTCTGATCACAATAACCAACAAGATTACAAGATGAACCTTTGGGGTACCACAAACCCATATCAGTTGTGCCAGACAGATATTTCATTATACGCTTGGCAGCAACCATGTGCGTTTCTTTTGGATTCGACTGGAACCGAGCACCAAGACACACACTAAACATGATATCCGACCTACTTGCCGTTAAATAGAGAAGGGATCCGATAATACCTCGATACTTGTTATTTCTACGAATTTACCTCCTTCGTCTTTGTCCAAGTAGCATGATGTGCTTATCGATGTTGCAACTGCCTTGGCCTTATCCATGCCAAATCTTTTCAGTAATTCTTTGCAGTATTTAGTTTGACTAATGAAAATTCCGTCCTTTGCTTGCTTTATTTGTAATCCCAGGAAAAAGTTCAGCTCACCCATCATAGACATTTCGAACTCTTCCTGCATCATACTAGAAAATTCCTTGCAAAGGATTTCATTAGTAGCACCGAACATAATATCATCTACATAAATCTGAACTAAAAGAATGTCCTTTCCTTTCTTTTTGATAAAAAGTGTGTTGTCAACCTTCCCTCTTTCAAAGTTATTTTCAAAAACTCCATTACCTTACATTTTGATCTAAAGAGAAGGTTTCTATTCTATGCTTGCTTGAGTCTTCAATCTTGAGACTTGGCTTGCACTTGTGAGCTTGAACTTGAGTTGGCTTGTTATCATCAAAACATATAAAAGAATTCCTTTGAAGTCCATAGAGAGTTTGAAGCATGCCTTCCAACCAGCTTGACTTCCAACACTCCCCCTTTTTGATGATGACAAACAACCATTCTGATATGCTCTTTATTATCTGCATCACAAGTGTTATAGAAGCAGAAATAGATATATAATAATAAAACCTTTCTTAGAATCATTAAATACAGGAAAAAAAATAATGGATTATTTCATCTCCCCCTGTATGAATGCTTAAAAATATATCATTTTTGAACCAAGCATCCTTCCAGAATAATGGATTATATCTTCTCCCCCTGAATGTATTAGCCAACAAAAATTAGCCAATATATCAGATATCAGAATCTCTCTCCCCCTTTTGTAATCATCAAAAAGATGTGCAATCTCCCCCTGAAACACTAAGAAGATGCATCAATAATAACATGAGAGATAAAGATTCACATATTCAAAAGAGGTGAGAGGCAGAAGCTAGACCAATTTCTCTACGAATGAAAAAGAAATTTTCTTTTGGAAGCGATTTCGTAAAGATATCAGCCAACTGCCGCGAAGTATCAACATACTCTATAATGCAATCACCCTTCTGAATATGATCACGAATAAAATGGTGTCGAATCTCGATATGCTTCGTGCGAGAATGTTGCACTGGGTTTTTGGTAATAGAAATAGCACTGGTATTATCACATTTAATAGGAATGTGATCTAGACTTACACCAAAGTCTAGGAGTTGTTGTTTTAACCATAAAATCTGAGCGCAACAACTACCCGCGGCTACATATTCAGCCTCAGCTGTAGATAGGGCAACACTAGACTGTTTCTTACTAGCCCATGATACCAATGAATTGCCAAGAAGATGACAAGTGCCGCTAGTGCTTTTTCTATCTACTTTGCAACCAGCAAAGTCAGAATCAGAAAACCCAACAAGATTACAAGATGAACCTTTGGGGTACCACAAACCCATATCAGTTGTGCCAGACAGATATTTCATTATACGCTTGGCAGCAACCATGTGCGTTTCTTTTGGATTCGACTAGAACCGAGCACCAAGACACACACTAAACATGATATCCGGCCTACTTGCCGTTAAATAGAGAAGGGATCCGATAATACCTCGATACTTTGTTATTTCTACGGATTTACCTCCTTCGTGTTTGTCCAAGTAGCATGATGTGCTTATCGGTGTTTCAACTGCCTTGGCCTTATCCATGCCAAATCTTTTCAGTAATTCTTTGCAGTATTTAGTTTGACTAATGAAAATTCCGTCCTTTGCTTGCTTTATTTGTAATCCCAGGAAAAAGTTCAGCTCGCCCATCATAGACATTTCGAACTCTTCCTGCATCATACTAGAAAATTCCCTTCAAAGGATTTCATTAGTAGCACCGAATATAATATCATCTACATAAATCTGAACTAAAAGAATGTCCTTTCCTTTCTTTTTGATAAAACGTGTGTTGTCAACCTTCCCTCTTTCAAAGTTATTTTCAAAAACTCCATTACCTTACATTTTGATCTAAAGAGAAGGTTTCTATTATATGCTTGCTTGAGTCTTCAATCTTGAGACTTGGCTTGCACTTGTGAGCTTGAACTTGAGTTGGCTTGTTATCATCAAAACATATAAAAGAATTCCTTTGAAGTCCATAGAGAGTTTGAAGCATGCCTTCCAACCAGCTTGACTTCCAACACTCCCCCTTTTTGATGATGACAAACAACCATTCTGATATGCTCTTTATTATCTGCATCACAAGTGTTATAGAAGCAGAAATAGATATATAATAATAAAACCTTTCTTAGAATCATTAAATACAGGAAAAAAATAATGGATTATTTCATCTCCCCCTGTATGAATGCTTAAAAATATATCATTTTTGAACCAAGCATCCTTCCAGAATAATGGATTATATCTTCTCCCCCTGAATGTATTAGCCAACAAAAATTAGCCAATATATCAGATATCAGAATCTCTCTCCCCCTTTTGTAATCATCAAAAAGATGTGCAATCTCCCCCTGAAACACTAAGAAGATGCATCAATAATAACATGAGAGATAAAGATTCACATATTCAAAAGAGGTGAGAGGCAGAAGCTAGACCAATTTCTCTACGAATGAAAAAGAAATTTTCTTTTGGAAGCGATTTCGTAAAGATATCAGCCAACTGCCGCGAAGTATCAACATACTCTACAATGCAATCACCCTTCTGAATATGATCACGAATAAAATGGTGTCGAATCTCGATATGCTTCGTGCGAGAATGTTGCACTGGGTTTTTGGTAATAGAAATAGCACTGGTATTATCACATTTAATAGGAATGTGATCTAGACTTACACCAAAGTCTAGGAGTTGTTGTTTTAACCATAAAATCTGAGCGCAACAACTACCCGCGGCTACATATTCAGCCTCAGCTGTAGATAGGGCAACACTAGACTGTTTCTTACTAGCCCATGATACCAATGAATTGCCAACAAGATGACAAGTGCCGCTAGTGCTTTTTCTATCTACTTTGCAACCAGCAAAGTCAGAATCAGAAAACCCAACAAGATTACAAGATGAACCTTTGGGGTACCACAAACCCATATCAGTTGTGCCAGACAGATATTTCATTATACGCTTGGCAGCAACCATGTGCGTTTCTTTTGGATTCGACTGGAACCGAGCACCAAGACACACACTAAACATAATATCCGGCCTACTTGCCGTTAAATAGAGAAGGGATCCGATAATACCTCGATACTTTGTTATTTCTACGGATTTACCTCCTTCGTCTTTGTCCAAGTAGCATGATGTGCTTATCGGTGTTGCAACTGCCTTGGCCTTATCCATGCCAAATCTTTTCAGTAATTCTTTGCAGTATTTAGTTTGACTAATGAAAATTCCGTCCTTTGCTTGCTTTATTTGTAATCCCAGGAAAAAGTTCAGCTCGCCCATCATAGACATTTCGAACTCTTCCTGCATCATACTAGAAAATTCCTTGCAAAGGATTTCATTAGTAGCACCGAATATAATATCATCTACATAAATCTGAACTAAAAGAATGTCCTTTCCTTTCTTTTTGATAAAACGTGTGTTGTCAACCTTCCCTCTTTCAAAGTTATTTTCAAAAACTCCATTACCTTACATTTTGATCTAAAGAGAAGGTTTCTATTCTATGCTTGCTTGAGTCTTCAATCTTGAGACTTGGCTTGCACTTGTGAGCTTGAACTTGAGTTGGCTTGTTATCATCAAAACATATAAAAGAATTCCTTTGAAGTCCATAGAGAGTTTGAAGCATGCCTTCCAACCAGCTTGACTTCCAACACTCCCCCTTTTTGATGATGACAAACAACCATTCTGATATACTCTTTATTATCTGCATCACAAGTGTTATAGAAGCAGAAATAGATATATAATAATAAAACCTTTCTTAGAATCATTAAATACAGGAAAAAAATAATGGATTATTTCATCTCCCCCTGTATGAATGCTTAAAAATATATCATTTTTGAACCAAGCATCCTTCCAGAATAATGGATTATATCTTCTCCCCCTGAATGTATTAGCCAACAAAAATTAGCCAATATATCAGATATCAGAATCTATCTCCCCCTTTTGTAATCATCAAAAAGATGTGCAATCTCCCCCTGAAACACTAAGAAGATGCATCAATAATAACATGAGAGATAAAGATTCACATATTCAAAAGAGGTGAGAGGCAGAAGCTAGACCAATTTCTCTACGAATGAAAAAGAAATTTTATTTTGGAAGCGATTTCGTAAAGATATCAGCCAACTGCCGCGAAGTATCAACATACTCTATAATGCAATCACCCTTCTGAATATGATCACGAATAAAATGGTGTCGAATCTCGATATGCTTCGTGCGAGAATGTTGCACTGGGTTTTTGGTAATAGAAATAGCACTGGTATTATCACATTTAATAGGAATGTGATCTAGACTTACACCAAAGTCTAGGAGTTGTTGTTTTAACCATAAAATATGAGCGCAACAACTACCCGCGGCTACATATTCAGCCTCAGCTGTAGATAGGGCAACACTAGACTGTTTCTTACTAGCCCATGATACCAATGAATTGCCAAGAAGATGACAAGTGCCGCTAGTGCTTTTTCTATCTACTTTGCAACCAGCAAAGTCAGAATCAGAATACCCAACAAGATTACAAGATGAACCTTTGGGGTACCACAAACCCATATCAGTTGTGCCAGACAGATATTTCATTATACGCTTGGCAGCAACCATGTGCGTTTCTTTTGGATTCGACCGGAACCGAGCACCAAGACACACACTAAACATGATATCCAGCCTACTTGCCGTTAAATAGAGAAGGGATCCGATAATACCTCGATACTTTGTTATTTCTACGGATTTACCTCCTTCGTCTTTGTCCAAGTAGCATGATGTGCTTATCGGTGTTGCAACTGCCTTGGCCTTATCCATGCCAAATCTTTTCAGTAATTCTTTGCAGTATTTAGTTTGACTAATGAAAATTCCGTCCTTTGCTTGCTTTATTTGTAATCCCAGGAAAAAGTTCAGCTCGCCCATCATAGACATTTCGAACTCTTCCTGCATCATACTAGAAAATTCCTTGCAAAGGATTTCATTAGTAGCACCGAATATAATATCATCTACATAAATCTGAACTAAAAGAATGTCCTTTCCTTTCTTTTTGATAAAAAGTGTGTTGTCAACCTTCCCTCTTTCAAAGTTATTTTCCAGTAAAAATTTGCTAAGACGGTCGTACCACGCTCTAGTAGCTTGTTTTAGACCATACAAAGCCTTTTTCAATTTGTAAACATAATCAGGGTGTTCATAACTTTCAAAGCCAGGCGGTTGACACACATAAACTTCTTCATTTATAAAACCATTAAGAAAGGCACTCTTTACGTCCATTTGATATAATTTAAAATCTAGAATACATGCAAATGCTAATAGTAGTCTTATGGCTTCCAACCTAGCAACAGGGGCAAATGTCTCCTCATAATCTATCCCCTCTTCCTGGTTGTAACCTTGTGCAACTAGACTAGATTTGTTTCGAACAATTAAACCAGCCTCATCAAGTTTATTTTTATAAATCCACTTAGTTCCAATAATCGGATGAGACTCAGGCCTAGGAACAAGTTACCACACCTGATTTCTTTCGAACTGGTTTAATTCCTCTTGCATTGCCAAAAGCTAATGCTCATCAAGCATAGCCTCAGAATAATTCTTTGGCTCTACTTGAGAAACAAATGCAAAGAAGTTACACAGATTGCTAATAAAGTTGCGAGTACTTACACCTTTTGAAATGTCTCCGATGATCTGATCAATAGGATGGTGCCTTGATGTTTTCCACTCCTTAGGCAAATCAGCGTTGAGTTCCATTGATTGTTCTTGATTTTTCTCCTAATCATTTTCAACTGAATTTCCATTGCTTTCGGAATGATCCTTCGCTTTAGCATTTGGCTCCTCATCCTCATCAATAAATAAATCTCCAAGAATACCTGAAAATTCATTAACAGATACCTTTCCCAACCTTCTGGGATCGGATTCGTCAAATGATACATGAATAGATTCTTCAATAGTATTACGAGATTTATTGTATATCCTATATGCTTTGCTCGATGCAGAATAACCAAGGAATATACCCTCATCAGCTCTATCCTCAAAAGATCCTAGATTTTCTCTACCATTATTATGCACAAAACATTTACATCCAAAAACTCGAAGATGGGAAATATTAGGTTTTCTCCCCTTGTACAGCTCATAGGGGGTTTTCTTTAAAATAGGCCTAATCAAAACACGGTTCATAACATAACAAGCTGTACTCACTGCATCGGCCCAAAAATATGCAGGCAAATTCATGTCATTAAGCATTGTTCTAGAAAGCTCTTTTAATGAAAGATTTTTCCTCTCCACAACTCCATTTTGCTCTAGAGTCCTTGGAGTTGAAAAATAATGCTTAATTCCATGTTTTTCGCAAAACTTTTCAAAACTATGATTTTTAAATTCTCCACCATGATCAGTTCTAATGGATGCAATGCTCAAATGCAATTGGTTTTGAATAATCTTGGCTAGCTTTTTAAATTCATGAAATGCGTCATTTTTATGAGTAATAAAAAGCGTCCATGTATACCTAGAATAGTCATCCACAATAACCAAACAATAATAATTGCCAGCAAAGCTTTTAGTTTGACACGGTCCAAAAAGATCCATATGTAAAAGTTCCAAAGGCCTTTGAGTTGAAACAAGGTTTTTAGAAGGAAAATAGGCCCTTGTGAGTTTTGATTTTGAACAAGGATCACATTTTTCAGAAAAAATAAAATTTTGCTTTGGCAAACCAACTACTAAGTTTTTAGAAGAAATTTTATTTAAATGAGCCATGTGGATGTGACCTATTCTACGATGCCACAGCCACGATTCATCCTCTTTAGATAATAAACATTTCGCATCATTTGAGGGAATTGAATCAAAATCAATAATATAAACATTGTTTATCCTGCGAGCAATTAGCTTAATAAGATTATCAATTTTTCCCTCGATAATACATCTATCAGAATCAAAAATAACCCTATTGCCCTTATCACACAATTGACTAATACTTAGTGTCGTGTCCTTAACCAAGATCAACCTTAAAGCTATGGAAGAGCCTTGAAGAATGATCTCAATCAAGATATTAATGTAGGACTTTATAGGATTTCTGAATATCCAGTTGGGATAATCAGGTTCTCCCTAGTCAACAACGTGTGTGCTGGTGTCAACTTAGGGATGAGAAGACGTACCTTAGCCCCTATAGCATGGTGGTTCTGATAGGGGATTGCCTGTGAAATTGGCATCGAGTACATTTCTTGACATGTTCCATAGCGTCTTTCTGCAGTGTAGGCCAAAAATAGCCTGCTCTGATTATTTTTTTCGCCAAGGACTTCCCTCCCATGTGATGGCTGCAAATGCCACCATGAATCTCCTCCAGGATTTCCTCAGCTTGGGATGGATTGACACATCTGAGCATGGGGGATCCAAAACCTCTTTTGTATAAGACTCCATTTAAAACTGTGTATTGGGCAGCCTTTTTCACCAACTTCTGAGCTTCGGACTGATCTTGAGGGACAAACCCATGTTGCAAGTAAGTGAGAATTGGGTCCATCCATGACTGAGATATTGAGACCGCCAAAATGACACTAGGTCGGGGAACAGTTTCTTGTATCAGAGTTTTGTTGTTTTCCGACCCTTTTGTACTTGCTAACTTGGACAGAATATCCGCTCGGGAGTTTGAATCTCTCGGAACATGGGAAATATTAAACTCAGAAAAGCTGGAGATGATTCGCTTTACCTCTTCCAGATATTTTTGCAGAATGGGCTCTTTTGCCGAGTACTGGCCCTTGATTTGAGAAACTACCAGTTGTGAATCGCTGAAAACCGACACTTGTTCCGCTCCAAACTCACGCACCATCTTGAGGCCTGCCAGAACTGCCTCGTATTCTGCTTGATTATTTGACGTCTGGAACTCAAATTTCAGTGAGTACTCCATGGATAGTCCCTCGGGGTTTTCGATGATTACTCCAGCCCCTGCGCCTTTCCTATTACTTGATCCATCCACGTAGACTGACCAAAGACTATGAGAGCTGTTAGAAGGAACATCCGTAAATTCGGAAACGAAATCCGCTAGTACTTGTGACTTCATTGCTTTTCTTGGTTCATAGGTAATGTCGAATTCGGAAAGTTCGATAGACCATGAAACCATTCTGCCAGCTAGATCGGGTTTATGAAGAACCTGTCTAATAGGTTGAGCGGTTCTCACCAATATTTTATGTGCCTGAAAGTACTGTCTCAATCTCCGAGCTGATGTGACCAAACAATACGCAAGTTTCTCGAGCCTCTGATACCTCAACTCTGATCCTTGAAGTGCTCGGCTAACATAATAGATCGGAGCCTCAGTGCCTGAATCATCTCGTACCAGAACTGAACTGACTGCTGTCTCAGCCACTGACATGTATAGGATGAGGTTCTCCCCAGGAAGAGGACTGTGGAGGACGGGTGGGCTGGAAAGATATTCTTTTAATTGAATAAAAGCTTGTTCACAGTGTTCATCCCACAGGAAATCCTTATTTTTCCTGAGGAGTTGGTACCATGGCAAGGCTTTTCGAGCGACTTGGGACAGGAACCTGTAGAGTGCTGCCACTCGACCCGTGAGTTGCTAAACTTCTTTCAAATTTGTTGGGCTCCTCATATCAAGGATTTCTTTACATTTATCAGGATTAGCCTCAATTCCTCTCTCGGTTAACATAAATCCGAGAAAAGAACCGGCCGGAACCCCAAATACACACTTCTCGGGATTCAACCTCATGGAATATTTCCTTACCCGACCGAGTATTTCTGTGAGGTCCTTGGCATGATTCTCTTGTTGTCTACTTTTGGCGATGATGTCATCTATGTATACCTCCATATTTGAACCGATCATACCCTGAAAAATTTTGTTCATCATCCTTTGATAAGTAGCTCCCGCATTCTTCAACCCAAATGGCATAACGTTGTAACAGTAAGTGGCCCTGTCAGTGATAAATGCAGTTTTGTCCTGGTCGGCTGGGAACATTGGAATCTGGTTGTAACCAGAGTAAGCATCCATAAACGATAAGAGTTTGTATCCAGCTGAACTGTCGACGAGTTTGTCAATAACAGGGAGTGGGTATTGATCTTTAGGACAGACTTTGTTCAAGTCTGTGTAATCAACACACATTCTCCATTTTCCATTGGGTTTTTTGACTAAGACGGTGTTTGCCAACCAATCTGTGTAGTCAATTTCCCGAATGAAGCCTGCTCGGAGTAGTTCAGCAACCTTTTCTTCTATTGCCATGGCTTTTTCCGCGCTAACTTTCCTTTTGCGTTGCGCCACTGGTTTCGACCCTGGTACGATGCTCAACTTATGACAAATAAAATTGGGGTCAATTCCAGGCATATCAGCTGACGTCCAAGCGAACAAATCCTTATTTGCAATTAATAGAGCGACCAATTCTTCTTTAACGCCCGTGGGCAAATCAGCACCAATTTTCACTTGTCTGAGAGGATCGTCAGATAGCGTCAAGAACTCCCACTGTCCCTTTGGGGTCGGTCTATTTCTGTCGGATTGGTCCCGCATATCCAAATCTGCCAAGTTCACATTTCCCTTACCCAAAGAAACTCTTTCCAGATTGTTCGGATCCTTGCTCTTCACTTTTCCTAGGCTAGCATTATAACATTTTCTTGCTGCGTCCTGTTCGGCCTTCACCGTTACTACTCTGTCATCAGTTCCGACGAACTTCATGGCCAAATGAACTGTTGACACAACCGCTCCAAAAGCCTGCAGAGAAGTTCTTCCAAGAATTGCATTGTAGGCTGCCGGACAATCCACCACCAAAAACTTCACAATCTCGGTCCTAGCTGAAGGCTGTTGTCCAAGGGTTACAGGGAGCTGAATGTAACCTTTTGGCTCAACAGTTTCTCCAGTAAAACCGATCAGTTCACCTTCAAAGGGAGTGAGATTACATTCCCTGAGTCTCAAAGCTTTGAACAAAGGGAAAAACATTATATCCGCCGAACTACCTTGATCAATAAAAACCCGTTTTACCTCATAATTTCCGATCAGAGCAGTTATTACCATGGGATCATTATGGCCTGGGAGTATTCCATCCAAATCCTCGTCGTCAAAAATAATGGGAATGTTTTTTGTTCATCTCTTGGCGATCGGTTTTTGACTGACTGCCAAGATCTGGTTGATGTATTTTTTCCTATCGGCTTTCTTCTCCCCTCCTCCGGCAAAACCTCCCGCAATAGTGTTAACCAGGAAATCATTTTTATTGGTGTTGGACTCGGGAACCGGGGTAGGGTCGGTTCTCTGTTTCCCGCTATTCTGATCGTCTGGCGACCTGCTTCTCTGGCGTTTAGGTTTTACTGGAGATTGAGATCTGTTCCTGTTCCTTCGGCCGGCTGCGTCCCTGATGTACTGCTGTAGCTTGCCATCTCTGATCATTTCCTCAATCAAATCACGTAGCCATATGCATTCGTCAGTAGTGTGGCCATAACCTCTGTGGAAGTCACAATATTTTGACCAATCACGCTGTGCGCCTTTTCTCAAAGACGGAGGTCTTTGAGCTGAGCGTAAGTCGGTTTGCATAGTTTCTCTTAAAATCTGACTCCTCGGAACAGTAAGAGGCGTGTAATCCTGAAACTTATTCCGGGGAGGAAATCGTCGATCTCGATCGTTCCTTTCCTGTCTGCCACCAAAACGTTCGTCACGTTTTTGCTTATTTTGACCATGTGGGTCGGCACGCTGCCTTTCCTCTCTTATTTTCTGCCCTTTGTGGAATTCTTCCAGATTGATGAATTTATTCGATCGTTGCCTTAGCTCGGCCATATCCTTCGGAGGTTTGCCAATCAGGGATTTTTTAAAATCTTCGGGTTGTAGACCTTGAGTGAATAGTAATACTGCCACACCAGGTGCCAAGTGAGGGACTGAACTTGCCTCTGTATGGAACCGCGAAAGGTAATCTTTTAAGGATTCATCTTGCTTTTGGGTTACCGCTGCTAAAGTGTGGTCCGACCTAGGCTGAATACAACTAGTCGTGTATCTATTTAAAAATACTCTTTTCATCTCCTCCCATGAATTAACAGAATTCCGAGGGAGAGATGAGTACCAGCGTAATACTGATGGTTCGAGGGTCATGGAAAAGGCCCAGCACTTCATTTCATCCCCTCCGCTATAATAGTTCATTGCCCCTTCGAAAGAGACAATATGGTCCACCGGGTCGGTTAGGCCGTTATAATGTGGGACATTAGGAGGGCCCAAATAGCCTTGAGGGGTTTGAAACGCCATGATATGTGGGGTGAAAGGATGACCAGGGTGAAAATCACTCTGGTCTTCATTTGTGGTAGGGTTAACATGGGAACTCGGTGGCGGAAGCTGAATTATTGGTGTTGGTTGGGGGTCCATGGTTGGTTGGTTTTGAGCGATCCTTGCCATAGCCTGTTGTTGAAGGTCGGCAATAGCACGTCCTTGTTGCCCGATTAACGTGGTTTGCCTATTAAGAATATTAATCATCTCTATTTCCCTCGCTCTGGCGGAAGCTGTAGTTGCATATGATCTGCTAATGGAATGGCTATGACGAGAATGTCCTGGGGCAGATCTACTTGGATTTAGTCTGGTTCTACGAGTTGTACTTATATGATCGGGGTTGTGTGGGTTAAGGTGAGTGCGTTGGGTGTTTCGCCCATGGTGTACTCGGGTTCCGGTGGTTCTAGAAGTATTTCGTGTAGTAGGAGCTGTACTACTGGAGTCACCATGGGTAGAAGGTGGTGGTGTAGGTGGCGGTGGTGGTGGAGGTGGCATGGCACGTAATACCCGAAGGGGTTGGGGATTGCTCCCAGCCCTTGGATGGGAGGATAGTGGCGTTTGGGGGTGTAGAGCATGACCACCGCTATGATTCTGACTTTGGTTATGTGGCGGTTGGCTTTGTGAATGGTTTGGAGGCTGGGGGTTACTCCCTGGCCCAGATTGAGACCTTTGTGGTGGTTCCCCATTATTCCCACGATTGTGGTTGAGGACGTCACGCAGATCGCCTGCTGAGTGGGGCTGCGGTTCATTATTATTAGCGTTTCTGGGCCTGCCGCGGGTGCGAGCGATGTGTTCACGGAGGTCACCAACTTGACTTCTGGTGGTGACCATGGTGGTGGTGGGAATGATTTGTTATTCAATCCCCACAGACGGCGCCAATGTCGTGTCCTTAACCAAGATCAACCTTAAAGCTATGGAAGAGCCTTGAAGAATGATCTCAATCAAGATATTAATGTAGGACTTTATAGGATTTCTGAATATCCAGTTGGGATAATCAGGTTCTCCCTAGTCAACAACGTGTGTGCTGGTGTCAACTTAGGGATGAGAAGACGTACCTTAGCCCCTATAGCATGGTGGTTCTTATAGGGGATTGCCTGTATGCCATGGGCCGTTCTGATAAGGCTTCTGAAGAGGAAGAACTCAAATAGGATTCGTAGAGGATATGATAAGATCATATCCGTTAATCCTGTAAGCGATAGACTTCATCCAATACGGTTTTTATCTTTCCAAGAGTCGTGGGAATCCAGGGGAAGCAGTTAAGCGCGATGAGACTGTTAGTGATAAGGATAAGGATGAGAATCCTGTGCTCGGGGTTAATCTCATTGGCATGTAACTTCTCGTTAGGTTCCCAGTTTACTCGGTGTATGTTTCCGACCGAAAGCCCTGCTTCAGTGTTATATTAACTAGAGTAATGAGGATACGGTCGGTTATTCGCTCGGTTTACTACAGGTCCACTACACTTAGCAAATTGTGCTTTAGGCCTTCAACATGTAAAACATTTTCAATGCAAGGGTTAGGAGGTGTACCAATTTTACCGATTCCGATGATCTTTCCTTGGTTGTTATCTCCGAAGGTCACATGTCCTTGGTCCTTAGGCACGAGATGCGAAAATTTGGATTTATCTCCAGTCATATGTTTTGAGCATCCGCTGTCCAAGTACCACCAAGACTTTCTTCCTTCCGGAGTAACCTACAAGCAAAAATTCAAGGTTTCTTTTTAGGTACCCATATCTTTTTGGGTCCTTTAGTGTTAGTATAGCCATAGTTTAAGTCATGCCACCTTCTAGCTTCATTGTTCGGTTTAACGAACTTCACTTTTCGGTGTATGCATTCATGTGCACCATGGCCCTTTTTACCACAAATATGACATATAATAAGAGGTTTCTTATGATTACTGGCAGGGACAAAAATGGTACTTAGTTTCTTTTGATGCCTACCGGGTTGATATCCTAAACCCGCTCTATTAAAGAAACATTTTTGCCTACCTCACATTAAATTTAAAGTATTTCTACCTTTTGTAAATTTAGCAAGGGTTTCTTTTAAATCTTCAATTTCTTTAACCAGATCCTTGCAGAATTTACAAGAAGAAGAACTAGCTTTAATTTTAATGTCATTACTCGAAGTGTTTGAAGAGTTTTTCAAGGTCAAATTCAGCTCCTTATTTTTATTTTTCAAAAAATCATTTTCTTTTGTAAGCTCTTTATTCTTTTCTAAAATCGAAGCTGAATTTTTCTTTTCTAGAGAAACTAATAAGGATAACCTCATCGATTCCTCATGTAACTCTTCAAATGCTTCTTGTAATTCATCATAAGAAAAATTGAGTTCAGTGTTTACCTCATTGTCGTGAGCCATCAAGCACAGGTTGGCGGTCTCCTCTTGTTCGTCTGAATCCTCATCCGAACTTCTATCGTTGTCCAGCCACGCCAAGTATGCTTGCTTTCCCTTCTTTGAACTTGAGGTGCCCTTTTCTGAATTCTCTTTCTTCTTCAATTGATAGCAATCTGCTCGAATGTGACCAGGCTTGCCACACTCATGACATGTGATGGTTGAGCCTCCACTTTTATTGTTGTCTCTTCGATTGAAATTCTTCTTCCTCAGAAATTTCCCGAACTTCTTCACCAATAGACCCATGTGTTCATCATTGATCAGTTCTTTGTCTGAGTCACTATCTGGTGCAGGTGCTTCAGCTTTGAATGCCAAGCTTTTGACTTTCTTGTTTTCTTCTTCATGCTGAGCCAACCTCTTCAGTTCACTTTCATGTTCTTGTAATTTTCCAAACAGAGTTGCCAGCGTCATTGTTGAGAGATTTCTTGATTCAGCGATTGTCGTCACTTTAGGTTGCCAATCTCTTCCCAAACATCTTAGAACTTTGTTGATGAGATCCTCATTGGTGAATTTCTTCCCCAATGTTGTTAGTTGATTTACTATCATTGTGAAGCGTTTTTGGATCTCTTGAATTGATTCTCCATCCTTCATTTTGAATAACTCATATTCACCAGTCAGCGCGTTGATTCTTGATCTTTTCACTTCCGTTGTTCCTTCATGCGTGACTTCCAGAGTATCCCACATTTGTTGTGCTGTCTCGCATGTAGAAATCCTGAAAAACTCATCATAGCTCAAAGCAGATGTTATAATATTTTTCGCTTTCAAGTCGTATTGGACTCTACGTTCCTCCTCCTCCGTCCACTCAGCCATAGGCTTTTCGACGGTGTTACCATTAACCACATAGGTAGGAACATAGGGACCATTAACGACGGCATCCCAAACTTTTAATCCTACTCCTTGAATAAAAATTTTCATACGGGCTTTCCAATACGCGTACCCTACCCCATCAAACATGGGAGGACGGTTAATAGAACTCCCTTCACCTCCAAACAGAGAGTTTGAAGCCATACTCTTGAGACAGTTAAGTCTTAACACAAGAGACTAGCTCTGATGCCAATTATTGGTTTTGGCCTCAAAATCTCGAGAGGGGGGGTGAATCGAGTTTTATTATGTATTGAAAAATTCGTACCAAATTAAAAAAAAAATTGTTTTGAGATGGAGAGATTAAACGATTGTTATGGATCGCAAAAACGATAGAAAATATAATCGAGTAGTGCGGAAACGTAAATAAAGTAAATATGCGGAAAGTAAAAGATAAGGGTTAGAAAAGCATGCACCGGTGAATTTTATACTGGTTCAGCCTTCCCGTCGAAAGGCCTAGTCCAGTCCCCAAGCGACCCGCCTGAGAGTTCTTATAACCAAGCAATAGAGCCGCACCCTTTTACAACCAAGAGCACCCCACACACTACTAGGAACCTCCGTTCGCTAGGGGCCTCAATCACACAGCAGGGTTCCTCGCCCTACGAACACCTCAACGTTCAACTATGGGATTCTCTCCCTACCACTAAGGTTTAGAACGAATATGATTGTGATTACAATAGCTTTGTGTGTTCTTAAAACACAGATACAACAATATGCTCTATGATAGTGAAGTAGTGTTTCTCTAGATGTTACTCAGCCAATAAGGATTTGTTCTTCAAAAAGTATGAACGATGAAAAGCAGAAGACTTGAGAAGAAGAAGAGAGAAAACGTGCAGAGCAAAAAGAATGAATGAAAAACTATCTGAACTTGAAAAATGTTGGAGTGATTGATTTAAAAATAAAACCAATTTGAATCAACAATGATTTTGAATTAAGTAAAACAAATCAAAATAGAATAATAAAAGATTTGTAATAAGTTTTAAAATCAAAATAAAATCAAAACGATTTTCGAAATAAAATAAAGATTTGATTCTTAAAACCAAAAAGGAAATAATTCAAATTTAAAATCATTTTCGAATTTTATAAAATATATCAGAATCTTTTATATAAAAACAAATCAGGAAATAATAAAAATGATTCTGACACGTTTTTCAATAAATCAAGAAATAATCGATTACATAGAAGCAATAATCGATTACTTCTACAAAAATAGAAATTCTTAAAACATTTGAAAAACATGTAATCGATTAGGCTAAGAATAGTTAATCGATTACATCACTCATGTTCATTATGTGATGCAACTATAATAATCGATTACACTCATAAGTTAATCGATTACTAAGCCTCTGTTTTGCATATGATGCAACATCATGTAATCGATTACTACAAAACTTGTAACCGATTACAAAGCCTCTGAAAAATATATGATGCAACAATTATAATCGATTACTTGACCAATGTAATCGATTACTTCCATAAGAAAGTAACTGATTAACAAAAATCACTTAATCGATTACAACCTCTCTGATTTTTCTATGATGCAACAAAGTTAATCGATTACTTTAGCAAATAATCGATTACTCCCTCTTGCACGCATACAAATATACAGAGTTTTGTAACATCAATTATTTTACTAAGGTTAAATGCAAAAAACACATTTTTCATGCAAAAACACGTTTTTCCTTCTTCTATAAAAATGAAAAACTTATTGGCTTTGTAACTACTTAAAGAAACAAAAACTCCATTACCTTACATTTTGATCTAAAGAGAAGGTTTCTATTCTATGCTTGCTTGAGTCTTCAATCTTGAGACTTGGCTTGCACTTGTGAGCTTGAACTTGAGTTGGCTTGTTATCATCAAAACATATAAAAGAATTCCTTTGAAGTCCACAGAGAGTTTGAAGCATGCCTTCCAACCAGCTTGACTTCCAACACCTTATTTAATTCCTCTGTTCTCACCTACTCATTTTAATTCCTTTCCTTTGGTATTCCCTTCGCTTAACAATTTAATTCGTTCGTTTATCATATTACCTATATTTCTATCTTTTAAAAATGGGTTTCATTATTAATCTACATATTCCATTGTTATCAGTGGGGAACTACCCTAAGGTTCGTTAACATACATCTCTATTACCCTATCCATAGCTATCACTATAATATCCTAGAATCTACTCCCTAAGCAGAGGTAACATAACCTTCTTACCTCGAACGACGAATTAAAAGAAAGGACCTCAAACCTGGGGCTCAAACCCTCGCTCTTGCGTCAAAACCGAAACCGATTGAGTCGGGGCTTGCCGACGAGATAGCACGATAGTCCACGAAGCTTGAATGACCCTAGGTGCCGAACGAGCTGGCGGCAATTGATGGCGGTTAGTGGTGGTTGATTGTCTTTCTCCTCGGTGAGCTCAAGGTCATTTATGAAGGGGAAGGTACCGTGACCAACAACCCCAAAGAGAACTCGAGAAGACGATGCTTGATGGTGATGATGATGATGTCGTGTCTTGAGGTTTGAAATGATGGAATCAAAAAGAGGTGATGGTGTCATGACAATAGAGAGGGAAAGGAAATAAGTTTATGATGGTCCTTGGTGCTTGGAGTGATGGAAATCAAGAATGGGTGTTGAACCCTAACTCTTGGCCGTGGCTTGAGAGAGGAAAATTGAGAGATTGAAGGAAGGATTGAGTCTTTAAATGTGATGGGGATTGATTTGTAGTGGTTTATTATGAGAATATTTGAGAAGGAATTTAGAGAGAGAAAGGGGAGAGAGTCGAGCCCTAGAGAGAGAGAGATATTGGAGAATGAATGAGGAAGTTGTGTTTGCGTGTTGTTGTTGCTGTGTTTTGCCTTTTTCTTTTGCACGAAGGAATGGGCATGTGGTTATAAATTAATGGCTTCCTGAGGAAGCCACAATTGAGTGCTTGAGAGGGATCAAGGTCTAACGCGCGCGCCTGGGCGTGGAGAACGCTATGAGAGCCATCTGTCTTGGATCTGGTCCTCGTCCCTGATCCCGTAAGCCTGTAATCCACTTAACTGTCCCTAGCTCGGTGTGTTATGAATCCGACCAGATCGTGGTCGGTGCTCGTAAACTGAGTGCTAGATGGTCGGCGAACGATCGAATCGATCGGATTAGAGTCATGCGGACTGTGTTAGGACCTCGGTGCTCGAATTCCTGGAGGCACCTACTCAGAATAAGACAGGTAAAGCGAAATGCTCGGCGCGTGGAGGCCGAGGCACCTTAGCGTCGGTGTGAGGTCAGTTTAGCCTCTCGATGGCCGATAAGAGGCTGAACTTATAATCGGTTGACACAAAGCGACTTGCTGTGGTCGACGGGATATCGCTGAGGTATGTGCGTATGATCGTCCGACGCGAAGCGGCTCAATGTGGTCGGTTGGCCACTGCCAAGGGGTGTAAAACGAAACGAGGTCGATTCTCATGAGCTAGGTCGGACCGAGGTCCGATCCACTATACTTGAACTCTCTCACTCTTTACTAAGGCTTCCCAACTGCTTTATAGAATGACTATAATCGATTATCACCCCACGGTATTCGATTACATCAACAGATTTTTATGTACTGATGGCTTCTAACTCTATGGCATACTTCTCAACTCCTACATACACTTTGGACATAAATACTTCACTAAATCCCAGCTTACTCTTCTGGTTATCCCCAGTTCTAACTCGAATTTAATCGAACTAAGGTTGGAATAAAAGTTCAGGATGTTACAATTTGGTATCAGAGCCAGGACTGGGTCGGTGTGTAACATTCCGAAATTTAATATAATAGATTTAAATGTAAATTTATTTAAGAATAGGATTAAGTCATAGAAGTTGTATACTGCCGTGAGCGAAATGGGAAGCGTAGACCGACCAGATGAGTAAAGGCTGAACCTCGAACCGATCTCAGCCGAGCAAAATAAGTAACGAACGCGAAGTCTAGTGATTATGCCGAACCGGATAAGCCGACTGCCACAAGTTGCACTGTTGACCGAGAGAAGAATCGGACTATTACTATCTCTTTGTGACGAGCCGAAGTCTCCTTGCTTCTCCGTGACAGCTCACACTGAGTTGTTAATCCCTTGGCTTTCGCGCCTTCCGTACAGCTGTCCTATCCATCACTTTATGTCTTTGTCAAGTCACTGTTGGTGGCTTCCTTTAGAAGCCAATAAACCCTGTCCACATATTCTAAGCTTCTCAAAGAAGCCTCCAATGAGAGCCACACAAATAATTCCCATTAAAGAATAAAAGAAAACCCACAAACAACACAACAACACTTTCCACCTTCCTTCTCTTTCGTCTCCCTCCTTTTTCTCTGAAGCTCAAACACTAAAGGTTTAACACACTCTCTTCTCACTCACGTGACTCTACCTCTCTTTCTTCTTCTCCATCAAGACTAACCATGATGTTAATAACAATGAAGTGACTCTACCTCTCTTTCTTCCGCTAAAACTCTGATGTTAATAGCAATGAAGTGAACTACTATTTTGATCATCATAATCCTTACTTTTTCACAGCTTTTAAAACAGAAAATTTTAAGTCCTAATTTTCGGTTTAAGGGTAAAATTTTAATTAGGGTGTTACATTTTTGGTATCAGAGCAGTTTCTCCTCGGCCTATAGGAGTTGCAAGGGACTCCAGTGGTTACTCACCAAGGGAGTAACAGATAAGTAGAGTCAAGTGTGTAGGCTAGTCAATAGAGTTTATAAGACATATAGATGTATCTACATTATTATTTAACTATTCGATCGTTGATTGGCTTTCTCTCCATAACCAAGCAGTATGGCTGGGAGAAGAGCTGATAATGACCGAATTGCTGCTGTGTTGGAAACTCTGGTTCAACTGCAGCAGAACCAAACGCAAGCTCAGTAGAACCAGGCTGAGAATCTTGCTTAGAACATCGCTGCGGCCGTAGCAACTGCAGGTGCAGCCCTTCAGCCTCCACTGCCGGCTCCGGTCGAGATCGACTGGATGAGCCGATTTAGGAAGAACGAACCGCCTTGGTTCGAAAGGGGGGCTACAATCCAGACGGAGCTCAGAGATGGCTCCAAGACATTGATAAGATTTTTCGATCCCTGCAACCGCCCTATGAGTACAGGGTGAGGTTAGCTGAATTTGTCCTAGCTGGTGAAGCCAAGCACTGGTGGGAGCAGCAGAGTCGAGGACTTGAAGCGGCTAATCAAGCCATTGCTTGGGATTTGTTCCAAACTCGATTTCTCAGCAAGTATTTTCCTGAAGACGTTAGGAGGGAGAAGGAGCTCACTTTTCTCAAACTGGAGCAAAGGAATTTAAGTGTCAGAGAATATGTTGCTCAGTTCGAGGATTTGATCCGTTATTCAGGGAGTTACCGAGATGCTGATGAACGTACCAAATGCATCAAGTTTGAGTCTGGTCTCTGTGATGATATTCGGCTCGCATTCGAGTATCAGAATGTGGCTAACCTCTCGCAGTTGGTGAATATGGCTAGCACTTATGAGAAGGGGCTCAAAAGGAAAGCCGACGGAAAGCGAAATAGGTCGGCATAGAAATCAGTGGGTCCCATTAGGGGGAAAGGAGTCGTTCAGAGATCTGCCCCCTATGTGAATCCGAGCTTCAAGGCACCAGTAGTATCAAGGAACGGTGGCCAGATGGTGGTTGTCCCTGGCCCCTATCCGATATCTCAACATTGTGGGAAGCAACACAAGGGAGAATGTTGGAGTCTAGATCCAAGCAGAGCAAGAGGATCCTGTTTTCGCTGTGGCAAACCTGGTCATTTTGCAGCTCGGTGTACCAAGAATATTGTGAAGGAAGAAGTTAATGTGACAAGGGCTCAACAGACTGGCGCTAACCGACCGATGCAGAGAGGCAAAGTTTACACTATGGATGGTGAAGTAGTGACTGACGCCGATGAGCTGATCCGAGGTACTTGTCAAGTAAACGGTATTCCCTGTGTCGTGTTATTTGATTGTGGAGCCACACATTCTTTCATTTCCCTCGATTGTATGAATAAGCTGAAATTATCCCCAGTAGAGATGCCTTACAAGTTATCCATTTCTACCCCTACCAATTCTTCTGTGATCACCTCCCAAATGTGCTTGGAGTGTCCTATCCAAGTATTAGGCCGAGAGTTCAAAGTCAACCTAATTTTTTTGCCTCTGACTAGATTAGACATTATCCTCGGCATGGACTGGATGTCTCAACACCATGTTCTGCTCGATTGTCGTAAGAAGATCGTGATCTTTAGTGACTCTTCTGTTGCAGTTTTAGAGGCGACAGAGGAATCGACTATAGACCAGATTCCTGTAGTCCGAGAGTTCCCAGAGGTCTTCTCGGACGAAATGCCTGGCTTACCGCCGAGAAGAGAAGTAGAGTTCGGTATAGACCTTATTTCGGGAACTGGACCGATTTCAATTGCTCTGTATCGAATGGTACCTCCCGAGTTAAAAGACCTCAAGAAGCAACTGGAGGAACTTTTGGCCAAAAAGCTAATCAGACCGAGCGTGTCACCCTGGGGAGCTCCAATCTTGTTTGTTAAAAATAAAGATGGTAGCCTCAGAATGTGCACTGATTATAGGAAGCTCAACGCGGTAACGGTAAAGAATAAATATCCCCTCCCTCGGATTGATGACTTACTAGATCAGCTTAAGGGAGCGTCGGTGTTTTCAAAGATAGACCTCCGATCAGGATACCACCAGATCCGTATCCGAGAGGAAGATATTCCGAAGACAGCTTTTAGGACAAGATACGGGCACTTTGAGTATGTGGTTATGACCTTCGAAATTACCAACGCCCCTGCCATCTTTATGGATTACATGAATAGGATCTTCCGACCCTACCTGGATTCGTTTGTGATAGTCTTCATCGACGACATCCTCATCTACTCTCGAAGTCCAAGTGAACATGAGAAGCATTTGAGAACGGTATTGCAAACTTTGAAGGACAAAGAACTCTACGCCAAGCTTTCGAAATGTAGTTTTTGGCTCAAAGAGGTTCACTTCCTCGGTCATGTAATATCCGAACATGGTGTTGCGGTTGATCCCTCTAAGGTGGAAACTGTGCTTAAGTGGGAGAGACCCAACTCGGTAACTGAGATCAGGAGCTTTCTCGGTCTTGCAGGGTACTATAGAAGATTCATTGAAGGGTTCTCTAAGTTGGCCCTTGCGTTGACATCGTTAACCGGAAAGGATGCACCTTACCAGTGGACCGAAGGATACGAACAGAGCTTTCAAGAGCTGAAGAAAAGATTGACGAGTTCACCAGTATTGATCTTACCAGATCCGACCAAAGTGTTTGACGTATTCTGTGACGCCTCGAAGCAGGGTCTCGGCTGTTTATTGATGCAACAGGGAAAGGTGGTGGCCTATGCCTCTAGACAGCTTCGGCAACACGAACAGAATTACCCCACTCATGATCACGAATTGGCTGCCGTGGTGTTTGCTCTTAAAATTAGGAGGCATTACCTGTATGGCACGAAATTCGAAGTATTCAGCGAGCATAAGAGCCTTGGCTATTTGTTCGACCAGAAGGAATTAAACATGAGGCAGCGCAGATGGGTGGAATTCTTAAAAGACTACGATTTAAACTTGCTTTATCATCCTGGAAAGGCCAACGTGGTGGCCGACGTGCTGAGCAGAAAGAGCCTTCACCTGAGTAATATGATGGTTTGAGAAATGCAATTGATGCAGGAGTTTAGTGATCTCAATCTCGGAGTACAGGAAAGGGAAAACAGTGTCGTGCTCGAAATGCTGCAAGTGACAAATGATTTCGTGGGTTTCATCAAGGAAAGACAGGCTGCCGACTTAGAACTCCATAAATTGCTGGAAAGAGAAGGAGACAAGGATAAACCCGACTTCACTAAAGGACCCGACGGTCTCATACTATTTCGAGACCGAGTCTGCATCCCCATGGACTTTGAAGTTCGACGAGATATAATGGAAGAGGCCCATAAAACGAAGATGAGTCTCCACCCGGGAGCTACAAAAATGTACCAAGATCTGAAGAGGTTGTTTTGGTGGCCAAAGCTGAAGTCGGACGTGGCGGATTATGTGTCTCAGTGTTTGATTTGTCAAAAAGCCAAGATCGAGCACCAGAAACCGGGAGGATTGCTCAGATCTTTGGAGATTCCACAAAGGAAGTGGGATAGCATCTCGATGGATTTTGTGTCGGGCCTACCGAGAACAAGATCAGGGCATGAAGCTATTTGGGTTGTAGTGGACCGACTGACAAAGTGTGCCCATTTTCTGCCGATCAGCATGAAGTACAACCTAGAGAAGCTGACACAGCTGTACATAAAGGATATTGTTAGACTTCACGGTGTTCTGAACAACATTGTGTCGGACCGTGATCCTCGCTTCTTATCTCGATTTTGGCTGAGTTTGCAGCAAGCCATGGGTACGAAGTTGAAGTTTAACACAGCTTATCATCCTCAGACCGACGGACAGTCCAAGCGCACCATTCAGACCCTGGAGGACTTGCTTAGGACATGTACGCTCGAGCAGTCGGAAAGTTGGGAAGCACTTCTGCCTTTGGTCGAATTTACCTACAACAACAGCTTCCACTCAAGCATTGGAATGGCTCCTTTCGAAGCGTTGTATGGTCGAAAATGCCGAATGTCGTTGTGCTGGTTCCAGATAGGAGAAAACTTATTGATTGGTCCCGACATTGTGCATGAGAAAACCGAGAAGATTCGAATGATACAAGGAAAGATGAAAGCAGCTCAAGACCGACAGAAAAGTTATGCCGACAAAAGAATAAAACCCTTGGACTTCAATACAGGATATCATGTGTTCCTACGGGTGTCCCCTATAATGGGTATTGGTCGAGCTATCAAATCTAGGAAGTTGACCCCTCGGTTTGTCGGACCGTATCAGATATTGGAGAAAGTCGGACCAGTTGCCTATCAGATTGCTCTACCTCCACACTTGTCTAAACTCCATGATGTACTCCACGTTTCACAACTCAGAAAGTACATACACAATCCTTCGCATGTGATAGAAGTGGACGAATTGCCATTAAAGAATAATCTGACCTTCGAGGTTCTCCCTGTTAGAATAGAGGACAAACAGGTCAGACGGCTCAGAGGGAAAGAGATCTCCTAGGTCAAGGTTATCTGGAATCTGAATAATATAGAAGAGGCTACCTGGGATCTCGAAGAGAAAATGAAGCAGTCATATCCGCAGCTGTTCAACGCCGACTGAATTTCGAGGACGAAATTCCTGTAAGTGGGAGAGGAATGTAACATCCCGAAATTTAATATAATAGATTTAAATATAAATTTATTTAAGAATAGGATTAAGTCATAGAAGTTGTATACTGCCGTGAGCGAAATGGGAAGCGTAGACCGACCAGATGAGTAAAGGCTGAACCTCGGACCGATCTCAGCCGAGCAAAATAAGTAACGAACGCGAAGTCTAGTGATTATGCCGAACCGGATAAGCCGACCGCCACAAGTAGCACTGTTGACCGAGAGAAGACTCGGACTGTTACTATCTCTTTGTGATGAGCCGAAGTCTCCTTGCTTCTCCGTGACAGCTCACACTGAGTTGCTAATCCCTTGGCTTTCGCGCCTTCCGTACAGCTGTCCTATCCATCACTTTATGTCTTTGTCAAGTCACTGTTGGTGGCTTCCTTTAGAATCCAATAAACCCTGTCCACATATTCTAAGCTTCTCAAAAAAGCCTCCAATGAGAGCCACACAAATAATTCCCATAAAAGAATAAAAGAAAACCCACAAACAACACAACAACACTTTCCACCTTCCTTCTCTTTCGCCTCCCTCCTTTTTATCTGAAGCTCCAACACTAAAGGTTTAACACACTCTCTTCTCACTCACGTGACTCTGCCTCTCTTTCTTCTTCTCCATCAAGACTCACCAACTGGATGCCCTTTTTCCTTTCGTTCCTCCACCGTGTCGGACGTTCCTTGAGCATTCGGTGTCTGGGTGAGCAGCAAGGAGAGAAGCGGTTCAAGGTGATCTAAGCTCAAGGAGTCGAACAAGCAGAAAGGGCCACACTCAAGCTCTCAACTCTTATCTCTAGCGGGTTGAGGTAAGGAGTGAGTGTTACATTTTCTTAGGTTTGGGTTGCTAGTGTGTTCATAAAGGGTGCTAAGAGTGGGTGTTAGATTATGGAAGAGACATAGGGTAATATTAGGGAGAAAAGATAAAAGGGTAAGGAAAACTAATAAATGAACTAGGATTATGTATTCCTGAAATAGTATGAAATATTTGTATACCTATTAAGTGTTTTTAACCATATTGTGCTGTTTTATCAATGTTTATGAGTTGTGATATTCATTGCTTATGTTGCATATCTAAACCTGTCTGTGACCGAGCGCGAGAGGCCGAGAGTGGGTATGAGATATGTGGGTAGATGTTGAAGGAAGAAAATATAAGTTAAAGAATTAAATAATGAGAGAAACGAGCGGAAAGGGAGTAACTAAGGGGCTAAGCCAAGAGAGGCCGAGTAAAGAAATGGTTAAAAGGATAAAAGAAATTAAAGAGAAATGGTTGTGTGATCGGGTCATAGAAGACGCGTACTGGGTGCGTGCATTGATCGCGTCAGACACATACTGGGTATGCGCAACTGTAAGACGGGTACTGGGTACTCGCAGTTATGATTCACACGAGGTTCCGAGCACGGAATCGGTGGGATATGCTCCTGGTCATAGAAGACGCGTACTGGGTACGTGCATTGATCGCGCCAGACGCATACTGGGTATGTGCAGCTGTAAGACGGGTACTGGGTACTCGCAGTTATGGACACTCCTTAACTCCAAAGAAGAATCGGCGGTAGTTCTCCTGGTCATAGAAGACGCGTACTGGGTGCGTGCATTGATCGCGTCAGACGCATACTGGGTATGTGCAGCTGTAAGACGGGTACTAGGTACTCGCAGTTATGGACACTCCGGAACCCGACCCTAAATGGTGTAAGACATGCACTGGGTGTATGCGGTCGAGAAGAGTAAAAGATTGTAAAATATGAAAGAGATGAATAATGAGTAGTGTGACCGAGAGAGAGGATGGAATGCCGAGAAAGGGAAGAGGAACCGAGTGATCAAGTATATGAATTGAGGAAAAGAGCACAAGGGTAATCAATTGGATAAGTAGAGGTATAACTGGTCGGTAACAAATATATTGGAAGTTAAAACAGACCGAGTAGAATGAGGCTGTATATATCTGATTTGTCATCTGATTTAATATTTGTTTATTTGCTAATTGGCTAATTGTTTTTGGCTTGGTAGTTCAGTATGTCATATTAGAAACTGCTTACTTAAGTTCTGTGTAATACTCACCTCGTTACCATTTTTCAGGTACTGAGTCCGAGCAGACGCAGTCCCCGGCCGAGCAGGATCACTCTCCCTCACAGGGAGAGTAAGTCATTGAGTCGGATAATTAAGATAGGTCTCGGCTAGTTGGCCGAGCTAAAACACTAATGATGTATCTCCCGTTTTGTGTAATCGATTGATGTAACTATGTTGTTTCACTTTCTTACTTTTGTTTGAACTAAGTCTTCCGCTAAAATTCTGATGTTAATAACAATGAAGTGAACTACTATTTTGATCATCATAATCCTTACTTTTGTGCAGCTTTTAAAAAAGAAAATTTTAAGTCCTAATTTTCGGTTTAAGGGTAAAATTTTAATTAGGGTGTTACACGGTGTGCCAACGGGGACGTTGGGCCTCCAGGGGGGTGGATATAAGGTACGCCTTAGTCCCACATCGGTTGGTAAGGTGAATGAAGCGTGCCTTTTATAGGGCGTGGATACCTTACCTCATGTGGACGCGTTTTGGGGCTCACTACGCTACGGCACAGTGAGACCAAGTGCAAAACCGTGAGGGTGAAGGATGCCCAAAGCGGAAAATCTCCATGTGGCGGTGCCAGGGACCTAGTGCCCAGTACCGTACGGCTGGCTGGGGCTGGGCTGTTATCCTGGGACAAGAGCCTCCACCTCCACTTGGCAAGGAGGGAAATATTAAATAAATTTAAATCCTTTACTCCATATCCCCCATCTTTCTTTTATTTACATATAAGATCCCAACCAACTAACCCATGCAATTTTCTTTTTATCTTCACAACCACCCCATAAGAAGTTCCTCTGGATGGAGGTTAAAATTTTACACACCTTAGATGGAAGACAAAAAAAAAGAGAGATAGTAGATAGTCAAACTAACCAACACAGAGTTGATAAGAGTAATTCTACCACCTAAAGAGAGATATTTACCTCTTCATCTAACCAGCAAATCCTTCAAGACATCAATCACAATTTGCCAAGAGCTAACTTTCCTCGGATTGACACCAACAATGAGACCAAGATAGACAAAAGGAATATTTCCAATCTTGCAATGGAGACAAGCAAAGGAGGCATTTAAGAAAGCCTCGCTAACATTCACCCCAAATATATATATTGCTCTTATGGAAGTTCACTTTTAAACCAAAAACCAGCTCGAAACATCTCAACATGAACTTTAGGCACACAACATTTTCCTCAGAAGCCCCACCAACAAAAATAATATCGTTAGCATATTGAAGAATAGATATCTAAACCTGTGAGCCATCGATCATGTAACCACGAAAGCATCCAGATCTAGTAGCCTCCCTCATAAGACTGCTCAATCCTCAACCACCAAAAGGAACAAGAAAGGAGCTAGAGGATCACCTTGCTTACGGCCATGTTGAATATTAATTTCTTATGTAGGACTACCATTTACCAGCACCGATAAACTTTTTGAAACTGAGTATTGAAACTCATGGTTTCCCTGTTGTTGTTTTGATGATGACACAACACAATTCATCTTGATATATGCTGTGAACAGGTTCAGGTACATTGAAGAATGCGAAGAGTTTGCTTGCTAGTTGAAGATCTAGTTGTTAGGCTTAGAACTCTTTGTAAGGCATATAATATTCTCTAAAGCACTTAGGTATAACCTTATGATGATGATATTTGATTTTATTCTTGAAAACCTAGAAGAAGCTATTTTAATCCTTTGCTCCAAGAAAAGCCTTTATGAAAATGTTTTGCGAAAACCTTTGGTTACAATTTTTTCATGAAAATCTGTTTTTATTGTAGAGTAATCGATTACCCCTTCTGGAATAATCGATTACTTGATGCAACTTGTAAACAGAGTGTAAGTAATTGATTAAATAGATTCTTGTAATGGATTACTTCCTTGAACTGGTCATTTAGGTGATAGTAATCGATTACTTGAAGATGTTAATCGATTATATTCTAATGCTGCAACTTTTGTGAAAAACCTGAGAGCATGTAATCGATTAATCTGACCAAAGTAATCGATTACTTTATTCAAATTTTTGAAAATCATGCTGAAATCAAACTGATTCCCAGAATGATTTGTTTCCTTTTCTGGATGATCACGTTTTGATTTTTGGCTGCTTCTTCTACATTTTAAAAAATCACTATCACTTCACTCCACCAATTATTCCAACAATTGGTATCAGAGCTTCGTGCTCTGGTAACAAGCTTAATCGCTTGAGTCAAAGATCCTTGTGTGGTTTGGCTTATTGGGATATCTGTTTTTGTTTTTAAAATGGAGGGTTGTTCATTCAATGATGCACCAATTTTCGATGGAGAAAATTATTTGTATTGGAGTGCTAGAATGAAAATATTTTTACAATCTATTAATTATCGTTTATGGCTTATTGTGCAAAATGGTTTTGATTTAAACCCAAAAAATGTTTTAAACGAATTTGACAAAAAATGTTTTGCCTTGAATATTCAAGCTATGCAGATATTAAGAAATGTCTTAATCGATGAAGCATATGCTAGAATCAAGGACTGTGTTAATGCTAAATGTATTTTGGATACTTTACACACATTTTATTCTACTGATGATCTTTTGGAAAGTGTAAGTGTTCACAGATGCAATCAGGAAATTCAGATAGAGGAAAGCTCGAAGAATGAATTGATTATCTCCCATAACAAAGTTTTGAACGATGACACCAATAGCATGAGGAGCAATTCGTCAGATGAAGATGATGATGATTTAGAAAAGCTATTTGAAACATTCTTGGAATCCTTCTTGGAATCAAGTTCTTCGGATGAGGAGTCGGTAGACAACGAAAGTGCACCATGTTCATACACCTCACGAGGTAACGTTAATTGATTCTTATTCCCAAAATCCTCATAGTACTCATAATGTTGTGAGAGATGATTTGAAAAATATTTTTGAAAATAGCATCTCTACAAGTAATGAAAAATGTAATTTTATTGAAAAATCTGTTGAGGCTGCTTCTTGTGATTCTCAGTGTATCTCAAAGTCCATTTGTTCAAACTCCTTATTTGACAATTCTAATAAGAATGTGGAAATTCAAAAGTCAAGTAAAGTGGTTGGCAAATGTGATTCTGAATACACGGGTCATGAGTCTATTTTGTGCAAAAATGATTTTAGAAAATTCAAAGCATCTCCCAAACCCATTATTTGTAACTATTGTGGACGTTCGGGTCATATCTCTTATTTATGCGTTTATAAGAAAAATCAATATATATGAGAAATAAAATGAAATGGGTTCCAAAGGTTTCTAAGGAATCTAAATCTAATCCCCCTGGACCCAAAACAAGATGGGTACCAAAGCTTTCCTATTGTAACAGGACCTTGCAAAATCAAGTAACCAAGGTTGAACCAAAAGGAAATCAAGGGAAGAAAGCAATAAATTTGACCTACTGGAAGTCAAAAGCTAGAAGAGTTGACCAAGTGGAAAACAGGCTTGCAAGGACTAAAGCTTTCACTGGAAGAAATGAAAAATTCATCTTGATGAAAAATCAGAAAAGAAAGCAATGGTCTCAAACAAAATCTCTATGGCACACAAGAATTGATAAAAGAAATCATTGGTCAAAGCCAAAATCTCCATGGCATACTAAGCTTGAGGTAAACAAGTCATATTCTTATTATAACCATGATTATTCAAGAACATACTTTGACTATTCCAAGCTTTATTGAATTTTAGAATTAAATCATGTGTTGCAAATTTCCTTTTCACATGAACATCATGTCTTGGAAAAGCTAAAGTATTTCGATCATATTGTGTCACATAATGCAAACTTATGTTAGCATCTAAACGCTCAATATGATTGAACTTGATATAATTCATAGTTATAATGAAGCATATGATTTGTTATATTATTTTTGATCTATATCAGTTACTTCAATAGCTCACATTGTTTATCATGAGAAATTATCTAACTTGAGCGTTGGAGATATCCAGAACTATCTGTTTTGCAGGAAACAGGTTTTCTTAAAGGTAAGTTAACCACAAGCTAAAGTCACTAATGGCCTCTAGCATCAGAAATCAACTCTCAGAAGTTCAATGAAAGTTGGTTACTCAGAGAAAGAGGAATTCTAGAATTTTATGCAGAAGTAATCGATTACTCTGCAACAGTAATCGATTACCCAGTGGTTTTGTGCAGCAGTTCTGAACAGTTATGGTAAAATAATCGATTAGAGGATCAAATTAATCGATTAAATCTGCAGCATCATGCAACCCATCAGAGGCAAAGTAATCGGTTAAGATGTTTGAAGTAATCGATTAAGATGTTGCATCATTTTCTGACCAGAGGAGGAATAATCGATTAAATGCATTGATGTAATCGATTAAATGAATAAGTAATCGATTAAATCGATGGATGTAATCGATTACTGGCTACAGTATCTGAAAAAAAAGGGAAAAAGTGCAGAATCGTGTGGACCAAGTGGGCCTTGACCTGGTTTGACCAAGTGAGGACCACATATTTGACCTAACCCTAGCCACCAAAATACCCCTCTCTCACGTGCTCTCCTTCTCTCTCTCTTACACTTCCCTTTCTCTCTCAAATCACGGTCTCCTTCTTCTCTCCTCTCCCAAGATATTTTCTTCTTGTTCCTCCTACCAACACAAACTCCATAACCATCTCCAAACCTTCATCAAACCTTCACCATTCCTTCTCATATCTCTTCCTTCACTCATAAACCTTCACTCTCTTCCCTATTCTCATCCAAAATCCGTCTCTTTCTCTTCCTCTCTCTCATTCGGTTCTCACCTTCCACTACCATAGAAACCAACCTTTGAAACCACCATTCCTTATCCACCATTGACAAAACCTTACCCAAATCTCTTGGTCAAACTTGGTTCTCTCAAGGTTTTCATGGTTCACTGTTCTTGATCTTCATGTTCAAATTCGGTTCATCTTCTCCGATTCAGAAGTGTTGATTTGTGAAGAATCTGGTTCAGAGGTTCAGGCACTCGGTTCATCTGGTTTTCAGGTTCATCTTGTTCGGTTCAGAATTTTCAGTTCTCCGGTTCAGTTCAAGAGCATTGGTTCAGTGCTGGTTCGTCTGGTTCAGTGTTTTGGTTCAGCTCCGGTTCAATGCATTCTCCGGTTCAAGTTTCTCTATTCTGCTTTGTCTTCTTCAGTATATATTCAGTAGTATGGTATGCTGCTCTGTGATAATGTTCTGAGGTTGATATAGCTACTTTGGTTAGTTGGAATTATAGTATGTGTTTATCTGTGCTGTGCTGAAGTATTGCTACTTGCTGGGCTGTCTGTATTTATTTCTAGTGATTGGCATTATTGGTTCAGAATTTTGAGTATTATCAGAGGTTATTTGTGATCATGTCGACCCGTCGCACAAAAAGAAGAGCTCTTATTCATGAGTCTGATGAGGATGAGCCTTCTCATCCAATTGTTCAGAGTAGGGCTCAACCTTCGTCTAGTCGTGCTCCTAGGCCTCCTCGACCTAGAAGAAACGAAGCTAGTTCTTCTGCTCCACCTCCTCCAGTTCATCAACCTATAGCAGTGGAGAATTTAAATCGCTGGTTTTCTAATCCATCTCAGATTATGGATTATGAGAAATATTTTGAAGCTTGCTCTGTGATTTCTCCAAGGTTTCTGGATGCTGACAATTTCGATGGCGAAGATTGTAACCTCCCTGTCGTAGTGCTTCTTAAGGAAAAAGGATTATTTGAGTTTAGCACTATCGGAGGCGACTTCTATGAAGATCTGGTCCGAGTATTCTATACAAATCTCTCTTGGAATTCTGATGAAAAGGTCCTATCTTCTGAAGTTAAGGGGAGGAGTATCAAAATTGATTTGGCTACTTGGATTAACATCACTCACCTACCCATGGATGGTATCACATACACTGGTTCTAGTTCTGATAGTCTTTGGGGAGATGAGTATGACAAGAAAACTGCTAAAGAAGAGTTCATTGATGATCGTATTCCTTCTGGAAAGGTGTTGACATCTGGTAATTTGAAGTTTGAATATCGAGTTCTTCATTTCATTCTGAATCGTTGTCTTATTCCGAGGCAAGGCAACTATTTCAGGCTGCTTGATTCTGACTATATCATCTTCTGGGCGTGGTTTCACGACAAACCCATTAACTGGGGTTGGTTTGTCCTAAACCACATGATTGAGACTGCTGGGAAGGTTCGCCGATCTATTGACAAAGATATGAAGCATAAGACTTCTAAGCTTCCATATGCCACTGTTATAACCAACATCCTCAGGTGTTTTCGAGTCCCCTTGAATGGCGAAGCTAGAACTGCTCCAAACGCTGATATGCGTATGGATTCAAATTTCTTGGGACACATGGGTTGGATTAACATGGAAGGTAGAGGTTGGGCTCCAAAGTCTCAGCGTCGGGAACGCAAGTCCAATCATAATTTTAACCCCGATGAAGAAGATGAACATCAGCAGCAGCAACAGCAAGAAGATGCACCGGCTCAGGATTCAGACTTTATTCCGCTACAAGCTCTTTATCCACCTGATCACATTCCACCGTACATGCAGCTTTTCATGGACGATGTCAGAGGATACATGCGGCGTTCTGATGAACACATGCATTCAATGGATACCTCGCTTGCTCAGTTCACCTCCGGCATGGAACAGATGCACGTTGATATGGAGGCAGTGCAGCAGGAGATATATCATTTGAGGCATCATAACCGTCCGTCGTTCCAGTGATCATTTAGCTTGTGGATCTCTACTCTCTGTTTTTTTATGCTATCTGGATAATTTTAAGTTTTTGTTTTCGTAACCCCCTAGTTCCTTTTGCTAACTGTTTCTGAATTACATTTGAGTTTCTCTGTCGTATTTTGGATATTATGGCTTGATGCATTATGACAATATGATCTATCTGGTTTGTTATTCATATTTGTTGTCATATGATGTTTCTCTTGTGCGTTCTCACCTTTTTGATGATGTCAAAAGGGGGAGAAATAGGGAGAAATAGGGAGAAATATGTGATATGTGATATCTGCAGAGAAATATTTCATGAGCAAAACAGGTTATAAGGAACAGGTCGAACTTGTTCATGATCATTCATGAATTCAGGGGGAGCTCAGTTTGTGAGCTTATGATGAGCTTTTGTGATAAGCTTTGTTTTGGAATTTGAGCTCTTGTTGTTTTGAGCTTGATATGATGTGTTCTTATGCTTTAAAGAGCCGTATGTTTTAATTATTATATATTCGTACTAACCTTTATTTTGCAGGTAGTGTTTGTCATCATCAAAAAGGGGGATTGTTGAAACTGAGTGTTGAAACTCATGGTTTCCCTGTTGTTGTTTTGATGATGACACAACACAATTCATCTTGATATATGCTGTGAACAGGTTCAGTTACATTGAAGAATGTGAAGAGTTTGCTTGCTAGTTGAAGATCTAGTTGTTAGGCTTAGAACTCTTTGTAAGGCATATAATATTCTCTAAAGCACTTAGGTATAACCTTATGATGATGATATTTGATTTTATTCTTGAAAACCTAGAAGAAGCTATTTTTAATCCTTTGCTCCAGGAAAAGTCTTTATGAAAATGTTTTGCGAAAACCTTTGGTTACAATTTTTTCATGAAAATCTGTTTTTATTGTGGAGTAATCGATTACCCCTTCTGGAATAATCGATTACTTGATGCAACTTGTAACCAGAGTGTAAGTAATTGATTAATTAGATTCTTGTAATGGATTACTTCCTTGAACTGGTCATTTAGGTGATAGTAATCGATTACTTGAAGATGTTAATCGATTATATTCTAATGCTGCAACTTTTGTGAAAAACCTGAGAGCATGTAATCGATTAATCTGACCAAAGTAATCGATTACTTTATTCAAATTTTTGAAAAACGTGCTGAAATCAAACTGATTCCCAGAATGATTTGTTTCCTTTTCTGGATGATCACGTTTTGATTTTTGGCTGCTTCTTCTACATTTTAAAAAATCACTATCACTTCACTTCACCAACTTTCTTCTTCTTCTTCTTCTTCTTCTTCTTCTTCTTCTCTTTTTTTATTTGAAAAATCCTTTGAGAAGAAAAAATATATTCATCATCATCATCATATTGGTATAGCCTTGCTTTTGCTTAAAGATATTATATTGTCATAGGACTTTATTGTAGTATCTGCTCTATCTAGAGAGCTTCATTGTTAGTTGCACACATTTCTTCGTGCAAACCATTGTTTTTGTAAGGGGTGTGACTGCCTTAGAAATTAATGAGTGTTTCCCTTAGGATTGAACGTGTGTCGCGTTCATAGGGTGAGGTAACCCTGTTGTATTGGGTAGCGCTATACGAACGGTGGGATTCCTAGTAATTAGGCTATTTGTATTTGAGGTCCTTGGCGAACGGTGGGATTCCTAGTAGCTTGCGGGGCGCTCTGGATGTACTTGGGGACGCGTTGCGTCTTGGCTTAGTGAAAAGCTCAAGTGGGTCGCTTGAGGACTGGATGTAGGCGTTGTTTGCCGAACCAGGATAAAAATCCCCGGTGCAAATTTTCTTATCCCTTATCTCTTTATTTTCCGCATGTTTATTTTGTGATAATTTTATTTTCGCGGATAAAAGTTATTTTCACGTTTTAATTTACTTAACACGAGAATTGCGTTTTCTTTGGGTTGATTTAATCAATCTCGTGTATAGTATGTTTTCAATATACATAGTTATAATATTTCAATTATTCGCTTAAAAATGTTTTAATTCGTTCTTTATGTCTTCTGCTCGTTTTAATCTCTGTTATTATTTCAAAGAACGTCTTATTGCGATTGTTTTTCAAAGTTTTATAAACACCCAATTCACCCCCCCCCCCCTCTTGGGTGATTCTCGCCAATAACACCAATTATTCCAACAAAACTACCATTAAAAATGCAAGATTTTATCCACTTTCTCCAAGATTCACAAAAACCCATCTTGATAAGCATATAATCTGAGAAGGACCAGCTTACCGAGTCATAAGCCTTTTTGAAGTCAACCTTAAGAATAAGACACTGTTTTCCAGATTTCTGGGCATGATCAATTATCACCTCATTAAGAATCAGCACCTCATCCTGAATCTGCCTACCAAAAATAAAATCAAACTGGTTCTTTGATATAAGAGAGTCAATTACTTTACGCAATCTAAAAGTAAGCGTCTTAGATATAATTTTGTAAAGGCAACCTAGAAGAGAAATAGGCACGTATTCACTGAGAGACTGAGAACAATTAATCTTCGGAATCAAAGCAACAAAATATGACAGGATAGCCTTTAGAAGACAACTATTTGAATGAAACTAATTAAGCATATCCAGAACCTCCTCCTTCATAATTACCCAAAAGGCCTGAATGAATTTAAAGTTAAATCCATCTGGTCCCGGACTTTTGTCTCCATCACAGCTCTGAACAGTAAACTCCAATTCATCCATAGTAAAGGGCTCCACCAGCAAAGAATTACCTGCCTGCGAAACCTGGGAAAAGGTGATACCATCAAGAGTTGGTCTAACAAGGGAAGGCTCAGAGAAATGAGCCTAAAAATGATCAAAAATAGCTCCTTTTACTGCAGCGACACCAACAACCCAGACATTGTTAACTCGAAGAGCACAAACCCTATTTCTTCTACGTCTTCTAACCAAGCAAAAATGGAAATAAGCACTATTCACATCCTCGCCCTGCACCCACTTGATCCTAGCCTTTTGACGAAGCAAGCATTCCTAATTCGTATAATAACAAGCTCATCAGGGTTTAAACCAGCCTCACCTACACGGTCCTCAAGTGCCTCAATCTCCAAAGTATAACATTTAATAGAAGCAACAATGATACAAAAAACCTCATGGTTCCATCGACGAAGGGCTCCCTTTAAAGATTTTAGCTTTTCTTTCAACGAGAAAGCCTTCCATCCTTCAACCTGAATAGACGTCCAAAAGGAATTAACCAATGCAGCAAATTCAAAATGATATAACCAACAATTATTGAAGCAAAAAGGCTTAGGGACCCAATCATCATTATCCAATTTAAGAATAATAGGACAATGATTAGACACAACACGAGGAAGAGCCCATTGGTACAAAGACCCAAAAATAGAGCTCCATTCAGGAGACACCAAAATCCTGTCAAGTCTACTCAAAGCAGCCCCACCTGGCGATATGTAAGTGAATTTTTTCCCTGATAATGGCAAGTCTGATAAATTCATATTACAAATGAATTGATTAAACTAATAGATTGATATTAAATTAATGTGTTCCTTATTTAGTTTATGGATAAATTAGCACATTTTTTTATACAATTATTACCTTTATTATGATATTATATTTAATTATAATGAAATCAAAATTAAACATTTTTATCATATTTTTGTTTGATAGTATTATGAGCAGATTTAAGAAAAAATCAAAATATTCCCTAAGAAGATGATAATTTAGCACTATTTGAATATGATTATCGCCTTTAATATGATTTATCAGAATTAGATTAGAATTATACATTCTGATCTTTTTGATTTGATGATATTATTAGATATTCCTTATATTTATTTGAATGATAAATGGTATATTTATTGGTGTATAATAAGCTTTTTTTTATATGATTATCACATTTATTATTAATAATCATAATTATATATATTTTTATTTTTTTTCTTTGGTGGTATTACAAACATACTTATTAAGGATAAATCAGATTATCACATTTGTATTCTTATTCAGGGCGTTACAACAATCACCAGATTCTTGATCGAGCAAAATATCTTTAAATATAGACAACAATTTATTTAATTAAAGATAATCTACATCATTATTTTATCTGATCCAACTTACATCGTATAATCATTGATCCTATATATATTTGATTTATTTTTTTTTTTATGTTTCTTTTTATATCTTCATCGATTATCTTATCTCAGGTTAATCATACGATTTGATCCTAAAAAATCTTTATACTAATTGTTCTAATTATTTTTATTTTTTTTAACTTTTTGAAATGGATGTAACTTAGTTTTTTTATCAATTACATCTTTTTATTGGTGTACAGATTAGAACAACCACAAAAGTATTTATCCGTTATAAATATTTTACAAAATGATAATCATTAACATTTAATTATATATCCATATTATTTATAATGTTCGGGAAAATCTTTACTTTATTAATATTTATTTCACCATTAAAAAAAATTTGAAGTAGTTTTGATTGCGATATTACAAGATGATTGTTAGTTGATAATTAATACTATTACGATTTTTATTTTTAAACTACTAATATTCATTAAATAATTAAAAAATCAAGAAGTAGATTTATTTGGATCTTAATCTTTATATTGGATCATAGATTGAAATATTTATTCTTTTATATATTACCTTCATAAAATATATTAATATAACTTCTTTCATTTCAATTTTATCAATATTTAGTATTTCGATTACTTATGTTTCTGATTTGTATTTCAAGAAAATTCATAAATTCGACAAAATAAAGATCTGGAAAAAAAATCCAATACTCAATACCAAAAAAAATGTTACATAAATAATACATAAAAACAATAAATAAATAAACAAATTTTGAAATATATCTTGGATGAGAGAAAAAATTATAACAAAAAATTATGGCAATCTTCAACAAAAACCCAAAAAGATGTAGTTTTTAGAATTTCACGAAATTGCACCACAAAGAAATAGACAAGAATACACAATTTAAGAAAAAAACAAAAAATAATACCTCTCTCATCCAAGAAATATCCTTCTTATTTAGGTCTTCTTTTGAAATTGAAGATAATAAATTCTCAAAATTATTCATCCAAAATAAAATAAAATAAAAATTGAAATATGCATATAAAATTTAATATACCTTTCTGATTCGAGATAGTTCCTTCTATTCTTACCTTTCACGAAAAGGTGTCAATTACTAAAAAATAATTCACTAACTCGTTGCGTTCTTTTCTTTAATATCACAAAAAATCAATATGAAAAAAGAATAACAAAAACTGCAATTTGAGGAAAACATTCCAAATTTTAGGTGAGAATTGTAACACCCTAGCTAATATTAGCCTTAATAGCCCATTAGTTAAAAGTGTACCTAAAATTTCCTTTTTAATGCTCTTTTAAGACCATATAACTTATCAAAAATCTCCGTGAAAATTGGACGGAGTTTCCTTTGACTTTTCAAAAATTTAGATTTTTCCTGCAACCTGATAAAAACATTCGTTTAAAATATCCAGAAACCAGCAGGGCATATTTAAACATTGTGCATCATCATGCACTCCAGATAACAGTTATCATCACATCAGAGTTAGAGCAGCATGTTCACAACTTTTGGAAATAGTATTTTCCCAAAAGGACTCCTTTCCCCAAAGGAGTTGTCTTGGGCCCACCCAAAAGATATATTTACATTATACACAACAAAAACAAACTACATCATGTTGTCAAAAAGCCCAGGACATATCCATGTCCTACTAAACTAAAACCTACTCTCCCTGTGAGGGAGAGTACTCCTGCTCGGCCAGACTATGTGCTAGATCAGGCTCAGTACCTGTAGAAAAATGGTAAAGAGTGAGCATTACACATAAATTAAGAAAGCAATTTCTAATATGACATAATAACCGACTAAGTCAAACACAAATATCTCAAAATAGTTCACATTGTCATACATCCATTCAAATCATATTTATACACGAACAACAGATAAATAACTTTCCTATTCCTTTTACTACCAGTTTTATCATGACTTTCAGGGTATTGTGTGAATACCCAGTATTAATACACCACTAGGATTTGATTTCACCTACTAGGCATTTGGAAGCACCTTATAGGGACTTTGCACCCAATCAGGACTTTGGCACCCATTAGGCATCACTCATCAATCTATGCTTATCACTTCACTCACTCTTTTCCTTAATTATTTCGTTTATTGTTCGATTTCATTCTTTCTAGTTCTATTTCACATTTTCACATCTTTTATTGATTGAGCAGCGAATTGAACCATTGGGTACATTGACGCCTAACGGGCGTTTGGACCTAATGGGCATTTGGTCCTATTGGGCAATTTGGCACACCTAGCAGGGCACCTAGTGTATCAATGCACCAATGCTCAATTCAGCTGCACATTCCTTTAGTCCTTAATTTACAATTCCTATGTGATTCGTCTAATTATTTATCATTTCATACTCATCATACTTAACTTATACAATGTTTCTTAACTCATTTATACATTTCTAAAACCTATCCACTTAACCGTTTCCTTCATAATTTTCTATGTCTTTATAATCAAATAATCATCTTGCAAATATTGATATCAACAAACAACATAACACCAAGTATCACAATCACACAAGTTATCACAATTATCATAACTATCTCATTTCCTTAATTCTTATACTCTATTTACCAATTATATCAACTACCCTAATGTACAATGTCGCAAACTAACACCCAACCTTAGTCAATCACTATGAGCATATTACAAACCCAAACCTAAGATAGGGTAACACCCACTCCTTACCTCAAGTGTGATGAGAGATAAGGAGACTTGTACTCTAGCTTGCCTTATCCTAGCTCTTTACAACCGTAAGCCTTTGAACCTTTTGAGATACCTTAGTCAAGCCACAATAAAATGAAGAGGAGCCTTGTCCAGTGGGGATGAAGAAGGAGTAAAGGAGCTTGGCTTCACTTGATCTTGGGATGGAGGCATGTGTATACTTGATTCTCCATAGCTTAGGAGTTTGAAAAATCAATGGATATGAGAGGGAGGGAGAGACGACTTTGAGAGAGAGAAAAAGGGTGATCTTGAACTTCTATTCTTGCTTAGGGTTTGAAGAATAATATGATGGGGATGTTGTTCATGATGATTATAATGCTTGATTTCTAGGGTTTCTTATTTGATGACGATGATGCTTGATCTTGGAATCCTTGAGAGGAAGAGAAGAAGATGATGAAGAATGAAATGTGTTGTGTGTTGTGTTTGTTGTTGTTGTTTTATGTTTTCTTTTCCTTTCTTTTTCTTTGGCAAGAAGAAAAGAATATGTGGTCATAAATGAGTGGTTTCTTAAGGAAGCCACACATGAATACTCTTATTTTTTTTCATGAAACACATGCTGGTAATTGATTACCTCAGAAAGTAAACACATGAAACAGAAGTCTGGTAATCGATTACTTTCCCCAAAGTAATCGATTACTTTCTTGAATTCAAAATTAGGGCTTCTCACAGAATGGTTGTAATCGATTACCACCCCAAGGTAATCGATAACATCACCAAATTTTCATATTTTGATGGTTTCTAACTCTGAGCCATTCCATTAACTCCTATACATACTTTGGCTTCACTAATTTCCAGCTCACTCTTCTGATTATCATTAGCTTAAATCGGATTCGATTTAATTAAGCTTAGAATAAAAATTCGGGATGTTACAAAAAAAAATTTAAATCTCAAATTCTAAGAACCATGAAAATAAGCAAAATAATGAGATAAAGAACATATGAGCATAATAATTTTGTTAAAAAGTAAATTAAAATAGATGAAAGAAAAATAACCAAAAACAAAATGAAAGAAAGAAGGATGAAGATAAACAATGATTATGTCAAGCTTTTAAGTAAATATATATCAAATAGTAAATCTATATATATTTAGTTTGTTCTTATACAAAATGAATAAGAAGTTCCAGAGATTTAATTTGTATTTATCTAAAATAAATAAGCTAGAATTAAATCTTTTGACACGTGGATAAGCTAGAAATTCACTATTTACCTATAATTGTTCTGGTGCGAGAAAAACTTGAACGACAAATGTGGTGGCTCTAAAAGACGTTATTTTATAATAAGAAGAAAAATAGATATGTCGATTTTTGATTACCTTTCTCGGGTCGTTAATGCAATGCATTTTATTTTTTAGGATATTGAGCATTATGTTTTTCTTATATACAAATAAATATTAAATATAAGTATTCCTTATTTATTTGTTGATTTCAGATGATATCTTGGTTGGGTATAATGATTTGGAAAACTTGAATAATCTATTTAATTTCAAATTGTAACATCTTGGTTGGGGATAATGATTTGGAAAATTTGAATAATCTATTTACTTACAAGCGATCTGGTGCAAGAAAACTTCAACAACAAATGTGATGGCTAGGAAAGATTTCTTTTTATAATAATAAAAGTAAATTTGACGATAACAAATTTATAAAACTAGTTTGAAACAATCAATCACCACAAATCAGATTTACTCATTCATTTTTAAATATATACCATTTTTGAAATAATGTTTTACGAAGTACAATATATCTACCCGTCTATGTAATGAAGTTTTTTCTTGTATAAACAACCTTTGATTACTTACGTAGGAGAATATAGCACAAATAATATGTTGAAAATGAAATACAAACAACAATTAAGTCTTTGTTTCATTGAATGGGGTTGGTTACGTAGATCAAATGTGAAGTGATATTATAAAGGTTTGTCTTAAACCATGCCCATTGATAAGGTATTTAATTCCAAATCCTTCTTAATTATTTTGCCTATGGTTTTTCTCAATTTTCCTCTATTTCTATCACATGGCATATTAACTATTTGATATACACTCCTAACTGTGGTTTTTATTCGTTTCCTCCACATATGTCCAAACCGCGGGATTCTGCCATCTTTTGTACAATAGGTGTAACCCCAACTCCCAATCAATTAAACTCATTCATAATCCTATCTTGTTTAGTGCATGTGTTCACACATCCACCGCAAAATCCTCATCTCTGCTACATGAAATTTATTCTCTTATTGAAATTTTGCTATCCAACATTCAATCACATACAGCATTGCATGCCTTATATATAGCAGTATTGCGATAAAACTTTCATTTGAGTTTGAGTGACACATTTCTATCACATAAAACACCGAAGCACTTCTCCATTTCATCCATCCTACTGGAATCATATGGTTCATATATCCTTTTATGTCCTCATCATGTTGAAAGTGAAAGTAGGAATAATCATAAGGCAAATTCTAACAAGTGCCCATAGTGCACTCGTTAAGAAGCCAAATATAGTGATGACTCATAGAAAAATATGGTTTTTTTTTCATCCACGAGACATGGAAGATTTTGCACTTAAAATAATTTTTTCAATACTAGAAACCTTAACAAGTACCTTAAGGTCATTTGTTAGCAAGCCCCTAATCATAAAATCATAACAAAACAAAAGAAAGAGAAAAATCGCTCCCTACCTTGAACTTGAAGCTGGCCAAGCTAGCTAACAGTAACTAATAAGTACTCTCTTTGTTTCTATTTATTTTTCCTATTTAAAACAAAATACATATTTTAAGAAATGTAATAATTGCTTAGATTTTCAAAGTATTAATTTTGTTTTTCCCCATTATACCCTTTCTCTCTCTATAATCATTAATTTTTTATTACACTCTTGAAAATAACATAGAATAACATTTATTTATTTATTACATAGAAAATAACATTTATTTATTACAATCTTGAAATCCTCAAAATAACATATAAAAAGAAATAAAAAATTTCTTAGAAAAGGACAGACAGTAATAAAAAAACAGATGTAGTATAAAATTGGGATTGTAAAATAAAAAATATATTAAATTTACTCCAACTTATGATTTGTAAAAATTCTAGATATACCCTTTTATATGAAAGGCAAAATCATAGATCTACCATTCCCACACCATGATCACTACTTAGTCGAAATTGCAAACAAAGTAGCCAAGAAAAAGAGGAAGGTTATAATGAAACGGTTGCTTGAACGCATATGCAATGGATTACGTGGTGCTTGCATGCAAAATAGGATGAAAATGTATTTGTACATACTTCCATCATGAAACCTTGAATTCATTTAACCTACAATACCTCATGTCGGTTGATGGATCCCACACACTTATGTTTGTACATCCTTTTGTTACTATTGCTTGTCCCCATATAAATCAAATAAGTATATTAAACAAATTCTTAACTCTTTTTTCTTTAATTTCTAGTAGTTACTTCACTCCTTAATTAACTTCTCTTTTTCTCTTCATTTCTTCTCTTTTTTCCTCTTCTTTTCTTGTGCAAACTCTCCCTCTTTAAATCATCTCCTGAAAAGTTTTCTATGCGAGCCCAAGAATCATAGAAAATCCCCGATTCTTCTCGGGTGAAGTTTTCTCGAAAATAGAGAAACAAAAATGTCTTTATGAACATACATAAATGAAGTGTTTTCTAAGTCATGAGTTGTACTCCCCGATCTCTGTTATAAGAAAAAGAAATCAATTTCACACTTATTAAGAAAATTAGTTAGGTGCATTTAATTTTCAAAAATTCATTAAAAAAATGGAGCTACTTTAAGAAAGTTACATTGAGAGTGAAAAAAAATTAAATGAGATAATCACTTTATAAGAATATTTTAGAAATGATTTTATTGTACTGAAAATAGAAAAATTACTTAATTTTGTATTATATTTGAGATCAACATAAATATGTTTTTCTTTTTTATATTAAAGACCAAAAGAAGTATTATTATTATTATATTAAAATTCAAATGTTGTATTTGAGATCATATACTACTAGTTTTATCTTTGTTTATCATTTATTTTATATTCATTTATAGGTATATTTCAAAAAAGAAGACAAAGCAAAGAATGTCACAATTTAAAATATACCAAAAATTTTCCTTTTCATAATGTTAAAATGATGTGTGACATGTGAAAATATCATAATCAAGTGTGCAAGATTTAAAAAAAAAGGTAAAGTATGTTTTAAGCACCTAAAAAGTATTTGATTTTAATCCCTGTAAAAAAAATTATCAAAATACGTCTAAACTAGTAATTTTGATCTGTTAATTTGTGTCATTAGTATTGTGTTTTTGTTTTGGAATTGGGTTTATATAGCGTGTTAAAGTTTTAATTTGAATTTGGTTTAAGTTTTGTTTTCAACCTTCGTCATGCCAGTATTTAACAAGTTTCACCTAACAATATATATATATATATATATATATAGGATCAACTAAAATCAAATAAATGAATCAATAAGGATTACTTTGACCAATTATTTTACAAAGACCAAAAGTCAAAAGACGCCTACTATATGAAGGATTTAAAACTTATTTATCCGTTAACAATATAGTACTAATGTCAAAATTTGTGATTTTTTTAAAGTTGATTCATTTATTTAAACAAGTCAATTACAAAGATTGATCTTCATTTGCTTAAATTATGAAGTTTGAGCCTAATGCTTTTTTTTTAATATTTGTTTGCTTTTATCTTTTTTTTATTTTTTTATTTGAATTTTTTTAATTATTATTTTATTTATGTTAATATAATGTTTTAAAAAAATTATGCTAGAAGATTAAACAAAGATAGAAATAAAATGTATTTTGTGTTCTTAATTCTTTATTGAATAAACAATTCATATCTTTAACTTATTATATTGAGTTAAAAACACAGATGCATAAATTATTCACGAGCTATCAATGACAAGCCTACGAAACTTTAGTTTGATTTGTTTGAATAATTGGGCCGAACAATCTTGAAATTGATTGTTTAGCTAAATAAATGAGGTTGATCGAATATTTAATGAGTCAAATAATTGTGAAATAAGTTAACTCATTTAATTATTTATTTATTTATAAGAAAAATAATCTTACAATGGTTAAACTCATTTTGCCTCATCTAACATGATTGTGTTTGAATATTTTTGTATTTTGTATACAAATATAAATAAAGTATTTTATGAGTTCTATTTTTTAAGTGTTATAATATCATATGTCTTGATATCAACTCATGTTGTTTGAACATCAAAACTTTTTTTTTTGGTAGAAGAAAGAATCTTATTACCACGAGCAAATAAATAAAAAAAACTCATACATGAGGTTGGCTTTACTTAAGTTCTTTGCCACCTTCTAGGAAGGGTTCAAAGAAGCATTAGTAAACCATCCTATTAGACTCTAGCCAACTTCTATGAAGGGTGCTAAGAGAAAATAGGATTAAGAATAATTCAATTCTATACAGATTCTTTGAACTAAAGTTTTATTTGACCAAGTTCTAAATCTAGGTAAACAAAAAGCAATTCTATTTGCCACATCCCGCTTGATAGCCTTGAATATACTGTCCAAAAGTCCTCAAATTCCTTTCATGCCACACTTGATAGATCATAGCTGCCCAAAGAGAAATAATTGCCTTCTGTTGGTTTTGGCCTCAAAATCTCGAGAGGGGGGGTGAATCGAGTTTTATTAATGTATTGTGAAATCCTTTACAAATTAAAAAATTGTTTTGAGATGGAGAGATTAAGCGTTTGAAACGGATCGCGAAAACGATAGATAAAATAAATTGAGTTGCGCGGAAACGTAAATAATTGAAATATGCGGAAATATAAAGAGATAGGGATAGAAAAGCTTGCACTGGTGAATTTTATACTGGTTCAGTCTTCCCGTCGAAAGGCCTAGTCCAGTCCCCAAGCGACCCGCCTGAGAGTTCTTATAATCAGCAATATAGCCGCACCCTATTACAATCAAGAGCACCCCGCACACTACTAGGAACCTCCGTTCGCTAGGGGCCTCAAATCACACAGCAGGGTTACTCACCCTACGAACGCCTCATCGTTCAACTATGGGATTCTCTCCCTACCACTAAGGTTGAGTACAAATGATGTGAGTGATTACAACAAGTATAGCGTGTTCTCAATAACACATATTCTACAATAAGCTCTTATAATAATGAAGTACCGTTTCTCTAAGAGTTACTCAGCCAATATGGTTTTTGTTCTTCCAAAAGTATGAACGCGAAAACCAGAAGATTAGAGAAGAAGAAGAGAGAAAACGTGTGATGATCAGAAAAGAATGAATAAATGATTAACTGATTAACTTCTAATGTTGGAGTGAATTTCATTTTAAAATAGAAAAACATTTTAGAATCAAAAAGATTTAGAATAAGTAAAACAAAATCAAAACAGAATAAAATAAGATTTGAAATAAGTTTTAAAATCAAAACGATTTACGAAATAAAATAAAGATTTGATTCTTAAAACTAAAAAGGAAATAATTCAAATTTAAACTCATTTTCGAATTTTATAAAATAAATCAGAATCTTTTATATAAAAACAAATCAGGAAATAATCAAAATGATTCTGACACGTTTTTCAATAAAACTTGAAGTAATCGATTACTTTCTGAAGGTAATCGATTATTCCTTCAAAAATAGAAATTCTTAAATTCATTTGAAAACCATGTAATCGATTAGACCAATAATAGTTAATCGATTACACCACTCCTGTTCAATATATGATGCAACTTATTTAATCGATTACACTTAAACAATTAATCGATTACTGAGCCTCTGATATGCATATGATGCAACATCATGTAATCGATTACTACAGAGCTGGTAATCGATTACTAAGCCTCTGAAAAATATATGATGCAACAATTATAATCGATTACTTGAGCCAGGTAATCAATTACTCCCATAAGAAAGTAATTGATTAACACGATTCACTTAATCGATTACAACCTCTCTGATTTTTCTATGATGCAACAAAGTTAATCGATTATCTTGAGCAGGTAATCGATTACTCTCTCTTGCATACATAAAAATATACAGAGTTTTGTAGCATCAAGTATTTTCTCAATAAAACACCTTTTCATGAAAAACACATTTTCTTCTTCTCTCTTTTAAAATGAAAAACTTATTGGCTTTTGTAAACTCGTAAAGAAATAGAAACTTCATTACCTTACAAATGATCTAAGGAAAAGGTTTCTAATCTATGCCTTGCTTGATTCTTCAATCTTGAACATGGATGACACTTGAGAGCTTGAACTTGAGTTGGTTTGTTATCATCAAAACATCATCTTGAGTTATACTTGAAGTTCATAAGAGAGTTTGAAACATGCCTTCCAACACTAGCTTGACTTCCAACACTCCCCCTTTTTTATGATGACAAACAACGATTCTGATATGCTCTTTACTATCTGCATCACAAGTGTTATACAAGCAAAAACATATATATATATATATATATATATATATATAACATTAATCTTACCTAGAACAATAATCACAAGGAATATAACAATTCATATCATCTCCCCCTGTATAGATGCATAACCAAAATATATCACTTCAAATCAGCATCTTCAGAGTATCTCTCCCGCTGTATGTATCAAAATATCAGAATATCTCTCCCCCTTTTGTAATCATCAAAAAGATGTGCTATCTCCCCCCGAAACACTGAGAAGACGCATCAATAATAACAAGAGAGATAAACATAATCACATACTCAAAATAGGTGAGAGGCAGAAGTTAAACCAATTTCTCTACGAATGAAAAAGAAATTTTCTTTTGGAAGCGGTTTCGTAAAGATATTAGCTAACTGCCGCGAAGTATCAACATACTCAATAATACAATCACCCTTTTGAATATGATCACGTATAAATTGGTGACGAATCTCAATATGCTTGGTACGAGAATGTTGCACTGGGTTTTTGGTAATACTAATAGCACTGGTATTATCACATTTTATGGGAATGTGATCTAGACACACCGAAGTCTAGGAGTTGCTGTTTCAACCATAAGATTTGCGCACAACAGCTACCCGCAGCGACATATTCAGCTTCAGCTGTAGATAGGGCTACACTTGACTGTTTCTTGCTAGCCCATGATACTAAAGAATTGCCAAGAAGATGACAAGTGCCGCTAGTGCTTTTCCGATCCTATCTACTTTGCACCCAGCAAAGTCAGAATCAGAATACCCAACAAGATTACACGAAGAACCTTTGGGGTACCATAAACCCATATCAGTTGTGCTAGACAAATATTTCATTATACGTTTGGCAGCAACCATGTGCGTTTCTTTTGGATTCGCTTGAAAACGAGCACATAAACAAACACTAAACATTATATTCGGCCTACTTGCCGTTAAATAGAGAAGGGATCCGATTATACCTCGATATTTAGTGATTTCTACGGATTTAACTCCTTCATCTTTGTCCAGATAGCAAGATGTGTTGATAGGTGTTGTAACAGCTCGATTTTCGTAACTCAAAACATTTAACTTCTATTTATTAAAGTTGCCAAAAATGAGGCCAAATTTGTTTTTGTTGAAATGTTCGAAGACATCATTGAAAACCTCTTGATGTTCTCCAACACTCCCGTCGAAAACCGAGTTGTTACTAAAACCGTTCTTTTTCATAAAACGTTCATTTTCGTAAAATAACTTGGTTAAACTCATTTTAACAGTTTTCAAAAACTTTACATGAATTAACTTTACAAAATGATGTGCTTCACGAGTCAGATTAAAAACTTAGCTCGATTACATAATGGCTCATGGCATCGGTAATCCTCGATTCAACAATCATCACAATCTAATCTAACCACACTATCCTTAAACCATCCTATTGAAAACAATTGGGTGAAGTTCCTTCTTCTTCTTGCGTCCTCTCTTTGCCCTCGAAGTTGATGCCTTCCTTGTTGTGATTCCCTCCTTGCTAGTGGATTCCGGCTCTGCTCTATTGAGAGTGGTGGAGTTCCCTCGAGTCTTATACCGAATTTTCTCTTTGTAGTTCTTGTAGCCTCGTGCAATGACTTCCATCCAATACTCCATCTGCCCGTTGAGATACCAGCAGCACCGATATGCCAACGAACAGGAGAGAGTAAGCGATCCGAACGACGCATCGTCGACGGTGTGGGATTATGGTAGGAAACATATAGGACCACACAAACACACAATACAAACATACAGCAATCAAGCATAACATTATCAATATTATCATCATCCTTCTTATCATTTTTCATTCTCTTATTAATTTACCTTCTCGTCTTAAGAACTTTCTTCTCATTTCCCTTTCACAACTATACTTCTCTTTTCATCCAGTCTTTATCATTTCACAATCTTTAATGATCGGGGTACTCAAGATATCATCAAAATATCCATTTCATTCTCGGCTATCACTCACGTCTACATATCCTCGGTCATCCACCCAACCTAGTCGGAAGCAAACAGGAGTACAGGACCTTTACCGTGCGGGCACGACAGCTGTCACAACAACAAATGGTCCCAGACCAGGAGGTCTCAGCCTCAAATCATAATCATATCAGTTCATATACATGGCACACTGTCTCACTGCAGTGGCAAACAAAATGCCCCACTCCAGTCCCTCTCACTGTTCTCGATTTGCAATCTAGGGGGCGACAGTATGTTTCTAGTGGGCCCGCAGAACTTACCACGGCATTAGACCCAGTCCCCACCACGTTAGTGCGTCACATGTGAAGTTCGTTCTACCTAGAAATATACTCTAGACTTCTTGACGTTTCACCGTCATCGTCCTCCCCTAATGCAATCTCCTCCTAAGTATCCGCAGATACTTATGGTTCCTTCCTCTCCACTACTTCGCACTCTCATACCTCACCGCGTATGTCTTTTAAGTCTTTTATCTTTTTAATTACCCTAAGGTAGGCATGTCCTTCGTACAACCCTTCAACGAGTCCCGACCACTATCTTTGCACAAACTTTCCCTCATCATTTCTCACATAGCACAGAGCTGGGATCACATCAACAAGTTCTCATCTCATTTCTCAGTCCTTCTATATTTGCACATCTCATTCTCATTTCACCATACCTTCCCAAAATACGATTTCGAAAACTTTCACAAAATCTCTTTTCATAAGCTTTCACAATAAAACATAGTTCCCACAAACTTTTCTCAAAAATGTTTTCTCAAAGGGACTTTTCCCAACTATCCTTTCAGAAAGACTTTCTTGAGATATCATTTCAAAACACTTTATCAAAGGATTATTTCCCCAAGACTCCCCTCAAAATACATCTTTTTACAAAACTCTTTCAAAAAATGGTTCCACAAAACTTTTCTCAAAAACATATCTTTTCACAAAATTTTTAAAGGAAAATCTCTTTTTATAAAAATCTCCGTTCACAAATCTTTTCGAAAATCTCTTTTCATAATTCTTTTTCAAAATCGCAGTTACAAATCCTTTCAAAAATCCACTTTCGCAATCTTTTCAACAATCGGTTCTCAAAGTTCTTTTCAAAAATCTCTTTCTAAAATCTTTTCAAAAACCTTTTTCAAAAATCACAACTTTGCTGAGCGCTAATGGAGGAGAAAGCTCAACTCAACACTAGTCCCAGACTAAAACCAAAAACAAAAGGAGCCCAGCTCCGCTCGAATCACATCTCATATTCACATCACTCTTCCCAGCTCTGGCTCAATCCTCATCATTATCATTCAACTCTTTCCCCAATCTCAACTCTTATCTCTTTCTATTCCAACATATACCTTATTTCCAATCATTAGATCTTTCTCATTGTGTCTTTACTTTCCATTTCATTACTTTCTCAACTTATTCCTTTCGTTTTCATTTCTCATACAAGATGTGTCTATCAGCGTATTACTCATTTAATTTAACGACAATAAATATCATCAGGCATAATGAAATAAAAATATAAAAGCATGCTATCAATCACACACTTATCACACAACAACATTGTGGCCTTCGTCACCTTCGTATAAGTGGCCACACAAAGCAAACAATTGCCACTATACTACTGACTCAGAACCACTAAGTTCTGATCTTTGAGATGATACGGAACGTTCTAATAAATCACCTAGCTCCCACGGGGTCTTAGGAAAGCTTCTCTCTCACCTGAGGTCCAGCAATTTAATGCGTACCGTCACCTCGGATCCTTTCTGCTGCCGGCTGCCCCAATCCCTCGTCTTTCAAATTCCTCGTACTAAAGGAAATACGCTTACGTTATTAACTGATATTAAGAAAATATTTTTCATAACCTAGACACTTCTCATTATTTTAAAACCATTTGAAAACATTTAATAGAATGGTTCAAATCATTTGGTTTGGTTGCTGGTCCGTCTTGGAAAGCACCATAAATATATTTGAAAACACCGAAAAATGCACCGTTTTTGACCCGGGTTTTTCAACAATCAATTACCTTTTGAAAACCAACTTTGAGTCTCATAAACTCATTTTAGAAGTCAAGAAAACAGTTTTAAACAACCTTGGACAGCAAGGAGATGTTTCATAAAAATCAATTTAATAAAATCCGAAAACATTGTAAAAACTCGTTTGGTTCAAAATACTCTTTAGGTCAATGTTAATTCTTTAAAAACTCAAGTTTTTATTAGAAAACAAATCAAATCAAATCAAATACAAGGCTAAGCATACATACGGTCACCACACATTTTGATCATTCAATCACATATTTTATTTCAAAAACATTTCATTCTTATAAAATAAATCATTTAAGCATACTTTAACACACAAACCGAATACTCGCACACACATAATCATTCAAGCACCAAAACTTTTTCTAAATGGATTAACTTAACATACATCTCACAAATACATGCATTTTTCCTAGGTTACTTCATGGAAAAGAATTTTAACCTAATTATCATGCATAGACTCCTAAACCAAATGCATGCCCATAATTCATCTTAAGCATAAAACTCATTCTTAATCAATTAGTTTAACATGCATTGACCGGAATTATCACAAATCAAAACAAGATTCATTCATCCTCAAACACACACAATTTCATGCAATTATTTTCTTTTTTTCCTTGACAAAACCGAGAGCTAAAACTTGGAAAAATTATCAAACTTTAATTTATCTTTCTTATCTTAAATTAAATCAAGATCATGCAAGGGCATATAGCATATATCAAGTTCATAAAAGCATAGATCATGACCGAATATAACATGCACAAGATCACACCTAGATTAAATCATGGTCATGCAAGGAAAAATTATTTTATAGCTTATCCTCCTACTTTCCTTCCAACACCGAGGCATGCATTTCAAGAAAACATGATCTTTTGTTTGAATTTAACATACAAGAATGGATCTTAAGCCTTTCCAACAAATTATGCAAGAATCATTTATTAACACAAACATTTTCAATTTACTTTTCAAAGAACATAAAAGAAAAACTTTTCAAAGTTCAAGATCACATGCATGCACTTAAATCATTTAGATCAAGTCTTGAAATTGAGCATAAGAACACAAATAAAAGATGAAATCCTTTTAGACAAAAAGGGGCCAAAACCGAAACACCCTTAAAGAAAATAAGAAAGCTTTTGTTTCAAAAATCATGGACAAAACTCAAAATCAAAACAAAATTTAAAAATTCAAAACGAAAATCAAAGATCCAAGTAAGATTCAAAGATCAAAGCTTTTCTTAAAATTAAGCCAAAAATTCACGACATGCAAGGGCTAAAGGCCACATAAATCATCATCATGCAAGACCAAAAATTAAAATAAGTTTAGATCAAACATTGATTTAACAAATCAACACTAAAACACTTCATAGTTTACGGTTCTAAGCATAAAAATTAAACATGCAAGAAGATCTACTTCAAATTCACAAAGATCATGAACAAAACTTTAAATCTAGAGGAAAAACATTATGATCTAGCATGAAAACACTAAGATCTATCAAGAAAAGTACTAACCGAATTAACACACACAACTACACCTATTACAAATTACTTTAAGTCCTTAAAAGTCCATGTTTAAGAAAGATCAACACATAAATCCATCTTTCCAAACATAAAAATGAACATGCAAGAGAATAAAAGAAAAATTACAAGATCACAAATCAAACTAATTCTAAGACTTCTAGGTCGTCGGTTTATACCAAGGAGAAAGGCTTCTAGTCCTCTTGAACACTTTGATCTTCAAGGATTTCCTAGGTTTAGGACTTGATCTCCTCTTCCTCTTCCCTCCCCTACCTCACGGTCCTTCTTCCTCTTTCTCTCTACTCTCTATTTCTTAGTCTGAGAGTTTGATGAGCTCTTAGACTTGTGTTTGGTGGGTGTTTGGGACGTTGGAAATGAGGGAGTGAAGAAATGAAATGAAGGGTGAATGAAATGAAACTAAGGGCCAAGACTTATATAAAAATTCATGGCTTCCTACTTTGTCCTTGTGTTGATTCGGTCAAGAGCTTTTGAGGGAGGGGTAAATTCGGCTCTTCCATAATTTTGCATGGGTGAAGTTTAACAAAGCTAAGGGGACAATATAGGGGACATTAGGCACTTAGGGGTTACTTAGGCTTTTGACTTGTGGGTTTATCTTTAGGGTTTCCATTCATTTAGTTAGGACTTGGTTAGGATTTAGTTAGGGACTTAGTTCCTTTGGTTACTTGGTCCATACTTAAGGAAATTCCTAGACTTACATACACACATACGGCACTCACACATATAGATACATATACTCACATACACATTCACATGCACATGTCAATCATACCTATATTCTTGCATACACACGTTACACATATATCCATGCATTCATCCTCATATTCATTCACTAATTAAATTTTTGCACAATCCTAAGCATGCATACATATAAGACCGTATATACATGTTCATGCACACACATAGAAAATAAATCATTCATGCATAAGAATTATAAGGACACCAAAACACCAAGCACATATTTTTAGAAATCAAATCACCATTTCATTAAATAATTTCTTATGGAAGAATTCAATACTTCTTTAGAAGAATTTTAGTCATATAATCATTTCCAAAAATCAACTTTAAAAACCATAACATTGTTTCATGAAAAATCATTCTTTAGAACCATTTACCACTTGGAAAATGTGATTTAAGAAATTTATTTAAGAAAATACCCTTAAAAAAAATACTTTGCTCAAAAATAACTCTTTTTAGAATTTTAAAATTAGTACGAGGATTTTGAGGGGTGTTACAGGTGTTGCTACTGCCTTGGCCTTATCCATGCCAAATCGTTTCAATAGTTCCTTGCAGTACTTTGTTTGGCTAATAAAAATCCCATCCTTTGCTTGTTTTATTTGCAATCCCAGGAAAAAGTTCAGCTCGCCCATCATAGACATCTCGAACTCTTCCTGCATCATACTCGAAAAGTCCTTGCAAAGGGTTTCATTAGTAGCACCGAAAATAATATCATCTACATAAATTTGAACTAAAAGAATGTCCTTTCCTTTCTTTTTAATAAAAAGCGTGTTATCAACCTTCCCTCTTTCAAAATTATTTTCTAATAAAAAATTGCTAAGACGGTCATACCACGCTCTAGGAGCTTGTTTGAGTCCGTACAAAGCCTTTTTCAATTTAAAAACATAATCCGGGTGTTCATAATTTTCAAAGCCGGGAGGTTGACACACATAAACTTCTTCATTTATAAAACCATTCTAAAAGGCACTCTTTACGTCCATCTGATATAATTTGAAATCCAAAATGCATGCAAAAGCTAATAGCAGTCTAATGGCTTCCAACCTAGCAACAGGGGCAAATGTTTCCTCATAATCTATCCCCTCTTCCTGGTTGTAACCTTGTGCAACTAACCTAGCTTTGTTTCGAACAATTAAACCAGCCTCATCAAGTTTATTTTTATAAATCCACTTAGTTCCAATAATCGGATGAGACTCAGGCCTAGGAACAAGTTCCCAAACCTGATTTCTTTCGAACTGGTTTAATTCCTCTTGCATTGCCAAAAGCCAATGCTCATCAAGCGTAGCCTCAGAAATATTCTTTGGCTCCACTTGAGAAACAAATGCGAAGAAATTACATAGATTGCTAATAGAATTGCGAGTACTTGAACCTTTTGTGATGTTGTAACCTATGATTTAATCAATGGGATGGTGCCTCGATGTTCTCCATTCCTTAGGCAAATCAGCGTTGAGCTCCATGGATTGTTCTTGATTTTTCTCCTCAATTGATTCAACTGATTTTTCATCGCTTTCGGAATGTTCCTTTCCTTTAGCATTTGGCTCCTCATCCTCATCAATGAAAAGATCTCCAAGGATACCTGCAATATCACTAACAGATACCTTTCCCAACTTTCTGGGATCAGATTCATCAAATGATACATGAATAGATTCTTCAATAGTATTACGAGATTTATTGTAAATCCTATATGCTTTGCTCGAAACAGAATATCCAAGGAATATGCCCTCATCAGCTCTAGCCTCAAAACTTCCTAGATTTTCTCTACCATTATTATGCACAAAACATTTACATCCAAAAACATGAAAAATGGGAAATATTTTGTTTTCTCCCCTTGTACAGTTCATAGGGGGTTTTCTTTAAAATAGGCCTTATTAAAACGCGGTTCATAACATAACAAGCTGTACTCACTGCATCGGCCCAAAAATATGCAGGCAAATTCATGTCATTAAGCATTATTCTTGAAAGCTCTTTTAAAGAACGATTTTTCCTCTCCACAACCCCGTTTTGCTCAGGAGTTCTTGGAGCTGAAAAATAATGCTTAATTCCATGTTTTTCGCAAAATTTTTCAAAAAGATGATTTTCAAATTCTCCACCATGATCAGTTTTAATGGATGCAATGCTCAAACGCAATTGGTTTTGAATAATCTTGGCTAGCTTTTTAAATTCATGAAATGCATCATTTTTATGAGAAATAAAAAGCGTCCATGTATACCTAGAATAGTCATCCACAACAACTAAGCAATAATAGTTGCCACCAAAGCTTTTCGTTTGACAAGGTCCAAAAAGATCCATATGTAAAAGTTCCAAGGGCTTTTGAGTTGAAACAAGATTTTTAGAAGGAAAAGATGCCCTTGTGAGTTTTGATTTTGAACAAGGATCACATTTTTCAGAAATAGAAAAATTTTGCTTTGGCAAACCAACTACTAAGTTTTGAGAAGAAATTTTATTTAAATGAGCCATGTGGATGTGACCTATTCTACGATGCCATAGCCATGATTCATCCTCTTTACTTAATAAACATTTCGCATCATTTGAGGGTATTGAGTTAAAATCAATTACGTAAACATTGTTTATCCTTCGAGTAATAAGCTTAATAAGATTATCAACTTTACCCTCGATAATACATCTATCAGAATCAAAAATAACCCTATTGCCCTTATCACACAACTGACTAATACTTAGCAAATTGTGTTTTAGGCCCTCAACATGTAAGACATTTTCAATACAAGGGTTAGGAGGTGTACCAATTTTGCCGACTCCGAGAATCTTTCCTTGATTGTTATCTCCGAAAGTCACATGTCCTTGGTCCTTTGCCACGAGATGCGAATATTTAGATTTATCTCCAGTCATATGTTTTGAGCATCCGCTATCCAAGTACCACCACGATTTTCTTTCTTTCGGAGTAACCTACAACCAAAGAATTCAAGGTTTCTTTTTAGGTACTCATATCTTTTTGGGTCCTTGAGCATTAGTATAGCCATAGTCTAAATCATGCCACCTTTTAGTTTCATTGTTCGGTTTAACGAACTTCACTTTTCAGTGTATGCATTCATGTGCACCATGACCCTTTTTACAACAAATATGACAAATAATTAAAGGTTTCTTATGATTGCTAGCAGGGACAAAAATGGTACTTAATTTCTTTTGATGTCTACCGGGTTGATATCCTAAACCCGCTCTATTAAAGAAACATTTTTGTCTCCCTAGCATTAAATTTAAAGTATTTCTACCTTTTGTAAATTTTGCAAGGTTTTCTTTTAAGTCTTCTACTTCTTTAACAAGGTCCTTGCAGAACTTACAGGAAGAAGAACTAGCTTTAAATTTAACTTCGTTACTCGAGGTGTTTGAAGAATTTTTTAAAGACAAATTCAGCTCCTTATTTTGATTTTTCAAAAGTTCATTTTCTTTAATAAGATTTTTATTATTTTCTAAAAGAGAAGCTGAATTTTTCTTTTCTATAAAAATCAATAAGGATAACCTCATCGATTCCTCATGCAATTCTTCAAAAGCCTCTTGTAATTCATCATAAGAAAAATTTAGTTCAGAGGTTACCACATCTCCGTGTGCCATCAAACATATGTTGGCTGTCTCTTCTTGTTTGTCTGAATCCTCATCCGAACTTCCCTCGTTGTCTAACCATGCCAAATATGCTTGCTTCCCTTTCTTTGAATTTGAGGTGCCTTTTTATGAATTCTCCTTCTTTTTCAGCTGGTAGCAGTCTGCTCTGATGTGACCAGGCTTGCCACACTCATGACATGTGATGGTTGAGCCTCCACTCTTGTTGTTGTCTCTTCTATTGAAGTTTTTCTTCCTTAGAAATTTCTCGAACTTTTTGACCAACAGACCCATGTGTTCATCATTTAACAATTCTTTGTCCGAGTCACTTTCTGTTGCTGGTGCTTCATGTAACATCCTCAATTTAAAATACTTCATATAGTATGAATTATGCAAGATGTTGTATTAGCTTGTGAAGAATTTATGAGAAATTAGACAGCTAATATCTAGGATTTAGCATAGAAATCATGGCCAAATGGGTATAGGATGTAAGGAAGAGGTTTGAGAGTTAGAAACTCTGAAAAGATGAAAAAGCAGCAAAATAATCAATTACTGGTGCGAGTTAATCGATTACAAGCTCTCAGCCAACAATGCACAAAAATGTTGCATTGAAGGGTAATCGATTACTCCTGGACAAGTAATCGATTACTGAGCCTCTGCTGAAAATACCAAATATGTTGCATCAAGTTGTAATCGATTATTTTATGGCCATTAATCGATTACAAGGCCTCAGGTTGGAAGTCACAAAAATGTTGCATTGAAGCGTTAATCGATTACCTGGCCAGGGTAATCGATTACTTTGTGGGTCTGTACAAAAAAAAAGAATAAAAGGGGGTACGTGTGGCTCCCCAACCACACAAAGGGAATCTTCCCTTTTCTCTTTAATTTGGGACCACATATCTTCCTCCTTCACAAAACAAAACTCACTCCACTCCCATTCATTTTCATTCTTCACTCTCATCCTCTCTCTCTCTTCATTCACTCCCTCCCCCACGAATTCCACTTCCTTCCTCCAAGGTCCAAGTTTATTTCTTCTTTCTTTGCAAGCTCCTCAAGCCATAAGCAAGCTTCATAGGTAAAGCTTACTTCTTCTTTCTCTCTCTATGTGTTTCATACGAATTTTCTCTCCCTTTTTCCTCTCATAAATTCGAACCTCACTCCTTTGGGTTTCCATGTTCTTATGTTCTTTCTTTGTTTCATGGCTTAAGGGAGATCAAGTTCTCATTTTCCTCCAATCACCTCTCTTGGGAGCTCTTTGTGGGGCATAAAGGATCTTGGGTTAAGGCTAGCTTTTGGGTTAAGATCCATCCCACTCTCCCCTTGACTTAAGGTAAGGGGGTGGATATAGTGAGCATTGGTTTGTTCTAGGGAATAGTTTCAAATTAGTTCATAAGAGCTTGCTAGGATTTATATGTTATTTTGGTGTTATTAAATCCCTAGGATTATAAAGGAATAGAGTAGTTTGATTTAGTTAAAAAAAATAAAAAGTAAACTTTGAGAATGCATAGAAATTGGTATGTATTAATGCTAAATGCTCTTTATATTAAATATTGATTGAATTGGTGAATATCTGTTTATGTGAGCAATTGATCAAATTTGTGAGTTATTTGGAATATATGTGGATTTTTCTTTTATGTGATAATGCAAGTAATGTTGCCAATGATTCTAAGTGTGATAAATGTCTTGAATATAAATAAATAGAATTGTAAGAATAATTAAAGTTGCAGCTATGATTGATCCTTGGGATACACCGACCCATTAGGTGCCCTGTTAGGTGACAAGTTACCCATTAGGCACAAGTTACCCAATCCAGGTGCAAGTTACCTATTAGGTCCCGTAAATGCCCGTTAGGCGGGGGTATCCAATGGATCAATCATGCTGCACAATAATAAAAGTTTTGAAAATAGAAAATGTGAATGTGATGGTAAAAGAGTTGAGATGTTGTTTTTAGTCCTAATGGGTGTCAACCGTGACCTAATAGGTGGAAAGTTACCTGGATTGGGTGAAAGTCCTAGTGGGTGTGAAACGCCCTAACAGGTGCGCTAATCCCTAATGGTAAAGAAAAGATAGAATGTTTTAAAAGATGATGAGATGTTTGTGTGTTGCCCTCTGACCGTGAGGAGACATACGATGGTATTTGGGTATGTTAGCCTCTGATTGTGAGGTGACATACGGTATATGATTTTCGAAAAAGTGTAAGACTTATGGTTATGAGCTGAAAACCGATAATATGAGTAATTGAAGGTAATGAAAATGGAAATACAAAGATGAAAGGTGAAACAAGATGATAAGCAATGAGAACTATAAATGAAATCTGAAATGGTTTGCCAAATCGTGAACGCATGATATTTGCCGCTGGATAATTATGCTATATGATCTAACTGATAATTGTGTCTGGCTTAGTGGGTAATTATGTCTAATGAGAAACTGCTTTCCTATTTCATGTGCAATGCTCACTCCCTTACTATTCTTTACAGGTACAGAGATTGAGATTGCACAGCCCCCGGCCGAGCAGGTGCACTCTCCCTCCCAGGGAGAGTAAGGTTATGGGGATTAGATATTTACATTTTTTTTGTGACCTAAGCCTCCGTATCATTGGATGTGTATCAGCTGTATATGTCTTTTTTTGAGTGAGGCTTAGGATAGTTTCTTTTGTGCATGGTGTATGATTCATTTTTGGGCATAGTTGTTGTATGGCCTCTTGACTTACATACTTAGCATTTTTGCTGGCCCCTGACAAACTAATGCTGATGTTTTACCCTTGAGCCCATGGGGCAACTATGTGATGCATACATATTTATATTTGAGTCCTACTGGCTCCTGTTGATATTATTTAAATGCGTTTATCAGGTCGAAGATTTAGAAAAGTCCGAAAAACAAACGAAACTCCGTCCGTTTGACGGTTGATTTTCATAATTTAAAAAAGAAATTTTTAAGCTCATATTTTAATATAAAGGGGATTAAGGGTAATTAATCATAGGGTGTTACATTTATGGTATCAGAGCAGTTTCCCTCGGCCTTTAGGAGTGTGGACTCACGTCTCCAATGGTTACTCACCAAGCGAGTAACTAATGTGTTAGTTAAGAGTCTAGGTCCCAGGAATAAGGATTCTATTTAATTGTTAGTATTAACAACTTAACGAGATATTTGCTCCATGACTTATCAGTATGGCGGGACGTCGTGGAGATAATGATCGTATGGCTGCTATTTTGGAGAATCTCATAAAAATGAATCAGGAGCAGGCAACCTCCATGGCCCAAATGCAGCAGAATCAGTTGCAAATGCAGCAAACTCAGGCACAGATGCAGCAAGATCATGTAGCAGCTATGGCGCAGTTGCAACAGAACCAAGCTAACAACATTGCAGCAGCGGCGGCGGCAGCAGCAGCGGCGGCAGCAGCGGCAGCAGCAGCGGCGGCGGCAGCAGCGGCGGCACTGAACCCTCCACCAGCTCCTGTGGATATAGATTGGATGTCTAGATTCCGTAAGAATGATCCCCCTCGCTTTGAAGGAGGATTTAATCCTGATGGGGCTCAGAAATGGCTCCAAGAAATGGAGAAGGTCCTTCGTTCATTGCAGGCACCGGCAGATCAGCAAGTCAGATTGGTGGAGTATGTTCTGATGAGTGAGACGGAACACTGGTGGGAGCACTAGAGGAGGAGTTTGAAGGCTGAGAATGAGGTGATAACTTGGGATCTTTTCAAGGTCCGGTTCTTGGATAAGTACTTTTCGGAGGATGTTCGAAGGGAGAAAGAATTGGCATTTCTGAAGCTAGAACAGGGGAATATGAGTGTTGGGGAATACGCTGCACAGTTTGAAGACTTGATCAGATACTCAGGAAGCTATAGAGATGCCGACGAGCGGACCAAGTGTATCAAGTTTGAAGCAGGTTTGGATGCCGATATTAGGGCCATATTCACATACCAGGGCATTGCAAACTTGGCCCAGTTAGTGAATATGACCAGTGCATATGAAAAGGCATTGAAACAAAAAAGGGCAGAGAAGAAGAGTAAGGCAGCTCAGCGGGCTGGTCCCATCAGAGGCAAGGGCCCTATTCAGAGATCTAGTCCTTATCCCAACCCTACTACTGCAGCACCAAGGGGTATTGGGCAGCCAGCAGTTACTATTGGTCCTCCCCCTCTTTGTCAGCATTGTGGGAGGTATCACAGAGGAGTATGCTGGAACATTGGCTCAGGTCGAGGTGAGGGGCTTTGTTTCCATTGTGGACAGCCGGGTCATTTTGCTTCTCGCTGTCCCAAGAGCACTTTGAAGAAAGAAGTTAATGTTTCTAAGGCACAGCAAGCTGGTGCAAGTCTGCCCATGCAAAAGGGCAAGGTTTACACTTTGGATGATGAAGAAGTGACAGAGGAGGACGAGCTGATCAGAGGTACATGTTTTATTCATGGTAACACATGTGGAGTATTATTTGATTGCGGAGCATCACATTCTTTTATTTCTATTAGCTGCATGAAGAGGCTAGGGATGTCAACAGTAGAAATGCCTTTTAAGTTGTCAGTCTCTACGCCTACTAACTCGTCTGTTGAGACTAATCAGATGTGTTTAGAATGTCCACTCCGAGTCTTAGAGCGAGATTTCAAGGTGAATCTGATTTGTTTGCCTCTGAAAAAGTTAGATATTATCTTGGGGATGGATTGGATGACTCAACATCATGTGTTGATTAATTGTCGTCAGAAGGCCGTTGTTTTTGGTGATCCTTCTTTATCTGCCATGGATGTTGAGGAAGTTTCTGATGTTAGTCAAATTCCAATTGTCTGCAAATTTCCGGAAGTCTTTCCTGTCGAGATTCCTGGATTGCCCCCGAAAAGAGAAGTAGAGTTTGGTATTGATATAAAGCCCGGTGCCGGCCCAATTTCTATAGCACCGTACAGAATGGCACCTCCTGAATTAGAGGAGTTGAAGAAGCAGCTAGAGGAATTGTTGGCCAAGAAGTTGGTTAGGCCAAGTGTATCACCTTGGGGCGCTCCGATTCTTTTAGTCAAGAAAAAGGACGGTAGCCTCCGGATGTGCACTGATTACAGGCAGCTGAATGCAGTAACGGTGAAGAATAAGTATCCGCTCCCTCGCATTGATGATTTGCTTGACCAGCTACGGGGTGCAGCAGTATTTTCAAAAATTGATCTCCGATCGGGATACCATCAAATTCGTATCCGTGAGGAGGATGTTCCTAAAACTGCATTTAGGACGCGGTATGGGCATTTTGAATATGTTGTGATGCCATTTGGTTTGACTAACGCCCCTGCAGTGTTTATGGACTATATGAATAGAATCTTCATGCCTTATTTGGATTCTTTTGTAATAGTGTTCATTGATGATATTCTCATCTATTCTAAGAGTCCAAGTGAGCATGAGGAACATTTGAGGATTGTGCTACAGGTTCTCAAAGAAAAACAACTGTATGCAAAGCTTTCCAAGTGTAGCTTTTGGTTGGATGAAATTCATTTCCTTGGTCATGTTATTTCTACACAGGGAGTTGCAGTCGATCCCTCCAAGGTGGAAGCAGTGTTGAATTGGGAGAGACCCACCACAGTTACAGAGATCAGGAGTTTCCTTGGTATGGCAGGGTATTATCGGAGATTCATTGAAGGATTCTCCAAGCTAGCTCTTCCACTGACTATGCTGACTAGAAAAGATGTTCCCTATCAGTGGTCCCAGCAATGTGAAGACAGTTTCCAAGAGTTGAAGAGGAGACTGACTAGCTCACCTATTTTAGTTTTACCGGATCCGACCCAACCTTTTGATGTTTATTGTGATGCCTCAAAGCAAGGTTTGGGTTGTGTGCTCATGCAGCAGGGCAAAGTCATAGCATATGCGTCTAGACAGTTGAGACAGCATGAACAGAATTACCCAACACACGATCTGGAGTTAGCAGTTGTTGTCTTTGCATTGAAAATTTGGAGACATTATTTGTATGGCACGAAGTTTGAAGTCTTCAGTGATCACAAAAGTCTCCGCTATCTCTTTGATCAGAAAGATTTGAATATGCGACAGAGGAGATTGATTTGGGTCCAATATATATAGATTTGAGCATTATTTGGACTCCCTTTTACTATGTATTTGGTTTGTTTCTCTAGCAAAGTTAGGACTTTTTATTAGATTTTAATTATTTTTAGTAGTTTAGGGTCCCTTGGAACCTTTTGATCCTTTTTGGGTATGTTTCAGGTACTTATGGAGTTTAAATGCAAAATATATTGATGGATTTGGATAGAGGATGAAAAGAGCTTCGAAACGGTCCAAGAACGGAGTAAAACGGAGTCCGGATGAACCCGTGCGCGGCCCGGGCGTGAGGACGGATGCGCCCCAGGCGCACAAACCGCGTGGAAGTGACGCTGGTTGGTATTTTGGCCATAACTTGAGCTACGCTTATCCAAATAAGGCGATCTTGGTATCATTTTAAAGCTAAGGAAAAGATATACAACTTTGCCAGAAATAGCCTTGCTCAAATTCGTCCATCTTCAGGGTCAAAATCAGGGCTGAAGTTGAGTGTCAGACATGAGAAAGCCCAATTTGACCAGATTATGAACAAAATAGAAGAAGAGAAGTCTAATTTGGCTTCATATCTTAGATTTGGTCAGAGATTAGAAGATAGACATGGACCTTATCTATTAGATTTAATTAAGATTTATTTTAGGATTTATTTTACTCTTTAAATAGAGGATTTGTAAATAGTTTTCAGGAAGTTTTAAGATCATAGAATTCAATTAGGATTAGAGAGAGAGGTTAGTAACATCTATTGAGAGCAAGGAGGCAAGGCACAAGGATTGAAGATCTCTTGGAGAGTTAACCAGTATTGTCTATGATATGAGGTTTTCTCTTTGCTTCTGTTTTCTTTATTTCTATATGTGTAACTAAAACCTCTTGTTAGGAACATGGTGTAAATTGTATGATGTAGCTTATTTTAATTTATGATTTAGTATTTTGCTGTTTTTAATTAATGCATTAATTGAGTTCTTATTTTATACATAAATTTGGCCAATTTATGTTTTGGATTTCTTAATTCGCAACGACAGTTGGGATTTTGAATAGGTCATGCAATTAATGGTATATTCAGTCCAATACATAGAGATATGGTTAGATGATTATATGGTTTTTTAGTTCCCTTGTGCTGAATGGATATTTTCTTATATTGTAATTTGTTGAGAGATCAAGGATTAAATATATAGAAAATAAGGGTAATTTATAGAGACATCTAACTATTACTATTTGAGAGGAATGATCCATGAATTGAAGGATAATTAAAGTAAAATATAATTCATAATTAAAATAAGTGAATCATACAACGAAACCAAGTTCCTAACCTTTTTCTATTGCTTTCTTATCATCTTATCTCCTCAATCTTCTTTTCTTTTATTATTCAATTTCTTCTTCTCCTTCTAAAATTCAATAACAAGTTGCACTAATAATTACGAATTGGTGGAAAGTTATTAGAAACAACTTCGATCCCTGTGGGACGATATTCGGTCTTCCAGACTATATTACTTGCTGACCTAGTCCTCTTGCTAGTAAATCAACAAGTTTTTGGCGTCGTTGCCGGGGATTGAAATTCGATTCTAATTTCTTTTCGGTACTTTTTGTAATTATTTGTGTAATTTGTACTTTCTCATGTACGATTATAATTGTAATAGTGATTCAGATTGTGATAGATTTATTCATTATCCTTATCCTCCATACTATGTTGCACAAAATATAACTCCTAGGAAAGCTCAATGGGAAATAGCTCTAGAGAAATTGGAACAAGCCACTGAGGATTTTGTTAAAGATAGCAAAAATAATTTTAGATCCCCTCGTGTTGAACCAATTCCTCCCCCTGTGGAGAAAGAAAATATCACTCCTAGGAAGGCCCAATGGGAAATAGCCCTAGATAGATTGACTCAAAAAGTTGAGGATTTTGCTAAAGATTGCAAAAATTTTAGATCCCCTCATGTTGAACCAATTCCTCCCCTTGTGGAGAAAGAGTCATGGGAAATTAACCAAGATAAATTAGCTCAAAAAATTAGTAGTAATGTTCAAAAAGTTAATTTTATAGAAAAAGAAAACAGAAAAAATTTTGAGAACATAGAAATAGCACTTGAGAAAAATTCAAAATATGTATCTGAGGAGTTACAATCATTATCAACAATTTTTGACTCTCCTAAAAAAGAGGAGGAAGTTGTGGTAATGGATGTGACCAATGATCAATTCCCTTTAGAGGAGCAAAAATCTGAAAAAGAAATTGTGCATGATAGGTTTGAGGAAGAGGATCAAAAAATGAAAAACGAAGGTTTGAAAATTATAGAAAAAATTGAACCACCCTTGCATGAGGAATTTGTTGCTATAAAGAATTTAATTAAATCTAGTTCATAATTGGGTGATTCAAAATTTTTCTATTATATTCAGCCTAAGTACTTTTATGAAAATTATCTAGAACAATCTGAATCATTATTAGGCAATAAGAAACATGAGAAAGTAATCTTCTTGACTATTGGAGTTAACAACTTCATGATGGATGATGGAAGAAAAGATCACCTAAGGTCTTTCCCATGGGATGTGGGCATAACTCATTATTGTTGCATCACATGGGATTTGACCCATAGAATTTGGGATCCTGGTGGATTTGTTTTGTACATAAGTTGTAGCATAGGTTTCAATTCTTAGGTAGTTTTTGTAAAAAAAAAAAAAAAAAAAAAAAAAAAAAAAAAACTTGAGGAACAGAACTTGTGCGCCCCAGGCCCACGCGGTCGCGCGCCTCAGGCGCGCGGGGCTGCTGCAGATTAAGTTTGGGGGAATTTCACTCCTACTTTTTAGGAACAGATTTTTTTTTTTAGTAATAGATATTTTTTTTATCTTATCTTTTAGGATTGGATTAGTTTTTTATCTTTTTATTTTTTTTTTATTTTTTATTTTTTTAGATTTGTTTTTTATCTTTTTATTTTTTTTTTTATCTTATCTTTTAGGATTGGATTAGTTTTTTATCTTTTTATTATTTTTTTATTTTTTATTTTTTTAGATTAGTTTTTTATCTTTTTATTTTTTTTATCTTATCTTTTAGGATTAGATTAGTTTTATATCTTTTAAGAATTTGTTTTATCTTTTTAGAATTAGATTTATCTTTTTAGGATTATTTTTAGAATAGATTTTTTTTTTATTTTCGTTTTTTTTATTTTTCTATTTTTTAGGGATAGATTTATTTTAAGATTAGATTTGTATTTGTAGGATTTGGACCCCATTAGCCCAATTTTTTTTATTGCACCCTAGGCCCCTGTACCTCACAACAACAAAAAAAAATATTGTCCAGTTTTTTTTAGGTAGTTTTTAATTTTTATTTTGTATTTTAGGCTAGATTAGTTTGCTTGAGGACAAGCCAACATCTAAGTTTGGGGGAGTATATACAAAATAAAAATTGATTTTTCCAGACTTGAATTGTTTCCCCATATTTGGTATTGGTTTGTCTCTCTAGTGAAAGTAAGTAATTTTTCTAACCTTAAGACTTTTTCTCTTTTGATGCATGTGTATATTTAGTTTAGGACTTAGACTCATTGGCATTGGAATCTGTTTGATTGAACCGAGCATGATTGCGTACTGTGTTATTTTGATAAGGGCATTCAGAACTTATGATTAGTGAACTGACTTTAGCCAAGAGTGAGATTTTGAGCCTATTGAGGGGTAAATTTTATTCTGATATTGAGACCCCTATTTTTTCATGAGTGTGTTCACTTCGATATTGTCTTCTAGAACTTGACCTGTGACCATTTCAAAATTGATAATTGATTGCATGCATTAAGATGATTAAGGCACCTAGGATGTGTTTTTGTGGCCTTCAGATGTTTTGCATTGATAATTTTCCCTTAGTTGCCCATTTTGAGCCTTATGAGACATTATGATTTTTCTTTGGTACCTTGCATTTATTGAAATATTCTTTGTTAGTACCTTGGGAATTTTGAATGAGCAATTGAGAGGAATATAGAAAGAAAAAGTGAAAGTAATTGGTGAAGAGTGTATGAGTTCTATTTCTCTTCCAAAGAAAAAAATAAGTAAATAACAAATGTAAAGGAAGAGAATAGAAGAAAAGAAAAAAAATTTGGAAAAGAAAGGAAGAATAAAATGTCCTGATGTGAGTGTGAGTCTTTATTGTATTCATTGCTCATTCATGGTTTTTTAGGGAAACTTGTTTTTGTAAATATTTTTGCAAGTTAGCCTTTGTTTTATCCCTTCTTTCTTTTATCCCACCTGACACTTGTAGCCATGGCCCCATTACAACAAAAAATAAGACCTTTTGATTTTTGCATGCATTCAATAATTTCAGTGGAGGTGTTGGTCTATGGTCAAGCCTATGGTAACACATTATCATTGTTGAACTTGAGTGAATTGAAAATATGACCCTTATACACTTTTGAGAGAAACAATTGAGAGGTTGAGAGTGTTTGCTAATTCTGAGTTCTGGATGGGATTGTTATGTTAACCAGTATGTAATTGTGAATAGGTCATGATAATAAGAGTGTCGAAGTAGATGAGTCGTAGTCTTAGATTAGGTGTATTCATGTTGATTTAGGGAATTTGTCTTTTGTTTAGAATTTTTATTTTACTTTTGCCTGGGACATGCAAAATGCTAAGTTTGGAGGAGTGATTTGGGTCCAATATATATAGATTTGAGCATTATTTGGACTCCCTTTTACTATGTATTTGGTTTGTTTCTCTAGCAAAGTTAGGACTTTTTATTAGATTTTAATTATTTTTAGTAGTTTAGGGTCCCTTGGAACGTTTTGATCCTTTTTGGGTATGTTTCAGGTACTTATGGAGTTTAAATGCAAAATATATTGATGGATTTGGATAGAGGATGAAAAGAGCTTCGAAAGGTCCAAGAACGGAGTAAAACGGAGTCCAGATGAACCCGTGCGCGCCCCGGGCGTGAGGACGGATGCGCCCCAGGCGCACAAACCGCGTGGAAGTGACGCTGGTTGGTATTTTGGCCATAACTTGAGCTACGCTTATCTAAATAAGGCGATCTTGGTATCATTTTAAAGCTAAGGAAAAGATATACAACTTTGCCAGAAATAGCCTTGCTCAAATTCGTCCATCTTCAGGGTCAAAATCAGGGCTGAAGTTGAGTGTTAGACATGAGAAAGCCCAATTTGACCAGATTATGAACAAAATAGAAGAAGAGAAGTCTAATTTGGCTTCATATCTTAGATTTGGTCAGAGATTAGAAGATAGACATGGACCTTATCTATTAGATTTAATTAAGATTTATTTTAGGATTTATTTTACTCTTTAAATAGAGGATTTGTAAATAGTTTTCAGGAAGTTTTAAGATCATAGAATTCAATTAGGATTAGAGAGAGAGGTTAGTAACATCTATTGAGAGCAAGGAGGCAAGGCACAAGGATTGAAGATCTCTTGGAGAGTTAACCAGTATTGTCTATGATATGAGGTTTTCTCTTTGCTTCTGTTTTCTTTATTTCTATATGTGTAACTAAAACCTCTTGTTAGGAACATGGTGTAAATTGTATGATGTAGCTTATTTTAATTTATGATTTAGTATTTTGCTGTTTTTAATTCATGCATTAATTGAGTTCTTATTTTATACATAAATTTGGCCAATTTATGTTTTGGATTTCTTAATTCGCAACGACAGTTGGGATTTTGAATAGGCCATGCAATTAATGGTATATTCAGTCCAATACATAGAGATATGGTTGGATGATTATATGGTTTTTTAGTTCCCTTGTGCTGAATGGATATTTTCTTATATTGTAATTTGTTGAGAGATCAAGGATTAAATATATAGAAAATAAGGGTAATGTATAGAGACATCTAACTATTACTATTTGAGAGGAATGATCCATGAATTGAAGGATAATTAAAGTAAAATATAATTCATAATTAAAATAAGTGAATCATACAACGAAACCAAGTTCCTAACCTTTTTCTATTGCTTTCTTATCATCTTATCTCCTCAATCTTCTTTTCTTTTATTATTCAATTTCTTCTTCTCCTTCTAAAATTCAATAACAAGTTGCACTAATAATTACGAATTGGTGGAAAGTTATTAGAAACAACTTCGATCCCTGTGGGACGATATTCGGTCTTCCAGACTATATTACTTGCTGACCTAGTCCTCTTGCTAGTAAATCAACAGAGATGGATGGAGTTCCTGAAAGATTATGATTTCCATCTTCAATACCATCCGGGCAAAGCTAATGTGGTAGCTGATGCGCTAAGTCGCAAGACTTTGCATGTTAGCAACATGATGGTGAAAGAGATGCAACTGATGCAGGAGTTCAGTGATCTCAACTTGAACATGCTGGTGAAAGAGAAAAGTATTGTTCTGGAAAAGTTGCAGGTCACTAGTGAGTTGATGGACATGATTAAGGAAAGGCAAGCAGATGATGAAGAGCTCCATAAGTTGCTAGAAGGAGCAGCAAGTAAAGAGGAACCTGATTTCATCCAAGGGGCAGATGGAATCATCAGATTCAGAGGTAGAATATGTGTTCCAATGGACTTCCAGATTCGAAGAGACATATTGTGGGAAGCTCACCAAACAAAAATGAGTTTCCATCCCGGTACAACAAAGATGTATCAGGATTTGAAGAGGATCTATTGGTGGCCAGGGCTGAAGTCTGATGTGGCCGACCACGTGTCTCACTGCTTGACTTGTTAGAAGGTGAAGATTGAACACCAAAAGCCAGGTGGTCCGTTGCGATCACTTGACATCCCTGAATGGAAGTGGGATAGCATAGCCATGGACTTTGTGACGGGTCTACCTAGGACCGCTGCAGGCTGTGACGGTGTATGGGTGATTGTAGACCGTTTAACAAAGTGTTCTCACTTTATCCCGATCAATAAGAAGTACACACTTGAGAAGCTGACACAGTTGTATATTCGGGACATAGTGAAGCTTCATGGTGTGCCTTCTAGTATTGTGTCTGATCGCGATCCACGGTTTCTATCCAGATTTTGGCAGAGTCTTCAGCAGGCCTTGGGTACTAAATTGAAGTTTAGTACAGCCTATCATCCTCAAACTGATGGGAAGTCTGAGCGTACCATTCAGACTTTGGAGGATCTGTTGAGGGCTTGTGTTCTAGAGCAGGCTGGTAGCTGGGAGCAGTTGTTGCCATTGATGGAGTTCACGTATAATAACAGTTTCCATTCTAGCATTGGCATGGCACCTTTTGAGGCACTCTATGGTAGGAAGTGTAGAACGCCTCTTTGTTGGTTCCAGATTGGAGAGAACTTATTGACGGGACCGGAATTGGTGCAAGAAACCACTGAGAAGATCACTATGATAAAGAATAAGATGAAGACTTCTCAAGATAGGCAGAAAAGCTATGCAGATAAGCGTAGGCGGCCCCTAGAGTTTGAGGTGGGTGATCATGTATTCCTGAGGGTATCCCCTACCACTGGCATTGGTCGGGCAATCAAGTCAAAGAAGCTGACTCCGAGGTTTGTTGGACCTTATGAGATTCTGGAGAGAGTTGGACCTTTGGCGTACAGGATTGCTTTGCCTTCACATTTGTCTAGGCTTCATGGTGTATTTCATGTTTCTCAGCTAAGGAAGTACATTCATGATCCCTCTCATGTGGTAGCAGCTGACGATTTGCCCTTGAAGGAGAATCTTACTTTTGAGGTTCTTCCAATCAGAATTGAAGATAGGCAGATTAAGCAACTCCGGGGCAAGGAAATCCCATTGGTGAAGGTGATTTGGAGTAGAAACAACGTAGAGGAAGCTACTTGGGAGCTGGAGAGCAAGATGAAGGAATCTTATCCTCAGTTGTTTCAGGACAGCTGAATTTCGAGGACGAAATTCTTGTAAGTGGGAGAGGATTGTAACATCCTCAATTTAAAATACTTCATATAGTATGAATTATGCAAGATGTTGTATTAGCTTGTGAAGAATTTATGAGAAATTAAACAGCTAATATCTAGGATTTAGCATAGAAATCATGGCCAAATGGGTATAGGATGTAAGGAAGAGGTTTGAGAGCTAGAAACTCTGAAAAGATGAAAAAGCAGCAAAATAATCGATTACTGGTGCGAGTTAATCGATTTCAAGCTCTCAGCCAACAATGCACAAAAATGTTGCATTGAAGGGTAATCGATTACTCCTGGACAAGTAATCGATTACTGAGCCTCTGCTGAAAATGTTGGAAACCAACAAGCGGCCTAACAATTTAGTAGGGGGGGTGAATAGTAAATTGAAGTAACGATACTAATTTTTCGAATGTAATTGATAATAACAAATTACGCGCTTACTGTTTTAAAACAAAAATAATTTTCTGTCCAAAAATGTATGAACTACTCGATTAGTTGATGGACTACTCGAGTAGTGCGTGTCAATTCAGACAGTGAACAGAGTTTTCAAAAGCTGGGATTTCGCTAACACAAAGCCAAGAACAGAAGCGGATGATTTGCTATCTTAAGGTTCTGAAGAAAGATTAAATAACAGAAATAAACGAAAGCATGAAAAGATCGACACAGGGAATTATTATACTGGTTCACTCTCTACCCACTTGAGAGCTACGTCCAGTCCCCCCTAAACCTTAGGGAGTGTCTACTAATAATCAATTAAATTGGATACAAACAGGATTAATTAGTGAACCTCACTCAATCTAATCCTAACCCTTCAAGAGTGTACCAAACTCTTGAACTTTACCCCAATTTCAATTGATTCTCTGTTGAAGAACCTCTTCAACCTTCCACAAAGAGAGCTTCTTGAAACCTTCAAGAACACCTTCTCCCTTTAGCAATAGAGCCTCTTGAAACCTTCAAGTGTTCCTTCCTTTCTTCAATGGAGTAATCAAATCACAGCGAAGCGGCTCCAACCAATCTCAATTGACAATGAAAAAGAAAGCTAGAATACTAGACAGAGATTGATTCTTAGAAAGGGATTGGATCAAAGGTTCTTTTTGGGTGCAAGGTTTGAAAACAACGTTTTTGCTCAAGATCTGTCTCGCTCTTGTTGAAGAGGTAATCAATATATTGAGTTTTCAAATCGCCAGAATCAGGGAGGAGCCTTAGAAAACTAATTAGGAAAGATTCTCCCTTGATTGCCTCTTCAACAGCCATATTGGAATTAAAATACTGACAGATCTGATACGTACTACTCGAGTAGTTGAAGCACTACACGAGTAGTGAGAAAATTTGTGGACTTACTGTTTCTCAAACTACTCGATTAGTGAAGTAACTAATCGATTAGTTGAGAACTAATCGATTAGTCAACAGACTACTCGAGTAGTTGAGGAGACAGTAAGTAGACTAATTTTCATCAATGCAGACTACTCGAGTAGTGCACCAACTACTCGAGTAGTTACTGCTACTTTTATAAAAATTAAAGACCAGAAATGATTTTCCAAAGCACCTAGTCTCTTTCTAAGATTTTTCACTATTTTAGCTCAACTAGTATTCATGCCAACTAACTCATAATCGCTTGAGTAAAAACCTAAGTCTACCACCCACACTCAACATAAATATAAAATATTACAAGGGAGCGGGAAATGGAAAACTTCTAAATGGTCGTTGTTGCTTTGTCTTCATCAAGGACAACTTGTTGATTTATTTGTCTTCATCAAAACCTTTTTGATTCTACAATCTCCCCCTTTTTGATGATGACAAATCCTTGATAATATAAACCTTGTTGTTTTGCATAAACTCCCCCTGACTATATGCAACATCAGAAACCTGCACAGCATAAACAACAACACCATTTCTCCCCCTTTTGGCATGATCAAAAAGGAGCCTAAATTAAGAGCAATATGCCAAAAGAAGAACATAATAACACTTTGTTGGATTATGAGCAATGATAACACCTGTTGATTTATAGCCCGAAAAGAAAACTTTTCTCCCCCTAAAACAAATATACTTATGAAGAGGCAATTTAAAAAAAAAAACATTTAAGCACATAGCCCTTCAAAAGTACTTGAAAAAAAAAATTTAAGTTTTGCTTGAGGGTACCCAAATTGTTTTGGGCTTATCGGGATTTTCATCTTTCACAATCCAAACATAATAACCGTTAGGCACACCATCAGATTTAATTCTACAAATATTTGAGGTGTGTCCATGAATGCCACAATAAAAGCAAGTTGGCTTTTTAGAATAATTGACATTTGAAAAAGAACCAACTTTTCTAAAATTCTTTTTATTGGCATTCATGTATCCTAAGTCGGTTTTATTTGTATTGTTCCTTTGATTTTCAAGAAGTTGATTTAATCTTTGATCACTTCTTGATAAAGTTGCAATAGTGTTTTTCAAATTTGTGACTTCATGTTCATGACTTTTGCAACTTTCACAATGAGGGATTTCTTGAATTTCCAAAGAATCAATACTTTGTTGTAGTGCTTCATTTTTACTATTTAGCTCATCAATGCATTTTTCTAAATTCAAGACTTGCTCTTTATATTTCAAAATAGCTCTTTTTCCTTTGTCATTTGATTTAGCAAGTTTCTTGAATTCTTTATGCATTTGAACATAAGCATTATATAATTCTTCATAATCATGAGACTCAGATTCGGAATCGGAATTTACCTCGGTTCCTTGCTTACTTGAAGTGAAACTTGATGATGCGCCTTCATCAAATCTACTCACCAAGCAAAGATTGGCTTCTTCCTCATCACTTGATGTGCTTGAGCTTGTCTCTTTGTTTTCATCTGGTGCATCCCACACTATGTAGGCTCTTTTGCCCTTTTTCTTTTCATCTTTATGTCTCTTAAGATACTTAGGACAATGAGGTCTTATGTGACCTCTCTTACCACATTCATGACATTTAATTTTATCTTTTGAAGAACAATTTCTATGGTAGGAGTCCTTAGGTTCCTTTGTTCTTTTTAAATCATTTTTATTTTTAAAACATTTACGGAACCTCTTTGCTAGTTTTTGAAAACTTTCATCATCTAAACTAGATTCGGAGTCATTACTAGAGCTAGAGGAATCATCACATACCTTAGTTGATTTTGTGGTGGTCTTTAATGCGATTCCCTTATTTTTCTTATCCAACTCCTCATGCAAAGTTAGACGGCCTAGCTCCATCTCATGCTCTTGAAGCTTTCCAAAGAGGGTTGCAAGATCCAAGGTGTCTAAATCCTTTGACTCCATGATAGCTGTGACCTTGGGTTGCCATTCCCTGCTTAAACATCTCAATACTTTGTTAATAACTTCAGAATTAAGAAATGTTTTACCAAGCGCAATGAGATGATTTATGATATGAGTAAATCGCTTTTGCATGTCATTAACTGACTCATTAGGGAGCATGCGAAATAACTCATATTCATGCATTAATGTATTTAATCTAGCCCTTTTAACCTCGCTTGTCCTTTCATGAGTAAGTTGTAGAACGTCCCACATTTGTTTCACATTTTTACAATGTGAAACTCTGAAGAACTCATCATAAGACAAGGCGGACGTGATGATGTTTTTAGCTTTCAAATCATAGGAAACTTTCTTTTTGTCATCATCATTCCAACTTGCCCTAGAAATTTCTACAACTTCATCATTTATTTTTCTTTTAGGTATATAGGGACCATTTTCAATTGCATTCCAAACATCAATATCAATCGCTTCAATAAATATTTTCATTCTGGCTTTCCTATAAGCATATCCTTCACCATTAAACAGTGGAGGACGGTTTATTGAAGAGCCTTCCCCTCCAAAAGGATTGTTAGAGCCCATGGTTTCCTTAAGGATCTTTTCGAAAAAGTTTTTACACTCGATCTTTCGACCGAGCTCTGATACCACTTGTTGGAAACCAACAAGCGGCCTAACAATTTAGTAGAGGGGGGTGAATAGTAAATTGAAGTAACGATACTAATTTTTTGAATGTAATTGATAATAACAAATTACGCGCTTACTGTTTTAAAACAAAAATAATTTTCTGTCCAAAAATGAATGAACTACTCGATTAGTTGATGGACTACTCGAGTAGTGCGTGTCAATTCAGACAGTGAACAGAGTTTTCAAAAGCTGGGATTTCGCTAACACAAAGCCAAGAACAGAAGCGGATGATTTGCTATCTTAAGGTTCTGAAGAAAGATTAAATAACAGAAATAAACGAAAGCATGAAAAGATCGACACAGGGAATTATTATACTGGTTCACTCTCTACCCACTTGAGAGCTACGTCCAGTCCCCCCTAAACCTTAGGGAGTGTCTACTAATAATCAATTAAATTGGATACAAACAGGATTAATTAGTGAACCTCACTCAATCTAATCCTAACCCTTCAAGAGTGTACCAAACTCTTGAACTTTACCCCAATTTCAATTGATTCTCTGTTGAAGAACCTCTTCAACCTTCCACAAAGAGAGCTTCTTGAAACCTTCAAGAACACCTTCTCCCTTTAGCAATAGAGCCTCTTGAAACCTTCAAGTGTTCCTTCCTTTCTTCAATGGAGTAATCAAATCACAGCGAAGCGGCTCCAACCAATCTCAATTGACAATGAAAAAGAAAGCTAGAATACTAGACAGAGATTGATTCTTAGAAAGGGATTGGATCAAAGGTTCTTTTTGGGTGCAAGGTTTGAAAACAACGTTTTTGCTCAAGATCTGTCTCGCTCTTGTTGAAGAGGTAATCAATATATTGAGTTTTCAAATCGCCAGAATCAGGGAGGAGCCTTAGAAAACTAATTAGGAAAGATTCTCCCTTGATTGCCTCTTCAACAGCCATATTGGAATTAAAATACTGACAGATCTGATACGTACTACTCGAGTAGTTGAAGCACTACTCGAGTAGTGAGAAAATTTGTGGACTTACTGTTTCTCAAACTACTCGATTAGTGAAGTAACTAATCGATTAGTTGAGAACTAATCGATTAGTCAACAGACTACTCGAGTAGTTGAGGAGACAGTAAGTAGACTAATTTTCATCAATGCAGACTACTCGAGTAGTGCACCAACTACTCGAGTAGTTACTGCTACTTTTATAAAAATTAAAGACCAGAAATGATTTTCCAAAGCACCTAGTCCCTTTCTAAGCTTTTTCACTATTTTAGCTCAACTAGTATTCATGCCAACTAACTCATAATCGCTTGAGTAAAAACCTAAGTCTACCACCCACACTCAACATAAATATAAAATATTACAAGGGAGCGGGAAATGGAAAACTTCTAAATGGTCGTTGTTGCTTTGTCTTCATCAAGGACAACTTGTTGATTTATTTGTCTTCATCAAAACCTTTTTGATTCTACAGAAAATACCAAATTTGTTGCATCAAGTTGTAATCGATTATTTTATGGCCATTAATTGATTACAAGGCCTCGGGTTGGAAGTCACAAAAATGTTGCATTGAAGCGTTAATCGATTACCTGGCCAGGGTAACCGATTACTTTGTGGGTCTGTACAAAAAAAAGAATAAAAGGGGGTACGTGTGGCTCCCCAACCACACAAAGGGAATCTTCCCTTTTCTCTTTAATTTGGGACCACATATCTTCCTCCTTCACAAAACAAAACTCACTCCACTCCAATTCATTTTCATTCTTCACTCTCATCCTCTCTCTCTCTCTTCATTCACTCCCTCCCCCACGAGTTCCACTTCCTTCCTCCAAGGTCCAAGTTTATTTCTTCTTTCTTTGCAAGCTCCTCAAGCCATAAGCAAGCTTCATAGGTAAAGCTTACTTCTTCTTTCTCTCTCTATGTGTTTCATACGAATTTTCTCTCCCTTTTTCCTCTCATAAATTCGAACCCCACTCCTTTGGGTTTCCATGTTCTTATGTTCTTTCTTTGTTTCATGGCTTAAGGGAGATCAAGTTCTCATTTTCCTCCAATCACCTCTCTTGGGAGCTCTTTGTGGGGCATAAAGGATCTTGGGTTAAGGCTAGCTTTTGGGTTAAGATTCATCCCACTCTCCCCTTGACTTAAGGTAAGCGGGTGGATATAGTGAGCATTGGTTTGTTCTAGGGAATAGTTTCAAATTAGTTCATAAGAGCTTGCTAGGATTTATATGTTATTTTGGTGTTATTAAATCCCTAGGATTATGAAGGAATAGAGTAGTTTGATTTAGTTAAAAAAAATAAAAAGTAAACTTTGAGAATGCATAGAAATTGGTATGTATTAATGCTAAATGCTCTTTATATTAAATATTGATTGAATTGGTGAATATCTGTTTATGTGAGCAATTGATCAAATTTGTGAGTTATTTGGAATATATGTGGATTTTTCTTTTATGTGATAATGCAAGTAATGTTGCCAATGATTCTAAGTGTGATAAATGTCTTGAATATAAATAAATAGAATTGTAAGAATAATTAAAGTTGCAGCTATGATTGATCCTTGGGATACACCGACCCATTAGGTGCCCTGTTAGGTGACAAGTTACCCATTAGGCACAAGTTACCCAATCCAGGTGCAAGTTACCTATTAGGTCCCGTAAATGCCCGTTAGGCGGGGGTATCCAATGGATCAATCATGCTGCACAATAATAAAAGTTTTGAAAATAGAAAATGTGAATGTGATGGTAAAAGAGTTGAGATGTTGTTTTTAGTCCTAATGGGTGTCAACCGTGGCCTAATAGGTGGAAAGTTACCTGGATTGGGTGAAAGTCCTAGTGGGTGTGAAACGCCCTAACAGGTGCGTTAATCCCTAATGGTAAAGAAAAGATAGAATGTTTTAAAAGATGATGAGATGTTTGTGTGTTGCCCTCTGACCGTGAGGAGACATACGATGGTATTTGGGTATGTTAGCCTCTGATTGTGAGGTGACATACAGTATATGATTTTCGAAAAAGTGTAAGACTTATGGTTATGAGCTGAAAACCGATAATATGAGTAATTGAAGGTAATGAAAATGGAAATACAAAGATGGAAGGTGAAACAAGATGATAAGCAATAAGAACTATAAATGAAATCTGAAATGGTTTGCCAAATCATGAACGCATGATATTTGCCTGTGGATAATTATGCTATATGATCTAATTGATAATTGTGTCTGGCTTAGTGGGTAATTATGTCTAATGAGAAACTGCTTTCCTATTTCATGTGCAATGCTCACTCCCTTACTATTCATTACAGGTACAGAGATTGAGTTTGCACAGCCCCCGGCCGAGCAGGTGCACTCTCCCTCCCAGGGAGAGTAGGGTTATATGGATTAGATATTTACATTTTTTTTGTGACCTAAGCCTCCGTATCATTCGATGTGTATGAGCTGTATATGTCTTTTTTTGAGTGAGGCTTAGGATAGTTTCTTTTGTGCATGGTGTATGATTCATTTTTGGGCATAGTTGTTGTATGGCCTCTTGACTTACATACTTAGCATTTTTGCTGGCCCCTGACAAACTGATGCTGATGTTTTACCTTGAGCCCATGGGGCAACTATGTGATGCATACATATTTATATTTGAGTCCTACTGGCTCCTGTGTATATTATTTAAATGCGTTTATCAGGTCGAAGGGGATTAAGGGTAATTAATCATAGGGTGTTACACTTCAGCCTTAATTAATCATAGGGTAATTAATCCTGTTGATATTATATTTGACGGTTGATTTTCATAATTTAAAAAAGAAATTTTTAAGCTCATATTTTAATATAAAGGGGATTAAGGGTAATTAATCATAGGGTGTTACACTTCAGCCTTAAATGCCGGACTTTTGACCTTCTTGTTCTCTTCTTCATGTTGAGCCAATCTTTTTAGTTCACTTTCATGCTCTTGTAACTTCCCGAAGAGAGTTGCCAGCGTCATAGTTGAAAGTTTTCTTGATTCAGCAATCGCCGTCACTTTGGGTTGTCATTCTCTTCCCAAACACCTTAAAACTTTATTGTATGAGATCCTCATTGGTGAATTTCTTCCTGTAACATCCTAAATTTAATTCTTAGTGTAAATTGTGTTTTGATAGTCTTAGGATAGAAGCAATTAGGATATAAGTTAGAAAATTGGCCATTTAGACATGTAAATTCAAGTTTAAAACATAGTAAATTGGGGAATGAGAATAACAAGATTGGTATCTTAGAATACAAATTCCACCGTTGGATGTGAAGTAGGATAGGTGAGGAAGCCTGTGTCAAAATTTGAGGAAGATCCAACGGTTAACGAAGAAGTTATGGCCTTTCAAAGTCGGGGTGCTGCAAACTCTGCACCTTAATCGATTAAGCTGCAGCTTAATCGATTAAGTCCAGAATGTTGGGAAACCCTTAATCGATTAATAATCGATTAAACGACCCTGCAGTGGAAAAAAATAAAGGTTGTTCATGCGTGATTTTGGCCATAATGCACGAAATTTCTTTCTCTAGGGCACCCAATCTCTCATCCCAAATCCATCAAGCTTCAAGGGAATCACTCCAAAGTCCACCATCAAGTCTCTCTTGGTCTCTCCACGTAAGTATTCATGATTCTTGAAGTTCCTCTCTCCCTCTAAGTTGGGTTTTCTCTCTCTCTCTTTCCTCCCTTTGGGGAAATTCGAATTTCTCTTTGAATGGGGCAATAATCTCATCATTCTTCCATTCCTTTGGCTTAGTGAAGGTTATCATCATTCTCCCTATCTTTTTGGCTTGGGAGCTCTTCGTTTTGGGAGCGTGCGGAGCGAAGGCTTGGGTTTTCCGCTCTTCCTCTCCTTGGTTAAGGTAAGGGGGTGGATATAGTGAGCATTGGCTTGTTCTAGGAAAGGGTTTGTATTTAGATATAATGGTTGGCTAGGAGTTTATGTGTTAGGGTAGGAAATTAGAAACCCCAATTTAGAAACTAAGGAAAATGTTGAAATTAGGCTTAATTATTAATTATGGAACTCTAAGAATTAGAGAATAAGGTTAGGTTTTTATGGAGGAAAATTAAATGGCATGAACCCCTAATTTAGGATTTTAAATCAATAATTTGGACAAGTGAAAAAGAAATGTGGGTGTTGCATGATTACATGAAAGGTGATGTTTGTTATTATTTGTATTCTAATTGTTTATGTGAAAAGTGAATTGTGGTTATTTGATTATAAATATGATGGTGCTTGTGCTTGGAGTGATTTTGTAAATACTAAATGGAATTGGTAGACAAATTAATGACATATAATATGGACAACTAACATTGGATGAGCATGGTGATGTATCGTAGGCCTTCGATTTGGGGGAGACGATACATCGTAAAATGATGTTGTATTGTAGGCCTTCGATTTGGGGGAGACAATACAACGTAAACGGGGCGATGTATGTAGGCCTTCGATTTGGTGGAGACATACATTGTGATTGGTGTATGTATGTAGGCCTTCGATTTGGTGGAGACATACATACACCGTAAAAATAAGTAAAAGGTAAGGGTTTTAAAAAGGGATTTCTTTGGAAACGGGGAAAAACAAATAAAAGGGAACCATATGGTGGAAAGGAACTAACTAAAAAGGGAACCGACATTTATAAATTAATGGAATTGGAAAATATGGTATGCTTGCGATGAATTGGTATTTATGTGAATAAATTTGCTAACTGTGTTTGGCCTGGTTAGTTGTTATGTCTATCTAGAAACTGCTATTCTATTTCATGTGCAATGCTCACTCCCTTACTATACATTACAGGTACAGAGATTGAGATTGCACAGCCCCCGGCCGAGCAGGTGTGCTCTCCCTCCCAGGGAGAGTAGGGTTATGGGGATTAGATACTTTTATTTTGACTTCAGCCTCCGTATATTTGGTTGTGTATGAGCTGTATATGCTTTTAGAGTGAGGCTTAGGATAGTTTCTTTTGTGCAGGGTTTATGATTCATTTTGAGCATAGTTGTTGTCATGGTCTCTTGATTTAAATACTTAATATTTTGCTGGTACTCTGACACACTGATATTTTACACTTGAGCCCATGGGGCAACTATGCGATGCATATATATATTTATATTTGAGCCCTGCTGGCTCCTGTTGATTTTATAAAAATGTGTTTATCAGGTTGAAGATTTAGAAAAGTCCGAAAAACAAACGAAACTCCGTCCGTTTGACGGTTGATTTTCATAAGTTAAAAAGGAATTTTTAAGTACACATTTTTAATACTTGGGAATTAAGGGTAGTACTTATTAGGGTGTTACATTTATGGTATCAGAGCAGTTTCCCTCGGCCTTTGGAGTATGAACTCACTACTCCTATGGTTACTCACCGAGAGAGTAACCCAAGTACTTAGTTTAGTGTCTAAGTGAAGTTGTAGGATATTAGTAGTTTTATTTAATTATTCTATCATTAACTGGTTTTCCTTCCATGACTCGACAGTATGGCAGGGAGACGGGTTGACAATGATAGGATTGCTGCAATTCTCAAAACTCTGGTTCAATTGCAGCAGAACCAAGCCCAAGCTCAGCAGCAACAAGCTGAGAATCTTGCAAATCTGCAACAGAACCAAGCCCAAAACATTGCAGTAGCTGCGGCAGCTGCAGCAGTAGCACTACAACCTTCTCCACCACCACTAGTGGAGATTGACTGGATGGGCCGCTTTCGAAAAAGCGATCCACCGAAGTTTGAAGGGGGTTACAACCCCGATGGAGCTCAAAGATGGCTCCAGGAGATGGAGAAGGTTCTTCGCTCGCTGCAACCACCGGTTGGCCAGTATATGCGACTAGTGGAGTATGTGCTTATTGGTGAGGCGGAACATTGGTGGGACCAACAGAGGAGAGGCTTGGAAGCAGCTAATGAGCTCATTTCATGGGACCTTTTCAAGGTCCGTTTTCTGGGAAAGTATTTCCCGGAAAATGTAAGAAGGGAGAAGGACGTGGCTTTTCTTGAGCTGAAGCAAGGGAACCTCAATGTTGGAGAATATGCAGCTCAATTCGAGGACCTCATTCGTTATTCTGGCAGCTACAGGGATGCAGATGAACGCACTAAGTGTATCAAGTTTGAGGCTGGTCTCAATTCCAAGATCAAAACAGTCTTTGTCTATCAAGGAATCTCTAATCTCTCTCAACTAGTGAACATGACCAGTGCTTATGAAGATTCTCTCAAGCAGGAACAAGCAGAGGAGCGAAGCAAGGCATCTCAGAAATTGGCTGGTCCTATTAGGGGCAAGGGTCCTATGCAGAAATCTGGTCCTTATTCTAATCCTAGACCTTCAGTCCCTAGAGGAGCAGGGCAATCTGCAGTAACTCTTGGTCCTGTTCCTACATGTACACATTGTGGGAGGCAACACAGGGGAGTATGCTGGAATATGGGTCGAAGGGATGGACTCTTCTACTTATGTGGACAGGCCGGTCATTTTGTTTTCAACTGCCCTAAAAATACTGTGAAGAGAGAGGTCAATGTGGCTAGTGCACAGAAATATGGTGGGAGTCAGCCAATGCAGAAGGGCAAGGTGTACACTCTAGATGGCGAAGAGGTGACAGATGAGGATGAGTTGATCAGAGGTATATGTCATGTTAATGGCAGTTCTTGTGGTGTTTTGTTTGATTGCGGTGCATCCCATTCATTCATTTCTATGGAATGCATGAAGAGACTAGGGTTGTCTACTATAGAAATGCCTTATAAGTTGTCGGTTTCTACCCCTACGAATTCTTCAGTTATTACTTCTCAAATGTGTTTGGATTGTCCACTCCGAGTTTTGGAGCGGGAATTCAAAATCAATCTCATTTGTCTGCCTTTGACTAGATTAGATGTTATCCTGGGTATGGACTGGATGGCTCAACATCATGTTCTTATTGACTGTCGTAAGAAAGCAGTCATCTTTAGTGATTCTACTCTGTCTGCCATGGAAGTTGATGAAGTTTCTGATGTAAGTCAAATTCCTGTGGTCCGTGAGTTTCCGGAAGTCTTTTCTACGGAGATTCCCGGATTGCCTCAAAGAAGAGAAGTTGAGTTTAGTATTGATCTGAAGCCTGGTACAGGTCCAATTTCTATTGCACCTTACAGAATGGCGCCTCCGGAATTGGAAGAATTGAAGAAGCAGTTGGAGGAGCTATTAGCAAAGGGACTTGTCAGGCCAAGTGTATCACCCTGGGGTGCTCTTATCCTCTTTGTCAAGAAGAAGGACGGTAGCCTTCGGATGTGCACTGATTACAGGTAATTGAATGCAGTGACGGTAAAGAACAAATATCCGCTCCCTCGCATTGATGATTTGTTGGATCAGTTGAGGGGTGCATCAGTATTCTCTAAGATTGACCTCCGATCGGGATACCATCAGATCCGCATCCGTGAAGAGGACATTCCAAAAACTGCTTTCAAGACGCGTTACGAGCACTTTGAGTATGTGGTGATGCCCTTCGGTTTGACCAACGCTCCTGCAATATTCATGGACTACATGAATAGGATCTTCATGCCATACTTGGATTCTTTTGTCATTGTGTTCATCGATGACATCCTGATTTATTCTAAGAGTCCGGGTGAACATGAAGAACATTTGAGGATTGTGCTGCAGGTCCTCAAAGAAAAGTAGTTGTATGTCAAGCTGTCTAAATGTAGCTTATGGTTGGATGAAGTCCATTTTTTGGGACATGTGATTTCCGCACAGGGAGTTGCTGTGGATCCCTCCAAGGTGGAAGCAGTGTTAAAGTGGGAGAGGCCCACAACAGTCACAGAAATCAGAAGCTTTTTGGGATTGGCAGGTTACTATCGGAGATTCATTGAAGGTTTCTCCAAACTGGCTCTCCCATTGACAATGTTAACCAGGAAAGAGTTCCCTTATCAATGGTCACAGCAGTGTGAGAGCAGTGTCTTAGAACTGAAGAAGAGATTGACGAGTTCACCGGTTCTGACCTTGCCGGAACCAACCCAACCCTTTGATGTGTATTGTGATGCTTCGAAGCTAGGCTTGGGTTGTGTACTTATGCAACAAGGCAAAGTTGTGGCCTATGCATCCAGGCAGTTGCGACAGCATGAGCAGAATTATCCGACTCATGACTAGGAATTAGCAGTTGTGGTGTTTGCTTTGAAAATTTGGAGACATTACTTGTATGGCACAAAGTTTGAGGTGTTCAGTGACCACAAGAGTCTCCGTTATCTCTTCGATAAAAAGGAGTTGAATATGAGACAGAGGAGATGGATGGAGTTCCTGAAAGATTATGATTTCCATCTTCAATATCATCCGAGTAAAGCTAATTTGGTGGCCGATGCATTGAGTCGTAAAACCCTTCATGTTAGAAACTTGATGGTGAAGGAGATGCAGCTAATTCAGGAGTTTAGTGATCTTAACTTGAACATGCTGGTGAAAGAGAAGAGTATTGTTCTGGAAATGTTGCAGGTTACTAGTGAGTTGATGGATTTGATAAAGGAAAGGCAAGCAGATGATGAAGAACTCCAGAAGTTGTTAGAAGGAGCAGCAAGTAAAGAGGAACCTGATTTCATCAAGGGTGCTGATGGAATCATCAGATTCAGAGGTAGAATATGTGTTCCAATGGACTTCCAGATTCGAAGAGACATATTGTGGGAAGCTCACCAAACAAAACTGAGCTTCCATCCGGTACAACAAAGATGTATCAGGATTTGAAGAGGACCTATTGGTGGCCAGGGTTGGAGTCTGATGTGGCCGACCATGTGTCTCACTGCTTGACTTGTCAGAAGGTGAAGATTGAGCACCAAAAGCCAGGTGGTCCGTTGCGATCACTTGACATTCCTAAATGGAAGTGGGATAGCATAGCCATGGACTTTGTGACGAGTCTACCTAGAACTACTGCAGGTTGTGATGGTGTATGGGTTGTTGTAGACTGTTTAACAAAGTGTGCTCACTTTATTCCGATCCATAAGAATTACACACTGGAGAAGCTGACACAGTTGTATATTCGGGACATAGTGAAGCTTCATGGTGTGCCTTCGAGTATTGTGTCTGATCGTGATCCGCGGTTTCTATCCAGATTTTGGCAGAGTCTTCAGCAGGCTTTGGGTACTAAATTGAGGTTTAGTACAGCCTATCATCCTCAAACTGATGGGCAGTCCGAGCGTACTATTCAGACTTTGGAGGATCTGTTGAGGGCTTGTGTTCTAGAGCAGGCTGGTAGTTGGGAGAAGTTGTTACCATTGATGGAATTTACTTACAACAACAGCTTTCACTCTAGTATTGGCATGGCACCTTTTGAGGCACTATATGGTAGAAAGTGCAGAACGCCTCTTTGTTGGTTCCAGATTGGGGAGAACTTGTTGACCGGACCAGAGTTGGTGCAAGAAACCACAGAGAAGATCGCGATGATTAAGGATAAAATGAAGACTTCTCAAGACAGGCAAAAGAGCTATGCAGATAAGCGTAGGAGACCCCTAGAGTTTGATGTGGGTGATCATGTGTTTCTTAGGGTGTCCCCTACCACTGGCATTGGTCGGGCAATCAAGTCAAAGAAACTGACTCCGAGGTTTGTTGGACCATATGAGATTCTGGAAAGAGTTGGGCCTTTGGTGTACAGGATCGCTTTGCCTCCACATTTGTCTAGGCTTCATGGTGTATTTCATGTTTCCCAGTTGAGGAAGTGCATTCATGATCCCTCCCATGTAGTAGCAGCTGACGTTTTGCCCTTGAAGGAGAATCTTACTTTTGAGATCCTCCCGATCAGAATTGAGGACAGGCAGATTAAGCAACTCTGGGGCAAGGAAATTCCATTAGTGAAGGTGATTTGGAACAGAAACAACGTAGAAGAGGATACTTCGGAGCTGGAGAGCAAGATGAAGGAGTCTTATCCTCAGTTGTTCCTGGACAGCTGAATTTCGAGGACGAAATTCTGGTAAGTGGGAGAGGATTGTAACATCCTAAATTTAATTCTTAGTGTAAATTGTGTTTTGATAGTCTTAGGATAGAAGCAATTAGGATATAAGTTAGAAAATTGGCCATTTAGACATGTAAATTCAAGTTTAAAACATAGGAAATTGGGGAATGAGAATAACAAGATTGGTAGCTTAGAATACAAATTCCACCGTTGGATGTGAAGTAGGATAGGTGAGGAAGCCTGTGTCAAAATTTGAGGAAGTCCAACGGTTAACGAAGAAGTTATGGCCTTTCAAAGTCGGGGTGCTGCAAACTCTGCAACTTAATCGATTAAGCTGCAGCTTAATTGATTAAGTCCAGAATGTTGGGAAACCCTTAATCGATTAATAATCGATTAAACGACCCTGCAGTGGAAAAAAATAAAGGTTGTTCACGCGTGATTTTGGCCATAATGCACAAAATTTCTCTCTCTAGGGCACCCAATCTCTCATCCCAAATCCATCAAGCTTCAAGGGAATCACTCCAAAGTCCACCATCAAGTCTCTCTTGGTCTCTCCACGTAAGTATTCATGATTCTTGAAGTTCCTCTCTCCCTCTAAGTTGGGTTTTCTCTCTCTCTCTTTCCTCCCTTTGGGGAAATTCGAATTTCTCTTTGAATGGGGAAATAATCTCATCATTCTTCCATTCCTTTGGCTTAGAGAAGGTTATCATCATTCTCCCTATCATTTTGGCTTGGGAGCTCTTCGTTTTGGGAGCATGCGGAGCGAAGGCTTGGGTTTTCTGCTCTTCCTCTCCTTGGTTAAGGTAAGGGGGTGGATATAGTGAGCATTGGCTTGTTCTAGGAAAGGGTTTGTATTTAGATATAATGGTTGGCTAGGAGTTTATGTGTTAGGGTAGGAAATTAGAAACCCCAATTTAGAAACTAAGGAAAATGTTGAAATTAGGCTTAATTATTAATTATGGAACTCTAAGAATTAGAGAATAAGGTTAGGTTTTTATGGAGGAAAATTAAATGGCATGAACCCCTAATTTAGGATTTTAAATCAATAATTTGGACAAGTGAAAAAGAAATGTGGGTGTTGCATGATTACATGAAAGGTGATGTTTGTTATTATTTGTATTCTAATTGTTTATGTGAAAAGTGAATTGTGGTTATTTGATTATAAATATGATGGTGCTTGTGCTTGGAGTGATTTTGTAAATACTAAATGGAATTGGTAGACAAATTAATGACATATAATATGGACAACTAACATTGGATGAGCATGGTGATGTATCGTAGGCCTTCGATTTGGGGGAGACGATACATCGTAAAATGGTGTTGTATTGTAGGCCTTCGATTTGGGGGAGACAATACAACATAAACGGGGCGATGTATGTAGGCCTTCGATTTGGTGGAGACATACATCGTGATTGGTGTATGTATGTAGGCCTTCGATTTGGTGGAGACATACATACACCCTAAATAAAAAGGAAAAAGGAAAGGACAATGGATAAAATAAGGTAAACGGTAAAGGAAAAGCGATGTATGTAGGCCTTCGATTTGGTGGAGACATACATCGTGATTGGTGTATGTATGTAGGCCTTCGATTTGGTGGAGACATACATACACCGTAAATAAAAGGAAATGAATAAAGGAAACAGGGAATAAAATTGGACAAGGTAAAGGTAATGGAAACGCGATGTATGTAGGCCTTCGATTTGGTGGAGACATACATCGTGATTGGTGTATGTATGTAGGCCTTCGATTTGGTGGAGACATACATATACCGTAAAAATAAGGAAAAGGGTAAGGGAATAAAATTGGACAAGGTAATGGTAATGGAAACGCGATGTATGTAGGCCTTCGATTTGGTGGAGACATACATCGTGATTGGTGTATGTATGTAGGCCTTCGATTTGGTGGAGACATACATACACCGTAAAAATAAGTAAAAGGTAAGGGTTTTAAAAAGGGATTTCTTTGGAAACGGGGAAAAACAAATAAAAGGGAACCATATGGTGGAAAGGAACTAACTAAAAAGGGAACCGACATTTATAAATTAATGGAATTGGAAAATATGGTATGCTTGCGATGAATTGGTATTTATGTGAATAAATTTGCTAATTGTGTTTGGCCTGGTTAGTTGCTATGTCTATCTAGAAACTGCTATTCTATTTCATGTGCAATGCTCACTCCCTTACTATACATTACAGGTACAGAGATTGAGATTGCACAGCCCCCGGCCGAGCAGGTGTGCTCTCCCTCCCAGGGAGAGTAGGGTTATGGGGATTAGATACTTTTATTTTGACTTCAGCCTCCGTATATTTGGTTGTGTATGAGCTGTATATGCTTTTAGAGTGAGGCTTAGGATAGTTTCTTTTGTGCAGGGTTTATGATTCATTTTGAGCATAGTTGTTGTCATGGTCTCTTGATTTAAATACTTAATATTTTGCTGGTACTCTGACACACTGATGTTTTACACTTGAGCCCATGGGGCAACTATGCGATGCATATATACATTTATATTTGAGCCCTGCTGGATCCTGTTGATTTTATAAAAATGTGTTTATCGGGTTGAAGATTTAGAAAAGTCCGAAAAACAAACGAAACTCCGTCCGTTTGACGGTTGATTTTCATAAGTTAAAAAGGAATTTTTAAGTACACATTTTTAATACTTGGGAATTAAGGGTAGTACTTATTAGGGTGTTACACTTCCCTAATGTCGTCAGCTGATTTACAATCATTGTGAAGTGTTTTTGGATCTCTTGAATCGATTCTCCATCTTTTATTCTGAATAATTCGTATTCACCCGTCAGAGTATTGATTCTTGACCTTTTCACCTCAGTTGTACCTTCATGCGTGACTTCTAGCGTATCCCACATTTGTTGTGATGTCTCGCATGTCGATATCCTGAAAAACTCATCATAGCTCAAAGCAGATGTTATAATATTTTCGCTTTCAGGCCGTGCTGGACTTTACGCTCATCCTCCGTCCACTCAGCCATAGGCTTTTCGACGGTGTTACCATTAACCACATAGGTAGGAACATAGGGGCCATTTACGACGGCATCCCAAACTTTTAATCCGACTCCTAGAATAAAAATTTTCATACGGGCTTTCCAATACGTGTACCCTACCCCATCGAACATGGGAGGACGGTTAATAGAACTCCCTTCACCACCAAATAGAGAGTTTAAAGCCATACTCTTGAGACGGTTAAGACTTAACACAAGAGACTAGCTCTGATGCCAATTGTTAGTTTGCCTCAAAATCCCGAGAGGGGGGTGAATCGAGTTTTATTAATGTATTGTGAAATCCTTTACAAATTAAAAAATTGTTTTGAGATGGAGAGATTAAGCGTTTGAAACGGATCGCGAAAACGATAGATAAAATAAATTGAGTTGCGCGGAAACGTAAATAATTGAAATATGCGGAAATATAAAGAGATAGGGATAGAAAAGCTTGCACCGGTGAATTTTATACTTGTTCAGCCTTCCCGTCGAAAGGCCTAGTCCAGTCCCCAAGCGACCCGCCTGAGAGTTCTTATAATCAGCAATATAGCCGCACCGTATTACAACCAAGAGCACCCCGCACACTACTAGGAACCTCCGTTCGCTAGGGGCCTCAAATCACACAACAGGGTTCCTCACCCTACAAACGCCTCAACGTTCAACTATGGGATTCTCTCCCTACCACCAAGGTTGAGTACAAATGATGTGAGTGATTACAACAAGTATAGCGTGTTCTCAATAACACAGATTCTACAATAAGCTCTTATAATAATGAAGTACTGTTTCTCTAAGAGTTACTCAACCAATATGGTTTTTGTTCTTCCAAAAGTATGAACGTGAAAACCAGAAGATTAGAGAAGAAGAAGAGAGAAAACGTGTGATGATTAGAAATGAATGAATGAATGATTAACTGATTAACTTCTAATGTTGGAGTGAATTTCATTTTAAAATAGAAAAACATTTTAGAATCAAAAAGATTTAGAATAAGTAAAACAAAATCAAAAAAAATAAAATAAGATTTGAAATAAGTTTTAAAATCAAAACGATTTACGAAATAAAATAAAGATTTGATTCTTAAAACTAAAAAGGAAATAATTCAAATTTAAAATCATTTTCAAATTTTATAAAATAAATCAGAATCTTTTATATAAAAACAAATCAGGAAATAATCAAAATGATTCTGACACGTTTTTCAATAAAACTTGAAGTAATCGATTACTTTCTGAAGGTAATCGATTATTCCTTCAAAAATAGAAATTCTTAAATTCATTTGAAAACCATGTAATCGATTAGACCAATAATAGTTAATCGATTACACCACTCCTGTTCAATATATGATGCAACTTATTTAATCGATTACACTTAAAAAATTAATCGATTACTGAGCCTCTGATATGCATATGATGCAACATCATGTAATCGATTACTACAGAGCTGGTAATCGATTACTAAGCCTCTGAAAAATATATGATGCAACAATTATAATCGATTACTTGAGCCAGGTAATCGATTACTCCCATAAGAAAGTAATTGATTAACACGATTCACTTAATTGATTAAAACCTCTCTGATTTTTCTATGATACAACAAAGTTAATCGATTATCTTGAGAAGGTAATCGATTACTCTCTCTTGCATACATAAAAATATACAGAGTTTTGTAACATCAAGTATTTTCTCAAAAACTAAGATTTAAAACACCTTTTCATGAAAAACACATTTTCTTCTTCTCTCTTTTAAAATGAAAAACTTATTGGCTTTTGTAAACTCGTAAAGAAATAGAAACTCCATTACCTTACAAATGACCTAAGGAAAAGGTTTCTAATCTATGCCTTGCTTGATTCTTCAATCTTGAACATGGATGACACTTGAGAGCTTGAACTTGAGTTGGTTTGTTATCATCAAAACATCATCTTGAGTTATACTTGAAGTCCATAAGAGAGTTTGAAACATGCCTTCCAACACTAGCTTGACTTCCAACACTCCCCCTTTTTTATGATGACAAACAACGATTCTGATATGCTCTTTACTATCTGCATCACAAGTGTTATACAAGCAAAAACATATATATATATATATATAACATTAACCTTCCCTAAAACAATAATCGCAAGGAACATTGACTACTCCATGAGCATTCGAAAAACAGATGCCTTTGAGATTCCTGATGAGCATAGCAGAGGCAGCAGTGATTAGGAGTAGTTAGCCAATTCAATTTATCCAAAGTCTGCAATCTTCCATGAGTCAGAAGCCAGAGAATAAACCTGTGATTTGCTACACTCACTTTATTCCATATAACAGCATGAAGAGGGAAGTGAGGGTAGCTACCTGTGAGGAAATCATAACCAGATTTAATGGTATACATGCCAGAAGAGTGAAAGACCCAGAGATCATTCTGAAATCCCTGCCTCAATCTGTCCCTAACTTTTAAGATATGTTTCCATTGCCAGCTGTGATTAGGTGAAACTATGCAATCCCAGAAATCCTGCTGCTTAATGTAAACAGCATGAATCCATCTCAGCCATAAGCAATCTTTCTTAGCTGCAATAGCCACACCGGCTTACCAATGGTTGCTGCATTCCAAAGCTCACTGTTTTTTATATTCAGACCTCCAGCATTTTTTGGCCTGCAAACAACACTCCAAGCCACTTTAGCCTTATAACTTCCTTGTTCTGTTCCTCCCCATAGGAAGGTTCTGCAGCATTTATCAATATCCTTGAGCATAGATTTTGGAAGCATAAAGCAAGAAGCCCAGTAAATGTGCATGTTCATAAGCTCAGAATTAACCACACACAATCTACCTTGATAAGACAGATTTCTGGTTTTCCAAACAGTGATCCTAGCTGTGATTTTCTACACTAAAGAATCACAAGTTGCCCTGTTCCATTTCCTGCAAGTAAGAGGCACTCCAAGATATCTGCAAGGAAAAGCTCCTTCCTTAAAACCAGTAATATTCAGCAGATTCTGTTTAGTGTCATCAGAAATGCCTGCCATGTACAAAGAGGACTTAGCCTGATTAGCTTCCAATCCAGACCACCCTGAAAACTCCTGAAAAGCATGCCACAACAATCTTATGCTAGCTGGATGTGCTTTACTGAAAACCATTAGATCATCAGCAAAGGCTAAGTTTATGAGCCTGACATCCTTACACATAGGATGATATCTGAAGTTTCTATCCCTGGCTGCATAGTGAAAGCATCTAGTCAAAAGCTCCAATGCCAAAACAAATAAAAGAGGAGAGACAAGATCATTGTAGACTCACAATGCAGAATCAAAGAACTTTTGATGATGTCAAATAAACAGACTCGGCTTGTGCTTAGCGTTAGACAAGTCAGACTTATCAGCGCAAGCGTTCAGCTAAAGGTACACGCTCTGCAGAGGCTCGGAATCTTTGTTTTGTGTATGCGTTCCGCCAAAGGCAGAGGCTCGGCAGAAGCTCGGAAAACTAGGGTTCTTCGCTACCTGCATCAAGTCAGCCTTTGTAGCTCAAGCTCGGATTTGACTCGGCCCGTGATCAAGGCCAAAGTTAATCCAAGTTTGCAAGCTCGGTTCTTCATTTCAAGGCAGTAAGCTCGGATGATGATTTACTCGGTACTCGCTCGGATTAAGCTCGAAATAGCCACAGCATCTGATCGAATAAATAAGCTCGGGTTGATCGTTCTAAACTTGACTATTTGCCGACGCTCAAATCAAGCTCAGAAACACCAAGCTCGAACAAAGCCAAAAGCTCGGCAATCTCTGATCATCGTCTTCAACAATGCATCGTCTTCAACCTTCGGACTCTGCTCAACTGTTCCATACTTTTTATTACCGTTGAGTCTGGGTAGAAGTCCTAGGTTTAGCTCCTATGCTCTGACAAGTTTGAAATTCAAAATTAGTTAAATCAAAGGTTGGTGAACTGTCACCATCACTGCTCTGCTGTCTAAATGTTACCATTGGAAACCCCATCTCCGTACAGCTCTCTTTCTCTCTTTCTCTGCAGAAAAGAGGAGACTATAAAAGAGGGGGTTTTCAACGTTAACTTTGATTGATTCCTTTACAACCATTTTTTTCTCAGAACTTGAACTTTCATTTTTACTTTAAAAAGAAAAAAAAACAGAGCAGAAATCACAAACTCACAGAGAAGAAGAACATTCGATTTTCATACGAACTTAGAGAGTTAAAACTTTCAAATCTTAACTCTAAGTTCGAATCAGTTCTTCTCTGTGAAATCCGTCTAGAATTGACTCACTCTTGTTATTCAATCTTTCATCATATTCGAAGAGTGTTTCGAATTGGAGCCATATACTTTCATCATCTTCTTCGTTGTATCTGCTGTTGTGAGAAGCTGGTCTCTGCTCGAGAAAGCTTCGATTTGTAAAGGTTCCAAAGAGGTTCTTTGGTCATCGATTTGTTGTGGGTAGTTTGTCACGAGTTTGGTACACTCGTTTGACTGGATAGGTCTAGAGGGGTAGGCTCTTGTAAATCCTTTGTAACCCAGAAAATCGATTTTTAGTGAAAGCTCTCTGAAAGGTTTTCAGAGGGGACTGGACTAGCTCTCAGGGTGAGAGTGAACCAGGATAAATCTCTGGTGTTCTTTCTTTACTGCTTCTGTAGCTGCCAAGCGTAACGTTGATTCCGCTAATCTTCATTTATCTAAATTCGAACTGTTATTTTTCTTTGGTCGGCCCTTTGAGTGTTGTTCTTCGAACTTAAGTCAAAAACCAGCTCTACCTTGAAGCAGCTCGGTTAACTGATTAACCATTTTGTTTATCTGATTGGTTAATCATTTAACCTTGTCTACTCGGAAAGAAGCTCGGGTTTTCTTTTAAAACCGAACAACATCAGTTTAATTTTCAATAAATCGAAAAATTGCCATATTAGCTTCAATCTCCTATTCACCCCCCTCTACTCGATTGTTAGGCTTCTTGTTGGTTTCCAACAAGTGGTATCAGAGCTCGGTCGAAAGATCGAGTGTAAAAAGTACCGAATGGCTACTAACAATCCCTTCGGAGGTGAAGGCTCTTCCATAAACAGACCACCACTATTCAATGGTGAGGGTTATGCTTATTGGAAAGCTCGAATGAAAATTTTCATTGAAGCCATAGATATGGAAATTTGGAAATCTATTGAAAATGGGCCATTTGTCCCTAAAAGAAAAATTAATGATGAAGTTGTAGAAATCCCGTGGGAAAGTTGGGATGATGATGACAAAAGAAAAGTATCTTTCGATTTAAAAGCCAAAAACGTCATCACCTCAGCTTTGTCCTACGATGAATTCTTTCGAGTGTCAAGTTGCAAATCTGCTAAAGAAATGTGGGACATTCTACAACTTACTCATGAAGGGACAAGTGAGGTCAGACGAGCAAGATTAAATACTCTGATGCATGAATATGAGTTATTCCGAATGCTGCCAAATGAAAATATAAATGATTTGCAGAAACGGTTTACTCATATCATAAACCATCTTAATGCTCTCGGCAAAACTTTTCAAAAAGCCGAGATAACTAACAAAGTGCTTAGATGTCTTAGCAGAGAATGGCAGCCGAAGGTCACTGCCATCATGGAAGCTAAAGACTTGGACACAATGAGTATAGCCACTTTGTTCGGCAAGCTGCAAGAGCATGAGATGGAGCTCGGCAGACTGACCATGCATGAAGAAGCTGATAAGAAGAAGAAGGGAATTTCCCTCAAAGCTGCTATAAAGGCAACCAAAGAATCCTCTGAAGATGAGTCCAGCTCGGACATGGATGAGGAAGACTTTGGTCTCATGGTCAGGAAGTTCAGCAAATTTTTTAAAGGCAAAAAGAACTTTACAAACAAAGCAAGAGATACCAGAAGCACTCACCACAAAGGCTCAAGTTCAAAAGACCGAGTTAGATGCCACGAATGTGGTGAAGCAGGTCACATTAGAACTTACTGTCCAAGACTACAAAAGCAAAGTGGTGAAGAAATAAAGAAGAACAAAGACCACAAGAAGAAGAGAGCTTACATAGTATGGGATGCACCCAACAACAATACCAGCTCAAGCTCCAGCTCAAGCGATGAAGAAGAAAAAGCAATTCTGTGCTTAATTGGAAGGGAAACTGTGTTCAGAAGCCCGAGCCAAACGAGCCCCGAGCAAGAATGGTGCTCGAACCGTGAAAAGGAAGTATCGAGCTCATCACTCAGAATAGATGAACAAAATCTCCCTGTATATGACTCTTGCTCGGAGTGTGAAGATGAGGAAGCTTGTTCGAGTGTCAGATATACCGATCAAGAAGAGTCATCGAGCTCGACTTTTGGCACAATTAATCAAAGACCAAATTTCAAATGCTTAATGGGCAAACACAGCGAGGAAACCTCAGCCAGCCGAACAATGTCCGAACATAAAAACACTGAGGTAACCTCTTCATCTGATTCTGACTCTGAATCTGAATTCAATGACTCTGATGAATTGTATTCTGCTTATCTTGAAATGCAAACCGAATTCAAGAAACTTGCTAAAAATTTCATTAAGTTGAAACTCAGTCTTTCAAAATACAAAGAGCAAGTTCTTGATTTGGAAAATTCAATTGAAATTCTGAAAAGAAGAAACGAGTCATTAGAAAACACTATCACTCAGTTTAAAAATGAAAATCTTGACTGTTGCACTAAATATGAAAAGGAAATTTCTGACCTAAAATTTAAAAGTGCAACTGTCATCAAGAGTGGTGGCTTGTTTGATCGGCTTTTAGTCGAACATAGGAACTACTCGAACAAAACTGGCCTCGGCTACACTCAGACCAAGAAGAAAGCAGTAAGGAAACTCGGCTATGTCTCAAACTTTAATAACTCAAAACGGCCGAGCTGCTCCTACTGTGACCTTCAAGGTCATACACTCAATGAATGTAAAATCCGACGTCACGGTGTAACCAAGGGTAACTTTGTTTGGGTAGTCAAAAAGAAAGATTCAACTGCTAACCCCCAGGGACCCAAAACAATTTGGGCACCCGAATCAAAGAAGTAATATTTTTGTGATGCAGGTGTGCTTCCGGGCAAAAGAGAGCAGATGGTACCTTGACAGTGGATGCTCGAAGCACATGACGGGGGACAAAAATCTATTCATTGAACTTTCACATTCAAATAAGGGCTACGTCACTTATGGTGATAACAACCGAGGTAAAATATTTGGTGAAGGTAAAGTCAGTAACTCTGCCAACTTGGTTATCAATAATGTTTTACTTGTAAAAGGGCTAGAACACAATCTTTTAAGTATTAGCCAACTTTGTAATATTGGTAACCATGTTGTTTTTACCTCTACCCATTGCATTATTAAAAGTGACGAGGACAACTCTGTCAAATTTGTTGGAAAACGATTTAACAATACTTATTTGGTTGATTTGAATGAAATCACCTCTTTGGTAACCACTTGCATGGTTAGCAAAGAAAGTGACACATGGTTATGGCATAGAAGGACAGCTCATATAAATGTAAACCAGTTAAAGAAACTACAATCAAAAGAATTAGTGATTGGTTTACCAAAGCTAAATTTTAACATTGAGGGAGTTTGCTCTTCATGCAAGAAGTGCAAACCGATCAAAAAGAAAAACGATTTTCCATCTAAGTTGATGGTCTCGATAACGCATCCGTTGGAAATGTTACACATGGATTTGTTCGGACCATCACAAGTCAAAAGCTTTGGTGGCAATCTCTATGCCTTAGTAATTGTAGATGACTTTTCCAGGTTTACATGGACTTTATTTTTAAAATCAAAAAGTGAAACTTTTGAAACTTTTAAAGAGCTTGTCAAGCAACTCCAAAACCGAGCTAACCAAAAAGTAGTTGTAATCCGAACGGACCATGGCGGTGAGTTCGAGAACTACAAATTTGACAAGTTTTGTTCTAAGTTCGGAATAGAACATCAGTTTTCTGCTCCTCGGACTCCCGAACAAAACGGAGTTGTGGAACGGAAAAACCGAGTTCTAGAAGAACTAGCCCGAACCATGCTAAATGAATACAATTTACCACATTATTTCTGGGCCGATGCAGTGAACACAGCTTGCTATGTAATGAATCGCATCCTCATCAGACCAATTTTAAAGAAAACTCCATATGAACTTTATAAGGGTAGAAAACCAAAAATTTCTTATTTCCATACATTTGGCTGCAAAGTCTTCATTTTAAACAATGGAAAAGAGCATCTCGGCAAATTTGATTCTAAAGCCGATGAAGGAATATTTTTGGGTTATTCTACTCATAGTAAAGCATTTAGAGTTTTTAACAAAAGGACCTCCACTGTGGAAGAGTCCGTGCATGTGGTATTTGATGAGTCTCCTCGGAGAGACAATGTTAGTTGCGCAGATAGAGAGGATCATCATATGGCTGAACTCGATCCGAGCACAACAACTGAAAGAGCTCAAAAGAATGAAACTGCTGAAGACAAAGATCGGAGGGACGAGCTTGTTCCAAGCCAAACAAACAAGGAACAAACCGAACTTAGTCCGAGCCAAATTCAAAATAGTCAGTCCGAACTCATTCCAAGCCGAGCAGAGCAGTTTGAGCTCAGTCCAGGCTGGAAGAGAGTCAAGGACCATCCGATAGAGAATGTGCTCGGCGACTTGAATAAGGGAGTTTTAACTCGTCGTTCTATTCAGAACTTTTGCAATTTCGCTTCCTTTGTTTCTCAAATTGAACCTAATTCGATTGATCAAGAAATTGATGACGAACATTGGGCGATTGCCATGCAAGAGGAACTAAATCAATTCATCAGAAATGATGTCTGGGAATTGGTTCCTCGGCCCAATGATCATACGATAATTGGCTTGAAATGGATTTTCAGAAATAAAACAGATGAATTAGGCTTAATTATAAGAAACAAAGCAAGATTAGTTTCTCAAGGCTACAACCAAGAGGAAGGTATCGATTATGATGAAACCTTCGCTCCAGTTGCTAGGCTTGAAGCAATCCGAATTTTACTTGCTTTTGCATCTATTATGAATTTCACCCTTTATCAAATGGATGTAAAGAGTGCTTTCTTAAATGGCTTTATAAATTAAGAAGTATATGTGAAACAACCTCCTGGATTTGAAAATTTTGAATATCCAAACCATGTATTTAAACTCAAAAAGGCTCTTTACGGTTTGAAACAAGCTCCGAGAGCTTGGTATGATCGTTTGAGCACATTTTTACTCGAACAAGGGTTTGATAGAGGGAAGGTTGACACAACTCTATTCATTTATAAATCCAAAAAGGACATATTGTTAGTACAAGTTTATGTTGATGATATAATTTTCGGTGCTACTAACATGTCTCTTTGCAAGAAGTTCTCTGAATCAATGCAAGGTGAATTCGAGATGTCGATGATGGGAGAACTCACATTCTTCCTTGGGCTGCAAATAAAGCAAGTTGATGAAGGAACCTTTGTGCATCAAGGAAAATACTGCAAGGCACTCCTCAAGAAATTTGGCTTAGAAAATTGCAAAGAAGTTGCCACTCCCATGAGCACATCAAGCTATCTCGGCAAGGATGAGTCAGGTAAAGCCGTGGATGTGAGCAAATATAGAGGCATGATAGGAAGCCTTCTATATTTGACTGCTTCTCGGCCAGATATTATGTTCAGTGTTTGTTTATGTGCTCGTTTTCAAGCTAATCCCAAAGAATCTCATCTTTCGGCGGTTAAGCGAATTTTTAAATATTTAAAAGGAACTGTGAACACTGGTCTGTGGTATCATAGGGATGCCAATCTTAGTTTGATTGGGTATTCGGACTCAGATTTTGCTGGGTGCAAGCTTGATCGAAAAAGCACAAGTGGAACTTGTCATTTGCTTGGCAGGTCCCTTGTGTCGTGGTTTTCTAAAAAGCAAGCTTGCGTTGCTTTGTCAACAACTGAGGCCGAATACATTGCTTCTGGTAATTGTTGTGCTCAAATTCTTTGGATGAAACAACAGTTATCAGATTTTGGCTTAATTTTATATCACATTCCTATCAAATGTGACAATACAAGTGCAATCAATCTAACCAAGAATCCAGTGTATCACTCTCGAACAAAACACATTGAAATTAGGCATCATTTTCTTCAAGATCATGTTCAAAAAGGTGACTGTGTCATAGAATTTGTAAGTACTGAAAATCAATTAGCCAATGTGTTTACTAAACCTTTGCCGAGGGAAACTCTTTATAAAATTCGGCGTGAGCTCGGCATTCTAGACGAATCCAGTGTATGCTCAGCGCAAGCTCGGAATCCTGGATAAGTTTAGCATGTGCTCGGCATGAGCTTGGTTTTCAGTATATCATAAATTTTGATCACCTTCATAGTCTCGATCTTTACATTCAATTGTGTATTTGTTTAAATTTCCTGAAATTTCACATTCTTCAAAACTTCTTCCCTTCCTCTAAATTTTTATCTAAGGGGAGAAGAGTGTTGTTTTTTTTTAATATTTGAACTTTCATATTATGTTATTCGTCATTCTCACCTTTACCTTTTACCTTTTCGGATGAGAAGCATGCTTTCACTATTAAAGGGGGAGAACGATGATCATGAAAATTTTCTTCCTTGATTATCATTTTAAAGTCTTAAGGGGGAGAACAGTTTTGTTTTTAAATCAACAAGTGCTTACAGAAAAATGTTAATCTTTTTTTAAAAAAAAAAAAAGGGAGAAAGGTGTAAATCCTTTCTTTAGTTTTTATTTCTCTCTTTTGGCGAATGTGCTTAATCTTTGGCTCCTTTTTTATCATGCCAAAAGGGGGAGAAAGGTGTGTTTGCTGTTTTTGATGTTTCAGATTTTGAGAGCATAAATTCAGGGGGAGTGTTTGACGAGCTGCTCCTGCTCCACATTTTTACATCCTTTCAACAAGTGGAAGGGGGAGAAAGGTCTGATAAGTGCATTTTCATGTGCAACATGTGGTGTGTGTTTGTTGTTTTTGATGTTTCAGATTTTGAGAGCATAAATTCAGGGGGAGTGTTTGACGAGCTGCTCCTGCTCCACATTTTTACATCCTTTCAACAAGTGGAAGGGGGAGAAAGGTCTGATAAGTGCATTTTCATGTGCAACATGTGGTGTATTTTCGAGCAAATTCCAATCAGTGCCAAGTCCAATCAGCTTAAGAACATACAGTCAGGGGGAGAACACGAAAAGCAACAAAATGTTAAAGAATATTTGTCATCATCAAAAAGGGGAAGATTGTAGACTCACAATGCAGAATCAAAGAACTTTTGATGATGTCAAATAAACAGACTCGGCTTGTGCTTAGCGTTAGACAAGTCAGACTTATCAGCGCAAGCGTCCAGCTAAAGGTACACGCTCTGCAGAGGCTCGGAATCTTTGTTTTGTGTATGCGTTCCGCCAAAGGCAGAGGCTCGGCAGAAGCTCGGAAAACTAGGGTTCTTCGCTACCTGCATCAAGTCAGCCTTTGTAGCTCAAGCTCGGATTTGACTCGGCCCGTGATCAAGGCCAAAGTTCATCCAAGTTTGCAAGCTCGGTTCTTCATTTCAAGGCAGTAAGCTCGGATGATGATTTGCTCGGTACTCGCTTGGATTAAGCTCGAAACAGCCACATCATCTGATCAAATAAATAAGCTTGGGTTGATCGTTCTAAACTTGACTATTTGCCGACGCTCAGATCAAGCTCAAAAACACCAAGCTCGAACAAAGCCAAAAGCTCGGCAATCTCTGATCATTGTCTTCAACAATGCATCGTCTTCAACCTTCGGACTCTGCTCAACTGTTCCGTACTTTTTATTACCGTTGAGTCTGGGTAGAAGTCCTAGGTTTAGCTCCTATGCTCTGACAAGTTTGAAATTCAAAATGAGTTAAATCAAAGGTTGGTGAACTGTCACCATCACTGCTCTGCTGTCTAAATGTTACCGTTGGAAACCCCATCTCCGTACAGCTCTCTTTCTCTCTTTCTCTGCAGAAAAGAGGAGACTATAAAAGAGGGGGTTTTCAACGTTAACATTGATTGATTCCTTTACAACCATTTTTTCTCAGAACTTGAACTTTCATTTTTACTTTAAAAAGAAAAAAAACAGAGCAGAAATCACAAACTCACAGAGAAGAAGAACATTCGATTTTCATACGAACTTAGAGAGTTAAAACTTTCAAATCTTAACTCTAAGTACGAATAAGTTCTTCTCTTTGAAATCCATCTAGAATTGAATCACTCTTTTTATTCAATCTTTCATCATATTCGAAGAGTGTTTCGAATTGGAGCCATATACTTTCATCATCTTCTTCGTTGTATCTGCTGTTGTGAGAAGCTGGTCTCTGATCGAGAAAGCTTCGATTTGTAAAGGTTCCAAAGAGGTTCTTTGGTCATCGATTTGTTGTGGGTAGTTTGTCACGAGTTTGGTACACTCGTTTGACTGGATAGGTCTAGAGGGGTAGGCTCTTGTAAATCCTTTGTAACCCAGAAAATCAATTTTTAGTGAAAGCTCTCTGAAAGGTTTCCAGAGGGGACTGGACTAGCTCTCAGGGTGAGAGTGAACCAGGATAAATCTCTGGTGTTCTTTCTTTACTGCTTCTGTAGCTGCCAAGCGTAACGTTGATTCCGCTAATCTTCATTTATCTAAGTTCGAACTGTTATTTTTCTTTGGTCGGCCCTTTGAGTGTTGTTCTTCGAACTTAAGTCAAAAACCAGCTCTACCTTGAAGCAGCTCGGTTAACTAATTAACCATTTTGTTTATCTAATTGGTTAATCATTTAACCTTGTCTGCTCGGAAAGAAGCTCGGGTTTTCTTTTAAAACCGAACAACATCAGTTTAATTTTCAATAAATCGAAAAATTGCCATATTAGCTTCAATCTCCTATTCACCCCCCTCTACTCGATTGTTAGGCCTCTTGTTGGTTTCCAACAATCACCCTGTCTTATTCCTCTAGAACCAGTGAACTTCTGACCCCTCTGGCCATTAATGACAATGCTAAAAGACACAGAAGTCACACAAACCATTAGCCAATGCACAAACTTAGGAGGAAATCTCAGACTGATCAGCATCTCCTCAATGAAATTCCAGTCAAGAGTGTCATATGCTTTCTTCAAATCTATCTTCATCATGCATCTTGGAGAGATGACTCTTAAGCCATACAACCTAATTAGATCCTGAGTGATGAGTATATTATGCAGAATATTTCTATCCCGTACAAATGCACCTTGATTTCCCTACACTAGGTGAGGAAGAACAGCACTCAGCCTATTACACAATAACTTAGAGATGCACTTATAAAGGCTATTGCAGCAAGCAATTGGTCTGTACTCAGAGACCAATTTTGCAGAATCAGATTTAGGAATCATGGCTAATAGAGTGTGGTTTATTTCCTTCAGCATATAACCTGAGTGAAAGAAGCTCTGAATTGCCTCCCAGACATCACCACCTATAATGTCCCAAGCTGCTGTGAAAAAGCCAGACCCAAAACCATCAGGACCTGGTGCTTTGTCATGATGAACAGAAAACATGGCATCCTTTATTTCATCATTAGAGATTGGCTTCAATAGATTAATCTGCTGTTCTACAGAAAGCACATTACCTTCAGCAATGATTTTAGGTCTAATTTCATTCCTCTCATCTCTTCTGCTGAAAAGATTTTCATAGAACCCCTGAAAGGCTTGGTGAATGTCAGCCTGATCTGTAAATATCTCACCATTTCCATTCTGGATTCTCAGAATCCTGTTTTTGTATTGTCTCTGCTTAATAAAGTTGTGGAAGACAGAAGATTTCTCATCCCCCTCCCTCAGCCATAAGAGCTTTGCCTTCTGCTTCAAAAAAGAAATAGCACTCTTCTTTACCTCAGTATAATGCCTGATCAACCTCTTCTCAGCTACCTGAAGCTCAACACTGTTTGGATCCTGCAATAGATTTTGCTGAATAGCATCCAGATCTTCCTTTAACTTTTTTTCTGTAACATCAATCACTGCAAAGCACCTTTTATTCAACTCAGAGAGAGGCTTGTGCAAATTATGAAGCTTCCTACAAACTTGATACATCTTAGATCCATGAATTTCCTCCTTCCAGACAGACTGTATTATTGGCATGAACTCAGAATGTGAGCTCCACATATTGAAAAATTTAAAGCCAGCATTTCTAGAAACCACACTTTGATTCCACTCCACAATCACAGGGCAGTGATCAGATAGCCCAGGATTAAGGAAAACAGCCTCAGCAGACTGCCACTCATCACACCATCTGATATTGACCAAGGCTTTATCAAGTTTACTCCAAACTCTGTTATCTCCTTCCTGGCTATTAGACCAAGTAAAAAAGTGACCTCTAGATTTCATGTCCACTAGCTCACAAGTAGCCACACAATGTTGAAAATCACATATTTGGCTAGGCACGATAGGAATGCCACCACTCTTCTCATTTGCATAAAGGCATGTGTTGAAATCACCTAAGACAAGCCAAGGTAGATCAATAAAATTCTGCACACCTTCCAAAACTGCCCACAGCTTCTTTCTCTCCTGGCAATCATTAGAGGCATAAACAAAAGTTACATAGAAGGACTTCAAAGAGTGCTTCCAAGTAACCAGGCAATGCATGTACTGATTTGATCTAGCAATTAGCATGACATCAAAGCAGTCCTTCCTCCAAATAACCCAAATCCTCCTAATTGGACACACATCAAGGTTATCAAAGGAACCCCATCCAGCAGCTACTTTATTTTTGACTTGCTAAAAAACATTGCTTCTCATCTTATTTTCTAAAATTCCAAGCATCCCTATTTTATTTATTCTACACAAATCAACAACCTCCTGTTGCTTTAGAGGGTTATTCATCCCTCTAACATTCCAAGCTGCTAGCCTATCCATTATGCTTCTGCTTTGAGGATTCACCTCTAAGTAAAATTGTTTTATTAGCAGACTTACCCCTTGTGACTATTGTCCATTCACCCTCTTCTGCTACACCATCCTGCATAGCTTGGTTTTGCATTATCTCCTTCTGTGGCTGTTGTGGAGCCTGACCAACCTGAGTGCTTGAAACATTAATTGCATCTGACAACACCTACTGGATAGCCTCTTTTGCACTCTCTCTATTTTCTGCAGGTATGGTGTCCTTTTCTAAAGCATCCTGTGTTTTAAGAGCATCAACAACCTTGTCAATGTCTTCATGTGATGGTTTGTTTTTAACCACCCACTGCTGCTTAACACCCCTCTTACACATTTTTGAGTCATGGCCAAAATATGAACATTTAGCACATTTCACTGGCTTGAATAGATGACCTTCTGATTGATCACAGTTCCTTTCTCATCCTCAAAGCAAACTTCATCAGGAAGTATAGCAGGATTGACCTCCACCAGAACCCTAGCATAATTGATTCTGTTCCTCTCTTTGGTGAATTGATCTACCATTATAGGAGTCCCAACAAGACTTGCAATTTTGCCTAAAGCAATAGCACCCCAATACTTTAAATTCAGATCAGGGAATTGTATCCACACAGAAATCCTGTCCAAAAAATTCCTTGTAACAGGGCGTCCAGTTCAAGGGGCAATAATTAAAGGTTTCCTATCAAAGTGGAAAATTCCAATCTCCATTACTGTGTTCCTTGATTCAATGGAATTAAATCTGACAATGAAAGTCCCATCTGAATTCATCAAGACTTTATCAATACCATATTGTCCCCATGCCTTTTGAATGAAGCCATTAATGACTGAGTATGGAGGATTGGCTCCCAAAACATAACAAACCAGTGAGTTCTTCCAATAATTCACTTCATTCTCTATGTCAGCAATATCGATCTTCCCTATTGCTATGCCCTCCTTGAGTTTTGGTTGATAAAAATTCAATTTTTCTCCTGCATTCCTCAATCGTGTGATATTAAATTTCTCCCAGACATTAGGCTGCTTAGGCATATCAGAAGCATTAGGCTCTTCAACAATAGGATTACTACTCACTTCCTTCTCCGTATCTACAATAGATACAGATGGTTCTGCATTTTCAGTCACACCAACAGTCTTTGCTTTGATCTTCTCATGCAACTCATCAATCTTTTGGATCCATAAAGCAGCTTTCTTGGGGCTCAAGTTATCAATGTTCTCTAAATCTTCATCATCGAGCAGAGGTTCTTCTGCCAGTAAAGGTGTTCCAGGGCTCTTTTCATGATCAGAAGAAGGTTTTGTGAACGAAGGAAGCGGTGACTTTGGTGGTCTTCCCCTCCGTTTTGCCATTCCGGCGCCGGCGGTGATTTTGACCTAATTAGGTCAAATCCGCGAGTAGAGAGAAAAGTCAACTTTGGTCAACGCTCTTAATCTTTTTTCGTTGAGATTGTTTGAACATCAATACTTTGATATTGTATCTCACACCGTGTATATTTCTTGCTATATTTTACTTAGTTTTTATCATATTTATATACATATTAACATGGAAAAAGGAAATAAAATAAAACATTGTATGTTGTTAATTTTTTAATTTTCACAAAATCTTTTGGTTAGAAACACTTGTATATAATAGAGTATAAGAGAAAGTGTGTGTGCGCGTGTATTCACTCCCTTACACTACACTAGCTACAACAAATAAAGCTAATATACAATTCACTTTCTTCTATACTGTCATCTTAATATTTCTTTTACATTGAAAATGCAGACACCAGAAAGTAACCACTCTTACTTATTCTCATCATCCTACTACAAAACCTCTGGGAAAATTTTAAATCTGGACTTGAAGGGAGCTCAAATTCGACAAAGAAGAGCCCTAAAACTCGCACCAGGATATTAGAAAGACAGAATGAGAGATGTGAAATTTGTTATCATATAGCAAAAAAGAAATTAAAGGGGAAATTTGAGCCTCAAAATGGTAAGGAAGAAGATAACCAAGAGGTTGTGAGGGAGAATGTGATTGTGATCATTGATGACAATGAAGATAAGAGGAATGAGATTTTGGAGAAAAAAATGGTTGGGAATGGTAAATTTGGCGGATACAAAAGGGAAGTTATGAATGAAAAGGTGGTGTTGGCAATAGAGAAAGACAAGTCCGGTGAAGAGAAAAGAAATATATTAGAAGAAAAAATTGTGGAAAATGGTGAAGTTGAGAAAGGGAATATTGTAATAATAGATGACGGTGTTGATATGAAAGATTTGTTAGGTGAAGTAGAGAATAATGCTGTTGAAGAAGGTGGTGAAGGAAATGGCAACGATGGAGTCATGATGGGAGATTTTATGGAAAAGGAGAATGGGGATTTGTTTTCAGCCCATATCGTCGGGGAAGAAGATGACCAATTGCCAAGTTGGAATCGGTGGAACTTTGAAGCAGAGCAAAATTGTGATTGTAGTTATCCTTTCTGGGAAATTGACAATAGTTCTTTGAACTTTTGGTGCAGTTCGGTGGGTGTGTGTAACTTGTCAAGTAAGCCGTGAGGCGGGGTGCAGTAAGTCGCGTTGGTGGGTGCGTGCATTAAGTCGCAATCGGACCGGGAGTGCTGTAAGTCGCGACGGTGGGTGCGTACAGTAAGTCACGATCGGACCGTACGCAATGATGGATACACACACTAACCTCGTGCGGCCGAGTGCAGTAAGTCGCGTCGGTGGGTGCGTGCAATAAGTCGCGATCGGACCGTGAGTGCTGTAAGTCACGCCAGTGGGTGCGTGCAGTAAGTCACGATCGGACCGTACGCAATGAGGAATACACATATTAACCTAGTGGATATGAAAAATTTAACCGAAATAAAGAAAATATTAGGAGAGAGCAAGAGAGATGAAAGCTAGAATTAGAAAGAAGTAATTAGTAGAAAAGAGCAAAGAATAGGAAAGCTAAGAAAAACTTTTTTTGGTGTGTATTTGAGCATGATGTGAATGAGTATTTGATAATGAGAATTACCTGAATTATTGTGTTTGACTTAGTAGTTTATTATGTCTAATTAAAAACTGCTTTCCTATGTTATGTGTAATGCTCACTCCTTACTATTTTTCACAGGTATTGAGCCCGAGCTAGCACATACCCCGGCCGAGCAGGTGTACTCTCCCTTACAGGGATAGTAGGTTATTGTAGTAGGACATGGTGTCATGTCCTAGGCTATTTTGATATGATGATGTAGTCTGTTTTGTTATATAAAAATGTAAATAGTTATTTTGGGTGGGCCCAGGACAACTCCTTTGGGAAAAAGAGTCCTTTTGGAAAATTTAAACAATTCCAAATACTTGTTTATACGCTGCTATGACTCTGATGTGATGATAACTGTTATCTGGAGTGCACTATGTTGCACAATGTGAATAGATGCCCTGCTGGCATTCTGAATGATATTAATTATATGTTTTTAACAAGTGACAGGAAAAACTAAATTTTGGGAAAGCTAGAAAAACAAAGGAAACTCCGTCCATTTGACGGAATGTTTTTATAAGTTAAAATGCTTAATGATGTTTTAAAAAGAAAAATTTTCAGGTTCATTAATTCCTAATGGGTAATTAAGGGTAAATATAGTTGGGGTGTTACATAAGAGAGGTTGGGTTTTTTATTTTATCAATTCACTACCGTGAAACTTTATCATAAGTAAGTTGTTTTCCTTGTAAAACCTTTTCTTTTACTACAATTATGATCAGTATAAACTTATACTTATAACGCTGCATTATAATTATGAGAATAAAAAAGGGCCACATTATCATAAGAACGTTTACTTAGATGAAAGATTGTAGTTTCTTATTCCCCAAAAGAGATGCAAAAGCAAAAGGAATCTTTTTTAAAACTAGGAAAATGGATTTGATTTAACTGCAGCGTAAGATCCATGATTGCCTTGATCCACGGCTTGAACTCATATTTTATGTTGAAAACCACTTTAACTCACGATCAATCTAGGCTGTCTATGGAGGAGTACAATGCCAAATCCAAAATCACATCTATGGCAGAACCTAGTATGTTTTGTTGTCATTTTCTACATTTTGTAGTTCAGATTACTTTTCTTAGCTTGGTACAGATGGTATATAAGTAGGAATAACAAGAAATATCTGTATTATCATCGAGTTCATTTTGGAGAATGCAAAACCACTGGGTTTCCTTGAAGGTGAAACACATCACAATAATTTTTATGGATTTTGATTTGGAGGAAATGGCTACTAAAAAAATTTCAATTTGAATTGTTTCAGAAATCTTGCGGCATTTTTGAAGAAAGGTATATGAATCAAATACGGACAAATTAATGCAGATCAGGTCAAAAACATATGACACAAAAGAAAATAAATAAATATAATAAAAGCCAACCAAAAAAGATCCCAACACCATACTTGGAACTTACTTCTCTCATTAGGAGAGATGGCAATGGGGTCGGTTCGTGCTTTGCTATCCCCACACCTGCACCCATCTCCCAAAAATGCAACCACACCCACCCCTCACCTCCATGGGCACGGGCACGCATTTAAAATAATCACACGCCAATCCCTAACCTACTTAAAATATCATAAAAACAATTAATTGAAATGAAAGAAGTGTCGAAAAACAGCTCCGCTATGAAACATAGAAATATTTTTAACTATAATAATATAATACTAGAGTATTTTAGGTTTGTTGATACCCAAAACTGAGTGGTCCATTAACAAGGCCCAAAGTGCAAGGCCCAAATCCATCATAGAAGCTAAAATTACCAAACAAATAATGAGCTAGAGAAAGCATGTGACAAGCACCTGCGGTGCAAGGGCGTCCTCCTCTATACACCTTCCCGAAGAAATATGAAGCATCTCATTAACATAGCCAAGAGGGAAAGAGAGAATTACCAGCAACATTGCAGTAGTCGCAAAACTCAAGAAAATAGCTGTGGCAAGAAGAAGGCGTCAGAAGCACCAAGGTTACGGGTAAAGGCGCACCCAGCCCAGGGCGCACACACACACCCAGACGAAGGTAGCCAGCTGTCCGAAGGAATCTTTGCTTACTTCATTCAGCCCTTCCCAAGGCAAATCCAAGAGTAGCAAGACTTGCACCCTTCTCCTCCTGCAGCCATTAAATGATAAAGCCAAAAGGAGAAAACAAACAAAAGGGACCTGATAAAGAAGGAATATGCAGCGACCAAGGTGGAAAAGCGCCATGGACCAATGGATAAAGTGAGAAGAAGTAAGGACCAGTGGGCAAAGGGCACACTATAAAAAGAGGAAGCTCCATCCTCCATAGGGGGATCACCGGAAAAAAGGGAGTGATCAACTCAGAAGAGCAACAAAAGCAACCAGAAACACATATGGCTCCTCCAAGAGCTTAAGAATAAAATTCGAGAGAAACACAAGTGGGGAAGATGCACTAGAAAGCGCACACCCCTAACCATCATCTCAGTAACAACAATACACCGGAGTAGAGCACAAGTTCCCTTCCTCTGCAACTCGGAGGAAGAACACAAGAGAAAGAGAAGAATACTTAAGAACAAGGAGGTCCTGAAGGCGAGCAGCAGAGTGCACGCCTTCCGTCCTCCACAAATTCATCTGAAGCAACTGAACCAACTAGAGGAAGGCCACCAACTCGGTTGACTCCATGAAACACCAAATACAGAGAAAACACCAGGTCTATTCTCTAAAGCTTGTAGAAGGAACATCTGAAGGAACAATAGAGAGAAAGGTGAACAAAAGAAGGGGTAGAAGTCAGGGCGCACATCAGAGCAAATGCTCTACAGTTGATGTTGCAACCGCCTCACCACCGCTGGGGGCACGGCAGTAATTTGTGTATGTGATGCAGAGGGCGCTTCTGTAAAACTAGACTGGCAAGAGCGCGCCGCACGACAGAAGAAGCAATACCGACAGCGCCCATTTATTTATATCATCTGTAGTACTTGTATGCTTGTAATGGGCGCCCCCGCAAAATCGGGTCAATCAAAGGCGCACCCCCCCCTGTCTGTAGAAATAATATCGGCATTTCCACTTCACCGGAGCCAAACTTCATTAAGTTTACGAACCCTCTGTAATCTCTGAATAATTATATCTTTTGCAATAAAAATATCCGAAACAAGGTTATTCTGCTTGAATTGCACAAAAGTTCTTAGGAAGGACGATTAGTCTAGTGAGAAGGAGCTATCGGTCCTACGTACCCATTCGAACTGTGTTATAGGGACTTAAGACTTTGTAGTTCTTATGGACACATTAATATTGTGCATAGGATGAGTGAAGGCGGTGTACGAGCTATTCTTGGGAGAGTTCAACGATAATCCCCCTCTCCAAAGTAGTCATTTAGCGGGCTTGTAACCTCTATAAAGGAAATCGGGATGACTGTTTTGGATCCTGTGGCTATGGCTCTCAATACTGTTGACAGTTTCATTGATGGTGCTACGAATTCTCTGCAGTGGATTTGTGATTAACTACTATCGTGAGGATGGCAGGAGTTTTTGAATATTCTCTGCTAAAACTCTCTGGGGAGTATGGGTTTAAATCGTGTATACTTTGTGTTGTAGGGTCCAAGCTACGATTTAATTCCGTATACCATCCACAAATCGATGATCAAACGGAGGTAACGAATCGCACCATTGAAACATATTTGCATTGTTTTGTGAATGAACACCCTAAGCAATGAGTGAGTTGGTTGCCGTGGGCAGAATTTTGGTTCAATTGCTCATTTCACTCCACTATTGGCATGAGCATGTTTAAGGCTTTATATGGGCGCGATCCTCCTTCTATTATTACTTTCTGTGAAAACAGCACTATAGTAGCAAAGGTTGATGAGCTGTTGTTGGCTTGTGACAACATATTGACTGAACTTAAGATGATCTTGTCTGATGAAGGTCTAATATATGATGTTTTAAGGCTTAATTTCACTTCATTTTGCTTGGGTTTTAGCTCGTTTCTCTTGTAAATATAGGTATTTTGTATTAGTTTTAGGAATTTTTAGTTTAGTAGAATCCTTTGAACGTTTTGATCCGTTTTGGGTAAGTTTCAGGTACTTTCGGAGCTTAAATGAAGAAAATAATTATGGAGATGAAAAGAGGATGAAAGGACCTTGAAAGTGGTGCAAGAACGGAGCGAAACGGAGCGAAACGGAGCCTGATCAGGTCCCACACGCCCAGGCGCACAGATCCGCGCGCCCAGGCGCGCTCACCGCGGTAAAATGACAGTGTTTGGTATTTTGGCCATAACTTGAGCTACACTTATCCAAATGAGGCGATATTGGTATCATTTTAAAGATAAGGAAAAGATCTATAACTTTTCCAGAAATAGCCTTGCTCAAATTCGTCGATCTTTGGGGTTAAAATCAAGGCCGAAGTTGCGTTTCAGACATGAGAAGGCCCAATTGGGCCAATTTCGGATCAGTTTTGAAGGATTTTGATAAGATTAGGATTTTATCTACTTATTTATGTTTTTAGGATTAGTTTAGGAGGAGATTAGAGAGTCATAATCAGTTATCATTAGAAATCAGAAATCATTGAGGGAGATTACATTCTTTGGAGAGCATTCGGAGGAGGAATCCATTGAAGGCTGAAGATTCGGATCAAGGATTAGTGGTAATTTAGGAATGAATTACTTCTATTCTTATTTGTTTTTCTTCTCTATGATGTGTAACTAAACCCTCTTGTGTTAGGAACATGTGGATTTGATTATGTAGTTTATTTATATGAATTAATGTTTTTCCGTTTCTAATTAATGTGTTTGATTGCGTTTTATTTCCAATTCATAAATCTAGCTAATTTATGTCTTGTTTTGGATCTATAATTCTTCAATTGAGAGATTAGGAATTAGAATAGGTTATGTGTTGTGGGGTGTTATCCCACATGTACCGGCAAGTCGGTTTTGTTGATGTACGACGATGATAACGGATTCCCGGTTAAAGAACTCCGTCACCTAGTCGGGATATTTTGGGGGTGGTGTGCGTGCCGTGTGAAATGAGAGAGTTGAGAGAGTTCGTTCATACCTTGACCATTACCTCTATTTATAGGGTGAAGGGTATGATATCTCATGATGAGCCATTAAGGTGGCGGTTTGTAACGGCTCTATGAATGTCATGATGGGCGGCAATAATGACTAACCGTTATAACGGTTACGTATTGATGACTATTGATGCTGAATTCTCGGTATGCCGAATTGATGCTTGTTGGTCCGCGATACCGGTTATTATTTGACCGTGATACCGGTCCATAACAGTAGCCCCCCAGCTCGATGTTGTGACATAAGGAGGAGCGTCGAGGTATGAATAAGAAAGACCGGTATAAGCGTTGAATTTTTTGGTGCGTATGAAACAGATCCTTAACTCCAAAGAAATTCTTCAAATCTTTTCAATTGATTTCAAAGGAGGGAAAACAATACAATATTCTCAATGTCCGGAGCCAGAGTTTAAAGGGAGGAACTCGGTGCAAGGTTTCTCGAGTCGTCTAGTGAGTTCGAAGGAAGAGATCTAGCATGAAGATTCCTTGCTTGCCGGATACAAAACCTATGGGGGGAAACCCAATTTGAGGGTTCCTCACTCTTGGCGAGAGTCCGGGAAGGGGAATTCAACATGAAGTTCTTCTCATTCTGAACCCTAAAGCGAATAGGGAAAGTCGACACAAGGTTCCTCGCCATCAACAAATGAGTCCGGATAAGGGAATATAGCAACGTGTTCCTCATCCTTGGAAACATAGTGAATATTGAAGAAAATATAAGAGTAAGGAAACCTCATGGGCTAGAATAATTGTGATGGAGAATATTTTTTATTCTCCTCTTAAAAAGTTTATTGTCCATTGACGAGAATCCTGGAGTCCTTTTTAGACTAGCCTGAGAAAATTGTGGCATCATGTTTATACCTTATATATAAAAAATAATAATTAAAATATTAAATAATAATTATCACATAGTGACATTAAGGAGCAAAATTATAGTTTCTTTTGCTATTAATTATAAATCATAAGTCAATAAAAATATTATGTTGCAAATATTATGTGACAAATAATCACTAAATAAAATGTAGCAAGTTATATATGTTGTACGCATGTCCGTTAAATAATAATAACGTAGAATAATCCGTTATATAAAATTTAAACTTTGTGACATTGACGGAGTGATATTGGCAATTCCACATGAATAAGAGATATGAAGAAATGTAACTTCCCTGGTAATTGGTTTAGGAGTACGGAGGTTATTTTATTCCATGTTTCAGCTTCTTTTTTTTTTAATGGGTTGGAGGCCCATTATCTTTTTTGCTTTAATTTTCTGCTATGGGCTTCTTCATGCCTTTCTTCTTTCCCCTTAGTTCTTGCAGACTCCATCGATGGCGGATGAAAGTGCAACAGCATGTGGGTAGCGCTGGAGAAGCCAAGAGTGATGGCATCAAGTTCCCCCGGTTCACGGCCACCGTGGAAGACGAGATCACGGTGGTTGGTGCCTGATTGCAGTCAACGAGGGTGCGCCTGCCATTGAAGCCTCGTGTTCCATCTTCTTCCTTGTGAGTTTGGAACCTGCTTGGTGATGCGACGGAGACCGGAGGATGACGTGCGATCGCGGCAGGCCGTCCTAGTCGACGACGGATCTCGTGGTCGACCCTAAGATCGCCGGCGAGGAGGCCGGTTGATGGCGGTTCTCTCGGTGACAACGGTGGGCAGCCTCGGTCCCTCTCTTTTCTCCCTTTTCTCACGGTGACAACAAAACAATTGATGAATTTGGGGGCAATATTACTGCTATCTCCTCCAATGTTTTAGTTTATTTTATATTTTTTCTTTGGAATGTTCCTCTCCGGTTCTGTATTCGAAAAATATATGTTTTTCTTGTGTTTTGTCATTGCCTTGGTAGAGAATGATTCCGCCATTGATATCTCCAATCTTTGCCAAAGACTTCGAATCATTGATAATGTGATGGTGGGAATTAATTTGCCGCTCCCACCGTGGTCGCCATTGTTGTTGGGTGTTATCCCACATGTACCGGCAAGCTGGTTTTGTTGATGTACGACGATGATAACGGATTCCCGGTTAAAGAACTCCGTCACAGAGTCGGGATATTTTTGGGGTGGTGTGCGTGCCGTGTGAAATGAGAGAGTTGAGAGAGTTCGTTCATACCTTGACCATTACTTCTATTTATAGGGTGAAGGGTATGATGTCTCATGATGAGCCATTAAGGTGGCGGTTTGTAACGGCTCTATGAATGTCAAGATGGGCGACAATAATGACTAATCGTTATAACGGTTACGTATTGATGGCTATTGATGCTGAATTCTCGATATGCCGAATTGATGCTTGTTGGTCCGCGATACCGGTTATTATTTGACCGTGATATCGGTCCATAACACTATGCATTCAAACAATATAGTTATTCAACAAGTAGGGATACAATTGGGTAATTATATAACATGATTAATTCCCTGTTCTTAATTAAGATTATTCAATAGTTTAATCTCTTAAGGAATTAAGGATTATCTAATTGAATAAGAAATGGTAATTATACAAGAGGGATCTAATAGTTACCAATTTAGGGATTCGTTCATGATTTAGGGAAAAACATTGATTTATGATAAATAAATGAAATAATTAATGAAACTAGTTCCTAACAACCATTCATCCATAAATTAGTTGATTTTATTTATTTTCCAGCAGCAAAAATATCTCTGTTTAATTAATTTATTTAATTCTGAATTATAATAGATTTTACTCTTAATTACTCTTAGGTAGAAATAAGTTAAATAATTCTTGGTCCCTGTGGGAACGATATCTGGTCTTAACCAACTATATTACTATCCGATCTAGTATACTTGCTAGAGAGTGATCATTGTCAAAGGCTCAACAAAGAATGCGCGAACAAGCTAATAGATCACGAAGGGAGGTGAAATTTCAAGTTGGGGAGAAGGTTTATCTCAAGGCACAACCCTACAAACTGTAGTCTTTGATGCAAAAGCTGAATGTGAAATTGAGCTCGTGTTTCTATGGTCCATTTGAAATTTTGGAGAAGGTGGGTGTTGTTGTGTATAAGTTAAAAATACCAGACTATTCACGCGTACATCCCATCTTTCCTCTATCTCAATTGAAGCATGCCCTACCTGCTAGTATTCATTGTCAACAATTCCCTGTTGGCATGACTGAAGAATGGGAACTTCAAGTAACCAGAAAGCTTGTGAATGGTATTATGGAGGTTCTGATTAAATGGCAGAATCTGCCCAAGGATGACATCACTTGGGAAGATTATAAGTTGTTGCAACAAACCTTCCCTGATTTTCACCTTGAGCACAAGGCTTTTCTAATTGGGGGAAGGGGGAGGGGTATCGAAGGGTCTCACGATACACCTCCTATCAAAGAGGTGTACCGTAAAAGAAGGAAAGTAATCAAAGGGGGCAATTTGGTAAATGCAATGAATTAATCTTCAACACATGGGGAGGCAAGGGCAGACGTGGGAGTGAGTGTGAATGTGGGGAATGTAAGGGACATGATTGGCAAGGAATAGGCAGGCAATCATTGGGTGGTTGGTAGTGACTTTTGTCACAGGGACAAGAGGATCATTCTGTCCCTCGCTTACTTTTCCTTTTTGGTTTTAGTACCGTTTTTCCTCTAAGTATTATTATTCAATTATTCCCTATATTGTTGAGCTATTTTTCTGTATTGTACAGTACATATTACACTTCCTTTTCACATTTTTTTTACTTGTTATTCCCTAATTAATTCACTAGTACCTATCAAACTCCAACTATCACCTTTGAACAAGGTCGTAAATTTTTTTTGCTATAACCAAGCCATTTGAATCCTGAGATATTTCTGATATCGGAGATGCTAATGTAATAAATAACAAGTACAACTATAAGAATTAGAGTGCAAGTAAGTAATATTACTGAATATACCTCCTCTGTGAGTTCATATGGGATCACAGGAGTAAAAGAAATTAGAAAATGCAGTACAAATGCAGTAAAAGCTTGTAGCAACGAAAAGGGGAAAATTACCATAGAAAGAAGGGGATTATTCTCCAAATCATTTCCTAACAATATCTGAGCTACCCCTTCCTATTAGTACTAGCATTGCCCCACTGATACCCATCCAAATGTGTGCTAGGCAGCCTAATGCGCACGTTTCTATTTCCTCTGGCTGTCCCATGAGCCTTTGCCACCTGTCCTGTTGCTTTAACCTAATTCCATGTGCCTTTGTTGTGAGTGATTCCCTTTGTGCTTGTACTATTTTGCCCTTCTTCATAGTCTATTACATTACCTCCCCCTTCAAAAATAACCTTGTCCTCAAGGTTAAATGTAGGATACTGAAACTCCAACTGGTCTAAGTCTTCCCAAGTAGCTTCTGTAGCATCTTAACCCTCCCATTGTACTAGGACTCAAGGAATCTTAAATGCTCCTTTGATGAGTTCTCTGGATTGCAATATCTCACATGGAGTCGACATTGGTCCTAGTTCATTTGTAGTAAGGGGCAGTGGCACATATATTAAATTTTCATTCCCTTTGTATTCTTTTAATTGAGAAATGTGAAAGACAGGGTGAATTTTAGCATAATCAGGTAGCAATAGTTTGTAAGCAACTTGTCCAATTTTGTCAATTATTGGAAAAGGTCCAAAGTACCTCATTCCAAGCTTTTGGTTTTTTCTTAAAGCAATGGAGTGATGCCTATATGACTACAATTTAACCAAAATTGAGTCACCAATCTTGAATTATTTGGTAACTCTCTTCTTATCAGCATGCTTCTTCATTCTATCTTGTGCTCTTATAAGATTAGTTTTGAGCTAAGTAACAAATCCCTCTCTTGCAGTAATTCCTTAACAGATTGAGAGTTTATAGGGCTAGGAGAGTATTTGATTATAGAAGGAGGGTCCCTGCCATAGACAATTTTGAAAGGATTCATATGCATACTAGTGTGATAAGTTATGTTATACCAAAATTCTTCCCAAGATAACACTTTGGTCCAGCTTCTAGGATTTTCAAATGTAAAGCATCTTAAGTACATTTCAAGGCACTTATTCAATGCCTCGGCTTAGCCATCTGACTGTGGATGATAGGCAGTGCTCATTTTCAGTGTTGTCCCACTTAGCTTCAGTAAGTGTTGCCAAAACTGGCTAGTAAAAATCTTATCCCTATCAGAAACAATTGAGCTAGGAAAGCCATGGAGTTTGACCACAGTGTTGAGGAAGACTTCTACAACTTGTTTGCTATTGAAATCAACTCTGAGAGTAGCAAAATGGCCATATTTAAACAGTCTATCTATCACTACTAAGATAACTGTATAGCCATTAGAAAGAGGAAGGTCAGTTATGAAATCCATTGTTATGTCCTCCCAAACCTGATTAGGTATAGGAAGAGGTTGCAGTAACCCTGCAGAAAGAGAAGTTTGCAGCTTTGCTTGTTGACAAATCAAGCACTACTGAACATACTTAGTAACATCTTTCTGCATTTTAGGCCAATAGAAATGAGAAGCTATTCTTGTCATAGATCTGGCTATGCCAACATGTCCTCCTAAAGGAGAAGAATGGTATTCTTGCAGGATTTGTTATATGAGGTCTGGTTGTTGAGGAATAACCAACCTATTTTTCCAATACAGCAACCCCTCATGCCAAGTGTAGTTGTGCTGAGTAGGTTTCCCTTGGATGCAATCTTTGATTATAGGTTGTAGTGTTGCATCACTAGATAAGGCTTTCTTGATAGCTTGAGTCAAATCAGTTTGCAAGGATGACCAAGCCATGAAAAATGACCTGGAAAGAGCATCAGCAGCCAAGTTGTCTTTTCCAGGTTTATATTCAATGGTGAAGTCTTATCCTAAGAACTTATGAAGTCAAGCTTGTTGTTCAGGGGTTTGTAGAGATTGATCAGTAAGGCTTCTCAAACTTTTCTGATCAGTCCTAATAATGAACTTGTGGCCAAGCAAGTAATGCCTGAACTTTGCAATTGCCTCAATGATTGCATAAAACTCCCTTGTGTAAATAGACTGTTTTGAAGTCTGTTAGAGAGCTTTTTAGAAAAATAAGCAATTGGATGCTTTTCTTGGCTCAACACAGCACCAATACCACTGCTAGAAGCATCAGTTTCTAGAACAAATGGCTTTTTGAAGTCAGGTAGTGCAAGCACAAGGGCAGTAGTGATTGCTTGCTTAAGTTTGTGGAATGTTGTTTCAGCTTCAATCTGCCATTTGAAACTGTCCTTCTTGAGCAAGTTTGTTAAAGGGTTTGCTATAGAAGCATATCCTTTCACAAATCTCCTATAATAACCAGTGAGGCCTAAAAAGCCTCTCAGCTGCTTGAGTGTAGTTGGAATTGGCCAATTAAGCACAACCTGCACCTTGTCAGATTCCATAGAAAATCCTTCACCTGAGACTGTATGGCCAAGATAATCTATTTGTGTCATGCCAAAGGAACATTTAGATAGCTTAGCATACAGTTCATGCTCCTCTAATATACGTAACACTTCCTGTAAATGCTGTAGATGATCATTCCATGAAGCACTGTAAATCAAAATATCATAAAAAAATATATAAAAAATAAACCAAAACTGATTTTCTCAATAGTCCATGGAATATATCATTTATCAAATTCTGAAAAGTAGCTGGAGCATTTGTTAAACCAAATGGCATAACTAGCCATTCATAGTGACCTTGATGAGTTCTAAAGGCAGTTTTATGTCTGTCCTCGGGATTCACCAATATTTGGTTGGTGATAGCCTGACCTCAAATCCAGCTTAGAAAAGTACTAGGCACCAAACAATTCATCTAGTAATTCCTCAATAGTAGGAATAGGAATGCTATCCTTTATGGTAATAGCATTTAATGCCCTGTAGTCTATGCAAAATCTCCATGTGTCATCCTTCTTTTTGACTCGAATGACAGGGGAAGCAAAGGGACTTGAGTTAGGTACAATTGTTCCTTCTTCCAGCATCTCTTTAATCATGGTCTCAATTTGTTGTTTTTAGCTATGAGGGTATTTGTAGGGTCTTACTTTCACAGCATTACTGCCATGAATGAGGGGTATTTTATGGTCTTGTGATCTGTGTGGGGGTAGGCCTTTTGGTTTAGAGAATATTTTTTGTTAAGTGTGTAGGAGTATGGCTATGTCAGGGTCTAAGTTATCAGGAATTTTCAGTCCATTAGTGAGTAGGGTTGTAGGGTGGTATGATCTATAAGGTGTATAGTTCTGAGATTGTAGTGGTGTGCTGCATTCTTTTAAGGTGATTAAACTGAGCCTGTGTAGCTGATTTCTGCGACTCACCAGCAATTGTAACTAGTTTATTGTCCCTAAAGAACTTAATGGTTAGAGAACTATAGTCAGCTATGTGAGGGCCAAGTGTAGCTAACCAAGCTGCACCTAATACAAGATCAGCTCCAGAAACAGGCAGTAAATAGACAAGCAATTCGAGAGTATGTCCCTGAACCTAAACCACAATTTCATTCACTAATCCTTCAGTAGTCAAAGAATTTCCTTTACCAACTAATACATGGAAATTTGATGTAGGTTCAATAGGTAGCTTTAAACAATGAGCTAACCTAGGTTGCAGAAAATTATCACTACTTCCACTATCAAGTAAGATTTGTACCTCTTTGCCATTTATGGTTCCTTTGAATCTCATAGTACCCACACCTAAGGATCCTTTCAAAGCATTGAAGGATAAATGATGAATCAGATCCTCCATAGGTTCATCAGGTAATTGTGTTGAGTCACTGTCATCCTCCTCCTCATAATCAACTTGGAGAATGAAATACTGCTTGTTGGAACATCTGTGAGTGGCAGAAAATTTGTCATCACAAGTGAAACACAATCCTTTTTCTCTTCTGGATTGCATCTCAGTTGCACTGAGTTTTTTGATGCTATTGTTTCTAAAGGTTTGAGGGCTAGTTCTGTTGTTGGGTGTTTGTAGGATTGGTTGTTGGGAGGGGTTTGTGTATGATTGGTTAGGAGAGGTGCATTTGGCTTGTGTATAGGTTGTTTGTCTTGGTTTATAGGCATATTTTTCCTCAAATAATCTAGCTAGAGAAATGGCCTTAAGCAGAGAATTAGGGGTTTGGCCTATTACTTCCCTCTTAATATCAGCTTTTAAGCCACTTATAAAGCAATCCAGCAAGGCTTCAGCACTTACTCCATAAATCCTATTAGCTAAGGCAGTGAATTCCACATAGTAATCATTCACAGATCCTGTTTGGTTTAGCTTAAATAGGGTAGATCTAGGTGAATCAAAGGGTGAAGGGCCAAACTCAAGCTCTAAGGACCTGGTGAAGGTGTTCCAAGAAAGGAAAGGGTTGTTTCTCTACATCATTTGGAACCAAGGGACAATTGTTTTTTCTAGATGGATTGAGGCAATGGTTATGCCTTGTTCAACAGGAGTGTTGTAATAATCGAAAAACTGTTCGCCTTGAAAATCCAATCAAGCACATTAGAGCCATCAAACTTAGGGAAATCAAGCTTAACATTCCTCACTTGGAAGAAATTGTGAAATCCTTTTGAGTTCTCATTTCCACTAGGTAAATTGGCCTTTATGTCATCGATTGCAGCTCTTAATTCATCCATTTCCAAAGCATGCTCTCTATCGCGTTTCTCCATGAGACCCAGTATTTGCATAAGTTCTGAAGAACCACGATTTTCAGCCATAGTGGAAATTATGAAAGCACCAATTTGTAAGAGGAATGTAAGAAATAACAAGTACAACTATAAGACTTAGAGTGCAAGTAAGTAATATTACTGAATATACCTCCTTTGTGAGTTCATATGGGATCACAGGAGTAACGGAAATAGAAAATGCAGTACAAATGCAGTACAAGCTTGCAGCAACGAAAAGGGAAAAATTACAATAGAAAGAAGGGGAATATTCTCCAAATTATTGCGTAACAATATCTGAGCTACCCCTTCCTATTAGTATTAGCATTGCCCCACTGGTACCCATCCAAACGTGTGCTAGGCAGCCTGATGCGCACGTTTCTATTTCCTCTAGCTGTCTCATGAGCTTTTGCCACCTGTCCTGTTGCTTTAACCAAATTCCATGTGCCATTGTTGTGAGTGATTCCCTTTGTGCTTGTACTGTTTTGCCTTCTTCTTCATTGTCTATTACAGCTAATGCCATTGCAATCCAACACTTGGTTATGCATGTTTCAAAGCCACTACTAATCCAGTCCAGTGGCTAATTCGATAATCATGGAATTTATCATGTTACTTATTAACATGCACACTTAATGGTAGCACATGATGTGGAAATATTGCTTAGTTGCTCAAATCGTTGATGTGTTCTCTAAACTCCCGAATTTTCCATTCTGATAAAAGGATTTCGTGTCTTCACGTCTGTTGTTATATATTATTGCTCTCAACTATGTTAAGGATGTAACCTCCTCTCTTCATAGCATAAGTTACCATGAAGCCTTAGAGCTGCTATGACATCAATAACTAGTTTTCTTTTCATTTTATTAGTTCAGTGCCCAAAGGAAGAAGAAAATACATAGCGCATAAGAGCTACAAACTTTGGACATCAAGGCAATCAATTTTTTCATTTCAAATTTTCATAATTTAGTGTTTTTAAAGGATATGGTGCTATTATATTTTTTACCCCATTCTTCTATATGATATTTCAAAGATCTTCATGCAAAACATCTGCCTTGATATCACAACATTAATGTAAAACATTTACATCTTCCTTAAGAATCAAGATCCTAATGTATCAAAATTTTCAAGTATTAGCAGGCCATGTTTGTTATGCTCTTTTTCATTGCTTCCTGCCTGAAACAGTTTTCTTCACAGCTCCAACTGAAACTAGAAACTGGTCAAGAGATGATAAGGTTCTCATGTCATCTGGAGGAAAATAGCTTGCTGCCTTTCCCTTGATTGATGACAACAGAAGGGAAAGTGAAGGCCAAGCAGCATAACGATCATCTAAAAACTCATCCAGAAATGCGAATGCAGCCCGCAAATCAGAGTTACTTGCTTTTATTGGAGCAGCAAAATGAGCAGGGATGATTCTCTTGAAACTCCAATCTCGCGAAATGCTATCGACCCAATCTCTGACCTTTAGATCATAATAATAAGCAAACAAAACGTTAGGTGAGATGTTTGTCATCAATGTTTTATCATCTGAACATTTAATTCAACTTTGTGATTCATAGGCAGTGTTTACCAGAGTTGTGGTAGAATGGTATGGAACATAATGTTCGCTGTATTGTATAAATAGAACAGTACAAGGCACAAGGGTTACGAAGTGAGACATTTTGATTTTACTAATAGGGTGAAATGAAAAATAACATCACAAAACATCCTGTTTGTTCGATATGCGCAGCCAACACAATGTTAGTTGTCATATTACTTTTTAAACATACAAGAGTATTCAATGGAAGGGTATATGTCTTGCATAATTTTAACCACCTCGAGCTCAGAATAATTAGTCATCAATCAGTTATCACTTTGTCAAATAATGCTCTATATAAGGTGGAAGTAGAACTAGATTAAGACGCTCTAAAAAAACTAAATAAAAAAAATGATACTACATAAAGACTATTGATTACCTTTTCAGGAACTTTGCTGAAGACCAATGTCTTCACAATAGGTGAAACAATCAACTTCTGTGACATCTGTGCAAAGGTAGCATTAGGTTCTAAAAGATTTGATGGACCAAGAAACAAGATTTGTAAAACCATTCTTTCCCATCCTGCAGAATACAACACAATCATCAGGTTTAATTTGACTTCAGATGACAGTAACATGCGTTGTGCAGATTAGAGGATTTTTTATTTTTTTTTAAAAAAAACGAAAAAGAACCGACCTTTTTGCCTGTTGCTTTTGTTGTCAATTACTGGTTCATCAGGTACCTCTTTTCCCTGACTAAGAATTTTTACGGCTAAACCATTTTTTGCAGATGCTAACAAAGACTCTTTGCTTATACACTCAGGTGGCTGTCTTGGCACAAAAATAACAGCATCCGTTACCAATAGTGTTCTTGAAGGCTTGTGGTAGAAAGCTACCTCCACATAGGGCCCAATTCCTGAGGCAGTCAACAAGCAAATGAGGTTGTTATTTGCGGATTTATGAAGATCAAGTCTGAAAAATATGCAACAATGAATGATTATTACCAACTTCTGGTGAGCTTAGAACTTTTTGCTCTATTTCACCAGCCCAAGGGGTGGATAAATCCTCGTCTTTCAAGGTTTTAGCACGAAAAATGCCTAAAAATTCCAATGGTAAGTTCAATGGCCAACTCCATTGCCTTGGTGCCACCCATACCTGAGCAAGGGGAAATTTTCTAGAAAACGGACCAACGAATATTTTGTGCTCGTAAGCAAATGTAGGGAGGACAATATATTCAACTGGAGCCCCCAATTCTTTAATAAGCTGCAAGAAAACAAAAAATTCCCAATGTCTCAATGTCTTAGAAATGGTTTTGAAGCATTACAACAATCCAACCAGCGAATTCAAATGGACTCAACCAGATCCAAATAACCGATGGTCCAAAAGAATGTGGAATTTATAAAGACAATTCCAATTTATTACCAAAAATGAAGAAAAAATTATATACTCTAGGATTTTTTTTCTTTCGTTGAAGCTATTATAAATTTGCATAGGTAAAGTAAGAGAATTGGCAATCAAAGTGGAACCTGGATACACTCGTCGGTTGGAGCAATGGGTGCATGTATCCATAAGCCGCCAGATTTGAGTTTGATAACTGTCATTCTAATATTCGTCGATACACTGCTGAAGCCTAATGCCTGCTCTTGTTCAAAAAGCCATATCTGTCCCTTCACCGCCTAGAATATGGTTAAAAGAAAATGAACTGTAAGTGTCTCGAAACCAGAATTTCCAGGTAGTGTTTTTATAGTGAAATTTTCCCAAGAAAACATAGGATTTCTATGCACTAGGAAATGAAACGCAAAAAACAAAAATTTATTTCATGAAGGAATCAATGCACTCAAAATAAAGGTTTAAATTGATTTTTCCTGGGTCAATGCCCGAGTGGTTAATGGGGACGGACTGTAACTTCGAGGGCAGTATATCTACGCTGGTTCAAGTCCAACTCGGCCCAATAATTTGCAAATACATCCAACAAAAGTAGAGGTGATAGTTATTTGCACATCAATTATGAGAAACAAAATCATAGTAAGGAGGAAAAATCTGGAACTTCTTCATTCAATCAAAAACATAATCCATCTTACAAAATGGAAGGAACAAGGAAGTGTTAGATATAAAAAGTCATTTATGTACCCTTACCTGACAGTTAAGTTTCTTAAAGAATTAGTTATTGTATATATGATTAAAGGCATGTATACAGCTTAATTATGCACCTATTCAATAAGCCTTTTTGAACTAAGCTAAAAAGAGCTTATTTTCATAAATTTCTCTTATAAGCATATTGAAATGAGCTAAAAATAACTTCTCGGAAAGTCATGAGCTATTTTCATAACGTTGCAAAAATTAAGTTTTTCTTATAGGTCCAAATAGGCTTCCTATAAACTTTTCCAAAGATCCCCTTCTTTATATTAAAAAAAAAGTTAAACTTGAGTACACCATATGCAATTCAAAGAATAGAAATCACAATCAAATCAATTCATTCATCAAAATAAGCACAAAACCAAATATAAGACTAAGTAAGATGGCATATCACCTCAGTCCTAATAGTGCTCCTATTGAGGAAAGGACCAAGAGGGAAAGGAAAGCCAGTGAAGTTGAAGTAAAATCTACCACTGCCATTGCTAGTTGTGACACTACTACTTGTTGAAGAAGCCACAACCAAATTGGTGAAAACTCTTCTATGTAATTGTCTTGGTTTCAGATTCAGATGTAAGCAGAGAGTAGTAGTACCCTTCAAAGACCCACCAAGAAAATTTGGACTTGGATCACCAAAGTAGATGGAGTTCTGAGAAGAAACAGCAATTGTTGCCATCATCTTTTGAGTTTTGAAGCTTACTTTTGTTACTGAATCCTTAAACTAATGAACTGGTTATGTGGGTGCATATCGGAAGCATTCTTGGCTATGCTTGTGACACGTGGACTAATCTTTGTTGGATTGTCTTGCATGCATGTTTTATGAGCCTCACATTAATTGTGGAGGCACTGAAGTAAGTGGTGAGTCAATGTTGAAGTGGGGAACTTTCTTGGTCTCGAATAATCTGGACAGTTTTTTATTTTCGTTAGAATTTGTAATTATTTTTTTATTCGTTAGAGATGAGATAAAACAGATGAATATCCAAATTTGACATTTTATTTATCTTATATGCAGTTTATTCGATATTAGATCTGGATGTCAATTGCATGTGTTCACGTAACATTACTAAAAACCATGGTTTTGAAAATCGGACCGGAAAAAAAAAACCGGACCGGACCGGCCGGTTTAACTGGAAAACTGGTGATCGATGGAAGTGCCGTCTGGAATAAGCCAGAAACCGCTCTGCAAAAAAATCGGGATTGAACCGGCTGAACCGTATTAAACTGCCAAAACCGGTGAAAAACAAGTTTGACTCGGTTTGAATTTGGAAGCCCAAATTCAGCAAAAATTTGGGTTTTTTTTTTAAATAACGAAATCCTATATGCTGGAAACTCAAAAGACACCAATATAAGTCTCAATTACGCGTTTGCTCTCATCTCAACGAGAAAGAATATTAAAACGTTAGATTTTAGAACTTAGAAAAATCAAAAATCAAAAAGCCAAAGAGGCAAAGAAGTGAAGTGAAAAAAGTAATAACAATGAGTGACATACAAGAAAGGCAGTATCAATAATCAACAGAGAAAAACAAAAAGTACTAAATTATATGATTATATACACACGCCTACATTAAGACCGGTTGGATCATGGTTCGATCACGGTCCAACCATTGAACCTTGAACCAATACCTTGACCGATTCAATAACCGGTCCGGTTTTCAAAACATTGCTAAAAACAGATTATTCTATTGTTTTTGGCAAAGGAATACAAGGAGAATAAGATAAAATCCAAAATACTGATCATAAAATTAAAATATCTTTATTGATTTATATTATGTAAAAGTGCTCATGGCTCCCTTTAAAATATAGGTGCTTATTTTCAAAATTAAGTGTTTGCAACTAAACGTTTAATCACCTTCAATACAAAGCTCGCTTCATTGACTACTTATGGAATTGATAAAATATTATTTACGTTAATTGCTTATACTAAGTGATTGATATAAAATGAAATTTCATTTAACATACTGACAAGAACGGAATCAAGAAGTAAGAGCTGGTTTATTTCTTTTTCACGAATTTTATTGGACAAAGGACATTTTCCTTCACGGGGAAGATTATGATGATACCTTAAAAAAGTTAAAAATGCTATAAAGTAGAAACTCATTCCATCACAGTACAACTTCATCTGCAAGGTGTGCGTGAAAGTGAAACCATTCTAAGCTAAAGAAAGAAATTACAAGAATTATGCACCATAAACTCGTTGCATCATAAGCTTTATGCCGATCAAAGAAAACAACACAAAACTCAAGTTATGAGTTCCCCTCATTAAAGGGCCAAGAATTTAAGTTATTGGCATCCATTCAAGTGCTGCATACATTTCTTAAGCAGGGTGCCAGACCTATTCAGGAACATACATTTCTTAAACAGAATCGCAAACCGTCTAGCAGCTAGGACAAGGAATATAACAAAGTTCAAATTAAGCAGATAATACTTTCATATGGGGTTAGACAAACAAATCAAATATTATAATAACAAATATAATTACAAAATTACAAACATAATAAAAGTATAAGCTATATTTAAAGGAACAGTCATGTGTCCATACAAATCAAGACCTGACATTGAATAAGCAAATATTGGTCACCAGCAAAAGGGGCAATATTATCACCAGAGCTTTGGTTACCATAAAAACTATTAATGCCAAAAATTGACATCACAGTATAACAATGACTCACCAACAAACCAAGGTGTACCAGATATAAAATCAAGACTCAAGTTTAATGAGATCGACTTGGGCTTTACATGGTAAGAGAAATGATCCAGCTTATAGAGGAGAATTCGGCGAATTGCAAAGTAAGGTAGGCCATTAGGTGAAGCAAACTTGTATTCTTAATGCTTGCAAAGTTGGAGTCTGTGCTGCTTCATGAGGAGACGATTTCCCTTACAAGCCAATCCAAACTAGGATATGAGAAGTACAATATGAGAAATGATGGGAGAGCAAACAGAATAGTAATAAGCATGTACAGAGCCAAAATGGCTGCACTGGCTGGTATTGCATACAAGACAATCAGAAGAAATATAATCACCAATGGGAACTTAGCTGTCAATTGGACAAAGAAAACCAGCGACTTTCGAAGAGAAGAATGAACTCTTTCCCTACTGAGGTAATTACCAGTATTACCACGATACTCGATGGAAGTTGATGGCTCTTGATGGCGAACTTGTCCCCGCCGAAGGTTAGCATGGCTTACATGGCTTCCCACGGTTGAACTGTCTCTCGTTGGCCATTGTTGTTGATGATCCCCACAGAAAGTGGAATGTGATTTCACTCTATCACCATTCATGCTCTCAACCATCCAAAGAAGAAAGTAGTTCTTGCGAGGGAATTTAAGATTTCCACGATAAACTAGACGGAAAGATAGAAGGTTGCACCATGGGCAGGAGATAAAAAGGGGAAGTTGAACCGGCAGCGTTGGAAATTTCACCACAGCCCACTGCAGACCCAGGATACAATTTTTACAAAGGGTGTGGCCGCACCATAAAACATAGGGCACATTTTCAACAATGTTAAAAGATTCCCAGCATACTGGGCACTCCAGCCCTTCCTCTCTGCCAACAACAGAATTCTCATCATCAGAACATTCTGAAGCAGATTGAGCTGGCTTTGGAGAATCAGTTTTCAGTCCCACACTCCCAGCAATGCAGTTTGACGCAAAGTTCCACATCGAGGATCACAATAGGTTAAATAAACGAGCAAAATGCATCATGTGGACCTCAATGTGATCATTATTGACTGAACCATGACATCAAATCTGAAACACACCAATAGAACAGAGTCACAGAGGTGTACCATGGTTAAACCTTAAAAATATATCTGAATATTTGCTATAGTAACAAAACTAAAATGCCAGGGCCTCCCTCGTTCATCTGAGAGCACTTTCTCTACTCATAGTATTTGTTAAAGATATGAATAGAATATCATAATCCAATGGATTCATGTGCGCTATTCCCTAAATCTGAACTGTAGCTTGTTAGTATTAGTATTTATTTATGTGTTTTATCATGGAGGGAAAAATACCCCATAATGACCTATGTATTCAAACCTAAGAGCTGTGTGCTTAAAAATTCCACCAGGTTTGAAAGCAAGATTTCAGTATTTACTCAAAAACCTTCTTAAAACACTGCTATAACCCTAAATACATAACAAAACCAGAGGAACTTCATATGCATATAAGAAATCCAGATTTCCTATCACGCATGCTTTATTCTATTCTTATCAGTTATAATAAGACAATCTTTTTGCATCTGTAGGAAAAAAATAAGTTAGCAAACAAAATCTATAGATTTGACAGTATTTAGTAGTTTTTATTTTTATCTAATAAAACTTGCCTTCTTGTCCTAAAGGTTAAAAAAAAAATCAAAATGGTGGACAGCAAAAACAACAAAATAAAGCAAGAGAGGGTAAACGTATGCACAATTCATATTTAGACGCATTACTCCGGAAAATGACGGTATAAGACTAAGTGGTTGTTTGGAAGGGCTTATAGAAAACTTATTCAGGCTTTAATTATAAATAGCTTACGAAAATAAGCTCATAAAAATAGCTTATGACCTTCCTACATGAACTGACAAACATAACTTAGAAATTCATAGCATGAACAAACCAATCAAATCAAAGCACAAAGGCAAAATCATGTCCAACCCATTTACCAATATCTTGATAGCAGCTCAGAGATGAGCTCAAAAATGAAAATTTATGCAAAAAAAAAAAAAAAGTAATAATAATAATAACCCGATTCCAAAGAATAATAACCCATTTACCAAATTCAAATGGGATGATCCAAATTCGGTTCTTTAAAATGAATAAAAACACCCTAATCAGAGATAATATCCAAATCTCTTACCGTATAAATTGAGATTGCCTCAAGCGGCTGTTGCTGGGAACTGCTTCAACGCCTCCTTCTCCTCTTGCCCTTGTTCTCCGTGTTTCAGTTTATCTTAGTCTTGTCTTTTTTTTTTCCCTTTCTACCCCCGTATTCTCCCAATTTTCACTCTTGCATCTCTATTTATTATATTTATTTTTTTTAACATCGCGCTCATAAAATTAATTACAGTATCACATAGACACATATCATCGTAATTTTTTCATATCTTGTATCATATCACAATGATTAAAACTAATTAAACTCGTAAAATTCATACATCATTCTCGTCTTAACTTCTAAGACAGAATTTCATTCTAATAATACTAATTATCTATTATTTATAAAAAAAAATCAATATTTTCTAATACATTATTTATAAATTTCCAAAAAAAAATTATATTTTCATTCAAATAATATTTACAATTTTGAAATTGAATAAAAGTTAAGATTATAATGCTTGAAGTTAGATAATAATACCTACTTAAAATTATAGTGCATTTAAAAAATACAACGTAATTCAAATTATTATAATTTAATTAAATCTTTCATATTTAAATATAAAAACATATATTTATGTTATTTCTTATTATTATTATTGATCCTTATTATTATGATTTATTTATTTATTTATTATTAGGGTGATATAGAGTAAAACGAGAGGAAGTAAAAAAAAGTAATTATTATTTATTATAAGAATATTTTTTTATTATTATTAGTGTGGTGAAGAGTAAAAAAAGAGAAAATGTAAAAAATTGGGTCATAAGAAGTTTTAAGTAGAGTCTCTTATTTCGTCTTAAGTTGAGTTTTTAAAATAAGAGATTCAACTTAAAACTCTCTATCAAATCTTGAAGAATAAAAGAGTTTTATAGAAAATTTGATGTTAAAACTCTGCACAAAACTCTCTCATGACTTTATTGTGCATGCCTAACACTATGCTCTTCAAATTTTCACTATTGTGGATCCATATTTCAATTTTCACCGTATTTGCGACTCCTCTAAATTCATGGTCAATATTCCAATGCCACATTGAATTGCAATGGGCATTGCTTTATTTACGAGTTCGGCAATGAATCTTAGTTGAGATCTTTAGCAACGACTCTAGATGTAACACTCATCGAATATTTTCCCTTAGTTAATTTAAGACCTGAAAATTTTTCTTTTTAAATCTACATTAACTCCTTTTAGTCTTATAAAAATCCACCGTCGAACGGACTAAGTTTCCTTTGTTTACTCAACTTTTCCAAAGTTTAGTTTTTCTTGTAAACCTATTAAACATTTGTATTAATATTATCCAGAGTGTCAGCAAAATATATCATATTCATAGCACCACAGTGTGCACCAACATCAGAGTTATAACCGTCAATTATACATAACCAAAATAAACTATGGTATCAAAATAAAAGACCCAAGACATGATCGTATGTCCTAAAACTAAGACCTACTCTCCCTGTGAGGGAGAGTGACCTGCTCGGCCGGGGAACGTGCATGCTCGGGCTCAGTACCTGAAAAATGGTAAGGAGGTGAGCATTACACAAAACTTAGGGAAACAGTTTCTAATATGACATAACAAGATACCAAGTCAAACACAGTTAATCAAATATGCACATAATCACATATTCATTTCAAATCATGCATCAAACACAGTTATCATTATTCATTCAATCTTTACCTATCTTTTCCTATCCCCTTATCTTCTACTTTTACTTGCCTATTTCTTTTCCCTTTTATTTTCACTTGTAACCTTTTATCATGTCTTAAATTCTCTTTACTTTGACTTCTTTCCTCTTTTCCTTTTTATTCACATTTTTCATATCTTTTAGAGAAGCGCACACCTAGTATGCGTCTTACACTTTTCTTCTTTTAGGAAGCGCACACCCAGTGTACGTCTTACACCTTTAACTCTTTTAGGAAGCGCACACCCAGTATATGTCTTACACCTTTATTGGAGTTATGGAGTGTCCATCATCGCACACACCCCCGGTGTACGTCTTACAGCTGCGCATCGCGTGCGGCTTACACAATCATGACATACGGCACCCCGCACGTCTTACATAACCAGGAGCACATCCTAACCGATTTCGTTATTAGGAATCTTGTGTGAGTCATTACTGCGTACATCCCCATGAGGCACGTCTTACAGCTGCACATGAACACATCAAATGTGTCTTACGCGATCATTGCACACTGTCCGCTTGCGACTTACAGCATGCATTTTCATGCGCGGCTTATTGCACCCAACCGTATTGTCTAACTTGACCCGTCTCACACAAACATTATTCTTTACTTATCTTTTCTCTTTTATTTATTCACTCCTGACTTCTCTCTTCTCTCTTCTCTCTCCAATTTACCATTTCACGTGCTCTCTTGTTATAGACTCTATCATCTCATTATTACTCCTCATTTAATCTATCCCCTAGTATTTTACACCACCTCTTAAGTTCGGTCACCCATGGTCGTATTCGCATTACTCAATCAATAGAAAACATGTATAACAACTATCACAATTCACACATAAGTTCATGCTTATCAAAACATTTTACTCCTAAATTATACCTCTCTAGTTATCAATTATATTTACTTAAGCACATCACACATTTATAACAGTAATCATGATAACAAAAATACACATATTCATAGTTAATTTAATGGGTTCTTTTCATTCACTTTGTTCTCTAATAGTAATCTATATCCACTATCCTACGGTTCAATATCCTAATCTAACACCCATTCTTAGTACGCACTATGAGCACACTAGAAACCCAAACCTAAACTAGGGTAACAACCACTCCTTACCTCAAAGTAGTAAGAGATAAGGAAGTCCTGTGAGTCTTAGCCTTGTTCTTGTGTCCGAACTCCTAAATTCTTAGCCCCTTGAATCTTTTGTGATGCTTTAGCAAAACCCAAGGAATGACGAAGAAGAGTTCGAAGTTTATGAGAAAGTGGAGGGAATGATCTTCGGCTCTTAATAATGGTTGAGGCTTGATGAGGGTTGATGATGAGGGTAGAGTCTGTGATTAAAATGATAAGGATGGTGTTTATCTCTAGAGCCCTAGTGGAGAAATGGAGAAGATGAAGTTGACATGTGTTTTTCGTGTGTTGTTGTGTTGGCCTTTGTTTTTATTTTATTTCCCTTTGGAACTCAACATGTGGTCCTGGTGAGAAGCTTCCCTTGGAAGTTTTGGGCTAATGTGTGGTTATAAATTAATGGCTTCTTGAGGAAGCCACAAACGAATGTTTGGGGGAAACAAAGTCTGACGTGTGCACGCCTGGGCGTGGAGAATGGGGCGCCTAGGCGCGGATATCGCTATGAGAGCATTTGTTCTAGCGCAAATGTTCAGCTCTAACTCGGTGTGTTATGAATCCGACCAGATCTTGGTCGGTGCTCGTAACTGAGTGCTAACTAGTCGGTGTACGATCGAATAGACTGAACTGGAGTCATGGGAACTGTGTTGGGATCTCAGTGCTCGGGTTCTTGGAAGCACCTTCACGGAATGAGACAGGTAAAACAAAATGCTCGGAGCACGAGGGCCGAAATGCTCTAGTGTCAATACAAGGTTGGCTTAGTCTCTCGCTGGTCAGCCGGTAAAAGGTCGAACTTATAGTCGGTTAATGCAACGCGAATTGCTGGGCTCGGCTGTATATGGCTAAGATAGGTGCGTATAATCGTCCGTCGTGAATCGTCTCTATATGGTCGGCTGCTTACTACCAAGGGTTGTCAAACGAGACGAGGTCGGTTCTCGCGAGCTCAATGCTATCTGTTCGGTTCTCATGAGCTCGGTTCTCATGAGCTCAGTACTAGCTGTTCGTTTCGAAAGCATGTTCACTACATTAATCCTCCTAGCTCGGTACGGTGATTTGAGCTCATTCCATATTTATGGGATAACCTAACAGTCTGATGCTCGCTGCTCGGCTTACTTCGGTTAAGATGGGTCCACGACCCTGAACGTCGCTCGTTGGTCGGCTAAAATGGGATAGGTCTGCCCGAGGTTCGATCAACTATACTTGGACTCTCTTATTCTTTGCTAATGCTTCCTAATTCTGGCATGATTTTTCCTTAATAAAATCCCAACTTATTCCTATGATTTCCATTAATTTCAATTAGAATTATTCTAATTAAACTTGACATTAAATTCAGGATGTTACACCAGAGATCCAACCCACCATCTAGATGTTGTTTATATTGACTTTCACCGGTTCAACACCAAATCAAGTGTTGGTACACCTTGTCGTCTTTTCTCTGTTGTTGTTGTCATCAGGTTCGTCCTCTCTGATGTCATTTCGATTAGCTTCAAGAGTCATTTCAAAGATTCGGTTATTTATTCCTTGTCTTTTTTTAAAAATTGGTTTCGATTACTTCCTTTATAAAAAAAAAAGAATCATTTCTTTTTTTTTTGTCATATTTGTACTTATTGCTTAATCTAAAGTACTTATATTGTCTTTATTGTTAATTCACCATATTATCTAATTTTTCCAATTCTTCAAAGTATGATATGATTTGAATGAGGTGTGCAATAATAAAATACACTTGCTTGATTTGTTTTTTTTTTCAATTTTAATTACTTTTGGAGAACTTATGACTTACTGGATGGAAAATTTGTGTTATTTATTTTTAAAATGCAACTTTTAATTATTTAATTTTTTGGTTTTGAATTTATGGGTGAAACATATTAGCTCAAATGCATTGTATGTTATATGATTTGAAATATTTCTATGGTATCTGGTCTTAGGTTTGTGTTTTTTCAAAAAGTGTATATCTTTTTTTTTCGAAGAAGAAGAAGCTGATAATCGTAGTCAATTATTAAATCCACATTAAAATAATAAATTATACAATGCTCTTCAAAGTTAATGGTATTTGATAAGTAAGACCATTGTGCAATTTCGGTGTTGTCAAAACAAACTTGTGAGAGGGGCTAATTACAACTTGGGTACATTTCGATAAACAATTCAAACACTTATTTAATAAGATTTTTTGTAAAAAGCTTAAAAGATTTTATTTCATAACCTTATATGATAGCTTATAGAAATAAGCTAAAAAAGAGCTTATATGAAGGTTGTATAAGCCCAAATAAATTTCTATAGGCTATTGCGAACACCATTTGGTCCTTGTCCTTATATGATATTGTAGTTGTCTGAGACTTCTATCATTCTTCAGACTATGATATTGCTTGAAATGTAATAGGATATTCATAATAGAATAATAGATGCAAACGTTACTTGTTGTGGTTACAAGCATAGTGAAAGACTGAAGCTATGTGATAAGTCAAACTGATATGTCATATGAATGATATCATGTTTGCATAATGCTATTGGAATCAATTAAGTTCTAAGTTTTCTAATGTCTTACCATATATGTTTTCATCAATTAGCGGACATTGATGATGACAAATCTAAAAGAGCAGTTTCTACCACCAAAACCTGCATCAGCTCTTAACCTAAGAGAGGCTGCAAATCAACTATTTTCCTCTGGAAGCCAACCTTTACGAGGAGTGGATGTTTTGGGGTTAAAGAAGCAAAGGTAGGTCTCATATCATGGATTCATGTAGACATTTATGGAAACTCACAAGTCATTGAGGTAGACACAAGTTTACTATGATGTTGTGGTGTGATTTACTCTGCTTAAGAGTAAATCAAAACCATTCTTTATTGGCCCTAACTTCTGTTCTTACAAATATAATATCTTCAACTTTTTCTCCTCAGCAACTATATTGACGTTATAGTTGGGAAAAAAAAGTAAACAGATTGAGTATCCACTTACTTCAATTTTAGGGGAGGTTTTTGTACTCTCAAATGAATGCTTACAATTTTTTCTTGTGTATTAGAATTTACTTGTGTGCTAATAAATTTATTTGAAAAAGTTCACATTGTAAAAAAGTTGTGGTATATTTTGAATGAATATTTTGAAACGCTTTCCTAATTATCTTAAAATTCATAATTTTAAATAGGATACTACCTGAGTTTTATTTTGTTATTTGAACTTTAAGTGAACTACTCCTCAAATCAAAATCACATATATTTGTAGAAACTAAACACACTAAACTTGTATTGCTAGAAATAGGGATCAAATACGCAGCTGAAAAAAAATGAAATACCATATTTCCATAACAGGATCCATGCAAGAGAGCATGATTCGAGATAGAAAAACGTTTACTTCTTGATGCGAAGAGGAGAACGGCGCTGGTCAGATCGTCCACGAACAATCCACGTCAATCACGAGCGTAGCAAGGTAGTCGCGCCTCTATTGGTATCCACGCGAACAGATTCCCAATTGGAGTCACGTCTCTCTTCTCAGTGCTAGCGGAGAAGAGAGAGATTCAGTGTATCACTCGCTCTCTGATATGGATGGCTAGGGTTGTCGTTCTGTGTCTCACACGTACCAAAACCCTAAGGCTAATACTATTATTTATAATAGTATTAGACCAACGGGTTGGGCTTGGTAGCACACATCATAATACATCGCACGGTCATATTGTGCATCGCACGGACGTAAATTGTATAAAAATGCAACTATTGTATTTTTTTTTATCAAATGTGATATCTCCAATCTATCTGTTCTTAGTGTGTGACCCTATAGGTTCCTGTAACGTTGGCAGTAAAGTTAAAATCCCATTTTAAGTTTACAAGCAATGAGCGGTATCTAGCAACACGTCATTGCTACTCAAGTGACAGGAATGTCTGTGATCTGACATAACCTTATTGTGACCAATGATCATGTGTAAATTTAATCCCTTTGTCCAAATATCTTAGTTACACTCATGGCATGGAACATGTCACCAATGTATAGTGTAACCTATGGTTTCTTGATCCCTGAGTAGACGCGTCTAAACAAGTCTCGTCAATATCTCATATTGATTGTCTTGAGTATGGCCATACATTTCACCGTCTCACTCAATCAAGGGGCCCAGAGATATAATTCCCATTGACAAGGAAGGACAAATCCCATATACGTCACTCACATCCCTCTACATGATTTGTCATATACCCGACTACAACCGTTATGATCACCTGGTTAAAGATGACGTTTGATTGCGTGAAAGCACATAATTCCTCATGTTGGGAACCGTAGCGACTTCAGGTCGAAGGACCATGTACACCATTGTCACAATGAGAATCGCTTATGACACTCACTTAATAACCCATGTAGCATTCTCATGGCGGGTCAATCCAGTACACAATTGTCCCAATGTGTACTTTCGTGAAGACTTGATATCCCATATCCATGACCGGTGAGATACCGTCATCAGTCTGCCACATACTAGTCTCGATGTGTTATAGTTGTCTTTATTAACTATAATACTCGACTAGGGAATCTTTAAGGATAATTATCAATCAATAAGATCTCACTATCAAGTCATGTACTTGATATTCTTATGACATTGAACTTATAATCCTAAGGACTTTATTACATCTATTTTAATTAAACAATTAAAGCATAAATATAATAAATGAAATGTCTCATTATTATTAATAGTAATAATCCATAAACATGAAATAAGTACAAGTAAAAGAGAAAATACGATTGTCACTAGGGCACTCTCCAACATGTATATGTTTGAGCAAAAGCAGCGAAGTAGTGTATAAACACTTATGGGTTGTTTTCTTCTATATTTAGTTGTATGGATTCTATACCAACGAGGTGTTGGTGCAGTGGTGCCAAGGGCTGCACTTGGTAGGGCGAACCACAATTCGATCCCCCGCAACAACGTTGGAAGAGGAATAAAACCTTAACCCCGGATCCCCCTCAAACTGGATTAGTCGACCTGGTGGACCGGATACCAAGATACAAACCAAAAAAGTTGTATGAATTCTATTTTTACTTTATAACAATGAGACACGTGAAAAGCTTTTTTGTTTTTTTTTTGCATTAACATAAAACTTTTTTTTATTGTTTTAAGGCCATTTTGACCAAGATTCAGAAAATTGTGCTCTTTGCAAAAGTTATTTAGATCCTCTACCATTTTAAGTTTATTTCTCTTTTGGTTGTTTGATTGATTTTGGTAACCTAATTTTACTCATTTTCACTATCATAATTTAAAGTATTGGTGCCTACTACTTGGTACTCAAAGAATGAAAGAGAAGTAAAAATTAAGATTTCGACCCGTTAAATCTATATTTTCAAGAATGCAATTAGCTCTTTATTAGAGTCGTTCTCTCTATTTAATTATCTCATTGTTAGTTTATTAGTTTATTGCAGTTGATATTATTCACTCTTGTGCAGTTGGATATTTCTATTTAATTTTTTCAATCTTAGTTAAGATTTGTATGAGTTTTGTTAATTATCATGTGCATATGAACACAAAATAAGGTTGTGGAGTCAATATGAGGTTGGGAATGTTGTCCAGCCTGACCTCCTCCTGCCCTGCCTACTGCTATTGTAATTAGAGTATGCTTATATCATATTTCTTAAAGGTCTTGCTGGGGTTATGAAATCAAACATTTATTGTAGATTGATCTACGTTTGAACAATGGTTATTCAATACTTGAACATGTCACAAGGGTCAAGCATCTATATTTTTATAGTATATCTTATTTTTATGCAGTTTTCAATTACCATATCGAATCTATACACTCATGATTATCTTTGTAAAGGAGATAAGTTTCTTTTGATCATCTCATTTTTATACTTTTACTTGTCTACGATACAAGCTTTTACTTGGAACTTACAACAATTAAGAAACTTAATTAATATAGTTAGTGACATTAGATGATAACATTTGTTATTATTTTTTCAAAATTTCACCTACCATTGTTATTGATAGTCTTAAAAACGATGAGTAAATAGGAATACTTGTAGAAAATAAGAACTAATAACATTGGAAATGGCAAAAAGGGACTTATATATAGGATCATAAAAAAAGTTCTCAAAAGAGGCTTATATTAAGGACAAGTCGAAGTAATGCATTCTTTTCATATACTTCAAACTATGCTTTTTACGAACTTGCCTTTTAACATAAGTTGTATACATTCAACTAACCATATACCATGTTAATATGGAGTTGCTGACATATGGTAATATTTCACCAATATCTATGTTGCTCCTATTTATATTATACTGTATATTAATAAATTAAATGACTTTCACGTGCTAAATAGCAAACGTTTAAATGCACTTTTGGCTCTTTAATTTACACGATTTGGCGACATTACTCCTTTGTCTTTTATTTTGGTTAATAAATTATCAACTTTTGGCGCTTTTAGTCGTGTTGATGACGATACACGTGTCGCAACCACAACATCCAAGCTTAATAAATAAATAAATAGAAATACTAAAAGTTATTTAAAAATTTACATTTAAGTGCACTTTTGGTTCTCCAAGTTGCACTAAATTATAAAGGTTTAAGTGAGCTTTTTTTTCCGAATTGAGTCCCTAAATTATAAATTTTTGGAGTTTTTAGCCTTATTGTCCATATTTAGACTAATTGTTTTGACTTGGCTGACGATGATATATGTGTTGCAACCAAAACAACCGTATTGGATAATTAAATAAAAACCAACTAAAATTATTTAAATTTTGTTTAAAAATAACCTATTTTTAGTTTTACAGTGGCCATATTAACTCCGAATTAGGACTCAAACTTAAGGCTTCAATTTGAGAAGCAATACTTATACAGCGAAACAAAGAAAATAAGAGAAGTCAATATACAATATATATTGACATGAGGAAGTATGGCAAAAGTGACACACGATACTAAAGAGGAGGTGATTAGCTATCCGCCAATTTCGTCTTTGAGTAAGTTTCCAAATTTTTCGATTTTAGGTGTCGGGATTCGATTTGGATAGATATGACCGTCAACCATGGCAACACCATTAGCCTGGATAAGAAAAAAAGGGTTAAAAGTACTAAAAGTTGATAATATAGGTATTCAGTTCGCTCATAAAAAAGATGGGACTAATATAGTCAAAGCGTGCAACAACCAAAATTGTACTTAACCCTAAATTTTAAATAGTTTTATTATTTTTGTTTAAAAAAAATACTCTCTTCATCTCTTAAGTTATGTTGATTTAGAAATTGCACATAATTTATTTTTTTTGGTGTACACCAAGGGTATCCCCCAGCCGACAGCCGAAGACTAATCCCCTCCGAGGCGTAGAGATCACCGAAGTGGGTAGGTTTTGCCTCTACCAACAAAGTCTTTTCCATGCCCACGGCAGAGATCGAACCCCTGACATCATGCTTAAGGAACCCAACTATCTACCAACTGTGTTGGGCTTTGTTGGTGAAATTGCACATAATTTAATAAATGATTTAATGATGTAAGAATTTAATATATTTTGACTAAATTACCCCTTTTAATATTAGGAGAGATAGTAATAATAAATGTATGAAGATTATACTTCCTCTGTTTCATAAGTAGTGTATTTTAAAGTTATGCACGAGTTTTAAGAAATGATTAAATGATGTAAGAATTTGAGGTATTTCGACTATGAGTAGTAGTCTACAAACCCCACTCTTTAGGCCCCAAACCCCTTTTTTCCGATGGGGTTCTATCGGAATATTTTCCGATATCCCCGAGTCGGAAAAATGAATTTTCCGACTTTAAAACCCCGTTTTTAAACGCTGGGGTATCGGAAAATATTCCGATAGATCCCCATCGAAAAAAACGGGGTTTGAGGATTAACAATGGGCCTAAAGTGTGAGGTTTGTAGACTAAATTTCTTCGACTCTAATGCTCATATATAATCATTATTGAAGAGAGAGAAAAATATTAGAAGTAAATAATAGAGTTTAACAAATATGGGTGAGTTGAAAAAAATAACATTAATTATGTATTGAGTTTTGTAAAAGAACAATACATGCGAAACACATGACAAAAACTCTATGAACATGAACACTACATATGATGAAATGGAGGGAGCAAGGTTGTCAAACTCGCGAATTAACTCGTAAACTCGTACGAGTTTACGATCTACCCATAGAATCGAGTCAACTCGCATGCAAACTCGCTTCCCACTAAACTCGGGTAAACTCGTACAAACTCGGGTAAACTCGGGTAAACTCGGGCAAACTCGGGTAAACTCGGGTACACTCGTGCAAACTCGGGTAAACAGCAGTGGTCTTACGGATATTTGAATTTTCTTAAGCTTTTACTTCTCAAAACAAAATTTCCACCGTCAGATGTCAAGGTAAACGAGTTAGGAAGCGTATATAAAAATTTGAGCACGATCCAACGGTTAACAAAGAAGATACTGATCGATCTTTGAACGATATTTTCACTAAAATAACACTCTAACCACTATTTTTACTTAACTAACCACTTAAATCATAAAACTATCATATTTGGTTGTTGTTAAGTTGGTTTGCTAATATTATTTATTGGGTTCTTCTATGCTATAGCAACATTTAAATATTTATGTTTAATTTTTAAAGTAAAAACTATGAAATGGAAGCTATGAAAGTTATCTACAGGTTAATTTTAAAATAAGTGGACTCGAGGTAAACTCGTACGAGTTTACGAGTCGAGTTCACGAGTCGAGTTTACCCCGACCTCACGAGTCGAGTTTACCTCGACCTCACGAGTTTACGTAAACTCGCGAGTTTGACAACCTTGGGAGGGAGTATTAAAAAGAGACAGAGAAATGCGTGGTAAAAAAATAATATAATTAATAAGTGTATGCTTGGAAAAAGAAGTATAAATAGATATTAGATTTTTAAAAGTATATAACTTATTGAACAAAGTAAAATACCTAAATAAACATAAATTATGATACTGAACAAAATAATAAACAAAAGTATTAGAACATCTACACCCATGTCCTAAATTTTATCCTTAAAAAATAGGGACTAACCTTAATTTTTTTTACGGGTGTAAAAGAATTAGCAAATCCTTCTTTTATGTATAAAAAGATGTCCCAATGGGACTTCCACATTCAATCTAATTCAAATACTTTCTCCACATTAAAAGTTGGAGTTTTCTATTCATTGAAGGCATCCACATGGCAAAAGTTGGTTAATTGGTTACCTAATTGAAATTTAAATTTAAAAAACAAGTTACAAGTAGTTACATTTTTCAATTACAAAATCCAAGTTACACTTTGTAACATTCTTTCTCATTCTTACCATGAGCAATTACTTAAAAATCATTCCATGTTTCAGCCTCAACTTCAAATCATCACCATGAGCAAAAACAATTCTTTCAACACAAACAACGGAATGTGTTTAACATTTATTTGGAGCAAATTTCTAACACCAAAGACATCTTGGAATCCGGTTCTCTTCCCATTCTTTTCATTTTGAGAGTGTTTTTGGAATATGAAAATTGAGAAGTGATAGACAAAAACCTTTTTAGAAAACGGGTGGTTACAAAACAGTGAAAGATGGTTTCCTATTCATTGTTTTTATATCAGAGGGCAATAATAAAGAACGGTAAATTCTTTTATCCAGATATGTCTCTGAGACTAACGTTTTCTCTTTTGTTTTAATTTCCTCCTACTCTAAGAAATTTGGCAATAGCACTTCATCATTCATCAAGATTCTTACTAAAGAACATGTCGTGACAACTATGTTTATTGGGAACTTCATTGGTATTGTATGTCTCAATCATTGCATTATCAATTCTATTTATGGTAAGTATATTGGGAATGACTCTCTTGCCTTAATAACACTACTTTTAGCTTTAGATGCATAAGTTTCTTCGTTTAATTTTGCCTATCAATATAGTACAAAAATTAAAACTATAAAAAAAAAAGCCTAATGTAGCAGAGTCCATAAGATAATTTTAATAATCTATAGTGGTCTATGTAATTTATTTGGTTGATTGGAATGAAAGGGGACTCAATATGAATAATGTTTATTGGCCTTAAGAAAATTAGTTAATCAAAAGGTGTTTTCCATATTAGAAGTGGTTATGGTTCTTCATTCTTAGTAGTAGCATTTTTAAGATAATTGGTAGTTTTGATTTGAAAGAAGTCATCATTTTTTTAACCTTAATTTTCAGAAATATTCATGGAATCACCCAAGTTTTGCCCAATTCTTCAACCGAGTTTCAAGATTAGAGGTAAAATAAAGCAATTTTTATATGCTTAGTTGAAATGTTTTTGGAACTCAATATGAGATAAATCCATAAATTATGTTTTGGTATGCAATCTAATACAAGTATGTGTTTTACATTCATTATTAATAGTTATGAATATTTAAGTTTTATAAAACAAAGTTTGATATTAAGTAAGCTCCCATATGAAATTTTAACTTAACAAAAAAAATTGTCGTTTAGTTTTCCATTTTTTTAATTAAATCATCAGAGAATTGAAAAAAAAAAACATATTTCCACACCAATGCAATTATAATGCATTAATGCTTCCGCATTCAATTTTTTTGAAACACCGTAGAAATATAAAGTTTCTTATGTAAATCAATATTCAACTATGGGGTAGATATTCAACTATGGAGTTTCTATTAAAAAAATTTCTTATGAAAATTTCTAAAAGCAAGATAATCATACTTTTCTAAATCAAGCTAATCATGTTGTCTGGTTGTCCAAATTTGATTTTGTATAAATGCTTGAAGTATTAAAACTAAACAAAACCTTATGTTCCAAAATAATACTCCCTCCAGTCCTAAGACTTTTTTTTTTTGTCTTTAATATAAGCCCCATTTGAAGACTTTTCTTTGATCCTTAATATAAGTCATATTTCCAACTTCCAATGACATTAATTATTTATTTTTCACAAACACTCCTTTTTACTCAACACTTTTTGGATTCCCAATAATAATCATAGGGGTATTTTTGAAAATGTATACCAAATATTTACATTTCCAATACCACTAACAATATTAACTAAGTTTCTTAAAGGGTGTGAAAATTAGTCAAAGGAGCTTATAATAAGGACCAGAGGGAGTATTGATTATAGAAAACTATTATTAGATAAATAATTTTTGTCTACTTCACTTAATTAAATTTAAATTAAGTACAAGTACCCCAATCAAAAGAAAAAAAGTATTAGTGCATGACATAGGATTAAAACTAGATGAAAGCCATATGTGCTTTGGGATGAATAGTACTTAGCATTGAAGTTTGTATTTTGAGTGTTATAACAAATTTGACATGATTAATATATTCAACACTCTTATTAATTAAATTTATTTATCATGTGTTACCTACGAAGGATTAAAAGATAATAAAAATTAAATATAGGCTTAAATATTCTTTTGGCCCTTTATCTTATTTTTAGGTTTCAATTTGGTCCTTTATCTTTAATAAGAGTCAATTTAGTCCTCTATGTTTTTAATGTTTGTCAATTTCATCATTATGTCATGACGGTGTTAAATTTTCACTGGAATATACTGATTTTGCCTGAGATTCCTTTTCTGATCACCATAATCTGCATTGTATCATCGTAATTTGTAATTTTTAAAACAAAAAAGGTAAAAATTTGAGCGAATTTTCACCTTGAAAAAGTGGAACGACATTGAAATTTTATCAATCAGAGTATCAAATATGATAAAAAATGTAGATTTCGACAAGAAAATGCATATTCTAGAGACTGGAATAAGAAACCTATTACAAAATCATTATATTTCGGTGAAAATTTACATCATCTCATGGCAAAAGGATGAAATTGACAAATATCGTAAACATGAAGGACTAAATTGACTCTTTTTAAAGATAAAGGACCAAATTGAAACCTAAAAATAAAATACAGGACCAAAAAAGTATTTAAGCCTTAAATATATTATAGTCAAGGAAGAAGGGTTCAAGGATTAATATATAGTGTTATATCGAGTCATATTTTTTTCATGTTGGTCTTGCATTTCTTCAATTAAAATAGAATAATAAGTGTAGGAGATTGACACTATAAGCAATTAAAGAATGATATAATCAAACAAACAAATACCCCGTGCAATGCACGGGCTTAAAGCTAGTGTTCCTATATATATTTTGTCCATATTTAAGGAAATAAAAATTGTAATGACAATTGTCGAAAGAAGGGATGGAGAAGGAGAGAAGAAGAAAGGGAAACAGTAAAAAATTAAGAACGTGAGGTAGTATGTGGGATCAATTTTAAGAATAAAAGTAGATTCATAAATGAAAAGATAATATGAAATTGTTTTTTTTTTAAAAAAATGTGAAAAATAAAACAATAATGGTTGGGTGAAAAAATCTTGGTTCATTAGAGCAACTCCAGCGATTTTTTAAGTCGTTCGTTCATTGAGCAATGAACGTCCTTTCACGTTCATAATCGATAGGGCATTTTGCACGTTCGTCCCATTTTTAGAATTGTTATTTAATTAGGTAATGTTCATAAAGAGGAGAAGAGAGAGAAATATCAATAAAAAACACATAATTTTTTTTTTCATTTCGAATTTAGTCAATTAAAAAAATATCCTATGTACTTTTCTTTTCACAAATATATAATTTTTTGTTATTCGGATTTAATTTTTTTTAATCTGTGCTCTCTGATAGAGACTAAATTTTTTTTTCTTGTTTTCAAATATAGTTAATTCAAAAATAATCTATATGTATTCTTTTTCACTGGTATACACTAGTTTTTATGATTTGAATTAATCTTTTTTTAATCTATGCTCTAAAAAAACTATATTGAGAAAAAAACTGTATTCAAAATTGATATATTCTAATAAATCTATGTATGAATATGTGTAGAAAAATATTTTGAATAAATATTTTGGTTAGTTGATGGCGGTTATATTTATAATAAAATATTAGGAGTGTGTGTTAGGTAATTAGATCATTTATGAACGAAAAGTAGGTTTATGAGTAGAGTGAAAAAGTGGTTGAAGTTCATAATGATTCTTAAAGTATGAAAAAATGTGAAAAATAATAAAATAATGTGTGAAATCCATTTATGAATGAACTTTACATTCATGGGTGGAGATGCTCTCAGTGTGATGATCTTACATTGGATAAAAAAATAAATAAAAGTTGAAATCATAGTGAAGAAGCCTGCACAATAAGAACCTGATCCTTCTTCCCAAGGAGACCATGCTCCTCATACCCAAATCCTTCTCTTTCATTCTCACTCAATTCCCTTAAAATTCTTCTCCCTTTTGCTTCTCAGGAAAAAGTAACAGTTAGAAAGAGAAAATCAATTCCTATTCAAAACCAGAAAACCTAAAATCAATAACCCAATCACTCTCAGCTTTCCAAGTTGAGAAATCATGGCTTCATCGAAACCTCAACGAACTCCACAGGAAGTGGAAGATATAATCATCAGAAAAATCTTCCTCGTTTCGATCAACGATTCCAACGCGAGCAACGATTCTCGAATTGTTTACATGGAATTAACCGCCGCCGAGATTCTCAGCGAAGGGAAGGACCTCGTTCTCTCTCGCGATTTGATGGAACGGGTTTTGATCGATCGTATCTCCGGTGATTTCCCCGGCGCCGCCGAATCCACCTTTCACTACCTCGTCGGCTGCTACAACCGCGCGCACGAGGAATCGAAGAAAATCGCTAACATGAAGGACAAGAATCTGAAGTCGGAGATGGAATCGGTGGTGAAGCAAGCGAAGAAGCTCTGCGTTTCGTATTGCAGGATTCATTTGGCGAATCCGGAGCTGTTTCCGAGCAGGATTTCGAGTTCTGGTTCTGGTTCGCCGTTGTTACCGCTGATTTTCGCGGAGGTTGGTGGTGGTGCCATTGATGGTTTCGGAAGTAGCAGCGGCGGAGGAGTGAAGGCGCCGCCAGGGTTCTTGGAAGAGTTCTTTAGGGACTCGGATTTGGATAGCTTGGACCCGATTTTGAAAGGGGTGTATGAGGAGCTGAGGGGGAGTGTGATAAAGGTGTCTGCACTTGGGAATTTCCAGGATTCTTTGAGGGCTTTGATTTATTTGGTTAGGTTTCCGATCTGCGCAAAGTCTCTCGTGAACCATAATTGGTGGATTCCCAAGGGTGTTTACATGAATGGGCGCGCCATAGAGGTTACCAGCATCTTGGGGTCGTTTTTCCATATCAGTGCCCTTCCTGATCAAACCATTTTCAAGAGTCAGCCTGACATAGGGTGAGCTGAAATTTTCGGATTATATTTGATTGTAGCATTGTGCATTAGTACTGGCTATGATTGCTTTCCCTTGAGTGAACTTGGTATTCAACCATGTGAATTAGTCGAGGAAACTGGCGTGGATAGGATTAGCTTATTTTGTGTTCAAAATATCTTATATTATTGTTACCAAATCTATGGTGCGGGTATGTGGTTCATTCCTTTTTACGTTATTATTACAAGACTCTCTTTACAATGAACTTGATACGTGGTAAATGATAACGAGAGAATCCGGTAACTATGCATATAAGTTATAACCAATCCAAGATTGTCAGGGTCAAGCCTTGTGGAAGTAAATTATATGGCATTGGGAGAGCTTTGCCCCCTTAAATGATCCTTCCCAGCTCAACTCAGATTAGTCGGAGTCCAAAGGGATTTTCGAATACTGAGGGTCTTTGACAAAAAAAATGCTTGTAATGTTAATCAAAATCTTACTTAGAAGTTAGAGCTTCTTTAAAAAAATGATTTTTCTCCAATAATTAATCAAAACCAAACATGCGCTAATTTTTTATGGTTCTATTCTTTGATTGGGCTCGCATAAACAAATGGTTTATAGTAAATATGTTGGTCTTTCAGCAAATCATTTTCTAATTGTTATGGAGTTGTGTAGCCTGCCTAAGGGTCCTTTCTTTTGAGCTTAAAACAACTTCTGGGCCTGTGTGCTTTCTAATTTTTTAGATGTGAGCAGGGGTTCTCTTTTTGCTCCTGACTGAAAGATAAGAAGTATGTAACATACCCAAGTAGGACATAGTGTCTATTTTAATAAGAGTGAGAGTAGGGGTTTGGCCCAGAGCTGTGAATAACCGAAATTGCAGAACAGCTGGAGTAGTTACTTGGTGGCTATGATCTAAGACAGGTACCCAGCAGCATAGTACAAGACAGTTAAAATTCAGTCACCTTTACTAGTTTGTTATATTACCATGCTGGTTTGCCTTAGTTGACTATCTATCATTTAACGACTGGCTTCCTTGGATAAAGAACTGTATCTTAGCTAACAGTTATTGTGAGCAACGTGGTCATTAAGTTGTATTACATGCCTATACTGATCAAGGTGTTTGTGACTATAACTAGTGTTTATGATAGCCAACCCTATATTCTTTGCTTCCACTTTGTTAGACTCAATTGGTCGGGAGAAGGATGGCTTACTTCCTCCTTGCTTCTTGCTTTGTGCATTTCAAACTTGCATTCATTCATTTTTTGTTGCCGTGTACTTGCAACCATATATTCTTACTTTCACTTCTAAATATTTATTCCATGAACCATATTGTGGGCTTTACTTGTGTGGAATATTTTAGCTATTATTGAATTGGGTTCCTCTTTTAACATAGTTTTTTTTTTTCCTCTCATTTAAAATCCAGGCAGCAGTGCTTTTCTGATGCATCTACTCGACGGCCAGCTGATTTGTTATCTTCATTCTCCACAATCAAAACTGTTATGAATAGCTTATATGATGGCCTAGCTGAAGTTCTCCTCACTCTCCTAAAAAGTACAGATACTCGTGAAAGTGCGCTTGAGTTTCTTGCGGCAGTGATCAATCTGAATGCTTCTAGGGCTCATATACAGGTAGGTTTCTTCCCCATCTTCCCACTTTTTCAAAAGTTGAAGGCTTGAAGCATGGTAAACATAAGATAATTCTATTCAATAGCTTCCTTTTTGTTTTATTTAGTTTGTATTTCTTCTTTTATTCTTGCTGGTGTATATCATTTTTAACTTATACCTGTTATTCTTTCAAAACAGGTTGATCCTATAGTTTGTGCAAGTTCAGGCATGTTTGTAAATCTCAGTGCTGTCATGCTACGTCTCTGTGAGCCATTCTTAGATGCAAATTTAACTAAAAGGGATAAAATTGATGCAAAATATGTACACTACTCAAATCGTTTGAAGCTAAGGTGAGGGCTTTGTATAGGAAATAATTAATTCCTTGTAGAAGTTTCATGTATAATTCTATAGCTAACTTATGATTATGATTCTGTTTTAGTGAGTTGACTGCTCTTCATGCATCATCTGAAGAAATTACCGAGTGGCTAAATAGTAATAAACCAGCTAAGGCTGGTGGAATCAATCAATCTAGTGATGGTCAGAAACGCTTGCTACAATCACAAGAAGCCTCGAGTTCTGGTAGTAATAATGCTGGTGAGATTTCGAATGAAAATGCTGCACGTGGTGAAAGGACGAAGTATCCCTTTATTTGCGAATGTTTCTTTATGACTGCAAGAGTGCTCAACTTAGGCCTTTTAAAAGCATTTTCTGATTTCAAACACTTAGTTCAGGTAATAACATGCCTCATGTTTGGGTAGAATTAAGGGTTGAGTTCATATTATACTATTATGGGGCCTAACTCTTAACATTGGCTTATTTGGAACTGTAATGCTTTGAATGATTTCTTGTAAGTTATGTGAAATATAAACTCTGGATTCATTTTGTCCAGGATATTTCAAGGTCTGAAGATGCTCTTTCCACACTTAAAGCCATGAAGGAGCAGTCGCCGTCTCCTCAGTTGGAATTGGATATATCTCGGCTTGAGAAAGAAATAGAGGCATACTCACAGGAAAAGCTTTGCTATGAAGCTCAGATATTAAGGGTAGGTCTTACGCTCCTCCCGCCTCTTTGGAGTTGGTTGTTATCTCTATAAACATGAGCTCATGAGTAATATGCACGACTATGGAATAACTTACTTCTTTTCTTCCTATTTTTCATTTACTGTGTGTTTTTGGGGACTCGGGTTGAGAAAATCAATAAGCTCAAACACCTTTGTAGCTTCTGTAGAAATAGTAGATTGCATAGTGTTCTTGTATATAATGTACTGCATCTATAGTCTGTACGCAAACCTCTGCTCTAATATAAACAACACTATGGTGTACGGTGTTATTCATTTAAAGATTCAATAAAAAGTATTCATTTCTGCATTGTCTGGTAGCTGTTTGGCTGTGCTTGCTCACTTCCAGCCATCTGGAAAAATAGATTAAACTGATTTGTGAAAGCCAAATAGCCAAAAAGAAAAACACTGTTGCATTTTGCCTATAAACCAACCAGTCTTTTATTCACTTCATCTGAGAGAAGATTTTTATTTCGTCTAGTGGTTTGGGCAATTTGAAGGACCACCTAGCATATCTATTTCAAGGGTCCTTAGATTGACTGCATAACAAGATGGGTTCATATGATTTAATATGCTCTAGTTTGAGAGGGATTGCATATAGTGTGCTACACATCGTTGTATTCTACTTCCTTATTTTGCTTTTAATGAACCTTGTATTACAGTTTGTGCTTAGGCCTGTGCTATAATATAAAGAACAGTAGTTGTGTACAGTGTTTGTTACTTCCACATGGTCACAAATGGGGTTCTCTTTGTATAGTTTCTTTTAGTAGTGTTACCATTCTGAATTTTCTTTTGACGTTTGGGCTTTGATGAAACCTAAAGGTTCTTCGTATTTCTTCATGGTAAAGAGGAGACTCATTAAAGTGATCGCTCAAAAGAATAGATGTGTCTTGTTGTACCTGATAAGAATTTGATTCTTCTGAGTCAAATGCTTACGAATGCTTTATGCTTGATTCGCCAGTCATATTATGTGGTTTTGTTACTTTTTGAGTGTAAGCTTAGAGTTTCAGTATTCTCATTTTGACTTTATTGGGTTCACACTATTTTCTGTAGGATAATACTTTCATTCAAAATGCACTTTCCTTCTACCGCTTGATGATTGTTTGGTTGGTTGGCTTGGTTGGTGGATTTAAGATGCCTTTACCACCAACTTGCCCAATGGTATTTGCTACTATGCCTGAGCATTTTGTAGAAGATGCCATGGAACTTCTGATATTTGCTTCCCGGATTCCAAAGGCCTTGGATGGAGTCGTGCTGGTAGACTTCAACTCACCTCAAAGAGCTTTACTTGGATTAATCCTTTCTCTCCCAAATTCTTCAACTTATGCAAAATAATGCATTTTATATTCTTGTTCTGCAGGATGAGTTCATGAACTTTATAATAATGTTCATGGCCAGCCCTGAATTTATCAAAAACCCATATCTGAGAGCAAAGATGGTTGAAGTCTTAAACTGCTGGATGCCCCGTAGGAGGTAATTTGGTGTCTTTCTTTTGCTTAAAATTGTAATATTTTGGTTATTATCATAACATAGCAAATTTTCACATGAAGTCTTCAAGATATAAATTATTTGCCATGTGTTTCCCCAGCTCTATTTTTTTTTCTTCTTTTTTTTGCAGTGGCTCGTCTGCTACAGCTACTTTATTTGAAGGGCACCAACTTTCTCTGCAGTATCTTGTGAGGAATCTTCTGAAACTTTATGTGGACATTGAGTTTACAGGTTCTCACACACAGGTTAGCCTACATTTCAAGACTATCTTGCTGACATGAACAACGAATTCTTTTCTTGATTAATATAAGGAGTATATTTGCATTGCTTTCAAATCACCTTTTTTACTATTGTCTAGAAACCCAAAAATTGAGTATGCAAGTCTTGTTAGCCGTCCTGTTCAATGAATGATGACATTATATGTTTTTTTTTTTCTTTTTGAGAGAACTGGGTCTCTCGGTCTGCCCTAAAGATTTTCATTAAATTTCTCCGTACAAAGTTTAAAGGAATTGGCTCTTGTAAGAAGCAAACATCAAGAAATTGGCTTTCATAAGAATCATACATCTAATGGCTGCTCTATATTATCTGTTCCAAGGGAATATGGAAAGAAATACTAGAATTTCCGAGGGATTTTTTTTTTTGCTGTAGGTTTCATTTGGGATAGGGTTTTGTTTTTGGCTTCTCTCTGGTGCTCTACTCATGGTCTCTTCCATGGGGTTTTTGTTAGATAGGCGAAGAGATTGATGTGCTTTGTTATATGATCAATCTCATAGGTTTTAACTCAATCTTTTTTGTTCAACTGTGAGGATGTCTTAGCCTGCTGCTTTGTATTCGTTAGCTCATCTAATAATATTGATAAGGGTTATTTGCTCATAAAACAAGTCTGATTACATTCAATCAGAAATTCAGAATTTTGCAGAAATTGAAAGGAAAACAGATATAGAAAACCCATGGGGTCCAAAACACCAGGAAAAACCCACTATGGTACCCAATCTTTTCTTAGCTGATTCTCTTTTCTCTCACAGCTCGTTAGCTGTTATTCTTGCATAACAGCCTTTTAGGCCCATTATTTCCTAGCCTATGTTGGCCTATGGGTGTATCATGATATTAGATGGTTGATTTTATTATAACCTTACATGTGATGATTAGCAATGTCAAGGAAACTTATGGTTGTGATATGCATTTTACATTCTATGGGTTTTAGCAATTGAAATGATAAATCTTTCTGTGCTGTTGAGTACATAGACACCTAACTGATTGTCTTAATTGTCAATTGTTTCTTATAGTTCTACGACAAGTTTAATATCCGACATAATATTGCCGAACTCCTTGAATACCTGTGGCAAGTCCCTAGTCATCGTAATGCTTGGAGACAGGTGATGTTTGAAAAGCATTTGATTTTTTTTATCTCACACTGTCAATTGTCTCTTATTATTGCTGACCTTATATTTCTTCCAGATTGCTAAAGAAGAGGAGAAGGGCGTCTATCTGAATTTCTTAAACTTTCTGATAAATGATAGTATTTATCTTCTTGATGAAAGTTTAAACAAAATTCTTGAGCTAAAAGGATTGGAGGCTGAGATGTCTAATACGGCTGAATGGGAGCGGCGGCCACTTCAAGAGAGGCAGGAGCGGACCCGGTTATTCCATTCTCAAGAAAATGTACAACTTTTTGTTCTAATACTCTAATATCTCTGTATGTTTTGTTTTTAAAGTTAAGTTACCTAATAAAGCATATAATACTGGATAATTTTATAGATTATTCGGATAGACATGAAGTTAGCAAATGAAGATGTCAGCATGCTTGCATTTACTTCAGAGCAGATTACTGTTCCATTCCTACTTCCTGAGATGGTAATTTCTCTTTCCAAATGTCAACCTTTGCTTGTTATTCTCCTTTTTATGCCGTGAAACGGGCTAAATGATAATTATTCTCAGAATTTTTTTATGTTCCTTATGAGCTTAATCCTATTTTCAAGGTTGAAAGAGTGGCTAGTATGCTCAATTACTTTCTGCTGCAACTGGTGGGTCCCCAGAGAAAATCACTAAGTCTGAAAGATCCTGAGAAATATGAATTCCGCCCAAAACATTTGCTAAAACAGGTAGGCAATAACTGTATTGCAAATATTTTTTGGAGTGGATTCTTTTTCTTTCTTGTTGAGTAATTATGGTAGGAAAGGTGATATGTTACTCTTCTGCAATTTGTAGGCTTAAACATGGCTATACTAGGATTGGTCCTAAAACTGTTACAATTCTGCTTCATTGGTTGCAGGAATTTGAGGAACTAATAATTTGGACTGGTTCCACTATACATCCCCTAAAGTTTTGACTATTGAATCTGTGCAAGACCTTCTCATTGACATTTAGAGATCTAGAATCATTCCTAGGCCTCTACCTGACAGCTTAGGATTTTAGGGAAGTTAGTCCTTTACTATGTATTAGAGCTTAAATGACAAAAGTGTTTTAGAGTTCAATCCATGCTGCTCCTCATTCTTCATTAAGACTAGACGCCAAGTTTGACCTTCCAAGGATACAAGTCTGCTTACATTAAAATTGGCCTCAATGTCAATTTTTTGACACATTGGTCCTAAAATTGGTCCATTTGATATCAAATATAGACATCAGAGGGCCATTTTGGTGTATATATTATTGGAGGATTAAACTAGTGACACATCTTTGAAGGTACAAAATTGGTGTCTTGGGACAAGTTAAAGTGGGCCTATCCATCCATGCTTCAAGGCCAAAAGGGATATTACTTGATGGGGGCATGTCATTCTCAAAGATATAAAACAATTCTCATGCCTCCTAGCTTAAGCTTGATGATATGTGATGCACAAAGTTATGGTCATATTTTTGGTGGCATAAATCTTGTATGCGAATAAATAAGTTGAAATAATTAAATTTTTGGGTGAAACCCCAATTGGTCCTTGATTGATTTTTGGAACATCAATTTTGTCTGCAAAATATCTCTTACAATGGAAATGCTTCTCAAATAATAATGGCTCTACTTCACTAATAAGCTAGTTGATTAAATTGGAAGTGTTAGATAAATTGCACGACTCGATAAAATTAGTATTAACTTTCTCATGGAAATGACTGAAGTTTAAATTGTCCATTTGAAGATTGTGCATATATACGTTCATTTGGCTAGAGGTGATAAGGGTTCCATCTTCCCAGCTGCGATCTCAAGGGATGGTCGGTCATACAATGATCAGGTAAGTTTCATGATGGAGTAGTGTACTGCAAATTAATCTCAAAAGATTCTTTTTAGCGTCTGTAATCTGTATTACCATATGCAAATTCAATCATCTGACTAGATTTGCTGCAGTTATTTAGTGCTGGAGCAGATGTCCTTCGTAGAATAGGCGAGGATGGAAGAATTATACAAGAATTTATCGAACTTGGTGCTAAAGCAAAAGTTGCAGCTTCAGAGGCAATGGATGCGGAAGCCACTCTGGGAGAAATACCAGATGAATTCCTTGACCCAATTCAAGTATGTTTTAAGCTTCTTTGTGTGTTTCTGACAACAGTCACCAGTGACTGACATGATTTATATATTATGCTCTCACTATCATATCTTAATTTTCAAAATGTGGGGGCGTGGAAACCACTCGAATGAATCATTAGTTATATAAAAAAGGGTAAAATTTAAAAACTTATATGATGACTGGAATACATGTTCTTTCTTATATTGCAGTACACGTTAATGAAGGATCCAGTTATCTTACCTTCTTCAAGGATTACAGTTGATCGTCCTGTCATTCAGAGGCATCTTCTTAGCGATAGTGTACGCCTTTGAACCTTTTTGTTCCTCAATGTTTATATGGATAACTGGTTTCATAGTTTATGTTTTTCATTTTCATTTTTATTTTGTGCAGTCTGATCCGTTCAATCGTTCTCATCTTACCGTTGACATGCTTATCCCTGATAATGAACTAAAAGCAAGAATCGAGGAGTTTGTCAGGTCACAGGAAATGAAGAAACACAACGAAGGTCTAAACATACAAAGTAGCAAGGATGCGATTCAGACCACCTACGGGGATATGTTGATTGATTAGGAATATATCTTTAGTTCCTTTTTTTTTAATCAGACATATCTTCGGTTCCTATCATTCAAGGAAGAATGAGTTCACCTTTAATTAGCATAGCCTTTTTTTGTTACTGGAAAATTTAAAGACAATTGTTAGAAGTTGAAGGCTGTAAAGATATTTTAAATAGTTAATGTGAAAAAGTCATCAGATTGGAATATTAAGGCATACAAACCATCAATGCACGCTTTTTTTTTCCTTTGTTTTTAAGTGTCTTCTCATCCAAAAGTAAAAACCCGAGTCGGTTCTCTTGTAGTGTTATTGTTTTTTTTTTTGCCTATGCATTGTATCCTTAAAAGATTAGGGCTTAGATGTTTTCAGTTATTGCAAATGTAAGTGATCGTAGGTTGTGGATTATTTGTTTTTCAGTTAAAAGATGATTCAGTCATCTAGAGTAAGCTCTATTACTTAAGGAGTAAGACATGAATTGTAAGCATGCATGCTTACAATTCTTGAGAAATGCAATCCGCCTCTTTCCTATGCATCTATGAATGTGGCAATTTGGATTACTCGGTTGAGGTCAGATTTATCTACTTCGGCCTCGGGCTATGATCAGACCGGACAAAAAATACCTAAACCTAGTAAAAACAAAATTTTTAACTAGATCGGATGGCTTGGCCAGGCCCGACCAAGCTATTTTGGCCGGTCTTTCTCCTTGTAAAGTCTCCTATGACCTCTCCTTGAATTACAAAATAAAAATATTCAATTGCAGATTCAAGCCACATCAACAAATCTTATTACAACAACACTGTCTATTCAAAATATAAATTAAAAAAAAAAAAAAAAACAACAACAACCTCTCTCCCGTATTGTTATAACTACAAGTCTATAACTATAAATCAAGGTTTTGACCAGTCAACTTTTCTTGTTTTACAATAAAGGATGAAAATGCACCAGTCAAGAAGAAAGGGTGTTTTTGGAGATGACATCAAAAGACATTCCATTTTGTTGAAGTCTATCCTGGAGATCAGTTGAACCAAATACAATACCTGGAGTGTAAACTCCTCCTTTTGGTAGGTTATTTCTTTGGCTGAGAAGAACAAGTGCACACTGAACCATAATTATTGGGGTGGTTACATAACCCATTTCAGGTCCCATTACTCTTGTTACAATTTCCATGTCAGGTTTTGTGTTTCCCGGTGCAGCAAGACTGGTATCCCTAAAACCATGTCCAACAAACCACATCTTGAAGGAAGCACTTTCCACCTCCTCGTCTGAAGGACCATTCTTGCTGAACCCACCAAGGCTAAAGATGGAAGGATATTTCAAAAGAAGCCTTCTTCCAAAAGACGTACTTCCTAATACGCCAATGATTAATCCAACCATAATGTATCCAAAAATGTTCAACAAAGATTTTGAGGCTATTTTCACACGGAAGTGAGCTGGCTTCACAGATGACCAGAAGGATTTTCTTTTCTCAACAATCTCGGGACTCTCATTCAACCCAGGGAGACCATGGGGGTTTTCTGCTAGAATTGAAAGTGTTCTCCCAACAAGTGTTGCATCTGCTGAAGGTAATGTTACTCCCCAAAGGCCAATTTTCTTCTGGTGTTCAATTAGTTCACCTTTTGGAGGGGGCCCAGGAATCTACAACCATGCATGAACAATAAAAGTTGGCAAAATGATACAGAATATGAAAAATTGTTATAAAGAGAAAGAAAAGAGAGCAACAAAAACAAGTTTAAGCTGACCATATTTCAGATAATAGATCCATGGGAACCGAAAAGAAAGGAGTTAACATGTTAGCATTCAAGATGACCATTAATCAAACAACTTGCACTATTAACTAATGAATGAAAATAAACTGTCAATGGTATGTGGTCCGAGGAATTAAGATTATCCCATGGTAAGAATTAAGAAAGAGGTTGGGCATGGAAGCAGCAGGTAACTACAATCTGCAACCATTCCCTGTGATTTTAGAAAAGAAGCTGAATAATTATAATACATTATAAAGCCCTCTTTCACATGGAAAAGCCTATTTCACATTGATATTGCAAGTAAAGGTAAGTGAAATTTCAAGACAGACCATTGTATAGTTTCATAAATACGCCTCACATGTTTCTTAGGCGCATATGATAATATAAGACTTTAGAAATTCAAAGAGCTATTTTTGTTTTGAGAGTCTAATAAGCTTGCCTTTTACCTAACTGGTGCAAGTCGAATTCAAATTTGCCAATTTTGTGCAACTTTGAAAATAATTATTGAAGTTTATGCATTGTGTTGTGGTTGTAAACCACAATTTACTTTTAGTGTCATAGCAAGTCAAGGTAAGTAACTGCGACTTACTATTGTCATTTTTTTTTAAGTCATGCCTCTAAAGTGTGACTAACACTTTTTTTTATATATACACAAAAGTTGCGCTTGATAGCCATTACTTTCCCTTACTTCCCAAGCTTAGCTAATCCTTTTTAAGTGTTTTAATCTAGGATTTTTCAAGATCGTGTTAGTTGCCCACGATTTACTCCATGGTGATCATTATAAATTGAGATACAGTACTGCATAATCATTTTTCACTCTTCTACTTATTGCTCTTGCTATTCTACTTTTCTAAGCTACTCTTTTGTGCCTCTTTTTCTGCTTATGGCTCTTGCTTCCACTTTTGCTAGTGTCAACCCGCTATTCATTCTTACACTTTAAGAGTATGTAATGACCAATCATATAACTATAAATATTTATTTCTCAATTTGCCTTTATGTTAGTAAGAAACTAAGAACATTAAGTTAAATCTTGTTTTAACTAAATACTACCTCTATTCCTAAATATAAAACCCTTTTGACACTTTTATTTTGCCCCTATTTATAAGACCATTTACCAATTTTCAATGACCATTAATTACTTTTTTCTACAAACACCCCTATTTATTTAACACTTTTTAGATTCTCAATAATATTAAAAAGGGTACTTTTGAAAATACATATCAAAAGTTCACATTTCCAATACAATTAACTAAATTAATCAACTTTCTTGATGGACATGAAATTTCCCAAAGGGGTCCTATACATAGAGACGGAGGGAGTATATGTCATTGACTCATTGTATAACATGCTACACCACCTTCGCTTTATCTCTAACATTCATTCCCAAGCTATGAGTGAAGGAAGGATAGGAGCACAGCACACTTTTTGCGCTTTGAACTCAAGCACTCACAATTCATGTCTTGCAGCTTAACCCGCTAAGCAAGATTATGGAACGAGCACATCCTTCGATTACTATTAAGTTAACATTAAATGCACTTAAAATTAAGAGTAAGGTATCAATTTAGTCCCTGATTTCATTGTAGCAACTTAGTTCCATACACACTTACATTATTAGCGAGTTAACATTAAATGCACTTAAGGTGAATATATATCCTTGCTAACTCTACCCACAAGCTCACTTCATTAGTACTAAAATCAAATCAAAGTTTTTGAACAGTAAAATCTCATCAACATTTCAAACAAGTAAATTAACACATTGTAAAATCACATCAACATTTCAAACAAGTAAATTAACACATTGTAAAACCTTACCTCAGGCGTTGCTCTTTGGGGTCTAGACCTTCTAATCTCCCTCAGCTTCTTCACATCCGCCACCGCGAGAACCGCTGACTGAAACGTCCCAAAGTTCCCCACAACCCTCCTCTCAGACTCCACCTTCAAGAACGCCTCGACCCGGTTCGGCGCCGCGGTCCCCACCCACTGCCGGGAATGAAACAAGAACCCCAATTCCGCAGGCACGGAGTCAAACCCACACGCACACACCACCAAAGAACCAGTCTCAGCAGCTACGTCATGGTAACGCGCCTCCACGCGCTCCATGAACTCGGACTCCCCAGTTATGTCCAAGTAGTCGCAGCCGGCGTCGGCGCAGGCGGCGACGACGGGCTCGCCGTGGAGGCGGAAGGGGCCGACGCAGTTGAGGATGAGGCGCGTCTGGCGGCAGAGGTGGCGGAGGGAGGGCGCGTCGGCGGTGTCGGCTGCGAGGATGGGGATCGAGGAGGCGCGTGGCGGGTCGTTGTCGGGTCGGGTTGCCCATTGGAGGGTTTGGGCGAGCTTGGTCGGGTTGCGGCCTGCTATGGCAATGGAATTGAGAGGGGAGGAAGGGGTGTTGAGGAATTTGAGGAGTTGTTTAAGGACATGTTTGCCTGTGAAGCCTGATGCTCCTATGATTATTAGGTCATATGGTGGTGATATTGTCATGGTTGTGTTTTGGTGTGATCCCTCACATCAGAAACCAACCATGTAACAGTAACACTTCTTCTTCCCATGTACTCCCTCCATTCCACACTTATACCAAACTCATGCATTTACTTATTTTTGGACACAATTTCAGTTTAATAATACTTTTGTAATATAATTTTGATATTATTAATTATTATTTATTAATTACTTATAATTTATAAAACTAATCTCAAAATTATTTTGTTTTTATTAACATAGGGGCTTAAAAGTCCAAAAACAAATTATACAGCAGGAACAAGGCGTTGAAAAGCAACACCTCTAAAATCTTCCAGAAGGAGCGGAATCAACCGCCGAGGAGGATAATCATAAAAAGTGCAATCAAAATGGTCAACATGACCCAAATTTGCTAAAAGATCCGCACATTTATTTCCCTCCCTAAAAGTGTGTATAAGAAACACCCTCCATTGCAAATTGAACAGGTTCCTAATATGAGAGACAAGAGTATAACATGGATGTGATGTAGAACATTTATCAAGCACAAGACTGAGAGCCACCTTCGAATCAATTTCAACAATAAGATACTGAATGTTTAGGGAACGAACCATACATAAACCATGGTACATACCCCAAAGTTCAGCTTTGATTGAGGTGCAGAACCCCAAGTTGCAATGGAAAGCTCTCCAAAAGGATCCATCATCTTTCCTAATGAGACCACCACAAGCTGCTCGCCTATCCAAGCCTTTGACAGAGCCGTCCACATTTAGTTTCGCATAACCATTAGGAGGAAACATCCAGGAAATGAGAGAAGGAACATGATCCCCCACCGTAGGAATACGCGAACCATTTATCATTGACATCATAATTTCTTGATAGAAATTAACAGCACGGTGCAATAGAACCAGAGTGGGATCATAATGATGGCTGAAAACCCAATTATTTCTATTTTTCCACAAAACCCAAACAGCCACCGGGAAAAAGATACGCCAATCCACATTAATACAGTTACCTGGCATGCCTCTTAGATTAAACAACAGCCACACATCAGTACCCATGCTAAAAAAATTACTCCAAATAGCAGGATCAATACAGTTATTCCAGAAAGTAGCAACCTCCTCACAATCTCTAATCACATGCATAAAAGATTCAGAAAAGAGCAGACATCTGGAGCACTTATCATCAGGACACATATCACGTTTAAATCTTTCAGAATTTGTCATAAATTTCCATGAGCAAACGTCCAGAGGAAAACCTTAACACGCTGAGGCCCAGGCCAATCCCAGATAACTTTGGCAATGTCTGGGTTCAAGCATGGCAGGCCACGAGGAGAAGAAGAGAGGGTATGTTACACACCGACCCAGTCCTGGCTCTCTTCGACATGAGGGACCTAACGAAATCCTATGTGGCATGTTAAATGCTTTGTTGACCATAATGCCATGATGCACTGTTAAGAAGGTTCCATGTTTGATCCAAAAAAACATTTAATGTGCCACGTAGGATTCTATTAGGTCCCTCATGGGGGGACTAACGTGATGTCAAATTGATCTTTCAGGGGTTTAAGAGATTTCACAAATCTTTCAGCGACCTAACTGATTCCAAAAAGATCTTTGGGGGGTTTAAGAGATTCCACAAATCTTTCAAGGACCTAACTGATTCCACAGGTATCTTTCGGGGACCTATGTGACTATTAACTCATATATACAATATTACATATAAATGTATACTGATGAGTACTTCTAACATGAAGAAAATAGAATATTCTTCAACGAAAATTAAATAATGATAAATACTATTAATGGAACATGATTTAATAAATAGAAAATAGTATTTTTTTTAAATAAATATTAATAATATTTAATAAAAATATTTCAACAATCCCCCATATATTTATTTTAAAAAAAGAAAGGAATTTCCCAAAAGCTCAAAAAATCAATGTATAAACATTAATGTCTTTCAGACAATGAATTAGTGCATAGAGCAAATGACTATGACTCACTAGAATGTTAGTGAGATTAGAACCTCTATTAACCTTTCATTTGGGTCTAATATATGATGTTTTGAGCATGATTTAGACTCTATTTTACTATGAATTTGACTTGTTTCTCTTGTAAATTAAGGACTTTTTGTATAGTTTTAGGATTTTGTTATTAGTTTAGAATTCCTTGAACATTTTGATCCATTTTGGGTATATTTCAGGTACTTTTGGAGCTTAATTGAAGAAAATAATTATGGAGCTAAAAAGAGGACGAAAGGACCTTGAAAATGGCGCAAGAACGAAGCAAAACGGAGTTGGAAATTGTCTCGGACGCCCAGGCGTGGAGCTTTACATGCCCAGGCGTGTGAGCATCGTTGTCCACCATTGATCAGACCTAGGCGCCCAGGCGTGTGGCTTGGGGCGCCCAGGCGCGCAGTGTTCGTGCAAGCCTAGTTGGGTCGAATTTTGATGCGTTTTTGAGAGATTTGTTTAGGATTCGTAATTATATATTTATTCTAGGATTAGAAACTAGGTTAGCAGCTTTTAGAGAGAGAGAGATTACATGATTTTGGAGAGCTTTAGAGGAGAAGAAGATCGAAGATTGGAAGATTGAAGATCTCTTCGCAGTAATCCTAATTGTCTATGATTATGGATTACTCTTCTACTGTTTTTATTCTTATTTTCTCAATGTGTAACTAAAACCCTCGTGTTAGGAATTGGTGGATTTGTATGGATTAGTTTATTGATTTCATGAATTGATGTTTTTCTGTTTCTAAATCAAGTGTTTGAGTGTATTTTCACTGTCATGCATGGAAGTAGCTAATCTATGTTTTGGATATCTAATTCTTCAATTGAGAGATTAAGAATTAGAATAGGCCTTCAATCAAACAATATAATTATTCAACTCGTAGGGATACTTTTGAGTAATTATATAACTTGTTATAAATTCCACTGTTCTTAATAATGGTTATTCAATGGTTTAATCACTTAAGGGATTAAAGGTTATCATATTGGATAATAAACAGTAATTGCATAAGAGGGATCTAGTAATTACTACCTTAAGAATTTGTTCTTGATTTAGGGAAAAACAGATTCATGATAAATAAACAACGTCTACAATGAAACCATGTCCCTAACTCGTTTTCTTAAATTGCTCAACACTTTAATTTATTTTCTGTTTTGTTTTTATTTTATTTCAATTCAAACTTAATTAATTAATTAGAAACCAATAGATTTCGCTTTTAACTACTTTTTGGTGGAAACTAATTGAACAATTTGCAATCCCTGTGGGACGATATCTCGTCTCATTGACTATATTACTTGATGATCCTGTATACTTGACGGTGACCCAACAACCTTCATTCCATATGTAAATTAGTAAGCCATCACTCACATTGACCCCTCATCCTAAGTTGTTATACGTTGTGTGGTGCGTTTCGACCTGCACCTATTCCTGATATTCATGAGTGCTCTACAAAGTTTGCCTTGACTCACATAGTGTGCACTACAGTTATACACCACTCAATAATGTGCACTACAGTTCTCAAGAGCTAGCTCAATTGGTAGAGCTGCGAGACATGGAACGTTGAAACCATGGTTGAAATCCCAATGACAACGCTAAATATTTGCCTATAAAAAGAATAATGTGAGCTATAAATTTCTTAAAACTATAAACTTAACCTTTTTCACCGTAGTAACTAAACATTATTATACACCGTAGGGATTGACTTTATTTGTGACATCCTAACTTTTAAACTCTAATTAGACCCTTAAGCAAAATTAACGACTTGAAAATTTCCTTTTAAACATAAGCTTATTATGAAATTCTTCGGAAAATTCGACGGAGTTTACTCTGTTTTTCGGAGTTTCCAAAAATTAATTTTTTCCCTGATTAACCTGTCAATAATATTCCAAATAATACCAGACAATCATTAGTCATACCATATCATATCACATAATATCCGACCATATCATGCCACATGATATGATGTCATAACATACACCCTGTAAAAGCATCAGCAGATAAATATAGCAAGTATGTGAAAGTAAGTCTGTCTCCCAAAATAACCCCAAACCCAAAAGACCTGGTCTGGGCCGACCCTACGTAATAACTACATCAAAATATACACATACAAGTTTCACAAAATACCCATAAACACAATTGGGACTCAAACCGGCCCAAGACCCAACCAAAACAACAGACTACTACAATCTACTCTCCCTGCGAGGGAGAGCGCTCCTGCTCGGTCGGGGGTTGTGCTAACTCAAGCTCTGAACCTGTGTAAACACAGTTAAGTGGTGAGTACTACACAAAACTTAGCAAATGAAATCCAAAATAGGCATAATAATAACTAAGTCATAGACAAATAAGCAGTTAATCACATAAACATTAGACAATACAATCCCATTTATTCCAATCACAAACACATATCATTTCATTCTCGTTTATGACATTTTAATCCTAATCTTATTTTGCTCTGCATTTGGGTATTCGCTCAACTTTCTTCTTCTTGCTTTAAGGCTTTTATTCTTTAAGGCTTTGCGGTTCCACCATAGCGCACAGCTACATGTGCGTCTTACCGCTACACACGACTACATGTGTGTCTTACACAACCAATGCGCCCACCGGGCATACTTACATGGTTTGGTACCCGCAAAACCGTAATTAGAGTACTACGGACCCACCACTGAGCAACAACTACAAGTCGTCTTACCGCGGCGCACAACTACATGTGCGTCTTACGCAACCAATGCACCCCCGGGCGTACTTACTTGGCCTGGGTAATCGCATACCAAATCCTTAAACCCTTATTCACGTTCTTTTTCTTTGATTTGTTCCACTCATACACCCATAATTTTTCCTTTTATCTTTTACATTAATTCACTTTCCTTTTTCATTCTACTCTATCCCATAGGGAATTACTCAACTAACTTAATAACAACACATTAGGTTCCACTCAAGTTCGCATATCCATTTTTAATTAAAGCACTAACCAACATAAACATATTCCCATATAATTATCAAATATCAACATTCAACAGTAACAACATGCATATAAAACATAAATATTCAAGGGAGGTTTTCTATTCCTTTTTCTTAAGTTATTATCCTTTATTATTACTAGTTACCCTAAGGTTCCTTATCATACAGAATCAACCAATCTTAATCATCATTATACACTACCTAGAACTACATCTCCTAAGCTAAGGTAACACCCCTTCTTACCTCAACCGCGTAGAGAGAGAGAGAGAGAGAGAGAAAATACCAAACCCCAGCTTTAAAAATCGGAGTCGTATGATCCGAGTGTGGTGATGAAGAAGAGTAGTTAATAGACGACCCAAAGAATGACGGGGAGCAACAATAGAACGGTGTGGAGGAGTCTACCACCTTTCCTTAGAATAGAGAGAGAAAAATGATAGCCCCGCAAGCGCACGGGTTATCGTAGCAATAAAAAGTATCGTATCCGCAGGGATTTTGTTGTTAAGTACCAACAAATTATAAGCATCAATTATCTAAACCGGATTAGTAGAAAATTAAAAATAAAATATAGAGATTGATTTTTGAAAAAATAAAATAAAATAAAATCTAAAAGATGGGATTGAGATTTGGATTGGAAAATTTCCAAGGATTAGTTTCACCACATATCCGCATTGACAATCTTTAGTGATAACTCTTTTATTTAGCTAGATTTATTTTTAGGGTGAATTATCCTAATGTAGAATACTAGCTCCTTTCAGAGTCTTAGCAACGTACCTAATGAGGCCTAATTTCTACTTTCGTGATAATTAGGGTACATTAAATCCATTAAGTTCTATGATAATTCAGGGAATCCCATCAGGAATTAAAACTACTTTCGTGATTTAAGTTCCTAAGTTCAATTTTGGTATTTTCTAATACTAAGGTTCACCTTTCGGTACTTCCCTTAATATCTGGGATCATGTAATTGTGGAGCTCTACACAACCAAAAGCATTAAGCACACCAAAATTAAATAAAAATAGAATCTAGCATAAATAAAAGATAAAATATTAAATCCTCATGTCAATGCCTCCATGGGCTAATCCTAATCCTCAGAAAAAGGGAACTACTCACCACTCATGTTCATGATACACATTAAAAAAATAAGAATAAGACATACTAAAGTAGGAATAACCAAAAGTTGAGAGGAGGAGAATTTCTTCTGTCTTCAATCACCTTCCAGATCTTCCTTGAGAGAAATATGTTGTCTTCCCATGTCTTCAATCCTTGTTTTCTAATTATATATCTTCTCATCAAATCTAATCTTCTAAATCAAATCTATCTACAAGGGTTTCTATCTTTTACAAGTTATTTGCTACTTTTTCCAAATTTGGGCCCAAATTGATTAATTAGGCCCAATTACTTATCTTCCTTATCAAAGCCCCCAATTCTCTTTTCTTCTATACAATTGCTCCCAAAAAATCTTTAATATTTTGTCAATGATAAATTCTTTACTTTCCAAAGCTCCAAGCCTCCAAATTGTAACCTGCACATCAAAAACACGAAAAACCTTTCCCAAGTGAAATATGAACTAAATGCATGCTAAATTAAAATAAAATACCTAAATAAATATTAAAATGAATACAAACTAATAGGAAAATAATATGCATGCTACGCACACATCAAATTCCCCCAAGCTTGAACCTTTGCTTGTCCCCAAGCAAAACATGCAATGCAATGAATGAATCCTATATGAATGCAAACTAACTCATCATCCAGGCAACAAAACTCACAATCCAATAATGACATGCAAAAAAACACAACTTCCTCAAAATAAATTCTATTAAATGACATAACCTGCAATTCTCCCAAACTAACATCCACTAACCAATCATGAAATAATCAAAAGTCTACCCAATTAGAACCTTAAACTTACCACAACCTTGCTCATCACTAAAAGGGGTCACTCCACTCACCTTCTCTCAATGTGTATAAGAGGGTAAAGACATATCACTCAAGTTCATCAATGAAAGTGAATTACCATAAGCTTGACCATAGACCAAAATCTCCACTGAAACTATTGAATGCATGCAAGAATCAAAAGGTCTTAATTAGGTTGTAATGAGGCCATGGTTAAAGATGTCAGGTGGGGTATAAGAAACAAAGGATCACGCAAAGGGCTATAATAATGTAACCATAAACACAATATCCCCTTGAATTATGAATGGAGCATATAATCACTGTAGTTACACATCAACTCCAAAAATTTGTGTCCTTTCATTCTTTTTTTTTTCACTTCTCTCTATTCTCTTCCTTTCTTTATTTTTTCACATATCAAGTATTTCCCCAATAAGCAATTACCTGCTCTCAAAGGGGTACCTGACACTCAATTATTTCTTTCTTTTTTTTTTCTTTTTTTTTTCAGAAGAGAGATAAAGAGAATAATGCTTTAAGCTCAAAATCCACACTATAACATCTCATCCAAAGAACTACTCTCTCAATTGCACCATTCACAATCCAAAGGGTACCAAAAAGATGTAACATTATGAAAGGGTACCAAGGAAAACAATTATTTCATTAGGCTCAAAATGGGAAAATAAGGGAAAGTGTTTATTAAAACTGTTGAAGGCCAGAAAAACAGTCCTAAGTGCCTTTATCATATTCATGCATGCAAACAATTATCAGTCTCAAGATGGTCACAGGTCAAGTTCTAGAATTCACAATCAAAGTGAACATCACTCAATATCAAGAAAGAAGAGGGGTTTAAAAAAATATTTATTATGTGTTACCCCTGTTAGGCTCAAAAACTCACATTTATAGTAGCTAATTTAATGAAGAGAAAGAATCACAATAAGTTTCAGCCAATTATTAGTGTCCTAATGATTATTCATGCAACCGTCATTCCAAACAAGCATATCATCATAGGCTAAGTCACTTTTCAAAAATAATATTCTTAAGGAAACACATTCAGTGCAAGCCAAAACAGATATAAGTCAAGTTGCCTAGATAATGAGTCAGTCAAATGCATGAAAAATGAATGATTTTTTTTAATATATATGCATGTAAAATAAAAAAATATGAAAAATGCATGATAAATGAATGAGAACACTACATGGTCCTAAACTAATATGCAAAATGCAATGCACCCCCCAAGCTTAAATTCTACATTGTCCCCAATGTGGAACAAAAACTCAAGAAGAGGAAAGGGTCATAGTGTGGGATCAGGGAAGTGACCCTGAGAAATGTGCCAGTCATACATGGCTCGCTGCATCCTATTGGAGTCCTCAACCATAGAGGCAATCCTTGCTAACTCAGAACGGAGTTTGGTGAACTCAGCGCGAGAAGGAGGTGGAGAAGAGCTAGAGGGGCCAGGGGTATCCTCAGAGGCCTCCTCAGCCAAAGGCTGTGGATCTATCAAGTACTCCTCCGTCATAGGAGGTGGCGCCACAGGAGTGGGAAAGCGCCAATTGGCTGAGATTCGCACACTGGTGTGAGCAGGATCAGGAAGAGGATAAGCAACAGGGTCACCATGGAGGCGAAGACAATTAACATCGCCTTGCTTTACAAGCATATTCATACGAAGGCAAGTGGCTAGATCAAAACGAGTGCCTCCAGGGACCGGAAGTAGGCCAGAAACATCATGACCAAGGGCAAGAGCGATAGTGGTAATAAGGTCACCAACCACAATGTCTCCCTTTGGCGCTTTGCCAACCTTCTCGAGGTGGCAAACAAGATAAGAACCGGTATCAAGAGACGCGCCATAGAGCATACCCCAAAGGAATAACAACTCATCAGACCGAACCCCACCGGGTTCACCATGTCCGAAAAGAGTGTATGATAACAATCTGTGCACATACCTAAGACAGGGGTTGCGAAGGAGAGTGGCTTTGGTGGTATTAGGGTCAAATTCGGTATAAGCTATTTCCTGCCAAAAATTGCGCTCATTAAATCCGGAATGATAACGGTGCTCACCACATATAGGCAACTGCAGGAGTTGATTAAACTCCGCGAGGGTGAAGACATAATTAGTATTAAATAATCGAAAGCTAATCTTACCCTCGTTGCACCCTATACCATACAACACATTCACATCCACAGAGCTTAAAAATTCTAAGGTAAGTCGGTGGTAAGTAAGACTCTTTTTAGTGACAAAACTAGTCCAACCTACCCTATCAACCATCCACTGCACATCCTCTAAAATCCCTAAAGTAGCCAAGGTAGTTTCATCCATGTAGCGCGTAGGCACAATGGACCTTTGCACTAATGCAGTGTACCTAGCCTCTTGAAAAATAATGTTAGAATAAAAAATAATGCCATAGGGATTAGCAGAGGGAGGAGGAACTCTATTACCTCTAGAGCGAGAGGATGAAGCTCTGGACGATGAACCACGACCGGTCGGTGCTGCATTGTTCCTTGTTCTTTTGGAAGACATAGCTAAACACTTTTTTTTTAGTTGCAACAGTGGAGGGATTTTTTTTTTGTGGGTGGAAAATTGAATCTGGGGCTAAGGGTTATTGGGGCTGGGTCGGGTACGGGGTGGGCTGGTCGGTCTGAAGGCTGGCTAGGGTGTGAGGTGGTGGGTGGCTGCTTGAAGGCTTGGGGTTGGGAAGGGGTGGAGGCTGGTCGGTGGTGAGAGGGTTGCTGGGTCTAAAACGGGCTGGTGGAGAGAGGACGGGTGGGTTGGGCTGGTGGTCGCGGGTGGCTGCTGTGGTTTGTGGGTTGGAGGGGGTGCTGTGGTGGGAGAAGTGGTTCGGGTGGCGGCTGGGCAGGGTGAACCGCTGGTGGGTTAGGGCGGGTCTGGTGTGGCTTGGCGGCGGCTGGGGTTTGGGTGATGGAGGAAGGTAAGAATTGATGGTGGAAGTGGTTGTGTAGCTATGGAGGGAGATAAGTTGGAAAGAAGAAAAAGGAGGGTAGGGAAAGGAAGTGGGGCGGCGCTAGGGTTTAATGGGTGTGGGGGGGGGGGGAGGTCTGAAATTGGTTTAAATTTTTTTTTTGAATTGGAAGGAACGCTGCCACGGGCGTGGCATATGCCACGGCTTGCCCGTGGCAGCCTGGAGAGCAACACTTTGAAGGCTTCTAAGCTCCACGGGCGTGGCATGTACCACGGCCAGCCCGTGGAGCTTTCTGTGAGAATTGCCACGGGCGTGGTACCTGCCACGGCCAGCCCGTGGCACACTGAACTTTTTTTTTTCAGAGCCCCGTGGCCATGGTATGCGCCGTGGTCTCCCCACGGTTCTTCAAATTAATTCTTTTTCTTCCCAAATCAGCACTTTACGCTCCAAATCAACTCCTTTTTGCTGCAACCTCTTATAATCCTACAAAACAAAGACGAAACCCCAGTAATATAACATAATAAAGTCCTAAAAATCAACAAAATAAAGCACGAAAGCGATTTAAAACTTGGGTTGCCTCCCAAGAAGCGCTTATTTAAGGTCCTAAGCTTGATCTCTCACTGTAATCACTCTGAGATAGATGGATTGAGAAGGGACTGTGTGTTCCCATCCTCAATAGGTTCTCCAATAAAGTAGTGCTTCAATCTTTGACCATTGACTTTGAAAGCTCCAGTGGCTTCACTCCACACCTCTATAGCACCATAAGGGTAGACGTGCTTTACTCGGAACGGTCCTGACCATCTGGACCTAAGCTTGCCTGGGAAGAGCTTGAAACGAGAGTTAAAGAGTAACACAGAGTCACCCTCTTTGAACTCTCTTCGAAGGATTCTCTTGTCATGCCAACGCTTTGTATTCTCCTTGTAAATCTTGGCATTCTCATATGCATCAAGCCTCAACTCCTCTAACTCATTAAGATGAAGCTTCCTCTTCTCACCAGCTTCCTTCAAGTAAAAGTTGAGAAACTTTATTGCCCACAAAGCTTTTTGCTCCAACTCAACAGGAAGATGGCAAGGCTTTCCATAGATCAACCGGAACGGGGTCATACCAATAGGAGTTTTATAAGCAGTGCGGTATGCCCAAAGAGCATCATCAAGCTTCAAAGACCAATCCTTGCGGGATTTAACCACTGTTCTCTCCAAAATACTCTTGATTTCTCTATTGGAAACCTCCACTTGGCCACTGGTCTGAGGGTGATAAGGAGTAGCAACCTTATGGGTTACCCCATACTTCTTCAGGAGACTCTCAAATTGTTTTTCAATGAAGTGTGAGCCTCCATCACTGATAACTGCTCTAGGAACTCCAAATCTGGGGAAGATGACTCTCTTGAAGAGCTTGATCACAGTCTTGGCATCATTGGTTGGAGATGCAATTGCCTCCACCCATTTGGACACATAATCAACTGCCACGAGAATGTACTTGTTGTTGCATGAGGATGGGAATGGTCCCATATAGTCAACTCCCCAAACACCAAATATCTCCACTTCAAGAATGTTGTTCAGAGGCATTTCAGTTCTTCTGGAGATATTACCCGTCCTTTGACAAGCATCGCATGAGAACACAAACTTCCTTGCGCCCTTGAACAATGATGGCCAATAGAATCCAGATTGAAGGACCTTTGCAGATGTTTTTGAGGTGCTGGCATGTCCACCATACACAGAGGCATGATAGTGAAAAAGGATATTCTTCACTTCTTCTTCAGGAACACATCTTCTATATATACCATCAGCACACCTCTTATAAAGTAGAGGTTCTTCCCAGACGTAATGCTTCACATCAGAAAAGAACTTCTTCTTTTGTTGGTAGCTCAGCTCAGGTGGTAGCACTCCGCAAGCAAGATAATTGACAAAGTCTGCATACCATGGAGCATCCACCTTAGAAAGAGCCAACAGTTGTTCATCGGGGAAAGAATCATCAATGGGCATCTCATCTGCATTATCAAGATCAGGATTATGAGGCAATCTGGAGAGGTGATCTGCAACCACATTTTCAACACCTTTCTTGTCTCTGATTTCAAGATCAAATTCTTGAAGAAGAAGGATCCATCTGATAAGTCGTGGTTTGACATCCTTCTTACTCAACAAGTACTTGATTGCTGAATGATCAGTGTAGACGATCACCTTCGAGCCAACAAGGTAGGAGCGGAACTTCTCAAAGGCAAAGACAACCCCCAGCAGTTCCTTCTCAGTTGTTGCATAGTTGACTTGAGCATCATCCAAGGTTTTGCTGTCATAGTATATCGCATGGACCTTCTCCTCTTTCCTCTGTCCAAGCACTGCTCCAATGGCATGGTCACTTGCATCACACATCAGCTCAAAGGGCAAACTCCAATTAGGTGCCTGAATGATAGGAGCAGAGATCAAAGCTTTCTTCAACATGTAAAAGGCATCTAGGCAATCCTGGTTAAAATCAAATGGCATATCCTTAATCAACAAATTAGTTAAAGGTTTAGTAATCTTAGAAAAATCTTTGATAAACCTTCTATAAAAACCAGCATGCCCCAAAAAGCTTCGCACTCCCTTAAGAGAAGTGGGTGGGGGCATTTTCTCAATTACCTCAACCTTTGCCCTATCTACCTCTATGCCACGTTCGGACACTAAGTGTCCTAACACAATACCTTCTCTTACCATGAAGTGACATTTTTCCCAGTTTAAAACTAGGTTCATCTCATGACATCTCTGCAACACTTTGGAAAGATTAGCCAAACAATTATCAAAGCTAGTGCCATAAACAGAGAAATCATCCATGGAAACTTCCATTATATTTTCAATAAAATCAGAGAAGATAGCAGTCATACAGCGCTGAAAGGTAGCAGGAGCATTACAAAGACCAAAGGGCATCCTTCTATAGGCAAATGTGCCATAAGGACAAGTAAAAGTTGTTTTCTCTTGGTCTTGAGGGTGAATGGGGATTTGGTGAAATCCCGAGTACCCATCCAATAGCAAAAATGTGAATGCTTTGCTAACCTTTCAAGCATCTGGTCAATAAAAGGGAGGGGGAAGTGATCTTTTCTAGTTACTTTGTTTAGCTTCCTATAGTCAATACACATCCTCCATCCTGTGACTGTTCTAGTGGGGATTAATTCATCATTATCATTCTTCACAACAGTCATTCCCCCTTTCTTAGGTACTACTTGCACAGGACTAACCCATTCACTATCAGAGATAGGATAAATCACACCAGCATCAAGCAATTTAAGTATTTCCTTTTTCACTACCTCTTTCATGTTAGGATTTAATCTTCTTTGAGGTTCAACGGAGGGCCTATGACCCTCCTCCATTAATATCCTATGCATGCAAAGTGAAGGGCTAATTCCTTTTATATCACTAATGGTATATCCAATGACTGCTCTATGCAACCTAAGCTCTCTAAGTAATTTTTCAGTTTCAAGCTTGCTTAGATTGGCATTAACAATCACTGAATATGTAGAGTTAGGTCCAAGGAATTCATACCTGAGCAATGAAGGGAGAGGTTTAAGTTCTACCTTTGGTGCTTTGTCTTCCTTCCAATCTGATGACTTGCCTTCAGCTTTCAGCTTTTCATATGTATTCCTATGAGATGGTAGAGGTGGATTTGCTTCAAGTAGTGTAGCATAGCGGGCGGCTTCAGCATCATCAAATTCATTAGAGCACTCACCAACCAAGCACCGCTCGAGTGGATCTTTAGAGCGATACTTGAATGCTTTGTCAATCACCACTTGATGCAATAGATCTATTCTGCAGCATGAGTCCCCAAGAGATGGTTGTTTAACCACATTTGATATATCAAACTCAACCTTCTCTTCACCAATAGTTAGTGAAAGCTTGCCATTCTTCACATCAATAATAGCACCAGCAATGGCCAAGAAAGGCCTTCCAAGGAGGATAGGAATGAAGGTATCTTCTTCCATCTCAAGCACCACAAAATCAACTGGAATAAAGAAGTTACCCACCTTGATAGGAACATCCTCCAAGACACCCACTGGGAATTTGACTGAGCGATCAGCCAATTGCAATGAAATTCTTGTGGGTTTCATCTCACCAATATCAAGCTTCTTGCACACTGAGAGAGGCATAAGGCTAACACTAGCCCCAAGATCACATAAAGCACGGTCAAAAGACACATTCCCAATAAGGCATGGAATGGAAAAGCTGCCTGGGTCTTTGAGCTTTGGAGGCAATTTATTTTGAATTATTGCACTGCACTCCTCAGTCAAAGCCACTGTCTCACAATCTTCAAGCTTCCTCTTGTTGGAAATAATATCTTTCAAGAACTTTGCATATGATGGCATTTGTAGTAGAGCTTCAGTGAATGGTATGGTGATAGACAGCTTCTTCAGAACTTCAAGGAACTTGCCAAACTGCTTCTCTAGCTTCACTTTAGCCAATCTTTGATGGAAAGGAATAGGTGGCTTGTAAGGGGCAGGAGGAGTATAAGTGGATTCCTCAGATTTTTCATCAACCACACCTTTTCCTTCTCTCTTCTGGGATAGCTCTTCTTTCACTGCATCATCACTGCTTGGGCTTTCAAGAACTTTTCCACTTCTTAGAGTTATTGCCTTGCAATGCTCACTAGGATTTGTCTCTGGTTGGCCTGGAAGTGTGCCTGGAGCTCTTGTAGATGAGGCTGCTAATTGTGCAATTTGAGTTTCTATCATCTTGTTGTGAGCTGTCTGTTGAGTAAATTGAGTTTCCATCATCTTGTTGTGAGCTGCTTGTTGAGTAAATTGAGTTTCCATCATCTTGTTGTGAGTTGCTTGCTGAGTCATGAAACTCTCAAACATGATCTCCAAGTTGGACTTTTTAGGAGCTAGTGGATTGATAGTCCTTTGAGGGAAACCAGGAGGCTGCTGTCCAGGAATAATAGAAGGATTGAGAACATTGTTGCTCCTGTAAGAAAGATTTGAATGTGTCCTCTGGTTGGAATTGTTGACATAATCAACTGTTTCTGTCGGCTGTTCTTGAGGAACAGGTTGAACCAATAGACAATGTTGAGCAGCATGACCAGCAATACCACATATCTCACAAATAGCACTTGCCACATTCACAGCATTCACATTCAACATATCGATCTTCTTAGTTAAAATATCAACTTTACCAGCCAGCACACTCAAAGCATCAACTCTAGAGGAGAGATGTTTCAATTCATTTGTCTCGATCACTCCTGCAGTGGATGAAGAAGGTTTGGTAGAAGTTGATCTTTCTCTTGAATATCGCCTGCGGCTAAGAGAAATTTTGTCTAGCAAATCAAATGCCTCATCTGCATTCTTATCCATGAACGAACCATTAGTAACGGAGTCAAGATTCATCTGAGATTCTGGTGTCAAACCATTGTAGAAAGTTTGCACCAAAAGAGGTCTGGGAAACTTATGATGAGGACACTTCCGCAGTGGAAACTTAAATCGCTCCGAAGCATCATAAAGAGTCTCTCCTTCTTTTTGCATGAAAGACATGATCTGGCCTCTGTACTCCGCAGTCTTCAAAGGTGGAAAATATTGGGTAAGGAAGTACTCTGCCAACTTGTCCCATTCGGTGAAGTAACCTTGTGGAAAAGCCTCCAACCAAGCAAGTGCATCACCTTTCAGTGAAAATATAAACAACTTCAGTCTGATATGGTCAGATGAGACTCCATTGGCCTTCACAGTGTCACAATATCGGAGGAAGTTGTCAACATGGACAGTAGGATCTTCTGCAGGTGAACCTCCAAATTGATTCTGCTGGACCGCATTAATCAAGCTCATCTTGATCTCAAAGTTGTTGGCTTCAATGGGTGGGACGACCACACTAGATTGTAGCCCTTTGATGGAAGGGGTCCCATAATCCTTCAATGGCGTGTGATTTTCATTCTGCGCCATTGTTAGATTTTCAGGTCTTTGTTGTCTCCTTCTTCTATTCCTTCTTCTATGAAAAGTCCTCTCAATCTCAGGATCTGCTTGAACAGGTGTCCCAAGTCTGATGCTTCGCATAAAAGAAAAAGAATTCCTGTGGAAAAAAGAGAAAACAAAACAAACTAGAAAAAGAGGTTTGGTCTAATCAACTTATAATAACAGTTAATATTAACAAAGCATAATCCCCGGCAACGGCGCCAAAAACTTGATAGCCCCGCAAGCGCACGGGTTATCGTAGTAATAAAAAGTATCGTATTCGCAGGGATTTTTTTGTTAAGTACCAACAAATTATAAGCACCAATTATCTAAACCGGATTAGTAGAAAATTAAAAATAAAATATAGAGATTGATTTTTGAAAAAATAAAATAAAATAAAATCTAAAAGATGGGATTGAGATTTGGATTGGAAAATTTCCAAGGATTAGTTTCACCACATATCCGCATTGACAATCTTTAGTGATATCTCTTTTATTTAGCTAGATTTATTTTTAGGGTGAATTATCCTAATGTAGAATACTAGCTCCTTTCAGAGTCTTAGCAACGTACCTAATGAGGCCTAATTTCTACTTTCGTGATAATTAGGGTACATTAAATCCATTAAGTTCTATGATAATTCAGGGAATCCCATCAGGAATTAAAACTACTTTCGTGATTTAAGTTCCTAAGTTCAATTTTGGTATTTTCTAATACTAAGGTTCACCTTTCGGTACTTCTCTTAATATCTGGGATCATGTAATTGTGGAGCTCTACACAACCAAAAGCATTAAGCACACCAAAATTAAATAAAAATAGAATCTAGAATAAATAAAAGATATAATATTAAATCCTCATGTCAATGCCTCCATGGGCTAATCCTAATCCTCAGAAAAAGGGAACTACTCACTACTCATGTTCATGATACACATTAAAAAATAAGAATAAGACATACTAAAGTAGGAATAACCAAAAGTTGAGAGGAGGAGAATTTCTTCTGTCTTCAATCGCCTTCCAGATCTTCCTTGAGAGAAATATGTTGTCTTCCCATGTCTTCAATCCTTGTTTTCTAATTATATATCTTCTCATCAAATCTAATCTTCTAAATCAAATCTATCTACAATGGTTTCTATCTTTTACAAGTTATCTGCTACTTTTTCCAAATTTGGGCCCAAATTGATTAATTAGGCCCAATTACTTATCTTCCTTCTCAAAGCCCTCAAATCTCTTTTCTTCTATACAATTGCTCCCAAAAACTCTTTAATATTTTGTCAATGATAAATTCTTTACTTTCCAAAGCTCCAAGCCTCCAAATTGTAACCTGCACATCAAAAACACCAAAAACCTTCCCCAAGTGAAATATGAACTAAATGCATGCTAAATTAAAATAAAATACCTAAATAAATATTAAAATGAATACAAACTAATAGGAAAATAATATGCATGCTACGCACACATCAAAAAATCAAGAGAGAGAATGAGCCGTAACACCTTATTAATCAAAAGAGAAGGCGAGATTAGAAACAGTAATGATGAAATTTGTGAGGACGAAGGAAAGGAAGGAAGAAACTTGATCAAGCTTACCTTGACACTTGCTAGCTATGAAGAGAGAGAAACAAGAGAGAGATGGTGATGGAGCTTGAAGGAGATAGGGTCAACACCCAAAATAAAAAGAAGGAAGAAGCTTGATGATGATAATGAGTGCCATGGATGATGATGAACGGAGTTGATGATGATGGTGGTTCACTCTTGGTTTCCTAGGGCTTGCGACGAGAGGGAGAAGAAGAATGCGTAGTGTTTGATGTTGTTGCGTCTTGTTTTGTTTTTGCTGTATGAGGAAATGAATGTGTGGCTTATAATGAGTGTCAAGGGTGGAATTTTCGGATATGCCCTCAGATGAGGTGTACTTTCACACCACAAAGTCGACTAGCGCGCCTGGGCACGGAATAGCCTGTGAGAGCCAGCTATTTTGGCTCTAGTGCTCGGCCATGATCCCGTAAGCTTGTAATTCGCTCAAGTGTCCCCAGCTCGGTGTGTTATGAATCCGACCAGATCATGGTCGGTGCTCGTAAACTGAGTGTTAACTAGTCGGCGTACGATCGAATCGATCGGACTGGAGTCATGCGGACTGTGTTAGGACCTCGGTGCTCGAATCCTTGGAGGCACCTACTCAGAATGAGACAGGTAAAGCGAAATGCTCGGCGCATGAAGGCCGAGATATCTTGGCATCGGTGCGAGATCAGTTTAGCCTCTCTAACGAGATGCTAGACACGTGAAGGCCGAGATGCCTTGGCGTCGATGCGAGGTCGGTGTGACCTCATGATGGTCGGTCCAAAGTCCTTTAAACCCGAGAAGACTGGTTACTACTTATGATCGACCGACATGAAGCGACTCGTTGTGGTTGACTGGTTACTGCCGAGGGGTGTGAAGCGAAACGAGATCGGCTTATGACCCTGAACGTCGCTCGTTGGTCGGCTAATATGGGATAGGTCAGACCGAGATCCGATCCACTACACTTAAATCCTCTTATTCTTTGCTAAGGCTTCCTAACTACTTCACATAATGATTGTAATTGATTATCACCCCACAGTAATCGATTACATCAACAGATTGGTATGTACTGATGACTTCTAACTCTATGGCATACTTCTCAACTCCTACATACACTTTGGCCATGAGTACTTCACTAAATCCCAGCTTACTCTTCTGATTATCCCCAGTTCTAACTCAAATTTAACCAAACTAAGCTTGAAATAAAAATTCGGGATGTTACATTATCAAATATTGAATAATATCTCACGAAATTGACAAATGACTTATTTCTTACTGATATGATTTTTTTTTATATAGGCAAAGTATTTTTTATTTTTTTTACAGGGATAGGGGAAGGGGATTTAAATCCACCAAATGGTGGCATCCATGATCGAATTCGAGACTTCCAACTCCCAAGCCTTAAGACTTGCTATATGACCATGTGAGCTACACCCACTTGTCTTACAAATTTATGAATTTTCACAAATATAGGTTGGGTTACCATCATCCTCAATTTTTATTATAGGCACAGCCTCATCCCCTCGATGTAATGCTCACTAGCCTCTTACTTAGTGACTTTACCGGATGACACTTTGTAACACCGTACTACAACCAACATTTTCTAGTGGCAAATATAATAAATAAACAAATATATATAAATTAGAATCCATGGTATTTAAGTTTCCTATTAACAAAGGAAAACATATCATTCATCAATTATTAAAAATATAAAAAAACATACTTATAACTTAAATCAACATTTTGGGTTGGGCATTGTTTAAGGAGCGTAAGAACAAAGTCTTTAACTACCCTCAAATAAATACATGTCTCCACAAAACAAAATAGCATAAGAATTTAGCTATAATAATCTATCAAGTCATATATTTACTTGATCGTGGTCTTCTACCTGCCACCTATTCACTCTCTAGAAAGACCTAGAAATGTCAGGAAAAACCCAAGCATAGTGAGATATGTGAAGCAACGCAAATGACTTAGCAAGTGTTTTGATCACAATGTGCAAGAGAAAAAGAAATGCAAACAACAACAACAAACAACAAGATTCAAGAGCAAATCTAATAGGACTTTATTCTTTATTATTATTTACATTTTATTAAGTCCTTTAGATGATTGCTTGGGTGGAGTCTAGGTTAGGTGGTGAATCTCAATGCATTCAAATTGAATAACCATGAAATTGATTCATCACAAAAACTAATCTTTTAAAATGATGCATATGATTCTATAAACATTTTAAAACAAGTATTTGCATCATACTTTTTTTTTGAAAGGAAAATATGTAATTCATTCCATAACAGAAAATAGTACAAGTAGATCCAACAGTACAATAACAAAGCACATATTTTCCATACAATAAAAATTGCTAAAAAAGACTGGATACTCAGCCATAACAGCAAACTCTTTGTGGATCAGGATCATCATCAACATCCAGCTTCGAACTCTGACAAGAGATTCAACAGCCTTTGTTTCCAAGATAACTATCTTATCAATGCCGGAAGTAAGCACAATTCGGCGACAAAGAATCTCAGATCTGAGGAGGTAGAGCCACTGGACAGTGGAGAAGGCAGAGATCTGGAAGGGAAAAGCTGTCTCGAATATCAGTCTTCTAGTTATTGGAGAAGATAGGAAGATCATCAGATCTGGACAAACAAAAAGCCTTCCCACACTCAAACACACAAAAACAAAACCCAGATGAAACTGGGACAAGAAAAACCACACCACTTGCACAAAGGCAAGATTTATTTATTTAACCCAGATATAACTGGGAGAGTATTTGCATCATACTTTGGTTTAAAATGAGTTTAGAATTTATGTTTTTGCATCTAAGAGAAATAACTCCTTCCTTACCTTTGTGCAAGGGAAGTTGCCAAGCCTTGATTCTAGTTATTTTCTTAGGACCTTAATCCACTCCTTGCTTAGTTTATAAGCCTTCCTTGTTGCTAATTTTCCTCCAAATATCAAGCTTCAACTTGGTTGTAGAAGGGACCTTTCAAAAAAAAAAAAAAAACTTGGTTGTAGAAGGGTTTGGAAACTTTGAGAAGGTTTTGGAAGAGTTTGAAGTATTTGAGCTTAAGAGATTGGGGATTATTGCATAAAGTGACGCCCAACCAAGCCTAATCTATTTTTTATACAGCGCTCTTGCCGGCTTTGGGTAGATGTGAAAATCTTAGAATTTTCTCCATCACCTTTATTTTTATGTTATATTTTTATGTAACCGATTATTGAGTTGTCCAATCCTCAGATTATTCTAGATTTCACTTCGTAATCGGTTATACTGTCTCTGTAACAAGTTATTGAGGGTTTTAAGCACCAAAATCACATGTTTAAATACATTTCTCCTATATTTTAATTATTTTAACCCCTTTTCTTAATTTCTAAGGAAACAAAATATTGATATTTATAATTTAATCCTTTTTTTATTACTAGTTAATTAAAAAAACACTATTATCACCCCGACCCGGCCCCCATATAATTAACTACTCCCTCCGGTCTTATTTATAGGACCCTTTCGGGGTTTTTATTTTGGTCCTATTTATAGGACCCTTTTCAATTTCCAATAGCATTTAATTACTTCTTTCCACAAACATCCCTATTAAGTCAACACTTTTTAGAGTTCCAATAACAATAATATGGGTAATTTTGAAAAAGTATATTAAATTTTTACATTTCCAATGCCACTAACCACTTTAACAACCACTTTCCTTGGTGGGTGTGAAAAACCCCAAAAGGTCCTATAAATAGGACCAGAGGAGTATATTCTATATTTCTATTTTGAAGTGAGAGACCTGGTGCTTCTCAAATCTTGTACTGTAACTTGTATTCTTCTCATTTCCCTAATCCCTAATTCCCTTTTACTGAGCCGCAACCTGCACGAGCCAAGATTTGCAGCCTTGGAGGAGCTGAGGGGCCATCGATTCGCAGGCCAACCATCGCAGAGGTAGCTCGTCGTCGTGTCAGAGAAGCTGTTGCCGGAGACGCTATTGCCGGAGACGCCGTTGAGACCCAATCTGCAAGGGTTCTACTGTTATTCTTCTCCAGCAAAGCTTCAACGTACTGAACTACTGATTATTGAAATATTAGGAACTGATACTTCCATCAGATTTGGAACTGATTATTCAAGTATTATTTCTCATCTGCCTTTCATATATGTCATGCTATATGAGTATTACTATTAGGCAATGAATAGTATTCCACTGTTATAATGAATAAAACATCCTCCTGCAGCTGCTTCTCATGTTAGTAAGATTTTTCCACAGTAGGATATTTTGGATACCATATGGCTGATGCTTTGTTTGTTGTTACGATAGTTGTTGTATTAAATTTTTGAGTGAAGGGACACTTTGGTCCCTCAAGTTTTTCGACAGGACACTTTAGTCCTCAAGAAATTTAATTCATTTTTAGTCCCTGAGGGACTAAATTGGTACTTTTGGAAAACATGAGGGACTAAAGTGTCTCTGTCGAAAAACTTGAGGGACCAAAGTTTCCTTTCACTCTAAATTTTTTGATACTCCATACAAAATTATAGTCTCATGCTATTTCCAATTAATACCATGTCTTGAGGATTTTGAGATTAGACAAATATATATTAAATTGCACTCATGTTTTTTTATTTTTTATTTTTTTACAAACTTTAGACGTGATCATAAGAAAAAGCTATTCATCTTTGTCCCGGGTGGTCACGGGACAAAGATGGTAATGCACCGCTCTCTCTCACTTCCCTCCTCACGTTCCTTCTTCCCAACAAGGTACACACTTCCCCCTTCTTTCTTTCATTCTCTAACATTCCTTCTTCCTTTCTCATTCTCTCTCTCCCTCTCATATTCCATTCTTCTTGTTCTTGATTTTGTATTTAGATGTCCTCCAACTGAAACTGGAACATGGGTACCCTTCAGTTCCTCCAATTTTCTCAGTTATGCCCCAAAGCCTAGAAATTTAAGAAGCAGAGTTCTTTGTCTCACTATTCAAAACAACTCTGCTAGGGTTGTTGGTCGTGGAGATGCTGTAATCATTGTGGATCATGGGTCGCGTCGCACAGAATCAAATCTCATGCTTAGTAAGCTTAATCCCCCCTTTTTTTTATAAGGGCTGCGACATCTTTTTTTGAACCTTGACTTTGGTGTAAAATAGAATCTATTTGTGTTTGGTTAAAATCAAAGTAATCAATTTTACTTGAAATTTGAAATCTATTCTTATTAAACAGAAGCTACTCAGAGTGGATTCTGGTTGGAGTGAGAAAGTTGATTATTTAAAGGTTTTGATCATTGAATAAGTCTTATACAAACAATCTTCAATTTCTTATGAGTGATTATTTTCAACAAAAAAAAAGTGATTTTGTGGAGAAATAATCTCAAACAAACACACTGATGCCTCTGGAAGTTGCCTTGTTTTGAATGTCAGATGAATTTGTGGAGATGTTTAAAAACAAGACTGGGTATGAGATTGTCGAGCCTGCTCATATGGTAATTATATGTAATTTTTGTTGAATTTTTTTCTCTGAGGCAAGTAATGCCACCATTGTTGAGTTTGGAATGATAGAATAGTAGATAGATTTTTGAGTTTGGAATTTAAATCAATGGACAATATAAGCTTCTGCTAGTAATGCCACCGTTGTTGATATTGAGTAGATTCAATGATGTCTAACAAGGTTTGGAAGCTTTTAGAATGATTATGTAGAATTTTTTTACCATGTGTTGAGATAGGTCTATCATTCTTACTTTAAACGTGCTTGAAACATGCATGGTTCGGATTTTGTTTAAATTGAAACTGAATCTGGGCTTTTACATTTGTCCTATAAGAATAGAGGTTTATAGTGGTGATTGAATATTGCACATTGACTAAGCATGCCTATTTTACGCTATCACTGTCATTTAGGACTACTTAAGTATTAAGGAGACTTGAGTTTCCTTGTAGTCACAAGGAATTTGGTGTCTCTATGCTACGGCAGTGATGGGCAGGGACAATAACAATACTAACAATTACAGAAGTTTCTTTGTGCATATAGCAAGGTCTTTGCTTTTGCATTTTGTGGCACACTTTTAACCATTGAGATTTGGGACAATCCTTGATGTTTCATAATATGTATGCATTTTTAGGAGTTAGCTGAACCATCAATAGCAGATGCCTTTCAATCTTGTGTTCAACAAGGTGCACACCGCATTATTGTCAGTCCATTTTTCCTCCTTCCCGGAAGGCATTGGAATCAGGTAGTTCAGCATAAAACTCTTTCATACATTTCTTTGAATTGTTAGTACGATCATTTTACTTTCTGAAGAAAGTGGCAAAACTAGTAACTTTATGTCTTAACTATATGGTGCAGGATATTCCTTCCTTAAGTGCAGAGGCAGCGAAGAAGCACCCTGGTGTGTCATACATTGTAACTGCACCGCTTGGACTGCATGAGCTACTTGTGGTATGATATGAATTCTTCCATTTATTATATGTTATATGAAGTATCCTGAAGTGAGTTTTTTTTAAAGCAGTAACTGAAGGTTGTTCTGTTTCCAAATGGGATTTTATTTCAAATCACCTTTTTTTGAACTAAGGGTAAATCTTGGCGAAATGGTTGTGACCTATAGGTCACCGGCTCAAATCCTAGAAACAACATCTCTGCTAGATGTTGTAAGGATATCCCTACTGCGTGGCAGTCTTGTGCACTGGGCCACCCTTTTTAAGCTTTTTTCTTAACTAATTACAGTCTGCTTAATGGTTAAAAAAGGTTCTCTCTGTTGTAGTTTTAACTGGATCATAGTGAGGCATGGATTCATATCCCTTTGGTGTTAGGCTACATCTTTGAGATAAATTTAAGCTATGTACTGCTCAAATCGAAATACATAACTAACTAGACTAAACTACCAATTGAGTGAGGATTTCATGTATCCTGTCTTTGCCAAGCAATGGCTTTGGCAAGGGTTCATATAGTTTTACCCTGTCCATTCTTTCCAATTGTTGTAAAACCAATTCACTGCCTTTGTCTCATTAGTTTGGGGTGGACTCGGTGAATCTTTCAATTTTTCTTTGATCCTCGTCTGTGACTATGTTTCTCATTGGTGTTGAATTATTGCTAAGAATTGAATGTGAGAGTGGAAGGAGTACAAATGATGGTTTGATGTTGAGATATATTTTTATTTGAAACTTAATTTTTTGTTGCAGGATGTTATGGATGATAGGATCAAGTATTGCTTAAATCATGTTGCTGGAGATGCAGACGAGTGCTCAGTTTGTGCTGGGACTGGAAAATGCAGGCTCCATTAATTGATAAAAACCAAGTTGTTTTGGATAATTAGATGCTCTTCCTACAAGGTAGATGTGTCTGAAAGTTAACGGAATGTATAAAGTTGAGTTGCAACTGTTCTAAAGCCATGAATTTAAGGGAGATTCTGTTAGATCAATTTTTACTGTGCCAGGAGCCAAAGCAAGAGGGAAGATTTTGAGTTCCACTGTACAATGTTGCCAATGACTTGGTTTCGAAAATACTCATCATCGAACAAGCTGTATCTATATTTAACATTTATGCTAAGGTTTCCCTTAACCACTTATAATCACTCACCTCTGCCTATTTATTTATGTTTTGTTTCTAAAGCATGTCTCTCTTAGTTTCTTGTTATTGAAAAAAAGTAAGATATAAAGTGGTGTATCTTACATTTTCATGTGCACTGGTAGTGAGCAGAAAATGTAAAGATGTAATTAGATTTTTTTGGATGAACCAGGGTGTTCATCCGCACAATTGGGTGACTAATTCCTCGCACCATGGTCGGGCCCTTTCAGAAGATGTAATTAGATTGTGCACGGGTTATATTGGTTTAGAGCATCAGACCGTCAAACACAAAAAAACATTCTTAAATGGTTGTTACACACTATTTTATTATTTTTTATATTTTGCTATATTTTAAGAATTTCAATCATTTATCTACTTTACCACAAACAAACTTTTGATTCTTAAATAGATTCCACTACCTATTCCACATTCTTAATATTTTACATTAAATATAAGCCTCCACAAATTAATCATATTCTCTTGGTTCTTATATCTAAAATCTTTTTGAAAAAATTTAAGTTCGCTAAAAAAGTGGGTTAATATTATTAATGACATTGGAAATGTAAACATTTAATATGTTTTTTCAAAATTATTTTTATAATTGTTATTGAAATTCTAAACAGTGTGACTTAATAAGAATGTTTTTGAAAAAAAAAATAGTTAAATTAAAAATTGAAAAGAAGTTTTATAAATATGACCAAATTTAAATTGAAAAAAAGTCTTATAAATATGACAAAGTTTTTTTTTTTTAAATAATCTTACATATAAGATGGAAGGGAGTGATTGTTTTACCGAAAAGAAAAACTAACTACTGTGTATTTGTTTTAATAGAAAAAAAATATTTCTCTATATTTAAAAAAAAAAAAAAAACCCAAATCTGTTGAGCCCAACCCATTGTTTATGAAAAAAATAAAAAATTAGAAATCCAACCCTCACACTTCTCCCTCAGTCACCATCTCCTCCTCTGTTCTCTCTGTCCCTCACTCTCCCAAATCTCAGAAAACCACACCCACTCTCTCTCCCTTTCTATTTCTCATCTAATCCTTGCACCAACTAAGAATTAGAGGTTAGTTTCATTTGTTTGTGCATTTTCTTTTGGTTTTGATTCTCATTATGCGTATCTCCGCATTCAATTTTATTGTTTGTCACTGTTATGCTGAATTGTTTATGTAGTGGCTTGTTGTTTTTGCGTGTTTGGTTGGTTGCACATAACCTGCTTGACGAAAAGACCGACTTACAAATGGTTGTGTATGGCTTACACATTTGATAATTTTAATTGGTTTTCACCTTTCCTTGTATCTAAGGATAGATCTCATGTTCATGAGTTGAATTGTGTTCCCATGGTTTATTACTAATACTTGATGTGTTGTTTTGAACAGTGATACCGGATATAATGTGAGTAAATCTGAATGAACTAAAATCTAAATGTAATGAATTAAGTTGGATCGGTGGAGTTTGTTTGAACTAGATTGGATATATTGCTTGCAATATAAATTAAAACTCAAAAATATTAATATAAAATTATTTTTAATTCAAGACCAAGCCCAAGCCCCAGTCATAAAACAAGAGCAAAACTGAGGAGTGGCGCGGTGCGGTTAACAACTGACAAATGTGTGCGGTGAAGGCAAACCAAACAGCAGGGGCTACGCCTTCGACCACCCCTGAGGACGTGGAAGCCTTGCTTGAAGCTGCAAGGTATGGTGACATGGATGATGTTGTGAGCTTATCATCCAATGGTGTTCCTCTTGATTCCAAGGATGATCAGAGCAGGACAGGTATGCAACTTTTTTGGAATTAACTCTTATAAGTGGTAGGAATATAGGATTCAGCGAAAAAATTTCATTTTTTTTTTAAATTTTATTTGTGGGTTTGATTGATAGTGTTGTTGTTTATAAGTATAGTTGATGATTCAAGGCAGAACTTATTAGGGGGAGCACATTTAGTTTTATAAGGAATGTATTTCAATCTTAATCAAATTAGACCTTATTATTACCTTAAGGCTGACTATGTAAAATCAAACTGCACTTTGCTATGAAGTAACACTGTCCTCTGGTAAGGTGAATTTTGGTTATTGAGTTATAACTTTGGGTAGATTACTACTTTTGCCCTCACTTTTGTATGCGTTTGTCATTTTGTCCCTTGCATTATTGAATTGCATAATCATCTAAAAGATCGGCAAAAGTTATTTACGTTAGTTCCCGACACCATATTCTCTCTAGTTTTTGTTGAGGACTAACATGAATAACTTTTGTCAATCCCGGAGATGATTGTGTATTTTTGATAATGTCATGGCTTAGGGACGTAAGTGATGAGTGCATACAAATGAGGGACAATGGTGGTAGTTTGCTCTTGTAACTTTTGATTCCTTACTAGAAAGTACACTTATTTTGATGTACTCCCTCCGGTCCTTAATATAAGCCCCTCCTAGGAAATTTACGGGAATTAAGGAAGCATGTGTAATATTTTTAGTGCCATTGGATATGTGAAATTTTAATATACTTTTTCAAAACTATTCTTATAATTATTGTTGGAGCTCTAAAAAGTGATGAGTAAATATTGGTGTTTGTGGAAATTAGTAACTAATGCCATTGGGAGTTGGATAAAGGACTTATAAATAGAACAGTAAAAAGTTTCCTAAGAGGGGCTTATATCATGGAAATGAGTACTTTCAGTATAACCCTCTGCTTAAAATCATGATGCTATAGAGATGGTAAGGTAGATGTAGGTTACACATTTTGATTCTAAAGCTTTAAGCTTGTCATTAATGAGATCCCGAGATGTAGGGGCTTGTAGGGAAAGTGCCCTTTTTGTTAGGGTCTTGCTGATTGAACGAGTGAGCTTTCATTTAGAAATTAGAGGGAAGAAAATTAAGATGCAAACCGCTGGCACTAAGTTTTTGAAGTAGAAGATAACTTTTTCTCATGATCCACTATATGTTTTTATACGTCCTTGACTTTATTCATCTAATGTATGCATGTAGCTCTTCATATGGCTGCAGCTAATGGACATATTGACATTGTTGAGTATTTAATCAGTAAAGGAGTGGTGAGTGGCCTTTTCACAAATATATCTTCTTATTTTCGCTTTATATCTTTATGCTTTGTATAAGCCGTTTGTTGACTATTTTACGTATAAATAAAATAAGTTATTGATCGATTATCAAAATTAGAGAAGTCATCTGTCCGATTTCTTTACCACCTTTTTTCATTTGGGTACTTTCATGCTTTCACTTTATATTAGATGTTGACTTGTCATTTTTTGTGCAAGATTTCATCAGGTTTTACATGCAATACCAGATGATTTAATAAATTGAATTGTCCGAATAAAAGGAATGTTTTTGTGTGATTTCAATATCTACCTGAACTCCGTGGACTCTAATTATTAAATTACCTTGTGTTTCCTAACACTCAAACCATAGTTCATACTTCATACCTTTTGTAGGCTTTTGGTGTGGGAGAAACTGGAGAACTTTTACATAAAGGTTCCACTTCATAGGACATTATTAGCTTTCTTATAATTTTTATATTTTTACTCTATTTTACAGTACTACATGGTTTATGATAGAACAAAATGGTGTCATTCAATATGTGCAGCCAACCCCACCTATTGGGAAATGACTTTGTTGCTGTTCTACTCTTGCATAAACTTTTCTTTAGTATGTTAGTAAATCCATACTGTCCATCCTTTATAAACCAGAAAAATATCACTTTTCCAACTGGGTAACATCGAAGAATCTATCTTCTATTGATTTGAAGGTCTCTACTTTATTACATGTTGCTATAGCATTTATCTAGCTACCATCTCTTCTTTGCTTGAAAAATTATGTTTACATCCGAGCTATTGATGAGAGCAACAGTTACGTTAGCTCTTAAAAACATTTGGGTAGCAAGACTAAAGCTGAGGTATATGTCATGAGAGAACATACAAGAAAAGAAAAGACTAGGGACAAGTGTATCCAAGCTGAGAAGAAGATGGAAATTCACTTTAGGTGGTACTATGTCAGTTGACCATTTCACCAAAACATTTGTTTATTACTAGAGTGGGACAATGGAAGGTGGTTTTTTTTTTTTTTCTACGAGGGAAATCCCACCGTCATTGCCGCACATTGACAACTCTGATGGGCAACCCCGCCTCCAGGTCATAGCCTACAAACTGTCTGGAGGAGGTCAACCACTCCCGAAGGAGCGACAGGCTCATACCGCCGAGGTGGGATTCGAACTCGTGTCCTTACGGACCGAGGACAAAGTCCCTAGCCAGGTGTGCCACACCTCGTTCCTTTGATTTTATGACGTTTTTTTTTTTTTTTGGATTTGTATAAGGATAAAAGATGAAAAGTGAGAGATAGAGATAAATTTATTTGTTGTGATAGAAAGTTGTGCAACGCAGGTGCATAAATAACATTGTTGTGAAAACTTCATACATAGCATAAAGATTTTAAAGCTTGTCTTTGTATGAACAGGATCTTAATGCACCAAATGAGGAAAAGAACACACCTCTTCATTGGGCTTGTCTCAATGGCCATGTTGAGGTAAATACTAAATACTACATTCATCTAAGGACATCCCTTATTATTTTACAGGTCATGGTTTTCTTTAACATACAATTTCTTTCAGGTTGTGAAGAAATTAATAATGGCTGGAGCTGATGTTAGTGCTTTAAATAGGTCTGCTATTTTGCTTGAGTAAGAAGCATTTTAAAATGGGTCAGTTTCTTACATTGCGTTGATTTTAACAAATGCATTTTTTTCAGTCACGAGAGGACTCCAATGGATGAAGCTGTGAGTAGGGAAAAGCTAGAAGTGATGGACGCGATTAATGAAGCAGTGGCACTAGTTGAACTTCGCAGTGCAATGGTTTCTACATAGGGAACTTTTAGTCAATGCTGCTCCAAGTTATTCGCTTGTAATATGTAATTTGACTACAAGTGTTTGTCAATGGCCTGCACTACCTGCACACCGTCCCTTTATGCCATCCCTAATCAAACAATGGAAATGTAGTTCTTATCCTTTTCTAAGGTAAGCGTTCAATTATCCAAAAAATGTGAAGGTAATCTTCCTTTTACATTTCCATTCAATTCCAAAACCCTTCCAAAAGTGGGCGCCCTAGAATTCCAACACCGTGACATTGAGCGACTTGCTCCATTGAATAAAAATTGAATGATTTAGATACTAATTTGTCTTGAAATTTAATTTGTTAAGATCAAAATCGAAATCGCCCGAATTTGATTCAATGGTGTAGATCTAAGAATTTTCCCTAAGCTAAACACCCCTTACCTTGCAATTAATGTTAGTCTCACAATCCCCCACCACAAATTTTACATTTACAAATTTTACATTTTAATTGTGATCATCTATAAGGATTAAGATAGTTCAAATCTTTCAATTATTTAAATTCGAGTAGGAAAAAGTAGATAATTAAGCAAAATTTAAATTCTATTAACTTTTATTTTACCTTAAATTATTTTTATTTAATATTTTACCTCACATTCTTTTAGTACATGATATTGTAAATTTAGTTAAATATTTGGTAATGAGACCCTCATTTGAGGATCAACAAATTTATAACCAAAATTAGATACAATTCTTTATAATTTAGAGAAACTATTCAATAGCTCGAAGATTAATAACTTTCCCAGCGTAAAAAAAAAAAAAAATACTATATGGGTTTTGCCTATGTTGATAAATGCTAAAAAAAACTAAATTATTTGCCAACTATTTTGAACCTTGTGAGTAATGACCCGTTTATTTTGCTAGGTATTTGTTATACATTGCTCTAAAGATAATGCATAAGAAAATAAAAGTGGAAAATTAATCTAGATAATGATGTATTTCAAGTGTTAAGAGTCAAATTCATAGTTTTTCAATATTTATTTAACATATTTAGATTTTTTTTAAACATTATCCTAAAAGCAATATATAGCCAAATCCATTTTTCTAAGCTTAAACAAACCATTTAAATCATATGTTAATAACAACCTTTCGTTTATGAGTAAAGTTCCACTTTCATTATCAAATTTACATGCATCCGTCGTTTTCGTCTCTAACAAAGTTTTTTTTTTTTTGAAGAGTGTCTCTAACAAAGTTAATCACACAATTATTCTTGGAATTGACAGAATCGACAAAAGTTATTTACCTTAGTAACTTAGTATGATACTTTTTCAATTATTCGTTTTATCCTTAACAATATCATGGTAGAGATCAAAATCCAAATAAAATGAAAAAGTTTAAAAAAAAAGAACTATATTAAAAAAAAAAGTTACTACTAATATTTATAGAGACTTCTTTAATATTTAAAAGTTTATCTACTATCTATATATAAAAGGATCCCTTTTCGAGGCACCACGTTTGTCGGAGAAATTTTCGAGGCACCACTTTTGCCTGTGAAGCTTTCCTCGCACCAGAGAGTTTGTAGGTAGATAATCATTATCTCTAATCAAAATTACAATTTAAAATTAAATAAATTATTTAAATTTATTTAATCATTATATGTATGTAAAATTATTATCCTCAATTATTTTTTGGAAAAAAAAGTAATCATTGTCTTCAACAAAAGTATTTAAAAAAATATTAAAAAATCACAAATTTATTTAATCATTGTCTGTACGTGAAATCATTATCCTCGATTTGTTAAAAAAAAAAGTAATCATTATCCTCAACAAAAATATTAAAAAATTTATAATAGTAATCATTAACCAAATTACAATTTGAAATTAAATTAATTATTTAAGTTTATATAATATGTGAAATCATTATCCTCAATTTATTGAACAAATCATTATCCTCAACAAAAATATTTAAAAAATATTAAAAAATCACTATATATATATATATATATATAATAGGCTCTCCCACTCAATTTTTAAAGTTCTATCTAATTCTAAGAATTCTCTTCTCCAAATTCTCTCTTTTATTTTTATTTTTTCCCTCATTCCTCTACTTAAAGCTCTTAATTTTGATTTTTGAGTGTTTGATGAATTACTTATTAGATGATGCATATTTTGTTATACTTTTAATTGACTTTTGTTTATTCCTTTACTTAGAGCTCTTAATTTTGATTTTTGAGTGTTTGATGAATTACTTATTAGATGATGCATATTTTGTTATACTTTTAATTGACTTTTGCTTAATGCTAATTTCAGGAAAAATGACAGCAATGAGTTACTTCAAACAAGAGCATGACTTTGGTAAGTTATTTTTTTTTTTGTGAAATTTTGATAAGTTGTTATACATACTTACTTTGATTATTCTTTGTTGAAAGAATATGCAAATAATTATCTTTTTCTCTTTTCAAAGAAGAGAAGGGCTCTCGTAGGATTAGGAAGAAATATCTTGATCGCATTCCGGTGAGAAATAATTTTGGTGAGTCTTTTGTCTGTTTGAAGAAACAATGTTTTTCGATTTATTTATGATTTTTTTCGTTTTTGTCATGAGATAAGATAAATGATGAAAAAGATCAAAATATTTAAATATAAATAATAATAATAATAAATGTGATAGTTATATTAAAAAAATAATAATGGTAAAAATATATTAATTTATCCATCAAATAAATATAAGATATATCTTATAATATTATCCAACAAAAAAAAACAGAATTTATAATTTTGGTTTAATTATGTATAATTTTTCATATTAGATGTGATAATTATATTTAAAATATGCTAAATTATCATGTCTTATGCAATAGAAAATATTTTGATTTATCTTTAAATCTACTCATAATGTCATCAAACAAAAAAATATAAAAAAAATTTAATTTTCATTTCACTCTAATAATTAATCATATTATCATGATAAAACGTGTTAATTCATCGATCAACTAAATAAGGAATACATTAATTTAATAGTCATCTATACTTAGACAAATATAATATTAAATATATATAAAAAAAGGAGCCAACATTATATTCATAATAAAATGCAATGTGTTAACCAAGATAGTCAAAAATAACAATTTCAATGTTGTCTTCATGTTATATGAAATAGTGGATATTCCAATTTATCCTTAAATTTTCTCATAATACCATTAAACAAAAGAGATCAAAATATTTAATTTTGATTTGTTTTTAATTATCATAATAAAGTTGATAAGCATATAAAAATATTAATTTATCTATTAAATAAATAAGGAATATCTAATTCTTATTTATTTTTGATTCATCATAATAAAGTTAATAATCATGTAAAAAATTGTTAATTTATCCATTGAATAAAGAAGGAAAATCTCAGGAAAAAAAATGTTATTTTTTATTTATAAGGAAGTACAAAATTTTTCAACAAGCTCATTTTTTATTGTTGTTTAATAATAATCTTTACTTTAAAATATTTTATTAATATTAATAATCCGTGCATTGCACAGGATAAAAATAAAAAAGTTTAATTTTGATTCCACTCTAATTAATAAAACATGCTAATTATCGATATTAAAATAAGGAATACGTTAATTTAATATTGATCTATACATAAATAAATATAATATTAAAAAACGAACTGTCATTATCTTCCAATGAATTCATGTCCAATGAAATAAGGGATATTATGATTTATCATTAATTATTCTCATAATACCATCAAACAAAAAAAATCAAAATAATAATAATAATTTTTGATTTATCATAATAAAGTATATTGAATAATCCTTTTTTTATAATTATTTTTTTATTGTTTAATAAAAATCTTTACTTTATAATGAAAATAATAATAATCTTTAATTTAAAATATTTAATATAAAAAAATTTAATATCAACAACCCGTGCATTGCACGGGGTAAGAACTAGTATATATATATATTTATTGGTGAAGAACGTTTAGATATTTTGAGTAACGAAAGTAGGTAGAGTAATAGACTTATTCAAAGTTGGGACGAAGAGCATAGTTTACTCCTTATTTTATGGTGTTTGGTGGGCGCACTCACACACACATGCGACGACATCACAGTGGTTCTAGTTCACTCCTTCAACGTACACCTACCTCCTCTTTCATTTCAACTTTGAACCAACAACTTACCATCTCACACACCACACGCACACGCTAACTCACCCACCAATACCATTGCCACCAACCCTCTTACCTCAATCTCTCTCTCATAACCTCAACTCTTTCTCAATTTCCCTTCACAATTCAATTCATTCCCTCTCTTTCTTTCTCTCTCCTCTCCTATGGAGGCCAAACTTTTAAGACTTACCATTTCTGCTACACCATCACCTTGTCGTTTACCTCATTCTGCAAATGCTTTTAGTCCCTCTAAACGCTTTCCTTCCAACCCCACTTGTTATTTTCCTAAAAGATGCAAACTTTCTCTTCAGCCACATGCAGCTGCTGCTTCAGCTTCAACTGGGTGAGTAGATTTTTCCATTTTTGGGATTCTCACAAATTAATATTAACTTTATGTGCTCAAAGATTGCTTTTTTTATTGGATTTTGTGTATCTAATTGTCTCTTCATTTATAGTAGGGTGTCATTATTTCTGCTATTATTTTTATTATGATTATGATAATTTGGCATATGCAATTGTTTATTGAATCAGCAACTAGTTAGCTTGCACGGGATTTAATTTTGGTTTTGGTTTTCTTACAACCTTTAAAATCCTAGGTAGCTTTTGGTTGACATGTCGTTACAGAACATGTGATTTTTTATTTGTGATTGGTGTATTATTATGTGATCTCGCTGAGTATTGGTGAGAGACTAATCACTAGAGGTGCGGTCAAGGTGCCAAAGCGGGGGACCCATATCAGTAGTGTTTTTTTACGGGTACATGAATCTAGATATCGAGCCTGGGACCACATGCTTTAATGACCTAATTTCACTTGCATCGACACACATTGGTATGAACAATGTTGTATTAAATTGTGGTCATGTTGTGAATTTTACAAAAATTGCAGACAATTGCAAGATTATGCGACCAATGTGGGATCAATTGTAGTGGCGATGTGGTTGCGGAGTGCAACTTACGTCCATATGATTTTTTTCTTATTTTCTTAACACGATAGTTATTGTCAAGATTTTTTAATTCTTTCCAAATGTAGGTAGCTATACTATAGTGCTTAAGTTATAAATAACGTCACCGATTAATGCAAAAATACAAAATTAAGGCATTGCTAGTATATGAATATATGACCATTGGTATCCTAGAACTTCAGTGTTTCTTGAATCATGTATAATTTTCCTGTTGAACTTACCCACTGTTTTTCGGATATTCAAGCCGAGTTTATTCCGCGAAACTTCTTCTGTACTTGTCAGTATTTTAATTGTTTCATTCAATCCTCACCCACTCAACCTCCAAACACCTTTTTCCTGTCTTCTTCCACCCTCTTAGTTCATACTTCAAGCTTTCTTAATTTCACATTACCATTCATTTTTCTCTTTCTTCTTCTCTTTCCAATGGAGGCCAAACTTTTAAGGGCTACCTTTTCAGCTGCACCTAGCTGGTTATCTCATTCTTCAAGAGGCAGTTGTGCTTTTGATCTCACAAAACACACAACTTTCTTTTCCTTCAACCATAATTCAGTTTTTCTCAAAACGGGCAACATTTCTATTCAGGCTCGTTCAACTTCGTTTGGCTGAGTACTACATTTGAGTTTGTATTTTGGGTTTCTCAAAAGTTCAATTCAGTTGTATGTTCTCAAAGCTTTTGATTTTATTTAATTCTGATTTATTGTCTATGCAATTGTAGGCTGTCATAATTTCAGGTTTTTTATGAGGACTTGAGTACATATATTTGCAATAGTTTTTAGAATAAATCACCAACTTTCATTGCTCCATTGTGCTCTAACCTTTAAGATCATAAAGTCCCCAGTCTCAATGGAAATTGATGGATTAGAACAGAGGAATCGGACCATGCATTTGTGCTGGTTTAATATAATTGATCAGAAACATTAACAGGGTTGCTTTAAACTGCGTTTGCATTGCAATTACAAAAATTGCAGATATGCAGCCAAGGGGGGACAGTTGCAGTTAATGCAACTTAAAACTATAGTATTTGTTTTTCTTATTTTTTAACACAGTGGTCCCAATGTATGTAGCTACAGTGCTTAGGTTATAACTCTTTATGATTTGCTTCTTCCTTAGATGCTCAGTTTGCCAATTAAGGCAGTACACTAAATGAACAATGGAATCCTAGAACTTTATTGTTTCTTGAATTTCTTTATAATTCTCCTGTTGTACTTGCCCAGCATTTTGCAGATATACGGGCAGATGCTCGGAGACAGACCCGATATCTGCAAAAGTGTTTCCATAGTAGTCAGTCTTTTAACTGCTTCATTCATCGTTTCTTGGATTATTAATAATTTTACTGTTGTACATACCAAACATTTTGTGGATATTCATTCATGCTGATTCACAGAGACATTCTTTTTAAAATTTTAAAATTACCTTTTTTTCTTTTGTGTAGATCAGTGCCAACAAAGAGAAGGATTGATGTAAGCGAAAACCTGACCCTTGATCATATAAGACATTCTTTAATTCGACTGGAGGATAGCATAATCTTTAGCCTCTTGGAGCGAGCACAATACCGTTACAATGAAGATACATATGATCCTGATGCCTTTTCCGTGGAAGGATTTCATGGCTCGTTGGTTGAATATATTCTCAGGGAAACTGAGACACTTCATGCTAAGGTATGGACCAACGCATGAAAAGCTATGATCAAATGAAAATTTAAAATATAAAAACGATAAAGTGGAAGTACTAGGTCATAAAATATAAATTTTAATTTTCCTGACTGTGTTTCCATTTTACACTGAAGGTGGGTAGATACAAGAGTCCTGATGAGCATCCTTTCTTTCCTGATGGCCTTCCTGAACCATTGTTACCGCCATTGCAATACCCTAATGTAAGGAATATGCCTTAGCAATTATGAAGGTTCTCCGATTAAGATTTTGTTTTGCCACTGAACTTGTTGAATTTTGGTCCTCTGAGTAAAGGGCAAATAGATTTACATGATAGTTTTCTCTTTTTAAAGTTTTATGAAAAGGAAAAGGTTGATATCAAGTAGGTAGCAAACCTTTCTATGATATTATTGATTATTAGGTCTAGGAAAATCAATGTGCTTGTTATTTCTGCATTTACAGCTAACCAGAACAAGCTATCACTGTAATCCTGTCATATAAATATTCTGTCAAAGATAGATTATATTAATTTACAGATTTATCTTATGACAAAATATCTACTATAATTCTTCTGCTATGAGCTCTCTCTGTCTCTCTGACTCACTCTGTTACATGTCTAATGGTTGTGTTGCTAAATCTTTTATGTTATGATTCTTCTTCAGTGAATTCTATGTAACCTTTAAATGTTATTGTGCTAATTGCTTCTTCGCTGAATTTTCGTGTAATGTGTGAATAGGTATTGCACCCTATTGCCAATTCAATATATCAATTTGCAGATTTATCTTATGACAAAATATCTACTATAATTCTTCTGCTATGAGCTCTCTCTGTCTCTCTGACTCACTCTGTTACATGTCTAATGGTTGTGTTGCTAAATCTTTTATGTTATGATTCTTCTTCAGTGAATTCTATGTAACCTTTAAATGTTATTGTGCTAATTGCTTCTTCACTGAATTTTTGTGTAATGTGTGAATAGGTATTGCACCCTATTGCCAATTCAATAAATATAAATGACAAAGTGTGGAATGTATACTTCAGAGTTCTTATCCCACAGTTAGTCAAGGATGGAGATGATGGTAATTGTGGATCCACTGCTGTTTGTGATACAATGTGCTTGCAGGTACACATTACTAGTTACCTTTTAGTTAATTCAGTTCTCAGTTGAAAACTTGAAATGATGTACATGGGGGTTACCTTGTTATTTCAAATTTCAAATCTACTCCATATTGAAGGGTCTCTAAGCATATGGTATTATCATGTTTATATCTATCCATCTCCTTGACTATGGTTGACCCTCATTTCATGTTCTTTCCACGTCCTCTTTGGTAGTTATTTCTAACATTTGCAATGGCAAGACCTATTGGTTTGATGTTTCTGAAACAGTAACAAATCATATTGAAGGGTCTCTAAGCATATGGTATTATCATGTTTATATCTATCCATCTCCTTGACTATGGTTGACCCTCATTTCATGTTCTTTCCACGTCCTCTTTGGTAGTTATTTCTAACATTTGCAATGGCAAGACCTATTGGTTTGATGTTTCTGAAACAGTAACAAATCAATATTCCACTTATATGAAAAATAAAGAACAGTTGTTCCCTTGTTAAACCATTTATGATATAACACAATGACATTGTTTGATCGATGCAACTGACCCCTGTACTGAGGGAAGGCTTTTATTGTTGTTTCCTCATTAAAACAGGATAGCGTTAGTGGAGTTTTTATATTTTTTCATAGAGGGCGAGCCTTGGCGCAACGATAAGGTTGTTGCTTGGTGGCCAAGAGATCACGGGTTCAAATCCTGGAAACAGCCTCTCCCGCTCGGGGGTAAGGCTGTGTACACCTACTCTCTCTAGACCCCACTAGGTGGGAGCCTCGTGCCTTGGGCCACCATTTTTAATGTTAGCAGATTTTTTCTTTAAAAAAAAAGGAGGTGAAGACACCCAAAACTCTCTCTTTGTCTATATGACAGCTCTGTAGTGTAAGGAACTGGTGTCAAGCCTGCATGTCTTTCTTTTAATTGTTTTGCCATTGCCAATTATAAATTTCTTGGCCTAGGCTTGATACAACCTGTTACTACTTGCAAGTTACCTTAGCTAACATTTAGCATGCATTATTTTGTCAAATTTTGATCCTCGAAGATTTGAAATGTAGATTGTAATTGCCAATTCTGTTTCTTATATTGCTGGAAACTGGTGATTTCTTGTGACTCCAGGCCCTCTCAAAGAGAATCCATTATGGCAAATTTGTAGCTGAGGCAAAATTTCTAGCTGATCCGGATGCATATAAAGCTGCCATTATAGCACAGGTAAACAATACTTGTCAAGAGGGCCAGACTACTATACAATTCTTATTATTTTTCTACTTTAGGGAAATTCAATATTATCAACGATAAACCTACTTCAAATGGCAAACATGTTAATCAAAGATATTATAATCCACTATTCATAGTAGTTCTTGTTCCATAAAGTGTTTTGTCACTATTAAACTATATGGTTATTGGTAAATGCCATGGTACTGATTTTGATGGACTTGTTTACAAGTCTGAGGAGATTGTAATGCAAAGGGACACTTTCAGGTTTCATTTTCATTTTTCTGCATGCTGAAATTTTCGGAGTCAAGTTTGATTCATGGAGCTGATTTTGCAGGATAAGGAAAAGTTGATGGATTTGCTAACATACCCTGAAGTTGAAGAAGCAATCAAAAGGAGAGTAGAGATGAAAACCAAGACTTATGGGCAGGAAGTGGTCATAAATATGAAGGAACATCGAGCTGAGCCAGTGTACAAAATAAATCCAAGCTTGGTTGCTGATTTATATAGTGATTGGATCATGCCATTGACAAAAGAAGTTCAAGTTGCATATTTATTAAGGAAGCTGGACTGAACATAATAAGTACCTTTTTAATTACATTGTTCATAGAGTATTAAGATTTTCATAGTAATTATACTTATAATTTATGTCTCTGATTGAATACATTGGGTAAATTTATTTGAAATAAGATGTCTTATTTTGTACCATTTCATTGCAATTTCATTTTGACTTATTTATGTCTTTAGTCCCTGAAAGTTGGGAGTGTTTTGGTTTTGGTCCCTAGAAGTTCTTTTGACCTTGACTCATCTTAATTGTTCTGAAAATTTGGTTTTAGTACATGCCGTTAGGAAAATTCATTAATTGCTGACGTGGCTAACAAAACACCACAATGACATATATGTTGGCAATTCGGCAAGTGTACCAATCGCACAAGTAATAACAAATAAAACCTAACAATTACTAGAATCGAATTTCAATCCCCGACAATGGCGCCAAAAACTTGTTGGCAATTCGGCAAGTGTACCGATCGCACAAGTAATAAAGAGTAAGTAAATTATTTGGAACAAATTAAAAAATGCTAAAGTGATAGATAGTGTAACGGCGGCACTTGAGAGTATCAGCTCTTGTAATCGCTTCAGTCTCCATATCGGTCCCTTCAACCCCACTTCACAAAACTCTCTCTATGTCGTTTTCCCTTCAACCTTGGTTGCATTTCACAAAACGTGTAAATTGCTTTCCCTTCAACCCCATTTCAGTTTTCTCCCAAAAATGCAATCTTTTCTCTTCAGTGACCCGCACCAGCACTCTAGACCTATTCATCACTGTCTTTTCATAAATAAATTTCTATTCTCTGTTCTAAATAATACAACGTCACATTTTTATTATTTGATTCTCAATTTATTATTGCCTCTCTGCAATTAATTTGGTGCTTTTTTATAGACAAATTGTTTTTCTTTTTATTTTACACTTCCTGGGTTGATGGGTGCCTAACCAATTGAGCTGACTATAGTTGTGATTGCAAATTTGCAATTGTCTACAGAATCAACCTAACAATCACCAAGTACTTTTAATGCTTTGCTTAACTCCCAAGGCACAATTCTTATTTCTTAAGTAACATTTTTTGGGTTTATGTGGGTCCAGAGAGAGAGGGACAAATGTTTAAAATAGAAGTGTATGGTAAGTTGTGCTGTCATCAAGGGAACCTTTGAAAGTTGCCGTCCAGTTCTTAAATTACAAGAAAGTGAAAAATTATAAAAACAATTAGGTGGGGTCCGTTTAAAATATCTAAGTTTGTATTGTAATGTGGATGAATGTGTTCTACTCAGCCCTTTTAAGATCTTAGATAGCATTTGGCAGACATGTTAACATAGGAAATGTGGATTTTGTTATGAAATTGGTGTATTCTGTAAATAGAACAGGACATCCTTTCGTCATGTTATGTCCTTGTTCGTGCAACAATCGCTACCTTACCATGCCATTAAGTTAGTTTTATATAATTGATCTGAAACATTAAAAACCTTGTTTTAAATTACCATTGCATTGCAGTTTTATGCAGCCAGTATGGGCTCAATTGGAGTTGTTATGCAGCTACAGACTGCTACATAAATCAATGGTGCTCGATTTTCTGATTTTGTAACAAAATAAAGGATAGTCTAGTGCACAAGGGTCCCACTCGGTGAGGCCTAGGGACATGGTGTTAGATATTGTAACACAATGTTAACCCTACAAGCAGATTTACTGTTTCTAATGTACTCTAGTGCTTAAGTTATAATTCTTTGTAAGATTAGCATCCTCCTTAGATATTCAGTGTTTGACAATTGATTTAATACAAAAAATTTTAAGGCTATACTACTAGATGAAGAGACGAACATTAGAATCCAAGAAAGTACTTCAATGCTTCTCAACTTCATTTATAATTTTCCTGATGTGCTGACCTGTTTTGAGGATACTTGGGCAAAAGAGAGCCAAGTTTTTAAAATGCTTTATTCAGTCCTCATCCACAAAACCTCCAAACTACTTTTTTCTTCTGTCTTCTTCCATCCTTATATTTCTTCTCTATTACTCAATTTCACATCATCATCACCATTATCATTCATTTCTTTCTCTTTCTCCCTCTCTTTCCAATGGAGGCCAAACTTTTAACAGCTACCTACTTGGCAACACCTTTTCATTTATCCCATTCTTCAAGAGTCAGTTGTGCTTTTGATCTCACAAAACATACAACTTTCTTTCCCTCCAACACCAATTCAGTTTTTCCCAAACAATGCAACCTTTCTTCTATTCAGGCACATTCAGCTTCTTATGAGTGAGTACTACATTAAAATTTTCCATTTCGAGTTTCTCATCAATTCAATTCTATGTTCTAAAAGATTATATTTTTATTTGATTCTGATTTGTCTCTGCATTTGTGGGGTGTCATAATTTCTAGTTTTTTAATACTTTGTTACATGTAATTTCAATTGTCTGTAGAATCAATCACTAGTTTTTTTTTTTTCTCTATAATGTGGTCTACCTCTTTATGATCTTAAAGTCTTCAGGCTCAATGGAAATTGCTGGATTAGCAAAGAGGAAATTGATCTGGTAACATTAACAGATTTGTTATAAATTGTAGGTTTGTAGCTGTGTTGCGACTTGCGATCACAGAAATTACAGACAATTGCGAGAATATGCAGCCTATGTAGGCACAATTGCAGCTGCAATGTGGTTGCAGACTGCAACTTAAAACTACGACGTTTGGCTTTGCACGTAGTTTCCTGTGCTAGTTGCATGTTTTCATCCTTAAAGCCTGCAAGTTCATAATAGTTGTTTATATGAAGGACATCATCACTTTTGCTTTCCGAATTGGTCAATCAAATTTGAAACTTTCCCCATTTCTTTTGTACAGATCAGTGCCAACAAAGATAAGGATTGATGGAAGTGAAACCCTGACCCTTGATAATATAAGACACTCTTTAATTCGTCTAGAGGATAGCATAATCGTTAGCCTCTTGGAGCGAGCACAATACTGTTACAATGAAGATGCATACGATCCTGATGCCTTCTCCATAGATGGATTTCATGGCTCGCTGGTAGAATATATTCTGAGGGAAACTGAGAAGCTTCATGCCAAGGTAAGTGTATGAGCACGAAAAGCTATTATCAATTGAAAGTTTTCAATAAAATTGATAAAATGAAAGTTCAAGGTCTTGAAATATAAATTTCGAATTTCCTGATTGGGTTTCCATTACACTGAAGGTTGGAAGATACAAGAGCCCTGATGAGCATCCTTTCTTTCCTGATGGTCTGCCTGAACCAATGTTACTACCATTGCAATACCCTAAGGTAATGAATATGCCTTAGCAACAATGAAGGCTGTTCCCTTATGATTTTGTTTTTCCACTGAACTTATTTACTATAGATTCATTGAAGAGTGCACTTTGTTGAGTAAAGGGCAAATAATAACCATTGGTGAGAAAATCAAGGGAGTGGAGTCACACATATCCATGATTTGTTATCCAGATGCTTGTATATTTTAAAATTGGGTCTTGCTAACAAGTGCCCTTAGGGCACAGGGCACTTGTTAAGGTTACTACAATAGGAAAAACAATCATAAGTGCACATCATTTCATCTCTCGAAAATCCAGAAAAATGCAAGTTTCAATGAACTTTTACCACACTTGTTAGCATTTGCCTTTAAAATTTTAACCTGTTGATTCTCTCATCAATGATTATCAGTACTGCTCTTCACTCTCTAAATTCACTCTGGAGGGTCCAAATCTGAAATTAATATATTCAAATGAACAGAAGTATGCTTTGGGGTGGATAGAATTACAATGTGTAGTAGTCTGATAAGTTCCTCCTTGCCAAGCCTGAACAGGTAGTGTTTAGGAGGTTATGATCCGGAAGGAGGTTAAGGAATTGTAGTTCATTACAGTAGTAATGGCACTAGCCATGCAAGTGTAAAGATAACATGTCAGGAAATTCTTTGGAGGGGGGTTAAGATGTAGGCCATTTGTGACGAATTTGAAATTAAAGTTTCTCTTTTCAAAGTTTTATGAAAAGGAAAAAGTTGATATCAAGTAGGCAACAAACCTTTCCACATTAAAAAAAAAAAAAAAAAACCTTGCTATTATATTATTATGGGTTTTCTTAACTTCAACCCTTACACTCTGTTTGGTAGGGTGGAATTTGGGGGAAGAGAATTTGAGAGGAAAGAAATTGAGAGAAAAATTGAGTTTTCTCCTGTTTGGTACAGAAGAGAAAACGGAGGGAGAGAAAAAATTGACTGGGTCCCACGGCAAAAAATTCTCTTCCCACACTAGGCGAGATTTTGAGGGAACATTGGGTTCCGTGCGTGCTGTGCTCTCCATGTGCTTGTACTGGAGCATTGAGTATACTTGCGCTCTAAGTTGTTTTTTTTTTTTTTTTAAATTTAATCTGACACAATTTTTTATATAAATATTTTTTTTCCACTTTTCTCTTCCAATCAACAAAACAACTTATTTCTCTTTCATATTTCTTCTCATTTTCTCTCCTCTAACCAAACAACCGCAAAATCGTACTCATTTTCTCTTCATAATCTTTCTTCTCGTTTTCTTTCTCCTCATTTTCTCTCTTCCCTTTTTCTCTCGTGCAACCAAACAAAGCCTTAGAGCTTAGAATAAGCACCCCAAAGTGGTTAGTATTTCTGAAAAAATAAAAGCGCAAGTCCTTTCATTTATTAGATGCATTATTTTCAAGAAATACTAACCACTTTGGGATTCTTAGGTTAAGAAAACCCATTATTATTTCCTATCAGGCGCAGGAAAATCAATATGCTTATGTCAGCAATTACAGTTTAACCAAATCAAGTTAGTCACGGCATAAATTTTGTGTCACATATGAACATACATTATATTAATTATCAGATTCAGTTAAATGACAAAATATCTAGTATAATTCATATGTTATGAACTCTCGCTGTCCCTCTCTTGTTAAATGTTAAATGTTTAATGGTTGTGTTGCTAAATCTTTTATGTGCTAATTACTTCCTGGCTGAATCTCTATGTAATCTGTGAAAATGTAATGTTCTAATTGCTTCTTCGATGTATTTCTTGTAATGTGTGAATAGGTATTGCACCCTATTGCCAATTCAATAAATATAAATGACAAAGTGTGGAATGTATACTTCAGAGTTCTTATCCCACAATTGGTCAAGGAAGGAGATGATGGTAATTGTGGATCCACTGCTGTTTGTGATACAATATGCTTGCAGGTACACCTTATTATTATTACCTTTTAGTTAATTCAGTTCTCATTTGAAATGATGTCTAGGGGTGTGCTACCTTGTTATTTTCAGCTTTCAAATCTCCTCCATATTAAGGGGTCTCTCTGCATTTTCATAATCTATTATCCAGCAATCCAACGCTTTGACTATGGTTGATCCTCATCTCATGTCATTTCTATGTCCTCTGGTATTAATTTGCTAAAAAAGCAACATTTCACTTTTATGAAGAATAGCTTCATTGAACCATTTATACAGAACACAGTGACATTGTTTGATCCATGTAAATGTGTAAGATACCATTTAGGAAAGATTTTATTTTTTGCTGTTTCCTCATTAAAACAGGATAAAGTAAATGGGATGCTTTTTTCATAAAGAAGAAACTAAAATCTGTACTTCTGGAAGAAATCCAAAACTCTTTCTTTGTCTACAAGTCAACTCTCTAATGCAAGGAATTGGAGTTAGGTTCATCATTATGTGTTCTCCAATATGTTCAGTCCTTCTGTAGAGGAAACTAATACTTAGTAACAATCCAAGTCTGTATGATCTTTTTCTTTATGGTTTTGCCATTGCCAATTGTAAATTTCATGAGCTAAGCTTGACAAGTTTATCCGCTTAAGGTTAGATTGTAATCTTAAATTCTGGTTCTTAATTCTTACATTGCTGGAAACTCGTGGTTTCTTGTGACTACAGGCCCTCTCAAAGAGAATTCATTATGGCAAATTTGTAGCTGAGGCGAAATTTCAAGCTGCACCAGATGCTTATAAAGCTGCCATTATAGAACAGGTGCAATTATATGTTAATCAAAGTAGTAATCAACTAATCATAATTATTCTTGATGGTTACTGGTAAATGGTACTGACTTTGAAGGGCATGCTTACAAATTTGAGGAGATCACAATGCAAAGGGACATACACTTTCAGGTTTCATTTTCATTTTTATGCAAGCCTAACTTTTCGGATTCAAGTTTTATTTTGTTGAGGTGGTTTTGCAGGATAAGGAAAAGTTGATGGATATGCTAACATATCCTGAAGTTGAAGAGGCAGTCGAAAGGAGAGTGGAGATGAAGGCAAAGATTTATGGGCAGGAAGTGATTATAAATGTGAAGGAACATGGAACTAAGGCAGTGTACAAAATAAATCCAAGCCTGGTTGCTAATCTCTATGCTGAATGGATCATGCCATTGACAAAGGAAGTTCAAGTTGCATATTTATTGAGGAAGCTGGACCGAGCACTATAAGTACCTTTTTAATGACATTGTTCAGAGTATCAAATTTTCGAAGCTAAATAATACAAATAATGCATGCCATTGGCTAAACTCCTTTGAATTATGATGTCTTACTTTTGGGCCATTTTGGTTCCATTTTCATTTTTAAGTTTGGGTCTTGCTAACTGCACTAATTAAGGAATCAAGAGAAATTAAGTTTCTGTTGAGAAATTATATATAATATCACTTTTTAAGGTATCAAACTATTTCTCATTAAAAACTTATCTTTTTCATTCCTTACTATTGTTTAGCATTTGAGGGTGAGACTTTGTGCAATAGTAGGGATGTAACTTTATGACCTGAATGTTGTGTTATATGTTCAAATAATAATCTTTCTTCTTGTGGAGGTGAAGCTGCATTCAAGGGCTGAGGTTAAGAAAACCCTTTTTTTTATGACACGAATTGGATATTTACACAATTACATTCAGGCATTAACCACCACAAATGAAGTTCCCGAAGTTTGAATGTGTGACGTCAACTTCCGAACCTTAAGATTTAACATGTGATCAAGAGGGCTACAATTCAACACCCCACTTTCCCACTTTCTTCTACGGGTGACTTATGAAAGAGTAATACCTGCCAATTAATTAAGAATACACATCGAAGCATGAAAAAAGAGTACGTAACTCAGTCTACTTGGACACTATAAATTGGTTTACAGCATATCAAAGAGGAGAGTTGCTCAAAAAATTACCAGCTTGTTTGGTAGCATGAACATGCTCAGGCATTGTACACGTTTTTTATTATAAAAATAAATATTATTAGGTGAGATGAGAAGTATACGAGGATAAAACATTATATTAAAAAGAAACAGCCAAAAGCTAGGTGAGAGAGTCATGCAACAAAACAAACTAGTCCATATGCATGTCTACCAAAATAAATCACTACAAAAACCCACGTACAAAACATCGAAGGGATGTCAAATAAGTGACCTTATCTTAAACAAAATCTAAAGGCAAAAATCAGTCCTTTAAAATTCTAGTATTAATTTTCAGCCAAATACAGTAGAGAACAACAAAAATAGAGCACTGAGCCATAATGTTGGCATCATTAAGTGAGCCAAAATTGGTTGAATGCCATTGAGATTTCCTGAAGGGACCAAGCGTATGACATAACAGATGCATGAAGGGGAAACCCCGATCATTGAGAATGAGAAGTTGCCCTCTCTTTCCAAGTGATGGCTCATACAAATTATGAACAAGGACATTCATCGATTACCTTTACTTTTTATAACTGGTAGAGCTAACCTTGTACTGACTCAATATCCTCTTCCTCATCGCTTTCTCCCCCAAACACGGAAGCCATTTTCATTGCTAGCTTTGCAGCCATTTCCCTTCTTTGAAAATCAGGCATTAATCTTAAGCTTGAACGCATATTCCCAATCTCGGACATCAACTGTTCTAAATCGTCAATGTCAAGAACTTCACCCCTATCAGCCTTCTCTTCTTCCATATCATGGATATTGGATACTACTTCTTTGTCATTCTCATCCTGAAATGCAGTACCTGAGGTTGAGGCCTGGAGCTCTTTATCTGATTTAGTTCCATCCTCGTGTTTACATTCTGTGTGGGGGTTGTTATGAGATATTGACGATCCTCCTGTGTCTAAGGAAGGTGCAGAAACCCATCCTTGTTCTGTATCATCCCAAAGATCGGCTGAACCACCTGATAAAACCTCATACTCCAATTCAAAATCAGATTCTTCTGAAGACGACTCTGAACAGAATTTAGATAAACGAAATTAGAGATCAGCATTTACAATAAATAGGTAAAAGTAGAATTCTCAACAAAATATTAAAATATGCAAAGAAAATGACCTTCTTTCTCAGGCAATGATGGTTCACTTATTCTATCACCAGATTTTAATATCATTCCAGGCCACATATGAGCAGAAAGAGCACCATAGAGCCGTTCAACTCCTTGTAAATCACCGTCTACAGACAAGCCTGTCAACAAAAGTTCTTTCATCTCAATGAAGCAATACACGTATGGAAATTGTATAATGGAAAATATTTGTGCAATATTCATGATTCATCATTGTAGGCTGTAGCTTTATTTTTGGTCAGCTGGAATTACGACAACAGATACAGAGGGTTTACATTTGTCAAAATCCGCATTGGAAGCACATGCCTCAACGAACTCAATGTTGTTTTCTGTGCACCATTCCAAACAGGACCTTCTGATATCCCCAGCTGTTGGCTCTTCGTCCCCCAATAAACTAGTTCCCTCAGATTCAGATATTCCATACCCAGTGAACTCTGAATAAGGATCAACTGTGGAATCTTCAAGCTTGAGCGATCGTCTTCTGTATTCTGCATGCACTGGATGGCCTGGAAGCAGGTCCACTTTGTTTCCGATGCATAATAATATCTCAAAGTGTCCAATATCAGTACTTGATACCCAATTTTGAAGCGTAGTTAGGGAAGATAGCTGAACATAATAAAAAACAAAAACGGATACATGTTATTGGAAACGCAATTATGCAAAGTTATGCACATAACTTTCCTGAAAAAGGCTATGTTTGGCACAACTAGCTCAAAAAATAGCTAAAGGCTTACAAGGTGGTGGTGGAAAATTGAGCTGATAAACTAGTTAATTGAATAAGAACTGTTTGGTAAAATTAGCTGATAAGCGCAAAAGCTACTTGAGAAGCTCATAAGCCAGCAGCTTATTAAAGAAGCTCATTTGCCAAACACAACCAAGTAGCTTAACTTTGGCAAAATAAGCTAGTTGAGGGCCTTAGCAAACACCGCACAAGTTAATCATATTATTATGAATTTTGAATGATGAATTATAAATTGAACAAACTAAAGAAGAGTCAAGTGAAGGATGGTGATACTGACATCATTCATGTCGAAAACCATCACGAGAGCATCCAATTGTCGAAATATGGGCAGGCTGCTAATAGAAAAACCATCGTGAAGATTAGCCATCCATACGGACACATCCACGGTGTAGTACTTAGTGCTGATATTCCACCTGTTCATACATTCCATCACTAAGTATTTTGGTTAAAAAAAAAAAAAGAGTAGTACAATCAATCAAATACTCCCTCGAACCTCCATTTCTAAATATAAGTCATTTTAGAAAAAAAAATAAAAATTGTTTCATAATACTAACTCTTTCTGCAAAGGGTATTGCTAAAGTTACTCGAATAAGAAAAACAATCATAAGAAGTACCCATTATTCCGTGTCTCGGGAATCTGAAAAAAATACATTTTCTAATAACTTTCCACTGAGATAATTACACTCCTTATAGCATGTTTGGTTAGCGGAAACCAAATCAATTCTGGCCCCAAAATCACGTTGGAGCAAGAAGCAACTGTTAGTAGAGTTGGCATTCCAGAATTAATCCTGGACTAACTCACCGCAGAACCAAACATGCACTTAACCTATGAGCTAGAAAAGGAATGATCCAGAGTGAACATACATACCCGTGAACAGTAATTTCACGTTCTGAATCAGATTCAGAAGCGTCTTCAAAATCAATAGAGAGTAATCCTGGTGGAGAATATCAAATCAAGATTAAGCATATGTATGAGTATGATACAAAAATAATAAATTAAAATAAAAATTGAAAATTGAAGTGAATTGTAAAGAAGATGAAGAGAAAGAGAAACTTACGAGAGAGGAGGGTGCGTTTACCAACGCAGGGAGATCCAATGACGAAGATGCCGGGTCGATTCTCGAGAGGAATCGTATCCTTTGAAGAAGAAGAAGATTGGTTGGGATTCATTTTTTGTCGGAATTCAAATTGAACCGCAACGGAAACAGTGCGCCACCGCAGCTTCCGGCGCAGATAAGATGGAAGTCGTCGTCGGAGGAGGAGGGTCCAATTTCGAGTGAATGAAGGAACATAGCCCTATTCGGCTTGAACCGCCGGCTGGATTTATTTAAGGCTTAAATTTTATTTTTTATTTATTTATTTTATTTTTTCTGATTATCTAATTTTTAAGTTTTAATTTGGTCCTTTATTTTTTAAAATAATCAATTTAGTCATCTATGGTTGTAATGTTTATCAATTTCATACTTCCATCTTCAGAATGTTAAATTTTCACAAGAATATACTAATTTTGCCGAAAATTCCTTCTCTCGTTACAAGAATATATATTTTATACCCATAATTTGCAGTTAAAAAAAAGACAAAAATATGAGTGAAATTTTACCTTAAACAAATTACCGACATTGAAATTTTATCAATCAAAGTATCAAATTCGTTTGAAAATGCAAATTTCGACGAGAAAATGCAGATTTTAGTAACTGAAAGAAGGAATCTCTTACAAAATCAATATTCCTATAAAAATTTAAAAGGCTTAATTATGTCACAAGTCCCTGAACTCTGGTGTATTTTTGTCAGATATCCTTATTCTCCTTTTGTTTAATGTTTGACTCTCCGAAGTTACTTCTGGGTTTGTCATATACTCCTACTATAAATTCTGACTAATTTTGCTGACATGTAATATTAGAATCCTCCTGATCAGACGCAGGAGGTTAAGCACCTAGAGCCCCATGAGCAAAGATCTTTTTTTAAAAAAAATTTAAAGAACTAAAAAACTTAATATTTTTATATTTTTCGTTAAATAAAAAAAGAAAAAAGGAAATCGAAGAGAGAGGTCGTTTTCGCCCGTGTGATATCACGCGGCACCACATAACCAACCTCCTGCGTCTGACTAGGATTCTGATGTTACATGTCATCAAAATTGGTCAGAATCGGTAGTAGGGGTATATGACAAACCAAGAATTAACTTCGGGAAGTCAAACATTGAAGAAAAAAAGAACAAGGGTATCTGACAAAAGTACCCCAAACTTCAGGGATCTGTGACATAATTAAGCCAATTTAATATCATATTGACGGAATAATGAAATTGACGAACATCATAAACATGAAGAACTAAATTGATCATTTTTCAAGATAAATGACCAAATTTAAAACAAAAAAAATAAGATAAATGACAAAAAATATATTAGCCTTTATTTAACGGTAATTCATTTTTTAACCCCCTCTCAATTTTATTTTTCTCAAAATATTTTTCTCCCTCTCTTCCATTTCCGTTTTCATCTCCCTCTCCTCCTTCCCTACACTTATCTAACATCAAAAGCAAAAAAATATATAAATAAAAATAGGAAACAAAACTCCCATAGCAATTTTAGATCTTAACAAAATTAATAAACAAATATTGTAAAATGGAAAACAGGAAAACAAGATATTAACAAAACTTAACATATGTGAGAATTATTACTAAACCAAGTGGGTCAAGCTTGTGGGACATATACAAAAGTTTTGGCTTAAATACCAAAGTGGTTTTTATAAATATTGACTTATTTGAAATTGGTCTTTGAAAAAAAAAAGGTTTTGGCCCCTGCATTTGCAAAACGTTTTTGGTTTTGTTACCTCCTGTTAAATGTAAATGGAAAACGTCGAAAACGTAATGCATTACATTCTATGACCAATTTAGGATGATATTCTTGAATTAATTTTCAAGGGTAAAAAGAAAATTGTCCTTACATAAGAGAACCAATTCACAAACCATGACCGTAGAGGGACCAAAACTATCAAATCTAATAATAGAGGGTTCAAAACAAGTTACCAACGTAATTATGAGGACCAAAATTTAAAATGAGAGACCAAAACCAAAACATTTTGTAAATGCAAAGACCAAAACCAAATTTTTTTTGCAGCAACCAATTTTAAAGGAGTCAATATTTATAAGGATATTTTAGTATTTAAGCTCAAAAGTTTTTGGCAAATAAAAAAAAGTGTGAAGGACCAAATTGGTCTCTAGCAATTTTGCATTGTACCAATTTGGTCCATCACAATTGATAAACCCATGTTTGGTCCCCGACAAACTTAAAGGTGGAACAATTTAGTCCCTCCGTTAGTTCCGTCAACCCACCCTGCCGTTAACCATAACGAAGCCGTTAATGAGTGTAAATGACTACAATCGGTGGGTGAATTAACTAGAGAACACTAGGAGAACACCTAGAATGGGGGTTAAATAGGTGTCTAAGAAACCTTGAAAGATTTTCGAGTAAAACAAATCGAAACAACTAAAACGAATGATTTTTACAAATTCTGAAACAGATAATCGATTATGAGAATGGATAATCGATTATCATCTGACAGCAAGTTTCAGATAATCAATTATGACCAATGGATAATCGATTATCCACTGCAGAAACAGAAAAAATCACTTTTCAACCAAAAACGAAAATCAATCAATTAACACATAAGATCAGAGATAGCACGAAATTGATTAACACCAATATTCTTAATAATTACCTAGGTTATGAAAAAGGTTTTCCCAAATTAATTTTCACAATTAAACCCTAATTCAATCAATTATGGAAAATCAATCTTTTCTAGGTTTTCAATCAAGAACAATATGAAATGACAAAAACTAAAGAGTTAAGGGAAGAGAAGCTTGCTCAGAGATTTATACTAGTTCACTCACAACCACCGTGAGTTACATCCACTCCCCTCTTATAACAAGAGAGAGTTTCTTCAATAAGGAATTAGAATTCTCAAATTACAAGTTATCCGCCTCTCAAGACTCCCTTCTTGATAGCCTCCAAGAGATACCTCACTCTTGTCTTGCAATCCTATTGAACTTCTAATCTAACCTTCTTCCCTTGCTTGTTGATAACCCCATAACAAGGCTTCCACTTGCTTGTTGATTCCTCACAACAAGACTTCCAATTTGCTTGTTAACACAATAAGACTTCCAAGACAATTTGCTTGATAAACAACCACCAAGACTTCAACTTTGTTGTAGATAGCTTGCCTTCTTGCAATGATTATAACACAATAGAAAACACAATAACCTAATGAATCTCCTTCAAGAACTATGAACAATTAGTATTTGAGATTCAAAAGTTTCTTGATCAAAGAATATGAAAAGTAAGAACCATGATCTTTGAGAAAGTGAGAGAGAAAGTTGAGAGAATAGTGCGGCTTTTGATCTTTCTAAAAATGATATGAAAATGAAATTAGTTATTCACAATGAATAGAAAAAGGTTTATATAGAATACCCAAAAGTTAGGAAACTTAAAAACTGATTTTGAGAAGTGAAAAACGATTTTAAAAAACTATTCTTCTAGTCATAATCGATTACTCACACATCATAATCGATTATGCCTTTGTGAAAAACTGATAATCGATTATTTCAACCTCATAATCGATTAAGACCTGATCAGACTTCTCATAATCGATTATGACCTTCAGATAATCGATTATGAAGTTCAAAACTTGATTAAAAACTTGTTTTCTCAAAAAACTAAACCTTTTCTTTCAAACCTCTAAGCCACCTATTGATTTAGGTTAAGTGAAATACTCAAATCTTAATATGATCCTGCACTTGCTAGAGATTCACTACCCTCTAATAAACTCTACCCAAACTCATCAAACTCTAAGACTCAAAATAAAGATATTACAAACAATACACATAATGAATCTAAATGAGTTTGCTCTCTCTTCATCTTTGTTGTTTGTTGATCTTTGGTGAGCTTCTCCAAGACTTGAGCTTGTTCAAAACCTTTGTCATTATCAAAACCATGCACTTGCATAATAGATCTCACAATCTTCACATGCACATACACACTAGATCTAACAGTGAGCAGTCGTGGCAATCCATGCTTAAGGACCAAATTGGTTCTTTTTTAATTTTGTTCACAATTGATAAACCCACATTTGGTCCCCGACAAATTTAAAGGTGGAACAATTTAGTCCCTCTGTTAGTTCTGTCAACCCACCCCGCCGTTAACCATAACGAAGCCGTTAGTGAGCAGTCGTGGCAATCCACACCAAAATGATGCACACTAAGTCCCTAACAAAATTAAAAAAGAACCAATTTGGTCCTTAAGCGTGGATTGCCACGACTGTTCACTAACGGCTTCGTTATGGTTAACGGTGGGGTGGATTGACGGAACTAACGGAGAGACTAAATTGTTCCACTTTTAAATTTGTCGGGTACCAAATGTGAATTTATCAATTGTGAGGGACCAAATTAATACGGTGCAAAATTGTTAGGGACCAATTTGATCCTTCACTCTAAAAGAAACTATCTTTCGATGATGATAGGCTACCACAAATTGAAAATGGTGCATGTACTATTCTTCTTTCGATGCAAAACGCGTTAATTAAGCTGCAAACATTGAAGTGTTTTCACAATGGCCATAAATCCTATGTAAATAGAAGACTTCTCATTCATTTGAAATATAGAACATAGAAGATAAACATTAGCTACTAGAAAAATATAGATTCCAACGAATTTTCCCCTTTATTTGTTTGAGTATTGTGTATTTGTAAAATTGATTATCGATAAAAAGTCAAAATGTTTTCTTTGAATGTATTATTTGTTCTTTCAATATAAATCTATTTGTTAAGATAAATTTTGTCCTTTGTATATTTATATTTTTTTTCCATAGCATACATCTAAATTTTTACAAGGCAATTTTATTTTAATTATCAACATTTGATATTAGAGCTCATTGTATCAAAATGACAACAAGTTCAAACAAGTACAAACAACAAGTTCGTCAAGCATAGAAGCAAGTCAAGCACAGCAAGTACAAACAACTGTTTTCAAGTTTAATGGTAAATCATATTTTTTTCATGTGGAAACACTCGATAGAATTGTGTTTAAACTGAATTAGGCTACACATTTTAATTGTATCAAAGTTGAGTATATTGTCATTTTGGTCCCTGAATTTACACAACATTTTCACTTTAGTTCCTGAAATTAAAAAAAATGCTCTTAGGTCCCTGACTTTGTAAAAAGTCATTCACGTTAGTCCCTGCCCCTAACCCCCGTCAACGGACGTTAACGGAGTGATGACGTGGTTGACTGGGAGTCTTAAACGACGTCGTTTTTGCGTCCTCGTGACACTTATAACGGAGTAAACTGTCATGTTAGTTCTATCAGCTGCATCAGTGTCATGTTCAGTTGCACCAGTCCCATGCTTTGAAGCTGAACACTTCAAAATATGCACACTTCAAAAAATGACACTGATGCAGCTGAACATGAGACTGGTGCAACTGAACATGGAACTGGTGCAGCTAATGAAACTAACGTGACAATTTACTCCGTTATAAGTGCACCGGACGCAAAAACGACATCGTTTAAGGCCCCCAGTCAACCACATTATCACTCTTTTAACGTTTGTTGACGGAGATTAGGGGCAAGAACTAATGTGAATGACTTTTTACAAAATCAGAAGCCTAAAAACATTTTTGTTAATTTCAGGAACTAAAGTGATAGTGCTGTATAAATTCAGAGACCAAAGTAACAGTTTACTCTAGCAAAGTTTATGCAAGTTTATCTCATTCGATTATTTCAATCACTAGGAATCGGGAACCAAAGTGACAGTTTACCCTTCATGATTATTGCCAAGCATGATCTAACATCATAATTATCCGATTCAAATTGTTCTCTCTCTCTCTCTCTCTCTATATATATATATATATATATATATATATATATATATATATATATATATATATATATATATATATATATATATATATCCAACTCAAACCAATAAGGCAGATGAAGGAGATGGGTAGCCTAATTCAGTTTAAACGGTTTACGCCCTTTAAAAAAGGTAAAGGAGGGTGATAAGTGATGGGCCAAGAAAGATCACCTCTGGCCAGTTGCTCCATGAACACCAATAATGATTCCCACCATATAGACAAGAAAACATGCAAAGGAGGTAGCTAGACAGTAGACACCCTCTAAAGAAGAGAAAAAAGATTTAGGATAAGAATTTGGCCAACCAAATCATCAAAATACTTATGCATTATTTTTAAAAGAATGCTCGGCAAAATTAGGTTTTTTTTTTTTTTTAAATGGCAAAAGTTAATTGGAAAGTGATGTAATTATTATTTTGATGACATATAAAGTGAACTTACTTTTTTTTTTTGAAAAAAAAGTCACCAATATCTTAATAACATTACCGGTTAGCAATTACATTTTTATTTGCTGGTTTTGGTTTTTTAATAGTTAATGGGTGTGCATTTACGGTGTACCACGTTTTTAACACCATCAGTCTATCATCCACTGTTCATTTGTATTACTTTTATTTGAAAGTCAACGTCAATAAATACGTGAATGGTGGATGATGCACTGATGATGTATGTAAAAAACCTTTACACTGTCGATGCATCATTTATTTTCTCTTCTTTTTAATACAAGAGAAGTGAAAGAATAGAGAAAAGCACGAATGTTAGTTTTATTCTCCGAAATGGAGAATGCAAAAAAAAAAAAAAAAAAATTGCATGTTTGAGTTTGTTGAAAAGAATTACTATAATCTTGATAGTTTTTCCTTTATCTGTCAAATATTATAAATGTTTTAGTTGATTGATGAATAAAATTAAGATTTTTTGTTTGCATTTTTTTTGGAATGATTTTGTTTGCATTTTTTATCTCATAAAATAAAAATAATATTTCTGATTCTATTCTTTCACTTCTCTTATATTGAAATAAAAAGCCCAAAAATTTTAATGTATACAAAGAGTATATACACTCAAGAGCCAGAAATTAATCTTTTTAATATAGATCAATTTTCCAGAATTATGCTTAAATAGTTCAATTATTCACCATTGCTCAACATATATAGTTGATTTTTTTAAATAAAAGTTTGGAAAATATAATGCTACTAATGACTATAATTAAGATACATTAAGAAATCAAAAGGATTGAATCATCATTGAAAATTGTTTTAATAAAGAAAATTAAGTGTTCTGCATTTGTTAAAAAAAAATTAATTTTTATTAATTTCTTAAAGAAGAGTACCTAAAAATCTCGCTCATTAGCAAGATCTCAAAAATTCATGTGATTTTTTTCCTTTTTTTTTTCGCGCGCATCAAAGGTATCCTCTAGCTGAAAACATTTATTCCGAGGTATAAAAATCACCTAAGTGAATTTTGCTTCTAACAAAAAGGTATTTTTCATAACTATGAGAGGGATCGAGTTTGTGATTTTTTCCTTAAAGTGAGAATATACCTCACATAATTTGTGCAAGTCACTTTCCTTCCAGAACAAAATCTAAACAACAAATTGAAAAGATAGCTTGATCACACAAGATTCTACGATGGATTACAGCACAATCTAAGCAGATTGAGTACGTGATCCTCACACTTGACCCACAAGCTCTGTATTAATTGAAAATTACAATTAGGTTTGAGATAGTGAAACTTTTTATTTCTTATTTAATGTACTTGATGCTTTGTCAATATTTTAGGAAAGAAAGCTAAGCCAGGACCACGTTCATTGATAAGGAGGAAATGGTATAGAGCGTGTTCTGGTATTTTCTGATATTAACCATGACCCACTTCAAAAGGGCCAATGTAAGCACGTGGATAAGGTCAAGGCATCAACCATCATGAAAAGAACGTCCAACATTTGAAGACAAGCGAGGATTATAATATAAATATTTCAATCTATCTGTCAAATAGATATATATGTTTATTTGTTCATCAGAAAAACAATATCTCCATCTTGCATGTGGCTACTTTGATTCGAATTGTTTGTTATATATATTGATTTATACTTTGCAAGTAGTAAATCTTGGATCAAGTCTCTCAACTTTATGCTAACAAAGTGAATTCCTTACATCCATAAAAATAAATTAAGATTTGTCATAAAATGTAATGAATTCTTTTCATACCAAGTCAGTTCATATTATATTTCATCAGGAAATGAGTTTGATTGTTTGAATTCCATTATCAATATATCAATTTTATGAAGAATAAACTTATATATGCTCATTTAAATATCCTTTTAAGTCAGAGATGTTACCTAATCATAATAGGAAATCTCAAAATCCATTTCACTTAAACTCTCGGTTATATATAAATAAAAAAAGTTCTCTTAATTATTTTATCCTTCATAGTTTCTTTCTTGTTTTTATGTTTATCCCAACGTGGATAGACCAATGGACAATGTAGATCTAGAGAGCAACTACGTTGAAATTAATAAATACAGGAAAATGAAATTTTATAATATGAAACTTGTGTCGAAACCATATTCTAATAGTACTAATGTATACTGTATAGTGCTACATAGTATATAGTACAAAAGACTTCTTTAAAAACTAGTCCCCGGAGAAAGTTAATAAAAGTGTATTTACTATTTCCTCCCTCTTTTAATATAAAACTTTTTTTTAGAATTTAAATATGTTTAAAAGTTAAGTTAGTATTGCTAATGACATTAAAAATATAAATATTTATATAATTTTTCAAAATTATTTCTATAATTATTAATGAAATTCTAAAAAATATTTAGTAAATGAAGATATTTGTGAAAAAAATAATTAAATATTATTTAAAATTGAAATTCAATCTTTTAAATAATAAGATTATAAGATAAGAGGCAAAATAAAAATGGAAACCCTAGCAGAGCAAACTCAAGGTGAGAAGCATGGAAAACCTTCCTCTGAGGAAGATGATCAAAAAGCACGTAGCAACGAGAAAGTCAAGACTGGTGATGAAAATGGTGGTGCGGCTGAGCATGCTGAGGTGGAGATGATTGATCAACCAGAAACCTCTTCTCCTAGTAGCAAGCAGTCTTATCGTGACATAGTGATGGCAATAGAAGGGTATCAACCAAGTCCCGAGGAGATCATCCAAATGGTGAAGGAGGACCTATGCCCTATGCTGGAAGAAGAGGAGAAGGGCTTTAAACATCCATGATGATTTTGTTAGTAAGCCTAAGATAGAAGTTTCGCTAGAAGAATATGAGGAGTGGTGCAGACCTTGGAGGAAAGCTTTAATAGTTAACCTTGTTGGGAGAAAAGTGGCGTTTAGGTTTATGGTTGCAAGACTCCAGAAGCTATGGGCTCTTCGAGCTGATATTAAAGTGATGGACCTGAATGAAGGATTTTTCCTGGTTCAGTTTTCAGATGAAGGGGATTACGCCCATGCGCTCTTTGAAGGACCATGGAAGTTTGGGGATCACTACATTCAGGTTCAACGTTGGCGTCCTTTCTTTAAGCCTGAGGAACATGAGTATAGAAAGATCGCAGTATGGGTTAGAATCCCACGTCTTTCGATTGAACTTTCTAATAAAAAGTTCCCGTGGGGCGTTGGTAGTAGTATTGGTACTATGCTGAAGATAGATGAGCACACTTCAATCCATTCCAGGGCAAAGTTTGCAAGGATTTGCGTTGAGGTTGATCTGAGAAAACAACTTGTTCCAACGATTGAAGCAATGGGTGCTACTTTCAAACTCGAATATGAAGGCCTCCATCTCATTTGCTTTTGTTGTGGACGCTTTGGTCACAAGAAAGATTCGTGCCCGGAAGCTATGGTGTTAGCACAGAAGAATGTGGTTACGGTGGCGCCACCATCGGAGGGTTCTATTCCGGGGACGGATGGAAACCTGGTGGGAAGACCTGAGGTGACAAGTGAGGAAAATGGCTCCGAGATTCTAGCTAATCCGATCCCGGAAAATGTGGAGAGTGATTTTGGTCCCTGGATGGTGGTTCAGCGCCCTCAACGGAGGAAAAATCGCAACGTCAAAGTTGGTGAGCATCTCGAAAATCTTGCTAAAGATTCAAACAAATTCCAAGTTCTTTCCAATAATAAGCAGGAGCCTACTGATGTTTTAAATAGTGCACGTGTGGAAAACGTGACTACTATTGAAAAACATGTACGAAGAGTTCAGAAGCCTAATACACAGAAGAGTTCTAAGTTTGGGCCACCAAAGCCCAAAAACAACTCTTCAGGTCCACGTGTTTCACAACACAAGCCTCAGACTAATACTCCTTCCAATAATAACTCGCAAAAGCATCATAATCATGCAGACGTAGCTCTAGACAAACCAGGAAAAGATATTAAGGAGAAGGAGAGAGAAATGCTTCGCTTGCTAAGCCAAAAACAAAATAAAGATTGGCAGGACTATCTTGCCAAAAAAGCCTCTTGGGAGGAAGTTCTAAACCAGCATATTTGTGAGAAGTCGGAGGAAGAGTTGGCCCATATCAATGCTCTTCTTAAGTTGGGTAACATGGATGTGATCTCAGCAAAAAAACCTCCAGACATTACTTTGCAGCCTTCGACAAGTGATACTGTTATGAATGAGCAGGAGTGCTCTGGGAATTTTGGCAATGATACTAGCAATGGTGCTACGGTTTAATTCTCCTTTTTGGAGTTTTTACAAAGATTGTTATTTTTTGATGATGAATGCTATTGTTTGGAACTGTCGTGGTGCTGGTGGCAAGAATTTCCCTGGTATCGTTCGTGATTGCAAGCAATTTTATCATGTTAATTTGGTGGTTATTTTAGAACCTAGAATTAGTGATGATAGAGCAGATGCTGTGGTGGCAAGACTTAACTTTAATAAATCCTTTCGGGTGGAGGCTAATGGCTTTTCTGGTGGAATCTGGGTTCTTTGGAACGATAGTGTCCAAGATATCCAGGTGATAAGTTCTTCTAGTTATTTTATCCATTTGAAGTGCAATAATAATGGTTGTTGTTGGTACTTTACAGTAGTATCGTATATGCTAGTCCTCAGGAAGGTTTGAGAAATGTTCTCTGGGGCGAATTGCGTGAGCTTCATTCTTCTGTTAATGGTCCCTGGTGTGTGGCGGGGGACTTTAATAGGCGTTGTTTTCTCATGAGAAGAAAGGCGGAGCTCCTTTAAACCAAGCTGCGAGTAATAAGCTCTTCTCTTGTTTGGAGGATTGTGAACTTTCTGATATCGGCTTTAAAGGCCCAGCTTTCACCTGGCAGGGGTGATTTACAGGTTAGGCTTGATAGAGCAGTGGCAAATATTGAATGAAGGACCTTATTCCAACATTTTTCTCTTATAAACCTTCCTTTGCCATTCTCTGATCATTTGGCCTTATGGTTGAGGTTGCAGCATGACCATGCTCCACATAGAAGCTGCTTTAAATTTCTTTCTCCCTGGCTGTCCCATCCGGATTTTGACAATCAAGTGCAAAATGCTTGGTCAAATTCGGCTTCCTGGACTGATAATATAGCTTCTTTTACTACAAAAATCCTAAAATGGAATAAAGAGGTGTTTGGTAATATCTTTAACAAGAAAAGACGTTTGCTAAATAGGCTTGATGGAATTCAATGCAAGCTAGCATACTCTATGAATCCTTTTTTAATAGAGTTGAAACAGAATCTTTGGAAGGATTATAATTTGATTCTTCATCAGGAAGAAGCCTACTGGTATCATCTTGCTTGTAGTAATAAGTTGAATCTTGGAGACAAAAATACGAGCTATTTCCATCATGTTGCCACTGTTCGAAGACAAAAGAACAGAGTAGATGCGTTGCTGGATGAGAATGAGGTATGGATTTATAATCCGGATCATCTGAAAAACATGGTACGTGATTTTTTTGCCAATTTCTATAAAGATGAGTTATTGCAATCTGGTTGTCTAGTCACCATCACTTGCTTCCCTCCCCTAGCTAGTACTGATGTTTCTCACCTTATGCATGAGGTTAATTTACTTAAAGTGAAGCAGGATTTGTTTAGCATGGGAAATTTTAAAGCCCCAGGCCCTGATGGGTTGCATCCCATTTTCTTTAAATCGCAATGGGACACTGTTAAATATTCTATGCTGGATTTTATTAAAAAAAAAATTTTCGAATCCTGATGCTATTAGAGATGTCAATCATACTCTTATATCTCTTATTCCCAAGACCAGCAAGCCTTCTAAGATCACTGAATTTCGGCCTATTTCTTTATGTAATGTGATCTATAAGGTGGTAACTACGATTATCGTTACTAGAATTCGTCCTTTGATGAGTCAGCTTGTGTCTGAGATGCAAAGTAGTTTTATCCCTGGAAGGCAAGGGATTGATAATGTAAACCTGCTCCAGGAGGTTATTCACTCCTTCAAAAGAGTATCAGGTCGTAAAAGGTTCATGGTTATGAAGCTGGACTTTGCCAAAGCATATGATCGTGTTAGATGGAGTTTTATTGAGGATACCCTCCATAAAGCTGGTTTCTCTACTGATCTTGTTGCCTTGATAATGCAATGTGTTTCTTCTACCTCTATACAAGTTAATTGGAATGGTGATCCTACTCAATCTTTCTCTCCGGCTCGCGGTCTTCGCCAAGGTGATCCCCTATCACCATATATTTTTGTGTTATGCATGGATCGCTTATCTCATCTCATTCAAGATAGTATAAATGCCAATGAGTGGATTCCTCTCATAATTGGTAGAAATGGGCCCAAGGTTTCCCATGTAATGTTTGCAGATGATGTAACTTTGGTTGCTGAAGCCTCCCTGGATCAAGCTACTCGTATTAAATCTTTGTTGGACACCTTCTGTGCTTATTCAGGCCACCTTATTAATTATAATAAGTCAACGGTTTTTTTCTCTAACAACACAGGGGACGGACTTGCCAATTCTATAAGCACTGCTCTTGGTATTAGGATTACTAGAGAGTTTGGACTCTATCTTGGAGTTCCTATATAATCCTCTCGTTGTAATCAAGCTGATTTTGACTTCTTGATTGATAATAAGGTGAAGAAAAAGCTTTCCGGGTGGAAAATGAAAACTCTATCCTTTGCCGGTATAGTAACTTTGGCCCAATCTTGCATCATGAGTATCCTGTCTTATATTCTTCAAGCTATCCCCCTTCCGGTCTCTGTCTGTGATAAAATTGAAGAGTTTTGTAGAAATTTCATTTGGGGGAGTTCTAGTGACCAAAGGAAATGCCACCTTATTTCCTGGGACAAAACCTGCTCTCCAAAAGAGGAAGGTGGCTTAGGCTTTCGTAGATTACAGGTGGAAAATGAATCTTTTATGATGAAGCTGGTTTGGCGATTGATTATGAATCCTGAAGCGCTGTGGGCTAGGGCTCTTATTGCTAAATATAAAGTTCGTGATGTTCTCAATATTCCAAATCACAACGGTGCTCACACAACCGCGACTTGGAAGGCTATGGCTAATGCTTGTGATAAAATTTATAAGAACAGTTACTGGATTTTGGGTGATGGTAAGAAGACAAGATTTTGGTTGGATGCTTGGATTCCGGGAACTCCTGCTCTTTCTCTTATTTCGGGAATCTCCATTCCAGTCTGGTGCAGGTTCCAGTCGGTTACAGATTTTGTTGATAATGGAAGATGGAATTGGAAGCTTTTTGAGAATTTTATTCCTCCCTAGGTAAAGCCGTTAATTGCTGTTGTTAATCCCCCTTCACAGGCTGTTGAAGATGATTGTTTAGCTTGGGCTTTGGAGAATAATGGTGATTTCTCTATATCTTCAGCTGCTAAGCTGTGTCAAGGTAAGAGTCTAACAACTTCTGCACATGCTAATAGTTCACTTTATTGTATGATTTGGCGTTGGCCTGGACCGCAGAGAATTAGAGCATTCCTTTGGAAAATTGGCCATGAGAGAATTCTGACTAACGTTGAGAGAATGAGGAGGAACATGAGTAATAACTCTATTTGCCCTCGCTGTCAACAAGATCCGGAATCCTTTATGCACTCGCTACGGGACTGTGAGGAGATTCGAAGCTTATGGGATGCAGTGGTTGATAGTGGTTCTTGGGCTAAGTTCTTCACGTTAGGACCTGTGGATTGGCTGTCCTTGAATCTCTCTGATAGTAACATTGGTGCTGTTGATGTGGATTGGCACATCTTATTTGGTGTGGTACTGTCGCTGATTTGGAAGAGTAGAAATGATATTGTTTTTAATCAATTTCGTTCGAATCTGAGAGATATGCTTCTGCAGGCCTTGGCTTATTCTCGGTTTATTATGGGAGCTAATTCTTACAAATCTGGTTTGATATCTTTTAGGAAGGAGATCCTCATTTCTTGGCAGCCTCCTAGAACTGGTTCCATAAAGTTAAATGTAGACGGGTCTTTTCTCAGTAGTTCTCATATGGCTGCTTGTGGTGGGCTTTTTCGTGATCCATCTGGGTGCTATGTTCAAGGCTTTGCTTGCAACCTAGGGTCTTGTAGTTCTACCAAGGAGGAATTATGGGGGCTTTTATGGGGGTTGCGAATTGCTAAAAACATGACCATAGAAAGCTTGGAGATTGAGTTGGACTCTCAGATTGCTATTCTTCTAGTGATGAAGTTTTGTGCAGTGACGCACCATTGCTATCCGCTGGTTCGTGAAATCAGAGGATTACTTCATGACCAGAGAGGTGTCACTATTACTCATATTTATAGGGAAGCAAATAGGTGTGCTGATTTTTTGGCCAATTTGGGTCACACTTTGTCTTATGATTGTAATTTGCTTTTGCGTTGTCCCCATGACTTGTTTCCTCTAGTTTGTGAGGATGCATATGGGATTGCCTTTCCTCGTTTAATCTAATCTTTCTGGGCGTTTAGCCCCGTTGATGATAAAAAAAATAATAAGATTATCCATGTGTGAGATTTATCTAAGTGGTAATAGAGCCGATGGTTCAGCTGGGCTAAGTATAGATGTGAAGACATATATAGTTTGATCCATGTGTTAGATCCTTATGTTGAAAGTCTTTTTAGTTGTATATGAAACATATGCAACAATAATACAAATTTGAATAAGAGCATTTGTGAATCGATTTGGAGGCGAGAGAATCGTGTCTATAAGTGCGACACTTTAACTCGAGTCCTAGGAGCATCAATGTGACCTGGCTCTTGGTGATATTAGCAAATACTCAAAAGATTTTCAATCGAAGAGGAGTAAACGTATTTAAGGGTGACCTGTATGGTATGGTGAAAAGGTCTAACATTGATTAATTCTTAGTAATTTAAAGGTGTTATATGTAGTTGGAAACATAAATACATTGCCTTAAAATTTTGGATCAAAATAGAATAGCAAGTCCATTTATAACGATTATTCTTTAATCCATTGTTTTCATACCTCCCTCGATTTTGAGCTTCTCCAATCCTAATAATATATACCGTTTCGAATAATATTTTTTACATTCACAAACACACGGAGATTGAATTCATAACCATATGTTTTAGTTAAGGGACTGCTTTCACCTGAACAAAAACATGAAATCTAAGTTAACCATTACTTTGGTTCTTCAAACATGCATGTGTCATTGAGCCCTTACAAAAAAAATAGATTCTTAATTTATTAAAAGTTTTTTTGTTATAAAAAATAAATCAATAAAATATATTATGTATTTACATCCAATCTTTCAAGAAATAATAATGATAAAAGGTTATAATAAAATTAGACACGAAATAACATAAATTTAAGTGTAAATAATAAATTAATTTTTATCGGGAACCTTTTTCGTGTTAGCCCATACTCATTCACACATATTATCGATCTTGTTGAGTCGACCTTATCATTAATACACGAGTCTTCCAAAAACTTAATGATGTTTCAAAACTTTCATGAACTTAATTTAACACACTTCAGTGATGTTATGAAGCTTTTGGTAGTGACAAACTTTTTTAAGCACAAAAATAATTTCTTTCAAGAAGCTAAGTAGTAATAGTTAATATTTCTATCTAAATATATCATATTCTGATTATTCGAATAACAAACAATATTCCTATTACAACTGTGTCCCTAGTCTAGTATATATATGTACCCACAATCACAGATATATTAATATTATATAATTATATAATAAGAAACAAAGGACCAAAAGTTTCCTTAAAAGGGCCAAATAAACAGAACATGGTAGAAGAGTTTGTTCCAGAACTGTGTTGTTGTTGTTGTTGAAGAGGTTAGCTTCTGAGAGCACTGCAGAGAGAAGAGGCATGGAGAGGATGAAGAGGGTGTTGGTAATGCTGTTTGTAGCATTCACTGTGCTTGTGATGTTGCCAGAGGAGGCCTCTGCTACAAGGTGGACTATTGGAGGCAACATGGGTTGGAACACCAATTTCAACTACACTACTTGGGCCAAGGACAAGCATTTCTACAAAGATGACTGGCTTTGTAAGAAACCTCACATAATCCTTCTCTCTTAAAATCTCTTTTTATTTATGTGACAGTTTGTGTGGCATGGATTTGTCATTTTAAGTCTTAACTCTTACTTTGGTTAGTTCTATAAAAGCTTATTGGATCTGAACAAGTTCATGCATAAGATAAGCTAGTTATAAGTTATGAACTCTTTCTTGTTTTTGATACTTAATTTGCATTTTTCTAAAACAAGTGGATCTAACTAGATGAGCTAATCTTAGAGCTTATATTATATTATATCAAATCTATGTCATTGTTGGAGAAGAACTAAGGATTTCTTTTTATGAGGTTTTACTGCTGTTGAATTAATCAAAATTTTGTTTTTGTAGTAAATGCAAAATTTATATTAAAAAATGGAATTTTGAGAGCAATGCCACTGAGAATTCTGTAAATTAGACAGTGTCACAGTGATGTTTGGGTCTTGTTTGTTCTACATTTTCAGATCCAGAACTTTTAACTCAGATGCTAATTAAATCTCTCACTTTCTTGCATATCCATGGTTCTGCTAATTTATTTGTGAATGTAAGTTAGTTATTTTTCTTTGAATGAACTTTTGTTCTTGAACATTCTTTCTAAAATAGTGCTTTCCTTAGTGGTTAGTTCTGGTTACTTAACGGTAATTTTGCTGGTCAAGGTAAGAATAAATGACCCTGTGAAAGTTATGTGTAGTTGAATACCAATCAAGCTTTTGAACATAATGTGAAACAAATGTAGAAAGTTTCAGATCTGCTTTCACTTTTAAGCAGTTTATGCTTTGCTATTTTAGGGTGCACTATGCTGCTGTGTTTTGTGGACTATATAGCTGGTTTTTCAAATTTTTGGCCCACTTGATAATTGATTATTTCCAAGTTTAAGCTATTAACATAAAAAAAAAAAATAGTATATAAAAAAGAAAAAGAAAAAAACTTCTCAACATTTCTAATTGACAAACAAAAGGCCCCCTACTTGTAATAATCAAATTCTTAGAATTATTTGCTCTATTTTTCTTTCTTATTATAGTCTTAAAATTAAAAGTTCTTTACTGCCATATTGACTTTTCATTTGTCATTCGGGTCTTAATTTTGGCTGTGTCTACCCACACACACACACACTATGAGCAAACTTGTGTGGCTGTATCTAGTGTGCTAATTTCTAATTCCAATCAAGGATGCACTTGAAATTTGGGAATGAATTCTCTGATGTTTCTTAAAGATAGAGAAATTCAAAATCACACAAATACATTCTCCTACAATTTTTTCTTCAAAGTAAAGTCTCACTAGTCGCGCTTCTTCAAGTTCATGTATTAGACTAAGAGAACATATCACATGTCCCATACTTTGAGCCATTTCATACGTCAAAGTGTAGGGCTTGATCAAAAAACTATGAAAGAATGAAGCTTGATTTAAGTTATATATTTTTTTGACCAATACCCACGTTTTAGCACACGAAGTGGGACAACCGATGTTATATCTTAGACGAATCACATTGTTATTAATTATAATAATTTTTTGGTGTACACCAACCGGTATCGGATCTGGTTTACCCAGAATCCGACTCATCTAATCCGACCCAACTGAGCTCGCACTAAGCGGTAGGGATCTCCCAGCTGGGGTTGCTCCATACTCAAGGCTCGAACTCAGACTAGTTAATAATAATAATAATTTATTAATCAACTATAAAAGTTAGTTAATGATGTTCTTATTTATTAACCTAATATACACAACTTAGGAATGATTTTTCTTATGTAGGTCTCACTATGTAAATCTCTTGATCATTTTTCTTATGTAAAATATGTACTGGTTTTTTCTAACACACCAATGCATGAGATAACCTTAATTAATCCATTACTCTCAATTAATCCAACCATTTAATTAGTTGATATTTTAAATGATTGGATTAGTTTGGAAAAAATAAAAAAGACTTATTTGGGGTTTTATCATATGTATCGAATGCATAGATGTAACTGATTATATAAACTTTAATTACTTGAGTCGAGTGCATTAAACAATACATCAATTATATTAGATTATAGTAATTATTTTAATTTAATATAAGGGTCATCTGTGATGTGATTGTGAATTGGTACACTCAACTTAGGTATTCTAAGTTTAAGTAAGAATTTCGCTAATAAACAAGGGAAAAGCACACCAATGTTATTATTTTTCAACAAACCTGATAATATTACTAACTAATGAAGTTGTGTTACAGTTTTTGTGTATGATAGGAACCAGCAGAATGTACTAGAGGTGAACAAGACAGACTATGAAAGTTGTAATTCTGATCATCCACTTCACAATTGGACAACTGGTGCTGGAAGAGATGTGGTTCCACTGAATGTGACCAGAAATTACTATTTTATTAGTGGCAAGGGATTCTGCTATGGTGGCATGAAGATAGCTGTTCATGTTGAAAACCCACCACCACCACCTAAAGCTGCTCCAATTAAAGCTGGAGCAACAACAATTGTGTCCTCCAGAAGCCAGATTATTCTCTTGCCAGTTGTTTTTGCCATTGGTTCAGCATGGGATGCATTTGTTCATTTCTGGTAACTAGCATTGATATGTCCAAAGTCCATCGTTACCATTGACATTATTATGAAACAATGGCATTGATATTGTGGTTTATTTATATTTTAAATTTTTTTTTTCTAAAAGCAATTGTTGCTTCCTTGGTGGTGTTAATTGTTGACCTCAAATTGGTAAGGGTGTCGTTACAAGTTAGGTAATGTCTAGTGTTTGATTTTTGATTATGTGTTTGTACTTTTGCATGTTATGTCCAGCAAAATGCCGGATAGTGGTTTTAATTTATTTTATTGGAGGATTCAATTGCGTGAATTGCGGGAATACCGTTGTGTTTAATATTATTTTGGACTAATAGGTACTGGCCATGTGGGGTAGTTAATAGTTACTTGGGAAAATTACTTGGAAGCACTCTTAAAAAGAATACTTAAGGATATAAAAAGCTTAAATTATTGATATTTCAACGTAAAGAAAAAGCTTAAATTATTAAGAATTTGGCATTATTATGTAAAATTTATTTCAGTAACAAGCAAACATTTGTAAATTTGTTCATAAAAACAAAAAGCTTTTCTTCCATAGTAAGAGGTCCTGAGTTCGAGTATGGGGAACACAACTAGTTGTTTACCGTAGTTGGATGGCTGGATGATACTTGTGGTTAAAAAAAAAAATGTTTAATTATGTCACAAGTCCCTGAAGTTTGGGGTACTTTTGTCAAATATCCTTATATTTTTTTTTCAATGTCTGACTCTCCGAAGTTACTTCTAGGTTTGTCATATACCCCTGCTACCACACTTGGCCAATTTTGATTACATGTAACATCAAAATCCTAATCAGACGCAGGAGGTTGGTCATGTGGTGCCGCGTGATGTCACACTGGTGGCGAAGACGACCTCTCTCTTCAATTCTTTTATTTCAGTTTTTATTTAACTAAAAATATAAAAATATTAAGTTTTTTAAAGTTTTGGAAAAAAGGATCTTTGCCCACGGGGCACCAAGTGCTTAACCTCCTGCGTCTGATTAGGATTCCGATGTTACATGTCAGCATAATTGACCAGAATTGGTAGTAGGAGTGTATGACAAACCAGAAGTAACTTCGGGGAGTCAGACAATGAAAAAAAAATAAGGGTATTTGACAAAAGTACCCCAACTTCACGGACTTGTGACATAATTAAGCCAAAAAAAATTTAGCAAACCAGTCCACTACCAATAACGACCTGAGGCCACCTCCACAACCCCATGCTACCACCTCAACCACCTTGACAATCACCACAATCGACGCCACCAACACCCCCACTGAGCTACTGGGGCAGGAAGAGATGTGGTGCCATGCAGCTAGCTGTGCATATTGAAAAGCCTTTAGTGCAGCATGGGCATTATCTTATGTTTAACTTTTAAAATGCATAGCGTTTTTGCCTTTCTGTATGCCTAAAAAGCCAAAAACCGGATTGATCATTATTTTAAAAATTCAGTCAACTGGATAACCAGAAAGAAAGGTGCTTTATGATTCAAGGCGTGAAGTGATTGTTAAATAAAATACTTGAAGGTGTAACTAAAGGATAGCAAGTTATATTGCCATTGTTAACCTATAAAGTGGATTTTGGCGCACTTGAAGTTTACTCCAAACATATGGCTAAAGCCTAAAGATGATATTCAAGAACGCCGTATCCATTTCCCTATCAATTTCAGTTTCTACTTCAATGCAGATTGACTTACACATGCAAAATATTTCACTTACGATTGCTCTAAATTGCACCTACCGGATCAAACTCCTCATGGCTGTTCTTCTCAAGCATTTAGCCGGTGTTACGTTTTTGCAGGGTGACAAAAGGAAAAATTGCACAACAGGTTAATGAAGGCGACTTTGTAGCCTAATATCTCTCATGTTACTCAACCGAATATCTTTGACATATATCATATTAGACTTGTGTAAACTTAATCTTAGATAGGACAAATCATATGATCCGAAGAAGCAATTGTTATGGACATTCATCTTATCAACTTGGTATTTTATCAACAGAACTCAAACAATCTGTCAGACAGTATCACATTCATTGATGAAATACACAGCTAATTTCTAGTGCCTAGCAACATTTGAACAGAGAAAATGGTCAACTGCATTTCTAAGATCATCAGCATTCAGCAAAGACAAATCACAATCATAATAAGACTGTTCGTGTTTAATTGGAACCGGGGTCAAGTACAGGAAGCCTGCAATGCAAACTGATTGATTTATCATTAACGCGAGAACCAGGAATGAAGTACTGGAATATCACTGTCAAACAACTTCCCAGTGGAGCAATCCCATAGAAAGCACAATCAGGTTTGGACAAGTGACACTGGAGACTCTTGGCAAAGTGCTTCACACTCACTTGCACAGACTGACCATCCCCTCTCAAAATCGACCTTGACGACCGTGAGTGGGCACTGAGGTTTTGATCTTCGGCAGGCTCATTTGCTTGCTGTCCAATTACCAACAATTTCCTGAACTCAGCACCCAGACTGATCAGCGTTGTTGAAACATCAATGCGCAAATCACCATACTTACTTATGAAGATATTCAGCACATCACCCACATGCTTCATCCGATCCACAAAGTTTTGCAATTGAATCAAATCTGGCACCTGCAAAGAAACACGGCGAGTGGCAAATTGAGAGAAAACTAAAAGCGGAAAGCAGCAATATTTACTAAACTGTTAGAGGGTATAATAAGAGAAAGTAAGTAAATATTTAGAAATTCCTAGGCCCTATACCATCAAAAGGAATTGGTCATGAGATTTTCACTTGACTTTATCAAATGAAAAGATAAAAGATAAATAGACACATGACCCTAAACAGATACCAACCTCCACCAGTTTAGGGTCTTTGGGTCTAACTATATTTACATGATCTCATAATTAAAAGTCTCAAACAAGAAGAGGATCGGCATTCCTGACATTAAAAATGTGGGTAAAATGGTAAACACTGAATTGTAAAAACACGAGTCTAGTATCATCTTGATATTTGGACCGACTACCGAGTGATCTATCTGAGAAACTTCAACAATTTTGTAATTACAGCAATATAAAGTATAAACTATAAACCTATCTACTATAAAATGAAAATAGAAAAAAAATTCAAACATCACCTAAGTTTCTCCCGTAACTACCTAACCAGTGACTAACTGCTAAATCACTAAACTAATCCAACAAATTTCTAACCAATACTGTAAGTATGGTAATAACCCGAACAAGTTCTAGGGGCAAAACTTGTGCCATATCAAAAGCATTCTGAAGTTCAACAACTTGCTTTTTCGATAAGAGCTTAGAAAATATGTATGTTTTATTCAGTTATAATTTAAGAAATTCTATATTAACCAGTGCCCTTTGGCTAAGGAATACAAATATAGTAAATACGGATCATATAGTACAATGTTTGAATTTCCAAAACATTGAACCCATCACTTTCCAATGCATATTATCCATTTCTGAATACTTAACCACTGCACCAAAAATTCCCCCCTTTTCAAAATAAACCAAATGATGACAATAAATCATTTGTCATTACTGGCTAAGCTGGACATGTTTGGATTTATGAGGGGAGCGCTCAAGTAGCTGGGTAGATACTCCCCCCCAGTTTGGCAAGATTCGCGAGGTCCAATGTGGCCTCTTACATTCGCACGAGCCACGGATCGAACCCCCAACACTTGCTTAAATAGCAACATATCCCTTACCATCTGTGCTAGCCTCCATTGTTAAGTCAACATATCATAACTCGATTCTAAGTATGGTATGCAGGGTTTTAAATTGTGGTCCGCAACTGCAAAATTGCGCCCAACGGAAGGTAACCGCAATGGTGGCCACATTTCCTCACAATTTTCCGAAATTGCTATAAACATAACCATTTAAAACCCCGAAAATCAAAACTCCAAGGTATGGTAGTAATAAAAAACCTGAACAAGCGTTGGAGGCAATTCTTGTGCCACTTGAAGAGCATTCTGAAGCTCAACAACCTGCGTTTTCGACAACGGCTTCGAAATCGGAATATCCTGAATAACCGCAGACTTATATCCCCGAGTCTCAACCGTCAGAAACGGCATCGCAACGGTACAATTCGGAGCCAGCTTCTTCACCAACTTAATCTGAAGCCGATTACTGGTACTATTAGCTGCCACGTCAGCACCGCCGTATTCGGAGCAGATGCTGACGGTGCTGCGGAGGGCGCGGAGGAGGAGCGAGACGTCGATGGTGAAGGCGATGCGGTCGGCGTTCTGAGAGGAGATGCGGTAGTCGTCGAAGAGGGCGGGGATTTGGAACTCGGCGACGGATTGGACGCCGTCGCCGTTGAGGAGGTTGTGGAGGAAGAAGGCGTAGTCGGGGGTGAGGTAGAGGTGGCAGGTTTTGCCGATTTTGTCTAAGGCTGGGAGGAATCGCTTTTCTAAGAGGTGGACACCGTTGTCGGTGAGGAAAGCTTTGAACTTCATTGTCACAGTGAAGTGTGTTTCGATAATCGATTATTGAGTGATTGTGATTGTGATTCTTCTTATAGAGGGAAGAGATTGAGAGGGAAACTTAAATTATTATTGCCTACTTTGGTGTTCCCTCCATTTAGCCATGACATGATGGACTAAAAATTGGTACTTTTGGAAAACATGGTGGACTAAAAATGAATTAAATTTTTTGAGAGACTAAAGTGTCCTTGTCGAAAAACTTGAAGGATCAAAGTGTCCCTTCACTCTAATAATAATTATTATAATTATAATTATAATTATATACGTGAAGTTATTAAAAAACCTATTTTTTAACTATATAAAGCCTAAATATTTAAGGGCATATAACTAAAATTGTTGGGGACGGGGAACCCGCGGGGACGGGAGAACCAATCCCATTCCCCGCCCCAAATCTGTTCGGGGGAAAAATCCCCCTCATCCCCGCCCCCGCTGGGGAAAAATCCCCAAACTCGGGTTCCCAAACGGGGCGTTCCCCGCGGGGATCCCCATCTGCAGTCCCACATTGCCATCCCTAATGAAGTCACTCTGGGTTAGCAATTGGACCCACGTTAGTACAACAACCAATGTTTTGAAAACCAGATCGGTTATTGAACCGGTCAAGGTACTGGTTTAAGGTTTAATGGTTGGACCGTGATCGAACCATGGTCCAACCGGTCTTAATGAACGCATGTGTATATAATCATATAATTTAGTACTTTTACATTTTTGTGCCGTTTTACTCTTTCTGTATTGATTATTGATGTTGCTTTATTTACCTTTTTGTGAGTCACTCACTGTTTTTTCTTCTTTCACTTCACTTCTTTGCCTTTTTCGGTTTTTGATTTGTGATTTTTCTCAGTTCTAAAATCTAAACTTTAATATTCTTTCTCGTTGAGGTGAGAGCAAACGTTAATCAACTAGTGAAACTCATATTGGTGTCGTTTGAGTTTCCAACATACACGATTCCGCTATTTAAAAAAAATAAAAAAAAAGCCCAGTTTTTTGCTGAATTTGGGTTTTCAAATTCAAACCGGGCCAAACTGGTGAGCCACTGGTTTTGGCCGGTTTTACCGATTTAATACCGGTTCAGCCGGTTCAATCCCGATTTTTTTGTAGAACGGTTTCTGGCCTATTCCGGACCTGCACCCTCACTTGTTCATCGGTTTTCCAGTTGAATCGACCGGTCCGATCCGGTTTTCAAAACCATGACAACAACTCACAACTCACAATGATGAAAAATTATTAGTTGATCCTGGACCAATCGTTCATCATATTAAAAAAATTTTAAAAATAAATAATAAATGGTGGTGATTGTCCTGGACCATGAAATCTCGGACCACCTAATAATTTCTCCACAATGATACATGCTCTCACAAGATCCTAATTCAATATGTGCATATGAATGTATGCACGTTTCTCAAGATCATCCAATTCCATCTAAATTCATTCTTTGTATTCTATTCTTTTCAATTCTTAAATATGGATTCTTTTAAACTTTGGATCCAATCATTGGATTTCTCTTTTGCATTTCATTCTCCAATCCAAATTCTCATTTCATTTTCAATCCATATCCTCACATCATCCTCCACTCCTGGGAAAGACCAAACCGGGAGTAAATGTTTCACAACCAATGGTTGCCTCAGTACTTGATCACTTTCAAATCCTAATACAACTCGGGACACACTCCTGAGTTGGGCTCTAGCCGAGACCACCCTCAACTAGTCATGACGTGCCTGGGTTACTGATAGAATTGTTGTGGTTACTATAGAAAAGATCTCTGACACGGGTAGTTAATCCGACCCTTTAATGGATCAAGGTTCTACACACTAACAATTCTTGCGGTTGTTTCATTAGCACAACCTAGTAACTGTATCACTCTCAATTTTCAGTTCAAAGAACCACCACGCCATGTCTTTCCCATAGATGTATCGTCCTCCCTTATATCACCATGTATGATGCATGATATGCCTCACTCTCGATTGAACTTGGATTATTTCCTTTTTCACGTTGTTCCATATTCATTAACATACTTATAGTATGCGATCATTCACTTTTCTTGTCTTTCATTCATTCTTGTCCAAGTTCAATTAACAGTGTTTATCCTTTGTATAATACTTTCATAGGTCTTTTGGTCATTGGATTTGGATTAGTATTTGGTCTTTTGGTCCTTTGGTCCTTTACTTGTTTGCTATCAAATTTGCATAAATTATACAAAGTTAATGTTGACTTAACTGGTTAACTTTGTTTTTCAGAAGTATGATTAGTGCAAAATTTCACCAGTTAACCGGTTAACTATGCCACGTTAACTAGTTAATAAGACAACCTTGGTACAAATCTTCAGTTTAAACTTTTGATTCAATTACTAATCCATTTCCAACATCCTAGGATAGTATTATATCCATATTAACTCCCTATTTACATGCATCTCATGCCAATACATAAGCATTCATGCAAGGATCCAAGGGTACTTCAAACACATTAGCGTATTCAAGGCAAAATTCCGATAACACATCAAGAACTTCATTGATTTATATTCCTGGTACAGTTATAGTTTCTAGTTCATATTATTGCAGTCCATACTCATAGAATTCATATTTATACAATATCATTCATCTATATCCATTTCATATATAATTCCATTATACGTCATATAATTTCAAACATATTCAATTCAATTGTCATAATCAATCTATACATTATGCAATACATATTCTCCTTATTTTTAAGTTAATAATTAGTCAATAATTATTCATGCTTATTATCATGTTAATCAAATACTAATCCTATTTTATAAGAAGATTTCCTTGGTCTTCAATTCACTCTTCTCCTAATTCTTGAGTCCCTTTTTTGTTGTTGGCTCACACAAGGACAAAGTTTCAATTTGGTTTTTGAGGAGTTTTGGAAGTCTTTGGAAGATGTGAGCTTAGGAAAGTATGAGAATTCATAAAATGACCCCCATACCGTGCCTAGGCTATTTATAGGCCATTCCCACCGCCTTTGGGTAGTTTGTCCAGATTTTTTCTTTCCACCGTCTTTGATTTGGGGAAAAATATCATACTTAACCGGTTAACTAAACTAGTTAACTGATTATCAGACTTATTTTAAGGCAAAGTACATTATCTTAACCAGTTAACTTGACAGGTTATCCGGTTAACGACATGTCCTGTGCCCAGAACTTTCTAGATTTCACTAGATAACCGATTATCCACAACCTGTAACCTGTTATGGAAGGTTCTTTGCATAAAAATCACATGTTTAAATATATCTTTACTATTTTTTAATTATTTTAATTCATTTCCTTAATTTGTAAGAAACCCCAATTATTAATTTTCTATTACTCAAACCCTTTTTTTAATATTTGAGTAACCAAAATTATTAATTATTGTTATTTCTTAACACCTAAGAAATCAAGAAAAACACACACTACACAAAATAATTATATTTTATTTATTTTGAAAAAATTACATTGTTACACTTATGAGTCCAACCCCATAAACTATGTAAGGTCTTGTTGTTGTCAAGTACCTTAGACTTCGCACTAACATTATGAAATTTGTTGGATTAACAAGATCACCGCCACTTTCTTTTCCAAGCTTCAGTCTTTCTTCAACAGGTGTCACCGTAGGTTTAAAAGCATCCATCTTGAATTTCTTCAAAACATCTGTTGAATATTTTATTTTGAGATATAAAAATTCCTTCATTTGTCTGCTTCACTTCAATGCCTAGAAAATATGACTGTTGGCCCATATCTGTCATCTCAAATTGTGTGGACATGTTTTCCTTGAATTCATATAACAATTTTGAATTATTGCTAGTGAAAATCAAATCATACATATACAGGCAAACAAAAATGAAATCTCCAATCTTATTTTTTTTAAAATATATATCATGTTCATATGGACTTCTGTGAAATCCATTGTTGATATGATAAAGTATATGTCAATTCGTGCGTACCAATCTCTCAGTGTTTGCTTCAATCCATATTGTGCCTTCTTCATCTTGTAGACATTGTCTTCTCATCCTTGCTATTGATAACCCGGTGATTGCTCTACATAAACTTTTTCTTCAAGTACACCATTCAAGAAAACAGACTTAACATTCATTCGAAAAATATTCCATTTATTTTGGGTAGCAAAGGAAAAAATCAAATGTACGTTATCCAGTCTAGCAACTGGAGCAAACACTTCAAAATAATTGATGCCGAGTTTCTGTTTATATCCTTTTACTACTAAGCTTTCCTTAGAGTGATCCACTTCTCCATTTGGGTTGTACCTTGTCATGTACACCCACTTGACATCAATTGGATTCTTTCTTTCTAAAAGTGTAGTTAACTCATATTTGTCATTTTTCTCAATTGAATGAATCTCTTCATCCATTGCTTTAATCCAACAATCATGATTGGCTGCTTCTTCATATGTCACTGGATCACGGTTTGCAAATAAGGTAGAGTAGGTAGCATCTTCCTCCCTATCCTAAGGATCGTCATCTCTACCAATTACATGAGTACTAAAAAGCTCAATAGTTAGGATAAATGCCTAGTTGTTGGGATGAAGTTGAGATGGGGCGATTTTCAACCTCTCAAGTACGAAAGTTTGGACTCGAGTAAAAGGAAAGTAAACTTTGAAATCGGCAAAGAGACATCTATGCATCATCAAGAAGTGTGGAGAAGATGCTTTAGGGCGCTGAAAATTATTTTGTTCCGCTACTTTAGCAAGGGCAACTATTTTCTAATTACACTCCTCCATGGGTTCAGCTCAAATTGAAAGTAGGGGAAGAGCATTCCCGGTGGCATATTTGGATACAATATTCTTGACGGGAGGATTGATGCCAAAAGAAGAGCTTACCATTGAAGGATAATTGGATTAAAGACAATTGAGAAGATGGAGAAGCAGAGGAGGATGGAAGTTTGCTTGGAAATAGGAAAAAAGGATTTAAAGATAATGATGGCTTGGGGGTTCCTCAAGAAGTGAGCCCATCAAATAAGAAGACGTGTCAAACAGAAAAGCGAGATCTGATGGTACGCGTGTTATGCGGGATTCAGAACGATTTGAATTTTGCATAAGTGAGTAATGGCATTTAATGCGCAGGGGAGCACTGATTCAGGGGCTGATATGATTTATTAGCTTTTAGCTCGAAGTTACTATCAGAGTAATGACCTAGGAGCTTATGTTCTGGTCTCGTCATGAGTTACAGACATTTGCCCTACGAAAGGAATTTCGGAGGACCTATTGTGACCTCTGGTGAGACCTCGATGATTAAGACCGAGCTCAAACAACCTACGATGTAAGGCCCTAAGCCCACGGTAGTTTGGATTACCTTGAATGAAGCCTTGAATCGCGAATAAGTTGCGAGACTTATTCATAATCTCCAGAAGATAAGAAGCATTATATAAGATTAGTTGCAAATTATCTGCTGATTATGAGCACTTATAGTAGAGGACTATCTATCTCTTTAGAGATAAAATCACACGAAGATTATTCTTAGATATAGATGATTTATCAAGAGAATACGCCAGACCGGGAAACCTTCCTAGTCCTATAAATACTATTCCCATGCAAGGGGCTAAGGCATCCAGAATACATCCAATATACACACAAGTTATACCGAACACACACACCCAACAGTTCATCATTATCTGTATCGGACAACTCAAGATACACAGTGTCCTAATATTCCTAGTGAGCATCATCAACACTCTACGAAGAGCAATTCAACAGTAAGAATCATCCTCTTGCTCCCTAGGAGAAGATGACAGCTGCATTTAGCCCCACCACAAAGGTTTATCAACCCATTGAAGCTTGATGCCCTTTTGCAGTAGGCATTTCCACACTTGAAGGAGTTCCTTGATCATACATGCCTCCCTAAGAGTAGGGGCGTATCGCTTAGCTTGCTACTCTCGAGGACAGCACTAATCCGTCTCGTTCTCCACCAGATTCACTATTTATACGTGTATGATAGAACCACATAGTCTTAATCCCCTGAACCTAGTTCGAATGGGTATGTAGGACTGAGAGTTCACACATGTCAAACTAAAAATCCTTCACAATGACATTTGTCCTTATCAAGGGATCTCTGTCCAACCTGGACGGAGCAATACTCATGAAGTATAGTTGTTGAATGAAATATTTTTCGTGGTTAATTTTTGTATCGCATGAGTCCACTTTCTAATAGTGTTACTAAATATTTCCAATATAAGTTTTTGGCTTATTTATGTATGTAGTCCCTGAAAGTTGGGAGTGTTTTGATTTTGGTTCCTGGAAGTTTTTTTGACCTTGACTAATCCTTAATTGTTTTGAAAATTTGGTTTTAGTCCTTGTTGTTAAGAAAAATCCGTTAACTACTGACGTGGCTAACGGAACGTCACATCAACATACCCGTGTGCAAGTATAGAATGTCATGGTAGGATGACATGGGTGATCCGGAACCGTAGGAGCAAAAAGACCATAGCCCAATCCACAAACACATTTTGGTTGGGCCTTGGCCCTTTTGCTCTTGCGTATCCGGATCATTCACCTCATCATATCGGTGACATGCAATACTTGCACATGTGTATCATGACGTGGCGTTTCATTAACTACATAAGCAATTAACGAATTTTTCCTAACTGCAGAGACTAAAACGAAATTTTCAAAACAATTAAGGATGAGTCAAGGTCAAAAAAAAAATCCAGGAACCAAAATCAAAACCCTCTCAACTTTCAGAGACTAAAACCATAAATAAGCTTAAGTTTCTTGGTCTTTAATTTTTCATCCCTGACTTTTCAACCTTCAACTGAGTTTTTAATCTTTAACCATTTTTTCAAAATTCATCTAATATTTTGGCCAACTCACAAAATATTTGGAAGTGTTCAATACGGAGGTTGAAAAATTACTTAAATACTAAGAAACGAGGAGTGGAGTTGATAAGTTAACGTTATTGGTAAAACTAAGTAATAATGATACTAAAAATAGTCAAATAATATTATCAAAAAAAAAATAGTCAAATAATGTTAAAAAAAGCTAATAAGTCAATTCTTAAATGAAGGCTTAGAAAACCTAAAACTATATATTATGAAAACAATTTTGGCTAAAAAAACACTAAATATGTTTGATGTTTGACCGTATCATGTGTTAATTGAATAATTGAGTCTACCTGCAACTTGTTGTGTGAGTAATTGTTTATTAAATTTGCAAATATGTACCTCAATAATGAATTTCTTTGAAATTTGCACTTAAAGATTTTTTTATTAATAAGTAATAAATAAATAACTATATATTAATTTTTTAATTATGTAAGTTTTTTATAATTATTTAAAAAAAATATCGATTCAAATTTACTAAATTATCGTGTACTTAAAAAAATAATTCAATAAAAGACAATGGCTACATTTTAAAATGGCTTATTTATGTCAGGTGCCTCTGTAGTTTGCACCTATTTTGTCATACGCCCTTTAACTTTATTTTTCAACAAATATACCCCTACAGTTTGCTCCGGTGAGCCATATACCCCTGCATGCCATTTCCGGCCACCAGTGCTGACGTGGACCGCCGGAGTCAGCAAGTGGTAAAAATAGGAGCCATTGTAGTTTGAGTCTTTTTTGTCACATACCACTATATATAACTTCAAAAATTCATATCTTTTAAACCGTAAGTCCAAAAATTACAAATTTTATGTCAAAACGATAGTATTGAAATATAGATTTTTAAAATGTAATTATTTTATTTTTATGGATAGTTTTGTAAAAAATTGTTTTTTGGGCAATTTCTATACGAATTTTGAATTTATGAATTATTAAAAATAATTTATGAATTGGATTGCACTAGTTTTTATTATAGTTTGATGATCATAAAAATCATGAGTTTTGGCTTTTAAAAATAAATTGTAAAAAACTATAAAAAAAAAGCTATAAAAAAAACTAAATTTAAAATCATCGGAGACTGACATAGTCAAAACTCATGATTTTTATGTTCCTCAAACTATAATAAAAACTAATTCAATCTAATTCATAAATTATTTTTAATAATTCATAAATTCAAAATTCGTATAGAAAATTGCCCAAAAAATAATTTTTTACAAAACTATCGATAAAAGTAAAATAATTACATATTAAAATTCTATATTTCAAAAGGATCATTTTGACATAAAATTTGTATTTTTTGGACTTACGGTTTAAAAGATATGAATTTTTGAAGTTATATATAGCGGTATCTGACAAAAAAGACTCAAACTACAAGGGCTCCTATTTTTACCATTTGCTGACTCCGGCGATCCACGTCAGCACCGGTGGCCGGAAATGACATGCAGGGGTATATGGCTCACCGGAGCAAACTGTAGGGGTATATTTGTTGAAAAATAAAGTTAAAGGGCGTCTGACAAAATAGATGCAAACTACAGGGGCACCTGACATAAATAAGCCTTTTAAAATTTTTGATGTAAGTAATAAAACAATAATTTAACAATTAAAAAAAATATCCTAAAATCTTTAAAGAGTATAAGGTCTTTCTTGTAAAGGTACTCAAATCGGATCAGTGATCGATTTCGATCTAGGTTTCGCCATTAACCGAATTGGTTACTTCCAATTAACGTTTAGTTACTCGAATGTATCAACCAAATCATTTTCTTCTTTCTACTAATGACTCTAAAAAAAATTAATTTTAGGGGTATAAAAAGAATTTGTAAACATCTAATTGAATTAAATAAAGTGGGTCAAACCGGGACTGATATGCTTATCTAAGACTCAATATTGGTACCAGTCCATAACTATTACTTTTTAGTTCTTTAAAAATGGGATCAAAAAATAAAAGCCGATTTCGAGGATAATCATCGTGTGAATTGATATAAGTAAAATTTGTACCCGTATAATTATTCAATTTGATCTTTACTTTTTTTTCTTTTATATTCATCTCTTATCTGTCTTGTCTTATGGTGCATGATAGAAAAAACCTTTATGATGTTATATCATCAACATCAATCAAGATCAGGTAACTTTGTTTCTCTTTATCCCAATTCAAGACTAACAAGTCCGAACCAACTGAATGCTTGTGTCTGAAATTTTCCGAATTGATTTTTCTTCATTTAAGATTATATATAATTTGATCATTCTGAGCAAATCCAAAATCTTTATAGATAAAACCGATCATTAGTTTCCAACCATAGGTCGAATGGAATCCTAAAAAAAAATTGATCTATGTCTTACCATATGAAAAATGAATTCATTTCATCCATTATTGCATTGAACGATGAATTTCCAATTTGGTAATGCTAAAATATTTCTTATGAACCATAAGAAAACTAAAGATTATTTATTTTTAAAAAAATAATCATTATTTCTTATGAATTTGCAATTTGCATTGAACGATGAATAATCATTATTTTTTAAAAAAAAACTGAAGATTATCCTTGCAAATGTGAATGTCTTAGCTAAGTTATTTTTTAAAATTAATAATATGTGCCCTATGACACATTTTAGGTAAGTTCGCATAAGGAACCAATTTTTTTTTTTTTTTTTGTTTACATGGGAGGTCTGAGACTAGAACTCATGACCTGGGGAGGGGGAAATCTTAAGTGTTCCTGCAGCCACCAACTGGGCTGTCTTACGCGGACAGGAACCAATGTTATTAAAGAATATGAATTTTACAAATGTGTATCAATTCATGATACAATTTAATGTAAGACCCTTTTGAAAAGTTCATGTTTACCAAGGAGGTTAGTTAGTATGGTTAGTGGCATTGAAAAAGTCAATATTTGATATACTTTTTCAAAACTACTTCCTTTATATTATTATAGAGTCTCTAAAAAAATGTAGAGTTAATAGGAGTATTTGTGAAAAGAAGTAATTAAATGTCATTTAAAATTGAGAGAAGTTCAACCAACGGGGTTTGGTTCAGTTGGTGTAAGGCCCCAACTGAAATGTTGGGGATGAGACAAGGGTGCTAGTAGCCCCGGGTTTGATTCCCACTAAAAACATCTCGCTGGGAGAGCCAGCCACGCAGCTCGCTCTGGATTAGTCTCAAGGGCTCCAGGGTGTTTTTGGGGATACCGATGGTTCCGCAAGGAATTCGGACAAAAAAAAATTGAGAGAAGTTCTTATAAATTTGACCATCAAATTTTTTCTAAAGAATCTTATATTAAATAATAAAGGACTAAATAAATAAATAACTATATTCCTCTTTAAAAAATAAAACCTATTGTAACAGGTAAAAACACATAGTGTATTTTTTTTTTTGTCTGAATTCCTTACGGAACCACCGGTACCCCCAAGAGCACCCTTAATACCAGTGAGCCCTTGAGACTAATCCGGAGTGAGCTGCGTGGCTGACTCTCCCAGCGAGATGTTTTTAGTGGGAATCGAACCCGGGGCTACTAGCACCCTTGTCCCATTCACAGGATTTCAGTTGGGACCTTACACTAACTGAACCAAGCCCCGTTGGTAAAAGCACATAGTGTATGTGTTCACAAAACAAAATATGGTGGATGTTAGCATTGACCTATGAAAACCCCCTTTCATCAAATTTCTATTTTGTTCGTGGGGTTTTTTGTTTTACGGGTCGTCATTGTTTGGTTTGGTTTAGTTGTTTTGGTGGATGGTTTATGGTTTTGACTATAAAACATCAAATATATATTTGATGTTTTCTTGAATCATGTGTTAATTGAATATATTGTATTCATTTGCAATTTGTTGTGTAAGTAACATATATGAGGTTAGTGAATTGAATTTGAAAATATGAGTCTCCATAATAAACTTATTTGTAATTTACATTTAAAGATTTTTTTATTAATATAATGAATAAATACCTAAATATTACTTTTTTTTAATTATCTATGCTATAAGTTTTTATAACTATTTTTTTAAAATCATAAATTCTAATTTCACTAAATTATCGTGTACTTGAAAAAAAAATCAATAAAAAGAATCACTATTTTTTAAAATTTATGATGTATGTAAAAAAAATAATTTGACAATTAAAAAAAATAAAAGTTGCAAAAATCTTTAAAGAATAAAAGCTTTCAAAAAATCTAATAAATTGATTCATGTCTTGGAATTAAAGATGGATTCAATTCATCCATTATTTTATTGAAGGATGAATTTGTAATTTCATAATGTCAATGTATTTTTTTTATGATTCTAAATCACTTTTAAAAAAAAAAAAACTTATATTCTTGCAAATGTGAATGTTGTATACAAGTTGCTTTTTAAAGAGTTCTCCTAATGTGTGGTCTATGACACATTTTAAAAAACTCACAACGGGTAAATTTGCAAAGGAAATCGATGTTATTAAATAACATGAACTTTATAAATGTATCAATTCATGATGTAATCTTAATCATTATGAGTTTCTTAAAATGTGTTATCAGATATATGTTAGAAAATCTCTTAACAAAGGGATTTGTCAAAACAGTAGAGTTTCTAAAAAATATTCCAAAGTAACTTATATCAACGATAATTATTTTTGAAACTTATACTCCCTCGGTCCTTAATATAATTTTTTGAAAAAAATTCACATCCACTAAGAAAGTTAACACGGTTAATGACATTTAAAATGTCAATATTTGGTAATTTTTTTCAAAATTATCCTTACATTATTATTGTTAAAACTCTAAAAATTATAGAATAGATTGAGATATTTATAGAAAGAAGTAATTAAATATTCTTTGAAATTGGAATAAAATATTATAAATATAAAAAGAAAGTTCATAAATGATCTTATATTAATGACCACATAAAATAATAATAAATAAAATATTAAATAAATAAATATATTTCTCATGTTATAAAAAAGAAAGTTGTTATAACATATAAAAACATACACGTGTTCCACCAAAACAAAATAAAATGAATATTATTAGCATTAACCATGATATATTATTCTCTTTTTTTAACTTCTTTTGCTATTTAGCTTTGCAATGGCTAGTTTTATGAATAAAATTTCTCATTAAAAAACATAATTGAATTTAATGACAAACACTTTTTTATCAAATAAAGTTGTTAACCACTAAACATTTGTTGACCTGGTAGTTGATAACCAGATTTCTGTGTATCAAGGAAAAATTGTGTGATGTTAGGCTCGATTTCGAGGGAGGCCCTATAAGTAATCAGGGCCATGAGATTAGTCTCTTACCTTTGGGTAAAAAGACGCTATGAAAAAAATAATAAGGATTTTCTTAAACTCAATAGTTAGGCTAAGGGATAAGGGCCTTAAAAAACAAGTTTTACATTGATAAAAGATGAATTCCCAATTACGAAAACTAATAAACTTAGTTTTTCAATACATATTTACTATATCTTAATTTCTTATATCTTTAACTCCTTGAATTGAAGTTAGACAAACCCAAATAATAAACTTGTCACCCAAGTTATAATTTCATCCATGCCTTATCCAAAACATTAGGGACATGTTTTTTTTAACAAAGTGGGGATTTTGGTGGTCCCCATATGTATTATCCTAATAAATTTCTAAAGTGGGCATTCACAACTCATACTCATAAGATTCTGACATGTGTAATCCTAAATTTTTTAAAAGAATCCATAACTCATACTCATAAAACTTTGACATTAGCATTACATATCATTTTGTTTGAAGATTAAACTTCAGATTTTTCATATATATATTTTACCATAGTAGTTAAAACTCACCGGTCTAATAAGATTCATGAATCACCATCACATCACTACATACTTTTAAGACCCAATTTCATTTCAATAATATTAATTATCTACTTTTTGTAAAAAATTATCTCAAATGTTTTTTGCAATACAATAATAATATTGATTAATTTCCTAATACTATATATACATTCAAATAATATTTAAAAATTAAAATTGAATAAAAGTTAATATTACAATAAATAAAATTAGATAATGATATCTACCTAAAATTATAAGGTGCATCAAAAGGAATATTATTATTTATTATTTTAAAAAATATCAGTCATTATTATTTTTAAAAATATTATTGCGACGACCCAAATTTATTTCCGTTATTCTAATTCTTTTATAAAAATACGGATTAATTTTTCGTCTTTTAGGAAAATAAACTTAAGCCATCACTAAATCAACACATCACCATCCACACAGAGATGAAAACTAATTTACATCATCTACATATCATCAAAAAGGTTTTACAACATATATCACATCGTTAGCAGCAAGAGCGTAGCTTTACTAACCATCATATCAGTTTTAGTTTGGTTGTAACAGCAATAATAGAAACAGAAGAGAAAGAGAGAGAAAGAACACACAGAATTGGTCACGCAGTTCGGCCAATGATGCCTACGTCTACGACTATAGAGCAGCTATAGTTCCGTATTATTTCTTGTGCTAACTAGGGTTACAGAGTACACACATATATAGTAGAAAACATATTACATTAGTTTGGTTGGAACCCCCCCCCCCCACACACACCCTAATCGCCCCCCAAACATCAGATTGCCCTTTTGTAACACCTATGAGCCATACTCAACAATTATTCCTTGCTGGACCTTCAACCGGGGAGGTTCCAACCACCGGGGAGTCACATTGCTCCAGGATCTTGGGAATAGAGAGCAACCGTCCATAAGTAAGACACCACATCCTGAACCAAAACCTTAAGGCAATGGTTCTATGGGTCTTGCCACTTATAAACCTTCTCACTCATCCTATCCTATCTAATGTGGGACTTTATCTCACACTTAAATACCCAACAATCTCCCCCTTCAAGTGTGAATACCCACACTTTACGGTCACTCCCCCTTGATCCATAAGTCCCTGCCGAACCATCGGCTCTGATACCACTTGCTGGACCTTCAACCGGGGAGGTTCCAACCACCGGGGAGTCACATTGCTCCAGGGTCTTGGGAATAGAGAGCAACCGCCCATAAGTAAGACACCACATCCTGAACCAAAACCTTAAGGCAATGGTTCTATGGGTCTTGCCACTTATAAACCTTCTCACCCATCCCATCCTATCCAATGTGGGACTTCATCTCACACTTGAATACCCAACAGTACCCTAGGTCATTTAGCTTATTTTACATTATCTTACGTCCAAAATATAAAGACCCAGAGCACATGGTTAGAACTCCAAAAACATCAGCAGATATATACACTGGACTTTCGTATAACATAGTCACATATCACCCCTACTATTCAGGAAAGAGACGGATGATAAGGACTATAAGAACGCAAGTCCGTAGGGAACACATATGAGGGAGAGGGTTCAGACGGCGGATTGTGATCTCCACCATCCCCTCTAATATCAGGTTGGTACCCCTCCTATACCATGTCCCCTCGGGGATGAACCTCATCTCTATGCAGATCGGGTTCTGATCCATTACCTGACAAACAAAAGGGCAGGGGAGTAAGTCATAGCCGAAGCACATCATCAAATAATAATATATCAGAACTAGAAATAACAATCACAAATAATCAAGTCATCAAAGAATAATGCACGTACAAATGCATACCCAATTTATCACACAATTTTCTTGTAATTAAATGGCATGTTGCATGTATTCTAATCTCATTCTCGTCATCTGGATCCAATATCATTCTCAACCCTTCGAATGAATTCAATCTTGTTGAATCCAACATATTCTTTCTAATCAAAGGAAAGCAACTGGGAGTAAACGCCTTTCAACCATGACAGATCACACAACTCATCTATGTGTACCCTTTCTCTCTAGGGTTAGATCATTGCCAAAGGTCCGCCCTCTGCAGCCACGATATGCACCTAGAGGCCGATAGGATATATTATGGTTAAGCAAAACTATCCCGGAAAAAGTCTGCAGAACCCCCATCATAGGACCGTTTTACCCATAATAATCCCCACGGTTGCAGACGAATCACCGTCAAACCTGACCTCAACACATTCTCGCACCGATCCTAGGAATTCTCTTTCCAATTCTTAGAATGGTCGTATCTTTCCCGATATCTTATCTCACCATCCGCAACTCCCCGTGCGAATGCAAATAATTTATCGTTTCACTTTTCGTAATTAATTCATTTCATAATCATCAATTCAAATTCATAATCATTTATCATCTAAAATCAGTACATATTCACAATTATAATCTCAAAATCAATAAAAGTTGTTTGGATAAAGTTAAGTACCATCAAAATTGATGAAATGGTGATTTTGAGCCAGAACAATCGATTGTCAGGGTTAGAGGGTTAGACAATCAATTGTCACGTTTAAAATTTCAAATCTTGGCTCTCAGACAACATGACAATCTATTGTCAGGTCATAACAATCGATTGTCATGCAGAAAATCAGCATACTGAAAGTAGTTTTGAAACATCAAATTTTGATATACTTCACTTTAACCAAAACTAACCCAAAAGAGACCCAAAACACATATATTTACACATGTCCATGCATATTTCAAGCAATAATTCCATCAATTTCATATTCAATTCAATCAATATGCATAAAAGGCGTAAAATCACAACTCAACATAGGATTTTCATTTTCCTTGCTTAAAAGTACAAGTTCAGTGTTTATTTTGCTCACATATGATGATTATAAGTTTCTCAAATCAAGAAATGAGATTAGAATGACCTCCAAGTCATAATCCCATTTCAAGTTTCAATTTTAACACTTTTGCCCTTGAGTTCAAGTGAACTCCTATATTTCTAGCCTTTGGATTATTATTCTAGCACCCGGATAACTTCTCCCTTACCTATTTGAAATGTTTGGAACTGATTTGGATTGAAAGAAAGAGGTTTGTTGGAGAAATCACAGGTTAAGGTTTCATCTGCCAAGTTCTCTATTTTCAGTTCAACAAGGGTACAAAATCAGGGTATTTCATCAAGAATAAGTCACAACAAATCGTGATCAAGGATTAGAATCAAAACTGGGATATGTTAACTTGAAAATAAAACAAGTTTGAAACTCAAAGGATGCTCGAGCTTACCACACGAATCAAAAAAATAGAGTTACACGAATCTGAAACTCTGAATTTCAGATTTAAACACCTATCTTTGAAGGATTATAACTCCTTCCACACTCCACCAAATTGCACAAACTCGGTACCAAATTGAAGAGGGTTGAACAAGCTTTAATTTGGTATAAGATTTGTAAGTGTTTGAGGTTCATATCATATAGAACGAATCAAGGCAAGTTCATGACAGCAAAACTCGTTTTTCTGAGATTTGGGTGTTGTTCTTGAGTGTTTGAATGAATATAACACTCAATTCTTTAAAATAATCCCTCTCAAAGTGTCATTATCAATCTAGCACAGTGCTAGGTTGATATTTTGGCCAAATTTTTGGTTAAAAACGCGAAATTCCTCATCCACTCGTGCTTAAACCGCCATATTGTTGGCAGGAAAGCATCGTGACAATCGATTGTCACCTCCTGACAATCGATTGTCAAGGTGAAAATTTTACAATTTTTAAAAATTATTATTTTATTTCTATACATTATAAGAGGCTTATTTCATTCAAAATTCTTCCAAATTATTTCCATACATTAAAATTATAATTTCACATAATAAAAATATAATTCACACAATATTTGTAACATCCTATAATTATTTACCCTTAATTCCCCTTATATCAAAAATGCGGACTTAAAAATTCATTTTTATTACATTAAAATCAACCGTCAAACGGACGGAGTTTTGTTTGTTTTTCGGACTTTTCTAAATCTTCAACCTGATAAACACAATTATTTAGTATCAACAGTAGCCAGCAGGGCTCAAATATAGAGATAAGTGCATCACATAGTTGCCCCATGGGATCAAGTGTAAAACATCAACAACAGTGTGTCAGAGTGCCAGCAACAGTACAAAGCATGCAAAACAAGAGACCATATCCGCAACTATGCCCAAAAATGAATCATAAGCAATGCACAAAAGAAACTATCCTAAGCCTCACTCAAAAGAACATATACAACACATATACATCAAATAATACGGAGGCTTAGGTCAAATCAAAAGTATCTAATCCCAACCCTACTCTCCCTGTGAGGGAGAGTACTCCTGCTCGGCCTGGTCATGTGTAAACTCTGCCTCGGTACCTGTGGAAATAGTAAGGAGTGAGTATTACATATAAAATGGGGAAGCAGTTTCCAATAATGACATAATGATATACTAAGCCAAACACATTTAACAATTCGATAACAATATAATAAAACTCTGCATAACACAATTCATGGTCAACATATCCATTGGTTTTACAATTCAATTATTTCCACTTTATTCTTACTCATCACTTTTATCAAGTCTTTTAGTCTATGCTTTTCCAATATAATCACATCTCTTTTCATTTTGTCCCTGGTCACGACCTACTGCGTCCGTACTCATGCACGGTCACGTCTTACTGCGTCCGTACTCATGCACGGTCACGTCTTACTGCGTCCAGGTATGTTTTTATTCTCCCCCGGTCACGACCTACTGCGTCCGCACCCATGCACGGTCACGTCTTACTGCGTCCGGGTGTGTTACTTTCATCTTAATCCCCTGGTCACGACCTACTGCGTCTGCACTCATGTGCAGTCACGTCTTACTGCGTCCAGGTACATTTTTATTCTCCCCCGGTCACGACCTACAGCGTCCGCACCCATGCGCGGTCACGTCTTACTGCGTCCGGGTGTATTTACATTCCTTTCCCTGGTCACGACCTACAGCGTTCGCACTCATGTGCGATCACGTCTTACTGCGTCCAGGAACATTCTCATATTCATTTTCTATAATAACATCTCCTCTTATTCATATCAACCATTTCATTACTCTTTTCAACCACTTACACTTTATGACAAGTACATTACTCAACTCAATCACCACAGTTCACATTTACATTATCAACTCATCACAATCATATCTTATCGTTTAATTAGCACCAATCAACATATTATTATTAAATTCATCACCATTACATCTCATAATTTATTTAGCACAATTCAACTTTTTATCATTATCATCATCATTATCATTGATTCATAAATACTATTTATCATCTACCCTTCCTATATGATTTCCATTCTTTGCCTTGGTTTCTAATCATACCATAGCTCACTCATTCAACAAAATAAGCACTTAAATTATAAACATCACCAAGTCACAAGTTTATCTACCAAATATTAAAATGAAACATATCATCATCTAATTATTTTCCCTAAGTCATAAACTCTACTTATTCACTACCCTATGGTATAACCACCTAGACTAACACATAACTCTTAGTACCCATTATATACATATTGTGAACTAAACCCCAGAGTAAGGTAATACTCACTATAACTCACTCCTTACCTCAAGCTCTTTGAATTAGAGGGAGAATTGGTGCTTGGAGCACACTTGAGAAGATGCCACAACTCAATAGAGAGGGAGGAACCTAAAATCCATAAAATAAAGAGACAAACATTAAGCTTTTACCCACAATATTGAGGGAAATTCGTGACCCCATTAAGTTCCTCAAGGTTGTTGACTAAAGCTTCAAGGGAGGAAGAGGGAGAGAGAGAAATTCGAATTCTAGGGCGAGAAAGAGATGAATAAAATCAACATTCACTTACTTGGAGCAACAAGGAAGGACTTGGGGATGGACTTGGAGTGATCCTCTTGAGGATTGATTGATGAAAATGGAGGATTTGGTGCCCTAGGAGAGAGAGAATTCGAGTTTCTCAAGAACTAAGAGGTGGACGCACCTTTATTTTTTTTCAGCATCTATAGCCTTTAATCGATTAAGCCATTTTCCATTTTCTGACCTTAATCGATTAAGCTGCAGTTTAATCGATTAAGCTGCAGTTTAATCGATTAAGCTGTTCAGTTTTGCAGTACCCAGACTTTGAATGGCCATAACTCCCTCGTTACCCGTTGGATCTTCCTCAAATTTTAAGGCAAGCTTCCTCACATATCCTACTTCACATCCAACGGTGGAATTTATGTTTTAAGCTACCAATCTTGTTATTCTAATTTCCTAAATTCCTATGTTTTAAACCTAAGGTTGCATGCTCAATTGGCTAAGTTTCTAACTTATGCCCTCATTTCTTCTACCCTAAGACCATCGTAACATAAATTACAATACAAATAAAGTTTGGGATGTTACAATATTCACATAGTATTTATTTACTATTCAAATAATAATTCTATAATATATTTAATATTTTAATTATAATTTCGAGGGTAAATTCTGATGGGTGTTAAAATTATTATTTATTATTATTATTTACTAATAATATTAAGACGATGGAATATAAATGGAGATAAAAATACAAAAGATTAGATCTCACAAATAGAGTTTTATACTCAGCTTAAAGCGTTACATCAAATTTTAAAAAATAGTAAAAGGAAAATTAATGTTCAAACTTTATACAAGACTTTCTAGGTAGCATAATATTATATGTATATTCAGAATTGACATTTATATGTACATCTGATTGTTTTATATGAGAAAATAAATTTTTTTTCTGAATATAAGACAAACAAGTTAAATATACATCAAAATGGCAATTCTAGATGTCCGCGTAAGACAGCCTAGTTGGTGGCTGCAGGGACACTTAGGATTTCCCCCTCTCCCAGGTCATGGGTTCTAGTCCCAGACCTCCCTTGTAAAAAAAAAATGCCAATTCTAGATGTAGATGTAACACCAATTCTCTTATTATTATTAGAGTTGTCAAAATGGGTCGGGCCAGCCGGGTCGGGCCAAAAAGCCCGAAAAATCATAGGGCTCGGGCTCCTTAATATAGCCTATTTATTCAACCCGGGCTATTTAGCCCGGCCCGGTTGGGTTCGGGTTCGGGCCGGGTAAAACCCGGGCGGGTTCGGGCCGGCCCGGAAAAAAAGAAAAAAATCATTTTTTTTTAAAATTTGTATGTGTAAAAAAACACTTATAATAAAATTTCCTTAATTTTTATCAATATTAGCACTGTGAAGCATACTCACTCGCTCTAAAAATCTCAAACACTTGTGAATGAATGAATGAACGTGCCTAACACAACCAAAATTAAAACCCATTTAGCTTAGAGGGAAAGCAGATACAAAAATTATTCCTTTTAAATAAATAAATAAAAAAAAAAGAAGCATTATTATGGTTTATTGCTGAGAATATTGCGGAACAAAGGAAGTATACATAAATAAAAGAAGTATACATACGCTAGTGTGTCTGAGTGTGTGGCTCAGGTTGAGTTTGGGAAAAGGGGATGATTCCTTTTCTTGAATGTTACTGAGTGTGTTGCCTTAGTTCTGTGAGCACAACATTAATTGACCTATGTGAGTTATACATACATTTTTTTTTGCTTAATAAAGTTATACATACATTTTAATTTATGTAAGAATAGAAAATCAAATTTATCCTCTAAAAAATGTGTAAAAGAATAAAACACCTATTATTATTTAAAAAGATATGTGTAAAAAATAAAGGAAGTTTATTCATTAATTTTTTTTGAAACATATATATATTTTTGAAGTGGTTGAATTGAAAAAAAAAAAATAGGTGATGCGGGCCGGCCCGAAGCCCGCTTAGGGCGGGTTTGGGTTTGATAATAGGGTACTCAATTTATAACCGGGTTTTTTTGACCCGAGCCCGGTTTGACCCGAACCCGAAACGGGCCGGTCCGAACCCGGCCCGCAAGCCCGTTTTGAGAGCTCTAATTATTATGCAATGATGCTTAGCTTTAATGTTGCAAGAATAGCGTGTTGTTGCTGCTACAAAACGCTTATGCCTAGCTGGCAGTACAAGAGCGTGCTCTTACGTTTCACTTTTAACTGCGCCATTGGTTACTTTAATTTATTCTACTACCAAGCCCCACAATTCACACCATATATACATTCACAATAACGTTATTCTCTAGGTACTTGAATCATTTTAGACCCATCTTAGTGACACACTTGTCCAAAATATAAAGGGAGGGACCTAGCTAGTTGTTTCTACCAAATTAAAAGTGATAGTAATTTGTTTGTCAAGAGAGAAAGTGATGGGAAATTTGAGAGTTGATAAAATGAGGGTGGTGGTGGTGGTGATGATTATGGGGTGGATGGCATTGTACCCATTGTTGGTGATGGGAAGTCCAATTCGGCATAAGGTGGGAGGCTCCAAAGGATGGCATCCGGACGTGAATTACACTGATTGGTCTTCTCAAGAGAAGTTCTGCGTTGGTGATTGGCTTTGTAAGTAAACCTTTCAATTTCTCTCTTATAAATAACTATGATGTATATGGGCTAATCTTAATTCGAATTCAACCTAAAATTTAGGTTAAGTTATTTTTTTGAGGTAAGTCATTTTTTGACCCTACTTATTTTGCTGACCCCTTTACACATACGATGGGCGTCAGCGTATGTGAAATTTTTTGTTCAGTTCGCTAATTCCCAGCGTATGTGTAAAACAATGCACGTACATTGGAATCAGCGTACGTGTAAAGGGAGTCAACAAGAAATTAGGGGGTCAAAAAATGAAAACCCTTCTTTGAATCTTAATTCAATTAGATCATATTTTTTTAATATAATAAACATATTTGAATATTATATATAGCTAAACTATAAAATTAAAAAAGTAAAAATTAAAAGGATAAGAGTATAGAGATCATTGTCTTTTGCAAATAGTCACCATAAACTATTGTTTATTTTTAATCATCCTTTAAATTCTAACGTACTATTGATAAAATTAATCCCTCCATTGAGTCAATGTTAAGTTACCGAATCTCAACCATTCTTTTAAATCTAAACCATTAGTTCATCAACAATTAATTTTAATTATTTTTTATTCCAGTTTTAAATTATTATCCTCATTTTAATTGAAATATACATTAATTGTCAATTATTATATTATTAATTGTTAAGACTTTGTCACCAAAATATAATTAATATTATATGATTAATTGGTATGCATAACTGTAAAACCACTAAGTGATATGAGATTGATGCATCCAGAGAGAGATTTCTAATGTAATGGGTAATGTTGTAAAATTGACATTAAATTTAATCAAGATTAATTGATAATCAACTAATGGTATAGACTAAAACAAAAGATTCAATGAATGATTTAATTTCATCGATCAATAGTTAGAGTTTAAGGAGTAACTGGGAAAAAAATAGTTTATGGTGGCTATTTACAAAAGAAACCAAGTATAAAAGATCTTAATGCTCTTTTCCCAAAATTAAAACTAAGTAAAGTACATTTTAGTGTCTATATATATATATATTCAAACTATAAATAGTATCAACAAATATTTTGAAAAACATATGAATTTAAGTCAAAAAAATTATTACTCATACTTTAATATAATAAAAATATATATTTTGAAAAAAATGTGAATTATTGAAATGTGTTAGGATGACCCAAGTTATTACATATATCCGACACAAAATTACATCAAATTTATTTTTCTCAATCAGAATTTGTCAAAATGAGCTTGAAAGAGAAAAAGTTTAAGAGTCTATTTGTCAAAATTAGTTTGTAGCTGTGAGCTTGTAACTTGTAACTTGTAGCGAGTTATGAGTTTCTAGCTTGTAGCTGTTAAGCTAGCTAGGAGTTGTGAACTTGTAGCTAATAGCTTATAACTGTTTAGCTGACTATTTGAAATAGTGTTGTTCGGTAAAACTAACTTTTCAAGTAGCTAAAAGTTATTAAATGAGGAAAAAGGACATGCAACATTTTATTATTTTAAATTTTTCAAATTTTTATTTCTTTCTTTATTAAATAGATAGTTAATTAATTAATTAATTAATATAAAAATTATTAAATTATAATTATTTAAATTCATTTTTTCTTAATTTATTAATTATGTAGTTAATTAATTAATTAATTATAACAAAATTATTAAATTATAATTAATAATTAATTAAAGGGTAGTAAAATAATTTTAAATTTTGTTTGAGGATATAATTGGTATATGAATTATTGAAAGCTAATTTAGTTTCTTGAAAGCTACTTGAAGTAGCTTTCTAAAAACTAGCTTTCAAAAGCTACAAACTCCTTTTTTAAAAGCTACAAGCTCCTTCTAATTTGTGTTCATCGAACAGAACTAGTAGCTTATTGACTGAATTTAAAAGCTCCTAACTAGCTAAAAAGCTTCTAGCTACCCTTGCTGAACAGAGCCCAAGAATGAAACTGAAAAACAAAAATAAATTAAAGAACCAAAATATGAGTTTTGCTTATTATTTATTATTTCGAAGTAGTGAAGATATCTAAAACATAAATTATCTCCTTAAAAAAAAAAAGAGAAAATAGATGTTATATATAAAAGTTTTTTATCTCATTGGTGTATCTCACCATTATTAATGTATTTATGATAATTGATTTTTAAATAAAGATAATATAAATAAATAATGGATGATATGCTGACAGTATAAAAAATTTTACATCGTAAATGCACATCCATTAAACTAAAAAAAATAGTATCTAGAATTTTAACTTTGAAAAATTAACTTGTTTTCATTATTTAATTTAAATTATACATGTGCATTTGTGTCACCCTTCTTGGTTGAGTTGGTTCAACTGAAATTTAAACGTATCATTTGGATTTTTTTTATTAAAAAAATGATGGTTCGCAATAAAAAGGTTAAAGAGGCTTTAAATCTTCCATTCACATTCTTCTTAGCAGGGGATTATTTATTACTATATTTATTTTCCTATTGGTCTCGTGAATTACTTTGGGTAGTAAGAGGAAAAACAATTTTTTTTTATTACGATGAAAAACAATTTTTTCATTCATTCATATATTACAGTTGTGATGATTGAATTATTAGTTACTTTTATATGTTAGTTGTAATATATTTTACAATATCTTGCCTAATTATTTTGTTGGCTTAAATGAAATAAATTTGATTTTGTCCAAAGCTTAAGATCATATTAATAAGCAACACTTTGTTTTCTTAAATAAAATCATATTATGTATGTATTGGAAAAAAAATGTTTATATATAATTATGGAATGAAAGCCATGTCTTCACTACCCAAAAAAAGAAATGGTAAGGAAATGCCATCTGATACAATCTTTGTTATTAAAAAAATAAAATAAAATTCTTGCTAACAGTAGTGCTACCAAAGATTTTAGTAACATACAGTCATGTGAACTTTATTTACGTGACTTGGAGAGTTGGAGTGTTGGCCAAGGATGCCCTCTCATATTTATTAAAGGGATCAGAAGAAAAAGGAAAATTACCCTTTTCCTTTTTGTTAATATTAGAAACAAGTTTGGCCACAAGTTAATTAAATCCTGATCCAGAAATAATAAAAGATGAGGATGAGATAAGTGTATAAAAAGATACAGATAATTCCTTAATACAATCGAAAATACAGTCATAAGCGCAGTAAAAAAAAGAAAAAGTAAAAGGCATAATCAATAGAGAAGCACAAGATGGCAAGAAGGGAAAAAAAAAGGGAAAGAAAGAAACAGAACCTTCCTTTAAAAACGATGACATTGCTTTAACTTTGCAACAGAAGAACCTGCGTGAATCACACATTGATCAAGAAACACTTTAACTTGGGAGATAGAATTAACCATGCAATTCGAAACTTCATTAATTAAAAGGCATTTTAATTTGTATAATATCGTTTAACTAAATAATTTTGCCGATGAGTGGTTGGTTGAATTGAAACATCTTGCTTCTCCTTTAAAAAAAAAAAAAAAACCAAATTTGAGACTAACATATTACTCCCTTCCTCCATAAGTTATATTCATTATTATACTCATTTATAAATTATAAGTTATGTACTTTTAAAAACTCAATATTGTTCAAAAAAAAAAAGAAAAAAGAAAAACTCAATATTCATTTTTACTTCTTTTTCAAATATTCTTTTATTTATTACATTTTCTTTTTCACCACTCATTTCTTTATTTCTTTTCAATATTTTCAATATAATTTTCATATATTTATTATTATTATTTTATCTCCTATATATTATTAAATAATAGGGGTAATATGTAGTCAAAATTTATCAATTTTTTTACATTATTTACTCACATATTAATTTATGTGATTTTTTTAAATCAACATAACTTACGGGACAAATGGACTAAAATATATATATATATATATATTTATTTATTTTTAAATGAACATGCTATATATTGCCCATTTTCCTCTGTTATGTTGATGCGTAACATAACTTTTTTTGTTTGATCTAGTTTTCCTGTTTGACAAACATTACTTCAACGTTCTGGAAGTGAACAAGACAAGCTATGAGAATTGCATGGACAAGGACTTCATCAAAAACGAAACACGTGGCGGCCGTGATGTGGTTGAATTGAAAGAGGCAAGGACATACTACTACATCTCTGGTGGAGGCTACTGCTTTCATCAAATGAAAGTTGCTGTGCATGTTGAGCAACAGCACCAAGCAGCAATAGCACCATCACCCGTTCCCATGGAATCTGGCTCTCTTTTGCCTTCTGTGTACACATGCAGTTGGATCATTCTTGCTTATGTGCTTTTCATGAGTTTGGTTTCAATGGGTAATTTGTAAAATGATGGGGATATGGGCTGTAAAAGAAGCTTGTGATAGTGGGTATTAACTATTTGATAAGGATGCCTTGTTTGAATGTCATAGTTACTTTCTTTTAAGGTTTGGTTTATGGGTTCATGTTATCCTAGACCATATAGTAGATGGTTGGTTGGTTGTGGTAAATTGAAAATTTGAGTAAAGATTATATTAAGTAATATTTTGTGAATCTTTTGCAGGACTACATTCGGGTATTCTGTTACAATTTTTAACAGTGTTGATTTTGAGAACGGTTTGGAATTGCTTTTAAAATAGGCACAAAACTGCTTTCAAAAGCATTTTTTAACCAATGTAAGAGATTCAGTTACACCAACACAATTTTTACATATTTCATATTCTCTCGAAGATTGAAATCAATCATCATCAAGAACATTTGTAATGTTGTAATTTTTCTTAATTTATAATACCTGCAATCAAGGATTTAATGTAATGATTTTGTGATCGGATCACTGTATTAAAAATATGGTTGCATCATTATTCGGTTTCAATTTCTTTTTCGACAGGAAGCAAAGGCATTTTTGAAAAATTTTTCTTTAGAAAAATATTTTTAATTGAAAATGCTTTCATCTAGCTTGTTTGATTACTCTCCTCTAGTTGTTCAATTTGAAGATAATTGGCAAGCTGGGCAAAAACCTTTCAAATTTTTTAACATGTGGGCCAGAGATCCCCATTTTAAGGAGATTGTTTAGAAGGTATAGGATTCTTAAGTTTCAGGATTCTCTATGTCTCAAGTTTGTCAAAAACTTAAGAATTTGAAATATGACCTTAAGAGTCTTTATAAAAGAAGGTTTTTAGAAGTTATAGGAAGGGTAGATAAAGCTAGAGTTGAGCTTATCCAACATTACATTATAAAAGGAGGTTTTTAGAAGTTATAAGAAGGGCAGAAAAAGCTAGAGTTGAGCTTATCCAACATTAGATCGAGTTTCATCATGATCCTCTAAATAAATAGTTGCAGTAGAGTGAAAAGAATGCAATACATATATTATTACAATTTTGTATATTTAGTATTAGGCCTTTAATCCAAGTCCTTTGTTAATTGGGGAGTATGAATTAAATCAATTGATCATGTTCTATTAATGAGGTTAAGTGAACAATAATATAAATGATTTGACACCATGTCTTAACCTAAAACCTTAAGGCATTAGGTTCATGGGTCTTTTTACTTATATATTGTTCAACTTACCATATTTTAGTCCATGTGGGACTTGTTTGGTTTATATATATCTCAACATATATGTTTATAACTGAATAGGAGTGTGGATAGCTTCCTACAACAAAAAGCTAAAGCCTTGTGGCTGAAAGAAGGTGATTCTAACAATGCTTACTTTCATGCACTTTTTAGAACAAGCAAAATGAAGGCTAGGATTAGTTTTGTCGCTAAGACTGATGTTACAATCATAGATGATCAATAGCGTCTAGAAAATCATTTTATAGAGTTATTCCAGAATCTTACTGGCCAAGACAAGGTAGCAATGGAGAAGTTTGAATCACATGTTTTTGATATAGGTAGGAAGTTGTTGACAAAATCGCAATTAATGCTTATCAAGCCTAAAATAGATATGAAAGTTTAGGCCCAGATGGATATTGATGTTTCTAAAAGTTTAGGCCCAGATGGATATTGATGTTTCTAAAAGTTTAATGCTTATCAAGCCTAAAATCGCAATTAATGCTTATCAAGCCTATAATGGATATTGATGTTTCTAAAAGTTTAGGCCCAGATGGATATAGGAGTGAATTTTTTTAGACATGCTTGGGACATTATTGCCAATGATATGAGCAAAGCTGAGCTTGAATTTTTCCATACAGACAAGATACTCAAGAGACTTAATAATACACTGATATCATCGGTTCCTAAGTTGTAAGGTGCTTGTCATGCCAAAGACTACAAGCCAATTGCTTGTTGCAATGCTTTGTATATATGTATATCTAAAATGATTGGTGAAAGATTAAAAATAGTGTTGCCTACTTTAGTTGACATCAATCAAGGGGGCTTATGTTGCTGGCAGATCAATATTGCGATGTGTTGATTACTCGGGACATAATTAGACTATACCAGAGAAAAATACATCCTCGAGATGCTTGATTAAAATTGACCTAAGGAAAGCATGAAATTTTTCATTGGGAATGTGTTAGAGAAATACTTCAAGGACTCTAGTTTTCTCATAAATTTGTTGGATGGATTATGACATGTATCACTTCTCCTACTTTCACTATATCTATTAATAATGATTCAATTGCCTATTTTAGAGCAAAGAAGGGTCTGTGACAAGGTGACCCTATTTCCCCTACGATATTTGTATTAGTGATGGAAATGTTAACCAAACATATGATGGTTGCATCAACTAAAAAGGGTTTCAAATTTCAACCTTTGTGTGTCAAGTGCTACGACAAATCTGTAAATTGCAGATGGTTTAATCTTGTTCTTGAAAGGTGATATGAACACTACCCAATATAATATGAATGGATACCATAAGTTCTCAACAACTATAGGACTAATGGCAAATCATCAAAAATCACAAATTTTTTTGTGGTGTCCTGATGATGGTCTAAAATATGATATATTTAATTGATTATATCCCCTCTTTAACATAGCTTTTGTTTGTTTTTAATGGTTTTTATGATAGTTTAGTAGCTTTTCAAAGTTTAGTTTTACAAAATAAAACTTCATCACATAATGAATGTTTTGGCATGTTTTCAGGTGTTTTGAGACTTTGATTGAAATATGATTGAGTTGAACGCATTAGAGGGTGAAAGGGGCCATGAAAATGCATAAAAGAGGCGAAAAAGTCGAGTTTTGGGCCAGTCAGGGCACCCAGGAGCATGACAGGTAGCGCTGCACAACTCGGAAAGAAATAAGAAGGTTGGGCGCCCAGGCGCCAGCCTGGTTGATAACATAAGTTATTTTGTGTTTTTTGCTATTTTTTGGCCTTCCTTTTGCTATATAACCTGTTTGTAATGTGACACCCTCATTTATAAGACTAGTAATTAGAGTGATAAATTAACAATTACTCGAATAGATATGGACTTGTTTAAAGATAGAAAATATAAGGTTAAATTTTTCCTCTACGTTTTTTAAAAGAAACGGGTGCACAAATCAAAATATGGGATCCTTGGAGATTAGATTTCGTATCATCTAAAATATTGAATTCGGCGCTTTCTTTGTCAAAGAACTCATTCTACAAATTAGATAGCATCTATTCTTTTAAAATTGCATTTACGTAATAATAACTTAGGTGATGCTACCCATTCTTTCATTTTGAGGAATTGATACCATTTTCAAATATCGCAGTCGAACTCTTTGAAAATGATTATCAGAGTAAGCGGAAATAGTAGGACTATGTAATAGTGTAACGTAAACATAAATTATATATATATATAAGAATCATAAGATACATAGTCCAAGAAAAGTCTCCAACCCCAGTACAAGTCCATAAAACTGTATACATATATATATAATATCAAAATAGACCATCGCTCCATAGTTCTCAAAAGCTATATGTACAATATCTGCATATCAAAAATAAAGACTCTGAAGCTGATCATAAACAGTAGCAGTAGTAGTAGTAGTAGAAGTCTCCTAGCAGTAGCAATAGTCACCATCAATCATCAGCAGTAACATCTCCTCCACAGCAGCAATCACACCGGATCCCTGATCCTCATCATCTACCCTATGCACATACCTAAGGATCATCGTCCATCCACTAACTCCCGGTAGAATGCACGTCAGGCTCGCCTCCGCTCTCGTCCTCGACGAGGTCCTCCTCAATCTCATCCGATGGAGTGGGTACCCTACCACTGGGTACAGGGTCTGGTGAAGGTGAGACCCTAATAGGACTGCTCGGAACAGAGGGGGGAGTCTCCTCTCGGACGACTCTAAAAGTAAAAGGGTGTGAGCGGGTAGGTCGGAATCGAAAACTATGATATGAGCGAGCTGGTCGTGTAGGAGGTGGTCCATGGTAAGTGTAAAAGGATGGTACATGCATAGTGTATATGATGGGGATCCTAAACCTACGAGGACGAAACCGAATCAGCAGGTTAGGGTGATAGAAGGTAATCTCTACCTCACCCTCAAATACCGCTCGGTGATCCTTGTAGTTCCATATGCCACTAGGAAGTGGTCGGATCTCGATGCAAGCGATGTAACGTGACATCACCTACTAGGACACAGGGATAAGCAATTCTATACACATGATAAATAGAGCATAAATAAATGCACAATATAAATATGAATGTAAACAGCAAATAATCAACAACCACAGTTAACACTTAGCAAATATGTGATGCAAGTAGAATGCTCATACTTATTTACACTTATCAGCTTTAGGTTAAATGAGTGGCATGTTGTATGAGTCTAGCTCTCAGCCCTAACTCCATCAATCTATGTCACTCTCTGACGTCCATCCTTTACTTCATATCAGCACTCAACAGTGCGTTGTACTCCTAGGTGTACAACATTCGTACATTCACCCTAGAATGTACACGACAAGCTTGGAAATGGTACATAACGTGCTCCTCGAGCAACGTCCTGTCGTCTTAACGGAATAACCATATCATCAGCATCTTACTCTCGCTGGCCACATCGTCCACCATAATGTGTCATCAAGCAAGCCGTCAATTGGCACTCCCAGAGGACCTCCACATGTTATCATAACATGAAAAACGATCTACCATCCGAACTCCAGGATGAATGTAATTTCTTAACTTAAAAGAATTGATTGGTATATCTCAATTAATAATATCTCACATTATTAATCCAATAATTTCATACCATCATCAATCAATTACTTTTAAGCCCTAGATCACTTGGATTATCTTCATTTAAACATTAACAAAATGATTCAAAATTAAAATGGCATTTTTAAGTTTCTGGATAAAAAGACTCGAGTGTTCCTCATACTACTCAAGTAGTTCTTGCTTCTTCAGAAAAGTCAAGTTTCAGATTTTCTAAAAATACTCGAGTAGTTCATGAAATACTCGAGTCATTCATCAGCCCAGAAGACTCGAGTGGTTCATGCATTACTCGAGTGGTTCATCAGTAAATACTCTTGCTGCGTCAGTCAATACTCGAGTCTTGGACCTGATACTCGAGTGTTGGTGCAAAAAGATGCACTGGTGCATCACGAAATACTCGAGTATCGAGCCATGTACTCGAGTCTTAACAGACAGTTGATTGGGGTCTAATATGTGATTTTTTGTACCTTTTTTGCCTCCCTTTTACATAGTAAGTGGCTTGTTTCTTGAGTAAATTGGAATAAAACAATGGAATTTTGTCTTTATAAGATTTCTAGAACCTTTTGATGTGTTTGGGTTGTTTTCAGGTATTTAAGCTCTTAAAACAATGATTTTTGCAAAGGAATGAAGAATGGGAGTTTGGTACTTGATTTGGGAAGAAAAAGAGGAAAAAAATGAAGAAAAGTTGACCGTAGTGCGCCCAGGCGCAGGCCATCACGCCCAGGCGCAGGATTCTCACGCCTGGGCGCGCAAAATGTGAGAAAGTGACACTGTTCGCTGTTTTGATCATAACTTGAGCTACGCTTATCCAAATGAGGTGATCTATATATCATTTTAAAGCTAAAGAAAAGATCTACAACTTTTAAAGAAATAGCCTTGCTCAAATTCGTCCATCTTGGGGGTCAAAATCAGTGCCGAAGTTGCTGTCAGACACAAATACGGGATTTTAGAAGGATTTTAATGATAAATTCTATTTGTAGATAAGATTCTTAGAGATTAGTTTATTCTAATAGGATCTTATCATATTATATTCAGATTTAGGATTAGTTTTATCTTATCACATTAGATTGGAAATTAGGTTAGTTTTTATCTATATAATAAGAGGAATAGGATTCATTCCGGGGGAGAAGGGAAGAGACACTCATACAACTCCATAGAATAATAGTAGATTAGGATTTGAGACTTGGAGAATGAACAAGGATTGGAGGTTTTTGTGAAGAACACGGAGTTAGCTCAAGGATTCATGGTAATTATTTTTATCATGTTTATTGTGTTTTCTCTTGTAAGTATGAACTAATTCCATCCTTGGGATGTAGGAGTAGATGTATGGAACCTTTTCAATATTTCTAGTAATAAATTAATTTTGTTTTCCGTTATTGAATTCTGTGTTTGATTATTCTTATTTGTTTCTCATGAAAGAATCTGTTTCATGACTTTTGAAAATCCTTTATGAATAGACATATGAATTTAGGATTTAGTCATTTAATCAAACAGTTCAATTGCATAGGCACAGACATGTTTTCTATGAATTGGGTAATTTTATAAAAAGAAGTTTTGACTGAACTTAATGAAAGGGTTAGGGGTTTTAAGGCTCCCTTGAGACATCATTGGGAGATTAATCTCTAAAATACGGAAACGTACTAAGACATTAGGCGTTTTCTACCTTTGCAAAACAAATTCAGAATCAAGGAAAACAAATCAATTTGTTATAGAATATTTAGGAACCTGCATCGAAACTACATCCCGCCTTTCCCCTTGTCAAAGAGTCATTTATTTTAATTTCTGTTTTTATTTACAAATTCATAAATTATTTGTCTCATTCACTAAGTAATATTAACTAGGTGGAATTAATTAAACAGTCACTCCCTTGGGTACGATACTCGGACTTCATTGTCTATATTACTTGTACGATCTGGTACACTTGCCAGAATCCCAACAACAGTACAGACTGAAAATCTGATTTTAACATACCATTTTCAATTCTAACCATTTCTAATCAAATCCAATGATCAACAGAGTTCATATATCATATATTAAACATGTTCAAACATTTAGAACACATCAAATTACAGAATTCACAGAGATTCACAAGATTATGCATAAAACTTAGAAAATTCACAACTCAACATACCAATTTGCATAATACTCATAATACTCATGTTTTAAAGTTCCAAATAGCTTGCATGCAATATACAAAACTTGCTCAAAACCATTTTAGAGCACAGGTTGGTCTCCAAACCAAGTTCCCTATTCAAACTAAGCCCTTAGAGCCTCTTGGTGTCTCTCTAATAAAATTCATGCAATTTAAACTCTATCTAGTGAATAGAAAGCTTTCCCCTTACCTCTCAGACGTGACTCAACAGAATTTAGACAAGGAAAGACACCACAGCACCAAAAACCACTTCAACCATCAACATGCAAGACAGTGTGAGCAGAGGTCCAAGATCAGAGTTTTTGAATGGGTAATCATGCAAGAGAATTAGGGGTTTTGGTTAGAATATATTCTCTGCAACATAAACTAGGATTTAAAACGAATTTGAGGTTGAATGGACACAAGAGCTTACCAAAATTGAGGATCAAAGTAAGCTCCAGAAACTGATGACAGCAAACGAACTCCAACTTCCAAGCTTCGATTCTACTAACACACAAACTCTCAGCTCACGATTTTGGTGTTTATACAAAGCTCATGATGTGAACTTTGTATTGGTGTATAATTTGTGACTCAACACTAAACAGAGAGGGATAATCGATTAAGCGAACTCAGGAACCCTAATGCACGAATTCTTCAACAAATTGCCAAAATGGTTAATTCCCATCAACAATCGAGTTTAAATACATGAATTAGATGGCCATGCACAGCGACACGAAGACTATGGACGTGTTATGGTGGTGTTTTCGTGTCAACGGCGGAGAATCGTTGCGTGCTGACTCACCAACCGCACTAACTCGTGCAACTCTGTCAAATCCACTCGAGTCTTTTCTTCAAGACTCGAGTCTTTTGGGCAAATTTTGAAAAATAATTGTTTTATTTTCTTTCCCTCCAAAGCCTTTCCTAAAATTACTTCTAGGTCCCAAAGCAGGGACTAATGTGCAAAATGCTTAATTTCACATAAATATAATTTCCAAATCACATTCACACCTTTACTAATAATATAAACATAGATTTTAATAAAAGATTAAAAATAGAAATAGTTAATTATAAATAAACTTTATAATCAACATTTCATTAATCAAGGATTAAAATTTTGGGGTGTTACATGTAACACCTAAAAGCCTATCCTAGACATATAGAAACATAAGGGAGGCTTAGAAAAGAGAGAAGAATTCATCAGGTAGCTAGAGATCCCAACCTCAAAGGGAAGGAATTCCATGGAGGGAGGAATCAATCATTGGGATCACATTGTTTGATTCTCTAATCTTTTTCTTCTATTTTTCTATTGATATGTCTAGTAAAATCCTTTGTTAGGGATGTGGTGGATTTGGATTGTGAATATGTGATTTACAATTTAAATTATGAATGAATTCCTATCTATTGTTAATTGTTTAATTATGTTCTTTATGGATATGCATAGAATTAGCTAGTCTGTGACTTGTGATTCAATTCCTCAATTGAGAAATTAGGGATTGAATTATCCTTTTAATCAAATATTATAATTTCACAACTCGTAGGAATACTTTTGAGAAATTATATAACTTCTGTGATTGTTCGGTCCTGTTTGGACAGAATGCAAAATTAGGGGGCAAAGCCCCTTGTTTTGGACAAGAGTCCTAATGAGGGACTTTTAGTCTGACATGAGGGGGCACTATGTCCGCTGCTTTTGGTTCTACGTACCCATTCGAACTAGGTTCCGGGGATTAAGACTAAGTAGTTCTTTAGGACACGCATAAGCAATGCATAGAATGGGAAGAGTGAGACGGATCAGAGGCTGCCCTTAAGAGTAGGTTAAGAATATGCCAGTTTTTCTTTGGGGAGGTCTGTAATGGTCAAAATTCTTCCTGTTGGTGTGGCTCAGTTGACAGAGGCAGCGAGTGTAAGGGCTTTGTAGCTTTGATGATGGGGTTGTGAGTTAGTGGTCACGTATACTTCTTTGGCAACAAGGTAGCTGCTTTTATGAGGACTCTCATGAGAGAGGATAATGTTCTTCTCACGGATGGAGACTATGGATTCTGCGCTTATACAGAGTATGTAGGGCAGGATGAAGGTGTTAAGTGTATGGGAAAATCGTGTATAAGGAGGAGAGAGGAGGCTAACGAGGCTTGGGACTTGGCGATGCAAGGACAAAGGAAGAGGTAAAGTGTATATAGAGTCTGTGTATGGTGTATTTTTGTCTCTGCCAGCCCCTTACTTTAGGCCGGTATCTATAGGATTGAAGTGGTCTCTTGGTTTGAGGCAATCTCTCGTGGAATCCTCTATATTTTGGGATGTATCTCTGCGTGATCTTATCTTCAATAAAGGGAACATTAATATTCTATCCTTCTAGAAGATCTGAAGATAATTAGGGGTCAATATCTTATATTATGACCTTAAGCAAAACGAATAGGTGTCTTTTCTCCATAAGGATTGCATCCGGGCTCCTTACAACTTATCCGAGCTAACATCTTTCTCTAGGCCATTTCTGAGTTCGGACTAGGTCGTTAAGCTCTTTCTGTAAGCCTCTCAAGGCTCCCTCAAAGTCCTTTCAAAGTGGAGCTATCCTAGCTAGGTGATAGGTCCAGAACATAAGCCCCTAGGTCGTAGCTTGGAAGTTGGTTTCGAGCTATTTTCATACTCATGTCACTTCAGGCTCTGGTACCGAACTAATATTCGCTTCCGTCATTTCTGATCTGCACGTCAATATGTCATAAATTCCCGACGCTTTTGTTCCGTCGGCTTACGCTTCCTAGGAAAGCCGCACGCATTGATTGCTCTTCATCACTGCATTTCTTCGTCCAGTGGGATCGGGACGCGTGTCGCCCTTGATACATCTTGCAGTGGTTTTTAAATAACACTCCACTCCTCATTTGGGGATTTTTCTCACTCTTGCCGTTTGATTCCAAACTTCCCTTGGAAACTGTTACACTCATTCCGTTGGTTTCTTGCTTCGGCGTTGCCTCTTCCAAATTTTACTTTTTAAGGTAAGCTTTCTTATTCTACGATGTCCGATTATGAATCTAGCTTCTATGCTTCCACTAATAGTATTTCTTCTGAGTCTTCCCCCAATGAATTTGAGACTTATTTGATTTCTCATATTTTGAATCATCTCATCATCATCATCATCTTGTTGTGATTATAGTGGTTGTTGGTTATCATCGTGGTCATCATCGATGATTTGGTTGTAGAAACATGGTATGTTTGGTTGGTGTCTTTTAGTTCGTTTGGTGGTTGTGTGGGGACATAGGTGAGGTCGATAGACCTATGGTAACGATTTGAGGACAAAGGTGAGGTTTAGAGAGAGAGAGGAATGGAAGGAGTGAGGAAGGACAAAAGAAAGGGAAGCCATGAGGTAGGGGTCACGTGTCACGTGGTATGGACTCCAAATGACACGTGGTGTATAAGTGGGATCAAGACCACGGTATTATTTTTAGGGGTCCGTCATTGCTAATGGAGATTCTTAAGACTAATTCGTTTTGAGGTCATGATAAAGCCTCTAGCAACAAGGTGTTTTTCATATAAATCGAATCACGACTACTAACACCCAAATTTCATTCGTAAGATCTCAATTGATTCTACAATATCAATCAAGCCAACTTTCGTTAACATAGGTCATAGGTGTGATCAATTGGACTATTAGTCTATTAGTGTCACATGAGAAACATTAATTACTTATGAAACGAAATTAAAAAAAATAAAAATCAAAAATCAAAAGATGACCTCACCTAAAGATAGATAAGATACTTGGTTTGTTTGTGGGTAAGGTGCTACATCTCAAAACCCAAGCACACAACTCGTCCTCGTACCATGGCTTCCATACATTACTCAGTTTCACTTCATCCTCTTCTCAAACTACCCACTCACCATAACAACAACAACAACAACACCCTTCGATGTTTTTCTCTGAACCCCATTCGAGCCTCCTCTTCTTCCTCCTCCTCAACAGTGGGAGAAGCTGCAATGAACGTGGACAACCTGCGTAGCTTCATCAACCTTAACATGGGAAAGTGGAAAGGCTCTTTCTATGTAAATATTTCCAAAGTTAACTTTTTTTTTTTAAAAAATGTTTTTGTTTGTGTTTTGCACTTTTGCTGAATTACCCTTTTGTTCTTTTATTGTAGCAATTTGATTCTAGTGGGAAGTTGTTGCAACAAGTGAGTACTAAGCTTGCTGCTAGCTCTTATGGGGAAGATGAACTAATGAGTCTCATTCAAACGTAAGCAAGTTTATATGTGGATACCCTTTTTCAAACTTCAAGCGAAAATGCAACACAACTAGAAGATTTTGCTCCATATATTTTAATTTTTACTTAATTTTGCTCCCTACATTTTAAAATTTATTTTTTTATTACAAATGATTTGTTGCTTCATAATCATATGGACAATGACCTATGACACACTTGGACAATGAACTAGCAAGTTGCGCGTATTCAATAAACTTTTTCGAATAAAGCTAAAAAGTGCTTATTTTCACAGGCTTCTCTGATAAGCTTATTGAAAACAAGCTGAGAAGAGCTAAGGTCATATACAGATTTTGATTAGCTATTTTCATAAGTATATGATAGACCCGGAAAAATTCTCTGTAGGCTCTTCCAAATGTTTCGGGAACCTGTGTTGGTTTACATAGCTATTAAATTATAATCCTAAAATATTATATCATTGAAATTTGAGAAACATTTGCTCATAATTGACAAATGACATATAGGGTTAAATGAAATGTGCTATGAAGGTATTTTAAAGCTGTCTTTTCAAAAAAACTGAACTGGAAATTAAACTGGCATGACTTTCCGGCCATTGTTTAATTGGTTCAACCGGATAATATTGAATCAGAGATATAGTCAGTTTCATTGTCCAACCAGTTCTTCTAGCTAGTTCGATCCGGCTGTTAAAACATTGCAACTGATCTTACTTGACTGTAATTTCACCAATTGTTATTATTATTATTTAAAAGTTGCGTAGCTGTTAAATTAATTATGTTTCTTCTTGCAGGCTGTATATTAAACAACCTTCAATTTCTGGAGATGATGATGAGGCAGAATGGGCAGAGTACAAAATTAAGGAAACTAATATGTTTACTGTTGACAAATATCAACAAGTGAGATTTTCTTCTAATGCTGGAAATTTGGAGTGTAAACAATTGACTTTTTATTTAATTTGTTTTATTTTTCTTCCTTTGTGATCCTGTTGCTTCTTTAAAATATCCATTACAATTAGTTTGCAGATAGGCTTTTTCCCAACTGAGAGAGCATTTGCACTGAGGTACCAGACAGCAGGTATGTTGGAAACAGTATTAAGGCAAGGTGTTCTTGGAGAAGATGACACTGGTGAAGAATCACCTAAGTAAGTGCTTCTTTCCATAGGATAGATCAACTGCCACTGTTTGATTGATTTCTGTATGGATGAAGTGTTGTACTATAAACATTTATTTCTGTATGGAGATAGTTACAGGATGTGCTCTACATGTTTGTATTGCCTTTGCATAGGGATAACTTGCTAATTGTCTTTTATCTGTGCATTTTGGTAACATGCATGATACTAACAGTTTCTTATGCATGGTGCAAACTGCCGTGTGATAGGTCCCAAACCAGAATCACATGGTAAACATAAACTGATATGCGTATCTCCTATGATCCTATCCTGCGCTGATATCAGATGATGGGGTCTGATGTGTATAGAAATAAGAAAGCAGACCAACACGTCAGGCATTCGAGAAGCCTTGTTCCCTCCCCAATTCCCTTACTGACCTCTTTCTTACTCCCTTTTCTGTTCTCTTTCTCTCTCTCTTGCATGCCGCACTCTCCCTAAAATACACTTCTCACCTTACCTGCGTGAGACTCTATTCATACCCCCTTCTTTCCCTAAAATACACCTTAGTCATCATTAGCCATCTTAGGGTACCTAACACAGTGCTTTAGGCATGTAGCTAAATAGTAATTTGTAGAATGTGATGGGCGTAGATCTTTGGCTCTAATTTTAGTGAGATCAATAGGAAGATAACCTAGCAGAAGCCAATCAATAATGAGAGAAATAAATTATTTAACATTTTCTTTGAGATATCTTTATATGGATACTGCTCTTGATGATAGTGATTTTTAACTTGATGATGCAGTTCCTTTACTTCCTTGTAACATAGCATGTTTGGGGATTTCCCATTGAAAACGATTTACAATACTATTTGATATAGTATACATATATAATTATATATAAAGATATAATAAGCAATCCCAGCAGAGGAAAAAAAACACTTCATAGATGACCATAAAGTATTCCCCATTAGGAAAGAAACACCTAGTATAATGGCTAATTCCTATACTCAACACAAATCAATGACTTGCATACATTAGTTAAACCAATCCCTGCTTAACCTGGGAAATAACAAATCCTAATTTTTGTAACGGGGCCTTCATTAACTTTTTTGACTTATTTTGGCCTACTTGGAGTTTTCTCACTGAAAAATAGTTTAGAATAAGCATATATGACTGCATGAGTAATCCCAGGGACAAAGTAAAACTAAAACTTTATAAGTGACCCTAAAGCAATATCATCCAATGAGAAAAATCCATGATAATTGGAAATGCAAATATTTAATGAAATCTCTGAGTAATATACTTGTGTAGAACTAAGTCCCTGATTAACCCTGTAAATTCAATGTAACTCCTAATTTCTATAACCTTGTTGAACTCATGGCCATCAATTTTCTAGGAAGCATCATTTTGGCTCCAAAAGTTTGTATGTGTAATAGCTGGTGCTGCGTGATTATTTACATCATATTACTGTGCCAAAATGTTCTCCTATGTACTGCACAACAATTGAAACTAATTCAAATAATGACTTCTAATCTTAAAGGCAAAGTAGAGGACGAAATCCGACAAAGCCCTGTTTCTTTAATTATATGTTAACATATTTTCCCAATTGTTTGCTTGGAAGTTTGTAGGTAGACTTTCATTTTGATTAATCTGCAACATCCAATAAAGAAAACAACAACCAAAACTTATTAGACTAGGGGATTTTTGCATGTGGATTAATCAATGGCATTGGGCTCAATGCCTCTATCAAAATCCTAGATTTTAGTGATCTTATTTAGAGTAAGATCTTTTTAAATGGGTTCTCCTATATTTTTCGTGGTTTTCCAATTTTCTTCTTCCCCATTTAATCTTTAACGTCTATGTAAAAGGTAAATTGTGTGCTAATGTAAATTAATATTGAGAACCCTCCTCATCCTGTTCAGATTTAAGGGTTAATATTTTAAGTGATTTTGGCTTTCGTATATAAACATTGCAATCACATAGCTCACTTTATACCTATCTTAAATTCGCTTTGCACTTCCTTATTGTGCAGGAATCTTAAGATACCCTCACGTCGACCTTCTGTTGTATGTGAGAATTGCTTGTATTCTTTACAGAGTGATATGCGAGCAAGAGCCTTTCACATTTTGGAGCCAAAAGGCACTATAGATATGCTTGTCATCTTCCTGGAGGAAAGAAGTGATGCATCTCATCCTCTTCTCGAGAGTTCTGGGGTGAGATTAACTGAGATACGCACAGTTGTTTAAATTATTATTTTTATTTATATTTTGTGCATATCCACTGCAGGTTGGCCTAACCAGCTTGTACATGTATGACCTTTTTCCATTTTTCCATTTTTTTTAATTCATAGCAGGACACGAAGAATAGGATTACACCTTTTCTTGGTAAATGGAAAGGTCATTCCATCACAAAACGAAGTGGTGTGTATGGATCTACAATCGCTGAAGCTGATACAGTTGTGTTACATGAGATGGATGACAATGGCCAACTTATTCAGGTATTGTGCATCTTAATTACTACATGTGGATGCATAGGTAAGAGGGAATTTGTAGCTGAATAGAATTCTTATGTTCCCGTATTGGTAGGTTAGTTGCTAAGAGCCAGGAACATGCGACGAGAGCATCGAGATTCAATCTCTGCAAATGCTCTCCATCCCAATTTCCCTTCCCCTATTCTCAACCCTCTCCTCCTGGACTCTATTAGGGGGCCTTGCTAGCAGTGCTCTCTGCCAGGACCACAAGGTGAATCTAGGCTCTACCAAACAAAAAAAAAAAATACTATTGACTTATGCTATCAAATTGTCTAAAAATCAAAATTTTACGTTTGTTTGTGCCTCTGGTTCTAACTACAATTTTAGTCTGGATTATTAACCTTTTCATAATCTTTTGTCTAGTTCTACAATGTGTGACTTTTAGTATCATTATTGAGTTTGAGTGTCATTATTCCTCATATTTGATGTTGAGTTCTGTTGGTTGATAGTATTTGTTTTGAGTAATACTCCGGCCGGTCCTTAATATAACCCCCTCTTTTGGAAGATTTCACATAAATTAAGAAAGTTAGTTAACATCGTCAATGACATTGGAATTGTAACATTTGGTATTCATTTTCAAAAATACATTTATAATTATTATGGAGACTTTAAAAAGGGATATTTGTGAAAAGTAAGTAATTAATGTTTTTAAAAATTTGAATAGAGGCTTGCATTAAGGATTAAAATAATAGTGTCTAAAGGGGTTTACATTTAGAACCGAAGGAAGTATTTGTTAAAAAGCAATTTCTTTTACTTGTCTCAACAGAAGACCTTTCCCTATATCCTTCATATTTTTTATGGACAAGAAAAAGCCTTAAATTCAATGCTCCTTTCCCCATTATCCATAATTTTTGTTCTTGATGCTGCTTATGGGATGGCAGGATGTTACTTCAACATCTGGAGTTGAAAATGTCACTACCAACGTGCATTGGACCGGCACAATATCGGACAATGTGGTTACATTTGATGGAGGTTATCAGTTGATACTACTGCCAGGTGGCATGTACATGGGTTGCCCTTGTGATATAGCAAAAAGTGTAGCAGAGTTGAAGTCTTTCCACTTAGAGTTTTGCTGGTTGGAGACACCTGACAAGAGGCAGAGACTGGTTCGAACTTATGATATTGAAGGCTTGGCTGTCTCTTCTACTTATTTTTTTGAGACTAAACTCTGAATCCTCTCCCAGGAATTGTTAAAGTAGTTGCAACTGTGAGCATGACCAATGTAATACTTATTATTATTTTTTTTTTTTATAATAATAATGTAATACTTATTTATACTTGTTCTCTTGCTCTTATCTACATACTATAAAATAGGAGAATCTGATTTTTATTTTGATTAGGCGCCTAATCCTCCTTATGATTGGTTTCCATTTTTAATCTACATTGATTGCACATTTAATTACTTTGTTAGTGATGTTTTTTTGTTGCTTCTACTACAAGTGTGAGACTCTTGGTTTCTCCTCTCAATTTGTGTTCCTCGAGTGTATTTTTCCCTCTTACCTATGTCACCATTAAATGATATGTTCTTCTCCAGACCTAGAGAGTAGAGACCCATTTCTATTATCAAAAAAGTCCCTTCATCTTCTTTCTTTCATTCTCTCTCTCGCTGTCAAATTCTCTTTCTCACTTTCTCTCTCATTCGGTCTCTTTCTCTTTCTCGCTCTCTTCTTCTGCGACAAGTGGAGTTTTGAATCTGACCGGCATTCATGGTGGTTGTTGGTCCATGTAGCGGTGGTGGTTTCAAACCACAAGGGAGGGGCTTTCACAATATTGCTGTCTGGCGAAGACGAACGATCCTCACAAATGTGGCTGAGGCAAGATTGCAGTTGAGGCTGTCGAAATTACTTTCAACAATGGTGGTTTGGGGGGAGGCTGACGGTGGTGGTGATGGTTAAGACTTAAGGTGGCTGTGAAAGGGTAAAGAAGGATCGTATTTGTCCTCCGACAACACCGATCATCGTAATTTCAAACCCCTCCGTCCTTTCCTCAAAGATACGATTTGGGTATTGATGATTTAATTGGCCACATTCGTTTCAGGTAATGGAGGAGATCACGGTGGTTGTTTGCCCTTCACCAATCAACTCTTCATGAGCAACCGACTTTCAAGTACTCCTATTTCATAGTATGTAGATGAGATAATTTCTTCCCCATTCAATTATTCAACATAAAAGCTTATTGATCTTTACTTTTGCTTTATTTGTTTTTTGTTTCTTCTTAATGTATTGGAGTTTTGCATATTTATTTTTAAGATTTGGTTGAGGAATAGTGTTTATTTTTGTCTTTGTTTTATTTATTTTTAAGATTTGGTTCAAGAACCATGTTCTGTTTTTTTTTTTTACTTTATTAGAACAATAATTACTTTATCATACACAAAATGAAGTTCTTACATATTTGGTGTTTTGATACTAAGTGTGTAAACTTTATGTTCTCATGCCTAGGCTGATGATGATAATGAGTAAAAAAAAAAGCATAAACAAGGATTTTTGCATGTGTTTTTCTCCCTCATTATTTTTGAGTCACTAAAACCATTGCTCACTACATCTTTGATAAAAAGAAGAAAAGTTCCTAACAATAAGTAATGGTAGGTTCAAAATGGAATATTACATGCTGTTGTTATTGTATTTTTCATGATTCTAGCATTGCTAAAATATTGTGTTATGAATCTTTGACCTCCTTTTAAAATTCCAGGATTTTTGTTTCGTTGGTGGTATTTGCTACTGCTGCTGGTATGTTGTTGTTGCTGTTCTGGTAGTTGTTACTACTGGTGTGCTGCTGCCGGTTGCTACTACTGTTGTTGATTTGATGCTACTTTCATCCGAGGGAGTTGTCACAATTTGTTACTTATTTGGATGGTGAGGTTAACCTGTTTTTTCAATTTTCTTTGATTTTCTTATCCAGATCTTTTTGATTTATGCACTTTTATGTGAGATTTTATGATTTGTTATTTTTACTTGCTAATATGCAATTGTATTTATGATTTTATTAATTTTGATTTGACATACTATTATGCAATTCTTTTTTTTTTATATATAAGCACTATTATGCAATTTTGTTTATAATTTTGTGATTTTGACTGCTAAGATCCAAAATGGGCTTTGCTGGTTCCCGCAATGAGTAGAACTTAAATCCATGTACTTAAATGAAATCCCTATATGACAATAATAGTTTGGTGGTAATCTTGAAAGTCTCTTCCTATCTTCTATGCCTTCTTTGGAAAACCTTATTCATCTGCCTTTTGGTTGGTTCCACACTGTAGTGTGTCGCCTCTAGGCAAGTACTGTATTTATCAGATTGGAGAGGAGAAGAAGATGAGAGTTTCAAATGCCTTCCCTCCTCAGGGAGTCCTCTAGGGGTAACGAGTCAGAGAGTATAGGGGATCAGGATTGTTTTTCCTTTCAATTGTACCTGTTGCGAGGAAGCGTGCTGAGGTTCTCAAAGAGATTCAGGTATATTATTGTTCAACCTGTAAACCAAAGTCAATTGATAATTTCAAAACATGACACCCAAAGATAATGTTTTCATATATTTTTCTTTGCAAGTGTAATGGCTATTTGAGCATTGCTCTACTCTTTTTTTTTTCTTTCCATCAAAATTACTTTGCACAGAACAGTTAAAGATTATACTCTTTCAGCATTATTAAACCTTTCTGATGACGTGTAGAGATTATAGTTTAATTATTTAAAAGAAAAATACTAATAAGTGTAACATTTGTTAAACAATTATATGTAGTTGAAAAAATATTAAAAAATATAATTTTTATATTTTTTAGAAAATAAAAACTAAGAACTCGTATTATTTTTTCTCCTTTTAGGGAGCTTAATAAGCTATTTAAAATATGAGAAAGGTCCAACTATAATTAAATACTTACCTGATTCTTAATATAAACATTTTTTGAGAACTTTTATTTCCCTTATTTATAAGTTTTTTCTTTCAATTTTCATTCATATTAATTACTTGTTATCCACAAATACTCATATTTACTCATAATAATTATAGGAATAATTTCAAAAAGTTCATCAAATATTATTATTTTTAATACCAATAATAATATTAATTAATTTTATTAATTCTCATGAATTTTTCCAAAAAAAAAATTATATTATTGACTAGAGAAAGTATAAAAAATAATAGATATTGTAAAGATAATAAAAAATATATATTTAGTTTGATAAATAATATTTTTTGTATAATTAAAAAAAATGAAAATTGTAGTTTCAAATTAAAATTTCTCTATTTCAATTATTCTTTAATCAAAGGAGAATTACATGTAATGCTAGAGGTTATTCTACCAAATCTTGTTTATAAACTACATATCAAATATTCACATTTAATATCATTATTTAAGTTAACCAATTTTTTTAATGAACTTGAATCTATTAAAATAGTCTTGTACATAAAGAAGAAAGGAGTAGTTTTTTTTTTAAAAAAATATATATATAAGAAAAATTTCACTAATTTTCTTAAATTTGTTTCATTCTCAATGTTACTTCCTTAAAATCGGAGAGAGTATATTATTTAATTTTTATTTAATTCTCAATATTACTTTCCTATAATATCTATGTTTTTATATATATATATGTATATATATATTTGAAAAAATTAGATACAGTAACTACAACCCCTTAATACTTTCTCCGTATCTGTCCCTTTTTGGAGAGATTTTTTGTTTGTTTTTATTTGTCTTTTTGATAATTTTAAGAGTGTAATAAATACTATTTTTCATGTTTGTCCCTATTTAATGTGTATTTATTCATGTAAGTAGTGGAGAAAATTTAATGATTATAAAAAAATAAAGGAAATAGTGGGAAAAACATAATTAATATATAGAAAATTGTAATAATGATTAAATTTCTTAAAGTGTGTGTCTTATTTGAAATAAAACAGATAAATACGAAGGAAGAAAGTAAACATAATTTTAATTTTTTTTAGAAAAATGCTTTGTTAAATAACCAAATACTCCCTTCAGTCCTATATATAAGCCCATTTTAAAGACTTTTCTTTGGTCCTTGATATATAAGAACCATTAATGATCATTTCCAACTTCCAATGATATTAATTACTTCTTTTCCACAAACATCCATATTTACTCAACACTTTTTAGATTCCCAGTAATAATTATATGGATATTTTTGAAAATGTATACTACCAAATATTTACATTTTCAATATCACTTATAATATTAACTAATTTTCTCAAAGGAGTGAAATTGATAATAGTGCTTATACTAGGGAGGGAGTATATTTTTTTCATCCTCGATAACCTTGGCACAAGAACACTTGTTAGTACTCCGGAGTCATTATTTTGTTTAATTCTACTCTAAACAATAAAATTAACTTTTATTTAGTGTGTCAAGTCCATGTATTGGTTCTTCACCCAAGAAATATTTGAATCCACTTCCTTCCCTTCCTTCTTTCTCAAGGGTGACCTTTCATAGTTCAATAGAAGCAAAGCCTCTTCACTTCCTTTTTCACTCACCAAACCTAAACTTCATTATCATTCTTATTACCCTCCTACATTATATGCATCAATGGACACCATAATCGAAGTTAAAAAAGAGCTCATGGTTTCATCATCAACCGGTGGAAACCCAACATGCAGAACTGCCTATTTTCTCAAACCATGCATCAAAGACTCTTCATCATCATCATCATCATCATTTTCTGATGATATTCCTCATGCCATGTTGCCTAGAACTTCACTCAGTTCTTTTCATGCAAAGCAGCCCTTAGAAGTAAGATACAATGGATGGTTACACCCACATGAAGAATGGAAAAAATGGGTCCAACAAATGCAACCAAAGTATGAATATCTTTGGATAAAAGCTGGGATTAACCAAGCAATCCAAGCTTCAACATGTCATATCCACAGGAATGATGAGTTGATTCTTGGTCTTGCTCAGAGATGGTGTTCAAAGACCAACACATTCATTTTTCCTTGGGGAGAAGCCACCATCACTTTGGAAGATATTAACCTTTGTGGTGGTTACTCTATTTTGGGAGACCCTTTTTTCAGACCTCTTGAGACACAAGAGCAAAAAGAAGCCGAAGCGGAATTGATCGCAGTGAGGAGGAGGTTTTATAAATCTAAGGCCAAAAGGGCTGATCATAAGCCATGGATGAGGCATTTCATGATGAGGAATGTCGAAAGCCGAGTGGAGCATGAAGCATTCTTGTGTGTGTGGCTGTCAAGGTTTGTGTTCCCTGCTACTTCACTTAACAGCATTGTGAAATGTGTGTTCCCTATTGCAATACATTTAGCTAGAGGGACTAGAATAGCTTTAGCTCCTGCTGTTTTAGCAAGCATTTATAGGGACTTGACTCTGCTTAGCAACAATGTTGGCATTGCTACAATCAATTTGATTGTTACTATCTGGGCTCCTTTTCAGTTCCTCCAAATATGGGCCTTGGAGAGGTTTCAATTACAGGCACTAATAAGGCCAAAATCACATGCAATTGAACACAGCGAGCCAATAATGGCAAGATGGGATGGAGTAAAAGTTCCCAAAATTGGAAACTTGGAATCGGCTTTGGATTATGCTGGAGCTAGAAATTGCTTCGTCTGGCGACCGTATATGAATTCACCTTCCCTTAGGCTCTACAATGAAAAAGACATGTGGGAATGTGATAATCCTAGTATAGAGCACGAATTGCAGTCCTTCAGTCGCTGCTTGAGGGTTTGTGAATTGGTTGGTATGGGGTGTATAGAGCAGTACTTTCCGCATCGGGTCGCTATGCAATTTGGGATGGACCAGGATATTCCTGGTAGGGTTGCTCCGTGTAACAAGGACCCTTGGTTAAATTATAGCCAGCTAATAGATGATCAAAATTTGTGCAAAACATTATGTTCCTGCCAGTACCAGAGCCAATGCCAACCAAATGTTACTTCCAGGTACTATATATGGTGGAGGCAATCAAACGTCAGCGAGGACGATGTTAAAATATCTGGCTTTCTGTTCAAGTGTAAGAGATATCAGGTAGGGGATTCTGATCAAGAGGATGATGAGCTGCTTGATAAAAAACAACCAAGTCCTGTTAACAAATATAGATGTTTTGAGGATGAAATGATTCGAAACGGTGCTAGAAGTAACGAAGTGTTGACAGGATCGCAAAGAATCATCGAAGATGTTAAAATGGAAGATGATGTTGTTGGGGGAGAAATAAGTGCCAAGGAAGATGTTACTTCCAGGTTCTATGATTGGCCAAGGAAATCAAAACCTGGCAAGGAAGGAGGTACAATAAACAATTTTGAACATTGTGTGATAAACATAAGGAGCTCAAAACATTTGTCACCGGCTTCGCCTTTGCAGGTAAAGAGTGAAGGATCCTATGGTCCATCTCCTGGTTTTAATTCTAAGTTTAAGGGAGATCAAGTGATGGATTGTGATCAAAACCATAAATTGTTAGTTATTGAATTGTCAAGTTCTTCTAGTGAAGATAGATGTTTTGAGGATGATGAAGTAGTTGGAACAACTACATCAATGACTGGTGGAGCTGGCAAATTTTTCACTAAAGGTAAGGATGTGATTAGAGGATCAAAACGTACTGTGGAAAATGGTCAAACAGAAGATATTGTTCGTGGAGGTGCTAATTCTTGTGCAATACATAAGGTATCTGAGTCTGATCTTGATAACCGGATTCAGAAGCTTAAAAGAATGGTTGATAAGATGATAGCAGCAAAATTTGGCCCTAAGCATGAATGAATTGGAGCCAAGCCAAATTTATCCGTCTCATAGTTACCAGGTCAGTAACAAGCCAAATTTAATGAATTTGATTATTGGTTTTAGGCTTTTAGCTACATTTTTAGTTTGTAGTTCTTTTACTAAAATTATCATGCTATTTTGTTCTGATCTATGACGGATGTGCAGTATCCTAATTATTAATGTTGAGTTCTGCTGGCAGACATTTGAGCTGAGCAATATTTGATAAACAAATCATTTCTTTTATTTGTCTCAACACTCGTTCGTATTTTACGGACAAGAACACTTCTTACAATCAACACTCCTTTCCCTTTACTCTTGGTTTTGTTCTTGACGATGCTATTGGCCTATTGGGTACCAGGATGTTTCTTCAACATCTGGAGTGGAAATTGTTACTACAAACATGCATTGGAGTGTCACAACATTAGACTAAGAGGGAAAGACTGGTTTGCACTTATGATATTGAAGGCTTGGCTGTCTCTTCTACTTATTTTTTTGAGACTAAATTGTGAATCCTTTGATGTATCTTCTTTTCCTGTGATAGTTAAAATAGTTGTGATTGAAAAGATGGCTAATGTAATACTCATATTTATCTTTGCATCTATTGATTTGATATATTTATTCAACTTCTGGTGGGAATGTAGTTTTTGAATCAATGGAATGTTTTTATTTGAATCTTTGCTTTTAATATATATATTCTGCAGCAGAAGGTTAGCAATACAATTTTTTCTAAAAAAACGATTCAGCACATTTTTTTGTTATTGGCTGGAATTTATGTGGGACCTATTAAGTCACATAGGTTCATTCTTTATTCAGTAAATCTTAAGTGTATTCATTCAATAACAAAGTACGTGCTTAAGAGAGTGTAGTGTCAGTAGTTCTCTTTTATAGCTGATATACTTGCAAAAAGAAATCCAATCGATTGGTATAGTAACTCTGGCCAAACCAAATTTGAGTAGTACTATTTCATAGAAAATCCAACCTGAGTTCTACACTTCATAGTTAGCTCGCATGGTGCAAACTTAAATGTAAAGAAAAAACATAAGGATTAATAACAAGTGCCTTGGCCTAAGATAGTGCTGGCACTAACAAGGAAGTAAGAAGTAAGTGGGATAGTTTTTTGCATCCAAAGAAAAAATTTTTAATACGAATAATTGTTAGATTTAGATTTTCAATACAAAATTACATTGTATTTCTTAAAGAGTTAAAGTAAAGTGCATGTTTGGTTTTGGCGGTGAATTAGTCCAGAATAAATTCTGGAATATCAACGCTACTAACAGTTGTTTATGCTCCAACGAGATTTTGGAGCCAAAATTGATTTTGTTTCCGCTAAGCAAACATGCTAAAAGAATGTCACATTCCTTAATACAACCAAATGTCAAGTACATTGGGATTACTAGTAAAGTTTACGGTATTCCAATTCTTGCATAAAGTTTGGCTAGTCTCGTCGATGGTAGTGTGTAAATAACTAATGAATTGCATATACATCATCCGACCATATATAGGTCATATTCTAGAAGAATTTTCTAATCTATTTATAAGTCATTTTGTATTTTATAAGAAACATTTATTGTTTTTCTTCTCTTGTTTACCCTTGGTGCCATTGGTTTATAAATGTGAAACAATACATTGTGAAATTTTCAATGCAAATTAAGAGGGTAAGATTGTAAATTTTTAAGTATCATTTTAAAATTTCAAAAAATATAACTACTCTCATTAGTCCATGTGATATGGTTAAGTATGATCTATAAATTGAACTAGAGGGAATATTATGTATTGATTGTATTGTGATTAAATATTGTGATATATTAATAATAAATTAACATTTTGTGTGTTTGGTATAGCTGGTAAATAAGATTATGGTTATTTTTTTTTTTGTGATTATAATCTGGTAAGTTTATAGGAATATGTTAAAATTATAATATATTTATGTATGAGTATCTTACCTGAAAAATGTATATAAGTTAATATGTTGTTTTATTTAGATAGTGTAAAAAAAGATTATTTTTACTTAGTAAATTATAAAAAAAAAATGGGGTAGTATGAAATAACAACATGGTAGTTATTGTGTTGGAGTGATAAGGGTAAAATAAGAAAATTACATGGATCTAAAAAAGTAATCTTAAAAAAATTATCTTCAGTTGTGTTGTGGGTTGTTATCCCACATGTACCGGCAAGCCGGTTTGTTGATGTACGACAATGACAACGGGTTCTCGGTTAAAGAACTCCGCCATCGGGATATTTGGGGTGGTGTGTGTGCCGTGTTAAATGAGAGATGAGAGAGCCTTCAGTCATACCTTGGCCACTACTTGTATTTATAGGGTGGTTGGAAGGAGACACTATAATGATGAGCCATGATGGGCATTAAGGCCGAAGAGTAACGGCTCCATGAATGCTATTATTAGCAGCATAATGACGAACCGTTATGTCGGTTACGTATTGATTGACTATTGATGCCGATTTGTCGGTATGCCGAATTGGTGCTTGTTGGTCCGTGATACCGGTTATTTTGTGTCCGTGATACCGGTCCATAACAGTAGCCCCCCAGCTCGGTGTTGTGACGTAAGGAGGAGCGTCGAGGTATGAATAGGAAAGACCGATAAAAGAGTTGATTTTTTTTTTTACTATGAAACGGATCCTTATCTCCGAATAAATTCTTCAAATCTTTCAATTGATTTCAAAGGAGGGAAAATAATACAATATTCTCAATGGCCGGAACCAGAGTTTGAAGGGGGGAACTCGGTGCAAGGTTTCTCGAGTCGTCTAGTGAGTTCGAAGGAAGAAATCTAGCATGAAGATTCCTTGCTTGTCAGATACAAGACCTAAGGGGGAAGCCCAATTGAGGGTTCCTCACTCTTGGCAAGAGTCCGGGAAGGGGAATTCAACATGAAGTTCTTCTCATTCTGACCCCTAAAGCGAATAGGGAAACTCGACACAAGGTTCCTCACCGTCAACAAATGAGTCCGGATAAGGGAATATAGCAACATGTTCCTCATCTTTGGAAGCATATTGAATATTGAAAAAAAAAATATCAGAGTAAGGAAACCTCATGGGCTAAAATAATCGTGATGGGGAATATTTTTTATTCTCCTCTTGAAAAGTTTATTGTCCATTGACGAGAATCCCGGAGTCCTTTTTAGACTAAGAAAATTGAGGCATCATGTTTGTACCTTTTAATATAAAATAATAATTAAAATATTAAATAACAATTATCACATAGTGACATTAAGGAGCAAAATTATATTTTCTTTTGCTATTAATTGTAAATCTCATGTCAGTATAAACATTATGTTCACTATAAAATAATGAATTAGTATTCAAATTGTATAGTAATTAAAGCCATTTATAAGAAATTACTTCCCTCGGTTATAATTTGTAACGGATGCCTTGATTGATAATAATATTGTCATCTTGTCAGCTTGTTTTTCTTTGAGTCAAGGTGTTGCCTTCGTTTGGAATTGGCATGGAGCCATTGAATTTGTACCTTCCTTGATTGACGAGAAGAATGATTCTTTGCCTCGGTTGGGTAGTTTTGGTTAATGCTACATCCATTGAGTTTTTCCCATTTTGCTTGTCACACTTCTTTTTTAATCTTCCATTTCTTTGTTTGGGCTTGTTTTGGTCCTCCTTCATTTTTTTTTTTTTAATTTGTGCTTGACTGCTTGTTCTCGAATATGACTCATTAATTTTCTTTATCTTTGTGAATTATCATCTTCAATTTTTGCCAAAGACTTCGAATCATGCGGTGGTGGAAATTAGTTTGCCGCTCCCACTATGGTCGCCATTGTTGTGGGGTGTTATCCCACATGTACCGGCAAGCCGGTTTGTTGATGTACGACAATGATAACGGGTTCTCGGTTAAAGAACTCCGCCATCGGGATATTTGGGGTAGTGTGTGTCCTGTGAAATGAGAGATGAGAGAGCCTTCGGTCATACCTTGGCCACTACCTGTATTTATAGGGTGGTTGAAAGAAGACACTGTAATGATGAGCCATGATGGGCATTAAGGCCGAAGAGTAACGGCTCCATGAATGCTATTATTAGCAGCATAATGACGAACCGTTATGTCGGTTATGTATTGATTGACTATTGATACCGATTTGTCGGTATGCCGAATTGATGCTTGTTGGTCTGTGATACCGGTTATTATGTGTCTGTGATACCGGTCCATAACAAGTTGAATTTTGATTATTTTTCCGAAAATATAATTTAAAATTATAATCAGACAAACAAACACGTTAAATTACACATTAATTCTGAAAAAAAAAAACCAAAACTACAATTTTCATTCAAAACAAACATGGTCAAATAATCCCAATATGTTGTTTATCAATTTTATTTTTACTTTGGCTAATGATCTACGAGTACGGGTGACAATGATGGGTCCATCATGGACATAGGAAATTCAGGTAAAATAAAAATAGCAAAAACGAAGAAGATAATTTAACAAAGAAACAAAATGAGAGAGAAGATAGATCGATTAAATTGTCACTTTAGTCCCTCACTTTGTAAAGAGCTTTCATTTTAGTCCCTGATTTTTCAATAATTCCTCTTTAATCCCTTATTTTGAAAAAAATTACTCACATTAATCCCTGACAAGTCGTTAAATAATCTATACGACGTCTAGTTGTTGTGCTGCTGCCACAGATTCATATGCTTCTAACGTCTATGAACAGAGAAAGTTGTAAGAAATAACTTTTTTCAAAATAAAGAACCAAAGAGAAATTATTGAAAAGTCAAAGATTAAAATGAAAAATCTTACAAAGTGAGAAACTAAGGTGAGAGTTTACTCTATAATTTTCCCTTCATATCATTGATTGGCCGGACGTCATTCGCTGTGTGTAAGACAAGATTAATTCATATATTTAAAAACATTAAAAAGGGTTATAACAGTTTTAAAATGGTTTCATAAAAGAGCAAAGAGTAATAATCTCTGCAGAACTCAAACTCATGTGAATTCCGATGGAAATAAAGGAAAGAAACTTGGGGGAAAGAACCATGTAGCAGCATATTCCAATGCCATCAAGGAGATGCTGATACTCACTTAACATCTCAACCAACAAACAGAAGAAAGTTACTTAAAATTCAAGTATTCACAAAGACCACCTATTTTATTACTCCCTGATCTTATTTATAGGATACAAGAATCTTTTGGGATTTTTCACACTCACCAAGAGAGTAGATAAATTTGTTAGTGAAAGTGGAAATGTGAAAATTTAATATACTTTTTCAAAACTATCCCTATAATTTTTTACTTTTCACTCCAAAAGTGGATAAATTTGTTAGTGACATTGGAAATGTGAAAATTTAATATACTTTTTCAAAACTATCCTTATAATTATTATTGGAAATCTAAAAAGTATTCGACTTTATAGGGGTGTTTGTAAAGAAGTAATTAATTGCTATTGAAAATTGAAAAGAGACGTTAGAAATAAAACTAAAATAAAAACCCATGAGGGAGTACATCCATCATACTTAGTTCATGTCCTTAACAACACAAGACATGAAGACAACATCTTCAGCATCCTCATTCCTCATAAACAACACAACACAACATAAAACAAAACACTTTATTAATTCATTTACATCACATTCAGTTTGTATCATAATCAGAAGATTCATCCCAATGAAAAGATTAACATTTTCCATCATAGTTTTGGTCTTAGTGGCAGGGAGTGAGAGTAGTCACATACCCACCACTCTGGATGGCCCATTTGAACCGTTGACTCTCCGGTTCGACCCGTCTCTCAGACGTGGCAGTGATGACTTGCCCATGACTCATCCAAGGCTCAAGAAGAATGTTACTTCAAATTTCCCAGAACAGATTGCTCTTGCCATTTCTTCACCAACTTCTATGTGGCTTTCTTGGGTCACTGGTAGGTACTTTATCCCCTCAACTCCAAATTTCTATATATACAATTGTCCTAAATTTGATGAACTCTTATTGCTTAGCATAGAATATTTTTACACTTTGATCTGATTTGTGTTGACTTTTCTTTTACTGAATTTGACTGATTAACAATACATAAGATGTCAAATTCACGGTTTTAGATTGCGGTTTCGGCCGCTACAACTGAGGGTATTTTCAAAGAGGAAGGTAGTTATAAGCCTTTAGTTCTTCAACTCACTAAGGAGTCCAACCTTGATGACAAGGTTGATTTTGAAAGGGTTGGTATTGATAGAATGCTATTAGACCTATTAAAAATAAAAAATGTTTTTAGGTCCATCAGGGACGAATAGGATAATTATCATGTATTATTATAAGTTGAAATCTAGAATGTTCCTGAGCATCCTCATTATGCCATTTGTAGAGCTCTAGTAAGGTTTAGGGTTTATCTTTATCATTTACTATATAAAGCTATATGTTCACTATTCTCAAGGAATCAATGAAATGAAAAGTTAATTTTAGTAGCTTTTGTTATCTTATTTAGGTATAGTTATAGTGTTCTTGGTAGTTAAGTATTTTGCTTCCTATCAGTATTGCTGTCATTGCAATGTGAATGCGGTTGATGTGGCATAAATTTTTTGGGGTTGGAGATTTGTTTTTAAATTAATTGCTGTCCGTTGTGGCTCAATGTGGACCGATGAGTGGTGTTGATGGTTTTTCCCCAGCTGCCCTTTTGTGACCACATCAAATAATGCTGTCTGCAATTTAGAACTTTAGTCCAATTTATTTAATGACGTCGCAATGCGTCATTGGATAGATATATAAGCTATTTTACATTGACAATGCATTAAAATTCAACTTTGTGTTTTGTTATATGTTTATGGTTTTCTAAAGCATCAACTTGTTATTGTTATGTTTTGTTTTGTTTTTGGATAAGGGGATGCACAGGTTGGTCTCAATGTGACACCACTTGATCCTGCATCTGTTGGAAGTGAAGTGTGGTATGGTAAAGAAAGTGGCAAGTACAAGAGTGTTAGCAAAGGTGTCTCACTTGTTTACAGTCAGTTGTATCCCTTTGAAGGCCTTTGGAATTACACCTCCGGTATTATTCACCATGTTAAACTTGAAGGTAGGTTGATTTACTTGCTGCTTAAGCCCTTGCTCAAATGAATGATAGTGCTTTCTTGGTGCTGAGTAGGAAGCAGAGATCACTGATTTGTTGAATTGTTTGATTGGTAAGCTAACAAAATCATGTTGTCTGAAAAATGATTTGTTTATAATATAGCTAATATAGTGATTAAGAACATGCAATTGGTTGATTTTGTAGAATCTAATGTCTGATGTGTAGCTACTATATTAACATCTTGCTATGTTGGTTAGTTTTAAAAATTTTAATACCCTCCTAATGGTGGCATGACTGTCAAATTATTTGATATGCAGAGCAAATAATTTGCTCAGTAGGTTATCTTAAGTTCTTGGATGCATAACTTCTCAAAATTTAATGCCTGCCTTGTCATGTAATTGGTAAGACAATATTCAATTATAGAATAGAAGCATTTACTTGATCAATAAATCAGTCAAATATAATATCTTTGATAAAATTCTTCAACTACTATGTTCTGTATGCTATGCATTCCAGCATAAAGTTTTCAAACTTCTCAGTTCTAAAACCACATATATTTTTCATTTATTACTCTTCTGATCACATTTCTTATCTTACATATCCAATATGTTGCTGTAGAGCACATTTGAAGAAATTATGCAAGTTTTTTAAGATATTTGCTATAAGAGTCTTTTGACGATGTGTTGAAAGTAAATTCTGAGCCACTATCTCAAAGCCAAAAAAATGGTATCAAGTGAACCAATGCAATGACTCAAAATTTGTTATAAAGTTTGCAGAAGGTTCAGAGATATTTCTTTCTTGGTGTAGGTCTTGAACCTGGAACCAAATATTATTACAAATGCGGGGATAGTTCTATTCCAGCCATGAGCCCGGAGCATTCTTTTAACACTTTTTCAGCACCTAGTCCTAGTAGTTACCCTGGTCGAATAGCAGTAATAGGAGATTTGGGCCTCACAAGCAATTCTACCACAACTATTGATCATCTAATGTACAATGATCCTTCGATGATTTTAATGGTTGGTGATATGACATATGCAAATCAGTATCAAACAACTGGTGGAAAAGGAGTTCCATGTTATTCATGTGCATTTCCCGATGCACCTATCAGAGAGACATATCAACCCCGGTGGGATGGGTGGGGAAGGTAACCTACACAAAGTTTTGATCTCCATGGCTATGAAGAATGATGTGATACTAGGTGTATGTTGAACAAAAACAACTAAAAGCCTTTCACTTTGCTCTGTTTAGCCTTAGTTAGATTGACATGTATTCTTCTCAGTTTTGAAGTGAAATAACTTTCTCTAAACAAGGCTCTTAGTTAACCTTCAGACCCTTATAGTAAGTTATAACCCTAAATACTAAATATTCTATAATTACCATAAATATCCATATTATTCCGAAGTCCATACACCTACAATCCTAATATCCATATTCTTTATTCCTATCCAATTTCCTGTCTATAGGTTCTAATCTTCCACAGACACTGTTGAAAGTTGACTAGTTTTTTATAATATCATCCAACTGTCTTTTTTCTCATTTGGTAGTATGTTGAGCTTGTGCTTTACTGCAATGTCAGTACTTTTACTTTTACATGTCTCAACTCTTGATATTGTTTATAAATCTATTCATCTTGTGCTTCTTAGGCCAGCATGAGGGAAAATGGGGTGAATTATTTGAATCTATTCTACAGAAAGTTGATTGACAAAGTATCTGACTATCTGTTAGTTGGAAAATTCTGTTGCTATGATTTGCTCATTGGTTTTTGGAACATCAGGTTTATGGAGACTTTGACATCAGCAATTCCTATGATGGTTATTGAAGGAAATCATGAGATTGAACCTCAGGTTCATGGGATCACGTTCAAATCATATCTGTCAAGATTTGCAGTTCCTGCTGAAGAAAGTGGCTCTAAAAATAACTTTTACTACTCTTTTGATGTCGGGGGTATACATTTCATCATGTTGGGAGCATATGTTGATTACAATAGTACTGGTAAGCGGTGACGCATTCAGTTTATTTACCTTAATTACACTAGTCAATATGTATAATTTTAGATGGCCACAACCTGTGGTATTTTTTTGGATCTTTAATCCAGGTGCGCAGTTTGAGTGGCTGAAGCAAGATCTGAAAAGTATAGACCGCAGTGTAACCCCTTGGTTAGTGGCTGCAATGCATCCTCCTTGGTATAACAGCTATGCTTCACACTATCAAGAATTTGAGTGTATGAGATTGGAAATGGAAGCACTTCTCTATGAACACGGTGTTGACATTGTTTTTAATGGTCACGTAAGTTAAAATTACCCTGTTTGGTTATTATCAGTTTTAGAGCATCTATTTGTAAATACCATGTTCATAGAGAAATACTTATGAGAAATACTTTATATTCCATTCCATCCTAAAACTATGAAACAACAACATTTGTGGAGATGAACGGAATCAGTGGATGTTCTATTCTCTTGTTAATTTAAACTACTTTGGAAGCTAAAGTTAAAATATGTAATATTATAAAGCCTTCTTTCTAGCAGTCTCATGGATATCTGATCTAATTTTGCACAATTGTTTAAGTTCATTGTTCTTCAGTTCATAAGCATTAATGATCACAACTCTTTATGCAACCAATTCTTCAAAGGGTGAAGGGTTTACTATCTTTTAAGTGAAGAAGATGGAGCTTGTATCATCAAATGACTTCTGTCCTAACTCCTTTAAGTTGTTGAATCTTCCAAAAAATCATATGAATGCAATAATTGATCCCAAATAATTTGATCCAAAATAATTTTCCTCTGTAGCTGTTTTGCTATTCTTGGTTCTCATTAGGGAATAGCCAAAAACACCATCAATGAGGGATACGCATTATGAGGTTTTGAATGAATTCAGAATCTTCGTTTTACATGTTCACTTTAGGTGAAAATTTTGAAAATATTTAGTCGAAGGATGCACGCAGCACTTTTGACAAATGCATCCTGTCCGTGGGCATTTAGTTCCAAATGCATATTTTAGCATAACTTTATATCCTTTGTTAAGAATTTAAGACTTGTATCATTTGCTTTAAAGCTTATTACATTTCCACACCTAGAAATGTTGAAAAAGCAATACTTCTGGCTTACTGCAGTGAAAGTTATTTCCAATTGAATTTTCTCTTTTCGGAAAGAATTATCTGCAATCGTGTTTTCTCAAATAAAGCTTATTGTAGATATAGTTTTATCTGATTGTTTTCATAAATAGGGTCACATTTTGTCCATCATGCAGGTCCATGCTTACGAGCGGATGAATAGAGTTTATAATTACACATTGGATCCATGTGGGCCTATTTACATAACTGTTGGAGATGGTGGGAATATTGAGAAAGTAGATGTTGATCATGCTGATGACCCAGGAAACTGTCCTTCAGCTGGAGATAATATACCAGAATTTGGAGGGGTTTGCCATTCAAATTTTTCCTTTGGTCCTGCCAAAGGCAAGTTTTGTTGGAACAAACAACCTGAGTGGAGTGCCTTTAGAGAAAGCAGTTTCGGACATGGTATACTTGAGGTAAATCCTTCATAACAGATGATGAACCTTTTTATTCTCATATTTTGGATCCTTGGGATGAATGGCTAATGCATTTCATTCGTTACTGTTGCTATTCTAGATTAGCCTGGCTAATTGAGGTATTCCTATGGGACTAGCCTCTAAATTGGATTATTAAAACTGATGTTACTCTTGTATTATGTCTATTTATCTGATTATAAATGGAAACAATCTTAACTCTTGTATCAGAGTCTTAAGTGCTTGGAATGCATATTTGCCTCCTCAGCTTCATAGGCTACACTATTTATCTAATGACATAATTGTTAGTGATCGCCTAGTGTTTAGTAGTGTTCTGGAACTTGTCCATGGCACTCGATGTTCCTAATAGTTTACATGAATAGCTGCATTCAAAAATTATATTTGCAAATTGCTATTGTGCATTTTCCAGGAGGCGAGAGTTGAAGCTCAGGAGTACCATTATTGTTATTATTAGGCTTAATTATGTCTCACGTCCCTGAAGTTTGGGGTACTTTTGTCAAATACCCTTATTCTTTTTTTTTTCAATGTCGGACTCCCTGAAGTTACTTCTGAGTTTGTCATATATCCCTACGATCAATTCTGATCATTTTTGCTGATATATAACATCGGAATCCTGATCACACGCAGGAGGTTAAGCACCTGGTGCCCCGTGGGCGAAGATCCTTTTTTTAAATAATTTAAAAAATTAAAAAACTTAATATTTTTATATTTTTAGTTAAATAAAAAAAAGAAATTAAAGAATTGAATAGAGAAGTCGTCTTCGCCCATGTGACATCACGCGACGCTAGATTATCAACCTCCTGTGTCGGACTAGGATTCTGATGTTACATGTCATCGAAATTGGTCAGAATTGGTAGTAGGGGTATATGACAAAGCCAGAAGTAACTTCGGGATTCAGACATTGAAAAAAAAGTATAAGGGTATCTGACAAAAGTACCCCAAACTTCAGGGACCTGAGACATAATTAAGCCTTATTATTATTATTTATGCATGCTTTTTGTTTCTCTGAGTAAGCCTTTAAATGTGCAGAAACCAGGCATTTATGAATATAAAGATGTTATGGCTGATTTTTGTTTGGTTTTTGTTGACATTGACAGAGTTGAATTTTTTTACGCTCCAGAAGTTCTGTGGTTCAGATAGGTTTTAAACTTTTAATGATTTACCACATGACATATATTGTTATGTGGTCATGAGATTACATTTTCTTTTCTGTCTTGTTTATGATATGGATTTTAGTTCATTAACTCTCACGTATAAGAAATTTATGTACTTGTTAAAAAAATTTTGTTCCTGTTTTATTGCAGGTTGTGAATTCTACATATGCATTATGGACTTGGCACCGGAATCAAGATAATTATAAAGAAAATGCAGTTGGTGACCAAATATACATTGTGCGACAGCCTGAATTGTGCTTGAAAGACTTAAAAGTATAAGTTCCATTCTGAGAAACTATATGTGAGAATTTTTTTGCTTTCATTTTTCTCTCAACCTATCCTAAAATTTAAAGCATGCAAAGCTTCATATATGTTATTTCAAATTGATTCCCCAACTTCATCGCCTTCTAGTCTTCAGGATTGACCATTTCTCCAAGGAGGCTTCGGGTGGACCACCTTTCTCCGAGACAACAATGAGCTGTTTCAATTGACTTAATAAGTCCATATCTCTCAGCATCAGCCAGCCTGAGTCAAGTCATTTTCTTTTGAAGAGCATAATTAGTTTGTAAAAACTGAACTTTTAAGATTGGCAGTGGTTTGAGAAAATTGAGTGGAGCCCTAATCTGAAAGTGCCAAATCCACTTGCCATTGTATTGCTCTAGTGAAAAGAACTTGCATTGTATTTGTACATCATGTCTACCAAACAATTCTCCTTTCTGTCCACTATGATAAAACAAATTCAACTAAATAGACCTTGAATTGGTGGTTCAATTGATGCATACTGCAAAGTTTATTAGGAAAACTTGTTAAGATGTCATTTTTCTAACTTTCCAAACAGTCTTTATTTGGTTTTGACATCAGTTCAAATGATTTTATTTGGGTAGACTTTAGAAGATGCAGTTTTACAGATTAAAGAAATGAATTTTTGTTTCATTTTTATTTAAACCAATCATTATTAATTTTGTTTGCAGTGGCTTTAATTTTCACAAAGTAAAGAGACTTAATTTATTTTTTTGGTTGACTAACTCTTCTTTTGCCGTTGTTACAGTCGCAACAATCGCTTCCACACAATTCATCCTCCTTCTCAAGTGCTACCAGTCTCCTCTCTTCAGTAAGCTTCATTATTTTTGCTTATTCAGTCTAATACCTCATATTTTTATGATGAAAAAATAAATGGAATCCAACAGACTGAATTTAATCATCCAGGATTTCACTATCATGTCACTGTTCCTCGGGGTGCTCTTTATATATGGTCTAATTCTCAGGTAAATGGTCTTGTTTCTCTTTTTTATGTCTATTTGGTGAATGAGTGCTTTAGTCTAGTGTTTTCATAGTCTGTTTGTATCTATTTCGAAGAGACTTGTTTTATTTAGCCTCTGACTGTTTTCTTTTCTCTCTATTTCTGAAGCTGCTCTGGAACTAGGTTTTGGACAATCCCTCATCTAAACTAGCCGAAATTGTGGCTTAGTGGTGAGGATTACTTACTCAATTCTGTTTCACTTGTTCTCTATTTTTTTCTACCACTTTCATTCACCCCCTTTTTTTTTTTGGTTGCCCACCCGGTTCCCTAAGTACTACCTAGGTACATCCGGATCCGACCCGGGTCGCATGCCTGGCTATGGCATGTGAGTCTCCCAACATGTATTTTCTGCATTCACAAGGACTCGAACCTTGCTTAAGCGAGACCGAACCGCTTACCACTCGTCCCAACCCATGTTGGTTCCATTCACCCCCTTTGTTATATGTAGTTTGGTCAATGACTTGTTGTATGGATCTTAAAATACCAGAAAGAAGTGAATTTATGAATGAAATCAATCAGATTTTATAATCAGAGAATTTGCTTGTAGTTGCCATCCATTGCCAAGCTTTAAAATGTGTGCAACAACCGCAATGAAAGATCAAGCATCCATATCTCCCATGTTATATACATGGCTTTCGTTTTTTCATTTCTTATTATGCAAATTATGATATATAGAGCCAGATCCAAGGCAACTTGAAAAACTATTAATTGTTTAGAAATAAAGCATGAACATTTGTCCAAACATATATGCAAAAACTTTTACATAATTTTACTCATGTAAATCTAGTATTTATTATTCTGATTCAAGTGTTACATATCTGCTCGTTAATAACTCAATAACGATAAAGCATAAACTAGTACAAGCTATGGTAGTGAATCATGCTTCACCAAAGCTAGTACGAGGGTAGAAATAGTAGTTGATTTTCACAATTACAGCTATGTCACAGATTTGGATGCTCTACCTCGATATAATTTTAATAGTTTGAAATTAAATGAACTTAAAATAATTGAGTAGATGCCTTTTGTACAATTTAAGGATGGTATAAAAATTATAATTAGTCACCAACAGGACTTGATTCAGTTGGTGTAAGGTCCTAACTGAAATCTTGGAAATGGGACAAGGGTATTAGTAGCCCCGGGTTCGATTCCCACTAAAAATATTCTGCTAGGAGACTCAGACACGCAGCTTGCTCCGGATTAGTCTCAAGGCCTCCCTGATGTTAAGGGTGATTTTGGAGATACCGGTGATTCCGCAAGGAATTTGGAAAAAAAAAAAAAATTAGAATTAGTCCAACTGTTCAAAATCTAATAACCAAAAAGCGGGAACTTCTCGGAATATGCTATATCAATTAGCCAAAATATTCTGGCTCAACTTCAAAACTATTTCATAGCGAATTCACAATCGCACATCTATCAATAGCTACAAAGAGATGAAAAAAGAAGTGATGTAGAATGAAATTGGCATATCTAATTTACATTTGGGCACTAGCTTATCAAAGGATAAAGTGAAATTGTAGTTGTTCATTAAAAATTAAAAAATTGATATTATGACAAGCTATATGCACATGTATAATAAATCTACATTATTCATTATAATAAAAAAATTTGAAGAAGAAAAATTAGAACAGTTTCTGAAACATGACATAATCTATCTGATTTCTTATTAGCAGCCAAATATAATTGAGAGTATTTGTCATGTGTTTCTTGACAGGCAAATATAATATTTTTTTTAGTTCTTGATGTTGGATGGAGAAATTTCAATCACCTAGATTTGAACATAAATTGTAACACTTTATTTTTGCAATTCATCTGAGGTGGCTTTTACTGCCTAAGTCTTTTGACATGTAATTTTTAATGAGAAAACTGTCACTTTGGTCCCTGGATTTACACAGTATTTTCATTTTAGTCCTTGAAATTAACAAAAATGCTTTTAGGTCCCTGACTTTGTAAAAAGTCATTCACATTAATCCCTGCCTCTAACCCCCGTCAACAGACGTTAACGGAGTGATAACGTGGCTGACTGGGGGTCTTAAACGACATCGTTTTTGCGTCCCCGTGCACTTATAGCGGAGTTAATTGTTACGTTAGTTCCATTAGCTGCACCAGTGTCATGTTCAGTTGCACCAGTCCTATGTTCAGCTGCATCAGTGTCATGTTTTGAAATGTGCATATTTTGAAGTGTTCAACTTCAAAACATGGGACTGGTGCAGCTGAACATGACACTGATGCAATCAATAGGATTAACGAGACAGTTTACTCCGTTATAAGTGCCACAAAAACGCAAAATGACGTCGTTTAAGGCCCCAAGTTAGCCACGTCATCACTACGTTAACGTCCGTTGACGGGGGTTAGGGGGTTAGGGATAGAGACTAACGTGAATGACTTTTTACAAAGTCAGGGACCTAAGAACATTTTGGTTAATTTCAGGGACTAAAGTGAAAGTGCTTTGTAAATTCAAGGACCAAAGTGACAATTTACTCAATTTTTAATTATTACTCCCTCCCTTTCTTATTAATAGTTTTTCTTTTAGAAATTGTTTGTTTTTATTTACCTATTTTATTTAGAAGTTCAAGAGTATAATAATATTATTTTTTATATTTAATATAATAAATATTGATTTTGGTAAGTAATGAAAAAAAGTAATGATTACAAAAATAAAAAATATATTAAAAAAACATAATTAATTTATTAAAAATCAAAATAATCATTATATATTTTAAATAATATTTTTTTTAATAATAAGATAGATAAATGGAAAAGGCCAGGATAAAATAATCCTTACATGAAAATGATACTCTGATGCATGCATGCTAGTTGCTACCGAGTTGGGCAGCTGTGAAACTGGTAAGATACTGCAATTTGGTAACTTGGTTGGAAGTGGTGGCAAGCACGTCTAATACCATACCAGTAGCTGCTAAATTCTTTTTTTTTTGTCCGTATTCTGCGGAATCACCGGTATTTCCAAGAGCATCTTAATATTAGGGAGCCTTTGAGACTAATCCGGAGCAAGCTACGTAGCTGGCTCTCCCAATGGAATGTTTTTAGTGGGAATCGAATACGAAGTTACTAGCACTCATATCATTCCCAAGATTTCAGTTGGGACCTTACGTCAACTAAACCAACTCCGTTGGTAGTAGCTGCTAAATTCTAATTAAACATTAATATTGACATTAATAGTTGGACCCATAATATTGAATTTCCCCAACCATATTATCACCAACTTGAACTCTCTTTTCACGAAACAAATACTTCCTCCGTTTTAAAAAGATACATACTGTAGTAAAATTTTGAAAAATTAAAAAAGAAATATGGAAAAATATTTTTAATATTTTATTTAATAAATCAACCAATTATTTTTCCAAAAATTTAATGCATCATTTATTATTCATCCAATCACATAACATAATATATAATTTAAAAACATTAATTATTACTCCCTTTCCAAAAGGATGGCAACAAATTGAAAAAGTAAAAAAATTAAAGAGACATTCATTTAATGATTTGTCTAATATATCAACCAATTACCAAACATCTAATTTAATGTATTTTACATTAATCTACCAATGACAATTCTATATTTACAATTTCTACATTTTTCATTAATTACTTTAATTTTAATTCGGCACAAAAAATTTTGCTAAATTTTATCATCCTTGTTAGATGGAGAAAGTACTCGTTGAACTTCAATTTAAAGCAATAATTTTTACTCACTTTATCTCATTATTTTGGTAAAAAGTCAAAATAATAAAAAAAATAAAAGAATATTTTTTTGATATAATACATGATTCTACTTTTAAAATAAAATATAATGCATGATTTATTTAAAATAATTAAAAATTTCGGTCACACCGATTTCCATATTATAATAATTAATCCATATTATTATAATTAATATATATTTCAATATTGGTCAAAAGATTTTTTTTTCTCCCGATAAAAAGTAACCACATGCCACTTAATTATATGACCATTTAACAATGGAATACCTCCATATAATAATATTTAATTGAGAGACAATTTTTTGGATTTGTCAAGTGTTTATTGTCGCCTAACATTTGGATAGTTGCATATATTGAAGTGAAAAATACTCTTTCTATCCCTATATATAAAATCTTTTGGTAGATTCTAAATTTATTAAGAAAGTTGGTTAACTTAGTTAATAGTATTAAAAATGTGAATATTTGGTATATATTTTAAAAACTACCATATAAATATTATTGATAATCTAAAAACATGTTGAGTACATTAAATAAAAGTATTTGTAGAAACAAATAATTAAGTGTATTTGAAGATTGATATACAATTTTATAAATAAAAACAAAATAAAAATGTCAAAGTGATCATATATTTAAGAACATATATAATACTCATATAAATATATAGTGATATATTTAGTGGTTTAGACAGAGATTTTTTTAGCACTATAGAAGTTTGGCATAGTTAATTATTTTTACAAACTTAGATAATTGGATGTAATAATAATAATTGAAAAATTAATGGATCATTAATTTTTTTTAATTAAATGTATACTTTCTTACTTAATCAATTATAAATATAATATACCATGTTTATAATTTTTCATTTTTATTTATTTTTATTTTAAGCCGAAGAGAGTATCTCAAGTTGAAGATCCTCTTGCAACAAGCAGTGCTACTTGCTAGTTATGTTTAGGGATGGGCAATATACCATATTTGCCGGTACCCAAAAAAAATACTCCTAATGGGTACCCGCACTATTCCCTTGCAGGTGGATATGGGTATTATGATATCCGTCCCGCGGGTATCCACATATATAAAATAATTATTTAATAATAAATATGATATGTATATTAATATATTTTTTATTACTTTGAGAACATATAAATTTTCTTTTATTTATATTTCATATTGAATTTTAAAGATGAAATGATAATGATAAACATTTATCATATGTATATGATTATTCATCTTATAATTATTTTTATGTATAATTATTATTACAAAATATATAATTATATAATAAAAGTTTAAAACCCACGAGTACCCACAGATACCCGTTACCCGCATAAATACCCACGGGTATGGGCATGGGTATGCACTACCCACGCCCGTGGGTACCTATGCCCATCCCTGGTTACGTCACTTCTCAACCTCCCACCTTAAATGAAGCCCCGATACTTAGTACGACATGGATGTGATACGACACGAATACAAGAATACAAGAATTTTTGAAAATTCAAGATACGACACGGCAGGATACGTAAACACAAATTTATATATATATATATATATATATACTAAAAATTTAAAAGAGATATTGTATATTGATAATTTTCATTCATATTGTCATTAGTTCAAAATGACCTTAGTACATAACTAGCTAGATAATGCACCGACAATTTAAAGTTTTTTTTACACCATTAGTTCATCATCCACCGTTCATTTGTATTACTTTTTTTAAAAGTCAATGACTATAAACACATGACTATAAACACATGATGGATTAATGGTGTAAAAAACTTTATACCATAAGTGTAGACCCATTAATCTCCACAATTTAAATGACATAAGAAAAAGTTACTTAATTTTATTAAAAATACTAATTAAAAAGTTACTTTAAAAAATTAATTATTAAAATATTCAAAATAAAGTCAAAAAAGTATCTGAGAAGTATCGAAAAAGTATGAGTAATATTCTAAAAGTATTTTTTTTTTAAATTTTTTTTGAAATTAAATAAAAAATAATTGGATACTTTTGGGACACGTATCGGAAAGTATCGTACGTGTATCTGTATCGAACACGGATACGACACGGATACTTTTCCATTTTTTGAGTATCCGGGCTTCATAGAGTTTAAACACATGTGGAAGATTTGTTTAGTAGTTTATAATAATTCTTTTATTGTTAAAAAAATTAATTCTTTTATTCAAGATTATAATATTGGCGATTGCTTCATTTATTTTTCTTTATGCCAGTAGCCCACTATCATATAAATAAAAAGAAAAATGATTAACACGTGTAAATTCAAGACCATTAGACCAATCTTTGAGGCAAGTATCTAATACTAACATATTGCATTTTTTTTAAAGGTTAATAATATATTTCATTAGTATATATATATATATATATATATATATATATATATATATATATAAACCAAAATTCGTTTACATCAATGTAATTTATTTTTAATTATACTCGATCTTAGTTTTAATCCCAATTTGTAATTATATAGTTAGGAAAATTTTAATACTTTTTTTTAGGAAATTTTTTTATTAGGATATATACATCTCACAGCACATGGCAAATGTGGTCTCAATTGCTGCGGTGATAGTGATCCAAAATCATGTAATCAAATATGGGATATCTTCATTGGATCCATGGTTTGCGTCACTTCTATGTCAATAATTTTGATTGGTAAAAAAAATAAATAAATTAAATTAAAATATGAAAATCATAAATTTAAATTATAATGGATTAAATATATTCATTTAATTTTTTTTTATCAACTACTGTACAATTTTTAACCTAAAAGTGATAAAAACTATACGAGACATGTGATATGATCCCTTATACATGTCATTTTTTTTTATATACAAACCGGTATCCGGATCTGGTTTATCCAAAATCCGACTCATTCAGTCCGGCCCAGCAGGATAAAAGCGGTAGGGGTCTCCTAACGGGATTGCTTCATACCCAAGACCTGTTGGTTAAGGAACCAAGTTAGCTACCACTTCACCAACCCCACGTTGATCGTTTGTACATGCATTATGTTATCAGTTAACTAAACTTGTATCGTTATAAAAAAAAAAAAATAAAAATTGATGAACCTAAAAACATAAAAAAAAGTAATATGTTAGATTAGTTCCTGACTTTGTCAGCATCGGTCAAGTTAGTTCCTGATTTTATTGAAATAACAATTTAGTCCCTGAGACAGTAGAACGTCGATTAAGTTAGTCCCTACCATCACTAACGCATGAATGTATTTGCTTTAAAATTGGATAAAGATAGAGACGTATGTGAATTAAAATGAAATCTCAGGGACTAAATTGCTATTTCGATAAAGTCAGAGAATAACTTGATCGACGATTACAAAGTCAAAGACTAATCTGACATATTACTCTAAAAAAAATACAATAACTCTAGTTTGAAAAAAAAAAAAAAATAATAACGATAGCTTGCAGAGTGTCAGAACTCAGAACAAAATTCTTGTGGATTTTTTTGATTTTTTTTTAGGCCGTTGTAGGACCGCACCACTTGGTGTAGTTGGTACTTTGCTGGCCTTTATATTTATTGCTGCTCTGTTATATGTTTTGTACTGATGGCTATCCGTTAATTTTTTTTAATTTTACTTATTTTTCAGGGAAGACTCATAGGAATTATAGCGATAAAGTTGCTAGAAGAGAATGGGAAATTGCTGAATCGAATAACACTTTATTTTTTTTTTTATTTTTCGAATCGAATAACACTTTAGCACGTTTTAATACGGGTAATTATGGCATCCACGGCCCAGTTATGACAGACTCACGTATAATCAGTATTACTGTACATTATTATTATTTTACTTTTAAAATTCAATTTTATTTATGTATTTAATTAGTATTTATAAATTCAATTTTTTATTTTTAAAATAAAATATTTATATTAAAATGATATTTATACTTTCATTTTTTTAATATTTGTATTTTCATTCCAATAATGTCTACAAATTAAAATTTTCCGAAATAATAAAACAATACAATATATATGTAACCTAAATTAATGTAAAAATATATAATAACCATTGAACAAAGTAACAATATAATACAATATATATACACACATATAAGGTCTTGATTAATGAACATCGATAAAAGATCTGAGAGAAGTATAAATAATATTGTCCACAATTGGAAACATAACTTTTATTTGATAATCAACAATACACACACACACACATATATATATATATATATATATATATATATATATATATATATATATATAAGGCCAAAAAAATATATTTAAGTATATTTATTTTAACTATAATAATAATAATAATAATAATAATAATAATAATAATAATAATAATAATAATAAAAGAGTGATGTAGAGTAAAGTTGATTTTTAAGTGGAGTCAAGTTTTTTGTTATAAAAATTTAAAATTACAAATGTTGGTTTTGGCCTCAAAATCTCGAGAGGGGGGTGAATCGAGTTTTATTAATGTATTGTAAAAACCGTAACAAATTAAAAATTGATTTGAGATGGAGAGATTAAACGTTCGAAACAGATCGCGAAAACAATAGAAAAATAATAAACGAGTAGCGCGGAAACGTAAAAAATGAAATATGCTGAAATTAAAAGAGATAGGGATAGAAAAGCTTGCACCGGTGAATTTTATACTGGTTCAGCCTTCCCGTCGAAAGGCCTAGTCCAGTCCCCAAGCGACCCGCCTGAGAGTTCTTATACCAAGCAATAGAGCCGCACCCTATTACAACCAAGAGCACCCCGCACACTACTAGGAACCTCCGTTCGCTAGGGCCCTCAATCACACAGTAGGGTTCCTCGCCCAACGACGTATCACACGTCCACTAAGGGATTCTCTCCCTAACCACTAAGGTTTAGAACAAATAAAATGAGAGTGATTACAATAGCTTTGTGTGTTCTCAAAACACAGATACAACAATATGCTCTATGATAGTGAAGTAGTGTTTCTCAAGAAGTTACTCAGCCAATAATAAGTTTTGTTCTTCAAAAGACTATGAACAATGAAGAGCAGAAGACTTGAGAAGAAGAAGAAGAAGAGAGAACGTGCAGGTCAGAAAAGAATGAATGAAAAAATAAAAACCTTGTTTTCAATGTTGGAGTGATTCTTAATTTAAAAGGAAAACGATTTTGAATCAAAAAGGATTTTGAATAAGTAAAACAAAATCAAACTAGAATAAAATAAGATTTGAAATAAGTTTTAAAATCAAAACTAAATCAAAATGATTTACAAAATAAAATAAAGATTTGATTCTTAAAACCGAAAAGGAAATAATTCAAATTTAAAATCATTTTCGAATTTTTATAAAATAAATCAGAATCTTTTATATAAAAACAAATCAGGAAATAATAAAAATGATTCTGACACGTTTTTCAATAAAACATGAAGTAATCGATTACTTTCTGAAGGTAATCGATTATTCCTTCAAAAATAGAAATTCTTAAATTCATTTGAAAACCATGTAATCGATTAGGCTAATAATAGTTAATCGATTACACTACTCCTGTTCATTGTATGATGCAACTCATAATAATCGATTATACTAAGAAGTTAATCGATTACTGAGCCTCTGGTATGCATATGATGCAACATCATGTAATCGATTACTATAGAGCTTGTAATCGATTACTAAGCCTCTGAAAAATATATGATGTGTAACACCCCAAAATTTTAATCCTGGATTAATGGAATATTAAGTATAAAGTTTATTATAATTAATTATTTCTATTTTTAATCTTTGATTAAAACCTGTGTTTATATTGTTAGAATTTATTTTGGTAAGTATATTTATGCATAAATATATATAATTTGCACATTAGTCCCTGGGTTGGGACCTAGAGGTAATTATAGGAAAGATTTTGGAGGGAAAGTAAATAAAATTATTATTTTTCAAAAACTGGTCGAAATACTCGAGTATTCCTGAGACTACTCGAGTATTCTGGCCAGAGTTGCACGAGTTAGTGCGTTTGGTGAGTCACCACCAACGATTCCGCCGTGGTGACACGAATACTCCACCCTAAACACATCAACAGCCTCGTGTCGCTGTGCATGATCCTCCAAACCCAGTATTTAAGCTCGAAACCGATTGAAGATCAACCATTTTGCCAAATTGTTGAAGAGTGGGTGAGTTAGGGTTCTTGAATCGTTCCCTTCGATTCTCCCTCTGTGTTTGGATTTGAGTAACAAATTATACACCAATACAAAGCTCACATCTCGAGCTTTGTATAGAGATAAAAATCGTGAGCTGAGAGTGTGTGTGGTGGAAGAATTGGAGCTTGGAAGTTGGAGTTGTTTTCTGTCAAGTTGGTTCTGGAGCTTACTTTGATCCCTGATTTTGGTAAGCTCACGAGTTCTCTGAGTCTTAACTCGGTTTCTATAGTTAGTAGATGTTGCATAGAGTATAGAAATACTAATTTCCCCAATTTCTATCTCTGTTACCTATGTCAACCAATTCCACTTTGGACCTCCACTCAAAACTGTCCTGCATGTGATGCTTGAAGAGGTTTTTGGTGCTGTGGTGCTTTCTTTTGCAAATCTCTTATTGATTCACGTCAGTGAGGTAAGGGGAAGTTGTTTTATGCACTAGATAGAGTTTAAATTCCATGATTTTCATTAGAGAGCCACCAAGAGGCTCTAAGGGCTTAGATTGAATAGGAACTTTGGTTTGGAGACCAATTCATGCTCTATGGTTGTTGTGAGCAAGTTTCTTATGATGCATGCAAGCTGTAATGAACACTATTTCATGAGTTTATTGATTATTTTGCAATTTGAGGTGTTAAGTTGTGAAATTATATGTTTTATGCATTAATGATTGATTCTCTGTCAAATCTGTAGTTTGATATGAATTGAGTGCTGTAACATGTTCATTATATGGTATATGAACTCTGTTGATCATTGGATTGGACTAAAAATGGTTAGAATTGAAAATGGTATAGTTAAACCAAGATTTCAGTCTGTTTTGCAATAAAAGACTCGAGTATTAGGCTGGTTACTCGAGTAAAATTTTGGTAAAACAATGTATTTTGAGGAAGAACACTCGAGTACCATGCCTAGAACTCGAGTAATCGAGTGTTTCCTGGGATATGTTAAGGTAAACCACTCGAGTAATTCAGGGGTCACTCGAGTATTCAGGAAATGATGAAGAACACTCGAGTAACTCATGAACACTCGAGTATTTTTATAAATCTGAAACCCAAATCCCCAGAAAGGCATGAACACTCGAGTAGTCTGAAGAACACTCGAGTAATCTGGAAATAATTGAAGAACACTCGAGTCTTCTGAAGAACACTCGAGTAATTTACCCAGAATCTTAAAAATACCATTTTAATTCTGAATCATTTAATTAATAATTGAATAATAAAAATCCAAGGGATCTGGACTTAAAATAAATTGATTAATATAAGTATACCGTTTGGATGACGGGATGTGCTCGGGTGGCACGTTATATATTAACCAATTTCCTTTAAGCTTAAAAGTGATGCATTCATTCTGGAGTTTGGATGATAGATCGTTTATCATGTTTTGGTAACATGAGGAGGGCCTCTGGGAGTGCCAATTGACGGCTCGCTTGATGACACGTTATGGTTGACAACGTGGTCGGCATAGTGAGATGTTGATATGGTTATACCATTTGGATGATGGGCCGTTTGGATGACGGTACGTTGCTCGGGTGGCACGTTATAACATTGCTCGAGTGGCATTGATTCCAAGCTTGTCGTGTACATTCTTGGTGAATGTACGAATGTTGTACACTTAGGAGTACAACGCACTGTTGAGTGTTGGACGAAGTAAAGGATGGACGTCAGAGAGTGACATAGATTGATGGAGATAGGCTTGAGAGCTAGGCTCATGCATCATACCACTATGTAAAGTAATGCTGATAAATGAAATAAGTGTGAGCATCTTACTTGCATTAAATACTTGCTAAGTGCTAAATGTGGTTGTTGATTATTGATGCATATTTACATGTTCTCACCGCGCATTCATTTATGCTCTATTGATTATGTGTATAGAATTTCTTACCCCTATGCCCTTGTAGGTGATGTCATGTTACATCGCTTGCATCGAGATCCAGCCACTTCTTAGTGGCATATGGATCTACGAGGATCACCGAGCGGTATTCGAGGGAGAGGTAGAGGTTACCTTCTACCATCCCAACCCGATAGTCCGGTTTCATCCTCGTAGACTTAGAATCCCCATCATATACACTATGCACGTACCCCCATTTTACACATACCATGGACCACCTCCCACACGACCAGCTCGCTCATATCACAGTTTTCGTTTCAGACCTACCCGCTCACACCCATTTTCTTTTAGAGTTGTCCGCGAGGAGACTCCCCCTTCTGATCCGAGGAGCCGAGTCAGGGTCACACCATCTCCTGACCCTGTACCTAGTGGTAGGGTACACTCTGCATCGGATGAGATCGAGGAGGATCCCGTGGAGGACGAGAGCGGAGGCGAGCCTGTCGTTCATTCTACTAGGAGTGATTGGAGGGACGATGATCCCTAGGTATGTGCATATGGTACATGATGAGGATCAGGGGATCCGATGTGGGGATGCTGTGGAGAAGATTCTGCTGCTGCTGTTGTTGATGATGATGATGTTTCTTTTGCTACCTGGAGACTGCTACTACCATCACTACTAATACTACTGATGCTGCCAGATCTATGTGACCACCTCTAGAGTTCATATTTTGTTATGTATATATTTTGTAGATATGCTTTTGAGAGCTCTAGGGCTATGGTTATATGTTGATATAGATCTGTTATGGACTTGTTGGATCTTGGAGACATGACTACTGGGACTATGTATTACATGACTTATATATATAACTTATGTTCATATTATAACTGTGCATAGTCCTACTCTTTCCGCTCACTCTGATAAAGATTAATTAACGGATTCGGTTGTATTATTTAAACGGTATCAGTTCTGTAAAAGAAAGAATGGATATGCATCGTTTAATTTTACTATGTCAATACGTTTTCGAAAGCACCGATGCTATCCAAATTATGGAAAGATTTTCTTATTTCAGCAAACACCGAATCCAATACAATGTTTCGAATAGTACGAATTTTTCTCTCCAAGAGCTCCATATTTTGATTGTGCACCCGCTTAGAAAGAAAATTTTATTTCTACATTTTATTAATATCAAGTCCATATATTTATCCGCTATAATAGTTTAATTGATATATTAAACTCGAGTTATAAAGAAGGGTGTTACACTGAGTGGTATCAGAGCAAAAGTCAGATCCTGTAGTAGTGAAAGTAGTTCCAGAAAGGTAGCCATCAACATCAAGCAGGTATCCACAGGGCATATTTATTGTTTTGAATTCTAGTATCTTGCCTTTTTGGGCATTAGATACAATTGAATGTGTTGTTTGAGGTTTTAGTTAAGACCTTAGTATAGGTGGTGTGATGGAAGTTTCTTTAGTTCAACATATGTGACCATAAGCCCATAGCGCAGGTCTATTATGGCAACTAGAAACTAAAACCACACCAATGTGATGTTAGAAAGGATAACCGCGGTATTGGAGACCATGCAGCAACAATCTCAGCAACCACCTCAACCGGCTAATCCACCTCATCAATGCAATATGGGTAACACTGAGGCGAAGAGTCTAGCGGATTTTCGAAGCTGTAATCCACCCAAGTTTGAAGGAGGATTTAAACCTGAGGAGGCTAATAAGTGGATTCATACCATGGATAAAATCTTCAGAATGTTGGATTGCACGGAAGCTCAGAAGGTGGCGTATGCAGTCTATATGTTGGAAGATGAGGCTGAGAACTGGTGGAATCATACAGTTCAACTCTTGCGTTATGAAGGAAGGGAAGTGAACTGGCGTGTATTTATGGAGAAGTTTCTCAATAAATATTTCCCTGAGGACTTGAGGAGAAAGAAGGAAGTGGAGTTCTTGCAGCTGAAGCAAGGAGACATGAGCGTGGGTGAATACGTGGCTAAGTTCGAGGAACTGATGAAGTACTCTCCATATTATCAGAACAATCCAGATGAAAGGAGCAAGTGTATCAAGTTTGAAGGAGGCTTAAGGCCCAAGTTGAAGTCTATTTTCAGTTATCAAAGAATCCAAAGTTTTCCTACATTGGTGGACATGTGTAGAATGTATGAGGATGACAAGAAGGCAGAAAAATTGCAAGCATCGGAGAGGAAAGTGTTAGATCCAGTGAGAATGTTTTGATAATGACAAAGGTTTTGAACAAGCTACAAATGGTTTGATCAAGCTCAAGGTTTGAAGAAGTTCAACAAGCAAATCAACATTCAACATTGATGAAGAGAGAGCAAGCTCATGAAGACTTAGTTTGTGTTTTATTGTAATATCTTTAGCCTCTCAAGTCTTTTATTTTGATGAGTTTGGGTAGAGTATATAGAGGGTAGTGAATCTCTATCAAGGTCATGATTATATCATAATTTGAGTTTTCACTTAACCTAAAATCAATAGGTGGCTTAAAGGTTTGAAAGAAAAGGTTTAGTTTTGAGAAAACAAGTTTTTAATTGATTTTAGCAGTGGTTAATCGATTAAATGAATCTGTTAATCGATTAACAAGTTATTTAATCGATTAAGGCATTGTGTTAATCGATTAACACGTGCAGAATCAGTTTTTAAAATAAGCTTTTCAAGGAAAAATCAATTTCTATTGTTTCCTAACTTTTGGGTATTCTATATAAACTTTTTCCTAACCTTTGTGAATCATTATTACACTTTAGAACAAATCAATTTCTCAAAGCCACACTATTCTCTCTCACTTTCATAGATCAAAGCTTTCTACTTTTACATTCTTTGATCAAGAATCTTTGAATCTCTTATGTTGATATTTTCATAGCTTTTGAAAGAGATTCATAGGATTGTTTTTGTTTTCATTTGAGTTGTAATGATTGCAAAGAAGGCAAACTATCTACAACAAAGGAAGACTTGGTGGTTGTTCATCAAGCAAAATAAGTCTTGAAAGTCTTGTTGTGTTAACAAGCAAATTGGAAGTCTTGGTGTGAGGCATCATCAAGCAAGTGGAAGACTTGTTGTGGGGATATCAACAAGCAAGAGAAGAGGTTAGATTAGATTCAATAGGATTGCAAGGCAAAGGTGTGGTATCTCTTGTAGGCTATCAAGAAGGGAGTCTTGAGATGCATTTACTTGTAATTTGAGAACTCTAATTCCTCATAGTGAAGAATCTCTCTTGGTTGAAGAGGGGACTGGATGTAGCTTTCAAGTGGATAAAAGTGAACCAGGATAAATCTCTGTGTAGTATCTCTATTCCCTTAACTCTTTACATTCAAGTCATTTCATTTGTTCTTGGTTGAAAACCTAGAAAATATTGATTTTTCATAATTGATTGAATTGAATTTTAATTGTGCAAATTGATTTGGGGAAAATAATTTTCATAACCCAGGTAATCAATAAGAATATTGGTGTTAATCAATTCCGCTTTATCTCTGATTATATGTGTTAATTGATTGATTTTCGTATTCAATTGAAAAGTGATTTTTCAGTTTTAACAGTGATTAATCGATTAACTAAAGGTGTTAATCGATTAAATAAAATCAAGCTTTCGACATTAATCGATTAACCTGTTTTATTAATCGATTAACTAAGTATTTTTTAAAGTGTTAATCGATTAACAGATTTGTTTAATCGATTAAAGGCTGAGAATTTTGTAAAAATCATTTGTTTTAATTGTTTCGATTTGTTTCTTTCGAAAATCTTTCAAGGTTTCTCTAACACCTATTCAACCCCCCCTTCTAGGTGTTCTCCTAGTGTCTTCTAGTTATTTCACCCACCGATTGTAGTTCTTACAATTGGTATCAGAGCTCGGTCGAAAGACACGAGCATAGAGCTTTTTCGTTAAGATCCTTGAGGAAACTACAATGGGTTCTACGAATCCCTTTGGTGGTGAAGGTGCTTCAATTAGCCGCCCTCCTATGTTTGGTGGAGAGGGTTATGCTTATTGGAAAGTTAGAATGAGAATTTTTATAGAAGCCATAGACATGAACATTTGGGAAGCCATTGAGAATGGTCCTCATATTCCCTCAAAAGTAGTAGAAGGTGTATCTCAACTTTCCCCCAAAGATAAGTGGACCGATGATGATAAAAGGAAAATTCAATATGATTTAAAAGCAAAGAATATCATCACCTCCGCTCTATCTTATGATGAGTTCTTTAGAGTCTACCAATGTCATAATTCCAAACAAATGTGGGACACCTTGCAAGTCACACATGAAGGCACTAGTGAAGTTAGGCGTGCTAGATTAAATTCTTTGATGCATGAATATGAATTGTTTCGTATGTTGCCTAATGAATCTATATGTATTATGCAAAAACGTTTTACTCATATTATTAATCATCTCATTGCTCTTGGAAAAACTTTCATGAATTGTGAACTTGTTAACAAAGTTTTAAGATGTCTAAGTAGGGAATGGCAACCTAAGGTTACCGCAATTGTTAAATCAAAGGACTTGGACACCATGGACTTAGCTACACTTTTCGGAAAGCTTCAAGAACATGAAATGGAGCTTGGACGTTTGCATATGCATGAAGAGTCGGATAAGTACAAGGAAAGAAAAGGAATTGCTCTCAAAGCCAAAAGTTCATATAAAAAGGAAGAGAGTTCCGATAGTAATGATAATGAAGATTCCGATTCGAACATTGATGAAGAAGAGATGAAACTTTTACTAAGAAATTTTAGCAAGCTTCTAAGGAGAAAAGGAAGGTTGAACAAAGACAAAAGTAAAGAGAAGAATTCCCCACACTACAAGACCAAGACAACAAAAGAAGGAGTAGTTTGCCATGAATGTGGAAAGCCCGGTCATCTCAAGTATTCGTGCTCTAAGTATCTCAACAAGAAGGAGAAAGAGAAGAAAAATGCAAAACACAAAAGGGCATACATAGTTTGGAATAGTGATGATGAAGAAGACAAGAAAAGCTCAACTAGTAGTTCTTCGAATGATGAAGAAGCCGCTTGTCTCAACTTGATAGCTCTAGTAGATGAAGAGGAAAGTTCAAATGATGAATCAAGTGAACAAAGAGACGAAAGCGATGTAAGTGAAACTAAATCCAAAATTTCTTCCAAATATGAAATTTTATATAATGCTTATGAAGAAATGCATGAACATCTTAAGAAACTAGCTTTGAAAAACATTGAAAGGAAGAAGCTCATTTTGAAACATCAACAAGAGATTTTAGAACTTCAAAAAAAAGTTGATGAGCTTAATCTTCAAAATGAAACTCTTGATCTTATATATGCTAGTTCTTCTTGTGATTGTGCTAGTAGATTGAATGTTGTGGTTGATTGTGAGAATTGCAAGTTGCTTAAAGATGAAAATGCTATTTTGAAAAATAAGCTTGCAAGTTTCACAAGTGGTGATATTAAATTGCGCACATTGTTAAATTTTCAAAGAGAAAATTCAAACAAGTTTGGTTTGGGTTATACTAATGCTAAGAGTAAATCTCATAGAAATGTTGTTGATTTTTCTAAAGTTGATTTTTCAAATGCACCAACATGTTTCTATTGTGGTACTCAAGGACATACTTCAAATGTGTGTTATATTAAAGTGCATGGTATACCTAAAGGAAATTTTGTTTGGGTTAAGAAGGGTGAGAGTCCCTTAACTAACAAAAATGGATCCAAAACCATTTGGATACCAAAAAGCAAAGCATGATTGTTTTGTAGGTGTGATTGAAGAGCAAAAGGCTTACAAGTGTTATTCATTATTTGCTTCTTCAAATCTCAAGTGAAACTCCTACATTTTGGTACAATTGATATTGTTGAATATTCACAATTGGTATCAAGTGAATTTCTTACAAGAGATAGAAAGCATTCACAATTGGACTTACATTTGGTACATTCTAATCTTGCTATTAGTCTTTGACAATTGATATTACTTCTACAAAATTCATAATTGGTATCATTGTGTGATTGTTAGATGTTTATCATGCTATTTTGATTATTGTGATATTTCTTTACAATTGATATCTTATTTTGTTAAGTGATATGATAACTCTTTAGTTACAATTGGTATTATATTTCATTGTTATATTTCTTGTCAATTGGTATCACATTTCAAAGTATAGTTCATTAGTTTTACATTTGGTATCATTGATTTATTGGTATCAATGTTGTGAAGAAATGAATGTTGATTTTCTCTTATTTTGGCTTAGAATTTTATATTTCAATTGGTATATATATATATATATATATATATATATTACTTTTTGATAATGCCAAAAGGGGGAGAAGAGGTTGTTTTGTTGTTTTTATATAGGTTGAGCAAAGTTGTTGAAGATAGGGGGAGAATCAAGCTTATCTCAATTGGATTTCAAATGTCAAAAGCATTTATGGAGGGGGAGAAAGAGTCTCTCAAGTGATCAAATGGTTCAAGCATCAACAACTTCAAACAAATTCAAAACGTGTTTGTCATTTTCAAAAAGGGGGAGATTGTTAGATCCAGTGAGAATGTTTTGATAATGAAAAAGGTTTTGAACAAGCTACAAATGGTTTGATCAAGCTCAAGGTTTGAAGAAGTTCAACAAGCAAATCAACATTCAACATTGATGAAGAGAGAGCAAGCCCATGAAGACTTAGTTTGTGTTTTATTGTAATATCTTTAGCCTTTCAAGTCTTTTATTTTGATGAGTTTGGGTAGAGTATATAGAGGGTAGTGAATCTCTATCAAGGTCATGATTATATCATAATTTGAGTTTTCACTTAACCTAAAATCAATAGGTGGCTTAAAGGTTTGAAAGAAAAGGTTTAGTTTTGAGAAAACAAGTTTTTAATTGATTTTAGCAGTGGTTAATCGATTAAATGAATCTGTTAATCGATTAACAAGTTATTTAATCGATTAAGGCATTGTGTTAATCGATTAACACGTGCAGAATCAGTTTTTAAAATAAGCTTTTCAAGGAAAAATCAATTTCTATTGTTTCCTAACTTTTGGGTATTCTATATAAACTTTTTCCTAACCTTTGTGAATCATTATTACACTTTAGAACAAATCAATTTCTCAAAGCCACACTATTCTCTCTCACTTTCATAGATCAAAGCTTTCTACTTTTACATTCTTTGATCAAGAATCTTTGAATCTCTTATGTTGATATTTTCATAGCTTTTGAAAGAGATTCATAGGATTGTTTTTGTTTTCATTTGAGTTGTAATCATTGCAAAGAAGGCAAACTATCTACAACAAAGGAAGACTTGGTGGTTGTTCATCAAGCAAAATAAGTCTTGAAAGTCTTGTTGTGTTAACAAGCAAATTGGAAGTCTTGGTGTGAGGCATCATCAAGCAAGTGGAAGACTTGTTGTGGGGATATCAACAAGCAAGAGAAGAGGTTAGATTAGATTCAATAGGATTGCAAGGCAAGGGTGTGGTATCTCTTGTAGGCTATCAAGAAGGGAGTCTTGAGATGCATTTACTTGTAATTTGAGAACTCTAATTCCTCATAGTGAAGAATCTCTCTTGGTTGAAGAGGGGACTGGATGTAGCTTTCAAGTGGATGAAAGTGAACCAGGATAAATCTCTGTGCAGTATCTCTATTCCCTTAACTCTTTACATTCAAGTCATTTCATTTGTTCTTGGTTGAAAACCTAGAAAATATTGATTTTTCATAATTGATTGAATTGAATTTTAATTGTGCAAATTGATTTGGGGAAAATAATTTTCATAACCCAGGTAATCAATAAGAATATTGGTGTTAATCGATTCCGCTTTATCTCTGATTATATGTGTTAATTGATTGATTTTCGTATTCAATTGAAAAGTGATTTTTCAGTTTTAACAGTGATTAATCGATTAACTAAAGGTGTTAATCGATTAAATAAAATCAAGCTTTCGACATTAATCGATTAACCTGTTTTATTAATCGATTAACTAAGTATTTTTTAAAGTGTTAATCGATTAACAGATTTGTTTAATCGATTAAAGGCTGAGAATTTTGTAAAAGTCATTTGTTTTAATTGTTTCGATTTGTTTCTTTCGAAAATCTTTCAAGGTTTCTCTAACACCTATTCAACCCCCCCTTCTAGGTGTTCTCCTAGTGTCTCCTAGTTATTTCACCCACCGATTGTAGTTCTTACAATTGGTATCAGAGCTCGGTCGAAAGACACGAGCATAGAGCTTTTTCGTTAAGATCCTTGAGGAAACTACAATGGGTTCTACGAATCCCTTTGGTGGTGAAGGTGCTTCAATTAGCCGCCCTCCTATGTTTGGTGGAGAGAGTTATGCTTATTGGAAAGTTAGAATGAGAATTTTTATAGAAGCCATAGACATGAACATTTGGGAAGCCATTGAGAATGGTCCTCATATTCCCTCAAAAGTAGTAGAAGGTGTATCTCAACTTTCCCCCAAAGATAAGTGGACCGATGATGATAAAAGGAAAATTCAATATGATTTAAAAGCAAAGAATATCATCACCTCCGCTCTATCTTATGATGAGTTCTTTAGAGTCTCCCAATGTCATAATGCCAAACAAATGTGGGACACCTTGCAAGTCACACATGAAGGCACTAATGAAGTTAGGCGTGCTAGATTAAATTCTTTGATGCATGAATATGAATTGTTTCGTATGTTGCCTAATGAATCTGTATGTATTATGCAAAAACGTTTTACTCATATTATTAATCATCTCATTGCTCTTGGAAAAACTTTCATGAATTGTGAACTTGTTAACAAAGTTTTAAGATGTCTAAGTAGGGAATGGCAACCTAAGGTTACCGCAATTGTTAAATCAAAGGACTTGGACACCATGGACTTAGCTACACTTTTCGGAAAGCTTCAAGAACATGAAATGGAGCTTGGACGTTTGCATATGCATGAAGAGTCGGATAAGTACAAGGAAAGAAAAGGAATTGCTCTCAAAGCCAAAAGTTCATATAAAAAGGAAGAGAGTTCCGATAGTAATGATAATGAAGATTCCGATTCGAACATTGATGAAGAAGAGATGAAACTTTTACTAAGAAATTTTAGCAAGCTTCTAAGGAGAAAAGGAAGGTTGAACAAAGACAAAAGTAAAGAGAAGAATTCCCCACACTACAAGACCAAGACAACAAAAGAAGGAGTAGTTTGCCATGAATGTGGAAAGCCCGGTCATCTCAAGTATTCGTGCTCTAAGTATCTCAACAAGAAGGAGAAAGAGAAGAAAAATGCAAAACACAAAAGGGCATACATAGTTTGGAATAGTGATGATGAAGAAGACAAGAAAAGCTCAACTAGTAGTTCTTCGAATGATGAAGAAGCCGCTTGTCTCAACTTGATAGCTCTAGTAGATGAAGAGGAAAGTTCAAATGATGAATCAAGTGAACAAAGAGACGAAAGCGATGTAAGTGAAACTAAATCCAAAATTTCTTCCAAATATGAAATTTTATATAATGCTTATGAAGAAATGCATGAACATCTTAAGAAACTAGCTTTGAAAAACATTGAAAGGAAGAAGCTCATTTTGAAACATCAACAAGAGATTTTAGAACTTCAAAAAAAAGTTGATGAGCTTAATCTTCAAAATGAAACTCTTGATCTTATATATGCTAGTTCTTCTTGTGATTGTGCTAGTAGATTGAATGTTGTGGTTGATTGTGAGAATTGCAAGTTGCTTAAAGATGAAAATGCTATTTTGAAAAATAAGCTTGCAAGTTTCACAAGTGGTGATATTAAATTGCGCACATTGTTAAATTTTCAAAGAGAAAATTCAAACAAGTTTGGTTTGGGTTATACTAATGCTAAGAGTAAATCTCATAGAAATGTTGTTGATTTTTCTAAAGTTGATTTTTCAAATGCACCAACATGTTTCTATTGTGGTACTCAAGGACATACTTCAAATGTGTGTTATATTAAAGTGCATGGTATACCTAAAGGAAATTTTGTTTGGGTTAAGAAGGGTGAGAGTCCCTTAACTAACAAAAATGGATCCAAAACCATTTGGATACCAAAAAGCAAAGCATGATTGTTTTGTAGGTGTGATTGAAGAGCAAAAGGCTTACAAGTGTTATTCATTATTTGCTTCTTCAAATCTCAAGTGAAACTCCTACATTTTGGTACAATTGATATTGTTGAATATTCACAATTGGTATCAAGTGAATTTCTTACAAGAGATAGAAAGCATTCACAATTGGACTTACATTTGGTACATTCTAATCTTGCTATTAGTCTTTGACAATTGATATTACTTCTACAAAATTCATAATTGGTATCATTGTGTGATTGTTAGATGTTTATCATGCTATTTTGATTATTGTGATATTTCTTTACAATTGATATCTTATTTTGTTAAGTGATATGATAACTCTTTAGTTACAATTGGTATTATATTTCATTGTTATATTTCTTGTCAATTGGTATCACATTTCAAAGTATAGTTCATTAGTTTTACATTTGGTATCATTGATTTATTGGTATCAATGTTGTGAAGAAATGAATGTTGATTTTCTCTTATTTTGGCTTAGAATTTTATATTTCAATTGGTATATATATTACTTTTTGATAATGCCAAAAGGGGGAGAAGAGGTTGTTTTGTTGTTTTTATATAGGTTGAGCAAAGTTGTTGAAGATAGGGGGAGAATCAAGCTTATCTCAATTGGATTTCAAATGTCAAAAGCATTTATTGAGGGGGAGAAAGAGTCTCTCAAGTGATCAAATGGTTCAAGCATCAACAACTTCAAACAAATTCAAAACGTGTTTGTCATTTTCAAAAAGGGGGAGATTGTTAGATCCAGTGAGAATGTTTTGATAATGAAAAAGGTTTTGAACAAGCTACAAATGGTTTGATCAAGCTCAAGGTTTGAAGAAGTTCAACAAGCAAATCAACATTCAACATTGATGAAGAGAGAGCAAGCCCATGAAGACTTAGTTTGTGTTTTATTGTAATATCTTTAGCCTTTCAAGTCTTTTATTTTGATGAGTTTGGGTAGAGTATATAGAGGGTAGTGAATCTCTATCAAGGTCATGATTATATCATAATTTGAGTTTTCACTTAACCTAAAATCAATAGGTGGCTTAAAGGTTTGAAAGAAAAGGTTTAGTTTTGAGAAAACAAGTTTTTAATTGATTTTAGCAGTGGTTAATCGATTAAATGAATCTGTTAATCGATTAACAAGTTATTTAATCGATTAAGGCATTGTGTTAATCGATTAACACGTGCAGAATCAGTTTTTAAAATAAGCTTTTCAAGGCAAAATCAATTTCTATTGTTTCCTAACTTTTGGGTATTCTATATAAACTTTTTCCTAACCTTTGTGAATCATTATTACACTTTAGAACAAATCAATTTCTCAAAGCCACACTATTCTCTCTCACTTTCATAGATCAAAGCTTTCTACTTTTACATTCTTTGATCAAGAATCTTTGAATCTCTTATGTTGATATTTTCATAGCTTTTGAAAGAGATTCATAGGATTGTTTTTGTTTTCATTTGAGTTGTAATGATTGCAAAGAAGGCAAACTATCTACAACAAAGGAAGACTTGGTGGTTGTTCATCAAGCAAAATAAGTCTTGAAAGTCTTGTTGTGTTAACAAGCAAATTGGAAGTCTTGGTGTGAGGCATCATCAAGCAAGTGGAAGACTTGTTGTGGGGATATCAACAAGCAAGAGAAGAGGTTAGATTAGATTCAATAGGATTGCAAGGCAAGGGTGTGGTATCTCTTGTAGGCTATCAAGAAGGGAGTCTTGAGATGCATTTACTTGTAATTTGAGAACTCTAATTCCTCATAGTGAAGAATCTCTCTTGGTTGAAGAGGGGACTGGATGTAGCTTTCAAGTGGATAAAAGTGAACCAGGATAAATCTCTGTGCAGTATCTCTATTCCCTTAACTCTTTACATTCAAGTCATTTCATTTGTTCTTGGTTGAAAACCTAGAAAATATTGATTTTTCATAATTGATTGAATTGAATTTTAATTGTGCAAATTGATTTGGGGAAAATAATTTTCATAACCCAGGTAATCAATAAGAATATTGGTGTTAATCGATTCCGCTTTATCTCTGATTATATGTGTTAATTGATTGATTTTCGTATTCAATTGAAAAGTGATTTTTCAGTTTTAACAGTGATTAATCGATTAACTAAAGGTGTTAATCGATTAAATAAAATCAAGCTTTCGACATTAATCGATTAACCTGTTTTATTAATCGATTAACTAAGTATTTTTTAAAGTGTTAATCGATTAACAGATTTGTTTAATCGATCAAAGGCTGAGAATTTTGTAAAAATCATTTGTTTTAATTGTTTCGATTTGTTTCTTTCGAAAATCTTTCAAGGTTTCTCTAACACCTATTCAAACCCCCCTTCGAGGTGTTCTCTTAGTGTCTCCTAGTTATTTCACCCACCGATTGTAGTTCTTACAGAAAGATAGTCAGAGTTATGGACCCCAGAGGCACAAAGGTTTCAATAATCGAGGCAAGGGTCCGTATGATCATCGGGGAAAAGGTAAAGAAAAGGTTGGGGGTAATGATGGAAGGAACTTCCGGAGTGAGGCTCCCTTCTATGACAAGTGCAAGCGTCGTCATTATGGTCGTTTTTGTTGGGGAACAAGTAACTGCTTTAATTGTGGGAAACCTTGACACTTTGCGAAGGATTGCAAGGAACCGGCCCAGACTAATTCAAGAGGGGCAGCTGACAATCCCGTGGTTCAAGGAAGGGTTTTCACGCTTAGAGGTGTGGAAGCAAGCCAATCCTCCGATCTTGTGCAAGGTAATTACATGCTAAACGGTCAGCTCTGTAATGCGTTGTCTGATTTTGGTGTTACACATTCTTATGAATGTGTGAATCGTTTGACTTTTCCTGTTTTGAATTGTTCTATGTTGTTATGACAGAAACTCTTATGAGCATTCCTATAGTTGTTTCTAAGGTAAGCCTCAACGGTTGTATGGAAGTGTTAGGGCGAGTTTTTAGGATAGATTGATCTGTCTACCTTATTCGCATTGGGATGCGATCTTGGGAACCGACTGATTGAGTGCTATTATAGGACCATCGATGGACTTCCTTAAGTCAAACTCTTATAACCAAGGTAACCCGAGGAATTAGCCTTTCATATGAAATAAGAATGCAACGAGGATTTTTCAGTAATTGAAGTGAAGGCTAACATCCTCTCCTACGTTGCTCTTACTCGATCCCTGCGAAGGTATTAAAGAATAATTTCATGTATCGAGGCAAGGACCTGGAAGAGAGTAGTTTTAAGGAAGGAAGGTGTGTATGTATCCAAGTGATCGAACACACCCAGGGTAAGCTCTTGTTGCATGATTTGGAGCTTGCAACAAGTATGCCTACTCTAAAAGATCCAGAGGTTTAGTCTCTAGGGCACTATGTCTTGGGAATTTAGAGACCAAAGGAATATGAAGAAATTGATTCGATCAGAAGGAGAAATTGAATTAGAGTCATCATCAATGGATGGAGTTGAAAGTCTTGATTTCTAGCTCCATTACCTACCTAGTAAAGTGAAAGGTGATGACCAACATTGAATCGAAGAACAATTCATGAAAACTCTAAGGTGACTAAGAGGCTATTCTATGTAGGGAAGTTGAAAGGAAATAAGAGATTGACTTGTGGAAGATAAGAAAACCAATTTCCATCAGTGGACGGAAGAAATTCTTCTTTATACAAGAATTTATATCTCGAACGATTCGTAAATTGGGAGTGCAAATTTTGGAATTCCACACACAAGAGATGAGTGGATAAAAGGTCATGCCACTTCTATGTTAAGTGATGTAGCGAGGAACTTGTGGGAACCGTATAAGATGGATGTTGAAACAAAATACTGATACATCGCTTGATTAGCATTCGAAAGGACGACTTTGGGAACTGAAGAGGATTCTCAAGAGGCATGATAAGGATACAAGGGGCTGGATTGCTAAACATAAAACGAGAAAGTAGTAGTCTCGGAGAAGGCATCGCCAAGTTCAAAGGATTGAGGAAGTATGTTTCATAACGACCCTGATGGGAGGTTCAAATATGTGAAGTTTAGAATGGATTATGTCCCAACCTCGAGCCAGCTATCAATTATCAATGCATAAGGAATTTTCTTGACATTGGAAAACGTAGGTGGAATTTATAAGTACAATGGAAGGGCATAAGAAGTTGGTGGAATGAATGTCCAAAACCAGTATAAGAGGGACTTGGGAAAAAGGAAGTATTCAAGTAGAAGAAGAGGAAAGGTAGTTAAGAGAATTAATTATGGAGGAATGACAAATTAAAGGAACCCCAATCGTGAGAATTATCTAGTATGTTAATAAGAAGTAAAGAACTTGCCCAACTCTATGTGTAATGTACGAGGTGCGTCACTTTGGGCTAAGTAGTGATATATCTATGAGGACATTTGGTTGCAGCTGTAAGAGATTAAGGTTTTGGCTCGTCAGATTCAGCAAAGGTTAAGGGTAAGAAGGGAGTGGACGTTAAGCGAGTTAAGTTCGGATGGGCGTTCAACCTGCTAGGATGCGAGTTAGATATATGTTTAGGTAATCTGAGTTTATCTTTTCTTTGATCGGAATTAACGTAATCAGCGTCCTAGTTAAATCATTTTGTAATCTGAAAACCTGAGCAGGTCTTTGATTTGGATTTCTGTGATCAAAACCCTTATCAAAGTTGGATGTGATAAATATCTGTGAGCACTACAGAAAGAGAAAGATCAGTTAAGACTAGAGAGATTAATAACCACCGGGATAGGACAAGTATTTGTCTCCCTAACGGAAATAACTCTAGCGCTTAGCTATCTAACTAAATCTGATGGTGACAAGTGCCCATCTTTAAGTTCATCTAACTTAAAGATGTGTCGTATGACTTTTCTTGCGAAAAGTTATATCTGAAAGGAATGATTTTATTATTAATGGTTTGGATATTAGGACTAATCACCCTAATGTTTGCAACTACTAAGAAATAAAGTCATAGAAATGATTCGTTGATCGTGCGTGAGTGATCAGAGTGCGCGACGGGAAAATTTTTTCATCGAAAATGTATTGCAAAATGTTTTAAATTTAAGAAATGTTTTTAAAATATGTATGTTATCCGGAAAGGTTTAGTCTAAGGATTTCCTTTGAACTGATTATAAAATAATTTTCGAGGAAGTTTAAGAAAACTCTTATGAAAAATTGGTATATGCTTTCGAACGCAAAGGTGTTATTCGAGGAAAGTTTTATTTTAAATGTTTAGTGAAACATTTTGAGACGGGAAATTTAAGGGAATATAAGAAATTCTTTTAAGTGGGGAAGGACTTTCCCTAAAGATATTTTGAGAAACAATAAGATAGTCTTTTATGTAATTTTGAGAATGTGTAATTTTGAAGAGTGAATTTCGGGGACGAAATTCCTTTTAAGTGGGGAAGCAGTGTAACACACCAAAATTTTAATCCTGGATTAATGGAATATTAATTATAAAGTTTATTATAATTAATTATTTCTATTTTTAATCTTTGATTAAAACCTGTGTTTATATTGTTAGAATTTATTTTGGTAAGTATATTTATGCATAAATATATATAATTTGCACATTAGTCCCTGGGTTGGGACCTAGAGGTAATTATAGGAAAGATTTTGGAGGGAAAGTAAATAAAATTATTATTTTTCAAAAACTGGTCGAAATACTCGAGTATTCCTGAGACTACTCAAGTATTCTGGCCAGAGTTGCACGAGTTAGTGCGTTTGGTGAGTCACCACCAACGATTCCGCCATGGTGACACGAATACTCCACCCTAAACACATCAACAGCCTCGTGTCGCTGTGCATGATCCTCTAAACCCAGTATTTAAGCTCGAAACCGATTGAAGATCAACCATTTTGCCAAATTGTTGAAGAGTGGGTGAGTTAAGGTTCTTGAATCGTTCCCTTCAATTCTCCCTCTGTGTTTGGATTTGAGTAACAAATTATACACCAATACAAAGCTCACATCTCGTGCTTTGTATAGAGATAAAAATCATGAGCTGAGTGTGTGTGGTGAAAGAATTGGAGCTTGGAAGTTGGAGTTGTTTTCTGTCAAGTTGGTTCTGGAGCTTACTTTGATCCCTGATTTTGGTAAACTCACGAGTTCTCTGAGTCTTAATTCGGTTTCTATAGTTAGTAGATGTTGCATAGAGTATAGAAATACTAATTTCCCCAATTTCTATCTCTGTTACTTATGTCAACCAATTCCACTTTGGACCTCCACTCAAAACTGTCCTGCATGTGATGCTTGAAGAGGTTTTTGGTGCTGTGGTGCTTTCTTTTGCAAATCTCTTATTGATTCACGTCAGTGAGGTAAGGGGAAGTTGCTTTATGCACTAGATAGAGTTTAAATTCCATGATTTTCATTAGAGAGCCACCAAGAGGCTCTAAGGGCTTAGATTGAATAGGAACTTTGGTTTGGAGACCAATTCATGCTCTATGGTTGTTGTGAGCAAGTTTCTTATGATGCATGCAAGCTGTAATGAACACTATTTCATGAGTTTATTGATTATTTTGCAATTTGAGGTGTTAAGTTGTGAAATTATATGTTTTGTGCATTAATGATTGATTCTCTGTCAAATCTGTAGTTTGATATGAATTGAGTGCTGTAACATGTTCATTATATGGTATATGAACTCTGTTGATCATTGGATTGGACTAAAAATGGTTAGAATTGAAAATGGTATAGTTAAACCAAGATTTCAGTCTGTTCTGCAATAAAAGACTCGAGTATTAGGCTGGTTACTCGAGTAAAATTTTGGTAAAACAATGTATTTTGAGGAAGAACACTCGAGTACCATGCCTAGAACTCGAGTAATCGAGTGTTGCCTGGGATATGTTAAGGTAAACCACTCGAGTAATTCAGGGGTCACTCGAGTATTCAGGAAATGATGAAGAACACTCGAGTAACTCATGAACACTTGAGTATTTTTATAAATCTGAAACCCAAATCCCCAGAAAGGCATGAACACTCGAGTAGTCTGAAGAACACTCGAGTAATCTGGAAATAATTGAAGAACACTCGAGTCTTCTGAAGAACACTCGAGTAATTTACCCAGAATCTTAAAAATACCATTTTAATTCTGAATCATTTAATTAATAATTGAATAATAAAAATCCAAGGGATCTGGACTTAAAAGAAATTGATTAATATAAGTATACCGTTTGGATGACGGTCCGTTTGGATGACGGGATGTGCTCGGGTGGCACGTTATATATTAACCAATTTCCTTTAAGCTTAAAAGTGATGCATTCATTCTGGAGTTGGATGATAGATCGTTTATCATGTTTTGGTAACATGAGGAGGGCCTCTGGGAGTGCCAATTGACGGCTCGCTTGATGACACGTTATGGTTGACAACGTGGTCGGCATAGTGAGATGCTGATATGGTTATACCATTTGGATGATGGGCCGTTTGGATGACGGTACGTTGCTCGGGTGGCACGTTATAACATTGCTCGGGTGGCATTGATTCCAAGCTTGTCGTGTACATTCTTGGTGAATGTAAGAATGTTGTACACTTAGGAGTACAACGCACTGTTGAGTGCTGGACGAAGTAAAGGATGGACGTCAGAGAGTGACATAGATTGACGGAGATAGGCTTGAGAGCTAGGCTCATGCATCATACCACTCATGTAAAGTAATGCTGATAAAGGAAATAAGTGTGAGCATCTTACTTGCATTAAATACTTGCTAAGTGCTAAATGTGGTTGTTGATTATTGATGCATATTTACATGTTCTCATCGCACATTCATTTATGCTCTATTGATTATGTGTATAGAATTGCTTACCCCTATGCCCTTGTAGGTGATGTCATGTTACATTGCTTGCATCGAGATCCAGCCACTTCTTAGTGGCATATGGATCTACGAGGATCACCGAGCGGTATTCGAGGGAGAGGTAGAGGTTACCTTCTACCATCCCAAACCGATAGTCCGGTTTCATCCTCGTAGACTTAGAATCCCCATCATATACACTATGCACGTACGCCCGTTTTACACATACCATGGACCACCTCCCACACGACCAGCTCGCTCATATCACAGTTTTCGTTTCAGACCTACCCGCTCACACCCTTTTTCTTTTAGAGCTGTCCGCGAGGAGACTCCCCCTTCTGATCCGAGGAGCCGAGTCAGGGTCACACCATCTCCTGACCCTGTACCTAGTGGTAGGGTACACTCTCCATCGGATGAGATCGAGGAGGATCCCGTGGAGGACGAGAGCGGAGGCGAGTCTGTCGTTCATTCTACTAGGAGTGATTGGAGGGACGATGATCCCTAGGTATGTGCATATGGTACATGATGAGGATCAGGGGATCCGATGTGGGGATGCTGTGGAGAAGATTCTGCTGCTGCTGTTGTTGATGATGATGATGTTTCTTTTGCTACCTGGAGACTGCTACTACCATCACTACTACTACTGATGCTGCCAGATCTATGTGACCACCTCTAGAGTTCATATTTTGTTATGTATATATTTTGTAGATATGCTTTTGAGAGCTCTAGGGCTATGGTTATATGTTGATATAGATCTGTTATGGACTTGTTGGATCTTGGAGACATGACTACTGGGACTATGTATTACATGACTTATATATATATAACTTATGTTCATATTATAACTGTGCATAGTCCTACTCTTTCCGCTCACTCTGATAAAGATTAATTAACGGATTCGGTTGTATTATTTAAACGGTATCAGTTCTGTAAAAGAAAGAATGGATATGCATCGTTTAATTTTACTATGTCAATACGTTTTCGAAAGCATCGATGCTATCCAAATTATGGAAAGATTTTCTTATTTCAGCAAACACCGAATCCAATACAATGTTTCGAATAGTACGAATTTTTCTCTCCAAGAGCTCCATATTTTGATTGTGCACCCGCTTAGAAAGAAAATTTTATTTCTACATTTTATTAATATTTACAAGTCCATATATTTATCTGCTATAATAGTTTAATTGATATATTAAACTCGAGTTATAAAGAAGGGTGTCACATGATGCAACAATTATAATCGATTACTTGACTAATGTAATCGATTACTTTCATAAGAAAGTATCTGATTAACAAAATTCAGTTAATCGATTACAACCTCTCTGATTTTTCTATGATGCAACAAAGTTAATCGATTACTTGAGAAGATAATCGATTACTCTCTTTTGCAAACATACAAATATACAGAGTTTTGTAACATCAAATATTTTTACTCCGATTAAATGCATAAAACATTTTTGTATGCAAAAACACGTTTTTCTTCTTTTCTCCTAAAATGAAAACTTATTGGCTTTGTAACTCTTAAAGAAACAAAAACTTCATTACCTTACATTTGAACTAAGGAGAAGGTTTCTATTCTTATGCTTGCTTGAGTCTTCAGTCTTGACACTTGCACTTGTGAGCTTGAAATTGAGTTGGCTTGTTATCATCAAAACACATACTTGAATTAAACTTGAAGTCCATAGAGAGTTTGAAGCATGCCTTCCAACCAGCTTGACTTCCATCACTCCCCCTTTTTGATGATGACAAACAACCATTCTGATATGCTCTTTATAATCTGCATCACAAGTGTTATACAAGAAACAACATATATATATAATACCAAAACCTTCCTTAGTACACTAAATACAGGAAATATAATAAATCATATCATCTCCCCCTGTATAGATGCACAAAAATAAATCAATTTGACCAAAAATTTGCATCTTTCAGAGTATCTCCCCCTGAATGCATTAGTCAACTCCCCCTGAATGCATTAGACAATATCAGAATATCTCTCCCCCTTTTGTAATCATCAAAAAGATGTGCTATCTCCCCCTGAAACACTAAGAAGATGCATCAATAATAACAAGAGAGATAAACAGACTCACATACTCAAAAGAGGTGAGAGGCAAAAGTTAAACCAATTTCTCTACGAATGAAAAAGAAATTTTCTTTTGGAAGCGGTTTCGTAAAGATATCAGCCAACTGCCGCGAAGTATCAACATACTCAATAATGCAATCACCCTTTTGAATATGATCACGAATAAAATGGTGTCGAATCTCTATATGCTTCGTGCGAGAATGTTGCACTGGGTTTTTGGTAATACTAATAGCACTGGTGTTATCACATTTAATGGGAATGTGATCTAGACTTACACCGAAGTCTAGGAGTTGCTGTTTCAACCATAAAATCTGCGCACAACAACTACCCGCGGCGACATATTCAGCCTCAGCTGTAGATAGGGCCACACTAGACTGTTTCTTGGTAGCCCATGATACCAATGAATTGCCAAGAAGATGACAAGTGCCGCTAGTGCTTTTTCTATCTACTTTGCAGCCAGCAAAGTCAGAATCAGAATACCCAACAAGATTACAAGAAGAACCTTTGGGGTACCATAAACCCATGTTAGTTGTGCCAGACAGATATTTCATTATACGCTTGGCAGCAACCATGTGCGTTTCTTTTGGATTCGACTGAAAACGGGCACAAAGACACACACTAAACATTATATCCGGCCTACTTGCCGTTAAATAGAGAAGGGATCCGATTATACCTCGATACTTTGTAATTTCTACGGATTTACCTCCTTCATCTTTGTCCAGATAACAGGATGTGCTTATCGGTGTTGCTACTGCCTTGGCCTTATCCATACCAAATCTTTTTAGTAATTCTTTGCAGTATTTTGTTTGGCTAATGAAAATCCCGTCCTTTGCTTGCTTTATTTGCAATCCCAAGAAAAAGTTCAGCTCGCCCATCATAGACATTTCGAACTCTTCCTGCATCATACTAGAAAATTCCTTGCAAAGGATTTCATTAGTAGCACCGAAAATAATGTCATCAACATAAATCTGAAGTAAAAGAATGTCCTTTCCTTTCTTTTTGATAAAAAGTGTGTTATCAACCTTCCCTCTTTCAAAATTAATTTCCAATAAAAATTTGCTAAGACGGTCGTACCACGCTCTAGGAGCTTGTTTCAAACCGTACAAAGCCTTTTTCAATTTAAAAACATAATCTGGGTGTTCATAACTTTCAAAGCCGGGAGGTTGACACACATAAACTTCTTCATTTATAAAACCATTAAGAAAGGCACTCTTTACGTCCATTTGATATAATTTAAAGTCTAAAATGCATGCAAATGCTAAAAGCAGTCTAATGGCTTCCAACCTAGCAACAGGGGCAAATGTTTCCTCATAATCTATCCCCTCTTCCTGGTTGTAACCTTGTGCAACTAGCCTAGATTTGTTTCGAACAATTAAACCAGCCTCATCAAGTTTATTTTTATAAATCCACTTAGTTCCAATAATCGGATGAGACTCAGGCCTAGGAACAAGTTCCCACACCTGATTTCTTTCGAACTGGTTTAATTCCTCTTGCATTGCCAAAAGCCAATGCTCATCAAGCATAGCCTTAGAATAATTCTTTGGTTCTACTTGAGAAACAAATGCATAGAAGTTACACAGATTGCTAATAGAATTGCGAGTACTTACACCTTTTGAAATATCACCGATGATTTGATCAATAGGATGGTGCCTCGATGTTCTCCATTCCTTAGGCAAATCAGCATTGAGTTCCAAAGATTGTTCTTGATTTTTATCCTCAACAGGTTCGACTGATTTTTCCTTGCTTTCGGAATGCTCCTTTCCTTTAGCATTTGGCTCCTCATCCTCATCAATGAATAAATCTCCAAGAATACCTGAAATGTCATTAACAGATACCTTTCCCAACCTTCTGGAATCGGATTCGTCAAATGATACATGAATAGTGTAACATCCCAGATTTTTAACCCCTGATTAATAAAATGTTAATTATAAAGTTTATTTATAATTAATCATTTTTATTCTTGATTTCAAGTAATTTATTATGAAAGATGATATTAGAGAATTTTAATATGAGAAAATAAATATTTTCACATTAGTCCCTGTTTGGGGACCTTGAAGTAATTTTAGAAACGTTTTGGAGGGAAAGAAAATGAAATTATTATTTTTCAAAAACTGGGCAAAATACTCGAGTATTTTTGAGAGTACTCGAGTATTTTGGTCAGAGTTGACGAGTTAGTGTGTTTGGTGAGTCACCACCAACGAGTCACCGCCGTTTGACACGAAATCAAGCTTCCAACACGTCCATGGCTTTCGTGTCGAGCTTCATGAGCTTTATGAATGGCTATTTAAGCCATGGTTGACGAATCAACCAATCCATTTTGCCAATTTCGTGAGTTTTGCTTGAGTTAGGGTTTCTGAATTGATTCAATCGATTCTCCCTCTCTGGGTTGATTCGAACCACAAACCATACACCATTGTGAAGCTCACATTCAGGGCTTCACAAATATACCAAGATTGTGAGCTGAGAGTTCGTAGATTGGAAGAATCGAAGCTTGGAAGTTGGAGTCCGTTTGCTGTGTAAGGTTTCCTGGAGCTTACTTTGGAGCTCGATTTTGGTAAGCTTAGGCAACCTTTCCATGTAAATCTTGTTTCTTTAGCTAGTATGAATGGTAGAGAGTATATAGAGACTAATTTCCCCAATTGTTGTGGCTGTTTCATGCATCAACCAATTCAATCTTGGTGCTCTGCTGAAACTGCTCTGTTTCAGTGTGGAGTTTGGGGAATTCAGCTTGGAAGCTAAGTTTTGGGTAAAGTCTCTGTTGATTCACGTCTAAGAGGTAAGGGGAAAGCTCTCTATTCACTAGATAGAGTTTAAATTTCATGCATTTTATTAGAGAGCCACCAAGAGGCTCTAAGGGCTTAGTTTGAATAGGGAAATTGGTTTGGAGACCAACCTGCATTCTAAAATTGTTCTGAGCAAGTTCTATATGTTGCATGTGAGCTATATGCAAGTGGTTTTCATGCTAAAAGTGTTTAGAACTGAATTTGGTATGTTGAGTTGTTGAAAATGTGTTTTTGTGCATAATTGTTGCTCAGATTTGATTCAATGTAATAAGTGGTGGTTTCTGTGTTGGAACATGCTTAATATGTATAATGTAAGTTCTGTTGATCATTGGCTTGGATTAGCATTGGCTAGAATTGAAAATGGTATGTTAAAATACAAATTACAGTGTTATCTGTCTGAAAACACTCGAGTATTGGGGACTGATACTCGAGTATTCGACCCAAAACTCAAACATGAATTTCTGGAAAATGAAGAATACTCGAGAATCACGAAGAGAACTCGAGTAATTTGGTAAAAATGAAGAACACTCGAGTATCATGAAGAACACTCGAGTATTTTGGAAAAAAATGAAGAACACTCAAGTATCATTAAGAACACTCGAGTAATTTGGTAAAGTCTGAAGGACACTCGAGTAACTATGTAGAACACTCGAGTATTTTGGTGAAAACTCAAATATGAATTTCTGGAAAATGAAGAACACTCGAGTAGTTTTACCTAGAACACTGGAAATACCATTTTCAATCCTGGACCATTTGGTTAATATTTAAAGGACAATAATCCAAACGATCTAAGACTTAAAAGAAATTGATTGATGATATGATTAATCCGTTTGGATGACGGGACGTTGCTCGGGTGGCACGTCATAACGTTGCTCGGGTGGCACGTTATATATCTAGGTAGACCAATCAATTTCTTTAAGTTGAGAGCTTGAGTGCCGGATTGTTTATTCATGTTCGGGTGACATGAGTAGGACCTTTGGAAATACTAGATTTTGCTGCTAACTCGATGACACATTAAGGTGGACAATGTGGGCAGTATGTGGTATACTATTGATTTGATGTTTCAACGGTGTGATGCACACAAGTGATAAGGTTTACGTCCTTAGGCGACGTGACGTTCATCAGACATGGTGACGTTGTTTATCACCTCTGTTGTGTATCACAAGTGATAAGGTTTACGTCCTTAGGCGACGTGACGTTCATCAGATGTGGTGACGTTTTTTATCACACCCGTTGTTTGTTGAGAAGGGTGTGATGCACACAAGTGATAAGGTTTACGTCCTTAGGCGACGTGACGTTCATCAGACATGGTGACGTTGTTTATCACCTCTGTTGTGTATCACAAGTGATAAGGTTTACGTCCTTAGGCGACGTGACGTTCATCAGATGTGGTGACGTTTTTTATCACACCCATTGTATTTTGAGAAGTGATAGGTTTACGTCCTTGGGCGACGTGACGTTCACCAGGTAGTGTGACGTTTTTATCACTTCCGAGCTAGTAGGCCATACGTTTTGGTAACGTATTTGTGATCTGGGAATGCATTGTTGAATTGGATTGACGCCCGTGAGGACATTAGATGGAGAATCTCAGAAAAGAGAAGAATGTCAGGCATCATGCCACTTACCCTTAATTAAGTTAAGGTTTGATATTAATATCAAGAATGAGCATCTTATTTGCATTTAATGTTTGCTAAGTGTTAACTGTGGCTATTAACTGATTTGGGGTTATATTTGTGCATAATTATGTTGCTCAACATTTATGCTCTATTGATTATGTGTATAGATTTGCTTACCCCTATGCCCTTGTAGGTGATGTCACGTTACATCGCTTGCATCGAGGTCCGCCCACTTCTTAGTGGCATATGGATCTGCGAGGATTGCCGAGTAGTGTATGAGGGTGAGGTAGTGGTTACCTTTGATCACCCTAATCCACTGGTTCGGTCACATCCTCGTAGGTTTAGGGTTCCCATCATATACACTATGCATGTACCGACTTTTATACTTACCATGGATCATCTCCCACTCGACCAGCCCGCTTGTATTACAGTTTTCAATTCGAACCTACCCGCTCATACCCTTTTTCTCTTAGAGTCATTCGAGAGGAGACTTCCCCGTCTATTTCAAGGAGTCCTATTAAGGTCACGTTTTCATCAGACCTTGTACCCAGTGGTAGGGTAACTACTCCTTCAAATAAGATCAAGGAGGATCCTGTCGAAGACGAGAGCGGAAGCGAGCTTGTCGTTCAATCTATCGGGAGTCAATGGAGAGGCGATGATCCTCTAGGTATGTGCATAAGGTAAATGATGAGGATCAGAGATCCGGTGTGATGGATGCTGTGGAGGAGATTAGCTGCTGATGATGGTGTTGGATGATGATTGCTGCTACTTCTTGGAGACTTCTACTACTACTGCCGCTACCAGTGCTATGAGACCAACTTTGGAAGTTTTATGTATTGTGGGAATTTCTTTTGAAAACTCTTGAGTCATGGTCTATTTTGATGTACATATAAATACATAGCCTTATGGACTTGTACTGGGATTTTGGAGATCTTTACCACTGAACTATGCATTACGAACCTTGGTTATATATAAAATCTACGTTTATATTATGGTGTATTTCATAGTCCTGTTATTTCCGCTTACTCTGATATGGATTTAAAAGAATTCGGCTATGACATTTTGGAAATGGTATCACTTGGCTAGACGAAAACTGGATGGCATTACTTAAGTTCCTTTATATGAAATACAGTACATTTATCTTCAAAGAGAATGCTATCCAAGATTTGCGAAACTATCTTTTGAGCAAAGCAAATGCCGAATTCGATTTTAAAAGTAATACGTAAACTATTCTCCAAACATCCTATGTTTTGGTTTGTGCACCCGACTCTTTGGAAAATATAAAAGAAAATTTTGAATCCAGTATTTTCTAATATTCTACAAGTCCATATATTCTCAAGTAATAGCCTTTATTTTGTATTAATTACTTGGGTAATTTTGAGGGTGTTACACTGAGTGGTATCAGAGCAAAAGTCAGATCTTGTAGTAGTGGAAGTATCTCCAGAAAGGTAGTCATCAACATCAAGCAGGTATCCACAGGGCATATCTATTGCTTTGAATATTAGTATCTTGCTCGAATGGAGCAGTTGATATAGTGTAGAAATTGTATGCATTGATGAAAGCTATTGTTATAACCTTAGGATAGGTTGCGTGGAGAATGTTTCTTTAGTCCATCATATGTGACCATAAGCAATAGCGCAGGTCTATTATGACGATTAGAAACCAAAATCGTATCGATGCGATATTAGAAAGAATCACCGCTGTGATGGAATCTATGCATCAATGGCAGCAACAACAATCTCAACAACCGCCTCATCAATATAATGTTGGTAATTCGGAAACTAAGAGTTTGACGGATTTTAGGAGTTGTAATCCACCTAAGTTCGAAGGAGGATTTAGACCTGAGGAGGCTAATAAGTGGATTCATACTATGGATAAGATCTTTAGAACATTAGACTGCACTAAGGCTCAGAAGATGACATATGCAGTTTATATGCTAGAAGACAAGGCTGAGAACTGGTGGAATCACACAGTTCAGCTCCTACACTATGAAGGGAGGGATATCAATTGGAGTGTGTTTAAGGAGAAGTTCCTTAATAAATATTTTCCGGAAGATTTAAGAAGGAAGAAGGAAATTGAATTTCTGCAATTAAAGCAAGGAGACATGAGTGTGGGTGAGTACGCAGCTAAATTCGAGGAACTAATGAAGTACTCTCCATATTATCAGAACAATCCCGATGAGAGGAGGAAATGCATCAAGTTTGAAAGTGGTTTGAAACCTGAACTGAAATCTGTTTTTAGTTATCAAAAGATTCAAAGTTTTCCTGCGTTGGTAGATATGTGTCGAATGTATGAGGATGACAAGAAGGCGGAGGTATTAGCTGATCAGGCAAAAGGGTAACCAGCAGGGCTATGAACCACAACGAAAGAAAAGATTTGAGCATCAGGATAGGGGTCCATATTTTGATCAGAACCGAGGCAAAGGAAGAGATGAAGTTAAGTGTGGGGTTAAGTCTCGCAGTAATGCTCCTTACTGTAGGAAGTGTAAGCATCATCATTATGGAAGAATCTGCTGGGCAACAAGTAATTGCTTCAACTGTGGAAATCAGGGTCATGTTGCACGTTACTGTCGAGAATCTGTGAAGAGTAACCACATGGGATCTGCTAGCAGACCAAAGACCCAAGGCAGAATGTTTACCCTGAATAGAGTAGAAGCTAACCAATCTCCTGATCTCGTGCAAGGTAACCATTTATTTCAAGACCAACTTTGCAAGATTGTGTTCGATTCGGGAGTTACCCATTCTTTTGTTCAATATATACATGTATGAATAGGTTGAAGTTGGATTTCCCTAATTGTTTTAAAATTAGAGACCCTACGAAACTACCCAAACTTGTTTCTAAAGTTTGTTTAAATTATAGTGTCAAGATATTTGATCGCGGCACTAAGTTAAATTCGATCTATCATCCTTTATCACATTTGGATGTGATTTTGGGGAAGGGTAACATTTCCTCCTGTGCTACTCCTACTTCATTCATGCCAAAGTATTGGAGCATACTTTCATGTGTCTAGACCAGGACTTGGAAGGAGGTAGTTTTAAGAGAGGAAGGTAGATGTGTATGCATCAAAGTGATTGAATACACACAAGGTGATACATTTGGCGCATGACTTGAGCTTTGCAACGATCATGGTTGCTTTGATGGTTTGAGGTCTTTTTCCCGTGTCACTACGCTTTAAGCGTTAATGACTCTGGAGAGTCGAAGTAATTGTTCAACCGAGAAGAGGAGTTGAACAAGGAACAACGTCGACAGACAGAATTTTAAAGGCTCATGATCAGAGGCTCTGTCGTCGTCATGACAAAACAAATGAGGAAGCAATCACAATTGGGCCGAAAGGCAACTCATGTGAGCGCTATAGAGTTTAAGGAAGTAGTTTTAAGGAGCCTAATAGATTCGAGCCTGATGATACAGATGGACTGACGAGAAGTAAGGAAAGAAGGTTGCAAATCACAATAGAATTCCTAACTCGAATTCGTGAATTGCAACAAAGAACCGAAGAATTAAGGACCAATAAGAGATTTATTTCGAAAGGGAGGAAACCTAAGTTCCATAAGGGATTCCTGACATTGGTGAGCAGGTGTGGAATTGGTATGGATGATGAGGAAAGCACAGGAAGCTTATAAGCACAGGAAGCTTACAAGTGAATTAACTATGGGGACCATAATTTCATGCATAATGAATTAAGGAAACCGCAATTGCATGGAAGGAAACTGAAAAGCTGGTGGAAAGAAATTATTTGGTAAGAAGGTAAGGCGCATCATCATGGGCTGAGTAGTGATATACTGAAGGGGATACTTGATTTCAGTTGCAAGAAAATTTAGTCTTATTCGCCGGGTTGCTTGAAGGAGAAATGCAAGAAGGGAATGGTCAACCAGCAAATCAAGAGTGGAAGATTTTTCTATCCTGCTAGGATGTGAGTTAGATTCGGATATAGGTAGTCTGAGTTATCCCTTCGCCGATTCGAATTAACGTAGTCTAATGTTTTCGATTACGTTAATTAAATCATTTTGTAATTCGAATATCTGAGCAAGCCTTCAACTTGAATTTCTTTGATCAAACCCCTTATCACAGTTGGATGTGATAAATATCTTTGGGCACTACAGAAAGAGAAAGATCAGTTAAGACTAGAGAGATTAACAACCACCGGGATAGGACAAATATTTGTCTCCCCAACGGAAGTTTCTCTAGGACCTGGCTATCTGACTGAGTCTGATAGTGACAATAATGTTCATTATCTTTAAGTTCATCTAACTTAAAGGTAAATCGTATAGTCTTTCTTGAGAAAGATTATTTCTGAAAGGGATGATTTCATTACTGATAGTTTAAATATTAGGACTGATCACCCTAATGTTTATAACTATTAAGAAATGAAGCCATACGAATATTTCCTTACTCGTGCCCGAGTGATCAGAGTGCGCAACGGGACGGGGTTTTTCCTCTAAAAGATCTTTGGAAAACGTTTTAATTGAGGAATATATATATATATATATATATATATATATCTTAAAGGTATTGTTCGAAAAAGTTTTTAGACAAAAGATCTCATTTGAAGGAATTACAAGATGATTTTTGAGGAAGTTTAAGAAAAACCCTTTTATGAGAAACAAGGATTTGTGTATGTTTTGGAATGCAAAAGCTTTATTTGAGAAAAAGCTCAATTGAAATACTTCGTGAAACGTTTTGGGTCAGAAAGTATGAAAAGTATAAGAAAATTCTTTTAAGTGGGGAAGGATTCTTCCTAACTATATTTTGAAAATATATATATATATATAACCTCAGAACAACTTTTTGTGTAACCTTGGAAATTATAGAATTTCTAAAGAAAGAATTTCGGGGTCGAAATTCCTTTTAAGTGGGGAAGAGTGTAACATCCCAGATTTTTAACCCCTGATTAATAAAATGATAATTATAAAGTTTATTTATAATTAATCATTTTTATTCTTGATTTCAAGTAATTTATTATGAAAGATGATATTAGAGAATTTTAATATGAGAAAATAAATATTTTCACATTAGTTCCTGTTTGGGGACCTTGAAGTAATTTTAGAAAGGTTTTGGAGGGAAAGAAAATGAAATTATTATTTTTCAAAAACTGGGCAAAATACTCGAGTATTTTTGAGAGTACTCGAGTATTTTGGTCAGAGTTGACGAGTTAGTGCGTTTGGTGAGTCACCACCAACGAGTCACCGCCGTTTGACACGAAATCAAGCTTCCAACACGTCCATGGCTTTCGTGTCGAGCTGCATGAGCTTTATGAATGGCTATTTAAGCCATGGTTGACGAATCAACCAATCCATTTTGCCAATTTCGTGAGTTTTGCTTGAGTTAGGGTTTCTGAATTGATTCAATCGATTCTCCCTCTCTGGGTTGATTCGAACCACAAACCATACACCATTGTGAAGCTCACATTCAGGGCTTCACAAATATACCAAGATTGTGAGCTGAGAGTTCGTAGATTGGAAGAATCGAAGCTTGGAAGTTGGAGTCCGTTTGCTGTGTAAGGTTTCCTGGAGCTTACTTTGGAGCTCGATTTTGGTAAGCTTAGGCAACCTTTCCATGTAAATCTTGTTTCTTTAGCTAGTATGAATGGTAGAGAGTATATAGAGACTAATTTCCCCAATTGTTGTGGCTGTTTCATGCATCAACCAATTCAATCTTGGTGCTCTGCTGAAACTGCTCTGTTTCAGTGTGGAGTTTGGGGAATTCAGCTTGGAAGCTAAGTTTTGGGTAAAGTCTCTGTTGATTCACGTCTAAGAGGTAAGGGGAAAGCTCTCTATTCACTAGATAGAGTTTAAATTTCATGCATTTTATTAGAGAGCCACCAAGAGGCTCTAAGGGCTTAGTTTGAATAGGGAAATTGGTTTGGAGACCAACCTGCATTCTAAAATTGTTCTGAGCAAGTTCTATATGTTGCATGTGAGCTATATGCAAGTGGTTTTCATGCTAAAAGTGTTTAGAACTGAATTTGGTATGTTGAGTTGTTGAAAATGTGTTTTTGTGCATAATTGTTGCTCAGATTTGATTCAATGTAATAAGTGGTGGTTTCTGTGTTGGAACATGCTTAATATGTATAATGTAAGTTCTGTTGATCATTGGCTTGGATTAGCATTGGCTAGAATTGAAAATGGTATGTTAAAATACAAATTACAGTGTTATCTGTCTGAAAACACTCGAGTATTGGGGACTGATACTCGAGTATTCGACCCAAAACTCAAACATGAATTTCTGGAAAATGAAGAATACTCGAGAATCACGAAGAGAACTCGAGTAATTTGGTAAAAATGAAGAACACTCGAGTATCATGAAGAACACTCGAGTATTTTGGAAAAAAATGAAGAACACTCAAGTATCATTAAGAACACTCGAGTAATTTGGTAAAGTCTGAAGGACACTCGAGTAACTATGTAGAACACTCGAGTATTTTGGTGAAAACTCAAATATGAATTTCTGGAAAATGAAGAACACTCGAGTAGTTTTACCTAGAACACTGGAAATACCATTTTCAATCCTGGACCATTTGGTTAATATTTAAAGGACAATAATCCAAACGATCTAAGACTTAAAAGAAATTGATTGATGATATGATTAATCCGTTTGGATGACGGGACGTTGCTCGGGTGGCACGTCATAACGTTGCTCGGGTGGCACGTTATATATCTAGGTAGACCAATCAATTTCTTTAAGTTGAGAGCTTGAGTGCCGGATTGTTTATTCATGTTCGGGTGACATGAGTAGGACCTTTGGAAATACTAGATTTTGCTGCTAACTCGATGACACATTAAGGTGGACAATGTGGGCAGTATGTGGTATACTATTGATTTGATGTTTCAACGGTGTGATGCACACAAGTGATAAGGTTTACGTCCTTAGGCGACGTGACGTTCATCAGACATGGTGACGTTGTTTATCACCTCTGTTGTGTATCACAAGTGATAAGGTTTACGTCCTTAGGCGACGTGACGTTCATCAGATGTGGTGACGTTTTTTATCACACCCGTTGTTTGTTGAGAAGGGTGTGATGCACACAAGTGATAAGGTTTACGTCCTTAGGCGACGTGACGTTCATCAGACATGGTGACGTTGTTTATCACCTCTGTTGTGTATCACAAGTGATAAGGTTTACGTCCTTAGGCGACGTGACGTTCATCAGATGTGGTGACGTTTTTTATCACACCCATTGTATTTTGAGAAGTGATAGGTTTACGTCCTTGGGCGACGTGACGTTCACCAGGTAGTGTGACGTTTTTATCACTTCCGAGCTAGTAGGCCATACGTTTTGGTAACGTATTTGTGATCTGGGAATGCATTGTTGAATTGGATTGACGCCCGTGAGGACATTAGATGGAGAATCTCAGAAAAGAGAAGAATGTCAGGCATCATGCCACTTACCCTTAATTAAGTTAAGGTTTGATATTAATATCAAGAATGAGCATCTTATTTGCATTTAATGTTTGCTAAGTGTTAACTGTGGCTATTAACTGATTTGGGGTTATATTTGTGCATAATTATGTTGCTCAACCTTTATGCTCTATTGATTATGTGTATAGATTTGCTTACCCCTATGCCCTTGTAGGTGATGTCACGTTACATCGCTTGCATCGAGGTCCGCCCACTTCTTAGTGGCATATGGATCTGCGAGGATTGCCGAGTAGTGTATGAGGGTGAGGTAGTGGTTACCTTTGATCACCCTAATCCACTGGTTCGGTCACATCCTCGTAGGTTTAGGGTTCCCATCATATACACTATGCATGTACCGACTTTTATACTTACCATGGATCATCTCCCACTCGACCAGCCCGCTTGTATTACAGTTTTCAATTCGAACCTACCCGCTCATACCCTTTTTCTCTTAGAGTCATTCGAGAGGAGACTTCCCCGTCTATTTCAAGGAGTCCTATTAAGGTCACGTTTTCATCAGACCTTGTACCCAGTGGTAGGGTAACTACTCCTTCAAATAAGATCAAGGAGGATCCTGTCGAAGACGAGAGCGGAAGCGAGCTTGTCGTTCAATCTATCGGGAGTCAATGGAGAGGCGATGATCCTCTAGGTATGTGCATAAGGTAAATGATGAGGATCAGGGATCCGGTGTGATGGATGCTGTGGAGGAGATTAGCTGCTGATGATGGTGTTGGATGATGATTGCTGCTACTTCTTGGAGACTTCTACTACTACTGCCGCTACCGGTGCTATGAGACCAACTTTGGGAGTTTTATGTATTGTGGGAATTTCTTTTGAAAACTCTTGAGTCATGGTCTATTTTGATGTACATATAAATACATAGCCTTATGGACTTGTACTGGGATTTTGGAGATCTTTACCACTGAACTATGCATTACGAACCTTGGTTATATATAAAATCTACGTTTATATTATGGTGTATTTCATAGTCCTGTTATTTCCGCTTACTCTGATATGGATTTAAAAGAATTCGACTATGACATTTTGGAAATGGTATCACTTGGCTAGACGAAAACTGGATGGCATTACTTAAGTTCCTTTATATGAAATACAGTACATTTATCTTCAAAGAGAATGCTATCCAAGATTTGCGAAACTATCTTTTGAGCAAAGCAAATGCCGAATTCGATTTTAAAAGTAATACGTAAACTATTCTCCAAACATCCTATGTTTTGGTTTGTGCACTCGACTCTTTGGAAAATATAAAAGAAAATTTTGAATCCAGTATTTTCTAATATTCTACAAGTCCATATATTCTCAAGTAATAGCCTTTATTTTGTATTAATTACTTGGGTAATTTTGAGGGTGTTACAAATAGATTCTTCAATAGTATTACGAGATTTATTGTAAATCCTATATGCTTTGCTCGAAACAGAATATCCAAGGAATATGCCCTCATCAGCTCTAGCCTCAAAACTTCCTAGATTTTCTCTACCATTGTTATGCACATAACATTTACATCCAAAAACACGAAAATGGGAAATATTTGGTTTTCTCCCCTTGTACTGCTCATAGGGGGTTTTCTTAAAATAGGCCTAATTAAAACATGGTTCATAACATAACAAGCTGTACTCACTGCATCGGCCCAAAAGTATGCAGGCAAATTCATGTCATTAAGCATTGTTCTTGAAAGCTCTTTTAATGAACGATTTTTCCTCTCCACAACCCCGTTTTGCTCAGGAGTTCTTGGAGCGGAAAAATAATTCTTAATTCCATGTTTTTCGCAAAATTTTTCAAAAAGATGATTTTCAAATTCTCCACCATGATCAGTTTAAATGGATGCAATGCTCAAAAAATTGGTTTTAAATAATCATGGCTAGCTTTTTAAATTCATGAAATGCGTCATTTTTATGAGTAATAAACAGTGTCCATGTATACCTAGAATAGTCATCCACCACAACTAAACAATAATAGTTGCCACCAAAGCTTTTCGTTTGACATGGTCCAAAAAGATCCATATGTAAAGTTCCAAGGGCCTTTGAGAAGAAACAAGGTTTTTAGAAGGAAAAGATGCCCTTGTGAGTTTTGATTTAGAACAAGGATCACATTTTTCAGAAAAAGAAAAATTTTGCTTTGGCAGTCCAACTACTAAGTTTTTAGAAGAAATTTTATTTAAATGAGCCATGTGGATGTGACCTATTCTACGATGCCATAGCCACGATTCATCCTCTTTAGATAATAAACATTTCGCATCATTTGAGGGAATTGAATCAAAATCAATAACATAAACATTGTTTATCCTGCAAGCAATTAGCTTAATAAGATTATCAATTTTTCCCTCGATAATACATCTATCAGAATCAAATATAACCCTATTGCCCTTATCACACAATCGACTAATACTTAGCAAATTGTGTTTTAGGCCCTCAACATGTAAAACATTTTCAATGCAAGGGTTAGGAGGTGTACCAATTTTACCGATTCCGAGAATCTTTCCTTGATTGTTATCTCCGAAAGTCACATGTCCTTGGTCCTTAGGCACGAGATGCGAAAATTTAGATTTATCTCTATTCATATGTTTTGAGCATCCGCTGTCCAAGTAACACCACGACTTCCTTTCTTCCGGAGTAACCTACAAGCAAAGAGTTCAAGGTTTCTTTTTAGGTACCCATATCTTTTTGGGTCCTTGAGCGTTAGTATAGCCATAGTTTAAATCATGCCACCTTCTAGTTTCATTGTTCGGTTTAACGAACTTCACTTTTCGGTGTATGCATTCATGTGCACCATGACCCTTCTTACCACAAACATGACAGATAATAAGAGGTTTCTTATGATTACTAGCAGGGACAAAAATGGTACTTAATTTCTTTTGATTCCTACCGGGTTGATATCCTGAACCCGCTCTATTAAAGAAACAATTTTGTCTCCCTAGCATTAAATTTAGAGTATTTCTACCTTTTGTAAATTTAGCAAGGGTTTCTTTTAAATCTTCAACTTCTTTAACCAAGTCCTTGCAGAATTTACAAGAAGAAGAACTAGCTTTAAATTTAATATTATTACTCAAAGTGTTTGAAGAATTTTTCAAAGTCAAATTCAGCTCCTTATTTTGATTTTTCAAAAATTCATTTTCTTTACTAAGTTCTTTATTCTTTTCCAAAAGAGAAGCTGAATTTTTCTTTTCTAGAGAAACCAATAAGGATAACCTCATCGATTCCTCATGCAATTCTTCAAATGCTTCTTGTAATTCATCATAAGAAAAGTTTAGTTCAGTGGTTACCTCATTTTCGTGAGCCATCAAGCATATGTTGGCGGTCTCCTCTTGTTCGTCTGAATCTTCATCCGAACTTCCTTCATTGTCTAGCCATGCCAAGTATGCTTGCTTCCCCTTCTTTGAATTCAAATTGCCTTTTTCTGAATTTTCTTTCTTTTTCAACTGATAGCAGTCTGCTCTGATGTGGCCAGGCTTGCCACACTCATGACATGTAATGGTTGAGCCTCCACTCTTGTTGTTGTCTCTTCTGTTGAAATTTTTCTTCCTCAGAAATTTCCCGAACTTTTTCACCAATAAACCCTTTGTGTTCATCATTCAATAACTCTTTGTCCGAGTCACTTTCAGCTACAGGTGCTTCAGCCTTGAATGCCAAACTTTTAACTTTCTTGTTCTCTTCTTCATGCTGAGCCAACCTTTTTAGTTCACTTTCATGTTCTTGTAACTTCCCAAAGAGAGTTGCCAGCGTCATAGTTGAAAGATTTCTCGATTCAGCAATTGCCGTCACTATGGGTTGCCAATCTCTTCCCAAACACCTTAGGACTTTGTTGATGAGATCCTCATTGGTGAATTTCTTCCCCAATGTCGTCAGTTGATTTACAATCATTGTGAAGCGTTTTTGGATCTCTTGAATCGATTCTCCATCTTTCATTCTGAATAACTCATATTCACCAGTCAGCGTGTTGATTCTCGATCTCTTTACTTCAGTTGTACCTTCATGCGTGACTTCCAGTGTATCCCACATCTGTTGTGCTGTCTCGCATGTTGATATCCTGAAAAACTCATCATAGCTCAAAGCAGATGTTATAATATTTTTCGCTTTCAAGTCGTATTGGACTCTACGTTCCTCCTCCTCCGTCCATTCAGCCATAGGCTTATCGACGGTGTTACCATTAACCACATAGGTAGGAACATAGGGACCATTTACAACAGCATCCCAAACTTTTAATCCAACTCCTTGAATAAAAATTTTCATACGGGCTTTCCAATACGCGTACCCTACCCCATCAAACATGGGAGGACGGTTAATAAAACTCCCTTCACCTCCAAACAGAGAGTTTGAAGCCATACTCTTGAGATGGTTAAGTCTTAACACAAGAGACTAGCTCTGATCCCAATTGTTGGTTTTGGCCTCAAAATCTCGAGAGGGGGGGCGAATCGAGTTTTATTAATGTATTGTAAAAACCGTAACAAATTAAAAATTGATTTGAGATGGAGAGATTAAACGTTCGAAACGGATCGCGAAAACAATAGAAAAATAATAAACGAGTAGCGCGGAAACATAAAAAATGAAATATGCGGAAATTAAAAGAGATAGGGATAGAAAAGCTTGCATCAGTGAATTTTATACTGGTTCAGCCCTCCCGTCGAAAGGCCTAGTCCAGTCCCCAAGCGACCTGCCTGAGAGTTCTTATACCAAGCAATAGAGCCGCCGAGGAAACCGCAATTGGTGGTTGAAACAACTAAGGAACCCTAGGAAAAACACCTAGAAGGGGGGGGGGGGTTGAATAGGTGTTTAAGAAACCTTGAAAGATTTTCGAACGAAACAAATCGAAACAATCAAAACAAATGATTTTTGCAAATTATACAGCCTTTAATCGATTAATCTGAACTTTAATCGATTAAACCTGAAAGTTCAAATTCACTTAATCGATTATTCTGAAGTTTAATAGATTAAGCCTGAAAGTTCAAAAGTCCTTTTAATCGATTAAATCTATCAGAAACTGAAAAAATCACTTTTTCATCGAATACGAAAATCAATCAATCAACACGTAAGATCAGAGATTCAGCGAAAACAATTAACACCTATATTCTTATTGATTACCTAGGTTATGAAAATGATTTTCCCAAAGTTAATTTGAACAATAAAGATTCAATTCAATCAATTATGAAAAATCAATCTTTCTCTAGGTTTTCAACAAAGAACACAATGAATAACAAGAATGTAAAGAGTTAAGGTTTAGAGATAGGACACAGTGATTTATCCTGGTTCACTTTCATCCACTTGAAAGCTACTCCAGTCCCCTCTTCAACCAAGAGAGATTCTTCACTATGAGGAATTAGAGTTCTCAAATTACAAGTAAGTGCCTCACAAGACTCCCCTTCTTGCTAGCCTACAAGAGATACTCCACACCCTTGCCTTGCAATCCTATTGATCTTCTCTCTAATCTAACCTCTACCCCTTGTTGATAATCCACACAACAAGTCTTCTTTGCTTGATGATAATCCACACACCAAGGCTTCACTTTGCTTGATTCACAACCAAGACTTTTTCTTCTCCAATGAGATTTGCTTGATGATAATCGACACACCAAGGCTTCTTTGTTGTTGTAGTTGGCTTGCCTTTTGCAAATATTACAACACAATTGAAAACACAATAACAATCATATGAATCTCAATCAATAGCTATGACAATTCACAATAAGAGATTCAAAGGTTCTTGATCAAAGAATATGAAAATACGAAAGCTTTGATCTTTGAAATTGAGAGAGAATAGAGTGGCTTGATTCTTGTAAAATTGATTATGAAAGTGTTCTAATTAATCACAAAGGTTAGGAAAAGGTTTATATAGAATACCCAAAAGTTGTAGCACTTGAAAACTGATTTTGAGAAGTGAAAATCGTATTTTAAAAAACCAGATCTGCAGTATTTAATCGATTAAATTTCAGCTTAATCGAGTATTAATCGATTAAATTATGTCTTAATCGATTAAATCCACACTGCACATGTTAGAAACTTGTTTTCTCAAAACTAAACCTTTCCTTTAAAACCTTTAAGCCACCTATTGATTTTAGGTTAAGTGAAAACTCAAATTATGATTTAATCATGACTTATGAAAGAGATTCACTACCCTCTAAATAATCTACCCAAATAAAAGACCTAAGAAGCTTGAGAGGCAAAAGATAAAACAATTACAATTACACTCAAACTAAGTGTTCATGAGCTTGTTTTCTCTCTTCTTCATTTGATGTTTGTTGTTGCTTGTTGAACTTGAACTTGATCAACACATGATAGCTTGTTCAAAACACTTTGTCATTATCAAAACAATCAACATGGAATTTACAGCCGCACCCTTTACAACCAAGAGCACCCCGCACACTACTAGGAACCTCCGTTCGCTAGGGTCCTCAATCACACAGCAGGGTTCCTCGCCCTACGACGTATCACACGTCCACTAAGGGATTCTCTCCCTAACCACTAAGGTTTAGAACAAATACAATGAGAGTGATTACAATAGCTTTGTGTGTTCTCAAAACACAGATACAACAATATGCTCTATGATAGTGAAGTAGTGTTTCTCTAGAAGTTACTCAGCCAATAATAAGTTTTGTTCTTCAAAAGACTATGAACAATGAAGAGCAGAAGACTTGAGAAGAAGAAGAAGAAGAAGAGAGAACGTGCAGGTCAGAAAAGAATGAATGAAAAAATAAAAACCTTGTTTTCAATGTTGGAGTGATTCTTAATTTAAAAGGAAAACGATTTTGAATCAAAAAGGATTTTGAATAAGTAAAACAAAATCAAACTAGAATAAAATAAGATTTGAAATAAGTTTTAAAATCAAAAATAAATCAAAATGATTTACGAAATAAAATAAAGATTTGATTCTTAAAACAAAAAAGGAAATAATTCAAATTTAAAATCATTTTCGAATTTTTATAAAATAAATCAGAATCTTTTATATAAAAACAAATCAGGAAATAATAAAAATGATTCTGACATGTTTTTCAATAAAACATGAAGTAATCGATTACTTTCTGAAGGTAATCGATTATTCCTTCAAAAATAGAAATTCTTAAATTCATTTGAAAACCATGTAATCGATTAGGCTAATAATAGTTAATCGATTACACCACTCCTGTTCATTGTATGATGCAACTCATAATAATCGATTACACTAATAAGTTAATCGATTACCGAGCCTCTGGTATGCATATGATGCAACATCATGTAATCGATTACTACAAAGCTTGTAATCGATTACTAAGCCTCTGAAAAATATATGATGCAACAATTATAATCGATTACTTGACTAATGTAATCGATTACTTTCATAAGAAAGTAATTGATTAACAAGATTCAGTTAATCGATTACAACCTCTCTGATTTTTCTATGATGCAACAAAGTTAATCGATTACTTGAGAAGATAATCGATTACTCTCTTTTGCAAACATACAAATATACAGAGTTTTGTAACATCAAGTATTTTTACTCCGATTAAATGCAGAAAACATTTTTGTATGCAAAAACACGTTTTTCTTCTTTTCTCCTAAAATGAAAACTTATTGGCTTTGTAACTCTTAAAGAAACAAAAACTTCATTACCTTACATTTGAACTAAGGAGAAGGTTTCTATTCTTATGCTTGCTTGAGTCTTCAGTCTTGACACTTGCACTTGTGAGCTTGAACTTGAGTTGGCTTGTTATCATCAAAACACATACTTAAATTAAACTTGAAGTCCATAGAGAGTTTGAAGCATGCCTTCCAACCACCTTGACTTCCAACAACAAATAATGAATAAAATGTTTAATAATTCATGGAAGAATTCTGGTAATATATATGATCAATAAATTATTGTAAAATAAATTAATTTGAACAATGAACTCAAAATATATTTACTTTTTTTTGCTAGACAAAATATATTTAGTTTTTATTTAATATACACTACAAGAAAAATCTTGATTAGATATGGAATTTTTCATAGCTAATCCATAACTAATTTGCAACTAAACTCTTTACCTATGGAATAAGATATGAATTCGCTATAAAATGCTCCATAGCCAATACCTCCTAGCCGATTGGCTACATAAAATTTTGATAGCTAATCTATAGCTAATTTAAAAATTTTCATAGCTAATCTACATCTAAATCCATAGTTATATTTTACTACTAAAATTCATTAATTCCATAGCTAATTAGCCGGAGAAATTTTTCATAGCTATCTCCATAGCTAGATTTTGTAGCTATTCAATAGCTAATCCATATCCATTGTATATCTAATCTATAGCTACCGCATCGCTAATCTATAGCTAATTTATGGTTCTAGCAAATATGTAGCTATTTAATAGCTAATACATACACAAATAATTTCACTAATCCACGTATAATATAAAATAGAAAAAAACAATAATAAAAAGATGAAAAGGAACAACAAAGTATCATAGTTGAATTAATTAATATGAACGTTGTCTAGTAACAAGTTATCAAAGCTTCTAAAAACCTTCAACCCAACACAAACCAAATTTACTAATTCAAAACAAGTTTCATTGGTTCAATTCAACACAAAACTAAGTGTACTTATTCAAATTAAATTTAAATTCACTAGTTCAATCTATTACTAATAAAGCCAATCTTCATCGTCAACATGTTCCTCCTCAATTGCTCCTTCACCTTCCCCAACATTTCTAGCTTGAGAGCCATCAATGTTAGATAAGATGGGCTTCAGGATGGACATCAATTGTGTTTGCAAAACAAAAGTCAATTGTGTCTCAACAAAAGTACTTATCGCTGCATTCACTGCTTCCTTTATGTTTTCTTGAACCTTGTGAGAAGACCCCATAACATTTGCAGATGAAGAAGGTATGGATCCATGAACACCAATATCCAAACTGCGACCCCCTAAGTATCGTCCCTTCTTGTTAGCACATGACATTGCTGCCCAAATCTCCTTATCAACCACAGGATGAGAAGAAGTGTCTTCTCCATATTTCTCTTGCATTTTAGCATCATATGAATCCTGAAACAACAATTAAAAGTATTTGTTTCCAATCAGTGTTTCAGCACCAACCATACATAGACTAGCAAGATATATGTCATAAAGAGATTGTTTCATTCAAACATAAGCATTAATATGCAGAAGCTCAAGAACAAAGCAACCCTGTTTGTATATAACTACTTAAGGACATTGAAATCAATAAATACTGTATCAGGTAATGACAACATCTTTATCCAGAAATTTCATTCACAGGATCAACAATAAAAAGAGCAGTAATAGTATGTCATTGATTTACACTAAACATCAATAACATAAAATCTGCTAAAAGACAAATGCATGATTGATAAGATCCACTACAGAGTCTTCTCATATTTCCTAATCTTTATTTGCATCAAATGAACTAAAACAAACAATACAAAGTTCACTTCTTTTTCTTGATGCTCATAATTAATTAATATTTAATAACTAGCCTATGACATCTAGCAGAAATTGATCAGTATATGAAAACAAGAAATGAAACACTTAAAATAATACTTACGATGAAACACTTTGAGCGCTGAGACACATATTTTCCATCTTTCTTCTTGTGGACATGGGAATAGACATCTCTAAATTTAATCGGATGTTTCAAATTTGCCTCCTGAAATCAACAGTGTAGTTAGCATTATCTTACCATCTCTAAATTAACATAAAAGAAAGCATGCAATAACTATTCAATGATAGTGTGTCATTGGTGTAAGGTCCAACATTTTAAATAAATAAGGTAAATATAATAAATAATAAAATAAACTATTTTAATGGAATAAAATATTAATTTTTCTGAAATTAGGTTAAAATACTCGAGTATTTTGGGGAAGACTCGAGTATAGTACCTACCTGTTAGAAAATTTGAATTTTAGTCGAAAGACTCGAGTCTTTCATGGAAGACTCGAGTGTTCTTTGGTGTTGCTGAAAAAGACTCGAGTACTGGGAAAAAGACTCGAGTAGTTCGAGCAGTATGGTTGAATGTATAAGTCGGTTTTCAATTGAACTTCGCTCCAAAACGCGTTTTCCCAAGGTTCCAAGCACAGAGCTGGACCTTACTTCGTAGGAGGGTAATCTTAGGCTATAAATAGAGGCTTGGGGAAGCTAGAAACTCAATCAATTCTTGCAATTCTGAAGTGCTTACTTTGATCACTTCGTTCTCTCTCATTTCTCACTCATTTCCTTAGAAACCAAAACACAAATCAAAGTTCTAATTCCCATCTTGAATTAGAACCCATGACCACACGAAACTACCTCATGTAGAGTAAGTTCTAGGTAATCAAAGTTGAGTCTCTGAAGCTGCGAAAACAAAGCAACATTCAGCATCAAACACCCTTCTTCTTTGAATTGGTTTGGTAAATCCAGGAACCCGTTTGATTCCAAATTCATTTCTGATTAAAGTTAGTACTGCCTAGTTGCTAAAGCTAATTTGTTTCACCCTTTTTCATTACATATTCCCTGTCAAATTCGTGGCCAACGTTTGTTGTTCAAAGTGCAGAACTTGAGTGTTGGAACTCAAAGTTTGATCCTGATCGTTTCTCTCTCAATCAACTGTTTCTTTAGCTTCTCTAAGGTATGGGAGAAGTTATCTAATCGCTAGAATGGTAAACAACCAGCTAAAATCATAGGAACCACTTGAGGTTCATGGGTAACATAAGTTGAAATGGGAATCTGACTTGGAGGTCAGAGACTCATGGTTTTTATGTTCAAACAAGTTTAATTGAACCTAATAATGCTCAATGGATTGATTTGCGAACTTAAAATCAAGTAGAAATGAAATTCATATGTTAAATTGGACTTTGTCTATGTTTTGTGCAATCTGTGATTTGATGCTATTTGATGTTATTTCAATTGTGTTTAAGGGTTGTAACATGTTTGTTTTATATGCCTAAGTTGCTGTTTTGCATAGGAATGGAGAAATAAAGCAAGGAACTCGAATTGGTATTGAAAGTGCAGAAAACTGGTGTTGTTGTAGCAAAAAGACTCGAGTAGTTTAAGGAAGACTCGAGTATTCTGGAAAACTGGAAGAACACTAGAGTGGATCTTTAAAGACTCGAGTATTTTTGCATGAACAACTCGAGTGGTCAAGAACTACTCGAGTAGTTTGGACAATTTTTCAGAAAACACTTAGTTTCTAAATTTTTATTATAATTAACTCGTTTAATACTATAATATCTTAATCCCGTTGGTTGATAGCTATCCTGGAGGTGTCCTGTAACATCCCAAATTTAATTCCTAGTATAATTGATGATGGGTCAAGCTTAGAGTGAAGGAAATAATGATATTGAGTTAAAAATAGTGGATTGAAGGTTTGTCTTAGGATTAATAACATAGGATATTAAGAAATCTAAAATAAAAGATTTACAACTCTAAACACAAATTCCACCGTTGGATATGAAGATAAGAGCCTTAGGAAGGTTGTCACCAAATTTGAGCATGATACAACGGTTAACGAAAAAGTTATGGCTGTTCGAATGCGAAGGTTGCTGTCAGATTTCAGCAGTGGATATCGATATGATGTTGTGCATATCGATGCTGGATATCGATATCCATATCGATATCCACGACTTGCAGAACTAGTTTTTAAGTCACTTGGCAGGGTTCATTTGGGGGAAAAATAAAATACTCACTCGATCTCTCTTGAGAAAAGCTAGGGTTCTTCATTTCCCAACCTCAAACCTCTTGAATCTTTATCAAATCGCTTCTTCCCTTCATCAAATCAAGAGTTCCTCTTCTCTCCATCATCAACATCACTCATTTTCTCCTCCCTTGCTCACACGAATTTCTCTTCCTCTCTTCTCCCATGAGAATTTCACCCTCCATTCCACCAAGACCAAGTTGTTCAACTTCTTCCTCATCAAGCTTATCAACTCATTATCAAGCTTAATAGGTAAGGCTCATTTCTCCTTTCTCTTCTTAGGGCCAAACGAGTTTCTCTTTGTTTTCCCTCTCTTGGTAAGAAAAATTCGAACCCCATGTATGGTGTGCCACAAATCTTATGTTCAACTTCGTTTTTGTGGCTTAAGGAAGTCAAAGATCACTCTCCACACTCTCTTGCCATTGGAGCTCATTTGTGAAGTGTTTGAAGCTAGGGCTTGGAAGGTTTATTCTTACCTCTACTTGGTTGAGGTAAGGGGGTGGGTATTGGCTTGTCCTAGGGAAGAGGTTCTAATTAGTATATAAGAGCTTGCTAGGAGTGAATTGTTTTTATGGTGTTATTAAGAACCCTAAGTTGGTGAAGAATAGGATATTTGACTCTAGGAAAAGACATTAAAAAGAAAATTTAGAGAAATGTATATGAGCTATGTATGTGCTAAATGTCCTTGGTATTAAACGTTGATTGAGTTGGTGAATATTTGTTAATGTGAGTAATTGATTTAATTTGTGAACTATTTGGAATGTATGTAGATTCTACTTTTATGTGATAATGCAAGTAATGTAGCCAATGATTCTGAGTATGATAAATAACTTGAATGTAACTAGATTGAATTATAAAAATGATAAGGTTGCAACTATGATTGATCATTGGGACACACCGACCCATTAGGTGCCCTGTTAGGTGAAAAGTTACCCATTAGGTACAAGTTACCCATCCAGGTGAAAATGACCTATTAGGCCCCGTAAATGACCCGTTAGGCGGGTGTACCCAATGGATCAATCATGCTGCACAAATAAAAAGGGAATATAAAAGAGAAAGAGTACAAGTGGAAGTAAAAGAGCTAAAATTATGTTTTTAGTCCTAACGGGTGTCAACCGTGGCCTAATAGGCGGAAATGACCTGGATTGGGTGAAAATCCTAGTGGGTGAGAAATGACCTAACAGGTGCGCTAATTCCTAATGGTGATAAAGAGATGAAAATGTAGAAAAGATGAAATGATGTCAAGAATGAAAGAAAATGAAAAGGGAAACCAAATGATAAGAAATGAGAAATATAAACGAGATATGAAATGGATTGCTAAAATGTGAATGCATGATGTGTGTATGTGGATAAAATGTGCTATATGATCTAATTGAAAATTGTGCTTGGCTTAGTGGGTAATTATGTCTAATGAGAAACTGCTTTCCTATTTCATGTGCAATACTCACTCCCTTACTATTTTTACAGGTACAGAGATTTAGCTTGTAACGCTCTCTTCCCTCTCATATATTAAACAATGTAGTTTCTCATTCTAGTTTATTAGTGAATAGAGTATATGGACTTGCGTGAATAGAGGAGTAATGAAAATTCTTTTTGTAAAGATTTCGTGAAAATAATTCTTTTATGCATAAGTTGGGTATTCATCACTGACTATTAAAAATTCTCCCAACTCGGTAATAAAATCATTATTTAATAGAGTGAAATAACTTAATTATCAGAGTTAGCGGAAAATAAGGACTTTGACTTGATAATTCACATTTCATGCCATTTATATAGAGAAATATATATAAGTATGAACCATCCATGTCATAATATAAAAGTACCAACATACATCCAAGTCAAAGTCGAGGTAGCAGGTTTTTACAAAATACAAGTCCAAAACATAAAACCAAAAGATAAGACCACCTCACTGAGATCTCTCAAAAATATATACAATATATATATAGAGCAAAATGTGAAATCCCAGAAGTGGTCCAGTGATCCTCCTCCATAGCATGAGTCTCTAGAGTCTCCAGCAGTTGCTCCACCCGTCCCACATCCTAATCATCTATACTATGCATCACCTGGTGGATCCCCAACTCCCCACTGACTCCCAGTGCAGTGCTCGACTGGCTCGCCCTCACTCTCAACCTCCTCCGGGTCCTCCTCTACCTCATCCGACTGAGTGGGTGCCCTACCACTGGGCACTGGGTCAGCTGAAGGAGTCCCATGAACCGGACTCATCGGACTAGGTATAGGAGTCTCCTCATGAATCACTCGAGAAGCAGAGGGGTGAGATCTAGTAGCAGCTCTAAAATGGAAAGAATGAAAGCGACGAGCTGGTCGAGTCGGGGGTGGTCCTTGATAGGTATAAAAAGGGGGTACATGCGAAGTATAGATAATAGGGATGCGGAACCTACGAGGACGGACACGAGCCAAGGGATTGGGGTGATATAGAGTCACCTCTACCTCACCCTCGAATGTGGCTCTGTGGTCCTCGTAGTACCACACTGCACTAGAGAGCGGGCGCAACTCGATGCAAGCTAGATAGCGTGCCATCACCTATATGGGCATAAAGGGGTAAGCAATATAATTCACATAATCGAATAAGAGTAAATAAGGCACGTAATAATTGCAAGTTCCAAATATCCAATGCAAATGCAAATGAACAAGTATAATTCATTTATGATAATTCCGATGTATGTATGTCATGATGCATGTCTCCCATTTCCATTGTCCATTGAACGTTCAATCCAGTAATTTGCATACATGACCAACATGTATTGTGGAACTGCTCGGATAGTGTGCACACAACGTCACCAAGACGTAACAGCATTCCCAAATGCTGCCCACATTACCAAAATGTGTCATCGAGTCAGTTACCACCGAATTATCCATCACCTTTCACCATGCATGTATGCACATAAAATTACGTATTAAGATTAACCAATAATCTTACTATGTGCATCCAATATTATTCCTTCAGTGAATTACAATGTTGTTAATATTTTTCCTTATCCTTTCATTGGAACATGATTCCTTTCCTTAAGCATAGTTGATCTAAATTGACATTACTTTAGGTATGTTAAAAAGAAATTTACTTTTCTGTCCTTGGTCCAAAAGACTCGAGTGAAATCTCCTGGACTCGAGTGTTCCTTAGGTTTTGTCCAAACACTCGAGTGTTATTCCTGGCACTCGAGTGTTCTTCATTCCCAGTATTTTATTTTAAAGATTCATTAAAATACTCGAGTGTTCTTAACAAGACTCGAGTGTTCTTCATTTTCCAGAAATACATTTTAAAATTCATCAGAATACTCGAGTGTTAGTCATGATACTCGAGTGTTCTTAAGTTTCTAGAAAGTCCATTTTTCCAAAATAGTCGAAATACTCGAGTATCATCCTTAATACTCGAGTGTTTGCAGACAGACAACACTGAAATTTGAGTTTTAACATACCATTTCCAATTATAGCCCATTCCAGTCCAAGCCAATGATCAACATAGCTTATATTACACATATTAAACATGTTCCAATATAGAATTAACAACATTTAACACTGAATCACAGAATATCATTCATTATGCATAAAATCCATTTTTCCACAACTTAACATACCAAATTCAATTCTAGGTATATTTATCACAATTACAGCTTTGGTACACCTTGCATGTGACCTAACAAACATGTCCAAGCCAACATTTGAACCCAGAAAGGCCTCCAAGCCTCAAACCTAATTCCAACTATGCCCATAGAGTCTTTGGTTGACTCTCATCCTAATTTCACATGATTTAAACTTATTCTAGTGAATTAGAAGCTTCACCCTTACCTCTAAGTCGTGAATCAACACTGAGATTGCAGAGAAATTGGCTGGAAATGCTAATCCTCAAAAACCCTTTGCATGCAACCATATATGAGCAGGGTACCAAGACCAGAGATTTTGACATGCAAAAACGTTTTAGAAATTAGGGAAAATGGTTAGGATTGATTCTCTGCGACTTAAGCTAGAGGTATGAACGAATTTGAGGGTCACAGGGTTCGTGAGCTTACCACAATCAAAGCTGGAAGTAAGCTCCAGACTTCAGCTTCCAACTTTGGCAGCAAAAACACCCTTGCTTTCGATCTTCGATTCTCCTTACACACAGACACTCAGCTCACAATCCTTGTATCTTTGTAAAGCTCGTGATGTGAGCTTTACAATGGTGTATTACTCTCAAATTCACTCTCAAACACGATCGAGTAATCAAAGCCCGAAGTAAGGAACCCTAACTTGAAGTTTCAGAGAAAATCCAACAAAAATCCTTCACCTCCTTCAACCAGGGGCTTATATAGACACTCCCAGCGATCATGCAACTCGCCACGACATCCCTTGACGTGTTCTGGAGGTGTTTTCGTGTCAACCCAGAAAAATTGTCGTGTGTTGACTCATCAAACGCACTAACGAGTTCTCCACTGACTCGATTACTCGAGTATTTCCAGGAATACTCGAGTGTTTTTGGTCAAATTTCAAAAATATTTATTTTAATGCCCTTTCCTCCAAAATCTTCCTAATATTGCTTCTAGGTCCTCTTTCAGGGATTAATATGTAAAACTTACATATTATACTTGTTATCCAAAGATTTTCCATTCCTTAAGAGCACTCATACTATTACATAATTAATTCTTCTAACTTAATTATAAAGTGAATAGAAAATAATTATGAAATAACTTTTTATAATCAAAATATTCATTACATTGGGAACGAAAATTTGGGGTGTTACACTACTCCCCCACTTAATAGGAATTTCGTCCCCGAAATTCAACTTACAAAAATAACTCAGGAAAATCTTTACGCATTCGATCCTCTAATTCCCAGGTGGTCTCGAATACATTCCCACTTTGCCACACGACTTTGACCAACGGAATCTCCTTCCCTCTCAGCTGTTTGGTTCTCCTGTCTTCCACTTTAACGGGGCCAACTTTAAAGGTTAGGTTTTCTCGTAAGGTTAAGTCGTCTGGACGAATCTGGAGGATCGTGGTTGGATCATGCACGAACTTCTTCAATTAAGATACATGAAAAACATTGTGCAGATTGGCTAAAGATGGTGGGAGAACTATTTGATAGGCTACTGGTCCTACTCGCTTAAGGATTTGGTAGGGACCTATAAACTTAGGCGAAAGCTTTTGAGGTCTCAACGCTCTACTCACACCCTTCATCGACACGATCCTGAGAAATACATGGTCGCCTTCTGCAAACTCTGAAGGTATTCTTCTTCGATCAGCATAACTTTTCTGACGGCTGTCAGCAGCCTTGATCCTTTCTTGAATCATTCTGATATTTTCGGTTGTTTGATGCACCACATCCGGACCCAGATGTAAATTCTCCCCCACTTGGAACCAACATAGAGGGGTTTGGCATTTTCTCCCATACAATGCCTCGAACGGTGCCATACCGATACTTGCATGATATCCATTGTTGTATGTGAATTCTGCGAGTGGTAGTATCTGATCCCAACTTCCCCTTTCTTCCAACACACAAGCTCGCAAAATGTCTTCCAGAGTTTGAATGGTCCTTTCGGTTTGCCCATCTGTCTGAGGGTGATATGCTGAACTCATTCTAAGCCTCGTCCCCAGAGCTTGATGTAGGCTTGACCAAAATCTAGACATGAACCTCGGGTCACGATCCAAAATAATACTGGATGGCACCCCATGCAATCGTACCACTTCCCGAATATAAATATGGGTAAGTTTCTCCAAAGAATAGTGCATATTCACCAGAATGAAATGCGCCGACTTAGTAAGATGGTCCACAATTACCCAGATTGCATCATGGTTTGCAACTGTCTTTGGCAATCCAGTCACAAAATCCATAGAAATGTTGTCCCACTTCCATTGTGGAATATCCAGGGGTTGCAACATTCCTCCAGGTTTCTGATGTTCCACCTTAACTTTTTGGCAGATGAAATATGATGCTACATAGTCCGCCACATCCTTCTTAAGGCCCGACCACCAAAACATGCTTTTCAAATCCCGGTACATCTTTGTCGATCCAGGGTGCATACTCATCTGACTTTTATGTGCCTCATCCAAAATCAGCCTCCTAATCTCCGAGTTCTTCGGTATGCAAATTCTTGTTTTAAAACGAAGAATTCCATCCGGTCCTTCTGAGAAATCTGACTCTTTTCCTTCTTTCATCAGCTCCCTCTTTTCCAATAGTTCCTGATCTTCATGTTGCAATTCTCGAATTCGAGTCAAGAATTCGCTAGAAATTTGCAACATACCCATCATAATATGACTTGGTTCTACTTGCATCACCAGACTTAGATCCCGAAACTCTTCAATCAAAGCCGCTTCCTTAATCATCATGGAGCTTACATAAATCGCTTTACGACTCAAAGCGTCTGCTACAACATTAGCCTTACCAGGATGGTAATGAAGCTCAAAGTCGTAGTCTTTTAAAAACTCCATCCACCGACGCTGCCTCATATTTAATTCCTTCTGATCAAATAAATACTTAAAACTCTTATGGTCACTAAACACCCGAAACGTAGTGCCATAGAGATAATGCCTCCATATCTTCAGTGCAAAGACTATTGCAGCAAGTTCCAGATCATGCGTGGGGTAATTTACCTCGTGAACTTTCAATTGACGAGATGCATATGCCACAACCTTTCCTTCTTGCATTAGAACACTCCCAAGTCCTTGTCCTGATGCATCACAGTACACTTCATACTCCTTGTGAGGGTCAGGTAAGATTAACACTGGTGAAGATGTTAATCTTTCCTTAAGCATCAGAAAACTCCTTTCACACTTCTCGTCCCATATAAATGGTTGATCCTTCCGGATCAGCTTGGTGAGGGGTAAGGCAATCTTCGAAAATCCCTCAATGAATCTTCTATAATATCTGGCCAGCCCTAAGAAACTTCTGACTTCCGTGACTGTCTTTGGTTGAACCCACTGTAAAACCGATTCAACTTTAGCTGGATCTACAGCTATGCCACCCTCCGAGATTACATGCCCCAAGAATTGAACTTCTTTTAACCAAAACTCACACTTAGAGATTTTGGCGTAGAGCTGTTTCTCCTTCAGAATCTTTAACACTATCCGAAGGTGTTCGGCATGTTCTTCTGGATTCTTAGAATATATCAGGATGTCATCGATGAAAACTACCACGAATGAATCCAGATATGGTCTAAAAATCCGATTCATATAGTCCATGAAAATGGCTGGTGCATTTGTTAATCCGAACGGCATTACAACATACTCGTAGTGTCCGTATCGAGATCGAAATGCAGTCTTAGGAATATCTTCTTCCTTGATTCTGATCTGATGATACCCAGATCTCAGATCAATCTTAGAAAACACTGAAGATCCTCTTACCTGATCCATGAGATCATCAATTCTTGGCAAAGGATACTTGTTCTTTATGGTCACCTTATTCAACTGTCTATAATCCACACACATCCTATGGCTTCCATCTTTCTTCTTGACAAACAACACCGGAGCACCCCATGGGGATACACTTGGTCTAATAAGCTGTTTTTGCAGTAACTCCTCAATCTGTTTCTTCAATTCGACCATCTCGGGTGGTGCCATTCTATAAGGAGCAATGGAAATGGGACCAGTTCCTGGAATTAACTCAATTCCAAATTCAATCTCCCTCTTGGGTGGTAGTCCCGGCATTTCCTCAGGGAATACTTCAGGAAATTCTTGAACAATTGGAATTTCCTCCACAGACTTTTCTCTTTCCTTCGGTTCAACAGCAGAGACTAAGCAAAGATACTTTTCCAGGATTGAGTCTTTGAATAAAATCGTCTTCTTATCACAATCAATAACCACATGATTGTTATTCATCCAATCCATGCCCAGAATTACATCCAATTGGGACAAGGGTAGGCAGATCAAATCTAATCGGGAGACTCGGTCTACTATTCTAATTTTACAATTAAGACACACCTTTGAAGCGATCACGGGTGAATTAGTAGGGGTCTCTACCCTAAGACAGTAGGGTGATTCAGACACAGACAATTTCAAACGATTCACACATTCAAATGAAACAAATGAATGAGTGGCTCCCGAATCGAATAAAATTCTACAAGGTTGGTCATTGAGCAAATAAGTACCTTGCATGAGTCCCGGAGTCTGATTCGCTTCAGCACCACTAAGGGTGAAAGCTCGACCTTGGGTTACTGGCTTGTCCATAGATCCTCTTGGAGTGTTCTTGGGTGGTTCCTTGCAATCGCGAGAAAAATGACCAGGTTTCCCGCAGTTAAAACACCCACTGTGAGACCAACAGAATTTGCCAAAGTGATGACGCCTGCATTTCTCACAATAAGGAGCATTATTGTAAGAGGTGTTGCGATCATCCGGCACCTTGCCTTTTCCCTTGTTCTTATGAGAATAAGGACCTTTGTGACGGTGATCCTGCCCCTTTCGCCTCTCTGGACCATATCCCAGATGTTCCTTCTTCCCTTCCACAATCTGTACTATCTCCGCCTTTTTATCGTCCTCATACATCCTACACATATCCACCAGCGTAGGAAAGCTTTGAATCTTTTGATAACTGAACACCGACTTTAATTCGGGTCTCAGTCCTCCCTCAAACTTGATACACTTGCTCCTTTCGTCCGGATTCATCTGATAGTAAGGGGAGTATTTCATCATTTCTTCAAATTTCGCAGCATATTCACCCACACTCATGCTGCCTTGTTTGAGTTGTAGGAACTCAACCTCCTTTTTCCTCCTTAAATCATCAGGAAAATACTTCTTGAGAAATTCCTCCATAAATACTTCCCAAGTTACCTCTCTTCCTTCATGAGCAAGTAACTGAGCAGTATGATTCCACCAATGTTACGCCTCGCCTTCTAGCATGAAAACAGCATACACTATCCTCTGCGCGTCGGAGCACTCCAAAGTTCTGAAGATTTTGTCCATCTCCAGGATCCACTTGTTAGCTTCTTCCGGTTTAAATCCACCAGCGAACTTTGAGGGATTGTAGCTCCTGAAATCCGACAAAGTTTTGGCTTCTGTGGCGGCCGCGCCCACGGGAGGTGGATTAGCGGGCTGAGGTTGGTGTTGCCGATGCTGATTCTGCTGCAAATTCTCTAACACTGTAGTAATCCTTTCCAGCAGGTCGTTTGTGACACCCTTCCAAATTACCCAAATATAATATAGTAATTATGCTTTCCTATTGGATAATATATGGACTTGTGAGTGTTAAGAAAATATGGAAAATAAAATTTTCTTTTAAAGCGGGTGCACAAATCGTCATTTGGAATTCTTGGAGAATAAACTTTGAATCATTTCAAAACATTTGTATCGAGTTCGGCGATCTCTAAAACCTTTTCACAAATAGGGTACATTCGCTCTTTTGAAATGTATTTGTATCATACAAGTAATTAAAGTTACCCATGCTCTGTTCGATAAATCCGATACCATAAAATAATGTTTATAGCCGAGCTCTTAAAGGGATTAAATCAGAGTAAGCGGAAATTATCAGACTATGCAGTCACTAGTAATATAAACATAGGTTTTATATATAGTTAAAGTCATAGATACATAGTCTCATCATCATGTCTCCAAAATCCCATAATACAAGTCCATAATCCGATCTACATAGTGATATGACCAAAGCCCTAGAGTACTCCAAAAGTATATCTACAAAATATGTACATAACCAAAACATAAACTCCAAGGTGGTCACGTAGATCTGGCATCATCAGATGCAGTAGTAGTGATGGCAGCAGTCTCTAAGAAACATAAGTAGTAAGGTAGTAGCATCATCATCCACAGAGCAGCAGCAGCAAGTCTCCTCCACAGCCTCCACACATCGGATCCACAGATCCACATCATACACCATATACATGTACCTAGGGATCATCGTCCCTCTAGTCACTCCCAGTAGAATGCACGACAGGCTCGCCCCCACTCTCGTCCTCCACCGGATCCTCCTCGATCTCATCCGAGGGAGAGTGTACCCTGCCACTGGGTACCGGGTCGGGTGATGGTGAAACCCTGACTGGGCTCCTCGGATCAGAAGAGGGAGTCTCCTCGCGGACGACTCTCGAAGTAAAAGGGTGAGAGCGGGTAGGTCGAAAACGAAAACTATGGTAAGAGCGAGCTGGTCGCGTGGGAGGTGGTCCATGATAAGTGTAAAACGGGGGTACATGCATAGTGTATATGATGGGAATCCTAAATCTACGAGGACGGAATCGGATCAACGGGTTCGGGTGGTAGAAGGTAATCTCTACCTCACCCTCGAACACCGCGCGATGGTCCTCATAGATCCATGTACCACTAGGAAGTGGCCGGATCTCGATGCAAGCAATGTAACGAGACATCACCTACAAGGGCATAGGGATAAGCAATTCTATACACATAACCAATAGAGAATAAATTGTGCAATATGAATATGTGAACATGCATCAAATAACAACAATCACATATAACACTTAGCAGTTAGTGAATGCACATAGGATGCTCACACTTATTTCATTTATCATCATTAATTTAAATGAGTAGCATGATGCATGACTTTAGCTCTCTAGCCTATCTCCATCATACTATGTCACTCTCTGACGTCCATCCCTGACAACCCAGCACTCAACAGTGCGTTGTATTCCTAGGTATACAACAATTCGTACATTCACCTAGAATGTACACAACAAGCTTGGTATCCATGCCACCCGAGCATATCCCGTCATCCAAACGGTATAACCATATCGGCATTCCCTCAGCCGGCCACGTCAACGACGTGTCATCAAGCAAGCGTATTGGCACTCCCAGAGGCCCTCCACATGTTTACCAAAAACATGATATACGTCCTACCAACCAAACTCCAGAATGAATGCATTACTTTACTTAAAAGGGATTGATTGATGTTTTATCCTTTTATTAATACATTACGTGCCTCCCGAGCAACGTATCATTATTCAAATGAAAACATCATAACGTCAATCAATTTCCTTTAAGTCCAGGATCACTTGGTTTATTGTCCTTTAAGAGTTACAAAATGACTTAGAATTGAAAATGGTATTTTTAAGTATCTGACTAAAAATACTCGAGTTTTTTTTCAAAATACTCGAGTAGTTTATCATTTCCCAGATTCTACTTGAGTGGTTCATGATTATACTCGAGTCGTTCATATCTTTTCAGAGATTTAGGTTTTCAAGTTTTCATAAATATACTCGAGTATTCCATTACCCAGAATACTCAAGTAGTTCATACATTACTTGAGTGTTCAATCTGATTCTCAAGTTGGTGCGCCAATTTTCACTCTGGTGCACCACGAAATACTCGAGTATTAAGCCAAATACTCGAGTATCTGCAGACAGAACAGAGTGAAACTTGGCTTTTTCATACCATTTCAATTTCTAAACATTTTTAACCCAAAACAGTGATAACAATAGTTCATATACCACATATTGAACATGTTAACATACTCATTTCATATCAAATAACAAATTTGACAGAGAATCGATCCATTATGCATTAAATATTCAATTTAGCAACTCAACACTTCAAATTGCAAAATAAGCACAATATTCATGAAACAAAGTTCATTTAAGCTTGCATGCATGATATAGAACTTGCTCATCACAGTCATAGAGCATGGATTGGTCTCCAAACCAAAGTTCCTATTCAAACTAAGCCCTTAGAGCCTCTTGGTGGCTCTCTAACACAATTAATGAAATTTAATCTCTATCTAGTGAATATAATTACTTCCCCTTACCTCTCAGATGTTTTCCAAACAAGGATTGACAAGAAAATGGCTCCACAACTTCCAGACCAACTTCAAATGCCACATGCAGAGCATTATGAGTACCACACCAAAATGGAATTGGTTTGTTCATGAAACAGAAGATTAAATTGGGGAAATTAGATTTTCTGGACCCTATGCAACATAATCTAACTAAAGAAATCGAATTTGAGACTCAAGAATTCGTGAGCTTACCAGAAATCAAGATCAAAGTAAGCTCCAGACACAAGCTTGGCCAAGAACAGCTTCACTTCCAATCTCCAATTCTCCCAACACACTCACTCAATCCTCACGATTTTGGTGTTTATACAAAGCTCGAGATGTGAGCTTTGTATTCGTGTATAGATTATCACTCAATTCAACTCACAGAAGAAGAATCGAAGATCACAAACTCAGAACCCTAACTTGAGCAACAACACAAACTTTGGCCAAATCCTCACGAATTCGGTGTTGATCGACTTAAATAGAGTGAGAGAACGCCCATGCATGGCGACACGACTACCATGGATGTGGAATGGTGGTGATTTCGTGTCAACGACATGAAATCGTTGGTGGTGACTCACCAAACGCACTAACTCGTGCAATTGGACCCAGAATACTCGAGTTTTTCAGAAAATACTCGAGTATTTTTCCCAATTTTTGAAAAATAATTATTTTATTTACTTTCCCTCCAAAATCTTTCCTATAATTACCTCTAGGTCCCAACCTAGGGACTAATATGCAAAATACTCATCTTAGGCATTTATTATATTTATTAAATCAATTCACACACATATACCAACTATATAAACACATATTTTAATCAAGGATTAATATGGAAATAATTAATTATAATTAATTTATAATTAACATTTCATTAATCGGGGATTAAAATTTTGGGGTGTTACACTACTCCCCCACTTACAAGGAATTTCGTCCCCGAAATTCAACTCATACAAACAAGTCAGGATAATCCTGACGCACCTTATCTTCTAATTCCCACGATGCTTCCATTACATCGCCACAAACCCAGACGACTTTGACCAGACGAATGTCTTTTCCTCTAAGCTGCTTGATTCTTCGATCTTCAATACGAACTGGCACGACTTTGAAGGTTAGGTTCTCATGAATTTCTAAGTCATCAGGTTGGATTCTAAGGACAATGGTGGGGTCATGGACATATCTTTTAAGTTGAGACACATGGAATACATTATGAAGGTTAGCTAATGACGGAGGCAAAGCCAATTGATAAGCTACTGGGCCGACTCTTTTGAGGATTTGGTAGGGACCAATAAACTTAGGTGATAGTTTGTGAGTTTTCAAGGCTCTACTAACACCTTTGGTTGGTACTATTCTAACAAATACATGGTCTCCTTCGGCAAACTCTAATGGTTTTCTTCTCTTATCAGCATAGCTTTTCTGCCTACCTTGAGCTGCCCTCATCTTTTCTTGTATCATCCTGATCTGTTCCGTGGTCTCTTGCACAAAATCTGGTCCAACCAGAGAATTCTCCCCCACTTGGAACCAACATAACGGCGTCTGGCACTTTCTCCCATACAAGGCTTCAAATGGTGCCATTCCAATGCTCGTGTGGTAACTGTTGTTGTAAGTGAATTCCACGAGTGGCAACATCTGTTCCCAATTCCCTTGTCCTTCCAAAGCACAGGCTCGTAGAATGTCCTCCAATGACTGAATAGTCCTCTCCGTTTGGCCATCAGTCTGAGGATGGTATGCAAAACTCAGTTTCAATCTTGAACCCAAGGCTCTATGCAGATCTTCCCAAAACTTCGATGTAAACCTCGGATCGCGATCAGATACAATGCTTGATGGTACACCGTGCAGACGAACAACTTCTTTGATGTACAACTGGGTGAGCTTTTCCAACGAATAGCGCATATTCACGGGAATGAAATGCGCCGACTTGGTCAAACGATCCACTATCACCCAGATTGCATCATGACCAGTAGATGTCCTTGGCAATCCCGACACGAAATCCATCGAGATGCTATCCCATTTCCACAACGGAATCTCCATAGGAAGTAACTCTCCTCCTGGCCTTTGATGTTCCACCTTGGCCTTTTGACACACCAAACAACAGGCCACATACTCAGCTATGTCTTTCTTCAAACCAGGCCACCAAAATAGCTTCTTTAAGTCCTGGTACATTTTGGTAGCTCCCGGATGCATACTCATCTTGCTCTTATGCGCTTCATCCAGAATCATCCTTCTTATTTCTAAATCATTAGGCACACAAATCCTTGTTTTAAAGCGAAAGATTTCATCCTTCCCTTCTTGAAACTCCAATTCCTTGCCTTCTTTCATCAACTTCCTCTTTTCTATGAGCTTCTCATCCTTGCCTTGCAATTCCCGAATCCTTTGTAGAAACTCATTAGCAATCTGCAGCATCCCCATCTTGATACTTGTCGGCTCCACTTGCATCGTCAGACTCAAATCCCGGAATTCCTCTATCAATGCAGCTTCTCTGACCATCATTGCACTGTTGTGCATTGCCTTCCTACTCAATGCATCTGCCACAACATTGGCCTTTCCAGGATGATAATGGAGTTCAAACTCATAATCCTTCAAAAACTCCATCCATCGGCGTTGCCTCATATTCAACTCCTTTTGATCAAAGAGGTACTTTAAACTCTTATGGTCACTGAACACCCGGAACGTAGTGCCATAGAGATAGTGCCTCCAGATCTTTAATGCAAACACCACAGCTGCCAGCTCCAGATCATGGGTTGGATAGTTCATTTCATGAACTTTTAGCTGTCTCGAGGCATAAGCGACGACTTGCCCTTCTTGCATCAAAACACACCCAAGACCTTGTTTCGACGCGTCACAATACACATCAAAACTCTTCTGTGTATCGGGCAGAACCAATACAGGAGACGATGTCAACCTTTCCTTCAACTCTTGAAAACTCCTTTCACATTTCTCATCCCATAAGAATGATTGATCTTTCCGAGTCAACTTCGTCAGAGGCAGTGCGATCTTCGAGAAACCTTCGATAAACCTTCTATAATAACCAGCCAAACCAAGAAAGCTTCTCACCTCCGTGACCGACTTTGGTTTCTCCCATTGCAAAACCGAACTCACTTTCGTCGGATTAACGGCTATTCCCTCGTCCGAAATCACATGCCCCAAGAACTTAACCTCCTTCAGCCAGAACTCACACTTTGTAAGTTTGGCGTACAATTGCTTCTCCTTTAGGATGCTCAACACTATCCTCAAGTGTTCGGCATGCTCCTCCGGGCTCTTAGAGTAAATGAGAATATCATCGATGAACACAACCACGAAAGAATCTAAGTAAGGTCTAAAGATTCGGTTCATGTAGTCCATGAAAATGGCTGGTGCATTAGTCAATCCGAACGGCATCACGACATACTCATAATGTCCGTATCGAGATCGAAATGCAGTCTTAGAGATGTCCTCTTCTCTTATCCTGATCTGATGGTATCCTGACCTTAAATCGATCTTGGAAAATACCGAAGCTCCACGAACTTGATCCATAAGGTCATCTATCCTCGGCAATGGATACTTGTTCTTGATGGTGACCTTATTCAGCTGCCGGTAGTCGATGCACATCCTCATACTACCATCTTTCTTCTTGACAAACAAAACCGGAGCACCCCAAGGTGACACACTTGGTCGGATCATCTGCTTCTGTAACAGTTCCTCAATCTGCTTCTTCATTTCCGCCATTTCCGGTGGTGCCATTCTATAGGGAGCGATAGAAATGGGACCAGTTCCCGGAACTAGATCGATACCAAATTCAATTTCCCTTCTTGGTGGCAGACCAGGGATTTCATCCGCAAAAACTTCCGAAAAGTCTCTGACAATAGGGATCTCTTCCATCCTTGGACCATTTTCCTCCACCTCAGAATTGAACAGGCACACGTAGCCAGAGGGTTTTGGGCTTCTATAGGTCACTATTTTTCTATCACAATCAATGATTACTTGGTTTTGACCTAACCAGTCTATCCCCAAGATCACATCTAATTGTACTAAGGGTAAGCAGATTAAATCCACTTTAGAGGTTTGTCCTAACACTTCTATACAACAGTCAAGATATGCTCTAGAGACAACTACAGGAGCATTAGTAGGGGTTTCTACTTTGAGAGCATAAGGCATTTCAGACATAATCAAGCCTAAACGGTTTACACATTCATACGAAACGAATGAATGCGTTGCACCAGAATCAAACAAAACATAGCAAGACTGACCATTAAGCAAGTATTTACCTTGCACCAGATCAGAAGACCGACTTGCTTCCACTCCACTAAGGGTGAAAACTCTTCCTTGTGCCGTAGGCCTATCAGCAGCCCCTCTTGAATTGGCTTTGGCCGGTTCCTTGCAGTCTCTTGCAAAATGTCCCGGCTTTCCACAGTTAAAGCAACCACTTGTCCCCCAACACACACGGCCATAGTGATTGCGCTTGCACTTGTCACAGAATGGAGCCTCGCTCCGATAATCTCTTCTATCAGAACCACCAGCCTTTCCTTTGCCTTTCCCTCGGCGATCATACGGTCCTTTGCCTCGGTTGTTGAAACCTTTACGCCTCTGAGGTCCATAGCCTTGATTGTCCTTCTTCTCCGAGACTTGCATCTCCTCAGCCTTGGTATCATCTTCATACATCCTACACATGTCTACCAGTGCAGGAAAGCTTTGAATTCGCTGGTAACTGAAGATCGACTTCAACTTTGGCCTCAAGCCTCCTTCAAACTTAATGCATTTACTTCTCTCATCTGGATTGTTCTGATAATATGGAGAGTATTTCATCAGCTCCTCAAACTTAGCTGCATACTCACCCACACTCATGTTTCCTTGCTTCAGCTGCAAGAACTCTACCTCCTTTTTCCTTCTCAAGTCCTCAGGGAAATACTTTTGGAGAAACTTCTCCATGAATACTCCCCAACTTACCTCTCTTCCTTCATATTTCAAAAGCTGCATCGTGTGATTCCACCAGTTCTCAGCTTCCTCCTCTAACATGTAGGTTGCATACGCCACCTTTTGAACATCAGAACACTCCAACGTTCTCAAGATCTTGTCCATGGTGTGAATCCACTTGTTGGCCTCTTCCAGTTTAAATCCTCCTTCAAACTTTGGCGGATTACAGCTTCTAAAATCAGCCAAAGTCTTCGCTTCAGCGTTACCCACATTACCTTGATGAGACGGGTTGACCGGTTGAGATGGTTGTTGAGACTGTCGTTGCATGGCTTCCAGCACCGTGGTGATCCTTTCTAGCATCGTATTAGTGTGATTTTGGTTTCTAGTTGCCATATTAGACCTGCGCTATGGGCTTATGGTCACATATGTTTAACCAAAGAAACTTCCATTACACTACCTATTCTAAGGTTCTATCTTAAACTTATTAAATCTACAATCAATTGTGTCTTGTACTCAAAGAGACAAGATACAAACAAATCAAGGGTATTTAAACCTCATCAAACAAAATAAAAACATTCAAAGTAATGTAATTTCCTTGGAGATACCTGCTTGATGTTGATGGCTACCTTTCTGAACTACTTCCACTACTACAGGATCTGACTTTTGCTCTGATACCACTCAGTGTGACACCCTTCCGAATTACCCAAATATAATATAGTAATTATGCTTTCCTATTGGATAATATATGGACTTGTGAGTGTTAAGAAAATATGGAAAATAAAATTTTCTTTTAAAGCGGGTGCACAAATCGTCATTTGGAATTCTTGGAGAATAAACTTTGAATCATTTCAAAACATTTGTATCGAGTTCGGCGATCTCTAAAACCTTTTCACAAATAGGGTACATTCGCTCTTTTGAAATGTATTTGTATCATACAAGTATTTAAAGTTACCCATGCTCTGTTTGATAAATCCGATACCATCAAATAATGTTTATAGCCGAGCTCTTAAAGGGATTAAATCAGAGTAAGCGGAAATTATCAGACTATGCAGTCACTAGTAATATAAACATAGGTTTTATATATAGTTAAAGTCATAGATACATAGTCTCATCATCATGTCTCCAAAATCCCATAATACAAGTCCATAATCCGATCTACATAGTGATATGACCAAAGCCCTAGAGTACTCCAAAAGTATATCTACAAAATATGTACATAACCAAAACATAAACTCCAAGGTGGTCACGTAGATCTGGCATCATCAGATGCAGTAGTAGTGATGGCAGCAGTCTCTAAGAAACATAAGTAGTAAGGTAGTAGCATCATCATCAACACAGCAGCAGCAGCAAGTCTCCTCCACAGCCTTCACACATCGGATCCACAGATCCACATCATACACCATATACATGTACCTAGGGATCATCGTCCCTCCAGTCACTCCCAGTAGAATGCACGACAGGCTCGCCCCCACTCTCGTCCTCTACCGGATCCTCCTCGATCTCATCCGAGGGAGAGTGTACCCTGCCACTGGGTACCGGGTCGGGTGATGGTGAAACCCTGACTGGGCTCCTCGGATCAGAAGGGGGAGTCTCCTCGCGGACGACTCTCGAAGTAAAAGGGTGAGAGCGGGTAGGTCGAAAACGAAAACTATGGTAAGAGCGAGTTGGTCGCGTGGGAGGTGGTCCATGATAAGTGTAAAACGGGGGTACATGCATAGTGTATATGATGGGAATCCTAAATCTACGAGGACGGAATCGGATCAACGGGTTCGGGTGGTAGAAGGTAATCTCTACCTCACCCTCGAACACCGCGTGATGGTCCTCATAGATCCATGTACCACTAGGAAGTGGCCGGATCTCGATGCAAGCAATGTAACGAGACATCACCTACAAGGGCATAGGGGTAAGCAATTCTATACACATAACCAATAGAGAATAAATTGGGCAATATGAATATGTGAACATGCATCAAATAACAACAATCGCATATAACACTTAGCAGTTAGTGAATGCACATAGGATGCTCACACTTATTTCATTTATCATCATTAATTTAAATGAGTAGCATGATGCATGACTTTACTCTCAAGCCTATCTCCATCATACTATGTCACTCTCTGACGTCTATCCCTGACAACCCAGCACTCAACAGTGCGTTGTATTCCTAGGTATACAACAATTCGTACATTCACCTAGAATGTACACGACAAGCTTGGTATCCATGCCACCCGAGCATATCCCGTCATCCAAACGGACCGTCATCCAAACGGTATAACCATATCGGCATTCCCTCAGCCAACCACGTCAACGACGTGTCATCAAGCAAGCGTATTGGCACTCCCAGAGGCCCTCCACATGTTTACCAAAAACATGATATACGTCCTACCAACCAAACTCCAGAATGAATGCATTACTTTACTTAAAAGGGATTGATTGATGTTTTATCCTTTTATTAATACATTACGTGCCTCCCGAGCAACGTATCATTATTCAAATGAAAAACGTCAATCAATTTCCTTTAAGTCCAGGATCACTTGGTTTATTGTCCTTTAAGAGTTACAAAATTACTTAGAATTGAAAATGGTATTTTTAAGTATCTGACTAAAAATACTCGAGTTTTTTTTCAAAATACTCGAGTAGTTTATCATTTCCCAGATTCTACTCGAGTGGTTCATGATTATACTCGAGTCGTTCATATCTTTTCAGAGATTTAGGTTTTCAGGTTTTCATAAATATACTCGAGTAATTCATGAGATACTCGAGTATTCCATTACCCAGAATACTCGAGTAGTTCATACATTACTCGAGTGTTCAATCTGATTCTCAAGTTGGTGCGCCAATTTTCACTCTGGTGCACCACGAAATACTCGAGTATTAAGCCAAATACTCGAGTATCTGCAGACAGAACAGAGTGAAACTTGGCTTTTTTCATACCATTTCAATTTCTAAACATTTTTAACCCAAAACAGTGATCACAATAGTTCATATACCACATATTGAACATGTTAACATACTCATTTCATATCAAATAACAAATTTGACAGAGAATCAATCCATTATGCATTAAATATTCAATTTAGCAACTCAACACTTCAAATTGCAAAATAAGCACAATATTCATGAAACAAAGTTCATTTAAGCTTGCATGCATGATATATAACTTGCTCATCACAGTCATAGAGCATGGATTGGTCTCCAAACCAAAGTTCCTATTCAAACTAAGCCCTTAGAGCCTCTTGGTGGCTCTCTAACACAATTAATGAAATTTAATCTCTATCTAGTGAATATAATTACTTCCCCTTACCTCTCAGATGTTTTCCAAACAAGGATTGACAAGAAAATGGCTCCACAACTTCCAGACCAACTTCAAATGCCACATGCAGAGCATTTTGAGTACCACACCAAAATGGAATTGGTTTGTTCATGAAACAGAAGATTAAATTGGGGAAATTAGATTTTCTGGACTCTATGCAACATAATCTAACTAAAGAAATCGAATTTGAGACTCAAGAATTCGTGAGCTTACCAGAAATCAAGATCAATTTAAGCTCCAGACACAAGCTTGGCCAAGAACAGCTTCACTTCCAATCTCCAATTCTCCCAACACACTCACTTAATCCTCACGATTTTGGTGTTTATACAAAGCTCGAGATGTGAGCTTTGTATTCGTGTATAGATTATCACTCAATTCAACTCACAGAAGAAGAATCGAAGAGCACAAACTCAGAACCCTAACTTGAGCAACAACACAAACTTTGGCCAAATCCTCACGAATTCGGTGTTGATCGACTTAAATAGAGTGAGAGAACGCCCATGCATGGCGACACGACTACCATGGATGTGGAATGGTGGTGATTTCGTGTCAACGACACGAAATCGTTGGTGGTGACTCACCAAACGCACTAACTCGTGCAATTGGACCCAGAATACTCGAGTTTTTCAGAAAATACTCGAGTATTTTTCCCAATTTTTGAAAAATAATTATTTTATTTACTTTCCCTCCAAAATCTTTCCTATAATTACCTCTAGGTCCCAACCCAGGGACTAATATGCAAAATACTCATCTTAGGCATTTATTATATTTATTAAATCAATTCACACACATATACCAACTATATAAACACATATTTTAATCAAGGATTAATATGGAAATAATTAATTATAATTAATTTATAATTAACATTTCATTAATCGGGGATTAAAATTTTGGGGTGTTACATCGTTCGTATGGTTTCTATATCGCGATGCCATAGTGAGCCTGCACTATGGACCTAGGTCGTTAAAGATTTGTCTAGACATTGAAATCTATCTAGTTCTATTCTAAACAATTACTAATAGAACTAAGGCTATATGAAATGAATCAAATAGCTAAGAACTTTACCCAGCTGTAGCATCTTCCGGCAGACTATGCTTGAGAGGATCAAGAATCAGGACCATTATGCTCTGATACCATAAAAGTGTAACGCTCTCTTCCCTCTCATATATTAAACAATGTAGTTTCTCATTCTAGTTTATTAGTGAATAGAGTATATGGACTTGCGTGAATAGAGGAGTAATGAAAATTCTTTTTGTAAAGATTTCGTGAAAATAATTCTTTTATGCATAAGTTGGGTATTCATCACTGACTATTAAAAATTCTCCCAACTCGGTAATAAAATCATTATTTAATAGAGTGAAATAACTTAATTATCAGAGTTAGCGGAAAATAGGGACTTTGACTTGATAATTCACATTTCATGCCATTTATATAGAGAAATATATATAAGTATGAACCATCCATGTCATAATATAAAAGTACCAACATACATCCAAGTCAAAGTCGAGGTAGCAGGTTTTTACAAAATACAAGTCCATAACATAAAACCAAAAGATAAGACCACCTCTCTGAGATCTCTCAAAAATATATACAATATATATAGAGCAAAATGTGAAATCCCAGAAGTGGTCCAGTGATCCTCCTCCATAGCATGAGTCTCCAGAGTCTCCAGCAGCTGCTCCACCCGTCCCACATCCTAATCATCTATACTATGCATCACCTGGTGGATCCCCAACTCCCCACTGACTCCCAGTGGAGTGCTCGACTGGCTCGCCCTCACTCTCACCCTCCTCCGGGTCCTCCTCTACCTCATCCGACTAAGTGGGTGCCCTACCACTGGGCACTGGGTCAGCTGAAGGAGTCCCATGAACCGGACTCATCGGACTAGGTATAGGAGTCTCCTCATGAATCACTCGAGAAGCAGAGGGGTGAGATCTAGTAGCAGCTCTAAAACGGAAAGAATGAAAGCGACGAGCTGGTCGAGTCGGGGGTGGTCCTTGATAGGTATAAAAAGGGGGTACATGCAAAGTATAGATAATAGGGATGCGGAACCTACGAGGACGGACACGAGCCAAGGGATTGGGGTGATATAGATTCACCTCTACCTCACCCTCGAATGTGGCTCTGTGGTCCTCGTAGTACCACACTCCACTAGGGAGCGGGCGCAACTCGATGCAAGCTAGATAGCGTGCCATCACCTATATGGGCATAAAGGGGTAAGCAATATAATTCACATAATCGAATAAGAGTAAATAAGGCACGTAATAATTGCAAGTTCCAAATATCCAATGCAAATGCAAATGAACAAGTATAATTCATTTATGATAATTCCGATTTATGTATGTCATGATGCATGTCTCCCATTTCCATTGTCCATTGAACGTTCAATCCAGTAATTCGCATACATGACCAACATGTATTGTGGAACTGCTCGGATAGTGTGCACACAACGTCACCAAGACGTAACAGCATTCCCAAATGCTGCCCACATTACCAAAATGTGTCATCGAGTGAGTTACCACCGAATTATCCATCACCTTTCACCATGCATGTATGCACATAAAATTACGTATTAAGATTAACCAATAATCTTACTATGTGCATCCAATATTATTCCTTCAGTGAATTACAATGTTGTTAATATTTTTCCTTATCCTTTCATTGGAACATGATTCCTTTCCTTAAGCATAGTTGATCTAAATTGACATTACTTTAGGTATGTTAAAAAGAAATTTACTTTTCTGTCCTTGGTCCAAAAGACTCGAGTGAAATCTCCTGGACTCGAGTGTTCCTTAGGTTTTGTCCAAATACTCGAGTGTTATTCCTGGCACTCGAGTGTTCTTCATTCCCAGTATTTTATTTTAAAGATTCATTAAAATACTCGAGTGTTCTTAACAAGACTCGAGTGTTCTTCATTTTCCAGAAATACATTTTAAAATTCATCAGAATACTCGAGTGTTAGTCATGAATACTCGAGTGTTCTTAAGTTTCCAGAAAGTCCATTTTTCCAAAATAGTCGAAATACTCGAGTATCATCCTTAATACTCGAGTGTTTGCAGACAGACAACACTGAAATTTGAGTTTTAACATACCATTTCCAATTATAGCCCATTCCAGTCCAAGCCAATGATCAACATAGCTTATATTACACATATTAAACATGTTCCAATATAGAATTAACAACATTTAACACTGAATCACAGAATATCATTCATTATGCATAAAATCCATTTTTCCACAACTTAACATACCAAATTCAATTCTAGGTATATTTATCACAATTACAGCTTTGGTACACCTTGCATGTGACCTAACAAACATGTCCAAACCAACATTTGAACCCAGAAAGGCCTCCAAGCCTCAAACCTAATTCCAACTATGCCCATAGAGTCTTTGGTTGACTCTCATCCTAATTTCACATGATTTAAACTTATTCTAGTGAATTAGAAGCTTCACCCTTACCTCTAAGTCGTGAATCAACACTAAGATTGCAGAGAAATTGGCTGGAAATGCTAATCCTCAAAAACCCTTTGCATGCAACCATATATGAGCAGGGTACCAAGACCAGAGATTTTGACATGCAAAAACGTTTTAGAAATTAGGGAAAATGGTTAGGATTGATTCTCTGCGACTTAAGCTAGAGGTATGAACGAATTTGAGGGTCACAGGGTTCGTGAGCTTACCACAATCAAAGCTGGAAGTAAGCTCCAGACTTCAGCTTCCAACTTTGGCAGCAAAAACACCCTTGCTTTCGATCTTCGATTCTCCTTACACACAAACACTCAGCTCACAATCCTTGTATCTTTGTAAAGCTCGTGATGTGAGCTTTACAATGGTGTATTACTCTCAAATTCACTCTCAAACACGATCAAGTAATCAAAGCCCGAAGTAAGGAACCCTAACTTGAAGTTTCAGAGAAAATCCAACAAAAATCCTTCACCTCCTTCAACCAAGGGCTTATATAGACACTCCCAGCGATCATGCAACTCGCATCCCTTGACATGTTCTGGAGGTGTTTTCATGTCAACCCAGAAAAATCGTCGTGTGTTGACTCATCAAATGCACTAACGAGTTCTCCACTGACTCGATTACTCGAGTATTTCCAGGAATACTCGAGTGTTTTTGGTCAAATTTCAAAAATATTTATTTTAATGCCCTTTCCTCCAAAATCTTCCTAATATTGCTTCTAGGTCCTCTTTCAGGGATTAATATGTAAAACTTACATATTATACTTGTTATCCAAAGATTTTCCATTCCCTAAGAGCACTCATACTATTACATAATTAATTCTTCTAACTTAATTATAAAGTGAATAGAAAATAATTATGAAATAACTTTTTATAATCAAAATATTCATTACATTGGGAACGAAAATTTCGGGTGTTACAGAGCTTGCACAGCCCCCGGCCGAGCAGGTGCACTCTCCCTCCCAGGGAGAGTAGATAGTTGTGGTTTTTGGGGATTTGTATAGTCCTGGTTATTTTGGGCATATGGTATATATTGGTATCGTTGTTTTTGAAAGTGGGGTGTAAAGCCTTATTTTTTTGGGTCATCCAGGACACTTCCTATGGGTAGGAAGTATATTATTTTTGGGAAAACGTTTATAGTTCCACGACTTGTTCATTGCTGCTATCTCTGATGTAATTAATACTTATGAAGTGGTTGGATATCACACAATTATTATTTTGGCCCTGTTGGCTCTGGTTGAAATGAATACATAATTGATTTGCACAGGTTACAGGGAAAACTAAGTTTTGGAATATCAAGATAAACAAAGGAAACTCTGTCCGACTTGACAGATGAATTTTATAACTCAAATAGTTTTTAAAAGAAATTTTAAGTTGCTATTTTCATAATGGGGTAATTATGGGTAATTATTCTTAGGGTGTTACATTTATGGTATCAGAGCAGTTTCCCTCGGCCCTTGGAGTGTGGACTCACATCTCCAATAGTTACTCACCAAGCGAGTGACTAATGTGTTAGTTAAGAGTCTAGGTCCAGGAATAAGAAGTTTATTTAATTGTTAGTATTAGCAACTTAACGGGATATTTCCTCCATGACTTAGCAGTATGGCGGGACGTCGTTGAGATCATGACCGCATGGCTGCTATCTTGGAGAATCTCGTGCAAATGAATCAGAATCAGGCCGCTTCCATGGCCCAAATGCAGCAAAATCAAGCGCAAATGCAGCAGGCGCAGGCACAAATGCAGCAAGATCATGCAACAGCTATGGAACAATTGCAACAGAACCAAGCTAACAACATTGCAGCGGCAGCAGCGGCGGCACTGAACCCTCCACCAGCTCCTGTGGATATAGATTGGATGTCTAGATTCCGGAAGAGTGATCCCCCTCACTTTGAAGGAGGATTTAATCCAGATGGGGCTCAGAAATGACTCCAAGAAATGGAGAAGATCCTTCGTTCATTGCAGCCACCGGCAGATCAGCAAATCAGATTGGTGGAGTATGTTCTGATGAGTGAGGCGGAACACTGGTGGGAGCACCAGAGGAGGAGTTTGGAGGCGGAGAATGAGGTGATAACTTGGGATTTTTTCAAGGTCCGATTCTTGGATAAGTATTTTCCGGAGGATGTTCGGAGGGAGAAAGAATTGGCATTTCTGAAGCTAGAGCAGGGGAGCATGAGTGTTGGGGAATACGCCGCACAGTTTGAAGACTTGATCAGATACTCGGGAAGCTATAGGGATGCCGACGAGCGGACCAAGTGTATCAAGTTTGAAGCAGGTTTGGATGCCGATATTAGGACCATATTCACTTACCAGGGCATTGCAAACTTGGCCCAGTTAGTGAATATGACCAGTGCATATGAAAAGGCATAGAAACAAAAAAGGGCAGAGAAGAAGAGTAAGGCAGCTCAGCGGGCTGGTCCCATCAGAGGCAAGGGCCCTGTTCAGAGATCTAGTCCTTATTCCAACCCTACTACTGTAGCACCAAGAGGTATTGGGCAGCCAGCAGTTGCTATTGGTCCTTCCCCTCTTTGTCAGCATTGTGGGAGGTATCACAGAGGAGTATGCTGGAGTCTTGGCCCAGGTTGAGGAGAGGGGATTTGTTTCCAGTGTGGGCAGCCTGGTCATTTTGCTTCTCACTGTCCCAAGAGCACTTTGAAGAAAGAAGTTAATGTTGCTAAGGCACAGCAAGCTGGTGCAAGTCTTCCCATGCAAAAGGGCAAGGTTTACACTTTGGATGGTGAAGAAATGACAGAGGAGGACGAGCTGATCAGAGGTACATGTTCTATTCATGGTAACACATGTAGAGTATTATTTGATTGTGGAGCATCACATTCTTTTATTTCTATTAGCTGCATGAAGAGGCTAGGGATGTCAACAGTAGAAATGCCTTTTAAGTTGTCAGTCTCTACGCCTACTAACTCGTCTGTTGAGACTAACCAGATGTGTTTAGAATGTCCACTCCGAGTCTTAGAGCGGGATTTCAAGGTGAATCTGATTTGTTTGCCTCTGAAAAAGTTAGATATCACCTTGGGGATGGATTGGATGACTCAACATCATCTGTTGATTAATTGTCGTCAGAAGGCCGTTGTTTTTGGTGATCCTTCTTTATCTGCCATAGAGGTTGAAGAAGTTTCTGATGTTAGTCAAATTCCAATTGTCTGCAAATTTCCGGAAGTCTTTCCTGCCGAGATTCCTGGATTGCCCCTGAAAAGAGAAGTAGAGTTTAGTATTGATATAAAGCCCGGTGCCGGCCCAATTTCTATAGCACCATACAGAATGGCACCTCCTGAATTAGAAGAGTTGAAGAAGCAGCTAGAGGAATTGTTGGCCAAGAAGTTGATTAGGCCAAGTGTATCACCTTGGGGTGCTCCGATTCTTTTTGTTAAGAAAAAGGACGGTAGCCTCCGGATGTGCACTGATTACAGGCAGCTGAATGCAGTGACGGTGAAGAATAAGTATCCGCTCCCTCGCATTGATGATTTGCTTGATCAGCTTCGGGGTGCAGCAGTATTTTCTAAAATTGATCTCCGATCAGGATACCATCAGATTCGTATCCGTGAGGAGGATGTTCCTAGAACTGCATTTAGGACGCGGTATGGGCATTTTGAATATGTTGTGATGCCATTTGGTTTGACTAACGCTCCTGCAGTGTTTATGGATTATATGAATAGAATCTTCATGCCTTATTTGGATTCTTTTGTAATAGTGTTCATTGATGATATTCTCATCTATTCTAAGAGTCCAAGTGAGCATGAGGAACATTTGAGGATCGTGCTGTAGGATTCTCATGTTTTGATGCTAACAATCTCTCTCCAAGCAACAACATTGGCAACAAGCAAGCTACACCACATGAAGATTAGAATTAGGATTTTTATTAATTCTATTTCAATGTAATCTTTATTTTATGCAATGCATCTCATGGGTGTGGGTAGCTTAGATGATTTTAAGAATATTTAAATAATGTTTGATTAAGAGTGAAGATACTTTAAATCTTGAATCTTGATTAAATAGCTCTATTAAAAGTTTTGTGAAAATCCTTTTAGAAAAACCTTGTTTTTATTCAGATTCTGATCAGTTTACTCGAGTAATGAGTATTGGATCACTCTAGTAATTTATGTCATGACAGGTTAATCGAGTAATGGTTTACACATCACTCGAGTAACTTAATCTGACATGTTTTAATCGAGTGAAGTTATATGGTTTACTCGAGTAATTCAATCAGTGTTTGGAAAATTTTAAAAGGACTTAATTTTCTCTTTCACAGTAACATACATTCATTCTTACAATTTTCTATACTCTTTCAAAAGCAATTCAAGAGCTATTTTACATCTTTCAAGAGCTATCAAGATTCAACAAGAAACTTTTCATTCTTCACTCTATTTCTCTCATTTTACAAATATTCTTGAGATCATAATTTTGTTCTTAGTGGTTGTTGAAGATTTGCAATTTGTGATTGCATCATTGAAGTTTCAACACAAGTGAAGAATCTCACAAGGAAGACTTTGAGGATCAAATCAAAGCAAGAAAAGAGGATTGGTTGGAAGCATCTTCAATCAATTAGCAAGGAAATCTAGAATTCTCAAAAGGGGTAGATTAGATCAAAGTGTTTGGTACACACTTTGGGTTGGGTTTTAAGATAGGAGAACTAAGAATCTAGTTGCATCTTAAAACATTGTAAAATCTACATTTGAAGATTTCTAGTGAAGAATCTCTCTTGATTCAAGAGGGGACTGGAGTAGCTTTCAAGTGGGTGAAAGTGAACCAGGATAAATCCTTGTGTGTCTTTTATTTTCATTCCTTGTATTGCATTAATTCATTAACAATTGCATTTTTAGGTTAGAATTGGGTTTTTTTTAATTCTACTCAATTGATCTAAAATTGTATGTTAATATTACTTGAAATTGTTCATATTAATCATTCATAATTTGTTGAATCATCATAGCATTGTAATTCTTGAAGAACTCCATTGAAAACTGAGTTTTAATTGAATTTTACCCAGTTTACTCGAGTAAAGTTCTTGTCACTCGAGTAATCTGCTTTCAGTTTATGAACAATACTCGAGTAGGTTTTCTGTTACTCGAGTGATTTAAAAATAGCTTTCGTAATACTCGAGTGATTTGCTGAATACTCGAGTGAAATTATTTTTGCTTGCGTATTACTCGAGTGAAGACTTGAGTTATTCGAGTAATCTGACTTGAATTTTTAAGAAAACTTATTTTCATAAAACCATTCTCTTAGGTGGACGAAAAATCTATAATAAGGCTTCAATATTCTATTCACCCCCCCTATAGACTATATTGAGCCGCTTGTTGGTTTCCAACACGTGCTACAGGTTCTCAAAGAAAAACAATTGTATGCGAAGCTTTCCAAATGTAGTTTTTGGTTGGATGAAGTTCATTTCCTTGGTCATGTTATTTCTGCTCAGGGAGTTGCAGTAGATCCCTCCAAGGTGGAAGCAGTGTTGAAGTGGGAGAGACCCACAACAGTGACAGAAATCAGGAGTTTTCTTGGTATGGCAGGGTAGTATCGGAGATTCATTGAAGGATTCTCCAAGCTGGCTCTTCCACTGACTATGCTGACTAGAAAAGATGTTCCCTATCAGTGGTCCCAGCAGTGTGAAGACAGTTTCCAAGAGTTGAAGAGGAGACTGACTAGCTCACCGGTTTTAGTTTTACCGGATCCGACCCGACCTTTTGATGTTTATTGTGATGCCTCAAAGCAAGGTTTGGGTTGTGTGCTCATGCAGCAGGGCAAGGTCATAGCGTATGCGTCTAGACAGTTGAGACAGCATGAACAAAATTACCCAACACACGATCTGGAGTTAGCAGTTGTTGTCTTTGCATTGAAAATTTGGAGACATTATTTGTATGGCAAGAAGTTTGAAGTCTTCAGTGATCACAAAAGTCTCCGCTACCTCTTTGATCAAAAATATTTGAATATGAGACAGAGGAGATGGATGGAGTTTCTGAAAGATTATGATTTCCATCTTCATTACCATCCGGGTAAGGCTAATGTGGTAGCTGATGCGCTAAGTCGCAAGACTTTGCATGTCAGCAACATGATGGTGAAAGAGATGCAGCTGATTCAGGAGTTCAGTGATCTCAACTTGACCATGTTGGTGAAAGAGAAAAGTATTGTTCTGGAAAAGTTGCAGGTCACTAGTGAGTTGATGGATTTGATTAAGGAAGGGCAAGCAGATGATGAAGAGCTCCATAAGTTGTTGGAAGGAGCAGCAAGTAAAGAGGAACCTGATTTCATCAAGGGAGCAGATGGAATCATCAGATTTAGAGGTAGGATATGTGTTCCAATGGACTTCCAGATTCGAAGAGACATATTGTGGGAAGCTCACCAAACGAAAATGAGTTTCCATCCTGGTACAACAAAGATGTATCAGGATTTGAAGAAGATCTATTGGTGGCCAGGGTTGAAGTCTGATGTGGCCGACCATGTGTCTCATTGTTTAACTTGTCAGAAGGTGAAAATTGAGCATCAAAAGCCAGGTGGTCCATTGCGATCACTTGATATTCATGAATGGAAGTGGGATAGCATAGCCATGGACTTTGTGACGGGTCTACCTAGAACTACTGCAGGTTGTGATGGTGTATGGGTTGTGGTAGACCGTTTAACCAAGTGTGCTCACTTTATCCCGGTCAATAAGAAGTACACACTGGAGAAGATAACACAGTTGTATATTCGGGATATAGTAAAGCTTCATGGTGTGCCTTCTAGTATTGTGTCTGATCGTGATCCACGGTTTCTATCCAGATTTTGGCAGAGTCTTCAGCAGGCCTTGGGTACTAAGTTGAAGTTTAGTACAGCCTATCATCCTCAAACTGATGGGCAGTCTGAGCGTACTATTCAGACTTTGGAGGATCTGTTGAGGGCTTGTATTATAGAGCAGGCTGGTAACTGGGAGCAGTTGTTGCCATTGATGGAGTTCACGTATAATAACAGCTTTCATTCTAGCATTGGCATGGCACCTTTTGAGGCACTCTATGGTAGAAAGTGTAGAACGCCTCTTTGCTGGTTCCAGATTGGGGAGAACTTGTTGACAGGACCAGAATTGGTGCAAGAAACCACTGAGAAGATCACCATGATAAAGAATAAGATGAAGACTTCTCAAGATAGGCAGAAAAGCTATGCAGATAAGCGTAGGCGACCCCTAGAGTTTGATGTGGGTGATCATGTATTTCTGAGGGTATCACCTACCACTGGCATTGGTTGGGAAATCAAGTCAAAGAAGCTGACTCCGAGGTTTGTTGGACCTTATGAGGTTCTGGAGAGAGTTGGACCTTTGGCGTACAGGATTGCTTTGCCTCCACATTTATCTAGGATTCATGGTGTATTTCATGTTTCTCAGCTGAGGAAGTACATTCATGATCCCTCTCATGTGGTAGCAGCTGACGATTTTCCCTTGAAGGATAATCTTACTTTTGAGGTCCTCCCGATCAGAATTGAGGACAGGAAAATTAAGCAACTCAGGGGTAAGGAAATTCCACTGGTGAAAGTGATTTGGAACAAAAACAACGTAGAAGAAGCTACTTGGGAGTTGGAGAAGAAGATGAAGGAGTCTTATCCACAATTGTTTTAGGACAGCTGAATTTCGAGGACGAAGTTCTGGTAAGTGGGAGAGGATTGTAACATCCCAAATTTAATTCCTAGTATAATTGATGATGGGTCAAGCTTAGAGTGAAGGAAATAATGATATTGAGTTAAAAATAATGGATTGAAGGTTTGTCTTAGGATTAATAACATAGGATATTAAGAAATCTAAAATAAAAGATTTACAACTCTAAACACAAATTCCACCGTTGGATATGAAGATAAGAGCCTTAGGAAGGTTGTCACCAAATTTGAGCAAGATCCAACGGTTAACGAAAAAGTTATGGCTGTTCGAATGCGAAGGTTGCTGTTAGATTTCAATAGTGGATATCAATATGATGTTGTGCATATCGATGCTGGATATCGATATCCATAGGTGGATATCGATATCCACGACTTGCAGAACCAGTTTTTAAGTCATTTGGCAGGGTTCATTTGGGGGAGAAAAATCAAATACTCACTCGATCTCTCTTGAGAAAAGCTAGGGTTCTTCATTTCCCAACCTCAAACCTCTTGAATCTTTATCAAATCGCTTCTTCCCTTCATCAAATCAAGAGTTCCTCTTCTCTCCATCATCAACATCACTCATTTTCTCCTTCCTTGCTCACACGAATTTCTCTTCCTCTCTTCTCCCATGCGAATTTCACCCTCCATTCCACCAAGACCAAGTTGTTCAACTTCTTCCTCATCAAGCTTATCAACTCATTATCAAGCTTAATAGGTAAGGCTCATTTCTCCTTTCTCTTCTTAGGGCCAAACGAGTTTCTCTTTGTTTTCCCTCTCTTGGTAAGAAAAATTCGAACCCCATGTATGGTGTGCCACAAATCTTATGTTCAACTTCGTTTTTGTGGCTTAAGGAAGTCAAAGATCACTCTCCACACTCTCTTGCCATTGGAGCTCATTTGTGAAGTGTTTGAAGCTAGGGCTTGGAAGGTTTATTCTTACCTATACTTGGTTGAGGTAAGGGGGTGGGTATTGGCTTGTCCTAGGGAAGAGGTTCTAATTAGTATATAAGAGCTTGCTAGGAGTGAATTGTTTTTATGGTGTTATTAAGAACACTAAGTTGGTGAAGAATAGGATATTTGACTCTAGGAAAAGACATTAAAAAGAAAATTTAGAGAAATGTATATGAGCTATGTATGTGCTAAATGTCCTTGGTATTAAACGTTGATTGAGTTGGTGAATATTTGTTAATGTGAGTAATTGATTTAATTTGTGAACTATTTGGAATGTATGTAGATTCTGCTTTTATGTGATAATTCAAGTAATGTAGCCAATGATTCTGAGTATGATAAATAGCTTGAATGTAACTAGATTGAATTATAAAAATGATAAGGTTGCAACTATGATTGATCATTGGGACACACCGACCCATTAGGTGCCCTGTTAGGTGAAAAGTTACCCATTAGGTACAAGTTACCCATCCAGGTGAAAATGACCTATTAGGCCCCGTAAATGACCCGTTAGGCGGGTGTACCCAATGGATCAATCATGCTGCACAAATAATAAGGGAATATAAAAGAGAAAGAGTACAAGTGGAAGTAAAAGAGCTAAAATTATGTTTTTAGTCCTAACGGGTTTCAACCGTGGCCTAATAGGTGGAAATGACCTGGATTGGGTGAAAATCCTAGTGGGTGAGAAATGACCTAACAGGTGCGCTAATTCCTAATGGTGATAAAGAGATGAAAATGTAGAAAAGATGAAATGAGGTCAAGAATGAAAGAAAATGAAAAGGGAAACCAAATGATAAGAAATGAGAAATATAAACGAGATATGAAATGGATTGCTAAAATGTGAATGCATGATGTGTGTATGTGGATAAAATGTGCTATATGATCTAATTGATAATTGTGCTTGGCTTAGTGGGTAATTATGTCTAATGAGAAACTGCTTTCCTATTTCTTGTGCAATGCTCACTCCCTTACTATTTTTACAGGTACAGAGATTGAGCTTGCACAGCCCCCGGCCGAGCAGGTGCACTCTCCCTCCTAGGGAGAGTAGATAGTAGTGGTTTTTGGGGATTTGTATAGTCCTGGTTATTTTGGGCATATGGTATATATTGGTATCGTTGTTTTTGAAAGTGGGGTGTAAAGCCTTATTTTTTTGGGTCATCCAGGACACTTCCTATGGGTAGGAAGTATATTATTTTTGGGAAAACGTTTATAGTTCCACGACTTGTTCATTGCTGCTATCTCTGATGTAATTAATACTTATGAAGTGGTTGGATATCACACAATTATTATTTTGGCCCTGTTGGCTCTGGTTGAAATGAATACATAATTGATTTGCACAGGTTACAGGGAAAACTAAGTTTTGGAATATCAATAAACAAAGGAAACTCTGTCCGACTTGACAGATGAATTTTATAACTCAAATAGTTTTTAAAAGAAATTTTAAGTTGCTATTTTCATAATGGGGTAATTATGGGTAATTATTCTTAGGGTGTTACATGTCCTACTGGAATTTTATTCAGTGGTTGATTATTTTCCTACAGGAGTCCCAACGGAAGTGCGTACACCCATTCGGTTGATATGATCCCTAGATGTCCCAGTGAAAGCTTTACTCACTTGGTTGATATTTTTCTATGGGAGTCCCAATGGGGTCGTTGCAATAAGTATCCACCAATAGGAGGCTGTGCCCCGATGGATTACTAAATAAATGATTATACGCTATTTCTAAATCCATCACAAAGTGGCTGGGCCGCTGATGGACTTTTCTTGAAATTAATAAACGAAATTAGTTAAACCCTCACAAAGTGGCTAGGCCGTTGAAGGATTTTTCTGAAAGCATCAGCACCAACTAAAAGAAAAGTTAAAGGAATTGTTAAAGATGAGATTAATGGAAAGATAGATGATGGACTATGTTCTTGATGGAAATGATAATGAATTTGATAGTGAGGATTGGTAATAAATTATGTTTGCATACATGCATTTATTGCTCCAGTTTGCGAGGGCTTTCCCTTTTATACTATTAACGCTGGGCGGAGGAAGCTTGTAAGTCGTGAGTGCAAGGCTATGCCCGTAAGTCCTACAACGCCGGGAGATGGGAACCCGTAAGTCGTGAGTGCAGGGCTAAGCCCGTAAGTCCTATGCAGAGCAAAGCTCGTAAGTCATGAGTGCAGAGCGAAGCTCGTAAGTCCTACCACCTCCAAACTGTGATGCCCCGGGAATTGTTGAAATCAGCATGCATCATGCCATTAACAATAAGATCTATTGCTTTAATGAAAAGGGTTTGACATGTGTATATGCATTTATAAACTGTTACTACTTGAATACTTGTGTTTGTTATTTTTTTGCCTCTGTTATTTATCGTTCATTTTAACGTGATTAGCTATGACTTACTCCCTTGTTGCCTGTAGGGTCTGCCGACCACATACGGACTCAAGTCTTACTAAAGGGATTCTCTAAGAGCATTTTACTCGGTTTACCTATCGTGAAAGCCCTTCGCTCGGACTCATGGGCTCTGAGCATACAAGAGGGCCAGGCTCGGACTTGATGGATCCGAGCCTTACGATCAGTCCCCAATCCATCAGGCTCGGGATTATAGGACCGAGACATATCGTCGGCTCGTGGATAAGCTCAGGATCACCGAGGCTCCTTATCCCTTCCGCAAATCTCTCCTAGATTCTCGCAACAGCCTAGACATGAGACCTTCAGCTGATCCTATCCAGATTCTAGAAGCATAATCACCCGATATTATCTCACAGAATCCTGGTGATGAGCATTTTATTTCCCATTATTCCTTGCATTATTTTACTCCTATTATTGATACTTGTTGCCCATTTGACATTGTTTAGCTTGATTTAGTGATTTAGAGTTTATTGGACTAATATTCTGAATATTGTTTAATTTGGGATTATTTAGCCTAATTAATTCTATTTTTATTTTCAGGTCATATTTGGCACAAGGGCTTTTTGGGCTTTTTGGGAGTGAAGATTTAATTTTGGAAGAGAAGATATATGATGAAGTGAAGATTGTAATCTATCTTTAGGATTATTTGAGATTTAGTTTATATCTTTTAAGATTTAGATTTTATCTATAGGATATTTTTAGATTTAATTTAGAGATTAGCTTTCCTTAGGATTTGGGCCCATGATTTAGGCCCGTTTTGTGATTTAATTAGCCAATTTCGTGTAAACCCTAGCAGACACCTTCCATAATCACGTTTTTACATTCTCTCTCTTAGAGAAGGCTTAGTTTTGCTCTCCAAGCTTATGGTGGCTGCTAGGGTTTCTCTCTCTTCCCTTTTCTACTCGTTTTTTTTTTGGTATTTTTCTTCATGGAAGGCTAAACTCTTAGGTTAAATCCCTTTGGTAATGTATCACATACTCTTGAGGTTTTATTCTTAATGCTATTTCGTTTTTATTCACTGCTTTCATGCTTATTGATATGTTATGGTTCGCTTAGTTCCATTCTATAGAGATAATCCATGTGTATGAATGCTTAATTTATGCAAACTCGTAAAAACTCCATGCTTTGGCTTTTAATGCTTAATTAGAGGTTTGGGTTTTGGGGTGAGAATTGAATTTTCGCTTAGTATTTAGTTCTCACGAGTTGGACAGTGAAGAGGAAAGAAATTGATCTTTTGTGACCGATGATAGAGTTGTGAACGCGAGCCAAAGGGGTTTATCCGCTTTTCCTTATCTGTTACTTCGTTTTTATTTTAATTCTGTTTTGATTTTAGATTTCAACATTCAATACAAAACCCCCTCTGTTTTCTGTGCATACTATCTGTTTGACCTTTTGCTTGATAAGATATTCCTTGGGAGACGACCTAGGAGTCACTTCCTAGTACTATATTTAAACTGTTTTTTTATTTGTATCGGGTACGACCTCGATCAAATTTGGCGCCGTTGCCGGGGATGAGCAGAAACTTCCAGTGATCATCTCTACCTCCCTTTCTGTTGATCAAGAGAAGCAGCTCCTGGATGTGATTAGAGCAAACAAAAGGGCAATAGGATGGACTTTGGCAGACATACCTGGTATTAGCCCCTCCAGGTGCATGCATCGGATTTTATTGGAGGATGGGGCTAAACCAGTGAGACAACCCCAGAGACGGTTGAACCCCCAGATTCTTGATGTGGTGAAGAAAGAGGTCACCAAGCTGCTGCAAGCTGGTATTATCTACCTCATTTTAGACAGCACTTGGGTAAGCCCGGTTCAAGTAGTTCCCAAGAAGTCTGGGGTGACTGTTGTCAAAAATGAGAAGGATGAGCTGATTCCCACTAGAGTGCAGAACAGTTGGAGAGTCTGCATTGACTATAGGAAGCTCAACCAGGCGACCCGCAAGGATCACTTTCCTCTTCCCTTCATTGATCAGATGTTGCAGCGCCTGGCAGGTAAATCTCACTATTGCTTCTTAGATTGTTTCTCTGGTTATTTTCAAATCTGTATTGCACCAGAGGACCAACATAAGACCACATTTACCTGTCCTTTTGGTACATTTGCTTATAGGAAGATGCCTTTTGGCCTATGCAATGCTCCTGGCACTTTTCAAAGATGTATGATGAGTATTTTTAATGACTTACTTGAGCACTGCATAGAGGTCTTCATGGATGATTTTAGTGTATATGGTTCCTCTTTTGATGCATGTCTTGATAGTTTGTCTAAGGTGCTTAATAGGTGCATTGAGACTAACCTTGTCTTGAATTTTGAAATATGTCATTTTATGGTAGAACAAGGCATAGTTTTAGGGAACATTATTTCGCATAAGGGCATAGAGGTTGACCCTGCTAAGTTGCATGTAATATCACATTTGCCTTACCCCTCTTGCGTGCGAGAGGTGCGTTCTTTTCTTGGCCATGCAGGTTTCTATCGCAGGTTTATTCAGAACTTTAGCAAGATAGCCCTTCCACTATCCAACTTGCTTCAAAAGGATACCACATTTGAGTTTGGAGACCAATGCAAGAAGGCATTTGATGAGCTAAAGAGAGCATTTACCACCACTCCCATCATCCAACCACCTGACTGGACCCTCCCATTTGAGCTCATGACCGATGCCTCGAATTATGTTTTGGGAGCAGTTCTCTCCCAAAGGGTTGGTAAGCTGTCTCATGTGATTTATTATGCATCTAGGACTTTAGATTCAGCACAAGTTAATTACACCACAACTGAAAAAGAGCTGCTAGCCATTGTCTTTGCACTTGATAAGTTTAGATCATATCTGTTAGGTTCTAAGGTTGTAGTGTATACTGATCATGCTGCTCTGAAGTATCTTTTGAAAAAGACAGATTCCAAACCTAGGTTCATTAGGTGGATGTTGCTCCTCCAGGAGTTTGATCTTGAGATTCAGGATCGGAGTGGTGCGTATAACCTTGTCGCAGACCACTTGAGCAGAATAGAGAGAGAGGAGGATGCATTTCCTATCCGGGATGACTTCCCGGATGAGCAGCTTTTAGCTTTGCATGTTTCACATCCCCCTCCCCTTACTCCTTGGTTTGCTGATATTGTAAATTATCTAGTTGCATATGTTTTTCCACCCTTGGCATCCAAGGCTCAAAGAGACAAACTTAAGAGCGATGCCAAGTATTATGTATGGGAAGACCCCTATTTGTGGCGTTTTTGCAGTGATCAGGTCATTCGCAGGTGCATTCCATATCATGAGATCCAATCGGTTCTCCAGTTTTGCCATGCTTCACCAGCTGGAGGCCACCTTGACACTCAAAGGACAGCACGAAAGGTGCTGGATGCTGGATTTTATTGGCCTACCATCTTCAAGGTTGCAAGCAACATCTGCAGCTCATGTGAGCAATGTCAAAGAGCAGGTGGTGCCCTATCTTGGAGGCAACAGATGCCGCAACAACCTATGTTGTTCTGTGAGGTGTTTGATGTCTGGGATTTTGTCAGGTCTAATATCCTTTGCAGGTTTGGCATACCTAGAGCCATAGTCAGTGATCAAGGCACACACTTCTGCAATAGATCCACGCAAGCTTTGCTCAAGAAGTATGGGGTTGTGCACAAAGTTTCTACACCATATCACCCCCAAACCAATGGGCAAGCTGAGATTTCAAACAGAGAGATCAAGCGGATTTTGGAGAAGATGGTGAAGCCTAATAGAAAGGATTGGAGCACACGATTGGAGGATGCTCTATGGGCCCATCGGACTGCTTACAAGGCACCCATAGGGATGTCACCCTATCGGGTTGTCTTTGGTAAGGCGTGCCACCTGCCTGTGGAGATAGAGCACCGTGCATATTGGGCTGTGAAGCAATGTAACTTAGCTCTTGATCAAGCGGGTGAGGAAAGGAAGCTGCAGTTGAGTGAGCTAGATGAGATCCGTTTGGAGGCCTATGAGAACTCCAAGTTCTACAAAGAGAAGACCAAGACACTCCATGATAGCTCAATTTCCAAAAAGGAGTTCTTGGTTGGTCAAAAAGTGTTGCTCTACAACTCTAGGCTTGGGCTTATGAGTGGAAAGCTCCGCTCTAAGTGGATTGGACCGTTTGTAGTCACCCAGGTGTTTCCTTATGGCACTGTGGAGATCAAGAGTGAGTCCACAGACAAGAACTTCAAAGTCAATGGCCACCGACTCAAGCCTTTCCTAACCTCTCCTACTTTGGATGATGCGCCTGTGGAGGAAGCCTCTTTGGTCGAACCCACCTTTTACCCACCATGACTTCGGGAGTTTTCTTTTCTCCTTCTTTACTACTTTTATTACACTTGTCTATATCTGTCTGATTTTGCTATTTGTGTTCCATTGAGGACAATGTGTGATTTAAGTGTGGGGGGAGAGTAGTTTAGGTTGCATATTTTTGCTTTGATTTTTTTAGGTTTTGCTAAGTTTTGGGCATTTTCGTGCATGTTTTTGCTTCATTTTAGTAGAGTCTTGGTATCTTGTGTCTGAATTCATGCATTTCTGTGTGTTAAGTTGCTTTTGATAATTAAGAGGTGGTAACACTGTGATAGAATTGTCCCTTTTGTGAGGATTTGAGCCTTAATTGTGGGTGGATTGCTATATATGCCACCTAATTTTCTTTCATGTGTGATTGCACTCTGGATTACTTGCACTCTAGAACTTGACTTGACTCTTGTTGATACTTGATATTCCCATGCACATTTTGAAATGATTTAGGCATTGTTTTTCTTGAATAAGCCACTAGCCATATGAGCCTACCTTGAATGAATTTATCCTTTGATAGCCCCTTTGAGCCTTTATATCCCTTTTCTTTGTTCTTTAGCTCATTACAAGCCTATGACTGAAAAACCATGATTGTCCTAACCTTAGGGAATGTTGGAGCTTTGGAATTGTTTTGGGAATGGGTATTAATTAAGCGAGGGTGCTTTGTTCTTCATCTCTTGTGAGTTCTGGGTTTTGCCTCTATGGTCGGTGATGTAATTATGGCTTTATCTCATTATGCCATTTTTGTTGTTTCTTCTTCCCTTTCGTTCATGAAGTTCTGCAATGCAAAAAGAAAAAAAAATAAAAAAAAAATAAAAAAATAAAAAAAAAGAAAAAAAAAGAGAAAAAAAAAATGAATAAAAGGTTGTTGAGGCAAAGAGGATTGGAATTAGTGGTTGTTGATTTTGGGGTGGATTTTGCTTACTTTTTACTTATTCCCCATTGCTCCTCTATTCCCTTGGGTTTTAGCTACATTTCCCATATTTTATCCTACCTTGTCCTTAGCCCCATTACAACCTTGAAAAGACCTTTTGATCTTAATGTGCATGTGTGTTGATTGTTGATGTTAGAGGCTTGTCAAGCTTATGGTTGTGTTTGTTTTTCATGATGTGCCTTGAGTGTATACACTGATTAACCTTAAACACTTGAGTGTAAACACTTTTGAGTGATCCTTGTGAGTTTCTATCATCTTTGTGACTACCCTCTTGATGTCATTGGTTTTCTTTGCATATTTGAAATAATTGGATGATGTTCATGGATGCCTTGATTCTTTGGTCCTTATTCTCTTCGTGTGCTCGACTTTTCCCATTTCTTTGCATTTCCTAGAATTCATTGTGAAGTATGTAATCACTTAGGTTTGCATTCATTAGTTGTAGTAATCTTGTTGCATGATTCACTTTGGTGCATATTGATCTTCTCAGTCCTAATTCTTAGTTTTGCCCAGGAGTGCAAAAGGATAAGTGTGGGGTGTTTGATGAGCATTTTATTTCCCATTATTCCTTGCATTATTTTACTCCTATTATTGATACTTGTTGCCCATTTGACATTGTTTAGCTTGATTTAGTGATTTAGAGTTTATTGGACTAATATTTTGAATATTGTTTAATTTGGGATTATTTAGCCTAATTAATTCTATTTTTATTTTCAGGTCATCATATTTGGCACAAGGGCTTTTTGGGCATTTTGGGAGTGAAGATTTAATTTTGGAAGAGAAGATATATGATGAAGTGAAGATTGTAATCTATCTTTAGGATTATTTGAGATTTAGTTTATATCTTTTAAGATTTAGATTTTATCTATAGGATATTTAATTTTTAGATTTAATTTAGAGATTAGCTTTCCTTAGGATTTGGGCCCATGATTTAGGCCCGTTTTGTGATTTAATTAGCCAATTTCGTGTAAACCCTAGCAGACACCTTCCATAATCACGTTTTTACATTCTCTCTCTTAGAGAAGGCTTAGTTTTGCTCTCCAAGCTTGTGGTGGCTGCTAGGGTTTCTCTCTCTTCCCTTTTCTACACGTTTTTTTTGGTATTTTTCTTCATGGAAGGCTAAACTCTTAGGTTAAATCCCTTTGGTAATGTATCACATACTCTTGAGGTTTTATTCTTAATGCTATTTCGTTTTTATTCACTGTTTTCATGCTTATTGATATGTTATGGTTCGCTTAGTTCCATTCTATAGAGATAATCCATGTGTATGAATGCTTAATTTATGCAAACTCGTAAAAACTCCATGCTTTGGCTTTTAATGCTTAATTAGAGGTTTGGGTTTTGGGGTGAGAATTGAATTTTCGCTTAGTATTTAGTTCTCATCAGTTGGACAGTGAAGAGGAAAGAAATTGATCTTTTGTGACCGATGATAGAGTTGTGAACGCGAGCCAAAGGAGTTTATCCGCTTTTCCTTATCTGTTACTTCGTTTTTATTTTAATTCTGTTTTGATTTTAGATTTCAACATTCAATACAAAACCCCCCTGTTTTCTGTGCATACTATCTGTTTGACCTTTTGCTTGATAAGATATTCCTTGGGAGACGACCTAGGAGTCACTTCCTAGTACTATATTTAAACTGTTTTTTTATTTGTATCGGGTACGGCCTCGATCACCTGGTTCAGCTCAACTCTGATACAAGGCCTAAACGGCCCATATCAGCCTCCTCCAAACCCTACAAATAGCTCATCACAGCTAGGGTTTCAGGTAAGTACTCTCATCCCTAAGTTGACACTCTGCACACACACGTTGACTAGGGAGACCCTGCTTTTTCCAACTGGAACTGCAGAAATACCATAAGTCACATATTAACACTTGATCCTCTCTTGGGCTCCTAGTTGCCATAATCTTGAGCACTTAGAGGGTTAAGGACATATAGTGTTTAAGGACTCTACATTGGCGCCGTATGTGGGAAACGAGTAACTAGTATTCCCACATCCACTGCTTTCATGGCAAATAAATACAATAACGAAGGAGATCTCCGCCGTCGCCTCCATGGGAGGCCACCCAAAAACGGAAGAGGAAATATCAGGGACAGGATCGCTCCGGGAGGGCCCCCTGGAGGCAATAGGGCTCCACCTGTTAACCGTCCCCCTCAGGTGCCTCCTGAAAATCCGCCTCAGGTACAGGCTAACGTCCCTCCCCTTATTGAAGGCGGCGGAGGACGATCAAATTCTCACACTGTTCTTGACGGTCATGCTTCAGAGTGGCGTGATACTGCAGATACTGGACCACGAGAATCTCAGAGGGCCCCTCCTGGATCACGAACTAATGGGGCCCCTCGAGTAGAACGTTCCGCTCGTCATGACCAGTCTCGAGCCGATAGATCCCGAAGGGAAGTACCTCACTTGACGAGGGGCCACTTTGGAACGCTTCAAGGTGGTCCACGTTCCTCTGAAACCGAGGGCAGGTCTTACATGACCACCTCGTCGGCACGAAGGCGAGAAGAGTCAATCATGGAAATTTTAAGAACTCAGACTTCCTTGATTGAGAAACAGAATCAGACTATTGCTGCTCTTCAGCAGCAGAGCATGGCAAGAGCAGCCGAGCAAGGCCCTCACGTGGCTCTCGGCAACCCGAGCAACCTTCCTCCACCCCCACCCCTCAACTCGAGCGTGGTTCCTGAGCGTATTACCGGGGAACCTCATCCTGACCATCCTTTCACAGTTGAGATCATGGCATTCCAAACCCCGCAGTCTTATGTGGGACATCAAAATATTCCTCGCTATACCGGGACAACCGATCCGATGGACCACATTGCGGCTTATGAATCTTCCATGATGTTTTATGGAGGAGGGGATTTCATGAAATGCCGCGCTTTCTCAATGACCTTGGGCTCGACACCTTTGCGATGGTTCAATTCCCTACCTGCTAATTCAATTCACTCTTGGGCTGAGCTCAGAAGAGCGTTCTTGAATAGGTACATTGCTAGTATGTCGCAGCCAAAATCCGATCATTCATTGGCTGGAGTCGCACAGAGACCAGACGAGTCTCTACGGGACTACTTAGCTCGGTATCAGCAAGAGGCCAGTGGCATATCGGGTCTACAATCTGGAGTATCTGTTCTCTTGCTTACCCATGGGTTACGAGACGGAGATTTCAAGGATTGTTTGATAGGAGAATCACCCAAGGATATGGCCGAGCTCAGGGAAAGGTCCAGGAAGTTTGTAAATCTGGAAGAATTTCACAGAATCAGTACTGCCGCACGTGGTAAGGAAGAGCGTCAAGAGCAACGTCCTCGTCAAAACGATCGGTTTCGAGATGGTAGAGGGAGGAAGGATAAGAGAGAGAGAGAGAGAGAGAGAGAAAGAGGCGAAAAACTGCCTCCAAAAGGCAAATATGACGAGTACACTCAGCTTACAGTCCCAAGGAGTCAAATCTTTTGCGAGACTATGCACACCAAGATGCGCAATATTACTCGGCCTCCAGCTTTGAGAAAAGCTGCTCAAAAAGATAAGACCAAGTATTGTGACCATCATGGCGGATGGGGGCATACCACTGACTGTTGGTTTTGGCCTCAAAATCTCGAGAGGGGGGGTGAATCGAGTTTTATTATGTATTGAAAAAATCGTAACAAATAAAAAATTGATTTGAGAAGGAGAGATTAAATGTTCGAAACGGATCGCGAAAACGATAGAAAAATAATGAACGAGTAGCGCGGAAACGTAAAAATTAAATATGCGGAAAGTAAAAGAGATAGGGATAGAAAAGCTTGCACCGGTGAATTTTATACTGGTTCAGCCTTCCTGTCGAAAGGCCTAGTCCAGTCCCCAAGCGACCCGCCTGAGAGTTCTTATACTAAGCAATAGAGCCGTACCCTATTACAACCAAGAGCACCCCGCACACTACTAGGAACCAACGTTCTCTAGGGGCCTCAATCACACACCAGGGTTCCTCGCCCTACGACGTATCACACGTCCACTAAGGGATTCTCTCCCTAACCACTAAGGTTTAGAACGATTACAATGATAGTGATTACAATAGCTTTTTGTGTTCTCAAAACACAGATACAACAATATGCTCTATGATAGTGAAGTAAAAGTTTCTCTTAGAAGATTACTCAGCCAATAAAGGTTTTTGTTCTTCAAACGATTATGAACAATGAAGATCAGAAAAACTTGAGAAGAAGAAGAAGATAGAAACGTGAATGAATGAATGAAAAATAAAAAGTCTGATCGATAGAAAATGTTGGAGTGATTTTTTAATTTAAAAGGAAAACTATTTAGAATCAAAAATGATTATGAATAAGTAAAATAAAATCAAAATAGAATAAAGTAAGATTTGAAATAAGTTTTAAAATCAAAACTAAATCGAAACGATTTTCCAAATAAAATAAAGATTTGATTCTTAAAACCAAAAAGGAAATAATTCAAAATTAAAATCATTTTCGAATTTTATAAAATAAATCAGAATCTTTTATATAAAAACAAATCAGGAAATAATCAAAATGATTCTGTCACGTTTTTCAATAAAACATGAAGTAATCGATTACTTTCTGAAGATAATCGATTATTCCTTCAAAAATAGAAATTCTTAAATTCATTTGAAAACCATGTAATCGATTAAGCTAATAATAGTTAATCGATTACATCACTCATGTTCATGTATGATGCAACTTATGATAATCGATTACACTAAGGAGTTAATCGATTACTAAGCCTCTAGTATGCATATGATGTAACATCATGTAATCGATTACTACAAAGCTTGTAATCGATTACTAAGCCTCTGAAAAATATATGATGCAACAATTATAATCGATTACTTGACTAATGTAATCGATTACTTTCATAAGAAAGTAACTGATTAACATGATTCAGTTAATCGATTACAGCCTCTCTGATTTTTCTATGATGCAACAAAGTTAATCGATTACTTTATGAGATAATCGATTACTCTCTTTTGCAATCATACAAATATACAGAGTTTTGTAACATCAAGTATTTTACTAAGGTTAAATGCAGAAAAACACTTTTATATGCAAAAACATGTTTTTCTTCTTCTCTCCTAAAATGAAAAACTTATTGGCTTTGTAACTCTTAAGGAAACGAAAACTTCATTACCTTACATTTGATCTAAGGAGAAGGTTTCTATTCTTAAGCTTGCTTGAGTCTTCAACCTTGAGACTTGCACTTGTGAGCTTGAACTTGAGTTGGCTTGTTATCATCAAAACACATACTTGAATAAAGCATGAAGTCCATAGAGAGTTTGAAGCATGCCTTCCAACCAGCTTGACTTCCAACACTCCCCCTTTTTGATGATGACAAACAACCATTCTGATATGCTCTTTAATATCTGCATCACAAGTGTTATACAAGCAATATTTACATATAAAATACTAAAACCTTCCTTAGAACACAAAATACAGGAAAATAAAATAAATCAATTCTTCTCCCCCTGTATAGATGCTTACTTTTGTGCATCATTTAGAGTATCTCCCCCTGAATGCATTGGTCTTTTGTATATCATGTATATCAGATATATGTCAGATATATCAGAATATATCTCCCCCTTTTGTAATCATCAAAAAGATGTGCTATCTCCCCCTGAAACACTAAGAAGATGCATTAATAATAACAAGAGAGATAAACAGACTCACATACTCAAAAGAGGTGAGAGGCAGAAGTTAAACCAATTTCTCTACGAATAAAAAAGAAATTTTCTTTTGGAAGCGGTTTCGTAAAGATATCAGCCAACTGCCCGAAGTATCAACATACTCAATAATGCAATCACCCTTTTGAATATGATCACGAATAAAATGATGTCGAATTTCTATATGCTTCGTGCGAGAATGTTGCATTGGGTTTTTGGTGATACTAATAGCACTGGTATTATCACATTTAATGGGAATGTGATCTAGACTTACACCGAAGTCTAGGAGTTGCTGTTTCAACCACAAAATCTGCACACAACAACTACCCGCGACGACATATTCAGCCTCAGCTGTAGATAGGTCCACACTAGACTGTTTCTTGCTAGCCCATGATACCAAAGAATTGCCAAGAAGATGACAAGTGCCGCTAGTGCTTTTTCTATCTACTTTGCAACCAGCAAAGTCAGAATCAGAATACCCAACAAGATTACAAGAAGAACCTTTGGGGTACCATAAACCCATATCAGTTGTGCCAGACAAATATTTCATTATACGCTTGGCAGCAACCATGTGCGTTTCTTTTGGATTCGACTGGAATCGAGCACAAAGACACACACTAAACATTATATCCGGTCTACTTGCCATCAAATAGAGAAGGGATCCGATTATACCTCGATACTTTGTAATCTCCACGGATTTACCTCCTTCGTCTTTGTCCAAGTAACAAGATGTGCTTATCGGTGTTGCTACTGCCTTGGCCTTATCCATGCCAAATCTTTTCAGTAATTCTTTGCAGTATTTTGTTTGATTAATGAAAATTCCGTCCTTCACTTGCTTTATTTGTAATCCCAGGAAAAAGTTCAGCTCGCCCATCATAGACATCTCGAACTCTTCCTGCATCATACTAGAAAATTCTTTGCAAAGGATTTCATTAGTAGCACCGAAAATAATGTCATCAACATAAATTTGAACTAAAAGAATGTCCTTTCCTTTCTTTTTGATAAAAAGTGTGTTATCAACCTTCCCTCTTTCAAAGTTATTTTCCAATAAAAATTTGCTAAGACGGTCGTAGCACGCTCTAGGAGCTTGTTTCAAACCGTACAAAGCCTTTTTCAATTTATAAACATAATCCGGGTGTTCATAACTTTCAAAGCCAGGAGGTTGACACACATAAACTTCTTAATTTATAAAACCATTAAGAAAGGCACTCTTTACGTCCATTTGATATAATTTAAAGTCTAAAATGCATGCAAAAGCTAAAAGCAGTCTAATGGCTTCCAACCTAGCAACAGGGGCAAATGTTTCCTCATAATCTATCCCCTCTTCCTGGTTGTAACCTTGTGCAACTAGCCTAGATTTGTTTCGAACAATTAAACCAGCCTCATCAAGTTTATTTTTATAAATCCACTTAGTTCCAATAATTGGATGAGACTCAGGCCTAGGAACAAGTTCCCACACCTGATTTCTTTCGAACTGGTTTAATTCCTCTTGCATTGCAAAAAGCCAATGCTCATCAAGCATAGCCTCAGAATAATTCTTTGGCTCTACTTGAGAAACAAATGCAAAGAAGTTACACAGATTGCTAATAGAATTGCGAGTACTTACACCTTTTGATATGTCTCCGATGATCTGATCAATAGGATGGTGCCTCGATGTTCTCCATTCCTTAGGAAAATAAGCGTTGAGTTCCAAGGATTGTTCTTGATTTTTCTCCTCAACAGGTTCGACTGATTTTTCCTTGCTTTCGGAATGCTCCTTTCCTTTTGACTCCTCATCCTCATCAATGAATAAATCTCCAAGAATACCTGAAATGTCATTAACAGATACCTTTCCCAACCTTCTGGGATCGGATTCGTCAAATGATACATGAATAGACTCTTCAATAGTATTACGAGATTTATTGTAAATCCTATATGCTTTGCTCGAAACAGAATATCCAAGGAAAATGCCCTCATCAGCTCTAGCCTCAAAACTTCCTAGATTTTCTCTACCATTATTATGCACAAAACATTTACATCCAAAAACACGAAGATGGGAAATATTTGGTTTTGTCCCCTTGTACAGCTCATAGGGGGTTTTCTTTAAAATAGGCCTAATTAAAACACGGTTCATAACATAACAAGCTGTACTCACTACATCGGCCCAAAAGTATGCAGGCAAATTCATGTCATTAAGCATTGTTCTAGAAAGCTCTTTTAATGAACGATTTTTTCTCTCCACAACCCCATTTTGCTCTGGAGTTCTTGGAGTGGAAAAATAATGCTTAATTCCATGTTTTTCGCAAAATTTTTCAAAAAGATGATTTTCAAATTCTCCACCATGATCAGTTTTGATGGATGCAATGCTCAAATGCAATTGGTTTTGAATAATCTTGGCTAGCTTTTTAAATTCATGAAATGGGTCATTTTTATGAGTAATGAAAAGTGTCCATGTATACCTAGAATAGTCATCCACCACAACCAAACAATAATAGTTGCCACCAAAGCTTTTCGTTTGACAAGGTCCAAAAAGATCCTTATGTAAAAGTTCCAAGGGCCTTTGAGTTGAAACAAGGTTTTTAGAAGGAAAAGATGCCCTTGTGAGTTTTGATTTAGAACAAGGATCACATTTTTCAGAAAAAGAAAAATTTTGCTTTGGCAAAACCAACTACTAAGTTTTTAGAAGAAATTTTATTTAAATGAGTCATGTGGATGTGACCTATTCTACGATGCCATAGCCACGATTCATCCTCTTTAGATAATAAACATTTCGCATCATTTGAGGGAATTGAATCAAAGTCAATAACATAAACATTGTTTATCCTGCGAGCAATTAGCTTAATAAGATTATCAATTTTTCCCTCGATAATACATCTATCAGAATCAAATATAACCCTATTGCCCTTATCACACAATTGACTAATACTTAGCAAGTTGTGTTTTAGGCCCTCAACATGTAAAACATTTTCAATGCAAGGGTTAGGAGGTGTACCAATTTTACCTACTCCGAGAATCTTTCCTTGATTGTTATCTCCGAAAGTCACATGTCCTTGATCTTTAGGCACGATATGCGAAAATTTAGATTTATCTCCAGTCATATGTTTTGAGCATCCGCTGTCCAAGTACCACCACGACTTCCTTTCTTCCGGAGTAACCTACAAGCACAGAATTCAAGGTTTCTTTTTAGGTACCCATATCTTTTTGGGTCCTTGAGCGTAAGTATAGCCATATTTTAAATCATGCCACCTTCTAGTTTCATTGTTCGGTTTAACGAACTTCACTTTTCGGTGTATGCATTCATGTGCACCATGGCCCTTTTTACCACAAATATGATAGATAATAAGAGGTTTCTTATGATTACTAGCAGGGACAAAAATGGTACTTAATTTCTTTTGATGCCTACCGGGTTGATATCCTAAACCCGCTCTATTAAAGAAACATTTTTGTCTCCCTAACATTAAATTTAAAGTATTTCTACCTTTTGTAAATTTAGCAAGGGTTTCTTTTAAATCTTCAACTTCTTTAACCAAGTCCTTGCAGAATTTACAAGAAGAAGAACTAGCTTTGAATTTAATGTCATTACTCGAAGTGTTTGAAGAATTTTTCAAGGTCAAATTCAGCTCCTTATTTTGATTTTTCAAAAATTCATTTTCTTTTCTAAGTTCTTTATTCTTTTCTAAAGTAGAAGCTGAATTTTTCTTTTCTAGAGAAACCAATAAGGATAACCTCATCGATTCCTCATGTAACTCTTCAAATGCTTCTTGTAATTCATCATAAGAAAAGTTTAGTTCAGTGGTTACCTCATTTTCGTGAGCCGTCAAGCATATGTTGGCAGTCTCCTCTTGTTCGTCTGAATCTTCATCCGAACTTCCTTCATTGTCTAGCCATGCCAAGTATGCTTGCTTTCCTTTCTTTGAATTTGAGGTGCCTTTTTCTGAATTCTCTTTCTTTTTCAGTTGATAACAGTCTGCTCTGATGTGACCAGGCTTGCCACACTCATGACATGTAATAGTTGAGCCTCCACTCTTGTTGTTGTCTCTCCTATTGAAATTCTTCTTCCTCAGAAATTTCCTGAACTTTTTCACCAATAGACCCATATGTTCATCATTCAATAACTCTTTGTCCGAGTCACTTTCAGCTACAGGTGCTTCAGCCTTGAATGCCAAACTTTTAACTTTCTTGTTCTCTTCTTCATGCTGAGCTAACCTTTTTAATTCACTTTCGTGTTCTTTGTAATTTCCCAAAGAGAGTTGCTAGCGTCATAGTTGAAAGATTTCTTGATTCAGCAATCGCCGTCACTTTGGGTTGCCAATATCTTCCCAAACACCTTAGAACTTTGTTGATGAGATCCTCATTGGTGAATTTCTTCCCCAATGTCGTCAGTTGATTTACAATCATTGTGAAGCGTTTTTGGATCTCTTGAATCGATTCTCCATCCTTCATTCTGAATAACTCATATTCACCAGTCAGCGTGTTGATTCTCGATCTCTTTACCTCAGTTGTACCCTCATGCGTGACTTCCAGTGTATCCCACATCTGTTGTGCTGTCTCGCATGTTGATATCCTGAAAAACTCATCATAGCTCAAAGCAGATGTTATAATATTTTTCGCTTTCAAGTCGTACTGGACTCTACGTTCCTCCTCCTCCGTCCATTCAGCCATAGGCTTATCGACGGTGTTACCATTAACCACATAGGTAGGAACATAGGGACCATTAACAACAGCGTCCTAAACTTTTAATCCAACTCCTTGAATAAAAATTTTCATACGGGCTTTCCAATACGCGTACCCTACCCCATCAAACATGGGAGGACGGTTAATAGAACTCCCTTCACCTCCAAACAGAGAGTTTGAAGCCATACTCTTGAGACGGTTAAGTCTTAACACAAGAGACTAGCTCTGATACCAATTGTTGGTTTTGGCCTCAAAATCTCAAGAGGGGGGGGGGGGTGAATCGAGTTTTATTATGTATTGAAAAAATCGTAACAAATAAAAAATTGATTTGAGAAGGAGAGATTAAATGTTCGAAACGGATCGCGAAAACGATAGAAAAATAATGAACGAGTAGCGCGGAAACGTAAAAATTAAATATGCGGAAAGTAAAAGAGATAGGGATAGAAAAGCTTGCACCGGTGAATTTTATACTGGTTCAGCCTTCCTGTCGAAAGGCCTAGTCCAGTCCCCAAGCGACCCGCCTGCGAGTTCTTATACTAAGCAATAGAGCCGCACCCTATTACAACCAAGAACACCCCGCACACTACTAGGAACCAACGTTCTCTAGGGGCCTCAATCACACACCAGGGTTCCTCGCCCTACAACGTATCACACGTCCACTAAGGGATTCTCTCCCTAACCACTAAGGTTTAGAACGATTACAATGATAGTGATTACAATAGCTTTTTGTGTTCTCAAAACACAGATACAACAATATGCTCTATGATAGTGAAGTAAAAGTTTCTCTTAGAAGATTACTCAGCCAATAAAGGTTTTTGTTCTTCAAACGATTATGAACAATGAAGATCAGAAAAACTTGAGAAGAAGAAGAAGATAGAAACGTGAATGAATGAATGAAAAATAAAAAGTCTGATCGATAGAAAATGTTGGAGTGATTTTTTAATTTAAAAGGAAAACTATTTAGAATCAAAAATGATTATGAATAAGTAAAATAAAATCAAAATAGAATAAAGTAAGATTTGAAATAAGTTTTAAAATCAAAACTAAATCGAAACGATTTTCCAAATAAAATAAAGATTTGATTCTTAAAACCAAAAAGGAAATAATTCAAAATTAAAATCATTTTCGAATTTTATAAAATAAATCAGAATCTTTTATATAAAAACAAATCAGGAAATAATCAAAATGATTCTGTCACGTTTTTCAATAAAACATGAAGTAATCGATTACTTTCTGAAGATAATCGATTATTCCTTCAAAAATAGAAATTCTTAAATTCATTTGAAAACCATGTAATCGATTAGGCTAATAATAGTTAATCGATTACATCACTCCTGTTCATGTATGATGCAAATTATGATAATCGATTACACTAAGGAGTTAATCGATTACTAAGCCTCTGGTATGCATATGATGCAACATCATGTAGTCGATTACTACAAAGCTTGTAATCGATTACTAAGCCTCTGAAAAATATATGATGCAACAATTATAATTGATTACTTGACTAATGTAATAGATTACTTTCATAAGAAATTAACTGATTAACAAGATTCAGTTAATCGATTACAGCCTCTCTGATTTTTCTATGATGCAACAAAGTTAATCGATTACTTTATGAGATAATCGATTACTCTCTTTTGCAATCATACAAATATACAGAGTTTTGTAACATCAAGTATTTTACTAAGGTTAAATGCAGAAAAACACTTTTATATGCAAAAACACGTTTTTCTTCTTCTCTCCTAAAATGAAAAACTTATTGGCTTTGTAACTCTTAAGGAAACAAAAACTTCATTACCTTACATTTGATCTAAGGAGAAGGTTTCTATTCTTAAGCTTGCTTGAGTCTTCAACCTTGAGACTTGCATTTGTGAGCTTGAACTTGAGTTGGCTTGTTATCATCAAAACACATACTTGAATAAAGCTTGAAGTCCATAGAGAGTTTGAAGCATGCCTTCCAACCAGCTTGACTTCTAACACTGACCAATGTACTATGCTAAAGGACTTGATTGAAGAAATGGTGAGGGATGGAAAGCTTCAACAATACATTGGCGAAGCAATGCGGAAGCTTGCTAGGAGAAAAAGTCATTCCCCACCCAGACCCGAGCAGAAGCAAAGAAATAAGAGCCCTTCACCACCTGCAGGGGGAGCCTCTACCCTACTGTCCGAACGGGATAAGGGTCGAGAGACTTTTCTGATCAACACCATTGCTGGAGGATTCGCAGGTGGAGGGGAAAAAAGAGGTGATCGAAAGAAGTATGTGGGTCAAGTTTTTTCTGTTGTCAGCCGACCAATTCAAAAGCCCAAAAAGAAGAACATAGTCATCAGTTTCAGTGACGAGGATTTTGCTGACATTATCCAAGACCACAATGATCCAATGGTAGTTACAGCTAGGTTCGGTAATTATGAAGTAAAGAGGATTCTTGTTGATCAGGGGAGTTCAGCAGATATTATGTTCTTGGATCTGTTTGAAGCCTTGAAGCTGAAAAGATCTAACCTAACTCCGTTCGAAGGAAGTTTGATTGGCTTTACGGGCCACTCGATTGCTCCCCTAGGCCATATCCACCTCCCAGTCACCCTGGGGGAACAACCATCCGCTCGAACTGAGATAGTGAAGTTTCTGGTTGTCCAGGCTCTGTCGGCATACAACGCCATCCTCGGCCGTACTGCACTCCAGTCTTTTTGCGCCGTTGTATCAACTGTCCACCTAGCTATGAAATTTCCAGGGTCCAACGACAAGGTGGTCACGGTGCGTTCTGAACAAGAGCTGGCTCGGAAGTGTTACAATATCAGCCTGGGTAAACTGAAGATTGAAGATGAAAAAATTATGCAAGAACCACTCAACAAGGGAAGTGTTAACTTGGCAGATCTCGATGTAAGGGAGGATGATGAAACCAGGCCAACCCCTCAGGGGGATTTCAAGAAGGTAATTTTGGGCTCCGATCCATCCCGTTGTGTCAAGATTGGTGTTGGCATTGCTGAGGAAGTTGAGAAAGAACTGACATAACTGCTCGTAGAAAACAAAGATCTATTCGCCTGGACCTCGGCAGACATGCCAGGAATCGACCCGAATTTCATCTGCCACAAATTAAGTGTCTATCCTGGCGCTAAGCCAGTTTGTCAGAAGAAAAGGCGGGTCGGAACCGAGAAGGCTCAAGCAACAGAGGAAAAGGTTGCCGAGCTGCTTGAAGCAGGGTTCATCAGGGAAGTGGTATACACCAATTGGTTGGCTAATCCAGTACTGGTCTAAAAATCCAATGGAAAGTATAGAATGTGCGTGGATTATACAGACCTGAACAAGGTCTGCCCCAAGGACCAATACCCACTTCCTTGCATAGACAAGTTAGTAGACAGCTCGGCAGGATATCAGAGACTATCCTTCATGGACGCTTACTCTGGCTACAATCAGATTCCGATGTATCCCCCGGATCAGGTGAAAACTTCCTTTGTGACTGAAAATGCTACATATTGTTATAATGTCATGCCCTTCGAACTTAAGAACGCTGGGGCAACTTACCAGCGAATGATGAACAAAGTGTTCGGCTCACTTATTGGGCCCAGAATGGAAGTGTACATCGATGATATGATTGCTAAGAGTTTGAAGGAAGAAGACCATGCTAAGGACTTGAAGATCATTCTTGGCAGAATTCGGCAGTTTGATATGAGGTTGAATCCGGAAAAATGCACCTTTGGGGTTCCCGCTGGGTCATTCCTCGGATTTATGCTCACTGAACGAGGAATCGAGGCGAACCCTGAGAAGTGCCGAGCCATCCTGGAGATGAAGAGTCCATCTGACATTAAGGGTGTACAACAGTTGGCAGGTCGGGTAGCGGCTCTTTCCAGATTCTTATCCCAATAAGCTCGAAAGGCCCTACCATGGTACCAACTACTAAGGAAGGAAAAGGAAAAGACGTTTGAGTGGAACGAGGCATGCGAAAAGGTCTTCCCTGACCTTAAGCAATATCTGGCATCCCCCCCAATCCTATCTAGCCCTGTAATAGGAGAAACTCTGTTCCTATACTTGTCAGTGGGTGATTCTGTTGTCAGTTCAGTTTTAGTGCGAGAAGAATCAGGCAAGGAATCCCCCGTTTATTTTGTTAGCCGAGCGCTTCAAGGTCCAGAAATCAGGTACCAAAAGGTGGAAAAACTGGCTTTCTGTTTGGTTATCACGGCCAGAAGACTACGTCAGTACTTCCAGAGCCATCATATCAAGGTCAGAACAGCTCAACCTATTCGCCATATTCTTCAGAAACCCGACTTAGCAGGAAGAATGGTAACTTGGGCCATTGAACTTTCCGAGTTCGACATCACTTTCGAACCAAGGAAAGCTATGAAGTCTCAGGTTTTAGCTGATTTCCTCACCGAGTTTACTGAGCCAATGACGAGCTCAAACTTGGACTGGTGCATTTACGTCGACGGATCGAGCAACAAGCTTGGGCAGGTGCTGGAATAATCCTAGAAAATTCCGATGGTGTTACCCTTGAGTATTCTTTGAAGTTTGGATTTCCTACTTCAAATAATCAGGCAGAATACGAAGCTGTAATGGCTGGTCTCAGGATGGCAAAGGAGGTAGGGGCCCGAGAAGTCAAGATTTTCAGTGATTCTCAGCCGGTGGTCTCTCAAGTTAAAGGTGATTATCAAGCCAAAGAACCCATCCTCCAAAAATATCTTGAGAAGGTGAGGTTCTTGTCTTCAGAGTTTGCCAAAGTTGAATTCTACCATATCCCAAGGGAAAGCAATGGCCGAGCAGACATCCTATCAAAACTTGCTTCAACGAAAGGCCCTGGAAATAACAAGACTTTGATCCAAGAAATGGTGCACGGACCTAGCGTTGTACTCTTCGTTTCAGTGGATCCAAGTTGGACTGCTCCGATCACGAGTTACTTAGAACAGGGAACTTTACCTGCTGATCCAACCGAGGCTAAGAAGCTCGTCAGGAAGGATTCGCAGTTTACTCTGGTTGAAGGAATTTTTTTTCGCCGAGGGGTCAGTAGCCGTATTCTTAGATGTTTAGATCCCATTGAAGCGAAACAGACACTGGAAGAGGTTCACGGAGGAATCGGAAGCCATCATGTTGGGGGAAAATCATTGGCCAAAAAGATCCGAAGGGCAGGATACTACTGGCCGACCCTTCAGCAAGATGCGATTAATCATGTGAAGAAATGTGAAAAGTGCCAATTTCACAGCGATGTGTATCAGAAGTCGGCCGAGGAACTCCACTCACTTTCATCTCCCTATCCTTTCTATCAATGGGGAATGGATTTGATTGGCCAGTTTCCCACCTCTCCAGGACAACTAAAATGGGTGGTAGTTGCCATAGATTACTTTACCAAGTGGATTGAAGCCGAGCCTCTAGCAACTATCTCGTCTGCTAAGGTTCAGAAGTTTTTTGAAAGGCAGGTCGTAGCTCGGTTTGGAGTGCCACAAGTTCTGGTGACTGACAACGGAACTCAGTTTGCAGCAAAGGCATTCCAAGACTTGGTCAATGCTTTGAACATTGAGCACTATTTTTCCTCGGTTGAGCATCCTCAGACCAATGGACAAGTGGAGTCAGTGAATCAAACTATCATCCAAGGAATTAAGAAGAGGCTCATTGGTGCAAAAGGAAATTGGCTGGATAATTTGCATGAAGTACTTTGGTCATATCGCACCACAATACAGACCTCGACGGGAGAAACTCCTTATCGGCTTACCTACGGTTGCGACGCGGTCATCCCGATAGAAAGGATCATCCCTTCATTCCAAGCCATACAACAACCAAACCCCCTCAACAACACTTTACTGTGTGAAGACCTCATTCTGTCGGATGAAGTCAGAGATCTAGCCGCCGAGCGAGAACGACATGCCAAGCTAATGCAAGCAAAAGGGTATAATCACTTGGTAGTACCCAAAGAATTCGAAGTAGGTGACCTCGTCCTAAGAAGAGCTGACATTGGCCTCAAAAACGCTAAAGACGGGAAACTGGCTCAAAACTGGGAAGGCTCATACCGAATAGCTTCCAAAACGGGAACAGGAGCCTACAAGCTCGAAACTCTCTCTGGTGCTCTCATCAATAACACTTGGAATGTGGCAAAGCTTAGAGCATATTTCAGCTAAAGTTTTTCATCCTTATTTCAATTCTGTTTTCAATTGTTTTAGTTTCATTATTATCTTTGTTATATGTTAGGACTTTATTTTCGATAATGGTGTACGCTCGGTGAAACTCCGAGCCCATTGTATATACTGCTTCAAAATAAATGAAAGTTCTGTTTTTGAATTCATTGTATTTGCGTAATTTTCCTCATAACCGACTAGCCACCGTTTATGACGCGAACGATTATAAACAGCTCGAACAAGAGCTTATAACTCGTCAAGTACTTTAAAGGATTCCCGATTCAAACATGATTATTTTAAAATCGTTTTACATCGCGGATAGAGGAACCCACCTTGGCTAAAGTGTCGGAGTTCCGAGGTCTTAACACTTGAATTCATAACAAAAAGAATAATATGAGAAGCACTAAATCATGACGGATATTATAAATATTCAGAATCTTTACAGCAACAGGTCCGAGCCCATCTATTGGGGCGAATACAAAAGTTAAAAAAGCAAAAGGAAAAATCTACTCTATGTCAGACAGTACTACGCTTTCAGGATCAAATTTATCCTCTTCCTCCTCGTCGCCTTCGGCACCCTCGGGCCCATCTTCCTTGGATTCCTCAGCAAAGTGGTCGGGTAGATCATTTCCGCCCATGTCTATTGCGACCCCGTTCTCGCCCACGATCTGACCATTTTTAACAACAAAGTTGGGGTCAGCACCCTTGGTTACGAGGCCAGGATTCAGGATGCGAAGTTGCTTGGCAGTGTTGAGGAAAGAGTCTTCAACTGCGTGATCCCAATTGTATAGATTCTCCTTGGCTGCCCTTTTGTGCTTAAGAGCTTTCGCCTTCATTTTGACCAGGGAGGCTCGGAGTCCAGCAGCCTCATCCTTGGCATACTCGAGTTTCTCTTGAGCCACAGCAGCATCCTCCTCGGCTTTTCGAGCTTTCTATATGGCCTCTCGAAGCGCTGTGGCATCCTCCTCGGCCTTCTTCAGGATTTCCTCGGCTCGTCTCATCCTTTCATTTGCCTCTTGGAGAGTCTTTTCAGCCGTCTCCTTATCAGCCTCGACCCTAGCCTTGGCACCTTCAGCCTCTTGTTTCTCCTTCTGCAGCCCTTCTTTCTCTGCGGCCAGTATTTGAAGTCTTTTTTCAAAGGCTTCCACCTGAAGCTGCAAGTAGTCTTCCCGAGCATCAGCTTCTTTTCTTTTTTTCTTCCCCTCGGGGGCCACCCCAGCATGAACATCCTCACCACGCTGACTGAGGTATTGAAAAATGCTCGCACTTCTAAGGAGACCCTTCACCAAGGCCGAGCAGTTGTTTTCCCAAACCGATGGGAGCCATGCATCTAGCACTTGTGCATCCTCGGGTGGGAAGACTTCTGCATTGAAGCTATCAGAAGTCTTCTTAGCCCACACTGTTTTGGCGACAATGTCATCCATGCCCTCAGCACCTTGAATCCCTTTGTGGGACTTACTCAGATTGAGCCAATCCCCAGCCACCCCCTTTCCTGTGTCCATCCGAGGCCTCTTGGGTGGACGCTCAGGAGTATCTTTAGCACTTGGCTGAGCCTCCGAGTGGACTATTTGCTCAATGCCCTCGGCAGCCAAAATCACCTCTGCAGGGACAGCACTGGGAGCAACAGTTGGACTATTCTTTGGTGTTGGCTCGGAGGACTGGCTTTTACCCGAGGAGCCAGAGCCTACCTTCACAGCAGCCAGCTGAGCCATCCTGGATGAAGCAGCAGCACTCTTCTTGGCCTTTGATGCTTTTTTCCCCATTTTTTCTGCAACAAGAAAAAGTATGTTGTACTATACCGAGCAAAAAAAAAAATTTTTTTTGGCAGTATGTTGTACCCAGTTCGGCCTTCACTTCAGCCTGTGTTCTCTTCAACAGAATTTTCTTTGTATCAATTTGGCCCTTTTCTTGAAGATAGTCCCAAACCCGATCACATAAGCGCCTCTCGGCCCTAGTTAAATCCGCTTTGTAATCAAATTGGTATAAGGAGGCCCCTCTATTATAAATACCGCTCGACCAACTTAGTGGGAACTGAGGCACGACCTTAATTTCCCCTTCTTCCTCAACTCGCTTCATGAACCAGCATACTTCGGTTCCCGTATACTCGTATTGGAAGAAGCGTGGTTTGAAGGACTTCCAAGAATCGGTTACCTTCCCAAAAAGGGCATGGTCCTTCCGAGCCTTCAATGACACCCAGAGCCCCTTGGAGTTACCAAATTTATTTACTTGGGGGCATATATCTAGAAGAAGGCTCATAACGTCGCTACCAGACCTTCAGCATCACAAAACTATTGGAAAGCTCTGACAAAGGCCCACCCGCTCGGATGCAGCTGGCTCGGGGCTACGCCTAAGTGGTTGAGGACTTCTATTTCAAAGGTAGAAAAGGGCATGCGGATTCCGACCTTTGTCGCTGCCTCCTCGTAAAAGTAAAAAAACTGTTGGTTTTCTGGCACTTGGAAGCATATGCGGTCGTCTATGCTCACATGTCTTAAAACAAATTCCGAGGCTTTCCCGTCTGCGCTCGGAGGGGTTAGAACAGGGCGAAGGTGGTTCAAGCTATCCATCGTAAGCAACGAAGGCCTCGTTTCAAGTACTTCCCGATCAAAAATTCCATCGTACTCCACGTGGTTGGGTGGCAAAGGGAATTCTTCAGGATCGGTATCACACCTACGCTCCACCATATCTGGGGAAAAAGTAAAAGGCTCGGTGTAAAGCACTCCCTCATATTGTTTTTTATAGCAGATGTTTTAATTCTAAAACTAAGGCCGAGTCTTGGACCTTTTCCCCCCTCCCTCATAGGATCTCCCAAAAACTCTTCCCCTCTCGTAAAGCACTCTGGGCTAGTCCTAACCTGAGCCCGACGCTCGGCAAACCTATAAGCCAACAGCCACCTATTTTCCTCTGCGGGGTCAGAAGGGTACTCCGTGGTCAAGGGTTCTAACTCGGGTGACTCGTTTGATCCTTTGCCACAAGGGGGGGGAGGATCTACTGTTTTATTACCAGTATCAACAGCGTCAGAACTAATTTCTAAGGGAACGGATTCAGCATTATAATCCCCAGAATCCCTAGAAGAACTAGAACTAGAATAGCTGGAAGGTTCTTCGCCTAATCTCTCACAGAGTTCATGGTAAACCTTCTTCCAATCTCTCCAACCCCTCATAATTAAGAAATCCAAACCCTTTAAACTACCTACCCAGAACAAAAACCCCTAATCCCTGCAAAACCCAGAAAAACCAAAACCCTTTTCCAAAAGAAGAAATTGTAGAACTAGAAGCGGATGATTGAAACAAAGGGGACAGAAGGATTACCTGTCTTTTTTGTTATCGCTTGCTTTGTGTGGAAGTTGATTGCAATGGTTGATCCTGGAAGCAGAGGTGCGCCAAAATGTGCTTGAGTTGAGGAATGAAGAGAGTTTCTGGTTTGTAAAAGTTGGAAATGAATGAAAAGTGATGGAAGGGGGTGAGTAAAGGATACGAATACCCCTCAAAACCCTTCAGTTTCCTTCCACGATGTACAGGTTGGGCCGAAAGCCCACTAACCCACTCAGCCACTCACAGAGAGAGACGTGGCAGTTATTGTAACACCCTATGAAATAATTACCCTTAATTACCCCAAAATTAGGATTTTGAATTTCTTTTAAGATGGATATGATATTTGCCAAAATAATATTTCCTTTCATTAATAACAAACACATCAGAGTTAATAAAGCGGAAGACTTAAATGCATCAAATACATAAAGTATAAGTTTAAATACATTTAGTTCGGTCATTCAAAATACAATCAGTGTTTTAGCTCGGCCCAACTGGCCGAGACCCATCCACCTATCTGACTCTAAATAACTTACTCTCCCTGAGAGGGAGAGTGATCCTGCTCGGCCGGGGACTGCGTCTTCTCGGGCTCAGTACCTGAAAAATGGTAAGGAGGTGAGCATTACACAGAACTTAAATAAGCAGTTTCTAGAATGACATACCGAACTACCAAGCCAAACACAAGTAGTCAAATAGCAAATAAATCACAAGTAATCAAACCCATATATCTCATGCATATATCTCGGTTCGCATATCCACATCCTCGTCTAGCTCGGCTCACATCATAAACCAGTTAACTCATTGCTAGCTATTCCTCGGTTTATCCTCTCGTGCCTCAGATTACCATCTCTATCTCGGGTTCATTACTCATTATTTCACTTTCACATAGTTTACAATCTTTTACTCTTCTCGGATGCATACACCCAGTGCATGTCTTACACCATTTAAGTCGGATATTGGAGTGTCCATAGCTGCGAGTACCACAATACTCGTCTTACAGCTGCGAGCACCACAATGCTCGGCTTACGCGATCAATGCACGCACCCAGTACGCGTCTGCTATGACCAGGAACACTACCGCCGATCATTCTATGGAGTAAGGAGTGTCCATAACTGCGAGTATCACAATACTCGTCTTACAGCTGCGAGCACCACAATGCTCGGCTTACGCGATCAATGCACGCACCTAGTACGCGTCTGCTATGACCAGGAACACATCCCACCGATTCCGTTCTCGGAACCTTGTGTGAGTCATGACTGCGAGCACCACAATGCTCGTCTTACAGCCGCGAGCACCACAATGCTCGGCTTACGCGATCAATGCACGCACCCAGTACGCGTCTGCTATGACCCGACCACACAACCATTTCTCTTTAATTCCCCTTATCTTATTAACCATTACTTTTAGTTCGGCCCACCTCAGTTCACCTCTTTCATTTATTCCTCTTTGCATTAATCTCATTATTTACTTAACTCGGCCTATCTCGGCTCAACCCTTTACCCATTTCCGATTTCCCTTATCCCTATTATCTATCTCATCTACCTACCTCATTATATAACTTATTAGTTTGTCTTTTGGATCCACCCTGGTTACCATTCTTCTCATTCTCCATTCTCACCCTCTCTCGGCTCGGCCACAGATACAAATACCAAATATCAAAGCATCATAAACACTTATACCTCAACAACCACATGAACAAAACATTTAGTCAATCCATCACATAAAATGCAGCATATTAAATATAGCATGTAATCAAAAGTGATATTCCATCTTCACCTAAAATCCATGTTTCTAGTTCATTCATTAATTCCCCTTTTACCCTTTTTACCATTTCTCTTCTAACATTAACCTATGTCCATTCCCTAATCTAATACCCACTCTTAGTACCCTTTATGAACACCCTAGAAACCCAAACTCAAGCAGAGGTAACACTCACTCCTTACCTCAAACCGTGAGAGATAAGAGTTGAGAGCTTGAGAATGACTTCCTTGGCCTAGACCTTGACCTTGTGAGCTTCACACCGCTCGAATCCGTGTCCTCCTTGCTGCCACCACAACACCACCACGGTCCAGGGACGCCGGAACAGGAGAGAACAGAGAGGAGGAGGGTTCCGTTTTGTGAAAAGAGAGGGAGAAGGAAAGTGTTGGGGTTTTGTTTGCTGAAGCTTTGGAGGAGAAAGAGAGAGATTCGTAGGAGGAAGAGAATGAGAAATACAAAGTGTGATATGTGGTGTTTTGGGCTTTCTTTTATTCATTTAGGAAAAATATTTGTGTGGCTAGGATTCATTGGCTTCTTGAGGAAGCCATGAATAGTACATTGAAAGGGACATAAAGTAGTGATAGTGACATAAAGTGAAAGATAGTACCGTACGGATGACACGGAAACCAAAGGGTCAACAGCTCAACATGAGCTGGCACGAAAGAGCTAGGATGTGTTGGCTCGGGTACGTCGGCTAGGATACGTTGGCTTGGTTTGTAGGAACAGCAGTAGTCCGATCTTCCTTCTCGGATATGACAATGGGTTTTACGTTGGATCCCCCCCTTTCAGCTCGGTTCATAAGCACACAATCTTATGTAGCTCGGCCGGGGTCGGGCCGAGGCCTTAATCTCACATCCTAGGTCGGCCTATGTTCATACTACCCTTCTGATCCTGTACAGTTTCTAAGGCTTAATCCTATCCTTAAATAGATATTTATATATTAAAATCATATTATTTAATATTAATTTTCGGGATGTTACAGTTATTGGAGTTACTTTTTCAAAATTCGAAATTTAAAATGATTTGGCACAACTTCCCATGACACGCGCCGTACCTAAAGAATCTAAAACGTCACCTCGAACAAGATACATGGTTACAGTTGTCACACACTCCCGAACTAAGACATGCGAAAAGGTAAACCCTAGCCACTTGTTACCTCGCCACAAACTTTCCAAAGTCTTACGAGCTGGGGGGCTTGTAGGGTCTGCCGACCACATACGAACTCAAGTCTTACTAAAGGGATTCTCTAAGGGCATTTTACTCGGTTTACTTATCGTGAAAGCCCTTCGCTCGGACTCATGGGCTCCGAGCATACAAGAGGGCCAGGCTCGGACTTGATGGATCTGAGCCTTACGATCGGTCCCCAATCCATCATGCTCGGGACTCTAGGACCGAGACATATTCTCGGCTCGTGGATAAGCTCAGGCTCACCGAGGCTCCTTATCCCTTCCGCAAATCTCTCCTAGATTCTCGCAATAGCCTAGACATGAGATCTTCAGCTGATCCTATCCAGATTCTAGAAGCATAATCACCCGATATTATCTCACAGAATCCTGGTTCAGCTCAACTCTGATACAAGGCCCAAACGGCCCATATCAGCCTCCTCCAAACCCTACAAATAGCTCATCACAGCTAGGGTTTCAGGTAAGTACTCTCATCCCTAAGTTGACACTCTGCACACACACGTTGACTAGGGAGACCCTGCTTTTCCCAACTGGAACTGCAGAAATAGCATAAGTCACATATTAACACTTGATCCTCTCTTGGGCTCCTGGTTGCCATAATCTTGAGCACTTAGAGGGTTAAGGACATATAGTGTTTAAGGACACTACATTGCCCTTGTAGGTAATGAAGGTCCCGCTTTCACAGAAAAGGGAGTAGGAACGACAAGGGATATGAGATTCCCTTCCCGACTGTTGGAGTTGAGAACCATGCTCTGGGTTACGAGTAGTGTCTTAAGTAGCTCAGAGTCTATTCGCTATTAGTGTAAATTAGTTTGAACTATTGTGTTTTATTAATCGAATTAAGTTCTGTTGTTTTGCTTCCGCAATCGAATAATAAAGTTTTGAAATTAATTGCGAAAAATTATTCTCTACTTTCATTATAATAAATAAATCAAGGGTAGAGAGTCGGGATGTTACAACTGGAATGTAAATTAAATTAAAGATAATGTAGATCATTATCTTACCATCCTTTTTCTTATGTTCACCTAAATTTATTGAGCCACCGGTGTGTAACATACAATCAAGCATGAGTGCCCTGTTTCTTTTACTAGATTCAGACTTGTTCATCCACTTTGGTGTCAACTGTCAACCAATGTCGACCAGACCATCCCATACTGCCATGATCATCCCTTTGGGGCCATGGCCCTTAGTGTCAGCAAGGTTAGTAGAATTTACTTGTTTCAAAGCCCTATCCCTTGCCCTTTTTAAAATAGTTCGGATAACGATTCATGCATGTTCTTTTCCATACAACTTTTGCCATGGCATAATCACATTCAGATGCAAATCGATATGTATCCTACACCAATATAATATAAGTGTTTTACATAGGCAAAAACATACTAAAATATACTCTGATGGAACAGTAAGCCTTAAAAATATACTAAAATATATAAGTGTTTTACATATCACATAATTACTTACCATAAAATCCTTGAACAACAAGCCTTTCAATATAAAAGGATAATCCTTCCACCTCTCAGTTGGAACAGACATGGATGTCAACACAGTAGAGATAATGTAACAGGTCACAGAGGGTGGTACAAACCTCCTCCTACAAGTGCAATAATAAATGATAAAACATTCTACAATTAATAATTAATGTTGTCCTAGTTCAAAGAGTAAAAAAATGCAACAAATTCCATCTATTAATTATCAATCTATCAATCTAATGAATTAAACACAACTCATTTTTCAGGATTAACAGAATTGAAGGCTAAAAGAAAACTTATTAATTATACTATGAATGGTAGATATACTTATTAATTATAACTTACGGTTTAGAGGTATCCTCCACGGATTTAACCTCCCTCCTATCAATTTCCGCAAAAGATCCATCACCCGAAGAAGTCCCTAAAGCCGGGTCATCAGTAGCATATGGGGTTGGGGATGATCGGGCAGTGGAGGGTGGGGCTGCGGATGATCGGGCAGTCGAGGGTGGGGCTGCAACTGATGGGCCACTAGAGGATGGGGTTGTAGCTGTTATGCCATCAGAGGCTGGGGCAGTAGCAGCTGAATTAGTGTGGTGTTGAGAATGATGTGGTGGTAGTGGTGGCGGCGAAATAGTGCACTTTTGAGGATGAAGTGGTGGATCACTACAACTTCTCCCACGATAGTGTTTAGTGCCTCTACTCCGGATAATCATGACACTAAAAGAAATTATGAAAGATCTAAAAGAATGATAAAATAAATATATTCAGCAAAGATTCACCAAATGCAGTAAAATACAACTAAATGAAGTAATCCAGTAAAATGTAAAGTCCAGTGAGTAGTAGACTAGGTGCCAAGGTCACATAAAAGCAAAAATAAATTAACAAATTAGTCCAAAATTACATGATTATATGATTTATGCTTCAATTATGCAAAATACTATGTTGATATACTTATGCTATAACAACCAGAAAGGATACATAACAATAAAGAGTGCATATATTACAATAAAAACCCCAACTTTTAGAACCATACAGTAATTAACGTTTGGATGAAAACCAAAAAACCCCAACCTTCTAGAAGATTACAAAACCACTCAGGACTGAAAACATAGTACTGCAAGATGCATTTAGTAGTAAAACCAGAAAACAGATGTTATTAGCAGTAGTGGGATATCCTCAATACTCCATAAATTGAATGCAACTTCTCAATAAGTACTGCAAAAGTAATAAGAGAAAGAAAAAAACTTCAAAATTAATAAATATACCAAAGGGAAAATATATACAAATAGAACAACCACAAGAACAAGCATATACCAGTTACTCTCAAATCATAAAAAGAGAATGAGAAATGGAAACCACTTATTCTAAAAACATACATTAGAATTAGAACTAACCATCAGTATTGTTAATAAACTCACTATAACACAAACCACTAAATAGTCACATGCACTTACAGTGGCAATTATCAAAATAGAGAGCTTCCTAGAATCAATCTAAATAAAAAAAATTAAGTTAGGGTATAATTAGGGATTTTCATAAAACTAATAGGGATTTTAATTAGGGATTATTGTAACACCCTAATATTTATATAGCTTAATTACTAATAATTTGTTGGTTTTAAAATAGGACTTAAAAATTTCGTTTTAAATCTTAACGAAAATCCGACAGAGTTTCCTCTGTTTATCGGACTTCCCAAAAATTTAGAGTTTTCACCTGTCAACCCAGAACAATCCAGAAAACATTTCAACATTTCTAAATATATTAATTAACTTTACAAGCCCTATTTACGACATATAATAAACTCGGGCTGATAGTGATTAGATTATTTCAAAAACCCAAAATAGATTAATTATAAAACAATGACTAAAATACACCCTTAACTAAATTACACTCCACGGTGTGGAGTGCACTCCTGCTTGGCCAGGGACTGTGCTAGCTCAAGCTTAGTACCTGAAATGATAGTAAGGAGTGAGCATACACATAAAATGGGAAAGCAGTTTCTAAATATGACATAATAACTAACTAAGCCAATCACAAATATCAAATAAATCAAATAGCACACAATTTTAAACAACCAAAATCAGATTCCAGTTATAATCATTCCATATGCCTTAATTAATTCATATTCCCCTTAACACACAATTTAACAATAATTCCAAATTCCTTAATTCCATTGCTCATTTCCGTTATTCATTAGATACACTATTTCCCTTTCCTTAATTTCCAATTACCATTGCACCACTAGGAATTGATGCACCTGCTAGGCAATTCGGCACCTACTAGGGACTTTAAACCTGTCAGGACTGAGACACCCATTAGGCATCACCCGTTAGGACAATGCTGGTTAATTTAATTAACATTCATTACCCATAAATTCAAATTCACATATTATTCATTTTCAGGTGGTTATGCAGTGGGATTGATCCTTTGGCGCACCGACGCCTAACGGGAATTTAGGACCTAATGGGCAATTGGCCTGACAGGAATTTGGCCCTAGCAGGCAATTCACCACCTAGCAGGGCACCTAGTGTGCCGGCTTGCCCAAGGATCAAGTCACACTGCATTCACTTTTATTCCATATCAAAAATTCATTTTCCAAGTAGATATATATATAAACCAAAATTTTCCATCATTCCAGTCCATTTTCACAAAAGTCAAACCAAGCCTCAATGATCAACACATATATAATCAAATAGCCACAACTTCACATTCTTTACAACAATTTAACATTTATTTATAAACAATTAGCACCAAACACATATATCATCACATTTAGCACCAACTAAGCATATACTTAATCACAAACATTTATTAGAGTTACATTCACTTTTATTACTTAACCAAGGCACTCTCATTAATTAAGATCATTATTATCAATTTTATTTAGTTTCTCCCCTAGGTTTTCTAATTTCCTAACTAACACATAACTCTTAGCAATCATTATATACATACCACAAACTATTCCCCAGAGTATGGTAATACTCACTAATACCCACTCCTTACCTTGCGTTTCCATAAACCTGTTTCCTTTCATATAGTGCTGCCCAAACGTAGCGCGGTTCATTGCTTTCGCTTGCGCTGATCCTAAAGCTCCTTCGTCGTCTAAGCGGTCATACAAATTAAATAAAAATCAATATCATGCGTTTTATCGAAAAGGGACTTTAACTTGAAAACCGAGAGAAGTTAGTTTTGAAAACATTTAGTTATTCCCAAATCAGAGTAACTAATTAAAATCATCATAAATAACGATTTAATTACAAATCGACACTAAATCACAATATCACTCATTTTCCAAAATAATAATAATAAGATTCCAAAACAATAACTTTCTAAAACAGTTTAACAATAAATAATTATTACCAATATCATTAAAATTAATATTAATATAAAAATTAAAACGTAACATAGAGCAATTAGAAAAGTATTAGGGATTTACCCTCAAAGATGGTGTTGAAGCAAAAAGAGGCAACTAGACGAGTTCGGTTTCCAGCTGCAAGCAATGATTCGGTCCGGTCTTACGCCAAAAGTTCATAACGAAATCGGTTTATATCTATTCGAAACCAGAGCAACCCAAACCGATCTGGACTGCAGCCACCACAGCAACAAGAGAAACCTCCAAGGCGTCAGTTTGGTTGAAGTTGCAGCATCCCTCGTCGACACAAGGAGGGAGAGACGGAGGCCGGCACTGGTGGCTTCCTTGGTGACGGCGTCGGTTCGCGAGTTGAGAAGGAGAAGAAGAGGATGACGGCGGCGGCTGGGACCTGGAAGTCGCGATTCGCGGGCTCCTCCAACAATAATGACAGCGGCGGCGCGAGGAAGGCAAAAAGGGAACCATAAGGTTGCGATCTTCTTCGTGGTGGTGGCGGTCCGATTTGAGGAGGAAGAGAGTCGCGAGCGGCGGCGCGACAGCGGATTCCAGCATCAACGACGAGAGAGAGAGGGACACGCGCGATGGCGACGGCGGCATGGTGGGTTAGTCGGTCTGGAGAGAGAGGGAGAGAGCACAACGACGGGCACCGGCGGCGGAGAACCAGAGGGACGGCGGGCGGTGAGGATTTTGGCCAAGGGGGAAAGGAAGAGAGAAACCAGAGGCAACTAGGGAGGGGTGGCGGCTGCTGAGTTGCTTTTAGGGTTTCCCCACCCCATTTCACTTAACACACATAATAATATTATTATTTTATTTTATTTTTATTTTTTTTTTAAGTCAAATAAATATCAATAAGTTTAATAACCATACAAATTCATTAGGAACTTATAAAGACTAGAACTTGATTGTAACTTAGGAAGTAAAATAAATTTATTTAACATTGTCTCTTTATAAATACCAAAGTAAAGAATAGAAAGACTATTTTTCAAATAGGGTAATTGTTTTTAAATGAATTTACTTTAAAATATACGAATAAAAATATAATTTCCTAAATAATATAGCGTACTTTATGAAAATATTCCAACACTTTAATAATTATATACGAGAATTAATCACTTAATTTGATAAAACTCAATTTATAAGGCAAAAGAAAATCAGGATGTTACAATTATAATTAGGAGCAATAAACTCACAGAGTCAGCAGCAATAAACCTAGAAACAATCTAATTAGGGATTATTCTACTGAGGAAAGAGGACAAATGAATCGAAAACCTAATAATCTCACCATGAGGAAAGAGGACAAATGAATCGAAAACCTAATAATCTCACACCGAGGAACGAGAATAAATGAATTGAAAACCTAATAATCTCACACCTAGGAAAGAGAATCGAGGGAGAAAACCTAGAAAATGGAGACCGAAGATGCTTCAAGGTGAAGCTCTGAATCGAGATCGAAAATGGAAGGTGAAGCTCAACGAAACTCGAATCGAAGAACGAAGCTCGCAACAGAATACAAAAATTCAAGAGGATAAAATTCCAGAACCACATCAAATTGATTTATTTAAATCCCAAAACTTTACAATACTATTAAATAGAGGATGTCATTTTAAAAATTCCAAATCAATTTAAATTTCCCAAAACATATCCAATGAACATAAGGGACAACACATTATGTTTTCAAAGCATTCACAACTCACATAATGTAAGTCATATTCTAAATCATTTAAAATTGTTAATTGGATTATAATCTTAATACACTAACTCAATCATTCTTAAGAAAATAATTCAAACTTAATCTCTTAATTAATTCAACAAAGACCGAATTACCCATGGTCAACAATTTCTAATTACCAATAAATTTTAAACCTTGAAATCATTGAATTAGCATCATGAAAATTTCTTTTTAATTAACTCAATCAATCTATTTATTTTTATCTCTAAAAACCGAAAAGATTAAAGAAATCATCACATCATTTTCATCAAACATATAGCATCATTCACCTAGGAATATAGCCCTTATCAAAGGTCATTTCATGAAGAAAATTTTTCAACCATCTAAACATGCATTGGCCGAATTATATATGTACAATCTTGCAAAGATTTAATGCACAAATAAAGACATAAAATAATGAAATTACTTTCTTTCTTTTGAGACTAAAACCGTGAGCATTCAAGAGAAAATTTAACAATTTTAATTCATTTTCTTAACTTAAATCAAAACAACAATTTAAGTCACAACTCATCTCAAAGTTTCATTTTTATTTTTCTTTAAACTTAATTATTTCATGCATGTACTTCTAAGCCCTTGGATTACACTAGTCTCATCATGCATGCAACTTAAATGATGATCAAATACAATTTTGTACTCCTCTTCCTCATGGCCGAATATCATCATGCAAAAGACAAAGTTTTTGGTTCACTTTTTCAACATGCAAGAGACACATAATCAAATCAAGGCATGTAGGTTTTCAAGGCAAATTTTTCAAAGAATCTCACTACATCACTCATTCACATCAACATGCATTAACCTCATCAAAACAAGATTTTTATTAAAGATTTCCAATAAAACTCAAGTTCATCTTTTAATATTAAATAAAAATCAAGGTTACACTTTAAACTTCTAAAAGTGACATGCATGTACTTAAAATCATTAAATCCATCCTTAACACACACATGCATTAGCTTTTCACAAAATAAAAAGCATGAGTCCCATTTTTATCAAGCATGGCCGAATGGCCTTCACAAAAATGCAACATGTATAAGATCAACACTTAGATTAAATTATGTTCATACTCAAAAATTATTTTAAAGCTTGTTGCCCTACTTATTTCATCAAGGCCGTGACATACATCAAAGAAAAACATAATCTTTTCACTTGAAATTTGACATGCAAGCTTCAAGATCTTAACTTTTTGCTTATTAAACATGGATTATTACATGCATACACTTAAATCATCAAAATCATCATCAAATAAACATGCAAAGCCAAAGATCTCAACTTTATTCTCAATCAAGTTTAGATCATATATTTACTTGTCAAATAATCATATAAATACACCATAGATCACGGTTTAAGCAAGAAAATTTAACATGCAAGACTAAAGATCTTCACTTTATCATTAATCAAGTTTAAATCATGAATTTATTTATCAAATCATCTCATAAAAACTTCATAAATCACGGTTTAAGTGGGGAAATTCAACATGCAAAGAAATTTATTTTAATCTTCACAAAAATCTCAAGCAATACTTTAGATCTTTAAGAGTTTGTTTGAAAAGTATCAAGATCCATCATGAAGACATTGGCCGAACCATAAAGTCCATGGTTTCACATATTACAAATCACTTTAAGTCTTAAAAGTCCATAGTCAAGTTTAAGCAACACTTGCACTCATCTTTCAAGCCATAAAAATAAAGATGCAAAGAGAAAGAAAAAGAAAAATTACAAAACCAAAAGAAAAACCTAACTAACATAATCTCCTTCTTGATCTTCGAATCACCTACCAAGAAGAGGTTGATCTCCTAGTCTTCTAGCACCTTAGATCTTCAAGGAAGCTTCTTGATCAAGCTCCTAACCCTCTTCTTCCTCTTCCTCTTACTCTCGGCCAACCCTCTCTCTCTCTCTCTCTCGCTCTTTTTCTTTCTAAGAGTTGGATGGGCTCTTAGAAGTATTTGGGTGCAAATGAAGAAATGAAAATGAAGTAGAGGAAATGAACTAAGGCTCATGCTATATATAGGCAACCGAATTATTCCTCCTTTGCCCTTGGTTTTGGTTTCGGTCCATGTACAATGGGAGGGGCAATTTTGGCCTTCCTAAAGTTTGCATGTAAAGGTTCAAATCAAGGGGACATAGTGGAGTAGATTAGGGTACTAAGGTCACTTCTTGGATGATTATCTCTACTACCTTAAATCTTTTTCTACCCATTTAATCTCCTTTTTGGTTCTAACTTATCCTATAGGTTCTTTGCCCTAAGATTTAAAATCCTAGGCTTACACATACACACACACAAACCGTAGCATATATTCACACATACATACACACATCTTATATTTTTATTTTTCTAATCACATTCACTTTGGACATTATAATCACTAATTCACACAATGATGCAAATATTTCTAAAGAACCATACTTGTACAATTATTCTCATGTATAATTTATCATGCACACATCAACCAAACATATATCACATAGGACATTTATACCATGACAATAATTCTATCTTCTACAAAACACATTTCTTATTATAAAGGAATTTTAAACCATTTCAAGGTAAAATAATTATCTACATAAAATAGACATAATTATAATCTCCAAATCATTTTCAAAACTAAGCTTTCATATACATAAGAAACTTCCAAAAAGACAAATTCATTTGAGGTTTTCTGACTACCTTTTGCAACCAATACACTTCAAAATTCGTTCTTCACAAACTCAGAAAATAAATTTTTATAAATCAACCCAGAAAATTCTAAAAGTTACATTTTCAAATCATACGTTTCAAGACGATCGTTTTCATATAAAGATCGTAAATTTCCAAGTTACGGATAAAAAGATACGAATTTTCAAAGTTGACAAATCCAGGAGAAAATTTAGTTCAAATAAAAATCATCCTTTAATAAAATCATAACTCATCTTTTGTAAATCAAGTTATCTCAAACTCAAAAAAATCATTCACTTCTCATCCATAAAATACTATGTTTGTAAAACTCCGTAAAAATCAACACCTTAATTCTCATTCATGTAAAATATTCCTCTGAAAATCCGTTATAAAACAAAACCTCAAGGTTCCTTTTGACAAAATTCATTTACGCACGTGTGGGAAAATACGGGATGTCACACTCTGTAGTAATCGATTACATGATGTTGCATCATATGCATATCAGAGGCTCAGTAATCGATTAAGTGTTTTAGTGTAATCGATTAAATGAGTTGCATCATACATTGAACAGGAGTGGTGTAATCGATTAACTATTATTGGTCTAATCGATTACATGGTTTTCAAATGAATTTAAGAATTTCTATTTTTGAAGGAATAATCGATTACCTTCAGAAAGTAATCGATTACTTCAAGTTTTATTGAAAAACGTGTCAGAATCATTATTATTATTTCCTGATTTTTTTTATATAAAAGATTCTGATTTATTTTATAAAATTCGAAAATGATTTTAAATTTGAATTATTTCCTTTTTGGTTTTAAGAATCAAATCTTTATTTTATTTCATAAATCATTTTGATTTAGTTTTGATTTTAAAACTTATTTCAAATCTTATTTTATTTTGTTTTGATTTTGTTTTACTTATTTCTAAATCTTTTTTATTCTAAAAAGTTTTTCTATTTTAAAGAGATTTCACTCCAACATTCAGATGAATTTTTTCATTCATTCATTCACACTTTCTCTGATACACGTTTCTCTCTTCTTCTTCTCAAGTCTTCTGGTTTTCACGTTCATACTTATTTTGGAAGAACAAAACCTTGTTGGCTTAGTATCTCCTAGAGAAAGTACTTCATTATCACATAAGAGCTTATTGTAGAATCTGTGTTTTGAGAACACGATATACTTGTTGTAATCACTCACATCAATTGTTCTAAACCTTAGTGGTAGGGAGAGAATCCCATAGTTGAACGTTGAGGCGTTCGTAGGGTGAGGAACCCTGCTGTGTGATTGAGGCCCCTAGCGAACGGAGGTTCCGAGTAGTGTGCGGGGTGCTCTTGGTTGTAATAGGGTGCGACTCTATTGCTGGTTATAAGAACTCTCAGGCGAGTAGCTTGGGGACTGGACTAGGCCTTTCGACGGGAAGGCTGAACCTGTATAAAATTCACCGGTACAAGCTTTTCTATCCCCATCTCTTTATAATTCCGCTTATTTCAATTTTTACGTTTCTGCGCTACTCGAATTATTTTATCTATCGTTTTCGCGATCCGTTTCAAACGCTTAATCTCTCCGTCTCAAAACAATTTTTTAATTTGTAAAGGTTTTTACAATACATTAATAAAACTCGATTCACCCCCCCTCTCGAGATTTTGAGGCCAAAACCAACATCCACATCACTTTATTTTTTTTAATTTTTTTCCCATAAGTAATCGATTACTTCAACTGAGTAATCGGTTACTCCTTTGATGCAACATTTCCTAGTACTCCCACCTGAGGCTCTGTAATCGATTACTGACCCTCATAGTAATCGATTACCCTTTGATGCAACATTTTTAAGGCTTTCACACAGAGGCCTTGTAATCGATTATTCCAACCACAGTAATCGATTACCTTTTGAATTTTCTCATTTTTTCTAGTTTTCTAATTCTAAGGCTTTTCCTTGGATCTTACACTAATCCTAGGCTTAATTACTACCCTAAACCTTCCTCTACACTTGATAATTTTTCTTAAATACTTACTTAATTTCATAATGTTCTTAAGATTAAATTGAGGATGTTACAATCCTCAGCTGTCTTATGGCATTATGGAATGAGTCGTCAACAGCATGATCCCAATTAAAGTAGTTCTTGGCAGATTCAACCTTATGCTTAAGTGCTTTTCCCTTCATCCTCTCTAATTGGACCCGAAGCCTCTCGATTTCCCGACGGTCCTCTACACTCCTTCCCTCGGATTCCTGTAGTGACTTCCGAGCAGCAGCCAGCTGCGCCTCGGCATCCCCTTTGCCTTTTTCCAGAACTTCCTTCACCCTTACCGCCTCATCTCTTTCCCGAGCCAGCTCAGCTTTTTCTTTGACCACCTCGGCTTTCTCCCGAACTGCCTCATCCCTCAGTTGGAGCGCCTCATCCTTTGCCTTCTTAAGTAAATCTTTCTCTTTGGCCAATGTACTGTTGCTCTCCATCAATGTTTCATTGGCATCTTTATAAGCTTGGATTTGCTGCGCTACAACAGCTTTCCTCTCTCGCTCCCCAGCTGCCAGACCAAACTCTTGCGTATGATGAGCCATGAAATAAAACATGCTTGCGGCTCGGAGAGAGGAACGCCCCAATGCTCGGAAATTAGCTTCAAGATTGTTGGTTGATTGGGTAAGAAGCCGCACATCATCCTGATCAGTAAAAATTGCGCCAAGAATCTGCTCGGAAATGGGACGAGTCCAAACAGAAGGAACCAAAGGGTCAAAGGGTTGCGCTTGGATCCGCGTAGGAGTACGAGCAGGCTCCTCCTCAATCAGCAAACCATTAGTACCTCTGTCCAACCTCTGTCTCTTCGCAAGAGGACTACAATCCTCTTCATCTTCATCATATACAAGAACGGGGGTGGAAACACTCCCCCCGATCTGAGGCTGAGTGGTTACCATGGAGACCTCGGTTACCATAACAACAGGAGGCAAAGAGACATTTTGAGCCGTAGCCTCACTCGAAGCCTGAGTCGAGGTTTGGGCACTTGGAGAATTCACAGCAGCTTGCACCACAGGTTCTTTCGCACGTCGAGAGGCAGCCATAGCAGCAATCCGTGCATTCTTCCGAGCCATTTCCACTACAAAAAGAACGAGTAAGAGTTAAAAAATATATATATATATATATACCAAGCTCGGATCGAACTTCTGTAACAGACGCTTTCACAATTCTCTTAATATCCACTTGACCATTAGTCTCTAGTTAATTAGCAAACCGATCGCAAGTATGTCTCTCGGCGTCGTTCAACTCGGTCATGTAGTTGAATTGGTATCGGTTAACATTCCTATTATAAAATTCCATTGACCAGGAGAGTGGGAACCGAGGCTGATCATTCTCGAAAAACCAGCAGGCACATCACCGACATATCTATACTTGAAAAGTTGGGGTTTAAAATTTTTCCAAGAATCTGAGAACTTCGTGAAAAGGGCCCTGTCCTTGGTCTTAAGGGAAACCCATAATCGCTTCGTCGACCCCTTCTCCAAAATAGTGGCTTGTGGCGCAAATATACAAAGAAAAGCTCGGATGGTGCAAGATATGTTTAGAGCTTCACAAAATTTTTGAAAGGCACGAATAAATGCCCATCCATTAGGGTGAAGCTGGCTCGGCGCTATACCCAAACGTCGTAGACGCTGAATTTCAATTTCTGAAAAAGGCAGTGTAATGCCGAGCGCTGTCAACACCTCGGCATACATGTAAAAATATCTTTGTCCCTCAGCCACTTTGGAACAAATTCTCTCATTGACCCCTACGGTTGATACCCTATATGCCCTTCGAGTATTATCCTCTGGACAAGGAAGGAGCAGTGCTCTCAGACAACCAGCACTTTCTTCAGTGAGTGCCGAGCGAGATCCGAGAACATCCCGATCTACCCAGTCATATTCAGCTGCATCTGGTGGAAGGGGAAATTCCTCTGGGTGAGTAACGCAACGGCGTGGCGCCATACCTGAAGAAAGGGAAGAAGACTCGGTGTTAGCACCCGAGGGGGTAGTATTAATAGATAAAAACCTACGACCTCTTCCCCTATAGCCGAGTCTAGAGCACCTCCCAACCTCCACGGAGACTGAGAAAGGCCCAACCCAAGTATAATGGTTGGCACACGCTTTACGACGCGCCTTACGATCAGCCTCTCGGTGGGATAAACCCCAAGCCACGCTCTCCTTGAGACTTCTGGGATAAACAACTGCTAAGGGAATCTCTTCTACATGGTCTCTAAAATTCTGATACGAAAACGGCTCCGGTAAGGAGGAAGCCTCCGTGCCGGAAAAAAAAGATGAAGAGGAGGAGGTAGAATCACTCCCATCACTCAAACCCAAAACATCAACCCACCGCTTCCATCTCTCCCAACCCACTTTCCAGGACCATTCATCCTTCACCGTAAAAGCCACCGGAAAACTCCAACCTTTAGAAAGAAAACCCGCAAACCCCAACACATTAGGAAACCTGTAAACCTCCCAATCTAGACATTCCTAAGACTCACAAACCCTACAGAAAATCCAGGAAACAATACTCAAAAAGAAAAATCGAAAAAGACCCAGATTCCTAAGCAGTTATACACAAAATAAAAAACCAAAACAAACAGAAAATGATAAACTCACAAGAAAAGAAAAACTATACCTGAAGGTGTAGAATAACGAAGGAGAGAGGAAGAAGATAGCAACGAAGAGGAGAAAGCTGCGAAGGAAGGTGAAGCACAATATCTAGTTTTAGAAATTTTGGGGAGAGAAAGTAAGGAGTTGTGGGACGCAGAAGAGGAAAAGAAGGGAAAAGAGGGGGAAGTTTAAATACGGTTCCCCCCATTTCCTCCACAATTCCATCAAAATGGGCTAGCAAAACTGAAAAGCCCAACTTCGAGACGCACAAAAGGAAACGTGGCAAACAGTTACTGGGAAGTAGCCTCGAGAAAAGAAACGGCTCTTGACAACATTAAAGGGCCACCTTACACGTGGCTTCATGCACAAGTAGAAACGTCACCCGAGTCAGAGGAAAGGACAGTGGGACAGACGAAAGGACAATACCTTCGCTTTAAATCTTTAACATGCAAGAGCATTAGACATAGATCAAGCTAAAAATCATTTTTCAAAAGTTTATTTCCTTTGGTTCTTTGTAAAACCGTGATGGTTCTCAAGAAAGATCAAATCTTTTTAGTCAAGAATGACATGCGTGCACTTAGGTCTTGTAGATCAAGTCATAAAATCAATTAAAATAGCAGAAATCAAAGATCAAAATCACTTTAGGTAAGAAAAGGTCAAAACCATGACATGCATGAAGAAAGGTTAAATCTTTTGGTTCAAAAACAACATGCATGTGCCAAAGATCAAGACTTTTTCATGGATCAACCCAAGATCAAAGCTTTATTAAGATCAAGTTAAAATCAAAACCTTTCAACCACTCAAATCAACTTTTCTAAGCATAAGATTAACATGCAATGACTTAGATCAAATTAAAAGCATCAAGACCCATGATACTAGTCAAGGCCGAATCACTTGGCTCTTGATCTAGGGTTTTATAAGTTCACTTATTCTTAAAAATTCAAGATTAAGGTTTAATTAACACATGCATGTAATCAAATCATCAAAATCATCATCAAATCAACATGGAACACCAAAGATCTTAACTTTATTACCAACCAAGTTTAAATCACATATTTATTTATCAAACAAACTCTTAAACACATCATGGTTCACGGTTTTAAGAAAGAAAATTCAACATGCAAAGAGATTTACTTCAAACTTCACAAAAATCTCAACAAACCTTTAGATCTAGAGGATTCAGTTTGAAAAACTTTAAGATCCATTACTTAGGTTTTAACCGAATCATAAAGTCCATGGTTTAAGTTATTACAAGTTTCTTTGAGTCTTAAAAGTTCATGATCAAACATAAATAAAACATGTAAAGAAAGAAAAGAAGAAATATTACAAGATTAAAAGAAAATCTAATCTATTACAACTCCTTCATTCTCATCCGAACCACCCACCTAAGAAAAGGTTGATCTTCTAGCTTCTAAGGTCTTGGATCTTCAAGGAAAGGCTTAGGTTTTGGGCTTGATCTCCTCTTCTCCCTTTTTCTAGCTCACGGCCTCCCTCCCTCCCTCTCTCTCTCTCTCTCTCTCTTTTTCTTTCTCTAAGAGCTTGACTTGCTCTTAGAGTGAATGTGTAACAACACGATTTTCGCAAACCAAAAATAATTGACTTTTACTTATTAAAGTGGCAAAAATGAGGCCAAATTTTTTTTGAAGCGTATTTGAAAAGTCATTGGTGTATTTAAAAATTCTTTTACTGAAAACCGAGTTGTTACTAAAACCTTCTTTCACATAAAACATTCATTTCCATAAAGTGACTTGATTTAAGAACATCAAGACGGTTCCCAAAAATTACATTGTTCAATTTTCCGAAATAAAGTAGACCACAATACGAATTGTAAAGACTTAGCTTAATTACATAAGTGGTACATTGCTTGGTAATCCTTGACTCAAAACACAATTCACAAACTTAAACTAAACACCCTACTTTCGCTTCCTTCCGATGAAGACATCCGGATGAAGCTCTCCTTTCTCCTTGCGCCCTTTCTTCACTTCCGAGAGTGAAGCCACCTCTGTCACTGCTTCCTCGTTGTCGTTAAGCTCCAGCTCCAATTCATCTAGGGTAATAATCTCCATACGATGCTCTGTCTGCCCGTTGAGATATCAGCAGCACCGATATGCCAACGAACAGGAGAGAGTAAGCGATCCGAACGACGAATCGTCGACGGTGTGGGATTACAATAGGTGAGATATCAAGACCATACAGGCATACACACACAACATACATACAACACAATACTCAAGCATATCATTATTATTATCATTCATTATCTGTGTCATCATGATTGTTATCTTGCCAACTTATTATCATCTCTTAGCATATTCATTCCTTATTTCTCAATTCTTTTCTCAACTTCATCATTCCATAAGATTTCACTTCTCATAATCATACATTCTTTTATCTCTCTTAAACTCTCTTTATCATATCTTATCGGATCAAAACCATCGATGATTGGGGGAAAATTTAGAATATCATCGAGGTGCTTGTTCATTGCCATCGACACACACGTCTACATCTCCTCGGTCATCCACCCAGCCTAGTCGGAAGCTAACAGGAGTACAGGACCTTTACCACGCGGGCACGACAGCTGCCTCAACATCATTTGGCTCCAAGCCAGGAGAACTGTAGAAAACTCGGGTACAGTCTCAAATTAGTTCATATCATTTCAATTTATATAATATCAACGCACACTGTAGAAAACTCGGGTATAGTGGCAAATAAAGATGCCCCATTCCAGTCCCTCTCACTGTTCTCGAAATGCCATAGGGGTGACAGCACTATTCCGGTTCCGGGTGCAGAACTTACCACGGCATTAGGACCCAGTCCCCACCACGTCTAGCTACCACATGTGGAATTCGTTCCGCCCAGAATAGTACTCAAAGCATCATGGCGTTTTACCGCCCTAGCTTACCCTATTGCATTCACTACCCGAATATCCCTGATATCCGGGGTACCTTCCTCTCCACTACTTCGCACTCTCATACCTCACCGAGTTAGTGTCTTTTAAAGTCTTTTATCTTTTAATTATCCTAAGGTCGGCCCATCTATCGTGCATCCCTTCAATGACTCCCGACCACTAACTTTGCACAATCTTTCTCTCATCTTTTCTCAACATAGCACAGAGCTGGGTTCACATTATTGTACTTGTATCTTATTTCCCATCTTGTCTCAATAATTTCATTTCATCAACTTTCTCAAAGTCTCAAATCGTAAACTTTCACAAAATCTCATTTTCTTACTTTCCCAAAATCTCCTTTCATAATTTCCTCAAAAACTTTGTTTCACTCACTTTCCTCAAAATACATTTTTATAAACTTTCTGAAAATCTCATATCATAACTTTCACAAAATCTCATTTCATAATTTCTCTCAAAATCTTGTTCCATAAACTTTGTCAAAAATCTCATTTCACAAAATCTCCTCAATGTCTCATTTCACAACTTTCGAAAATCTTATTTCACAAACTTTCTAAAAACTTCTTTTCATAACTTGCTAAAATCTCGTTTCACAAAATTTCTAAAAATCTCTTTTCATAAAACTGTTAAAAACTTCATTTTACAAACTTTTCTCGAAAACTCATTTCACAGACTTTTCCAAAACCTCTTTTTACAAATTTTCTCAAAATAGTATTTCACAAATTTTCTAAAAATCTCATTGCACAAATCTTTAAAAATCTCATTTCAAAAACCTTTTTCAAAAATTCTCATTTTCAAAAACCTCTTCAAGAATTCATTTCACAAACTTTTTTCAAAAATCTCAGTTCGTAAGACCTTTCAAAAATCCCTTTTTTAAAAACTTTTCGAAAAATATTGTTTCCGTGAGTACTAGTGGAGGAGCAAGCTCAACTCAACACAAGTCTCATTTCAACAATCAATAACAAAGGAGCCAAGCTCCACTCAGATCACATCTCGTCTCAACATTACTCTTCCCCAGCTCTGGCTGAACCTCATCATCATCATCAAATCCTTCCCCAATCTCAACTCTTGATCTCTTTATTTCTTTTTCAGCACTTATCTCTTTTCCAAACTATTTCATATCTTTTATCACTATTCATTTCTCTTTGTGCCTTTTGCTTTCACTATCTTATTTATTTCTTTTTTCATTCTCAGGACGTAACAGACGTCCATCACCCTATTATTCATGTTAATTTACAATAGGATTATCATCATGCATAATTAAATAAATAAACATACAAGCATGCTATTGCACGCAATCATCACGCAACAACAATGTGGTCTTTGTCACATTCGTATAAGTGGCCACACAATACAAACAATTGCCACTATACTACTGACTCCGAACCACTTAATTCCGATCTTTGAGATGATACGGAACGTCCTAATATATCACCTAAATACCACAGTGTCTTAGGAAAGCTTCTCTCTCACTTGAGGTCCGGCGATTAAATGTGTTCAGTCTCCTCGGATCCTTTTTGTTGCCGGCTGCCCCAATCCCTCGTCTATACCATTCCTCGTATTAAATAAAACATGTTTACTTTATTAAACTGTATAAGAAAACCTTTTCTTAACTCAGTACACATTCCGTTCCTCGTCGGAAAACTTAAAAACGTAATTGTTTTCTCAAAACGATTCTATCTTTTTCTGGTACTTTAAGTACCTCAAAACCATTTGAAAACATTTAATAAAATAATTTAAACCAATTTATTTGGTTTCTGGTCCGTCTTGGACAGCACCATAATCACGTTTGAAAACACCGAAAAATTCACCGTTTTTAATCCGAGTTTTTCTTAAATCAAATATCACTTGAAAACTTTACTTTAAATCACTTGTACTCACTTTTTAAAACTAAGAAACAAGTCCAAACAATTCTGGACAGCAAAGAGTTGTTTTACAAAATCACTTTGATAAAACTTCGAAAACATCGTAAAAACACTTTTTACTTCAAACACTTCTTTAACTCGAAAATAACACTTTAAAACTCAAGCTTTTGTCATAAAACAAACTTTGGACAGCCATTAACACAGTTCAAAAATCTCAAATGAATCAAATCAAATTATTTTAAAATCAATTAATTTCAAAATCATATAAATACTCAATTATTTTCCAAACATCAACTTAACACACAAACAATAAGTAACACTTCATTAATTAAAAGCATATAACCAATTTAATCATTATCAAAGCAATTATACCACTCACCAATAATTCATTTTCATAACACAAAACATTTAGACATACATGTGTTCATAAACCGAATTAAACCAAGATATAAACCATGCACTTTTGTTTTCCTTTCACTTTGAACAACTTAATCCTTTTCTAAAACCACTATATAAATTTATTTTCATGCAACAAAATCATTTACTCTTTATTTTGCTTTTGGCCGAATACACATATATATGCATTTAGACACAAAACTTTTTCCAAATCAATTTAGTTCATTGGTTTCCTTTATCTTTAACCCAAAACCGAATAGAAAAAATAATAATCACAATATTATCTCAAATAATTCAACTTAACATAATCGCACAAAACATACTCATTTCTTTTATGTCACTTCTGTGACATCCCTTATTTTCCTAACTAAGATAAATAAGTTTTCATTAAAAGAGAATTTTGAGATATTGTTTTACAAATGATTTTCGATGAATATTTTCGATTACGTAATCAATTTTCGATTTTATGGAATTTTGGTAAACAAAGGTTTTAAAAAAAAAGTTCAAGCAAATGATTTTATTGAGTTTTGAGTTATTTAATCGATTTAAAGGAGTTTTGATTTCATAATGGATTTATACACTTTGGAATTTAATCCACTTGTGTTATGACTTCATGTGTTTGTTTTTCTAAGGTTTTCAATGAATTGTATTGCTTGAGGTTTTAATTAAGATTTTGTTTTCTCAAATTGATTCATATGGTCTTATGGTTTTAAGATGGAAGACTATTTTTATTAAGTTTCAAAGAAATCAATGTCCAAATCGCCTTGATCTAGAATAATCTCTCAAAACCCTAATTAGTATCCTAATCTTTGATTAAAACCCTAATCGAGTTCTTAATCCTTGATTAAGAACTTAATCACTCTCTTAAGACCTAAATCCTCAAGGTTGGTGAGCTAACCTAGAATTGATTTTCCTTAAACCCATGATTAACTTTTTGATTAGTACCTTAATCCTTGATTAAGCCCTAATCACTAAGGATTAGTGGACTAAACCTGGATTAATTAACCTAATCCTACCCTAATCACGATTAGAACCCTAATTAGTGCCTTAAACCTAATTAAGCTAATCTAACCTACCCTAACCTCCATGTGGCCGAATGCATGTATTTGGGTTGGCCACCAAGTAGCTTTGCTTAGTCATAAGCTAGGATGCCTTGTAGTCAACACAATGACATCATCCTCATGACCAAGCATGACATAAGGAGGAAAAAGTGAAGGAATAGGAAGGAGGAAGGAAGGAGGCCGTGGGGATCTAGGAGCAAGACTTGGCCTCCAAGTTTTGTAACTTAGTCCCCAAGTAGTTGCAAAGAAGCCCCCCATGAAAACCCTTGATGGAAATTAGGGAAAAGTGAAGAAGAATAAAAGAAAGGGGCCAAAACCGTGTGGTGAAGAGTGAATTCTCTTTCATTCCTTCACCCTTCATTCTTTCATCTTCATCTCATCAACAACAACTCATACCCATCAACACTCTCAAAACCGTGAGAGTGAAGAGAGAGTGATCAAAACCCATACACTTCTCTTGTTTTCATTCCCTTCATTCCTTTCCTAAACCAAACACACACACTTTCTTTCATTTCCTTTCCCAAACTAAACACAACACTAAAGAGCTACATCAAGCTCTTAGTGAGAGAGAGAAAAAGAGAGAGAAGCCGAATTAGAAGAGAGAAGAAGAGGAACCAAACTTCAACACCAAACTCTTCATAACCTAGGTAAGATCAAGCCAAGCTAGTAAAGGAGAAAAGGAGAAAACCATGGACTAGGAAGATGAGTGGGTGAACCGTGAGGAGAGAGGAGAGAAACCAAGGAATTGGACTTGATTCTTGAAAGTTTTTGATTAAGTAAGAATTTTATTTCATGATCTAAAAAGTTTTAAACCTTTTCCTTGATCCATTTTCGTTTCTCATGATTCTCTTCTAAAACTTTGATTTTGTTTGAAAAGTGTTGATGCATGTTTGTCTTTGTCTTAGATCTAGTGATTTCCTTTACATGCATGTTGATTTTTCAACTTGATCTTAAAGTTTTGTTAAGAAAAGTGGTTTTCCTCATGATCTTGGGTTTTCCTCTTTGATTTCTTAAAAGTGTTTTGAAAAAGAGAACTTGATTTTTAAGTTTTCATGAAAGATTTTTCAAAGACCTAATATTTTGGTTGCATGCATGTTTAGATCCATGCTTAATCTATGATGAACTTGATGTTTGAGTTGTGATATAGAGACCTTTGAAATAATTGAACTTTTCCTTGATGATTTTCTTTATGATGGCCACGGTTTGTTGTTGTTGTGAGTGAAAGCTTGACTTCTTTTGTTTGATCCCTTGCATGTTGTGATCTTGAGATTTAGTGATGCTTTAAGTGAATAAAATTTATGTGATGATTGTGATCCTTATGTGTTAGCCACGGTTTTGCATGCTTGATTGAAAGGACTAGAATTTTCTTAAGACTAAGTGATGAATGTGTGATTTCCATGAACCTTGTGTTGATCTTAAGTGTTAAATGTGAAATAAAAATTGCTTAGAGATCTATGTGTGCTCACGGTTTCATGAGTGAAAATATGCTAGGATTATGTTTGTACTTGCTTAATACATTATGTGAAATTGTTGTTGGATTTGAAGTTGTTTTTAGAAGCCTTGAATCTTTGAAAATGCTTTTGAGAAAACCTAGTTAAGGTCACGGTTTGGACCTTAGTTTTTGAGTTAAATTTTCTTGAATAAATATGTGTTGACTTCATGAAACTATGTGTGTATTGTAACGCCCCGATTTTCACCATCCGAAATTAATCATCGTTTAAAAAGTTGCTAAAAAATGAGGCCATTTTTTTTTATAAAACGTTTTGGGAAGCCATTGGTGCATCTTTACACCCTTTCTCGAAAACCGGGGTGTTACGTAAAACCTTTCCGCACTTCTACTCCCACATCTTTCAAAACGAGTTCATATTTCTTATCAAAACAAAAGTTTGGCCAGTTCATAAAATAAAAGTAGGGCACAGTTACCGGAGTGATACATTGCTAAGAGAGTCCTTTGTCTCACACTTACAAACAACTTTAAAATAATCTACCCTACCTTTGGCTCTCCCTAATAAAAACTATAGGGTGCAGTTCATGATCCTCTTTCTTACGTCCTTGCTTGACACCAGAAGATGAAGCTATCCCAGTTGCAACTTGTCCACGATTCTTTGGCACCCATTGCATCCTTGTCGGTGCAGAAAAATTCCTCAGAGCTTCACAGCGCAGCTTCTCTTCATAGTCTCCATATCCTCGGACAGAAACTTGTCCTAGCAGTGGTCCTAGGTTCGCTCCGCAAAGTCGATGCTCAGGGTCCGGGATCACTATCTGCGAATCACCAGTCCATACCCAACCAGATGGGGTACGCTTCCAGCCGCATCCATGTTCCATCCAAGTTGAAATCTCCATGCGATAATCCATCTGCGCATTGGAGTACCAGAAACACCGATATACCAATGGGCAGGAGAGAGTTAGCGAACCGAAGGACAAGTCATCGACGTTGTGGATTTACCGCAGGCGGGATATCAAGACAGCACACACAATACAAACAAGGCACGCACAGCACTCAAGCATGACAACACAATTCATTATTATTATTATTTCTTATCTCTTATCTTTTACTCCTCAATTCCTTTCTCCTTAACAATTCCCAAACCTTCACTTTCTTTCCCTTTCCAAGGGTCTCAACCTTTCTTTCACACTTTCCATCTCCATCCTTAATCATTCATAAACTTTTACTTTCTTTAATTCTAAATATTTTCATTAACAAGTCTTATCAAATTACAACCATCGATGATTAAGGGGATTTAGGGAATCATCGAGGTACGCGTCCATTCGTAGTTAGCACTCACGTCTCAAGTCTACATCTCCTCGGTATCCATCCACCTAGTCGGAAGCAAACAGGAGTACAGAACCTTTACCGTGCGGGCACGACAGCTGTCACACACAAATGGCCCCTGACCAGGAGGTCTCAGCCTCAAATCATAACATATATAAACAAGGCACACTGTCTCACTACAGTGGCAAACAAATGCCCCACTCCAGTTCCTCTCACTGTTCTAGATTTGCATCTAGGGGGCGACAGTACTGTTTCTAGTTGATCATGCAGGACGTGCCACAGCATTAGACCCAGTCCCCACCACGTTAGTGCGCCACTTGTGGAATTGTCCCGCCTAGAAAAGTACTCTAGACTTCTTGACGTATCACCGTCATCGTCCTCCCCTACTGCAATCTCCACCTGAGTATTCTCAGATACCCATAGTATCTTCCTCTCCACTACTTCGGGTTAACTCTCATACCTCACCGCGTTCGTTGTTAATGTCTTTTAAAAGCTTTTATCTTTAATTAACCTAATGGTCAGCTCACCCTTCGTACATCCCTTCAATGAGTCCTGACCGCTAACTTTGCATCACTTTTCAGTTCATCAAACTTGGCACAGAGCGGAATCACATTCACAACTCGAATCTCATCACAAGAACGTTTCTCCAACAATCTTTATCAACTTTCTCAAGAATCTCTTTTCATAAACTTCTCCAACAATCTTTATCAACTTTCTCAAGAATCTCTTTTCATAAACTTTCGCCAAAAATCTCCTTTTCACCAAACCTTTTCAAAAATTTCTTTTCTAAAAAATTCTTTTCATAAATCCTTTCAAAAATCTCCTTTCCAAAAATCTCTTTCAGAAAATCCGTTTGGAAATTTTTTTCTCATTTTGGGAACCCTTTTTAAAATTCCAAAACTCCTTTCAAAAATTGTCACTTCTGGGAACCCCTTTTCAAAGTTTCTTTTTGAAAACTCATTTTCAAAAATCTCATTTTTGTAAAACCGTTTCAAAAATTCTTTTCAAGGGTTTTCTCAAAGACTTTTCTCTTCTTGAGAACTAGTGGAGGAGCAAGCTCAACTCAGACCAGTCTCAATCCAAGAAAACAAAACCAAAAGATTCACACCTCACTCCCCATCACATTGCACTTTCAATACCACCTCAACTTTCTTTCCTCGCTCTGGCTCATTCACATCGCATCATGAAATCTTTTCCCAATCTCATCTTACTACCTTTTCCCAACCATCATCTTATACCCCTTATCATTATCTCCACTCTCAATGTCTTATCAGGGTAAGGCTGCCTTGTTCCACAAGGACTTAAGCCCAACAAGAATTATCTCTTCTCTTGGTGTCTTTTACTTCTAATCTCTTTTAGTATCATTATCAATTATCTCACATTATCATATAATCAACAATCTATAACATTAACATGCATAAATAAGTAAACATAAATAGCACATCATCAGCAACAAACATCACACACAACAATGTGGTCTTTGTCCTATTCGTATGAGTGGCCACACAAAGCACACAATTGCCACTATACTACTGATGCTGAACCACTTAGTTCCGATCTTTGAGCTAATACGGGACGCCTTAATATAACACCTACTACCACGGTGTCTTAGGAAAGCTACTCTCTCACCTGAGGTCCAGCGATTAAATGAGCACAGTCTCCTCTGATCTTGGTTGCTACCACTGCCATAGTCCCTCGTCTGTAACATTCCTCGGATTAATTAAAACACATTTTCATTAAAAACTTTTCTTAACTTAGAACGTTTTTCATTTCTCGTTGGAAAAGCGTGATCGTTTTCTAAAAATGACTCAAACGTTTCTTAGGACTTTAAATATTTAAAAATCATTTTGAAAACATCAATTAAAACAATTTAAATCAATTGGTTAGGTGGCTGGTCCGTCTTGGACAGCACCTAAACCTAATTCCAAAAATACCGAAAAATTCACCGGTTTCAATTCGGGTTTTCTCAAATCAATTTCCCTTTGAAAACCAAACTTCGAGTCTCATGAACTCCATTTTTGAAATCCAAAAGCAACTTTAAATAAACTTGGGCAGCAAAGAAATGTTTCACAAAAATCAATTTAATAACACCCCAAAAACATCGTAAAAACTCTTTTTAGTTTCAAATACTTTTAAAATCAATATCCACACTTTGAAAACTTAATAAATCACAACATAATTTCACAAACTCAAATAAATCAAACCAAATAAATTTCAAAACTAACATTCATACGCACACGGACAATAACACACTTTGATCACGTAAACACTTAATCAATCATAAATCAAACATCAAACACTTAATTTAATCATTTTCAAAAACATTTCATTTTTATAAAACAAAATCATCTAGGCATACTTACACTCATCAACCGAATGCATACTCACATAAATCATTCAAACACAACACTTATTCCTAATCAATTATTTCACAAAATACATGCATTGTCCCTAAGTTCTATCCTAATTAACATGCATAGACTCCTAAACCGAATGCATACACATAATTCAACTTATGCATAAAACCTATTCTTAATCAATTAGTTTAACATGCATAGACCGAAAATCTCACAAATCAAAACATGATTCATGCATCATCAAACATACAAAGTCACACAATTATTTTCTTCTTTTTCTTAATAAAACCGTAAGCTTAATCATTAGGAAATTTATCAAACTTTAATTTATTTTTCCTTAACTTAAATCAAATCATGCAAGAACATAAAGCATATATCAAGTTCTCACAACAACAAAAGCATAGATTTAATCTAAGCAAACCCGAATACAACATGCACAAAATAAACACCTAGTTTAGATCAAGAATCACATAAGAACATAGAACATAATTCAATTTAGGAAAATTCATTTTGTTCTCCCTAATTTTCTTCTAAAACCGAGACATACAACACAAGAAATCATGATCCTTCCCCCAAAATTAACATGCATGCACTCAAATCATATGGATCAAGTCATGCATTAGCACAAATCAAGGCAAAAATCATTTTAAGCAAGAGAAAGGTAAAACCGAGACATGCATAAGAAGAAAATATACTCTTTTCATATAGGATGGGCATGCATATACTTAGATCAAGTCACAAAATTAAACATAAGAGCACAAATAGAAAACAAAATCATTTTAAATGGAAAGAGGTCAAAACTGAGGCACACTCAAAGAAATATAAAGACTTTCATTCAAAATTATTTACAAAACTCAAAACAAAATCAAGATCTACACAAAATTCAAAGATCAAAGCACAAATTAAAGCTTTCATCTAGATCAAATCAAAACCGTGACATGCAAGGGTTAAAAATCATTTTCAAGTAACATGCAAGACCAAAAATCATCAAACAAGTTTAGATCAAACATTGATTTGTCAAACAAACACATAAAACATCTCACTCCTCACGGTTTGAAGCTTAAAAATCAAACATGCAAATAGATCTATGCCAAACATACAAAGATCATGAATAAAACTTTAGATCTAGAAGAAAAACATGAAAACACTAAGATCTAACATGAATCATACCAACCGAATCAACATACACATATTGCAAATTAAGTTAAGTATTTAAAAGTCCATGGTTCAAAGAAAAATTACACATAAGTGCTCAAAAATACGCATGCAAGAGAAGAAAAGAAAATAAAATTACAAGATCAAGAACTAATTCTAAGGCTTCTAAGTCTTCGGTTTATACCAAGAAGAAAGTCTTCTAAACACTTGATCTTCAAGAACTCCTAGGTTTAGGGTTGATCTCCTCTCCTTCTTCTTCTTCCTACCTCACGGTTTCCTCTTCTTTCTCTCTATTTTCTTTTTCTAATTCTTTGTCTAAGAGTTTGAGGAGCTCTTAGACTTGTGTTTTGGTGTGGTGTTTGGGCGAAAGAAGTGAAGAAATGAAGAGAAGAATGGGTGAAATGAAGCAAAGGCCAAAGCTTATATAAAAAGTCATGGCTTCCTATTTTGCCCTTTAAGTAATTCGGCCAAGGCTCAAGAAAGAGGGGTAATTTCGGCTTCCTCTAAAATTGCATGGGTGGATGTTAGCAAAATTCAAGGGGACAACATATGAGACATAAGAGCTTAGGGTTCATCCTAGGTTGTTGACCTTTTGGTTCTCTTTAGGGTTTCCTTCATCTAGTTAGGGTTTTGTTGGGGGCTTAGTTAGGTTTTGGTTTGGGACTTAGTTACTTGCTTTCCTCACTCACTTACACACGGCACTCACACATACCTACACATGTTCACTTACATGCACACACACACACACACACACACTTACACGATGCACATACACACATGCACATATACTTACTCATATGCACATACTCATTCACATGCACACTTACACGTTGCACACTCATGCATTTATACATACATTCACATACACATATGTATATATGATCACATTCCTTTACTAATTAAATTCTCATACATACACCAAAACCGTATATACCTATTCATGCACACACATAGAAAATAAATCATTCATGCATAAAAATTGTAATGGCACCAAAATATCAAGCACTCATTCATGGAAAATCAATAACCTTTTAAAAAAATACATTTCAAAACTCACATCTTATTTCATGAAAAATCACCATCATTCTAAACACATCATCATTTCCAAAACTTAAGCTTTAAAATTCATCACATTATTTCATGAAAAATTATTTATTTAAAATCATTTATCATTTTGAAAACGTGAATATGGAAATTTATTTAAGAAAATATCCTTTCAAAAACACTTTTCTCAAAATAGTTCTTTTTATAAATAAAAACAGTTCGAGGATTTTGAGGGGTGTTACAGTCTCCCCAACTTAAGGATTTCTCGTCCCCGAGAAATACGTTGTGGATTAGGCAGTATGGCACAACAACCCTCACATCATTCTCAACTTTTGCTCTGAGGTCGTCCTTTCCTTTACTGACAGTAGGTTCTTCACAACACTCCGGGTGCGTCGCTCTCGGATGAACAGTTCCACAGCATATTACTTACGTGTCGAGTCGGGTTAAGTCACACGGACTAACCGAAGAAAATGTCGTTCCTTCCACTGATCGCCGTCGCGGAAAGTACCACTTTGGGTATAAACCCAGAAAAATCAAGCAAACAAACATTCACACATCTCCAAAAATACCGGATTTAATCTAAAATCCGAAGATACGCACTACTTTCTACATCCTAAGGTTCTCATTATCTTACAGACAACCACTTCTCGTTCTAATTCCCTTTCAACTCTAGGGTTTCCATCCAACATCTAACTACAGGACAAGGAATCTAATATTCCCCTATTCTCTCAAATTAAGGCCAATATACACTTTCTCTCCTCCTTACGACTCCCCAACTTTGATCAAACCTACTACTAGGCTCACTACTGACCTACGTCTTATTCCACAACCACCATTTATCCATCCATGATCATTCAAGCCTAAGCAACTATGACACTTCTAACTCCTCAAATCAGGTTAATAAATCCTTGGGGAATGGTTGGCAAGACTACGGTCTAGTAGGAAAGGTTTATGAGGAAAAAGTTTTGGATTCCAGCTAGACTGACTATTTTTGCTGAAACAATTCAACAAACACGGGTTCAGGGGTGACATACTATTTCTTTAAGGGTAGTGGCCATCCTTGTACCGAAAGTACATCGGGTCAACACACTTAGGCCTATCATCAGTGATACTACTTCTGATACCACTCTGTGGTTATGAGAGTTCGACTCCTTCGATCTAGAGTCTCTATGCCTCTACCTACTTTTCTACACTACTTAACCAGCAGGGTCTTTAGTCTAACACAACATGTACTAGGATATCCGAAACCTTATACCTTAGAAGGACAAGAACCCTATCTCACATTCCTATCTTGCACTAGCAAGCACACATAGGTTCACACAAGCAAACAAGCAACGAACACACAAGGCATACAAGCATGAGCTTAAGGCCACAAAGGATTAACGTAGCTCTGATACCACTCTGTAACGCCCCGATTTTCACCATCCGAAATTAATCATCGTTTAAAAAGTTGCTAAAAAATGAGGCCATTTTTTTTATAAAACGTTTTGGGAAGCCATTGGTGCATCTTTACACCCTTTCTCGAAAACCGGGGTGTTACGTAATACCTTTCCGCACTTATACTCCCACATCTTTCAAAACGAGTTCATATTTCTTATCAAAACAAAAGTTTGGCCAGTTCATAAAATAAAAGTAGGGCACAGTTACCAGAGTGATACATTTCTAAGAGAGTCCTTTGTCTCACACTTACAAACAACTTTAAAATAATCTACCCTACCTTTGGCTCTCCCTAATAAAAACTATAGGGTGCAGTTCATGATCCTCTTTCTTACGTCCTTGCTTGACACCAGAAGATGAAGCTATCCCAGTTGCAACTTGTCCACGATTCTTTGGCACCCATTGCATCCTTGTCGGTGCAGAAAAATTCCTCAGAGCTACACAGCGCAGCTTCTCTTCATAGTCTCCATATCCTCGGACAGAAACTTGTCCTATCAGTGGTCCTAGGTTCGCTCCGCAAAGTCGATGCTCAGGTTCCGGGATCACTATCTGCGAATCACCAGTCCATACCCAACCAGATGGGGTACGCTTCCAGCCGCATCCATGTTCCATCCAAGTTGAAATCTCCATGCGATAATCCATCTGCGCGTTGGAGTACCAGAAACACCGATATACCAACGAGCAGGAGAGAGTTAGCGAACCAAACGACAAGTCGTCGACGTTGTGGATTTACCGCAGGCGGGATATCAAGACAGCACACACAATACAAACAAGGCACGCACAGCACTCAAGCATGACAACACAATTCATTATTATTATTATTTCTTATCTCTTATCTTTTACTCCTCAATTCCTTTCTCATTAACAATTCCCAAACCTTCACTTTCTTTCCCTTTCCAAGGGTCTCAACCTTTCTTTCACACTTTCCATCTCCATCCTCAATCATTCATAAACTTTTCCTTTCTTTATTTCTAAATATTTTCATTAACAAGTCTTATCAAATTACAACCATCGATGATTAAGGGGATTTAGGGAATCATCGAGGTACGCGTCCATTCGTAGTTAGCACTCACGTCTCAAGTCTACATCTCCTCGGTATCCATCCACCTAGTCGGAAGCAAACAGGAGTACAGAACCTTTACCGTGCGGGCACGACAGCTGTCACACACAAATGGTCCCTGACCAGGAGGTCTCAGCCTCAAATCATAACATATATAAACAAGGCACACTGTCTCACTACAGTGGCAAACAAATGCCCCACTCCAGTTCCTCTCACTGTTCTAGATTTGCATCTAGGGGGCGACAGTACTGTTTCTAGTTGATCATGCAGGACGTGCCACGGCATTAGACCTACTCCCCACCACGTTAGTGCGCCACTTGTGGAATTGTCCCGCCTAGAAAAGTACTCTAGACTTCTTGACGTATCACCGTCATCGTCCTCCCCTACTGCAATCTCCACCTGAGTATCCACAGATACCCATAGTATCTTCCTCTCCACTACTTCGGGTTAACTCTCATACCTCACCGCGTTCGCTGTTAATGTCTTTTAAAAGCTTTTATCTTTAATTAACCTAATGGTCAGCTCACCCTTCGTACATCCCTTCAATGAGTCCTGACCGCTAACTTTGCATCACTTTTCAGTTCATCAAACTTGGAACAGAGCGGAATCACATTCACAACTCGAATCTCATCACAAGAACTTTTCTCCAACAATCTTTATCAACTTTCTCAAGAATCTCTTTTCATAAACTTCTCCAACAATCTTTATCAACTTTCTCAAGAATCTCTTTTCATAAACTTTCGCCAAAAATCTCCTTTTCACCAAACCTTTTCAAAAATTTCTTTTCTAAAATTTCTTTTCATAAATCCTTTCAAAAATCTCCTTTCCACAAATCTCTTTCAGAAAATCCGTTTGGAAAAGTTTTTCTCATTTTGGGATCCCTTTTTAAAATTCCAAAACTCCTTTAAAAAATTTTCACTTCTGGGAACCCCTTTTCAAAGTTTCTTTTTGAAAACTCATTTTCAAAAATTTCATTTTTGTAAAACCGTTTCAAAAATTCTTTTCAAGGGTTTTCTCAAAGACTTTTCTCTTCTTGAGAACTAGTGGAGGAGCAAGCTCAACTCAGACCAGTCTCAATCCAAGAAAACAAAACCAAAAGATTCACACCTCACTCCCCATCACATTGCACTTTCAATACCACCTCAACTTTCTTTCCTCGCTCTGGCTCATTCACATCGCATCATGAAATCTTTTCCCAATCTCATCTTACTACCTTTTCCCAACCATCATCTTAAACCCCTTATCATTATCTCCACTCTCAATGTCTTATCAGGGTAAGGCTGCCTTGTTCCACAAGGACTTAAGCCCAACAGGAATTATCTCTTCTCTTGGTGTCTTTTACTTCTAATCTCTTTTAGTATCATTATCAATTATCTCACATTATCATATAATCAACAATCTATAACATTAACATGCATAAATAAGTAAACATAAATAGCACATCATCAGCACACAACATCACACACAACAATGTGGTCTTTGTCCTATTCGTATGAGTGGCCACACAAAGCACACAATTGCCACTATACTACTGACGCAGAACCACTTAGTTCCGATCTTTGAGCTAATACGGAACGCCTTAATATAACACCTACTACCATGGTGTCTTAGGAAAGCTACTCTCTCACCTGAGGTCCAGCGATTAAATGAGCACAGTCTCCTCTGATCTTGGTTGCTACCACTGCCTTAGTCCCTCGTCTGTAACATTCCTCGGATTAATTAAAGCACATTTTCATTAAAAACTTTTCTTAACTTAGAACGTTTTTCATTTCTCGTTGGAAAAGCGTGATCGTTTTCTAAAAATGACTCAAACGTTTCTTAGGACTTCAAATATTTAAAAATCATTTTGAAAACATCAATTAAAACAATTTAAATCAATTGGTTAGGTGGCTGGTCCGTCTTGGACAGCACCTAAACCTCATTCCAAAAATACCGAAAAATTCACCGGTTTCAATCCGGGTTTTCTCAAATTAATTTCCCTTTGAAAACCAAACTTCGAGTCTCATGAACTCAATTTTTGAAATCCAAAAGCAACTTTAAATAAACTTGGGCAGCAAAGAAATGTTTCACAAAAATCAATTTAATAACACCCCAAAAACATCGTAAAAACTCTTTTTAGTTTCAAATACTTTTAAAATCAATATCCACACTTTGAAAACTTAATAAATCACAACATAATTTCACAAACTCAAATAAATCAAACCAAATAAATTTCAAAACTAACATTCATACGCACACGGACAATAACACACTTTGATCACGTAAACACTTAATCAATCATAAATCAAGCATCAAACACTTAATTTAATCATTTTCAAAAACATTTCATTTTTATAAAACAAAATCATCTAGGCATACTTACACTCATCAACCGAATGCATACTCACATAAATCTTTCAAACACAACACTTATTCCTAATCAATTATTTCACAAAATACATGCATTGTCCCTAAGTTCTATCCTAATTAACATGCATAGACTCCTAAACCGAATGCATACACATAATTCAACTTATGCATAAAACCTATTCTTAATCAATTAGTTTAACATGCATAGACCGAAAATCTCACAAATCAAAACATGATTCATGCATCATCAAACATACAAAGTCACACAATTATTTTCTTCTTTTTCTTAATAAAACCGTAAGCTTAATCATTAGGAAATTTATCAAACTTTAATTTATTTTTCCTTAACTTAAATCAAATCAAATCATGCAAGAACATAAAGCATATATCAAGTTCTCACAACAACAAAAGCATAGATTTAATCTAAGCAAACCCGAATACAACATGCACAAAATAAACACCTAGTTTAGATCAAGAATCACATAAGAACATATAACATAATTCAATTTAGGAAAAATCATTTTGTTCTCCCTAATTTTCTTCTAAAACCGAGACATACAACACAAGAAATCATGATCCTTCCCCCAAAATTAACATGCATGCACTCAAATCATATGGATCAAGTCATGCATTAGCACAAATCAAGGCAAAAATCATTTTAAGCAAGAGAAAGGTAAAACCGAGACATGCATAAGAAGAAAATATACTCTTTTCATTTTGGATGGGTATGCATATAGTTAGATCAAGTCACAAAATTAAACATAAGAGCACAAATAGAAAACAAAATCATTTTAAATGAAAAGAGGTCAAAACCGAGGCACACTCAAAGAAATATAAAGACTTTCATTCAAAATTATTTACAAAACTCAAAACAAAATCAAGATCTACACAAAATTCAAAGATCAAAGCTCAAATTAAAGCTTTCATCTAGATCAAATCAAAACCGTGACATGCAAGGCTTAAAAATCATTTTCAAGTAACATGCAAGACCAAAAATCATCAAACAAGTTTAGATCAAACATTGATTTGTCAAACAAACACATAAAACATCTCACTCCTCACGGTTTGAAGCATAAAAATCAAACGTGCAAATAGATCTATGCCAAACATACAAAGATCATGAATAAAACTTTAGATCTAGAAGAAAAACATGAAAACACTAAGATCTAACATGAATCATACCAACCGAATCAACATACACATATTGCAAATTAAGTTAAGTATTTAAAAGTCCATGGTTCAAAGAAAAATTACACAAGTGCACAAAAATACGCATGCAAGAGAAGAAAAGAAAATAAAATTACAAGATCAAGAACTAATTCTAAGGCTTCTAAGTCTTCGGTTTATACCAAGAAGAAAGTCTTCTAAACACTTGATCTTCAAGAACTCCTAGGTTTAGGGTTGATCTCCTCTCCTTCTTCTTCTTCTTCCTACCTCACGGTTTCCTCTTCTTTCTCTCTATTTTCTTTTTCTAATTCTTTGTCTAAGAGTTTGAGGAGCTCTTAGACTTGTGTTTTGGTGTGGTGTTTGGGCGAAAGAAGTGAAGAAATGAAGAGAAGAATGGGTGAAATGAAGCAAAGGCCAAAGCTTATATAAAAAGTCATGGCTTCCTATTTTGCCCTTTAAGTAATTCGGCCAAGGCTCAAGAAAGAGGGGTAATTTCGGCTTCCTCTAAAATTGCATGGGTGGATGTTAGCAAAATTCAAGGGGACAACATATGAGACATAAGAGCTTAGGGTTCATCCTAGGTTGTTGACCTTTTGGTTCTCTTTAGGGTTTCCTTCATCTAGTTAGGGTTTTGTTGGGGGCTTAGTTAGGTTTTGGTTTGGGACTTAGTTACTTGCTTTCCTCACTCACTTACACACGGCACTCACACATACCTACACATGTTCACTTACATGCACACACACACACACACACACACACACACACTTACACGATGCACATACACACATGCACATATACTTACTCATATGCACATACTCATTCACATGCGCACTTACACGTTGCACACTCATGCATTTATACATACATTCACATACACATATGTATATATGATCACATTCCTTTACTAATTAAATTCTCATACATACACCAAAACCGTATATACCTATTCATGCACACACATAGAAAATAAATCATTCATGCATAAAAATTGTAATGGCACCAAAATATCAAGCACTCATTCATGGAAAATCAATCACCTTTTAAAAAAATACATTTCAAAACTCACATCTTATTTCATGAAAAATCACCATCATTCTAAACACATCATCATTTCCAAAACTTAAGCTTTAAAATTCATCACATTATTTCATGAAAAATTATTTATTTAAAATCATTTATCATTTTGAAAACGTGAATATGGAAATTTATTTAAGAAAATATCCTTTCAAAAACACTTTTATCAAAATAGTTCTTTTTATAAATAAAAACAGTTCGAGGATTTTGAGGGGTGTTACATGTATGAGTGTATTATTGATTTTCATAAAAATAAATGAATGAACAAACTTGTTGAATAAAATGATGTTGTGCTGAAATGGTGATGTGTGTGTTTCTAACTTTGATAAATGATATTTATGTGTGTTCAATGATTCTGAAACTTTGTCACTGACTTAAGTATGTTAAAATTAACTTCTCTGAATTTTTATATGATTTTTAGAGTTGGTTTGTTAATTGAAATGGAGTCATTTTGGTGGAAACGATTTCGGAAAAATAAGTTTTCAAGGAAAAACCTAAACCGAGTTTTCTGACCTAAACTACTCTAAATTGCTTGAAATTTTTATGGTAGCTCCTTAAACATGTCGTGTGACTCTCTGTAAAATTTGAGATTATTTGGAGTTGGTTTGATATTTTTACCAATTGAAAAACAGTGAACCGTTTGGTTCAGATTTTCCAGACTTAGTGACGAATTTAATTGAAAAAGTATGACTTGAACAACTCCAAATAATCTGAAATTTTTATGGGATGATCTTGATTGTTTAAGGAAGATTTATACCAATTTTCATGCAATTCGGATTTGAAACACTATTTTTAATAATGGCATTTTGGCCTGAGGTCAGCAACAGTTCTATCTTGCTTTTCATGCGAAATCTTATCTGAAACCTAGCCTAAGGTTGTTCAAATGACTTAGAAATTTTATATGATGAACTTTGGCATATATGTGTATGTTCTGGAAATTTTGGGAATTAAACAAGTTGATTTGGTATGGTTTTGAATTTTATCTTTTGTGCTTTCCCGTAATTGAACAAAAGCTTTATTTAAATGTTTTTGACAAACGTGAATTTTGTGCTTTGTTTTGTGACTTGGCTGGACTTGTATTATGATTATAATGTCTCGAAGTAATTGGATGAATGATTGCTTGATGATATGTTTAGACTATGCACGATTGAGTTTGCAAGATTGATTGTTTACGGTGTTTCGGTCTAGGCTATTAGTTTGAAATTATGATTTGAAAAATGTGCTATGTGCTATGTGCTAAATGGTTTGTTTTAGGTGATACATGCTAATTGAACTTCTTTGTTTGAATGTCTGGGAATTGTTTATTTGATAAAAGAAGTAAAGGAAAATGGGTTATCCGATAAATTACAATGACGTAATTGGTCTTTTAAAGTTGATTGATTTTGAAGAGAATTTGATTATTTGAAAAAAAATGTTGGGTTTACTAGTTGCTGCCCTATTTGATTTCATTATGTTATTTTTGAGAATAAATCATTCCAAATGTTCATTTTAACATGAAGTATTAAAGAGATTAAATAACGATTTTTCGGTGTTTTCGAATCTCGGTTGTGGTTGTCCGGAATGGACCAGCAACCAATTTGTTTATTTAAAGTGTTTATATGAGTATGATTCAGTTTATATGTGCCTATATGTTTCATTACTTTATTTGATTGAAAAATTGTTAATCAAGGTGTTTATTTAATTGTTTTCAAGATACTTGGTTTGTCTATGGATTTAAATTGGTTTTGAATAATGAAAAATGAACTTGGGACTTAGCATATGATGTTGTCCAGAATTTTTCTAAGATGTAATTCTTGTTTTAAAATGTTTTTAAAGTTATTTGAAGTTGAGTTTTTAATGTAGGATAAAGTTGGTTTGAAAAGTGCAATTTTACGGTATTTCCGGATTTTCTAAAAGAGTGGCTTATGGACTTGCATCTTTGCTGTCCAGATTTATTTAAATTGTTTTTCAATCTTGAAGATGTGTTTTGTTGGTTTTAAGTTTGAGTTTTAAATGGTACGTGATTTAAGAAAAGTTGGATTTCAAAGGTGACGTTATTCGGTGTTTTCGGGATCGAGCAAGCTGTTGTCCAAGACGGACCAGCAACCGATCCATTTATTTAAAACGATTTCATTGCTTTTCTATAATGATTTCGAAGTATTTAAAGTATAGTGAAAGTTGGATTTTGATTTGAGAAAGTCTTGAAGTTTTACGATTTTTCGACAAGAAGTGAAAGGAGTTTTCGAAAAGCACGTTTTAGATTCTAAGTATGACGATCATTTAGATAGACTAGTAACATTAGTGTCTCCTATCTAGTATGAGGTGCGTATAAGTCAGGAAGCTGGAGCAGCTGACAGTTGGGAGAACCCGCAACGATTTCGTACAAAGTAATTGCTGGAGTTGAGGTGAGAGAGAAGCTTCCCTAAGACACCGTGGTATTTAGGCGATCTATTAGGACACTCCGTACTCTCTCAAAGTCGGAGTAAAGGTCTATCGTAGCTAGTAGTATACCCGATAAATTGTGTGATTGTTTGTATTGCGGTATACGAAGACTCAGACCTATACCATTACATGGTATTGATTGATTGATATATTTGCTTATGTTGAGATGTATTGCTGTTATATTGTCATTGCATATGCATGGTGCATCATCCCGCTATATAAGATAAGAATAGAAGAGACATAGAAAATTATAAGAAATTCCCCAACGACTAGAGCGAAACTTTAAGGGGTGGAACACGTGATGGAACCGGATGATGCTGATGCGCCGAGAACGTGGAACGAGCTGATACTGTGACGACGACGATGTCTTGAGTGTAGATGCAACGATTGCTGAAATATGTTGTGAGCGTATCTATGTGGTCGTAGCCACCTGTTGAAAGTGTATCTATGTGGTCGTAGCCACATGTTGAAAGTGTATCTATGTGGTCGTAGCCACCTGTTGAAAGTGTATCTATATGGCCGTTGCCATATGTTGAAAGTGTATCTATATGATTGTGGCTACATGTTGAGAATGATTCAGGATGGGTCGGAGCCCGTCAGATATAGTAGTCGAGTCCCACAAGAAGTAACCCACATATGGTTGGTGCTATATGACGGAGGCGACTTAGGATGGGTCGACATTAGGACAAATCGAGTATAACCATTACGACTTAAAAAACCCTTACCCGAAGTAGTGGAGAGGAAGACACGGTGTTTACCTGCGTGGTAATCACTTGTTGATTAGGATAGGGGAAGGTAATGACGGTGATTCGTCAAGAAGCCTAAGAGGAGTCTGTCTAGGCGAGAAAAAGCTACAGTGACCTGGGTTGACCATCCGAGGTTGGGTAGGTAGTCTGGTGTCGTAGCTGAAGTACTGCGTGTACACTAGATGGACGACTGACACCCCCTTGACTAAATCAGGATTAGAAGAGGGATGCTTGAACACGGTGGAGGTAGACACCCTTTGTCATGACATTTTTTTTTCCCGGGCATTTTATAGTGTATCTTGGTGTTGTCTCCAAGAGCCGGTGTGGTAGAGATCCTGTACTTCTGATTGCATCCGACTAGGTGGATGGATTCCGAGGAGATGTAGACTTGAAACCAAAACGATTAAGCCTGAATCCCGATACTATGGACTCGAGATACGTGAACAAAGAGACTTTGACCTTGAGAGACAAGCCGATCGAGAGACTTCGATTTTGTGAGACAAGCTGTTTAAGAAATTTGACTTTGCGAGACGAACTGATTTAGAGACTCCCTAAGGAAAGGACATAGTGTTAGATAATGCGACTATTGCATTTCATCCCCATGCATCTTGCATAATTACATGTTGTATTATTGTGCTGTGAATGTGTATTGTTGTATGCTTGTATTGTCTTAATATTTTGCCTATCGTAAACCCACACCGTCGACGATGCGTCATTCGGAATGCTTACTCTCTCTGTCTTCACCCTTCCTTGTGGACTTCGGTGACGATGTCCACAGGTGACAGAGTAAGTAGATTATCCTGAGAGTCGGTGCCATAGAATTATGTACTACGCCCTACCAGTGGCGTACGGGAAAAAATTAGAAAAAAAAAACCAGTATGCCAAGGCCAGGAAAGACTGTTGCAAATCAAAAAGATATAACAACAACGCATATGCAACTATAACAACAGAAAATAAAGGAGATAAGGGATAGAGAGATTGCACTAGATATTTTATACTTGTTCAGTCTTTCCAACGAAAGATCTACGTCCAGTCCCCAAGCGACCCGCTTGAGAGTTTTATAAACTTGAAATTGAGCTGCACTCAATTACAACCAAGAGCTCCCCGCACACTACTAGGAACCTTCGTTCGCTAGGGACCTCAAAACACAACACTAGGAAGCCACTTCCTAAAACCCAAGGTAGTCTATCTATTAGGTGTCCTACCGTTCGTCTAGCCATTACCCCTTAATACAACAAGGGTTCCTCACTCTATACAACACAAACGTGCCACACGTTTGAACTAGGGAGCCACTCCCTAAAAGCTAAGGGTCACACACTCCTTTACAACAACGGTTATGATAGAGAGATGCTACAAGAACAATATTGCACTCTATGTAGTGCAGATACAATAATAAGGCTTACTAACAATGGAGTGTTATAAGCAACACACATACAACAATTAGGCTTTAATGATAATGAAGTTAAATCACAAGTGTATAGGCCAAATGTAAGGTTTTCTTCTCAATAGATATGAACGTGAAAAGCTTGAAGAAGGAGAAGAAGAAGATAGCGTTCAGAAAAAGGGTTGAAGAGAAAATATGATTGCTTTCAAATCAATTTAAAACCAACAATTAAAACATGTTTTAAAATCAAAATCAAATCAAAGAGATTTAAAAAAATAAAATAGAGATTTGATTCTTAAAACAAAAAAAGGAATTATTTCAAAAATACATCTAAAGTCGAATTTTGAAAATAAATCAGAATCAATTAAGTAAAAACAAATCTGGAAACATTTAAGAGTAATTCTGACACGGATTTCAAAAATACTAAAAAGTAATCGATTACTTTTCAGAGGTAATCGATTATCTCTTCTCTGTGAAAACAGTGAAATCAACTTCTTACGAAAGTAATCGATTATTAAAACAAAGTAATTGATTACCAACTCCCTGGAAGGAAGGTAATCGATTATTAAAGCCAAGTAATCGATTATTTTCACTTAAAAAGAAATTAAAAGCTACAGACATGTAATAATCGATTATCCCATCATAAGTAATCGATTATCACTTCTCTGATCTCCCAGGTTACAACTCAGGGGCTAGGTAATCAATTATACAGGGGAGGTAATCGATAACTTCGGCTTTTTTTCATTAAAATGATTTTCTAAAGCAGAATATGTAACCAGAGGTTTTCATAAACATTTTTATCTTAAAAACTGTAAAACTAATTTAAAACAATTTTCACAATAACTCTTTTCTTCTCCTTAAATTGAAAAACAACCTTGGCCATAAACACTTGGAATAAAGACTTCAATACCTTACAAATTTTCCTATGGGCAAAGCTATACAAAACTTTATTAGCTTGAGCTTGATCCTTAAGCTTGATAAACTTGAAGCACAACTTGGATGAGCTTGTATGCAACTTGTTGTTTGTTATCATCAAACCTTCTAGCAACCAACTAGCATAAACCTTTACATCCTTGGGAAAGCTAAACTTCCAACACTCCCCCTTTTTGATGATGACAGACTCATTTTGAATATCTGCATCACAAGCGTTAAGCAAGCAAATATATATAGCAAATATAACCAAAACTTTAACCCGACTAGGAAATTTAATTGAAATAGCAGGCAAATATATAATTCAATTCATAAACTCCTCTTGCAGAGATGGTTAAAATAATATGATAATATAGATCATCATCTATGAATCTTCTCCCCCTTTGTCAACATCAAAATGGAGGGAAAACTGCTACAGATTTAGGGTTCTTCTCCCCCTTTACACTATACTCCCCTTAAAACACTGAATAGATACATTAATAATGGCAAGAGAGTAAATGTGCATGACGCATAGTCAATTTTTCTCCCTGTAACATCCTCAAATTTATTAAGTAGTTATATGCATTATGTGACGACCTAACTTTTATTACCTTAATTAATATTTCTATATTCTAAAAATATGACCATTTTTTTTTCTTTTTTTTTCAACATAAGTTACGTCATCACTATTTCAAATCTTGCGGAAGAAATTGCAATCATCGTATATGAAGATATCAAACTTCATATTATATTATCATAGTTCAAAAAAGGTCACAACTTTCATTACATAAACTTGAACTGTAGGAGCTAAGAAGTTAAACATATCTAAACTTAGTTAGACTCTAGGCCACTACATTATATTACACTATCTTACAACAAAATATATAATGACCTAGAGCATATGGTTCGCAACTCCAAAACATAAACATGATAGAAAGAGAAACCTGATGAGTTATGTCATTCACATTCCCCTAGAAGGAATTCGGCTCAGTCGTCAGCTCCCCACTGACTTCTGGTCGAATTCTCCATCAGATCATCCTCAGCCACCTGATTCTCACCTTCCACCGGATCCTCGTCCTCAACGGTACCACTCAACGAGATCAGGCTCTGTGGGAGGGACAAGGATGAGAGGAGACTTCCGGTATCACTCTTTCGGTTGAGATGATCTGTGGCGATAAACAAAAACTGGTGGAATGTGCATGATGTAAATCATTGGGATTCTCGTTCGCCTCGGACTCATGCGGGACCAGGGATTTGGATGACGAAAGATAATCTCTACGTCACCCTCGAACATCGCCCGGTTCCCGTCATAGTGCCATTCCCCATTAGGGAGCGGTCTCATCTCCACGCAAAACATGTTCCGAGCTATCACCTACACACAAGGGATAACAAATGAGCATAATAAGGGCTAAAAATAACATACACATATCATCATTTAGCAAAAAGAATGCAAGTACATATGCTCAAACCGTTTTAACACGCATTAGGTTTTATTAGTGTCATGGTGCATGCCTACTCCACATCAAAGCATCACGGTTCGGTAGACTCGACCTTCTTTTCTGTGAACCTTGTCTCGGCCGGGGTCCCGAGTCGCCCTCGGGGCCTCGCCTACAAGTGGGGGTCGACTGAACCAATATGGAGTCGCCTCCACATTTTGTTACAAAAACGCGGAAAAATAATTATTAATTAAAACGGATAAATATTGGTCTCGAACTAGATAGATTCTAAGTTCGGGAGTCGGTTACGAGCCGAGGAAGGTATTAGCACTCGGTTTGCCCGTTCGAAAATGGTACTCTTATTTGATTAATTTTAAAAGACCTAAATAAATGCTTTGCCTAAACTAAATGTTTTTTATTTTAGTGCCTCACAAGGTTGCCCCTGGTCCTACGTACCCTCATAAAATGAAGAATCAAGGCTACGTAGCTCTTAATTAATTTTTAATGTTTTTCTTTTAAAAAAAATATTTTTATGCGGAGAGGATATATGCACAAGACCCCAACATTTAGCCAAGGAAAAGTGGATCTCCAAAACACACATAATTAATAATAAACTAATAAAATTTATTTGTCTTTCTAAAAAAAGGGGGTTTTGGTTGAGTTTATTTTTAAAACTCATATATCTAAAATTGTTTATTATATATATGTTTTTGAATACAAAGAGGAAAGTCCGAGAGATCCCTCCACTGAATGGGTGAGAAAAATCGGCTTGCCAAAACATATTCAATAATCTTTTTTTTTTAAAAGGTGAGATTTAATTATTAAAATTTATGATCCCAAATTATTTAATTTAAATTTAATAATTAAATTCATAACATATCCTAAAATACAAAAAACATTGATTTAAGGATAAAATTAGAATTTAAATATCAAATCTGTACTTTGATGCAAAAAGTTATTATTCAGCAATTAAAACGATTCATAAAATTAATAATTAAAATCTCAATAATTGAGAGATAAAAGACTACATTTTTATTCTTACTATATTACTATATATAAAAAAAACTAAAAAACAAAACAAATAAAACAAATAATAAAGCACCTGTACCGAAGGGAGAGAAGCAACATCAAGAAGACGGAAGGGAGAGATGAGCAAGCTGTAACATCCTACTTTTTATACTTAAAGAAATTGTTTTTAAATAACATTTATTAAAGAAAAATGTAACATTCCGAATTTTAATTCCAATAGTAATTAGAATAATGATAAGATTTGGAAGTAAGGATTATTCTAAAAAGGATTTAAAATGATGGATTAGGAATTCTTCGAGTGTCATAAAGGAGTCAAGGAGATTTGGCATCGGAAAGGAAATTTAAAGTGTTGGAAACCAACAAGCAGCTAAAATAACCTTTTAGAGGGGGGGTGAATAGAAGTGTTAAGCGTCGATACCCAAATTTAAAAAGTAATCAAAATTGGTTCAGAAACGTTTCAATTTTAAGCCAAAATACAGGATTTAATCGATTAAGCTACAATTTAATCGATTAACGTCAGATAGCACACTTTTACTTAATCGATTACTAATCGATTAAACGCTGTTAATTTGCAGAAAATCAGAATTCAATGCAATTCAAGAATCGCAAGAAACTCTAGAAATTAAGAATTAAACCTAAGGCAATTAACTACGAATCAATTAAACAGAAATAACGAATACATAATTAAACTCCCCAATCTAATCCTAAATCAATTACTCTCACAAGATTGAATTTAATCGCGAAACGTAAAGAGCAAAAGGTAAGAAGAACACGCAAAGATTTTATCCTGGTTCACTCACAACCACCGTGAGCTACATCCAGTCCTCCCTCTTTGATTTGGGAGATTTGCTTCACTAAGAAATAAGAAGATTAATATACAATTAGTTAGAATTCCTCACACACACAATCCTAACCCTTTTCTCATACGATGTACCAAATCGTAGAGAGTCTACCCAATCTCTTAATTCTTGTTCACGTTCTTCTTGATTCCTTGATTGAAAGTCGCTTTCAATCCACGTTAGCTTTTAGCATTGAAACCTTCAACGCCCAAGATGTTGCTCAACCTTGCTCTTTTCAATTTCCCAATTGAAACTTGTTTGTTGAATCTTCAAAGTAACCTCTTTGTTACCAATACATTCTACTAAGAATATTACAAGCACTTGAATCTCAATATTGACACAAAAAGAATGAAATGTGTAGAAGAATTGAGATCCCAAAAGAATTTGATAGAGAATGATTTTGCGAAGAAATATTAGCTCATGAAAGATTGAAAGATAGTGAAAAATTGCTCTTGAAAAATTATGGTTCGTAACCTTTTCCCAAATGCATTAGAAAAGCTTTTATTTAATCAGTTTCAACATCAGTTAATCGATTAAATATTTTCTTAATCGATTACTAATCGATTAAACTGAGTTTTAATCGATTAAACACTATAAAAATCCTTTTCTATTATTTTGCAATTTTCACTTGTTAATTTTAATAAATCTTTGAGCCAAATTCTCTATCAAGGTAATCTCAACTCCAAAACATATTAAATTCTTATAAATCAAATGAGATTATCTATCCTAGTCTACCACCCACACTCATATAATAAAAAGAATAATACATTAAAATACAATTATATGAATGAGAGATAAACTAGTCTTGTTGTTGTAGGTTGACCAAACACATTGTCTTCATCAAAATACAATTGAACCACATCAAGCCTTCATAAAGAAGACTAAACGAGTGTTAAAAGCGACGTTTTTGGTGTTGCAAACACCCTATATTAGGAAATTCAAAATAAAATATTTAAAACTCTAAACAAGAATTCCACCGTTGGATGTGAAGTTTAATATGTAAGGAAGCTTGCTTTCAAATTTGAGCAAGATCTGACGGTTAACGAAGAAGTTATGACACTTTGAAGTGCAAAGGAATGGTGGACTGATCTGGTTTATCGATTAAGCATTGAGTTAATCGATTAAGACCTGATAGCTGAATTGGCTGAAATTACACTGGTTAATCAATTAACCACTTGGTTAATCGATTAACACGATGCTGAAGTGAAAAAAATTAAAGCGAAATCAACCCCATTTCATCCCCAATTCGTCCCTTCTTCTTCCCCCACCCCAAGAACATTCATTCCATGCCTTGAGACCCTAAAACCTCAAGTTATTGTGGCCATCCATCATCATTCTCAAGGTCCCAAGTGTCATCCTCTCTTCTCCCTCTCTTTTGGTGTTTCTCTCTCTCCATGGCTTCCTCCCTCTCTAGCTCCAACACTCCCATCAAGTCCTAGGTATGTGAGAACAAGTTCTCTTCCTCCTATTTCTTCCATTGCAAGAGCTAATCATCATCACCTCTAACTCTTGTCTCTCTCTTTGTGTGTTAGGGTTTCATTGGCTCTTTCTCTCTCTTGGGGTTTCTCCTTTCCTCTCTTTCAAGGAGAGGGTGGTGAACTCCTCCACCCCACATTATCATTGTTTATTATCACTATCTGGCTTGTGTCTCGATCGCTCTCCATCACCGCCACTCTCGATTCATCAGGTTTCAATTTGTGAGCCATAAAGCAAGGGTTTGGTACTCCATTCTCTCTCTTTGTTGGTTGAGGTAAGAGGGTTGTGTTACCTCTATTTAGGACATGATCTCTAGGTTGTTTATAGTGATGGCTAGGAATAGAAAAGATTAGTTATGAGAATAAACAATAGGGTAGTCGAGGTTGACAATAAAGTTAAGAATGAAAATAAGGAAAATGAAACCAATTAAGATAATGTGAATATATGTGTTGTATGATGATGTTTGTAATGTGTGAAAATATAATGGAAATGTTGATAATAGGTTAAGTAGGAAAATGGGGATAATTAGACCACTTGTATGTTTGAATGATGATATGTTTGAAGGGTATGTGGGGATTGGGCTTTGAAATGAACTTAGGAGCTAGTGAGTTAATATGTAGCACAAATAATGGGATGAAAAGGGTATGTTTGTGTATGTGATGAGTGTATGGATAAATGACAATGAAATTAATACCAATGGATCTAGAATGATAATAGGAGAGGTAAGTAAGAACAAGTTATATTAAGCAAAGAATAAAAGGAATTATGATTTGTAAATATGTGTTATTGTGAATGTTTGAACTGTTTGTTACCCCTTAGGCGATAATATGAAAATGTAAATAAGTTACTAACGAAAGGAAAGAGAGAAAGAGAACCCGACACAGGATGGTTGTGAGACCCTGTGGCCGAATAATAAAAGGTAAATGACGCAGGATGGTTGTGAGACCCTGTGGCCATATAATAAAAGGTAAGCGGCGCAGGATGGTTGTGAGACCCTGTGGCCAAATAGTATAAAGTTAACTGCTCGGGATGGTTGTGAGACCCTGTGGCCAAATGATAAAAAGGTAGCCGACACAGGATGGTTGTGAGATCCTGTGGCCAAATGATAAAAAGGAAATTAAAAGGAAAAGAAAGAGAATAAAGCAAAGAAAGAGAATAAAGGAAAGAATGAGATAAAAAGAAAAGTGGTTTAAGAATGAAAATCATGTAAGCATAAGAGAGCAAGTAATGAGAAATAAAAGTAGGAACCCGAATAAGCAAAGTTATGAATAAGAAACTAAGAGTGTATGAGTTAAAAAGAGAAAAGAATGTGAATGAATGTATGAATGTTATGTTGTTGTATGTTAATAATAATGTTAGGCTTGGTTATTACAATGACCTCTTAGGGGTTATTTCCTAAGTTTTGTGTAATGCTGCCCTTCTTGCCTATTTTTTTACAGGTACGAAGATGGAGCTTACACTAAGCATGGCCGAGCAGGAGTACACTCCACACCGTGTGTAGAATCAAGTCTCCAATAAGGTGGTTATAGTTTTGATGATGACAATATAATTAGATCATGGATTTAAAGGAAGAATTCAAGCTCATCAAGCCAAGAAGATCAAGTGCACCTCTAGCTAGTCATTCTCAATTGAATTGTAATTTTCATTTTTATTGTTATTGAGAGTGGGTAGCTTAGGAGTTAATCTCAGCCTAAGTCAAAAAATTTGAATGCACGAAAAGGTTGGGATTACATAAGATTATCACTTGAGAAGAGAATTGAAAATAATTTTTAGAAAAACTTGATTTTTACCATCTCTGGGCAAAAGACTCGAGTGATCTGAAAAAGATCGACTCGAGTAACTCTGGTCAAGAGACTCGAGTGATTTGTAAAAGACTCGAGTATTTTGCTTGAAATCAGAGATATGACCGTTGGTTCAAGTACAAGGCATTTCTATCAGAAGATGGGCAAAAGACTCGAGTATTTTGGTCCTGACAGCAAATTTTTTAACCGTTGGAAGAGGGCAAGAATGTCATTTTCAACTTTGTTTAACTCTCTCATTCCCTCTTCCATATATCCTATTCTGATTACCTTTGTACAATAACAAGGAACAACAAGAACAAACAACTAGTCACAAGCTTAACATTCTTTTTGCTCTTTCTCTCTCAAGTGGAAAATCTCTCTAACTCAACATCTCATTCATTGTTATTACATTGTCTTAAGAGTTAGAGATTGTGCTTAATTGTTGAAGAAATCATTTGTTGGATTTCTCCACATACACTCATTACATCTTGTTCCAAAATCTTGGTTGGTAACCAAGTGTACCTAAGTGGGTCTTAGGTTCATTCAAGTCTTGAGAGGTTCTCAAGCAAAAGTCTAAGAGGTTCTTAGCTTGGTGGAGCTCTTGAAGGCTTCAAGGAGCTTAAGAAGAAGGAAGTCTTCATCACCAAAATCAAATTGGGGTAGAAATTCAAGAATTTGGTACACTCTTGGAAGGGTTAGGTTGAGTGAGGCATCTCAAGTATCCCTTGTAATATTTCTAACAATTTGATTATAGTAGACACTCCTAAAGGTTTTAGGAGGACTGGATTAGCTCTCTTGATAGGGAGTGAACCAGTATAAAATTCGGTGGTGTCCTCTTTTTATTGCTTTCTTTCCTTTCAAGCAAAACCAACCCTAAGTTTTCTCAAAGGGGCTTTTTAATTTGGGTAGTAATTCCGCAGCAATTAAGTTGTTTTATAGTTGTTATAGCTTTATTTAATTGCTTACTACTCTTTTACTTATCTGCTTTGGACTGGTTTTATCCTTATTGATTTAAAGTGTCAATTTCTCAGAAACTGTTTTCAGCACTCTGCACGATATAGTCGAGTGTTCTTCAGAATCAATTATTCCTTAATCACATCCAAAAATTAGTCACTGTTGCTTCATATTAATATTCACCCCCCTCTAGTAATTGCTAAGCCCGCTTGTTGGTTTCCAACAAGTGGTATCAGAGCTTGGTCGAAAGATCGAGCGTAAAAGCTTTTTCGAAAAGATCCTTTGGAAACAATGGGCTCTAGCAATCACCAAGAAGGATCCTCTTCAATAAACCGCCCTCCATTCTTCAATGGTGAAGGGTATGCTTATTGGAAGGTTCGAATGAGAGTTTTCATCGAAGCAATAGATACCGACATTTGGGATGCAATAGAAGATGGTCCATATATTCCTAGACATATGATAAATGGAGAAATCGTTGAAATTCCTAGGAAAAGTTGGAGTGATGATGACAAGAATAAAGTATCTTTTGATTTGAAAGCTAAAAACATCATCTTCTCCGCCTTGTCCCATGATGAATTTTATCGAGTTTCTCAATGCAAGTCGGCTAAGGAAATGTGGGAAACTTTGGAAGTCACTCATGAAGGAACAAGTGAAGTAAGAAATGCAAGATTAAATACTTTAACTCATGAATATGAATTATTTCACATGTTCCCTAATGAATCTATTGGTGACTTACAAAAGAGATTTTCACATATCATTAGTCACTTGATTTCTCTAGGAAAGCAATTTCGTGATGGTGAAACTACTCACAAAATTTTGAGATGTCTTGATAGAAAATGGCAACCAAAGGTGACCGCTATCAAGGAGTCCAAGGATTTGAACACTATGGACTTGGCCACCTTGTTTGGGAAGCTCAAAGAACATGAGATAGAGCTATCAAGACTTAGCTCACATGAGGAGTTGGACAAAAAGAAGAAGAGCATCTCTCTCAAGGCCTCAACCAAAGTCTCAAAAGAGGTTGAAGATGGCTCTACAAATGAGGACTCCGATAGTGAGCTCAATCAAGAAGAATTTGGAATGTTTGTCAAAAGATTCAACAAATTCTTCAAGGGAAAGAAGAGTAGTTTCCCATCAAAGGTGAAAAGAACCAAAGACCCCAAACAAAGAGAGAATAGCTCCAATGATGGAGTGAAATGTCATGAATGTGGTGGAGTTGGTCACATTAGAATGGAATGTGCCACATTCTTGAAGAAGAATGACAAGAAGACTCAAGAGACCAAAGGGAAAAGAGCATACATTGTTTGAAATGCTCCGGAGAAGAGTAATGAATCATCTTCAAGTAGCTCCGGTGATGAAGATGCAAACCTTTGTCTCATGGCCAAGAACAACAATGAGTCCTCATCAAGAGCCAAACATGACTTGAGTGAAAGTGATGATGAGGTGTGCATTCAAATGGGAAAAGAATTGTGGTATCTAGATAGTGGATGTTTAAGGCACATGACGGGAGATAAGCGGCATTTCATTGAGCTTACTCCAAAGGAAAAGGGTTATGTCACTTATGGGGACAACAACAAAGGCAAAATCCTTGGTATTGGTAAAATCGGAAACTCTTCAAACTTGATTATTGATAATGTGCTTTATGTTCAAGGGTTGAAACACAATCTCTTGAGCATAAGTCAATTATGTGATGTTGGTAATCATGTATTATTTACCTCTACTCATTGCCTCATTAAAAGTGACAAAGATGAATCCATCAAATTTGTTGGTAAAAGGTCAAATAATACTTACTTAGTTGATTTGAAAAAAGTTACTTCTTTGGTCTCTACTTGTTTAGTGAGCAAAGAAAGTGACACTTGGTTATGGCATCGTAGGACCGCTCATATAAATGTAAACCAATTGAAGAAAATACAATCTAAAGATCTAGTAGTTGGTTTACCAAAGCTAAATTTTTCTATTGAAGGTGTTTGTTCTCCATGCAAGAAATGTAAACAAACTAAAAACACCTTTGGATCAAAAATGATGATGTCCACTTCAAGGCCATTAGAAATGCTTAATATGAACTTGTTTGGACCATCACAAGTAAAAAGCTTTGGTGGAAACTATTATGCATTGGTGATTGTTGATGACTTCTCTAGGTTTACTTGGACTTTATTTTTAACAACAAAGAGTGAGACCTACAAATCTTTTAAACATCATGTCAAACTTTTGCAAAACCAAGTAAATCAAAAAGTAATTATTATTCGCACCGATCATGGAGGTGAATTTGAAAACCACAAATTTGATAGGTTTTGTGCTAAAAATGGTATTGATCACCAATTCTCCACACCAAGAACTCCATAACAAAATGGAGTGGTAGAGGGGAAAAATAGGGTGCTAGAGGAACTTGTAAGAATCATGTTAAATGATTCTCAAGTACCTCAATATTTTTAAGCCGATGCCGTCAATATGGCTTGCTATGTTTTAAATCGTATTTTGATAAGGCCCTCTTTGGATAAAACCCCCTATGAACTTTACAAGGGAAGAAAGCCAAACATATCTCATTTTCATGTCTTCGGATGCAAAGTTTTTGTTTTAAACAATGGAAAAGAAAATCTTGGCAAGTTTGATTCCAAATCCGATGAAGGCATATTTTTAGGCTATTCTTCTCATAGTAAAGCTTATAGAATTTACAACAAAAGAACTTTGACTATTGAAGAATCAATTCATGTTGTTTTTAATGAGTCTTCGAAAGAAGATAGTGTTTTATGTGATGCTAGTGAAGATGGCATTGATTTTTCAAAAGAAGAAAAAGAGAGAGGAAATTCAAAGAGTGATGAAGGAGATGTGAAACAAGAACTTCCTCCAACTTGGAAATCGGTCAAGGCTCATCCTATAGACAATGTCATAGGAGATATGTCAAAGGGAGTACTAACTCGTAGGTCCATTCAAAACATTTGCAACTATGTCTCCTTTGTTTCTCAAATTGAACCCAATTCAATTAAAAAGGCCATTGAGGATGAACATTGGGTTCTTGCTATGCAAGAAGAATTGAACCAATTTGCAAGAAATGAAGTTTGGGAACTAGTCCCTAAACCCGATGATCATACCATAATTGGCACTAAATGGATTTATAAAAACAAACTTGATGAATCCGGGTTGATTATAAGAAACAAAGCTAGACTAGTAGCTCAAGGGTACAACCAAGAGGAAGGTATCGATTATGATGAGACCTTTGCTCCGGTTGCACGTCTTGACGCTATCCGAATTTTACTTGTTTTTGCATCAATCATGAAATTCACTTTATATCAAATGGATGTTAAAAGTGCTTTCTTGAATGGGTTTATAAATGAAGAAGTGTATGTCAAACAACCAACCCCCCGGTTTTGAAAATAGTGAATTTCCAAACCATGTTTATAAATTGAAAAAGGCACTCTATGGATTGAAACAAGCTCCTAGAGCTTGGTATGATCGATTGAGTTCCTTTCTATTAGAAAATGAGTTTCAAAGAGGGAAGGTTGATAATACATTATTCATTTACAAAACCAAAGATGACATATTGTTAGTACAAATCTATGTTGATGATATCATATTCGGTGTTACTAACGTGTCTCTTTGTAGAAAGTTTTCTAATTTAATGAAAAAGGAATTTGAAATGTTAATGATGGGAGAGCTCAAGTTCTTCCTAGGCCTACAAATAAAGCAAGTCAAGGAGGGGACATTTGTACATCAAGGGAAAATTGCAAAGAGCTCCTTGAAAAGTTCGGATTGGACAAATGCAAAGAAGCCTACACTCCAATGAGCACATCATGCTACCTAGACAAGGATGAACAAGGTACCCCGGTTGATGTTAGTAAATATAGGGGCATGATAGGTAGTCTCCTATATCTCACTGCATCTAGACCGGATATTATGTTTAGTGTATGCATGTGCGCTCGATTTCAAGCTAATCCAAAAGAATCACACCTATCCGCGGTTAAGCATATATTTAAATATCTTAAAGGATCAATAAATACCGATTATGGTATCCTTGTGATGCTAATCCTAGTTTAGTTGGTTACTCGGATTCTGACTTTGCGGGATGCAAGCTTGATCGTAAAAGCACTAGTGGCACTTGCCATTTATTGGGAAGTTCATTAGTGTCATGGTTTTCTAAAAGCAAGCTTGTGTTGCTCTTTCTACCGCCGAAGCGGAATATATCGCCGCCGAAAGTTGTTGTGCTCAACTATTATGGATGAAACAACAACTATCGGATTTTGGTTTAAATTTAGAAAGTATTCCTATTAAATGCGATAATACGAGTGCCATAAACTTAACTAAGAATCCGGTTTATCATTCAAGAACCAAACATATTGAAATTAAACACCATTTTCTTAGAGATCATGTGCAAAAAGGTGATTGTACTATTGAATTTGTTAGCACATCAAATCAATTAGCCGATATTTTTACTAAACCATTGCCAAGAGATACCTTCTATCACATAAGAAGGGAACTTGGAATTTTAGATGAGTCAAGCATTAGCTAATTGATTTGTGTTTTTGTTGAAAAATCACCAAGTATTTCTAATTAAATGTGCATTGATGCTTGATGAACAATTGGACCTTGAGATGTTGTGAAATATATGATTTTGATTCCAAGTTTGTGTTGATGTTCAATGTGTTGGATTTGTGCAAAAGTGTTCAAAAATGTGTTCAAAATTGATTTTCTGCTAAAACACTCGAGTACTTTCTATTTCACTCGAGTCTTTTAAATTCAAATTTAATTCAGCAAAAATTGAAAAAGTTTTTGAGCATGTCTGATGAATTTACTCGCGTCTTTTCAATTTTACTCGAGTAATTTTTAATTTACTCGAGTCATTTAACCTGTACTCGAGTACTTCGTGTTTTTCAAATTTGCATGGTTTCAGGTAATCCAAATCACTCGAGTAATTTTCAGTCCACTCGAGTAAATTTCAAAACCTGAAAATTGAAACTCTCGGACTAGGCAAAATACTCGAGTCCTTTCCTGAATACCCAAGTTATTTTACTTAGAACACTCGAGTGTTTTCTAAAACACTCGAGTATATCGAGCAGTTCTTATGCAGTTGCAGCGTGTTTTTCTTCATTTTTCACGCACTCTGTTGATGTGCCAGCAAGTGTACTGGGTGAACGTGTAATATCGTCTCAGGAAGACCAGATATCGTCCCACAGGGAGTTTGTGAGAATGTTCAATCTACTTTTACCTTAATGCAACTAAAAGTAAATCCTATAATTAAAATTCAGATTTGATTAAAATAAATTTGAGATTAAAAACTAAAACTAATTAAATGCTGAAAATTAAAAGAAGTTGTGAGCAGGTAGAGATGGATTGTTAGGAACGTGGTTTCAATGTATGTTTGTTTATCTAATTATGAATTATTGTTTTCCCCTAAATCATGAACAAATCCCTAATTTAGTAACTATCAGATCTCTCATATTTAGTTACCTTTTCTTATTCAATTTCATAACCCTCAATCTCTCAAGTAATTAATTCATTGAATAATAATTAAGAATAATGGATTTAAATAAAGTTATATAATTACCCAATTGCATCTCTACCCCTGGAATAATTATATTGTTTGATTGGAAAGGCCTATCTAAACCCTAAACCTCTCAATTTGGGGATTAGAAATCCAAAACATAAATTGGCCAGATTCATGCATAACAATTAAATCACAATCAAACACATGATTTAGAACCGGAAAAACATTAATTCAATAACTACATAAATTAATCCATACAAATCCACCAATTCCTAACAAAGGGTTTTAGTTACATGATAAACATTGAAGAACAAGAGAAGAAATAGAAGGATAATACATGATTACCATGGAGAAGTCTTGATCTCTCAATCCTTGGATCTCCTCCTCTTCTAAACCTCTCTCTAAACTACGTAATCTCCCTCTCTCTAAAAGCTTCCATAAACTGCTGAAAAACCTAGTATTTAATGCCTAAAACAAACCCTCATTGAGTCCCAATTGAATCCCCATCAAACTGCATCAAAACGGGCCTGTTTCGGGCCTGTGCAGAGTTCGTGCACCCCGGCGCATGCCCGGTCGCGCCCCACCCGCGCACACTCTGTACAGCAAAATTTCAGCACGCGCGTCCCGGACTGTTTTGGGCGCTACAGACTGCTCCGGACTCCGTTTTACTCCGTTCTTGGACCGTTTCGAAGCTCTTTTCATCCTCTATCCAAGTCCATCAATATATTTCTCATTTAAGCTCCATAAGTACCTGAAACATACCCAAAAAGGATCAAAACGTTCAAAGGGTTCAAAACTAAGAACTATTTCTAAGAATTAACAAAAAGTCCTACAAAATACTTGAGAAACAAGCTAAACACATAGTAAAAGGGAGTCGAAATCATATTCAAATCACTATATATTGGACCCAAATCACTCCCCCAAACTTAGTATAGATGTTTTGGATCCTAGGTCTAGGGATAGAGCTGCAGAGGATCAGAGGAGCGGCTGAGGACATGGATGACCTGCTCTAGGACTTCTATTTTGATATTGTGATATATTCTATATATTTTGAGAGGTCTTAGAGTGAGGTTTATTTTAAGCAGCTGGTTTGTATATGTTTCATCAAAACTTGCTATCTCGACTTTTGCTACTTGCTACTGATGATACTGGTGGGGTTTTTATCATGATATATATATATATATATGATGTTTTTATTTACCTCAGCAGTGCCCCACAAGTATTACTTTTACTTCCGCATACTCTGATTTTGATTCAAAAGGATTCGGCAATAAGCTTCTATTCTATACGTTCGATTAAACTCAAGAGACAAATAATATGTTTTTAAGAAGAGTTACGAATATGTTTCATTATGTTTAAAAGATATTGTCTCGAGAGCCTTTTCGTAATTAAGATAATATTAAGCCGAATTCAAATTATTCGTCAATGAAAAAGGCTTTTATAATTGAGCAAGTAAACATTAAAAAGGGAAAAATTTTCTAGTCCCAACTTTTGATAGCAAGTATTCTATATTTGGAAATATTAATTATTTTCAAGATATAAAACGAGGGTGTCACAACGGCTCTGCCTTCGTGATCAAACCTACCGATACGCAGGCCTTCGATAAAAGCACCCCAGAAACCAGCAACCACACCAACCAAATGCACCACACCGGAGCCAGCAAAATCAATAACACCTGATCCAAATAATCCTCAGTCAATTCTCCACTACTCTCGTCGGAAGAAGTAATGTCATTAGCTTTGGAAGCTGCTTTATTGTTATCATCGACCTTAAATTCCATATTTCTAAATGCAATAACCACGAAGAGGAAATTTCTTTTCTTCCGCAGTAAGAGCCAAGAAATCTGGACAAAACGAATCGTAAAGCAGAGGTAAAAACAAGATTTCAAAGACAACAAGCAAAACGAGAAAACCTTTGATTTCAACTAATAAAATACAAAGAACTAATTTCATGTTAACCTAAAGAGCATGGTAAAATTAACTTTAAAAAAATATGAACGTGAAAAAAAAATAAACAAATCATTATAATGAAATCTAAATACATTGTTGTGTTCTTGGCCTCATACACCAGATTAGATGTGTCAACATAAGAAACACAATTCAGACATATGTTTGTCTATTTCTTTTTTTTTTTGGTTTACATGGGAGGTCTGGGACTAGAAACCATGACCTGGGGGAGGGGGAAATCCTATGTTTGTCTATTTCGATCAATTTAATCATTGGCCAAAATAATAAGAAGCATTACCAAATCAAACTATCACTATCACTAGACATACATATATCTTGTTCCAAATGGCATATTTTTATGAATTCTTACATAAATTCCTAGGTGCGAATCGCTTAACTAACACCTTAATAATAAATTAAAATTTAAAATAAATAAGCATGTCACTCCAAAAATTATAATATAAAAATTAAAACCCAAAAATATAAAACCACAAAAAAAAAATAGAAGTATGACAATGAAAGGGACTGAGAATATGGGTGGTGATATAACAGAATGGTCGGCAAGGCCGATGAGGCCAATTATGACGAACAACACCTATAAAACTCAAATTAACCTATGATAAAAATTGAAGCTTCAGAAACGAAAATTAACAAACCCGAAACTGGATTGCATGGTTGACTGTGACGAATGGAGAGAGGGACGAATATGTAGCTGTAATGGATAAAAAAGAGGGACCGAATCAGGACACGAAAATCAGTAGCTCAAAGGAAGCTCCAATCAACACCACAACACGGCTCGGGAGCGAAGCAAAAATCGCGAACGAAGCTCGAATCGCAACTACATCACGGAAGAAGAGGACATCAGATCCAGATCTGTGTTTCTGCAACAACGACGACAGTCGTGGGAGAAGCACGATGAGGGAATAGCACGAAGGAGAACCACAAACACGACGAAGAACCACGAACACTGAACAAGAAGCTCCACGAATTGGGGTTACCTACGATGAAGAAGAAGAAGAATGTGGATGCTGAAATGAAGACTGGCTTGTTTGCCAGATCTAAATTAAACTTTCATTCATGTGGATGCTGAAATGAAGAGGGGCCTGTTTGCAATTTCCATGTACCAGTTTTGTAGGTATAGTGAGGTAAAAATTTTTTTTACCGTGTTCTTAATTTACTTTTTACTGCCTTAATTTACCGCACCAACATCAAATTTAACCTCATTAGTGAGCATTGTAGAACCTCCCCTAACTCATTAGGTATGCTAAAAAACGAATTATTTGGTATTGTACCGAGCAATAGTGAAATATGCAAGGCTACTATTTTTTTTTCAGATTTTCAAAGTTCAAGTTTATTTTTGTCATGTAAAAATCTATTACTATTTATAGATCAATGTGATAAGTAACGGAAGATCAAAAGTTGCTGAATTTTTAAAATTTCGAGAGGTAACCGTCGAAAAAAAATTCTGAGAGGTACCTTTCGGAAAAACACTGCAGAAAAAAATCCGAAAATTTCGTGTTGAAAATTGATAAAGGTATTTTTGTTATTTTATTATAAAAATGGGATGTGGGAATAGTATGTAGGGTGGAAAATCTAAAAGGAAATTGTTTTTCGGCCCCCATTATCGACTTTTTGGCCCCCATTTCAAATTTCTATGGACCAAAATACCCTTAAGCATGTTAACATTTCCAGTTTTATAAAACCGAAAAAGTGTTTCCGGTTTTACTGAACCGGAATCAATTTAAACATTATTCCGATTTTGTTGAACCGAAAATTGGATTCCGACTTTGTAGTACCAGAAATATATAATGATTTCCGGTACTACAAAACCAGAAAAATATAATTGATTTCCGGTACTAGTAGTCTACTACAGCAGACACCTCGCTTTCTTTTTTCTTATGTTTTCCAAGCTTATGGTCTCTTAGAAGAATTCTCAATGAGCAGATAATAGAGATCAATAGGTGCCCTTTTATCACACATGGTGCTATATACTTGCTGCTCTGTGGAGGTACAATTTTGATTGCAGGTGTAGCTTTCAAGTGGTCCAGGAAAGGTATAAGACTATAAGCAGAAGTACGGTTCCTACTACCGGAATTCTTCCGGTTCCATACTACGGGAATTCTTCCGGTTCCCTACTACCAGAATTTATTTTCCGGTTTCACATAATCGAAGGTGTAACCGGAATCCAATTTTCGGTTCAGCAAAACCGGAATAATGTTTAAATTGATTCCGGTTCAGTAAAACAGAAAATACTTTCCCGATTTCATAGAACCGAAAATGTTAACACGCTTAAGGGTATTTTGGTCCATGAAAATTTGAAATGGGGGCCAAAAAATCGGTAATGGGCCGAAAAACAATTTCCAATCTAAAACTCATAACTAAACTCTAATTCAAAGGCCCACACACGGGTTAGGCCCAAAGTGTCGCACGCGTTTACTTAATGTGCGATTGTGCGAGTCGGTCGATGTATCTATAAATAAAAGACAACACAACACAACAGAAGTACTTAGTTGTTTGTTTGACTACGGCTGTTAGGTTTGTTTAGGGTTGCTGCTGTGCGATGGGATCCTCGAGTTGCTGTTTTCATCTGGAATCGTGGTCGTTGTCTCAAGTCCTTCCTGACGAGCATGTTGTGGACATCCTCTCCTGGCTACCGGTGAAATCTCTCATGCGATTCAAGTCCGTTTCTAAATCCTGGAATTCTCTCATCTGCCATCCAAACTTCGTGAAGCTACACCTTCAACGCTCTCGCCCTAAGCATACCGACGTCCTTATCATCTATGATCAAAACAGGGGAAGAGGAGGAGGTGGGGATGAGTGTGCCGTACCATGCTCCGTTCGTTCTTTGCTCTACAACGCTGCTACTGCTCTTTTTGAGCAACCTGCCTATCCCTTGACCGAATACCGGGTTGTGGATTCATGCGATGGATTGGTCTGTTTGTGCGATGCTTCCTTCGATGAAAAGGATATTCAACAATACCGATTCCTTTTTTGGAACCCTGGTATCAGGGTTGTATCCAAAACATTGCCCCCTCCTTTGCGTCTCCGCACCGCAGATTACCTCCCTGGCACTACGTTTGGGTTCGGCTATGATGACTGTGCTAACACTTACAAGGTCGTTGCATTCACCGAGGGTATTCGCGGAGGACAACACCTTATCACAATCAAATTATACACCTTGGGTGATTACGACCAAGCTAATTGTTGGAGAGATGTTTTCACTTTGTCTTCTCCTGATTTTTCTTTCATGTACCAAGAACTCGATGCCCGATTTCTGAATGGCACACTTAATTTGTTGGGATTCCTCCATCATCAACACTTTGGTCATGCGTCTAGTCTCGACCAACTCGTCATTGTTTCTTTTGATCTACGGACCCAGTCGTACAAGAAGTTGTTATTCCCTCGTGCCCTCAATCAACTATCCTTTGAACAGACTACGGTTAGGGAAATCACAGTTTTGAGGGGCCGCTTGTGTTTCTTTCATAATATTAAAGAGGAAGCCCGATTTATCTTGTGGCAAATGAACGACTTTGGGGATGAAAACTCTTGGATTCAGCTTCTGAACATTCAGATTGATGGTGGTGGTTTACTTGTACCACTGTGCATATCCGATGGCGGAGATGGAAGAGATGGAGTTGTTGTGATGCTCTCAAACCATTCAGATTCGGAAGCAGTTTCATATTACACCAGAGATAATTCACTACAGCGGCGCCACTCTCAAATTCTCAAATGCCGGGATTCCAAGAATTATGTCCAAAGCTTGGTTCTACCTTATTGAACAAGTTAAGCTCCTTTGCAAAAGCCACATATATTGTTTTTAAATCTTTTCCTTTCTTTTCCTTTCCATTCCATACAGAATTTTTCCCCACCCGCTTCTGAAGTTTGTTTCAATTTTAGATACTAAAATTGTTTGAATATACATTTTTCTTCTAGTGCCGATTTCTGTATTGTTGAAAATAAAAATAATAGCATGATTCGAATTTGTTTGCCTGCAATTTCCTGTATGAAATATGTGTGGGAAGTTCATGTGTTCTGGTTTGATTAATTTGCATGAGAATTCAACGGCAAGAAAACATACAATTTTTTTTCCTAAAGAGCAAGAAGAAATGAACAAATAAATCCTCAATATTTGATTATCCTTCAGTAGACCTTTGTGTAAAATCATGTCAACATCATCCTTCAGTGGATTATTTGCTTGTATTTCAGTGAATTCGAAATGAAGCATGTATAGACGATTGATTCAGTTTGTTATAGGTTAAAATATCATATGAAATCGATTAGCTGAAAGTTTGGTCTCAGGTTGGGGCCAAGAATTTTCAGGTCACCACTCGATTAATGTGTCCAGAACTTCAATAATTTGAATTTTTAAAGAAGTTAATTGATTAGGACTAACTCATAATTGATTAAGAGGACACTAAATATGCTATAGACTAATTTTTAAACGTCATTTAATCAATTATGATTTATGATCTAACTGAAGCTTAATTCTACAGTTCTTTATCTTTGTAAATAACCTGTTTAAGGTAAGAGTTATGTGATGGAATATTTTTAATTGATTTGTCCCCGAAGTTGAAAGTTAGAAAGAGTTAGGCCTTAGAAAGTTTGAATATTTTGTGAGTCATTCCTGGGGCGTGCATTATTTCTATGCTGTCTATTTTGGAGAGTCTTGTCTTGAATAATAATGAGACTCTTTCTGAACTCATCAGTTGCTTAATAACAAGATAATATAACTGAACATACATCATTACACTCTAAGAAGAAGTTAGAAGAGTAGAAAGACGGAGTAATGGTTGATCATATGTTTGTTGGGATAAAAGGAAAGAGACAGGACATGTAAGATATTTCAACTTCATCGCTACTGCTATTCAAGGCGGTTGTTACCTTCCTTTGCACTATTCACAAATCAGGTTAGCTTCATTCATTAAATTCCAATTCATGAGTTTGTAATTTGTTAATCCCTAATATTGAATGTCACTACTTAAAGTTTCTTCTGATTTCCTAATATGAGAGTTCTACAAATTTGAATTCTTCCATCGATTTCCAAATTTTTGAGTTCTTCTATGGGTTGTTTTGCAACCCTAATTTTTCTTTGATTCGATGTCGTTTGTGATTTTCGCAGTTGTTTGTGATCTCCAACTTCAATATTTGCAAGTTTTCTTAATCAATGAATTACGTACAGATTTTCAACTATTGTGAATTTTATTTTGGTGATCGGTCATTGTATTTCTTAGACTGAGAATCTGACTTCTCTGAGACATGTTTGATCGTGTGTGAATTGCTGTTGCTAATTTGCAACTCCATTAAAGGAATGATTTCTGATACAGGGAAGGTATGCAATTATGTACATGAGTTCTCTTAAATATTTCTATTTATGACAATTTTATGCATGTAATTCCCCATAGTAATTGAGAACAAAGGTAGTTATATGTACTTCATTTGAGGCTCTGGTATTTGCAAAGGAAAAGTCATGTTTAATTGTATCCATCTTTGTCACAGGGCAAGGATTGAAATTGTATGTACTTCATGTTCTTGGCCTTGATATTGAGTTATTTGATTGTGTATTTGTGTCCCTGAACTCAAAATTGTGTGCATCTTTTCTCACTTATTGATACATGCTGAGGAGAGTTCTAGATGGTGAAGGCCTGTTTGTGTACAAGGATTCAGGAGTATGGAAGGGAGAGCCACTTTAGCATCTTGGATTTTCCAGTTTCCCTTCAGTTCTATTTGGTCTTGGATACATGACATTATTCCATTTCTAATACAGAGCATCGCATTAATAGTGTATGTTTCTTAGAGACAACTGGTGCTTCTTGATAGAACAAAAAAATATAAAAAATTGAAGCTGGCGTGTCTTTCTGACAAGAACAAGCAGATGATTTCTGCTACTACACCAACCCACTATCCTCGGTCCATGTCTTCCTCCTTTCTCATTTTACTTGACACTGTTTCAAAAGTTAAAAGTCTTTCAGATTTGTAGTATTTGTTTTTATGCTCCTCGTATCTTCCTATCTATCTATTATATTCAACTATAAACTGTCATACATGTTGGCCAGTGTTTTAGAGCCATGTGGGGTGAATGTTTTTGTCACTTCAACTTGTCACATGCTACCTCTTTTCCTCCTTTTCCCCTTCCTTGCTAGGCATTAGATATGCCAAATGTGATGCAGCTGGTACTATTGATTTGGCTTTTCTCTATATTTGGTGAGAGAGGAGAGTTTTTGGACGAGTGTTTGTACTTAATTTTTTATTTTAGTTTCAACACTTGGACTGGATTACTTGACTCAAAAAGATGGTCCCTTTTATAGCGTGCTCCTGGTCCTAGGGAGATGCGCTCACCGGGTCACTTCTTTTCTCTCTTCACTCGGTATACCTCCTTTTTCCTCAAGGGTGTAACGGTCTCTCCTCCCTGCTGCTGATGGAACTGCTTTTCCTAGAGCTATGGGGATGCCATTTTTGGTTAAAATGAAGAGAAGGATTAAGGAACAAAGGAGCATTAAATGGGAAGTGACATGTTATCTCAAATGGTTATTTTTTTTTTTTTTTTGGTGTACACCAATTGGTACCCGGATTTGGTTTACCCAGAATCCGACTCATCCGGTCTGACCTAACTGAGCTCGCACTAAGTGGTAGGGATCTCCCAGCGGGGGTTGCTCCATACCCAAGACTCGAACTCGAGACCAGTTGGTTAAAGGACCGAGTGAGTTACCACTTGACCAACTCCATGTTGGTTCAAATGGTTATTTTTTAACACTCACTAAAGGATTATTTTCCAAGGTTTCACTCAAGGGGTAATTCAAAGGAGCGAACGCTCTTCACGGGTCTTTGCTGGGCACGGGCTGCTAAAGGCCCTCTTTGTAGCCATGCTTGTTCAGACCATCTCCTTTATTGGGCTCTTTGGACCTAAGGAGCATGGGTGTCTCTCAAGGGTTTTGATTTTCTAACCTCCCTTTTAGGGTTTTTGACCCCCCTTTAATTTTTTTTTTCAAAAATACCCCCTTACCCTTGATCTTTTTCTTTACAAGAGTGATAAATGTTACGAGACGAATTTCGTGAAGTTCTTCATCGTTTGATCAAATTTTTTTAATTTTATTTAGTTCCAAATATTTGAAATGAAGGTGTGATTGTATGCCACTTAGATTCGTCATTGTATTCGTAGCATATATTTTGCGCTATATAGCGGTGCTCTTTATTTCTTCTCTTTCTCCTTCATCTCATGCATACTCATTCTCTCACACATTCATATTCACTAACTCACCCCCACTCACATCCTCCATCCGTTTCATTATCTTGGTAAAAGTCAAACAAGTCAATGAAAATAAGAGAGTATCCATTTAATATTATGCATGATTCAATCATTAATTACAAATTGATATTATACAAATTTTCATATCATTACAAATAATGCATAGTGCAATATTGCCTTAAAAAAATCTTTAAATATATTTTCCTTACTTATCAATCATTGTTACAATATACAATTTTTAAGATTTTTCATATATTTTTTTACTTTAATATGAGACAATTTTTTTTTGCATTTTTTTTACCAAGATAATGGGACGGAGGAAATACTACATTATTCTTTTCTTTTCTTTTTGTTTTTTTTTTAAAATGCCCTACGTTAATATCGAGACGTATGAAATATGTCGTACGCCTCGACAATGGCATAGGGCTTTATTTCTTTAAAAAATTCCCAGTATGCTAGAGCATGGGCCTTGCGTATTGGTTTTTTTTTTCTAATTTTTTTTAGTAGGCCACTTGCTGGGCGTAGGGCGTAAGACAAATGAGCCAATCAGCTGCAATATTATTTGTTCTTATCACATAGGAGACATTACACTAAAGAAAATTACTCCATTAGCCAATGAAGACAATCTTTTATGATCTTATGAAAAGTTTTAAGAGCGAGACAACTTAAAAAAAAAAAAAAAGCATACTCGTTATCAGCATGAGAAGTTGATGATATTCTCTAATTTCTTTTGTATATAATGATATGATATGATTTTGCCAAGTCAGCCAAAAAGGACAAAAAAGTTATTGCCAAAAAATAGAGTAGTCACTAATTCGCCATTCACCTGCCTAACATATAGAATTATGTGCTACGCCCTACCAGTGGCGTACGGGAAAAAATTAGAAAAAAAAAAAAACCCAGTATGCCAAGGCCAGGAAAGACTGTTGCAAATCAAAAAGATATAACAACAACGCATATGCAACTATAACAACAGAAAATAAAGGAGATAAGGGATAGAGAGATTGCACTAGATATTTTATACTGGTTCAGTCTTTCCAACGAAAGATCTACGTCCAGTCCCCAAGCGACCCGCTTGAGAGTTTTATAAACTTGAAATTGAGCTGCACTCAATTACAACCAAGAGCGCCCCGCACACTACTAGGAACCTTCGTTCGCTAGGGACCTCAAAACACAACACTAGGAAGCCACTTCCTAAAACCCAAGGTAGTCTATCTATTAGGTGTCTTACCGTTCGTCTAGCCATTACCCCTTAATACAACAAGGGTTCCTCACTCTATACAACACAAACGTGCCACACGTTTGAACTAGGGAGCCACTCCCTAAAAGCTAAGGGTCACACACTCCTCTACAACAACGGTTATGATAGAGAGATGCTACAAGAACAATATTGCACTCTATGTAGTGCATATACAATAATAAGGCTTACTAACAATGGAGTGTTATAAGCAACACACATACAACAATTAGGCTTTAATGATAATGAAGTTAAATCACAAGTGTATAGGCCAAATGTAAGGTTTTCTTCTCAATAGATATGAACGTGAAAAGTTTGAAGAAGGAGAAGAAGAAGGTAGCATTCAGAAAAAGGATTGAAGAGAAAATATGATTGCTTTCAAATCAATTTAAAACCAACAATTAAAACATGTTTTAAAATCAAAATCAAATCAAAGAGATTTAAAAAAATAAAATAGAGATTTGATTCTTAAAACAAAAAAAGGAATTATTTCAAAAATACATCTAAAGTCGAATTTTGAAAATAAATCAGAATCAATTAAGTAAAAACAAATCTGGAAACATTTAAGAGTAATTCTGACACGGATTTCAAAAATACTAAAAAGTAATCGATTACTTTTCAGAGGTAATCGATTATCTCTTCTCTGTGAAAACAGTGAAATCAACTTCTTACGAAAGTAATCGATTATTAAAACAAAGTAATTGATTACCAACTCCCTGGAAGGAAGGTAATCGATTATTAAAGCCAAGTAATCGATTATTTTCACTTAAAAAGAAATTAAAAGCTACAGACATGTAATAATCGATTATCCCATCATAAGTAATCGATTATCACTTCTCTGATCTCCCAGGTTACAACTCAGGGGCTAGGTAATCAATTATACAGGGGAGGTAATCGATAACTTCGGCTTATTTTCATTAAAATGATTTTCTAAAGCAGAATATGTAACCAGAGGTTTTCATAAACATTTTTATCTTAAAAACTGTAAAACTAATTTAAAACAATTTTCACAATAACTCTTTTCTTCTCCTTAAATTGAAAAACAACCTTGGCCATAAACACTTGGAATAAAGACTTCAATACCTTACAAATTTTCCTATGGGCAAAGCTATACTAAACTTTATTAGCTTGAGCTTGATCCTTAAGCTTGATAAACTTGAAGCACAACTTGGATGAGCTTGTATGCAACTTGTTGTTTGTTATCATCAAACCTTCTAGCAACCAACTAGCATAAACCTTTACATCCTTGGGAAAGCTAAACTTCCAACACTCCCCCTTTTTGATGATGACAGACTCATTTTGAATATCTGCATCACAAGCGTTAAGCAAGCAAATATATATAGCAAATATAACCAAAACTTTAACCCGACTAGGAAATTTAATTGAAATAGCAGGCAAATATATAATTCAATTCATAAACTCCTCTTGCAGAGATGGTTAAAATAATATGATAATATAGATCATCATCTATGAATCTTCTCCCCCTTTGTCAACATCAAAATGGAGGGAAAACTGCTACAGATTTAGGGTTCTTCTCCCCCTTTGCACTATACTCCCCTTAAAACACTGAATAGATACATTAATAATGGCAAGAGAGTAAATGTGCATGACGCATAGTCAATTTTTCTCCCTGTAACATCCTCAAATTTATTAAGTAGTTATATGCATTATGTGACGACCTAACTTTTATTACCTTAATTAATATTTCTATATTCTAAAAATATGACCATTTTTTTTTCTTTTTTTTTTCAACATAAGTTACGTCATCACTATTTCAAATCTTGCGGAAGAAATTGCAATCATCGTATATGAAGATATCAAACTTCATATTATATTATCATAGTTCAAAAAAGGTCACAACTTTCATTACATAAACTTGAATTGTAGGAGCTAAGAAGTTAAACATATCTAAACTTAGTTAGACTCTAGGCCACTACATTATATTACAATATCTTACAACAAAATATATAATGACCTAGAGCATATGGTTCGCAACTCCAAAACATAAACATGATAGAAAGAGAAACCTGATGAGTTATGTCATTCACATTCCCCTAGAAGGAATTCGGCTCAGTCGTCAGCTCCCCACTGACTTCTGGTCGAATTCTCCATCAGATCATCCTCAGCCACCTGATTCTCACCTTCCACCGGATCCTCGTCCTCAACGGTACCACTCAACGAGATCAGGCTCTGTGGGAGGGACAAGGATGAGAGGAGACTTCCGGTATCACTCTTTCGGTTGAGGGGATCTGTGGCGATAAACAAAAACTGGTGGAATGTGCATGATGTAAATCATTGGGATTCTCGTTCGCCTCGGACTCATGCGGGACCAAGGATTTGGATGACGAAAGATAATCTCTACGTCACCCTCGAACATCGCCCGGTTCCCGTCATAGTGCCATTCCCCATTAGGGAGCGGTCTCATCTCCACGCAAAACATGTTCCGAGCTATCACCTACACACAAGGGATAACAAATGAGCATAATAAGGGCTAAAAATAACATACACATATCATCATTTAGCAAAAAGAATGCAAGTACATATGCTCAAACCGTTTTAACACGCATTAGGTTTTATTAGTGTCATGGTGCATGCCTACTCCACATCAAAGCATCACGGTTCGGTAGACTCGATCTTCTTTTCTGTGAACCTTGTCTCGGCCGGGGTCCCGAGTCGCCCTCGGGGCCTCGCCTACAAGTGGGGGTCGACTGAACCAATATGGAGTCGCCTCCACATTTTGTTACAAAAACGCGGAAAAATAATTATTAATTAAAACGGATAAAGATTGGTCTCGAACTAGATACATTCTAAGTTCGGGAGTCGGTTACGAGCCGAGGAAGGTATTAGCACTCGGTTTGCCCGTTCGAAAATGGTACTCTTATTTGATTAATTTTAAAAGACCTAAATAAATGCTTTGCCTAAACTAAATGTTTTTTATTTTAGTGTCTGACAAGGTTGTCCCTGGTCCTACGTACCCTCATAAAATGAAGAATCAAGGCTACGTAGCTCTTAATTAATTTTTAATGTTTTTATTTTAAAAAAAATATTTTTATGCGGAGAGGATATATGCACAAGACCCCAACATTTAGCCAAGGAAAGGTGGATCTCCAAAACACACATAATTAATAATAAACTAATAAAATTTATTTGTCTTTCAAAAAAAAGGGGGTTTTGGTTGAGTTTATTTTTAAAACTCATATATCTAAAATTGTTTATTATATATATGTTTTTGAATACAAAGAGGAAAGTCCGAGAGATCCCTCCACTGAATGGGTGAGAAAAATCGGCTTGCCAAAACATATTCAATAATCTTTTTTTTTAAAAGGTGAGATTTAATTATTAAAATTTATGATCCCAAATTATTTAATTTAAATTTAATAATTAAATTCATAACATATCCTAAAATACAAAAAACATTGATTTAAGGATAAAATTAGAATTTAAATATCAAATCTGTACTTTGATGCAAAAAGTTATTATTCAGCAATTAAAACGATTCATAAAATTAATAATTAAAATCTCAATAATTGAGAGATAAAAGACTACATTTTTATTCTTACTATTTTACTATATATAAAAAAAACTAAAAAACAAAACAAATAAAACAAATAATAAAGCACCTGTACCGAAGGGAGAGAAGCAACATCAAGAAGACGAAAGGGAGAGATGAGCAAGCTGTAACATCCTACTTTTTATACTTAAAGAAATTGTTTTTAAATAACATTTATTAAAGAAAAATGTAACATTCCGAATTTTAATTCCAATAGTAATTAGAATAATGATAAGATTTGGAAGTAAGGATTATTCTAAAAAGGATTTAAAATGATGGATTAGGAATTCTTCGAGTGCCATAAAGGAGTCAAGGACCTTTGGCATCGGAAAGGAAATTTAAAGTGTTGGAAACCAACAAGCAGCTAAAATAACCTTTTAGAGGGGGTGAATAGAAGTGTTAAGCGTCGATACCCAAATTTAAAAAGTAATCAAAATTGGTTCAGAAACGATTCAATTTTAAGCCAAAATACAGGATTTAATCGATTAAGCTGCAATTTAATCGATTAACGTCAGATAGCACACTTTTACTTAATCGATTACTAATCGATTAAACGTTGTTAATTTGCAGAAAATCAGAATTCAATGCAATTCAAGAATCGCAAGAAACTCTAGAAATTAAGAATTAAACCTAAGGCAATTAACTACGAATCAATTAAACAGAAATAACGAATACGTAATTAAATTCCCCAATCTAATCCTAAATCAATTACTCTCACAAGATTGAATTTAATCGCGAAACGTAAAGAGCAAAAGGTAAGAAGAACACGCAAAGATTTTATCCTGGTTCACTCACAACCACCGTGAGCTACATCCAGTCCTCCCTCTTTGATTTGGGAGATTTGCTTCACTAAGAAATAAGAAGATTAGTATACAATTAGTTAGAATTCCTCACACACACAATCCTAACCCTTTTCTCATACGATGTACCAAATCGTAGAGAGTCTACCCAATCTCTTAATTCTTGTTCACGTTCTTCTTGATTCCTTGATTGAAAGTCGCTTTCAATCCACGTTAGCTTTTAGCATTGAAACCTTCAACGCCCAAGATGTTGCTCAACCTTGCTCTTTTCAATTTCCTCAATTGAAACTTGTTTGTTGAATCTTCAAAGTAACCTCTTTGTTACCAATACATTCAACTAAGAATATTACAAGCACTTGAATCTCAATATTGACACAAAAAGAATGAAATGTGTAGAAGAATTGAGATCCCAAAAGAATTTGATAGAGAATGATTTTGTGAAGAAATATTAGCTCATGAAAGATTGAAAGATAGTGAAAAATTGCTCTTGAAAAATTATGGTTCGTAACCTTTTTCCAAATGCATTAGAAAAGCTTTTATTTAATCAGTTTCAACAGCAGTTAATCGATTACTAATCGATTAAACTGAGTTTTAATCGATTAAACACTGTAAAAATCCTTTTCTATTATTTTGCAATTTTCACTTGTTAATTTTAATAAATCTTTGAGCCAAATTCTCTATCAAGGTAATCTCAACTGCAAAACATATTAAATTCTTATAAATCAAATTGAGATTATCTATCCTAGTCTACCACCCACACTCATATAATAAAAAGAATAATACATTAAAATACAATTATATGAATGAGAGATAAACTAGTCTTGTTGTTGTAGGTTGACCAAACACTTTGTCTTCATCAAAACACAATTGAACCACATCAAGCCTTCAATCTCCCCCTTTTTGATGAATGACAAACCATCACCATTTAACAAATACTCCCCCTAAATGTTAGCACACTTAGGAAGTAATTCAACCTACAAAACAAAGCAAATCAAACCTTTCTCCCCCTTTTGGCATTTATCAAAAAATATGTAACAATAAACGCTTTGCCAAAAGTGAGAATTAGTAACAAATGACCAATGACCAAAATCCAGACTATAAAAAGTATATATAATGGCTAAAGATAAACAAGCACATAAACAACACATAATATAGCATTAAAGCATAAGTAATGTGCTTAATACATCAAAAGTACATAGCCAAAACATCACAATAAACATCATAAGTCTGAAATAGCATGATCAAAAACACAAGTCGAAAACCGGATAACACGAAACCATAACCATAAAACCAGAAACATAACAACGAAATAACCAGAGATAAGTCTTAAAAACATAAAAGAAATCCAGCAGAAATCAAGGAGGTGGCTGAGGAAAAAGTCGCCTAAGAGCACCAAAGATAGAACCTATCCTCCATCGCCTGTAAGCGAAGAGCCATGTCAGCAAATCCGCGCTCAAGAAGCTCTTGTTGCCTAGTCTCCATCACACGAAAACGCTCATCAATCTGACCAGACAAACTGTCATGTAGTGCACGGTAGTCAAAACCCGGATCAGCTCTCGGAGGAGGTTGTTGCTCTTGTTCATCATCAGGAAAGGTCATAAAATCCTCAACATTTATACCATCAGATGGAGGAGGAGCAGAAGGACCAGCACCACCTTCTTGTTCCATCTGTGCCATATGTCTTGCCAAATCCTCTTCAGCCTGTTGTTGTGCCATAATCTTAGCCACATCCGATTTCCACATCCAATTATTTGCCTCTGGATATTCTTGTAAACCTTGAGATCGCAAAACAGAAGCAGTGATACAACTTTGATCATTCACCTCAATTTCCAATTCATCCTCAGAAATAGGAACCTCATAAAACACAAGTAGTTTTGTAACCATCATAGCATAAGGTAGAGTCGCAGAACCAGTAGACGCAGCAGCTAACAACATCCTATCAATAATGACCCTTGACCAGTTGATTGGAACATGATTCCTAAGACCATAAAAGATCCTCATCTCATCCGAATTAGCTTGACTAAAATTCTGATTTGTCTTAGGCATCAAACAATATGCAATCACATACAGCAGTAACCTACAATCAACTTTCATCAGACCAACACCCTTAGTACCCTTAGACCAATTGTGACCCGGCCTCAAAGTTTGTTTAAACACATTCGCGGGGTCCACATCAACCAAAGTATCATCATTAGGATCATTCAAATAAGTTCCAGTAGTACTCAATCCAAAGAGTTGATTCAAATCAGAGGGCTTAATCACTATCAATTTGCCATTTACCACAGTCTTGTATTTACCATTAGTAACCTTCAAAATTTGCATAAAATTTTCTAACAAGCGTAGGGTGATAATTGGACCTAAAATTCAGAAATTTAGTGAGCCCTTGCTCTTGAAACAGAGAAACACAATCAAACCTCTGAGTTTGCAGCCACTTCATGTTGAGAAAACGTATAATCCCAAACTCTCGTGCTTCAAAACCAACCTCTCTTTCCTTCCGAACGTCTTTGGATTAGTAGTGCGAATCCAAATCAAGATTTACCCGTTGCTTCTTTCGCTTTCCAGTAGAGGAGGAGGCCATGATACTCTTAGGGTTTTAGAAAAGGGGGTTTTGTGAAAATTACGGATTTTAGTGTAGAAAAGTGAAATAGAAGAGCAATAGAGTGATAAGAGAAAAGAACCAAGTGAATTTAAGAAGAAATTTGTGTGAATGTTGTGTGAGAAGAAGAAAATCGCGCGAAACAGTGAGAAAACGCGTCACAGAAGTTGAAAAAGTAAAATCTTGAATGTGAAAGGATGAGTTTTTATTTTTTAGAAGAAACAGAGCATAATCGATTAAAAAATTGCTTAATCGATTACTAATCGAATAAACTGATCTTTAATCGATTAAGGCCTGTTCATTTTTGAGCATTTAATCGATTAAATTGCAGATACTCGACTAAGATCAGATAGAGCTATTTTTCTTAATCGATTATGCAATGACTTAATCAATTAAAATATTAAAAAATGCAATTTAACAAAACTTTAGTGCAAAACTCATTTAAAAACTTATCCAAAACGCATAAACACATATAAACCAGCACATTTGCAAATTAAGCACATATTAAGCAAATCACATGAGAGTACACATATAACCAAGACATTAGAAAACATGATTAGCTTTAAACACAAAAACTACTCAAAACAAGTCATATAGAAATAGGCATAGGCAAAGAGATTGACTTTAACAAAAAAATGATCAAATACAACTTAACCAATAGTGGATTCACCTAGAATACCAAGTTCCCTTCGAATGAAATAAAACGTATCTCTAGGTAGGGGTTTTGTAAAAATATCGGCAAGTTGATTTGAGGTAGATACAAATTCGATTATGCAATCTCCTTTTTGAACATGATCTCGTAAAAAATGATGTCGTATTTCAATATGCTTTGTTCGTGAGTGTAATACCGGGTTTTTAGTAAGATTAATTGCGGAGGTATTATCACATCTTATTGGAATTTTTGTCAAAAATAAACCAAAGTCCGATAATTGTTGCTTCATCCAAAGAATTTGGGCACAACAACTACCGGCCGCAATGTATTCGGCTTCCGCGGTTGATAAAGCGACACAATTTTGCTTTTTAGAAAACCACGATACAAGTGAACTACCAATTAATTGGCAAGTACCACTTGTACTTTTTCGTTCCACTTTACAACCCGCAAAATCGGAATCCGAATATCCTACTAAGTTTAAAAATGCATCCCTAGGATACCACAATCCGGTATTAGTAGTACCTTTCAAATATTTCATGATTCTCTTAACGGCTGTTAAATGTGACTCTTTTGGATTTGATTGAAATCTTGCACACATGCATACACTAAACATGATATCGGGTCTAGAAGCAGTTAAATACAATAAGCTACCTATCATTCCACGATATTTTGTTACCTCTATGGATTTTCCACTTTCGTTCTTATCCATGTAGCATGTTGCACTCATTGGTGTTGAGGCCTCTTTGCAAGAATCCATACCAAAGCGCTTGAGTAATTCCTCGCAATATTTGCTTTGGTGAATGTAAATCCCGGTGTCAAGTTGCTTAATTTGTAATCCAAGGAAGAAGGTTAATTCGCCCATCATAGACATCTCGAACTCACTTTGCATTAAGTCTGAAAATTTCTTACAAAGTTTTTCATTAGTAGCACCAAAAATAATATCGTCAACATAGATTTGTACCAAAAGTATGTCCTTACCGGACCTTTCAATGAAGAGTGTATTGTCCACAGCACCTCTTTTAAAACCCTTTTCAATTAAAAAAGTACTTAAACGATCATACCAAGCTCTAGGAGCTTGTTTAAGACCATATAGTGCCTTTTTCAATTTGAAAACATAATTTGGATATTCAAAATTTTCAAAACCGGGTGGTTGTGAGACATACACTTCCTCTTGAATGTATCCGTTAAGAAAAGCACTTTTGACATCCATTTGATATAATTTGAAGTTCATAATAGATGCATAAGCGAGTAAAAGTCTAATTGCTTCTAATCTAGCTACAGGGGCATAAGTTTCATCATAGTCAATACCCTCTTCTTGGCTATACCCTTGGGCTACCAACCTAGCTTTTTTTCTAACTATAAAACCCGATTCATCAAGCTTATTACGATATACCCATCTAGTATCTATCACCAGACGATCATCGGGTTTAGGCACAAGTTCCCAAACCTTATTCCTCTCGAATTGGTTCAACTCCTCTTGCATTGCCATAACCCAATGCTCATCTTGGATGGCTTCATGAATGTTTTTAGGTTCTACTTGCTAAACAAAAGCAACAAAATGACAAATATTACGTAAAGTGCTTCGGGTTACCACTCCCTTAGCAATGTCACCTAATACATTTGTCAATGGATGATTGCGGTTGGTTTTCCATGCCGGAGGTAATTCATGATGTGCTAGCTCATTTCCACTTGAATTGTCAACATCTCCATGAATTTGATTTTCCATCTCCTTCTCTTTCTCATTTTCATCTTGTGGTACTTCTTCATATATATCAATACCTGAAACATTAAAAGTACCTTTCTCTCCTTCCGGAGATTCATCAAACACAACATTAATAGATTCTTCAATAGTCAAAGTTCGCTTGTTAAACACTCTAAAGGCTTTACTATGACTTGAATAGCCTAAGAATATCCCATCATCCGCTTTTGGATCAAATTTTCCCAAAACTTGTTTTCCATTATTCAAAATAAAACATTTACATCCAAAAACATGAAAATAAGATATATTAGGCTTTCGGCCTTTGAAAAGCTCATAGGGGGTTTTCTTAAGAGAGGGCCTAATCATAACTCTATTCAATACATGACAAGCGGTACTCACCGCATCGGCCCAAAAATATTTAGGAACTTTGCTATCACTTAACATTGTTCTAGCTAACTCTTCTAAAACTCTATTTTTTCGCTCAACAACTCCGTTTTGTTGAGGAGTTCTAGGAGCAGAAAATTGATTCTCTACACCAAATTTATCACAAAACTTATCAAAAGCATGATTTTCGAATTCACCACCATGATCGGTTCGAATAGCCACTATATTTTGATTGACTTTATTTTGGACAAGCTTGGCAAAGGTTTTAAAACCTTGAAAAGTTTGATCTTTAGATGGTAAAAAGTATGTCCAAGTAAAACGTGAGTAGTCATCCACAATAACAAGTCCATAGTAATTGCCTCCAAAGCTCATGGTTTGAGAGGGACCAAATAAGTCCATATGGATGAGTTCCAACACCCTTGTAGTAGAAATCACCTTTTTAGGTGGAAACTTTGTTTTAGTTTGTTTGCACTTTTTACAAGGGGTGCACACTCCATCAATTTTAAAATTGAGCTTCGGAAGACCAACTACTAAGTCCTTGGTTAAAAGTTTATTTAATTGTTTTAAATGGACATGAGCAACTCTCCTATGCCATAGCCAAACATCACTTTCTTTGTTGATAAAACATTTTGAAAATAAAGAAGTAATGTCGTTTAAGTCAATCAAATAAGTGTTATTGCACCGATTTCCTACAAACTTAATGGATTGATCACTATCACTCTTAATAATGCAATGGTTAGAGGTAAAAACAACGCTATTACCGATATCGCACAATTGACTAATACTAAGTAAGTTGTGCTCTAAACCATCAACATACAAAAAATTGTCAATTATAACATTTGAGGCGTTTCCGATTTTACCTATACCAAGGATTTTTCCACGATTGTTGTCGCCATAAGTGACGTGACCCTTATCTCTTGGAGAAAATTCAATGAAATGTCTCTTGTCTCCTGTCATGTGCCTTGAACAACCGCTGTCCAAATACCAACGATCATCTCTCGTTCGAAGGCACACCTACAAAAACAAATCATATGGAAGACTTAGGTACCCAAACAATTTTGGGTCCTTGGGGGTTAATATCCGGTTTCTCTCCTTTAATAATCCAAATAAATTCCTTTTTGGGTACACCATACTTTTTGATTTTACAAACATTTGATGTATGACCAAAGATACCACAATAGAAACAAGTTGGTTTTCTAGAAAAATTAACCTTTGAAAAATTTCCAACTTTTCTATAGGATTTCTTCTTTGGTTTAGTGTATCCCAAACCGGTTCTATTTGTATTATCTCGTTGTCTAGAGAGTAAATCATGTAAATTTCTTTTTCCTTTTGTGAAAGTTGCAAGTTTTTCTTTCAAATCATTTAATTCAATTTCATAAGTCTTGCACTTTTCACAATTGGAAATCACAGCAGAAGAAATACAACAATCACATGATGCATTAGAGTATATGAGTTCTAAAGTCTCATTTTGAAGAACAAGTTCATCAATATGTTTTTGCATCTCATTAATCTTTTCTTGGTGCTTCAAAATGGCTTTCTTAGCCTCTATGTTGATTTTAGCTAATTTTCTAAGTTCACTATGCATATCAACATAAGCATTATAAAGTGCATCATATGAAGGGGAAGAGCAAGATTCACTATCGGAATCCAAATCAGAGTTACGTTTAGAAAGTACCTCTTTTGAGCTTGATTGCTCAAGAGACGCATCACCAGTGGAAGCCTCTATGTCGTCTTTAGCCATTAAACACAAATTTGTCGATTCTTCATCATCCGAAGTGCCAGAATTAGTCTCATCTTCGAGTTCGTCCCAAACAATATAGGCCTTCTTAGCTTTATTATTGTTGGGTCTCTTCTTATCACTATCGGACCTTTTTGGCTTTTGAGGACATTGGTACTTGATGTGCCCAGCTTTCCCACATGTATGACATATTACCTTGTCTCTAGGAGTTTTCGATCTTTGTGGAGTTTCCTTACTTTCCTTTGTATTAAATCTTCTAGAATTTCCTTTCCGCTTGAGAAATTTTCTGAAGTTCTTAACCATGAGAGCTAGTGACTCATCATCCAAATCCGAATCCGAATCATCATCTAGAGAAGAGTCATTTTGAGTATCTACAATTTTTGATGATGCTTTCAATGCAATACCCTTTTTCTTCTTGTCAAATTCTTCATTCAAGGTTAGACGTCCAAGCTCCATTTCATGCTCTTGTAATTTGCCGAAAAGTGTTGCGAGATCCATAGCATCCAAATTTTTAGATTCCACAATGGCGGTTACCTTTGGTTGCCAATTCCTATCCAAACATCTCAACACTTTGTTAGTAAGTTCACCTTGTAAGAAAGTCTTACCAAGAGCAAGCAAATGATTAATAATGTGAGTAAATCGTTTTTGCATATCATTGATAGTTTCATTAGGAAGCATTTGAAACAATTCATACTCACGCATTAGCACATTCAATCTAGCACGTCTAACTTCGCTAGTTCCCTCATGATTCACTTGTAAAGTGTCCCACATTTCCTTAGCACTAGCACATTGTGAAACTCTAAAAAATTCGTCATAAGATAAAGCGGAGGTGATGATATTTTTTGCTTTATAATCAAATTGAACTTTCTTTCTATCATCATCCGTCCATTTATCCTCAGGGGTTAATTGTGCAGCACCTTCAACTACGCTAGAGGGAATGTGTGGTCCTTTTTCGATTGCTTTCCAAATTTCAATATCGATCGCTTGGATAAAAATTTTCATTCTTACTTTCCAGTAAGCGTATCCCTCACCACTAAATAGTGAGGGACGGTTTATTGCAGCACCTTCACCTCCAAAAGGGTTTTGATTCGAGCCCATGGTTTCCAAAGGATCTTTTCGAAAAAGCTTTTAAGCTCGGTTTATTCGACCGAGCTCTGATACCACTTGTTGGAAACCAACAAGCAGCTAAAATAACCTTCTAGAGGGGGGGGGGGGTGAATAGAAGTGTTAAGCGTCGATACCCAAATTTAAAAAGTAATCAAAATTGGTTCAGAAACGATTCAATTTTAAGCCAAAATACAGGATTTAATCGATTAAGCTGCAATTTAATCGATTAACGTCAGATAGCACACTTTTACTTAATCGATTAAACGCTGTTAATTTGTAGAAAATCAGAATTCAATTCAATTCAAGAATCGCAAGAAACTCTAGAAATTAAGAATTAAACCTAAGGCAATTAACTACGAATCAATTAAACAGAAATAACGAATACGTAATTAAATTCCCCAATCTAATCCTAAATCAATTACTCTCACAAGATTGAATTTAATCGCGAAACGTAAAGAGCAAAAGGTAAGAAGAACACGCAAAGATTTTATCCTGGTTCACTCACAACCACCGTGAGCTACATCTAGTCCTCCCTCTCTGATTTGGGAGATTTGCTTCACTAAGAAATAAGAAGATTAGTATAAAATTAGTTAGAATTCCTCACACACACAATCCTAACCCTTTTCTCATATGATGTACCAAATCGTAGAGAGTCTACCCAATCTCTTAATTCTTGTTCACGTTCTTCTTGATTCCTTGATTGAAAGTCGCTTTCAATCCACGTTAGCTTTTAGCATTGAAACCTTCAAAGCCCAAGATGTTGCTCAACCTTGCTCTTTTCAATTTCCTCAATTGAAACTTGTTTGTTGAATCTTCAAAGTAACCTCTTTGTTACCAATACATTCTACTAAGAATATTACAAGCACTTGAATCTCAATATTGACACAAAAAGAATGAAATGTGTAGAAGAATTGAGATCCCAAAAGAATTTGATAGAGAATGATTTTGCGAAGAAATATTAGCTCATGAAAGATTGAAAGATAGTGAAAAATTGCTCTTGAAAAATTATGGTTCGTAACCTTTTCCCCAATGCATTAGAAAAGCTTTTATTTAATCAGTTTCAACATCAGTTAATCGATTAAATATTTTCTTAATCGATTACTAATCGATTAAACTGAGTTTTAATAGATTAAACACTGTAAAAATCCTTTTCTATTATTTTGCAATTTTCACTTGTTAATTTTAATAAATCTTTGAGCCAAATTCTCTATCAAGGTAATCTCAACTCCAAAACATATTAAATTCTTATAAATCAAATTGAGATTATCTATCCTAGTCTACCACCCACACTCATATAATAAAAAGAATAATACATTAAAATACAATTATATGAATGAGAGATAAACTAGTCTTGTTGTTGTAGGTTGACCAAACACATTGTCTTCATCAAAATACAATTGAACCACATCAAGCCTTCATAAAGAAGACTAAACGAGTGTTAAAAGCGACGTTTTTGGTGTTGCAAACACCCTATATTAGGAAATTCAAAATAAAATATTTAAAACTCTAAAAAATAATTCCACCGTTGGATGTGAAGTTTAATATGTAAGGAAGCTTGCTTTCAAATTTGAGCAAGATCTGACGGTTAACGAAGAAGTTATGACACTTTGAAGTGCAAAGGAATGGTGGACTGATCTGGTTAATCGATTAAGCATTGAGTTAATCGATTAAGACCTGATAGCTGAATTGGCTGAAATTACACTGGTTAATCAATTAACCACTTGGTTAATCGATTAACACGATGCTGAAGTGAAAAAAATTAAAGCGAAATCAACCCCATTTCATCCCCAATTCGTCCCTTCTTCTTCCCCCACCCCAAGAACATTCATTCCATGCCTTGAGACCCTAAAACCTCAAGTTATTGTGGCCATCCATCATCATTCTCAAGGTCCCAAGTGTCATCCTCTCTTCTCCCTCTCTTTTGGTGTTTCTCTCTCTCCATGGCTTCCTCCCTCTCTAGCTCCAACACTCCCATCAAGTCCTAGGTATGTGAGAACAAGTTCTCTTCCTCCTATTTCTTCCATTGCAAGAGCTAATCATCATCACCTCTAACTCTTGTCTCTCTCTTTGTGTGTTAGGGTTTCATTGGCTCTTTCTCTCTCTTGGGGTTTCTCCTTTCCTCTCTTTCAAGGAGAGGGTGGTGAACTCCTCCACCCCACATTATCATTGTTTATTATCACTATCTGGCTTGTCTCTCGATCGCTCTCCATCACCACCACTCTCGATTCATCAGGTTTCAATTTGTGAGCCATAAAGCAAGGGTTTGGTACTCCATTCTCTCTCTTTGTTGGTTGAGGTAAGAGGGTTGTGTTACCTCTATTTAGGACATGATCTCTAGGTTGTTTATAGTGATGGCTAGAAATAGAAAATATTAGTTATGAGAATAAACAATAGGGTAGTCGAGGTTGACAATAAAGTTAAGAATGAAAATAAGGAAAATGAAACCAATTAAGATAATGTGAATATATGTGTTGTATGATGATGTTTGTAATGTGTGAAAATATAATGGAAATGTTGATAATAGGTTAAGTAGGAAAATGGGGATAATTAGACCACTTGTATGTTTGAATGATGATATGTTTGAAGGGTATGTGGGGATTGGGCTTTGAAATGAACTTAGGAGCTAGTGAGTTAATATGTAGCACAAATAATGGGATGAAAAGGGTATGTTTGTGTATGGATAAATGACAATGAAATTAATACCAATGGATCTAGAATGATAATAGGAGAGGTAAGTAAGAACAAGTTATATTAAGCAAAGAATAAAAGGAATTATGATTTGTAAATATGTGTTATTGTGAATGTTTGAACTGTTTGTTACCCCTTAGGCGATAATATGAAAATGTAAATAAGTTACTAACGAAAGGAAAGAGAGAAAGAGAACCCGGCACAGGATGGTTGCGAGACCCTGTGGCCGAATAATAAAAGGTAAATGGCGCAGGATGGTTGTGAGACCCTGTGGCCATATAATAAAAGGTAAGCGGCGCAGGATGGTTGTGAGACCCTGTGACCAAATAGTATAAAGTTAACTGCTCGGGATGGTTGTGAGACCCTGTGGCCAAATGATAAAAAGGTAGCCGACACAGGATGGTTGTGAGATCCTGTGGCCAAATGATAAAAAGGAAATTAAAAGGAAAAGAAAGAGAATAAAGCAAAGAAAGAGAATAAAGGAAAGAATGAGATAAAAAGAAAAGTGGTTTAAGAATGAAAATAATGTAAGCATAAGAGAGCAAGTAATGAGAAATAAAAGTAGGAACCCGAATAAGCAAAGTTATGAATAAGAAACTAAGAGTGTATGAGTTAAAAAGAGAAAAGAATGTGAATGAATGTATGAATGTTATGTTGTTGTATGTTAATAATAATGTTAGGCTTGGTTATTACAATGACCTCTTAGGGGTTATTTCCTAAGTTTTGTGTAATGCTGCCCTTTTTGCCTATTTTTTTACAGGTACGAAGATGGAGCTTATACTAAGCATGGCCGAGCAGGAGTACACTCCACACCGTGTGTAGAATCAAGTCTCCAATAAGGTGGTTATAGTTTTGATGATGACAATATAATTAGATCATGGATTTAAAGGAAGAATTCAAGCTCATCAAGCCAAGAAGATCAAGTGCACCTCTAGCTAGTCATTCTCAATTGAATTGTAATTTTCATTTTTATTGTTATTGAGAGCGGGTAGCTTAGGAGTTAATCTCAGCCTAAGTCAAAAAATTTGAATGCACGAAAAGGTTGGGATTACATAAGATTATCACTTGAGAAGAGAATTGAAAATAATTTTTAGAAAAACTTGATTTTTACCATCTCTGGGCAAAAGACTCGAGTGATCTGAAAAAGATCGACTCGAGTAACTCTGGTCAAGAGACTCGAGTGATTTGTAAAAGACTCGAGTATTTTGCTTGAAATCAGAGATATGACCGTTGGTTCAAGTACAAGGCATTTCTATCAGAAGATGGGCAAAAGACTCGAGTATTTTGGTCCTGACAGCAAATTTTTTAACCGTTGGAAGAGGGCAAGAATGTCATTTTCAACTTTGTTTCACTCTCTCATTCCCTCTTCCATATATCCTATTCTGATTACCTTTGTACAATAACAAGGAACAACAAGAACAAACAACTAGTCACAAGCTTAACATTCTTTTTGCTCTTTCTCTCTCAAGTGGAAAATCTCTCTAACTCAACATCTCATTCATTGTTATTACATTGTCTTAAGAGTTAGAGATTGTGCTTAATTGTTGAAGAAATCATTTGTTGGATTTCTCCACATACACTCATTACATCTTGTTCCAAAATCTTGGTTGGTAACCAAGTGTACCTAAGTGGGTCTTAGGTTCATTCAAGTCTTGAGAGGTTCTCAAGCAAAAGTCTAAGAGGTTCTTAGCTTGGTGGAGCTCTTGAAGGTTTCAAGGAGCTTAAGAAGAAGGAAGTCTTCATCACCAAAATCAAATTGGGGTAGAAATTCAAGAATTTGGTACACTCTTGGAAGGGTTAGGTTGAGTGAGGCATCTCAAGTATCCCTTGTAATATTTCTAACAATTTGATTATAGTAGACACTCCTAAAGGTTTTAGGAGGACTGGATTAGCTCTCTTGATAGGGAGTGAACCAATATAAAATTCGGTGGTGTCCTCTTTTTATTGCTTTCTTTCCTTTCAAGCAAAACCAACCCTAAGTTTTCTCAAAGGGGCTTTTTAATTTGGGTAGTAATTTCGCAACAATTAAGTTGTTTTATAGTTGTTATAGCTTTATTTAATTTCTTACTACTCTTTTACTTATCTACTTTGGACTGGTTTTATCCTTATTGATTTAGTGTCAATTTCTCAAAAACTGTTTTCAGCACTCTGCACGATATACTCGAGTGTTCTTCAGAATCAATTATTCCTTAATCACATCCAAAAATTAGTCACTGTTGCTTCATATTACTATTCACCCCCCTCTAGTAATTGCTAAGCCCGCTTGTTGGTTTCCAACAAGTGGTATCAGAGCTCGGTCGAAAGATCGAGCGTAAAAGCTTTTTCGAAAAGATCCTTTGGAAACAATGGGCTCTAGCAATCACCAAGAAGGATCCTCTTCAATAAACCGCCCTCCATTCTTCAATGGTGAAGGGTATGCTTATTGGAAGGTTCGAATGAGAGTTTTCATCGAAGCAATAGATACCGACATTTGGGATGCAATAGAAGATGGTCCATATATTCCTAGACATATGATAAATGGAGAAATCGTTGAAATTCCTAGGAAAAGTTGGAGTGATGATGACAAGAATAAAGTATCTTTTGATTTGAAAGCTAAAAACATCATCTTCTCCGCCTTGTCCCATGATGAATTTTATCGAGTTTCTCAATGCAAGTCGGCTAAGGAAATGTGGGAAACTTTGGAAGTCACTCATGAAGGAACAAGTGAAGTAAGAAATGCAAGATTAAATACTTTAACTCATGAATATGAATTATTTCACATGTTCCCTAATGAATCTATTGATGACTTACAAAAGAGATTTTCACATATCATTAGTCACTAGATTTCTCTAGGAAAGCAATTTCGTGATGGTGAAACTACTCACAAAATTTTGAGATGTCTTGATAGAAAATGACAACCAAAGTTGACCGCCATCAAGGAGTCCAAGGATTTGAACACTATGGACTTGACCACCTTGTTTGGGAAGCTCAAAGAACATGAGATAGAGCTATCAAGACTTAGCTCACATGAGGAGTTGGACAAAAAGAAGAAGAGCATCTCTCTCAAGGCCTCAACCAAAGTCTCAAAAGAGGTTGAAGATGGCTCTACAAATGAGGACTCCGATAGTGAGCTCAATCAAGAAGAATTTGGAATGTTTGTCAAAAGATTCAACAAATTCTTCAAGGGAAAGAAGAGTAGTTTCCCATCAAAGATGAAAAGAACCAAAGACCCCAAACAAAGAGAGAATAGCTCCAATGATGGAGTGAAATGTCATGAATGTGGTGGAGTTGGTCACATTAGAATGGAATGTGCCACATTCTTGAAGAAGAATGACAAGAAGACTCAAGAGACCAAAGGGAAAAGAGTATACATTGTTTGAAATGCTCCGGAGAAGAGTAATGAATCATCTTCAAGTAGCTCCGGTGATGAAGATGCAAACCTTTGTCTCATGGCCAAGAACAACAATGAGTCCTCATCAAGAGCCAAACATGACTTGAGTGAAAGTGATGATGAGGTGTGCCTTCAAATGGGAAAAGAATTGTGGTATCTAGATAGTGGATGTTCAAGGCACATGACGGGAGATAAGCGGCATTTCATTGAGCTTACTCCAAAGGAAAAGGGTTATGTCACTTATGGGGACAACAACAAAGGCAAAATCCTTGGTATTGGTAAAATCGGAAACTCTTCAAACTTGATTATTGATAATGTGCTTTATGTTCAAGGGTTGGAACACAATCTCTTGAGCATAAGTCAATTATGTGATGTTGGTAATCATGTATTATTTACCTCTACTCATTGCCTCATTAAAAGTGACAAAGATGAATCCATCAAATTTGTTGGTAAAAGGTCAAATAATACTTACTTAGTTGATTTGAAAAAAGTTACTTCTTTGGTCTCTACTTGTTTAGTGAGCAAAGAAAGTGACACTTGGTTATGGCATCGTAGGACCGCTCACATAAATGTAAACCAATTGAAGAAAATACAATCTAAAGATCTAGTAGTTGGTTTACCAAAGCTAAATTTTTCTATTGAAGGTGTTTGTTCTCCATGCAAGAAATGTAAACAAACTAAAAACACCTTTGGATCAAAAATGATGATGTCCACTTCAAGGCCATTAGAAATGCTTAATATGAACTTGTTTGGACCATCACAAGTAAAAAGCTTTGGTGGAAACTATTATGCATTGGTGATTGTTGATGACTTCTCTAGGTTTACTTGGACTTTATTTTTAACAACAAAGAGTGAGACCTACAAATCTTTTAAACATCATGTCAAACTTTTGCAAAACCAAGTAAATCAAAAAGTAATTATTATTCGCACCGATCATGGAGGTGAATTTGAAAACCACAAATTTGATAGGTTTTGTGCTAAAAATGGTATTGAGCACCAATTCTCCACACCAAGAACTCCATAACAAAATGGAGTGGTAGAGGGGAAAAATAGGGTGCTAGAGGAACTTGTAAGAATCATGTTAAATGATTCTCAAGTACCTCAATATTTTTGAGCCGATGCCGTCAATATGGCTTGCTATGTTTTAAATCGTATTTTGATAAGGCCCTCTTTGGATAAAACCCCCTATGAACTTTACAAGGGAAGAAAGCCAAACATATCTCATTTTCATGTCTTCGGATGCAAAGTTTTTGTTTTAAACACTGGAAAAGAAAACCTTGGCAAGTTTGATTCCAAATCCGATGAAGGCATATTTTTAGGCTATTCTTCTCATAGTAAAGCTTATAGAATTTACAACAAAAGAACTTTGACTATTGAAGAATCAATTCATGTTGTTTTTAATGAGTATTCGAAAGAAGATAGTGTTTTATGTGATGCTAGTGAAGATGGCATTGATTTTTCAAAAGAAGAAAAAGAGAGAGGAAATTCAAAGAGTGATGAAGGAGATGTGAAACAAGAACTTCCTCCAACTTGGAAATCGGTCAAGGCTCATCCTATAGACAATGTCATAGGAGATATGTCAAAGGGAGTACTAACTCGTAGGTCCATTCAAAACATTTGCAACTATGTCTCCTTTGTTTCTCAAATTGAACCCAATTCAATTAAAAAGGCCATTGAGGATGAACATTGGGTTCTTGCTATGCAAGAAGAATTGAACCAATTTTCAAGAAATGAAGTTTGGGAACTAGTCCCTAAACCCGATGATCATACCATAATTGGCACTAAATAGATTTATAGAAACAAACTTGATGAATCCGGGTTGATTATAAGAAACAAAGCTAGACTAGTAGCTCAAGGGTACAACCAAGAGGAAGGTATCGATTATGATGAGACCTTTGCTCCGGTTGCACGTCTTGAAGCTATCCGAATTTTACTTGCTTTTGCATCAATCATGAAATTCACTTTATATCAAATGGATGTTAAAAGTGCTTTCTTGAATGGGTTTATAAATGAAGAAGTGTATGTCAAACAACCAACCCCCCGGTTTTGAAAATAGTGAATTTCCAAACCATGTTTATAAATTGAAAAAGGCACTCTATGGATTGAAACAAGCTCCTAGAGCTTGGTATGATCGATTGAGTTCCTTTCTATTAGAAAATGAGTTTCAAAGAGGGAAGGTTGATAATACACTATTCATTTACAAAACCAAAGATGACATATTGTTAGTACAAATCTATGTTGATGATATCATATTCGGTGTTACTAATGTGTCTCTTTGTAGAAAGTTTTCTAATTTAATGAAAAAGGAATTTGAAATGTCAATGATGGGAGAGCTCAAGTTCTTCCTAGGCCTACAAATAAAGCAAGTCAAGGAGGGGACATTTGTACATCAAGGGAAAATTGCAAAGAGCTCCTTGAAAAGTTCGGATTGGACAAATGCAAAGAAGCCTACACTCCAATGAGCACATCATGCTACCTAGACAAGGATGAACAAGGTACCCCGGTTGATGTTAGTAAATATAGGGGCATGATAGGTAGTCTCCTATATCTCACTGCATCTAGACCGGATATTATGTTTAGTGTATGCATGTGCGCTCGATTTCAAGCTAATCCAAAAGAATCACACCTATCCGCGGTTAAGCATATATTTAAATATCTTAAAGGATCAATAAATACCGGATTATGGTATCCTTGTGATGCTAATCCTAGTTTAGTTGGTTACTCGGATTCTGACTTTGCGGGATGCAAGCTTGATCGTAAAAGCACTAGTGGCACTTGTCATTTATTGGGAAGTTCATTAGTGTCATGGTTTTCTAAAAAGCAAGCTTGTGTTGCTCTTTCTACCGCCGAAGCGGAATATATCGCCGCCGAAAGTTGTTGTGCTCAACTATTATGGATGAAACAACAACTATCGGATTTTGGTTTAAATTTAGAAAGTATTCCTATTAAATGCGATAATACGAGTGCCATAAACTTAACTAAGAATCCGGTTTATCATTCAAGAACCAAACATATTGAAATTAGACACCATTTTCTTAGAGATCATGTGCAAAAAGGTGATTGTACTATTGAATTTGTTAGCACATCAAATCAATTAGCCGATATTTTTACTAAACCATTGCCAAGAGATACCTTCTATCACATAAGAAGGGAACTTGGAATTTTAGATGAGTCAAGCATTAGCTAATTGATTTGTGTTTTTGTTGAAAAATCACCAAGTATTTCTAATTAAATGTGCATTGATGCTTGATGAACAATTGGACCTTGAGATGTTGTGAAATATATGATTTTGATTCCAAGTTTGTGTTGATGTTCAATGTGTTGGATTTGTGCAAAAGTGTTCAAAAATGTGTTCAAAATTGATTTTCTGCTAAAACACTCGAGTACTTTCTATTTCACTCGAGTCTTTTAAATTCAAATTTAATTCAGCAAAAATTGAAAAAGTTTTTGAGCATGTCTGACGAATTTACTCGCGTCTTTTCAATTTTACTCGAGTAATTTTTAATTTACTCGAGTCATTTAACCTGTACTCGAGTACTTCGTGTTTTTCAAATTTGCATGGTTTCAGGTAATCCAAATCACTCGAGTAATTTTCAGTCCACTCGAGTAAATTTCAAAACCTGAAAATTGAAACTCTCGGACTAGGCAAAATACTCGAGTCCTTTCCTGAATACCCAAGTTATTTTACTTAGAACACTCGAGTGTTTTCTAAAACACTCGAGTATATCGAGCAGTTCTTATGCAGTTGCAGCGTGTTTTTCTTCATTTTTCACGCACTCTGTTGATGTGCCAGCAAGTGTACTGGGTGAACGTGTAATATAGTCTCAGGAAGACCAGATGTCGTCCCACAGGGAGTTTGTGAGAATGTTCAATCTACTTTTACCTTAATGCAACTAAAAGTAAATCCTATAATGAAAATTCAGATTTGATTAAAATAAATTTGAGATTAAAAACTAAAACTAATTAAATGCTGAAAATTAAAAGAAGTTGTGAGCAGGTAGAGATGGATTGTTAGGAACGTGGTTTCAATGTATGTTTGTTTATCTAATTATGAATTATTGTTTTCCCCTAAATCATGAACAAATCCCTAATTTAGTAACTATCAGATCTCTCATATTTAGTTACCTTTTCTTATTCAATTTCATAACCCTCAATCTCTCAAGTAATTAATTCATTGAATAATAATTAAGAATAATGGATTTAAATAAAGTTATATAATTACCCAATTGCATCTCTACCCCTGGAATAATTATATTGTTTGATTGGAAAGGCCTATCTAAACCCTAAACCTCTCAATTTGGGGATTAGAAATCCAAAACATAAATTGGCCAGATTCATGCATAACAATTAAATCACAATCAAACACATGATTTAGAACCGGAAAAACATTAATTCAATAACTACATAAATTAATCCATACAAATCCACCAATTCCTAACAAAGGGTTTTAGTTACATGATAAACATTGAAGAACAAGAGAAGAAATAGAAGGATAATACATGATTACCATGGAGAAGTCTTGATCTCTCAATCCTTGGATCTCCTCCTCTTCTAAACCTCTCTCTAAACTATGTAATCTCCCTCTCTCTAAAAGCTTCCATAAACTGCTGAAAAACCTAGTATTTAATGCCTAAAACAAACCCTCATTGAGTCCCAATTGAATCCCCATCAAACTGCATCAAAACGGGCCTGTTTCGGGTCTGTGCAGAGTTCGTGCGCCCCAGGCGCAACCCGGTCGCGCCCCACCCGCGCACACTCTGTACAGCAAAATTTCAGCACGCGCGTCCCGGACTGTTTTGGGCGCTACGGACTGCTCCGGACTCCGTTTTACTCCGTTCTTGGACCGTTTCGAAGCTCTTTTCATCCTCTATCCAAGTCCATCAATATATTTCTCATTTAAGCTCCATAAGTACCTGAAACATACCCAAAAAGGATCAAAACGTTCAAAGGGTTCAAAACTAAGAACTATTTCTAAGAATTAACAAAAAGTCCTACAATATACTTGAGAAACAAGCTAAACACATAGTAAAAGGGAGTCTAAATCATATTCAAATCACTATATATTGGACCCAAATCACTCCCCCAAACTTAGTATAGATGTTTTGAATCCTAGGTCTAGGGATAGAGCTGCAGAGGATCAGAGGAGCGGCTGAGGACATGGATGACCTGCTCTAGGACTTCTATTTTGATATTGTGATATATTCTATATATTTTGAAAGGTCTTAGAGTGAGGTTTATTTTAAGCAGCTGGTTTGTATATGTTTCATCAAAACTTGCTATCTCGACTTTTGCTACTTGCTACTGATGATACTGGTGGGGTTTTTATCATGATATATATATATATATGATGTTTTTATTTACCTCAGCAGTGCCCCACAAGTATTACTTTTACTTCCGCATACTCTCATTTTGATTCAAAAGGATTCGGCAATAAGCTTCTATTCTATACGTTCGATTAAACTCAAGAGACAAATAATATGTTTTTAAGAAGAGTTACGAATATGTTTCATTATGTTTAAAAGATATTGTCTCGAGAGCCTTTTCGTAATTAAGATAATATTAAGCCGAATTCAAATTATTCGTCAATGAAAAAGGCTTTTATAATTGAGCAAGTAAACATTAAAAAGGGAAAAATTTTCTAGTCCCAACTTTTGATAGCAAGTATTCTATATTTGGAAATATTAATTATTTTCAAGATATAAAACGAGGGTGTCACAACGGCTCTGCCTTCGTGATCAAACCTACCGATACGCAGGCCTTCGATAAAAGCACCCCAGAAACCAGCAACCACACCAACCAAATGCACCACACCGGAGCCAGCAAAATCAATAACACCTGATCCAAATAATCCTCAGTCAATTCTCCACTACTCTCGTCGGAAGAAGTAATGTCATTAGCTTTGGAAGCTGCTTTATTGTTATCATCGACCTTAAATTCCATATTTCTGAATGCAATAACCACGAAGAGGAAATTTCTTTTCTTCCGCAGTAAAAGCCAAGAAATCTGGACAAAACGAATCGTAAAGCAGAGGTAAAAACAAGATTTCAAAGACAACAAGCAAAACGAGAAAACCTTTGATTTCAACTAATAAAATACAAAGAACTAATTTCATGTTAACCTAAAGAGCATGGTAAAATTAACTTTAAAAAAATATGAACGTGAAAAAAAAAATAAACAAATCATTATAATGAAATCTAAATACATTGTTGTGTTCTTGGCCTCATACGCCAGATTAGATGTGTCAACATAAGAAACACAATTCAGACATATGTTTGTCTATTTCTTTTTTTTTTTGGTTTACATGGGAGGTCTGGGACTAGAAACCATGACCTGGGGAGGGGGAAATCCTATGTTTGTCTATTTCGATCAATTTAATCATTGGCCAAAATAATAAGAAGCATTACCAAATCAAACTATCACTATCACTAGACATACATATATCTTGTTCCAAATGGCATATTTTTATGAATTCTTACATAAATTCCTAGGTGCGAATCGCTTAACTAACACCTTAATAATAAATTAAAATTTAAAATAAATAAGCATGTCACTCCAAAAATTATAATGTAAAAATTAAAACCCAAAAATATAAAACCACAAAAAAAAATAGAAGTATGACAATGAAAGGGACTGAGAATATGGGTGGTGATATAACAGAATGGTCGGCAAGGCCGATGAGGCCAATTATGACGAACAACACCCATAAAACTCAAATTAACCTATGATAAAAATTGAAGCTTCAGAAACGAAAATTAACAAACCCGAAACTGGATTGCATGGTTGACTGTGACGAATGGAGAGAGGGACGAATATGTAGCTGTAATGGATAAAAAAGAGGGACCGAATCAGCACACGAAAATCAGTAGCTCAAAGGAAGCTCCAATCAACACCACAACACGGCTCGGGAGCGAAGCAAAAATCGCGAACGAAGCTCGAATCGCAACTACATCACGGAAGAAGAGGACATCAGATCCAGATCTGTGTTTCTGCAACAACGACGACAGTCGTGGGAGAAGCACGATGAGGGAATAGCACGAAGGAGAACCACAAACATGACGAAGAACCACGAACACTGAACAAGAAGCTCCACGAATTGGGGTTACCTACGATGAAGAAGAAGAAGAATGTGGATGCTGAAATGAAGACTGGCTTGTTTGCCAGATCTAAATTAAACTTTCATTCATGTGGATGCTGAAATGAAGAGGGGCCTGTTTGCAATTTCCATGTACCAGTTTTGTAGGTATAGTGAGGTAAAAAAATTTTTTACCGTGTTCTTAATTTACTTTTTACTGCCTTAATTTACCGCACCAACATCAAATTTAAACTCATTAGTGAGCATTGTAGAACCTCCCCTAACTCATTAGGTATGCTAAAAAACGAATTATTTGGTATTGTACCGAGCAATAGTGAAATATGCAAGGCTACTATTTTTGTGCAGATTTTCAAAGTTCAAGTTTATTTTTGTCATGTAAAAATCTATTACTATTTATAGATCAATGTGATAAGTAACGGATGATCAAAAGTTTCTGAATTTTTAAAATTTCGAGAGGTAACCGTCGAAAAAAAATTCTGAGAGGTACCTTTCGGAAAAACACTGCAGAAAAAAATCCGAAAATTTCGTGTTGAAAATTGATAAAGGTATTTTTGTTATTTTATTATAAAAATGGGATGTGGGAATAGTATGTAGGGTGGAAAATCTAAAAGGAAATTGTTTTTCGGCCCCCATTATCGACTTTTTGGCCCCCATTTCAAATTTTTATGGACCAAAATACCCTTAAGCATGTTAACATTTCCGGTTTTATAAAACCGAAAAAGTGTTTCCGGTTTTACTGAACCGGAATCAATTTAAACATTATTCCGATTTTGTTGAACCGAAAATTGGATTCCGACTTTGTAGTACCAGAAATATATAATGATTTCCGGTACTACAAAACCAGAAAAATATAATTGATTTCCGGTACTAGTAGTCTACTACAGCAGACACCTCGCTTTCTTTTTTCTTATGTTTTCCAAGCTTATGGTCTCTTAGAAGAATTCTCAATGAGCAGATAATAGAGATCAATAGGTGCCCTTTTATCACACATGGTGCTATATACTTGCTGCTCTGTGGAGGTACAATTTTGATTGCAGGTGTAGCTTTCAAGTGGTCCAGGAAAGGTATAAGACTATAAGCAGAAGTACGGTTCCTACTACCGGAATTCTTCCGGTTCCATACTACGGGAATTCTTCCGGTTCCCTACTACCAGAATTTATTTTCCGGTTTCACATAATCGAAGGTGTAACCGGAATCCAATTTTCGGTTTAGCAAAACCGGAATAATGTTTAAATTGATTCCGGTTCTGTAAAACAGAAAATACTTTCCCGATTTCATAGAACCGAAAATGTTAACACGCTTAAGGGTATTTTGGTCCATGAAAATTTGAAATGGGGGCCAAAAAATCGGTAATGGGGCCGAAAAACAATTTCCAATCTAAAACTCATAACTAAACTCTAAGGAAATTAGTTTTTTGACACACCACTTTAATTAGTTAACCCTATTTTTTCTTTTAATACCTTATTAGCCTTACTATAAAATAAACTACCCAAAATACCCCTTTTTCTCTTATTAAATAGAAACCTATTTTTTCTTCTTCCTTCTTTTCTTCTTATTCACGTTAACTCTCCAGCAACCTCTTCCAACCTTCGTCAACCCAAAACTTCTTCTTTCCTCCATCTTTCTTCAATTGCAAGCAATTCATAAACATTCATTAAGGTAATTCTATGATCATAAACTTGATTCTTTATGTTTTTTCTTTGTTCAGTATGTGTTTGAAGTGGTTAACATTAAGCAAACAATACAAATGCTATTTTTTTTCATCGTTGCAGGGGAAAGCGAGCCAAAAAAACATAATCTCGCTGACCCCACAGCGAGTGTTATAAAATCAAAATTTTATAACCCTCGCTGGGGGGTCAGCGAGATTATGTTTTTTTTTTCTCGCTTCACCCTCAGCGAGTTAATATTTTTAATTAATTATTTAAAATTAAATAAAATTTTTGTTATTATATATTTGATATTAATATTATTTATAAAAATATATGTTATTATATATTTTATATTAATATTATCTATAAAAAAATCAAGACGCTACTTTTTAGATTTGAATTTGTTTATGTTATGATATTGATATGAGGAAAAATTAAGAGGATTATAATGTTGATTTGAAAAAGGAGTAGGAAAAGGATTATAACTTTGGGTAATTTTTTTTATATATTTTTTTAATTATGTTATTTTATTTTATTATTATTTAATTTTAAATTTTTATTTAATTTTATTTTGATTTTAGTTATATTTTTTATTTTATTATTTATAAAATTATCTGTTATTATATATTTTATATTAATATTATCTATAAAAATATCAAGACGCTACGTTTTAGGATTCAAAAACTTTAAATTAATTTCAATGCATCCATCCATATTATGATATATTTGAATGCATCCATCCACATATATATAGGAGATTTGAATTTGTTTATGTTATGATATTGATATCAGGAAAGATTAAGAGGATTATAATTTTGATTTGAAAAAGGAATAGGAAGAGGATTATAACTTTGGGTAATTTTTTTTATATATTTTATTTTTTTTATTTATTTTAATATTTTTATTTTATTTTATTGTTATTTAATTTTAACTTTTTATTTTGATTTTAGGTATATTTTTTTATTTTATTTTATTTTATTATTATTATTTTATAATTTTTATAAATATTTTGATTTTGTTAATTTTATTAGTTTTTTTTATCCATATTAACTTTTATTTGTGTTTGCAGCTTAATCATGCAAGACAACAACCATGATGAAAAGGTCCAATATCCGGATTTTACTAGTGCGTTTGAGACGGGCATGATTTTCCCCGATTGTGAAGCTATGGTGAAATGGGTTCGTGAAGTTGCATATTCACAGGGACATGTTCTAAGGATCCTTAGGTCTAATAGAGGAAAAATCGTGCAGAAGCAAAGGATTACACTTTGTTGTGAAAGGTTTGGCATATACAAACCAAAAGAGAAGGAGTTCAAGTATGTCTCTGGCACCAAGAAGAGGAATTGTCCATTCAAGGTTCATGGTAGACCATATTCGTCAATCGGAGCGTGGAAGGTAAGAGTATCTTGTGGGTTCCATAACCACGATAAGTGTGACTCATTCATCGGACACTCATTCCCCGAAAGACCTACGCCTGAAGAGCATGAAAAGATCATCACTATGGCGAAGAATGGAGTGAAGCCGAGACAAATATTGGCGACATTGAAGGAGGAAAACCCAAATAATTGCACCACTTTGATGCAAATTTACAACATCCTCAGTAAATGGAGAAGAGAGGTCAGACGTCCGAGAACACAGATGCAGCATCTTTTGAAGACTTTGAGGGATGATGGGTATGACACCTGGTACAGAAAGGACGATTCCACGGATATTGTGAAGCAAATTTTTTGGGCTAATCCAAAATCTGTTACTCTTTTTAATTTGTTTAACATTGTGCTCATCGTAGACAACACCTACAAGACTAACACATACAAATGGCCTTTGCTTGAGGTGGTTGAACAAACATCTACCGAGAAGTCATTTACTATTGCATTTTCTTACATGGAGGCGGAGAAGTATCCAAGCTTCTTATGGGCATTTCAACAAGTGAAGAGATTGTTGAAAGATGATGATGTCATGCCCAAGGTCATTGTCTCTGATTTTGAAAGTGCAATGGTGAGAGCAATCCAGACCGTTTTTCCAACTTCGGCGCATTTGTTGTGTCAATTTCACATTAAGAAGAACGTGACAGCACGTATTAGGAAACATGTTCGTAATGACGCTGATGTGTCGTTACTTGAGAACGTTTGGACCAAGGTAGTTCATTCCAAGGATGAGGATGACTATGAAGCTTCATACACTCGATTTAAGAATCTGTCTTGGAAGGCGATTGGTCTACTTAATTATGTGGATGATACTTACTTGAACTACCATAAGGAAAAATTTGTTGATGCATGGACAAGTAAGCATATGCATCTTGGTAATACTACAACAAACCGGTAAGTTTTTTTTTCTTCATTTGGATTATTGTATTAATTTGGCATGTTTCTTTACATATTATAATACATTTAAATTCCATCATTTTTAGGGTGGAAGGTGCTCACTCGACGTTGAAGAGATTATTGTCAACCAGCAACGGAGATTTATGCACGTGTTTAACAGCTATGCAAAAGATGTTGGTATGTCAGCATACTCTCATTATTGATTCTTTTCAGAAAAGCCTCACAAGATTGGAGCACAGGGTGAATATTCCGTTGTTCCGGAATTTGCATTATTATGTGTCAAGGGAAGCATTGGCCATTATTTTCACCAGGATGAAGAAGTTTGATGAGGGTGGAAATTGTGATTGCAAGCTGAGAATCACACATGGCTTACCATTGCATGCGAGGTTGATGGATACAGGAAAAGTGGTCAACCTATTCCTTTGACGGCAATTCATGATCATTGGAAAATTCTGACAGTCAACAATAAAGAGAAGAAAGAAGAGGTACACATTGACCCAACTCCTTTGATCGAGGAGTTTTGGCGAGTATTTAATGGTACCAATGATGTAGGAAAAAAGATTTTGACGGACAAGTTTCGAGAGGTTAACAATTTATATTATTACCAATTTTTGATTTTAACATTTTTTTAATATTATTAATTTTCTTAATGTTGACAGTTGATTTTGTTTTGTTTAGCTTGTGGATCCAGCAACTACCTCATTGTTGCCACCGAACAAAAAAGCAAAGACAAAAGTGCGTACAAGTGATCATGAGAGATCAACAAAGCGTGATCCATCGGGATGGGAATATGCCGAGAAAGAATCAAAAAAGGCTTCACAAAAAGCTTCCCAACAAAGCTCTCAAAAATCCCCCAAAAATCCTCCAGAAGCTTCCCAACAAAGCAATCAAAAATCACCCAAAAATCCTCCAAAAGCTTCCCAACAAAGCTCTCAAAAATCCTCCAAAAATTCTCCAAAAGCTTCTCAACAAAACTCTCAACAATCCTCCAAAAGTAACTCTCAACAAGCTAATGTGATATCTCCATACTTACAACAATTTCCCTCTTGCATGCAACAATATATCGATAAAATTGTTGATGTGATATCAGATGGAAATTGTGGTTTTCGATCAATTAGCTTGTATGAGTATCAGTCTGAGGAATCTTATATGCTTATCCGGAATGATCTTATACGTGAGATCAAGCAACACAAGGAGATGTACATCCAGATGATTGGGAAGGATGATTATGACTTTGGGCTCAGATCACTACACGTGGGCAACATTGGCTGTGTTCTTGAAGATAAATGGTTGATTCTTCCCGCATTGGGGCATGTCATTGCTAACAGGTATATTATGGATATTTTTTCCATTGTATCATGATATGTGAGATTGTTTTACATTTATACCGTATACTAACTTGATGCATGGTAATAGGTACAATGTGGTTCTTGTATCGATGTCTCGTCATATGGGAGCTTGTTTAACGTATTTACCGTACACTAAAGCACCTCCCATGCATCCAAAACTTTGGGTAATCGGGAATGTCCATATGGGCTGTTCGTTGGACCCTAAAGTTAAGCCAAATCATTGGGTTCAAATTTTCTTGAAGGAAGGGTCACCATTACCATCTATTCATCCGCCTTGGAAACATTTTCATAACGAATGTGCAACTCCTTGGGGTACCATATTTTTTGATCGCATTGCATTATTTAGAGATTTAATACCTCCTCCGAAAGGGGACCGCGTTGTACATAATGTTGATTGATTTTTTTTAATTTTTATTTTAATGAGATTTTTGATTTCAGTTAAAAGATATTTTGGAATGTGAAGGTGACAACCTAAATTTGGGACCGTAGGGGTATTTTGGTAATTTTGGTGGTTAAAGGGTATTTTTGTCATATGGGAAGAAAGGGGCATATTGGTTTAGGGTTTACTTGGGTTAATTTCGTAATTTCATATAATACTATACATAAATTATTAAATTTATTTTTTTTCCAAACATTAATTTTAAAAAAGGATATTCAAATAAATAAAATTAACACAAAGTAAACTATAAAACACAAAGTCATAAAACATAAAGTCATAAAACACAAAGTCAACACAAAGTCAACCGAACTACTGTAGCCTTTGCCTACCCCTTCCCCTTCCACTGCCCCTTCCCCTTCCCCCACCCCTTCCCCTACCCATAGTCGCCTGTACAACATGTGTCATCTCCTCTGTGAGAGGTGTCACAGCCAACTGATGCACCCGCCTCAGCACCTCCAGATAAGGTTCATGAAGCTGTGACAACAACGACTCCAAGCGCTGCGATTGTTCAGCAAATCTCCGTTGAGCGCGAGCCTGCAAATGTAACAAAACATCGATAAGTAGATAATACTAAAATTTAATATAATATTAATATACTTTACAAGTAATGAATGAACTTACCAGCAATGTTAATTCAGGACGATCCACCCTGACCGAGGTGGGTAAGAGAAAAGGATGAGAATACCTATGCAGCCAATCATAATAGTTAGATTCACATTCACCATCGTAAGTGATGTGATCTCTCCTCTCATAGCGTAGTCCAACAGATGGGGGTGCCACTCCGCGAAACTCTCATCAATGGCTTAGGGGAGGGGTCTTCCCACAGGTGGATTCCTCGGAATACTCTGAATATATCCAAACTGACGCAAAACCCTATCGGGAAGATAAGCCCTACGCATCATGCCATACCGGAGATATCCGGAATACCAAGCTGCCTCCTCGAAGGGACGGGCATCTCGGTGATCGGGGTCAAATGGCTGCCATACAACCTGATCTGCAGTGAGCCTCTCTAGAAATATGCGATATGTGTACTCCGAGTTGCGCACGGACTGCTGAGGACTCCACTTGAAGATCCGAGGTAGGGTCTCATCATAATCAGTAGAGCGTATAGCACATGGACCAATGGTTGGAAAATGGTCCAGTATCCATGCCTGCAAATAAACCATCAATTAATTATTTTAAATAATGAATTTAACTAAACATAAGAATTTAATAAAACATTATGAATTTAAATAAACATGATGAATATTTTTATGAATAAACATTATGAATTCATATTTGTTTACCTGCAGCAAAGACATGTAGCCGGCCAAAGAGAACTTATTCGCCTTGCTGGCGAATGACAGGTGATCATATAAATAGGCTAGTGCACTAGCCCCCCATGCATATTGATCAACCATGTTAAGGTCATCCAAAGCGAGAAGCAGATGACAACCAATGGAGTTGTTCGTCTTATCAGCGAACAATGTGCTACCCACCAAGTAAAGGAGATAACATCTAGCGGCAATATCATATCGCTGCTGAATAACCGATCTGCTGTATACCTCCTTCAGCTTACTAAACCTTATAGCACCACTCTTGATGTCCATCGCTTCTTTGGTAGCCTCGGCATGACCCATACCGAGCAACGCAATCATCAGCTCCACTGCATCCGCCTGGTTGGGTTTATCCCAACCGATCAAAGTCCCCGTCACCGGGATATGCAGGATAGACGACACGTCATCCAGGGTGATAGTCATCTCCCCACATGGGAGATGAAACGTGTTTGTATCCTCATACCATCTATCGACGAATGCCCCGATCAATCGCCTGTCGACTATGCTGTATGACGAAGAGATCAACGGAGCCAAGCCGGATGCCTGGACGACTGCCCGCACTTGCTGTGGCACGGCATCTAATGATAGCATGTCAAATTCATGGTTGTGACATCTGTTTAAGAGACGATCCTGCACAATTTAAATTAAGAAAAATCAGTAAAACAAATAAATAAAAATAAATATCAATTAATTAAAGAAATAGATAAAATTAAATTTAAATTAATTTTTGGTCTCGTAACGAATACTTACCCGTCCTTGCCATATTTCCTTCGCCTGGTGCTCGTCGTATGACTGCAACAACGAAGTATCTTGATGATCCTCATAGACGGTCTCGGTCTGTGAATCATCAGCACCACCATCATCATCGTCATCATCTGAAGAAGAAGAAGAAGGAGGAGGAGGATCGGGAACGGCATGGGAAGGTCCTCCTTGCTCCAGCCGTCGCCGTCTACCCGATACTGTCAAATAATCTCTCATCATGGGCATGTCATCGTCATCCCCGTTGCTGCTGACTGTTGCGTTCTTCATCCTCGGCATCTGAAATTGCAAAATACAACGTGAAAAAAAAAGGTAAATAGAAATCAATGTTGCTAAAATATACAATGAATAAATAAATAAAATTAGTAATTTGTAACATAATAAAATAAATTAATTAAAAAATAAGTAAATTAAATAATAATCAAATAAAATAAAAAATGTAAAAAAAATATAAAATAAAATAAATAATTTAAAAAAATTAAAATTAAAATCAAATATTTATAACACTCGCTGGAATGTTTATAACATAATTTAAAATTTAAAATTTAAAATCAAGCATAATATTTAATTATTTAAATTAAGTAATATTTATCTATTCCTTTTTCAGATCAAGATTATAATCCTCTTAATCTTTTCTAATCTATAATATTTAATTATTTAAATTAAGTAATATTTATCCTATTCCTATTTCAGATCAAGATTATAATCCTCTTAATCTTTTCTGATCTATAATATTTAATTATTTAAATTAAGTAATATTTATCCTAATCCTTTTTCAAGATTATAATCCTCTAAATCTTTCCTAATCTATAATATTTAATTATTTAAATTAAATAATATTTATCCTATTCCTATTTTAGATCAAGATTATAATCCTCTTAATCTTTTCTAATCTATAATATTTAATTATTTAAATTAAGTAATATTTATCCTATTCCTATTTCAGATCAAGATTATAATCCTCTTAATCTTTTCTGATCTATAATAATAACACCCTCGCTGAGGGTGCAGCGAGAGCGCAAATTCACGCCCTCGCTGAGGGTGCAGCGAGAGCGTGAATTTGTTAGCGAGGGTGTTATTTTTAATTATTTAATGTTTTGAATATTTTAATAATATTTATAAAAATAATTATTTAAACTTATATAAAATTTATGTATTTAATATTTTATAAAAAATAATATTTATAAAAACATTTGCTGTTTTGAATTTGTTGATGTTGATATTAGGAAAGATTAAGAGGATCTGAAAAAGGAATAGGATAAATATTACTTAATTTAAATATTTAAATATTATAGATCAGAAAAGATTAAGAGGATTATAATCTTGATCTAAAATAGGAATAGGATAAATATTATTTAATTTAAATAATTAAATATTATAGATTAGGAAAGATTTAGAGGATTATAATCTTGAAAAAGGATTAGGATAAATATTACTTAATTTAAATAATTAAATATTATAGATCAGAAAAGATTAAGAGGATTATAATCTTGATCTGAAATAGGAATAGGATAAATATTACTTAATTTAAATAATTAAATATTATAGATTAGAAAAGATTAAGAGGATTATAATCTTGATCTGAAAAAGGAATAGGATAAATATTACTTAATTTAAATAATTAAATATTATGCTTGATTTTAAATTTTTAATTTTAAATTATGTTATAAACATTCCAGCGATTGTTATAAATATTTGATTTTAATTTTAAATTTTTTAAATTATTTATTTTATTTTATATTTTTTTTACATTTTTTATTTTATTTGATTATTATTTAATTTACTTATTTTTTAATTAATTTATTTTATTATGTTACAAATTACTAATTTTATTTATTTTTTCATTGTATATTTTAGCAACATTGATTTCTATTTACCTTTTTTTTTCAGGTTGTATTTTGCAATTTCAGATGCCGAGGATGAAGAACGCAACAGTCAGCGGCAACGGGGATGACGATGACATGCCCATGATGAGAGATTATTTGACAGTATCGGGTAGACGGCGACGGTTGGAGCAAGGAGGACCTTCCCATGCCGTTCCCGATCCTCCTCCTCCTTCTTCTTTTTCTTCAGATGATGACGATGATGATGGTGGTGCTGATGATTCACAGACCGAGATCGTTTATGAGGATCATCAAGATACTTCGTTGTTGCAGTCATACGACGAGCACCAGGCGAAGGAAATATGGCAAGGACGGGTAAGTATTCGTTACGAGACCAAAAATTAATTTAAATTTAATTTTATCTATTTCTTTAATTAATTGATATTTATTTTTATTTATTTGTTTTACTGATTTTTCTTAATTTAAATTGTGCAGGATCGTCTCTTAAACAGATGTCACAACCATGAATTTGACATGCTATCATTAGATGCCGTGCCACAGCAAGTGCGAGCAGTCGTCCAGGCATCCGGCTTGGCTCCGTTGATCTCTTCGTCATACAGCATAGTCGACAGGCGATTGATCGGGGCATTCGTCGATAGATGGTATGAGGATACAAACACGTTTCATCTCCCATGTGGGGAGATGACTATCACCCTGGATGACGTGTCGTCTATCCTGCATATCCCGGTGACGGGGACTTTGATCGGTTGGGATAAACCCAACCAGGCGGATGCAGTGGAGCTGATGATTGCGTTGCTCGGTATGGGTCATGCCGAGGCTACCAAAGAAGCGATGGACATCAAGAGTGGTGCTATAAGGTTTAGTAAGCTGAAGGAGGTATACAGCAGATCGGTTATTCAGCAGCGATATGATATTGCCGCTAGATGTTATCTCCTTTACTTGGTGGGTAGCACATTGTTCGCTGATAAGACGAACAACTCCATTGGTTGTCATCTGCTTCTCGCTTTGGATGACCTTAACATGGTTGATCAATATGCAGGGGGGCCAGTGCACTAGCCTATTTATATGATCACCTGTCATTCGCCAGCAAGGCGAATAAGTTCTCTTTGGCCGGCTACATGTCTTTGCTGCAGGTAAACAAATATGAATTCATAATGTTTATTCATAAAAATATTCATCATGTTTATTTAAATTCATAATGTTTTATTAAATTCTTATGTTTAGTTAAATTCATTATTTAAAATAATTAATTGATGGTTTATTTGCAGGCATGGATACTGGACCATTTTCCAACCATTGGTCCATGTGCTATACGCTCTACTGATTATGATGAGACCCTACCTCGGATCTTCAAGTGGAGTCCTCAGCAGTCCGTGCGCAACTCGGAGTACACATATCGCATGTTTCTGGAGAGGCTCACTGCGGATCAGGTTGTATGGCAGCCATTTGACCCCGATCACCGAGATGCCCGTCCCTTCGAGGAGGCAGCTTGGTATTCCGGATATCTCCGGTATGGCATGATGCGTAGGGTTTATCTTCCCGATAGGGTTTTGCGTCAGTTTGGATATATTCAGAGTATTCCGAGGAATCCACCTGTGGGAAGACCCCTCCCCTCAGCCATTGATGAGAGTTTCGCGGAGTGGCACCCCCATCTGTTGGACTACGCTACGAGAGGAGAGATCACATCACTTACGATGGTGAATGTGAATCTAACTATTATGATTGGCTGCATAGGTATTCTCATCCTTTTCTCTTACCCACCTCGGTCAGGGTGGATCGTCCTGAATTAACATTGCTGGTAAGTTCATTCATTACTTGTAAAGTATATTAATATTATATTAAATTTTAGTATTATCTACTTATCGATGTTTTGTTACATTTGCAGGCTCGCGCTCAACGGAGATTTGCTGAACAATCGCAGCGCTTGGAGCCGTTGTTGTCACAGCTTCATGAACCTTATCTGGAGGTGCTGAGGCGGGTGCATCAGTTGGCTGTGACACCTCTCACAGAGGAGATGACACATGTTGTACAGGCGACTATGGGTAGGGGAAGGGGTGGGGGAAGGGGAAGGGGCAGTGGAAGGGGAAGGGGTAGGCAAAGGCTACAGTAGTTCGGTTGACTTTGTGTTGACTTTGTGTTTTATGACTTTATGTTTTATGACTTTGTGTTTTATAGTTTACTTTGTGTTAATTTTATTTATTTGAATATCCTTTTTTAAAATTAATGTTTGGAAAAAAAAATAAATTTAATAATTTATGTATAGTATTATATGAAATTACGAAATTAACCCAAGTAAACCCTAAACCAATATGCCCCTTTCTTCCCATATGACAAAAATACCCTTTAACCACCAAAATTACCAAAATACCCCTACGGTCCCAAATTTAGGTTGTCACCTTCACATTCCAAAATATCTTTTAACTGAATTCAAAAATCTCATTAAAATAAAAATTAAAAAAAAAATCAATCAACATTATGTACAACGCGGTCCCCTTTCGGAGGAGGTATTAAATCTCTAAATAATGCAATGCGATCAAAAAATATGGTACCCCAAGGAGTTGCACATTCGTTATGAAAATGTTTCCAAGACGGATGAATAGATGGTAATGGTGACCCTTCCTTCAAGAAAACTTGAACCCAATGATTTGGCTTAACTTTAGGGTCCAACGAACAGCCCATATGGACATTCCCGATTACCCAAAGTTTTGGATGCATGGGAGGTGCTTTAGTGTACGGTAAATACGTTAAACAACCTCCCATATGACGAGACATCGATACAAGAACCACATTGTACCTATTACCATGCATCAAGTTAGTATACGGTATAAATGTAAAACAATCTCACATATCATGATACAATGGAAAGAATATCCATAATATACCTGTTAGCAATGACATGCCCCAATGCGGGAAGAATCAACCATTTATCTTCAAGAACACAGCCAATGTTGCCCACATGTAGTGATCTGAGCCCAAAGTCATAATCATCCTTCCCAATCATCTGGATGTACATCTCCTTGTGTTGCTTGATCTCACGTATAAGATCATTCCGGACAAGCATATAAGATTCCTCAGACTGATACTCATACAAGCTAATTGATCGAAAACCACAATTTCCATCTGATATCACATCAACAATTTTATCGATATATTGTTGCATGCAAGAGGGAAATTGTTGTAAGTATGGAGATATCACATTAGCTTGTTGAGAGCTACTTTTGGAGGATTGTTGAGAGTTTTGTTGAGAAGCTTTTGGAGAATTTTTGGAGGATTTTTGAGAGCTTTGTTGGGAAGCTTTTGGAGGATTTTTGAGTCATTTTTGATTGCTTTGTTGGGAAGCTTCTGGAGGATTTTTGGGGGATTTTTGAGAGCTTTGTTGGGAAGCTTTTTGTGAAGCCTTTTTTTATTCTTTCTCGGCATATTCCCATCCCGATGGATCACGCTCTGTTGATCTCTCATTATCACTTGTACGCCCTTTTGTCTTTGCTTTTTTGTTCGGTGGCAACAATGAGGTAGTTGCTGGATCCACAAGCTAAACAAAACAAAATCAACTGTCAACATTAAGAAAATTAATAATATTAAAAAAAATGTTAAAATCAAAAATTGGTAATAATATAAATTGTTAACCTCTCGAAACTTGTCCGTCAAAATCTTTTTTCCTACATCATTGGTACCATTAAATACTCGCCAAAACTCCTCGATCAAAGGAGTTGGGTCAATGTGTACCTCTTCTTTCTTCTCTTTATTGTTGACTGTCAGAATTTTCCAATGATCATGAATTGCCGTCAAAGGAATAGGTTGACCACTTTTCCTGTATCCATCAACCTCGCATGCACATGGTAAGCCATGTGTGATTCTCAGCTTGCAATCACAATTGCCACCCTCATCAAACTTCTTCATCCTGGTGAAAATAATGGCCAATGCTTCCCTTGACACATAATAATGCAAATTCCGGAACAACGGAATATTCACCCTGTGCTCCAATCTTGTGAGGCTTTTCTGAAAAGAATCAATAATGAGAGTATGCTGACATACCAACATCTTTTGCATAGCTGTTAAACACGTGCATAAATCTCCGTTGCTGGTTGACAATAATCTCTTCAACGTCGAGTGAGCACCTTCCACCCTAAAAATGATGGAATTTAAATGTATTATAATATGTAAAGAAACATGCCAAATTAATACAATAATCCAAATGAAGAAAAAAAAACTTACCGGTTTGTTGTAGTATTACCAAGATGCATATGCTTACTTGTCCATGCATCAACAAATTTTTCCTTATGGTAGTTCAAGTAAGTATCATCCACATAATTAAGTAGACCAATCGCCTTCCAAGACAGATTCTTAAATCGAGTGTATGAAGCTTCATAGTCATCCTCATCCTTGGAATGAACTACCTTGGTCCAAACGTTCTCAAGTAACGACACATCAGCGTCATTACGAACATGTTTCCTAATACGTGCTGTCACGTTCTTCTTAATGTGAAATTGACACAACAAATGCGCCGAAGTTGGAAAAACGGTCTGGATTGCTCTCACCATTGCACTTTCAAAATCAGAGACAATGACCTTGGGCATGACATCATCATCTTTCAACAATCTCTTCACTTGTTGAAATGCCCATAAGAAGCTTGGATACTTCTCCGCCTCCATGTAAGAAAATGCAATAGTAAATGACTTCTCGGTAGATGTTTGTTCAACCACCTCAAGCAAAGGCCATTTGTATGTGTTAGTCTTGTAGGTGTTGTCTACGATGAGCACAATGTTAAACAAATTAAAAAGAGTAACAGATTTTGGATTAGCCCAAAAAATTTGCTTCACAATATCCGTGGAATCGTCCTTTCTGTACCAGGTGTCATACCCATCATCCCTCAAAGTCTTCAAAAGATGCTGCATCTGTGTTCTCGGACGTCTGACCTCTCTTCTCCATTTACTGAGGATGTTGTAAATTTGCATCAAAGTGGTGCAATTATTTGGGTTTTCCTCCTTCAATGTCGCCAATATTTGTCTCGGCTTCACTCCATTCTTCGCCATAGTGATGATCTTTTCATGCTCTTCAGGCGTAGGTCTTTCGGGGAATGAGTGTCCGATGAATGAGTCACACTTATCGTGGTTATGGAACCCACAAGATACTCTTACCTTCCACGCTCCGATTGACGAATATGGTCTACCATGAACCTTGAATGGACAATTCCTCTTCTTGGTGCCAGAGACATACTTGAACTCCTTCTCTTTTGGTTTGTATATGCCAAACCTTTCACAACAAAGTGTAATCCTTTGCTTCTGCACGATTTTTCCTCTATTAGACCTAAGGATCCTTAGAACATGTCCCTGTGAATATGCAACTTCACGAACCCATTTCACCATAGCTTCACAATCGGGGAAAATCATGCCCGTCTCAAACGCACTAGTAAAATCCGGATATTGGACCTTTTCATCATGGTTGTTGTCTTGCATGATTAAGCTGCAAACACAAATAAAAGTTAATATGGATAAAAAAAACTAATAAAATTAACAAAATCAAAATATTTATAAAAATTATAAAATAATAATAATAAAATAAAATAAAATAAAAAAATTAACCTAAAATCAAAATAAAAAGTTAAAATTAAATAACAATAAAATAAAATAAAAATATTAAAATAAATAAAAAAAATAAAATATATAAAAAAAATTACCCAAAGTTATAATCCTCTTCCTATTCCTTTTTCAAATCAAAATTATAATCCTCTTAATCTTTCCTGATATCAATATCATAACATAAACAAATTCAAATCTCCTATATATATGTGGATGGATGCATTCAAATATATCATAATATGGATGGATGCATTGAAATTAATTTAAAGTTTTTGAATCCTAAAACGTAGCGTCTTGATATTTTTATAGATAATATTAATATAAAATATATAATAACAGATAATTTTATAAATAATAAAATAAAAAATATAACTAAAATCAAAATAAAATTAAATAAAAAGTTAAAATTAAATAATAATAAAATAAAATAACATAATTAAAAAAAATATATAAAAAAAATTACCCAAAGTTATAATCCTTTTCCTATTCCTTTTTCAAATCAACATTATAATCCTCTTAATTTTTCCTCATATCAATATCATAACATAAACAAATTCAAATCTAAAAAGTAGCGTCTTGATTTTTTTATAGATAATATTAATATAAATTATATAATAACATATATTTTTATAAATAATATTAATATCAAATATATAATAACAAAATTTTTATTTAATTTTAAATAATTAATTAAAAATATTAACTCGCTGAGGGTGAAGCGAGAAAAAAAAAACATAATCTCGTTGACCCCCCAGCGAGCGTTATAAAATTAAAATTTTATAACGCTCGCTGACCCCCCAGCGAGGGTTATAAAATTTTGATTTTATAACACTCGCTGTGGGGTCAGCGAGATTATGTTTTTTTTGGCTCGCTTTCCCCTGCAACGATGAAAAAAAAACAGCATTTGTATTGTTTGCTTAATGTTAACCACTTCAAACACATACTGAACAAAGAAAAAACATAAAGAATCAAGTTTATGATCATAGAATTACCTTAATGAATGTTTATGAATTGCTTGCAATTGAAGAAAGATGGAGGAAAGAAGAAGTTTTGGGTTGACGAAGGTTGGAAGAGGTTGCTGGAGAGTTAACGTGAATAAGAAGAAAAGAAGGAAGAAGAAAAAATAGGTTTCTATTTAATAAGAGAAAAAGGGGTATTTTGGGTAGTTTATTTTATAGTAAGGCTAATAAGGTATTAAAAGAAAAAAGAGGGTTAACTAATTAAAGTGGTGTGTCAAAAAACTAATTTCCTTAGAGTTTAGTTATGAGTTTTAGATTGGAAATTGTTTTTCGGCCCCATTACCGATTTTTTGGCCCCCATTTCAAATTTTCATGGACCAAAATACCCTTAAGCGTGTTAACATTTTCGGTTCTATGAAACCGGAAAAGTATTTTCTGTTTTACAGAACCGGAATCAATTTAAACATTATTCCGGTTTTGCTAAACCGAAAATTGGATTCCGGTTACACCTTCGATTATGTGAAACCGGAAAATAAATTCTGGTAGTAGGGAACCGGAAGAATTCCCGTAGTATGGAACCGTACTTCTGCTTATAGTCTTATACCTTTCCTGGACCACTTGAAAGTTACACCTGCAATCAAAATTGTACCTCCACAGAGCAGCAAGTATATAGCACCATGTGTGATAAAAGGGCACCTATTGATCTCTATTATCTGCTCATTGAGAATTCTTCTAAGAGACCATAAGCTTGGAAAACATAAGAAAAAAGAAAGCGAGGTGTCTGCTGTAGTAGACTACTAGTACCGGAAATCAATTATATTTTTCTGGTTTTGTAGTACCGGAAATCATTATATATTTCTGGTACTACAAAGTCGGAATCCAATTTTCGGTTCAACAAAATCGGAATAATGTTTAAATTGATTTCGGTTCAGTAAAACCGGAAACACTTTTTCGGTTTTATAAAATCGGAAATGTTAACATGCTTAAGGGTATTTTGGTCCATAAAAATTTGAAATGGGGGCCAAAAAGTCGATAATGGGGGCCGAAAAATCCTTTTAGATTTTCCACCCTACATACTATTCCCACATCCCATTTTTATAATAAAATAACAAAAATACCTTTATCAATTTTCAACACGAAATTTTCGGATTTTTTTCTGCAGTGTTTTTCCGAAAGGTACCTCTCAGAATTTTTTTTCGACGGTTACCTCTCGAAATTTTAAAAATTCAGCAACTTTTGATCATCCGTTACTTATCACATTGATCTATAAATAGTAATAGATTTTTACATGACAAAAATAAACTTGAACTTTGAAAATCTGCACAAAAATAGTAGCCTTGCATATTTCACTATTGCTCGGTACAATACCAAATAATTCGTTTTTTAGCATACCTAATGAGTTAGGGGAGGTTCTACAATGCTCACTAATGAGTTTAAATTTGATGTTGATGCGGTAAATTAAGGCAGTAAAAAGTAAATTAAGAACACGGTAAAAAACATTTTTACCTCACTATACCTACAAAACTGGTACATGGAAATTGCAAACAGGCCCCCCTTCATTTCAGCATCCACATGAATGAAAGTTTAATTTAGATCTGGCAAACAAGCCAGTCTTCATTTCAGCATCCACATTCTTCTTCTTCTTCATCGTAGGTAACCCCAATTCGTGGAGCTTCTTGTTCAGTGTTCGTGGTTCTTTGTCATGTTTGTGGTTCTCCTTCGTGCTATTCCCTCATCGTGCTTCTCCCATGACTGTCGTCGTTGTTGCAGAAACACAGATCTGGATCTGATGTCCTCTTTTTCCGTGATGTAGTTGCGATTCGAGCTTCGTTCGCGATTTTTGCTTCGCTCCCGAGCCGTGTTGTGGTGTTGATTGGAGCTTCCTTTGAGCTACTGATTTTTGTGTGCTGATTCGGTCCCTCTTTTTTATCCATTACAGCTACATATTCGTCCCTCTCTCCATTCGTCACAGTCAACCATGCAATCCAGTTTCGGGTTTGTTAATTTTCGTTTCTGAAGCTTCAATTTTTATTATAGGTTAATTTGAGTTTTATGGGTGTTGTTCGTCATAATTGGCCTCATCGGCCTTGCCGACCATTCTGTTATATCACCACCCATATTCTCAGTCCCTTTCATTGTCATACTTCTATTTTTTTTGTGGTTTTATATTTTTGGGTTTTAATTTTTACATTATAATTTTTGGAGTGACATGCTTATTTATTTTAAATTTTAATTTATTATTAAGGTGTTAGTTAAGCGATTCGCACCTAGGAATTTATGTAAGAATTCATAAAAATATGCCATTTGGAACAAGATATATGTATGTCTAGTGATAGTGATAGTTTGATTTGGTAATGCTTCTTATTATTTTGGCCAATGATTAAATTGATCGAAATAGACAAACATAGGATTTCCCCCTCCCCAGGTCATGGTTTCTAGTCCCAGACCTCCCATGTAAACCAAAAAAAAAAAAGAAATAGACAAACATATGTCTGAATTGTGTTTCTTATGTTGACACATCTAATCTGGTGTATGAGGCCAAGAACACAACAATGTATTTAGATTTCATTATAATGATTTGTTTTTTTTTTTCACGTTCATATTTTTTTAAAGTTAATTTTACCATGCTCTTTAGGTTAACATGAAATTAGTTCTTTGTATTTTATTAGTTGAAATCAAAGGTTTTCTCGTTTTGCTTGTTGTCTTTGAAATCTTGTTTTTACCTCTGCTTTACGATTCGTTTTGTCCAGATTTCTTGGCTCTTACTGCGGAAGAAAAGAAATTTCCTCTTCGTGGTTATTGCATTCAGAAATATGGAATTTAAGGTCGATGATAACAATAAAGCAGCTTCCAAAGCTAATGACATTACTTCTTCCGACGAGAGTAGTGGAGAATTGACTGAGGATTATTTGGATCAGGTGTTATTGATTTTGCTGGCTCCGGTGTGGTGCATTCGGTTTGTGTGGTTGCTGGTTTCTGGGGTGCTTTTATCGAAGGCCTACGTATCGGTAGGTTTGATCACGAAGGCAGAGCCGTTGTGACACCCTCGTTTTATATCTTGAAAATAATTAATATTTCCAAATATAGAATACTTGCTATCAAAAGTTGGGACTAGAAAATTTTTCCCTTTTTAATGTTTACTTGCTCAATTATAAAAGCCTTTTTCATTGACGAATAATTTGAATTCGGCTTAATATTATCTTAATTACGAAAAGGCTCTCGAGACAATATCTTTTAAACATAATGAAACATATTCGTAACTCTTCTTAAAAACATATTATTTGTCTCTTGAGTTTAATCGAACGTATAGAATAGAAGCTTATTGCCGAATCCTTTTTAATCAAAATCAGAGTATGCGGAAGTAAAAGTAATACTTGTGGGGCATTGCTGAGGTAAATAAAAACATCATATATATATATATATATATCATGATAAAAACCCCACCAGTATCATCAGTAGCAAGTAGCAAAAGTCGAGATAGCAAGTTTTGATGAAACATATACAAACCAGCTGCTTAAAATAAACCTCACTCTAAGACCTTTCAAAATATATAGAATATATCACAATATCAAAATAGAAGTCCTAGAGCAGGTCATCCATGTCCTCAGCCGCTCCTCTGATCCTCTGCAGCTCTATCCCTAGACCTAGGATCCAAAACATCTATACTAAGTTTGGGGGAGTGATTTGGGTCCAATATATAGTGATTTGAATATGATTTAGACTCCCTTTTACTATGTGTTTAGCTTGTTTCTCAAGTATTTTGTAGGACTTTTTGTTAATTCTTAGAAATAGTTCTTAGTTTTGAACCCTTTGAACATTTTGATCCTTTTTGGGTATGTTTCAGGTACTTATGGAGCTTAAATGAGAAATATATTGATGGACTTGGATAGAGGATGAAAAGAGCTTCGAAACGGTCCAAGAACGGAGTAAAACGGAGTCCGGAGCAGTCCGTAGCGCCCAAAACAGTCCGGGACGCGCGTGCTGAAATTTTGCTGTACAGAGTGTGCGTGGGTGGGGCGCGACCGGGCTTGCGCCTGGGGCGCACGAACTCTGCACAGGCCCGAAACAGGCCCGTTTTGATGCAGTTTGATGGGGATTCAATTGGGACTCAATGAGGGTTTGTTTTAGGCATTAAATACTAGGTTTTTCAGCAGTTTATGGAAGCTTTTAGAGAGAGGGAGATTACGTAGTTTAGAGAGAGGTTTAGAAGAGGAGGAGATCCAAGGATTGAGAGATCAAGACTTCTCCATGGTAATCATGTATTATCCTTTTATTTCTTCTCTTGTTCTTCAATGTTTATCATGTAACTAAAACCCTTTGTTAGGAATTGGTGGATTTGTATGGATTAATTTATGTAGTTATTGAATTAATGTTTTTCCGGTTCTAAATCATGTGTTTGATTGTGATTTAATTGTTATGCATGAATCTGGCCAATTTATGTTTTGGATTTCTAATCCCCAAATTGAGAGGTTTAGGGTTTAGATAGGCCTTTCCAATCAAACAATATAATTATTTCAGGGGTAGAGATGCAATTGGGTAATTATATAACTTTATTTAAATCCATTATTCTTAATTATTATTCAATGAATTAATTACTTGAGAGGTTGAGGGTTATGACATTGAATAAGAAAAGGTAACTAAATATGAGAGATCTGATAGTTACTAAATTAGGGATTTGTTCATGATTTAGGGGAAAACAATAATTCATAATTAGATAAACAAACATACATTGAAACCACGTTCCTAACAATCCATCTCTACCTGCTCACAACTTCTTTTAATTTTCAGCATTTAATTAGTTTTAGTTTTTAATCTCAAATTTATTTTAATCAAATCTGAATTTTAATTATAGGATTTACTTTTAGTTGCATTAAGGTAAAAGTAGATTGAACATTCTCACAAACTCCCTGTGGGACGATATCTGGTCTTCCTGAGACTATATTACACGTTCACCCAGTACACTTGCTGGCACATCAAGAGAGTGCGTGAAAAATGAAGAAAAACACGCTGCAACTGCATAAGAACTGCTCGATATACTCGAGTGTTTTAGAAAACACTCGAGTGTTCTAAGTAAAATAACTTGGGTATTCAGGAAAGGACTCGAGTATTTTGCCTAGTCCGAGAGTTTCAATTTTCAGGTTTTGAAATTTACTCGAGTGGACTGAAAATTACTCGAGTGATTTGGATTACCTGAAACCATGCAAATTTGAAAAACACGAAGTACTCGAGTACAGGTTAAATGACTCGAGTAAATTAAAAATTACTCGAGTAAAATTGAAAAGACGCGAGTAAATTCGTCAGACATGCTCAAAAACTTTTTCAATTTTTGCTGAATTAAATTTGAATTTAAAAGACTCAAGTGAAATAGAAAGTACTCGAGTGTTTTAGCAGAAAATCAATTTTGAACACTTTTGCACAAATCCAACACATTGAACATCATCACAAACTTGGAATCAAAATCATATATTTCACAACATCTCAAGGTCCAATTGTTCATCAAGCATCAATGCACATTTAATTAGAAATACTTGGTGATTTTTCAACAAAAACACAAATCAATTAGCTAATGCTTGACTCATCTAAAATTCCAAGTTCCCTTCTTATGTGATAGAAGGTATCTCTTGGCAATGGTTTAGTAAAAATATCGGCTAATTGATTTGATGTGCTAACAAATTCAATAGTACAATCACCTTTTTGCACATGATCTCTAAGAAAATGGTGTCTAATTTCAATATGTTTGGTTCTTGAATGATAAACTGGATTCTTAGTTAAGTTTATGGCACTCGTATTATCGCATTTAATAGGAATACTTTCTAAATTTAAACCAAAATCCGATAGTTGTTGTTTCATCCATAATAGTTGAGCACAACAACTTTCGGCGGCGATATATTCCGCTTCGGCGGTAGAAAGAGCAACACAAGCTTGCTTTTTAGAAAACCATGACACTAATGAACTTCCCAATAAATGACAAGTGCCACTAGTGCTTTTACGATCAAGCTTGCATCCCGCAAAGTCAGAATCCGAGTAACCAACTAAACTAGGATTAGCATCACAAGGATACCATAATCCGGTATTTATTGATCCTTTAAGATATTTAAATATATGCTTAACCGCGGATAGGTGTGATTCTTTTGGATTAGCTTGAAATCGAGCGCACATGCATACACTAAACATAATATCCGGTCTAGATGCAGTGAGATATAGGAGACTACCTATCATGCCCCTATATTTACTAACATCAACCGGGGTACCTTGTTCATCCTTGTCTAGGTAGCATGATGTGCTCATTGGAGTGTAGGCTTCTTTGCATTTGTCCAATCCGAACTTTTCAAGGAGCTCTTTGCAATTTTCCCTTGATGTACAAATGTCCCCTCCTTGACTTGCTTTATTTGTAGGCCTAGGAAGAACTTGAGCTCTCCCATCATTGACATTTCAAATTCCTTTTTCATTAAATTAGAAAACTTTCTACAAAGAGACACATTAGTAACACCGAATATGATATCATCAACATAGATTTGTACTAACAATATGTCATCTTTGGTTTTGTAAATGAATAGTGTATTATCAACCTTCCCTCTTTGAAACTCATTTTCTAATAGAAAGGAACTCAATCGATCATACCAAGCTCTAGGAGCTTGTTTCAATCCATAGAGTGCCTTTTTCAATTTATAAACATGGTTTGGAAATTCACTATTTTCAAAACCGGGGGGTTGGTTGTTTGACATACACTTCTTCATTTATAAACCCATTCAAGAAAGCACTTTTAACATCCATTTGATATAAAGTGAATTTCATGATTGATGCAAAAGCAAGTAAAATTCGGATAGCTTCAAGACGTGCAACCGGAGCAAAGGTCTCATCATAATCGATACCTTCCTCTTGGTTGTACCCTTGAGCTACTAGTCTAGCTTTGTTTCTTATAATCAACCCGGATTCATCAAGTTTGTTTCTATAAATCCATTTAGTGCCAATTATGGTATGATCATCGGGTTTAGGGACTAGTTCCCAAACTTCATTTCTTGAAAATTGGTTCAATTCTTCTTGCATAGCAAGAACCCAATGTTCATCCTCAATGGCCTTTTTAATTGAATTGGGTTCAATTTGAGAAACAAAGGAGACATAGTTGCAAATGTTTTGAATGGACCTACGAATTAGTACTCCCTTTGACATATCTCCTATGACATTGTCTATAGGATGAGCCTTGACCGATTTCCAAGTTGGAGGAAGTTCTTGTTTCACATCTCCTTCATCACTCTTTGAATTTCCTCTCTCTTTTTCTTCTTTTGAAAAATCAATGCCATCTTCACTAGCATCACATAAAACACTATCTTCTTTCGAAGACTCATTAAAAACAACATGAATTGATTCTTCAATAGTCAAAGTTCTTTTGTTGTAAATTCTATAAGCTTTACTATGAGAAGAATAGCCTAAAAATATGCCTTCATCGGATTTGGAATCAAACTTGCCAAGGTTTTCTTTTCCAGTGTTTAAAACAAAAACTTTGCATCCGAAGACATGAAAATGAGATATGTTTGGCTTTCTTCCCTTGTAAAGTTCATAGGGGGTTTTATCCAAAGAGGGCCTTATCAAAATACGATTTAAAACATAGCAAGCCATATTGACGGCATCGGCTCAAAAATATTGAGGTACTTGAGAATCATTTAACATGATTCTTACAAGTTCCTCTAGCACCCTATTTTTCCCCTCTACCACTCCATTTTGTTATGGAGTTCTTGGTGTGGAGAATTGGTGCTCAATACCATTTTTAGCACAAAACCTATCAAATTTGTGGTTTTCAAATTCACCTCCATGATCGGTGCGAATAATAATTACTTTTTGATTTACTTGGTTTTGCAAAAGTTTGACATGATGTTTAAAAGATTTGTAGGTCTCACTCTTTGTTGTTAAAAATAAAGTCCAAGTAAACCTAGAGAAGTCATCAACAATCACCAATGCATAATAGTTTCCACCAAAGCTTTTTACTTGTGATGGTCCAAACAAGTTCATATTAAGCATTTCTAATGGCCTTGAAGTGGACATCATCATTTTTGATCCAAAGGTGTTTTTAGTTTGTTTACATTTCTTGCATGGAGAACAAACACCTTCAATAGAAAAATTTAGCTTTGGTAAACCAACTACTAGATCTTTAGATTGTATTTTCTTCAATTGGTTTACATTTATGTGAGCGGTCCTACGATGCCATAACCAAGTGTCACTTTCTTTGCTCACTAAACAAGTAGAGACCAAAGAAGTAACTTTTTTCAAATCAACTAAGTAAGTATTATTTGACCTTTTACCAACAAATTTGATGGATTCATCTTTGTCACTTTTAATGAGGCAATGAGTAGAGGTAAATAATACATGATTACCAACATCACATAATTGACTTATGCTCAAGAGATTGTGTTCCAACCCTTGAACATAAAGCACATTATCAATAATCAAGTTTGAAGAGTTTCCGATTTTACCAATACCAAGGATTTTGCCTTTGTTGTTGTCCCCATAAGTGACATAACCCTTTTCCTTTGGAGTAAGCTCAATGAAATGCCGCTTATCTCCCATCATGTGCCTTGAACATCCACTATCTAGATACCACAATTCTTTTCCCATTTGAAGGCACACCTCATCATCACTTTCACTCAAGTCATGTTTGGCTCTTGATGAGGACTCATTGTTGTTCTTGGCCATGAGACAAAGGTTTGCATCTTCATCACCGGAGCTACTTGAAGATGATTCATTACTCTTCTCCGGAGCATTTCAAACAATGTATGCTCTTTTCCCTTTGGTCTCTTGAGTCTTCTTGTCATTCTTCTTCAAGAATGTGGCACATTCCATTCTAATGTGACCAACTCCACCACATTCATGACATTTCACTCCATCATTGGAGCTATTCTCTCTTTGTTTGGGATCTTTGGTTCTTTTCATTTTTGATGGGAAACTACTCTTCTTTCCCTTGAAGAATTTGTTGAATCTTTTGACAAACATTCCAAATTCTTCTTGATTGAGCTCACTATCGGAGTCCTCATTTGTAGAGCCATCTTCAACCTCTTTTGAGACTTTGGTTGAGGCCTTGAGAGAGATGCTCTTCTTCTTTTTGTCCAACTCCTCATGTGAGCTAAGTCTTGATAGCTCTATCTCATGTTCTTTGAGCTTCCCAAACAAGGTGGTCAAGTCCATAGTGTTCAAATCCTTGGACTCCTTGATGGCGGTCACCTTTGGTTGTCATTTTCTATCAAGACATCTCAAAATTTTGTGAGTAGTTTCACCATCACGAAATTGCTTTCCTAGAGAAATCAAGTGACTAATGATATGTGAAAATCTCTTTTGTAAGTCATCAATAGATTCATTAGGGGACATGTGAAATAATTCATATTCATGAGTTAAAGTATTTAATCTTGCATTTCTTACTTCACTTGTTCCTTCATGAGTGACTTCCAAAGTTTCCCACATTTCCTTAGCCGACTTGCATTGAGAAACTCGATAAAATTCATCATGGGACAAGGCGGAGAAGATGATGTTTTTAGCTTTCAAATCAAAAGATACTTTATTCTTGTCATCATCACTCCAACTTTTCCTAGGAATTTCAACGATTTCTCCATTTATCATATGTCTAGGAATATATGGACCATCTTCTATTGCATCCCAAATGTCGGTATCTATTGCTTCGATGAAAACTCTCATTCGAACCTTCCAATAAGAGTACCCTTCACCATTGAAGAATGGAGGGCGGTTTATTGAAGAGGATCCTTCTTGGTGATTGCTAGAGCCCATTGTTTCCAAAGGATCTTTTCGAAAAAGCTTTTACGCTCGATCTTTCGACCGAGCTCTGATACCACTTGTTGGAAACCAACAAGCGGGCTTAGCAATTACTAGAGGGGGGTGAATAGTAATATGAAGCAACAGTGACTAATTTTTGGATGTGATTAAGGAATAATTGATTCTGAAGAACACTCGAGTATATCGTGCAGAGTGCTGAAAACAGTTTCTGAGAAATTGACACTTTAAATCAATAAGGATAAAACCAGTCCAAAGCAGATAAGTAAAAGAGTAGTAAGCAATTAAATAAAGCTATAACAACTATAAAACAACTTAATTGCTGCGGAATTACTACCCAAATTAAAAAGCCCCTTTGAGAAAACTTAGGGTTGGTTTTGCTTGAAAGGAAAGAAAGCAATAAAAAGAGGACACCACCGAATTTTATATTGGTTCACTCCCTATCAAGAGAGCTAATCCAGTCCTCCTAAAACCTTTAGGAGCATACCCCCTAGCATGGATATAATCAAGTATGTCAATGCTAAGTGGGGGAGGATTTCAATCCAAGGAATGAGAGATGGAACTTTAATAATAAGAAGACCGACGATGCTACGCAGATAGAGATAGTACGTAGTGCTAGAAGACAGACGTCGAAATGGGCATGACCCTAACCATATATGGAGCGGAAAGTAAAAACCGAAGAAAAGTGAAAACCGTGGTCAGAAGCTTACTAATGGGATGGTTCTCCATTTGAAGGAATTGAATGGAATTTCGGGGACGAAATTCTAATAAGTGGGGGAGAAATGTAACATCCCAAATTTTAAACCCAAAGACGAATAAGTAAATAATAGCTGGAATAAAGGAAATAATGATAATAAACTACAAATAGTTATTTAAAAGAAGTATTTTAACATTAGGAAAGGATAACAATAATAATAATAAGGTTAGAAAAGAAAGGAGCATTAAATTGAAGTTAGGAACAGGCCAGAAAAATAGATAATTCGGTACTAAAACATAACAAAGGATAGAAAATCAAAATAAAAGATTTAAGACTCCAAACACAATTTCCACTGTTGGATATGAAGGTATGATTTTTAGGAAGTTGCTCGTCAAATTTGAGCAAGATCCGACGGTTAACGAAGAAGTTATGACGTAGTCAATGCGAAGTCAACAGACTTCCGCACACCAGAATCACACATCTGGTAAAAGTATCCGGATATCAGCCAAAGTATCCGGATACTTCGTGCAGAACCAGCACCAGACAACCAATTTCTTGCCCAGGCTCACAAAAGCGTCGCCCAGGCGCGCGGGCGCGAACCTGATGCGTATCAGCACTATAAATGGTGCGCCAAACCCCCCCAAAACCTCATTTTTCTTCCACCCCTTCTCCCTCCCTCTCTCTCCCTCCTCCTCCACAACCTCCACCACCACCGGAGCCGTCCAAAGCCGTCACCTAACTCCTTCCTCCCCTCCTTCCCCATAGATCCGCCCTCTTTCTCTCTCCTCCTCTCCATAGATCTCTCTCTCTCCTTGCCTCATCTCTTTCTCCTCCATCCTCCGGCCACCAAGCCGCCACCACCACCACTACAACCGTCACCGTCCTTTGAACCACCACCCACCACCATCAAGACCTCTCTCTTTCCCTCACCACCGGTTCCCAAGTTCTCTCTCTCCTCTTCCTTGAGCTTTCTCTCTCTCCTTCCACCGGATCTCACCGGCGCCGTTACCGACCGTGATCGCACCGGGCTTGTGTTGGGTACTCCGAGGCTTGAAGTTTTGGCCTCGATCCGACCGCGATCGTTCTCACTAACGAGGAGCAACACCGACGCCGTCATCGTCACCGAGCCACAACCCAGGTTCTTTGTTTAAAAGAAAGCCCGAGGTAAGAAGGGTTCGTATTACCTCTACTTAAAGAGTAAATTCTAGGATTCTATAGTGGTGACTAGGAATAGGGTAATTAAGGAAGAAGTTAGTGAACCTTAGGGTATTCCCCGCTAATATAAATGATTTATTTAAATTGATAATGGAATAAATTGAATGTGCATAGAATGAGTTCTGGAGTGGATGAATGTGATAGGATATTAAAAGAGTTAATATAGAATGAAGGTGTAGAAAAACACAAAATAAAAACCAAAGGAAATTAGTTAAGGAAAACCAGTGAAACGTGAGTGTAAAAGAATATATGATAATTGTAATAAGACAATGAGAGGGAATGTAATAGTGGCGGATAAATAGAATGGCTTAATATAATAGGGAAAATAAATTAAGTTAATAAGATAGGGTAATCGAAGGGAATAATGATATAAGAAAAATAAGGAAATAATATTGAGAGAGAGGAATTATAGAAAAAATTAAGAATTAGAAAAGGGAATTAGTGGATACCGACACCTCTCCTACGTTGGGTTCAAAACTCTCTTAAGGTTGAGTCTTCTTTAATTATATTTAAGGTAAGGGGTTTATTGCCGCACGGTGGTTGTGTAACTAGAATGTGTGTGCGTGTTGAGATTAATTGGTTTGTGTAGTTGATATTAGGAATTGATTTTTATGAATTATACTATGAATTGATGATTTATTGTGCTAAGTGATTAATTGATATACATGTCCTGATAATATGTTGTGATGTGCTAAATTAATGTATGTACTGAATTATGTGAATTAATTGAATAATGATATGTATTATAATATAAGTATTAAATATATTGAATGGTGTATGTATGTTGTGCTTTAGAGATTGAGTAAAAAAGGAAAGGAGTGGACAAAGGAGTGGGTTTTGGATTTTAGTAGTAGCACATAGATAAAGACTTAAGGGAAACAAATTGGGGAAAATAGGAAGTGCTTTTGAGAGATGATAGTGAGTTAATTATATGGAAATAGATTAGTTGGTGTAGAAGAGGAAAAGAGGAAAATGAGAGTAGAAGTAAAAGGTGTTAGGCGAGGGCGGATTAAAATTGATGAAAAGGAAAAGCATAAAAAGGAAAAAAGAATAAAAAGAAAAGAAAAAGAGAATATTGGTATGCGGTTTGGATCCTATAAGACACACGGTGGGGTGCAATAAGTCGGGTGCGCAACACCTGCGATAAGCCGCTGGCTGCTACGTGTGCAAGGGTTGAGTTAGACGTGCGGCCTTTGGGGATCCGTACGCATCGGTAAGTCGACACCAAAGGTGGGTCGCAGTGGCAAACTCGCATAGCCAAGGATTTTGTGTAACACCCCAAATTTCGTCTTCCGAATAAATATGTTAGTAAAATGGTTTTATAAATAAATAATAATTTCATGTTTGATTTGGATATATATATATTCATTATAAGTATTATGTGAAAATATTTTATGATGAGGTTTTCCCATAAAATATTAAATTTTGCAATTAAGCCCTTGGGAAGGACCTAAAAACAATAAATATAGGTCTTTTGGGGTTAAAATTAATTAAACAAAGTTTTTAGTGAAAACTGGTCAAAATACTCGAGTATTTTTGAAAATACTCGAGTATTCTGGTCAGTGTTGCACGAGTTAGTGCGTTTGCTGAGTCATCACTCGGAATACCTCACGAGTTGACACGATTGCAACTCAGCAACACGCCCTTGGACTCGTGTCGTTGTGCATGAGCTTCATGGATGGCTATTTAAGCCATGGTTGATGAATCAACCAACCCTTTTACTCAAATTCGTGAAGTATTGTGTGTGTTAGGGTTTCCGAATTGATTCAATCGATTCCCTCTCTCTGGGTTGATTCGAACCACAAATCATACACCAATACAAAGCTCACATCTCGAGCTTTGTATAGACACCAAGATTTTGAGCTGAGAGTGAGTAGATTGGAAGAATCGAGGCTTAGAAGTTGGGGTCTGTTTGCTGTATCAGGTTCCTGGAGCTTACTTTGGATCTTGATTTTGGTAAGCTCAGGTAACCTCCTCATGTGAATCTTGTTTCTTTAGCTAGTGCGAATTGTAGAGATTATATAGAGACTGATTTCCCCAATTTTTATGGCTGTTTCATGCATCAACCAATTCAATCTTGGTGCTCTGCTGAAACTGCTCTGTTTCAGTGTGGATTTTTGGAAATTCAGCTTGGAAGCTAAGTTTGGGGTAAAATCTCTGTTGATTCACATCTAAGAGGTAAGGGGAAGCAATTCTTACACTAGATAGAGTTTAAATTTCATTAATTGTGTTAGAAAGCCACCAAGAGGCTTTAAGGGCTTAGATTGAATAGGGTCTTTGGTTTGGAGACCAATCCATGCTCTATGACTGTGATGAGCAAGTTTTAAATCATGCATGCAAGCTTAAATGAACTTTGTTTCATGAATATTGTGCTTATTTTTCAATTTGAAGTGCTGAGTTGCTAAATTGTATATTTCATGCATAATGGATTGATTCTCTGTCAAATTTGTTATTTGATATGAAATGAGTATGTTAACATGTTCAATATGTGGTATATGAACTATTGTGATCACTGTTTTGGGTTAAAAATGTTTAGAAATTGAAATGGTATGTAAAAACCAAGTTTCACTCTGTTCTGTCTGCAGATACTCGAGTATTTGGCTTAATACTCGAGTATTTCGTGGTGCACCAGAGTGAAAATTGGCGCACCAACTTGAGAATCAGATTGGACACTCGAGTAATATATGAACTACTCGAGTATTCTGGGTAATGGAATACTCGAGTATCTCATGAATTACTCGAGTATATTTATGAAGACCTGAAACCCTAAATCTCTGAAAAGACATGAACGACTCGAGTATAATTATGAACAACTCGAGTAGAATCTGGAAAATGATAATCTACTCGAGTATTTTTGAAAACACTCGAGTATTTTTAGTCAGATACTTAAAAATACCATTTTTTTAATTCTAAGACATTTTGTAACTCTTAAAGGATAATCAACCAAGTGATCCTGGACTTAAAGGATATTGATTGACGTTATGATGTTTTCATTTGAATAATGATACGTTGCTCGGGAGGCACGTAATGTATTAATAAAAGGATAAAACATCAATCAATTCCTTTTAAGTAAAGTTAATGCATTCATACTGGAGTTTGGATGATGGGACGTGGCTCGAGTGGCACGTCACAACGTTGCTCGAGTGGCACGTTACGTATTATCAATTGAGGAAGACCAATCAAATTCCTTAAGAGCTTGAGTGCTGGATTGTTTACTCATGTTCGGATGACATGAGTAGGACCTCTGAAATTGCTAAAAATTGATACTAGCTCGATGACACATTAAGGTGTATAATGTGGGCAGTATGTGGTATACTGTTGATTGGATGTTTCAACGGTGTGGTTCACACAAGTGATAAGGTTTACGTCCGTAGGCGACGTGACGTTCATCAGACATGGTGACGTTGTTTATCACCTCTGTTGTGTATCACAAGTGATAAGGTTTACGTCCGTAGGCGACGTGACGATCATCAGATGTGGTGACGTTTTTTATCACATCCGTTGTTTGTTGAGAAGGGTGTGGTGCACACAAGTGATAAGGTTTACGTTCGTAGGCGACGTGACGTTTATCAGACATGGTGACGTTGTTTATCACCTCTGTTGTGTATCACAAGTGATAAGGTTTACGTCCGTAGGCGACGTGACGTTCATCAGATGTGGTGACGTTTTTTTATCACACCCATTGCATGTTGAGAAGTGATAGGTTTACGTCCTTGGGCGACTTGACGTTCACCAGGTAGTGTGACGTTTTTATCACTTCCGAGCTAGTACGCCATACGTTTTGGTAACGTATTCGTGATTTGGAAATGCATTGTGGTATTGGATTGGCGTCCGTGAGGACATTTGATGGAGAATCTCAGAAAGAGAAGAATGTCAGGCAATCATGTCACTTAACCTTATTTGAGCTAAGGGTTGATATTAAGAATGAGTACGAATATCGTATCTGCATTAAGTGTTGCTAAGTGTTAACCATGTCTGTTAACTGATTTGGGGTTATATGTGCATAATCATGACCATATCTACATTTAAGCTATATTGATTATGTGTATAGATTTACTTACCCCTATGCCCTTGTAGGTGATGTCGCGTTACATCGCTTGCATCGAGGTCCACCCACTTCTTAGTGGCATATGGATCTGCGAGGATTGCCGAGTAGTGTATGAGGGTGAGATAGTGATTACCTTCGATCACCCTAATCCACTAGTTCGGTCACATCCTCGTAGGTTTAGGATTCCCATCATATACGCTATGCATGTATCTACTTTTTATACTTACCATGGATCATCTCCCGCTCGACCAGCTCGCTTGTCTAACAGTTTTCAATTCGTACCTACCCGCTCATACCCTTTTTCTCTTAGAGTCATTCGAGAGGAGACTTCTCCGTCTATTTCAAGGAGTCCTATTAAGGTCACGTGTCATCAGACCTTGTACCCAGTGGTAGGGTAATTACTCCTTCAAATAAGATCAAGGAGGATCCTGTCGAATACGAGAGCGGAAACGAGCTTGTCGTTTAATCTATCAGGAGTCAATGGAGAGGCGATGATCCCTAGGTATGTGCATAAGGTAAATGATGAGGATCAAGGATCCGGTGTGATGGATGCTGCGGAGAAGATTAGCTGCTGATGCTGATGTTGGATGATGGCTGCTGCTACTTCTTGGAGACTTCTACTACTACTGCCGCGACCAGTGCTATGAGACCAGCTTTGGGAGTTTTATATATTGTGGGAATTTCTTTTGAAAACTCTGGAGCCATGGTCTATTTTGATGTACATATAAATACATAGCTTTATGGACTTGTTCTGGGATTTTGGAGATCCTTACCGCCGGACTATGTATTACGTACCTGTTGTTATAAATAAAATCCATGCTTATACTAAAGTCTATTACATAGTCCTGATATTTCCGCTTACTCTGATATTGATTTGAAAGAAATCGGCTAAGACATTTTGGAAATGGTATCACTTGGCTAGACGAAAACTGGATGGCAATACTTGAGTTCCTTTATATGAAATAGAGTACATTTATCCTCAAAGAGAATGCTATCCAAGATTTGCGAAATTACCTTTTGAGCAAAGTAAATGCCGAATTCGATTTTAAAAGTAATACGTAAACTATTCTCCAAACATCCTATGTTTTGGTTTGTGCACCCGACTATTTGGAAAATATAAAAGAAAATTTTGAATCCAGTATTTTCCAACGTTTTACAAGTCCATATATTCTCAAGTAATAGTATTCATTTTGTATTAATTACTTGGGTTATTTTGAGGGTGTCACACTTAGTGGTATCAGAGCAAAAGTCAGATCCTGTAGTAGTGGAAGTAGCTCCAGAAAGGTAGTCATCAACATCAAGCAGGTATCCACAGGGCATATTTATTGTTTTGAATACTATTATCTTGCTCAAATGGAGCAATTGATACATTGTGGAAATTGTATGCATTGTTGAAAACTATTGTTATGACCTTAGGATAGGTGGTGTGGAGAATGTTTCTTAGTCCATCGTATGTGACCATGAGCAATAGCGCAGGTCTATTATGACGACTAGAAATCAAAATCGCACCGACGCGATAATAGAAAGACTCACCGTGGTGTTGGAATCTATGCATCAATGGCAACAACAACAATCTCAACAACCACCTTACCAACATAGTGTTGGTAATTCTGAAGCCAAGAGTTTGGCGGATTTTAGAAGTTGTAACCCACCTAAATTCGAAGGAGGATTTAAGCCTGAGGAGGCTAATAAGTGGATTCGTACTATGGATAAGATCTTTAGAACATTAGACTGCACTGAGGCTCAGAAGGTGGCGTATGCAGTTTATATGTTAGAGGACGAGGCTGAGAACTGGTGGAATCACACAGTTCAGCTTCTGCACTATGAAGGAAGGGATATTAATTGGGATGTGTTTACGGAGAGGTTTCTCAATAAATACTTCCCGGAAGACTTAAGAAGGAAGAAGGAAATTGAGTTTCTGCAATTAAAGCAAGGAGACATGAGTGTGGGTGAGTACGCGGCTAAGTTCGAAGAACTGATGAAGTACTCTCCATACTATCAAAACAATCCTGAAGAGAGGAGCAAATGCATCAAGTTTGAAGGTGGTCTGAGACCCGAACTGAAATCCGTTTTCAGTTATCAGAAGACTCAAAGTTTTTCTACGTTAGTAGATAAGTGTCGAATGTATGAGGATGATAAGAAGGCTGAAGTATTAGCTGATCAGGCAAAGAGTAACCAGCAAGATTATGGACCACAGAGAAAGAAAAGATCTGATCCTCGGAATAAGGGTCCATACTATGATCAGAACCGAGGCAAAGGAAGAGCGGAAGTTAAGGATGGAGTTAAGCCTCGCAGTAATGCTCCTTACTGTGAGAAGTGTAAGCATCATCATTATGGGAGGATCTGCTGGGCAATGAGTAATTGCTTCAACTGTGGAAAGCAGGGTCATGTTGCACGTTATTGCAGAGAACTTGTGAAAAGTAACCGCACCCGACTTGCTAGAAAACCAAAGACTCAAGGCAAAGTGTTTACCCTGAATAAAGTGTAAGCTAACCAATCTCCTGATCTCGTGCAAGGTAACCATTTATTTCTAAACCAACTTTGCATGATTGTGTTCGATTCGGGAGTTACCCATTCTTTTGTTCAATATATATGTGTAAGTAGGTCGAAGTCGAATCTCCCTGACTGTTTTAAAATTTGAGACCCCATGAAACTACCCAAATTTATTTCTAAAAGTTTGTTTAGACTATAGTGTCGAGATATTTGATCGAGGCACTAAGTTAAATTCGGTCTAATATCCTTTCTCCCATTTGAATGTGATTTTGGGAAAGGATTGATCGAATCTTATTGTTAAGTGGACTTTATAAAGTTAAAAATATTCAACCAAGATAACCCGGGAGAAGTAGTCTTCTACATGAAATAAGAAGAACAACAAGAACTTTCAATCATTGAAGGGAAGAATAGCATTTCCTCCTGTGTTCTTCCTACTTGATTCATGCCAAAGTATTAGAGCATACTTTCATGTGTCGAGGACGGGACTTGGAAGGAGGTAGTTTTATGAAAGAAAGGTAGATGTGCGTGCATCAAGGTGATTGAATACACACAAGGTGATATAGTTGGCGCATGATTTGAGCTTTGCAACGATCATGATTATTGTGAGGGCGTGAGGCCTCTCCTCACGTCATTACGCTTTAAGTGTTAACGACCCTGGAGAATCAAAGTAATTGTTCAGCCGAGAGGAGGAGTTGAACAAGGGACAACGTCAACGGACAGTATTTTAAAGCTCGTGACCGGAGACTCTGTCGTCATTACAACAATGCAAATGAGGAAGCGACCACAAGGGCTGAAAGACAATTCATGTGAGCCCTACGGGGTTTAAGAAAAGTGGATTCAAGGAGTCTGAGAGATTCGAGCTTGATGATACGAGTAGACCGACGAGAAGTAAGGAGGGGAGGTTGCAAATCACAATAGAATTCCTAACTCGAATTCGTGAATAGCAACAAAGAACCGAAGAAGTAAGGACCAATAAGAAATTGATTTCGAAAGGGAAGAAACCTAAGCTCCAAAGGGGATATTTTAAGGGTAAGAATTTGAATTCCAGACGATTTGGAAGATGAAGATTAGTTATGGGATCAAGCAGAATGGATGAGTAAAGGTTATACCACTTATATGATAAATGGTGAAACTAAGACATAGTAGAACTATGCAAATTTGATATTGGAAGCAAAGGATTGGCATGACACTTGGGAATTACTCAAGGATGAAATTTTTGAAAGATTAGAGAAAGGGGATTAAATGGTTGGAAATAAGGTAGGGCAATATGAATCTCGGGGAAAGTGTTGCCAAGTTCAAAGGATTGGAGAAGTATGTTTCGTTGAAATTTTGATAAGAGATTCAGACATGCGGAGTCCGGAAAGAATTATGGTTCAATTTCAAACCAGTTGTCAATCATTGAGGAATAGGGGATTCCTGACATTAGTAAGCATCTATAGAATTGGTATGAATAGTGAGGAAAGCACAAGAATCTTTTAAGCACGGGAAGCTTATGAGTGAATCAATTGTGGGGATCGGAATTTCATGAGGAGTTAAGGAAACTTCCATCGCATGAAAGTAACTGAAAAGCCGATGGAAAGAAATTATTTGAGAAGGTAAGGTGCATCACCATGGATTGAATAGTGATGAACGGAAAGGAATATTTGATTTCGGTCACAAGAAAATGAAGTCTTATTCATCGGATTGCTTGGAGGGGAATACGAGAAGGGAATGGTCAACCAGCGAATCAAGAATGGGAGAGTTCTTCATCTTGTTAGGATTGTTAAGATGCGTGATTAGATTCGGAATTAGGTAGTCTGAGTTATCCCTTTGTCGATTCGAATTAACGTGGTCAAATGCTTTCGACTGCGTTAATTAAATCGTTTTGTAATTGGTAAATCTGAACAAGTCTTTAACTTGAATTTCTGTGATCAAAACCCTTATCACAGTTGGATGTGATAAATGTCTTTGGGCACTACAGAAAGAGGAAGATCAGTTAAGACTAGAGAGATTAAGAACCACCGGGATAGGACAAGTATTTGTCTCCCCAACGGAAGTTTCTCTAGGACTTGGCTATCTGACTGAGTCTGATAGTGACAATAATGCTCTTTATCTTTAAGTTCATCTAACTCAAAGGTAAATCGTATAGTCTTTCTTGAGAAAGATTATATCTGAGAGGGATGATTCCATTACTTATAGTTTAAATATTAGGACTGATCACCCTAATGTTTACAATTATTAAGAAATGAAGTCATACGAATATTTCCCTACTCGTGCCCGAGTGATCAGAGTGCGCAACGGGACGGGGTTTCTCCTCAAAAAGATTTTTGGAAATGTTCTAATTGAGAAGTATATATCTACATATATATATATATATATATTTTAAGGATATTATTCGAAAAAGGTTTAGTCAAAAGATTTCATTTGAAGGAATTACAAGATAATTTTGAGGAAGTTTAAGAAAAACCCTTTTATAAGAAACAAGGATCTGTATATGTTTTGGAATGCAAAAGTTTAAATTGAGAAAAGTTCAATTGAAATATTTTGTGGAACATTTTGAGTCGGAGAATTTGAAAAAAAAAAAGTATAAGAAAATTCCTTTTTAAGTGGGGGAGAGTTCTCCCAAATTTTGTTTTGAAAAATAATAACATCAAAACAATTTGTTATGAAAATGTGGAATTTTAAAAGAATGAATTTCGGGGACGAAATTCCTTTTAAGTGGGGGAGTAGTGTAACACCCCAAATTTCGTCTTCCGAATAAATATGTTAGTAAAATGGTTTTATAAATAAATAATAATTTCATGTTTGATTTGGATATATATATATATATTCATTATAAGTATTATGTGAAAATATTTTATGATGAGGTTTTCCCATAAAATATTAAATTTTGAAATTAAGCCCTTGGGAAGGACCTAAAAACAATAAATATAGGTCTTTTGGGGTTAAAATTAATTAAACAAAGTTTTTAGTGAAAACTGGTCAAAATACTCGAGTAATTTTGAAAATACTCGAGTATTCTGGTCAGTGTTGCATGAGTTAGTGCGTTTGCTGAGTCATCACTCGGAATACCTCAGGAGTTGACACGATTGCAACTCAGCAACACGCCCTTGGACTCGTGTCGTTGTGCATGAGCTTCATGGATGGCTATTTAAGCCATGGTTGATGAATCAACCAACCCTTTTACTCAAATTCGTGAAGTATTGTGTGTGTTAGGGTTTCCGAATTGATTCAATCGATTCCCTCTCTCTGGGTTGATTCGAACCACAAATCATACACCAATACAAAGCTCACATCTCGAGCTTTGTATAGACACCAAGATTGTGAGCTGAGAGTGAGTAGATTGGAAGAATCGAGGCTTAGAAGTTGGGGTCTGTTTGCTGTATCAGGTTCCTGGAGCTTACTTTGGAGCTTGATTTTGGTAAGCTCGGGTAACCTCCTCATGTGAATCTTGTTTCTTTAGCTAGTGCGAATTGTAGAGATTATATAGAGACTGATTTCCCCAATTTTTATGGCTGTTTCATGCATCAACCAATTCAATCTTGGTGCTCTGCTGAAACTGCTCTGTTTCAGTGTGGATTTTTGGAAATTCAGCTTGGAAGCTAATTTTGGGGTAAAATCTCTGTTGATTCACATCTAAGAGGTAACGGGAAGTAATTCTTACACTAGATAGAGTTTAAATTTCATTAATTGTGTTAGAAAGCCACCAAGAGGCTTTAAGGGCTTAGATTGAATAGGGTCTTTGGTTTGGAGACCAATCCATGCTCTATGACTGTGATGAGCAAGTTTTAAATCATGCATGCAAGCTTAAATGAACTTTGTTTCATGAATATTGTGCTTATTTTGCAATTTGAAGTGTTGAGTTGCTAAATTGTATATTTCATGCATAATGGATTGATTCTCTGTCAAATTTGTTATTTGATATGAAGTGAGTATGTTAACATGTTCAATATGTGGTATATGAACTATTGTGATCACTGTTTTGGGTTAAAAATGTTTAGAAATTGAAATGGTATGTAAAAACCAAGTTTCACTCTGTTCTGTCTGCAGATACTCGAGTATTTGGCTTAATACTCGAGTATTTCGTGGTGCACCAGAGTGAAAATTGGCGCACCAACTTGAGAATCAGATTGGACACTCGAGTAATAGATGAACTACTCGAGTATTCTGGGTAATGGAATACTCGAGTATCTCATGAATTACTTGAGTATATTTATGAAGACCTGAAACCCTAAATCTCTGAAAAGACATGAACGACTCGAGTATAATTATGAACAACTCGAGTAGAATCTGGAAAATGATAATCTACTCGAGTATTTTTGAAAACACTCGAGTATTTTTAGTCAGATACTCAAAAATACCATTTTTTTAATTCTAAGACATTTTGTAACTCTTAAAGGATAATCAACCAAGTGATCCTAGACTTAAAGGATATTGATTGACGTTATGATGTTTTCATTTGAATAATGATACGTTGCTCGGGAGGCACGTAATGTATTAATAAAAGGATAAAACATCAATCAATTCCTTTTAAGTAAAGTTAATGCATTCATACTGGAGTTTGGATGATGGGACGTGGCTCGAGTGGCACGTCACAACGTTGCTCGAGTGGCACGTTACGTATTATCAATTGAGGAAGACCAATCAAATTCCTTAAGAGCTTGAGTGCTGGATTGTTTACTCATGTTCGGATGACATGAGTAGGACCTCTGAAATTGCTAAAAATTGCTACTAGCTCGATGACACATTAAGGTGTATAATGTGGGCAGTATGTGGTATACTGTTGATTGGATGTTTCAACGATGTGGTTCACACAAGTGATAAGGTTTACGTCCGTAGGCGACATGACGTTCATCAGACATGGTGACGTTGTTTATCATCTCTGTTGTGTATCACAAGTGATAAGGTTTACGTCCGTAGGCGACGTGACGATCATCAGATGTGGTGACGTTTTTTTATCACATCCGTTGTTTGTTGAGAAGGGTGTGGTGCACACAAGTGATAAGGTTTACGTCCGTAGGCGACGTGACGTTTATCAGACATGGTGACGTTGTTTATCACCTCTGTCGTGTATCACAAGTGATAAGGTTTACGTCCGTAGGCGACGTGACGTTCATCAGATGTGGTGACGTTTTTTATCACACCCATTGCATGTTGAGAAGTGATAGGTTTACATCCTTGGGCGACGTGACGTTCACCAGGTAGTGTGACGTTTTTATCACTTCCGAGCTAGTACGCCATACGTTTTGGTAACATATTCGTGATTTGGAAATGCATTGTGGTATTGGATTGGAGTCCGTGAGGACATTTGATGGAGAATCTCAGAAAGAGAAGAATGTCAGGCAATCATGTCACTTAACCTTATTTGAGCTAAGGGTTGATATTAAGAATGAGTATGAATATCGTATCTGCATTAAGTGCTGCTAAGTGTTAACCATGTCTGTTAACTGATTTGGGGTTATATGTGCATAATCATGACCATTTCTACATTTAAGCTCTATTGATTATGTGTATAGATTTACTTACCCCTATGCCCTTGTAGGTGATGTCGCGTTACATCACTTGCATCGAGGTCCGCCCACTTCTTAGTGGCATATGGATCTGCGAGGATTGCCGAGTAGTGTATGAGGGTGAGATAGTGATTACCTTCGATCACCCTAATCCACTAGTTCGGTCACATCCTCGTAGGTTTAGGATTCCCATCATATACGCTATGCATGTATCTACTTTTTATACTTACCATGGATCATCTCCCGCTCGACCAACTCGCTTGTCTAACAGTTTTCAATTCGTACATACCCGCTCATACCCTTTTTCTCTTAGAGTCATTCGAGAGGAGACTTCTCCGTCTATTTCAAGGAGTCCTATTAAGGTCACGTGTCATCAGACCTTGTACCCAGTGGTAGGGTAATTACTCCTTCAAATAAGATCAAGGAGGATCCCGTCGAATACGAGAGCGGAAACGAGCTTGTCGTTTAATCTATCGGGAGTCAATGGAGAGGCGATGATCCCTAGGTATGTGCATAAGGTAAATGATGAGGATCAAGGATCTGGTGTGATGGATGCTGTGGAGAAGATTAGCTGTTGATGCTGATGTTGGATGATGGCTGCTGCTACTTCTTGGAGACTTCTACTACTACTGCCGCGACCAGTGCTATGAGACCAGCTTTGGGAGTTTTATATATTGTGGGAATTTCTTTTGAAAACTCTGGAGCCATGGTCTATTTTGATGTACATATAAATACATAGCCTTATGGACTTGTTCTGGGATTTTGGAGATCCTTACCGCCGGACTATGTATTACGTACCTTTTGATATAAATAAAATCCATGCTTATACTAAAGTCTATTACATAGTCCTGATATTTCCGCTTACTCTGATATTGATTTGAAAGAAATCGGCTAAGACATTTTGGAAATGGTATCACTTGGCTAGACGAAAACTGGATGGCAATACTTGAGTTCCTTTATATGAAATAGAGTACATTTATCCTCAAAGAGAATGCTATCCAAGATTTGCGAAATTACCTTTTGAGCAAAGTAAATGCCGAATTCGATTTTAAAAGTAATACGTAAACTATTCTCCAAACATCCTATGTTTTGGTTTGTGCACCCGACTATTTGGAAAATATAAAAGAAAATTTTGAATCCAGTATTTTCCAACGTTTTACAAGTCCATATATTCTCAAGTAATAGTATTCATTTTGTATTAATTACTTGGGTTATTTTGAGGGTGTCACATTTTGTGGCATTCTGGCCGTGTAAGACACGCTCTCGGGTGCAGGAAACGTAAGCCGCCTTGGCAGAGTGCGCAGTGGTTGAGTTAGACGTGCGGCCTTTGGGGATCCGTACGCATCCGTAAGTCATACCCGGGATGGGACGCAATTGTGAAACCACAAAGATCCCAAAAAAGTAAAAAGAAATGAAAAAGAATAATATGAAAAGAAACAAAAAGAAGAAAGTTGAGAAGGTGATGAATGAGATGGTGAAATGAGAGAGAGGAACTAGAATTAGTTAGTTTAGTAAAATAGGAAGAATGTGAGTAAAAAGTAGGAATGGAAGAAGAATTGAGAGTTTAAGTTTAGGTGAGGGTAGAAAGCTAAGTGAATGGAAATAGAATAGGAATTGACATTAATTAGGAAATGCGAATAATTGGAGATGTTTGTGTTTGAAGTGGATAGGTGTTTGGGCGTGATGTATTTGTATTATTTGGTTAATTGCTAATTGTGTATGACTTGGCATGCATTATGCATTACTAGTTCGTGCAATTCTCACCCTTACAAACACTACAGGTACAGGTTGAGTTTGCAGATATCGAGGCTGAGCAGGAACACATTTCCCACAGGAAGTGTGAATTGAGTCGTTTTATTACTTCGAGTCAAACCGGGCCACATTTGAGTATTCAATGTATTTTGTATAATTATGGACTATGTATGTATTTCCAATATGTATTTTGGAAAAATTGGTGGCCCGGGGTATTTAGTTTTAATTGCAAAAGCTTAAAAATTTCTACTTTAATATTTGATGTCAAAAGAGTCTAGGTATGTTATATACTATATCTGGCTGTCTGGTTGTTATTGAAAAACTGTTTTGAGCAGGTTACAGGTCAAAACTAAATTTTGGGAATGTCCATAAAACAGAGGAAACTCTGTCCAATTTTCCGGAAACATTATAATCAGTATTTTAATTAAAAAGAAATTTTTAAATCCATATTTTCTAAATAGATAAAATAAATAGGTTGTTACATTTATGGTATCAGAGCAGTTGTCCTCAGCCTCGGAGTTGCGAGTTACTCCAATGGTTATCTCACCAAGAGAGTAACCAAAAAGTAGTGTCAAGTCCTATAGTAGTTACTTAGGTTTATAATTATAAAACCCTATGTAGTTATGTACTAAATTAGGTATGTGTCTGCATCAACAGAATCCTTTGTTGCCACACTGTAGCAACATGAAGAATCAGATTTTCTGTTCCCCTCCTAGCAGTTCGGCTACTGATCATAAGATCAATCCCCCAGCTGGTTCTTTGAAATTCGAGCCGTATGACATCTGTTTTCAAGAAGGGCAAACTTCTGCAATGGTTAAGCTTAGATCGACTATCGAAGACAAGGAGCAACACGTGGGGGTACAAGTGGGTGAGAAGAAGAGTATAATGTTGAGACCGGGAATGGTGCTTCTGAAACAACACTTGACTCATGAAGAACAGGTGGGCGTAGTGAAGAACTGTCGTGAGATGGGCTTAGGTCCTGGAGGTTTTTATCAACCAGGCTTTACAAGTGGATCCAGACTCCGACTGAAAATGATGTGCCTCGGCTTAGATTGGAATCCTCAAACCCGAGTATATGGACACACAAGGGTAATTGATGGAAGTGAACCACCCAATATTCCTGATCAGTTCATTCAGTTGGTTATGGGAGCGATGCAAGAAGCACAATCTTTGATTGAGAAGGAATGCGGTGTAAGTGAAGTGGAGGACATACTCCCTTCCATGTCCCCTGATGTTTGTATTGTCAATTTCTATGAAGAAAAAGGAAAGCTTGGTCTTCATCAGGACCGTGACGAAAGTGTTGGAAGCCTGCAAAGAGGGATACCAGTAGTATCATTCTGCATTGGTGACTCGGCTGAGTTTCTCTATGGAGACCAAAGAGATCCAAGGAGAGCAGAAAGAATTATCTTGGGGTCGGGTGATGTGTTAATATTCGGTGGCGAGTCTCGTCACATCTTTCATGGTGTGTCAGCAATCATACCAGACACAGCCCCGGAGGGATTACTCAATGACACAGGACTTCGTCCTGGACGTCTCAACCTTACATTCCGACAATATCAGTTTCTTGGTCCACACCCTTAAAGTATGCGATACAGCTACTTAAGGAGATCAGGGCCAAACCAACAAAAGGTACGAGACAATTCAAAAACTTAGACAAACATTTTAAGTGCTTTTGATCTGCATCTCTATTTATTTTTAGCGGGAACATCTTAATCCGAATTACCTAGAATCGTAATTCCTAAACCTTTATCACCGAATAATTACAATATCTAAGAATTCCATGTTTTCGACTTAATCCTGAATTTTAGAGAGATACTCTAAGTGTTTTAAGCCTTCATTTCTATTAAGTCTCAGTGTAAGGCATCCTAAATCAATTCTTTTGGAATTTTAAATTCCTAATCCTGTAATTCCAGACGTGATGAAACCTAAGAAATACTCACCTCCAATCTAATCTTGAGTACCATCTAATGGAATATGTAGGAAAAACCTTACTTAGTTATAAGACTGTGACAAGAGACCTAACCAAGAACCTTGGGATAGTGTTGTCCTCTAATAGAGTGTAAGGTCAGGATTAGTCATCCTTTCTCTTGCATCTGTTAAAAGATAATGCTATCATTTCATGACGCAGTGATGTACAGTTGATAAAGGTGAGATTGGGACTGACTACCTCGGTCTTCGCGTTTATTAACTGACGACAGCATTGCAAATCCTGAAGAACGTGATGATGTGTTGTTGCTAGATGAAAGAGTGGGACTAGCTACCCCGGTCCTTGCATTTACTGGCAGATATATCATTGCAATCTCTCAAATCTGATTAGAACCATTGACATAGGAATTCCGACCTGAAAAAGGTCAAATCGAGTTCAAGCTCACTAGATATCTTGTGGAAATTCGTTACAAGCGATCGTGCAACAAATCTACCCATGACAATCCTCTCCAGTAATGGAGCATAGAGAGATGTAAGTACGTGAGACCGCCATATCTTAGAAAACCCAACGAGTAGTTCATCCAATCTTGTTGTCCGAACCCGTCACCTAATCGAAAATTAGAACCACTAATTCTTAACATTTGTTCAGCTACCCCTTGGTATCGATCTACGTAGGTATGTTGATACTAAGTAGGGGAGAACCTTATTGTCCTACCCGAAACCCATCCGAGTGATGGTAAAGAATGAGAACGACAGCCGAGCAGAACTAGAACGCAAACTACCTTAGTGTACCCACAGAAACATCAAGACCAAAAATGGATGAGATGTCGAACATCCGCTGTTATCTCTTCCCACACTTTGGAAAGGCATAACAGACTTCCACAGGCCACCAATATCTCTCAAACTGATGATGACATTATGTCGGACATCAACTCAACTTTTAACAATGTTATTCTCATCAATGGTTGCCCAAGACCGGTATTCTTAAAAACCTTACGTAAACCGCTAAGAAGGTCACTAGGAATTGGCGGAGAACCAACCTCGAACGAGTTAGGATAAATCCGAACAAACACGGAACTGAGAAGTAGAATTAGACCTTGACCTCTATTCCCAAGTAGAAACCAATCTTAGCTTCTTCAAGATGAAGCGGAGCTAGGAATCGAGTAAGCTGGAACGACAATGAAATAGGATTCGGATGAAGTCAAGTTGAATGTTAGACTGACTTTTGCTAAATTCAAGTAAGGGAAAGAAGTGCTAGCAATTCTTCAAGTGTTGTGATTAGGAGAACTGCAACCTGACAACAATGCCATTCTTAGAGTCTCAGGACTCTATATTGTGGCCCGAATGACCAAAAACCTTGGGTTGCGCACTTAGAAGAATAAACAAGAGTCTGATCAAGGGGAGTGAATATTCTAGGAAACAAGCAGGGGTTGTGGCATTAAGTCTCTTGGACAAAGTCCGAGTAGGGGAGTGAATGACGAAGAGATGCGAGGTTGTTATACATTAATTCTCAAGGGTTTGTTATCTCCCTATATTACTCGATGGAATTTCGGGGACGAAATTCAAATAAGTAGGGGAGAAATGTAACATCCCAAATTTTAAACCCAGATACAAATAAATTAATTATAATCTGGGATAATGGGGATAATAATAATAAAACCATAAATATGTATTAAAGTAAGTGTTCAAGCATTAGAAAAGATAAATAATAATAATATTTGGTTAGTGATGAGCATTTTATTTCCCATTATTCGTTGCATTATTTTACTCCTATTATTGATACTTGTTGCCCATTTGACATTGATTAGCTTGATTTAGTGATTTAGAGTTTATTGGACTAATATTCCGAATATTGTTTAATTTGGGATTATTTAGCCTAATTAATTCTATTTCTAAAGAGGGGAAATTCGTGTAACCCCTAGGGATACACTCCCATTTCAGATTTCTCACTCTCTCTAGGTTAGAACTTCTCTCTTGGCTCTCCCAAGTGGTGGTGGCTGCTAGGGTTTTGTTCTTCCCCATTTCTACTCGTTTTTCTTCATTTATGGCCATGGAAGGCTAGACTTCAAGGGTTAATCCCTTTGGTATTGTATTATCTACTCTTGAGCTCTTGGTATTAATGCAATTTCGTTTTCTCTTCTCTGTTTTCATGCTTATCGATGTGTAGTGGTTTGCTTAATTCCATTTCGTAGAGATAATACATGAATATAAATGCTTAATTTGTATTAACTCGTAAAAACTCCAATTCTGGTTTCTGATGCTTAATTAGAAGTTAGGGTTTGGAGTGATAACTGAATTTTCGCTTAGTATTTGGTTATCACGAGTTGGACAGAGGAGAGGAGAGGAATCGATCTTTAGTGAGCTAGGATTGAGTAGTGTACGTAGCCAAAGGGGTTTGCCCGCTTTTGTTTCTGATTTTCTTAGTTTTTTTATATTCTGTTTATGTTTTGTTCTTCACATTTGTCACACACAAAAACCCCCCCATTTTACTGCACACTACGTGTTTGATACTTTGCCTAGACCGATATTCGCTGGGAAACGACCTAGGATCACCTTCCTAGTACTACAGAATAAACACCTTCTATTTTGATCGGGTACGGCCTCGATCAAAATTTGGCGCCGTTGCCGGGGACTATCGGTTCTTGCCAAAGATCATACAGTAGTTAGTTAGATTAGTTAGTGTAGTTAGTGTGTGAATAAGCATTCTGATAACTGATTGAAAGTTGCCCTGTTTGCTGATTTGCTGTTCTGCACAACTGATGCTATTCTAGTGATTCTGTGAGTGCCATTCAACATAGCTGTGGGTGGAATTTTTGCACGAAAATTGGTATCCACACTTGTTTCATCATATATTAGTGTGTTGATGCATCACAGACACTCAGATAGGCACTGGTTGTGAGTTCCAGAAAAATTTTTCAAGTTTCAGCAGCACTTACTATAAATAGGCGTAACTTTTGATCCGTAACTCGGAATTTGATGAATTTTATATCAAATCGAAGGGAATTTTCTGAATAATCTGATTTTTCTGACTTCGTCAGAAATCCCCTTCGTTTGGATCCTGAAAAAGCCTGTTTACTATTTCTTTTTTATTTTACAAGTTCTATTTTCTTAGTTTTTGGTCACTGTTTTAATTCTTTGACTTGGTTCCCTTTTGAATTTTGTCCTCAAACTTTCTGTGATATGTTTTCATGATTTTTGGGTGCTTAAAAAAATAAATAAAAAAATTTAAAAAAATAAAAAATTTTGTTGCCGATTTTGGTCATGCATATCTGTTACAGTATGCTATGGTTGATGCTGTTCTGTTCAGTACATGACTAGGGGCAACCCAAGTTATTTGCATCCTTACAACCCTGAAATTGATAGAACTTATCACAGATTAGTTAGACAAAATAGGAATCAGTCGTTAGATAGTGAGTCAGAGTCGTCTTATAGTCCTTCTAATTCTGCTTCTGTTTCTGCTTACTCTATTCCTTCTTCTTTTGTTCAATCTGATTCTGCTTTTGTTAATTGTGATAACATGGCTCAACCCCCACCAAGGGAAAGGACACTTAGGGAGCTGGCTGCACCTGACTTCACTATTGAAGACTCGTGTATCCGGTATCCTGATGAGGATGTTCCTTTTGAGCTTAGAACAGGACTAATCCATTTGTTGCCCAAGTTTCATGGTCTTGCAGGTGAGGATCCTCATAAGCATCTCAAGAAATTCCATATAGTGTGCACCACAATGAAACCACATGATGTGCAAGAGGATCATGTCTGTCTCAGAGCATTTCCACATTCCTTAGAGGGTCTAGCACAAGATTGGTTATCTGACTTGGCCCCTGGTTCCATCACAAGCTGGGATGACTTGAAGAGGGCATTTCTGGAAAAATTCTTCCCTGCAAATAGGACCACTGCAATCAGAAAGGAAATTTCTGGTAATAGGCAACAACATGGAGAGAGTCTCTATGATTATTGGGAGAGATTCAAGAGGTTGTGTGCTTCCTGCCCTCACCATCAGATCTCAGAGCAGCTTCTCATCCAGTACTTTTATGAAGGTCTCAACTTCATGGAAAGAAACATGGTAGATGCTGCAAGTGGTGGTACATTGGGAGATATGACACCCTTACAAGCCAGGAGCAAAATTGAGAAGATGGCTTCCAACTGTCAACAATTCCATGCAAGAAGCAACAGTGATGCAATAGTTGTGAGGGATGTAAATGATGTTGGTGCAGACTCGGGCAAGGTTGAGAAGTTTGAGCAAAAAATTGATTCTCTCACAACATTGGTCACACAATTGGCCGTCAATCAGAAAAAGATGATACTTCCTGCTAGAGTGTGTGGCATATGCACATCCATTGAGCACCCCACAGATGCATGCCCTTCCCTTCAGCAGCAACAGCCGATGACCAGTGGTCACCAACCCGAGGCCTATGCGGCCAACATATACAACAATAGTGGCCCACAACAGCACAATCATGACCTCTCTTCCAATAGATACAACCCTGGATGGAGGAACCATCCCAACCTGAAGTGGTCTGATCAACAACAGTAACCTTCTCCTAATGTTCCATTTCAGAATGCCGCTGGACCGAGTAGACCACCATATGTACCTCCTCCAATCCAGCAGCAAAGGCAACAACAACAGCACCAAGTGGTTCATCCTGCACCATCAGCCCCTCCATCCAACCAACCTACCTTGGAGGAGTTGGTGAGGCAAATGACCATGCAGAACCTCCAATTTCAACAAGAAACTAGAGCAGCCATTCAGAGACAAGAGGCATCCATTCAGACTTTGACAAATCAGATGGGTCAAATGGCAACTTCTCTCAACAACTTGCAATCTCAAAATTCTGACAAGTTACCTTCCCAAACAGTGATCAACCCTCAGAATCAGAATGTGAGTGCCATCAACCTGAGGTCAGGAAAGCAGATTGTCAGACCCACACCACAACCTCACCTCAACAATGATGCTCTAGCTTCCTCTAAAGGGAAGAGCCAAGTGATAGAGGAAGGTGAACACCCTAGCACCAAGGAGAGTCATCCAACTCAACCTTCCTCAAGCTCAACCACAAAACCTGCTGTTGTCCTGCAACCTCCTCCCATTCCTCTTCCATTCCCACCAAGAGTGCCTCAAAACAAAAGGGTGGAAGAGGTGGACAAGGATATTCTTGACACATTCAGGAAGGTGGAAGTCAACATACCCCTTCTTGATGTAATAAAACAAATTCCAAGGTACGCGAAGTTCCTTAAGGAGTTGTGCACTAATAAGAGAAGACTCAAGGGCAATGAGAGGATAAGCATGGGAAGGAATGTCTCCGCTCTCATAGGTAAACCTATCCCTCACATTCCTGAAAAATGTAAGGATCCTGGAACTTTCTCTATACCTTGCATCATAGGCAATGTTAAGTTTGAAAATGCTATGCTAGATTTAGGAGCATCCATAAATGTCATGCCTATGTCTGTTTTTAAGTCTCTTTCTCTTGGACCTCTTCAACCTACGGGTGTGGTGATTCAATTGGCAAATAGAAGTACTGCCCACCCCGCAGGTTTGATAGAGGATGTCTTGGTTCGGGTTGAAGAGCTGATCTTCCCTGCTGATTTTTACATACTTGATATGGAAGATGACTCCCCCCGTAATGCTGTTCCTATTATTTTGGGGAGGCCATTTTTGAAAACAGCCCGAACCAAGATAGATGTGCATTCAGGTTCACTTTCCATGGAGTTTGATGGCAGTGTGATCCGATTTGACATTTTCCATGCTATGAAACATTTTCCTGAGGATCACTCTGTCTTTCATATAGACTTTCTTGATGAGATTGATGAACATGTGCTTGATGTTTTGCATGATCCTGATTTGCCATCATTTACAAACTCATTTTCTTGTCCTGCATGTCCTGATTCCGAAATGTGCATGTCATGCATTGATCAATTTTTAGCTTCTGACACTGCATCTGTTGATGACTCTCATATTATAGATTCTGCTAACCCCCTCTCTGTTATGCAAGAGTCTGATTCTTTTGTTCAGGTGCAGGCAGCAGAATCCATTTCTACTGTCCCTTTAGTTCCATCCATTATGCAGGCACCCTCATTGGACCTGAAGCCCCTCCCTCCTCATCTCAAATATGCTTACTTTGAGGATGAGCAGAAACTCCCAGTGATCATCTCTACCTCACTTTCTGTTGATCAAGAGGAGAAACTGCTAGATATGATTAGACAGAACAAGAGGGCAGTCGGATGGACTTTAGCATATCTACCTGGGGTGCCACTTGTGAACTTCAGAAACATAGTCCTTCTATTAGGAGACCAATGCAAGATGGCATTCGATCCGCTGAAGAGAGCACTCACCTTCTTCCCACCATGACTTCGGGAGTTTTCTTTTCTCCTTCTTCACTACTTTCATTGCACTTGTCTATATCTATCTGATTCTGCTGATTGTGTTACATTGAGGACAATGTGTGATTTAAGTGTGTGGGGGAGAGTAGTTTAGGTTGCATATTTTGCTTTGATTTTTTTTTTAGGTTTTGCTTAGTTTTGGGCATTTTCTTGCATGTTTTTGCTTCATTTTAGTAGAGTTTTGGTATCTTGTGTCTGAATTCATGCATTTCTGTGTGTAAAGTTGCTTTTGATAATTAAGAGGTGGTAACACTGTGATAGAATTGTCCCGAAAAGTGAGGATTTGAGCCTTAATTGTGGGTGGATTGCTATATATGCCACCTAATTTTCTTTCATGTGTGATTGCACTCTGGATTACTTGCACTCTAGAACTTGACTTGACTCTTGTTGATACTTGATTGCTCATGCACATTTTGAAATGATTTAGGCACTTTCTTTCTTGAATAAGCTACTAGCCATATGAGCCTACCTTGAATGAATGTATCCTTTGCTAGCCCCTTTGAGCCTTTTTTATCCCTTTCCTTGTTCTTTAGCTCATTACAAGCCTATGACTGAAAAACCATGATTATCCTAACCTTAGGGAATTTTGGAGCTTTGGAATTGTTTTGGGAATGGGTATTAGGTAAGAAGTGTGCTCTATGCTTCAATTGGTTGAGTTCTTGGTTTTGCCTCTTTGGTTGTTGTAGCTATGGCTTTATCTTCATGCCATTTGTGTTGTTTCTTCTTTTCTTTTTGTATATCTCTCAAAAACAAAAAAATAAAAAAAATGCAAAAAAATAAAAAGAAAAAAAAAAGTGAATAAAAGGTTGTTGAGGCAAAGAGAATTGGAATTAGTGGTTGTTGATTTTGGGGTGGATTTTGCTTACTTTTTACTTATTCCCCATTGCTCCTCTATTCCCTTGGTTTTAGCTACATTCCCATATTTTTATCCTACCTTGTCCTTGGCCCCATTACAACCCTTAAAAGACCTTTTGATCATTTTGTGCATGTGTGTTGATGGTTGATGTTAGAGGCTTGTCAAGCTTATGGTTGTGTTTGTTTTTCATGATGTGCCTTGAGTGTAAATAATGATTAACCCCAAACACTTGAGTGTAAACACTTTTGAGTGATCCTTGCGAGTTTCTATCATCTTTGTGACTATCCTCTTGATGTCATTGGTTTCTTTGCATACTTGAAGTAATTGGATGATGTTCGCGGATGCTTTGACTCTTTGATCCTTAACCATTTTGTGTGCTTGAGTTTGCCCATTTCTTTGCATTTCCTAGAATTCATTGTGAAGTATGTAATCTCTTAGGTTTGCATTTCTTAGTTGTAGTCATCTTGTTGCATGATTCACTTTGGTGCATATTGATCTTCATAGTCCTATCTTTTGGTTTTGCCCAGGAGTGCAAAAGGATAAGTGTGGGGGTATTTGATGAGCATTTTATTTCCCATTATTCCTTGCATTATTTTACTCCTATTATTGATACTTGTTGCCCATTTGACATTGATTAGCTTGATTTAGTGATTTAGAGTTTATTGGACTAATATTCCGAATATTGTTTAATTTGGGATTATTTAGCCTAATTAATTCTATTTCTATTTTCAGGTAATTTTTGGCACGAGGACACTTTGGGCATTTTGGAAATGAAGATTGAAGTATTGAAGTGAAGATTGTAATTTGCTTTTAGGTCCCTTTTTAATTGTAATTTTCATAATAGTGTTTCTTAGGACTTGGGCCCATGTTTTAGGCCCATTTTCATGACTAAAGAGGGGAAATTCGTGTAACCCCTAGGGATACACTCCCATTTCAGATTTCTCACTCTCTCTAGGTTAGAACTTCTCTCTTGGCTCTCCCAAGTGGTGGTGGCTGCTAGGGTTTTGTTCTTCCCCATTTCTACTCGTTTTTCTTCATTTATGGCCATGGAAGGCTAGACTTCAAGGGTTAATCCCTTTGGTATTGTATTATCTACTCTTGAGCTCTTGGTATTAATGCAATTTCGTTTTCTCTTCTCTGTTTTCATGCTTATCGATTAGTAGTGGTTTGCTTAATTCCATTTCGTAGAGATAATACATGAATATAAATGCTTAATTTGTATTAACTCGTAAAAACTCCAATTCTGGTTTCTGATGCTTAATTAGAAGTTAGGGTTTGGAGTGATAACTGAATTTTCGCTTAGTATTTGGTTATCACGAGTTGGACAGAGGAGAGGAGAGGAATCGATCTTTAGTGAGCTAGGATTGAGTAGTGTACGTAGCCAAAGGGGTTTGCCCGCTTTTGTTTCTGATTTTCTTAGTTTTTTTTATATTCTGTTTATGTTTTGTTCTTCACATTTGTCACACACAAAAACCCCCCCATTTTACTGCACACTACGTGTTTGATACTTTGCCTAGACCGATATTCGCTGGGAAACGACCTAGGATCACCTTCCTAGTACTACAGAATAAACACCTTCTATTTTGATCGGGTACGGCCTCGATCAGTTAGGAAAAGAAAGGAGCATTAAATTGAAGTTAGGAACATGCCAGAAAAATAGATAATTCGGTACTAAAACATAACATAGGGTAGAAAATCAAAATAAAAGATTTAGGACTCACAGCACAATTCCCACAGTTGGATATGAAGATATGATTTTTAGGAAGTTGCTCGTCAAATTTGAGCAAGATCCGACGGTTAACGAAGAAGTTATGGCTATTTAAAGTTGGGAGAAAATAGCTGAAAAATAGAAAAATGAAGTAGCAGTACCTGAGGATTTCGCTTAAGCGAAAATTATTTCGCTTAAGCGAAAATGTCACAGTTTCAACACCTCAAGAGCTCGCTTAAGCGAATAGATTTCGCTTAAGCGAAGTAGGTAACATGGCATCACTGGAAGCATTTCGCTTAAGCGAAAATGCTTCGCTTAAGCGAAAATTGTAACAACCCGCATCTTCTGGACTCAAATAGACCAATTAGGTTTTATTTAAAATTTTTTTTTTGAGAATTTAAAAAGGATTTTTCAGAAATTAAGAGAGATTTTTCAGTTAAAGTGTTTTAGCAAACGATTTTTATTTGACATTGATTTCATGAAAACCAAGTTATAATTTTGTTATTTGAGATTTCTTAAAGAAACGATTTTTCTTGAGGTTTTTAATAAATGTTTCTCTAAAAGTCTTTGACATGTGTGAAAGTAAAATTTTATTTCAAAGATAAGCTTATTGACAAAAGTGAATTGATTTTCTTAAAGTTGCATCTTTGGAATTTTTATAATGTGAATGTGTGTTTTCTTATCTTAAGAAATAAAATTGAATGATAAAATTGAAATGCCATAAATTATGCATGAAATTTAATTAGTAAATTTAAGATGGATGAATGTATGATTGGTGTGAATGTGGATGTATTCATGATGCATGTATGATGTGTATGTGTGCCGTGTGCTTGAGTAGAAAACATGTGGCATGCATGTGTGTATATGAACGATTGAATATGTGTTAATACATGCATGATTCCATAACTTAATGCTATGTGTTGCTATCATGAAATGAAAATTATATGTGTGATGTGCATGTGTATGTTCGGCCATGAAGAAATTAGGGGGACCAAATTAGGATGCATTCCCTTAGCCATTAAGAAAATAGAATTTAGATGGAAAATCAAATAGAAAATTTAAGTGGCAAACAAGTAGCAACCTAGAGTGATGACTAATGAAGCCTAGGGAAGACTTTCCCCTTCACCTTGTCTCCCACGAAGAAGACCCCCATGCAACTTTAGGAGTGGACCGAATTGCCCTTAGGCTTGCACCTTGGACCGAGGTTAGAAGAGGAAATTTACTCACCCTTGACTTTGCCTATAGAACCGTATGTGTGGGTGTGTTAGGCTAGTTGATTCATCTTCTCACTTCTTTCATTCATTTCCTTCACATTCTCACCCAAACACAAACACCCTTAGGACTTGTGATGAACTTTGTTTAAATTTAATTTTTGAGATGCATGTATTTATTTTCTCATGATCTTGAAGTTTAAATGTCTAGCATGTAATTTCTATGGCTTGATCTTGAATATTTATGCTTGGAAGCTTTGATCTTTAACTTGTAAAGTTTCTTCTTCACAGTTTTGGTTGAAGTTTGTATTTAAGTTGTGTTTTTACTTTGATCTCTTCTTTCATGTTTTGATCTATGATTGATCTTTGAAAAAACATGAAGTTTGAGCTTTGCATGTTTGCTCTAAGTGTAAAGTCTTAATTTTCTTTGATGCATGTCATGATTTTTGAAAGAAAATTTTTGATAATAAGCTTTAAAAATGATTTTTGATACAAAAAGGATTTTAAACAAGATCTTGTATGTGTGATGATGATTTCTTGATGTTTGAAAAGAAAATGTTGCTTTAAAGTCTTGCATGTGAAAACTAAGCCTAAGATTTTACCTTTGTGCATTTTTGTCATTCGGCCAAACCTAGGAAAATTAGAAAACCATATTTGATCCTTACTTTAGTTACATGCATGTTGAGATTTATGTGATTTAAAGCTTTAAAGCACATGCATGAAATTTTTGGAGGTGAAAGATTTTGATATAACCTTTGATTTTTATTGTGACAAATTTTCTTTAAAGGAATAAAAATTAAAGTTTGATGAAATTTTGTATGAAGCTCACGGTTTTGTCTTTATACATATTAAAGTTTGTTTGTTTGTTTTGCATGTGTGTTTTATTGATGGATTTATGGATTTTAAGCATGTGAAAAACCTAAATTTTGATTAAAAACTTAAAAGTGATTTTGTGTTCCATTCGGTTTTAGGAACAAGTTTTACTTAAGCTATTTTATTTTCTTGTGTGTTATTGTTTGAGTTAACTTTGAGTGGTTTGGTATGTGATTATATTATTGTGAGTTTGGATTATTTCTCTATGTCCAATTCGGCTTGATTAAGAAATAAAAGAAATGAATTGATTTTCATGCTAGCTAATTGATTTGAAAAATGTTTGCATGAATTTAATTGAAGATATTCCTTTTCTTTTAATAATTATTTTCGGTTGTGATGTTTAAAGTAGGATAATGTGTTTAAATGATTATGTTCCATATGTGCATGTTTTGTATGTGTGTTTGAAATTGTGAATATGGCCTTATCTTATATAGAATGGATTCGGCCATGTATAGAAAATAATAGGAGTTGTGTTTGATTCTTGTTTTGTATGCATGCATGATGAGTGTGAAAGTAATGTATGAATTATGAATGATTTAACATGTTCAATATGTGTGTTTGAAAATGATTTGAATGTTAATATTTGCAAAAGGTTTTTAGTTTGACTCTTTGTGTTATTTTCTTTGATTTAATTCTGTTTTTGAAAGAAACAAAGTGAGAACAGTGATTTGATTAATTGAAAAGTATTGTTTTGAAAAGATTTTCATGGTTTAACAAATGATTACGATAAATGTGGCTTTTAAAGAAATCAGAAAACCAACTATGTTTTTGACAAGCGTTTGGAAAGAGTATTTCAAGTTTTTAAATTTCTAAACGTGTTTTTAAATAAATGTTTTACTTGATTTTGATTGGGAGTTTAAAACCCAAATTGATTTCAAAGTGTTAAGAGACAACGAATACTTTGTTTTCGAATAAAAGGTTTTGTAACATTGCTTTATTTTCAAGATAATTGAATAAGAATGATTTTTAATAAGAGGGAATTATTTGAGTTCCAGTAACGATCGGGAAGCAGTTACGAACGTCGCAATGGAAACCAAGGAGCGTACTAAAGATCGTCATCGGTTGAGGTGAGAGAGAAGTTTCCCCCAAACACCGTGGTATTTAGGTAATATATTAAGCGTTTCGACCATCTCAAAAGTCGAAACTTAGTGGTTCTGAGTCAGTAGCACGGTGGTAATTGTTTGATTGTGTGGCCACTCGTGTGAAGGAGACAAAGACCACATGAAATTGGATAATAGATTTATATGATGATATCTGAATGTTAGTGTTTGTTTATTTGTTTATTTGATGAATTTATCCTGCATGATGAGATTGAAAATAATGTGAATAATAATGAATAAAAGGAATAAAGGAAATGTGAGAGAAAGTTGAAAAAGATGTTGAGATGTTGTGGAAGTTGTAATCGCAGATGAGTAAGAATTGCTGATATGATGTGGATGAGCCAGAGCTAGGGAAAGTGATGTTGTGTGGTGATATGAGATGTGATGTAAGTGGAGTTGGATTCCTTTGTGGTATTGTGGAAGTGAGACTGGTGTTGAGTTGAGCTTGCTCCTCCGCTAGTGCTCATGGAAACAATAAGGTTTCGAAAAGTTTTTGAAATAAAGTTTTTATTTTAAAAAGGTTTTTGAAAATGAGAATTTTTGAAAAGAGTTTTTGAAACGAGATTTTTGAAGCAGAGCACGAAATGTGAGTTTGAAAATGTTTTGAAAAGAAATTTTGGAAAAGGATTGTGAAAAGAAATGTTTTTGAAAAGATTTGTGAATGGAGGTTTTTGGAAAAAGTGGGTGAAAAGAAATTTTCAAAGAGTTTTTGAAAAAGAGATTTTGTAAGAGTTTGAGGAGTAAGTTTTCAAGAAAAGTTTTGTGAGTTAAGATTTTGAGGAAGAGAATGATATGAGATTGTTGAGTAAAGTTGTGAAATGAGGTTTTGAGAAAAGGAGTTGAAAGGGAGATTGTTAAAGGAAATTGTGGAATGAGATGCAAGTGGTTGATGTGATCCCAGCTCTATGCTCTGATGAAGAAATATTGTGCAAAGATAGCGGTCGGGACTCATTGAAGGGATGCACGAAGGATGGGCCGACCATTAGGTTGATCTTAAAAAGATAAAAGACTTTTAAAAGACATTCACATACGTGGTGAGGTATGAGAGCGCGAAGTAGTGGAGAGGAAGGAACGATAAGTATCTGCGGATACTTAGGACGAGATTGCATTAGGGGAGGACAATGACGGTGATACGTCAAGAAGTCTAGAGTATGTTTCTAGGCAGAACGAACTCCACATGTGGCGTACTAACGTGGTGGGGACTGGGTCTAATGCCGTGGCAAGTTCTGCGAGCTCACTAGAAACATACTGTCGCCCCCTAGATTGCAAATCGAGAACAGTGAGAGGGACTGGAACGGGGCATTGTGTTTGCCACTGCGTGGACAGTGAGCCTTAATGTTATTGATATGTTTTGAGGACGAGATCCTCTTGGTCAGGGACCATTGTGTGGAGACAACTGTTGTGCCCGCGTGGTAAAGGTCCTGTACTCCTGTTTGCTTCCGACTGGGTTGGGTGGATGACCGAGGAGATGTAGACGTGTGTGCTAACTTTGAAAGCGACCCTCCTCAATGATGATCAAATCCCCCGCATCATTGATGGATACGAATTCATAAAACTTAATTAAGAAAAGATAACTTGCATTGTAAAAGAAATAATTCTTAAGTGAGGGCATGGAAAAGAGGATGAGATAGAATCAGAGTTCGCAGCGGAAGCGATTGACGGAAGTTCTGTGGATATGTAAAGTTTTGGGAAAAGAAAAGAAATGAAGTAAAAGAGAGATTTGAATATGATTGCTTGTGTGCGTGGTTTGCTTACATGTTTTTGTTATTTCTTAATATCTTGCCTAATGTAATCCCACATCGTTGGCATAACATGCTTGGGAATACTTACTCTCTCTAGTTCTTCTGTTCTGTCTGCTTGTTGTTATGGTGTCTATTCACTTAGTCGATGGATCCTGTCAAAATCATGTTCGACATTCGAGACAAAGGAAGACCGAAAGGGGCGTGAGTACACCGAGGTCGGTGGGTCAGCGAACGATCATGGTGGATACCCGATGCTTTGGTCTACACACATGTACCCCGAGGCTGAGAAGTTAGAAGAAGTGGACGACGACATAGATACTTGGAGGCGGACGTAATCGAGGTCGACCCTAGCGAGGCATCATTCCGAGGACCATCGTGTTCAGTTCAATGGGCCTGGTGGTAGTCTTTCATTTCCCCCGAAGTATTTTGTATTCCCTGTGTTTACTTAGTTTCATTGCAATGCCATGATGTAACCCCAAACTTTTGTGAAGGAATTTATTTTAATGGGCTATGATAATTGAGTTGAGAAGAATCAAGTTGCAAAGTGTAGTGCCTTGTGACACTCCGGTTTGGAACTTGAACTTCAGTATGAGATATGGGAATACTCTTTAATTACGAAAGGGTTTTGAAAACTTAGTGGTTCTCATACTCATGCTACTCAACCACGTTACATGTTTAAAAAAATAAAATAAAATTTGGCCCACATTTCCACTACCTTTTGGAATTAAAATAGTATATTTTTCAAGTGGCCAAATCGGGGTGTTACAGAAGTGGTATCAGAGCAATGTTTGAACTAAGTAACAGAATACATGGGAAACATACTTCTTGTGTGCCTTGTGTGCTAGTCTAGGATGATTAGAGATAGGAATGTCGCGAGTGTGCGCATGTTGTTTGGGATGCGTCAGAACTTGTCATATAACCCGAGGATTCAAATCCTAGCAAAACCTAATATTATTGTTTGAGCTTCTCATTCTTTGCTGGAACCCTTGCTTGTTGTGAGCCCTTCTGTTCAAAATAACCTTCGAGCTCTTGATTTGATTTGAACCATGAGCCTACTTCCTGTTGCTTGTTACTCATGTTGATATCTAAAGTAGCCTTGAACCTTTCTAAATTGATTGAACCCAAAATTTGTGAGCTCAGTTCATAAGCCTTCCCTATTGTCAAGCCGTTTGACCCCCAAATTTTTGATGATGACTTATGCCGGTCAAGTGGTTATCCCTGAACTAGGAGTGGATTGCGAGGCGTTGTTAGGCTAGATATGCAATATCTGAGGAAATAAGGACTAGAAGGAGCGGATAAGGGAGACGTATCGGTCATAAGGTAGAGTGAGGATGTCTTTTAAGTCTTTGGGTTAAGATGAAGGATCGTGCGAGTCAGTTAGAATTAAGTATGAATGAGGGTGATTCGTCTGGAATTTTGTCTAGGTAGTATGGAGGCCGTAGGAAGCCGAGGATAAGTCAGAAGAGTTGTGATCCTAGAATTAGAATTAGAAGAAGTAAATGATGTAGTCTAGTGCAATTACCATTAATGGTGTGGAATTGGGTAGATGAAGTGAAGACATTTATGGTTAGAACCTTTAAGTGATGATCAATGTTAGGACGGATGATGAAAGTGTGACGGTGGATGGTAGATTAGAAGAGCCCTGCTAGGAATGAAGACCTCAAATTAGATAGGTAATCATAGGATTTGAAGAACTTCAATGGATTTAGACCTTAAGGTGAAACATGAAGGATGGAAAAGGAAGTTAGAATGCTCAAGCGGCTGCAATTCATAGGAAATAGGAGGAGTGAAGTGAAGCATATGTTCTTTAAGGATTAGTGGTTGCTTAAAGAAAGGAAGGACTATTGAGGGTAAGATGAATAGGAAGCAGTACGGATGGGGAAGTTGGTGAGAACCAAGTTCATGTATGTGGTTGAGGCATATAGTGATAAGGGTCATTAAAGTTGGGGAGTAGATGGAGATTAAAGTTTTGAGGTGACCCGACTAGGCTGAAAATTGCTAGAAAGAGGGTAAGTCGGAAGAGGAACCTTATCAATAGTGTCCTTGCTTAGATTGGCATAAGCATGACATTCCTTTTTCTGTTGCTATTTGCTTCAGCAACCTTGAATACCCTTAAAAATTTAACTCGCTTAGCAAAGCCTTGTCGTTATACACCATTGTATTTGACAATGGGATGACCCAACATATTGCTTTTGTTCAGAATTCTTTCATTTCTTCATTAGGGCAGCGAATAAATGGTACGTCGCAACAGTCAGTCCATATGAGAATGAGGAAAAAGATGGCTACAAGGAGCTACGCACTCTTGAGCAAGATGGTATTGCGCATCATTTCTCGAGGACGAGAAATCCTCAAGTTGGGGAGAATGTAACATCCTGCATCTTCTGGACTCAAATAGACCAATGAGGTTTTATTTAAATTTTATTTTTGAGAATTTAAAAAGGATTTTTCAGAAATTAAGAGAGATTTTTCAGTTAAAGTGTTTTAGCAAACGATTTTTATTTGAGATTGATTTCATGAAAACCAAGTTATAATTTTGTTATTTGAGATTTCTTAAAGAAACGAATTTTCTTGAGGTTTTTAATAAATGTTTCTCTAAAAGTCTTTGACATGTGTGAAAGTAAAATTTTATTTCAAAGATAAGCTTATTGACAAAAGTGAATTGATTTTCTTAAAGTTGCATCTTTGGAATTTTTATAATGTGAATGTGTGTTTTCTTATCTTAAGAAATAAAATTGAATGATAAAATTGAAATGCCATAAATTATGCATGAAATTTAATTAGTAAATTTAAGATGGATGAATGTATGATTGGTGTGAATGTGGATGTATTCATGATGCATGTATGATGTGTATGTGTGCCGTGTGCTTTAGTAGAAAACATGTGGCATGCATGTGTGTATATGAACGATTGAATATGTGTTAATGCATGCATGATTCCATAACTTAATGCTATGTGTTGCTATCATGAAATGAAAATTATGTGTGTGATGTGCATGTGTATGTTCGGCCATGAAGAAATTAGGAGGACCAAATTAGGATGCATTCCCTTAGCCATTAAGAAAATAGAATTTAGATGGAAAATCAAATAGAAAATTTAAGTGGCAAACAAATAGCAACCTAGAGTGATGACTAATGAAGCCTAGGGAAGACTTTCCCCTTCACCTTGTCTCCCACGAAGAAGACCCCCATGCAACTTTAGGAGTGGACCGAATTGCCCTTAGGCTTGCACCTTGGACCGAGGTTAGAAGAGGAAATTTACTCACCCTTGACTTTGCCTATAGAACCGTATGTGTGGGTGTGTTAGGCTAGTTGATTCATCTTCTCACTTCTTTCATTCATTTCCTTCACATTCTCACCCAAACACAAACACTCTAGTCCAAGAGCAACACAAAGCTCTTGAGACCTTAGAAGAGAGAATGTCCGAGAGAGAAGAAGGGAAAAAGAAGAGTGGAAACCCAAACCTTCCAACTCAATTACCTTTGATTCCTTCTTTCAAACACATTCTTTCTCAAAGATTGAGAAGAAAACCCACCCTTAAACCTAGGAGAGAGGAGGCCGAGGCAACCCTAAGAAGAAGAGGCCGAAGCAACCCTAAGAAGGAGAAGAGAGATTTGAGGCTTGAAGAGTAGGATTTTTATTTAAGGTAGTTGTTTAGAAAATTTTAGTGTAATGATATTAGTTTTGTAAAGGACTTGTGATGAACTTTGTTTAAATTTAATTTTTGAGATGCATGTATTTATTTTCTCATGATCTTGAAGTTTAAAGGTCTTGCATGTAATTTCTATGGCTTGATCTTGAATATTTATGCTTGGAAGCTTTGATCTTTAACTTGTAAAGTTTCTTCTTCACAGTTTTGGTTGAAGTTTGTATTTAAGTTGTGTTTTTACTTTGATCTCTTCTTGCATGTTTTGATCTATGATTGATCTTTGAAAAAACATGAAGTTTGAGCTTTGCATGTTTGCTCTAAGTGTAAAGTCTTAATTTTCTTTGATGCATGTCATGATTTTTGAAAGAAATTTTTTGATAATAAGCTTTAAAAATGATTTTTGATACAAAAAGGATTTTAAACAAGATCTTGTATGTGTGATGATGATTTCTTGATGTTTGAAAAGAAAATGTTGCTTTAAAGTCTTGCATGTGAAAACTAAGCCTAAGATTTTACCTTTGTGCATTTTTGTCATTCGGCCAAACCTAGGAAAATTAGAAAACCATATTTGATCCTTACTTTAGTTACATGCATGTTGAGATTTATGTGATTTAAAGCTTTAAAGCACATGCATGAAATTTTTGGAGGTGAAAGATTTTGATATAACCTTTGATTTTTATTGTGACAAATTTTCTTTAAAGGAATAAAAATTAAAGTTTGATGAAATTTTGTATGAAGCTCACGGTTTTGTCTTTATACATATTAAAGTTTGTTTGTTTGTTTTGCATGTGTGTTTTATTGATGGATTTACGGATTTTAAGCATGTGAAAAACCTAATTTTTGATTAAAAACTTAAAAGTGATTTTGTGTTCCATTCGGTTTTAGGAACAAGTTTTACTTAAGCTATTTTATTTCCTTGTGTGTTATTGTTTGAGTTAACTTTGAGTGGTTTGGTATGTGATTATATTATTGTGAGTTTGGATTATTTATCTATGTCCAATTCGTCTTGATTAAGAAATAAAAGAAATGAATTGATTTTCATGCTAGCTAATTGATTTGAAAAATGTTTGCATGAATTTAATTGAAGATATTCCTTTTCTTTTAATAATTATTTTCGGTTGTGATGTTTAAAGTAGGATAATGTGTTTAAATGATTATGTTCCATATGTGCATGTTTTGTATGTGTGTTTGAAATTGTGAATATGGCCTTATCTTATATAGAATGGATTCGGCCATGTATAGAAAATAATAGGAGTTGTGTTTGATTCTTGTTTTGTATGCATGCATGATGAGTGTGAAAGTAATGTATGAATTATGAATGATTTAACATGTTCAATATGTGTGTTTGAAAATGATTTGAATGTTAATATTTGCAAAAGGTTTTTAGTTTGACTCTTTGTGTTATTTTCTTTGATTTAATTCGGTTTTTGAAAGAAACAAAGTGAGAACAGTGATTTGATTAATTGAAAAGTATTGTTTTGAAAAGATTTTCATGGTTTAACAAATGATTACGATAAATGTGGCTTTTAAAGAAATCAGAAAACCAACTATGTTTTTGACAAGCGTTTGGAAAGAGTATTTCAAGTTTTTAAATTTCTAAACGTGTTTTTAAATAAATGTTTTACTTGATTTTGATTGGGAGTTTAAAACCCAAATAGAGACAACGAATACTTTGTTTTCGAATTAAAGGTTTTGTAACATTGCTTTATTTTCAAGATAATTGAATAAGAATGATTTTTAATAAGAGGGAATTATTTGAGTTCCAGTAACGATCGGGAAGCAGTTACGAACGTCGCAATGGAAACCAAGGAGCGTACTGAAGATCGTCATCGGTTGAGGTGAGAGAGAAGTTTCCCCCAAACACCGTGGTATTTAGGTAATATATTAAGCGTTTCGACCATCTCAAAAGTCGAAACTTAGTGGTTCTGAGTCAGTAGCACGGTGGCAATTGTTTGATTGTGTGACCACTCGTGTGAAGGAGACAAAGACCACATGAAATTAGATAATAGATTTATATGATGATATCTGAATGTTAGTGTTTGTTTATTTGTTTATTTGATGAATTTATCCTGCATGATGAGATTGAAAATAATGTGAATAATAATGAATAAAAGGAATAAAAGAAATGTGAGAGAAAGTTGAAAAAGATGTTGAGATGTTGTGGAAGTTGTAATCGCAGATGAGTAAGAATTGCTGATATGATGTGGATGAGCCAGAGTTAGGGAAAGTGATGTTGTGTGGTGATATGAGATGTGATGTAAGTGGAGTTGGATTCCTTTGTGGTATTGTGGAAGTGAGACTGGTGTTGAGTTGAGCTTGCTCCTCCGCTAGTGCTCATGGAAACAATAAGTTTTCGAAAAGTTTTTGAAATAAAGTTTTTATTTTAAAAAGGTTTTTGAAAATGAGAATTTTTGAAAAGAGTTTTTGAAACGAGATTTTTGAAGCAGAGCACGAAATGTGAGTTTGAAAATGTTTTGAAAAGAAATTTTGGAAAAGGATTGTGAAAAGAAATGTTTTTGAAAAGATTTGTGAACGGAGGTTTTTGGAAAAAGTGGGTGAAAAGAAATTTTCAAAGAGTTTTTGAAAAAGAGATTTTGTAAGAGTTTGAGGAGTAAGTTTTCAAGAAAAGTTTTGTGAGTTAAGATTTTGAGGAAGAGAATGATGATATGAGATTGTTGAGTAAAGTTGTGAAATGAGGTTTTGAGAAAAGGAGTTGAAAGGGAGATTGTTAAAGGAAATTGTGGAATGAGATGCAAGTGGTTGATGTGATCCCAGCTCTATGCTCTGATGAGGAAATATTGTGCAAAGATAGCGGTCGGGACTCATTGAAGGGATGCACGAAGGATGGGCCGACCATTAGGTTGATCTTAAAAAGATAAAAGACTTTTAAAAGACATTAACATACGTGGTGAGGTATGAGAGCGCGAAGTAGTGGAGAGGAAGGAACGATAAGTATCTGCGGATACTTAGGACGAGATTGCATTAGGGGAGGACAATGACGGTGATACGTCAAGAAGTCTAGAGTATGTTTCTAGGCAGAACGAACTCCACATGTGGCGCACTAACATGGTGGGGACTGGGTCTAATGCCGTGGCAAGTTCTGCGAGCTCACTAGAAACATGCTATCGCCCCCTAGATTGCAAATCGAGAACAGTGAGAGGGACTGGAACGGGGCATTGTGTTTGCCACTACGTGGACAGTGAGCCTTAATGTTATTAATATGTTTTGAGGACGAGATCCTCCTGGTCAGGGACCATTGTGTGGAGACAGCTGTCGTGCCCGCGTGGTAAAGGTCCTGTACTCCTGTTTGCTTCCGACTAGGTTGGGTGGATGACCGAGGAGATGTAGATGTGTGTGCTAACATTGAAAGCAACCCTCCTCAATGATGATCAAATCCCCCGCATCATTGATGGATACGAATTCATAAAACTTAATTAAGAAAAGATAACTTGCATCGTAAAAGAAATAATTCTTAAGTGAGGGCATGGAAAAGAGGATGAGATAGAATCAGAGTTCGCAGCGGAAGCGATTGACGGAAGTTCTGTGGATATGTAAAGTTTTGGGAAAAGAAAAGAAATGAAGTAAAAGAGAGATTTGAATATGATTGCTTGTGTGCGTGGTTTGCTTACATGTTTTTGTTATTTCTTAATATCTTGCCTATTGTAATCCCACATCGTTGGCATAACATGCTTGGGAATACTTACTCTCTCTAGTTCTTCTGTTCTGTCTGCTTGTTGTTATGGTGTCTATTCACTTAGTCGATGGATCCTGTCAAAATCATGTTCGACATTCGAGACGAAGGAAGACCGAAAGGGGCGTGAGTACACCGAGGTCGGTGGGTCAGCGAACGATCATGGTGGATACCCGATGCTTTGGTCTGCACACATGTACCCCGAGGCTGAGAAGTTAGAAGAAATGGACGACGACATAGATACTTGGAGGAGGACGTAATCGAGGTCGACCCTAGCGAGGCATCATTCCGAGGACCATCGTGTTCAGTTCAATGGGCCTGGTGGTAGTCTTTCATTTCCCCCGAAGTATTTTGTATTCCCTGTATTTACTTAGTTTCATTGCAATGCCATGATGTAACCCCAAACTTTTGTGAAGGAATTTATTTTAATGGGCTATGATAATTGAGTTGAGAAGAATCAAGTTGCAAAGTGTAGTGCCTTGTGACACTCCGGTTTGGAACTTGAACTTCAGTATGAGATATGGGAATACTCTTTAATTACGAAAGGGTTTTGAAAACTTAGTGGTTCTCATACTCATGCTACTCAACCACGTTACATGTTTAAAAAAAAAATTTGGCCCACATTTCCACTACCTTTTGGAATTAAAACAGTATATTTTTCAAGTGGCCAAATCGGGGTGTTACAAAAATACTGCGATCTGCAACACTGAGAACGCGTTTTTAAGGGCATTTTTGCCATTTCCCACCCCAAAACCCATTTTAACACCCCCAAACACCACTCTTCCCCCTCACTCGAACCTTCACTCTCTTCCTCCTTCTCCATCTTCTTCTTCTCCAATCAAGGGCTAGGGTTCCTCCTCCCAACCCTCCCTCCTTCCACTATCACCATTAATGCTTAAGGACCAAGCCTCCAAGCTTCAAGGCATCTCTCAATCTCTCTTTCCCCTCTTCCAATTTGAGCCACCATCACCACCTCAAGCTTCTCCATCAACATCCTCATCCTCAAGCTCTCCATGGCTTCCATGGTGTAAGTTGCAAGCTTCAATCTCCATAGACTTCAAGGTTTCCTTTCCCCTCTTTCCTTTTCAATCTTTCCATTTTCTTTTGATTTGGGTATTCTCATAACCCTTATTTATTATTGTTGTTGTTAGTGTCCCTTTCCCCAATCTTACAAGAATAATTTGGAGCCTCCCACACTCTAAGTGGGAACTCATCAAGCTTGCTCTGCTTTGTGGATTAGTGGATACCGACACCTCTCATACGTTGGGTTCAAAACTCTCTTAAGGTTGAGTCTTCTTTAATTATATTTAAGGTAAGGGGTTTATTGCCGCACGATGGTTGTGTAACTAGTATGTGTGTGCGTGTTGAGATTAATTGGTTTGTGTAGTTGATATTAGGAATTGATTTTTATGAATTATACTATGAATTGATGATTTATTGTGCTAAGTGATTAATTGATATATATGTCCTGATAATATGTTGTGATGTGCTAAATTAATGTATGTACTGAATTATGTGAATTAATTGAATAATGATATGTATTATAATATAAGTATTAAATATATTGAATGGTGTATGTATGTTGTGCTTTAGAGATTGAGTGAAAAAGGAAAGGAGTGGACAAAGGAGTGAGTTTTGGATTTTAGTAGTAGCACATAGATAAAGACTTAAGGGAAACAAATTGGGGAAAATAGGAAGTGCTTTTGAGAGATGATAGTGAGTTAATTATATGGAAATAGATTAGTTGGTGTAGAAGAGGAAAAGAGGAAAATGAGAGTAGAAGTAAAAGGTGTTAGGCGAGGGCGGATTAAAATTGATGAATAGGAAAAGCATAAAAAGGAAAAAAGAATAAAAAGAAAAGAAAAAGAGAATATTGGTATGCGGTTTGGATCCTATAAGACACACGGTGGGGTGCAATAAGTCGGGTGCGCAACACCTGTGATAAGCCGCTGGCTGGTACGTGTGCAAGGGTTGAGTTAGACGTGCGGCCTTTGGGGATCCGTACGCATCGGTAAGTCGACACCAAAGGTGCGTCGCAGTGGCAAACTCGCATAGCCAAGGATTTTGTGGCATTCTGGCCGTGTAAGACACGCTCTCGGGTGCAGGAAAGGTAAGTCGCCTTGGCAGAGTGCGCAGTGGTTGAGTTAGATGTGCGGCCTTTGGGGATCCGTACGCATCCGTAAGTCGTACCCGGGATGGGACGCAATTGTGAAACCACAAAGATCCCGAAAAAGTAAAAAGAAATGAAAAAGAATAAAATGAAAAGAAACAAAAAGAAGAAAGTTGAGAAGGTGATGAGTGAGATGGTGAAATGAGAGAGAGGAACTAGAATTAGTTAGTTTAGTAAAATAGGAAGAATGTGAGTAAAAAGTAGGAATGGAAGAAGAATTGAGAGTTTAAGTTTAGGTGAGGGTAGAAAGCTAAGTGAATGGAAATAGAATAGGAATTGACATTAATTAGGAAATGCGAATAATTGGAGATGTTTGTGTTTGCAGTGGATAGGTGTTTGGGCGTGATGTATTTGTATTATTTGGTTAATTGCTAATTGTGTATGACTTGGCATGCATTATGCATTACTAGTTCGTGCAATTCTCACCCTTACAAACACTACAGGTACAGGTTGAGTTTGCAGATATCGAGGCTGAGCAGGAACACATTTCCCATAGGAAGTGTGAATTGAGTCGTTTTATTACTTCGAGTCAAACCGGGCCACATTTGAGTATTCAATGTATTTTGTATAATTATGGACTATGTATGTATTTCCAATATGTATTTTGGAAAAATTGGTGGCCCGGGGTATTTAGTTTTAATTGCAAAAGCTTAAAAATTTCTACTTTAATATTTGATGTCAAAAGAGTCTAGGTATGTTATATACTATATCTGGTTGTCTGGTTGTTATTGAAAAACTGTTTTGAGCAGGTTACAGGTCAAAACTAAATTTTGGGAATGTCCATAAAACAGAGGAAACTCTGTCCAATTTTCCGGAAAAATTATAATCAGTATTTTAATTAAAAAGAAATTTTTAAATCCATATTTTCTAAATAGATAAAATAAATAGGTTGTTACAGCTCGCACACACGTCTACATCTCCTCGGTCATCCACCCAACCTAGTCGGAAGCAAACAGGAGTACAGGATCTTTACCACGCGGGCACGACAACTGTCTCAATAATTGGCTCCAAGCCAGGAGAACTGTAGAAAACTCAGGTACAGTCTCAAATCATTTCAATTCATATTATATCATATCAATAATTAAGGCTCATTGTAGAAATCTCGAGTACAGTGGCAATTCACAATGCCCCGTTCCAGTCCCTCTCACTGCTCAAGATTTGCAATCTAGGGGGCGACAGTACTATTCTAGTTTCGAATGCAGAACTTGCCACGGCATTGGACCCAGTCCTTACCACGTTTGTATGCCACATATGGAATTCGTTCCACCTAGAAAGTACTCTAGACTTCTTGACGTTTCACCGTCATTGTCCTCCCCTAATGCAATATCCACCTGAATATCCGCAGATACTCATGGTACCTTCCTCACCAATACTTCGATATCACTCTCATTCCTCACCGCATTCGTTAATGTCTTTTAAAGTCTTTTAAGTTTTAAAGAATTTTAGTTACGGCTTAGTCCTAATGGTCGGCTCATCCTTGGTGCATCCCTTCAACGAGTCCCGACCGCTAATCGTTCGCATCTGTTCCCCAAAGAAACTCATATACCATTACTTGAATCACCACGACATCTTTGCATCGCCTTTCTTTCTCATGTATTTCATCAACATTATTCTCATCAGTCCTTGCTCAGCAGCGTCATCAGTATTCTTCCTTGTCAGTTATTGCTCAGCAACATCATCATTGTCCTCTTCGTCAACTGTGGCTCAGCAGCATCATCCGCGTCCTCCTCGTCACTATGGCTCGGCAGCATCATTAGCGTCCTTCCTCGACAACTCGGGCTCAGCAGCATCATCATCTCCTCTTACTCCTTCTCAATTTCCAATCATGTTTCTCTTCCACCCACTATTTATTTCTTTCACAATTCATTCACATCATAACTTGCCTCTCTTCCTCAACCATTCTCATCATTCTTATCCGTCATTCTTTTCTTTTCATTCTTAATTCCTTACTTCCATAATTTCGTTATTAACGTTCATTCAAACAGTTTCCAACAATATCACAGTTATTGAACAAGTAATTAAATCATTTAACTTACGAAGAAAATCAAACAACTCATGCATAATCATAATATCATGTTATCTCATCAAAAACATACCAATAAATAAATCGATCCCAGTCGTTTGTGTGGATAGCAAAACAAACAAACAATCAAACAATTGTGATCGCACCACCTCGCTAAATGAGATCGGGGTCCAATCTTTGAGATGATTGGACGCCTTAATATGTTACCTAAATACCACGGCGTATTAAGGGAAAGCCCCTCTCTCACCTCAATGACGAAATGTTCTAAAGTTCTCCAAGATTTCCCGGTCGTTTGCCTCGCCTCGTTTCCTTCGCGTCCGTCGCTCGAACTAAGACATTTTTCCCGTGCGTTAGAAACAATTTCGATACATTCATTTAATTCGTTTTTTTTAAAACAATTCCTTTTTGAAAACTCATTGTCAATATCCAAAGCTTTCAAATTCAACTCAAATCCATGATTAAAACGGGTTTCGAGAAAACTTGAAACAATTTAAAATACTCCCTTTATCAAAATAAACTCCCTTTCATTATTAAAAACTTAATTTAAAACATTCATGTTATGAAATCATTATTCTTAAACATCCAACCGAATACAAAAATTCAAAAAGATAAAATTCTAGGATCACATCAAACTGATTTATTTAAAGTCCAAAACATTCACCACTCACATAATGCAAGGCACTCTTAAGGTTATTCAAAATAATTAATTAAATTATAATCCTAGTACACTAACTCAATCATGCATAAGAAAATAATTCAAACTTAATCTCTTAATTACTTTTTAACAAAGCCGAATTACCCATGATTAACATTTCCTAATTACCAATAAATTCTAAACCTTGAAATCATAGAATTAACATCACGAAAATTAACTCAATCAATTTATTTATTTTCATTCCTAAAAACCGAAAGGAAAAAGGGAAATTAACACATCATTTCATCAAATATATAATAGCATACACATAAAATATAGTCACTCCCAATAGTCATTTCAAGGAGAAAATTTTTCTAACCATCTAAACATGCATTGGCCGAATCATCTAGGTAAAATCTTGCAAGATATGATACACAAGTAAGAACATAAAATAATGAAATTACTTCTATTTCTTTTGACACTAAAATCGTGAGCATCAAAAGGAAAATTTAACAATTTCAATTTCATTTTCTTAACTTAAATCAAAACAACAATTAAAGCCACAAATCATTTCAAAGTTTTATTTTTATTTTCCTTCAAATTTAATTATTCGATACATGCACCTCTATGCTCTTAAATTAAGCTAGTCTTAGTATAAATGCAACCTAAATGATTATCAACACCATTTTCTACTCTCCTACCTCATGGCCGAATATCATTATACATAAGACAAGAATTTTGGTTCACTTTTCAATATACAAAAGACACTTAATCAAAGCAAGGCATGTAGGTTTTCAAAGCAAATCTTTCCAAACATCACACATCATCATTCACTCATATCAACATGCATGAATTATTATTATCATAAGATTTCCTTAGACTTTTCCATTAAAACTCAAACTCATAACTTTCTTAAATAAAAATTAGAATTATAATTTAGACTTCTAAAAATAACATGCATGAACTTAAAATCACTAAATCCACCCATAGAAATAAAGAAAACAGAAGCAAAGAGAAAACCTCATATCATAGACAATACAGATTAACTCTCCAAGAGACCTTCAATCCTCACGCAGATCTCTCTTGTAGTGATGATCTCCAATCTTTGTGCCTTGCCTCCTTGCTCTCAGTAGATGTTACTAACCTCTCTCTCTAATCCTAATTGAATTCTATGATCTCAAAAAACCTCCTGAAAACTATTTACAAATCCTCTATTTAAAGAGTAAAACAAATCCTAAAATAAATCTTAATTAAATCTAGTAGATAAGGTCCATGTTTATCTTCTAATTTCTGACCAAGTCTAAGATATGAAGCCAAATTAGACTTCTCTTCTTCTACTTTGTTCAGCATCTGGTCAAATTGGGCCTCTAGCAGGTACGCGTGCCCCAGGAGCGAAGGCTCATGCGCCCCAGGCACGCAGGGTCTGATGCTATATTTTTCCACACAGGACGCAGGGTCTCGCGCCCCAGGCGCGTGGGACCTACTCCGCCTCCGTTTCTCTCCGTTCTTGTGCCAATTTCAAGGTCTTTTAGTCCTCTTTTAATGTCTACAATTATTTTTTTCATTTAAGCTCCAAAAGTACCTGAAACATACCCAAAAAGGATCAAAACGCTCAAAGGACCCTGAACTACTAAAAATAATTAAAATCTACTAAAAAGTCCTAAATTTGCTAGAGAAACAAGCTAAATACATAGTAAAAGGGAGTCCAAATAATGCTCAAATATATACATATATATTGGACCTAAATCACTTTCCCAACTTTCTGGGATCGGATTCGTCAAATGATACATGAATAGATTCCTCAATAGTATTACGAGATTTATTGTAAATCCTATATGCTTTGCTCGAAACAGAATATCCAGGAAATATGCCCTCATCAACTCTAGCCTCAAAACTTCCTAGATTTTCTCTACCATTATTATGCACATAACATTTACATCCAAAAACACGAAAATGGGAAATATTTGGTTTTCTCCCCTTGTACAGCTCATAGGGGGTTTTCTTTAAAATAGACCTTATTAAAACACGGTTCATAACATAGCAAGCTGTACTCACTGCATCAGCCCAAAAATATGCAGGCAAATTCATGTCATTAAGCATTGTTCTTGAAAGCTCTTTTAATGAACGATTTTTCCTCTCCACAACTCCGTTTTGCTCAGGAGTTCTTGGAGCTGAAAAATAATGCTTAATTCCATGCTTTTCGCAAAATTTTTCAAAAAGATGAATTTCAAATTCTCCACCATGATCAGTTTTAATGGATGCAATGCTCAAATGCAATTGGTTTTGAATAATCTTGGCTAGCTTTTTAAATTCATGAAATGCATCATTTTTATGAGAAATAAAAAGCGTCCACGTATACCTAGAATAGTCATCCACCACAACTAAACAATAATAGTTACCACCAAAGCTTTTTGTTTGACACGGTCCAAAAAGATCCATATGTAAAAGTTCCAAGGGCCTTTGAGTTGAAACAAGGTTTTTAGAAGGAAAAGATGCCCTTGTGAGTTTTGATTTAGAACAAGGATCACATTTTTCAGAAATAGAAAAATTTTGCTTTGGCAGACCAACTACTAAGTTTTTAGAAGAAATTTTATTTAAATGAGCCATGTGGATGTGACCTATTCTATGATGCCATAGCCACGATTCATCCTCTTTACTTAATAAACATTTCGCATCATTTGAGGGTATTGAATTAAAATCAATAACATAAACATTGTTTATCCTGTGAGCAATTAGCTTAATAAGATTATCAATTTTGCCCTCGATAATACATCTATCAGAATCAAAAATAACCTTATTGCCCTTATCACACAACTGACTAATACTTAGCAAATTGTGTTTTAGGCCCTCAACATGTAAGACATTTTCAATACAAGGGTTAGGAGGTGTACCAATTTTACCGACTCCGAGAATCTTTCCTTGATTGTTATCTCCGAAAGTCACATGTCCTTGGTCCTTTGGCCTGAGATGCGAGAATTTAGATTTAACTCCAGTCATATGTTTTGAGCATCCACTGTCCAAGTACCACCACAACTTCCTTTCTTCCGGAGTAACCTACAAGCAAAGAGTCCAAGGTTTCTTTTTAGGTACCCATATCTTTTTGGGTCCTTGAGCGTTAGTATAGCCATAGTTTAAATCATGCCACCTTCTAGTTCCATTGTTCGGTTTAACGAGCTTCACTTTTTGGTGTATGCATTCATGTGCACCATGGCCCTTTTTACCACAAATATGACAAATAATTAAAGGCTTCTTATGATTACTAGCAGGGACAAAAATGGTACTTAATTTCTTTTGATGCCTACTGGGTTGATATCCTAAACCCGCTCTGTTGAAGAAACAATTTTGTCTCCCTAGCATTAAATTTAGAGTATTTCTACCTTTCGTAAATTTTGCAAGGGTTTTTTTTAAATCCTCAACTTCTTTAACAAGGTCCTTGCAGAATTTAAAGGAAGAAGAACTAGCTTTAAATTTAATGTCATTACTCGAGGTGTTTGAAGAATTTTTCAAAGTCAAATTCAGCTCCTTATTTTGAATTTTCAAAAATTCATGTTCTTTAATAAGGTTTTTATTCTTTTCTAAAAGAGAAGCTGAATTTTTCTTTTCTAGAGAAACCAATAAGGATAACCTCATCGATTCCTCATGCAATTCTTCAAATGCCTCTTGTAATTCATCATAAGAAAAATTTATTTCAGTGGTTACCTCATCTCCGTGAGCCATTAAGCAAATGTTGGCGGTCTTCTTTTGTTCGTCTGACTCTTCATCCGAACTTCCTTCATTGTCTAGCCATGCCAGATATGCTTGTTTCCCTTTCTTTGAATTTGAGGTGCCTTTTTCTGAATGATCTTTCTTTTTCAGTTGGTAGCAGTCTGCTCTGATGTGACCAGGCTTGCCACACTCATGACATGTAATGGTTGAGCCTCCACTCTTGTTGTTGTCTCTTCGATTGAAATTTTTCTTTCTCAGAAATTTCCCGAACTTTTTGACCAATAGACCCATGTGTTCATCATTTATCAGTTCTTTGTCTGAGTCACTTTCTGTTGCTGGTGCTTCAGCCTTGAATGCCAGACTTTTGACCTTCTTGTTCTCTTCTTCGTGTTGAGCCAATCTTTTTAATTCACTTTCGTGCTCTTGTAACTGTCGTGTCCTTAGTCAAGATCAACCTTGAAGCTATGGAGGAGCTTCGAAGAATGACCCTAACAAAGAGATTAATGTAGGACTTTTAGAATTTCTGTATATCCAGTTGGGATAAATAGGTTCTCCCTAGTGAACAACATGTGTGCTGGTGTCAACTTAGGGATGAGAAGACGTACCTTAGCCCCTATAGCATGGTGGTTCTTATAGGGGATTACCTGCGTGCTGTGGGTCGTTCTGATAAGGCTTCTAGGGAGGAAGAACTCAAATAGGATTCGTAGAGGTTATGATAAGATCATATCCATAAATCCTGTAAGCGATAGTCTTCATCCAATACTGTTTTTATCTAACCAAGAGTCGTGGGAATCTAGGAGAGGTAGTTATGCTTTGATGAGACTGTAACCGATAAAGATAAGGATGGAAATCCTGTGCTCGGGGTTAATCTCGTTAGCGTGCAACCTCTCTGTAGAAACCCAGTTTGCTCGGTGTAACATTCCGACCGTGTGCCCTGTTCCAATGTCTAAATGGTCGGACCAAGGTGGCTTCGATCGGGCAGCACTCGGTTTACTATTGGTCCACTACATAAGCCCCCCAAGCTCGGTGGGGTGATTTGAGCCCTGTCGAGTTGATGAGACGAACAAACTGTTGGCCGATCAAGTTTTGTTGATGGGAAGAGAGATCCGACCGTCCAAGTGCGTCTAATAGGGCTGTCGCTTCATTAACACAGAAGCGACCTTTCAATTCCATTCACGCTTCCACGTGTCCTTTCCATTACCGGGAAATGAAACGTTATGATTTCAAATTTGTAGGGAGCGCCACGTATTCAACTTCAACACAAATGGGCCTTTATTGATTCGGCCCAAATCCTTGAGATAGTGGAGGGAACTTCTAAAACGAATTTCAGGGAGTGGTTTCTCAAAGATCATTTCATTTGTCAATCAAAATTAGAAACTTCTCAAGTTCTTTTCTCTCTCCTTCTTGCATCGTTTTTTCTGGGATTTGATCAACAGAGTCTGAGGTTATCACCGGAGTTCTTGCCACCATTTCGACCTTCTTCCTTGCATTAAGTCTATTCCCATCTCTATGGTCTTCATATTTTCTTCGATTTCTCGATTATTCATCAACAAACAGGTAACGAACACTTCTTTCATTGTCTGATCATTTTCTCTTTCTTCTATGTTGTTTTAAGATTCTTTGCATGTGATTGTTTCTGTCATTTGCCATGGGTACTGTGTTTAGAACTTTCTTTATTGCGCATTAACACTGGCCCTGCTCCCCTCTTTTCTTGATTTTAAAAGAAATCTAGGGTTCGATAAAACCCCATCACTGTTCATGAGTATAACCCTTTGTCTTTTGAAGTTCTTTGCCCCTCTTTGTCGTTTGTTGAGTGATCGCCATAGTGTTTCTTAGGTTTTTTTATGTTTTGCTGCACTTAATTTCTTAGGGTTTGTACCGAAGCTGTGTTAAACATGAGTGAGGATTCTGTAAACTCTGATGTACCAAGAACACACGAGGCCGAAAACCCAGATATTTGCGTTAAACCGATAGCAATGCATTTTCCTCGGACTTTGAAAGAGTTCAGACAGGGTGTGATTCACTATAGGATTGCTGAGAGGGTAGAACGGAAGAGGTTAAGGAGGCAACAGAGAGGTATTCGATATTTCAGTTGGTTTGGGAAAATTCTGCCCAGAAAGGGAGGTGTTCACCAACCGACCGTATTCATAAGTGTTTGATCCGAAATAATCAAGTTTTACTGCTTTCGACTGTTGGAAGTCAAGCTGGTTGGAAGGCATGCTTCAAACTCTCTATGGATTTCAAGTTTAATGCAAATATATGTTTTGATGATAACAAGTCAACTCAAGTTCAAGCTCACAAGTGCAAGCGTCAAGATTGAAGACTCAAGCAAGCCTTAGAATAGAAACCTTCTCCTTAGATCAAATGTAAGGTAATGAAGTTTTTTTGTTTACTTAGAAGTTTCAAAGCCAACAAAGTTTTTATTTTTGAAGAGAAGAAGAAAAACGTATTTTCTGCATATAAAATGTTTTTCTGCATTTCATCGGTGTAAAAATAGTTGATGTTACAAAACTCTGCATATTTATATGATTGCAAAAGAGAGTAATCGATTATCTCTTGCAGTAATCGATCAACTCTGTTGCATCATAGAAAAATCAGAGAAGCTGTAATCGATTAACTGCATTTTGTTAATCAGTTACTTTCTTATGAAAGTAATCGATTACAACAGTCAAGTAATCGATTATAATTGTTGTATCATATATTTTTCAGAGGCTTAGTAATCGATTACAAGTCTTGTAGTAATCGATTACATGATGTTGCATCATATGCAAACCAGAGGCTTAATAATCGATTAACTCCTCAGTGTAATCGATCATCATAAGTTGCATCATACAATGAACAAGAGTGATGTAATCGATTAACTATTCTTAGCCTAATCGATTACATGTTTTTCAAATGTATTTAAGAATTTCAATTGTTGTAGAAATAATCGATTATTCCTTAAAGTAATCGATTACTTCATGTTTTATTGAAAAACGTGTCAGAATCATTTTTATTATTTCCTGATTTGTTTTTATATAAAAGATTCTGATATATTTTATAAAATTCGAAAATGATTTTAATTTTGAATTATTTCCTTTTTGGTTTTAAGAATCAAATCTTTATTTTATTTCGAAAATCCTTTTGATTTTATTTTGATTTTAAAACTTATTTCAAATCTTTGTTTATTCTTTTTTGATTTTGTTTTATTAATTCAAAATCGTTTTTGATTCTAAAATGTTTTTCTTTTTAAAAGGATCACTCCAACATTTCAACAAGTTAGTTGTTACGTTCAGACATTTTCTAATTTCACGTTCTCTCTTCTTCTTCTTCTCAAGTGTTCTGCTTTTCATTGTTCTATTATTTTTTGAAGAACAAACCTTGTTGGCTGCGTAAACTCTAAGACAAACTTCTTCTTCATTATCATAAGAGCTTATTGTAGAATCTGTGTTTTTGAGAACACGTGATACTTATTGTAATCACTCACATCTATTGTATTCAACCTTAGTGGTAGGGAGAGAATCCCATAGTTGAACGTTGAGGCGTTCGTAGGGCGAGGAACCCTGCTGTGTGATTGAGGCCCCTAGCGAACGGAGGTTCCTAGTAGTGTGCGGGGTGCTCTTGGTTGTAATAGGGTGCGGCTCTATTGCTTGGTTATAAGAACTCTCAGGCGGGTCGCTTGGGGACTGGACTAGGCCTTTCGACGAGAAGGCTGAACCAGTATAAAATTCTCCGGTGCAAGCTTTTCTATCCCTATCTCTTTTACTTTCCGCATATTTAATTTTTTACATTTCCGCGCTACTCAATTATTTTATTTCTATCGTTTTCGCGATCCGTTTCATTCGTTTAATCTCTCCATCTCAAATCAATTTTTTAATTTAGTACGACATAATAAAACTCGATTCACCCCCCTCTCGAGATTTTGAGGCCAAAACCAACACCGACTCCGCGTGTGCCCCCTTTTCCTCAAGTATGAAGAGAAAGTGTGTTACCAATCCTGAACTCTACCCACTTCCACCAGATGCTACTCAATACGATTGGGTTGACCGAGAGGTTGTTGGTACCCAATCCGAGCTTTCAACGGAGGAATCCCTAGAGCAAACCCGAGCCATAAATCTGCCTTGCCCTGGTGATGATGTTGGGAACTTATATTCCATTAGTCCGGTGGGTCCGAACGAAAGAGTCTGCACTCACATCCCTGAGGGTAGTATTGGCTTCTATTTTTACGAGGAAGTGGTTACTCGACTATGGGTTAGAATGCCTTTGACTAGCTTTGAGATAGATGTTTTGAATACACTGAGAGTAGCCCCTTCCCAACTGCACCCGAACGCTTGGTCTTTTGTTAGAGGCTTTCAACAAGTTTGCTCTGCGATGGAATGGTCTTGCACTATTCCTATTTTTTTCTACCTGTTTTCTCCCCAATGCAACGCTTTTGAGAGAGGGTCTCCAAAACGACCTTGGGTTTCTTTGAAGTCACGTAACGGATATGCTCTTTTTACTAAGTACTCTGAGTCTTGGAAAGGGTTCAAGCCTTTCTTTTTTAAATATAACTTTGTTGGCAACGGTGTCTGCTGGTTCACACGACCTGGCTGAGCTTGGTAAACTGTTTTCTTTCTGCTATTATACTTGTGATTTATTCAGATCTAACATGTTTCCTTTGCAGATAAAATGGCATCCCGAATGGCTGCTCTGCTCCAAGGGGGCAAGAAAAGAAAAACTCCTGCAACAAGTGTAGCTTCCGGGTCTTCAAACCTGAGCACTCCCAGTTTAAGTACCTTTGCTCCTTCTGCTTCTCCGGTCGAGGTATCTCCTCGGCCATCTTCCAATGTGGTTGCTGTTGCTACTACAGTTTCACTGACCCCGAGCGGTCAAGTCCAAGTCTCTCCTCCCCTTCAACAACAGACTCGTCGCCGAAGGTTGGACAAAGGAAAAGAAAAAGTGTCTGAGGGGGCAAATGTCAGGGCCGAGGGGACGAGTACCAAAGCTGCTACTGCTCCAACTTCTACTGCGACTCCACCAGAAGTGTTAATTTGGGACCATGATTTAGATGAAAGGTTTCCCAAGTTCATCTGTCCGGAATCTGACTATCCTCGGTTCGGAAATCTTAGTGCTGATGAGTGGTCACGCTGCAACATGACTTTAACAATGTATTTGCTCCGAAGCGCCAATCTGACTTATTTTTTGGCCAAGCAATCGGGAGATCTATTTACCGGCCTAAAAATCGAACAAAAAGAGGCTCGTGAGCTGCAGGCCGCTCAAGAAGCTAGCTTGTCAGATGAGCTTGTTCGAGTGAAAAACGAACTAGAAAATCTGAGAGCTGATAAGGCCGAGCTGATCAAGGAGCGAGACTCTTTGAAGGTTTCTCGAAAAGCTGCAGAAGATCAGAAGAAGGAAGTTGAAGAGGCACTGAAGAAGGAGCTGCAGGAAAGCCAACAGAGGGTTGATGAGCTGAAATCTGAAGTGGAAAAATCTGCTGCTACTGCTCGGAAATTAAAGGAAAAAGCTCTTCTTCACAAGAAAATGGCAGCGACCAACTTTTATAATTGGAGCAAGGGTGTTGATGATTCCTTCGTTTCAGCAATCAAACAAATTCAAATTCTGAACCCTGAGACTGAGTTGAGGGTGGTCGGAGCTCATCCCTTTCACAGCGTCGAAAATGGGAAGCTGATTGACCTTGAAACCAAAGCTGAAGTCGATTTGCAAGCAGAGGATCTCCCCAATCATCTTGTTGATTTGACTGAGGCTCCTGAATTTGATGGTAAAGATATTGTCTTATCTGATGTTGAGGAATGATCTTGATAGTCCTGTTGGTCGGTTTTTATTTGTTTTTCTGTTCGTAAGTAAGATTCGTTTTTGCTGCTCGTTGTGTTCGAGCGTTTTATTCATGGTTGTTTTGAACATGTTCCATTAACTCTTTTAGAACTGATTTGAAATTAATTTGCTGTGTATGCAAATCATATCATTGCCTGATGTATATTCGTTGTTTTTGGTTTCGTTCGTCATGTGTCCAGTAATATTTTCCGAGCGAATTTTTTTTGGAAAAACTTATCGTAATCCTTGGGAGAAGAATCACTTTATTCGTACGTATAATTAATTGTGAGTAGAACTCGGATCACCGACTTTAGCCGAAGTGGGACCCTCGGACCGCGAAACAAGGAAAGTAATTTCCTGAATTCGGGCGTTCTATGAATACGTCGTTGAGCTCTCATAAAGAGCTGTATCTCGATTTCGCTTGGTGGCTAGCCAAACCAAATGAGTCGTATGTCGTTTCACAATGTTGATAAATAAGAATCTCAAAGAAGAAATGGATGTATTTTATTGATAAGAAAATACAAAGATGAAACTGCTCATTTGCTAATTTCCTAACAATTTATCTATAAACTAAGAAGGATGTTATCCTTCGTTTATTCAACCTAAACAAATCTGAGTAATAGACTAAACTATCTGTAAACAGAGGTAAAAACAAAATAAGAGCTTAGCTGTAATAAGCTCTGAGCTTGGCCACGTTCGAGGTAAAAATAAAATAAGAGCTTAGCTGTAATAAGCTCTGAGCTTGGCCACGTTCCAGCTGTTATTGAGTTCCTTTCCCGAGAGAGTTTCCAACTTGTAAGCGCCAGTTCCAGATTTAGCCTTCACTCGGTATGGACCTTCCCATTTTGGCTTCAGCTTTCCAACTCCAGCATTTCCTTTGCCGATATCCGCTCGGTGAAGGACCAAGTCCCCAATTTCAAAACTTCATGGTCGAACCTTCTTGTTGTATTCTCGTGCTTGCCGTTCCTTTATTTTTATTTCATGAGCTGCCGCATTCTTTCGAATTTCCTCAAGTAAAATGAGTTCTTCGCTGAGCATATGGTCGTTAGTTTTTGAAGGACGTTCAAGCATCCTAAAGGTGGGGATTCGCTTTTCGATTGGAATGACTGCGTCGCAGCCGTATGTCAAACGAAAAGGGGTCTCACCTGTTGAGGAGTGTATAGTTGTCCTGTGTGACCATAGAACGTTCGGAACTTTATCCGCCCAAGTGCCAGCTGCATTGCCAAGTTTCTTTTTAATTCCGTCCAAAATGGTTCTGTTGACGGCCTTGGCTAATCCATTGGTTTGCGGGTGCTCAACGGAACTGAAATAGTGAGTGATTCCCAGGTCGGCTGCTAATTGTTGAAAGTGAGAGGCTGCAAATTGCGATCCATTGTCAGTAACTATGGCATGAGGCACTCAAAACCGAGAGATTATTTCCTTTACAAAGAAAGATTGAACACGGGCCGTAGTGATTGTTGCTAACGGTGCCACTTCGATCCACTTAGTAAAGTAATCAATGGCTACTACCGCAAACTTTAGTTGTCCAGGTGCCGTAGGAAATTTTCCGATGATATCCATTCCCCACTGATAAAAGGGCCAAGGGGCTCCGAGAGAATGTAGCTCTTCTGCAGGTCTTTGGTAAATATCGCTGTGAAACTGACATTGAACACACTTCTTAACATGCTCCATGGCGTCTTTTTGCAGTGTAGGCCAGAAGTAACCTGCTCGGATTATTTTCCGAGCTAGGGATTTTCCACCCATATGATGGCTAGAGATCCCTCCGTGGATTTCTTCTAAAATTTCTTCAGCTTGAGATGGATTAACACATCTGAGCATGGGTGAACTGAACCCTCTCTTATAAAGAACACCATTAAGAACCGTGTATTGAGCTGCCATCTTAACCAATTTCCGAGCCTCTGTCTGATCTTGGGGAACGAAACCGTGCTGCAAGTAGGTAAGAACCGGATCCATCCATGATTGAGATAATGAAACAGCTAGAATGACTCTTGGTTGGGGAATAGTTTCCTGTATCAAAGTCTTGTTGTTTTCCGACCCCTTCGTACTTGCCAATTTAGATAAAATATCGGCCCGGGAATTTGAATCTCTCGGGACATGGGAAATGTCAAATTCTGAAAAATTGGAGATAAGTCGCTTTACCTCCTCAAGATATTTCTGTAAGATGGGCTCCTTTGCCGAGTATTGTCCCTTAATCTGAGAAACCACTAATTGTGAGTCACTGAATACTGACACCCGTTCCGCTCCAAACTCATGAACCATCTTGAGGCCCGCAAGGACTGCCTCGTATTCTGCCTTATTGTTTGAGGTTTGGAATTCAAACTTCAATGAGTACTCCATGCAAAGCCCTTCGGGATTTTCAATGATGACGTCAGCTCCTGCTCCTTTCCTGTTGCTTGATCCATCTACATAGACTGCCCACAAATTTTGAGGAGTATCCGAGGGAATCTCGGTGAATTCAGTGACGAAGTCGGCAAGAACTTGAGATTTCATCGCCTTCCTCGGTTCATAGGTGATGTCAAATTCAGATAACTCCACTGACCATGAAACCATTCTGCCAGCTAGGTCGGGCTTGTGAAGGACCTGTCTAAGAGGTTGAGCTGTTCTCACCACGATTCGATGTGCTTGGAAGTATTGTCTCAATCTCCGAGCAGATATGACCAAACAATATGCAAGTTTCTCCAGCTTTTGATATCGTAGCTCAGATCCCTGGAGAGCTCGGCTTACAAAATAAATTGGGGCCTCAAGTCCCGAATCCTCTCGTACTAAAACTGAACTGACTGCTGCATCCGCTACTGACATGTATAGAATGATATTTTCACCGGAAAGAGGGCTATGAAGGACTGGTGGACTGGAAAGATACTTCTTTAGTTGAACAAAAGCTTGTTCACAGTGGTCATCCCAAAGGAAGTCTTTATTTTTCCTAAGGAGCTGGTACCAAGGTAACGCTTTCCGAGCGGCTTGAGACAGGAATCTGGAGAGGGCCGCCACTCGACCCGTGAGCTGTTGGACTTCTTTGAGACTAGCTGGACTTCTCATTTCGAGGATTGCTTTGCACTTATCTGGATTAGCTTCAATACCCCTTTCGGTTAGCATAAAACCGAGAAAAGATCTGGCTGGTACTCCGAACACACATTTTTCAGGATTTAATCTCATGGAGTACATTCTTACTCGGTCCAGTATTGTCTTGAGGTCCTGGGCATGGTTTTCTTGCTGTCTACTTTTTGCAATAATGTCATCAATATACACCTCCATGTTTGAGCCGATCATTCCTTGAAAAACCTTGTTCATCATCCTTTGATAAGTAGCTCCCGCATTCTTCAATCCGAAAGGCATGACATTGTAACAGTAAGTTGCCTTGTCGGTGATGAATGCGGTTTTATCTTGGTCGGCTGGGAACATTGGTATCTGGTTGTAACCAGAGTAAGCATCCATGAATAAAAGGAGTTTGTAACCAGCCGAATTGTCGACGAGCTTGTCAATAACGGGAAGTGGGTATTGGTCTTTTGGGCAGACTTTGTTCAAGTCCGTGTAGTCGACACACATCCTCCACTTTCCATTGGGCTTTTTGACCAAGACGGTGTTAGCTAACCAGTCTGTATAGTCGATTTCCCGAATGAAGCCAGCTTGGAGTAATTCGGCAACTTTTTCCTCAATGGCTGCGGCCTTTTCAGCACTAACCTTTCTTTTGCGTTGTGCCACTGTCTTTGCCCCCGGAAGAATACTCAACCTGTGACAGATAAAATTGGGGTCAATCCCCGGCATATCGGCTGAGGTCCATGCGAAAAGATCCTTATTAGCGATCAGCAGAGCAGACAATTCATCTTTAACACTCACAGGGAGGTCAGAACCGATTTTTACTTGTCTAATGGGATCATCACTCAATGTTAGGAACTCCCACTGCCCCTTTGGAGTCGGTCTGTTTCTGTCGGATTCATCCCGCACATCAAGATCCGCCAAGTTGATGTTACCTTTCCCGAGGGAGATTCTTTCCAGGTTGTTCTGATCCTTGTTCTTAACTTTCCCCAGGCTAGCGTTGTAACATCTTCGTGCTGCCTCCTGCTCGGCCTTGACTGTTACCACCTTGTCATCTGTACCGACGAACTTTATAGCTAAATGAACTGTTGACACTACTGCTCCGAACGCTTGCAAGGAAGTTCTTCCAAGGATGGCGTTGTAGGCCGCTGGACAGTCAACTACCAAGAATTTAATTATCTCAGTTCTGGCCGAAGGCTGTTGTCCGAGGGTAACAGGAAGTTGGATGTATCGTTTGGGCTCGATGGTGTCTCCCGTAAAGTCGATCAATTCCCCTTCGAACGGAGTGAGATTGCATTCCCTGAGTTTGAGAGCTTTGAACAGAGGGAGAAACATGATGTCCGCCGAGCTCCCTTGATCGATAAAGACGCGTTTTACCTCGTAATTACCAATAAGGGCAGTGATTACCATGGGATCATTATGACCTGGGAGGATTTCGTCCAAATCGTCATCGCTGAAAATGATGGGAACGTTTTTTGTTGATCTTTTGCAAATGGGCTTCTGACTTACGACCAGAATTTGGTTAATGTACTTCTTCCTGTCGGCCTTTTTCTCTCCTCCCCCGGCAAACCCTCCGGCAATAGTGTTGACTAAAAATTCGTTGTTCGTTGGGTTTGTATCAGTGACCAGGGCAGGGTCGGTTCTTTGTCTCCCTGCATTTCTATCATCTGGTGACCTACTTCTTTGGCGCTTGGACTTTACTGGTGAATGGGATCTGTTCCTACCTCTTCGCCCCGCTGCATCTCTGATATACTGTTGTAGCTTACCATTTCTGATCATTTCTTCAATTAAATCTCTTAACCAAATGCATTCATCGGTCGTATGCCCATACCCTTTGTGAAAGTCACAATATTTCGACCTATCACGCTGTGCGCCCTTTCTTAAAGACGGAGGTCTTTGGGCAGAGCGTAAGTCAATCTGCATTGTTTCTCGAAGGATTTGACTCCTTGGAACAGTCAAAGGAGTGTATTCCTGAAATTTATTCCTCGGAGGTATCCTTCGGTCCCAATCATTCCTGTCCTGTCTTCCACCAAAACGTTCGTCACGTTTTTGTTTGTTCTGACCTTGAGGGTCAGCCCGTTGCCTATCGTCTCTGAATTTCTGCCCCTTGTGGAATTCCTCCAAGTTGATGAATTTATTCGACCTTTGTCTCAGCTCGGCCATATCCTTTGGAGGTTTCCCAATTAGTGATTTTCTGAAATCCCCGGCTGTAAACCTTGTGTAAATAATAACATTGCCACACCTGGTTCCAGTCGGGGAACAGAACTAGCTTCCGTATGGAAGCGTGACAAGTAATCCTTCAATGGTTCATCTTGTTTTTGTGTGACTGCAGCCAGTGTGTGATCGAATTTGGGCTGGATGCAGCTGGCTGTGTATTTGTTTAGGAATACACGTTTCATCTCCTCCCAAGAATTGATGGAATGTCGAGGGAGAGATGAATACCACCATAGTATCGAGGGTTCAAGGGTCATGGAAAAAGATCGGAATTTCATCCGATCGCCACCTCCATAATAATTCATTGCTCCCTCGTAAGAAACTATATGGTCTACTGGGTCAGTCAGGCCGTTATAATGTGGGACGTTAGATGGACCCAAATATCCTTGTGGGGTTTCAAATTCCATGATATATGGGGTGAAAGGATGGCCTGGGTGAAAATCATCTTGGCCTTGGCTTGTGGCTGGATTGAATTGGAAATTTTGTGGTGGGGGAAGTTGCATTACCGGAAGTGGCTGAGGATCCATGGTTTGTGTCATTGGGTTTTGTGGTGGTATGGTAGTCGGTTGGCTTTGAGCGATCCTCGACATAGCTTGTTGTTGAAGGTCGGCGATAGCACATCCTTGTTGCTCGATTAAGGCCGTTTGTCTGTTAAGTATGTTGATCATCTCCTGCTCAAGAGCACGGGCAAATGCAGACGTTGCATAAGACCTACTGGTGGAATGGCTATGACGAGAGTTTCCATGGGCTGTTCTTCCTGGATTCAATCTGGTTCTAGGTGTTGTACTTATATGGTCGGGGTTAGGTGGGATAGGTGGAGTTACGGTCCATTGGGTATTTCTCCCATGGTGTGCTCGGGTTCCTGTGGTCCTAGCTGTATTACGGGTAGTTGGGGCTGTGCTACTTGAATCACCATGGGTGGAGGGAGGTGGTGTAGGAGGGGGTGGAGGAGGTGGCGGGGGTAGTATAGTTCGTAAAACTTGTAGAGGTTGGGGATTGCTCCTGGCTCTTGGGTGAGGAGATTGTGGTGTTTGGGAGTGGGTGGCGTGATTTCCACTATGATTTTGGCTACGATTTGGAGGTGGCTGACTTTGTGAATTATTCGGTGGCTGGGGATTATTTCCTGCTCCAGAATGAGACGTGCGTGGCGGTTGTAAGTTATTTTCACGATTCTGGTTGAGAATATCACGCAAGTCACCCACGGATTGCGGTTGTGGATCATTGTTGTTAGCGTTTCTGGGTCTGCCGCAAGAGCGGGCAATGCGATCACGAAGATCACCAACTTGACTTCTGGTGGTGACCATGGTGGTGGTGGGAATGATATGTTACTCAGTTCCCACAGACGGCGCCAATGTCGTGTCCTTAGTCAAGATCAACCTTGAAGCTATGGAGGAGCTTCGAAGAATGACCCTAACGAAGAGATTAATGTAGGACTTTTAGGATTTCTGTATATCCAGTTGGGATAAACAGGTTCTCCCTAGTCAACAACGTGTGTGTTGGTGTCAACTTAGGGATGAGAAGACATACCTTAGCCCCTATAGCATGGTGGTTCTTATAGGGGATTACCTGCGTGCTGTGGGCCGTTCTGATAAGGCTTCTAGGGAGGAAGAACTCAAATAGGATTCGTAGAGGTTATGATAAGATCATATCCATAAATCCTGTAAGCGATAGTCTTCATCCAATACTGTTTTTATCTAACCAAGAGTCGTGGGAATCTAGGAGAGGTAGTTATGCTTTGATGAGACTGTAAACGATAAAGATAAGGATGGAAATCCTGTGCTCAGGGTTAATCTCGTTAGCGTGCAACCTCTCTGTAGAAACCCAGTTTGCTCGGTGTAACATTCCGACCGTGTGCCCTGTTCCAATGTCTAAATGGTCGGACCAAGGTGGCTTCGATCGGGCAGCACTCGGTTTACTATTGGTCCACTACAGTAACTTCCCAAAGAGAGTTGCCAGCGTCATAGTTGAAAGATTTCTTGATTCAGCAATCGCCGTCACTTTGGGTTGCCATTCTCTTCCCAAGCACCTTAGGACTTTGTTGATGAGATCCTCATTGGTGAATTTCTTCCCCAATGTCGTCAGTTGATTTACAATCATTGTGAAGCGTTTTTGGATCTCTTGAATTGATTCTCCATCCTTCATTCTGAATAACTCATATTCACCAGTCAGCGTGTTGATTATCGATCTCTTTACTTCAGTCGTACCTTCATGCGTGACTTCCAGCGTATCCCACATTTGTTGTGCTGTCTCGCATGTTGATATCCTGAAATACTCATCATAGCTCAAAGCAGATGTTATAATATTTTTCGCTTTCAGGTCGTACTGGACTCTACGTTCCTCCTCCTCCGTCCATTCAGCCATAGGATTTTCGATGGTGTTACCATTAACCACATAGGTAGGAACATAAGGACCATTTACGACGGCATCCCAAACTTTTAATCCGACTCCTTGAATAAAAATTTTCATACGGGCTTTCCAATACGCATACCCTACCCCATCAAACATGGGAGGACGGTTAATAGAACTCCCTTCACCACCAAACAGAGAGTTTGAAGCCATACTCTTGAGACGGTTAAGTCTTAACACAAGAGACTAGCTCTGATGCCAATTGTTGGTTTTGGCCTCAAAATCTCGAGAGGGGGGTGAATCGAGTTTTATTAATGTATTGTAAAAATCGTTACAAATTAAAAAACTGATTTAAGACGGAGAGATTAAGCGTTTGAAACGGATCGCGAAAACGATAGATAATATAATTCAAGTAGCGCGGAAACGTAAAAATTGAAATAAGCGGAAATTAAAAGAGATAGGGATAGAAAAGCTTGCACTGGTGAATTTTATACCGTTCAGCCTTCCCGTCGAAAGGCCTAGTCCAGTCCCCAAGCGACCCGCCTGAGAGTTCTTATACCAAGCAATAGAGCCGCACCCTATTACAACCAAGAGCACCCCGCACACTACTAGGAACCTCCGTTCGCTAGGGGCCTCAATCACACAGCAGGGTTCCTCACCCTACGAACGCCTCAACGTTCAACTACGGGATTCTCTCCCTACCACTAAGGTTTATAATAATTGCTGTGAGTGATTACAACAAGTATAATGTGTTCTCAAAACACAGATTATACAATAAGCTCTATGATAATGAAGTAGTTGTTATAATTGTTGTGAGTGATTACAACAAGTATAATGTGTTCTCAAAACACAGATTATACAATAAGCTCTATGATAATGAAGTAGTTGTTTCTCTAGGAATTACTCAGCCAACAAGAATTTTTGTTCTTCAAAAGTATGAATGTGAAAACCAGAAGACTTGAGAAGAAGAAGAGAGAAAACGTGATGATCAGAAAAGATGAATGATGTGAATGAATTGATCAACTGAATGTTGGAGTGATATTGTTTCTAAAATAGAAAACGTTTTTGAATCAAAAAGATTTTATTCAATAAATCAAAATCACTTTTAAATCAAATTAGAATAAAATAAGATTTTGAAATAAGTTTTAAAATCAAAACTAAATCAAAACGATTTACGAAATAAAATAAAGATTTGATTCTTAAAACCAAAAAGGAAATAATTCAAATTTAAAATCATTTTCGAATTTTGTAAAATAAATCAGAATCTTTTATATAAAAACAAATCAGGAAATAATCAAAATGATTCTGACACGTTTTTCAATAAAACATGAAGTAATCAATTACTTTCTGAAGGTAATCGATTATTCCTTCAAAAATATAAATTCTTACATTCATTTGAAAACCATGTAATCAATTATACTCGTAATAGTTAATCGATTACACCACTCCTGTTCAATGTATGATGCAACTCATTTAATCGATTACACTTAGAAAATTAATCGATTACTGAGCCTCTGATATGCATATGATGCAACATCATGTAATTGATTACTACAGAGCTTGTAATCGATTACTAAGCCTCTGAAAAATATATGATGCAACAATTATAATCGATTACTTGAGCCAGGTAATCGATTACTCCCATAAGAAAGTAATTTGAGGAAACCGCAATTGGTGGTTGAAACAACTAAGGAACCCTAGGAGAACACCTAGAAGGGGGGGTTGAATAGGTGTTTAAGAAACCTTGAAAGATTTTCGAACGAAACAAATCGAAACAATCAAAACAAATGATTTTTGCCAAAACCTCAGCACTTAATCGATTAAGCTTAGATTTAATCGATTAACCTGAGATTTAAACGATTAAGACCAGCAAGCATGATTTCACTTAATCGATTAAGCACCAATTAAGCACCAATTAAAACTGAAAAATCACTTTTCAATCAAATACGAAAATCAATCAATCAACACGTATGATCAGAGATTCAGCGGAAAAGATACTCCACACCCTTGCCTTGCAATCCTATTGACCTTCTAATCTAACCTCTACCCTTGTTGATAATCCACACAACAAGTCTTCACGTTGCTCGTTGATACCTCACAACAAGACTTCACTTTGCTTGATTCACAACCAAGACTTCTTCTTCAATTTCTTGAACTCTGCTTGATGATAATCGACACACCAAGTCTTCTTTGTTGTTGTAGATGGCTTGCCTCTTGCAAAGATTACAACACAATTCAAAACACAATGACAATCCTATTAATCTCTTTCAATAGCTATGACAATATCACAATGAGAGATTCAAAGATTCTTGATCAAAGAATGTAAAAATAGAAAGCTTTGATCTATGAAATTGAGAGAGAATAGAGTGGCTTGATCTTTTGTAAAATTGATATTAAAATGATGGTTAATGATCACAAAGGTTAGGAAAAGGTTTATATAGAATACCCAAAAGTTAGTAGCACTAAAAACTGATTTTGAGAAGTGAAAAACATATTTTAAAAACAAGTTTTACAGGTCTTAATCGATTAAATATCAGCTTAATCGATTAAGCACTGTTGCTCAAAAAGTCTTAATCGATTAAATGCTTCCTTAATCGATTAAGCAAGTGCAAAATCACTTAGAAACTTGTTTTCTCAAAACTAAACCTTTTCTTTCAAACCTCTAAGCCACCTATTCATTTTAGGTTAAGTGAAAACTCAAATTATGATATAATCATGACCTTGATAGAGATTCACTACCCTCTAAATACTCTAACCAAACTCATCATAATAAAAGACTCAAACTAAAGATATTACAATTAAACTCAAACTAAGTCTTCATGAGCTTGTTCTCTCTTCATCACTTGATGTTTGTTGTTTGCTTGTTGAGCTTGAACTTGATCAACACATTGTAGCTTGTTCAAAACCTTTTGTCATTATCAAAACATTCTCAATGGAACTTATAATCTCCCCCTTTGTGAAAATGACAAACATGTTTTGAAGTTGTTTGAAATTCTTTGAAGTTGTTGATACTTGAACCATTTGATCACTTGGTGAGAAACTTGCTCCCCCTCAATAAATGCTTTTGACATTTGAAATCGAATTGAGATAAGCTTGATTCTCCTCCTATCTTCAACAACTTTGCTCAACCTATATAAAAACAACAAAACAACCTCTTCTCCCCCTTTGGCATTATCAAAAAGTAATATATACCAATTGAAATATAACACGCTAAGCCAAAATAGAGAGATCAATGATCATTTCTTCACAACATTGATACCTAATTGAAATACAAAAGAACTATACTTTGAAATGTGACACCAATTGGCAAGAAATATGACAATGAAATATAATACCAATTGAGACTAACAAGATCATAATATCACTTAACAAAGTAAGATATCAATGTAAATAAATATCACAATAACAACAATAACATGATAATCATCTAATGATCACTCAAAGATACCAATTGAGCTTTAGAAAAGTAATACCAATTGAGAGAAATACAATTATCAATATCTAACAATATCAATTGTTACCAATTTGTAGGACTTTCCTTTGAGACTTGAAGAATGTGTATAGACCTTCATTTGCATCTTCAATCATACCTACAAAACAATCATGCTTTGCTTTTTGGTATCCAAATGGTTTTGGATCCATTTTTGTTAGTTAAGGGACTTTCACCCTTCTTAACCCAAACAAAATCTCCTTTAGGTATACCATGCACTTTAATATAACACACATTTGAAGTATGTCCATGAGTACCACAATAGAAACATGTTGGTGTATTTGAAAAATCAACTTTAGAAAAATCAACAACATTTCTATGAGATTTACTCTTAGCATTAGTATAACCCAAACCAACATTGTTTGAATTTCCTTTTTGAAAATTTAACAATGTGCGCAATCTAATATCACCACTTGTGAAACTTGCAAGCTTATTTTTCAAAATAGCATTTTCATCTTTAAGCAACTTGCAATTCTCACAATCAACCACAATATTCAATCTACTAGCACAATCACAAGAAGAACTAGCATATATAAGATCAAGGGTTTCATTTTCAAGATTAAGGTCATCAACTTGTTTTTGAAGTTCCAATATCTATTTTTGATGTTTCAAAATGAGCTTCTTTCTTTCAATATTTTTCAAAGCTAGTTTTTCAAGTTGTCCATGCATTTCTTCATAAGCATTATATAAAAATTCATATTTAGAAGAAATTTCGGATTTAGTATGACTTACATTGCTTTCCTCGCTTTGTTCACTTGATTCATCATTTGAACTTTCCTCTTCATCTACTTGAACAAGCAAGTTGAGATTAGCGACTTCTTCATCATCCGAAGAACTATTTGATGTTCTTTTCTTGTCTTCTTCATCATCCCAAACGATATATGCCCTTTTATGCTTTGTATCACAACTAGTAGTTCTTCTTTCTTTCTCCTTCTTCTTGAGATACTTAGAGCACGAATACTTGAGATGACCGCGTTTTCCACATTCATGGCAAACTATTCCATCTTTTGTAGTCTTGGTCTTGTAGTGTGGGGAATTCTTCTCTTTACTCTTGTCTTTGTTCAACCTTCCTTTTCTCCTTAGAAACTTTTCAAACTTCCTTAGTAAAAGTTTCATGTCTTTTTCATCAATATCCGAATCGGAATCTTCACTATCATCATCATCGGAACTCTCTTTCTTCTTATATGATCTATTGACTTTAAGAGCAAGTCCCTTTCTTGATTTATTCTTATCCGACTCTTCATGCATATGCAAACATCTAAGCTCCATTTCATGTTCTTGAAGCTTTCCAAAAAGTGTTGCAAGATCCATAGCATCCAAATTTTTAGATTCTACAATAGCCGTTACTTTTGGTTGCCAATTTCTATCCAAACATCTCAACACTTTGTTAGTAAGTTCACCTTGTAAGAAAGTCTTACCAAGAGCAAGTAAATGGTTAATAATGTGAGTAAAACGTTTTTGCATATCATTAATAGATTCATTTGGAAGCATTTGAAATAATTCATATTCACGCATCAAAACATTCAATCTAGCTCTCCTAACCTCACTAGTTCCTTCATGAGTCACTTGTAAAGTGTCCCACATTTCCTTAGCACTAGCACATTGAGAAACTCTAAAGAACTCGTCATAGGACAAAGCGGAGGTAATGATATTCTTTGCTTTAAAATCATATTGAACTTTCTTTCTATCATCATCCTTTCACTTATCCTCGGGGGTTAATTGTACTATGCCTTCAACTAAACTAGAGGGGATATGAGGACCTTTTTCAACTACTTTACAAATTTCACTATCTATGGCTTGGATAAAGATTTTCATTCTTACTTTCCAATAAGCGCATCCCTCACCGTTAAAGAGTGGAGGACGACTTATCGAAGCACCTTCACCTCCAAAGGGATTCGTAGAACCCATTGCGGTTACTTAAGGATCTTTACGAAAAAGCTCTTATGCTCGTGCCTTTCGACCGAGCTCTGATACCAATTGAGGAAACCGCAATTGGTGGTTGAAACAACTAAGGAACCCTAGGAGAACACCTAGAAGGGGGGTTGAATAGGTGTTTAAGAAACCTTGAAAGATTTTCGAACGAAACAAATCGAAACAATCAAAACAAATGATTTTTGCCAAAACCTCAGCACTTAATCGATTAAGCTTAGATTTAATCGATTAACCTGAGATTTAATCGATTAAGACCAGCAAGCATGATTTCACTTAATCGATTAAGCACCAATTAAGCACCAATTAAAACTGAAAAATCACTTTTCAATCAAATACGAAAATCAATCAATCAACACGTATGATAAGAGATTCAGCGGAAAAGATTAACACCTATATTCTTATTGATTACCTAGGTTATGAAAATGATTTTCCCAAATCAATTTGCACAATTAAAGATTCAATTCAATCACTTATGAAAAATCAATCTTTTCTAGGTTTTCAACCAAGAACACAATGAATTGACTTGAATGTAAAGAGTTAAGGGTTTAGAGATACTGCACAGAGATTTATCCTGGTTCACTTTCATCCACTTGAAAGCTACATCCAGTCCCCTCTTAAACCAAGAGAGATTCTTCACTATGAGGAATTAGAGTTCTCAAATTACAAGTAAATGCCTCTCAAGACTCCCTTCTTGATAGCCTACAAGAGATACTCCACACCCTTGCCTTGCAATCCTATTACAAGTAAATGCCTCTCAAGACTCCCTTCTTGATAGCCTACAAGAGATACTCCACACCCTTGCCTTGCAATCCTATTGACCTTTTAATCTAACCTCTACCCTTGTTGATAATCCACACAACAAGTCTTCATGTTGCTTGTTGATACCTCACAACAAGACTTCACTTTGCTTGATTCACAACCAAGACTTCTTCTTCAATTTCTTGAACTTTGCTTGATGATAATCGACACACCAAGTCTTCTTTGTTGTTGTAGATGGCTTGCCTCTTGCAATGATTACAACACAATTGAAAACACAATGACAATCCTATGAATCTCTTTCAATAGCTATGACAATATCACAATGAGAGATTCAAAGATTCCTGATCACAGAATGTAAAAATAGAAAGCTTTGATCTTTGAAATTGAGAGAGAATAGAGTGGCTTGATCTTTTGTAAAATTGATATTAAAATGATGGTTAATGATCACAAAGGTTAGGAAAAGGTTTATATAGAATACCCAAAAGTTAGTAGCACTAAAAACTGATTTTGAGAAGTGAAAAGCGTATTTTAAAAACCAGTTTTACAGGTCTTAATCGATTAAATATCAGCTTAATCGATTAAGCACTGTTGCTCAAAAAGTCTTAATCGATTAAATGCTTCCTTAATCGATTAAGCAAGTGCAAAATCACTTAGAAACTTGTTTTCTCAAAACTAAACCTTTTCTTTCAAACCTCTAAGCCACCTATTGATTTTAGGTTAAGTGAAAACTCAAATTATGATATAATCATGACCTTGATAGAGATTCACTACCCTCTAAATACGCTAACCAAACTCATCATAATAAAAGACTCAAATTAAAGATATTACAATTAAACTCAAACTAAGTCTTCATGAGCTTGTTCTCTCTTCATCACTTGATGTTTGTTGTTTGCTTGTTGAGCTTGAACTTGATCAACACATTGTATCTTGTTATAACCTTTTGTCATTATCAAAACATTCTCAATGGAACTTACATAATTGATTAACAAGTTTCATTTAATCGATTACAACCTCTCTGATTTTTCTATGATGCAACAAAGTTAATCGATTATCTTGAGAAGGTAATCGATTACTCTCTCTTGCAAACATACAAATATACAGAGTTTTGTAACATCAAGTATTTTTACTAAGATTAATGCAGAAAACATTTTATCATGCAAAAACACGTTTTTCTTCTTCTCTCTTAAAATGAAAAACTTGTTGGTTTTTGTAACTCTTAAAGAAATAAAACTTCATTACCTTATAATTGATCTAAGGAGAAGGTTTCTAATCTATGCCTTTGCTTGAATCTTCAATCTTGAATAAGGATGACACTTGTGAGCTTGAACTTGAGTTGGCTTGTTATCATCAAAACACTATCTTGGATTAAACTTGAAGTCCATAGAGAGTTTGAAACATGTCTTCCAACTAGCTTGACTTCCAACATTATCGAACCTAATCCTTTTCGGCATTCATTTTCGAACTCGATTTCCAAGAGATCCTCTACTCACTCAAACTCCTTATCCTTAAATGCATTCTAAACCTCTCTTAAACTCCATAACCAAGTACTGGACCAAACCGAGACACTAGGGACACACCCAAACTCTCTAACATCCCTAGCACTCAAGCACAAAATGACCAAAACTAGTCGAGCATCTATCTATCCGCATACACGACAAGTACATTCATAAATCACAAATACATTTACCCATCAACTCATATAATAAAATCACATAAATAAATACGTACGAAAATATTATTATTATTATTATTATTATTATTATTATTATTATTATTTGAGCCGAAGAAAAAAAAACAAAGGGATTGCGGGCCGGGTCCCATCATTCAAAGAGACCCACAGGAAAACGCGCTACACGCCATATATAAGCATATGTTACAATCAGAAACCTCCTATAGCATAAGTGAATCACTCCTTGACTCTCAACTGTATACTTTTGGCATCCAGAGACAGTGCTGTTGCGAGTGCGCGATTATGGAGAAGGAAAATAAAGGTGATGATGAAGATGGTGCCCCAGTTGCACCTAACAAATGGTAAGGATCACGTTTATTTGTTAAAGATTTTTAATTATTTTTAATAATAATTGATATTTATTCGTTTTCTAATTTTCATTTACAGGGTTTCTCCCTCTTCCCCAGTTTCTCACATCCCAAAGCTTCAATCAGAAGGGTAAGTAACCTTTTTTTCTTTACCCTCAGTTTAGAATTCATTTGCTATGCTAACATAATTTTCTTATTAGAATTCATAAAAACATTTTCTTTCTTTATTTGAAAGCTTTCTTTTTTTGATATCCAATCTCTCTTTTTTATTTACCCCTGACAAATCCCCTGATATTATCCAATTCATTGGATTACTGTTCTGAATTATGAATTACCAAGATCTCTTCTAGATTAGAAGAACCATACACAACATTACAATCTTTAATTAGGGTTTTTTTCCATTTAATTAGAACGACGACCAATGTTCTTTTAATTAGGTTTTTTTTTTTTTTCCATTTATTTGATAACATAATTTTGTTATTAGATATTTTTGCCTTTCTTTAATAAACTTGGGTTTTCTTTTTTTTTTTTTCCAGTCCAATAACCATGGATTTATCTGATGATATTACTGCTGATGATATTACTGCAACAAAGCTCTCTTTTGTTGAGAATTCTAGGTAACATTCTCTCTTGTCCTATTTTTTTTTTCTCTCAATTTGCCATGGTGATTGGCTTGGAATGGCTGTTGAGCTTGATGCATTTCAGCCCTGGAATTTTTTCTCCGTTAGTAATTTTTCCTTTATTTTGAAATTGTTTCAACTTATTTGATTTTTTAACTTTTTACGTTGGGTTTCATATTTTTTTTCTCACAAGTCATTGGGGGAACTTCTGCACTTATTAACATTGCTTAGTAGTGGTGGTTTTTATTTTGCATACTGTTTGTACTTAATTCTTACGGCTTCGTTATATATCTGTAGCCCTTCTGATAATAGGAAGAGGAAGCGCATACCATCATCAGATACAATCGAAGAGTACTCATTACTTCCTACTTTTGTAATATATACTACTACTAGAAAATAATTTATGCTTCACTCTCTAAATCTCTTTCTTTCTTTTTTTTGTTTTTAAACCTTTTCAGCGAAAATTTCTTATAATCTGCGGAAGTGGCAACGGGTATTGAAGGCCGGAAAAAAAGGAGTCTCGATTGTGTGAATAGTTCAGATTCATGGTCCGATAAAGAGCCTCGGTAAGTTTCGATAAAACAGAAACATTAGAAAGTGACCAGTAATTATAAGTGCAGCCAGAAAAACTGTGTTAGCTGTTTAAATTATTTGTCTTTGTTTGATTGATAATACATAAGGTTTTCATTTTTTTTTATCAGTCCAATAACCTTGGATTTATCAGATTCATTTTCTGATATTACTGCAACAAACCTCTCTTTTGAGAAGCTCTCTCTGGAGAATTCTGGGTAACATTCTCTCTTGTTACTAATTCACACTTAATCATTTTTCCCTAACAAGTCATTAGAGGATTTTCTGTGATCATGAATAAAACACCACTTGTTGACTTCGCATTTTTACTTTCTTAGTAGTGGTGGTATAAGGAATTACCTCGACGCTGAGTCAAGTTCGCCTGAGTGCAGGCAAGTGCATGTCTGAACATTAAATATTAAACTCGTAATTTTTTTATTTTGCATAATGTATGTACTTCCAAATTTTGTCGATTTGTGCTTACGGCTTCGTTAAATACAACTCTATCCCTTTTGATCACAGTGGAAACGTGAAAAAGAGGAAACGCTCAGCATCAGATACCATTGAAGAGTACTACTCATTTAATATATACTACTACCTCTGAAAACATCTATTTCACCCTCTAATCTCTTTCTCTCTCTCTTTTTTTTTTAACCTTTTCAGTGAAAATATCTTGGATTTTGCTGGAGCGGCAACGGGTATTGAAGGCCGGAAGAGGAGGCGTCTTGATTGTGTGATTAATTTAGATTCCTGGACTGATATTGAGCATCGGTAAGTTTAGATAAACCAGAAAATAAACAGTGGCCACTAATTATTAGTGCAGCAAGAATTGAATTCAAACAGTTTTAACTGTTTAATTATTTGTGCAGGTTATTTCTGAGAGGAATGGCCAATTACAAGGGTAATTGGAAAGTGATTTCTGAAGATTTCGTTAAGACGAAAACTAAAAGACAGGTCGAGCAATACGCTGGAATTTACCATTTGAGAAATTACATGAGGTGAAAATGTGGGCCTGTTGCCTGACTTTGGATCTGTGCTAGTTTTTTGGTTTGCATGCAAACCCCTCTTAATTGTTTTGCATTCAGGAACTGTGCAGTACCTCTTTTGATATGCCTACCGAATTTTGGATATTGTAATTGTAAGAGTTAAAATACACTGACAATATTAACAGTGTCATGTCTCACTGGATAGTTTATCATTTTTTGTGATTTGACAGATTTGTTGATTGATTGATTGATTTGGAAATTGGAGAAAGAATTGCCATGCAAGAATGTTTTGAACTTTGAGTGTGTATGTTTTGTCTTGATAGTTGGGGTTTTGTTTATCTTCACTGATTACATTATAAAAAATTAATTTAATAAAAAACATTTTATACAATTGAACCATGGGCAATGTAATTATGACCAAAATTATATTATAAGAAATATTTATTAATTTATGGTTATAAAAATTTCAGTGTAAATCAAAAATTTGATGTTAAACTCTAAAAAGCATAAAATATGTTTTTCATTTATCTTATGATTCTAAATCATAACCCACTTGCTGCTAAAACAAATGGTTAAAACTAGTGAAAGCAGGCTTGAGTGCATATTGTGTTTCCTAACGCATACATCATACCCACGAAAAGCAAATATTTGACGGAAGAAGCATAAGTCCGTGTCTAGAAGATTTGACTCTAGAAGTAATATATCCCCATCGGTTATTTTAGTCCCTCAGAGATTATAAATACACGTTTAGTCCCTGAAAGTGTCTCACATCCGTCATTTTAGCCCCTCCGTCAACTGAGGTCAAGTAACGGAGTTAATTTTTCCGTCATTCATTTTGGTCCCTGAAACATGCATACATAATTCATTTTGGTCCTTTTTAAATTGACAATCAATTCAATTTAATCCCTGAAACATGCATACATAATTCATTTTGGTTCTTTTTAAATTGACTATCAATTCAATTTAATCCCTGAAACATGCATACATAATTCATTTTGGTCCATTTTAAATTGACAATCAATTCAATTTAATCCCTGAAAAATGTATACATAATCCAATTTGGTCCTTTTTAAATTGTCAATTAATTCAATTTAATCCCTCATTTTTTTTATTCAATTTAATCATATCAACAACAAGCATATCAAAAGGTATCACATGACAGTGTGACGATGCTACATTGATGTTATTAAAAGGCACACTTTTAAAATGAAATGATAATAAGAGGAAGAGGAAGAGTAAAATATGGACCATTCTTAGCAACATAAACTAACTTATAAGTTCTTGTTGTTTTAGCAACAAAAACTAACTAACTAACTTACTAACCAACAAAATTTCGACCTGCAATCAAGGAATAACTTCTCAAAGATTTTAGAACAGTTATGTCCCAATGTAGTAAACAAAATTACACATATCAATAAGAGTGGCCATCGTAAATCATTATGCTGATTTAACAACTAAATGGTTACTCTCATGGATGGAATAATATTCAGACAAGAATACCCATCCACAAACGAACATGCCACATTCATATTGCTCACTATATCAAATCAATCAAATGCTAAATCAATCAAAACTGAGACAATTAAATCAGCTTATCATATAGAAGTGAGGATAGACCAAATAATTATAACACCATAATTCCAAGCAACAAAATGGTAACATAGCAAAAGCATTTTTTTAGTCTTTTGAAAGTAAACAAATGAGTTGAAACTTTAAACTACATATATAAATAGGTAATCTGCAGAGAAGCATAAAATAAGTATAAATGCAGATTAGGTGATATTTAGAAACCTTTTGGATGAATCACCCACCTTCCCTTGCTTAGTTGAAACACCAACACTTATTTTCCTTTTCTTCCATGGGTCCTGCAGATGGAAAAAAAAAACAAATGGCAATTAACTTAATGAGTTAGCTATGATAAACTTCTTTTTCAATGCAAAGGAACATGCTTAAAAATTAAAGAATATTGATCTAATCACAACTTCACGACTGTAGCAGCACAACAATAACCATAACAATGCCAGCAACTTCCACTCAATTAAATGAGATCATTTCTCCTCTCCAAATAATTATTATAACACCATAATTCCAAGCAACAAAAAGGTAACCTAGCAAAAGCATTTTTTTAGTCTTTTGAAAGTAAACAAATGAGTTGAAACTTTAAACCACATATATAAAGAGGTAATCTGCAGAGAAGCATAGAATAAGTATATAAGGTATGTGTAGTGTCCAAGACACAATGTCTAAGATATTCCCCTAGCTCAAGGATATAGTGCGATCTAAGAGCTAGAGAGTGATCTTATGTTACTGGGTGATTCTTTGGTATTCTAGCTATCCAGTTGGGATAACTAGGGTTTCCCTAATCACTGGTGTGTGCCAATGTGCAATTAGGGAGTGAGAGAACATACCTGAGCCCCTTGCTGGAGACAAATATTTATAGGGGTGGCATTGTACCTTATGGGCCTGTACAGAGGTCCATCAAGGCAGCTAACGTGTCCCATTTAGGATAAGGGATGAGTCATTCATCCTTATCCTGTATTGGGAGATCTTATCCCTGTGGCGAGTTAGGCTCACGCGCCCCTAGCTCGGACTCTTAAGGGTGAAGCCCATGGGTCGGTCCAAGGTCACTAGGGTAGGTCCTGGAACAAGCGCTCGACCTGGATAGGCACGGTCTGTATAATCAAAATATTCTGGTCGACCGAGTATCGCAAGGGAAGGACCGAGGGTCGGTCCACCACATAAGCCCCCTAGCTCGGTAAGACTTTTTGAGTCTTGAGCCGAGCTGAGAGTTCTTTGTCTCACGGTTGAGACCGGAGGGGCCGAGTGCCCTGGCCAGGATGGGGTAATGACCTGTGTTCCTTTTTGTCCTCAATGTGCCTCGCTGTCCCTTCATCTGGTCGATAGGACGTATGAATGCCCTCCAGCTGACACGTGTTACCTGTGTCAGTTACGCCATTATTGCGCATGTTGGCTTTTGATATTTTCAAATATCCTACCCAGTGGCTACGCACGACGTTTCACTTTTCGTGGCTCGATGTAAAGTTGGGCCTTTTGCTGCCAGGCCCAATTGCTCAAAGAACGTGGGGGGAAGTTCCATTTTGAACTTAACTGCCCCTTCACTTTCTTCTTCTTCACTTCTTCCAAACTCTTCCTCCTGACTTCCCATTCTTTCCATGCATTTTTCCCTTTTAGAACTTCAGATTCTCTTAATCATCCTCACGCCATTTTCGTTCTGTCGCTCTTGACGCTTGTAGCTTCCCCTTCGCGGTGCCAACCAATTCGTGCCAGTCTTCTTCCCTCAACCTCAGGTATTTTGATTTGGAACTTCTGGTTTTTGTTTCAGTCTTTTTCCTTTTCACTGAACTGTTCATTTCTGGGTTCTTAGGTTGTCTGGTTTTCTAGTTTTCGTTAGGTTTTGTGTTTTCTCCTGGGTTTCTTTTCTGGGTTTTTGATTTAGTCATGGATAAAAAATGGTCATGGTATGAGAAGTGGTCTAAGGTTTTGAATCTGAGTGACATTGAGGATTCTTCTTCTTCTTCATCGTCGTCATCCTCTTCTGGGACGGAGATATTAGATTTCCTACCATCGCCCTTCTGCCACCGCATGGCGGATCCTACGGTGGAGACACCGTTAGTTGTGGAATTTCCCCAGAATTCCACAGAGGAGGAAAGTAGAAAGTTAGCGTATCGGTTGGCGGAGGAGCGGGCGCAAGTAGCGTCACGAACCTCGAACCGTCCCAGGGAAAACCCTTTTTGGGGAAAAACCATAAAGGTTAGGGGAAGGTGTAGTAGGCTCGACTATAGGACGAATCGACCTAGGGTTAGGGTGTCTGAAGATTATAATTTTATAGATTCTGACGCCGAGTCTTCCCTTTCCCCAGGTATGGTTCGACGGTGCATCTCGCATCCTCATGAATTTCCCTTGCCTCCGAACGCTGAAGCTTATGATTAGGTAGATCTGGAGGTTCTCTGTACAGGATCAGCTTTAGTAATAGCCCTTAGCCATATCCGAGCTCATGTACTCCCATGTCCCACAGATGAGACCGGGACCTCTTATGCCATTAGTGCTCCGTCGGTTAACGATCGGGTGTGCACCTTAATTGGGAATAACCGCAGAGAATTTTTATGTACGAGGAGGTTGTTATAAGGCTAGGCGTTAAGATGCCCTTCTCGGATTTTGAGATAGCTCTGTTGCAAAGGCTATGCTTGGCCCCTTCCCAGCTACATCCTAGTGGTTGGGCCTTTGCTCGGGCATTTCAAAAGTTTTGTGAGGCTCAAAGGCTGACGTGCTCGCTCAAGGCGTTTCTATGGTTGTATGTACCTCAGATAAACATATTTGAGAAGAGGTCGACCAAGAGGACATGGGTGTCGTTGAAGGCACGTAATGACCATGCCCTCTTTGCCAAGTTCACCGATTCGTGGAAGACCTTCAAGCCATTATTTTTCAAGTATCAGTTCATCGGAGAGGGAGGTTGCTGGTTTATGGAGGACGGTGAGCCTCGGTTCCCCCTATCGTGGTCTTCCGACTTCTTGATCACTTTCTAGAAAGTATACTAGATCGGATAGTAATATAGTCGGTTAAAACCAGATATCGTTCCCACAGATGTAACACCCCGATTTGACAACTTGAAAATATAATTTCTTTAATTAATATAGTGAAAATTTGGGCCAATTTTTTTTTTATATAACATAACATGGATATGAGAATCTCCAAGTTCCAAAATCTTTTATCAAAATAATTTGCAACATAAATGGGATTCCCATATCACACGTCATACTTCAAGTTCCAAACCGAGATGTTACGGAACATCGCACTTTGAAACTTGTTTTCACAAAACATTTAAACGCCCATCTCATTTATGTCTAACCAGAAAACTTAATATTGATTATCCAGCTTTATAAAACATCTTTCGGGTGCACATGTGGATGCAGCTAATGATGTCTAAGTACCTGGTAGGGGAGTACAATACTTGAACATAGATACTACGACAGTAGACCCCCGTCCAACGCAATGCTCCTCAGAAGGGTCGAATCATCAAACATCGAATCCTCGAGCCGAGCTTGACCTTCTTCTCTTTCGAGACTCCACCTCGGTCTTGTCTCCGTAGGCCCATGCTTGCAGTGCCAATTTTCCAATATAAACTACTCACTCTGTCACCTGTGGACATCATCACAGAAGTCCACAGGGAAGAGGGAAAGACAGAGAGAGTAAGCATTCCGAACGACGTATCGTCGACAGTGTGGGTTTACGATAGGCAAAATATTAAGACAATACAAGCATACAACAATACACATTCATAGCACAACAATACAGCTGATAATTATGCAAGATGCATGAGGATGCAATGCAATCGTCGCATTATCCAAACCTTTATCTTTCACTTAAGGGAATCCTTTTAATTAGTTATCTCGCAAGGTTGAATCTCTCAGCAATTCGTTTCTCAAAGTCGAAGTCTCTTGGTTCACATATCTCGAGTCCATCGTATCGGAATTCAAGCTTTAGGGTTTCTGGTTCAGGTCTACATCTCCTCGTATTCCATCCACCTAGTCGGAAGCAATCAGAAGTACAGGATCCCTACCACACCGGCTCCTGGAGACTACACCAAGATACACTATAAAATGCCCGGGAAAAAAATGTCATGACAAAGGGTGTCAACCTCCACCGTGTTCAAGCATCCTTCTTCTGATCCTGATTTAGTCAAGGGGGCGTCAGTCATCTGTCTAGTGATCATGCAGTACTTCAGCTACGACACCAGACTACCTACCCAACCTCGGATGGTCAACCCAGGTCACTGTAGCTTTTCCCCGCCTAGACAGACTCCTCTTAGGCTTCTTGACGAGTCACCGTCATTGCCTTCCCCTATCCTAATCATCAAGTGATTACCACGCAGGTAAGCACCGTGTCTTCCTCTCCACTACTTCGGGTAAAGGTTTTGAGTCGTAAAGGTTATACTCGATTATCCTAATGTCGACCCATCCTAAGTCACCTCCGCCATATAGCACCAACCATATGCGGGTTACTTCTTGTGGGACTCGACTACTATATTTGACGGGCTTCGACCCATCCTGAGTCATTCTCAACACGTTGCCACAACCATATTGATACACTTTCAACATATGGCAACAGCCATATAGATACACTTTCAACATATGGCAACAGCCATACAGATACACTTTCAACATATGGCAACAGCCATACAGATACACTTTCAACAAGTGGTTACGACCACTTAGATACACTCTCATCAGGTGGCTACGACCATATAGATACACTTTCAGCAATCAGCTACGACCACATAGATACACTCTCAATATATGGCTACAACCATATAGATACACTCTTTATAGAATTCAGCATCCGTTGTATCCACACTCGAAGACCTCGTCGTCGTCACAGCATCAGCTCGATTCACACATTCGGCGCATCTGCATCATCCGGTGCCATCACGCGTTTCACCCCTTGGAGTTACGCTCGAGTCGTTGGGGGAATTCCTTATAATTTTCTATGTCTTTTCTACTCATATCTTATATCGCGGGATGATGCATTATGCTCATGCAATGACAATATGACACAATATATCTCAACATAAATAAATATATCAATCAATCAATACCATGTAATGGTATAGGTCTGAGTCTTCGTATACCTCGATACAGACAATCACACAATTTATCGGGTATACTACTAGCTACGTTAGACCTTTACTTCGACTTTGAGAGAGTACGGAGTGTCCTAATAGATCACCTAAATACCACGGTGTCTTAGGGAAGCTTCTCTCTCACCTCAACTCCAGTAAATACCTCGTCCGAAATCGCTGCGGGTCCTCCCAACTGTCAGCTGCTCCAGGTTCTTGACTTATACGCACCTTATACTAGATAGGAGACACTAACGTTACTATTCTATCTAAATGATCGTCATACTTAAACTCCAAAACGTGTTTTTCGAAAACGCCTTTCACTTCTTGTCGGAAAATCGTAAAACGTAAAGATTTTCTCAAATCAAAATCCAACTTTCAATGTACTTTAAATACTTTGAAATCATTATAAGAAATCAATGAAATCATTTTAAATAAATGGATCGGTTGTTGGTCCGTCTTGGACAGCAGCTCGCTCGATCCCGAAAACATCAAATAATGTCATTTTTGAAATCCAACTTTTCTTAAATCACATACCACTTAAGACTAAAACTTTAAAACCAACCAAACACATTTTCAGGATTGAAAAAACAATTTGAATAAAAACTAGACAGCAAAGATGCTATCCCATAAACCACTCTTTTAGAAAATCCGAAAACACCGTAAAATTGCACTTTCTTAAAACCAACTTTATCTTAGATTAAGTACTCATCAAAACTCAATTTCAAATCACTTTGAAAACATTTTAAATAAGAAATACAACTTATAAAAATTCTGGACAGCATCATACGCTAAGTCCCAAGTTCACTTTCCATTGTTCAAAACCAATTTAAATCCATAAACAAGTTAAGTATCTTGAAAACAATTAAATCAACACTTTCTCTATCCAATAAAGTAGTTAAACTTATAAGCACATTCAAACCAAATCATACTCATAAAAACAATTTAAATAAATGAATTGGTTGTTGGTCAATTCCGAACAGCCACAACCAAGATTTGAAAACATCGAAAAATCGTTCTTTAATCTCTTAAAAACTCCATGTTAAAATGAACATTTGAAATGATTTATTTTCAAACATAACACCATGAAATAAAATAGGTCAGAAATCAATAAACCCAATACTTTTCCAAATAACCAAATTCTTTTCAAAAAATCAATCAACTTCAAAAGATCAATTTTAACATCGTAACTTATTAAATAACTCATTTTCCTTCACCTCTTTTATCAAACAAACAATTCCAAAACACTTAAACAAAGTAGTTCAATTAACATGCACCACTTAAAACAAACCATTTGGCACATAGCATATAGCACATTTTCAAATCATAATTTCAAACTAATAGCCTAGACCGAAACACCGTAAACAATCAATTTTGCAAACTCATTCATGCATAGTTTGAACATATCATCAAACTATCAATCATTCAATTATTTCAAGAAATTATGATCACCATACAAGTCCAGCCAAGTCACGAAATGAAGTACAAAATTCGTGTTTGTCGAAAACATTTAAATAAAGCTTTTGTTCAATTACGGGAAAACACAAAAGATAAAATCTAAAACTATACCAGATTAATTGGTTTAATTCTCAAAATTTCCAGAACATACAAATATATGTTAAAGTTAATCATATAAAATTTTAAAGTCATTTAAACAATCTTAAGTTAGGTTTCAGATCATATTTTGCATAAAAAGCATGATAGAACTGTTGCTGACCTCAGGCCAAGATGCCATAATTAAAAATAGTGTTTCAACTCCGGATTGCATGAAAAATGGCATAAATCTTCCTTACACAATCAAGATCATCTCATAAAAATTTCAGATTATTTGGAGTTGTGCAAGTTGGACTTTTTCAATTTAATTCATCACTAGGTCCGGAAAATCTGAACCAAACGGTTCACTGTTTCTCAATTGGTAAAAATATCAAACCAACTCCAAATCACCTCAAATTTTACAGAGAGTCACAGGACATGTTTAAGGAGCTACCATAAAAATTTCCAGAAATTTAGAGTAGTTTAGGTCAGAAAACTCGGTTTAGGTTTTTCCTCGAAAACTTACTTTTCCGAAATCGTTTTCACCAAAATGACTCCATTTTAATTAACAAACCAATTCAAAAAATCTTATAAAAATTCAGGGACAATCAATCCAACCTACTTAAAACAGTGTCCAAGTTTCAGAATCATCAAACATGTACAAGTACTATTTATTCAAATCTTTTTCACTAAAAACCTTAGACTTCCATAATTAACGCCGAACAACCAAAATTCATTTAAATTACCAAAACAATTCCAAATCCCTTCAAATTTTCCAGAACTCATTTAAATAGCATCAAGGAATACATATCAAAATTTCAAGGCAATCCAATTAGTATAAATATTGTTTCTCAAAGTTTCTTACAAGGAAATTATTTATAAATTAAAGTTTCGGCATACTACCACATAAACACCTTCCATTTTAATCTCCAATATACAGCCCCTATTTGTTTTTAATTCTATTACAAACACAACAACAACAACAACACAAAATCAATCATAATGCTCATCCAACAAAATTAATTTCCTTAAAACACATACTTATGCATTTTTCGGTTCTACTTTTAAAATCAACAAAACATTTTCCAACTTAGAAATCTAACTTGACTCAAATACCACATGCATCAAACATGTTATAGTTTAAACATTGATCTAGACATGCATGCACATAAAAGCACTGGATCTAGCCTTGAGGCCAACATGCATGTCCACTTCTTATTTTCAAGCTTAAATCTTTATTCATTAATCATTGAAAAGTGTAGATCAATCTTAAAAACCAACATGCAAAATCATATCTTTAGCAAATCAATAACGTTTAGTTTATGAACATCATAGATCAACCCATAATAAAGCATAAAAATAGAAATCAAAGATAAAAAATTATTTGCACAAAAGAACCACAAAACCGTGAGCATCAACAAGATGATGCATGTTCATTTTTCATTTTTAAGACTCAAATACAAGTAAAAACAATCTTAGAAAATCATAAGAAAACTTAAAAATCAAATCCTTTTCAAAAACCATTTAAGAAATCAAGAAGGAAACTTAAAATCATGAGATAAAACACTTTCTTAGCAAAACTTTAGAATCAAACTTTAGAAATCAACATGCATGTAAAGGAAATTACTAGATCTAACTTGAAAACCAACATGCATCAACACTTTCAAACCAAAAATCAAAGTTTTAGAAAGAAATCATGAAAACGAAAATGAATCAAGGAAGATGGGTTTAAAACTTTCAAGATCATGAAATAAAGTGCTTACTTAATCAAAACTCCAAAATCAAGTCCAAATCTTGGGTTTTTCTTTGGTTTTCTCTTGCACTCCTCACGGCTCACTCACTCCCTTTCCTAAGTCCACGGTTTCTCCTTCTCTTCTTCACTATTTTGGCTTGATCTTGATTAGATTGTGAAGGGTGTAGAGTTTGTTCTCTTTCTCTCTATTCGGCCACCCTCTCTCTCTATCTCACTAAGAGTTTGATTTTCTCTTAGTGTTGTGTTTTGGTTTGGGAAAGAATGAAGGAAATGAAAAGAATGGAAGCTAAATGAAAGGTGTGTTGGTGCTTTGTACATGATTTGGTGGATTTGGACTTTTTGTTTCCATTCCCATGATTTGGTGGATTTTATGTAAGGTGAAGCCTTAGTCCCACATCGGCTGGTAAGGAGAACGAAGCATGCCTTATATAGGGTGTGGATACCTTACCTCACGTGGACGCGTTTTGGGGCTCACTGTTAGTGTGAGACCAAGAGTAAAACCGTGAGGGTGAGCGTAACCCAAAGCGGATAATATCCACGTGGCGGTGCGCTGGGCCCCAGTGCCCAGTACCGTACGGCTGGCTGGGGCTGGGCTGTTACATTTGGTATCAGAGCCAGGGCCGGGTCGGTGTGCCAACGATGACGTTGGGCCTCCAAGGGGGGTGGAAGTAAGGTGAAGCCTTAGTCCCACATCGGCTGGTAAGGAGAACGAAGCATGCCTTATATAGGGTGTGGATACCTTACCTCACGTGGACGCGTTTTGGGGCTCACTGTTAGTGTGAGACCAAGAGTAAAACCGTGAGGGTGAAGGATGCCCAAAGCGGACAATATCCACGTGGCGGTGCGCTGGGCCCCAGTGCCCAGTACCGTACGGCTGGCTGGGGCTGGGCTGTTACAGGTCATGCTTAGGTCATCGGGTTGATGTCACTTGTTTGACTATTTGGCACACAACTTGGTGACCAAGTAAAGCAACTTGGTGGCCAAGTTACTCACATAGGTATTCGGCCATAGGGTAGTTAGGTAGATTAGGTTAGCTAATTTAGGTTTAAGGCACTAATTACGGTCTAATCGTGATTAGGGTAGGATTAGGAAAACTAATTTAGGTCTAGTTCACTAATCTTTAGAGATTAGGGCTTAATTAAGGATTAAGGTGCTAATCAAAAACTTAATCCATATTAACATAAGTTTAGGGAAAACTTAATTCTAGATTAGCTCACTAACCTTGAGGTTTAGGGTTTAAAAGAGTGATTAAGCACTTAATCAATGATTAAGAACTTGATTAAGGTTTAATTCGAAGATTAGGATACTAATTAGGGTTTTGAGAGATAATCCTAGATCAAGGTGATTGGACTTTGATTTTCAAACTTAGAGAAAATGATTTTTCCATCTTAAAACCATAAAATCATAAAAATCAATTAAGAAGATAAAATCTCAATTAAAACCTCAAGCAACATGGTTCATTGAAAACCTTAGAAAATCAAACATATAAAATCATAACATAAGTGGATTAAATTTCAAAGTGTAGAAATCCATCATGAAATCAAAACTCCTTTAATCAATTCTTAAATCAATTAGGTTAAATCCATAAAGATGCACAAAGAAATTCATTTTTCAAACAAAATCACAAATAATAAAATTACTCCAAACTCAATAAAATCATTTGCTTAAACTCTATAAAAATCTTTGTTTACCAAAATTCCGTAAAATCGAAAATTGATTACGTAATCGAATAAAATACTCATCGAACATCATTTGTAAAACAATATCTCAAAATTCTTCTTTAATGAAAACTTATTTATCTTAGTCGGGGAAAATACGGAATGTCACAACAGAGACCAAGAATTATTTAATCTACTTCTACCTAAGAGTAATCCTAAATAGAATCTATTAAATTCAGATTTAATTAATTAAATCAAGAGATGGTTTTATTGCTGGAAAATAAATAAAAATTATGAATAAATGGATGGAAGGTGGTTAGGAACTTGTTTCACTAATTATTTCATTTATTTATTGTGAATCAATGTTTTCCATTTAAATCAAGAACTAATTCAGAAAATTAGTAATTCCTAGATTCCTCTAAGAAATTACTGTTTATTATTCAATTTGTTAAATCCTAATTCCTTAGAAATCTAATCTATTGAATAACCATGATTAAGAACAGTGAATTATCAAAAGTTATATAAAAATCCAAAAGTATTCCTACAAGTTGAATCCTTATATTGTTTAATTGCATGGCCTATTTTAAATCCTAATTTTCCAATTCAGATCTAAAAATCCATAACATGAGTTGATCAAGTTCATGCATAACAATAAAAACACAATTAAACACTTGATTTAAAAACTGAAAAACATTAATTCAAATAAATAAACTACATAATTAAATCCACATGTTCCTAACACAAGAGGGTTTAGTTACACATAATGGAGAAGAAGAACAAATAAGAATTAAAGTAATTCATTCCTAAATTATCACTAATCCTTGCTTTGAATCTTCAGCCTTCAATGGATTCCTCCTCCGAATGCTCTCCAGAGAATGCAATCTCCCTCAATACTTTCTGATTACTCCTCTCTCCTCTCTTCCTAAACTAATACTAAAAACATAAATAAAAAGATAAAATCCTGAAGAAACCGCAATTGGTGGTTGGAGAGACAAAGGAACCCTAGGAATACACCTAGAAGGGGGGGTTGAATAGGTGTTGAAGCTACCTTGAAAGATTTTTGAACGAAACAAATCGAAACAATCAAAACAAATGATTTTTGCAAATTCTACAGTACTTAATCGATTAAGCAAGTCGTGTACTCGAGTAGTACTCGATTAAGCTTGAACTTAATCGATTAAATATGACAGAAAACAGAAAAATCAATTTTTATTCGAATACGAAAATCAATCAATTCACATGCAAGATCAGAGATTCAGCGGAAATGATTAACACCTATATTCTTATTGATTAACCTAGTTATGAAAATGATTTTCCCTTTATCAATTTGAACAATTAAAGATTCAATTCAATCAATTATGAAAATCAATCTTTCTAGGTTTTCAACCAAGAACGCAATCAAATGACTTGAATATAAAGAGTAAGGGTTTAGAGATACGACACAGTGATTTATCCTGGTTCACTTTCATCCACTTGAAAGCTACATCCAGTCCCCTCTTCAACCAAGAGAGATTCTTCACTATGAGGAATTAGAGTTCTCAAATTACAAGTGATTGCCTCACAAGACTCCCTTCTTGCTAGCTTACAAGAGATAACCGACACCCTTGCCTTGTAATCCTATTGATCTTCTCTCTAATCTAACCTCTAACCCTTGTTGATAATCGACACAACAAGTCTTCAATTGCTTGATGATAATCCACACATCAAGGCTTCACTTGCTTGATTCACAACCAAGACTTCTTCTTCTTCTTCAATAAGAATGCACTTGCTTGATGATAAAATCGACACACCAAGACTTCTTGTTTGTTGTAGTGGCTTGCCTTCTTGCAAAGATTACAACACAATAGAAAACACAATACAATCCTATGAATCTCAATCAAGAGTTATGACAATTCACCATAAGAGATTCAAAGGTTCTTGATCAAAGAATATGAAAATAGAAAAGCTTTGATCTTTAGAAAATGAGAGAGAATAGAGTGGCTTGTTTCTTTGTAAAACTTGTATGAAAATGATTCTTATTAATCACAAATAATAGGAAAAGGTTTATAAAGAATACCCAATAGTTGTAGCACTTGAAAACTGATTTTGAGAAGTGAAAAACGTATTTTAAAAATCAGTTCAGAAGTACTTAATCGATTAAGTAAGTCGTGTACTCGAGTAGTACTCGATTAAGTTATCACTTAATCGATTAAGTTGGTACTGTACATGTTCAAAACTTGTTTTCTCAAAATCCAACCTTTCCTTTAAAACCTTTAAGCCACCTATTGATTCTAGGTTAAGTGAAAACTCAAATTATGATTAAATCATGACTTATGAATGAGATTCACTACCCTCTATAATAATCTACCCAAATAAAAAACCTATGAAGCTTGAGAGGCAAAAGATAAAAGAAATACAAATACACTCAAACTTAGGTCTTCATGAGCTTGCTTTCTCTCTTCTTCATTTGATGTTTGTTGTTGCTTGTTGAGCTTGAAACTTGATCAACACATGTAGCTTGTTCAAAAACACTTTGTCATTATCAAAACATTCATCATGTTCATCATGGAACTAACAAATCCTAATCTCATTAAAATCCTTCAAACCTGATCAGAAATTGGCCCAATTGGGCTTTCTCGGACTTCGCGCGTCTGGGCGTGCAGACCAGCACGCCTGGGCGCGCTGTATCTGTAGCCACAAAATTAACGCCGCACGCGCGCCTGGGCGCGCAGATCCTGCGCCTGGGCGCGCTAGGTAATTTCTGACTCTGTTTCTCTCCGTTCTTGTGCCATTTTCAAGGTCTTCTTATGCTCTTTCCAACTCCAATAATATCTTCTCCAATTAAGGCTCCGAAATACCTGAAACATACCCAAAACGGATCAAAACGTTCAAAGGATTCTAATAAACTAAAAATTCCTAAAACTAATACAAAATACCTATATTTACAAGAGAAACAAGCTAAAACCCAAGCAAAAGGAAGTAAAATTAAGCCTTAAAACATCATATATTAGACCTTCATCATACCCCCAAACTTAGCATTTTGCATGTCCCAGGCAAAAGTAATAAAAAAATTCATAAACTCAAGACTACCTTCTAAATCAAAATGTACAATACTTAATCTAAGAATTCGACTCATCAACACAACAACATATTTACTCAAGCTATTCACATATCAAAACCTGGTTAAAGAAACAAAATAAATCAGAACTCAAAACTAGTGAACACTCTCAACCTCTCAGTGTATATCTCTCATGTGTATCAAGGGTTATAACAATTCACTCAAGTTCATACAATAGTAAAGTGTTACCATATGCTTGACCATAGACCAAAATCTGCACTGAAATTATTAAAAACATGCACAAATCAAAAGGTCTTTATTTTGGTTGTAATGTGGCCATGGCTAAAAGTGTAAAGGTGGGATAAAAGAAAGAAAGGATAAAACAAAGGGCTAAAATGTGAAACAAATTTCCCTCTAAAAATTATGAATGAGCAATGAATACTATGAATAATCACACTCAAATCACAACTATTTCAAACTTCTTCTTTTTCAATTTTATGTTGATGTACCGACAAGTGTACCGGTTCAACAAGTAATATAGTCAGAAGACCAGTATCGTCCCACAGAGATTGTAAATAGAATTCTATAATTCCTACCTTATTTTAATTATTAGTGTAACTTGTGAGTTAATGCTGAAAATTAAATAGGAAGTTATGATGTGAAAACTGAAACTAAACTACAATTAACTTATGAAAAGCAAATTAAGAATGAAGAAGAATAAGATGGGAAAAACGTTAGGAATCCGGTTTCATTGTAGAATCTAGTTTACTAGTTATGAACCTCTGTTTTTCTCTTGAATCAACAACAATTTCAGATTTAACAATTACCAAATCTCTTTAACAATTGTGTTTCCTAATTAATTACTACCCTTAATCTCTTAAGTGGTCCCTAATCAATTAGTCATTCATGAAGCTCGCTGAAATTTCAATGTTATACAACCAACAAGAGTATCTCTACCAATGAACAATTGTAAAGCTTGATTGCTATTGTCATACCAAATTCCCAATTTGTCAATTGAGGAATTAGGTTCCCAAAACACAAACGGGCCCTTATTCATGTTAAACAATAAAAACACAATCAAGAAATTGATTCAATTGAAAAACATCAATTCATAACGATTATAAACAAAACGATTCAAACAAATCCACCATCATCCTAACTGGGGTTTTAGTTACACATGATTAAGAATGAAAAGTAAGAGATCAGAGAAGAACCCATAGCCATAGACAACTCTTGAGCCTTCAATAATCTTCAATCTCCAAGGCGGATTCCTCCGGTTGTTGATCTCCGATCCTTTCTCTCATACATAAACTCTCTCTTTCAATGTAATCTCCCCTAATGACTGCTGAAAACTACTCTAAAACCTAATTTTAATGTTACAAATCCATTGTGGACTGAAATTCTGAGTTGGGCTTTTTTCTGCAGCACGCGCGCCCCAGGCGCACGAGACCTCGCGCCTCAGGCGCGCGGGGTCTGATGAATTTTCTCTTGTTCCAGTTTGGCGCGCCTCAGGCGCGCGAGGAAGTCCCCGACTTCGTTTTGCTCCGTTCTTTTTCCATTTGTAAGATCTTTTCGTCCTCTTTTCAGGTCCATAATTATTTTCTCCATTTGAGCTCCAAAAAGTACCTGAAACACTAACAAACGGATCAAAACGTTCAAAGGATTCACAACTCCTAACTATTTCTAAAAACCAAGAAAAATCCTACAAAATACTTGAGAAACAAGTCCAACACTTAGTAAAAGGGAGTCAAATCAATGCTCAAAACACTATATATTAGACCCAAATCACTCCCCCAAACTTAGCATTTTGCATGTCCCAGGCAAAATTAAAATAACATTCTAAACAAAAGACAAACTCCCTAAATCAACATGTATACACCTAATCTAAAATTTCGACTCATGACTCCAACACATATTATCACAAACTATTTACACAATCGCAAACTAGCTAGAGTAACAAACCCAATCAGAACTCAGGACTAGTGAACACTCTCAACCTCTCACATGTTTCTCTCAAAAGTGTATAAGGGTAATATTTCAATTAAGCACACAAGTTCATCAATGATAAAGTGCTACCATATGCTTGACCATAGACCAACATCTCCACTGAAATTATCAATTGCACACAAGAATCAAAAGGTCTTAATGTTGGTTGTAATGGGGCCTGATTGAAGTGTTAGGTGGGATAAAAGAAAGAAGGAATAATGAACTAAGGGCTAAATTTAAAAAAAAATTCCCCTAGAAATCATGAATGAGCATTAAGTATATTACCATGAAATCACAACTCAATCACAACTTTATTCTTCTCACTTTTTGTAACACCTAAATTTATTTACCCTTATATACCCTTAATTAAAAATAGCAACTTGAAAATTCCTTTTTCGACTCAAGATTTGATTAGGAAAAGTTCTTAATTACTTTTCTTTCATATGAAAATCTCCTGTCAAACGGACGGAGTTTCGTTTGTTTATTGGACTTTTCCAAAAATTCCTGTTTCCTTGCAACCTGATAAACAATAATATTTTCACATAACAAAGTCTGCAGGGCTATTCACATATATATACCAGCTAGTGCATCTTCGTGCACGCATCAAAAACAAGTTTAAGACATCATAGTATCAGCATCAGAGTTAGCGGAATATAAACAAGTTTTAGGAAATAAGTTTTCCCCCAAAATAGACCCCTTTCCCAAAAGGAGTCGTCTTGGGCCCCCAAAAAGCTATTTACATTTATATACAACAAAAATGATTCACATCATCGGGCCCAGGACATTCCCATGTCCTACGTCACTAAAGGTAACCTACTCTCCCTGAGAGGGAGAGTACTCCTGCTCGGCCTGCTCAGGTGCAAACTCTTCCTCAGTACCTGTGGTGATAGTAAGGAGTGAGTATTGCACAAAAATGGGGAGGCAGTTTCCAAATAAGACATAATGCAATACCAAGCCAAACACAATTAACAATTTAATCGTACATAATAAAAACCAACACAACACAATATGTTCATTAGTTTCATAATTCAATTGCCTCCACTTTGATCTTAGTTCAACATTTTAGTCAAGTATTTTATTCTATTCTCTTCCATAAAATTCGCATTATTCTTTCATTTTGTCCCTGGCAGTGCCTAGGTATAATTCAATCTGTCCCTGGTCACGAACTACTGCGTTCGCATCTTTACGCGATCACGACTTACTGCGTCCGGGTATATTTTATTCTGTCCCTGGTCACGTCCTATTGCGTCCTGCACTAATGTGCTGGTCACGACTTACTGCGTCCGGGTATATTTTATTCTGTCCCTGGTCACGTTCTACTGCGTCCTGCACTAATGTGCTGGTCACGACTTACTGCGTCCGGGTATATTTTATTCTGTCCCTGGTCACGTCCTACTGCGTCCTGCACTAATGTGCTGGTCACGACTTACTGCGTCTGGGTATATTTTATTCTGTTATCAACAATCCTTTAGCAATTCCCAATATTCAAAATTTATCACCACATTTCACATTTATACCTTCCAATCAGCACAATTTCATATCTTAACTTAATTAGCACGAATCAACAATTCATTTTCATCACCACCAATTTATTATGATTTATTTAGCACAATTCAGCACTTATTTAATATCATCATCATTATCAAATATCAACATAAAACACACATTCAACCTAGTAGTTTCCCCTAAGTCATAAATTCTACTTTTGACCATTATTCTATATCATATCAACCTAATTTAACACAAAAAAAATCTCAGTACCCACTATATGCATATCGTAAACTAAACCCCAGAGTAAGGCAATACTCACTATAACCCACTCCTTACCTTAAATTAGCAAAGAGTAAATAGAACCTTAGTGAGCCCTAGCTCAAAATCTTGGGAATTTGAACTTTCTAAGTCTAGCTTGCCACCTCAACAAGGAGATGATGAAATGATGATATACCACCCTATTTGTGAGAGCACAAGATGAACTATCCTTATCCTTGCCTTGGTTTGAGTTGGAACACATGAAGCAAAGTCCCTACATGATCATAGTGCACGAACCTAGGGTTTTAGAATAAAAATCCATGAACTAAGAAGAGTTTGATTCATGAGGAAAATAACTTATGGCATGAAACTCACTTACCCAACTCAATGATGAGAAAACGAAAATCCAAGGAGAAGGAAGGAGGGTGAAATTCGTGAGCCTCAAGAAGAAAGAAGGGAAGAGCTTTAACCAAAATCCATGGTGCAAGTTTGTGTGGTCTTGATTGATTTTGGGTTTGGGGTGCCCAAGATCAAAGGTGTATGGTGGATTTGATGGTGGAGGTGTTCTTGATGTTGAGAGGAAATGGGTGAAGGTGATGAGTTGATGATGGTTTGAATGGTGGTGGAGAACTTTGTTTTTATTTCTTTTATTTTGCCTTGGCTGGTGCAGGAAATCCAAGGGCTGGTGGGCAAAACTTAGCCACCAAGCCAAAATTCAAGGGACCAGATCTGTCCAGATCTGCGCCACGCGCCTGGGCGCATGCCAGGCTCGCCTGGGCGCACGTTCTGCACCAGCACCAGACTGGTGCATGGCTCACACGGTCAGCTGGGAAATTGGCGCGCCACACGGATTCCTGGTGCGCTGCTGCGCGCATCCGCTCGCCTGGGCGAGTGGTGGGCTGGCCTGGGCGGGTTTTTCACTGAGTTGTGCACCAAATGAACAGTGACTCGCCTGGGCGAGTGGTTCATGCGCTTGGGCGAGTTTCAGGGTTTCAACCTTCGATTCGCCGTAACTTTTTCGTCGACCGTCGGATCGAGTTCAAATTTCTAGATATGCTTCTTTACCTCATAAACTTCACATCCAACGGTGGAATTTATTTTCTTAGCTTCCTACAATGAATTTCTAATTTTCTCTTTTCGGTTGATTTCTAACACTTAAAACACCGATTTTACTCCCGATCTCGCTTATTTGACCCTGCCCAAAGCCATACATACCTTCTATACAACTCCTAGGACCTATATTCACCACCCACATGTCTGGCAAAATTCATTAATTCCAATTTTTCTAAGGTTTTTAGCATTTATTTCACTTAAAATCAAGGTTTAGGATGTTACACTTTTCAATTTAATTCCTCTACTCTCTTCCTTTTCACTTTCATTCAATTTAATTTTTGTCTTTTTATTTTTCAAAGGAAGAGAAGTAGGCACAAAACACTTTTCCACTTTCCTTTCTTTTCTTTTGCATCACATTCCACTTAATTGCTCATCCGAAATTCCTAAGGTACTCACAATAAAATCAATAACAGCAATACAGGGTACCAAAGAAAAATCATATATCATTATAAGGCTCAAAGTGGGCAACTAAGGGAACAATTTAATGCAACAAGCTGAAGGCCTCAAAAACACACCTAAGTGCCTTAATCATTTTCATGCATGCAATCAATCATCAATTTCGAAATGGTCACCGGTCAAGTTCTAGAGCATAATTATCAAAGAGAACACACTCATCAAAGAATAGGGGTCTCACAATATCAGAAAATTTCAATATAAATTTCATACCCCTCAATAGGCTCAAAAACTCACACTGGCTAAAGTCAGTTCATTAATCACAAGTTCTGAAAGCATTTATCAAAATAACCAGTTCACAATTATATTTACAGCTCAATCAAATAGAATCAAAAATCAATGAGTCTAAGTCCTAAACTAAATATATACATGCATCAAAAGAGAAAAAGTCCTAAATCTAGAATAATCACCTACTTTCACTAGAGACACAAACCAACACCAAATATGGGGAAACAATTCAAGTCTGAAAAATCATTTTTATTTTGTATACTCCCCCAAACTCAAATGTTGGCTTGTCCTCAAGCAAACTAATCTATTTTAAACTACAAAATAAAAATGGAAAACTACCTAAGAAAGCAGAACTACAATTTTTTGTTGAGGTACACTGACTGAATAAAAAGTTGAAGCCAAAGAGCAGTCAGGCGCGCCTGGGGCGCACGACCACATGCGCCTGGGGCGCACGAGGTCTGTATCTCAATTTTTTTTTTTGTTTTTTGTTTTTTTTTGAAAGAAAATTACTCTACATGGGTTGCCTCCCAAAAAGCGCTTGTTTAACGTCGCGAGCCTGACGAATTGCCCCTTTGCAGGGGCAAGGGAGAAAACAAAGAACTAAGGGTCTTGGAAGTCCACGGTGGTTTGTTCCCTCTCCACCGGACCTCCCAAATATGGCTTAAGTCGCTGACCATTGACCTTGAAAATCACACCCTCTCTGGGGTCCTTAATTGCAATAGCTCCGAAGGGAAAAACCTCCTCTATCACAAAAGGGTCAGACCACCTGGATTTCAGCTTTCTTGGGAAAAGCCTCATCCTAGAATTATACAACAAGACAAGCTGCCCCTTTTCAAAAGCTCTAGGAATTATCTTACCATCATGATGTTTCTTAGCCAATGCCTTTAACTTAGAAGACCAACTATATGCCTGCTCTCTAAACTCATCAAGTTCATGAAGTTGCAAAAGTCTTTTTTCACCTGCTTGTTGCAAATCCATGTTAAGAAATCTGGTTGCCCAATAAGCCTTATGAGCTAACTCAACAGGCAAATGGCAACTCTTCCCAAAAACTACCTGGAAGGGTGACATTCCCAACGGGCTCTTAAAAGCTGTCCTATAGGCCCACAATGCATCATCTAGCTTCCTAGACCAGTCCTTTCTAGACCCATTAACAATTTTTTCTAAAATTCGCTTCAGCTCACGATTGGACACTTCTACTTGGCCACAAGTTTGAGGATGGTATGGTGTAGAAACTTTATGGTGCACCTCATTCTTGGCCAAGACCTTCTCTAACACCCTATTGCAAAAGTGAGTACCATTGTCACTAATGAGAACTCGAGGTACCCCAAATCGATTAAAAATATTTTTCTTTACAAAATTCACCACTATTTTGGCATCATTAGTGGGACATGCGAGTGCCTCGACCCATTTGGACACATAGTCTACTGCAACAAGGATATACCTATTTCCATAAGAAGGAGGAAAGGGACCAACAAAGTCAATCCCCCAAACGTCAAAGATTTCCACCTCCAAAATACTTTGAAGAGGCATCTCAATCCTTCGGGAGATATTACATGTTCTTTGGCACCTATCACATTGCATCACGAAGTTCCTGGCATCTTTAACAATAGTTGGCCAATAATAGCCACTTTGCAAAATTTTTGTGGCTGTTTTATCAAAACTAAAATGACCAGCATAATGTGAAGCGTGACAGTGCTTTAAGATATCAGGTATGTCTTCATTGGGCATACATCTCCTAAGGATTCCATAAATTCCCCGACGAAACAGGAAAGGTTCATCCCACAAATAAAACTTGACATCATGTAAAAACTTTTTCTTTTGTTGAAAAGTCAAGTGTTTAGGAATGACCTTAGCTGCGTGAAAGTTGGCTATATCTGCATACCATGGTTGGTTAGCAGCTACCACCAACAACTTTTCATCAGGGAGCTCATCCTTAATAGGTACTTCCTTGTCGCAAGAAACACCTTGCTCTATAGGGATCCTAGACAAATGGTCTGCTATAACATTTTGTATCCCCTTTTTGTCCTTTATTTCACTATCAAACTCCTGTAGTAACAGGATCCACCTTATCAGCCTAGGCTTAGCATCTTGCTTAGCCAAAAGGTGCCTTAGAGCTGCATGGTCAGTATAAACAATAACCTTAGAACCTATCAAATAAGATCTAAACTTATCCATAGCAAAAATCACAGCTAGCAACTCTTTTTCTGTAGTCGTATAATTAATTTGAGCATCATTTAGCACACGACTAGCATAATATATGACATGAAACACGTTATTTTTTCTTTGTCCTAGAACTGCACCTATGGCGAAATCACTTGCATCGCACATAAGTTCAAAAGGTTCATTCCAATCAGGTGGAATCACCACAGGAGCAGATACCCGTTTCTTTCTCAATTCATTAAAAGAGTTCATGCATGCATCATCAAATTTAAATTCGACATCCTTCTCTAGTAAATTACAAAGGGGTTTGGCTATTTTTGAAAAATCTTTTATGAACCTCCGGTAAAAACCGGCATGTCCCAGAAAACTCCTAACTCCTTTGACATTCACTGGAGGAGGTAGATTCTCAATAATAGAAATTTTAGCTTTGTCTACCTCAATGCCTCTCTCTGAAATGAGGTGTCCCAAAACTATCCCTTCCTTAACCATAAATTGACATTTCTCCCAGTTAAGGACAAGGTTAGTTTCCTGACACCTTCTCAGGACCTGTTCTAGATTATGCAAACAGTTATCAAATGAGGACCCAAAGACTGAGAAGTCATCCATAAAAACCTCAATGAATTTTTCAACCATATCGGAGAAGATGGCAAGCATACACCTTTGAAAAGTCGCAGGTGCATTGCACAAGCCAAAGGGCATTCTCCTATATGCGAAAACTCCAAAGGGACAAGTAAAAGCTGTTTTTTCTTGGTCTTTGGGGTCCACAGCAATCTGATTATAGCCGGAATAACCATCTAAAAAGCAATAATATTCATGTCCGGCTAGTCTTTCTAACATTTGGTCCATAAAAGGAAGGGGAAAGTGGTCCTTGCGGGTGGCACTATTAAATTCTCCTCCAAGAGAATCTTATGCATGCAGAAAGAAGGGCTTATTCCTTTTAAATCTGAGACATTCCATCCAATTATGGTTTTATAATGCCTTAACACTCTTAATAATTTTTTTCAGTTTCAAGTTCTGTTAAGGCATCATTTATAATAATAGGAAAATACTCAGTTTCATCAAGAAAAACATACCTGAGGCCCGGTGGTAACACCTTGAGCTCTGGTTTTTGCCTGGCTTCCTTTTCATTGACCTTGAGATCCTTGGTTTCCAGGCCACCCTTGAACTCTTGCACCGCATCAAAGTGCTTCCTTACTTCCTGAGCTTCTACAACTTCTTCCCCTTCAGTGATTAGAGCAGCTTCAACTGCATCTTCATAGCACATCTCATCCTACACTGAGTCAACAATGGACTCAATCATATCCAGCCGCAAGCACCGATCATCCCCCATTGGGTGCTTCATAGACTCATAAACATTAAAAGTGACCTTTTCATCTTGCACCCGGAGCATGAGTTCACCATTCTGCACATCAATCAATGCTCTCCCTGTTGCTAAGAAAGGCCTCCCCAAAAGCAGTGGAATGTTCTGATCCTCATCCATGTCTAAGATCACAAAATCTGCAGGAAAGATGAACTTGTCCACCTTGACAAGTACATCTTCCACCTTCCCATAGGGTCGCTTTATGGAGCGATCTGCTAGCTGGAGTGTCATCATAGTGGGCTGAATTTCACCAATCCCTAACCTCTCAAAGATGGATAGACGCATAAGGTTGATGCTGGCTCTCAAATCACATAAAGCACGGCCAATATCCACTCCCCCAATGTTGCAAGGGATAGTGAAGCACCCAGGATCCTTTAACTTCTGTGGCATCTTCTTTTGCAGGATGGCACTACACTCTTCTGTTAGCAACACTGTCTCATTGTCCCTCAGCTTCCTCTTGTTTGTGAGCAGTTCCTTCATAAATTTGACATAACTAGGCATTTGCTCAAGAGCTTCAACAAACGGAATGTTTATCTGAAGCTGCTTGAACACTTCCTTAAAACGGGCAAACTGCTTCTGGTTCTCTTTTTTTTTCAAACGGTGAGGAAATGACACTTGGGGCATATCTGGCTTACTCTTGGGCTTCTCTGGAGGTGTCTTTTGGCTTATGTCCTCTGAGTCAGATTGTTGCACTACCTGATCCTCTGCTCTTGACTTCTGATTCTGAAACTCTTCATTAATCACCTTGTCCTCACTCTTCCTATGTGGCTCAGTGAAGGATGTACCACTTCGGAGAGTAATAGCCTTGCAATTAGTCCCATCAGCAGATCTGGCTGAATGCAATGTTTCTAAACTCTTCTGAATCTGGTCCACTTTCCTTCTAAGCTACGGATACTGTCACCCTGGCTGGCAAAAGTGGCTTTAACTTCACCCATAAAAATCTCAGTATGGTGGCACAATCTTTCAATTGCCCTCTCCCATGGCTGTGGCTGAACTGGAGGAGTAGGCTGAGTACTGTCAGAGCATGTTGGATGTGAATTGGAGCTGCAAGTAGACAAGGCAAATGCAGTAACTGGTGTGTCTGTACTTGGTAAATTTGGATTGATCCATTTTTTCATTAACCCAAGAAGCTGCTTCATCTCTCAGTGTTGATCAATGACTGTTTGCATTTCAGGGAGTGACTCCCTTGGCTGGACAATGTCTTTTTCTATCTCTGCCTGACCACTGCTTTTTGCCATTGACTCTATGATTTCTGTAGCTTCTTCAATAGTTTTCTTCACAAGAGACCCACCGGCTGCAACATCAATCATCTCTTTATCTGACTTCTTCAACCCATCATAGAACACTCTGAGTTGTAACCATTCTGCCATAGCATGAGTCGGACACTTCTTAAGTAGCACATGAAATCTCTCCCAAGCCTCACATAATGTCTCAGTCTCTTGTTGAGTAAAGGAATTGATGTCCTTCCTCAACTTAGTTTGTGTGGTTTGTGGAAAATACTTGTCTAAGAATTTACGGGCAAGTATATCCCATAAAGTAAAACTCCCTGGAGGTTGTTTAAGAATCCATGACCTTGCTTCTGCTTTTAAAGAGATTGGGAAAAGTCGCATACGAATGGCTTCATCAGAGGCACCATTAATTTTGAAGAAGTTCAACATGCTCAGAAAATTTGCGATATGCTCTGTTGGATCCTCTTGAGTACCACCACCAAACTGCTCTCCCTTGATCAAATTGATGTATTCAGCTGGAATTTCAAAATGGGGCGCTCTGATAGGTGGATGCACAACACTGGATGCACAGGCATCCAAACTGATAGCGGCATAATCCTCAATGGTTTTCTTCTTTTGTGTATCTTCTTCCATCAATTTAACAATCTTCTTCTTCTCTTTTTGTGCCAACCTTCTTCTCTTCTTTGCACTGTAGTGAGGGGGAGTACTAGGAGTGACTGGTGTGCCAAGCGCAGGTTCACCTGGAGGAGTAGAACTCATGGCAAAAAGATAAGTAGCACCTGATTTACAAAATAAAACTAAACTAAACTATATAAAAACAAGTTTCACTAAATAACTAAGTAATAAGTACCAGGAATTATAAAAAACTAATTCACAATCCCCGGCAACGGCGCCAAAAACTTGTTGATGTACCAGCAAGTGTACCAGGTCAGCAAGTAATATAGTCAGAAGACCAGTATCGTCCCACAGAGATTGTAAATAGAATTCTATAATTCCTACCTTATTTTAATTATTAGTGTAACTTGTGAGTTAATGCTGAAAATTAAATAGGAAGTTATGATGTGAAAACTGAAACTAAACTACAATTAACTTATGAAAAACAAATTAAGAATGAAGAAGAATAAGATGGGAAGAACGTTAGGAATCCGGTTTCATTGTAGAATCTAGTTTACTAGTTATGAACCTCTGTTTTTCTCTTGAATCAACAACAATTTCAGATTTAACAATTACCAAATCTCTTTAACAATTGTGTTTCCTAATTAATTACTACCCTTAATCTCTTAAGTGGTCCCTAATCAATTAGTCCTTCATGAAGCTCGCTGAAATTTCAATGTTATACAACCAACAAGAGTATCTCTACCAATGAACAATTGTAAAGCTTGATTGCTATGGTCATACCAAATTCCCAATTTGTCAATTGAGGAATTAGGTTCCCAAAACAAAAACGGGCCCTTATTCATGTTAAACAATAAAAACACAATCAAGCAATTGATTCAATTGAAAAACATCAATTCATAACGATTATAAACAAAACGATTCAAACAAATCCACCATCATCCTAACTGGGGTTTTAGTTACACATGATTAAGAATGAAAAGTAAGAGATAAGAGAAGAACCCATAGCCACAGACAACTCTTGAGCCTTCAATAATCTTCAATCTCCAAGGCGGATTCCTCCGGTTGTTGATCTCCGATCCTTTCTCTCATACATAAACTCTATCTTTCAATGTAATCTCCCCTAATGACTGCTGAAAAACTACTCTAAAACCTAATTTTAATGTTACAAATCCATTGTGGACTGAAATTCTGAGTTGGGCTTTTTTCTGCAGCACGCACGCGTCAGGCGCACGAGACCTCGCTGATCGAGGCCGTACCCGATCAAAATAAAAGGTGTTTATTCTGTAGTACTAGGAAGGTGATCCTAGGTCGTTTCCCAGCGAATATCGGTCTAGGCAAAGTATCAAACACGTAGTGTGCAGTAAAATGGGGGGGGGGGGGGGTTTTGTGTGTGACAAATGTGAAGAACAAAACATAAACAGAATATAAAAACTAAGAAAATCAGAAACAAAAGCGGGCAAACCCCTTTGGCTACGTACACTACTCAATCCTAGCTCACTAAAGATCGATTCCTCTCCTCTCCTCTGTCCAACTCGTGATAACCAAATACTAAGCGAAAATTCAGTTATCACTCCAAACCCTAACTTCTAATTAAGCATCAGAAACCAGAATTGGAGTTTTTACGAGTTAATACAAATTAAGCATTTATATTCATGTATTATCTCTACGAAATGGAATTAAGCAAACCACTACACATCGATAAACATGAAAACAGAGAAGAGAAAATGAAATTGCATTAATAACAAGAGCTCAAGAGTAGATAATACAATACCAAAGGGATTAACCCTTGAAGTCTAGCCTTCCATGGCCATAAATGAAGAAAAACGAGTAGAAATGGGGAAGAACAAAACCCTAGCAGCCACCACCACTTGGGAGAGCCAAGAGAGAAGTTCTAACCTAGAGAGAGAGTGAGAAATCTGAAATGGGAGTGTGTCTTGGGGGGTTACACGAATTTCCCCTCTTAAGACACAAAATGGGCCTAAAACATGGGCCCAAATCCTAAGAAACACTATTCTGAACATTACAATTAAAAAGGGACCTAAATGCAAATTACAATCTTCACTTCAATACTTCAATCTTCATTTCCAAACTTCCCAAAGTGTCCTTGTGCCAAATATTACCTGAAAATAGAAATAGAATTAATTAGGCTAAATAATTCCAAATTAAACAATATTCGGAATATTAGTCCAATAAACTCTAAATCAATAAATCAAGCTAATCAATGTCAAATGGGCAACAAGTATCAATAATAGGAGTAAAATAATGCAAGGAATAATGGGAAATAAAATGCTCATCAAATACCCCCACACTTATCCTTTTGCACTCCTGGGCAAAACCAAAAGATAGGACTATGAAGATCAATATGCACCAAAGTGAATAATGCAACAAGATGACTACAACTAAGAAATGCTAACCTAAGAGATTACATACTTCACAATGAATTCTAGGAAATGCAAAGAAATGGGCAAACTCAAGCACACAAAATGGTTAAGGATCAAAGAGTCAAAGCATCCGCGAACATCATCCAATTACTTCAAGTATGCAAAGAAACCAATGACATCAAGAGGATAGTCACAAAGATGATAGAAACTCACAAGGATCACTCAAAAGTGTTTACACTCAAGTGTTTGGGGTTAATCATTATTTACACTCAAGGCACATCATGAAAAACAAACACAACCATAAGCTTGACAAACCTCTAACATCAACCATCAACACACATGCACAAAATGATCAAAAGGTCTTTTAAGGGTTGTAATGGGGCCAAGGACAAGGTAGGATAAAAATATGGGAATGTAGCTAAAACCAAAGGAATAGAGGAGCAATGGGGAATAAGTAAAAAGTAAGCAAAATCCACCCCAAAATCAACTACCACTAATTCCAATCCTCTTTGCCTCAACAACCTTTTATTCACTTTTTTTTTTCTCTTCTTTTTTTTTTCTTTTTATTTTTGCATTTTATTTTTGTATTTTTGTCTTCTATTTTTTTTTTGTTTTTGAGAGATATACAAAAAGAAAAGAAGAAACAACACAAATGGCATGAAGATGAAGCCATAACTATAACAACCAATGAGGCAAAACCAAGAACTCAACCAATTAAAGCATAAAGCACACTTCTTACCTAATACCCATTCCCAAAACAATTCCAAAGCTCCAAAATTCCCTAAGGTTAGGACAATCATGGTTTTTCAGTCATAGGCTTGTAATGAGCTAAAGAACAAGGAAAGGGATAAAAAGGCTCAAAGGGGCTAGCAAAGGATACATTCATTCAAGGTAGGCTCATATGGCTAGTAGCTTATTCAAGAAAGAAAGTGCCTAAATCATTTCAAAATGTGCATGAGCAATCAAGTATCAACAAGAGTCAAGTCAAGTTCTAGAGTGCAAGTAATCCAGAGTGCAATCACACATGACAGAAAATTAGGTGGCATATATAGCAATCCACCCACAATTAAGGCTCAAATCCTCACAAAAGGGACAATTCTATCACAGTGTTACCACCTCTTAATTATCAAAAGCAACTTTACACACAGAAATGCATGAATTCAGACACGAGATACCAAAACTCTACTAAAATGAAGCAAAAACATGCAAGAAAATGCCCAAAACTAAGCAAAACCTAAAAAAAATCACAGCAAAATATGCAACCTAAACTACTCTCCCCCCACACTTAAATCACACATTGTCCTCAATGGAACACAAATAGCAGAATCAGACAGATATAGACAAGTGTAATAAAAAGAGTAAGGAAGGAGAAAAGGAGACTCCCTAAGTCATGGTTGTTCAAAAGTGGGGTCGACCAATGAGGCCTCCTCCACAGGTGCATCATCCAAAGAAGGGGTGGTTAGGAAAGGCTTGAGTCGGTGGCCATTGACTTTGAAGCTCTTGTTCGTGGACTCACTCTTGATCTCCACAGTGCCATAAGGGAACACTTGGGTGACTACAAACGGTCCAATCCATTTAGAGCGGAGCTTTCCACTCATGAGTCCAAGCCTAGAGTTGTAGAGCAAAACTTTTTGACCAACCAAGAACTCCTTTCTGGAAATGGAGTTATCATGAAGCTTCTTGGTCTTCTCTTTGTAGAATTTGGAGTTCTCATAGGCCTCCAAGCGGATCTCATCTAGCTCACTCAACTGCAGCTTCCTCTCCTCACCCGCTTGATCATGAGCTAAGTTACATTGCTTCACAGCCCAATATGCACGGTGCTCTATCTCCACAGGCAGGTGGCACGCCTTACCAAAGACAACCCGATAGGGTGACATCCCTATGGGTGCCTTGTAAGCGGTCCGATGGGCCCACAGAGCATCCTCCAATCGTGTGCTCCAATCCTTTCTATTAGGCTTCACCATCTTCTCCAAAATCCGCTTGATCTCTCTATTTGAAATCTCCGCTTGCCCGTTGGTTTGGGGGTGATAGGGTGTAGAGACTTTGTGCACAACCCCATACTTCTTGAGCAAAGCTTGCATGGATCTATTGCAGAAGTGTGTGCCTTGGTCACTGACTATGGCTCTAGGTATGCCAAACCTGCAAAGGATATTAGACCTGACAAAATCTACAACAACCTGAGCATCATTAGTCCTGGTGGCCTTAGCTTCCACCCATTTGGATACGTAATCCACAGCAAGTAAGATATAATAAAAACCAAAAGAAACAGGAAAGGGGCCCATGAAATCTATACCCCAGACGTCAAACACCTCACAAAACAACATAGGTTGTTGCGGCATCTGTTGCCTCCAAGATAGGGCGCCTCCTGCTCTTTGACACTGCTCACACGAGCTGCAGATGTTGCTCGCATCCTTGAAAATGGTAGGCCAATAAAATCCAGAATCCAGCACCTTTCGTGCTGTCCTTTGAGTACCAAGGTGGCCTCCCACTGGTGAAGCATGGCAAAATTGGAGAACCGATTGGATCTCCTGGTCTGGAATGCACCTGCGAATGACCTGATCACTGCAAAAACGCCATAAATAGGGGTCATCCCATACATAATGCTTGGCATCGCTCTTTAATTTGTCTCTTTGAGCTTTGGATGCCAAGGCAGGAAAAACAGAAGCAACCAGATAATTAACAATGTCTGCAAACCAAGGAGTTTGGGGAAGGGGATGGGAAACATGTAAAGATAAAAGCTGCTCATCCGGGAAGTCATCCCGGATAGGAAATGCATCCTCCTCTCTCTCTATCCTGCTCAAGTGGTCTGCGACAAGGTTATGCGCACCACTCTGATCCTGAATCTCAAGATCAAACTCCTGGAGGAGCAACATCCACCTAATCAACCTAGGTTTGGAATCTGTCTTTTTCAAAAGATACTTCAGAGCAGCATGATCAGTGTACACTACAACCTTAGAACCAAGCAAATATGATCTAAATTTGTCAAGTGCAAAAACAATAGCCAAAAGTTCTTTTTCAGTTGTTGTGTAATTAACCTGTGCTGCATCTAAAGTCCTAGAAGCATAATAAATCACATGTGACAGCTTACCAACCCTTTGGGAGAGAACTGCTCCCAAAGCATAATTTGAAGCATCAGTCATGAGCTCAAATGGGAGGGTCCAATTAGGTGGTTGGATGATGGGAGTGGTGGTTAGTGCTTTCTTCAATTCATCAAATGCCCTCTTGCATTGGTCTCCAAATTCCCATGGGGCATCCTTTTGAAGCAACTTGGAAAGAGGAAGGGCAATGTTGCTAAAGTTCTGAATAAACCTGCGATAGAAACCTGCATGACCAAGAAAAGAACGCACCTCTCGCACGCAAGAGGGGTAAGGCAAATGTGATATTACATGCAGCTTAGCAGGGTCAACTTCTATGCCCTTGTGCGAAACAATGTGCCCTAAGACTATGCCTTGTTCTACCATGAAGTGGCATTTTTCAAAATTCAAGACAAGGTTAGTCTCAATGCACCTGTTAAGCACCTTAGTCAAATTATCAAGACATGCATCAAATGAGGAGCCATAAACACTAAAATCATCCATGAAGACCTCTATGCAATGCTCGAGCAAGTCAGCGAAAATACTCATCATACATCTTTGAAATGTGGCAGGAGCATTGCATAGGCCAAAAGGCATCTTTCTATATGCAAATGTGCCAAAAGGACAGGTAAATGTGGTCTTATGTTGGTCCTCTGGTGCAATACAAATTTGAAAATAACCAGAGAATCCATCTAAGAAGCAATAATGAGATTTACCTGCCAGGCGCTCCAACATCTGATCAATGAAGGGGAGAGGGAAATGATCCTTGCGAGTCGCCTGGTTGAGCTTTCTGTAATCAATGCAGACTCTCCAACTGTTCTGCACTCTAGTGGGAATCAGCTCATCCTTCTCATTTTTGACAACTGTGACACCAGACTTCTTGGGGACAACTTGCACCGGGCTCACCCAAGTGCTATCTGAAATTGGGTAGATGATACCCGCTTGGAGCAGCTTGGTGACTTCTTTCTTAACCACATCAAGAATCTGGGGGTTCAATCGTCTTTGGGGTTGTCTCACTGGTTTAGTCCCATCCTCCAACAAAATGCGGTGCATGCACATGGAGGGGCTAATTCCAGGAATATCCGCCAAAGTCCATCCAATTGCCCTCTTGTTCTTTCTTATCACATCCAGCAGTTTCTCCTCTTGATCAACAGAAAGTGAGGTAGAGATGATCACTGGGAGTTTCTGCTCATCCTCCAAGTAAGCATATTTGAGATGAGGAGGGAGGGGCTTCAGGTCCAATGAGGGTGCCTGCATAATAGATGGAACTAAAGGGACAACAGAAATGGATTCTGCTGCCTGCACCTGAACAAGTGAATCAGACTCATGCATAACAGATATGGGGATAGGGTTGGCATAATCTGAATCTATAACATATGAATCATCAGATGCAGTGGCAGAGTCTAGAAACTGAGCTATTTCAGTGCATGCGGTGCACCATCCAGAGTTAGTGCATGATGGACAAGTAAATGAATCAGTGAAAGATGGCAATTCAAAATCATGATGCAAAATGTCAAGCATATGCTCATCTATCAAATCATCAAGCAAGTCCACATGGAAAACAGAGTGATCCTCAGGAAAATGTTTCATAGCATGGAAAATGTCAAATCGGATCACACTGCCATCAAACTCCATGGAAAGTGAACCTGAATGCACATCTATCTTGGTTCGGGCTGTTTTCAAAAATGGCCTCCCCAAAATAATAGGAACAACATTACGGGGAGAGTCATCTTCCATATCAAGTATGTAAAAATCAGCAGGGAAGATCAACTCTTCAACCCGAACCAAGACATCCTCTATCAAACCTGCGGGGTGGGCAGTACTTCTATTTGCCAATTGAATCACCACACCCGTAGGTTGAAGAGGTCCAAGAGAAAGAGACTTAAAAACAGACATAGGCATGACATTTATTGATGCTCCTAAATCTAGCATAGCATTTTCAAACTTAACATTGCCTATGATGCAAGGTATAGAGAAAGTTCCAGGATCCTTACATTTTTCAGGAATGTGAGGGATAGGTTTACCTATGAGAGCGGAGACATTCCTTCCCATGCTTATCCTCTCATTGCCCTTGAGTCTTCTCTTATGAGTGCACAACTCCTTAAGGAACTTCGCATACCTTGGAATCTGTTTTATTGCATCAAGAAGGGGTATGTTGACTTCCACCTTCCTGAATGTGTCAAGAATGTCCTTGTCCACCTCTTCCACCCTTTTGTTTTGAGGCACTCTTGGTGGGAATGGAAGAGGAACAGGAGGAGGTTGTAGGACAACAGCAGGGCTTGTGGTTGAAGTCGAGGAGGGTTGAGTTGGATGATTCTCTTTGGTGCTAGCATGCTCACCTTCATCTACCACTTGGCTCTTCCCTTTAGAGGAAGCTAGAGCATCATTGTTGAGGTGAGGTTGTGGTGTGGGTGTGACAATCTACTTTCCCGACCTCAGGTTGATGGCACTCACATTCTGATTCTGAGGGTTGATCACAGTTTAGGATGGCAACTTGTCAGAATTTTGAGATTGCAAGTTGTTGAGAGAAGTTGCCATTTGACCCATCTGATTTGTCAAAGTCTGAATGGATGCCTCTTGTCTCTGAATGGATGCTCTAGTCTCTTGTTGAAATTGGAGGTTTTGCATGGTCATTTGCCTCACCAACTCCTCCAAGGTAGGTTGGTTGGATGGAGGGGCTGATGGTGCAGGATGAACCACTTGCTGCTGTTGTTGGTGCCTTTGCTGCTGGATTGGAGGAGGTACATATGGTGGTCTACTCGGTCCAGCGGTGTTCTGAAATGGAACATTAGGAGGAGGTTGTTGTTGTTGATCAGACCACTTCAGATTGGGATGGTTCCTCCATCCAGGGTTGTATCTATTGGAAGAGAGGTCATGATTATGTTGTTGTGGGCCTCTATTGTTGTATATGTTTGCTGCATAGGCCTCGGGTTGGTCACCACTTGTCATCGGCTGTTGCTGCTGAAGGGAAGGGCATGCATCTGTGGGGTGCTCAATGGATGTGCATATGCCACACACTCTAGCAGGAAGTATCATCTTTTTCTGATTGACAGCCAATTGTGTGACCAATGTTGTGAGAGAATCAATTTTCTGCTCAAGCTTCTCAACCTTGCCCGAGTCTGCACCAACATCATTTACATCCCTCACAACTATTGCATCATTGTTGCTTCTTGCATGGAATTGTTGACAATTGGAAGCCATCTTCTCAATTTTGCTCCTGGCTTGTAAGGGTGTCATATCTCCCAATGTACCACCACTTGCAGCATCTACCATGTTTCTTTCCATGAAGTTGAGACCTTCATAAAAGTACTGGATGAGAAGCTGCTCTGAGATCTGATGGTGAGGGCAGGAAGCACACAACCTCTTGAATCTCTCCCAATAATCATAGAGACTCTCTCCATGTTGTTGCCTGATACCAGAAATTTCCTTTCTGATTGCAGTGGTCCTATTTGCAGGGAAGAATTTTTCCAGAAATGCCCTCTTCAAGTCATCCCAGCTTGTGATGGAACCAGGGGCCAAGTCAGATAACCAATCTTGTGCTAGACCCTCTAAGGAATGTGGAAATGCTCTGAGACAGACATGATCCTCTTGCACATCATGTGGTTTCATTGTGGTGCACACTATATGGAATTTCTTGAGATGCTTATGAGGATCCTCACCTGCAAGACCATGAAACTTGGGCAACAAATGGATTAGTCCTGTTCTAAGCTCAAAAGGAACATCCTCATCAGGATACCGGATACACGAGTCTTCAATAGTGAAGTCAGGTGCAGCCAGCTCCCTAAGTGTCCTTTCCCTTGGTGGGGGTTGAGCCATGTTATCACAATGTATAGAATCAGATTGAATAAAAGTAGAAGGAATAGAAGAAATAGAAACAGAATCAGAATTAGATGGACTATAAGATGACTCTGACTCACTACCTAATGAATGATTCCTATTTTGTCTAACTAATCTGTGATAAGTTCTATCAATTTCAGGGTTATAAGGATGCAAATAACTTGGGTTGCCCCTAGTCATGTACTGAACAGAACAGCATCAACCATAGCATACTGTAACAGATATGCATGACCAAAATCGGCAACAAAATTTATTATTTTTTAAAATTTTTTTCTTTATTTTTTTCAGCACCCTAAAATCATGAAAACATATCACAGAAAGTTTGAGGACAAAATTCAAAAGGGAACCAAGTCAAAGAATTAAAACAGTGACCAAAAACTAAGAAAATAGAACTTGTAAAATAAAAAAGAAATAGTAAACAGGCTTTTTCAGGATCCAAACGAAGGGGTTTTCTGACGAAGTGAGAAAAATCAGATTATTCAGAAAATTCCCTTCGATTTGATATAAAATTCGTCAAATTCCGAGTTACTGATCAAAAGTTATGCCTATTTATAGTAAGTGCTGCTGAAACTTGGAAAATTTTTCTGGAACTCACAACCAGTGCCTATCTGAGTGTCTGTGATGCATCAACACACTAATATATGATGAAACAAGTGTGGATACCAATTTTCGTGCAAAAATTCCACCCACAGCTATGTTGAATGGCACTCACAGAATCACTAGAATAACATCAGTTGTGCAGAACAACAAATCAGCAAACAGGGCAACTTTCAATCAGTTATCAGAATGCTTATTCACACACTAACTACACTAACTAATCTAACTAACTACTGTATGATCTTTGGCAAGAACCGATAGTCCCCGGCAACGGCGCCAAATTTTGATCGAGGCCGTACCCGATCAAAATAAAAGGTGTTTATTCTGTAGTACTAGGAAGGTGATCCTAGGTCGTTTCCCAGCGAATATCGGTCTAGGCAAAGTATCAAACACGTAGTATGCAGTAAAATGGGGGGGGGGGGTTTTTGTGTGTGACAAATGTGAAGAACAAAACATAAACAGAATATAAAAACTAAGAAAATCAGAAACAAAAGCGGGCAAACCCCTTTGGCTACGTACACTACTCAATCCTAGCTCACTAAAGATCGATTCCTCTCCTCTCCTCTGTCCAACTCGTGATAACCAAATACTAAGCGAAAATTCAGTTATCACTCCAAACCCTAACTTCTAATTAAGCATCAGAAACCAGAATTGGAGTTTTTACGAGTTAATACAAATTAAGCATTTATATTCATGTATTATCTCTACGAAATGGAATTAAGCAAACCACTACACATCGATAAACATGAAAACAGAGAAGAGAAAATGAAATTGCATTAATAACAAGAGCTCAAGAGTAGATAATACAATACCAAAGGGATTAACCCTTGAAGTCTAGCCTTCCATGGCCATAAATGAAGAAAAACGAGTAGAAATGGGGAAGAACAAAACCCTAGCAGCCACCACCACTTGGGAGAGCCAAGAGAGAAGTTCTAACCTAGAGAGAGAGTGAGAAATCTGAAATGGGAGTGTGTCTTGGGGGGTTACACGAATTTCCCCTCTTAAGACACAAAATGGGCCTAAAACATGGGCCCAAATCCTAAGAAACACTATTCTGAACATTACAATTAAAAAGGGACCTAAATGCAAATTACAATCTTCACTTCAATACTTCAATCTTCATTTCCAAACTTCCCAAAGTGTCCTTGTGCCAAATATTACCTGAAAATAGAAATAGAATTAATTAGGCTAAATAATTCCAAATTAAACAATATTCGGAATATTAGTCCAATAAACTCTAAATCAATAAATCAAGCTAATCAATGTCAAATGGGCAACAAGTATCAATAATAGGAGTAAAATAATGCAAGGAATAATGGGAAATAAAATGCTCATCACTCGCGCCTCAGGTGCGCGGGGTCTGATGAATTTTCTCTTGTTCCATTTTGGCGTGCCTCAGGCGCACCCGTCCTCGCGCCTCAGGCGCGCGAGGAAGTCCCCGACTCCGTTTTGCTCCGTTCTTTTTCCATTTGCAAGATCTTTGCGTCCTCTTTTCAGGTCCATAATTATTTTCTCCATTTGAGCTCCAAAAAGTACCTGAAACACTAACAAACGGATCAAAACGTTCAAAGGATTCACAACTCCTAACTATTTCTAAAAACTAAGAAAAATCCTACAAAATACTTGAGAAACAAGTCCAACACTTAGTAAAAGGGAGTCAAATCAATGCTCAAAACACTATATATTAGACCCAAATCAGATCTACTACTTCTTCCAAAAAAAAATTTTCTCTTTTTCATTCAACAATTTCAGCTTTTTCAATTTTTTTCTTTTTCTTTTCTTTTGGAAGAAGAGTAACACTATTACACTTTCACAATTTCATTACTTTTGAAATGTCTCTCTCTCAATTGCTCATCCAAAATTCCTAAGGTACTCACAAAATATACAATCAATGCAGGGTACCAAAGAAAAATCATTTTATCATTAGGCTCAAAATGTGCAACTAAGGGAAAACAGATCCAACAAAAATCTCTGAAGGCTACAAAAACACCATCCTAAATGCCTTAATCATCTTAATGCATGTAATCAATTATCAATCTCAAAATGGTCACCAGTCAAGTTCTAGAACACAAAACTAAAGTGAACACACTCATGAAAGAATAGGGGTCTCAAATCAAAATATTTCAACAAATCATACCCCATCAATTAGGCTCAAAATCTCACTAAGCTAAAGTCAGTTCACTAATCTCAAGTTCTGAAAAACTTTGTCAAAATAACCAGATTTCAAGCATATTTACAGCTCAACAAATAAATAACATGAATCAATGAGTCTAATCCTAAACTAAGTATATACACCTATCATCAGAAAAATAATCCTAAGTCTAGAATAATTACAAAACCTCTACTTGAGACACAAACTAACACCAAAAATGGGGAAAACAATTCAGATCTGAAAACTTTTTTATTTTGTCCACTCCCCCAAACTTAGAGGTTAGCTTCTCCTCAAGCAAACTAAACTAAAATTACCTAACTACAAAATAAAAAATTACATGGAATAAATTTGGAACACTTGTTATTTGCATATGAAAAATCAGCATTAACAAAAATAAGAAAACATTCCCCCAAACTTAATATAAGTCATGAAAAGCAAGTGCCTAAAAATAGCACCACTAATGCGGAAAATATTAACTTATATTTGTTACAAAATATATAACTTGATGCAAATAACAAACAAACCAAATAAATAACCAAGCAATAAAACTAAAAAAAAAATCCTAGAAAGCAATTACATATTTTTGTTGCACAGGTACAGGGACTGACAAAGGAAAAAAAAACAAAATATAGCAAAAATTAACAATCCCCAATTTCTGGGCAAAATCGCCCAGTGCGCGCCTAGGCGTGCAGAGCAGGCGCGCCAGGTCTGTACCTGTTGCTCTTTTTTTTTTCCAGAAAATTAAAAAAATAACCTACACTAATGTCCTAAAAACTCCTAAACTAAGCAATTACTACCTAAACATTGGGTTACCTCCCAACTAGTGCTTGTTTAACGTCACAAGCCTGACGGGTCACCTCCTTTCGGAGACTAAGGAAGATGCATCTGATCATTGAAGGAATTCTCAGCACTTGAGTGCCGAACCAGATTTAGTGGGGTGAAGCACCTCGCCGTACATGGTGGTTTTTCAAAAATATTTATGACACTTTGCTCACCATTGACACGGAGAATAACCTCTCCCCTAAGAACATCTATTACTGCCCCAGCTATGGCCAAGAATGGCCTTCCAAAAATCAGAGGAATATTTTCATCCTCATCAATATCAAGAACAATGAAGTCCATGGGCAGTATGAAATCATTAACCTTTACCAAAATGTCTTCCACCACTCCATAAGGACGAAGGATGGACTTATCAGCTAATTGCAAAATTGTAGGGGTAGGTTTGATTTCACCTAAGTCTAGTGCATTACAAACAGATAAAGGCATTATATTCACAGTAGCACCTAAGTCACAGAGGGCCTTACCAGAGTACTCCTTGCCAATGCAGACTGGAAGGTTAAAGCTTCCAGGGTCCTTCATTTTCGGTGGCAGGTTGCACTTGATAATGTTGCTGCATTTCTCCGCAATTGGAAATGTAACACCCCGATTCGGCAACTTGAAAACGTAATTAAATATAGTGAAAATTAGGGCCATTTTTTTTTAAAAATAAATGTTACACAAGATGAGAACAATTAGATTTTCATAACATGGTTACAATTAAAAATTTATGTTCTCTCATTGTGTAATACTCTTTCAAGTTCCAAACCGAGATGTCACAAGACACCGCACTTTGAAACCCGTTTTCAAAACCTTGTTTAAAACGTGGCCCAGTTTACTCGTTTACAAACTTCCGTGTTTAATAAAACTTCAGTCGGGGTACAGTATGATAAGGCTAGGGTAACCAAGAACTTACCATGGAGTACAATACTCTAGGGGATTCCCTATCTTCTAGTCATACTTCCTAAGATTCCTCATCTAACTCTGAATCTTGGTAGGTCCCGCTTCTCAGTCCGCCAGTAAAATTGTCCTCATCTGCTACCCCAGAGGTCCATCCACGAGTCGCCTCCTTTCAACGAAGATGTTCTGACCTCCCGATCAAGCTGGATCTGGAACCTCAATCGCTTTTGCATCTAATGATCGTACGAAGTTTTCCAGAAAAGAAAGAAGAGTACAGGAGAATAGGAGAGAGTAAGCTACCCAAACAGTTATGTCGACTATGTGGAATTACAGTAGGCAAATATTAAGGAGAAACAAACAACAACAACAACAATATCCTCATAATGTACGCACGTGATTAAACACAATCTTTTCATAATCATATTCATACAATCTTTCTTGTAAATTTTCACAATTTCTCTCAATCCCTCTTTCTTCCATCATACTTTTCCAAATTCATCACGCATTCCCAGAATCCTTTCTTATAATTCTTACACGATGTTGGATATTTTATTGTACATCTCTTTAAAACATCTTTGTGCTTTTAAGTTTTATTACTTCGGACAGCACCAATGATGAGGGGGGAAAACATCATTGAGCTCACACACGTCTACATCTCCTCGGTCAACCACCCAACCTAGTCGGAAGCAAACAGGAGTACAGGACCTTTACCGTGCGGGCACGACAGCTGTCACAACACAAATGGTCCCAGACCAGGAGGATCACATCCTCAAATTAATTCAATCATATAATCAATGCACGCCTTCGGCGGCAAACACAAATGCCCCACTCCAGTCCCTCTCACTGTTCTCGATTTGCAATCTAGGGGGCGACAGTACAGTTCTAGTCTCGAGTGCAGAACTTACCACGGTATTAGACCCAGTCCCCACCACGTTAGTGCACCACTTATGGAGTTCGTTCTGCCTAGAACAGCACTCTAGACTTCTTGACGTATCACCGTCATCGTCGTCCCCTAATGCAATCTCGTCCTAAGTATCCGCAGATACTTATCGTTTCTTCCTCTCCACTACTTTGACACACACTCATTCCTCACCACGTTATTCATGTCTTTTAAAAGTCTTTTAAAGATTTCACGATTTTAATTAACGGCTTGTTTCTAACAGTCGGCTCGTCCTTGGTGCATCCCTTCAACGAAGCCTGACCACTACACGCAAGCTATTCCCCCTAAACACTTAACGGCCTCATGCCTCACATCACTTCCTCATCACATGCATCTCAGCATTATTCTCATCAGCATCATTGCTTAGCAGCCTCATTGGCATCATCATCATCATCATCATCATCATTCTCCTCAGTGGCCATTTAGTAGCACCATCACTGTCGTTCTCCTCAATCGTCGTTCAGCACCATCAGCATTGTCCTCTATCAGCACGCTTCCGCTCGCCTCGTCGGGTATTTCTTGTCACGATCTCGAGCATTATCTCTTCTCTTCATTCTTTATCAGACTTAATTATTAATTTCCTTCATTCAACACTTTATCTCTTTTGCGTTCCGTTTACATTACGATTTACTTCTTTCTCCTTGTTCTCACAATTTCTCATCATTCTTATTCACACTTCTTTTCTCTTGCAGTCTTATTTCAATATCATTATTTCATGATTCAGGGGGGTAATCAAACATCTTCGAACACATAATTAAACCATTCTCATACTAACCAAATCAAATAACTCATGCATAATTAACAAACAGGGCACCATACCATTCCATTAAACATATTACCATGGACAACATTTCGGTCTCAGCAACTCGTAGGGATAGTTCGACACTTCAACAAACAAACAAACAAACAACAACGCTTACTATCCCCTTACATCGCCTTATGAGACCGGGTCCAACCTTTGAGATGATTGGACGCCTTAATATGTTGCCTAATACCACGGCGTCTTAAGGGGAGCTTCTCTCTCACCTGGATGACGAACATCCGAAAGCTTTTCAAAGTTTCCCGTTGCTCGCTTTGCGTCTGACATCCGAACTAGACATTTTTCCCATGCGTTAGAACGATTACGATAAATCCTCAATTTCGTTTTGAAATTCTTTGAAATAATTCGTCTCTTGAAAACACATGGTTAATATCCCAAAGGTTTCAAATCCAAATTAATTAAAAAGGTTCTCGAGAAAACTAAAATAATCTTCTTATTAAAACAAGTTCTTTCTTTTTAGTTTAAACACTTTGGTTATAAAATCAGTGTTCTTACACTTTAAAACAAAACACCAAAAATCCAAGAAAATAAAACTTCAAAACCATACTTTGAAAATCTTTTAAGACACAAGACTTTAAGAAAATAAGATTCCAAATTGATTTGAGTTATTTTAAATCATACTTTTAAATAAAATAATTTCAATTTCTTTAAACATAAATTCTTTGCAAATACAGTTCACAAACAGTAAAACAAATTCAATTCAACATCACAGCGGTACACACACACACAATTTTCTAAACACACACACAAATTTACATAATGCAAACCATACTTCAAACATTCAAACCAATCAATTAAATCTTAATCTTCAATAATTTAACTTAACTACATTCAAGAAAATAATTTAACGTAGGCCTTGTGACTAATTCCTCAAGAACCGAATCATCATGGTCAATAATTCCTAATTTCTAATGAATTTTAACAACTTGAAATTATCCAATTATTATCACCAAAAAAATTTTTTCTTTTTCACTTAATCAAATCAAATCATTTACTTTTATGCCTAAAACCAAAGGGATAAAAGAAAGACACACACCCCCATCATCTGCATTAAGCACACGATATCATACACCTAGGTCATAGATACAATCATAAGTTATTGCATGAAGACACTTTTCCAATTACATGTATATGTTTTTGGCCGAATTATACATACAGGGTTTTGCAAAGGTCTAATGCACCACTAAAAATATGAAGTCATAAAATCATGGAATTATTTTCCCTCTCTGGACCTAGAAACCGTGAGCATACAAAAGGGCAAATCAACAATTTTAATTCATGTTAAGACTTTAAATCGAGGCAACAATCTAAATCATAGATTCACATACATTTTCTTTCAAAACCTAATTATGACATGTAAACATTTTTTTTTATTCCTATATTCAATTAGTCCCAGAATGCATGCACCCTAGATGAGGAACAACCTAGCTACCTGCTTCTCCCAGGATGGCCGAATCTAATAATGCAAGGAACAAGGTTTTCATACATTTTTCAACATGCATGGATCACAAAAGTCAAAGCACATCATGTAAGGGTTTCAAGGCTATGTTTCAAAACAACACACCACCTTTCACACATAACAATTCAAGTTCATCATTCTTCTCAAAACAAAGCGAAGGTTAAATTTTACTCCATGGATATAACATGCATGAACCTTTTTATAAAATAAAAAGCATAGATTTCACTATTTTTGGACATGGCCGAATGGTCCCAAAAACAAATCATGCACATACTCACACACTTAATTCCAATTAAGGTTTACACTTGAAAAGTCATTGCAAAACTTGATTCCTTTAAATTTTCTTTTAAGACCGAGACACATATTAAAGAAAACATGATCTTTCCCTTAAAAATTGACATGCATGTGTTTAGAATCGCTAGATCTAATCATGCATTTTTTTTTTATAAAAATGAAGACATAGATCTCAATTAACTAAACATGGCCGAATGGCCTTTCACACAACATCTAACACTTGATCAATTCATGCAAATTAGGAATCACTTTAGTTATTCAAACTCAAACAATAACACACAAAAGAAATAAAAATTATTTAAGAAAAATTGTTCCCAAAACCGAATGGGGCTTGAAAATTATTTTCAAGTTTTTAATCAAAAATGTAGACTTTTACATGCTTGAAATTTATAGATCCATCAATAATGTATACATGCAAAGCAAAATGAAGCTAGCTTGACCCTTATAAAGGCAAAACCGTGAAGACGAAATGAAAACTTTAAAGATTAAAGTTTTTCAAGCACAAGTACTCAAGATCAATACACACACATAACATGCAAGCCATTTAGATCATAAATTCATTCATCAAATTATTACAATTCACGGTTTAGAAGAGAAAAAGTAAACATGCAAGGAGATCTATTCTAGTTATCACGAAATTTTTTAGATTGTCTTTAGATTCTTGAGATTTAATTAGAAAAATTTTAGATCTAGCAAAGAAAGGCCTTAACCGAACATCAAGCACTAGTTAATCATATTACAAATTATGCTCAGTCCATAAAGTCCAAGATCAAGAAAGATCAACACATGAAATCATCTTACAACCATAAAACAAAACATGCAAGTAGAAAGAACAAGGATCTACAACTAAAAAGGAAATCTATACTATTACAAAATCTTCATCATAATCTTCAAGCCCTACCATGAATGGTTGGTCTTCTAATTTTCCTAGCATTGGATCTTCAAGGATGAAAGGGTTGATCAAGGTCCTAAGTTTCTCTTTCTTCTCCCTATGTTTCGGCCTCTTCTTTTTCTCTAAGGGTCTCAAGAGCTTGATGTGCTCTTGGACCAAAGTGTTTGTGTTTGGGTGGGAAGAAATGAATGAAAGAAATGAAATGTGAATCAAGACATACACACGGCTTATGTAGGCAAAATCAAGGGCTTGAGATTTTCCTTTTCTAATCCTTAAGAGTAATTCGGCCATGAGTAAGAGGAAAGGGTAGTTTTGGGGCTTCCAATTGTTTGCATGGATAAGGTTTACTAAAGTCAAGGGGACAAGGTAGGCTAGGTTAAGACTTTAGGGTTACTTTAGGCTTAAGTGATAGTTAGCAACTAGTTAGGGTTTTGTGGCTTAATTTGGTTTGGTTTGGTTGTACTTAGTTGGTTTGATATCTTTCCCCTTAAGCTTCTAGAATTTCAACTCTAGCTTATTTCTACACACACATACACGTGTAACACATATAGCACACACACACACACACTCACTTACATGTGTAACACCCTTCTAATTATCCCAAGTAATTAATAAAATAAAATGATATTACTTTTACTTGAGGATATATGGACTTGTAAAATGTTAGAAAATACTGGATTCAAAATTTCCTTTTATATTTTCCAAATAGTCGGGTGAACAAACCAAAACATAGGATGTTTGGAGAATAGTTTACGTATTACTTTTAAAATCGAATTCTGCATTTACTTAGCTCAAAAGGTACTTTCGCAAATCTTGGATAGCATTCTCTTTGAAGATAAATGTACTCTATTTCATATAAAGAAACTCAAGTATTGCCATCCAGTTTTTGTCTAGCCAAGTGATACCATTTCCAACATGTCATAGCCGAATTCTTTTAAATCAGTATCAGAGTAAGCGGAAATATCAGGACTATGTAATAGACTTTAGAAAGCATGGATTTTATTTATATCAAAAGGTACGTAATACATAGTCCGGCGGTAAGGATCTCCAAAATCCCAGAACAAGTCCATAAAGCTATATATTTATATGTACATCAAAATAGACCATGGCTCCAGAGTTTTCAAAAGAGATTCCCACAATATATAAAACTCCCAAAGCTGGTCTCATAGCACTGGTCGCGGCAGTAGTAGTAGAAGTCCCCAAGAAGTAGCAGCAACCATCAACCAACATCAGCATCAGCAGCTAATCTTCTCCACAGCATCCATCACACCGGATCCTTGATCCTCATCATTTACCTTATGCACATACCTAGGGATCATCGCCTCTCCATTGACTCCCGATAGATTAAACGACAAGCTCGCTTCCGCTCTCGTATTCGACAGGATCCTCCTTGATCTTATTTGAAGGAGTAATTACCCTACCACTGGGTACAAGGTCTGATGAAAACGTGACCTTAACAGGACTCCTTGAAATAGACGGGGAAGTCTCCTCTCGAATGTCTCTAAGAGAAAAAAAAAGTATGAGCGGGTAGGTTCGAATCGAAAACTGTTAGACAAGCGAGCTGGTCGAGTGGGAGATGATCCATGGTAAGTATAAAAAGTAGATACATGCATAGCGTATATGATGGGAATCCTAAACCTACGAGGATGTGACCGAACCAGTGGATTAGGGTGATCGGAGGTAACCACTATCTCACCCTCATACACTACTCGGCAATCCTCACAGATCCATATGCCACTAAGAAGTGGGCGGACCTCGATGCAAGCGATGTAACGCGACATCACCTACAAGGGCATAGGGGTAAGCAAAACTATACACATAATCAATAGAGCTTAAATGTAGAAGTGATCATGATTATGCACATATAACCCCAAATCAGTTAACAGCCATGGTTAACACTTAGCAGCACTTAATGCAGATACGAGATTCATACTCATTCTTAATATCAAACCTTAGCTCAAATAAGGTTAAGTGGCATGATGCCTGACATTCTTCTCTTTCTGAGATTCTCCATCTAATGTCCTCACGGACGCCAATCCAATACCACAATGCATTTCCAAATCGCGAATACGTTACCAAAACGTATGGCGTACTAGCTCGGAAGTGATAAAAACGTCACACTACCTGGTGAACGTCACGTCGCCCAAGGACGTAAACCTATCACTTCTCAACATACAAAGGGTGTGATAAAAAACGTCACCACATCTGATGAACGTCACGTCGCCTAAGGACGTAAACCTTATCACTTGTGATACACGACAGAGGTGATAAAAAACGTCACCATGTCTGATGAACGTCACGTCGCCTAAGGACGTAAACCTTATCACTTGTGTGCACACACCGTTGAACCATCAAATCAACAGTATACCACATACTGTCCACATTACCAAAATGTGTCATCGAGCTAGCCACACGACTATGCCTGGAACGTGGTCCATAATACCAACATTGATGTGCACAATTCGTCACCAAGACGAACATCCCACGTTCGCAGCAACCAATGCTGGTCACATTACCAAAATGTGACTACAGGCAAGTCCTAACCAAATTGGTATTCCCAAAGGTCCTTCACATGTTATCATAACATGGTAAACGATCTAGCATTCAAACTCAAACATGAGTGTAATATCTTTTCTTAAAGAAATTGATTGGTATATTTCAATATGTAACGTGCCACCCAAGCATCGTTATGACATGCCACCCGAGCAACGTCCCATCGTCCAAAATGAATAACCATATAATCAATCAATCTCTTTTAAGTCCTAGATCACTTGGATCATTGTAGTTAAATTCTTAACCATCTAAGTCAGAATTGAACATGGTGTTTCTCAGGTTCAGGTAAATTACTCGAGTATAATCCAGCATACTCGAGTGTTTTTCAACTTTTCCAGATTACTCGAGTGTTCTTTAGGGTTACTCGAGTGTTCATGACTTTCTGGGATCTGGGTTTCAAATTTATTAAATTACTCGAGTGGTTCATGGGTTACTCGAGTGGTCATCATGATTTCCAGAATACTCGAGTCACCCCTGCATTACTCGAGTGGTTTGCCTTAACATGTCTCCAGGTCTTACTCGATACTCGAGTACTAGACAATACTCGAGTGTTCTTGCTCAAATTACATTGTTTTACAAACATCTTACTCGAGTACCATGTCCAATACTCGAGTGTTTCACAGCAGAACAGACTGAAATCTTAGTTTTAACACGCCATTTTCAGTTCTACTCAGTTCTAGTCCAATCCAGGGATCCACAAAGTTCATATATCATAACTAGAACATGTTACAACACAAAAACAACAACTTATTACACTGAATCGAATCTGAGCAACCATTATGCATAAAAACACATTTTCAACAACTTAACATACCAAATTCAGTTCCAAACACTTTTGGCATGAAAACAACTTGCACATAGCTCACATGCAACATATAGAACTTGCTCAGAACATCCTTAGAACACAGGTTGGTCTCCAAACCAATTTCCCTATTCAAACTAAGCCCTTAGAGCCTCTTGGTGGCTCTCTAATCAAATGCATGCAATTTAAACTCTATCTAGTGAATAGAGAGCTTCCCCTTACCTCTTAGACGTGAATCAACAGAGACTTTACCCCAAATTTAGCTTCCAAGCTGAATTCCCCCAAAATCCACACTGAAACAGAGCAGTTTCAGCAGAGCACCAAGATTGAATTGGTTGATGCATGAAACAGCCATAAAAATTGGGGAAATTAGTCTCTATATACTCTCTACAATTCACACTAACTAAAGAAACAAGATTCACAGGGGAAGGTTATCTGAGCTTACCGGAATTAAGCTCCAAAGTAAGCTCCAGGAACCTTACACAGCAAACGGACTCCAACTTCCAAACTTCGATTCTTCCAATCTACTCACTCTCAGCTCACAATCTTGGTGTCTATACAAAGCTCGAGATGTGAGCTTTGTATTGGTGTATGATTTGTGGTTCGAATCAACCCAGAGAGGGAGAATCGATCGCTCGAACACAGGAACCCTAACTTAATCAACACACCCAAACTTTGCCAAAATCCTTCACGAATTCGGTGTTGGTTGGCTTTTATAGACTTCAATGGAATACATGCACAACGACACGACCTCCATGGACGTGGAAGAGTACTGATTTCGTGTCAACGAGACGAACTCGTTGATGGTGACTCAGCAAACGCACTCACGAGTGCAACTCTGATCAAAATACTCGAGTATTCCCAGAATCACTCGAGTGTTTTGACCAGTTTTTCAAAAATAATAATTTTATTTTCTTTCCCACCAAAACCTTTCTAAAATTACTTCAAGGTCCCCCAAACAGGGACTAATGTGAAAATATTTATTTTCTCATATTAAAATTCTCTAATATCGTCTTTCATAATAGATTACATGAAATCAAGGCTAAAAATAATTAATTATAAATAAATTTTATAATTAACATTTTATTAACCAGGGGTTAAAAATCAGGGATGTTACACTCTTCCCCACTTAAAAGGAATTTCGTCCCCGAAATTCTTCTTTAAAAGTTCTATAATTTCCAAAGTTACACAAAAGTTGTTCTAAGGTTATATATTCAAAATATAGTTAGGAAGAACCCTTCCCCACTTAAAAAGAATTTTCTTATACTTTTTCAAACTTTCTGACCCAAAAAGTTTCACAAATAAAATATTTCAAGTGAGCCTTTTCTCAAATAAAGCTTTTGCATTCCAAAACATACACAAATCCCTGTTTCTCATAAAAGGGTTTGCTTGAATTTCCTCAAAAATTACCTCGTAATTCCTTCAAATGAAATCTTCTGACTAAAAACTTTTTCGAATAACACCTTTAATATATATATATATATATATATATAATCCTCAATTAAAACATTTTCCAAAGATCCTTTTTGAGGAAAACCCCGTCCCGTTGCGCACTCTGATCACTTGGCACGAGTAGGGAAATATTCGTATGACTTCATTTCTTAATAGTTGTAAACATCAGGGTGATCAGTCCTAATATTTAAACTATCAGTAAGGAAATCATCCCTTTCAGATATAATCTTTCTCAAGAAAGACTATACGATTTACCCTTAAGTTAGATGAACTTAAAGATTAAGGGTATTATTGTCACTATCAGACTTATTCAGATAGCCAAGTTCTAGAGAAACTTCCGTTGGGGAGACAAATACTTGTCCTATCCCGGTGGTTCTTAATCTCTCTAGTCTTAACTGATCTTCCTCTTTCTGTAGTGCCCAAAGACATTTATCACATCCAACTGTGGTAAGGGTTTTGATCACAGAAATTCAAGTTAAAGACTTGTTCAGATATACCAATTACAAAACGATTTAATTAACGCAGTCGAAAGCATTTGACCACGTTAATTCGAGTCGACAAAGGGATAACTCTGACTACCTATATCTGAATCTAATCACGCATCCTAACAGGATGGAAAACTCTCCCATTCTTGATTTGCTGGCTGACCATTCCCTTTTCGTATTTCTTCTTTAAGCAATCTGGCGAATAAGACTTCATTTTCTTGTGACCGAAATCAAATATTCCTTTCCGTTCATCACTATTCAATCCATGATGATGCACCTTACCTTCTCAAATAATTTCTTTCCATCGGCTTTTCAGTTACTTTCATGCGATTGAGGTTTCCTTAACTCCTTATGAAATTCTAGTCCCCATAAGGGATTCACTCATAAGCTTCTTGTGCTTATAAGTTTCATGTGCTTTCCTCATTATCCATACCAATTCTATACATGCTTGCTAGTGTCAGGAATCCCTTGTTCCTCAATGATTGAAAAATTGGTTTGAAATTCAAACATCATTCTTTTCCCGACTCCGCATGTTTGAATCTTCTATCAAAATTGCAGCGAAACATACTTCTCCGATCCTTCGAACTTGACAATATTTTCCCCGAGATTCATATTACCGTACCTCATTTACAACAATTTAATCTCCTTTCTCTAATTTTCAAAAACTTCCTCCTTTTTGTTGCAATTCACGAATTTGAGTTAAGAATCCCATTGTGATTTGCAACCTTCCCTTCTTACTTATCGTCGGTCTATTTGTATCATCAAGCTCAAACAAATTAGACTCCTTAAAACACTTCCTTAAACTCCGTAGAGCTCACATGAATTGCCTTTCAGTCCATTATGATTGCTTCCTCATTTGATTTGTCATGACGACGACAGAGTCTCTGATCATGAGCCTTTAAAATTCTGTCTGTCGACGTTGTCCCTTGTTCAACTCCTCCTCTCAATTAAACAATTATTTCGACTCTCCAGGGTCATTAACGCCTAAAGCGTAGTGACGCGAGGAAAGGCCTCGAGCCTTCACAACAATCATGATCGTTGCAAAGCTCAAGTCATGCGCCAAGTGTATCACCTTGTGTATTCAATCCCTTGGATGCATACTCATCTACCTTCCTTTCTTAAAGTTACTTCCTTCCAAGTCCCGTTCTCGACACATGAAGGTATGCTCCAATACTTTGGCATGAATCAAGTAGGAGTAACACAGGAGGAAATGTTATCCTTCCCCAGAATCACGTCCAAATGTGATAAAGGATGATAGATTGAATTTAACTTAGTGCCGCGATCAAATATCTCGACACTATAATCTAACATCTTTAGAAACATGTTTGGGTAGTTTCATAGGGTCTCTAATTTTAAAACAAATAGGGAATTCCGACTTCAATCTATTCTCACATATATGTTGAACAAAAGAATAAGTAACTCCCAAATCGAACACAATCATGCAAAGTTGGTTTTGAAATAAATGGTTACCTTGCACGAGATCGGAAGATTGGTTCTTTTCTACTCTATTCAGGGTAAACGCTTTGCCTTGAGTCTTTGGTTTGCTAGCAAATCTGGTGTGGCTACTTTTCACAGACTCTCTGCAGTAACGTGCAATATGACCCTGCTTTCCACAATTGAAGCAATAACTTGTTGCCCAGCAGATCCTTCCATAATGATGATGCTTACACTTCTCACAGTAAGGAGCATTACTGCGAGACTTAACCCCATCCTTAACTTCAACTCTTCCTTTGCCTCGATTCGGATCCAAATATGGACCCTTATTCCGAGGATCAAATCTTTTCTTTCTTTGTGGTCCATAACTCGGCTGGTTACCCTTTGCTTGATCAGCTAATACTTCCGCCTTCTTATCATCCTCATACATTCGACACATATCTACCAACGTAGGAAAACTTTGAATCTTCTGATAACTGAAAACAGATTTCAGTTCAGGTTTCAAACCACTTTCAAACTTTATACATTTGCTCCTTTCATCAGGATTGTTTTGATAATATGGAGAGTACTTCATCAGTTCCTCGAACTTAGCTGCGTACTCACCTACACTCATGTCTCCTTGCTTTAATTGCAGAAACTCAATCTCCTTTTTCCTTCTTAAGTCTTCCGGAAAATATTTATTGAGAAAATTTTCCGTAAACACACCCCAATTAATATCCCTTCCTTCATAGTGCAGGAGCTGAACTGTGTGATTCCACCAGTTCTCAACCTCGTCTTCTAACATATAAACTACATATGCCACCTTCTGGGCCTCAGTGCAGTCTAATGTTCTAAAGATCTTATCCATCGTACGAATCCACTTATTAGCCTCCTCAGGCTTAAATCCTCCTTCGAACTTAGGTGGGTTACAACTTCTAAAATCCGCCAAACTCTTGGCTTCAGAATTACCAACACTATATTGGTAAGGTGGTTGTTGAGATTGCTGTTGCTGCCATTGATGCATAGATTCCATCACAGCGGTGATTCTTTCTAATATCGCATCGGTGCGATTTTGATTTCTAGTCATCATAATAGACCTGCGCTATTGCTCATGGTCACATACGATGGACTAAGAAACATTCTCCGCACAACCTATCCTAAGGTCATAACAATAGTTTTCAACAATGCATACAGTTTCCACAATGTATCAATTGCTCCATTTGAGCAAGATAATAGTATTCAAAACAATAAATATGCCCGATGGATACCTGCTTGATGTTGATGACTACCATTCTGGAGCTACTTCCACTACTACAGGATCTGACTTTTGCTCTGATACCACTAAGTGTAACACCCTTCTAATTATCCCAAGTAATTAATAAAATAAAATGATATTACTTTTACTTGAGGATATATGGACTTGTAAAATGTTAGAGAATACTGGATTCAAAATTTCCTTTTATATTTTCCAAATAGTCGGGTGAACAAACCAAAACATAGGATGTTTGGAGAATAGTTTACGTATTACTTTTAAAATCGAATTCGGCATTTACTTAGCTCAAAAGGTACTTTCGCAAATCTTGGATAGCATTCTCTTTGAAGATAAATGTACTCTATTTCATATAAAGAAACTCAAGTATTGCCATCCAGTTTTCGTCTAGCCAAGTGATACCATTTCCAACATGTCATAGCCGAATTCTTTTAAATCAGTATCAGAGTAAGCGGAAATATCAGGACTATGTAATAGACTTTAGAAAGCATGGATTTTATTTATATCAAAAGGTACGTAATACATAGTCCGGCGGTAAGGATCTCCAAAATCCCAGAACAAGTCCATAAAGCTATATATTTATATGTACATCAAAATAGACCATGGCTCCAGAGTTTTCAAAAGAGATTCCCACAATATATAAAACTCCCAAAGCTGGTCTCATAGCACTGGTCGCGGCAGTAGTAGTAGAAGTCCCCAAGAAGTAGCAGCAACCATCAACCAACATCAGCATCAGCAGCTAATCTTCTCCACAGCATCCATCACACCGGATCCTTGATCCTCATCATTTACCTTATGCACATACCTAGGGATCATCGCCTCTCCATTGACTCCCGATAGATTAAACGACAAGCTCGCTTCCGCTCTCGTATTCGACAAGATCCTCCTTGATCTTATTTGAAGGAGTAATTACCCTACCACTGGGTACAAGGTTTGATGAAAACGTGACCTTAATAGGACTCCTTGAAATAGACGGGGAAGTCTCCTCTCGAATGTCTCTAAGAGAAAAAAAAGTATGAGCGGGTAGGTTCGAATCGAAAACTGTTAGACAAGCGAGCTGGTCGAGTGGGAGATGATCCATGGTAAGTATAAAAAGTAGATACATGCATAGCGTATATGATGGGAATCCTAAACCTACGAGGATGTGACCGAACCAGTGGATTAGGGTGATCGGAGGTAACCACTATCTCACCCTCATACACTACTCGACAATCCTCACAGATCCATATGCCACTAAGAAGTGGGCGGACCTCGATGCAAGCGATGTAACGCGACATCACCTACAAGGGCATAGGGGTAAGCAAAACTATACACATAATCAATAGAGCTTAAATGTAGAAGTGATCATGATTATGCACATATAACCCCAAATCAGTTAACAGCCATGGTTAACACTTAGCAGCACTTAATGCAGATACGAGATTCATACTCATTCTTAATATCAAACCTTAGCTCAAATAAGGTTAAGTGGCATGATGCCTGACATTCTTCTCTTTCTGAGATTCTCCATCTAATGTCCTCACGGACGCCAATCCAATACCACAATGCATTTCCAAATCGCGAATACGTTACCAAAACGTATGGCGTACTAGCTCGGAAGTGATAAAAACGTCACACTACCTGGTGAACGTCACGTCGCCCAAGGACGTAAACCTATCACTTCTCAACATACAAAGGGTGTGATAAAAAACGTCACCACATCTGATGAACGTCACGTCGCCTAAGGACGTAAACCTTATCACTTGTGATACACGACAGAGGTGATAAAAAACGTCACCATGTCTGATGAACGTCACGTCGCCTAAGGACGTAAACCTTATCACTTGTGTGCACACACCATTGAACCATCAAATCAACAGTATACCACATACTGTCCACATTACCAAAATGTGTCATCGAGCTAGCCACACGACTATGCCTGGAACGTGGTCCATAATACCAACATTTATGTGCACAATTCATCACCAAGACGAACATCCCACGTTCGCAGCAACCAATGCTGGTCACATTACCAAAATGTGACTACAGGCAAGTCCTAACCAAATTGGTATTCCCAAAGGTCCTTCACATGTTATCATAACATGGTAAACGATCTAGCATTCAAACTCAAACATGAGTGTAATATCTTTTCTTAAAGAAATTGATTGGTATATTTCAATATGTAACGTGCCACCCAAGCATCGTTATGACATGCCACCCGAGCAACGTCCCATCGTCCAAAATGAATAACCATATAATCAATCAATCTCTTTTAAGTCCTTGATCACTTGGATCATTGTAGTTAAATTCTTAACCATCTAAGTCAGAATTGAACATGGTGTTTCTCAGGTTCAGGTAAATTACTCGAGTATAATCCAGCATACTCGAGTGTTTTTCAACTTTTCCAGATTACTCGAGTGTTCTTTAGGGTTACTCGAGTGTTCATGACTTTCTGGGATCTGGGTTTCAAATTTATTAAATTACTCGAGTGGTTCATGGGTTACTCGAGTGGTCATCATGATTTCCAGAATACTCGAGTCACCCCTGCATTACTCGAGTGGTTTGCCTTAACATGTCTCCAGGTCTTACTCGATACTCGAGTACTAGACACAATACTCGAGTGTTCTTGCTCAAATTACATTGTTTTACAAACATTTTACTCGAGTACCATGTCCAATACTCGAGTGTTTCACAGCAGAACAGACTGAAATCTTAGTTTTAACACGCCATTTTCAGTTCTACTCAGTTCTAGTCCAATCCAGGGATCCACAAAGTTCATATATCATAACTAGAACATGTTACAACACAAAAACAACAACTTATTACACTGAATCGAATCTGAGCAACCATTATGCATAAAAACACATTTTCAACAACTTAACATACCAAATTCAGTTCCAAACACTTTTGGCATGAAAACAACTTGCACATAGCTCACATGCAACATATAGAACTTGCTCAGAACATCCTTAGAACACAGGTTGGTCTCCAAACCAATTTCCCTATTCAAACTAAGCCCTTAGAGCCTCTTGGTGGCTCTCTAATCAAATGCATGCAATTTAAACTCTATCTAGTGAATAGAGAGCTTCCCCTTACCTCTTAGACGTGAATTAACAGAGACTTTACCCCAAATTTAGCTTCCAAGCTGAATTCCCCCAAAATCCACACTGAAACAGAGCAGTTTCAGCAGAGCACCAAGATTGAATTGGTTGATGCATGAAACAGCCATAAAAATTGGGGAAATTAGTCTCTATATACTCTCTACAATTCACACTAACTAAAGAAACAAGATTCACAGGGGAAGGTTATCTGAGCTTACCGGAATTAAGCTCCAAAGTAAGCTCCAGGAACCTTACACAGCAAACGGACTCCAACTTCCAAACTTCGATTCTTCCAATCTACTCACTCTCAGCTCACAATCTTGGTGTCTATACAAAGCTCGAGATGTGAGCTTTGTATTGGTGTATGATTTGTGGTTCGAATCAACCCAGAGAGGGAGAATCGATCGCTCGAACACAGGAACCCTAACTTAATCAACACACCCAAACTTTGCCAAAATCCTTCACGAATTCGGTGTTGGTTGGCTTTTATAGACTTCAATGGAATACATGCACAACGACACGACCTCCATGGACGTGGAAGAGTACTGATTTCGTGTCAACGAGACGAACTCGTTGATGGTGACTCAGCAAACGCACTCACGAGTGCAACTCTGATCAAAATACTCGAGTATTCCCAGAATCACTCGAGTGTTTTGACCAGTTTTTCAAAAATAATAATTTTATTTTCTTTCCCACCAAAACCTTTCTAAAATTACTTCAAGGTCCCCCAAACAGGGACTAATGTGAAAATATTTATTTTCTCATATTAAAATTCTCTAATATCGTCTTTCATAATAGATTACATGAAATCAAGGCTAAAAATAATTAATTATAAATAAATTTTATAATTAACATTTTATTAACCAGGGGTTAAAAATCAGGGATGTTACAACATGCATTCACTAAATGTGGCACCTTCATGCATACACAACACACACCTTCACACCTATGCCGTGGCACACCCACACATATGCACATGTCTCCTATTTTTATTTTCTATTATAATTTCAAATTCATGCAAGCATCATATTCACACACTTAATTTCATGCATCACACATCCAGCACACATTTACACATATAAACATACACATTCGCATACATACTTATCTTATATTTTTAGGTTCTAACTATATTTACTCAAAATCACTAGTTCACATACTATAATTAAGTCACACATTTCATTCACACAATTAGGTTCACACAGCGTACACACATATTAATTCAAGCACTCATCACATAAAAATTTCAAGCGAATTTATTAAATTTATTTTCTTCAAGATACCACTCCAAAATTCGTGTTTTACAGTTCTGAAAATAACTTTTTATAAAACAACCCAGAAAATTTCAAAAATTGTATTTTCAACATCTACGTTTCATGACGGTCGTTTTGATATAAAGTTTGTAAAAATCCGAGTTACGGTTCAAAAGATATGAATTTTCCAAGTTTACAAATCCAAAAATTTCATCTCAAATAAAAATCACTTCTTAATAAAACACAACTCTTTTCTTAAAATTCAATTCAACAAAATCATTCACTTTTTATTCATAAAAGCATTTTGTTTATAAAAACCCTTGAAAATCAACATTTCGTTTCTTTCTCTCATAAAATATTTTCTGAAAAATCTTTATAAAACAGAACTTTAGGGTTTTGTTTAATCAAATTCGTTCACGCACGTACGGGAAAAATGTGGGGTGTTACATTCTCCCCAACTTAAAGATTTCTCGTCCTCGAGAAATTTCGTATAGAATCTGTCAAATCCGTGAACGCGTAACTTTTTGAAGAAATTCCTTCCTGCCTTGACTACATCAATCGTCGCATTTTGGAACACGGACCATCTATTTGTTGCCTGTTCAGAGGAAGCGGACGGAGTACTTGCAACAGTAATCTCTCGGGTACTTTCAACAACAAGCTTGAGGGGTTCTAAACAATACGGTTTCACTGGTAACGAAAGACTGAGGGTTTAAGAGCATCAGAATAGTGTCCAAAGACGAAAGGGTTATGGTCAAGATACTACCACACTTAGGGTTAAACTCTTATCATCACCTCAAGCCTAGACAATCTTCTCCTCAAAACTTCACATCTCCAACTACTCCCCAACTTAAATGACACTTAATTCTAAATACTACATTCAGGGTTACAGACTTAGCCCCTAAATACTTCTATTCTTCACTACTCTTTGATCACTTTCTACTAAATTTTCCCATCACTTAGCTCCCCTCTATCCTCTGGGTGCCTTCTATCTTACCAACTAATGGGCCTCATCAAACTTTGAGGATCACTACTTTATCCACTTTTCGCTCTAACAACCACTAATCCTTAAGTAACATACACCACATATCACTCCGTATCTTTAACACTGGATCATACAACTTAAGCACTCTAGACCTTTTTCTACTTTTCCACGATTTTCTTCCTATTCTAAATCATCAAAACATCTCAACCTAACGACCTATTGCCCATTACCACATCAAATCCTGACTTTTTACTTAACCTTGAGTCAATACTTAAAGATTCTAACCACAAATTCCTCCATTTTCTCCAAGACTTGTTCATCCATTCTAACTTTTACTTATTCTCCGTAGACCTTGCGACTTTCTTCTAACAAAACCTCACGACTTACTTCCTATCTCAGGGACATCTACTAGACTGGGACAGGATGCCAGGGTTTAATATTTCAATTAAGAGTTTAGGAAAGAATGAATGTCTGGTCAAAATCCAAAATAGAAAGCTTTGGGTCCACGAACAATCAAGGCTCCTTCAAAATCATGGGCTAAGATCTTCATAAAAGGTTTTTCCAAACATCATGCCAAAGCAATTTGACACGCATAGGGTTTTCTCAGGAAAAATCTCAATCAGGGAAGAAAGGTTTTAGTCACAGAACCAAAATCTCATATCAGGAGTTCGAGGGTTATTACAAACAAAAGGGGCTTATATCAAAGAAAGGTTCAACGAAAGAAGATTCATTTCACACGTCGACGTTCATGACGACACTGATCTCGACTCCCAGTCTTTTGCTGTAGACGTTCTCCCGGGTAACATCCGCGTACTCTTAGCATTCTATCGCTATCCTAATACTAACAGAGACACACTGCAGAGTATGCAAGTCCATGTGTAAGGTTACTTAGTTTAACATAGCTCTGATACCACATCTGTAACACCCCGATTCGGCAACTTGAAAACGTAATTAAATATAGTGAAAATTAGGGCCATTTTTTAAAAATAAATGTTACACAAAATGAGAACAATTAGATTTTCATAACATGGTTACAATTAAAAATTTATGCTCTCTCATTGTGTAATACTCTTTCAAGTTCCAAACCGAGATGTCACAAGACACCGCACTTTGAAACTCGTTTTCAAAACCTTGTTTAAAACATGGCCCAGTTTACTCGTTTACAAACTTCTGTGTTTAATAAAACTTCAGTCAAGGTACAGTATGATAAGGCTAGGGTAACCAAGAACTTACCATGGAGTACAATACTCCAGGGGATTCCCTATCTTCTAGTCATACTTCCTAAGATTCCTCATCTAACTCTGAATCTTGGTAGGTCCCGCTTCTCAGTCCGCCAGTAAAATTGTCCTCATCTGCTACCCCAGAGGTCCATCCACGAGTCGCCTCCTTTCAACGAAGATGTTCTGACCTCCCGATCAAGCTGGATCTGGAACCTCAATCGCTTTTGCATCTAATGATCGCACGAAGTTTTCCAGAAAAGAAAGAAGAGTACAGGAGAATAGGAGAGAGTAAGCTACCCAAACAGTTATGTCGACTATGTGGAATTACAGTAGGCAAATATTAAGGAGAAACAAACAACAACAACAACAACAATATCCTCATAATGTACGCACGTGATTAAACACAATCTTTTCATAATCATATTCATACAATCTTTCTTGTAAATTTTCACAATTTCTCTCAATCCCTCTTTCTTCCATCATACTTTTCCAAATTCATCACGCATTCCCAAAATCCTTTCTTATAATTCTTACTCGATGCTGGATATTTTATTGTACATCTCTTTAAAACATCTTTGTGCTTTTAAGTTTTATTACTTCGGACAGCACCAATGATGAGGGGGAAAACATCATTGAGCTCACACACGTCTACATCTCCTCGGTCAACCACCCAACCTAGTCGGAAGCAAACAGGAGTACAGGACCTTTACCGTGCGGGCACGACAGCTGTCACAACACAAATGGTCCCAGACCAGGAGGATCACATCCTCAAATTAATTCAATCATATAATCAATGCACGCCTTCGGCGGCAAACACAAATGCCCTACTCCAGTCCCTCTCACTATTCTCGATTTGCAATCTAGGGGGCGACAGTACAGTTCTAGTCTCGAGTGCAGAACTTACCACGGTATTAGACCCAGTCCCCACCACGTTAGTGCACCACTTATGGAGTTCGTTCTGCCTAGAACAGCACTCTAGACTTCTTGACGTATCACCGTCATCGTCCTCCCCTAATGCAATCTCGTCCTAAGTATCCGCAGATACTTATCGTTTCTTCCTCTCCACTACTTCGACACACACTCATGCTTCACCGCGTTATTCCTGTCTTTTAAAAGTCTTTTAAAGATTTCAGGATTTTAATTAACGGCTTGTTCCTAACAGTCGGCTCGTCCTTGGTGCATCCCTTCAACGAAGCCCGACCACTAAACGCAAGCTATTCCCCCTAAACTCTTAACGGCCTCATGCCTCACATCACTTCCTCATCACATGCATCTCAGCATTATTCTCATCAGCATCATTGCTTAGCAGCCTCATTGGAATCATCAACATCATCATCATCATCATCATTCTCCTCAGTGGCCATTTAGTAGCACCATCACTGTCGTTCTCCTCAATCGTCGTTCAGCACCATCAGCATTGTCCTCTATTAGCACGCTTCCGCTCGCCTCGTCAGGTATTTCTTGTCACGATCTCGAGCATTATCTCTTCTCTTCATTCTTTATCAGACTTAATTATTAATATCCTTCATTCAACACTTTATCTCTTTTGCGTTCCGTTTACATTACGATTTACTTCTTTCTCCTTGTTCTCACAATTTCTCATCATTCTTTTTCACACTTCTTTTCTCTTGCAGTCTTATTTCAATATCATTATTTCATGATTCAGGGGGGTAATCAAACATCTTCGAACACAGAATTAAACCATTCTCATACTAACCAAATCAAGTAACTCATGCATAATTAACAAACAGGGCATCATACCATTCCATTAAACATATTACCATAGACAACATTTCGGTCTCAGCGACTCGTAGGGATAGTTCGACACTTCAACAAACAAACAAACAAACAACAACGCTTACTATCCCCTTACATCGCCTTATGAGACCGGGTCCAACCTTTGAGATGATTGGACGCCTTAATATGTTGCCTAATACCACGACGTCTTAAGGGGAGCTTCTCTCTCACCTGGATGACGAACATCCGAAAGCTTTTCAAAGTTTCCCGTTGCTCGCTTTGCGTCGTTCCCTTCGCGTCTGACATCCGAACTAGACATTTTTCCCATGCGTTAGAATGATTACGATAAATCCTCAATTTCGTTTTGAAATTCTTTGAAATAATTCATCTCTTGAAAACACATGGTTAATATCCCAAAGGTTTCAAATCCAAATTAATTAAAAAGGTTCTCGAGAAAACTAAAATAATCTTCTTATTAAAACAAGTTCTTTCTTTTTAGTTTAAACACTTTGGTTATAAAATCAGTGTTCTTACACTTTAAAACAAAACACCAAAAATCCAAGAAAATAAAACTTCAAAACCATACTTTTAAAATCTTTTAAGACACAAGACTTTAAGAAAATAAGATTCCAAATTGATTTGAGTTATTTTAAATCATACTTTTAAATAAAATAATTTCAATTTCTTTAAACATAAATTCTTTGCAAATACAATTCACAAACAGTAAAACAAATTCAATTCAACATCACAGCGGTACACACACACACAATTTTCTAAACACACACACAAATTTACATAATGCAAACCATACTTCAAACATTCAAACCAATCAATTAAATCTTAATCTTCAATAATTTAACTTAACTACATTCAAGAAAATAATTTAACGTAGGCCTTGTGACTAATTCCTCAAGAACCGAATCATCATGGTCAATAATTCCTAATTTCTAATGAATTTTAACAACTTGAAATTATCCAATTATTATCACCAAAAAAAAATTTTCTTTTTCACTTAATCAAATCAAATCATTTACTTTTATGCCTAAAACCAAAGGGATAAAAGAAAGACACACACCCCCATCATCTGCATTAAGCACACGATATCATACACCTAGGTCATAGATACAATCATAAGTTATTGCATGAAGACACTTTTCCAATTACATGTATATGTTTTTGGCCGAATTATACATACAGGGTTTTGCAAAGGTCTAATGCACCACTAAAAATATGAAGTCATAAAATCATGGAATTATTTTCCCTCTCTGGACCTAGAAACCGTGCGCATACAAAAGGGCAAATCAACAATTTTAATTCATGTTAAGACTTTAAATCGAGGTAACAATCTAAATCATAGATTCACATACATTTTCTTTCAAAACCTAATTATGACATGTAAACATTTTTTTTTATTCCTATATTCAATTAGTCCCATAATGCATGCACCCTAGATGAGGAACAACCTAGCTACCTACTTCTCCCAGGATGGCCGAATCTAATAATGCAAGGAACAAGGTTTTCATACATTTTTCAACATGCATGGATCACAAAAGTCAAAGCACATCATGTAAGGGTTTCAAGGCTATGTTACAAAACAACACACCGCCTTTCACACATAACAATTCAAGTTCATCATTCTTCTCAAAACAAAGCGAAGGTTAAATTTTACTCCATGGATATAACATGCATGAACCTTTTTATAAAATAAAAAGCATAGATTTCACTATTTTTGGACATGGCCGAATGGTCCCAAAAACAAATCATGCACATACTCACACACTTAATTCCAATTAAGGTTTACACTTGAAAAGTCATTGCAAAACTTGATTCCTTTAAATTTTCTTTTAAGACCGAGACACATATTAAAGAAAACATGATCTTTCCCTTAAAAATTGACATGCATGTGTTTAGAATCGCTAGATCTAATCATGCATTTTTTTTTATAAAAATGAAGACATAGATCTCAATTAACTAAACATGGCCGAATGGCCTTTCACACAACATCTAACACTTGATCAATTCATGCAAATTAGGAATCACTTTAGTTATTCAAACTCAAACAATAACACACAAAAGAAATGAAAATTATTTAAGAAAAATTGTTCCCAAAATCGAATGGGGCTTGAAAATTATTTTCAAGTTTTTAATCAAAAATGTAGACTTTTACATGCTTGAAATTTATAGATCCATCAATAATGTATACATGCAAAGCAAAATGAAGCTAGCTTGACCCTTATAAAGGCAAAACCGTGAAGACGAAATGAAAACTTTAAAGATTAAAGTTTTTCAAGCACAAGTACTCAAGATCAATACACACACATAACATGCAAGCCATTTAGATCATAAATTCATTCATCAAATTATTACAATTCACGGTTTAGAAGAGAAAAAGTAAACATGCAAGGAGATCTATTCTAGTTATCACGAAAATTTTTAGATTGTCTTTAGATTCTTGAGATTTAATTAGAAAAATTTTAGATCTTGCAAAGAAAGGCCTTAACCGAACATCAAGCACTAGTTAATCATATTACAAATTATGCTTAGTCCATAAAGTCCAAGATCAAGAAAGATCAACACATGAAATCATCTTACAACCATAAAACAAAACATGCAAGTAGAAAGAACAAGGATCTACAACTAAAAAGGAAATCTATACTATTACAAAATCTTCATCATAATCTTCAAGCCCTACCATGAATGGTTGGTCTTCTAATTTTCCTAGCATTGGATCTTCAAGGATGAAAGGGTTGTTCAAGCTCCTAAGTTTCTCTTTCTTCTCCCTATGTTTCGGCCTCTTCTTTTTCTCTAAGGGTCTCAAGAGCTTGATGTGCTCTTGGACCAAAGTGTTTGTGTTTGGGTGGGAAGAAATGAATGAAAGAAATGAAATGTGAATCAAGACATACACACGGCTTATGTAGGCAAAATCAAGGGCTTGAGATTTTCCTTTTCTAATCCTTAAGAGTAATTCGACCATGAGTAAGAGGAAAGGGTAGTTTTGGGGCTTCCAATTGTTTGCATAGATAAGGTTTACTAAAGTCAAGGGGACAAGGTAGGCTAGGTTAAGACTTTAGGGTTACTTTAGGCTTAAGTGATAGTTAGTAACTAGTTAGGGTTTTGTGGCTTAATTTGGTTTGGTTTGGTTGTACTTAGTTGGTTTGATCTCTTTCCCCTTAAGCTTCTAGAATTTCAACTCTAGCTTATTTCTACACACACATACACGTGTAACACATATAGCACACACACACACTCACTTACATGCATTCACCAAATGTGGCACCTTCATGCATACACAACACACACCTTCACACCTATGCCGTGGCACACCCACACATATGCACATGTCTCCTATTTTTATTTTCTATTATAATTTCAAATTCATGCAAGCATCATATTCACACACTTAATTTCATGCATCACACGTCCAGCACACATTTACACATATAAACATACACATTCGCATACATACTTATCTTATATTTTTAGGTTCTAACTATATTTACTCAAAATCACTAATTCACATACTATAATTAAGTCACACATTTCATTCACACAATTAGGTTCACACAATGTACACACATATTAAATCAAGCACTCATCACATAAAAATTTCAAGCCAATTTATTTAATTTATTTTCTTCAAGATATCACTCCAAAATTCGTGTTTTACAGTTCTGAAAATAACTTTTATAAAAAAACCCAGAAAATTTCAAAAATTGTATTTTCAACATCTACGTTTCATGACGGTCGTTTTGATATAAAGTTTTGTAAAAATCCGAGTTACGGTTCAAAAGATATGAATTTTCCAAGTATACAAATCCAAAAATTTCATCTCAAATAAAAATCACTTCTTAATAAAACACAACTCTTTTCTTAAAATTCAATTCAACAAAATCATTCACTTTTTATTCATAAAAACATTTTGTTTATAAAAACCCTTGAAAATCAACATTTCGTTTCTTTCTCTCGTAAAATATTTTCTGAAAAATCTTTATAAAACAAAACTTTAGGGTTTTGTTTAATCAAATTCGTTCACGCACGTACGGGAAAAATTTGGGGTGTTACAGGAAACGTCTCTTCCGAGAGCATTCTCTTCTTTCTTGTCAGTAGGTCTTTCATAAACTTCCCATACAAAGGCATTTGTGAAAGTGCCTCAGCGAATGGGATGTTTATGTTAATCTTTTTTTTCATATCCAGAAACTTGGAGAATTGCCTCTGGTCTTCTTCTTGTTGGAAGCCAACAAGCAGCTAAAATAACCTTCTAGAGGGGGGGTGAATAGAAGTGTTAAGCGTCGATACCCAAATTTAAAAAGTGATCAAAATTGGTTCAGAAACTATTCAATTTTAAGCCAAAAACCAGGATTTAATCGATTAAGCTGCAACTTAATCGATTAACGTCAGATAGCACACTTTTACTTAATCGATTATTAATTGATTAAACGCTGTTAATTTGCAGAAAGTCAGAATTCAGTTCAAATTCAAGAATCGCAAGAAACTCTAGAAATTAAGAATTAAACCTAAGGCAATTAACTACGTATCAATTAAACAGAAATATCGAATACGTAATTAAATTCCCAATCTAATCCTAAATCAATCACTCTCACAAGATTGAATTTAATAGCGAAACGTAATGAGCAAAAGGTAAGAAGAACACGCAAAGATTTTATCCTGGTTCACTCACAACCACCATGAGCTACATCCAGTCCTCCCTCTCTGATTTGGGAGATTTGCTTCACTAAGAAATAAGGAGATTAGTATACAACTAGTTAGAATTCCTCACACACACAATCCTAACCCTTTTCTCATACGATGTACCAAATCGTAGAGAGTCTACCCAATCTCTTAATTCTTGTTCACGTTCTTCTTGAATCCCGTTAGCTTTTAGCAATGAAACCTTCAACGCCCAAGATGTTGCTCAACCTTGCACTTTCAATTTCCTCAATTGAAACTTGTTTGTTGAATCTTCAAAGTAACCTCTTGTTACCAATACATTCAACCAAGAATATTACAAGCACACTTGAATCTCAATATTGACACAAAAAGAATGAAATGTGTAGAAGAATTGAGATTCCAAAAGAATTTGATAGAGAGTATTTTTGTGAAAGAATATTAGCTCATGAAAGATTGAAAGATAGTGAAAAATTGCTCTTGAAAAATTATGGTTCGTAACCTTTTTCCAAATGCATTAGAAAAGCTTTTATTTTATCAGCTACAACAGTCTTTAATCGATTAAATTATTCCTTAATCGATTACTAATCGATTAAATTGAGATTTAATCGATTAAACACTGTAAAAATCCTTTTCTATTATTTTGCAATTTTCACTTATTAATTTTAATAAAACTTTGAGCTAAATTCTCTATCAATGTAATCTCAACTCCAAAACATATTAAATTCTTATAGATCAAATTGAGATTATCTATCCCAGTCTACCACCCACACTCATATAATAAAAAGAATAATACATTAAATTACAATTATATGAATAAGAGATAAACTAGTCTTGTTGTTGTAGGTTGACCAAACACTTTGTCTTCATCAAAACACAATTGAACCACATCAAGCCTTCAATCTCCCCCTTTTTGATGAATGACAAACCATCACCGTTGAACAAATACTCCCCCTAAATGTTAGCACACTTAGGAAGTAAATCAACCTACAAAACAAATCAATCCAACCTTTCTCCCCCTTTTGGCATTTATCAAAAATATATAACAATAAACGCTTCGCCAAAAGTGAGAATTAGTAACAAATGACCAATGACCAAAATCCAGACTATAAAGTATATATAATGGCAATAAAACAAGAACATAAACACAATATAGCAATAAAGTTGAAGTAATGTGCGTAATACATCAAAAGTACATAGTCAAAATATCACAAGAAACACCATAAGTCTGAAAAACATGATCACAAGTCTAAAACCATAAACCATAATCCAGAAACATAACAAGGAAAAACCAGAGATAAGTCATAAAAACATAAGAGAAATCCAGCAGAAATCATGGAGGTGGCTGAGGAAAAAGACGCCCAAGAGCACCAAAGAACCTATCCTCCATCACCTGTTGGCGAAGAGCCATATCAGCAAACCCACGCTCAAGAAGCTCCTGTTGCCTAGTCTCCAGCACACGAAAACGCTCATCAATCTGACCAGACAAACTGTCATGAAGAGCACGGTAGTCAAAGCCCGGATAAGCTCTCGGAGGGGATTGTTGCTCTTGTTCATCATCAGGAAAAGTCATAAAATCCTCAACATTTATACCATCAGAAGGTGGAGGAGCAGAAGGACCAGCACCACCTTGTGCTTCCATCTCAGCCATATGCCATGCCAAATCCTCTTCAGCCTGTTGTTGTGCCATAATCTTGGCCACATCCGATTTCCACATCCAATTATTTGCCTCTGGATATTCTTGTAATCCTTGAGAGCGCAAAACAGAAGCCGTAATACAGTTTTGATCATTCACCTCAATTTCTAATTCATCCTCATCAATAGGAACCTCATAAAACACAAGAAGTCGGGTAACCATCATAGCATAAGGGAGAGTCGCAGAACCAGTAGACGCAGCAGCCAACAACATCCTATCAATAATGACCCTTGACCAGTTGATTGGAACATAATTCCTAAGACCATAAAAAATCCTTATTTCATCCGAATTAGCCTGACTAAAATTCTGATTTGTCTTAGGCATCAAACAATATGCAATCACATACAGCAATAACCGACAATCAACTTTCATTAATCCAACACCCTTAGTACCCTTAGACCAATTGTGACCCGACCTCAAAGTTTGTTTAAACACATTTGCAGGGTCCACATCAACTAAAGTGTCATCATTAGGATCATTCAAAAAAGTTCCAGTTGTACTCAATCCAAACAGGTGATTCAAATCAGCAGGTTTAATCACTGTCAATTTGCCATTAACAACAGTCTTGTATTTACCATTAGTGACCTTCATATTTGCATAAAATTTTCTAACAAGCCTAGGGGTGATAATTTGATCTAAAATTCAGAAACTTAGTGAGCCCTTGCTCTTGAAATAGAGAAACGCAATCAAACCTCTGAGTTTGCAGCCACTTCATATTCAGAAAACGAATAATTCCAAACCCCCTTGCTGCAAAACCAGCCTCTCTTTCCTTCCGAACGTCCTTGGAGTAGTAGTGCGAATCCAAATCAAGATTAACCCATTGCTTCTTTCGCTTTCCAATAGAGGAGGAGGCCATGATACTCTTAGGGTTTTTAGAAAGGGGGTTTTGTGAAAATTAGGGATTTTAGTGTAAAAAAAGTGAAATAAACGAGCAATAGAGTGAGTAGAGGAAAGAATCAAGTGATTTTAAGAAGAAATTTGTGGGAATGTCGTGTGAGAAGATGAAAATCGCGTTGGGGTTGGGAGAAAAACGCGTCAGAGAAGAGGAGAAGTAAAACCGTGAATGTGAAAGAATGAGTTTTCATTTTTCAGAACACACAGTATTTAATCGATTAAAAATTTACTTAATCGATTAATACTCGATTAAACTGCATTTTAATCGATTAAGGACTGTGTATTTTTATGCTTTAATCGATTAAATTTCAGATACTCGATGAAGATCAGTTAGAGCTATTTTTCTTAATCGATTATGCGATGACTTAATCGATTAAATGCTTAAAAAATGCAGTTTTAACAAAAACTTTTGTGCAAAACTCATGTAAAACCTATTCAAAACACATAAACACATATGAACCAACACATGAACAAATTTAGCACATATTAAGCAAATCACATGAGAGTACACATATAACCAAGACATTAGAGAAACATGATTAGCTTTAAACATAAAAAAAAATTACTCAAAAACAAGTCATATAGAAATAGGCATATACAAAGAGATTGACCTTAAAAATAATCAAATACAACTTAACCAATAGTAGATTCACCTAGAATGCCAAGTTCCCTTCGAATGAAATAAAACGTATCTCTAGGTAGGGGTTTTGTAAAAATATCGGCAAGTTGATTTGAAGTAGATACAAATTCGATTATGCAATCTCCTTTTTGAACATGATCACGTAAAAAATGATGCCGTATTTCAATATGCTTTGTTTGTGAGTGTAATACCGGGTTTTTAGTAAGATTAATTGCGGAGGTATTATCACATCTAATAGGAATTTTTGTCAAAAACAAACCAAAGTCCGATAATTGTTGCTTCATCCAAAGAATTTGGGCACAACAACTACCGGCCGCAATGTATTCGGCTTCCGCGGTTGATAAAGCGATACAATTTTGCTTTTTAGAAAACCACGATACAAGTGAACTACCAATTAAATGGCAAGTACCCCTTGTACTTTTTCATTCCACTTTACAACCCGCAAAATCGGAATCTGAATATCCTACTAAGTTTAAAAATGCATCCCTAGGATACCACAATCCGGTATTAGTAGTACCTTCCAAGTATTTCATGATTCTCTTAACGGCGGTTAAATGTGACTCTTTGGGATTTGATTGAAATCTTGCACACATGCATACACTAAACATGATATCGGGTCTAGAAGCAGTTAAATAGAATAAGCTACCTATCATTCCACGATATTTTGTTACCTCTATGGATTTTCCACTTTCGTCCTTATCCATGTAGCATGTTGCACTAATTAGTGTTGAGGCCTCTTTGCAAGAATCCATACCAAAGCGCTTGAGCAATTCCTTGCAATATTTGCTTTGGTGAATGTAAATCCCGATGTCAAGTTGCTTAATTTGTAATCCAAGGAAGAAGGTTAACTTGTAACACCCCGATTTCGGCAACTTGAAAACATTATCTCTTTAACAAAATATAGTAAAATTTTGGGAAATTTTTTTTTTAAAAGGTGACATGGGCATGAGAACCTTTATGTTCCAAAAACATTTTCGTAACTTGATTGAAATTAAATAACGTTCTCATGTCGCACGTCACAAGTCAAGTTCCAAACCGAGATGTTACATAACATCACACTTTGTAACTTGGCTTCGTAAAACTAATTTGAGAGGACATTTTCAAGTCTTGTTTTGTAAGACTTTATTCTTTCAGAAGCCATACTCAATAAAATGTCAAGTGGGGTACAGAATGATATGACAATGTAACCAAGTAGTTGCAAGGGATACGGTACTCGAGGGAATTACCTATTACTATTCTTGACCTCTAATCTTCTTCGCTGAAGCCCACTGCCGAAACCGCATCGAGGCGAAGGCGCCATTCATACTACAGGGCCGACCATCTATCCATTGCGATATCGGAACAACCCGATATGACAACGTGATAGGAGAGATGGTCAGTATTCCAGAAGTTCAACATGACCAAACGGTAGAATAATAACTAGAGGCATAGAATCTACAAAATTCTCATGCAATGACATCTACTCATGCTATGCATATAACACATATATTCATGTAAGCACATAGGAAATACCTATAAATAAAACATATCAAGTATTGCACAATCATCCCACACACATCACTCGGCATCTCAAGCCTTCCAACTTTCAAGTCTTATCATCATCCTTTCTTAATCTTTTCGCAATCACTTATGCTTTTCCTTCTTTGAATCTTTCTCAATTATTCACAAATTCTTTATACTTCCATTCTTGAAATCTTTCATTATTCTTAAGTTTTATCAAACGATTAGCATCAATGATGAGGGGGACACTTCATTGATCTCACACACGTCTACATCTCCTCGGTCATCCACCCAACCTAGTCGGAAGCAAACAGGAGTACAGGACCTTTACCACGCGGGCACGACAGCTGTCACACAAACAAATGGTCCCAGACCAGGAGGACTCAGCCTCAATTCAATTCAATACACATATATATCAAGGCACGCTCTCAGCGGCAATCTCAAATGCCCCGTTCCAGTCCCTCTCACTGTTCTCGAATTGCCATAGGGGGCGACAGTACTAATTCTAGTTGATCGTGCAGAACTTACCACGGCATAGAACCGATCTTCCCGTACCACATATGGAATTCATTCCGCCTAGAATAGCACTCAAGGCTTCTTGACGTATCACCGTCTTTACCCTCCCCTATTGCAATCACAACCCGAATATCCGCAGATACTCCGGGGTATCTTCCTCTCCACTACTTCGATACGACACTCATACCTTACCGCGTATATAAATGTCTTTTAATTCTTTTAAAGTTTTAATGTTTTAATTATCGGCTTAATCCTAAAAGTCGGCTCGTCCTTGGTGCAACCCTTCAACGAAGCCCGACCACTAAACGTAACTGTTTCCCCCTAAATTCTCAATGGCCTCAGGCCTCAATCACTTTCATCTCATCATCACAATTCTCACAACTCATTCTCAGCACATTTCTCATCAACTTCCTCAACATCTTTTCCTCGTTGTTCTCAAAATATCATCTCACCAAAAACTTTTTAGAAAAACATGATTTCCCAAAACTTTTACTTCACATAACATTTTTAGAAACCTCATTTCATAAATCCTTTCACAAAACTTTTTCAAAAATACTGTTTCCAAAACTTCACAAAAATATTGTTTTCACAAAGGTTTTTCAAAAATCTCTTTTCAAAATCTTTTTCAAAAATCACATTTTTGGGTGAGTGTTAATGGAGGAGCAAGCTCAACTCAACACTAAGCTTCTCCCAAAAATGTGTACGAGGAATCACATTTCCACTCAAACCACATCTCACTTTCATCACCACATTCTCTTTCAAATCTCAACTCCAATCACAATCACATCTCTTTTCATCCTCTTTCTCATTCATTTCTTATAACCTTCTCCTTTTTCTTATTTCATCTTTGATCTCTTACTTCTCTTATTATTTTTCTTTAATTTCTTACTCAGTCTCAAGTCTTACTCTTTCTCATAATTCGCATTATCACTCACACCCACATTCAGACAGAACAAGATATACTCAACAAAATGCTCATAGAGAAATTCAATACATAACCAAAATTATTCATGCAACATATTTAACAAAACAAATGAACATCTAGCACATATAGATCACATATAATTATGCAATGCATAACCTATGACAAATACTCAATCAGACTTGATGCACTCAGTTTAGAACCGAGTCTACACGTCACGATGACCTAGGCCTACTGCATCTCTCACCTCATCTCCAGCTTCTGAAATCGTCGCGAATCCTTCCCAACAAGTCAGTCGTTCCGCTTTCCGACTTATGCGCACCTTGTACTAAATAGACGATGCTAACATTATAAGTCTATCTTAAATAATCGTCCTACTTAGGATTATAGCTCGTTTTTGGAAAACTCTTTTTATTTCTCGTCGGAAGATCGCAAAACGTTAAAACTTGTTCAAATCAAATTCGGCTTTTGAAAATACTTTAAATATCTTAAAAATATTTCTAAAACAATTGACAAAACGATTTAAAATCATTAGTTTTGGCTGCTGGTCCGTTCCGGACAGCCATTAACCAAAACTCAAAAACACCGAAAAACTTAACTTTTGTTCATGTAAGACTTTGTTATACAATAAACACTTAAACGATTTTATTTTTAAAACTTAACATTGTGAAATGAATTAAGGGCAGCAACCACTAAGTTTAAGGTTCTTTAATTAAATCAAAGCTAGACTATTTCAAAACCAATTACTTTTTAAACCAATTACAAAATCAAACACAATACTTTGATTAAATAATTCATTCAAGCATAACCTAAACATGTTATCAAACAATCACTCATTCAATCATATCAAGACAACATGATTATCATGCAAGTCAACCAAGTCATAGCATCAAGCATAAAAGTTCACACTCATCAAAAACATTCAAATAAAACTTAGTGTGATTACAAGTAAAACACACAAGATAAAATCCAAAACTAAATCAAATCAATTTGTTTAATCTTCAAAATTTCCAGAATATTCACATACATACCAAAGTTCATCATATAAAAATTTCAAGTCATTTAAACAATCCTAAACTAGGTTTCAAATTAGATTTTGCATGAAGAGCAACATGGTACTGTTGCTGGTCAGAGGCAAAAACGACATTATTAAAAATAGTTTTTCAATTCCAAATTGCACAAAATTTGGTATAAGTCTTCCTTATACAGTTAAGACTATCTCATAAAATTTTCAGAATATTTGGAGTTGTGAAAATTATATTTTTCCAATTAAATTCATCACTAAGTCCAGAAAATCTGAACCAAGTGGTCCACTGTTTTTCCTTTCTTAAAAATATCAATTCAACTCCAAATCTCTTCAAATTTTATAGAGAACATATAGAGATGTCCAGGAAGCAACCATAAAAATTTCAAACAATTTAGAGCAGCACAAGTTCGAAAATTATTTTCATCTTTAAACTGAAAAGCTCATTTTCAGAAAATCATTTTCACAAGGTTTGCTCTTATAAAAATAGGAAATCAATTCAAAAAATCATACAAAAATTCAAAGAAGCTTATTTTAACATACTTAAGGTAGTGACAAAATCCCAGAATTATTAGACACACATACTCATCATCTATCCAAGTTAGAAACACACACATTCCTAATTTCAGCATAACACTTTGGTCAACAAACTTATTCATGCATTCCTTCTCATGATAATTAAAAATACACACCTACATACAAATCAACATAAAAATCAATCCATCACTTATTTTATTTTTCAAAAACGGAATTAATAAAGTTTTTTTTTTTTTTTTGAAAACAATCTTCTTTAATTCAATTTCAACATGCATCACATCTAGAAATAAAGATCAAGCTTCTTAAACTAAAAAATCAAGAGTCAAAATAAACTAACCTAGATCATCACATGCATGTACTAAATACTTCAAATAAAAATCCTTTTCTAAAAATCCATGCCAACACCGAAACACACATAAGAAAAATAAATAAATTCATTTTATCAAAATTTTCATGCTTTAAGTTAAATTTTCCTAAAAATGATTTCCTTTGCATGCACACAAAACCAAATCAAACAAGAAAACAAGATCATTATCTCAAAAATTCTTTTAAAAATCGAATCACCCTTTAAATATTTTTGCATGTTCATTTTTCATTTTAAAACTTCAATCTTTAATTATTACTCTTTGAAAAACATAGATCAACAATAGAAACTAATATGCAAGAACAAATCAACACACTCATAACCGAAAATAGAATGATGAAGAAGAAAGGACACCAAATGTAACATCCCAAATGTTATTTTAAATTGGATTATTAATTAAAAACCTTAAAAAAATTGGAAAAGTGACTTAATGAATTTTGGTGGATATGCGAGTGGTGATTATAGGACCTAGGAGTTGTATAGAAGGCATTTATGGCTTTGGGCAAAGTCATATAAGCGAAATCGGGAGTTAAATCGGCGTTTTCGATGTTAGAAATCGACCGAAAAGAGAAAATTAGAAATTTATTATAGGAAGCTAAGAAAATAAATTCCACCGTTGGATGTGAAGTTTATGGGGTAAAGAAGCATTTCTAAAAATTTGGACTCGATCCGACGATTAACGAAAAAGTTACGGCGAATCGAAGATTTGAAAAGTGAAACTCGCCCAGGCGCATGAGCCACTCGCCCAGGCGAGTTCACTATTCATTTGAGCTCAAATCCAGTGAAAAACTCGCCCAGGCGAGAAATAGGCTCGCCCAGGCGAGTCCCTGATTTTTAGCAGCACGTGTTCAGATGCCAAAACCCGCCCAGGCGAGAAATAGGCTCGCCCAGGCGAGCGACGCACCCCAGATTAGATCTGGTGCGTTGAATCTGAACTTGGGGGCCAAGTTGCTCAATCCTAGCCGTCCGATTCTCTTTCTCTTGGGCATGAACAAACACCCAACAACAAGAACAACACTCATTCCTCACATTCCATCATCAACATCTTCTCTTCACCCATTTTCTCTCCATCTCCAACACACTCCCACCACAAATCCACCATAAACACTTGATCTTGGGCACCCCAAACCCAAAATCAAACACACCCACCAAGTCTTGCACCATGGAAGTTGGATGAGAGCTCATTCCTCCTTTCTCCCTTGATTCACGAATTACTCCCTCCTTCCATTCTTCTTGGTTTTCAATTTCCACCATTGTTGGGGTAAGTCAAGCTTCATGCCATATATTAATTTCCTTTCCATTCCAACTTTCCTTAGTTCCTTGAAATTGAGTTTAAATCCTTAGGGTTCTTGCACTCATGAATTTATAGGACTTTGTTTCATGCCTCCAATCAAAACCAAGTCAAGGGCAAGGAACTCACATACCAAGGATCAAGAAGCTAGAGCTTGAATTCATCATCACCTCTTAAGAAGGTAAGAGGGTTTGTATTACCTTAGCTTAGGAAGTAGATTCTCTTTAGTTATAGTGATGGCTAGGGGTAGAGAGGGAGTATAGCATGAAACCTTAGGGTATTTGACAATAAAAATCAAGGAAATAATTGATGGATAATAGAAAGAGTAATTAGTGTAATTTGTGAGAACAAAGGTATAAACGAAAATGGATAGGAAGGGAATAGTGGACAAGTATATATATATAATTTGAGAGTAATGAGAATAACTGGTTGGCAAATCATAAGGAAAATAATAAAGGAAATTAAGAGTGGATAATGGAGCGAAAATAATTAGAGACTCGGGATAAGCTTGAAAAGATTTGGAGATGGTGAAAGGAGTGAAACATTATGTTGATGGGATAACCATGAGATAGGTAAATAAAAGGGAAAGTAATGATGGATTGGTTTTAATTCGGAAAGATGACGGATAAAATGTATGGAGAGTATAGAAGAATGTATGTTAAGAGGAATCGATAAATGAATACTAAAGTAAAATGTTGATTTAATGCTAAGTAAATAATGTGAGTGATAAATGTGTAAACAAAGGGAATTAATAACACAAAAGGGCATTTATGGCTAAAACGGACTTCGAGTGCTAAAATGTGCAAATGAAATGGAATGGAAATCATATAGGGAATGAGTTAAAAGCGAGTGAATACTTGAACAATGAAATTATATGCTTAATGTGAGAAGAACCCACCTATTGAGGTGTGGATATAGGAATGTGAAAGGGTGAATTTATGATGTGAATAATGATTTATATACAAATGACCCTCCCAAAGGGAGTGAGAATATGATAATGTTTATGAATGACCCTTCCTATGGAAGTGGAAATATGTATAATCTATATGGACCCTCCCCAAGTGGAGTGTGGAATTATAATGGACCCTCCTTAACGGAGCGTGTATAAATATAATGGACCCTCCTTAACGGAGCGTGTATATAATGGACCCTCCATAGCGGAGCGTGTATATAATGGACCCTCCTTAACGGAGCGTGTATATAATGGACCCTCTATAGCGGAGCGTGTATATAATGGACCCTCCATAGCGGAGCGTGTATATAATGGATCCTCCTTAACGGAGCGTGTATATAATGGACCCTCCATAGCGGAGCGTGTATATAATGGACCCTCCTTAACGGAGCGTGTATATAATGGACCCTCCATAGCGGAGCGTGTATATAATGGACCCTCCATAGCGGAGCGTGTATATAATGGATCCTCCTTAACGGAGCGTGTATATAATGGACCCTTCATAGCTGAGCGTATATATAATGGACCCTCCTTAACGGAGCGTGTATAAATATAATGGACCCTCCTTAACGGAGCATGTATATAATGGACCCTCCATAGCGGAGCGTGTATATAATGGACCCTCCATAGCGGAGCGTGTATACAATGGACCCTCCATAGCGGAGCGTGTATAAATATAATGGACCCTCCTTAACGGAGCGTGTATAAATATAATGGACCCTCCATAGCGGAGCGTGTATATGATGGACCCTCCATTACGGAGCGTGATTGATGGACCCTCCATGTAGGAGTGGATATGTATATGATTATGGACCCTCCATAGAGGAGTGGATAGATGCATGATATGGACCCTCCCTTCGGGAGCGTGATAAGGTATATGATGGACCCGCCTATATGGTGTGAGTGGATGTGATTAGAACCCGCCCTTGTGGTGTGCGAATAAATGGAAATAATAACCCGCCGAAAGGTGGGCGAATGAATGGAAAGTATTAGAAAGACTTGAGAAGCATAGGGAAAGTATGTAACTGAAAACTTAGGGAAATGTTGAGTCGTATAAGAGGAAAGTGAAGTAGTGTGTGATTGTCTAGTATGGTGTAGGGTAGGTCCTTGGTTTATTACTATGCTTTTGTAGAAGCTATATTTCTAAGTTCTGTGTAATGCTACCCTTCTTGATATATTTTTACAGGTACCGAAGCGGAGCATGCACTAACCTTGGCCGAGCAGGGACACACTCCACAACGTGGAGTGTGAATATTAGGGGTGTGATAGTAGGTGGATTCGCAAAGTTAAACTTTGGGTTTTTGATGTAAATAAATATGATGTATTATCTTTTGGGAGATTAAACTATCTTAAAACTTGTTTATTATTATTTTGGAAACGATGTACTAGAATGTATTGAACTGACTTGTATTTTGCCCTGTTGGCATACTGCTGGTTATATAACAATGTTAAACAGGTTTTCAAGGCAACTCATATTTTTGGGATATCCGTAAAACAAAGGAAACTCTGTCCGATTTGACAGAGATTTTTATAAGTTTAAATGGTTTTAAAAAGAAATTTTCAAGTCACTAATTAAATCGGGGTAGTTAGAGTATTAATTAAGATAGGGTGTTACATTTATGGTATCAGAGCAGTTTTTCCTCGGCCCTTGGAGTTAATCATTACTCCAGTGGTTACTCACCGAGCGAGTAATCGATAATTATAGTTTAGAGTCTAGAGTCTATTGATAGGATGTTTATACTAGTAATTATGCTATTAAGCATTATCTGTCGGCCTTATGCATGACTAAACAGAATGGCTGGTAGACGGGTCGATAATGACGGGATCCGCGCTATTCTGGAACATCTGGTACAGATGCAACAGGATCAGGCTGCTAATATGGCGCAAACGCACCATAACCAGGGGGAGAACATAGCAGCAGCTGCAACAGCAGCAACAGCAGCAGTGGCAGCAATGAATCCTCAACAACCAGCTCCGGTCGCGATCGATTGGATGGCCCGATTCAGAAAGAACGAGCCTCAAAAGTTTGAAGGAGGATTCAACCCCGACGGGGCACAGCTGTGGTTGCAAGAGATTGAAAAGATTTTGAATATTATGGCACCACCGGAGGAACAAAAGGTTCTGCTGGCACAATACATGTTGGCTAGTGAAGCAGAACACTGGTGGCAACAGACGCGAAGGGGTTTAGAAGCAGGACATCAGGCAATTACCTGGGATCTTTTTAAGATCCGATTTCTGGAAAAGTATTTTCCTGAGGATGTCCGCAGAGAAAAGGAGATCGCCTTTCTGCAGCTAGAGCAAGGGGATCTGAGCGTCGGGGAGTATGCTGCTAAGTTTGAAGATCTGATTCGATATGCCGAAAGCTACAGGGACGCTGATGAAAGGACTAAATGCATCAAATTCGAGACAGGACTTCGTTCGGAGATTAAGATGGCCTTTGAGTATCAGAACATTGCAAATTTGTCTCAGCTGATTAATATGACCAGTACTTATGAAAAGAGTAGGAAGCATAGTGCGAAAGAGAAAGTTAAGAGTGGGCAGAAGACAGGAGGTCCAATCAAAAATGATGGACCAACACAAAAATCAAGCCCTTATGTCGTTCCCCACAACAAGGCAGCTGTCCCAAGAATTATGGGCAAGAGTGAGACTGTTGTGGACACTCCTCCATCATGTCCACATTGTGGAAAGCAACATAGTGGAGAGTGCTGGTTCTGGAACCAAACTAGAAGAAGTTTTAGTTGTTTTGTGTGCGGACAACCCGGAAATTATGCTGCCAATTGTCCCAAGAATACTATGAAGAAAGAGGTGAATACAGCTAGAGCCCATCCAGTAGGTGCAAAACGATCTATCCAGAGAGGAAAGGTACTCACTTCGAAAGGGAAGGAAGTGGGAAATGCAGACAAACCAAACTGAGGTAAACGCTGAGTCTTTAACACTCTCTAGGAGACGATGTTTAATGACTGAGTCACATGCTTGTATGTTTCCCTTAATTACTTGAACGGAAATGAAGTTGCTCCAAATTAGAAATCCCCTATGAGTCTTAGGTGTTGATCTTTGATGATCAGAAACCTCTTTAGTGAAAACTTAGAAAAGCATGTACTATTTGGAGCCTTGATCCCTAATCTCTGAATAAAGAGTTATGTAATTTAAGAAAAATGCATAGATGCCACTACACTTATAGGGAGAAATCAGAAAGAATAAAGTGCTAAGTTTTGAATGCTAAGTAGAAAGTAACCAGACTCTGTGATAATGTCGTTGTTTAATAGAATGTAAGATTAGAGCTGACCACTCTGCTCCTACATCTGTTAAATGATGATGCTATCAGCAAAACCGCCGATGATGTGCTGTTAACGGACGTAAGATTGGGTTCGGTCGCCTCGATCTTTGCATCTATTAACGGACGATGTCATGGCAAACTTCTTATTAAAGTGAGAAATTAATTGCAATAGGAATTCTGCGAATACAAAGATCCATTAGTGGGATAAACACTAGCTTGAATGGTGTTCTTCCCAAAATTCCTTACGCCTAATCGAGTATTAGACTCACAACGAAGCTTATGGATAAGAGTTTTTAGCTACACAAAACCCCCGGGATCTCACCAAGATCCCTGAACGAACAAACGTAAGAGAAACCAATCCTAATAATTGTGTGAAGGAGCCACACAAAAACTCAGTTAGCTTGATTCGAGTTTGTACTCCCATTGAGTACAAGAACTTAAGGGTATACGGGTACGAAGGAATATGCCTATGATAAGTGGGGGAGAACTTAATTCCGGAACTTTAAAAGATCCTTGTCGGGGTAACCACGGAGCGAAGTATATACAAGCGGAAGCGATGGAATTAAGAAATATAATGGGATGGTTCTCCAATTGAAGGAATTGAACGGAATTTCGGGGACGAAATTCTAGTAAGTGGGGGAGAATTGTAACATCCCAAACGTTATTTTAAATTGGATTATTAATTAAAAACCTTAAAAAAATTGGAAAAGTGACTTAATGAATTTTGGTGGATATGCGAGTGGTGATTATAGGACCTAGGAGTTGTATAGAAGGCATTTATGGCTTTGGGCAAAGTCATATAAGCGAAATCGGGAGTTAAATCGGCGTTTTCGATGTTAGAAATCGACCGAAAAGAGAAAATTAGAAATTTATTATAGGAAGCTAAGAAAATAAATTCCACCGTTGGATGTGAAGTTTATGGGGTAAAGAAGCATTTCTAAAAATTTGGACTCGATCCGACGGTTAACGAAAAAGTTACGGCGAATCGAAGATTTGAAAAGTGAAACTCGCCCAGGCGCATGAGCCACTCGCCCAGGCGAGTTCACTATTCATTTGAGCTCAAATCCAGTGAAAAACTCGCCCAGGCGAGAAATAGGCTCGCCCAGGCGAGTCCCTGATTTTCAGCAGCACGTGTTCAGATGCCAAAACCCGCCCAGGCGAGAAATAGGCTCGCCCAGGCGAGCGACGCACCCCAGATTAGATCTGGTGCGTTGAATCTGAACTTGGGGGCCAAGTTGCTCAATCCTAGCCGTCCGATTCTCTTTCTCTTGGGCATGAACAAACACCCAACAACAAGAACAACACTCATTCCTCACATTCCATCATCAACATCTTCTCTTCACCCGTTTTCTCTCCATCTCCAACACACTCCCACCACAAGTCCACCATAAACACTTGATCTTGGGCACCCCAAACCCAAAATCAAACACACCCACCAAGTCTTGCACCATGGAAGTTGGATGAGAGCTCATTCCTCCTTTCTCCCTTGATTCACGAATTACTCCCTCCTTCCATTCTTCTTGGTTTTCAATTTCCACCATTGTTGGGGTAAGTCAAGCTTCATGCCATATATTAATTTCCTTTCCATTCCAACTTTCCTTAGTTCCTTGAAATTGAGTTTAAATCCTTAGGGTTCTTGCACTCATGAATTTATAGGACTTTGTTTCATGCCTCCAATCAAAACCAAGTCAAGGGCAAGGAACTCACATACCAAGGATCAAGAAGCTAGAGCTTGAATTCATCATCACCTCTTAAGAAGGTAAGAGGGTTTGTATTACCTTAGCTTAGGAAGTAGATTCTCTTTAGTTATAGTGATGGCTAGGGGTAGAGAGGGAGTATAGCATGAAACCTTAGGGTATTTGACAATAAAAATCAAGGAAATAATTGATGGATAATAGAAAGAGTAATTTGTGTAATTTGTGAGAACAAAGGTATAAACGAAAATGGATAGGAAGGGAATAGTGGACAAGTATATATATATATATATATAATTTGAGAGTAATGAGAATAACTGGTTGGCAAATCATAAGGAAAATAATAAAGGAAATTAAGAGTGGATAATGGAGCGAAAATAATTAGAGACTCGGGATAAGCTTGAAAAGATTTGGAGATGGTGAAAGGAGTGAAACATTATGTTGATGGGATAACCATGAGATAGGTAAATAAAAGGGAAAGTAATGATGGATTGGTTTTAATTCGGAAATATGACGGATAAAATGTATGGAGAGTATAGAAGAATGTATGTTAAGAGGAATCGATAAATGAATACTAAAGTAAAATGTTGATTTAATGCTAAGTAAATAATGTGAGTGATAAATGTGTAAACAAAGGGAATTAATAACACAAAAGGGCATTTATGGCTAAAACGGACTTCGAGTGCTAAAATGTGCAAATGAAATGGAATGGAAATCATATAGGGAATGAGTTAAAAGCGAGTGAATACTTGAACAATGAAATTATATGGTTAATGTGAGAAGAACCCTCCTATTGAGGTGTGGATATAGGAATGTGAAAGGGTGAATTTATGATGTGAATAATGATTTATATACGAATGACCCTCCCAAAGGGAGTGAGAATATGATAATGTTTATGAATGACCCTTCCTATGGAAGTGGAAATATGTATAATCTATATGGACCCTCCCCAAGTGGAGTGTGGAATTATAATGGACCCTCCTTAACGGAGCGTGTATAAATATAATGGACCCTCCTTAACGGAGCGTGTATATAATGGACCCTCCATAGCGGAGCGTGTATATAATGGACCCTCCTTAACGGAGCGTGTATATAATGGACCCTCCGTAGCGGAGCGTGTATATAATGGACCCTCCTTAACGGAGCGTGTATATAATGGACCCTCCGTAGCGGAGCGTGTATATAATGGACCCTCCATAGCGGAGCGTGTATATAATGGATCCTCCTTAACGGAGCGTGTATATAATGGACCCTCCATAGCGGAGCGTGTATATAATGGACCCTCCTTAACGGAGCGTGTATATAATGGACCCTCCATAGCGGAGCGTGTATATAATGGACCCTCCATAGCGGAGCATGTATATAATGGATCCTCCTTAACGGAGCGTGTATATAATGGACCCTTCATAGCTGAGCGTGTATATAATGGACCCTCCTTAACGGAGCGTGTATAAATATAATGGACCCTCCTTAACGGAGCGTGTATATAATGGACCCTCCATAGCTGAGCGTGTATAGAATGGGCCCTCCATAGCGGAGCGTGTATACAATGGACCCTCCATAGCGGAGCGTGTATAAATATAATGGACCCTCCTTAATGGAGCGTGTATAAATATAATGGACCCTCCATAGCGGAGCGTGTATATGATGGACCCTCCATTACGGAGCGTGATTGATGGACCCTCCATGTAGGAGTGGATATGTATATGATTATGGATCCTCCATAGAGGAGTGGATAGATGCATGATATGGACCCTCCCTTCGGGAGCGTGATAAGGTATATGATGGACCCGCCTATATGGTGTGAGTGGATGTGATTAGAACCCGCCCTTGTGGTGTGCGAATAAATGGAAATAATAACCCGCCGAAAGGTGTGCGAATGAATGGAAAGTATTAGAAAGACTTGAGAAGCATAGGGAAAGTATGTAACTGAAAACTTAGGGAAATGTTGAGTCGTATAAGAGGAAAGTGAAGTAGTGTGTGATTGTTTAGTATGGTGTAGGGTAGGTCCTTGGTTTATTACTATGCTTTTGTAGAAGCTATATTTCTAAGTTCTGTGTAATGCTACCCTTCTTGATATATTTTTACAGGTACCGAAGCGGAGCATGCACTAACCTTGGCCGAGCAGGGACACACTCCACAACGTGGAGTGTGAATATTAGGGGTGTGATAGTAGGTGGATTCGCAAAGTTAAACTTTGGGTTTTTGATGTAAATAAATAAGATGTATTATCTTTTGGGAGATTAAACTATCTTAAAACTTGTTTATTATTATTTTGGAAACGATGTAATAGAATGTATTGAACTGACTTGTATTTTGCCCTGTTAGCATACTGCTGGTTATATAACAATGTTAAACAGGTTTTCAAGGCAACTCATATTTTTGGGATATCCGTAAAACAAAGGAAACTCTGTCCGATTTCACAGAGATTTTTATAAGTTTAAATGGTTTTAAAAAGAAATTTTCAAGTCACTAATTAAATCGGGGTAGTTAGAGTATTAATTAAGATAGGGTGTTACACCAAACATAAAACTCTAACATATTACAATTTAAGTGAGTCCTTTTAGTCCAAGATTAAAGAATAATAACACATAAAATCATCCTTAAACTTAGAAAAATCAACATGCAAGGAAGAATAAGAAATAGATCTACAACTAAAAAGGAAAATCTATACTATTACAAAAATCTTCTTTTGGATCTTCAAGTCCTACCATAAAAAGGGGTTGATCTCTAAGTCTCCTAACACTTGGATCTTCAAAGAATCAAGGCTTGATCTAGCATGGGTTTTCTTCTTCCTCTACCCTCACGGTTTTCTCTCTTCTCCTCCATGGTTCTCTCTTTTTTTTTTGCATGTCTCAAGAGCTTCAAATAAAAATCCTTTTCTAAAAATCCATGCCAACACCGAAACACACATAAGAAAAAAAATAAATTCATTTTATCAAAATTTTCATGCTTTAAGTTAAACTTTCCTAAAAATGATTTCCTTTGCATGCACACAAAACCAAATCAAACAAGAAAACAAGATCATTATCTCAAAAATTCTTTTAAAAACCGAATCACCCTTTAAATATTTTTGCATGTTCATTTTTCATTTTAAAACTTCAATCTTTAATTATTACTCTTTGAAAAACATAGATCAACAATAGAAACTAATATGCAAGAACAAATCAACACACTCATAACCGAAAATAGAATGATGAAGAAGAAAGGACACCAAACATAAAACTCTAACATATTACAATTTAAGTGAGTCCTTATAGTCCAAGATTAAAGAATAATAACACATAAAATCATCCTTAAACTTAGAAAAATCAACATGCAAGGAAGAATAAGAAATAGATCTACAACTAAAAAGGAAAATCTATACTATTACAAAAATCTTCTTTTGGATCTTCAAGTCCTACCATAAAAAGGGGTTGATCTCTAAGTCTCCTAACACTTGGATCTTCAAAGAATCAAGGCTTGATCTAGCATGGGTTTTCTTCTTCCTCTACCCTCACGGTTTTCTCTCTTCTCCTCCATGGTTCTCTCTTTTTTTTTTTTGCATGTCTCAAGAGCTTCAAATAAAAATCCTTTTCTAAAAGTCCATGCCAACACCGAAACACACATAAGAAAAAAAATAAATTCATTTTATCAAAATTTTCATGCTTTAAGTTAAACTTTCCTAAAAATGATTTCCTTTGCATGCACACAAAACCAAATCAAACAAGAAAACAAGATCATTATCTCAAAAATTCTTTTAAAAACCGAATCACCCTTTAAATATTTTTGCATGTTCATTTTTCATTTTAAAACTTCAATCTTTAATTATTACTCTTTGTAAAACATAGATCAACAATAGAAACTAATATGCAATAACAAATCAACACACTCATAACCGAAAATAGAATGATGAAGAAGAAAGGACACCAAACATAAAACTCTAACATATTACAATTTAAGTGAGTCCTTATAGTCCAAGATTAAAGAATAATAACACATAAAATCATCCTTAAACTTAGAAAAATCACCATGCAAGGAAGAATAAGAAATAGATCTACAACTAAAAAGGAAAATCTATACTATTACAAAAATCTTCTTTTGGATCTTCAAGTCCTACCATAAAAAGGGGTTGATCTCTAAGTCTCCTAACACTTGGATCTTCAAAGAATCAAGGCTTGATCTAGCATGGGTTTTCTTCTTCCTCTACCCTCACGGTTTTCTCTCTTCTCCTCCATGGTTCTCTCTTTTTTTTTTGCATGTCTCAAGAGCTTCAAATAAAAATCCTTTTCTAAAAATCCATGCCAACACCGAAACACACATAAGAAAAAAAAATAAATTCATTTTATCAAAATTTTCATGCTTTAAGTTAAACTTTCCTAAAAATGATTTCCTTTGCATGCACACAAAACCAAATCAAACAAGAAAACAAGATCATTATCTCAAAAATTCTTTTAAAAACCGAATCACCCTTTAAATATTTTTGCATGTTCATTTTTCATTTTAAAACTTCAATCTTTAATTATTACTCTTTGAAAACATAGATCAACAATTGAAACTAATATGCAAGAACAAATCAACACACTCATAACCGAAAATAGAATGATGAAGAAGAAAGGACACCAAACATAAAACTCTAACATATTACAATTTAAGTGAGTCCTTATAGTCCAAGATTAAAGAATAATAACACATAAAATCATCCTTAAACTTAGAAAAATCAACATGCAAGGAAGAATAAGAAATAGATCTACAACTAAAAAGGAAAATCTATACTATTACAAAAATCTTCTTTTGGATCTTCAAGTCCTACCATAAAAAGGGGTTGATCTCTAAGTCTCCTAACACTTGGATCTTCAAAGAATCAAGGCTTGATCTAGCATGGGTTTTCTTCTTCCTCTACCCTCACGGTTTTCTCTCTTCTCCTCCATGGTTCTCTCTTTTTTTTTTGCATGTCTCAAGAGCTTCAAATAAAAATCCTTTTCTAAAAATCCATGCCAACACCGAAACACACATAAGAAAAAAAAATAAATTCATTTTATCAAAATTTTCATGCTTTAAGTTAAACTTTCCTAAAAATGATTTCCTTTGCATGCACACAAAACCAAATCAAACAAGAAAACAAGATCATTATCTCAAAAATTCTTTTAAAAACCGAATCACCCTTTAAATATTTTTGCATGTTCATTTTTCATTTTAAAACTTCAATCTTTAATTATTACTCTTTGAAAAACATAGATCAACAATAGAAACTAATATGCAAGAACAAATCAACACACTCATAACCGAAAATAGAATGATGAAGAAGAAAGGACACCAAACATAAAACTCTAACATATTACAATTTAAGTGAGTCCTTATAGTCCAAGATTAAAGAATAATAACACATAAAATCATCCTTAAACTTAGAAAAATCAACATGCAAGGAAGAATAAGAAATAGATCTACAACTAAAAAGGAAAATCTATACTATTACAAAAATCTTCTTTTGGATCTTCAAGTCCTACCATAAAAAGGGGTTGATCTCTAAGTCTCCTAACACTTGGATCTTCAAAGAATCAAGGCTTGATCTAGCATGAGTTTTCTTCTTCCTCTACCCTCACGATTTTCTCTCTTCTCCTCCATGGTTCTCTCTTTTTTTTTGCATGTCTCAAGAGCTTCAAATAAAAATCCTTTTCTAAAAATCCATGCCAACACCGAAACACACATAAGAAAAAAAAAATAAATTCATTTTATCAAAATTTTCATGCTTTAAGTTAAACTTTCCTAAAAATGATTTCCTTTGCATGCACACAAAACCAAATCAAACAAGAAAACAAGATCATTATCTCAAAAATTCTTTTAAAAACCGAATCACCCTTTAAATATTTTTGCATGTTCATTTTTCATTTTAAAACTTCAATCTTTAATTATTACTCTTTGAAAAACATAGATCAACAATAGAAACTAATATGCAAGAACAAATCAACACACTCATAACCGAAAATAGAATGATGAAGAAGAAAGGACACCAAACATAAAACTCTAACATATTACAATTTAAGTGAGTCCTTATAGTCCAAGATTAAAGAATAATAACACATAAAATCATCCTTAAACTTAGAAAAATCAACATGCAAGGAAGAATAAGTAATAGATCTACAACTAAAAAGGAAAATCTATACTATTACAAAAATCTTCTTTTGGATCTTCAAGTCCTACCATAAAAAGGGGTTGATCTCTAAGTCTCCTAACACTTGGATCTTCAAAGAATCAAGGCTTGATCTAGCATGGGTTTTCTTCTTCCTCTACCCTCACGGTTTTCTCTCTTCTCCTCCATGGTTCTCTCTTTTTTTTTTTGCATGTCTCAAGAGCTAATGTTGCTCTTGAGACTAAGTGTTTGTGTTGGTGTGGGTGTGAAAGGAAAATGAGATTGTAGAAGGAATGAATGAACCGAAGGAAAGAAGGGAGTGAAAGAATGGATGGAAAGAATGAAGGAAATGAGAGTGGGAATAGAAACAAGAGGTAGTGGGCTAAGGGAGAGGTACTTGGTCATCAAGTCAAGGCTTTACAAGCCTCCACATACACCCCCCCTCCATACGTGGCACACATGCACACACCCCACCTATATCTTCTACATGCACACACACACAAATGTCTTACAATTTTATTTTTATTTTCATTTTTATTATTTTTTTTTATTCCTTGATTAAATTCATTAATTCATAAAATCAAGCCATTAACTCTAAGATCACAATTATACATACACACACATACATAGCACATACACACATAAATACACATATATACACACATTTATCAATCAATCACACACTTAGTCACAAAATAATAATCAAGCACACACATTAACAATTAAACACAATTTCTTTTAAATAATAAACTGTACTTATTGGTTGCACTTATAGCCCTTATTTCATTTTCTAAAATCATAATTTAATATATTAAAGATAATCCCAAAAGGAAAAATTCATTAAAGATCAAAAACTATTTTTCATGAATAATCCCTTGGAAATTCGTCCTTTACAGCTCTGGAAAATAATTTTCGCAAACCAACCCAGAAAATTATGAAAGATACATTTTTGAAAACTACATTTCGATACGATCGTTTTGATATAAAGATCATAAAAATCGGAGTTACGGTTAAAAAGTTATGGATTTTCAAAGTTAATACATCTAAGAAAATCCATAAAGAAATTTATTTTTGCAAGAAATCACCAAAATAAAAATCATTTTTCATTTCTTAATTATAAAATCCACCCTCACTCAATAAAAATCATTTTTACTTAACCTCATAAAAATATTTATTTATCAAAACCCCGTAAAATCAATGCTTTACTTCGAAATCGAATAAAATACTTATCGAAAACCTTTGTAAAACAATATCGCAAAACTTTTTCTTTAATAAAATTTTATTCGTCCCAGTCGGAAAACGCGGGATGTTACATAACTCGCCCATCATAGACATTTCGAACTCACTTTGCATTAAGTCTGAAAATTTCTTACAAAGTTTTTCATTAGTAGCACCAAAAATAATATCGTCAACATAGATTTGTACCAAAAGTATGTCCTTACCGGATCTTTCAATGAAGAGTGTATTGTCCACAGCACCTCTTTTAAAGCCCTTTTCAATTAAAAAAGTACTTAAACGATCATACCAAGCTCTAGGAGCTTGTTTAAGACCATATAGTGCCTTTTTCAATTTGAAAACATAATTTGGATATTCAAAAGTTTCAAAACTGGGTGGTTGTGAAACATACACTTCCTCTTGAATGTATCCGTTAAGAAAAGCACTTTTGACATCCATTTGATATAATTTGAAGTTCATAATAGATGCATAAGCGAGTAAAAGTCTAATAGCCTCTAATCTAGCTACGGGGGCATAAGTTTCGTCATAATCAATACCCTCTTCTTGGCTATACCCTTGGGCTACCAACCTAGCTTTGTTTCTAACTATAAAACCCGATTCATCAAGCTTATTACGATATATCCATCTAGTACCTATCACGGGACAATCATCGGGTTTAGGCACAAGTTCCCAAACCTTATTCCTCTCGAATTGGTTCAAATCCTCTTGCATTTCCATAACCCAATGCTCATCTTGGATGGCTTCATGAATGTTTTTAGGTTCTACTTGCAAAACAAAAGCAAAAATATGACAAATATTACGTAAAGTGCTTCGGATTACCACTCCCTTAGCAATGTCACCTAATACATTTGTCAATGGATGGTTGCGGTTGGTTTTCCATGCCGGAGGTAATTCATGATGTGCTAGTTCATTTCCACTTGAATTGTCAACATCTCCATGAATTTGATTTTCCATCTCCTTCTCTTTCTCATTTTCATCTTGTGGTACTTCTTCATATATATCAATACCTGATGTGCCCGGCTTTCCCACATGTATGACATATTATCTTGTCTCTAGGAGTTTTCGATCTTTGTGGAGTTTCCTTACTTTCCTTTGTATTAAATCTTCTAGAATTTCCTTTCCGCTTGAGAAATTTTCTGAAATTCTTGACCATGAGAGCTAGTGACTCATCATCCAAATCCGAATCCGAATCATCATCTAGAGAAGAGTCATTTAGAGTATCTACAATTTTTGATGATGCTTTCAATGCAATACCATTTTTCTTCTTGTCGGATTCTTCATTCAAAGTTAGACGTCCAAGTTCCATTTCATGCTCTTGTAATTTGCCGAAAAGTGTTGCGAGATCCATAGCATCCAAATTCTTAGATTCCACAATGGCGGTTACCTTTGGTTGCCAATTCCTATCCAAACATCTCAACACTTTGTTAGTAAGTTCACCTTGTAAGAAAGTCTTACCAAGAGCAAGCAAATGATTAATAATGTGAGTAAATCGTTTTTGCATATCATTGATAGTTTCATTAGGAAGCATTTGAAACAATTCATACTCACGCATCAATACATTCAATCTAGCACGCCTAACTTCGCTAGTTCCCTCATGAGTCACTTGTAAAGTGTCCCACATTTCCTTAGCACTAGCACATTGTGAAACTCTAAAAAATTCGTCATAAGACAAAGCGGAGGTGATGATATTTTTTGCTTTATAATCAAATTGAACTTTCTTTCTATCATCATCCGTCCACTTATCCTCAGGGGTTAATTGTGCAGCACCTTCAACTACGCTAGAGGGAATGTGTGGACCTTTTTCGATTGCTTTCCAAATTTCAATATTGATCGCTTGGATAAAATTTTCATTCTTACTTTACAGTAAGCGTATCCCTCACCGCTAAATAGTGGGGGACGATTTATTGCAGCACCTTCACCTCCAAAAGGGTTTTGATTCGAGCCCATGGTTTCCAAAGGATCTTTTCGAAAAAGCTTTTAAGCTCGGTTTATTCGACCGAGCTCTGATACCACTTGTTGGAAACCAACAAGCAGCTAAAATAAACTTCTAGGGGGGGGGGTGAATAGAAGTGTTAAGCGTCGATACCCAAATTTAAAAAGTGATCAAAATTGGTTCAGAAACTATTCAATTTTAAGCCAAAAACCAGGATTTAATCGATTAAGCTGCAACTTAATCGATCAACATCAGATAGCACACTTTTACTTAATCGATTAAACGCTATTAATTTGCAGAAAATCAGAATTCAGTTCAAATTCAAGAATCGCAAGAAACTCTAGAAATTAAGAATTAAACCTAAGGCAATTAACTACGAATTAATTAAACAAAAATATCGAATACGTAATTAAATTCCCAATCTAATCCTAAATCAATCACTCTCACAAGATTGAATTTAATCGTGAAACGTAAAGAGCAAAAGGTAAGAAGAACACGCAAAGATTTTATCCTGGTTCACTCACAACCACCATGAGCTACATCCTGTCCTCCCTCTCTGATTTGGGAGATTTGCTTCACTAAGAAATAAGGAGATTAGTATACAACTAGTTAGAATTCCGCACACACACAATCCTAACCCTTTTCTCATACGATGTACCAAATCGTAGAGAGTCTACCCAATCTCTTAATTCTTGTTCACGTTCTTCTTGAATCCTTGATTGAAAGTCGCTTTCAATCCACGTTAGCTTTTAGCATTGAAACCTTCAACGCCCAAGATGTTTCTCAACCTTGAACTTTCAATTTCCTCAATTGAAACTTGTTTGTTGAATCTTCAAAGTAACCTCTTGTTACCAATACATTCAACCAAGAATATTACAGGCACACTTGAATCTCAATATTGACCCAAAAAGAATGAAATGTGTAGAAGAATTGAGATTCCAAAAGAATTTGATAGAGAGTATTTTTGTGAAAGAATATTAGCTCATGAAAGATTGAAAGATAGTGAAAAATTGCTCTTGAAAAATTATGGTTCGTAACCTTTTTCCAAATGCATTAGAAAAGCTTTTATTTTATCAGTTACAACAGTCTTTAATCGATTAAATTATTCCTTAATCGATTACTAATCGATTAAACTGAGATTTAATCGATTAAACACTGTAAAAATCCTTTTCTATTATTTTGCAATTTTCACTTATTAATTTTAATAAAACTTTGAGCTAAATTCTCTATCAATGTAATCTCAACTCCAAAACATATTAAATTCTTATAGATCAAATTGAGATTATCTATCCTAGTCTACCACCCACACTCATATAATAAAAGGAATAATACATTAAAATACAATTATATGAATAAGAGATAAACTAGTCTTGTTGTTGTAGGTTGACCAAACACTTTGTCTTCATCAAAACACAATTGAACCACATCAAGCCTTCACTTCTTTCCTTAACCTTTGAGGATAAGGCACCCTCAAAGGTAGTGGAGCAAGCTTGGCTGATTCCCCGTTGTGATCCGCAGGTGGACCCTGCGTTTTCGATGCTCCTCTCTTGCCTTGCTCTTTCTCCACTTCTTGTTTCTTGTGTTCCTCTTCCTTCTTCTTTTCCGATGCAGTTGCATTACTCTTCGGAAGTGGCTCCTCATACGACTTGCCATTCCTAAGAGTCACTACCATAAGACTCTCCTTTGGATTGGTAACAGTGTCACTAGGAAATGTCCCTAGTGACCTCTCTGATAGCTGCTTTGCAAGTTGGCCCACTTGCACCTCCAGGTTCCGAATACTCGCCGCTTGATTGGCAAAGTTAGCTCTTGTCTCCTCCATGAATGTGGTCGTGTTGGTTGCTAACTTCTCCATTGCTGCTTCCCAATTTGGTTTCTGAGGTTGCTGAGTCTTCATTGGTGGGTTGAGAGTTGGGCTGTTCCATGAGAAATTCGGATGATTTCTATAGGCTGGGGTGTAGGTGTTGGAATACATGTTGTTTCTTTGACCGCCACCGCCCACAAACTTTGCTTGTTCCTCAATGGTAGCCGGTGCCTTCCCCACATCTGGTGAGCAATCTCCATTTTGGTGATTTCCTCCACAGAAATCACACACCAGAGTGTTGACAGCAGCCACGTGTGTCTGAGCCATCTTCTTCACCAACTCAGAAATTTGTTGCTGAAGCTCTTTGTTTTGCTGAATGATTGTCTGGACTTGACTTGAGCCCAGATCATTTTTGTTCAGAATCACCTTGTCAGAAACTGCTTGACTGCTGTTGTAGGCCATTGTTTTAATTATTTCCTTTGCCTCTTCAACAGTCTTCTTGAGAAGGGAACCACCAACTTCTGCATCTATCATGATCTTGTGTGACATTCTCAGCCCGAAGTAGAATAACCGAATTTGCATCCAGTCCGGAATTGCATGTGTGGGGCACCTCTTCAGCAACTGATTGTACCGATCCCAGGCCTCATGCAAATGTTCACCTTCCTCTTGTATGAAGGAATTGACGTCTTGGCACAGCTTAGCTTGCTTTCCAGCTGGAAAGAACTTGTCTATGAATTTTTTGACAAGCACATCCCAACTGGAAAGGCTTCCGGGCGGCTGATTCTTCATCCACTAATAAGCATGTTCCCTCAAAGAGAGAGGAAACATTCTCATCCTTATTGCCTCCTCTGACGCACCCTCGATCTTGAAGAAATCGAGGATGTTCAGGAAGTTGGCCACATGCTCCGTTGGGTCTTGATTTGGTGCACCCGAGAAATGATCCTGCTTGATGAGATGAATGTACTGGGGATCAATCTCGAATGATGCTGCAGTGATCTCTGGCCGGACAATGCTGGACATGCACACATCCGGGTCCACAACGGCATAGTCAGCTAGTGTCTTCCTAGGAGGGGGTGTGGTGCCTTGTGAAGTTCGTTCAGCCATCCTCCTTTCTTGTTCTTTCCTTTCTTTCTTTGCTTGCTTTTTCCTCCTCTTTGCACTTAACTCCATGTCAGGGTCAAAATGCAACTCCTCACGGTTTCCTGAAGAACGTAGAAGCATAAAAAAGGTTAAGCAGCACTCGTCAAGAAAAGAAAAAAAATAAGAAAAGGAAAAAAAAATAAAAAACAGAAAATAAAAAAAAATAAATTCTACTTAAAATTACTACAAAGTACCAAAAATAAATTAAATAAATTCTAGTCCCTGGAAACGGCGCCAAAAACATGATCACTTTCTAGCAAGTATACTAGATCGGATAGTAATATAGTCGGTTAAGACCAGATATCGTTCCCACGGAGACCAAGAATTATTTAATCTACTTCTACCTAAGAGTAATCCTAAATAGAATCTATTAAATTCAGATTTAATTAATTAAATCAAGAGATGGTTTTATTGCTGGAAAATAAATAAAAACTATGAATAAATGGATGGAAGGTGGTTAGGAACTTGTTTCATTAATTATTTCATTTATTTATTATGCATCAATGTTTTCCATTTAAATCAAGAACTAATTCAAAAAATTAGTATTTCCTAGATTCCTCTAAGAAATTACTGTTTATTATTCAATTTGTTAAATCCTAATTCCTTAGAAAAGTGAATTAAGAATCCCAAAGTATTCATGATTAAGAACAGTGAATTATAAAAAGTTATATAAAAATCCCAAAGTATTCCTACAAGTTGAATCCTTATATTGTTTAATTGCATGGCCTATTTTAAATCCTAATTTTCCAATTCAGATCTAAAAATCTATAACATGAGTTGATCAAGATCATGTATAACAATAAAAACACAATTAAACACTTGATTTAAAAACTGAAAAACATTAATTCAAATAAATAAACTACATAATTAAATCCACATGTTCCTAACACAAGAGGGTTTAGTTACACATAATGGAGAAGAAGAACAAATAAGAATTAAAGTAATTCATTCCTAAATTACCACTAATCCTTGCTTTGAATCTTCAGCCTTCAATGGATTCCTCCTCCGAATGCTCTCCAGAGAATGCAATCTCCCTCAATACTTTCTGATTACTCCTCTCTCCTCTCTTCCTAAACTAATCCTAAAAACATAAATAAAAAGATAAAATCCTAATCTCATTAAAATCCTTCAAAACTGATCAGAAATTGGCCCAATTGGGCTTTCTCGGACTTCGCGCGCCTGGGCGTGCAGACCAGCACGCCTGGGCGCGCTGTATATGTAGCCACAAAATTAACTCCGCACGCGCGCCTGGGCGCGCTAGGTAATTTCCGACTCCGTTTCTCTCCGTTCTTGTGCCATTTTCAAGGTCTTCTTATGCTCTTTCCAACTCCAATAATATCTTCTCCAATTAATTCTCCGAAATACCTGAAACATACCCAAAACGGATCAAAACGTTCAAAGGATTCTAATAAACTAAAAATTCCTAAAACTAATACAAAATACCTATATTTACAAGAGAAACAAGCTAAAACCCAAGCAAAAGGAAGTTAAATTAAGCCTTAAAACACTTCTACAATAGGAACCCGAAGCTTTAAGAATACCACTATACGAAGGAATTGCCGGATGCGGAGAGGCATACTTGTGATACCTTTTACAGGTATCTCAAGGAGAATGGCCAGGTCGACATTAGGAACATTGTTATTTTTCCCCAAGAGCTTGTGAAAGCCGAACTTGGTAATAATATATATATATATATATATATTTTTAACCATGCTTTTGGACTTTCTTTTTTGCAGTCAGAATGGCTAAGGAGAACAAAGCTGCTAAAGCTGCTGCTCGTATGAGGGAGCTTGCTAAGGTTATGTCGGGTGAGGCGGCTGGTTCTCCGAGTGCAGCCGTTTCTTCTGAGGCGAATCAATATGTGACAGTTGCTTCGGCTCCACCTTCTGAAGCCGAAGTTGTGCAGGACATCCAAGCATCTTCTGCTTGTGCCGCCGATGTTGCTACTGCGATTCCTATTGTCAATGTTGAATATGAGGAAGAAGAAGAAGACTGATTGGGGTCTAATATGTGATGTTTATGTACCTTTTTTGCCTCCCTTTTACATAGTAAGTGGCTTGTTTCTTGAGTAAATTGGAATAAAACAATGGAATTTTGTCTTTATAAGATTTCTAGAACCTTTTGATGTGTTTGGTTTGTTTTCAGGTATTTAAGCTCTTAAAACAATGATTTTTGCAAAGGAATGAAGAATGAGAGTTTGGTACTTGATTTGGGAAGAAAAAGAGGAAAAAAAATGAAGAAAAGTTGACCGTAGTGCGCCCAGGCGCAGGATTTTCACGCCTGGGCGCGCAAAATGCGAGAAAGTGACACTGTTCTCTGTTTTGATCATAACTTGAGCTATGTTATCCAAATGAGGCGATCTATATATCATTTTAAAGCTAAGGAAAAGATCTACAACTTTTCCAGAAATAGCCTTGCTCAAATTCGTCCATCTTGGGGGTCAAAATCAGTGCCGAAGTTGCTGCCAGACACAAATACGGGATTTTAGAAGGATTTTAATGATAAATTCTATTTGTAGATAAGATTCTTAAAGATTAGTTTATTCTAATAGGATATTATCATATTATATTCAGATTTAGGATTAGTTTTATCTTATCACATTAGATTGGAAATTAGGTTAGTTTTTATCTATATAATAAGAGGAATATGATTCATTCAAAGAGGGAGAAGAGGAGAGACACTCATACAACTCCATAGAATAATAGTAGATTAGGATTTGAGACTTGGAGAAGGAACAAGGATTGGAGGTTTTTGTGAAGAACACGGAGTTAGCTCAAGGATTCATGGTAATTATTTTTATCATGTTTATTGTGTTTTCTCTTGTAAGTATGAAACTACATCCCCCTTTTTCTCCTTGTCAAAGAGTCATTTATTTTAATTTCTGTTTTTATTTACGAATTCATAAATCCTTTGTCTCGTTCACTAAGTAATATTAATTAGGTGGAATTAATTAAACAGTCACTCCCTTGGGTACGATACTCGGACTTCATTGTCTATATTACTTGTACGATCTGGTACACTTGCCAGAATCCCAACAAGTTTTTGGCGCCGTTGCCGGGGATTGAAATTCGATTCTAATTTCTTTTCGGTACTTTTTGTAATTATTTGTGTAATTTGTACTTTCTCATGTATAATTATAATTGTAATAGTGATTCAGATTGTGATAGATTTATTCCATATTATCCTTATCCTCCATACTATGTTGCACAAAATATAACTCCTAGGAAGGCTCAATGGGAAATAGATATAGAGATAATGAATCAACAGATTAATGATATGAAAAAGGAAAGATATTATTCTCAATTTTCTCATGTGGAGCCTCCTCCTCCTAGTAAAACCTCAATGGAAATAGCTCTAGACAGATTGGCTCAAGCTACTGAGGATTTTGTTAAAGATTGCAAAAATAATTTTAGATTCCCTTGTGTTGAGCCAATTCCTCCCCCTGTGGAGAAAGAGTCATGGGAAATTAACCAAGATAAATTAGCTCAAAAAGTTAGTAGTAATGTTCAAGAAATTAATTTTATAGAAAAAGAAAACAGAAAAAGTTTTGAGAACATAGAAATAGCATTTGAGCAAATTCCAAAACATTTATCTGAGGAGTTACAAGCATTATCAACAATTTTTTACTCTCCTAAAAAAGAGGAGGAAGTTGTGGTGATGGATGTGACCAATGATCAAATCCTTTTGGAGGAGCAAAAATTTGAAAAAGAAATTGTGCATGATAGGTTTGAGGAAGAGGATCGAAAAATAAAAATCGAAGGTTTAAAAATTGTAGAAAAAATTGAACCACCTTTGCATGAGGAATTTGTTGCTATAAAGAATTTTATTAAATCTAGTTCATGCTTCGGTGATTCAAAATTTTTCTATTATATTCAGCCTAAGTACTTTTATGAAAAATATCTAGAACAATCTGAATCATTATTAGGCAATAGGAAGCATGAGAAAGTAATCTTCTTGACTAATGGAGTTAACAACTTCATGATGGATGATGGAAGAAAAGGAAATTTTGCTGAATCCCCATGGGATGTGGGCATAACTCATTATTGTTGCATCACATGGGATTTGACCCATAGAATTTGGGATCCTGGTGGATTTGTTTTGTACACAAGCAGTAGTGTAGGTTTCAATTCTTAGGTAGTTTTTGTGACAAAAAAAATTGAGGAACAGACCTCGTGCGCCCCAGGCGCACGCGGTGAAAGCCTTGTTTGGGGGAATTTCACTCCTACTTGGGGTGCAAAAGTTCAGTTTTGGGGTCAAATTCTGATTCTACCATTTTATCTCTTAGGATTAGATTTATATTTTTTTTATCTTATTTTTTTTTTTAGTAACAGATATTTTTTTTTATCTTATCTTTTAGGATTAGATTAGTTTTATATCTTTTAGGAATTTGTTATATCTTTTTAGGAATTTGTTTTATCTTTTTAGGATTTTTTTTTAAATAGATTTTTTTTTTATTTTCGTTTTTTTTATTTTCTATTTTTTAGGGATAGATTTATTTTAGGATTAGATTTGTATTTGTAGGATTTGGACCCCATTAGCCCCAATTTTTTTTCAATATTGCACCCCAGGCTCCTGTACCTCACCAAAAATATTGTCCAGCTTTTTAGGTAGTTTTTAATTTTTATTTTGTAGTTTTAGGGTAGATGCGTTGCTTGAGGACAAGCCACCTTCTAAGTTTTGGGGAGGGTAACAAAATAAAAATTTTTCTGATCTTGATTTCTCCCTTGGCTTTGTGTTGGTTTGTGTCCTGGCATGAGTAGGCACTAATTCTAGGTGTTAGATTTGTCCCTTTAATAGGTGTAAATGCTTGATTGTGATTTTCGACTTGTTTTACCTAGATACTAATTGGATTTAGCTTTGAAATTTTTTGAAAATTAGTTGTTTGGCAAACTTGTTGTGAATGATTGATTAGTGAATTGACCTTAACTAGTGAGATTTTGAGCCTATACACTTGAAGGAGTAATGTTTAATGAATATTGTGATGAAACTCCTATTTCTTTCATGAGTGTTGTTCGCTTTGATTGTTTGTTTTAGAACTTGACTTGTGACCTTTTCAAAATTGACAATTGATTGCATGCATGAACATGATTAAGGCACTTAGGTTTGTGTTTTTGTGGCCTTCAACAAATTTTTGAGACATAATGATCCCTTAGTTGCCCACTTTGAGCTTTGAGATTTAAGGACTTTCTTTGGTACCTTACATAAATTGAATTATTCTTGTGAAGTACCTTTGAAATTGTGAATGAGCAATTAAGTGGAATGTTAGAAATTGGTGAAAGTGTAAGTGCTGAAAATTTGATGTTTCTATTTCTCTTCTTAAAAAAAAAAAAAGAAAAGAAAAAAGAGCAACAAATGTGCTAAAAAAATGAAAAGAAGAAGAGAATAGAAATAGAAAAAGAAAAAGAAAGAAAAGGAAAAATCAAGTGAATTGAGTTGTGATTGTGTAATTACCTTATTGCTCATTTTATAATTTAAAAGGGAAGTGTTGTGATTTCATTGATTAAGCTCTTTGTTTATCCTTTTATTCTTTTATCCCACCTGACACTTTTAGCCATGACCCCGTTACAACCAAATAAAGACCTTATGATTTGTGCATGTTGTCAATAATTCAGTGGAGATGTAGGTCTATAGTCAAGCTTATGGTAACATACTTTCATTGTTTGAACTTGAGTGAATTGATAATTATTACCCATACACATGAGAGATATTGAGAGGTGGTGTGGTCACTAATCTTTTGCTCACTTTGAGTTTGTTTTTCAACTAGTTTTCATTGCGGTGATTTGCTAGTGAAGAAAGGTATCTTGGGTAGGCGAGTTGGAATTTATGGTTAGGTTGCTATACCTTGAGAGGGGAGAATCTTAGGCTCTGAATTTTTGTTTTACTTTTGCCTGGGACATGCAAAATGCTAAGTTTGGGGGTGTGATTGGGGTCTAATATGTGATGTTTATGTACCTTTTTTGCCTCCCTTTTACATAGTAAGTGGCTTGTTTCTTGAGTAAATTGGAATAAAACAATGGAATTTTGTCTTTATAAGATTTCTAGAACCTTTTGATGTGTTTGGTTTGTTTTCAGGTATTTAAGCTCTTAAAACAATGATTTTTGCAAAGGAATGAAGAATGAGAGTTTGGTACTTGATCTGGGAAGAAAAAGAGGAAAAAAAATGAAGAAAAGTTGACCGTAGTGCGCCCAGGCGCAGGATTTTCACGCCTGGGCGCGCAAAATGCGAGAAAGTGACACTGTTCTCTGTTTTGATCATAACTTGAGCTACGCTTATCCAAATGAGGCGATCTATATATCATTTTAAAGCTAAGGAAACGATCTACAACTTTGCCAGAAATAGCCTTGCTCAAATTCGTCCATCTTGGGGGTCAAAATCAGTGCCGAAGTTGCTGCCAGACACAAATACGGGATTTTAGAAGGATTTTAATGATAAATTCTATTTGTAGATAAGATTCTTAAAGATTAGTTTATTCTAATAGGATATTATCATATTATATTAAGATTTAGGATTAGTTTTATCTTATCACATTAGATTGGAAATTAGGTTAGTTTTTATCTATATAATAAGAGGAATATGATTCATTCAAAGAGGGAGAAGACGAGAGACACTCATACAACTCCATAGAATAATAGTAGATTAGGATTTGAGACTTGGAGAAGGAACAAGGATTGGAGGTTTTTGTGAAGAACACGGAGTTAGCTCAAGGATTCATGGTAATTATTTTTATCATGTTTATTGTGTTTTCTCTTGTAAGTATGAAACTACATCCCGCTTTTTCTCCTTGTCAAAGAGTCATTTATTTTAATTTCTGTTTTTATTTACGAATTCATAAATCCTTTGTCCCGTTCACTAAGTAATATTAATTAGGTGGAATTAATTAAACAGTCACTCCCTTGGGTACGATACTCGGACTTCATTGTCTATATTACTTGTACGATCTGGTACACTTTCCAGAATCCCAACAAAGACCGAGTACCTTTGTCTAAGAGGGCCAGACTAGATAAGGGAAATGGTAAAGCTGTTGACTTTCTGAAGCCGTTAAAGTCTTCGGAAAAGAAGAACCTGTGGTTCGATATATCTGATCCTGAGGAGGAGACCGTTTGGGATCGAAAGCTGCGGGAGAAGTTTGTGAAGTTGGTTTACACTCCCAACGATAAGAAGAGGTTGTCGGATCAATCGGCCAATACTCTAAAAAATAATTGTGAGATGTTGGGCAAGAATATGCTGAGGGCTGCCAGCTACGCCTTTCATATTGCTGAAAATGCCGAAGAGGTCAGTGCAGCTCTTTCGGCGGCTGAGAGGGAGAAAAGGAAGGCTTCCGCTGCTCAAGTAGAAGTTCTACTCACTCAGATCAAAGAGAGTGAGGCTAATATTCGAGCATTGACGGAGGCCAACACCGAGCTTCGGAAGAATTTTGATGAGTCCGAGAAAGCCCGGGAAACGGCAGAAAAGGCTAAGGAGAGTGCTGTCGGGAAAGAGGCTGAAACGAAAAGGTTGCTACTGACTGCCCAAGGAGAGTTGGATGAGGTTCGGCGCAGAAATAATGAATTGGAAGGGGTCCAGGGTCGGCTGACTGATTCTGAGAACACTGTAACTCGTTTGCAAGAGGAGCTTGCAAAAATTCGTCGGAAGGCTCTGAAACACAAGGTTACGGCCAAGCGGAATCAGTTCAAATGGGGTCATGCAGTGAACGATTCCTTTGTTAATGCCGTTAAACAGCTGAGTTTTATGAACCCGGGGATCCGGGTCATTGGAGCAAATCCGACCTTTGGGGTTGAGGGCGATCGTATTGTTGACTATGCCCGAGGGGATATAGCAGTGGATTTGTCTGCACCGAATCTTCCCAACCCCTTGGACTTAGAGAATGCAGACAAAGCTGATTTTGATGGGTCAACAATTGTGCTCTCCGAGGATGAGGAGTAGATGCATATCCCCTTGTAGTTTTTTTTTTAATTTTAGTTAAGATGTTGATCGTATGTAATGTGATCGGTATGTTGTCAATCAAAATGCTAATTGTTTATGACTCTACTACTTTTGAAGTTAGTAATTCCTTATGCTCCTTTGATTTTTAGCTTCATAATTCCACAATAGCCGAGTTTTATCCTTTTATTCATTATAAACTATTATCGAGATTTCGGATCTCCTACCTTTGGCCAAGGTGGGATCCTCGGTCCTCGGCTTGAAAAAAACTGTTTAAGTTTTCTAGCCGGGCATCGCTAAAAGTACTTGTAATTTTAGTTTATAAGTCCGTGTTGGAAGGACATGTATAAACACCCCAGTTCGACTTGGTGGCGAGCCAAGAAGAAAGGGTTAGTACGTTAACAGAAAGAGAATTTAAAGATGAAATGCTGGAAAAAGAGTTCTTCATTGAGTTCCTTCAATTGTCTACAAGCAGCGAATGTCAAATACAGAAAACATTAAAACGACTAAAACATAAAGATGCTGAAAATGACAACAAAATAGATAAAAATGAAATAACGAAATTTTAAAAACAAGGTTGAAATTCTGCAGAGGTGATTGTGGGGTTCCATGTATTCAGCTGTAGTAGGGCTTGAGTTTTGTAGCATTCCAAGTGTTGTTTAACTGTTGCTTTATCAATGTCTCTAGTCTGTATGCTCCAGATCCTGTTTTTGAGGTGATTTTGTAGGGTCCTTCCCAGTTCCTGGCCAGCTTTCCTTCTTTGGCATTTCTCAATCCGATGTTAGCTCGTCTGAGGACTAGGTCCCCCACTAGAAACTTCTTGGAACTACCCATTTGTTATAATCTCGAGACTGCCTTTCTTTTGCCTTCTTTTCTCGGGCCGCTGCGAGAGCTCGGATCTCATCACTGAAAGTTAATTCCTCCTTCATCAATTCATCATTTACCTCAATTGGGCGCTCTGACACTCGGAATGTGGGAATCCGAGTTTCGATTGGCAACACAGCTTCGCAACCGTAGGTGAGTCTAAAGGGGGTTTCTCCTGTGGAGGAATGTACGGTCGTGCGAATTGACCATAGTACCTCAGGAAGAATGTCGGCCCATGACCCTTCTGCTTCTAGTAGTCTTTTCTTTATTCCATCGATGACGATCTTATTCACCGCTTCTGCTTGCCCGTTTGTCTACGGATGCTCGACAGAAGAGAAATGGTGGGCAATATGGAAGTGGTCAACCAGATCTTGGAAAACCTTGGCAGTGAACTGTGTGCCATTGTCAGTTATCAAAGTGTGCGGGACGCCGAAACGAGCAATGACTTGCCTGAGAAAGAACTTCTGAATTCTGGCCGAGGACATTGTTGCCAAAGCCTCAGCTTCGACCCATTTAGTGAAATAATCCACTGCGACCACTACAAACTTTAACTGTCCAGGAGCTGTTTTGAATTTCCCGATGATGTCCATGCCCCACTGGAAAAAGGGCCATGGGGCAATCATCGAGTGGAGCTCCGTCGGTGGTAGCTGGAAGACTTTTCCGTGGAGCTGACGAGATTTGCATCTCTTAACATGATCTGAAGCATCATTTTGAAGTGTGGGCAAGTAATAGCCTGCTCGAAGGACCTTGCGGGCTAAAGCTTTTGCTCCCACATGTGAAGATTTAAAGTGGTTCAATTATGTTTTGATGAAGACAACGTACTTGGTCAACCTACAACAACAACAACAACAACAAGACTAGTTTATACCTTATTCATATAATTGTATTTTAATGTTTTATTATTTTTATTATATGAGTGTGGGTTGTAACATCCCAAACTTTATTTATATTGTAATTTATGTTGTGATGGTCTTAGGGTAGAAGAAATGAGAGCATAGGTGAGAAACTTAGCCAAATTTGCATGCAATCTTAGGTTTAAAACATAGGAACTTAGGAAATTAAAATAAAATGATGGGTAGCTCAAAGCACAAATTCCACCGTTAGATGTAAAGTAGGATATGTGAGGAAGCTTGCCTTAAAATTTGAGAAAGATCTAACGGTTAACGAAGAAGTTATGGCCGTTCAAAGTCGGGATGCTGAAAATCCTGCAACTTAATCGATTAAGCTGCAGCTTAATCGATTAAGACCTGAAGGGGGGAAAAACTTAATCGAGTAATACTCGATTAAAGGCTGTAGATGCAGAAAAAAATATAAGTGCAGCACGCGTTCTTTCATGCCCAATTCGAACTTCTCTCTTCTAGGGCACAAATCCACTCACTCCAATTGATCAATCCTCAAGAGAATCACTCCAAATCCATCATCCAAGTCCTTCCTTGTTGCTCCAAGTAAGTGTTTGTGTTTGTGTTCTTCTCTTCCTCCCTCCTTAGAACTCGAATTTTTCTCTCTCTCTCTTTCTCCCATGAAGTTTAGTCACCAATTTAGAGGAAACTTGTGGGGGCACGAATTTACCTCAAGAATTTGGGCCAAGGCTTGATAAATTGTCTCTTTATTTTATTGATTTTAGGTTCCTCCCTCTCCTTTTGATTCTTGGCTATTACTCAAGTGTGCTCCAAGCACAAACTCTCTTTCTCTCTCTAAGAACTTGAGGTAAGGAGGTTTGTGTTACCATATTCTAGGGAGTATATTGTATTGTGTATATATTGGGTACTAAGAGGTAATTGTTAGTTAGAGTAAGGAACCCTAGGGTGGTTAATATTATGTTTAAATGTGACTAAGTATAAAAAGATATTTTTGAGTTGTTATGTTGGGCCTAAATGTGACTATTATGCTTGGTTATGTGGTTGTTATTTTGTTACATTTTGTTGGGCACTAGAATTGATGAATGATAATAATAATGTGATGTTGAAATTGGTATAAAATGATTCTTGGAAACTTTGAAAAAAAAAATATAATTATATGTTTAAATTGATGAAGCTATGAGAATGAATACAAGTGGAATAATTTGAAAATGAAATGCTCAAACCTAAAGAATAAAGAGTGTGTGATTCCAGATCTTGTAAGACGTTGTCCGAAGGAGACTGTACGCATTGATCGCGTAAGACACACATTGTGTGTAGCTGTAAGACGTTGTCCGAAGGAGACTGTACGCAATTATGGACACACACACACTATATATATTAATTAAAGATATAAATGGATTGTGCCTCTCCAGATCTTGTAAGACGTTGTCCGTAGGAGACTGTACGCATAGATCGCGTAAGACGCACTCGATGCGCTGCTGTAAGACGTTGTCCGAAGGAGACTGTACGCAAAGATGGATGCACCTTCCTATTGTGGAATCCAGGTCTTGTAAGACGTTGTCCGTAGGAGACTGTACGCATAGACCGCGTAAGACACACATTGTGTGCAGCTGTAAGACGTTGTCCGAAGGAGACTGTACGCAATGATGGAAAGCCACGTAACAAATTCTACAAGTCTTTACAAGGATACAAAGAGTATGTGATAAAAGGCGGAGGTTGAACTTGTGCAAAAATATGATTAGTATGAGACTCTGGACTAAATTATAATAATATGAAATGTGGAAATCAAAGATATAATGAATTAAATTTATTATTTGAAATGGAATTAATGTGAATGTCTGAGAATGATTTATTGACTTATATGCATTACATGAATATTTGTGTTTGGCTTGGTGGTTCAGTATAGCATAATAGAAACTGCTTCCCTATTTTATTGTGTAATACTCACCTCCTTACCATTTTTCCAGGTACTGAGTCGGAGTATGCACCAGGATCGGCCGAGCAGAATTACCCTCCCTCACAGGGAGAGTAGGGTTGGGATTTAGTTACATTGGTTTTGGCCTAAGCCTCTGTGTTATTCGATGTTTTTGAGCTGTATATGTTTTTTTTTAAAGAGGCTTAGGATAGTTCTTTTGTGCATGTTTTATGATTCATTTTTGGCCGTAGTTGCTGATATGGTCACTTGATTCACACACTTTACATTTCTGCTGACACTCTGACAACCTGATGCTGTTGTTTTACACTTGAGCCCATGGGGCAACTATGTGATGCACATATGAGTATATTTGAGCCCTGCTGGCCACTGATGTTATTAAGTAACTGTGTTTATTAGGTGGAAGAATTTGGAAAAGTCCGACAAACAAACGAAACTCCGTCCGTTTGACGGATGATTTTCATAATTTTAAAAAGGAATCTTTAAGTCCGTATTTTTAATATAAGGGGAATTAAGGGTAAATAATTATAGGGTGTTACATGGGTGGTAGACTAGGATAGGTAATCTCAATTTGATCTTTAAGAATTTAATATGTTTTGAAATTGAGATTATATTGATAGAGATTTTGGCTCAAGGTTTTATTAAAATTAATTGGTGAAAATTGCAAAATAATAGAAAAGAGTTTTTACAGTGTTTAATTAATTATATTTCAGTTTAATCGATTACTAATCGATTAAGGAATAATCTAATCGATTAAAGGCTATTATATCTGATAGATTAAAAGCTTTTCTAATGCAATTGTGTAGTGTCCTTGAACACTATGTTCTTAACCCTCTAAGTCCTCAAGATTATGGTAATCAGGAGTTCAAGAGAGGATCAAGTGTTTATGTGTGACCTTATGGTTTTTCTGCAGTTCCAGTTGGGAAAAGCAGGGTTTCCCCAGTCAACAAGTGTGTGCAGAATGTCAACTTAGGGATGAGAGTACGTACCTGAACCCTAGCTGTAGTTAGCTATTTATAGGGTTTGAGGAAGCTGATATGGGCCATATGGGCCTTGTATCAGAGTTGAGCTGAACCAGGATTCTGTGAGATAATATCGGAGGTTTATGCTCTTAGAATCTGGATAGGATCAGCTTACGATCCCATGTCTAGGCTGTTGCGAGATTCCAGGAGAGATTTGCGGAAGGGATAAGAAGCTGTGGTAACTGAATCTATCTACCAGCCGACGTTATATCTCGGCCCTGGAGTCCCGAGCCGATGGGCTGAAGACCATTGGCGAGGTTCGGCCCCATCAAGTCCGAGCCTGGTCTTTTATTGTACTCGGAACCAGCGAGTCCGAGCGAGGGACGTTTGTGCTGAGTAAACCGAGGGAGGGGTCCTTGAAGAATCCCTTATACAAGACTTAGTCCTTATTCGGTCGGCAGACCCTACAAGCCCCCCAGCTCGTAAGACTTTATAAAGTCTGTGACGAGGTAGCATGTGCTTAGGGTTAGACCTCCTAGATGTCTCAGTTCGAATGTGTGACAGCTGTCCGAGTTGACGTTTTGGTTTCTCTAGGTACGGCGCGCTCTCTTGTAAGTTGTGCCAAATCATTACAAATTTTGAAATTTGAAAAAGCGCCTCCTGAAACTGCCACGTCTCTTCCAACGAGTGGTTGCATGCGTTTATGGGCTTTCGGCCCGTATGTGCGATACGGAGGGAAACTGAAAAGTTTCCGTCATTACTCCAAATCATTCCTTCATATTTTTACTAACATTTCTTATTTCTTTGCCTCCTCTAGAATCTTCTTCTCAACCAGAATCCCCCATTTTCCTCTCCTCTAATCTCCTTCCCAGTTCCTCCTCATTTGATCCCGAACACTTCTCCTGCTATCCTAACTTTCTCAAAACAACATCTGCAAACCCAGTCTTCTCATCTCTTTCAGCAACCAAAAAGCAGGTATTTTTTCCAACTTTTCTTATAACTTCTGCAGTTTTTCAATTTTCGTAAAAGGGGTTATTTGTTTTGGGTTTTCCAGTGAGCTTTGATTTTAGGGGTTCTGGGTTGTCTCTGGGTTTTGTTCTAAGTAAGTAGTGTTTAGGCTTCTTTTCATTTAAATCATGAGGGGATGGAGAGGTTTAAGAAGGATTTACCGTGAGCTTTGCAGAAGATTAGGAGAAGAACCCTCCAACGATAGTGACTTGGGGACTTTAAGTTCTTCCGAATTTTCTGGGAATGAGGGAGATTCTGAGTTTTCTGGGAATGAGGGAGATGAAATTGATGATTCTATACCCACTTCTACTCCCCCAACTAATCAGGGATCCACCAAGGTAAAACCGTTAGCTGTAGAATACCCATCGAATCCCGCAGATGAGAATAAGTGGTTGTTAGCTTACAGATTTGCCGAGCGTCGAGCCCAAGTTAGGCTTAGCCCCGACCCTGACACCAGGGGGAAAGAACCTTTGGAGAGTCCACCGGGGGAGGGGGGAAAAAGTCCAGGGCTCGGCCTCAAGTTAAAAATAAAAACTCGTGCTATAAAAAATCCTAACGCCGAGCCTTTTACTTTTTCCCCAGATATGGTGGAACGCAGGTGTGTTACCAACCCAGAAGAGTATCCTTTGCCACCCAATCACGCGCAGTATGATGCCGTTTTCGATCGGGAGGTACTAGGAACAAGACCGTCACTGCTAACGGAAAATAGTCTCAATCATCTCCGACCGACTTTGACACCCCCGAGCGCTGATGGAAATGCCTCGGACTTTGTGTTGAGACCTTTAGGCATTGATGATCGGATATGCTTACAAGTACCTGAAGGTAGGAAATTTTTCTACTTCTATGAAGAAATAGCCACTAGAATTGGCATTCTGATGCCCTTCTCCACCTTTGAAATGGAAGTTCTAAACCATTTAGGCATCGCTCCGAGTCAACTACATCCGAGCGGCTGGGCATTCGTCCGAGCTTTTCAGCAGTTTTGCGATGCCGAGGATATGACGGCAACACTGCGATCTTTCTTCTGGTTGTACGCACCCCAAGTGAACAAATTTGGTGATTCAAAGGGACTTTGGGTATCGCTCAAGGCTCGGAGGGAACATGCCCTGTTCGCCAAGGTAACTGATTCATGGAAATCCTTCAAACCTCTCTTCTTCCAGTATGAGCATACGGGGGTTGGGGAATGTTGGTTCATGGAACAAGTTGTTGTTGATGGGGAGGATAAGATTGTGCCTCGATTTCCTCTGAGTTAGACGACTGATATTTATACCCGAGGGCCTGCTCTATATCAATTTAATTACAAGACCGAGCTCACGAAAGCCGAACGGCGATTATGCGATGAGGCTTGGAAGTATCTTCAAACCTATGGGCAAATAGATACTAAGCGAATCTTGTTGAAAGGAACACGGGATGAAGTGAAAGCCGAGCTGGGTATTACTATTTTTTTTTGGTGTGCTAACCCATTTTTCTTGCAGAAGCAATGGGAAAGAAGGCGACCAAGGCCAAAAAAAGCGAAGCTCGGGCAGCTAGAGTGTCGCAGCTGGCTGCACTCAAAGAGACTGCATCCGGATCTCCAATCAAGAGTCAGTCTTCTGAGCCGACCCATTCTGAAAGCCCGACCGTTATCCCCAATACCACCCCATTTGTAAGGGTTACGGGAGTTGAACAGGTGATCAAAAGGGACCGTGTTATCGACGCGGTGGATATTGAAGTGGAAGTTCGTTCATCTCCTCAAGGCATTCCCGAGCGCCCCCTCAAGAGGACTCGGCTGGACAAAGGAAAAGGTCTCGCTTGAGATTGGTTCAATTTGAGCAGGTCTAACAAAGGGATTGAAATTCCCGAGGGTAAGGAAGATGCAGTTGCCAAGACGGTGTGGGGTAAGAAGATGTCCGACTCATTCATTGCCACCATCTTCCCTCCTGAAAATGCTGAAGTAATTGAGTCTTGGACCCCTGGGACTTGGGAAAATAACTGTAAGGCGTTGGTGAAAAGCTTCTTACGGGGTGCGAGCATTTTCCATCACCTTGGTCATCATGGTGATGACGCCTATGCTGGATTGGCCCCCGAGGAAAAGAAGAAAAGATATGAGGCAAACGAGCGGGAAGACTACTTGGAAATTCAGGTCCAAGGTCTGAATAAAAGGATACAAGAAATGGCAGCTGAAAACGAGCGGCTTCAAAAGGCTGCACAAGATTCGGAGGGGGCTAAAGTTTGGGCTGAGAAAACACTTCAGGCTGCCGAGGCACAGATAAAGAGGTCGGAAGAAATCCAGAAAAAGGCTGAGGAGGATGCTGCTGCTCTTTTGGTGGCTACAGAGAAAGCTCGTACGGCCGAGCAAGCTGCTGCAGTGGCTCAGGAGCAACATGAGTATGCTAAGGACGAGATACTCAGGCTCCGAGCTTCCTTGGAGAAGATGAGTGTGAAAGCTCTCAAGCATAAGAAAGTAGCTAAGGAGAATCTGTTCAATTGGGACCATGCAATTGAAGATTCTTTCTACAACACTGCCGAGCAACTCCGTGTTCTGAATCCTGGGCTCGTGACCAAGGGCGCTGACCCTAATTTTTCTGTGAAAAAAGGTCGAATTGTCGGCCCGAGTGGGGTTCCCATAGATCTGAACAACGCCAACCTTCCTGACCATTTGGCCGAAGATTCCGAGGGGGAAGGAACCGAGGATGCTGAAGGTGAAGAGGAAGAAGAGGACACATTCAATGCTGACAGCATTGTATTGTCCGATTTAGAATAGTTTGATTATTCTGCTACCTTTTTTGTAATTGCCCCAGTAGATGGGTTTAAACTTGTATTGCTGTTTCGTTTGGAATATTTTATAATACCCGTAATCATGTTACGCTTCTTTTTATGCTCTTTGTTAAGAATTCAAGTGTTAAGACCTCGGAACTCCAGCACTTTAGCCGAGGTGGGTTCCTCTATCCGCAATATAAAATGATTTGAACAAATCATGATTTAATCGGGAATCTTATTAAAAGTACTTGACGAGTTATAAGCTCTTGTTAGAGCTGTTTATAATCGTTCGCGTCATAATCGGTGGCTAATCGGTTACGAGGAAAAGTACGTGATACAATGAATTCAATAACGAACTTTTATTCATTTGAAGCAAATTACAATGGGCTCGGAGTTGCACCGAGCGTATTCCATTATCAAAAAAGAATTCAAAAAGCAAAATGTAATAAAGCAACTAAAACTATTGAAAACGAAATGAAAAACTAACTGTAATAAGCTCGAAGTTTCGCCACGTTCCATGTGTTGTTGATGAGGGCACCCGAGAGGGTTTCGAGCTTGTAGGCTCCTGTTCCCGTCTTGGAGGCAACTCGGTATGGTCCTTCCCAGCTTTGGGCCAGTTTTCCATCCTTTGCATTTTGAGACTGATATCAGCTCTCCTCAATACAAGGTCGCCTACCTCGAACTCCCTGGCTACGACCGAGCGATTATACCCTTTTGCTTGCATAATCTTAGCGTGCTTTTCACGCTCGGCGGCTAAGTCCCTAACCTCTTCCGACAAAACAAGATCCTCACACAGTAAAGTGTTGTTTAGAGGATTTGGCTGTTGTATGGCTCGGAATGAAGGGATGATTTTTTCAATGGGGATGACTGCATCACAACCATAGGTGAGCCTATAAGGTGTTTCACCTGTTGAGGTTTGTATGGTGGTGCGGTACGACCAAAGCACTTCATGCAGGTTTTCCACCCAATTCCCTTTTGCGCCTTCCAATCTTCTCTTGATCCCCTGAATGATTGATCGGTTCACTTATTCTACCTGGCCGTTAGTTTGAGGGTGCTCGACTGAAGAGAAGTAGTGTTTAATATCCAAAGCACTGACCAAATCTTGGAACGCCTTTACTGCAAACTGGGTTCCATTGTCGGTCACCAATACCTGTGGCACTCCGAACCGAGCTACGACTTGTCTTTCAAAGAACTTTTGCACCTTGGCTGAGGAGATGGTCGCTAAAGGCTCGGCCTCAACCCACTTTGTGAAGTAGTCTATGGCTACAATCACCCACTTTAGCTGTCCCGGTGCAGTGGGGAACTGTCCAATCAAATCCATTCCCCACTGATAGAAGGGATAAGGAGATGAAAGAGAATGGAGTTCCTCGGCTGATTTTTGATAAACATCACTATGAAATTGGCATTTATCACACCTTTTCACGTGATTGATTGCATCTTGTTGAAGGGTAGGCCAGTAATATCCTGCCCTTAGAACCTTTTTTGCCAGTGACTTCCCTCCAACATGGTGACTTCCTACACCTCCATGAACTTCTTCTAGCGTCAGCTTTGCTTCGGCAGGGTCAAGACATCTGAGCATTGGACCGCTGACCCCTCGGCGAAAAAGGATTCCGTCAACTAGTGCAAACTGAGATGCTTTTCTGACAAGTTTCCTGGCTTCCACCGAGTCGGTTGGCAAAATCCCTTGTTCCAAATAACCTGCAATTGGATTGATCCAGCTCGGATCCACTGAAATGGAGAGGACAACGCTAGGTCCATGCACCATTTCTTGAATCAGAGTTTTGTTGTTTTCAGAATTTTTTGTTGATGCGAGTTTGGAAAGAATATCCGCTCGGCTATTACTTTCACTCGGAATGTGGCAGATTTCGACCTTCACAAATTCGGAGGATAGGAACATTACCTTTTCCAAGTATTTTTGAAGGATGGGTTCCTTAGCCTGGTATTCGCCCTTGACCTGTGAAACCACCAACTGATAATCACTGAAAAGTTTCACCTCTCGGGCCCCCACCTCTTTCGCCATCCTCAATCCTGCCAAAACGGCTTCATACTCCGCCTGATTGTTCGACGTTGAAAATCTGAACTTCAAAGAGTACTCGAGGGTGACTCCCTCGGAGTTTTCCAAAATTATTCCTGCCCCTGCTCCAAGTTTGTTACTTGATCCATCCACATAAATGTTCCAATTCGAGTTTGAGCTCGTCAATGGCTCAGTAAACTCGGTGAGGAAATCAGCCAACGCCTGAGACTTCATCGCCTTTCTTGGTTCGAAAGTGATTTCAAACTCGAAAAGCTCAATAGCCCAGGTTACCATCCTTCCAGCCAAATCAGGTTTCTGCAATATTTGTCGGATCGGCTGGGCCGTTCTGACAGTGATATGGTGGCTCTGGAAGTACTGGCGCAATCGTCTGGCAGTAATAATTAAGCAGAAGGCTAATTTCTCCACTTTCTGGTATCTCAACTCTGGCCCCTGGAGAGCTCTGCTAACGAAATAGATGGGCAACTCTTTACCAGATTCCTCACGAACCAAAATCGAGCTGATCACCGAGTCTCCCACTGATAAGTACAAGAAAAGAGTTTCACCATTGTTCGAACTAGACAAAATTGGAGGTGATGCCAAATAATTCTTAAGGTCAGTAAAGGCCTTTTCGCACGCTTCATCCCACTCAAATGCCTTTTCCTTCTCCTTCCTCAACAGCTTGTACCAGGGAAGGGCCTTCCTAGCTAATTGAGATAGAAACCTTGAGAGAGCTGCAACCCGACCCGTCAGTTGCTGTACACCCTTGATATCCGACGGACTCTTCATCTCCAGAATAGCTCGGCACTTTTCTGGATTTGCCTCAATTCCGCGTTCTGTAAGCATAAATCCGAGGAAAGACCCTGCCGGAACTCCGAATGTGCATTTTTCCGGGTTCAATCTCATATCAAATTGCCGGATCCTTCCTAAGATTTCCTTCAAATCTTTAGCATGATCTTCCTCCTTTAAGCTCTTTGCAATCATGTCGTCTATGTAAACCTCCATCCTCGGCCATATCAAAGGACCGAACACCTTGTTCATCATACGCTGGTAAGTTGCCCCAGCGTTCTTCAACCCGAACGGCATCACATTGTAACAATATGTGGCGTTTTCCGTGATAAACGAGGTCTTTACCTGATCCGGGGGGTACATTGGGATCTGATTGTACCCCGAGTAAGCATCCATAAAGGATAGCCTTTGATATCCTGCCGAGCTATCCACCAGTTTATCAATGCAAGGAAGTGGGTACTGGTCCTTGGGGCAAACCTTATTCAAATTTGTGTAGTCCACGCACATCCTCCATTTCCCATTGGATTTCTTGACTAGCACGGGATTGGCTAGCCAATCAGTGTATACTACCTCTCTGATAAATCCAGCTTCTAATAGCTCGGCTACCTTCTCATCAGTCGCCTGTGCCTTCTCGATTCCGACCCTTCTCTTTTTCTGACATACTGGCTTAGCGCCAGGATACACACTTAACTTGTGGCAGATGAAGTTAGGATCGATTCCCGGCATGTCTGCCGAAGTCCAGGCGAACAAATCCTTGTTTTCCACCAGTAATTCAGTAAGCTCCTTTTCTAGTTCCTCAGACAGGCCAACTCCGATCTTGACGCAACGAGATGGCTCGGGGCCTAGGATTACCCTTTTGAAGTCCCCCTGAGGGGTCGGTCTCGTTTCATCTTCCTCTCTTACGTCAAGATCAGCCAAGTTGACGCTTCCTTTATTCAACTGTTCCTGCATAATTTTCTCATCATCTAGCTTTAGCTTCCCCAAACTGATGTTGTAGCACTTCCGAGCCAACTCCTGTTTGGACCGTACTGTTACCACCTTGTCATCCGACCCCGGGAATTTCATGGCCAAGTGTATCGTTGAAACAACGGCGCCGAAGGACTGGAGCGCCGTTCGACCAAGGATAGCATTGTACGCCGAGGGAGCCTGGACCACTAACCACTTCACCATTTCAGTCCGACCAGAAGGTGGTTCCCCCATGGTTACTGGGAGGTGGATATGGCCTAAAGGAACAATTGAATGTCTCGTGAAGCCGATCAAGCTTCCCTCGAACGGGGTGAGATCAGACCTTGTCAACTTCAATTTTTCGAACAAATCCAAGAACATGATGTCCGCCGAACTCCCTTGATCGACGAGAATTCTTCTTACTTCATAGTTGCCAATCCTTGCCGTGACGACCATTGGGTCGTTGTGGTCCTGTAGGATGTCTTCGAAATCCTCATCGCTAAAACTGATGACCACATTCTTCTTCCTGGGTTTTTGTATCGGTCGGCTCGCTACTGAGAGAACTTGTCCCACATATTTCTTGCGATCACATTTCTTTTCCCCACCTCCAGCGAATCCTCCAGCAATGGTGCCAATGAGGAAATCGTTGTCTTTTTTCTCGGATTGCTGGACAGGGGCTCCCCCCGCTGGTGGTGAAGGGCTTTTACTCCTCTTCTGTTCAGTTTTGGGAGGCGAGGGACTTTTCCTTCTGGAACGCTTGCGTATCGCTTCTCCAATATAGTGTTGAAGCTTACCATCCCTTACCATCTCTTCGATCAAATCCTTCAGTTGGATACATTGGTCGGTGGTATGCCCCCATCCGCCATGATGATCACAATACTTCGTCCTATCCTTTTGGGCCGCCTTTCTCAAGGCTGGTGGCCGAGTGATATTTCGCATCTTCGTGTGCATAGTCTCACGAAGGATTTGACTCCTCGGGACTGTTAACTGGGTGTACTCATCGTACTTGCCTTTCGGAGGCAGTTTTTCTCTTTCTTGCTCTCTCTTATCTTTCCTTCCTCTATCTCGGAAACGATCATTCTGACGAGCCTCGTTTTGGCGAGGACGTTGCTCATGTCGTCCTTCGGCACTCCTTGCTGTCGTGCTAATCCTTCGGAACTCCTCCAGATTAACATATTTTCTGGACCTTTCTCTAAGTTCCGCCATGTTACTAGGTGGTTCCCCGATCAGACAATCTTTGAAATCCCCATCTTGCAGTCCTTGGGTAAGCAGAAGAACGGATACCCCCGACTGCAAACCAGATATGCCACTAGCCTCTTTTTGATACCGAGCCAGATAGTCACGTAAAGACTCGCCAGGTCTTTGTGCAACTCCAGCTAATGAATGGTCCGATTTGGGCTGTGACATGCTGGCTGTATATCGATTCAGAAAAACTCTTCTAAGCTCAACCCAAGAACTAATAGAATTAGCTGGTAGGGAGTTGAACCATCTCAACGGCGCCGGGCCTAACGTCATTGAGAAAGCTCGGCATTTCATTTCATCCTCTCCTCCATAGAACATCATGGAAGACTCGTAAGATGCGATGTGATCCATCGGATCGGTCGTCCCATTGTACCGGGAGACATTCTGATGGCCCATGTAAGTTTGTGGAGTCCGAAATGCCATAATTGCTGCGGTAAAGGGGTGTCCAGGATGGGGTTCTGTAACTGCTGGTTCGGGAGTCACATTTGAATTGAGGGGTGGAGGTGGGGGAAGGTTAATTGGGTTACCGAGAGCCACGCGAGGGCCTTGCTCAGCAAGTCTAGCCATGCTTTGCTGCTGTAGAGTAGCAATAGCCTGGTTTTGCTTTTCAATTAATGAAGTTTGGGTTCTCAATATTTCCATAATTGACTCCTCTCTCCTCCTGGCCGAAGAGGTTGTCATGTAGGATCTTCCTTGAGATTCGGAACGTTCGCCGCCCTGAAGCGTTCCAAAGCGGCCTCTAGTAAAGTGTGGTACTCCCCTATCAGATCGCTCGGCTCGGGAGTTATCGCGAGCATGACGTTCGACTCGTCACTCCTCCCCAGTTCGCGATCCAGCAGGGGCCCTCCTAGATTGATGTGGCCCAGAATCCGCTGTGTCACGCCATTCCGACACGTGGCCATCAGAAACGCGACGCGGCTGAGATCGTCGTTCGTGGCCTTCAACAATCGGAGGGACGGTGGCTGGCGCTTGGACCTCCGGAACAACTGGATCAATAGGCTGGACAACTGGAGGATCCTGGGGATTCTCAACCTGGTTATCCTCAGGGGGTCCTCCAGGGGAAAGCCTGTCCCTTACATTCCTTCCACCAACATTCCTAGGTCCAGCGTTCTTAGGTGGCCTTCCCCTAAGGCGACGGCAGAGGTCTCCTTGGTTATCATTATCATTTTCCATTAGTGCGGTGAGTGGTGGGAATACTGATTATTCGATTCCCACAGACGACGCCAATGTAGTGTCCTTGAACACTATGTTCTTAACCCTCTAAGTCCTCAAGATTATGGTAATCAGGAGTTCAAGAGAGGATCAAGTGTTTATGTGTGACCTTATGGTTTTGCTGCAGTTCCAGTTGGGAAAAGCAGGGTTTCCCCAGTCAACAAGTGTGTGCAGAATGTCAACTTAGGGATGAGAGTACGTACCTGAACCCTAGCTGTAGTTAGCTATTTATAGGGTTTGAGGAAGCTGATATGGGCCGTATGGGCCTTGTATCAGAGTTGAGCTGAACCAGGATTCTGTGAGATAATATCGGAGGTTTATGCTCTTAGAATCTGGATAGGATCAGCTTACGATCCCATGTCTAGGCTGTTGCGAGATTCCAGGAGAGATTTGCGGAAGGGATAAGAAGCTGTGGTAACTGAATCTATCTACCAGCCGACGTTATATCTCGGCCCTGGAGTCCCGAGCCGATGGGCTGAAGACCATTGGCGAGGTTCGGCCCCATCAAGTCCGAGCCTGGTCTTTTATTGTACTCGGAACCAGCGAGTCCGAGCGAGGGACGTTTGTGCTGAGTAAACCGAGGGAGGGGTCCATGAAGAATCCCTTATACAAGACTTAGTCCTTATTCGGTCGGCAGACCCTACAAATTGGAAAGAGGTTACGAACCATAATTTTTCAAGAGCAATTTTTCACTATCTTTGAATCTTTCTTGAGCTAATATTCTTTCACAAAAATACTCTCTATCAAATTCTTTTGGGATCTCAATTCTTCAACATAATTCATTCTTTTTGTTTCAAAATTGAGATTCAAATGTGCTTGTAATAAGTCTTGGTTGAATGCATTTGTAACAAGAGGTTACTTTCAAGATTCAACAATCAAAGTTTCAATTGAAGAAATTGAAGGTGCAAGGTTGAAGCAACATCTTGGGCATTGAAGGATTCTTTGCTAAAAGCTTACGTGGATTGGAAGTGACTTTCAATCAAAGACAAACGAGGAATAAGAAATAAGAGATTTGGGTAGACTCTCCACGATATGGTACATCTTATGAGAAAGGGTTAGGATTGAGTGTGTGAGGATTCTAACTAAGTTGTATACTAATCTCTTTATTTCATAATGAAGCAAATCTCCCGAATCAGAGAGGGAGGACTGGATGTAGCTCACGGTAGTTGTGAGTGAACCAGAATAAAATCCTCGTGTGTTCTTTATTCTTTTACGCTTTACATTTCGCGATTAAAATCAATCTTGTGAGAATAATTGAATTAGGATTAGATTTGGGGAATTTAATTACGTATTCGTTATATTCTGTTTAATTGATTCGTAGTTAATTGCCTTAGTTTAATTCTTAATTTCTAGAGTTTCGTGCGATTCTTGAATTGAATTGATTTCTGATTTTCTGCATAATGACAGTGTTTAATCGATTAATAATTGATTAAGCAAAAATCTGTTTTCTGGTCTTAATCGATTAAGTTGCAGGTTAATCGATTAAATCAGCTATTTTGGCTTAAAATTGAACTGTTTCTGAATCATTTTTGATTACCTTTTAAATATGGGTATCGACGCTTAACACTTCTATTCACCCCCCCCCTCTAGAAGGTTATTTTAGCTGCTTGTTGGTTTCCAACAAGTGGTATCAGAGCTCGGTCGAATAAACCGAGCTTAAACGCTTTTTCGAAAAGATCCTTCGGAAACCATGGGCTCGAATCAAAACCCTTTTGGAGGTGAAGGTGCTGCAATAAATCGTCCCCCACTATTTAGCGGTGAGGGATACGCTTACTGGAAAGTAAGAATGAAATTTTTTATCCAAGCGATCGATATTGAAATTTGGAAAGCAATCGAAAAAGGTCCACACATTCCCTCTAGCGTAGTTGAAGGTGCTGCACAATTAACCCCTGAGGATAAGTGGACGGATGATGATAGAAAGAAAGTTCAATTTGATTATAAAGCAAAAAATATCATCACCTCCGCTTTGTCTTATGACGAATTTTTTAGAGTTTCACAATGTGCTAGTGCTAAGGAAATGTGAGACACTTTACAAGTGACTCATGAGGGAACTAGCGAAGTTAGGCGTGCTAGATTGAATGTATTGATGCGTGAGTATGAATTGTTTCAAATGCTTCCTAATGAAACTATCAATGATATGCAAAAACGATTTACTCACATTATTAATCATTTGCTTGCTCTTGGTAAGACTTTCTTACAAGGTGAACTTACTAACAAAGTGTTGAGATGTTTGGATAGGAATTGGCAACCAAAGGTAACCGCCATTGTGGAATCTAAGAATTTGGATGCTATGGATCTCGCAACACTTTTCGGAAAATTACAAGAGCATGAAATGGAGCTTGGACGTCTAACTTTGAATGAAGAATCCGACAAGAAGAAAAAGGGTATTGCATTGAAAGCATCATCAAAAATTGTAGATACTCTAAATGACTCTTCTCTAGATGATGATTCGGATTCGGATTTGGATGATGAGTCACTAGCACTCATGGTTAAGAACTTCAGAAAATTTCTCAAGCGGAAAGGAAATTCTAGAAGATTTAATACAAAGGAAAGTAAGGAAACTCCACAAAGATCGAAAACTCCTAGAGACAAGATAATATGTCATACATGTGGGAAAGCCGGGCACATCAAGTATCATTGTCCCCAAAAGCCAAAAAGGTCCGATAGTGATAAGAAGAAACCCAACAATCATAAAGCTAAGAAGGCCTATATTGTTTGGGATGAACCCGAAGATGATACTAACTCTAGCACTTCGGATGAGGAAGAATCAGCAAATTTGTGTTTAATGGCTAAGGACGGCATAGAGGCTTCCACTAGTGATGCGTCTCTTGAGCAATCAAGCTCAAAAGAGGTACTTTCTAAGCGTAACTCTGATTTGGATTCCGATAGTGAATCTTGCTCTTCCCCTTCATATGATGCACTTTATAATGCTTATGTTGATATGCATGGTGAACTTAGAAAATTAGCTAAAATCAACATAGAGGCTAAGAAAGCCATTTTGAAGCATCAAGAAAAGATTAATGAGATGCAAAAACATATTGATGAACTTGTGCTTCAAAATGAGACTTTATAACTCATATACTCTAATGCATCATGTGATTGTTGTAATTCTTCTGCTGTGATTTCCGGTTGTGAAAAGTGCAAGACTTATGAAATTGAATTAAATGATTTGAAAGAAAAACTTGCAACTTTCACAAAAGGAAAAAGGAATTTACATGATTTACTCTCTAGACAACGAGATAATACAAATAGAACCGGTTTGGGATACACTAAACCAAAGAAGAAATCCTATAGAAAAGTTGGAAATTTTTCAAAGGTTAATTTTTCTAGAAAACCAACTTGCTTCTATTGTGGTATCTTTGGTCATACTTCAAACGTTTGTAAAATAAAAAATTATGGTGTACCCAAAAAGGAATTTATTTGGATTATTAAAGGAGAGAAGCCGGATATTAACCCCCAAGGACCCAAAATTGTTTGGGTACCTAAGTCTTCCATATGATTTGTTTTTGTAGGTATGCCTTCGAACGAGAGATGATCGTTGGTATTTGGACAGCGGTTGTTCAAGGCACATGACGGGAGACAAGAGACATTTCATTGAATTTTCACCAAGAGATAAGGGTCACATCACTTATGGCGTCAACAATCGTGGAAAAATCCTTGGTATAGGTAAAATCGGAAACGCCTCAAATGTTATAATTGACAATGTTTTGTATGTTGATGGTTTAGAGCACAACTTACTTAGTATTAGTCAATTGTGCGATATTGGTAATAGCGTTATTTTTACCTCTAACCATTGCATTATTAAAAGTGATAGTGATCAATCCATTAAGTTTGTAGGGAATCGGTGCAATAACACTTATTTGATTGACTTAAACGACATTACTTCTTTATTTTCAAAATGTTTTATAAACAAAGAAAGTGATGTTTGGGTATGGCATAGGAGAGTAGCTCATGTCCACTTAAAACAATTAAATTAACTTTTATCCAAGGACTTAGTAGTTGGTCTTCCGAAACTCAATTTTAAAATTGATGGAGTGTGCACCCCTTGTAAAAAGTGAAAACAAACTAAAACAAATTTTCCACCAAAGAAGGTGATCTCTACTACAAGGGTGTTGGAACTCATACATTTGGACTTATTTGGTCCCTCTCAAACCATGAGCTTTGGAGGTAATTACTATGGACTTGTTATTGTAGATGACTACTCACGTTTTACTTGGACATACTTTTTACCATCAAAAAATTAAACTTTTCAACGTTTTAAATCCTTTGCCAAGCTTGTTCAAAATAAAGTCAATGAAAATATAGTGGCTATTCGAACCGATCATGGTGGTGAGTTCGAAAATCATGCATTTGATAAGTTTTGTGACAAATTTGGTGTAGAGCATCAATTTTCTGCTCCTAGAAATCCTCAACAAAACGGAGTTGTTGAGCGGAAAAATAGAGTTTTAGAAGAGTTAGCTAGAACAATGTTAAGTGATAGCAAAGTTCCTAAATACTTTTGGGCCGATGCGGTAAGTACCGCTTGCCATGTGTTGAATAGAGTTATGATTAGGCCCTCCCTTAAGAAAACCCCCTATGAGCTTTTCAAAGGCCGAAAGCCTAACATATCTTATTTTCATGTTTTTGGATGTAAATGTTTTGTTTTGAATAATGGAAAACAAGTTTTGGGAAAATTTGATCCAAAAGCGGATGAAGGGATATTCTTAGGCTATTCAAGTCATAGTAAAGCTTTTAGAGTCTTTAATAAGCGAACTTTGACTAATGAAGAATCAATTAATGTTTTGTTTGATGAATCTCCGGAAGGAGAGAAAGGTACTTTTAATGTTTCAGGTATTGATATCTATGAAGAAGTACCACAAGATGCAAATGAGAAAGAGAAGGAGATGGAAAATCAAAGTCATGGAGATGTTGACAATTCAAGTGGAAATGAGCTAACATATCATGAATTACCTCTGGCATGGAAAACCAACCGCAACCATCCATTGACAAATGTATTAGGTGACATTGCTAAGGGAGTGGTAACCCGAAGCACTTTACGTAATATTTGTCATTTTGTTGCTTTTGTTTCGCAAGTAGAACCCAAAAATATTCATGAAGCCATACTAGATGAGCATTGGGTTATGGCAATGCAAGAGGAGTTGAACCAATTAGAGAGGAATAAGGTTTGGGAACTTGTGCCTCAACCCGATGACCGTCTCGTGATAGGTACTAGATGGGTTTATCGTAATAAGTTAGATGAATCGGGTTTTATAGTTAGAAACAAAGCTAGGTTGGTAGCCCAAGGGTATAGCCAAGAAGAGGGTATTGACTATGATGAAACTTATGCCCCGATAGCTAGATTAGAGGCTATTAGACTTTTACTCGCTTATGCATCTATTATGAATTTCAAATGGATGTCAAAAGTGCTTTTCTTAACGGATACATTCAAGAGGAGGTGTATGTCTCACAACCACCCGGTTTTGAAAATCATGAATATCCAAATTATGTTTTTAAATTGAAAAAGGCACTATGTGGTCTTAAACAAGCTCCTAGAGCTTGGTATGACCGTTTGAGTACTTTTTTGATTGAAAAGGGCTTTAAAAGAGGTGCTGTGGACAATACACTCTTCATTGAAAGGTCCGGTAAGGATATACTTTTGGTACAAATTTATGTAGATGATATCATTTTTGGTGCTACTAATGACAAACTTTGTAATAAATTTTCAGACTTAATGCAAAGTGAGTTCGAAATGTCTATGATGGGCGAGTTGACCTTCTTCCTTGGATTACAAATTAAGCAACTTGACACCAGGATTTACATTCACCAAAGCAAGTATTGCAAGGAACTACTCAAGCGCTTTGGTATGGATTCTTGCAAGGATGCCTCAACCCCAATGAGTGCAACATGCTACATGGATAAGGACGAAAGTGGAAAATCCATAGAGGTAACAAAATATCGTGGAATGATAGGTAGCTTATTGTATTTAACTGCTTCTAGACCCGATATAATGTTTAGTGTATGCATGTGTGCAAGATTTCAATCAAATCCCAAAGAGTCACATCTAACCGCCGTTAAGAGAATCATGAAATACTTGAAAGGTACTACTAATACCGGATTGTGGTATCCTCGGGATGCATTTTTAAACTTAGTAGGATATTCGGATTCCGATTTTGCGGGTTGTAAAGTGGAACGAAAAGTTACAAGTGGTACTTGCCATTTAATTGGTAGTTCACTTGTATCGTGGTTTTCTAAAAAGCAAAATTGTGTCGCTTTATCAACCGCGGAAGCCGAATACATTGCGGCCGGTAGTTGTTGTGCCCAAATTCTATGGATGAAACAACAATTGTCGGACTTTGGTTTGTTTTTAACAAAAATTCCAATTAGATGTGATAATACCTCCGCAATTAATCTTACTAAAAACCCGATATTACACTCACGAACAAAGCATATTGAAATACGACATCATTTTTTACGTGATCGTGTTCAAAAAGGAGATTTCATAATTGAATTTGTATCTACCTCAAATCAACTTGCCGACATTTTTACAAAACCCCTACCTAGAGACACGTTTTACTTCATTCGAAGGGAACTTGGTATTCTAGGTGAATCCACTATTGGTTGAGTTGTATTTGAGTAATTTTTTTTAAAAAAAAAAGGTCAATCTCTTTGTAAATGTCTATTTCTATATGACTTGTTTTTGAGTAGTTTTTGTGTTTTAAAACTAATCATGTTTCTCTAATGTCTAGGTTATATGTGTACTCTCATGTGATTTGCTTAATATGTGCTAAATTTGATTATGTGTTGGTTCTTATGTTCTTATGTGACTTGGTTAAGTTTTCAATGAGTTTTGCACAAAAATCTTTGATAAAACTGCATTTTTAAGGCATCTAATCGATTAAGTATTGGCATAATCGATTAAGAAAAATTGCTGGATCTGATCTTATCCGATTATCTGAAATTTAACCGATTAGAGCATCAAAATACACAGTCCTTAATCAATTAAATTGCAGGTTAATCGAGTATTAATCGATTAAGCGAATTTTTAATCGATTAAACGCTGTGTGTTCTGAAAAATAAAAACTCATTCTTTCACATACACGTTTTAACTTTTCTTCTTCTCTGACGCGTTTTCTCTCTACTCTACACGGTTTTCATCTTATTTTCACTTCAAACACACGATTTCTTCACTTCTTCTTCATTACTCTTCACTTTATTCACTCTATTTCTCATTAATTTTACTTATTTTACACCAACACCCCCAATTTTCACAAACCCCCAATTTCAAAACCCTAAGAGTACCAAAATGGCTCCTCCTTCCTCCTCTGCCACTGGAAAACGAAAGAAGCAGCGAGTGAATCTTGATTTGGACTCGCATTATTACTCAACGAATATTCGGAAGGCAAGAGAAGCCGGTTTTGCAAGAAGGGAGTTTGGAATCATAAGGTTTCTGAATATGAAGTGGCTGCTCACACAGAGGTTTGATTGTCCTTCTCTTTTTCAAGAGCAAGGGCTCACAAAGTTTCTGAATTTTCGTTCAAATTATCACCCTAGGCTAGTGAGAAAATTTTATGCTAATTTGAAGGTCACAAATGGCAAGTATAACTCTGTTGTTAATGGGAAATTAATAGTGATTAAGCCTGCGGATTTGAATCAATTGTTTGGCCTTAGTACAGCTGGAACCTTTTTAAATGATCCTGATGATAATACTTTGAATGATGTTGATGTTGCGAATGTTTTTACACAAACTTTAAGGCCGGGTCATCATTGGTCCAAGGGAACTAAAGGTGTTGGTTTAATGAAAGTGGATTGTAGGCTGCTGTTATATGTTATTGCTTACTGTTTGATGCCTAAGACTAATCAGAATTTTAGTCAAGCAAATTCGGATGAAATGAGGATTTTCTTTGGTCTTAGACATCATGTTCCCATTAATTGGTCAAGAGTTATCATTGATAGGATGTTATTGGCTGCTGCATCTACTGGTTCGGCTACTTTGCCGTATGCGATGATGGTCACCCGACTTCTTGTGTTTTATGAGGTTCCGATTGATGAGGATGAACCGGAAATTGAAATAAATGATCAACACTGTATTTCTGGTTCTGTTCTACATTCTCAAGGGTTACAAGAGTATCCCGAGGCTAATAACTGGATGTGGAAATCGGATGTGGTTAAGATTGTGGCTCAGCAACAAGCTGAAGAGAACTTGGCGAGACATATGGCTGACATGGAAGCACAAGGTGGTGCTGGTCCTTCTGCTCCTCCACCTACAGATGGTATTGATGTGGATGAGTTTATGTCATTTCCTGATGATGAACAAGAGCAACAACCCCCTCCGAGAGCTGATTCTGGTTTTGACTATCGTGCTCTTCATGATAGTTTGTCTGGACAGATTGATGAGCGATTTCATGCGATGGAGGCTAGGCAACAGGAGATGATTGAGCGTGGGTTTGCTGAGATGGCTCTTCGCCAGCAGGCGATGGAGGATAGATTTTTTGGTGCTCTTGGGAGAATGTTTCCACAGCCACCCCCCTGATTTCTACTGGATTTCTATTATGTTTTGATGACTTATCTTTGTTTTTATGGTTTTTTCGATGTTATGTTTCTAGATTATGGTTCTAATGGTTTCATTTGTTATCCGGTGTATGGTTTTAGACTTGTGACTTGTGATCATGTGTTTCAGACTTGTTATTTTGTTATGGTATTTGGGCTATGTACTTATGAATGCTTTCAGCACTTTTGTGTTTTTATGATATATTATATGTTGTGTTTCTGTGCTGGTTTCCCTTTCGCCATTATATATACTTTATTGTCTGGATTATGGTCACTTGGATTTGTTGCTAATTCTCACTTTTGGCAAAGCATTATTGTTATATTTTTTGATTAATGCCAAAAGGGGGAGAAAGGTTGGATTTATTTGTTTTGTAGGTTGATAACACTTCCTAAGTGTGCTAACATTTAGGGGGAGTTTTGGTTTATTGGTGATGGTTTGTCATTCATCAAAAAGGGGGAGATTGAAGATTTAAAGTGGTTCAATTATGTTTTGATGAAGACAACGTACTTGGTCAACCTACAACAACAACAACAACAACAAGACTAGTTTATACCTTATTCATATAATTGTATTTTAATGTTTTATTATTTTCATTATATGAGTGTGGGTGGTAGACTAGGATAAGTAATCTCAATTTGATCTTTAAGAATTTAATATCTTTTGAAATTGAGATTATATTGATAGAGATTTTAGCTCAAGGTTTTATTAAAATTAATTGGTGAAAATTGCAAAATAATAGAAAAGAGTTTTTACAGTGTTTAATCGATTAAATTTCAGTTTAATCGATTACTAATCGATTAAGGAATAATCTAATCGATTAAAGGCTGTTATATCTGATAGATTAAAAGCTTTTCTAATGCAATTGGAAAGAGGTTACGAACCATAATTTTTCAAGAGCAATTTTTCACTATCTTTGAATCTTTCTTGAGCTAATATTCTTTCACAAAAATACTCTCTATCAAATTCTTTTGGGATCTCAATTCTTCAACGTAATTCATTCTTTTTGTTTCAAAATTGAGATTCAAATGTGCTTGTAATAAGTCTTGGTTGAATGCATTTGTAACAAGAGGTTACTTTCAAGATTCAACAATCAAAGTTTCAATTGAAGAAATTGAAGGTGCAAGGTTGAAGCAACATCTTGGGCATTGAAGGATTCTTTGCTAAAAGCTTACGTGGATTGGAAGTGACTTTCAATCAAATAAAAACGAGGAAGAAGAAATAAGAGATTTGGGTAGACTCTCTACGATTTGGTATATCGTATGAGAAAGGGTTAGGATTGAGTGTGTGAGGATTCTAACTAAGTTGTATACTAATCTCTTTATTTCATAGTGAAGCAAATCTCCCGAATCAGAGAGGGAGGACTGGATGTAGCTCACGGTGGTATTGAGTGAACCAGAATAAAATCCTCATGTGTTCTTTATTCTTTTACGCTTTACGTTTCGCGATTAAAATCAATCTTGTGATAGTAATTGAATTAGGATTAGATTTGGGGAATTTAATTACGTATTCGTTATATTCTTTTTAATTGATTCGTATTTAATTGCCTTAGTTTAATTCTTAATTTCTAGATTTTCGTGCGATTCTTGAATTGAATTGATTTCTGATTTTCTGCATAATAACAGTGTTTAATCGATTAATAATCGATTAAGCAAAAATCTGTTTTCTGGTCTTAATCGATTAAGTTGCAGGTTAATCGATTAAATCAGCTATTTTGGCTTAAAATTGAACTGTTTCTGAACCATTTTTGATTACCTTTTAAATTTTGGTATCGACGCTTAACACTTCTATTCACCCCCCCTCTAGAAGGTTATTTTAGCTGCTTGTTGGTTTCCAACATCTTCGATAAGAGGAAGGATCAGACAAGATAGTACTAGAGGATTTGTGAAACTTCAATGTATAATCCAGAGGGGTAGAAGTAGGCTTTGCACCAAGAAGTCCAACATCCTCAAGCAATTCAAGGGTATACTTCCTCTGATAAAGAGTATGACCAGCAGAGGAACGTGCAATTTCCATGCCTAGAAAGAACTTGAGATCACCCAAATCCTTTATGCTGAACTTATCATCAAGTAATTGTTTAAGTTGATTGATTTCATTTAAATCATTGCCAGCCAAAACCAAATCATCAACATAAACCAAAACAGCAGTGAAATTAGAATTGTGAGACTTAGTAAACAGACAAGCATCAGCCTTTAGATTGAATGAATTGTTGTTCAACCAGAGCTTGAGTAAGCTTCTCATGCCACTGTCTACTAGCCTGCTTTAAGCCATAAAGGGATTTCTGAAGTTTGCAAACAAGAGAAGAGTCAGCAACTTCCAAACCAGAAGGGAGTTTCATATAGACTTCTTCATGAAGATCACCATGAAGAAAAGCTGTATTAACATCAAGCTATTTCAAATGCCAATTCTTGCTAGCTGCTAGAGCCAATAAAACTCTGATAGTGGACATTTTGACAATAGGACTAAATGTTTCAGTGTAGTCAATGCCTTCTGTTTGATTGAAACCCTTGGCTACCAATCGTGCCTTTCTTCTTTCAATAGAGCCATCAGCCTTCAATTTAGTTTTGAAAACCCATTTAAAACCAATGGCCTTTTTATATTTAGGTAAAGGAGTGAGAGTCCAAGTTTTATTCTTGTGGAGTGCAGACAATTCAGATTGGATTGCAGCTACCCAATCAGGATGTTTAATAGCTTCAGCATATGTAGTAGGATCAGTAATGGTGGATAGGTTAAGAGTGAATTTCTTATGAGTTGATGACAATTTGTCATAAGACAAATGTGAAGAGAGAGGATACTTGATGGATGGAGTAGGTGGATCAGTGGATGAAAGTAATGTGGTATGATAATGCTGTAAATATGGAGGAGGTTTTCTAATGCGAGTGGATTGTCTAATTGGTTGAGGTTGCTGCATAGGAATGGGATGCTGCACAAAATCAGGTTGTTGCATAGAAGGTGATTGCTGTACAGAAGGAGAGTGCTAAACATGAGAGGATGGCTGTATGGGTTCAGGTGATGATGGAAAAGTAGGAACAGAATGAGTAAACTTATCACTGTAATCCAGAAATGAATCAAGGGTGTTATGCTGAAGTGAATTGTCTGAATGTGACTTGGACTCCTCTGAGAAGAATGGAAAAATATGTTCATAGAAACACACATTTCTGGAAATGAAAATTACTCCATTCTTCAAATCATACAGGACATACCCCTTTGTGCCATGTTGATATCCTAGAAACACACATTTTCTACTTCTAGGATCCAACTTCTTCCTATGTGAGTTCAATGTTGAAGCATATGCTAAACAGCCAAATACCTTCAAGTCATTGATACATGGAAGAATCTGATATAATTGTTCAAATGGTGAACTGTTGGCCGGATAAGGAGTAGCATGTCTATTGATCAAGTAAACAGCTTGAGCAACAACATAGTTCCATAAAACCTTAGGAAGGTTAGCTTGAAATAGAAGGGATCTAGCTGTGCCAAGAATGTGCTGATGCTTCCTTTCTACAATACCATTCTGTTGTGGAGTTTCTACACAGGATGTATGATGAATAATGCCTTTGGAATTGTAGAAGTCTGTCAGCTTAAACTCAGGTCCATTATCTGATCTAATACACTTAATTTTCAAACCAAACTGTGTATCAATCAAGTTAACAAACAATTTAACAAGGTTTGAGGTCTCAGATGTCAGTTTCATGAAATAAAGCCAAGTATGCCTTGAGTGATCATCAACAATAGTTAGAAAATACCTATGACCATGAACAGTTGGAATGGAAATAGGACCCCATATATCCATATGCACTAAATCAAAATAACTAGTAGCATGAGTGGTACTGTTCAGAAATGGTAATTTCTTTTGCTTTCCAAAATGACAAGCATCACAAGGTACATGAGTTTTATTTACACTGATAAAATGAAACTGATTTCTCATAACTAGCAGCTTAGTATGAGAAGGATGACCTAATCTTAAGTGCCAAATGTTACACTTATTGGAAGCAAATCTATGCATAACATTGCTGGAAACAAAAAGAACATAAGGAATAAAACTAGATTTGACTACACTATTCTGCAAAGTGTATAGTCCTGCTGAAAGTTTAGCTACACCAATCATCTTCATGGAATGAAGATCCTGGATATGACAAAGAGAATTGGAGAAGATTAGTTTGCAGAAAATGGTAGAAACCAATTTTGACACAGAGATTAAATTGAATGTGAAAGTTGGTATGTAAAGGACATCAACCAAGTAGAAAGTATCAGTTCCAGCAATTGTGGCAACAACAGAATTACCATTAGGCATTTTCACAGATATTGGCTTAATTTTCTTATAGCATTGAAACTGAGTAATGGAAAATCATACATGGTCATCAGTTGCACCAGTATCAATAATCCAATGTGAGATGCTCAATTTACTTGTTAAAGTGCAAGTTATACCTGAGTCCTTAGCAGTCAATTGATTCACACAATGAGCATTAGAATTAGTATTACTCTGCGAAACTTTGACTGACTGAGTTTTCTGTATTAATGCTAAAATGGCCTTATACTGTTCTGGAGTGAAAGTAGAGCCACTGATCTCATTGTTGTCCTTCACAGTCAAAGTGTCTTCATCAATTTCATCAGTATATGCCTCATTCTCATTGGTAAAGCAGTTATTGATAGTAGCAGCATTTGGACCTTTGAAATTTGGTGGAAAACCATATTTCTTGAAGCAAGTATTTTCAGTATGACCAGTTCTTTCACAATAAGTGCAGACTCTAGTACCCTGAAATCTACCTCTTCCTGGATTACTAGAATTAAAGCTTCCAGAATTGCCTGAATTACTTGAGAATCTGCCTCTACCTCTTCCTCTAACACTGTTATTTGTCATATTAGCTATGATTCTAGAATCACTCAATCCAGAATTCATTTGTCTTTCCTACTGAATTAACAGTGAGAAAACCTTGTTTTCATTTGGAAGTGGATCCATCAACATAATCTGTGACCTCACATGGCTATATTGTTCATTAAGACCTTTAAGAAATCGAATTACATGATCATCATCTCTGTAAGATCTTATAACTGGAATTACATCACATACACAGCTGAATTCGCATTTGCAGTGAGGTATTGGTCAAAAATTGTCTAATTCTAACCATAAGGTTTTCAGATGAGTAAAATATTCAGCAATTGTCATTGTACCTTGCTTCAATGTATACAATTCTTCTTGCAATTCTGCGATGCGAAAAACATCTCCCTGATAATATCGTTCACGCAAATCACACCAGATTTCAAGAGCAGATTCTAACCAAAGCACACTCTGTGCGATTGAACTTTCCATTGCCTGATTTAGCCACGAAACCACCAAGGTATTGCATCGATCCCACGCAGCATAACTAGGATCATGAATCGGAGGCTTAATCAAACTTCCATCAACAAATTGCAGCTTATTCTTCGTTTCCAGCGCCATGGACATTGACATCAACCACGTGTGATAATTGTTTTCGTTCAACTTCACAGCTACTAAAACCGCACCAGGATTCTCATTAGGATGCATATAGTAAGGACTTAAAGGATCCATAACTGGATTCACAGTGTTAGCCATTCGAACAATAGAAGAGGAATAGATTTTCAGAAATCGAATTGAATTGAGGATAATAGATGATTCGTTCTGCAATTTGCAGAATAGATCTTGAGATAGAGAGAAGAAATCAGAGTAAAATGGCGCAACAGAGCTTCTTATTGAAGCTCTGATACCATGTTAAACAGGGTAAATGCCATGGTTGAAAGGAGAAGAGCTTGCAAAATGAATAAGAACTTTCCAGAGAATGAGAGAAATCTTAAACTGAATAGGAATGATTATTATTACTTCACATGAGAAATGAGAAAATGAATTTATATACAATGCTGATTGGAATCTGCTAGCAACCAATTTGGCGCCAAAACTAACTACCTCTAACTAACTTCTAATGCTAACAGAATTGCTAACTAATTCTCTAACTAATTACAATTATAAATAAGTCCCTTGCAGTTTCTTGTTGGCTAAGAAACTGACTACTGCTAACAACCCCAATTCCAATTACCCCAATACACACTATAGTGATGATGCTGGTCAGATATGGCCTTGATTTGAACATGCAAAGAAGGAAAGACAGAGAGAGACGGATCTGAGAAGTTGATTTATGGGGAGGTTGAAGACGAAGCTTGGGTGATGGGCGGGGTTGAATAAGAAAGACTCTTTGTGTGTGGGAGGGAGACGAAGCAGTGTGTGGGGAGGAAGACTTTGTTGAGCGAGGTGCTGGCTGTTTGAGAGGAAGCCAGGAAGGCATGTGGGTAGGGTGGAGATAGTTCTGAGTGGGTAGGATCATGGGTAGAAATGAAGGAATCACGTGGGTAGCAGTAGAAATGAACTACCTGAATTATTTTTTTTTTCACTTTTCAACTAAAGAAATTTTAAATGTATTATTATGAAATTTTAAATGTATAATTATAAGTTTATGATATTTTAAATGTATTATTATAATTACCGGTTGACATTACTAATTTTAGTTTATGATATTTTATGTTTTTGTGTTTTTGAGTTTATGGAAAAAAAATAGTTTAAAAAAAAAAGTAGCCGTTGAAAAATAAAAAAAAAATATTCAAAATGTAGTTAATTTTTTTGGCGGTAAAAAATATGATTATTTGATGGTCGTTATATTTATTATAAAATATTAGGAGTGTGGGATAGGTAATGGGATCCATTTATGAACGAAAAGTAGGTTCATGGATGGAGAGTGTGACGTCCCGACTCTCTAACCTTGATTTATTTATTATAATGAAAATAGAGAATAATTTTTCACAATAAATTTCAAAATTTTATTATTCAATTGCAGAAGCAATGCTTCAAGTATTGTCAAGTGCGGAAGCAAAATAACAGAACTTAGTTCGATTAATAAAACACAATAGTTCAAACTAATTTACACTAGTAACAATTAGACTCTTAGCTACTTAAGACACTACTCGTAACCCAGAGCATGGTTCTCAACTCCAACGGTCGGGAACGGAATCTCATATCCCTTGCCGTTCCTACTCCCCTGTCTGTGAAAACAGGATCTTCATTACCTACAAGGGAAACAAGGGAGTAAGTCATAGCTAATCACGTTGAAACGAATAATAAATAACAGAGGCTAAAAACAACAAACACAAGTATTCAAGTAGTAACAATTTACAAATGCATATACACATGTCAAACCTTTTTTCATTCAAGCAATTGATCTTATTATTAATGGTATGATGCATGCTGATCTCAACAAATTCCCGGGGCATCACAGTTTGGAGGTGGTAGGACTTACGAGCTTCGCTCTGCACTCATGACTTACGAGCTTCGCTCTGCATAGGACTTACGGGCTTAGCCCTGCACTCACGACTTACTGGTTCCCATCTCCCGGCGTTTGTAGGACTTACGGGCATAGCCTTGCACTCACGAATTACAGGCTTCCTCCGCCCAGTGTTAATACTATAACAAGGGGAAAATCCTCGCAAACTGGAGCAATCAATGCATGAATGCAAACATAATTTATTACCAATCCTTATCTTTTCATTCATCATCATCATTCATCTCATTCTCATTTAGGACATAGTCCATGTTTCGCATTTTACTCTTCCATTTCATTTCCTTTAACCATTCTTTTAGCTGGTGCAGGTGCTTTTCGAAAAAGACCATCAGAGGCATAGCCACCTTATGATGGGTTTACTTAATTTCAATTCTCTTTTCAGAAAATCCATCAGCGGCCCAGCCACTTTTTGATGGTTTTTAGGAATAGCGTATAATTATTCATTTAATAATCCGTCGGGGCATAGCCTCCTATTGGCGGATTTTTATTGCAACGACCCCATTGGGACTCCCATAGAAAAATATCAACCAAGTGAATAAAACTTTCACTGGGACATCTAGGGATCATATCAACCAAATGGGTGTACGCACTTCCGTTGGGACTCCTGTAGGGAAATCATCAACCACTGAACAAAATTCCAGTAGGACACCTCCAGGATAGTTATCAACCAAACGGGATTAAGTTATGCCACTGGGTGAAATCCTCGTAGTGGTCTTTAGAATTTAGTAATAATCATGTTAAAAGTGTTAAATTCTGATAAATAAAGAAAATAAGTGTGTTATTCCATTTTTCCCAAAAGACTAGAGTAGTTCAGAAAAGACTAGAGTATTTTCACCCAAAAGACTAGAGTAGTTCAGGAAAGACTAGAGTATTTTCACCAAGAACACTCGAGTCTGTCATAAAACACTCGAGTCTTTTAGCTGGTTCTGCACCAGTTTCACGGTCTTCATGCACCAATTCTTGATTCTTACTTCTTTACTCAATTCCATGCAAAAACAGAAGTTAAGGCACATATAATAAACATATTCCAAGTACCAAACACAATCAAATCGGAAGGAAGCATAATCAAATCATAAGGTGAACAACAACATAGAAATTCAACACTTTAACATAGGAGATTCATTTCTACTTCATTTTAAATTCGTGTAACTATCCAGTGAGTATTATTAGGTCCATATAAACTTGTTCCAACCATTAAACCATGGGTTTCTAACCTCCAAGTCAGATTCCCATTTCAACTTACGTTACCCATGAACCTCAAGTGGTTCCTATGAATTTAGCTTGTTAATTATCATTCTAGTGATTAGATAACTTCTCCCATACCTTAATGAAGCTAAAGGAAAGATTGGTTGTGGAAGAAAAGGTCTGAAACGGATTCTGAGCTTCAAAGCTCAATTCTGAACTTGTGCAAAAACTGTTGCACCGGCTGACTTTGGCTACAAATTACATCATGAATAAGCCATGAAAAATAACGAACCAAGTTAGCTTAAGCAACTAGGAAGTACTAACTTTAATTATAAACAATTTTGGAATCAAGAGGGTTCCTCAGTTTACCAAACCAATTCAAGAAAGATAGGTAGTTGAAGCTGTTTGTGCTCTGTTTTCAGTTTTGAGTGGCTAACTTTGGAGGCTTATAACTTTTTCTACAGAGACTCAAATTTCGTGGTTCTTGTTGCTATTTCAAGATTGGAAATAGAATTAGAAGTGTGTTTTGGTTGCACTCAATTTCATGGTTTGAGGAGGGAGAATCGAGACCTTAAAGTTAACGCCAGAAAACAGAGAGATTTTGGGGTTTTTAAGGGTTGAGAGTGTAGATTGTGCTCAAATCTCCTCCCAAGTGCTTATTTATAGACCCTACTTTACCCTCCTATGAAGTAAGGTCAAGTTCTGAGCTTATGGACCAAGGAAAATGAGTTTTTAATTCAAAAAGTGTTGAAACCGCCATAAAGCTGCTGCTGAGCGGGGCAAAAGACTAGAGTCTTTTCTGAAACACTCGAGTCTTTTTTCCCAGAATACTCGAGTCTTTCACAAAAGACTCGAGTCTTTTTGGCTGAAATGGCCAAAAACTTGAATTTCACTGTTCTTACTTCGTTTCTTTTTCACATAATATTATTCCATTAATACTCTCAACTAAATATTTTAAGTTCAAATTTGTAATTAATTCTACTTAAAATAAAATTTCCCAATATCAAATAGTATTCCAATAAAAATACATATATATTATTATTATTTCGGGAATAATTCCAGTGGGTGTTACAATCTCCCCCACTTAAAAGGAATTTCGTCCCCGAAATTCGACTAAGAATATACTTACCCGAAAAAATACGGATATTCTTCCCTCATCTGACTTTCTATTTCCAGAGTGATGTCACTAACACCACCACGCTCCACACAACTTTCACTAAAGGAATCTCCTTCCCTCGTGGCTGCTTAATCTTCCTATCTTCAATCCGAACGGAACCGGTTTCGAATGTCAGGTTTTCTCGCAAGGTACATAAATACATTGGTGGGTTCGATGGGTGAACTCTCCCCCACTTGGAATCATCATAGCGGAGTTCTATTCGCTCCTAACCTTAAGGCAGACACCATTTGTAGCATCCCTAATTTATTCCCAAGCATAATTAGGGTGGTAATAGAATTAGAGTGAAGAAGAATGGGTATGTTAGGTTAAAATTAGGAACTTAGAAGTGTAATTTGAGAATTTAGAGCATAGGACTTAAGGAAGTTAGGATTAGAAAATCCATATCTCTAAACCCAATTTGCACCGTTGGATGTGAAGATAAGGGTCTTAGGAGGCTTGCCTCAAAATTTGGGAAAGATCCGATGGATAACGAAGAAGTTATGGCATTTTCAAATGCCAAGAAAAGAAGGCAAGCCAGACTAATCGAGTAGTGCACTGACTAATCGATTAGTTCACTGACTAATCGATTAGTTACCTGACTAATCGAGTAGTCTGTCCAAACAGCAAGTCCATAAAAGTGAGATTTCAAGGACTACTCGAGTAGTGCACTGACTACTCGAGTAGTATGTCCAGACTGTGAAAAAATAAAAGGACGAAGGGAGCTTCATTAGCTCCATCCCTTCTTTCCCAAAGCAAACCCTAAGCTCCCCAATCAAAACCCCAAGTTCCATAGCTCATGATCCAAGGTTTTGGTCCATCATCCAATCTTTTCCTCACCATCTCCATCATCTTTACCTCCATAAACACCCTTATCATTCAAGCTTTCTCTCTCTAGTTCATCATCCATGGAGTTTCTCTCTCTTCCTATCAAGCACCATAGCCACACCCAAACACCATGAATCAAGGCATCATCAACCTTGATCATTGTTAGATCCAGTGAGAATGTTTTGATAATGACAAAGGTTTTGAACAAGCTACAAGTGTTTGTGATCAAGCTCAAGTATGAAGAAGTTCATCAATTAACAACAAACAACAAATGATGAAGAGAGAGCAAGCTCATGAAGACTTAGTTTGTGTTTAATTGTAATATCTTTAATTTGAGTCTTTTATTTTAATGAGTATGGGTAGAGTCTTTAGAGGGTAGTGAATCTCTATCAAGGTCATGACTATATCATAATTTGAGTTTTCACTTAACCTAAAAACAATAGGTGGCTTAGTTTGAAAGAAAAGGTTTAGTTTTGAGAAAACAAGTTTTTAATTGACTTTAGCAGTGGTTAATCGATTAAGAGGAGTTGTTAATCGATTAACATGTTTTTAACAGTGTTTAATCGATTAAAAAGATGAGTTAATCGATTAACACCTGCAGTACTGGTTTTTAAAATACGTTTTTACCTTCTCAAAATCAGTTTTTAATGATCCTAACTTTTGGGTATTCTATATAAATCTTTTCCTAACCTTTGTGAATCATTAGAACACATTAGAACAATTTTCATATCAATTTTACAAAGATAAAAGCCATACTATTCTCTCTCACTTTCATAGATCAAAGCTTTTAACTTTTACATTCTTTGATCAAGAATCTTTGAATCTCTTATGTTGATATTTTCATAGTTCTTGAAAGAGATTCATAGAATTGTCATTGTTTTCATTTTGGTTGTAATCATTGCAAAGGAGGCAAACATTCTACAACACAAGGAAGACTTGGTGGTTGTTCATCAAGCAAAGTTATCTTGGAAGTCTTGTTGTGTTAACAAGCAATTGGAAGTCTTGGTGTGAGGCATCATCAAGCAAGTGGAAGTCTTTGAAGCATCTCAAAGCAATTGGAAGACTTGTGTGGGATATCGGCAAGCAAGGGAAGAGGTTAGATTAGATTCAATAGGGTTGCAAGACAAGAGTTTGGGATCTCTTGGAGGCTATCAAGAAGTGAGTCTTGAGAGGCATTTGCTTGTAATTTGAGAACTCTAATTCCTCATAGTGAAGAATCTCTCTTGGTTGAAGAGGGGACTGGATGTAGCTTTCAAGCGGATGAAAGTGAACCAGGATAAATCTCTGTGTCATATCTCTATTCTTTTAACTCTTTACATTCAAGTCATTTCAATATTGTTCTTGATTGAAAACCTAGAAAAGATTGATTTTCATAATTGATTGAATTGAATCTTAATTGTGCAAATTGATTTGGGGAAAATCATTTTCATAACCTAGGTAATCAATAAGAATATTGGTGTTAATCAATTCCGCTTTATCTTTGATCATATGTGTTAATTGATTGATTTTCGTATTCAATTGAAAAGTGATTTTTCAGTTTTAACAGTGATTAATCGATTAACTAAAAGTGTTAATCGATTAACCAAAATCAAGCTTTCGTAAATAATCGATTAACCTGTTTGATTAATCGATTAACTAAGTGTTTTTAAAGGGTTAATCGATTAATAAGATTTGTTAATCGATTAAATGCTGAGGTTTTTGTAAAAATCATTTGTTTTAATCGTTTCGATTCGTTTCTTTCGAAAATCTTTCAAGGTTTCTCTAACACCTATTCAACCCCCCTTCTAGGTGTTCTCCTAGTGTCTCCTAGTTATTTCACCCACCGATTGTAGTTCTTACAGATCATCACCACCAACCTCCATCATGGGAGCAAGCATCTAGATCAACCACAAGCTCTCTCTCTCTCTCTCATGTTTCCCTCTCTCTCCTAGAGCTTCTCTCTCTCCTCCAATCTTGACGAACAGAGTGGAGATCGGGCAAGGGAGTTGGAATCAAGGTAGATCCGGGGTAGATCCAAGGTCCTTGGAGCTTTGTGTGAGCTCTCTCCTCTTCTAAGGTAAGGGGAGTCTCTTTTCCACACTTTGAGTTAGGGATAGTTAGGGTGTATAATAGGATTTGGGTTTAATGGTTGAACTGGGCTGTGGGTAACAAAATAGCACCTGTTTAGTGTTGGTTTAGAGTTTGATTAGGAGTAATTAGTATGTTATGTATTGATTTTATATTATTTGAGATATTTAATTTAAGTCCTCTTTGTATGCTTTAAAAGTAGGATGTGAAGAACCCTAGGGAGTTGATTTATATTAAGTGCTCGCTGAGACATACCTGTGTATGTCGATTGATTGTTGATGGATAATAAAAATGGTTTAAAATGATAGTTAAGAATGCGTAATTGAAAGTGAATATTGGGTGAAATAAATATTATTCATGAGTATGTGATGTATGGATAAGGCAGACCATCAAGTGGTAAAATGACTAATGAATATGAGTATATTGCATGACCAATGAGTATGAGAAAATGTGATTAATTGTACTGAGTATGCTTAGTTAATAACATGATGGCTATTTGGAAATATTTGATGATGGATATGGGAATTGAGTGTGGATATCGTATGAATGAGCAAATGTATGTGTTATAATTGTTTGTGTAAGAAGGTGAAAGTATGTTTTGGCCTCTGAGTTGAGGTATTGTGTATTTAAAATGTGATAGTACGTTGGCCTCTGACTTGAGGTGACGATTAATGAAAAGTGAGAATGAGTGTTGACCTCTGACCTGAGGGACACAAAATGAATTAAAGTGAAAGAGTGTTGACCTCTGACCTGAGGGACACAAAATGAATTAAAGTGAAAAAGTGTTGACCTCTGATCTGAGGGACACAAAATGAAATAAAGTGATTGAGTGTTGACCTCTGACCTGAGGGACACATAATTTACATAAGGAATATTTCAGGCCTCTATTTTGAGGTGCCATTTATGATGAGTAAGATTGATGCATTGGCCTCTGTTTTGAGGTGATGTACATAATAAATGGGAAATGTGTTTATGACGATTGGATAATTTGTAAATGTTACGCATTTTGTTAGTCATTGCCTAATTTGATTGTTATTTGTGAGTTTTTGTTATGCACTTTTTTACTATCTTTTTATTCACTGTGTTGTGAAAAGGTCTCACCCTTAGTGGTTATCATTTTAGGTTATTGCTGAAGGAGTTTGAGATCAGAGTGTCGCAGCGGAAGAATGGAAAGAAGGAAATTGTATGTTGTGCTACTTGTGTTGTAATTGGAATACCCAAAATCTATTGTAAACATGTTTTAAGAAAAGAAAATTTTAAGTTCCTTGTTTTAATTACAACTTTTAAATCGTTATTTTATATAAAACATTTGGGTGTTACATTTATGGTATCAGAGCAGTTCCTTCCTTCCGACCTGAGGGAAAGTGGTCTCAATCTCGCTGCGAACACTCTCATCTCAAGCCTCTTTTCCAGTGGTGAGACTCTTTTTAGTTGAAAATTTAATGTTAAGTGATTGAACAATGTGCCTTGTATGAGCGGAGTGAGTTTATGTTTGCAAATGGGAATACTGATAATTGTCAAATTAAGAAAAATTGTGTATAGAAGCGAAAAGGAAAGTGAATTCCTTGGAACCTAAGCGGATCCCTTAGGGATTCAAGGAATCACATATTATAAGTGTTTATCCATTTGCAAACAGGAAACTTAAAAAGGGTGCAATTTGATTTTTGTATAAGGATGAAAATTTTAAGTTTTGAGTTAATCATAACTTGAAGTTTCTTACAAAGGAAATCCTGTTAATCAAAATGAAGTACATAAACTTTAACTGGATGGCGAGAACTATTACCACTGATGGAATGTAGTGTCGGAACTGGCCAATCTGATGTTGCATTTATTGGGAGGTGACGTCGTCGAAATCTAGGAGTTTGTGCATCATCGTGAATTAGTAATTGATCTCATATGTATAAAACTTTTGTGTTAGTTCTTTTATGTCTTGTTGCTTTGCTATGTGCATCGTGTGTGATTTTAATGTATGTTTGTTGTGTAAATTGGTGTCGAATTAATTGAACAGGGATTAGAAATGGAACTGCATGGAATAAACAATTATGATCTTGAAAACTAATCCAATCGAGTGATCAAATTCACGTCGATTAGACTAGTATCTAAGAGGACAAAAAAAATGTTTAAATTAAATCAATGGTCGAATTCCGTAGCTAATCTTAATTCAAGTAACCGTGATACCAATCGGGAAATAAGAAACGAGTACTGGTCGATCGGATTTGAACCGCTAAACTATACTAAATTGAAATGCAAGCATAAAAGTAACTTTTTGTTCAAGTTTGAGAAGCGGTTTGAATTCAATCAAAAGGTTCTCGAAATATGTTAGTATGTGGAATCGTTTAGCGTTAATGTATGTGGAAGAAAATTGGAAGTGGAATCATGAAAATCAAAATAATCTATTGACTCGATACTAATCTAACCAAGTGATTTAGTTCAGATCGACTAGATTAGAATCCAAGAAAATCATGCAAACATTTCTTCTAAACTTATAGTTAATTCCACTACTAATTTAATTCTGATAACCTTAATACTAAACGAAAGATAAGTTGGAGCTTCTAACGATTGAATTTGAACCCTGAGCTACTGTAATAAAATTTTATAATGGATAGAGGTTTATTTAATCGAGAAAGGGGTTAAAATTCAATCTAGAGGTTCTCGCATCACTTTGGATTATATTGATGGTAGTGTATTTTGTATATATGAAAAAGTCTATGTTTATGTGGAAATGAATTTAAATTTTCGAAAATGTTTTCAAATGATTTTGGGATTAAGAGCTTTTCAATTGCCATCCTTATATTTGAAGTCCCAAAACCATTTTCCACTAAGCATTGACTAAAAAGGTTGTTTTTTGGAAATTGTGTTCAGGATAAAATTGATTTTGTTTGTGTATGTTTGATTGATATATGTGTTTGATATTACTATATGAAAAATGAATTTTTGCTTGATGCTTGTGAGTGGAGGTTATGATTATTGTTCGTTTGATAATGTGAGTGTTTAAAATGAATTTCAAAAGGTGCACCGAACCACAATCATTCCAAATGGAACGTGAAGTCGCACGAAAAATTTTCAGGAAATAGTAAGAAAAGCAAGGATTCTTAAGTAATCGAAGAATGAATTAACTCAATTGTTTTAACCAAGTCACACTTCGATTAAATAGGAACCCTTTCTATGCGACTCAAATCAATTCGGAATGAAACAAATTGTTTCCTCATCAAGAGAGGAACCTAATTTGCAAAGAATTTTGTTTTTATAAATGTATAATTGTTTTTGTAAGTGTTTTACTAGTATGGGATCTTCTTTCTAAATTTTAAATCCCTATACCTAGTGATTGTTCAAACCAAGGATTTTTAAAGATGTATGTGTTTGTGGTTGGGTGACTATTGGGAAATCAGGGTTTTTATATAAAGTGGAAAACTAAGTTTTTGGGTTTAGGATATTTGTTTGATCTGAAAATTTTGGCATAAAGCTACCCTAAGGTTGAATCATTATTTCATGTAACATTTCAAGCCAATTGGAGCAAGCTAGTGTTTTAAACAAAGTAAATTAAATGTGCTCGGATCGGTTTGATAATTTTACACAACCTTGGGCTAAGTATAAGTGTTGTCCCTTTAAATTTTGAGGCCAATTGGAGTTTGTCAACTATTTTAAGTTAATTCGACGTAGGTTCACCCCGATCATTACAAATCTTTTAAAAAGTGGTCGTAGGGTCAAAAATGAACCTAATGAACTCTGATTGACTTGAAAATTTATTATATGTTCTTTTATGTGCAGGGACACTACTTTCCAAATTTTCATAGCATTTGGAAAGTGAATTGATAAAAATGTATTGTTGGTTGCCAATCATATAAGTCCTATACCCCGAACCCCTTTTTGAGCTAATTTTCAAAATATGTGATGATCCTTATGAATGTGTGTGTATAGGTAAGTGTTAGCACTAAGTTAGACCAGGATTAGCTTAGGAGGAAGTAAGGTTGAGTCGTGTTTGTGTTAGAAGTGTATGTGTGGTGGATTGTTGTTGTGAATGTTTGAAACGTGTTGAGGCTTGTATGATTTATGTTTATTTTAATGATGAATGTGGTTGATTACGGCCTAGGTATAGGATAAGTGATAGGTTTGGAGATAGATTATATTTGACCTAAGAGGGTATTAGTGCTTAGAGCGTGCTAGTAACCTTTCCTAACCAAATTAAACCATAGCTGGTACTCTTCAATGAGGGCAAGAGTCTAGTGGCTTACTCATGCTGAGTGGTATGCCAATTCTAAGTGGGGGATTAAAACGAAAGGTGTAACAGCCCGATTTTCGTAATTTAGAATAACCAACCTTTTATTCATTTATGTTGCAAAAATGAGGCCAATTTTTTTTTTTGTAAAACATTGTTGAAGTGTTTGGAAGCATTATTAAAAATCTCTTTTGGTTCTTCAATTCACTCTTTCGAAAACCGAGTGTTACCAAAACCTTACCTTTCATAAAACCTTCGTTTCCATAAAAGAACTTGGTTTCAGATTGTCTTGACAGTTTTCAAGACTTTACATGAGTCCATTTTTCATAAAGATGTACTCCACAAATCAAATTAAAATTTGGCTCAATTACATAATGGCTCATGGCATCGGTAATCCTTAACTCAACAATCATCACCATCTAAACTATCCACACTATCCTTCAACTATCCTATGAAAAGCAATTGGGTGAAGGTCCTCCTTCTTCTTGCATCCTCTCTTTGCTCTCGAAGATGATGCCCTTCCTGTTGCTATCCCCTCGTTGCGAATAGATTCCAGTTCTGCCCCATTTAGAAGGGGAGAGTTCCTTCGATTCTCGTACCAAAACTTCTCCGCATGGTTCCTGTATCCTCGTACGGTGACTTGCCCCCAAGTACGACTCCAAATTAACTCCACTCAGTTGGTGCTCCGGATCAGGGATCACGATCCGGATGTGATCGGTCCATATCCAACAGTATGGGGTGCGCTTCCATCCTTTCCCGTACTTACTCCACGTAGTGACGTCCATCCGATACTCCATCTGTCTGTTGAGATATCAGCAGCACCGATAGACCAACGAACAGGAGAGAGTAAGCGATCCGAACGACGCATCGTCAACGGTGTGGAATTACGATAGGCAAGATAATAGGACCATACAAACAAACAGTGCAACACACATACACACAACACATCAAGCATATTATTACCAATATCATCCATTATTATTATCGTCATTCTTGTTATCACTTTTCATCCTCTTGCCAACTTATTCTTATTTCTTAAAAACACTCTTTCTTTCTCTTTCACTCATACTTTTAATTTCTTCTTATTCAGTCTTATGAACTCACATCCTTCTCTTAATTTGGGGAATTACAAAACATCATCATAACATTACTTCCGTTCTCGGATATCACTCACGTCTACATCTCCTCGGTCATCCACCCAACCTAGTAGGAAGCAAACAGGAGTACAGGACCTTTACCGTGCGGGCACGACATCTGTCTCAACAACAGATGGTCCCAGACCAGGAGGACTCAGCCTCAAATCATAATCATATCAATTTATATACATGGCACACTGTCTCACTATAGTGGCAAACAAAATGCCCCACTCCAGTCCCTCTCACTGTTCTAGATTTGCAATCTAGAGGGCGACAGTATATTTCTAGTGGGCCCGCAGAACTTACCACGGCATTAGACCCAGTCCCCACCACGTTAGTGCGCCACATGTGGAGTTCGTTCTACCTAGAAACATACTCTAGACTTTTTGACGTTTCACCGTCATCGTCCTCCCCTAATGCAATCTCCTCCTAAGTATCCGCATATACTTATGGTTCCTTCCTCTCCACTACTTCGCACTCTCATGCCTCCCTGCGTACAACTTTTAAGTCTTTTATCTTGTTTTTAATTAACCTAAGGTCGGACCATCCTTCGTGCAACCCTTCAACGAGTCCCGACCACTAACTTTACACAACTTTCTCTCATCATTCTCACATAGCACAGAACTGGGGTCACATCACAATCTCAAACCTCATTGCTCAACTTTCTCAACATTCTCCATCTCTCGAAATCATATCATTCCAACATCTTTTCTCAAACCAATCTTTTCAAAAACTATCTCAAAACACTCTTTTATAACTTTCACAAAAGATTGTTTCATAGACTTTTCATAAAATCCTCTCTCGTAAACTTTCACAAAAATGTTATTTCACAACAATTTCTCAAATCCATTATTTCAAAAGACTTTCTTGAAAATATCCTTTTAGAACTTTATCAAAGAATTGCTTTCCAGAAACTTCTTTCCAAAATATAGGTTTTCACAAAACTTTTCAAAAAGATTGTTTCATCAAAATTCTTTCAAAATATTCTTTCGGAAAACTCCTTTGGAAATGTTGTTGTGTAACCCCTTTTCAAAAATTTCTTTCCACAAATCTTTTACGACAATCCCTTTCAAAATCTTTTCAAAAATTTTCCTTTCCAAAAATCTTTTCAAAAATCTTTTTTCAAAAATCTTTTCAAAAAGCTCTTCTCAAAAACCTTTTCAAAAACTGCTTTTCAAAACCTTTTTCCAAAATTTACAACTTTGCTGAGCGCTAATGGAGGAGCAAGCTCAACTCGACACTAGTCCCAGACTAAAACCAAAAGCAAAGGAACCCAGTTCCGCTCAAATCACATCTCTTTCTCATAATCAACATCACTTTCCCCCAAGCTCTGGCTCGTTCTCAACATTATCATCAATTCATTCCCCAATCTCCACTCTTTATCTCCTTTCAACTCCATCTTATCATTATTCTTTTCTGTTTACATCTTTATCTCCTTCCACTTACTTATCTCATTTTCATTTTCTTATTCAGGACGTAGCAGACGTCCATTAGTATGTTACTCTTTTAATTTAACAGCAGTAAATATCATCAGGCATAACTAAATAAATATGTAAAAGCATGCTATTATTCACACAAACATCACACAACACAATGTGGTCATTGTCACCTTCGTATAAGTGGCCACACAACACAAACAATTGTCACTATACTACTAACTCCGAACCACTTAGTTCCGATCTTTGAGATGATACGGAACGTCCTAATATACCACCTAACTACCACGGTGTCTTAGGAAAGCTTCTCTCTCACCTGAGGTCCAGCAATTTAATGCGTACCGTCGCCTCGGATCCTTTTGTGCTACCGGCTGCCCCAATCCTCCGTCTTTAAGGTTCCTCGTACTAAATAAAATATGTTTTTGTTATTAACTTGTATTAGGAAAATCTTTTTCGTAACTTAAACACCTCTCACTCCTCGTCAAGACTTAAAACATAATCGTTTTCTTTCAAACCACTCGGATGTTTATAACACTTTAAGTACTTTCAAAAGTCCTTTGAAAACATTATGAAAAGTTTATTTAAACTATTTAGTTTGGGTGCTGGTCCGTCTTGGACAGCACCTTAAACATGTTTGAAAACACCGAAAAATGCACCGTTCTTGATCCGGGTTTTTCTCAAATCGATTACCATTTAAAAAAAACTGAGTCTCATGAACTCAATTTTAGAAATCAAAAACAACTTTAAATACACTTGGACAACAAGGAAGTGTTTTACAAAAATCAATTTAATAAAACCCGATAACATTGTAAAAACTCTTTCAAATACTTTAAAAATTCAAGTTTTTGTCATAAAACAAATTCTAGAAAATCATAAACACAATATTACATACTCAAATAGATCAAACCAAACAAACTCAAAACCGATTACACATACAATCAATAACACACTTTGATCAAACAAAACACATAAACAATTAATCAACCATTCACTTTAACACAAACATTCATTCAAATATTTCACAAATCAAATACTTAATTTAAATTAGTCAACAGCCAATTACTTTCAAAAACATTTCACTTTTATAAAACAAAATCATTTAAACACACTTAGACTCACAAACCGAATACACACACATAAATTCATTTAAACACAAAACTTATTCCTAATCAATTATTTTACAAAATACATGCATTATTCCTATGTTACTTTCATGGAAAAGAAGTCTAACCTAATTAACATTCATACACTGAAAATATACACACATCAAAGCAAGACTTATGCATCATCAAACACACACACAAACTCATGAAATTATTTTCTCTTTCTTAACAAAACCGTGAGCTACAACTTGGAAAATAATCAAACTAAAAATTTATTTTTCTTTAACCTAAATCTAGTCAAGAATCATGCAAGAACATAGAGCATATATCAAGTTTTCACAAAATTAAAAAGCATGTATATGAATTTAATCATGGCCGAATGTAACATGCATAAGGTCAACACGTGTTTATGCAAAGAAAATTCTTTTAAAGCTTGTTTCCCTAAAAACCGAGGCATGCAACAAAGAAAAACATAATCTATTTCATTTAAAATTAACATGCAAGATTAAATCTTAAACTTTTCTAACGAAACATGTAAAAATCATGGATCAACACAAACACTTTCAATTTATTTCTCAAAGAAATATAAAAATAATATTCAAAGTCCGAGATCAACATGCATGCACTTAAATCATGTAGATCAAGTCATGAAATTAAACATGAGAACACAAATAGAAGACAAGAATCATCTTGAGTAAGGAAAGAGGCAAAACCGTGACATATATTGAGAGAACATTAAAGTGTTTGTTTCAAAAATCACATGCAAGGCTTAAGATGAAAACAAAATCAAGGATCAAAACACAAAATCAAGCTTTTCTCAAGATCCAACCAAAAATTACACATACACGGTTCAAGATCAACATCATAAACTAACATGCAAGACCAAAAATTAAAAATAAATTTAGATCAAACATTGATTTAACCAATAAACACATAAACATCTTATAGTTCACGGTTTTAAGCATTAAAATCAAACATTCAAGAAGATCTACTTCAAGTTCACAAAGACCATAAGGAAAACTTTAGATCAAAGAGATTTAACTTGTAAAACATAAAGATCCATCATGAAAACTTCAAGATCTACTATAAGAAATACCACTCGAATTATAGAGTCCATCATTTAATTTATTACAAATTTATTTAACTCTTAAAAATCAAGATCAAAGCAAGAACATCACATGCACCTTAGATCAAACCATAAAAATGAACATGCAAGAGAAGAAAAGAAAAATCACAAAATCACAAAACAAGAACTAGTTCTAATTCTTCTAGGTCTTCGGTTTATACCAAAAAAAGGGTCTTCTAGCACTTGATCTTCAAAGAGTTCCTTGGTTTAAGGCTTGATCTCCTCCCCTTCTTCCTTCTCCTACTCACGGTCTCCTCCTTATTTCTCTCTATTTTCTAATTCTTAGTCTAAGAGTTTGAGGAGCTCTTAGACTTGTGTTTTGGTTTATGGTTGGGCGAAAGAGTGAAATGAAAAATGGGTTGAAGGGATGAACTATGGCTTAGTCTATTTATAAGCAAATCATGGTTTCTTATTTTGTCCTCATAAAATTCGGTCATGAGCTTTGGTAGAAGGGGTAAATTCGGTTCTCTCTAAAATTGCATGGATGGAGTTTAGCATTTGCTAAGGAGACAACATAGGAGACAATAGAGCTTAGGGGTCATTCTAGGTTTGTTGACTTTTGGGTCCTCCATTAGGGTTTCCACTATTTGGTTAGGGTTTAGTTAGGATTTGGTTAGGTCTTGGTTACTTGCTCTCCACACTTAAGGAAAAGTCTAGGTTTCTTCTACACATACACACTCATACGGCACTCACACATATATTCACATATTCATGCACACACACTTACACGTTACACACACATATCATACTAACACATACATTCATGCATACATCATCATATATTTTCCACTAATTAAATTTTCACATAATTCTAAGCATATATTCATGCAAAACCGTATATACATACACATGCACACACTTAGGAAATGAATCATTCATGTATAAAAATGATAATGACACCAAAATATTAAACACATATTTTTAGAAATCAAAACACCTTTTCATAAAATAATTTCTTGTTGGAAAATTTACCATTTCCTTAAAATCACTCAACACATGCATTTAAGAAATACTCTTTCAAAAGTCTTTTATCAAAAATAAATCTCTTTAGTATTTTGAGTTAATACGAGGAATTTGCGGGATGTTACATTCTCCCCAACTTAAAGATTTCTCGTCCCCGAGAAATACGTTGTGGATTGGGCAGCAGGGCACAAAATTCGTACGTCACTTCGATTTCCATAAGAACATTCTCCTTCCGCTTTGTGGTCGTATTCTCGTTTGCTGGTTTAGTTTACCTTGCCATACTCCTCGTTGGTCGCTTTCAGGTGAAGAAGTCGCGCTCACCCAGCCGTTTGCGTGTCGAACCGGGTCGAATCCAACGGACTAACCGAAGAAGATGTTGCTCTCTTAGTTGATCGTCATCACAAAAGTCCAACCATAGGTCCGGACTTGGGAAAAAATCAAGCAAACAAGCATTCATACATCTCCAAAAGTAGAAGGTTTCATCTAAGAATCCTCAGATATTCGTCATTCTCTACAACTTAGGTTTTTACTAACTCACAATACTTACTCCTTCCTTAGTTCTCTTTCTATTTCCAAGGTTTTCATCTATTATTTCCCCTAGCTTAAGGGAATTCTATTACATTTTGGGCTCACTTGCTTCCTTAAACACCCTCGCTTTTCTCCTTAGATTCACCCTAAACATCAATCAACCTATCACTTTCACAGTCTCTATCTCAGATTAGGGTGCGTGGCAATTCTAATCCTCAAACTCTCCTCAGGATTTCCTCTAATAACAGGTAATATACACCTCTTTCTTCCTTGTGACTCCCCAACTTTGATCAAACTCATAACTAAATCCACTGTAATCTTATATTCCTACTCAACTTAAACTATTTATCCTTCCTCAATCGTTTAAGCCTAAACTATCTGGGTAACTATGGCACTTCCAATTCCACAGTTTGGACTAATGGATCTTAGAAAAGATCGGTAAGGCTATGGGTTGATAGTATGGCTTATGAAGAAAAGTTCGAATTTTAGCAACAAGAACTGTTTTTTTGAAGCAACTCAACAAACACGGAAGTCCAGGTAGGTTATACTATATTCTCAAAGGTACTAGCTATCCTTGTACAAAAGGTACGCTAAGGTTAACGATTTTAAGTCTTGCAAGCACTAATGGGAAAATCAATGGGTATGAGGTCTCGATCATAGATTCCATTCACTGTCTATGATTTGGGTCCAATATATAGTGATTTGAGCATGATTTAGACTCCCTTTTACTATGTATTTGGCTTGTTTCTCTAGCAAATTTAGGACTTTTTAGTAGATTTTAATTATTTTTAGTAGTTTAGGGTCCTTTGAGCGTTTTGATCCGTTTGTTAGTGTTTCAGGTACTTTTTGGAGCTTAAATGGATAAAATATTTATGGACCTGAAAAGAGGACGAAAAGATCTTGCAAATGGAAAAAGAACGGAGCAAAACGGAGCCGGAGAAGGTCCCGCGCGCCTGAGGCGCGGGGACGAGTGCGCCTGAGGCGCGCCTGTGTGGAAAAAGAACAATCATTAGACCTGCGCGCCTGGGGTGCGAGGTCTCGTGCGCCTAGCGCGCGTGTATCTGCTGGAGGCCCAATTTGACCAGATTCTGAACAAAGTAGAAGAAGAGAAGTCTAATTTGGCTTTATATCTTAGACTTGGTCAGAAATTAGAAGATAAACATGGACCTTATCTACTAGATTTAATTAAGATTTATTTTAGGATTTGTTTTACTCTTTAAATAGAGGATTTGTAAATAGTTTTTAGTAGGTTTTGAGATCATAGAATTCAATTAGGATTAGAAAGAGAGGTTAGTAACATCTATTGAGAGCAAGGAGGCAAGGCACAAAGATTGGAGATCATCACTAAAAGAGAGATCTGCGTGAGGATTGAAGGTCTCTTGGAGAGTTAACCTGTATTGTCTATGATATGAGGTTTTCTCTTTGCTTCTGTTTTCTTTATTTCTATATGTGTAACTAAAACCTCTTGTTAGGAACATGGTGTAAATTGTATGATGTAACTTATTTTAATTTATGAATTAGAGTTTTCCTATTTTTAATTCATGAGTTAATTGTGTTTTTATTGCATACGTAAACCTGATCAATTTATGTTTTGGATTTCTTAATTCACAACGAGAGTTGGGATTTTGAATAGGCCATGCAATTAACGGTATAATTAGTTTAGTTATAGAGATATGATTAAATGATTATAGACTTGGTAATTCCCTTGTGCTGAATATGATATTTTCTAATATTGTAATTTGTTGAGAGATCAAGGATTAAGTATTTAGAGAATAAGGGTAATGTTAGAGAGATCTAATTATTGCTATTTGAGAGGAATTGTCCATGAATTAAAGGAAAATCTAAATTATAGTTGAATAAGTGAATCATACAACGAAACCAAGTTCCTAACCTTTTTCTATTGCTTTCTAATCATCTTATCTCCTCAATCTTTTTATTTTATTTTATTTTAAATTCTCCTTCTCCTTCTCAAATTCAATAACAAGTTGCATTAATAATTACGAATTGGTGAAAAGTTATTAGAAACAATTTGCAATCCCCGAGTGGAACGATACTCACTTACTATCTGTATTACTTGTCGACCTAGTACTCTTGCTAGTCAATCAACAAGTTTTTGGCACCGTTGCCGGGGATTGAAATTCGATTCTAATTTCTTTTCGGTACTTTTTGTAATTATTTGTGTAATTTGTTCTTTTTGTAATTTGTTTTGTACATAACAGTAGTATAGGTTTCAATTCTTAGGTAGTTGTTATTGTAAAAAAAAATAAATAAATAAATAAAAATTTGAGGTACAGACCTCGTGCGCCCCAGGCGCAAGCGGTCGCGCGCCCCAGGCGCGCCAGGCTGTGCAAGATCAAGTTTGGGGGAATTTTTCTAGTTTCCCCAAAGGGGTGCAAAAGTTCAGTTTTGGGGTCAAATTCTGATTCTACCATCTTATCTCTTAGGATTAGATTTATCTTTATCTCTAGGAATTATTTTTTTGTTTATTTTACTTTTAGCAATAGATATTTTTTTTTATTTTATCTTTTAGGATTAGATTAGTTTTATATCTTTTTATAATTTTGTTTTTATCTTTTTAGGATTAGATTAGTTTTATATCTTTTTATAAATTTGTTTTATCTTTTTAGGATTATATTTATCTTTTTAGGATTATTTTTAGAATAGATTTTTTTTATTTTTTTTATTTATTTTCGTTTTTTTTTATTTTCTATTTTTTAGGGATAGATTTTTTTTAGGATTAGATTTGTATTTTTAGGATTTGGACCCCATTAGCCCCAATTTTTTTCAATATTGCACCCCGGGACCTGTACCTCACCAAAAAATATTGTCCAGCTTTCTTAGGTAGTTTTAATTTTTATTTTGTAGTGTAGGCTAGATTAGTTTGCTTGAGGACAAGCCAACATCTAAGTTTGGAGGAGTATATACAAAATAAAAATTTTTCAGATCTGAATTTTTTCTCCCATATTGGTATTGGTTTGTGTCCCTAGTAAGAGTATGTAATTTTTCTAACCTTAGGACTTTTTCTCTAATGATGCATGTATATACTTAGTTTAGGACCGAAACTCATTGAGTTTTGACTCTATTTGATTGAGCTGTAAATATGATTGTGAACGGGTTATTTCGACAAATGCTTTCAGAACTTGTGATTAGTGAACTGACTTTAGCCTGTGAGGTTTTGAGCCTTATATTGAGGGGTATGAATTTTATTGAAATATTCTGGTTTTGAGACCCCTATTCTTTCATGAGTGTGTTCACTTTGGTATTGTTGTTCTAAAACTTGACCTGTGACCATTTCAAAATTGATAATTGATTGCATGCATTAAGATGATTAAGGCACTTAGGATGTGTTTTTGTGGCCTTCAGATGTTTTGCATTGATAATTTTCCCTTAGTTGCTCATTTTAAACCTTATGAGACATTATGATTTTTCTTTGGTACCTTGCATTTATTGCATATTCTTTGTAGTACCTTGGGAATTTTAAATGAGCAATTGAGAGGAATGTAGAAAGAAAAAGTGAAAGTAATTGGTGAAAAGTGTATGAGTTCTATTTCTCTTCCAAAAAAAAGAGAATTAAAAAAATAACAAATGTAAAGGAAGAGAATAGAAGAAAAAAATTGAAAAAGAAAGGAAGAATAAAATGTTCCTGATGTGAGTGTGAGTCTTTATTGTATTCATTGCTCATTCATGGTTTTTGAGGGAAACTTGCTTTTGTAAATATTTTTGCGAGTTAGCCTTAGTTTTATCCCTTCTTTCTTTTATCCCACCTGACACTTTTAGCCATGGCCTCATTACAACCAAAATAAGACCTTTTGATTTTTGTATGCATTCAATAATTTCAGTGGCGATTTTGGTCTATGGTCAAGCCTATGGTAACACATTATCATTGTTGAACTTGAGTGAATTGAAAATATGACCCTTATACACTTTTGAGAGAAACATTTGAGAGGTTGAGAGTGTTCACTAGCCTTGAGTTCTGATTGCGATTGTTACGTTAACTAGTTTGTGATTGTGTAAATAGTTTGTGATAATATGTGTTGGAGTCATGAGTCGTAGTCTTAGATGAGGTGTATATATGTTGATTTAGGGAGTTTGTCTTTTGTTTAGAAGGTTATTTTACTTTTGCCTGGGACATGCAAAATGCTAAGTTTGGGGGAGTGATTTGGGTCCAATATATAGTGATTTGAGCATGATTTAGACTCCCTTTTACTATGTATTTGGCTTGTTTCTCTAGCAAATTTAGGACTTTTTAGTAGATTTTAATTATTTTTAGTAGTTTAGGGTCCTTTGAGCGTTTTGATCCGTTTGTTAGTGTTTCAGGTACTTTTTGGAGCTTAAATGGATAAAATATTTATGGACCTGAAAAGAGGACGAAAAGATCTTGCAAATGGAAAAAGAACGGAGCAAAACGGAGCCGGAGTAGGTCCCGCGCGCCTGAGGCGCGGGGACGAGTGCGCCTGAGGCGCGCCTGTGTGGAAAAAGAACAATCATCAGACCTGCGCGCCTGGGGTGCGAGGTCTCGTGCGCCTGGCGCGCGTGTATCTGCTGGAGGCCCAATTTGACCAGATTCTGAACAAAGTAGAAGAAGAGAAGTCTAATTTGGCTTTATATCTTAGACTTGGTCAGAAATTAGAAGATAAACATGGACCTTATCTACTAGATTTAATTAAGATTTATTTTAGGATTTGTTTTACTCTTTAAATAGAGGATTTGTAAATAGTTTTTAGTAGGTTTTGAGATCATAGAATTCAATTAGGATTAGAAAGAGAGGTTAGTAACATCTATTGAGAGCAAGGAGGCAAGGCACAAAGATTGGAGATCATCACTAAAAGAGAGATCTGCGTGAGGATTGAAGGTCTCTTGGAGAGTTAACCTGTATTGTCTATGATATGAGGTTTTCTCTTTGCTTCTGTTTTCTTTATTTCTATATGTGTAACTAAAACCTCTTGTTAGGAACATGGTGTAAATTGTATGATGTAACTTATTTTAATTTATGAATTAGAGTTTTCCTATTTTTAATTCATGCGTTAATTGTGTTTCTATTGCATACGTAAACCTGATCAATTTATGTTTTGGATTTCTTAATTCACAACGAGAGTTGGGATTTTGAATAGGTCATGCAATTAACGGTATAATCAGTTTAGTTATAGAGATATGATTAAATGATTATTGACTTGGTAATTCCCTTGTGCTGAATATGATATTTTCTAATATTGTAATTTGTTGAGAGATCAAGGATTAAGTATTTAGAGAATAAGAGTAATGTTAGAGAGATCTAATTATTGCTATTTGAGAGGAATTGTCCATGAATTAAAGGAAAATCTAAATTATAGTTGAATAAGTGAATCATACAACGAAACCAAGTTCCTAACCTTTTTCTATTGCTTTCTAATCATCTTATCTCCTCAATCTTTTTATTTTATTTTATTTTAAATTCTCCTTCTCCTTCTCAAATTCAATAACAAGTTGCATTAATAATTACGAATTGGTGAAAAGTTATTAGAAACAATTTGCAATCCCCGAGTGGAACGATACTCACTTACTATCTGTATTACTTGTCGACCTAGTACTCTTGCTAGTCAATCAACAGTCTACTTCTTCAAGATGCGGAACCAACAGGTTCCTTAGACTATCACGGTCGATACTAAGCCACAAACCAAGACTTACATCCTAGAAAGATGAGAATCTAAACTTATGCTCCTATCCTGACACTAGCAAACACACAGAGTCACACAAACAAAGCATGTAAGCCCATGCTTAAGGCCACTAAGGATTACCATAAGCTCTTATATTCTGTAACAGCCCAATTTTCGTAATTTAGAATAACCAACCTTTTATTCATTTTTGTTGCAAAAATGAGGCCAAATTTTTTTTTTGTAAAACATTATTGAAGTGTTTGGAAGCATTATTAAAAATCTCTTTTGGTTCTTCAATTCACTCTTTCGAAAACCGAGTGTTACCAAAACCTTACCTTTCATAAAACCTTCGTTTCCATAAAAGAACTTGGTTTTAGATTGTCTTGACAGTTTTCAAGACTTTACATGAGTCCACTTTGCATAAAGATGTACTCCACAAATCAAATTAAAATTTGGCTCAATTAGATAATGGCTCATGGCATCGGTAATCCTTAACTCAACAATCATCACCATCTAAACTATCCACACTATCCTTCAACTATCCTATGAAAAGCAATTGGGTGAAGGTCCTCCTTCTTCTTGCATCCTCTCTTTGCTCTCGAAGATGATGCCCTTCCTGTTGCTATCCCCTCGTTGCGAATAGATTCCAGTTCTGCCCCATTTAGAAGGGGAGAGTTCCTTCGATTCTCGTACCAAAACTTCTCCGCATGGTTCCTGTATCCTCGTACGGTGACTTGCCCCCAAGTACGACTCCAAATTAACTCCACTCAGTTGGTGCTCCGGATCAGGGATCACGATCTGGATGTGACCGGTCCATATCCAACCGTATGGGGTGCGCTTCCATCCTTTCCCGTACTTACTCCACGTAGTGACGTCCATCCGATACTCCATCTGCCCGTTAAGATATCAGCAGCACCGATAGACCAACGAACAGGAGAGAGTAAGTGATCCGAACGACGCATCGTCGACAGTGTGGAATTACGATAGGCAAGATAATAGGACCACACAAACAAACAGTGCAACACACATACACACAACACATCAAGCATATTAATACCATTATCATCCATTATTATTATCGTCATTCTTGTTATCACTTTTCATCCTCATGCCAACTTATTCTTATTTCTTACAAACACTCTTTCTTTCTCTTTCACTCATACTTTTAATTTCTTCTTATTCAGTCTTATGAACTCACATCTTTCTCTTAATTTGGGGAATTACAAAACATCATCATAACATTACTTCCGTTCTCGGCTATCACTCACGTCTACATCTCCTCGGTCATCCACCCAACCTAGTCGGAAGCAAACAGGAGTACACCCTATAATTAATTACCCTTAATTCCCCTTATATTAAAATACGGACTTAAAAATTCCTTTTTAATTCATGAAAATCAACCGTCAAACGGACGGAGTTTCGTTTGTTTTTCGAACTTTTCTAAATCTTCAACCTGATAGACACATTTATATAATATCAACAGTAGCCAGCAGGGCTCAAATATAAGTATATATGCATCACATCGTTGCCCCATGGGCTCAAGAGTAAGACATCATTATCAGTTTGTCAGAGTGCCAGCAAAAATGCAAAGTATGTAAATCAAAAGGGCATAACCACACTATGCTCAAAATAAATCATAAACCCTGCCTTAAATGGAACTATCCTAAGCCTCACACAAAAAGCCTATACAGCACATATACATCAAATAATACGGAGGCTTAGGTCAAAATAACTGTATCTAAATCCCAACCCTACTCTCCCTGTGAGGGAGAGTAATCTTGCTCGGCCGATCCAGGTGTATACTCCAACTCAGTACCTGAAAAATGGTAAGGAGGTGAGTATTACACAATAAAATAGGGAAGCAGTTTCTATCATGCTATACTGAACCACCAAGCCAAACACATCTAGTCATGTAGTGCATATAAACTAATAAGCATTTCCAAACAATTCAATTATTTCCTTTCTGTATTAAAATAGTTCTCCCACATTTTGATTCCATAATTACATACTCTTCCCAAGATACCCAAACTTACATCTTCATAAATCTCATATACAATAACACAATTCTCTTTTCATACTCTTTGAATATTTTACATCGCTTCTTAGAATTTATCACGGGGATCCATCACTGCGTACAGTCTCCTAAGGACAACGTCTTACAGCTGCACACAATGTGTGTCTTACGCGGTCTATGCATATAGTCTCCTAAGGACAACGTCTTACAAGACCTGGATTCCCAAAATCAGAAGGTGCGTCCATCATTGCGTACAGTCTCCTAAGGACAACGTCTTACAGCTGCGCATCATGTGCGTCTTACGCGATCTATGCGTACAGTCTCCTAAGGACAACGTCTTACAAGATCTGGATTCGCACAATCCAAATTATACCTTTATTAATATATGGCGTGTGTGTGTCCATAACTGTGTACAGTCTCCTAAGGACAACGTCTTACAGCTACGCATCGCGTGCATCTTACGCGATCTATGCGTACAGTCTCCTAAGGACAACGTCTTACAAGATTTGGATCACACACTCTTTTTCCTTTAATCTTTTAACAACCCGCTTCACTCATTTCATTTTCGTTGAAATCTCTCTTCCATTAATTTCTCAATTTTATAAACTCATTATACGTTTAAATTCCAATTTCACAGGGCACTACCAACAATACAATCATCTTCATTTCAATTATCTTACTCATAATCACATTATAATTCCAAGTCCAACATAATTTAGCAAAACATCAAACCACATCAACCAAATATCAATAATCACCTTTAATCATCACATATTACAAATAATCACATTTAATCACCACATAATACCAATAAATACTTTTATACCATGTTATCAATCCTAGGGTTTATATTCTTTGACTAACACATAACCTCTTAGCAATCCATTATATACACAATACAATCTACCCCCTAGAATATGGTAACACAAACCTCCTTACCTCAAGTTCTTAGAGTTAGAGAGAGAATTTGTGCTTGGGAGCACACTTGAGTAATAGCCACAACTCAAAGGAGAGGGAAGAACCTAAAATCAATAAAATAAAGAGACAAATTATTAAGCTTTGCCCAAGAATCTTGAGGGAAATTCGTGACCCCATCAAGGTTTCTCTAGGTTGATGATTAAAGCTTCATGGGAGGAAGAGGGAGAGAGAAATTCGAATTCTAGGGGGAGAAAGAGAAGAACACAAACAACAATCACTTACTTGGAGCAACAAGGAAGGACCTGGATGATGGAGTTGGTGTGATTCTCTTGAGGATTGATTAATTAGAATGAATGAATTTGTGCCCTAGGAGAAAGGAGATTCGAATTTTGCAAGAAACAAGGAAGTGGGTGCCTTTATTTTTTTCTGCAGCTACAGCTCTTAATCGATTATTAATCGATTAAGCTGTTTCCCCCATTCTGACCTTAATCGATTAAGCTGCAGCTTAATCGATTAAGCTGCATAGTTTTGCAGTACCCCAACTTTGAAAGGCCATAACTTCTTCGTTACCCGTTGGATCTTCCTCAAATTTTAAAGCAAGCCTCCTCACCTATCCTAATTCACATCCAACGGTGGAATTTATGTTTTAAGCTACCAATCTTGTTATTCTAATTTCCCTAAGTTCCTATGTTTTAAACCTAAGGTTGCATGCTCAAATGGCTAAGTTTCTAACTTATGTCCTCATTTCTTCTATCCTAAGACCATCACAACATAGATTTCAATATAAATTAAGTTTGGGATGTTACAATTCTCTCCCACTTACCCGAATTTCGTCCTCGAAATTCAGTTGCCATCGAACAAGTGTGGATGAGATTGTCTGATTTTGCTTTCCAACTCCCAAGTAGCCTCCTCTACATTGTTCCTGCTCCATATGACTTTCACCAAGCTAATCTCCTTGCCTCTTAATTGTCTCACTTGCCTGTCTTCAATCCTCACTGGCAACACCTCAAAAGTCAAATTCTCCTTCAAAGGCAAATCATCCAGTGTGACCACATGAGTAGGATCATGAATATATTTCCTTAGCTGTGAAACATGGAATACATCATGAAGCCTAGCTAAGTGAGGGGGCATAGCAATCCTGTAGGCTACCGGACCAACCTTCTCCAGAATCTCATAAGGTCCAACAAACCGAGGAGTTAGTTTCTTGGACCTAATTGCTCTACCAATCCCTGTGACTGGAGACACTCTTAGAAACACATGGTCCCCAACATCAAATTCCAAAGGTCTCCTTCGCCTGTCAGCATAATTCTTCTGGCGACCCTAGGAAGTTTTCCTCTTGTTCTTGATCATTGTGATCTTCTCAGTTGTTTCTTTCACAATATCAGGGCCTGTCAACAAATTCTCTCCTATTTGGAACCAACACAGAGGCGTCCTACATTTTCTGCCATAGAGAGCCTCAAATGGTGCCATACCAATACTGGAGTGGAAGCTGTTATTATGAGTAAACTCCATCAACGGCAGTAACTGCTCCCAACTACCAGCCTGCTCCAGAACACATGCTCTCAACAAGTCCTCTAATGTCTGGATAGTACGCTCAGATTGTCCGTCTGTCTGCGGATGATAAGCCGTACTAAATTTCAGCTTAGTACCCAATGTCTGCTGAAGACTCTGCCAAAATCTAGACAGAAACCTCAGATCACGATCGGATACAATACTGGTAGGAACACCATGCAACTTTACTATGTCCCTGATATACAACTGAGTCAACTTCTCCAGATTGTACTTCTTGTGAATCAGGATGAAATGAGCACACTTTGTGAGACGGTCCACAACCACCCAAACTGCATCACATCCTGCAGCTGTCCTAGGGAGACCTGTCACAAAGTCCATAGCTATACTATCCCATTTCCACTCCGGGATATCAAGTGATCGCAACGGACCACCAGGCTTTGATGCTCAATCTTGACTTTCTGGCAAGTAAGGCAATGAGATACATGATCTGCCACATCGGTTTTCAACTTTGGCCACCAATAAATCTTCTTCAAATCATGGTACATTTTTGTTGCATTGGGATGGAAATTCATTTTGGTTCGATGTGCTTCCCATAGGATATCCCTTCTGATCTCGAAGTCCATGGGAACACATATCCGACCCCTAAACCGGATAATGCCATCAGAACCCTTTACAAAATCGGGCTCTTCATTGCCCGATGCCCCTTCCAACAACTTTTGTAATTCTGCATCATCAGCTTGTCTTTCTCTAATAAGACCAATCAAGTCATTAGTAACCTGCAACATTTCTAGAACAATGATCTTCTCTTTCACTTGCATATTCAAGTTGAGGTCACTGAACTCTTGGATTAATTGCATCTCCTTCACCATCAAGTTGCTGACATGCAAAGTCTTGCGACTTAGTGCATCAGCCACTACATTGGCCTTGCCCGGATGATACTGAAGATTAAAATCATAGTCCTTCAGAAACTCCATCCACCTCCTCTGTCTCATATTCAACTCCTTTTGATCGAAGAGATAGCGAAGGCTTTTGTGATCGCTAAAGACTTCAAACTTTGAACCATATAGATAATGCCTCCATATTTTCAAAGCAAAAACTACTGCCGCCAACTCAAGATCGTGAGTGGGATAGTTCTGCTCATGTTGCCTCAACTGCCTGGATGCATAGGTTATGACTTGTCCTTGCTGCATCAGCACACAACCCAACCCTTGTTTTGAAGCATCACAATACACTACAAAGGATTGAGTCGGATCCGGCAAAATCAACACCGGAGAACTAGTCAATCGCCTCTTCAACTTCTGGAAGCTATCTTCACATTCTGGGGACCATTCAAACGGGACACCTTTCCGCGTAAGAGTAGTCAAAGGAAGGGCTAGTTTAGAAAACCCCTCAATGAACCTCCTATAATACCCAGCCATACCGAGGAAACTTCTTATCTCAGTAATGGACTTGGGTCTCTCCCACTTAAGCACCGCTTCCACCTTAGAAGGGTCAACAGCAACACCCTTCTCAGAAATCACATGCCCCAGAAAATGCACCTCATTCAACCAGAAACTACATTTAGAAAACTTGGCATAAAGGTGCTTGTCTTTGAGAACTTGGAGCACCATTCTCAAATGCTGTTCATGCTCCTTCTGGCTCTTGGAATAGATAAGAATGTCATCAATGAACACAATGACAAACGAGTCTAAGTACGGCCTGAAGATCCTGTTCATGTAATCCATGAAGATAGCAGGTGCATTCGTGAGTCCGAAAGGCATCACCACATATTCAAAATGCCCATACCGAGATCTAAATGCAGTTTTAGGAATGTCCTCCTCTCGGATACGGATTTGATGGTATCCAGATCGAAGGTTAATTTTTGAGAAAATTGCAGCTCCCCTAAGCTGATCCAACAAATCATCGATGCGTGGGAGCGGATATTTATTCTTCACCGTCACCGCATTCAACTGACGGTAATCAGTGCACATACGGACACTTCCATCCTTCTTTTTAACAAAAAGGATAGGAGCTCCCCACGGGGATACACTTGGCCTTATGAACCCTTTAGCCAAAAGATCCTCCAACTGCTTCTTCAACTCTTCCAACTCTGGAGGGGCCATTCTATAAGGCGCTTTAGATATCGGGCCGGCACCGGGAATAAGATCAGTGCCAAATTCTACTTCTCTGGCTGGAGGTAATCCGGGAATTTCAGCAGGAAACACATCCGGAAACTCACAAACCACTGGGATTTTACTAATATTTGATGCTTCCTCATCATCCATAGCCGACACCGAGACTTGATAGAAAATTACTGACTTCTGACTACAATCAAGAAGGACACGGTTCTGGGACATCCAGTCCATGCCTAGAATGATATCCAACTTAGTTAAGGGCATACATATTAGATTCACTTTGAATTCCCGCTCTAATACTCGAAGAGGGCAATCCAAGCACATCAAAGATGTAACCACAAATGAATTTGTAGGGGTAGATACAGACAATTTAAAAGGCATTTCAACAGCAGATAGTTTTAGCTTCTCCATGCAATTAACAGAGATAAAGGAGTGTGTAGCTCCACAATCAAAGAGAATACCACATGGAATATTATTAACATGGCCAATACCTCGAATCAGCTCGTCAGCACCAGTCACCTCTTCTCCATCAAGAGTGTACACCTTTCCCTGCTGTAGTGGACGGCCATCACCAACCCTCTGCGCCCTAGTCACATTGGCTTCCTTCTTAACAGCATTCTTTGGACAATTCATTGAAACATGGTCGGGCTGTCCACACTTAAAACAAGTGATATTCGATTGATTCTGACTCCAACATACACCCTTGTGCTGCTTGCCACAATGAAGACAGGGCGGAATAGGACCAGGAGAACTCCCTAGAGGGCCTGGCCTAGACTGAGTATAGGGAGCTGGTCGCTGCACCGTACCCTTGCCCCTTATAGGACCACCACTTCTTTGCACTGCCCTGCTCTTATCTTCAGCCATCTTCCTCATAAGACCCTTCTCATATGTGCTTGCCATATTGACCAAGCGGGCCAAGTTGTCAATATTGTGATACTCACAAGAGAGGCGAATATCGGTCCTGAGTCCAGACTCAAACTTGACGCACTTGCCGCGTTCATTGGCATCCCGATAGTCAGAGAATCGGATGAGGTCTTTGTTGGGGTTCTGGCAAGTGTACCAGATCGTACAAGTAATATAATTGGTAAGACCAAATATCGTTCCACCAGGAGCAGTCGATTTTAGTTAATTAGCTTAGTTGATGAAAATTACGTGACAAAAGTTTGATTGGAAGTTGGATTTTAAATTTGAATTAAGATTAATATTAAAAATGTAACTGATTTAAACTTATGTTTGGAAAAGCAGGGAACGTAACATCATCGCAGACTCCCTAGATGTTTAATTCTAAATCGATGTATTTTCTTTAATCCGAATTCAATTTGCAAGGGTAGAATATGCCTAATTCCTTAGGTCGTACTCGTTTCTTAAGAATTGATCTCCCTTGATTCCTCAAGTGGAGACTCAATTCCTAATCAGGAAAATTATAGAACAATCAAATTAAAAGAATTACCCAATTTGTAGAAGATATTCCTATTCCTACACACATGGGTTGTTGAATATTAGGCAATTTCCTAAATTAATATTCCTATTAACATAGAAAAACCATGATTATGAATTGATCAATTTCATAATAGTAACTAAGAACATATTCAAACACGGTATCAAACATGAAAAATACATCAATTTATTCCATAAACATCAATTGGGATCCATGCGAATCTGTTACATTCCCAATAACGGGTTTAGCTACTCATAAAAATAGAAAAACAAGAAAAAGAGATGATAAACATTGAAGAGTTCATGATTACCACTCTAGAATTGATCTTCTTCTCTCCTAGAAGCCCTGAAAACCTCTCTTTTTTTCTCCCCCAAAAGAAAAACGCCTCTTTAATCCTAATTACCAATCCTCATATATATCAAAACAAATCCCTTTCAAATCCTAAAAGATAGAAAATTCGTAACTGCACCTCTGCGACACTCGCCCAGGCGAGAATAAGGCTCGCCTGGGCGAGTTTCTCACTGGGAAACTTAGTACTTTAAACCCATTTTTTAAAACAGAAAACCCCACTCGCCTGGGCGAGTAATAACCTCGCCTGGGCGAGTCCTGCACTTTTTCACTGATTTTCATCGCTTTGCTCCGAACTTCTGATTCCAAGGCTTGCTTTTTCCTTCTTTTCCATAAATCATCGAATTAAGCCTCTAAAACCTGAAATTCACAACAAATTGATACAAAATCCTCACGGATCTCATTCAGCACATTAGTAAGCGAAATTTTCATCTTTTTCCTAAAATACTTGAGAAACAAGCCAAAATTACTAAGAAAAAGGGGTTAAAATTCATCCAAAAACATCATATATTGAGCTCAAATCACTCCCCCAAACTTAGCATTTTGCATGTCCCAGGCAAAAGTAAAACAAAAATTCACAACTCAAGACCACTTCCTCTATCAAGATAAATCAATCCAATCAAGAAACTCGACTCACTTTCTTCAAAACTCTTCTTCACAAACAGATAATCCAATCAAAACTGCTTAGAGGGGCAATCTCCAAAAGAACAATGTGGCTAGCAAACAACTCACAACTCACAAATCTCTCTCATGTGTATCAAGGTTTAAAAAATTGCACTCAAGTTCTACAATCACAATGTGTTACCATAAGCTTGACTATAGACCTACATCTCCACTGAATTTATTGACAACATGCACAAATCATAAGGTCTTTATTTGGTTGTAACGGGGCCATGGCTAAAAGTGTCCGGTGGGATAAAAGAATAAAAGGATAAACAAAGGGCTTTATCAATGAAATCACAACTCTTCCCTTTTAAATTATGAAATGAGCAGTAAGGTAATTACACAATCATACTCAATTCACTTGATTTTTCCTTTCCTTTCTTTTTCTTTTTTTTTTTCCTATTTCTATTCTCTTCTTCTTTTCAATTTTTTTTTAGCACATTTGTTGCTCTTTTTTCTTTTCTTTTTTTTTTTAAGAAGAGAAATAGAAACATCAAATTTTCAGCACTTACACTTTCACCGATTTCTAACATTTCACTTAATTGCTCATTCACAATTTCAAAGGTACTTCACAAGAATAATTCAATTTATGTAGGGTACCAAAGAAAGTCCTTAAATCTCAAAGCTCAAAGTGGGCAACTAAGGGATCATTATGTCTCAACAATATGTTGGAAGCCACAAAAGCACAAACCTAAGTGCCTTAATCATGTTCATGCATGCAATCAATTGTCAATTTTGAAAAGGTCACAAGTCAAGTTCTAGAACACATAGTAAAAGAGAACACACTCATGAAAGAAATGAGGGTTTAAAAATTCAGTCATCAATTATCAATTACTACCCCTTTTGTGTATAAGCCCAAAATCTCACAGGTAAGGTCAGTTTGCTAAACACATATTCTCAAAGAGTTTGCCCAAGTAACCAATTTTTAAAAGAATTACACATTCAATCCAAGCAGTTTATTTTAGAGAAGTGAGCTTCATTCCTAAACCAGACATCTAGACCTATCAAGAGAAAGAAAATAATCCTAAGCCTAGAATAATTACCTACTTCTACCAGGTCACAACTAACAAAGCTAGGGGAAATCATCAAGTCATGAAAAAAAAAAATTATTTTGTTGGACTCCCCCAAACTTGAAAATTAGCTTGTCCTCAAGAAACACACTAATCCTAAACAACAAAATAAAAATAAAAAAAACAAAGAAACACTTCCCTCTCAAAATGCAATTGGAACATCAAGGGGAGACACATGCTCCCCCAAACTTAACACCTGCCACTCCAATTAAATCCAAGGTGCATCAAACACTACCAAATATCACCTGTGACAAATGCAATCCTACTACACAAAGTGATTAAAGTCAACACAACACATAAACTAAAACAGACAAAATATCTGGAAACAGAAAAAAAAAATGCCACACCAGGGCACAAACAAAAGTACGACAGGTCTGATTACAAGTCTCCAAAGTAACATGACAACCTAAATCAACTAAGACAAAACCCCACCAGCATCAGCATCCTCATCCATGCCATCCTCATCACTCTGATCCAAAACCTGAAAATCCTCCTGAGAATATGGAGGTAATGGAAAAGGAATACTCATCTGCTCAGTCACCGAGCGCAAAGCATCCTGGACTATCTGATTCCGGCGCATCTCGCGCTGGAAATACTCATTTTGACGGCTCTGCCTGCGCAAAAGCCGCTCCATCATACTAGTCAGCCCAGTCATATCACCACCACCACGGCCGCGCCCTCGTCCCCGAGGAGCAGCTGGAACCTGAAGCTCTGCAGGCATTGGCTCACAGTGACCAAGCTCACGCCTAGCAATATCCACATATCGCTCATAAACCTTAAAATTCATCCGTTTGGCTGGTGAAATTTCTAACAGGTCATCTCCCAAATCCACCTCCTTGTCTAAACACAGCTTGGTAATCACCGCAGGCAACCCAAAAGAGCCCGGGTCGCTTTCCCGCGCCATATGGAAAATATACTCTGACATCAGAAATCCAGCATCAACCCTCATACCCCGCATAATCCCATAGACAATCCGCATGATAAAAGGTTTGATATCGGTCTCATGAGACTGGGGATGCAAATTGTGCATAACAAAGTGGGCCCAAAAACGAGAGACAGGGTGAAGGAATTTTGCTGTCACATGCTTAACGGTATTGTTAGAACCATGATTCCAATCTCTGTTGGGCAAGAAGAGGGTGTTTTTGATATCATCCAAGCTCTGGGGATCAAGGGTGTCCCTAAGATAGTATTGCACGAAATCTGTGGGTTCAGCATAATCAGGTAATCCTAAAACTCGGTTAATCGCATGCTGACTATAGTCAATTTCAACCCCCCGGACCCAACTCGTGCAACATCCTGGATTTTGTTGCTCACGATAATGTGCGTGAGCAAAAAATTCCCAGATTAATGGCTTACTCATGTTGCCTGGGGGTGAGAGAGTAAAAGTTGACCAATCTAATTGAATCAATGGGTTGTAAATCGCAGGAACAACCATAATGCCCCCCTTGATGTCCTCAATACTAGTATCCGGGGTAATACCTTTCCCCACCACTCTTTCAGTGTAGAATTTTTTTGCCAATTGATGTTCAAAATTTCTGGAATAGGACCGACTAGAGCTACTAGCAAGCCTAGGTTTCTTACCCTTGTCCCTGGAAGCCATTATGTTCAGAAATCCTAAGTGGCAATTCAACAAACACCTTGTGGGCACTAGAACTAAAAGTCCTAAAAAGAGAAAATCTAGTGCAAACACTACCCCAAGACAAAAACTTAGCCACAATTCAGAGAGGAGACAAGATAAGAAACATTCTTACCTACAAAAAGAGTGAAAAATTCGGCGCCCTAGGAAAGAGATAGAGGAACCCGAATTGGAGTGAGAGAGAAACAAAAACCCTCAAGCAGGCGACAAGGAGGAAGGAGAAGAAGCAAGTGAGAATGAAATATGGTGGAGAAGGTGGAAGAGAGTGATGGATTTGGGAGATGTGGACTGGTTTTAGGGTTGAGGAGGGAGGAAGAAGTGGCTGAGAAGGAGAAAGGATGGTGGGTTCGAAACCCACCCCTTTCCTTTTTTTTTATCGCCACTCGCCTGGGCGAGGGTCATGGCTCGCCTGGGCGAGTCCCTTAATTTTTCACGAGGCATACAGACCCAAACATCCGCCTGGGCGAATTTGCCTCCCGCCTGGGCGGATTTTTCACGGGTTCCCATTTTTTCCATTCTTACACGAATTTGACTTTGAACCCCCTTGCACCCCACCTCGCCTAGGCGAAATTTATTCTCGCCTGGGCGAGTTTCTCACGGGTTTGCCACTTTGCACGATTTATTTAATTGACCCCCTTCAACCCAGATGCACCCCACCTCGCCTGGGCGAGAAATAATCTCGCCTAGGCGAGGTCATCAGACCTGTACACTTTTTTTTTTTTTTTGAATTTAATTTTGTAAGTTAATAAAATCCTACACGAAAAGAAAAAGAAACTACTTACCACTGGGTTGCCTCCCAGCAAGCGCTTGTTTAACGTCCCGAGCCTGACGATTGGCACTTATTGAGATCAAGGATCACGGAGCTCCACTTGGGAAGGGCTCCTTGATATTTCGCCACCATGATATATCTTGAGCCTCTGTCCATTCACTTTGAACACATTTCCATTGTTGGGGTTTTTAACCTCCACAGCTCCTCCTGGCATCACCTGCAAAACCACAAAGGGACCAGACCATCTAGATTTAAGCTTTCCTGGGAAAAGCTTAAGCCTAGAGTTAAATAGCAAGACAAGTTGACCAGGTTCAAAACTCTTCTTAATTATTTTCTTATCATGCCATTTTTTTGTCTGTTCTTTAAATTTCTTAGAAGTGTTGTATGCCTGCTCTCTGAACTCATCAAGTTCAGTGAGCTGCAACAACCTTCTATCAGCAGCAGGTTGTATTTCCAAATTTAAAAACCTCGTTGCCCAGTATGCCTTGTGAAGTAGCTCCACAGGCAAATGGCAACTCTTTCCATAAACCAACTGGAAAGGCGACATCCCAATGGGTGCCTTGAAAGCAGTCCTATACGCCCAGAGAGCGTCGTCTAATTTCCTAGACCAATCTTTCCTGCTACTGTTGACTGTTTTCTCTAGAATTCTCTTTAAAGACCTGTTGGACACCTCCACCTGTCCACTGGTCTGTGGGTGGTATGGAGTAGCCACCTTGTGGCGAACCCCATATTTGGTTAAGGCTTTTTCCATAACCTGATTACAGAAATGGCTTCCACCGTCACTAATGAGCACCCTTGGCACTCCAAACCTGCTGAAAATATATTTTCTTAAAAAGTTCACAACTACAGCAGAATCATTGGTGACAGTGGGAATCGCCTCCACCCACTTTGAAACATAGTCCACCCCCACAAGAATATATCTATTATTATAAGAAGGGGGAAAGGGGCCCATAAAATCTATGCCCCACACATCAAAAACTTCAACTTCCAGAATTCCCTGCAGTGGCATCTCATCTTTTCTGGAGATGTTCCCAGACCTTTGACACTTATCACAATTCATTATGTGGTTTCTAGCATCCTTAAAAATTGTAGGCCAAAAATACCCACTTTGCAAAACTCTTGATGCAGTTTTTTCGCTGCTATAATGACCAGCATAATGTGAATCATGACAATGCCAAAGAATCTCAGGAATCTCTTCCTCTGAAACACAACGCCTAATTACTCCATCGGCACTCCTTTTGAATAAAAACGGCTCATCCCAAAGATAAAACTTAGCGTCATGTAAAAACTTCTTCCTTTGTTGCCAAGTTAGATCTTTCGGAATAACCTTTGCTGCCAGATAATTTGCCAAATCGGCATACCAAGGCAAGGGGGATGTAGCAAAAAGGTATTCATCAGGAAAGTTTTCAGTTATTTCTACCTGTTTGTCTTTGTTTTCAATACTAAGGGAGATCCTAGATAAGTGATCGGCTATAACATTTTCCACCCCCTTTTTGTCCTTAATCTCTAAGTCGAACTCCTGCAAGAGCAGGATCCACCTGATCAGCCTTGGCTTAGCATCCTGCTTAGCCAAAAGGTGCCTTAATGCTGCATGATCAGTATAAATCACAACTTTAGAGCCTATGAGGTAGGCTCTAAATTTGTCCACAGCAAACACAACAGCCAACAACTCTTTTTCTGTAGTCGTGTAGTTGACTTGGGCACTATTCAACACACGACTAGCATAATATATAGTGTGGAAAACTTTATCTATCCTTTGGCCTAGTACAGCACCCACTGCGTGATCACTCGCATCACACATCAGTTCAAAAGGTTTACGCCAATCAGGCGCGACCATAATGGGTGCTGTTACCAATTTGTCCTTGAGGATGGCAAAAGCTTTCTTACACTCCTCATCAAACAGAAATTCAGAATCTTTTTCCAGTAAATTACATAGGGGTTTTGCAATCTTTGAAAAATCTTTTATAAAGCGCCGGTAAAAACCGGCGTGCCCAAGAAAACTCCTAACCCCTTTTGTATTTACTGGATGAGGCAAGTTCTTTATTACATCAATTTTTGCCTTATCTACCTCAATCCCTTTTTCAGAAATTTTGTGCCCCAACACAATGCCTTCCCTGACCATAAACTGACACTTCTCCCAATTCAGGACCAAATTGGTTTCAGTGCATCTATTCAAAACCTTTTCAAGATTAGCCAAGCATGCATCAAAGGTTGACCCGTAGACCGAAAAGTCGTCCATAAATACCTCTATGCAGTTTTCAACCATGTCAGAGAATATGGAAAGCATGCACCTTTGAAAAGTTGCTGGTGCATTGCAAAGCCCAAAGGGCATTCTCCTGTAGGCAAAAACTCCAAAGGGGCATGTAAAGGCCATCTTTTCTTGGTCTATCGGGTCAACACAGATTTGGTTGTAACCCGAATAGCCATCTAGAAAACAGTAATATGCGTGTCCAGCTAATCGCTCCAACATTTGGTCCGTGAATGGGAGAGGGAAGTGGTCTTTCCGGGTGGCATTATTCAATCTCCTATAGTCAATGCACACTCGCCACCCGGTGACCGTCCTAGTGGGGATTAATTCATTATTTTCAGATTTTATCACTGTTACCCCCCCTTTTTTAGGCACCACTTGCACCGGGCTAACCCAGGCGCTGTCAGAGATGGGGTAAATTATGCCAGCATCTAAAAGTTTTACCACCTCTTTCCGGACTACCTCTTGGAGAGTGGGATTAAGTCTTCATTGAGGTTGCCTGACCGGCTTAAAATCCTCCTCCAAGAGAATTTTATGCATGCAAAAGCTCGGGTTGATACCCTTCAAGTCAGACACAGTCCATCCTAAAGCATTTTTGTAGTGCCTTAACAATCTAATTAATCTATTACTTTCAAGTTCGGTTAAGGCACTACTTATTATAACAGGAAAAAGTTTAGTATCATCTAAGAATGCGTACCTGAGGGTGGAGGGTAGTGTTTTCAATTCGGGCACAGCTCGTGCCTCCTTGTTGTCTGGCATCAGTGCCTTCAGCTGATCTGTCCTTGTGAAAGACTCTGGTGCATCCAATTGGGACACCACAGCATCTACCTCTTCATCTCCACAGCTCCCCAGTACCAGAGCTGCTTCCACCACGTCTCTGAGCCCATTCCTTTCAAAGGCGGATGTGACCATAGTATCTATCACGTCCACTGCAAAGCACTGTGAATCTCCCATAGGGCTCTTCATCGAACGGTACACATTAAAAGAGACTTCTTCTTCATGGACCCTAAGTTTCAACTCCCCTTGTTGCACATCAATCAACGCTCGCCCAGTAGCCAAGAAAGGCCTACCAAGGAGGAGAGGAATGTCAGAGTCCTCCTCCATATCCAATATGACAAAATCTGCGGGGAAAATGAACTTGTCCACTTTGACAAGGACATCCTCCACCTTCCCATATGGCCTCTTCACTGAACGGTCAGCCAACTGCAGACACATCAAGGTTGGCTTCACCTCACCTATCCCCAGTTTCTTGAAAATGGATAAGGGCATGAGGTTGATGCTTGCCCCCAAGTCACACAGGGCTTTACCAATGTCGAATCCTCCAATGTTGCAAGGAATAGTGAAGCTGCCTGGATCCTTCAATTTCTGAGGCAACTTCTTTTGCAATATAGCACTGCATTCTTCAGTGAGGAGAACTGTCTCATCATCCTGCATCCGCCTCTTATTTGTGAGGAGTTCCTTCATGAACTTTGCATAAGTAGGCATCTGCTCCAACGCCTCTGCGAATGGGATGTTTATTTGGAGGCGTTTGAAAACCTCCATAAACTTTGCAAATTGCTTTTGTGTCTCCTCTTTCTTCAACCGCTGGGGAAACGGAACTCGTGCTCCAGCCTTTGGAATCACTTCCTTTTTCTGACTCCCTAGTCCAGCTGATGTTTCTGATTCAGGTGGTTGTACTTCAGGTGCTTTTTGAGGCTCCATTGCAGTTTCAGAAATCACCTCCCTTCCCTTTGGAAGTGGCTCCTCTAACGACTTGCCACTCCTTAGGGTAATCGCCTTACAGTGCTCCTTTGGGTTCGTGATGGTGTCGCTAGGAAATGAACCCTGTGGCCTCTCTGAAAGTTGCTTGACTATCTGACCAACCTGGACCTCCAGATTTCGGATACTGGCTCCCTGATTCTTGAAATTCTGCCTCGTCTCTTCCACAAACCCAGTTGTAGACTTGGCCAATTTCTCAATAGCCAACTCCCATGCTGCTGGTTGTTTCTCTTGTTGTGGTGGCTGGAGTGCAGGGCTGCGCCAAGAGAAATTGGGATGATTCCTATACCCTTGATTGTAGGTATTAGGAAAATTACCCCGCTGGCCACCACCTACAAAATTCACTTGTTCATCGCTCTGCTCAGCTGATTCAGCGCCACAATTGCCATTCTGATGGTTCCCACTGCAGAAATCACATACTAACTCAGAAACAGGGGATGCTGAAGATGATGATGGATTAGACACTGCTGCAGCCAATTGCACCTGGCTTAACTGCTTATTAAGACTTGCAATTTGCTGTTGCATCTCCTTATTTTGGGTAAATAGCGTTTGCATCTGAGCCAGGTCTATATCAGCTTTTCTGAGAACTCCCCTCTCAGAAGTGTGGCTGCTGTTATGGGCCATTCTTTCAATCAACTCAAGTGCCTCTGGGATGGTTTTGCTATCAAGTGATCCGCCAGCTGCGGCATCAATCATCCCCTTAATCGAAGGCCTCAACCCGTCGTAGAACGACCTAACTTGCATCCACTCTGGCATACCGTGAGTTGGGCACTTTTTCAGCATTTGTGAGTACCGTTCCCAGGCCTCATGCAAATTTTCGCCCTCCTGCTGAGTGAAGGCGTTGAGCTCCTGTCTTAGCCTTGCCTGCTTTGATGGTGGGAAGTACTTGTCTATAAATTTTCTGACAAGTGCCTCCCACGTTGTGAAAGTACCCTGTGGAAAGGACATCAACCAGCTCTTCGCCCGATCTCTGAGTGATAGGGGAAACATGCGGAGTCTGACGGCATCATCCGAAACACCCTGGATTTTGAAGAAGTCCAGGATGCTTAGGAAGTTTGCAATGTGTTCCCCTGGATTCTCACTGGGTGCACCACTGAACTGGTTTTGTTGCACCAGTTGAATGTACGCCGGCTTGATTTCAAAATGTTGTGCAGTGACAGCCGGCGAAGCTATACTTGTGGCGCAAGAGTCCGTGTCAACAATGCCATACTCGGTCAGAGTTCTTTCTCGCTCTGGCGGTGCCTCAGCCATTTGTGCTATTCGGTTATTTCTCACTTGTCTGGCTGCTCTCCTGTTGGCTCTTGCAGTACGTTCTATCTCACTATCAAATAGAAGATTATCTGTACCTGCACTACGCAAATGCATACACAAGAAGAGTCAAATAGCACTGCTCGCAATCAAAAATAAAAAAAATAAATAAACGAAATAAAATATGTACTAGAATTCACGTAATCTGAATCAAAACATAAACTAAAAAAAAACTAAAATGAACGCCGCTCCCCGGCAACGGCGCCAAAAACTTGTTGGGGTTCTGGCAAGTGTACCAGATCATACAAGTAATATAATTGGTAAGACCAAATATCGTTCCACCAGGAGCAGTCGATTTTAGTTAATTAGCTTAGTTGATGAAAATTACGTGACAAAAGTTTGATTGGAAGTTGGATTTTAAATTTGAATTAAGATTAATATTAAAAATGTAACTGATTTAAACTTATGTTTGGAAAAGCAGGGAACGTAACATCATCGCAGACTCCCTAGATGTTTAATTCTAAATCGATGTATTTTCTTTAATCCGAATTCAATTTGCAAGGGTAGAATATGCCTAATTCCTTAGGTCGTACTCGTTTCTTAAGAATTGATCTCCCTTGATTCCTCAAGTGGAGACTCAATTCCTAATCAGGAAAATTATAGAACAATCAAATTAAAAGAATTACCCAATTTGTAGAAGATATTCCTATTCCTACACACATGGGTTGTTGAATATTAGGCAATTTCCTAAATTAATATTCCTATTAACATAGAAAAACCATGATTATGAATTGATCAATTTCATAATAGTAACTAAGAACATATTCAAACACGGTATCAAACATGAAAAATACATCAATTTATTCCATAAACATCAATTGGGATCCATGCGAATCTGTTACATTCCCAATAACGGGTTTAGCTACTCATAAAAATAGAAAAACAAGAAAAAGAGATGATAAACATTGAAGAGTTCATGATTACCACTCTAGAATTGATCTTCTTCTCTCCTAGAAGCCCTGAAAACCTCTCTTTTTTTCGCCCCCAAAAGAAAAACGCGTCTTTAATCCTAATTACCAATCCTCATATATATCAAAACAAATCCCTTTCAAATCTTAAAAGATAGAAAATTCGTAACTGCACCTCTGCGACACTCGCCCAGGCGAGAATAAGGCTCGCCTGGGCGAGTTTCTCACTGGGAAACTTAGTACTTTAAACCCATTTTTTAAAACAGAAAACCCCACTCGCCTGGGCGAGTAATAACCTCGCCTGGGCGAGTCCTGCACTTTTTCACTGATTTTCATCGCTTTGCTCCGAACTTCTGATTCCAAGGCTTGCTTTTTCCTTCTTTTCCATAAATCATCGAATTAAGCCTCTAAAACCTGAAATTCACAACAAATTGATACAAAATCCTCACGGATCTCATTCAGCACATTAGTAAGCGAAATTTTCATCTTTTTCCTAAAATACTTGAGAAACAAGCCAAAATTACTAAGAAAAAGGGGTTAAAATTCATCCAAAAACATCATATATTGAGCTCAAATCAGTCTTCAAATCTAGCTGCATAATCCGCAACCGACATAGAGCCTTGAGTCAGTTGGAGAAATGCTATCTCCTTCTCCCTCCTCACATCTTCAGGGAAATACTTCCCTAAAAACAGATCCTTGAACACCTCCCAAGGAACAACCGGATTAGCTGCCACCAATCCCCTCCTTTGCTGATCCCACCAATGCTCAGCCTCATTGGTCAGCATGAACTCAGCCAGTCGAACATGCTGCTCCATGGGTGGGTGAATAGAGCGGAGGATCTTCTCGATCTCCTGAATCCATCTCTGTGCTCCATCAGGGTCATTTCCACCCTCAAAACGAGGTGGATCATTCTTGCGGAACCTAGCCATCCAGTCAACCTCTACTGGAGCTGGTTGCAGAGCTGCTGCGGCTGCTGTAGCTGCTGCTACTGCGGCAGCTGCTACTGCGGCAGCTGCCATCTGCTCTCCTTGCTGCTGCTGCATCTGGGACAGCTGCTCCAGAATGGCTGCAAGCCCATCATTGGCAACCCTTCTTCCAGCCATACTGCTTAGCCAAAGAGAACAGGCCAATAAGACTTTAAATACTAAAAGTATATGTAATACTATAATCATACTACTAAATTCCTAAACTTTTACTATGAGCATCCATTACTCGCTAGGTGAGTAATCATGTGGAGTTTGCATAACTCCAAGGCCGAGGAGAAACTTCTCTGATACCATAAATGTAACACCCTATAATTAATTACCCTTAATTCCCCTTATATTAAAATACGGACTTAAAAATTCCTTTTTAATTCATGAAAATCAACCGTCAAACGGACGGAGTTTCGTTTGTTTTTCGAACTTTTCTAAATCTTCAACCTGATAAACACATTTATATAATATCAACAGTAGCCAGCAGGGCTCAAATATAAGTATATATGCATCACATCGTTGCCCCATGGGCTCAAGAGTAAGACATCATTATCAGTTTGTCAGAGTGCCAGCAAAAATGCAAAGTATGTAAATCAAAAGGGCATAACCACACTATGCTCAAAATAAATCATAAACCCTGCCTTAAATGGAACTATCCTAAGCCTCACACAAAAAGCCTATACAACACATATACATAAAATAATACGGAAGCTTAGGTCAAAATAACTGTATCTAAATCCCAACCCTACTCTCCCTGTGAGGGAGAGTAATCTTGCTCGGCCGATCCAGGTGTATACTCCAACTCAGTACCTGAAAAATGGTAAGGAGGTGAGTATTACACAATAAAATAGGGAAGCGGTTTCTATCATGCTATACTGAACCACCAAGCCAAACACATCTAGTCATGTAGTGCATATAAACCAATAAGCATTTCCAAACAATTCAATTATTTCTTTTCCGTATTAAAATAGTTCTCCCACATTTTGATTCCGTAATTACATACTCTTCCCAAGATACCCAAACTTACATCTTCATCAATCTCATATACAATAACACAATTCTCTTTTCATACTCTTTGAATATTTTACATCGCTTCTTAGAATTTATCATGGGGATCCATCACTGCGTACAGTCTCCTAAGGACAACGTCTTACAGCTGCACACAATGTGTGTCTTACGCGGTCTATGCGTACAGTCTCCTAAGGACAATGTCTTACAAGACCTGGATTCCCAAAATCAGAAGGTGCGTCCATCATTGCGTACAGTCTCCTAAGGACAACGTCTTACAGCTGCGCATCATGTGCGTCTTACGCGATCTATGCGTACAGTCTCCTAAGGACAACGTCTTACAAGATCTGGATTCGCACAATCCAAATTATACCTTTATTAATATATGGCGTGTGTGTGTCCATAACTGCGTATAGTCTCCTAAGGACAACGTCTTACAGCTGCGCATCGCGTGCGTCTTACGCGATCTATGCGTACAGTCTCCTAAGGACAACGTCTTACAAGATCTGGATCACACACTCTTTTTCCTTTAATCTTTTAACAACCCGCTTCACTCATTTCATTTTCGTTGAAATCTCTCTTCCATTAATTTCTCAATTTTATAAACTCATTATACGTTTAAATTCCAATTTCACAGGGCACTACCAACAATACAATCATCTTCATTTCAATTATCTTACTCATAATCACATTATAATTCCAAGTCCAACATAATTTCGCAAAACATCAAACCACATCAACCAAATATCAATAATCACCTTTAATCATCACATATTACAAATAATCACATTTAATCACCACATAATACCAATAAATACTTTTATACCATGTTATCAATCCTAGGGTTTCTATTCTTTGACTAACACATAACCTCTTAGCAATCCATTATATACACAATACAATCTACCCCCTAGAATATGGTAACACAAACCTCCTTACCTCAAGTTCTTAGAGTTAGAGAGAGAATTTGTGCTTGGGAGCACACTTGAGTAATAGCCACAACTCAAAGGAGAGGGAAGAACCTAAAATCAATAAAATAAAGAGACAAATTATTAAGCTTTGCCCAAGAATCTTGAGGGAAATTCGTGACCCCATCAAGGTTTCTCTAGGTTGATGATTAAAGCTTCATGGGAGGAAGAGGGAGAGAGAAATTCGAATTCTAGGGGGAGAAAGAGAAGAACACAAACAACAATCACTTACTTGGAGCAACAAGGAAGGACCTGGATGATGGAGTTGGTGTGATTCTCTTGAGGATTGATTAATTAGAATGAATGAATTTGTGCCCTAGGAGAAAGGAGATTCGAATTTTGCAAGAAACAAGGAAGTGGGTGCCTTTATTTTTTTCTGCAGCTATAGCTCTTAATCGATTAAGCTGTTTCCCCCATTCTGACCTTAATCGTATAAACTGCAACTTAATCGATTAAGCTGCATAGTTTTGCAGTACCCCGACTTTGAAAGGCCATAACTTCTTCGTTACCCGTTGGATCTTCCTCAAATTTTAAAGCAAGCCTCCTCACCTATCCTACTTCACATCCAATGGTGGAATTTATGTTTTAAGCTACCAATCTTGTTATTCTAATTTCCCTAAGTTCCTATGTTTTAAACCTAAGGTTGCATGCTCAAATGGCTAAGTTTCTAACTTATGTCCTCATTTCTTCTATCCTAAGACCATCACAACATAGATTTCAATATAAATTAAGTTTGGGATGTTACAGTCCTCCCCTAATGCAATCTTCTCCTAAGTATCCGCAGATACTTATGGTTCCTTCCTCTCGACTACTTCGCACTCTCATGCCTCCCCGCGTACGTCTTTTAAGTCTTTTATCTTGTTTTTAATTAACCTATGGTCGGCCCGTCCTTCGTGCAACCCTTCAACGATTCCCGACCACTAACTTTGCAGAACTTTCTCTCATCATTCTCACATAGCACAGAGCTGGGGTCACATCACAATCTCAAACCTCATTGCTCAACTTTCTCAACATTCTCCATCTCTCGAAATCATCTCATTCCAACATCTTTTCTCAAACCAATCTTTTCAAAAACTATCTCAAAACACTCTTTTATAACTTTCACAAAAGATTGTTTCATAGACTTTTCATAAAATCCTCTCTCGTAAACTTTCACAAAAATGTTATTTCACAACAATTTCTCAAATCCATTATTTCAAAAGACTTTCTTGAAAATACCCTTTCAGAACTTTATCAAAGAATTGCTTTCCAGAAACTTCTTTCCCAAATATAGGTTTTCACAAAACTTTTCAAAAAGATTGTTTCATCAAAATTCTTTCAAAAGATTCTTTCGGAAAACTCCTTTGAAAATGTTGTAGTGTAACCCCTTTTCAAAAATTTCTTTCCACAAATCTTTTACAACAATCCCTTTCAAAATCTTTTCAAAAATTTTCCTTTCCAAAAATCTTTTCAAAAATCTTTTCAAAAAGCTCTTCTCAAAAACCTTTTCAAAAACTGATTTTCAAAACCTTTTTCCAAAATTTACAACTTTGTTGAGCGCTAATGGAGGAGCAAGCTCAACTCGACACTAGTCCCAGACTAAAACCAAAAGCAAAGGAACCCAGTTCCACTCAAATCACATCTCTTTCTCATAATCAACATCACTTTCCCCCAAGCTCTGGCTCGTTCTCAACATTATCATCAATTCATTCCCCAATCTCCACTCTTTATCTCCATTCAACTCCATCTTACCATTATTCTTTTCTCTTTACATCTTTATCTCCTTCCACTTACTTATCTCATTTTCATTTTCTTATTCAGGACGTAGCAGACGTCCATTAGTATGTTACTCTTTTAATTTAACAGCAGTAAATATCATCAGGCATAACTAAATAAATATGTAAAAGCATGCTATTATTCACACAAACATCACACAACACAATGTGGTCATTGTCACCTTCGTATAAGTGGCCACACAACACAAACAATTGCCACTATACTACTGACTCCGAACCACTTAGTTCTGATCTTTGAGATGATACGGAACGTCCTAATATACCACCTAACTACCACGGTGTCTTAGGAAAGCTTCTCTCTCACCTGAGATCCAGCAATTTAATGCGTACCGTCGCCTCGGATCCTTTTGTGCTACCGGCTGCCCCAATCCTCCGTCTTTAAGGTTCCTCGTACTAAATAAAATTCGTTTTTGTTATTAACTTGTATTAGGAAAATCTTTTTCGTAACTTAAACACCTCTCACTCCTCGTCAAGACTTAAAACATAATCGTTTTCTTTCAAACCACTCGGATGTTTATAACACTTTAAGTACTTTCAAAAGTCCTTTGAAAACATTATGAAAAGTTTATTTAAACTATTTGGTTTGGGTGTTGGTCCGTCTTGGACAGCACCTTAAACATGTTTGAAAACACCGAAAAATGCACCGTTCTTGATCCGGGTTTTGCTCAAATCGATTACCATTTAAAAAAACAAACTTTGAGTCTCATGAACTCAATTTTAGAAATCAAAAACAACTTTAAATACACTTGGACGGCAAGAAAGTGTTTTACAAAAATCAATTTAATAAAACCCGATAACATTGTAAAAACTTTTTCAAATACTTTAAAAATTCAAGTTTTTGTCATAAAACAAATTCTAGAAAATCATAAACACAATCTTACATACTCAAATAGATCAAACCAAATCAAACTCAAAACCGATTACACATACAATCAATAACACACTTTGATCAAACAAAACACATAAACAATTAATCAACCATTCACTTTAACACAAACATTCATTCAAATATTTCGCAAATCAAATACTTAATTTAAATTAGTCAACACCCAATTACTTTCAAAAACATTTCACTTTTATAAAACAAAATCATTTAAACACACTTAGACTCACAAACCGAATACACACACATAAATTCATTTAAACACAAAACTTATTCCTAATCAATTATTTTACAAAATACATGCATTATTCCTATGTTGCTTTCATGGAAAAGAAGTCTAACCTAATTAACATGCATAGACCGAAAATATACACACATCAAAGCAAGACTTATGCATCATCAAACACACACACAAACTCATGAAATTATTTTCTCTTTCTTAACAAAACCGTGAGCTACAACTTGGAAAATAATCAAACTAAAAATTTATTTTTCTTTAACCTAAATCTAGTCAAGAATCATGCAAGAACATAGAGCATATATCAAGTTTTCACAAAATTAAAAAGCATGTATATGAATTTAATCATGGCCGAATGTAACATGCATAAGGTCAACACGTGTTTATGCAAAGAAAATTATTTTAAAGCTTGTTTCCCTAATTTCCTCTCAAAAACCAAGGCATGCAACAAAGAAAAACATAATCTCTTTCATTTAAAATTAACATGCAAGATTAAATCTTAAACTTTTCTAACGAAACATGTAAAAATCATGGATCAACACAAACACTTTCAATTTATTTCTCAAAGAAATATAAAAATATTTTTCAAAGTCCGAGATCAACATGCATGCACTTAAATCATGTAGATCAAGTCATGAAATTAAACATGAGAACACAAATAGAAGACAAGAATCATCTTGAGTAAGGAAAGAGGCAAAACCGTGACATATATTGAGAGAACATTAAAGTGTTTGTTTCAAAAATCACATGCAAGGCTTAAGATCAAAACAAAATCAAGGATCAAAACACAAAATCAAGCTTTTCTCAAGATCCAACCAAAAATTACACATACACGGTTCAAGATCAACATCATAAACTAACATGCAAGACCAAAAATTAAAAATAAATTTAGATCAAGCATTGATTTAACCAATAAACACATAAACATCTTATAGTTCACGGTTTTAAGCATTAAAATCAAACATGCAAGAAGATCTACTTCATGTTCACAAAGACCATAAGCAAAACTTTAGATCAAAGAGATTTAACTTGTAAAACATAAAGATCCATCATGAAAACATCAAGATCTACCATAAGAAATACCACTCGAATTATAGAGTCCATCATTTAGTTTATTACAAATTTATTTAACTCTTAAAAATCAAGATCAAAGCAAGAACATCACATGCACCTTAGATCAAACCATAAAAATGAACATGCAAGAGAAGAAAAGAAAAAATACAAAATCACAAAACAAGAACTAGTTCTAATTCTTCTAGGTCTTCGGTTTATACCAAAAAAAAGGGTCTTCTAGCACTTGATCTTCAAAGAGTTCCTTGGTTTAAGGCTTGATCTCCTCCCCTTCTTCCTTCTCCTACTCACGGCCTCCTCCTTATTTCTCTCTATTTTCTAATTCTTAGTCTAAGAATTTGAGGAGCTCTTAGACTTGTGTTTTGGTTTATGGTTGGGCGAAAGAGTGAAATGAAAAATGGGTTGAAGGGATGAACTATGGCTTAGTCTATTTATAAGCAAATCATGGTTTCTTATTTTGTCCTCATAAAATTCGGTCATGAGCTTTGGTAGGAGGGGTAAATTCGGTTCTCTCTAAAATTGCATGGGTGGAGTTTAGCATTTGCTAAGGAGACAATATAGGAGACATTAGAGCTTAGGGGTCATTCTAGGTTTGTTGACTTTTGGGTCCTCCATTAGGGTTTCCACTATTTAGTAAGGGTTTAGTTAGGATTTGGTTAGGTCTTGGTTACTTGCTCTCCACACTTAAGGAAAATTCTAGGTTTCTTCTACACATACACACTCATACGGTGTAACAACCCGATTTTTCGAAAATCAAAACAGTTGACTTTCATTTATTAATGTTGCAAAAATGAGGCCAAATTTTTTTTTTAAAACATTGTTGTAGGATTTGAAAACATAGTTGAAGAGTTATTAATATCCTCCAACCTTCTCTTTCGGAAACCGAGTTGTTACCTAAAACCAAAACTCCTTCACTTTATTTTCCAAAAATGTTTTATTAAGAAGACTGTTTGGTTTCCCATTTAGCAACTCCATTCATTTCCTCAAAAGGACTTGGACATGTTTCATAAAAGTGTTCATACATTTCATAAAAGTCGGGCATGCTCCAAAATCGTTGAAGTACAGCAATAGCTCATAACTTAGGTAATCCTGAATACAAAATACAAATAACAGCCTATTCTAATTCTACTACTGATTCTTTTCTCCTATCAAAGACGACCGGATTCAGCTTCCCTTTTTTTTTGCAGGTGCCTTTGTACCGGAGGATGACTCCACCGCACTTGTTGACTCTCCTGTGGAACTCGGTTTGAGCTCCACTCCAAACAGCTTCACGGTGTTCTCCTCCTTTCTTTTTCGAAACGGTGGTTCGGAATTATATCCCACAAAGGATACGCTTCCCAAACCCGAACTCATTGTTCTTCCGCCTAGTTGGTGCTCCGGGTCTGCGATCACCAACTGAGCATGACCCGTCCATTCCCATCCATAGCGCGTCGCTTTCCATCCGTTCCCTTCTCGAAGCCACGTAGAGATTTCCAAGCGATGATCCATCTGCCCGTTGGAATACCAGCAACACCGATGTGCCAACGAACAGGAGAGAGTAAGCGATTCGGACGCGTAGCGTCGACGATGTGGAATTAAGGTAGGCAAGATAATAGGACACACACATAACACACAACATACACACAAGACAACAAGCAAACATACTATTACCATGATTCACGATCCATATTAATTTCATCTTATTATCATTCCCTTCATACTTCTCCACTTTTTGTTTCTCATCCCTTTCATAGGACTCAATATCTTTTCCCACATTTTCATTCTCAGTCTCTTCCTCATCCTTTACACTTCTCAAACTCAAATTCTTATGATTATGAATCTTTTCTTATAATGTCTTATCGAATGATAGCCATCGATGATCAGGGGATTTAAAGAATCATCGAGGTACGCATTTTACTCGTAGTTAGCACTCACGTTTCAAGTCTACATCTCCTCGGCCAACCAACCACCTAGTCGGAAGCAAACAGGAGTACAGGACCTTTACCGTGCGGGCACGATAGCTGTCACAACATATAAATGGTCCCAGACCAGGAGGACTCAGCCTCAATCAATTCACATAATAAACATGGCACACTGCCTCGCAGTGGCAAACAAGATGCCCCACTCCAGTCCCTCTCACTGTTCTCGATTTGCAATCTAGGGGGCGACAGTATGTTTCTAGTGGGCCTGCAGAACTTGCCACGGCATTAGACCCAGTCCCCACCACGTTAGTGCGCCACATGTGGAGTTCGTTCTGCCTAGAAACATACTCTAGACTTCTTGACGTTTCACCGTCATCGTCCTCCCCTAATGCAATCTCGTCCTAAGTATCCGCAGATACTTATCGTTTCTTCCTCTCCACTACTTCACACTCTCATACCTCACCGCGCATGTCTTTTAAAGTCTTTTAATCTTTTTAATTATCCTAAGGTCGGCCCATCCTTCGTGCAACCCTTCAATGAGTCCCGACCACTAACTTTGCACAAACTTTCCCTCATCAAATCTCACATAGCACAGAGCTGGGATCACATCACAATCTCAAATCTCCTTTCTCAAACTTTCTCAACATCCTCGATTTCTCACATCATCTCACTTCAACATCTTTTCTCAACTTTCTCAAAATACCATTTTCCAAAAACTTTCACCAAGTCTCTTTCATAAGCTCTCACAAAACCTTGTTTTCATAAACCTTTCTCAAAAGTGTTGTTTCATAAAACTTTCTCCAAAACCATATTTCCCCAGACTTTCCTTAAAAATCTCTTCTTTTTCAAAAGTTCTCTCAAAAATCTCCTTCCGAGGTCTTTCACAAAAATTTCCTTTCAAGACTTTTCTGAAAACACTCTTTTATGACATTTCTCAAAACTTTTTTTCAAAAACATTCTCAAAAAAAAATTTCTTTTCACAAATCCTTTTCTAAAAATTTCCTTTCACCATTCTCCACAAGATCTCTTTTCAAAAATCTCTTTTCAAAAACTGCTTTTCAAAAACCTTCTTTTTTTAAAAAAAAAACTTCAACTTTGCTGAGCGCTAATGGAGGAGCAAGCTCAACTCGACACTAGTCCCAGACTAAAACCAAAACCAAGGAGCCCAGCTCCATTCAAATCCCACCTCCTTCACATAATCGACATCACTTTCCCAGCTCTGGCTCGTGCTCCACATTATCATCCATCCATTCCTCAACCTCAACTCTTTCTTTCTTTTCCCACACATATTTTGTTTCCAATAATTATTCCTTTCTCTTGGTACCTTATTACTATTACTTTCTCATACGTATAACTTTTCTTTTAGTTTTATTAATTTCATTTCCTTATTCAGGACGTAACAGACGTCCATCAACCATTCACTCATTACAAGCAGTAGTAATAAATATCATCAGATATAATTAAATAAATAAATAAAAGCTTACATACAACATCGCACAATAGCATTGTGGTCTTCGTCACCTTCGTATAAGTGGCCACACAATCAAACAATTGCCACTTATACTACTGACTATGGACCACTAAGTTCCGATCTTTGAGATGATACGGAACGTCCTAAGATATCACCTAAACACCACAGTGTCTTAGGATAGCTTCTCTCTCACCTGAGGTCCAGCAATGTAATGTGTACCGTCTCCTCGAATCCTTTTTGGTTGTCGGCTGCCCCAATCCCTTGTCTTAAAGATTTCCTCGTACTAAATAAAATACACTTACGTTATTATCTTGTTCTAAGAAAATCTTTTCTTAATTCGTGACACTTTCAGTTCTTAACCGAAAGACTTAAAACATTATTGTTTTATCAAAACGAATTCTCATATTTCTAGCACTTTAATTATTTTAAAATCACTTGAAAACATTTGACAAAATGATTTAAACCAATTTGTTTGGTTGCTGGTCCATTTTGGACAGCACCTTAGGCATCGTTTGAAAACACCGAGAAATGCCCCGTTTTCATTCCAGGTTTTTCTTAAATTAATCATTACTTGAAAACTTTGATTTAAATCACATGAAAACATTTTTAAAATTAAGAAACAATTTAAAATAATCCGGGACAGCAAAAGGGTTACTTCAGAAAAGAATTATTTTAATCAAAATCTAAATTCAGTTATCACAAAACCAATCGTTCAATCTTAATTATAAATTAAACATTCATTTTCAAACAAACACTCACAAACGAACATTTCGAATCAATCAAGACAACTTAATATGTCATGGTGCCATGTCATTTCTAAATAATTTCTTTAACTTAAAATTAACACTTTATTAATTAGAAACATATAACAAATTTAGTCGATCATCACAAACAATCGTGCAACTCACAAATAGTTTTAGTTTCACAAAACAAGGCACTCGGTCATACATGCATTCACACATCAAATTGCATCAAGATTTAAACAAATCATATTTATATTCATTTATTCATTTCCCTTTATCTTTAATTAAAACCGGATAAAATCAAGCATCTATGACGAAAGTTCAACATATAAAGTTAACCAAATTTTTCATGAGTTAAGAACACTTTTAGAAATTGAAACACCTTGTAATTAAATCTTGGACAGCCAAAACCAAAAATCAAAGTCATAAAAATACTTTTAAAAATAATCAAATGTACCTAATTTGTTTCTTCTATCAAAACCGAATGGAATAAGAACCACAACACAAATTTTCTTTAAAATAAAATACAAGACATAACAAGTAAATCACATGCAAAAAGGGATCTAACCTATTGAACCTAGTAGACCTATACTAGAGTGACTCATGATCATGGAAGAAACAAAGTTTTTGGTGCAAAATTTCAACATGCAAGACCTTAAAATACCAAATCAAAGACATGCACTTCAATTACATGGTTTAGAAAAATACCACTCCTTTATCTTCATAAAACCGTGACCTCTTGGTTACTTCAAACGTATTTTCATTTTTATTTTTCTTTTGCATGTGCTTTTAAAATCATGTAAATCAAAGAGAAAACACATTCAAGAAGCTTTTTCATAAAAACAATCATGGTCTCTTTGATTTTAAGGCTTGACCGAAAACCAATTAACAAAAATCAAGAAGAAAACTTAAATCCTTAACTTTGAAACACACATAGATTTAGATCAAAGCAAAATCAATTTGACAAAGTTGTTTTCCTTTGTTTTCTCACCAAAACCATAACGTGTGTAACAGCCCGGTTTTCGTAAACCAGAAATATTTACTTTTACTCATTAAAGTTACAAAAATTGAGGCCATATTTTTTTTTTTGAAAACATAGTGAATGTGTTTTTGAAAACATTGTTTAAAAGTCCTTGGTGATCTCAACACCCTTTTAGAAAACCGAGTTGTTACTAAAATCGTTGATCTTCATAAAGTGGCTTGATTCAAAAGCATAATAACATTTTCCCAAAAGATTACATTGTTTCCAAAATCGAACATTCCACGATACAGAATTAAAACTTGGCTTAGTTACATAATTGGCACATTGCTTGGTAATCCGTGACTCAAAACACACAAATCACAACTTAAAACTAAATTTACTACTATTGCTTCCGCTGCGCTACTCTGAGGAAGCCCCCCGAAGGAAGCCTCCCTTTTCTTCTTGTATGCTCTCCTCATTCTCGAAAGTGAAGTCCCCTCTGTTGCTGTTTCTCTGCTGTCGTTTAAGCTCCTACGCTCACTCCTCTAGAGTGATGATCTCCTTATGGTGCTCCGTCTGCCCGTTGCGATATCAGCAGCACCAATATAACAACGAACAGGAGAGAGTAAGCGATCCAGACGCGTAGCGTCGACGGTGTGGAATTATGGTAGGCAAAATAGTAGGACACACACAAATAACACACAATACATACAAACCATCATACAATTACATATTATCATCATTATTATTCTACTTTATCCTTATCCATTATTGTTTCCTTCTTTGTTCTCCACTTTTATTTCTCCTCCCCCTCATGGGGCTTAATTTATCTTCCACGATTCCATTCACAATCTCTTTCTCATTTTCCACACTTTTCAATTCTCACTCATATAACTCTTCTCTTATAATGTTTTATTAGTTTATAACCACCGATGATCAGGGGAGTTGAAGGATCATCGAGGTACGTATTTCCTTCGTAGTTAGTACTCGCGTTTCAAGCCTACATCTCCTCGGCCAACCAACCACCTAGTCGGAAGCAAACAGGAGTACAGGACCTTTACCGTGCGGGCACGACAGCTGTCAACACAAATGGTCCCAGACCAGGAGGCTCAGCCTCAATATCAATTCATATAGTAACATGGTACACTGCCTCGCAGTGGCAAACAAGATGCCCCGCTCCAGTCCCTCTCACTGTTCTCGATTTGCAATCTAGGGGGCGACAATATTGTTGTAGTGCGCGCACAGAACTTACCACGGTATTAGACCCAGTCCCCACCACGTTAGTGCACCACTTATGGAGTTCGTTCTGTCTACAACAATACTCTAGACTTCTTGACGTTTCACCGTCATCGTCCTCCCCTAATGCAATCTCGTCCTAAGTATCCGCAGATACTTATCGTTCCTTCCTCTCCACTACTTCGGGTTAACTCTCATATCTCACTACGTTCGTTGTTAACGTCTTTTATAATCTTTTAGTTATTTAGTTAACCTAATAGTCGGCTCACCCTTCGCACATCCCTTCAGTGAGTCCCGACCACTAACTTTGCGCAATCTTTCTCTCAAGGCACAGAGCTGGGATCACATCAACAAACTCACATTTCCTTTCATCAATCTTCCTTTTTACCATCCTTCTCAAAACCTCAATTTCACCACTCTTTAAAAACTTTATTTCTTGACTTCTCCAAAAATACTCTCTCCAAGGTTTTTCACAAAAATCAACTTTTACCAACACTCTCAGAATATTGTTTCAAAAATAACTTCCCCAAAATATCATTCCCAAAACTTTATCAAAAGAGTGGATTCACAAAACTTTCCTCAAAATCATGTCCTTCCATAAACTTTTTCAAAAACATTGTTCCGAAACATCCTTTCATAAAACTCCTTTCAAAAAGATCGTTTCATAAAAACTCCTTTGAAAAATCCTGTTTCACAGCTTCTTCAAAAATTTCTGTTTCAAAAACCCTTCCCAAAATTTCGTTTCATAAACCTTTTTCAGAAATATCTCTTTTCACAATTCCTTTCGTAAGTTCCTTTTTCAAAAACTCTTTTTCCAAGACACATTTTTGCTGGGCACTAATGGAGGAGCAAGCTCAACTCAACACGAGTACCCAGCCTAAAACCAAAACCCAAGGAGCCCAGCTCCGCTCAATTCACATCTCACATCATCATCACTTTCCCAGCTCTGGCTCGTTCTCAACATCAACACTCGTCTTTCCCCAATCTCAAATCTTTTATTTCTTTCAATTCTCTCTCATATCTTTCATCATTGTTTCTTTCATTTTCATTTTCTCATTCAGGACGTAACAGACGTCCATCAGCCGTTCACTTATTACAATTAGCAACAATAAGTATTATCAGACATAATTAAATAGATAACTAAAAGAATGCACACAACATCATACAATAACATCGTGGTCTTTGTCACCTTCGTATAAGTGGCCACACAATACACACAATTGCCACTTATACTACTGACTCTAACCACTTAGTTCCGATCTTTGAGATGATACGGAACGTCCTAATATATCCCCTAACTACCACGGTGTCTTAGGAAAGCTTCTCTCTCACCTGGGCTGACGATAATTCTCACGGCTCGCTCCTTGGTTTCCACTACGACGCTCGTAACTGCTCCCGATTGTTACTGGAACTCAAATAATTTCTCTTATTAAAATCTGGTCTTACCGAATTATTTAGGAAGCAAAACACCTTTATCAAAACCCTTTATTTAAAAATCACTTTGATTTTAATTCATCCTAGGTTAAAACATTTCTTTAGCATGAATAGTCTCTTGTCCTTTAGAAGGGCCACATTTACTTTAAGGTTTTCTTATAAAAATCATTGGTTAGATAGAAAACCATGGGTTTCCGAAACCATTTGAAAATCTTTTCAAAACAATCTTTTTCAATTAACTAAATCATTTCGTTCATTTTACTTTCTTCAAAACCAAATCAAATTAAAATAAAATAACATACGGAATTAAATCAAAACCTTTTTGGAACATTAAACTCTCACACACAAACAAATATAACATCATAAGCCATTCATAATTCATGCACACAGGACAAGAATCAAATACATGCACCTAATTTTCATGCATGGCCGAATCTCATCCTTTATGAAACGAGGTTTTATATTTCAAACACTAATGATTACTAACACATGCACTTAGGGAAAACAACACACATCATCACATTCTAGATAAGAATTAAAGAATAGGACACATTTACTTAGGATAAGGCTATCATTATTTAAATTACATATAATGAGAAATCAATCCTTTTCCTTTACTTTCCTACCAAGACCGAATAGGACCTAAGGACAACACTCAACACAAACATTTATCAAACCAATTTCATTTAGTCTAGATTACCTCAAATAATATAACATAAGGAAATAAAAATAGTTTGAGTGGAGTTCTCACCAAACTAAATGAAACTTCGAGGAAAACACAATCATACACCGAATCAATTTCATTTATTCAAGGCTAATTCAGATATTGTCACATAGGGGAATAAAATGACTTAAGGTTTGTTCCTAAACCGAATGGGACCATGAAAAAATTACTTTTAAGTTTGAAATCAAGATTCAAGTCCCATAGGTTTAGAAATCTTGGGTCTAACAATTTAGCACACATGCAAAATAAAATGAATTAATTTAAACATTAATAAGCGTATAACCGTGAGCTTTCCACAAGAAATTAAGTAAGTAAAATTTAATTTCTTAACACAATAATAGCCAAGAGGCATGTCCAAATTTCTAACCTCTAAGAAAACTCATGCATGTACTTAGAATTTCTAAATGAGGCAAATTTCAACATGCATGTAAAGGAAATGATGATCTAGCATGGTTTCATAGACTTAGCCGAATTGTGGCAAGCACAAAGGCAAGGTCTTACAAATTATTTTTCAAAGAACAAGGTTCAAGATCAAATCATTCAAGACATTTTAAAACAACATCTTACTTTGCTAGCTATCACCGAATCATCATCATCATACATAAGATCTCATTTTTTAAATCCTTTTATACAAGATTATTTCTAAAGCTTGTTATGTTCGTTTCCCTTTGAAAATCACGGCATGCATCAAAGAAAGTTCAAGCTTCACATTTCCCCCAAAATCAAGCATAGATCAAGACATGCAGATCAAGATCAAGGTAAAAACATAATCTCAAACACAAAACCTAGCCAAAACCGTGAGGAACAAGAATAGAAATAAAAACATTCAAGCACAATTATTCAAGATCAAGTCATAAAAATGACATGCAAGGCAACAAAACTTCAAGATCATAAGAGAACAAAGGCATGCATCACAAAATTTAAACTTAACAAAGTCCATAATGAAGTCCTTTACACAACCAAAAGTACTACACTATACTTCCGTAAATAACTACCATAGATCAAAATCTCTAACTAAACTTTAAACTTCAAGCCTCTTCTCCTCTCCTCCTAGAGTTTGCTTCAGCCTCCTCCTCTCTAGGTTGATGGGTGGCTTTTCTTTTGTTCTTGGAAGAAGAATATGGTGGAGAAAGGGATTTTGGGTTAAGGATTTGGAGTTTTCACTCTTCTTTTTTCCTCCTCCTCTCACGACCTCTCTTTTCTCTCGAAAGGTTCCAAGAGTTTGATGCACTCTTGGACCAAGTGTTTGTGTTTGGGAAAGGAAATGAAAATGAGTTAGCCAACACTCACCCATTCCCACGGTTTTGAGGGTAAAACAAGGTATGGAAATTTCCTATCCTACCCTCGGTTCAATTGGCTGGTCCAAGGGCAATTCGGCCCATCCAAAAACTTGCATGGGAAGGGTCATGTCACAAGGGAGCAAGGTGGAAGAAAGTCTCTCCTAGGCCTTATGAGTCACATACTCTAGGGTTCTTCCTAATTGCCATTTGTTTTCTAATTTCTTAATGGCCAAGGGAGTAAGCTTTTTACTTAGCTCACTTTCCTCTACATTCGGCCGAACAACACATGCACACATACACACATAATTTCATTTCATGTTATCATCACAAACACATAGTAGGAAATCACGAAGTGGTGCATATACTTAACACATATTTAAGCATGCATATGACACCTTAGCACATCATGTCTCATGCTTTAAAACACACAGCACACATACATCATGCACACATTCTCATTCATACTCATACAATTCATGTATCCTTTTATTTAAATTTACTAATCAAGTTTCATATATACTTCCTAGCACAAACACACAATTCACAAATTCAAAAACTCCAAGAATGAAATCTTTAAAGAAAATCGACCCACTTTATCCATTTAATTACAAAATACTTTTAATCTTGAGATAAAACCATATTTTTCACACAAATCAAAAATCTTTCAAAGATACCATTTAAAACTTCAAATCATTTTGATAAAAAGAGGATTCGTTTCTTTAAGGATCCTCAAAAATCAACTTCAAGTAAATTCACTTGTCAAAACATTTTAACTAAAAAGAATCTTTATTAAATCCTGAAAATTATTTTTGAATGAAATCGTATTGATGTATTTGAGTCCAGAAAATGCGGGGTGTTACAACGTGCAAGTCAAGAAACAACACGTTTTTGAGCAAAAGAATCACATGCAAGACATAGAAATCAAGGCCATGGAAAATCAAGGCAAGAATCAAATCTTTTTCAAGGTTAAAACAAAAATCAAAGCCTTTTTGAAAAGAAACCAAGGATCAAAGCTTGAAAAAATCAAAGTTAAAGTCAAAGCATTCAAACCACTTAGATCACCTTTAGCAAGCATCAAATCAACATGCATGAACTCAAAACAAAATAGAATTCATCACAACCTAGTTTGCTAGACATGGCCGAATAGAAGAGTCCTTGGTTTTGAGGGTCTACAAGTTTGTTTGGCTCTTGAAATCAAAGGATCAAGGCTTAGAATTTACATATAAACATAGATCTACAAGAAGGATAGACATGCAACAACAAATGAACTTTTACAAGACTTTGAAAAATGAAAACTACCCTAACACTCTTTGATCTTCGAACAAACTAAGGAAAAGAGAAGATCTTCAACCTCCTTCACTTGATCTTCAAGAAATCCTAAGGCTTTGGGCTTGATCTTCTTCCTCTTCTCCTCTTGAAGCTCACGGTGCCACACTCTCTCTCTATGTTTCTCTCTAAGAGTTTGATGTTACTCTTAGAGATTATGTTGTATTTGGGTGTGGAAAATGAAATGTGAAGGAAAATGAATGGGAGTGCCACGGTTAAGGGCCTAAATAAATAACCAAGCATTTCCCTTCTTACCCTTAAAGAGATTCGGCCAAGAGTGTGACTAAAGGGGTAATATTGGCTATATGGAAGCTTGCATGGCTCAAGCCAAGCCATGAGACAAATGGAAGAGAATTAGGCTTAATCTTGGATCCTATTGGTTGGTCAAACTATTTACTATACTTAACACTAAACTAAACCTATATGCTACTTGGCTACTAACTTAGGGTGCAAGAAAGTCAAAAGTTGCATCATCTATGCACAACACACACACATACACGGCCGACACATGTGCACACACATGCACCTTAAATTCATTTTTATTTTCTTAATCCTTAAGAAATCACTCCTACTTGATCCTTCTATTCTTCATGTGGCCGAACTTCTCACTCACACACATATAATTTCATTACATGTTATCATAACAAGCACATGGCATGGAATCATGGAGTAATACTCATACATATCTAAGCATGCATACTATACCTTATATTTCACATTTAAACACATCATGTTTTCTTCTCAAACACACGACACACATACATATTCACATTCATGCATTATCTTTTCATTTCTTAATTAATTCTATTTTAGAACATCTAATCACACAATCACACATCCAATACACATTAGCTAGCACATCTATTAAGAAACAATTTCTTTCTTATGAAAATGTCCTTGTTTAGAAATCACCATTTCTTTAAAAGCATTCATCATTTTGAAAACGTGACTTAGGAAATTCATTTAAGAAAATACCATTTTTAAAACACTTTCTCAAAAATAATTATCTTTAGTATTTTAAATTAATACGAGGAATTTGCGGGGTGTTACATACGGCACTCACACATATATTCACATATTCATGCACACACACTTACACGTTACACACACATATCATACTAACACATACATTCATGCATACATCATCATATATTTTCCACTAATTAAATTTTCACATAATTCTAACCATATATTCATGCAAAACCGTATATACATACACATGCACACACTTAGGAAATGAATCATTCATGTATAAAAATGATAATGACACCAAAATATTAAACACATATTTTTAGAAATCAAAACACCTTTTCATAAAATAATTTCTTGTTGGAAAATTTACCATTTCCTTAAAATCACTCAACACATGCATTTAAGAAATACTCTTTCAAAACTCTTTTATCAAAAATAAATCTCTTTAGTATTTTGAGTTAATACGAGGAATTTGCGGGGTGTTACAAAAGGCTAGCAAGTTGCATAGTTTAGAAACCCTTTTTCTGGTATGGTTCTCCAATTAAGGATTTTGAAGCAGATTTTCGGGGACGAAATTCCAATAGGTGGGGGAGAATTGTAACATACCTAATTTATTCCCAAGCATAATTCGGGTGTTAATAGAATTAGAGTGAAGAGGAATGGGTATGTTAGGTTAAAATTAGGAACTTAGAAGTGTAATTTGAGAATTTTGAGCATAGGACTTAAGGAAGTTAGGAATAGAAGATCCATAGCTCTAAACCCAATTTTCACCGTTGGATGTGAAGATAAGGGTCTTAGGAGGCTTGCCTCAAAATTTGGGAAAGATCCGACGGATAACGAAGAAGTTATGGCATTTTGAAATGCCAAGAAAAGAAGGCAAGCCAGACTAATCGAGTAGTGCACTGACTAATCGATTAGTTCACTGACTAATCGATTAGTTACCTGACTAATCGAGTAGTCTGTCTAAACAGCAAGTCCAGAAAAGTGAGATTTCAAGGACTACTCGAGTAGTGCACTGACTACTCGAGTAGTACGTCCAGACTGTGAAAAAATAAAAGGACGAAGGGAGCTTCATTAGCTCCATCCCTTCTTCCCCAAAGCAAACCCTAAGCTCCCCAATCAAAACCCCAAGTTCCATAGCTCATGATCCAAGGTTTTGGTCCATCATCCAATCTTTTCCTCACCATCTCCATCATCTTTACCTCCATAAACACCCTTATCATTCAAGCTTTCTCTCTCTAGTTCATCATCCATGGAGTTTCTCTCTCTTCCTATCAAGCACCATAGCCACACCCAAACACCATGAATCAAGGCATCATCAACCTTGATCATCACCACCAACCTCCATCATGGGAGCAAGCATCTAGATCAACCACAAGCTCTCTTTCTCTCTCTCTCTCGTGTTTCCCTCTCTCTCCTGGAGCTTCTCTCTCTCCTCCAATCTTGACGAACGGAGTGGAGATCGGGCAAGGGAGTTGGAATCAAGGTAGATCCGGGGTAGATCCAAGGTCCTTAGAGCTTTGTGTGAGCTCTCTCCTCCTCTAAGGTAAGGGGAGTCTCTTTTCCACACTTTGAGTTAAGGATAGTTAGGGTGTATAATAGGATTTGGGTTTAATGGTTGAATTGGGCTGTGGGTAACAAAATAGCACCTGTTTAGTGTTGGTTTAGAGTTTGATTAGGAGTAATTAGTATGTTATGTATTGATTTTATATTATTTGAGATATTTAATTTAAGTCCTCTTTGTATGCTTTAAAAGTAGGATGTGAAGAACCCGAGGGAGTTGATTTATATTAAGTGCTCGCTGAGACATACCTGTGTATGTCGATTGATTGTTGATATTTGTTGATGGGTAATAAAAATGGTTTAAAATGATAGCTGAGAATGCGTAATTGAAAGTGAATATTGGGTTAAATAAATATTATTCATGAGTATGTGATGTATGGATAAGGCCGACCATCAAGTGATAAAATGACTAATGAATATGAGTATATTGCATGACCAATGAGTATGAGAAAATGTGATTAATTGTACTGAGTACGCTTAGTTAATAACATGATGGCTATTTGGAAAGATTTGATGATGGATATGGGAATTGAGTGTGGATATCGTATGAATGAGCAAATGTATGTGTTATAATTGTTTGTGTAAGAAGGTGAAAGTATGTTTTGGCCTCTGAGTTGAGGTATTGTGTATTGAAAATGTGATAGTACGTTGGCCTCTGACTTGAGGTGACGATTAACGAAAAGTGAGAATGAGTGTTGACCTCTGACCTGAGGGACACAAAATGAATTAAAGTGAAAGGGTGTTGACCTCTGACCTGAGGGACACAAAATGAATTAAAGTGAAAAGGTGTTGACCTCTTATCTGAGGGACACAAAATGAAATAAAGTGATTGAGTGTTGACCTCTGACCTGAGGGACACAGAATTTACATAAGGAATATTTCAGGCCTCTATTTTGAGGTGCCATTTATGATGAGTAAGATTGATGCATTGGCCTCTATTTTGAGGTGATGTACATAATAAATAGGAAATGTGTTTATGATTGGATAATTTGTAAATGTGACGCATTTTGTTAGTCATTGCCTGATTTGATTGTTATTTCTGAGTTTTTGTTATGCACTTTTTTACTATCTTTTTATTCACTGTGTTGTGAAAAGGTCTCACCCTTAGTGGTTATCATTTTAGGTTATTGCTGAAGGAGTTTGAGATCAGAGTGTCGCAGCGGAATAATGGAAAGAAGGAAATTGAATGTTGTGCTACTTGTGTTGTAATTGGAATACCCAAAATCTATTGTAAACATGTTTTAAGAAAAGAAAATTTTAAGTTCCTTGTTTTAATAAGTGCAGACTCTAGTACCCTGAAATCTAGTGCAGACTCTAGTACCCTGAAATCTACCTCTTCCTGGATTACTAGAATTAAAGCTTCCAGAATTGCCTGAATTACTTGAGAATCTGCCTCTACCTCTTCCTCTAACACTGTTATTTGTCATATTAGCTATGATTCTAGAATCACTCAATCCAGAATTCATTTGTCTTTCCTGCTGAATTAACAGTGAGAAAACCTTGTTTTCATTTGGAAGTGGATCCATCAACATAATTTGTGACCTCACATGGCTATATTGTTCATTAAGACCTTTAAGAAATCGAATTACATGATCATCATCTCTGTAAGATCTTATAACTGGAATTACATCACATACACAGCTGAATTCGCATTTGCAGTGAGGTATTGGTCAAAAATTGTCTAATTCTAACCATAAGGTTTTCAGATGAGTAAAATATTCAGCAATTGTCATTGTACCTTGCTTCAATGTATACAATTCTTCTTGCAATTCTGCGATGCGAAAAACATCTCCATGATAATATCGTTCACGCAAATCACACCAGATTTCAAGAGCAGATTCTAACCAAAGCACACTCTGTGCGAATGAACTTTCCATTGCCTGATTCAGCCACGAAACCACCAAGGTATTGCATCGATCCCACGCAGCATAACTAGGATCATGAATCGGAGGCTTAATCAAACTTCCATCAACAAATTGCAGCTTATTCTTCGATTTCAGCGCCATGGACATTGACTTCAACCACGTGTGATAATTGTTTTCGTTCAACTTCACAGCTACTAAAACCGCACCAGGATTCTCATTAGGATGCATATAGTAAGGACTTAAAGGATCCATAACTGGATTCACAGTGTTAGCCATTCGAACAATAGAAGAGGAATAGATTTTCAGAAATCGAATTGAATTGAGGATAATAGATGATTCGTTCTGCAATTTGCAGAATAGATCTTGAGATAGAGAGAAGAAATCAGAGTAAAATGGCGCAACAGAGCTTCTTATTGAAGCTCTGATACCATGTTAAACAGGGTAAATGCCATGGTTGAAAGGAGAAGAGCTTGCAAAATGAATAAGAACTTTCCAGAGAATGAGAGAAATCTTAAACTGGATAGGAATGATTATTATTACTTCACATGAGAAATGAGAACATGAATTTATATACAATGCTGATTGGAATCAGCTAGTAACCAATTTGGCGCCAAAACTAACTACCTCTAACTAACTTCTAATGATAACAGAATTGCTAAATAATTCTCTAACTAATTACAATTATAAATAAGTCCCTTGCAGTTTCTTGTTGGCTAAGAAACTGACTACTGCTAACAACCCCAATTCCAATTACCCCAATACACACTGTAGTGATGATGCTGGTCAGATATGGCCTTGATTTGAACATGCAAAGAAGGAAAGACAGAGAGAGACGGATCTGAGAAGTTGATTTATGGGGAGGTTGAAGACGAAGCTTGGGTGATGGGCGGGGTTGAAGAAGAAAGACTCTTTGTGTGTGGGAGGGAGACGAAGCAGTGTGTGGGGAGGAAGACTTTGTTGAGCGAGCTGCTGGCTGTTTGAGAGGAAGCCAGGAAGGCATGTGGGTAGGGTGGAGATAGTTCTGAGTGGGTAGGATCATGGGTAGAAATGAAGGAATCACGTGGGTAGCAGTAGAAATGAACTACCTGAATTATTTTTTTTTCACTTTTCAACTAAAGAAATTTTAAATGTATTATTATGAAATTTTAAATGTATAATTATAAGTTTATGATATTTTAAATGTATTATTATAATTACCGGTTGACATTACTAATTTTAGTTTATGATATTTTATGTTTTTGTGTTTTTGAGTTTATGGGAAAAAATAGTTTTAAAAAAAAAAAGTAGCCGTTGAAAAATAAAAAAAAAATTATTCAAAATGTAGTTAATTTTTTTGGCGGAAAAAAATTTGATTATTTGATGGTCGTTATATTTATTATAAAATATTAGGAGTGTGGGATAGGTAATGGGACCCATTTATGAACGAAAAGTAGGTTCATGGATGGAGAGTGTGACGTCCCGACTCTCTAACCTTGATTTATTTATTATAATGAAAATAGAGAATAATTTTTCACAATAAATTTCAAAATTTTATTATTCAATTGCAGAAGCAATGCTTCAAGTATTGTCAAGTGCGGAAGCAAAATAACAGAACTTAGTTCGATTAATAAAACACAATAGTTCAAACTAATTTACACTAATAACAATTAGACTCTGAGCTACTTAAGACACTACTCGTAACCCAGAGCATGGTTCTCAACTCCAACGGTCGGGAAGGGAATCTCATATCCCTTGCAGTTCCTACTCCCCTATCTGTGAAAACAGGATCTTCATTACCTACAAGGGAAACAAGGGAGTAAGTCATAGCTAATCACGTTGAAACGAATAATAAATAACAGAGGCTAAAAACAACAAACACAAGTATTCAAGTAGTAACAATTTACAAATGCATATACACATGTCAAACCTTTTTTCATTCAAGCAATTGATCTTATTATTAATGGCATGATGCATGCTGATCTCAACAAATTCCCGGGGCATCACAGTTTAGAGGTGGTAGGACTTACGAGCTTCGCTCTGCACTCATGACTTACGAGCTTCGCTCTGCATTGGACTTACGGGCTTAGCCCTGCACTCATGACTTACGGGTTCCCATCTCCCGGCGTTTGTAGGACTTACGGGCATAGCCTTGCACTCACGACTTACAGGCTTCCTCCGCCCAGCGTTAATAGTATAACAAGAGGAAAATCCTCGCAAACTGGAGGAATCAATGCATGAATGCAAACATAATTTATTACCAATCCTTATCTTTTCATTCATCATCATCATTCATCTCATTCTCATTTAGGACATAGTCCATGTTTCGCATTTTACTCTTCCATTTCATTTCCTTTAACCATTCTTTTAGCTGGTGCTGGTGCTTTCCGAAAAAGACCATCAGAGGCATAGCCACCTTATGATGGGTTTACTTAATTTCAATTCTCTTTTCAGAAAATCCATCAGCGGCCCAGCCACTTTGTGATGGTTTTTAGGAATAGCGTATAATTATTCATTTAATAATTCGTCGGGGCATAGCCTCCTATTGGCGGATTTTTATTGCAACGACCCCATTGGGACTCCCATAGAAAAATATCAACCAAGTGAATAAAACTTTCACTGGGACATCTAGGGATCATATCAACCAAATGGGTGTACGCACTTCCGTTGGGACTCCTGTAGGGAAACCATCAACCACTGAACAAAATTCCAGTAGGACACCTCCAGGATAGTTATCAACCAAACGGGATTAAGTTATGCCACTGGGTGAAATCCTCGTAGTGGTCTTTAGAATTTAGTAATAATCATGTTAAAAGTGTTAAATTCTGATAAATAAAGAAAATAAGTGTGTTATTCCATTTTTCCCAAAAGACTAGAGTAGTTCAGAAAAGACTAGAGTATTTTCACCCAAAAGACTAGAGTAGTTCAGGAAAGACTAGAGTATTTTCACCAAGAACACTCGAGTCTGAAATAAAACACTCGAGTCTTTTAGCTGGTTCTGCACCAGTTTCACGGTCTTCATGCACCAATTCTTGATTCTTACTTCTTTACTCAATTCCATGCAAAAACAAAAGTTAAGGCACATATAATAAACATATTCCAAGTACCAAACACAATCAAATCGGAAGGAAGCATAATCAAATCATAAAGTGAACAACATCATAGAAATTCAACACTTTAACATAGGAGTTTCATTTCTACTTCATTTTAAATTCGTGTAACTATCTAGTGAGTATTATTAGGTCCATATAAACTTGTTCCAACCATTAAACCATGGGTTTCTAACCTCCAAGTCAGATTCCCATTTCAACTTACGTTACCCATGAACCTCAAGTGGTTCCTATGAATTTAGCTTGTTAATTATCATTCTAGTGATTAGATAACTTCTCCCATACCTTAATGAAGCTAAAGGAACGATTGGTTGTGGAAGAAAAGGTCTGAAACGGATTCTGAGCTTCAAAGCTCAATTCTGAACTTGTGCAAAAACTGTTGCACCGGCTGACTTTGGCTACAAATTACATCATGAATAAGCCATGCAAAATAACGAACCAAGTTAGCTTAAGCAACTAGGAAGTACTAACTTTAATTAGAAACAAGTTTGGAATCAAGAGGGTTCCTGAGTTTACCAAACCAATTCAAGAAAGATAGGTAGATGAAGCTGTTTGTGCTCTGTTTTCAGTTTTGAGTGTCTAACTTTGGAGGCTTATAACTTTTTCTACAGAGACTCAAATTTCGTGGTTCTTGTTGCTATTTCAAGATTGGAAATAGAACTAGAAGTGTGTTTTGGTTGCACTCAATTTCATGGTTTGAGGAGGGAGAATCGAGAGCTTAAAGTTAGCACCAGAAAATAGAGAGATTTTCGGGTTTTTAAGGGTTGAGAGTGTAGATTGTGTTCAAATCTCCTCCCAAGTGCTTATTTATAGACCCTACTTTACCCTCCTATGAATTAAGGTCGAGTTCTGAGCTTATGGACCAAGGAAAACGAGTTTTAAATTCAAAAAGTGTTGAAACCGCCATAAAGCTGCTGCTGAGCTGGGCAAAAGACTAGAGTCTTTTCTGAAATACTCGAGTCTTTTTGCCCAGAATTGTAACACCCCAAAATTTTAATCCCCGATTAATGAAATGTTAATTATAAAAATTAATTATAATTAATGATTTCTATTTTAATCCTTGATTAAAATCTGATGGAAACCAACAAGCGGCTCAATATAGTCTAGAGGGGGGGTGAATAGAATATTGAAGCCTTATTACAGATTTTTTCATCCACCTAAGAGAATGGTTTTATGAAAATAAATTTTCTTAAAAATTCAAGTCAGATTACTCGAGTAACTCAAGTCTTCACTCGAGTAATACGCAAGCAAAAATAATTTCACTCGAGTATTCAGCAAATCACTCGAGTATTACGAAAGCAATTTTTAAATCACTCGAGTAACAGAAAACCTACTCGAGTATTGTTCATAAACTGAAAGCAGATTACTCGAGTGACAAGAACTTTACTCGAGTAAACTGGGTAAAATTCAATTAAAACTCAGTTTTGAAAAGAGTTCTTCAAGAATAACAATGCTATGATGATTCAACAAATTATGAATGATTAATATGAACAATTTCAAGAAATATTAACATGCAATATTAGATCAATTATGTTGAATTAAGAAAATCCCAATTCTAACCTAAAAATGCAATTGTTAATGAATTAATGCAATACAAGGAATGAAAACTAAAAGAGACACAAGGATTTATCCTGGTTCACTTTCACCCACTTGAAAGCTACTCCAGTCCCCTCTTGAATCAAGAGAGATTCTTCACTAGAAATCTTCAAATGTAGATTTTACAATGTTTTAAGATGCAACTAGATTCTTAGTTCTCCTATCTTAAAACCCAACACAAAGTGTGTACCAAACACTTTGATCTAATCTACCCCTTTTGAGTATTCTAGATTTCCTTGCTAATTGATTGAAGATGCTTCCAACCAATCCTCTTTTCTTGCTTTGATTTGATCCTCAAAGTCTTCCTTGTGAGATTCTTCACTTGTATTGAAACTTCAATGATGCAATCATAAATTGCAAATCTTCAACAACCACTAAGAACAAAAATTATGATCTCAAGAATATTTGAACAATGAAAGAAATAAAGTGAAGAATTAAAAGTTCTTTGTTGAATCTTGATAGCTCTTGAAAGATGTAAGAAATAGCTCTTGAAAGTGTATAGTAAATTGTAAGAATGAATCTCTATCTCTGTGAAAGAGAAAATTAAGTCCTTTTAAAATTTTCAAAATACTGATTGAATTACTCGAGTAAACCAAATAACATTACTCGATTAAAACATGTCAGATTAAGTTACTCGAGTGATGTGTAAATCATTACTCGATTAACCTGTCATGACATAAATTACTCGAGTGAACCAATACTCATTACTCGAGTAAACTGATCAGAATCTGAATAAAAACAAGGTTTTTTCTAAAAGGAATTTTCACAAACCTTTTAATAGAGCTATTTAATCAAGATTTAAAGTATCTTCACTTTTAATCAAACATTATTTAAATATTCTTAAAATCACCTAAGCTACCCACACCAATGAGATGCATTGCATAAAAATAAAAATTACATTGAAATAGAATTAATAAAAATCCTAATTCTAATCTTCATGTGGTGTAGCTTGCTTGTTGCCAATGTTGTTGCTTGGAGAGTGATTGTTAGCATCAAAACATGAGAATCCTACAAACTCCCCCTTTTTGATGATGACAAACCTCCTTTACAATTAAGCACTAAGTTTTAACATACTCCCCCTAAATGTAAAACATCTAGGAAAAATATAATAAAACTTAACCTACAAGAACAACATCAACAAAATATTCTCCCCCTTTTGGCATCATTAAAAAGATAGTAAAATTGAGAAAAGTCCTTTGCCAAAAGTTGAAGGTAAGTAGTTCACAAAGTGGTAAAAATAATATAACATTTGAAAAACAATACCAAAATAAACCACAATAGTGCCACAACGAATATAAACGCACAACGAATATAGCACCATAAGCCAATAATATCAGAGTATCACACTAAGCAGCAAATCATAGTGTAAAGCAAAAAAACATCAACCATAGCTAATAAGCAAACGAAACTAACCAAAGTAGACCATACACAAGGTCCTAAAACATAGTAACAACAGAGTCAGAAACATGAAACAAAAACATAATATAGTCAGAAATATGCATATGAAACATGAAAATGTGAAATATTTGGCTTTCGCCCTTTTAAAAGTTCATAAGGTGTTTTATTTAAATGCGGATGAATAAGAACCCTATTAAGCACATAACAAGTAGTGTTTACTGCATCAGCCCAAAAATATTTAGGAACATTTGATTCTATTAACATAGTACGAGCAAGTTCCACTAATATTCTATTTTTCCTTTCTACAACTCCGTTTTGCTCCGGAGTCCTAGGGGCCGAAAATTGATGATCAATACCAAACTTATCACAAAACGCATCAATCCTAGTATTTTCAAACTCACCTCCGTGATCACTTCTAATAGACACAATTTTCAAACTTAGTTGATTTTGGATGAGTTTGGCAAATTTTTTAAAACATTTATAAACTTCACTTTTTGCGGATAAAAATAAAGTCCATGTGAATCTAGTAAAATCGTCTACTAAAACAAATCCATAGTAATTGCCACCTAAACTTTTAATTTGTGAAGGGCCAAACAAATCCATATGGATTAACTCCAAAGGCTTTGTTGTGCTTATCACATTTTTAGGTTTAAAAGAACTTTTAACTTGCTTGCACTTTTGACAAGAGTCACAAATGCCATCAAGCTTAAAATTTAGTTTAGGCAAACCAATTACTAAATCTTTTCGCAAAAGTTTGTTTAATTGATTCACATTCACATGAGCAATTCGTCTATGCCAAAGACGAATTTCATCAACAAAAGATTTGAAACATTTTGAAAATAGTGAAGTTATCTCATCCAAATCAATTAAGTAAGTGTTATTAGAGCGACGACCAACAAACTTAACACTATCATCTATAGAAGACTTAATGAAACATAATTCCGGTGTAAAAGTCACATAATTGCCCATATCGCATAGTTGGCTTATACTAAGCAAGTTGTGTTCTAAGCCTTCTACGTATAGGACATTTTCTATGACAAGGTTAGATACGTTACCGATCTTCCCGACTCCTAGAATTTTGCCCTTGTTGTTGTCGCCGTATGTCACAAATCCATCACTTTTCGGAGTAAGTTCCATGAAGTGCGTTTTGTCTCCCGTCATGTGTCTCGAACAACCACTATCCAAGTACCATTTGCGCTCTTTGGTTCGAAGACACACCTACAAAAAAAATATCATTTGGTTGACTTAGGTACCCAAGTGGTCTTGGGTCCTTTGTTGTTAGCATGGGGAGAAGTCCCCTTAACAATCCAAATATATTCACCGCTTGGTATACCAAATTTCTTTATATTACATTTATTCGTGGTATGCCCAAAGATCCCACAATAATGGCAAGTTGGGTTTTTAGAAATCTTATTCTTTGAAAATCCACCAACTTTGCGATAATTGCGTTTCTTAGGTTTAATATAGCCAAGACCGGATCTATTGCTATTGTTCCTTTGAGTTGAAAGCAAATGATCTAATGAAGTATCTCCTTTCATGAGCCTTGCAAGTCTATCATTCAAATTAAAAACTTCTTTTTCCAAAGACTTGCAATTTTCACAAGATGGAGTAACATTTGATTTCAATTCACAATTGCATGTAGAGTTTGCATAAATGAGTTCAAGAGTTTCATTTTGAAGCTTAAGTTCTTCTAAATCTTTTTGAAGTTCAATTATCTTTTCATGTTGCTTCATTATGTAATTCTTTCTTTCAACATTTATTTTAGCAAGTTTCTTCAACTCTTTATGCATCTCTACATACACATTGTACAATTCATTGAATGAAGGAGAATTAGAACTAGAGCTAGCATCGGAAAGATAATCTACCTCATTGACGTTGTCACTTGATTTAATGCTCGAAGATTCCTCTTCATCAAGCTTCGTCATCAAACATAGATTTGCAAGTTCTTCATCATCCGATGAGCTAGATGTTGATTGACTCTCCTCTTCATCCCATACTATGTAAGCCCTTTTTCCTTTAGATGAGTTGAACTTAGAATTGTCACCTTCCGACATCTTAGAATGATTTGGGCATTTTGATCTATAGTGTCCAAGCTTTCCACACCCATGACACTTGATGTGATCCTTGTTAGTCTTATTTCCTGGTTGTGAATCCTTAGAATCTCTTTGTCTATTCTTATTAAAGTTTCCCTTACTCTTAAAGAACCTACCAAGCTTTTTAACTAGCAAACCAAGGGTCTCATCATCTATATCGGAGTCCGAGTCATCCACTTGAGAATTTTCCTCTTGTGCCTTAAGAGATTTTGAAGTTGATTTAAGAGCAATCCCCTTTTTCTTTCTATCGGCATCTTCATTCATGGATAACCGTCCAAGCTCCATTTCATGCTCTTGAAGTTTTCCGAATAGAGTTGCTAAATCAATTTGATCTACGTCTCTAGCTTCCATAATGGCCGTCACCTTAGGTTGCCATTCCCTGCTAAGACATCTCAAAATCTTATTAACAACTTCACCATTAGTAATAACTTTTCCAAGTGCAGAAAGATGATTTATGATATGAGTGAACCGCTTTTGCATGTCACCTATATTTTCATTAGGTAACATACGAAAAAGTTCATATTCATGCATGAGTGTATTTAGCCTAGCCCTTCTAACCTCCGAAGTGCCCTCATGTGTGACTTGTAATGTGTCCCACATTTGTTTAGCATCAACACATTGAGATACTCGAAAGAACTCATCATAAGAAAGAGCGGACGTGATGATATTTTAGCTTTTAAATCAAATGCAACTTTCTTCTTATCATCATTGTCCCAACTTGATTGAGGTTTGATTGAAACAATATCATTTACTTTCGTTTGAGGAACAAAAGGTCCATTCTCTATGGCGTTCCAAATTTCCATATCTATGGCTTGAATAAAGATTTTCATGCGGACCTTCCAATAAGCATAACCCTCACCATTGAATAGTGGAGGACGATTAATGGAAGTTCCTTCACCACCAAAAGGATTTGAAATAGAGCCCATTGTTTCCAAGTAAAAAAGGATCTTTTCGAAAAAGCTTTTTAAGGCTTGGATTTTTCGTCCAAGCTCTGATACCACTTGATGGAAACCAACAAGCGGCTCAATATAGTCTAGAGGGGGGGTGAATAGAATATTGAAGCCTTATTACAGATTTTTTCATCCACCTAAGAGAATGGTTTTATGAAAATAAATTTTCTTAAAAATTCAAGTCAGATTACTCGAGTAACTCAAGTCTTCACTCGAGTAATACGCAAGCAAAAATAATTTCACTCGAGTATTCAGCAAATCACTCGAGTATTACGAAAGCAATTTTTAAATCACTCGAGTAACAGAAAACCTACTCGAGTATTGTTCATAAACTGAAAGCAGATTACTCGAGTGACAAGAACTTTACTCGAGTAAACTGGGTAAAATTCAATTAAAACTCAGTTTTGAAAAGAGTTCTTCAAGAATAACAATGCTATGATGATTCAACAAATTATGAATGATTAATATGAACAATTTCAAGAAATATTAACATGCAATATTAGATCAATTATGTTGAATTAAGAAAATCCCAATTCTAACCTAAAAATGCAATTGTTAATGAATTAATGCAATACAAGGAATGAAAACTAAAAGAGACACAAGGATTTATCCTGGTTCACTTTCACCCACTTGAAAGCTACTCCAGTCCCCTCTTGAATCAAGAGAGATTCTTCACTAGAAATCTTCAAATGTAGATTTTACAATGTTTTAAGATGCAACTAGATTCTTAGTTCTCCTATCTTAAAACCCAACACAAAGTGTGTACCAAACACTTTGATCTAATCTACCCCTTTTGAGTATTCTAGATTTCCTTGCTAATTGATTGAAGATGCTTCCAACCAATCCTCTTTTCTTGCTTTGATTTGATCCTCAAAGTCTTCCTTGTGAGATTCTTCACTTGTATTGAAACTTCAATGATGCAATCATAAATTGCAAATCTTCAACAACCACTAAGAACAAAAATTATGATCTCAAGAATATTTGAACAATGAAAGAAATAAAGTGAAGAATTAAAAGTTCTTTGTTGAATCTTGATAGCTCTTGAAAGATGTAAGAAATAGCTCTTGAAAGTGTATAGTAAATTGTAAGAATGAATCTCTATCTCTGTGAAAGAGAAAATTAAGTCCTTTTAAAATTTTCAAAATACTGATTGAATTACTCGAGTAAACCAAATAACATTACTCGATTAAAACATGTCAGATTAAGTTACTCGAGTGATGTGTAAACCATTACTCGATTAACCTGTCATGACATAAATTACTCGAGTGAACCAATACTCATTACTCGAGTAAACTGATCAGAATCTGAATAAAAACAAGGTTTTTTCTAAAAGGAATTTTCACAAACCTTTTAATAGAGCTATTTAATCAAGATTTAAAGTATCTTCACTTTTAATCAAACATTATTTAAATATTCTTAAAATCACCTAAGCTACCCACACCAATGAGATGCATTGCATAAAAATAAAAATTACATTGAAATAGAATTAATAAAAATCCTAATTCTAATCTTCATGTGGTGTAGATTGCTTGTTGCCAATGTTGTTGCTTGGAGAGTGATTGTTAGCATCAAAACATGAGAATCCTACAAAATCTTCCTTTATGTAGTTAGGAAATGTGTGTGAATTTATTTAGTAAATATAATTATGCATGAAATAAATATTTTGCATATTAGTCCCTGGGTTGGGACCTAGAAGTAAATATAGGAAAGGTTTTGGAGGGAAAGTAAATAAAATTATTATTTTTCAAAAACTGGGCAAAATACTTGAGTATTATCTTGAATACTCGAGTATTCTGGTCAGAGTTGCACGAGTTAGTGCGTTTGGTGAGTCACCACCACTGATTCCCCTCCGTTGACACGAATACTCCATCATCAACACTTCATTGGCGTCATGTCGCCATGCATGAACTCGTCCTAGGTCTATAAAAGCCAATCAACACCGAATTGTTGAAGTATTTGGTCAAATTCGAGTTGGTTGTTGAAGTTAGGGTTCCTGAGTTCTTCACTTCGATTCTCCCTCTGTGCTTAGAGTTAAGTTACAAATCATACACCAATACAAAGCTCACATCACGAGCTTTGTATAGACAAGCGAAGGCGAGAAAAGCGAAGTTGAATCAGAAAGCCTCATGTGAAGCTGCAAAGATGAAACCCAAGGCGCATCAGGAGAAAATAAACAGTGTTGAAGCTGAAAATCCTGAAATAGACGAATGTGACTTCTAAGCAAAAGCGTGCAAGAGAAGTAATTGAAGAGAAAGAGCAAGCACGTATGCAAAAGCTGACACAACTAAACCCAAGAGTAAATGAGGATGAAGCAGAAGATATTTCCAAGCAAAAAAGCCAGCCAGAAGTCAAAAGCGAACCTTAAAGGCGACTGTATGTGATCACAATCGCAAAGGCGTACAACTGCAAGGCGTACAATTGTAAAGGCGTACAACTGCAAGGCGTACATGAAAAGGCGTACACGCTACGTGAGGGCGAATGCAAGCTTTGTAATGACCAGTACGAGTACAAGATCCTGAAAAGTATGTTACTCAAAGGCATACTTAAACACTGAAGCATTAAATCAGATGCAAGAGCAAGGTGCAAGACGAAAGCAAGCCAAAAAGCGTACAAGTGACTGACCCAAAACTGTTCCAAACATAACATAACCAAGGCGAGCTCAGTTTACCTGATGATTGAACAACTGCCAAGCTAAAATCTCGGGTTCATAAACAAGCTAAAGCACCCTGACGCAAGAGAAACCAAGAAATCTATAATAATAACAAGCCTCTGAAGCAAGGCGCATCTGAGCTTATTCATACATCAAAGCGGATTAAAGGCGAGCATGAGCACAAAGTCAAGAAACTAGGACAATCTAGAAATTCAAGTGTTTACAAATTGATAATATCAAGAAAAGCAAAAAGAAAGGTAGCACCAATAACAAGAGGTGTTACGAAGCACAAGCAGTCAGAATCAAGCAATCAATCAGAAGCAAGATAGTGCCTGTAACAAGAGATGCCAGTGCTAAAGCTTGAAGCGGCACTGATGACAAGAGGTGTCCCCAGAAAAGCTCAAACGATACTGATGACATGAGGTATCGCCGTAGTAAACACCCTCAAACAGGGTCAACAATGCCAAAACGCGAGGTTCAACACTTCAAAAAAAAGAGAAGAAAAGGAAGAGAAGAAGAAAAAGAAAAGAAAAAGAATAGTGTTGAACCGTACCGCGGGCACAAGCGCCTTATCGCGGTACCCGGATAGACCTCCTCAAAAAGAGAAATGTCCGAGACAGACGCGGGCGAAGTACGCCATATCGCGAGACTAGAAAAGGTCCCGGGAAACAAGGGCGCTAGTCTTAAACGCGGGCGGAAAATCTGTAGAAAAGTGGTCGGCTAACGCAAGATCCAAGGCGATCCGTTAGTTTATGAAGCCCAAAGCGGCAAACTGAAAAAGTCCAAAGTGACAACTGGAAAAAAAAAAGCCCAAAGCGGCAACTAAAAAGAAAAAAAGCCCAAAGCGACAACTGAAAAGAAAAAGCCCAAAAGCGGCAACTGAAAAGCCCAAAAGCAGCAAAATCTGTAGAGCATGCCCAACGTGCACTCTGAGAAAAATCTTGGCACCAATGACATGAGGGGCCGTTAAAATCTGCAGCAAGTTTGAAGCACCCAAAGCGCGCTCCAAAAAAAAAGGGGGGGAGAGGGGAGGAAGAAAAGAACACCTCCCTTGGGCACCAATGACATAAGGGCCCCTGTTATAAAAAAAAAAGAAGAAGAAAAAAAAAAGAGAGAAAAACAGAAAAGAAGAAGAAAAAGAAGAGATGTGTGCTATCAGAATACTTGAAGAAAAGGCACCAAAATCGGGAAGAGCGTACAAGAACAGAAACAAGTATAAGTGCAGTAACAAGCAATTATAAAGCTACATTCACAAGGCAGAATTCAAGTTACAATGGCGCCAAAGTCGACAGAAGCGCACAAGAGCCAAAAGTGTACAGCTTAAGAACAAGTCTAGAAGCAAAACAAACAAAGACGTGTGAAGTAAAGCTGAAATGTTCATAGATACTGTTAAGGTGGCAACAAGCATACAAAGCAAAGTCCAGACTTGATGAAACAAACGAAAGGCATCACTTCAAGAGGTTCAGCAAAGCAAATTCTGAAATACAAATCCAAAAGCAATAAAGTGACAGAGGCTAAGTCCGAAAAAAGTCATACAAATTACGAAGCCAAAAGAAAGCAACAACTGAAACCACGGTCTGAAAAGCAGAATGTTAAAAGTAGTGGCATATGTGACGAAAATGGTGCCTAAATAATAAAGAGAGAATTCAAAGAAGTGTTCCTGCAAACTTCTTCGTAAGAATACTTCATGGTAGCCAAATCGCTAATTTCCTGGTCAAGACTCTCTAACTCAGAAGTTGCTTGGTCAAGCTGAGAGGAAAGTTCTTTGATGCGGGATACTAAGGGAGCGCGGCGTTCTTGCAAGGCACGCTCAGCTTCAACCAACTCAGCATTATCGAATGGAGGACGTAAACTTTCAAAACCGGCGATAGCGTTCTCAAGCCAAAAATCGGAGTAATGCTGAAACCGAAGCGTGTACAGACAATCTAGAATCTCAGCTTTGTCTTCCCATGGCAAGGCGTCTACATCAACCGAGCGAACCAAGTGCAACATCCGCAACAAGGTGCAAGAACCAGACTCTCTGAAAAGATGAGGAAGCGAAGCACGAGGAGGTATCAAGGAAGTACGAGCACGAAGGAGTGAATCAACCAAAGCTTGGTCATCTGCATCTAGCAAACCACTGGACCAAGCAGAAAGTGCAGCTGCAAGAGCACACAGCAGTACATGCAGAAATAATGAGGCAAGAAAACAAAAGAGGAGAAAGGTCCAACTTAGGTCAAGAAAAGAAAGAAACACTTACAAACCGAAGAAGATCCTGGGGAAGCAGAGGCGTGACCTCCCCTCGCGGGAGGAGTCCTGAAATAAGAAGTTTCATGCACAGAGCGCCCACCAAGAAGGTCAATAACATTTCTAGGGGCTTCAGCCGCCTCGGCAGGGGCCTTGCCCTTTTCAGCTGAAGGAACAAGACCTGTGTTGTCTCCGGAGGCAAGACGCTCTCCAATTGGGGCCTCGGCAGTAACAGCGATTCGGCTCTCCGTAGGGATAGAGGCATCCACCTCAACACCCATCCCGCCAAACACATCTTCAAATCTTGGAGCATCAGAAACAATCTCATCAACAATATCAGCAGCACCCGAAGGGGCATCTAGGGGCACACCCTTGGAGGAAGTAGGAACACTCTTAGGAGTATCAGCAGGGGACATCAAGGAATCAAAGTCTTCACTAGCAGGAGATTCAGAAGGGACAGAGGGGGCAACGCCCCCACCAATAGAAGATTGATGGCAGAAAACCATGGGGTCTTCATGACCAGAAACATGCGGGATTGTCGAAGGAATAACAGGAATGCTTTCAGGAAACTGAGACGAGGGCGACACCGAGGAATGACCACCAGAACCACCTGTACTCGAAAAAGAAGAAGAGAATTAGCAATGTCATGAAATTACCCAAAGCAAAGCAAAACAAAAACGGAGAAAAACGAAAAGGAGCCTAATGAGCCGCAAGCAAAAGGAGCAAGGGATGGGACCTGAGGGATGTTCTTCTTCAGCGCCGCCGCTTTCAGCGGAATCATCATGGCAAGACAAGAGGGAATCATCTGTACTAGTCTCATTGACATCATCCTGGACCAAATCAACATGAACAGGAGAAGAGGGAGCAATGTGGATACCAGAAGCTTGCAGGCGACTGGATCGGCGAATAGGCACGGCCGCAGTTGCCTTTCTCTTCTTGCGAGACTTGGCGGCGCCACTACCACCGCCTTTGGCAGGAGATTTGGAAACGCAGGGACCTTGAGAGGAAGTCTTCCTTTTGCTTCGTTTGGGGGCAATAGAGGAAGACACAGTAACCTTGCGACTAGGCGAGTCTTCCTCAGCTGAAAACGAAACCAAGCGAAAAATTAATACAAAGCAAGAAAAAGGGGAAAGCGACAAAAACAGAAAATGGCCAAGATGTTTACCTTTAACTTTCTTCATGGAGGTACAGAAATAAGGGTCATTATATACTATGGGCAGCAAAGAAGGGGTCTAATGCGATGAAGAGGCTTCAAAATCCCGCAGATGCTGAAGAATGTCCTCATGAGACGTAAGCCAGGTGCGCAAAACACCCCCGACACGGGAAGGAGAAACATAAACACAAGCAGTATCAGAAACTTCAGGAGCTGCGCCAAAAAGAAGCGTTTTGACCAAGTCTTCTACAGGAGCCTACTCAATATGGAGAACGCAAGGAGCTTGATCGCGCCCGAATTGTCTAGCCACACGATCGGGGCGATAAGCACAAGGCCAAAGAGCTCCGCCATGGGCACTCTTACTGTCTAGAGGAACAAAGCCAGGCAAGCGGCGAGCAGTCAAAATTAACTTCCACAAGTCATAAATTCCCTCAAAACGGGCAGCAGCATCATTTCTTGTGACAAAAGCTTCCTCATCATAAAGGGGATGCAAGAGGTCCGAGTAAGGGCGAAACACGAACTTATCTTCTGAATCAATAAGAGAAATCAAAGATTCTCTTGGAAATCCTCTTGTCCAACACCAAGAGCGAGGCTCCAAGTCAGTAGCATCAGCCGAAAGGGAGAGCCTAATAGGACCATAATCCGGGAAGCGTTCAAATAAGAAATACTGAAGAAAAGTCAAGTCAATGTAAGAATTGATCGCGAAGCGTCCATGAGAAATCCGCATCTGTTCTGCCACTTGGTCTAGGCGAGCATATAGACCGCCCAAGTAGAACGAAGCAAGAGGTAGGCGAATGCCTTCTGCCAAGGAACAAGCAAAAAGAAAAACACATGGGCTCACAGACTCCCACGGAGGTCCAGGAAACACATACCTACTCAGCCAAAAAGCAACGAAGGCGGCACGGCAGAGGCGTTGATCTTTGACGGGCCCAGCCTGAAACTTGCCGTCATGAAAATCACCGAAAAAGTACCTGACCCAACTAGCAAAAGTATACTTGAGGGAGGAGCATTGACTCGCTCTTCGACTTCTAGGAACCAAGTTCCCAGTACCCCTCACTCTCTGAGAAGAAGAGCCCCTCGCGTAAGAAACGCGCCTTCGTCTGAAAAGATCTCGAGAGTACTTGGCACTAAGAGCCGAGGCGGCTTTCAACTCCACGGACAATTCAGAGAAACGTTCATCGACGCCTTCCACATCAAAGTCTTCATCTCCAAAGGAGGGAAGTTCAAGGAGTACAACCACGTCCTCAAGGGTTGGGGTGAACTCCCCCCACGATGACAGGAAAGTGTGGGTAGAGGAACACCAACGTTGCATCAACATCAACAAATCATCAGGCTTACGGTTAGCGCTAAGCCGAGGAGACGCTTTGATTGCGGCGGCAATACCCACTCTTTCCAGGACAGCTACAAATGCAGCATCAGTAGCAAACACGTGGTCAACCCACTCTTGCCAACCGCTGGTGCCTCCCACACGAACATTGAAGTTCACATCCACCCAAGGAAACTCTGAGCGGCGAAGACAAGAATGGAGCAGCGAGGGGCCCAATGCACAATGGTCCTTGTTATAGGAAGGCGAAGAAATGAGTTCGGCGACATCCTCAGAAACCACCATGGCCTTAGAAGAGGAACCAGCAAGGAAATCACCCGAGCCTGGACCAAAGGGCGAGTCCGCCCTCACCTCCGAAGCCCAACGGCGATAGCCTGGTTCAATAGGATAAGAACGAGGACAGGGAAGCTGTTGCAAGAAGCAGTAGGAGATAGGGCCAGGAAGTGGAATCTCTTCCTCAGAACTTGGAGAAACATCTTCGACCGCAGGAGGGACAGCAGCCTTCGATTTCGACATAGTGACAGCAAATGCAGAAATGGGCAAGAGATGAACAAAAGAAATCAAGAGGACGAAGAACAAAGAGGCAACAAGAAAAGCTTGCGGTCTTGAGAAAATGAAAGGAGGAAGTTTCAGACAAAGAAAAGAGAGAGAACGAGTGGAAGTGTGCAGTTGAGCAAAGAGAAACTGAAAAGTTGGGGGAAGTTTTGAAAAGTATGAGTAAAGGAGGGAACATGGGGAAACGTGCAAGTACCAGGGACTGAAGGATATTGCCTTCTCCCCCGGATGACACGTGGAATGCAGCAGAAGAATAAGAAGAAAGAGGAAATGAAAAGAATTCACACCTCAAGAGTGAATGGCCCATTGACAAGGCCCCATCAAATGGCAAAATTCAAGTCCGTCATAAAAGCTGAGACTGCCAAGCAACTAATGAGCTAGGGAGAGCATGAGACAGATACCTGCGGTGCGAAGGCGTCTCCTTCTGTACGCCTTCCCCAGAAGATCAAAAGCGATACCGGGAGACATAACAAAGAAGGCCCAAAGAGCGAAGGATGAGGGGTTGAGAAAAAGAGAAACAAGTGAGGAAAAGACAAGAAATAGGATTTGCACTGAAAAGGAAATCCTTCCCTTCTCACTGCAAAGGGGGCAATTGTTGGTACCCCATTGTTTGGTGGCCCAAATTACAAGGCCCAATCCATATGGAGGCCCAAAACCATCAAACAAAAATAAAACAATAAAAGACTCTAGAAAGGTATGCAAGCACCAAGAGCTGCCCAGAGCGTCACATGCCCAGAGCGACAGTCATCAAGGCGACACATTCTGATGAGGTGCCCAGGAGAAAGAACAAGACGTACTGATGGCAGCAAGCACAACATGTCCCCCCAAAGCACCCCAGGTGTCACGGAAACTTGGGGAGAAAGTCATGATAAACGAGAACGAACAGGGAGTGGAGCTTGCGGAAGGCTCACACACGTACAAACAAAGGCAACCCAGCCTCCTAAGACTTCAACGGCTTGTGTAGGAAGCCAAGAGAGAATCTTTGCTTACCTCACTTGGCCACTCCCAAGGCAAAGCCAAGAATGGCATGATTTGCACAGCTCCTCCCTGCAGCCATTGAATGCCAATGCCCAGAATGATAAAGAAGACAGAGCTACTGAAAAGATACCCTGAGCACATGATGCAAAATGCTATTAACCAGCAGACAAAGGTGCGTAGCCAGTGACCATTGGTCCAAAGCACCATTATAAATAGGAGATACTTCTCCTTCCTAGGGGAAGGAGCGGGGAGGATACCTCTGGAGAGAAACAATACACCAGAGCGACAATAACAACACACAAAACATAAGGTCCTCTCCTCTGCAACTTAGAGGAAGAACACGAAAGGAGGCAAATCTCAAGAAAAAAACAACACACCAAGGAAGACAACACAATGAACACATGAAACACTAGTTCTCTTCTATAAGTCTCAGAGAAGGAACGCTGAAGAAAAGCAAGAGACAGAGCACGAGAAAGAGAGAGGTCCAACGAAGGAGAAAAGCCAGAGAGAGCACATCTCCAACAACTACCATCAAAATCAGGACAAGGGTGATCAGAATACCCAAAACACAACAACCCACAACACCCACAACGCAGAGAGTACGAGAAGAGAGAAAACGAATGGAAGCTTCCTCTGAAAATTAAGCTTAGCAACATAAAGGAGAGTGTAAAGCCAAAGCGCACACTCCTCCCTCTGTAAAAATATCACAAGTGTAACACCCCTAATTTTCGTCTCCCGAATAATAGGAAATTAATAATAAAAAGTTTTATTATTAATTTATAGAATTTTTCCAAGTTTATATTTTGTATTTAATTAGCCTTAAATATAAAAAATAAGTTGAAATATTTTTATATGGCAAATAAATGCAAAATATAAGAATATTGCATTTTAGTCCCTGATTGAGGGCTTGAAAGTAATATTGAAAAGATTCTTGGAGGGAAAGATTTAAAAATAATAATTTTTAAATTTTGTACTAATCTAACCGGTTAGTAATACCCTGTAACCGGTTAGACGATGAACTCAGAAACTGGTTTAGTGGATTTTGATGAGTAATCACTTGATTAATCCAAAATTCGCCACGATTATTGCATGGGATGAGTGGAAATACACGCGTCCATCTGCATGTTCATCTAAATTGCTTATAAATAGATGAATTGTTGAAGAAGGAGGGTTGATGCATCTGATTTCATACTAAGTGAGCGAATTAGGGTTCTGTTTTCGTCCAAGGAAATTCCTTCTTGTTTCTGAGAGTTAGGGTGAGAGCTATACACCATTGCAAAGCTTACATCTTGAGCTTTGCAAAGATACCAAGTTTGTGAGTTGAGAGTTCGTGTGGAAGGAGAAATCAAGCTTGGAAGTTGGAGGTGGAAAACTGAATTCTCTGTTGTTCTGGTTCTGGAAGCTGAATTCCAAATTCGATTTTGGTAAGCATAGTTAACCTTTAAGTCTCAAACCTTTTTGATTCTCTAGTGCATGTTACCTACTTTGAATTCTAACTATTTTCCCCAATTTTTTTGGTCAAATCCTATGTCAAATTCTGGACCTTGTTGCTGAAAACCGAAACTGGGAGCAGAACTTAGGAAGTGAGAGTAATCTGTGGATTTTCTTCAAAACCAGTGTCCAATCTTCACCAAAACCAACTTAGAGGTATGGGAGAAGTCTATGCTATACTAGATTTAGACTAAAAATCGAACGATTTAGGATTTGAGTTCACAAAACTCAAAAGGGCATTATGTGCAATATGGCACAAAGGCTTGGAGGCCAAAATCTTGCTCATTGTGGTTTTGAGCAACTTTAATTTGATGCATGCAAAGTATGTTGATGCTGAATTCTGAGTTTGAATGCTTAATCTAAGTTTTGTTGTGTTAAATTGTGTTTATGTGGATTTTTATGCAATTTGATGCAAAGACTTGATGCATGCACTTTGAATATGATTTCTGTGATGAAACATATTTGTTTAAGGTATATGAACTTCATTAAATGATGGATTGTGGTTAGATTTGAACATTAAAGGAAATGGTGTGTTAAAACCTTCAATTTGAAGGACTGACTGCATATCTAACCGGTTACTCGATTTTCGTAACCGGTTAGACACTGCAGAATTTTAAAGAAAATTTGTTTAATAAATCAGTCCTTAGGTGTTTGGGAGTTTTGCTCAAATCTATAATGTAAATCCATTATAAATAATCTGAATAAAAGGGTTATGATTCAGATTGGAAGTAAAGAGTTATACCTTAAATTCATAAAGTAATTTTCAAGAGAAAATTATGTATGATAGGAAACAAATGTGATTTTAATTTTGAATGATGGAAACTGTGATTTTGAGGCATAAAACAAGATTCAAATGGAGTATAGATTGGGTAGAGAATTCAAGAAAAAAGGGTTTTTCTGAATTGCAATGGTAAACAGTTCAGGTCTATAATTCTAACCGGTTAGCCTGAGACCGTAACCGGTTAGTACCTGAATCTGAAAAATAAAAAGTTAAGTTTTTGAATACCATTGACTTTGTTTTATCCAATCTAAGATAAAAGACATGTTTTGAGAAAATTCAAAGGAGAATTTTATGTCAAATATTATGCCTCAAATTTATCATTCAAAATGGAAATTGGAATATTTCTAAATCACATTAATTAACGCAAAGATAAAACCAACCCCAATATTTGTGCATCCATATAGATTGGAAGTCTGGTTGGTAGGAACGTTATCATATTCTGGGAATATGAGGAGGGTACTCCAGGAGTACCAAATTATAACCTACTTGATGACACATTATAGATATGTGGCCAGTGTCCGGGACCTGGTTTTTATGTGTTCTGGGAACGTATGCGTTCTGGGAACGTGGTGCACACTCCGGGAGTGATGCTTATTATCCAAGTATGGTTCAGCATTACGTTCTGGGAACGAATGTCGGTGTTTTGGGAACACAAGGGTGTATTGGATGGACGTCCAAGATGGACATTAAGAGGCCTCAGTTGTGGATAGAAAATCATACATTATGCCACTTGCATTATAAGAGTTATAATGTTGAAAAATTTGTGTGCCCATATGTATTTGCATTATGATCTGTCCATGATATACTTGTGATTGTAACTTTAGTCTTTATCAATCATGTATATGTGTATACTTACTCCCTGTGCCCTGTTTAGGTGATGGCCAGATACCTAGCCTGCATCGAGATACGCCCTATCCATAGCGGTGTATGGACGTATGAGGAGCACCGTGCCACTTTTGAGGGGGAGGTTGAGGTCACTCTCTACCACCCTAACCCTCTGGTGCGTGTGCGACCTCGTCGATTTAGGATCTCATTAGTCTATACTATGCATGTTCTACCTTTTTACACATATAGAGGACCACCCCCGGCTCGACCTATGCGTCGTTTTCATAGTTTCCGTTTTAGAGCTGCCACTCGTTCCCATCCTTCTTCCCATAGAGTTGTCACTGAGGAGACTCCTTCTCCTGGTCCGACTGATTATGATAGGACTGCTTCTGCAAATCCTAGACCCAGTGGTGGGGTCTCTACACAGTCGGGCGAGGTCGAGGAGGACCCCGTGGAGGATGAGAGCGAGGAGGAGGTGCGTGTTGAGCCGACTGTTTCTGCTAGAGGTGGACCCGCTGGTTCATAGGAGCCTGCATAGCATAGGTGTTTTGGATCCTAGATCCTAGGGATAGAGCGGCGGAGGATCTGAGGAGCTACTGAGGACACTGAAGACCTGCTCTGAGACTTCTATTTTGAGACCATGTGATATAGTGTATATATTTTGAGAGGTCTTAGAGTGAGGTTTTATTTTATACAGCTGGGTTGTATATGTTTTTATAAACTCTTGCTATCTCGACTGATGTTACTTGCTACTACTGTACTGATGGGGTTGTATTTTGTGCTATGATCTATATATATATGATGTCTATTTTCCTCAGCAGAGCCCCATAAGTAATATTTTTACTTCCGCGAACTCTGATTTTAATTTACAAAAGATTCGGCAATAAGTTTATATTTTATATATTCAAATCCCACTCGAGAGGCAAATAATATATTCAAATGATAAACACTAGTAACGTTCTCTATAATTAAGGAAATGTGTTCTCGAGAATCTTTTCGAATCTAAGATATTACTAAGCCGAATTCATGAAATGGTTTATGTCAAAAAGAGGTTTTTGATTGAGCAAGTAATAATATTAAAAAGGAAAAATTTTCTAGTCCTAAATTTTGATAGCAAGTAGTAAACTATTTGGAAATATTAATTATTTTCAAATTGAAAAGAGAGCGTCACAACAAGTGTGGAAGCCATTCCCTTGTATTCACCTCTCTGTATCTCATTTCAATGTAATGAAAGCCTAAAGCTTCACTAAGCTTACAAACCCATTTATTTCTCTGTAATCATTCACTTATCGCACAAAGCGGTCCGAAATAGTTTCAAGGGAGTTGTTCTTAAAGGTTTCAACAACAACAAACTCGTTATTAGCTAGGTGAAGGTTTCACCGCAAGTGATGAAGGTTTCATCGAAGGGTTCACGTACGGCTCCATTGAAAGTTTCAAGGGAGTTGGATTGTTGAAGGTTTCAGCGATCGGTTTAGTTCGGTGAAGGTTTTAAGGAAGGTGTTCTTGAAGGTTTCAAGAAAGGAAGATTCGGTGTTGAAGGTTTCAACACAAGCGTTACACATTGAAGAGAGGTTTGAGTGCGATTAGAGTAAGGTTTACTCGATGGGGTTTTTGGCAAAGGTTTTGTGTAAGAACTCATTGTACTAACCTACCTTTTTCATAGTGAAGCAACTCTCCTGTATCAGAAAGGGAGGACTGGACGTAGTCTTTGAATTCGATTGAATTCAAAGGTGAACCAGTATAAATGGTTGTGTTTTTCTTTTCTATTTTTCTCCTTAGTTTACATGTTTTCTTAAATATTTTGTATTAATTGAAAACCTAAAGAACTGAACCGTTTTGGAAATTAATCAACAATATACCTTCGTTGAATTTCTGTTTAAGTGTTAATCGTTATCTGTTTGTTGTGTTGTTTCTCTGTTGCGCTGAATTCTGATATTATATGTTTTAAGAATTAATTTTGCATTTCGTGTTTCTGACTAGTTTCTGAGAACTGATTTTAAGTATTGTTTGCATTGTTTAAAACACGTCAGAAACGTGTCAGAAGCAGGGTAGAAACAGAACAGAATTAAATAGATCTTTCTAGTGCTTTCGTGTTATCAAAGAAAATTATATAGAGACACATATTCACCCCCCCTCTAGGTGTATTGTATCCGCTTGTATTCCTACAATAATATCGAGGGCCTTTTATTGTTTTCGACGGCTAATGTTCGTCGGTAACTTTTATTGATTAAAATTTAATATTTATTTATTTATTTTGATATTTCCGAGGAATTTCCGACGGGATGGCCCTCGGTAATTTTTTACTTAGGCGGGAAATTTTTTTATTGTTATCGAGGGCTCATTCTCTCGGTAATTATATTTTTACCGACGGGCATGATGTCCCTCGGTAATTGGCGTCTGTAATATGTTTATTCATGTAGTGGAAAAAACTTACGACACTTATTGGACCAAAAAAAAACTTAAGGGACATATTCATAACCCAAAAATAACTTAAGGGATCAATTTAGTAGTTTTGCCTAAATTATATCAACTCTTACGTCGTCACTCATAACTTTTCTTACAATGCTAATTTTGTTAATCCATTTATTGATTAACAACCATACATCATCTAGATTATTTATGTCAAATTTGATAAAATTTAAACATCATTGAATATATATTAAAATAGCTCAATTTTCATATACTTTTAAAACATATATTTTGTTAATATTTTGACGTACATAAATAAAATACTAAATAATTTTGAATTATTATAAAATTTGATACCGATAACCTTCGTGATAGAAGCTTTCGATCTAACAATTGATTAAATAAAATTTGACTTAATATAAAAATTATTAACAATATAAGAATTTGTGTAATTTAACTTAGGTTTATTTAAGTTTTTAGTCTCTGAAAGATGACCGAGTTTTGGTTTTAGTCCCCATCTTTTTATTTGACCGGTTTTGATCCTTAAAAGTTTAAATTTTTTTGGTTTTGGTCCCTGCCGAATTAACGTGGCTAACGGAGTGCCACGTCAGCATACCATGTGTCTTTTTGTTTAAAGTAAAAGGTTCTTGAAAGTTGACCGAATTTTGGTTTTAGTCCCTATCTTTATTTTGGACCGGTCAAGGTCCTTAAAAGTTTAATTTTTTTTTGTTTTGGTTACTGCTGCCGTTAGAAAATACTGTTAATGACTGACATGACTAATGGATTACCACATCAACATGTCACGTGTCTGCACAATAATGATTTGGTCCTTAAAAATTAAAATACCGTTAATTGCTTTGGGCAATCTTGGGCCAACCGTGGTTAATTGCTTTGGCAATTTTGGGCCAACCGTGGCTAGAGTTTTGCTTTCCTTGCTGGGTTATCCACCTCATCTGCCAACGTGGCAGTAACTCATTATTGTGCAAACACATGACATGCTGATGTGGTAATCCGTTAGTCATGTCAGCAATTAACGATATTTTACTAAAAGCGATATGGACTAAAACAAAAAAATTTAAACTTTTAAGAACCTTGACCGATCAAAAATAAAGATAGGGACTAAAACCAAAATTAAATCAACTTTCAGGGACTTTTTACTTTAAACAAAAAGTCACATGGCAAGCTGACGTGGCACTCCGTTAGCCACGTCATCAATTAACGGTGGATCTCTAACGGCAGGGACCAAAACAAAAAATAATTAAACTTTTAAGGATCAAAACCGGTCAAATAAAAAGATAAGGATTAAAACCAAAACTCGGTCAACTTTCATGGACTAAAAACTTAAATAAACCTTTAACTTATATACGAATCTCTCATGTTCAAAATAAGAATGTTGTTTAGCTAAATGCAAGTACGTCAGACAAAATAAGCAACTAAATCAACACATGAAAATTTATCATTCGAGACTAATGCTTATCATTCCAGGTAATTGATTTTCTAATATTCAAACTCTTGCACTTACCTTGATTATGACCAACAATTTGTTTTCTTTAGCATTTTTTTCATTTTTATAATTAAAAAATACCATAAATAAGCCAAAAGTTGTGAGTGGTCAAACAAAACTTTTCGGGATCAAAATCAAAATACTCCCAACTTTCAGGAACTAAAACCATAAATAAGCCAAAAGTTAAGTTGTGAGTAGTAAAGTGTGGGGTGTTAATGAAAGGCATAAATATCAAATTGGTCCTTATAAATGTTTATATTTTTGAAATTAGTCCTTACATTTTATTTTATTTTTTTGGGTTTGGATCCTTGCTTTTTCGTTCTGTTTTGGTTTTCGTCCCTACCTTCAATTATGAATAAAAAATGTTGACGTGAGACTTAACAGGGCATGGACCAAAACTAAAACAAAACGGATAGGCAGTGAACAAAATCTTCACATAGTTAAAATATAATAATCAAAATCAAAACTGATTTGCATTACCCTAAATCATAGTTGACAGTAGAATCAAAATCAAAACGAAAAAGAAAAAAACAAGAATCAAAACCCCAAAAAATAAAATAAAACGTAAAGGTTGATTTAAAAAAGGGTCTGGCTAACAAGCGTCTTTAGTGGGTTTCTAGTATTGGAAAAACAATCGTAAGTACACATTCTTTTATGTTTCGGGAATACAAAAGACTTCATTTTTCCATATGTTTTTACTATGTTTGGCTTATTAACAAATGAACTAAGGGCACTTGTTAGCATTTGCCTTTAAAAAATATCAACATTCATAAGAACCAATTTAATATTTGTCGCGGCCGGGGTCCCGGGTTGCCCTCGGGGCCTCGCCTACGAGTGGGGGTCGACTGACCCAATATGGAGTCGCCACCGCATTTTTGTGGAAAAGTAATAATTAATTAAAATGGATAAAGCATGGTCTCGAACTAGATAGATTCCAAGTTCGGGAGTCGGTTACGAGCCGGGGAAGGTATTAGCACCCCGTTCGCCCATTCGAAAATGGTATCATTGATTGATTTTAATTAAAAGACCTAAATAATTGGTTTGCCAAAAATTATTTGTTTTTTATTGTTGTGCCTGACAAGGTTGTCCCTGATCCTACGTACCCTCATAAAACGAGGAATCAAGGCTACGTAGTTCTAAATTAATTTTTAATGTTTTTATATATTTTTTAAAATATATTTTATGCGGAGAGGAAATATGCACAAGACCTCAACATTTAGTCAACATTTAGTCAAGGAAAGATGAATTTCCAAAACGCATTAGAATTCTTAATTAATAAAATTTATTAGACTTTATAAAAAATTATCTATTTTATTTTAAAATACGATAAAAAAAAATGTTTACCATCTTGTTGAATACAAAGAGAGAAGTCCGATAGATCCTCCACTAAATGAGTGAGAAAAAATTGGTTTGCCAAAGCATATCCAATAATTTAAAAAATGAGATTTAATTATTAAAATTTATGATCCCAAATTATTTAATTTAAATTTAACAATTAAATTCATAACATATCCTAAAATACAAATACATTGGTTTAAGGATAAAATTAAAATTTAAATGTCAAATTTGTACTTTGATGCAAAAATACTTATTATTCAGCAACCAAAAAGGATTCATAAAAATTAATAATTAAAATCTCAATAATAAAAGACTACATTTTATTTTATTTATATTTAATTATTTGCAGTATTATTTATTAAAAAAATAAATGCAAAGAAAAGAAACGAATGAAAACAAACCTATCAAACAAGGCCTGCAACCGTAAGAAGTCTCCACGGAGGAAATAATATGGCACGCAAACCAAGAAAAAAAACTGAAGAATGAAGCTGACGGGCTGTAAAAAAAAAAAAAAGGAGTACTTGCACGTGTGGCTATTATTTTAAAGTAAATTGTTAAAAAAATGTTGTGTCTTCAAAATTATGTTTTCAAATGTGTAAAATTCTTGTCCTTTTAAATTGTGAGGAAGAGAGTTCTATTTATAAGAAAATATTAGGTTAAGAAAAATAGGGTTTCTCCAACAGGCTTAGAGAGCTCAGTGGAATATTCTTTGGTTTATTCCTTAATCAAATCTTTCAAACTTTGTTAAAGATAAACTCCCAATTTTTTAAAATAAAACAAATTTGATGATAATCCTTTTAAAAAAAACAAATCTTTTTAACAAAATAATTCTTTTATCTTTATCCTCACAAAAATTAACACAAATCTTTTACCAAAACCCATTTTTATCTTATCTTTTTTTTTATTTTTTTTATTTTCGTTTTTTTTATTTTTTACAAAAAAAATACATTTTCAAAATATTTTTTTATTTTTTTATTTATTTTTCGTTTTTTTACTTTTTTTAAAAAAACATTTTTATTATTTTTTTTGTTTTATTTTGTCTGGGGGGACAAAATTGGGTGTCAACAATATTTAAACACTAGCTCTTACCCCGTGCAATGCACGGGTTATTGATATTTTTATTTTTTTATTTAAATATTTTAATTTAAATATTATTATTATTTTTATTATAAAGTAAAAATTATTATCAAACAATAATAAAAAATAATTATATAAAAGGGTAGGAGTTCGAACCAAACCCTACACTTAAAAAAAATTAATGTAAATGATCTTGTTGATAAATTTTGTACTTCCTCATATGAATTAAAATGTAACACTTTTTATCTCATATATTTCTTATTTATCTTATGCATACTTTGACATTTTTATATATGATTATCGACTTTATTATGATAAATCAAAATTAAATCAGAATTAAACATTATGATCTTTTTTGTTTGATGATATTATGAGATAAATCTTATATTTAAGTGATGAATGTAGTTTTTTTTACAATTAGTTTTTTTTAAATATGATTATCACATTTATTCTTATTAATCATAATTAAATATTTTATCTTTTCATCGATTATTTTATCTCAAGTTAATAATAAGATTGAATCCTAAAAATATTTATTCTTATTGTTCTAATCATTTTGATTTAAATTTCTTTTGCAAAGATGATGTCATCTATTAGCGAGCAATTGGATATTTGTCATTGAAGCTTATAAATAGAAGAATAGACGCATGAAGAAGACTATTTTTTTGGAACTCAACAATATAAGAAAATTAATATAAAAATCAACAACAACATAACATAGAAAAGATTTAATAATTAAATCTTTATATTAAAAACAACAACAACAACATAACATAGAAAAGATTTAATAATAGATAAAATAATATTTTTATATGATTATCAACTTTATTATCATAATTAAAGCCAAATCAAAATTAAATATTTTTATCTTTTTTGTTTAATGGTATTATGAGAAAATTTAAGGATAAATTGAAATATCCACTATTTCATAGAACATTAATACGACATTGAAATTGTTATTTTTGACTATCTTGATTAACACATTGCACTTTATTATGAATATAATAATGTTGGCTCTTTTCTTTTATATATTTAATATTATATTTGTCTATGTATAGATGAGTATTAAATTAATGTATTCCTTATTTAGTTGATCGATGAATTAATATTATGATTAATTATTAGAGTGAAATGAAAATTAAACTTTTTTATATTTTTTTGTTTGATGGTATTATGAGTAGATTTAAAGATAAATCAAAATATTTTCTATTGCATAAGACATGATAATTTAGCATATTTTAAATATAATAATCACATCTAATATGAAAAATTATATATAATTAAACCAAAATTATATGTTCTGATTTTTTTATCGGATAATATTATAAAATATTTCTTATATTTATTTGATGGATAAATTAATAATTTTTTACCATTATTATTTTTTTAATATAATTATCACATTTATTATTATTATTATTATTATTCATATTTAAATATTTTGATCTTTTTCATCGTTTATCTTATCTCACGACAAAAACGAAAAAAAAATTATAAATAAATCGAAAAACATTGTTACTTCAAATAGGCAAAAGACTCACCAAAATTATTTCTCACCGAAATTTCAAAAAAAAAAACTTACCAAGGTCATGCTCTTATTTGAAGTAACTCATTGATGTCATTCTTCCTGAAATTAGCATTAAGCAAAAGTCAATTAAAAGTATAAGAAAATATGCATCATCTAATAAGTAATTCATCAAACACTCAAAAATCAAAATTAAGAACTCTAAGTAGAGGAATAAACAAAAGTCAATTAAAATTATAACAAAATATGCTTCATCTAATAAGTAATTCATCAAACACTCAAAAATCAAAATTAAGAGCTTTAAGTAGAGGAATGAGGGAAAAAATAAAAATAAAAGAAAGAGTTTGGAGAAGAGAATTCTTAGAATTAGATAGAACTTTAAAAATTGAATGGGAGAGCCTATTATATATATATATATATATGTAGTGATTTTTTTAATATTTTTTAAATATTTTTGTTGAGGATAATGATTTGTTCAACAAATTGAGGATAATGATTTCACATACAGATAATGATTATATAAATTTAAATAATTAATTTAATTTCAAATTATAATTTTGGTTAGAGATAATGTTATTTACCTACAAACATATAATGATTAAATAAATTTAAATAATTTATTTAATTTTAAATTGTAATTTTGATTAGAGCTAGATAATGATTATCTACCTACAAATTCTCTGGTGTGAGGAAAGCTTCACGAGACAAACGTGGTGTCTCGAAAATTTCTCCGGCAAACGTGGTGCCTCGAAAAGGGATCCTTTTATATATAGATAGTAGATTAATAAATTTTTTTTACACCAAGGATATCCCCCAGCCGATAGTCGAAGACTAATCCTCTCCAAGGCGTAAAAATCACCAAATTGGGTTTTGCCTCTACCAACAAAGCATTTTTCATATCCACAATATGGATCGAACCCTTGACATCATACTTAAAATCCCGCTATCTACCAACATGCCCATAACTTTTCACTTTTGTTTAATTTTTTTTTTGGTTTACACTTTTGTTTATTTTAGAAGTAACAAAGACGCTAACTTTTCACTTTTCTTTATTTTTAAACAAAATAAAAAAATATTAAAAAATAATTAAAATGTTTCCGAGTAAGGAGTATCCCATAGCATGATAGCAAAGGATGGATATTTAGATTTTAGGCAACAACATATACTACTAACCTTTAATTTTTCTAAAATCCTTTTTATTATTTTAACATTAACGAAACCGTGGATGAATCAAAGAAATTTAAAAAGCAAACCTGAGCGGGGAGCCCCAACTGAAGAACAAAGACGACGAAGAAGGAAGGGGCGATGATGTTCGCGTCCGGAGAACGGTTGTGCCTGTTGCGATTATGGAAATGTTAGGATTTTTTCTTATTTCATAGCATAGGCCAAATGAGCCTTATGTTACAAGAGAATGGTCATGCCTTAGGAACAAAGCATGCTACCGGAAAGTCTAAATAATCACAAGAGTACATTCCTAAAAAAGTGCAAAAGGAATAATAAGTGCAAACCAAGGTAAAAGGAATCTAAGCACGCAGTCATGGTCCTTACTGACACAGTCATGGGTCATGGTGTGGTGGCCTCTGTGCATGTTTGTTTAGTGCTTTTGTTCAATAGCCCCCCTTAAGCTGGAGTGGATGTTGTTCACTCCAAGCTTGGACAGTAGATGCCGAAATGGTGATGGAATCGGAAGGGTGCATCAACAACAACAAGGCACGTCTCATAGACTTACACCATGAGTGGTAATTTTGGCCCTTCCAGTTGAGATGGCACAAGAACAGCGCCTGGGTTCTCTCTAGGGTGGAGGTAATAGGGACTTAGTGGATTCTGTGAATCCTTCATGATGTTTTTTTGCATAAGATCCATCCTCAGTTGTGGAATCAAAGTCTGCCATTGCTGAAAGAGATGGTTTGGGAAAATGACAGATAGAAGGTGAGCTTGATATCTAAGCTCAAAGGATGAAAAGTGAAAACAGGTTTAGAATCTGAGCTCAAGAGTTGAACTCGAGGTAAAGAGCAAGAGGAATCTGAGCTTGAATTCTAAGCTCGAAGAGATGCTGTGAATCCAACTCATGGTGGTTGCACCTGAGACAAACAAGAACAATGGAATCTAGAACGGAAAGAATACCAAAAAAAAAAATGAAAACTGGAAAACTATCAGGGCCATGGATCGGGAGTTGGGAGCCGAAACTCCTTCAAGGTGGGTACTCTGATACCATGTTGTCATTATGGAAATGTTAGGATTTTTTCTTATTTCATAGCAAAGGCCAAAGTAAAGATAGATTTATTTCTAAAGGTACTTTTGTTCTTGTTTGGTGGGTTTGAATGAAGCTAAGGTTAAAAGTAGAGGGAATGAGGAGCAAATAATGTTTTAATCTTTTTTTTTAATCTCCTTTTCTAAACTTAGGTGACATTAATAAAATGGTAAGGAAGTTGCCGTTCTCAGTGCATCCTCTTCTATGTGTCTTGAGAGGGATCAGAGTAGACAAATCACAAATGCATGGTACCTTTCTAGCTTGTTGCACATTTTTGTGCTCTTTAGGTGTGTTGTTCTTTATGTTTACATTGCAAATTTTAATCATTGTTAGTGTATTTCTTGGGATCTCTGAATTATTTATTCAGAAGTTGTCCTCGAAAATAGCACCCCTATGTAGCAGGCTACGCTACTTGCCAGGATTCAAGTATAGTTTTTTTCTTTTTTTTTTTTTCACTCTTTGACCAACTTAGAGCAAGCTATGTTTCCTAACTCCCTTGAAAATTTTATTTTTATACTTAGGGTTAGGGGTTAGGGCATCCACGACAAAGTCTAGAGAGAGTCTGGTGAAGAGTCTTAAATTCAGATTTTCTTTCAGACTCTCTCAAGACTCTGCTAATCTTCAAAATCTGGTGGAAAATCTTAAGTCGAGTCTATAAAATAATATACTCAACTTAAAACTCTGTGGGACCTTTTTTTTTTGTCTTTTTCTTCTTTTTATTTTATTTTATAATACCTTAATAAACAAATAACAATAATAGTAAATAAATAAATATTATTAAAAATAAATAATAATTACAAATAATAATAATAATATTTTTTAAAAAATATAATATACTTTTTTAAAAAATAAAAAATAATATTTTTAATTATATAATGTTTCTCTTTTATTCTTAAATATATTGTCTTGTTATGGAAAAAATAAAAAAAAATAAAAAAATATATTTTTATATTCAAATAAATAAATAATTTGAAATTAATAGCCGTTAATTAAATTATAAAAATTTGAATTATATTGTATTTTTTATTTACTTTATAATTATTAGTTTTTACCATTAATTATTATAATGTTAACTTTTATTTAATTTTAATATTTAAAAAAATTAGTAGTTGGTCGTGGGACAAAGTTGATGGCCACTCTAGGACATACTAGTAGTATTTCTTAGAGCATCTCCACCAATGAACCTACTTTTCGTTCATAAATGGACCTCACACATTATTTTATTATTCTTCACATCTTTTCATACTTTAAGAACTTCTATGAACTTCAACCACATTTTCACTCCACCCATGAACCTATATTTCGTTCATAAATGGGTCTCACTATATACCCCACACTTCTATTATTTTACTATAAATATAACCACCATCAAATAACCAAATTTTTTTACTGCCAAAAAAACTAACTACATTTTGAATAATTTTTTTTATTTTTCAACTGCGATTTTTTTTAAACTATTTTTTCCCAAAAACTCAAAAGAACAAAAGCATAAAACATCATAAATTCTAATTAGTAATGGCTATTGGTAATTATAATAATAGATTTAAAATATCATAAACTTATAATAATACATTTAAAATTTCATAAACTAAAAATACATTTCTCATAACTTAAAAATGCATTAAAGAACCAATTTAATATTTAAACATTAATAAATTTTTTTTACACCAAGGATATCCCCCAGCCGATAGTCGAAGACTAATTCTCTCCGAGACGTAAAAATCACCAAATTGGGTTTTACATCTACCAACAAAGCATTTTTCATATCCACGATATGGATCGAACCCTTGACATCATACTTAAAATCCCGCTATCTACCAACATGCCGATAACTTTTCACTTTTGTTTTTTTTTTTTTTGGTTTACACTTTTGTTTATTTTAGAAGTAACAAGCACGCTAACTTTTCACTTTTGTTTATTTTTAAAAACAAATAAAAAAATATTAAAAAAATAATTAAAATGTTTCCGAGTAAGGAGTATCCCATAGCATGATAGCAAAGGATGGATATTTAGACTTTAGGCAACAACATATACTACTAACCTTTAATTTTTCTAAAATCCTTTTTATTATTTTAACATTAACGAAACCGTGGATGAATCAAAGAAATTGAAAAAGCAAACCTGAGCGGGGAGCCCCAACTGAAGAACAAAGACGACGAAGAAGGAAGGGGCGGTGATGTTCGCGTCCGGAGAACGGTTGTGCCTGTTGCGATTATGGAAATGTTAGGATTTTTTCTTATTTCATAGCATAGGCCAAATGAGCCTTATATTACAAGAGAATGGTCATGCCTTAGGAACAAAGCATGCTATCGGAAAGTCTAAATAATTACAAGAGTACATTCCTGGAAAAGTGCAAAAGGAATAATAAGTGCAAACCAAGGTAAAAGGAATCTAAGCACACAGTCATGGTCCTTACTGACACAGTCATGGGTCATGGTGTGGTGGCCTCTGTGCATGTTTGTTTAGTGCTTTTGTTCAATAGCCCCCCTCAAGCTGGAATGGATGTTGTTCACTCCAAGCTTGGACAGTAGATGTCGAATGTAACATCCCAAAATTTAATTCCAAGTTCATTAGGAAAAACCTAAGCTAGAATTTATGATGAAAACCATATTAAAATCATGGGTAGGAGTTAAGTGTAGTGTCTTAGAGTTAGAATTGGCCAAAATAGGAGTTTTCATTAGAGTAATCGATTATTCTGTAGGGGTTAATCGATTACTAGGCCTCTGATGAAAACACTTAAATGTTGCAGCATTGATAATCGATTAACTCATGGAAGTAATCGATTATCTAGTGAAGTAATCGATTACTTTAGGTGGATTAATCGATTATTTCCTCTCTGCTGAATGTACTATAAAATGTTGCATTGAAGGGTAATCGATTACTTGGGGTCAAGTAATCGATTACTTCAGGTCTGATGCAGAAATAAAATTAAAGTAAGGGGCAGAAACGTAATTTCCACCCCTTATCTCCCTATTTCAGCCACATATCTTCCCCTCCCTTATCTAATTCACGATCCTCCCTCTCTCTTCCTCATCTTCTCCTTCTTTTTCTCTCCATCGCCTCTCTCTCCTTCCCTCTCATGTCACACGACTTTCTTCCTCCTCCCACCAAGTCCATGTGCTGCTTTTGTTCTCTTCAACCTCTAAGGTTTGGTTTCCAACCATCATCAAGCTCCACCTTTCTTTCTTCTCCTCATTTTTCGGTTTTCTCTCTCTCCTCCACACAAACCACCATCAACCACCATAAACCACCCAAATCCACCATTCCAAACCTTCACCCATGAGGTTCATCATCTTCCTCATGATTTTACCATCACCTCCTCCCTTGGTGGCTTTCTCTCTCTTCAAGAAGCTCCTTCTCTCTCTAAGGGTTTTCTCTCTCCTCCAATCTTGAAGAATGGAGTGGAGATCGGTCTAGAGATTTGGAGTCAAGGTAGATCCAGAGTAGATTCAAGGTCCTTGGAACTTTGTGTGGGCTCTCTCTCTCCCTCTCTAAGGTAAGGGGAGTCTCTTTTCCACACCTTGAGTTAGGGATAGTTGGGGTATATAAGAGGACTTGGGTTAAGTAGTTAAATTGAGTTGTGGGTAGCAAAATAGCACCTGTTATAAGTTGGTTTAGGGAGAATGGATGTAATTTGAGTTAATTTAATAATTTAATTTAATTGTCATAAATTTGCTAAAAATCCCTTTATGTATGTTGTAATTGTAGGAAGTGAAGAACCCTAGGGAGTTGACTTATATTTAAGCACTCTGAGACATACCTGAGTATGTCGATTGATCTGTGATCATATGTTGTTTGTTGAGAGTTGTTATAATCCTTATGTGTATTAAAGGGGTAATTAAGAATAAGTAATTGATTATGAGAAAATTAATAATGCAAGCTAGTAGGTGGTAAGAGGATTAATGGTCAGAAGGTTATTTTATGACTTAATGAAAGTGTGTAGCTAGAATGCTTGAAGCGAGGTTTTAGTTTTAGTTTGGAATATATGTGTTTATGAGTTTCCTTGGTGTAATAATTAATGGATATAAGGATAATTCTCGAATTCTTGAATAAGAACTGTAATGTAATCGTTTAATTGAGGTTGATGTTGTTTATTGAAAATGTAGGGAAATGATTTATTTAGTACTAACTAATGGTATTGGTATTAGTTGGGAAATAGTATGATTTCTTGATTTGCATGAGTGAAATATTGGTGGAAATTGTATCGGATGTTAATTAATTGTTGTTATGTAATGTATGAAAATTGGAATGTTGTAAGTGTTTGAATGTAAATCTTTGCTGGTTGATGTAAATGGCTAATTGGATTGTGTGCTTTATGGTGAATATGTTTGGTTTGATAAGGACGATTGAATTGATCATTGGGACATTGGGACACTAGGTGTTCCTGCTAGGTGTACAAACGCCCCATTAGGGCCAAACGCCCCATCAGGCTAAAACACCCCATTAGGTGAAAATGCCCCGTTAGGAGTCAATGTACCCAATTGATCAATTTAACGAAAACTAAAAGACTGGAAAATGAGAAAAAGACTAAAGTATGTGATTTGAATATGCTAAGGAATGTGATAAGTATGAGTACAAGATTATATGTATTAGTCCTAACGGGTGAGGCCTAGTGGGTGAAAGTCCTGATGGGTGTATAAGTCCCTAATGGGTGTACAAACGCCCTAGCAGGAGCAGCTAATTCCTAGTGGTACAAGCAAAATGAAATAAGTAAAGTAAAGCAATAGTGGAAGCGTCTTGGTGCTCACTTACTCTACGACAATGTGAGACCAAGTACAAATCAATGAATTAGGGGATGCGTCTTGGTGCTCACTTACGCTACGGCAATGTGAGACCAAGGACAAATCCGTAAGAGAACACACGTTACATGGATTATAATGGGAAATGAAAACGATTTTGGAAATGATAATGTGAAGCATTTTGTTATTCATGGCTTGGTTTGATTATGATGCTTAAGTTGCTATTATGGGCTTTTTACTATCTTATAATTCAATGTGTTGTGAAAAGGTCTCACCCTTATGTGGTTAACATTTTAGGTGATTGTCAAGGAGCTTGAGGATCAGAGTGTCGCAGCGGAAGATTTGGAAAGAAGGAAATTTTAAGTTGCGCTACTCATATTGTAAATGAAATACCCAATTTCATGTGTAAATTTGTTTTATGAAAAGGAAATTTTAAGCTCTCCATTTTAATTATCAAACCTTTTGAACGATATTTTTAATTAAAAGTTGGGTGTTACATTTATGGTATCAGAGCAGTTCCTTCCTTCCGACCTGAGGGAAAGTGGTCCCGATCTCGCTGCGAACACTCTCATCTCAAGCTTCTTCTCAAGAGGTGAGACCCATTTAAGTGAAAATTTTAATGTTTGGTGATTGGTGAAAATGTTTGATAGTAAAGGAGAATAGAATGTGATTCTTTGGGAACCTAAGTAGGATCCCTTAGGGATTCAAAGAATTACATCCTATAAGTGTGGCACGTTTGTAAGCGGAAAACTTCAAAGGTGCAAATTGATTCTTGTTTAAGGGATGCAAATTCCAAGTTTTAAGTTAATTAAAGGCTAAAGTTTCTTACAAAGGAAATCTTACTAATTAATAACGGAGTGCATAAACTTTAACTGGATAACGAAGGCTATTACCACTGATGAAATGTAGTGTCGGAATTGACCAATCCGATGTTGCATTTATCGGGAGGTGATGTTGTCGAAATCTAGGAGTTTGAGTATCATCGTGAATTAGTAATGGATCTCCTGTGTATAAAACTTATGTGTTAATTCTTCTATGTTTGTTTGCTTTGCTAAGCGCTTTGTGTGTGATCTTAATGTATAATTGTTAAGTAATTTGGTGTCAAAGTGATTGAACCGGGATTAGAAATGGAACCGCATGGAATAAATGAATTATGAATCTCGAATGCTAATCCAACCAAGTGATTAAAGTCACGTTGATTCGATTAGTATTTAAGAGAACGAAAAATAATGTTTATACTAAATTAATAAGCGGTTCTGTAACTAAACACGATTCAAGTGATTGTGGCATCAAATGAAAATAGGCATCGAGAACTAACCGATTGGATTTAAACCACTAAATCATATTAATTTGAGTTACAAATAAAAACAAACTTTTTCCCAAATTGAGAAGTGGTTGGAATTCAATCAAAAGGTTCTCTAAAAATGCTTATATGTGGATTGGTGTAGTGTTAACGTAAGCGGACGAAAATTAGAAGTGGAACCATGAGAATCAGAATGATTTACTGCTTTGATTCTAATCTATCCGAATGACTCAGTTTGCATCGGTTAGACTAAAATCCATAAAAACAACAAAAACATTTATGTTGAACTCGTAGATGATTCCACCACTAATTTGATTTCCGGTGACTTTAATACTAATCGAAAGTTAAGTTGGAAGCTTCTAATGATTGGACTTGAACCCCGAGTTACTATAATAAAATTTTGTAATGAAAAGAGGTTTATTTAATCAAGGAAGGGGTTAAAATTCAACCTAGAGGTTCTCACGTCACTTTCGATCACACTATTGGTAGTGTAATTGGTATATATAAAAAGTCTATGTTTATGTGGAAATGAATTTGAACTTTCGAAAATATTTTCAAAATGATTTGGGATTAATAACTTTTCAATTGCCTCTTTATGTTTGAAATCCCAAATTACTTCCCACAAAGCATTGACTAAAAGTGTTGTCTTTGAAAATTGTGTTCTTGATGAAACTGAATTTTGTTTGTGTATGTTCGATTGATATATGTCTTTGATATTCCTATGTGCAAGGTGAAGTTTGCCTAATGTTTGTGAGTGTTCAAAATGAATTTCAAAAGTTTCACCGAACTGCAATCATTCAAAATGGATCGTGAAGTCGCATGGCAAATTTTTAAGAAATAGTAAGAAAACAAGGATTTCTAAGTGACCGAGTAGTGAATTGTGTAATCAAGTCACACATCGGTCAAATAGGAACCCTTCTTATGCGACTCAAATCAATTCGGAATGAAAACTCAATTTTTAAGCTTGAAGTAAAAAGGGAATGTAATTGTTTCAGTTCTCACGGAAGGAACTAAACTAAAATTTTTCCAAGTTCAAGGCACATTCCCTCTTTCTTGAGTTTACCCATCTTGAGTGAATTGTCACTCCTTCATCTAGGATCTTATGAAATTAGATGAAGGTAGCTCATCATGGTAAGGTGCATACTTAAAAGTTTTAGTGAATTTTCAAAATGAAATTAATTGTTCCTCATTAAGAGAGGCATCTAATTTGCAAAAGAATTTTGTTTTTATAAATGTATCATTGTTTTCTAAGTGTTCCACTAGTATGGGATCTTCTTCCTAAATTTTAAATCCTCATACTTAGTGATTTTTCGAACCAAAGGTTTTAAAAATGTAGGTGTTTATAGTTAACTGTATTTGGGAAAATCAGGGTTTTTATATAAAGCGGAAAACTAAGTTTTTGGGTTTAGGATTTTGTTTGATTTGGAAAGTTTGACATAAACATCCTAAATAAGGTTGAATCATTGTTTTATATAACATTTCAAACCAATTGGAGCAAGTTAGTTTTAATGTGCTCTAGTCGGTTTGATAATCTTACACAACCTTGGGCCAAGTATAGGTGATGTCCCATTAAATTTTGAGGCCAATTGGAGTTTGTTTGCTAATTTTAAATGGATTTGACGTAGGTTCACCCCAACCATTACAAATCTTTTTACAAGTGGTCGTAGGGTCAAAAGTGAACCTAATGAACTCTGATTGACTTGAAAATTTACCATAATATTCTTTTATGTTCCGGGACACTATTTTCAAATTTTGTAAAACATTATAGAATTGAATTTATAAAACGCATTTTTGGTTGCAATCTATGTAAGTCCTATTCCCCGAACCCTTTTTATAAACGCTTTTTAAAATATGTGATGATATTTGTGCATGTGTTTGTAGAGGTAAGTGTTAGCCCTAAGTTAGGCTAGGAATAGTTAGGAAGGGAAGCCAAGTCGAGTCGTGTTTAGGTTTAAGGTGTAGGATGTTGTGGACTGCTGTTGTGAATGTTTGCCCCTGGAATGATGTTTACATGATTTATGTTGTGTGAATGATGGATGTGTTTGATTAGAGTTTAGGTTCAGGATATAAGTAGTAGATTTGGAGATAGAGTATAATTAACCCTTTAAGGTAATAGTACTTAGAACGTATTAGTGCCCTGACCAACCTTCGAAGTAGGATTCCGAAGGGAAGCCTACTAACCTTAAAAATCTGTTAGAGTCGTAGTTTAGAGGTTGACCCAAATTAAACCATAGTCGGCACTCTTCAATGAGTGCAAGAGTCTTGTGGCACATTCATGTTGCATGGTACGCCAATCCCAAGTGGGGGAGTAGAACTAAGATGAGTAAGTCGTTTAGCTTAGAAAACCTTTTTCCGGGATGGTTCTCCAATTAAGGATTTTGAGCGAAATTTCGGGGACGAAATTCCAATAAGTAGGGGAGAATTGTACCATCCCAAAATTTAATTCCAAGTTAATTAGGAAAAACCTAAGCTAGAATTTATGATGAAAACCATATGAAAATCATGGGTAAGAGTTAAGTCTAGTGTCTTAGAGTTAGAATTGGCCAAAATAGGAGTTTTCATTAGAGTAATCGATTATTTTGTAGGGGTTAATCGATTACTAGGCCTCTGATGAAAACACTTAAATGTTGCAGCATTGATAATCGATTAACTCATGGAATTAATCGATTATCTAGTGAAGTAATCGATTACTTTAGGTGGATTAATCGATTATTTGCTCTCTGCTGAATGTACTATAAAATGTTGCATTGAAGGGTAATCGATTACTTGGGGTCAAGTAATCGATTACTTCAGGTCTGATGCAGAAAATAAAAATAAAGTAAGGGGCAGAAACGTAATTTCCACCCCTTATCTTCCTATTTCAGCCACATATCTTCCCCTCCCTTATCTAATTCATGATCCTCCCTCTCTCTTCCTCATCTTCTCCTTCTTTTTCTCTCCATCGCCTCTCTCTCCTTCCCTCTCATGTCACACGGCTTTCATCATCCTCCCACCAAGTCCATGTGCTGCTTTTGTTCTCTTCAACCTCTAAGGTTTGGTTTCCAACCATCATCAAGCTCCACCTTTCTTTCTTCTCCTCATTTTTCGGTTTTCTCTCTCTCCTCCACACAAACCACCATCAACCACCATAAACCACCCAAATCCACCATTCCAAACCTTCACCCATGAGGTTCATCATCTTCCTCATGATTTTACCATCACCTCCTCCCTTGGTGGCTTTCTCTCTCTTCAAGAAGCTCCTTCTCTCTCTTAAGGGTTTTCTTTCTCCTCCAATCTTGAAGAATGGAGTGGAGATCGGTCTAGAGATTTGGAGTCAAGGTTGATCCGGAGTAGATTCAAGGTCCTTGGAGCTTTGTGTGGGCTCTCTCTCTCCCTCTCTAAGGTAAGGGGAGTCTCTTTTCCACACCTTGAGTTGGGGATAGTTGGGGTATATAAGAGGACTTGGGTTAAGTAGTTAAATTGAGTTGTGGGTAGCAAAATAGCACCTGTTATAAGTTGGTTTAGGGAGAATGGATGTAATTTGAGTTAATTTAATAATTTAATTTAATTGTCATAAATTTGCTAAAAATCCCTTTATGTATGTTGTAATTATAGGAAGTGAAGAACCCTAGGGAGTTGACTTATATTTAAGCACTCTGAGACATACCTCAGTATGTCGATTGATCTGTGATCATATGTTGTTTGTTGAGAGTTGCTATAATCCTTATGTGTATTAAAGGGGTAATTAAGAATAAGTAATTGATTATGAGAAAATAAATAATGCAAGCTAGTAGGTGGTAAGAGGATTAATGGTCAGAAGGTTATTTTATGACTTAATGAAAGTGTGTAGCTAGAATGCTTGAAGCGAGGTTTTATTTTTAGTTTGGAATATATGTGTTTATGAGTTTCCTTGGTGTAATAATTAATGGATATAAGGATAATTCTCGAATGCTTGAATAAGAACTGTAATGTAATCGTTTAATTGAGGTTGATGTTGTTTATTGAAAATGTAGGGGAATGATTTATTTAGTACTAACTAATGGTATAGGTATTAGTTGGGAAATAGTATGAGTTCTTGATTTGCATGAGTGACATATTGGTGGAAATTGTATCGGATGTTAATTAATTGTTGTTATGTAATGTATGAAAATTGGAATGCTGTAAGTGTTTGAATGTAAATCTTTGCTGGTTGATGTAAATGGCTAATTGAATTGTGTGTTTTATGGTGAATATGTTTGGTTTGATAAGGACAGTTGAATATCATTGGGACATTGGGACACTAGGTGTTCCTGCTAGGTGTACAAACGCCGCATTTGGGCCAAACGCCCCATCAGGCTAAAACGCCCCATTAGGTGAAAATGCCCCGTTAGGAGTCAATGTACCCAATTGATCAATTCAACGAAAACTAAAAGACTGGAAAATATGAAAAAGACTAAAGTATGTGCTTTGAATATGCTAAGGAATGTGATAAGTATGAGTACAAGATTATATGTATTAGTCCTAACGGGTGAGGCCTAGTGGGTGAAAGTCCTGATGGGTGTATAAGTCCCTAATGGGTGTACAAACGCCCTAGCAGGAGCAGCTAATTCCTAGTGGTACAAGCAAAATGAAATAAGTAAAGTAAAGCAATAGTGGAAGCGTCTTGGTGCTCACTTACGCTACGGCAATGTGCGACCAAGGACAAATCCGTAAGAGAACACACGTTATATGGATTATAATGGGAAATGAAAACGATTTTGGAAATGATAATGTGAAGCATTTTGTTATTCATGGCTTGGTTTGATTATGATGCTTAAGTTGCTATTATGTGCTTTTTACTATCTTATAATTCAATGTGTTGTGAAAAGGTCTCACCCTTATGTGGTTAACATTTTAGGTGATTGTCAAGGAGCTTGAGGATCAGAGTGTCGCAGCGGAAGATTTGGAAAGAAGGAAATTTTAAGTTGCGCTACTCATATTGTAATTGAAATACCCAATTTCATGTGTAAATTTGTTTTATGAAAAGGAAATTTTAAGCTCTCCATTTTAATTATTAAACCTTTTGAACGATATTTTTAATTAAAAGATGGGTGTTACACCGAAATGGTGATGGAATCGGAAGGGTGCATCAACAACAAGAAGGCACGTCTCATAGACTTACACCATGAGTGGTAATTTTGGCCCTTCCAATTGAGATGGAAAAAGAACAGCGCCTGGGTTCTCTCTAGGGTGGAGGTAATAGGGACTTAGTGGATTCTGTGAATCCTTCATGATGTTTTTTTGCATAAGATCCATCCTCAGCTGTGGAATCAAAGTCTGCCATTGCTGAAAGAGATGGTTTGGGAAAATGACAGATAGAAGGTGAGGTTGATATCTAAGCTCAAAGGATGAAAAGTGAAAACAGGTTTAAAATCTGAGCTCAAGAGTTGAACTCGAGGTAAAGAGCAAGAGGAATCTGAGCTTGAATTCTAAGCTCGAAGAGATGCTGTGAATCCAACTCATGGTGGTTGCACCTGAGACAAACAAGAACAATGGAATCTAGAACGAAAAGAATACCAAAAAAAATGAAAACTGGAAAACTATCGGGGCCATGGATCGGGAGTTGGGAGCCGAAACTCCTTCAAGGTGGGTACTCTGATACCATGTTGCCATTATGGAAATGTTAGGATTTTTTCTTATTTCATAGCAAAGGCCAAAGTAAAGATAGATTTATTTCTAAAGGTACTTTTGTTCTTGTCTGGTGGGTTTGAATGAAGCTAAGGTTAAAAGTAGAGGGAATGAGGAGCAAATAATGTTTAAATCTTTTGTTTTGACTCTCCTTTTCTAAACTTAGGTGACATTAATAAAATGGTAAGGAAGTTGCCGTTCTCAGTGCATCCACTTCTATGTGTCTTGAGAGAGATCAGAGTAGACAAATCACAAATGCAGGGTAACTTTCTAGCTTGTTGCACATTTTTGTGCTCTTTAGGCGTGTTGTTCTTTATGTTTACATTGCAAATTTTTATCGTTGTTAGTGTATTTCTTGGGATCTCTGAATAGCAGGCTACGCTAATTGCCAGGATTCAAGTATAGTTTTTTTCTTTTTTCTTTTTTTTTTCCCACTCTTTGACCAACTTAGAGCAAGTTGTGTTTCCCTAACTCCCTAGATAATTTTATTTTTATACTTAGGTTTAGGGGTTAGGGCATCCACGGCAAAGTCTAGAGAGAGTCTGATGAAGAGTCTTAAATTCAGATTTTCTTTCAGACTCTTTCAAGACTCTGCTAATCTTCAAAATCTGGTGGAAAGTCTTAAGTCGAGTCTATAAAATAATATACTCAACTTAAAACTCTGTGGGACCTTTTTTTGTCTTTTTCTTCTTTTTTTTATTTTATAATACCTTAATAAACAAATAACAATAATAATAAATAAATAAATATTATTAACAGTAAATAAATAATAATTACAAATAATAATAATAATAACAATAATATTTTTTAAAAAATATAATATACTTTTTTAAAAAATAAAAAATAATATTTTTAATTATATAATGTTTCTCTTTAAAATAAATATATTGTCTTGTTATGGAAAAAATAAAAAAAATAAAAAAACATATTTTTATATTCAAATAAATAAATAATTTGAAATTAATAACCTTTAATTAAATTATAAAAATTTGAATTATATTGTATTTTTTATTTACTTTATAATTATTAGTTTTTACCATTAATTATTATAATGTTAACTTTTATTTAATTTTAATATTTAAAAAAATTAGTAGTTGGTCGTGGGACAAAGTTGATGGCCCCCTCTATGGCATACTAGTAGTATTTCTTAGAGCATCTCCACCAATGAACCTACTTTTTGTTCATAAATGGACCTCACATATTATTTTATTATTCTTCACATCTTTTCATACTTTAAGAACTTCTATGAACTTCAACCACATTTTCACTCCACCCATGAACCTACTTTTCGTTCATAAATGGGTCTCACTATATACCCCACACTTTTATTATTTTATTATAAATATAACCACCATCAAATAACCAAATTTTTTTACCGCCAAAAAAACTAACTACATTTTGAATAACTTTTTTATTTTTCAACTGCTATTTTTTTTTTAAACTATTTTTTTCCCAAAAACTCAAAAGCCCAAAAGCATAAAATATCATAAATTCTAATTAGTAATGGCTATTGGTAATTATAATAATAGATTTAAAATATCATAAACTTATAATAATACATTTAAAATTTCATAAACTAAAAATACATTTATCATAACATAAAAATGCATTAAAAAACCAATTTAATATTTAAACATTAATAAAAAAATTTTACACCAAGGATATCCCCCAGCCGATAGTCGAAGACTAATCCTCTCCGAGGCGTAAAAATCACCAAATTGAGTTTTGCCTCTACCAACAAAGCATTTTTCATATCCACGATATGGATTGAACCCTTGACATCATACTAAAAATCCCGCTATCTACCAACATGCCGATAACTTTTCACTTTTGTTTAATTTTTTTTTTTGGTTTACACTTTTGTTTATTTTAGAAGTAACAAAGACACTAACTTTTCACTTTTGTTTATTTTTAAACAAAATAAAAAAAATATTAAAAAATAATTAAAATGTTTCCGAGTAAGGAGTATCCCATAGCATGATAGCAAAGGATGGATATTTAGATTTTAGGCAACAACATATACTACTAACCTTTAATTTTTCTAAAATCCTTTTTATTATTTTAACATTAACGAAACCGTGGATGAATCAAAGAAATTGAAAAAGCAAACCTGAGCGGGGAGCCCCAACTGAAGAACAAAGACGACGAAGAAGGAAGGGGCGGTGATGTTCGCGTCCGGAGAACGGTTGTGCCTGTTGCGATTACGGAAATGTTAGGATTTTTTCTTATTTCATAGCATAGGCCAAATGAGCCTTATATTACAAGAGAATGGTCATGCCTTAGGAACAAAGCATGCTACCGGAAAGTCTAAATAATTACAAGAGTACATTCCTAAAAAAGTGCAAAAGGAATAATAAGTGCAAACCAAGGTAAAAGGAATCTAAGCACGCAGTCATGGTCCTTACTGACACAGTCATGGGTCATGGTGTGGTGGCCTCTGTGCATGTTTGTTTAGTGCTTTTGTTCAATAGCCCCCCTCAAGCTGGAGTGGATGTTGTTCACTCTAAGCTTGGACAGTAGATGCCGAAATGGTGATGGAATTGGAAGGGTGCATCAACAACTACAAGGCACGTCTCATAGACTTACACCATGAGTGGTAATTTTGGCCCTTCCAGTTGAGATGGCACAAGAACAGTGCCTGGGTTCTCTCTAGGGTGGAGGTAATAGGGACTTAGTGGATTCTGTGAATCCTTCATGATGTTTTTTTGCATAAGATCCATCCTCAGCTGTGGAATCAAAGTCTGCCATTGCTGAAAGAGATGGTTTAGAAAAATGACAGATAGAAGGTGAGCTTGATATCTAAGCTCAAAGGATGAAAAGTGAAAACAGGTTTAGAATCTGAGCTCAAGAGTTGAACTCGAGGTAAAGAGCAAGAGGAATCTGAGCTTGAATTCTAAGCTCGAAGAGATGCTGTGAATCCAACTCATGGTGGTTGCACCTGATACAAACAAGAACAATGGAATCTAGAACGGAAAGAATACCAAAAAAAAATGAAAACTGGAAAACTATCGGGGCCATGGATCGGGAGTTGGGAGCCGAAACTCCTTCAAGGTGGGTAATCTGATACCATATTGCCATTATGGAAATGTTAGGATTTTTTTCTTATTTCATAGCAAATGCCAAAGTAAAGGTAGATTTTTTTCTAAATGTACTTTTGTTCTTGTTTGGTGGGTTTGAATGAAGCTAAGGTTAAAAGTAGAGGGAATGAGGAGCAAATAATGTTTTAATCTTTTGTTTTGACTCTCCTTTTCTAAACTTAGGTGACATTAATAAAATGGTAAGGAAGCTGCCGTTCTCAGTGCATCCTCTTCTATGTGTCTTGAGAGAGATCAGAGTAGACAAATAACAAATGCATGGTACCTTTCTAGCTTGTTGCACATTTTTGTGCTCTTTAGGCGTGTTGTTCTTTATGTTTACATTGCAAATTTTTATCATTGTTAGTGTATTTCTTGGGATCTCTGAATTATTTATTCAGAAGTTGTTCTCGAAAATAGCACCCCTATGTAGCAGGCTACGCTACTTGCCAGGATTCAAGTATAGTTTTTTTCTTTTTTCTTTTTTTTTCCACTCTTTGACCAACTTAGAGCTAGCTGTGTTTCCCTAACTCCCTTGATAATTTTATTTTTATACTTAGGGTTAGGGGTTAGGGCATCCACGGCAAAGTCTAGAAAGAGTTTGGTGGAGAGTCTTAAATTCAGATTTTCTTTCAGACTCTGTCAAGACTCTGCTAATCTTCAAAATCTGGTGGAAAGTCTTAAGTCAAGTCTATAAAATAGTATACTCAACTTAAAACTCTGTGGGACCTTTTTTTTTTCTTTTTTTTATTTTATAATACCTTAATAAACAAATAACAATAATAATAAATAAATAAATATTATTAACAATAAATAAATAATAATTACAAATAATAATAATATTTTTTAAAAAATATAATATACTTTTTTAAAAAATAAAAAATAATATTTTTTATTATATAATGTTTCTCTTTTATTCTTAAATATATTGTCTTGTTATGGAAAAAATAAAAAAAATAAAAAAACATATTTTTATATTCAAATAAATAAATAATTTGAAATTAATAGCCGTTAATTAAATTATAAAAATTTGAATTATATTGTATTTTTTATTTACTTTATAATTATTAGTTTTTACCATTAATTATTATAATGTTAACTTTTATTTAATTTTAATATTTAAAAAAATTAGTAGTTGGTCGTGGGACAAAGTTGATGGGCCCCTTTATGGCATACTAGTAGTATTTCTTAGAGCATCTCCACCAATGAACCTACTTTTCGTTCATAAATGGACCTCACACATTATTTTATTATTCTTCACATCTTTTCATACTATAAGAACTTCTATGAACTTCAACCACATTTTCACTCCACCCATGAACCTACTTTTCGTTCATAAATTGGTCTCACTATATACCCCACACTTCTATTATTTTATTATAAATATAACCACCATCAAATAACCAAATTTTTTTACCGCCAAAAAAACTAGCTACATTTTGAATAACTTTTTTATTTTTTAACTGCTATTTTTTTTTAAAACTATTTTTTCCCAAAAACTCAAAAGCACAAAAGCATAAAATATCATAAATTCTAATTAGTAATGGCTATTGGTAATTATAATAATAGATTTAAAATATCGTAAACTTATAATAATACATTTAAAATTTCATAAACTAAAAATACATTTCTCATAACTTAAAAATGCGTTAAAAATTACACATAATTACCTTAGAAACACGATAGAGATTATAAAAAGTACTAAAAATACATATGTCATACTCTAATCATCCACACCTTCATAATGATTTCATACATGCTCAATCAAATCGGCTTGGAGTTGGTTATGGACATCCCTATCATGAAGAGAAGCTCTAATACGTAAATACTCCTGGAAATCTGGATCACGATCATTATGTGTTTCTGAACTACCCACAATATCAACGTAATTATCAAAATCCCCAGCATATGTGTCTCGTTCGTCTTCAACAATCATATTATGTAATATGATGCACGCATATATTATACGTCTCAATTGATCCAAATGCCATTGTCGTGTCGGGCACCGTATTATTGCAAATCGTTGTTGTAATACTCCAAATGCCCTTTGGATATCCTTTCTAAAGCTTTCTTGTTTTTTTTTTTAAAAATAATTCTCTCTTAGCTCCTTGAGGTAACAAGATGCTTTTGACAAATGCAGCCCAAGGAGGATAAATTCCATCCGCGAGATAATACCCCAAATTGTACGGAGTCCCATTGACTGAGAAATTTACCTTTGGTGATTGTCCATTAAGAACATCGCTGAAGACATTGGATCGATTCAACACATTTATATCATTGTTAGATCCTGCAACCCCAAAAAAGGCGTGCCAAATCCATAAATCTGCAGAAGCTACTGCTTCCAACATCACCGTTGGCTTTCCATGATCACCTCGAGCAAATTGTTCTTTCCATGCTACTGGGCAATTCTTCCACTCCCAATGCATACAATCGATGCTACCTAGCATCCCTGGAAATCCACGATCTTCCCCGATTTTCAATAGGCTCTCGACATCATCATCGTTGGGCCTTCTCAAGTATGTGCACCAAATACGTTAATCACAGCCCTTGTAAACCTGTTGAGGCATTCGATCGAGGTACTCTCGGCCATTCTTACATACTCGTCAAGACTATTAGCACTTGCTCCATATGCCAACATTCTAATAGCACTAGTGCATTTCTGTAACGGTGAATGACCAAGCTTACCAGTTGCGTCGGGCTTCTGTAAGAAATATTCATCATGCTCAGAAACAACATCTACAATTTTGAGGAAGACATGCTTATGCATCCGAAACCTTCGACGAAAGTGCTCTTCTGCGTACACCGCATTATCAGAGAAGTAATTGTTGAACAATCGAACATGCCCTTCTTCACGATTCCTATCTATGTTTGATCTTCTGCGAGTACGTCTACACCTGCTAGAGCTGCTCTCTTCTTCATCACTACTACTATCAAATAGAAAACTTATTGCTTGCCACACAACACTTTTTTGAAATTCGGGTGGAATGTTTGGATCCATTTGAGAGGTATTATGAGAGAAACAAGAATGTGTGGGATGATGTCTGAACGATAGTAATATTTAAGTTGAAGAAGAAAAATAGAAGAATGGAAAATGTTGTGTGAATTGGGTGCAACCGAAACCAATATTTATAAGAAAAAAATGTAACGTTAATTAACGGATCTATGAGCAACGGATCTATTTTTGAGCAACCTACACCACTTGTTGATCTATTTGTTGAGACTTGAGAGCAATTGATCTATTCTTAGGCTTGTGCAACGGATTTTTTAGTTGAAAATTAAAAAAAAAAAAACTCAAGTAATTCTACGAATAATGCATTAGCCTTTTATCTAGCTACCCAATCAAGCCTTCATTCATTCATTTCTACCCACACCTAGCCACCCAACCCTTCATTTCTTCAAGTCCCTCTCACTCACTCAACCCTTCAAACCACTCGTCCCTCTCTCTGCCTCCTCACCAAGATCCAAGCCTCCTTCAAGTCCCTCTCTCTGCCTCCTTCAAGTCCCTCTCCGAACGCTTCCACCAATCCAGGCCTCCTCACCACGATCCCTCGGTTCGCCGACAAAGAGACTTCGAAACCTTAACTGCTCCGTCGTCGTCGCCGTCGATTGCCTCCGCCAACTCTCGTTTGATCCTCTCCAAGCTCTCGGAGTCCATGTGTTCTTGGTGCCATGGGAGTCGGTCATCAAAAGTTGGTTTTTCTCCATTTTAGCTCCTATCTCTTCGTGTTCAAAGCTCTTTTTCATTCCTTTGCAATATTCATCATATTAAGCTTCAAAACACCTGAAATCAAACCCAAACGGATCAAAACATTCAAGGACCTTAATCTACCAATTATTCCTAAAATCCTAACTAAATTCCTAAATTACTCAAGAAACAAGCCAAAAACTTCGTAAAGAGGAGTTAATTAATGCTCTAAAACATCATATATTGGTCCCAAATCACCCAGCTTCGTTGCTGCTCTAAAACACATGTCCGCAACAAGTCTTCCAAAGATTATATTGTCCGTTCAAACTGGCCATCTATTTGGGGATGGTAGGCTGAACCTAGCTTTAGTTTAGTCCCTAATGGTTGTTGCAAACTTTTCCAGAATCTTGACAGGAATCTAAGATCACGGTCGGATATTATATAGGATGGTATTCCATGTAATCAAACCACCTCCTTAATATACAACTAGGCTAACTTTTCCATGGAGTAACGCATGTTAATTGAGATAAAGTGAGAAGACTTGCTCATGTTGAGAAAATGTTTAAGCATAGGTAGTTTTGATGATTACAAAGTGCAAGTCAAGGCAAAAGTCCACAACTCAACTTAAGGCTCAACAAAGTCAACAAAGGGGTTCTCTTATTGTAATGTAATGTATTATTTATTCTTTATTAAGTTTCCAAGGTGCATATTATCATAGAGTCTAAGTTAGAATGAAAATAATCATAATCTAAAAGAAAATGGTTTGCATGCTAAGTAAAATCAAAGTGGGTGCTTTTCAAAATTAAAAGAAAAATATGCGATTTTATAAATATAAGAAAAATATTGAGAAAATAATTTGAAAATATTTTTCTAATAAATTAAAGTGTTTTGGAAGTGAAGAAAATGTTTTAAATATAATACTATAAGTGTTAACAAGTAAAAATGTTGCTTCTGGATATTTTGAACTGAAGTATCTGGATATTTTGAAAGCATAAAAATGTTAATAAGATTGCCCAGAATGGAACCTCTCTAGAGCCATTTACTATTGCAAACTCCCTTAGGGTGGCATTTGTTTTTGGGTGCTAATCAATGATATACCCTAACTTGTGGACAAGGAACTAAAATCTTTTGGGATGTGTGACTGAAATTCTGAGTAAGTATCACTCCTGGAAGTTGAATCCTATGGGCAAGAAATTAATCTCTTTTTGAATGTGTGTTTGACCCTCATAACAAGTGTCGCTCCCAAGAATCGAATCCTAAGGAGAGGATAACTTTTTATCATTTTTTTTTTTGTTAATTAAAAATGTCCTCATCCTATGGAAAATAAACTATTTTTTTTAGAATTTGTAATTGCCGCCTGCCTTTCCAAAAACTGTCGTTTTCAAGGATCGTACATTGACGTCTGACCTTGTACAATACATGAAGATCCAACAAGTCATTACATCACTAGACCAGGTGATTTGAGTTTCATTATTTTAACATTAAATTTTTGAAACTTATAGACAATTATATTTACTCTCTTCGGTCCTCAATGTAAGCCCTTTAGGAAAAGAAAAAAAATTGGTCCTTAACGTAAGCCCATTTTTCAATTTTCAATGACATTAACGATTTCTTTTTTACAAACATTTTTATTTATTCAACACATTTTAGAGTTTCAATAATAATTATAGGGGTATTTTTGAAAAAGTATATTAAATATTTACATTTCCAGTGACACTAATAATATTACCTAACTTTTTTAAAGTACATATTTTGTAGTAAAAAAAACTTACATTTATCTCTATTTTTTTAAATCTTCTTTATATATACATATATACACGCCTAATGTACATTATGAAAAGCATTGACATCATAAAGGTGTCCAAGCTTTGATGTCAAAATAAGATTTTCTTATTCAATATCCTTACTAAACAAAATATGCTGCTCCCTCTGTTTCATAATATTTGTCTTTTTAGCCTTTTTTTCTTGTTTCATACCTTTTGTCCTTTTACAATTCCAATACATAAACATATTTTTCTTTTCAATTTTAACCTTTCATTCAATCATTTCATTCACTCCTCATTAATTATATTTTTATCATCTCTCTCATCTCTAAACCACTATACATTAATTAATGGACATACTTACTAATAAAAATTAAATACTACAATAATTTTCAATAAGGATTAAATAGGGGCATTTTGGACAAACTATACATAATACTTACAATAATTAATATTTTCTTAATCTATGTGCCCAAATCCAAAAGGAGAAATATTATGAAACGGAGGGAGTATTCAACTACATGTGCTGGTGAAAAACATTACTCCCTCCGGTCCTATATATAGGACATATTCTAGAAGCAATTTTTGGTCCTATATATAAGACATTTTGTATTTTCTATGCATCATTTATTGTTATTTCTCTTTTTTGCCCTTATTAAATGCATGTGTTTTTTGTTGTTCATTAATGAGTGTGAATTTTTCAAGAAAAGTTGAGAGGGTAAAATTGTAATGTTACAATATGTTCTCATAGAATTCATAAAACTAACTACTTTTCTTGGTCCGAGAAATATGGTTAAGTATGTCCTATATATAGGATCGAAGGGAGTAACAACTTAACTCAAAACAAAACATGTGTCAGATTCTAATTCCGCAATCCGCATTACACATTCCAAGTCATTTATAATATGTTAAGGCAGTTAGCTTGCAACGACTTCCACCATTACATTAGCATAGCATTGCATGGTCTTGAAGTCCGTATATTGTCCTTATCCATGTCCAACCAAAGCACACATTTAAGCAACAAACAAACACAAAATCATAACACAGCTTCCACATCAAATAGTTACATGACACCTCTTTCTTATTTATGTTTATTTGGTGCAATTATGCAACACCAAAAAAAAAAAACAAAGAACCAATTTGGACCCACAATTCTTTGTTCCTTCCTTTTCGGTCTTGAAGAAAATCCTCCACCTTCCACTCCTCCGAGGATCTTGCATCCCCACATTGGTAAAAATATAGAACTAGAAAAAAAAACACAATGGATTAGATTTAATTGAACCATAATTAGAGTGAAACAGGGGAAGAGAGAGAAAGCAAGGGTTGCTCTGTTTTCTTCCCCAACAAAGCTAAATTTTTTTCTTCCTTCTTTCTGTTATTCCAAATGCCTCTGTTTCTGGGTTGTACTCATTTTCTTCTCTGACTTTCTCCTTTAGATTTCAGCAACTGCATCAAAGGGTGCAGAATGATGTAGGGGAAAAAGGAAAATATTTTGATTATTTTCATTTTCCCCTACAATCATTCATCCATTCCTCCCCCTCCCCCCATTTCCTCTTGAAACAAGACAGTTTGAAGGATTGTAAATGGGTTGCATTAACTCCAAGAGTGCGGTTGCCAGAGCTTCTTTGCCGCCGCCCGCGGTTAAAGTTGATCAGCGTAGTGTCTCTGGAACCATTCTAGAACGGGGCCATGGTCATCATCATCATCACCATGATAATAATGGTCATGGTTCAAAGGCTCATTCAGGGGTGCTGGCATTGTCATCGGAGGAAAAGAACAAGTTGAAGAAGGAAGGTTCGAAGAAAAGTAGTGGCTCTTTTAGCTTCAAGATTGGTTTCTCCCATCAACATAGGTATGTGGATGCAGAACAGAATGCTGCAGGGTGGCCACCTTGGTTAACAGCTGCTGCTGCAGAAGCTATTCAAGGGTGGATTCCTCTTAAAGCTGATTCTTTTCAGAAGTTGGATAAGGTACTTTATTAGGTATATCTATTTCTTTGCAGGGTTCTAATCATGATGTATTCACTCTTGTTGATGCTGTTTATAAATTGAAATAAATGCATGCATAGGTAGACGTGCATGACAGACCAACATGGTTTTTGTTACATGGCTTTGTCACCTAGTTTTTTTTAGGTGTTTCTTTTTGCATAACTTTTTTCTTCTCGTCTGGTAATATATTTTTTTTATTATAAAAAAAATAGATTCACAATAGATTGTTTTCAAAGTAGGAAGACAATTATATGTTTCTATTTGAGCAAGAAATACTTCAATATATATATATATGTGTGTGTGTATGTTTGTATGTATGTATATACTATGACTATGAGAGTACTAGTTTTTTCGATAAACATGATATGTTTAGATGTAATCCAATCTCAACTGTTTGAGTACCTTAGAATTTCTCTTGATGCATGGATTTGTTATGGTTTAACTTGGTAGTTTGATTATTTGACTAAGGGTCTTGCTAGTTCAGGAATCACATATATAATTTTTTTTATTTAGAAATTACAACTTCTAACGGTTCAATTCACTTTTATTTTATTTTATCCTTTCTCAATGCAATGTTATGTGAAGATTGAAATATTTTCATGAAAATAAAAAGAATTATTTTGAATATTTTGTTTTCTATAGATTGGACAAGGTACTTATAGCAGTGTTTTTCAAGCACGCGAAGTGGAAAGTGGGAGGATGTATGCTCTGAAGAAGGTGCGATTTGACAATTTACAACCCGAGAGCATTAGGTTCATGGCCAGAGAAATTACGATTCTTCGTAGGCTTGACCACCCAAACATCATGAAATTGGAGGGCATAATTACTTCCCGACTATCAAACAGCATATACCTTGTATTTGAATACATGGAGCATGATCTTGCTGGCCTTGTATCACGCCCTGACATTGTGTTCACTGATGCACAGGTTTGTTTGCATCTCATTTCTCATAAATTTGCATTGCGCCCTTAAAGAATCAAAGAACTAGGATGATTTAATTTATTGCTTGAGTTATATGTTAGATGTGTTCATTATTTTATTTTCCTCTGCAGATAAAATGTTACATGAGGCAGCTACTGAGTGGAATCGAGCATTGTCACGTACGTGGTATTATGCATCGAGACATTAAAGTGTCAAATATCTTAGTGAATAATGAAGGTGTTCTCAAGATAGCAGATTTCGGATTAGCAAATGCAATTAGCCCAAATAACAAGCATCAGTTAACCAGCCGTGTAGTGACTCTCTGGTATCGCCCTCCGGAGCTCTTGATGGGATCAACCAATTACGGAGTATCAGTGGATCTATGGAGTGTAGGTTGTGTATTTGCAGAACTTTATCTAGGGAAACCTATCCTTAAGGGGAGAACTGAGGTAATTAAATTAGTCCTCATAAGTACTTATGTATTTAATCATAATTAGTTCTCAAACCCCCTTTTTAGTCCCCAAACCCCAATTTTTATTTTTTTATGAGGTTCAGTCGGAATATTTTTCTGATACCTTCGAGTCGGAAAATGCATTTTCTGACTTTAAAATGAATTTTTTTAATAAAAGAGTAATCGGAAAAATGCATTTTTCTGACTCGGGGTATCAGAAAATATTCTGACAGAACCCCATCGGAAAAAAATGGGATTTGGGGACTAAAAACGGGGTTTGAGGACTAATTCCCTTTATCAATTGTACTTAAGACTCTTTGTGTGTCGTTAAGTAGCATATTTTTACCAATGTTTGAACACTCAAGTTTACTTTTTCATTTTAATGTGGTCTACAGGTAGAACAATTGCACAAAATTTTTAAGCTTTGCGGTTCTCCACCTGATGAATACTGGAAAACGTTTAAGCTACCTCATGCAACAATGTTTAAACCTCACACTAATTATGAAAGATCTCTCAGGGAGAGGTGTGCGGATTTTCCAGAAACTGCTTTAAACCTACTTGAGTCTTTTCTGTCCATTGACCCTTACATGCGTGGGACTGCATCCTCTGCCCTAATGTCTGAGGTAAATTCCATTAAGTTTTATTAATTATATTATTTATGGGCTTAATTATGTCAAAAGTCCCTGAAATTTGAGGTACTTTTGCTAGATACTCTTATTCTTATTTTTTCAATGTCTGACTCCCCGAAGTTACTTCTGGGCTTGTCATATATCCCTACTATCAATTCTGACCAATTTTGCTAACATGTAATATCGAAATCCTGGTCAGACGCAGGAGGTTAGGCACGTGGTGCCACATCACCAACCTCCTACGTCTGACCAGGATTCCGATGTTACATGTTAACAAAATTGGTCAGAATTGATAGCAGGGGTATATGACAAACCCAAAAGTAACTTCGGGGAGTCAGATATTGAAAAAATAAGAATAAGGGTATTTGACAAAAGTACCTCAAACTTCAGGGACTTGTGACATAATCAAGGACATAATTAAGCCTTATTTATGCTCCCTTTTTTATAAGGATTCTGTCTTATGGTTATATTATGTATATTATGATGTATAACAAGTTTTAACTGCTATTCTAAAGAATTTAAGTTTTTATGATGTTTGCTCATTATTATCCAATTGCATATAATCAAGACTGATTTCTAATTTTGTTTCATGGTATACAACTTTATAGTATTTCAGCACCTTGCCATATGCTTGTAGTCCATCAAACCTGCCAAAGTATCCACCTAGCAAAGAGATGGATGCGAAACATCATGGAGATGTATCCAGGTAAACTTTTGCTTTCTCTTTTACAAAGAACTGTCATGGAGATGGATACTTAAAATGTCTCCTGCTTTGAGTCATGTTACTGAATCTAATTCTTTAATATTATATGTTGTGCTTATGGAATTAAAATTATTCAGGCTCTTAACATGGAAGCACAATTGGAATGAAAATGTTAGCCTTCGAATGGTCCTGTATATTTTTATAACCTCTATGGTTTTGAATGTTCATTTAAACCATCAACTAAAGAATTAGTTATCTCAACCAAGCACAGAGGATACATCCCTTTGGTGAGAGAAGAGGACAGAATAGAATGTTCTATTCTATTCTCTTTGTTTAGACCTCTTTCAACGGAACCAAAATGTTCCACTTTTCGGTCTTTTTGTTTTGCCCAGTTCTATTTCTAAAATACACTAAAAACAGAACAGAACTCATATGTTCAGTTGCATTATATTTTGACATGACTACAAAAAAAAATGTATATTCCACCTGATTGTAACTTCCAATAAAAATGAGTAATTTATTTCCCAACTTTGAGACTGAAGTCTAGATCTATTCTCACAGGAAAAAGACTGTAGGTAAAACGCGGGAGGCAGCAACATCAAGAAGACAACAAAGACGAGTCCATAAAATTTTTCAAGAACCGAAGATTTTCAAAAAGACAGCTTCAAAAGAGGTACACCTTTTTTAGTGCACTGTTACATCATGTAAAGATTCACTCTTTTTTCACTTATGTTTTCTTCCATCTGAAGGACATGCAGAACATTCCTCAAAATACTGTTAAGGATGATGGTAAAGGAAATTATACAAAGGGAAAAGGAGGGACTGTGATCAAAGAGCAACCAAAGCATTCAATGGACACAGTGTCAGAGGCTTCTCAAAATGTGAATGTCACTGCTAATACTAAGGGATATAGTGTACACTCAGGACAAGTGCAACCCCCAGGATCTAGTGGTTTTACATGGGCAAAAAGGAGAAAACCAGAAGCTCCATCTGCGCTATCAGATAGTGAAAGAAGCAAAATTAGTGCACTCGATCCAAACTTTGCGAAAGGCACATATGACTTGACTAGACAAGTGATTTTGGATAGAAAATATAATGACAATCATGCTCACCAAGATGAGACTTCAAGGCATGTACTTCAGAAGCACCAGGCTCAACATGGTCAGCAGCCGAAGGTACAAATGGATTTTGATCCTGTAGAACTTGCAAATGCACAGGTAAGTATTATGATCTGCAACTATAAACAAATGCTTAAGATCACACAGTACCATAAGGTTATCATTGATTAAGTAACTTAGTTTAAACCTACGACGCCCCTGGCTGTTAGCATAATCTGATATAAGTTTCAGACTTGGCAAGTAGCAAGTGGCAACTAAAACATTAAATTTATGGTATATTCATCTGCATGAAACAATTTCCAACTTCGGCTAAATGCTGAAAATTATTATTATTATTATTTATTTATTTATCAATAAATATTGTCCAAATACATATATATTCTATTAGTATCAAGTTACATCTTGTTTTGATTGCCAATCATTGTACAGGGCCAAAGAGAACATGGTGCAAATTGGAATGAAAATGGTATGCAACGTGCAATTCGTAAATCAAGGTTTGGAAGAGGTCAGTGAAACATAAAATTTCATATGCTTTTTGTTATACTCTTAGATTCAATCATCTCTGTATCTATGTCAGATTACATCTTATAATAATACAATTAGATTCATTCATCTAAGAATCTAAGCCAAACCATATCACATTTTTCTGCCTGTCCACATATAATCTTATGATTATGCATACTAGTTGTCTCTCTATAGTTTCTTTTTATTTGTATACTATTGATGAATAGATTAGTTAGTGTTTTTTTTAATTATGTGTCGGGAGTAACTCATCAACACTATTTCAATAAGCTTATCAATATCAGAGAAGCTTACTGAATTTAAACTATAAGAGCTTATAGGAAGCACTAAATTAAGTTGTTATAATATCCTAACGCGTCGTAAAATTATTGTTGTTCAAGACAAAAATTACTAGTTATCTCCTAAAGAGTACTTATGAATCATTTTGTGGTTTACAGATAAATAACGAATGGTCAGTGCTGGACTCAATTATCAGTGCTGGACTCAATTATCGGCTCCTGACATCTTTGGTGGCACTACACTCCTTTTCATCTCAAGAAAGTTCACTGCTCATACTGCATATCCTTCTATTCATTAGGAGGTTTAACATTGAAATATAGGTTTAAATTTGTAAGATCCCAAAATAGAAGATGGTACATAATTTAAGAATGGTTTTATTTTCTGAGTTATTGCAAAACAAGGGATTTTGGACAACTTTTTCTCTCATACCATTAGTTAACTGCTTCTTCTTTTAAAGAGAAGGGGTTGCAAATTTAAAAAAAAAAAAAAAAAAAAGAAAGAAAGGAGAAAACTATCAAAGTAGTCTGGCATGTCCCTGTTATTGAAAAGCTTGTTTGGACAACACATTCAACAACGATGAACGGTTTGTAGGCACTTCATTTACAAATTCAAAACTGTTTTTTGTGTAATCAATTTTGTATGATAAACACTTAACAACATCTTTATTAGGTGTAAAATGAGAAAAACAAATTTAAAAAAATAGAAAATGTGAGGTCCACTTTTCTTTTCCTTTAAAGGATGTTGTGCTAAAACTAGGTTACAAGACCCTCATGATGCCACCACCCTAGAAAAACCGTAGTAGAGCGATATTTTATTTTTGTTTTGGTACATAAGAAAAAGAAAAGAAAGAAGGAAACATAAACTACAACTAAGGGAGAGAAACTACAATTGAGGGAGAGAAAACTCCCATACACTAAAAGAGAAGGCCCCAGACTAGCTAGCGACCGAGAATGTTCCTTGTAACTATCCTGATGAATAGTATCACAAGTCACAAGTCAAGGTTGCGATAGAAGAGCCTTTATATCAAGAATGATAACTCCATAACGATGTGATGCTCCAAGAAACTTAGGGTATGTTTGGATTCACGTTACATAATCATGTTAGCCCTCATTTTCACGTTGAAATAGAAGCTGACGTAAGTAGCATTGGCATTCCAGAATTGATTCTGCACTAGCTCACCGCAGATCCAAACATGCACTCATTCACCAAACAGATAACATCCATTGAATCAAAGTGACATATTAGCTATTCTCCTTTGTCCTAAGCAAGAACAAACCATGAAACAAGGCTGATAGTTCCACATGAAGATTACAAGTGATACCGATGTTTCCTGAAAAACTAGAAAGCCAAGCACCACCCTCAATACGAATTAAGCCACGAAAGCCAGAAATCCCACGATTCCCAAAACTACTACCATTCACATTGAGGGCCACAAAATCTAGGGCAGGCCTCTCCCAATTAATCCGACAAGTTCTCTTTACTGGGGCATTAGTAGTAGCAAGGAAGCACCGATATTTTATATTTGTCGCTGTATCATGTCCGATACGTGTCGTGTCCGATACTTTAACATTTTATATTTTTCATATCGTGTCGTATCTGTACCCTGTGTCGTGCCGGTGCTTCCTTGAGTAGTTGTATTTACTATTATTGGCAATTAGGGAGGGATTGGCCCGTGCCCGTAATTGGCCCGCAAATTCCCGCCCATCCAAATTTTTGGACCAAAAATTCAGGTCTTGCCCGCTCTAAATGCGGGCAGCGCGGGCATGCGGGCGGCCTGCATTTAAGTAAAAAAAATTAAAAATCTCATTTTTCTTCATTTTCACTTCAAATTTTTTTCTCTTCATTTCACAATTTCAAACACCTTTTTTTTTAAGGTAATTTCAAAAACCATTCAAAAAACCCTAAATACCTATAACCCCAGATAATCAACTAGAGGAGAAAAAGGAAATACGTTGGCTACGGGTTGAGGTCATGGCATCTCCATCCTGGTCTCTTGGTCGTCGTTGAAGCTTGCTCTTCGTGGCAGCTGGGTGCGCGACTTCAATGTGTGGTGGCGGCTAGACTCTTCGTGGCGGCTTTGACCGTTGAGCGTGTGAGGTGAGAATAGTGGGAGAGACTTGAGAGTTGAGAGAGAAGAAGAGCTGCTGAGTTAAGAGAGAGAGTAGAAGAATTGTGATTTGAGATACTCCCTCCATTTTATAAGTAATATTATTTTAGCATTTGTACTATGTTTCATAAGTCATGTTGTTTTATAAACCAAATACATAATTAATGTTATTTTTCCAAACACATCCATATTTATTACTCTTTTTTTTTTTCACTTCCAATACATTTCTCTCTCTTCAATAATGATTATATATGGATATTATAGTCAAAATACAACAAATCCTTACTTCATTTAATCATTTCTTAAAACTCATGCATAATCTTAAAACACACTCCACATGAAACGGAGGGAGTAACATAGAAATAGTGGGTGTCAGCTTGGTTAAAGTGTGTTTTTCTTTTTTCTTTTTTAATTTTTTTCGTCAGTACCCAATAAGTAAAGGGGAAATTCTTTTTTTTTTTTAAATATTTGCCCTTATCCGTGGCCCGCCCTATTTTGCTTGCAAAAATAATGGGCTAGGCATGTGGGCATATTTTTAAATTAGGGCTTAAAAGAGTTTTAGTCTATAAACTCCATACATTAGGTCAAAACCCCATCTTATAGGGGTGTAACGGTCCACTCCAGTCCGGTCTGTGTGTCATATTACGGACTGGACTGCTCAATTTAGTATGGTCTGGTCCGGTCCGGTCCCAATATTGTTTATCCTTAAAGACCGGACCGAACCGGACCGTTAATGAATGGTCTGGTCTAGTCCCGTCTATTTTGCTTAATTAGTTAATTATTAAATTTAAAAAAAAAAACCAGATCTGATCAGAAAAACCAGTCTGTTTCTTGCTAAAGTTCTCCGAGTACTCTTGTGGGAGGTTTGGGGCACATGCAGCAACGCCTTGAGCAATGATTTTGGGCTCCAAACACATGCAGCAACGCATTTTGGGCTGCCAAACTTGATCCGTAGGTTTTTTTTATAATTAGTAAGCCTATCGGTCCGGTCCGGTCCCAGCGGTCTAAAAATGTCTGGGAACATGGACCGGACGATTCAAGTACGGTCTGAATTTTTTGGGACCAGACGGACCATGAGACTGGATCGGACTGCATTTTTCGGTCCGGTCCGGTTCGGTTCGAGCAGTCTCGCAGTCTCGGACCGGATCGCTTACACCCCTACCATCTTAATTGGGAAAAGTCAAAAACACTCTTCATTTGTCAAACCTCATTCACTCATTCCTTTTCCAAAACCATTTCTTCTTCTTTTTCACTAAACAAAGTGTCTCTTCTTCTTCTCCGACCCCAAACTCCATTATCCACTTTCATCTTCTACCTTCTTCCCTTCCTGAAACCCCAAAACACTCTTATCTTTAAAAAAAAAAAGCTTTCTCCTCATTCAATGGACTTTGCATACGTATTGTTGAAAGTAAATTTCTTATATTTCTATTTTTATTTTTTTTACGTATTTGTATAAATTCCGACAAACCAGTGTCGAAAATTTTTGAAATTCCGGCGCAGGGGTGTCGGAATTTTTTTAAAATAAAAAAAAAACAATGTTCCAATAAATTCTGATTACCCCATGTCGGAAATTCAAAATTCCGACACTGGTTTATCAGAACTTTTGGAACATTGCTTTTTTTTTAACAGAACAAGAAGTCAAAAAAGTTGAACAAATACTGAACAGCAAAAACATGAACAAAAATGAAAAATGAGTATGGTGAAGTAACAAGATTCAAGCTGAACAACAAAAACAAGAAGAAGAAACACAAGCACTTATCAGAAACCGCATCTTTTGCGAATTTTGGTGTTAATACTCAGTCAGTGACACACATACAGAGTCACTATTTTCCTATCATACTCTAAACAACCAAAAACCCTAACCTAATCAAGAACAATTACGAAAATGAAGGAGAATACAAACCTTAGAGAGAAAGCAAACCAGAGATTTGAAGCGAACCAGAGAGGAGAAGCAGAGAGGAGAACCAAAGAGAGAAACCGAACCGAAGCGAAGATGGGAACCAGAGAGGAGAAGCGGAAAATGAAGGACTTGGCGATGGTGATGAAGGCGACGTGTGGTTGTTGGCGGTGGTGGAAGAAACCGGTGGTGTAAGAGTGAGCGAGTAGAAAAGTCGTGGAAGGAGAAGAGTGGGGTGGGGTTTGGGAAATAGGTTTGAATAAGGGAAGGAGGGAGTGAAAGCAAGAGGGGGTATTTTGGGAATATAATTAAAATTGGGGTTTGGGGTCTAAAGAGAGGGGTTTGTAGACTAAAACTCGCTTAAAATATATGCCCTGATCGCAAAAATTTGCGGGTAGGGCCTACGGGCATATGCCCTAATTACCAATACTAATTATTACTCCCTCCATCCCTTATTATAAGATACCATTTTGGAAGATTTCTTGTCCCTTTTTATAAGTCGTTTGGGAATATTTAGGTAGCATTAAAGAGTTCATTCCAAATAGACCCCTCATAATTACATAAGGGTGATAGGGTAATAATTACAATAGAGATAAAAATGAATAAAGTTGTAAAGTTTTATATAGGGATAATTTTGGAATGACAACAAATTTTTTGATAAATTTGAGAGTAATAATTACTTTTCTTAATCCGTGTGAATTAGGTAAAAGTGACTTATAATTAGGGACGGAAGGAGCAATTATCTTGGTAAAAAAATGCAAAAAAATTGTCCTATATTAGAGTAAAAAAATAAATGAAAAATCTAAAAGATTGTACATTGTATCGATGATTGATAAGTAAATAAGAAAAACATATTTTAAAGATTTTTTTTGAGGCAATATTGCAATATATATTAATTGTAATGATATGAAAATTTGTGTAATATCAATTTGTAATCAATGAATGAATCATACATTATATTAAACAGATAATCTCTTATTTTCATTGACTTGCTTGACTTTTACCAAGATAACGGGACGGAGGGAGTAATAATATCATCGATAATCTTAGCAAGGAAAAAAATAGAGGCCAAAATCATATCACGGGGTTAAATTACGTTCTCAAAGGAATGCTTGTTTTTTTGTTTTCCATACCCACCAAAGGGTAGCAAAGAACAACGCCGAATCAATAGTGGCTTCAGATTGAAGCCACGAACATCATCAATGGTGGAAAAATCAGTATGCACGTTCCATAACGTAACCTAACTAGCTACCGAATCTCTTTAGCAAACACACAGTCACAGAGGGAGTGTAATAAGAGGATGGGACAAGTAAGGGTTAAATGGGTTATTTGGCCTATATGGAGAAAGAGAGTAGGATAATTATTTATTTAGATCTTTTAATAATTATTATAATTATCAATTATTAGTATATTTTTTAGAATGTTCTAAGTGCTCTAAGATGATGTCACTTGTGTGGTTGTTATTACTTCTAGGGTTTACTATCCTATTATATAAGGATTGTAATCCTTATTCTATGAATCAATGAAAAATGATGCAATTTATCTTTATTATCTTTTATTGGCTTTTGTAGGAGTAGGAATAACTTTTAGAATTAATCACTTTTGCTAGAATAGCACTTAGCTTCTTATCAATTAGTGCTTTCATCCATGAACTCACCATGGCCATGAACCCTCCACCCTCCACCCTCATCATTCCCTTCCTTCCCAACGTGGCCACCAACACCACAACCACCACCACCTCAACCCTTTCCATTCTCATAGTCACATAATTCTTATATACTTTCATCACACCAGCAACTATCACATACTCCCTCCTTGGCTGTACCCACCACCAAAACCTCCCTTTTATTCCTCATCACATACTCCTCCTTGGCTGTACCCACCACCAAAACCAGCTTTTTATTCACCATCGTTTGATGCCTCACCTCCGCCGTTCTATATTTCCTCCCTTCACTTCTATTGTTTACTCTACTATCAACCACCATCCTCTCAACATCAACAACACCACCAACCAGAAAATCACAAACATAGGCACAAACAGAAAAAGCAGAAAAACAGGAAGCTTCTTTTCCTTCACCACCGACCGATGAAACATTGCCGGCGTCCGCCGCCATACCTTTACACCTTTCTGAAGCAGATCTGCCATCAACCACCGCAACTCCGCCGTCAACAGCAGTGGTACAAGAGTGAGCCTCTTCGTGCACCACCATGGCTCTTGCGGCGGCGACTCCGTGCTTCACCATGAAAACCATCGTCTCCTCCGCCGGACCAGCGAGAGCTGCCGCCGTCACAACTGGATCTGCCGCCGCCGCCGTCACTAGATCTGCCACCGCCGCCACTGGATCTGTACCATCATCAACCGCAAGCACTGCTGCGAGCTCCGGTGCTTTCGCCGGAAACTGTCACCGGCGAAGAAGATGTTAGCGAGACCGAGTCCAGGTTGCTAAGCCGAGTTCAGTCGAGGAAACAACTCTCTCCACTGCTAGCACCGCCACGAGCGCCGCCGTGGAAAACACCACCTCCGACGCGAGCGTCGTCCCTATCACGGTCACGGGCTCCACCGTGGACACCACTCTCTCCGCCGAGAGCTCCGCCATGGGAAGTTCCTCCTCCACCGCGAGCCCCCGCAACTGTCCTTGTTGATGTTGGATCTGAAATTTTGTTTGGCTCTCTTAACAATTTTGGATCTAGAAATTTAATTGCAGAAGAAACGGAGAAAGAGAAATCAGAGAAGACCATTATTTTGTTTTCAAGTTTACCACCTGGTTTTATTTTTTTGGATGGGAAAGTTTTGTTGGAAACATTTGTGAGTAAACCAAAAGTGTTAGAGAAGAAGAGCACAGTTGGAGAAATTTTGTGTAGATCTTAAAATCTTCAAGGGGAAGAAGTTGCCCCCATTGAGCAATTGTGGCCACCTATAAAAGAGTTGTTAGGTACAACTTCAACAAGGATCACTGGGTATAAACCGAGCGAAGCCCACACTGTGCATACTTCACTACATGACTCTCAAGCCCCCACTACCCCTTTATTCAAATTGATCTATTGTGGGTCCCCTCAACCCAATTACATCAGAGTTGAACTAAGCCATTGTTTTATTCTGAGCACTACCGAAATGCATAGGCTTGATGCACTTGTCCCACCATTTCATAATTGAGTATTAGTCTTCAACCCCCACTTTTTAGCCCCAACCCCCATTTTAAATGTAAAATAACTAAAATACCCTTTTTTTTCTTTTTTTTCCCTCTAAATCCCAAACCCCATACCCACCTTTCATCTTCTTTCTTGTCCTCCACCACCCCCAAACCCCATAACCACCGGGTAAATATGAAGAAAACCAAAGGGTTATTTTTTGCACGTGATTAGAGCAGAATGCGGACATCTTTATGGGCATATTTGCTTGGGATGGGGTTATGTTTCTTACCTTTACTGTGATGCTCAACCCATGGTGTTTTCATGGGTGTTTCCGTCTCCTTTATGCAAAAGAAATGGGCTTTCTGGTTTCATTCCTAGTTGCCTTACCTTTGTGCATCCAGTATCCCAAACAGAGGAAGGATGGAGGTCGAGTCGTGGCGGCTGGTTGAGGACGAAGGAGGGTGGTTGGTTGAGGACGAAGGAGTAAGCCACAGCTGGTTTCCGCCTCAGGCGGTGGTGGAGTAAGCCACCGTTGGCGCGGATGAAAAATCGTGGAAAGGAAGGGGTGAGGTCGGCGGCGGAGGAAGCACGACAGCGGAAGGGGTGGCGGTGAAGAGAAGGGAGCTAGCGTTGGTGGTTGATGGTGGTTGCAGACTTGCAGTAGAAAAATAAAGATGAGAAAGAGGGTTGGGGAAGAAGAAGGATATTTTTGGAATTAAATTTCTTTTGGGGTTTGGGGTCTAAAAGAGGGGGTTTGAGAACTAGTAGTCTTCATAATTTTGGGCTATCTGATTCCATTTATCTTCTTGGACCTAATTTCATATTTGAGGATAAAGCCCAATTAGACAGAGAAAGTGATCCTTTTGAGAAGTTCAACCTTGAGGACAAGGTTGATCTTCAAGGGGTTGGCAATAATAGGAGGATGAGACAAGTAAGGGTTAAATGAGTTATTTGGCCCATATGGAGAAAGGGAGTAGGATAATTATTTATTTAGATCTTTTAATAATTATTATAATTATCAATTATTAGTATATTTTTTAGAATGTTCTAAGTGCTCTAAGATGATGTCACTTGTGTGGTTGTTATTACTTCTAGGGTTTACTATCCTATTATATAAGCATTGTAATCCTTATTCTATGAATCAATGAAAAATGATGCAAATTATCTTTATTATCTTTTATTAGCTTTTGTAGGAGTAGGAATAGCTTTTAGAATTAATCACTTTTGGTAGGATAACACTTAGATTCCTATCAGAGTGCATAATAGTTTCCTCATGAGCAGCACACCTGAGGCAAATACTGCAAGCGCTCAATCCACGATGATTTCTAACAGCATATGTTAACTGAAATATTTTGAAGGGGGTTAACTGAAATATCTTTTTAACTTTTAGCATAGATTCAAAAATAACTTCAATAAGAAAATTTAATATGTTTAGAGTCAACGACTAAAAATAAGCTTGCCCATTAAAAAAATGTTATCAAAGAATGGTCTCATATCGCTCAAGCATGTGATTTTGAATCTTGTTGTTGACGTGAGAATTTTGTTTGCGGTAATATATATGAACATTTGTAATTTGTAAGTTGTGTATAACATGGTTGTACAAATAACAAGGTTCTCACAATGTTACTTATTGTTGTTTTTGATGTAAAGGGTGTTGGATGAGTTCATAAAGGAGGTTTGGAGAGAATTTCTAATTTTTTTTTATTGGCAAGATTTTTGATAAGGAGGGAAAGGAGGAAATTGTGCCTTTAATGATTAAAGGTGTTTGTACTTTATGTTCCGTAACTCTACCAGTTGAACTAAAGGTTGGGACATTTCTAATCTCATTTTGTTTTACTCTCTCTTTTTCATACTCAGCCTCATGCATCTATCTCTATGTATAGAGGATCAGAGATTAGTTATGATGAGTTAAAAATACAAGATTAATTTAGTGTCATGCTATGTATGCATTCTTGAAGGTGAGCATGCAACCATATTCTTAGAACTAGTTTTTAACCCGTGCAATGCACGGGTTATTTTAATTTGTAATTAAAATGAAATATTTTATGAAAAGTAATTACTGTAAATGTATCATGCATTATATATTATTTTGAAAATAAAATCATGCATTATATGAAAAAGCTATTTTCTTATTTTTTTTATTAGGTTGATTTTGAGAAAAAAATAGAACGGGGAAATATAGAAATAAATTAACTATTTATTAAATATAAATTTGTTTTAAAGGACCATCAATTAGACTTTTAAGACCAATCGTATCTTAAATTCCTTATTGCAAATGATTAGCTAATTTAATTTTTATTTATTTTTTATTGCAAATAATTTAATTTTTATAACTTAATCACTTAGAAACCTAAATATTAACAAATTAATTTTTTAAATTTCACCTCCTTCATTAAAAATAGTTTTAATTTTTAATAATTCCACATCTGTTGCCATATAATTGAAAATCTAATAAATTAAAATAAAAAAAATACAACACACACTCAGCTCTCAGCCTCTCAGGATAGTCCAATAGCATCTACACTAAGATAAGTTTCTAGTAATTAACACACTCACTCTCACACGTATATACACACAGGCTCAAAGAGTCTCTAGCACTCAACAATCACCATAGTCTCCATAAGACCATAACCTTCTTCTCACTCTCTCTTCCTTCATGTTCCTCTCTTTCATTCCAAAATTATTACACGTATATACACACAGGCTCAAAGAGTCTCTAGCACTCAACAATCACCATAGTCTCCATAAGACCATAACCTTCTTCTCACTCTCTCTTCCTTCATGTTCCTCTCTTTCATTCCAAAATTATTACTAATCTCTTCCTTCTCTCCCTTAATCTCTCTTCCTCCATTCCTCACCTGGGAGCCACCTTCACCTTTGATGTCTATGACCCCTACCCCACCGCCTTGGATCTATTCCCCCCCCCCCCCCCACCTTCGATCTATGAACCCAACACCTCAAATCGGTTGCATGGATTACAAATTGAAGACAAATCGTTGGTCAAGGTACAATGGGTTATGGGTTATGGGTTCTTTCACTGGTGTATTTGTCAGGCTGAAAATGAAGCCGATAGGACAGACTGGGTAAACAAAATAACTGGTGTCATCACATCGATTTTTAATTTTCAGTTTCTTAAACAGGTTATCTATTGAGATTTTTGAAAATAACTTTTTTTGCCATAATGTTCATATGTGATGCTATGCTAACACTATTCTATTGTAATTTCTGCAGCCTCATTATGGCATATTGCATTTAGAAAATAAAAACTCAGCAGTTTCCTTGGCTAGTCAATTAGAGGATAGTAATAGATCTTTGATGGATGACATATATTCTAACGAAGTGGATAGTGTCTCAAAGATTTTGAGGGGAATTCCTGGAAATGATAAATGTGCTGAATGCACTGCTCCTGAACCAGAATGGACATCTCTAAACCTTGGCATGCATATTGCCATGTATTGAATACTCTGGGGTGCACCGAAATCTTAGAGTTCATATCTCAAAGGTGCATGCTTTGTTATTGTATAGATTTTAGTTCATTATATTCCTCTGCGATAGTTATATTTCACTACAGTGCTTACATAATTTTGCAGACTTTTTCTTTTTTGTTCATAGGACTTCCATTTTTAAGTTTAAGAATCTTATTAGTTAGGAAATATTATGCAATGTTCTTATAATTAGACCGAGTCAAATTGCATAAATAAGTGATTATTGATTTGGTCTTATCAATCTATTATCATTTTCTAAAGGCAAACCATTTGATCTGCCAACTGCAGGTGAGATCTATCACATTAGATGTTAAGGTTTCGGAACCTGCTTTTATGGAGATATTTAGTAACTTGGGTAATGCTTATTGTAATTCTATGTTTGAGGGCTTGCTTCTACTTGATGACGAAAGGTAAATTTTTTCCTCTCTTTCAGGAAGGTGCAGTATGTGCTATATATCACGTTGAGTGATTGAGTATTTGATCTTGCATTCCTTTCTTTTTTAGAATAATTATCCGCAGAGTAGCTGAATCAAATGTGCCTATGAAACCATGCTCCACAGATGCCTTCCAATACAAGGAAAAGTACATTCAAGCAAAGGTAAGCAGCTTCAATTTCACGTTTTATATATGAAAGTCTATAAATCTTGGATGAGCAGGTAATATTTACTATTTTGGATTCTATTATCTCACCTGGAATTACTATTTTCACAAAAAAAAAAGCAAAAGTAATTAGATGAGCAGGTAATATTTACTATTTTGGATTCCATTATCAAATAGAGCACTTTATTTTGTGTTGTTATTCTTCTTGGTTGGACCTATTTTGTTTTGCATTCATGATTTTATATATATATATATATATATATCTATATCTGTGTGCGTGTGTGCATCATTCTTCGCAGAGGGTTTCTCTGGCTGGGTCTGCAAGCTGTTAAAATTTTGGGATTACTTTTGTAACGGTCTCATTGATCATTGAAATAGGAATGCAACTTGTGGGAAAAAGGCTTTCGATTAGTTTTGTTTAAAAAAAAGAGTAAAAGCTGATAAACTTTCTTGCCATGTTATACCTCTTGAGTTTTAAATTTTTAGACATCTTGTTGCATATTTTAGAATCTTATTTTGCACATTTGGATTTCAGGGGTTTGTGGGGTATGTTCTTCTCTAGCATTTCCAAAAACTGTTAATTTATTCAAGGCTTATTTAAGTTTTTAGTCCCTGAACTTAGGTGCTCTTTTGGAATTGGTCCTTAAACTATTTTTTTGATGCTTTGAGTCCCAAACTTTCCTCAAATTTTGAAAATGGTCATTTCATCACTTAAGCGATGTTATGACCAATGACATGTCACGTCACCTTCACCAAGTCGATAGGTAACGTGCCAGATGATGCCACATGAATTTTTTTAATTAAAAAAAATTCAAATTTATTAAATATAATTAAAAAAACGTATTTTTTAAAGAAAATCAAATCCTTTAATAATTTTTAAAATAATTGATTTTTTTAATTAAAAAATCATGTGGTGTCATGTGATGCTACATAACACTTCACTCGTCGATATTGCGAAAGTGACGTGACATGTCGTCGGCCATATCATCACTTAAGTGATGAAAGGACCATTTCCAAAAATTTGAAAAAGTTCAGGGACCCAAAGCATCGAAAAAAAAGTTCACGGACCAATTCCAAAAAAAAACACCCGAGTTTAGGGATTAAAAGATTTATTAAACCTTTATTCAATATTGTGGTTGTCCTCATTTTATTAGAAGTTTTTGTATTTTATTTCTCTTTATTGTTATATCAGTAGAAAAATTGGCTTATTAAAGTGAACTTATATTGATGTTGCGATGCTACGAATTTAATAATAATTTCTCATATCATAAAAACTTAATAACGTACGATAAGTATACAAATAAATGCATTTGCAAGTATGTAAAATTATAAATTTATAATTCGATGAGCTAAAAAAACCTAAACTAATAAATTTTACTCTAAATTTGTAGATTGTTGTTGGACTCCTTCATCTTGGTCGATTATGTATTCAAGCTTCCTTTTTTGGGTTGTAGCTTTCTGAAATAAATTTGAGAAAAAATTGTTGAATGTATTTTATAATATATTCATATGAAATTGTAATTTATTTTTTTTACTATTAAATAAATAAGGAATATTAATTTTTTAATGTTGACATACCTGTTCATTTCGGGTTCCCAATTCATATTTCATTACTTCCTCGTCCTCTATCATTTTGGATGCTATGAAACTTTTTCTTGGCCTTCCACCATAGTTATCAGTGTTGATTTTGATAAAGAAAGTCCTTCCTAACATTATATCGAGTGCCTCTAGTGTCATTCCTTCCAATTCCCCTGCCTTTGGCAAATAGAATTAAAATATAAATTAAAATACATTAAAAGTATATGATTTTAAAAGTATTGACAAATTTATTATTTTGAAATATATGTGATTGATAAATTAATTTAATTTTTATCCTCATAAGCCTTCCTGAATGTAACAATGTAAAGCATGCACAATCATGTACAATTAATTTATTTCTAAATGAACTTCAGAGAATCAGAGAATCCTTTGGTTTTGAAGCACAGAAATCAATGCAGTTTCATATCTGAAGGTGAGTGGCTCCTCTTGAAGTTTTAATTAAACTTGTTCTTTTACCAATTTGTTTGCTAAATTATTTTGTTAAACTTTTTTCTTCAGTTAATATGGATATAGATATAGATATGTGTATAAAACATAAAAGAATCCTTCTAATTCAGAAAGCACATATATTTTCTCACTAACTTTAAGATCTTATGATAGGTGAAGAGGGATGAGTCATTTTATATAGTTGTGTGTTTTTGTTTACCTCTTCGGCCTCCTTTTTTACAACTTTTGCTATCCACTTTTTGGCTTCTTTGTCAAATAGCACTATTTCAACGTCGTTCTCCTCATCCGATACTTGTAGGTGCAATCTGTATCTGCACTTAGATGTTAGTAATTACGAAATCGAAATAGTAAATCACAAGATTTTTAAATTATTTAAAGTATAATTTGTTTACTTACAGTGTCTTGGTATACGGGTTCAAGTTTTTCATTGTGCAAGCCCCACACTTTGGTGTTTTATTTTTAAATTTAACTACTTTTGAACATATCGAGCACCCTTGATTTAGTTTGTCTACAGTTCCTAAAATGATCCAGTTTCCACCCTGGTACATTCACAATGATAGTTAAATCAATAAAAGTATTTCCAGTTATTTCAATGTTAATTGGATGAAATAGATATGCTAACCTCTTTTGTTTCTTTTGCATCAACAATTGTTTTTCTTTTTTGTTTGTCAGTCCATTCGTCTTTTATATTTGAATGTGTTTGTGAAGAGAGTTGACTTTTCATTAGTGACAAACTCTCCTCTTCAGTATAAGCCCTTGTAAAGAGTAATTTACAATGTTAAAAAATTTATTATATTTTTTGGAGTTGCATTAAGTGAAAGGATGACAAATAGTTAGAAGTAATGTAAAATGAGTACCTAAAATATGAAGCTTCCTCAAAATCTGGGTTTATTAGTAGCTTTGTCTCATACATTGCATTTGCTAGTTCTAAATTACCTGCTAATATAAGCACACCAAATTTATAGTGTTTATATATATATATATATATATATATCAAGAATAGTACACATAAATTTGTCATTTGGGTTAGTGTCGAAAACATGAAACTATATATATATATATATATATATATTATATTTACCCATTCTTTCTCGTATAGTTGTCAAATGTAAGACAATAATCAAGTATTTGTTGTTATTTTTCTCGTATAGTTGCCAAATGTGTATGGCCAACAATTTAATTTTAAACAAATTTTTTATGTATCTTCAAAGTTACCCGACGTCTTCGATCTCTAACTCAATTTTCCTTGATTCCTTTCCATCGTTAGAAAGACACATGTCCTTCTTTACGTTGATGACCCTTGCTAATATATCTTTTAAAAATAGAGAAAATTAGATGTTTAGATTATTGCTTTGATTGAAGGAAAAAAAAAAGCAGTAGAATATAGAGAACGTACCAATGAGCGAATCCATTTTTATTTTACCACTTAATATATCGCTAAAGTTGATGAATTCTAGCTTGTTGGGTGGTATTGAATGACATAAAAATTCCTTTACAATTGTACAATCTGCACTTATGTTGGGTAGCCTTAAATCTACCCACGTTCAATCCAATTTTGAAATTTCCAAAGTGATAGCATTTTCCTTCTTTAATAGTGTCTTTGTGTTTTTCCATATCTTTTCCAATTGTGGTTGCTTGTATCTTGTGTCCCTGTTAGATGAAGTCAATTTTAGATTTTTAACCCTGTCAATTATTATTATTATTATTATTATTATTATTATTATTATTATTATTATTATTATTATTATTATAATATAAAGGAAGATAATTTTAAAGGAAAAATTATCATACCTGAGCATCTAGAAGGATCATTTGCATTGATGTTGGAGTCAATTTTGTATTTACGTCCATTACATTCCATAAGCTTATAACCCTTGCCTTGAATTTCAGAGCACCCATTTTCTATGTTATCTCCATGACTGTATTATCACGTCTCGCCATTACTTTTTTTTCGTAATGTACTAATTTGTTTTGAAAACAGCAATAGTTATTAGTAATTTAAATGTTAAATTAAATGATTCTAATAAAATTTAATGATTTACAATCATTAATAAATAAAAATAAAAAGAAACAAATAATAATAAATAAAAGTATATATACAGAGTCTTAATGTAAAACTTCAAATACTAATTTTTAATGAGCATATATATAGAGTTTATATAGAGTCGATAGGTACTAATTTGGAAAGGAGCATGATAAAAAGAAATAAAAACAAAGTATAGACTGCACATAAGTACGTACCAGACGTGTACAACAAGTGTCTCCAAATAATTGAAAGGATTAGTGCAAGCACAACTTAAAACAACATCCTCTACCTCTGCCTTGTAAATTAGAACAATGTATTCTTTTATTTGAGTTCAACATATGTGTCTCTTGATTTCTCCGCAGATGCATCTATTCAATATTTTTTTTCTTTTTGATTTAACAGATGTGTCTGTTGAAAATTATTTGTGTTCAACAGATGTGTCTCTTGGTAAGGGCATCTCTTTCATTTGAATTCAGCATATGCCTCTCTTGATTTCAATTCAGCAGATGCATCTCTTAGATTTCAAGTAAGCAGATGCATGTGTTCAAAATTATTTTTTATTTTTATTTTTAATTTAAAATAAATAAGGACATTCCTTTCATTTGAATTCATGTGCATTTCTTGATTTCAATTTAGCACATGCATGTTTTTAAAAGTAAATTTTATTATTAATTCAAAATGTAGTAAATAAGGACATGTTGCATATATGATAAAACAAAAAATGTATTTTAATTATTCTTAATAATCCAATTATGTTTTTTGACTGCTTTGATTTTTCTGTATTTATCAGCTCCATCAACATGATAATATCAGTACTGGTTTTTATTAATTGAGATATGAGGTTTTTTTTTATCTTATATTTTATATGAAATAAAAATTAAAAGAGATACATAAATTCACTTAAAAATGAATTAGAAATTTTTTTCCTTCTTTCTATGTTATTCCTTACATACCATCTTTTCATCAGCCACTCTTGGATGTTAACACATGATATATTTTAAACTTAGCAATACTAAAATGGACCAAATCATAAATTAAAAATAGAAGTTTGTATCACGTATAATCTCAATGATGTGAAAAGCATTTGGTACGTAAAACTAATTAATTAATATAAAAGAATAATACAAACAATGAAGTATATGTAAATAATAATTACTGGAAGTTCTAGTGCACATTCTGGAAAACTTCTTGCCAAACTACATTGGTGGTCATATTAGTTGCATTCTTTTGGTACCATGGATTAAAATTTTTAATCCATTTCTACGCTTAACTCTGGGAGATAGCGACATACAATTGACCATGAGTGAAAATTGGATTTGGCAAATATAGTCCAACATTGGTCAAAGATTGTCCTTGACTCTTATTAATAGTCATTGCATAACAAACCGTAATTGGAAATTGCCTTCTCTGTAACTTGAATGGCCATTTACTTTGTGATGGGACTATAACCTCAACTTTGCCTGTGAGGCCTCCATTTCATGAGGAGCTCTAAAATCACAGCATTTGGTTTCACAAATATATAATACAGTTTGATGTAGTTCTGATTACTTGCAGTGACACCTTGTAGTTGGAATTGTTGACAGCACTTTTGAGGTTGAAGATAAGAAAGGAACAAAGGAAATAATGTATTTCTACAGTTCAAGCACGGGTTTTTAGTCCACATACAGCATTTTCGAACTTAAAGTTAAGAAAGGGACAAAGGATAAGATGTATTTCTAAAGTTGTAGCAAAACATTTTCAATATAAATAACGTGTTCAATAATTATGTTACATTGACAATATGTTCAATTATTAAGGTGTTCTTTTTATTTTTCATGCTTTCATACAACAGTGGAGTGAATTTTGAGTTTAGTTCAAAAGATGCATCTTTTCATTTGAATTCAGCAGATGCATATCCAAACTATGTGTCCCTTTCATTTAAAAGCAAATCCAAACTATGTGTCCCTTTCATTTAAAAGCAACATATGTATCTTTTGATTTCTATTCAGCAGATGCATCTCTTCATAGTAAAATAATTTTTCTTTAATTTTTTAAATTAAAGATAAGGACACGTGGCATGCCTTATCAATGAGTATTTTCCCAACTTTAATTCCGAGAGCTCCATTTCGTGAGGAGCTCTCTGGTCACAGTATTTGGTCTTGCAAATATATAATAGTGTTTGATTGTCTAGATTAATAATCCTAACAAAGGCCAAATCAAGCACTACTTGTTAAACGTTCCCAATTCATTTACTTAAAAAAGAACGAGGAAAGTACTTCTACTATCCTATCAAATTCATTAACAATTTAAGGTAAAGATCCTTCTAAATTGAGTTTATATCTAAAATGAGCAATAGTAGTTGATTACTTTTAGACCATGCAGTGTGTTGAGATGTTTATGCATTTGATCAAATATACACCCTTATTTGCTCATTATAAAACCAAACTTATTTATGATCTTTAACAACAATGTGTTGTTTATGAGCAAGATAAGATCAAAGGAACGAACCATCAAAGAAGGACATACACTATAGAAGGGGAGCTCTGAGCTTGTGTTATTAAAGAAATAAGTTCTAGTAGTTGTTTTCTATGTTTTCTCGGGCAAAAAAGAAAAAAAAAAGTTTTTATAGTAGGCATCATGATATTGCAGACATGATGTATATAATTACTGTTCATACCAATATGCTATATATCTTCGCTCCAACTAGGTTCGCTATGCACATAATCATGGTCATGTTCCGAGGAAAATATCTAAATTATCAATGTAGGATTCAAAAGCAGATATATGGTGAAAAGATTTTGATGACTAGGAAGATAGATTGGAGCTTCAAAAAACTGAACTAGACAGTCAAACTTTTATTGCACAAACAAATCTTATGTAACAAGTTAATTCAGTTTATGAATACTCTCTACCTCGATGTTACTCATTGGTCAAGTCATCACCATTCACTTGTTTTTCTCATGTTAATTCTGTGTTAAAGAGATTTGATAATTTACTGAAAACTCATAATCAAGTAACATAGCCTTAAGATCAAAATACTATCACATATACCAACACATCCTATTTGAAGTTGCAAACCCAACATGCCCTCTATCAGGGTCATGCAACAAGAGTCAAACCAAACTAAACAAACTTGTCCTATTTAACATCAAAAATAATTAATCAAATAGAATTGTTAACTACTTGTGTTACAAGCCTCAACTTTTGGAGTGTGCTGCAGTGCCATCAGCTTCTATTCTTTTCAACCTAACTGATGCTGCATCATCATCCTTCCCCACAGGTTTAGATATATATAAAAAGAGCAAAATAAATAAATAAATATCTTATACACAACGTCATGTTTCCTGTTACTTGAAGAATATTGGCATCAACATTGAATAAGGAAACAACTTCCCCTCAGGCCCTCATTAGGCAATAAATATCTATCATCCATCTCTTCCTTTTCATGTGCATTTGGCCGGAAGTATGTTTCGCATCCAACAAAAGCGCCTTAAACTCTGACTTTTTTCAGAAAGCTAAGGAAATTAAAGAAGGTGCCTATAAATAATTTTGTTTGTGAAGTTGGATGCTATATCATTCACCATCAAGGGTCATCAGTCTTGGTACTTGACCATTATCAGCAAATTCAATCTTGTTCAATCTAATGCAGGATAGCACTTGCTCCGGAAGTTCTTCTTGTTTTTGTGCCTATTGTGAGAAATTTAAAAAGATGGTCAGCCGGGCTAACAAAAATATTCTAGCAAGCTTAAGGTAGCATTCGATCGACATCTCAACACAGGAGTTATGTTCCATGAATGGTATTTATTCTGTCCTTGCAGCAAATGCTACCTAAATCTCTAGAAATAGATCTTCAACTTGCATTTAATTGTAAATGAATGTATTTCCCATTAAAATAAATTCCTTGAGATATTAAGATATATGTGGCTTAGAATGAGAGAAACAACATGGCATATTTTAATGGGCTTATTTATGTCAGGTGTCCCTGTAGTTTGCACCTATTTTGTCAGACGCCCTTTAACTTTATTTTTCAACAAATATACCTACAGTTTGCTCCGGTGAGCCATATACCCCTGCATGCCATTTCCGGCCACCGGTGCTGACGTGGACCGCCGGAGTCAGCAAGTGGTAAAAATAGGAGCCCTTGTAGTTTGAGTCTGTTTTGTCAGATACCCCTATATATAACTTCAAAAATTCATATCTTTTAAACCGTAAGTCCAAAAATTACAAATTTTATATCAAAACGATCGTATTGAAATATAGAATTTTAATATGTAATTATTTTACTTTTATGGATAGTTTTTTAAAAAGTTATTTTTTGGGAAATTTTCTATACGAATTTTGAATTTATGAATTATTAAAAATAATTTATGAATTGGATTGAACTAGTTTTTATTGTAGTTTGAGGAACATAAAAATCATGAGTTATTTTTATGATCCTCAAACTATAATAAAAACTAGTGCAATCCAATTCATAAATTATTTTTAATAATTCATAAATTCAAAATTCGTATAGAAAATTACCCAAAAAACAATTTTTTACAAAACTATCCATAAAAATAAAATAATTACATATTAAAATTCTATATTTCAATACGATCGTTTTGACATAAAATTTGTAATTTTTGGACTTACGGTTTAAAAGATATGAATTTTTGAAGTTATATATATGGGTATCTGACAAGAAAAACTCAAACTACAAGGGCTCCTATTTTTACCACTTGCTGACTCCGGCGGTCCACGTCAGCACCGGTGGCCGGAAATGGCATGCAGGGGTATATGGCTCACAGGAGCAAACTGTAGGGGTATATTTGTTGAAAAATAAAGTTAAAGGGCGTCTAACAAAATAGGTGCAAACTACAGTGCACCTGACATAAATAAGCCTATTTTAATGTAATGTATGCAAGGATTTCAATTTGAAGCCTACTATATCAGGGGTTGGAGCTTCAAAGTCCTAGGAAAGCTTGAAAACCTTAGATCATACTTTGATGGTGACAAAAGCTTAACTTTATAGCTTAGAGTGCCGATGTGGTTAAACACAAGCTGATACCTGAATGGTTAGTCCTAGATCAAGAATTCCATCTTTCAAACGATCTCGAAATGCATCAAGTCCTTTTCTTGATATGTAGCTAAATCGATGAACGTCCAGGTCAATCTCAAAGTAGTTAGGACCCTATTAGTGATAGAAAAAACAAGTTAGAAATTCAGAACCAATTTATAGCCTCCATAAAGTTTCATTGCAGTTTTACATTGAAATTTTATTTGAAAGGAGAGTAATAAGAATGTTTTATGAGAAAATATATGACAGCTTTGTGCTGGAAGTGGAAACATCAAATGTATGATACATATGTTCACCAGATATACCTTATAAAAGTTGTGCTGAGGGCGTGAGAGGACAGGTTTTTCATTATACGCATTTACTAGCTTTCTTTCAGTAGAACTCAAGTGCATATCTTCAGGATTGACAAGTCCTACCATGATCTTCAATCTTTCTCTGAAAGCAACACTAGATTCTTTTGCAAATCCTTTAACCTTTTCCGTCTCATCATCAACTAGTTTCTAAATCATATACAGAAAACATGGACCAAGTTAATACTTAATGCAGACAATAAAATTGCGTATCACCCCAAAAGAGTGTCTCACAGAAAACCACTATAACTGTATTGGCAACTCTTCTAAACAGAGTCATGGAGAAAAATTTGGCACAAAATATTTGTGGCATTAACGGTTCAACTTGGAATATAACAGCTGCCTAGAAGCCTTAAAGAAAACCGGTGGACTCATTTCACATTAACACAAGCAAACCAATGAAAATATGTATAGCATTAAATAAAGATTTTGGAATCTAGACCATATAGTTATATGTTATATGAATCCATTCAAACAATCTTATGCAAACATTGTAGATCTATAGGCTATAAATCCCAGGCACATTTAGCTTTGAATGAAATAATTAACACAAAATGTATGGAAACAAGATGAATGAATACGCTAGAAAATAAGTCTACAGAATACTATTTTTACAGAAAAGCTAACTAGGTACAATAATTCACAAAACTTACAAAAAGAATTACGGTTTGAAATAGTAGGCAAATGAAATACCTTTATGCTTTCCTGAAACTGGGAAGAAATGTGTTCATCAAGAGTATCAGAAACCTTGAAATACAGTACGAGGCTCATCCCTTCTCCCTCGGCGTCACCATTGAACATTGCAGCTGGATACGTAGGCAACTGCCACAAGGCATATAAATATGTATGAAAATAATAAGATGGATGACATACCATCAACTGTGGCCAATCTCAATACATGTCAAAAAAATTATATATAGAGTAAACAAGAAAGCATAGTTACCTGGATATTTACAATAAGAAGTTGGGGGATTTTCCCATTGCCATTAGCTTTGACATTTGGAAGTTCAAGGTATTGGGCAATGTGATGTATCTTTTTAGGACAGACAAATAGATCAACACCAATTGGAATGTAAGGGCTATAATTTGGTGCAGGAAACTTGCGCTTGTCTCTGGAAAGCAAATGATTCATAAGACAATTAAGTTCTCATAACTTCATTGAAAGTAGAAAGTTCAAACAAATATACAATGTATATGCAGGAAAGCAAGAAAACGGCATACTTGAAAAAGTTTTCACCGCGGAGTTTAAAAGTTGAGGGTGGAATTTCGGACCAGCATCCAGAAGATGGCTTTTCTCCTTTCTGACATGGTATTATATGTCCTGCTGCAGGTCGATATAGATATCTTTTTGATTGACCTTAAATTGAGATATAAGATAAAGAAGCTTGATCAGTATGTTTTGCTTATGTTGTGCCTACAATAGATCAATTGAACTATGGATAAAAGCAAATAGCCATGGAAAAAATAAAGGTCACATACAAAAGGAAAGATGATACTTCTATGATAATTTGTAAGTTTTTCAACACTTTTTTTCTAGTATGCTATACTAATTGACAATTTAGACTACAAGTCCAAACTAATGCAAATAATTAAATTACATACTCAATTGTGTGAATTTATTTCCGTGCAATGAAATGTAAATTCCTTTTATCACTTACAAAGTTCTGGGGCTTCTTCTACATCACAAGATGATCTGCGCTTGAAAGAAAGCCTAAAAAGAGATGACTGCTTTCTCTGGAGACTCTTTCTTGGTGTATTTACTATTTTGTCGTTGAAGCTTACAGAGGGTAGCAACCGAGTAAGGCCTGATTTCAATGTATTCTCTTCATTTATACTTTTGAAGCTTCCGTGGCTCATGCCTAATCTTGATTTCCCTAGACTTTGTGCACTTCCATCTTTGATCTTAAACCTATCAGACATACCTCCATCAACTTTAAGATAACTTTGATGATATTCTTCATACTGACAGTTGTTATCCAGAATACATGATGACCTTTCATACTGGACCACTTGGCCAGTTGTGCTGCTCACCAATGGAAAAGCATCTGGATATATACCCCAACCCCAAGGAAACAAAGCAAAGAAAGAAATGAGAATCAGAATGGTGATGGAAAAAATCAACAAAGGCCAAATTTGGATAAACAGCTTAATTAAGCTCTTATTCAAAAGCATTACTGAGAGCTTATTTTCATATGCTTCCATAATAAGCTTTCCAATATAAGCTAAAAAGTGTTTTTAGAAAGGTTATAAGCTATTTTTCATGGTATAATTCATGGTTTTCATGATGTCAATGAGGGTGTAATAGTCCATACCTCCATGAATACTGGTGAAGTCATCATCAGATTCAGATTCCAAAATACTGAGAGAGTCAAAATAATCTTCATCTTGGGACATCACTGCAAGCAATGAAATTAAAAAGTCATTGAATTTCAGGTCTAAAAAGAAATTGGCTTGATTTTAGGAATAAGCAACTAGCACAGTAACATTTATTGTTAAAAGTTTTTTAAAAAAAAAAAGCACGAGTTATTTGTAAACTATAAAGATATAAATGATTTAGTTTGAACATTTACCTAGTTTCACATGCAAATAGTCCACTCCACTGGCATTCCAAAAAGAAACTGAAGGTTAAAACCCTTTATTTATAATGGATAGAAATGTCTGCAGACCTCAGGGTACAGCACACCCTCAACAGCACTAGCTTCACTTTTAATGAGATTTGTTCTAAAACATTGGCTTCTATTACATATATGATTATGAATGTCGCCATGTTACACATGTACATGTCTGTGTGTATGTGTATTAATCCATAATATGCTCCTTACATGCTTATTGGCCAACTAATTTTTCACAAAAGAAAAAGGCAAAGGAGAATATACCATTTGCATCATGTTGACTGAGGTGCCATTCACGCTGTGTAACATGAAATGTTGTAACTTCAGAACGTCTGCAAGTAGTGGTTGAACCATTCTCCAAGTCCAAATGAACAAATTCGCTAACCGAATAATCTGTTACACGAGCTCCTGCATCACTAATCCTCTTCATGCTGCCATCAAGGACTGGATGTGAGATCTTTCTATGTCGGCGTCTTATTATTCGCCGATGGAACTTCCTTGGTTTGTTCAGGGGGTAGGTAGGTACTGATACACAACCTCCCATTCTATGTTGTTAGCAACACTTTTAATTGCAATTTTTCAAAATAGTCTTGTAAGAAAATATCTGCAAATTATCAAACATGACATAGAGAAACTAAATTAAATAAATGTTAAAAAACAAATGAATCATGTCAAGATTAATTGATTCTACATATTCTGAGACCAATTGCACAACAGTGAGTTCATAACAAGTCAATGCCACATTACTGAATTGCACTAAGCTAGATAATACTTATAAATAATTATCTGCAAAAATGAATGAAGTTTCAATATATACACTGTTGAAGAACTTAAAACATGACCTTCAAATAGACTAGTCATAACTTGAAGCGGCTCAATAAAGATCTAGAGTTCTAGATATCTATTCTATGCAGATATATATTTGTATAAACGCGATTTTCCTACATATATTGTTTAATACTTTCTCATTTAAAATTTCAGCAATCAGTGATAGAGAATGTAAAATTATATATGTGCAGTCTAAAAATTGAGAGTATTTGAACTTCCCAAGCATAACCTTATTCATCAATTGCTTAACTTTGACATACAAAGCATAACCTTATTCAAAGACTTATCTAACCAGCAGTACTAAATACTGCTATACATTCAAATCCACTTGATGACAGTTAGAGGCTGAAGCCCCCTTCAATCAGAAAATACATTTTTCTATTTTCCCCCACACAAATCGGGAAAAAAAAAAAAAAAAACTATCTCAGAAGTATTTTCACTCCTGTAGTAATCAAATTCAAGTAGTCATACAAAAATTATAGCTTTGGAAAAACAAGGGACCAATTAAAAAGATTGTTATGCAACTTCAAGTATGATTTGTAGTTACATTCAAATATTAAAAGCTACATTTTCACTAAACTCAGTGTCACTAAAATGATAATTTTCTTGGGGAAAATGCTAACCAAAATATCTCAAAAGTGAAGGTGCTTTCTTCTACCTTAGGCCCCTCCACAGGAAGGGAATAGAAAGAATGGAGAGTCAACACTTGCAACAGGAAAACTTATAAACCAATACAGATTTTCAAAAGTAAAAAATTAATAAATATATGTGACAGGTGTCTAGGAAACTCCCACAGAGACGTGGAGAGGGGTTCTGATTTGAGGTTAATCTTCAAGGAAGCTTCCTAACAAGAAATGACCAGCTCTCCTTGGTCCAAGTGCCAAATAGTTTGGGTTTTTTTTTTTTAAATAAAATCCCATGTTCAAGTTTTGGGAATGACAAAAAAAAATTGTTAGAAAAATTGTTTACTCTTGAATTTTACTATTACTCAAACTTAGATTAGTCTTGTCTAATGTATTTTTGAAAAAATTGAAAGGATGTCTTAATATACAAGGTTTCCACTTAGTGGAATGTGAAGATGGTAAACATATATAATTTATTCTCTCAAATAAAGAAATTATTTTCATGATTTGGACTTATGTTCTCTAAATTACAAAACAAGTAATCTTACTGTTGTGTCGAGACTCACTTTTTCATAGCAAAGAAATTAAATAAGGAGGCAAAAGCGGTTAAGAGAAAGGCAAAGGCTGCACGGAAAGTGAGACAAGATGATAGAAATTTGCAGTTGGTTGATGTAATTCAATGTGTCCATGTTAAATGCATGTAGATGTTGGTGCAAATGCAGTGCAAGTGGCCTTGCCTAACCAAAAAGGAATCAAGAAAAAAACACAGGGAAAGAACATCAAGTACACATTTTACCAGAAATCTTCAACATTAAAAGAAACAAAGCAAAAAGGAATAATGTTAAGAATAAGATATTAGGTGAATATAGAAAAGAAATATAATAATAATAATAACAACAACAACACCATAATAGAACACCACATCATGGCAGGCCAACCTATGAAGTGTTCACAAACAACAAGGAAAAGACAACAAAACAAAGACAAAGAAAAATCTCATACATCATCATTAAGATATTGAACTTTGCATGTGTTTTTTAATACCATAACACTTATATATATATATATATATATTAATGAAAACAAAAGCAATAACATGTTATTTGTTACATATGGTAACAGAAATGCAAATAATGCCGTTGTTGGAGGTACAACATACAGCTACTATATTGAATCAAAACACAAAGAAATAGGTGCAAAGGCATTAATAATGATAATAATATATTGTACCCTTTTGGTTGCTATAGATGAATATGGCCTCTTCTCCCTCCTTGCAAAAAGGAGAAACTAACTATATATATGTATGAGCAACCATAGAACATAAAGGAGAGGAGAGGAGAGGGAGGGAGAGACAAGCTTGGAATTGGTTAGAAGGATGGTGGGGTCCAATCCAACAACGTTATTGTCGGATCCGGATGTTGCAAAACCCAGCCTGCACCTTCTAGATCTGTGTTTTGCATTGTTTTGCTCTAACTTGCAACAATATAATTGATTGTTGATAGGTTGATATAATATGTGTATTTACATGTACCCTCCATATAAAGCATAATGACTGATGATGACTGGGGAAGATGAAAAATGGGTTTATTAAAAAAAAAAGGCTTAAATATTGTTTTCGTACTTTATCTTATATCTAGGTTTCAATTTGGTCTCTAACTATTAAAAGAGTCATTTAGTCCTCTATTTTTATGAAGTTTGTCAATGTTGCCCTTCCGTCATAACACCGTTAGAATTAATTGGAATACTCCAGATTCTCACCGGAGATTCCTTCAAACAGTGCATGCGTTGGCGACGGATTTTGCGACGGATTAGTGACGGATTTTTTTAAATATAATAAAAAAATTCGAAAAAATAATAAAAAAATCATATATTTTTTTAAAAACTGTTAAATATTTTAAAAAATAACTGCAATTTTTTTAATATTTTAAATATTTTAAAAAAATAATTAAATTTTCAGAAAAGTTTTAAATAATCAGTAAAATATTTTAAAAACGACTTTCGTTTTTTCATAAAAATCATAAAAAAATTTCTTTTTTTTTTCACAGATTTTTTTAAAAATAATTTTTATAATTTTTTTATTATTTTTACGAATTTTATATTAATTTTTAGAATATTAAAAAAACCAAAAATAAAATTTTCTAAAATTTTAAATTTTAAAATTTTAAAAATATTTTACTGATTATTTAAAATTTTTCTAAAAATTTTATTGTTTTTAAAAATATTTAAAATATTAAAAATATATGAATTTTTTTATTATTTTTTCGATTTTTTTATTATATTTAAAAAAATTCGTCGCTAATCCTAGCAAAATCCGTCGTCAACGCATGCACCGTTTGAAGGAATCTCCGGTGACAATCTGGAATATTTCAATTAATTCTAATTGTGTTACAACAGAAGGACAACATTGACAAACTTTATCAAAATAGAGGACTAAATTGACTCTTTTAATAGTTAGAGGACCAAATTGAAACCTAGATATAAAATAAAGGACCAAAACAGTATTAAGCCTAAAAAAAAATTCATACAATGAATCTTCCTCAAATAGAGTTAATAGTCTATTAAGTCCCCCAAAAATATACTCGACATTACCTTAGTCCTTGAAATATTGTTGGAATCAATTAAGTCCCCGAAATATTGTTTTACTGACAGACTAACGGATTGATTGACGACAGAGGGACTAACGTGATGTCATTCTGTATCTTTGGTGAACTTATTTGATTCCAAAAATCTTTCAAGGACTAAGCTGATGTCAGGTGTATCTTTGGGGGACCTAATAGACTATTAACTCTTTAGCAAAACTAGCTTGTAAGTGTGAGTTTGTAACTTGTAGTTGTGAACTTAGCTTGTAGTTGTTAAGTTAGCTAGGAGCTATAAGCTTCTAGCTAACTATGAGTTTATAGCTGTTTAGCTGATTATTTGAAATAATGTTGTTAGGCAAAACAAGCTTTTAATGTAGCTTAAAGTTATTAAATGATCAAAAAGATGCAACAATATATTATTTATATTTTATTTTTTTTCATTTTTTCTTTATTTATTAAATAAATAGTTAACTAATTAATTAATAAAGTATAAAAATGATTAAATAATAATTAATTAAATTAATTTATTTTCTTTAGTTATTAATTATGTAGTTAATTAATTAATTATAACAAAAAATTTAAATTATAATTAATAATCAATTAAATACACAATTAATAAAAATTAAATTATCATCTGCTCCATAAACTTATAAACATACGCCAAGCATTTGATTATATCACGGCGGGGGCATTTTGTTTTGTTGTGATGTGTTTTTTTTTTCTTTTATAAACTAATGAATAACAGAGAAAAAAAATAACAAAACAACAGGAAAAAAGAGAAAAGAACAGCAGAATAAAACGTTAGGGAAAAATAGCAGGGAAGAAGAAATTAGAAACAAATCCTACAAGAATCGGAAAAAAAAAACAATGATGTGAAAAATAAAGAGGACAAACTTCAGAGGAGGAAGATGTTACAAAGGAAGAAGAAAGGGGCACAATAATTTTTAAATTTGTTTGAGGGTATAATTTGTATATGAATTATTGAAATTGAGTTTACTTTCTAAAAAGCTACTACAAGTAACTTATTGTAAAACCTTGATAATATAAAAAGATTACTTGCATTATTGAGTGCAAAAAGTGGCAATATATACAAAAAGGAATACATCACCTCAATGACGGTGAGAAGGAATAAAGGTAAAAGAATAATGCTACAGGTGTAGGTTGGTTGCTCCCTAATGGCAGACAAGAAAAAACTAACTTGCATCAGGCTAGTGAGAGAATGAGTGGGAAACCGTTACATTTGTTGCATTTTTGTCACTCAATACCCCCCTCAAGCTAGAGTGTATGTTAATCACTCCGAGCTTGGAAAGAAGACGAGATAGAGGCGTTGGGTCAAGAGCCTTGGTGAACAGGTCAGCAGGTTGCTCAGAGGTGGAAATGGGAAGCAAGTGAAAGAGCTAAGCTAATAATCGTTCTCGCACAACATGGCAGTCAATCTCGATGTGTTTGGTACGTTCATGAAAAATAGAGTTGGCTACTATGCATGTGTCTTGCTAAGGCATTGTCACAGAAAAGCAAGGCAGGGGAGGTGAATGGAACAACAAACGTATGGAGCAAGTAAGTGAGCCATTGGATTTCACAGGATGTGGAAGCAAGGGCTCGATACTCAACTTCGGATGAGGAACGAGACACTGTATTTTGCTTCTTCGATCTCCATGAGACAAGGGAATTCCCAAGGAAAATACAATACCCAGAGATTGATTTTCTGGTGTCAACGCAGGCTGCCCAGTCAGAGTCACTGTAGGCTTTCAGTTGCAGTGGAGAAGATGAAGGATAAAAAAGACCATGTCCTGGACTGCTCTTGATGTATCTGAGTACCCTGTGCAGTGCTTTGTAATGAGCATTTGTTGGTGCTGCAAGGAATTGGCTCAATTGTTGTACTGAGTAACTAAGATCAGGTCTTGTATTTGTTAGGTATAGAAGTCTGCCTACAAGCCTTCTGTAAACATTGGGTTCAGCATACAGGTTTTTATCATCATTGTGAAGTTTTAGAGTCTTCACCATAGGGGTGGAAGCAGGCTTGGAAGCTAAGTAACCTGTGTCTGAGAATATATCAAGAGCATACTTCCTCTGACATATAGTGATACCTGCACTGCTTCTAGCTATCTCAAGTCCAAGGAAATATTTCAAAGGCCCTAAGTCTTTGATCTTGAAGAGAGTATTGAGATGACCCTTTACTGCAGCAATTTCATCCATGTTGTTTCTAGCAAGAATTATGTCATCAACATAGATTAAGAGAGCAGTGAACAGTCTATCTGAGGCTTTTGTGAACAGAGAGTGATCATGATGTGACTGTTTGTACCCCATGGAGAAGAGACAAGAGGACAGTTTGGTAAACCACTGTTTGCTGGCCTGTTTGAGTCCATACAAGGACTTGTGCAGTTTGCATACCTGACCAGGCTTAGAGGAAACAACACCTGGAGGCAATGTGATGTAAACTTCCTCCTCTAGGTCACCATGCAAAAAAGCATTATTCACATCCAATTGATGGAGAAACCAGTTCTGTGATGATGCAATAGCCAATAAGAGCCTGACAGTGGTTAGTTTCACAACAGGGGCAAAAGTATCAAAATAATCCAAGCCTTCTGTTTGTGTGTAACCCTTAGCAACCACCCTTGCCTTATGCCTTTCTATTGTGCCATTTGACTTGTACTTGAGTTTATAAACCCATTTAGATCCAATTGACTATTTTCCAGCAGGTAGATCAACAACAGTCCAAGTCTTGTTAGCCTCCAATGCATTCAATTCATTCTGCATTGCATTTCTCCAATCTGAGGACTGAACAACTTGGTGATAGAACTTTGGCTCATCATGTGTAGAAAGAGACAAGACATAATGCAAATATGAAGATGAAAGACACAGATAATTCAAGACTGAAGAGAGAGGATGAGTGATACCTTTTGATGATTGAGGAGTTGATGTGAGAATATTGCAATGATAGTCCTTAAGGTAGGTTGGAGGATGGGTGGCTCTTCCTGATCTTCTGAGGTGTGGTGGTGAGTGAGATCTATTTAGGTGTGGTGGTGAATGTTGTGGATAATTTTGAGTCTCATTCTCATGTTTTGTGTTCCTTTTGGTCTGTTGGGATGATTGTGGAGAATGAGTGGGTAATGGTGAGTCTGGTGAGGTTTCATCATGGTTCTGGTTGTTCTCAGGTTCTAGGTATAAATTGTAAGGTGACGGTGGATTGGTTTGTGGTTTGTTGAACATAAGGAAGTCAGTGATTCAATGTAAGAATGTGACCCATTATCTCTAGACAAATCAAGAGCAGAAAAATTTGTGATGTTGTCAGGCAAGTATGGAAAAATGTGCTCATAGAAAGCCACATTCCTAGAAATGAAGATTTCTCTGGTTCTAAGGTCAAACACTACATATCCTTTTGTTCCTGGTTTGTAGCCAAGAAAGAGACACTTCTTGGCCCTAGGGTCTAATTTGGTTCTGTGTTGTTATAGGGTTGAAGCAAAACACAGGCTGCCAAACACTCTTAAATCAGTGAAATTTGGATCAGTTTTATGAAGTAATTGGTGAGGAGACTTGTAATCTAGGATTGGTGTAGGTAATCTATTAATGAGGAAGACTGCATGGTTGGCAGCAAAGTTCCAAAAGCTTTTGGGTAGTCTGGATTGGAATAGAAGGGATCTTGTGATATTCAGAATATGCCTCTGCTTCCTCTCCACTACAGAATTCTGTTGTGGAGTTTCTACACAGGAAGTTTGGTGTACTATGCCTAGTTCTTGATAAAGGTTAGTCATGGCAAACTCTACACCATTATCAGTTCTAATGATTTTGATTGTTTTATTGAATTGTGTTTGAACCAGGGTGATAAAGTTCCTGGCTAAGTTTCTCGTTTCTTGTTTAGATTTCATAAGGAAAAGCCAAGTGTGCCTTGTGAAATCATCCACAACAGCGAGGAAGTATTTGTGGCCATTAACAGAACTGATTGCTAATGGCCCTACATGTCCATGTGAATTAAGTCAAAAGGTTCAACAATTTTATTTAAGCTATGGGAAAAGGGAAGTTTAGATTGCTTTGCCAAATGACAATAATCACAGACTTTCATTGAATCAAACTTGACTAAAGGGGAATGTTTACATATGTTTTCCAGAACTTTTACGGAAGGGTGTCCTAGTCTAAAATGCCATAAATCAAAGAAAGGTACAATGGGATTTCTTCCTATGACAGAGTTGATAAAATGTTGTTTTTGAGTTTGAGGATGTCTTGGTTGGCTGAGGACATACAAGCTATTCTGCACATCAGCTAGCCCAATCATCTTCAAGGTAATCATATCCTGAATCACACAGTGCAAATCATCAAAAATTAGTTTGCATTTAAGTGTCTTAGTCAATTTAGGAATGGAAATAAGATTGAACTTGAATTCAGGTATATATAGCACATTGTATAATATGAACTGCTTTGACAATCTGATAGTTCCTAAAATTTTTGCAGTAACACTGGAACCAATGGGCAGCTTAATTTGAATTGGCCTGATTTCAGTAAAAACATCAAAACACCTCAGATTTTGGCATACATGGTCAGTAGCACCAGTATCCAAAATCCAAGGCAGCATACCTGAATTCTTGCTCAACTGTTGTTCGCCACTTAACTGGTTGACATTGTGACTGTTTGATTCAGAATTGAGCTTGTTCAGCAGTGCAGTAATCTGAGCAAACTGTTATGGACTGAAACTGAGGGTAGATTGTTGGTTTGTGGCTGGCACTGATGGTGAATTTCCATCTGCATTCTCCTTCATGTACTCATTATTCTCCTTAGTCTCATCACTGACAGCACTGTTAATCTTTCCATTCCCATTTTTAGGTTTGAAAACAAAATCTGATGGGAAACCATGTTTGAAATAATAGGTTTCTTCTGTGTGCCTCTCTCTGCTATAGAAGGTGCAAATCTTGTTTTTGGCTAAGCCCCCTTTTGAGTTTCCTCTACCCCTTGATGCAGCACCACCTCTTGCACCAGATGAGTTGGTTCTGTCTTGGTTGGACCTGTAATTCTGGCTATTGGACCCTGAAAGTACCTTTACATTACTGTTGTTCAGTAAAACCTTAGAATCAATGGAGCTAGTGCCAGTGAGTTGTCTTTCTTGTTGTAATACAAGGGAGAAGACCTTGTTGATAGTGGGCAGAGGTTCCATGAGAAGGACTTGGGCTCGAATTGTACTGAACTGATCATTCAGCCCCTTGAGAAAGCAAATCACATACTCAATCTCTCTGTACCCTTTGATGGTTGGAATTAGGTCACATCTGCACTTCACTTGGCATAAACAACCTGGAATCGTTCTCACGGATTCTAACTCTTACCATAAAATCTTCAAATCAATAAAGAAACTTGCTACATCTCTGACTCCTTGCCTAATGGAATGAATTTCTTGCAGGAGATCTGAGGTTCTGAAATGGTCACCTTTTGAGAATCTGTCTCTCAGATCCTGCCAAAGCTCCTGAGCACTGTCTATGTAGATGGTGCTTTGAGCAATTTGTGTTGAGACAGATCTGGTAATCCATGATAGCACCATCACATTGCATCTTTCCCAAGCATCAAACAACTCTTCATCATGTGCTGGCATTGTGATTGTACCATCAACAAATTTATACTTGTTCTTTGAGAGTAAGGCTCTCTTCACGGATCTGCTCCATGAGTGGTAATTCCCTCCTTCTAAGGGAGTGGGAACCAATACTGCGCCTGGACTCTCACTAGGGTGTAGATAGTAAGGACTGAGTGGATTTTGGGAATCCTTCAAGATACTGGCTCCTGATGAACCATCATCACCAACAGTGGAAGCAAAATCTGCCATAGTCAAGATGGCGAGGAGATCTGAGCTAGTTTTCTAAGCTTCAGAGTGTAAAAAAAATGAGCTCGATTTCTGAACTCAAGGCTGGAATAGAGGAAAGTTGTGCTTGATTTCTAAGCACATAAGAGGTGTGGAATCTGAGCTCGGATTCTGAGCTCGAAGAAAAGGGAAAAGAAGAGAGGATCAAGAAAACATTATCAGAGTGAAAAAGAAAAAAAAAAGGCGCAGTAGAGCTCTCACCGCTCTCAAGGTGAGAGCTCTGATACCATATTGTAAAACCACTACTAGAAAAAAGACTTTTTAAATCAGACTTTTAAAATCTGTTTTGTAAAATAGATGTTAAATTTGTAAGCAATGGCAAATTTGTAAATACTTGAATTTTAAAAATCCTTTTCACATCTTCTTTATTCATAACTGATGCAGAATGTTGTTATTAACGGTGGCAAAGTTGTAAATAATTGAATTTTAAAATTCTTTTTGCATCTTTTATAATAGAAATGATGTGGAAAGTCCTGAATGCGGTGGCACGCTCGTAAATATTAAGTTTAAAAATTAAAAAACATAGACACTAAAGCTAGAAAGGTAGAACTATCGCATATCAATTCTCAGCCATTGAAATAGAGAAGGGGGAGGAAATGACGACGGAGGGGAAGAAAACAGAAGCTCCTAGTCACCGTCATTGGCTGCTGAGCCACCAATCCCAACCGTCATGGCTGCCGAAGCTTCTTCTCGCTACATAACTGCCACTCTCCCTCTCCCAATTTGTGAAATCCCAAAACCTAGAAGCCCTTCGAACCCTAAACTCAAAGCCCCTCACGCCCTCATTTCTCTCCCCCCAAATTCGTCTCCGCCTCACTTGCGACCTCTTCGACCTTCATATTCTTCTTCTTCTAATGCTTGATTCGTCATCTTGTTCTCGTTCATCTCCGTTTTCCATTCATTCCAGTAAATCGGTGAGTTTGAAGATGACCACCGACGTCATTGTCAGAGCTTCGTCTTCTCCATAGCGTGATAAGCATCCTCAAGGTTCTCTCTCTCTTCTTGTCTTCTCAATTTCAATCTTTAACTTTTTTAAAAAAATTTAGTTATAAACTCGTTCTCCTAATTTTTTAGGGTTTATTAAATTTGTTGTTCTTTGATTGAAGGACAAGTTGCTGAGCGAGTTTGGAACTAGAATTGTATAAGGAGAAGGGTATGCTATGGTTCTCCATTGAATTTTTCTGAGTTTCAAAAACTCCCAGATCGATTTAATTTTTCTGCTACAAACATATGAAGGGCTTCAAATTAGTTATTTAATTTTATACTTTCTAAACTTAATACTATATGCTGAGTACTGGACTAGTTGTTATATAGTCACTTATTATACCTTAATTAAACCCAAGGTATTTGGTGTCAAGGATGTATATAGTATTGTTGCTCTCATGTTGTTATCAATTGTCTTTATGAAGAACTGATTCAACACTGAAATTATTTTCACTGAATTACTTAGATTACTTCTTGAATTCAGAAGAACAAGTTCTTGAATATACTCTTGACTTTATTAGTCAATTATAAACACCTAGATAGGAAGTTGCCCATGCATTCACCTGATTTGTAGTTTATAATAGTATGTTACTTGGTACTGACTAAGCAATATTGATTGTCTTGCCTGGTATATCACTCAATAGAGAATGGTTAAAATTATGAAATATGCCATTACAATTGATAATACTCTGTCTTGATTTTGCTAAGGTTTACTTGCCGTATATTTTGCTAACATCTATTAGGTTCTGTATTGATTGATAATACTCTGTCTTGATTTTTATCTATTGTCTTTGGTTTGTATTTTGGACTCTGTAAGGGGCGTTTTCCAAGCCAATTCCCGTTTTTAGCAGTAGTATAGTTTGTAGCAGTTTTAGTGTGATATGGTGATGTTTTTAAGGAATAAGTCATTATCTTGGTGCAAGAGGTCTTTAATGGTTTTCTTTTTATTTGTATTGTAACTGTGTTGGATTCGGGTTTGAGTATTACTCATACTCCCCCCCTTTTCAGTCTTTATTTCTATCAATAAATTTTATCTTATAAAAAAACCTTACTACCTGTACCAAATTTTAATTTTGGCTCATGTGGGATTTCTCCATCAATCAAGGTTCTGCACTCACTGCAATTTTCACTGCAAGTGGTCAGGTGTTAATACTGTTGATTGAAAAGTGCAAATGCTGTTAGTTACTTTGGGTAGAATTTAATTAGTTTTGATAGAATTTGTAGTTAGTGAATATAAGAGATTTGGGATGGTTATGTGATTTGTAATCTGTTTACAATTTAGTTGATTTGTTCCAAGCTTAGTTGATTTGTTTACATTTTTTCATAAATTTAGTTGATTTGTTCCAAGCTTAGTTGATTTGTTTACATTTTCTCATAAATTTTACTTTTGTTGCAGGATGTTCATTGGCACTTCCAAAAGGATGGAGCTGGCTCAAGTTATAGTTAGTAGTATAGCTAATTTTCCTGCCAATTTCAGTACCTACAAGTAGTTAGTTTAGTGTAGAAGCTAACTTATCAAGTGTTTATTTTATTTGTAGTTTGTATTAAATTACTTAGGATATTTTGCCTTTTGGAATCATTTGTATTATAACACTATTTTTTGGTATTAAATGTGGATTCATTTGTATTATGAGTTTATTATAAGCTTATTTTACCTTTTGGATCCATTAATGAAGGTCATCAATAGATATAAAAAATACTAAAAAAAAATTCAACTTTTCCACATCTGTTTTTTATAAAAAACCAGATGCGGAAAGTGGACATTCCGCATCTGTTTTATCGTAAAACAGATGCGGAAAGTGGACATTTCGCATCTGTTTTATCGTAAAACAGATGCGGAAAGTGGACATTTCGCATCTGTTTTATCGTAAATAGATGCGGAAAATGGACATTCCGCATCTGTTTAATGTCCACTTTCCGCATCTGTTTGGGTTCGTAAGTGATGTGGAAAGTAACTTTCCGCATCAGTTATGGAACTTTTCGCATATGTTTTTAAAAGTGATGCGGAAAGTCCAACATTTCACATCTGTTTTTAAAAGTGATGCAGAAAGTCATTACTTTTAACATCTCTCACATTTATATCATTTCTAAAACAGATGCGGAATGCGTTTTAAAACAGATGTTAAATGCCCGATCTCCAGTAGTGAACCTTGATAATATAAAAAGATTACTTGCATTATTGAGTGCCAAAAGTGGCAATATATACAAAAAGGAATACATCACCTCAATGACGGTGAGAAGGAATAAATGTAAAAGAATAATGCTACAGGTGTAGGTTGGTTGCTCCCTAATGGCAGACAAGAAAAAACTAACTTGCATCAGGCTGGTGAGAGAATGAGTGGGAAACCGTTACATTTGTTGCATTTTTGTCACTCAATATAACTTTCTAAGAACTAGCTTTCAAAAGCTACAAGCTCCTTTTTTAAAAGTCATAAGCTCCTATTAATTTATGTTCATCGAACGGGGCTAATAACTTATTGACTGAATCTAAAAGCTTCTAACTAGATAAAAAGCTCCTAACTATAGTTGCCGAACCATGATGTTGATGATGATAATAAATACTCCCTTCTTTTTTTATATGTAGGTTATATTCTAAATTAATTATTTGTTTTTATACATAGGTTTATAATTTTTAAATAGGTATTTAATTCTTTTTTAATAAACTATCATATGAAATAAATGTTCTTATTAACTAAGTTCAATTTCCCATAAAATGAGTAATACAAGTAAGATGTGTAAAAATATAAAATTGATACGGAGTAGTTTTGTTTTTTAGTTAAAAACAAGGAATTAACTACCCACCTTGATCCATATATTTCATTTAAGTATATATGACTTATAAATAAGAACAGAGGGAGTATATATATACAACCATTGATATTTTTTTCGCTTCAAGGATATCTTCCAGTGGATGGCTAAAGATTAATATCCTTTAAGATATACAGATCATCAAGAAAAATTTATTTTTACCAACAAAGCATTTTTCATATATAAAGTAAAGTTCATATCTTTAGCATGATACTTAAAAACTCTATTATCTGATTCATTGTGCTATGTTGATTACCACCGTTAATGTTATCCATTATTCATAGAACCAAAAATATAAATTTCAATGATATATATATATATATATATATATATATATATATATTATAAGTCTAAGTCACTTTATCTCACACATTTCAAACATCAAATACTTTTTGTGATTTAAATTATAAAATTATTTAAAGTGATACAATGGTGAAAAAAATTTAGTTAAACAAAAACCAAATTAGAAGATTTAAATCCAACATTAAAAAATTTGTATCTAAATTCTAGTTAAATTCACCAATTTTTAATGATTTTTTTAGACAAAGTTTTTGGCAGTAAGGAAGAAAGGTAAAATCGTATAACTGTCAGCGATCGAATCAATGTGCTAACACATTTTTTTTCTAAAATCCCTTAATTCCTTAAGTCAATTTTAATCATATAATCCTCTTATAACAACAGTCTGAATTCTAACATTATATAATTTCGCAAAGGTATTCCTGCTCAATGCAAAATTACAAAGTTTGATTGAAGGTCACTTCAATTCCCAATTTCTCAATTGGAGGATTGAGTCCCAAATCACAAAACTGCAGATTTCATGAATACGATCAACACACAATCAAACAATTGACTAAAAAGAGACTTCTATTCATAAAACGTAATTGTTATTCATAATCCATACTCATCAACTATATCCCTATTGTAAAACTAGCAATCCGTTACAAAAGGAAAAGAACAAGAGGAAAAGAAAAACTCCATGACATACACAAAATGTTGCCAACGATCAAGTTCCTCGAGAATTCCTTCCCTTGAGGTTTTTAATCTTCTTCCACAATGCTCCCAAGAGCGCCCTCTCTCTCTCTCTGTTATTTTCTTTCCCAATTTCGAGTTGTGTCCAAAAACACAGGTTTGGGATCAGTTTTATTCACGTGGAAACTCAAAAACCTAATTTTTTAATTTTTTCTACTGACGGCTCGCGCCTAGGCACCCTGCGCCTGAGCGTGCTTGACTTTTGAACTGGCGCGCCTGAGCGTGCATCACAGGCATTTGAGCGTCCTATTGGTGGTGATTTCTTCGTCCTATACACGTTTCAGCGTGTCTAGCCATGTGCCAAGGCGTATTTCTTTCCTGTGAGAATTGATCTTTCTACCCCATGGACTCCATACACGCCTGGACGCATGTATCACACGTCTGGGTGTGCATGAAGGCTTTCAATTTGATTTTTCTTGCTCTTTTCGATCCTTTTTTAGGCTTCCATCACTCTTCCTATCATCTTTGACCAAAATCTCCAAAATTGAGCTTCAACACACCTGAAATCAAGTCAAGAATAGATTTTTAGTATTAGTAGTGAATTAGCTTTATACAAAACCAAAAGAAAAACACACTTAAAACTAAGAACTTACTTGGGAAACAAACAGAAACCAAGCTAAGAGGAAAATAAAAACCACTGAAAAATGTTATAATAAATTGGACAATAATCAACTCTATGTCTAGTTAATCTTCTTATTGGGGATATGGTGGAATTGGTTGTAAACTTCTAATTATGTGATTTACGATATTGATTTGAATGAATTTCTATTTATATTAATTGTTTTATTATGCTTTTCAAGTTTTTCATAGAATTAGCTACTCTATGATTAGGGAATTCAATCTTTCAATTGATAAATTAGAGATTGAATTATAGCACTTTAATTTAATCAAATTTTATGATTTTAAAACTTGTAGGAATACTTTTGGGAAATTATATAACATTTGTGGCTCTAAAGTTCTTAATCAAACAATTACTATTAATTTAGGATTCGCTTAAGGGTTTAAGATAGATGTTCTAAATTTACAATACAAAGTAAGTGCCCTGAGGAATCAAGTTCTTACTACCTCAGCTGGAATCGTTGTTAACATAATAGGAATTATATTCATAATCGAAGTAAATCATTGTTAGTGCAAAAAAAACCATGTCTCTAGCCCTTTTATCCAATCCACAACTCAAAATATTTTTCTATTTATTCTTTTGAAATAAAAAAATCCAAACAAATATTTTTAATCCAATTTCACTAAGTCTAACCGCAGTAAGGTAAGAATTGCCATAACACATTAATCCCTATGGGTTCGGCACTTAAATTACTACTATATTACTTATATCATTGGGTATATTTGTCGATGTCTCAACATTTTCGGTTGAGATTAAAAAAACCCTTCAAAATAATACGTGACCAAGGATTGGTAGACCATTAAAAAAAGAGTACTGGAATGAAAACCTCAACAAATTGGAACCAAACCTCAAAGTGTGAAAATCTAAAATACCTTTTACATATATAACCGTCTCAGACTCTCAGGTAAGTGTATTTTTTAGAATGAACTCTGTTTAAAAAATTTTCTGATTAGATCTTGTTAGAAAAAGCATTTTTTAACTAGGCCATGTCGAAAATTACATTTTTCGTGTATGTCTGTGTGCATATCAGAGAGAGAATAAAGAAGGGGTTGAGAGCATATGCGGAAATGCTTTGGTTGGTGAGGCATTTATCAAAAGAGGCACGAGGTTATTACTCCAAGTAACCAAAAACCGGCCAACATATATATATATATATATATCTGACGGCTAGGTTGAAAAAGCAACAACATTTTCTCCTCCTCCTTCATTTTTTGTGAGTATCGAAGAGAGGATGTGGTGGCAGGTCGCGATTTTTGAGACTGATGAGGGAGTGGTATCTATCTGACTATCTCTTTGGGATATAGATTATAAGGTTTGATTCCAATTTTTGGTGTTTATATTCCAGAACCATGAAGAAAAAAAATTCATAAAATGAAAAATGTTTCCTTGCATTAAACCATTTTTATAGGATCGTATTTGTATAAAGTGTAATTTTTATGGGTCAATGTGCATCTCTTATTTTATTTTATATGTCACAAACTCTCGATCATATATATATATATCACTTATTTTCATTAATTTGTTGAGTTAAAAAGTTGATAATTAAAATTACAAATTATATTTTTTTTCATTAATAAAAATAAGATGACACATCACACATGATTGTGATGTTCAAAATAGGAAAGTGGATGATGTTGTTCCATTTTATATATTGTTGAACAGCTTCTCCTTAAGGTTTATTTTATCATTCTTCATGCAAATAGATCAAACTATATTACGAATCAGAATATTCTCCAGCTAGAATTGACCAACTTAGCTACTAAACATTCTTGCATGTTGCATGAAATGATCCACCCATCTACTTGGTAATACAACCTGAACATCTATCCTGCAGACCATATCTACAACAACCTAACTACATATTTGAAGCAGTATTTGTAAAAGTAGAAGTTAACATTTTCCATCTGAACCAAAAAAAAAATAAAAAAATGAAGTCAATAAGTCAATTATATCAATCAAATTATCAATTACAATTATACAAGAGAGATATTCAAAGAGCTAAGCTAAGCACGAGGGAATCACATGAGAACCAAATATAAAAGCTTGTTTTCGTGTATAATTTCGAGAATATAATAAAGTATATCGATCTGATTGAATAACTATCTATTTTCACATGCAAATGCAGTGACTTTTTTGAGTCAGTGACAGACACACGTGCACACCAACACACATAAACAGATATGTTAATATTATAAAGGGAAAATTATTAGAAAGCTAAGTTAAATTATTAGAAAGTTGAGAGTCCATAGAGGTGGGGCCCGGGCATATACACTTTCTTTGAAGAAGAGATTTTAGTAAAAAAAAAAAAAAAAAAAAAGCTTAATTGCACTTTTGGTCCCCCAATTTTGGCAATTTGGCATTTTTGATCCCTTATTTTTAATTTGGCTATTTCAGTCTTCTGATTTACAATTCGTGGCTATTTTGGTCCCTCCGACAACATCGTTAACAGATGAGTTGACGGAGGAACCAAAATAGCCACGAATTGTAAATTGGAGGACTGAAATAGCCAAATTAAAAGTTAGCGGACCAAAATCGCCAAATTATCAAAATTTTGGTATTTTTAAATTTGTGGTGTATACTTATTCAATATGAGTTTTTTATATGTATAATACGATACATATGAGAAAATCATTTTAATAACAATAATATTTATACAATATTAAAAAAGTTATAAAAGGATTTTCTAATGTGTATTATATGACACATGCAAAAAAATTCATATTTAATAAGTGTGTATAAGAAATTATTGTAATTAATGCACAAAATTTTTTAAATATATTAATTTTCAACGTAAACTCAATATCCTCCCTTTATCCTTGTTTGTAAGGTCCTTTTATCAAATCCATATAGATTAAGAAAGTAGTTAGAGATTATTGCTCTCAAAGTTATAAAAATAAAATACTCCTATATCAAAGTTTCAAAATTACCCATACATAAAATTCAATACAATTTAAATTGATGTTGTCATTATTATGAACAAGTAAAAAGGTTCCTTGGAATATGGAATATAAATTGGAAGACTTAATTGCACTTTTGGTCCCCTAATTTTGATAATTTGACAATTTTGGTCCCCTAACTATTAATTTAGCGATTTCAGTCCTCCAATTTACAATCCGTGGCTATTTTGGTCCCTCCTCAGCATCATTAACGGAAGAGTTGACGGAGGGACCAAAATAGCCACGAATTGTAAATTGGAGGACTAAAATCGGCAAATTAAAAGTTAGAGGACCAAATCGCCAAATTATCAAAATTGGGGGACCAAAAGTGAAATTAAGCTGATTGCACATGTTAATAAACATGTTAAACAAAATACTCCATCCGTTCTCATTTATAAGTCATTTTATTGATGATTTATTTGTTCCAAAATATAAGTCACTTTACAATATTTTGGCAACATTAAATAACCTATACCAAATATACCCCTAATAATTCCATTTTATATTCCATATTCCAAGGAACCTTTTTACTTGTCCATAATAATGACAACATCAATTTAAATTGTATTGAATTTTATGTATGGGTAATTTTGAAACTTTGATGTAGGAGTATTTTATTTTATAACTTTGAGTTCTAGAGTAATAATCTCTAACTATTTTATTAATCTATGTGGACTTGATAAAATGACCTTATAAACAAGGATAAAGAGAGTATATTGAGTCTACGTTAAAAATTAATATATTTAAAAAATTGAGTGCATTAATTACAATAATTTCTGATACACACTTATCAAATACGAATTTTTTTAGCATGTTTCATATAATACACATTGGAAAAATCCTTTTATAACCATTTTAATATTGTATAAATATTATTGTTATTAAAATGATTTTTCTCATATGTATCGTATGATACATATAAAAAACTCATATTGAATAAGTATACACCACAAATTTAAAAATACCAAAATTTTGATAATTTGGCGATTTTGGTTCCCTAACTTTTAATTTGGCGATTTCAGTCCTCTAATTTACAATTCGTGGCTATTTTGGTCCCTCCGTGAACTCTTCCGTTAACTATACTGATGGTGGGAACAAAATAGCCACGAATTGTAAATTGGAGAACTGAAATCGCCAAATTAAAAGCTAGGAGATCAAATCACCAAATTGTTAAAATTGGAGGACCAAAAGTGCAATTAAGCCAAATTGAAATTATTAGGGGTATATTTGGTATAGGTTGTTTAATGTTGCCGAGATATCGTAAAGTGACTTATATGTTGAATCAAAGAGGTTTTGATGAAGACAAATGAATCATCTCGGCTCTCGGCCAAGGCTTTGACTAAGACAAATGATTCAGCGTGGTGTGCTACGAAGTATCTCAGATCTTGGCCATTGTTAAACCAACTCGATAGATACTCGGCTACCAGCAGCAAGTCAGTAGTTCCGGTTCAAGCTCGAAATATGCTCAGACATTTGAAGTCAAAAAGGCAACGAGTAAGAAGCTCAGGTGCAAGCTCGGACAATGCTCGTAATATGCTCAGCCTGTTTGCTTCAGAAGAGCCAGTTGTCAAACCCATAAGATAAGCTCGGAAGTTGTTCGGAAAATTGATCAAGCGTGCAAGTCAGCATCTCCCAGTTCAATCTCAAAAGATGTTCAGTCATTTGCTTCGGGAAAGATGGTAGAAGCTTTGTTTGGAACAAGCTCGGTAGATGCTCAGCCACTGTAGTCGAACCAGCAGCAAGAAGCTCTGTTCGGAACAAGCTCGGTAGATGCTCAACCACTGTAGTCAAACAAGTAGCAAGTCAAAAGCTAAAGATCAAGCTTGGCAGACGCTAAGATGCTCGGTTAATATATCAAGCTAAGAGATCGAGGTCGATCTAAAGCTCGGTTCACAAACTTCAGTTCAAGATTGAATAATTAAGCTCGGCTAAAGCTCAGTTCACATACTTCAGTTCAAGATTGAATATCAAACTCGGCCGACGCTCGGATCTCAAACTTCAGTACAAGCACAAATGCAAAGCTCGACCCAAGCTCGGATGTCAGTCTTCAACTTAAGTTAGGACATAAAGCTCGGCACAAGCTTGGATGTCAGTCTTCAACTCAAGTTAGGACATAAAGCTCAGCCCAAACTCGGATGCAAAGTGGTCGGCGAAAGGTCAGTCAGCTTACTCAAGTCCCCTAGCTCGAACAAATGTCAAGCTAGGCAACACTGTTCATCGTCTTCAACAAACAGTTGTCACATCACCGCTCACACCTCTTCGCTCTGTAACTGTTTTTAATTTACTGAGTGTGGGTGGTAAACTTAGTTTTTAACTCAAACGTATAAATCTCTAAGTTTGAATTTCAAATGAGATAAAAACAAAGGTTAGAAACGGGATTAATTTGAAATCTGATTTGACTTCAATATGACCGTTGGAAAGGATAACATCTCTCAAAAATCTTTATAAAAGGAGAGTTGTCTTCCCCAACGGACATGGAAAACACATATTGAAGAACAAACACGCTGAGACCATTTTCTCTTCATCTCTGTAAATCCCTTTCTTAACCGAACCGAAAAACTCAATTGGTTTCACACTTTCAGATCTGTATTAGATTGAGTTTTCGGTTGGAGCCAAATCTTTTAAATTTTTTATAAGAAAGGAAAGTCCTTGAAGGTTTCAAGGCAATTGATCTTGAAGGTTTCAAGATCGCTGTGAGTTGAAGGTTTCAACAAGAATCAACTGAGGTTGATGAAGGTTTCATCGATAGAAGTGTTGAAGAGGTTCTTCAGTCATCAGTTCAAGTCGGGGTAGAATTCAAGAGTTTGGTACACTCTTGAAGAGTTTGGTTGAGTGAGGTTCACTTGTAATTTCATGTTGTATTCCGATTGAATTGATAGAGTAAAGGCTCCCTAAAGGTTTTAGGGGGAACTGGATGTAGCTTACAAGGTTTGTGAGTGAACCAGTATAAATCCTGGTGTCTCTTCTTTTTCTTTTATCGCTTTCAGTTTTTGTACGAGCATTTTAATCGGCTTTGTTTAACTCTTAGGAGACCAAAATCGCCAAATTGTCAAAATTGGGGGACCAAAAGTGCAATTAAGCCTAAAAAAAGATTTTGAGAAGAAATAGAATAAGAAGTAAAATGAGTGTTTTTTTTTTTAAATTTGTTTGAGAGAAAAAAGGGTAAGAGAGAAAAAATTTGTGAGACATAAAATTATTTTCTATCCACAAATGAAGAGATTATGGAAAGAAAAATATAAAGTGAAACATGTTATGAAATAAATGAGAATAAGAATAAGATAAGAAGATCGAGATGAGAGAACGAGGGAGAAGAGAGAAGTAGAGAAAAATTGTATTTCAGCTTCGAAAAATGATTTAGAGACCTACAAGCCTACAAACCTACACATAAGATTGTGACACTTGTTATTTACAAGTTACAAAAAATTAAATAAAAGAACTTAAATGACAAATGTCATGATCCTAATGTGTAGGCTTATGAGTAGGTCTCTTTATGTAGGTCTCTCAATCATTGCTCACTTACTTCTTGAGGCAAAGTTTACAATACATGTGAGTCATATTTATAGGAAAAGATAAAACCCTAGTATGAATTTATTTCAACTAATATAAACATAAAGTAAGATAAACTCAAACTATGACGTCATCCACTAATTAGATAAATACAAATTGTTTATAACACTCCCCCTTGGATGACTATTAAGAGAATATGCTTCCTTAAAATCTTACTAAGAAAAACCCTATGGGAAACAAATTAGTGAAAGAAAAAGTGTACACAATTCTTCTGATGCACATAGATGTTGTCTCATTAAAAACCTTGTCAAGAAAACCCATTGGGAAAAAACTATGACTAGGGGAAAAAGAGTGCAGTGCGTATTTATTTCTCCCCATGATGTGAACAATTATCTCTAAGATGATGAAGACCAATTTGCATATAAGCAACTTATACATTTTAGTTGGTAAGACTACTTCTAACTGTCACTAAGAGTAATTAGCAATATGTCATTTACTCTTAGGGAGGTCGTTTGTGGTCTAAGATATCTTGTATGAATGAAGTGGCTCATCACCACTTGGGATCTGGAGGTTAAGACTCTCACTATTGTTGGGCGATGAGCATTAAACAGCTTAGGATATTGAGGTTAAGACTCACAGTGCTGTTGGACGATGAGAATCAAGTGGTTTTAGACCTTCGTGGTGGGGTTGGACTCAATTGCTACTGTCTTGGACAGCAAGAGTTTGGCTCTCTCACTGTTGAATATCTCTCTTTGGGGAGTGTTGATGATGCTCTCAGGGGGTATGTATTGTGTAGTGCTGAGTATTCTTAGGATTTGGATGCCTCAGCCTCATGCATGAGGTTGGTATTTATAGGATCAGGATGGCTCCCTGATCTGATGTATTCTCTTGATAAATCTTCTATCTTTGAGAGCAATCTTTGTGTTATCTTATCTTTAAAGAGATAATCATCAATCTTCAATATTGAGTTGTTTATCTTCTATAGATTTACTTTAGGAATAAGTCTTGTGACTTATCTGCAGATTAGGTCTTCTTCTGAGCTTCTCCGAGTCGATTTGCACTTAAAGCGTTTTGTTGTAGGTCGTTCAAGACCGGTTCACGTCATTAAGTCCTTACTACAGGCTGCAGTAGGTTTCCTAGAGGTCATCTTGTAAGATAGGTGTCCTTAACTCGCGACAGGTTTGGAACAAATATCAAGGTTGATGATGAATGATTTGTTGGTAAAGATAATGGAGGAACCAACACATGTTTATTGTTCTATGTCAAAATAGCCTTATCTGTCTAGAAGGAATCATTTTGACAGTGAGATTGAGATATCTTCCAAGGATTCAGAAGAAGAATAGATGGATTTTCACGAGAAAGAGAATGGATACGAAGAAGAAGAAGAAGAAGAAGAAGAAGAAGAGAAAATGAAAATGACATGGACCAATCAAAGTTGAATTTTCAAATGGGAGAAGGAAGCCAAAGGGTCACGTTGGAAGAAGGAGAAATTAATCGAAAATTTCGTATGGAACATTGTGCTGGCGACGGGATATATACGGTGAATGTAACCTGCAACAATAATGAAAAAGAAATCAAAGAGGCAAATAGTTATGAAGGGGATCAATTAGTCATACGTTAGAAGAGGATGCAGGAAAATTCAAAAGGAGTTTGGGGGATCAAATGAAAATTGGGCCTCTTCACAATCAATAAGCCCAATTGTGAGTCTAGTTGCAAGTAATGACTCATTTGGGGCTGAAAGGAAAGTTAAAGCTCAAATGAATATTGTTAATTCTACTCTGGTTTTATCTTCATCTTACGCAAATCAAGACGTGGATGATTCTGACCTCAATTTGTTGCACCTCATGAATAATCACAAACATCAAACTGAAATTGGGAACCTACAATCAGTGAATACTCAACAACATCCAGTGGCAGAGATGCTTGAGCGGATGCATGGAAGTGGGTATGTAGAGGTGGTGTAGGGAGATGGGTATGTAGAGGTGCGTGAGGTGGTGGTTGATAGTGGATCTGTAGAGGTGCTAGATGCGATGGGTGAAGGAGGTGATGGTAAAAAGGAACTTGCAGAAAGATTCCGTGAAAAACAGAGGAAGAACAAAAAGAAGAAATCAAGGAGATAAGATGTATGGCCTATTTTACCAAATTTGAAGAAGATAGTTCATAAATGTCATCTCAAGAAGAAGAGACGCATTATTGAAGATCTAAACAATATCTCTAATCACTCATGAGGTTGTGGCTCGCATTATTGTAGATGAAAATAGTGTCTCTAATCACTTCAGAGAAGAGGTTGTGGCTCATTTTATGGTATATGAAAACAGTGTATCTAATCACTTTAGAGATGAGGTTAAGGTTGTGACACCAATAACTACCAGAGAATTGGAAATTGCTTTGCCAATGGGGAACCCAATTTAAGATGCCTAAGCATTATGGAACATGGGTAAGGAGGTGGGTGTATTAAGTGCTGAAAAAGGATGAAGTCATTATCAAGAAACTTACAGATGTGTTAAGAGACATGGCAATTTGTCATGATGTAGGGATTCAACGAGAAGATATGACTCTTGTCTGGCCTGTATTAGAATCATCATGAAGATACTTACACTAAATGTTTGAGGATTGGGGAAGTGGTGAAAAATAAGAAGGTAAAGGATATGGTTAGAAAAGAAAATGTTGATTTCTTATGCATCCAAGAAACAAAGGTAGAAATGGTAGATGATGACCTATGTAAAAAACTTTGGGGTGGTGATGATGATTTTGGCTGGGCATATAACCCAACTAGTGGCAATTCAGGTGGCATCCTTAGCATTTGGCAAAAGACTATATTCAAAAAGGTTGGTGAATCGGTTGGCTCTGGTTATATTATTATTGAAGGTGTTTAGAGGAATTGTATGGAGCATTGTTTTATTGTTAATGTCTATGCTTCATGTGACGCAAATAGTAAGGTTGCGTTGTGGAATGAGTTGGTCTCCATGAAATAGATATTGGATGGTAGGTTATGGTGTGTAACAGGAGATTTCAACACAGTGAAGAGTATGGAGGAATGGAGAGGTAGAGCTGCATATGGTAGAAATAGGGAGATGCATGCTAGGCTTCCAACAATTTATTGAAAACATGGAGGTACTTGATTTGCCCTTGGTGGGTCACATGGTATATTAAAAGCGGAAAATCTATGAGCCGACTGGATCGATTTTTAATATAGGAGCACTGGTCAGTGATTTGGACTGGAGTGACCCAAAAAGGACTTAAATGTTTTATTTCTAACCATTGTCTGATCCTTCTCTTTAACAAAGTGGTGGATTGGGGTGAAAAACCATTTACAATTCTAAAATGCTTGGTTTATGGGAAAAATGCTTCGAGAAGGAAGTGGAGAATTGGTAGGTTGGCTTCAACGTAAATGGTTGGAGTATGTATATATTGAAAGAAAAACTAAAACTGCTCAAGGAGCAGCTAATGATTTGGAATAGAGACTGTATTGGGAGCATTGATTTACAAATTGAAGTTACGGTGGAGGAAATTAATAAATATGATTTGAAATAAGAAGTAAATGATCTATTCTACACTGATGTACAAGCTAGGATTGTGGTTAAATTAAAGAAAAACTGAAACTGCTCAAGGAGCAGCTGATGATTTGGAATAGAGACTGTATTGGGAGCATTGATCGACAAATTGAAGTTGCGATGGAGGAAATTAATAAATATGATTTGAAAGAAGAAGTAAATGATCTATCCTGATGTACAAGCTAGGATTGTGGCAATTACAAATTATTGGCAAGTTTAAAAAAAAATAAAGGCATCTATGATTTTTCAAAAATCCATATCTTAATAGCTCTAAGAAGGCGACTCTAATTCAAGGTATTTTCACAACCTATTGAAAGCTAATATATATCAAAATAATATTAACGTGGTTATTATTTATAGTAAGCCACTGGAAGAGGCGATTGATATTAAGGAATGGGTGAAAATGCATTTCATAAACAATTCTTTGAGGCTACTTGGCATAAGCTTGTCTTGCATGATGTTGAAGTAAAAAAATAGATGAAACCGACAATGGTATCTTGACTATTTCTTTCTCTAAACACGAAATTTGAGATATGGTTTGGGACTGCGGTAGTTGTTAAAGATACATTAAGGAGTTTTGAAATTAGTTCAAAGATGACGTGTACAAAATGGTGGGGGAATTTCAAAGGCATGGAAAATTTGTCAAGGGAGCTAATCCATCTTTTGTTTGTATCATCCCATAATGTGAAAAGCCGATCAAAATAGAAGATTTTAGGTATTTCCCTAATTGGTGTTATTTATAAAATAATTGCAAAACTCCTGGCCAACCGATTGAAGAAGGCCATTAGTAAGGTGATCCTAGAGAACCAATTGACATTTTTGAAGGGTTGAAATATTTTAGATGGAGTGTTAATTGTCAATGAAATTGTTGATGATGCAAATAAGAGGTAAAAAAAAGTGCTTGTTGTTTAAAATTAACTTCCAAAAATCCTATAACTCGGTGTGTTGGCAGTTCCTCATGGATATGATGGACAAAATGGGCTTTTGTGAAAAATGGAAATCTTGGATTTGGGAATGCCTTTCATCGATTTCAATAACAATTTTAATGAAACGAAGTCCAACTGATGAATTTAAATTGGATAGGGGGCTACGCCAAGGAGATCCTTTGTCCCCATTTCTTTTTTTGATGTTAATTAAAGGTCTTAATCCATTAATGAGGAATGCAATGAATAGGGGCTTTTTTAAACAATATTTGATCGGATTGGAGGAATATATTGGTTCCAATCATATGGAATATGTTGATGATGCCATCATGATTGGGGAGTGCTCAGCTTCACACGTGTTCACTATGAAATGTGTATTGAGAATGTTTGAGTTATGTTCTAGTTTGAAAGTGAATTTTAACAAGAGTAATCTTGTGGTGGTTAATGTGGATCATTCTGATTTGGAAATGTTGCCTGCCTCGCTTTGATGTAAAGTGGGAAATTGGCCCCTTTGTTTTTTTGGGATTCCAATTGGTATTAATTACAAACTTGCGTCTCATTGGAAAAGATTAATTGAGCTGGTGAAAACTAGATTGTCTCAATGGAAAAGAAGTATTTATCCTTTGGTGGTCGGGTGGTTCTTCTCAATGTCGTACTCATCAATGCGTTGCCTGTGTATCTATTTTCCTTCTACAAAGCTCCAAAAGGTGTGGTAAGAACTTTAAAAAAAATTCAAAAACAAATCTTATGGGAGGGGAGGTTGTGAGGGAAACAAAAAAATAGTATGTAAAGAAAGGAAAAAGGGAGGTTTAAGTGTTGTTGAGGGTCAAAAAATGGGAAGATACAATAATGAGATTTTGGGTTTGTAAACTTTAGAGATTAAGACAACAATGATAATAATAGAGTTTCTGGAATCTAGTGGTGGAGGAGAGTAAGCAAGTCTTGCACAGTGGCCTTTAGTGGGAGGGATGACAAGCTTTCTTAAGCAACAAAGGGACTTCTCCCCTTTCGCTCTTCCTCTCTCTGGTTCGCTCACCCCCCTTTCTCTCTTGGTTTCTATTTCTCTTTTCTTTCATTCTTCCCCTAAGTCTCTCTCCGTGTTTCCTTGTTGTTGTCCCTGATATGTGGGTTTCTATTGTTGATTATGATGATCCCCCCTTTATTCACTCACCCTTTCTTTCTAACTTTCTTCCTCTATTTTCCTAAGTTTCTCTCTGTGTCTTTTTTGTTGTTGTTGTTCTCTCTATTTTTCCTCAGTTTTCTCTCTATGTGGGTTTCTCCTCTTTTTTCTGATGATCCATTTCCTCTTCTTTTTAAGCTTTCTGGATCTCCCTCGAAACTCTCATTTCTTAGTCGTTAAGTTCTTTTTTTCTCTTTCTAATCCTCATACGAGGATACACTATTTTGGCTAACTCCCAAAGGTCTCACTTCTCTAAGTCAGAGACAAAAGACCCCTTTTCCATGATTCATGAACATGGCCCACTTCACCTATGCTACCCTCTCTTTCCCTTTTGTTGCTTAAAGACCGCTCTCCGATCACTGTGCAAGTCCTCAAGAGACTACTTTGTCTCTCTGAGGCGGAGCTCGCTCAGAGCCTGCCAATCCACAGTCCTCAGAAACTCCTAGGGTACGTCCGCCCAGCTGGCCACATCATCCCTGATGTCCAGCTTTCGTGGGCGGAGTCCCAGAAATTCCTTTCTTTCTTGCCACGTTTTGGGCCGCTCCTCCTTCTATGCTCTAATCTTCTATGCTGGATCCACTGGCCCAATTCTTGGTGATTCATCTTTAATTCTTCTTCTGACCCAATAAACTGATCCTCAACAATAGCCCCTTTTGCAGGAAAAGGGAAAAGCCTTTCCGCCTCCCCTGTATAGTTTTGTCGTGTAGTTAGGAAAAAAGAAACTGCCCACTCTTGCACTTTTCCCTTTTGCTGCAAACCAATTCCGCACGTCTTCTTCCACCCATAACTGTCCCTCCTCCGATGACTTGCTCGATTCTCCTGGTTCACAAGCCTCGAGCGTCTCCCTTAGGGAGGCGAGGCTCCTTGCGCCTTATTCTCCTGCTTGCTTCCATGAGGCGGGTCCTTACCTTCTTCACTCTCACTTGGCTATCGAAGAGTTCCCTTGGTCTCCCATCTGCTTTCACAGTCGCGTTATTGGTGCTGGTGGTTGGTTCGCATGGGTGGACCACGTTTTTGTCCATAATCTTCCCTTCGCCCTCGTCCTTGAACAGGTGGGAATAGCCTTTGCAAACCTTCTTCCTTTGATCTGTGGCTTATGATCATTTCTCCTCGCTATCTCCTTGGCTTTGTGATTACTGACAATCTTGGATCTTTTGGTGGAGCTTTTATGGCCCTATGCATATAGTCCAGACCAAGCAACTAGACAATTAGGCTTTGACCAAGCCCCTTGTACTCTCATTCTTGATCCTCTTGGTGTTCCTGATTTTGCTGATGTCATTTCGCTTAAGCCCCTCTCATCTTCGCACCCTTATGATGGTACTTTGTTCTTCTAATCCCTCCGCTCCCATGGAGAGTTCTCATGATTCTGAATTTTATTTGGGTACTTCCACTGAAACGAACCAAGTCCCTACTATTGCTCTTTCTCCTCTTCATGATTCTAGGGCTGCCACCGATCTTCCGCCTCACTCCCCAGGTTAGTTGTATCTTATGTATTTATTTTCTTTGCTTTCCTCACTCTTCTCCTTTCCTTTTCCCTTCTTCTTTCGTCTTTTTTATATTACTGAACTTTTTTTTTGTTGCAGTTGAGTTGACTACTTCTGTTTCCGCCTCCGCTTCTAAGAGGAAACAAATTCCTTCCGCTTCATCTAAATCTGAATGGTCCAAGTGTACGAGGGTGAAGGCCTCTGCTGCCAAGATTCCATTCTCAAAGGCTTCCGCCCCACCCCCAAAAAACAAAAGAGGGCGACTGCTTCCAGCCCGCCTCCTACTACTAGCCCGCCTCCTGAGAGGCTTATTCAAGCGAAACCCCTTCCGCCTCCGCCTTGGTCCCTGTAGATACTCCCGTCTCAGAGGCTCTTTCAAACAAGAGTTCTTCTACTCATTCTGCCCCTGTGCTGACTTATTCTTTTTAAATGCACTCTGCACTTTTTTCTTTTTTTTTCCTGTTCTTTCTTTCTCTCTTTCTTTTTTTTCTTTTTTTTCTTTCTTTTTTTTTTCTTTCTTTCCTTTTTTTTTCTTTCTTTTTTCTTTTTTTTTTCTTTTCTTTCTTTTCTTTTTTTTTTCTTTTCTTTCTTTTTTTTTCTTTTCTCTTCTTTTCTTCTTTTTTTTTCTTCTCTTTCTTTTTTTTTCTTTCTTTTCTTTCCTTTTTTTTTATTTTCTTGAAATGAATCATATTTCCGCATCTACACCTTTGTTGCTTGATGGTTGTTCTATATGACCTTGGCATCTATCACTATGTACCTGCATTATGACATCTTTTGCCATATTTTCGTTTTCTCTTTTTTCTTTACGTTTTAGCAATCTCTTGCTTCAACGCTTGCAATCTCTTTACAAATAACAAGTATTTGCAATTCTGAGCAATAAGTGGGGTGGCCTCTACCCACTTACGCTTATCCATCACAAAGGCGGGGAGCGGCATCCAATCGCACCTTTGGATATTCTATCTTTTATGTGCAATCTCTTTGCACAATTTCCATTCCGTTGTGCTCTTGCACAGTCTTAATCTCTGGCGTGCTCTCGCACAATTTTATTCTGTGTGCTCTCGCACAATTTCTATTCTGGCGTGCTCTTGCACAATCTTTATTCCGTGTGCTCTTGCACAATTTTTTTCTCGGGGGAGGTTCATACCAACGCGCCCGCTTGTGTTTTTTTTAATTGGTTTTGCTTAAGGGAGGTTAAGACCATCACGCATCAAGCCCCTTAGCGATAATCTTATTTCATGCATTAGGCTGGGTATACTTAGGGGTAGTTTAAACCATCACGCCTAAGCACTATCTCAAAGTTAATTTCTCATCATAAATGTCTATGATTTATTTCTTTGCATGTAAGCATGTAAGAGAATAATAATTGCGCAAATGAAATTAAAATTAAGCTAGGCGTAATACTTAGCTTTGTGTCCGCTTGATGTCTTTTTCCTTACTGTGACGTCTTGTCCAGCTAGAGCGCTCCTCTTGCTTTTGGTCGTCTAGTTATGGGGAATGTGACTTTCGCACTTTCCAATTTTAGGTGTCATTCTCTTGAGTGTGAAGAGCGTTTCTCTTGATCTTGGGTGTTTTATTTCTGTTTAGGAAATTTCTTTCTTCTGATCTTTATGCACGCCTTTTCGTTTTATCAAGAGCATGCTTCCCACTTTGTTGTTCAGAGCGTGCATTCTCCGCTTTGGTATCTCTGAAATGTAAAATAAAACTCAAATATTTTGCTCCATGTACATAATAATATGATAATTTCTCAATCAATGAACTTGCATCAATTTAACATCCAGGTTCTACTATTATACAATATTATGCATGGAGGAACGATCCTTTTATGATGTTACAGAGAGCGTATCTTCTCGCTCTTGAGTATGGGGAGCGTATTTCCCGCTTTGGCTATGAAGGGTGTTCTTGCCCGCTATAGACTTTCTACGAATGCTCAAATATTTCGGTCTATCATAATAAATTTTTTTTCTTCTAATAAGGTTGTGTTGATTCAGCATTCAAGTTCTATTGTTCAAATATCCATGGCCTAAATTGACACATCACATATTCACCATAAACATCTCTTACATATTCTCATCTATTATTGTCCAGAATCTTCACAAAATATTTCCATCATAATCCAAAGAAGGTATTTGACAAGTTCGTCAGATAAGGATTTGCATATAATAATAATTAGGGGCTCAAATATTACACATTTCATGAACATTTGATTCTCACATTTCATATTCTTATATACTATTGTCTATAGTTCTAATAAAATATTTTTTATCATGATCTATCAATTTTGGTCACATAATAATATTCACATAGTAAAAAATTGTACATATCAGTAGCTAAAAATAGCAACCAAATTCTTTAGTAGAAACAAATATAAGGAATCATGAAATAAAACCAAGGATGAGTTCAATGTAGGTGTACTCACGTAACAGTACCCACGAAGACCAAATCATGGATTGTTTCTCAACTCTATCTTTACTAACTACATGATGTTGTTATCATATTTCCTCTCTGTTGTTATCAGTTCCTTACTTTTAGTTATAGTTGTTGTTTAGTAACACTTATATATATTGCCTCTGTACACACGTTGTAATCATCAAGTTATCAATATATATTTTACGTTTCTTTATATTCAACAGGTAATAAAATTCATTTAGTAAGAATTTGTATATAATAATAATTAAAAATAGTGACAAGTTTACTAACAGTAACAAACATAAGTGGTAATAAAATAAAAATAAGGATAAGAGTTGCTAAGCATAAAAACATACAGTATAATAAACAATAAATAGTGAATTGAAAAGTCAAAGTAAGTAAAAAGACTTAGCTGTAGCATTTTCCTTGTAGTCAGACCATGCTTCACCGTTTGGTCCTTATCTTTATGTTGTTCCTCGATTTTTGTGTCCTTATCTTTCATTTCAGCCACTCCTTTTTCTTTTTTCTTTTTTTTTTGACCAAAATAATTGAAAGAAAGAAGGTCCAAGATGCTATCCCTTTCTTCTCTCCACAATAACCAGAAAGCCTTCTTTTCTCTGTCTCTCGTCCTTTCCCCTTTATTTATTTTTTCTTTTCTTTTACTAATAAAACTTCTTCACTTTCTCTGTGTGAGTGTGTTGTTCCTTTCTCCTCTCTTTTCTTTTTTTTTTCTGTCTCTCCTCTTTCTCTCTGCACCATCTTCCTTTTCTTTTCTCTTTCACAAAAAATATGTAAACTCCCTTTCTTTCCCTTAATCGAGAAACTCAAATTTATCTCTCTTACTGGTTGATTATCAATTGGGCAAATGGGGTGTGGCTTTGCCACGGCGGACCGAGGCGGCTCCGGGCAGCGATGATATCTTGGCTGTCGTGGTAGCAACAATCGTAGATGATAGTAACAAGACCGAGGGCGGCCACATTCAAAGACCCATATTGTCGTTCGCTTCTTTTCTTCCTCTGATTAGTGAAAATATCACTCCGCCTCCTTCTACAACGCTTCACTCTGTCTTCAGCAATCGGGGCGGAGCAACGCTCCACTCTGTCTTCAGCAACCGGGGCGAAGCAACACTTCGCTCTGTCTCCATCAATCGGGGCGGAGCAACGCTCCGCTCTGTCTTCAGCAACCGGGGCGAAGCAACGCTTCGCTCTGTCTTCCTCAATCGGGGCGGAGCAACGCTCCGCTCTGTCTTCAGCAACCGGGGTGAGGCAACGTTTTGCTCTGTCTTCATCAATCGGGGTGGAGCAACGCTCCGCTCTGTCTTCAGCAACCGGGGCGAAGCAACGCTTCGCTCTGCCTTCAGCAATCGGGGCGGAGCAACGCTCCGCTCTATCTTCTGCAATTGGGGCGGAGCAACGCTCCGCTCTGTCTTCTCCAACCGGGGCGAAGCGACGCTCCGCTCTGTCTTCTATAATCGGGGCGGAGCAACGCTCCGCTCTGTCTTCAACAATCGGGGCAGAGCAACGCTCCGCTCTGTCTTCAACAATCTGGGCGGAGTCTCCGCTCCCCAATCTTGCAGCGAGTGTCTCCGCCCTGTTGTAGGTCCTTTCTCCTTCCGCCTCCCTCTTAGCCATTTGTTTCTTCACTTCTGTCATAATCTTAGTCAGGTTGTTTTGGTTAGCCAATAGTGACGTGAGCAGGGCGGTCGGAATAATGATCTTAGAGATCCCGCCTCTCGACCAGAGAGCGGAGTTTCCAAGTTTCCCAAAAGATTCAAAGCAGGTTCCGCCTCCTGCCTGGGTGATGAAACTGTTGTCTCTTCTGGAGCCTGTGGCTGTTCTTCACGCATCTCCTCATCAGGAAACTCCATGTTGAAATACAACCTCCTGGGTGTCACTGGTTCTTGTGTGCTTTGATTGTTCATTGTAGCTTAATCTCCCCAGTGGAATCGCCAATTGTTGAGGGTCAAAAAATGGGAAGATACAATAATGAGATTTTGGGTTTGTAAACTTTAGAGATTAAGACAACAATGATAATAATAGAGTTTCTGGAATCTAGTGGTGGAGGAGAGTAAGCAAGTCTTGCACAGTGGCCTTTAGTGGGAGGGATGACAAGCTTTCTTAAGCAACAAAGGGACTTCTCCCCTTTCGCTCTTCCTCTCTCTGGTTCGCTCACCCCCCTTTCTCTCTTGGTTTCTATTTCTCTTTTCTTTCATTCTTCCCCTAAGTCTCTCTCCGTGTTTCCTTGTTGTTGTCCCTGATATGTGGGTTTCTATTGTTGTTTATGATGACCCCCCCCCTCTATTCACTCACCCTTTCTTTCTAACTTTCTTCCTCTATTTTCCTAAGTTTCTCTCTGTGTCTTTTTTGTTGTTGTTGTTCTCTCTGTTTTTCCTCAGTTTTCTCTCTATGTGGGTTTCTCCTCTTTTTTCTGATGATCCCTTTCCTCTTCTTTTTAAGCTTTCTGGATCTCCCTCGAAACTCTCATTTCTTAGTCGTTAAGTTCTTTTTTTCTCTTTCTAATCCTCATACGAGGATACACTATATTGGCTAACTCCCAAAGGTATCACTTCTCTAAGTCAGAGACAAAAGACCCCTTTTCCATGATTCATGAACATGGCCCACTTCACCTATGCTACCCTCTCTTTCCCTTTTGTTGCTTAAAGGCCGCTCTCCGATCACTGTACAAGTCCTCAAGAGACTACTTTGTCTCTCTGAGGCGGAGCTCGCTCAGAGCCTGCCAATCCACAGTCCTCAGAAACTCCCAGGGTACGTCTGCCCAGCTGGCCACATCATCCCTGATGTCCAGCTTTCGTGGGTGGAGTCCCAGAAATTCCTTTCTTTCTTGCCACGTTTTGGGCCGCTCCTCCTTCTATGCTCTAATCTTCTATGCTGGATCCACTGGCCCAATTCTTGGTGATTCATCTTTAATTCTTCTTCTGGGCCAATAAACTGATCCTCAACAAGTGTGAGGAATTTAGGTTCTTTTAATTAAGCTTTACTAAGGAAATAGAGGTGGAGAATAATGTTGGAGAGGGATAAACTATGGGTTAAAGTGTTGGAAGCTAAATATGGAGCCTTAGGCTAAGTTGAGTTTGATAGGGGGAAGGGGGGATAGGATTAATGAAAGAGGGTCCTTATGGTGGGATAAGTGAAAAAAAATAGTAATATTAGTCAAGTAGGAAGATGGATTCAAGGGAAATGGGTTTGGGAGTTGTCATGTAGAAGGGAGTTTTTTTGATAGAGAGAAAGAATTATATAATGAACTCTTAGCTAAATTGCAAGTTGTAAAGTGTTACACCATCAATGTTCTATCAAGTATTAATTTCAAAAATTTAAAGTGTTACACCATCACTGTTCTATCGAGTATGTAGCTAATTTAAAAGTTCATGTGGATTACTTTAAATCTGTATCTAATTTACATGTTTGTATCTAATAATTTTGGTATTGATATGTAAAGTTTAGCAGGATGGGTGGGTTTTTGATAGGTTGGCTGACACAGGTTTATCAACCTATAAACTAATATGTAATTATTTGCAAGAAGTATACTTTATACTTTTTTGCTCGGTAATAAAATTTGCCTTATTTATAAAAAAAAAAAATCTAATGACAAATTAGAGTACTTTTTATATTATGTGTAGTTCTTTTTTTTAAAAAAAAATCAATATAGGACATAAAAAATTGAGCGACAAACAATTTTCTAGTGAATTGAAAATTGGATAGATGTAGATGTTGTTATCTTTACCTTAAATATGGAGATGTAGATAGTTTTAAGCATTATAAAAAAAAACAAAAAAAGCATTATGTTGACTACGTTAATATATTATCAATTAGAGATGTATAAAGAATTAGGGATTTTGTAAATATTATCATATCAACCTATTATTACTTTTTAATATATTCTACGAAAAATATTAATGATCATATACGTGTGGATATGGGGTGATTGGGTAGTATAATATTCATCCCCATATCCATCCCCCCAAATTATTACGGGTAATTACCCATATCTATACTTTTCTTCATTTACTAGGTTAATCTTATTGGTGGATAATTTTTGCGAGTATTCATTAGATTTGGGTCTAATTGCCATCATTAATCATAATCATATTTAGCATACTAAAGATATGAAAATACGAAATTAAGAATTTCAAAAAAGAAAATACGAAATTAAGATATTCCATATACTACTATTATAATCCCTTATTATTTGGTACAAAGTATACGATTCTTTGGGCTTATAACTTGACGACAATCTTCAAACTAGCTACTTGTAGGTGGAGTTTTCATAGGTGGGACTAAAAAAGGTGGCGAACAAATATTTAAGTCAGGTTCACTGCAGATAGGACCGGCTGAGACTGGTGGTAATTCAGGAACGGGCTTTACGGGACTGTAGTCCAATACTGAATTGTCATCTGCAAAACAATAAATTACATGAAAAACGTTATTCTTAAATAAAAAGAAATTTCTAGCGTTTAAGTTAGTGAGATACCCTTCCAAAAAAAAAATCATTTTAATTTATATATGATCAGGACTTTATCTTGCAAATGAGGGAAGTAAAAAATAAAATATTAACTATTACTATTATAATTTTTATACACTAACACATTAAATATATATATATATATATATATATATATATATATATTAGTCCATGCTTAAAGACAATTTGCCTAGAACAATTTTTTTTTTAAAAAAAAGTGTATATGTTAAGGGTATTTAATTTGTTATCTTGCTTGAAGGCTATTGTTAAGATCAATAATAGGGCAAAAATAATCATAAATTTTTATTTACTCTTCAACAACTTTAAAAATATTTTCCAACTCATTTTTATTATATTAAATTTTTTAACAAGCGCCCTTAAAAGGACAGTTGTTAGCATAGGTCAAATATTATAATGGGATTTTTAATGTGTGTCCAATAACACTTATTAAAGTTACTTAAGTGAATAAATTCTCATTAAATAACTAAAAATACTATCATTTTTCCTTGTAGGTTTACCTTTTAAATATCCTTAATGTGTCTTACGGCAAACATTTGAAAAATCATATTGTTTAATTGGATTTTTCTAATGATATATTTAGTACCTTGAAAACCAATCTGTTAAGGTTAGTTAAATAAATAAATTCTTATTGAAAAATACAAAAATCATATATCAAAATATTAAATATGCCATATTCTTATGCAAGTTTATTTTTAAAAGATTTTTAACATATGTCTTAGCATATACATTAAAAATACCCTACTTAATATAAGATATGTTCTATTGGTTAATTCATGATGTAAAAAATTTAACATAATTTATTTCATTATCAAAGTTGGGAGAAGAAGATTTTATTTTCGATAAATTTTCTGAAATTCCTTCATTTCTTGTTTAATACTCAATACATTTCAATTTATCTGTCGTTTTAACATTTTCAACTTGTTTCAAACTATTTGTAGTTTTAAGAATTTGAGGGTGCATTAATTAATTTATTACAACTTATGTTTTGAAATATGTGAAATGTGTGATAATTAATGTACTGTGAAGATAATATAGTAAAATTGTCTTATACTTCTCTTGAAAATTAAAGTATCAAATGACTTTTTTAATCAATGTGAAACTTTTAAAGCAACAAATAAATTGGAATAGAATGAGTATATATTTAATCGTTTTACTAGATTTTTTAGCATTTTCTAAAGTAATTAAATTTAAATAGGTCCCAACTAAATATCTCAATCATTAGCAGCAAAATCTTTGACTAAGTTAAATTTAAATGGGATTTTTTACGGGGACAATGGAAGAGAAATTAAATTCATCAAATGGTAGCATCGGAGATCGAATCTGGGACTTGCAACTTTTAAATCTTAAGACTTGGTACATGATCATGTGGACTATACTCACTTGTCTAAATTTAAATGATTTAAGACAAACCTGGAAGATATATTGGCTCGTCACGAGGTGTATTGTTCAATGTTTCCGAAATTCCTTCATCATTCCCTATGAATAAAATGAAACACACATAATTATGATAATTGATACTTCTTCTGATCTTAAATATAAGAATAAAAAAACTATGCGTTTTGCATTTTATAAACAATTTTTTCTATTTTATACACTTCTAAATATTATTATTAATTCCCAAAGTATCTCTCATTAAATCCATAAAACTTTTTCAATATTCTTAAACTTCTTTATTTATTTATCTAAAATTCACATTCCCAATAAAAATAATTTAGGTAGGAGTACTGCTTTTTTTTTTACATAAAATAAAGAAAATTAAATATATATATATATATATATATATATAAACAAGCAACTTCGTTAATAATCATATTTTTAGTTATTTTTTTTATAATAAAAGTATAAAATAGTATGATAGATTTAGATTTTAGTATTAAAAGTTATCAGGAAAATACCGATTATGAGTTAGTATTGTAGTATAAGACTAACTCAAAAGTCAATATTTAATTCTTAGGAACAAGATTTGAACATATGACTCAAAAATAATTAATTCCTTGTCTAAAGAATTATTACTAAAAGATATTCTTAGATAACGCAAAAAATTTGCCAGAGGAATTGACAATTCTTATAATTACCAATAGGTAATACGTAATATGCGTTTTACTAATTAACCATTGCTCTTAAAACAAGTTTATAAAGAATTCAAAAGAGTAATAAATTGTACATTAAAATATAAAAAATGTTAGTATCTTTTAGTTTATTAAATATATAATTTTAAGGTAGACATTACTCTTTCGAATTTTAAGTGTCAACTAACCGCTAGTAATATATTCTTAAATTTACACAGAAATCAAGAGTGCAATGCAGCAAACCTGTAGGAATGCTGCGAGCAGAGCAAGTCGCAGCCAAGACAAACATGAAACACATAAGAAGTGCTGTATAAGAAGCCATCTCTACCTCTTATGAGATTTTTTTTTTTTTTTAAATGTCTTATGATGAGATAATATTTGCTACTTCACTCGAGTTATATATATATATATAAACACTACTATTGTACCAAGAAATATTTTAATAGCAAAATAATTTATTTTTTGTCAATTTTTAGAAGGTTTTGACTAAATTTTTATAATGTAATTTAAATTTTGTAGGTATATCAAATTAAATAAGGTAAAAAAAGTGTAAGAAAAAGTATCCCAAAATAAAATCACAATAATAAATGAAAATATTAGAAAATTATATATTACGGTGTATGATTAGGTAATCAATATATATGATGTATTAAATTACTAGAATGATGATTGGTTAATTTGTTAACAAAATATTGTTTGGTCCTTATTTTTTTTCAAATTGTTATCATCATTTTTAGGAAATGGTGAGTATTTATTTGTTTCTCCCCTGTTGACTTTCATTTAATGCTTTTTATTATATCTATTTTTTTTTTGTCATTGGTCAAAGAGAAATTAATTGGAATGTCAAACTTCAGCAGTAATAGGTAAAAAAATTAAAAAAGAAATTTGTCCCAAATTAAAACTAAAATAAAAGAGGTATGTTACGTTTATGATTGAGTAACTAAGTAAATTTTAAATTTACTTTCCATATTTAATTTTTATCTATTTGTCAACTATCATTAAAAATTTTTCGCTAACCATTATTCCCTCCGGTCTCAAATATAAGAAAATAAAAACACTTCATTAATTGTATCAAATATAAGTAAAATTTAACTAATTTTCTATTCTTAATTCAATCATTCATAAAATATCTCAATAAAGTAGTTGTATCATTACCAACATGGGTTGGGACAAGTGGTAAGCGACTCGGTCTCGCTTAAGCAAGGTCTCGAGTTCGAGTCCTTGTGAATGCAGAAAATTCATGTTGGGAGACTCACCTGCCATAGCCAGGCACGCGACCCGGGTCGGATCCGGATGTACCTAGGTAATACTTAGGGAACCGGGTGGGCAACAAAAAAAAAAAAGTAGTTGTATCATTTCATTTTTGTTTTATTTCCAATGCAAATTTCCTAAAGTAGTCTAACTTTTAAGAATTTGAAAACACTAAATACACTCAACTAATTTCCTTAATATGTGTGAAAAATTAGTTTGTTATGCTTATATTTAAGACTGGAGCAATACAATTTTCTCTTTAAAAAATTACTCAATTATAAAACTTTGAAAGTCAACGAAATCAAGGGAACAAGTAATCAATGTTTTTTTTTTTAAATTAACCAATTATAAAATCAATCATTTAATGCATCTATATTTTTCTTGATTTAAAATAAAAGGAAAAATTAATTAATTTTCTTATATTTTGTTTCATTTTCAATACTATTCTCTTAAAACATTCATAGAAAGTGGTTATTTCATTTAATTTTTATTTCATTATCAATACTATTTTCTTAAAATATCTCTACTTTTTTTTATAAAGTTTAAAAAATCAAATACAATCAACTCACATTTTTAATAAATATGAAACTAAAATATTTTTTTTCTTATATTTCAATCAGAAAGAAGGAGTATAATTTTCATTTCTGTATTCATTATCATAACATTGATTTTGGATAATATTTTTGTAATTTTTCACTATTTTTTTAGAACGATGGAGCATTACTTAGTACTTACTAACCATACGAGGGAGTACTTCCATCATTAATTTATTCCATTATCTATAATCTAATTTTTCATAAAGTGCAAAACTGAAAAAACATTTATTATTACTTTATTAAACTTCTAACAGAATTACAAAATAGAAACAATTCTTTTTTTTTTACCCAAAACTAGTAGAGTTGATATTCCCTCCATTTGATTTTATATGTCTCTTTTTTGACACTTTTCTTATATTCCATATTATTTGTCGTTTTATAAATTTGAGAGTACATTTATTAATTTTTTTAACTATATTCAATATTGTCAAAATATAAAATATATGATCATATTAATGTAACTTGAGATACAATGATAAAATAATCTTATATTTCTCTTAAAATTTGTCACTTTTAATATTTTTTAGGCTTATTTAATATTTTAGTCCCTGAACTTAGGTATTCTTTTGGAATTGGTCCTTAAACTTTTTTCGATACTTTAGATCCTTGAACTTTGTTTAAATTTTGGAAATGGTCATTTCGTCACTTAAGTGATGATATAGCCGACGACATGTTACGTCACTTTCGCAATATCGACAAGTGACGTGTTATGTACAGCCACAGGACACTACATGATTTTTTTTTATTAAAAAATAATTTCTTTTAATATTAAAAGTTGATTTTTTAAAAAAAATAATTTTTAATAATTTTGAAATTTTTTTAATTTAAAAAATTCACGTGACATCATCTGACACGTTACCTATCGATGTGGTGGAGGTGACATGGCATATCCTCGGTCATGTCACCACTTAAGTGATAAAAGGATCATTTCCAACATTCGAGCAAAGTTTAGGGACTCAAAGCATCTAAAAAAAAGTTTAAGGACCAATTCCAAAAGAGCACCTAAGTTGAGGGACTAAAAACTTAATAAACCATTTTTTAATATGTATGTGTGCATTACATAAAACGTCAAATAATGTGGAATGGAAGTAGTATTGTAGTAATAAAGGGTTGGAGCATGACTACTCATTATTTCATGCATGAGAATTTAAAACTCTTCTGATTTGAAATTTTAGAAAAAAATATTTTTTTTATTTAAAATATAAGTGTTGATACCCAAAAATGAGTGGTCCATTAACAAGGCCCAAGGTAGAAGGCCCAAATCCATCATAGGGGGTAAAGGTTACCAAACAAATAATGAGCTAAGAGGAAGCACGTGACAAGCACCTGCAGTGTAAAGGCGTCCTCCTCTGTACGCCTTCTTAAGGAAGTATGAAGTACCTCATTAACATAGCCAGGAGGGAAAGAGAGAATAACTGGCAACGTTTCAGTAGTCGCAAAGCTCAAGAGAAATAGCCGTGGCAAGGAGAAGGCGTCAGAAGCACCAAAGTTACGGGTAAAGGCGCACCCAGCCCATGGCGCACACATATGTCCAAACGAAGGTAGCCAGCTGTCCGAAGGAATCTCCGCTTACCTCATTCAGCCCTTTCCAAGGCAAAGCCAAGAATGGCAAGACTTGCACCACTCCCCTTCTGCAGTCATTAAATGACAAAGCCAAAAAGAGGAAACAAACAAAAGGGACCTGATAAAGAAGGAATCTACAGCTACCAAGGAGGAAAAGTGTCACGGACCAAAGGATAAAGTAAGAAGAAGCAGTGACCGTTGGGCAAAGGGCACACTATAAGAAGAGGAAGCTCCATCCTCAAAAAGGAAAGCAGAGAGCAGAGAGAAGCAGAGGGCAGAGAGCAGAGAGAGAGAGAGGAGGACGAAGGGGATACATACACGCACAAGAAGAAGAAGAAGAGAGAAGCCACACCCATACGGAGAAAGAATAACAAAAAAGAGGGGCAAAAGTAACCCATATGGCTCCTCCAAGAGCTCAAGAGCAAAAGTCCAAGAGAAAAAACACAAGTGAGGGAGATGCACTAGAAAGCGCATACCCCTAATCGCCATCTCAGCAACAATACGCTGGAGCAAAGCACAAATTCCCCTCCTCTGCAATCCGGAGGAGGAGTACAAGAGAAAGAAAAGAGTACTCAAGAACAAGGAGGTCCCGAAGGCGAGTAGCAGAGTGTACGCCTTCCGTTCCCCATAAATTCATTTGAGGCAGCGGAGCCAACTAGAAGAAGACAGTCGACTCCGTCAACGCCATGAAACACCAAAACTAGAGGAAATACCGGTTCCACCCTCCAAGCTCGAGGAAGGAACACCCGCAAGAACAACGGTGAGAAAGGCGAATAAAAGAAGGGGCGGAAGCCAAAGCGCGTCGTACAACAGTAGAAACAATACTGACAGCGCCCATTTATTTATATCATCTGTAGTACTTGTATGCTTGTAATGAACGTCCCCGCAAAACCGGGTTAATCAAAGGCGCACCCCCCCTCTTGTGTGTAGAAATAATATTTCCACATCGTCGGAGCCAAACTTCATCAAGTTTACGAACCCTCAGTAATCTCTTAATAATCATATCTTTTCAATAAAAAAAGATCTGAAACAATAAGTAAAATTAACGAAATTTTTAAAATTTTGTTTCATTCTCAATGCTACTTTCTTAAAACATCCCTAAAAAATTGTTATCTCATTTAATTTTTGTTTCATTAATTCCCAATGTTATTTTCCTAAAGTACCTCAATTTTTTTATGAATTTGAAAAAAATTAAAATCAATCAACTAACCTCCTTAATAAGCGCGAACTTACTTTTTTGCTTATAATTCAAACCGGAAGATGTAATTAATGCTTCCTCCGTCTCTTAATATAAGATTTTTTTATGTTTTATTTAAACGACTTTATTCATATGTTTAATGATATTTAATTACTTTTTTTCATAAATACACTTATTTACTTCAGATTTTTTAAAAAAATCTCAATAATAATTGTAAGGATAAATTTTTAAAAATGTATTAATTATTTACATTTTCAATGCTACTAATTTCTTAATAGACATAATTCTTCTAAAATAAATTTATATAAAAGGATATAGGCTAGGGAGTAAAAAAGAGAGCCGTAGGTCAGCTTCTGTATAATGAGGAATAATATCCTCAACACAAAATTTATACCATATATATAAAAATCCAAATTTATATTTCAATGTAAATTTATCTGGTAGATATATTCAATAGTGAGTAATATAATAAATATATAAGTTTAATTTGTATGTATTGATAGTATAAAGTTTTTTATATCGTTGACATATCATCCATTGTTCATTTGTATTATTTTTACATAGATACTAATGATTATAAATCCACGAACGATGGATGATGAGCTAATAGTGTAAAAAAAATTTGCATTGTCAATGCACAATGTAACATCCCGAATTTTAATCCCAAACTTAATGAGAATAAGTCGAAGTCAAGCTAGTGGAAACCCTAGGAATAAACTAGGATTAATTAGAGTAATCATAGCTAAAACGGGTATATGAGTTGAAAAGTATGTCATAGAGTTAGAAGCCATTGGTACATAAAGATTTGTTGATGTAATCGATCACCGTGGAATGATAATTGATTACTATCATTCTGTGGAGTAGAGCCCTAGCAAAGAATAAGTGGGTTTAAGTGTAGTAGATCATACCCAAGTCCGACCAAATCCCATCTTAGCCGACCAAAAAGCGACGTCAAGGTTCATAAGCTGATCTCATTTCGCTTAACACCCTTCGTCAGTAACCAGTCTTCTCGGGTTTAAAGGACGTTGGACCGAAAAGTTATCACCGAGATCATGATAACCGAGCTCATGAGAACCGAACAGTTAGTGCTGAGCTCGTGAGAACCGAGCTCACGAGAACCGAACAGATAGCATTGAACTCACGAGAACCGACCTCGTACCGACGTCAATATATCTCAGCCTCCACGTGTCGAGCATATCACTTTACCTGTCTCATTCCGAGGAGGTGCCTTCAAGATCCGAGCTCCAAGGTCCCAACACAGTCCCCATGACTCCAGTCCGATCTATTCGATCGTACGCCGACTAGTTAGCACTCAGTTACGAGCACCGATCACGATCTGGTCGGATTCATAACACCCCGAGCTAGAGCCGAGCACCAGAGCTAAGACAGATGACTCACAACGTTTTCCGCGCCTAGGCGCACCATTCTCCTCACCCAGGCGTGCGTATCAGACCTTGATCCCTCTCATCTGTGGCTTCCTTAGGAAGCCATTAATTTATAACCACATATTTTGCCAAGCTTCCAAGGGAAGCTTCTCACTAAGACCACATGTTTATTTCTAAAGGGGAATAAAATAAACACAAAGGCCAACATAACAAACACTCATTCATTCCTTCGTTGTTCTCATTCCTTCTCCTCCAAGTTCTAAGAGCTCTCTCTCTCTCTCTTTCTCTCAAGAACAACTCCATCATCATCATTTCCACAACAAATCTAGCAAAATCAAGAGTCATCATCACTAATAATCATCATCATCATTCTCTCCATTTATGTAGCGAGTTCAAAATCATTTCCTTTTCTTCTTCTTCTCACACGAATTTCCCCACCATTCCCCCTAGGGTTTTCAAGCTTTCAACCATGGAGACTCATACACACATATGCCTCATAATCAAGAACACTTGAAGGATACAACACTTCCATCATACAACTCTCACCAAAGGATAGTTCATACTCATGGAATTTTGGCTAGGTTGAGGTGGCAATCAAGGCTTAGGAGGCTTAATTTCTAAAGGGTACAAAGCTAAGGAGAAATAACACATTAAGGTTCCTTACCTCTCTTGACACTTTGAGGTAAGGAGTGGGTATTACCCTATCTTAGGGATTGGTTTCTAGTATATATATAATGCTTGCTAAGAGTTGGGTGTTAGTTTAGGATATTCAACATTAGGGTAGTAGGTAGAACTGATAACTAGAGCTTTGAAATTAAGATTATAATGGTAAAGGTGAAATTATTTCTGATGATGATATGTGATATATGTGTTTATTGTTGTGAAGTGATTGAATGTGAATGGAGAATGATAAATTGATCATGAACTTGGAAGAATGTAAATATAGTGAATGATTAAATAATTGAATAGTTGGATATGTGATATAAATAATTGAATGTATTAGGGAAAAGTTAAACTAAGTTGATAACGAACCATGAATTGATGAGTGAACATTGGAAATGGAAAGTGATAGATTAAGAGAGAATTATGAGTTAAAGATTAAAGGAAAGTGTTTATGCGAGGTCAGCTACGATAAGCCGTGAACCGACCAGGCACGATGATGAGTATAACTATGCGAGGTCGGCTGCGATAAGCCGTGAACCGACCAGGCGCGATGATGAGTATAACTATGCGAGGTCGGCTGCGATAAGCCGGGAACCGACCAGGAGCGATGATAAGTATAACTATGCGAGGTCGGCTGCGATAAGCCGCGAACTGACAAGGCGCGATTAATAAAAATATGATGAAACATGGGAATGAGAAAAAGAGAAAGAAAAGCTTAGAAATAAGAGAGGAGGACTGGGGTGAGAATAGGTAAAGCATTAAAGTGAATAGGGTGGGAAACTGATAATCTATTTTTGATATGTCTGTGAGCATGTTATTGGTGATTACGTGATTATGTGAATTACTTGGATTACATGTGCTTGGCTTAGTCGGTTATTATGTCATGTTAGAAACTGCTATTCCTACTTTATGTGTAATGCTCACTCCTTACCATTTTTCAGCAGGTACTGAGGTTTAGCTAACACATACCCCGGACGAGCAGGTGTACTCTCCCTGTAAGGGAGAGTAGATTATTTATATAGGACAGGGGGAATGTCCAGGGCCCATTAATATGATGTGATATGTTCTTGTTGTTTATAATGTAAATATATCTTTTGGGTGGGCCCAGGACGACTCTTTTGGGAAAGTAACAATTTCCGAAACTTGTTTATACTAGCTGTTAACTGTGATGTTCATATCCTGATGCTATGTTATATGATGTTATGCCCTGCTGGCACTCTGGAAATTACATTGAATTTTTTCTTATCAGGTTTATGAAGAAAAGCTATATTTTGGAAAGTCCGATAAACAAATGAAACTCCGTCCGTTTGACGGGAGCTTTTTATAAGTCAAAAAGAAATTTTTAAATTCACTATTTTCAATAATGGGTGATTAAGGGTAGTTAATGTAAGGTGTTACATTTATGGTATCAGAGAGGTTTCCCTCGGCCTTTGGAGTGTGAACTCACTACTCCCATGGTTACTCACCAAGCGAGTAACCAACAAGTTGTCAAGTGTCTAGTTGTAGTAATAAGGTATGTATGTAGCTATTTATCTGCATAGATACTAACTTGTTATTTTCTCAAGGACTAAGTACTATGGCTAGTAGACGCAGTGACGATGATAGGGTCACTGCAATTTTAGAGAACTTAGTTCAGATAAGCCGAAGTCAAGCTGAGGCGGAGGCCGCATCTGCATCGGCAGTGACAGCAACTAGTCAGCAGCCACATTTATCTCAGAACCCAACACCAACTGAAGCTGAACGAGGTTAAATAACCAATACCTTTAGATCTTTTTGAAGGCGACCTTATACAAGGTTGTGTTCGATAACTATTCTTAGATCACGTTTCTAATAAAGGCGTCGTCCTAGAAGTCATTGGCGATAGGAAGGGACTTAGGATTCCTGACTTTTCATAGCCAGGGGTTGTGAAGCTTAAGGAATACACAGAGTCAAACCAGCCTTTTAGGAAATCACGAGAAAGTCTTAGGAAGAATTAATAAGTGTAAGGATTCAACTAAAACCTAACCAAAATCCGTGATAATGTTGTCATTTAATAGAATGTAAGGTAAGAACTGATCACTCTAATCCTTGCATCTGTTAAGTGATGATATGATCAGCAAAACCCGACAATGATGTGTTGTTGATAGACATGAGGTTGGGATTGATCACCTCAATCTTTGCATTTATTAACGGATGATATTATTGCAATCTTTAAGTAAAATTAAGACAACCGAAGTAGTAACTCCCAAGAAATAGATCCCTTAGAAGAAAATAAACCAACCCGGAAGGTATCCTTTCCGAACTTTCACGTAGAATCGGGAAGTAGACCTAGAACAAGATTAAAAGATAAGACCCTTAGGTTATTCTACCTGTTTAGGAGTAGCGTAGCCTAATACAAAAGCCTTGAAAGGATGGAGCAAACTCTATGGCTAACCATCTCGAAAACCAAACCAGATTTTTGATAACCTAAAACTCACCGAAAATCTTACTAAGGTTCCTGGACGATCGTCTGATAGAAAAGCAATTCTGACAACTTCATGAAGTCTCCACACCGAGACTAACCAAGTTGAACAATTGACCACCGGCAGGTAATCAACTCAACACGGCCCTCGATCAACAAATTCATTCAAACTTCTCTCAAGATCCAGCTCAAGATAAGTTGAAATGGGATTGCTGGCATACACCCAAGGTGTGACTTAAGTTTCGTAGATCCCAAATGGTATCTGATAAAGCATCTAAGTTTCAAGAGGACTTACCTACCTCAATTAATGGTCACTAAGTGTCACTCAAGGCTTTCTGAGTGCTTCGGTTGATCCTAGAATAATGTCGCAATTCATGCAAGTGAACCTCTTACTTCTTCTTCCTTTTTGGTTTTATTCAGCCTTAAAGCAACAATTTTGATCATAACCGAAGGTTTTCTCGCTCCAACCGACTAAGGATTGTGAACTCGCAATCTTCTCCTTGTTTCTCATCCTTGAATGTCAATCGTTCCCGGAGTTCCAATCTTGTCTAATCAATTCGTTTCCTCTTTGAGGAGGAGAGTTCTAGCCATAGTTAGCTGCCTTCTACGAAAGGTTTTCGAATTACGCAACCTTAGGCTCTTCTCTTTAGACAAAAGCACAAATTCCTCTTGGGTTTCAAAGATTGAATTTATTTCCATGGTTTGATCCTTACCCTCCTAAGTGGAAGCCATCTAAAATAAGATCAAAAACTGACGCATTCTATTCCCTACCTCCTGGCATTGGTGTGACCCGGTATGTCAATGCCGAGTGGGGGAGAACTTGGTAACCCAACTAATATCTTGTCTTAGTAACAAAATGGAAGAGAGAAGGAAAGTCGGGCAAAAAAAGAAGTGGAATATTCTAGCCTAAACCCGAGAACTTCAGAGAGTATGGACTTGTAAGTACCCTAAGTGGAAGAACGAAATCGAAGGGAAGTAAGACTATAGCCCAAAAGCCTTGCCAATGGGATGGTTCTCCCATTGTGGACTTGAACGGAATTTCGGGGACGAAATTCCAGTAAGTGGGGGAGAATTGTAACATCCCGAATTTTAATCCCAAACTTAATGAGAATAAGTCGAAGTCAAGCTAGTGGAAACCCTAGGAATAGGCTAGGATTAATTAGAGTAATCATAGCTAAAACGGGTATAGGAGTTGAAAAGTATGCCATAGAGTTAGAAGCCATCAGTACATAAAGATCTGTTGATGTAATCGATTATCGCGGAGTGATAATCGATTACTATCATTCTGTGAAGTAGAGCCCTAGCAAAGAATAAGCGGGTTTAAGTGTAGTAGATCGGACCCCGGTCCGACCAAATCCCATCTTAGCCGACCAAAAAGCGACGTCAAGATTCATAAGCCGATCTCATTTCGCTTAACACCCTTCGTCAATAACCAGTCTTCTCGGGTTTAAAGGACATTGGACCAAACAGTTATCACCGAGCTCATGAGAACTGAACAGTTAGCACTGAGCTCGTGAGAACCAAGCTCACGAGAACCGAATAGATAGCATTGAACTCACAAGAACCGACCTAGTACCGACGTCAATATATCTCGGCCTCCACGCGCCGAGCATATCACTTTACCTGTCTCATTCCAAGGAGGTGCATTCAAGATCAGAGCTCCGAGGTCCCAACACAGTCCCCATGACTCCAGTCCAATCTATTCGATCGTACGCCGACTAGTTAGCACTCAGTTACGAGCACCGACCAAGATCTGGTCGAATTCATAACACCCCGAGATAGGGCCGAGCACCAGAGCCAAGACCGAGGTCTGATCCACTATACTTGAACTCTCTCACTCTTTACTAAGGCTTCCCAACTGCTTAACAGAATGACTGTAATTGATTATCACCCCATGGTAATTGATTACATCAACAAATTTTCATGTACTGATGGCTTCTAACTCTATGGCATACTTTTCAACTCCTATACTTATTTTGGCTATGTTTTTCCCTCATTAAACCCCAACTTAATCTTATGATTTCCATTAGTTTCACTTAGAATTATTCTAATTATGCTTGGAACTAAAAATAGGGATGTTACAATTCTCCCCCGCTTACTGGAATTTCATCCCCGAAATTCCGTTTAATATCTTTGGGATGGTGAACCATTCCAAAGATAGGGCTTGTGATTCTAGCCTTTACTTTCGCTGGTTCTGTGTGTCTACATTTCATTCCGTTGTTACCCCGACAGTGTTTGAAGTTTAGTTACTATGTTCTCCCCCACTTCGCATAGGCATACCCCTTTGCATCTGAATGCCTCTAAGTCTTGCACAACTATTAAGGATTCGTAACATGAAGTTCTTGGCCACGTTTCTAGATTGGGTGTTGTGCTTAGTTGTTTTCCAAGTGGCGACTGCTGGGTTGGAACGAATTTCTACGAATTGCGAAGCTTCGTATTCACACGAATCTAAGTTCTTGTACTCACCAAGAGTACGAATTAATGATTTAACTCTGCTGGTCTCGGTGTGGAGACTTACAAAACTACTAAGGTTGGCTTTTTTTTTTGCAAAAGTTTAGAAATGTTTCCTATTGAGTTCGCTCTTTGCCTTCCAACGTCCTATGTTCAGCTATATTGCTCTTAAACAGATAAAGTAGCTCAAAGCTCTTATCATCTAGTTTGGTTTTGGGTTTACTCTCTGATTCTGTATAAAGAATTCATAAAAAGCACCTCTTGGGTTGGTTTTCTTCTTTTATAAGGGATCTATTTCCTTTGAGAGTTCCTATTTCGATGGTTTCAATTTTGCTAAGAAAGTTGCAATGATCTCATTTGTTAATAGATGCAAAGATTGAGGTGACCAATCCCAACCTCATGTCTATCAACAGCTCATCATTGGCGGATTTTCTGATAACATCGTCACTTAACAGATGTAGAATCAGAGTGGTCAGCTCTAACCTTACATTCTATCAAACGACAACGCCATCGTAGGATTTGGTTAATCTTTCAAATGTACTACAAAACTTATTACTTCTTCTTAAGGCTTTACATGGTTCACTAAAAGCTGGACTAAATCTATATATTTTCTAAGTTCCACAGTCCTTCGCTTGGAGGATCATGGATTCTTATTCTACTCCTGTTGCTAGTAACTTTCAGAAAGATACTTTCTCAGAATCCTAATCTAGGAATAGCTATCGCGGAACAAGATCGGGCAATTCCGCTTTCCTAAAAATATGCAGGTGGTTGACTACCTAATCGTCATTCAGTTGGGCTTACCCATTGGATTGGTCCGAAACTCTTGGCTAGATACCTAGAAGGAATGAGTCGGATAGGCTTTGTGAGATCTTAATTAAAAGACTCATGGGTTGAAGGCCTAGAGTTTAAAGAATCTTTTCCAATGTTAGGATGTTTTACTCTTTTCTTATAGTCTAAAAAGAATTAAAAGACTAGGTGACTTTACAGTCACATAATACGCCCTATTGGAATTCATTAACACAAGAAATACCTTTCTACACAGGTTGGCTCCCATCTGCCCGTCGGGCCTTTGCTGCATTCCCTTACTCCTTCCTAGGACGCTCAGGACAGCTTGCATAGACATGCCCCGATTGCCCGCAATAAATGTTGGAAGTCAAGCTTTCCCATGGACTTCAAGAGTTAAAGTTTAAGGTTTTGATGATAACAAACTCAAGAGTCTCAAGTGCAATCACAAAGTCCTTTCAAGCTCATGTTGAATGCTCAAGCAAATATAAGCTTTTAATCCCTTTCCCTTAGGACATGTTGTAAGGTAATGAAGTCTAAGTTCTTAATGAGTTAAAAGGCCAATGAGTTTTTCAAATAAAGGAGAAGAAAAAGAGTTTTAGTGAAAATCAGTTTTTAACTTAGTTTATGTGGAAATGCATGATGAAACAACTCTGGATGCTTTTATATAAGTCATGAAAATCTATTTTTATAAGTGCAAGAGGAGATAATCGATTACCTTCTCAAAGTAACCGATTACTTTTGTTGCATCATAGAAAATTCAGAGTGTGTGTAATCGATTATGTGAACTTGGCTAATCCATTACTTTTTGAATAAGAGTAATCGATTACCTAGATCAAGTAATTGATTATAATTGTTGCATCATACATTTTCCAGGGGCAAAGTAATCGATTACTGCCCTGAGTAATCGATTACCTGATGTAGCATCTCATTAATTCCAGAGGCTTTGTAATCGATTATTAGATTAGTGGTAATCGATTATATGAGTTGCATCATATATTAAACAGGAGTAAAGTAATCGATTAATTGGTATGATGTAATTGATTACTTGTTTTTCAAAAGGTTTTCAAAGTTTCCATTTTAAAGAGGATAATCGATTACCTTCCCTGAAGTAATTGATTTCCTTAAGTTTTATTGAAAAACGTGTTAGAATCATTTTGATTTATTTCCAAATTTGTTTTTACATAATTCATTCTGATTCTTATTCAAAATTCGAATTTGATTTTGTTTTGAATTAATTCCTTTTTGGTTTACAAAATCAAATCTTTGTTTAAGTTTTTCAATCTCTTTGATCATTTTTTATTTGGAAAATTATTTTCTTAATAATAAGTTGTTTTGAATCAATCTTTTTTTTTCGGATAACTCACTCCTACATTCTTCTAAGTTTTCACGTTCTTCCTGCTCCTTCTCCAATTCTCTGGTTTTAACGTTCATACTTTTTCTAAGAACACAAAAACCTTGTTGGCTTCTTAACTACTCAAACAAAAATTCATTGCTATAGTGCTATACTTGTTGTATCCGTGTTATTGAGAACACATCATACTATTGTAATCACTCACATTATATTATTCTTAACCGTAGTGATTAGGGAGTGTATCTCCTAGTTGAACGTGTGGCATATTCTTAGGGTGAGGAACCCTTGTGTGATATTGAGGCCCCTAGCGAACGGAGGTTCCTAGTAGTGTGCGGGGTGCTCTGGTTGTAATTGGGTTCGGCTCAATTCAAAGGTTTATAGAAACTCTCAAGCGGGTCGCTTCGAGACTGGAGTAGGTCTCTCGCTGGATTGACCGAACTAGTATAAAATTGGTTTGCGTGTTCTTCTTCTCTATCTCTTTTAATTTCCGCAATTTCAATTATTTACGTTTCTGCGCTACTCATAATTTTATTATCTAGCGCAATCGCTCTCCATCTCAACTCTAAATCTCTCCAACACAAAAATTATTTTAAATTATACGTGCTTTCTCAATAAATTAATAAAACTCGATTCACCCCCCCTCTCGAGATTTTGAGGTCGATCCTAACAATTGACATCAGAGCTAGTCTCTTGTGTTAAGACTTAACCGTCTCAAGAGTATGGCTTCAAACTCTCCGTTTGGTGGTGAAGGGAGTTCTATTAATCATCCTCCCATGTTTGACAGGGTAGGGTACGCTTATTGGAAAGCCCGGATGAAAATCTTTATTCAAGGAGTAGGATTAAAGGTTTGGGATGCAGTCGTTAATGAACAGTATGTTCCGACTCAAGTGGTTAATGGTAACACCGTTGACAAGCCTATGGCTGAGTGGACGGAAGAGGAGGAACGTAGAGTCCAATACGACTTGAAAGCGAAAAATATAATAACATCTGTTTTTAGTTATGATGTGTTTTTCAGGATATCTACATGTGAGACTGCACAGCAAATGTGGGATACTTTAGAGGTCACACATGAAGGTACCGATGAAGTCAAAAGATCAAGAATCAACACCCTGACGGGAGAATATGAACTTTTCCGAATGAAGGATGGAGAATCAGTACAGGGGATCCAAAAGCGCTTCACAATGATAGTCAATCAGCTTGTAACCATGGGGAAGAAATTCACCAACGAAGAACTGATCAACAAAGTGCTGAGGTGCCTAGGGAGAGAATGACAACCAAAGGTGACAGCCATAATGGAATCAAGAAATCTCTCAACCATGACTCTCGCTACATTATTCGGAAAACTACAAGAACACGAGAGTGAATTGAAAAGATTAGCACAACATGAAGAGGAGACCAAAAAGGTGAAGAGTCTCCCATTCAAAGCTGAAGCACCATCCACCGAAGGTGACTCCGACAAGGAACTAATCAATGATGAACATATGGGACTACTTGTCAAAAAGTTCGGGAAGTTTTTGAGAAAGAAGAACAACTTCGCTACTCAAAATAGAAGAGACGCTAACAAAGGTGGAGGATCGGCTATCACATGTCATGAATGTGGCAAGCCCAGTCACATCAGAGCGGAGTGCTCCCAGTACTTGAAAAAGAAGGAGAATTCAGAAAGAAACATCTTCAACTCAAGGAAAGGAAAGCAAGCATACCTGGCATGGTTAGACAACAATGAAAGTTCGGATGAGAATTCGGACGAACAGGAAGAAACAACCAACCTATGCTTAATGGCACATGGAGATGAGGTAAATTCTGAACTTCAACTTGAACCTTCATATCTTGAATTACAAGAGGCATTTGAGGAGTTACATGAGGAATCAATGAGGTTATCCTTATTGGTTAGTTTAGAAAAGAAAAAGTCAGCTCTTATTTTACAAAAGAATTCTGATCTTGAAAAGGAAAATGAAATTTTGAAAAATAAAAACAAAGAGCTGAATATAACCTTAAGTAAATCCTCAAACACCTCTCGTAATGAATTTAAATTTAAAGCTAGTTCATCTTCTTGTAAGTTTTGCAAGGACTTAGTAAAAGAAAATGAGGATTTAAAAGAAACACTTGCAAAGTTTACAAAAGGAAGAAATACTTTAAATTTAATGCTAGGGAGACAAAATTGTTTTTTCAATAGAGCCAGTTTAGGATATCAACCCGGCAGACACCAAAAACAGTTAAGCACCATTTTTGTCCCCGCTAGCTCACATAAGAAGCCTATTATAATATGTCATTTTTGTGGAAGAAAGGGCCATGGCGCACATGAGTGCAAACACCGAAAAGTGAAGTTCGTTAAAAAGAACAATGAAACTAAAAGGTGGGACGATGCAAACTATGGTAACACTAACATGCAAGGACCCAAAAAAATATGGGTACCTAAAAAGAAAACATGAAATATTCTCTTGTAGGTTACTCCGAAAGAAAGGAAAACATGGTGGTACTTGGATAGTGGGTGTTCCAAACATATGAATGGAGACAAATCGAAATTCTCACATCTCATTCCAAAGGACCAAGGACAAGTAACTTTCGAAGATAACAACAAAGGAAGGATACTCGGAATTAGTAAAGTAGGTACTCCTCCTAACCCTTGCATTGAAAATGTTTTGCATGTTGAAGGCCTAAAGCATAACATGCTAAGTATTAGTCAGCTATGTGATAAGGGCAATAGGTTTATCTTTGATTATGATAAATGTATTATTGAGGGTAAAATGGACAATCTTATTAAGCTTGTTGCTCGCAGGGTAAACAATGTGTACTTAATTGATCTTAACTCAATTCCCTCAAATGATGCTAAATGTTTAATTAGTAAAGAGGATGAGTCTTGGCTATGGCATCGTAGGATATGTCACATCCACATGAATCATTTGAACAAACTATCTTTTAAAAACTTAGTAGTTGGTTTTCCAAAGCAAAAATTTTCTATTTCTGAAAAATGTGATCCTTGTTCAAAAATCAAAACTAACAAGGGTACCTTTTCCCCCTAAAAATATTGTTTCTACTCAAAGACCCTTGGAACTTTTACATATGGATCTTTTTGGACCATGTCAAACTAAAATCTTTGGTGACAACTATTATTGCTTGGTTATTGTGGATAACTATTCTAGGTATACATGGCTTTATTCATTACTCATATAAATGATGCATTTCATGAATTCGAAAAGCTAGCAAAGGTTGTTCAAAACCAAATGCATTTGAGCATTCCATCCATTAAGACTGATCATGGCGGTGAATTTGAAAACTATCTTTTTGAAAAGTTTTGCGAAAAACATGGCATTAAGCATTATTTTTCAGCTCCAAGAACTCCGGAACAAAACGAGGTTGTGGAGAGGAAAAATCGATCTTTAAAAGAACTTTCTCGGACAATGCTTAGTGACATGAACATGCCTGCATATTTTTGGGTCGATGCAGTAAGTACAGCTTGTTGTGTTATGAACCGTGTTTTAATAAGGCCTATTTTAAAGAAAACCCCCATGAGCTGTACAAGGGGAGAAAACCCAACATATCCCATTTGAGAGTCTTTGGATGTAAATGTTTTGTGCATAATAATGGTAGAGACAATCTAGGGAGTGACGATGCTAGAGCTGATGAGGGTATATTCCTTGGTTATTCTGTTTCGAGCAAAGCCTATAGGATTTTAATTAAGACTCGTAATACTATTGAAGAATCTATTCATGTTACATTTGATTAATCTAATCCCAGAAAGCTGGAAAAGGTATCTGTTGATGATCTTGCAGGTATTCTAGGAGAACTATATCTTGATGAGGAGATTGAACCAATCTTAGAAGAAAAGAAGGATTCCCAAGGAAACGAAAAGGCAAATGAATCAAATGAAAATCAAATGCAAACTCAAGGGAATTCCACCGAGCCTAATGCAGATCTTCCTAAGGAATGGAAAACATCACGACACCATCCAATTGATCAAGTTATAGGTGATATCTCCAAAGGTGTAAGTACTCGTAATTCTTTTAGTAATTTGTGTAATCATATGGCTTTTGTTTCTCAAGTGGAGCCAAAGAATATTTCTGAGGCTTCAATTGATGAACATTGGCTACTGGCTATGCAAGAAGAATTAAACCAGTTCGAAAGAAACCAGGTTTGAGAACTTGTTCCTAGGCCTGATTCTCAACAAATTATTGGAATAAAATGGATTTTTAAAAACAAACTTGATGAGGCTGGTATAATTATTCGAAACAAAGCTAGATTGGTTGCACAAGGCTACAACCAGGAAGAGGGGATAGATTATGATGAAACTTTTGTCCCTGTTGCTAGGTTGGAAGCCATTAGGTTGCTTTTAGAGTTTGCATGCATCTTAGAATTTAAATTGTATCAAATGGACGTAAATAGTGCCTTTATAAATGGTTTTATAAATGAAGAAGTGTATGTTAGTGAACCTCCTGATTTTGAAAATTTTGAACATCCTGATTACGTTTTTAAATTGAAAAAGGCTCTTTATGGTCTCAAATAAGCTCCTAGAGCATGGTATGAGCGATTGAGCAAATTTTTATTAGAAAAGGATTTTGAAAGGGTGAAGGTTGACAACACACTTTTTATTAAAAAGAAAGGAAAGGACATTCTTTTAGTTCAAATTTATGTTGATGATATTATATTCGGTGCTACTAATGAAACACTTAGCAAGGAATTTTCGAGTTTAATGCTGGAAGAGTTTGAAATGTCTCTAATAGGAGAACTCAAATTCTTTCTTGGATTACAAACCAAACAAGCAAAGGATAGAATATTTATCAGTCAAACAAAGTACTGCAAGGAACTTTTGAAAAGATTCGGCATGGATAAGGCCAAAGCAGTAGCAACACCTATGAGTACATCATGCTATCTAGACAAGGATGAAGAAGGTAAACCTTTTGAAATTACAAAGTATCGAGGTATGATCGGTTCCCTTGTTTATTTAACGGCAAGTAGGCCGAATATCATGTTTAGTGTATGCACATGTGTACGTTTTCAGGTGAATCCAAAAGAAACGCACATGGTTGCTATCAAAAGAATAATGAAATATCTATCTGGCACAACTAATATGGGTTTATGGTACCCCAAAGGTTCCACTTATAACCTTGTTGGGTATTCCGATTCTGATTTTGCTGGTTGCAAAGTAGATAGGAAAAGCACAAGCGGCACATGTCACCTCCTTGGTAGTTCTTTAGTCTCTTGGGCTAGTAAGAAACAGTCTAGTGTAGCCCTATCCACAATTGAGGCTGAATATGTCGCTGCGGGTAGCTGTTGCGCACAAATCTTATGGTTAAAACAGCAACTCCTAGACTTTGGTGTAAGTCTAGATCACATTCCCATAAAATGTGATAACACTTGTGCAATAAACATAACCAAAAACCCAGTGCAACATTCTAGCACAAAGCATATAGAGATTCGTCACCATTTAATTCGTGATCATATTCAAAGAGGTGATTGTATTACTGAGTATGTGGATACTACAAGGCAATTAGCTGATATCTTTACAAAATCGCTTCCTAAAGAAAACTTCTTTTTTATTCGTAGAGAAATTGGTCTAACATCTGCCGCTCACCTTGTTTGAATATGTGAGCATGCATATTTAATCCCTTGTTATTATTAATGTATATATTCAGTGTTTCAGGGGGAGTGTAGTACAAAGGGGGAGAAGAACCCTAATCTTGCTAAAGTCTTCCCACCATTTTTGATGTTGACAAAAGGGGGAGAAGGATTATTAGCTTCATGGAATTTTTTATTCATACAAAAAGGAGAACAAGAATTCTGGAATATATTATTCATACTAACCATCTATGCAAGGGGAGATTATGAAGAATTTATTTTTTTATTCAATTATTCCCTGATAATTTAAATTTCCTATGTTACTATTGAATTATATTGTGCTATACTTTCTTACTTAACGATTGTGATGCAGAAACTCATAAAAGGGTTTGTCATCATCAAAAAGGGAGAATGTTGGAAATCAAGCTTTTCCTAAAGGACGTAAAGAGTCAATGCTAGAAGATTTCTAGAAGATGGTTTTGATGATAACAACACATTCCAAGTTTCAAGCATCAAGTCTCAAGCATTATCAAGGCTCAAGCTTTCAAGTTCAAAGTTGTGTATAAGCCTTGCCCATAGGAAATGTGTAAGGTAATGAAGTTTTATTACAAGTGTGTAATGGCCAAATGAGTTTTTCAAATAAAGGAGAAGAAAAAGAGTTTTTGTGAAAATCAATTTTTTTAACTTAGTTTCTGTGGAAGTGCATGATGAAACAACTCTGGATGATTTTATCTAAGTCATGAAAATCTATTTTTACAAGTGCAAGAGAGGATAATTGATTACCTTCTCAAAGTAATCGATTACTTTTGTTGCATCATATAAAATCCAGAGTGTGTGTAATCGATTATGTGAACTTGGCTAATCCATTACTTTTTGAATGAGAGTAATAATCGATTACCTAGATCAAGTAATCGATTAGAATTGTTGCATCATACATTTTCCCGAGGCACAGTAATCGATTACTGCCCTGAGTAATCGATTACATGATGTTGCATCTTACAAACTTTAGAGTCTCTGTAATCGATTATTAGATTAGTGGTAATTGATTATACGAGTTGCATCATATACTAAACAGGAGTGAAGTAATCGATTACTTGATATGATGTAATAGATTACTAGTTTTTCAAAAGGATTTCAAAGTTTCCATTTTAAAGGGGATAATCGATTACCTTCCCTGAAGTAATCGATTACCTTAAGTTTTATTGAAAAACGTGTCAGAATTATTTTGATTTATTTCCAGATTTGTTTTTACCTGATTGATTCTGATTTATTTTGAAAATTCGAAATTGATTTTATTTTTGAAAATATTCCTTTTTGATTTAAGATTCAAATCTTCTATTTTATTCTTTAAATCAATTTGATTTGTTTTTTATTTCAAAAATATTCCTTTTGCTTTTTATTTCAAAATCAGATTTTATTTTTATTCTAACATAACACTCCTACATTCTACTGACCTGATCAAAACGCTTTCTCTCTTCTCTTCTTCTTCAACTTCAAGCTTTTCACGATTATTCTATTTTGAAGAAAACCTTGTGTTGGCCTGCACTCTTATGATTTAATTTCATTATCATAGAAAGCTTAATTGTTGTATCTGTGTTATTGAGAACACACTATACTATTGTAATCACTCACATCATCTTGTATTCAAACTGTAGTGATTAGGGAGTGAATCCCTTAGTTGAACGTGTGGCACGTTCTTATGGTGGGGAACCCTTGTGTGATATTGAGGCCCCTAGCGAACGGAGGTTCCTAGTAGTGTGCGGGGTGCTCTAGTTGTAATTGGGTTCGACTCAATTCAAAGGTTAATAGAAAAGCTCAAGCAGGTTGCTTGGGGACTGGACATAGGTCTTTCGCTGGAAAGGCTAAACCAGTATAAAAGTGGTTTGTGTGTTCTTCTTCTCTATCTCTTTTAATTTCCGCAATTTCAATTATTTACGTTTCCGCGCTGCTCTTATTTTTGTTATCTATTGTTATCGCTCTCCATCTCAATCTCTTAATCTCTTCAACGCGAAAATATTTTTAAATTATATGTGCTTTCACAGCAATAAACTAATAAAACTCGATTCACCCCCCCCCCCCTCTCGAGATTTTGAGGCCGATCCTAACAGGAGGAGGGAGATTTCACGAAAGGGCGAGTGGGGAAGGGGATTTTCGCTGTATCCTTAGGGGTTCGGCCGCTGGTAGGTTCCGCTCTTGGAGGTGGAAATGAAGAGAGAGTATGGAAAAGAAGAATGCTAGGAATGGGTTCAATGGAGGAATCCTCAGTGGGACCGCTGGATTGCACAGGAGAAGGGGAGCCACTGTGGGAAGGAGAAGAAGAAGACGACATGGTGTGGAGGAAAAAGGGGGCGTGGAAGAAAGAATTTGAAAATGGAAATGAAAAGAGGATGAGTGAATTTATAAAACAAAGAGGAAGGAGGGAAGTTGAGACACATTAATGGGGCACGTAGCTCGAGACCCCAGTAATGGGATGAAGGGACGGTTGTGGGTGGAGGAAGACGTGGGGAGTTGGTTTGCAGCAAAAGAGAAAAGTGCACAAAGTGAGCAGTTTCTTTTTCTAACTGTACGAAAGGACTGGACAGGGGAGGCAAAAATGCTTTTCCCTTTTCCAACAAAAGGGGCTATTGTTTGGGACCTATTTTATTTAAATATGGTTTGGGTCAGGAAATAAGTTGGAACTTAATTATCAAAGATTGGGCCTTTAAGCCCAACATAAAGGGCTCGAGCAAAGAGAATAAGAAAGAAGGAAGTGCGAAATGTGTCAAGAAAGGAAAGCATTTTTGGGGTTTCACCCACAGAGCTGGTCATCAAGGATGATACGGTCAGCTGAGTAAAGACCTCTGGGAGCACTGGGCGGACTGTGGCATGGCAGGCTCTGAGCGAGCTTCGCCTTAGAGGGACAAATTGGTCTCTCAAGGACTTGTACAATGGTTAGAGAGAGAGCCTTAGACAACAAAAGGGAAAGAGGGGCAGCATTTTAAGAGTGGGCCATGGTTCAGAAGTCATGGAAAAGGGTCTTTTTGTCCCTGATCCAAAGAGGTGAGACCTTTAGGAGTTAGCTAAAATAGTGCATCCTCGTATGAGGAGTAGAAGGAGAGAAAAATAACTTAACGGCTAAGAAAATAAGAGTTATGAGGGGGATGTTGACAAGAGACGGGAGTAAAGAGCTTAAGAAGAGAAGGGAGTGAGAGGGGAAAGGACAACGAAAAACATAGAGGAAAAAGGTAGAGAAACAGAGGAAGAGAGTAAGGAAGAAAAATACAGTGAGTGAATATAGAAGTAGTGAGCAAAAGAGTGAAAGAAAAGAGTAGAGATGAAGAAGAAGAGAGTAGGAGAGCCTAGGGAAGCTCATCATCCTCCCCACTAAGAACTATTGTGCAAGACTCGCTCACTCTCCGCCACCACTAGACCACCAGAAGCTCTATTATTTGTATCGTTGTTGCTTAATCTCTCAAGTTTTACGAATCCATTATCTATTTATCTCTAATCACACCCCATCTAATTTTGGTTCTAAACACTCCGTTTGGCCATCTGGAATCTAATTATTATATCTAAGATCATCTTGATTTTCTTTAATACAATTATTACTTGTATTTTGCATCTATAGATAAATTTGATTTTTAACTTTCATTTGTATTCTTGAATCAATATATTTTGATTTTTAGAATGTATTTTAAATTTATATATTGAATTAAATCAAAAATCAATTTGATCTTAAGTTTAATAATTAAATCTCACATCTTTTTAGTTGTTGAATTAATTTGAAGTATCACTTGAGATAATTTGTGATGTTACTTTTTTATATTTGTTCAATTTGAAATGTATGTTTGATTCTTGCATTTGTCTGAAGACATAAAAAATAAAATAAAATAAAATAGGTTAAATTATTCATTGGGTCCCTTACATTAATTATTTTTCAATATCAAATTAGTTCCTAATGTTTCTTTGGTATCATATTGGTCCCTCACATTTCTTTTCAATATTCATTTGGTCTCTGAGTTACTGTTCATCCTACATGGACCAATATAATACTCACACGTTTCATTTCTCTCTCAAACAATGCAAATGTGGACCAATCTGATATTGACACATAGGATGAATAATGACTTAGGAATTTGATAGCGAAAAGAAACGTCAGAAACTAATAATATAAATACCTTTTTCATAACACTCGTTTTTACCCTCATTTACAAAATCAATATTTTTAAGAGCGGTTTAGAATCAGTCTCGAATGCAGCTTAGAACTGGTCTCAAAAACTCAATCTATAGTATATTGAATAAAAGAGACAAAAAAATTAATAAAACCAATTAAATATTTCCTCTCACCATTATTATAAATCACTTTTAATCAAATTTAAAAAATCAGTAAAAGTAGTTAAGGTTGGTTAATTTTCTCAACCATTTAAAAAAAATATCACTACATTACATTTTCCCTCACTTAATATTAGAGTTTTTTCTTTTATAATAATTGGTAATTTTGGAAACAACAAACTTTTAATGTAATTCAAAAATCAAGATATACATTTTTTTTTCAAATGGCAGCAACATTATCTCACCCACCCTACAAACCACCTCACCCCACCATAGCCAAACCTTTGTGAACTCGCCAGAGCCACCAAAAACCCCCACATATGTAAACACCATTTTTTTTTAGATCTAGAGGGTGATAGAACAAGAAAGGAAATGAGTTCTATGAGAAGAAAAGAGAACTTCTTTTGCTGCAAGAGAAGAAAAGAGAACTTAAGTGTGATAAAGGTGGAATCTATGATATCATTAACAAAAAATGCTTCTCATAAAAAAAAAATAGTGAGAAGGGAGAGACAAAAACTACTTTTTTTTATAGGTTATTTTAAAAAAAAAAGGATAACATTGCTCAGCGTTGCAAACTTATTGAACTTATTTGAAAAATAATAATTAAACTTACTTAAAACTCGGTAATAACTTACAAACCAAATACACTAGTTTTATCTATTATAAAAAAAAAAAAAAGAAAGCTTTAAATGTTATGTAAACACTTTCGTAAAACACAACAGGAAAAAAGCCTTAGGCATGGTAACTAGTCAAGTTTGGAGCAAGTTTCGTTAATTTTAATCCCGCATTTATAAAGATTGGGACAGGTTCGTGTACATGTTTAAGTAGAATCGGGATGAAAAAGTAAAACCCAAATTCATCCTCGTTGTCTTCGAAAAAACCTGTGGGTAACTCGTCCCATTATTTTCAATTATTTTCTAAATTATATTCACTATTTTAAACATAAATCATATATGAAATACATTATAAGTGAAATATTATATAAAAATAAAGGTTCATAATTTCAATAATATCTAAAAACTTAAAAATTAAATCACGTTTAACTTCATCAATTAACTATTATTATAATGTAAATTATTTAATTTTATACCATGATGAGATTTGGAGTGGGGCACGACATGTACTTACAATCCCATCCTCACCCTACTTTCAACTTTTTAAAACGAATTTCGGGTTTAGATTTCTCCAAATCCAATCAAAACGGATTATTTCATCAAAATCAAGCCGAGTTTAAGTGGGTAATGAATGTGAGTTTAATTGTAATACCTAAATAAAGTAGAGGAAAAAAATTGTTGCCTTTAAAGCTCTCCTACCGATATCTCACATGATGTAAAGGAATTCGTAGTGTATAACATTCCTCCCGTGAAAAAACATACTAAAAAGTGAAATGTATTTATTCCATTATTTTTTTTATCCCTCCTCCGTAATTATATAATAATTTCGTAACGATAAGAATTCATTTTTCAATAGGGATTTGCTAATATGTATAGAGTGGTTTTTAGTTGGAGCATGTTAGCGATAAGTATCAGAATACTTGGACAAAAATAACCTTAATATTTTGTATAAATTAGTTTTAATGACAAAGATATTTTAATAATTTTATTTTTTTAAATTGGAAAAGAAAAACACCCCCAAACCAATTGTGAGTCTCTCTGAAGTTTGATCCCTTCCCATTCTAATACCAACACTCTCTCTCTCCAAAACCCTTCAACAACACTCTCTCCTTTGTCACCCGTTCATGCAGTTCACCACCCAGCACTTCTCAACGCAACCCAACAACCACCAATCTCCAGCAATCATTGTCACCCTTGTTGGAGAGTGTCCTAGTGGCAATCGTATTTTCTCTTTTGCTTGTACTTATTTCATGTTTATGGATTATTACTATTAATAATAATGAGGCATTTCATTTATTATATTTATGCTTTAATTGTTTAATTAAAATAGATGTAATAAAGTCCTTAGGATTATAAGTTCAATGTCTTAAGAATATCAAGTACATGACTTGATAGTGAGATCTTATTGATTGATAATTATCCTTAAAGATTCCCTAGTCGAGTATTATAGTTAATGATGACAACTATAATACATCGAGACTAGTATGTGGCATACTGATGATTGTATCTCACCGATCATGGATATGGGATATCAAGTCTTCACGTAAGTACACATTGGGACAATTCTGTACTGGATTGACCCGCCATGAGAATGCTACATTGGTTATTAAGTGAGTGTCATAAGCAATTCTCATAGTGACAATAGTGTACATGGTCCTTCGACCTGAAGTCGCTACGGTTCCCAACATGAGGAATTATGTGCTTTCACGCAATCAAACGTCATCTTTAACCAGGTGATCATAACGGTTGTAGTCAGGTATATGACAAATCATGTAGAGGGATGTGAGTGACGTAGATGAGATTTGTCCTTCCTTATCAATATGAATTATATCTCTAGGCCCCTTGATTGAGTGAGACGGTGAAATGTATGGCCATACTTAAGACAGTCAATATGAGATATTGACGAGACTTGTTTAGACGCGTCTACTCAGGGATCAAGAAACCATAGGTTACACTATACATGGGTGACACGTTCCATGCCATGAGTGTAACTAACATATTTGGACAAAGGGATTAAATTTACACATGATCATTGGTCACAACAAGGTTATGTCAAATCACAGACATTCTTGTCACTTGGGTAGCATTGACGTGTTGCTAGATACCGCTCATTGCTTGTAAACTTAAAATGAGATTTTAACTTTATTGCCAACGTTATAGGAACCTATAGGGTCACACACTAAGAACAAATAGATTGGAGATATCACATTTGATAAAAAATACAATAGTTGTATTTTTATACAATTTACGTCCGTGCGATGCACAGTATGACCGTGCGACGTATTCTGATATGTGCTGCCAAGCCCAGCCCGCTGGTCTAATACTATTATAATTATTAGCCTTAGGGTTTTGGTACATGTGAGACACAAAACGGCAACCCTAGCCGTCCATATCAGAGAGTGAGTGATACATTGAATCTCTCTCTTCTCCGCTAGCACTGAGAAGAGAGACGTGACTCCAATTGGGAATCTGTTCGTGTGGATACCAATAGAGGAGCGACTACCTTGCTGCGCTCGTGATTGACGTGGATTGTTCGTGGACGATCTGACCAGCACCGTTCTCCTCTTCGCATCAAGAGGTAAACATTTTTCTATCTCGAATCATGCTCTCTCGCATGGATCCTGTTCTGGAAATAGGGTATTTCGTTTTTTTTTCCGCTGCGTATTTGATCCCTATTTCCAGCAACCCTCACCCAAGCCCCGAATCACCAACCATCCAACACTACTCAGCATCACTCAACAACAACCAAAACCAGCGACCACCATCATCCTCACCCAAGCCCTGAACCACCAACATCGTCGTACCATCCAACCCATTCTGCCATCAAAGAAACAAAGTGGACCTGCATTTTCACCAACCATTGTTCTATTCACCAACCGATCATGAAAAGTTAGAACAAGGCCTCGATCATTTCAGATCGAGTCTTACCAAAATAGGATTTTCTTTTCTTGCCATATGCGCTTAGACTTTATTTACTTTTTCCCCTTTTTTCTTCGCGGTTTAGCATTAGTTCTCGAAAGTCTTTATTTTCGAATTACAAGGATGGATTAGAGCCATAGGTTGACACCACATTCATATCTTACCAGAATGCATCAAATCTACGATTTCTATTTTTTTTTAATTTCCAAAAATTGAATTATTAAAATATTCTTGTCTTTAAAGCTTATTATCACTAACATATGAAGGTATTTTTGTGTACTATAATTTAGTATACTATGCTAAAATGTTATAACTAAAAAACCAATTTACGCATGTTAACAATTTTTTTTTTTCCCCGGCTGGGGCAAAGGTGGAGGGGTTTTTAACTTTTACACGCGAGGCAGGTGGCATGACGACGACTTACGTGGCAACACGTAGGAAATGACCAAAACGCAGCGTTTCAAAGACGAATCTTTGTTTAGCATTGCGGTCTATAGCAATAGCAGCAGCAAAAGCATCGAATTCGAAGAACCTCATCTTCTTCGTTCTTCTTTCGTCGATTCCCAAATCCTCATTTCTAGGGTTTTTCAATTGAGCTCCTTCTCACTGCATCGCCAATTTCTCTCTTTTGTCCTCAATCGGTGAGGCTTCGTGATTCTCCATTTTCGTTTTACTTCCTTTCTCTCTTCAATTTTTTAATTTATTTTTTTTTTTGGTGTCGTTTGATTTTTCATTGAATTACTGTGTTTATGAGTTTGTTCTATTGTTTTTGGAATGGGATTAAGCTTTTTGATTGGATTATTCTGTTGTTGTGTTTTGTGGATCTGATTGTGTTAATTGTTTATTGTAAATATAACGTTGAATTGCATGCTATCTCATTCTAAAGGAGAAACTTTGATGCTACTTTATGATATTCCTATTTGAATTAATTCGAGTTTAATTTCTGAAGTTTTAATTTTTTGGTTGAAGTTTGTGTTCATTTTGAATGCACTTTTTCATTTTGGGTCTCGCTAACGAGTGCCCGAAGAATCAATAAAAAGTAATTTTTTTATGAGGAACATGCAGTGAATACAACACTTTCCAATGACAATTGACTATTTTTGATTTCTTAAAGATTGCTCGCACTTGTTAGCATTTTTGTTTCTCTTTTAAAAATCGAATGTTAAGATTATGGAAAATCTTTGGATGGTAGTAAATGACAAAATTTCACATTTGTTGAGGGTTGATTTATATGTTAGTGTAGATTGTAGGACAATTGGGTAAGATTGTTTATGGTGGTGGAAAGGAATTGAGGATAAGGTATGGTTTGGAGAAGAGCCAGGTAGTTAAATGTGAAAGGGAGGCTTAAGGCTCTAGCGGATTTCAACGCCTTGACGCAAATCGTGCAGTAGTCTCGCATACCTAACCGATGAAAGGTGGCACAAAGACAAAATTTTGACTTTCTTATTATTTAGCATTTTATCGTAGCAGTTAGAGATTTGCCTCGTGTGATCCATGGTGGCACGTGTCACCTTGCGTCAATACATTATACGTGCCTTTGGCGTATTTGACTACGTGAAGAGGAAGTCATTGCCCCACTTTCTTTTAGCTTATATACAAAGTATTCTCTCTATAAGCAAGTCATTCCTTCTCACTGCATTGCCATTCTCTCATTGCTCCTCAATCGGTGAGGCTTCGTGATTCTCCATTTCATTCCTTTTCTTTTCCGATTTTTTATTCCTTTTCGGATTCGTTTGATTCTTGCTTGTATTCATTACTTGTTTCTTGATTTGTTCTCGTTTTTGGTATGAAATCAAACTTTTTGATATGAAGCTTCTGTTAATGTGTTTTGTGGATCAGGATTGTGTTTATCAATTATTGTAAATATCATGTTGAATCGCATGGTATCTCGTCATAATTTATCTGTTCCAGATAAGTTATACCTATTCAAAAGAAGAAATTTTGATGTTACTTTTTGATATTCCTATTTAAATTTATTTGACTCTTTTTTTTTTAATGAAAATTTCATATTTTTTTAAGTTCGTGTTCATTGTTATGTGCCAGTTTTGAATATTTTTTTATTTTCTTATAATTATTGTTAAGAATATGGGAATATAAGGGATGGGAGTAGATGGGGGAGATCTTATTAACACCCATTTCTCTATTACTCACACCCACCCATTAACACAATTGGATAAGCCATCCGAATTTTTTTTACATGGTCGGATGGATCATCCATGTGAGTAATAGAAAAATGATCTCTCAGTAGATGGTACCATTTCACATCTGTTGAGGGTTGGACTTGATGTTTGGGTAGAACAATTGGAAAAGATTGTTTTGTGGTGGTGTATCCTCTTTCGAGAAGAGTAAGTGGGGGCATCAAATGTGAAAATGACCTTAAGGTCCTAGCGGGTTTCAATGCCTTGACGCAAGAGGCGTGAAAATCTCGCATGCGTTACCGAGTAAAGGTGGTAAAGACAAAATTCTTTTAAGACTTTTTGACAATTATTTTTTATTGTCATTAAAGTTAGATATTAGATGGCTGGTGCTGGTACTTTCGGATTTTTTTTCCAGCTATAAGTGGGCCACCGACTGACGCAAGCTGACACCTTGCCTTAGTGCGTTACATACATGACCCTTTTGGCGTATAGCTCATTTATAGCATTCTATTGAAAATTAATAAGTTTTACGCTCAATAAGATAAAGAAGAAAATTCTTCCCTTCCGAGTTCAGCCTAATTTGCATTTGTTTATGTATGTTATGTTTCTATACTTCTCCGTGTCTGATTTTACCTAATGTTTTCTTTCTGAATTAGCCTCTAGATTTTGGAAATGGATGGATCAACTGGACGGGGTGGTGGTGGAGGTGTGGACATGTATCTACCAAATTATAAGTTGGGAAAAACTCTTGGCATCGGGTCCTTTGGCAAGGTGAAAATTGCTGAACATGTATTGACTGGTCATAAAGTTGCCATAAAGATCCTTAACCGCCGCAAGATAAAGAACATGGAAATGGAAGAAAAAGGTATGCATCATTTCATGTCAATAATCTTGCTCTTTATCTAGTCGTTGGACTCAATTTTAATTGTTTCTAGTTTTCCAGCATTTCTAGTTTTACAGGTTGAAGAACATTAAGTATTAGAGATTAACTGATTTCTTAAGACGTAGTATTATTCTATATGTTTGCTGCATTTTAAGTCCTGGTTGATTAAATATGCTTATCTTTTTTCTTAAATTTGTTGCAGTGAGAAGAGAAATCAAAATTTTGAGATTGTTCATGCATCCTCATATTATACGACTTTATGAGGTCATAGAAACCCCAACAGACATATATGTGGTTATGGAGTATGTGAAATCTGGAGAGCTCTTTGATTATATAGTAGAAAAGGGTAGGTTGCAAGAAGATGAAGCCCGCAATTTTTTTCAGCAGGTATAATATCATCCCATCTTATGTACTTGAGAATTCATGTTTGTTGCGAATTATTTAGTCTAACTTCTGTTTTGGAATCAGATAATCTCTGGTGTGGAGTACTGTCACAGGAATATGGTGGTTCATAGGGACCTGAAGCCTGAGAATTTACTTTTGGACTCCAAATGGAATGTCAAGATTGCTGATTTTGGCTTGAGCAATATCATGCGTGATGGTCACTTTCTTAAGACAAGTTGCGGAAGCCCTAACTATGCAGCTCCAGAGGTGTTTAAATCCTTGGATTTTAATGGAACTGATTGTTGTTGCTGTTATTATTATTATTATTTTTCTTTCAGAATCCTTATTTCCCTTCTCTTGTGGTTCATATATCCTGGTTAAACTGCAATTTTTTTTAAAGGTTATCTCTGGGAAATTGTATGCTGGACCTGAAGTAGATGTCTGGAGCTGTGGCGTAATTTTGTATGCTCTTCTCTGTGGCACTCTCCCCTTCGATGATGAGAACATTCCCAACCTATTCAAGAAAATAAAGGTATTGTTGATCTTCATTTAAATGTTATTTTTCCTTTTTTATTTTGTGGGTTTGAAAGGACTGATTATTGCCTACCACTGTCACGTCAAATCATTTTCTTAACTGGTTTTAACCTCGGCATTGTTCTAGTGGAGTTATAACTTGGCCAGAAAGGCCTAATGCTTTTTAGGTCCATACTCCATACTTATCATATCTTCATTAGCTTATCTTTGTTTTCATCAAGGTAAATGGGCGCTCCTACCTTGTTGCAAAGATAAGTTGATTTTAACTTTAAGCTATGTTGCACAGGTTCGAGTACGTACCGGGTACGTGGTACGTACCGGATACGGGGGTACGACATTTTTGTAAAAACTAGAGTACGGGTACGTTAATATATAATAAATAAATAAATAATAAAAAAATTATATGACAAAATATAGCAAAATTGCACAAAAGTTAAAGCAAAATTAATGCATAGCATATCATTAAAAAAAAAGAGGAGAGCAAGAGGACTGGAATAAGAGAAGAGGAGATAATGTATTAAAAAAAAAAAGTCCACCAACAACAACGAGGACTGGAATAGAGAAGAGGAGAGCAAGAGGGAATACTGGAATAGAGAACAAATTAAATCAAGCAGAGGAGAGCAACATGTCATAGAGAACAATTTAAATCCCTAAAAAACAAATTTGGGAATACTGGAAATCTGGAATAGAGAAGCAATAGCAAGAAGAGATGAAGAAACCATAGCTAACCTTCGCTGTGGTTGTTGCGGCGGTCGTGGGGCGCTCGGTGGCTGGAGGCGGCGTGGTGGGTGGCAGCGCCGGCTTGGGAGAAGGCAGCGTGGTGCGTGGTGGCTGGAGGCGGCATGGTGAGAAGGCTTCGCTGGTTGGTGTGGTGGTGGCGGCGTCGGGTGTGGTGGCGGCATCGGTGTGGCTGGAGGCGGCAGAAGTGAGAAGAAGTGAGAAGAGGGATGAAATCGCAGAATGAAAAAGGAGATCGAAGGAGGAAGTGGGAAATTAGGGAAAATTGTGTTGGGCCGTACCCATTCGCGTACCCATTTGGCCCATTACGTACCCACCATGTGCCCATCTCGTACCTACTTTTTTTTTTTTTTTTAAATTTTATTTTTTTACGTACCCGGTGCGTTCCCCAACGTACCCAACGCGTACCCGCACGTACTTAAGCAAAAATGACGTACCCGTGCAACATAGACTTTAAGTAACACTGCTATGCACAAAAAGTTACACATACACAATGCTATCGGCTAAGAGATTAAATTTTGTTTCTGAACTGTATCTCACCACTTATTATTTCTTATAGGGTGGGATATACACTCTTCCAAGTCATTTATCACCTGGTGCTAGAGACTTGATCCCAAGGATGCTTGTGGTGGATCCTATGAAGAGGATGACCATACCTGAGATACGTCAACACCCATGGTTCCAAGCTCGTCTTCCGCGATACTTAGCAGTGCCACCACCAGATACAATGCAGCAAGCCAAAAAGGTTTAATTGTTATTATGATTCTTTGTGACAGTTAATCTTCTACATGGTCCCATTTGCCAATTATTTTGTGTGGAAAAAGCTGTATATTTATTTTGTAAATGAGATTTTTTAGGATTTATGCTGTTATTAGCAGTAGTTAAAAGTTACATTTTTCCAGAGACTTGGAGGTGAGGGGAGGTGAAGTGAAGCAAGACATGTGCTGAACTAATTATAAGCCTGAGGCCAATGAGTTCTATGTTATTTTAGATTTTTCGGTTTGAAATTCCTTTTGTATACCAATAAATTTATTGGACTTGCACTGTGCAAATTTGCTCCTTCATTATTGTTATTATCATCATTGTTATAGTAGTTATTATATTATTATTATTATTATTATTATTATATCATTGTTATAATAGTTATTATTATTATATATCATTGTTATATTAGTTATTATTATTATTTTGAATTACCTAGAAATACTATTTTTACGGCCTAGTGCTTGGGTTTAAGCATCGGATAGCATTACAAGCTACAACCATTAAGGATTTTGGTCACTTTTTTGGGTTTCTGTGGCTAGGAGTTTCAACTGGCTTTCAGGATGTGTTTTTAAATGTTTTGTGACACATACGTATTGCATATAACCCAGTGTTTGTTACTGATATATTATAATCAATCCAAAACAACTAAAAAACAGCCGATATCATTTTTTGTAGATTGACGAGGAGATTCTTCAGGAAGTGGTTAATATGGGGTTTGACAGGAATCAATTGGTTGAATCCCTTCGCAACAGGCTACAAAATGAGGTTTGCGCCCTTCATTCTTTCTGTGTGTATATGCCTACTTGTCTCTTAACACCATCCATTTTTTTTTTCAGGGTACTGTCGCATACTATTTGTTATTGGACAATCGCTTCCGTGTTTCAAGTGGCTATCTTGGAGCTGAGTTTCAAGAGACAATGGTGGGTTCGTTTTCTCGTTAGTTGCTTAAGACTTCCTGAGTTGTCAAATAAAGATTTAGCTTATATAATAGTTGAAAAGACACATTTGGTAATTTGTATCTTTTAGGTTTTAATAGTTATGTGTCTAATGTCGACAACATACTATTGTATTTATAATTACATGAATGGGGTCCTATATTATTACATAGTAAATGCTAATCAATCCCTAATAATTTTACATTTGGTAAAATAATTTTGGCATGTGCTAAATGTGATAAGCATGCTACATTTAACACTTCCCCTCAAGAGCATACAAATCCTATGCTCCAGTTCATTACAAATATATTCAACTCTGGACCCTTTGAGGGGTTTGGTGAGCATGTAACAAACTGATTACTGGTGTGAATGAAGTCAGTTGCAATGAGGCATTGCATGGTATCTTTCAGCTGAATGTATTCATTATATTCAGCAGTGGAAACAGTTACCTCCTCTGATGGAATAGGAGGAGTGACCTGAGCAATATTAGCTGACTTGTTCTTTTGAATGGCCTTCGTGCGCCACTATTCCTCACTATGATCAAAGTGGTTGTAATAATTGTCGGGTGGACGTGAATGGTTACCACCACGACCAGCTCTTGTACTTCCACGACGGGGTGATTGGGTGAAAAGTGCTGTAGAGTCCACAGAGATAGAGAGGTAGAGCTATAGATTGAGTGAGTTGCATGAATTGTTGACTTACGGTATCATAAGATGGAACTAAAGGGCTGAATAAGTTTTGATTGTACACTGAATCATGGTCCATGAGAGTAAGGAGGTCACTGGAATAAGCGCCGATGAGTGGCTGTGACCGGGTAAGGGCCCACGTGAACGAGAGACGTAGTGCGTGTGGTGAGTTACGAGGGGCAGGTTGCTGTATGAGTGAGTGGCTGAGGCAGCGGGACAATGGAAAAAGGGACAAGGGATAAATGGATTGAACCCTAAACTACTGATACCATATTAAGTTTTGATAATCGGGCATATAATTTTGACAACACTATTGTGTTTATAATTGCATGAATGGGTTACAATATTATTATTACACCTCAAATGCTAATCAACCCCTAATGATACATACATGTGCTAAATCTTATAATAATGCTACATGTAAAAGTATCCCCATTGAAATGAGCACCAGTCTCAAAATTGTTTGATATTATGTATTAGAGCTATGGTGTATGAGTTAACCATGTGATTGAAGTAATCTTTCTAGCTTGAACATAGTTATTTATGGATTTTGCACCTATGAAATTGTAGGTTTTCCATTGATCCTTTTTTCAACTGTTTCTTTTTAAAACAGGATAATTTGCAAAACTCATTAGTTTTGATTTTATAATGTGACTTCTAGGATTCTGGCTTCAATCGTATCCATTCCAGTGAAGTTGCTTCTCCAGTTGTTGGGAATCGCTTTCCAGGGTATATTGATTATCAAGGAGTAGGAATGAGGCCACAGTTCCCTGTTGAGAGAAAGTGGGCCCTTGGGCTTCAGGTGCAGTTTTTTAACTGTTAGCTTTTTTCCGCGCTGGAACTGGATTAAAAATTAGGCAGTTTTTATATTGCTTGACTTATTGCTACCATATCCGTTAATGACTCCTAGCTGTTAGATGACATGGTTGTTTGATGTCTGTGATTTATAACTCATTCCAATTTTTTCTGAGGGTTTGGGGTGTCAAATTTGTGATTGAATGTGTTGCTTATGTACTTCCTTTCCGGATGTGGTCAGTTAAGCCGTTGGTCTGTTAGATGTTGTTGGTGATAGTTTGCCATCAGCAATATGTTTTGATGTACTTGTTACTTGTGACCGGGGTCTTCTAAACTGTTGGTTCTGTTTGTTGACTTTTGATAGTCTCGAGCCCATCCCCGTGAAATAATGACTGAGGTCCTTAAAGCTCTGCAAGAGTTGAATGTTTGCTGGAAGAAGATTGGACACTACAACATGAAGTGCAGATGGGTTGCTGGCATTCCTGGTCATCATGAAGGAATGGTTGACAGTTCTGTGCATAATAATAATCATTACTTTGGAAATGATTCTAGCATTATTGAGAATGATGCTGTTTCCAAATCAAATGTGGTCAAGTTTGAAGTGCAGGTAATTATCATGATAACCATAATCTCTATTGCACCTTGATTTAAATGAAATGTATAATGGTCAGCTTGGAATCCTTTGCAACAGACAGGTGGATTAAAGCCACGGCTGAAGATTCTTATTATTTTCCTCTCCATCATTCCGCATATTTGATTACCAAGACAGTTAGACATTTTAAGTCATTATTATTTATTACTATCAAATAATTCCATTCATTGCTGTATTGGAATGCGTTTGGAGATTGCAGTTCTCTCTTTAATTCTTCTTTCATTGTAGGGTAGCTCTAATTTTTTTCCCATGAAGACTCTCTAACCTTTGTTTTGATAACATCCTTGACAGCTTTACAAAACTCGGGAAGAGAAGTATCTGCTTGATCTTCAAAGGGTCCAGGGTCCACAGTTTCTTTTCTTGGATCTTTGTGCTGCTTTCCTTGCTCAGCTTCGCGTTCTCTAGAGCGAAGATCGTAGGCTCACAAGACTTGTTGCATGTGAATAAGCTTACAATGTAAATATAAGTTCCCTTTCAGTATGGGTTTATCTTATATCTGTATGTACTTTTCAGTATGCCCCTAGTTTTAATATGGGTGATTATGATTATGAGGCAATCCTCTAAGTATGGTACCCGCTTCCTTAATCATGGTTATGGTATTTAACGTGGTCTGCCTTTTTCATGGTGAATTGATTTTTATCAATCCCGTGAAAATGTCTGGGTATTTTATGACAGAATTAGCCCCCAATAGACATTGCTATTTATGATGTTGAACCTAGTGTTGTAAATGACTGCTCGTGCTTGTTACTTGGAAGCCGAGGAGTTGTTTGGCAAGACTGCATTTAACATGAGCTTGCAGGATTAGCCTTTCCTCCTTGCTCCCCATGCATGAAATTCAGCTTCCCTTGTGCATTCATGCTTTTGTTTTTTTTTTTGGGTTTAAAGTATGCATGCTATTTATCAGTAATGCTGTATTGAATACTGAAGTTGTTGCCATGAATCTTGGTTGCCAATTACCGTTGTCCCATCCCTTTCCTTCATTTTGCCCTCCTGGTCCTTCGCCGGCAAGTGAAAAATTGTTGGCCAATATGGCAAGCTTTCAATGTAGGCGTTTTTTTTAACTGCAATGGTTTTTTCCTAGTATAGAAGAGAAATGGTCATTGATGGTGAGAGCGAATGCGGAAGAGGAAGGAGACTTAGGATTATTTTAAAACAATGATTTTTATTTTCATTTTATACTTTTATCACTAATCTCTGGATAGCAAGCCTTGAATGTGTTGTATATTTCTGACGACATCTATAGCGATTTGCGTACAAGTTTAATACTCTTATATAAATCAATAACTTTTAATATGCTGATTTTTAAAGATTTTATTGAAGATTTTATAACTATGATTTACATGTTTCAAATATTTATTTTGCTGATAACAAAGGAGATTGTCAAATTTAATTAAACACAGAACAATGATCTAACCGGTTATGAATTATGATCCTTGTGTATGCGCTGTTTGAGTGAAGCCTAGCTGCAACAAATTGTCACAACTAAATCTAGAATTTATTTATCGTCCACAATCAGAGGTAATATGAGAATTGGACTTGAGCCACAGTGAGTATATGTGTAGACTTGACCAGATAAAGCAAATATCTGCTGGTGGTGATTGGCTAGGAATTTCACCTGGATGATTGTTTGAAATGCAATATAGTTAACTCTGTTTACCTTAATGATTTGCACGCGTTCTTGGATCTTCCAGTGTGATTATGTTCTAATTTTGGAGTATATTTACTTCCTTGGACATAACTTGGGATAAAAGGGTTTCTCAACATCGGGAAGATTGTGACTCCTCTAGTGTAGTCCACTTGTTTTGTTCTGGACGTAGCCACTCACCCTTATACTGCTTTGGTTGCGTTGACTATTTCAGTTGAGGAGTAGGGAATGGTTTGACCATGTATAGACCAACTTCACAATCGGATTCATGATGATATTCAGCTTCTACATATTTATAAGCTTAAACATATAGTAAAAGTTTAAATGTAGTCAATGTTATTTTTGACTTGCTCGTTTTCTTCAATGTGAGTTTACAATTCGGTTGATGCTAACAATGCCCAAAATACAACACTGGTTAAGGAATTAGAAAATAGAATTTTGCGCTCCCTCATTTTTAATATGTTAAGGGTTGGTTTAACAAGTGCCCAAATACATTGTTTAAGGAATACAAAATAGTAAGTCAAATACGATACTTTACTATGTGGATTTCTATTCTTCATTCATTTCTTAAAACTGATGCCCTTGCATTGGATTTTATTGTAATTTTACCAAGCCAAAATGGTTTTTAACAATATGCTTTCATAACAAAGTAAAAAACATATTTATACATCTTATAATCCATTTTAATCCTTAGTGACGTAGATTATGATAGACTAGCTCACGTTCTCTCTTGGTATATCATGTTGTGATGCTATGCATCAGGATACTTCTAATGTTTGTACTGTTAGCTTAGCTGAAGTTTCATGAATAATTTTATTACACTTCTGGCATTAATATTATAGGAGTTGATATACTTATACGCTGGCAAATTTTGTAGAATGTAAAAATATATTGATTTAACTTTAAACAAATTATACTGAGATGAAAGAAGAGTAGGTGTTTCAATGCATGTTCAATATTTTAAATCACTGACTAACTAATATGAGAAACAAAGAAAACAGTAAACATCTTACATGATTTAACTATACTATATAAAGCAATAGAAATTAAAGTATCACTTCATTTTCATTAGTTCAAAATCTGATGTTACAATACATATTAATTAGCACTCATAAAGTGTTTCAGAAATGAATTATATTAATAACTGAATGAACCATTTTCCAGTAAGTTAACAAAGCAAATAGGAGGAAGATCTAGTGAGTTCCAAAGTAAGAGTTCTCCATCAACACTAGAGGAAGAAGAGGAGGAGGAGGAATTCACATCAATTGGTGATGTTTGTTGGCTTTCTTCCTCTTTCCCATCCAATCCTTCCTCCTTCTTATTCTTCTTCTCAAGTTTGCTTTTGCTACAAGCCATTTGCAAATTGGTAGTTAATTGATCATCTATTATACCTCTTCCCTTAATGTTATTGTTTCCTGATTCAAGTTTCAGCTTCAAGCACTCAGGTATTCCATTGAATGCATAGAGAGAAGCTGAGAACTTCCTCTCATATTTCATTCTCTTCATTGCTGCTCTAAACATTGAAGGCTCATCACCATAGTTCTCTGCCTCCTCCACAGGCTCCACCATCTCTTGTGCTAACTCAAAAGGAGAGTAGTAACTTGGTGGAGCAACATTCTCCAGAAATTTGAAATCCAAATCCCCTGCTTCTTGGATGCGGACATCGCCTGTGCCTTCTTCTTCCTCTTCACTATCTTCCTCTTTTTCCACCCCTGAGGAATTGCTGTCACCACTTGAAGTCTGTGTCACAACATTGCTATTGCTGCTGAATTTGTATTCCCTATCCATTTCAGTCCCCTTGAAGTCGTCATCGTGCTTTTCGGTTAAGCATGATTCGAAACTACTCGTGATGTGATCGATTTGTGAAGTATTGTTGATGAAATCATTGTTGCTTGTGCTATAATCTTCAGGATCATTAAGGAAATCAGTGAATTGATCAATAGTTGAGAAGTTTGTTGATCCTGCTCCATATGCATCTACTTGTTGCATTTGTTGGTGGTGATTGATAAGAAGAGAGTTGGAGGATAAAGAAGAAGAACAAGAATTGTTCCTTTCTTTAAGCCTTTGAAGGAGGAGATTAGTGATCTTTGAAGAAAGAGCAGGACTAGTGGAAGATTGAGAACAAGGCCAGAAATTGGTCCTAGTGTTTGCACCTCTAAGAAGGCAAGCAGCCTCATCATAGGCTCTAGCAGCTTCCTCAGCAGTGTCAAAAGTTCCAAGCCACACTCTTATCTTCTGAATGGTGTCCTTTATCTCAGCTACCCATCTACCTGATGGTCTTTGCCGGACGCCGACGAATCGCTTCCGGGCTCTCCTGGCTCCTCCTAGTGCTGCAGCTTCCTTCATCATCTCATCCCACACCATGGTTGTCTCAGATAGGTTCCCCTCTTCCACTACTTCAGCAACTTTTCTCTTCCTTGCCATTTTTTGCTCCTCCTTTAAGCTCTTTCTATTTCTTTGTATATGGTTAAGTTGAGTTTATAGAGTGATTGAAGGTAGTAGTATTATGAAGCTTTGTTTTCTTAAGCACTATAGGGTGATTCTTTGAAGTTACTTAAGCTTGGTTGCTATGGCTTGGGTTGAGTTTCTTTGTGCTTTTATATATAGGGGGTTGGGGTTGGGGTTAGTGAGTGATAACTGATAACTAGCTGAGTTTAGCTGAATTGGTCACACACTGATTGGGTTTATTTATTTGTTTCTTTATAATTTCTGATTCATAAACTAACATTTGGCAGTTTCTCTCACTTTGTAATTGGTGAAGCTAGCTTGTTTGACCTAGGCAATGGGCACAAATATTGTTTCCCTTGGGTGAATGAGTTATTTTATGCCACAAAATTAAGCCTTAATTCGTTATTGCCATTTGCCACTTCAATCTTTTATGTGATACAAACTTCTTTATGTGATGCAAACTAAATATCTATATATGACCTATGATTTTAAATGTCATGTTGTGTCCATTATATCTAGAGTTTTGTTATATCAACATCCAGATTTGACACCTGGATCTAACATCTGATTGTCTTATACCCAATTATATTATTTTTGCATATAAGACGAGTTAGATGTTTGATCTGGATGTTAATGACAAATGTTCATATAACATTACTATTATATCTATTACTCTTCCTTGCCACTTTGGCCAAGGCATGAAATGAAAATGAAGGGGATGTGTGTGTGAGGGCAGAGGAGGGCTCCACATCAGTTTGTTAGGAAAGACACCAAGAAAAACAACCTGAGTAGCCAAATTCTCTAGCACAAACTGGCTGAAGATGATCATGATGTTTGGATTTTACCTTAGAAGTTATGGACTTCCACTAAAGATCCATTCGCATATAATTAGTTGAGGGAAAAGAATAAGAAAGTATAAAACAAAAAAGTTACATTGAAGTTGTAGTAAGATACAGCCAATGATCTTAGCCTCTCTTTTTTCTTTCACTGAGACCCTCAATATTCGAAATTGCAGACTTTGCAATTTCAAAGTCTGCAATTTTTAAATTTTTTTATTTATTATTTTAACTTTAGTGACAAAAAAATAATTTTTTAATCATCATTATGAAATGGAAGGAATATTTTATTTTCTTTTATTTTGAAAAAGTTTAGGTAAGCTTAATTTTTTCATTTACGGTTCTCAAACTCAAAATCTTCCTGCACTTAATTTTTACACTTACTATTAAAGAGAATCATACTCTAAACCAACACACTCTAATAATAATCTTATTTTTGGTTAAGGTGATAGAAGCTCTTAGATATTTACCAAAATGGCCTCAACAAAATAGTCACTCAAGTTATTAATACCTCTCCAATCCTGTGTATAAGATCCTTTAAAGTATTTTTATTTTGGTCATATTTATAATATCTTATTACAAATTTTAATTATTTAATTATTTTTTTCTACAAACATCTCTATTTACTCAACACTTTTTAGAGTTCTAATAACAATAATTATATGGGTTATTATGAAAAAGTATATCAAATTTTCACATTTTCAATACCGCTAATAAAGTTAATTACATTTCTTAATGGAAATGAAGAATCCTAAAAGAATCTTACATACTCCCTCTTTTTCATATATAGTGTTCATAGAGTTTTAGTCTCATGTTTCATATGTATTGTTCTGTTACAAAATCATACATAATTAATGCAATTTTTTCCAATATACCCCTATTTATTACACTATTTTTTTTACTTTCAATATCTTTCTCTTTCTTCAATAATGATTATACAGGGGCATTATAATCAAAATATCCCAAATTCATATATAATTTAATCATTTATTAAAACTTATGCATAACCTTAAAAAATACTCCATCCGGTCCCTATTATAAGAAAAAATAATCGAAATCACACTTGTTAAGAAAGTTAGTTGAGTGTATTTAATTTTTTCAAAATCATAAAAAATATGACTACTTTTGGAAAGTTGTATTGGAAATGAAACAAAAATTAAATGAGATCACTACTTTCTAGAAACATTTTAGGAATAATTGTATTGAGAATAAAAAGTTGGTTAATTTTTTCTTATATTTGAGACCAAAATATGTATGCACCATTTTTCTTATAATAGAGATCAAAGGGAGTACTACTTATGGAACACTCCCTCTGTTCCACAAGGATAGTAAAAAATAGTTAAATTTTTTGTCTCAAACTATAGTTAAAATAATTAATGAAAAGTTTAAGAATTGTAAATTTTGAATTGTGATTGGTTGATCCATACAAAATGCATTAAATTAATTATTTGATAATTGGTTGATGTGTTAGACAAACCATTAAATACATGTTTCTTTCATTTTTTACTTTTAAATTTTTTAATCATCCTCATAAGAGGGAGAGAGTATAAGATCATAGGAACAGTTGGAAGAAGTCTCTTTCACCCAAAACAAGGTCATTACCATACTAAATTATCAATTATAAACACACAAAAATGCTAATCGATGTTTTGTGCTCGTCATGGGTGATGAAGGTCAAGAAATGCGATTCCCCCAAAGCCCCACAAGGACATCAGGCCATGTCCAACTACCTACTTGAATACACATAAAATATGAGTTTCTTCAAACTTTTTGTAATGTCGTCATCCAGCATTGATTGATCAATAAATTATATTATCATCATATGATATTTTAATATTGCAACTTTTGGGATGTACGCCATTCATCAATTAATTATGGTGATATTTCAGGACCAACGTATTAATCTTTTTATTATTTTTTTTTTTTACACCAAGGGTATCCCCAGCCGACAGCTGAAGACTAATCCCCTCCGAGACGTAGAGATCACCGAAGTGGGTTTTGTCTCTACCAACAAAGTCTTTTCCATGCCCACAGCACGGATCGAACCCCTGACATCATGCTTAAGGAACTCAGCTATCTACCAACTGTGCTGGGCTTTGTTGATATCTTTTTATTCTTGGTTTTACTCGTTCTGATCCAACATAATTCACGTTTGAGATTACAACGTACTCCTCAAGGGAATTAGTTCTCAAATCCCAAATTTATTTCTCAAATCCCACTTTTTTAATACTAATAATACCCTTATTTTAAACCCTATTATACTCCTTCTTTTTTTTCACAAACCCCACATCCCACCCTCATTTTTCTTCCTCCTTCACTTTCAACTCCCTCTTCTCATTGCCATTTCTACCATCGCCACCTCCACTGCTGCCGCCTCAAGGCATGCATGTTCTTCTTCTTCCCTCCATTACCATTTTTCCTCTCTATGGGTTTTTGTTTTTTTTTTGTTTATTTGATGTAGGAGGGTTTGATTTAGGTTTTGTTTTTTGCTTTTAGGGTTTTGTTTTTTTTATTACTGTAGTTTTAGGGTTTATTTTTATTTTTGTTGTGTTGTTTTTCGAATTCGCCATTGTTGTGTTCAAGGTATGCAGTCGCTGCAACTTTCATACACGGGGGTGTTGAAATTTTTTTTTAAAATTTAACAAATTTTTCCGACATACACGTGTCAGAATTTTGTTAAAATTTCGACACTTGTGTGTCGGAATTTTTTCCGGTAACGTAAAAAAGATGACTCTCTGGTTAATTCTGACGAACTAGTGTCGGAAGATAAAAATTCCGACACATGGTTCTCGGAATTTTTTAAAAAAATTTTAACAAATTTTTCCGATATACCCGTGTCGAAATTTTCCGACACTGGTGTGTCGAAATTTTTCCAGTAACGCAAAAAAAATGCACATCAAACAGAAGTTACCTTCAACAAGGAGCAGAGAAAGGCCACTAGAAGGTGTCAGGGAGAGAATGTCAGGGAGAGAGGGGTTTGTTATGTGCAACAATGTATAGAAGTTAGAAAGGTGGAAAGGAAGAAGGTGGTGAGGTTTGGGGTTTTCTTAGTGTAGAAGGTGGAAAGGTGGTGGGGTTTGGGGTTTCTTTCCTTGTTTTTTTTTAATGTTGAAGGGCATAATGGACATTTCCCCATTAAAATGGGGTTTGGGGGATAATTGTGGGGTTTGTAGACTAACTCCCTCCCTCAATTCTATTTGTTTCTAAATATAAGTCACTTTATAATATCTAGACAGACAACATTAAATAATTTATACCAAATATACTCTTAATGATTCTACTTTATATTCCACATTACAAGAAATTTTTTTACTTTTCTCATAATAATAACAATTATTTTCGTTCCTTATCAACTGTCCTTTTTGGAGAAATTTTTTGTTTCACTTTATATGTCCTTTTGAAGATTGCAATGGTGTAATAAATGTTATTTTTCATGTTTACCCTTATTTAATAGGGTATTGATTTACGTAACTAGTGGAGAAAAGATAATGATTACAGAGAGAGAAAGACTATAGTGGAAAAAACATAATTAATGTATTGAAAATCTAAGTAATGATTTAATTTCTTAAAGAGTGTGTTTTGTTTGAATATGGACAGATAAATAGGAATAGAGGGAGTACATTAATATAGATTGTATTTAATTTTATATAAGGGTAATTTTGGGAGTTTGATATATATATTTTTTATAACTTTAAGAATAATAACTATCTTGGCAAAACTGCCTCTTTGGTCCCTTAAGTTATTTATTTGTTCTAAAGTGGTCCCTTAAGTTTTTTTTGTTCTAAAGTGGTCCCTCAAGTTTTAATAAGTTATCACCGTTAGTCCTTCCGTCAATTTTTCCGTTATCTTCTTCCTCCGATCATCTTCTTCGCTGAGCTTCATATTTTCCGGTGAAAATTTCGGCAAGCTTTATATTTTCTCTCTCCTCCTACTTCGCCCGCTCCTCCTCCTCCTCCTCCTCCTCCTCCTCTTCTTCTTCTTCTTCTTCTTCTTCTTCTTCTTCTTCTTCTTCTTCCAATCAAAACCGGCGTGCAGCGGCGGCAAGCTCGGCTCCTCTGTTCCAGCTCCTTCATACTGAACCGTCTTCTTATTTCCCTCACCACCGTGATCAGTTCTGTCATCGCCACTGCTAACGTGGCTTGTTCTTCTTCGCCACTGCACATGGAAGTAACCACCACAGCACCCATTTGAAAAATTGACGGAAGGACTAACGGTGATAACTTATTAAAACTTGAGGGACCACTTTAGAACAAAAAAAAACTTAAGGGACCACTTTAGAACAAATAAATAACTTAAGGGACCAAAGGAGTAATTTTGCCTAACTATCTTTAACTACTTTTCTTTATCTGTGTGAATTGGTTAAAAGTGCCCTATAATTAGAGACGGAGGGAGTATCATTTAATGTGTTCTGGTCTTATTTGTATGATTTTTATAAAAGAAATATGGTCTTATTTGTAAGATTTCTTTTCAATTTCTAATAATATTTAATTACTTTTTTTTCTTTCAAAATCACCCATATTAAGTCAACACTTTTTATAATCTCAATAACAATTATATGGGATGCCGACCGCGTGAGCTGAATTGTTGTGGTTGTGAGCATGTGTATAAGTGCCAATGTAGCTTGGAGAGATTTAGTTGTTATCTGTTGGCTTTGAGAGATCAATTGAATGGTCGAGTCCCCTTAGAAGCGCTCCGATTAGTGATTATGGTGCTACGTCGATGGGTGGTGTGGTGGACTCGGCCTAGCCGAGGTCCTCAGAACCCTTGCCTAAGGCCTCACGGCCCTATAAGAAGCCCTCTGTGTGCTGGGCCGAGCTCAAGGCTCAACGGCCGAACAGATACCAGATACGGGCCGAGCTCATACTCCTACCCAGGTCCGACTTCCCTGTCCGACACCTCCCAGAGTCCGACACCAAGGACAGGATGACGTGTCTCACCTTATCCACAAGGACAGCTCATCCACTCATAGCTCAGTACAGGCTGGCCCTACTTGGGCCTAAAGCAAGCCCATTAGGGCAACCAGCTCCCCCCTATAAGTAGCTCCGTACTACATGGGGCTCAGGTACGTCCTCTAACCCTAATTGTCACACTGGTGTCACACACCAGTGATTAGGGTTACTTCTTGGCTTTCTCCTTAGCCACTTGAGGACTCCCACCAAACATCACACAGAAACCCTAGACAGAGGCTCCTTTGAAGGTCTTCTTCCCTAACCCTTGGAGGACCTCACCGTCTAGGACATCACATTGGCGCCGTCTGTGGGGAAAGAGAAACTTCATCCTCACCCAAAAGATTCTACCATGTCTGAGACACAACCAGTTCAGAGGAAGAGGAGGGGGCGTCCAAGAAGGGTGCCGTCAACTGAGGACCTGAGCCTGCATCTTGAAGCCAATAGGGCAGCAAGGTCCTCACCACCACCCCCTCCACCACCTCCACCTCCTCCCCCGCCACCACCCCCGATTCCACCGCGACCTCCACCGCCAGAGTTCACGCACATCCACAGTGGACCGTACACCATCCACACCGGAGACACTGCAAATCCAACTCAGCACCAGGGAGGTGGTCGGCGCGTGCAGCTACGCTCCGAGCTCGGAGAAACCAACACAGAACAGCACCGCCACCATGGCGAACGTGCCCACTCTGTCAGCACTACACATCGCTCTCACTCTCGTCAATCTTCACTCTCTCGAGATGCAGAGCTCTTGTCCTTGATGAGACAACAGATGAGGATCGTAGAACAGCAAGGTAAAGCCACCGCAGATCTTCAGCAAGTTACTATGCAACGTTTGGCTGAACGAGCAGTTGTTCAAGCTCCAGCCCAAAACGAACTTCCTCCTCCCTCACCTCTTCCACCAACACTACCCCCATTGACACCGCAAACCTTTACAACATCGCCTACTGCCGTCACACAACTTACACAAACACCACCCCCTGACCAGCAACAACCTGATCCAGATGATTCCCATCCTGGACACCCTTTTACACCAGCTGTCATGGCTTACGAACCACCACCTGGGTACCTCGGACCCAACAACATCCCCAGATACAATGGCCTCACAGACCCTCAGGAGCATGTCCTTTCTTATGAGGGAGCTGTGAACTTCCATGGTGGAGGAGATCGGCTCAAGTGCCGAGCTTTCTCTATGACCTTCCAGGCCCCGGTCCTCCGATGGTACTCAACATTACCCAAGAATTCTGTCAACAACTGGGCAGAAATGAAGCGAGTCTTTCTCAACAGGTACACTGCTAGCTGTGTGCAACCCTGATCGGACCACACGCTAACAACAGTGACGCAAAAACCAGAGGAATCTTTGCGTGCTTACCTGCACAGGTTTCACAGCGAATCCAGCTCAGTCCCCAATCTATCTCCCGAGGTGGCTGTCCTCCTCCTGACTCAAGGCCTGGCCGAGGGAGGATTCAAAGACTCATTGATTGGGAAGCCGCCGAGAGATATGGCCGAACTGAGGCAGAGATCCAACAAGTACATCAACCTCGAAGAATTCAACAAAGGACTGTCAAATAGGATGGAAAACGCTCAAGCCGCTTCGCAAAGTACCCTCCCCCGAGGTCGCCCTCGCGGTAACAGGGATGATAGAGGAGGAAAAGGAGACCAAGGAGACCGAGGTCGCCCTCACGTCGGCCAACAAGATAACCGCCGACGTCCTTACATTACTAAGTATGATTCTTACACCCCCCTGATGGTCCCGAGGTCACAAGTCTGGAGAGAGACCATGCAAACCGAACTCAGGAGCGTACCTCAGCCACCTTTCCTCAGAAACCAAGGTAATATCAGGGACAGGTCTAAATACTGCAACTTCCTCGACGGGTATGGTCACCATACCGATCAGTGTACCTGGCTTCTAGACGTTATCGAAGACATGGTGAGAAGGGGGAAGTTGCAACAGTATGTGAGAGAAGCGGTGGAGAGAAGAGGCCGAAGAAGGTCTCGCAACCCAGACAACGACAAAGGGAAAGCCAAAGCTGACCCGTCCCCAGAAAAGAAGGAGGAAGAGCCACAACGGGTAAATATGGTCTTGGTACAAGATCTGGACAAGTCGCCGGAAAATTTCCGAGTTGAAACTATCTCGGGAGGTTTTGCCGGTGGCAGAGAGAAGAGGGCAGAAAGGAAGAGGTACGTCAATCAGGTCTTGGCTGTTCACCACAAAATCGTCTATAAAAAACCATCTCGGAGCATCCCCATCATTTTTTCTGACCAAGACATGGAAGACGTCATCCCGGATCACAATGATCCTATGGTGATCACGGCGTTGATCGGCAATTTTGAAGTCGCCCGAGTTTTCATTGATCAAGGAAGCTCGGCCGACATTCTTTTTCTTCATACATTTCAAGCACTGAAGCTGAGGTCAGCCGACCTCGTGCAATTTGAAGGCAATCTCATCAACTTCACAGGGGAGACAATTCGCCCCCTTGGAGCCATCCATCTCCCGGTCACCTTAGGCAACCATCCTTCGGCCCGAACGGAGATCATCAAGTTTTTAGTGGTTGATTCTGAATCCCCGTACAATGTGATACTAGGGCGAACCTGCCTGCAGGCTTTTGGGGCAGTGGTTTCAACGGTTCACTTAGCGATGAAATTCGTCGGTTCTGACGACAAGGTCGTCACAGTCAAAGCCGACCAAGTGAGAGCCCGGCTCTGCTACAACGCGAGCCTACGGGAAGTAAAAAAGAAACAGAAAGATCTCACCGATCAGACATTGGCAAAAGGGAGAGTTCTGTTGGCTGATGTCAGGTCAGACAAGATGTTTTTAGGTCCTCCCCTCGAGGGGGATGGTTAGCAATCCCCCTTGATCCTTCCAGCCTTACAAGGCTGTCAAAGTAGGTACCAACATCCCCCAAGAAATCCAAGGTGCAATAAAGGAAAATCTCTCTTCCCTTCCAGTTCTCTCCAGCCCTCCACAGGGGGAGAATTTGTTCATTTATTTGACTGTTGAAGATCCCGCCCTCAGCTTTGTTTTGGCCCGAGGTAAGGGCCGAAGTGAGTTCCTCATTCACTCCTTGAGCCGAGCTCCCCAAACTCCCGAGCTCTGGTATTTCAAGATCAAAAAATATGCTTTTTGCAAAACTCCCGAGCTCGGTATCTCTCATCGGTTCACCTCGGTCGAGCACTACCAGGACGAGGAGAAGACCTCCTGAAAATGCGCTCAGAATTAAAAGGGCCCCAACAGAGGCGTTTCAGAAACTTACTCTGGGAGACCCTCGAAGGAACCGAGCTCAAGAATCCCCAGAACTCTGCAAAGCCGAGAACCTACTTCAATTAGGTTTACCTCGGAAATCATCAACTGTCACTAACACATCCAGCTAAAGTTTAGGTTTAATTTTAATTTCTGTTCATGTTTTTACATTCGCTTCCCCTAGTCACATTCTGTCCCACTGTGATATATTCACTTTTGCAATTCCCCGAAAGGCAATGTACTCATGTATATGATTAATGAAAAGTACAAACTTGCTCATACTCAAGTGCCACAGTTTTATATATGTACGTACTAGCTTCTCATTTAGCACTAGCCACCTAAATGTTGCATGGCGCTATGTACAGTCAACGTCTTCTAGATAAGATCGGCTCATATGCACAGTGTACAAGGGACACCCGGTAAAGTACAGCTTGCTGTGAAATGTTCTCACATAACTTCACTCAACAACCTCTTTCACATCGGGGACGAGGACACCCACCTTGGCTAAGGTGGGTGAATCCGAGATCCCTACCGTATGCCCTTATATACAGTACCTTTTTTCAGAGGAAAACTTATAAGATTATTGCACTTACTGAGTTATCCTAGCTCAACATAATTAAGTTTTATGCCGAATTTTTTAAACCCGATCAAATCCGAATACAACAAGTCAAAAAGGACTTGTATTCTCAAAAACATTTTTACTTGGTTATTTAAACAAAATGCAACAAGTCTCAAAGACTTACGTTTTTCACAGCGTAAATTCACCTGATAATCCGACATCGAGTCAAGCTCAGATCCGAGGTATCCTTGGCAAGCATGCAACGAGTTTATTAAATAAAACTCGCATTTGTGTAACAAGTCAAAGAAATAACTTGCACAAAAGTGACCTCGGACACCGTGAGTATGCAACAAGTTAAACAGAGGATAACTTGCATTTCTGAAGACGAGTTCGGATCCGAGGTCTAAAGAATAAACGTGCAACGAGTTAAATAAACTCGCATTCGTGCAACAAGTTAGAGAAAAAACTTGCATAAAAATGACCTCGGACTCTATACGTATGCAACAAGTTAAAGTACAGAACTTGCATAAAAATGACAACATGCAACAAGTTAAAATTGAAATAAACTTGCATTGAAATGAAATGTTGTACACAATCAGCAGAATAAAATACAATCCAACATTGTCAAACATGTTATACAAAAAACATAGACAAATCGCAAGCCGCCCAGCATAAGGGACTTATGCTGCTTCATCTTCAATGTCGGAAAGGACAACCGAGCTCGGGTCGAACTCTTCATCCGGTTTTTCCACCAAGGGGTTGGGAAGGTTCTCCTCAGGTTGATTGAGGTCAACCTCGACCCCATCCTTATCATAATCAACCATCTTCCCATTCTCCACCCCGAACCCGGCGGAAGCGCCAACAACCCGAATTCGGAGCCCTTGGTTCAAGTGGAGAATCTGCTCTACGGCTCCAGCAAAAATTTTGCTCCCCGCCCTCTCGAAATTGAAGTCTGCCTTGGATGCTGCTATCTTGTGCTTAAGAGCTTGAGCAGCTCTTCTTTTCAGCAGGGTCCTCACCTTCTCTACCTCGGCCAGGCCTTCCAGCCGACCAGCCTCCTTGGCATCTGCCTTTGCTTGAACCAGGGCCTCCTTATGACGTTTCAGAAGCTCCTCCACTTGCTGGCGGTGCTTCTCTTCCAGCTCGGCCAACTTTTGCTCGGCCGAGTTTTTGCTATTCCTCAGCTCAGCCACCTCAGCCACCATATCAGATCGGGCCCTCTTCTTGGCAGGCGACACGCCTTCTGCCACGTCATCAGCAACTTCGGCCAACACATTGAAAATGTTTGTTGACCTCTTCAAGTGATAAGCCAACCCCTCGGCCATCTTCTTCCACTCGGCCCCCAACATCTTTATGAGAGCATCTTTAACTGAAGGCTTGACGATGTTGGTCGGCGGTCTCGGAAGACTATCAGTTCCTCTCCTCGGACAGCCTGATGAAGGTGGGGAATCAGCAACAATGACCTCGGTACTCGGGCTTGGAGACTGAGGAGGAGGAGCGGCGATAATCACAGCAGGTGGAGTAGGTTGAAGGGGACCCGAATCGGTAGAGGTGCTGTCATTTGAAACCTCGCCAGACACGTTTTTAGTGGAAGAACTCTCAGCCCTCTTCCTCTTTTGGGCCTCCAGGGATGCTTTGAGCGCTCTGGACGACATGTCCGACCAATGTTCTTCTGCAAACAAAAGGATAAAGGAGAATCAATAAGAAAGTCGAAAGAAAACGTACAAGTACAAGAGTAAAGTTAACTACCAATTTTGGCCAAGACTTCATTATCAGGGCACTTCATGAAAACTCCAATGTCGAGCTGGAATTTCCGAGCTCGATATTTGGTTTGGAAATGGTGGGCCGTCACGACCTCGTCGGCGTCAAGTGTTGCGCCTGACCAACGCTGTGGCGTGCCGATATGGCGATTGAATAACTCCGGGGTCCACTCCAGAGGAAACCTCGGACCCGTCTCAGATCGGAACCAAGGCAGCCCTGTTCCAACATACTTGTACTTAAAAAACTTGGGCTTGAAGTGCTTCCAGGAATCCGTGAACATGTCGAACAATCCACAATGACCTCGGGCTTTGGCTGATACCCAAAGGCGACCAGTGACCCCGTCTTTATTACTGACGAACGGGTTGTACATCCATAGGAAAAGCCGAACTGTGCACACCAACCCCTTGGCTCCACAGTACTTTTGAAATGCCCGGAGAAACGACCAAGTATTGGGGTGGAGTTGTGAAGGAGCAAGTCCGAGCTCGTTCAAGACCCTCATTTCCAGATCGGTGAACGGGAGGGTCACGCCGAGATTGTGAATCAGGTCGGCATAGAAGAAGAATGAGTTGTTGTCAGTTCGGCTACATATTCTGTCATTTGCCGAACAGGGGAGTACTTCGTAAGAAGTCCCGGTGGTGTCCCCTGGGCAGGGCAGCACGACTCTCCTTACTTCGGCAAGCTTGTCCTCGGAGTCTAAGCTAGACCGAACTCCCTTGGGCTCCACATCGATCCACTCGTACTGATCGGCATCGGTAGGTGTAGGATAAAGCTCGGGTCGGCTGATGCACTTTCTGGGTGGCATGGTACCTGCGGAAGAACAGGGGAGCTCGGTGTTAGTCCTACGGGTTACAAAAAATAACCCCCCAGAAAACCCCCTCGAAGTTGTTCCGAGGGGCGAGCATCTCCCCTCTACCACAGGTACCCCCCGTTCATACATCCCCTCTTTCTCCATCCTCTCGAAGTCGGCACGCTCCCTACCGTCAACAAACTCGGCCCAGGCGTACTGTCGTATCCACTCCCTCTTCTCCTCCCAATCTCGAGGATAGATTACCTCAACGAGATCAACCTCCAGAACCCGTCTCTCATATTTCTGCCTATATTCCCTTTGGCGACGGAGCGCCTCGTCTACCTCCGTGGAGGAACAGGACGAGGAGGAAGAGCCGTCCTCCTCCTCACTACTGCTAGATGACAGGGAGACTACCCCAGCCCATTTCCTAAACCATTCCCTACTCATACTGAACCCAATCTACTCCTTTGGTTTTCTGAAAAATAAAGACAAAAACAAGTATCAAAAACCCTCCAAAAAAACCCAGAAACACCAGAAACTCCCAATATCAATCCCCAAGATCACAAACCCAAAACCCAGAAAAAACACCCCATAAACGAAAAGTATCAACCCTCCTCATGCACACCATAAAACAAAACATAAACAGGAAACCCAAAAGTTCTTAATCCCTCCCTCGAAGGCCAATACAGAGAACCAAAAGCTGAAGAAAAGAAGAAAATAATGAAAAGAGGAGCAAGAAGAAGCTGTACCTTGAGAGGATAATGTGAAGAAGAATAAAGCTTGCAAGATCAGACGACTCCTGAAGAGAAGAGGGAGAAGGAGTTGCAGTAATGGAGGTACGGTTTTGGTTTTGGGAGAGAAGGAGTTGCAGAGAAGGAAAAACGAGTGGGAGAGGAAGAAAATGATACTGGGTGCAGAAAGAACGAGATTCGTGTGAGAGAGAGAGGAACAGTTTTGGCAGTTTTGAGTCAAAGAAGGAGAAGGGAAACCGTTTTCCCCCCACTTTCGAAATATGGGCCTGACCCAAGAGGCCCAACCCAGTATCCAGCCACAAGTACCGAGACACGTGGCGCATAACAGCTGGAATCACGAACCTCGAGCAACGTCGCAGTAATGGCGATGCTTCGTTAGGTGGAATCTCTGACACGTGTCAGATGCGAGAATGCAAGCGTCACTTCGGAGCAGGCGAAAGAATAGCTCTCAGACCTGCTCCATCATGATGAAAGGACATTTCAGAGACAGCTGGATCCAGCTCTCGGCAGTTCATCGTCCGAACTCCCTAGAACCTCGGAACAAGGCTCAAATGGCCTTGACCGAGCTGGGGGGCTTATGTGGTGAACTCGGCTCTTATGTGGTGGATTTGGGAAAAGGACCTAAACCAAGACCTCGGAACAAGGCTCAGATAGCCTTGACCGAGCTGGGGGGCTTATGTGGTGGACTCGGCCTAGCCGAGGTCCTCAGAACCCTTGCCTAAGGCCTCACGGCCCTATAAGAAGCCCTCTGTGTGTTGGGCCAAGCTCAAGGCTCAACGGCCGAACAAATACCAGATACGGGCCGATCTCATACTCCTACCCAGGTCCGACTTCCCTGTCCGACACCTCCCAAAGTCCGACACCAAGGACATGATGACGTGTCTCACCTTATCCACAAGGACAACTCATCCACTCATAGCTCAGTACAGGCTGGCCCTACTTGGGCCTAAAGCAAGCCCATTAGGGCAACCAGCTCCCCCCTATAAGTAGCTCCGTACTACATGGGGCTCAGGTACGTCCTCTAACCCTAATTGTCACCCTCACACCAGTGATTAGGGTTACTTCTTGGCTTTCTCCTTAGCCACTTGAGGACTCCCACCAAACATCACACATAAACCCTAGACAGAGGCTCCTTTGAAGGTCTTCTTCCCTAACCCTTGGAGGACCTCACCGTCTAGGACATCATAGGTGGCTTAGAATGGGTAGACCAACCCTGTGTAAATAAATTTAAAAGACTTTTCTAACCCTGCAAGATGAGTGTGGAGTAGTGGAGAGGAAAAATACCTTGAGTACCTGCGGGTGCTCATGTGTGGATTGTGATAGGAGAGGGCAAAAACGGTGAACGTCAAGAAGACTCAAGTGCTTTTCTAGGCAAGACGAGACTACAATGATCAGGTCTTTATGGTTGAGCGTGGTCGTAGTGTGGACTGCACTACAGAACTAGAGAAGTAATGTCGCCCCCTTGAGCAACTTGTGAATCGTGAGAGGGAACCTGAACGAGGCTAGATGTTCGATGTGTATGGACCCCTTGTGTAATTTTGAATAATGTGATATTATGTTAAGATTGGCCACGTGTGGTGGTTGCAACATTGTGTTTTTCGACTTCGAGGCCTACGTGGTTAAGGTTCCTGTACCTCCCATTTGCTTTCCGAACTAGGTGGTTGGAACTATGAAGGAGATGTAGCCGTGTTTGCAAACTAAACTTGCTACCCCAATGATATTCCTCCCCATATCATTGGCAGATGTGATAACGTGAAACTTTGATCAAAAGATTATCAATTGTAAGAATTCTCCCCAAGTGATTAAGTGATGTGATACCTTGATCAAAGAGATGGTTAATTATAAGAATATGTTCTATGTGATTAAGTGATGTGAAAGGCCAATCAAATGTTGCTAAGTGTATGAGTTACTCTTAAGTCTTTGATTTAATGTGAATTGATGTTTATATATATGTGTTTTTATGAATGTGGTGTTGGTCTTAATATACTGTCTACCATAAACTCACACCGTCGACGTTAGCCTCGTCCGGATCGCTTACTCTCTCTGCTTTCCCCTTTGTTTGTGGACCCTTGTAGTTTTGTTATTTGATGGCGGTCGTCCATTGCCATTACGACATGACACTGATGAAGAACTAGAAGTGGAAGAAGAGCAAGAGATAGACCAAGAGGAAGGTGTGGAGCAAGAGATGGTTCACAAGGAGCCTTAGTCGAATAGGCTTTAGACGTGTAGTTTAGTGTTTAGTCTTGAGCTCTTGCCGAGCCGCTTGGATATTATTGCTCTACTCTTTCTGTACCCCTTTTTATTTTAATTATCAAATTTTGTATTGAATAATGTAATGGTGGCGAAATTATGACATTGTAAGATTTTTGAATAAGTTTCAATAAATCAATGAAATATTTTCCGTAATTAACCATTGTTGCAAATTATGAAAAGAGTTTGAGGATGGAAATGTGACAGCTCGATTTGCGAGCTTAAGTTATGTGGTTTTGTGTGATGAAGTGGACCACAATGATGAGAGTATTGCAAGAGAAATGTTTTTGAAAAAAAAGTTTACTTTATCAATCAGACTTGCAACTTATTGTTAAAAAATAAATAAATAAAATTACTCAGATTTTCACTATAATTTTTAGAAGTTCAAATATTTTCAAGTTACTAAATCGAGATATTATAAAGTTAGTCACTTTGATATCACATGGTGTCATGTAAGGGAAGACTCTTTTTTAGAAATAAAAAAAAAATAAAAAACTAAAAAATCAATATTTTATATTTTTAGTTTAAAACAAAAAAAAATTAAAGAGAGGTCGTCTTTATTACACATGTGGCATGCATCATACGACTAACCTCCTACGCCTGACTAAGATTTCGATATCATATATAAGCAAAATTTGGTCAGAATTGATGGAAGAAATATATGGCAAACCCAGAAGAAAAAAACAAACAAGAGTTGTGACAAAATAACCCTAAAAAGTTCATGAATTTGAGACATAATTAAGCCAAAATAGAATTATAATTGAATGTATTATAGAAAAAATTCGGGTGATTTTTATTTTAAAAATATGATAAAATCTCTCGCCTTATATAGTTTAGACATGGGAGTAGAGAAATAGTAGCTCTAGTAAAAAAAAAGTAGATGAAATAGAAGTTAATACAATTGATAAAGGTACTGGGAGAAAAAAACAACGCATAAACCAAATTATTAAGAAAGATTTTGTGATGAACAATTTGTCAATTGACATGATTGAAGATACAGTATTATAGTCGGTTGAACCATGTAACTTACCTTAACTAGTGGAGTATTTTTTTTGGTTTACATGGGAGGTCTGGGACTAGAACCCATGACTTGGGGGAGGGGGAAATCCTAAGTGTCCCTGCAGCCACCAACTGGGCTGTCTTACGCGGACACTAGTGGAGTATTTTTGGGTAATAGAAATAAGTTTTAGGTTGTTATTTTTTAGGAATCAAATATTGTCTAAGACTCTAATTAATACTCCACCGTTTCACAATGTTTGGCCTTTTAGCCTTTTTTTCTTGTTTCATAATGTTTGGCCTTTTACATTTTCAATACACAAACATATTTTTTTTTCCAATATTAACCTTTCATTCAATCATTTCTCTTACTCCTCATTAATTCTACTTTTATCATCTCTCTCATCTCTAAACCACTATGCATTAATTAATGGACACACTTACTAATAAAAATTAAATACTATTACAATTTTCAATAAGGATTAAATAGGGGCATTTTAGACAAACTATACATAATACTTACAATAATTAACACTTTCTTAATCTGTGTGCTCATATCTAAAAGGCCAAACATTGTGAAAATGAGGGAGTAACAAACTTAAAACGCTGGTTGAGAGAATGCTTATAAGATACGGAGTATAACAAAATAATAATATTGAATAACATAAAATAAAATAAAAATGAAGAGTAAGGTTCTAATGTAGTCTAATATAATTTCTTCATGAGTTATCTTGATTTTTTTATGTTTTGCATGCTTGAACTTTGTTTAAATATTTGAAAATGATTATTTTGTCATTTAAAGTAGACAACATATGATGTCACTTTTGTAACATTAACAAGTGTTGTGCTATGTGATCACATGGTTTTTTGTAATTGAAAAAAATTAATTAAATGTTCGATTTTCTTTTAAAAAATGCGATTTTTAATTATTTTTAATACATTTGAAATTTTTATTTAAAAAATACACGTGACACGTTACCTCTCAACGTGGCAAATGTGATATGACATGTCGTCAGTCATATCATAATTTAAGTGATGTAAAGACCATTTCCAAATGTTTAAGCAAAGTTTAGGGATCTAAAATATAAAAAATAAGTTCAAAGATCAATTCCAAAAGATAATCTGGTTCAGGAACCAATAACTTAAACAAGCCAAACATAAAATCGTAAAGATATCTTAGAAAACTATATTTAAGGGACGTTTTGTTATGTGAAATAGTTTTGTTGGATAACAAAAGTAAGGTTGGAAGATTTTATTAATAACCATTTCATTATTACTCATACGTGTTTTTTAAAATTTTTTTGCACCTCCTTACCTATATGACTCTTATATCAACAGTTGTGAACTTCTTTTTTTTTTTTAAAAAAAAAGAGACACATACCCAACAAATAAAACATTATTGTCCTTGCAGTGCAATCATGCTATGGCGGGTCCACACCTAACATAACATCAATACGGTCGATCAACCAATAAAATGCATACAACAATTTTACCCTTATTCACCACAACAATATTTGGCACCACTACACTAAAGGATGATATCTTGCACAATTCCACTAAACATTCAATAGCAGTTTGTTGCGTAATAAATCAGGGACTAACAAAGTACCCACTAACATGTTTGTGTAGAATCAATGATACATCATCCAAAGTGATAATCATCTCACCGAAGAGCAGATCGAAGGAGTTGGTATCAGGGTGCCAACGTTCCACAAAAGATGCAAGCAGTGTCCTGTCACAATTGACGTATGTGCTCGCCACTAGTTGTGCCAATCCAAACCTTGTCACAATGTCTTGCACTGGACCTGACCAATTATGTAACACACAAAGATTTATCTTCCAATTGTGAGAGTTAAATTTTAGCATCTCACTCCCACAATAAAAATAAAATAATGTCAATGTATGTGATATTTGATTAATGGATGCAAAATATCACACAAATACTAAGTATACCCATAAATACATACCTCACCACGCCATATAGCAGACGCAACATGGGTATAGTAAGTCACCATGAGAGAAAGATCCTCGGGATCCCCCTTAAATGGTCCCTCCATAGCTGTATCAACGGGTGCAGACTCATCTCCTTATGTACCGGTAGGTGAGCTGTAACGTTTTGTATGTTAACTTTAAATAATAAATTAAAATGTTGTGTTTGGTGTGTTTCTCCATTATTCTTGTAATTGATTAGGTGCTAGTATGCAATTAGGATTTTTTTTAAAAAAAAAGGGGGTATGTAGCACGTTAACCGATTAAGAGAACCCCTTAACTGGTTAACTGCCACACACACACACACACACACACACACATATATATATATATCGTTGGTGGGAGCAAAAAGAAAAGGAAAAACCTCAAAAACCCCCAACCCTAAGGATTCCCAACACCATAGAGAAAGGGAAACTCGAATTTTTGCTTCCATAACACAAATTTTTCCTCTTTCGTAAACTTCCCTTACTCAATTCACCTCCAAAAACCCTCAATCATCACTAAACTCTCTCCAATCCTTCTCCCATCATAAAAAAAACCCTTCTCAGTCCTTCAAATAAATTGGGGATAACTATCAAAGGAGTGGAAAACAAAGAGAAACAAGTAGAAATCAAGTTACCCAAGAGATAGAGGCAAAGAATCAAACTCCTTCCCCCTCAAAGGTAAGGGAGGAGTCATTTTCTGTTATTTGGGTTTTAGTATTTGTTAGGGTTTAGGGATTTATTGTGAATAATGACCCACTTAGGGTTTGTGAATAGGAAAGGAATCAATTTTGACCAAGTTTAGCGAATAAATGAAAGAAATGAAATATAAGTTGAATTAGTGAGTAATAAAATAGTTCTGTTTCGATTATGTGACTTTGAAACAAATAGTTTAATTTGAATACGTAATTAGATTTGAATAATATGTCGTTAGCTTAAAGGAGAATGCTTGAAGAAAAAGATATATTTAAAATAGAATCGGAAGCACCAATTTTTATTATTGATCTATGATTAGGTATGTATGTTCGGTTATTTGAATCTATGTGAATTGAACTAATATATATAATGAGTTATTTATGGCTATAAGTTGTGGAATTGAAATGATGTTTATGAGGTTTTATGAATTTAAATTAGTATGATACATAAATGAGGGAATGTTGTGATTTTATATTTGAATTCAATCAATGAGCATGATTTGTTTACATAATTGAATTATTGAATTATGGTTGAGTACTTGAAGGTCCAAAGTCATTAGAAATGGATTAGTGATTGAACAAAACAAGTCAAACTTCAAATTTATATGTTGCTGTCAATTGCAACTGGTTACAGACACATTGTAACCTATTACAGTGCTAAAATTTGCACAAAAAGTGTCGCAAGGCAGTTTATAGAAAATAATTACTAATCAAATTCTAATGACCCAAGGGCATATTACAGGTTTGTGTTATTAACACATACTCTTGAATGAACATGGATATAAAAGGATAAGAGTGAAATGAATGACTTTACACATATGAAAAGGGTGTAAAGACTTGAGAAATTAAACCAATGAAAATAGATAATATAATCCAAGTTCAATCAAAAGTATGGATAGTCATGCATCATTCATGGAGGCACAAGGTTGGACATCAGGGTATGATAATTGGCTGACATGATAGTTTATAGAACCGAACAATCGAGAGTGCTAGAGTGACTAGGTTATGCTAATGAAACAACAACGAGAATTTTTATTGGGTAGAACCTTAATCCACTACAGAATTGGATTAGCTACCCTTGTTTGGGATCGGTTCTGGGTTAACCAAAGCAATTCTATCGGTCACTTAGTCACTTCAGTGCCGGTCAGGGTGGTCTTGGCTATAGCCAACTTGGGCAGTCAACTAAAGTCGTACCTGGAACCGAGAGAGGCCAAGTATTGTGCAAGAATTGGTTGTGAGACGCTTACTCTCAGTTAGTCTTTCCCAAAAGTGGTGGGAGATGTGAGGTTATGAATTGAGAATGGAGTGAGAATCCAGATTGGGAAATGAATAATGAAAAGAGAAAAGAAAATCCAATGATTGGATCCAGATGTAAATAATGGAAAAGAGAATTAATAGAATCCAAAGAATGGATTCAAATAGAATAGGAGCCAATGATTGGATAATATGAGAGACGTGCATGCATTCATATGCATTAGTTGACATAGGATTTTGTTGAGGACATGCATCATATGCATTTGTTTGGGATTATTGGCTTTTGCTTGCTTATAATTATTTATGATATGTTATTAATTATTCAAATATTATTACTTGAACTGTATGAAAATGTCTCAATCCCTAGTTGTATCTTTTTAAGTATCGGAGGTGTATTTGCATTTCCCCCTGCCGAGGAGAAACATACTCCTACTAGTGGAGTATGAATTTAGTCCTTGTCGGACTAAATCTTGTTAGTTAGTGCAACCATAATGCTCCAGGATATTTTGTATTGTGAATATAAGGATATATGTATATTTTGAAAATGTACGTAATTTCTTTAGCCTAGAGCCTTATACTTTTGGAAAAAACTTACACATATACTATTATGGACTATAATGAATGAACATATTAAAAGTTATAATGCTTGTACAGGTTTTGAACAGATTTCAGACTGTTGTGAATTAAATATTTAGAACAGGTTTATGTGTGATTGAAAAGTTTTAAGAATTTCACTTTTCTGTACTACATGTGAATGTCATATATTATTATTATTAATACTGGGAACGTCAAACATGTCAATTTTGTGAATGATTATTTTGAAAAATTACCAAGAGATTATTTGTCTATTTAATTATTTTGGTACTATATATATATATATATATATATATATATGTAGTAGGGTGTTACTCCAGCACTCAATTCAGAAGTCCCTTACATTGCAGCATATTCGTCACCAGTATGCCTCCCATCCACCTAACGATTTTGGTTAGACCTATTAGGAATTGGGCTTTCTACCCGAGTTCCACTTTGTGCCTCAGGTGCATCTTGACTCCCACGACCTTGACTTTGGCCCCTGTTTTCTACACCTTTACACTCAGAAATTCTAGTAGTGCTCATACCTGAAAGTTAAATCAATTGAACAAAACAAACATTATTTTAAATATATTATAACTTAATTTAAATAAATTCTAAAAAAAACTATGATAACTAAACGTATGGGTAATCCGCGAGCATTAAATTTCTACCTAACGGATTACTGTCCATGGAACTAATGGCTCATCTATTTTTGAAACTGATGGCTTATCCTTCTGGTTTTACCCTTGGTTATTTAGTAAGTGAATACTTCATCCGCCAAACCTGTAACATCCCGAATTTTAACTCCAAGAATAATTAGAATAATAATAGGATTATAAAATGATAATTATGCTAAATAAGGTTTAAGGTGATGGATTAGGATTCTGATGAGTGCCATAAAGGAGTTAAGAAGCATTGACATCGAATAAGAGATTTAAAGAGGAACAGAAGAGCGTAAGAAACGATGTTTTCGGTGTTATAAACACCCTATATTAGGAAATTAGAAATAAATTATTTACGACTTAAAACACAAATTCCATCGTTGGATGTGAAGATAATGGTCATAGGGAGCTTACCTCCAAATTTGAGCAAGATCCAACGGTTAATGAAGGAGATATGGCATTTTGAAATGCAAGGGGTGAAAATCTGGCAACGTAATCGATTACTTTTGAAGGTAATCGATTACCTCCTCTCTGGATGAAAAAAAATAAAAAGGAATTCATGGGGTAATCGATTACTTTTGAAGGTAATCGATTACCACCTCCTTAGAGTTGAAAAAAATAAGTGACTTGGAGGCCACTCCTATAAGGCTTCCCCAAGAAGCCACTAATTAACCACCACACCCTCCAAGCTTCCGTAGGAAGTCATTCCCTCACCACCACATATTCCTTTCCGTGCAAACCCTTCTCTTCTCATAAAACAAAAAAACAACAAACACACATACGCTTATTCATTCATTCACTACTTCATTTCCATCTTCTTCTCTCTAAGTCCAAGAGCAAGAGCCAAGAGCTCATCACACACCATCATCATCAAGATCATCAACAAACACCAAAGCCAAGCCCAAGGACACCAACCTCAACACCACCATCCACACGCCGACATCATCATCTTCATTATCATCATCTTTGTGTTTTCCTTCTCCATAACCATGGAGACACTCTTTTGCTCATGCTCCCTTATTATCTTGGACAAGAGAAGGAGAGCTTCATTCCTTTATCTTTTTCATGAAGAACCAAGGATCAAGAGCACCCTCACAACATCATCACCACCACACGCCCCCATCACTTTCTTCCTTGAGTTTCTAAGCTCCATGACAATGGGTTCTTATACTCTATCAAGTCAAACCTAGGAGATTCAAGCTTTAAGGTTCACAAGGACAAGAAATAAGGAGCTAAAGCTAGATGGTTCAAGTTCTAGGAAGTCAAGAGCTAAGGAGTAAGAGCTAGGGATGTGAGGTTCTACCTCTCTCTCATTCAAGGTAAGAAGGTGGTATTACCTTGATTTAGGGCATGATTTCTAGGATGCTTATAGTGGTAGCTAAGATTAGAAGGGAATAGGTACATAGATATAAGTTAAGGAACCTTAGGGTAGTGGATGATGATAGTGAATTTATGTGGATATTAAATGTTGCTATGTAATATTTGAATGACGATGTTTATGTGTATGTGTATGAGGGGTGGAAGGCTTGAAATGAACATAAGATATAAAGTAAATGGGTATCATAAATTAAGGGATGAACTGAATATGTACAAGTATGTGATGAATGATTGCTTAGAATAACCTAGAGTTAATTTGATAACCTTGGACAAAGAAAGAAAATAAGTTAAAGATGCTAAATGTGGAATATTTGAATGATGTGGTTGTGTTGATATACGTGTAGGTTTAATTTGTTACTATATAGGAAAATGAATGTGGCCATTGAGGGCCTGAATAACTATCGCGCTAACTAATGATCCGTATGGGTGACAACATCCCATTAGGCAAAATGCACTGTTAGGTTGAAATGCCCCTAGATGGAAAGGCCCATTAGGTGGAAATGCTCTTCAGGTGGAAACGCCCTTCAAGTGGAAATGCCCATTTGGTGGAAAAGCCTGTTAGGTGAAGGGTGTACCCACGGAATCATTATGCACAATTAAAATGATTAAAAGTTGGCTAAAACTTATAGGAGGGAATAGAAGTAGAAGAACGAATAGGAAAGGGTTAGTAAATGTAGGAAAGTCCTAACTGGTGTGTCCTAATTGGTGGAAAATTCCTGATGGGTGGGATTCTCCTAATGGGCGGGATCTTCCTAGTGGGTGTAAATGGCTGACATGTGAGATAGTCCTAATGGGGAAAATGAATAATAGATGAAGGGATAGGAAAGGGTTAAGTGATCATGAAATTGAATGCTATGTTGTAAGTATATTAGGCTTAGTTTATTACTATGACTTTCTATAAATTATTTCCTAAGTTCTGTGTAATGCTACCCTTCTTGCTATTTTTATTACAGGTACAAAAGGAGCTTACAGGAGTCATGGCCGAGCAGGAGTACACTCCACATCGTGGAGTGTAATTAGTTAGTTCGGTGACCATGTGTTGGTCATGGGTTTTGTTTGGGACTTTTATTTATGTACAATATTTTGGAAAGAATCAAACCATTCCAACTGTTAGTTCCATGATGAACATGATGAATGTTTTGATAATGACAAAGTGTTTTTGAACAAGCTACAAGTGTTGATCAAGTTTCAAGCTCAACAAGCAACAACAAACATCAAATGAAGAAGAGAGAAAGCAAGCTCATGAAGACCTAAGTTTGAGTGTATTTGTATTTCTTTTATCTTTTGCCTCTCAAGCTTCATAGGTTTTTTATTTGGGTAGATTATTATAGAGGGTAGTGAATCTCATTCATAAGTCATGATTAAATCATAATTTGAGTTTTCACTTAACCTAGAATCAATAGGTGGCTTAAAGGTTTTAAAGGAAAGGTTGGATTTTGAGAAAACAAGTTTTGAACATGTACAGTACCAACTTAATCGATTAAGTGATAACTTAATCGAGTACTACTCGAGTACACGACTTGCTTAATCGATTAAGTACTGCTGAACTGATTTTTAAAATACGTTTTTGACTTCTCAAAATCAGTTTTTATGTGCTACAACTTTTGGGTATTCTATATAAACCTTTTCCTATTATTTGTGATTAGTTAGAATCATTTTCATACAAGTTTTACAAAGAATCAAGCCACTCTATTCTCTTTCATTTTTCTAAAGATCAAAGTTCTCATATTTTCATATTCTTTGATCAAGAACCTTTGAATCTCTTATGGTGAATTGTCATAACTCTTGATTGAGATTCATAGGATTATTTTGTGTTTTCTATTGTGTTGTAATCTTTGCAAGAAGGCAAGCCACTACAACAAACAAGAAGTCTTGGTGTGTCGATTTTATCATCAAGCAAGTGCATTCTTATTGAAGAAGAAGAAGAAGTCTTGGTTGTGAATCAAGCAAGTGAAGCCTTGGTGTGTGGTTTATCATCAAGCAATTGAAGACTTGTTGTGTCGATTATCAACAAGGGGTAGAGGTTAGATTAGAGAGAAGATCAATAGGATTACAAGGCAAGGGTGTCGGTTATCTCTTGTAGGCTAGCAAGAAGGGAGTCTTGTGAGGCAATCACTTGTAATTTGAGAACTCTAATTCCTCATAGTGAAGAATCTCTCTTGGTTGAAGAGGGGACTGGATGTAGCTTTCAAGTGGATGAAAGTGAACCAGGATAAATCACTGTGTCGTATCTCTAAACCCTTACTCTTTATATTCAAGTCATTTGATTGCGTTCTTGGTTGAAAACCTAGAAAGATTGATTTTCATAATTGATTGAATTGAATCTTTAATTGTTCAAATTGATAAAGGGAAAATCATTTTCATAACTAGGTTAATCAATAAGAATATAGGTGTTAATCATTTCCGCTGAATCTCTGATCTTGCATGTGAATTGATTGATTTTCGTATTCGAATGAAAATTGATTTTTCTGTTTTTCTGTCATATTTAATCGATTAAGTTCAAGCTTAATCGAGTACTACTCGAGTACACGACTTGCTTAATCGATTAAGTACTGTAGAATTTGTAAAAATCATTTGTTTTGATTGTTTCGATTTGTTTCGTTAGAAAATCTTTCAAGGTAGCTTCAACACCTATTCAACCCCCCTTCTAGGTGTATTCCTAGGGTTCCTTTGTCTCTCCAACCACCAATTGCGATTTCCTCACCAACAACTTGTAAATATTTTGGAGAAAGATGTAATTAATACCTTTTAATATTTTTGACCTTACTGACTTACTGCTGATTTTATAAAAGTGATCACACAGGTTTTACGGGGGAAACTAATATTTTGGAAATGTCCCTAAAGCAAAGTAAACTCCGTCCGATTTTACGAAGATTTTCATAAGTAATTAATGTAAACAAGAGTTTTAATGAGTAACTAAGAGTTTTAAAAATAATTTTCAAATGACCAATTTCTAATCGAGGTAATTAGTGTATTAATTAGGGTAGGGTGTTACAAAACCAATAAATGGGACGGATTCAAAATCAAAAACATATATATTGGAATAGATAAGAGATCTGTTCCCTAAAAAAACCACAAGATTTGTGCCTGACAGATTCTCCATTTGTCCAGAATAGGATTCTAGATTGTAGATTAGAGTTGGCAAAAAAATCCGTCCCGACCGGGGCAAGCCGAATAAACTTGATGTACTATCTGGCTTAGACTCTTAAACTACAACCCGAGTAGATCTCGAACCTTTATAGCCTGATTTATAAAGTCTGAACCTGTCGGGCATCCGGGCCACCCACTGATATCACCTAAAAAAGGCCCGGATTAGTTATTACAATGACCCATTACTGGACTTAGTTAGGTGTTTTTTTTTGTCCGGCCTGATCCTGGTCCCAGCCCGAAGCAGGCCGGTCCCAACCCGATTGAATAGCCTGAATTGCCACCTCTGTAATAGATATGCCATAAACATTCTAGCAAAATGAAAAATCAAGGGATACAAAAGGAGAGAAACGAGCGAGGAAGACTTACCTTCAACCAAAAAGTATATGTTGAACAAGAAAGTAGACTTGTGTTTGAATGTTGTGTGCAAAGAGGAAGTTGCAAAGTAAAGAGGAAGATTGGAACGAGAAGGAGGAGAAGAGTTTGTGGGGAGGAAGGATTTATGAGTAGTGAATATGAGTAAAAGAGATAAAAGTTGGAAAAATTTGGAAGTAAGGGTAATATTGGCAAGTATGTACATTCTTTTTAAAAAAATGGGTGTAAGTAGGTAATGAACTAAGTGTTAATAAAATCTTTTAATAAGATTTAGGTTTTAATTTCCGGGAATCAAATATTGTCTAAGGGGGTGTTTGTTTCAAAGAATTTTAAATGATTCACGGGAATACAAATGTGGTTACAAAATATTTATACATTTGTTTCAAGCTTTAAAAAACTATTCTCAAGAATGAATTATTCATATGAAAGTAGTTTATTCATATTTTGGTCAACTTTTATTCCCACCTTCAAGGATGGGTATGTTTTGTTCCAATGATAATGTCTTGGTGAAATTACCAAAATGGCTCTACTTTAACTATTCTTCATTATCTCTACATAGTTACATCCCAACTTTAGGTTTTATAGCAAATTTTTATTTGCTCCAATTAAAACACATAAGAATGTGTAAGAAAGCTATACAAATAAATAAATATATATAACTATTATGGGAACAAATACTCATGATAAATAAAAAAAGTATTATAGTTATTAAGCTTAAATTAAATTTAAATTCTTATACAGTTGCATTTTGTTACAATAATGATATTAATAACTTATTTATATTTTTATGATGAAAAAAATTATATTTTATATATTCAGAAATTTTTTCGTATAATTTTAACAACTATATTATAAAAAATAATTAAATAAATAGTATTTTAAATATTAAGGATTTTTAGTAATTATGACATATATTCTCAAGAATTTTCAAATGTTAACCAAACATGTTTTCTAAAATTTACAACTATAATATTTTCGATAAATAGCATTGTAGAGAATAAAATTTCCCTGAATGTAATTTCATTCCTTGAAACAAATGCCTTCTAAATAATAACAAACTTAAAACGTTGGTTGAGAGAATGCTTATAAGATATTATAACAAAATAGTAACAATTAGGATGAAATATCAACTTAGTCTTTGATATTTCTTTTTTATTGTACCAATTTAATCATTAAAAATTTATAAATATAGATTTAGTCCCTCAAGATTTCTGGACATACCAGTTTGGTCTCACAAGATTTTTGGATGTATCAATTTTATCCTCAAAACAAGAGACACCAAATTGGTATGTAAGAAAATATTAAGGGATCAAATTGGTATATCCAAAAATCTTAAAGGACTAAATGTGTATTTACAAATTTTCAGGGACTAAATTGGTACAGTGAAAAAACATTTTTTTTCTAAGGATAAGAGGCTTAAATAGCATTTTTCATTGAAAAATTAAATATTTAATATTTAAAAGATAATGGACTTCACTTTTCAATACTATTTTACTCTTTTTTTTAATTCTTTATAAAGGATGCGGTTGAAGCAAACTCAATAATCAATGACACAAAATATGAAAAAAAAAATGAAGAGTAAAGTTCTAATTTAGCTTATTATAGTTTTTTTTTCATAAGTTAATTTAGTTTAAATAAAAAAAATAAAGTCAAAAAATAATATTAAAAAGCTAATATTTAAATTATGTTTTATTAGGTGAAAAAGCAATATTTCTAAATAATCCTTCATTTTTTTCATACAACAAAATGATTTTTGAAAATTTTGATTTCATTTAATTGAGGCCAATCTTCCAGGCATTATATTACTCCACAAAAGAAAGTTTAAAGGTTCGAAATATCTCATTAAAGAAAATCCTAGGGATTATTTGGTAATTTTTTAATTTTACAGGCTAAATTATCCTTTGACCAAAATTTGAGGGGATTATTATTTAAGTTATTTTTTTAGGTGACTTGTGAAAAGAGCATCGCACTGCACTGTTACTTGAAGAGAGACGCCAACAAAATAAGAAACGTTACAATGACGTGCAGAAGAGACAAGCTTGGCCTTTAAGCTATTTGTTTGAGTGTTTATATTTATTTTGAAATAGCATTGATCTTTATTTTAGTAATACCGTTCTTAAGTCTTAATCACCAAAAAGCAGAGCAGCCTATAATCGGACCAATATTGAAAGCAGCATGCGGAATTTAATAAGTATTCAACGACAGAAATTTTCTTAGGAATAAGTTTTTGAGTTTTATTAGATTCTGAAAAAAAAATTAGAAAAGAAAGAGCATCCGACAACCCAAATGGGTTTGGCCTAGTGGAAGCATGCTAGAACCATAAGGATATTGAGAACCCATAAGACCACAAGGTCAGAATCCTTGTGGAGAACATCCTTGGGGAGACACCCCACCCATGTTGCTCCAGGTGCCGGGACTGTGAAGTTCCCCTCCACAGTTTATAGTTCACAAAAAAAAAAAAAAAAAAAAGAAAGTGCATCCGGCATAAACGGGAGAGACACCTGCAATCATACATCTAATTAAGAGTTTAAGACCTGATTATTAGGAGTTGTATTTTATTTTATTTTTTTTTAAGATACTTGTTTGGGAGTTGGTTTTTACAAAGCTTGGGTATTTCGGATAAGGACAATGCATGGAAGATATATTTTTCAACTTTAAATTAAGAGAATTATTCCCTCCTATTTGCAATATAACTAAAAAAATTATTTAAAATATAAGAAAAATTTAATTAATTTTCTTAAATTGAGTTTAATTTTTAATGATATTTTTTTAAAACATCCATGAAAGTACTGCATTTGTCTCTATGTATAAGACATTTTTGGTAGATTTCTCGTCCATCAAGTATGTTGATTAATTTAGTTGATGGTACTTGATTAAGGTCTAATATATGATATTTCTGATCATTAATTAACTTCATTTTACTATGGATTTGACTCGTTTCTTGAGTGAATATTAGGTTTTTTTTATTATATTTTTAGTAAGTTTATGTAATTTAGAATCCTTGAACGTTTTGATCCGTTTTGGGTTTGATTTCAAGAATTTGAAGCTTTATTTGTTGATTTGTGCTATGGAATGGAAAGGAGCTTTGAAGACCATGAGATTGGAGCTGAAATGGAGAAAGATTTTGTTCATAATTGTTGTCTATGCCCAGGCGTGATGGGGTTCAAATGTCTGAAGTTGGGGTGCAAGTGTCAGAAGTTAATTAATCAAAAGTGCACCAGTTCAAGGGCTGTCACGCCTAGGCGCGCAAGCCACGTGAAGAAGAGAAGGAGCAGTTCTGAAGTCACGCCTAGGCGTAGATCCTGTGCGCCTAGGCGTGGGCGTGAGTGCTACGAGTTGGGCCTATTCATATTGAAGATTTCAAGGATTCTGATAGATTTATCTTCTAGATTTATTTTAGATTTATTCTAGATTAATTATTCTAGATTTATTCTAGATTATTTATTTTAGATTTATTTGAGATTTATTTTAGGTTTGTCATTTTCTATATATACTAGGATTTAGCATTAGGTTTATATAGCAATTCAGATACATTAGAGAATATTGAATACAATTAGGATTAGAAAAGAGAGGTTAGAAACATATTATTGAGAGCAAGGAGGCAAGGATTGAAGATCAACTTTGGAGGAATCCAATTGAAGGTTTGAAGATCTCTTGTGGTAAATTCATTATTGTCTATGATTATGAGTTCTTCCCTTAATTCTTGTATTTCTTCTCCCATTATGTGTAACTAAATCTTTTGTTAGGAATATGGTGTAATTGTATGGATGCTAGAATAGTTATTTGAATTATGTTTTCTGTTTTTCCCTTCAAATCTATTGTTTGGTTGTGTTTTAATTCTAATTAATGAAAGTAACTAATTTATGTTTTGTTTAGAATCTCTAATCCAACAAGAGACATCTGAGGGTTAGAATAGGTCGTTCTTCCAAACATTATAACCACCTAGTTTGTAGACAAGCGTTTAGGGCTTATATGACTTGAATAGTCCAGTGTGCTTAATTAGTGGTTATTCATATGTTAAAATCACTTAAGACATTAAGGGTTCTCATATTGAATAAGAAACATAAATTCACATAGACATCTGGTTTTTATTACCTCTGGAATGTCGTGGATTTAGGAAAAAACAGAATAAGATTCATAATTAGTAACTTAGGTCCTGCAATGAAACGATGTTCCTAACCTTTTCCAAAATTGTTCTAAATACTCTTTATTTTTTGTTTTGTCTCATTCTACTTATTCTACACTTCTTTCTTAAAATCTTAACCAAAACCAAGTTTCACTTGTAATTACTATTTGCCTAAGAATTATTAGAAACAATTTGCAATCCCCGAGTGGAACAATAATTTTACTTACTCTATATTACTTGTGACACGATATACTTGCCGGTAGTCCAACAAGTTTTTGGTACAGTTGCCGGGGATTGAAATTCGATTCTAGTAATTGATAGGTTTTATTTATAATTACTTGTGTAACTTGTACCATTTTCATGTATAACTATTCTTTTAATGATGACTTAGATTGCATGAGATTTATTTTGTCTTCACCTTCTTCAAATTATTATGCACATAACATAAGTAGTAGGAAAGAACCATGGGAAATAGCTATAGAGAAAATTGCTCAATATATTCTTATCACGCATGAAGAAATTAGAAATTGGTTTAAAATCCAAGATGCTATAATAAGAGATCTTCAAATTCAAATGGAGCAATTGCATAAAAAAAATTAGCGAGATGCATGCTGAAAAGATTAAAGCTCAATGTGAAGTAGCTGTAGAAAAACTTGCTCAAGATGTTACTAGATGTGTTGAGGAAATAAAAATTAATTTTCAAATTCAAAGTGTTGGTATTAGGAACCATCAATTACAAATTGAGCAAATTTCAAAGCAGTTATCTGAGGAGTCACAAGCATCACCAACAATTTTTGACTTTCCACAAAGAAAGGAAAAAATAGTGGTGATGGAAGTGACCAAAGAAGAAAAAGAGAATGTGCATAATAAGATGAAGGAAGTGGACAAAAATAAAACAATAGAAGATATGAATATAGTAGGAGAATTTGCTTTATATTTGCATGCTGAATTTCATGAACTAAAAAAATTGCATTAAATCTATTACATCCTTAGATGATTCAAAATTTTATTATATTCAACCTCTGTGCTTTCATGAAAATTCTCAAAATCAATATAAGTCATTGTTAAATAATAGAGAGCTTGAAAAGGTCAATTTTCTGATTCATGAAGTTGACACTTTCATGATGAATGGTGAAAAAGGCAAGCACCAGTACTGGCGATGTGAACATTTAATATGTATTTTCAAACTATCCCTATTAATAGTTTTTGAAAATCTAAAATATATTAAATAAATAGGGGTATTTATGAAAATAAGTAATAAATTATCATTAAAAATTGGTATATGATCTTATAAATAAGGACAAAATAAAAGTGTCAAAAGGGTTTTATATTTAGGAACGACAGTAATAGTTATCTCATTTAATTTTTGTTTCATTACCAATGTTACTTTTCTAAACCACCTTTTTACGTATAAATTTGAGAAAATTAAATACAATCAATTAATATTCTTAATAAACTTGATTTTAATTTTTTTCCTTATATTGTAAAAAAGAGAGAATATATAATATTTTTATATAAAAATATAAAGAAGAATGCTTAATTTCATTTGTATCTTTCAGGGATCTAACTTATTCTACGAGTATCTTTCGGGGACTTAATTGATTCCACGAGTATCTTTCGGGGACCTATGTGACTATTAACTCTTTCTTTATTCACAGACACATAACTAATTAACTATTGAGAAATCTATTACAAATAGAAATCAATTTACTCTTCTCCCTAATATGTCGAAAAACAAATGATCTACTCTAAATTTTTCAAGGTTTTTTTCTTGAAAATGAGATTGTTATGATTGCTTGCTGATAATCTTTGGGTGCTTGGATAAATTCGAGGGGCGATTTATCATAACCTTATAACAAATAATGTGAGCAAATAACGTCTTAAGAACAGTGCTGCAGAACACATTTCAAGTATATTGTCTCTTTATTACTGTTATCCCTATTCTAGTTTGCAAGCACAATTTTCGCAAGTGAACTTTTTTCTCTACTCCATATTATTTTTACTGCATGATTTAGGTAGCATTAAGCTTTCAATTTGTAATCTAGCTTCTTATAATCATTTAAGTAGCGTTAAGCTTGCAATTTGTCATTTTTCTTTTGTACATAGGTTAAGAAAAATCATAAGCGAAATAATTAAGAAGAATATGAAAATAAATGTTTTATCGATAAATATAATTTATGATAAACTTTTATAACATCATTTATTTTATATAACCAATCCCATTTAGTAAGATAAAGGCTTGATTATTGTTGTTGTTATTCCTTTGTGTATAGGACTAGCAATAGTGTAGCACATCATTTAGGCAAATGAATTGTGCATGCTTTTGCGGAGAAGTCAAATTTAATAACCTTAAAAAATGAATAATATGTCAGATTAGTCTCTAATCTTGTAGGCATCGGTCAATTTCGTTTCTGAGATTATCGAAATTGTAAATTGGTCCCTAAGATAGCAAGACGTGAGTCAAGTTAGTCCCTATCGTTAGTGATCCTTAACGGTCAACCATCGTTGACTAACGGGTGACTCTCAAGGACCAATTTGACCTGTTTTTTTTTTTCTTCAGCCCTTGCTTCTTATGTTCAAGAATATGACAATGACTATGTAATTCAAATAGAACATCATCAATTTAACATTGATATCAAAAGCTATAGTTGTGCCAAATCAACAACATAAGCCTCAAAATCACAGTTCAATAATATTTTGTTTGACTTGATATAAATCTCTATGGATTATGAGAGGGGGAATAGTTATAGTGGAAATAACAAAGCCCTTTAGCAGCTTCTGTGATTATTTCAGCTTAGTATCCCACTTGAGAAACTCACCCCCTTTTCCCATCCAAGACTTCATCCAAACTTCCATTTGGCATGTACTCATAAACAAGTAAATTGGCTTCTTTGTTTGAATAAAATGCTAGCAACCTTACAATGTACTTCCTCCACCAAGTGTCTTTATTTCTGCTGAGAGGTCATTATCATGAGAACAACCTTTATTGATTCCTAACAATTTCTTCACAGCTACCTACCCTCCATTTGACATGGTTCCTCCATATATAACTCCAGCTCCACCTCATCCTATCACATTGTTTTCCTTTATGCAACCTAAAATGTCTTCACTTCCATATTTCAGCTTCTGAATTGTTGTGAGCTTCCATGAATTATATAGTTATTGATTGTCATATTCTTCTAATTTTAATTCAATTTTTTGTTAATTAAAAAAAAGGCAAAAAAGCAAGAAGATAAAACATAATCAACTTGAATTATATAGTCATTATCATATTCTTGAACATAAGAAGCAATTGTTGAAGGAAATTATATAAAAAAAAAGACGTCAAATTGGTCATTGAGATTAGAGGTTGAAGATGAAGTTTTTACTGTTGGATAAAGGGAGATGAGATTATAGTCGTAGGATGAGATTGATTCAAATTGGTTCTGGAGATTAGAAATTTTTTTAAAGAAAATGCCAAAATGACGTAGTTTTGGCCACCCGTTAGTCAACAATAGTTGACCGCTATGGGCCACTAACGACAGGGACTAACTTGACTCACGTCTTGCTATCTCAAGGACTAATTTGCAATTTAGATAATCTCAGGAACGAAATTGACCGATGCTTACGAAATCAGGAACAATCTGACATATTACTCAAAATCGTAATGATAATTCTTCGGAAAAAAAAGTCACAAAATACTTGATAAAATTATTAAAATAGTGAGTATTCTCCCCATTTTCAAGGATGACTATGCCATTCCTAATCGTCTTAAAGCAGAGCCTAGAAATTGCTTTCCTTCATTCATGAGTGTTTATTATTTACTTATCTCTTGAACAATTCTTTGACGAACGAAATATATTTTCTAAAAATGTAATAAAACAAAAATTTTCTCAAGAAAATCTTCAATTCAATTTATTTGCCCCGACTTTGCAAGAATCTGAAAATGTCTTAGCAGTAGCTCAGTTGGTCAGAATTGAGTCCGGAGTTGAGAGATCAGAGATCTCGGATTCGAATCCCACCAATGTGAAGACGGTGTTGATGGATAATTTTTAAGTACCTCGGTAAGCGCTTTTTGAGCCTGGAGGCTTATCCTTGCCCTGATAAGTCCTCGAAACTCAACTCACCTAAACTTTTGGGTTTTACTTTTCAAACCCCAAGCATTCCTCATTGAACCCCATATGAGTTTCCCTTGACGAGGCTACCCCTTATATTCCGCCTCACCTAAGGCGGATGAACTTTCCGCCTTACACAAAGCGGATACTGAAGTAACACAAATCCGCCTATTAAGAGGCGGGACAATTCCGCTTTGTAATAGGCGGAATCATTTTTTGTGTGTTCCGCTTTGTATAAAGCGGAAAGTGTTATAAATTTTATGTATCCCGAAAATACCCCTCCGTTAACCCTCCCTCTTCCTTTTGAATTTCAGGTTCCATAACACCCTTATAACTCCCAAAACCGTTCCACCTCCCTTTCATTCTCTCTCAACTCCTTCTCATTCTCTCTCAACTCCCTCTCATTCTCTCTCAACACCCAAACCACCGTATCACTGTCATTGTCTCTCATTCTCCACTTATCTATCAAGTAAGTGTCTTCTATCTTTGCCTATGATTAAGTATGCATGTTCATTGTTTGTTGGATTCTTCTTTGTTGATGTTCGATTCTTCTTTGTTGATGTATGATTGTTATGCTTCTGTGTATGTTCGATTCTTCTTTGTTGATGTTGTTTGTGTAGTGTAGTGGTGCTTTGTTTCTGTTCGATTATTCTCTCTGCGTTGCTTCTGCCGTTGATTTGCTGGTGTGTAGTTCCGCCTTTAATGAGGCGGATAGATACCGCCTTACAGAAGGCGGATGGATACCGCCTTAAAGAAGGCGGATAGATACCGCCTTACAGAAGGCGGATGGTTACCGCCTTAAAGAAGGCGGAATTAATTAAAGTTTTAATTAAAAATTTTTTTTACAATGTTTGTGTCTAATTAATTAGGAATTTAATTAGGAATGTAATTAGTTTGTCTATATTTTTGGCTAACACTTCGGACTGTAATTAGGAATATATATAAAGGTTTTTTTTATTTACTGATTAGTCTAGTCTGTTCATGTTAAATTTGGCTATGTGTGTATGATACACTTTTTGGATGCTTGAAACTATATTCTATAACATTTTATCCCTTGATGTACCCATGATTCCTTAGCATATTAGAATGATAATAACATTTAGTTTCACTGTTAGCATATTAGATTAAAAATAGTGCATATGTTAGTTTAAGAATAATAAATTATTGTGCTATGGGTATTGTTAAATTGACAATTTTTATGTGTTATTTTGTTTTTTTGTTGATTACTCTCTTCATGTTAGATTAAAAGTAAGATTAATAATAAGATTTAGTTTCCTTAGCATATTAGATTAATAATAAGATTTAGTTTGACTTAGTTCAACAATATAAATGTGGTATGGGTAATGTACATTTTAAATCGTGTAACAGAGTTTGAGAAATTATCTGACATAGTTTTATTACAATTGTTTGCAGTCTGGCGAGGACGAAGGTGACTGCGAGGACCCGACCACCGCATACTGTACACCCAGCTAACACGAGGATGCAGCGACAGGGCCAGCAGCCACCGGTCGAGCAGCCATCGGGTGCTATTCGCGCAGGCAGACACGCACCCAGCGCTTCCAACAGGAGGAAGCGGAAGGCAGATGCACTAGATACATCGACATTCGAGGCAGCAGGGGAGCCAGAGGCAGTGGCACCGGGAGGTCAGGTGGAGGGTGTACCTCCACCTCCATCACCACATGGGCAGGACGATGTACCTCCACCCCCAGCATCAGCAGTGCAGGAGGGTGCACCACCACCACCATCAGGAGATCAGCGTTCACTACCACCACCATCACCACATGGGCAGGAGGGTGTACCTCCACCTCCATCACCACATGGGCAGGACGATGTACCTCCACCCCTAGCATCAGCAGTGCAGGACGGTGCACCACCACCACCACCACCACCACCACCACCACCATCAGGAGATCAGCGTTCACTACCACCACTATCACCACATGGGCAGGAGGGATCAGACACTGCTTCAGTCATATTCATCTCACGTAGCGCGTGAGATATGGCAAGCCCGAGTAAGTATAATTATTACAATTAATATAGTAATTACTAAATGATCCGTTTACTTTACTTATTCATTAAGTTGTAATGTTGTAATATTTCAGGAGCGTGGTATTCTAGGCCGATGTACTTCTCGGCGATGGGTGTTGGATACGATTGACCAGATGACGCTGCAGGTTAGAGAGATCATAGAGCGGTCTGGGCTCGCATCGTTGGTGGGAGTGTCCTACGAGCAGGTGGACAAGCGCTTGCTGTCCTCCTTTGCGGAGCGGTGGTACAAGGACACTCACTCATTCCACCTACCGGTCGGGGAGTTGACCGTGACACTGGATGACGTGTCATCTTTGCTTCACATACCGATACAAGGGAGGTTTATTAGAGGCGCGCAGCCGAGTAAGGACGAAGCTGCCATTTTGATGAGGGAGCAGCTCGGCGTTGCGCATGCCGAGGCAGTCACGGAGGTGGAGAAGACGCGTGGTGGGAACGTACGGTTCATCACATTGGAGAGATGGTACACGGATCATGTACAGGCGGAGAGATGGGAGTTTGCAGCCCGGTGCTATCTGCTCTACATGGTTGGCAGCACGCTTTTCCTGACTAAGAGCATGTCATATTGTTCCTGCTAGTACATCCTTCCCCTTATGGACCTGGACCTCGTCGATGAGTATGCCTGGGGAGCGTCTGCATTGGCCCACTTGTATGATGAGCTTGACGAGGCAAACAGGAGCAGGGCGAGGCAGCTTGGGGGGTATTCTACCATGTTGCAGGTATTTAAAAAATGTTGTATTTTTTTTCTATTTTAATTAACGAGATGTCAATATTGTTATGTAACACTTTTTTATTTATTTTTTTTATTACACGCAGGCATGGATAAAGGAGTACTTTCCGTACATCGGTGTGTCGATCCCACGTGATGGATATGTGGAGCAGCAGCCCCGGGTACTGCGTTGGGAGTACGGTGTCGGCTCGGGCACCATGGAGTATCAGTATAGGTCACACCTGGAGTCACTGACTGTTGATCAGGTCAGGTGGCGACCATATGACCCTGACCACCGACCCGCCCGGCCTTTTCAGGAGATCATCTTCTTCTCGGGCTTTCTCAAAGTGGGGGAGACGAAGATGGCATACCTCCCGGAGCGTGTCCTGATACAGTTCGGGTACGTGCAGACCATTCCCCGGCAACCACGTGACCCTATCAGTTGGGAGGAGGTCGAGATCGAGTGGACTCAATGGGGGCTGCACACACTTCCAGATGAGGTCAGAGGGCGAGTGGTCAGATATCCCGGGGAGCATGTCGATGGCTACATGGACTGGGTGCATCGATTACTTCACCCATATTTATTCCCGGCAGCTCAGAGGGTTAAGGACCCCTTCACCCGCATACGGGACTTGGTAGGCCCCATTTTGGAGTTCGGGATCCTTCCGCTTCAGCACGAGACTGCGCTGCAGCAGGTTATGGCCATATGTGATAGGCAGGCTGGAGTTCACGCAGCCCGCGGCGGCCATGTACCACCCGGTGGAGCTGCCCGTGGCCGTGGTATGGCTCAGCGTGGGGGTCGGGGCAGGGGAGAGCGTGGTAGGGCTCGTGGTAGGGGCAGGGCTCGTGGTAGGGCTTGACATTACTATCTACTATCTATGATGGATTTTACATGGTTATTTTGGTATATGGATATATTTTGTATGACATTTCTATCGAGCAGTGATATTACTATCTATGATGGATTTTATATGGATATTTTGTATGGTTTATATGGATATTTTGTATGACATTACTATCGAGAATTTTCAGATTTTGTATGACATTATTTTGTACGATGTTTTTAGTATGCTTATCAACAAATTAAATAACGTTATTTACAAATTAATTATAACTATTTGATTATAAGTAAATTATGACTATTTGATTATTAGTAAATTATAAGTATTTGATTATTATAATTATAAGTAAATAAGTAAATTATGAATATTTGATTATAAGTAAATTATAACTATTTCATTATTAATATTTTAAATATTAGGTATAATCCGCCTACATGGAGGCGGAAACAATCCGCTTACTTAAAGGCGGAAACAATCCGCTTACTTAAAGGCGGAAACAATATATATCAGTACCAGACAAACTCACATACACAGATAAATCCCATGCAACACAACAAGAGTACAAATGACATGCACATGTATTACAACTATCATAGCAGTGGCTTTGCACACCAAGCTCACAATGGGCAGTTACATCAATTTTACAATAATCAATAAATAATTACATAATAATCAATAGACACTAATAAATAATCAATAACTCTAATTAATTATTAATATAGTAATGTACAATACACAATAAGTAGGGTTGGAGGCGTGAATGAATGAGTAGGGTTGCTTGCACCTGTATTAGTCTGAGAGGCTTGAGAAGGTGGGAACTTTCTGCATTTATCTGACTTGGTATCCGAGGTGGTCTTTGACTTCTTCTTTTTCTTTGATGTTTCTGGTTTGTCCGAACTATTAAGCATGTCATCAACCTGCGAGTCCACATGCTCCCATTGCGAAGGAAAACGTTTTGTTGACTTATCCTTCTTCGACTTCCTACCCTTCGTCTTCACCCTCTCTGTCGGTGGTTTCATCGTGGTCGTTTCCGGCCCCACAACTTCACGAAACCTATTCCAAAGCCGCCATTTTGTAGCTTTGTCCCCGGCGTTGAACAACTGCATGTATTCCTCCCACAACGGTAACGGATCTGGATCGACATCTTCCTGTTCCTCTGATTTCTCCGGTTCAACCTGTCCACACTCATACATAGATAACCTCTTCCAATGAACATGGACCGCACCAAGAGGAATAGGCCGTCCGATCTTCTTGTAACCGGCAAGCTCGCAACAACATGGCAATCCATGGGTTGCTCTGATTATGCAATCACAATGATCACCACCGATACTCAGAACCTCTTTGTGAATCAAATGCAGAGCTTCCCGTGAAACTACATATCGCAACTCGGAGTACAGTGGTATGTTCATGGTGCGATCAAGCCTTGTGATGCTCTTCTGGAACGAGTCCTCGATGTCACGATGCTGAGATTCGAGCATGTCATGCATGGCATCAAAGCATGTCGCCAAATCTCCCATGCTATCGGCCAACGCCCGCTTGAACATGGAGTGGTGACTCTCAACCCTGTTTAACAATACAACTATCAAATTACAGAAGTCTTAATTATAACGAGTGAACCATTAAGGTCTAATATCGGATTTTCTAATTTTACCTGTTCGTGGTTGTGTTGCCAAGGTGCATATGTTGCTGTACCCAAGCATCAACGAATTTCTCCTTGTTGTTCTCCAGGTAAGTCCTCTCAACATACTCTAGTATTGCACCACATCCAGGGCCGGCATCCTTGCACACATCCTCAAATGCTTTCAGTGCAGCTTCATACTGATCTATGACCCGGCAATGGATAACACTCTCCCAGCCTTTCTTCACCGGCTCCATTTATTTTAAGTCCCGGAAGTACTTTTTAAACCTTCCCCTCACATTGCATTTGATATGAAACTGACAGAGGAGGTGTGCAGACATGGGAAAGACCTCACTAATAGCTCTCACAAGAGCACCATCAAAGTCACTGACAATAACCTTCGGCATGTGCCGATCATCAGCAAACAATCCGCTAAACTGCTTCAGTGCCCAGGCGAACGCGTCATGATTCTCGGTTGACATGAAACAAAAGGCAATCGAAAATGTTTTCCGCGTTGATGTCTCACCCACAATCTCAAGCAAAGGTAGTCTGTATCGGTTTGTCTTGTAGGTGTTGTCCATAAGAAGAACAAGACTGAAGTTGCGCAACAAAGCAATGCTGATAGGATGAGCCCAAAATATATCCTTAACCACATCGGAATCAGGGAATGTCCTGTGAGAATACTCGTATCGGTGCCTCTCCAAACATAGCAACAGATGCTGCATCTGCGTGCGGGGGTGTCTCACCTCTCTTCTGTATCGCTGGCGAACATTGTAAATTTGCTTCATCGTCACCGCATGCCCTTTGTATCGTTGATTCAAAACACTCATTATCTTCTTCGGCCTAACACCACTTTTCGTCAGGTCAACCACAAGAGCATGTTGTTCCGTGGTTAGCCTTGCAGGAATCGGATGCCCCGTGAATGTCTCATAACGCTCGTGGTTATGAGAACCACATTTCACCTTCAATGACCAGTTAGCATTACAGAGACTCCGCTTCGCATATAATCTGAATGGGCAATTATTTTTCCTGCTCCCACTCTCATCTTTGAGTTTTGCCTTCGATGGATTGTAAACACCACTTCTTTCGCAAGCAAATACAATCCTTTGCCTCTTACTTTTTCCAAGTCCTAGATCGGATTTAAAGACTTTCAGGACAAATCCTAGTCTATAACCGACTCCGCGGACCCATTCAACTACCTCATCTCGATTCTTCAAACCACTCTTCATGCCAAAATAACTGCTATAATCGGGGAACTCTTTCTTCGGAACCTTTCCGTCAAGAGGGTCTTCAAAATCCATCATCAACCTATCTGCATATGCAAAACTCATGTTATTAATATGTTTTCATAACTACTCCAAATATCATCTTAATTATTCTATCTTTTAATGCCTTTGTTGCTGTTAACAACTAAATATATCATTAACTGAAATTGGATCACTTTCATTTTTAGTGCAGGAAACCCTAACTGGAATGCAAATGAAATTTGTTTCCGCCTCACAGCAGTCGGATAACTTCCGCCTGTGGGAAGTCGGAATACTGAATTAATGGCGTCTGCACCATTAATGCAGTCCAACCCCTCACAATACAAAAAACAATCACCAAACCAGTATTAAATGTCTTTATAATGCATATAAAAGCAATCAAAACAACCCCAATCACATGCTCTTTCTCAAATATATAGGGTTTTGTTCAAATACCTTGATCAAGAGTGTGGAGAATGTTGTTTCAAAGACAAGAGTGTGAAGTGTTGCTTCAATGTCTTCTTTGTCTTTCATCACTCTTTCTTCTTCAACATCTTCTTCTCTTTCCTTCTTTCCTTTTTTTTCTTTTTTTTCTTTATGTTCTTCTTTTTTTTCCTCTTTGCTGTTGGTGTGTGTTGTAGTAGTATGGCTTCTAATGTGACTTATAACAAAAGCTACGCTTCTTTCATAAATTGCACGGAGGGGCATTTTTGGTATTGCAAAATTCTTTTAAGTCTCCGCCTCATACCAGGCGGAACTTTAGAACTTATTTCCGCCCTCAACAACATGGATAAGTTCCGCTTTATTATAAGCGGAACATACAATGTACTTTTGTCCGCCCTCTATCCGGCGGAAAGTTCATCCGCCTCAGGTGAGGCGGAATATAAAGGGTAGCCTCGTCCAGGGAAACTCATATGGGATTCAAAGAGGAATACATGGGGTTTGAAAAGTAAAACCCAAACTTTTTACCACCAAAGTAAAAGTTAGAGGAAGAAATTAACGAACATATAAAAAGGAAAACAAGCCTTATATATATTTTCAGTCTCTCGCAAGTCTGTATCAACTTTCTACCAACGTACCAGACAAAGACGTAGTCCTCGCCGACGATGACAAAATGCATACCGACAAAATTTGCCTTTACGCCCTATGTTTAGTGTTTTTAGTCCTTTATTTAGTCTTTTTTTTAATCTTATATGATTAACCCTTTGATATTAGTGTATTAATTTTTTTTGTCCGTATTCCTTGCGGAACCACCGGTATCCCCAAGAATACCCTTAATACCAGGGAGCCATTGAGACTAATCCGGAACGAGCTGCGTGGCTGGCTCTCCTAGCGGGATGTTTTTAGTGGGAATCGAACACAGGGCTACTAGCACCTGTATCTCATTCCCAAAATTTCAATTTCAGTTGGGGCCTTACACCAACTGAACCAAACCCCGTTGGTTATTAGTGTACTAATTAACATCATACTTTATTCAAAAAAAAAATCCTTTTTTCATCCATGATATTTGATGATATTTAAAAAATTTACCCTTTAAATTTTTTTTTTTTAAAAATCTCCTTTTTTAATCCATGATATTTTTTTTGGTGTACACCAAGGGTATCTTCCAGCCGACAGCCGAAGACTAATCCCCTCCGAGGTGTAGAGATCACCGAAGTGAGTTTTGCCTCTACCAACAAAGCCTTTTCCATGCCCACGGCAGGGATCGAACCCCTGACATCATGCTTAAGGAACCCAGCTATCTACCAACTCTGCTGGGCTTTGTTGGTTAATCCATGATACTTGATGGCATTAAAGAATATCCTTTTTAAATCAATGATATTTCAAATTTTCTAAAATATTTTTCATTAAAAAAAATAATAAAAAAATCCAACTTCATTTATAAAATAATTTATCATATAAATTAAATAATATTATACATGTTTTAATTTTTTTTAAATGATCGATCACGATAATAACTACATCAAAGTCAAATTTTTTAAATAAAAACAAAATTACATTGTTTTTTAACAATATAATAGTAAGATTAAATTGTTCCCAAGAGTTAGTTTACATGATAATGTTATAGGACATAAATATTAGCAAGCATGGATTATTAAATCCCGTAACTATGCTTTAATTCTCCCCTTGAAAAAATTATTTGGCTACCAAAATAAAATTAAGGTTAAACGATAAGTGCCAAAATAATAATAAATAGGATCTTGCTAACAACTGCCCTTAAGTTAGACGATAAATGTAGCTTAGATATCTGAATGAATTAAACCCTGAATTAAACTAACATGCATGCGCAAGGCAGTGACTGTGTTCAAAGGAAGATGTCACGCAGGCCAAATCCTCCCTTCTTCTGCCACTTGGAAGCCATTTATGATTTTACATATCAATTGTCTCAATTTTACTAGAACTCATAATATAGAGCACTGTATCCAATTCATTCCTTATAAACAGAGTTTAGAAACTTCTTACGGAACAGGTCTTAAATATGGCTCGATTTTGTGTGCTGCTTGACCAATTCCACTGTACATGTTTACATTATTATGGCTGAATTGTGTACAAAAAAAGATTTATTTATTGATAAATCATGAATGATTTTTATAAAATAGAAAATGTATATATCACAATGATGCACATAGATACAAATTTTGCCTTTACGGTATTTATTATTGTTTTTCATTTTTAATCATCCCATTGATATTAAGTTATTAATAAATGCAACTGCCTAATTTTAAAATTTTAAATTCTTGGTGACGTCCCTAATCCTAGGTCTTAGGCTATTAGCGCTTGGTTCGGGAATATTCCTAGAGACATATAGTTGTTTATTTTCTCTAAAGTTCTATGATAAGGTGTTTAATTTTGAAGGCAAAAAGCTAATCAAAGACAAATATTTATTAATCAACAAAGACATCATATTATTCTGAGAAAAAAAAAACCATATTATTCAAAATTAATTAATGGTTTAATCCTTAAAAAAATGGTTTATTTAAATTTTTAGTCCCTGAACTTGTATGTTTTTTTTTGGAATTCAAAAATTGATTTTTTAATTAAAAATTTTATGTAGTGCTACGTGACGCTATATAGTATGTCACTTGTCGATGTTGCGAAAGTGACATGATATATCATCGGTCATATCATCACTTAAGTGACAAAATGATCATTTCCAAAAATTTGAGCAAAGTTCAAGGATCCAAAACATCTAAAAAAAAGTTTAAGAACCAATTAAAAAAAAACACCTAAGTTCAAGGAAAAAAACTTAATTAAGGCGAAAAAAAAATTAATGGTTGGTCGAAATCTTTCTAGTTTTTATTACTTTGTTATCAAAATAAAAACACATGTTTGAAAATCTTGGTGCATGTGCATGCCATTTGTAATGCCCTATTTAAAATACCCTTAGATACCCATTACAAACTAGTGAACCTAAACATTTTTCCTTTTAAAACATCCTTCAGCATTTTAATTTATAAAAATCTTCCGTCAAACGGACGGAGTTTTTTTTTTATTTTTCTAACTTTCCCAAAAATAGATTTTTCCTTGAAACCTGATAAACACATATATTTATATCATTCAGAATGCCAGCAGGACATATATTCACATCGTGCATCATAGTGCACTCCAGATAAAAGTTATAGTCACATCAGAGTATTAGCGGCATATAAACAAGTTATGAATTAGTATTTTCCCAAAAGACTCATTTCCTCAAAGGAGTTGTCATGGGCCCACCCAAAAACTATTTACATTTTTACATGGCAAAATAAACTATATCATCATATCAAAAAGGGCCCAGAACAGACATGTCCTACTACTAAAACCTACTCTCCCTGTAAGGAAGAGTACTGCTGCTTGTAACACCCTATCTTAAATACGACTCTAATTACCCCGATTAGATTAGTGACTTGAAAATTTCTTTTTAAAACTCTTAGTTAATTATACAACTTATAAAAAATCTCCGTAAAATCAGATGGAGTTTACTTTGTTTTAGGGACATTCCCAAAATATACCTTTCCTGTTTAACCTGCATAAAATCTTTCGTTTAAATAGAAGTAGGTCAGCAGGGCCAAAATATAATTTCAGTTCATTCAGTACATCAGTTTCAAAAATATAAGTCAGCTATTGTAGTTACTTAGCTTCCGAAAAAATGGAATATATATACATAAAGTTCTCGAAATAAAACCCTGACCAAACAAATGGTCAAAACCCCCAACTAATTACGTACACTCCACGACGTGGAGTGTACCCCCTACTCGGCCACGACTTGTGTAAACTCCTTCTGCACCTGTAATAAAAATGGCAAGAAGGGTAGCATTACATAGAGCTTAGAATAATAGGTTCTACAAAAGTATAGCAATATACCAAGGTGATTCATTATAAGTCTTTGCCCCATTAATTCATTATCCCTTAATTATGTTTGCACAATCCCTTAGTTACTCAATTCCCTTCCTAATAGTAATTACCACTTACAAGTACAACCTATTCACTTTCCTGGCCCTAACTCATTTCTTATACCTATTCAACATCATTTATCAGTAGTTACTATTCTTTCCTATTCTGAGTACTTCACCCTACGCAAGGGTCCCTCGTACACGCTGGCTATCTGAGTACATATTAACACAACCTATTCTTTTCCTGGTCCTAAGTCGTTGATTACACTTGTTCGACATTATTCATTAATTATTACTGTTCATTCTATTTCCGATTACTTCACCCTGCACAAGGGTCCCTCATACACGTTTTCTATTCTTCCTATTCCGAGTACTTCACCCTACGCAAGGGTCCCTCATACATGTTGTCTATTCCGAGTACTTCACCCTACGCAAGGGTCCCTCGTACACATATCCTATCTCCGAGTACTTCACCCTACGCAAGGGTCCCTCGTACACGCTGTCTATTCCGATTACTTCACCCTACGCAAGGGTCCCTCGTACACCTATTCTATTCCGAATACTTCACCCCACGCAAGGGTCCCTCGTACACGCTGTCTATTCCGAGTACTTCACCCTACGCAAGGGTCCCTCGTACATTGTAACATCCCAAACTTAATTTATAGTGTAATCTATGTTGTGATGGTCCTAGGGTAGAAGAATTGAGGGCATAAGTTAGAAACTTAGCCAATTAAGCATGCAACCTTAGGTTTAAAACATAGGAATTTAGGAAATTAGAATAACAAGATTGGTAGCTTAAAACATAAATTCCACCGTTGGATGTGAAGTAGGATAGGTGAGGAAGCTTGCTTTAAAATTTGAAGAAGATCCAACGGGTAACGAAGAAGTTATGGCCTCTCAAAGTCTGGGTACTGCAAAACTGAACAGCTTAATCGATTAAACTGCAGCTTAATCGATTAAGGTCAGAAAATGGGAAATGGCTTAATCGATTAATAATCGATTAAAGGCTGTAGATGCTGAAAAAAATAAAGGGCGTCCATCTCTTAGAGTTTGCAAAGCTCGAACTCTCTCTCCTCTAGGGCACAAATTCACTCACTTTAATTGATCAACTCTCAAGAGAATCACTCCAAGTCCATCCCCAAATCCATCCTTGTAGCTCCAAGTAAGTGGTTGTTGCTTATGTTCTTCTTTTCTTTTCCCCTAGAATTCGAATTTCTCTCTCCCTCTTGCTCCCATGGCACTTCAATCATCAACCTAGGGAGGTCTTGATGGGGTCACGAATTTCCCTCAAGAGTCTTGGGCAAAACTTAATAAATTGTCTCTTTATTGTATTGATTTTCGGTTCCTCCCTCTCCTTTGAGTTGTGGCCATTATTCAAGTGTGCTCCAAGCACAAATTCTCTCTCTAACTCTAAGGACTTGAGGTAAGGAGGTTTGTGTTACCATATTCTAGGGGGTAGGTTATATTGTGTTTATATTGGATTGTTAGGAGATAATTGTTAATAGGATTAAGAACTCTAGGGTAGTTAATATTAAATTAAAGTGTGACTAAGTATAAAGAGCATGTTGAGTTGTTATGTTGTGCCTAAATGTGACTATGATGTTTGGCTATGTGGTTGTTATTTTGTTAAATTATGTTGAGCCCTAGAATTGATGAATGATAATAATATGATGTAGGGAATTTGATATAAATGACTCTTGGAACTTTGAAAATATAATTAGAGGTTTAAATTGATAAATCTATGAGAATGATTACAAGTGGTAAAATTGAAAAGGAAATTCAAGGACTTAATGAACAAAGAATGTGTGAACCATGTCTTGTAAGACGTTGTCCGAGTTTTGGGACTGTACGCTTAGACTGGTGAGAATCAAGTCGTGTAAGACGTTGTCCAGGTTGTGGGACTGTACGCATCGACTGGTTCGGTTTGAGGTCGTGTAAGACGTTGTCCGGGTTGTGGGACTGTACGCGTCGACTGGTTCGGTATGAGGTCGTGTAAGACGTTGTCCGGGTTGTGGGACTATACGCATCGACCGATTTTATTTGAAGTCGTGTAAGACGTTGTCCGGGTTGTGGGACTGTACGCATCGATTGGTTTGATTTAATGTCTTGTAAGACGTTGTCCGGGTTGTGGGACTGTACGCGTAGACTTGTGCGATCCAGATCTTGTAAGGCGTTGTCCGGGTTGTGGGACTGTACGCATAGATCGCGTAAGACGCCATAGGGCGCAGCTGTAAGACGTTGTCCGGGTTGTGGGACTGTACGCAATGATGGATCCACGTGAATAAATCCTCAATGTTATGAGAAAATTGAAGTGTATGAAAAGAGAATAGAGATTCATGGAGAATCGAAAGACTTGATGAGAAAGTCATATGTGATAATCAAATGGAAAATTATGTATGGAAAATGAACAATGAATGGTGCAAGGAAAGAATAATAATGTTAAACTCATGTGATGGAGAACTGTGTCAACTTGTATATTTTGGGAAATGTGTGAAATAATGACACTTAAAACCATGACAGAACTAATCTTATTATGGACATTAAATTATTTGAATTATGTTGGGAATGCTTAATTGGTTTATATGCACTATATGATTATATGTATTTGGCCTGGTGGTTCAGTATAGCATGATAGAAACTGCTTCCCTATTTTATTGTGTAATACTCACATCCTTACCATTTTTCAGGTACTGAGTCGGAGTATACACCAGGATCAGCCGAGCAGGATTACTTTCCCTCACAGGGAGAGTAGGGTTGGGTTTTAGATATATTTATTTTGGCTTAAGCCTCCGTATTCATTTGATGTATTTGGGCTGTATATGCTTTTGAGAGAGGCTTAGGATTAGTTTCTTTTGTGCATGTTTTATGATTCCTTTTTGGGCATAGTTGCTGTTATGGTCTCTTGATTCACACATTTTGCATTTCTGCTGGTACTCTGACCTACTGATGTTGATGATTTACACTTGAGCCCATGGGGCAACTATGTGATGCATATATCTATATTTGAGCCCTGCTGGCTATTGTTGATATTATATACATGAGTCTATCAGGTTGAAGATTTAGAAAAGTCCGAAAAACAGACGAAACTCCGTCCGTTTGACGGTTGATTTTTAAAATCTAAAAATGAATTTTTAAGTTCATATTTTTAATATAAGGGGTATTAAGGGTAATTAATTATAGGGTGTTACATTTATGGTATCAGAGCAGTTTCTCCTCGGCCTTGGAGTTATGCAAATTCCACACGATTACTCACCTAGCGAGTAATGAATGCTCATAGTAAAAGTTTAGGAATTTAGTAGTATGATTATAGTACTATGTATACATTAAGTATTTTATGTCTTATTTTTCTGCTCTCTTTGACTAAGCAGTATGGCGGGAAGGAGGGCTGCTAATGATGGGCTTGCAGTCATTCTGGAGCATCTGTCACAGATGCAGCAGCAGCAAGGAGAGCAGATGGCCGCTGCCGCAGCCGCGCCAGCCACAGCAGTTGCAGCAGCTATGCAACCAGCTCCAGTAGAGGTGGACTGGATGGCTAGGTTCCGCAAGAATGATCCACCTCGCTTTGAGGGTGGAAATGACCCTGATGGAGCCCAGAGATGGATTCAGGAGATCGAGAAGATCCTCCGCTCTATTCACCCACCCATGGAGCAGCATGTGCGTCTGGCGGAATTTATGCTAACCAATGAGGCTGAGCACTGGTGGGACCAGCAGAGGAGGGGATTGGAGGCAGCCAATCCGGTGGTTCCTTGGGAAGTATTCAAGGGTCTTTTTCTAGGGAAGTATTTCCCCGAAGACGTGAGAAGGGAGAAGGAGATTGCATTTCTTCAGTTGACTCAGGGCTCTATGTCAGTTGGGGATTATGCAGCTAGATTTGAAGATCTCATCTGATTCTCTGACTATCGGGATGCTAGTGAGCGCGGCAAATGCGTCAAGTTTGAGTCTGGACTCAGGACTGATATTCGCCTCTCTTGTGAGTATCACAATATTGACAACTTGGCCCGTTTGATCAACATGGCGAGCACTTATGAGAAGGGTCTTAAGAGGAAGATGGCAGAAGATAAAAGCAAAACTGTGCAGAAAAGTGGTGGTCCTATGAGGGGCAAGGGAGCGGTGCAGCGACCAGGTCCCTATGCAGGCCCTATGGGGAGTTCACCTGGTCCTATTCCGCCTTGTCCTCAGTGTGGCAAGCCTCATAGGTGTGTATGCTGGAGTATGAGCCAGAATCAGCCTAGAGTCACCTGTTTTAGGTGTGGGCAGCCAGGCCATATTGCTTCTAATTGCCCGCAGAATGCAGTTAAGAAGGAAGCAAATGTGACTAGGGCGCAGAGGATTGCTGATGGCCGCCCACTTCAGAAAGGGAAGGTGTACACTCTTGATGGAGAGGAGGTGACAGAGGCTGATGAGCTGATTCGAGGTATTGGTCATATAAATGATATTGCATGTGGTATTCTATTTGACTGTGGAGCTACACACTCTTTTATTTCTGTCAATTGCATGGAAAGACTAAAGTTATCTGCTGTTGAGATGCCTTTTAAATTGTCTGTTTCTACCCCTACAAATTCAGCTGTGGTTACATCTTTGATGTGCTTGGATTGCCCTCTTCGCGTATTGGAGCAGGAATTCAAAGTGAACTTGATATGTTTGCCCTTAACCAAGCTGGATATCATTCTAGGCATGGACTGGATGTCCCAGAACCATGTCCTTCTTGATTGTAGCCAGAAGTCAGTAATTTTCTGTCAAGTCTCTGTGTCGGCCATGGATGATGAGGAAGCATCGGATATTAGCAAAATCTCAGTGGTTTGTGAGTTCCCGGATGTTTTTCCAGCCGAAATTCCTGGATTGCCTCCAGCCAGAGAAGTAGAATTTGGCATCGATCTTATGCCTGGTGCCGGCCCGATATCTAAAGCGCCTTACAGAATGGCCCCTCCAGAGTTGGAAGAGTTGAAGAAGCAGTTGGAGGAGCTTTTGGCGAAAGGGTTCATAAGACCGAGTGTTTCCCCATGGGGGGCTCCTATCCTCTTTGTTAAAAAGAAGGATGGAAGTGTTCGCATGTGCACTGATTACCGTCAGTTGAATGCAGTGACGGTGAAGAATAAATATCCGCTCCCACGCATTGATGATTTGTTGGATCAGCTTAGGGGAGCTGCAGTTTTCTCAAAAATTGACCTCTGATCTGGATACCATCCAATCCGTATCCGAGAGGAGGACATTCCTAAAACTGCTTTTAGATCTCGGTATGGGCATTTTGAATATGTGGTGATGCCTTTCGGTCTCATGAATGCACCTGCTATCTTCATGGATTACATGAACAGGATCTTCAGGCCGTACTTAGACTCATTTTTCATTGTGTTCATTGATGACATTCTTATCTATTCCAAGAGCCAGAAGGAGCATGAAGATCATTTGAGAACGGTGCTCCAAGTGCTCAAAGACAAACATCTCTATGCCAAGTTTTCTAAATGTAGTTTCTGGTTGAATGAAGTGTATTTTCTGGGGCATGTGATTTCTAAGAAAGGAGTTGCGGTTGACCCTTCTAAGGTGGAAGCGATGCTTAAGTGGGAGAGACCCCAGTCCATCACAGAAATCAGAAGTTTCCTTGGTATGGCTGGTTATTATAGGAGGTTCATTGAAGGGTTTTCTAAGCTAGCCCTTCCTTTGACTACTCTTACGCAGAAGGGTGTTCCATTTGAATGGTCCCCAGAATGTGAAGACAGTTTCCAGGAGTTGAAGAGGCGATTGACTAGTTCCCCGGTGTTGATCTTGCCGGATCCTACTCAATCCTTCGTAGTGTATTGTGATGCTTCAAAACAAGGGTTGGGTTGTGTGCTGATGCAGCAAGGACAAGTCATAGCTTATACATCCAGGCAATTGAGACAACATGAGCAGAACTATCCCACTCATGATCTTGAGTTGGCAGCAGTAGCTTTTGCTTTGAAAATCTGGAGGCACTATCTGTATGGTTCAAAATTTGAAGTCTTTAGTGATCATAAAAGCCTTCGCTATCTTTTTGATCAAAAAGAGTTGAATATGAGACAGAGGAGGTGGATGGAGTTTCTGAAGGACTATGATTTCAATCTCCAGTACCATCCGGGAAAAGCAAATGTAGTGGCTGATGCACTAAGTCGCAAGACTTTGCATGTCAGCAATTTGATGGTGAAGGAGATGCAGCTAATCCAAGAGTTCAGTGACCTCAATTTGAACATGCAAGTGAAAGAGAAGAGCATTGTTCTAGAAATGCTGCAGGTTACTAATGACTTGATTGGCCTTATTAGAGAGAGACAAACTGATGATGCAGAATTACAGAAGTTGTTGGAAGGGGCATCGGGCAATGAAGAGCCCGATTTTGTGAAAGGTTCAGATGGCATTATCCGATTTAGGGGTCGGATATGTGTTCCCATGGACTTCGAGATCAGAAGGGATATCCTGTGGGAAGCACATTGGACCAAAATGAATTTCCATCCTGGTGCAACAAAAATGTACCAAGATCTGAAAAAGATTTATTGGTGGCCGAAGTTGAAAACCGATGTAGCAGATCATGTATCTCATTGTCTTACTTGCCAGAAAGTTAAGATTGAGCATCAAAAGCCTGGTGGTCCATTGCGATCACTTGATATACCGGAGTGGAAGTGGGATAGTATAGCTATGGATTTTGTGACAGGTCTACCTAGGACTACTGTAGGATGTGATGCAGTTTGGGTGGTTGTGGGCCGTCTCACAAAGTGTGCCCACTTTATTCCGATTCACAAGAAGTACACTCTGGAGAAGTTGACTCAGTTGTATATCAGGGACATAGTGAAACTGCATGGTGATCCGAGATTTCTGTCTAGATTTTGGCAGAGTCTTCAGGAGGCATTGGGTACTAAGCTGAAATTCAGTACGGCTTATCATCCGCAGACAGACGGACAATCTGAGCGTACTATCCAGACACTGGAGGACTTATTGAGAGCATGTGTTTTGGAGCAGGCTGGTAGTTGGGAGCAGTTACTGCCGTTGATGGAGTTTACTTATAATAACAACTTCCACTCCAGTATTGGCATGACACCATTTGAGGCTCTCTATGGCAGAAAGTGCAGGACGCCTCTGTGTTGGTTCCAAATAGGAGAGAATCTATTGACAGGTCCTGATATTGTGAAAGAAACAACTGAGAAGATCACAATGATCAAGAACAAGATGAAAACATCCCAGGATCGCCAGAAGAATTATGCTGATAGGCGTAGGAGACCCTTGGAATTCGATGTTGGGGATCATGTGTTTCTAAGAGTGTCTCCGGTCACTGGGATTGGTAGAGCAATTAGGTCCAAGAAACTAACTCCTCGGTTTGTTGGACCTTATGAGATCTTGAAGAAGGTTGGTCCGGTAGCTTACAAAATTGCTATGCCCCCTCACTTAGCTAGGCTTCATGATGTATTCCATGTTTCACAGCTAAGAAAATACGTTCATGATCCTACTCATGTGGTCACATTGGACGAGTTGCCTTTGAAGGAGAATTTGACTTTTGAGGTGTTGCCAGTGAGGATTGAAGACAGGCAGGTGAGACAATTAAGAGGCAAGGAGATCAGCTTGGTCAAAGTCATTTGGAGCAGGAACAATGTAGAGGAGGCTACTTGGGAGCTAGAAAGCAAGATCAGACAATCTCATCCACACTTGTTCGAGGACAACTGAATTTCGAGGACGAAATTCGGGTAAGTGGGAGAGGATTGTAACATCCCAAACTTAATTTATAGTGTAATCTATGTTGTGATGGTCCTAGGGTAGAAGAATTGAGGGCATAAGTTAGAAACTTAGCCAATTAAGCATGCAACCTTAGGTTTAAAACATAGGAATTTAGGAAATTAGAATAACAAGATTGGTAGCTTAAAACATAAATTCCACCGTTGGATGTGAAGTAGGATAGGTGAGGAAGCTTGCTTTAAAATTTGAAGAAGATCCAACGGGTAACGAAGAAGTTATGGCCTCTTAAAGTCTGGGTACTGCAAAACTGAACAGCTTAATCGATTAAACTGTAGCTTAATCGATTAAGGTCAGAAAATGGGAAATGGCTTAATCGATTAATAATCGATTAAAGGCTGTAGATGCTGAAAAAAATAAAGGGCGTCCATCTCTTAGAGTTTGCAAAGCTCGAACTCTCTCTCCTCTAGGGCACAAACTCACTCACTTTAATTGATCAACTCTCAAGAGAATCACTCCAAGTCCATCCCCAAATCCATCCTTGTAGCTCCAAGTAAGTGGTTGTTGCTTATGTTCTTCTTTTCCTTTCCCCTAGAATTCGAATTTCTCTCTCCCTCTTGCTCCCATGGCACTTCAATCATCAACCTAGGGAGGTCTTGATGGGGTCACGAATTTCCCTCAAGAGTCTTGGGCAAAACTTAATAAATTGTCTCTTTATTGTATTGATTTTAGGTTCCTCCCTCTCCTTTGATTTGTGGCCATTATTCAAGTGTCCTCCAAGCACAAATTCTCTCTCTAACTCTAAGGACTTGAGGTAAGGAGGTTTGTGTTACCATATTCTAGGGGGTAGGTTATATTGTGTTTATATTGGATTGTTAGGAGATAATTGTTAATAGGATTAAGAACTCTAGGGTAGTTAATATTAAATTAAAGTGTGACTAAGTATAAAGAGTATGTTGAGTTGTTATGTTGTGCCTAAATGTGACTATGATGTTTGGCTATGTGGTTGTTATTTTGTTAAATTATGTTGAGCCCTAGAATTGATGAATGATAATAATATGATGTAGGGAATTTGATATAAATGACTCTTGGAACTTTGAAAATATAATTAGAGGTTTAAATTGATAAATCTATGAGAATGATTACAAGTGGTAAAATTGAAAAGGAAATTCAAGGACTTAATGAACAAAGAATGTGTGAACCATGTCTTGTAAGACGTTGTCCGGGTTGTGGGACTGTACGCTTAGACTGGTGAGAATCAAGTCGTGTAAGACGTTGTCCAGGTTGTGGGACTGTACGCATCGACTGGTTCGGTTTGAGGTCGTGTAAGACGTTGTCCGGGTTGTGGGACTGTACGCGTCGACTGGTTCGGTATGAGGTCGTGTAAGACGTTGTCCGGGTTGTGGGACTGTACGCATCGACCGATTTGATTTGATGTCGTGTAAGACGTTGTCCGGGTTGTGGGACTGTACGCATCGACTGGTTTGATTTAATGTCTTGTAAGACGTTGTCCGGGTTGTGGGACTGTACGCGTAGACTTGTGCGATCCAGATCTTGTAAGGCGTTGTCCGGGTTGTGGGACTGTACGCATAGATCGCGTAAGACGCCATACGGCGCAGCTATAAGACGTTGTCCGGGTTGTGGGACTGTACGCAATGATGGATCCACGTGAATAAATCCTCAATGTTATGAGAAAATTGAAGTGTATGAAAAGAGAATAGAGATTCATGGAGAATCGAAAGACTTGATGAGAAAGTCATATGTGATAATCAAATGGAAAATTATGTATGGAAAATGAACAATGAATGGTGCAAGGAAAGAATAATAATGTTAAACTCATGTGATGGAGAACTGTGTCAACTTGTATATTTTGGGAAATGTGTGAAATAATGACACTCAAAACCATGACAGAACTAATCTTATTATGGACATTAAATTATTTGAATTATGTTGGGAATGCTTAATTGGTTTATATGCACTATATGATTATATGTGTTTGGCCTGGTGGATCAGTATAGCATGATAGAAACTGCTTCCCTATTTTATTGTGTAATACTCACCTCCTTACCATTTTTCAGGTACTGAGTCGGAATATACACCAGGATCGGCCGAGCAGGATTACTCTCCCTCACAGGGAGAGTAGGGTTGGGTTTTAGATATATTTATTTTGGCTTAAGCCTCCGTATTCATTTGATGTATTTGGGCTGTATATGCTTTTGAGAGAGGCTTAGGATTAGTTTCTTTTGTGCATGTTTTATGATTCGTTTTTGGGCATAGTTGCTGTTATGGTCTCTTGATTCACACATTTTGCATTTCTGCTGGTACTCTGACCTACTGATGTTGATGATTTACACTTGAGCCCATGGGGCAACTATGTGATGCATATATCTATATTTGAGCCCTGCTAGCTATTGTTGATATTATATACATGAGTCTATCAGGTTGAAGATTTAGAAAAGTCCGAAAAACAGACGAAACTCCGTCCGTTTGACGGTTGATTTTTAAAATCTAAAAATGAATTTTTAAGTTCATATTTTTAATATAAGGGGTATTAAGGGTAATTAATTATAGGGTGTTACATACATTACCATTATTACCTTCCTTAGCTCTACTTATCGTTTTTTACATTTTGTCTTATTCTTATCATATTTCCTGAGTTTCTATTTTCTTTCCATTATTCCTCTTTCCTATTCTTTTATCTTTTTTTAGGAGTTTAGTTTCTATTTCTTTTCATTATTATCACTCATTTCTTTATCCTTATTTCTCTTTTATTCTCCTTATGTGTTTTCAACTTTATTATTATTATTACTTTCTCATTTTCTATCTACTTGACCAATCATTCCTTTTTTATCTTTAAACACATACACTTATTCTTATAACAACAAATAATTTTCTTTCTCCTTTTTACTTAACACTTCTTTATTATCAATATCCATTACCCTAATGCTTTATACTCTACTTGTCCATCTACCCCTAGTCATCACTATAACAAAAGAGAAACTATTTCCTAAGTCAAGGTAACACCACCTTCTTACCTCTATGAAGAGAGAGGTAGCAACCAACAAACCCAAGCCTTACTCCTCTGCCCTAGCTCCTTAGAATCTCAAACCCTAGAACCTCCTTTGAAACCTCGAAATTACAACTATCAAATGTGTTGGTTTCTTGTTTAGAGAGGATCGAAATGGTGGAAGAGGCTTCTCTTTTAATGGTTCTTGAGAGGAAGGCATGATAGAGTATTTGCCTCCATGGTCATGGAGTTTAAAGCTCAAGAGAGGGGGTAGAGAGGGAGAGAGAGAGAAACGTGAATGATGATGATGATGATGATGGTTCTTTGATCTTGATTCTTAGTTTAGTGTGGATGATGAGAGTGGAGGGAGATAAGCTCTCGGGTTTTCTAGAGCTTGAGAGAGAAGAGAGTTGATGAAGAAGAAGAAGTACGAAGAGGAGGAAATGAGTGAGTTGTTGGTTATGTTTTTGTTTTATTTTCCTTTGGAAATAAACATGTGGTTTTAGTGAGAAGCTTCCCTTGGAAGCTTGGCAAATATGTGGTTATAAATTAATGGCTTCCTGAGGAAGCCACAAATGAGTGGTTAAGAGGGACCAAGGTCTGACGCGCGCGCCTGGGTGTGGGGAACGCTGTGAGAGCCATCTGCTTTGGCTCTGGTGCTCGGCCATGATCCCGTAAGCCTGTAATTCGTTCAAGTGTCACCATCTCGGTGTGTTATGAATATGACTAGATTTTGGTCAGTGCTCATAAACTGAGTGTTAACTAGTCGGCGTACGATTGAATCGATCGGACTGGAGTCATGCGGACTGTGTTAGGACCTCGGTGCTTGGATCCCTGGAAGCACCTACTCGGAATGAGACAGGTAAAGCAAAATGCTTGGCGCATGGAGGCCGAGATGCCTTGGCGTCGATGCGAGGTCGGTGTGGCCTCTCGATGATCGGCCGGTAATAGGCCGAACTTATTATCGGTTGACACAAAATGACTTGCTGTGGTCGACTGGTTACTGCTTATGATCGGCTGACACGAAGCGACTCGTTGTGGTCGACTGGTTAGTGCTGAGGGGTGTGAATCGAAACGAGATCGGCTCATGACCCTGAACGTCGCTCGTTGGTCGGCTAAGATGAGATAGGTTGGACCGAGGTCCGATCCACTACACTTAAACCCTCTTATTCTTTGCTAAGGCTTCCTAACTACTTCACATAATGATTGTAATTGATTATCACCCCACGATAATCGATAACGTCAATAGATTGTTATGTACTGATGGCTTCTAACTCTATGGCATACTTCTCAATTCCTATATACACTTTGGCCATGAGTACTTCACTAAATCCCAACTTACTCTTTTGATTATCCCCAATTCTAACTCCAATTTAACCGAACTAAGCTTGGAATAAAAATTCGAGATGTTACACTGCTTGTCCGGGATCTGTGCTAGCTCAACCTCAGTACTTGTGGAAAAAAAGGTAAGGAGTGAGCATTACACAAAACATAGGAAAGCAATTTCTAATATGACATAATGTTCTACCAAGTCAAACACAATAAACCAAATAATGTACATAATCACATATTCATTCAAATAGTACATCAAATACTCAATAATAATCATTGACTTAACTCTTTACTTTCTCTTCGCCTTACTCTCACTTATATCTTTTTCCATGTCTTTGGTTCCTTTTTATTCTTACTCTTTTATCCTCTTTCTTTCATTCTCATTTTTCATATATTGGGGAGAAGCACACATCCCGTGTGTGTCTTACACATAATTGGAGTTATGGTGTGACCATTCATTGCGCGATATCTCGTGTGCATCTTACAGTTGCACAACTAGTGTGTCTTACACAATCATTGCATACGACCCGTTTGCGACTTACTGCACGCGTCCAACGCACGTCTTACAGCACCCGACCGCACGTCTTAACATGACCAGGTACACATCCCAACCAATCCCGTTAATGGGGATCTTGTGTGAGTCATTACTGCGCAACATCCTGTGTTGCGTCTTACAGTGGCGCATTCGCGTGCGACTTACGCAATCAATGCACACGTCCAAAGTGTGTCTTCTATGACCAGTCTCACACAACCAATGTTCTTAACTTCTCTTTTCACTTTCCTTTATTCGTTCTTAACTTCTCTCTTTTATTTTCATTTATCCACTCTTTAACTTTTCCTTTATTCGTTCTTAACTTCTCTCTTTTCTTTTCATTTATCCACTCTTTAACTTCTCTCTTTACCTATCATTTACTATTACTCATACTCTTGTCGCATGATTCCTTGTCACATAAATATCATTCTCATTAGTCCTATTTCTTAGCTTATTACACCACTTCCCTAGTTCATATTTTTATAGACACACATACATGCTCATATAATTCAACAAGTATAACAAACATCACTGATCCACATAATATCACAAATAATATAATAACTTAATTTCTTAGCTCTCCTACTCTAATTATTAGTTTATATCCACTACCCTAATGTGTAATATCCTACACTAACACCAACCTTAGTACCCATTATATACACACTACAAACTACCCCCTATTTTAGGGTAACATCCACTCCTTACCTCAAATGTGGAGAGAGATAACGAGACCTTCCAAACCTTAGCTTTATTCTTGCCCTAGTTCCTTAGAATGTTACCCCTTTAGTACTTCAACCAACCAAATACCAAGTGTGTGGGAACCCAAGCAAATGGAGAGTGAGGAGAAGGATGAAGGCTTGATTCTACTTGATCTTGAAATGGAGGAAGCTTGAAGGTGTGTGGCTCTCCATAATGTGGGGTTCGAAATTCCAAGGGAGAAGGGAGGGGAGAGAGAGGCGTGAGGTGCTAGTGGTTGGGGGTGAGAAGATGAAGCTTGCTCTTGACTTAGGGTTGATGGAGGATGATGAATGATACTAGAGCTCTTGGAAGTTGAAGGAGGAGAAGAGGAGATAAAACCTTGCCTTGAAAGGGTGATGAAACTCGTGTGGTGATGATGATAGTGGAGAGATGGAGTTTGTCTTGAGATGGTGGTGATGTTGATGATGATGATCTTACTCTTGTGTTGGGCATAGAGAGGAGAATGGAGTTGATGATATGATTCTTGAGAGTGAGTAAGAGGAAATGAAGAAGATGATGAATGTGGAAGTTGTGTTTGCATGTTGTTGTTGCTGTATTTTTGCCTTTTTCTTTTGCACGAAGGAATGGGCATGTGGTTATAAATTAATGGCTTCCCGAGGAAGCCACAAATGAGTGGTTGAGAGGGATCAAGGTCTGACGCACGCTCCTGGGCATGGAAAATGTTGTGAGCCTGTAATTCACTTAAGTGCCCCTAGCTCGGTGTGTTATGAATCCGACCAGATCGTGGTCGGTGCTCGTAAACTGAGTGCTAACTGGTTGGCATTCAATCGAATTGATCGGACTGGAGTCATGCAAACTGTGTTAGGACCTTGGTGCTCGGATCCTTGGAGGCACCTACTCGGAATGAGACAGGTAAAGTGAAATGCTTGGCGCGTAGAGGCCGAGATACCTTGGCGTCGGTGTGAGGTCGGTTTAGCCTCTCGATGGTCGGCCAGTGTAGCCTCTCGATGGCCAATAAGAGGCCGAACTTACAATCGATTGACATAAAGCGACTTGCTGTGGTCGACGGGATTTTGCTGAGGTATGTGCGTATGATCGTCCGACGCGAAGCGGCTCGATGTGGTCGGCTGGCCACTGCCAAGGGGTGTAAAACGAAACAAGATCTGTTCTCATGAGCTCAATGCTAATTGGTCGGTTTTCATGAGCTAGGTCAGACCGAGGTCCGGTTCACTATACTTGAACTCTCTCACTCTTTACTTAGGCTTCCCACTACTTAACAGAATGACTGTAATTGATTATCACCCCACGGTAATCGATTACATCAACAGATTTTCATGTACTGATGGCTTCTAACTCTGTGGCATACTTCTTAACTCCTATACTCATTTTGGCTATGTTTTTCCCTCATTATACCCCAACTTATTATTATGATTTCCATTAGTTTCACTTAGAATTATTCTAGTTAAGTTTGGAACTAAAAATCAGGATGTTGCACCATTTATATATAATGAAACTAAATTAAATAGGGAGTACAAGCGTACTCAACACATATACAAAATTAAAACAAAAAAAAATGAGCCTATAAAAAAATACAGCATTGTAATTTTGGTTTAATTTCGTCCAATGGTATATTCATCCTATTGCTTGTATTTCTAATGCTTCTAGTCCTATTTCTTAGTTTTTAGTTTGGTTCATCCATCTATATTTGTTAGGATTATTTGTGCTCTTCAATAATTTTTTGAAAGAACTATTCAACCAAACATTCGTGCACCAATTTAAAAATTGAGCAAAGATGGTCCATGTTAGTATAATGATGAAATTAAGCCTTAAATCAACAAGCTTGTGCGGCAAGCAACTTAAAACAACAATGACTTGTGTGGCAAGTAGTAGCAGCAACATAATGCTCAATAGAGTTGAGAAGTAGTTTAGATTATCTCCTTAGTTGAATCAGTCAAATATGTAGTATTGATTTTAATATTGATGCTTTGTATATTAGCATAACTCATAACCTATAAATATCTTATTGTAATAATTTGATCATTAATGAAAAATCCGAGTTTCTAAATTCTAAAACTCTTTGTTTGTTTTCAGCTTTCTCTTCACTTTTGTTCTTTGTTTTCTACACTTTACTCATATATCTTAGTTCTTCTGTTCAATTTTCATCTTCTATTCACAAATTCACTCATGGTATCAAGAGCACAAAACGATCCTAATCAATCCACCACATTTATGCAACTTTCACTCAAGTTTGATGATCGTAATTTCAGAGTTTGGAAACAACAAATTAGTGTTGTAATTCGTGAACTCGGATATCATGAATTTCTCAACAAAAAAAAAACAGATTCCTCAAATACTTTGTTGACAATGATGTAGAAAAACCTCAAATTGTGAACCATGCATTCCTTGAATAGGAATCAAATGAACAACGTTTACTTTCATGGATTCTGTCTACACTTTCTGAATCTATGTTAACTAGATTTGTTAACTGCATAAGATCTAGCGAGTTATGGAATGCAATTAATGATTACTTTGATGCACAAAATCGAGCACGTTTGCGTCAACTCCATTTTGAACTAAGGAATACTAGAAAAGAAAAATCACTACAAATGAATATTTTCTCAAAATTAAGTCATTGATTGATTCTGTCATATTGTTTGTGAAGCAGAACAGATTGATCTTATTCTCAAAGGCTTGCCAGAGGAATATGATTCCTTCATTGTTTCTATAACCGGTCGCATTCAGCCTCTGAATCTTAGATCAACTTGGTTCACTGTTAATTCACAAGAGGCTAGGTTAAATAAGCGTAATGTTGATCTCATTCCTGATAGTTCCTCTATAAATGTTGCTTAGATACATCATCTGAATCACACTATGCAGATTTCATCTTAGTCTCATAGAGACTCTAATTTCACTCTTCAAGCTATTTTACCTCTAGGATTTGTTCCTGATCATCAACTTTCAAATCACACTATGCAATTTTCTCAACAGCAACAACATCAGGCATATGCTTCTGATCCTCAGGTTCAGATGAGATTTGTTCCACCTCAACATCAGGCGTACCTTATTGTATGAAGGTATCTACCCCAACAAACTCTCTCGTTTTCACTTCGAGAGCTTAGGGTTCCTCACTCTACAAAGGGTGCCAAACTCTCACACTAGGGATGCCTCTCCCTAATAACTAAGATAGCCTTACTATTAGGTGCCCCACTATTCGTAAAGGACCACTACCCTAGACCAAGATATGGGTGCCTCACCCTAAACACACCAAGGTGCCAAACCTTCAACCCTAGGGAGCCACTCCCTAATAACTAAGGGTTCCACACCCCTTACAACAATGGATATTATAAACGAAATGTCCCTAACGATAAAGCACTCTATGTAGTATGAATATTACAACTTGAAGCACACTAATGTCTATGGTAAATATTCACTCAATCTTAGGCCAATACTCTTAGAATTTGGAGAAGAAGAAGAAGATGATGAAAATTGTTTCTCTCAAAACTTTGAATTTAAAAAAGATAGGATTAGTGAATTGATGATTTCCAAAAGTGAATAAAAAGGATTTAATGCAATTCTGATCAGCAGCTTTGAAAACGAAATAGGATCAGAAATAAATAGGAAATCAATAAGAAATCAATCAAATTGATTCAGAATCGTTTTTGAAACTTTTCAAATAAGTAATCGATTATCTTGCAAAGTAATCGATTATTTTTACTAAAGTAATCTATTATCCCATTTCAAGTAATCAATTCACTACTCTCTGGAAAATGTATGATGCAACTAAAATAATAACTTATTATGATAAGTAATCGATCACTTTGTCCCAAGTAATCGATTACAGCCTTTTGAGTAATCGATTCCAGAGCCTCTGTCACTTTGTATGATGCAATATATCTAATCGATTATTTGAACAAGTAATTAATTACTTTCAAGTAAAAGTAATCGATTCATCATTATCAACTAATCGATTACGAGCTCTCTGGTTTTTGTATGATGCTACAGAAGTAATCGATTATTGAAATCAAGTAATCGATTACTCTGACTTAAATTTGTAAAAATCATTTTTCATAAAGCATAAAGTGCAGCTAGAGGTTTTCATAAATATTTTTTCACAAAATCTGTTATGAACAAATTATACTAAAAACTTTGGTTTGAAAACATCATTCTCCAATATTTCTAGGTATGGTCTAATACATAAGTGAAATAATTACTTTATCTTTACATTGATTCCTAATGAACAAGGAGAGGAAACAACATGAAGCCCTTGCTTGAAACTTGACTTGCAAATCGACTTTGTTTGATCCTTGTTTGACACCATCAAAACTTCAATGCAAACATTCATTCTCCCCCTGTATTGTTGCATACAATGTAAATAATAAAACACTAAATTCTTGGCATCAATCTCATAGTTTCCAATAGCCTACAAAAATGTATTTCCAACGCCCAAGTCAGTAATGCATAATATAATATATAATGGGCAATTTAAAATACATATAATCAAACACAAGTAGGATAAAGGTATAACAAACAACATTATTTGTAATTATCAAACCATATGCTCCAAGTATAGGGGAAATTCATAATTCCGTATTTTTTTTGTACACCAACCGATACCTGGATATGGTTTATCCAAATTCCGACTCCTCTGGTCCGACCAACTGAGCTCGCACTAAGCAATAGGGGTCTCCCAGCGGTGGTTACTCCATACCCAAGGCTCAAACTCGAGACAAGTTGGTTAAGGGACCAAGTGAGCTACCATTTGACTGATAGAAGGTTAATTATAATAAAGATTAAAATAATTATCAGGTCCATTTGGAGAAAAGGAATAGGATAAATATTTAGTTTAATAATTAAGTCATATTATTATTATTATTATTATTATTATTATTATTATTATTATTATTATTATTATTATTATTATAGAATGTTCCTATTTGCTAGGATGATGCCACTTGGGTTACTCCATACCCAAGGCTCAAAGCCTCAAACTCGAGACCAGTTGATTAAGGGACAAGTGAGCTACCACTTAACCAACCCCACGTTGGTTCATAATTCCGAAGTTGGTAACAATAATATCACTCCATAGAACATTCCCCTCCAAATTAAAATAGAAAATATTGAAATAAGAATAGAACTTTTAAATTTTCAATGAGATTTTTTTTAATGATTTTACACTTATTATTTAATCATGAATACGTTTATTAATATTTCCAATTCAGCTTTTTCATTACGAACTTATACAACATGTTCCATTATCTTAGCTAGAAAAAATAGGATGAGTTTAACATGTTGTATGCAGTGTATGTAAATCATTTGTATAAAATAATCTCTATGAGAAAAATCTCCAATTGCATCATAATCTATGCACTAAGCTTAGAAAGAATCGGGAATAACCTGATACTAACACTAATAGCAACGAATACATAAGCCAGAGGAAGAAACAAACGGATATATATTAGTAGAGCGGTCCACATCGAGCAACATAACAAAGAAAGAAAGGATTTAAAAAACATAAGAAAAAAAAGCTTTGAAAAATTAATTTTACTACTTTTAAAATATTTGATTTTAGTTTTTCTTTATAACAATATATCTTTTAATCTTTAATGCTGTTAACCAACAGGGTTTGGTTCAGTTGGTGTAAACACAGGTGCTAGTAGCCCCGTGTTCAATTCCCACTAAAAATATCTCGCTGGGAGAGCCAGCCATGCAGCTCGCACTGGATTAGTCTCTAAGGCTCAGGATTAGTCTCTAAGGCTCATTAAGAGTACTCTTGGAAATACCGATGATTCCGCAAGGAATTCGAAAAAAAAAATCTTTAATGATGTCACTAAAATCCTACTTTTTATTAAAAAGAGAGAGAGAGAGAGACATGGTCCTTCACATACGTACCGACAAAATTTGCCTTTTATACGATTGATTTAGTCTAAGTGATTTTTTTTTAAGGGTTAAGTAATTTTTTTTAAAGGAAAATATGTAATTCATTCCATAACAGAAAATAGTACAAGTAGATTCAATAGAACAATAACAAATTAAAGCACATATTTTCCATACAATAAAAATTGCTAAAAAAAACTAGATACTCAGCCATAACAGCAAACTCTCTGTGGATCGGGATTATCATCAACATCCAGCTTCGAACTCTAACAAGAGATTCAACGGCCTTTGTTTCCAAGATAACTATCTCATCAATGCTGGAAGTAAGCACAGTTCGGCGACAAAGAATCTCATATCTGAGGAGGTAGAGCCACTGGACAGAGGAGAAGACAGAGATCTGGAAGAGAAAAGCTGTTCCGAATATCAGTCTTCTAGTTATTGGAGAAGATAGGAAGGTCATCAGATCTGGACAAACAAAAAGTCTTCCCACACTCGAACACACAAAAACAAAACCCAGATGAAACTGAGACAAGAAAAACCACACCACTTGCACAAAGGCAAGATTTATTTATTTAACCCACATATAATGGGAGAGAAAAAACCCACACACCAACCAAAGGAAGGGGAGGGAGAAAGAGAGGAAAACAGAGAAGAAAAGAGAAGAAGACTGAGGAAGAGAGAAGGTCGAGTCTTTCTCTCCTCAAATTAGGATTCCTTAGGGCTAAGTAATCTTTAAACCATACACAAAAGTTATTTTTATTATTCATTCTATTTTTTTTATCTTTAATATAGACCAGAAGCCTCAATCACCATAAAGTATTTAGCGCATATTTAGGGTAGGAAAATAATTAGGCATAAATTTTCAATTAACATTAGAACTTAGAAGTTGCAACCAATTTACAAACACGTTAATTGTTTCATGCATGTGTTATATTGTCAAATTTGAGAGTTTAAGTAAATTTATGAAATCTTTGGTAAACTCAAATCATAAACTCAACTCGTAATTACTTAAAAATTTAAGCATATAAAAAATGTTAGTTGATAAATCCTATATTATAAAACCTAAAAAATAGCTTAATCTTACTTAAAATTATTTTGAAACATTCAAACATCATGATTCAGCAAATAAAATTATACATCACATTTGTTCCCAGCTATTGTATAATTTTTAGTGGAACTCTTAAACTGTTTCATAGTTTGATACAACATGACAATACAAAAATATACTAAAAATTTAAGTTAGTTTTGTAACTCTATTATATAATGCTAGATGTAGATAATAATGAAAAAAGTTATTTTTTGAAACCATATTAATGCACAAATGTTAATTCGTAAATTTTTTTGATTTGCACCTTGGTATTTGACCACTGGGCCGACTAATCCAATTCGAGGGGGTCCCGGGGTTAAGGTTTTATTCATCTCCAAACGTTTGCGGGGGATCAAACTGTGGTTCGCCCTACTAATAAGTGCAATACCTGACAACACTGCACCAACAACTCGTTGATTAATTGTTAATTCGTAAATTTGAAACTTAACTCAAGAAATTAACAATTTACTTGATTCATATACGAATTTACCCAATATATATATATATATATATATATATATATATATATGAAAATCAAACCGTTTTTTGATTTAAAATCATAAATTCGAGAATTTAACAATCATAAATATATGCATGTTTCTCCTTAAATGGAAACATGGGTTCAGGCCATGTGTAGTTGTGTACGGAGAAAATCTCTATTATGAAAATAAATCCCGCTATATTGTAAATGCTTGGTGCAGGAACAGAAATGTCTCCAGCATATTTCAAGAAAGTGTGCGGCATCTTTTTTATTTCTCACTGGAAGAATCATTTGCAAGGATACACAGAATATGCTTCGTTTTGCTTAGCCATTGATGACTAGTTGAGTTGTTTATTTATTTTATATTGAGAAAAAGAATAAAAATCCAAGACACAAATTTGTTTGGACCTACTGGCTGTAGGTGTAATACATGGTGACTATATCCAAAAAGGAAGATGTCATTGGCAATACCCTTCTGCCACGTGGAACAATAGAAATCCTTTCTCAATTTATTTGTCTCCATTGCATAAAAGTAATGCAATATTCATATCTCTTATAAGTTTGTTTTTTAGTCAAAAAATGAGTTAACATCCATGTAAATTCTTTTTTTGTAAATTCATACGAGTGCAAGCAAATTCTAATAAAATTGATAAACTCTTGAGTCACTCGAGTTTATAACTTTGCATTTAGACAATGAGTTGATCCCAAAAAATAATTTTTTATTATTATTGTCAGATACTTATGTGAGTTACCTATATCTTATAATATAAAATAGATATAGTTAATTTTAATTTTTACTACTATTTTTGTATTATCGTATCAAGCTGCAAAATAAAGCAAGTGATCGACTAAAAATAATAAGATAATTAGGGACAAATATTGTGTTATGATTACACTTTATATATGTTTATTTACTATATTACAATGTTGGAGTGTTTAAAAGTATTTTTGAGTAAGATTTTAAACTTTGTTAATGTCCTAAAATATGTTATTAATTAACATTTTTGTGTTATGTAAACACTTACGTGATTACTAATCATGTTTCCGATCCGAGTTTATCTAGACTTCACAAATTTACTTGAACTCTTGAGTTTGACAACCATACTTTTTTTTTTGTCCGAATTCCTTGCGGAACCACCGGTATCCCCAAGAGTACCCTTAATACCAGGGAGCCCTTGAGATTAATCCGAAGCGAGCTGCGTGGCTGGCTCTCCCAGCGGAATGTTTTTAGTGAAAATCGAACACGGGGCTACTAGCACCTGTATCCCATTCCCAAGATTTCAGTTGGGGCCTTACACCAACTGAACCAAACCCCGTTGGTTGACAACCATACTTTTAACTATCAATAGAATGTTTCTTAGCAAATAGGCTCTAAGAAACAAAACTCATATTGAGCCTTTGACAGATTCCATGCTCAGTTTTACAACAAGAGGGATTTTATTTTCAATTCCAATTATCTAGTTAAAAAATGTTAATTTTAAACTATGCTTGATATCTCTATAGCAAGAGAACTTATCTCACCTATAATACCAAGAAAACTCAATCAAATGACATTAAAAAAAAAATTGTCACTCTTTCATGCATTCATTAGATAAACTTGTTTGGGGGATAGCGGGGTGAAATTTTGCTATCATTTTGTAATATCTGTTTGAGGCATGTCAAATTAAGCAAGTTGCACTATTTATATCTTCCTTTGAGGCATGGATAAATGAGGGTTTTGCTGATTCTGGCTAGATTCATACTTTGCTAGCATGCAGATGAGTGAGCTGATGAAGTTAAATCTTTTAAAACTTCTACCAATCCTACCAATGAATAGAACTTCTTGTTATTTATTTGAGCTCCTACCAAGGAAGCAAGAACGCTTCATCTTTGTCACGTCGTGTTGAATATGTATCATGTTCTGTGTCGGATACATATCCGTTTTAGACATTCATAAATCATAAGCATTTATTTTAACTTTTTATATTTTTTTTTATTGTACCATGTAACTTGCTCCGTGTTCGCGCTTCCTCGACTCCTACCATCTATTCATTTCAATTTTAATTTGTAATTGTCATACCTTGTTTGTTAGCCACACTTATATTGAAATTTCCACTTGTTACAAGCATAAATTCCAAATCCTTATAATTTACAACAAAGCAACAGACATGCTAAACCAAGGACCATGAAAGACATTACAAATTGAAGGTCATCTGCCAAACTCAATGTTGATTCGTACCTGATGCAGCTATACTGTTGCAACCGACGTGGTGCCAAAGGAATATGGTGTATGAACTTAAGCTTCAAAACCATGAAGTAGTGGAGAGGTGTGACTATCAGACCTTTCAGAATATTTGATTGGCATCAGAGCTGGATCATTGTATGAATTGGCCAACTTATCATAAAATTCAGGCATATTGTGCTCATTCTGATCTGCTCTGTCCTTCTTAATCAAACACTGCATGAGGGAAGACATTCATAAGAATAAAAAGGGGAAATAGAAAAAAAAAAAAGGGCAATAACTTAACTTAAAAACATTAGCCTAGTTGCATGGTTTGCTGTACGGGTTCAGTACATGGTACATGGTTTGTACCGGTTTGCCAGTTTTTATGCTATTATTTTAACACTTCCTTTATAACAAACCCAATGCGAGGTACGCGGTACGCCTAATTTAGTAGGTGCTACAACAAGAACTAAGGTGACTTCAATTCAAACAAACCAACCCATTCCCTAGGTGTATAATGGAATCAGCATACTCTTTACAACTACCACTTTCATCACTTACCAAGATATCACGTTTCTGAAAATTTTAAACATATTTCATATCATTATCAAATCTTCATACAACTTTGAGGAAAACACCATAATTTTAGTTCAAGTAATGTTAAGTTCCCATGTTCATCTACATCTAGAACCTTGACACGGATGGAAACAAAAGGGGGTGAGCAGACTGTTGATAGTCCAATTTATGACTTATTTCCTTGATTTTTATTTTTCTTTATCTTAGTTTTTGCTTGTTTTCTAAGTAATATTTATCTTTTAGTTGTTTAGTTTTATAAATAAACTCATCACTTAATAGATCTATTGGTCATAATTTCAGGTGCTTTGGAGCATGGATTAAAGGATTATTGAGAAGGAAGCATCGAAGGATGGATGAAGCCTCAGAAATAGCACGAAATATGAAAAATCCAATTTTGGTCACTTGGGGTGCCCAAGCGTGGGAACAGCCACACCCAGGCGCAATTTTTATTTTAAATGGAGCAAACAGAGAGTTTAGTGCCTGGGCGGTTGAAAACCTGCGCCCAGGAGCAGGAGCATTTAACTAGGTGCGCCCAGGCGCACCAATGTGCGCGCCTTTCTGACTCTTAGATGACTTTCTAAATAAAAAACCAATTGCAACTCTTGGAAAGTCATTCCTGGACATGGGAAACAATAGAAAGCAGAGAGAAAAAGTGGAGAAACACCAAGAAGGGATTCTCATCCTCAAAGGAAGGGGTCCTAGAGAGGAAATCCACTCTTAGGTAAAGCTCTGTGACTCATGGAGAATATTCTTCCTTATGCTTTTCTTCTTTTGCTATGTCTAGTACTCTAGTTAATTTCATATCAGGGATATGGTGAAATCGGTATGAACTTGTAATTTACAATATTGGATGTGAATGAATTCTTCTATTTTGTTATTTGTTTGATTATGCTTTCCAAGTTATTCATAGAATTGGCTTCTCTATGACTTGGGAATTCAATCCTTCAATTGAGAAATTAGGTATTGAATTAGTCCTATAATCAAACATTATAATTTCGCAACTTGTAGAAATACTTTTGCTAAATTATATAACTATTGTGATTCAGTTGATTAAAAGTTAGTAATTGGAATTTTAGAATTCGCTTAAGGAATTAAGGAATTTTTGAACTTTTAATAAAAAGTAAGTGCCTTGAGGAATCAAGTTCTTACTAATTTTCCAGAATCGTTGTTAACATAGGAAGAATTCATGTTCATGTTCTTAGTTTGTTATAGTTTTGCCAACGAAACCATGTCCCTGCCCTTTTATCCATTTTATGATCCAACCACTCTTCATACTTACTTCCTATGCTATTGGAACTCAAAATCAATTTAAAACTTTTAATCACTTTTTACTAAGTTCAACTGCGATAAAGTGAGAAATGCTCAAGTTAAATCAATCCCTGTGGGTACGACACCTCTTTTTATCACTGTATTGCTGGTACGACACGGTATACTTACTGGAGTCCCAACACAGAACCCTCTTGCAAATATGCGCGCGCGCGCGCGCGCACACACACATATATATATATATATGTATGTATATATAGTATAGTATTTTCATAAATTAAAAAAACCTTTTAAAAAATATTCACTGCATATATATATATACTTTTATATATCTACCCCTATTCTCCTGTGTATTTTGAATCTGTCCCTATGAGGGAGGCGGTGGAAATTTTTTAAGGAAGCGACTGAAAAGGGAATAGTTGAAGGTTCAACAGAAACGATTCAAAATATTGTCACTATAATTTAATTTCAACATGAGCCATGTTTTATGACAATCGTGCAAAGTGAAATGTTCATCAGTGAGCTCAAATGCTTATAAAAATTAGCTTCTATAATGCTTCTTTATTGACTACACCAGATAACACCTACTAATCACAATCATATATGGACAGTTGAAAATCATATAAGTTATAACCATCATAATCAATAGTCGGAATAACCAGCACTAATTATCGAATATCAACCATTGACGTACCTCAGCAGGATAGTCCTTAAATAAGGGGAAGAACCGTTTTTGGCAATACTCATTGAATAGAAGTGTGAGAACTGGAAGAGGAATAGTCAATCCGGATGCAAGAGGAAGCTTCTTCAACCCGAAAATCCCAATTGCTATCACATGCATAAGGACCAATGAAAATATTGTCGAGTTGTGCACTGTAGGCCAATACCCTCCTTCAGTTTCATACTTTGGTAAATAAACTTTTAAAAGCTGTCACAGAAAGATATCAAAGATATCATTAGAACTTAAGGAATATAACAACAACAACAATAACAACTAAGCCTTTGTCCCACTAGGTGGGGTCGGCTACATGGATCAAACGACGCTATAAAGGCCTATCATAAATCATGTCTTTTGATAAGACATTGATTGCCATATCCTTCTCAATTGTTTCGCCTATAGTTTTTCTAGGTCTTCCTCTTCCTCTAGCCCTTGTAGTACCCTCCATTTGGTCTACCCTCCTAACCGGGGCTTCCACCGGTCTCCTCCACACATGCCCAAACCACCTAAGACGAGATTCAACCATTTTTTCAACAATAGGAGCAACCCCAACTTTTTCTCGAATATACTCATTTCTAATCCGATCTTGTCTGGTATGCCCACTCATCCACCGCAACATCCTCATCTCTGCAACATGAAGTTTATTCTCTTGTGTGCCCTTTGCCGCCCAACACTCTGTCCCATATAACATCGTCGGTCTTACAGCAGTGCGGTAGAACCTTCCTTTAAGTTTAAGTGGTACCTTCTTATCACATAACACGCCCGAGGCACTCCTCCATTTCATCCACCCTGCTTGAATCCTATGATTTACATCCCCTTCTATTTCTGCATCCTGCTGTAAGATAGAACCAAGATACTTAAACTTCGGGACTTGTGCTAAGACATGCTCTCCAACCTTCACCTCTAAGGCCCACGTGCCTCTTGCTAAAATTACACTCCATATACTCTGTCTTGCTTCGACTTATCCGGAATCCAGACCCTTCTAAAGCTTGTCTCCACATTTCAATCTTCCCATTTATTTCCTCTCTAGTATCCCCAATAAGCACAATATCATTCGCAAAGAGTATGCATTTGGGCACTGGTTCTTGGACATGTTCCGTAAGCACATCCAAGACCAATGTAAAGAGGTAGGGGCTCAAACTTGACCCTTGGTGTAGACCTATCGAGATGGGAAAATCCTCTGAAATCCCACTTTGTGTCCTCACGCTCGTCTTGACCCCGTCATACATATCCTTAATGGCTCTAATATAGGCAACACGCACCCCTTTCTTCTCGAGAGCCCTCCATAGTACCTCTCTAGGCACTCTATCATAAGCTTTCTCTAGATCAATAAAAACCATATGCAGATCCTTTTGTTGCCTCCGGTATTCCTCCATCAACCGGCGCAGTAAGTATATTGCCTCCATAGTTGATCTCCCCGGCATGAAGCCAAATTGATTCTCAGTAACATGAGACACCATGAACTCATGAAGTCATGCTTTCGAGTTTCATTATATGGCCATGAACTGACCCTATTATACCTCCACTAACTAAAATCAGAGAACTACAAATCAAAATTATATTGATTTGATTTCATAGCTGAAACTATAAGCATTAAATGGCAACATAATCGAAGGTTTTTGTGACTTTGTTCAGGGATGAAGAGGCCAAGGGCAAGGAAAGAAGCAGACGAAATAATTATGGTAGGTTGAAAGACACACACATTGCACTATCCAAACCATGATATTCCCATAGCATATAATGAAAAGGAAAAATGCAAACCTGGTTGCGGTAAATGATGTATCCCAAACAAAAGTAGACCAGGAGAAATGGCAGTATCAGTGGAGCAAGGATGAAGTATGTTACACCAAGAAGAGCAAAGAGACGAATCCTGGGAATTTCACTGTGGTAAGGAACTGACGGGGCCTCAAAATTGTCATCGCTGTTACTTCCAAAAATTCTACTTATAAAATTGGAAATAAGTTTAGTCAATTGAAAGAGCTCTGACGCTATATTGGTCCATCCAGTCGTCACAACATATGCTATGAAGAATGAAGCCTGCACCAAATATAAAAAACAGAAAAATCAACTTCATATCCTCCAATTCAAGGAATAATAATACTTTATAAACAACCTAAAGGATGTGGTTTCTTGTAAGTTAATGCAAGTAAAGATTGACCAGGAAAAGAATATATAAAATAACGTACACAATCACTGATAACTCTATCATTTTCAATAACTTTGTGAAACTTCGCACTAAATTCTCACCTGTGATGGTACAGCTTCAGCCAATACCCTGGGAATTTCTTTGGGTTCAAGAAAAACGTTCACTCGATAAAGAGCTGAACCTGATAGTACATTTGCAAAGAAAATGTTCCATATGGTAAATAACAACACTTTAGTACATGCACTTTTTTGTATTTGACTCCATGAAATGTATCCTTGCAAGGATGAAAGCATAACCATAATAGGTGGAATAAAGGACAGGAACAACTGAAGAATCAAGCTGGGAAGGTATCCTGTCACTACTTGACTCACAACAGACCTGCAAACAAATATAGAGAAACTCTACTTCAGTTGTATATCCATGAAATGGACAGAGTCATTGCAAAACGATAAACTCTACTTCCGATCAGAAACACAACAAAGTCCACTATTTAACATAATATGATGAGCATATTATCTATTTTATTGAAGATTTCTAGGTTGGATAAGCATACAATCTACACTGACAGAAGCAGGAGGAAATAAAAGATGTGTTAGAATCTATAATATGACCGGCCTTTTATTCATTAAGAAAAAAAACTAGATGTTTACCAGAGACGAAAGGCAAAAGTGTAAAAATAAAAATGCAATCTATGTGACTGTGATAAAATAATTTGTTACATGTAATGAAAACATGAGTCTGTTTAAATATTAAAGGAATTTAGAAAGTTGTAAGTACATTATAGGCCAAATAGTGAAGAGGATGAATCCAAATTTCAGAAGCTGGAAACACAGGCGTTATATGACCAAGGCTTGTTCGTTTTGGATTTCTTTTTAACACAAAGAAAACACTTTGTAATTAAAAAAGTTCAAGCAAAATTTTTTAAAATATTTGGATAAGATTTTTTTAAAAAAAAAAAACGCTTAAGGACACAAAAAAGTGCAAATTTGGTGCTTTAGTCAGAGTAGCTTATAAAAAAAAATGTGATACACTTTGGATGCACATTTTTAAGACAAACACAAAAATAAATACTTTTTTTTTTCATTTTCAACATATTCAGGTGAACTTATTTAAAAACGAAAAAACTAAGAGGGCTCTTGGAGCTTTTCAAAAAAGACCTTTCCAGTATCACATAAACACATAATATAGCTTTTGCCTTTTTCAAAAGACCTTTTAAACAAAGAAGGGATAGAGATTCATAATAACAAGAGAATGATATTGATACTAATATGATGATAGTGAAATTAGATGATATGACGAACAAAGTCCTAGCGGAATAAGTAGACAAGTCAGGCAACATAAGCAGGAAATATATCCTTAGAGATCATCAAGGATAATCTAAAATATTCCACGATGTAATAAATATATTATGAGATATTTTCCAAATATTCTAACATATTATGATCTGACTTTGATGCATGCTCTCACAGACGAAGATGAAACTCAACAGGTAAGATTTCCCACTTACAGTCTTAGTATGCCTTTCAGAAAAGGGAACCAGGTTTCTAATTGATCAAGATGGGTAAGACCTTGCACTATTGCAACTGGGATTAGAAATAGAACTGTAAGAGAAGTACAAGCTACAAAAACCACCAGCTTGCTGATCCATCTTCTAATGAATGAAACAGTAAACAAAGGCCAATAAACATCATGAGGCTCAGGAGCTTGCTCAGTAACCCATTCTGTGGGATTGATTCCTTCTTGAATGTGTAAAGCTATTGCAGCACCAAATCGTGTCTTAAATGAGACAAAGGCAGCAGGAACTTCCTTTAAGTTGAAAGTGATTACAGAGTAAGTGGACATACCAGACAGCATTGTCATAACAACCTAGCTAATAAATGTTTTATCTTATCGCAGGAAAGAATATCCCATCAACATAACTTTTCAAAACATAATCATTCCCAATTACACTAGCTAAACTGAGAAATTGGCGTTTTTTGTTTATTGGTTTAAAACTTTAAATGCAGTTTGATGCTTCCCTATCACTACATGTTGGCATTATTAACCGATTGGAATACAAAATAAAACAAAATCCTAAACAGCGCAATTTGGTTTAGAGCTATAAAACAAAATCCTAAACAGCGCAATTTGGTTTAAATCTGCAGTGACACTCAATTTGGTACTTCCTCCGGTCCTATTTATAAGACCATTTTGGGGTTTTTCACTCCCACCAAGGAGAGTGGATAAATTTGTTAGTGACATTGGAAATGTTAAAATTTGATATACTTTTTCAAAACTACCCCTATAATTATTATTGGAACTCTAAAAAGTGTTGACTTTATAAGAGTGTTAGTGGAAATAAGTAATTAATTGCTATTGAAAATTGAAAAGGGGTCTTATAAATAGGACCAAAATAAAAACCCCAAAAGGGCCTTATAAATAGGACCGGAGGGAGTATAAATTAATGATCTAATGAAAACGATAATCAAATTACTTTGGTTTGTCATTAGACCGCAGCCCATGACAAAATGTAACTATTTTATTATGACTCAAATATTGTAGGCTATTAGTGCCTAGACATTATAGTTACCTTTGCTGCCACCGAAGACTGTTCCATTCTCACATTATCTTCTATGCTTCCCAATCTCCTTTCGTAGTGATCTAAAATATCAACTTTAGGCCCAAAAAGTCCCAAAAGGCCATCACGCTTGTGCCTTTGAGGAGCATCATTTTTACTTTTCAGATGGGTAAGCCTTTTGTATAGTTTATCCGCATCAGTCTTCAAAGAATAAAGCAAGAAAAATATGGTTATATATTTAGGGAAAGTCTTTCAAAACATCAATAAACCTAAAGTTTTGTATTTTATTGTCTAATGAAATATTTAATAATCTATAACAAACCCTCTGACACACAGCCCAATTGGGTCAACAGAATTGCAAATATTATAAGAATAGGGCACATACTGTCTGATCTCCAAACTATTGGCAAGAAGGTTCTTTTATCTTTTCCAGGCACATACTGTCTGCCTAATTGATAAAGAATTGGTTTTGATCTCCAAGACTTAATTCTCAATATCCAGGACTAACTAATAATTTTCCATGAGAAAGCACCAAACCAAAGGCAGTTACACAATGTATTAAGGATAGCATATTAAAACAAAATTTGATGTATAACCCCATCAGACAAAACAAATAGGATTGAGAAATGCAACAACATTAGCTAAGCATATTTCAAAGATTGAAGAAGGTTTGAAACATAAAAAGAAAACCTAAGTGGGCCAAAAATGCAGCTTCAGACCATAATTTCATGACTTTATTTTTAACCTAACATGATATATAGTCGTCTATATAATGCCATGCAACTATTGGCATGGTAGTAAAATAAGTATTTCCTGGAATCTGGATATGGGAAAGCAACAATATAGGGGAAAAGAAACTTATTATCGATTTGTTGTTCAGGCAGTAAGAAGAACATCATTTGATTTCTTTTCCTAACTTGGGTTCTATTTAATCGAAATTCGATAGTTGACATGCAGATATTCAAAGATATAATCTTCCAGTGATAACAAAATGGGGCATTACAAGGGATCAATTGACAGTGCAAAACTAAGAAACCGTCAAGGGAAATGATCGAATCAAATGGAGATCCAGAAAAATGCTTACAATAAGATTTTGAAGTTTGCTGCTACGACGGACCACTGAATGCAAAAGATACGTGGTAGGGTGATACTCTTGGAAAAAGCGCTCAACAGCATCATCACATGTGCTTCCACGTGGAACAGGAATACCACGAACTAATATGGTAAACTGATGAGGCTGAGGCTTGGATGAATAGAAGTATGCAATTCTTTTTGATGAAATGTACTGATACTCCTACATACAGCAATGACATTTAACAAAAAAAACAACTTATTATCTCTATAAAAGAAGAGGAAAATTCTGCCAGCATTTAGAAAGCAAATAAAACTTACATTATAAAGAAGATAGCAAACAACTCCAGTGAAAACATATGCGGCACAAAAATGGATCCACAACCTTGATAAGGGTCAAATATAGGTATCAGAATCTCCATGTTATAACTCAGAAAAACCAAGTAAAAAAGAAACAAAATTTCAAGAACACTCATGAAAAACATCTTTCATTACACATGTTGTGTAATCACAACAGTAAATAAACACATAAAATTTGCCAAGAGTGTTTGGAGCTCTGGAAAGATATGCATAGATTTCATGAACATTTAAAAAAATAAGACTTCCCTACGCAAATGCATGGCAGGGACAAATCCGGCGTTTTTATCTTACTCAGTAATCAGAAACTCCCCTGCCATTTCAGGGGAGAAAACAGAGAGATCTGATGGAAATTCGAAATTTTCAATTGAAGACAACAATTTTATCTATTAAAAAAATGAACCACAAAGAATGTGAACAAGAAGTCAACTGCAGAGACTATCATCCAATGTAATTCAATCAAATAATTTTTCAAAACTAAATAGAATTCACCATACCCTTAGGCGGACCATCGAGTATGCAGAATGTTATATAAGATGATAAAACTAGCATACTTTAGAGAGTTGTAACAATTTTTCAATTTGTGAGCACAGAGGTCCTGCCATGCAAGTCGGAATATACATATTAATAGTAAAGAGCATAATATGTGTTTCAGGTCCAGGTTTCTTCAGTTTCACTCACCACAAAGCAGATTCCAATTATACATATTAATAGAGCACTTCAGAAGATAATCAAATTATCCACATCTGATGCAAAAATAGTAGCTACATAACAATATTTTATATTTGTATTGTTCTTCATCCTGAACAAACAATACCTAAGAGTTAAGACCATTTTGATCCATGATATTCACCTGTTTGAACCATTGTTAACATTAGAAATAGTGAATATGTCCAAAGACTTGTGTTGAAAATCCGACTCATCTTTGAGCTGGCTCCCCAGATAATTGATTGGAAGTAGAACAAACATCCCAATAATTCCACCTACCATAAATACTTTTAAACTGTGCAATATCACAAATAGAGGGAAATGGATCAGCTGAACCAAATATAAGAGCCCTTTAAACAAAACACAAGGTCACATAAAGTAGAAAGACCGATAACCTAAAGATAAATATGCGCATGAAGATAAAGGCGTCTAAGCCTGAATTTGACAAAAATTCTTCCTCAGAAGGCTCCCATGCCTTTCTCACCCAACCAGCAGTAGGTAACAATCGTTCCAAGTTAAACTCGCCTCCCTCTTTAACTTTTCCTTCGGCAACTAAGCGTGATGAGTATACAGTGATATTACCGGGCTGCTTTCTCAATATAGAGTATAGGGTGATGAATAAAAAACACAGACCAAGATTAATTGCAACAGAAGTTAAAAGGGCAGAAAGAATCATTCTGGAAATCTGCTTCAAAACCAGCTGATTAACTTCGCACCCAATAACACAACTTTAGGCCTGAAAACAAATAAAATGAATCCCTTGACAGTTGAACCTGCAAAAATAATATTCCGGACATAGTCTGGAACAGAATTAGTATAAAGAATAAGTATTAAATAGAGCAAGGCCATCACTTTGGCCATATGGTAATAAAGAACAAGTGTGGTACCAAATAGATCAATTTGTAAGCATGAAATCAATACAAGTTAGTACGTTACTCAGCCTTCTAAAATTCAACCCTTGCATATACCTCTTTTATTCTTTACTATGTTGGATTCAAACTAGGTTGAGTATATTTATTCCTTGACGATTTCATCATCTATTTTGGAATAAACTCTAGGTCAAGTATATTTCTCCCTCGATTACATGGTCTCTAAATTGTCTTTCTTCTTAACAATAAGCTTCACAGATACATTTTACACTTAACAGTCTCCGATCTCCCTTGAACCTTGTCAATGGAGAAGTTTTATTATCAGGTGTTTTCTTGCTTCATTTATCTGTTCAATTTTCTTCATAAATGGATAGAAGGGTCTTGGCCTTGCAAGCTTTTTGTTTATGGTTGTGGATTTCTCTTCCAGTCCCTCACCTTTGGAAAGCAAAGCACTCTCTCATTCATTTAAACGGTAGCACTGACTGTATTAATGCTACTGATCTATTGCAAGTTTGCACAACTTTTAAAGGAGCTTCTCCTGAGTATCACTAGGCCAAGGGCTATAACTGTTGGCCAGGGTTGCAACTTTATTTTCTTTAAGGCTTTCGGAAGCACATCTAGCTTGAAGGGTTATGCCTATAATCCTACTACAATCCGAAGATACCCCCTTAAGATAGAGCAGGGGAGGGATGCACTTTTTCTCAATTAATACATCAGGTTACCCGAGAATACCCTCATTGCACAACCAAAAAAGGAGGGGATATCTTATCGTAATAGTTACATGGTTCACTCATTTCCCCTACATTCCGTTTACCACATACCGGGTTCGTTATAAAGGAAGTCTTGTAATAATAATGTAAACACTGACAAACCGGTACGAACCACGTACTATGTATCAGAACCCATACCACGAACCATGTAACTATGATCCGATGCTCAATAAGAGTGAAAGGACTGAATATCTTGATGTTTTAGTTCCACTATCTATGTTCTTTGCATCCTTCTTGCTCATTAGAAGTATGTAAGCATATATATTAAAATCTGTTTTTGTACTCTTTTTCTGAACAAAATCATCAATAATCAATATATCCAAAACATGGTATGCTATACCCAGTAGACCCTTGTGGAACTTAGGTAATGTTTCTTTCTCTTCACAACATTTAATTCATTAGCACATACCACAAAAGGCTCTAGTTTCTATTTCCATTTCAACCATCAAACTAATGCCGGCACGAGTAATCAGTTTGAAGTTCGAACCGAGTTCAATAAATGGAATCACAAATCAAATCACAAAGCATACAAGCTAAAAAACCATCGAGGAATAGGATTTTGAAGGTTCCACACAATCAATCGAGTGGTCTGAATAACATCATTCAAAAGTATACAGATTCAGATTTTGCAACTGAGTAAACCAAGGATTATCACTGTTGAACACCAGGCATTCATTAAATTTGCTCCAAACCAAATACATCACATGCATAATGTGTGGGCAGCTACCCTTATCTCCCTTCAGAAGATAGTGCATATTTCAGTGAATGCTATATTATTATAATATATAGATAGATGAAAATTTATACTTTCAAAAATTACAATATCATCCTATGCATTAGTTCTAATGCTACTATAGTCCAATCCCATATACAAATTAACAAAAATATTCCAGCCACCACCCTTAAATGAAAAAAAAAAAAAAAAAAGAACAAGAACAACCCAGAAGCACTATTGTTTAAGAATCCAAAGCAGTGCATACCAGTTAGCAAAATTCTTTGGTTCAAAATAATCAAACAAAAAGATCATGAATCATTATGAGTATACAGCTACTTATACAAATAAACTAAAATGAGGAGTTTGGCAAAGAGAGAAAGAGAACCTGGTTATGAAGCAAGAGAGAGATAAGAAAGAGTGCAGAGTAATAAGATTGAGGAACCGACTGAACAATGTTTTTGGAGTCTGCTTTCTTTTTTTGTCTTTCTTTCGAAGTGAAAGTGATGGAAGCAAACTTCCACGTGTAGCTCCCTGGATCCTTTCTTTATTTTTTTAGTTTTTAATTTTTGATTGATGTATTGATGTATTCTTTCTTTATACCTATATAATATATAATATATAATATAAAGAAATTAGAAATAGAGTTTGAGACTAAAAAATTTCAGGTTTGATTTTCGTTAACACACTTCATTGGAAGAGGTATAAGAACGGGACCTCGTGCAAAATTAGTGTCAAAGAGGCTCTTTGATATTAAAGGTGCTCTTTGAAATACTGTAATATCAGTCAAAGAGTACGAAAAAATATGATATGATATATGTGGGCATCTTGGCTTTGTTATCATATATGGAGTATATTTTGTTTTTTGAATTCAATTTTTGTTTGCTTTCTAAATTATGTGTTGACCTTCATATATTTAATAAACTCTTAAAATGTATTTATTTTATTTCTTTTTCCTTTTCCCATCCATCTCCTTTGACTTTCCTCTCTTCACCTTCTTTCTCTCTCCCTTTTCCTCCCTTCTTATTCAAAAATACCAAGTTTTTGACATGATTCATGTCAAAAACGATCAAATTTAATTTCTTTATCAAATTCAAGATGAGAAAGAAAAGAACCATGTAATCATTTATCCATTCGTAAATTACTTCTTTTCCTTTTTGCTCTTCCCAAAATGAATCCAACATGGAGCATAGATTGGAAATTTTTGAAGATTTCAATATTAATAAGAGGTTGTACTTTTATTCGATGAGTTTTCTTCAACATGCTTCTATCTGAGAGAATTTAACGCATACGTTGAACCTCCAAACCCCCAACGTATGTGCAATTTTTTCCAGTACGCTAGGGGGTAACGTATGTGAAAAATACACATACGCTAAAGGGCAATGTACTGAACTTTTTTTTTTCAATTTTAAGTCCAATACACTAACCCAGTGGCATGTGTATTTTTCACCTACGCTACACCCTAGCATACGGGGAAAAAATTTGTCAGCGAGGGAAGGGTTGTTGATGTTACTTTTGTGCTCGATAATGACACTATAAATGCGTGTTTATTATTTCTTCATGGTCAGCGATGAGTTATTCTTTATGGAAGGTATATCATATATGTTATTTCATTACATTTTCCCTCATATATTTTATGTTTTTTGTATTAAATATATAAAGAGAGTTGACAAGTGAAGAGAGGGAACCAACAAGAAGATGGAGAAATTTTTTTAAAGGGTATTTTGGAGTTTTTATAAAATTCATTTTTTGATCCATCTTTTTCTTAGTTGAACCTCTCCCAATTGTTTTTCCCAAAATACCCTTTTTCCTCTCTTCTCTTTCCCTTTCTTTCTCCTTCAACCTCTATTTCCCTCTTCTTCAACCTCAATTTTATTTCCTCTCCCTCTCTCTATTTCCTCCCTACACTTGTCTAACATTAAAAAAGAAAATATGAAAATAAAAATAGGAAGGAAAACTCTAGTGGTAATATTAAATCTTAACAAAAGTAATAAACAAAGATTGTACTCTCTTGTGTGATCTTATTTTCCTATTTACAATCTCTATTTATTACTTTTGTTAAGATCTAATATTACCACGGGAGTTTTGGTTACTATTTTCGTTTTCATTTTTTTTTATTCTTGATGTTAGACTAGTGTGGAGAGAGGGAGAGGGAAAGGTAAAGGGAAACAGAGGTTGAAGGAGAGGGAAAGGAAAATGGAGGTTGAAGAAGAGGAAAATGGAGGTTGAAGGAAAGGAAATGGATATTTTGGGAAAATAATTGGGAGGGGATCAACTACGAAAAAGGGGGTCAAAAAATGAATTCCCCTTTTTTTGGGGGAATCAATTTGAGAAAATTTTTGTCACTCCACTGAATTTATGTCACTCCACCAACGGGTCGTGACCCAACTCACAATTGATTTTCTACAATTGTGAGTATGGTCACGACTAGTATTGGCAATTTGGGCGGGGCGAATGCCCGCGTTTCATGCATGCCCATTAAAATTTTTTGGGCGCAAAATTCATACTCTGCCCGCCCCTCGAGCTTGTGGGCGGCCCGTTTTAAATTAAAAAATTTTTAAAAACTGAAAAACATTCCCTGTAACTTGGCTGTAAGTTTGTAACAGTAACACCTACATTGAATAAAAGAAGTTGAATTGGTCAGCTTTGATGACACCAATTCTTGTACTACTTATCCTGCTTTTGGTGTCATTGACTGGAAACCAAAGGAGGGTTTATGCAAAGCAAACGTGTTGGAGGTGTAAGCATGTCTGCTATTGTTATCGATGATAGTGTCACTCCTAGATACGTATGTTGTATGATTTTGTGTTTTATATATACATGTATGTATATATATATATATATTATCTCAATTACCAGGCCACTGAATAAATTACATATATATAGTGTGTAGTCATGAAGAGGCTGGGAGTTAGGATACTTAGGAATATGAAAAAAAAATTTAATTGAATAATGGGTAGCCCATGGGCGGCCCACTACCCGCCCGATAATGCCCACAAAAAAATGGGCAGGGCAGGTGGGCATATTTTTTAAATTGGGCACAAAATCAATGCCCTTCCCGTAAAAATTTGCAAGCTGGCGAGCGGGCCCCATGGGCATTCGCCCAAATTGCCAATACTAGTCACGGTCGTGCAAATAATTTGTTTTTGAAGGTTGTGACCTGACCCACAACTAGAATGCCGTGAACAGGGTAATGATCGTGGAGTGGCATAAATGTAATGTAAGGTGGCAAAAATATCTTTCATCGATTTTTTAACTTGCTTAATTAGTTTTTTATCCTCCCTTAATTATTTTTATACCCAAAATGTCCTTAAGTAATAAAAATTATCCCCTCAAATTCTCCCCATGTCTTTCTTCTTTGCTAAACTTCTCTTTTCTCACTCACACATACTCACTCATAACTCCAAACCAACTCTCATCTCATCATTCCTCTTTCTCTCTCATCTCATCATTCCTCTTTCTCTCTCATCTCACCCACACTATCATCCACTCTCACCCACTCTCACCTCCAAGAGTTCTGAAGTTGGTGATGTTGTCAATCTTGCATCAACCACAAGGCATAAAAGAATACATGATTGTCAAGGTACGGTGCTATCCCACAATTATTTATCTAGTATTATACGTTAAGGTAAGGGCGTAGCACATTTTTTTTTCAACCTAAGCTTACCACAAAGCGTAAGAATAGGAATTGGGTTTTGGATTATACGCCAAGGCATAAGCCTACTAACACACATGCCTGCTTGAGCGTACACTGGAAAAGCTATATACCTAGGCCATAGCTTATAGCTTATTTTTGCCCGTAATTTGATTTTTCTACTGTATGGGAATGTTGTTCCAAGTAAATATGGATGATAATGAAGATAACCCTAAACTCTCGGATGAAGTCGCGAAGCTATGAAAAAACTAGAAGTTATGAAAAAAATGTTGACATGTCAGCATAGTTCAATTATCGAATCACTTGAGAGAAGCTTGACAAGATTGGATTATCGTGTAAACTCCCCATTCTTCAAGAACTTGAGTTTTTATGTGTCAAAGGAAGCGTTGGCCATTATTTACAAATATTTGATGGATTTTGACAAGAAAAGGGATGATGGTTTCCTTTACGATGGCAAAAAAAATCACTCATGGTTTACCCTGTGCTTGTGAGGTTGATAAATATAAGTGCACTGGTGTTTCCATCCCTTTGACAATAATTCATAGTCACTGTAAGATTTTTTTCCTTTTATGATAAGGGAAAGAAGCAAGAGGTAGAAACGGATCTTGACCCAAAATCGTTAAGGGAGAAATGGATGCAACTTTTTTAAATTTGTGACATGAATAGAAAGAAAATACCTATGGGCAAGTTCCGTGAAGTTGTAGTATCAGAACTTTGTTGCCACCCAACAAGAAGGCAAAGACAAAAGGATTGACTTTGGACCATGATAGATCAACAAAATGTAACTTGTCAGGTTAGGAGTATCCTGAAAAGGAGTTCAAGAAAATGGCATATGAAGAGAAGGCGTTTATGAAGAACATTTCGGATACACACAAAGATCAATTTCCCATTTCACTTCATGATCACAATCGTTAGTGTGATTAGTGATGGGCTTTGTAGTTATCGATGTATTAGTTTGTATCGCTATTGGAGTGAAGATTCACACATGCTCGTTCTCACAGACCTCATACAAGAGATGAAAGATGACAAGGAATTGTTTGTTGAGATGATTTTCTCCATTACACCTTGGCCGAAGCTTATTGACCAAATTTCAAATTTTCTTCAATACGTCCATGCCTAAACGTAAGAGTCAGGCCTTGGCCAAAGCGTACTGGTCAAATTTCAAATATTTTCCTTTAGGCCCAGGCACAGGCGTAGATCCTACGTCTTGGCATGGGCGTACTGGAGAAAATTTGAAAATTTGTCAAGTACGGTTTGGCCATGCATAGATCTTACGTCATGGCATGGGCATACTCGAGAAAATTGGAAAATTTGCCTAGTACGCTTTGTCTAGGGCTAGCTCTGTCTGGACATGAGCGTAGAGGGTATAATTTTAAATTATACGTGATATGCCCACGCCAAGACGTACTCAAAGTTTTTAATGTTGGCTTGTATGCTTATACAAGAGTGTAGGTGCAATTTTCATGTTTTTTGCACTGTACGCCTTTGCAATGGCAAAGAGATCATAATAACTCAACCAATTAGAAGTTACTAATATCACACCACCTGTTCAGCTGACACTTTAAATATCACAAACATTTTAGTGTAGGATTCTCATGTTTTGATGCTAACAATCTCTCTCCAAGCAACAACATTGGCAACAAGCAAGCTACACCACATGAAGATTAGAATTAGGATTTTTATTAATTCTATTTCAATGTAATCTTTATTTTATGCAATGCATCTCATTGGTGTGGGTAGCTTAGGTGATTTTAAGAATATTTAAATATGTTTGATTAAGAGTGAAGATACTTTAAATCTTGATTAAATAGCTTGTGAAAATCATTTTAGAAAAACTTTGTTTTTATTCAGATTCTGATCAGTTTACTCGAGTAATAAGTACTGGATCACTCGAGTAATTTATGTCATGACAGGTTAATCGAGTAATGGTTTACACATCACTCGAGTAACTTAATCTGACATGTTTCACTCGAGTGACGTTGTTTGGTTTACTCGAGTAATTCAATCAGTGTTGGGAAAATTTTAAAAGGACTTAATTTTCTCTTTCATAAAAATATACTTTCATTCTTACAATTTTCTAATACACTTTTCAAAAGCAATCCAAGAGCTATTTTACATCTTTCAAGAGCTATCAAGATTCAACAAGAAATTTTTCTTCTTCACTCTATTTTCTATCATTGTTCAAATATTCTTGAGATCATATTTTTGTTCTTAGTGGTTGTTGAAGATTTGCAATTTGTGATTGCATTATTGAAGTTTCAACACAAGTGAAGAATCTCACAAGGAAGACTTTGAGGATCAAATCAAAGCAAGAAAAGAGGATTGGTTGGAAGCATCTTCAATCAATTAGCAAGGAAATCTAGAATTCTCAAAAGGGGTAGATTAGATCAAAGTGTTTGGTACACACTTTGAGTTGGGTTTTAAGATAGGAGAACTAAGAATCTAGTTGCATCTTAAAACATTGTAAAATCTACATTTGAAGATTTCTAGTGAAGAATCTCTCTTGATTTAAGAGGGGACTGGAGTAGCTTTCAAGTGGGTGAAAGTGAACCAGGATAAATCCTTGTGTCTCTTTTATTTTCATTCCTTGTATTTCATTAATTCATTAACAATTGCATTTTTTAGGTTAGAATTGGGGGTTTCTTAATTCTACTCAATTGATCTAAAATTGCATGTTAATATTACTTGAAATTGTTCATATTAATCATTCATAATTTGTTGAATCATCATAGCATTGTTATTCTTGAAGAACTCCATTGAAAACTCAGTTTTTAATTGAATTTTACCCAATTTACTCGAGTAAAGTTCTTGTCACTCGAGTAATCTGCTTTCAGTTTTTGAACAATACTCGAGTAGGTTTTCTGTTACTCGAGTGATTTAAAAAATAGATTTCGTAATACTCGAGTGATTTGCTGAATACTCGAGTGAAATTATTTTTGCTTGCGTATTACTCGAGTGAAGACTTGAGTTACTCGAGTAATCTGAACTGAATTTTTAGAAAACTTATTTTTCATAAAACCATTCTCTTAGGTGGACGAAAAATCTATAATAAGGCTTCAATATTCTATTCACCCCCCCTCTAGACTATATTGAGCCGCTTGCTGGTTTCCAACAAGTGGTATCAGAGCTTGGACAAAAAATCCGAGCCTTAAAAAGCTTTTTCGAAAAGATCTTTTTTACTTGGAAACAATGGGCTCAATTTCAAATCCTTTTGGTGGTGAAGGAACTTCCATTAATCGTCCTCCACTATTCAGTGGTGAGGGTTACGCTTATTGGAAGGTCCGCATGAAAATTTTTATTCAAGCCATAGATATGGAAATTTGGAACGCCATAGAGAATGGACCTTTTGTTCCTCAAACGAAAGTAAATGATGTTGTTTCGATTAAACCTCAATCGAGTTGGGACAATGATGATAAGAAGAAAGTTGCATTTGATTTAAAAGCTAAAAATATCATCACGTCCGCTCTTTCTTATGATGAGTTCTTTCGAGTATCTCAATGTGTTGATGCTAAACAAATGTGGGACACATTACAAGTCACACATGAGGGCACTTCGGAGGTTAGAAGGGCTAGGCTAAATACACTCATGCATGAATATGAACTCTTTCGTATGTTACCTAATGAAAATATAGGTGACATGCAAAAGCGGTTCACTCATATCATTAATCATCTTTCTGCACTTGGAAAAGTTATAACTAATGGTGAAGTTGTTAATAAGATTTTGAGATGTCTTAGCAGGGAATGGAAACCTAAGGTGACGGCCATTATGGAAGCTAGAGACGTGGATCAAATTGGCTTAGCAACTCTATTCGGAAAGCTTCAAGAGCATGAAATGGAGCTTGGACGGTTATCCATGAATGAAGATGCCGATAGAAAGAAAAAGGGGATTGCTCTTAAATCAACTTCAAAATCCCTTAAGGCACAAGAGGAAAACTTTCAAGTGGATGACTCGGACTCCGATATAGATGATGAGACCCTTGGCTTGCTAGTTAAAAAGCTTGGTAGGTTCCTTAAGAAAAAGGGGAACTTTAATAGAAATAGACAAAGAGATTCTAAGGACTCACAACCAAGAAATAAGACTAACAAGGATCACATCAAGTGTCATGGGTGTGGAAAGCTTGGTCACTATCGATCGAATTGTCCAACTAATTCTAAGAAGTCAGAAGGTGACAACTCAAAGTTCAACTCATCTAAAGGAAAAAGGGCTTACATAGTATGGGATGAAGTAGAGAGTCAATCAACATCTAGCTCGTCGGATGATGAAGAACTTGCAAATCTATGTTTAATGACAAAGCTTGATGAAGAGGAATCTTCGAGCATTAAATCAAGTGAGAACGTCAATGAGGTAGATTATCTTTCCGATGCTAGCTCAAGTTCTAATTCTCCTTCATTCAATGAATTGTACAATGTGTATGTAGAGATGCATAAAGAGTTGAAGAAACTTGCTAAAATAAATGTTGAAAGAAAGAATTTCATAATGAAGCAACATGAAAAGATAATTGAACTTCAAAAAGATTTAGAAGAACTTAAGCTTCAAAATGAAACTCTTGAACTCATTTATGCAAACTCTACATGCAATTGTGAATTGAAATCAAATGAGACTCCATCTTGTGAAAATTGCAAGTCTTTGGAAAAAGAAGTTTTTAATTTGAATGAGAGACTTGCAAGGCTCATGAAAGGAGATACTTCTTTAGATCATTTGCTTTCAACTCAAAGGAACAATAGCAATAGATCCGGTCTTGGCTATACCAAACCTAAGAAACGCAATTATCGCAAAGTTGGTGGATTTTCAAAGAATAAGATTTCTAAAAACCCAACTTGCCATTATTGTGGAATCTTTGGGCATACCACGAATAAATGTAATATAAAGAAATTTGGTATACCAAGCGGAGAATATATTTGGATTGTTAAGGGGACTTCTCCTCATGCTAACAACAAAGGACCCAAAACCACTTGGGTACCTAAGTCAACCAAATGATATCTTTCTTGTAGGTGTGTCTTCGAACAAAAGAGCGAAAATGGTACTTGGATAGTGGTTGTTCGAGACACATGACGGGAGACAAAACACACTTTATGGAACTTACTCCGAAAAGTGGTGGATTTGTGACATACGGCGACAACAACAAGGGCAAAATTCTAGGAGTTGGGAAGATCGGTAATGTATCTAACCTTGTCATAGAAAATGTCCTATACGTAGAAGGCTTAGAACACAACTTGCTTAGTATAAGCCAACTATGCGATATGGGCAATTATGTAACTTTTACTCCGGAATTATGCTTCATTAAGTCTTCTATAGATGATAGTGTTAAGTTTGTTGGTCGTCGCTCTAATAACACTTACTTAATTGATTTGGATGAGATAACTTCACTATTTTCAAAATGTTTCAAATCTTTTGATGATGAAATTGGTCTTTGGCATAGACGAATTGCTCATGTGAATGTGAATCAATTAAACAAACTTTTACGAAAAGATTTAGTGATTGGTTTGCCTAAACTAAACTTTAAGCTTGATGGCATTTGTGACTCTTGTCAAAAGTGCAAGCAAGTTAAAAGTTCTTTTAAACCTAAAAATGTGATAAGCACAACAAAGCCTTTGGAGTTAATCCATATGGATTTGTTTGGACCTTCACAAATTAAAAGTTTAGGTGGCAATTACTATGGATTTGTTTTAGTAGATGATTTTACTAGATTCACATGGACTTTATTTTTATCCGCAAAAAGTGAAGTTTATAAATGTTTTAAAAAATTTGCAAAACTCATCCAAAATCAACTAAGTTTTAAAATTGTGTCTATTAGAAGTGACCACGGAGGTGAGTTTGAAAACACTAGGATTGATGCGTTTTGTGATAAGTTTGGTATTGATCATCAATTTTCGGCCCCTAGGACTCCGGAGCAAAACGGAGTTGTAGAAAGGAAAAATAGAATGTTAGTGGAACTTGCTCGTACTATGTTGAAAGAATCAAATGTTCCTAAATATTTTTGGGCCGATGCGGTAAACACCGCTTGCTATGTGCTTAATAGGGTTCTTATTCGTCCGCATTTAATTAAAACACCTTATGAACTTTTAAAAGGGCGAAAACCAAATATTTCACATTTTCATGTTTTTGGGTGTAAGGTGTTTGTTTTAAATAACGGAAAGGAACCGGTCGGCAAGTTTGACTCTAAAGCCGACGAAGGCATATTCATAGGTTATTCAACTCATAGCAAAGCATATAGAGTCTACAATAAAAGAACATTAACCGTTGAGGAATCCGTGCATGTTGTATTTGATGAATCTTCGAAAGGAGATTGTGTTGTTTCTTGTGATGATAATATAGGTACATTTTTGGATCATGAGAATTCAACACCACAACAAATGGAAGAGAATCAAAATGAAGATAGAGAGGTGCAAGCACAAGATAAAGACTTAGCACAAGAGATTCAACCTCAATTACCAATAGCTTGGAAGTCCAACAAAAATCATCCGATTTCTAATATCTTAGGTGACATTGCGAAGGGAGTGGTAACCCGACGCACTTTAAATTATTTTTGTTATTATGTTGCCTTTGTATCTCAAATAGAACCTAAGAATATCAAAGAGGCTCTTCAAGATGATCATTGGATTATGGCCATGCAAGAAGAATTAAATCAATTTGAAAGAAACCAAGTTTGGGAGCTTGTGCCAAAACCCGATGATCGTCCTGAAATTGGTACTCGGTGGGTCTATAGGAATAAGTTAGATGAATCGGGTATTATTGTTAGGAATAAAGCTAGGTTGGTAGCACAAGGTTATAGTCAAGAAGAAGGAATCGATTACGATGAGACATATGCTCCCGTTGCTAGACTAGAAGCTATTCGTATTCTTCTCGCTTTTGCTTCAATTATGAATTTTAAATTGTTTCAAATGGATGTTAAGAGCGCCTTTCTTAACGGATACATTCAAGAGGAAGTTTATGTGTCACAACCTCCCGGATTCGAGAGTTTTGAGCATCCGGACTACGTTTTCAAACTGAAAAAGGCTTTGTACGGTTTGAAACAAGCTCCTAGAGCTTGGTACGATCGACTAAGCAATTTTTTATTACAAAAAGGTTTTAAACGAGGCACTGTTGACACTACTCTTTTTATTGAACGTTCCGGTAAGGATATTTTATTGGTTCAAATATATGTTGACGATATTATATTTGGTGCTACTAACGATAACTTGTGTAAAAAGTTTTCAGAATTGATGCAAAGTGAATTCGAGATGTCAATGATGGGAGAGCTTACATTCTTTCTTGGCCTTCAAATAAAGCAGCTTAATGATGGCATTTATATTCATCAAAGTAAATATTGTAGAGAGCTTATCAAACGTTTTGGAATGGATTCGTGCAAATCCGCTTCTACACCAATGAGCGTTGCATGCTACCTAGATCAAGATGAGGCTGGAAAAGCGGTAGAGGTAACGAAGTATCGTGGTATTATTGGTAGTTTGTTATACTTAACTGCATCTAGGCCTGACATCATGTTTAGTGTATGTATGTGTGCACGTTTTCAAGCAAAACCGAAAGAGTCGCATCTAACTGCTGTCAAAAGAATAATGAAATACTTAAAGGGTACAACAAATACTGGACTTTATTATCCTAGGGATGCTTTTCTAAAAGTTATAGGTTATTCGGACTCTGACTTTGCCGGTTGTAAAGTTGAGCGAAAAAGTACAAGCGGAACATGCCATTTAATTGGTAGTTCACTTGTATCGTGGTTTTCCAAAAAGCAAAATTGTGTAGCTTTATCAACCGCCGAGGCCGAATACATAGCTGCAGGTAGTTGTTGTGCTCAAATTTTATGGATGAAGCAACAATTATCTGACTTTGGTTTAAATTTGACAAAAATCCCTATAAAGTGTGATAACACTTCGGCAATTAATTTGACTAAAAATCCAGTATTACACTCAAGGACAAAGCATATTGAAATTAGGCATCACTTTTTGAGAGATCATGTTCAAAAAGGTGATTGTGTTATTGAGTTTGTTCAAACTTCAGATCAATTAGCTGATATTTTTACAAAACCATTACCAAGGGACACATTTTATAAGATTCGAAGAGAACTTGGTATTTTTGATGAATCAACTATTAGCTAATTGTATTTGATGCTTTTTGAAATCACCTTCAAGCCTATTTCAATGTGATTTGTATTTTGAGTTGTTGTATCTTATTAAAGTGTTTCTTAACTTTTTGATATGTAGTCATGTGTGTATGTGTTCTATAATATGCTAATTGCTTTATTTGTATGTGTGTTTCTTGCAAAATGCTAAGTGTTTCTCTGTGTTTGTGCATGAAAAATGTTTTTGCATGAAAAATTGAAATTTTTAAAAATCTGGGCAGTTCACTCGAGTAACAGATTTTTTTCACTCGAGTAATTTTAAAATCTCTTTCGTATTACTCGAGTAATTCTGTCTGTCACTCGATTAATTTTAAAATGACTTTCGTATCACTCGATTAAGTTCCTCCATCACTCGAGTAATTTTTTTTTATCTTTCGGCATACTCGAGTAACATTCTTTTTCACTCGAGTACTGCTCGAATCACTCGAGTGACGTATGAACATTACTCGAGTAACTTACGTGATTTTAAAAGCTGAACTGTTGAAATCTGCATCATTTTCACGACTTTTTCTCTCTCTTGTTCGTCTTTCTCTCTTCTCTCTCATACGGGTCTTCATCAAATCATCATTTTTCAGCCACAAAAACTCACAAATCATACAAATTTTTTCCATATTTCCTCATTATATCATCATTTCTACTCATTTCATTCATCAATTTCACCAATTTTATCCAAAAATCCGAAAACCCCAAATCAAAACCCTAACCCCCAAAACCGAATCTGCACTTTCTGAATCAATGGCTTCTTCCTCTCACTATCAACCTCCTCAAAAGAAAGCAAACCAAGGAGCAGGTCGTAATGATCCTTGGTTTTCTGGAATCAACCGAGATTTGCGGGAACCGGCATTTATCAATCGCTCTTTTGGTCTTACAAGGTATGTTAAGTTTGCTTGGTTGCGTAAGGAGCAATTTCCGTTTGTAGAGGATTTAGAATTTCAGAATTTGAAGAGGTTTTTGGAATTTGAGACTCATTATTACCCTAGGCTTGTCAGACAATTTTATCAGAATTTTACTAAGCTAGATGGTGAGTATCAAACAATGGTTAGAGGACATCATTTTGTTATAAAGCCTGCGGATTTGACTATGATGTTTGGTTTAGAAAACAAGGGAACTTTTATTGGTGATACTGAATGTCTGGATTTGAATGTGGATACTACTCAGATTTATACTGATTTGTTGCGTACTGGTGAATCTTGGGGTGATAGGACTACTAGAACTGTATCACCTTTGCATGCTGTGGATAGGGTGCTCATGTACATTGTCTCTTATTGTTTGATTCCTAAATGCAATCAAAATTATGCTCAATTGGGAGATGATGATCTTACTTTGTTTCATGGGATTAAAAAGAGGTATGAGATGAATTGGAATAAAATGTTTTTAGCTCGTATGGAAGCTGCTGCTCAATCTCCTCCTACCCAATTCTTGTCATATCCTATGCATGTCACCAAGATCATGAGGTATTATCGTGTTCCAATCCCTGATGATGAGCCAGCTGAAATGGAAAAGAAAAATAACTGGTGTCTTAATGATTCGCACATTAGTTATATGAAAATTGCTTGGCATAGGGAAAGTCGCACTTGGTTATGGAAATCACAGATTAAGGAAATGGCTGAAGCTGCAAAGGCTGCAAGAGTTTCAGGTTCTAGAAAAAGGAATTTACTTGCTGATAGGGCTGGTGCATCTTCTTCTGTTCCTCCTTCTTCTACTGATCCGATGGATACCGATCGTGTTGAGGACTATATCGATTTGGATAATCTTGGTACTCCATTTGATGCACAGGCTGCTCATGAGTCATTGGTTGAGCACATCAATGCTCAATTCACTCAGTTGGAGATGAGACAGGATGTGAAGAATATTGCCATGGAGCATCGTTTGATGGATTACATGTCTGGACTCTTTTCTCATCATTTCCCTTCTCCTCCACCTGATTCCTAGACCTGTGGATGCTGATGATGTTTGATGTTGCTTTCTGTTGCATGTTTCATTTGGATATTTCTGGTTATTTTTCTGTCTCATGTTTCTGACTCTGTTGCTACTATGTTTTTTTTTTCAGACCTTGCGTATGGTCCCGTTTGGTTAGTTTCGTTTTGCTTATCTGCTATGATTTGCTGCATAGTGTGATACTCTGATATTATGGTGCTATATTCGTTGTGCGTTTATATTCGTTGTTTATATTCGTTGTGGCACTATTGTGGTTTATTTTGGTATTGTCTTTATTGTTATATATTTTATATACCATTGTGAACTACTTACCTTCAACTTTTGGCAAAGGATTTTTCTCAAAAATTTTATCTTTTTAATGATGCCAAAAGGGGGAGAATATTTTGTGTTGATGTTGTTCTTGTAGGTTTAGTTTTATTATATTTTTCCTAGATGTTTTACATTTAGGGGGAGTATGTTAAAACTTAGTGCTTAATTTGAAAGGAGGTTTGTCATCATCAAAAAGGGGGAGTTTGTAGGATTCTCATGTTTTGATGCTAACAATCTCTCTCCAAGCAACAACATTGGCAACAAGCAAGCTACACCACATGAAGATTAGAATTAGGATTTTTATTAATTCTATTTCAATGTAATCTTTATTTTATGCAATGCATCTCATTGGTGTGGGTAGCTTAGGTGATTTTAAGAATATTTAAATAATGTTTGATTAAGAGTGAAGATACTTTAAATCTTGATTAAATAGCTTGTGAAAATCATTTTAGAAAAACTTTGTTTTTATTCAGATTCTGATCAGTTTACTCGAGTAATAAGTACTGGATCACTCGAGTAATTTATGTCATGACAGGTTAATCGAGTAATGGTTTACACATCACTCGAGTAACTTAATCTGACATGTTTCACTCGAGTGACGTTGTTTGGTTTACTCGAGTAATTCAATCAGTGTTGGGAAAATTTTAAAAGGACTTAATTTTCTCTTTCATAAAAATATACTTTCATTCTTACAATTTTCTAATACACTTTTCAAAAGCAATCCAAGAGCTATTTTACATCTTTCAAGAGCTATCAAGATTCAACAAGAAATTTTTCTTCTTCACTCTATTTTCTATCATTGTTCAAATATTCTTGAGATCATATTTTTGTTCTTAGTGGTTGTTGAAGATTTGCAATTTGTGATTGCATTATTGAAGTTTCAACACAAGTGAAGAATCTCACAAGGAAGACTTTGAGGATCAAATCAAAGCAAGAAAAGAGGATTGGTTGGAAGCATCTTCAATCAATTAGCAAGGAAATCTAGAATTCTCAAAAGGGGTAGATTAGATCAAAGTGTTTGGTACACACTTTGAGTTGGGTTTTAAGATAGGAGAACTAAGAATCTAGTTGCATCTTAAAACATTGTAAAATCTACATTTGAAGATTTCTAGTGAAGAATCTCTCTTGATTTAAGAGGGGACTGGAGTAGCTTTCAAGTGGGTGAAAGTGAACCAGGATAAATCCTTGTGTCTCTTTTATTTTCATTCCTTGTATTTCATTAATTCATTAACAATTGCATTTTTTAGGTTAGAATTGGGGGTTTCTTAATTCTACTCAATTGATCTAAAATTGCATGTTAATATTACTTGAAATTGTTCATATTAATCATTCATAATTTGTTGAATCATCATAGCATTGTTATTCTTGAAGAACTCCATTGAAAACTCAGTTTTTAATTGAATTTTACCCAGTTTACTCGAGTAAAGTTCTTGTCACTCGAGTAATCTGCTTTCAGTTTTTGAACAATACTCGAGTAGGTTTTCTGTTACTCGAGTGATTTAAAAAATAGATTTCGTAATACTCGAGTGATTTGCTGAATACTCGAGTGAAATTATTTTTGCTTGCGTATTACTCGAGTGAAGACTTGAGTTACTCGAGTAATCTGAACTGAATTTTTAGAAAACTTATTTTTCATAAAACCATTCTCTTAGGTGGACGAAAAATCTATAATAAGGCTTCAATATTCTATTCACCCCCCCTCTAGACTATATTGAGCCGCTTGCTGGTTTCCAACATTTAGTACTTTTTAATTAAATTAACAAGACAACTAAACTAAAAAAGTTAAACATTAATGAGAGTGATAACAAACATAATAATTCAAAGGGTACAAACAAAATGACCAAAGTTAAATACCTAGGAGTATTACAAATTGATCATATCCTAAGGCTTTACATCATAATCTTAACTAAGTTGTGCGATTCCTACTAGAGTATTGTGCATGACATTCGGCCCTTCTTCTTCTTGGATCTACTCTCTTCAGTACTTCCTTAGTCAAGGGTATTAAGGTTAACTACCGAATACCATCAATATGTGTAACGTCCTTGATCTTAATCCCAAGTAATATTAGAGTAAATCTAAGTTAGAATTAATGGAAAAACAATAGATTATTGTGTCTAGGTGTTAAGAGGGATGTCTTAGAGCCAAAAACACTTAATATATGAAAATCAAGCAAAGTAATTGATTACTTTGGGGAAGTAATCGATTATCAGCATTCTGTGAGAAACCCTAAAATTTGAATTAAAGGAAGTAATCGATTAGCTGCATTCTGTGAGGAACCAAATAATTGAGAAATTAAGGAGATAATCGATTACTTGGTGAAGTAATCGATTACCACTCGTCAGACCTAGAAAAAAAATAATGACTTGGAGGCCACACAAATGAAGCTTCTCCAAGAAGCCATTCGATTACAACCACATATTCCATTCCATGCCAAACATCTCCCCTTCATAACAAAAACACACAAACAAACATTCATTCATTCTATTTCATTTCTTCTTCTCCATTTCCTCTCAAGAACTCGAGCATTAACACTCACCCATCATCAACCCCATTTTCATCACCATCACAAGATCAAGCTTCATCACCTCATCATCATCATCATGCGACTTCATCATCATCTCCACCTTATTCACTTTGCTTCTCTCACTAACACATAACCATGGCTCTAGTTTTTATCTCATGCCTCAACCCTCTCAAGTAAAGGAGAAACCTCTTCCCTCATATCACTCTCATTTGGACATCATTCCTAATCACATCTTGGTGGCTATTCTAAGGTGGCAAGTTAGGTTAGGATGTTCAAGCTATAGAGGAGTCTCAAGGGTAAGGAGAAGGCTAGGGCTTTGGGGTTCACTCTCTTTCTCTTCATTTGAGGTAAGGAGGGGGTATTACCCTTATTTAGGAAATGATGTCTAAGGTGATTATAGTGATAGCTAAGATTAGAGGGGTGTATATATATATTAAGGAACCTTAGCGTAGTTGATATAGATAATAACCAAGTATGAGAATAAACGAAATGAAATCACTTATATATTTGTGATTATGTGTGAATATGTTATGTTGTCATGAAATGTTTGAAGATTGATGTTGTGTTGATGTGCATGAGAGGTTATGGTTTGAGAAGAATATAAGGCATTATGAGTTTAGTTAGTTGTTATAAAATAAAGGATGATTTGGAGATGTTTGTGTATGCATCAAATGTGTGAGGAACTGATGATGATAATAATACAATGAAACTTTGAATGATAATATGAGATTAATGATAAGCCATGAATAAAAAAGAAAGAAAGAAGAGAAACTAAACATGAGAGGATAAAGAGTAAAGGGCCATGAGGGCTTATAATTTATGGCGCTAAATAATGATCCGATAGGGTGACACGCCCCATTAGGTGCAAAGGTCCTGTTAGGTGACAAAGGTCCCAGTAAGTGCAAAGGTCCTATTAGGTACAAACGTTCCAATAGGTGAAAACGTCCCATTCGGTGAAAAAGGTCTCGTTAGGTGTATTTGTGTCACCATGGATCATTATGTGCAATTAGAAGAGAAAAAGTAAAGATTAAGTAAAAGTCATGAAAGGCTAAGGATAATAAATAAAAATGAATGGTCTTAACGGGTATAAAAGGTCCTAACGGGTATGAAAGGTCCTAACGAGTGCTCAAACATCCTGATGGGTGATAAACGTCCTAACAGGTGAAAACGTCCTAATGAGGGAAACCAAAAGAAAAAGGAAAGTAAGTATAAAGAGAAACAAGAAGAGAAGTAAATGAGTTAAGAATTGTAAATGAGAACGAAAACATGAATTTGAATGTGTATGTCATGAGATGATATGTTTGTTATAGGCATATTAGGCTTAGTTTATTACTATGACTCTTTAGAGATTATTTTCTAAGTATTCTGTAATGCTCACCTCCTTGCTGTTTTTACACAGGTACCGAGACTAAGCATACATTGTCGCAGGCCGAGCAGGAGTGCACTCCCCCTCGGGGAGTGTAAGTAGTAGTAGTCTTATGGGTGTCCGTTCTGGGCTGTTTTTTTGGAACTTATGTTGTGTAACTGAACTCCTTTTGGTAAAATATGTAAATATTATTTTGCGTCGGCCTAGGACTCCTCTTTTTATAAAAGGAGATATTTTGGGAAGTTAAAACTAATCCAAAACTTGTTTTTATTCTGGAAATGATGTAAATGGATGCATTATGATGCATGATGATGTGTATTGCCTGGCTGGCTTTTCTGTTGATGTTACAAATGTTTTATACAGGTTTTATGTAACACCCCAAATTATTAATCCCTGATTAATGAAAGTTTAATTATAAAGTTTATTTATAATTAAATTCTTTTATTTTAATCCTTGATTAAAAATTGTTTATTATGCATGTGTTTGGTAAGAGAAAATATGTAGAAATGATTAGATAATAATTTTTCATGTAAAAAATAAGGTTTTTCCAAATTAGTCCCTGTTTTAGGACCTAGAAGTGATATTTGGAAGGTTTTGGAGGGAAAGGAAATAAAATATTTATTTTTAAAAAACTGGCCAAAAGACTCGAGTCTTTCTGCAAAAACTCGAGTATTCTAGACAAAGATGCACGAGTTAGTGCGTTTTGATGAGTCACCACTGAGTTGCCACCGTTTTGACACGATTTCAGCCCAGCAACACTTCCTAGACCACGCGTCGACATGCATGTATGCTTGATCATGCTATATAAACCCATGATTGCGTTGAATCAAACTTATTTGGCCATTTTCTTCAAGTTTTGCTCTGTGTTGGTTGAGTTAGGGTTCATAATTTCGAACCTTTCGTTCTTCCTGATCTCTGAGAATTGATACACAAATTATACACCGTTGTGAAGCTCACATTCAGGGTTTCACAAAGATACCATAATCGTGAGCTAAGAGTGTGTGTGCGAGAAGAATCGAAACTCGAAAGTTGGGGTCATTTTGCTGTCAAAAGGTTTTTGGGAAAATCCAGCTTGGAAGCTAAGTTTCTGTGAAATTCTTGTTGATTCACGTCTGTGAGGTAAGGGGAAAGCTTAATATACACTAGATTGAATTTAAAGTGCATGATTTTAATTAGAGAGCCATCAAGAGCCTCTAAGGGCTTAGTTTGAATAGGGAATTTGGTTTGGAGACCAATCCATGCTCTAAAACTGATATGAGCAAGTCATAATTGATGCATGCAAACTATTTGGAACCTGAAACCATGAGTTTGATGAGTATTATGTGTTTTGGTATGTTGAGTTGTTCATTTTCTATGTTTTATGCATAATCTTATGAATCTATGCAATCTCTGTAATTTGATGTGTTCTAAGTGTTTGAACATGTTTAATATATGTTATATGAACTCTGTTGATCATTGGTTTGAGTTAAAATTGGTTAAAATCGAAAATGGTATGTTAAAACTCAATTTTCAGTGTTTCTGCTGTCATGAAAGACTCGAGTACTTGAAGAAAGACTCGAGTGTTTCCTGATGCAGAATCACCATATTTCAGTTCAATACCCGAGTATTTGATGAACCACTTGAGTCTTTTGATTTGAAAGAAACAAGATTTTCAATGAACAACTCGAGTATCTCATGAACTACTCGAGTATTTTATTCTGTCTGATGCAAACTTTTTCCAGAACAACATGAACTACTCGAGTCTTCGTGTAACTACTCGAGTATTTTGACAAAAAGTGCCTAAATACCATTTTTTAAGTTAACCACTTTTATTTAAACCTAATATAACATAAAGGAATGTCATAAACTGAATATATGACTAAGTTATGTTTGATTGGGTATTCTTTATTTTTCTTGAATTTATTCATGGAATATGTTTTAATTACTTCGAGATAATGTGAATATTATCAAGTAATTTTAAATACCAATCAAATACTTAATTGTCATGCATGGAGTCCGGAGGATAGATCGAATTGTCATGGTTATTTTTATAACCCGAGGAGGGCCTCTAGGAGCGCCAAACACGTCCTGCTTGATGACACGTTTATGTGTGATAAAAACGTGGCCAGTGTGAGGATACTGATGATGTGATTATTACGTTGAAGCGTGACGTCTGCGAGGTTGCGGCGTTTTGAATCACTACCAAGCTTGAGCGTAATACATTCCACGAAATGGTATTGAATTGTACCCCGCAAAGGTGCCGAGCACAAAAAATTGTACATGTAGTTACAAGGATGGTCGCCCCTGAAGGGGGAAAATAGTTTCTATGGAAGCTAGGAATGATGATAGGACATTCATACATCATGCCACTCATAAGTAATTAATTGTTATTTGATTGATAACCCGAATGTGAGCATATTATGTGCATTTTTACTTGTCATTGACTATTATGTGTAATGACTTGTGTTTGAAATATGACTGATTGATATCTATCTTGCGCATATTAATTGTTAAACCTTTATTCTCTTTCGATTATGTGTATGTTGTTGCTTATCCCCATGCCCTTGTAGGTGATGTCTCGGTATCTCGCCTGTATCGAGATCCGCCCTCTCCGTAGTGGAGTGTGGGTCTATGAGGACCACCGAGCAGTGTATGAGGGTGAGGTAGAGTTGACCTTCTACCACCCTAATCCACTGATCCATGTTCGTCCTCGTAGATTCAGGATCCCCATTATCTATACTATGCACGTACCACCCTTTTATGCATATCATGGACCACCTCCTGCTCGACCTTTCCCGTACATATCATCGTTTTCGTTTTCGTTCTGTTTTACCGTTCTCACCCTTTTTCCTCTCGAGTTGTCTAGGAGGATACTCCCACACTTGATCCGACAAGTTCAGTCGAGGTTGCACTATCACCCGATCCAGTACCTAGTGGTAGGGTACCATCCCCGTCGGATGAGGTGGAGGAGGATCCTGTCGAGGCTGGGAGCGGAGACGAGCCAGCCGAGCACTCTACTGGTAGTCAGTGGAGGGATGATGACCCTTAGTTGCGTGCTAAGTATAGGTAGTGTGGGTCTGGGCCCCGATCTACAGCTGTTGAGGACCCTTTTGATGGATGGATGGATGGATGGTTCTCTAGTGACTTGGACTACTACTGCTACTGCTACTCCTGGATCAGCTCTGGAGCCTTTATTTTGATTTGTCATATATATATATATATATATTGTACATATTTTTGGGGAGCTCTAGAGGGATGATCCATATTTTTTATGCCTTTAGACTTATGGACTTGTACTTGGATTCGGTTTCTCCTTACTCACTTTGGACTATGTACCTTTTGACTACTAATATATGTACATATTATGTTTATATTATCTGCTCATGGTCCAATGATTTTTCGCTACTTTAATATTATTACAAAAGGATTCGGTGATGGCGTTTGCGAAAGATTATAAACTTAATTTCTAAAATGACGAGAGATAGATTCACTATTTTTCCAGTAACTATGTTATACTAAGTTCTTGATATCAAACGAACGCTATCTCATTTCTTATTTCTAATCACTTAAGTTATATTTAAATAACATTTGAGGAACACCGAGTCCAATGTCTAATCAATATATATATATATATATATTTGTACGTTATTATCCGAGATCCAAATGTTTTGTGAATTGCGCACTCAACCCATTAGAATTTCAAAGGAAAAGAAAAAGAAAATTTTATTTGCTATAAATTCTAATACTTTATCAAGTCCATAACAATTCCGAGTAATACTTATTTAATTATTCCTTAATTACTCGGGTTAAGAAAGTAGGGTGTTGCATTTTACAGGAAAAGCATATTTTGGAAAGTTAATGAAATAAAGTAAACTTCATCCAATTTCATGGAGAATTTTACTAAGTTAATAAGGTTATAAAAAGAAATTTTTAAGAAATTTTGGGGTTCACTCTCTTTCTCTTCATTTGAGGTAAGGAGGGGGTATTACCCTTATTTAGGAAATGATGTCTAAGGTGATTATAGTGGAAGCTAAGATTAGAGGGGTATACATATATATATATATATATGTGTATATGTTAAGGAACCTTAGGGTAGTTAATATAGATAATAACCAAAGTATGAGAATAAATGAAATGAAACCACATATATATTTGTGATTATGTGTGAATATGTTATGTTGTCATGAAATGTTTGAAGATTGATGTTGTGTTGATGTGCATGAGAGGTTAGGGTTTGAGATGAATATAAGGTATTATGAGTTTAGTTAGTTATTATTATAAAATCAAGGATGTTTTGGAGATGTTTGTGTATGTATCGAATGTATGAGGAATTGATGATGATAATATTACAATGAAACTTTGAATGATAATATGAGATTAATGATAAGCCATGAATAAAAAAAGAAAGAAGAGAAACTAAACATGAGAGGATAAAGAGTAAAGGGCCATGATGGCCTATAATTTATGGCTCTAAATAATGATCCGATAGGGTGACATACCCCATTAGTTACAAAGGTCCTGTTAGGTGACAAAGGTCCTAGTAGGTGCAAAGGTCCTGTTAGGTGCAAACGTCTCATCAGGTGCAAACGTTCCATTTGGTGAAAAAGGTCGCATGTATTTGTGTCACCACGGATCATTATGTGCAATTAAAAGAGAATAAGTAAAGAGTAAGTAAAATACATGAAAGGCTAAGTATAATAAAGAAAAATGAAAGGTCCTAACGGGTATGAAAGGTCCTAATGGGTGCTCAAACGTCCTGATGGGTGATATGTGTCCTGACAGGTGAAAACGTCCTATTGGGTGCAAACGTCCTAACAGGTGAAAACGTCCTAATGGGGAAACCAAAGGAAAAAGGAAAGTAAGTAAAAAGAGAAACAAGAAGAGAAGTAAATGAGTTAAGAATTGTAAATGAGAACGAAAACTTGAATTCGAATGTGTATGTCATGAGATGATATGTGTGTTATAGGTATATTAGGCTTAGTTTATTAATTACTATGGCTCTTTAGAGATTATTTTCTAAGTATTGTGTAATGCTCATCTCCTTGCTATTTTTATACAGGTATCGAGACTAAGCATACACTGTCGCAGGCCGAGCAGGAGTGCACTCCCCCTCGGGGAGTGTAAGTAGTAGTAGTCTTATGGGTGTCCGTCTTGGGCTTTTTTTTTTTTGGAACTTATGTTGTGTAACTCAACTCCTTTTGGTAAAATATGTAAATATTATTGTGAAAATGATGTTTTGGGAAGTTAAAACTAATCCAGAACTTGTTTTTATTCTGGAAATGATCTAAATGGATGCATTATGATGCATGATGATGTGTATTGCCTGGCTGGCTTTTCTGTTGATGTTACAAATGTTTTATACAGGTTTTACAGAAAAATCATATTTTGTTAAGTTAATGAAACAAAGTAAACTTCATCCAATTTCACGGAGAATGTTAATAAGTTAATAAGGTTATAAATGAAACTTTTAAGTAACCAAGTTAAAAAGGGGTAATTTGTGTATTAATTAAAGGAGGGTGTCGCAATATCTGCCATGTCTAGCACTCGGGTTTGTTGTATTGGCTCCACATATTTATCAATCTTTTGCAATCTGCTCATAGCTTGAGCCTGCGCAAAAAATAATAATAGTAAATAATAATAAAATTAATAAGATTAATAAGAACGAGAGTAACAACAACTACCAGCAAGGTAGTTCAAGACGATCAACCCTACTAGAAATCGAAAAAAGAAAGGGGTGAGAAACCATATGCAATCAATCAAGATATCTTGGTGCACACTCCTCGGGATACATCCATAATTGCCAGAGTAAATGTTGTAACAAATCTTATTATCACCCTTAATTTATTATGGTTAATTAACCTATTATATTGTGAAAAGGTGGGATTTTAAAACTTTTGTTTAATGTCAAGTTCACTATAATAATATAATAATATTTCTATTATTAATACCAAAAAGTGTTATACATTACATCACTAAAAGTATAACTCTAGGCCTATATCACAAGGTTCATTCATATTTATTCAAAACATACATATGTATTATTAACTACCCAGCCCAAAGTCAATGGTACTATCCAAAATGATCAAAATGATTAGTCCATATTAGACTAATTCTCATACTCTTTTAGCATGAGGAGAATGAGTCTTCTCGACCTCAAGAAGTGAAAAGACACTTCCAGTACCTAAAAAGGATAACAAGGGAGTGAGACATTTACTCTGAGAATAAGAAAAAATGTTTGAACAATTTAGCATACAATAATTCATAACAAGCAAGACAATTATAAACAATCACAATCAAGAATATATCATGTGAGTATGATGCATGCTCAAATCCAATGTATGCATATGAATGCATGCTCGTCACTCAAGACTATCTAATCACCAGATCCAATTTCCATCTGAATCCAATATAATCCAAGCTAGGTCAGCTGCGAACTTACTAATAGGATGGAGTCCCCGCATGAAGAAGTGCAGATCTGTTGAGGGCTCCAAGTCTACAATTTGGTTTTTCTCCCATGTGAACCTGGTCAGGAAATCACGTAGACTTTTGTTGGGCTATGGGATTACCTCTTCGAGGGAATGTACAATTTTGGGACAAGCTTTACTGGTGGAGAACTGGAGTTTGAATGCATTAGTGAGAACTGGAGTCTATAGAATTTGGTTTGAGGGTTTGGAACCACTCGAAGGCAGGTCCCGTCAAAGACAACGAGAAAGCTTTGCACACGACATCAGGGGTTCCATCTTGGAACATGATCGTTGTTTCAAACTTACTGAGATGTTGCTCCGAGTCTCCAAATCCATCATACCTGTACTGGTTGGTTGGGTGAGTGAAACCTTTAGGGTTTGAGGTTTGCATGATCCTTTTGTAGAATGGTTCCAGGCCTACAAAGAATGCTCAAGTCCCAAATACAACCAGAGCATCCCGCACACTACTCGGTTCGACCTTTCACTAAAGACCTCGAATACGCACAAGGGTTCCTCACCCCTAACACTCTGAGGATGCCACACCCTCACACTAGGAAGTCATTCCCTAGACTCTAAGGTAGCCTAACTACTAGGTGCTCCACCGTTCGTAAAGAACCACTACCCCAGAAGAGTATTTGGATGCCTCACCCCACAACAATAACAAAGGTGTCACACCTTCAACTTAGGAAACCACTTCATAACAACTATGGGTTACACCCCTTACAACCCTTACAACAATGAATAAGATAAGGATAATAACATTAACAATAAAGCACTCTATGTAGTGCAAATATTACAACTTGAAGCACACTAGTGTCTATGTAATGGATTCAATAAAACATAGGCCAAGACTCGGAGAATATGGAGAAGAATAAGAACGTAAAACTTTTTCTCTCAAAAGGGATTTGAAAATATGATCAGTGTAATGAATTGTAAGAGAGAAATTTTCCTTTTAAAAAGATTATTTTTTATTCCAAAGGAGGTACCTGGGACTAGAACCCAAGACCTGGAGGCCTAAGCTACCTAGGTTTTTATGTAGCTACCAACTGGGCTGACTTACGCGGACTCCTTTTAAAAAGATTTGATTTGAATATTTGAATTTTAAAAACAGAATCAAATCAAAATCAAATTCAGAAATATAATAAGATTGATTTTCTATTTTGAAAAGAATGATTTAATATAATATATAGATTTTGATCAGCCAATTTGAAATTCGAAATAGGATCGGAAAATAATCAGAAATCAATCAAATAAATTCAAAATCATTTTTGAATTCTTTCAAACAAGTAATCAATTATCTCCCAAAGTAATCGATTCACAACTCTCTGACAACTGATTGATGCAACAAAAATAATCGATTATTCTAACCAGTAATCGATTACCTTGTACCAAGTAATCAATTACAGTCTTTTGAGTAATCTATTCCAGAGTCTCTGCCACATTGTATGATGCAACAATTATAATCGATTATTTGAGCAAAGTAATCGAATACTTTCAGCTAAAGGTAATCGATTAGCCAAGTTCAAATACTCTATTACGAGCTCTCTGGTTTTTGTATGATACTGCAGATATAATCAATTATTCCAAGAAAGTAATCAATTATATATTTTGACTTAAACTTGTAAAAATCATTTTTCACAAACCAGAAAGTGTAGCCAGAGGTTTTCACAAATGCTTTTACAGAATTAGTATGAAAAAAACATTTTACGAAAGCATTTTTTATTTTAAAACATTCTTCTCCATAATAATTCTAAGTACGACCTATAACTAAAATGAAGCAATTAACTAGCCTTACAATAATTGTCCTATAGACGGATTGAGATAGTCATTAGGCACTTGATTCCTTAGAGACTAACCCCTGGTTTTCTTGATTAACTTCAAGCTTTTGAAAAGTCTTCTTAGCTTTCCAAAACACGAGTCATCTTGTCAACCTCCTTAGGATCATTGCATTATTCTACAAAACATAACTTAATCCTTGGAGAGCATTGTTAGTCCATATATGAATATGATATAATCCATTTATCAATTAAGCACATAACATACTTCATGCAAATAATTCATTTGACATTTGTCATCATTAAAACATAATGCATTTCACAACATGAAATCTAACAGGACCTTATTCCCTCTTGGAGTGATAGGTTCTCCCATGGGCTGTATGGGAGCATTCGGGGTATCCAAGGAAGTCTTTGCCCTATCACGATGGTCGTTCTTAGCTTGGGGACCCATGATGTCTATGTTGGGCCCAACAGTTTAGTTGGTCTGAACTGGTGATAGGTTAACTAGATTTGGATTCAGGTTAACCTCCATTTGGTTGTTGATAGAGAGTGGATTGACCGAAATTGAGTTTGGAGTTGTTAGAAGTCAAACATTCCATGGACTTAAAAATTCAAGTTTGCCAAAGTTTTGATGATTGCAAACAAGATTCAACAAGGCTCAAACAAGTTAAGAATCACCCAAGTGTCAAGCTATATCTTTTCTAGAATAATTCTCTTCATATTCTTAGGAATTCATGTAAGGTAAAGGTAGTCTTACACTTCTATTTTAGGCCTTACTTAAAGGACATGGAGAAGGAACAAACCTAAAGTAAAAGTATTTTTTGAAAACTGGTTTTCATGTTGTTTATGTGAAAAATACTTTTATAAACCTCTGGCTATATTTTCTGATTTTTGAAATATGATTTTTACAAGTTTTAGTCAGGGTAATCGATTACTGTGTTAGGATAATCGATTACTTCTGCAACATCATGCAAAAACCAGAGAGCTTGTAATCGAGCATTTGATCCTGACTAATCGATTACTTTTGATGAGAGTAATCGATTACTTGCTCAAATAAAGAATTGTTGCATTATATAAAGTGTCAGAGACTCTGGAATCGATTACTTTGTTGGTCAGAATAAACGATTATTTTAGTTGCATCATACAAATGCCAGAGAAAAACGAATCAATTACTGAAATTGGTGTAATCGATTACTTAAGTTAAAATAATCGATTACCCAAGTCAAATAATCGATTACTTTTTAAAATATTTTGAAATTCGTTTAACAATCAATCAAATTTGTTTTCTAATTTATTTTTGATATTGATTGATCTTGTGGGAATTCAAATTCTGGCTAATTGATTTTTTTCATTACATATTCTTTTTGATTTTCAAAAAGAAATAAACTCTACTCCTTCTCCTAATTCTAACACTCAAAACGCTCTCTTCTTTTCTTCTCCATCTCTCAAGAACTCTGAGTTTGGCTTAAATCCTAGTGCATATTACTTTTTCCATTAGAGATTTTCAAGTTGTTTATCCACACTTTTGAGAGTGCTATTTTTTTTTTGTTATTGATATCATCATTGTAATTGCTATAGTTGTTAGGGAGTGGCTCCCTAGAGTTAAGGGTGTGACATCCTCTCATTATTAGGGGTGAGGAACCTCTATGTGTATTTTGAGGTCTCTAACGAACGATCGAACCTAGTAGTATACGGGACGCTCCGGGTGTAATTGGTGTCGAATTCTAATTTACGTAATACAAACAAATATCATAGCACATTGTCAAAGGACTGGACATAGACCTTTTTCAGAACCCATGTAATTTTCTTATTTTATCCTTATCATTCCATCACATTAACTACCCACTTCATATCATACTCTTTTTTGTGTAATTTACTCAATAAAAAATAATCTTTTTTACACTATCCAAACAAAAACAGATTAACTTAATTTCATTTTTCAGCTAAATACTCAAACATAAACATATTATAATTTTAATAGATTATCCCAGAAAAATAATGATAATCTCATTATACATGTCTCTTATCATTTGTCAATTAGAAAGGACAAGCTGATAAAGTCAAGAGTGACCTCCTAGTCATGCTCCACAATTACAATCGTTTGAACTTATTATTATCGTTTCGTTCGGACATCATAAAGACAGCGTCCATTAATTTTCCCCGCGCTGTCGTTTTGACCCTTCCCCCAACACAAAACGCACCACACCCTCTCCGGAACCTTCGCCACCTTTCTCCGCTCAATTTTCCCGCGATTTCTCTAACCGCCGCCACCAAACCCGATTCTCCGACCACCACAGGTAACGCCCTCACCTCTGATCTCACTCTCTCATCCACAATTCCTTTCTCTCTCGAATTATCGCGTCACCTCCGTGCTTTCGTTCATCAAATTAGGGTTTTATTTTGGGATAATTTTCGATCGGATTGTTAGAATTTCAGTTTTCTGAATTCTACAAATTTATTAATTTTTGTTCTTGATGATGTTGAATTGAGCAGAGGGCGTAGAAGATTCTAGACGATGAGTAACGTGTTCGAGGGATATGAACGCCAATACTGCGAGCTTTCGGCGAATCTGGCGAAAAAGTGCACCGCGGCTATTGCTCTTAATGGAGGTATTAAGCATTCTTGCTCCTTCTAAATTTGCTTTCTTTTTTTTTTTTTTTTTTTTTTTGTAAGTCTTGTAATGATACATCTGTGTTTTTGTGGTGCGATTATTCGAATTTGATTTTATGATTCAGTTTGTTTTGCTTATAGTTAGATGTAGGTTTAGCAGGAAGTGTAATGGTTATATGATAGAGGTTTAAATTGGAGGTCGTGTCATACCACAGGTCACAGGATTTAAGTAACTCGAGTCTATCTAAAAACGAAGGGGAACTGGAGAGATGTAAACTATAAGATTCGGGTGCTATATGTTGTTGAAAAGTGTCACCTAAACTTAATGGGAAATTTTATTGCATGGCTACAAGACTTGTAATGTTGTATGGGATTGAATGCTAGGTAGACAGGTAGTAAAGATGCGACAAAAGAATAAACTCAATGTAGCAGGGTTGAGAATGCTGCAATGGATGATTGGACACACTAAACAAGAAAGGATTAAAAATGAATGCATGACAATTAGGGATGCACTTATTGTGGAAAGATGGTAAAAACCTAGTAAGGCATATATGTATTTCTTTTGAGAGTAGAATATGATATTTTTTTTTACATATACCAAAATATTTATTTTTATTTGAGTTCTTTGTCTTTTTAAAAAAACATATGATCGAGCCTCTTTTTTAGAGGATTCAGTTAGAACACTCAATTTTGGATAATGGCATATCATATAACATTAGCTAGGGTCCTTTAAGTTATTGAAAAAAGGCCTCTCTGTAAAGGGAGGTTGTCTTTGAAGCAAGAAAGTCAAGGTGTATGAGTGTATCCCTCTCTTCAGTGGGTTAAGATCACAATATACTTTAGATTAAATCAATTGTGGACGTACCTTACATGCTCAGTTTAGAGGATTTCTTTCTGAGTTGTTGTTATTATGGTGTATAGCTCCTTTGGTCTGAAAAAGTGTTAATGTAAGGTGTAGCTCCTGGCAATGGAAGTTGCCACCAGAAACTTTCTCCTGATATTTTCCAATTTGTCCCAGCTCCTATTGCTTTTCTATGATCATGATTGTGACAGGGGTACTTGTCTTATTGTCTCTCTAGAAAGTCATGTGGAGTTTAATATATTCTTGAAAGAATGCCTTGATTCTTCCTGAAGTAATGAAGTGTAAAAATGACAAACAGTTGAAAGATTTTATCAAGAAAGGATGAAGCACTGAGTCTTACGATTTTATGTTGGATCAATATTTATTCCATTATAATTTTTTCATTTTCTGTTCAATCTGCAGAGCAAAAGAAGCAAAGAGTTTCTGAAATAAAGGCTGGAATTGATGAAGCAGAAGCTTTGGTACTTAATTCACTTCCTCTTTTTTCTTCTTATATCAGAAAGCTGACTTTGTTTCTTATGTACTCTGAGATTCTGATATCTTTTGCTAATGAATTGGTAGATTCGAAAAATGGACCTTGAGGCAAGATCTTTGCAGCCAAATGTCAGGGCTGTACTTCTTGCTAAGTTGCGGGAGTATAAATCAGATCTAAACAATCTGAAAAGTGAAGTTAAGAAAATTGTATCCGGCAACTTAAACCCTTCTGCACGGGATGAGTTGTTGGAATCAGGCATGGCAGATGCTCTGACGGTATGATTCATTTATTTTTACTTCCTTTATTGATGTTCAATGATGATTGGTTGTGTTGTGGAACTATTATGTGGAAACAATTTGGTCTTCCTTTTTCTTTTTAGTTATATTCCATCTTTGGTGAAATTTATGGGTTAAGTAATGGCTTACTGTTCTTTTGCTGATAATTGCTTTTCCTTTTAAAGCATTGCTAATCCTTTAGCTATGACAAACAAAAGTTGATTTGTAGATTTGATCGTAACTGTTACAGCAATGATCACATAAGAGACTGATCTGAAGGCATTTGAATGGGAGGGGAGATGAAATCAAAAACAAACTATTGACCAAAATAGTGCTTGACCATTATCGATCAATTAGCAATTTGTCCATATTTATCAGTGGTCATGATTTATGACAAACTACTATGGTGTCGTTTGATCCATAGAGCTGGCCCCACTTAGTGGGACAAAGGCTTAGTTGTTGTATTTATCTTTGTTTTATGTTTCCTTATTTTGATTATGTCGATGGCGCTGTCCTTCATAATCACAATCATTTATGCTATGCATCCATTTCGTTAGGGATATGGACAGACTATCATCCAGACTGAAACTCCTTTAAGAATTTTAATTCCAAAATGGCAGATATTCAATGATTTTTTAACTGCAACTAATAAGTTACCAACATAATTTTTATCACCAAAATTTTAATTTAAAGCAAAGGGACTTAATAATTTTATATTTTTATGTATTATCTTGAAATTCAATAAGTATATAAACGGTGAAGTGGAAGCCCTCTAATCTCTATTGATGGTAGATAGAGTTTCAAGAGTATGCCAATAAACCAAAAAATTAGACCTTTTTTAGGGCAAATGAAAAATTTATTGTCTTCAAATGATTGTGGTAACTTTTATTTAATTATTTCTTTTAATGTTTTTTTTTTTTTTTAAATTTCTGAACACTCATTTTTCTTGTATTTGGCACCACAAAATCTGATGCCAACTGCTAATGTGAATACATTAGGCATCAAATGATCAGAGAACAAGATTGATGACAGCAACTGAGAGGCTGAACAAGACTAGTGATAGGGTTAAGGATAGCAGGAGGACAATGTTGGAAACAGAAGAGCTTGGTGTTTCAATTCTTCATGATTTGCATTCACAACGCCAATCCCTATTGCATGCACATAACACGGTAATCTTTTTTCATTATTGTTTAGTGCAAGATCTGTATGTGATTCTATTAGCAACATTATTCTTTTATGAATATTAATTTACAGCAATTTCAGTATGCATGCTCTTTTTGGCTGAGTTATGGTGGAATTGCTTGTATGGTGAAAGTTCATGCACTTTCATACTGATGGTTATATTCCTTGATGCAGCTTCATGGAGTGGATGACAACATAGGCAAGAGCAAGAAAATTTTGACCAACATGTCAAGAAGGATGAACAGGAACAAGTGGATTATTAGTGGCGTTGTCTTGGTCCTGGTTGTTGCCATCATCTTGATTCTGTACTTCAAACTTTCTAAGTAGCCGATGCTAGAATTTTTCTGGTAATGGTTCATAAATACTGTTAAGATATAATTCTTGCTATCAACTCCCTTTTTTCCCTTTTTCTTCTGAATGTGATTTGTGAGTGCTCGGACAAAGATGTGGGTTGTGCAGTGCCTGCAAGCTAATTTGACATTGTTGGCTTCTTTTCAATGTTTGGAATGTATGTGTCTTATGGTTTTGTCTTGAATGAATTGTGATTTGATTTCTTCTTTACTAGTTATGTGAATGTAATCATGAAGCTGGAATTCTCAACTGTATGCTGCTCAAATTTGAACCAGCATCGGTTCTAATTCGTTTTAGTAAATTCTTTGCTACATACAATACTATGCTGGGTGCAAATTTCTGCTTACCGTCCTGTGACTCCCGTCTATTGGGTGGGCTGCAAATTGCACAATAAGATTAGAGTACCAGATTTAGAACTCCAGAAAATTGGAACCGAACACCATTTTAAATGCAAAACGATCAAACTATCTTTACTTTCTTCTTCTTCTTCCACCCTCTTTCTCTCTCTATCTCCTCGTCCCCCTCTATCCTGCGCTACGAGGGCCATGAAGTCCAATTTATTCTGGTGGTTTTTAGAGAGTCTAGGTGCTTGTTGACAAAAACAGAACAAGAGTGTTGAAGCAAAAAGGTAAGTTACACAACTTATATTCTTTAGTCTTTGGTTGCCATTTGTAAGGGAAAGGCAAAATGTTTCTTCCAGCACGGGCGAGTTAATAGACAGCATGCATGATATGGATTTTTGTTTTTCAATTTACCAGAAGCGTGTGCTGATCAATTTTATCAATTTTTAGAGAGAGAGAGAGAGTGGTGGATGGCTGCTGAAGGAAGGAGAAGGGCAGCTAATTTTACGAAACAGATCTAATTCAATTAACTGATTTATTAGTTTATAGTTTTATGCTCTTAGCTTATGAGCTTTCGGTTAACTTATAAGCCTCTAGCTAGCTTATTAGCTAGTTGTGCTAAACAGGGTCGAGTTACTTTTTCTTTTTTTGGCTTTAACAAAATTTTAGTTCTAGTAAATTGAGCGATTTTTAGTTTTAGTTCTTATAAAAAATATTTTTAAACTTGATCCTTAAATTTTATTTATTTATTTAATTTTTGTTTTTTTCCTGCTATTAAGACATCACCATTAGATGCGGATGTGTCTATGGGGTTACCACATTAGCCATATCACATGTCTAAGTACAATATTAAAATAAATGTCATGTGACGTTATGATATTAAAAATAATTTTAAAATAAAGCTTAAATAGATTTAGTTTTTTAAAAATGTAGCGTTCTAAAATATTAGGGAATCTTGCTTCTAGTTATTAAAGAGTTAATAGTGTGATACATGATAGACTGATGCTCTCTCCATTCTTAAATATAAGCATTTGAGGTGATCTTTTACGCGGATTAAAAAAATTAGTTAATATGGTTAGTTATATTGGAACTGATAACATTTATTATATTTTTTTAAAATTATCCCTATAATTATTATTGAGACTGTAAAAAAAAACTTTAGTAAATATGGTTGTTTGTGGAAAAAAAAAGTAATTAATGCTATTGAAAATTGAACCAAATGCTCATAAAAAAGGTCAAAACCCTTCTACTATTTACTCCCTCTGTCTCTAAATATAAGACCACTTTGGAAGATTTCACGTCCATTAAGAAAATGGAATAATTTAGTTAATTGTATTGGAAATGCGAACTTTTGATATGTATTTTCAAAATTACCCCTATTAATATTATTGGGAATCTAAAAAATGGTAAATAAATAGGGGTGTTTGTGGAAAAAAAAGTAATTAATGATCATTGAAAATTGGTAAAGAGTCTTATAAATAGGGACAAAATAAAAGTGTCAAAAATGTCTTATATTTAGGGACGAAGGGAGTAGTACTTATGTATTTACGGATAGAGAGAATAAATACTTAAAAGATCGAATGCAATATTTGGTTTTTTTTTTTTCCTTTTTATTGTTTAACCAAAGTTTCTATCTTCCTTAATGTCATGCTAGTGGATTAGTCTCTTGGTGCTTGTTACTTGCGAATGCTTCTCCACCACAATTTTCTTTTGTTAAAAAATAAGACTAAACTGTCACTTTATTCCCTCACTTTGTAAGGAGCTTTCATTTTAGTTTCTGACTTTTCAATAATTTTTTTTTAATCCCTCACTTTGAAAAAAGTTACTCACGTTAGTCCCTGGCAACGTTTTCCGTTTATGGACGTTAACGTCGCCGTTAACTTACAATATCATATTTCATTTTAGTCTCTAACTAAAAATTTTTAACTCACTTTAGTCCCTCATTATATCATGTTTCATTTTAGTCCTTAACTTAAAAAATTTAATTCACTTTAGTCCCTCACTATAATAACAATGATGTTTCTTTCGCTTTTCTCTTGTAGTGTGACTACCATAAAAGTATTGACTGTATGTTCTTCTTGCTATTCTGTAAACTAACTTTATAGTTTATATAAGCATTGACGTCAAGCTTTACATTTGAAGGTATCAATAGTTTTGATTCAAAAATATTCTATTGAGTTCTGTGTTTAAGAGTCATTACCAAAATGTTGTAAACTCCCCCAATTTGTTTAGCTTGATATTCAAACGTCATACCTCAAAAATTCCTCCACATGCCTAGGTAAAGGAGCAGCTCTTGATAAGAACTCGTTCACCTAGAGTTTGTCTTGTCTATCAATACAAACAATGTTTTAGTTTTTTTATGTTACAACAATCTTTTAGTTTTGAAATCAAACTATGTGCAAATTTCATAAGTGTAAAGTGAATATGGAATACATTGTTAAACACAAGCCTATCAAACAGAGGCGCTGCTTTGTATTATGGAAGACCCTTCGTATATCTTAACTTGTTGTCCGTAGGATTCCGGTTAGTTCACACATGGATAGATAACTAAAACACTAAAGAGCTTATAAAAAAAAAAACTAAAACATTAAAGAGTTTAGAGTAAAAACATACTAGTTATATGGATAATGAAATGTCCGCGTAAGACAGCTCGGTTGGTGGTTGCAAGGACACTTAGGATTTCCCCTCCCTCGGGTCATGGGTTCTAGTCCCAGACCTCCCATGTAAACAAAAAAAATATATGGATAATGAAATAATGTACTTTGAAGTGTTCATCCGAAAGAAACTTTTCCACTGATGCCTTCATGTGCAAAGTTTGGAGTCAGTGCTTATATAAACTATAAAGTTAGTTTACAGAATAACAAAATGAACAGTCAATATTTTTAAGGTAGTCACACTACAAGATAAAAGAGAAAGAAACATTGTTATTATAGTGAGGGACTAAAGTGAATTAAAATTTTTAAGTTAGAGACTAAAATGAAACACGATATAGTGAGGGACTAAAGTGAATTAAAAATTTTAAGTTAGGGACTAAAATGAAATACGATATTATAAATTAACGGCGACGTTAACGTCTATAAACAAAAAACGTTGCCAGGGACTAACGTGAGTAACTTTTTTCAAAGTCAGGGACTAAAAAGGAATTATTGAAAAGTCAGGGACTAAAATGAAAGCTCCTTACAAAGTGACGAACTAAAGTGACAGTTTAGTCTAAAAAATAACCTATTTTTTTTTAATGTCGCATGCAATTTTTTAATATTTGTTTTGTACATTTGACATAATTTATGTAACAATTTGACACTAACATTTAACATAAATATCCTAATAATAAAGATCAGAATAAAAAACTAAAAAAACTAGGATTCCTCTTCTCCCCTTCTACTCACTTCCTTTGCTCTTTTTGTCTTTTTTTAGTGTGATAGCGGTAGAAGGGGAGGGGGGTTTGTTTCTCCCCCTCCCCTTCTCTTGGAAGGTGTGATGGTTTTTTCTCCCCCAGTTATATCTGGGTTAAATAATTTTGCCTTTGTGCAAGAAGTGTGGTTTCTTTCCCCAGTTTCATCTGGGTTTTTTTGCTTTGAGTGTGGAAAGGCATCTTTAGTGTTTGTTTGTTCAGATCTGATGTCTTTCTTATTTTCTCAAATAAGCAGAAGACTGATACTCGAGATAGATCTTCCTTCCCGTATCTTTGTTTTATCTTCTCACCAGTGGCTCTATCTCTGCAGATCTGAGATTCGTTGTCGCCGAAATGTGCCTAGTCCCAGCATCGATGAGCGAGCTTGCTTGGAAATAAAGGCTTTTGCATCTCTAGTTAGAGTTCAAATCTGGATATTGATGATGATTCAAGACCAAAGGAAGGGTGCTGCTTTTCCTGAGTATCTAGTTTTTCTTGAAAAACTTTGTTATATGGAAAATGTGTATTTTATTATTGTGATGCTGGATCTGCTTGTAATTTTCTATATTATGGAATAAATTACATATTTTTCCTTTAAAAAAAAAAGATCAGAATAAAAAAACTAAAAATTTAAAAATCAGGATCCGTCTATTTTTATTTTTTTATGAAGATTAAAATTAAAATTCGTTAAATTTTCAAAAACTTTTTTAATCGACGCTCAACAAAGAATAAGGGGAAATGTGAAACAAATACCGGTGAAATAATCCATCCCATAATACCAAATGTGAAATGAATGCTAAACGCCAACATTTTTTTTTTTTTTTTAAAGTAACGCCAACATTACTTACCAAAGAAATCACTAATACTCTTTCCTTAGGAGTTTATGAGAGATTAAGAAAAATTATTTAATACTCAATTATTAGGTGAATAACAAAATAATTTTACTATATTATTTTTACATTATATTAATTATTATACATTTTGTATATTTCAAAATGTTTAAAAATTAAGTTGAAGTTGGCAAAAATTAATTAATGTACCATCAAATTCCTAAAACGATAACTAATTTGTAACAAATTAAAAATGCTAAAATAACAGATAAATTGGAACAAAGTTAATCTAAATTTTAAGTTTAACTCTACGGAAAGAATTGACAAGAGTTATTTGACTTATTTCTAACTACTCTGTCAATTTGAACAATATTGAATTATTTATTTATTGAGTAATTAAGCTTTAACTTTTCGGATAAACTATATTAAAAAAAATGTGCTAACAATTAAGAATCGAGATTAATGAGTGTGTATTAACGGTGTAACATTTTTCACACCATCGGTCTATCATCCACTATTCATTTGTATTACTTTTATTTGAAAGTGAACGATAATAAACACATGAATGGTGGATGATGCGTTGATGGTGTAAAAAACATTTACACTGTTGATGCACTAGCTATTTTCTCTTAAGAATGTAGGCAAAACAGTAACAACGCTACAAAATGACTAAGTGGTTTAAATGAAGAGTTAGGATCCGTTGACACCAGGTGTAAAACTTGGTCACTTACATTTTCACATAACTTTTTATATATTATGAAATTTGTCAAACCAACCGTTAAATTATATGTTATTATCATGACGATCATACATACCAAATTTTTCAGATCATTCGGAGATTCATAGGTATGTAATCTAATAATGCATATTTACTTATATTTTAAATAACGTATTATCCGTTAAAATATAATAGTCGGATGAAGTATCAAATAATTTTTATATTCTATGAAATTTTGTAGATTTAATCTACTTGATAATAACATATAATTCAATGATTGCATTGACAAATTTCATAATATATATAAAGTTATGTGAAGGTGTAAGTGACCAAACATCCCCATTTTCAATTTTCAATGGCATTAATTACTTCTTTTCCACAAACATCCCTATTTACTCAATAGTTTTTAGATTCTCAATCATAATTATAGGGGTATTTTTGAAAAAGTATACCAAATATTTACATTTTCAATACCACTAACAATATTAACTAACTTTCTTAAAGGGAGTGAAATTGATCAAATTGTGCTTATATTAGGGATCAGAGGGAGTAATTGTTTTGGGAAGAGCCGAGATTCATTACTCTCCTTGGCAGTCACCCTTCATATAAGGTTTGTCTCTTACACCCTTTAATCTCTAACTTATAAGCAGAGGTGTGAGCGGATCCAAAATGACTCCCGAACTCAAACCAAACAAACACGTATTTGATGGGTTAGGTTGGTTTAGTGAGTTGGGTTGATTTTTTTTTTCATCAAACCAACCAAGCATGGTTTGGGTTTTGGGTCACTATTTAGAAAATCTATAAACCCAACTCAATTTGTTGACTTAGATTTATTATGAATCTTAGTTACCAAACCCCACGCATTAGCCCCAACCCTCATTTTAATTAAGAAAATACTAAAAATGCCCTTTTTTTCTCTCTAAACATCTTTCTATTCCAAAATATCAAACCCCTTCACCTTCCACCTTTTATTTGTTCAAGTTTTTCAGTATCAATGGTTATGAACAAGTAAATAATAAGAAAGAGCAGTTGACTTAATTTATTTATTCGATTGTTCAAATTTTACAGTATGAATGGTTATGAACAAGTATTTTTTTCATCAAACTGCTCGCTGTGAGGAACATTTGGAATGTAAATGGCTTTATTTCCAAATGTTTTTCATTAATTTGTCTTTCTTTCCTGCTTTGAGTTGAAGTAATCATGACAACAACTTCAAGTTTTGGTATGTGCTTCATCGATCCTCTTTGAGGAGTACCACCTACCGCAGGTTCAAGCTTGCGCTTCGTTTTATCTTCTGATTGAATCTGGTAACTGCGTTGGCGTACTCTACACAGAGATTCATCTTCGTCTTCAATGTGTACATATGAGAACCACCAGGAATTCGCACTGTGAACTGGTGTGCTGTGTTCACAAACCAATTTGTGAATTTCCTTTCATTGGAATCTGAACACAAGATTGCTTATAAAGGTTTGACATTCTCGTTATTGAGAGTAAAAGCATGATGGTTCATCCGGTTGTAAAAGATGGAAGGTAGAAGATGAAGGGGTGGGGGTTTGGGGTTTCAGGTTTGGAATAGAAAAATATCTGGAGAGAAAAAAGAGAAAAGGGCATTTTAGTATTTTTCTCATTTAAAATGAGGGTTGGGGCTAATGTGTGGGGTTTGGGGACTAAAATTCATTTATTATTTTAATGCATGCAATGTTAGTAACTTAGTATGGTATATGTAAGGTCAACGATCCAAGTCTAACTCACACATCAAGGTGCCAACCCAACCTACAACCTTTCATTTTCCTCATGTTAAATTCTGAAGTTAGACCCAATCATCCAAACCAACCCAACACAAATTTCTGCAGGTTGAGCTGGTTCAATTTTGCCACTTTAAATATAGAGCAATCCAACCCAACACAATCTATTTTTTTTTTTTTTTGGAATCTATTGCTTAACCTCCTCCAAAACAAACCAAACCCAACCCGGCGCCAATTGTTTCTGCCAAAAATCTATATTCTATGAAGAATAAAGATAAGATAAAAAGGGTCCGTAAACTTTGTGAAATCAATGGCCTCAATTTATTGAATACTGGAGAGAAATACATGAGAGAGGGGTATTTCGTTACAAAGGGAGTAATAAACAATGATTAATGAGAATTTATACAGGGGGCCCTTTGATTATCTCCCTCAAGCTCTCTATGGTATTCACTCTCTTCTGAGTCGTTGTGTCTGTGTCATTGTTGTAGTTTAGTGTTTACTCTTCTGTGGTTCTACTGGTTTGTGTTTGCTTGTGTAGTAGGCTTAGACAAGAAATGATGACTCTTGATAGGAAGCCTTTCTCTTAAATTCCTCAAGATTGCGTTACAGTATTTTTATATCAGTGCTTTTCTCTACTTTGGTTTACTCTAATTGTTCTAGACTAGCTTGTATTGGCCTGAATTAGCTTGCCTTTGCCTTGTAGTATACTCTCTTTTTATAGTTGGCCAACAACTTGGTCTCCACGTTTTTCCTTCTCTTTATCTGGTGGTTGCTGCACTATTGTTTCTTTGTCCACTGGGCAACATCGTTGCTTTCCTTAAGCAGGGAGCTCTGAGCAGCCTTCCTCATTTGTGCTTGAGTGAAGCAGTAAGTTTTCCTTTTATGGTATTTGTGAATGACTGAACTGATGGGGCGTTTGGCCCAAGGCTGGAGGCTTGCTGGAGAAGGGTGCTCTTCTGATACTTCATTATAGTGTGCAGGCACTTTCTAGAAGGAAGAATGTTACTAGGAGGAGTACGCCCTTTCCTGCCCTGGTTACTGTCACGTGGAGCAGATACATATATACAACTTGGGCTTGCATTTTCTTGGCCTTTTCTTCAATCCTTTTATTTTATATCCCCTTATTGGATCAAAGCCCAAAATAATTATTTCTGTCCTAAACATTAGCCCCTTTTTGCATTTGGTAATGATTCTGATTATTTTCAAATGCAAACCCTACTTGTGTCTTCCCTATCATAGCCCCTTAGTGAAACGTGGCTGGAGGTTGGTAACCGTGCCTCCACTACTTGGAACAGTTATTCCTCCTTTCAAGATGTCTGGCCACCTACGTCCTTTATTTACTCCTCCTCTTATTCTAAGAGACCATCCTTCCTCTCTTTCTCATAGAAATCCCTTCATATTCCCTGCTCCCAAAACTGTTTCTCCTACAATGGTTAGATCCAGTGTTATGGTTACTTCAAACGGTAATTCGGACTCGGGTTCTTCGGTGAGCGACTTCCCAGGCGAGGAGGAGACGTCTCCAAACCCTATCTATTTCACTATTTTAAATGATCTCTCTCCTCCCCGTTCTGATCCTGTGGAATAGGGTTACCGCCACTGGGTAGACACCCCACGCCCTTCTCCCCCATTCGAGGGTCCTCCCAAATCCAGTAATATCTTTAACAACTCTTCCTCTAAGGCCACTGTTGTTCCAAAGGCTTCTGCTAATTTGAGAACTTCCCCCGCCACTGGCACTGATAATAAGATGCTGGGTAACACCTTACTCCGATCTCGCCTTTTGAGGGCAGAGTTTCTCTGGATAGATGTTCGTTTCCATATGAGAGTTAATGTCACCGGGGGGTGGGCTGAATGGGTTGATGCAGTATTTGAAGATGACCCTACTTTTGTTGCAGTTTTGGAGCGCATAGGCATTTCTGAAGCCGTTAAGGCTTCCACCAGGCTGAGCGTGTACAAGAGGGTCACAAATCTGCATGTGTTGATTCAACATTGGTTGTTGGACTACCGACATGTATACCGGGTCACAAGTAATACAGAGTAAGTAAAATTATTGTTTGACTCAAGGATTGCAAATTGTTTCTAATAATTCTTAAGCAAATAGTAATTACTACCTGAAACTTGAGTTTGGTTTAGATTTTTAAGAAAGGAGTATTGAATAGATAGAATGAGACAAAACAGAAAATAAAGAGTATTTAGAACAAATTTGGAAAAGGTTAGGAACATGGTTTTATTGCAGGACCTAAGTTACTAATTATGAATCTTATTATGTTTTTCCCTAAATCCACGACATTCCAGATGTAGTAAAAACCAGATCCCTCTGTGAATTTACGTTTCTTATTCATATGAGACACCTGAATCCCTTAAGTGATTTTGACATACAAATAACCATTAATTAAGCACACTGGAACATATAAGTCATATAAGCCATAGTTGTATCCCTACACACTAGGCGATTATAATGTTTGGAAGAACGACCTATTATAACCTTCAGATCCCTCTTGTTGGATTAGAGATTGAAAGCAAAACATAAATTAGCTACTTTCATGAATTGTAATTAAAACACAACCAAACAATAGATTTGAAGGGAAAAACATGAAACATAATTTAAATAACTATCCCAGCATCCATACAATTACACCATATTCCTAGCAAGAGGTTTAGTTACACATAATGGGAGAAGAAATACAAGAATTAAGGGAAAAACTCATAATCATAGTCAATAATGAATTTACCCCAAGAGATCTTCAAACCTTCAATTGGATCCCTCCAATGTTGATCTTCAATCCTTGCCTTGTCTCCATGCTCTCAATGATATGTTTCTAACCTCTCTTCTCTAATCCTAATTGTATTCAATATTCTCTAATGTATCTGAATTGCTATCTAAACCTAATGCTAAATCCTAGGATATATAGACAAAGCTAAACCTAAAATAAATCTAAAATAAATCTCTAAATAAATCTATCTATAAATAAATCTTAAAGATAAATCTTAAATAAATCTAGAATAAATAATCTAGAATAAATCTAGAATAATTAATCTAGAATAAATCTAAAATAAATCTAAAAGATAAATCTTTCAGAATCCTTGAAATCTTCAATATAGATAGGCCCAACTCGCAGAACTCATGCCTAGGCGCACAGGATCCACGCCTAGGCATGGCTTTAATCATTCTTCTTCGTGGCACACGCGCCTGGGCGCAGCTCTCCCACGCCTGGGCGCAGATGCCCCTGAATTGGTGCACTTTTGATTAATTGAATCCTGACACTTGCACCCAACTTCTGGATTTTAAACCCCATCACGCCTAGGCGTGGCTGACACACGCCTGGGCGTAGACAACATTACTAAACAATATTTCTCTCCATTCCAGCTCCAATCTCATGGTCTTCAAAGCTCCTTTCCATTCCACAGCATAAATCATCAAATAAAGCTTCAAATTCCTGAAATCAAACCCAAAACTTTCGAGGATTCTAAATTACCTAAACTTACTAAAAACATAATAAAATCCTAATATTTACTCAAGAAACAAGTCAAATCCATAGTAAAAGGGAGTTAATTAAGGGGTGACATCTCCACTCCTTTGATCATGGAGCCCCTTTGCTACTGCTCCTACTCCGGGTTCTCCCATAGATGTGGACCCATGGGTGCCTTTGGGAGATGCTGCTTCAAAAACTCTCCACTAGATAGGAGTGTTTCAGATGATGCTCCCCCTTCTCCAAAAGGTTATGCTGTTGATTCTCCCATTCATGAGGATACTGTTGCTGTCCAAGGGAATGGCGCTGATTTCTTTGATTCTGTTGGGGGTTTTTCTGTTTCAATCAAACAAGGGTCTAATGCTATTGCTACTCCTCCAAAGACCGCGCCTACTGCTAATGCTACCCCTATTGTTGCCTCTCCTGGAGTTTCCTCCATTCGTGAGTTTCTGGGCTCTCTTTTGGTTTTTGGTCTATACCCTTGTTTTCGTGCTTTTTATACATTCATTGCGTTTTGATTTTTGCAGCACTGTTGTCTTTGAAGATGCTTCCCTTCTGGTGAGGATATGGCACTTTTGGATTCATTCTTTCATGCTCGCTCGGATTTGGTATTGCTTGGTCTCAACTTGCCTCAATCTTTTAACGAGGTTGTCCTTCATACTGTGTTGAACGTGTTGAAATTTGCTTCTGCTCAAAATGTTGACAATCTTCCTTGGGAGAAGAAATCTCCTCTGCTGAACTACTTGTTGGCCTTTCGCCTTCATCAATATTCAGGTCCTTGGCTCGAGGCTGCTATCAAACAAGTGGAGGCTCAACGTCCGCCCTTTGATACTGAGGCTTTGGTTTCAAAGAAACAGTCTTTGGTGGAACGTCGTACTGACTTAGGAAATTTGATCAGTAGGCTTTCTGCCAGTTTTTCTAAAGCTTCTTCAGACTTGACTAGTTTAGATGCGGAAATTGCGGAGATTGACTCTCAGCAAGAGTCCTATGTTGCTGCTTGCAAGGCCTCCTCTTTGGGTGCCCTTTTCAAGTTCTAGTTATGTTACTTTCTCTGTTAGGCTGAAAAAATTTGTACTTGTTGCTTTGTGGAACTAGAACATTTGTATTTGGTTGTCGTACTTTGGCTTGTTGCTCCACCTTTTGATCATACTTTTGCCGATGTTTTGTACTTGGTTTGGAAGCGAACAATATCATTCCCCTTTTCCTCCAAGTAGAATCTCCTTCGAAACTTTGCTTGTGCACTACTTTTTTAAATGCTTTTCCTCTTTTCTCTTTTTCTTCTTCTCTTCCTTTTTCCTTTTGCATTCTGAATTGTATACTTTGATTCTCGTGGTTTTCTGTTTGTTACTTGTTGTTCTTGTGTATTCTTGGATATTTTCTAGCCCCTTTGTTAGGCTTGCCTTCTTTTGCGTTACAGTGAATGTGCTTTTAATGTGATTGTAGCCTTTTCCCTTTACCGGAGGCTGATTCCTTGTGAGTTTTGCAATTCTTCGGTACTTTGGCATTTTGCTCTATATATAGCCTTGAGCATTTGCAATATTCAGTCTGGGTGCAGCTTTTGGCATAATCAGAGCGCAAATCTGGGCGCTTTTTTGAGCACAAATCAGGGTGCTTATCAGGGTGCACAAAACAGGGTGCACTTGCTGGCTCAAAAACAAGGTGCACAAAACAGGGTGCACAAAACAGGATTTTTGCAATTGTTGAGGCTTCACCACTATTCAGGTCCCTGAATCGAGGACGTCTGCTGACTTGACGAGTTTAGATGTGGAGGCTTTGGCAGCAAAGAAGAAACATTTGGTAGAGTGTCGTGCTGAGTTAGGAAATCTGATTAATGACTTTTTTGCTAGTTTGTCCAAAGCTACTACTGAATTGGTGGTCTTGGATGCAGAAATTGATTCCCAACAGGAATCCTATGTTGCTGCTTGCACAACTCCTTTGTTGAACGCTCTTTTTAAAGTCTAGTTGTTTTGTTGTGCTGTTGGATCAGGATATTTATTTGCATTTTGTTGCTTGCTATTTGGATCAGGATACTTGTACTTTGACTTGTTGCTTTCTCTTTTGATTGTATCTGACGCTTTGATGGTAGGATTTTGGGATGCTTGTTGAGTACTTTGTAATTTACTCCTTTGTTTTGGATTATATTCTTTTGAATAGAATCTCCTTTTATCATCATTCTGCTTGCTGTTTGTGAATACTTGACGATATGAAACAGGTACATGTGACTTGCTTGATTTTAGAACAGTATCTGGCAAAGCCTTGCTGCTTCTTTAAAGGGTGTCACCTTTTATGCTTCTTTTCCTTCTTTTATACTCTGGTTTGAACACTTGTGATTCTTTGCTTTGTGCGTTCTTTGATATTTTTCTAACCCCTTTGTAACTAGGGCCTTTGCAGGAGCCTTCTCTTTTCCTTGGTAGTTGGTCCCATTTGTGGGAGTTCTTCTAACTTCTTGTTTCTGTGATTAGCGCCCCTTGTGGGGGCCTTTCTAGCAACTGGTTCTGTGACTAGCGCCCTTTGTGGGAACTTTTCTAACAACCGGTACTGAGACTAGCGCCCTTTGTGGGATCTTTTCTAGTCCTTTGTAGCTAGCGCCCTTTGCGAGAACTTTTCTAGTCCTTTTGTTGTTAGCGCCCTTTGTGGGAACTTTTCTAACAACCGGTACTAAGACTAGCGCCCTTTGTGGGAACTTTTCTAGTCCTTTGTAGCTAGCGCCCTTTGTGGGAACTTTTCTAGTCCTTGGTTCTGTGGTGTTTTCCATTGACGTTTGCTGTACATTCTTCTCCCCCCCCCCCCCGTTTTTTTTGCCTTGGTAACACCTCTTGTCATTGGTGCTACTTTTACTTCCTTCTTGCCATGATCAGTTTGCAAACACTTGGATTTCTACACTGCTCTGACTTCTTGACTTTGTGCTTAAGCTCGCCTTTTCATTATCCGCTTTGATGTATGCATATACCCAGGTGCGCCTTGCTTCAAGGGCTTGCCATTACAACATAATTCTTCATTCTACTTGTATCGGGATACTTTGACTTGCTTGTAAGGGCAGACTGGGCTGGATTCTTGAATTTAACTTGGCTGCTTGTTCAAGAAAACTGAGTTTGCCTTGGTTTTGCTATGTCCGCTTTTGTGCATGTGCTTGCTATTTCATTCGATCACTATGTGTTTTCTCTATCGTATGAGGAAGTATGAGCTCTACATCTTGTCTTGCTGTTGCGCTCAGATTTCCGCACTAATTTTGTTTTTAATTTCTGGCTTGTCTTCTATGGCACGCTTTGATCTGAAGTAGCCTTCGTCTTTCTAGTTTGAATTCACTGTCAACTTTTGATTTCAGCTTCTGATATAATTTGCTCTCAGATTTTTTGTCTTTCTGTTTGCATTTGCTCCAGGATTTCTAGATTCATTACTCTTTCTTTTCCGATTCGCCTTTTACAGGTGTGCACCCTTGGTTAATTGATTGAGTTGGCTAAATGGTGTATTGAAACTGAACAGGGGGTGCTTTTGACAACGATGCGCGTTTGGTTGACTGATTTTGTTGAATCTGAACATGTTATATTGAAACCGAACATGAGGGCACTTTTGATGACAGTGCGTCTTTGGTTGACTGATTTCTGTTGAATCTGAACATGATATATTGAAACTGAACATGAAGGCGCTTTTGATGACAGTGCGCCTTTAGATTGTTGATTCTGGGCGAGGTGCCACCCTTGGGACTGAGCGGAGGACGCCTTTAGAATGCTGATTCTAGGCAGGGCGTTGCCTTCTAGTATGATTTCATCTTTTCTCTTTGCTTGATTTCATTTTCTTGATTTCCACTGATCTTTATATTTGTGTTTATTTCTCGAGACTTTGCTTTTGTTTCATTATTTGCTTTCTAACTCCTTACTTTTGATTGTCTTCTCTCACCGGGTGGGACGTAGAGCGCTTTTCTACTTTAGATAGATCAGGAGTTTTGTTGTTCACGGTGGAGGAATCGTTCCTCCCATGGTATTGAGCGTCTTAGCAAAACTTGGTAACTCATGGCTTGAGAGCGTACCAAGGGCTTCTCAAATCTTAGAAAGAGGTCACTTCTTGTTTCTACATAAACAAATTTCATTTTTCAGATGTTTTTCATACTACGTATGCCCGTTTTCTTAGTCCTCTATAATAAATTACATACAAAATCAATCATGCATCATTACTGTTCATTACTGATACTGTGACTAGCGCCCTTTGTGCGAACTTTTCTAGCAACTGGTTCTGTGACTAGTGCCCTTTGTGGGAACTTTTCTAGTCTTTGTTGTTAGCGCCCTTTGTGGGAACTTTTCTAATCTTTGCTGTTAGCGCCCTTTGTGGGAACTTTTCTAACAACCGAGACTAGCGCCCTTTGTGGGAACTTTTCTAGTCTTTGCTATGCATCTTGTTGGGGTATATGCTCTTCTTCCCCTTTTTTATTACATAATTCAATGGTTGAGCCCAACATAGTTAATTAAATTATGGCAATACTGACTTGCATGACAAACTAATTCTAGATCTATGGCATACATATCAAGCATTCATATGTACAGAGTCATCAAAATATTTGACACATATCAAAGCGCCACTGTTCATGAATGGATACACATATATGCCACTCTTAGCCATGAAAAACATGGAGTCCAAAAATCAAATCATCTACATAGCATTTCATGTCATCCATACAAGGTAAAATGAAACTAGCCAGGCAGAACAGGATATCATGGGAAAGTGATCCTACCAAAGCCATACTTGGACATGGATGCAAACAAGAGCTTAGCAACATAATGAGCATATACTTACTACAACTATATTTTTTTGTATACATATATATTTTTTAATTGCACATACAGTAACTAATAATTCAGTGCACACTTCGTCATGATCTAAATACATTATTATCAGTTTCATGAAAAGGCGTACTAGCATAACAAGCATGACTATAATTTAGACTGAGTTAAGAGATGTATGTACTTAGCTTTTATTGTAGATAGCATGGATCTGTTTTTCCGTCTGAACTTTCTGGTTTCACCTTTGCTCCCGAGTTTCCTCTTTCCATAATGGAGCGCCTTTTTTAGAAAGAACGTATTTCCACCCCTTCGGTTGCCTGAGTGCTTTTTGGAAAGTTGGATAAGAGCGGATGTGGTCGCCTTTTGGAAAGGACACTTTTGGCTGAAAGACAACCTCCTTGCTGTAGCGATTCTTGGGTTGAAGACTGTTGAGGCTGATATCAGTGGAGTGTCCTCATGAACTGTTTTTGGTGTAGTGCCTCCAGGAGCTGCCATTTGAACAACATCTCCAGAGACATTCCCTTTTTTGTTTGAGGCCATGATTTCCCTGGCAACGGCGCCAATTGTTTTTGCCAAAATCTATATTCTATGAAGAATAAAGATAAGATAGAGTGGGTTCGTAAACCTTGTGAAATCAATGGCCTCAATTTATTGAATACTGGAGAGGAATACATGATAGATGGGTATTTTGTTACAAAGGGGGGCAATGAACAATGATTAATGAGAATTTATACAGGGCGCCCTTTGATTATCTCCCTCAAGCTCTCTATGGTATTCACTCTCTTCTGAGTCGTTGTGTCTGTGTCGTTGTTGTAGTTCAGTGTTTACTGTTCTGTGGTTCTACTAGTTTGTGTTTGCTTGTGTAGTAGGCTTAGAAAAGAAAGGATGACTCTTAATAGGAAGCCTTTCTCTTACCTTCCTCAAGACTGCATTACAGTATTTTTATATCAATGCTTTTCTCTACTTTGGTTTACTCTACTTGTTCTAGTCTGGCTTGTATTGGTCTGGATTAGCTTGCTTTTGCCTTCTAGTATACTCTCTTTTTATAGTTGTCCAACAACTTGGTCTCCACGTTTTCCCTTCTCTTTATCTGGTGGTTGCTGCACTGTTGTTTCTTTGTCAATTGGGCAACATCGTTGCTTGCCTTAAGCAGGGAGCTCTGAGCAGCCTTCCTCATTTGTGCTTGAGTGAAGCAGTAAGTTTTCCTTTTATGGTATTTGTGAATGACTGAACTGATGGGGCATTTGGCCCAAGGCTGGAGGCTTGCTGGAGAAGGGTGCTCTTCTGATACTTCATTACAGTGTGCAGGCACTTTCTAGAAGGAAGAATGTTGCTAGGAGGAGGACACCCTTTCCTGCCCTGGTTACTATCACGTGGAACAGATACATATATACAACTTGGGCTTGCATCCTCTTGGCCCTTTCTTCAATCCTTTTATTTTATATCCCCTTATTGGATCAAAGCCCAAAATAATTATCTTTGTCCTAAACACATATCATTGATGAAATGAAACTCTCAATCCCCCCTTTTTTTTCCTTGTTCCTCTTTGCAACGTAATTATAAGTTTTTTTTTGTTATCATTCAAAATCATAAATAATAATCGTTTGCTTTTCTAATTTTTAGGTTAAGCAAAAAAAAAAAAATGTAATGAAGGCCCAAGAAAGCAAAATGATAAAATGAGATTCTTTCCTTCCTTATCGTTGACGTACCAGATATAATTGAGGTTAATGGACATGGTCCGTAAGCATTTGACTGATTGCTAAAACAACTTAATGAGAAATTTAAAGTAATAATAATATAATACTCCCTCCGGTCCATATTATAAGCACTCTTTTTGTGAGAGAGAAAGGATGCTTATAATATGGACCGGAGGGAATATTATTGGTAGACCTTTGGTTTTTAATATTTTATTAGCTAAACATCAACTTTTCAAATTGTTTTGTTTGTCTTTATATAAAAATTCTTCCATGCACTATTTGTTTGAAAGATTCGTGGAGTCTCTTGAATACTTTGGCTAGTGCTAATGTTATAAATAAAATTGGTGTTTGTGGATTGATTTGGGATATGGTATTAGAGGGGATGCATGGATATCACAAGTATATGAAAACAAATTTCTGAGAATTTTTGCTTAAAGCTTGTCTTAACACATAGTTTGTTTACTTTGTCACCTAGATGTTGTTAATGCTTTACTCCTGTCATAGCTCTAAATCTTGTCGTAGTTCTAAAGATTGTCACACCTACAATATTCATGCGTGTATTTTATCCTACATTTCTTGATCACTTGTGGTAAGGAAATAATGATTTCCTCCCTATCAACAGAAGTGTCAAGGTGCTTATTCCATGATACCCCAAAAATGGGAGACTTTGTTTGCGCCTCAAAAGTGAGTTCTTCTACTTGTTGAAGAAAATGAATCCTCCCCAAGAAGGAGTGCAGAGTTTACCATGGCATAAGGGATGATTGCCATGGAAAATAAATGTCCTTTAGGGATTAATGTTTGTCACGGAAGGCATTGCTAACATCTCTAAGGATGAATTTTAGCTGAAACTAGATGCTATAGCTACCTTTTGAAGGATTTACCTTATGATAGACTTGAAACCTAATCCTTCGTGTTAGAGTGAAGATCCAATTTGGTCCATCAAGTTTTTTGACTGGGACACTTTAGTCCCTTAAGAATTATAATTCACTTTTAGTCCCTAAAGAATTTTAAAAATACCACTTTAGTCTTTGTTTTCATTCCGTTAACTACTGTCACTGTTGACATAAACTGTAACATTTCATTCCCAGGTGCTAATGGCCTCCCAGTAAATGTCCCTGGTGCTTCTGGAAACAGTGACAATAGTTAATAGAATGAAAACACGAACTAAAGTGATATTTTTTTAATTCTTTAGGGACTAAAAGTGAATTATAACTCTTGAGGGACTAAAGTGTCCCGGTCGGAAAACTTGAGGGATCAAATTGGGTCTTCACTCTCATGTTATGAGTTTTATTATACCTTAAAAAGTGTGTTAAGAGATAACTTAACATTCTTAAATGTTTCAATCCTAGCATTTGATCCTCATGTTCTTAGGATATTTCCTTCATTATCTTTTTCTTCTTCTTTCCATGGTATTTTGAAGACTTAAACTCACTCTTCATTCTTCTGAAATTCTCCATTTGTGAGTTCCAATCCTTCGTTAAAGGCTTTAAATAACATTTTCTCATTCAACATTCTCCTAACCATATTTAAGAGGAGATTTAATTTTCAACCGAAAACTATTCTTTTTGATAAGAAACACGAATTCCAACACTTGACATTTATTATCATACTCTGCCCAACCCCAACAATCTTATATTCGGTATCAAAGGAAGTAGGCTAAAAAAATGTTGAATAAATATGAGTGTTTGTGAAATAAATAATTAAATATAATTTGAAATTGGAATTAGATCTTATAAATATAATAAAAAAAATTTTAAAAAGAATTTGTTTCAAGGACGAAAGGGAGTAACAGGAAAAAAATTATAAGTCAAAAGTAAAAAATTAGAAATATAAGGGTGTATTTATTTGCACCCTTTTTATGTTTCACACTCACCAATATTTTTTGGTGTCTTATAGAATTTTTCCACTGATCTATGTTGTTTATAAGGCCTTTCCAAATCTGTAATTTCGAAGAATCGAGTTTGAGATCACACAATCTTTTTTGATATCTCGATATCTAGGGACCTGATAAACGATCACTAAAAAGTAAACAAGTGTTGGGTCCACACTCACCATTCTAATGAAGAAAAATAAAATTAAAAAAATGTTAAGTGAAAAATAAATATAAAAAAAATATGAGATTCATGGTTATGCAAGGTATTTACATGTTGGCTTTATTAGGTGGTGCACGTGGAAAATGCACTTTAAACCGTACCGTTATGATTAATATTTCTATTTCTGGTTGTTAAATTCTAAGTTAACTTTTGAATTTTTACAAATTTATGTTTCTGGGTCATAAAAACAAGCTGATGATACTCATTTAAACTTTTTTTTTGGTAACTTCATACGAGTTTAAGTAAACTCTAATAAAATCGATAAACTCTCGAGTTTACGAAACGACATTTAAACACTAATTTTGTCTCAAAAAGTAATCATTTTCTCATTATTGTCTAATATTTTGGTTGAATTATCTATATTTTACAATATATAACAGATTTATTTTGTATTGTTGTATCCGACTGCAAATTAAAGTAAATGATTGATTAAAAATCATATAACAATTGGGGTAAATATGGATTTTAATTACACTTTATATTTTTTTTTTGCTTTATTATAATATGAGTTTAATATCTGTACACTGACAGTTTAAAGTTTTTTACACTGTCGGTGCATCATCCGTCATCAATATGCCTTACTTTTACTTATAAGTCAACCAAAGCTAACCAATCAACGGTAGATAATATGTTGAGAGTGTAAAAAATCTTTACACCTTTAGTGTATATATTATTTTCTCTTATAATATTTGAATGATTAAAAATATTTTTGGGTAAGATTTTAATTATATTTATGTCCTAAAATATGTTATTAATTAACATCTTTGAGAATTTTAAACAATTACATATTTACAAATCAAGTTTAATTTACAATTCAAATTTATCTAAACTACATAAGTTTACTTGAAATTTTGAGTTTAACAACCACGATTTAATCAGTAAATATACCAAGTATTTTAGAAGAGTTCCACTGCGCTTTTTTGCTATCAAATATCCTTTGCCTACTTTTATTTTTAATTTGGATTTTGGTCTTGGCTTTTCTAGCTCCACTAAAGTTGCCTTGCTTATGTATATACGAACTCATAAATGTAGGAAAAGATGCATGTCTCCTTTCCCGGATTCACACATCCAGCACAACAAGAACGTTTTGTCACAATTCCTCACCACGTCTCCTCTTATATGTGATCACTTTCCATCATTTTCTGTCCTATAAATATCACAATTATATTGGAAGAGAACAAAGGGGAGCTGATAGCATTATTTGAGATAAAAATAAGAGTATTAAGGGAAGTATAGCATATTTGATGCGATGGTATTAGTGAAGTAAATTTGTAAATATTACTATTATTACATATACATGATGTGCCGTACATTTATACTTATCAATTAGTACTTCAAATCATTTTATTTAAGCTTACATAGTAAAAGTCCATATATGTCATGTTGCAAATTACATTGTGAAATGTTGAATTTAGTGGGAGGGCGTTCCGCGCCCCAGAATTATCCTCAAAGTGGATACTTACAGAAATACTCTAGTAAAAAACTGTTGAACTTGTGCATTTTATTTCTGAAAAGTAAAATGATAAAAAAATTGTATAAATATGTTAAAAAAATCTAACTTAATTTAATGTTTGTTTTTTTTTTTTATTTATTTGTTTGTTGATAAGATATATGTAATTGGGTCGTTCACTTTGTTGCTCGATAAGTTGTTGGACAAACATCTATTGACAGGATTTAGTTTGATAATCTGATTTTTACCTTTTTGTATGTATAACTTCACTTGAACGTTTTAATATAATTTTCACTTCAAAAAAAACTCCGAAACAAAATATTTATCTTTGATGAATTTCAAATTAAGATTGTCTTTTCTAATTAATATATATATATATATATATATATATATATAATTAATAGTAATAGTTAAAGAGACAAATGTAGCTAAAATATATTAAAAACTTTAACTTTTTATATACTCGATTGATGAAGTAATTGAGATTTGTAGTTTTTATTATATCTAGAAATTTAAAAGCATTTGTTAACAAGATCATAAGGGCTCCTTTGGTGGACATGTGATAAATTAAATAAACAAAGACAAAATTATTAAGTGCATGTTTGGATCTCTGGTGTTTGGATCTGTGGTGAGTTAGCTGGAATGCTAACGTTATTCACATCAGCTTCTATTCCAACGTGAAAATGAGGGTTAACGTGATTTTGTAACGTGAATCCAACTTACCCTAAATTGGTCCCGTACGTATGTTATTTTCAGGTTACAAATCAATCATTTAAGTTTTTTTATTTTCAAATAAGTCCTATAAGTTGTTGTCATCCAACAAATCGGTCATTTCGTTAATTTTCTCCGATCCGTTAAGTGACAAGTGGCACCATAAATTTTTTTAAAAAAAAAATCATTAAACTATTTTTTTAACACATGTCACCATTAGTTAAGTGACACATGTCACTTAATAAAAAAATTAATGAAAAAAGGAATTTGTTAGACAATAATTACATACTTACAAGACTTCTTTAAAAAATCTTAAAAAAAGAACTTAAGGAATAATCTAATAGTTTTGGCGTAATTCATCATGTGCTGGCATTAACTTGCACCAAGTGAATGAAAGAAAAATGCGACCACCATGTAGTTAATGAATAGTGATATCTCCAATTTCAAATGGTCGCACTATTTAATTTTATGCAAAATTTATGTTTTGGTCTTCTAATTTTTTTTTTAAAGTTTTATCTTTTGATTTTTTTAAGTTTTTGTACTTTAATTATATTTTTTCATAATTCTTTCAATTCTCAACCAAATAAATTAATTTTAGTATCATTAAAAAGTATAGAATGAAAAATTTACAAAACTCATTCATTATTTTTTTTTTAAATTTCATTATTAAAAAAATTGATTTTAGGACCCATTTATAACAAAAAAAAACTACTTTTAGGACAAAAAAAAAATTAAAGAACAAAACTGAAAAAAAAAATTAACTTAAAGGATAAAACATATATAAATTTTATCTTAATTTTATTTTAGTGAAGATTTTTTTAATAATGCTGGAGAATAACCGAATAAGAAGTTAAATAAAATAATTTTAGATGCACTCTTTTTTTTTTTTCACAATGACGTTCTTTTTATTTTTAAATTTAACTGTAGTAGTATGTGGTTATAATGTTAACCACATATCATTTTATTTTTATATTCATTTTTGATTCTTATAAGTTAAGAAAACCTTTTTTCAAAACGTGAATTATGTTTCTCAGTCAATCTCTAAAGATTAATCCATTTTAGGAGAATTAGTTATCGAAAATGGTACTATATATAATCTCTCTCAATAAAATTCATGCACATAGAATGGATATACTCTCTTCAATTTCGAAATATATATTTATTATATATATATATATATATATATATATATATAACACATGGTTTGAAATATAAAAAAAAATCTAAGTAATTTTATACTTTTAAAAATTGTCATTTTTAAAATATCACTTATTAAGTTCATAAAATTTTTCAATATTCTTAAACTTCATCTTTCATTTATTTATAATTTACATTTCCAATAAAGTAATTTAGGTAATTCTTTTTTTTTTCACCAAGATCAGAGTATACTCCAGCCGACAGATGAAGACTAATCTCCTCCGATGCGTAGAGATCACCAAAGTGGATTTTGCCTCTACTAACAAAGCATAATTTTTTTTATATAAATCAAAAACATTAAATGCATATAAAAAAATTCTTTAAAAAATGTGTTTTTGTTTTTCATTTTTCTTATAATAAAGATACTTGCTTGGTCACTGCATGTTTATAATGATATACTTCTTGTCTCTAAAATAAACATTTTTTTTGGGAAAATTTATTCAATTTTTTTTTAAAAAATTAGTTAATATAATCAATATCATTCATATTGATAACATTTGATACATTTTTTTTTATTACTCCTTGTAACTATTATTGGAATATTAAAATAATTTTAAATAAGGTTGTTTATGGGAAAAAAAACTTTATAGTTATTAAAAATTGGAAAATTAGTTTAAAATAGGAAAAAAAATAAAAGAAGCTAAGTTTCCAAAAAACTTACATAAAAAACTGAAAGGAGTGCCCCTTCTCCAATAGACAGCTCAATTCCCTTTTATGTTTAGAGCAGATGAATGAATCAACCCTCCCTCTAGCTCCTTTTCTCATTCTCAACTACCAGGTGCAAACCAAAAAACTACTCCCGAAGTTTTGGAAGACTTCTAGAATTAGTTTTCGCCTATAATCGTACATTAATTTTGCCTGCCCTTAAGAACACTAAAATCCAAGTTGTGCCCAAAAGCCCTGTGGGCCCTAGCCACAAATTGTCATTGATCAGGCAATTCAGTCGCTGTTCAACTAAACTTGCAACTTGCATTCAGATAATATGTATATATTGCTCTGCTCCCGTTTATAATACTCTTTTGGGTTATAATTTTATCCTATTTATAAAACCTATTTTCAATTTTCAATAGCATTTAATTACTTTTTTGGCTTAATTATGTCACAAGTTCCTGAAGTTTGGGGTACTTTTGTCAGATACCCCTATTCTTTATTTTCCAATGTCTAATTCCCCGAAGTTACTTCTGGGTTTGTCATATACCCCTACTACCTATTCTGGCCAGTTTTGCAGACATGTAACATCATAATCCTAGTCAGACGCAAGAGTTTAGGCACGTGGTGCCACGTGGACGAAGATCCTTTTTTTTAATTAAAAAAACTAAAAAACTTAATATTTTTATATTTTTAGTTTTAAAAAAAATAAGAAAAAAGGATTAAAGAGAGAGACCATCTTCGCTCGTGTGACATCACGCAGCACCACATGGCCAACCTCCTGCATCTGACTAGGATTCCGATGTTACATGTCACCAAAATTGGTCAAAATTGGTAGTAGGGGTATATGACAAATCCAGAAGTAACTTCGGGGAGTCAGACATTGAAAAATAAAGAATAAGAACATCTGACAAAAACACCCAAAACTTCAGGGATTTGTGATATAATTAAGCCTACTTTTTTCCACTAACTCCCCTATAAAGTCAACATTTTTTAGAGTTCCAATAATAATTATAGGGTAGTTTTGAAAAAGTATATTAAATTTTTACATTTTCAACGTCACTAACAAATTTATCCACTTTCTTTGATGGGAGTGAAAAACCCAAAAAGATTTTATAAATAAAACTGAAGAGAGTAATATATAAATATTTTTGACTAATGAAACATAGTAAAAATTTTAAAACACACGTTGTGAAAGGTACTTTGCCTAGGTAACATAAAGCTGGGTATTCATTTGGACATTGGGTCATAGCTAGAGACTATGGCAAATATTCTCTTGCTTCCTTGTCAACTCAAGTTACTGAAGAATCATAAGTTGCATAGGCATTGCCATACAAAAACAGTACCAATATCCTTGAATTCAGTGATTAGGAATGAGAGAACTTCCTCATTCAGTTACAGAGGCACGGCTAATGTTCCTTTTAATGAGTTGCCTGGGGTATATCCATCCACTTCCCATCACTATTCTCAACTTCCTCCTACTCTTCTATTCATTCCATAATCTATAATTCTATACCAATGTATGATATTCATCTGACATAAATATATTTTATTTGTTATGCAGGCTTCCTTTGATCAATATATGGATAACAAGCAGAGAGTATTCCAAGCTGTGTTTCCTGACAAAGCAACAACAAAACAGCTCAATGAGGTATTTATTCCACTCCAAAAATGATTTAGAGAACTACAAAATGAGCCTACAAATCAACTTACATCATAAAAGTAGTGACATGTGTCACTTGTCTGTCATTGATTGGTTAACAAGTGACACATGTCACATTCTTATGGTGTAGATTGATATGTAGGTTCATTTTGTAGGTCTCTATATCATCACTCATTTCACTCACCGTCCCTCCTAGGAAATCCTTTGTGTTAGTTGTGATTTATGTAAGCAGGAAGAGTGGAGGATCAAATTGCCCACCTTGCAAAGCATATTCTTGAATGTCCAGCCAACTGCAGATATCAGGTTGACATTCAAGTCTAATGGAGAAGATTATCCACATGACATTCCTCATCATATCACAACAGTTCTGGAGTTTCAATTTGTAAGAATTTCCCATTGATCTTATATATACACTTGAGAAGGATCCTTTCATGCTAGGTGTATGTCATTTATCACTAACACTAGCTCTCTATTGTCGATCTTATTTTCATCCAACAGTTACTTTAGTGAAAATCACATTTATCATTGGAGGAAAATCATATCAACTTCTTAGAGTATGTGTAAGTGAAAAATGACTTAGCTTACACAAAGTGTGCAGGGATCTTTCTCGGTGTGTGCACGCGTATGTATATATACTTTGTTGGACTTAGTAACTTCTGTGAGAATAATGGCATGGGTTGGGTAAAAAACTCAGTTGGAGAATTATATTTGTGAAGGATAATAGGAAACAATAATAATAATGGATGATGTACTTGAAATATGTTTTTCAATATTGTTTTTTAAGACGTCATTGGCCCCCACTACTTGCTGTAAGGTTACAGCCAATTGCCTCAAGGATTTATCCAAACACCCAAAAATTTTCATCTAGCAATTATAATAATTTCTCTATTGCAATCTATATGTATTCACTCATATTCGAGGGATTTTTATTTATAATAGATTTTTGGCTTATTCAGGTTTTTGGTTTCTGAAAGTTGATTGAGTTTTGGTTTTACTCCTTATCTTTTTTATTTGATCGATCTTGATTCTTAAAATTTTAAATTTTTTGGTTTTGACCCTGCCGTTAGAGATCCACCGTTAATTGATGACATGGCTAACGGAGTATCACGTCAGCATGTCATGTGTCTTTTTTTTAAAAGTAAAAGGTCCTTTAAAATTGACTGAATTTTGGTTTTAGTCCCTTCGTTTTTTTGACCGGTTAATGTCCTTAAAATTTTAAAATTTTTGGTTTTGGTCAAAGCCGTTAGTAAAATACAATTAATTGCTGACATGACTAACGGATTGTCACGTCTGCATGTCATGTGTCTGCACAATAATGAGTTGATAGCCCAACAAAGCAAGCAAAACTCTAACCACAGTCGGTCTAAGATTGCCCAACTTACACAAGCCCAATAACTTGAACAAACCCCTAATCATCATTGGAGTATATAACATTCACTTCTTGCATAAATATTTCGACGTGGGATTTCAGATGAACTAAAATATTATAATTTTTAGTCTCTCGTCATTTCTGTTTATATAATAAACCAATACATAATAGAACTCATGTCTTATTCTATATTGTCCTTACATGTCTACTGCTCTTACATGTCTACTATCGACGTGACAACAGCTCATTATTATGCAGACACATGGCATGCTGATGTGGGAATCTGTTAGTCATGTCAACAACTAATAGTATTTTATTGACAGCAAGGACCAAAACCAAAATTTTAAACTTTTAAGGACCTTGACCATTAAAAAAAATGATAGGGACTAAAACAAAAATTCGATCCACTTTCAGGGACTTTTTACTTAAAAAAAAGCACATGACATGCTGACGTGACACTCCGTTAGCCACATCATCAATTAACGGTGGACCCCTAATGGTAGGGACCAAAACAAAAAAATTTAAACTTTTAAGGATCAAGACCGGTTAACTAAAAAGATAAGGACTAAAACCAAAACACGATTAACTTTCAGGGACTAAAAACTTAAATAAGCCTAGATTTTTCAATAGTTGTAATATATTTGTTCACGAGTAAAGAAATGTGTCTTCTGTCTACTTATGAACCACTGCTTCCATTCATCGATGAACCAATATATCAATTCACACTTTTCACATTACAGTTTTGCAAACTATATTAACAATCCCCCACTTAATTTGTAAAACTATACAAATTCTCACATCCATGTAGTATCATGCATAAGAAAAGGTAGCGATGTGTTTTTAACCTTCCCATAAGGTAAGCATTTCAAAGTTATAACATATTTAGTGGTAGCTAGGTGCTACTAACCATAATCATTATTCGCTACAATCGAAAATATCACCCGCATGATTTTATAATACTTCAAGGTTTTAATTCCCAGAAAAATAATCAGCACATAAATGCCATGTGCTATCACCTAGTGTTCATGAAAAATTTTCAAAAGTCAACCCAAAACTTTTGATCAGAAGCGACACCACTCCTTAATGCTCATATAGGTGAATTGAAGTTCCTTCAAGGTCTTAGCCTTAAGTTAACTTCATTATGAGTTTAATACTCACCCTCCTCTTACTTTTAGTATTTCACTCTAGACTTGGAATGGTAAATTTCTTTAGTGCCAAAGTCACTTATCAATAACTTGTTGTTACTCATTGAACTCTTACACTAGAAATCTTCTAGAGAAGAATTGAGTTTCTAGTATTGACGACTTTTATTAAAGGGTTTCAATCTCATTCCCATTGATTATTTTCCATCACGAGTTTCTATTTTAATGATCAACCAAATTATTTCTTGACTTGATACATTGAGTTGCAACTATACCTTCACAAATAAACCGTTAGACAAATTCATGTCGAAAACTAGCTAAGATATCTAGATTTTCTTTGGTATACCTTATTGAATGCACTAGACATAAAAGATTCATTATCACAGTATAAAAATATGACTGATATCATATGTGATCACAACGATATTTCTCATGACATGTCTCCCAGCCATTTGCCTCTTTACATGTCTCGATTTGCCAAAACAACAGATTCATATTTCAAAATGAAACAAATTGTCTGTTTTTGTTTCTTAAAATCCAAAAAAATCGATCATCTGCCAAGGATTGGAATCTTTTCAAGCATAAGCTTTATTATCATTTTCATACTAGTCATCCAAACTAACATTTCTATATCCTTCCAGCATAGCTAAGCACTTTACATTGAATAATCCTAGAACTTTTCGAGTTTCATTTTAGTAATCAATATCTGATTAATTAAATCCCTAGAAAGTTTTCAACTAACAAAAGAAATAGGCTTAATTATATCACAAGTCTCTGAAATTTGGGGTACTTTTGCCAAATACTCTTATTCTTTTTTTTCAATGTCTAACTCCCCAAAGTTACTAATAGGTTTGTCAGATACCCCTATTACCAATTCTGACCAATTTTGCTGACATGTAACATCAAAATCTTGATCAGACGCAGGAAGTTAAGCATCCGGTGCCCCGTAGGCGAAGATCCTCTTTTTATAAAATTTAAAAAACTAAAAAACTTAATATTTTTATATTTTTAGTTAAATAAAAAAAAAGAAAAAAAAAGAGAATTGAAGAGAGAGGTCGTTTTCGCCCGTGTGACATCACGCGGCACCACATGACCAACCTCCTGCGTCTGACTAGGATTCTGATGTTACATGTTGACATAATTTGCCAGAATTGGTAGTAGGGGTATATGACAAACCCAGAAGTAACTTCGGGGAGTCAGACATTGAAAAAAAAAGTATAAGGGTATTTGACAAAAGTACCCCAAACTTCAGGGATTTGTGACATAATTAAGCCAAAGAAATATATGTTCTAACACTTAATTTGAGCAATTGGAATTTTCCTTCTAATATGTGCAAAAGAACATAGCGATTAAACCCCAACTATCTATGTGTAACATCACAGTGAGTATAGCCCCTACTATCTTTGCTCACTTTAATTCCTAAAATAATTTATATCTCTTTATGAACTTTTATCTTAAATTTGAAGATAGAAATTTTCTAGTTCTATATGTTTAACAATTGCAATAAATGAAATAATGAAAATAAACATCATTAACATCACATAACACCATAAATAAATTTATGAGAGAGCATGCATATGAAACAATGAATATTAATCATGATTATCTTATACGACTCACATTTGTCTCTATTATAAATCATCTCATTAACATACAAGCAAATAAGAACCCAATAAAATACACTTATCTATATTATTTTGCTTACAACATGAGATTAAACTATAATTTCAAACTTTTCAGAATATTTCTTAAATGATTTATAAATCTCATATAATATAATTCTAACTTGAATAACATCATACCTTAATACACACTTAAGTTCTAATAGTAAATATTTACTTCAATAATCATCATATAAGTGCCTTAATCCAAAAAAACAGGACCAAAAGACTATCATTATTTCATTTTGAAAATTCTCTCACAAAGCTCCAACAATTTTCAAAATAAACTCAAACTTTTATCATTTTGAAAATCTCCTTCATAAAAGAAAACTACTTTATTTCTTCTTAGTACACATAGTTTCAAAATACAAACTTTTCATAAGAAATTATATATATGGATAAGAATCTTGCAATTGACTAGCTATCATATAATTTATATCATCTATATATTACCAAAAATCATATGCATGCCATGATTTTATTTCCGTTTTAAACAATTACGTAAGACCAAAATGAACCGGGGTCTCAAGTTCATGAGACACAATATGTGACCCACCAAGTTGGGAAGGGATGCAACTGTTGCAAAGTTATACCAATCTAAATCGACTAAAAACATGTAACATTTAACTCTTTGCAAAATTCAACAACTATTTGTACAACCTGTATAAAGTTTTTGACATTTTTCACTTGTTTCCAAATCTTGTCCAAGTCCATACGGAATGGTTGCCACTATGCATGTATGTATAAAACTGTCAATTATTAACTTCATCGTTACATGAAAAAACATCTTCCACCATCATCATGCACGCAATCAATATATATGTAGCATTAATAAAAAAAAAAAAATTGCTATCACATTCTCATATATCATTAATCATGAAACATATCATCAGAATGTCAATTCATCTCATATTAATGAAAGATAATTGTATACCTTTCACCATGATTATATAGAAGGGAACAAATCATTGAAGCATATGAACATTGATTTCACCAAAATTGTAAAAAGAAATTGCATCATTTTTCACCATCCTTTTCAAACCTTTCTTATTCTTTTGAACGTATACTTACAAGAGAATTTATATATCTTCTCTATCCAAAAATAATTTTTTAAGATTAATATTGTAAGAATAGCAGTATGGCCAGGGACGGATCCAGGTGGTAGCTAGCGGGGGCAAGTGCCCCCACAAACTTTTTTAATTTTTCTTTAAAATATTCTTACATATATATGTTATATATATTATTCTGTATCACTAGACAGAAATTATGCTATTGCTCATGGGTAAATTCTCTTCATCTTTCCGGTTGCCGTAAGTTCGAGACTTGGTACAGACATTTGTTTTTTAAATTTTTTGCAGTTCCTCGTTCTCAAACTTTATGTATGTTTTTTCTTTAATTTTATATATGTATATAATAAACTTTATGTATGTTTAATTAGGTTAGTATTATTAATAATGTTTTTTTAATATATTACTCTCTCCAAATCTTAATATGTTTTTATTAATATTTTTTGCAACTTGAAAAAAAAAATATTATTTGATATTAATGAATTAAGGACAAACAAGGGAAAAAAATGTATCTTATTAAATATAAAGTGATTTATGCATAAAATTAAAATTTTTAAAATGAGATTTATAAATAAGATCGAAATGAATATATTTTTAATATTATTTACGTATGTATCGCCCCCACATCAAAATTTTTTTGGATCCGTCACTGAGTATGGCTAGAGAAAGCTTAGAAAACTCACTTGGATAATTATACTTGCAAAGGATAATAGGAAACAACAATAAAAATGAATCATATACTTGAAACGTGTTCTCCAAAAATGGTATTTCTCCCCACTACTACGTCCCTTGGGGCACCAAGGAGTGTTTAAGATCATTCTAAAGGTTCTTATATATCCTAATACACATTCCTAGACCATTCTAAGCCTTTAGAATACTCTCTTAACCATTCTACACTTGTAAGAGCCTCGAAGGACTCATGCCACTACTTGCTATAGTGTTACGACAAATCGCCTCTAGGATCTATCCAAGCACCTAGAGATTATCAATCAGTAATTCTGATAATCTCACTTTCAAAAAAGAATATGAATGATTTAGAGAGGAATTTCTTTGTTGCAATCTATATGTATTCACTCATATATCAAGAACTTCTATTTATAATAGATTTCTCAGTAATTGTGTTTGTTCATGAGTAAATAAAGGTGTCTTTTCATTGATGAAAAAATACGTTTGTCTCCCCATGAACCACTGCTTCTATTCATAAGTGAACCAATGTATCAATTCACACACTTTTCATATGACAGTTTTGCAAACTATCACCAACAACTTTTTCTTTTAATTTTGTTTTGCAGATAAGGTGGGAACTACTCCAGGGTCCCTTGAGCATGGAACCAAACTTGAGCCTAGATGTTAGAGGAGCTATTTACCCGGAAAGGACAGGTAGGAGTTGCTGGCTTAAGAATGAAATGGAGATGAAGATAAGTTTTTGTGTTTCTCCAATAATGTCTTTGGTTCCTGAAAAGATCATACAGGATGGTGCAGAGTTGGTTAGCCTTCCTTTGTTCACCTACTATTTAGTTTTTTCAATTCGTGTAGTTAATTAAAATTTTTTAGACCAAATTTGGATGAAGTTCTGATGATTACTGATACAGATTTTCAAAAAGATGATGGATGAAATGAAGAAGGATTTCCAAGGCAGATTAGTAGCAGATTATAGAAGGTTCAAGAGGAGTAAGTCCTTGAAGAATTCAGTATAAACCCATTGCTCCATCAGTCTATTTGTTGAATATATAGCAAGCGAGAGCTTTGGAGAATTTTTCCAGCCAATTAAAGGAACTATTTATGTACGAATAATAATACATTCATTTTCTGCTACAAATCAATCCTAATAAACTATCATGATTCTTTGAAGAGGAAAATCTCTATTTAATGGCCACAGTCCACATATTAAATTTACTTATTAATGAACTCGTTCGGTAATACTGCCATAATATGTTACTACCGCAATATGTTTCATTTAGTTTATTTGATTTTAAAAAAAAAAAAACTATACAAGGTGGGTGATTTGTGTGGTAAACAGACTTATTTCACAAATAAGAATGTAATGGTCGGTTGGAAGGAGATTACAAATCGGGCCGATCAAATTAAATTGATTTGATATATTTTAATCTAAAAGTGTTTATTACACAAAAATTGGACCTGACCAAACCAAATAAAAATAATTTGGTTTGATACTATCTAATAATTTATTTACTAAATATTCGATTAGATCAAACCAAATCATAAATTTAAACACATTTATTTATTTATTTATTTATTTATTTATTTGGTTACACAGAGGGGCTAAGCCCAAAAAGAAAGAAAAAAAAAATCAGGAACAAAGGCTAAGACACTGCCTCCCTGGGAAAAGCAGTTCTTCTGTAATCTAAGGCTAACATGCCTTGAATTCCTTCAACTGGTTGCTCAAAAACATGAACTCCTTCCTCCATTTGAAGACTCTTGTTTGCTAAAAAGTCTGCACAAGCATTGCCTTCACGCAGGGTGTGAGTAAATCTAACAATCCAATCCATTCTTCTACACATATTAATGTGGTTCAGAAGGCTGTTGAAGTTTGTGTTGCCTTCTTGAGAAGGTTGCTGAATTAGCAGGTTTGTGATTGAAAGGGAATCGCTCTCAATGATAATTTTCCTTATGCCATTGTTCCATGCAACTTGCATCCCAATTAGAATGCTCCATAGCTCTGCGTTATAGGCAGTGGTTATACCAATCTTCCTCGCGAAACAGACCAATCATCTTCCTTCATCATCTCGGATAAGCCCACCGCAACCTGCCTGGCCCGGGTTTCCTTTCGATGCGTCGTCGCTATTGAGCTTAACCCAACTTTCCGGCGGTTTCTTCCATTGGATGAAATGCGTTGTGATATTCCTTATGCTGATCCCATTCTTTGGTCTATGAGCTTCCACGACTCCAGCAACCTGCAAATGAATAACATGAAGAGGATCAGCTGGATAAGAAAAGGAAGTATCATAAAAGGAGCAGTTTCTCCATTTCCACAAATAATAAATGGAACAAAGAAAAATACTCCCCCATAAATCCGATGAGTAGCTGGCCCATCCTTTAAGTAAGTTTATGCGACACCATTCTTGCAAATCAGTGTTGAAGAAGGTAGTTCTCTCTTCCGGTTTGATAAGGTCACAACAAAGAGCTCTAGCCTTTTCACAGTCGCGTAATGCATGAAGACTTGTTTCCTTCTCGACGTTGCATAAGTTGCAATTAGCCAAACCAAGACCCCAACTATTCTTTCTCTCATTTGTTAGAATCCTGTTATGTGCCACTTTCCATCCATGGATTTTCCATCTCTCCGGTCCTTTAATCTTCCATAATTGTTGCCAAGGAATCCGTTCAGCAGTAGGTGAGTTTGTGCATATCAAATCATAAGCACTCTTGACCGTGAAAGTCTCGTTTGCTGAAGCTCCCCATATTTCAGTATCTTTTCCAAGCTCATCCGTTGGAGGTGGTATAGTTTTGATTATGCTTATGACATCCTTCGAAACCATCTGATCCAACAGGTTATAATTCCATTGCCCATTCAGATCCTTCATGTCGCCTACCAGACAAAGGCTATTGTCAACATCAAAATCAGCAATGACATGATCTTTTAGAGAAATACCATTACCAATTCATCTATCCCGCCAAAACCAAGTTCCTTTACAGTTGCCAAATCGGTACTCAGTGTTTTCAATAACCGTGGGCCACAAATTAGCCATTTTCTTCCAAAGAGTAGAGTTCTTATTGAGTGCAGTAACTCTCTGAGATATATTTTGACCTCTACCATATTTTCCTTTAAGAACTCGGACCCATAACCTTCAGGATTACTCTTGACCTTCCAACAAAGTTTCATTAGGAAAGCTTCATTAAAAGTGCATATTTTTCTGAATCCAAGCCCTCCTTGAATTTTAGGAAGACAAATTCGGTCCCAGGTAATCAAGTGTGCTTTCTTTTGCTCCTTAATGCTTCCCCAAATGAACCTTCTCTGCGCTTTTTCAATTTCATTACAAATATTCTTCGGGATGACAGAGTGTTGCATGATATGATTCGCCATATCTCCAATACAGACTTAGCCAGAGTAACTCTTCCCGCCATTGATAAGGTATTAGCTTTCCACCCCGACAACTTGTTAGCCATTCTCTCTAGGAGGGGTCTGAAGTTGTCTCTCTTTTCCCAGAGCTCCCATGGTCTATTGAGCCTAAATAGCTTCCTAGACCCTTGGAGTGCTTGAAACCACTGATACTGATAATATCATCTTTAGTGATCTGGCTCGCATTAGCGGAGAAGAAAATAATAGTCTTTGTTTCATTCACTCTGTGAGCTGACGCTTCACCAAAAGATAGACTCTAAACAGTTCATAATAATTCCAAGTTGATCCATAGAGGCCTCTGCAAAAACAAGTAAATCGTCAGCAAACATTAAGTGAGAAATATTTGGACCTTGTCTACCTGTTTTGATAGGCTTCCAGTCACCTCTATTCACTGCCACTTCAATCAAATGCGATAATCTATCCATACAAATGACAAACAGAAAAGGTGATAAAGGGTCTCCTTGTCGAATTCCCCTAGAAGGAAGAAAGGGATCGATTTTGTTACCATTCCAAAGCATTTTATAAGAAGCTGAAGAAATGCAGTTGTAAATCAAATCAATGAGCGGGATAGGAAGATGAAGTTTCTAAAGGCAGTCTTTGATAAAATTCCAAGATATTCTATCATACGCCTTTTCAAGGTCAAATTTAATAGACATGTAACTTTTTCTACCTCTCATGTGTTTCATTGAGTGGACAACTTCCTGGGCAATAATAACGTTATCTTGAATATTTCTGCCAGGGACAAAACCAGCTTGGTACGGCGATATCCAGGAATTCATAAAAGGCTTCAATCTATTAGCAACCACTTTTGTAATACTTTTATACGCCACATTGCATAGGGATATAGGTCTGAATTGAGAAGCATACTGAGGTTGATCCACCTTCGGGATTAGAACCAGCAGGGTAGAATTAATATACTTTAAGACGTCATTGTCATGCCAAGCACTTTTAACAAACATACTAAAACTTTGGTTAATAATATCCCAATTATGCTTGAAAAGGAGAGCAGGAAGACCATCTTCCCCCGGGGCTTTGAGAGACCCCATAGAGAAAATGGCTTTCTTATTCTCATCATTTGAAGGCTCATTACCTAGGTGGGTAAGTTCTAAACCACCGGTAGGATAAGAAAAGGAACAAATAAGAGTAGGTCTATTAAAGTTATCCTCCATGTAAAGATTTATAAAAAAAGACCGAACCATATCACAGATAAAATCATTATCAAAAATCCATTCACCGTTGTTATCTTTTAAAGATAAAATCTTATTCTTTTTTCTCCTATTTATAGTATGAGAATGATAGTACCCCGTGTTCCTGTCACCGTCTAGAATCCACTCCTTCCTGGATTTTTGATGCCACAGAAACTCTTCGTGGTACAGGGTCTCATTAAGCTCCCTGCATAAAGTCTTTTCTAGATCTTGGAGGAAATTGTTTGTATGATAATCTGGAGCTCTTTGAATCCCTCCAATTCTAGCCATTAACTCTTTTTTCTTTCTGAAGACATTTCCAAAAATCATCTTGTTCCAATCCTGCAATTTGGGTACAAGAGAAGAAATGTTATCAATTAAATTTAAATTATTCCAATTACTTTGTAAAAAAGTAGAGAAACCAGAGTGAGAGAGCCACATCGCTTGAAAGCGAAAAGGCCTATTAATATTCCTGTTGTGATTCAGTCTCATATGAAGGCAAATAGGGTGGTGATCCGAATGTATGCGTGCCAAAATTTTAATCGTAGAATCTGGGAAGCAAAGCCTCCAGTTGTTATTAGATAGGCCCCTATCTAATCTTTTAAAGACCCGATCATAGCCCATTCGTTGTGGTCCTCTCCACGTAAAATTACCACCAACTTGGCCTAGATCAATCAAACCACATATATTGATCTTGTTCTTAAACTGATTGCATCTATTGATATCAACAGGAGCTCCACCCTTTTTTTCTCTAGCATTCCCTATTTCATTGAAGTCACCCATAAGGAGCCAATCTCCATCATCATTCATCTGTTGTTCAATATCTATAATGTTGTTCCAAAGCTCCGATCTCTCTTCTTCTCTTGGACTAGCATAGATAGCCGACAGCCACCAAGGCTTAAAATTATCCTCTTGAATAAGGACGTGAACAATTTGTTTTTCGTTGCGGATCTCTTGGACTGAAATATTAATGTTATTCCATAACACCCAAATGCCTCCCGAATACCCATTCACCTCAAAGATGATGAAATTCCGGAAACCAAGCTTACGGATGGTACTTCGGGCTCTAGTTCCACTACACCTAGGCTCCTGTATGATGACAATATCAGGTCTTTGAGTAGTAACCATGTTGCGAAAGGTACGACCGAATTCGTGACCCAGCGCTCCACGGACATTCCAGGAGATAATGATCATTGATGCAATTCGAAGGATTGGTCTTGAAGACCTAGCTGTCTTGGTTGATCAACAACTTTCTGTATTTCCTTGCCCTTCACGTTGCCAGTATCTATATCCATGTGACTTTCGGGAGGTTTAGGAGAAATAGATACCATGCTGATCCTTTCTTGAGAAGGTAGGAAAACACGGGTGATCATGTGGTCAATTGAACCTCTACCTTGTTTTTCAAGAATTTTCATGGCAAGTAGGATTTCCTCTTCTTTCTTTTTTTGCTCATGTTCTATCAATTCAGTTTTATCTCTTTCAGCTTGACACGCCACAGTACTTTCCGTTTGCCTAGAAGACGGACTCGGCAAGGAGCTAGCTTTTTGGTTCGGTTTCTTTATTGAAATATTAGAGGTAGTGTTCTTTACTGTAGCATTCAGGGCCTTGTTCTTAGTACCCTTATGTTGGGTATTTTTTCCTGCTAGAGGGTTACGTACCCTAACTTCGGGCCTTTGCATGAATGTGGGGGTCACCTTACGTGGAGGTTGATTCTGGTCTTCAATAGTACTGATTTGTTTCTCTAAATTCGATGCTGAAATTTCTTTTTCCTCAGCCAATAAAGCAAATCTGGATCCCAAATTTTTTGGTTGGAGATTATTGAGATTATCCTTACGTGATCCCTTCCCCTTAAACTGAGGGATTCTTTGCATCAGCATCCATGGCCCAAAGTGGGAGGGTTCGATTGCATTAATCACAGCAGAATCTTGGTTATTATTCGCTGCCGGCACAACCATCATGGACTGATCAAAAGTTTCCTTTTCAGGTTGCATGTTGACCACACCATGCTGAGAGTCGTTATCATCTTTATGAAATTCTCGAATTGTCCCTTCCTTCTCCTTTTCTGAACTTGCAGATGCTTGTGGCGTGATCTGATGATCATCATGCGATCTCTTGTCACACTTGCTATCCTCCATTACTTCTGTGCACTAATCAATCTTCTGACCATACCTTCCACATCTATAACAGATTAAGTGCAGGCCTTCATACTCAAGATTTATCTCCATGCCAAAGGCCTTCACTTTTGGAACTAACTATTTCTTCAGATCAATCTCCACACAAATCCTTGCATACTTAGCTCTAGAGTGCACCGAGGTTGTGTGGTTGATTTTCAGCATAGTACGTACCTATCTTGTTACTAATACGACAGAGGAAGCTAAAATTATACAATTCCATATCGAGGTTTGGAATCCGGACCCAGACGGTTACCTTAGTAACCTTTTGTTCCCCTTGCATAAAAAGAGGCCTCCACCTTTGGACAATTAGATAGTGATCCGCAACTTTCCATGGACCTTCAAAGAGGGCATGTTTATAGTCAGCCTCAGCAGTGAATTGCACGAGAAAATATCCTCTTGGCATCTCTATGATCTTGATAGTACCTTCCTTGACCCAACTCCTATGGAGTTTATTCTCAAGGATTCTTGGATTTATTCTTTTATCCAGGACATTGACTATCAAGGACTTCTTACATGGTTTGCACCATTCTTCAAACTCATTCTTTGAGACAAAAATCTCTGGGCAAGGATCAAAAGGGTCTCCATGGCCTTCCGTAGGTGTTTCTTTGTACCATATATTCTCCACCATGTCTTCATCATCTTCCAGTACCTCCCAATCTGATCCATTTTCAATTGACTTCAGCAGGGAGTCTTTGTAAGAGCCATTGTTAGAAGAGGGAGCATCAACAACCCTACTTTGATTCTCAACGGAGCCTTCTGTGTACATCGACTCATGATCAACATTATTGTCCGTCTTGATCTTTTTAATGCTTCAATTCTTCAGATCATCCTCTTAAACCGAGGATTCTTCATTGTTGTTTTCGTTATTAGAGAAAAAACCCTAGCAGAGGATTCTTCATTGCTTCGTATCACGTGACTATGGATGTTTATTCGCAGCAGTAAAGCATCAAAGGGAAGGAAATTTTCCTAAGTAAAAAAAAAGAGTCGTGCCGGATTTAAACTATGTTTTTGTTTTAATTTAAACACATTTATTTGATTTGGTCAAGTCCAATAAATTTTTTTCAGATCAAACCAAATCATTTTTATTAATGTAAAACAAAAATCATTCTTATATTTGGTTTGATCCGATCTTATAAATTATTAAAATGATTTTAATCTGAACATGGATTGTTTATAATTTTTTGAATGGTATAATTTTTTTTCAACCGAACTCTCAATAAAAAAGTTATTTAAAGTTAAAGTTTAAAAAATAAAAATAATAAAATGATTTTCTTAATTGGATACGATGCTAAAAATTTTATATATACATATATTTAATACTTATACGAGTATATTATTAAATTAAACATTTTTATATGCATTATTTATTTATGTACCAAGATGGATTGAGATTCCTAGTACCTAATGGTATCAGAGTCTAACATGCTCTAATAAAAATGATTTTCATATCCTTTAGTAGAAGAGAATATTATATTTAAGGGAAAGAGGAAGTAAGGACGAACCCCAAACACCATGGAACATTTAGATAACCCATATCTATTAGTCTTAACCTCTCGACTCTCCATACCTAAATCTTGTAAAAGAAACCTTTCATCAAAAATAGAAAACCTTGTATAATATAGCTATGTACTCGAAGAAGCAAAAATAGAAAGTGCTATTCCTCCCCTTCTAAACCCATATAATGTTTTCAAAAGACATAAATTGGGTTTAACCTGGTCTTTTAAAAAAATTAATATCCACCCCTTAGACCTGAAGTCAAGGAGTATATCCAAGCAACAATACATGAGCAATGTCCACTACAAGTCACATTTGTTGCAGACCAATATGTGGATTTAGAAATAAATTCAACACTCATAAAAATGTGGAAAAAGGAAGGCTGTGTATCTCTCCATTTTGGAGATGTCAAACTGGTCTTAACTCTCCATGGAAGAAAAGGACTCTCAATTACAGCTAGAGTCTCAATTATAGATTCAACCTTCCATACTTATGAGCATGTCGTCATCGGTACAGTCCTAACAACATTAAATGTTGGAAGTGTAGTTTTAACTACGGTTTCAAATTTTAATGCCAACTATTAGATCCAACTATTCCCAAAAGATTTAAAATTAAAGTTCAACTTGCTGGAGCCCCACAAGACCCAATTGCTCTGGCTACAACTCTCAATCATCAACTCATCTATAGGCTCCAACATCATTTATTTTGTTAGAATCGGTTCCGGGAAGCATGGTACAACAAGGGTTAGAAGCCTTGTCAACCCAACTAGTAAAAGAAAGATGAACCTCTTCAAAGGATCCCCAAGCAAAGATTTTGAAGAATTCATGTTTGAAGCCCTTGTCAAAATCATCAAAAAAGAAGAGAGGGAAACCACTAGCTGGATGAAAAATGGTCCAACTAGTTTTCATTTACAAGTCCTCCTGAACACAATGAGAGGCCTCAAAAAGTTGAAGAAATAAAAGTTATTGAACAAGACTTTGTGATCGAATGAGGGTTACGCCCGGGGAAGCAAGCTTCACAGAACTTCTTAAACGACACTAACAATTCCCAAGCATCGGGATGAAGTTGACCAGGAGATATCTGGAGTATATTCAAAACATTTACATGAAAGGCATCCAGAGGAAGGGAGACACCAAGAGAAGGGGGAGAGACACGAAAACAAGAAGATCCTAGCCTCAGGAGAAGGGAGAGAGACACGAAAACAAGAAGATGAAGAGCCTTAGCAAACAACAAGGTCATTCCAATCTAAAATAAAGCTAAAGATTGGTTGAGCATGTAAAGCATTCTTGGACACCCAATCCATGGATTCCCAATTTTGGGGTTTCTTAGCAAAACAACAGTTTAACTTGACTCTACGGAACTATGGGGTTGAGTGTGGGTAAGTCCTAGAAAACCTATGTCCCAAAAGAATGTCTATGGCAAGATTTTTCTTTAATTCCTCAAGACACCCTAAAGTCATAAATTTGGGGCTAGAAGAAATACTCTCAATTAACTTAACCCTAGAAAGACCGGGCTCATTATGAATGGACTCAAAAGAATCTCTATTAGTGGAAGCATAGGAGCCAGACTCATAATCAGACATTATGAAGAAAAATGGAAAGAAAAAGGCATACCTCAAGGGTAAAAACTCGAAGAAACAGTGAAAAAGAAGGAGATAGAGTAGGAAGCGGAAACTCTTTGGAGCAATTTTGCAAGAGAAATTTGAAAACCATAGTAGCGGAAATGAAAAAATTCCCAAATCGGGGCAAATCACTATTTGAAGACTAGGGAAGGCAGACCAAAGTGACATGTGTCACAATCCTATCGGTCGAAGAAACACAATAATTTAGAGGAGTTAATGTGTGTGGCTTCCCTAGAAAAAGTGAGCTGCCGAAACTAAAGAGTCACAGATTTATGACAGGACGACATACAAACAACGGTGACGGAAGCAAGTGGCAGTTAAGTACTTGATTATGGGGCTGACATAAGTTCAGAATAGCTCGCAGCACGAAGTCAACTTTAGAGCTACGACCTAGGGGCTTATGTTCTGGACTTGTAACAAGGCTAGGGATACATACCCTATGGAAGGATGCTAGAGGATCTATTACGACTTGAGGAAAGACCTTAACGAGGTAGTATGAACTTGGATCACACTTTATAGAAGAACATGAGCTCAGATAGTTCATAGAAGAGCTCGGACGCAGTCCTTACAGAAAAGGAACACCTATTTATTTAACTCAATCTCCAGGAAGATAAGGAAACTTTATAAGGGATTGACTATTAATGTTCTCCAGAATACTAAAAGATCGCCGCTTATACTCATCGAATATTAGATCACATGAAGAATTCTCTCAGATATAGAAGATTTTCCAAGTGAATAAATCAGACTAGGAAACCTCCCTGATCCTATAAATATCAATCCAAGGCAAGGGGCTGAAGAACCAAGTGACAACAACGCATCACTATAGCTCCCTCATACACAGAAATCTCACATACATAGTTAATGTTCATATTTTTCCCCATATATTCCACATAGGCACAGAGAAAACACGTTTCGCCCCCAGAAAAAGAACGTTGCAATCACTTTTCATCAAGAGCAACTCTTCAAAAGCAGTAAGGAATTTCATTGCTGCCCAAGAAATAGGTGGTCGTTGATTACAACCCCACCACAAAGGCTCAACAGCCCTCTAAGCTTGCTGCCCTTCGCTACAAACCGAAGGAGAGCTTTGACCATACAGGCCTCCCCAAGAGTATGAGGCATTACCCTTAATTACTCTTAAGGGAAGCCCCTGATCAGTCTCGCTCCTCCCTTATGCACTGCCTATGTGTGCCCAACAAAACTACGTAGTCTTGATCCTTAGAACAAAGTTCGAACGGATACGTAGAACCGAGGGCAACAGGACTTAGCGCCCACTTTTGATAGACTAAATATCCTTCACAAGGACCCCCTATCCTAGATAAAAAGCAGGCACCATGATATGAACTTTTATCACTTGATCCATCAAACACCCAATTAAGGATTTCAAAACATGATAGGCAGACTTTGTAGAAGATACCTTCCTTCAAGCATCTCATTTAAAACATATCGGCTTAGGTCGATCAACATCATCAACACATCGACATGATCATTGGATTACACAAGGGCAAATGTGTTATTGCAAGCACAAGCATGTGTAACTCCCACTATTTTATCCCTGAATTTTGTAAATACTTTTTTATCAATAAATTAATAAAATAATCAATTTTTATCAAAAATATATATCTTATAGTGTAAATTATTTTATGAAATCTAGGAGATCGTCTTGTATCTAGGAGCATAACAAAGTTAAGAAAATGGTTTGTTATATAGTTTTGGCTTCAACTATCTAAGTTGTATTGAATGAGAGAAATCAAAGGATCTTTTGCAGCAAAATCAAAATGGAAGAGATATTGTATAAGGACACTAAAGCGAAGATCATGCTAAGAATGATGAGACATAAGAAATTAAGGAATGAAGACAAGAGGTTTTTTTTATAGCACTAGGTTGTTTAGAGAATTCTTTTTTTTTATGTAATTGGATAATTGGCAATGTGAATTATTTGTTTGTTGTTCTGTGAGGTAGTTGGGTCAGCCTTGCTCTTAGAACCCATCATAGATAATGGCTAAGTTCAAAGTTGTTATGATCAAGTTATGCTCTTGTTATGTATCCATGCTCTTGTTCTTTAAGATTTGCAATTTTTGTTGTTTTGTCTAAAATTTTGCCATGTAGATTTGACGATTGGTTCAAAAGTAGCAACACAAGTGGTATTTTTCAACAAAATGCCAAGGATGAAGAAGATATTGGTTGGAGTGAGGCTGACGAAAATGGAGATAGAAGGTTGGTGGAGCTGCAAGGCCAAGGTTGGTGTCGTAGAGGAGTCGAGTGGCACAACAAAAGACACCAAAAAACAAAGACTTTTTCTTTTTGAACCCCACTCTTTACTCATTGGCCCCCACCGCCTGAAACAAGTCGGATAAACTACTGATTTGCATGAGGCGGAAGAATTACCGACTACTTAAAAGCGAAAATACTTCCGACTTTTAAGAAGCGGAACAATTAAAGTGTTGAAATCCCAAAAATGCCCCTCCGTAAACCATCTACCTCCCTTCTTTTTATTGTTTTGTACGTGAATAAATGGAGGGGAAATTTTGGTATTATAACAAATTTTTAATGTTTTCCGCCTGATGAGAGGCAAAATACTTTATTTTATTTACGACTTTGGAAAGGCGGAAGATAATATGACTTGCATAAGGCGAAAAATGTTTTATTTTATTTCCTCCTTGTTTCAAGCGGAAAAAATCTTCCGCCTTGTTTCAGGCGGTGGGGGCTAATGAGTAAAGAGTGGGGTTCAAAAAGAAAAAACCAAAAACAAAGGGTAAGATTGTTAAAGAACAACTTTAATATTCACCATTGGTTTTTAAATAATAAATCAAGGGTTCTCTTTTTCTTGAAGACAAAAGAGTGTCAAACACATCAACTCATGAACCAGCTGAGGTTGACACAGTTAATGTGGGGGTTTGATCCCCAACTCTTGTGAATGTAAAGAATTTCAGAATGAAGGGTCATTTCCGAAAAGGCCGAATGATTAGTCACCATGCTCACACTGTTAAATAAAAAAACTAGAGCTTATTTTTTTTATTAAAGCTTTATTTGAATATTATTTTTTAACCAATAATTATAATAAGTGACACATAAATGACTTACTTTTTGGAACAACTAATATTGTTTCACACTTTTACATATATTCCATGTGATCCTATTTATAGTTTATACTTTATACTTAACTATATTACACATGTATTAAAAGAGGATAGTTATTATTTCTTAAAATTTTAAAAATCTATTTTAACATCACAAATTTACTCCCTTAATTTGCATTAAAAATTTCACAGATATATAATTTCATATTAATGAAAAAATGATAAGTAAAAGAAAAAACAATAAATATTTTTTTGTGAAATATTAGATGACTTATAAATAGAATTAAAAAATTCATAAAAAATGTGATAAATAAATAAGACCGGACGAATTATACCCCTCAGTAGTGAATGAAAACATCTTTTCTTAGCTTGTTTTATTTTTCTTAGTTATCAGCTTCCGCAATTTCAACTTTATTTGACAATCACAACAAAGGTGGGTTTGGAAGAGTACACCCGTGTCTGTTTGGAACGCCGAAAACCTCACGCAACATATAGAGTTATAGACACGTTTTTGTTTGATAGTTGTTCTTATAAAATAATTATATTGAGAAAATTCATGCAAAACCGAATACTTTGCTTTCCATACGTATCAAGTATCAACCTTGTATAATACAGTAGTAAAAAGTTATCATGATATTTTATTATTTTAGATGCTCCTCTCTTAACATAGGAATCTATGATCTAAACTATTCACCTCCCGTAACATATATAGGAATCTATGATCTAAACTATTCCTTTAATTATATCCCACGGTAAATAAAATATGGAAGAATACGTTCATATATACAGCCGCACAACTTTTATCAACATTACCGACTTCAATTCAAAATAACATGTTTCTAGTTTCTACTGAATATGAATTAGGTTTCACATTCTTGTCGGTAATAGGATGAGCGTTCTGCTTGTTTATCTATAGCCAGACCAGAGGTTGTATATTTGAAGTTTTTTTTGTCCGTATCGGTATCCCCAAGAACACCCTTAATATATATCAGGGAGCCCTTGAGACTAATTCGAAGCGAGCTGCATGGTTGGCTCTCCTAGCGGGATGTTTTTAGTGAGAATCGAGTGTCCCATTCCCAAGATTTCAGTTGGGGACTTACACCAACTAAACCAAACCCCGTTAATTGTATATTTGAAGTTTTGTTATATATATATATATATATATATATATATATATATATATATTGGTGCACATTAAAGAAATCAGTCATTTAAATATGAGATCTTTTGTTGCATCATTTATGTCTATGGAAAGAAAAAAAAATAAATGAGCCTTTCTTTAAAAGCATGACCATATAATCCACGGGGATTGCTCTAGAAGAAAATTGACTGGGCGTTTAAGAATGTCAGAGTCAAAGGCTCGAGTCTCAGTGAAGCATTCTAAAATCCCTAAACATCCAGTCAATTTTTTCTAGGGCAATCCCCGTAGGTAATATGGTCAGGCTTTTAAAGAAAGACTTTTTTTTTTCAATTCTTATTCTTGAGACTACCAAGAATTACTAGAGCTTATTTTTTTTTATTATTAAAGCTTTATTTGAATATTATTTTTTAACCAATTATAATAAGTGACACATAAATGACTTACTTTTGGAACAACTAATATTGTTTCACACTTTTACATATATTCCAACTGATCCTATTTATAGTTTATACTTTATACTTAACTATATTACACATGTACGTATTAAAAGAGGATAGTTATTACTTCTTAAAATTTTAAAAATCTATTTTAACATCACAAATTTACTCCCTTAATTTGCATTAAAAAATTCACAGATGTATAATTTCATATTAATGAAAAAATGATAAGTAAAAGAAAAAAAACAATAAATATTTTTTTATGAAATATTAGATGACTTATAAATAGAATTGAAAAATTCTTAAAAAAATGTGATAAATAAATAAGACCGGACGAATTATACCCCTCAGTATTGAAAAAAGAAAATAGAATTGTTATAAATAAATAGAATTGTTGTTTCACTGAGACTCGAGTATTTGAAGACCAAAGACTTATCGTATTCTTATCGTCTAAATATTACAAAATATCTAGTCTAGAACCTAAAACTGAAAATGAGAGTAGTTTAACCTTGAAGCAATGATAGTTGAAGACTGAAGTAACATAATCACATCTTTCCTTATCAATGATTCATGACAGTTAAATAGGATTGATTTACACTAGAAAATGAATGTGCTATTCAAACAATAGAATGGAGCAACAGGATTAGATTAAATTCTTCGTGGACTTGCTCCTCTTAAACCTGCTATAATCTTCTAATAATCTACCTTCAAATTCCTTTCTCATTTCATCCATCATTTTCTTGAAAACCTGTTATGTAATCAGAAGAGCATCGATCATCAAAGTTTAGTCAAAACAAATTTAATCAACTGAATGCACACACTAGTGGGAAGGAAATAAAAGAAATCTAACCAACTCCATAGCATCATGGATAGTATTTTCAGGAACCAAAGACAATGTTGGAGAAATGCAAAAGCTTATCTTCATCTCAATATGATTCCTAAGCCAGCTACGCCTTCCCCTCCTTTCAGGGTATATAGCTCCTCTAACATCTAGGCTCAATTGGTCAGTTTCCATGTAAAAGGGTCCCTGGAGCTCCCACCTTGTCTGCATATATAACCAAATTATACATGTACAAATATATTATGTATATATATTTTTATTAATGGTAGTTCTTACAAAGTGAATTTCAAGAATTTGGGTGATATGATTAGGAATATCTTGTGGATAATCTACACCATTAGATTTGAATGTTAACTTGACATCTGCTGTTGGCTGGATGTTAAAGAATATGCTTTGTATGGGAGGCAATTTAAGCCTCCATTCTTCCTGCATACATAAATAACGTTACCTATGTCAGAAACGTTTTAAGATGTTGAAATAATACAGATTCCACATATATAGTTCCTTTTTTTTTTCCTTACATTTTTATCAAAATGGTTAGTGCAATATATACCTCATTGAGCTGTTTTGTTGTTGCTTTGTCAGAAAGTACAGCTTCGAGCACTCTTTGCTTGTTATCCATGTATTGATCAAAGGAGGCCTATGAACCAAATTAACATTAATTAATCTAATAATATATATAATGTCTTAGATACACTATAGATTATAGCATAGAAGAGGAAGGGGAGGGTGAGAAGTTGATACATACCCCAGGCAACTCATAAAAAGAAACATTAGCAGTGCTTCTGTAACTGAATGAGGAAGTTTTCTGATTCCTGATCACCGGATACAATTTTGGTAGTGTTTTATTGCAATGCCTATGCTTCTTCAATAACTTGGGTTGGCAGTGAACGAAAAGAATGCTTGCCATATCTCTGACTATGACTGAATGAATATCTTGCTTTATGAATCTGCCTTCTTAACAGGGCAAAGTATTAAATTGATAGTCTATTACTTCCTTCATGTATTTATTCATGCCATTTAATTAAATTATAGTGAATTTCAAGTTTGGTTGTTTTGATTCTCATTATTATTGCGTGTGTTTCTAAATATAAGCACTTATCTTGATTTTCAATGATATCAATTACTTCTTTTTTATAAATATTTTTATTCAATTAATACCTTTTAAACTTTCAATAATAATTATATATATGAGTAATTTGGAAAAAAGTATATCAAATATTATCATTTCCAATACCGCTATCTATATTAACTAACTTTCTTAATTATTTTTTTAATTCCTGTGAAAATTCACCCTAAATACTTATATTTAGAGACAAGGAAAGTATATACTCCTTCAGATTATTAATATAAGTTATTCTTTATGAAATATTAGAAATTTGAAGAAATTAGCTAATATTATTAGTAATAATGTAATTGATAACACTTCCCTCAAAAAAAATGTAATTGATAACACTTCATTTAAATTTTCAAAATTGTTTTTATAATTATTATTAAAAGATTTAAATATTTTTTTGTCCTGTATCAGATTTTTAGCTTTTAATTTGGTTCTTTAGTCCTTCGTGTTAATGATATTTGTCAATTTCATCCTTTTTCATGATGATATTAAATTTTCACCGAAATATACTAATTTTGTAATAGGTTTCTTATTTCAGTCACCAGAATCTGCATTTTCTCGTCGAAATCTACATTTTTCATCATATTTGATACTTTAATTGATAAAATTTCAATGTCATTCCAATTTTTTAGGGTGAAAATTCGCTTACATTTTTGTCTTTTTTGTTTTAAAAATTGCAAATTACAACGATATAATGCAGATTATGGTGATTAGAAAAAGAAACTCAGGCAAAATCAATATATTCCAGTGAAAAATTTAACATTGTCATAACAAAATGATAAAATTGACTAACATTAACAATATAGAGGACTAAATTGATTCTTATTAAAGATAAAGGACCAAATTGAAACCTAAAAATAAGATAAAGGACAAAAAAATATTTAAGCCAAAATTTTGTATTAAATATTGAACAAATAAAAAAATTTGTTAAAAATAAATAATTAATAACATTGAAAATTTAAAAATACTCTTAAATTAAAGAAAAAAACAAATTTTCTAAGAAAACAAATTTTAAAGGCTTATTTATGATTTTGGTCCCTAAAAGTTCAGTGTGTTTGGTTTTAGTCCCTAAAAGTTATTTTGACCGTAACCGGTCCTTAATTTTTCAAACATTTTGGTTTTGGTCTCATCTGTTAGAAAAAATCAATTGCTGACGTGATTAACGGAAACTCACACTAACATCTACCTGCTGTGAGATACTGCCAAATAAATATTGTGACATAGATATTGTGGTCCATAAACGCAAAATTTTGCGTATGAGACCATTTTGCGTATGAGACCATTTTGTGTCCATGGTTTTGTATCATCCACATCATATCACTTATTTGGCATCTCCTCATACTACGTGTTGCTGATATGGTATTCTGCTAGCCACATCAACAAATAACAGTTTTTTCATGATGGAGTGGATCAAAACCAAAATGTTTGAAAAATTAAGGACCAGTCCCGATCAAAATAACTTATAGGGACTAAAACCAAAACACACTGAACTTTGAATTTTTATGGACCAGAAGCATAAATAAACCAATTTTAAATAATGATTTATATTAGGAACCAGATGAAATAGTTTTCTTGTCTGCACCGACACTATCATCAACCAACAACCAAAAACTGGTTCATTTTCAAGAGGTGAGATCACCAGAGTAGTCGTATAACCTTAATCTGACAAAATATTTAAATTAAATCGCTCTTCCAACATGTTTAAGAAAGTGAATTATCTAGCCACTCAGTGCTTACTAGTTCTGCTCGTCATAATATTTAGAAGCAACAGTAATTACAATTTGGTTCCTATCAAGGGTATCTTTGGATCTATAGGTAAAGACTAATTTTTTTAGAGGGGTAAAGATCACCTAAATGAGTTTTGCCTCTACCAACAAAGCGTTTTCTATACCCATGAGGATCGAACCGCTGATATCATGGTTAAGAAACACAACTATCTGCCAACTGTGTTAGGTCTTGTTTATGCAAATTAGTTTATTTAGTTATAGTAATTATATATATATATATATATATATGTGTGTGTGTGTGTTTGTGTGTGTGAGAGAGAGAGTAATTTGTTAGAAAAATAGCAAAAGAAATTATATCATCACAATAATATAATTATATAAAAAAATAGGATTATTTAACTTTTTAGTCTCTTAACTTAGGTGTTCTTTTGGAATTGGTCCTTAAACTTTATTTTCAATGCTTTGAGTCCCTAAACTTTCCTCAAATTTTGGAAATAGTCTTTTCTTCACTTAAATGGTGATATGATCGAGGACATGCCACGTCACTGTCACAATATCGACGAGTGATATGTTATGTAGCATCACGTAACACTACATGATTTTTTTTCATTTCTTTTGAAAAATTATTACAAGATTCGATTTTCTTTAAAAAATCAATTTTTAATTATTTTAAATAAATTTGAATTTTTGAAATATAAAAGATTCACGTGACAAAATCTGGCACATTACCTATGGATGTGGCGAAGGTGACGTGGCATGTCCTCGATCATATCACTACTTAAGTGATGAAAGAACTATTATCAAAATCTGAGGAAAGTTTAGGGATTCAAAGCATAAAAAAAAAGTTTAAAGACCAATTCCAAAAGAGCACCTAAATTCAGGGACTAATAACTTAAATAAGCCAAAAAAATAAAAATGACTTATCATCTTAAAATTTGACTGAGTCGTGCACTGGGCTTTAGAGTATTTGCCTCCAGAAGTGGATCACTTGGTGCAAAAGACTTTCAAAAGCTAATAATACCCTTCAACATACAAAAGTCACTTTTCTTCAACTTTACACTACAACTGATCTCAAAGAGCAACTTATTTAGATTACTCTTGGAAACACAAAAATAAAGTAAAAGTATTTTTGATAAAAAGATGAAAATATCACTAAAGATATACTAGACATATTGTCTATTCCCCTAAAAATATTAATAGAGTAATATGTCAAATTGGTCCCTGATTTTGTAGGCATCGATCAACTTATCCCCTGAGGTTTTTGAAATTGCAAATTGCTCCCTGAGATAGGAACACGTCAATCATATTAGCCCCTGATTTTAATGACCGTTAATGATCCTTAATATGGACTAACGGAATGGTCAAAACGATGACGTTTTGGAGAATTTTTTTTTTTAAAAAAAAGATAGTTGAATATCGATCAAATTAGTCTCTGAGATTATCGAAATCGGTCAAATTAGTCCATGACTTTATGGATCATTAACGTCAGAGACTAATACGACTAATGTGTTTCTATCTCGGACACTAATATGGAATTTAGATAATCTCAAGAACTAATCTGAAAGGCCAATATGATATATTAGTCAATATTAATACTTGTCACATATGCATTTTATCTATATATCAAAGCATATATATCCTTGTCTCATGTGCAAAACATATATAGTACCACTAAGACACATGAAACTATTTTCCCGTTTGAGCTTCACAGGTTGTTGAACTCTATTCAGTATAATATAAAATAGGAAAAGTTTGAGGACAAATTTGATTTCACTCCTTAAACGTCCTCTTAATCATTATTTCCCTCCTAAAGTACATAATTAGTATTTTTAATCTGAGTCGTCCATCATATTATATAAGATAAAATCACAATCGTTCAGTTGAAAGCAAAGCTTGCTTTCAACTAGCTTATCTTAGAAGCCAGAGTCTCTTCAATCTCTCTTTGCATCATTCTTTCTTCATTTTCTATTTCAGCATTTACATTTGACACCCTTTTTCCTTCTAGCGTTCTTTTTCTTCTTTTTTCTTTTTTTCCGATCCTTTTTCCATTGTTCTTATTCTTCTTTTTTTTCCCTTCTTTTAGGGATTTTTGATTTGGGTATTTTGTAAAAATTTCCAAATCAGTTAATGAAGGAAAAGTCATAATGGGTTTTTGTTTTAATTTGGCACAAAAAAAGTGAAGACTCTCTCTGTTTTTTTCCTTCTTTTTCTTCTTTTTTGACCCTAAAGATTTGATTTGCTCTTTTTTGGAATTTTTTGTACAAATTTCCAAATGAGTGAATGAAGGAAAAGTCAGAATGGGCTTTTGATTTGGCACAAATGGGTGAAGACTGAAGACGTACTCTCTCTCTTTTTTTCTTTTTTCTTTTTTTTTTTACATTTTTAGCACAAATCCTTCGGTTTTTTGAATTTGGGGTTTGCTGATTTTTTCTAATGGGTTTTTTTTTTTCAAACAGGTATTTTTATGAATTTAAATTTTTATTCTTAATTTAAACTTTTTTTTTTACATTTTCTTTCTTTAATTCTGGCAGCTTCTTTACCTAAATAAATATAGAACATAGGTTCGAAAAAGGAACAAGCAGTGGTTCCAAGAGGTGTGGTGAAGATGCATGTCAAGTGTTTGATAAAATGCCTATGACACTTCTCAAGGTATTTTACCATTTCTTTTTCCATTTCAGATTTCACCCAAATGTCTTTAGTTTTACTTCTTTGTATTTTTAATAATAAAGCTTTGATTTTTTGGTTAAGGAATTTCGGAGTAAGATTTGTGCCATTGGAGCAAAAAAGAAGGCTATGATATTGGTGATAAAAGTTGGTAAATGTTTTATATTTATTCATTGATTATCTTTGAATATACAAGGCAAAAAGGGCTAAAGCTCAAACCTTCATTATTTTTGCACAATTTGTGTTGATCATGTGAAATAAGGAAAATATATACACACTGTGCAATGTGAAAAGGTAAAAGATGTTAACCAACCTGACTTTGTTGGTTATCTTAGAGTGTTCAAGATAAAAGATGTTTAAGTTTCAATTTTGATCATTTTTGCTTAGTTTAGAAAGACGTTCATTATTTCTAATCTTGAGTATAGCTTTTTTTTTTTTTTTTTGACATTCATGTCTTGAGGATAACATTTCTTTATATGCGCATGTTTAATGTAAAAACATAATTTCAGATTTTAGAAATAAATTCCAGCATAATTTTTTTTTTAAATCTATCGACAATTGATTATCATTTTAGAAATAACTACTCTATGAATATAATATATAGTCAACTTTTTTGGCATCTTGAACAATCAAGTTTAGTTCTTATTAGTGATAAATGTTGGTAAGTACTTCATATCTATTTTGTTGGTTATCTTTGAACCTTCAAGGTATAACCTTTGAAGTTACTTGAATCTAAAGAATGTTGATTTCAAGTTGAAAGTAAAAGTTTATTAAGATGTGGAGAAAGGTAGTACAGATGTATCATTTTGTCTCCTATCTTTTAAGAATCACTAATCTTCTAATGCATAAAAAATATTGATTTTTAACGTGGATTAGGAAGGTGTTGTACCTTGGGAAAGTTTAAGAAGACATTTCTTAATTTTTGCAGCTATTTCTTGAGAAAGTCTAAGAAGGTCAAGCAAAAAAATGACCTGTGATGTGTGGTAGCAACTTCCTAATTAGTAAGAACATTTAATAATATAATATTTATTAGTTGTTGATGCAGATTCTGTGAGAATGACTATTACTAAGCATTTTCTAAATACTTATCTATAACTTTTCTCTTCCTAATTAATAAGAACATTTAATAATATAATATTTATTAGTTCACAATAATAATGCGTAACTAGAGATACATTTCATAAGATCATCTCTTGCAAATTTTGTGGGCGTGATGTAGATTTCAATTTTAATGTCAGGGATTATCATGAAGATATAAGGTAGGTCAAGTATAATGGCAGTTAGAGCAATATCGCAAAGGCAACACTAAACTACAAGGGTTTTTTGCTGGTCAAGTATGAATTCATAGATATGGAACTTGGAAGCAGTTTTTATGATTTTTCCCTATTTATTATCTTGATATCATTTATTTGTATAATGTTTTCATATATTTTTGTCCAAAAGTAAGTAATCAAATTATTAAAGGCAAGGCAAAACCAGGTCTCCTTAACAAGATCCTCTTGGAGAAATTGAATTCAATAAGCCGATGCCAATAGATTGGTGTATTCTTGCTAATGATTCACATGGCATGATAAGAAATATTGCCACACAGTTTCCAATTGCATTTCATGCTTCTTGCTAGATTCATCGCACATAAGTGCTGTTTCTTTATAATGGTGGATGAATTGCATATGAAAATTAAGAGAAGCAAAATTGATGCTTTGTCCATTCTTCTTTTGTAGAGGACATATAAACAATGTTTGTTATACTTTCAAAGAATAAGCAGCTTTCTCTAGGCATTATTTTATGATGTATCTCGTGTCTTTGGATTATGCAATATATGCATTTGCTTCCTTGTATTATTGCCTTAGAATATATTCTGCAAATTAATTTCAGAATATATTGTTATTTTCCAGAATATATTAATTTCAGAATATATGCTGCATGTTCTTGATTTTATGTTTTAATTTGTTCATACTTTATAGTTTGTTTGTATCTCTATGTGTATTGATTTTTCCCCATCAATTTACAATTATTAATTGCCACTTCCTTAATACTGCTCTACACATGGTAAAGAATGATTATGGCAAGAAGAATTGGAATATAAACTAAACAAGTATATATCATTTTGATATTACCAACCAACTATGAGCATCATTCCAACTTACAAGCTTGCTATTTTATTAGTACTTGAATCGAATGATGCAAATCCTTACTAATTTTTCCCTTTTTTTTTGGTTTACATGGGAGGTCTGGGACTAGTACCCATGACCTGGGGAGGGGGAAATCCTAAGTGTCCTTGCAGCCACCAACTGAGCTGTCTTACTAATTTTTTCCTTTATAAACAAAAACTAAAATAACAAAATATCTATTTGAAATTAAAAAAATATTTAATCCCGTGCATCGCACGGAAAAATTACTAGTAATAATGAGAAGCATGAAGATCACATTGTCAAAAAAGGCACAATAACCGATTATGAAGAGGATAAAAAATTTAGTTGGGGAATTCAATTGTTATAGTGGCATTTTTGTAAAACCTTCAAAATTGAAGTATGTGTTGGTCTTTCTCTTTCACTCTTCCTTTTTAGAAGATTATGCGATCAATTGAACAAAAAAATTAATTAAACAATCAACGGCAACGGCTATATTTCAACTTGAATCAAGAAATAATAAACATAGCAATAACAACACAACCATTGATTGAAGAAAAACTAAACAAAAAAATTTACAGATGAGGAAAAAAAAGTAAACAAAAAGATAAACACAAGACCAAACAACAACACTTATTGAAAAAAATTAAACAAAATGTATAAAAGAAAATTGCATATCCTCACACTCGCCTTTGCCCCGAGTGTTGTTAGATCTTCATTACATGTAACCGGTGAGTGCATTGAAGGTGAGATCCATGGTGGTTGTGTTGTTGTGTGGTGGAGATCCATGCCAAAATTACATAAAGCAATAATAAATATAAAAAATCTTCTCCAAATTACACAGATGCAAGAGATGGAAATTACAGTGAAAATTGGAAGAACAAAAATCAATATAACAAAAAATCATAAAATGCCACTATAACTTAAGTTGGTTAATGGACTTTTGAAGACTAAATTTGCCATTTTCACTTCATTCGCTAGTGATTCTCCGGTAATGTTCAACTAATCATAAAAAGTTTTATTCCTCAATTACAATCTTTGGTTTCTTTCATGTTTCCTTCTTCATGATATCCTACATTATCCTAAGACGCTCTGTATGCTCTTGTGGGTTCTTATAGATACTATTATAAGGGAATCCAGATAAGGTGAAAGATTCGGTTCATGAATACTAAGGGCGTCACTACTTACTTATAGTGTACTTGCTTATAGTGCCTACGGGAATATATTCTTCCTTTACCTTGATTTGATGATACTCGGATCTCAAATTGATCTTTGAGAATATCTTGGCTTTGGTTGATCCTTATCAATGGTACTTATACTTGATGATTGCGTTGTTGAGTTGTCGGTTGCTCAAGCACATGCTTATGTTAACATCTTTCTTATTCATGAAGAGAATATGCTTTCTCCAAGGAAATATCCTAGGTTATGAATTCCACAAACTTGAGGTGGTTTATTATATCCTAAAATATTAGGTCGTTCCATAATGAAAATATTCCTTTATTAGTCCTTCTAAAGTCCATCAATTTTCCTAAAGTTATCACCTTCTATCATCTGTCTTATATATGAAACCTTAATTCTTCAAGGTAACCTTAAACCACTATCAATGGAATGAATGGATCACCTACTATTGAGGAGAATTTAGTTGGTAAACTAATTTGTTCCAGAAGTGAATATAAAAATTTAAATAAGAATCATAAAATCTTTTGCACACAAAATATTATGAGAACAAGTTATAAATTTTTCTCTAAAGGTTCTTTGGGAAGTTAAAGACTAAGATGTTCATATTAATTCTCAAAAAGTTTTCCTCAAACAAGAATAACAGAATTTAAGATAAATTTTTTTACATCAATATTATGAGAAAGATTTACAAATTCTTCCCCTAAAAGTTCTTGTGAAAATTAATATGTAAGATGTCCAGGAAATTTTTCTCAACTAAGAATTATGAAAGAATGTAAGAAAATCTTTCTTTAATAATGATTATGAGGAAATTCTTTTTCCAAAAGGTTTTTCTGAAAGTCAAAATTGATATTTTCATGTTAACTTCAAAAGAGCTTTCCTCGCACCAGGATAAAAGAATCTAAGGAAAGACTTCCTAAATAAAATTTATGAAGAAATGTTTTCAAGAAAGTTTTTTCTTGAAATCATAATTTCAAGGTGTGTGGAAACTTTCGAAATGACAATAAGAATCTAGATACTTTGAGTTCTAGTCTATAATTTTTCAAAGATCAATAAATAAGATGATGATGAAGAATACCAAAAATTAGAAAGAATCTATCTTGAAGAATTTTCGTTGCACACTCTGATCTACATGACTTTTGATCGATTTGAAATGAATGAATCTTTGGATATATATAATATCATCCTCCAATAGTTGTAAATATCAGGATGACCAGTCCTAACATTACATACCTATAACATCATATCAATCCAATTGAAGTTTTATAATCTACCACAAGAAGTCAATAAAGATTATAGGATACAACTTTAGATTAGAAGAATCTAAAGACAAGGATGATTTGTTACCATCATATTTAGCATGGATAGTTAAGTGCTAGAGATTTTCCAATTTTGTTGGGGTGGCAATTGTTTGTCCTTACCCGTTTGTTATCATCTTCTCTAGTCTTGACTAACTTCCCTTCCACATATCATAACAAAGATAGCTAAACAAAGTTTTATTATAACTCTATCAATGATTAACAATAAGACTAGACATACAAGATTCGACAATTTCAAAAATTGAATAGAAATTCCATACTCTAATGATATCAAACTAAAATATGACAACTTGAACAGGGATAGACAACAGAGGTAATGGAAACCATACTCTCAAGCCGGAAGAAAAGAACTGTTTTGATACTATAATGTAACACCCTGGGTTTTATAAAGGGAATAAAAAAATTTCTTTAAAAATATTGTAGTAGAAAACATAATTCCCTTTATTGATAATTGATGAATAAAATTTTTCTTTTCAAAATACATTTTATTCCAAGGTTACAATGGAGTCGAACATGATAAATATCCTGGAGAAATTTCCTTCTTCTGTTTGATTGTTTGACATGACGGATTGCTTCCACATGAAGCAAATTCTTCTTCAAGCCCATACTTTAGAAACCTAACAAATAGTATGGGATAGGGAGTAAGTCATTGTCATATCACATAATCAATGTTCCAGTCATGTCTCAAGCTAAGGGCACAAATCCTACAAGATGACCTCTAGAAGACCTACAGCGACATGTAGTGGGACCCTAACAGCGTACACCGAGCTTGATTGACCTACAACTTAAGGCCTTGGGTCCATAGTAGTTCGGAGGAGCTCAAAAGAAGCCTTGATTAGCGAATAAGCTAAGTCGCAAGACTTATTTGTGAAGTCAATCTCTAGAAGATAAGGAACTCAATATTGAAGATTAATGGAAGATTATCACTAGATTATCGGCAATTATAAAAGATTATCGTTTGTCTATTTAGAGATAAAATCACACGAAGATTACTATCAGATAAAGAAGATTTATAAAGAAAATACATCAGACTAGGAAATCTTCATGCTCCTATAAATACCAACCTCGTGCAAAGGGTTGAGGCATCCAATAATTCATCACTATACACAGCGTAAAGCTCAAATACACCATATAGACATACTCCCAAAAAGCATTATCAACACTCTTCAATGAGCAATTCAGCAGTAGGAGAATCACACTCTTGTTGTCTAGAGAAGGTGCCAGTTGCATCCAACCGCACCACGAAGGTTCACCAACCATCTAAAGTTCACTGCCCAAGCAGTGAGCCCTTATATTTGAAGGATTTCCTTGACCAAACAGACCTCCCTAAGGATTTATACGTGTTTGATAAAACTACGTAATCTTGATCCCCAAAACCTTAGTTCGAACGGGTACGTAAGGCCAAGAGTTCACTCTTGTCAGACTAAAACTCCTTCACAAGGACACTTGCCCTAAACAAGGGATTTATGTTTGATCTGGACAGAACATTAGCGTCATTTATGAGAAACCATAAACTACTAACCCCACAAAACACAAGATCAAAATGGGAGACCTGAATCTAAAATCAGTCGACCCACAACCAAAAAAACCAACCCGGAGCAGGCAACCAAGGACCAACCACAGTTAACCACGCTCCACGTCAAGCTAATCCAATGGCTCCAACAAACCCTCCAATGATAGGGCCAAATACTGGAGATCAACAAAACGAGAATGATCCACGTGATGGAGCCATAGCGTCTGTGACTCTCGAGGTCCCTATACCTCCGCCAAAAGAACTTGCATCACCACGAGGTAGAAGAACCCGATCAAGACTGGTAGTGCGCTACAAGATGGACAAGAAAGGCCAAACCAGAGAGTAAATAATATATCGTCTTCCCAAGCCATAATCAATAAGATGATCGACAACAGAATTAACAAAGCTTACACTAATTTGTTCCGAGTTCCCAGGCCAGCCCGCTCCCAAACGGCAAGCTCGGCAGGGTTGTCCCGACAAACCCGCCAAGAGGCCAAGCTATTGGAACTCCAGTGGTAAAGCAACTCAGAAATCAACTCGCGAACACGCATCTTGCCACAGCTCCTGGAAGAAAATTCAAGGGCCAATTGATCTAAGAGCCTACATCAGAGCAATCTAGGAAGCGTTGAACCAAGAAGTCTCATCAGAAGAGACCCCTATTGCAAAGAATCATATTTAAGACAAGATTATGCGCACTCCTAACAAAGAAGAACTCTTTTACTATTTATGCAAAAGCAATAATTAAAATTTATTCAATTTTATTATCTTCACTATTTTTCACATGGACAAAAATATATACATAAACCATATAGAAAAGTAATATGATTTTTTGTACTATTTTTCCAATTAATAACAATAAATTAGCTTGTAAAAACAAATATAATTCATATATAATTAGTTAATCTATAAAGTACTCTCAAGTTTTTATTATAATATTTCAATGGTAAAATACTCTTAAGATTGTTGAAAAAATAGCAAAAAAAAATTTAAATATCACAATAACACAATTTATTAAAAAAATAAAAATAACTTATCATCTTAAAATTAAACTAAAGTGTGCACAAATACACTAGATTTAAGTGTATTTACCGTCACAAATAAATCACTTCATATAAAACATCTACAAAGCCTAATAGAGGGAGTATATGCTTTGCTTATAAGTTAGAAATACAATGATTACTTTTTGTTTTTCAAATTGTTTCTGCCAGGAGTTTATTGTATTTTGCAAGGAAAATAACAGGAATGCAAAATAAAAGAGACAGGTTAGTAAACTTTGTGAAATCAAGGCCTCATTTTATTACTGGTAATGGGAGAGGAAATACAAGAGGGAAAGAGAGCGTAAATGTCAGGAAATGTAGTGAAAAATGGTAAGATTCATAGGACGCTCTCAGTTTGTCTCCCTCAAGACTCTCTATGATTTCTCTGTTCTAAGTGTGTCGTTGTTGTATTTGTGTCTCTGTGGTGTTGCTTCTGTTTGGCTTATGTTGGATTCTGTTGGCTTGCTTTTAGCTATGAGTTGTGATCCCTATATAGAGGTCTTGTGTCTTGCCCTTCAAGTTTGGCCTTCTCCTTGTCTGATGGGTATTGTGATACTCCCTTCATTGTCCACTGGTCGTTGCTTCCTTCAGCCTTGGTAGGGGAGATGAACAGTGCCTTTTTCCTCTTGAGTGGAATGGCATCTTCTTCCCTCAGCATACTACATTTGGCACTTGAGTGAAATGGCATCTTTCCCATTTGTAGCATTCTGACTGTCATGGCTTATTGAGCGTTGGGCCCAAGGAGGGGTGATTTCTCAGGACTTTGTTCAGCTTCAGAGGTATGTTGTGGGTTGAGGACGCTCTGATCTGAGGACGCTTCCACGTTCTTCCTCATCTTGGACTGATGGTTACTGTAACGTTTTCCTGCTTGTCCACTGGTTACTTCCTTTTACTGTTGCCTTCAGCAAGTAATTCCACTTTTGTTGTTGATTGGAATAGCACAATTTCCACTAATGGCATGTTGAATGACTTCTCTGATTAAGCGTTGGCCCCAAGAGTGGAAAAGCTTGTTGGAGAAGACTCTCCTTGGGACTTCACGTTCCTTTACTTTTGCTGCCTGGAGGGGACGCTCTGGGGGAGGGACGCCTTTCTCATCCTGATCTGGTCATGTGGAAGGGCTTCCTTCTAGACTTTGGGCCTGCACTTTCTTGGGCCTTCTCTTAATTTTGTTTATTCTTTCTTTAATGAAATGAAGCCCAAAAATAATTATTCTATCCAAAACAATAGCCCCCTTTTGCATGAAAGAAAAAACTTTTTTCTCTTTGATGCAAAATTCTTTGAAGGCGACCATACTTGCTTTCCTGTTGGGGTTGGTTTTGACAACTCCATTTTCTGTGATTATCAGCTCTACAAAAAAAACTTGTTAGCAGATAAATGTGTTTTCACACTTCATAATACATTTGAGAGCAAATAGGGACTTCTCAAGATGTTTTGAATTTGCTTATGAGTTGAAGATAGTAGAGTTCCTTTTGTAAGGGCAAGCCCCCTGGTTTTGCTCTATCTCGTGATACTCGAGTTCTTGTATGCGTTTATGCATGTATTAATGTCATGGGCGTTATGTATGAATGAATGACATGAATGTTATGCATGAATGCATATCATGAGCGCTCATGAGTGTATACTTTCGTGATTAAAATTTGTTACCAGCTTATTTGTACTCATGTATCACTTGGATTGCTCTTGTTGATTGCTGGACTGGGTTCACTTTGATTTTTTGAATGGACATTGCCTTCTAGTATATATTGCATTTTGCTTTAGGAGCATTAGTGCGCTTTGTGATTCGCTTTTGATACTTGTTTCTGATTCTGCTTTACTTGAAAGGCGTCAGAAAGTATAATTGCTTCTGAAGATTTCATTGCTTGTGATTATCTGATTATGCTTTCCATTCCTTGAGGGATACGCCTTCCTTGTTTTTGTCTTGAGATTTTGTAAGCTCCTTTACCGCTATGTTTGGCCATGAAGATCACCAGCATTGATTATTTGGTTTTTGAGGGCTGCTGTCTTTTACCTTTGATAGAGCCCCCTTGGATGAGATCGCCTCTGTAAGGGTCGTCTTCATTTTTATTTGTTGTGCCTGTGGTGATTTATTCATGCTTACAGAACATATGCCAGTGCTTGGCCTTTGTTGAGCATCACCTTAACACTGTTATACCATGTCGCCTTTGCTGAATATATTTTAGATTTTCCAAGATGTTGCTTTGCTTTGTCCTTGGCTTTCTTTCTTTTGTGGGCACTTGTGCATCAAGATGTGAATTTTTGGAGATGCTTCTAGCTTCAGAGTATTATCGAATTTTTATCTGTTTAGGCACCTTGAAGGCACCCTTGGCGATGCATCGTCACTTTCTGCATGTAGATCTAATAGGAGGGGTCAGCCCCCTTGTGAACTGGACCTTGGCTTTTCACTTGGGTTTTATTCAATGAAAGCGGGTTTTTCTTCGACTTTCTATCGCAGATATAGTCTCGCCTTAGTATGTCGCTCTTGAAAGTGATCTTGACCTTTTCGCCTTGACTTGTTCAATTGAGAAGTTGTTTTCTGAGCATGTTTTCTGCCTATCTTGTACGGATCCTCTACCTTTCTTCTTTTTTATTGTTGATAGCTAAGCCATATCTTTTGGCTTTTCTCATTGTCTGGCACTGATGAGGCTTTTAGCTGCTTGGTTATTTCTTTCACAAAGTGTACTTTCATGTATTCCTTAGAGCACTTCTTGACTATAGATGCCAATAAGCTTTGACCGCTCTTGTATCTTGAGAGCGTGGCCTTCAGCTTCGACAGCTCAGATGCCTTTTGTCTCTTGGTTTATTCAGAATTTGAAGAAGTTGTAATCAAAAAGAAGACTTACAAAGGCTCTTGCTTGTACTCTTTTTTCATCATTCATGCGCTTGTACTCTTTCTTCAGCATTCATAGGGAGGAAAGTGATTGTCGCCTTCGATGTAGGCTTTAAACGCGTCAGTGTTATTATCTGTTGGTATTTTGTTTGCTGCCATGAATCTTGTTGCTTCATGTTTAGAATTATTTTGTGCCTTGTATGGCTCTTTTGCGGACCTTTTAGCTGTGGTCCTCACCTTTGGATTGTGCTAGCCAGCATACTGTTCAGTGAATTGGTGAACTTTGAACTTTGAACTCTTGCTTTGTTTGTGCAACTTCCTTGTAATCTGCTTCTTTATGCATGCTTTTAATTTTGAGACTCAGCGCTTTGCACTTTTGCGCCTTCTCAACCTTTAGATTCTACAGTATTTTTCTGCTGCGTTGAGCGCCTTCTCTATTGAATGAATAGAGTTGTCCAATTTGGGAGGTATAATTGTGGTCTGATTACTGGCTTGATAATCTGTATTGCTTAAGGAGAGAGCCAACGCCCCTCAATTAACATGAAGGCGGACAGTGACTGAAATAGAGGAAACTTTCTTGTCTTGCAGCGCGCTTTGGGTTGCACTCGTGACCGAGCTTGAAAGAATTACTTTGCTGTTGATCTTACACTTGTTGCTTTTGTCATGTTATGCCTACTGCTGAAGGCACTGATACTTCTATTAAAAACTGGTGCGCCTTTGTGGTAGCTTAGCTTTGTGCAGCTTTAGTATACTTGACTCTTGGAAATTTGGGTTACTTGCTTTGATAGTACTGACTTGAACTTCTTTTTTCTGCACTTTGCACTTTACTGCCTTCATACTGTTCAATGATGCATTTATGCAATTTTGATACTGTTCTGATGTTGAAATATGCATTTTGCACCATGCTACTTTGATAATTCTGTCTTTGGAAACCTGGATCATGCTCTTGGATTGGATCATTTTCGTACTGTACAGGTTGTGACGTACTGCTTATTATTTTGCTTTGTCATCTGATGCATCTGGTTATGAGGATGTCTACAGAACTTCATCATAAGATGCCTTCTTCAAGATTTGATGATTGTTCATCACGGGACGCCCTCTTCAAGATTTGGTAATTGTACTGTCTCAAGCATGTTGTTGTATTTTGACTGCATCACTATTTTGACATTCTGCTATTGCAACTTTTGTTAGACTTGACTTTATTCCATGTCGTTTTTGATCCTTCTTTCAAGACTTGAATCATCCTTTTGAATGCAATCTCTCTTTTCTGTATTACTGATTTTGCAATCTCCGAGGCTTCACCAGTGTTCGGGTTCCTGGCTCGTGGGTGTCCTCAAGCAAATGGAAGGTCAGCGTGCTGCTTCTGCTGCTAAAGTCAGTGCCGCATCTGTTCGTTCTCCGCCTCAATTTTCTGTTGCAAAACCCAAAACTAAGGGTACTGTTGTTTCTGAGTGTGTTTCATTTGATTCTACATCTGGTAACTTCGCCGGAGATGAGGTGCCTGAACCTTTAATTGTTGATCCTATTGCCACCATTCCTGCCACGGGGTCTCTTATGGATATGGATCCCAAGATTCCTTCTGCAGATATTGCTCCCAAGTCTCCACCCAAGGTGGATATTCCTATTGATGACCCAATTTCTCCAAAGGGCACTGCTGTTGATTCCCATGTTCATGAGGGTGTTGCTGCTGATCAAGAGGATGATACTGATCACTTTACTGCTCCCGTTCATGATTCTCCTCCTGTTGTGCAAACCACTGAGATTTTTGCTACTCATTCCTTTACTCAGAAATCCTCATCTCATGTTGATACTGCTTCTGCTTTTACTACTGCTCCTGTCGTTGCTACTTTTCGTAAGTTCTGCTTCTCTTTGGTTATACTGTGTTGCTCCTTATTTCATTGAGAACTCATCATGTTCATTCTTTTGCAGCTTTTCTATCTTTGAAAATGACTCAGCCTCTTCCTGATGAGGGAATGGCGCTTTTGTCTTCGTTTTTCCATGCGCATTCAGACTTGATACTGCCTAGTCCTGGTTTGCCTCAGATTTTTAATGAGACTGGGCTTCATACTATTTTGAGTGTGCTGAAGTTTACTATGAACCATGATGTGGATTCGCTTCCTTGGGAACAAAAATCGTTTTTGCTGGATTATTTGTTGTCTCTCAAGCTTCATCAATACCCAGGGCCTTGGCTTGATAATGCGATCAAACAAGCGGAGAGCCAATGCCCCCCTTTTGATGTTGAGACTCTGGCTGCCAAGAGGAAGCTTTTGCTGGAGCGTCGTGCTGATTTGGAATGCTTGATGAGTGATATATCTGCCACTTTGTCCAAAGCCACTACTGATTTGTCAAGTGTGGATGCTGAACTGGACGCTCAACGAGAGTCTTATACTGCAAGGCTTCTTCTTTGGGCACTCTGTTCAAGATTTAGTTGTTGCGTCTGTTTAAAACACTTTGCTTTTTGCTTTAGCTTCATCAGTCTGGGACCTTTGTATTTTGTTGCTCCATTTTCCTTTTACTGGATTTATAGGACCCTTGTATTTGCTATATTGACTTAGCCTTTGGAGGAATGGCTTTGTCTTCTCTGCTTCTATCATGCTGTAACTTGACTTTTTGAGGAATGACCTTCTTTTGACTTGAAGTCTTTGTCATGCTATGTGGTTTTCTTGCTTCTTTGAATGGGATTCCTTTGAATAGAATCTCCTTTGGAGCTTCAAGATTACTTGTTTGTGTACTTCTTTGTTAAATGCTTCTCTTCTTTTCTCTTTTTCTTCTTCTCTTCTTTTTCCTTCTTCTCTTCTTTTACATTCTGAATTGTACACTTGTAATTCTTGTGATTCTTTGCTTGCCGCATGCTGTTCTTGTGCGTTCTTCAATATTTTTCTAGCCCCTTTGTAACTAGCGCTCTTTTGGGAGCCTTCTCTTTTCTTTGGTAGCTGGCGCCCTTTGTGGGAATTTTTTTGACTTCTTGTTTCTGTGGCTAGTGCCCTTTGTGGGAACTTTTCTAACAACTGGTACTGAGACTAGCGCCCTTTTTGGGAACTTTTCTAGTCTTTATTGTTAGCGCCCTGTTGTTAGCGCCCTTTGTGGGAACTTTTCTAACAACTGAGACTAGCGCCCTTTGTGGGAACTTTTCTAGTCTTTGTTGTTAGCGCCCTATGTGGGAACTTTTCTAACAACCGAGAGTAACAACTGAGACTAGCGCCCTTTATGGGAACTTTTCTAGTCCTTGCAATACATCTTGTTGGGGTATATGCTATTCTTTTGCGTGACAGTGAATGTGCTTTTCCGCTAATCTGACTGTAACCTTTTCCCTTTACTGGAGGCTGATTTCTTGTGAGTTTTGCAATTCTTTGATACTTTGGCATTTTGCTCTTGAGTATTTGCAATATTCAGTCTAGGTGCATCTTTTGGCATAAACAGGGCGCAAATCTGGACGCTTTTCTGAGCACAAATCAGGGTGCTTATCAGGATGCACAAAACAGGGTGCACTTTTCAGAGCGCAAATCAGGGCGCTTATCAGAGCACAAATCAGGGTGCATTTTTTTTCCTCTTTTTTTTCAGAGCGCAAATAACTGGGCGCTTCGCACATATCAGGGTGCACAGGGTGCACATATCAGGGTGCGGTTTTTTTTTATTTATACTCAGATTGCACATATCAGGGTGCTTTCGCATATATCAGGGTGCAATTTCTTGATTTATATTTAGGTTGCACATATCAGGGTGCTTTCGCACATATCAGGGTGCAATTTCTTGATTTATACTTAGGTTGCACATATCAGGGTGCTTTCGCACATATCAGGGTGCAACTTAAGTTTTTTGCACATATCAGGGCGCTCTTGCGCATATCAGGGTGCAATTTTTCAGAGCGCAAATAACTGGGCTTTTTATCAGGGAGCTGCTTGTGCAAGTCTTTGACACTTTCACTCAATTTTATCATCATCTTCCCATCTTCCCATTTTTTTTGTGGTAACACCTCTTGTCATTGGTGCTACTTTTCTTTCTTTTTGTTGTTTTTCTTGCCATTGTCAGTTTGCAAACACTTGGATTTCTATACTGCTCTGTCTTCTTGACTTTGTGTTTAAGCTCGCCTTTTCATTATCTGCTTTGATGTATGAATATACCCAGGTGCGCCTTGCTTCAAGAGTTTGTCATTACTACAGACTTCTTCGTTTTAATTGTGTCAAGATGCTTTGGCTTGCTTATAAGAGCGGACTGGGATGAATTCTTGAATTTAGCGTGGTCGTTGTTCAATCATCAAGCAAACTGAGTACGCCTTGGTTTTGTCATATTTCTGGACAGTATCTGCTTCAATCTCTTGCATGCTTTTAGGCCTGCTTTTGTCTTGCAACTTGCTCTTACACTAGATTTAGTGTTTCGTCTATGCATTTAAGTGCGTTTTTGAGCAACATACTTTTCTGGATCTTTGTACTTGTGTTTCACCTTTCGTATTGCATGTACGCCTTTTGATATTTCAATTGATTTCTATGTCTGTCTTTTTCAAACGTGATCATAGACACCTTTCAGGTCCGCCTTTGTTTTCTGGTTGGGGAAGCGTCTTTTGTTTTATCTGCCTTTGAGTTTTGTCATGTCTGCTTTTGCGCATGTGCTTGCTATTGCATTTGATCACTGTGTGTTTTCTTCATTGTATGAGGAAGTATGAGCTCTGCATCTTGTTTTGCTGTTACGCTCAGATTTTTGCATTCATTTTGCTTTAACTTTCTGGCTTGTCATCTCTGGCACGCTTTTGATCTGAAGTTGCCTTGGTCTTTTCGGTTTGAATTCATTGTCAGCTTTTGATTTCAACTTCTGCTATAACTTTGCTCTCAGTCTTTTGTTTGCATTTCCTCCAGGATTTCTAGATTCAACACGCCTTTTTTTTTCCAATGCTCCTTCTACAGGGGTGCGCCTTATGCACGGGTGCGCCTTTGGTTAATCGATTGGGTTGGAACTGAATGGTGTATTTAAAGTTGAACAGGGGGCGCTTTCGACGAGGGTGCGCCTTCGAGTGATAGAGTCTATTGAATCTGAACACTAAACAAAGGTGCTTTTGACGAAGTTACGCATTCGGTTGGCTGATTCTGTTGAATATGAACACTGAACAGGGGCGCTTTTGACAAGGGTGCGCCTTCGATTGACTGATTCTGTTGAATATGAACAATGAACAGGGGCGCTTTTGACAAGGGTGCGCCTTCAGAAGACGCTCTTGGACTTGCACACTATCTTCTCCCTTTCTTTCCTTTGAGACTGAATTGGGGGACACCTTCAGACCGCATGATAGTGGGCAAGTAGTCTCCCTTGGGACTAAACTGAGGACGTCTTTAGACTGCTGATTTTGGACAGGGTGTCTCCCTTGGTTCTGAGGACGCCTTTAGACTACTGATTCTGGGCAGGATGTCTCCCTTGGTTCTGAGGACGCCTTTAGACTACTGATTTTGGGTAGGGCGTCGCCCTTGGGACTGAATTGAGGACGCCCTTAGACTACTGATTCTGGGCAGGGCGTCGCCCTTGGGACTGAATTGAGGACGCCCTTAGTTTGCTGATTCAGATTGCTGATTCTGGTCAAGGTGCCGCCTTTGAGACTGAACTGAGGACACCTTTAGACGGATGATTCTGGGCATGGCGTCGTCTTCTAGTATGATTTCATCTTTTCTCTTTGCTTGATTTTGTTTGCTTGTTTGTCATTGATCTTTCTATTTGTGTTGGGTTGCTTTCTCTTGAAACTTTGCTCTTGTTTTATTATTCGTTGTTTGATACTTCACCTTTTGATCGCCTTTTCACTCGGTGAGACATAGAGCGCTTTTCTGCTTTAGCCAAATCAGGTGCTTGTCATCTATAGTAAAGGAAGCGATCGTTTCACGACATTGAGCGTCTTAGCAAAACTTTGTAAATCATGGCCTGAGAGCGTACCAAGGACTTCTCAAATCTTAGAAAGAGGTCACTTCTTGTTCCTGCATGAACAAATCTCACTTTTCGGATATTTTCATGCTATGCATGCCCGTTTTGTTAGTCAGCTCTTAGTAAATTATTTACAAGATCAATCATGCATCAGTTTGTAACATTGTTCATGTCATGTTTTCATATAACACTTTTTCAAAAGCACGCTCTCTAAGTGTCTATGCAGCTTATAGTATGAAACATTGTGTTTGCATGTTGGAATCATGAAAAAGAATAGTTTTTTTTTTTAAAATTTTTATTTTTAACACAAAACAATGATTGAGTCAAGAACAGTTAACAAAGGTTATGGCAATACTGACTATTTGCATGATAGACTAATTCTAGATTTATGGCATACACAGCAAGCATTCATATGTACAGAGTCATCTAAATGTTGCCTCTCTCTCTCCTTTTTTTTGTATCAAAATATATTTTTTATCTTTTTATTATTCTTTTTTTTCTTATATATGTGAGAGCGGCATCATTCATGAATTTAGACATAAGAAGTCTAAGTCACACTGTAACATACAGACATGCATATTAGACCATCCATATCAATGTCTAGATAATGATGTTAATTGGGACATGGTAATCATATCGGTATAATGTTGTAAATTAAATCATGATATCACATTAGAGCTATCAAACCGAAGTTGTCATGGATGCATACAAAAGCACATAATGTAACTATATATATATATATATATTTTAACTTCACGCAGTATATTACATAATGAAATACACATATACAGTTCCTTGCCATGACAAACACAGAGTTCAAATCATATCCATATCACTTCATATCATCCAGTCAAGGTAAAAATAAATCATTGCCATCAGGATAATATTAGACATGAAATTAGCTAGGCAAAACATGATATCATAAGAAAGTGACCCTACCAAAGCCATATTTAGACATGGATGCAAACAAAAACTAGCAACATAATGAGCACATACATACTGTAACTATATTTTTTTATTTTTTTTATTTTTATTATTATTTTTTAACTGCACACACAATAACTGATATAGTACATATTTTCTTTCATCAGGACATATATATATCTATCATAATCAAATTCATGTGAAGGCATACCAGTATATAAATAATAGGCATGATAGTAAATTGGACTAAGTTGAGAGTTGTATGTACTTAGCTTATAACACAGATAACTGATAGCAGTGTTGCTATATGAACTTCCTAGGTGCGTTTTTGTTGCTGAGTTTTTACTTTCCGTACTGGAGTGCCTTCTTTAGCCAGAGCGTATTTTCACTCCTCCGTTTGCCTGACCGCTTTCTGAAAAGCTGAGTAAAAGCGAATGTGGACGCTTTTGGAAAGGACGCTTTTCGTGGCTGAAAGACAACCTCCTTGCTGCAACGCTTCTTGGGTTGGAGACTGTTGAGGTTGATATCTGTGAAGCGCTTCCCAAATCAGTGATGTGTGATACTGGTGCCTCGGAAGTTCCTCCGGTGGTCATCATTGTGCCATCAAGAATCACCCTCCAAGCATCTCCTGGTGTATCTCCTTTCAGATTTGAAGCCATGATTTCCCCGGCAACGGCGCCAATTGTTTCTGCCAGGAATTTATTGTATTTTGCAAGGAAAATAACAGGAATGCAAAATAAAAGAGACGGGTTCGTAAACTTTGTGAAATCAAGGCCTCATTTTATTAATGGTAATGGGAGAGGAAATACAAGAGGGAAAGAGAGCGTAAATGTAAGGAAATGTAGTGAAAAATGGTAAGATTCATAGGACGCTCTCAGTTTGTCTCCCTCAAGACTCTCTATGATTTCTCTGTTCTAAGTGTGTCGTTGTTGTATTTGTGTCTCTGTGGTGTTGCTTCTGTTTGGCTTATGTTGGATTCTGTTGGCTTGCTTTTATCTATGAGTTGTGATCCTTATATAGAGGTCTTGTGTGTTGGCCTTCAAGTTTGGCCTTCTCCTTGTCTGATGGGTATTGTGATACTCCCTTCATTGCCCACTGGTCGTTGCTTCCTTCAGCCTTGGTAGGGGAGATGAACAGTGCCTTTTTCCTCTTGAGTGGAATGGCATCTTCTTCCCTCAGCATACTACATTTGGCACTTGAGCGAAATGGCATCTTTCCCATTTGTAGCATTCTGACTGTCATGGCTTATTGAGCGTTGGGCCCAAGGAGGGGTGATTTCTCGGGACTTTGTTCAGCTTCAAAGGTATGTTGTGGTTTGAGGACGCTCTGATCTGAGGACGCTTCCACGTTCTTCCTCATCTTGGACTGATGGTTACTGTAACGTTTTCCTGCTTGTCCACTGGTTACTTCCTTTTACTGTTGCCTTCAGCAAGTAATTCCACTTTTGTTGTTGATTGGAATAGCACAATTTCCACTAATGGCATGTTGAATGACTTCTCTGATTAAGCGTTGGCCCCAAGAGTGGAAAAGCTTGTTGGAGAAGACTCTCCTTGGGACTTCACGTTCCTTTACTTTTGCTGCCTGGAGGGGACGCTCTGGGGGAGGGACGCCTTTCTCATCCTGATCTGGTCATGTGGAAGGGCTTCCTTCTAGACTTTGGGCCTGCACTTTCTTGGATCTTCTCTTAATTTTGTTTATTCTTTCTTTAATGGAATGAAGCCCAAAAATAATTATTCTATCCAAAACACAAATCTATCCGTAAGATCTTCGTGCAGTACTAGTGCTTAAAGATTACTCGAGAATACCAATTGAGCCTTTTAGTTTAGTAGTTTTGGGCAACGTATAGCATGGTGCCCTTAGTCAAAGGGACACCTGTGATGCCCTAATATAAAGACGTTAGATTTTGGTTGCATGTTTTCAACGGGTAGGATTTTGTACTCCATATGCTCCAGCCGGTTGCCTGAATCTTCAACTTAACGGGTAAAAAAAATTGGCCGTCCCTTTTTGATGCCTTTTCCGTTTCTAATTTGTCTTTTAGCGTGATATTTTTTGTTTGTGTGGGGTCTTTCTCCCTTGCTCAGTACATACTAGTACATACTATAATTAATTGTTGGCTTTCTCCCTGGAGTCATATTTTCTATTTCATTGGCTTCTTTAAAGCATTAGTGCTAAAAAGGCATGATTACTAAACATTTGCAAAATTATAAATAAAAATAAAATGTCCACATGATAATAATTATTTTTTATGAAGTTAATACCTAATTGTAATTTAATTAAAAGTAAAAGTAATAGTGTGGTGAGTTTAATGATTAATTTAAGGCTTATTTGACATTTTAGTCCATGAACTTAGGTGCACGTTTGAAATTGGTCTTTAAACTTTTTTTTCAATGCTTTGGGTCCCTGAACTTTGTTTAATTTTTAGAAATGGTCCTTTCGTTACTTTAGTGATGATATAGCCGACGACATGTCACGTTACTTTCATAATATCGACAAATGACATGTTATGTAGAGCCACGGGACACTACATGATTTATTTTATTAAAAAAATAATTTCTTTTAAAATTTATTAAAAGATTCGATTTTCTTTTTAAAAAATACGATTTTTAATTATATTTAATAAATTTGAATATTTTTTTAATTTAAAAAATTCACGTGGCATCATCTGGTACGTTACCTATCGATGTGGCGAAGGTGACATGACATATCCTCGATCATATCACCACTTAAGTGATGAACGGACCATTTCCAAAATTTAAGCAAAGTTTTGGGATTCAAAGCATTGAAAAAAAAGTTTGAGGACCAATTCCAAAAAAAAACACCTAAATTCGAGGACTAAAAACTTAAATAAGCCTTAATTTAATAGGAAGAGAAGGTTCAAAGCACAAAAATAGCAACCCTAACCAGTTCTCTTAGGCTTTGTTTGGTTTCACAAAAGAAAATGGGAAGAGAGAAATAGGAAAGAGAGATTAGGATGAAAAAATGGGTAGATTTTGTGGTTGTTTGGTATGAAAGAAAATGTGAAGAAATAGGGAAGAGAGAAAAGTTGAGTTTTCTTTCCTTCCGTTTGGTTGGAAAGAAAAGTGGAAAGAGAGAAAACAATAAATTTGTCAAGAGACAACTACACCCTTATTTTAAAAAATATAAATAAATATATTTTTTCTTTTTCACATGTGTGTATATTTAAAATAACAAAAAAAATTACTTCAATTATTTTTTGTTTCATAAAAATTTCGAGTCCAAAATATTAAAAAAAAAACAATTTTTTTATTGAAATAAAAATGCTTTATTTTTTTAATAAAAAATTAAAAAAGGTCAAATAAAGTAAATAAGTGAAGGACAAATGAGTAATTTTATGTGTCAATCTCAGTTTTCTCTCCATTCTCTCTTCTATTGAGGAGAGAAAACATTTTTTCATGGGACCCACCACATTTTCTTTCCTCCCTCATTTTCTTTCTTCAACCAAACGGAGAAGAAAACTTTGTTTTCTCCCTATTTTCTCTCTTCCCAAAATCCCTTCCCCAAAATCACCCCAACCAAACAAAGGGTTAACCTTTGCAATGAATACCCCAACAATTAAAAAAAATACTTAATATGATTTAAAATATATTACTATAACATACATGGTACATTATCATCACAAATATAACAGTAGCACAAAAAATATAAATTTAGTTGTAATTGTAATAACATGTTTTCATAATTTGCAAAGTTTTGTTTGTAACCCTTAACCCTAATTCAAACCCTAACCCTAAGTGTATGAGCATTCTAACTATTCGTGTAAAATATCTATTTGAGGTATCGAGGTATTAACAAGTGAAAAATATCAACCTTATTTGTTGGGCAAGTTTTTCGTTACCGATACAATTGTTTTCTTGACCTTTTAAATGGAGACTCTAATAAGTTGGATCCCTAAATGCAAAATATTTAGAAGTTGTTATATAGTTTATAATCAATACTACTATAAAAGCAGCTGGGTCTCTAATTCTAATTCCAATTTTCCCTCCAAAATCAGTCCTAATTTTGACTGATTTTGACTAATCTAACTCCACTAATTAATGAAGTTATGCAGCAGCCCTTGAAAACCTAAATGTATCATGGGAAATTGGTTAGTGGAATGTAAACAATCAAGGCCCAAATCATGTATTTGGCCCATTTTCGCTTGCATAAACCGTACAATATCTTCTTTCTTCTTTCTCTTTTCTATCTTTCATCTTATTTATGTCAATGCTCTATCTCTTTCTCTTTTTTTCCTCTATGTTTCATTTTTTTCCTCATTCCTCTCTTTATTTTTTATGTTTTCAGATAATTATTACAAGATCAGCTCTTCAAAAATCAGAGATTAGTTAGCCGCATAAGAGTTATGATACTGAATTTGTCCCAAATTATTGAACAAAAACTAAATCAAAAAAATAAAACAGAAAAAATAGATACAGATCAGAAAAAATCCCGGTGCATACGAGCAAGGCTCCGTCGTCGCCGATTTGGTTCTGCAGCATCACCGTTGGTGGGTCGCGATTCTGCATCGCTGACGGTGGCTAGCGTCGTGGCTTCATTCGACGGCACCGGGATCGCGAACAAGAAAGGGAGAAGGGTGCTACCATGGCGGCTGGCGACGGCGGCTTCGCGAATCAATCTGATTCGCAGTGAGAGGGAGAGCGCGACTGGAGAAGATAGGGAGAGAGAGAGCGCGCTCGAAACAGTGGAGGAGAGAGGGACGAAGGCCGTGAGGGTGGTTGTGGGTCGGCGACGGCGGTGGTTGAAGAAGAAGACCGGAACGGAGGGAGGAGGGATGAGAGAGACACACCAAGGAATGGGGGCTGCGGCTGGAACAAGAAGGAGAAGGGGAGAATAGGGTTTCCCCCTGCACACACACACATACACATGTTTTGTCTTTTTTTTTTTCCAACATATTCTTTTATTTATTTATTATTTATTTCTTTATTCCCAAAAATATTAATAACAAAAATATTATTTATTTATTTCTTTTTTTTCAAGATTCTTTTATTTCTTTATTTATTTGTTTCTAATTTTTTTCGTCAATTTCTATTCAATATTTATGTTAAATTTCTATCTATATAATTTTGTTGTTGTATTTCTTTTAACCTTTGGTCTACTTTGTCTTCTTGCAAGTGTTGGAAGTGAAGAAAGATCAAGACTTGAAGGGAGTTGATTTCAAGGGTTGAAGGTGAGACTAATAATTTATATGCTAAGATTTGTTTTTGAGACTAATAATTTATTTGCTAATATTATTATTCACAGCAGTTTTGGAATACGAATATGAGAGTGAGGATTTGAAGGACCTTTTCAATCTCTTCTAAACAAGGAGCAGGGAAGCTTTTTCAATCTTCTGTAATTAATTTTTTTTAACACATTCAAATCTTATAAATAATGGTGAAGTTGAATCAAATTGTTCATTGTGTTGTTTTTTATTCCTATTCTTTAGGCTCTCTTAACAATAGAGCAACTTTTGGTTTTTTAGGTTTTTTTTATTCAATATTTTTTGTTAATGGAAATCAGTTACTAATATTAAAAAAAAATCAGTTACTAATAGAAGAAAAAAAATCAGTTACTTTTTAATCGAAATCAGTTACTAATATTTAAGTTGGTTATTATTAATTAATGGTTTTTGTTATGCATTGATGCATAAGTACGAAAATTTGTATTCCATTAAAAAGTTTCAATTTTAGGTATTATATAATTCTTTTGAATGTAATTATTTTATTCCAAATCTGATTCAAATCTTTTTCAAAACAAAAAAAAAAGAAATCTATTACTAATAGAAGAGAAATTTACTAATAGAATATAACTTAATGGGATCATTGAGAATACCGAAATTAATGGGTTTATTGAGAAGACAAACAGGAGAGAAATATCTACAACATTTAAGACCGAAATTAATGGGATTATTGAGAAGATAAATAGGAGAGAAATATCTACAATATTTAAAACCGAAATTAATGGCATTGAGAAGACCAAAATTAATGGGATTATTGGGAAGACAAATAAGAGAGAAATATCTACAATATTTAATACCGAAATTAATGGGATTATTGAGAACACAAATAGGAGAGAAATATCTCCAACATTTAAGATCGAAATTAATTGCATTGAGAAGACCGAAATTAATAGGTTTATTTTGAGGACAAATAGGTGAGAAATATTTACAACATTTGAGGAATATTTTCAAGTTGATTATTATTAATTAATGGTTTTTGTTATGCATTGATGCATAAGTTACGAAAATTTGTATTCCATTAAAAAGTTTCAATTTTAGGTATTATATTATTCTTTTGAATGTAATTATTTTATTCCAAATCTGATTCAAATCTTTTTCAAACAAAAAAAAAAGAAATCTATTACTAATAGAACAGAAATTTACTAATAGAAGAGAACTTAATGGGATCATTGAGAAGACCGAAATTAATGGGTTTATTGAGAAGACAAATAGGAGAGAAATATCTACAATATTTAAGACCGAAATTAATGGGATTATCGAGAAGACAAATAGGAGAGAAATATCTACAATATTTAAAACCGAAATTAATGGCATTGAGAATACCGAAATTAATGGGATCATTGAGAAGACAAATAGGTGAGAAATATTTACAACATTTAAGGAATATTTTCAAGTTGATTATTATTAATTAATGGTTTTTGTTATGCATTGATGTATAAGTTACGAAATTTTGTTTTCCATTAAAAAGTTTCAATTTCGGGTATTATATTATTCTTTTGAATGTAATTATTTTATTTCAAATCTGATTCAAATCTTTTTCAAACAAAAAAAAAAAGAAACTTATTACTTATAGAAGAGAACTTAATGGGATCATTGAGAAGACCAAAATTAATTGGATCATTGAGAAGACAAATATAAGAGAAATATCTACAACATTTAAAGAATATTTTCAAGTAGATTATTATTAATTAATGGTTTTTGTTATGCATTGATGCATAAGTTACGAAAATTGTTAAAAAAAAGAGTTTTTAATAATCTTGGGTTGATAATAGGAATTTAAAAAGGGATAAACTTTATTGTCTTGAAAAATTCAAAAGATTATGGGTTTTTGGGATTGAAGTTAAGAAAATTAAAAAAAATTATTTAAAATGCTTCATTTGTCTTAAAAAAATGATAAAAAGTTACAAAAATAAAAAATCATGAAAATAATCTAACAAATCAACAAATTCTAAAACAACCAAATTAAGTTGGTTAAAGAAAGTTTTGTCACTTGACATATTTTAATCATGTTTTAATTTCTTTAGAATTTGGTTATTTTTAAAATATAAAATTTAAGTCATGATAATAAATTTTAATCAATTGTTTGTTAATCAAATTTAAGTCATGATATGAAACCTTTAATAATTTCATGTTTAAATTAGGGGCTTCGCGTATGGTCCCGTGCATATGCACGGGCTTGCTTACTAGTTTTAATTAATGTTAGAATTGTGTATATAAACTTAGTGCGTAATTTATATAGTTTTATTATTAACGCTGTTAGTACACAAATTTTGTGTATTATTATATTTAAATTATTAATTTTGGCCATATTTTACATGAAACCTGGGCATGAAATCGTAATGTGCATTGATGATTGTTTTTATAAGTATAGAAACCTTAACAAATGCTCTTAACAAGACCCTTTTAGGATGATTGTATTGAAAATAGAGAATTGGTTAAGTTTTGCTTATTATATTTGAAATCATTAATAAGATGTTTTTATTTGCTTATATTTGAGACCGGAGATAATATAATTTTAAACCACCCAATACAGGTCCCAATGCATAAATTAATACACCTGAGAAAAGTAACTTGAGATATATCTGTTGCATATATCTCCCCATTTTATAATCAAAAAGCAAGTAAGAGCATCAGCAGCGGCAAGTTCATTGCCGTTCGTTCATGCCTCATGAACATGGGTTGCTGTTCATTGCCGCTAGGGAAAAAGGTCGTTCGTTCATACTTCACGAACCTGTTCTATCTAGAGCATGAGTTCATGGCTCATGGAGGAGATAAAAACAACAATAAAAAACACATAACTCTCATTTTTTTGTTTTTTGGTTTTTTTTTTTGCATTTCAAATGTAAAAAATTAAAAAATATCCTATGTATTTTTCTTTTCACATATATATTTTTTTGTTATTTGGACTTAATTTTTTTTTTTAATCTTTGCTCACTGACAGAGGTTAAATTTTTTTTTCTTGTTTTCAAATGTAGTCAATTCAAAAATAATCTATGTGTATTCTTTTTCACTGGTATACACTCGCTTTTATGATTTGGATTAATTTTTTTACTCTCTGCTCTGAAAAAACTATATTGAGTAATAACTGTATTCAAAATTGACACATTCTAATAAATCTGTATACGAATATGTGTAGAAAAATATTTTGAATAAATATTTTGGTTAGTTGATTATGGTTATATTTATAATAAAATATTAGGAGTGTGAGGTATGTAGTGAGATCCATTTATGAACGAAAAGTAGGTTCATGGGTGGAGTGAAAATGTGATTGAAGTTCATAGTAGTTCTTAAAGTATGGAAAAATGTGAAAAATTATAAACCAATGTGTGGAATCCATTTATGAACGAAATTTATGTTCATGGGTGGAGATGCTCTAATGTTCTTAAATTTGATTTCATTGTACGTTCTTAAAATATACCATTTTTTTTTTAATTTTATTCTTATACCTTCTTAACATAGACCTTCTACAAATTAAATTTGATTTCTTATTTCTTTTGGTTTTTAAATATATAATTTTTTTTATCAAATGTCAATACTTCTGTCCTAAAATACCTCTAGTTTAATATTTTCTCCAAAAGACAACTATAAAATCAACATTTTTTAATGTTCGTACAAGTACAAGTAGTTTTGCAAGGTATATCTAAATTTGAATTATCCAATGCCACGAACACAGTGTGGACCGGGTAATGTGTGGACAGAAATAAAAAAAAAAAGTTATATGTCTCCCATGTAATACAAGTTATCAAGCTCAAAAGAGGTTGACATGAGGTCATTGGAGCTCAACGGAAAACGTGGTTGCCTTTTGAACATTTTTTTATTGTCAATCCTTCGTTTCTCTGTTTTTGCGTTGAGGTCCTGAAACCGGCACCAAGAGGTACTGAAACTGGCATCACGGATGTCCTTTTGACCAAAGGCACCATGCTAACACGCTCCGTAGTTTTGGACATACTCTAAAAATGTTACCCATCAAATTAAAGATTTTATTTTTGGTTTAAAAAAAAGTTACTGGAGAGTCAAATTAGGATTTGGTTTCGGGGTGACTTGGCTATTGGAGTAACTCAAAGCTTGCAAGTTTGGTTGATCTTATCTGTAGACTGTAGTCCTCACGTACGGTTTATTGGCTATTCGTGGCTAGGAAACTAGGATAGGATACACGTGACAGTTTATTGTTATTCTAATATCCTTGTTTTAAGGGCATTGTTTAAGAATTTAAAAGTGATTATTTTGCATTGAAAATGATAAATTTAGGATTTGAACACTGTTAAATTTAGTTTTCTAATAATTGTTTATTCATTTTATATTAATTACCAAATGCTCTTAAGACATTTATTAAACAAAACTCATTATTATTACGCGCAGGCAACACACAACAATACGTGCAGGCAACACAACAAGCGGTGAAAGAAACAACGTGACAGCCTGACAGGTGCTACTTCAGAAAACATAAATATCCCGAGCAATAATTCTCGAAGCCTTCCAAAACTTCACCAGTTGAGAAGTGTGATTATAATTAACAGTACATGTTCTTACTACTTCAAAATTATCAATTTGGAATTATTATTGAAATTTTGAAAAAATTAATATAAATATGAATATTTATTTAAAAAAAAATGCTATTCTGCCCTTAAATATAAGACTCTTTTAACACTTTTATTTTGTCCTTATTTACAAGATCATATGTCAATTTTCAATGATCATTAATTACTTTTTTTCACAAACAGCCCTATTTATTTAAAACTTTTTAGATTCTCAATAATTTTAATAGGGGTAATTTTGAAAATACATATAAAAAGTTCACATTTTCAATACAATTAACTAAATTAATAAATTTTCTTAATGAACATGAAATCTCCCAAAAAAGTCTTATATATAATGACGAAGGGAGTAATTAATAACATTAAAAATTGAGGAAAAAACTTATAAAAAAAATAAAACTTTTTAATAGGTATTAAGAAAGGATCGTGATACTATACGCATCCCTGTCAAATACGTACATAAACGCATTGTGTTTTCAACCATGGATTTTACTCATCAATTATCAACGGTGTAAATCAAAAGTGGTGTAAACATAATTTCTATTGTGTGTACTCACCCAAAGGTCCCTCTCGATCCCTTTTCTCTATATATAGACGCATTCTCTTTTGATGGCTGATGAAGATTTCTAATGCAAGTTGGCACAAGAGATAAGAGGGTGGGCATGCAGAGTATTTAGTTCGGACATGAACACGCCGTAGTGGTCCACTAGTATCATTGAAGACCTTGCTAACGAGAAAAAAGTTGCAAAGATAGAGAAAAGGGATCGAGAGGGACCTTTGGGTGAGTACACACAATAGAAACTATGTTTACACCACTCTCGATTTACACCGTTGATAACTGATGAGTAAAATCCATGGTTGGAAACACAATGCGTTTATGTACGCATTTGACTGGGATGCGCACAGTATCACGACCCAGAAAGAAATGGATGGGGTATTTTTTTTTTCTAATAAGAAGTGTGATAAAAAGGAGCGATCTTAGCCATTAAATAATTAACAATAACTTAAAATATTAAATTAAATATTGTTTAAAAAAAGCATGACAACGGATCAGGTTTGGCACAGGTTTCGCTAATACCAACCTAGCATCCATTAAGAGCGGGACAGATATGAGTGCCAATATGAAAAACTGAAATTCAAACTCATCTCCGCTGGGTTCGGGAAAACCAACGGATAATCGATCCAATTATTTTTAATTAGTTTTTTCAAATCATCTTTCATTGTATTAAAAAAAATTATATATAAAATAGGAGTACATTATAATTTAAATAATATATAATTATAAATGTCAAATTTTAAAAATATATAAAAGCTTTAGAATTAAATCGTGGTTTTAGCCAAATATATTAGTTTGACCTCACCATTTAACTATTATTATAATGAAAATTATTTAATTTTTATATCAGTGCGAGTTTCGGAGCGAGGGCGGGGCAGGTACTTACAATCCCAAACCCACCCCGCCCAATCATTTTAAATTGGATTGTGGTTTCTGATTTTTCTAAACCAAATCAGAGTGGGTTTTTCCCTCCAAGATCGGGTCAGGTTCGAGCGGTTACTTGCAGGTGTGGGTTTAATTGTAATCTCTAATTAAAAACTTAATAACTCTCAGATGAAAGAAATGGACGAAAAATAAAGAGAAAGTGTTCACCGAGGAAGGGTGAAGGGTTGATTGATTGATTGGAGTGGCGTGGATGTTGACTGAATAACTGGGCTAGGATCGGCCTTGACTCACCCCTAGTTGGGTTCTCTGCGCATTCTCTGACGCTCAAGTCAATTTGATACATATATGTATTTAGATTGAGAGCAAAGTAGAGAGAGAATATAGAGCAGAGGGTAGAGAGGGATAGGAGCAGGTGAACAGTGAATAAAGCTTAATGTTCATACGAATGAAAGGGGGTGTTTGTAGGTAGGGATGTTTAAATCCAAACCGATCCAAAATAAAACCGCAAACTGATCCAAAGAAACTAAAAACCGAAAAAAAACCGAATTTGTTTGGATATTTTTGGATTGACTATTGAATAACCGATTGGTTTTTGGTTTTAGTTTTAAAAACCGATTCAGACCGATTGGTCTGCTAATTATTAATATATACACAAAAATACACTGGTTTAGGCTAAATACTTACGTGCACACTCCACATATGAACAATGTTATCTTAGTTTGTGCTAATTAGAAATGTCAACAACAAAGACAGTTGCTTTCATGCATATATGTTTATGACTTGTAGCAAAAAAAAAATATGTTTATGACCTAATAATGAATTTTTTTAAAAATCATATAAAAGATTCGATTAAATTAAAAGCGGACCGAACCGAACGGCATTTGTATTTTATGATTGTATCGAATGACTTTTTGCCTCATAACCGAACCAAACCGGACAGCGAACACTCCTGTTTGTAGGTGAACCTAAGAGGCATTTAGGTTTGGGCCATTATTGTTGATCATTATAAGCATTGACGTTCGCAGACTCTTATGTTAGGCGGCGGAAATAATATGTGATGAGATTGATTGATGGACAGGTTGGGCAGCGACGTTCAATCGAATCGAGACAACGCAGAGCTGATCAGAACATAAGCCTTCGATCGGCGTCCTCTTTTGCCACTAGGTAAGACCGATCAAGATTTAAGCCTTCAATCGGTCTTCTTCTTTGTCACTAGGTAGGACCGATTGGGTTATAAGCCTTCGATCGGCCATGTCCTTTGTAATAGAGTGGAATCGGTCATCTTTAATGTTAAGTATTAATCAATTGGGGATCCTGAGACCGATCGTCAATTCATTTTCCATGTGGATAATCGAGAAGAGTGGGACCTCATGGAGGGGCCACCTCATAATAGTTTCCCCTAGACGACGAGGCTAGTTTTATAGTTTGAACGGTCTACCGATCTAGATTTTAGGCGGTCCAATGATTGAGGAGTATGCTTCCATTTTTTGAGTCTCACGCTTCCACGTGTTGATAGTGTTTCATGGTTTGTGTTTGGTTCCAAAATTCGAGTCTCACGCTTCTCACGCTTCATTGATAATCAACTATTTGCTTTAATATTTTAATGATGTCCTTGAAAATGGCTCAATTGGTGTCCAACTTTAAGCACGATAACTAGTTAACATTATGGGTTAAAAGTTTAAACTGAAAAAAAAATTAGAAAAATAACTTCATTTTCTTTGGAATTTCATTCCTAACTTCCTTCTTATCATACTCAATCATATCGTCCTTTCCTCATCTCACACATATAATGGATTCCATGGCTTATTTCAGATTCATTAATGATCATAATTCAAACATGTTAACACATATATTTCAATTAAGTACATATCACATAATCACTTGAACATACGCATATCAATATTAAACAATAGTTCATTCTCAGAATTTGCATACTTGACCATCATGCAATCATTTAGTATTAAACATAGCAACATCATGGATTATCTTGACCTCCAAGTCAAGTAATTTTGCCGTGACTTACAAAGCAATTTCCCAAAAGCTAATGGTAGCTTTCACTACACTTTGCAGTCATCAATTATCATCCTAGTGATGTGAATAACTTCTCCCATACCTATTTTGAGACATTGAAAGTTCAGACTCAAATATTGATACTAAAAGAGGGTTGGAGTAATATCCATTTCAACAGAACCAGAATGGTTTTGGGAAACTTTAGCATCAGAATTCGTCATCATTTTGCAATGAAAATACAAAGGATCAATTAGAACTTGTTATATGCTAGGAGAACTTGTTAAGGGAGTCAAAATACAAGGATTTAGGCATGACTTAGTTACCAAACGTCAGCTGCAGACCTATGCAGACAACAAGGTTGCACTAGAATAGTTTCATATTTCAGGACTAGTTTTTGCCTACTTTGACACACGATAACTTGATGGTCTTGCAAGGAAAATCTATGAGACTGGTCTGGTTTTGTTCTCTTCCGTGAGAACTTTGATTGCAACCAAGAATCGGAGTTTATCCTTCCCTGAGCTAGACATACGAGAAGGGAAAAGTAGGGACAATGATAGAGCTGGTATAGTTTTCGGGGCTGTTTTCAACAAGGATTTTGGGTCTTAAACTTCAAGCATAGCTTAGAAGCAACAACTACACATAGGTGTATGGCAAGAACAACTTCAACACACCATGAGGCAGCAATTGTAACACCCCGGTTTATATTTAAAAGAAAAACAAATAAAAGTCGCGTGAAAATAATAAAAGTCTGTAATATAAACTGAGGAAGTCAAAATTTTCTCTTTGAAACACGTTTATGAACAAGTTTGGGGTTTACAATTTACAATAAAAATCAGAATAAAATAGGGTTCCTTCTTTCGAATCTTCCTCTGCGACACTCTGATCTTCATGTCACTTGCCGATTTCCCCTAAAATGTTAAACCACTAAGGGTCGAGACATTTTCAAACATAATGAATTAAAGGATAGTAAACAGTTGATAATAGAAATTCAGAATTTACTATTAAATCAGACACGGGTACATACACATATCACACTATCGGGACGCGTGCAATGCATGAGCGTCTCTCCATGCCAAACTATAACTGGATCCCTTCACTTCATTCTCATTCATAAACTCATTATCAATATTTCACTAGGGGATCCATTTATAGAATTGGTCCACTTTTCTTTTCCTTTTCTCAATTCTTCACTTTTCACACTTTCACATTTTCATTCTTTTCCTTTTTCCTCACATCACCCTCCTCTATTGGGAATGGACTAGTCGGGAGTCAACGCCTCACAGCCAATGCTTGCACATTACATGGCCATTCCGGTCCAAGCACTACTTGGGTAGTGTTCCCAAGTGGCTATAGCCGAGACCGTCCTCCGCGACCTCGAAAATGCCTAAGTGACCTAAAGAATGGTAGTGGTGATCACAGAACTGATCCCCAACAAGGGTAGCAAATTCGTGCCCTTTTAGTGGATCAAGGTTTCACTCACTACGATTCACGCGGTTGTTTCCATAACACAACATAATCACTGGATCATTCTCATCCATCAGTTCATTGAACCTTCACGTCAATCTATCCCCATGTCCTAACGTCCAATCTCAACTCCATGTTATGATGCATGCTAGTTGGTGTTATTGGAAAGGAAGTCAATAGTAGGCGTTCTTTTGGTTTATCATCATGAAAACGTGGTGCTTAATACTTACTTAACCGGTTATTAGAATCGACTAACCGGTTAAGTTAGTATTGAAGTACCATCCAATTAATTCGTCATATAATCCGATACTGACTTCTTTTACAATAACCTTAGCTCGGACCCTACAACATGTACATGCTCACACTGTAATACCCCGAATTTTTGTTTCCCAACTAAATAAAAAGGAAACATTTAAATAAAACTAATTATTTGGAATTAGTTAGTTTTGTTTATTAAATTATGGTTATATTAAAAGGATAATCCAAGGAAAAATAAGAGAAAATAATTTGGACTTTAAAAATAAGGATTTTTGCAGTTTAGTCCTTGGGAAGGACCTAAGAGGCAATATTGAAAAGATATTTGGAGGGAAAGTGAATAAAATAGTAATTTTTGAAAATTTGGTCGTGTTAATCGATTAACCCGATCCGTTAGTCGATTAACAGTGGTGCAGAAGCTGAAGATAGTGCGTTTGATGACTCAACAAGCTGGGTAATTCACAAATTAACACATAGCACCGACTGGGATTGTGGAAAACACGTGTTATGATGCATGAAGGTCGAGTTTGGCTTTAAATTAATGGGTTTGGTTGGTGAAATCATAAGAAATTAAGAAAAAGAAGGGAAACTCTGTCAATTTCGATTTTGAGCACCCTCTGTTCATAGCCTTCGTTCTTCACCCTCACTTAAACACAATTGATGAGCTTGATACCTTCTTCAAGCTTGTCACAAGACCTTTAATTTAAGACAAGAATCGTGTATTTTGGTGGCTCGTACAAGGAGAACGAATCGTTTAAAGTTGGGTCCAAGAAACTGAAGTTTGTAGTTTCAGTTGTGAGGAGCTAAGTTTGGGGCTTCGATTTAGGTATGTATAGGACTCCAAATCGTGTCATTTCGGTTTCTAATTAAAGTTGGCAATGTCTAGTTTCTATATTGACCAAGTTTACTCGTTTTTATGCACGTTTGGTTCGTCGAATCATTACCCGAACTTGCTCTGCTGAACCTGTCTTAAAACCAAAAACAGAGCAAGAGGTGATTCTCGAATTTGCGGTTTTTCTTGCTGTCCTTGCATCCAAAAAGCTTCTTTGAGGTAAGGGAGAAGCTTTACTAATGCTAGAATAGATTGTGGTATTGAATTGAGTATAGGTTGAACCACCATGAGGTTCAAAGGGCACTAGGTTAGAGGGCAATGGCTTGGAGGCCAATTTGACCAAAAGCCAGAATTGGAACATGTTAGATGATGGTATCTAAAGCTAAATGAACCTTCAATTTGATCTGAAATTGAGTGGTTAAGGATTTGATATGTTAAGTTGTGTTTTAGGTTAAAATTGGGAAAAACATGATGATTCTGTGATGTTGATGTTATTTAATGTAATTGATGCTATGAACAAGTTTAATATACTATATTTAAGTTGGGTTGGAGGTTAGTTTTGGTTAAAATTGGATTGGCATGAGTTTGATACATAAAAACCAGTTCAGCAGTGTTTTTCTGCACTATTTAATCGATTAACATGATCTGTTAATCGATTAACACGTTGAAATTCTGATCAGTTTGAAATGAACAAAGGGATAATCGATTAACAGATCCCTTTAATCGATTATTGACTGAATTTTTGCAATAATGATCAGAATTTAACTATTTAATTGATTATCAAAGTGTGAAAATCAATTAAAGGCTGAAACTGAATTGGATTGAAGTAAGTTAATGGAAAATAAATTTCAACTATGCCAAGTACAAACCTCAGACAACTTAAATTACACTGGGCATTATTGATTTGATGAAATCATGCATAGCATCTGCATTATCTGGATTCCCACATTGGTGGAGACACGTCCGAGAGGCGTGGGCATATCCCTTTTGGTTGAACTCGAGAGACATGAGTGTCTGCTCCAAAGGGTTCAAGGGGGAGTGTCGGTGACCGGGGTGTACCTTCTGTTTCCGGAAATACACACGTGCGTGTGGGCATGTCATGTGATGCCGGACTCGATGAGGCGTAATCCTACGGGATACGTCGGCAACATTTCTAAGAGCTCTAGAGGTGTTGATTTATTTGCGGGCCGAGTTCGATGAGGTACTCATTAGGGGTACCGGGCATGTTTATTTTTAAAGGTGCCACGGAAGCCTATCTGTTGTAGTTGGCCAACAATCATGCACTGATAAGATGAGATACATTGTGACTGCACGTGTTATTGACTATCTATGATTAAGTCTTGGTGTTAATGTTTAACATGTGTAATTAATTGTTAATTGATTAATGGTAAATGATAATTGATTAGTAAAGGAAGTAATGATTATTGTTAAATAACGAATCAACTATTTAAGTATTACCCTGTCTATTTGTTTATGTGTTAGTACATGCTGACTCCCTATGCCCTTGTAGGTGATGGCTCGTTACCTGACATACGTGGAGTTGCGCCCACTCCGTAGAGGAGTGTGGGACTACGAGGAGCACCGAGCGGTGTTCGAGGGTGAGGTTGACGTGATCTTTCGTCACCCTAACCCCCTTGCTCGAGTGCGACCTCGGAGACTTTGCATCCCCATGATCTACATACTGCACATTCCCCGGCTTATACTTATCGTTTTGGTTCTCCACCCCCACGTCCTGGCCGTCGTTTTTATAACTTGCATGTCAGACGCCCTGCTACCCGTACTCGTCCTTCTACTTCTGATGAGGCTACTGCCACGGCCACTCCTTTTCCTGGTCCGACCACCAGGGTACGTTTTGCACCCTCACCTGAGCCAGTGCGTCGCACTGCTATTCCTGTGGTGCCGGATGGGGAGGAGGAGGAGGACCCCGTAGAGGACGTGGATGGGGCAGCTACTGACAGCCAGTGATGTGGTGACTCTTCCTTAGTATGTGCAATATGGGGACCATGGTAGGATGTAGTGTACAGCTTTTGGAGGACCAGGGATCAGGCATCAGCGTGGGTGGATCATAGCTCAGCTCTCGAAGACTCTTCTATTTTGACTTGTGTTATATTGTATATAGTTTTGAGAGAGTCTATGAGAGTTGTTATTTTATATTTGCTGGTCTGTATCCTTATACTTTGCTACCTCGACTTTTATCTCTGTTACTTGGATACCTGGGTTTTTTATATATATGGGCTATGGTTGCACAGTCATTATGATCCTTAAAATTTATTTTAATTGCAACCACATTAATCATTTTGAAAATCGTTTCCGCTGAAAGTACAAAACAGGTACTCAACCGTTTATTTTGGAAATAAATATATTTTCGAATCAAGGGTCTTGAGGTGAAACTTTGTTGTGTAAAAAAAAAGGTTTTCCATGAAACTACTATATGATTAACAAATATTCTATAAATATACGTTGTTTTAATATAAATAAAGTTATATTTTGAGAGTGTCACACTTGTTGGTATCAGAGCTGTAATCCTGTGAACTGATGCTGGTCTGTGATCTCCAAAAGGTAATACCTGTCCTAGATGCTTGCCTCAGCATCTGTTTTGATTAGTTTTAGAATTGAAAAGAGGTTTGTTATGCATACTTCTTGTTAGGATTTTAGCCTGATATAGAATCTGTAGTGCAGGTTTAAGATGTCTGCTAGAAACAATAACAACCATATGGCCGAGGCCATAGAAAGGTTGACAGATGTGTTAATGGGTATGCGTCAACAACAAGCTAATCCGCCACTGCAGCCTATGCAAGTGGAAAATCAGGAGTCAAAGACTTTCTCGGAATTTCGACGCTTTAAACCTTCAAAGTTTGAAGGAGGTCATAAACCTGAGGAAGCGAATCGTTGGATTCAGGAGTTGAACATGATCTTCTGTACTATGGAATGCACCGACGCTCAAAAGGTGAAGTTTGCAGTTTTCATGTTATGTGGTGAAGCTGAGAATTGGTGGCATCACACCATGCAACTTCTGAATTATGAAGGAAGGCTTATTACTTGGGATGTGTTTGTTGAGAAATTTCTCAATAAATATTTTCCTGAGGATCAAAGGAGAAAGAAGGAGTTGGAATTTATGCAACTGAGACAAGGAGATATGAGTGTAGGGGAGTACGTAGCGAAGTTCGAGGAACTTATCAAGTATTCTCCGTACTACCAACTCAATCCGGACGAGAGGTCCAAATGTATCAAGTTTGAGAATGGACTCAAGCCGGAGATAAAGTCTGCTTTTGGGTACCAGAAGATTAGAAGTTTTCCTGCCTTAGTTGAGATGTGCCGAGTTTATGAAGATGATAGGAAAGAGGAAGAGGCACAAAGGAGGAGTCAATCAGGGTTTGGACCTATCAGGAAGAAAAATTTCAACAATCGGAGTAAGGGTCCTTATCCTCAGAAAGGAAATGGAAAGGAAGTGAATGGTGGTAAGGGTACTTCTCAAACAAGCAATCGTAAGTGCGAGAAGTGTAATCGTGTCCATTTCGGAACCAACTGCTATGCTGCTCAACATGGCCTCTGCTTTAACTGTGGAAAGAAAGGGCACTACTCTCGCGAATGCAAGGAGCCAGTAAAGAAGAAGGGAACAAGCAAACCCACTATTGCTGGAAAAGTGTTTGCTTTAAGTGGAACTGAACCAACCCCATCACCTGGTCTGATCCAAGGTATCTATCTTCTTAATGACCAACCCTGTGTTGTTATGTTTGATTCTGGAGCCACACACTCTTTTGTGTCTTATGAGTGTATAAATCGTCTGAAATTAGTAGTATCTGAGTCTCTCTATCAACTACAGCTTGAAACCCCCACCAACAATCCTTGTGTTGTTTCTAAGGTTTGCAAGGATTGTAAGATAATGGTCCTAAACCATACGTCCTTAGTAGATTTGATCTGTTTACCCATGCTCAAAATAGATGTGATCTTAGGAATGGATTGGTTAAACCGAAATCAGGTCATCTTAAACTGTGATAAAAAGACGATCCAATTCCGAAACCATGAATCCCTAAGTTTTGAACCTAAGGGGTATGTTTGTCTATTCTCCTCAACTGTGGAAGAGAAGAAGGAAGTGAAGATTGAGGATATTCCGGTGATTAGAGACTTTCCGGAAGTATTTCCAGAAGAAATTCCAGGATTACCGCCAAAGCGTGAGATTGAGTTTGGAATCGATCTTGTACCTGGAACCGGACCTATCTCTATTGCTCCGTATAGGATGGCACCACCGGAGATGGCCGAGATGAAGAAACATATTGAAGAATTGCTGCAGAAGCAAATGATAAGGCCAAGTGTTTCGCCCTGGGGAGCTCCGTTGTTGTTTGTTAAGAAGAAAGACGGTAGCATGAGGATGTGCGTAGACTATCGCCAACTGAATAAGGTCACGATCAAGAACAAGTATCCTATGCCAAGGATTGACGATCTTATGGATCAAGTTCGAGGAGCTTCAGTGTTTTCTAAGATCGATCTAAGATCGGGATATCATCAGATTCGAATTCGGGATGAAGACATTCCGAAGACGACTTTCCGATCGAGATATGGGCATTATGAGTATGTGGTTATGCCGTTTGAGCTAACAAATGCCCCTGCTATCTTCATGGATTACATGAAAAGAATCTTCAGACCTTATTTGGACTCGTTCGTGGTTGTGTTCGTAGATGATATTCTTATCTACTCCAAGAGTCCAGAGGAACATGCTGAACATCTCAAGATTGTGTTGGGAATTTTGAAGGAGAAGCAACTGTATGCCAAACTTGGCAAGTGTGAGTTTTGGTTGGACAAGGTGAATTTTCTGGGACATGTTATCACCAAGGAAGGCATTGCTGTGGATCCAGCTAAAGTTGGAGCTGTGTTGAAGTGGGAACAGCCTAAGACTGTGACTGAAGTTCGTAGTTTCTTGGGTTTAGCTGGATACTATCGGAGGTTTATTGAGGGTTTTTCGAAGATTGCCTTGCCGTTGACTAAGTTGACTCGTAAAGAGCAACCTTTCTTGTGGGATCATAAGTGTGAGGAAAGTTTTCAATTGTTGAAGGAGAAGTTGACATCCTCACCGGTGTTGGTGTTGCCTGACCCACATAGAAGCTTCGATGTTTATTGTGACGCTTCGAGGCAAGGACTTGGATGTGTTTTGATGCAAGATGGAAAAGTGGTAGCATACGAATCAAGGCAGTTAAAGGTGCATGAGGTCAATTATCCGACGCATGACTTAGAGCTCGCTGCCATTGTCTTCGCTTTGAAGATTTGGAGACACTATCTCTATGGCATTATGTTCAAGGTATATAGTGACCATAAGAGTTTGAAGTATCTGTTTGACCAGAAAGAGTTGAACATGAGACAAAGGCGTTGGATGGAGTTTATTAAAGATTATGATATCGAGCTTCAATACCACCCCGGTAAAGCAAATGTAGTAGCTGATGCTTTAAGCCGGAAGACTCTTCATATGAGCTCGATGATGATCAGGGAATTCTCTTTAATTGAGAAGTTTCGCGATCTAAGTGTGATTATGCAAGTGGAACGAGGATGCATAAGGCTTGGTAAGTTGCAAATTACCAATGAATTCCTGATCCAAGTTCGGGAATCACAGCAGGTAGATGAAGAACTGCAAGAAAAGAGAAGACTAATGTTGGAAGAAAAGGAACCAAACTTCCAAGTTGGAAGTGATGGAATTCTCCGGTTCAAAGATCGGATTTGTATTCCAAAAGATCAGGAGGTAAGAAGACTGATCTTGGACGAGGCACATAAAAGTCGGATGAGTATCCATCCGGGATCAACCAAGATGTATCAAGATTTGAAGAAGCTGTTTTGGTGGTCTGGGTTAAAGAAAGACGTTGCTTCGTATGTCGCTTCTTGTCTGATTTTTCAGAAGGCGAAAGCTGAGCATAAGAAGCCAAGCGGAGAACTACAACCCTTGGATGTCCCTGTATGGAAATGGGATAGCATTTCAATGGACTTTGTGTCTGGATTACCAAGGACTGTTGGAGGGTATGATGCAATTTGGGTAATCGTTGATAGATTGACCAAGTCGGCGCATTTTATTCCAGTTAATATGCGCTATCACATGGATAAGTTTGCTGAGTTATACATCAAGGAGGTTGTTCGCCTGCATGGTATACCTTCAAGTATTGTTTCGGATCGAGATTCGAGGTTTACTTCGAAGTTTTGGAAGGGTTTGCAGCAGTCTCTGGGATCAAAGTTGAGAATGAGTTCTGCTTATCACCCTCAGACTGATGGTCAGTAAGAAAGGACTATCCAGTCTCTTGAGGATTTGTTAAGAGCCTGTGTGTTGGAAAGTCAGGAAAGTTGGAATAAACTCTTGCCTCTGATAGAGTTTACCTACAATAACAGTCATCATACCAGTATTGGAATGGCACCGTTTGAGGCATTGTATGGAAGGAAGTGTCAAACTCCCCTATGTTGGTTCCAAGTGGGGGAGCAAATGATTATTGGACCTGAGCTTGTTCAAGAAACAACTGAGAAGATTCAGATGATCAGAGAGAAGATGAAGACAGCGCAGAGCTGACATAAAAGTTATGCAGATAAAAGAAGAAGACCCTTGGAGTTTGAAGAGGGCGATCATGTTTTTATTCGGGTAAGACCAACAACGGGTGTTGGAAGGGCGTTGAAGACAAAGAAGTTGTCGCCAAGGTTTATTGGTCCTTATCTGATACTCAAGCGTATCGGTCCCGTTGCTTATCAGCTCGCTTTGCCTCCGTCTTTGTCTAATCTACATAATGTGTTTCATGTCTCGCAATTACGGAAATTCGTGCCGGATTCCGATTCCGTAATTGAGGTTCAACTGGATGATGTGACTCTCCGAGAGAATCTCACTTTTGAGACGATTCCTGTCCGAATAGAAGATCAAAGAATGAAGCAGCTACGGGGAAAAGAGATTGCATTAGTTAAAGTTATTTGGGAAAATGCGGATGTATCATAAGCAACTTGGGAATTAGAAGATAAAATGAAAAGGAATTATCCTGAGTTGTTTATGTAAGCGGAATTTCGAGGGCGAAATTCTTGTAAGTGGGGGAGAATTGTAATACCCCGAATTTTTGTTTCCCAAATAAATAAAAAGGAAACATTTAAATAAAACTAATTATATGGAATTAGTTAGTTTTGTTTATTAAATTATGGTTATATTAAAAGGATAATCCAAGGAAAAATAAGAGAAAATAATTTGGACTTTAAAAATAAGGATTTTTGCAGTTTAGTCCTTGGGAAGGACCTAAGAGGCAATATTGAAAAGATATTTGGAGGGAAAGTGAATAAAATAGTAATTTTTGAAAATTTGGTCGTGTTAATCGATTAACCCGATCCGTTAATCGATTAACAGTGGTGTAGAAGCTGAAGATAGTGCGTTTGATGACTCAACAAGCTGGGTAATTCACAAATTAACACATAGCACCGACTGGGATTGTGGAAAACACGTGTTATGATGCATGAAGGTCGAGTTTGGCTTTAAATTAATGGGTTTGGTTGGTGAAATCATAAGAAATTAAGAAAAAGAAGGGAAACTCTGTCAATTTCGATTTTGAGCACCCTCTGTTCATAGCCTTCGTTCTTCACCCTCACTTAAACACAATTGATGAGCTTGATACCTTCTTCAAGCTTGTCACAAGACCTTTAATTTAAGACAAGAATCGTGTATTTTGGTGGCTCGTACAAGGAGAACGAATCGTTTAAAGTTGGGTCCAAGAAACTGAAGTTTGTAGTTTCAGTTGTGAGGAGCTAAGTTTGGGGCTTCGATTTAGGTATGTATAGGACTCCAAATCGTGTCATTTCGGTTTCTAATTAAAGTTGGCAATGTCTAGTTTCTATATTGACCAAGTTTACTCGTTTTTATGCACGTTTGGTTCGTCGAATCATTACCCGAACTTGCTCTGCTGAACCTGTCTTAAAACCAAAAACAGAGCAAGAGGTGATTCTGGAATTTGCGGTTTTTCTTGCTGTCCTTGCATCCAAAAAGCTTCTTTGAGGTAAGGGAGAAGCTTTACTAATGCTAGAATAGATTGTGGTATTGAATTGAGTATAGGTTGAACCACCATGAGGTTCAAAGGGCACTAGGTTAGAGGGCAATGGCTTGGAGGCCAATTTGACCAAAAGCCAAAATTGGAACATGTTAGATGATGGTATCTAAAGCTAAATGAACCTTCAATTTGATCTGAAATTGAGTGGTTAAGGATTTGATATGTTAAGTTGTGTTTTAGGTTAAAATTGGGAAAAACATGATGATTATGTGATGTTGATGTTATTTAATGTAATTGATGCTATGAACAAGTTTAATATATTGTATTTAAGTTGGGTTGGAGGTTAGTTTTGGTTAAAATTGGATTGGCATGAGTTTGATACATAAAAACCAGTTCAGCAGTGTTTTTCTGCACTATTTAATCGATTAACACGATCTGTTAATCGATTAACACGTTGAAATTCTGATCAGTTTGAAATGAACAAAGGGATAATCGATTAACAGATCCCTTTAATCGATTATTGACTGAATTTTTGCAATAATGATCAGAATTTAACTATTTAATTGATTATCAAAGTGTGAAAATCAATTAAAGGCTGAAACTGAATTGGATTGAAGTAAGTTAATGGAAAATAAAGTTCAACTATGCCAAGTACAAACCTCAGACAACTTAAATTACACTGGGCATTATTGATTTGATGAAATCATGCATAGCATCTGCATTATCTGGATTCCCACATTGGTGGAGACACGTTCGAGAGGCGTGGGCATATCCCTTTTGGTTGAACTCGAGAGACATGAGTGTCTACTCCAAAGGGTTCAAGGGGGAGTGTCGGTGACCGGGGTGCACCTTCTGTTTCCGAAAATACACACGTGCGTGTGGGCATGTCATGTGATGCCGGACTCGATGAGGCGTAATCCTACGGGATACGTCGGCAACATTTCTAAGAGCTCTAGAGGTGTTGATTTATTTGCGGGCCGAGTTCGATGAGGTACTCATTAGGGGTACCGGGCATGTTTATTTTTAAAGGTGCCACGGAAGCCTATCTGTTGTAGTTGGCCAACAATCATGCACTGATAAGATGAGATACATTGTGACTGCACGTGTTATTGACTATCTATGATTAAGTCTTGGTGTTAATGTTTAACATGTGTAATTAATTGTTAATTGATTAATGGTAAATGATAATTGATTAGTAAAGGAAGTAATGATTATTGTTAAATAATGACTCAACTATTTAAGTATTACCCTGTCTATTTGTTTATGTGTTAGTACATGCTGACTCCCTATGCCCTTGTAGGTGATGGCTCGTTACCTGACATACGTGGAGTTGCGCCCACTCCGTAGAGGAGTGTGGGACTATGAGGAGCACCGAGCGGTGTTCGAGGGTGAGGTTGACGTGATCTTTCGTCACCCTAACCCCCTTGCTCGAGTGCGACCTCGGAGACTTCGCATCCCCATGATCTACATACTGCACATTCCCCCGGCTTATACTTATCGTTTTGGTTCTCCACCCCCACGTCATGGCCGTCGTTTTTATAACTTGCATGTCAGACGCCCTGCTACCCGTACTCGTCCTTCTACTTCTGATGAGGCTACTGCCACGGCCACTCCTCGTCTTGGTCCGACCACCAGGGTACGTTTTGCACCCTCACTTGAGCCAGTGCGTCGCACTGCTATTCCTGTGGTGCCGGATGAGGAGGAGGAGGAGGATCCCGTAGAGGACGTGGATGGGGCAGCTACTAACAGCCAGTGATGTGGTGACTCTTCCTTAGTATGTGCAGTATGGGGACCATGGTAGGATGTAGTGTACAGCTTTTGGAGGACCAGGGATCAGGCATCAGCGTGGGTGGATCATAGCTCAGCTCTCGAAGACTCTTCTATTTTGACTTGTGTTATATTGTATATAGTTTTGAGAGAGTCTATGAGAGTTGTTATTTTATATTTGTTGGTCTGTATCCTTATACTTTGCTACCTCGACTTTTATCTCTGTTACTTGGATACCTGGGTTTTTTTATATATATGGGCTATGGTTGCACAGTCATTATGATCCTTAAAATTTATTTTAATTGCAACCACATTAATCGTTTTGAAAATCGTTTCCGCTGAAAGTACAAAACAGGTACTCAACCGTTTATTTTGGAAATAAATATATTTTCGAATCAAAGGTCTTGAGGTGAAACTTTGTTGTGTAAAAAAAAAAAGGTTTTCCATGAAACTACTATATGATTAACAAATATTCTATAAATATACGTTGTTTTAATATAAATAAAGTTATATTTTGAGAGCGTCACACACACCCAATATACACGTAGTCAATATGCACAGGAATATCTCAGTCCTATACAACAACTCCAATAACCACATTAACAACAAGGACAACACCAATAAACCATAACAATAACGAAATCAACAAACAACAATAAACAACAGACAACAAATAACATATAAGTCAGCCGACATACTCAGGTATGTTTCAGTGTACAAAAATAAAAGTCAACTCCCTAGGATTCTTCACTTCCTACATTTATAGCATAAAGAGGGGTTTTGACATTAATACTCTAACAACTATAAAAATCAACCAATAATATGCTAATCACCCCTAACCCAACTCTAAACAAGTGATAAAACACTGCCCACCCTCCAATTTAACTATTAATCACAAATCCTATTATAAACCCTAACTATCCCTAACTCAAAGTGTAGAAACGTGTCTCCCCCTTACCTTAGAGGAAGAAGAGGCTCGATTGAAGCTCCATAAACCTTGGATCTACCCTCGAACACCATGGATTCCAACTCTATTGATAGATCCCCCTCTTAGGTTTTGAGATTGAAGAGAGAGAGAGAGCTTGGAGAGAGAGAGAGAGAGAGAGAGAGAAGAAGAGAGGGAGAGAAGAAGATGGAGCTTGAAGATGATTTTGAGAATTCTTGAGGAAGAGGAGTTGGGGTGGAGTAACAATGGTGAGAGGAGCGGATTTGGGGCCAAAGGGGGCTGAACTCACCTGTGCCAGAGCGCGCTGCTGGCGCATATGATGCAGAGTGGTTGTGGTGCGTGCCTGGGCGCTGGTCGCATCACTCTGGGGCGCGGATCGCACAGTGGTGCATGATTCTGGTGCTGGGGCGCGCCTGGGCGCACCAACTTAGTCCCGAACTCAGATTTTCGTACTTTTAACTCGTTCTAAGGACTCTTAACCCTTCCTAACACTAAATAAAACATACACAACATTAAAATACCTTTATAAACATAAAATCGAATTTCCACAACATCAAACACACAATTGTTAAAAACACGAACGTCGTACGATACTAAAAACGAAACCCTAGACTTTACCCTTTTCTAACACTCGTACTGACCCGAACGACTTAAGACAATTCTTTAACCTCACTAATCTAAGGCTAACAACGCTTGAGGCATAACCACCTAGTCGGATAACATCGGATGCCTTACAAAATCTAAGACTTTCCGGAACTCCGTCGGAACACGATTAGAAACGAACTCTCCGCCTACTAAGAATCATTACCCTTTTCGGCACTCCAAACCCACACTTAGAGTCCTCTAACCAACCACTCAACCAAGCTTGAGACACTAGGGACACCCTCGAATTCTTGCAACTCCGGCACTCAAACACATCCTATAAATTATAATCGAGCAAACACGAGAACCGCATACACATCAAGTACATTCAAAACCAAACTCATATATTAAAATCATATATATATATATATATATATATATATTAGATCAAACATAACTATATACATATATATATATGCTGAAAAAATAATTATAAACAATTATCCATATATATATATCAATTTAGAAAAAGCAAGTGTTATAGCAACATCACAACATCATCAGCTCCTAGAATAGAAAAACAATAACACTTGGAATAAGGCAAGATTAGAATCTAGGACAAGGTTATGGTTGGGCTCCAATTCAATAGGAATTTGAGGTTTTTGTGTGTGTTAACTGATGAGGAGTTATACACACGATTTGGTATTGATTTTCTTCAGCAAGGGTGGTCAAGGCAACTAAGCAAAGAATCTTAATATCAGAATTTTGCTCTCCTATTTATAGGAAGGAACCTTGGAGGTGGAAGAGGTGGGATGCATCAAAATTCGCCAACACAATAGCTGAGGGATCTGAGAACTCATCCCCCACCGCTTGGGGATGAGAAACATGGCTCAAGAATGAGAGATTCAGGAGTTTTCCACATTTTTCCAACAAAAACTGCACTATTTCTGGGTCAATTCTATAGATTTAATTAACCGGTTACATATGATGTATAACCGGTTATCGAGCTTTGTTCAAGACATTGATGAGGTTTTACACTGGTTAACCGGTTACATTACACGATAACAGATTAAATCAATTTTAAATATTCAAAATATTATATTTCAAAAGTTAATATATAAAAACTATAACTCTCCATTTATTCAATAATTACCTCTATATTTGAAAGTGCCATAACTAGAATAATATATTTATCTTTCAAGATAATATATGTATTAGTTCCAAAATATTTATTTCTTATTTAATAATTAATATGAAAATTCGAGGGATGTTACAATTTGCCGAGTGTCCAAGTGTCGAGTGGACACAAGGGAAAATTGGTTATCGGATACACCATGCAATATTTTGTGTGTTGTTTCACCTAAGGGATACATTGGTCCTACGTATCAAAAGTGAAAAGGGGGATCATGACACACTTAATTCTTAAGAGAAAGTTTTAGAGAACATACCCGAGGGTACTCAACGTAACCTTATGTTAATCTCTCGGTATACTACCTTGTATATGTAGTGTCATGATCAATGATAGATGAGTCATTATGGCTATTTACATGATTCTTGCCTCGAGGAGGAATTATAGGAGTAAACTACCCCGAGTAGTAATGGTCTTTGAATGCCACCATGGTGAGTAAACAGGGTTGGGTCTATCCGACCTTGGCTTTGCCTACTCGGCACGTTTAGTCTATTTTGATCCATTACACTAATAATATCATATAATCTAACCTTTGTTTAAACATATGGGATGATACTTACTCCAGTCCTTGTTATAAGCCATATTTAATCGAATCCCATATAAAAAATAAAAGTAATTAGTTTTCTTTATTTTTTTAGAAGTTATTATGACATTATAATTTTACTCTCCCAAGTGTCATTAGAAAATTCACACACATTAATTAGCAAGAAAAAGATAAATATTCAAAAATAAGAAGAAAAAATACAATAAATGATGCATAAAAAATGTAAAATGATTTATAAGTAGAATCAAGAAAGTTTTCTATATAATAAAGACCAGAAAAAATATTTTTTTGAATAATATTTATTTCAAAATATGAAAAAAAAATCACTTCATTTTTTAATGATATTGGATAAATGTTGTACTAAACTATTTCTGTTTCTAAAACAAATATTTCTATTACTAACAAACCGAAACAGAACATGTTTTTCTTGCCTAATTTTAGTGCTATTTGACTAAAAAATAAAATTAAAATTAAAAACAATATTCTTCCTTCATTTTTAGTGTTACTTTAAAAAAATAATAATTAAAACCAAAAACAACACTTGAAAAACAAGAAGAGATGGAGATGCGGGGGATCGAACCCCGTGCCTCTCGCATGCAAAGCGAGCGCTCTACCATTTGAGCTACATCCCCGATGGCTTTTCAAAGACAACGTTTTCTAATAAATAAATAACCCTTATATGACTTGGTTCTAAAGCTAAACTTTCAGTTTAAAAAAAAAAAAAAAGAAAAGCTAGACTTTTGCTTCATGAATGCTGTAGCAAAATATGTAAGCTTAGAAGTCTACACGAGCTCTTCAAATAGCTAGAAGAAGAGACGATTCATTTGTTTTGCCATGTTCACCGTGTAGTAGGGCCGGTTCTAGGGAGGGCCCAAGGGACGATTGCATAGGGTTCAAGGTCAAAAAGGGCTTTAAAAAAATAAAATTTACTATCTGTTTTTTAATTTAAAATTTTAATAATAAAAAATAATTGGATAAAAAAATAAAATGTATTTTACAATGTTATGATTTGTATGTTCCCTTATATTTGTTTAAATTTTAATGTATAAATTTTACATGATGTTTTTGATACATTAAGGATTCTCATTTATTTCGCTTTTACGATTTTCACAATACTCTAATTTTTAGAAATTTTAATGTAGAAATTTTCATATTTAACTTTATACTTAACTATATATATATATGGGACTTTTTATTTATTTTTCGCCTAGCGCCCAAAAAACGTAAGGAATAAAATAGCATTTTAGTGCCGGAAACTTTTATAAAGCTGATCACGTTAATTCATTGAGCAAACTGTTATAACTACATGTTAACTATTTGCTACATGGTAGTTAATTCAACCAAAATGATACATCATTTTAGGGATGTTTGTTTCAAGTAATCTTATATCATTCCTAGAAATATGAAGTGGTTATGAAATATAATCAAGCTTGCTTCAAGTTAATAAAAACCATTCCCAGTAATAATATATTCCCATGAAAATAATTTGCATGTTTCTAACTACTTTTTACACCTACCTTCAAAGTTAGGAAAGTATTATTCCCATGTCATTTTATTGTAAAATTATAAAAACACCCATTTCACATGTTGAATAATTGTCATTCCATTTTTCACTGCACAACCAAACACTTATTACATTATTTTAAAAGAGAAACATAAAATTCTTAAACGTTGTCATCATCATGTCATTTTAATTATTATTTTATTTTGTCAATATGTATTAGGCTTTTAATTGCTACAAATAATAATTCAAATCTTTTTCTTTAGAAAAACATAAAATAAAAATATTGTAGTGTAGATAAAGTATATAGTGAATTGCAACCTATTAATTGAAATAAAATTATAAAAATATTTTTTATATAGGCATTAAAAAGTTTAATATTTGAATCAAAATTTACAAAGCATAGACATTTTAATAATTATTTTGTATACTTCCAAGAATATTATAAATTCTAATCAAACATGTTTTCCTACATTCCTATTAAACTTTTTCTAATATTTGGATAGATTACATGCTTAAGAAATAAAAAAACAAAACTCTTACAATATTCTTGTCCAACAATTCTGAGTCATGATTCACCAATAGTCACCGCAAGAGCATGAGCCTTGCTTGAAACTATGAAAACGATACCGATCTCTTACGACAATTTCACGGTTGTATATGTCAGAGGCAATCTTCATAGCAGAATGACAATCTTGGCATATCCTCAGGTTCTTGAAAATATACAGTGGAGAACCCGGTACAGTGCTTATTAGGCCAAAAGAGAGTGCCAGCTTCTCACTATGAGTGAACAACACCTGTTCTACCTCCTCCAATGCTTCTTCAGTGCAATCATACCTGCCAGAACAACCAAATAAAACTTGAGAACTTGTGTTAGGAGTATAACCACCCAACCTCAACCGGCAAATCATGTCATCTAACATCAAGTAAATCTCTACGGTTTGTGGATGTGACTTATCCCCTGCACTGAACTGATGAAGTTGACCATCGACATAAATTGAGCTCATTCCTGGCACCTTTCTAATACCCCTTCTCTTAAGAACCTGCCTAAATGAATTTGCTTTGTCTACTTTTCCATACATCGCATACATGTTCGAAAGCAGGATATGATACTCAGTGTTGAGTGGATCCATCTGAACCAATGTTCGCATAATCTGTTCACCTAGCTGCAGCTTACCATGTGTATAGCAAGAACCTAAAAGGGATCCCAGAACGAATCCGTTCGGAGGAAACGGCATCATTCTAACCAAAACTTCCGCTTCTTCTAAACGCCCGGCTCGACCAAGAAGGTCAACCATACAACCATAATGTTCCATTTCTGGCCTTACTCCATACACAGACTCAAGCTCCCTGATGTACTGCCAACCCTGTTCAACCAGACCTGAATGACTGCAAGCACTTAACAAAGCCATAAAAGTCATAGCATCAGGTTTCACTTCTGCAACCATGCAAGGAAACATATCCACCACTGCTTTGCCTTTACCATGCATGGCCAACCCTCCAAGCATAGCATTCCATGCCACCACATTCCTCCTCAGCATGTTCTTAAACACCGCCAAAGCAGCATCGATCCTCCCACATTTCGCATACATGTCAACCAAACTCGTCCCAACCATAACATCCATGTCCCACCCCATCATCTTCAAACCATAAGCATGAACCCACCTGCCCATACTCACATCACCGGATTGCGCACAAGCCGATAAAACAGAGCAAAGCGTAACATAATTCAACCCAAAACCGCAACCGCAACCGCAACCGATAACCATTTGCTCAAGAAGCATAAAAGCTTCTTTCATTAACCCGTTCCCAACATACCCAACTAACATAACAGTCCAAGCAACCTCGTTTCTCTCCGGCATTTCATCAAACACAACCCTCCCATTCTCCACACCTTCCCATTTCACCACACCTTCTAAAACCACAGT